>OX422212.1:416939827-426939827 GCA_949130495.1 Sambucus nigra | reverse complement strand
ATCTCTCAGCTCACTCATCTCCACAGGAGCCATTCGATAAGGAGCTTTTGCGATCATTCGAGTTCCCGGTATTAAGTCAATCACAAACTCTATTTCCCGACTTGGAGGTAATCCCGGTATCTCCCAAAAAATATCCTCAAAATCCCGAACGATGGGAAGAGAATCTAGGGGAACCACGACATCTCTAGATGCATCTTCTGCAATACAATATAAATAAGTACTCGTGCTCCCTTCCACACAAGGCATAACTACTAGGAACATCTCTTGTCCCGGAACCGCAAAAACTATACTCTTCCCGTAACAATTCACTATAGCACGGTACTTCACTAGCCAATCCATACCCAAAATTACATCGTACCCGACCATATCAAGGACGAGTAAGTCAGCCTCAAAACACAAGCCACCAAGGTTAATTCCTACGTTTTTACATACGAAGAAAATCAATGAGCCATCGCCCATAGAGGATTCGACGCTAGTGAAAGTACTTTCAGCAGATTTTATCAAACCCGTAGTCTGAGCAAAACTTCTAGAAATAAAGGAATGTGTAGCACCCGTATCAAATAGAATTTGACCCATATGCCCATGGATGAGAAACTTACCCTCGATCGCTGGTGGTGCAGGAGGAGCTGGAGGAAGCAAAGCCTCCTAAATATGGTAAACCCGACCGTACTGCAATTACCCCCGTTGAGGAGGAGCAATCGGATTAGGCGCATGGGGCGGAAACTGTACATACGGCTGCTGTGGGGCCCTTGGAAGATGCCCTCCAACCAACTGAGGACACGCCCTTTTATAGTGGCCCAGCTCCCCACACTGAAAACATTTATTCACCGCATTGTCCTGATTCCTACCTTGGTTATTCCGGAATTGCCCCGCACCTCGGCCCTGTTGGCCCCTACCTCCATTTCCACCTCTACCTCCCTCTGGTTGCTGACCACCTTGACCCTGCCTGTTAGCATTGTTGTTGCCACCGGCATTAAACCCATCGAACCGTTGACGCTTGGACGAATCCCCCTGCTGAGGATCCCTCTCAACCTGCTTGTTCCCCGAGGATTGGGACGAAGACGATGTTCCCCCTCCGCTCCCAACTCCTCCCTGCCTCCCCGCTTGCCCCACAGTAACAACCTTCTTCTTATTTAGCAAAAAAAATCTGTGCTCCTGACAGTGAAGTAAAGCGGCATTCATCACATCACCAAAAGTCACCAGAGATGGGTTTCCCAGCAAATGTTGTTTTATTCGCCAATGTAAACCTCCCACAAACTTGGAGATCCTCTTAGCTTCTGGAGTTACCTCATCCGGTATAAAACTGGCTAACCGGGTAAACTCTTCCTCGTACTCGGCAACCGACCTCTCCCCTTGAACCAAATCCTGCAACTTCCTCTGCATTTCCCTCTGAACTGTGGGAGGGAAATACTTCCCATCAAACAAAACCCAAAAATTTGTAATGGACATAGTATCCCTTTGCTCGGGTGTCGTCATTGACTCCCACCAATGTAAGGCCGACCCGACAAGCTTGAAAGTAACGAGAATTTGCTTTCTCTCCTCACTACATTCCACCATCCTAATATGGCGCTGCATATCTCTCTTCCACTGGTTCGCCTTGATAACATCCGAACCTCCCTCGAATTCCGGGGGATGTCCCTTAAGGAAAGACTCCCTCACCCGTTACCATTGAGAAGGTCCCGTAGGAACTAGTGCCTCTTGTCCCCTCACTTGAGCTTGTGGCATTTGTTGGGCCACTGCAGTCATCGCGGCGTTGACAGCTTGGGCCACAATATTTGCCACTTCAGCGGCACTGATATTCCCCTGCTGCGGTGGAGGACCAAACTCATCCTCAACAACCCTATTACGTCTAGCGAGACGTCCTCTCTTCGGCGGCATCTAAGATAAAGACGAGATAGAGTTAAAACATAGTGTAAGAAAATCTATTTAGCAGAAGATCGCATACATAGGCAGCAAAACAATCCTAACATTAAGTTCTATATCAAAGAACGCTACGGTAGAACGTGACAAGTCCGCATAGATCCTAAAGACTCTAGAACCTGATGCTCTGATACCATCTGTGACAACCCGCTATCCGGAATAAAGGGTGGCCAGCCCTATACCCCGATAAAATAGGAAATCATTGATAAATATCATTCTCAGCATCACAACAATATGCAAAGTATAGGAATAACCACTCTATATTCCAGAAAACGGGTTATCAAAAACTTTGATTTGAATTGAAAAGAAAACATTTTCAACAACCCCTAATAGAAATAGAGGGTGGAAACCCCCACAAGCGTAGATAAGAAACCCAAAAGATACAAAAGGACCGAACAAAAGGTCGGTCAACAACAACCATACAACATACAATTAGTACCAAGTATTACATAATAAATCCATTATACAATTACAACGGTTTGGGCAACAAGCCCGAATAAACTGAGCATAACTAGAAACATAAATAGAGGCGTCTACACAAAACTCCCGTGAAACCCGCACAATGTCACGGCTCCTCAAAACATATGGAAGGAAAGGTCATAACGGGCGACCGTGCGGCGGAACACCTGAACGGATTAAATATATACATATACAACAAGAAAGGAAAACCGGTCAGGGCCGGGTATATGTGATCAATAGATAAATGACAGGTATGACAATGATGCACAATAATAAAGGAAGATAGTCTAGCATGGTAACATCATATAAGGAGCTAAAACTGATAAAGGACTACATAGAGTGAGATTCATTTAAAACAGAATTTAAAATACATGTGAGCCTTTATCATCATACATCATATTTCAATTTCAATCTTCTTTTCCATTCCTTATCAGGAATATAATTATCATCATGTGCTCTATATGGCACTAAGTTCAATAGCATGCTCTTTGTGGCATAAATTTGCTCTTTATGGCATTAAGGTTCCATCGAGTCCAACTCGATAATTAGAATAGTCATAAATATAAATATAACGATTCTAAGACCGCCCGTCCGGGTTTTCCCACTGTGCGCATCCCTAAATAACCATCATCTTCCAGGGCCTAACATAAGACAACCTGGGATCCTATCGAAAACGTCGGGAAGCGGACATATGCCTGCGGGGTAGTCAAGACCACACCCAGAATTTCCTACCCATCGCAGAAAAATATAAAACAAGCGCTCATATGGCCTAGGACTATATCCACCCTGCATTCATTAGCCAGGGGGCTTCACCTATCGCACGGACTTCCTTTAAGATGGTATTTAGAGAGGTGTGTAACATCCATTTTATTAATTTCCATTACATGATTTAGTAAATTATCATTTACTTTATCAATATTCCCATTTTAGATAAATGTATAAGTTAAATCGGGACTATATGTAATTCGTACCGACATAGCATCCTCAAAAGGAATTTAGACTCCAAAGTTCTTCCCAAGGCCTCTTTTAGGCTTTACTATAAACCATCAAGTCAAATCTAACTCGAGTTGAATTCTAAAGTCTCCAAATTGACTTTAATAGATTCTAGACCCTTATAAAACTACAAGACACAAGAAATGCCTAAGCATCACTTTAAATTCCCCCTTGAATGAATCCTAGATGAACCCTTTCGAGTCTAGGATGTCGACCCAACTCAACTAATACTCTAAACCCTATGTTTACTTCATTTAAGAAGGTCCCTAATCATTAGTCCTAAAGAAGAGGGGTTAAAAAATGAAAAAGAAAAATTTCAAAAAGTGCAGGGCTACCGAATCGATTTGCCCCCTTGGCCGAATCGATTCGGCCAAAAAGTTTGAGATTCTGCATAATTGCCGAATCGATTCGGATGAGAGACGAATCGATTCGGTCAAAAAATCTGGGTTTCTGCATAACTGCCGAATCGATTCGGACCAATTCCGAATCGATTCGGTCCACAAGACCTGAGCACTGGCCCCAACCGAATCGATTCGCCCAGGGGGCCGAATCGATTCGGTCCTGCGATTTTGCCAAGAAATGGCTATGGAGTCTTGGACTCCATTTTCTACCCCAACTCAAATTTCTCCAAACCAAACTCATATACCAACACTATAAGAACATCAATGAGGCTATTGATCATCTTAGAACCTCATGAATCATCTTTGAGTGAATCAAACCCATAAATACATAAGAAAACCTTAAGTTTGTTAAACTAAAATCAATACACCATTACCACAACAAATCATTTATCTCAAGACACAAATAGCAAGTAAAAACTTGCCTTGATTCAGCAAATATGCAGATTCCTTGGTGTAGTAGCAATCTCTCTCTCAATCTCCAAAGCTTTCTCTCTACTCTTCTCTTACTCTCTTAGGTTTAGGAAGGGATTTTGGGGAAATTAGAAGACTTAATAGGCTTAAGTCGTGACTTAAGGTAAATGCCCCACTTAATTAACCAAAAGTGCGATAAAATAATACGCAATAGCATAATTAAGGTACAACCAGTCAAAAATGCCCCAAACCACAAAATACAACATGGCACATTATTTGACTATTTCGCACATTCCGGAATCAACTGCAACCTCCAAATTATCATTTGGACATTTTAAAATTCAATTTAGATTCCGGTCTCATTATTAAGCCAAATATCATTTTAAATTAAGATGATATTAATAAGCATGACATAGCAATATTTTCCCATAATTATGATATGTATGCTAACTCACAATAAATATCAACTTTTTTACATTGAATTAACATTCAAATCATAACCCCATACTGGTCTCTAATTACTATACAAAGTAATTACTATAAAGTACGGTCTCACAAGCGAGGGTTATTACACAAGTATGTTGTCCAAATATTAGACATCCATTAAATTTCAACATTATTATTTCCTCACCATTTTATATTGTGTGAAACAGATAATACTTGCCTTTTGCGAAGTATTGAGATTAAAATTATCAGAGGAAGGGCTCTCCTACTCACACACTTTTTCTGATTATTGTTGGGTAAGTACAAATAAAATGAAAGTTTTGATAAACAATATTTCAGTTTTTCTTATTAACACTTGTCTATAATTTTTATTCAGATAGAAGCTTGTAAAACAAACGGAGTCAATAAGAAGGGGGAATTATACAAGGATTTATTTGAATACTTAGGCAGTTGTAATAATTTGTTCATTGTACTTAGACACAGTATAGGACATTTCACATTACTTGCGATATACAAAAAAGAAAATAAAGTGGTCCACATGGATCCCCTCCGACCGAACGACAAAGAAAAAAAACACAATATTCTTCGATGATGCAAAAAAATTGGTTAGTGCCTAAACTTAATTAGTAATGTTGCTCGTGCTTATATTATACACTTGTACACGTGCATTATATAATGCGTGTACTTTGTATTAGTTGTACATAATTAAATAGATTATCAAAGTACACACATCATATTTTAAAATACACGTGTAATGAACCAAAACAAGTTACGTGTACTTTAATATTATGCGTGTACTTTTAACTCATTAGGCAAAGTACACGCATCATATATAATAAAATACACGTGATATTTTAAAATAAAATATGCGTGTACTTTAATAGTATGCGTGTACTTTTAACACATTAGGCAAAGTACACCCATCATATTTTAAAATACACGTGATATGAAAAAATAAAATATGCGTGTACTTTTATATTATGGGTGTACTTTTCACTCTTTCATCTTCATATACTCTTTTATTTGTATACACTAAATATTTGTCTTCTTAACAGTTTTCTGTCTTCCAAAAATCACTGTCCGAATTGAAGACTGAAGTAGAAACAATGAAAAACAATGGTTACAAAATTCAGAGGAAATTTGAGGAAGGCACCCCAAATGAGTTTACACTGGATGATGATCCATTGACAGAGCAAGAAAGAAGGACTGTAGATTTCTTGTTGCAAAGTGATCTCAAATTTGAACTAATAAGAGATCACGAATGCCCTAAACAATATAATGGGTAAGAAAAACTTTATTTCTAAAAATTACTAATTTGTATGCTTTCAAAAAATTTCATCACATCATTCTAATTTTTATATTTGTTTTATTATAATTTCAGGGTTGACTGTGGGGTGTTCTGCATGTACTATATTGAACAAATAAGCAGAAACAAAGAAATGCAAAAATTCTTTCAAGACCCTGACATGCTTCAACAAAGAGCATATGTACTCAGGGAAATTCTTCTGTCAAAATATTTCTTCCCCCGAAATAGGAAAAAACATCTATAAATTGTGATTCAAATTCAAAACATATATTTGTAATTTTGTTTTGTGTTATATTGGTTATTGTTTACAATATTTATTACACCAAAATGGTTTTTTCCAACTCAAACTTCACCCTTGGAGAATTTTGGTTGAAATGCATTGAAAATATTAAGGAAATGAATAAATATGATTGGGCATCTGCTGTGCATGAGTTTCTGATACATTCACTTGACAAATCCGCAACTTCAAAACCTAGCACAGTTACAGGATGTGTCATTTTGATATTTCAAAATTTACATAGCAATACTCACGTGTACTTTCAAAATACACGTTTATTTTCACGTGTATTTTGAAAATACACGTGAAAATAAACGTGTATTTTCAAAATACACTTTAAAATAAACGTGTATTATAAAAATACACGTGAAAAATAACACGTGTATTTTGAAAGTACACGTTTATTTTAACGTGTATTTTCAAAATACACGTGTATTTTGAAAGTACACTTGATATTCCTGATATTTCAAAATTTACCTACCAATACTTACCTGTACTTTGAAAATATTACGTGTATTTTCAAAATACACGTGATATTTTGGTATGTAAATACATGTGTATTTACATACCAAAATGGTTTTTTCCCGCTGGCGCCGACCACAATCCACGTAAGGTTTAGACAAACAATGCATCTGATTGTTATGAAACAATGTAAAATTAGTTTTCACGAAAAATACAAGTCATAATTACTAAGTACAATTAATTATCCAAAGTACACGCATTTTCACTAAAGTACACGCAGTGGTTAATATAATGATTATTTATTATATTAATTGAAAACTACTTTGAAGAATTCATCAAGGACACAATAACCAAAATCAATTTATTAAGCTCAACTACTCACTTCCCAACTACTTCTGGTCAAGAAATAAATAACTTTCACTTTTTCCTATAAAAGAGTAATATTTGTTCCTTTCTTAACCATTACAGCTAGGGTAAAGATTACATAATGGCTATTCCAGCAGAAAACTTGCGAGAAACTCTTGAGAGTGATGAAAGAAACAAAAAAAAAGGCAAATTGAGGAAAATATTTCCTCATAGGAAACTGCCTTTGAGCAGTTTCAAACATATGTGAGGGAAGGCTATTCTGGACTTCCACCCAATCCCATAGATTTATTTGATGTGGATGAGGACCCTCCTCAAACACATGAAGAACTCATTTATTTCTATACAAAGGAAGTTCCCCTGAAAATCGCAAAGCTGAAGGAGAAAAAGGCTCTCCATGAAGGCCTTGTAGCTGTCATAGAAGAAGAAATTCGACACTGGTCGAATTTCATTGACTCTCTCCCTGACACCCTGGATGCCATTGACAAACATCCCTTCTAGAAGCCCTGTTTAGTTTTTTCAGTTTTCTTTATTTGAAAAATTGTACTTTATTTTTTTGTTTTTAATAAAAATTTTATTTCTTTCATGAATGTGTTCTGAGTTATTTCATAATCCAATATAGTAAAGTACACGTGAACCCTTATAAACATGATCACGTGTTTTGTTAAAAATTTTAACATTTATAACATTTCATCAAAAAAATTATATAAATGCGTGTACTCTATATATTACACGTGTACAATACAAAGTACACGTGTAATATATAAAGTACACGCCTATTGAAATAAATATAAATGCGTGTACTCTATATATTACACGTGTACTTTATAAAGTACATGCATAGCCTATAAAGTACAAGCAGATTGAAATCTCTATATACTCTAAAATGCAAAACAGGGCATTTATTATGCTTTGCAATTAGCCTATCCACGTGGCACATCATTTATTGGGTAATTATTACTCAACTATCTTAAAGGTGTCTCTATTTGTGAATCTGTCTCTTTGATTTCCAACGAACTCAGTTACGATTTTCAAGTAATTGACTTCCTCAAAAGTGACAACTCTTCATTTCCAACGTACTTCTCTCTCCCTCTTTTCATCCCTCTTTGTAATGAAAAATAAAGTGGAATGGTTCCACGTCTCACTACCCTATGGCCATTGATATAATCACAATAAACATTAAGAAGAATTTTATTACAATTAACATTTATGTTGGTCCAATTTACAACAATACAATTAACATGAAAAATAATATGGTTTTTAACATTGATATTTAAAAAAATATCATTTCGAAAAACCATTACAACAATATAATGCACTATGTAGTACATATGTTTCTAATGCTCGATGATTAAATAACTACAAGTTGTATTTTTAATTAAAACCTCGCTCTTCAATGCAAATGTAAATAAGAAGGATATTTTTGTTACAAATTTTTTAGATATATTTTTTCTTATGTTTCGTACATTGCGCCTCTCTCGCACATCGCGCGGGCTTACAACTAGTACTTGTATAATAATGACGCTGGCGCGGACCATAATACCCATAGGAGTTTAAGAATATGAGTGACCCAAATATCATTTATAAAGTACAAGCAGATTGTAATGTCAAAAACCATTTTCGAAATAGTACATGCATTTATATACGTATACTTGATAAAATTACATGCAGAATACATAAAATACACGTATATTGAATTAGATTTTTGTCATATCAATATGGGTGTAGTTTTCTAAAACATGCATGTACAATTATATTTAAATGCGTGTACTTTAATTATCAATGCGTGTACTTCATAAAGTACACGCACATTTCATCAAGTACACGCACATTATATTTATATTATGCGTGTATCTCATGCATGTACAATAAGTAAAGTACACGCATGCTTTTATAAAGTACACGCATATTGAACTGACCATCCACAACTGCTAAATGGGACCAATTATGAATAAAAAAGTCAAATGGGATTAGGACAAACAAAACATTCACAAATGGGACTATTGCAAAAATACCTATAATTTCTTTGGACATCAAAATGCACGTGTACTTTACATAACATGCGTATACAAAGGCAAAGTACACGTGAACACAAGGAATAATGATCATGTATGTTTTATGAAAAATTGAGTACAGCAACACACAAAAAAAAACTGATATATGAGACTTAAAAATAAATTACATTCATTTATGTGAAACAAATGGTTTATTAATTAATTTATTCAATCAAATGGTTAAAATGAATGAATTCAACAATTTTAAAAATAGTCAAATGGGTTCCTTACAAGTAGACCTGTAATGACCCGTTTTACTACACCTCGAGCAAGTAACTTCCCTTACTGTGATCTCACCAGAAGACTTTATTCTCTTATTTCTTGGCCTGCCTGTCGGTCTCTTAGTCATTGGTGGAAGGATAGATGGATTTTCAGGAATAGGAATATTTAAGGAAATCAAATCAGGAAGAGGAACTATAGGTATCAAGTATGATTTTCTGTAGAAAGATACCTTATAGTACTCCTCAATATAATCATAAATACTGGTCCCTTTCCTCCGCACAACACAAACAGCATGAGAACATGGAAAACATCTAATCTGCCAACTCTTACAAGAACAAGTCCTTTCTCCTAAGTCAACTGTTGCTCGCACTTCTGAATGAACTTCAAATACATTTTGACTTGAGCGACTAATAGTCCAATGTCGGCTTTTATTCCAATTTTCATTCAGTAACTTTTGAAAAAAAGGACATAGCTCATTTGTCCAAGTGTCAGACTCAACAAGTTTGTTTGCATTGAAATTCATAATCTTCACTCTCAATTTATCAAGCATATTCATTACTGGTAAATGCCTTTCCTCCAATATCCATGAATTGAATGACTCCGCAACACTAGATGCCATGTCACCATACCGTTTACCAGGGAAATATGCACAGGACCAATTCTCGGGAGGCAAACTATCAATGAAATCGGCAATAGCAGCTCCTCCTTCCTTCTTCAATGCTTCAATATTCTTGTGAAATACATCAACTGAGACAGCATATGCACAAGACAAAAAATCTTTAACAATTTTCTTTCGAAATCCAGCACAATTCCCACGAATTTTCTTTTTTATATTCCCTTGTAAATGATGTATACAGTAGGAATGTGCAGACAACGGGAAGGCCCTCGAAACAACTTCAAGTAATCCATTGTTTCGATCTGATATAAATGTTATGTTTCGATATTGCTCAACTACTGCACTATGCAAATTGACTAGAAACCACATCCAATTATCTTCGGTTTCGGAATCAACAACAGCATATGCAACAGGAAAAAGTCCTGAAATTTAAAAAATATATTAAAATTAAAATAAATAACATATCCATGTACAATACTTTGTATATTGATGCTGCTGGCGCAGACCCTAAAACACATGGGAAAGATATTGTGTTTAATCTAAATTGTTTGTAAATAACAAGACAAAGCATAAAAATGCACCGTACACATGATAAAATGCACGTTTACTCATCAATCTTTTGCTTGGCTTTATTATTAACAAGACTAACATCAACATACACGCATAAAAATGTAAAGTACAGGTGAACTAAACAAAAACATTCAAAGGTACTTTACATTTTTAACATTTACTTTGCTTTATTATTTCTAAATAACAACACCTATCATCAAAGTACACGCATAAAAATGAAAAGTACACGTGAAATAAAGAAAAACATTCACGTGTACTTGACATGTAAAATGCGTGTACTTTAGTTTGTATTCAACATAACATCATCATCAAAGTACACGCATAAAAATGAAAAGTACACGTGAAATTAAGAAAAACATTCACGTGTAGTTGACATGTAAAATGCGTGTACTTTACTTATTACTACACATAAAGTCATCATTATCAAAGTACACGCATAAAAATGAAAAGTACACGTGACATTAACAAAAACATTCACGTGTACTTTACATGCACTATGCGTGTACTTTACTTAGTATTACACAAAATAAGACATATCATGACAGTACACGTAGAAAAATGAAAAGTACACGTGAACTAAAACAAAGACCTTCAAAGGTATTTTATATTTTTATGCTTGTATTTTGATGTTATGGAATGGAACAAACAAAATTTCAATGCAATACACAAAATAAAATATTTAAAATTCATTTACAATTGTTCCCATTCCTTGCAGTAGCTGATAGTATTGTTCCACGGTAACGGCTCTTCAAAAAGGCACCATCAAGAAATAAAACAGGTCTGCAGTATTGAAATCCATAAATACTTCCTCTAAACATTACAAATATTCTCTTGAATTTTTTACTCTCATGTTCCACGTCAAGGATGCAATGCGACCCAGGATTATACTGCAATAGAAGGTCACGATAATTATTCATTAATGCATAAGAAACCTTTTCATCACCATGTATATCAACAGCAGCCATCTCTTTCGCACGCCATGCATGTTGATAAGCTATATCAAGACCATAATTCTTCTTCATATCTCTAACTACATCAATTGGTCTCAATAGCGGGTTATCTCTAAGATCATCAGCTACCAATGTTGAAACCAACTTGGAGGCTATCATTTTGGCTGACGGACTACGAAAGACACCTCTACATGTATGCTCATTATTCATTGAACGTATGTAAAAGTATCCATTTATTGTAGATAATGAAGCATGAATTCTCCATATGCATTTCTCAGTAGTCTTTTTAGAGCATTCAGCCGTCACTCGAGTTTTATCATTCTTCAAATACACATACTTGAACCCAACCTCAACGGCATACTTTCGCAATTTATCCCGAAATTCCACTACACCTCCTTCAAAACACTGTTGCTCATGACTTATATAAGTCTTCCAATCATTCGAAAGATAGACTTTCGACTTACTTGACTCCACACCTCCAAGATAAAAGTCATTTTCAATGCAACTATTAAAATCATTTTTAGTGCCCGATGATAAAGACTCTAACCTCTGTGTATTTGTATCACCACTGTCAACCCTCTCAGACCTTGTATTACTGCAGTCAACCCCTTCAAAAATTTGATTAGAGCAGTCAACCCGTTCATCTCTTGTATTACATGGAAATGGTAATGAATCAATGACATATATCCAAATGAAATTAGCTTTCATGATCAATTGGGACCGCAACATACAACAAACATCGTTGTCACAAACCAACATGAACTGACATTCATCACCAAATGAATACCTCAATGAAAAAATCCCACTTCTCAAATTAGTAAACCTAATACACAACTCATTGCATATGAAATCTAATGAGCTATCTTCAAATATTTCAATACAAGCCATATTATCCAAATAACAACACCTTGCTATTACACTACTTACCATAATGTCCTGCAGTAAAACAGAGACGAAAAACATTTACTTCAAGGTCAATAATTCTAAAAATGTGTGCAATAATTTAATGCATGAAATATAAAAATATTTATTTATAATTAATATAAACTTACAGGCACTTTTTAAAAACCTATACAGGAAGCAATAAAACAAAACATATTATCAATTATCAATCACGTGTACTTTATAAACATTGCGTGTACTTTGAGAAAACTGATATCGAACTGGTTGTTTCCGCTGGCGCGGACCTATATCAATAAGTGATTCAATACCAAATGAAAATCAAGGACTCTTAAAATTAGAATGAAAGATCAATAATATTCATTCAGCACATTCAACTAAGAATTATAAATATTGATAAATATAACTTATTTATGAAGAATCCAAACATAAATGCATAAAAAACACAAATTAAAAACATATACATATATAACGTATAAAAAGCTATTCAATCACATGAATGAATATTACAATGAGTCTCTTGAATTAAAACAAAGGACATATACTTATTGTAATCGATCGAAAATAGAAAAATCAACTGCTGATAAAGATAAACTTACAAATGATAGAGCCAAGTGATACAGGTAGAATCGAATAAGAACACTGTAATCGATTATAGGACAGACGATCAAAGCATAAGATTGATTTTATTTTCGATTTCGGAGAATAGTCGTTAGTTGCAGAGAAAACTCCAATAGCCGATTAGGTTTATGATTTTTTTAAATTGGGGGTATTTATATGTTGGACCTAATCGTTTAAAATTTAGTTCACCGGTTTTTTTGTCTAAAATTGTTAGTCCAAGGACTAGACCGTAAAAACCTATTGTTTAAAAAGGCGTTTGAAGCTTACGTCTCGAGGCGAGGCGGGCAAAAAATGCCTCGAGGCTTAAGCCTCAGGATTGAATTTGAGGCTTACGCCTCAATGCACCTCGAGATTTATGTCTCGATGCGCCTCATGCCCTTTTTGCTGAGGGGCGAAAAAAAAACAAAAAAAAAAACTATTTTCTTCTTCCATCACGAAGTCTGTTTTTTTAAAGATTAAAGTTCTTCATTTTTTTAAAGTTACATTTAACTTAAAAAAAATGTTGTTTCAATCTACTACCTCTTATTCTTTTTTTGTTTTTAAATTGCACTTAGCTTATACTATTTAATATTGTAACTTGAAAGAAATTTTTAAAAAATAACCAATATGTGAATAAAACTTAAAAAACTGATTTTGTCAATTTGATTTGCGTTGATTAATTTATTGTTATGTTATAAAATAACCAATTCAAACGAAACTAAAAAAAATGATTTGGTTAAATTGATTTTGTATTGATTAATTTATTGTCATATTATAAAATTAACAATATGTAAAAAAGTCATCTCGAGGGAATAAAAAAAATGTTCAACTATGTGAGAAAGTCCTCAAAGATGTTTTTTTGCAGTTTTATTTTATATTTCTTTGCTACTTTATTTTTTATTGTTTCATTAGTATTTTTATAATATTATTTTGCTCTTTTTTTGGCGAGGCTTACGCCTCAATACGCTTCGAGGCTTATGCCTCGCCTCGCTGAAGTCAAAATGCCTCGCTTCGCCTCTCGCCTTTTTAAACATTGATCGGATATGGTCGGAGATCCAAATTTAGAGGGGGAACTATTCTTCGCCAAGGTCCCTCCATCTCCCATCGACGCCAGATTTTGTGGACAGTCAACCCACCTCTTTGATCCTAGCTGTTATGTCCTTCCTTCCAAAAATACATATGCCAGGAGTCCCACATCACGACTCCTCAATCTATACGAGGAGCGTTTGTACAATCACGATGTGAAGATTGCCCTTTTAAGGAGAAACTCACCCAACAAACAAAGGGATATGGATACAGTTCTCATGGATTTGATTTGTAAGAGTATATGTATCTTCATGTGCCCATGATTCATTTGGTTATCTAGATTACGTTGATTAAAACACTCTTTGAGTCATAGTCTAGGTCGATTCGCAAAGCTATATGTTCAAGATTTTAAAGGTGAAATCCTTTATCTTTATTCGGGAGATACCTCATATGAAGAAAAATGATAATGCTTCTTTAGGATAAAAGTAAAAGACTTAGATTACTTTAAACAATCGTAATTTAACATAACTTAAATTGAAATAATGTGTTAACCCTCTATGTATGCTCTTTCGAGATTTTCTAATATAGAAATACCTTATATTTTTCTTATACAACCTGTAATACCCCAAATTTTTTAGTGACTAATGAAATTATTTAATAATGACTAATTATTAATTGAAAATTTATGATTCCGGATAATTATTATGGAATAAATTTAATTAAAAGATAAATACTGAATTTATAGAATTTTGAGTAATTTAGTGTAAATTAATTGGTTAGATTGCCCTTTTTATGTGCTGAATTACATTATGGGAATTACGTTAGAACCTTGGGGTAAGGGAGTCTTTTGGCTTATCTTAGTGGACAAGTTAGGGTTTAGAAGAGACCATGTAGGCCCCCTTTTCAAAATGTGCTTTAAGAAGACCAAATAATTTATCTTTCAAAACCTTTTTCCAATTGAAACACACACCAAGTTTGTGAGCCGATTTCAATAAAGTTCAATTTTATCTTGTTTAATCCTAAACATGCATCTAGATGATTAAAGAAAGTAAAATAGAGAGAAGTTCACAACGCCAGATGTACAAGGAAATTCCAAAGGAAAACAATTTCGGACGGTCCAAGCCAGACAATCACTATGATACGGCTTTACAAAGGAAGACAGACAGACTTACACAATGACTTGATCCCCTCAAGCCTTGACGCTCTTCTTCTCTTTAACCGCTCCTCCAGAGTGCCCACGCAGAAATCCTTCCACGATACTCATCCACAGCACACACTTCCAAAGGTGTCTCGGAGTCCATCGATGCAGCTTAGCAACTGTCTACGATTCGAAACACGGCCTTTACTGTTTCTTTACCGCTAAACTCCAACGAACAATGTTCAAAGTGATGAACAAACTCCAGATAGTGCAAACAAGATCTCTATAGAAATTGTATATGAAAGCTCGGATCTTTTAAACAGAAAGGATGATTTTAATCTTTGAAAACCATATAAAACTTTTGTCCAGAAAAACAAAATTGTTTCTGGATCTGCACCTGCTATGAAATTCTGAGAGAAAAATTATTTAAAAAAAACGTAAGTCGACAAGTCGTTCTAACGATATCCCTATGTCATTCTAACGACAATGAGATGTCATTCGAACGACATCACATGTCGTTTGAACCACTTGAACCAAAGTTAATGTTTTATACGACTCTAAGAATTAAATAAGCTCAGAATAAACGATTTAAAATATTTTAAAAATATTTTTAATAAAGTTTTCATCCTTTAAAACTGTTTCTGAACTCCATAAACATAAGGCGTTCATACATGAGAGATATTCAGAATGCAATCTGAATGAAGACGTGAAACGTGCACCAATAAAACTTGGAATGATATATCTTTGAAGATTGGCCGCTATGTCTTCTACACAAACATGTCATAGACTATGTGGGTATCGTGACAATATAAAAATCTATCTATAACTCAAACAAGTTTTGTTTCGGAAATAAGTCGATTACATACAAATAGACTCAATTGAAAATTTTGTCTTTAAAAATCTCCCCCTTTGACTATTTCGGGGCAAAACCCAAATAATGAAATACCTAAGCTGGACAGTCAAGCCGTATGATACCTAAATCCAATCCCATAGAACCCAAAATCAAAATTACAGGACAAGGGATAGTATATGCAGGTCCGACAAGCATGATCTGTTTGAATGTGATGTAATCTTGAAATCTCGACTCGCTGAAGAATACCTAAACACATGAAACAGACAAATACCCAGTGAAGTATGGAGGAACAAATAATATAAAAATAGAAATACGTGAAACAAACCATTTGTTAAATACGTGACCAAAACATGACCAATATGTGCAATACAACATGATAGTAATAAAATATAAACATACATATGATCAAAATCATCATGATATCAATTTGCAATGCAAAAAGAACATATTTGCTCACCAAACAAAATACTCCCCGTACATCACATACATGTCTCCCCCTTTTTGTCTCGAATAGATAATAAGTAAAAAAGATAAACAATCAACCAAATATCTAGAATGATAATAATTAATGAAGCATATCTAGATAAACATGAAACACCAGCTAATAATAATCACAAAGTACCAAATCGTAGCTAGCAAATAATCACAAAGAATGAATCATTAATCTAAGAAAAGATGTGACTAAATAAAATAATGTAGTATAAGAATCAACACATGAATAATCAATATCGACTGCATGTAAATTGTCCAAATGAGTCCAAAAGTACAAAAATAAAATGAAATCATCTCATATATAAAATAGGAACTGAAACAGAATAAGGACTAACAAATCTAGGTAGGGTCTTTCGAATGACTATGCCATGTCATTTAAATGACAGAGGCATGTCGTTTGAACGAGGCAAAAAATGACCCCAAACAGTAAGCTATCGTTTGAAGCATCTATATAACGATCTTATAAACGACCCTTCTAACGACCATATCTGACAAAATTAATGCCTTAAAACTCGTGTCTTTTGTACCAAACTTCGAACGACTTGGACATTAAGTCATTTGAACGACTTCAAAAATCCTGTATTCCAGCAATGAAAATGACCAAGTTTTACCCAATGAAAAAATTTCATGAAAATAGATACTAGAGATACGAAACAGTAGCAAAACAGACTAAAAAAAAATAAAACAAATAAAAACAGTGTGAGTTTCATGTGAACATAATATCAATGTGCTCAAACATGGATATGGAATGAATAGGCATGAACTAAAACAAATGAATCACAATATGAACACATCGAAACGATTAAAAAGCTCTAATTGATAGCTAAATGTCATCAAACTTAGTTTTAGCCATATGTGACAATTAATATATTGAGTTAAATGAACTAAACAAGCAACATGCATACAAATCCGGAATTTTAACGATTTTACAAACAATAGCGACATAATACAATTTTTTAACATTAAGATTCGTGGTGTAAACCCGTTTATTTTTCTATCCAAACATCCTCAAATATTTATATTCTCTTTTTAATCTCTTTTGAGGTTTCTACTTTTCTTAACTTAGAGACATCCTATTATCCCTATTTTGGCATATGATTCTTTTTATTGCCTTAATTTTTTCTCGGGCTCTTTTAAACTGTGGCTTTCATGATGAATTAGTTGTACTCTCGCAGCCATTTCCCATGAACACTCATAATTGTTTCAATATATACAATATAAATCCTCACGGTAGACGATTCTTATATGAACACCTCCTCCTAAGTCTTATTACGTATAGGTAACAAAATTGAGATAAGAACGTTTCACCAAACTCAAATATGCATGCGATGCAAACATTCATATAAACTCGTGCATGTATGAAAAGATGGAATATATAAAAAGTCGAATCCAAAAGCATATCAACTTCGAAACAACCCCATTTAGACAATGGTTGAGATCATTCAATGCATCAACAATTATGACCACATGTCCTATCCACATGGATAATGAAATGATGGGGGACCAAGCACACCAATATGCCACATCAAATATGAAAACTCAAGACACAAAAATAAATCGAAAATCTTTTTGTGTTTTTCTAAAAATATATGAAACCAAAATCTTTTTGTATTTTCAAAAATTTTTATCAAAACAAAATCTTTTTGTATTTTTTAACTAAGACTCAAATAAATGAAAAATATAATATAAAGAGATACACAAGTCATAACACTAGCAAGATATATAACATGAAGTAAAGGTTAGCGCATGACAAGCCTGGAACACACAATCATCCTTTAGACTTAGCATGGGAAGGATCAAGTGAAACCAAACAAGAACTATGAAGTTTAATTCCTAAAGACTCTAAGTCTGATTTCCTAACCCAAGTAGGTGTACAACGACGCATGGGGGTTTTGGGAACCGAAATAAATTTATTCCTAAACTTCCTAGGAGAATTTTTATGGTCATAATAAAAATGCCTAAGTTCCTACCGCAATGGGAACAAGTGTAAACACAACTAGGAATGTGATCTAAATGTGAACCTCTCTGAACGTTCCTAGTCAGATCTCTCATACGATTGATATTGGCTTTGGAAATGGGGACAATGTGATCATTGTAGCCTATACCACACCTATCTTTCTTGATTTGGGCAGTACCTAATATCCTATCCAACTTTTTCGACCTTACCTCCAAATCAAACTTCACCTTACTCGAGTCTCTCAATCTCTCCTCAAGATCACAAATCCTAGACTCCAGCAAACACTTAGACTCCTCAAACTCTAGAAACTCTTCTTCAAAGCCTCTATCAAACCCCGAAGACTATCTCTATCTTTCTCAACGTATTCTAGTTTCTCCCTAAGAGTCTTCTCCCGTGCCCTAAGATCCTTAATCAAAGCATAATTTTTTTCCTTAGAATGCTCATTCAACTTAGATTGCAATTTCAAGTTTGCCTTTTTCACCTTTATCGATTCCTTATACAAATCATTAAAGGTAACTTGCAACTCTCCCACATCTATCTCCTCATCTTCACTAGTTTCACCCTCACTCACTTGGGATTCACACTCAACGGCCTCAGAAGTGTTATTCACATGAGCATCTTCATGAGAAGATTTATCGTCGTTGCTCACATGACATGCCATGAATGCTATAAAGTTATGCTCAATGGGAGAACTATTGAGAACGTATGCGCTTGCGTTCAAGTGAGAAAATTATATATTAAGCACCTTTTAACTCAAACAAACCTTAAACATGCAACAATATGTGATTGAATACGATAATGAACTAAGCAAGAACATTCAAACACATGCTTGTGAGGAAAAATCCCCCAAAGGGGCAAAACCATTTATTTTCATTATAATATTGTAACTGTACAATTTTGGATTACAATGAAGATATAAGTGACTAAGAATTACCCTCAAGTGTCGGATTCTGTAGTCGGCGACTGAAGTTATCCCTTTCCAGTAGGGCTGCAATGAAGACGAAGAACGATATTCTCCACAATGATATGAACAGCAAAAGTGCGTTCCTGGGTTGCAAAGAGATTCACAAATATTTGGAAATTTGTGTGAATCGAAAACCTAGAGTCTAGTGCTCAATAGGTGAAGACTAAGAGTTTTTTGTACTCTGAAAATCGTGTATGGAAGTCTTAAAAAACCACTTCCCGTAGTGGGATTAAATAAGAAGTCTTTGGCCTTAAAAATCTGAACACGATCTGTTGAAGTTTATCCCAGGCGGATCGGTCCGGGTAAGAGGATCGGTTCTTTTTATTTTAGGCTTCTTCGGTTCGCTTGCGGTCCGGGGTATACTGGCTTTCAGCAGGCAGACCGGTCCGGGTCTGAGGCGGACCGGTTCGTAGGCGGATCGGTTCTTTTATTCTGGGCGGACCGGTCCGGCCTGTCAGACTTTGATTCCTCTTCTTTTTTTGATATTCGGATCCGTTGATGATTGTATGAATCTTGAATTTCTTCAACGGTGTAACGGCGTGCGATATAATAAATTGATAATGGACAAAAATGTCCTTACAAATCTCCCCCTATGTCTATGCCGGTACATACATAAAAATAATCATCCGAATTATCAAACAACTAAAGATGCCTATACAAATCTACCCTTCCATGAACCCAAAACTGGAAAGATACAATTGAATAAGACTTCAACATTTGCTCTTCAACTCTTCAGGAATCTCAACACTTTTCTCATCAGGGTGTGCAATCCAATGATAATCCATGTAGTACCTACACACATGAGAAAAGACAAAATACCAAGTGACGTATCGAGTTTGAAATGAGATAGACATATATACCAATTTATGAGAAAACTCAAACTTTCAAATCTCCCCCATAATAAGATAATTCATTCTCCCCCTTTTTATGATGTCCCCAAATAGACAAATGAGAGAAATAAATCAAATAAGCAAGTATGGAGTGTCACAAGGATAAAATCACACCACGAATGATCACAAAAACAACCAAGTCAATGATAGCGTAAATGAAGTGGTGTGATCAAATTCGATAGGAAAATCAATGCATACAAACATGACATATGTGCGTGATGAATATTGGATACTTCTAGCGAATGAACTCAAATGCGTCCTTTGGTGAAAAAGAATGACAATATAAGATATTGACTCAATCAAATCAACAAATCAAAGCTCAAAGTGATTTTCACACCAATAACGTCCAAAACGATTTATGCTTTTTTAGGACTTTCAAGGAAGTGCAAACCCGTTTAAAGATTCTCCAACCAAACTCCCTTAGATATATATTTTGAATAGAGGTATTCTAAATTCTAAAACTTTGGTAAATTGATGGTGAAACCTAAGTGGCCCATATTTGGCATGAAGTGATTGTTATTGCCTTTAAATTTTTTCGGGCTCTTTTAACCTCTTTGGACCTCGGATATTAAAACTCCTCCATTTTTTAGGTCCTTTTTAACGGTGGCTTTTGCGCAAAGGATAGATGATTACCTTTCGCAGCCCCTCCTCGTTATACAAAAACACACAGTCTCACCAAAACGGTTTTTACATGCATTCCAATCTTGTCAAGTTTTATCGCATATTGTACATTGTATAGACAGGATTGAGATGGAAACACTCAAGTCAATATGAGATAGACAAGTGTAATAATCCAATATAGCCGTGCATGTGTGCAATAACGGATATAGGAGTCAAACATGTAGGAAGATATCACTAATTACATCTCAAAGACTCCAAACATTGTAAAGCACATGGATGAAATGATGTAGCCTCTCAAATCTCTATCAGACAGTCACATGGATATATGGAATGAAGTTGTGACTTGGCTATCTTAAATGCTCATCCATAAAAGAGCAAAAACAGAATTTTTTTTGGATTTTTCAAAAATTTTAGAAAAATAAAATCTTTTTGTGCCTTTCTTAAAAATTTTCTGAAAGGAAAATCTTTTTGTATTTTTCAAAAGAAATATAAAAAGCAAAAAGAATAAATAAATAACTGTACAATAAGCAATGGTACATATAAAACAGACTAGCAATAGGAAGCATATGATATGAACATGAAGAAACATCCTATTCTAGATGTAGGCCTACCCCTCAGTCAACTGTGCAAATCCCCAAAGACTTCCTAAGACTCTCAAATCTAAGGGCATCTAAAGGTTTCTTAAAAATGTCGGCTAACTGACGGTCGGTGGAAACAAAACTCAGGGATACAGTGTTCTCCTCAACTAACTGACGAATAAAGGGCTCATGTATCCTGATGTGCTTGGTGCGCGAATGCTGAACCGGATTGCGGGATATGTGTATCGCACTCGTGTTATCACAGGAAATGGTCATGGTGTCCTGTGAAATCCCATAATCCTCCAGCATTTTCTTCATCCACAAGAGTTGTGTGAAACAATTCCCGGTGGCTATGTACTCAGCCTCCGCAGTGGACAAAGAGATGGAATTTTGCTTGCTCAGCTAGGAGACAAGAGCATAACCAAAATAGAAACACCCACCAGAAGTGCTCCAACAACCATCTACATCCCCGGCCCAATCGGCATCCGAATAGGCGGACAAACGGTCATTGGTATCAAAGGAATACCAAATACCGTATGAAAGAGTCCCACTCACGTATTTAAGAATACGTTTTAAAGCAAGTAAATGTGACTCTTTCGGGGACGCCTGATATCGCGCACAGACTCCAACACTAAAGGCGATGTCGGGATGACTGGCAGTCAAGTAGAGAAGACTACCGATCATACTCCGATATAAGGTTTTCTCTACATCCTTGCCTGAAGTGTCCTTACTAATCTTGGTAGTGGTACTCATAGGTGTACGTTCATGCTTAGCGGAGTCCAAACCAAATTTCTTCACTAGGTCTCTAGCATACTTGGATTGGGAGATGAACATCCCATCCTCTAGCTGACGAACCTGGAGACCAAGGAAGAATGTAAGCTCACCAATCATGCTCATCTCAAACTCACTTTTCATCTCCTCCTCAAAGTGGTGATCATGCTGGGAGCATGTGGATCCAAAGACTATGTCGTCCACATAGACCTGGGCAACCAAAATAGCACTGTCATCTCTCCTGACGAACAACGTCATATCTACTCCCCCTCTCTTGAAGCCACGAGCTAAGAGATAGGAAGTAAGCCTCTCGTACCAAGCACGGGGTGCTTGCTTCAATCCATACAAGTCTTTCCTCAGATAGTAGACATGCTCCGGGTGCTGAGGGTCTTCAAACCCTTTTGGTTGTTCCACATAAACCTCCTTCTGTAGAATGCCATTCACAAAGGCACTCTTGACATCCATCTGATATAACTTGAAGCGAAGATGACATGCGATGGCGAGCAGAAGATGGACGGACTCAAGCCTCGTAATAGGAGCAAATGTCTCCCCAAAGTCTACACCCTCTATCTGTGTGTAGCCTTTAGGGACCAACCTAGCCTTATTTCTGATTATGGTACCATTTTCATCCATTTTGTTCTTAAAAATCCACCAGGTACCTATCACATTAGTCTCACCAGGTCGGGGGACTAGTTCCCAGACATTGTTCTTTTTAAACTGAAGCAACTCATCCTGCATAGCAGATATCCGGTGTTCATCCTTGAGTGCTTCTTTATGGTTCTTGGGCTCGACTTTGGACGTGTAGTAAAGATGGCTAACAACGTTCTCTATCTGAGCACGAGTCTTGACCCCTAGAGTGGGATCACCAACAATGGCAGAAGGGTCATGACTCTTGCGAACCCAAGCAGGTGTGTCCCCTAGCGCAGGAGTAGGGTTCACAGAGTGTGAGAGAGGAACAGGTAAATTGCTGTCAGAACAATTCTCATCCTCACACTAAAGGTTAGGATCAATAACCGTCGGAGGTTCGTCATCTTGCACGGTGACGTTTATTAATTCCATAACCTTAGAGCTCTTCAGGTTAAAAACTCGGTACGCTCTGCTATTCGATGAATATCCTAGAAATATTCCCTCGTCGCTCCGGGAGTCGAACTTTCCTAATTGCTCTCTATCCCGTAGGATGTAGCATTTACTCCCAAAAATACGGAAATATGCCAGGTTGGGCTTCTTGCCAGTCCACAACTCATAAGGAGTCTGAAGTGTGTGTGGATGCAAATAAACCCTATTCACCGTGTGGCATGCAGTAGACACTGCCTCTGCCTAAAATCTCCTAGAAACTTTACGACTTAGAAGCATAGATCTAGCCATTTCTTGGATCGTTCTATTCTTTCTCTCAATAATCCCCTTTTGCTGAGGAGTTCTCACAGCAGAAAACTCATGTTTTATCCCGAGTCTATCACAGTAAAGATCTACCTTTGCTTCTGTGAATTCAGTGCCATTGTCACTACGCATCCTATTAATAGTGACACCGTGTTGATTTTGCAGGACACGACACTTGGTCATTAAAAATTCTACAGCATCAGATTTCTCTCTCAGAAAACCTACAATGGAGTACCTGGAGAAATCATCTACCATCATGAGGATGTACCTCTTACCACCTAGACTCTCAGTACGAGTGGGACCCATAAGATCCATGTGAATCAACTCAAGAACACGAGAGGTGGTAATGGAATGCAACTTCCTATGGGGACTACGGATTTGTTTTCCCATCTGACAGGGTCCACAAACGGTCGAACTTGACTTTCCAAGAGATGGTAAGACACGTACTAGGTCCTTTTTAGCTAAGCGATTGAGATCTCTAACGTTCATGTGACCTAGACGTTGGTGCCATAAATCCATAGGAGTGATCGTGGCGCTGTTGCAGACAAGAGAGTACGTGGGCTCAGTCCCATAGCAATTATCCTCGATCCTCACCCCTTGCATCAAAAGTTTACCGGCTTGATTTTAGACTTTACACGCATCCCGGTCAAACTTTACTGCAAAGTCAGTGTCGCACAGCTGGCTAATGCTGAGAAGGTTTGCTTTCAAACCTTTGACGTACAAAACATTTTCTAGCTTAGGGAACCCAGGTAACTCGACAGTACCACGTCCTATAATGCTAGACTTGCTCCCATCTCCAAAGGTGACTCTGCCATCCTGATAATCCTCAAGAGTCGTAAAAAATGAGGCATCACCTGTCATATGTCTGGAGCACCCACTATCAAAATACCACTGTGAGGTATTGTGTGCTTTGAGAGCAACATGAACAACAAAAGCCTTTTTAGCTTTCTTAGGTACCCAAGTCGAGATGACCTTTTGTTTGCCTTTGTTGTTGTTGGTTTTAGCTGGAATGTGAGAAGCATTCACTAACGGCAAAGACATCCGTCGTAATTCTTCCATTAAACTCTGGGATGTGGCAGCTAAGAACTTAACTTGCTGTCTTAGACTCGAAAACTCATCAGTATGACGTGGTGGAGCATTAGTACGTCGTGTCCGACCTATGTTATAGCAAAACTCCCTAAGGTGGCCTTTTCTTTTGCAATAAGTACAAAAGGACACAGTCAAAGGCGGACCTTGGTTTGCCTTTCTTGGTCGAACTCTCCTTTGAGGTTTTTGACGATGGCCATAAGGAGTCGTAGTAAACTCAGGAACTGGTCCAGGTGCAATTTGGGATGTGGAGGTACCATCATAACCAATTTCTTTCCGATCACCAAAACCTAAAGCGGGGCCGAGGAGCATCTTTCCCATTTTCCCAAATCTGTCCTCGATTTGTACCTTGACTTCGCGTGCTTTTTCAAGATCATGAGTCCGCTGGGCAACTAGGGCTTCAAGTTTCTTCCGAGTCTCCACGGAGGAATGGAGCTGACTCGTAAGACTAGCCACTTGTTTAGTCAAGTCCCCTCTCTCTTTCTCTAAAACACTCTCTCTCTCTCTAAACAAACTTTCTTTCTCGACACAGGCAGATTCTCTCTCTCTCTCAGGGCAGTGAAGGTGGAGGACTCTCTCTCTCTTGCCTTTCTTAAATCTTCCTCTAAGTCGGTGATCTTAAGAACTAGTGCGTTGTTACGTTTTTTTAGTTTTAAAAGACTCAGAATATAACTCAGCATATGCGCATTGAATATCACTCTCGCTTTCACTTGAGCCATCCTCCCCCTCACTCACATCGATCTCACTATCGAGGTGTCCCTGTGAAGCATCATCCTCATCATCGTGAAGAGAACAGGGAGTGCTCACTTGACTGGCCATGAATGCGGTGAAGTTACACTCATGCGGTGACTCATCTCCTGAATCCACCGTCTCGACCTCACTGTCGTTGCTAAGGGTAGCATTAAGGACAACTTTCCCTTTCTCTCTGTTAAGACGAGTGGCACACTCAAAGGCTCTATGACCCCTACCATCGCACTCAAAGCATCTCTCACTATCTTTCTTAGGAGGATCTTTAAAAACTTTTTCATTTTTCTTTTCAATCTTATTTTTCTCAAATTTCTTTTTATCTTTAAAATTGCCATTTTTCTTAAATTTGAGAATCCTCTTGAATTTTTTTGCAAAAAGAGCCAAATCATCTAAGTCAAAATCACACTCAGAATCTGACGTGTCAGTCTCTCTCTTTCTAGATGACTCTACCCTCTTTCTAGCCGACCCCTCACTCCTTCTCTCTTAGGCATTAAGTGCAATTTCCTTATCTTTAGATTTAGCAGTTTTAGGGTACATATCAATTTCATATGTTTGCAAATCTCCTACAAGTTCTTCCAATTTTAGCGTATTTAAATTACCCATTGAATTTAGCACAGTGACTTTAGGGATAAAACGCTTAGGCAAAGAACGAAGGATCTTTTTAACAACTCTAGCATTAGGAATATGTTCACCAAGATTAAAGCTAGTATTCACAATGTCACAAAGTCTAGCATAAAATTCATCAAAGCATTCAGATTCATGCATGGTGATGGTTTCAAATTGAGTTGTTAAATTTTGCAATTTAGACTCTTTCACAGCATTTGTTCCTTCATGGGTGAGTTGTAAAACATCCCATGCCTCTTTTGACGTGGTGCACGTCATTATTCGTTTGAACTCATCAGGTGTGACAGACCCATAAATAGCACTTAGACCGTTAGAATTAAAAGATGACCATTTAAATTCTTCTTCAGTCCAAGAAGTGACAGGTTTCAAGTTGATCACATTATCAACAGTCACGGAGGGAGGTGTCCACCCTCTTTCAACCAAAATCCAGACACGCTCATCAATGGCTTTTAATGCAGACCTCATACGGGCTTTCCAATAGGCATAGTTTGTCCCGTCAAAAACTGGAATTCTATTATATAACTTTTCCATTTGAACAACGCACTTTTTCAAAAATCAATTTTTTCAGAAAATTGATATCTTAGAAATTTTTTGCGGAAAATAGGAATACGCGATAGATTAGCGTAACCTGCTCTGATACCAATTTGAGAACGTATGCACTTGCGTTCAAATGAGAAAATTATATATTAAGCACCTTTTAACTCAAACGAACCTTAAACATGCAACAATATGTGATTGAATACGATAATGAACTAAGCAAGAACATTCAAACACATGCTTGTGAGGAAAAATCCCCCAAAGGGGCAAAACCATTTATTTTCATTATAATATTGTAACTGTACAATTTCGGATTACAATGAAAATACAAGTGACTAAGAATTACCCTCAGGTGTCAGATTCTATAGTCGGCGGCTGGAGTTATCCCTTTCCAGTAGGGTTGCAATGAAGAAGAAGAACGGTCTTCTCCACAATGGTATGAATAGCAAAAGTGCGTTCCTGGGTTGCAAAGAGATTCACAAATGTTTGGAAATTTTTGTGAATCTAAAACCTAGAGTCTATGGCTCAATAGGTGAAGACTAAGAGTTTCTTGTACTCTGAAAATCGTGTATGGAAGTCTTAAAAAACCACTTCCCGTAGTGGGATTAAATAAGAAGTCTTTTGCCTTAAAAATCTGAACACGATCTGTTGAAGTTTATCCCAGGCGAACCGGTCCGGGTCTGAGGCGGACCGGTCCGGGTAAGCGGATCAGTTCTTTTTATTTTAGGCTTCTTCGATTCGCTTGCGGTTCGGGGTATACTAGCTTTCAGCAGGCGGACCGGTCCGGGTCTGAGGCAGACCGGTCCGCAGGAGGATCGGTTCTTTTATTCTAGGCTGACCGGTCCGGCCTGTCAGACTTTGATTCCTCTTCTTCTTTTGATATTCGGATCCGTTGATGATTGTATGAATCTTGAATTTCTTCAACGGTGTAACGGCGTGCGACATAACAAATTGATAATGGACAAAAATGTCCTTACAACTATCTCCCTCTTTTGATTCATTATCTCTTAAGGTGGCATTATATGCTATCGATTTCTTGCCCTCCTTAAGTCTAGTGGGACACTCAGCTACCTTATGATAATAACCCTCATAACCAAAACACCTATTCAACTCATCCCTTTTAACATTATCACTCTTATTCTTAGGGATGGGATCGACCTTATTGTTCTTGAATTTCTCAAGTCTTTTGGCATTTTTTGATTGCTTTTGGAACTTAAGAAATCTTTTGAACTTCTTTGCCAACAAGGCTACATCCTCAAAATTGGAATCGAAATCATCATTCGAAACTTTAGTCTCCTCCTTTCGGGCTTTCAAAGCAATGCTCTTTTATTTCTTTACTACTTGCTTGGAGGGCATGTCAAGCTCATAAGTTTGTAAGTCACCTACAAGCTCTTTTAGTTTCATTGATTCAAGCATACCCAAGGAGTTTAAAATTATCACTTTCGAATCAAATCTACTAGGCAATGACCTTCGGTATTTTCTCTCCCAAGTTAAACGACGACTTGACGATATTGGACAATATAGCATAAAAAAACTCATCAAACGACTCACTCTCTAGCATCTTAATCGCCTCAAATTGTATAGTGAGGTTTTGAAGTTTATACGCCCTAATGGTGATAGTTCCCTCGTGAGTAAGTCTAAGAATATCCCAATACTCTTTTGAAGTTTCGCATGTCATGATCCGATTACACTATTCTGGTGTGGCATGTGAGGAAATAACATAAAGACCTTTAGAATTATAAAGTGAAAGTCTATGTTTGGCTTCAATCCATGACTTAACGGGTTTTAAATTAGTGGCCTTACCCTCTCGTGTAATCTGTGGTGACCAACCTGTAATACCCCATACTTTTATAGAGATTTAAATTGCATAAGTGGGTGAAATTTGGAAATTTGAGTAATTACTGTGAATAATAATTTTTGGAGTTTATGTTAGATGTTTACCGATGTGTGTTACATTTACTTTTGGAACTACGTAAATGAGTTAGATTATTTTAATTACATGTCGCAGTTGGATAAAGCGATAAAGGATAATATTTTATTTGGAAAACGTACGTATTGAGATGTGTTGGGTTTAATTAGTGAATTTTAGTTAAGTGACTCGGATGGAGATTTCGAGTGCACGATTAGTTTAGGAATGGCCAAGATAGTCAGAATAGAGTACCGGGGGGTAATGTTTAGGTTTCGGAGATTTTTGGACTAGTAGGGACTCGCAATTGAGTAAACGAGTCATTTTTGGGTTTATAAGGGACAAGCCCTTATTTCTCTCTTATAAGTCACGAAAGAGAGGAAGAGAAAGAAAAAAAAGAGAGAAGATAAGACAATAAGGGAGAAAAGGGGATTCCGGGCCAAACTTCGTGGGATTCGACTCGTGATCGTCGAATTTTATCTACGAGGCAATTGTTTACTTGCTTTATTCATGTGAGTGTGTATCTCATATTATAGTTGGTAAACTATATGATTTTTGGGTTGGAACCCTTGAAATAAATTTGGGAAAGTTTGATTTTGAAATCACAAATAGGTGTGTTATTATCTTTCGATGATTTCTAGTATTAAACCCATGTTAATGGTGTGTATATGTGGATTGAAATGGGAAGAAATGATAAATTCGAGTTTTCATGATTTAGTGTATAAATTTAAGAGAACTTGTTTAATCCCAGAAATAATTGATGTGCTAGTTATAAATCAGTGATTGGATGATTATATTGTTGTTGGTTGATGATAAATGGAAGAAGAATGAGTTTGGAGATTTAGGTTTGTAAGAAAAATGGAGAGATGGCCGAAATATCTGGTGTTACCGGTCGATCGCAGTCAGGTAGCCGGTCGATCGGGTCAAGGAAAAAGGTTATTGGTTTGCTCGCAAGGAAAAATCCCATATCGCGATCGATCGGTACTCTGTTTTCAGCCCAAGAGGAGGATTTTTCTACTCCTTTTTATTTTGGGTTCGAAGTTTAAGGACCTTCTTAATTAATGTATTATAGATGGTTACGACCTAATAGGAAGAGATTGATGCCTTGGGTTATAAGTGAATAAACCCTAGATTAAACAACAAGAAATCTTGAGTAGTTGAGTGTCTATCCGGGGTTATTAAATTAAGGAATGTTTGGGGAGAATCGCCTTCGAGGGTATTAAGTGGTGAGAGTGTATATATATATTTATGCGTAGAGAATGAATACGGGCCGATTACATTTGAGTGAATCCTAGGATGCGAGTAGGATGGAATTTAGGATATGGGCTAAAGAGAATTGAGCAGTTGTCCTATACGCCTATTGACGACTATTAGTATAGGTGATGCGATACCTATGGAATTAAGATAAGTAGTTAGTATACTTATTTAATTGTTATGAATTGGTATATTCGGGTTTATATTATAACCCTTAAAAGTGATTAAGGTGCGAGTTATATATTAAGTAAGAGAATACTTATGGATTTAGTATTTTAAGTGTATGAATACTTATATACTATTACGAATGGGAACATTCGGGTTATTGGCTGTCACTATAAGAGTTTGACAATTGTAGCCAGAGCAAATTGAGGAATGCTATATTATATATACATGTATTGTTAAAGTATATATATACGACTTGTTTATAATATATTGGTATGCAAACGATATATTTATGTATGTTTATATCTTTAGTGCTATCCAGGGAGGTTGCGCAATGTGGGTGAATCCCCTGGCTTACGGAGCAGGGAGAGTATATCCCCAGGTCATATCGTCCCTTATATGGGTGTGATATTTTTATTCCACTTTCAGGAGGGAATATGACCGCCTCCACCGTTTTGTGTTTCTACCATGATCATGAGAAAGTTTGACTTGGTACCGGGGTTAAGTTGAGTAAACCCAGATGTGGATGGGAACTTTGAGACTGCATCCTCGAGTTATAGCTCGGTGGGATGGTTATTATACTTATGATTGTAAAATAGGTATAAATATACTTGTTGTGTATAATACATTACTTGTATATGAATGAGATATCATAAAACTTTGATTGGTGTAAAGTGTAAAATGAATAAGATGGTATTATCCTTCCGGTAGTTTTATATCCGTACTTATACAAAGGTAAATTGTAGGTTCAAGTGAGAACTATTTATATAAGAATGTTATATGTTAAAGTGAAAATGGTATTTAAAACTAGTGAAAGTTATGGTATATGAACGATATAGTTTTATATAGAATCAAGGACTATATATATATATATCACATGGACAATTATATCAGCTAAAAGCTTATGTAATAGCTTACGGTATAACATATTATATCAGGCAAGGTAGGTGATAGTTATAAGGATTTAGAAGATGGGTTAAAGAGATTAGTTAGGCGGGGTAGCTTAACTAGGTTGTTTAAAATGTATGCGATAGGTGTGCACTATTAAAAGAGGGGTGAGGTGTATCTTATGAGAGTGCGATACCAGTTTAAATATGAGATATTTCATATTTTAAAATTTGGATTTTAAGCACTTGCTAAATATTTTCAAAACTCGGGCTCTGATCCGTTTCTACATTTCCCCCTCTCTTGCTATATATGTATATATATTAGGTGTCCAGAAACAGGGACGCCTGGATGATGATTCTTTAAAGTAAGACGTTACTGCCGCAGCTGTGGATGCAAGCAGGTTTATTTTAGACATTTCTATCCTTGTGATCTAAATAGGAGGCATTGTAGTAATATTCGGAACCGATAGCCCAACTGTATTCATTTATTCTTTTACCCCATTTTATTTTGCAGCATTTCGATTTGGTTGTATTATGTTGTACCGAGAGTTCGATTATTTTATTTCATCTCATTTGTTGTATATAAATGGTTGTGATTGTTTTACTTGATTGGTTTGATAAAAAAGAATATTTAAATAAAATTTTGACGCCAGGCTAATTAGTTATTAGTAGTTAAATTGGTTTTTGACAGTGATGCTAAGAACGAACCATATGAGATTCCAGTTTTAATCTGGTATATAATTGATCACCCGATATTTTATTAGGCGGGGTGTCACACAACCTTTTTCAACCTCCATCCAAACACGCTCATCAATTGATTTTATAACACTTCTCATTCGCATTTTCCAATAAGCATAATTTGTGCCATAAAAACAGGAGTTCTAAAATTATCAAAACTTTCAAAATTCATCCTTAAAAGCACAAAGGACCAACACACACACAAAAAAATTTCTTGCTCTAATACCAATTTGTAAGCCCCTTTTTCAAAATGTTCTTTAAGGAGAGAAAACAATTTATCTTTCAAAAACTTTTTCCACTTAAACACGCACCAATTTTGTGAAACAATTTCAATTAAGTCAAATTTATCTCGTTTAATCCTAAACATGCATCTAGGTGATTAAAGCAATCAAGATAGAGTAAAGTTATCAACGCCGGATGCACGAGAAAATCGCGAAGAGAAAAAACCTCGGACGACCCAAGCCAGACAATCATTATGATACGGTTTTACAAAGTAAGACAGACAAACTTACACAACGACTCAATCCCCACAAGCCTATAACAACCCGTCCTTTTTGGAGACAATTAAATCCCATAATTGTATATAAATTGGAAATTTGGAGAAATTCTAGAAATAGTGATTTTTGGGATTTTCGAGGAATTAATGATTTTCGATGGATGTCGTAATTGTTTTTGGGACTAAATAGGTCGAAGTATTTTAATTATATGTCGCTGTATAGTATAGCGACAAAAGAGGTAAGATTTTTATTAGAAACCCGCATTAAGTTATATTGGGTTAGAATAGTGATTTGCGGTCAAGTACCTCAGATGGGAATTTTGACTGCGTTGTGAGTCTCGGAATGTCCGAGATAGTCGGAAAAGAGTGTCCAATTATCAAAATTGAGTTTCGGGGAATTTTAGAGTAAAAAGGGCTCGTAATTGAGTAAACGAGTCGTTTTTGGATTTTAAGGGGTTAAACCCTTATTTTTCTCCCTTGTAAGTTAAGAGGGAGAGGAAGAGAAAGAGAAAAGGAGATAAAAGAGAAAAGAGAGAGAAGAGAGGGAGGAGGAGGAGAAAAGATGAGGAAGGGAGGAACTCCGGCCAAATTCCGTGGGATTCGGCTCGAGGTCGTCGAATTTCATCCTCCAGGAAAGTGTTTACTTGCTTTATTTCAATTATGCATTTATTTCATATCAAAGTTGGTAGAACCCCAAAATAAAAATGGAGAAAAACTTTGATACGAGTTTACATATTGATGTAATGAAAACTCTTGAGGCTTTCTAGTATTAAAACCATAATAATGGAGTAATCAAACAAATTGAATTGGGAGAAATGTCAAAAATTAGGGTTTTTGGGTTTTAAGATCCAAAACCTTAGAAAGAAGTTTAATACCCAAAATTTATGGAAGAATTAGTTGTAAATCAGTGTTAGGGTGTTATTTGGGTTGTTGGGTGAGACTAGAAACCATAAAAAATGGAGTTTGGGTTGTTAATGGGTATTTTGGAGATTGAAAAATCGCCCAAACTGTAGCCCTCGAGATGGACGAATCGATTCGGGTACAGGCCGAATCGATTCGCCTAAGGGGAATTGGGTTTCTGCAGTGGGCCGAATCGATTCGGGTTTAGACCGAATCGATTCTCCATTTAGGACTTGTTTGCACAATACTTTCCGAATCGATTCGGATTGGGGACCGAATCGATTCGCCTACCCGAATCGATTCGCTAAAAGGGTGAATCTATTCGCTTAGGTCAAAATTGCCAGTTTTCTCCCTTAAGAGTATGGGGAGTTAAATTACCACTTGGGATTTTTATGGGGGTTCCTAGTCATGATATTGGGACTTCTAAATCATAGTTTTGAGGGTAAATAAACCTCTAGTTGGATGAGAAGGTCTTGAATTGGTGTAGGGCATGATCCGAAGGATAAATCCCTAGGATATTTTTCAGTGGGCATTTAGGCCCCTATAATTATGTGTACAGAAAGCATAGTTATATCGATTATTGTTGGGAAAATCCTATGAGATGGTTAGAATGCAATGAAGAATATAGATATATATTCAACTAGTATAATGGTATAATTGGAGATATCCAATAAGTCCTTAGATGGGATTTAGGTATTTATTATTTATTAAAGTAAGGAAATACTTTGAGTTTAGTATCATGCGAATATGAATGCATGATTACGATTCTTTGAGATAATCTTTGGGATTATTGGTCATCGTTAGATAGTTTGGCCAATATGTCCATTTATATATATTTGAGGAGGAATATATGGTGTATATATATACTATGTGACAAAGTATATATATGATATGATGTAAATAACTTTTGAAAATGTAAATATAAATGTTTTCAAAATGGAAAGATAAATGATTTTCATAATTAATAAAAATATGGATACACACCTCTCTAAATCGCTATCAAAAAGGAAGTTACGTACGTATGGTGAAGCCCCCTGGCTAATGAATGTAGGGTGGATATAGTCCTATAGGCCATATGAGCGATTATTGTTTCTGCACTGGTTAGGAGATTTCGGGTGTGGTCTTGACTATCCCGCAGGCATATGGCCGCTTCCCGACGTCTTGCGTTGTAGGATCCCAGGTTGTCTTGATGATAGGCCCTGGAAGATGATAGCCATTTAGGGGCGCGCACAGTGGGGAAACCCAGACGGGTGGTCTTAGAACGCATTATATGTTAAAGCAATTTATGATAATAAATTGGATTTAATTTACATTTCTCGAATGGAAGAAGGGAAATGGGATAAAGATTTTGGCTTCGGTAAATATTCCCGGATGGAATAAGGGAATTGGAAGCATATGATATGGTAAAACCATTTTTACGATAATAAAAGTGGCTTTTAAATACATTTCCTGAATATAAAAAAGGGAAATGGGATGTTTTGAAACGGAAAAGAATTTTTATGATAATAAAACTGGCTTTAAAAAGTTATATGATTTGTTAAAGAAATTCATGATAATGAATTGGCTTTTAAATACATTTCCTAGATATGAGAAGGGAAATGGAAAGTTTTGAGATGAAAACGAAAAGTATTGATAAATACTTTGTATATGAATCCTCAGTCCGGGAGATAGATCCGGATGTATTTTATAATATGAATATGTATATATGGATGAATCGAGTACCGAGGGTCTAATGGATCCTGATGATCGATCTTGCTGCGTAGTAGTGTATCGGGGGGTTCCTTGTTTGGATTTTGCTTTGCGAGACACCCCACGCACGAATATGGCATTGTGTCGAGACTGGGGAGAAGTTTAATCCTTAGTGATCTTATATGGAGACTTATCATATGTGTATGTATATATTTATATATTTTTTGTACTGAGGGAATGGAGGATCTCGACAATCGACCTTGCCTCATAGTAGTGTATCGGGGGGGGGGGGGGTCCTTGTTTGGATTTCGCTTTGCGAGACGCCCCACGCACGAACATGGCATTGTGTTGAGACTGGGGAGAAGTTTAGCCCTTAGTATATTAATTGGACTATCTAGGGTTGATAGTAGTTGGGTGATATACTAGTTTAGCAGGGTAGCTTGACTAGGATGTTAGAGGGATGCGTTAGGAGTTCACTGTTAGTGGAGAGGTGAGGGGTATTTCATGGGAGAGGATACCAATTTAAATAGGAGATAAAACATATTTTCAAAATAAAGCATTTATGCACTTGCTAAATATTTTCAAAACTCGGGCTCTGACCCGTTTATCTACTTTTCCATTCTTGCTATATTATATATATATAGGTGTCCAGACACAGGGACGCCTGGATGATACTTTTTTCGAGTCAGACGTCGGCAGCAGCAGCTGTGAATGCGTGCAGGATTCTCAGTGGACGCTTCTATCCTTGTAATCTATATAGGAGTTACTGTATACACATTCGGGCTAATGGTCCAATTTCATTTATTTATTCTTTTAGTACAGTATTCGATATGGTTGTATATTTTGACCGAGTGTTCGGTTATTTTATTTCATTTCAGTTTCATTTCCGCAAAACTGTGTGGATGTTTTATTTACAGTTGTTAAAAAGAGTAGTAAAGTAAAATTTTGACACCGGTATAATAGGTTATTATTAATTAAATGGATTTTCGACAGTGATGCTAAGAATGATCCATATGAGACTCCTGTTATATTTTGATATAGGAGTGATCGCCCCATATTTTATTAGGCGGGGTGTCACAAAGCCCTGACGCTATTCTTCTCTTTAACCTCTCCTCCATAGTGTCCATGCAGAAATTCTTCCATGATACTCGTTCACAGCAATCGTGTCCACGAGTGCCTTGGTGTCCACCAATGCAGCTTGGCAACCATTTACGATTCGAAATACGACCTTCAACTGTTTCTTCACTGTAAAACTCCAACGAACAGTGTTCAAAGTGATGAACAAACTCCAGATGGTGCAAACAAGATCTTTATAGAAATTGTATATGAAAGCTCAGATATTTTAAACACTGAAGATGGTTTTAATCTTTGAAAACCTTAGAAAACTTTTGTGCAGAAAAATAAAACTGTTTTTCTGTAATTCTGGTTCTTCACCTGCTACGAAAATTCCGAGATAAAATTCTTTACATAAAAAACTTAAGTTGGCTATATCATTCAAACGAAAGTGAGATGTCATTCGAACGACATCACATGTCTTTTGAACCACTTAAACCAAAGTTAATGTTTCATACGACTCTAAACATCAGATAATATTAGAAAAAATGATTTAAAACATTTTTAATAAAGTTTTCATCCTTTAAAACTCTTTTCAAACACCATAAACATAATGCATTCATACCTGAGAGATATTGGAAAAGCAATTTGAATGAAGATGTGAAATGTGCACCAATAAAACTCGGCATGATATATCTTTGAAGCTTGGTCGCTACGTCTTCTACACAAACATGTCATTAACTATGTGGGTATCGTGATATTATAAAAATATATCTATGACCAGGGTGGCACACGCGGTTGCGGGATAAAGGGATGTGACCATGGCCGCAGTCATGCTAGTCCACGGCCCAGGTGCGAGTTGGACTTCTTTACCCCTTTTAATTGTTCAAACCCATGAAAATTTCATTTCCCTCTCAGACCAAAACCCTCAACCCTATTTTCTCTACACCTCTAACCTCTAAAACCCATTAAAATACCACCTTCAAACCTCTATTTGAAGACCTTAAGCTTGGAATTTGGAAGTTCTTCAATAGGCAAAGTTGTCCAAATTTTAGAGGAGATTATAGAACTCAAGTCAAATTTCACAAACAGTTAAAGGTAACAGAACTCTACTTTCCCCTTTAGTGCTTAATGACTTAGATATCGCCTAAATAATTTTTATTATTAATTAAAAGTGTGTAAAGTTTTAATTAGGGAAAGATAAACCTAACTAATTTCCTATTGTTGCTGATTGATATTGATATTGAAATTTGTGAAACCCATTTAAAATGAAAATGCTTAAAAAATGCTAATGTGAGTTAAATAATATAATTGTTGTAAAGATGAGAAAATTAATATGTTAAATGAAAAAGATTTGAGTTACGTGCCTTATGAACTTTGAGAATTAAAATATAAGTTATGAGTATACTGAAAAGACCTAAGGGTCACACTAGAAAGGACCAAAGGGTACTTGCTAATGCGTATTAGGTTAATTAAAAATTCTCCAACTCTTTTAAATCATTGATACAAAATCTATTATAAATTTTAAGTGAGAAAATACTCACGCACACAAGTAAGTAAAATGTGATGATGCTAGATGTAAAGAATAATTCCCTTTAAGAATGAGATGAGGAAAAGTTGAGTGTGACACAAGATTTATTCTCGAGGAACCCACTGTGGTTGTAAACCCCGTGTCCCTAGTCCCATGACAACACACACACCCAAGTCCACTATTACCAATTATAAGTTACAGATTAGAGTCATCCAAGTCCACAATGAAATAAACTAAGCAAATACAAACCCGTACAATCCAACCTAGTCTAAAACAACCCAACTTGACTGAAAATCTGTTAAGTTACAGATTACAAGTTATAGATTACAGTCCTCCAAGTCCACAGCGAAATAAACTAAGAAAATACAAACCCATACAATCCAGCCCAATCTAAAACAACCCAACTTGACTGAAAATCAGTTAACCCAATAACACCCCGGTAATGGAGACTATCACTCACTCACAACACACGCAACACTAAATCAATATTTAGATAAAGAATTCAGCAACCCAGTGTAAATGAAATAGTTAGTCTAATACAAAACCAGTACACGCAGGCACTAACTAAACAACCCGACAATACTGAATCTTACTAAACGACCAAGGTAGTGAAAGCGTGAGACCAACACACAACTACACACTCAAACCCGAGACCCCGTGTAGATGTGCAAAACAGATATAATAATAAAGTTTGTTTTAAATCAAAACAACAAAATAATCTTGTTAAGTAAAATAGACCAAACAACCAAGGTTAATTCTATTTTAATTGACAAGACAAATTACCAATCAGTGACTAAGTGAAAGGTAAGACAATATAGAATTAATCGGTACAAAAAAATGATTAAATATTAAGTCCCAAGATTGAATAAATTTTCCTTAATAATTAATACTTAAGTAAAAATTAATCCCAAAGCAAATTTATTTAGCGCAAATGACCACAAATAAAACAAGAAATAAATTCCAACAATTGTGTCGCGCAACTAAAATAAAAATTAACTTAACACCAAATATAATATGAATCAATTTTAAACCGGTGTTATGTTAAATTATTAAGTCGAACTAAACTGAGCAAAAAATAAATATGTGTAGCACTTAGCTCATGCAAATTAGGACTTAAATAAAATTAATAAAAAGAGGTTACAAATATTAAATTTCAATTTTAGTTTAAACCAATACTATAACTAGGTTTGGATAAAAAACTCCTACAAACACAAACACCACCTAAGTATAAAAGAATACAACAAAAACTATTCAACTTAGGCAATAAAAAGTGTATGAGCCAAGTGGCCCAATCCAAGTTAAATGAGTGCGAGACAAAGAGTGTAGCACTCGACTCACTAAAATAAGGTGGGTTTCACTAAAATAAAATTTAAATAAATAAAGATTATTATGATTAAAGTCTACACACTAATTACACCCAACTAAATAAAGTAAACACACAAAAGTTCAACTTAGAAGGTATAACTAGTTAGAGTGAAAAATCGGATTATCTTTATCTCCAAAATAAATCAAATCAAATTTTAATAATAAAAAAATGTGTGGCACAAAAAAAAAATAACTTAAAGTCAAATTTAAGTCCAATATATAAAGTGCACACATACAAAATAAGTTGAGTGTAAAATAAAGTCCAACAACAAACACCCAACACCTAAATAAATTCAGACCTAGTACGAAGATAGACCAAACAAAATATTAGTCCAAATGAGTCCAAATATTAAGTCCAATATTGAAATGGAGGATCAAATAAAATTTCAGTCCAAATAAATTTTAGTCTCCAAAAATTTTAGTCAAAAAAAAAAAAATTAGTTCAAGAACTAAATAGCTCAAACACAAACAAATAGCAAAAGAAATTAGCTAAGAGTTTCTTTCAAAGGAACAAAAATGCTTAAACAAACATTTTAACCCAAACAATATCTCTACATGGATAAAAACAAACACCACTAATAGTGACTATATTTGGGCCAAAGAGAATGACAACACCAATAGTATATAAAGTCGTGTATAATGTAAATAATAAATGTTTTATATACATTCTGATCATTTTTATTTTGAAAATAATCAAAAATAGAATTGCACAAAAAAATATACGAAACTACATCACTCTTGACATAATTTATACAATACAAATACATTCCAATGGGGAATAACTTAAAATATAATTTGATTTAAAATAACTATTTGTTATTAAATGCAATATCAATAACAATTATTCAAGCACCCTATATCAGTAACAATTATTCAAGCCCGTGCTTTATGGCATGAAGAAAATTTTCCAAAGTACGTAATCGCAAAACGGAAAAAAAATTCCGAAGTATGTCACTGGAAAACGACAAAATTTTTGTTCCCCGTTAAAACAAAGTGTTATTTAAAAAAAAATAGCCTAAATATAATTTATTTATAGGACTATCCAACCTGATTAAATAATAATAAATAGTCCAACAACTTATACGCATAGTTGAATCAACTACTGTGACACCCTGCCTAATAAGATACCGGGCGATCACTCCAATATTAAATTAAAACAGGAGTCTCATATGGATCATTCTTAGCATCACTGTCGAAAATCCATTTAATTACTAATAACCTATTAGGCAGGTTTCAAAATTTTAACTTTACTACTCTTTTTAACAATTACTAAATTAAAACATCCACACAGTTTTGTGGAAATGAAACTGAAATGAAATAAAATAACCGAACACTCGGTCAAAATATACAACCATATCGAATACTGGACTAAAAGAATAAATAAATGAAATTGGACCATTAGCCCGAATGTGTATACAGTAACTCCTATATAGATTACAAGGATAGAAGCATCTACTGAGAATCCTGCACGCATCCATAGCTGCTGCAGCCGACGTCTGACTCGAAAGAAGTATCATCCAAGCGTCCCTTTGTCTGGACACCTATATATATATAATATAGCAAGAAAGAAAAAGTAGATAAACGGGTCAGAGCCTGAGTTTTGAAAATATTTAGCAAGTGCATAAATGCCTTATTTTTTTAGAAAAAGGTTTTATCTCATATTTAAGTTTGGTATCGCACTCCCATGAGATACCCCTCACCTCTCCACTAACAGTGCACTCCTAGCGCATCCCTCTAAACATCCTAGTCAAGCTACCCTGCTAAACTAGTCTATCATCCAACCACTATCAACCCTAGATAGTCCAAGTCATAACTAAGGGCTAAACTTCACCCCAGTCTCAACGCTATGCCATGTTCGTGCGTGGGGTGTCTCGCAAATCGAAATCCAAACAAGGAACCCCCCAATACACTACTACGCGGCAAGGTCGATAGTCGAGACCCGCTAGTCCCTCAGTACAGAAAGATATATATAAATATATATACCATAAGAATTAGTAATATTAGAGCACTAAGGATTAAACTTCTCCCCAGTCTCAAAACATTTCCATATTCGTGCGTGGGGTGTCTCTCAAAGCGAAATCCAAACAAGGAACACCCCTGATACACTACTAGGCGGCAAGGTCGATCATCGGGATCCATTAGACCCTCGGTACTCGATTCATCCATATATATACATTTTACCATAAACATCCGGATCTATCTGCCAGACTAAGGGTTCATATATCAAGTATTTATCAATACTTTCATTTTTCTCAAAACTTCCCATTTCCTTTCTTATATCAAGGAAATGTAAATATAAAATCCAATTAATTATCATGAATTGCTTTAAAAAATCATATACTTTTAAAAGCCAGTTTTATTATCATAAAAATGCTTTTCCGTTTTATATCATCCCATTTCCCTTTTTATACTTAGGAAATGTATTCAAAGCCATTTTCATTATCATAAAAATGCTTTGATCATATCATATGCTTCCACATCCCTTCTTCCATCCGGGAGTGTTACCGAAGCCAAAACCTTTATCCCATTTCCCTTCTCATATCCAGGAAATGTAAATTAAAGCCAATTTATTATCATAAATTGCTTTAATAAAACTAAGACCGGCCCTTCGGGTTTGCCCACTGGACGCACCCCTAAATAGCTATCATCTTCCAGGGCCTATCAAGTAAGACAACCTGGGAACCTACCAACGTTGGGAAGCGGCCATATGCCAGCGGGAAAGTCAAGACCACACCCAGAATCTCCTAACCAGCGCAGTAAACAATAATCGCTCATATAGCCTATAGGACTATATCCACCCTGCATTCATTAGCCAGGGGGCATCACCATACGCGCGTAACTTCCCTTATGATAGCGATTTAGGGAGGTGTGTAACCATAATTTATTAATTATGAAAAATCATTTCTTTTTCCATTTTGAAAACATTCATCTATATATTTTCAAAATCATTTATCTCAAATTATATATATACTTGAATCACATAGTATACATACACCATATATTCCTCTCTGAATATATAAAAGTGGCCATATTTGCCAAACCATCTATCGATGACCAATAATCCCAAAGATTCTCTCAAAAAATCATAATCATGCATTCATATTCACATGATACTAAACCCAAAGTATTCCCAAGCATTCATTAAATCCATACCCCAGATCGTACACTAAATTAATTCGAGGTCTCTTCTTTCATCCCGGGGTTTATTCACCCTCAACACCATTATCTAGGAGTCCTAATATCATATCTAGAATCCCCGATAATAATCTCCAAAACCATAGTTTAAATCTCCCTAAACTTTAAAAGGAGAAAACCTCACAAGTCTGCCTGTACCGAATCGATTCGGCTTGTCCGAATCGATTCACAGGGTACCGAATCGATTCAACCTATCTGAATCGATTTGAAATGGTTCTACTTTCAAAGTGTCTCTTACCAAATCGATTCGGCTTGTCTGAAAATCCCAAATTTGCCTAGGGTTTTATATAAAACCCAAAGACCCAAAATTTAATCCAATCACCATTTAAGTTTTAACTCGGATTTCTTCCGACGAACCCAAGGTTTTCATATCTCCTCAAGTCCTTTAGAGGTCCTAACCCTCTTTTTTGAGAACCCCTAATACTTATCTCCAATTAATTCTAACCTTAATTTCTGACTAACGATTTCGATCTCGGACTCCTTTCCGTAGAAAAATCACTATAAATTTAAAAAAAATCAGAAAAATACGCGGTTGATGCCCACGTGATCGTGTCGAAGATATATAGAAATTTCATTTTTTGACCAAGAATCGAATCGATTCGCCTCTAGGCCGAATCGATTCGGCAAGCACGCTGCCTATACTATTCATTGTCTTCTCCAAGACGGTTTCGGCCATTGAAGCTTCTCCCGAGCTTTTGTCGCCTCACCCAACGTCCTACAACCTCAACCAACTACAAATACACATATATTAAGGGTTCAAAACATCCTAGAACCCAAAACCACCAATTAATTTCTATGTTTCTCCAATTAGAAAATTTTAGGGGTTTATTCGTTTTAACTCCCGAAAACCCGTTTTATCCACGAAAACCCAAGCCAAAATCTTTAGGGCTTGTTAATACCAAACTACGGTATGAGATTTATGCATAAAGTAAATAAAGAAAGTAAACACTTGCCTCGCGGATATAATCCGACGACCTCGAGTCGAATCCAACAGAGTTTGGCCCGAGATCTCCATTTCTCTCCTCCTCTCTCTCTTCTCTCTTTCCTTTCTTCTTTCTTTATCTTTTTTCTCCCTCTCTTCCTCCTTTTATAAGGAGAAAAGGGTTTAAATCCATTAATACCCCCAAAACGCCTCGTTTACTCAATTACGAGCCCGTTTAACTCTAAAATTCCCCGAAATTTAATTTCGACAATCGGTCACTCTTTTTCGACTATCTCGGACATTCCGAGACTCATGGCGCAGTCGAAATTACCATCCGAGGTACTTAACTGCAAATCACTATTCTAAGCCATAAAAGTTAATGTGGGTTTTCTAATCAAATCTTACCTCTTTTGTCTCTTTAGTCAACCGCGACATATAAATAAAATACTTCGACCTATTTAGTCCCAAAAGAAATTGCAACACCCATCGAAACTCATTAAATCCTCGAGAATCCCAAAAATCACTATTTCGAGAAAGCCTCCAAATTGCCAATTTATATCCAAGTATGGAATTTAATTGTCTCCAAAAGGACGGGTTGTTACAACTACCACATGACGCAATCAGAATAGATAAAAAATTGACAAAAAAGTCTTACATGAACCAAATCCGACGATGAAAAAATGAAACTGCCAAATTTAAAGTCGATTTTGGTCCCTTGAACATCGTCGAAAATAGCCCGAAACATAGGTAGCTAGGCACAGGCGATACGAATGCAATGGCGCTAGAATCACCTCATTTCGATTTACGGTTAAAAAATTATGGCATTTCTCCCAAAACATACTATTTTAACTTTAAATAGAATAGTATCAAGGCAATTGAACTACTGCTCGAGCCAACAAAGAAAAAATGAGTTTAATTTCAATGAATGCATAAAGATCTAACTATTTAAGACATCATTGTCAAGTTTAAGCACCAAAACTAATACGGTCCATTCCAACTACAACGCGTGGAGGTGTCAAGTTTGAGAAACTAATGCTTATGTACAGATCATTGGCCAAGTTGCTGTTGTAGGTGACTAAGATGATGTAGGTCACCAAGCTTCTAGTGTGGTGGCCATCCATTTTCCTTCATATTACATTCTATATTGATCTGCCACAAACAAACACAAATCATAAAGTGTAGCATAATTCATTAACATTACAACCCGTATATAGAAATTGAATAGTTATCAACAAATTAAATAAATGGTATATGGAGTACTTTTAGTTATTATCGAATTAATTGAATATCTACTAACCTCATATAGAAAACTAAAGATGTCCCAAACAACAACACGAACTACAATTATTGATTAAATAAAGATCTTCAGCCGTAACGACGTTTTCCTTCATGGGAGCTGAACCATTGCCTGCACACACACACACAATTAATACTCGTGAACAACATAACTGAAAAATTAGTGCTAACTGGATAAATTTCATAATTAGAAATAAGTGTACAGTTATTACTAATAAGTGTACAGTTAGCACTTGAGACAGTTATTAGTGCTAGTTGTTTAAAAAGTGTACAGTTAGATGTTTCATCTAAAAAATGGCGGCTAAGGTGTTCAATAAAAAATGGTAACTATTCAGTCATCAAATTGGTAGCTATTCAGTCATTAAATGGGCAGTTATAGTAGGTAAGTTATAGCAGGGTAACTATAATTCACAAATTGGCCGCTATAGTAGTTAAAATTGGCAGCTATACCAGCTATAATTGCCATCTATAGTAGCAAAAATATTGCAGACCATTCATTTGTAATGCACAAATTGCAGCTGTAGTAGAACAGACCATTCATTTATACCAAATTGCAGCTAAAATTGGCAATTGTAGCAAAAACTAAAAAAAATAAAAAATAAAAATAGATTCTCATTCGAACAATAGAAGCTTGATGATAGTTGCGCTTCTAGAGCGAACTGTTTAAAAAAAGTGCCGCAACACACTGAGTATCACTGAAGTTGAAGTGTTTATTATTTGAAAACACACCCAATGATCTTTTTTTACGCATACTAAAATATTTACTGTAATATAACACTTAATTCTGGTAAAACCTGTGCATACCGAGTTTCAATCAGAGTTAGCTTCCACACACAGTTATCCACTGAGACAACTGAATTATCAAACATAAGATAAGAAAATATATTGTTTTGTTAAGAGCAGACAGGATTAAGAAAGCTTCAACCGTTTCTAGCTACTATATTTCATCTCATTCTGTAGTGGAACCAAGTTTTACAAGCACTGGTTACTCAGCATCATCATCTTCAACGGTGTTGACTCGTTCACATTCATATATCCATTCACCATATACGTCAATTGGCTCTGTTAAAGCTGTGATAGTAGTGCTGGAGCTCACTTGGAAAATCCCACATGTGGCTTCACCAATCAAGTTCTTCATGTCAATGCGACATTCGACGTTGGTACCCAATGACCTGCATCTTCAAGAAGGGCATGTATTTCAACACCACCCCTCCTAACTGCTTACTCCTCAATAGCATGAATTCTATGGAGATCTTCAAGGGCCCACCTGCGTAAGCTCCTTTCTCCTTTCAAAAAAATAACATGCACACCTCTAGGAACATCCTCCAGCAGTTTCCTGCATTTAATCACACACACAGACAAAAAGTAAAAATAATAAAAATAAATAAGGACCTTGCAGGGACTAAGATTCAAGATTCTGCCAAAAAAATGGAAAAAAACATATCTGGATTCTTTATTTGCCAATCAACAATGGTAGCATCACAGGGAGTATGTATAATTATTATTAAGGCTTTTTTTTAAAAATAGCCCCTGTGACAATGCTAATAGTTGACACATTTACTGTTATAGGGGTGCAAATGAAAAATACATTTTTGGATATTTTGGAAGCCTCTTTGAGCACATGACTAATCCACAAAGGTATGTTTGGCCCTTCCTAAAGGAAATACCAAGAAAGTTGGGCCTCCAATAATACGTACCAAGTAAAGTGCAAAATGACCAAAAGGGACTCACTCTAATATTTCCTAAAGAGGACTAAACCCCTTCAATTTCATTTAATATTATTACTACTAACATAAAAAAAATGAAAATACTAATTCTAAATTTTAACCCCTAAATATGTCTCTTTCTGAATTATAAACTCTATTGTTGCGGGTGCATTAGAGTTATCCTAGCTCTCTCCCTCTCTCACACACAACGATACCAATTGTAGAAAATGCACAAATGTGGTGATTTAGATTAAAAATAAAACATACTCCTGAGCGAGTACATTACAATATAAGGCAATCATGAGACAACTTGAAGATAATAATAGCTTGTTAGTGTGATAATTCTGTCTGAAAAGTAAAGGGAGAGTGGGCAGTTAAAATAAAATCACCAAAAAAAATTTGAAACCAAGATAAAGCAAAAAAGAAAATAGGTATTAAACCTCAAATTATAAAAAACAACAAACCCATATATATACAGTCGAGCATAGACCAACATAGATCAACTAACTGCACAAAACAAAGACCATTGTAATACCCCGTATTTTTATAGCTTTTAAATTATGGGATTTATTAATTTTAATTGAGATAAATTAATTTAATTTTAATCCGGAATGTTGCTTTAAATATTTACTAGGGTGACGAGAGTTAGTAATTATTGGAAATTTGATATTTATTGAATATTACTGGATGAGTATAGTAATATATGAGATTTATTTTTATAATATTGTCACGTGTGAATAAAATGACAATTATGGAAATTTAAGTCGGGACGCGCCTGTGTCGCGTCGGGATTAAATGTTGATTAATAAAAGTGAAATATTTTTAGTTATCCGTATGGTCATTTTGAGTGCGCCAACGTGTTCGGAAGGGTCGAGATAGTCAAAAAAGTGTACCCGGGGGTTTAGTTTGAGTCTCGGGGATATTTTAGGCTTAATTAGTACCCCGGGAGGGCATTTTAGTCATTTTATATTTTTGGGTAATTAAACCCACGAAAATTAAAAGGGTTATATAAGATATCTAGGTTGTCTTCTAGGGTTAGAACAACCAAAGAAAAGTGACGGCCATAGGAGAGGGAAGGAGAGAGCTTCCAAAGCAATCCAAGGCCCGAAATCCATCCGTTTGCACCGCCTCCACCACCAACGCGTAGATCGCGAGACAGGGAACGCAACCACACCAATGTAGGCACCAAACCAGACTTCTGAAAACCCCAGGAAAGTGTTTATCTTGCTTATTTCGTTGATGCATCTTTCATATTGGTTTAGGAATGATTAGCACGAATTGTATGGAAGAAAAACCCAATTTGAGATACGAAATTGCATGTAGTGATGACTTAAATGATATCCTGGAAACCCTTTGTCATGTAGAGGAGTAAACCACGAAATTATGATGTTTACAAGAAGGAAATTCTGGAAAATTCTTGTTAGAACCATGTTTAATAGATTTCTAGGGTTCTTGACAATTATAATAATTTTGGGCTGTTAATCCATGTTTAGTGATAGAAATCTACATGCTTTACGTTGGAAATATCTGGTATGATGATATAATGTTAGTAGTATAAATTTTGGGACGATTGGGATTGAAAAATATGGATTTGGTGAAGGTTAGAAGATGAAACCCGTAACTGCAAAACTGCAGATTTCCGCAGACCTGCTTGATCGATCGATCGAGCCCAGACCTTCGATCGATCGAGCCCCAGACCTCGATCGATTGACCCCTCCTGGAAGACTTAAGTTTCCCCTTTTAAAATTGTTGAATTTATTTGAAATGAAGAAAACTCCTTAGACATCCTTGTTAAGATAATTTGGGAGATAATGATGACCAGTAAGATTCATTAATGAATAAGAGACCTTTAATGTAAGGCTAAATCTATATTTTTGGGATATTTTGCATAAGGGACAATGTAAGTATATATTAAAGGGGAGAGACACGTAAGAGAGAGTTACGTTGGAACATAAATAGATATCTACTGAATTGTACCTTTGGAAGGATAAAGTCCATAAGGGCTACGTAGTAAGTTGGAGAAACCCTTCGAATTAAAGTGAGAAACGAACCATTATACGTGATAACTAATAATGGGAAAATAAGGATAAATGTTGTGAATATGGGTTATGGGATAAACCTAAATTGATATAATAAAAGTGGTATATTTATATGATTGTGTATGCATATATTGTATACTTGTGAAAATCATAGCCGCGCTAGTTGCTATCCCGGAGGTTACCGCGCTGGGACGATCTTATCTCGTGTGCCTTATGGGGGATATTGACTCGTACCCTAGAAGATAGAAATTCTAGGTACGGGCTATCGGATCGATAGTCGGACGGTCCTAAGAGACGTGAGGGTATGTACTTACCTCTTGGACTTGGAAACTATGCTTCGCCTCAATATTGATTATGTATTTGTTAATACATTTCGAGAGTGATTCCGAACTTGTATTTCCCTTAGTACGAGTGATACGGGGATTGGATAACAGAGTATGCCCGCACCATAATTTTTATGTGGGGTGCTGTTAGAATATATATATTATACGAGTATTTAATATATATATGAACTTCTAAAATTTGGTAAATTTCCTACTGTGTTATGGTAAGTGAGACATGTGTAATGACTCAAATTGGAAATACTTGTTTTGAATAGTATAATATGATATTAAAAAACTTTATGAATCAATAAAGTTAAAATGAGCGTTTTGTACTAAATGAAATTATCCTTTTAAACCATGATGTTGTTAAATCTTAAATCTTGAGAGTCACCTAAGATATGTTAAATCCTTGGGGAAAGATAGTGTGATATATGATGAGATAAACCATTGGGAAGGTTAGTGCGATAGGAGTGCACATTAGAAGAGAGGTGAGAATTTCTCAAGAGAGTGTCGCACTGATATGTTGTTGCATTGGCCTGTAATCAATTTAAATACTTGCTAAACGAATTTTTAAATCATATAAACTATCGGGCTCTGACCCGTTTCCTTTTCTCTTTCTCTCTTGTATATATATATATATATATATATATATATATATATATATATTATAGGTGCCCAGCCACAGGGGCGTCTTGCATAGGGTCCTTTGGCAGGAACGAGCTGCAGCTTAGGTGGGAGTTGCAGGCCTGTTGTTTAGACGACTTCATCCATTTGATTCTACTCCTAGTTCAGTTTTATCCAGTAGGGGCATGTGTCGCCCTCTTTCTATTAATTAGTTGGTATTGTCAGAGATTGTAATTTTTACTTTCAGTACCTTTATTTCGGGATTCATTACTGTCAGGAAGTTTTCCTTTGGTGTTGTAAATGTTGGGACTATTTATTGATGGTTAAATTCTTGAATGTTCATTTCTATTCTCATTCCTAATGTGTGACTCTTAAAAATGTAAATGGTTAAAGGTTTTATAACCGGATTTAATAAAATGAGAATAAGGTTTTAAATGGTTTTGACACTTAGCTTAATTATTTAGGGTGTTTAAATTGGAAAAGTATTTTAACGACAGTGATGCTAAGAATGAACCAACTTTTCACCTTGATTTTAATTTAATAAAGGAGTGATCGCTCGGTATTTAATTAGGCGGGGTATCACAAGTGGTATCAGATCATCAGGTTCTAGTGTCCTTAGGATCTGTACGGCTTATTATGCTTTCAGCGTTGCTTTGTTTGATATAGAGCCCTATGTTTAGGATTGTTGATTTCTTTGACGAGATTACGTTCTCCTCCTATAATGTGTATACATTAGTGAATTCTAATTTCGTTCGGATGTGTGCGTGTGCAGAGCGATGACGGATGTCAGAAGAGGACCGTTAAGCGTACATCAGGAGGTATGGCTCAGTTGAGATTATAAAATATATCCGAGGATGATGACCGTAGTCGAGGTCACCTCCATTATGGCTCGAGAAGCCAAGACTCGAAAGGCGACTAAGGTGCAATAATGATTTCCAAATGCTGTTATAATCAAATGAGCTGCGAGGGTAAACTTACCCAACATATTAAAAAAAAACGTGTAGAGACTGTCAGTGAGAAATTAAAAAAAAATGCGGAAATTGTTTGTGTCTTTACCAAAGGAGGTAATGTACCCAAAGGGTTAAAAATTGGACGGAGTGTGGCAAACTGAAAGTGAAAATTTAGAGAAAATTTTCTTGGCTTTCGGGACGAAGTTATAATGGTTGGAGTCAACCACCAATTTTAGAAATGGAATGCTATGCCGATAGGAAAACCTTAGGTACAGTGTTGACCGTATGTTCCTTCCTTAACTGTTCAGGATTAGAAGCAAACGTGGTTCTGAACTCATCGCAGGAGGGCATGACAGAAGTCCAATTGTGGATATGAATCCTAATCGTTAGCAAATTTTGTATCGGAAGATGTAGATACGAGTGGAGGAAACGACTCCAAGTGGGAGACTAACTCGTAATAATAATTGATAATATTCGAGGAGGAAATTATGATGGACGGCTGATTCAAAGGTTGACAATGTTGTATTTTGTCAATAAAGATGATAATGCTTCTTGTGTGGGAAGCTTAAAGGAATCGAAGAAGTTAGTCGAGAATAAGACTGAATACGAGGGTGGTAGTGTAGCACCACAAAGGGATGTGGATATACATCGGGGGACCCATTTAAATGCTTCAGATAGTTAAATTCTTACCAAGTGATGGTAAATTCAGTAAATACTATTACAAATAGTAACATGATCTTTATGGCCTAAAAAGCTAAGGGAACAACCGGGATGGCTAACAGGAATCGTATTTACTAAAGTCCAAGAGAAGGACAATCCTAACCTAGTTAGTAGGACATGTGATAAGTGGATTATGTGTTGAGGTATTTTGTGCGGGGTGAGATCGCTCGCGATAATATGTTCCAAAGTGAGAAAGGACAAGAATACGATGCCTAGTAAAAGGCAACGATTAAAGTAATTTTGTTTGGTTTGAGTAGACGTGTTACGTCCAGATACCATTTGCGCAGTCAAGACGATTGATAAGGTAGAAGTGTAAGTTGTATCCTCAGAGGATGCGGCGTGTTTATGTGACACGAGCGAGTCACCATATTTTGTTCATTGCTAAATTAGCATGTGAGACGAGTTTAATGCATATCATTTTAAACGTTATTATTATTATGTGAATATCTTTTCCCTAGTGTAGCGGGATTTTTCTTTAGTGCTATCCGCGGAGGATGAATGAGTATATTAACAGCGTTTTATACTTTATTGAGGTTACTCGTTGTAGTGATGCGATACACGAGTATGCTATTATCTTTGTTAAAACATTATAGAAATGGTTAGTACGATAGTGGGCATTTATTGTAAGACTATCGGAGTGGTTGCATTAACGCAACATGTTTTACGTTTTATTTTGGCGAGGCTTTACCTGTAAGAAGGTTGGACTCGCACTTATATTATCTATCCTAGAGACTTCGGAGGAGATAGTGGGCTCGAGATATTCGATGCCAAAGTATGTATAGACTTTGTTAGTATAATTCCGTATGTATCTGGATTTACTGTTGGGCGAAAAGATTTGACTCAGTATTATGTTTAGCACTCCGGACTTAGTGATAGGAAGAGTGCATTGTTATATTTATCCTTTAGAGATGTGGGAGTTAATAGTTATACCCCTATTATTAGGGAAGGGAATTTCGATAATTCCGATCATATGTATCAGAGGTTTATAAAATGCTATTACCATCAACCAATACGGGACGATAATGAAAATTGGTGAAACGTTATTTGTTAATCATAATTACGTGAGAAATTGTAACTTTTCTATCAAGGGACGAAATAAAGGGGTATATACTATGGACGGAGGACCTAACGGATTTCGATAACCGACAATGCTAGGTAGTAGTGTATCGAGGGGGTTCCTTGTTTGGATTTCTCTTTGCGAGACATCCCACGCATGAAACTTAGCGTAAGGTTGGAAATAGGGAGACTTTTGGTCACTATTCCATGAGTTCGGTGTAATACCCCGTAATTTTTATGACTTTTAAAATGGGTTATATTTTAAATTAATGGATTAATTGGATTTTTATTATTAATTAATTCATTTGGGTTTTATCCGAATTGAGGATATTAAAATGGATGATTCTGAATATTACTTAAAGATATTTAGGTAATATATGAATGTGATGTCATTGATATGACGGTGTGATATAAAATCGGTAATTTGAATTTTTAGTCAGACGCGGTATGGGACGTGTCGGGACTAATTTATTAAATTAAAAAGGAAATTTATTTTCTATCGACCTTATAGTCATTTCGACTGCGCCGTTGCGTCCGAAAGGTTCGAAATAGTTAGAAAAGTCTATTTGGATGTTAATTTTGAGTCTCGGGTCATTTGGAAATGAATAAACAACCCAAAAGGGCATTTTAGCCATTTTTCTAGGGGGGATGAATAGTGATTTCGGCTTTTGTCTTATTATAAGTATTTGGAGATTAGTGTATGTAGGTTCATTTCATCTCTTCTACACAAAATTGAAAAGTCATCTTCTTAGAGAGAGTGGAAGGTTGCTTGGAAAGAAAAAGAAGTTTGCTTGGGAAGGAGGAGAACCAAAGGTCAAAGGTCACCACCACCATCGCCACCTGTGTTATTCAACTCCAAAGGATCAGATCTTCATTAGAGGCAAGTGTTTGATATTTGCAATTTAAGTTCGTATATTGTCCATGTTAGGATAGTTATAAAAAGAGATGATTTTCATGCTTGGAAGATGAAAGGATATAGTTGTTAATGGATTTTTGGAATCTAAAAATATATAGGAATTATACTCATGTTGTAGGTAGTTAGTAATCCAATAAATATTCATCAATTTGTGGAAGAAATTCTGAAAATAATTTAGTGTTCTTGAAGATAATATGTTGATAATTTTCTGGAAAAAGAGGCAAAAACGAGTGGAATGAGAAGAGCCAATTTGGAAGGTTTAGATCTTCTTTTTTAGTGCATTTGGATGAGATTTAAGAAAAAACTCAAAACACATACCTGACTCAATTTTTCGTGTAGAATCCAAATCTGAAGTCGGATTGATGATTCGAATAATTTTTGGATCTTATTTTTCTGAGTATTTAAAATATGAGAATTCATGATGTTGTTTCTTTTTAATGTTGGTTCTTATCCCAAAACTTTTGTGGATCTTTGGTGATTATTAATTGGATATTATGGGACTTAAAAAATATCAGTAGACCCTTGATAAGATTTGAATTAATTTGATTGGGATTTAATTGATTAGAATTATGATAATTAAAGTTAAAGAGATTTCGGTTTCTAGATTCATGTGTTGGATTCTAATCTGTTTGTATGAAGATTAAGGATAGTTCAAGTAGGGGAGATTTAATATAACACCTGGGTAGCCTTAGGGTTACAATTTAAACATCAAGGACTGAGTTTAAGCTCATTAGTGATTTCGCAAGGGCTGAGTGTAGTACAAGAGCGTAGTGGTATGACTCCTGGATAGAGATGGGAGTTTAGAACACATTTGGTTGAAAGAGGGGATGAGGTTATTTCGATCGCATATTTGAAGTTGACAAACCTCCTCGATCGACAAAGTTAAGTAGTAGTGTATTGGAGGGGTTCCTTGTTTGGATTTCGCTTTGCGAGACGCTCCGCGCATGAACCTTAACGACGTCGGGAGTGGAGAGATGTTATAGGATGCGAGGATAATTAAATTATGAAGTAAAGATATGATATTTTAATACATGGAATTTAAAAGAGATATAATGCTACGTATGGGAATTATCTTAGGGTAGTGATATTACCTTATTGATATTATACTATAGGTATGATAATACCTATTTGATTGATTAATGATTATGTGTATGACATACCTAGCTTACTTGCTATCGGTAGGAGGTTTGCGCGTGAGGGCAGTCATATCCTGATGAATCCATGGGATATTTGATTTGTTTCTCGAGAACATAGGTCTATGAAAGACTTATCGGGGAGTTGATAAGTCCGATGACTATAGGTACGTAGGTATGTGCGTGACCCATGGGTATGAGAACTATGTTCGCCTCCAATGATTGTTTTGTTGTTTGTGGTTCGAGGTATCCTTACCGAACCTTTTTTCTCCTATTCGGCGACCAGCGATATAGGGACATGATAGCAGAGTAATGCATTGTACCGCAGCTGTGACTCGGAGTGCTGTATTATATATGAATACATATATAAAGGAATAAATGAATGAATGGATATGTTGTGGTTAAATCATCTACTATGTGATAAATTGTAGATAACGGTGAATAGAGAAAGATAATGGAATTAAGTTAATGAATGTTTATTGAAAAGTTTAATTCATATTAATGAGAAATGATTCATGTTAATGAGAAACGATGAGATATGTAAATGAATAATAATGTGACGTATGGTATGGAACATACGGGGATTATGATATTGGGATGGAATTATAATATGGAGACTAGAAAAGAGGAACCATTAATTAGGAGGTTAATAGGAAACGTTAAGTGTGCACTCTAGTTGAGAGGTGAGAATGGCAAGCGAGAGTTGGGTCTAACATGTACATAATAAAAGATTTATTGCACTTGTTAAATACTTGCTGTTTTAAAAATCATTTACAAATTCGGGCTCTGACCCGTTTCCTTGCATATTTTCTTTTCTATTGTATCTTCTATATCAGGTGTCCAGTAACAGGGACGCCAACCTTAATTCATTGTGACGAGCTATGGAGTATTGCTTAAACGCTTATCTTCATTTTATTCACAGTATTCTTAGTTAGGGCATGTCGCCCAAAGGATTCAACTATCTTTTTCCATCGGAGTCAAATACTATTGTATTCGGGTCTTTTTAATACATTTAATATTGTTGGGATTTCTGTAATGGATTTATATTATTTGGGAATGTTTATTCCAATTGCATTTAAATTATTTTGTGTTATCTACTTGGTTATCAGTGTTGTAGAATAAAATGTGTTGTGTTATTCTTAAACTGGAAATGGATTTTGTTAAATTAAAATTTGGAAAGTTTTTAACACCAGCTTAATTGGGTATTGGGTGAGTTGTAAATGTTTTCGACAGTGATGCTAAGAATGAGCCAACTGTATATTCTGTTTTAATTTGGTATGGTACTGGCCACTCGGTATTTAATTAGGCGGGGTGTTACATTCGGTACCCTGGTCGAAATGGGATCCAGTAATTATGTATGTAAGTTGGAAGTTGAATTTTGTCTTAAAGCTATTGGAAGCCGGATCTTGTGGTAAGAAAGCATTGAAAGTTACCCCACGAGTTGAGGGGTGGAAGGATGATAAGAAAGATTTAAAATTTTGATTTTTAGGGTGATAAAGTGTTGTAATCACGCTGCAAGCACCAGGGAAAACAAAGAATTTATTTATTAGTATGGAGCGTATGTGACGCTTACGCTAGTATGCCCGGTTTATAGGGTGTGTAGACATCCTGGTTAACTGATGTTAAAACTCGTCCGAGTCGAAGGGACGTGGTCATGGATGCGTGTCATATATGTTTGTGGGACTAGTTTAACGAAGTGGAAGTGATAGAGTGGATTAAACGTCACTTGAGGGGCGATAATCCATACATAGGTGTGTAATTAGAATAGCACACCCAAATTTGAATTGGAAGACTGTGGGAAGTCATTTAAGAAGAGTATTCCTTGAATGGAGAAGAATTAAATGATTATGAAGAACACTAGGAGCGGAGTTGTTATTAGGCAAGTATGAGAGCGACTTGCACATACAAAGGGTGATGATGTTGGTATGGTATAGGAGATCCAGAAGTGCGCTTCGTGGAGAGAAGAGCACGGGTGGAACTTTCAGCATACTACAAGGAAGGAAGGGGAGTATTACGTGTCACTTAATGTGAGACATTTCAAGGAAGAATCGATGTTTAGCGGGACATAGTGAGTAGTCTCTACATGCACCGCCCATAGGTAAGGTTTGGTTGAAAGAGGAGAATCAACCAAAGAATTGTGTGTTTATCGACAATTCCTGAAATTGGAAGAGGTCGGTAAAGTCGGTACAGTCCTTGGATGGGTCACTATCGTCAAAACAAGATCAAGGGTTCATCCCGAACATGTGAATTAAGCCGCTGAGAAGGAAGTGATTGATATTCCTTTAGGGTCGTTTACAATATTAACTAGTATGCCCTAGACTTCCTTTGAAAGGAAGGGTCGCGCCAGTGCATGGTCCGACGCAGTATAAATTTCTGACTCAGGATGAGATTGGTTAATCCCACCTTTGATATGGGATTTCAGGAACCAGCGGAGATAAGATTTCGTTTCGAGTAGGATGTATCACCCTTAGCCAGGGAATAAGCGCATGGTGATTAAAGATGAGTGGATCTACATGAAGGAGATTTTGGAATCTTGATACGATGATTTCAGGAATGTTCTGTAGAAGCACTCGTACCTGTTTGTCGCATACAAGGTACTTATTAAGGTTTTGTTATGGAAGAACCTTGACTATTCTCCTTCCGTATGTTTAGGGAGAGTAGGTAATCAAAATTTTGGGATCGATCGAGAGAACATCCGATAAATGTGGTAAAATTCCACGACTGTTTTAGGCGAGCAAGAGTGATCAAATGTTCGTATAATTTTCTCAGAATGGGAGTTTTGTATATGAATAGATCCGAGTATTTGTCATGTAGTGAGGTGCGGCCTCCTAATGATAGTGAGATAATGAAATTTATAATGTATAGGCGTGACCTATGTGAATGTTGTCGGTTGGGAGCACAATGTGAAGTGTCTCCAAAGAGAATGTAAAACAATGTTACTATGAAGAAAGAGCTATAGTGATTGAGCGCCGTAATGTGTAGTTAGTTGTGTACGGAAAAGGATATCCAAAATTGTGCTACCGATAGGCCTTATTTTCCGAATTTCGGGATGAAATTCCGTTATTAGGGGGGAAGTATGTAATACCCCGTATTTTTATAGCTTTTAATTATGGGATTTATTAAATTTAATTGAGATAAATTAATTTAATTTTAATCCGGAATGTTGCTTTAAATATTTATTAGCGTGACGAGAGTTAGTAATTATTGGAAATTTTATATTTGTTGAATATTACTGGATGAGTATAGTAATATATGAGATTTATTTTTATAATATTGTCACGTGTGAATAAAATGACAATTATGGAAATTTAAGTCGGGACGCGCCTGTGTCGCGTCGGGATTAAATGTTGATTAATAAAAGTGAAATATTTTTAGTTATCCGTATGGTCGTTTTGAGTGCGCCAACGTGTCTGGAAGGGTCGAGATAGTCAGAGAAGTGTACCCGGGGGTTTAGTTTGAGTCTCGGGGCTATTTTAGGCTTAATTAGTACCTCGGGAGGGCATTTTAGTCATTTTGTATTTTTGGGTAATTAAACCCACGAAAATTAAAAGGGTTATATAAGATATCTAGGTTGTCTTCTAGGGTTAGAACAACCAAAGACAAGTGACGGCCATAGGAGAGGTAAGGAGAGAGCTTCCAAAGCAATCCAAGGCCCGAAATCCATCCGTTTGCACCGCCTCCACCACCAACGCGTAGATCGCGAGACGGGGAACGTAACCACACCAATGTAGGCACCAAACCAGACTTTTGAAAACCCCAGGCAAGTGTTTATCTTTCTTATTTCGTTGATGCATCTTTTATATTGGTTTAGGAATGATTAGGACGAATTGTATGGAAGAAAAACCCAATTTGAGATAGGGAATTGCATGTAGTGATGACTTAAATGATATCCTGGAAACCCTTTGTCATGTACAGGAGTAAACCATGAAATCATGATGTTTACAAGAAGGAAATTCTGGAAAATTCTTGTTAGAACCATGTTTAAGAGATTTCTAGGGTTCTTGACAATTATAATAATTTTGGGCTGTTAATCCATGTTTAGTGATAGAAATCTACATGCTTTACGTTGAAAATATTTGGTATGATGATATAATGTTAGTAGTATAAATTTTGGGACGATTGGGATTGAAAAATATGAATTTGGTGAAGGTTAGAAGATGAAACCCGTAACTGTAAAACTGCAGATTTCCGCAGACCTGCTTGATCGATCGATCGAGCCCAGACCTTCGATCGATCGAGCCCCAGACGTCGATCGATCGACCCCTTCTGGAAGACTTAAGTTTCCCCTTTTAAAATTGTTGAATTGATTCGAAATGAAGAAAACTCCTTAGACATCCTTGTTAAGATAATTTGGGAGATAATGATGACCAGTAAGATTCATTAATGAATAAGAGACCTTTAATGTAAGGCGAAATCTATATTTTTGGGATATTTTGCATAAGGGACAATGTAAGTATATATTAAAGGGGAGAGACACGTAAGAGAGAGTTACGTTGGAACATAAATGGATATCTACTGAATTGTAACTTTGGAAGGATAGAGTCCATAAGGGCTACGTAGTAAGTTGGAGAAACCCTTCGAATTAAAGTGAGAAACGAACCATTATACGTGATAACTAATAATGGGAAAATAAGGATAAATGTTGTGAATATGGGTTATGGGATAAACCTAAATTGATATAATAAAAGTGGTATATTTATATGATTGTGTATGCATATATTATATACTTGTGAAAATCATGGCCACGCTACTTGCTATCCCGGAGGTTACCGCGCTGGGACTATCTTATCTCGTGTGACTTATGGGGGATATTGACTCGTACCCTAGAAGATAGAAATCCTAGGTACGGGCTATCGGATCGATAGTCGGACGGTCCTAAGAGACGTGAGGTTATGTTCCGACCTCTTGGACTTGGAAACTATGCTTCGCCTCAATATTGTTTATGTATGTGTTAATACATTTAAGAGTGATTCCGAACTTGTATTTACCTTAGTACGAGTGATACGGGGATTGGATAGCAGAGTATGCCCGCACCATAATTTTTATGTGGGGTGCTGTTAGAATATATATATTATACGAGTATTTAATATATATATATGAACTTCTGAAATTTGGGAAACTGCCTACTGTGTTATGGTGAGTGAGACATGTGTAATGACTCAAATTGGAAATACTTGTTTTGAAAAGTATAATATGATATTGAAAAACTTTATGAATCAATAAAGTTAAAATGAGAGTTTTGTACTAAATGAAATTATCCTTTTAAACCATGATGTTGTTAAATCTTAATGCTTGAGGATCACCTAAGATATGTTAAATCCTTGGGGAAAGATAGTGTGATATATGATGAGATAAACCATTGGGAAGGTTAGTGCGATAGGAGTGCACATTAGAAGAGAGGTGAGAATTTCTCAAGAGAGTGTCGCACTGATATGTTGTTGCATTGGCCTGTAATCAATTTAAATACTTGCTAAATGAATTTTTAAATCATATACACTATCGGGCTCTGACCCGTTTCCTTTTCTCTTTCTCTCTTGTATATATATATATATATATTACAGGTGCCCAGCCACAAGGGCGTCTTGCATAGGGTCCTTTGGCAGGAACGAGCTGCAGCTTAGGTGGGAGTTGCAGGCCTGTTGTTTAGACGACTTCATCCATTTGATTCTACTCCTAGTTCAGTTTTATGCAGCTGGGGCATGTGTCGCCCTCTTTCTATTAATTAGTTGGTATTGTCAGAGATTGTAATTTTTACGTTCAGTACCTTTATTTCAGTATTTATTACTGTCAGGAAGTTTTCCTTTGGTGTTGTAAATGTTGGGACTATTTATTGATGGTTAAATTCTTGAATGTTCATTTCTATTCTCATTCCTAATGTGTGACTCTTAAAAATGTAAATGGTTAAAGGTTTTATAACCGGATTTAATAAAATGAGAATAAGGTTAAATGGTTTTGACACTTAGCTTAATTATTTAGGGTGTTTAAATTGGAAAAGTATTTTAACGACAGTGATGTTAAGAATGAACCAACTGTTTTAATAAAGGAGTGATCGCCCGGTATTTAATTAGCGGGGTGTCACAACCATGTTGATATATTAAAAAATAAAATAGATTTAAATCACAACACGGGTATATAAAATTGCGTAAAGAAGTATAAGGTGCAGGGCACCCATTGATGGAGATATAGAAATGGAGAAATGTTGGTGCCTTGATTTTATGGTCTTGTAGTGGCGTGGGGAAGATGATGGAAAATGAGAGAAAAAGAGTTTTGGGAAAGTAAAAAAAAGGCAAATGTGTAGTCGTTCAAATTAAAGTGTGTTTTTATCTTGGGCGGGATATGTATTATTTGGGCGGGACATCTGAAATGTAACGATTCATCCTCATCGTTGGTTTGGGGGAAACACTTCTGTTGTATGTTTTGTAGATTGCCTTTGCTATACTTCCATTTCTATATTGGTTTGGAGGAAAAAACTAATTACAAATAATTGATCAGAACAAATCATACTAAAGATGCATATCAGACATACAAATCATACAAATAATTGAACAGAGCAGACCAGGTGCATATATTGACACAACACACACATTGTACCTGAAAACCATGTAACGCAGATTATTCTCACCCTCATTAGCAAATGACACATCATATTCAAGTAACCAACTGTTGTACAAATCCTTTAGTTGCTTGTCATCGAATACATTATCATGTAAATTTTCTTGACACCATTCCTGTATTGGAACTTTTTTGTTTTCGTGCTTCAAGTTGACTTTTCGTCTTCAAACTTTAAACAACGTTCATTGCAATTCATATACATAAATTCCAATCTGCTCATTCGAACACAAATTTCAATTGGAATTCATTTAGATCTTTAGTAGTCAAAGGCCTGCTATATTGTCATTTAATGTCGACAAAAATCAGTTGCACACTCAGCAGCAAGGATTACTCCAGGAACAACATTGTCGAGAAGGGATGTGGCTGAAGTCTTTTTGATGAAAAGTGAAAAACAACCACCCTAAAACAAACATAAATTTTTTTAAAAGAAATAATATAGGAAGGCTAATTGTTATCAAACTAACCAATAATTTGAAGACCTCAGTAACCCTTATTTCTAAAGAGAAACAACTTAGGAACAAAAAAACAATATAAGGCATGAAAACAAAGAATTAAGCAACTTAGTTTTTCAAAGATAATCCACATTTTCTGCTTGAGATCAGTCTAAGAAAATAAGCCACATTTTCCAAGACGTCAACACCATTCAATCCAAATCCGTCTTCTATGAAAATATGATTCTCACTATACAAATGTGATAATTTCAAATTACTAAATTAATTGTAGTGCCGACATATCAAATTAGCAACATTTCTTAATCTCTCTAATTAATGCAAACACGTTTTATTAGATATTTGGCTCCAACACCCATCTGGTTGACATCTCCGTCGCAGTTGCCTCCATAGCCCTAGGCCTCCATCACAGTATTAAATCAAACACTATGATATCGTACCATGATTTTCAACACCCATATATTTTTCGACACCACCTCTCGATATCGTAACATGATTTGCAAACTAAAGATATCAAGTTTCATGAACTTAAAGCTCTTGTTTGTTCCAAAACAACTCTCAACTTTTTGCTCGTGATCCCATACTTGTGTTTTGTATTAAGACTATAATTCAATATAGTGATCTGTTTTGTATCAATTTAGTATAGGAAATTTAGTTCCGTAATATGTTCAAATCTCTATTTTGATACGAAAATCAGTTCAGTTGATGCAAAAAAAAAATTCACCAGTTTCCCTCCTTGGACAGTTGTTATGGATGGATTTTGTCTACACAGTTGCTTTTGGTACTACTCAATTTGATCAGATGAGGGGTAATAGAATATGCAAGAAGATACCTTGGAATAATGATGATGAACGGATAGCAGTTTGGAGAGCTGCAAGGATAGGATTCCCATGGACATCTACCATCATGGTCCAACTTCGGAAATGGGGTTGGATGCACCATCTTGAACGACACTGTGTTTCTTGTTTTCTAACTCGCTCTCTATCCATATTTGCAACTTGAAAAAACTCTGTTGTGGCTGCTATTTTCGCTCTGTATCCAAAACAGTCGTGTCCCAATATCATATTGATTGAACCAAATTGTTGAAACTTGATGGGAACACTTAGACAATGAACAACAAACAAAATGAAACTCTAAATCTAAACAACATTTCAATTTCAGCAGTATGATTATAGTATGCCATCAGTACCTATAGTAAACCCAAGCAGGCATAATAGAATTAACAGTTACACTACAACATGTACGGAGTCTTATGGCAAAGTACTCGTGCTTCAAAGTACGTATGCCTCAAGTTATAAAGTTTTTTTAAAACACCGTGTAAATATTTTAGAAATTCGAATCAAATATGTGACCACCACTTGGATAAAATACATTGATATTCAAGACACAAAAAGGAAAAAAGTTCTAAACCCCGCCTAAATTATTTACTTAATAGACATTTAAATGAATAATTATTCACATATATGTATTTACACGTCTTACATAGTTTGGCAACAAATAGATATAAGGAAAATGCTTACGTGTTTGTGAACAAATGCAAAGCCCAAAAGCGCAACTTTGGCACATACCACAACTTTGGCTTGCTATTCCTATTAAACTTCCGAATACTCCTTGGTGCATAATAACACAACTATGCATCGTCCCCAACGTAGCACCAATGATCATTGATCCTATTATAGTTGCCCTAACCGCCAACCGCCTCCCATCCTATGATATGAAATGACCTACAATACACCAGTTAATCATGAGTAAAAATACATACTAAAAATACATACTGAACACACCAATTCAATTCAATTCAATAAAAAGTAGAGAGTATAAATTTATAGTCAATGAAACACCCCAAAGAAATTATTACACAATCCTGGAAATTAAATTTTGAAAGTACCCAACTGCTTGACTTGTTGCCAAGAGAAGCATATTTTAAAACCCCCCTAAAAATAAAGCAAATAAAATAGAAAATAACTTTTCACACACACGTATATGTAACTAAAGAGCCTTAAGCATATATTTTTTAGGTGAAGACCTAAACTAATCAGGTGAAGACCTAAACTAATCAATGCTACACATAAATATACTAATTAGTGAATTGAAAAATCTGATCAGATAATAAACACACACACACACACACACACACACACACACACACACACACACACACACACATATATATATATATATATATATATATATATATATATATATATATATATATATATTGAATCAGTTGTACATTCAAACTCAAAGCGAAAATTATTTACCATAACCTACCATTGGGTTTCGAACATAACTGCTTGTCTTTATGTCTGCATAATTACTCGCATGCGCTCGGTGAACTAAAATCGATATTGATTCGGCTTCTTAAGCTCTTTATCAGCAAACACCTGTCAACAAAAATAAAGAAAACGGTGAGTAAACAGTACCAGAGAAACCCAAAAATACACCTAAAAAGAAAGAAAAAAATGAAACTATCAGCAAACGGTATAGTCTATAAAAGAGAGTTTAAAACATACAATTGTGTACCCTATAACTTGATCAATAGAATTTTGAATCATTTACTATTTTAGTGGTTAATTTTTTTTATCAAAAACATTTCAATTCCTGAAGGAGTGTCATCTAAAGGAGTGTCATCACAACCATTAATTCCTACTAACATTATATCTTACAAATTTCTTTGAATATAACCTAAAAATCAATTGAATTAAATACATACACACTTGTTCACTTGATTTCTTTTTTCTTTTTTCATAATTCAAATGAGAAAATTCACTTGATTTCATTAAAATAAAGACGAACCAAATCATCCAGATATTGTTGTACTACAACAGCCCACAGGTGCAACAACCCATATCAACTTCTTCACTATTCTCGCATTGATGTTGAAGAGGTCATCGGGGGTCATACCGAGTTAGGGATACCATCTTGTCATGTCAATGAAATTATAGCCGCAGTGTAGCAATAAAAATAGTGTCAAAGCAATAATATAATGTAATATAGTATGAAACATGTGTGTAGCAGACTTAACGCTTAACATGGTATTACAATCAACAAAGGTTTTAGAATAAAGAATCAAAATCTTAAAGTAACAAAGGGGTTTCTTTTAATCTAGAATTTTATGGTTTCTAAGGTATCCCTCTTGAGCAGCAGAGGTTGATTTTTGGTGGTAAGAAATTAGAATGAAGAAGTGTTGCAGATTACAGCTACAAATTTTGTTTCTTCTCCTCCATTATATTTTCTCTATCTTTCTCACCACAAACATTAACACATGACAAATCAAAATTCACACTACATTCACAGAAAAATAGGCCATTCATAAAACATACCAGCTACCTAGGTACTTTACAAATCAATAAACCTATTTCCCTTCTATTTATACAACATACACCACATATTAACATTGTCTACTGTGGAAGCCTCAGAGAAAAATAAATACAAAACATTGAACCAAAAAATAACTATATGAGAGAACTTGATACCTTTTGTGTAAGGGGTCTGCATCAAAAATAAAAATGTCCCCAGATCAAACCATAACTTTTTAATTCCACCTCAAACCCCTGCATACCTGCAAATAAACATAAAAGCCCAGAAAATAACAAAATTAAAATGAGAGACCAAATTGAGAGAGGATATGAGGGTTACCTTCAACAGAACATGGACCATTTTCTTAGTTGAATTTGGAGAAAAAAATGAGAAAGAGGCGGGGAAGAACCACTTCACTACATGTAGCTAGGTTTCTATTTTAGTTACCACAAAACTAAAACCAAAAAAGTTTTAAAGAACATAGATCTGGTCGAAATCGAAGACAAACGCCAGATAAGCAAACACCTGTGTATAAATACCTAATTCGGCAAGAGAGAGATAAATACCTTTTTCTTAATTTCTGAATTCGGTAAGAGAGAGATAAATACCTGATTCAACACAGAAAACATGTGTTAGAGGAAGTGAGAAATCGTGCAGAAAAGGAAATACATGTGTATTTATTCAACTGACATCTAATGTCGGCAATGATCATTGATCCAACACCAGCAACGGTCATTAATTTTTCTAATTGAAGCAAGAGAAAGAGATGTTCACGATCGTCAATTTCTGGGTTGAAGCAAGAGAAAGAGATGTAAGTCTAATGCCTTCAACTGAGATTTAAACAATAACCTCCCAGCTCTATGCTTTAGAGTAAAAGAGTAGGTGAAAATGTAAGAAGAAGGGAGGATACAAATGCGTGGGTGAAAATCTGACTGAAGTTGAATGTGAGTTCATCCATATCTTCTTTCTCTATCTCTCTCAACTTCACATGTAGATAACGTGTGGTTGATAAGATTTCGGGTACACATGAGAGAAGAGAGAGGTATTGAGAGTAAGATTACCATTTTATCCCTCAATTTGAATTTTGAAGCAAATGGGGAAACAAAATTAAAGTAAGACAAATGAGGGGTAAATCAAAATTTTTAAGGGTAAAATAGGTGTTACAGAAAAAATGAATAAAGATGACATCATCAACCAAACTTGTGACATACATAAGTTTGATACTTTATTATATATATATACTAGAGGATGCCCGTGCCCGAGGGCACGGCGATAAATTTGCTCCCGTGATAAAATTCAGGCCATAATAACCAGCCTTTTTTAAAAAAAAAAAAATTTAAAAATAATATTTTTAAAAAAATATATTTACAAAAAATATTTTTTATAAAAAAAATATTTAAATTTTTTTAAAAAAAAATATATTATTAAAAAAATAATAAAATAATATTGTATATATGTATGCATGCAAGCATGCAACACATAAAATGCCATGAATGTTTATTATGCATGTTTATCATACATAAGTTACTATTCATAACACCATTGTCCCATATTATATAGATATATATATAGGTATGTATACAAGTATGTATAGGTATATATATAGATAGATTTATATATATGTATGTAACAGATCTATACAAAAAAATGCCAAAAACAATATAGGAGTAACAGTAAAAAAAATCGTTTTTAGTTTTATTTTTTTTCAAAAAAAACGTGTAACAGAAAAAAAAACGCAACAGTAAATAAAAAAAACACAGTAGTAAATAAAAAAAAATGCAGCAGTAATTTTTTTTAAATAATTAAAAAACGTGTATATATACAGTATATTTATATATAACAATATATATGTGTGTGTATATATATATATATATACAAATACATGCCCGTGCCTGAAGGCACGACGAAAATTTTCAAAGTACGTAATTGCAAAACGGCAAAAAATTCCAAAGTATGTAACTTCGTTCCATGGAAAAACTTTCATTCCACCACAAAACATAAATTCCGACGGCACACTGACAATATTCGAAGGTATCACGATGTGTATTTACCCTGCGAAGCACGGGCGAGACGAAGGGTGCGGGATAAGGGTGTTGCGATTAGATAAAATATGGTACTTGTGTGGGATACTATGCGAGCGCGGGTGAGATGGTTATCTTTAATAATCAGGGGCATGATTAAGGATCCATCAAACACCACGAAAATTTTCTTCCAAAGTATTGAATCGTGTATAATTTAAATCAAAAAGTTTTTTATATAACACAAATAATTGTAGACAATTTAAAAAATTTGGGCAACATTCCCTCTATTTATTTGACTATCCACTTGTTTAAGAAAAAAATGTCTAACAACAACAATAGTACTAGTCTGTCTTCGACTGAATAAATATCATAACCATCAAATACAAAAGTGTAACATTTTATAAAATTTGGACATAATTTCCTTTGTTTGTAAGACTATTCACCTGATTAAAAAAATAAAAATAATCCAACAGAAACAATACTATCATAATTATACAATTATGAGAAAAAAATATCACTAATATTGTGATCAACATTTTCTTCCAAGGCTTCGAGAGAGGTATCGTTGCAAGACAACATCAAGTATTGCAAGTCCTACTGCGGTTGGGACACTGCACAAAACAATCAAATAATTAAATAATCAAAACATAATTTTATGCTTTAGAGGATATTTTTGTATGCTTCAAAATAAATATCCTGCGAGAACGTCCACTTAAAATATCAACATTAAAGAGGTGGATAGTTAGATACTAATATGGAGACGTAAATAGAAATTTCAATTATTTAGTAGTAAATTTTCATTCAATTAAAAACACACTGAGGCATTTGTACACTATACTATTCTCTTTGAACAAAATCTCCACTCAGACATTTTATAAGCAAAGTGCAATTTCTCTTTCACTCATAGCCATTTGAACTCCAACAACTAAATATCTCATAGGACTTGGGGATAAGGCCTCAATTTCTCCTTCACCTCTAGCCATCTATCCACCAACAAAGGCCTGAAATGATCTTCTAGTGAAAAGAGTTTTTTTTATTTAGTCAAGCCAATCAACAAAGGCATCCGTGTCCATGTGGCCTTCGAATATTGGGACTTCAACCTGAATCTCTACATGCATCGACTTCTCTAAAAATTTGCAGCATACCAGAATTAAACCAAGAAATCACCCACGCAATCAGGCTCCTGTTTCCCCCCCCCCCATCATACCTTAATGACATCGCAAATAGACAGTGTAGAGTCCCTATTTTCACTATTACGTTATTGTCCCCAACATTACATTGGGCCCTTGATTATTGTCTCTCCATAGGGGCCTGTTTTATCGCTTATTAATCGTATGTCCCTCATCTTTGAAATTAAGGCAAATGCAACTATTAGTAGGCACATACAAAGCTAATCTGTATGAGTCTCTCAAAGAAAAAGAACCTTGCTGAATTTGGTGCACTTTAAAATGTTAGCTGAGAAACACAAATTTGGTACCTAAAATAGAAATTTCAACACCATCAAAACTAATGACCATTATTAAACCAATTTAGGAAGCAAAAGATATTGATTACTGAATTTTATGTCGTTACACTTTGCGTTGAGAGATTACCGTACAATATCTCTTTGAACACCAAAAAAACATGGTTCTTATCAACCATAAAATAAATTCGAAAAAAAAACTGCAAGTATTTATATTGTGCACCTGCCTTGTGAAGTAATCTGCACAATAAAGCAAATTTCTAACTATGCCCGAGATGTTCAAGTTCCCCCAGCGTAATATGTCCTGCAACCTACCATAAAAATTAATACATTATTCAGTGGAGCAAAAGTGAATACACTTATCGAAAGTTAGATACCAGCAAAAGTTAAATATCAACATATATAGTTGGAGAAAAAGTTAATACACTATTCGATTGTTATAAACACATATAGTCACTCAAGTTACTTGAATTCAAATATTTCTCAAATAAACACATATAGGTAGTGTATAGCGGTCAAGTAAATTTTAATATAAACACATATAGTCAGTGTACTTGAGTGGCATAGAAACAAAGAAATGTGATATTATCTCCCACCCATAGAAAATAAACAATTAATTCTTGTTCATAAAATGTTAGAGATGGCATAAACAAATAATTACCCCTGTTTTTTGTATCTTTTCTCCAGCTCTTCTTGAAATACTACTGTTGAAATCTAAGTGTTAAATCAGGTACCATTAAAGTTGATATGGTCAATAAAGCAAAGATAATTGTTTGTGCTAAATTTTTAACAGACCTGAAATTTAGATGTTTTAGGTTTCTTCTAAAGATACCTGATTTCAATAGAACAAAGACTACATAATCTCATTTTTAAATCAGGTACCATCAAAGTAGTCTTTATTCAACAGTTTTTCAAAGATAATGAATAAGGTAATGAATTCAAGATGACCAAATCAAATATATCATATAAACCATATATTAAAGAAATTTAGATGAGCAATAAATTAAGAACACTGATAGAACTAAAAGAACCCTAAAACACTTCAAACTTGAGTGGAACCCATATATCCATACAAAACAGTGAACATACAATCAACATTTCAGTTCTGATATGTTCTAAATATTTCGGTTGCACCTCCACTACCACTGCTAGTGTCGCATAAATTGGGTGGTGACGGGGCCATCATTTTGTATGAATGTGAGATTCATAATGTATGCATTAGTCTTTCTAATGTGGGTACAGTTCCAGTTGAGCAGGCACATATTTCATTATTCGGAAAAAACCAAGATTCTGTTATATCGATCGCTTATGAAACTTTAAAATCCTACCTCCCTTAAAAATCGGGTGCCGAAGTGACTATACCGATAACATTAACATCCTGGCTACTTGGCTAGGTAGATACCGATACTGCTGCTAACAAAAGCGCATCTAGGAGTTTTGGGAGGTCAGTCAAGGATTGAAGCAACCTAATGATGTGTATTCATTATGATGATAACTAATCTACACAATTCTATCAGTTATTATTTCCAAGGTAAAAGGCAAGAAGCCCCATAAACTACTGGTTGGATTGCAAATATTCCTTATCAATTAACCTGCTAAGACCTGCAAATGTATGGGGGTTGGGGTCCTCAGGATCCGTTTATTAAATAGTTAACTCAATTTGGATCTTTGAAGGGGCTATATTCGATTGATAATATCACAATGGCAAATATCACAATATCACAATGCCACATTCGATTGAAAATATCAGATTGGCAAATACTGGAGTTAGATTCCCACATTTGTCAATCCTTAATCAACTTGGGGATCATCCTCACAATGCTAAAGGATTGCTTATGTTAGATAAATGAGGCATGCTAATACTGAAACTTATGAAGGAAGGTTTTGTCATGCATTAGAGGTGACATATTAGTTTTACCTGAGTGCGCAGAAGAGAAGTTAGAAAAAGGAAACCCTGATGTTATGAATTTTAACCCATTTCATTAAACACCAATGAAGCCACTACCTAAGAAAATACATTTTGAGTGCACAATTTGCTTACAAATATAGCAAATATATAAGAGGGTATAAATGATATGCAAATAAAATGTTCTCCGACTCTAAGATAGCATTAATATTTCATAAAAATGTTGAAATATAATTCCAATTGTAATGAAAAATAATGAAAAGTATACCCAAACTACCACCACCATCAAACCACAAAACAACCAACGCAAATCTCCTAGATATAATTGAATATTATCTAGAGAAAAGCTAATACATAAACTGAAATCTGATTTATGATACCTATTTTAGTGTCACCTTAGCATCATAGCTTCAAGGCCACCTACATATAAGTTTCTCATTATGAAAACCATGGTTGAAAACTTTTGCATATATTCACACCAACAACAATTATGCATGTGCACTCAAAACCAAAGTACATGAAACAGAAAAATATTATTGAAGATATTAACAGTAATCTTTAGAAACCCCTATTTTAAACAAACCCCCCGTTATTTAAACCAATAATAACAAAGGATAAGTTAACCTCCCCACTCCCCCCCCCCCCCCCCCCGCCCTCCGCACACAAAAAAAAACACTTTAAAGTTTGAGAGTACCTTCTTCGAACCAATTGAAACTATAACAAAATTAATCAAACATGGGACGAATGTTCACATCTTTCGAAAAACATGGACTGTTTAGAAAAACTATAAACAAAAAATGAATATTTGATTTTTAATGGAACTATTTTTTCAAACACTTGTAGGTCATAGGTAGAGCATCCCCACAATGAATACATACAAATGCAAACAACAGTTTAATGTGAATAAAATAGTGCAGAGTAAATTAAGCCAAAAAAATAATATATTTACAAATTGGAAGTCAATATGTATTTAAAAGAAACCCAAAAACATACAAATTATACCCGCCAAAACAGATAGTAACTTTTAATTAAATACCCATCAATCAAACTCAGCTAAATTTTATTTCTACTTAAAACCACATAAATCAAAACACCAAAACCCAAAGAAATAGAGATTACCTGTGAAATGGAACCAAAAACTATTGTATTTATAAAAAAAAGAAAGAAAGAAAAACCACAATTTATAACCGACCACCAATAACCCTAAAATTGGAACAACTGAAAGTCCATGTAAACAATGATCGGACCCAAAAATAAACCTAAAAAAATAAGTTATACCGTTCTGGTTGTTTGAGCTGTAGCGAGAAAACTCGATTCAAGAATGAATGAGAACCGATAGTACCTGCAAAAATCAGACACAAAATTTTTAGATCTACAAAATAAACATGAAACCCCAGCCCCAAAATGATTATAAATCGAGAAACCCTTGGTGGAGGTACGTGATTAGAATTTGAAGAAAGTTTGTGGGTTTAATTGAGAGAAATTAGAGAGATGGATTCACAGTGGGTTAGGAAACTTGGTTAGGGGAAAGGGAGAGATGAGAGAGGAGAGAGAGATAGAGAAGAATCGTATGAAATGGTTGTCTTTTGTTTGGCTAGCCAATTCCAAATTTTGGGCGGGATAAGTGATTTGGGCGAGTCAATCACAACCATTGATTTGGTGGGTGGATATATGGCAAAATCTCAACCATTATTGTGCTTTTACATTTTTAGAATTCAAAAAACATGCTATCTTATTATATGGGTGTGTGTGTGTGTGTATATGAAAGATAGCGATAAAAATTGTTACCTAAAAATTAGTCACCGAAAAAACAAGCAAGATCTGAACCAAAAAAATGCGTCGGAAAGCTGAGGCCGGACCGGACAAAATCTCCACTGGAAAATACGTCAGAGCCACCGAAAAGAGGCACCACTGAAACGCGGCACTACCGAAAACAAAAAAAATGCCCCCAAAATGTGGGACTCTAAACCCTTCAAGCCAAGACAAGGAAACCCAACAGAGATCCGGGTAGATCGTCAAACAACCAGTCCAAAACGTCATAGAACAAAATCAGATCTTAAAACCAAAACCTCAAAAACGTAACTTCAAAAAAAATGAACCGTGTTCAACTCCAAAGATTGAAACAACAAACAAACTCTCAATAAGATATAAACGTTCAATGTATGAGAGAGAAAGTGAGGGAAATAAATGAAAATGGTTGGGTAAAGAAAGTGTTGGCAGCTTGTTCTTAGAGAGAGAAGGAGAAAAACAAAAATGAAAAGCCTTTTTCCTTTCCCAAAACAATACACGGATATAAAGCCCCAAAATAAAATAGCCAAGACCCAATCGATATTCTCCCCAAAATAAGGGTATAATAGTAATGAACCAAGCCAAAAAAAAAATAGGGGTACAAAAGTAAAACGCATGGGGACATAACGGCTCTGAAACAACAGACCAAACACATCACACGCAAGATGTGACTGAAATGGACCAAACGAGAACACGAAACCCAATCTCAAAAACACAAGAGCTGCCATTTAAATTTTGGATTGAGTGTTTAACTTAAACAATAACAAATGTTTAAACTAACAACATTTTATCCAATTAAAATAAATAAATAAAAATGATAAAATCCAAAAAATAAAAAATAAGAAATAGACAACTCCCAAAAATAATTCTGAACATAAAAATATTTGATATATCAAGTCAAATGAGATAAAAGTCTTGCAATATAAAATAAATTTTTAATTCAGTAAATATAAAAAACTCATACAAGAGAAAGAAAAATAATGTACGAGACCCAAAATAGTTTGACACTACACAAAAATATTTTTATCAAAAAAATAATTTATATAAGAAATCAATATAGGAAAATATGATATACATATATAAAGGAGATTTTAATAAAATATAAATGCAGGAGCATATAAAAATGATTTTCTCAGAATTGAGCCAACACACGAAGAATGAGATTTTCATATACTTGTTCCATGATATTTTAATTGTTGAAAAATTTAGTGAGGCCCACTTAAAATGTCTTTTAATCATTAATATATGAAATTGTAATTGTACCCTTGAGAATTGAGATAATCCCCACAAGAATTGGCAAAAATAATGTGACAATCTGCTCAAAATAATAACGGGTGGCCAGCCCTATACTATATTAAATCAGGTATCTCAGATGGCACAATCTCAACATCAACAGACAATAGTAAATAATATAAGGCTAACTACCCGAAATCATTAAAAGTGGATTGTCAAAAATTTAAAACTTTTATTTAACAATAACAACAAAACCAATTTTACAACCATAACCAACAATACACATCTAACTATGATGAGTGATAAATGCAAACTCCAAATATAAAAGGGTGCAATACAATGTACAAATAAAATACCCGAATATGCTGTCGGGTAACAGACAATACAAATCTGAGAAATAAAATCTGAAAGTGTTAATCCACAACACTTTGAATACTAACACCATATACAACTGAATCCTAATCTAAATACAAAGATAGGAATCGACTAAAGCAAAGTGCCGCAACAGTCCGCTACTGCCGCAGCTCCACGAATACTGGATGGATGAACATCAAAGGCGTCCTTGTGGAGGAACACCTAAAGTAATACAATATATATACATGGAGGAGAAAATATAAACAGGTCAGAGCCTGAGTTGAAAACGTTTTATAGCAAGTGTATTAAAATGTATAATAATTATAAATGCGTTATTACATGATTTAATGGAATCGAACTCTCCATAATAATTCAACTCGCCCCTCCACTAAAGCGCGCACTAAATGTATGCACATGATCTCCAAAAATAAATGCCCAATTCTAATTAGGTGAATTAATTGAACTAAAACCCAAATGACATTTATTATTAAAATCATTTAACCTATCTCCAGTTCTACACTTATCTGAATTTCGTCTATTTCAAATACTTTAATTTAAATGTTATAGTTATCTTTATATTTGTTCATTTGTTGAACATATAAAGTGTACAGTCATCCTGACAACCACATCATCACAATACATTAACATTCATTTACTAGAATTTTATATTCTAGTGATGCCCTTATTTGGCGTGTAAACACACACACACACACACACACACACACACACACACACACACACACACACACACACACATATATATATATATATATATATATATGAGTTATTAGCATTAAGAGTTAAGGACTAAACTCCTCCCGATTCTCAACATGACACTGCGTTTCGTGCGTGGGACGTCTCGCCGAGGCGAAATCCAAACAAGGAACCCCCCCGTTACACTACTCCTGACCATATCGATCCTCGAGGCTCATTAAGCCCTCAATTCATGATGCATGTAACCCAAAATATTATCCAATTTTAATTAATTAATATTCCCAATTCTCAACAGTACACGACGTTTCATGCGTGGGACGGCTCGCCGAAGCAAAATCCAAACAAGGAACCCCCCGTTACACTTCTCCTGGCACTGTCGATTGTCGGGATAGGTGATATATATATAAGTATGAGCATTAAGGACTAACTTATACCCAATTTCCAACATTACACTTCGGTTCCTGCGTGGAACGTCTCGTCGAGGCGAAATCCAAACAAGGAACCCCCCCGATACACTAATCCTGGCAATGTAGGTCGTTGAGGTCCATTATACCCTCGATACCCAAGTACAAGCACAAGCAATAATAACCATCCAACCGAGCTATAACTCGAAGGATGCAGGCTCACTTGCTATCATCTTCCAGCAGCCCATACACATAGCAAACTAGGGCCACCTAGTGGGGTTCATCGACACCCACCTCGTGATCAACTCACGCACACGACGTCCCAGGAAGCGATCATAGCTCCTAACCGGTAAGTGAGAGTGACACATACCCACGACCTCTCACCCCCAAAATAATAAATATATATATGCCATTTGCTGACCACCATGGATGACTATGACCTGGGGAATATCTACACACGGCTCATCGAGCCAGGGTGCTCATCCTCTATGCACGTAACTTCCCAATGATAGCAAGGAGAGGGTATGCCTAACCATGCATATATACCATCATATAGGGTATACATACATCCCACATAATAAAGATATACCATCATATAAGGTATACCTACCACATCATTTTCATTTTCATTATACGCTCTTTGGCACAATAGATTAAATGTCATTGTTTAGTATCTCTCTCTCTTGATACACTAATCGTCAGTTTTCACATATCTTCCCCACTTAGTATAAACTATACTATTTCTCACTTGAAGCTCACATGTCACTTCTAATTATGAATTGTCTCTCAATTCTATTTAAGTTAAGGATATTCTTTATCCTAAAGCACCTCAATTTACATTTATAATTCTCTCTCCATAATATGGTTCAATTCATTTTATGAACCTTTGAAGTTATCCCATTTTGGGATTTGATCCTAAGATCCAATATCTCTAAATTTGTTCTCATTCTTTCATGTGAATATAATTATCATCTCCAAATCGAATCTCCAATCAAGGTGGGCTTCCCCACTTAGAAAATACTTAAATATCTAATCGGTATTCCTCAAATTTAGTCAATATGACACCAATCATTTCTTATAAGGGAAGCTCTCTAAAAGTCCCCAAGACATACTCCAAATATTTCCTATAGAGGTTCCCAATCGATAAACTCGAACAAAACGGGATGAAATTCTCCTTAGAAAAATAATCCCCCCCAAAGCCCTGTTTCCGAATCGATTCGGGCAAATTCCGAATCGATTCAGCCCAGCGAATCGATTCGGCCAGGAAGGCGAATCGATTCGGGTCATCAGAACTGGGACTCTGTCTCAGGACGAATCGATTCGGCTAGGTTCAAATCGATTTGGTCACTCAGACCTGGGTACCTTCATATTTTCAAATCGATTCGGTAGGAGGCCGAATCGATTCGGCCCTTCAGAACTCTCGAAAATGGCTACTTTTTATTTAGCCCAAAACCCAAAATTCATTTTAATCATATTCTCTCCATTTCTCTTCAACCCAATCACATATATATATATATCATCAATAATCATCCTAGAATATATATAAACTAATTTCCATTCTCAAATGAAGATCTACACATCAAATCTAAGATTATACCCAAAAGTTAGGTTTTGTTAAACTAAAGCTAAAACCCAAAATATCAATCAACAAATCATGCAATAAATGGTGCACAACAATTATTTATCAAGTTTAATCACTTGCCTCGGGTTCATAGGGTCTAAATCCGCCTTGAGATCGCGTGGATGCCGGAAAATCCACTTTTTCTCTCTTTTATCCTTCTTTCTCTTCTTCTTTCTCTTCTTCTTTCTATTTCTCTTTCTCTCTTTGGAGAATTATTTCTCCCGTAGGCGAATTTAGCCTATTCTCCCAAGATACACATCTTTAAATGTTAATACACACTTTAAATGACCCGGTAACTTAAATTTGAGTCAAATGGTCCTAATTTATTTCGGAACCTAAATAAACCCCAAGTATAGTCATTTCGACTTTCTCGACCCTTCCAGAAACAATGGCACCCTCAAAATTTCCATTCGACATACTTTCTAACGACTCCAAATTTTAAACTCAATTGTCAATTTAATAATTCTCTAAGAAAATAATATTTATTTCTATCAAAATAAATAAATCATCGTCTCCAAGACCTCGGGTTGTTACAAATAAACTTTGTAAATTAAAGAAGATAGCATTTGAAACTATTAATTATATGTGCTTATTGATAATATTTTTATTTTAGTCATACGTTGTTAGTTTTGGGCTTGGAGGTTGATTATTTATTGTTGTTGAGGAATATTTTTTGCGAGTTATTGTGTTTTATCGTGGGGGTTATAATTATTGGCTGTTTGTTATCCTTGAGTGTTGATGAGATATTAGTTGTCATATTGTGGAAATTAGGATGTTGGGATTGTTCAATAGAGGATTTGTGTCGATAGTACGTAATTCTAAGTTGTTGATGTGACTTAGGTTAGTTGAGTGGTATTTATTATTGGTCAGATTTTGATTACTAGATAATGATGGTTGTAGTTATGGTTTATATTGTTGATTATTTATCTTTGAAGATGTGATGAATGATGTTGGCTTACAGTGTTTGTCTTCGAGATTTATGACACTTGGGTTTATATATTATTGAGCTTAGGGGTTATAATATATGAGATATGTACATGTACGATTGGAATGAAAAAGATAATGTTTGAGGTTAATTTTATTAGGATGAAGAGTTGAATTTGGACTTTAATGTAATAGTCTCTATTTATGAGGATTATTAGTTTATGTAATGATGTGTTTACGTACATAGAATATTAGGTTAGTAGTTTTTTTCCTCTTAATGACTAGCTAATCTAGATTGAAGCGTATCACATGGAGGGTGGGTGGGGAGTGTTCCTTGTGTGGATTTCATTTATGAGAAGTCCCACAAATGGTGTCTAGAGAAGGCTAGGCATTGGGAGTCTACGAGTTGTAATTTGAGTAGTGCTTCTTAAGTAAATATTTACTTGATATTATTATTATTATTATTATTATTATTATTATTATTATTATTATTATAATAATAATAATAATAATAATAATAATAATAATAATAATAATAATAATAATAATAATAATAATAATAATAATAATAATAATAATAATAATAATAATAATAATAAAGTCTTGATGACCACCTAACCTAGACAAAAGTGTAGGGGGTTCCTCATTTGGATTTCATTGACGAGACATCCCACACATGGAGTCTAGAGAAGGTTGGAAGTTAAGAGTTTAGAAATTTTAAAATTCCCGTTGAAAGCTATGTTGGCCTCCTCTATAGATGCGGGGAATAGTGTCGACCGTCTATGGAGTTATCGTATTTACAAGACTATACTGGCTGATTACTTTGAGGTTAATTTATATTGGTGCGAGTCCAGTGTCGGCTGGCTATGGATATATTGTATGTGGAAGAGCTAGACTGTCTGACTATGTTATGAGATATATACGATTCTGTATGTTGGACGGGTTTGTAGATATTTGTAAAATGGTAATTTATTTATATTACGTGATGTTTAAGGCTGTGAGAGAGGTCAATTCATTAGAATGAAGTTAATGAGATAAAGATGGCATACATAAGATAAGCAATAGATAATTGGTCAACGCTTGTTTAAACGTGATATTGATAAGGCTGATTGGCTAGAATAGAAATGAAATATGAAACAATTTGATTTAATGAAAATGAAATTATGTAATTAATTGAACATGAAACTATAAGTAGTGAAAGGTTTTTGATAATTATTTTATTTGAACATTATGTGGTTGTTTATATCCATTGATAAACCAGTAGTTGATAAGATTCACCTTTATAAAGTGATATCATTAATACTGATTTATGCGTAGATAGTTGTGAATGTACCAAAGTTATATGTCTAGTTGTTAAATCTTGATTAGTAATTGGATAGTTATTTATACTCTTGAAATTACTAAACATTGATAAATCCTATTCTTACTCAAATATTCGTTTTTGTTATATTATCTAGTGAACATTGATCAAGATATTGAGTTTAATTGTTAATGTTATATAAAGGACTCTATTGTGGTATTTATTTCATTTGGTACTATTGGTTGGGTTATGTTACCCTTTTTCGGTGACGTATCTAGTATTCTTGTAGTGGGACCTAACCCATTACATTGACTAACCTCTCAGGTTAAATTTTTGGAGCGTATTGGATCTTAGAGAGCATGCTAAATTTTGGAGATTTACATTATGTATGATTTAGTTTCCTTTTCGTTATATTTTCATATGAGATAACTTTTGAATTTACGAGTCACTTGTGACTCCACAGTTATATCTGAGATATTATACAAAAACTTTTGTAAATTTTTGGATTATTGGAGGATGATGTAGTTGGATTTTATATTTAGTGATCATTTACATTGTTATCTCTCGTATATCTTCTTGTTGAAAAAAGTTTTAAATGTTTCATATTTTTGTCACATGCTAAGAATGATATTTTAAACTATAACAATTTGTATATTTTAATATTTGAACTTGATCAACCATGATATTAAAATATTAAAATATGCGGGTTGTTACAAAAACATATTTTGAAAATATGCATATTGTGCATTTAGGAATTTTTTCATCTTTCAAAAATAGAAATTTTCTATTTTGGTTGCTCTTGGCTTTGCTTTAGCAAAGATATGCTTCGCTTCAGTGAAACTGTCCGCGCCGTGTTTCTAAAATGTGAGCATTTGTGGTTTTATATGATTTCTCATCACGAAATATTTACTTCAGCAAAGGTTCTAGATATATAGAAAAAAGGAGATATTTTTGAAATATTGCATTGTTGTAATACCCCGTATTTTTATTGATATTTATAAAAGGGATTAATTAAAGTAAATGTGAATTAATTGAGAATTAATCCGAATATAAATACTAACGAGATGTGAGTTGGTATTTGATTATGTTGTGTATATATGGCAATATATGAATATTGAAAATATTAAAATTATCGCGAGACTGAAATACGACAATTTGGGAAATTTAGTTAGGACGCGCATGCAGTCGCGTCAGGAATGTAATTATTTGAATTAAAAAAGTGAATTTTATTTTTATCAACCAAATGTTCATTTTGAGTGCGCCAACGAGTCCGGAAGGGTCGAAATAGTCAGAAAACACTAGCCGGGGGTTTAGTTTGGGTCCCGGGGCATTTTTGGGCCATACCGGCAACTTAAAAGGGTATTTTGATAATTTTGAAAATTTGGGAATTAAAGCCTACGAATTTTAAGAGTTAATTATACATTATTAGTAACCCACTAAGCCCATTACCATCATTTGACAAGTTAGAGGGCTACGGGAGTTATAGGAAGAGTTGGAAGAGGTTCCCAAAAGAAAACCCATAACCACCATCTTCAACCTTGGGAGAAATCTGTAGAGAAAGGGGAGAGATCAACCTTCAACCTTCGACATCAAATTCTGAAGAACAATATAAGGCAAGTGATTTAGTATTTTTAATGCATTGAATATGTCTTCCATGCTTAGTGTAGGAATTACCTCATATTGATCTTTGTGAAGAAAACCCATGAAATTTGTCGGAGAAACTTTGAAATTGGGTTAGAATTTGCATGTAGTATGATAATGGACTGGGTTAATACTTGAAAAATTGTATATGATGAATTAAAAACGGATTTATGATGAATAATTAGGCATAATAAAATTGGGAGTTCATGTTCATAGGGTTTGGGAAAATATTTGAAGATTCATGTCAATCCCATGATAATTTGTAAGAATTGACCCCTTAAATGTGTTGAGGAATGATCTAGGGTGATTAGAAATGGTTTATATATGTTAAAATACAATTTGGATGGTCTTAGGGTGGATTTAGAGGAGAGAAGAATTGAGAAAAATGGAATTGGAATTTTCTGGGTTGAAACTGCCATCTCGTTAGAAGACATGCCTAGGTCGTTCGAACGATCTCGTTCGAACGAACTTCTAACGAGATGATAGTATGACTTCTAATGAGTTGGTATTTCATTCGAGGCCCTTCATTTGAATGAACTCGTTCGAACGACCTCGTTCGAACGAGACTTCTAACGAGTTGACATAATGGCCTTTTTGCCTGATTTGATTTCTAATATCCCGTAGTCTTATTTAAATGGTGAGATAACTTTTCCTTATTAACTAGTGGGTGTAGTTGGTATATTTGAAGTATATTGAGGAGTAAAATTTAGAATAGTGCCTTGAACCAGATAACATTTGTGGATTAGGACGCAAGTGACTAATCACGAAGTGAGGATAATTGATGACTTAAACGCATATAAACCGGGGATATGTGATTTGTATAACACTAAGAATTGGTATAAGAATGATAAGTATACCCCTAATAAAAATATTGTAATATCTAAGATGTGAGAATGCTTAGTATATGTAATTATCTGTGTATGACATACCTACCGTACTTGCTATCGCGGGAGGTTGGCGTTCGTTTAGGGCCATCTAATCTTTGTGTGCCTACGGGGGGTATTTAGATTGGTACCTCGAGGACATAGGTCAGAGAAGGACTTATTGAGAAGTTAATAAGTCTGATGATCATGGGAGAATAGGTATGTGCGTGACCCATGTGATGTGAACTATGTTCGCCTCCACTATTTGTGATTGTTGTTAATGAAACGTTTCCCGAGAGATTCGAAATATGTGGTCCTCATGTACGTGATGTACCGGGATTTGATAGCAGAGTATGTGAGCACCGCAGCTTAGCCTCGGGGTGCTAGTATTTTATATTTTTGGTGAGAATTATATACTGTTGATTGAAATGAATAATCGCGAATAATTGTGAGTATGAATAATAGCAACGGTCGTAAAGTGAAAATGTAAGATTTCTAATAAATTGTATTGCTAAAGTGGGGAAACTGTGTTATAAGGTACAATACACTATTAAATAGAAGATGTTGGAGTTTGAATTGATTATCATATAGAAATGTTAGATTTAGCATTGAACTAGATAGATATGGGAGCAACTAGAAATGGGTACGGGTACGATAGAAGTGCACAATTAGTTGAGAGGTGAGGAACTCATGTGAGTGCACAGACTATCATGTACTTTATATTCACTGTTTAATGATATTAAATACTTGCATATTTTTTAAATTATTTTCAAATTCGGGCTCTGACCCGTTTGCTTTCAAATCTATTTTTGTAAAAACCTTTTTAGGTGCCCAGCCACAAGGACACCATGCATAGGAATTCTATTCAGGTGACGTGTTGTAGCTGCTGTGGAAGTTACAGGACCTTGATAGTAGACGCCTCCATTTCTGATCTTGACTCCATTATCAGTTTTTATCATCTGTTGGGCATGTCGCCCATTCCTCTTAGAGACACTTTACTTATTCAGTTATTTTAAACTTTGGGTTGTAATTAATTTTAGTGATGCAGAATTTGTATTTATTTTTTTTGGAATTCGGTTTGTTGTGAGGAGTTTTCCTCCAGACGCATTATTATTGTATTGTTATTCTATTGTGACTATATTGTTGGTTACGTTAACTTTTCATAATTCATTTATGGCATGTTAATCGGATTTAATTAAAATGGACAACTCACTTTTTAAATACTAGGTGGTTAGTAACTATTAAAAATGTTTTCGACAGTGATGCTATGAACTGAACCAACTTGGAATTTCGTATTAATTTAATAAAGGAGTAGCTACCCGGTATTTAATTAGTCGGGGTGTCACAAGTGGTATCAGAGCATCAGGTTCTAGTGTCCTTAGGATCTGTACATCTTATTATGTTTCCGCTGAGCTTTCTTTGATATAGAGCCCTATATTTTAAGACTGTTGTATTCTTTTGTGTATGCTTCGCTCTTCAGCTATTTTGAGTTAATAACTACGAACTTATAAGACTTTACTCTCATTTCAGATGCCTCCACGATGTGCGCAGCTAGTTCCTAGGGATGCACAGCCAGAGCCACAGCCTGCACCAGTTCAGGGCACTATGAATGCCGCAGAGGTTGCAGCTATTGTAGCCCAAGCGGTAAATGCCACCCTAGACGTTGTACAGCAGGCACCACCCCAGGCACCGGTAGTTGCGCCAGTTCAGGCTCATGCATTCCCGTCTGCTTGGGAACGCGTTCGTGATGCTTTTCAGAAAGCACACCCTCCGGAGTTTGCAGGTAGCTCCGATGTTGTGGTATCCAGTGAGTGGAGGAAGGATATTCTGAGGCACTTAAGGATGTACGAGTGCACAGATGTTCAGAAGAAGATACTGGCTACTTTCAAGCTAGTAGGATCTACATTGCAGAGGTGGGAGTCGATTACCACCACAGAGGAGAGGGACACCCTCACTATATAGGAGTTTTGGGTGTGGTTCGACCGCAAATATTTTCCGTCAGCTATTCACACGGAGATGAGGAGGAAATTGATGAACCTTAAGCAGGAGGGAAAGACTGTGGCCGAGAATGAGGCCAAATTCACTAATCTCTTAAACATTGTTCTCGATGAGATACCGACTGAGGAGAAGAAGATTCATAAGTTCACAGATGGATTGACTTGGAGGATCCGTCAACATTTGTTAGGGAATCTCTCGTTGGCCACTTATTCTGATGTGGTTAACGCTGCATTACTTCACTGCCAGGATCATTGCTTCCACATGTTCGAGAGCAAGAGATCAGGGGAGTCCAACCAACAGGGCAGGACCGGGGGAAATGGTGCCAGCGGGGCACATTCTGCTCAGGGACAGCACAGGCAGGGTGACCAGGGTTTTCAACGGGGGGATCATAAGAGATTCAGATATGGAGGTTTCAGAAGTGGACAGGGAGGTTTCAGACAGGGCCATCAGGGTCAGAACGGCCATCAGGGCCAGTAGGGTCAAAATGGTCAGCAGCAGTAGTTTCAACAGGGCCAGCATGGCCAGGGGAGGAATGGTAACGACCACCAGGGTTGAGGACAGTAGGGAAAGCGAGGGGGAAACTTCCCAGGGAAGTGTTTTGTTTGTGGCAAGACTGGCCAAAAATGCCAGAATTGTCCTGACAGGGGCAGGGCCCTACATCAGCAGCAGCAGGGTGCCCGAAACGAGCCACAAAGGCCTATGTTTCCCTCCGCCCTCCCAGTACCACCACAGATGGAAGCACTACCACCCATTCCAGCGGTCCCAGTCCAGTAAGGACAGCTTCAGTATGGGAGAGTGTATCAGCTCCAGCATGCCACAACCCCACAGGATCCACTGGCCATTGAGGGTATGTTCTCTATTCAGGGGACTATGGGGCGTATTTTATTTGATACGGGGGCCACACATTGTTTCATTGCCATGAGATTTGCACGCACTATTGGGTTATTAAACACCGCCGAGAGCACAGTTACTTGTGTAGATTCACCATTGAGTATGGGTTCCATGATTTCCCTTATATGTAGAGGTGTGGGTATAGATATCGGGAGGTTTACTTTACCCGCTGATATGTTAGTGTTAGAGATGAGTGAATACGATGCAATTATTGGTATGGATTGGCTAGTTGCGTACCGAGCCATGATTGACTATTTTAGTAGGAATATTATTTTTGCTATTCCCCGACAAGAGATGTTTTTAGTGGCGATGCCCCTCCCTGAGGGAGGATCTTCCACTCACTTGTACTATATAGAGGATGAGACCTCTAAGTAAGTGGTGATACCACTCGATGTGATTCCAGTTATGAGGGAGTTTGCTGATGTATTTCAGGATATACCTGGACTACCTCCGAGTAGAGAGATAGATTTTGTGATCGATTTGAAGCCGGGCACTCCGCCTATTGCCCGTGCACCTTACCGTATGGCTCCAGCAGAGATGAGAGAGTTACGGGATCAGATTGAGCAGTTGTTGAGTCAAGGGTTTATTTGGAGGAGTACTTCGCCGTGGGGCGCCCCTGTGTTGTTCGTAAAGAAGAGGGATGGATCGTTTAGGTTGTGTGTAGATTACCGAGAGTTAAATAAGGTCACGATACGGAATAAGTATCCGTTGCCCCGAATCGATGACTTATTCGACCAACTGAGAGGAGCTTCATTCTTCTCAAAGATTGATTTGTGATCGGCATATCATCAGTTGCGTATTAGGGAGCAAGATGTCTCGAAGACTGCTTTCTTAACGAGATATGGTTCCTACGAGTTTCGGGTTATGCCTTTTGGCTTGACCAATGCTCCAGCCGTGTTTATGTACTTGATGATGTTGGAAGAAATCAAAGATTTTGGGTTTTTGGGATTTTAGGGTTTAAACAACCCGTATCCCAAACTTGAAATTTCTGCAGGACCGAATCGGTTTGGACCTAGGGGTGAATCGATTCGGATAAGGGGAATCTTATAGGTTTGGGGAAACCGAATCGATTCGGGTTTGGACCAAATCGATTCGGCTTTTGGACAAAGTGAGTTTTTACTCACCGAATCGATTCGGTTTTTTGGCGAATCGATTCGCAAGGGCGAATCGATTCGGCCCAAGGGGCGAATCGATTCGGTTACCCTGGTTTTGTGGGATTTTTCCTAGTTTGATTTTTATCCAATTTTCTTTTAGGTCCAAGATTTAGGGATCTTCCTTTGGGAAGTAATTAAAAGTCCTAGAGGGTTGTTTTGGGTAGACTAATGTCCTAGGATTATATGGGATATTTAGGCTTACCCCGAGGGCTAGTTGTTTAGGTTAATATCCGAATGATATAGGAGTTAACCAAAAGATAAATTGGAGATAAAATTTAAATGTTGTGACTTTTGGGAGATACTCCTTGAGGGAGGTTTACTTTGAGGGTTTATGAAACGTATGAACTCTTGGAGACTAGTTTGAGGTTTATGGCACTTCGGGTCTTAGGTCATTAATAAAATATGACTCTAAGAATAAGAAATGAATATTATTAAATGTGGTAATAAATAAATAAGTACAAATGATTTTGAGAATGTAAAATTAGATGTTTTCAAAAGGAAAAAGTAATGGTTTTCATAAATGTTAATTTATGGTTAACACCATCTCTAAATGACATCATAAGGGAAGTTCGCGCGTGAGGTGAAACCCCCTGGATAGTGAATGCAGGGTGGATATAGTCCTAGGCCATATGAGCGTTTATGTTATGTTTTCTGCGATGGTTAGGTAATTTCGGGTGTGGTTATGACTATCCCGCAGGCATATGGCCGCTTCCCGACGTCTTGCGTATAGGTGCCCAGGTGTCGTAATTGGTAGGCGCTGGAAGATGATGGTCATTTAGGGGCGCCTCCGGGCGGGCGGTCTTAGAATCATTATATATTTATATATATATATATATATATAACTATTCTAAATCAAGTGGGACTTGATGTATGAGAAATGCTATAAAGAGCATGATAAAGTGCCATAAAGATCACAATGAAATGCCACAAAGAGCATATGATGATGATTAGATTCCTGATAAGGAAGGAATTTTTACAAAGTGCCATAAAGAGCACAATGAAATGCCACAAAGAGCAAACAAAAAAAAAACAGTGATTATATTTCCTGATAAGGAATGGAACTATGAAATGAATTAGTGTACGTAATAAAATTGTTTGGTAAACATTTGATAAAATGTTTTACGATTTATATATATTCCGAAAGAAAGAAATGGGAATTATGTTTTTAGATCGTGAATGGATTTAATTATGTATCCTTGAGTAGCTGTAGATGAGACCACTCATTTATAAGTATATAATAATATTGTGCTGAGGGTCTAATGTATCTCAACGATCAACCTTATCCAGTAGTAGTGTATCAGGGGTGTTCGTTGTTTGGATTTCGCTTTGCGAGACACCCCACGCACGAATAAGGGCATAGTGTTGTGACTGGGGAGAAGTTAACCTTTAGTACTGGGATTAATTAGAACAGAGTCTAATGTATCTCGATGATCAACCTTGCCTAGTAGTCGTGTATCGGGGGGTACCTTATTTGGATTTCGCTTTGCGAGACACCCCACGCACGAATAAGGGCATAGTGTTGAGACTGGGGAGAAGTTATCCTTATGTTCTTTGTTTAACTAGAGCATCATCATTGATATTGTGCTAGGTTTCTTTTAGATTGAGAGGTGAGAAATGTTATTGTTAACTGCGAGAGAATTTCGCACTTAACTGTCATGCATTTTATTCACATGGGAATCATATCAAATCGGGCCCTGACCCGTCTATATTTCTTTGTTTCTGTTTATATTCCTTGTCGTACAGGTGCTCTACCGCATGGACGCCTGTATTTACATTTCCATTCCGGTTGTCTTGGAGCTACGGCATATTGAGGATGTTGTTGGGTATTTATTTTGAGACGCCTCTATATTTTGTACTCTAGTTATGTTCAGTTTATTCATTCGGGTGTGTTGCCCAAGTGTTTCACTCATTTATTATATTGTAATAATTGAAATGTAATAATCGCTGTAACTATTTGTACTGGTCTGTTCACCGACAGCTTATTCGGTGATTATTTATTATATTGTCTTTCTTTATTCATCGATTTTTTATATCCACCGTTTTCGCAAATGGGATTGTCTACGTGTTTTTCTTTTACTTACTAAATTTTAAATTTGACAGTTCGTTTTCTAAAATGATTGGTGGTTATCTCGTACTATTATTTTAATTGACGGTGATGCTAAGGATGGACCATCTATGATTCCTGTTATTATTAGAGTATTGGGCTGGCCCCCTATTATTTTAGTAGGCGGGTTGTCACAGATGGTATCAGAGCATTAGGTTCTAGAGTCCTTAGGAATTTGTGCGGATGTATGGAGCCTTCTGCATTTCTTTCTATTTGATATAGAGCCCTAAGATTAAGATCGTTGATTTCTCTGGTGAGATTTTGTTCTCCTGTTATGATAAGAGAACCCCGAAAATCCTTTGCTCATTCGTGTGAGACTAGTAAGTCGTCAGATGAAGGGCATCAGAGTAAGGCTGTTGTGAAGGCGTCATGAGACGGGATTACTAAGAGATTTAAGCTGAATAGCTGTAGTCGGGGATGGGGTGTGACACTCCGCCTAATTATATACCGGGCGATCACTCCTTTATTAAATTAAATCAAGGTAAACAGTTGGTTCATTCTCAGCATCACTGTCGATAAAAATAATTTTTCCAATTTAACACCCTAATTAATTAAGCTAAGTGTCAAAAACATTTATCATACAAACTTCCAAATTTTAATTAAAGAAAAGATTTACTTATACCAAACAACATTTCTATAATATTGAATCACACCACGATGAACTAAAACAAAACCATACATTCGTCAATCGAATGTCAACATAATAAAACTAAACATCATAAACCATCCTGAATAAATCCCGTAAAACAATACTGGAATAACTGAAATATAAAAATCCCAACAATAAATGAAATGATAAAAAGGGCGACACGTGCCCAATAAATGAGAATAGTAGGAGTGGAGTCAATAACAGAAGCCGTCTACTCAAGTGACCTGCAACTCCCACCTAAGCTGCAGCTCGTTCTTCTCAAAGGATCCTAAGCAAGACGCCCCTGTGGCTGGGCACCTGAAAATATACATATATATATATACACAAGAGAGAGAGAGAGAAAAGAAACGGGTCAGGGCCCGAAAGTGTGTTTGATTTTAAAATACGTTAAGCAAGTATTTAAATTGATACAGGCCAATGCAAATCATATTAGTTCGACACTCTCTTGAGGAATTCTCACCTCTCTTATAATGTGCACGCCTATCGTACTAACCTTCCCAAATAATTTAGTTTATCTTGACTTACTCCTAAGTTTTCAAAACCGAATGATGACAATGTTTTAAAAGGGTTACTTTCAATATGTAGCACTCCTCTCGTTTTAGCTTCATTAAATTATAAAGTTCCCAGTGTCTTCTCATACTTTCACAAAACAAGTATTTAATAATTTGAGTCAACAACCATGTTCTACTTATCAAATCACAGTAGGCAGTTTAAAGTATATAACCTCATATATATATTAACTACTCGGATAATATATATAAATAACAGCACCCCAACTAAACTATGGTGCGGGCATACTCTGCTATCCAATCCCCGTATTGCTCACACAAAGGGAAATACAAGTTCGGAATCACTCTCGAACTGTATTAACATATACAAAACAACGTTGAGGCGAAGCATAGATTCCAAGTCCAAGAGGTCAGTAAATACCCACACGTCTCTTAGGACCGTCCGACTATCAATCTGATAGCCCGTACCTAGGATCTCTATCTTCTAGGGTACGAATCAATATCCCCCATAAAGCAACACAGGATAAGATCGTCCCAGCGCGGTAACCTCAGGGATAGCAAGTAGCGTGGGTACGTTTTTCACATGTATATAATATATGTACACACAATCATATAAATATACCCATTCATCATATTAATATAGGTTCCTCCCGTTACCCATAGTCACAACATTTATCCTTAAATTTCCCATTATTATGGTTACGTATAAGGTTTCGTCTCTAACCTTTATTCGAAGGGTTTTCTCACTCATTACCTAATACGCATGGTTTATATCCTCACAAATCTGAAATTCAGTAAGGGACTTTATTTGATTCCAACGTAACTCTCTTACGTACCTCACCCTTAAGTTATAAATCTATCAACCTAAAGTAAATATCCCATAATTATCATACTTGTTGAAGATTAAAGGTTCTAACATTTATCCATATACCCTACTGGTCCTCAATATCTCCCAAATCCTTTTATTTAGAATGCCCAAAAGTTATTTCACGATAAATTAATTTAAGTAACTAAACAAGAGAAATATGAGTCTGCCAGGAGGGGTCGATCGATCGAAGTTTGGGGTCGATCGATCGAACCTTCGATCGATCGAAGCTCTAGGCTCGATCGATCGATCAAGCAGGTCTGGGCAAAAATTCTGCAGAAATTGCAGTGACGGGATTGATTAAAATTCTTCATCAAAACTCATATTTTCCAACACTAATCGGCCCAAAAAGTTTACTGTTAACATACTAACATAATTCCAGATATCTTTAACGTTCAGCATGCGTGTATACATCATTAAACATGGTTAAACAACCTAAAATCTCATCTAATAATCAAGAACCCTAAAGTTTTCTTAACTTTTGTTCTAATCAGTTTTCTCCAGAATTTCCTTCTAACATAACATCACAAATTCGTGGGTTAATCATCTACTTCACATATTATTTCCAGAATATGGTTATAACGATTTCTACATGCAAATCCCTATAAAAAATTGGGGTTTTCTTTCATTGATTATACTCCTAATCATTCCTACACTAATATGATAATTGCACCAACAAAAATACGCAAGTTAAACACTTGCCTGGGGTTTCAGAGGTATGCTTTCCTGCTGATATTGGTGTGGTTGCGTTCTCCTCCTCGCAATCTACGCGTTGGTGGTGACGGCGGTGAAATCGGTGGTGTTTTGGGCCTTGAATCACCTTGAGAGCTCTCTCCTCTCTTCTCCAATGGCCGTTCTAGGGTTCTGAATGTTCTAACCCTAAAAGGCTGACTTAAATGGCTGCTAAGGATGGCTGAAATTCGTGGGTTTAATTACCCTATTTTGTAAAATGACCAAAATGCCCTCCCGGGTCACTAATTAAGCCTAAAAACATCCCGAGACCCAAACTAAACCCCCGTGTACACTTTTCTGACTATCTCGACCCTTCCGGACGCGTTGGCGCACTCAAAACGACCATACGGACAACTTATAAAATATTCCCTTTTTAATTAACATAATTAGTCCCGACGTGACACGGGCACGTCCCGACTTAAATTTCCGAAATAGTCATTTAATTCACCTATGACATTCAATATAACCAATATAATATATTACTATGCTCATTAGTAATATTCAACAAGTTTCCCATAATTACTAACTCTAGTCACGTTAATAATTATAACATAATTAATTTCCGGATTTTTATTAAATAAATCATCACATTAAATTTAATAAATCCCCAAATTAAATATATCATAAAAGTACGGGGTATTACATACTTCCCCCTAATAACGGAATTTCGTCCCGAAATTCGGAAAATAAGGCATACCTGGTAAAAACAACTCTGGATATCTCTCGCGCATATCTGCCTCACGCTCCCAAGTGGATTCCTCCACATGATGATGCTCCCACTGGACTCGCACAAGTGGAACTACTTTCGACCTCAATCTCCTCTCACTATAGTCTAGAATAGCCACTGGTCTCTCCTCGTAAGAGCTATCAGACCGTAAGTCTATCTCGTCTATCGCAATGTGAGTATGGGTCATATCATCCCGAAGATATCGTCTCAACGACGAGATGTGGAATACATCGTGGATGCGATGTAAATGTTCTGGCAATCCCAACCTGTATGCTACTGACTCAATTCTCTCGATGATGGGAAATGGTCCTACGTACCTCGGAGCCAACTTCCCCTTCTTCCCGAACCTCATCACTCCTTTCATAGGAGATACACGCAACAACACTTGATCTCCCACATTAAACTCACGGAAGAACCGTTTCGCATCGGCGTAGCTCTTCTGCCTGTCTTGGGCTACCCGAATACGACTCCTGATTATCTCAATCCTTGCGGAGGTCTCCTGGATCACTTCTGGTCCTAATAACTTGTTGTCCCCCACCTCGAGCCAACAAGTTGGAGAACGACAAGGCCTGCCGTACAAAGCCTCAAATGGAGCCATGCAAATCGTAAACTGATAGGAGTTATTATAAACAAACTCTACCAGTGGAAGGTGTGGCTCCCAACCTCCTCCGAAATCGAGAACACACATTCGTAGCATATCTTCCAACATCTGATTAGTACGCTCTGTCTGTCCATCTGTCTGTGGGTGGTAGGCTGAACTCAGTCTCAACTCGGTGCCCATAGCCTCCTGAAAGCTTTCCCAGAAACGTGACACAAAAATCTTGTCTCTATCTGACACAATATTCAGGGGCACCCCATGTAATCTGACAATCTCAGCGATGAAAAACTGGGCATACTGACCCGTGGTATAATCTGTCCTCACTGGCAGAAAATGAGCCACCTTGGTCAAACGGTCTACAATCACCCAGATAGAATCGTGGCCCCGCTGTGATGTAGGCAACCCGGTAATGAAATCCATGGAAATACTTTCCCACTTCCACGCGGGTACTTCCAACGGCTGAAGTAATCCTGACGGTTTCTGGTGGTCCACCTTCACTAGCTGGCAAGTAGAACACTTGGACACAAATTCAGCGATGTCCTTCATCCCACTCCACCAGTACTGTCGTCTCATGTCTTGGTACATCTTATCGCCTCCCAGATGTACTGCAAATCGGGACCCATGAGAATGAGTCATCACTTCATGACGTAGCTCCGCTCCTTCTGGAACCACTAATCTCCCATTAAACCGCAACCCTCCATCCGAACTAACAGAATAGGACTCAGCACCCTCGGCTAGAACTCGTACAATCTGCTCCTGACAAAACGGGTTTGTGGTCTGTACCTGTATCACCCTCGTAACAATCTCGGGTGTGACTGACATCACGGATATGAAAGAACGTGCTACTGCATCCTGGTGACCCAACTCCTTCCACTTTGCTTTCCAGATGTCCGCTACATCGTCAATCGGTCTACAGCTCAACGTATTAGCAACTACGTTGGTTTTCCCCGGATGATACTGTATTTCGAACTGGTAATCTTTCACAAACTCTAACCATCTGCGCTGACGCATATTCAGCTCTCGCTGAGTGAACAGGTACTGCAGTGACTTATGGTCTGTGAACAAACGGAATTTCTCGCCTAATAAATAGTGCCTCCAAATTCTCAATGCAAAGACGACCGCAGCTAACTCCAGGTCATGGGTGGGGTAATTCTTCTCGTGCGGCTTAAGCTTGCGGGAAGCAAAATCTATAGCCTTCTCCTCCTGCTGAAGTACTCCCCCAAGTCCTCGTAAGGACGCATCTGTGTAAACCAGGTACTCTACACCCGGCTTCGGTAAAGCAAGGACTGGTGCCGAAGTAAGCTTGTCCTTCAGCTCGTCGAAAGCCAACTGACAAGCGTCATCCCAGACATATGGTACCCCCTTGCGAGTCAGATTGGTCAATGGACCCACTATTTTGGAGAATCCCCGAATGAACCTCCTGTAGTATCCGACTAATCCCAAGAAACTACGCACTTCCGTCGGTGTCGTGGGCTGCCCCCACTCCCTCACCACTGACACTTTGCTGGGGTCAACTGCTATCCCCTGCTCATAAACAACATGGCCCAAGAATTGTACCTCTCGCAACCAGAATCCACACTTCTCGTACTTAGCATACAACTGAAGCTCTCGTAGAGTCTGAAGAACCTGTCTCAAGTGTTCGGCATGCTCCTCCTCGGAGTGTGAATATATCAAGATATCATCTATGAAGGCAATGACGAACTGATCCAAGAACTCTCTGAATACTCGGTTCATCAAGTCCATGAAAACGGCTGGGGCATTTGTGAGTTCGAACGGCATCACCCTGAACTCATAGGACCCATATCTCGACAAGAAGGCAGTCTTTGAAACATCCTGCTCTCTAATCCATAACTGATGGTACCCCGACCTCAGATCTATCTTCGAAAAGAAAGTTGCTCCCTCAACTGGTCGAATAGATCATCGATTCGAGGCAACGGATACTTATTCCATATCGTGACCTTGTTCAACTCCCGGTAGTCCACGCACAATCTCAGTGAACCATCTCTCTTCTTTACAAATAAGACTGGAGCGCCCCAAGGTGAGGTAATCCTACGAATGAAGCCCTGACCTAATAGCTGCTCAATCTGATCTCGTAGCTCTCGCATCTCTGTTGGAGCCATACGGTACGGTGCACGTGCTATAGGTCTCGTATCTGGCAATAAATCTATAACGAAGTCTATCTCACGACTGGGCGGTAGGCCTGGTATATCCTGAAACACATCGGAATACTCCCTAACAACTGGGATCGAATCCAAAGGAATCACAACCTCTTTAGAGGTATCCTCCTCAATGTAATATAAATGAGCGGTCGAACCTCCCTCTGGGCGAGGCATCGCTACTACAAACATCTCTTGCCCCGGAATGGCAAAAACAATGCTCCCACCGAAGCAACCAATCATGGCTCTATAAGATGCGAGCCAATCCATACCAATAATCACATCATGCTCGTGCATGTCTAAGACTAGCATGTCTGCAGGTAATACCAAGCTACCAATCTCTACCCCTACTCCCCGGCATATAAAGAATATAAGTGACCCACTCCCCAGTGGTGAGTCGACACACGTCACGGTGCTCTCTGCTGTGGCTAACAACCCTAAGGACTTCGCAAAATGCGTAGCTATAAAACAATGCGTTGCCCCCGTATCAAACAAAACTTTACCCATAGTACCATGGATAGGAAACATACCCTCAATCGCGGGTGGTGCCTGTGGATATGCTGCCTGGTGGACGCTATAGACACGTCCATACTGCAATTGCCCCTGCTTCACTGGAGCTGCTGGAATGGCTGGTAGGGCTGGCACCTAGGCTGGAGCTAGAAGGGTAGGTGGAAAAAGTGGTCTCTGCGTCTCATTACGGGCTCCCTGCTGCTGTGGGGCCCTATCGCCCTCTGGGAAATCCTGGCGCTTATGGCCGTGCTTGCCGCACACAAAACACCGGCCTCTGAAATTACCTCCCCTCTGTCCCTTCTGACCACGGCCCTGCTGGCCGTTACCTCCACGCCATTGGCCCTGTTGGACCTGATGTGCACGCTGTTGGCCTTGCTGGCCCTGCTGTTGTCCCTGCGGTCGGTGTTGACCCTGCTGGCCCTACTGATTAGGCTGACCCTGATGGCCCTCCCTGAATCCTCCGAATCCCTGCCTAGAATCACCTGAACGGAATCGCTTAGCAGGGTCCCCCTGATGGGAACTCCGCTCGTGCTGACGAGTCTGTCCATGAGTTGGTGCCCCACCGGCACTATTACCCCCGATCCTGCCCTGCTGGCTGGACTCTCCTGCTCTCTTGCTTCCCTGAAGATGGAAGTAGTGATCTTGGCAATGTAGTAATGCTGTGTTGAGTACATCAGTGAAAGTACTCAGGGATAGATTTCCAATAAGGTGCTGACGGATCCTCCAAGCTAACCCGTCGATGAACAGCAAAATCTTCTTGCCCTCAGTGGGTGCCTCATCCGGCACAATAGTGAGAAGTCTCGTGAACTCCTCCTCATACTCAGCTACAGTAAGGTTCTCTTGCTTCAGATTTAGTAATTTCCGCCTCATCTCAGTCTACACTGCGGGTGGAAAATACTTGCGGTCAAACCGCTCCCAGAACAACTGAATAGGGATCGTGTCCCTCTCCTCCAAAGTAGTAGTGGACTCCCACCACTGTAATGCGGCTCCCACCAGCTTGAAATAAGCCAATAACTGCTTCTGCACTTCGGTGCACTCATACATACGGAGGTGCCGCTGGATGTCTTTCTTCCATTGGCTAACCGTGACTATGTCGGAGCTACCAGAGAACTCAGGGGGATGTGCTTTCTGAAAAGCATCCCGAACCCTCTCCCATGCAGATGGAAGCTGTGCTGGTACTGGCACCACTGCCTGAACCTGGGGTGGAGCCTGCTGAATCACCGCTATCGCGGCATTCACCGCCTGAGCAACTATGGCGGCCACTTCATTAGCATTCATTGTGCCTGGTGCCGGAGCTGCTGGTTACTCGGCCTGGGCACGCCTATCTTTCGGAGCACGTCTCGAAGGCATCTGAAACGTGAACAAAATTTATCAGTCTACAGTTATCATCGAATCTCAATTAACTGAAGACTTAAACGTAAAAGCAGGAATACAACAAATCCTAAAAATAGGGCTCTATAGCAAAAACGTTAAGCTGAAAGCGAAATAAGCCGTACAGATCCTATGGACACTAGAACCTGATGCTCTGATACCACCTGTGACACCCCGCCTAATTAAATACCGGGCGATCACTCCTTTATTAAATTAAATCAAGGTAAACAGTTGGTTCATTCTCAGCATCACTGTCGATAAAAATAATTTTTCCAATTTAACACCCTAATTAATTAAGCTAAGTGTCAAAAACATTTATCATACAAACTTCCAAATTTTAATTAAAGAAAAGATTTACTTATACCAAACAACATTTCTATAATATTGAATCACACCACGATGAACTAAAACAAAACCATACATTCGTCAATCGAATGTCAACATAATAAAACTAAACATCATAAACCATCCTGAATAAATCCCGTAAAACAATACTGGAATAACTGAAATATAAAAATCCCAACAATAAATGAAATGATAAAAAGGGCGACACGTGCCCAATAAATGAGAATAGTAGGAGTGGAGTCAATAACAGAAGCCGTCTACTCAAGTGACCTGCAACTCCCACCTAAGCTGCAGCTCGTTCTTCTCAAAGGATCCTAAGCAAGACGCCCCTGTGGCTGGGCACCTGAAAATATACATATATATATATACACAAGAGAGAGAGAGAGAAAAGAAACGGGTCAGGGCCCGAAAGTGTGTTTGATTTTAAAATACGTTAAGCAAGTATTTAAATTGATACAGGCCAATGCAAATCATATTAGTTCGACACTCTCTTGAGGAATTCTCACCTCTCTTCTAATGTGCACGCCTATCGTACTAACCTTCCCAAATAATTTAGTTTATCTTGACTTACTCCTAAATTTTCAAAACCGAATGATGACAATGTTTTAAAAGGGTTACTTTCAATATGTAGCACTCCTCTCGTTTTAGCTTCATTAAATTATAAAGTTCCCAGTGTCTTCTCATACTTTCACAAAACAAGTATTTAATAATTTGAGTCAACAACCATGTTCTACTTATCAAATCACAGTAGGCAGTTTAAAGTATATAACCTCATATATATATTAACTACTCGGATAATATATATAAATAACAGCACCCCAACTAAACTATGGTGCGGGCATACTCTGCTATCCAATCCCCGTATTGCTCACACAAAGGGAAATACAAGTTCGGAATCACTCTCGAACTGTATTAACATATACAAAACAACGTTGAGGCGAAGCATAGATTCCAAGTCCAAGAGGTCAGTAAATACCCACACGTCTCTTAGGACCGTCCGACTATCAATCTGATAGCCCGTACCTAGGATCTCTATCTTCTAGGGTACGAATCAATATCCCCCATAAAGCAACACAGGATAAGATCGTCCCAGCGCGGTAACCTCAGGGATAGCAAGTAGCGTGGGTACGTTTTTCACATGTATATAATATATGTACACACAATCATATAAATATTCCCATTCATCATATTAATATAGGTTCCTCCCGTTACCCATAGTCACAACATTTATCCTTAAATTTCCCATTATTATGGTTACGTATAAGGTTTCGTCTCTAACCTTTATTCGAAGGGTTTTATCACTCATTACCTAATACGCATGGTTTATATCCTCACAAATCTGAAATTCAGTAAGGGACTTTATTTGATTCCAACGTAACTCTCTTACGTACCTCACCCTTAAGTTATAAATCTATCAACCTAAAGTAAATATCCCATAATTATCATACTTGTTGAAGATTAAAGGTTCTAACATTTATCCATATACCCTACTGGTCCTCAATATCTCCCAAATCCTTTTATTTAGAATGCCCAAAGGTTATTTCACGATAAATTAATTTAAGTAACTAAACAAGAGAAATATGAGTCTGCCAGGAGGGGTCGATCGATCGAAGTTTGGGGTCGATCGATCGAACCTTCGATCGATCGAAGCTCTAGGCTCGATCGATCGAAGCTCTAGGCTCGATCGATCGATCAAGCAGGTCTGGGCAAAAATTCTGCAGAAATTGCAGTGACGGGATTGATTAAAATTCTTCATCAAAACTCATATTTTCCAACACTAATCGGCCCAAAAAGTTTACTGTTAACATACTAACATAATTCCAGATATCTTTAACGTTCAGCATGCGTGTATACATCATTAAACATGATTAAACAACCTAAAATCTCATCTAATAATCAAGAACCCTAAAGTTTTCTTAACTTTTGTTCTAATCAGTTTTCTCCAGAATTTCCTTCTAACATAACATCAAAAATTCGTGGGTTAATCATCTACTTCACATATTATTTCCAGAATATGGTTATAACGATTTCTACATGCAAATCCCTATAAAAAATTGGGGTTTTCTTTCATTGATTATACTCCTAATCATTCCTACACTAATATGATTATTGCACCAACAAAAATACGCAAGTTAAACACTTGCCTGGGGTTTCAGAGGTATGCTTTCCTGCTGATATTGGTGTGGTTGCGTTCTCCTCCTCGCAATCTACGCGTTGGTGGTGACGGCGGTGAAATCGGTGGTGTTTTGGGCCTTGAATCACCTTGAGAGCTCTCTCCTCTCTTCTCCAATGGCCGTTCTAGGGTTCTGAATGTTCTAACCCTAAAAGGCTGACTTAAATGGCTGCTAAGGATGGCTAAAATTCGTGGGTTTAATTACCCTATTTTGTAAAATGACCAAAATGCCCTCCCGGGTCATTAATTAAGCCTAAAAACATCCCGAGACCCAAACTAAACCCCCGGGTACACTTTTCTGACTATCTCGACCCTTCCGGACGCGTTGGCGCACTCAAAACGACCATACGAACAACTTATAAAATATTCCCTTTTTAATTAACATAATTAGTCCCGACGTGACACGGGCACGTCCCGACTTAAATTTCCGAAATAGTCATTTAATTCATCCATGACATTCAATATAACCAATATAATATATTACTATTCTCATTAGTAATATTCAACAAGTTTCCCATAATTACTAACTCTAGTCACGTTAATAATTATAACATAATTAATTTCCGAATTTTTATTAAATAAATCATCACATTAAATTTAATAAATCCCCAAATTAAATATAGCATAAAAGTACGGGGTATTACATGGTGATAGCTTTAGAGGTCGCTCCCTTTGTAGCATTATTTTATTTCGCTACCGTGACTACCAAGTACAGTAGGTTTAGTTTTCCAAGTGCCGCTGCTGGTAGAGGGTGGTACTAAGCTTGGGATTCCAAGCGACGTTGATTGGAAGTTGAGAGGTCCTTGACGAGGATCGCATGTGAAAGTTCGATCGGTTGGAAGAAGTGTAATCTCATTTGGTGAGATTATAAGGTCCGAGGGATTTGGCCTAGCGAAGGGTATAGAAGTACCCATGTGCGAAGATTAGAGGATAATCTTTCACCCGTAGGAGTAAAGTTGAAGTGGCGAAAATGGTAGTCGCCATAGTAGGGTGGTGCAGGATGTTTTTCCCAAAGGGAGAGAGCCATTCGATAGAATGAGAGGCTCACAAGTAAGCGTTGTTAACACTTCTGGAGAAGTAGTGTTCACGAGACCCCATCGGTGGATATCCACCCGGGGAAGACTCAATGAACTAAGGTCGGGGAGGCTAGTAGAATGCTCCCTTTATTGAAGAGATGAAGGGAACAACGCGAGTAATCGGCAGAGTAGCTAGAGATGGAAGTTGTTTGGTTCGATTAAGACTAGAATGATGTGTCTGAGAATCATTGGAAATTGCCAAAGAGATTGGCATGAATATTGGCGGGAGTTCCACCTTAGGTGAGGGTGGGGTATTCCTTATGATAAGATGAAGTGGTATTGTATTAACCCTAGATTCGGGTGTGTATATCGAGCTTGTGGTAGTATTGATATTTTTTATAGTGAGTATACCTAGATGACTTCCGTGGAAGGGAGGTCGTATATTTTTCCTTCACTCGTTATGAGGCGGGTGATGATATTTTAAATATATGTGTGGTATGTGCTACTTGTATTATATGTAATATACGAGTAGAGATGTTCTTAGTTTGGTGGGTGCGATAGCAAGCGAATAAATTGCGAGGCTATCATATTTCTAGTTCTAGAAAGGATCTAGTTGTTCTATAATATCTCACCTAGGTATAGGATTGAGACTTTATAGAGGTGGTTTACGGTGTGTAGGTAGTTTTCATTACTTGTTTCATTTGCTTTGTTTATTTTTGCTTGATTGTTTGCTTTATTTTCTTGTGTATGATGTTGCCTTATCTCCACGACCAACCGAGTTAAGTAGTAATACATTGGAGGGGTTCCTTGTCTAGATTTAACTTTTGCGAGACGCTCCACATATCAACCTTAACGACGTTGGGAGTGGAGAGATGTTGCATTTTTTCTTCTTCTTTTATTTCTTTTCTTTATTTTTGTTGGTTGAGTGCTGGGTTGGAAGGTTTAGCCAAGAATCACGTAAATGAGTGATTAAAGGGCTAAGTTGAAGTGCAAGATATGAGCACTATGATAGTTTTTCCTCTGATCGATGTGGGGAAGACTAAGATATGAAAGTCGAATAGAGACTTATGGTTATGCCTTAATAAGAAGGACATTTATAAGGATGTATGTGTGTATATTGGGATAAAGTGTTGGTGGCATTTTACAGAAAGTGAATGCCAAGTTAGTTCAATTTTCAGTTTATTGAGATGGTAAGACTTAGAAGTAGAAAGGCATTAGGAGGATTACGTGTTAGGAATTTCAGCGATCGTAATCATGTGTCTTAGACCGTTACTTCTCGATGATCGACGATGCGAGGTAGTAGTGTAACGGGAGGGTTCCTTGTTTGGATTTCGCTTCGACGAGACGTCCCACGCATGATACCGTGCGAATGTCAGGAGTTGGTAAAGGTCTTAGACACTAGGGATATAATTAGTATAATACTTATACGCCTAGATTAGGATAAGATATATTGACTTTAGGATTTTTAGGACGTAAGGCCCTTAAGGCAGGTAGTATTGTTTTAGGAAGGTGGTAGGGAGTTGACCGTAATAGGTTTGTGGGTTAACTCTAAGTGGGATTAGATCCTTAGAACAAAGAAGTATGGGATCTCGAGTGATTCGAAATGTTAGGCCGAAGAAGGTGGGGCCTTTCTTAGATAGGGTGTTACTTCGGTAACCTATCTTCAGAGGAGTTAAAGTATGAGTTGACTTTTACTCCTGTACTCGTGTTGTTAAGATCAAGAGTGGATGTAGTGAACGAGTCTCTGCCAGGAATGGGAAGTATTAATACGGGAGCATGGACCCATTATTTATGGATCTCACAGACTTAAATTTTGTGAGAAGTATTACCCCCACTTGATCTAGAGTTCGTAGCGGTAGTATTCTCCTTAAAAGGGATAGAGGCACTACTTCTTGGGCAGGACTATCAATTGGATATTTCTATTCGCAATAGTTGGAGTTCGTAAAGGACTATCATTTGGATATTCCCTTTCGCTAAGGAATCGCGAATGGGAGTAGTAGATTCGTCGAGTAGGAAACCCGTCGGAGAGATTAGTTAAGGCATGGAATGCCAAGTGGAACGCGCGTCACTGAGGAGACGCTATAGTAAGAGCATTCATGTCCGTGGTTGACCAATTCCCCTACTAGTGGGAAGAGACTAGTGGTGGGAAGAGGAAGGATGGGAGTAGTAGCTTTTATGGATCGAATTTCCATACAATAGTTCGGATCATTTTCTATAAGGATGGTGCCGTGAGTGTGGCCTAGAGTAGTTATTCCCTAGTAAGGGTGTAACGTAATTCGGGAAGAAAGGCATTTTTTGCCGAGAAGTTTAGGTATCTCCTCCCGTAGTATAAAGGTAGGATCGATAGTTTATGAGGAACGGTTTGGTGCTGTGTTAGAGCACGGAGAAGGTAGACTAAGATCGAATAGTGATGACCTTATCCCGAGTCCAATAGGGACGCAACACTGCTAAGGGGTTGGCTAAGTATGATAGAACGGTAGTTTAGTATAGTATAACTTTATATGGTTATACTGTATGCCTGAATTTTGAGGGCAAAATACCCTTCTAAGGGGGGATTATGTAACAACCCAGGCTTTTGAGAGGCTATTTTGTATTATTTTTCGTGATGGGCTAATTTTATAAAATAGAGGATGTTGGAGTAAATGTTATTTCCCGTGGGATTTAGGGATAATATTTACTATGTTTTGTCTATTTACCGTATGAGAAGGTAAATAGCATTATATTGTGTTTTATTGCGTCGTTATATGTAAAACGACAGTTATGACTCATATATAAATTGGATTATAATTAATGAAATAAAATGGAATTTGGAACACAAAAATAGTTCACCTTATTCCGAATGCCAAAATAGGGGGTGCAGTTATTTTTAGAATAGTCGAGATAGTCGAAATAAGTGCCATGTTGTATTTTTGAGTTTCGGGCACTCTTGACGCGTTATGACTCAATTAAGTGGATACGAGTCATTTTAATGGTGTATTAGCAATTAAAAGAGGGGAATTGTGGGTTAAGTCCCGCGCCCCTTTTATTTTCTCAATCTGATGAGAGAAGCCAAAGGAGAGAGAGAGAGAGAAGAGAGAGTTGGGAGAAAATGGAGAAATGAGAGAAAAATGGAAGATTTGGACTGAAATCCGTTGCTACCGGAGGAGGATCTGAGACTACAACCTCGAGGCAAGTTTCTTACTTGCTAGATGTTGATTTAATGTGATAAATTGCATGTATAGTTAGGTTTTGAAGATTTAAACCATATATGGGTTTTAGTTGATTTTGGTGATTAAACCCTTAATCTTGTGTTTTTATTTGATTTGAGGTAAAAATATTAGTTACATGATGTGTAAAAATGATTTGGGAACAATTGTTGTTGTTGATGTTGGAAATAATCAAAGATTTGGGGTTTTTGGGATTTTAGGGTTTAAACAACCCGTAGCCCCAACTTGAAATTTCTGCAGGACCGAATCGGTGGGCGAATCGATTTGGATAACGGGAAGCTTACAGGTCTGGGCAAACCGAATCGATTCGGGTTTGGACCGAATCGATTCGGCTTTTGCATAAAGTCAGTTTTTACTCACCGAATCGATTCAGATTTTTGGCGAATCGATTCGGTTACCCTGTTTTTGTGGGATTTTTCCTAGTTTGATTTTTAGCCCTTTTTCTTTTAGGTCCAAGGTTTAGGGACCTTCCTTTGGTAAGTAATTAAAGGTCCTAGAGGGTTGTTTTGGGTAAACTAATGTCCTAGGATTATATGGGATATTTAGGCTTACCCCGAGGGCTAGTTGTTTAGGTTAATATACGAATGATATAGGAGTTAACCGAAAGACAAATTGGAGATAAAATGTAAATGTTGTGACTTTTGGGAGATACTCCTTGAGGGAGGTTTACTTTGAGGGTTTATGAAACGTATGAACTCTTGGAGACTAGTTTGAGGTTTATAGCACTTCGGGTCTTAGGTCATTAATAAAATATGACTCTAAGAAGAAGAAATGAATATTATTAAATGTGGCACTAAATAAATAAGTACAAATGATTTTGAGAATGTAAAATTAGATGTTTTCAAAAGGAAAAAGTAATGGTTTTCATAAATTTTAATTTATGGTTAACACCCTCTCTAAATGACATCATAAGGGAAGTTCGCGCATGAGGTGAAGCCCCCTGGCTAGTGAATGCAGGGTGGATATAGTCCTAGGCCATATGAGCGTTTATGTTATGTTTTCTGCGATGGTTAGGTTATTTCGGGTGTGGTTATGACTAGCCCACATGCATATGGCCGCTTCCCGACGTCTTGCGTATTGGTTCCCAGGTGTCATAATTGATAGGCACTGGAAGATGATGGTCATTTAGGGGCGCCCCCGGGCGGGCGGGCGGTCTTAGAATCGTTATATATATATATATATATATATATATAATTATAACTATTCTAAATCAAGTGGGACTTGATGTATGAGAAATGCCATAATGAGCATGATGAAGTGCCATAAAGAGCACAATGAAATGCCACAAAGAGCATATGATGATGATTATATTCCTGATAAGGAAGGAATGTTTACAAAGTGCTATAAAGAGCACAATGAAATGCCACAAAGAGAAAAAAAAAACTGTTATTATATTTCCTTATAAGGAATGGATCTATGAAATGAATTAGTGTACATAATGAAATTGTTTGCTAAACATTTGATAAAATGTTTTACCATTTATATATATTCCTAAAGAAAGAAATGGGAATTATGTTTTTAGATGGTGAATGGATTTAATTATGTATCCTTGAGTAGCTGTAGATGAGACCTCTCATATATAAGTATATAATAATATTGTGCTGAGGGTCTAATGTATCTCGACGATCAACCTTACCTAGTAGTAGTGTATCGGGGGGGTTCCTTGTTTGGATTTCGCTTTGCGAGACACCCCATGCACTAATAAGGGCATAGTGTTGTGACTGGGGAGAAGTTAACCTTTAGTACTTGGATTAATTAGAACAGGGTGTAATGTATCTCGACGATCAACCTTGCCTAGTAGTAGTGTATCGGGGGGTTCCTTGTTTGGATTTCGCTTTGCAAGACACCCCACGCACAAATAAGGGCATAGTGTTGTGACTGGGGAGAAGTTAACCTTTAGTACTTGGATTAATTAGAACAAGGTCTAATGTATCTCGACGATAAACCTTGCCTTGTAGTAGTGTATCGGGGGGTTCCTTATTTGGATTTCGCTTTGCGAGACACCCCACGCACGAATACGGGCATAGTGTTGAGACTGGGGAGAAGTTAGCCTTCTGTTCTTTGTTTAACTAAAGCATCATCATTGATATTGCGCTAGGTTGCTTTTATATTGAGAGGTGAGAAATGTTATTATTAACTGCGAGAGAATTTCTCACTTATCTGTCATGCATTTTATTCACATGGGAATCATATCAAACCGGACCCTCACCCGTCAATATTTCTTTGTTTCTATATATATTCCTTCCTGTACAGGTGCTCTACCGCATGGACACCTGTATTTACATTTCCATTCCGGTTGTCTTGGAGCTATGACATATTGCGGATGTTGTAGGTTATTTGTTTTAGACGCCTCTATTTTTTGTACTCTAGTTATGTTCAGTTTATTTATTCGGGCGTGTTGCCCAAGTGTTGCACTCATTTATTATATTGTAATAATAGAAATGTAATACTCGGTGTAACTATTTGTATTGGTCTGTTCACCGATAGCTTATTCGGTGATTATTTATTATATTTTCTTTCTTTATTCATCGATTTTTGATATCCACCATTTTCGCAGATGGGATTGTCTAAGTGTTTTTCTTTAACTTACTAAATTATAAATTTGAGAGTCCGTTTTCTAAAATGATTGGTGGTTATCTCGTACTATTATTTTAATCGATAGTGATGCTGAGGATGGACCATCTATGATTCCTGTGATTATTAGAGTATTGGGATGGCCACCTATTATTTTAGTAAGCGGGTTGTCACATGGAAGCTATGCGAAAGGAGCACAAGATGTACTTCCAAATTTGTAAGTCCTACCTTTATTATTTGTCATTCGTACACCCCGATATTTTTTCCATTGTAGGTTTCTCCTGGTTGTACCATTGTGTTATGTGATTTTTTATATTTTTCATTTTTGATTCATCATTATAAAAAGATAAAATTTAATTTCAATTATTTCGGAAAATTTTCCACATAAATATATAATTGTTTATTTTCCCATAAAAATAATTATGGAAAAATATTAACTCAATTGTGATAATAATTTTGATTTTCATATTCTCTCTTAGTCGTCATTTTTCTTAATCTTTTCCTTAGCCCCATACGATACATGCGTACTCTGAACTTGTATCATAGCCTCTCTTCATTTTTATAGGTTTGTTTAACCACCTAGAGGAAGATCCAATTGTATGTGTAGAAATGAGATTTGATTTTCAAATATTTGAAGATTTGCATAAGATGCAAAATCATGATGTTAGCTGATATATTACTCCGTCCGATTTTGTTAGTTATCCTTCTTCCAACAATAAAAGTGATAAGCTTGAAGATTTTCATTTTCATGAAAATAAATAAGTTTTATTGAACTTTTTTCTCCGTCCAACTTTATGTATCATTATTCTCTAAAAATGAATACGAATCCATTGAAGATGAGTATGACGAAGAGATTCTTGAAACTAAATATGATCAACTTTATGAAGAATATTTGAAACTACATAAATAAAATTTTACTTTGACCTCCCAATTTAAAGAACATAAAAAGGGTAGAAATACATTTGATGTTGAAGAGTCGTTAACTCAAATGTGAGTTCAACTACATACTCTTCAGGAGAAAATTATTATTTTTTAAAAAATGAGAACAATGATTTATATCTTAACGCATCTTTTGTTGATTAATTTTAAGTTGACCATGCTCACATGTGTGAAAATATTAATCTATTGAAGAAATATTTTTTAAAATTTTATTTGGATTCAACAAATATTTTGAAAAAAAAATGAAAATCTTTTGAAAAATGTCCAAACTCTTAAAAAATAAAAATATGAGTTTTTAAATGATATTTCACTTTTGAAATATGAAAATGTATTTTTATGTGCTTTGGATGCTCAAAGCCCTATCTTATTTATAAAAATTAAATTTGTCGATGTCTCTTTTTTGAATATTTTAGACTTTTTTATAAATCAAAAGATAAGGGCACTATTTAAAAACAATATTATGAAAGTTCTGTCGTTTTTAAAGAGGAAATAAAAGTTTTACTTTATCTTTAGAAAAGTTCATAATGGATTTTCATTTGTGTTTAGAGTCCAAAATAGTTTTAAAAAATAAATTTGAGTGTCTTCAAAATAATTTGATCCTGATCGAAAAAATCTGAAAGTTAATTTAGAGGCAAGATCACAAAAACTTAAAAGTAATTTTGATACCAACCCAAAAAGAAAATGATAAAAGAGAGTTAGGTTTTAATAAATTTGATATATCTACTTCAAAAGGGGATATATTTTTCTGAAATATTCTTCTCAAAATGATACACCAACAAATGTAAAAGTTCCTTTGAAATTTCAAGCAAAAGGGAAAACTATATTGAATAATTTTGAATTGAATAAAGTGCATCACAGCCTTGATAATAAAAATCATTTGTTTAATCATAACGACCTAAAAAGGATTTTGTTTATTTTTATTGCTACAATAAAGGTCATTTTAGAGATTTTTCTTACAAGTTAAATAAAGCTCAAAGTTTTTAAAAATTTATTTCTAAATCCAAAATCCAATTTGTCACAAATTTGGAAACTTGTAGGAAGTTTTTCTTTTTTCCTCAAACCATCCTTTCCTTTTAATCATGGTAGGCGTGGTGAAAATTGTTTTGAGAAACAACAAGACTCAAATTTTTTTACTCAAAGTTTTTTTCAACCAAACACTTTAAAAGATAGATTTGGGTTTAAAATAATTAAAGAATATATGAGAAAATATCAAGGAAAGAAAGGAAAAGTCAATGAAAAAGTGCCTCGTGTCCCACCGAAACCCAACTCTCCTTGTGTGAGTAAAGAATGGGTAAGAAAGTATTTTTTAATTTTTGGATTGGTTTGAAAAACAAAGAATGAAAAGAAAAATCCAATATTGATCCCCTACGTCTAAATGTTTAAGTTGGTTCGATTTTGCAATAGCGATTGGTAGCATTTCATATTTTTTTATATCTTTTGCTATGATATGTATTTTTAATTCTTATATGAGTTGTTTTATATCATATTTAAAAAAAATTATTACTCATATGTAAATTATGAATCTATTGATTTGTTCCTGTTATCATATTATGAAAAATCAAAAAGATTCTATTGATTGAGAATGCTCTTTTAGTTGAGTTTTCTAGCGACATGCTTTTAGGATTGTCGCATTTAGTTGATCTTTTTATTGATCTATATATGATTATCCCTTTAATATTACAACTTTTCATGCTTACCTTGGATTCATATTCCTTGCATGCATATTATCCTTCACTTTGCCTATTTTTCATTTAGGCTTTGCATGATCTTTAGGCTAAACCTTTGTGATTTATCAAGATTTTACTATCTTAGGACTTCATTGGTTGTTTATATAATTGATTGAGCATGTATTGACATGTCTAGGATTTTGCATTTTTGTTTCATATTTTCTATATCCCATGACTTGTATTTTGTGATTGTACATATCTTTCATTGAAAAATCCATTTTTTAATACAATCATGTTTATTCCTTTTAGATTATATAATCTGTAACATTTTTCGCATATCAAAATATATTGTTTGATCATTTTTTATTTGTTTGGGAATAATGCATGTTCTTCATGAGATTCATTTTCTTTTCTTTTAAGTCATATTAACTTTGGGATTCTTTCCCTTCTTAATAATACATGCTCATATCTTGCTGCACTCTATACTGTACTACACATTATTATGATGATACTTTATGATGAATGATTTTTTTTTTATAAAATGCTTGAAGCTTCAAAAGACTTGTGAAAGAGTGTCTAATTCCTTAGTGTGCATGTGTGGAATTTGTGGCTCATGATTTGAAGAAGTTGAAAAAGTCAAATGCTATATCTTAAAATTAATGAGAGATGTCGTGATTAGGACTACAACTTTGGGAAGTTATAGATACATTTATAACAAATAGTTCCCCATCTTTTGTTTATTATGAAATTCGCAAACGCAAAAGAAATTTGAACAAAAGCGAAATTTCTGATTAATGGGGAAAAAGTAGTAGTTTAAAATTCTTTTAAAAGGTTTTTAGAGATTTTACTCGAGTCAAGCCTTGAGTATTTTTTTCTACGATTTGATATTATTAGTTAAAATCGATCTTAGTTCTCTATTCCAATGGTATTGATTTATTTTTTCTTTTACACAAATGATATATGATCTTATTTTCTCGTTTAATGATCTTGTCATATTATTAACCTTTTATAGATAATATTTTCTTGATTATGAATAATGGACTTAAATTCGAATTTAATATTGTAAGGACATAGGTTTATAATTATCCGTTGTCAATAAGCGTGTCATATACCGCTACCACCGTCGAAGAATGTACAAGGTCACATATGCAATAAGATGGATCCAAATATCAGGTTTCTTCAACAATCAAGCCTCCCGAGATGAATTTGGTAAAGGTTGTGCTTTTATTCCTTAACATTTCACTGAGAATATTGGGATCTTTTTCATTAAAAATTTTCTCTAAGTGTTGGAGCGGAGTTTTTACGTTTTTCGTCAAAATTAATTTTCAAAGTTTTAAGGTGCCGCATTTTCTGGAAAAAGAAAAAGAAAAAGAAAAAGAAAAAGAAAAAGAAAAAGAAAAAGAAAAAATATTAATAAATAAAAGGCTCGTTCGAACGGCAGCCTATGTCGTTCAAACGATATGCCATCTCGAGCGAAGCTCGTTCGAGTGTCGCGTGGCATCATTCAAACGAGATGTGATCTTGTTAGAGCGATCTGCATCCTTAAGATTTTATATAAATACACGTTAAACGAGTTGTATTTCATTAAGAAGTATTTTCATTTTTAATTTTGCAAACAGTGGAAAACGTCAGAACACTTTTGTCTTCTTAATTTAGGGCTTTAAACCCTTATTTTTCAATTCACAAAAATCCCAATGTTTAGGTGAGTTGTTTTGGAACCCAAGAACATACTTTGCTATTGTTCAACCTTTGTGGAGTGAGTCTCTACACCTAAAGACTGAGGTCATTGAGGTTCGATGCATGTGGATCTTTGCTGAATATTGGACTACGATTCGTGTGGGTTTGCTGTGTGGAATCCATTGTTGACTCTAGACTGTGCGTCTATTTACGTTTACTGAGGTAAACTTATTACAGTTTCATTGTGATTGTAAATTGCGATTTAATTCATAATGAAATAAACGGTTTTGCCCTGAGGGGATTTTTTCTAAAATCTGTGAGTTAGCATATTTGTGTTTATGATGGTTTGACGCACACACACACGTAGATGTTTATTTAAGGGCTAAATTAACTTGATTAAAAAATTAACTCTAATTAAATAGGAGTGTAATTGGAATTTGTGAGTTTGTTCGAATCTTTATCACACATAGTTATTTTACAAATTGGTATCAGAGCAGGTTCCTCAAATTTACCGAGTATTCCTATTTTCCGCAATATTGCATGATATTGATTTTTTTGAAAAATCATATTTTTAAAAATTTCTCGTAATGTTTCCAAGTGAAAATTATATAATCGATTGCCAATTTTTGACTGGTCTAATTATGCTTACTGGAAAGCCCGCATGAGATCACATTTAAAAGCAATCGATGAGAGGGTTTGGTAAATTTGTGAAAGAGGCTGGATTCCTCCCATTATCACCGCAAATAATGTCACGAATTTAAAACCTGTGTCAGACTGGACTGAGGATGAGTTTAGGTGGAGCACTTTTAATTCATGAGGGCTTAGTTCAATTTTCGAACGCGTCACCGCCGATGAGTTTCCACGTATTATGTTGTGCACCACATCTAAAGAAGCGTGGGATTTTTATAACTCACCCACGAAGGCACTAACGCGGTCAAAGAGTCTAAAATTCAAAATTAAACTACTCATTTGAAACGATTACCATGCTTGAAATTGAGTGTTTTGATAATTTTTATGCACGTTCGTCTAATACTGTCAACACTAGTTTTAATCTTGGTGAGCCTATACCTGATGCTCGAGTGGTTAAAAAGATTTTAAGATCGCTGCCAAAACGTTTTATCCCTAAAGTGACTGTTTTAAATACCTTAGGTAATTTGGGAGATTTAAAATTAGAAGAGCTGGTAGAAGACCTCCAGACATATGAGATTAACATGTTTCCGGACATTGTCAAGCCTAAGGATAAAGGGATAATACTTAAAGCCTAGTATAAGAAGAAAAAAAGTGAGTTTTTATCAGTCCGAGTCTGAGGACAAGTCTAATTTTGATATGGCCATGCTTGCAAAGAATTTTAAAACATTTCTCATGTAGAACCATATGAGATTTGAAGAAAAATAACTCATATCCACAAACACAACACAAACCCAAATTTTCACAACATCAATAGAAGACAATTAATCATACATCAGGATTGAATATTATTATAATTTATTTATTAATGTTTAAACATGTTTAAATTCATCAAAATAATGCTATAGATTTCTTATTCACATGCGTAGATCAAGGATTATGATAGATTTATATTGTCTAATTATTAAGCTTGAGATTTAGTTGAATCCATATGGTTAACGTGATGATATTGATGAATAGGCCTTCATAATGCTAGATTTAGATTTGATAATGAATGAATAATGTTAGAAACATGATTAGGATCCATTAGAAATCATATTAATATCTTTTTTCGGATTGATCATAGGCTAGGAAAACATTTTGTTACGATTTAAGATGAAGAAAATCAATAAACTAAGTTTTGGTTTATTACAACATCATTTTGGGTTTGCAGGCTAGGGGCTGATCAACAGGTTCCACAGGTTGATCAATCGGGTTTGTGCAGAGGGTTGAAATCCTTGTATTTTAGTACTCTGATTTGGGAGTTAGAGTGACGATCAAGTGACGTTTTAGAATGTGTTGATTAGGATTTAAGTGTTATGATCCTAGATGGTTGTATATAATGGGCTATACATCCCTCGATCTAACCTTTTTCACACACACAAGTATGTGTATGTGAATGAGGTTAGATAGAGGGATGCATGGTCTGTTATACACAATTAAGATTGAAAAGAGTATTCTTATATATATCTTGGTTAATTAAATGCTTTGTGTTCTATATATGGACGTACTAGGGCATGCGAGTAATTTGTAAGGAATATATTGTTGGGGATATTACGGAATTATTTGCGGGATCGAGTAATACACCCTGGATGGTGATACAAGTTGTGTGTAGACTTATATCCCGATCCTTTGTGCAATTTTTCAATCATCTCGTGAGAGGGAGACATTTGAGGCTTGATTTTTCGTGTAATCTTAATATGTGATTACATGGTGATGTGATGACTTACTAATGTCTCCATATATGTGTGTGTTTGTTTGTAATCCATTAGGATGGGACCTCCTATGAATTAACCTGATGGATGCATGAGAGGTCCCTAAAGGTTTAAGCCTTTGTGTAATGCTTCCGACGAAGGACATTTTCGTACGATGATCTGGATTTTGCTACTACTATTACCACGATATGGTTACTTTATGAATTATCATGTAGTATATGGATACTATGTGTACATGTGCCACTTAGTATATAGTTAGAGTTTATGATGCTACATTTTAGCTCTTGATTAATATCATGTAGCAGTTCTATTAGGCATGTTATAGCTACGTCTTGTGTATAATGAAATTTCGCAAGGCTACACCTTAGTTATAGGTGAGGAATTGTATATTGGGTGTGAGTTTCACTGAAGAAGACATGAAATATAAATGGGTCTAATATAATATTATTCAATTAAAGTTAAAGATTTCTTAAAAATGTGGGGTCTGACCCACGATGTTTTCTTAAAAATATTTTCAAGTGTTACTAAGATGGAGTACTAAGACTGGGTAGGAATACTTGTAGTGTTTTGATCAATATAGTATATCCCTCCTTAGATGTAAGATGTTTATTTTTCTTAGTCATTTATTTCAGTTAGACTCTCTAGTTTATTATTTAGAGATTTTTATCTTGGGCGCATGGTAGGTTCCAAAGTTGTTTACTTTAGTTGGATTTATTTAGTTGAGACAATTATCTTGTGGAGGTTTATTTATTCAATTATTTGTGGCTTATATATTTTATCTCATTTTATTGGCATTTTTATATTTACTATCGCGGATGGTTTTAGTTTCATTATTTATCATTGATCCTTAGTTTGATATACATTTTTTGACGTTACTGATCTTTAGCGTATTAGATGGACACCTAGTATGTCTAAATTATCGGTAGTATAGTCGGTATCAGATCATCCCATGTTATATTATCCTAGGTTCCTTGGGATTTTCATTACATTTTACAATGCTTTTTTTAATTTTGGAACCCTATTGCTAGGTTGCCTCATAATCTTGATTCTTGGTCGTTATCTCAAACAAATATTTGGTTTGATTTCAGATAGAAAACATTAGAGGTAGGAGAGTTTGGAAAATTTCCACATCAGTAAGAATGTAACACCCCGTAATTTTGAGGATTAAATATTTAATTATTTTTGGGAGTTATAAAATATTTAAATTTGGAGAAACTTAAATTCATGACTTGGAGAATTTAATTGAGTGAGTCGAATTATTTATAATTTGCGACTTTTAAGTTTAATGGTTCAAAATGTCGTGTGTCACATTTTGAGGTCGAAATTTGGAAATTTCAAAAAGTATTTTGGATGGAAATTTCGAGTGCGAGGTTGCATCCGGATGGGTCGAGATTGAGAGAGTAGCTACAGCGGAAATATTGCAACTTCTCAAATAAAAACCAATTTTAATTAATCCAAAATTTTAGTTAAACCCTAAGACATGCATCTAGATGATTTATCAAATAAAATATAGCATGCAGGATAAAACAAATAATTTCAGGAAAAATCCCCCACAGGGGCAAAACCATTTATTTTCACTATAATTTGTAAGAAAACGGCTTACAATCGGATTACAATGAAAATACAAGTTGACTAAGAATTTTCCTCGGGTATCGGATTCTGTAGTCAACGGCTGGAAATATCCCTTTCCAAGAGGGCAGTAATGAATCCACACGCAGCGAACCCACATGAACCTCAGTCCAATCAACAAAGGAAGAACCGCAACACTCCTTAATGACACACAATCATGAAACTTTGTAGAGACTCCCTCAGCAATGACACGCAGCCCTCGGTTGCAAAGATCTCTCCACAAAGGTTTGAACAAACACAAGGTTGTGTTCTTGGGTTGCAAAAGGATTCACAAATATTTGGCAAGGATGTGTGAATCAAAACATGAGTCTTGGGACTCAAAAATATGAAGACTAGAGGTATTTGGACTCTCAAAAACGTCTTCTAAAGTCTTGCAAAATAGCTCCCCCGAAGTTGGATTTTATAAGGAAACCAAAAGAGTTTTAAAACTTAGGGACTCTTGCAGCGTCAGGTACCCCGAACTGGTTCGCCCCCCCGAACCGGTTCCCCATGCGGTTTGGGGTACCATTCTGGTATGGGGTAAAAAAAATAGCATTCTTCAAGGAATTTTCTCCAACTTCAAAAGGTCATAACTCCTTCACCGTAGCTCGGATTGAGGTACCGTTTCTTCCAGTATCTTCCTTGTGGCGAGCTCTTCAACTTTCCAGTTGACCAGACCTCCGGACTATGGATGTGAAATTACGAAAGTGCCCTTGAACTCTCCTATCATGCCTTTTTCACTGTTTTGACTTCCCTTGCGTACCAGTTGCATTAAGTCCCTAAAATCTTGGAACGTGAAGTCGTTGAGGCAGATGTGGGACACATTAATGGAGATGTTGAATGCTTGATTCCCGAAATTCGGATAGAGGCCGTCATGTGAGATCGTGAGGTGACGTGCCAAATGTAGCGGCGTACGACATACATAAATGTAACATGTTGGACATGAGAAAAATGTCCTTACAAATCTCCCCCTATGTCTATGCCGGTACATACATAAAAAATCCGAATTATCAAATATGAAATTGCCTATACAAATCTACCCTCCCATGAACCCAAAACTGGAAAAGGTAAAAATGAATAGTCTTCATCGTTTGTTCTTCAAATCTTCAGGAATCTCAAATCTTTTCTCATCAGGGTGTGCAATTCAGAGATCATCAATGTAGTACCTACACACATGAGATAAAGAAAAATACCAAGTGATGTATCGAGTTTGAAATGAGATAAACATAGATACCAATATATGATAAGCATAAGTCAAATCTCAAAAACTCCCCCAAGATTCAAACTCCCCCAGAATAAGATAATTCTTTCTCCCCCTTTTTATGATGTCCCCAAATAGACAAATAAGAAGAATGAATCAAACAAGAAAAATCAGGGTGTCACGGTATACAAAACAGGGCATCAAATAATATGGTAATAGTGCTCTTGCAAGGAGATGCTCAAAAAATTTTCACAAATAATTGATACCATTTGAAAAAAATATGATACAAAAATCACACCATGGATTTAGACTCAAACAACCAAGTCATGGAAATGGAATGAATGTGTGTGAACACATTCGATAGGTAAATCAACTCAATCAATCATATGTGCACAATGCATATGTTTACTCCTAACGAATGAACATCAAAAGTATCCTTAGGTGAAAAGATTGTTGAATTTAGATGACATCGTCTTATGCAAATCAACAAATCAAAGTCAAAATGATTTCCACACCAATAACGTCCAAAACTATGTAGCGCATTTTCAAGTATTTCAAGGACGTGCAAACCCGTTTTAAATTCTCCAACCAAACTCCCTCATATATATATATATATATATATTCTTTTAGAGGTAATCTAAATTCTCAAACATTGGAGAATTGGTGCAAAAACCTAAATGGCCCCTTTTTGGCATGAATATCTTTTTATTGCCTTTCAATTTTTTCGGGCTCTTTTAACCTCTTTGGACCTCGGATAATAAAATTCCTCAATTTTTTAGGTCCTTTTTAACGCTGGCTTTTGCGCAAAGGATAGATAATTACCTTTCGCAGCCCCTCCCCGTTATTCAAACAAAGCACACAAACTCACAACACGGTTTTTATATGCACAATTTCCTTATAAAAAATTATCGCGCTTGGTTTGTTTTAAAGACAGGATTGAGATGAAAACACCCAACCAACATGTGATAAGACAAGCACAATAATCAAATAAATCCGTGCATGTGTGCAATAAAGTAAACATGAGTCAAACATGTAGTAAGTAACACTTAATTACATCTTAATGACTCCAAACATTATAAAGCACAAGGATGAATTGACCTATTATCTCAAAACACTATCAAATAGTCACATGAAAAAAATGGAATGATGTTGTGACTTGGTCATCCAAAGTGTTCATCCATAAACGGTGCAATACAAAAATGTTTTTGGATTTTCTCAAAATTTTATCAAAATAAAATCTTTTTGTATTTTTCAAAAAAAATTCAAAAACAAGAATTTATACAAAAAGTACAAGTCATCACACTAGTAAAAATATATCATGAAACCACAACTAGTGTATGACAAACATGCAACCACAATCAACCAAAAGATTTCACATGGGGTGAATCACGTGCAAGCAAACGGTAATCGTGGACAAATAAACCATAAGCCTCTAAATCCGATTTTCTAACCCAAATTGATGTGTAACAAAGTGTGGGGGTTTTGGGAATCGAATTTATTCTTTCATTAACCTTCCTAGGTCCATTTAAAAGCTTGTAACAAAATCGCCTAAGATGACCTTGCCTACCGCAATGTGTGCAAGTGTAAATCGGGCGGTGTGTGTTACCTAAAGGTGGCCCTCTCCTCAAATTTATCGGTTGCTCTTTCCGAATTTGCCTAGGTGGGTCTCTCCTAATGATCCTAGAAGGTTCTCTCACAATGTTCTTAAGGGGTCCTTTCTTAACAACTTTAGGTGCCTCTTTCTTAACAAACCTAGGAGGCTCTCTCACACGTGTGGGAATGGGTGCAACATATTTTTCAAGACCAATCCCACCCCTATCCGTTTTGATCTCGACTGTGCCTAAAATCTTATCAAGTTTTTCAGACCTAGACTCCAAATCAAATTTCCCTTTACTTGAAGCTTTCAATTTCACCTCAAGTTCACCTATCCTAGATTCAAGTACTCGTTTAGAATCCTCAAACTCTAAAAGATCCTTTTTCATAGTCTCCATCAACCCTCTAAGACTATCTCTCTCACCCTCGACGTACTCAAGCTTCTCTTTCAAAATTTTCACATGAGCCCTGAGTTCTTCAACTAAAAAATCATTATTTTTTATGGCACACTCTTTCAACTGAGCTTTCAATTTCAAATTTTCTTTCTTTGTTTTCAAAGTTTCAGCATAAAGTTCATTGAAAGCAGTTTGCAAGTCATGCTCATCTACACTTTCCTCCTCACTTTCATCCACACTCCCATCACCTTCACTATCATCACTAATCACATGGATGGGAAACTCTCGCCTAGAAGCATAAAACACTTCTTCTTACGAATCACAATCACTAAGGGTAGAAACATGAGAAATCGGTTTATTCAATTTCTTCTTTAAATTTGTGGTACACTCATGTAACGTGTGACCAACACCCTCACAACAAGGACACTTCTCAGATTCATTTTCAACAGAAGATTTAAAGCAAGAGTTCGTGTGAATTTTCCAATTAATTTTTTCAAAAATTTGACATCGAAGATCATCAAAACCATCAAAAGCCATTTTTGTGCAAAACCAGGATCAAAACACAATAACTTAGTGCAACAGGCTCTGATACCAATTTGAGAGAGTAGCTACAGCGAAAATATTGCAACTTCTCAAATAAAAACCAATTTCAATTAATCCAAAATTTTAGTTAAACCCTAAGACATGCATCTAGATGATTTATCATGTAAAATATAGCATGCAGGATAAAACAAATAATTTCAGGAAAAATCCCAAACAGGGGCAAAACCATTTATTTTCACTATAATTTGTAAGAAACTGGCTTACAATCAGATTACAATGAAAATACAAGTTGACTAAGAATTTTCCTCGGGTATCCGATTCTGTAGTCAGCGGCTGGAAATATCCCTTTCCAGGAGGGCAGCAATGAATCCACACGCAGCGAACCCACATGAACCTCAGTCCAATCAACAAAGGAAGAACCGCAGCACTCCTTAATGACACGCAACCATGAAACTTTGTAGAGACTCCCTCAGCAATGACACGCAACCCTCGGTTGCAAAGATCTCTCCACAAAGGTTTGAACAAACACAAGGTTGTGTTCTTGGGTTGCAAAAGGATTCACAAATATTTGGCAAGGATGTGTGAATCAAAACATGAGTCTTGGGACTCAAAAATATGAAGACTAGAGGTATATGGACTCTTAAAAACGTCTTCTAAAGTCTTGCAAAACATCTCCCCCGAAGTTGGCTTTTATAAGGAAACCAAAAGAGTTTTAAAACTTAAGGACTCTTGCAGCGTCAGGTACCCTGAACCGGTTCGCCCCCCCGAACCGGTTCCCCATGCGGTTTGGGGTACCATTCTGGTATGGGGTAAAAAAATAGCATTCTTCAAGGAATTTTCTCCAACTTCAAAAGGTCATAACTCCTTCACCGTAGCTCGGATTGAGGTGCCATTTCTTCCAGTATCTTCATTGCGGCGAGCTCTTCACCTTTCCAGTTGACCAGACCTCCGGACTATGGATGTGAAATTACGAAAGTGCCCTTGAACTCTCCTATCGTGCCTTTTTCACTGTTTTGACTTCCCTTGCGTACCAGTTGCATTAAGTCCCTAAATTCTTGGAACGTGAAGTCGTTGAGGCAGATGTGGGACACATTAATGGAGATGTTGAATGCTTGATTCCCGGAATTCGGATAGAGGCCGTCATGTGAGATCGTGAGGTGACGTGCTAAATGTAGCAGCGTACGACATACATAAATGTAACATGTTGGACATGAGAAAAATGTCCTTACAGAGATAGTCAGAAAAGAGTACTCGGGGGTAGTAATTGGGTCTCGGGGTATTTTTGGGCATAGTCGGGCACACACGGGGTGAGTTGGGCCTTTTTAATTAGACCCATATGGCCAAAAACGGGATTGGATGTTTTTAACCTAATTGAGAGATTAGGGAATGGCAGTCAACTCAAATCTAAGCCTAGGGCTTGAGAGGAAAATTGGGGGAAAGCAAATCAAGAGCCAATTTGGGGATATTGGAGCCAAATTAAGGGACTACACTAACAGAATCAGACCCTACGAACAATCCAGGCAAGTGGTTAACTGCCGTGATTTCTAAATTGATGATGATAAATTCATATCATAGTGTTGTGTGAATCAAAATTCGTTTTGGGTGTGTCACCAAAATTTAAATTGGGTTTTTGGAAATTTATAAACCTTAATGGGATTAAGGGGGGGAGATTAATCGTGTTTATGATTCTAGAATGTAGAGAAATGAATCGTATGTTAAAACCAGTAAGAGTAGATGGTTAATTGTTGTTAATATGAATGAAATTCATATTGGAGATTTGAAACCCGAATAATACCCAAATCGGGAAAACGTTGGAATAAATGGATATTGATGATGAATTAAGGTCTGTGGGATGTTTAGACCCTTTTCTTATATGGAGGTTATGTTATTTGTATTTGGGTAAGGGCTTTGGTTGAGAACCAAAGCTTTAAGTTAGTCCATGGCTGACATTGGCTGGAGAGGATGAATACTGGAACGATCTATCGATCGATCGATGATGCAGTAATCTGGGCAGTTCAGCTAGTTTATTATATAAAGGGAAATATATTAGAAAGTTAAGTCTCATACATTAATAAGTGATAAATAATTATGAAACAAATATTCCTAGCCATTATGGGATAAAGTAATTGGGACTAGGAAGAATTTATTTGTGGCACTTTATGGATGGATTTGAGAAATTTTATTCCAAAATAGTGAGATACGGATCAAGTGAGCAAATCCGGGCATATTGGTCAAGCGACCCAAGGTATTGAATTAAGTTTGGAGATAAACTAATTAATTTTGAGTTGGGATATAGACTAGGGAAATATTTAATTTCGGTCCAAGGGATCGAGTCCGGGTATGTTGGTAATTATAGGTAAATATAATTGGGGAATTTATGGAAATAAATGTGTGACACATTGTGGGCAAATATGTGGGTATGAAATTATGAGATGTAAGATGGACCAAGTGAGTGAGTCCGGGTATATTGGTTAAGTGACACCAAAATATTAAATTAATTGGAGTCGGAACATAGACTCGGAAAATATTAAGGTTTTGGCCAAGTGAGCGAGTTCGGGGAAATTAGTGCATTAATTAATGTGTAAATTAATTATATTAGAGTCGGCCCATAGACTCGGATTTGTGTTGATTAATTAATGTGTAAATTAATTATATTAGATTCGGACCACAGACTCGGATTTGTGGTAATTAATTAATGTGTAAATTAATTAAATAAGAGTCGGTTTGTAGACTCGGGTAGTTATTAAATTAATGGGTGTAATAATTAATTTAATTAGAGTCAGATTGTAGAATCGAGTAGTTATTAAATTAATGGGTGTAATAATTAATTTAATTAGAGTCGGATTGTAGACTCGGGTAGTTATTAAATTAATGGGTATAATAATTAATTTAATTAGAGTCGGATTGTAGACTCGAGGAGTTATTAAATTAATAGGCGTGTTAATTAATTTAATTGGAGTCAGACGATAGACTCGGGGAGGTATTAAATTAATGGGTGTGCTAATTAATTTAATTAGAGTCGGACGATAGACTCATGGAGGCATTAAATTAAGGGGTGTGTTAATTAATTTAATTAGAGTCGGACCATAGACTTGGGGAAAGTATTATATTAATTGAGGTGTGAATTAATTATATAGAGTCGGATCATAAACTCAGGAAGATGACAAATTATTAAGTGAGAAAATTAATTATGTTGAGTCGGGCCACAGACTCACGAGATTACAGGCAGTGTACGGGATTTTGAGTATACGATAAAGCTGGGGTTTATATTATATATATACGGTGTAGTGATAGTATATATATATACGTGTATATATTGTGTGGGATATTAAATATCAGTGACTAGATATCTATTCAATTTATATACTCTAATGCTATCAAGGGAGGTTGCACGATGTTGGTTAATCCCCTAGCTTGAGGAGTAGGGAGAGTATATCCTCAGGTCATAGCGCCCAGTATATATGGGTGAGGGATTTATCTCACTTTTAGGGAAGGAATATGACCGCCTCCACTACGTTTATATTTTGGGCCAAGTTGGTGAGCGATTCCAACTTGGGGAACTAGGTTTTGTGAACACACATAGTGATATAGCATTTTAGAGGGAATCATCCGATGAGGGTATAATCGAAGGGATGGATATACGTATGTTATATGTGTGGATGTTGTGGTAAAGGTACGTATATAATGGTAGTAAATATTATATGCAGGTAATAATACAGTGTGTGATGTATTTACTTTATATAACTTGTGACACGGTTATATGCTACTATTTAAGAGGAATTAATTAAGTTAATTGTGATATAACTTATAATTCAAGAATCATTATACTCGGGTTAGAGTAGTATGGCATGGGGAGGTTATACCGGGACTAGTTGGAAGGAATAGTGCAACTAGGTGGGGTTAAGGTAACCATTAGGTGTGCACATTAGTGGAGGGGTGAGAATGTACACAAGGGAGTGCGACACTAACTTAAATATGAAGCACTTTCATGCATTTTAAATTACTGCAGTTAATTCAGTTACTAAATATTTTCAAAATGTTTTGGGTTCTAACCCTTGATATAAAACTATTTTCAAAACCTTTTAGGTGTCCAGCCACAGGGACGCCAGGATTGATATTCTATTCCAGGGACAATGGAGCTGCATCATATGTGGATGCTACCAGGAATTCGGATTAGACGCATCGCTTATTCATCCCTAGAGTAGGAATCATTCATCAGTTCCAGTTTTATTTAGGGCATGTCGCCCAGACTTTCAGTTCAGTTTTCAGATTTGTTTTATTCCGATGTTGAATATTTGTATTGGATTATTTCTTTGGTGGATGGTGGTTTATTCGGCAAGTTGTGTAATTAATTATTCAGTTGAGTTTTATTCAGTTGTGTGAATGGTTTATATTTATTTCCGCATGTACTGTTTTGTTTAATTAAAATGTTAAATTTGGCACCAGCTTTTGGAATACTAGGTGGTTAGTAAGTTTTAAAAAGTTTTTCGACAGTGATGCTAAGGATGATCCAACTGGGATTCCTATTTTAATTTGGTATAGGACTGATCACCCGATATTTTATTAGGCGGGGTGTCACAAAGAACCACCGTCAACATCCATCGATATGGTGCCATTATTTCTCAAGTAGTCATTGTCAGTCTAGTAACCTCACTTCAACACCTTAAATAGCCTAAAAATCAGCAACCATAAGTGGTTATACCAGCTCCACCAAAATGTCTACTTTGGATAGGGAATACGAGGCCTTTGCTAAGGGAAACCCTACCAAGTTCGTAGGAACCACCAACATTCTAATGAATTATCATTGGAAGATGCACATTTATAGGAAATTGAGTACGGTAGAGTGGACCAAATCTTAGAGTCAGATGTTAGCCAACTTTAAGATGATGGGGGATGCATTAAAGTGGTGGGAGAACTTTTATGGTTTCTTGTGACCTCTAATATCAGAATCTTCACTTCAATGAAGGTTCTAGATTTGGTGAGTGAAACAAGACCTTTTTCAAAAAAATTCCATGCAAAAAGTGTAAATTCATCTTCATATTACCTTTTCAGTCATATTTTTTGTTTAGTTGCATGGACTAGTATAACTTAGGGATTTGATATCTTGTGTTCAAAAGTTTGAAATGGTTATATACGTGTTTCTTATTCCCATAAAAAGGTAAGTTTTTGAGTTTTTCATATGGATTTTATCAAGAAATAAGAAATATGATTTCTTGAGAGAAAAATATTCTTTGTATTGTTTTAGATATTTGTGTTTTAAACTAAAAAAATTAATATCTCCAAACATCATTGTGAGTAGACAAACACTTTTAAACACTTCCTTTAACCTTTAATAATATTACATCCTAAGAAGTTATAAATACATATGTGGATCCTCTTGGTTCCAATTTCATTGGAGAATTTTTTTTTGGATCTTTAACTATGAAGAATACATTTGATTTAGGTTATGAAGACATTTGTTGTAGACTAAAACTGAACATGGTTGTGAAGTGTTTTACAATAGTTATAGGTTTATCATTGAGATGATATGGTGTGAAATAGCATTATGGAAGCTATATGGATGGAGTGTAAGAGGTTTGTCCATCTTTATAAGTCTTACCATAATTCATTTGAAGTTTGTTCAATCCGAGGTTTTTCTTGTTGTGTTTTTTTCCTCGTTATGATTTTGTGTTATGTTATTGTTTATCTTTTTTTCTTTTTGATTCATAACTTTAATCTAAGAAGATAAAATTATATTTGAACCATTTTGGTAAACTTTATCAATTAGACATAAGATTATTTATTTTCCCATAAAGAAAGGAAAATATTTATCTTAATCTTGGTAATAATTTTAATTTGTGTAGTTGCTCTTAGGTGAGTCATCTTTTTTAGGCTATTACTAAATCTCATACATTACGCGCATACTCTCATGATCATCATAAAAAAAATAGAGTCTATTCTACTAGGAATCATCCTTGTCCCAACAACGTTAGGACTTCCATATATAGGACTCCATGTGGATAGTATATTTATTAGTTTGATGAGAGATAACCTTTTTTTACCACTCTACCAACTTCAGGGTTCACTCTAACGGGTGATATCATTATACTCAACATGATCTCTTAGCGGATGGACTCCCCCACTAAGTGTAATTCCAGGTTAGGAGGATATGCATGACCTCATAAAAAAGAAATTGTATGTCCAACAACATTCAACTTGTATTTCACACGAAAGGTTCTAGTCAAGAAAGATGTTGTTCACGTGTTAACATCACCATTCAACCATAAGATTGAGATATCTATTTTTTCATGAAAATCTTATGTCCCCAAGATCATTGTGTCATGGTAAAAGTGATCATGCTCATCACATTCGTCATTATTAGAAGTCATTTACAAGTAGTCAATATCCTTATGGCATCAACAAAATGTTCTTATGTGTCATGTTTTTACATCAACATTATGTGACATTGGCCTTAAGTGGTTTGAGAAACTAACCCCTAGGTCAATCACCTCATTTAGAGAACTATCCAAATATTTTACAACCCGTTTCATTATAAGCAATAAGGTTGTGAAATAAGTGGATTCCCTTATTTCCCTTCGCAAGAAGCAATAAGAATCACTCAAGATGTTTTCTCAGATATACTTGGATATGTTCACTGAGATTAACAATATTAATAAGAAGTTGTTGGTCTCTTCGCTTAAGTTTGGACTTAATAAATAAAATAACATGTACCAATATTTGATAAAGAAGCCAACCTTATTTAAGGACGATCTTATTTCTTGCATTGAGATATATGTTAAAGTGGAGGATGATCTCGTCCATATAGATGTCAAGTTGATTAGTCTACGAAGAATCCAAAGAATGGGAGGAAGAAAGGATGGAGTGTAGTTTAACCCTCCCAAGGAGAGCCTGTAAGACAATCCTAAGGGCAACAAAAAAATGTTAACCCATGAGAGCATGTACCAGGGTGTCGACACCTTCTTCAAGGATCCTATTTACAATATCCTCCCCTAAATCAAGAACAAACCTTACTATAATAAGATGCCAAAGAAGGGGGGGATTCAAAAAAGAGGGATGCTAATAAATGGTGCACTATGAGGACCATGATAACAAGATGGAGAACTTCAAGATGTTAAATCTTTATTTGGAGGACTTCGCCCAGGATGGGACCTTGAAAGAATACATTAATTCAAATAGTACAAAGGTATTGGCTATGTTAATATCTATTAGAGGATAAACAACGATGACCTTCAACCTTCAAGAATGATCACCATTCATGGATATATTTATTTGTTTTAGTGTACCTGAAAGAATCTCCATGAGAGGATAAAAATTACAGCTAGCATGTAAGAGGATTTTTAGGTTTAACTATCTAGGATCATCCTAAACAAAAAGGAGTGCAAGGACATTGATCTTGACTGAGTTATCATGTTTTTTATGCAGACTTGGTCAGGTTCTATGGTCCTTACAAAGATTCCTCGGTTCTTACTCTAAGGGTCGTAAATTTTATGTGAAGAGGATCTTGGTCGACCAAGTTTTCTCATAAAAATCAGGTACATAGACGTACTCTAAAATATTGGATATAGTACCCAAGACTTTGATACCAAGGTTATGACACGTATCGATTACAATAGGAATGTGGAAACCCCACTTGGGAAGATCAAGTTTCTAGTCAAATTTGACTTAGTCGGTCATGAGATATATTCACACATTGTGGAATTTTAGTAACCTTATAACTTATTCCTTGGGAGAGTATGGCAACATAATATGAGGGAAGTCCTATCATCTCTCCACCAGAAGATAAATTTTTTGACCGACCTGGGTATTATTGGGATTATAGGTGACCAAAAAGCCACCAAGATTTATTTTATTGCCACCATAAGGAAAAGGAATACTTATACCAATAAGAATTAATAGGAGGATAACTATGAGGCCAGGCAAGAAAAGTAGTAACATAAGGGTTTTCGAACAAAGTTTGAGGAGACTAAGGTGTCCCCGATCGATGGAGAAATAAAAAACTTACGCATAGTTACTCTTTATTATCGTAATGGGAGAAATTATTTCTCATCCGCTTAAAGCTACTAGAAATGAACCTGGTTAGCTTGTGGGGTTCCTTAAGAAAATGCTGATGTATTCATTTGGCAACTCTATGATCTAACAGGGATAGATCAAGAGATACTTTTCATCAGATAAATCTGAATCCTACTAGACATTATGTCAAGAAAAAGCAGAGAAAGTCATTGTTGATGTAAAAATCTAGACTTGATCTAATTAATTAATCACTGATAAATATGAATAAAGAAATAAGATAAAAGATTTTTAAAGCGGTTCACCCTTAATGAAATGGCCTACGTCCACTATCTTGTATTATTGGGTGTCTTGACTTAATCTTGATTATATTTTCTTATGATAACTTACCATGTCATGAGGGTATTACAATGTATTTATAGCCTTTGGGCTATCAGTATGAGTAGATAATATGCCGTTATTAAATAGGCATATACATCTGAACATAGTAAGAACATTCATTGAATCTGTCTTGGTCATTTAATCTTCCCAACTAGTTGCTCGGTATATTGAGTAGCTCGGTATGCTGAGTAGCTTGGGGCTTTAAGTTGCTCGATACATATATTTATGCCATGCTGGATGACACATGTCTTAACATAACTGGTCCACATCAGCTGACTAATTTTTGTATCAACAGAAGCCCCCAATGTTTCGTAGTTGAGGTTGGATGCGAAAGTGTGGAATATTATACCCAAAAGCTACTCGGGTATATTTTCCATGTCTTGTTTGGTTACAGACCGTCAACACTTGTGAAATTTTCCTCTTAGCATAATAGTTTTGAGCGCGAAGTGGCAAACTCAACTACGTCTTTTTTTAATAAATATTTCGAATTATTGGCGAACACTTGGGTACTTGCGTAATAGTTTTAAATATTTCGAATTATTGGCGAACACTTGGGTACTTGCGTATTTTTTCTTGATTAGCCGTCGAAAACGAAATCGTCATCATCTGTGATCATTACTTTTCCCATTTTCCAAAGCAGCGTATATAAAGACGGTAAAATAAGATTGTCTTCTACCTTTTTCCATCTAGATTACCAAACTCTTTGTCTTCTCACTTTTCTTCTAACGATCATCTTCTTTGTCATCTGCTTTAGCTGATTTCTTAATTTCTTGTAAGAACTTCTTCCTTTCTTCTTCTTTCTTTGTTTTAGCCATCATGGGTTACCTTATCGAATCGTTGGATAAGTTTAGGGACGATTTTGGGATTCCTTCTTCGGTTATTCTGGAAGAACCTTCTTGCCATTCTGATTTATTTTCTCTAGCTGAGGGACATTGGTTTCCTTTTATTTTTGTGGCCGACTGCGATTTTTCTTTCCCGCCTAATCCCTTGTGTTGGAATTTTGCCAATATTTTGATATTATTCCTACGAGAGTAGTTTCAAACACATGAAAGGTAGTTAATGGCGTATATAGATTGAATCAAATTCATGGAAATCATCTAGGGATTCCTGAAATTATGTATTGTTATAAATGGGTCACCAACGACACCACCTTTTATTTAAAACTAGGTTTTCTTATAGAGCTTTAGTGGTCAATCTCCCTGATGCTAATAGGGATTATTTTGAACATGGGGTTGTGATGAAAAATTAGTAACATCCCCCACTAATGGGGAAAGACGTGTACGAAGGTCCCAAATGTCCACTTTTTGGCAATGGGATAGTTTTTTTCAAATTAACTCTATTTTTATTTGATAAAATGTGTCACTGACATTTTTTTTGTGTTGCAATTGATAGCAAGATAAAATCGCCAAAAGAGAGTTATATTTATACAAAAGATTTGAAATTTATCTGGGGTTTGCATTAAGCGATAGCTGGGGAACACGTGAGGTCTTCTTCCTATTTACTGAGATATAAGAACACCACTTCCTCTTTTATTTCTCGATCTCTTGCTCCTCCTTTGATGATTGATCTTGTGAAGCTTCCAACATCTTCTTCAATTATTGAAGAATCTTCCTCTGATTTGGGCATTTCTATTGCTGACATAATGATGAAGAAGAGAAGAATTCTTGATCTCTTTACCAAGGTTGTCCCTAGTGATGATGGGGTAAAAAAGAGCAAAGAAGATGTCCCAACTGAAGGGATTAAGAAAAAGGATGTTGCTCCATCTAGGGGATCAATCACAACTATCAAGGAAGTCAACAAGAAGCCCCTAGTTACTCCAAAAGAGGCAACGCCTTTGATTGAAAGGGTTACTATAGTTTGAGAAGAGACAATACCTTTGATTGAAGCTGTTCCTCTGAGAAGATTGTGAAGAGGTCTTAGTGAGAATACCATGGATGCTACTGTTCAACCTTCTGGGGTTGAAGTACCTACGTTTGGGAGCTAGTTCTCCATCACTCATTACTCCTGGCTTGACTAAGAAATTGATCTGGTCTGGCACTCTTCCTGACTCTCGAGGTCTTGAGACTTCTACTCCTTGGGAGAAAGTCACTGACTTGGAAGCCCAACACCTTGCATCAGTTAGTGTCATTATACTTGTCATTTTATTTTTTGTACAATGTTCATTTTTTGATTTTGAGCTTCTCTTCATCTTGCAGTTTTTGGTGTATTTTAATAATATCCTGGAGAAGGATGGGGCTATCAAAGCTATAACTTCTTCTAGTAGAGTAAAAGAAGCCCTTGCTGGGTTGTCAAAATCTTTAAAGGAATCTCGACAAAAGTATGAGGATAATAAAGATGCCTAGGAGAATAAAATCAATGCTACTGAGGCAGCTCAACAACAAGCTATGAAGGCTGCCAAGAAGGCTGATTTCGCTCTGTAAAAATCTGTGGATGCCGTAAAAGAGGCTGATCGAGCTCGGAGACAAGCTATAACTGCTTCACAGGAGGCAGAGGAGAAGTTGAATGTTTATATTTCCATCAAGGAAGAAACCGAGGGCAAGCTTGAAGGGGTTGAATGGCGTAAGAAACATCTTGAACAGAAAGTAAAATTTGTTGAAAATCTTCTTAGAGAACATGCTTCCTCGGAGAGGGCAAAGAGAAAAACTGTTGTGACAAAGTCCTTTAGCTCTTTATGGGACAAAGCCAAAACTGCTGCCTCTACTCAAATGGAATATGCAACTTTAAAGTTCTTTAGGGATTAATGGATCGTAACATTAAAGGAGCTGAACATTGCTGAGGACAATGAACTATTTCAAAGACATATCCATGGCCCTCCTCGTGCTATTAGAGAAGAAGAATAAGATGAAACTGGATCTGATGAATCTTCTTAATTGATAGTAGATCAAACACTAGCTGCCATTATCCCTCAGTCCTCCAAGAAAGTTCAGCAGACAACAACTTCTACCGAGCAACGCCAGTTTCCCACCGAGCAACCAATTCCTTCTACAAAATCAGTTGATGATGTTGTAGGGAATACGGATAAGGTGTAAAGTTGTTCGGCAATTTGTCGGTTTTATTTGCTTTCCCTTTCATTTTGTACTCTTGGTTGTACCCTCTTCTCTTATGATCAATAAAATGGATTTTGTTATTTATTATGAGTTTCTCCTTTATAGCTATGCTGTTGTTAATCTGTTTTTACTTTTCCTTGCTATTTTATTGCCAGAATGGATTTGTTATCAGTTCATGATAAAGAATTAATGAAGAAGTGTACTGATTACTTCGAAGCTGGTCGTGCAGATTTCACTGGAGCATAAATAATTGATATTCTTCGATCTGATGCCTCTGAGCGAGCAATTGATGCTTACCAATATTTAAATGTTTATTTGATCGGGCTGTAGCAAATAATGTGGTTTACTATGACATAATTGAAAACCTTCAAGGAACGATTGAAAAACTTTAACTTCGACATAAGGAAGCCACTACTCTTCTGCATGAAGGTTATGAAAATAAGTACCAATAGTTGAGCGCTGATCGAGGCTATGAAAAATTTATCTCAGCACATAACAAGAGAGAGAGTGTTCTAAAACTTGAAGTTGAGGAACATAGAAATATTTCTAAGCTGATGGAAAAAGAAAATATTGCTTTACGAGACGAATTGAGGCAGCTAAAATCTCCTTCTTCCTCTGGAGCTCTGATCTCAGTATTTGATGTGTAACAACCCGTGTAATTTTTGGGGTATTTTCAAAATAAAGAGGAAAAATAAATTTTGAGATAAAATTATTTTTATTGCTCAAATTTGTTGGTTAAGATTTTAGAAGAATAAAAATTCAAGCGGAATTTAAATTAAAGTTAAAACGGATTTTATATGACTTTTTTTATATTTTGCCTTATGGCATTTTTAAGGAAAACTGTCAAATTTTAGGCATGATCAATCGATCGATGATTTTCATAGATCGATCGATGGTCCTAGAAAATGTGACCAATAAGTATTTTTTTGGAGTTATGGTTTGATTCAAACTCTTAAATTTTTACCTTATAAAAAGGGATCGTTGGCTATTGTTTTGGAACAACCTTGGGGCACAAAAATACTCAGAAAATATATTTTTATTTCCTCTCTTTTTATACACAAACATGCCCTTTAATCTATACATTCAACCTTAGGTTTTTGAGGTGTTCTTGGGGCTATTTTGAGGTTGTTTTTGGAGGTGTTTTTGATGATTCTTGGAGCAGATTTTGATGGCTTATTCTGTGATTTCTGGGCAGAATTATGTCGGTTCTTTTTGGTAGTTTGAGGTATGGGGTTTTACACAATATGCTCCCTAATCTCGTGAGAGTTATTCCCGTTGTTTTCCAATGATTATTGAATCATATTTGAATTGCTTAATTCATTGGAATCTGAAAATTATTGTTGGAATCTATTTTTTATTCATGTGGTATTATTATTTGTGTTGAGCATGTTGTCATTAGATTTTAATATGGCACGGAGGTTGGGCACCCGCCAATATTCCTTTTTCCGGATAAGCTTAAGAATGCATTGGCGCGGTGTGGTGGTGAGGCCTGGTGACCCGATTAATGTGTTGTTGAGAAATTATATTGATAAAATGCTATTGATATTTGCATTTGATTTGAATATTCGTATTCGTATTGTTACGTTTTATTCATCGCTAACATATTTGTTGGGCATCTTTCCTGTCGTATTGTGTACTTCCGCATATTTTCTTTTAGTGGAAGGTTAGCGCAAATTTTGGGGTTCTATGGAGATTGATTTTAGCGAGGATTATTTTGGGAAGATTTGTAATACAAGAGAGAAGACTTGTATTTATTTTGATGTATAGAGCATTAGTGATTTATTTTAGTTGTTATGTTAATTTCGAGAGACTTGCTTTATTTATTTGAAGAGAGTTGTAGTTCTCTTTTGTTGTTGTGGGATTTAGATACTCTGTACCTTGTTATATTGTGGATTCGATTAGTTTTATCGATAGTAGCGCTCCGTTCTCTCTCCCCGGGCGGGCGAGGTGTTACAGAATGGGAAGTGTAACAACCCACGTAATTTTTGGGGTATTTTGAAATAAAGAGGAAAAATAAATTTTGAGATAAAATTATTTTTATTGCTCAAATATGTTGGTTATGATTTTAGAAGAATAAAACTTCAAGCGAAATTGAAATCGAAGTTAAAACGGATTTTATATGAATTTTTTTATATTTAGCCTTATGGCCTTTTTAAGGAAAACTGTTAGATTTTAGTCATGATCGATCGATCGATGATTTTCATAGATCGATCGATGGTCTTAGAAAATGTGATCAATAAGTATTTTTTAGGAGTTATGGTTTGATTCAAACTCTTAAATTTTTACCTTATAAAAAGGGATCGTTGGCTATTGTTTTGGAACAACCTTGGGGCACAAAAATACTCAGAAAACATATTTTTCTTTCCTCTCTTTTTATACACAAACATGTCTTTTAATCTATGCATTCAACCTTAGGTTTTTGAGGTGTTCTTAGGGCTATTTTGAGGTTGTTTTTGATGATTCTTGGAGCAGATTTTGATGGCTTATTCTGTGATTTCTGGGCAGAATTATGTTGGTTCTTTTTGGTAGTTTGAGGTATGGGGTTTTACACAATATGCTCCCTAATCTCGTGAGATTTATTCCCGTTGTGTTCCTATGATTACTGAATCATATTTGAATTGCTAAATTCATTGGAATCTGAAATTATTGTTGGAATCTATTTTTGATTCATGTAGTATTATTATTTGTGTTGAGCATGTTGTCATTAGATTTTAATATGGCACGGAGGTTGGGCACCTGCCAATATTCCTTTTTTCAGATAAGCTTAAGAATGCATTGGCGCGGTGTGGTGGTGAGGCCTGGTGACCCGATTAATGTGTTGTTGAGAAATTATATTGATAAAATGCTATTGAGATTTGCATTTGATTTGAATATTCGTATTCGTATTGTTACATTTTATTCATCGCTAACATATTTGTTGGGCATCTTTCCTGTCGTATTGTGTACTTTCGCATATTTTCTTTTAGTGGCAGGTTAGCGCGAATTTCGGGGCGCTATGGAGATTGATTTTAGCGAGGATTATTTTGGGAAGATTTGTAATACAAGAGAGAAGACTTGTATTTATTTTGATGTATAGAGCATTAGTGATTTATTTTAGTTGTTATGTTAATTTCGAGAGACTTGCTTTATTTATTTGAAGAGATTTGTAGTTCTCTTTTGTTGTTGTGGGATTTAGATACTCTATACCTTGTTATATTGTTGATTCGATTTGTTTTATCGATAGTAGCGCTCCGTTCGCTCTCCCCGGGCGGGCGAGGTGTTACAGAATGGGAAGTGTAACAACCCGCATAATTTTTGGGGTATTTTGAAATAAAGAGGAAAAATAAATTTTGAGATAAAATTATTTTTATTGCTCAAATATGTTGGTTATGATTTTAGAAGAATAAAACTTCAAGCGAAATTGAAATCGAAGTTAAAACGGATTTTATATGAATTTTTTTATATTTTGCCTTATGACATTTTTAAGGAAAACTGTTAGATTTTAGGCATGATCGATCGATTGATGATTTTCATAGATCGATCGATGGTCCCGAAAAACGTGAACAACAAGTATTTTTGAGGAGTTTTTATTTGATTCAAACTCTTATATTTTTACCTTATAAAAAGGGATCATTGGCTATTATTTTGGATCAACCTTGGGGCACAAAAATACTCATAAAAAACATTCCCTTTAATCTATGCGTTCAACCTTAGGTTTTTGAGGTCTTTTTTGTGGATATTTTGAGGTTATTTTTGGAGGTGTTTTTGATGGTTCTTGGAGCAGATTTTGATGGCTTATTCTCGGATTTCTGGGCAGAATTATGTCGGTTCTTTTTGGTAGTTTGAGGTATGGGGTTTTACACAATATGCTCCCTAATCTCGTGAGAGTTATTCCCGTTGTTTTCCTACGATTATTGACTCAAATTTGAATTGCTAAATTCATTGGAATCTGAAAATTATTATTGGAATCTATTTTTGATTCAAGTGGTATTATTATTTGTGTTGACCATGTTGTCATTAGATTTTAATATGGCACGGAGATTAGGCACCAACCAATATTCCTTTTTCCGGATAAGCTTAAGAATGCATTGGCGCGGTGTGGTGGTGGGGCCTGATGACCCGATTAATGTGTTGTTGAGAAATTATATTGATAAAATGTTATTGAGATTTGCATTTGATTTGAATATTCGTATTCGTATTGTTACGTTTTATTCATCGCTAACATATTTGTTGAGCATCTTTCCTGTCGTATTGTGTACTTCCGCATATTTTCTTTTAGTGGCTGGTTAGCGCGGATTTTGGGGCGCTATGAAGATTGATTTTAGCGGGGATTATTTTGGGAAGATTTTTAATACAAGAGAGAAGACTTGTATTTATTTTTATGTATAGAGCATTAGTGATTTATTTTAGTTGTTATGTTAATTTCGAGAGACTTGCTTTATTTATTTGAAGAGATTTGTAGTTCTCTTTTGTTGTTGTGGGATTTAGATACTCTATACCTTATTATATTGTGCATTCTATTAGTTTTATCGATAGTAGCGCTCCGTTCGCTCTCCCCGGGCGGGCGAGGTGTTACAGAATGGGAAGTGTAACAACCCGCGTAATTTTTGGGGTATTTTGAAATAAAGAGAAAAAATAAATTTTGAGATAAAATTATTTTTATGCTCAAATATGTTGGTTATGATTTTAGAAGAATAAAACTTCAAGCGAAATTGAAATCGAAGTTAAAACGGATTTTATATGAATTTTTTTATATTTAGACTTATGGCATTTTTAAGGAAAACTGTCAGATTTTAGGCATGATCGATCGATCGATGATTTTCATAGATCGATCGATGGTCCCGAAAAACGTGAACAACAAGTATTTTTGAGGAGTTTTGGTTTGATTCAAAATCTTATATTTTTACCTTATAAAAAGGGATAATTGGCTATTATTTTGGATCAACCTTGGGTCACAAAAATACTCAGAAAATATATTTGTATTTCCTCTCTTTTTATACACAAACATGCCCTTTAATCTATGCACTCAACCTTAGGTTTTTGAGGTCTTTTTGGGGGATATTTTGAGGTTATTTTTGGAGGTGTTTTTGATGATTCTTGGAGCAGATTTTGATGGCTTATTATGTGATTTCTGGGTAGAATTATGTTGGTTCTTTTTGGTAGTTTGAGGTATGGGGTTTTACACAATATGCTCCCTAATCTCGTGAGAGTTATTCCCGTTGTTTTCCTATGATTATTGACTCATATTTGAATTGCTAAATTCATTGGAATCTAAAAATTATTGTTGGAATCTATTTTTGATTCATGTGGTATTATTATTTGTGTTGAGCATGTTGTCATTAGATTTTAATATGGCACGGAGGTTGGGCACCCGCCAATATTCCTTTTTCCGGATAAGCTTAAGAATGCATTGGCGCGGTGTGGTGGTGAGGCCTGGTGACCCGATTAATGTGTTGTTGAGAAATTATATTGATAAAATGCTATTGAGATTTGCATTTGATTTGAATATTCGTATTCGTATTGTTACGTTTTATTCATCGCTAACATATTTGTTGAGCATCTTTCCTGTCGTATTGTGTACTTCCGCATATTTTCTTTTAGTGGCAGGTTAGCGTGGATTTTGGGGCGCTATGGAGATTGATTTTAGCGAGGATTATTTTGGGAATATTTTTAATACAAGAGAGAAGACTTGTATTTATTTTGATGTATAGAGCATTAGTGATTTATTTTAGTTGTTATGTTGATTTCGAGAAATTTGCTTTATTTATTTGAAGAGATTTGTAGTTCTCTTTTGTTGTTGTGGGATTTAGATACTCTATACCTTGTTATATTGTGGATTCGATTAGTTTTATCGATAGTAGTGCTCTGTTCGCTCTCCCCGGGCGGGCGAGGTGTTACAGAATGGGAAGTGTAACAACCCGCATAATTTTTGGGGTATTTTGAAATAAAGAGGAAAAATAAATTTTGAGATAAAATTATTTTTATTGCTCAAATATGTTGGTTATGATTTTAGAAGAATAAAACTTCAAGCGAAATTGAAATCGAAGTTAAAACGGATTTTATATGAATTTTTTTATATTTAGCCTTATGGCATTTTTAAGGAAAACTGTCAGATTTTAGGCATGATCGATCGATCGATGATTTTCATAGATCGATCGATGATTTTCATAGATCGATCGATGGTCCCGAAAAACGTGAACAACAAGTATTTTTTAGGAGTTTTGGTTTGATTCAAACTCTTATATTTTTTCCTTATAAAAAGGGATCATTGGCTATTATTTTGGATCAACCTTGGGGCACAAAAATACTCAGAAAATATATTTGTATTTCCTCTCTTTTTATACAGAAACATGCCCTTTAATCTATGCACTCAACCTTAGGTTTTTGAGGTCTTTTGGGGGGATATTTTGAGGTTATTTTTGGAGGTGTTTTTGATGATTCTTGGTGCAGATTTTGATGGCTTATTCTGGGATTTCTGGGCAGAATTATGTTGGTTCTTTTTGGTAGTTTGAGGTATGGGGTTTTACACAATATGTTCCCTAATCTCGTGAGAGTTATTCCCATTTTTTTCCTATGAATATTGACTCATATTTGAATTGCTAAATTCATTGGAATCTGAAAATTATTGTTGGAATCTATTTTTGATTCATGTGGTATTATTATTTATGTTGAGCATGTTGTCATTAGATTTTAATATGGCACGAAGGTTGGGCACCCGCCAATATTCCTTTTTCCGGATAAGCTTAAGAATGCATTGCGCGGTGTGGTGGTGAGGCCTGGTGACCCGATTAATGTGTTGTTGAGAAATTATATTGATAAAATGCTATTGAGATTTGCATTTGATTTGAATATTCGTATTCGTATTGTTACGTTTTATTCATCGCTAACATATTTGTTGAGCATCTTTCCTGTCGTATTGTGTACTTCCGCATATTTTCTTTTAGTGGCAGGTTAGCGCGGATTTTGGGGCGCTATGGAGATTGATTTTAGCGAGGATTATTTTAGGAAGATTTTTAATACAAGAGAGAAGACTTGTATTTATTTTGATGTATAGAGCATTAGTGATTTATTTTAGTTGTTATGTTAATTTCGAGAGACTTGCTTTATTTATTTGAAGAGATTTGTAGTTCTCTTTTGTTGTTGTGGGATTTAGATACTCTATACCTTGTTATATTGTGGATTCGATTAGTTTTATCGATCGTAGCGCTCCGTTCGCTCTCCCCGGGCGGGCGAGGTGTTACAGAATGGGAAGTGTAACAACCCGCGTAATTTTTGGGGTATTTTGAAATAAAGAGGAAAAATAAATTTTGAGATAAAATTATTTTTATTGCTCAAATATGTTGGTTATGATTTTAGAAGAATAAAACTTCAAGCGAAATTGAAATCGAAGTTAAAACGGATTTTATATGAATTTTTTTATATTTTGCCTTATGGCATTTTTAAGGAAAACTGTCAGATTTTGGGCATGATCGATCGATCGATGATTTTCATAGATCGATCGATGGTCCCGAAAACGTGAACAACAAGTATTTTTGAGGAGTTTTGGTTTGATTCAAACTCTTATATTTTTACCTTATAAAAAGGGATCATTGGCTATTATTTTGGATCAACCTTAGGGCACAAAAATACTCAGAAAATATATTTGTATTTCCTCTCTTTTCATACACAAACATTCCCTTTAATCTATGCACTCAACCTTAGGTTTTTGAGGTCTTTTTGGGGGATATTTTGAGGTTATTTTTGGAGGTGTTTTTGATGATTCTTGGAGCAGATTTTGATGGCTTATTCTGGGATTTCTGGGAAGAATTATGTTGGATCTTTTTGGTAGTTTGAGGTTTTGGGTTTTACACAATATGCTCCCTAATCTCGTGAGAGTTATTCCCGTTGTTTTCCTATGATTATTGACTCATATTTGAATTGCTAAATTCATTGGAATCTGAAAATTATTATTGGAATCTATTTTTGATTCATGTGGTATTATTATTTGTATTGGGCATGTTGTCATGAGATTTTAATATGGCACGGAGGTTGGGCACCCGCCAATATTCCTCTTTCCGAATATGCTTTATAATGCATAGGCGCGGTATGGTGGTGAGGCCTGGTGACCCGGTTAATGTGTTGTTGAGAAATTATATTGATAAAATGCTATTGAGATTTGCACACTATTTGAATATTTGTATTCGTATTGTTACCTTTTATTCATCGCTAACATATTTGTTGAGCATCTTTCCTGTCGTATTGTGTACTTATCCATATTTTCTTTTAGTGGCAGTTTAGCGCGGATTTTGGGGCGCTATGGAGATTGATTTTAGCGAGGATTATTTTGGGAAGATTTTTAATACAAGAGAGAAGGCTTGTATTTATTTTGATGTATAGAGCATTAGTGATTTATTTTAGTTGTTGTATTAATTTCGAAAGACTTGTTGTATTTACTTGAAGAGATTTGAGATTTTTAGTTATCTTTTATTGTTGTGGAATTTAGATGCTCTATACCTTGTTATATTATGGATTCAATTAGTTTTATCGAGAGTAGCACGCCGCTCCCTCTCCCCGAGCGGGCGGGGTGTTACATGATGAAGGTTTTTCCTTTTTGGAGATTGAAAATGCTTCATTAAGAGAAGAATTGGAAGATTTGAAAAGAGCCAAACCTACATCCTCTTCCCGGGGTAGAGCAAGGGCTGGTCGGAGCGGTATCAAAGAGACTAGGATTCAACAGGCTTTAGAAAATCAAGATGCTCAACTGAAGGCAAAAAACAAGCTTTAGCTGAGATGTCCCAAAAAATCCAAACTCTTACCGAGCAACTTTCCAATCAAAGTTCTGCGTTGGAGAAGAAAGAGAGTTTGGTTAAGCAGCTTCATCAGCATGTTGAACGATTGACTTATCAATTCCATAAGTAGCTCATAGAGTTTTGGATGGGGGGATACAATGAAGCTTTATGTCATCTTGATGCTAGGTTGAGGCAATCAAATAATGAGGGATAAAAACAGGGGTGGTTGAATGCGCTAACTGTGATGAAAGTTGAGGAAGGAACCGAGTTATGGGATTGGTATGACCCTGGATTACTTGATCTTCCAGTACCTCCTTTCAAACGGGATGTTAGTTGGATTCTAGTTAGCTCCATTCCTCAGTGTTTGATTTCCAAATACCTTGGTGATTACAATCTTCATGAAGATTTTGAAATATCCCGACCTCCACATCTGATTGACCTTCCAATTACAAGCAATACCAGAATGCTGCGAGATTTGAACTTTATCAACTTTTCTTTTGCTTTAGATGATCCTCCAGCTGGAATGGATCCTGTACCTAAATCTAAAGGAAAGAGACCAATATAATAGGCTATTTATATTTCGTTAGTGATTGTTTAACGTAGAAAATTTATCTTTTTATAATTTTGTTTCCTTGGAAATAAATTAATTGTATGATTTTTATCTTGTCAATCTTTGTGAGATCAACTATAATAATGATGTACTTGTCAGTCACTATATATATATATATATATATATATATATATATGAACAGTTTATCCTTTGTTAATTTGATTGCCTAGACAATGGAACTTTTGCCCCATGTGTTTGCCTAGTTGTAGTGACTTATCACTTATAAATGCCTAAGCAATGAATTTTGATCCCATGTTCCTGCTTAGTTGTAGCAATCATTTAAGTAAATAATTTCCCTTATGCCTAGGCAATGGATATTTTACCCATCTTCTTGCCTAGTTTAGATGTCACTTGGATCATCGATAATCAAACAGGCCTTGCCATGCTTGATTGTTGTACCAACATTGTTGGCTAAGTTGATACCGACCAACTTTGTTGGTGCTTGTGCTGATACCGACCAACTTTTAGTTGGTGTTTGTGCTGATCCTAACCAACTTTGTTGGTGATTGCTGATGCCGACCAACTTTGTTGGTGTTTGTGCTGATGCCGGATAACTTTTAGTTGAGAGAAAAAGTTTTTTGTTGCTGCAAAATGAGTTAAATGTAGTGTGTAGCACTAGTAGTCCGAAAAAAATGAATATGAGGAAATCATCGTTTTCATTCATACTGGAATAATGGGGTATATGTACAGTTACATTACTGGTGGTATTTGCTCAGGTGTTTTTCATTCCTAGGATTTTTGAATTCTTCCCCTTATAGAGTTTCTATTCTGTAGGTGCCAGGTCGAATAACAGCTGTGACACGATAGGGCCCATTCCAGTTGGCTTCCAACTTATTATTCTTTTGAATTACTTTTCTGAGCACATAATCTCCTTCCTTGAGATCGCACTTCTTGACCCTTTTATTGCAGAACATGGCAGTCCTTTGCTGATAAGTTGCATTTCGTATTGCTGCTTGTTCTCTGACTTCTTCGAGCATATCCAAGTCCAAGCGTCTCATCAAATCACTTACCGGAGAATTGAAATTAAGCACCTTATGAGTATGTAATCCTAATTTAGCAGGTATGCCTGCTTCACTCCCAAAAGTCAACATGTAAGGGGACTCTCTAGTTGCTGTTCGGGGAGTTGTTCGATAAGCACATAACACTGAGCGCAACTCATTGATCCAATTCCCTTTAGCATCATCCAATCTTTTCTTCAACCCAGTCAATAGAGTTTTGTTTGTCACCTCTATTTACCTGTTACTTTGGGGATGACCCGAAACAGAATGGATCTTTTGAATGTTGGATTGTAGATAATACGCGACGAACTCATTATTGTCGAATTGGGTACCATGATCAGTGATAAAAGTATGTGTCAGACCATATCAAAAAATAATATTCTTCTAGATGAATTGATAGACCCTTTTATAAGCCATGTTAGTGAGAGGTTCAGGTTACACCCATTTGGCAAAGTAATCAACAACTACTACCAAATATTTAAATCGTCCTCTTGTAGTTGGTAGAGGCCCGACTAAATCTATTCCCTACATAGCAAATGGAGAAGGTGAAGTGATTGGTGTTAACAATGCTTGAGTAGTTCTTTGTATAGTAGAAAATCACTGACACTTATCGCATTTCTTGGCATAAGCTCTACAATCAGCGCGCATTGTTGGCCAATAGTACCCCTGCGTATTTATTCTCTTTAAAAGAGTTCTACCTTCTACTTGATCTCCACAAGATCCTTTATGAATTCCCTCGATTAGATCTTAAACTTCTGCTGGATGAAAATATCTTTGTAGACCAGGTATCACACCTCTTCTATACAGAACTCCATTGTTTAAGACATATCTGGAAGTCTTAAACTTCAACCTTTTAGCTGCAAGTTAGTTGGCCGGTAAAGTGCCCTCTTCGATATAAGCCCTGATGGGATCCATCCAGGAAGGTCCCATATCCAAAGCGATAAAATTCACCATCAAATCTTCATCAATACTACGACTCGTAAGTATCTCAATGGGAATTATTCTATGTAGCTCGGTGCGCGTAGCTGAAGCTAACCGAGTAAATGCATCTGCCCTTACATTCTCTAGTCTAGGTATTCTAATCATTTGGACAACTTCCAAATTGGATACAATCTTCATCGCTTTAGTTAAATACCTCGACATGAACTCCCTTTTTACTGCGTAAAGACCGAGCATCTGATTTACCACTAGTTGTGAATCACTGAACACCATAACTTGCTCTGCATTCAATGATTTTGCTATGTTGAGGCCCATAATTATAGCTTCATACTCAACTTCATTGTTGGAAGACTTGAATTGGAAACGCAGATCATATTCTATGTCTATTCCATCTGGACTATTGAGAATAATTCCAGCTCTGCAACCTGTTGCACATAAAGAACCATCAACATATAAATTCCATATAGGGATACTATTATCAGACCCTTGGTCTGATAAAATCCCTTGATGGAATATCTTGTCCTTCATTTCTTCATCCCTCAACTCTAGCCTCTTACCAGAAGATTTTGGTTGATCGTCTACCATCCTATCTGATAATTCTACTGCGAGGAGGTGATTGGGGACACTTTATGTTGATCCAATACCATCCTTGAGTTGCTCTGCATTGGCCCCCTGTTGATCAGAGATATCTGCATAAGTGAATTCAGTAATGAAATCCTCCACTGCTTGCCCTTTGAGAGAGGATCTTGGCTCATAGATAATGTCATATTCCCCTAATTCCACTACCCACTACATCAATCTTTCAGACTTTTCTAGCTTGTGTAGAGTCTGTCTGAGTGGCATATCAGTATATACCACTATTACATGGGCTTGAAAATATGGTTTCATCCTCCTGCTCACCTCAATCAGTGCCAATGCTAACTTCTCCAGTTTTGGATACCTGATCTCTGCTCCCCTGAATGCTTTACCCATATAGTAAATAGGTTTTTGTACTCCGCTTTCTATTCGTATAAAAGCCGAACTGACTGCACTTTCTAAAATAGCTAAGTAAAAATATAATTATTCTCCCGCCACTGGACGGGACAATAAAGGAGGTGTCCCCAAGTATCTCTTTAATTCTAAGAATGCCTTCTCACATTCGTCATTCCACTCAAAGGTCATTCTGAGCACCTTGAACAATGGAAGACATCTATTAGTTGCTCGAGAGACAAATCTATTGAGAGCCGCAACGTGCCCCGTAAGGCTTTGCACTTCCTTCTTGGTGGTTGGGGATTGTAATTCCAGCAAAGCTTATATCTTGTCAGTATTTGCTTCAATCCCTTTTTGATTCACAATGTACTCGAGGAACATGCCTTTTTGTATGCTAAAAACATACTTGGTCGGATTCAGTTTCATCTGGACTTCTCTAACTAGTCAAATGTTTGGCTCAAATCAACTATATGGTCAGCAAATTTCTTATTTTTGGTGAACATGTCGTCGACGTACACCTCCATATTTTTGCCAATCTACTCTGTAAACACCTTGTTCATCAGCCGCTGATATGTCACACCTGCATTTTTAAAACCAAAAGGCATAACATTATAACAATATGTTCCTCGTGGGGTAATGAAAGAGGTACTTTCCCTGTCTTCTGGCTTCATTTTAATTTGATTGTATCCGGAGTAGGCATCCATGAAGCTTAGCAATTCTTGCCCCGAAGTTGCATCTACTAGCTGATCTATCCTGGGCAGTGGGAAATGATCCTTTGGGCAAGCTTTATTTAGGTCTGTGAAGTCCATACATTTTTTCCATTTGTCATTTTTCTTCTTTACCATCACAACATTAGCTAACCAATCAGGCTATTTGATGTCTTCGATGAAAGAAGCCTTCTGTAACTTTTCTACTTCCTCTTGAATAACCTGATTCTTCTCCGGACTAAAGACTCTTCTTCATTATTTTACTGGTTTGATCTCTTTATTGAGGTTGATCTCGTGACATAAGAAGGATGGGTCTATCCCTAGTATATCTTCATGACTCCATGCGAAAGCTTATTTTTTATGCTTCAGAAGTTCCACTAGTTCTTGCTTCAATATCGGATCAAGTGAAGCACCAATCTGGATTGTTCTTTCTGGTTGCTCATCATCCATAATAATGCTTTCCATTGCCTCCATGACTTGGCCTTTAACGAGCTTCGTTTCATCTCTTGGGTCTAAGGTTTCAATCTCAGACTCATCAGATTCATCCACTTATTAAGTAGTAGTTTTCTTCCTGGCATCCTTCAATTCTTCTTGCTCGGCAGATGAGTGGTAGCATTCTCGAGCTACTTTTTGATCGCCCTTCACGATTCTTACCCCAAAGTTAGTCGGGAACTTTAAATATTGATGTACAATGGATGGAACTGCCTCAAACTTTTTTAAACCTACTCTCCCCATGATTATATTCTAGGCTGATTGGACATTCTTATCCACCACAAAGAAGCGTACCTTTTCTAATCTATAAGTAGGCCAAGTACCAATCAACATGTCTAACTTGATGGTCCCGAGCGAGAAAACTTTTTCTCTAGAGAACCCAACGAGGGGTTTGTGATATGGCTCCATCTGAATAAGTTTTAAGTTTAAACTATCGAAGCAAGGGTAGAATATGAAGTCTGCCGAGCTGCCATTATCCATAAGTAATCTTAAGATGATTACATCCTTCATTCTCATTTTGATCACTAAAGGATCACCGTGAGGATACAAAATGCCTTCTAGGTCATTTTTGGAAAAACCAATGACCAACTTATCTTTGTTAACCTTCCTCGGGCGATCCTCTTATGTAAGATTCATTCGTTGTATATAGGAACAGGCTTGTGCCTCATTAAGGTCCTCTCAACGGTATGATCATCCCCTCCTGCATCTCCACCTGTAATCATGTTACAATCGAATGAAACAAAACGAATTGAAAATACCTCACGCTTAGGTTTTCTTAGCCTTTTTGGGAGACCGGGGTCATCTTTATGGTCCTTTATCTTATCGTCTCTTAGTTGGCAAGGAGATTTGGACCTCTGTCGAGCCCTGTTATTGGTCCTCCTACCTTTCTGGCGATCAACATACTTATTCAACTTTCCTCGTCTAATGAGTGATTCTATCTCATTTTGGAGAGATACACTCTGTTTGGTTATGTGACCATGATCTTTATGGAACTCGTAATAATTGGACTTATCCCTTCTTTCGGGGGTTGTCCTCAGTTTTTCTGGCCAATTCAGTTCCTCGATGTTCTTGTTCTCCTCCAGAATGTGGTTTATATCCGCCTTTAAGGGATTATAATTTTCATACTTCCTCAGGTGCTCTATTGTTTCTTTGCCTTTCGACTGCTTGCTCCCATCGTTATGCTTGTGATCCTTCCTCTCTGATTTACCTTCAGTTTTAGTTTCTACCTTTGCCTCAGCATTCTTCTTCGCAGCTATAGCTTTTTCTGCATTCATAATTTTGGTTGCTTTAGCCATTAATTTGGCCATGGATTTGGGGGGATCCTTAGCCAAGGTGTATTATAGTTTGTCTAGTAAAAGACCAATTATGAGGGCTGTAATGGCTGTTTTTTCCTCGTAATCAATGACTTCCAGTTTCTTGTTGTTGAAACGAGTGATATAGTCCCTGGTACTCTCTCCTGGTTTTTACCTTACACTCAACATGTGTGCTACCCTTTTGACAAGCTTTGCACCAAAACATAAATTTCCCCCGATGAAGGCTATTGTACCATATCTGAGCGGATCCAATAATGGTTCCTGAGAATTCCCTACAACTCATTTCATCTGGAACTGCATGAATATCTGTTGTGGCTTGGTACTTCTTTATGTGGAGAACATGATCGGTTTTTCCATAGTACTTTGGTGTGGCCGCAGGAGCCTTGAACTTTGAGGGTGTGGGAAGATCCACAATTGCTTGTACAAATGGGGATCCTTTGATAAAGGTTCTTTGAAGAGGATTTTTGGCCGTAACCATCTCCCCTAACCTGTCCTCTAATCTTTGAATAGATCCTATCCATGCATCATTTTCAACCTCTGATTTATTTATGTTTGCACGAGCAACAGATCATGCAGAATTCCCCTCTTGGGATCTTTTTATGCGAGATGCAGACCTGGAATTTTGATGTGATTGGGCTGAGCCTTCCCTTAAATCGTTTGTGCGTTGAGAATTTCTCAACGCAATCCAAGGAGGATTTTTGTTCCTCGTAGGGCCCAAACGGTCGAAGGGTTAAACTCTACTCAACCTCTCCAGAGCGTTTGTTTGTTCTAGAGTTAAGGTGACATTTTCTTAAGAATCCACAATTCTTATAGGAGAAGTCAAATCAGGTTAATAGGATGGATCATTTAAATTTACAGTATGATGAATCTCAGTACGTCTAGATCGTGAAGACGGTGGATGCATGCTTCTCTGAATGCTTCATTGTCCTGAATGTGCAGATGCTCCATTTTGAACAGTCTGGATGAACTGTCCATAGTTTCTTGCATAGCCGTTTATCCTCTGTCTAAGCTTTCCAGGATTCCAGTGATCTCGTTAGCATTTGGAGGAGCAGAAGGGTTTGGAGGATTCCCGTCATTGTTCCTGTTACTAGATTCTGGGATATCTGCCATGTATGATAAGTTTTTAATGAAAAATTCTAAGTATAATCGTTCCCACAGATGGCGCCAATCTGTTGATGTAAAAAACTAGACTTGATCTAGTTAATTAATCATAGATAAATATGAATAAAGAAATAAGAAAATAGATTTTTAAAGTGGTTCAGCCTTAATGAAATGACCTACGTCCATTGTCCTATATTACTGGGTGTATTGCCTTAATCTTGATTATGTTTTCTTATGATAGCTTACCCTCAATTGAGGGTATTACAATGTATTTATAGCCTTTGGGCTATCAGTATGAATAGACAATATGCCGTTATTATATAGGCATATACATCTGTACATAGTAAGAACATTCATTCAATCTGTCTTGGTCGTTTAATCTTCCCAACTAGTTGCTTGGTATACTGAGTAGCTCGGTACACTGAGTAGCTCGACACTTTAAGTTGCTCGGTACATATATTTATGCCATGCTGGATGACATGTGTCTTAACGTTACTGGTCCAAGTCAGCTGACTAATTTTTGTATAAACGGTCATATCTTGCTAAAGTGAGGGTGGTGGATGATGAAGTTAAGAAGCTAATTCATGATAACTCCATTAATGAGGTTTACTTGCTAGATTGGGTCTCCAATATATGGTCATCGAGAAGAAAAATGGCAAATGGAGAGTCTATGGGGACTTCACATACCTCAAGAAAGCTTATCCAAAGCCAAATTCCCATTACCAAGAATAGATTATCAGTGGATGATTTTCATGGATGCCTATTCTAGGTACCATTAAATACTGTTGTTCATCCTCGATTAATAGTTTGTTCATAAATTCTCTTGGTATGTACTACTATAAGGTAATGCCATTTGGCCTTAAGAATGTTGGGGTAACCTACCAACAACTAGTCATAAGGATGTTTATAAAGAAAATTGGCTACACCATATAGTTATATATTGAGGACATGCTTATAAAGAACAATCTCACCATTTACAACATTAGAGACCTCTCTAGAATCCTTAAGATTCTTAAAAGTTACAGGATGAAGCTTAACGCCTTTAAGTGCGATTTTAGTGTAATATCAGGTAAGTTCCTTGGATGCCTAGTTAACCAAAGGGGAATAAATTACAACTCATATAAAATCAAATCTTTGCAAGAGACTAAGCGGCCGACCACAGTCAAAGAAGTTCAACTTCTTACTAATCGATGACAATGTTTAATCAATTTATATCTAAGCCCTCGGATAAGTATCAACCATTATTTCAATTATTGAAGAAGGCCAACATGACGTTTATATATATGAGTGTGATGAGGCATTTAATAAGATCAAGAGGTGTTTTGATCCTCACCATCATTTTCAATGTCAGTTAGTAATGAGAAGATCCACATGTACTTGGACATTTCACAACACCCGACCATTGGGACATTAGCCCGATTAGAAAAAGTAGAAGCATTGATTGGTATAAAAAATCCAAACCATACTTGAAAATCAAAATCGCAAGGGCCAGCTCTTTGGTTGCTCACTTCACTTGTGACCAAGTGTGAAGTGTGTGTAGTCTTGAGTGACTTCTGGGTCTTCCTACTAGTATTCTCTCAATCATATAGTGCTAAGTGGTTGAACTTGCTCAACATACCTTGTCCCTCAGCCGCCAAGCCAGAACTCCCAGGAGATCCCAACCAGCCTACTTGAGCCCTGCTTACTCAACTAGGCAACGTGTATAAGAAAGCACAGTGTTAGTACTGTTGTTCTTTTAAAGAATGACGTTTCATGATGAGGAGTTGCTCATGGTAGTCACTCCCTCATCCTGGCCACCCGGGGTGGGTTCCTTCTCAATATGAGTTTCTGCGGTGGCCCTTGCGGGGCACCTCTCAACTGTCATTACTGCAGTGACCCTTGCAGTGTCACTTCTCAGTCTTGGACTTTTGCAGTGGCCCTTGTGGGGCACCTCTTGAATGTCATTCCTGCAGTGACCCTTGTAGTGGCACTTCTCGAATGACATTTCTGCAGTGACCCTTGCGGCGTCACTTCTCAATCTTGGACTTCTGTGGTGGCCTTTGCGGGGCACTTCTCGAATGTCATTGCTGCAGTGACCCTTGTAGTGGCATTTCTCAATCCTGGACTTCTGCGGTGGCCCTTGCGGGGCACCTCTCGAATGTCATTGCTGTAGTGACCCTTGTAGTTGCACTTCTTAATCTTGGACTTCTGTGGTGGCCCTTGCGGGGCACCTCTCGAATGTCATTCCTACAGTGACCCTTACAGTGGTACTTCTCAATCTTGGACTTCTGCAGTGGCCCTTGCGGGGCACCTCTCGAATGTCATTGCTGTAGTGACCCTTGCAGTGGCACTTCTCAATCTTGGACTTCTGCAGTGGCCTTTGCGAGGCACTTCTCGAATGTCATTGCTGCAGTGACCCTTGCAGTGGTACTTCTCAATCTTGGACTTAGGGGCACCTCTCGAATGTCATTTCTACAGTGACCCTTGCAGTGGCACTTCTCAATCTTGGACTTCTGCGTTGACCCTTGCGGGGCACCTCTCGAATGTCATTGCTGCAGTGACCCTTGCAGTGGCACTTCTCAATCTTGGACTTCTGCGGTGGCCCTTGCGGGGAATCTCTCGAATGTTATTCCTGCAGTGACCCTTGCAGTGGCACTTCTCAATCTTGAACTTCTACGGTGGCCCTTGCGTGGCACCTCTCGAATGTCATTGCTGCAGTGACCCTTGTCGTGGCACTTCTCAATCTTGAACTTCTGCGGTGGACCTTGCGGGGAACCTCTCGAATGTCATTACTGCAGTGACCCTTGCAGTGGCCCTCCTCAATCTTGAACTTCGGCGGTGGCCCTTGCGGGCACCTCTCGAATGTCATTGCTGCAGTGACCCTTGTAGTGGCACTTCTCAATTTGGGATTTCTGCAGTGGCCCTTGCGGGGCACCTCTCGAATGTCATTGCTGCAGTGACCCTTGTAGTGTCACTTCTCAATCTTGGACTTCTGCGATGGCCCTTACGGGGCACCTCTTGAATGTCATTGCTGTAGTGACCCTTGCAGTGGCACTTCTCAATCTTAAACTTCTGCGGTGGCTTTTGCGGGGCACCTCTTGAATGTCATTGCTGCAGTGACCCTTGCAGTGTCACTTCTCAATCTTGGACTTCTGCGGTGGCCTTTACGGGGCACCTCTCAAATGTCATTGCTGTAGTGACCCTTGCAGTGGCACCTCTCAAATGTCATTGCTGTAGTGACCCTTGCAGTGGCACTTCTCAATCTTGAACTTCTGCGGTGGCCCTTGCGAGCACCTCCCGAATGTCATTGCTGCAGTGACCCTTACGGTGGCACTTCTCAATCTTGGTCTTCTACGGTGGCCCTTGTGGGGCACCTCTCGAATGTCATTGCTGCAATGACGCTTGCAGTGTCAATTCTCAATATTGGACTTCTGCGGTGGCCCTTGCGGGGCACCTCTCGAATGTCATTGATGCAGTGACCCTTGCAGTGGAACTTCTCAATCTTGAACTTCTGCAGTGGCCCTTGCGGGGCACCTCTCGAATGTCATTACTGCAGTGACACTTGTAGTGGAACTTCTCAATCTTGGACTTCTGCGGTGTCCCTTCCGGGGAACCTCTCGAATGTCATTAAAATAGTATTTTTATTTTATTTACTTTTTTTATAGCTACACACCCTTCTACATTAGCCCCTCGTGCAAAGTTTTTTCGGTTGGGTATACCAAAAAAATTTTGTACGCCCTAAAATCAATTTCAACAATTATATATATATATATATATATATATATATATATATATATATATATATATATATATAATTTTTTTGAGGGACCCTAGGATCATTAAGTGCAGTGTACCTTCATCCGAGGTTTTTTAATTTTTTTTGAGAACCCACGCGTTAGTGTGGGAACTATCATCTCATCATTTGGGAAAAGAGGTCATCACCTTTTTCTTGCCTTCCTGCACGTTTTCCCACTCTGATGTAAAAAACATAAGACTTTTTTCTTGAGCTCTTGCATCTTCTTCAAAACCCTCCTAGGGTCTTTGGGTTTGTAGTGAATGAAAGGAATTAAAAACACCACAACCTCCCATCTTTTGCTCTGTTTTTTTTTTATTCTTTATTGATGGCTTTTAATCCATCAAATCCTTCTTCAGATGTGAACACCCCCATAGCTCACTTAACACTTGGTCCATACCTTCTTCATTGCCTATCCTCACCGCCCCACCCATTGGTATTATGGTCGCCGTCAACCTCCGGTCGCGTTTTATTAGTGGCGCCGATGCTTTTTCTGGGTAGCCTGCATCTTCTCCATCGGGCGGTGGTACTGATTTTGGGTCGGGCACCCTCATGGGATCCTCGCCATTTCTCTCAGCGAGTGAGGGAGATCTTGTGGTTTCTTCCACTGCACATCAGATGGAAACTTCGTAAGGTACGATTTCATTTAATTCCTCATTGCCTTACGGTTCCTCGATCGAACCTTCGTTGACAGCCAGGGGGGTCTCGACCGATGGCATCTTATTTTGGGAAAATGTTATCTCGTTTAATATGGCAGCTATTAAGGGTCCGCCGTGAGTGGATCCCACATCCGAGGGTCCCTCGCCGATTACCTTGGATTTTGCAAACCCCCAAGTTGCTTTAGGCAGGGGTATCTCGACCTTGTGTTCTGAGGATTTACAATTTGGTTTGGGTCAGGGTATCTCGATGTGTGCTAGCGTTGGCAGTGGCTCCTCGTGCGTTGCCCTAGATATGGGGGGTTCCTCGCCGATTCAATCATTAATAGTTGGGGGTGTCTCGGCGTTTGGAAGTATTACAAGGGGTTTCTCGCCACTTGGTTTTTCTGCTTTGGGTGTATCGACACTTATCAATGGGGGGTCTACTGCCAGTGGTGATAAGGATGGTTCCTCGCCTTCCAACACCAACTCTAAGGGTGTCTCGACATCCACTTCTGTTAATGTTGTTCCCTCTCACTTTGCGCTAAACATGGGAGGTCCCTTGTGTTACACATCCAAGGGTTCCTCGCCAAATCAACTAGCGGAAACTGGGGGTGTCTCGATCCCGTGTGTTGTTGACGTTTCCTCGGTTGGTCATGCTGCGTTTGGGGAAATGCGCAATTTTCAAATTATTTCAGGTGAGGGGGTCTCGCCCTTTTATTACGTCGAGGATTCCACGACCCAGGGTATCTCGCCAATTGTTGGCGTTATGGGAAGTATGCCACTGGCCAGGGGTTCCTCGCATTTTGATGTTTTTAAGGGGGTTGCCACTTCCCCTTCTTTTTTTTGCGACGGGGGACACCCAGGATTCCTCACTTGGAGTCTCTACCAAGATGAGCTATTTTCTTGAGCCCATGACTCTTGGTAGTTCATTAGCTAAGTCACCTTCTTATTAGGCATGGAAGGACTATATGCACATTCACCAAGGGCAGGATTTTGGTATTTATCGTCGTGCTCCTTTTTTTGGTCCTACTGACAACTTCATGGTTTCACTTTCCGAATTTGGGGAAAAATTTTCTGACACTATTCTCGAGTGTTCTCATGTGGGGTTAAGTGAGTCTACTGATTTCCCTACTATTTCTCCAGACTCCATTCTCCGAGTCCGTGTCTACCGCGGTGACTTTCCTTATTCCAATATCGAAACTAAAGCTATCGAGGGTCCCACGGAGGAGTGGGCTAGCTGGGTTGACTATGTTCTAAGCATTCCTGATTATGCGGCTATCCTTAGGGAGGTGAGTCTTTTTACCGCCGTCAGTATACTAAAGTCTTGTACCATATCTAAGCATATTTCTTTGCTCAATCTTTTATTATCTCGATGGAGTATGGAGTCCCACACATTTTTCACGGGCTGGGGTGAATTTACTATCACTCAAGAGGATGTATGTGAATTATATGCTCTTCCTTTCTTCGGGCAACAAGTTTTTTTTATGACTGCGAGGATTCTATAGAGCAGGAGATGGTGGGGGAGCTACAGTCAGCTCTGAGTGAGTGCTCAAAGTATGTAGCTGTAAATATAACTGGTCATTCCAAGCATTCCTTTGCCAAATGGCAAAGGTACTGGTTCAGAGATTTTGAGCAGCTGCAGAAGGGGGAGACTTCCCGTGAAGCCCCCAGAACCAAGGATGGTCCCAAGCTCCACTCTCCTTGTTATTTGGCCACTTTCTTGGTTACATTTCTGACTCTATTCCTTCTGCCAGGTAAGTCTGAAGATTCCCCTCTCGAATTTCTTTTTAGATTAGCTGTGCGGTTATCACGTGGCAGGTCAATACCTATGGCCGCCTTGACTTTGGGTTCCCTCTACACCTGGATGGACCGAGCACATATAGATGTAGAGAGGTCTTGTGGTCGGTATGCTGTTGCTAATTATGCAAATGCCTATCTCTTGATGGCTTTTTTATTTGAGCAATTCCCCCACTTTACTCCAGGAACTCACGCTTGTCATGGCGATGATGCACGACTTCTACGATGCACAAGAAAATTCCAAAGAGATCTTTGGGAATATTGATTGATGATATTTAGGAGTTTCAGTTTCGGCCTTATACCAAGCGCCCTGGGGGAACTTTTAGCTGGCTTTCTTTTCCTGGCGATGGCGGGACTTTCTATTGCCCTTCAGTAGTGGGGTATGTTTCCACCTGTCCTCATATTAATGTGGTGATGATTCTCTTACCATGCCACCTCCCTTCTTGGATCGAGTTAGGTCCGCGTGCTGAATCTTATCATTCCGAGAGGGCAAGACGACAGTTTGTCTATGATCAAGGTGTTCACATTCCTCATCTTCCTACCTACAACGATCCTTCTGAGGCAATTTTCATAGGCGTGTGCTAGCTTCACTCTTCGGGGATTTTTCCATAGGGTCAGTGGTTTAGGTGGTCTCTATGTGCCTCCCCGCGATTATTATCCTTAGTTTATTTCATCTTGGTTCCTTCTTTGGAAGTGAAAAGTTCGTCTTATCCAAGAATGTGTAGTTGGTCCCCCTCATGAGACTAACCCAATTAAATATACTAAAGCCCAGTTTTTGGTCAGGTGGACGCAGAAAGATCCTTGGTTTCTCAGTACCACTTCCACACCACCTTTGGAACATGCCACTCCCATTTTAGTTAAGCCTCTTCTTGATGAGTCACTTCATCCCCTAACGACTGAACTTCCCCCTGTGAGGTCTAGAAGCCGACCAAAAAGCAGAGGGAAAGTGAGTACTTCTATAGCAAGCAAAAGGAGGCACCCCGACACAGATGTGTCTAATTTCGTTCCTGCTTCTACCGCTTCTCCTCCCAGTTATCCCGTGAGGACCTGGGCTACAAAGAAGAAGAAAGGAAATGGTGACGACATGGCTGCCCCCTCCATAGTGGACCAAGAGTCCGATATTGATGATCTTGGGGTGGAGGGGACATATCAAGTTGTGAAAAAGAAAGGTTACGGAGCATCGGCCCTTTCTTCCTGGGAGGCGCGGGTCGCATCTATTCCTATTGCAAAAGGTACTATATTACAACATTCTTTACTTAGTGGAACTAGTTCTCTCGGATTTTCACCTCCTGGATCTCCCTCCCCTTCATTGGAAGAGGAACTAGTTGATTATGGAAGCACCCCTTCCTATGACGACCATAGTTCTTCTTCAGGTGATATGTGCGACCTAGGTTTCCATAGAAAAAGTATTACTGACACTTATGCTTTGTTATCAGTCTCTAAAGAGTATTCTAGTGATGATGAGGCATCTCGTTCTTCTGGGGGAGTTATCCCCACTACCCGACATCTCCCTTATGGCCAGACTACGCGCCCTGCTGTGGTAAGTGTTCCTCTTCGTTGGAAATTTGATACACATATTTTTTTATTTCTTCCCTCTCATTATTTTATTTGTTAAGGAAAGTATTTTGTCTTATTTTGTAGGTCATTTCCATAGAGGCAAGTATTTCTCCTCTTCCCCCGCTGCAACTGGCGCCTTTTCAGCGGGAGAGGAACTCCATGCTCATTTCTTCCCGAGGCCTTTTTAGATAGGTTTGTCATCTCATTATTTCTTTTACCATCTAATGTAATTTGTTAATATTCCCATTACATTTTGGTTGTGTATGATGGCTTTTCCCTGCAGCTTTCATTTGTACACCTTACCGACACCAGGACCAGTTTCGTGACTTCTTCTTCGGCTCAGGTATACCCCGCCCTTTTCAAAAACTTTCATTGTGACCTTTTCTCTTATTCCTTTTACTTACCCATTTATAATGTGTAGGGGGTTGTGTCTTCTGGCGCTGCCACTTCATCTTCTCTTATTTCAGCGGCGGGCACTTCTACAGTTGAGCCCTTGGGTACCTCCTTATCTAAGGTATGTATTATTATTTTTTTATTATTTTTTCTGAATGTTTGTTTTCTTTCGGTAGCAGGATCTAACGGATTTTGGATTTTCTTCTTAGGGATGGACTCTTCCCTTACCTGATGTTACTATCCCCAGTTTGTCCTCTTCGGGGAGGATTTCTATCCCCCGAGTCCGCGTATCTATGGACGGCAGACCCTTGGTTCAGGCAATTTTTCGCGGCCCAATATTTACTGTGGCCTTAACTAGTGAGCCTACACTTCAGGTTAGTCCTTTTCCATTCGAGCAAGGAATCTCTTTCCCCTTGAATATGTAATGAATAACACGTCTTCATTCTTTCCAGGCTATCAGCACAGCCCCTGCTACGCCGATCATCCTTTTTCGCTCTTCCCCTCTGAACAGGGCCCAAGTATTTTCATATTTGCTTAGTTATAGATTTCTTCTCTATCCGGTCGGTACTTATCATAGTCCTCTTTCTCCTTTGTTGCAGTTATCCCTTGGTGCTATTTCGATGGTGACTCCTGCTATTGTCTCTTCAGCAGCCCCTATACACGGGCCCGCTTGCCCCATTATCACGCCCCTTCAGGTAGCTATCTTTGCTGTGCCCTTTAGGAATTTCCTTTTCCCCATATGAATTGAGATATTTTTTATGCATGAGGTAGGTGATTTATTAACTCTTCCCCCTTCTTCTCCTCCGCAACCTCGCCTGTCCATTGCGACTGTCGTTGCTGAGGTTTTTCTTTCGGAAGCACCTGAGGTTGAGGTAGCCTCTTTAGGAGCATTGGTTACTGAGATAGCCCCTTTAGGAGCACCCGAGACTGGGGCCACCTCTTCAGCAGCACTAGTCACTGAGACAACCCCCATAGGAGCATCGTTCAGTGTGGAGGACCCTGTGGGAGCCCCTGCACCTCCTTCTTCGACCGTTATGGAGGGCGTTATTTAGGTACAGTGTATAAGGGTATCCACCTCCCTTATGTCATTTTTATGCCTTTATTATTTTGTTTAAATTGTGCAAGCATTCCCATCTTCGCCCTTGTTGCATTGTTTCTAGGCAAGTGAGGTTGCTCCGACTGTTATGGAGTCCGATGAAGTTGCTCCGATATTTGTGGAGTCCGAGAGTAGGATGGCTGCGAGAGTGGTATTAAACTAGCATACTCCCTCTTTTTACTATTCCCCTCTTTTCTTCTTGCGTATATTGTGCAAGCATTCTCATTTCACCTTTATCTCATTATTTCCCGGTGCATGAGAGTACTCCAATGACTGTGGAGTCTGGCAGTGGGACCACTGTGAGAGAGGTATTAAACTAGCATACCCCCTCTTTTTACTATTCCCCTCTTTTATTCTTGTGTATACTGTGCAAGCATTCTTATTTCACCTTTGTCTCATTGTTTCCAGGTGCATGAGAGTACTCCAATGACTGTGGATTCTGGCAGTGGGATGGCTGTGGAGAGAGATCATAGTTCTGAGGCCTCTCCCCTGGTCGGTGATGTTGATTGTAGTGGAGAGTCTTCTTTCCTCCCTTCTGAGGTAGGATCTCGCCACTCCGACGACGATGGTGAAGTAGAGGATGCTGCGACTATTGTAGGTAGACTATGGAGTGAGGAGTTACCAGGACAATTCAAGACACATGAGCATCAGCTCTTGGTTCTCATCTTAGAGCACCATCCTGAGACATTCACTTCTCAGAGTATACTTCAGATTGACAGTCTCACGGCCTTCAACCTGAAAGCTCTTTCCAGCTATGTTCATGAGTTTTTGGCTACCTCCCCTGTTAAGCTGACTAGCTCTTCTATTTCACTATTCTTGGATGCTCTCGACGACTTGTAGTAGTTCTATCATTTCTGTTTAGATTGGCTTGATACGGGAGTTCGCCCCTTTCTGAGTGTTCCTTTTCGAAAGATGGTGAGATTTCACACTTCCCTATAGTCTAGAGTTGAGCAGCGGCAGGCTGAGGCCACAAGAATCTGGAATCAGATCGCATTACTGCAGGTGAAGCTTGGCACACTCGAGTCTGGCTATGAGGAAGACGAGGCTAAATTCATCAGGTTGGAGGAAGAGTTTCTGCGGGAGGCTGGTCCGTCGTATGACGGCGCCATCGCTCGTGATGATTTATTTTTTGTCGTTTCTAGCGGATAGACTACTTCTTGCTTTGTAATGCTCAAAATGTTAGGCATACATCGCTGATCTTTCATGGATGAGACACTTCTTTTATTTTGCAATTTTCTTTTCCCTTGTTCTCCCTTTACACTGTGGGTGTTTGTTTTATATGACTTGCTCTAATTTCTGTGAGCATTTAGTCTACTGATGGCTACCCCATATGATGCGGGGTACTTGCATTAATATGAAAAGTTATGTGTGTATATATATATATATTGTATATATTTATATATATATTGTATATATTTTTTAGAAATGCATCTCTTGTAGCTGTGAGATATTTGCATGTTACTGTCTTGGACTGCCCCTCTTGTCTGTAGGGGTATTCCTGCATATTACTACATGAATTCGTAAAGGTCAGGTTGGAGAGGAGGGTGGGTGACCCCTATCCTTTTCTCGAAAGTTTGGTTTTATTGAAAACTATTTGAATTAGCTAGCCCCTAGTCTTTGGGGTCCTTGCTCTATATTCTCTTTAAGAATTTCAGTGTTCTTTGAAATATTAAAGAGGAGGAATTTGACCCCCCTCTATATTTTCTATTAATTTATATCTGGGGGACTTTGCTCGGTATACTTTCTCATAGGGTGGATTTACCTCCCAAGTGTAGTGAGCAAAGCTCCTAATTTTCATGTACTCTCTTCTAACTTAGTAGGGAGTATATATATATATTTATGTATATACATATAGATGAGTAAACAAATCAAGTATCCATAATGACCATAAGTGTTGCTATTTCCTTTTTTTACTTTTGTGTGCTGTTTACAATGTGGTATTGCTCTAAAAAAATTTACAATAAAAACTTTTCTGGTATAGGAGCAATTTTGAAAATCCATTACAGACATGGAAAACATAAACAAAACTTGTTAGCTGTTACTAAGCATAGTACCTCTTCAGCCACTTGCAGTTGATGGACTGGAGGCAATCACTCTCTGGTTCTGATATTTGGCAGTAGCCCGACTTCCCCACTCCTCTGACGACAAAGGGGCCTTCCCAGTTAGGTTTGAATTTTGATGCTGACATGCTACGGAGATGGTGAGTTGATGCTCACAGGACTAAATCTCCCACCTGGAACTCTTTAGGATTGACTAAGTTCTCGTAGGCCCTGGACAGTTGCTGAGTGTAGACATTGAAATTATTTCTCGCCTTATCCCTATGCTCGTCCAGCGCCTCCAACTGCACGTGCCTTGGGTCAGGGATGAGCCCATTGCTAAGAGAAATTATGTCTGAAGGTATCTCCAGTTCCACTGGTACGACAGCTTCGGTCCCGTATACTAGGGAGAAGGGAGTGAACCCTGTTGGCTTTATTTTCGAAGTACGATAAGCCCATAACACCATAGGCAACTTCTCATCCCATGCTCCCGGCATGTCCTCTAGCATTTTCTTTAAAATGTTTATCAGGGTCTTATTGGTAGCCTCTTCTTGGCCATTGCCCTTGGGGTAGGATATGGTTGAGCTATTATGCACAATCTTATACCTGTCTGTGAGGAGAACCATCTCCTTGCATACGAATTGCTTCCCATTATCCGTTAAGATCACCTTGGGTATACCAAACCTGCATATGATATATTCCTTTATAAACTGGGTTACCACTTGGGCGGTGACTCTCCTTAAAGGAATGGCTTTCGCCCATTTGGTGTACAATTCTGTAGCCACAATGATAAAAGCCTTGCCGTGAGATGCTGGGGTTATCTTTCCTATCAAGTCGAACGCCCATGTATGGAAGGGATAAGGAGCTTCCAAGCTTTGCAGACTGACGGAGGGAGCGTGCACCATGTTCCTGTGCACTTGACATGCTCTACACTTCTTCACATACCCGATGGAATCAACCTCCATGGTCGGCCAGTAGTATCCCAGCGTCATCAGTTGATCATACAGTTTGCCCCCCCCCCCCCCCCCCCCCAATTGGGAGGGCTCATGAGCTTCTTTCAGCACTCTCTTCCCGTCTTCTTTGGCTACGCACCTTAATTCCTTCTCATTGTATCCCTTCCTATATAACTCTCATTCGACCAAGTGGAAACGAGCTATTCTTTTTCTAAGGTAAATTTCATTCGCTCTCTCGGCGGGCAACTCTCCATTTCTCAGATATGCTAGGTACATCTGTCTCCAATCCTCGAAGGCTTCCACAAAGTTAGCCTCCATCGGCTGGGCAAAATTAGCTTGGCACTTTAAACAACTTTGTTTCAAGCGGGCCGCTTCTGCACTCATGGCAGGTCAATAATACCCACCTCGCTGCGGTCGTCTATAAAGAGGAACATCAGTATCTCTGCAGTGCTTTTGGTGCATTTCTATTAACCTCTCCTTGGCGTCTTGCTCGCCGACGCACCTTGCCAGAAACCCTCCGGGACTCTTAAAGTAGAGAGTTCCTTGCAACACATGATAGTTGGATAATTCTAGCATTTTCATTGTCCCTTCTCTAGTTTCAAGTTGCTTCTCCACCAGATGCCTCCAATCTTCTGGCTCGTTACTTGGGAACAAAGATTTTACGGTAGTGGGTACCGTTCTCCATCTCACTGTGATGATCGCTTTTGACTCCTCCATGTCTAACTTTTTTACTATGGTGGCGAGCGCGTCAGGGTGCCTGTTCATTGTTCGCGCCTGTCTCTCCACAATTACTTTTAAGAATTATCCCAGCAGCCTTTGGATGATGTGTCTGTAGGGCGCTAAGTTGGCGTGCTTAAAGGAAAACTCCCCATTGACCTGCCTCACTACTAGTTTGGATTCCCCTCGTATACACAATACCCTGACCCCTCTTCTGAGTGCTTCCAACATCCCTAGAATGAGGACCTCATATTCAGCCTCATTATTTGAGCATTTGAAACCGAACTTGAAGGAAAGAGTGATTTTTTCTTTCCCATCTGACAGTATGATGCCGGCTCCACCTGTTCCTTGAGAACTGGAACCATCAAACTCCATAAACCACTTCTTTACCTCCTACGCCATGCATTCTTGAAAGCTCTCTCCGGGTAGCTCTTCACTAGGTGGTTCGAAAACTCCACTTGGGAAGTGGTCCAGCAGATCCTCTACTGCTTGGCTTTTAATGGCCTTGGGCACTACACATTTTAGATCATATTCTGACAAGATCAAAAACCACCTTGCTGCTCGTCCCATGAGTATAGTCCATGCGAGGAGGTACTTGATGGGATCACACTTGGTGACTATGTGAACTGTGAAGGCTAGAAGATAGTGTCTCAACTTCTGGGCCAGAAATACCAACGCCAGGAAGTGTCTCTCAACGCTTGTGTATCTCGTTTCTGTTCCAGAGATTACTCTTGACAGGTAGTAGATTGGCTTTTCCACTCCTTCTTTATCTTGCGCCAAGAGGGCCCCTATTAATCTCTTTGTAGAAGTGAGGTAGAGCAGCAGCGGCGCTCTGGCTTCGGGGGGAATCATTGTGGAAGGAGAGACTAGGATTTCTTTAATCTTCTCAAACGCTTTCTCCTACCTCTCTCCCCAAACCCACTTGGCTTTGTCTTTCAGTAGAGGTGCTAACGGATGAGTTACTTCTGCTAGTGCAGGTATAAACCTCCGGAGGTAGGATACCTTTCCCAGGAAGCTCTTAAATTGCCTCTGACTCTTGGGCACTGGCATCATCATAATGGCTTTTATCTTCTCTGCATCCACTTGCACCCCTTGTCTATTCACAACAAAACCTAAGAACTTCCCTGCAGTAACCCCAAAGGCACACTTTGAGGGGTTCATCCTCATCTTATACCGGTGGCACCTTTTGAATACTCTCATGAGATCCTGTATATGCTTGATTTCTTTCTTAGACTTCACCACCAGATCATATACATAGAATTCTAGTATATTATGAAATAGGTCATGAAAAATGGCCATCATAGTCCGTTGGTATGTGGCCCCTGTGTTCTTTAATCCGAAGGGCATGACTGTATAGTGAAAGTTCGCTAATGGTGTGCGAAAGGCGGTCTTCTCTGCGTCGACAGCATCCATTTTAATCTAGTTGTAGCCAACGTACCCATCCATGAAGTTATACATCTCATGTTCTGCGGTGGCGTCAACTAAGCTGTCTATACATGGTAATGGGAATTCATCCTTAGGACATGCCCTATTCAAGTCACGAAAATCCATGCAGATGCTGATTTGGCTCTTGTCTTTTTTCGCCACTGGCACTATGCTGGAGAGCCATATGGGGTAATGAATAGGCTTGATGAACCCTGCCGCTAACAACTTCTCCAACTTAGCTTTTATCTTCAAATCGAGGTCCGCTTTGTATGTATGTGTGGCTTGCCTTACCGGAAGGGCATTAGGAAGGATGTTCAATCTATGAGGGCTCACTTTTGCATCTATTCATGGCATCTCCATGTACTTCCAGGAAAATACATCAGTGAACTCCTTAAGTAGCCCAATGAGCTCTTTATTTTTCTTCGGTTCTAGGCAGTTGGAGATTAGAATGGGTCTACTCTCGCCCTCTTCTGGCCCCAACTTGATTTCCTCTAATTCTTGCAGCTGCTCTCTGGGTCCGTCTTGCATGCATTCTGGAGCTTCTTCTGGTTCCTCAACATGCTCAATAATATGGGATTCATCAATGATAAAACACTCGGGCATCGGGTCGATGCTCTCATCCCAGAACATTGCCTGCGCATATCGTTATAAATGGTAGATGATTTTTCCATCAGGCAAGACCATCTTCTTGCAAGTTCGATGGGGTCTAGCTACCTCCTCTACTTTCCTCTTGCCTTTTGCCATATGGGGGATTACCCTTCCCCCTAGACGGTCATAAACGGACTTCTTCTACGGGACCCTTCCCTCAGCTACCTTGATCCCTTCTAGTTTTCTTGCAGAGACCTTTATTTCCTCATCTAACTCAGTGTAGAAGGCAGCATCCACCAGGTGGGCCTCCTCAACGGTGAAGGGTCTCTGCGTGGCCTTGATCACTATCTCTGTACCACTATTGTTTGCCTTCGCACATTGATGGTAGGTGGAAGGCACTATGCCACGGGTGTGCATCCATACCCTTCCAATGAGTAATTGGTAGTTAGTGTTAGCATTAATAACATGGAACTTTATGTGGGAGGTGAAATTTCACAACTTGATTCCCACATTCAAGTATCCAATAGACTGCATTTCGGCATTCTCAAATCCAGAAATTACTAGTGGTACAGGAACCACCTTCCCTTGGTCAATTCATGTTTCATATAATGTACTGATGGGCATGATGCTAATAGATTCTCCTCTGTCCATTAACGCCCTGGGAAATGAGATCCCATTAACCATGGCCATAACATACAGTGGGCGGTTGTGGAAGTAAGGCACCAACCTATCTGATTCTGAAAACACCACTTCAGAAGTATACTTTTTAATCATCTTTCCGATTGGCCCCTGCCAATTTAGCGAAGGATTCCCACGCTGCTGCACCGTCTCCAAGACTTTCCTCATGATGGACACCCTTGTGTCGTACTTCACTCCTATCTGGTCGAAAAAACACTTGAACTTGGGGCTCCTTGCTATGGCCTCACATTTGGAATCTAGGTCCACCTCATACGTCTGGGCATTGCAGACATACTCCGCCTCTGAGGTCCCTTCCTCATCTATAGCGAGAATGACGTCTACCTCACCTTCCGACAGGGCCACCTCCTCAACTTCCCCACTTCCATCTCCTTGTTCTGGAGTGAAGAACCACTACTCTTGCTTTATTTCCAGCTCAAGTCTCCTTAGTGATAGATTTTCTAACTCCTCACATAATCGATCGCCGCTCTCCCCATCCATCAGACCTTTGGTAGCTCCTTCATCATAAGCAACTACTATGTTGGCGGTACCAAAGTGATGTGTAGGAAGCGGGTTTTCGTTAACAACCATAGGGGGTATCCGCAAGGTACCATTGGCCACCTGCTCGGCAATGATCCTTCGCAAGTAGTAGCAATCTTTGGTAGAATGCTTCACCCGTTGGTGCAACTCACAGCACTTTGGGTTGGTCTTGTCAGCTGCAGTTGGGGTCTCTCCTTTCAAGTGAGGAGGTCCTTCTAACCCTTCTCGTACTAAGGTGTGGTAAAAATCCATAGCCTCAGCTACGCTGCATGGTAGTGGCGGTGGGGCATCTTCCCCAAACTTTTTCTTGTTGCTGGGACTGTCAGTGTTGGCCCCAGAGCCTTACTTTTTTCTTTTGTTACTCCCGTCCATATAGTTAACCACTTGACTCCTCGAAACTTAAAACCTCCCGAAAGTCAGTGGAACTTGCGTCCTCCAACCCGGGGCCCTTGGTTTGATTATCATAGCTATGTTGCTAGCGGCCCTGGTGAACTCTCTAAAAGTTCCATCTCTAGTTTTGTTGATCAAATGCAACTTGTACTCTTCTAAGAGTCCTTCCACACATATCTGCAGTAAACTAGCTTCCGCCACATCCTCGTGGACATCTAAAGCCCTCTCGCGAAATCGCTTGATGTAGTGCATCAACTCTTCTCCTGGCTTCTGGACCTCTTATTCTAGGTGCCTCAATGTAAATTCATCCTCCACTACAAAGAACTTCTGGAGGAACTTCCTGTGCCTCTCTTCCCAAGTGGGGACGCTGTTAGGTGCTAAATGGGAATACCATGTATAAGCCTTCCCAGTAAGGGTCTTAGAGAACTCCCTCAGCCTCAGGTTCTTGTCACCATCATGCACTCCCAAGTACTCGACAAACCTCTTCACGTTCTCTCTAGGGTTCTCCCCCCTTCCGTCGAACTTGATAAATTTTGGTGGGACATACCCCTCAGGGTATGGCTTCTCATTTACTTCCTGTGGATATGGGTCTTGTAACTCCTCATATAGGTGAGGACCCTCCCTCTGAGAGGAGGAGAGTATCTTCCTCACTTCCTCCATGGTAACAAACTTAGAAGGTGACTCCTCCAAACACATGATTTTAGCAGCTGGCGAACCTGATTACGCCACTGCCTGCTCCGGCACCACTTTTCGGGACGGAAACGTCTCCGCCGGAATCGTAACAGTGGTGGTTACCCCTCCAGAAGGGGTAACAGCTGGTGTCACACAACCTTGACCCAAACTTGATAGGTCTATGTTATTTTTCTTCAAGAAGTCAAAAAACATTGCCATAAGATTCATACCTACCATTGGAGCCACTGCCAGTGAACTAGTCTGCCCTCCCTGAGGCGCAGGCGCCTTGTCTCCGATCACCACCACTTCTTCCTGGGTCGTCTGGTCACTGTGAGCTCCATTACCAGATGGAGTGTCCTAAAAAACCACCTGCTTAGAGACATTGAAACCTTCTTTATCCATTAAAGCAAGAATACCTCCCCAGCAGAGTCGCCAAATGTAGGAGGGTAGTGAGACTGGGGTCTATGAATAACTGGAAAGGGTGAGGCGTGACCCACTCCAACGGACACTGCCTGCAAGGTCTTCTAGTCTTCTAGTGCAACTTCTCAAGAAAACTTCTCCTTCTGGTAACAATGGAACTCAAGCTTCAACTTACTCCCTGCAAGAAGATGAACTTTCATAGCAAAAATAGTAATTTTCTCAAGGGAAACACCTGAAAATGATGGTTGTCAGTGGGGAGTGAAGGAACAAGGCACTCAGCACTAAGAGAATGAGAAGGGAGAGAATACTTAGGTAGGTCTGATGGTATTTTGGCAGAGTGACAGTGCAATTTTGATTGTCTTCCTATTGACTTTGCCCAGAGGTCTATTTATACTAGGGCATTAGGGATGAGTTGGCATTTTTGGGCGCCAAAACAGAGAGGGTTGGTGGGGAACAATGTCTGAAGTGTACCATTTGTTCCTACCTGCAGGCAACCCTGCCTGTCCCCTCCTGCAGGCGCCACCTGGCGCCGACCAAAAGTCAAAAGGCACATATGTCTCTTAATGAAGACAAAATATCAGATTTAGTAATTATCTTTTGAAACGGTAACTTGTGGTGCAATTTTTCAAATCTTGAGAGAGGAGACCTTAAGGGCCCCTCTCTTCTAAAATTATTATTTTTTCTTGAGAGGGTCTTCGAGGACCCCCTCTTCTTGGAAAAGTAATTTTTTATAAAGAGTTTATTTCTTGTGAGTAGCCAGCTCTTTGGCTGCTCACTTCACTTGTGACCAAGTGTGAAGTGTGTGTAGTCTTGAGTGACTTATGGGTTTTCCTACTAGTATTTTCTCAATCCTATAGTGCTAAGTGGTTGAGCTTGCTCAACATACCTTATCTCTCATCCGCCAAGCCATAACTCCCAGGAGATCCCAACCAGCCTACCTGAGCCCTGCTTACTCAACTAGGCAACCTGTATAAGAAAGCGCAGTGTTAATACTATTGTTCTTTTAAAGAATGACGTTTCATGATGAGGAGTTGCTTATGGTAGTCACTCCCTCATCCTGGCCACCTTGGGTGGGTTCCTTCTCAATATGAGTTTATGCGGTGGCCCTTGCGGGGCACCTCTCAAATGTCATTGTTGCAGTGACCCTTGCAGTGGCACTTCTCAGTCTTGGACTTCTACAGTGGCCCTTGTAGGGCACCTCTTGAATGTCATTCCTTCTATGACCCTTGTAGTGGCACTTCTCGAATGACATTTCTGCAGTGACCCTTATAGCGTCACTTCTCAATCTTGGACTTCTGTGGTGGCCTTTGCATGGCACTTCTCGAATGTCATTGATGCAGTGACCCTTGCAGTGGCACTTCTCAATCTTGGACTTCTTCGGTGGCCCTTACGGGGCACCTCTCGAATGTCATTGCTACAGTTACCCTTGCAGTGGCACTTCTCAATCTTGGACTTCTGTGGTGGCCCTTGCGGGGCACCTCTCGAATGTCATTGCTGCAGTGACCCTTGCAGTGGCACTTCTCAATCTTGGACTTCTGCGGTGGCCCTTGTGGGGCATCTCTCGAATGTCATTGCTACAGTGACCCTTGCAGTGGCACTTCTCAATCTTGAACTTCTGCGGTGGCCCTTGCGGGGCACCTCTCGAATGTCATTGTTGTAGTGACCCTTGTAGTGGCACTTCTCAATCTTGGACTTCTGCGGTGGACCTTACGGGGCACCTCTCGAATGTCATTGCTACAGTGACCCTTGCAGTGGAACTCCTCAATCTTTAACTTCTGCGGTGGCCCTTGCGGGCACCTCTCGAATGTCATTGCTGCAGTGGCACTTCTCAATCTTGGACTTCTGCAGTGGCCCTTGCGGGGCACCTCTCAAATGTCATTGCTGTAGTGACCCTTGCAGTGGCACTTTTCAATCTTGGACTTCTGCGGTGGCCCTTGCAGGGCACCTCTCGAATGTCATTGCTGCAGTGACCCTTACAGTGGCACTTCTCAATCTTGAACTTCTACGGTGGCTTTTGCGGGGCACCTCTTGAATGTCATTGCTGCAGTGAACCTTGCAGTGGCACTTCTCAATCTTGGACATCTGCGGTGGCCCTTGCGGGGCACCTCTCAAATGTCATTACTGCAGTGACCCTTGCAGTGGCACTTTTCAATCTTGGACTTCTGCGGTGGCCCTTGCGGGGCACCTCTCTAATGTCATTAAAAAAGTATTTTTATTTTATTTACTTTTTTTTATAGGTAGACACCCTTCTATAATGCCCATTGATAATATCACTTTTGCCTAGTGATATTGTCCAAAGAGTTAAAGCATTACTTTGATGCTCATTATATAGTCATCCTCGCCTCCATACCATGGAAGGAGGTTCTGAAGATGGCTAACCTGACTAATAGAGTGATCAAGTGGTTCTTGGACATGGCCTAGTTAGACATAAGCTATGAGACCAAAAATACCATCAAAGGTTAGGTCTTGGATGATTTTATCATTGAGTTCTCATATAGACCCAAAAGAGGAAGCCATCCATCCCATCCCACTCTTATATATGTTCAACATCAACTTGGGGGGTCAATATATGTTTATTCCCACAAACCAGTTGTTTAAATGGAAGATATTTGTAGAGGGAAAATCTATTGAGCGTGGAACCAACATTGGCATCATATTCATCACCCCACAAGGGGACATAATCAAAAAATTTATTCAACTAGGGTTTAAATGATCAAATAATGATGTGAAGTGCAAAAAAAATGATGTTCGACATAGTCATACATTGAAACTATAGTTTGATCGCCAATCATCTTAGAGAAAAACATAAATCCATGGATTCTAAAAATGTTGTCATAAAGATATAATTAATGGAATGTTGTTAATGCCTTCTAGTTAGTATGAATTGAAGAGTTACCAATGAACTACAATAGTCAAGTTGAAGCCTTTCATACTTTATCTTCACCTATTGATATGGATGATCAACGTGGAATACATATACAAAGAAAGTATAGATTGTCCAGATCCTAAGATAGTGTATCCACCCATAGAGATTGACCAGAAGACTAGTTGGGAAATTCTAATCACTACCCAACTAAAGAACAATGAGGAACTGGGTTTCACTCAACTCAAATGTACATCTTTACCAACGATTATTTAATAGCTCTGTCCTCAGGTGTGTTCACCCATACCGAGTAGAGGATATTCTCAATTAATTCATGGAGGCAATTTTGCAGCTCATGTAAGAGGAAGATCATTGCCATATCAGTCAATTTCTTAGGGACATTAGTGTTCCTTCATACGAAAGGACACAATTCAATTTTTTGTAAGTGCCATAAATTCCAAGAGTTTTCCCCAATAATCACACAATTGACTAGTGACTTAAACCCTCTCAAAAGTCCCTATCCATTTGCCTAATGGGGTTTGTACATAGTCAGTACATTTCATAATGCCCCAAGTAATTGCAAGTTTCTCATTGCAACAACTAATCACTTCACCAAGAAGATAGAAATTGGTTTATTGACTTAAATTTGGGATGTCAATATCATGAAATTTGTTTGGCAGAATGTCATCACCACATTTGGCATTCCTAAATAATTTGTGTCAAGGAACGAGACCTATTTTGACACTGACTACCTCAGAGACTTTTGTGTAGATTACATAATCTACAACAACTACAACTTAGTGGTTTTCCTTAGAGTAAAGGGCAAACTAAGATATCCAATAAGACACTCCTCGATAGAATCAATATCCCACTAGATAAAGCCAATGGAATATGGGTGGATGAATTTACCTCTATTCTTTAAGCTTACCACACTACTCTAAGAATATTTATCGAAGAAACACCATATGTTATGGCATATAGTCTGGAGGTCGTCATCATTCTAGAGATCAAACTACCAATACTTAAGTAGTAAATCTATGAGTATAGGCATAATTACGAACAATTATTTCACGAGTTATACTTGGTAGATGAATGGAGGGAGAAATCCCTCATACACTTATAATCTCACCATTACTATATCTCCGAAAAAAAATAAGAAATCGAAATATCAAAATTTTGTAGTTGGTGAATAATTCTCATGATTCTTTATCTAGAGTGAAGAAATCACTATGATGGAAATCTATCCCCCAATTATGAGGTCCCATAACGAATGGCATTAGCTGGGGGAATTGGTTCATACGATTTTGAGTATTTAAATGGGACACCTATACTTAGGTCATGAAATGAAACTGAGAAAAAAATATTATTAAAGGAGTTAGTCTAGCTTAGTTTATATCTTAACCAAATAAATTATATTCATCGATCAAATCATTAATACATATTCATTTACTTTAATTTTCTTGATGTGTTCACTACCTATAATAAGATTAAAATCTTCTACAACACAAACTCTCCTAAGAATGGGTGATATAACCTAAGAACGAGTTAGTGAGTTTAAAATGGGTACCCACCTTATAATGGGTGGTACAACATTTGAATGAGTTGATCATCCTAGAATAGACACAAACCCATCTAAGAATGAGTAGTATAACCTAAGAATGGGTTGGTTGGCCTAAAATAAGCATAAACCCACGTAAGAATGGGGGCTATAACCTATAAATCAGTTGGTTGAACTAGAATAACCATAAATCAACCTAGGAAGGGGTGTTAAAACCACCTGAGAATAGGTGGTACAATATACTAATGGGTTCGTTGGCCAAAAATAAACATAACCCCACCTAAAAATGGGTGGTAAGCCTAAGGATAGGATGATTAGCCTAGAATGGTCACATACTCACCTAAGAATGGTTAGTACAACCTAAGAATGAGTTGGCCAACCTAGATATAAATAAATCAACCTAGGTATTGGTTTACAACCTAAGTATGGATTAATTAGCCTAGAGTAGGAACAAAGAATGGGTGGTACAACCTAAAAATGGGTTAGTCGATCTAAAATAAGAAAACGTCCACGTACAAGCATGAATAATTAGATAAGTATTATAGGTTGGTCTCCTTCTAAACAAAACTTTAGAAGGGGGGATTACCTACCTTAGCAAATTGATTAGACCTTTAGGTTGTCAAGTCAGATAAATATGTACACCGATTGATCAAGACCCTAGTCTAATGCCTAAGTTTACAAGTTTTCTTTTGCCAATGCCCACATAATACAGGTGCTAATGAATACATCATATTAACAAATTATTTTGACCATTAGTTGTGTTAAGGTTTCAATTATAGTCCAAGGTTAATTATGATAGCAACTTCACAGTAAGTTAGTTAGATTACATGTTGATGAGTATATTAAATTTTTAAGTCCAAAGGTATTATAAGTAGTTGAGGTCTGTTATGCACCTTCTCTTCATATAAAATTAATTCATAAGTCTTGGAACTTCATTTTAATTATGTGTGGCATTTAAACAATCCATTCATATCAAAAGTGAATATGGAAAGACATTAACAAAGATACTTTTCATTTATAATTTTAATGAGCAAAGTCCCATCAAAATACAAATAAAAGGAAAGATATTATGTGTTGAAGTAATATTTTGTGTGAAAAAATAGTGGGAAAAGAGAGGGATACCTGATGAAAATGAACAACTAAATGGGGATAAATGATTTTGGACCCCTTTGTGAAGAGTCATCGCCTCATTTAAAGCATTGTACCCTCATGCTCCAAGTCATAACCTTCACGAGCCATAAAAACATAGAGAAATGCTAGAAGTCGTACACATAACCCTAAACCTAGGGACTACATGAGAGCTTAGCCCTATCAATTATGTTCCCACTTAAAAGATATGGTACACATGTCATGCTAATGGAGTTCCAGCTCAAAAATCCACTTCCACTTAGTTCATTAGCAAGATCAAGCCAACTGGCCTAAATACCAACCAACCTAATCTTGGGGGAAATTAAAAGGATTTGAGATTGACCTGGGTCATAGGGAATTTTATGTGTCATGGGTTACTAAACTTCCGGTTGACCTTAATCGTCCCTGTTAACGCAAAAATTCTCCATCTACGAGGATCAATCAGAAAAGGACACATGTCATCCTACATGGCAATATTCGACACCCGAGGAGAATTAGTCAGCACCCGAGGAGAGTTGGTCGGCCTCCGAGGAGAGTTAGTCGGCACCCGAGGAGATTTGGTCGGCATACCAACCAGGATGATCAAAGGATAACTATGCATTTAATGTGCATTAATGAAGATGACAGCGCATTTAGTGAGCCTTAATGTACATTTATACTGTATTAATAGATGACAACACATAGCATACCAAGCAATTCAACAATTAGATTCGTTGAATCTAGACATAAATGTCTACATACAATGAATCTCTTTATTTCCCATCACTATAAATACATGTATCCCCTTAGCCAAAAGGGAGGAGATCCAAGAGATCCAGAGAGATCCAAGAGAACCGAGAGACACCATACACAAGATCCACACCTTTTTCTCTCTCTACACCATATTGTGCTATTGTAAACCCCTGGGAATAAAATAACAGTGGACGTAGGATTTATTCATAGCCGAACCACTTTAAAAATCTTTGTCTCTTATGTGCTTGATTGGATTTCTTTCATCTATTTATCTGTGATCATAAAAATGGAATTCAGTCCAGTTTTTTGCATCAACAGTCCCCTAACTCAACAAATGCCTATAAAGGTTAGACTTTTTTAGGGTCAAGAAGACAACATTCAATCAACTTCTCAATGATCACATACCTATAACAGATTAATTGCGACAATAAATTTAATTATGAATAAAGACCGACCACATAATTACATGATCATATGGGATGTTTTTAGGACAATCATTTATATCAACAAGACCCTCCCCCACCCCGTTATGAAGATGGTACATGTGTTGGACAATTATGAACACCCACACTTTGTAATAAAGGTTTGGAATCTCAACTATCAACTCTAGGAATCCAAATCATCTTTTATCATAGTGAAAAGACTCCCCACTCTTTCCCCATGGATGTAGGTAAGGCCGTATAATACCCCCAAGGTTTTAATGAATTAATTTAATATGGAAATTATAAATAATTGACCTAATTAAGTTAAATTAAATATTTATTATAGTAAATTAAATGGAATTTTTGATGAATTAAATTAGATACTTTTTAAAGGGATTATAAGTCGGGAATGCCACACGGCGATTAAAAAACTGTACAGATCTACTTGTTTGGAGATCACAGAGTAGCTAAAGGTGAATTGTTAGAGATATTAGTAAATATGACCAAATACAGTTTTAGAATAACTCAACTACCTCAAAGATAAGATCAAGGGTAACATCCCACTAGCGTAATAGAAATATTTGAGAACGCGTGTAATATCGATTTAAATTAAATTCACAAGTTTCCAAGAACCCTTATTTAATTAGCGTCTACTTTTAAGCCAAATAAAATCAACCCTTAAACATGCATTTAAATCAACCCATCAAATATAAAGCATGCGACACAAAGTTAAGGAAAAATCCCCAAAGGGAAAAACCTTTTATTTCTAGAATCTTAAAGAATTTACAGGACCATTGACTTACATACAACCTGATAATCGCCCACAAGTGTAACGCACGGTGTCTTCGGTAAACCTTCAAAGCAACGGCTAGAAACAGTGTGACACAGAAATACCCGCAGGTGTCGGTTCCTATGTCAGCGGCTGGAAGTTTCCCTTTCCAGGAGGGTAGCAATGAAGAAGAGAACGGCTTCTCCACAAGGGTTGAACAAACCAAAGTTGTGTTCTTGGGTTACCAAAAAGATTCACAAAGGTTTGGCAATTGTATGAATCAAAACATAAGTCTTGGAACTCAAAAAATATGAAGACTAGAGTAATTTGGACTCTCAAAAATGTCTTCTAAAGTCTTGCAAAACAACTCCCCAAAAGTTGGTATTTATAGGAAAAAAGATGAAGAGTCCCATATTCTTAAAACTCTAAAATTCTATCCAGCGTACAAAAAAAACAGCATTCTTTAAGGAATTTTCTCTATCTTCAAAAGGTCATAACTCCTTCACCGTAGCTCGGATTGAGGTGCTGTTTTTTCCAGTATCTTCGTTGTGGCGAGATATTCAACTTTCCAGTTGACCAGACCTCCGAACTATGGATGTGAATTTACGAAAATGCCCTTGAACACTCCTATCGTGCCTTTTTTTACTGTTTTGACTTCCCTTGCGTACCACTTGCATTAAGTCCCTAAAATCATGGACCGTGAAGTTGTTGAGGCAGATGTGGGACATATTAATGGAGATGTTGAATGCTTGATTCCCGGAATTCAGATTGAGGCCGTCGAGTGATATCTTGAGGTGACGTGCCAAATGTAGCGGCGTACGACATACACAAATGAAACATGTTGGACATGAGAAAAATGTCCTTACAAATCTCCCCCTATGTCTATGCCGGTACATACATAAAAAATCCGAATTATCAAATATGAAATTGCCTATACAAATCTACCCTCCCATGAACCCAAAACTGGAAAAGGTACAAATGAATAGTCTTCATCGTTTGTTCTTCAAATCTTCAGGAATCTCAAATCTTTTCTCATCAGGGTGTGAAATTCAGCGATCATCAATGTAGTACCTACACACATGAGATAAAGAAAAAAAATACCTAGTGATGTATTGAGTTTGAAATGAGATAAACATAGATACCAATATATGATAAGCATAAGTCAAATCTCAAAACTCCCCCAAAATTCAAACTCCCCCATAAAATGATAATCTTTCTCCCCCTTTTTATGATGTCCCCAAATAGACAAATAAGAAGAATGAATCAAAAAAGAAAAATCGGGGTGTCACGGTATACAAAAAATACACAAGCTATTTTTGATTTTTTTCAAATTTTTATACAAAAAATAGATACCATTTTGAAAAAAAATGTAAAACATGATTCAAAAATCACACCATGGATTTAGACTCAAACAACCAAGTCATGGAAATGGAATGAATGGGTGTGAACACATTCGATAGGTAAATCAACTCAATCAATCATATGTGCACGATGCATATGTGTACTCCTAACGAATGATCATCAAAAGTATCCTTAGGTGTAAAAAAAATTTGTTGAATTTAGATGACATCGTCTTATGAAAATCAACAAATCAAAGTCAAAGTGATTTCCACACCAATAACGTCCAAAACTATGTAGTGCATTTTCAAGCATTTCAAGGACGTGCAAACCCGTTTTAAATTCTCCAACCAAACTCCCTCATATATATATTCTTTTAGAGGTAGTCTAAATTCTCAAACTTTGGAGAATTGGTGCAAAAACCTAAATGACCCATAATTGGCATGAATTTCTTTTTATTACCTTTGAATTTTTTCGGGCTCTTTTAACCTCTTTGGACCCCGGATAATAAAATTCCTCCATTTTTTAGGTCCTTTTTAGCGGTGGCTTTTGCGCAAAGGATAGATATGTACCTTTCGCAGCCTCTTCCCGTTTTTAAACAAAGCACACAATCTCACAAAACAGTTTTTATATGCACAGTTTTCTTATCAAAAATTTATCGCGGTTGGTTCGTTTTAAGGACAGGATTGAAGTGAAAACACCCAACCAACATGTGATAAGACAAGCACAATAATCAAAAAAATTCGTGCATGTGTGCAATAAAGGATAAAGTGAGTCAAACATGTAGGAAGTAACACTTAATTACATCTTAATGACTCCAAACATTATAAAGCACATGGATGAATTGACCTATTGTCTCAAAACACTATCAAATAGTCACATGAAAAAATGGAATGATGTTGTGACTCGGTCATCCAAAGTGTTCATCCATAAACGGTGCAAAAAAAAAAAAAAAACTTTTTGTATTTTTCAAAAAATTTCAAAAAAATATATACAAAAAGTACATGTCACAACGCTATCAAAAATATATCAAAAAGCATAACTAGCGTATGAAAAACATGCAAACACAATCATCTATATGATATGGCAAGAGAAGAATCATGTGCAAGCGAAAGGGAATCAACTTGTCTAAAATCTAGTTCCTCCAAAAGTGATTTCCTAACCCAAATGGATGAAACACGTCGACAAGGGGTTTTGGGAACCAACAAAATACTAGACTTCGAATTCCTAGAACCTCTTCCAAGATCAAAACAAAATCGCCTAAGGTGACCATTCCTACCACAATATGAGCATGTGTAAATGGGTGGGATGACACCGAAAGTGTGATCTTTTCTAGCGTCCTTGGAATTAGTTGACCCTCTAAAACAAATAATGGTTTTGGCTTTAGCATTAGAAGCATGAGAACACGATGAGCCATTACCATCACTATCAAACCTACTAGAGTCTGTCAAATCATTTTTTAACTTCAAAATTTTTGACTCAAGCAAAGAATTAGACTCTTCCAAATTAAGGGATGCCTTCTTCAAATTATCAATTAAACTTAACAGTATATCACTCTCCCCCTCAATTAAAACAAACTTATTCCTAAGAGTCTTTTCGTGTGCCGTAAAATCATCGATTATTTTTTTATCCTCGACGGCACAAACGGGAACCCTAGAATTTTTTAAGTCCTCCAATTCCTTCTCTAAAACTAGGACTCTCTCATCACTCTTCTTTTTGGCAATTTTTAAAGAATCAAAATCAGTACACAAATTACCAAAGTGCTCACGACAAATATCACTTTGAGTTTGAAACTCTTGCAAATATTCAATCTTACTTTTAAAGAGAGAATTTTCTTTTTCCAAAACTTTAATTCTTTTGCAAAGTTTCAAATTCAAACTTTTTAATTTTTCAGCATGGTCGTGAAATTTTTTCAAAAATAGGCTCTTCATTAAACGGGTGTTCCATTGAAAAATCGCGATTTTTCACAAAATTGATTTTTCAAAAAAAATCAATATCACACAAATTTTGCGGAAAATAGGAATACGCGATAAATTAGCGTAACCTGCTCTGATACCAATTTGACGACGTGAGAAGTCAAATTGTATAAAAAAAAATAAATCCTTGAAAAATCAAGATCACGCGATAAATTAGCGTAACCCGCTCTGATACCAATTTGAAAAACGTCGTATGCGACTGTGTGATACCGATTAAAAAATAACTCGCAAGTTTCCAAGAACCCTTATTTAATTAGCGTCTACTTTTAAGCCAAATAAAATCAACCCTTAAACATGCATTTAAATCAACCCATCAAATATAAAGCATGCGACACAAAGTTAAGGAAAAATCCCCGAAGGGCAAAACCTTTTATTTCTAGAACTTTAAAGAATTTACAAGACCATTGACTTTCATACAACCTGATAATCACCCACAAGTGTAACGCACGGTGTCTTCGGTAAACCTTCAAAGCAACGGCTAGAAACAGTGTGACACAGAAATACCCGCAGGTGTCGGTTCCTATGTCGGCGGCTGGAAGTTTCCCTTTCCAGGAGGGAAGCAATGAAGAAGAGAACGGCTTCTCCACAAGGGTTGAACAAACCAAAGTTGTGTTCTTGGGTTACCAAAAAGATTCACAAAGGTTTGGCAATTGTGTTAATCAAAACATGAGTCTTGGGACTCAAAAAATATGAAGACTAGAGTAATTTGGACTCTCAAAAACATCTTCTAAAGTCTTGCAAACTCTAAAATTATATCCAGCGTATAAAAAAAACAGCATTCTTTAAGGAATTTTCTTTATCTTCAAAAAGTCATAACTCCTTCACCGTAGCTCGGATTGAGGTGCCGTTTTTTCTAGTATCTTCGTTGCGGCGAGCTCTTCAACTTTCCAGTTGACCAGACCTCTGAACTATGGATGTGAATTTATGAAAATGCCCTTGAACACTCTTATCGTGCCTTTTTTCACTGTTTTGACTTCCCTTGCGTACCACTTGCATTAAGTCCCTAAAATCGTGGATCGTGAAGTCGTTGAGGCAGATGTGGGACATATTAATGGAGATGTTGAATGCTTGATTCCCGGAATTCAGATTGAGACCGTCGAGTGACATCTTGAGGTGACGTGCCAAATGTAGCGGCTTACGACATACACAAATGAAACATGTTGGACATGAGAAAAATGTCCTTACAATCTTAGATACTAATTTTTATGATAAAGACTCTTGTATCTATAAATAGGCATGACCTTAATGTTAAAGGGGTATATGGAATCTCATTATATCCATAGATTGGACTCTTAGATAGCATCCCTATGACTCCAAGTCTTCTTATTTCTCTCTTTCTGAAAGTAATAAACCTTGATCTCCCTCCCCATGGATGTAGGCAGGACGACTATGACACCCTGCTTAATTAAATAATGGGTGATCAGTCTTTTATTAAATTTAAAATAAAATATCCAGTTGGATCAATCTTAGCATCACAATCCAACAAAAATCTCATAGGAATTAAAACGACATAATGAAATAAACTGAGTCTGGAGTAAACACTTCCAGTATAAATCCCAAATCCAATAATCTGAAATGAAATAAAACCCAATAACTGAAATATAAATGAATGTATGAAACCACTATCTCTAAATAGGAATGGCCAACATGCCCTGACTAAAAGAAATAACTCTGAATGAATCAAGGATAAATGTGGACGCGTATAGTACCAAGCACCTGTAACTTCCACAGTCGCTAAAACACGTCAACTGTATGAAACTCCTATTCTTGGCTTCCCTGTGGCTGGGCACCTAAAATATTTTATAAAAAAATGGATTTGAAAGAAAATGGGTCAGAGCCCGAGTTGAAAACAGTTTTAAAACAGCTAGTATTTAAATGCATAAATACCAAATAATTATATACATGTTAATCACGTGCTCTCACTTGAGATTCTCACTCCTCAACTGTTGTGTACACCTAACATGTAATTGTTACCCTTCCTAGTTATATAACCCCACCTAACTAGATTTTAACAGTCTCCATCTATGCCAACTAACCTATTGTGCCCACCTGTATATTAGAACTATACGTTATATAGTTCCTCATATTTTGTTATTTGATTTCGAGTATTCATTAGTATATAGTTCCTCATATTGGCATCATCATTATGTTCAACTAAACAACACAATAGAATAAACACAGGGTATATATATGTAAATCTCACTATTATAATATATACTAATACCGAACCCCACATAGGTGAAATTAACGATGCGTATATACTCTGCTATCAAGTTCCGGTACCTCACGTACATAATTAGGACTATCAATTTTGAATCTCTCATGAATTGTAATAAAACAAATCACACCCAAATTGGAGGCTAACATGGTCTACGGTGTAATGGGTCATGCACATACTTACGCACCCATATAAACCAAACTTATCCATTCACATATAAGTCCTCCTTATATCCTATGCTCTGAGATACCAATCTATAATCCCCCCCGAAGGGCTCCTCAAGACAAGACTGTCCCCCTTCAAAGACCTCCCGATGATAGCAAGTATGGTAGGTATGTCATATACATAAAAATCCATACAATAGGTATTCGCACAACCTAAGTATTTATACATTCAATATTGGTATATATACATTCCATATTATAAGTTTCACACGTTGTATTTATAACCCGTATATCATACATAAATTTAACGAACGCCATAACTCTCGTCGTATAAATTCAGGTACCTTTCCGTATCCCAAAGGTCTAAGAAGTCACCCAATTATTCCTTAAGTTAATTCAGTACTATAGTGTCCCCCTAATATTGGTATTAACTCTAAGTCATCATTTGTTCGACTTAAACCCCAATCCATAAAATTTCCAATTGTAACGCATTCGAAAAACACTCATAAATCTCACCATTCAATCCCATACATACTGATACTTTTCGGGCCTTAACTATAATCCTACTAACCTTCCCTAAGTCCCATTATATTAAATTAATCAACATTAAGGCTTCTGAAAAGTTGGGGTTGAATAAAAAATAAAGAGAAAAATAAGTCACAATTTTCGGGGGAGTCGATCAATAGAAGGAATGGGTCGATCGATCGATCGAGCGACATTCTTGGGTCGATCGATCGATCGAGTATCAGCCTGGATTTTTTGTAAATTTAAGTTACGAGTTTCTTCAACCAAAAATATCTAAAACGTTCTTAATTCATTTCCAAACTCCAAAACTAAGGTGCGAAACATTAAATTAACACATATAGACAATTTCTAACATATAAGAATCATTAAAACATCAAGATTCATTAACTTTTCAATTAAATTCTAATTTAACTCCCCAAAACCCCAGTTTATGGATTTTCTTCAAGAACAAGATCAAAACTCTGAATCCTCTACATAACAATTTCCAGAATGTATTATATTTCATTTTTCCATAACAGTACTCCAATCCTAATCATGAATCCTACCCAGAATATGATTTAATCCAAAATTTGTCATCTACATGCATGAAATTTAATTCTTAATCATATTCTACCAACATGGATAGTTTATCTAGCTGAATTTAAGCAAAAACAATACTTGCCTTGTAATAGTTGGTCTGGTCCTTTGATGATGAAGGGTATGTCTACAATCCTCGCCTTCCAGTCTACACTCCGGTGGCGTTAATTGTGAAAGAGGTGCACCTATGGGTGATTTTTTCCTTGGGATCTCTTCTCCTTCCTCTTCCAATAGACTTTATTGTTTTTGTGTTTGATAACCTTAGAATACCTAACCCTGGTAGCTGATATAGCCTTAGGAAATTCGTGGGTTTAATTACTCCAAAAATTAAAATGTCTAAAATACCCTCCCGGGATGCCGGTTTGGTTTAAAAATGCCCCGAAACCCAAACTAAACCCCGGGGTAGAATTTTTTGACTATCTCGACCCTTCTGGACACTTTGGCTCACTCTAAATAGCCATGCGGGTGGCTTATAATCAATTTACTTATATTCCATAAATTTTAGTCCCGACACGGCTGACACTCGCGCCCCGACTTAATTTCCCATAACTGTCATATTATTCACTCGACAATTTGAATATATTCATAATTACACATTACTTTACTCACTAAGTAATATTCAATAGAATTCACATCAATAAATACTAACTCTCTTCACGCTAGTAATTATATATTTAAATCTGAATTAATTTAAAAAATAAATTTCTTATGTATATGTCAATTAATCCCATAATTAAAATCATTAAAAATACGGGGTATTATAATGACCTATTGAACCACTTATATATTTGTGTTATATTTTAATATTTCCCTCACTTTTGTGGAAAAATTGGTATTTATAATTGTTTTAAGATCGAAATCCCCTACAATTTGGCATCGTCTATAGGAATTTTTAATTTGAATCCCCACCACTATTGAATACTAGTCCTCATTCAATATAAGTGAACATATATCTTATGGCTCCTATATTAGGAACCGCCTTTGAACAAAATTATAGATTATTAACAGGGAGAAAACTTATTCCCAATTTCCTTCACCTCCTAGTGATGCAAGGTCTTCGGGATGCACACCTTATAGGTCCAGTCCCAACTATCGATGTAACACTCCATATGTGGATCCATATACTCGGAATTCAATATAATGTCTAGTAAACCTCTATGAGGAAAGGTTTAATAAGAAAAATAAGGATATTTATCAATTACAGAGGAAATGAACTGAACAATAAAAAGGGAATGGGTATAGATCCCACAACCTTGAACGCTACGGAAGAAGGAAATTCCAATCTCCTAAACTCTCCTGGGCTAGCCATAATAGTAGAGCCTCTAGATCCAGGAGTCCATAAATGACACGCGATAATCATCCACAACGGGATCATTCCTTTATTCAAATAACCTCGAGTCGTGTCATAGTCCTAGATCAGCCGACTGAATATAGTCACATAAACAGTTTGACCAAATTTAAACCTCTAAGGAAGCACATCATCATTACGATCTACATGAATTTATCAAGAAAGAATTTAAGGGATGTTTGCATTCTAACCTTGAATAAAATCCAAAAGATCTTGATAGGAGAGCCTTGGTTCACAGATCAATGTCTCTATTCACTGTCGACATAAAATAATCAGAGCCTCCAAATAATTTATTCAATCCAAAGATTTCCACATACAATGGAAGGATTGATCCAACCCATCACATCAGGAACTACATATAGTCCATTCCCTTGTGGATCCATTAAGATAACCTTATGTGCTGCGTCTTTCCATCCACTTTAGGGGAGATCGATCTCAAGTGGTTTGAAAAACTAACCCATAAGGAGATATCCTCTTTAGAATTAGCCAAGGTACTCGCTTTATCACTAATAGCAAAATAGTGAAGGAGGTTGACTCCATAATCTCCCTTAAAAGGAGTCTCTCAAGAATTATTCTCAATAATATTGGTAGTTATCTAATGAGATTGGCATTTTTTCTCTTAAATGCTGCCTTGACAAATTAGATGACCCCTATCAGTCCCTAATTTAAAAGCCAACATTATCCATGAATGGCCTTATGGAATGAATTGAGAAATATACCCAGGTAGAAGACAAGATCTTTAATGATAATAATTAAGGCAAACATCCTTTAAACAATCTAATAAGGACGATGCGAAGAAAGGGCCGAAGGAAGGGAACCTACTAACTTCCACCAAAAATGGGACCAAGAAAGATAATCGTAAAGGAAAGTAAAAGATTCTAGCCAATGATAATGCCGACCAAGTAGTAGACACCTTCGTCAAGAAATGAATTTATAAGATCCTTTATCAGATAAAGGAAAATCCATACTACAAGAAGCCTCCTAAAATGGCCAGTGTTCCAAATAATAGGGACACTATTATTTTGTGCACTTATCATCAGTACCATGTCCATAAGACAAAGAACTGCAAGATGTTTAAATTTATTTTGGAAGACCTCATCTAGGTTGTCTAACTAAAAAGAATATATTGATGTCAACAACATAAAGTCTTCAGTTTAGGTCAATGTTGTATAGGAAAAAGTGGATGACGATCTTCCACCACCCGCAATGACCATAGCCTTACATGGTTATACTGATTCGTACCAATGCATATGTAAATGTTTTTTGGGAAATAGTCAATATTGAATATAGTGTGTAAGATATTTCTAGGTGGAGGTATTCAAGTACGTCCTCACTAAGCGAGAATGCAAGGGTATCAATCTCAACTGGACGATCACGTTCAATGATGAGGACTCATTCGATTTGAAATTACCTTACAATGAGGACTTGGCCCCTATTCTCTAAGTGGCCAACTTTGATGTTAAAGGAATACTAGTCGATTTGGGGAGCCCCTCGGAGGTCATGTGTGTTAATCTGATGTATAATATTAGATACACATTTAATACTTAAACATAAATATTGGACCTATGAGTGGTTTCAACAATAATGTGGAGATGCCATTAGGAATCATCAAACTACAAGTCAATGTTGGTTCTAGTAATAGTGAGATTGAGTTCCATGTGGTTGAGTTGAATTCACATTACAACGACATCCTAAGTAGAGGATGTCTCCATATTATGAGAGTTGTACCTTCTTTTCTCCATCAAATGCTTAACCAATCAAAGAATCATTAAAATTAGGGGTGATTAAATGGCAACACGAAGTTGTTTCGTTACCTCTATCAAAACAACGAAAGGTCAGCCTAAGAAGACCCAAGATGGCCATGATTCCAAAGGCAATAATCCCAAGTAACAACCAAAGGGAACTCAACGGGGGTGGAGGATACTAGACATGCCCATATCGATCGAGTAATAGAGGACCTTAGAACCATTCCTTAAGACTGGTCCTAACCATTGAAAAACTTCCTAATTGGTTTCAGACTACAAGAGGAGGAGTGGGTAGAGAACTCACCCTTTTCCTTAATATGAATGTTGATGTGTTTGTTTAATAACCTTATGATTTATTAAGGATCTATTCAGATGTTACCTATCACTGATTATATGTCATTCTATTAAGAAAAAGCTAAGGAAGTAAGCCCTAAATAAGTCAAGGAAATGGAAAATGAATTTAAGAATCTTCTGTATTCCAACTCCATAAAATACGTCTAATTTCCATATTGGATATCTAACATGGTTGTTCTTAGAAATAAGGGTAAAAAGAGAAAAGTTTGGGTTGACTTCAAAGATCTCAATATGGTTTTCCCAAAGGATAATTTTTGTCTCCCTAAAATAAATCATCTCACCGACACTCAATGACAGGTCATCAATGATGAGCTTATTGACGCTTACTTAGGGTATCATCACATAACCTTATTCGGTCCCAATCAAGAGAAAAAATCATTTATCAATGTTGATGAAAAAAACTAGATTCGATCTAATTAATTAATTATAGATAAATATGAATAAATAAATAAGACAAGAGATTTTTAAAGTGGTCCAGGCTTAATGAAATGGCCTACGTCCACTGTCGTGTATTACTGGGTGTCTTTCCTTAATCTTGATTAGCTTTGCTTATGATAGCTTACCCTTCCATGAGGGTATTACAACGTATTTATAGCCCTTGGTCTACTAGTATGAATAGACAATATTTAGTTATTAAATAGGCATATACATATGTACATAGTAAGAACATTCATTGAATCAGTTTTGGTCGTTTAATCTTCCCAGATAGTTGCTCGGTATATAGAGTAGCTCGATACGGTGAGTAACTCAGCACTTTAAGTTGCTTGGTACATATATTTATGCCATGCTAGATAACACGTGTCTTAACATAACTGGTCCACGTCAGCTGACTAATTTTTGTATCAACAGAAGCCCCTAATGTTTTATAGTTGAGGTTGGATGCGAGAGTGTGGAATATTATACCTAAAAGCTGCTCGGGCATATTTCCCATGTTTTGTTTGGTTATAAACCTTCAACACTTGTGAAATTTTCCTTTTAGCATTATAGTTTTGACTGTGAATTGGAAAGCTTGTAAATATTTTGAATTTTTGGCAAGCACTTGGGTACTTGCGTCTTTTTCCTTGAATAGCCGCTGAAAACGCAATCGTCAGCATTTATAATTATTACTTTTCTCCTTTTCCAAAATAGTGTATATAAAGGCGGCAAAAGCAGATTGTCTTCTACCTTTTATCATCGAAATGCCCAAACTCTTTATGTTCTCACTTTTCTTCTTACAATCATCTTCTCTGTCATTTGCCTTAGCTGATTTCTTAATTTCCTCTAAAAACTTCTTCCTTCCTTCATCTTTGTTTATTTTATCCATCATAGTTTACCTTATCGAATCGTTGGATAAGTTTAGGGACGATTTTGGGATTCGTTCTTGGATTATTTTGGAGGAACCTTCTTGCCCTTCTGATTTATTTTCCCTAGGTGAGGGACGTTGGTTTTCTTCTATTTTTGTGGCTGAATGTTGCTTTTCTTTCCCTCCTAATCCCCTGTGTTTGGAATTTTGCCAATATTTTGATATTGTTCCTGCAAGAGTAGTTCCAAATACATGGAGGGTAGTTAATGGCGTACATAGATTGAATCAAATTCATGGAACTCATCTAGGGATTCCTGAACTTATGTATTGTTATAAATAGGTCACCAACGACACCACCTTTTATTTAAAAACTAGGTTTTCTAATAGAGCTTTAGTAGTCAATCTCCCCGATGCTAATAGGGATTATTTTGAACACGGGGTTATGATGAAAAATTGGCAACACCCCCCACTAAAGGGTAAAAACGTGTACTAAGGTCCCAGATGTCCACTTTATGGCAATGGGATAGGTTGTTTTGTTTTTCAAATTAACTCTGTTTTTGTTTGATAAAATGTGTCACTGACATTTTTTTTTGTGTTGCAGTTGATAGAATGAAAAAATCCCCCAAAGAGAGTGATAATAATATAAAAGATTTAAAATTTATCTTGGGATTGCATCAAGAAATAGCTGGGGAACACGTGAGGTCTGCTTCCTATTTGCTGAGATATAAGAACACCACTTCCTCTTTTATTTCTCGGCCTCTTGCTCCTCCTTTGGTGATTGACCTTGAGCAGGCTCCATCATTTTCTTCAATTATTGAAGAATCTTCCTCCGATTGGGGTACTTCTAATCTGACCTGATGACGAAGAAGAGGAGAATGCCTGATCTCTTTACCAAGGTTGTCCCTATTTCTGATGGGGTAAAAAAGAGCAAAGAAGATGTCCCAGCTAAAGGAACTAAGAAAAAGGATGTTGCTCATCTGGGGGAGCAGTCACAACTGTCAAGGAAGTCAGAAGGAAGCCCCAGTTGCTCCAAAAGAGCAGCACCTTTGATTGAAGGGGTTACTATTGTTCGTGAAGAGACAACACCTTTGATTGAAGATGTTTCTCTAAAAAGATTGAGAAGGGGTCTTACTAAGTAGACCGTGGATGCTGCTGCTCAACCTTTTGGGTTGAGGTACCTTCTTTGCGAGCTAGTTATCCAGCACTCATTACTCCTGGCTTGGCTAAGAAATTGATCTGGTCTGAAACTCTTCCTGACTACCGAGCTGTTGAGACTTTTACTCCTCGAGAGAAAGTCACTAACTTGGTAGCCCAACACCTTGCATAAGTAAGTGTCATTATGCTTGTCATTTTGATTCTTTGTATAATGTTCATTTTCTGATTTGGGCTTCTATTCGTCTTGTAGTTTTTGGTGTATTTTAATAATATCCTGGAGAAGGATGAGGCTATCAAAGCTACAAATTCTTCTAGTGGAGTAGAATAAGTGCTTGCTGGGTTGTCAAAATCTCTGAAGGAATACTAGTAGAAGTATGAGGATGATAAAGCTGCCTGGGAGAATAAAATCAATACTACTGAGACAACTCAATAATAAGCTATGGAGGCTACTACGAAGGCTGACTTAGCTCTGCAGAAATCTGTGGATGCTATAAAAGAGGTTGATCAATCTCGGCAGGAAGCTATAACTGCTTCACAGGAGGCATAAGAGAAATTGAAGGTTGCCGTTTCCAATAAGGGAGAAACTGAGGGCAAGCTTGAAGAGGCTGAACGACATAAGAAAGATCTTGAACATAAAGTAAAGTCTGTTGAAAATCTTCTTAGAGAAAATGCTTCTTAAGAGAGGGAAAAAAGAAAATCTGCTGTAAAAAAGTCCTTTAGCTCTAGCTAGGATAAAGGATGAAACAAAGCTATAACTGTTTCCTCTACTCAAATGGAGTATGCAAGTTTGAAGTTCTTTAGTAACAGATGGGTCTCAGCGTTAAAGGAGCTGAACATTATTGAGGACTCTGAACTATTTTAGGGGCATATCCATCGCCCTCTCCTGCTATTGAAGAAGAAGAAGATGAAGTTGTATTTGATGAATCTTCTTTATTAATAGTAAAACAAACACCTGGTGACATGATACCTCAGTCCTCCGAGCAAGTTCAGCAGACCACAACTTCTACCGAACAACGCCAGCTGCTTACCGAGCAACCAATTCCTTCTTCAAAATTAGCTAAGGATGTTGTTGGGAATAAGGAGAAGGTGTAAAGTTGTTCGACAATGTGTTGCTTTTCTCTATTTTCCCTTTTAATTTGTACTTTTGGTTGTACCCTCTTCTCTTATGATCAATAAAATGGACTTTGTTATTTATTCTGAGTTTCTCCTTTATAGCTATGTTGTTGTTGATCTATTTTTACTTTTCCTTGCTAGTTTATTGCTAGGATGGACTTATTGTCAGCTCATGATACAGAGTTGATGAAGAAGTGTACTGATTACTTCAAAGTTGGTCGTTTAGACTTCACTGAAGCACAAATAACTGATATTCTTCAATCTGATGCATTTGAGCGAGCAATTTATGCTTACCAATATTTAAAATGTTTACTTGATTGGGCTGTAGAAAATAACGTGGCTTACTATGAGATAATTGAAGATCTTCAAGGAATGATTGAAGAACTTCAACTTCCACACAAGGAATCCACTCCTCTTCTGAATAAAAATTATGAGAAGAAGTACCAACAGTTGAGCGTTGATCGAGGCTATGACAAATATATCTCAGCCCATAATAAGAGAGAGATTGTGTGCTAAAGCTTGAGGTTGAAGATCACAGAAATATTTCCAAGTTGCTGGAGGAAGAAAATAATGCTTTGAGAGAAGAATTGAGAGAACTGAAATCTGCTTCTTCTTCTGTAGCTCTGGTACCAGTTAATAATGAAGGTTTTACCTTTTTAAAGACTCAAAATGCTTCATTAAGAGAAGAATTAGAAGCTTTGAAGAGATCCAGACCTACATCCTCTAACCGGGGTAGAGCAAGAGCTGGTCGGAGCAGCATCGAAGAGACTAGGACTTAACAAGCTTTAGAAAACCTGGCTATTCAACTGAAAGCAAAAATTTAAGCTTTAGCTGAGATGTCCCAAAAACTTCAAACTCTTACCGAGCAACTTTCCAATCAGAGTTCTGCATTGGAGAATAAAGAAAGTTAGGTGAAGTGGCTTCATCAAGATGTTAAACTATTGACTTATCAATTCCACAAGCAACCCAGAGAGTTTTGAATGGGGGGATACGATGAAGCTTTATGTCATCTTGATGCCAGGTTGAAGCAATCAAACAATGAGGGATACAAACATGGGTTGTTGAATGCGCTAACTGTGATGAAGGTTGAGGAAGGAACCAAGTTGTGGAATTGGTATGAACCTGGACTACTTGATGTGCCAATACCTCCTTTTAAACTAGATTTTAACTGGATTCCTGTTAGATCCATTCCTTAGTGTTTGATTTCCAGATACCTTGGTGACTACAATCTTCACGGAGATTTTAAAATATCCCAACCTCCTCATTTGCTTGACCGACCAAGTATGAGCAATACCAGGATACTGTGAGATTTGAACTTTATTAACTCTTCATTTGCTTTAGATGATCCTCCAGCTGGAATGGATCCTATACCTAAATCTGAAGGAAAGAAACCAATAGAATAGGCTATTTATATTTCGTTAGTGACTGTGTAACGAAGAAAAATCATCTTTTTGTAATTTTATTTCCTTGGAAATAAATTAATTGTATGATGTTTAATCTTTATGAGATCAACTATAATAATGTTGTACTTGTCAGTTACTAAGTATATATATATATATATATATATATATATATATGGAAAATTTGACCTCTGTTGATTTGGTTGCCTAGACCATGGAACTTTTCCCCATATGTTTGCCTAGTTGCAGTGACTTATCACCCGTAAGTGCCTAAGTAATGGAATTATTTTTATCCCATGTTCCTGCTTAGTTTTAGCGATCATTTTAAGTAAATAATCGCCCTCGTGCCTAGGCAGTGGATATTTTACCCATCTTTATGCCTAGTTTAGATGCCACTTGGGTCACCCATAATCAAACAGGCCTTGCCCTACTCGATTGTTGTACCAACATTATTGGTTGTGTTGATGTAGACCAACTTGTAGTTGGAGATTGTTGATGCCGAGACGACCAACTTTGTTGGTGTTTGTGCTGATGCTGACCAACTTTGTTGAGAATTTTTTTTTGTTGTTGATGAGTTACGTTAGTGTGTAGCACTAGTACTCCGAAAAAAATTAACAAAAATGAATATCGAGAAATCCGCATTTTCATTCATACTGAAACAATGGAATATATGTACAGTTACATTACTGGTAATACTTTCTCAGGTGCTCAGCATTCCAAGGACGTTTGAATTCTTCCCCTTCTAGAGTTTCTATTATGTAGGTGCCAGTTCGAACAACAATTGTGACACGATAGGGCCCATCCCAGTTGGCTTCCAACTTATTGTTGTTTTGAATTAATTTCTTGAGCACATAATATCCTTCCTTGAGATCGCACTTCTTGACCCTTTTACTGTAGAACATGGTAGTCCTTTGTTGATAAGTTGCATTTCGGCTTACCGCTTCTTCTCTGACTTCTTTGAGCATATCCAAGTCCAAGCGTCTCATCAAATCACTTACCAGGGAATTAAAATTAAGCACCCTATGAGTAGTTAATCCTAATTCAGCAGGTATGATTGCTTCACTCCTAAAAGCCAACATATTAGGGGACTCCCCAATTGACGTTCAGGGAGTTATTAAGTAAGCCCATAACATTGAGTGCAACTCATTGATCGAATTCCCTTTAGCATCATCCAATCTTTTATTCAACCCAATCAGTAAAGTTCTATTCGTCACATCAGTTTGATCGTTACTTTGGGGATCACCCAGAGTAGAATGGATCTTTTGAATGTTGGACTGTAGATAATACGCGGCAAACTCATCATTATCAAATTGGGTACCATGATCAGTGATAAAAGCATATGGCAAGCCATATCTGCAAACAATATTCTTCAAGATGAATTGATAGACCCTTTCAGAATCCATATTAATGAGAGGTTCATCTTCCACCCATTTGTTAAAGTAATCAATAGCTACCACTAAATATTTGAATCGTCCTCTTGTAATTGGTAGAGGCCCTAATAAATCTATTTCCCACATAGAAAATGGATAAGGTGAAGTGATTGGTGTTAACAGTTCTTGAGGAGTTCTTCGTATAGTAGAAAATCGTTGACACTTGTCGCATTTCTTGGCATAAGCTGTACAATCAGCGCGCATCATTGACCAATAGTACCCCTACATGTTTATTCTCTGTAAAAGAGTTCTACTGGCAACGTGAGCTCCACAAGATCCTTTATGAATTTCCTTGATTAGATCTTTGACTTCATATGGATGAACACATCTTTGTATACTGGCTATCTCACCTCTTCTGTACAGAAGTCCATTGTTTAAAACATATCTGACAGACTTGAACTTCAACCTCTTGGCTGCAAGTTGGTCGGATGGTAAAGTGCCTTCTTCGATATAAGCTTTGATGGGATCCATCCAGGAAGGTCCCATATCCGAAGCAATGAAGTTCACCATTAAATCTTCATCAATACTTTTTCTTTCCAGTATCTCATTGGGAATTGTTCTTCGTAGCTCGATGCGAGTAGCTGAAGCTAACCGAGAAAGTGTATCTTCCCTTGCATTCTCCAGTCTTGGTATTCTAATCACTTGGACAACTACCAAATTGGATACAATCTCCCTAACTTTAGTTAAATACCTTGACATGAACTCCACTTTTGCTGTGTAAAGACTGTGTATCTGATTTACCACTAATTGCGAATCGCTGAACAACATAACCTGCTTTGTATTCAATGATTTAGCTAAGTTGAGCCCCATAATTACGGCTTCATACTCAGCTTCATTATTGGAAGCCTTGAATTGGAAATGCAGAGCTTACTCTATGTCTATTCCATCTGGACTATTGAGAATAATTCCAGCTCCGCAACTCGTTGCATAAGAAGAACCATCAATGTATAAATTCCATATAGGGATATTATTATCAATCCCTTGGTCTGATAAAATCCCTTGATGGAATATTTTGTCCTTCCTTTCTTCATCCCTCAACTCTGGTCGCTTACTAAGGGATTCTGGTTGATCGGCTTCCATCCCTTCTGGAAATTATGATGCGGGAGTTGATCGGGGATAATTTTTGTTGATCCTCCAGCATACTTGAATTGCTTTACATTAGTCCCCTGTTGATCGGAGATATCTGGGTAGGTAAATTCAGCAATTAAATCCTCCACTTCCTTCCCTTTGAGAGAAGATCTCATCTCGTAGATAATGTCATATTCCCTTAATTCCATTGCCCAATACATCAATCGTACAGACTTTTTCGGCTTATGTAGAGCCTGTCTGAGTGGCATGTCAGTGTATACCACTATCGTATGGGCTTGAAAATATTATCTCATCTTCCTGCTCACCTCAATCAGTGCCAATGCTAATTTCTTTTGTTTTGGATACCTGATCTATGCTCCCCTAAATACCTTGCTCATGTAGTAAACTGGTTTTTGCACTCTGCTTTCTATTCGTATCAAAGCCGAAATGACCGCATTTTCTGAAACGACTAAGTAGAAATATAATTTTTCTCTCGCTACTGTCCAGAACAATAGAGGAGGTGTTCCCAAGGATCTCTTTAACTCTAAAAACACCTTTTCGCATTCGTCGTTCCACTCAAAGGTCTTTGTGATTACCTTGAAAAATGGAAGGCGTCTATCAGTTGCTCAGGAGATGAATCTGTTGAGAGCTGTAACACGTCTCGTAAGGGTTTGTACTTACTTCTTGGTGGTTAGGTATTGTAATTCTAGAAAGGCTTTTATCTTATCAGGATTTTCTTCAATCCCTCTTTGATTCATGATATACCCGAGGAACATGCCTTCTTGTACGCCAAAAAATGCACTTGGTCGGGTTCAGCTTTGAAAAACCGTATAAACGCGATGTGTGATAATTGATTAAATTAATTTGCAAGTTTCCAATTAAACCTTATTTAATTAGAGTTTATTTTTAAACAAACTTAAATTATCCCCGAAACATGAAACTACGTGTGTGCGTGTGCCAACCCATAAATAACTAAAGCATGCAACACAAGTCTTAGGAAAAATCCCTGCATGGCAAAACCTTTTATTTCATTATAATAAGTAAATCACAAATTACACGGATTAAAATGAAATATAGTGATATACGAATACTCACAGGTGTCGGTCGGTGTCTTCAACAATGAATCCACATGCAGTGAACCCACATGGACCACAATCTAATCAGCAAAGGAAGAACTGCAGCACTCCTTAATGGCACGCAACTATAAAACTTCATAGAGACTCCCTCAATAATAACACGCAGTTATCGGTTGCAGAGATCTCCCACAAAGATGAACAAAAGCAAAGTAGTGTTCTTGGAAGGATTCAAAAAAATATGGGAATGATGTGTGAATCAAAACATGAGTTTTTGGGACTAAAAAATATGAAGACTTGAGATAATAGAACACTAAAAAACGTCTCTCCAAGTCTTAAAAAATAACTCCCCCGAAGTTGGCTTTTATAGTAAAACCAAAAGAGTTTTGAGTCGGTGGGACTTTTGTTGTGCGTGTACCTCGAACCGGTTCCCCCTCAAACCGTTTCACCATGCAGTTTATGTTACCTCGCTGGTTTGGGGATTAAAAAATCAGCATTCTTCTATGGAATTTTCTCCATCTTCAAAAGTTCATAACTCCTTCATCGTAGCTCGGATTGAGGTGTAGTTTATTCCAGTATCTTCGTGGAGTCGATATATTCAAATTTCTAGTTGATCAGACCTATGGACTATGGCTATAAAATTACCAAAATTCTCTTGAACTTTCCTATCTTGCCTTTCTTTCATTATTTTTGACTTCTCTTGGTTACCACTTGCATAAAATCCTTAAAATTGTGGAACGTGAAGTCATTGAGGCAGATGTGAGACACTTGATGGAGATGTTGAATGTGTGATTCCTAGAATTCGGATAAAATCCGTCATGTGATATCGTGAAGTGACGTGCCGAATGTAGCGGCGTATCACATACACAAATGTAACATATCGAACTTGAGAAAAATGTCCTTACAAATCTCCCCCTATGTCTATGCCGGTACAAAATAAAAAAAATCCGAATTATTATCATGACCTATACAAATCTACCCTCCCATGAACCCAAAACTGGAAAGATACAAATGAGTAAGTCTTCATTGTTTGTTATTAAAATCTTCAAAATCTCAAATCTTTTCTTATCAGGGTGTGTAATTGATGATCATCAATGTAGTACCTACACACATGAGATAAAGAAAATACCACATGACGTATCGAGTTTGAAATGATATAAGAATAAATCAATCATTATAATCAAATCTTCCCTATAATGCAAACTCCCCCCATAAATCATAATTCGTTCTTCCCCTTTTTATTATGTCCCCAAATAGACAGATGAGAAGAAACAAACTAAACATGGAGTGTCACGACAAAAGCATAACAAACATGGATCAAACTACGCGCACGCAAAGGAGTATCTAAAAAACATTCACAAACTATTTTTGATTTTTCAAATTTTTTGTACAAAAATAAGATCCCAAAAATCACACCATGGATTTAAACTAAAACAACCAAGTCATGGAAATGGAATGAATGGGTGTGAACACATTCAATAGGTAAATAAACTCAATCAATCATATGTGCATGATGCATACGTGTACTCCTAATGAATGAACATAAAAAAACATCCTTTGGTGTAAAATATGTTGAATTTAGATGACATCGTCTTAATCAAATTAACAAATCAAAGTCAAAGTGATTTCCACACCAATAACGTCAAAAACCATTTAATGCTTTTTCAAGACTTTCAAGGATGTGCAAACCCATTTTAATTCAATCCAAACTCCCTCATGCATATTTTATTTTTGAGGTAATCTAAGTTCTAAAACATTGGAGAATTGGTGCAAAAACCTAAATGGCCCATAATTGGCATGAATTTCTTTTTATTACCTTTCAATTTTTTCGAGCTCTTTTAAACCTCTTTGGACCTCAGATAATAAAATTCCTCAATTTTTTAGGTCCACTTTAAATGACAGCTTAATCACAAAGGCTAGATAAATACCTTTTGTAGCCCTTCACCGTTTTCAAATAAAATACACAAATCCTCACAAACAAGGTTCAAAGGTGCACACTTTTTATTGTCGTGTTTTATCGCATTTGGTTCGTTATATAGACAGAATTGAGATGGAAACACTCAACCAACATGTGATAGATAAGCAAAATAATAAAACAAATCCGTGTACGTGTGCAAGAAAGGAAATCATGACTCAAACATGTAGGAAGTAATAACGAATTACATCTTAATGACTCCAAACATTATAAAGCACATGGATGAAGTGACCTATTGTCTCAAAACACTATCAAATAGTCACATGAAAAAAATGGAATGAAATTGTGACTCGATCATACTAAGTGTCCATCCATAAAACGGTGCAAAAAAAATACAAAATCTTTTTGGATTTTCTCACAAATTTTATCAAAAATAAAATCTTTTTGTATTTAAAAAAAAACATACAAAAATGATACATACTAGAAATAGGCAAATAATGACATCATGAAAAAACATGTTATGCTAGTAAGCAAGTCAAAACTCAATCGTTAGGAGCATAGGGGTTTTCCAAAGGTGGTGCCAACTTATGAAAAACCTCCATCAAATTTTGTGAAGTTTTGACTAAAAACTTAACTTGCTGTGACACCCCGCCTAATTAAATACCGGGTGATCAGTCCTTTATTAAATTATAATCAAGGTGAACTGTTGGTTTATTCTTAGCATCACTGTCGTAAAATAACTTTTCCAATTTAAACACCCTAAATAATTAAGCTAAGTGTCAAATCCATTTTAGACATTACTTTCCAATTTTTTTTATAAAACAACAATTAAGTTTACATAATTCATAGTTAAAGAATCACACAACAACTATCCTGTAACAAATAATCCAGATGATTAAAGATTCAACTAATTTAATCCAACATTTAAAACGTAAAGGAAACATCCTGACAATAATAAATCCCAAAGTGTAAATACTAGAAATAAATGAACCACAATATCCAATAAAACAACCGAATAATGAAAAAGGGCGACACATGCCCAACTGGATAAAATAAATTCTAGGAGTGGAATCAAGAAATGAGGTCGTCTAAGCAAGAGGCCTGCAACTCCCACCTAAGCTGCAGCGCGTTCCTTCCAAAGGATCCTATGCAAGACGCCCCTGTGGCTGGGCACATGTAATATATACATATACATACAAGAGAAAAGAAAGTGGAAACGGGCCAGAGCCCGATTGTAAAAATGATTTAAAATTTGTTTAGCAAGTATTTAAAATGTTTACTGCCAATGCAACAACATATTAGTGCGGCACTCCCTTGAGAAAGTCTCACCTCTCTTCTAATGTGCACACCTATCGTGCTAACATTCCCAACAGTTTAACTTATCTTATCTTAGGTTGCTCGTAAGATTTAAACTGACAAATTCAACTATTTAAGAGGTAAATTTCATTTAATAACAAAGTTATCATTTACTTTATTTGCTAATAAAGTTTCCCAGTAACATATTATACTTTTCAAAACACGTATTTCCCAATTGCAATCATTATTCATTTCTTACTTACCATAAACACAGTAGGTAGTTTCCAAATTTCAGAATTAAATATATATATGAAATACCCATATAATATATATATTCTAACAGCACCCCACATAATAATTATGGTGCGGGCATACTCTGCTATCCAGTCCCCGTATCACTCGTACTAAGGGATATACAAGTTTGGAATCACTCTCGAACTGTATTAACACAAACACAAATAATATTGAGGCGAATCATAGATTCCAGGTCTCTAAGAGGTCAGCACATGCCCTCACGTCTCTTAGGACCGTCTGAACTATCATTTCGATAGCCTGTACCAACGGATTTCTATCTTTTAGGGTACGAGTCAATATCGCCCATAAAGGCTAATCGAGATAAGACTGTCCCAGCGCGGTAACCTCAGGGATAGCAAGTAGCGTGGGCATGATTTTCACACGCATATAGTATATGCATAAACACAGTCATATAAATATACTACTATTACCATATCAAAGTTAGGTACATCTCATAACCCAAAATTATGATATTTATCCTTATTTCTCATTATTTAGTTATCACGTATAACGGTTCATCTCATACTTTAATTTGAGGGATTATTCCAACTTACTACGTAACACTCATGGATTCTATCCTCCCAAGTGTAAAATTCAGTAGGTACTCATCTATTCTCCAACGTAACTACATTACGCGTCTCCCCCTTTAATACATAATTCCATCGTCTCTTATGTGTAAACATCCTCGAAAAATTTAAATCTCGTCTTACATTAAAGGTTTCATATTTTTAATAAGTCCTACTGGTCTTCTTTATCACCCAAAATATTTTAATAAGGAGGTCCAAAGATTATTAATCATTTAAATTGAATTCAACTATTTAGAAGGGGGATTATGAGTCTTCCAGGAGGGGTCGATCGATCGATGGCATAAGCTCGATCGATCGATACTCCTGGTTCGATCGATCGATCAAATAGGTATGGCGAATCTGCAGAAATACCAGTTACGGGTTCTATCATCCAACATCATCCAATTACATATTTTTAACACTCAAACTCCCAGAAATTTATACTACAAACATCCGAAACCCAAATGGATAATATTTAACGTAAAGCATGCGAGTTTTCATCAAGATTCATGGATTAAAAGTGCCCAAATTTATACAATTCTCATGAACCCTAAAAATTTATTTAACTTAATTAAAATCATTCTTTCTCTAGAAATTATACTTCTAATTCATCAAAAATCTGTGGTTAAACCTCTACATATGAAGGGGATTTCCAGATTATCATTTATATCACTACCACATGCAATTTTCTAATCTCTAACATGGGTTTTCTTTCATAGAACTCATCCTAATCAACTCTAAACTAACATGAATGAAGCATTAAAGAAATTAAGCAAGATAAATACTTGCATGGGAATTTTTGGTCTCTGATTTTTGCTAAAATCAGTGTGGTGGTGATCCTTGTGACGCGATCTATCGTTTGGCGGCGAAGACGGCGCAAACGGAGGGGTTTTCGGCCTAGAATTCCTTAGCAATCTCTCTCCTTCCTTCTCCAATGGCCGTCACTTGTTTTTGGTTATGTTAACCCTAGAAGGAATCCCTAGGCATATGATATAACCTTTTAATTTTCGTGGGTTTAATTACCCAAAATTACGAAATGTCCAAAACGCCCTCCCGGGGTGCTAAATAGGCCTAAAAACGCCCCGAGACCCAAACTTGACCCCCGAGTACACTTTTCTGACTATCTCGACCCTTTCGGACACTTTGGCGCACTCAAAATGACCATACGAGCAAATTATAATTTATTCACTTTTATTAATCAACATTTAGTCCTGACGCGACACGGGCGCCTCCCGACTCAAATTTCCAAAATTGTTATTTTATTCACTCGTGACATTTAATAGTACCAATATTATATTACTTTACTCATTAGTAATATTCAATAAGTTTCCAATGATTACTAACTCTCATCACCTTAGTAATTATAAAAATAATTAATTTCCGAATTTATATTAAATTAATAACTCACATTAAATTTAATAAATATCCAAATTTAGAAAGCATAAAAATACGGGGTATTACGCTTGCTCACCTAGATGTGCAAACTCTCTCATGTAGTCTCCAGGACCATGAAAAGTATCATGTGTGGATGCATGTGTAGCAAAAACACGTGTAGTAGCAAAACCTGACACATAACTCAACTTAAAACAAAATTCCCTAAGGTGTTCTCTCCTTTTGCAATGGGAACAAACATATATAGGCCTAGGAACACCTTTCTCAAAAACTCTAGGACGCGCTCTCCTAATAGAAATGGGACGCCTAGGTGGGTTAAGGTGAGACTCACGTGAATCTAACACTAAAGTGAGAATCGGCTCGGGTGCTAATTGGGAAGTAGAAGCACCGTCATGACTTATTCTTAACTTCTCACCTTTACCCTTAAAAACCACCTTTTCAACCTTCTTAGGTGCGTTCTCAAAATTGACTTTGACCTCCCTCGCACGTTCGATATCACTCTCGAGTTGGGATACATGTGTCGTCAGACTAGACAACATATTGGTCAAATCACACTTCTCATTTCTTAAAACCTCCTTCTCTCTCTCCAAATCTAAAACCCAGCGACCTAAATCTCTATTATACTTCTTTGTTTTCAAGGTCTCAGTGTACAAATCTCTAAACGCTTTTTGGAGGTCACTTTCATCTCCACTTTCACTCTCGCTTTCTCCCTCACTTGAAGCGCTCACATCATCACTGTCACATTCATGTGCACTATTGTGGGACAAAGTGGGTGTGCTTACATGACTCAAAAAAGCTATAAACTTCTTACCACTAGTCTCATCACCCTCACCTTCACTACTATCACTAAGTGTGACGGGCATGGCTACTTTCTTTCCTTTCTTTCTAAACCACGTAGGACACTCAATCGACTTATGCCCCTTACCACCACATTCAAAACAAGTCACGTTCTCAAACTCCTCCTCACACTCCTCATCTGAGTCATTCTCTTTTTCCCTCTCACCGCTTTTTTTGGCCTTTCCTTTTTTTTTTCTCAAAAAATCTCTTTTTATTGGAAGAATTTTCTTTAGAAATTTTGAGAAACTTTTTGAAATTTTTCACAAGTAAGGCCAAATCATCAAAGTCTCCCTCAGAATCGGACTCACAAAATTTTTCTTTCTTTTTCTTAAGATTAGTCTTTAAATCAACGCCTCTATCCTTAGCCTTGATAGTTTGGGAAAACATGTCAATCTCATAGGTTTGAAGATCTCCTACAAGTTCTACCAACTTAAGTGATTTCAAATTTCCCAAAGAGTTCAAAACAGTGACTTTAGGAATAAAGAATTTTGGGAGAGATCTCAAAATCTTTTTAACGACACACGTGTTATCAATCACCTCACCCAAATTAAAACATGTGTTAACAATGTCCGGCAAACGTGCATAAAAATCATCAAAGCATTTAGACTCAGACATGGTGATAGTCTCAAATTGGGTGGCCAAATTTTATAATTTTGATTCTTTAACCGCGTTCGTACCCTCATGTGTCAATTTCAAAACATTCCATGCCTTTTTAGACATGGTGCATGTCATAATTCGGCGAAACTCATCAGAAGTGACAACTCTAGAAATAGCACTCAGACCATGGGAATTAAAATTAGACATTTTATAATCATCTTCAGTCCAGGCTGACACGAGTTTTAAAGAGGTGATATTATCAACGGTGACCGTGGGAGGAGTCCACCCATTTTCATAAAGCAACCAAACACGCTCGTCAATGGATTTTAAACAAGATTTCATATGAGCTTTCCAGTAGGCATAATTAAACCCGTAAAAAATAGGCATCATATTAAATGAATGCTCCATTGGAAAAATTGCGAATTTTCAAAAAACTGATTTAAAAAAAAAATCAGTATCACACAAATTTTGCAGAAAATAGGAGTACGCGATAAATTAGCGCAACCTGCTCTAATACCAATTTGAAAAAATAGTATAAACGCGGTGTGTGATAATTGATTAAATTAATTCGCAAGTTTCCAATTAAACCTTATTTAATTAGAGTCTATTTTTAAACAAACTTAAATCAGCCCCAAAACATGAAACTACGTGTGTGCGTGTGTCAAACCATAAATAACTAAAGCATACGACACAAGTTTAAGGAAAAATCCCCGCAGGGCAAAACCTTTTATTTCATTAAAATAAGTAAATCGTAATTTACACGGATTACAATGAAATACAGTGATACATGAATACCCGCAGGCATCGGTCGGTGTCGTCAGCAATGAATCCACACGTAGCGAACCCACATGGACCACAATCCAATCAGTAAAGGAAGAACCGCACACTCCTCAATGGCACGCAATCATAAAACTTCGTAAAGACTCCCTCAACAATAACACGCAGCTCTCGGTTGCAGATATCTCCCCACATAGATGAACAAAAGCAAAGTAGTATTCTTGGAAGGATTCAAAAAAATATGGGAATGATGTGTGAATCAAAACATGAGTTTTTGGGACTAAAAAATATGAAGACTTGAGCTAATAGAACTCTAAAAAATGTCTCTCCAAGTCTTAAAAAATAACTCCCGCGAAGTTGGATTTTATAGGAAAACCAAAAGATTTTTGAGTTGGTGGGACTTCTGTTGTGCGTGTACCCCAAACTGGTTCTGGTGTACCCCGAACCGATTCCCCATCGAACTGGTTCACCATGCGGTTTGCGGTACCTCACTGGTTTGGGGATTAAAAAATTAGCATTCTTCTATGGAATTTTCTCCATCTTCAAAAGGTCATAACTCCTTCACCGTAGCTTGAATTGAGGTGACGTTTCTTCCTGTATCTTTGTGGCGTCGAGATATTCAAATTTCTAGTTGACCAGACCTCCAGACTATGGCTATAAATTACCAAAATTCCCTCAAACTTTCTTATCTTGCCTTTCTTTCATTATTTTGACTTCTCTTGCATACCACTTGCATAAAATCCCTAAAATCGTGGAACGTGAAGTCGTGGAAGCATATATGGGACACTTGATGGAGATGTTGAATGCATGATTCCTAGCATTCAAGTAGAGGCCGTCATATGATATCATGAAGTGATGTGCCGAATGTAGCGGCGTACGACATAAACAAATGTAACATATCGGACTTGAGAAAAATGTCCTTACAAGCTTCATCTGGTACTTCTCCAACTGGTCAAATAATTGGCTTAAATCAGCTATATGGTCAGCTACTTTTTTACTTTTGGTCAGCATGTCGTTGATGTACACCTCCATATTTTTGCCAATCTGCTCTGCAAACACCTTGTTCATCAGCCGCTGATACGTAGAACCTGCATTATTAAAACGAAAAGGCATAACATTATAACAATATGATCCTCGTGGGGTAATAAAAGATTTACTTACCCTGTTTTCTGGCTTCATTTTAATTTGATTATATTCAGAGTAGGCATCCATGAAGCTTAGAAATTCATGCCTCGAAGTTACATCTACCAGCTGATCTATTCTGGGCAGAGGGAAATGATCTTCTGGGCAAGATTTATTCAGGTCTGTGAAGTCCACACACATTCTTTATTTGTTGTTCTTCTTCTTCACCATCACAACATTAGCTAGCCAATCAGGATATTTGACGTCTTCGATGAAAGAAACCTTTTTCAACTTTTCCATTTCCTCTTGAATAGCCTCATTCTTCTCCAGACTAAAGACTCTTCTTCGTTGCTTCACTGGTTTGATCTCTATCTTAACGTTGAGTTTATGATATAAGAAAGTTGGATCTATCCTCGGCATATCTTCATGACTCCACACGAATACCTATTTCCTTTGCTTCAGAAATGCCACCAACTCTTGATTCACTACCGGATCAATTGAAGCACCAATCTGAGTTGTTCTTTCTGGTTGCTCATTATCCAGAATAATGCTTTACGTTGCCTCCATGACTTGGCCTTTAATGAACTCCGTTTAATCTCTTGGGTCTAAGGTTTCAATCTCAGACTCATTAGATTCATCCACTTGATAAGTAGTAGTTTTTTTATTGGCATCCTCCAATTCTTCTTGCTCGATAGATGAGTAATAGCATTCCCTAGCTACGTTTTGATCGTCCTTCATAATTCTAACCCCAAATTTAGTCAGGAACTTTAAACACTGATGTACAGTGGATATAACTGCCTCAAAAGTTTTTAAGCCTACTCTCCCTATAATTATATTGTAGGCTGATTGGATGTTTTTATCCATCACGAAGAAGCGAATCTTTTCTGATCTACATGCAGGCCAGGTACCAATCAACATTTCTAACTTAATCCTCCCAAGCAAAAAAACTTTTTCTTTAGAGAACCCAATGAGGGGGATGTGATATGGCTCCAACTGACTAAGTTTTAACTTCAAACTATCGAAGTAAGGGTAAAACATGATGTCTGTCGAGCTACCATTGTCCACTAGTACTCTTGAGATGATTATATCCTTTATTCTAATTTTAATCACTAGAGGATCATCTTGAGGATACCAAACTCCTTCGAGATCATTTTTGGAAAAACCAATGACCAGCTTATCTTTGTTAACCTACCTCGGGTGATCCTCTTCTACTAGATTTATCCGCTGTATATAGGAACAAGCTTGTGCCTCGTTGAAGTAAGATTTTCTCTCAGTGGTATGATCACCCCCTCCTGCATGTCCTCCTACAATCATGTTATAATATAATGAACCAAGACGAATTGAAAATACCTCATGCTCAGGTTGTCTTGGCCTTTTTAGGAGATCGGGGTCATCTTCATTGTCTCTTTTCTTATCGTCTCTTGGTCAGCAAGGAGATTTAGACCTCTGTCGGGCTCTGTTGTTGGTCCTCCCACCATTCTGGTGATCAACATACTTATTCAGCTTCCCTCGTCTAATGAGTGCCTCTATCTCATTTTGGAGAGCTACACACTGCTTGGTCATGTGACCATAATGCTTATAGAACTCATAATACTTGGATTTATCCCTTCTTTCAGGAGTTGTCCTCAGGTTTTTTGGCCAATTTAGTTCCTCGCTGTTCTTGATCTCTTCCAGAACGTGGTTTATACCCACCTTTACAGGAGTATAATTTACATACTTCCTCAAGCGTTATAATGTTTCTATGCCTTTGGATTGCTTTCTCCCACTGTTATGCTTGTGATCTTTCCTCTTCGATTTATTTTTGCTTTAGTTTCTACCTTTGTCTCAGCATTCTTCTTTACAACCATAGCTTCCTCGACATTCATAATTTTGGCTTCTTTGGCCATTAATTCAGCTATGGATTTGGGGGGATCCTTGGCGAAAGTGTAGTACAACTTGTCTGGTAAGAGACCACTCATGAGAGTCGTGATGGTTGTCTTCTCCTCATAGTCAATGACTTCTAATTTCTCATTATTGAAATGAGTGATATAGTCCATGGTGATTTCTCTTGCCTTCTGTTTAATGCTCAATAAATGTGCTACCCTTTTAACCGGCTTTGCACCAAAATAGAAATTTCCTATAAAGATCTAGGCTAGTTGATGGAAGGTCACAATCTTTCCACGAGGAAGGCTATTGTACCATATCTGAGCGAATTTAGTAATGGTTCCTGAAAATGCTCTGCACCTCATTTTGTTTGGGACTGCAGAGATATCTGCTGCATCTTGATACTGCTCTATGTGGAGAACAGGATCAGTTTTGCCATCATGCTTAGGCGTAACCACATGAGCCTTGAACTTTGATGGTGTGGGGAAATCCATAATTGTTTATACAAATGGAGATCCTTTGATAAAGGTTATTTGGAGAGGGTTTTTAGCCTTAACCATTTCCCCTAATCTGTCTTCTAGTCTTTGAAAAGGCCCTTTCCAAGCATCATTGCTAGCCTGTGATATGTTTATATTCGTACGAGCAACAGATCACGCAGAATTCTCCTCTTGGGATCTCTTTGTACGAGCTACGTTTCGAGGATTGGAATGTGACTGGACTGAGCCTTCTCTTAAATCATTTGGTCATTGAGAATTTCTTGATGCAATCCGAGGAGGATTTATATTCCTCTTAGGGCCCAAACGATCGAATAGAGATACTCTGCTCAACCTTTCCAGAGCGCTTGTTCGTTTTGGAATTAGAGTAACATCTTCCTGAGAATCCAAAATTCTTATAGGCGAAGTTAAGACAGGGTGATATGATAGATCACTTGGATTCTCTTCATGATGGAATTCAATGTGTCTAGATCGTTAAGATGGTGGAAGCATGCTTATACGAATACTTCATTGTCCTAACTAGGTAGATCCTCCATTTTGGACAGTTTGAGTGAACTGTCGCATGGTTTCCTGCATATAGCTCTTTGTCCCATGGCTAAATTTTCCAGGATCCTAGTGATATCATGTGTATTTAGAGGAGCAGAAGGGTTTGGAGCATTTCCATCATTCCTGTTGCTAGATTCTAGGATATCATCCATTTATGAAGTTTTTAGTGAAAACACTATTTATGATAAGCTTTTAGTGAAAACACTATGTATAGTCGTTCCCACAGATGACGCCAATTTGTTGATGTAAAAAACTAAATTCGATGTAATTAGTTAATCACAGATAAATATGAATAAAGAAATAAGATGAGATTTTTAAAGTGGTTCAACCTTAATGAAATGGCCTACGTCCACTGTCTTATATTATTGGGTGTCTTGCCCTAATCTTGGTTAGCTTTGCTTATGATAGCTTACCCTTCCATGAGGGTATTGCAATGTATTTATAGCCCCTGGGCTACTAGTATGAATAGACAATATGCCATTATTAAATAGGCATATACATTTGTACATAGTAAGAATATTCATTGAATCTGTCTTGGTTATTTAGTCTTCCCAGATAGTTGCTCGGTATACTGAGTAGCTAGGTACACTGAGTAGCTCGACACTTTAAGTTACTCGGTACATATATTTATGCCATGCTGGATGACACATGCCTTAACATAACTGGTCCACGTAGCTGACTAATTTTTGTATCAACAATCATAATAGTGGGACTTTATTGGTATACATTCATGTCATTTATTCTCAAAAATCCCAGGTCTATGCATTAACATCTTGTAACGAAAATATTCAAAAATCAGATCGAGTCAACTATGGAAGTTTATGTTGATGATATGCTCGTCAAAACAAAAATTGCATCCGATCATATTAGATATATTTCCAGAACGTTTAATATCTCTAGAGATTATATAATGAAATTAAATGCCTCTAAGTGTGCCTTTGGATTCATCTCTAGAAAGTTTATGGCTGTACCCGTTGACACATAGAGGTGTGGAAGCTAATCTTGACCAGATCACGGCCTTGAAACTCATAAAGAAACTGACCACAACTAGAGGCATTCAGGTATTGACTAGGGTGTTGGACTCCCTTAATTGGTACATATCATAATCATCTAACAAGTGTCGTCCTTTCTTCCAAGCATTGAAGCAGAAAAATATTATGATTTGTACACATAAATGTGATCAAGCGCTGGAAAATTTCAAGCAATACTTGGGATCTCCCCCATTATTGTCAACGTCACTCAGTGGTGAAAAACTCAACTTGTACTTGGACATTTCTCAACACATAACTGGCAGAGCACTGTTTTGGTACCAAGATGGAGATCAACTTCGAGTTTATTATAAAAATTACACTCTCCTAGAATTCTAAAGGAGGTACATGCCTATTGAGAAGTTGATATTAACACTTGTAATGTCATAACGAAAACTACACCATTAATTTAACACACATTATAGCCAACCCCTATTTTCCCCTCAAATAGGTATTAAAGAAAGCAGAAATGTCTAATAGGATGACCAAATGGTCATTGGGGTTGACCCAGTTCAACATCATCTACGAGTCCCAAATTTTTATAAAGGGTCAAGTATTGATAGACTTCAGCGCCGAGTTCTAAACAAGTGTATAAAGAGGGGATATTCATCCTATCTCATACTAAAGATATTCAGCATGAAGAAACGGGATCAATCACCCAAATTGATGTTATTCGTGGATGGAGAATTCAACGAGCGGGGAATCGACACTGAAATCATCTTCATAACTCCAAAAGGGTGCCTCATTGAATAAAAAAGTTCATCTTGGTTTCAATAGATCAAACAATGACGAGGATTATGCAGCTATGATACTTTGCCTACAAAGAGCGATCTCCATGGGATCATAAGACATCTTTGTAACTATGATTATCCTCTGATTGCCAACTAACTAATCGGGGAATAATGAATCCATAGATTTGAGAATGATCGCCTATCAAAATAAGGTTCAAAATATCCTAAAGGCCTTCAGGTTGGCAATAATCAAACAGTTGCTGAGGAACTGAAATTGTCATGTGACGCCTTAGCCGTATTGGCATAAATAATTGACATGGATTTGAAAAGAACTATTGAGGTTGAATAAATTATCCGACCAAGCATTAATGAACCAAAAGCGGTACTTTAACAACCCATAAAATTCATAAATAGATTGATCACATCTAATACAAAAATCACAGGTAAAAAAATAATTAGTAATATCCTTATCATAACGAAATAAACAAAACGATACAAGTAAATATAGAAGGAGTTTAGAAGTGTGTAAGCAATAGAAGAGTTTAGAAGTGTCTAGCTTCTTCTTGTCAATAGGGTTTTTTAGGAGCCTTACACGTGTATAATAGGTAGCGCTTAGATTGGTTTGGTTTGGTTTTATTAGATTGGGTTGTACTTGGCTCTTGTTTGGTAATGGTTGGTTTAGGCCTATTTAGGCTTTATATTCTTTGTATATTTTGGACTTTGCCTTTTTTAAAATATTCTTAAAATTTAGCAAAAAAAAATGTTGAATAAATTTAAAACTTCTATAACACCATCCAATAAGAATAATAAAACTATAACTCCTGAAATCTGGATGTCTCAGTAATAATAGTGTATCTCATACAAATGTCTGACTCATGATGTCTAAATTAGTATAATTGACTAAAAATTGAAATACAAATGATAACATGAATGTAAAGGAGATATTTCACTCGACACCTACATCCGAGGAATGAATACATGAAAATGGTACTAGTGAAACTCCTCTAATGAATAAATCAAGTCTACATCAACAACTATGGCCTAAAACCTATGGGAAAACAATTCAACAACGAGGATTAAATATAGAAAGTCTACAATGAATAATAATATAACTAATTTGGGGCATAATAATAAGAACTCATTTTCCTCCCATGTTAAGTTGATTTTAAGTTAATCGAACCAAATAATGTAAATAAGCATGTGGTTCCACTCCCAAAACCATCTGAGTCTCGTATGATATATGCTCATCTCTTAATTAAGTATCCATTACTTTCTCATCCTGCAACATCCCATATTTTTGTTTTAGTTTTATTTATCCACCCGAGTTTCCTCATTTCTCTAAATAAAGCTTTTTTAAATTAACACTTGTCAATAATTGTCTTAAGACAAATTACATATCCATTATGAAGCATTCATTAGTTATCCCTAGTTTAGAAAATTGTAAAAATATCAATGACTACATATATAAATTTTGACTACTTAGTAGACACTAAATGGCATGAGCATTACTTGGTAACTCAATTTTTATCATAGTATGGAATTATTTTTAGGCTTAAATATTATTAAATTAATAAAATTGTGAAAAATAATTACTTTATGGGCTAATTTGGTTAAATTAAAAGAGTTGTATATACTTAAGAGGTAATAATATAAGTTTCATAAATTAAAGGTGTAAAATGCCAACTAAACAAAACTTTTGGGGACAAAACTACAATAATGAAAATTGAGTAAATATCAATATATTTTGAATTAGTATATTCTCTCCATGATTTGGGGAATCTTATTACAACCTAAGAAAGTTTCCTTCCTAGTGTGTATTCTATAAATGACCTCTTACAAACCTACCTAACCTTTCACCAATTTTACTTTAAATAGGAGCTCCCCCAACACCATAAAACTCACCAATTCACTTGAAACCTTAAGAGCACACAAGTCTCTTCTTCCATACCCATTTTTCTACCTGAGAAGGGGTATATCCCCAAAAAGTAGATTAGTGCTTTTTATTTCACTTTATATGCGAAAGAAGATTTTAAATCGATTTTATCTTTTCATCCTCAACCTACATCTATGTGATAAAAAAGATAAATCGAACCAAGCTAACAATAAAGAGAGGGTATAAGAAAAAAAACATTTCGGGTAAAACCTTTTTTCACTCACAAACGTACAAGGGAGTCGACTTACAAACTACCCGATCCCCACAAGCTTAGAGTGCTATTCTTCGAAAATCTCGAAGGAACAACTACAATCCTCGCTAGAATCACAAGACCGTAGTCCTATGAATTAACCTCATCCTTCATCTTCAGCAGTGATTCCCCGCAGGTATCACAAGTCAGCAATGGATTTCATCTCCACCAAAGTGTGTGTAATAGATACAAAACTTTCTAGGGTTCTAAATTAATTCATAAGAATAATATTCAAGGATGCTTTGTTCTGAATTAAAACAATGTTTTGACACACAAAACTTGAAGAACTTTTACTGGTTATTTTTCGAAACATAATTGGAAAATGTCTTCAACAATCTGATCCCAAAATAGGTATTTATAAAAAAAACTTAAGTCGACGGATCGTTCGAACGACTTCTAGATTTCGTTTGGACAATAGGTGCATGTTGTTAGAAGCGACATGAGATGTCGTTAGTGACATTGCATGTCGTTAGAATGACAAAGGCATGTCGTTTGAACGACATTGTGATGTTGTTTGAATGACAGAAACAAAAATTTCCCAATTAAAAAACTCCGCCTACAAGTATCTTAGAAAATATATTTTTGAAACCAAAACAGTCATGTTCGTCTTTTGACAAAAAATTAAACATCACAAACATTATTTCCTGAATTAATTCAAAATCTAAATTGTTTTATATCTTTCGGGATGTCGGGAAGTCTTAAAACTTGGAGATGCTTGAGTTCGATTCGTGTTGATTGTGCGTGACGATTTGTAACGGAATATGCCAAACTAGTATAAAACTATGCTATGAACAATGTTTCAAAACTTGTTCTTACAAATCTCCCCCTTTGGCTATTTCGGTGCAAAACAAATAAATAGACCTAATTATCAAATTAAAATTAAAATATTCTATGACAAAAGTACTAACACCCTTCCCAAACCTAAAACGGAACGGCATAAGTTTATATGCCTTCAAAAGATCTTCTTCTTCCCTTTTCCAAAAACTTTATCTTCATCCGTGTGTCTTGAATTCCGCAAATAGGTACCTACACGCATGAGACAAAAACATATACCTTTGTGACGCATCGAGTTTGAAACAAAATAAAGATCATAAATACTCCCCTATAATTTAAACTCATAAAAAAACTCCATTTTAATTTGCTGTCCCCCCTTGTTTTTATCAAAATAGGCAAATAAATATAGAAGTAAGAACATAAACATGAAATGCAAAGCATCATGACGAAGAAAATATATCATCACAAAAGATGTAAATCAAACATGTGTAATGATTATCTCAAAGGGAAACACAACCATCTATTTTTGAAAAGTTTCAATTTAAAAAAAAATCACAAATCCAACATAATACCAAATATAATATATGAGAAATAAATCGAAGAAAATCCTTCACACATATATATAGGTATAAACGACCACAAAATATGACACAAAATACATAAAATTTCCACACTAGCATTTGTATTGTTGTTTTCAAATGTGTAGAATGGAATAAATGGTCGTCAACTAGTAATAAAATAATTATAACCCAAACACTCAAATATGTTCAAGAAGTTATAATTGATCGCAAAAATTTATCAAACTAAGATTTAGCCTAAAATGACAAATAAAGTTGAACTTAATGAACAAAACAAATTCAGACAGGCCTAGAATATTGATGATTCTACAAATCAATAGAGTTATGACAAAATAAGCATAACTAGGATTCATTGTCATTGTGCAAACCCCTTGATATTTCAATTTAAACTCCCTTAAATATAATTCTTTTCATTTATTTTAAATGTTCATATCAAACTAAACTAATTGTCCCCATTTTGGCATATTTTTCTTTTTATTGTCTTAATTTTTTTCTTGGATTCCTTTCAAACGGTGGCTTTCACGATGAGATTATTATTCTCTCGCAATTCTTTTCCGTGTACACTCATATTTTTTCAATACTAAATAAATCCTCACGAACAACGGTTCTTACATGCACAAATCCTCCATCGTCAAATAAACATGTATATGACAAGACTGATAAGAGAAAATCTCACCAAGCTCAAATATATATGTGAAGTCAAAATCCAACAAGCTCGTGCATGTGTGTGTGGATGCATATACAAAGTCTAATCCATAAAGCAAGTCAAGCTGAAACAACTCCATAAACATGGTTAAGATCAATTTAAGCACCTAAAATCATAACCAAATGTCCTAGACACATGAAAATTGCGTAGTGAATTATATTGAAACACACCAATATGCCACACTAAATGTGTAAAAGTAAATTACACAAAGAACCAATTTTTTTTTGGATTTTTTAAAAATTTTCAAAAAAAAAATATAAAACGAAAAATCTTTTTGTATTTTTCAATATGACTCAATAAAAGAAAAATATAATACAAAAGTACACATGTCATTACACTATCCAGAATATTTTAAGAAGCATAACTAGAGTATGACAAATGAAATCATGCAAGCATCTAACCATAAGAAATAGCACGTGACGCATCATGTGCAAGCACGTGAAAATCAACCAATTTAATAATTAGCGTCTCCAAAATAGATTTCCTAACCCAAACGCGTGTATACCTAACTCGAGGGGTTATGGGAACCGATGAGACACTATCCTTAAACATCCTAGGACCTCTTGCAAGATTAAAACAAAAACGCCTAAGGTGACCTTTCCAACCACAATGTGAACATGTGAAAATGAGAGGAATGTTACCTATGGGTTGACCTTTTCTAACGTCCTTGATTTTCGTTGACCATCTAAAATAAATAATGGTTTTGGCCTTAACAATCTAAGCACTAGAACAATAAGAACCATTACCATCACTACTCAAACTACTTGAGTCTTTTAAATTATTTTTCAACTTCAAATTTTTTTACTCAAGCAAAGAATTAGACGCTTCTAATTTTAGGGACTCCTTCATATTTTCAATCATTCCTGAAAGGTTATCTCTCTCACCCCAAATGAAAGAAAACTTATCCTTAAGAGTCTTCTCATGTGCCACAAAATCATTAATTAAAATATTTTCCTTAACATCATAAACATTAACCCTAGAATTTTTAAAGTCCTCTAATTTTTTTTCTAAAACAAGGAATCTATCATCACTCTCCTTTTTGGCCATTTTAAAAATACAAAAGTCATGGTGTAAGGCAGCAAACTTGTCACGATAAATATCTTTTTGATTTTGAATTGTTTGCAGAAGTTACAGAACATTTTTAAAAGGATTTTTGAAAAATTCAATTCTTTCGACAAACTTAAAATTCAAGTAAGAATCCATCAAGAAAATCAAGCACAAGAGAGATGGATAAAATAACCACCCAAAAAGTAAGTTAACAAGATCAAACACAATAACTTAGTGCAACCCTCTCTGATACTAATTTGAGAAGGGGTGTATCCCTAAAAACCTGATTAATGCTTTTTATTTCACTTTCAATGCGAAAGCAGATTTTAAACCAATTTTATCCTAAACATGCATCTATGTGATAAAACAGATAAATCAAATCAAGCTAACAAAGAAAACAAGGTATAAGGAAAAAAACTCTTTTCAGGTAAAATCTGTATTCACTTTGAAACTTACAATAGAGTTGACTTACAAACTACTTGATCCTCGTAAGCATAGAGCGCTATTCTTTAAAAATATCTAAGGAACAACTATGATCCTCATAAGAATCATGAGACCGCGGTCCTACGAATTAGCCTCAACCTCCGTCTTCAGCAGTTAGTCCCCACAAGTATCATAAGTCATCCATGTAGTGCCTCTCCACCAAGGTGTATGCAATAGATGCAAAAGTTTCTAGGGTTCTAAACTAATTCACAAGAATAATATTCAAGGATGCTTTTCTTATGAATTAAAATAGTTTTTTGACACACAAAACTTGAAGAACTTTGTCTGCTGATATGCAGAAATGTAATTGGAAAAAGTCTTAAATAATTTGATCACGAAACAGGTATTTATAAATACCTTAAGTCGGCGGGTCGTTCGAACGACTTCTAGATGTTGTTTGAACGACATGCGCATGCCGTTAGAAATTACATGAGATGTCATTAGAACGACAAATTCATTTGGTTTGAACAACATTGTGATGTCGTTTGAACGACGTAAATGAAACTTTCCCATTTATAAAACTCCGCCTACAGGTATCTTAGAAAATATATTTTCGAAACCAAAGCAGTCTTGTTCGTCTTTTGATAAAAAATTAAACATCCCAAACATTATTTCTTGAATTAATTCAAACTCTAAATTGGTTTATACCTTTTGGGATGTTGGGAAGTCTTCAAACTTATAGATTCTTGAGTTCGGTTCGTCTTGATCGTGCGTGACGATTTGTAACAGGATACATTAAACTAGTCTAAAACTATACTATGAACAATGTTGACAAACTTGTCCTTACACTAACTGTGTTTATGGAGTTTTTATTCCTAGACATGGATGATTGGGTTAAAGAAGTGTTCTATGCGTGTGTATTTGGGTACTGATTTTGAACTTAAGGAATTCAACTATGGATGATAAGTGGATATATTCTATACTCTATTTTTTCTTTTAAACTGGGTATATTGGGTTTCACATGGCTGTGTGTGTGTGTGTGTGTCTATATATATATATATATATATATAAGTGTGTATACTAGAGGATTTCCGTGCCGAGGGCAGGGTGATAAAATTTTTCCCGTGATAAAACCCAGCCCATAATAACTCGTCTTTTTAAAAAAAAATTGAAAAAGAATATTTAAAAAAATTATATAATAATATATGTATGTATGCATGATATCATGGAAGACATAAAATGTCATGCATGTTTAACATGCATGACACATAAAAATATACCATTTTCTCCCATATTATATGGATATAATTATGAGTATGTGTATACGAGTGTTACAAAATGAAGAATAGAGAGAAGTCGAGAGGAAAGGAGAAAGGGAAATCGAGAAGAGAGAAAGAGAACACTAGAAGAGTAAGGGGGAGAGAGCGAGAGAAGGTGGGAGGAGGTTCGCCGACGGAGAAGAAACTCACGAGAAGGGATATAACCATGTTGCCTGTGTCTCTCTCTCTTTTTTTAAACTTCTTAATGTGTGTGTGTACATATATATATTAAACTCATTTTATTTATTAAAACTTTAAATAGTCATATTTTTCAAAATATAAATTTGAAAAATGAGGGAAAAATAACGTTGGGTTTGTGATGATGAATAGATAAATTTGGAATATACTTTATCAGTATTTGATAACATTTTAACAAAAGCCATTTTTTGAACCTTCGTGTCAATTAAGGGTCATCCGATACTCATCGAAACAACTTTTTCATATGTGTTTTTATACCAAAAATTCTCATACACTATTTGATGTTTTTAGAATATAAAAGAAATATCCGTTTACAAACTTCGAAACATTATTTTTATCTACCTTCGTATTATTATTAACAAAGTTATTTTGTTAATTGTATCATTTTAAACAAGGATTCGAAAGGAGTTCCTATGCGAAAAATGTGTATTATAAAGTATTAATTCCTTACAAGTGTTGATGTCAAAAAATGGACTAGATCCAATTTTCTAATCACATATAAAATATAAGGCTGTAATGAAATGATCACATAAGAGACAAAGAGTTTTTAAAGTGGTTCGGCTAGGGTCTGGCCCTATAAACCCCGTCGTCGAATTCCAAGTTATTAATATCCTATCTCATTTCAATCTATTGCTAGGACGACCTTGGCTCCACAGTATCAAGGGTGTGTCTTCCTCACTCCATCATAAATTGAAGTTCTTCGCCAACGGATGAGTCATCACTATTTTGGGCGACAAAGACAACGCCGAGGGTCCAAGTACCAGCACTCCAATTCTTGAGATACAGCACGGGTAAAATGATGTGCTCCTATCAGGATTTTGAGTTGAGCCACTCCTACTCTTGGCAGGGGATGATTTCAAAGAAAGGGTTTGTCCAGAATACGACCCTCATGTGAACGTCAATGTGATTTAGATGTTCAGAAACATGCACTTCATGCCCGGACTGGGGCTAGGACAAAGACAACAAGGTATACTTGAGCCTATTGAACTGCAGAGAGCTTTCCCTCCTTGTGGTTTGGGGTATCAATCATCAGAACAAGAGATTTGAATGATCCTCCAGTCTCGACCAAGGAGAGGACTAAAATGAATCCAGACTATCCCAGGTGATTCCTTGAATGGACGATTCATCAAAGAGGGTGAAGATTTCCCCTTTTGAGGCTTTCCTGAACCATGGTATGGCCATACAGATAATAAGATGAATCCCAGAATGGAGATCTTTTTCCAAGATAGCTACCCATGTGCCGAAAGTTCCAAACGCCATGTAAAACCGTTCATCAAAGATACCAAAGAGACTGAGGAAGGTGACTCCAAAGATTCCTTCAACTTACAGACACTGGGGTTAACACTCTGCACGGTTCATTCAGGCATTACATCACCGAATCCGTCCCAACTGATCAAAGCTTCTAACATACCTCTCTTACTCTGGCATACTGCACCAGTTCTACCTGCTGAAATATCCCCTAATCCTAATTTTTACCCCATTTCTTCTTCTGTTGTCTATCCTTGCTCAAATGTAATCGAGACCTCCTTTGATGAGGTTTCCAATGCTATTTTTCCTATCAATGAAATAAAAGAAGATTTTGAGTATCTTGTTGTGCCTTACATTAACTATTTGGATTCTAATCAAACTTTTGATGATGATGATTTTACAAATGAATAATTATTAGCTGATCTAAATAAGGTTAATAATAAACAACATAACCGCGTTTAAGTTAATGACGAAGAGACTGTTGTTGTTAACCTCGGTTCTAGTAGCCAACTGCGCGAGATTAGGATATGGGCTACCCTTAACGATCATGAGCGTGCACAACTCGAAGAATTGCTAAAGGAATTCGTGGATGTCTTTGCATGATCCTATGATGATATGCCCCAAATTGATCCTGAAATATATCAGCATGAGATTCCCACTCTCTCAGATTACAAGCCGGTTAAACAAAAGTTGAGAAAGCTTCGCACCGAATGGTCTCTCAAAGTCAAAGAAGAGGTGGCCAAATAGTTGAATGTAGGCTTCATTCGTGTGATCAAATATCCCATGTGACTAGCCAACATAGTGCCTGTGCTGAAATCAGGAGGGAAGGTTAGGATGTGCGCAGACTATCGGGACTTGAATAAAGCCTCTCTAAGGGATGATTATCCGTTACCCAATATCGACATGATCATGGACAACACAGCTAGTCATGCTCTTAAGTCATTCGTCGAAGAGTTTTCCGGATATTACCAAATCAAATGCACCCCGACCACCAAGAAAAGACTGCGTTCATCACCCCATGGGGAACCTTTTGTTACACTGTTATGCCATTTGGTCTCAAGAACGCTGGGGCTACTTACTAGAGGGATGCCACAACCATTCTGCACAATTTAATTCACAAAGAAGTTGAGGTCTATGTGGATGATATGATTATCAAATCCAAGACTAGAGAAGATCATGTTCCCGCTCTCCAAAAGTTCTTCTCAACGATTGCGACAATATCAGATGAGACTCAATCCGCAAAAATGCGTCTTCAGCGTTACAAAGGGAAAACTCTTGGGATTCATGGTCAGTGAGAAGGGGATAGAAGCAGATCCTGCCAAGCTGAAAGCCAAACTTAAGATGCCACCTCCTCGAACGGAGAAAGAAGTCTGAGGTTTCCTTGGGAAATTATAATACATCAGCCAGTTCATCAGACAACTAACCTCCATCTGCGAACCTATCTTCAAACTACTCTGAAAGGATTCAACCAAGGTTTAGAATGAGGCCTGCCAAGAAAATTTTGGTCAAATTAAATAATATCTGACTCAACCTTTGGTACTCATGACACCACGCCCTGGTCTCCCTTTTCTCCTCTACCTAACCATAACCAATACTACAGGTGGGACTTTGCTAGCCCAATACCTTGAAGATTCTCGTAAAGAAAGAGCCATCTATTATGCCAGCCATAAATTGGTCGGGTATGAGGTGAACTACATTTCTTTGGAAAAGGCATGTGTCGCACTTCTCTGGGTTACCCGAAAGTTGTGGCACTACATGCTCGCCTTCCCCATCAAACTTGTATCCCGAATGGACCCCATAAAATACCTGCTTGAGAAACCTGCCTTATCCAGCCGAATGGCTCGATGGTTGATGCTCCTAGCCGAGTTTGATATCGTGTACATCATGCAAAAATCCATTAAAAGAAGAGCCATCTCTGACTACCTCACTGATTACCCCATGGATGAAGCCGATGTCTGGATCTCTGAATTCCCAAATGAAAACATCCTTCGCACTGCCCAGGACAATCTCCGATGGAAAATGTTTTTTGATGGGGCTGCCAACAAAAAGGGATATTGCATTGGGATACTTCTGATCACCCCAGATGACTCCCACACTCCTATCGTCATCAAGCTGGATTTCTCTTGTACCAACAACATGACTGAATATGAGGCATGCACGATAGGACTCAAAGTCGCTCTTAAGAAAGGTATTCAATGCCTATACGTCTACGGGGATTCCGCTCTCATTATCAGTCAAGTGCTCAGAAAGTGGAGAGTCAAGAACGAGAAGCTCCAACCCTTCCATGACCACTTGGAAGAGCTAGCCTCCCAATTCTAAGATATCACCTTCCATTACCCACCTCGAGCAAAGAATAACCTAGCCGATGCCCTTTCTACCTTGGCCTCCATGGTCGACATGCTCAAAGGAATATAAATGACCCCCTTCCAGGTTTAAAAGCAAGACAAACCAACCCACTGCTACCACATTGAGCTCGTTACCACAGAAGATCCCGGGCTAGCCAATTACTGGTACTATGATATTTGGCACCTCCTCAATCATGGTAGGTATCCCGAAGGATCTAATAAGAAAGATCGAGCAATCCTTCGAAGACTGGCTACCCAGTACATCATCTGTCACAAAGCACTGCTCAAAAGGAACTTCAATGGAACTCATCTGCACTGTATCGTAGGGGCTGACATTGAAAAGACAATGCAGAAGATCCACAGTAGGGAATACGGACCCTATATGAATAGTCACATGCTTGCCAAGAAGATCATTCGATAAGGATACTACTAGATCACCATGACCCAGGATTACACCGCCTCTGTTCGAAGATGCCTCAAATGCCAACAGTTCTCCAACCTTCAGCATCTGACTCCACATGAATTATATAACATGACCTCTCCCTGGTTGTTCTCCACCTGGGGCATCGACATCATAGGGAAGGTTACACTGAAGGCTTCCAATGGGCATGAGTTCATCCTAGTTTCCATTGATTACTTCACCAAGTGGTTAGAAGCTGAGTCATACACAGTCCTGAATGCCAAGAAAGTGGCCAAATTCATTAAGAAAAACATCATCTACCGATATGGGGTCCCGCACGAGTTAGTGTCAGATAACGGGTTGCATTTCGAGGTAAAAGTCACAGAAGTGGTCAACGAGTGTGGGATTCATAGACACAAATCTTCTCCCTACCGACCTTAAACCAACGGTGCAGTCGAAGCTGCCAATAAGAACCTCAAAGCCATCGTCAACAAGATGACTAAAAGGTGTCGATATTGGGCGGACCGAATCCCGTACGCCCTCTGGGGCTATCGAACCTCAATTCGAACCTCTACTGGGCTATCCCTTACTTTCTTGTCTACGGCATGGAAGAAGTCCTTCCCGTGGAGATGAAAATACCCTCGCTGCGCCTCATGCTCGAAAACAAGGTCAGTGAAGAAGACTGGTGCCAAAGTCTTCTTGACGAGCTGACCCTCCTAGACGAAAGGAGATTAAAAGAGCTATACCACATACAAGAGTATCATCGCCTAATAGCGCAATCATTCAATAAGAGTGTCAAGGACCACGATGTTCGAGAAGGGGATCTAGCCCTCAAAGAGATCATAGAACCCATCTGGGACACATTAGGAAATTCAAGCCCAATTGGAGTGGCCCCTGCATTGTCAAGAAGATTGTGTGCAGCGGTGTCGCCATGCTCACTGACTTAGATGGGGAGGAGATGGCTCGTCCATTCAAGTTAAACTGTCTCAAGATGTTCTACCCCTAGTCTAAAATTTTAACGCGCTACGATGCTTCTCATCTCCCTTCTATTCTAAAAAAAAATCTCATCATTTCCTTTTACCCAGAACTACGCGGGCCTGATCCTCTACAATAAACCATTTCCAAACAAAAAATTTCAAAAACCCCAGAGGTACGTAGGCAACTCATTCACTTTACATGAGCACGACCCTTTCTTTTTCATAAAATACTATTCTTTTCTTATCTTTGAGAACAACAGTCCTTCCTAACATATACTTGAACAAAAGGTTTATGTATGCCTTAAAGATCGGTATAGGTAATTCAAAAATACAAAACTCATCAAAAGGAACAACAGGATGATCAAAAACTTGTTTATTTCATTAATAAGAAATTACAGTGCAATTACATAAAGGAACAGATAACTCCATTCCCCCTACTTTCCTAAAACGCCAAATAAATCCCCACATTTATTCCCCATTACAAAATAAACTCTCCTAGAGTCCTATCCACAGCTACCAGAGGAGACTGCTCCGTCATCATCATCTGTATCCTGGGGTCCCCAAGCTTCCCTTGACTGAACAGAGTGCCGCAGGTGCTCCATGAACCGATAAGCCCGAACCAGCTTCGAAAAAACTACAACACTTCCCTCCATGGTATTAAATAAGACAAGCCACCTTTGTTCAGTTTCCACTGCCAACATCTTGCTAACCACTCTCCTCCACAACCACTTCATATAATCCCCAGTGATATGCCAAACTCTCCCAACATAGTGAGAGGGACGGTTTGATGGACGCCGATTCTCCCACAAAGAGCCAAGCCGCATGCGCAGACGCTCAGTCAAATCTTCTACCAGAAAGAAGTCTAGTGTCCGAGGTGGCACGACCTGTTCCCAGCCAAATTGACGCAGAAGTCGCCAAGGTAAATAGAAAGAGGTCTGTTTGAGACCAACCAACCGGACATACAGGTATTCCCCCATCTCCAGAATAGGCAACAACTGTCCTTACCAAGGCACTGGCCACCACATATTTAGAGTCCCGTGATCCACAAATCAGTTTTCCCAGCTCTCGATGTCCAAGCCAACGCTAATAAAATGGTGTAAAAAGAAGTTGGGTACAACTGACAAAGGGTATTCCAGAGGAGTCACCAGGCGGAGTCTCTCAGACAACCACATGAACAGCATCACAGGGCTACCCCTCAGGAAGTCAGAATGACCTTCTTGCCAGGCATCCAGGCCATTCAAAGTCTCCGACAGTATGCGACGGTATGACATCCAGGAAATAATAGCTACAAGTTGTGGGTCCACCAGTAATTCCCCAATCACCAGCAGTAATTTTGATACTAAGCCCAGAACAACGGCTCTGGCATATACAGCATCACCAGCCTCCTGCAAGTGCACGGACTGTAACACCGCCGAAAGGGAGATCATTCCCCCAGCAACCAATGGTCTGGCCGCCGAAGGTGAAATGCGAAGAAGCCCAGCCAACAACTCCCTGGGAGAATGGGAAAACTTAGGAAGAGCTACAGCGACACTCGAATTTATCCTCAGCATGACAGAAAATTCCTCGTAGGTAGGACAAACTTCATCCAACCCAAAACGGAGTACATGGTCTTCGAGGTACTAGAATTGTATCGTCGCCATCAACATGTTGCACTCAATGGGCCGGTTGCGCCACAAAGAAACTCGACGCATACTGAAAGCATCGTAGTTGACATTATAAGATCACATTGCTTCCAAGTCTTCGAGGTAGTTAGAAAACCCAATGCTACCAGGGAGAGCCATCTTGCAAGACTAAGAAATAGTAGGCAAGTAAGTAAGAATGTGAAGGTGTGATGGAAACACTCCATCCTTATCCCTTTTTATACTTGAAAACCCTCACAAAAAACATAACCCCTACAGAAATAGGAGGAAATCCTACCCCACAAAGTATAAGAGGCTAAAGAGGGCACTAATCAAAGCTTTGAATGGATGGGACTAGACTTGACTGTCGATAGGCAGGATAAGGGTCGTGCCGATCGACAACCCCCTATTTTTGGAAAATTTTCCTTTTTTCTCTTTTGTCAAAATCAGAAACTCATTAAAAATAAAGTGATATTCTCAACAGAATTTTAAAAATCCTCTTCCACCCCTATATAATTTCTAATTTTTAAAACCATCCTCCAAAATCCTAAAAATATTTCTTTTACGATCTCAGCAGCAAAATAAAAGTGCATGTGCATGCATTCACCATTAACAAAAGATAATAAAAAAATCCCATTGCATTGCATATATATATATTCTCTTATGTGTTACATCAAATTTTGTAGGAAATAAAGAAAAACAAACAACGTGACTCAGCCCGAACCCACATTCTCTCTCTCTCACCTATCCTCTTTCTAAGAGCTTCCACCCCTGTGACGCGCTCTCTTTCCCCTACGATGAGACGATGCACCACCGCTACCAGAACCAGAGTCCTCCCCGAATGAAGCAGACGACACCAAGCAGGAAGGAACCGGGACTGCATCCCGATTATGGGCAGTTACCGAAGATATCTAGTCCCTAATGTCCCTCAGCCAAGTGGTCGACACCCAGACTTACTGCAAGTAAAAGGAAAAATAAGTATCAAAGAAAAAAGGATCGAAGCAGAAAAGGAACCAAAAAAAGGAAGAAGGTATACCGCAGGATGAAGAACCTCCTCTGTCAAACCCAGCTCCTCCAGATCCATTGCATGAGGACGGTGCAACATGGGGACCATCCCTCCATTGGCTCGCTGAATGTTGTACGAAGGGGTATGTGATCGAACAAAGGGAACCTCTGAAGTCGCCGTCGATGCAGACACCGACGGACCGCCGCCATTGTGGGAAGACCCCACCGCTCGACTCGATCCTGCAGGAGGGAAATGCAAGGCATCATATATGCTGGGCGCCATCAACCAGCTCGTCACAAAGTCCATATAGTCATACGGCACAGCCGTATCAGTGTACAACAGATAGGACTAGTCGATCATCGCCGTGATCCTCGCATCCTCTGGCAGCAGCCGCTCCCGCCTCATAGACATAGAAGGCTACACAGGTGGCACCACCACCTCCTCCTCAGCAGTCTGTCGAACCACCCTCTCCCCGAGATACCAAGAGTGGCCCAACTCATACGCCAGTAAATGCCTCATCTATGCATTAACACCAGTCGCTCCCATATCCTGAATGGCTGTCCTCCAAGGGTAAAAGGTCACCTGAAAATCCCCAGCAGGCAAAAGTCAATACAAAATCAGACCATGCAAAAAACCAAGACTAAAGAGGAAAGAATCTTACCCTACCACTAGTCAGGCCATTCAAGACCTGACGTACCGCCTCCATATAAAGAGATCCCTTTGACTGCCGATTGTCTTTCTGCCATCTATACAATCGGCAGAAGTCCCCAACAGTATCGTCTTTCAGGGCAATTGATTAGGCATAAATTCTTTACATTTAACCCCTTAATTTCGGTATTTTTATGATCCCGTGCATTGTAAATAGTTTGGATTTGTCTTATATTTATTCTACTAACCCTTTTTGGCAAGTATTTCATATTTTGTGTATCTCTTAGGTGTTTTACCGATATTTCATGCAAATTAGTGCGAAAGAGAATGCAAGACAGTGAAAGAAAGCAAGAAATGGGGAGTTCAAGGGAATTTTTGTAATTTTACATATATATTCCGGTGGTGGGGAAAACTAGAAAGTTGAATATATCTAAATTACAAGAACATTGTAAAAAATGACACCCCAATCCGAGTTACGGTGAAGAAGTTATACCCATTTAAAGTTGGAGACAGAAAGTCAAAGTTGAAATTAATTCTGGAAGCTGAAGAGTTTCAACTCTTGAAATTTCTTTTATAATTCCTTTTTATTAGTTTTAAAACGTATAGAGGCATGGGGAGAGTCATTTTTGAGATATATAAAACGGAAAACCCTAGTAGGAAGAAAGGAGGTTTGTTACTTCACGTTTTAGGAGGCTAGTAGTTAGTTTTTAAAGGATTCTTGTATCCAAGAACCCTAGTTTTGAAGTTTGGCTACTATTCAAGATTCAAAGATATATTCAAGATTCATCATTCATCCATTGCAAGTAATTTTAATTTATTGTCTTTACTACTTTCATAGTTAGTTTAATTAATTGTTTCTTTCTAGTTTTCCAATCCCAACTCAAGTCATGTTCTCAATTTTCTAGATTTAGTTATGAATTCCTACACTTTTATTTTTAAGTTTTCTTTTATTTTAATCATGTTAAGCTAAGTTTTTAAGGGTGGGGATGCACGAACCCAACCCGATGTGGTATGCATAGATATAAAATTTGTCCTCTAAATTAAATAAGTGATTAGATCGTGTTGTATAGTTTCACAACCACTGTAGACCTTTTGACCTCGTTTGCCCTAGGTAATTGGGGTGCTTAAGGATGCAACGCGCGTGAACTATTGCGACACTTCTTTACTCATTCTTTGATTATGTGTGATGATGGCTTGAACCTCATATCTGTAATGCTTTGGAGTACTAAAGGCTGGGTCTGATCAATTATCTAATTTATGACTAATTTTGTACTGGCATACATACCAGGGTATGGGGGAGTGTATTCTTAACCAATTTCTTCATTCATACTAATTCCTTTGTAGTTAGTTAATTTTTCATTCGTAGGTTAATTTAATTGAATTTAGTTAATTCATAAATAAAATCCAAAAATCAATGATCTTTTTCATTTCTTTTATTTTAATATCAACTTTAGGATTAAACTACCTTACCTTTGTCATCACGTTCACTCATCCTAGTTCCCCGAGGATTCGATACCCAGACTAGCCACTATACTCTATAAGAGTGTAGTTAAACTTTAGGTTTTTGTATTGCGGTTGGAAGTCGATAACAATGATTAGCGTATTTACACGGACGCTCAGTTTTTCCACTAGATCAGCAATCAGTTGGGTATTGCACCTAATCATCTTATAGAACCACTTCTGCCAAAGACAAGAACCCACAATAAAAAAAGAGACGCATAAGGAGAATGCGAATGCATGAAAGGAAAATGCGCAAAGTGAAGAATACCTCAAGAAGATACGTGGCTCCAGTAAAAGTTTACCGGTAGCACCGACAGAATGCATCCAAAGAAAAATAGAGGGTCACCAAAGTCAGGCTCTCCCAATCGTAGAGAGGGATGTTCGAAAACATCCTCAAATACGTCAAGAACCACAAATGGATGACGTTAACGCTCGATGCCACTATGAAACCTCCCAGCACCAACAATATGAACAACAAGACCATTTGCCTCACCTGCAACCCGTCCTCCACATCAATCACCCTGCTCAACTAAACATCCTTTATTTAGGACAATCGGATGGAATCCCGAGACACTATCCTCCCTACGTCACCAAACTCCGCACGCATCGCCTTTGACCTCACCCTCAGAGAATTATCCACCTCTATCTGCTCTTCTTCACAATCCATCCCCAGCAGCTACTTCACATCTATGGGAGTCACGGTCATCTCCCCGAAACTAAAATGGAAGGTATGGGTAGTATCCCACCATCTCTCCCCCAAAGATCATAAGACCGCTGTCGAACGAGGTGTCTCATCCAGTACAAACGCCAACCTCCCAAAACCCGCTGATGATATCACCCAACGCACCACAGGTGGAAGATGCTCCCAGACGTCCTTAAGCCCCGTCGTACCATGGGAGCGTATGTTCTTCAGAGAGATATCAGACTGTCAAAAGAAAAAAACCTTGTCAAAAATTCAAGAAGGAAGGAAAAATCACCAAGAAAAAAGAGAAGAATGCCAAAAGTCAGGTTACTTACATAACCGTTGGGGCTCACGCTCGAAGAGCGATGATGTGACGACTCCCATAACAAGGTCTGCTCATCCGCAACCAGCTCGAATGCGTCAAAGGAATTCTCGCTCCTCAAAACAAGAGGTACCCTCGACCTCCACTCTACGTTCGCCCAGTCATCGACAATCAACCATTCCCTATGCGCTGCAGTGCTCACAAAGGCGGCCATTTCTTAGAGATCGGAATGCTAGAACGACTTGCAGAGGAAAATCACAGAAAGAGGGAAAGCGAGAAGCTGTGATTGATGAAGGGAATTCGTCCCCTTTATATAGGATGCCAAGGGTCATGCCGATAGGCATTAACCCCCCCCCCCCCCCCACACACACACCGATCGGCACTGCCTTTTTACCTTCCCGAGGTAGTCCAAAAGTCCGTGCCACTACCGAATGGCACCCTCAGCACCATGCCGAACGGCACCCCCTTAAAATTTTGTACAAAAATTCCCAAAAAAAAGTGAAAAATCCTCAGAAAATTCCTAAAAACCCTGGAAGGATTTAGAACATTTTCGCCAGGAAAATTTTGCATTCCCGCACACGGAACCCCTATTTCCCTAGTGGAACTCTCAAGAGCCAAGTAAATACCTTCCCGGCAACGTTCGCAGAGAATCTCTAAGGATCACCTCCTATACCCCAGAAGTCTCAAACCTCCCCGAGCAATACGTCTAATAACTGGACCACCTAATCCTTTCCCTAGTGAAGTTTATAGCATCAAATTTGCCTTTCCTTCGTAAAGTCCCCAAGATCACAAGGATTTCCCCAACAATCAGCTCCCCAGCTCAAAAACAACATCGCTACCTAATTTTCCCCAGAGGAATTCCAAAGAATCATTCTCCTAAGGCAATATCTCCAAAGGACGCTCTAAATTTTCCCCAACTTATTAACTATTCCCCAGCGGAACCCAAAATCCAATATTTATCCTCTCTTAGGTCAGAATTGACCTCGGTCTTGGATCGTCACCTTAGTTAGGTCAGAATTGACCTCGGGCCTCGATCGTCACCTCTCTTAGGTCAGAATTGACCTCGGTCTTGGATCGTCACCTTAGTTAGGTCATAATTGACCTCGGTCCTCGGTCATCACCTCTCTTAGGTCCGAATTGACCTCGATCCTAAATCGTCATCTTAGTTAGGTCAAAATTGACTTCAATCCTCGGTCAGCACCTCTCTTAGGTTAGAATTGACATCGGTTTTAGATCGTCACCTTAGTTAGGTCATAATTGACCTCGATCCTCGATCGTCACGTCTCTTAGGTCAGAATTGACCTCGTCATGGATCGTCACCTTAGTTAGGTCAGAATTGACCTCGATCCTCGGTCATCACCTCTCTTAGGTCAGAATTGACCTCGGTCTTGAATCGTGACCTTAGTTAGGTAAGAATTGACCTCGGTCCTTAGTCATCACCTCTCTTAGGTCAGAATTTACCTCCGTCTTCGATCGTCACCTAAGCTCATAGAATTAGCTTCAACCCGCAGAATTGGTCATCCTTACTTAAGCTCACATAATTGGCTTCGACCTTTATAATTGGTCATCTCTACTTAAGCCCGCAGAATTGGTCATCCCTACTTAAGCCCGCAGAATTGGCTTCGACCCGCAGAATTGGTCATCCCTAATTAAGCTCGCAGATTGGCTTGGACTCGCAAAATCGATCACCTCATCTCCAAGCCCTCATAATTGTCTTCTACCCTCTGAATTGGTCCTCCTTGTTCCTTAGGTCCTCAGAATCGGCCTCGACCCTCTAAATTGTTCATCCTATTTCAAAAGGCATCATGCAGTGTCTATTCGACAGCTATCATTTGTTCCAAACTCACCCATCGAGGGGCTCTATAAACACCCCATTCTGTTACCCCTTAAACTCTCCTTAGGTCCTTAGAACCTCCCTTCATACCCCGAGTATTGACCTAGAATCCATCGAGCACGCCTAGGCTCCATTTGACCAAAAGTTAAAGTCTTCAGGTCGATCGAGAATGAATGAATCTTTAAAGGTCACTGAAACCTCTTTCCAAACGGTTCGTCTCGTGCGCGATTCTTCTTTACCATGCAGACGAACGACCCGTTTTCCCCAAAACTCGACCAGGATGCCACTGGATGCTCCCGAGCTCTGTTTGACCTAAATTAACTCTTCAACTCAATTGAGACTGAATGAATCTTCGAAGGGCACTGAATCCCCTTTCCAATGGTCTGGCCTGTGCACGATTCTGACTTACGGTACAGATGAATGATCTGTTTTACTCTGAGAGGTCACCGAATGCTTCCAGGGCCCAGTTGACCAAAGTCAACTCCCCGAATCAAATCAAACTCTTTAGAATGTCGAAGTACATCTCCTAACCTTTCCAATTATCTGCTCCATGTGCGATTATGACTCACTATGCGAACGAACGATCCGTTTGCGTCCGAAGATTCTCCGTTCAATGGGTCGAGGAGCATTTCTGAGCCACATATGACCCAAAGTCAACTCTTGAACCCGGGAGCAGTCCAAATGACTTTAAAAGGTTTCTGAATTACCTTTCCAACGGTTCACCCCGTGCACGATTCAGATAAACGGTTTGTGCTCAACGACTGATTTTCTAAAAAGGCCTGAAAGACACTACCAATCGGCAGGTCCCAGACCCTGCCTATCGGCAGTGTGCCTAAATGCACCTGCCGATTGGCAGGACCGGGGCTATGCTGATCGACAATGCCCTGGGCCTATAAAAAGGTGGGATTTTCCTAATTACAAGAAAAAGGCCCAGATCTGAGAGATATCACTCTCAACAAATCCAGAAAACCTCTCTCGAAGTCAATGTGATTTCCACATCCAAATCCCTTTCCAACCTTTACTTTTCATCATCCTTCTCATCAAACTTGGTGAATTCATTACCCTCCATCATGATCCAAGTGCAAGGTCTGCTCTCCAACATTCAAGATCAAACTCAAGATCTTCAAGAAGGTCCAATTTTCTTCATTCTCTCCTTAAATTCTCATAAATTCACATTAACTTGTTTCACTGCTTAGCACTTTTATTCTCTCATCTCACACATCCTAATATACTTTTTATTTAGTATTATTGCACATCCCTTATTTTCGTACAAATAAAAACCCAAAAAATAAGAAAAAGAGGGTTTGGTCATAAATTCCAAACGGGAATTCTCACACTTTTCTTACACTTATCTCACAACTAAAACACTTTTTTCTACACACACACACACACACACAAATAAGAGAATCCCATAATTAGATTTATGGGATAAACCCCACCCCTCGTTTTGCATACGAACTACGTAGACTTTGATGCCTCTATAGGCTACGTAGGCGTCTTGGGGTAAAATTCGAGACTCGAGTCATATTTTTACTTTTTCTCTCATTTTCTATTTTTATCTAAAGTCCATTCCTTTATATTCTATATATTTATTCTTAGTAGCATATTATCCCATATGCGTTATCGTTCCATTGTAATGATTAACGCAAGGATAATCGCGTAAATCATATTTTATAATATTATTTTTACATTCCTACGGATGACTCGCTTTATCTCTTCCATGATACAAGTCGAGGACTCCTATCTCTACTACATATACACATGCACACATATCACGGAGAAAATAAAGGAAAATAGCAAAAACACATGAGAGACCGTAAGGGCGGAATGGGTGCCTAACACCTTCCCATTTCGTAACTTAGCCTCCGGACCCTTTTCGAATCATTATGGTTTTGTATCTATCAGTATGTCTTTGGATGTTTTCCTTCAAGATGGCTCCCTTTATTTTGTTTATTTTGAGTAAAATAGACAGGCGACTCCATCTCTCTATATTTTTCACCTCATCAATGACGTCGGCCGAAGCGCTCCCGAGAGGGACGCACGGTACCTAGGATCCTCACTCCGCCCGCTCGCTGCGAGGGTCGGGGATGTCCATATGTAGTATTTTACTCAACCCTATTTTAGGATTATTACTAGGTATAGGACTAGTGGATAGGTCTTGGTTAAAATTTATACTTTCTAGGTATGGGACTAGTTAGTGTAAATTCGTGGGGGTTTTGTATTTCGAGGTGGGGAAGATTTTTACGTTATATCGTTATTTCATTAGCCTAGGCATGAGACTAGGATGTGTTTTATATTGGGGATTCATCCTATATGTAGGATAGGTAGTATGTGTACTTGGGGACCCTTAGGTATGGGACTAAGGGTTATTTTGAGGATCTCACATCGATTAAAAGGGTGGGGTAATTTGATAATTGTGAAATTGAGAAGATGAGAATTTATGCCTAAGATAATAACGGGTATTAAAATTGGTGGTGACATAATTTGTTAGGGAGCGACAGTTTAAACGGATCAGCGGGCAATTTATGTCGTGTCGTGTGTAGAACCTTGTCATAGGGCGGGGTCGACAGTTTAAACGGATCAGAGGCCATTGACAAGGGGTAGTGTAAAACTTTGGTGGGACCTAAGATAATAAAACGTTCATTAAAATATATTGGCGACATAAATAGCAAGCACCGACAGTTTAAACAGACGAGCTGGAGTTTTTTGTCGTGTTATGTGAGAACCTCATCATGTTGCAGGGATCGACAGTTTAAACGGATCAGCTGGAGTTTTGATGAGGGTATGTGTATTTTGGTGGAGGAATCACCCGAGGTGAGAGGACCGCTATACTTAAGCAAAGTAATAATTGAGAAAAGTGACAATTTGGGCTAATTTAATTAAATTAACATTTTGGGATTGGGGGATATTGAAAATTATATTGGTGTGATTTTTATAAGAATCTTTGGGGGTGGTTAGTGATTTATCTTTCTTGCGTTTAACTATCTCGTATTAATTAAAATACTCTATTGTGATATTTATTACGTATAATGCTATTGTCTGGATTCACATATCCTATTTGAGGGGAGTAGTGTATAATTATGCTCGGGACTCTGATCGCATGGCGTTGACTAACATTTTCAGGTATTAATGCTGGAGTAGCTGTATAGGATTTATCAGATATCGCTTGAGGTGCAGTTATAGAGGCTTTATGTACTGTTTTATTTAGTTTAGATTTTTCTTTCTGTCGTATTTCATTATGATACTTCTTTGGATTTTATTGGGCCATTCGGTTCCAAAGTTATTTGAGGATTTAGATTGGAGTATTTACAGTCAGTTTATTATTCAGATTTTGAATTATTTCATATTTTGAAGATTGGATTTAATTGGAGTTTAGTATGTGATGGATTTCTTTCATCGCATTCTTGGTAATTATTATTTGTAATTAATTATTATTCATCTTACGAATTGATTTTTATTGTCTTATATCTGTCACATGCTGAGAATGGTATTTATTTAGTAGCGCCCGACATAGTTGGGTGGTGGTGGCTGGCCACCCTGTTGTCCGGATTGCACAAGGTGTTACAACACACACCCATTCACACTCAATGCTAGAGTATTAGTGAAGTAGTATACACAAAATAGAATACAGATATGATTTGATTTGATACACCAACACAGATTAATACCCACTCATAAAATGAACAACCAAAATGTTTAGAAGTAGATACAATGAGGCCTTGGTAAATAATCAAAAAAGGAGGGACACAGAAGATACAACTTTATTTCTTAAGCACTAAACAATGTATCTAAAATAAGTGTAACAACAAAACAAAATAACCTAAATTAGTGTTCAAATAAGATAAATTGAATTAAACAAATTAGACTACAATAAAAATAAGAGATTCAAAACTAAAATGAACCAAAGTTTGTTTATCCTAGCTCTAGTGTTTAAAACATGCAGGATAAGAGTATACTTAAATAAAGTTCTAAATCAACATGATACAATGCATGGATAATATAAATGAGTTTATAAAAAAACAACTAGATCTAAACAGGTTGGATCTATAAAACTTGTTTTAACATAAATTATACACACGGGTTTAATAAATTAACTGGCTGTAAAATACACAGAGCCTTATACGAATGGGGATTCACAGACAACCTTATAAAAAAATTCAGATTACCAAAACTGATTCAACACTTAGGCTATATTTTTAACAACGCAAGTTTTTTTTAAACAGACATCGTAGATCAGTTTAAACAACAAAAAAAACTTATGTTAAACAGTTCTAACTAACCTGATCTAAACATGCAAGGATCTATGGTTTTAAACAACAAACAAAGCATAAGTATAAATATGTAAACGTTTTCTATGTATGTAAATATATAAAAGGGAATCAAACACTTACAAATGAGACAATAGATTTTGAAAATCAAATTTCAAGAGCTCCAAAACATATCACCAAATCAGGAACAAACAAACTCCAAAACGTTTCAAGCCCAAGATGAAACCAAATAACAGTCTCTCAAACTCACAATATGATAACGAAGACCAGATATTTTTTTCGTGTATAGGTTTAGAGACGAAAGGTAAATAGAGTAAAAGGAGTTTAGACTCTTATGAAGAAATTATAGACAGAAAATATGAGACAAAATTTCGGCAGAGTTTCGGTAGGAAAAATGAAAATGTCTGATGTAATTTTTTCTCAACCCCATAAGCTCTATATATAAGCACAGTAACTAGATGCTGGTTCATCGGTAATTACTACTAACCAAAGGGGCAGAACTGTAAAGAGCCAAAGGAATCTAAGGGTAAAAACGGGATGCATATTATAAGGGCACATGCATCAAATGGCAAGGGTAAGAGAGGGGCAAGAAAGTAAAAAATAACCAACGGCTGACAGAGGATAGCTCAGTCCATGGGGTCAAGCCGTGTAGACAACACAAACGCCTGTTATTTGTCTAAATGGCATCACATGGATTGATCAAAGAAAAACCAAAGTAATCAATCTTAGCCATTAAAAACTCACGAGATATATTAGCCTTTGATATGAGTTTGAACATTTAATTAAAAAAAATTGATCTTTGTTTAATAAAGAAATGTTTAAAAAAAAGAAAAGAAAATATAAACTATACTTTAAAAATACAAAAATAATAAAAAATAAAGAGAGGAAAAAATAAAAATAGAGATAAAATGAACTAAAAATGTAAGAGAAATGTTGTTAGAGAAAATAACACATAGTCGTAAAATTGAGAAAACTATATAGGGATAATTTCAATCTCCTGCTTTGGCTAATTTTAAGACAAACAAGACTTTAAGACAAGTACATAACACAACTAACAATATTTTGAATCCTAAAAAGAATAGAAGAGTACATAACCCAACTAACAACATTTTGAGTCCTAAAAAGAAAAGAAGAGTACATAACTCAACTTACAACGAGGATTCCTATTAGACTCAAGAAATTACAATATATAAAAATGCCAAGAGTCTCAAATTCTCCCCTTGTTTGTCTCAAACAGACAAAGGGAAGAAACTAAAGAAAAGTTAACTTGGGAAAGCACACACACTAGTAGACATTGTAAGGGTTTTAAATCGATGATTGTCTAAAGGTTTGGTAAACAAATCAGCTAATTGGTCTTTAGTATTAAGATATTCAATGCAAATTTCTTTTTTCTCAATTAATTCCCGAATAAAGTGTTGACGCATTTTGATATGCTTTGTACATGAGTGAAACATCGAATTTTTAGAAATACTAATAGCACTTTGATTGCCACACAAAATAAGTACAGTGGGTTCAATTATACCATAGTCAATTAGCATTTGTTTTATCCACAAAAGTTGGGTAAAACAGCTACCAGCAACTATGTACTCAAATTCGACGGAGGAAAGAGACATGCAATTCTTCTTTTTGGACGACAAAGAGACGAGGTCACGACTTAAGTAAAAATAACCACCAGAGGTGCTTATACAATCATCAGCACAACCAGCCTAATCGCCATTCGTATACCCAATTATTTTAGAATTAGTGTCAACCGTGTACATAATACCAAAGTTTAAAGTACCACTAACATATTTTAGTATGCGCTTAACCGCAAGTAAGTGAGATTCTTTAGGCTCACATTGGTATCTAGCACACACACATACACTATGCATTATATCGGGTCTACTAGTCGTCAAATAAAGAAGGCTACCTATCATACTATGATATAGAGTAACTTTAACCTTTTTACTAGATATATCTTTAGAAAGCTTAGTGGTAGAGCTCAAAGGTGTCCGAGCTATTTTTGCATTTGGTAACCCAAAATGTTTAACTAATTCAGTTGCTTATTTAATTTGAGAGATAAAAATGCAGGCTGGTTTTTGAGATACTTGTAAACCCAAGAAAAATTGTAACTCACCCATCATAGACATTTGAAAGAGATTTTATTATGTTAGCAAAAATTTCAGCCTCTTGAGGAGATGTATACCCAAAAACAATGTCATCAACATAAACTTGAGCAATAAGAAGATAATTAAAGTTTCTTTTGATAAACATTATTACATCTACTCCCCCTCGATTAAAGTTGTTGGTCATGAGAAACGTAGAAAGATGCTAATACCAAGCACAAGGGGCTTTTTTGAGCCCATAAAGAGCCTTATGTTATTTGAAAACATGATCGGGAATAAAAGGGTCAACAAACCCTTTAGGTTGTTCAACATAAAATTCTTCATTTAGAAACCCATTTAAAAACGCAGATTTGATGTCCATTTGATATAGTTTAAATTTTAAGTAACATGAAACGGTAAGTAAAGGTCGAATAGAATCTATCCTAGCGGCCGGGAAAAAAGTTTCATCAACATCAATCCTAACAATTTGGGAGTACCTTTGAGCTACTAGTCTAGCTTTATTATACAAAACACTTTCGGTTTCATCACATTTATTTTTAAATATCTATTTAGCTCCTATAACATTGGTATGAGTAGGACGAGGAACTAAAAACCAAACATCATGTATTTTGGATTGACCTAACTCTTCTTGCATAGCAAGTAACCGAGATTCATCAATGAGGGAATCTTTTATATATTTAGGTTCAACTAGAGAAACAAAAGAAGACATTAAGTCATTTTGAGTTTGCTCTCTAATCTTAATGGGTTCTCTAAAATTTCCTACAATGTTTTTTTTAATTATTAGTCCTAACCCAATTAGGAAGATCAAGGTAGTTTGGTGGAAGGGAGTCTGAGTTACTATCCATTGATTTTTTTGGTAAATGATTTAAAGAAATGTTTTCAACGGGTAAAGATTTTGGGCTATCTTCTACTAAAAGGGCAACACAATCATTTATAGCAACATTTATAGATTCCATAATATTCTTAGTTTTCAGATTATAAACTCTATAAGCACGATTATTTTGGGAGTATCATAGAAAAAAAACCTCGTCACCTCTAGTGCCAAATTTAGATAAGTATTCACGATCCTTACACACGTATCACTCACTACAAACACCCTAAAATATTTTAGATTTGGTTGTTTTCCATACCATAATTCGTAAGGGGTTTTTTTAGTATTTTTTTTCTTAAATTAACCCTAGTAATTATGTTACAAGTGCTTTGAGTGGCTTTAACCCAAATATATTTTTGCAAATTTTTATCATGAATTAAAACACGAGCCATTTCTTGAACGGTCCGATTTTTTCTTTCTACATTGCCATTTTGTTATGGCGTCTTAGGAGCACTAAATTCTTGTTGATACCCATTCTCAATAAAATAATCCATAACACACGTGTCTTTAAATTCCCCACCCCCTATCACTATGAATACGAGTAACTTTAGTATCCTTTTCATTTTTAATTTTTAACAAAATTTTCAGAAAATGACTAAATGTGTTTGATTTTTCTTTCATAAAAGCTACCCAAGTAAATCTATTGAAGTCATGAACAATAACAAGAACATAAGATTTACCAAAAAAAGTAATTATCCAAGAGGGACCTATTAAATCCATATGTAACAATTCTAAAGGGTGAGAAGTAAGGATATCAATTACTTTCTTATGAGGGGCTTTGTGTATTTTACCAATATGACATGGGCCACAAACATAATGTTTAACGTTAGCGGTTTTGAGCACACTATGAACAAGATTTTGACTAGTTAGTTTAGAAAGCTATCACAGTTTAAATATCCTAATCTTTTATGCCACAAATCTTAATCACTAATCCTAAAAGATAAACAATTTTCAGATTTATTTTCATGAATTACAACATAACCGTTGTCTATAGTCCTGGTTTTAATGATCCCACTTTTATATATTCATATATAGTTGTAAATGTTTTATTATTTTATATGTGATATGGATAATGTTAAATTATTATTTTAGTCTAAACCTTCCTTCAGAAATCATGAAATGTCAAATTAATACAAACATAAAATTTGCGATTGGAATATTCATATTAGAGACTGGTTTTTACCATTGTAATATAACAATTGACTTGAGGTAAAAACTAAAAAGTTGTATATATATGAATGAGGTTTGTAACACAACAAACAGTGTGTTAAACGGAGGTTTGTGCAAGAAGTTATGCCGAAATTACGAAATAAGGGCAAATTTGTCCATCCTTTAAGTTGTATTTTGTCCTATTACCACACTATGTGTTATATTTTGATTGGTTGGAAGGGGAGGCTAGTTAGGCCGACTTAAAAACTTTAAAATAACCCCCTTCTTCATCAAAATGGATTAAATCAAAGTCTTATAGCATATCCTAAGCTAAATGATAAGTTTTGGTGTAGAAAATGAAATTTTATGAAACTTTAGGGACTTAATTTTTAAATAAAGAAAGTTTCAGGGACTAAAATAAAAATAAAAAAGAACTATTTTGTAAATAAAATATTTTCAAGTACCTCTAAGAAAAATTGAAAATATATGGTGTAAAAATACTAAAATATCCTTCACATGTAAAATGACCCTTATACCCTTAATAATTTTACACCTCGTGCTTGACACCTCGTGCTGTATTCTTGCCACCACACCTTACATGTGTCATCCATATACATAAGGATAAAACATGTGTCATCCATTTAGAAGAAGATAAAACACGTGTCACCGTTTGGTGAATGAAGATTCCAAGATAGTCCCGTTACGCGACACGTCAAACATCGACTCACCAAAATGGATGCTTAGTCATCGGGACACATGTCAACACCCTAATAACTTTGGGAAACTATAAATAAGGCCTTAGGATAAGTTATTATATGAAATTACTCCAAAATTTAAAAAAGAAATAGTGAGAGAAAGTGTAAGGAAGTTTAAGAAGAAGTTTTATCTTAAGAAATAATGAGTGATCCAAGACTCAGCATCTGTGACTTCGGACTTCGGTTCTAGTGAGTAGTCTATGACATTCCTGGTGTATTTTGATTATATGATATTATGCAAACTATATATATTTTGTGAAATGATTTTATTCTCAAAATACATCTGATACCTATGATTCCGTCGTTTGTTATATGTGTATATCTCTCGATATATACATCTAATTTGAATTCTGAAATTATTGATTCGGCCTATGGAAACTCTCTTACTATGTTGGCCTTGACTACTGGGTGGAAATATTTGGGTGGTACCTTCCCAACTGGTTTATTGCTGGTGTGCCCTAAATAAGGCGTTGTTTCAGAGATTATGATTTTATGTGTGTGTTGTTACCGGGTAGAAACATTTGATAACACTATCCGTTTATCTGGGTATTAGAGCGTACATGGACATCAAAATAAAATTGAATAATTGACATATTGCTCAAATTGTTTTATTTGTTCTGTTCTGAACTGATTATTTTGAAAATATATACTGCCAGTTTACTTTATATATTTTACTACAAATTCCTGTCCATATATGTATATGCCTTATGTTGGAATCTGAATAGGTATCAATTTTCTGAAAACCCCTGGAATATATGGAGATTGAACCTCACTCGACTTTTAGCTGATGTTGTATAACTAACCATTTTTCAGGAAATAACTAGGCTTGGAGGGAATGAAAATGGACTATATGGAAGATTCAGCTTTTAGAGCTCTTTTTGGTTATTTTAAGTAAAAAGTTGTTATATCATATAAAGCATGTTTGGCTCTCTTGTAATAAGTTTTAAATTTCGTTCTAGGTTGTAACTCGTTGTGACTTGTGATATAAATGAAGTTTCCTTTTAGAAAGCTCTGATGACGTAATTCCTTTAATTTCAGTATTTTACGATTCATAACCATGTAATTGTATTTCCATTGTATTTAATTAAGGAAACAATTTAAGTCAGAATATTTGTTGCCTTGGTGTCATGTCAAGACACTCGTTCCCCACTACTAATTTGGGTCGGGGTCGTGACAGAGGTGGTATCAGAGCATAGGTTATGAACCCGTAGACTACTGAACATAAGTTTTGCACGTTATCGATTTTAAGTGTCCATACGTAGGATATAGGATTAAATATCCGACTTATGTGATAGCCCTCCATATGTCTTGCAATCTACATATAATTGTTTATTTATAATTGTTCTTCTAATTTGCAATATTGAGTTAGTATAATACATCTTATGTTTGGCCACGACTATAGAAAATGACCAGGCTAAGATCAACTATTAGAACAAATGGTTCAAGAATGGAAGGACTGGAAGGTGCATACAAGGCGATTGAGAGTCTAACAAAGATTATGGATCATCAAGTGAGTAATGGAGCACCGAGGAATCTTGAACCAACTAGATGTACCATTGAACATTTTAAGAAGTTGAACCCACCTTATTTTAAAGGTACTCCTAACCCCACTGAAGCAGAAAGTTGGGTGATGCAGATGGAAAAGATGCTCGATGTTCTTAAGTGTACCGATAAATAAAGGGTTTCATTTGCAACATTTATGTTAGAAGGTGAAGCCGAACATTGGTGGAAATGACTAAGAGAATACACGAGGAGAGGAATATTTTCATAGTTTGGAATGACTTCTTGGTGATCTTTTATGAGAAATATTTCCTTGAAATGGTGAAGGATGAATTGGCAGTTGAGTTCATGAGTCTAGTGCAAGGGAATATGACGGTTAGTCAGTATGAGGCCAAGTTTACTGAGTTATCCTTTTTTGCACCTTATGTTATGATAACTGATGTCTTAAAAGCCAAAAAGTTTGAACGTGGGTTAAGGTTGAGTATTCGTAGTCGAATTTCCATCCTGAAGTTGACATAATATAGTGATGTCGTGGTTAGGGCTATGATAGCTGAAAGGGATAGCGAGGAGTACAATAGAATTAGAGATGGTAAGAGGAAGTTTGGGGAACAAATAGGGAACAACAAAAATAATATAATAATTTTAGGAATACATCTAATGTTGGGGGAGCTAGGGATGACAAACGGTATAATAACAAGATATGTCAGCAATGTGGGAAGATGCATAGAGGACGACCTTATTTCAAGGATATGGGAGCTTGTTTTAGATGTGGACAAAAGGGACATCAGATAAAAGATTGTCGAACCCCAATAAGGATTCCGACACAGCCTTTAGGTGAAAAGAAGGACCAAGGCAGACAAGGTAGAGCTTTTTCACTTTCTGATACCCAAGCTTCTAATACAGTAGTGTCATGTACACTTTCTATATGTGCACAAACTTTTCAAGTTTTAATAGATCCTGGTTCTACCCATTCATTTATTTCTATGCGTTTTGTAAATCGCTTTCCTAATAGGCCTGAACCCTTGAATCATAGTATGCACATTTCTTTTCCTTTGGGTGAGTTATTGATGGGAACCTTAGTATATAAGTCTTACCCTATAGATGTTAGTAGTCATAAACTATTCGCTGATTTGATAGTTTTAGACATAAAAGACTTTGAAGTCATTTTGGGGATGGATTGGTTAGCATCGTATCATGCTAAGATAGATTGTTTTGAGAAGAGAGTTACTTTCTAAATTCCTAACCAACCAGAATTCAGTTTTGAAGGAAAAGGCATCCTATCTCCCATTTGTATTATCTCTGCAATGCAAGCTTGTAGTTTTCTTAACAAGGGATGTCAAGGATTCCTTGTGAGTGTTATTGATTTGTAAACAAAAGAGCCTATTTTAGAAGATATTCCTATAGCTAAATATTTTCCAAATGTTTTTCCTGATGATTTACCCAGTCTTCCTCCTAGTAGAGAAATAGAGTTTACGATTGACCTCATTCTCGAAACTATACCAATCTTGAAACCACCTTATCGCATGGCACCTTTAGAATTAAGGGAATTAAAAGTTCAATTACAAGATTGATTATATAAGGGTTTTATTAGACCAAGTGTATCCCCTTGGGGTGCTCCGGTGTTATTTGTTAAAAAGAAGGATGGGGCGATGAGGTTATGTATAGATTATCGTGAACTAAATAAGGTGACCATTAAGAATAAATACCCATTACCCCGTATAGATGATTTGTTTGACCAACTTCAAGGTGCACAAGTATTTTCAAAGATTGACCTTAGGTCAGGCTATCACCAATTGAAGATTAAGGAATATGATATTTCCAAATTAGTTTTTTGTACTAGATATGGTCATTATGTATTTCTTGTGATGCCATTTGGACTAACTAACGCACCAGCCGCTTTTATGTATATGATGAATATGATGTTTAGGAAGTATTTGGATCAGTGTGTGGTTGTTTTCATTGATGCCATCCTTATTTATTCCAAAAGTATTGAAGAACACGAAAAGCATTTAGAGATGGTATTACAAATCCTTAGGAAGGAGAAATTATATGCGAAATTAAAGAAGTGTGAGTTTTGGTTTCCTAGCGTCTCTTTTCTAGGACATGTCATTTCCAAGGAGGGAGTGTCGGTTGACCCTCAAAAGATCAAAGCTATACTGGATTGTCCTAGACCAACTAATGTGATGGAGATTCGTAGTTTTCTTGGATTAGCATGTTATTATCGAAGATTTGTTGAAGGATTTTCTAGTATTGCCAAACCTCTACCTAGGTTAACCCAAAAGAAGGTGAAATATGAATGGTCTACGGAAGTCAAGAATAGTTTTTAAGAACTTAAGAATCGATTAGTAACTGTCCCAATTTTAACTATTTCTTCCGAGACAGGGGGATTTGTGATTTATAGTGATGCTTCTAAAAATGATTTGGGATGTGTGCTAATGCAAAATGGAAAAGCAGTATCATATGCCTCGAGGCAGTTAAAACCACATGAGCAAAATTATTTAACCGATGACCTAGAACTAGAATCTGTAATTTTTGCTCTCAAAATTTTGAGATATTATTTGTATGGTGAGACTTGTGAGATTTATACCAATCATAAGAGTTTGAAATATATTTTTACCCAAAAGGAATTGAACATGAGACAAAGGAGGTGGTTAGAATTAATGAAAGATTATGATTTGAATATTTATTATCACCTTGGGAAAGATAATATAGTAGCTGATGCTTTAAGTAAGAAGTAAACACCAAATTTAGCGTGCCTTATTACAAGCCAGGAAGCACTGTTGAAGGATTTGAGAAGTATGGAATAGATGTACGTATTTATAGTAAAGGAGTAACAATCGCAAATTTACAAGTACAACCCATGTTGATGAAAAGGATCAAAATTGCACAAGTAAATAACCCACAACTGAAGAAGATTAGAGAAGAAGTTATTGAAGGGAAGATGATTGAATTTAGGATACGAGATGGTATATTGAGGTTCGAAAATAGAGTGTTTGTGCCATGTGATGCCCAACTAAAGAGGAAAATTTTGGAGAAAAGTCATTACTCAAGATTCACATTTCATCCCGGAAGTACAAAGATGTATAAGAATCTTCGAGAAGTATTTTGGTGGAATAAAATGAAAAGGGAGATAGACGTATTTGTATCTCAATGTTTGATTTGTCAACAAGTAAAAGCTGAATATAAAAAACCATCAGGATTATTACAACCCCTACCTATCCCTGAGTGGAAATATGAATATATTACAATGGATTTTGTGACAGGTTTACCAAGGAGTTCAAATGGTAATGATTCTATTTGGGTTATTATTGATAGGTTAACTAAATCTTCTCAGAATCCTAATTCACACGTTACCCCTCCTCCACCTCCACATTTCCAACATGCTCCCCAAATGCAAATACATATACATCACCCCACTATGGAGAACTCTCGAGGATAGTTTAAATCAGTTCATTCAATCTCAAAATGCAACTAACGCTAAGCATGGGAGAATGTTCACTGAGTTGCACACTAGTATCTCTAGGTTGCAAAACGCTTTAAATGTCCAAGAGAAGGGCAAGTTTCTGGCCCAAGGCCAAAAACCTCCTCAAGGTCAAGATAATGTTAGCTCTACTTCCCATGATCATCAAGATCAATGTCAAGCTGTCACCACTCTACATAGTGGGAGAGTCGTTGATTTATCACCTCTCCAACAAGACACACCTAAAGACAAGGAGTTTTCGCTCGACACGAAAGAGGCCGAAGATTCCCCCTTGAATGAGAGTGATAATGATGACACTAGCAAGCCGAAAGTTATAGCGAAACCACCCACCGTCACACCATTCCCTCAACGATTGGATCCACCCTAAAAGGGAGCCTCCTGTGAAGATGTGCTAGACGTTCTTAAGCCAGTCAAGCTAAATTTTCCTTTTCTCGATGCCATCCAGCAAATTCTCGCCTATGCCAAAGTCATTAAAGATTTATTGATGGTGAAAAGAAGGCTAAAGGTGAAAAATAATGTCTTTCTAGCACAAAACACGAGATCCTTTCTACTTAATGACCTCCCACCAAAGTTTAAGGATCCGGGTGCACCCACGATTTCATGCATTATTTGAGAAAATATAATAGAAAGGCCTTGCTTGATATAGGGGCGAGTGTCAACATTCTTCCCTAATCCATATATAGGCAACTCGATTTGGGTGACCTTAAGCCCACACGAATCACTCTCCAACTAGCGGATCGCACAGTGAAGATACCTTGAGGGATTGTCGAGGACGTGATAGTTCAAATGGACACATTCTAATTCCCGATAGACTTTGACCTTTGGGACACGAAGCCCTCCATCCATTCTAGAAATCATGTTCCTGTTATTCTAGGCTGGCCATTCTTAGCCACGACTGATATGGCCCAAGTGTCACCTCAGCTCAGGGACACCAACCTCGATCGATATTATGGCTGACACTGGAAAAGTATTGGGTTAATAACCAGCACCCTCAGCCATATGAGGGTCGGCCCTAGCCGACATCTCTATCAACCTCTTCAGGGGGAGACTGCATGAATCAGAGGGTCGACAGTTCGAATGATCACCCGGGTGATGACAACCTCGGGCGGGGCTAGGCCGAGGTTACAAGGAACCACACTACTACCAAGGGCGATCTCACCAATAATTCAGTCGATGTACTAGGCACATGCCGGTTTAACCTCGGCCCAGGTCGACTTCGATTCCTTACCTCATCTTCACTTAAGCCGAGACCTTCATGGCTCATCCCGAATTTAATGAGCAACATGACCTTACCAACCTCGGACTCATCCAGGCCGAGGTCATGATCAAGCACAGGCTGAGCACTTATTGACATGTGGATAAGGACACGTAGACACAAATCAAATATAACAAAACATTCCCCTCACGTGGAGGGAATATTTCATCATCATTCCCTACATGTGACAGTGACAGATGTCTTCATCTAATTGGCTAGATCAACACACACATGCTCATTGCATGCATAGGGGGTACATTACACCCTCCAGGTACTATATATAGAGATCATCCTCTACCTTGCAAAGGATCCGAAATTAGCAACCCTAGCTGAAACTCTGTTCAAATACACAGTAGAGAGAGAAAGCTTGAGAGTTTGTATCTATGGCCATTAGAGCCCTCATACAGTGATATTAATCACACATTTGCACAGTGGACGTAGGCATGATTGGCTGAACCACTTATATTCCGGTGTGAACCCTCTTCTCCTAACCTCATCCTAGTATGTATATATATATATATATATATATATATATATATATATATATATATATACACACTCATATACTGCCATTGTTAACATCGAATTGAGCTCTCAAACACCTTGAAGGGTGGTGCTATTTCCAGCATCATCATTTTGGCGCCATTTGTAGGAAACTTGAAGCTGTCTCTTCCTCTTCTTCGGCTTAACCTCACTAGAGACTCTGGTGGTGAGCCAGACACCACCCCTTGCGTGGAGCTGTTTCACCATTGAAAGAGGTCCTTTAAGGTATTAAGCTCACCTGTTACTTAAGCTCTTTATTGATTAACACATGGCACCAGAATTACCACCACCTCTTCCGCCGCTTGATGGGGGAGGGCCAAGCTCCAGCCAGGCACCGCCTCAGTCCGAAATGGCGGAGGTAGCTGCAGCCTTGAGGTCTTTGGCTGCAACATAACAAGCTATGAAGGAGCAGTTTGCACAGCTCAGCCAAACTATGATGAGGCCACCTGAAGTTTCATCGGAGATGATCACTCCGGCGACTGTCCAGCCTCATCCTGACGCCAGGGGACCACTCCAAGTGCCAATGAAGGACCACCTGCACCCCAATGGAGGATGGACGTTGCTGACCCTGGGCGCTTACGCCTGGGGAGGCAAGGAAACCCTTTCCCGGAGGATAGGTATGACGATCTAGAGGCAAAAGAGGTTCCGGAAGATTGTTGGGAGCCGTATGAGGTATTGAATAATACGGCACATCCTCTTCAGAAGAGACGAGGATGTATCGGCCAAAGAGGTTAAGAGGCCCAATAACGAGGATCAGCTTTTGATCGATTGAGCCGAGGGTTAGCCTTTGAGAGGTTGGGCCCAGTGAATGACCTAAGACAGAGGTTATCCAAGTCGAGAAGTGCTTCCGGCTCGCAAAGAGAAGACAGACCAGGTCGGCAGGAAGAGGTCAACAGCGATGACGTGCTGCAACAGGGGAACCCTCAGTCCATCGCTTGGAGGTGGCTGGGGACAACCTCGGCCAGGCCGATGGCAGGAAACCATGGAATGAATCTATCCAATGTCTTGAGGAGAAGATAGGAGACCTCATCAAAAGTAGGGACCCATTTCAAAGGGGCTACTCAGAAGGCTCTCCATTTGTGGCTAAGATAGTGAGTTTCCTGACTCCTACTAAGTTCAAACCTCCCGTGGTGTCTCCCAAGTATAATGGTAGCACCAACCCTGTACACCATATTGAGATGTATCAGTCAGCGGCGGACATCTACTCAATACCGGATGAGATGAAGTGTAGGTCCTTCTCTGGGACCTTGACAGGAGCAACACACAGCTGGTTTACTTCTCTTTCGAATAATTCTATCTAGAATTTTAAGGGCTTGGCCGAACGATTCATTCACAACTTCTAATTTGGGGTAAGACCTCAAAAGAAGACCACTCACCTACTGTATGTCAAGCAAGGTAAGGACGAGAGCTTAAGAGTCTACATCGCCAGGTTCAATAAAGAGAAACTGGAGGTTGAAGATTACGAAGAGAATATAGCCATGACCTCCCTCATAGGAGGTCTTCTGAAAGGAAAGTTGCTGTGGAAACTTGCGGAAGACCCTCCCAGGTCCATGACCGAGCTACTGGAAACTGAGGGAAAAATCATGAATGCCGAAGAGGCAATGGTCGCTAAGTATGAGGATGAGAACCGCAGTAGTAGCGGGAAGTCCCAGAGAAAGAAAGATGGAAAGAAGAGGTCAGCCGATGACAAGTTCGCACACTATACTCCTCTAACTGTGAGCTGTGTGCATATCCTCAACGAGATCAAGAATGATAGGACTCTGAGGTGGCCAGATAAACTGAAGGCCCCACCACATAAGAGGAACAAAAACTTGTGGTGTGAGTTCCACCAGGACCATGGCCATGTCACAGACAAATGTTTCGCCTTGAAGGATGAGATTAAAAAGATGTTAAAATATGGAAAATTGAGGAAGTATGTTGATGGTAAAATACCTAAAGTGGGAAGATATGACCCTAGGAAGAGGAGAAACGACAGATGCCGTGATGATGTCCTCGCTAGAAGAGACAATGATTCAGAAGGTGATGATGAAGACGATCCGGACCTCCCGTCGAAAGATGACTACACCCCGATTAAGAGGGTTGGCATGATCTCCTATCGTGTTGACACCATATGCGGAGGACTTGCAGGAGGTGGCTGACAGGAAAGCTCATGTGGCAGAGGCCAAGTCAGTGTCCAAACATGAGGTTGTTAATCTAACGTCTTCTGATGCAGTGCAGAAGAGAAAGAAGGTGGACATGGACACCCTTATAGTTGGGTTCTCCCGACTCAACTTCAAAGGTATCTTAGCCCCCCATGATGACCCTTTGGTAATAACAACAAGGGTGCATGGGTGCGAGGTGCAGAGGATCCTCTTGGATGGGGGGAGTTCAGCAGACGTGATGTTTTGGCCTTACTTCAAGAGCCTAGGTATTAGCAGAGCTAGGATGGTACCCTATCATCATCATTTGATTGGCTTCAACGACAAAAAGGTCCACCCATTGGGCATGTATGAGATGGACGTTTGGATGGGTGACGAGTGGCCCAAGAGGTTGACCCAGAAGATAAATTTTTCGTGATGGAAGAAAATGTCTTCTCGGCCTACAACCTCATGATAGAAAGAGTGGACCTTAAGGAATTTGAAGCTGTGCCATCGACGGTCCACCAGATACTAAAATTCTCGACCCCCTATGGGGTAGGGGAAGTGCAAGGTGACCAGACCATAGCACGAGAATGTTATTTCAACTCGGCCGAAGAGAGAGAGGCGTATAAGAGGGTAACCACCACCTATAGCATTGATACATTGGACCCTAGAGATGAAACAAAGTTGAAGAAGGGAGAGGCCGCGGAAGAGGTAGAATCCATCGTCCTCAATAAGGATGAGCCGAAAAAAACCATCCAGGTCGGCAAAGCCTTAAAGACAGAAATCAAGGAAGAGCTGATAAACTTCCTCAGGAAGAGGCAGAGTGTCTTCGCTTGGAGTCACGTGGACATGCCCGACATCAACCCTGAGGTTATGAGTCACAAGCTCAACGTGACCAAAGATGCCAGGACTATAAAAAAAAGTCGAAGAGTTTAATCCAGGGAGAAGTACGAAGTCATTCGGTAAGAGGTCAAGAAATTAGAAGAGGCTGAGTTTATAAGAGAGACTTATATCCGGAGTGGTTATCGAATGCAGTCATCATGCCCAAAACCAATGGGAAGTGGAGAATGTGTGTTGATTTCACTGACCTGAACAGGTCTTGCCCAAAAGAAAACTATCCCCTACCTCGGATAGATCAGATGGTGGATGATACGGCAGGATATGAGCTCATGAGCTTCATGGACGTGTATTAAGGCTACAACCAGATCTTCATAGATGAGGAAGACTTTATTACCGACAAAGGGACGTACTGTTACAAAGTGATGCCCTTCGGTCTGAAAAATGCAGGGGCAACATACCAACGTCTTGAGAATAAGATGTTCGAAGATGAAATAGGCAAGACTATGGAAGTATATGTAGACGATATGATAACGAAGAGCTTAAAAGCTTGCACTCATGTGGCAGATCTCAAAAAGACCTTCGATACTATGGACTTATACAGGATGAAGCTCAATCCAGTGAAGTGTGTCATCGGGGTAGGAGCTGGGAAGCTTTTGGGATTCATTATCAATCAAAGAGGAATTGAAGCAAATCCTGAGAAAATCAAGGCTTTGCTTGATATGAAGACACCGAGGAGTATCAAAGACGTCCAAAGACTCATAGGGAGAGTGGCTTCACTTAACAGCTTTATTTCCAGGGCAAGGGATAAGTGTCTTCTGTTCTTTAAGGTTCTTATAAAGGCCTTTCAGTGGGATGAAGAGTGCGAAGAAGCATTCAACCAACTCAAGTCTTACCTTGGGTCTCCCTTACTATTATCGTGGCCCATAGTAGGAGAGAAATTATATGTGTATCTAACAGTCTCTGAATCGGCTATCAGTGCAGCCATAGTACGGGAAGACGTTGGAATCTAAAGGCATGTGTATTTCAACAGTAAAGCCCTTCAAGGGTCTGAACAAAACTACCCTCGTATGGAAAAGCTGGCCTACGCCCTGATTCATGCTTCAAGGAAGATGAAGCCCTACTTCCAAGCCCACTCCATGGTTGTCCTCACCGACTCCCCACTACGATAGGTCCTGCATAAACTTGAGAAATCTTGAAGGTTGATGACTTGGGCCATTGAGTTGGGGGAGTATGACCTTACCTACCAACCTAGGACAGCCATCAAGGGGCAGGCCCTCACAGACTTTATTGCTGAGTTCACTTGGGAGGAGGCCGAGGCAAAGAATGACCTAGAGGGCGCTGAAGGGACAAATAGCAGTGTCTTTTGAGATCAGTAAGAGATGACACCAAACATCTTCCGAAGGCAGTAAGAGGTGACACCGAACGCATTTCGAGGCCAGGAAGAGGTCATACCCAAAAAGATCAGGGGCAGAGTAGCGGAGAATAAGGAGGATCGGTAACTCTTCAAGCAAGGAATCATGTTAGAGGGGGCCTTCTCATCAGATACAGACATTTGGAATCTCTTTGTTGATGGTTCCTCCTGTGATAGTGGAAGCGGTGAAGGGCTAATACTTTCAGCTCCAGATGGTGCCAACATTGAATATACTTTGAGATTTAACTTCCAGGCATCTAATAATAAGTCAGAGTATGAGGCCATGATAGCAGGTCTCTCATTGGTAAAGACTTTGGGAGTAAGACGACTCCTACTTCATAGCGACTCGAGGTTAGTTGTCAATCAAGTGTTGGGAGTCTATGAAGCCAAAGACGAAAGGATGGATAAGTACCTTAAGAAGGTGAGAACGATGTTAGAATATTTCAAAGAGAGGAAACTAAAGAGAGTACCTCGATAAAGTAATAGCCACGCAGACGCATTAGCAAGGTTGGCCTCGGCGACGAAGACAGACGTCAGAAGGACAGTTCCAATCGAGGTCTTAGGAAAAGCGACCATTGAGGAAGAAGAGGTATGTAACCCTTGTCTCAATTTGAACCTAGGAGACTCATGGATGGACACCCTCTTTAGATATATCAAAGAGGGAGAGCTGCCTGAATCCAAGCTAGAGAGGAAGAAATTGAGATATAGGGCTGCCAAGTTCTCGATAGTAGGAGACGTCTTGTACAAAAAGGGAATTCTATTGCCTCTTCTCAGATGTGTGCATCCCACCGAAGTTTCTCGAGTTTTACAGGAAGTTCATAAGGGTTCTTGCTCCAGTCATATAGGAGGAAGACCCTTGGCCAAGAGAATCATAACATAGGGATACGGGTGGCCAACCTTGGCCAAAGATGCTGCAGCTTACGTGAAGAGGTGTGATAAATTTCAAATATTTGCCTCTATTCCTCACCAACCTCATCAACCTATGACGTCAATCACCTCTCCATGGCCATTTGAAGTATGGGGAATTGACTTAGTAGGACCCCTACCAAAAGCTGCCAACAGTTACCGATTCCTGATAATCGCCATTGACTACTTCTCAAAGTGGGTGGAGGCAGATCCGATGATAACGATCACAGAACAGAAGACCTTCCAATTTATTTGGAGGAACATCATATGCAGACATAGCCTCCCCAACACTCTTATCTCAGATAATGGAACCCAGTTCAAGAACTCCCCTTTAGAGAAGTATTGCGTAAGAGTTGGGATAAAGCAGTTCTTCTCATCTCCTGGCCGACCTCAAGCAAACGATCAGACCGAGGTCACAAATAGAACAATCCTCGATGGAATCAAGAAGAGGTTAGAAGAAATGAAGGGAAGATGGACTGAAGAGGTTTACGCTGTGCTATGGGCCTACAGGACCACGGCAAGGACACCTACAGGAGAAACCCCGTTCATGCTTGCACATGGCTCAGAGGCCGTTATACCAACAGAAGTGGGACTCACTACTCACAAAGTTCAGACCTATGACCTTGATAAAAATGGGGAAGAGAGGATACTAGACCTATATTCGATTGAAGAGAGAAGAGAAGACGCAAAGATCAGACAAGCAGCTTACCAGCAGAGAGCTGCGAAATTCTACAATCAGAGGGTGAAGTCAAGACCCATCACCGTGGGAGACCTAGTGCTGAAGAAGACCTTACAGAAAATAAACAAGCTCCACCCAAACTGGCATGGTCCCTACAAAGTGATAAAAGAGGTTGTGCCTGGCACCTACAAGCTAAAAAACCTAGAAGGGGAACCTTTCGCTAACCCATGGAATGTTGATCACCTAAAGAAGTATTACATATGATGTTGCAAAGAGTTAATGTAAATGTACCATCTTATTAGGAAGAGGTTATTAATGAGAGATCAGTTTCCATGTCAATTCTTGCTTCGTTGTGCTCTAATGGTAAGATTAGTTATGAGGATAACATATTAGGTGATGATCTCAGATCCTTATAACATCACTCAGTGGTGACAAGGTCTGAGGTCAGACACCATCCTTGGATGACCTCAGACCCTTAACATCATTAATTTGGTGAGATTAACTATGAGGATAACATCTTAGGTGATGACCTCAGACCCTCATAACATCACTTAGTGGTGACAAGGTCTGAGGTCAGACACCATACTTGGATGACCTCATGCCCTTAACATCATTAATTTGGTGAAATTAATTATGAGGATAACATCTTAGGTGATGACCTCAGACCCTCATAACATCACTCAGTGGTGATAAGGTTTGAGGTCAGACACATCCTTGGATGACCTCAGCCCTTAACATCATCAATTTGGTGAGTAATTATAAAGGTGACCTCCTAGTTAATGACCTCGGACCTTATAACACCACTGTGGTGACAAGGTCTGAGGTAAGACTATTGATTAAGTTTAAACATACATCATTGCGATTAGACTTCAGAGTTAAAACGTCATATGACAAACATTCAACAAAACAAATGAAGTGAAAAACCCTCCTCAGAGGTTGCCATTCCAATTGTAAATATACAAAGATACAAGTTTCATATGTTCTTCAGAGATTACAAATAGGGGTTACAAAATAAAGCTTCACAATTAAGCCTAAGGATTATAGGGGAGAGTGCTAGCATCCTCGGCCTGATTTTCTTGGGCAATGTTTATCACCTCGGCCCCATATTCTCTGTGGTCAGCTCCTAGCTCAGTGCAGTCCGGTGTGGCAGTCTCTGTAGGTGCAGCAACCTCCTCTTCAACCTCCTGAAGTGCTTAGGCAAACTGAGGGTTTTCAAAACCCAGGCCTACGAAGTCAGAGGCCTTCAGACTCCCTGCCTCCTTCTCTTTAGCAGCCACCCATTTTACAGTAGCCTTGATACCACTTTCAAGGTATTCGAAGCCAAAGCTCATGAACTTGTTCGAGACTTTGTAGTCTGCCAAAATCTCCTCAGAAGCATTTTCAAGGGGCGCCTTCACCGCAGAGTCGACCTTTTGTTGGAGTACATCATCCTTGGCCTTCAGAGCCACAAAATGGTCCTTTTTAATCTTGGAGATCTCTTTCTCCAGCTCCTTCACCTTATTGTCCGACCCATAAAATGCAGACTTCAGGCGGTCGACCTCTGCATTCAGAGAGTTCTGTACCTTCTCGACCTCTTGACCCTTCTGGATGAGGGGTAACTTCCTTAGAGTCCAATTGGCGAGATAATACATGGCAGCCAGGCCCTGCAAATAATATGGTCGTGTATATGAGGCTAAATTCAAATCAGAGGTTACACTTTGAAGTAATATAGAAACCTGAAGTCATACCTGAATTGACTTATGGAGGCCGAACTCAATTAGTAGAGGTGTGTCCATGGACCTGCAAAAACGCTTGTCAACCTCGATCATGGCAGAGCCCGATAGCATCCAAAGCCTGCAGACTATGGCCTATGATGCTGTCATTGATCTTTAGTTTTTCTATACGAGCCGCCAAAGCATCTGCAGAGGATATGGGGATGGCAGAATCCCCGTCTTTTTCTTCTGCCTCTGATCTTCAGGGACATGGTCGCTAGCACCTCTCTTTTTTGTGGCCTGAGACTTTGAGGTTGAAGGAGGAGGAGGATGAGGAGGAGGAGGAGGAGCATTCAGACCTACCTTCTTAGCAAGCTTAGTCAGATTCGGTGCTGCCATTTCCCAGAGTTCGTCTGATATGCCCTTTAGACGCTCTGCAAAATTAAAAGGTCTAAGTTAGTGAGTCAGATATGCATAAACTCAGAGGTATAACTTGAATAAAAACACTTACCAAGCTCTGTGAGAGGACTACCCCCCAAACCAGTCTCAGAGAGGTAATGGGGGGTCATCAGATGCTCAAATTTCACGAACATACCATACATGCCCTGGTCCTGAAGGTCCTTGACCTTCTGAAGGTTTTGCAGGCTCAGACCAGGGTCGGCCTTGGCAGACATTATGACCTTACCCCATCTTAGGGGCATCCTTGGCTCTAGCAGGGAAGAGGGAGCACATGGACCAAATTACCATGGCTCAGAAGCAAAGAAGTATCGAGGCTTCCAGTTATGGTTGGAAGTCTGAGTTACCTGGAGCATCTTCTTCTCAGGCTTTCGAGCTACAAAATGATAGTAACTCGGATGGTTTTTGGTAGATGAAGGGACATAACATCCTATAAAGACCTGGACTGGAAGGTCTGAATGGTGAACAACCCTCCATAGGACTATGGACCCAATTATGACCCTCCAGGCATTAGGTGACAATTAGGAAGGGGCCAAATTGATGTAGGCTAAGATGGACCTAATAATGGGATGGATGGGCAAACGAAACCCTAACTTGAACATCTGCTCATACAAGAAGATCTCACCATCACGGCCGTGGTAAGCCCTCTCTACCCTCAGAGGTCTCCTGAGCTTTATGGAGGGGCTGATGGAGTATAGATATCTTAAGCAAAGAAAGTCTACCTCAGTCATGGTACTATCGATCTCGGCCGCCTCAGAGACGTCGATATCACTTTCGATGTCATCATTATCAGTGTTTAACTCAACGTCGGCTTGAGCAGACATTGATGGATTACTTGGGAACCTCTGAGCGAACTCAACCCCGGTGACGACCGATAAGGGAATGGCATCAAGTATTGGTGGATTGGCCACACTAGGTGAAATAATCTCAACCTCCGAGGAAGAAGATGATGTGCTTGAATTTTTATGGGACGAGGCCCGACTAGAGACCCCGGCTTAATCAGGGGCCTGATCTTACCGAGTTGTGAAGTCCATGGCCTCTTATAAAGAGTCCATAGACATAGGGTATGAGGTGGAAGACTTAGGCTCAGACATCGGTATGGGTTCAGTAGGGACCTCTCCTTGGCTAACTGGTTCCAACGGTTCAGGGTATACTACCTTCAGGGGTGGTGGAAAGATGGGTCTAAGAGGGAATTCCTTTGACCTACGAGCCTCCTCCTGAGCTCTTTCTCTTTGCCTAATTTTCTCTAAAGTCTTCTCTCTGAGAGAAGAGAACTCCTCAAGAAGTTGGTAAAGGGGCATAAGCATCAGAGGCAGACCATACACTTACAACTCTCCTAAAACAATAAACAAAAGTTGTTTTATTTTTGATTCAACTAAAGATCAAACTATGAAACCAATGGGGAAAAACTATTCGCCAGAAAAAATGGAGCCCTCGTCGGAATCCTAAGAGAACTCGCCGGAAAGTGCAAAAGTAAGAAGATTGCAGGAAAAATGAAGAAGAAAGTATGGCAGAGGTTACCTGAGGATGAAATGGTAAGGAATAAGGAAGAAGACGCGAGGAATCATCACCAGAAGCTTCGAGCAAAAATCTTTCTAGAGAAAGAGACTGCTGCAGAAACGAATCAAGTCAGAAATGAGAGAAATGAAGAAGAAAGGAGGGAAATAGGGTTTAAAATCTTAAATATGGAGGCACATTTCCTAAGGCCCATCATTGACTTGGGAGCCCCAAAGTACGGCTGACAACACATGCTTGCCATACAAGCCACACTTCAGCAATGGACAAGTGTCAAATGAAAATTGGCACATAGAAGAAAGACCTCAGAGGGGAAGTGATCCCATAGTCACCTATTCACACATGTAACTAAGGGCTGGGGGTGATTGATATGGCCCAAGTGTCACCTCGGCTCAGGGAAACCAACCTCGATCGATATTATGGCCGACATTGGAAAAGTCTTGGGTCAGTAACCAACACCCTTATCCATATGAGGGTCGGCCCTAGCCGACATCTCTACCAACCACTTCAGGGGGAGACTGCATGAATCAGAGGGTCGACAGTTCAAATGATCACCCGGGTGATGACAACCTCGTCCGGGGCTAGGCCGAGGTTACAAGGAACCACACTACTACCAAGGGCGATCTCACCAATAATTCAATCGATGTACCAGGCACATGCCGGCTTAACCTCAGCCCAGGCTGACTTCGATTCCTTACCTCGACTTCACTTAAGCCGAGACCTTCATGGCTCATCCCAAATTGAATGAGAAGCATGACCTTACCAACCTCGGACTCATCCAGGCCGAGGTCATGATCAAGCACAAGCCGAGCACTTATTGACATGTGGATAACGACACGTAGACATAAATCAGTTATAACAAATCATTCCCCTCACGTGGAGGGAATATTTCATCATCATTCCCTACACGTGATAGTGACAGATGTCTTCATTTAATTGGCTAGATCAACACACACATACTCATTGCATGCATAGGGGGTACATTACACCCTCCAGGTACTATATATAGAGATCATCCTCTACCTTGCAAAGGATCCGAAATTAGCAACCCTAGCTGAAACTCTGTTCAAATACACAGTAGAGAGAGAAAGCTTGAGAGTTTGTATCTATGGCCATTAAAGCCCTCATACAGTGATATTAATCACACACTTTCACAGTGGACGTAGGCATGATTGGCTGAACCACTTATATTCCGGTGTGAACCCTCTTCTCCTCACCTCCTCCTAGTGTGTATATATATATATATATATATATATATATATATATATATATATATATATATATACACTCATATGCTTCCATTGTTAACATCGAATTGAGCTCTCAAACACCTTGAACGGTGGTGATATTTCCAGCATCATCAACGGTTAATGCCTTAATCAATACACGTAATTGGCAAATGCAACGTACTTTCAGGAATATGACCCTTGAGACAAACATCATCAACATTGCTAACCAAGTTGGTGAAGAAGATGAAATTCATGCAGTCGATCTCATAGATGAGATAGTAAAGGAGAACATTGAGAAAACCATTAGTGGGGACGCCTTAGAAACATGCCTTGTGAGAAGTGATGAGAGTGGGGGTACGTATACCGAGTTTGAGCGAGAGGTAGAGGGGTTAAAAGCGCTATTAGACGAGGGAGTGTCGACTGAGGACTTGAGTGATATTAACTGGGTTTCTAGATTCGAGGAGCTACCCCCAAGGGAGTCATCCATGATCCACTCCGAAGAAAAATTTCCCACCCTTGAATTAAAGAAACTACCCTCTAACGTAAAATATGCTTATTTGGGAGAGGATGAGATATTTTCTGTTGTTGTCTCCTCTAGCTTAGATAAAGAGCAAGAGGGTAAGTTGTTAGAAATTTTGAGGAAGCACCGAGGTGATTTTGGTTGGAGCATAGCAGATTTGAAAGGTATAAGACCCTTGATTTGTACCCATAAAATCCACCTCGATGAAGACGTGAAGCCCTCGAGGGAAATGCAAAGAAGATCAAACCCCACAATGAAAGAGGCTGCTTGAGCTGAAATCATTAAGTTATTGGATGCCGAGATCATCTACCCAATCTCGGATAGCAATTGGGTGAGTCCCATCCAAGTCGGGAATGACTGTGGTCGAGAATGCCAAGGGTGACTTAATTCCCCAACGTACCACCACCGGGTGGCGCGTTTGCATTGATTACCGAAAACTCAATGCGAGCACAAGGAAAGATCATTTCCACTTACCATTCATCGCTGAAATGCTAGAGAATGTAGGAGGACACCCATATTATTTCTTCCTAGATGGTTATTCTAGATATAACCAAATAGAGGTAGATGTGTTAGACCAAGAGAAAACGACTTTCACATGTCCATTTATCATGTTTTCCTATAAACAGATGCTGTTTGGTTTGTGCAATGCACCTGCGACTTTTTAAAGGTGTATGCTTAGTCTCTTTAGCGACATGGTTGAAAGAGGCCTTGAAGTTTTCATGGATGATTTTACCATTTTTGGCCCCTCTTTCAACCTTTGTCTTGCGAATCTTGAGAAAGTTTTAGCCCGGTGTGTGGAAAAGAACTTAGTGCTTAATTGGAAAAAATGCCATTTCATGGTAACGGAAGGAACAGTTCTTGGCCACTGTAGGAGGGGAGTTAATATTGGGGAAATACCCGATTTTTGTACGTGTGTGACTTGAGCAACTTTGGTTGTGTCTACGTATCCGTCTTAGTTAGAATCAAAGTCAGCGTAGTTCGTGGGTTCGTACTATTCATCGAAAAACTCATTATGGTGGAACTCGATAGGTGAAAGGTGGAGAAACGCATCTCAAAACTCTTCTCCAAAACTCTTTTCTAAAACTCTCTCTAAAAAACTCATAAGACAAGAAATCACTCTTCTCTCCCAAGAAGATCTCTTTTCAAATGTATGGGGGTGAGTCTTATTTATAGCTAAAACCAACACAAGTGGGTCTCCACATGTCAAATAACCCGTGGTGACACATGTCCTATTTTAAGCGGCATGTGTCCCATAACATATGTCAAACTTTTAATCACTAGAATATTATCTAGTTAATGCATTGATAATACATAAATATGCGTGATATGTTAGACGGGCATAATAATACATCAGTCGCATAAACACATGGACTTTTGTCAATATTAATCATCTCTAATCTCATTTAATAATTTAATGAGAGGCTTATCATTAAGCCCCTCCTATACCCACATAGTGTCATCCAAGGGAATCGAAGTAGATTGGGCTAAAATAAATGTCATAATTGAGCAACTGCCACCTAAATCATTTAAGGATGTGTGCTCCTTCTTGAGACATGCGGGGTTTTATATAAAGTTTATCAAGGACTTTAGTGGCATCGCTAGGCCCTTGAGTAACCTCCTTATGAAGGATTCCCCCTTTGAGTGGAACGAAGCATGCTAATATGCTTTTGATAAATTAAAAAGCATGCTCGTTTTCGCCCCAATCATGCAAGCTCTGGATTGGTCCCTACCATTCAATCTCATGTGTGATGTGAGTGATTACTCGATTGGGGCTATTTTGGGTCAAAGAAACGATAACAAATCTCATGTCATCTACTACACTAGCCAGACTTTAACCAGACCACAACTCAATTACTCCACCACAGAGAAGGAATTGCTAGCGATTGTTTTTGCCCTTGACAAATTTTGCTCGTACCTCATTGGTTCACCCATCACCTGGTTTACCGACCATGCGGCGCTTAAATATTTCCTTGCTAAGAAAGATGCTATGCCTCACATCATAAGGTGGATCCTATTACTATAAGAGTTTACTCTCTCCATTAAGGACAAAAAGGGGTAGAAAACATCATTGCCGATAATCTATCCCGACTCTCGTCCGACATGCGTAGTTATCCCATACCCATAGACGAGTACTTCCCAGATGATAAACTTTTTTCCACGTCTTCTCTTCCCTAGTTTGCGTACATAGTTAACTATTTTTCATGGGAGTTGTCCCTCCCGATTGGACACCGCAAGAAAAAAAGTTCATTACTTGGTCGCGCATGTTTTTCTATGATGATCCATTACTATTCAAATATTATGCGGACCAAATCATTCGACGTTGTGTACCGAAAGGAGAGACTCACATCGTCATCCATTTTTGTCATACGAAAGCATGTGTCGACCACTTTTTCACGAATAAGACAACTGCTAAGATCCTTCAAAGTGACCTTTATTGGCCCACAATCTTTTAGGATGTGAACGCTTACTGTAAATCTTGCGATATGTGTCAAAGGATGGGAGCTATTACCCGACGAGACACGATTCCATTAACCCCTATACTCATCATTGAGATATTTCACTGTTGGGATATTGACTTCATTTGCCCTTTCCCTCCATCCTTCGGCTTCCTATACATCCTCGTTGCATTAGACTATTGTGACACCACGCCTAATAAAATACCGGGAGATCACTCCTGTATCAAATTAAAACAGGAGTCGCATATGGTTCATTCTTAGCATCACTGTCGAAAACAAATTTAATTGATAATAACCTATTAGGCTGGCGTCAAAATTTTATTTAACTAATCTTGTTAAACAAACCATACAATAAAAACATCCACTAATACATAAGTGAAACTGAGATGATAAAAATAATCGAACACTCGGTTTAATAATAATACAACCAAATTGGATTCCTCATAAAAAGGAAAAAAAATAATAAATAAATGAAATTGGGATATTAGCCTGAATATTTATTCAGTTCCTCCTATCTAGATTACAAGGATAGAAGCGTCTACAGTAAACCTGCATGCATCCACAACTACTGCAGCAGACGCCAGACTCGAAGAAATCGTCATCCAGGCGTCCCTATGTCTGGACACCTATATATATATATATATAGAGAGAGAGAGAGAGAGAGAGAGAGAGAGAGAGAGAGAGAGGAAAATAGATAAACGGGTCAGAGCTCGAGTTGTGAAAATATTTTCCAAGTGCATAAATGTTTTATTTATGAAAAATATGTTTTATCTCATATTTAAATTGGTATCGCACTCCCATGAGATACCCCTCACCTCTCTTCTAATGGTGCACGCCTATCGCATCTCACTAAACATCCTAGTCAAGCTACCCCGCCTAACTATTCCGTCCCACTCAAACTCTGAAAGTTCTAAGTAAATCGAGTACTAAGGGCTAAACTTCTCCCCAGTCTTAACACTGGGCCATGTTCATGCGTGGGGTGTCTCGCGATGCGAAATCCAAACAAGAAACCTCCCGATACACTACTACTTGACAGTGTCAATCATTGAGATCCATTAGACCCTCAGTACACAACGTATATATGTACATACTCATATAATTATATACAATATCATACTCACTTCTCATATATACCTCACAATATACATCCGGATAAAATCTCCCGGAATGAGAATTAATCTTTATTCAATTTATCTCTTTATTCCAGTTGGAGATTTATAATATCTTACTCTCATACACAGGTATTATACTATACACACAAGTATAATAACCATCCAAACGAGTTATAACTCGAGGATGCAGTCTCATAGTGCCTATCCAAAATATGGGTTTTCTCAGTATACCACGGTACCAAGCCAGACTCTCATGGTCATGATAAACAAATACACATCGGTGGAGGCGGTCATGTTTCCTCTGCAAGTGGAGTACACACATCGCACTCGAACGCGGGACGAGATGACTTGGAGATATACTCACCCTGCTCCTCAAACCAGGGGATTCACCCACATCGCGCAACCTCCCTGGATTGCACTAGAGAAAATATATAATCTGGTTGTTCCAACCCTACGCCAAGGGAAAGCCCGTGGAAATCAGCCTCTAAAGTACACATATACCAATCACACAAAGATATATATGTATTTGTATCATATTATATATACTATAATCACATCGTATATATATACATTTATCACTCTTCAAATGTATACATGGCTATAATCGCCAATCTCGTAATGATATTTAAGTATTCCCTTACTTAAATATACCTCACATCTTGATCACTCTTATGAATTTATATACTCTCCAAATATCCCAAGTCACAACTATATAATAAGTATAACCTTAACTTATCTAGAGCCTATAACCCAAATTTCCATCCTAATCGCCTCATAGGATTTATCCAATGATAGATGGCCCTTATCTATTTCATCCACATAAATATACCCGTATATGCTTACCGAATAATTTCTCCAAATGTCACTCTCTTCCTAATCATTCAATAAGTCCATACCCCGGATTAACCTCTCAAATAACCCAAGGTCAAATTCACAGTTCCTCAAGTCATCTAAAACATAACTCTCTTTAATACTCTAATTTTAAAAGCCCTTAGACTTTAAACTCAAAGAGGAGAAGGAATAACAATCTCCAAAATCTTGGGCTGAAAACAGAGTGCCGATCGACCGGCCCTGGACCCCCAGTCGACCGCGATTTGGGATTTTACCTTGCTGCAAAATCAGTAGGCCCTATTTCTCTTACCCGGTCGACCGGCCATAGGGGCGCGGTCGACCGGCCATACCAGTTAGGTCGGCCAAGATCCATTTTGGACGAAATCTAAAATTCCAAACACCCAAATTATCACCCCAAACTCCATTATTATGGTTTCTAATCTCAACCAAGAACTCAAAAAACATATAAACATTAATTTCTAACTAACACATCAATTAATTGGGGTAAATTAAACAAATTTTCTTAGATTTATACCCAAAAATCCCTAAAGCTCTAGTTTTCTCATTTCCCCCCAATTTTAACTCATTTTTTCACTCCATTTACATGGTTTTAACACTAGAAATCATTAAGAGTTTACATTACATCAATATGTAAACTCATACTCAAATTTTCACAAATTTATTTTAAGGGTTCTAACCCAAAATCATGTAGTTTACCAACTACAATATGAGATATATGCACAAAATTAAATAAAGCAAGTACACACTTGCCTAGAGGATAAAATTCGACAACCTCGAGTCGAATCCAGCGGAGTTTGGCCGGAACCTCCCTTTTCTTCCTCTTTTCTCCTTTCCTTTCCTATCCTTTTTCTTTTCTCTCCTTTCCTTTCTCCCACTCTCTCTTGTCTTATATAGGAGACAATAAGGGTTTATCCCTTTAAAACCCAAAAATGACTCGTTTACTCAATTACGAGTCCCTACTCGTCCAAAAATTCTCGGAGTCCAAACACTACTCCCGGATACTCTATTCTAACTATCTCGTCCATTCCGAAACCAATCGCACACTCGAAATCTCCTTCCGAGGTACTTGATCGCAATCCACTCATTAAACCCAATACATCTCAATGTGAGTTTTCCAATTAAAATATTATCCTTTGTCGCATTACCCAACTGCGACATTTAATTAAAATGTTCCAACTCATTTACTTAATCCCAAAAGTAAATATAACACACATCAAAATCATCTAATCCTTGAAAACTCCCAAAAATTACTATTCATGAGAATTTCTCAAATTCCCAAATTACACTTACTTATGTAATTAAAATGGTCCAACTCTTTTACTTAATCCCAAAAGTAAATATAACACACATCAAAATCATCGGATCCTTGAAAACTCCAAAAAATTACTATTTACGAGAATTTCTCAAATTCCCAAATTACACTTACTTATGAATTTTAATTGTCCATAAAAGTGTGGGGTATTACATACTCCCCCCCTTATAACAGAATTTTGACCGCGAAATTCAGATGCGACCGGTACTTCCAACCTAGGATCGTTAATCACACCTCAACCATACACTCGTTCAGTACCCACCTATCTCAAGGTTCATACTATAACACACTAGCTTACCCATAAACTTAGCTAAATCTTTACCTCGGTCATAAGGGTGACTCTAATAACGTCACATCGCACTAAAAGTTTCTAGTGCCCCATATAGAGAAAACGAGCCTATAGCCGCCACTCTAACGTCTAAATAGCACCAGAGAATCATGAGTCTAAGCTTCCGCTCATCTACATTAGGATATATAATTTCCCTCAAAAGGAAATTACTCTAACGTTTGACTACTCCTGTCAGTCTCGTTGCTAATCTTAGGTATGCTACCTATTATTGCCCCCCTACAATTGGATTATCGCGTACTTCTTATGACATTCCATCGAACACACTCCAAATCCATTACAACTGTCTAACGACATAATCTTCAACTTTATATACTATGCCACTTCTATTTCAAGCGATAGATAAAATCGACTAACCAGGATGCCCATACACCTTATAACCCATTCTTCTCTGCACAATGGGCCTTATTTCCTCGGTGTAATACTCACACATGAGTTTTTCCTAAACCGCAAAATTTAATTCTCCCTATAATTTGAAAATCCAATCCTTCTCAAGGTTAACCAACCACTCTTCTTGTGGTTAACTTCCCACAATCTTCTCATAACAGCTCCACTAGCCTTTCTGTCCTTACTCCCTAATAATCCTATGATCTATGTGTTTTCCTATCCAAGTTAAATGAGTACTATCCTAATTATATCCCTAGTGCCCAAGGCCTCTCTCAACTTTTGACATTTGCTCGGTTTCATGCGCGGGACATCTCACAAAGCGAAATCCAAACAAGGAACCCTCCCGTTATATTACTTCCTCGCATCGCCGGTCATCGATATATAATGACCTGAGGCAACCCAACAGGACGTCCTAAATCCTACCTCGCTAACCTACTAATGTTAACGTACTTATACCCCTCAATCCTTCCACCTTGACGAAATGGAATGTCTAACTAATCGAGGTGCATACTCTCTTCATATAAATTCCGAACATCATACCCAAAACACAATACCTCCAAATTTGCCTTTTCATCCAAGGCCTGGCTATAAGCCTCAAACCAAATTTTCTAACTCCTGCCTCACCCGGATACTTGCGGTGAGAGAACCATTTCGGTACTTTTCCATAGCACTTATATTTCTATAAGCATACCCTCATCACATGGTTCCCAATCTATAGTGTTTCCTCCACACTATATAACTTATCATCAAAACCAACATTCTTACATCCCATAACATCTCTCCACTCCCGATGTCGTTAAGGTTCATGCGCGGAGCGTTTCGCAAGCAAAATCCAAACAAGGAACCCCTCCAATACACTACTTCTTAACGTTGTCAGTCATGGAGGTCCGTTAGCTTTAATGTATAACTGAGATAACACTATCCCCTCTTTCAACAAAATGTGATCTGAACTCCTATTCCTTTCCAGGAGCCACACCACCAGTCGCTCGCACTAGCACTAAGTCCTTAGTGCAAACAATAATGAGCTTAATCTCACAGTTCAACGATAAACCTTGCATACCTTAAATCGTATCTATAAGGTCGCCACGCACTCATATCACGATAATGAAATATCTGCTCATCAAATTTTCATCTATACATATAATAAAGGTTAACTCAACCCGTATCTAGGTGAGATATCGCAACAACAAACTGTTCCACCCTGGAACTGTGAACACGATAGTCTTGCAATCATTAGCCTGCTATCACTCCGATCAACGAAGATCATATTATACTTAAAATAACACCATAAAAAATTGATATAAATTCAAAATACTAACACCCGGTTTTCACAGCGAATGAAAGAAAATAGATCCACGCTATCGCGCAAAAACACATAAATATATACTATACAATGTCATCAATACCGCCACAAAGCTCGAATTACACACACAAATCTAGGGTTAGCCAAATACTGCGACTCTATCTAGTCACACTAAATATACCCCCTCCTTTTGAGGTGAAACTCATAATAATAACTTTTCCAGTCTTCCTGATTGCTCCGATTGGTTCCCTGACCTAGAATACTTGTCTTAATCGAACCAAAACTACTCTCATCAATACTCTACCTTGGCACCCTACTCTGGTCCTTTAATTCCTACTGGGTAAGGACTAACCATGTGGCTCAACATTCCACATTATCAAATTCCCCATCTCTGGCCTTCCCAACCATGATAAAGTTATCAGTATCATCGGACTCTATTGCCTCGATCCTGACAATCACCTTCATAGTCCCTTTAACTTCTTCGTTAAAAGGAAAATCCACTACTGGCTTCAACAACCTTGCTTTAATGTACTCCCCGGGTGGATATCCACCGATGGTGTTCCATAAACTCAAATACTCCATAAGTTTTAGCAACACTTACCAATGAGCCTATCGTTCCTCTGAAGGACTCTCTCTTTATTGTACCTACCTTACTTTGGTACAAAGTTCACTTCTCCATATCACTCGTCTCTAACCGATCCTTATGTGAATAATTCAAAACTACATTCTTTTCCTTCCTAATCAACCAAAGGAATTTACGATTAAAATCATCCATGAGAATCCTCTTCAAGCAACACGTCTTGCTCCCCCAAATATGGTAATCGTCGTTGCCACCATTTCAATATTGCTCAAGTGAAAAATTTTCCTCTAATTTTCACATATAGGTATTTCCATACCCTGATCTAAGTCAAAGCTTCTGAGCCTTTCACTTCCGCTGAAACATATTACACTTACTTGATGTAACTTAAACTTCAACGTATGGTCCTTATCAAAGACCTTTTTGAATCTTTTTCCCAATTTACCTCACTATTTAATTCAAGTTTTGCACCACTTTCTACTACAACGGTACTTGGATACTCATAACAATAATTCTTTAGTAGTCATTGTAGCAATCCTTGACAATGCCACAAAGAGAGTGATCTCTACTGCGGTCCTAGTCTCCGACTTCAACTTACATCTCCAACCAAGCCACACCTCCTGCTACCCTCATAACGGCCTTCCCTGGTCGCCCTTCATCGATCAGCACCCGAATCATAAATGAGCGCGCAAAAGATTTCTATAATCTTATGATATGGCACGAGAACGAAATCTCATAAAAAGAATCAATGATCCTAATCCTAAGGCTCTATATCAAATCGAGAGCAACGCTGAAAGCATTGTACGTCTGCACAGATTCCTAAGGACACTAGAACCTGATGCTCTGATACCATCTGTGACACCCCGCCTAAAACAATTCCGGGCGATCACTCCTGTATCAAATTAAAATAGGAGTTGCATATGGTTCATTCTTAGCATCACTGTCGAAAATCAATTTAATTACTAATAACCTATTAGGCTGGCGTCAAAATTTTATTTAACTAATCTTTTTAAACAAACCATATAATAAAAACATTCACACAGTTATGCATAAGTGAAACTGAGATGAAATAAAATAACCGAACACTCGGTTTAATAATAATACATCCAAATTGAATTCCTCATAAAAATGAGGAAAAAGAATAAATAAATGCAGTTGGGTTCTTAGCTCGAATATTTATACAATACCTCCGTTCTAGATTACAAGGATATAAGCGTCTACAGTAAACTTTCATGCATCCACAACTGCTGTAGCAGACGTCAGACTCGAAGAAATCGTCATCGAAACGTCCCTGTGTCTGGACACCTATATATATATATATATGAGAAGAGAGGAAAATAGATAAACGGGTCAGATCCCGAGTTGTGAAAATATTTTGCAAGTGCATGAATTCTTTATTTATGAAAAATATGTTTTATCTCATATTTAAATTGGTATCGCAGTCATATAATTATATACATTATCATACTCACTTCTCATATATGCCTCACAATATACATCCGAATAAAATCTCCCGGAATGAGAATTAATCTTTATTCATTTTATCTCTTTATTCAAGTTAGAGATATATAATATCTTATTCTCATACACATCTATTATACTATACACACAAGTATAATAACCATCCAAACTAGCTATAACTCGAGGATCCAGTCTCATAGTGCCTATCCAAAATTCGAGTTTTCTCACTATACCACGGTACCAAGCTAGACTCTCTCATGGTCATGGTAAACAAATACACATCGGTGGAGGCGATCATGTTCCCTCTGCAAGTGGAGTACACACATCGCACTCGAACGCGGGATGAGATGACCTGGGGATATACTCACCCTGCTCCTCAAGCTAGAGGATTCACCCACATCGTGCAACCTCCCTGGATCGCACTAGAGAAAATATATAATATGGTTGTTCCAACCCTACGCCAAGGGAAAGCCCGCGAAAATCAATCTCTAAAATACACATATACCAATCACACACAGATATATATGTATTCGTATCATATTATATATAATATAATCACATCGTATATATATATACATTTATCACTCTTCAAATGTATACATGGCTATAATTGCCAATCTCGTAATGATATTTAAGTATTCCCTTACTTAAATATACCTGACATCTTGATCACTGTTAGGGATTTATATACTCTCCAAATATCCCAAGTCATAACTATATAATAAGTATACCCTTAACTTATCTTCAGCCTATAACCCCATGTTTACATCCTATTCACCTCATAGGATTTATCCAATAATAGATAGCCCTTATTTATTTCATCCACATAAATATAACCGTATATGCTTAACGAATAATTTCTCCAAATGTCACTCTCTTTCTAATCATTCGATAAGTCCATACTCCGAATTAACCTCTCAAATAACCCAAGGTCAAATTCACAATTCCTCAAGTCATCTAAAACATAACTCTCTTTAATACTCTAATTTAAAAAATCCCTAGACTTTAAACTCGAAGAGGGGAAGGAATAAAAATATCCAAAATCTTGGGCTGAAAACAGAGTGCCGGTCGACCGGCCCTAGACCCCTGGTCGATCGAGATTTGTGATTTTGCCTTGCTGTAAAATTAGTAGGCCCTATTTCTCTTACCTGGTCGACCGGCCATAGGGGCGCGGTCGACTGGACATACCAGTTAGGTCGGCCAAGATCTATTTTGGACGAAATCCAAAATTCTAAACACCCAAAATATCACCCCAAACTCCATTCTTATGGTTTCTAATCTCAACCAACAACACAACAAACATCTAAACATTGATTTCTAAGTAACACACCAATTAATTGGGGAAAATTAAACCAATTTTCTTAGATTTATACCCAAAAATCCCTAAAGCCCTAGTTTTCTCATTTCCCCCCAATTTCAACTCACTTTTTTCACTCCATTTACATGGTTTTAACACTAGAAATCATTAAGAGTTTACATTACATCAATATGTAAACTCATACTCAAATTTTCTCAATTTTTTAAGGGTTCTAACATAAAATCATGTAGTTTACCAACTATAATATGAGATATATGCACAAAATGAAATAAATCAGGTACACACTTGCCTGGAGGATAAAATTCTACGACCTCGAGTCGAATCCCGCGGAGTTTGGCCGGAACCTCCCTTTTCTTCCTCTTTTCTCTCTTCCATTCCTCTCCTTTTTCTTTTCTCTCCTTTATTTCCTTTCTCCCACTCTCTCTTGTCTTATATAGGAGAGAATAAGGGTTTATCCCTTTAAAACCCAAAAATGACTCGTTTACTCAATTATGAGTCTCTAATGGTCCAAAAATTCCTGGAGTCCAAACACTACTCTCGAATACTCTATTCCAACTATCTCGACCATTTTGAAACCAACCGCACACTTGAAATCTCAATCCAAGGTACTTGATTGCAATCCACTAATTAAAACGAATACATCTCAATGCGAGTTTTCCAATTAAAATATTATCCTTTATCGCTTTACCCAACTACGACATGTAATTAAAATGGTCCCACTCATTTACTTAACCCCAAAACTAAATATAACACACATCAAAAACATCTAATCCTTTAAAACTCCCAAAAATTACTATTCACGAGAATTTATGAAATTCCCAAATTACACTTACTTATGAATTTTAATGATCCATAAAAGGGAGGGGTATTACAACTATGTGTCTAATTGGGTAGAGGCCATAGCTACCAAAATCAACAAAGTGGGGATTAAGTCCTCGCAAGAACACATACTCTCTCGCTTCGGTGCTCAGAAGGCAATAATTCGTGATAATGGTAAACACTTTTGCAACCGGCCATTTGAAAAGCTTATGAGAGAGTATGGAGTTTTTCATAAGGTTGGAACAACTTATCACCCTCAAACGAGTGGGCAAGCCGAGCTAGAAAATCATGAAATAAAAAACATCCTTAAAAAGACCGTCGACCCTAATAGGAAAGATTCGTCCCTTAGATTGATCGATGCGCTATGGGATTATAGGATTGCATATAAGAATCCCCTCAGGATGTCCCCATTTTGGTTTGTCTATAGCAAGCCATGCCATCTCCCAGTGGAGCTAGAGCACAAAGCATATTGGGCGATCAATAGGTTGAACTACAGTTTAGATAAAGCGGGTGATGCTCTCAAGCTTCAATTAAATGAGTTGGATGACATGTGCAATGATGCGTATGAAAACGCTAAGATTTCCAAAGAACGAGTGAAACTCGCACATAATAAGATGATCCGACGTAAGGATTTTCATTCGGGAGAAAAGGTGCTTCTCTACAACTCGAGGCTGCATTTATTTTTCAGAAAATTGCGGTCTAGATGGACGGGCCCATTCATTATGAGAAATATATTCCCCCACAGAGCGATAGAATCGGAAGATCCGAAAGGGGTCGATGCATTCAAAGTTAACGGACAATGCCTAAAGCCATATCGAGAGACTTATGTGGAAGAAATCGACACAATCTGGTTATCTAACCCCATTTATGGGGTTGAGTGAGCTGTAATAGAGATGTCATCGCACCCCCGAAGTGTATAGGGTAAATCTTGTGTACAATAGTTAGAATCAGGTTAGGGTCATTAGGATCCCGTAGGTGTAAGTCATGAGAGGATAGGAGGTCAAACAAGCATTTTGTGAGGGTTTGGAAAGTTTCAAGGGAGTTCATTCGTTGAAAAATTGTGCGAGTGTCCGAAATAACAAGAGTAAAATGAGTCCTGGTTAGCAGAGGAGAGGACTTTTTGAATTAGAAAAAACGAACCAAACCAATACCTGGGGACCAGACCATTTCGATTAAGGGAAATTCAAAAATAAAAAATTGCTGAACCGGATCTATTTGCCCTTGGGCACCGGATCGATTTGGTTCCTTCAGAACTCTTCCCTTCCCTAGGTGGTTCCCCCCTTTACCAATCCCTTCATTTCCCTCCCATTCTGGTTTTCCCTCCATTAACACCCCCTTTTCCCTCCAAATCCTTCCCCCACTCCCCCCACCTATAAATTCCCACCTTCTCCCTCCCCCCCCCCCCCCATTTTCTTTACACCCACACCACTTCTCTCCTATACATACTCTCTCTCTCTCTCCCATCTTCTAATAACACCCACATATCCCATGGCCAACCAACCACTTCCCGTCAAATTCACATCCCCCATGGTCTGTCCCAACGAAAACGGGGACCACCGCTCTCGCATCGAACGCATATGGTGTGAGCGGTTCATTAGCCTCTACCGAAAGCTCCAGATAGAGCGCGTAGGGAATTGGAACGAACTACCCCCATCCATTACTAATCTTTTTCGGCCTTGGAGGTAGTGCCAATACCTCAGTGAGCCCCACGAGGTCGTATGGGAGGAAGAGGTAAGGTCCTTTTATGGATCACTCGTTCGAACGGGTGAGTTTGAGTCTGAAGATTTTATTGATGGGTGCCCCATTCCCTTCTCCTTGGACATTATGTCCAACAAAATTGCACAAAAGTGGGTCTCAATTCTGAAAAACTTTAACTACCCAAATAATGCTGGCCCCGTGCCCCGAAGTGAATGCATCGATCGACTTGCACCCGACGAACCGTGGGTCCGGGAAACTTTTCCTATCGGGTGTCTAAATGACAAGGACTGAATCACATTCCACATCATTTGTGGCAACCTCCTCCAAACCTCCAATGACTCGACGATGCACCCTCGCCAAGCAACACTCGTCTACCACCTCTTTGATCCCACCTTTGCCATTCACCTAGGCCGCACATTCTTCTAGGCCGACATCCTTTTTGAAGCTTATGGACACACGGGTTCGGTCCCTCTCCCATATGCCCGCCTGATTACCTCTATCATTTCCGATGCCAGTATACAGCCCCCCCGGGCATTTCCCCACCTCCCAAAGCCTATTGGGCAAGCATCACGCAATAAGAGCGCAAGACAACGGGCGATTGCAATAGCAACATGGATAGAGGATGATTCCGATGAGGAGGAAGAGGAGGATTTAGATGAAGAAGAGGAAGAGGTCGAGGATGTGGAGATGGAGGAAGGCGAGGAGGAAGAGTACAATGAGGAGGCTGATGATTTTGAGCCAGCGGGAGCTGAGTTTGACCGTCGCATCACCGACCTGGAATCACACTTTGACGGGTTCATGAATGAATATCGTACCGACCGTCGGGCATACCATCATGATACGAGTATGATGCATCACCTACAAGCTGAGCTATATCGACTGCATATGGGTGCACCACCACCGAACTACTTTTACGACCCATATGACCCAAATTGTCTGGGACCATCCCACCTACCCCCTTAGTAGCCTGTTTTTGAGTTGTTTGTTTATTATGTCTAGTTCTTCCATTTTTTTGTCCATACCTTCTTGTAATTATATTATGTAATGGAGAACTTTTATATTCCTATCCTTTCATTTCATATACTTTCTTGTTTTTATTATTGCATTTTGTCCTTTGTTTATTTTCTATGCATTCTTTCTTTATTTTAGCTTTTAGTCCTTTTGCATTGGGACTTTACAAAAGTCTAAGTTAGGGGGGGGGGGGGGGGTACACATGTGCTTCAAAAATTTCACAAAGTTAAAAATGCCCCAAAACAAAAAAATTAGAAAATTTCAAAAAGTTCCAAAAAAATTGAAAAATCTGAAAAGGCCAAAAATATTTTCTTCAAAATAAATAAAAATTGGAATTTAAAATTGTCACAATTCTTTAAGTCTCGACTTGAAAATTTTCAAATGCACTAAGACAAAATTGACCAAAGATGGAAATTGAAAGAAAATTAACGACTTTACGAATAAGTGTGGAGATTAACTAACCCGGTGAGATTTCGAGCCTATCAATTTTTTTGAGTTTTTAATCAGTCTAAGTTAATCGTTAAATCATAGTTCAATTCATCATTTTAAATAAGTAGTTGAAGATCTCCATTCCTTTGTTTTGAATCGGTTACGGGACACGTGTCAGATGTTTTCTTGAAAAACGCGCTAACATTTCTATAAATTAAATTAATCTGGACACACATATTGTAATGTGATTAGTAATTTGGATAAATGAAGTTAGGCCCTCATTTTTCACCCAAAAATATTAGCCATAAAAAGTTGCGAAAAATTATCCTTTTGCCACCCAATTTGAGCCGAATAAAATTTTCCCACTTTCGTTTGTAACCTGAAAAAGAAACATATAGCGTGGATTGTGAAAATGGAAAATTCAGGAATTGAGTCCAAACAATGCAATAAAAAGAGGCAAGAAAAAATGATATAATGCTCAACAAAAATAGCAATAAAAGAAAAATCAAAAAAAAGAGAAAAAGAAGAGAAAAATGAGGAAAAGCCCGTAAAAGCACTAAGGAACATCATAAGCAAAATTTTCCAATTTCGAATTTCAACCTTTCCTAATGTTACCCAATACACCTTATAACCCAAAAAAGTCCTAACCGTGTCCGAATTTCAAAATTAATTACCGCGTGGAGAGCTAAGGCATGAAAAGATAATGAGAGAGAATAATCGGTGTGAGTAAAAGATGATGTTTCCCATTTTTCAATGACCATAACCCGATGAAGAGATCTTTTCACCTATATATTTTCGTCTTTCAAGTTTATGGGCATGAATTTTCATTCCACTACATTTACTCTTATAAATCACGCATACCGAGAGAAATAGACACAATCCGAGTGATTCGTTAGTGATAACATCACATGAGATTTGAAATCAAAACTAATTTTTGAAAAGTAACGTAATGATCAATCGGTGGAAATTAGCGATTAAATTTCTGGCTTCGTACACACACACACACACTACGAATTGAGACTTGAGAATATAAATATATGGTGACTATTGTTAAAAAAGTTTAAATTATACGATTTTTAGGTATCTGGATTTGTTTTTGAGTCGAAAGCGAATTTTTTGGGTATATTCAATGCAAACCCGCACGAGACACAAATCGTCGTACTAGTGTAACCTAGGGGTTTAAAGGCTTGTTGTATATGCTAAATACAATAGCTTTCCCGTGAAAGAGGTATTCTATCTCAATAAGACATTTGATAAGAGTTTGACTATGTTTCGATTATTTTGCATTACTTGGGAGTCGCAAAGTTCTAAGTTAGGGTTTTTTATTAGGCCTAAATTCTTCGTATTTATCCCTGCAATTTAGAATTTTTTAACATTCCGTGCGACGTAATTCAAGTTGATTTGTCTCAAATTATTTCTATTGACATTATCTGACGAGTACGTCAAGTTTCGTGTATTTCTTATAGATTATGCAAGTCCTTCGTGCACGAGAAGAAAGAAAGAAACTAGAAGAAAGAATGAAGAAAAAGGAAGAAAAGTCAAAGGGAAAAAGAGTAATTTTCAGTTGGAATTAGGACGAGAAGCCTAAGAAGATTGAATACCTCGAGTTTACGAGTACATATGAAGAAACGACACCCTAATAATCCATGTCCCGGAGGACAAGTTACAAAGTTTCAAAGTTGAGAGAAAAATCACAAGGAATGAGGAAGTTGTAATCAAGCCAAACCGAACCCATAGACTATAGAGGCTAAAAGTAGCCTATACGGATGCTGGCCAAGTTGGTGTAAAGACCAAATCGAATCGGTAGAGTGAAAAATGAATCGTTCCGGTAGTGAAGAATGTTGCTATAAGGAACAACCCAACCGATAGGAGCAAAAATGAACCGGTTCGATTGTGGGAAAAATTCTCTGTAAAGATCAAACGCAACCGATGGATCTAACCGAATTGGTTCGGCTATTGAATTTTCGAATTATACACTTCTAAAATAAGAGTTATACATAGTTGCAACTCTTGTAAAATCAAAGTGTATATATTTCAACGTATTCCCAGAGTTAAGAAGGTCATTTTAGAGATAGTTTAGAGTCCTTTTAACTTAGAGAGATAAATTAAAGAAAAATGTTAGAAGTTTTAGAATTTTTTATTTGTAATTCAGAAGTCTGCAAGTGAAGGTGTTCTTTCTTCTTCTTTATTTGAATTCAATTAAATTCGTGCAAAGTTAATTTAATTCAAAGTGTTCTTAGTTTCTCTTTCTCATATAGTTTTCTCTTTACATCATGATGGTTTTGATTTCTTACACTCTAGATAATATTTGTTTAGTTAATTTCAGTATGCTAGGCTAGATTACTAAGGGTTGGGGTGCATGAACACAACCTGATGTAGTTTGCACGTATAAAAAATTTGTTTTGAATTAAATACTGATTGAATCGTGTTGTGTAGTGGACACAACCGTAGTAGATATTTTAACCTCATTTGTTCTAGGTAACCGGGGTGTTTATGAATGCGATGTGCATACGTATGATGCGGGATTGTACCCTCATATATGTAATCACTGGGATTAATAAAGACCATGTTTAATCAACTATCTAATTCATAAGCTAGTTTTCTATCCGTCAAACGTACTAGGGTTTTGGGGATTGTATTCCAACCTAATTTCCTCATTCGTATTTAATCACATGTAGTAGTTTTAATTATTCTCACGTAATTTAGTTAGTAGATTTAATTTAATTTTCATTTAGTTAATAGAAAGTAGTTTCCAAATTAATCACCTTTTCATTTTTTTCCTAGAGTCAATTTAGGGTTAGTCATCTTTCCTACGTCGTCATGAGCGATTGTCCTATTTCCTTGAGGATTCAACCCCGTCTTGCCGAGTTATTACTTACACGATCAGTTTGCACTTGAATCGATATAAGAATGCACTAGAGACACATTTTCAGTCGCGTCAATCACGACAAAGTCCCATCACCATGATATGAGTTCGGCTACTATCATTTGCATCGGTGAACTTCTTTTTAAGCTCATCATTTTCAGTTTGGATAAGGGACCCAACATCTCCGATGTCCTTTGCTTCACCCAGTTGGGCCTTCAAAGTGTCCAATTCCTCTTGCATAAGGGTACCTACATCCCCCATGTCCTTCACATTATCTTTTAGCTTAGCCACCAAGTATTACTGGTCCTCGTAGGTTCCAATCATCTTCTTAAGGGCCTTGCAAACAGAAAAAAAGCTCGGCGAGCCTGGACACTGGCATCCTGACGAAGAAGGACATTTAAATGGCCTGCAAAAGAACGAACGTCCTCGACAATAGACCATAAAAAGTAAATATCAAATAAAGTAATATTCAGCAAATCATCTTGACAGTATTGCAATGAACAAAAAGGAAGCTTTTCACTAATAACGCTAAAAATGGGCAAAGCCCATACAAGCATAGGTTAAAGGCAAGATACAAAAGCATTAAAGAATAATCAGGCCTAGACTAAGTTCCTTTGATATTTATATGCTCCTTACTCTATGGGTCCTTGCCCATGGGCGCAACATCACCACTTTGATCGGCTGGGGAACTTGTGGTGGCCTATTCATCAACATTTGGTGGAGAACCTGTCTTGTACTCGCCTAAGAGTTTTGAATTAGTAGGGACATTTATCCTCCCCAAGAAAGCATCCCAGTGTTTCTTGAAGTTAGATTTTTGGATGAAGGCCAAATGGCATTTGGCGTCCTCAAAGGCCTCAATATAGGCTTTGTCATAGCTTGCCTCCTTGGTTGAGGATATGTCTTCAACATCTTTTTTTAAACGATCACGCTCGCCTTTAATTGGTCATTTCAACCTTCAGCTGATCATGCCCAATCTTCATTGCGCTCATGGCGTCAGTGATGGACTTCTTCTCGTCATCTTAAGCCTTCTTGGAAGAGGTATGAGCTTACTTAGACTTTTGAAGACCCTCGGTCAGCTTGCCATTAACTTTGAACTGGTCAAAGCGACTCTGTAAAATGTAGACAAAATCGACCACAAACTGCAAACGAACAAATAAGGGACATGTTAGTATCATAAAAGAAAGGAATACAACCATTTCAGAACAAAATAATAAAGTAACTCTTGGCTTACCAAAGATATCGATTGAGCAACTTGGGAGGTCAGTTGCTCATAAGAAAACTGATTAACCTGCTTGTGATCAGTAGCGAGCACAACTACTTTCAGCAAGCCTTAAGACGAGGATGGATTCTTGGCAACTGATGTCACTTATGAAGACCTCACAGACAAATGGGCATCACCCTTATTGGAGGGTGATGGAATTATGAGCCCCAATTTTTAAAATCTTACACAAAAATTAATTTTCTTTTTAACGATGCGGGAGCGAGATGGTTCAATTAAATACACACAAACACCAAATTTTAATTTCTTTCAAATTAAAATTAAACCATGTGAAATTAGATTAATCAACAAATACATATTTTTCTTAAACAACTTAATTCAATCAAAGTCTTAGAAATTTGCCTAAGTCATATTTTCAATATTACCAAAATAGGTCAAACCAATTTTAACAAATTAAACGAAGACTTGAATTAAATTAACATATATCCAAATTTAAATTAGCACCATTTTAAGTAAGTAGTGATTTAAACCAAATTTTATCTTTTTACCTAAGCATGCATCTAAGGTGAATTTTATAAAAGATAAAATGAACAAATAAATCACTACGCCGCGATGTACGAGGAAAAATCCAAAATGGAAAAAACCTCGGACGGCCCTAGCCTTATGTCCACTAAGTATGGTTTTACAATTACAAGACAAATGACTTACTTCCTCGACTTGACTCCTTTCAAGCCTTCTTGTAAACAGCTCTGCCTAGTCGGCAACCCCGGAACTCCATCGGTGCCTTGGAATTCACCAGTGAGACTTTAGGGACACCGTCAACCACACATGGTGCCTTTCACCATGTGAGAATGCCGCAGCAAAACAATGAGACTTCTTCTTTGAGGAATGTAGAAGTAAGGCCAAACAAACTCTTCAACTTGGTAGAGTAAACCCGGTGCCAAACACTCCAAGCAAGATATTTATATGGAAACTTGGAATAAACAATATGGGTGTAAACCAAAAGTGTTTTAGGGTGATTTTCCTGGAAAGCAAAACACTTAAACCATGAACCATTTCTGAGAAAAGTTAAACTCTCAAAACTCTCTCTAGCAGATGGAAGAATATAAAAAAGTTGCTTTGAAAAAGTTGGTTCCCGCACTAGATAAGTATGTCAAAAGTTGGTGGGGATAAGTAGTGGGAAAAGTGGGAAAACTGTCAAAAATTGCCAAAATACTTGTTCTCGCCAAATCTCATTAGAACTAGATTTTAGTTCGAACAAAGTCTCGTTCGAACGACCTTACTAACGAAATTCCAGTGGCTAAAATGTAAAGTCGTTAGAAAACTCGTCAGAATTCTCGTTCGAACAGCATTCTCATTCGAACGATAATTCGAACGATATTCCAGTGGCCAAATAGGGAACTCGTTGGCAAATCTCGTTCGAACGAAAAACTCGTTCGAACAACAATTTCGAACGAAAAACCAGAAAGCTTAAAAATTTGATTTTAGCCCATAAACTTTATTTTAAAGTTTTAAATAAACCTTCTGAAAATAACCATTAGTTTAAAATAAAAAAATAAAAAAATCACCCAATTAAAATTATTCCAAGCTCCTATATAAATATGTAATTCATTCATACCTTAGGAGTAAATGGAACACATGTTGTTGACGTAGAAACAAGGCACAACAAACTCAGCATTTGATGAAGCTTTAATATTGGCCACTACGTCTTCAACAAACACGTCATAGGCTTGAATGGATAAACTTGAACATTATCTTATGACTCAAATGTTTTTGTCCTGAATTGAGCCAACACAACATTGAGACTCAATCGGAGACTTGTGTCCTTATAAAGGGTAGTGTGGGAATGGGATCCTTGTCTTTCTTATTCTTATCTCGAATGACCAAGTTTGAGCCATTGGTTCTTGGGCCTTCTTTTTCAATCCTTCTTGGGAGAGGAGGCACTAGCATCAACATCATCATCCTTAATCAATAAAATTCTTTTCCTTGGAGCCATTTAATCCTCTTCATCAAAAATGATGTACTCAAAGTCTAGTGATTCAAAGGAAGAAGAAACAAAAACTTCCTTGCTTAAAATTGGGAGATCAGGGATGTTGTCTACTGAATGAGTTATGAAGCTACCAGTAGAATTCTTGTATTCAAGCATAAAAGAGGCGGAGCGAAGATGAACACCACCTGGAACTAAGGGTTCCCTAAACTTCCAAACTTTCAATATACGAGCAAGGGAGGGCTCATTTTTATTTGATCGATCTACTCATACAAAGACAAGAAGGAACACTATCAGTCAACACAATCAAAAGAAAATTTATATAGGGCATAAAGGTAAAAGTATTAACCTATATCACTCCCTCCTTTTGGGCATAGAAACCTAGTGTAATGTTCGCCCTTTAGGAGAAGTGGATGTTGCCAATTGGGGGCAATAAAACCCTGATCCCAATATCCCTTATTGGAATTAGGCAGGTTAACTACTAGAACTCTATGGGATTTTCGTACCTTGAGATGCAAAACACCATCCGTGGTGTGGGATTAGTAACATTAATACTTAATTTATGGGATCCCCAGGCTGGTCCCATATAGTTCATTAATCCTATGTACCCCATTGACAATGCTCCATGTATTGAGGGAATATAGGGCTGGGATGACCTCAAAATAATCACAAAACTCCAAGAATAGTTGGTTTGGGGGAAACCTTAATCCCCCCTGAACCACTAAAGATTGTGAATCCCTTGGCCACCATCAATCGCGATGCACTTTCTAGGGATAGGGTCACATTCAGTTATGACCCAAGAAGGGATAGAATGCGTCTTCCTGAAATCCTTCAAATTCTTTTCAAGGAGAGTGTAAATCATTTTAATAGAATAGAGGAATAAAACAAGAATATGTAGCGAATCCAAACATAAAATATTATAAAGATGTAAAAATAAGAGAAAATGGAGAGAAATTTTAGAGTAAGCAAAGAGAGCGGAAGCTTCAGAGGTATTTTGAGTAGAAATGGATGATAAAATGACTATACAAATTTTGAAACAAAGTGACGCTCGAATCCCTAACAGATCAATCATAAGGAACAACAATCAAGGGAGTTTTTGGCGTTTTAATTTTTATAATGACCAGCGTACCCCTTCTAGTTTCGAGTAATCACATACATACGCGAGCATGAATCTCAGGCTTTAGGTTCAACTTGGGCCTACAAAGGATTTAGAATTCTTTGGCCCATCTTTGGTAAAGAATTTTAGGGAAAACTGTGGGTACCAAACCGTAGAGGCCCAACTTTTGGCGACCTGAACAGGTCCAATACACTGTCCCAGTCAAATTCAGTGCCACATGGATAATCACAAAGGCTTATCACCTAGATAATTAAGGACTCAATTGGTTACTTATATTATCGGAGGAGATAAACAGGGATCACTAATGGGCCAATAAGGAGCTAGGATAATTTCTCATACAACTCAACTACTTTTCACTACTGTAAATACAACTCTCACCCCGGGTCAAAAGGTCATGTAATTTCTAACCCCTAAGAAATTGATAAAAGCTGAGAACCCCCTCTGTGGACGTAGGCAGTTGCCGAATCACGTAAATATTGTGTGTTGTGGCCATTTTTTTTACTCCTTTAATACCTCTTCCTTTTGGAAATATCTAATTGTGATTTCTTGCACTCACAATAATTATTTGGGTAAATTATATAAATGCGTCATAATGTTTGATAAATGTTTTCATTGAGCCCCTAATGTATTTTTTATAACTATTGAGCCCCTAATTTTTATTAGTTATTTCTAATCAGCCATTCTGTTAAAGTAAACCGTTAGAATTATCAAATTTTGACTAATTTACCTATTTGCCCCTATTTTAACATGTAAAATTATGTTTATGACCTTATTGAACCTTTTAACCTATTTTTTTCTATTTAGCCTTTTACAATTCCTGAAAGGCAAAACTCAAGAATGCACTCTTTGGGATTGGGCATGACCCATTTTTTTTTCTTATCGTTTTGAAAAGTGAAAGGACCCCCAATTTTAAATATTCTTTTAAAATTAAATATAATTTCCCTAAGATGCGGAATATGATGGTTCAAACACAACACAACACAACTTACAATTTTTAATTTCTTACAAATTAAAATTAAACTAAACTAAAAGTGACATCAAAATAATCAACTAACAAATATTCACTTAAAACAAATTAACTTAATCCAATTCCTAAAATTTGCCTACACAAATTAATTTATTTTTGCAAATTAGGTCAAACCAAATTTTACTAAATTAAATTATCTTAACTTGAATTAAATTAATCCAAAAATCACCCAAATTAATTTTTGCACCAAATTAAACAACAGTGTGAATTAAACCGTATTTTATCTTTTAATACTAAGCATGAGTTCTAGGTAATTGGCAAGAGAAAATAAATTCACAACACACTACGCCGTGATGTACGAGGAAAACCCAAATCGGGAAAAACCTCGAACGGCCTTAGCCTTAAGTCCACTAAGTACGGAATTTTACAAATACAAGACAGATGACTTACACAACTTGACTAGACTCCCTTCAATCCCCTGACGCGTCTTTTTATAACAACCTCTTCTTAGCCGACAATCCCGGACTCCACTGGAACCTTGGAATCCACTAATGAAGCTTTTTGGGAACCCGTCAACAACACACGGTGCCTTTCATCGCATGAGAACACCGCAGCAAAACCATGACTACTTCTTTTATGGAAAATAGAAGCAAACCCAAACTACTCCTTCTTGTTGTAGAGATGAACCAATGGTGCCAATCAAAACTCCAAGTGACAAATATATATATAATTGCAGAACTTGGAATGTTAAACAAACTAAATGGGTGTATATCTTTTGTGTTTTGAAAGAGTTGAAGCCATCTAAATTAAACACACAAAAGGGACTTTTCAAACCATATTATTTTCTCTCAAAAGCTCTCTAGAATAAAGTGAAAAGTCTTAGAAAAATCTGGTCCCGAAGTGGTTAAAATCTGTCAAAAAGTAGTAGGACAAAATAGTGGGGAAATGCCAAAAACTGTTCCCGCCTGAAATCTCGTTCGAACGACTTTTTCGCTCGAACAACACTTAGTTCGAATGATTTCGTTCGAACGACTCATCTAGCGAAATGTCAGTGTAAAAAGGGAAACTCGTTGGAAAAACTCGTTCGAATGACATTCTCGTTTGAACGACATTTGGAACGAAATGTCAGAATGTGCATTTGTCAATTTAAGCACAAAACTTTATATTAAATAAAGATTACACCCATTAAAAATTATTCCAAGTATCTAAAAATATATATATAGCATTCATACCTTATTGGGGACTTGAAATATGATAAATTATTGAGGATGCAAAACGGGGAACTTGATACTCGGCAAGGATGATGAATTCACATTGAACTAAGCCGATACGGCTTCAACTCAAACTTCAAACGTCATAGGCTTGGAGGATACTCATGATTACTTTCCTATGACTCAAATGTTCTTGTCCGGAATTGATCCAACACTTCATTAAGACTCAATTGGAAATTTGTGTCCTTACAAATCTCCCCCTTTGGCTATTCCGGGACAAAAACCGAAATAAAATCCTAAAGGGCCATCATGATCTACTATAGTAAAAAACATCCCACCAAAAATAAAAAATACAAGCTTGACTCAAACCCCAAAGATGACTATCTTTGTCGATATAAAGTTTCCACTTGAAAAATTCTTGCACACTTATGCAAAATATTAAATGCATAGGGAATATCAAAGTATTAAATGCAGTTAAATTAAATACTCCCCCTAAATTAATTATCCCATTTTATCAAATATGATTAACCTAAGAAGATAATGCTCTACCCTTAAGATAGATCTCCTAAACTAAGATACGATTTCAATAGGATTAGATACCACTTCTCCCCCTTTTTGTTCAGGAATAAATAAAGGATAAAAGAACTAATAAATTACTCATTCCCCCCCCCCCCCCCCCCAATTTAACTAAGTATCATTTCTCCCCCTAAAAACTACATAAGGGATATATATATGGGGAAACAAGTAAACATGATGATGCATAAGGTGATAAGAACATGAAAGTATATGGGCAACAATAACATAACTAATCCATACAAATATTAATGGATATCAACTATGATGCGAAAATAAATGATATCAATTTGAAAAATAATATACTAAGCATGTGATATCAAACAATATACACAACAAGATAGATACCAATTATGAATTAGAATCATAGATGGGCTAGCAATCAAGGAAAAGACTAAAAAAAAATACCATATATATGTATACATAACGAATATCACTAACGCACACGCACATATACATAGGTATAAACAGCACACATGACACAAATACATTAAGCTTTTCACACTCATATGGCAAAAATGTGTCCAAATATATGTGGTAAATGGAAGTGTAGGGGTGTGAACTAGTAACAATTAAATTTCGACACAATCACTTAAAAGATGTTCACGAAGTTCTCATTTGATTGCAAAACTTTATCACACTTAGATATAGCCTCATGTGACAATATAAATTGAACTCAATGAACAAACATACACAATGAACATAAGCCTAGAATTTTGATGATTTTACAAACCAATAGAGTCATGACAATAAAAGCTTAACTAGGATTTAAAGTCATTGTGCAAACCCGTTAATATATTCAACCAAACTCCTCATAATTATGGGGGGCAATTCGTGTTAGTCGTGTCATTTTCGGGCTTCGTTGATTTTCATTTGAGTATACGTTTTGGGTACTCTTAAATCTATATAAGCTAATCCTGTAAAGTTCGGGTCATTTCAGGTTATTACCATAAATGGGTTATCGTGTCAAAAATTGCCAGCCCTACTCATAATTTTCTTTTTCTTGTTATTTTGAACATATTAACTAAACAATTTCAGCCTTGGAAAATATTTTTTTTAATGCCAAATTTTTAAGGCCTAAAATTCAATGGTGGATTTTCATGCAAAGTAATTTTGTCTTTCGCAGTCTGATTCCATTGATAAACAACTACACCGGATAAATACATTTTTCTAATTTTTTAAATCCAAAAAATGGTTATTACATGCACAAATCCTCCATAGTCATCGCAAAATGTAGATGACTAAATTGATGGGAGAACATCTCACTAAACTCAAATATACATGTGACATTGAAATTTCAAAAGAGCTCTTGCATGTGTGAAAAGAGGCATATAAAAATAGAAACCATTGAGCAATGAAAAATCCAACTACTCCATGTAAACATGGCAAAGAACATATTAAGGATTACAATCTTAACCAAAAGTTTTAGCCACGTGGAAGCCAAAAAGAAGGGATTCAAATGCAAGTATATGCCACATAAAGTGTGTCAAACTAAAATACACACAAAACAAACATCTTTTTGAGTTTTTTGAAATTTTTTAACCAAACCTAAATAAAAAATATTTACTCAAAAGTCAAACAAAATATTTTTGTATTTCTCATTTAATGCAAACTAAAATGAAAGAACTATAATACAAAAGATAAAGAAAAATCATAATTCTAGCATGAGATATAAGATAAAGAAATGATTAGAAAATGATAAACAAGCATCCAATTAGCATGATAATATAGCATGAAGCACAAAAGCTAAATTATGCAAACAACTAACACATTCAACCTTTATATTTAGCAGGGGAGGAAGCTTGTGAAAGAAAATGAGAATAAAAAATTTTATTTTGTAAAGCTACCAAGTCGGATGTCCTAACTCGAACTAATGATGACTGACGATCTCGGGATATAGGAATCTTGGCTACCTCGGTTTCTTTACTTTGGGATTTTGTAGGACCTCGTTTAAAATCAAAACAAAACTTCCTAAGATGACTTTTCAACTACAATGTGAGCACCTAAAGACTCGGCGAAAAGACTTACCTAAGGAATGATCTATAACATTTGTCCTAGAGGATTCTTCTAAGACATTAGTTTTGTCTTTAATAAAGGAATAGTTACAAGAATCGAAACCTAAACCACAAGTATCATTTTTGATTTGGACCGTGCCTAAGATTTTATCTAGTTTTTCGGACCTACACTTTAAATCAAATTTGACCTTACTAGAGTCTTTCAATTGTTCTTCTAATTCTAAGATTTTAGACTCTAACAAACCATTTCTCTCTTCAAACTCGAGAAGCTCCTTTTTCATTGGCTCCATTAAACGTCTAAGGCTATCTCTCTCGCCTTCTACATATTCAAACTTCTCTCGAAGAGCTCTCTGTCGTGTCCTAAGGTCATCAACTAACTCACTCTCATCAACGACCTTGGCACTCTCTTTTAAACTAACTTCTAACTTCAAATTTGCCCTTTTTAATTTTATAGATTCGACATATAATTCTTGAAATGCAAATTGAAGTTCACTCACATCAAAACAATGCCTTATTAATTTTCTTTTCATTTTTGGAGGGGAACATATCTATCTCATAGGTTTGCAAATCACCTACTAATTCCTCAAGTTTGGTAGAGTGTAAGGTGAGTAAAGAATTTAAAACGGTCACTTTAGGGATAAATATCTCTGGTAGGGACCTTAAAATTTTCTTTACTATTCGGTCATTGGGTATTTTCTCTGCCAAATTAAATGATGAATTTACAATATCGGAAAGTCTAGCATACAATTCATCAAATGTTTATTTTTCATTCATTTTGATGGTTTCAAATTGAGTGGTGAGGTTTTGGAGTTTAGAAGACTTAACGACACTAGTCCCTCGTGAGTGAGTTGTAATATACCCCAAGATTCCTTAACGGTTTCACACGTCATGATACATAGGAATTCATCCGGTGTGACCGCGCTAAACAAGGCATTTAAACCTCGAGAATTAAAATTTGCAAGTTTAAATTCATTCTCACTCCATCTATTTACGAGTTTGGGAACACGCTCATTTTCTATGAAACATGTGGGTGGGGGCCACCCGTTAACAACTGATAACCAAACTCTCTCGTCGATAGATTATAGTGCCGATTTCATACGCGCCTCCCAATACGCGTAATTGGAACCATCAAAAACAGAAAATTTTAAAAATGGAGAAAATTCCATTTTTAACCAAAAATATTTAAAAAGACCTTAACACAATAAATTAGCTCTCTCGCTCTGATACCAATCTGAAAAGTGCAAGGACCTCCAATTTTAAATATTCTTTTAAAATTAAATGTAATTTCCTTAAGATGAGGAATATGATGGTTCAAACACAACACAATTTACAAATTTTAATTTCTTACAAATTAAAATTAAACTAAACTAAAAGTGACATCAAAATAATCAACTAACAAATATTCACTTAAAACAAATTAACTCAATTCAAGTCCTAAAACTTGCCTACAAAAATTAATTCATTTTTGCAAATTAGGCTAAATCAAATTTTACCAAATTAAATTATCTTGACTCGAATTAAATTAATCCAAACATCACGCAAATTAATTTTTACACCAAATTAAACAATAGTGTGAATTGAACTATATTTAATCTTTTAATCCTAAGCATGAATTTTAGGTAATTTATAAGATAAAATAAATTCATAACACACTACGCCGCGATGTATAAGGAAAACCCAAATCGACAAAAACCTTTGACGGCCCTAGCCTTAAGTCCACTAAGTACGGAATTTTACAAATACAAGACAGATGACTTACACAACTCGACTCGACTCCCTTCAAGCCCCTAGCGCGTCTTCTTGTACCAACCTCTACTTAGCCGATAATCATGGACTCCACCGGAACCTTGGAATTTACAAATGAAGCTTTTTGGGAACCTATCAACCACACACGAAGCCTTTCACCGCATGAGAACGCCGCAAAAAAACCATGATTTCTTCTTTTATGGGAAATAGAAGCAAAACCAAACTTCTCCTTCTTGTGGTAGAGATGAACCAATGGTTCCAAACAAAACTCCAAGTGACAAATATATATAAATGCAGAACTTAGAATGTTAAACAAACCAAATGGGTGTATATCTTTTATGTTTTGAAAGAGTTTAAGCCCTCTAAATTAAACACACAAATGGGACTTTTCAAACCATGAATTTTTCTCTCAAAATATCTCTTGAATAATGTGAAAAGTCTTAGAAAAATTTGGTCCCAAAGTGGTTAAAATCTGTAAAAAATTAGTGGGACAAAATAGTGGGGAAATGCCAAAAACTATAAAAAACTGTTCTCGTCTGAAATCTCGTTCGAACGACTTTTTGGTTCAAACGACATTTTGTTCAAACGACTCATATAATGAAAAGTCAATGTACAAAAGGGAAACTCGTTGGCAAAACTCGTTCGAACAAAATTCTCGTTCGAACGACATTCTCGTTCGAACGACATTTCGAACGAAATGTCAGAATGTGCGTTTTTTTATTTAAGTGCAAAAAATTATTTTAAATAAACATTACACCGATTAAAAATTATTCCAAGTATATATATATATATATATATATATATATATCATTCATACCTTTTTGGGGACTTGAAATATGATGAATTGTTGAGGACGCAAAACGGGGCACTTGAAACTCGGCAAGGATGATGACTACATGTTGAAATTGGCTGATACGTCTTCAACTCAAACTTCAAACGTCATAGGCTTGGAGGATACTCATGATTACTAGCCTATGACTCAAATTTTTTTCTTCGAAATTGAGCCAACACTACATTAAGACTCAATTGGAAATTTGTGTCCTTACACGTTTTTTGTTTTTGGGATGTGGATTGAGTATTTTATTAATATTGCTTGGTTAGGCATGGACCTGAAATCCGCTGGACATCTCAGCGATCGGATTTGATACCTGCATTTGATCAAAGTGCAATTTGAGTTCCCCCTAACATAAATGTCAGTTAATTTTAGGTGTGTCACTTCGTGAAGGACATTGCTTAGGACCAACAGGTCACATGATGTGTGCACAATCGACTTTGCACATTCCATGATTTGACCTTTCACCCATCGACTTGGCACGCAAGCTACCTTGATCCGTCTTCGGTTCTTGTGGTAGAAGGCTATACAAAATGTGACCTTCACCAAGATAAGACGAGGGTAAGAAGCCTCTGTATTAGTATACATCAATTCCACAATATCAAATGGGTTGGAAAAAGCTTTAAGCGCCCTTATTTTATTACAACTTTTTATTATGAGAGATGGAGCTTTAGAAGTGAATTTCCAAACAATATTGGTTTTCGGCCACTGCTGGTGATTTGTACCCCGCCTTAGATAAGAAAATTAAAGTTTCATTAAATAAATGAAAATCATAATCAGAATAAGAGTCTAATACTAGACGACTAGAGAAGAGAGAGGCAGGAAAGCCATATCGAACGGACCACGGACTTCTCATTCTATTCTAAGAAACCAACCAAAAGGAAATAGTTCTCCTTGGTAGAGTGACATGTGTAAATATCAATCTATAGATCATATGAAATGTAGTTCTATGGAATTTTAATGAAAATCAAAATCTGAAAACAAAGAAAAAAGAGAATGAAATGAAATAACATTAGTGTATATTGGTCTACTGGTCTACGAGATTACTATTTAGCAAACCAACTAAGAACAATCAGTCTCATCTACGATCCCACGATCTTCTCTATAAGAAACCTCAATAAGGACAAATCAAAGAAAGGACGAGGCAACGTAGGCAGTTCAATCCACATCTAGTCAATTGATTATTCCATTCCGACTGCATTCTGTCAAATTTTCATTCTTGGTAGTTGATTTCGAGCCCCCAGTTTGACTTACTTCTCTTTCCTTCTTTTATGTGGTCATTAAAGTTGAGCGAGGATATGAATAAGAATGACATTCCCTTTTATTGTTTGAGATCCTTGGCATCAATCCATGTCTTGTACTTTGAACTCTTACTTCTCTTGCCATATGTCAACCTCACCCTAGGTAATCACAACTTTCTTCCCCTCACGTTAAATAGTAAGAACTCGCTTTTAAGCTAACCTTACTATAAGAGTGGAAGGCACTGATACCAATATGAGAATGCGAAAACAAATGTGCTCGACAAGGATGGTCATAGAAGAAGATTCCAATTTTTGTCTTAATCAATTTTATCTTTTTATCCTAAACGTACATCTATGTGATAAAACAAATAAAGCAAACTAAGCATTCAACAAAGGCAAAGTTTTAGGAAAAATCCCTTTTAGGCAAAACCTTTATTCAACACCTTAGGAATATTACAAGACAATCGACTTACACACCACTTGATATCCTCCACAAGCATAAGGCATTAGTCTTCATAAATTCTCTAAAGAAAACTACTCAGTCCAGAGCAGTCCACACGCGGTCTTCCATGCTCGGTATCCAGCGACCAACCTTTGTTTTCAATGGTGAGTTCCCTCAATAATCACAATGGTTTGCTATGAAGATGCCTTCTCCACAAAGGTGTATGAAAGATACTAAAATAGTCTAGGGTTTAAACCAAGTTTCTAAAAAATATGGGGCGTGACCGAGGCATGGAGGCCAGGGCTTAAGCCTTAGAAGCCTAGGTGGGCCTTAGGCGTGAAAAGACGTTCAAGCCTTTTCAATATATTTAAATATTTTAACCATAACAATGCTATTAAAAAGACTAAAAATGTACATACCTAAAAAATATGTCTGAATATTTGCAAATTAAAGTACTATTCGATTGTTTTGGATGAGATATTGGTCCGATTTGTAAAAAAGGTCTTTAAAAGGCAATATCGTTTCACTATTTTTTTTTTAAAAGTGCTCCTTAAGTCTTTTACCAAGAATAAGGCGTGAAAGGCAGAGATTTTATCCTAAGCCTCAAGCCTTGACGCATCTAAGCGGAGCCTAGGCGTGCCTTTTAGAACATTGGTTTAAACGAATTCACAGGAACAATTTTCAGGATGTATATTGTGTGTTAAAGGTGTTTTAGAACACTAAGCAAAGAAATTTTGTAAAAGATATTCAGAAAATGATTTGGCAAAAGTCTTGAAAAATCTGAACATGAAATAACTATTTATGGGGCATTCACAAATTTCGAGGTGATGACTCGTTCTAATGAAAATGGGGGTCGTTCGAATGAGAATAGATGTACATTCTAACGATAATCAAGCTCGTTCGAACGAAACAACTATCTCGATTGAAACAGCTTCAAACAAAGTGAAACAATACACCCTCATTCGATACACATAGATAAAAACTTTAGACGACCCTTCTAACAAAAATTATTCTCGTTTGAATGAGAGTCAGATCTCGTTTGAACGATGTTTAAAAAAAAAAATCTTTTTAAAAATAAAAAAAACCCTGTTCGTTTTTAATAAAAATAAACATCCCAAAAATAAAGTCTGTGAATAAATTTAAACACTAAATAGCTTTATTCCTTTATGGGATGTTGGGGAGTCTTGAGTGTTGATGTCGATTTATCGTGACAGTACGTGACGGTTTGTAACGGGATACTTCAAACTAGCCTAAAACAATACAAGGCCTATACTATGAGTAATATCATAAATTTTTCTATTACAAAATCTTCCCCTTTGGCTATTCTGGTACAAAAATAAATAAACCTATTCAAAATCCAAACTGCATCAACAAAGCTCTATAAATGACAAAAGAAATCTAACACCATTCCTAACCCTAGAACGAAATGACATAAGTCTCTTTGTCTTCAAATTTCTTCGTCTTCTTCTTCCTTACACAAAATTTCTCTTTATTCGGCGTGTCTTGAATTCCGCTTTAAATACCTACACACATGAGACAAAAACATATACCTCGTAACGCATTGAGTTTTCGACAAACATAAAAACTCCCCTGTAATTTGTTCTCCATTTTTTGTCCGTAATAGACAAAGGAGTAAAACATAATCATAAAATACGAAGCATCACTTAGAAGATAAGATATCATCACGAAAAGATATAAATCAAACATGTGTAATGATAATCTCAAAGGCCATTAAAACCAACTATTTTTGTACCTTTTTAATTTTTCCAAAACAAATACAAAAATGTACAAATTATATAGTACAACACAACATATGGCCATATAATCACAAATAATCCAATAGATTCGAGCATTTTTCAAACATGGACTAAATGTAACAAAAACTCAAAATACCATATATAATAAGTGTAAAATATACCAAAGAAAATCCGACACACATATATAGGTATAAACGACCACAAAAACATGACATAAACACATAAGCTTTACACACTAGCATAGTATCGACGTGTCTAAACATGTGGGATGGAATGAATGGGCGTGAACTAGATACAAGTGAATTATGATCCAAACACTCAAATATGTTCAAGAAGTCATAATTGATTGCAAAACTTTATCAAACTATGCTTTAGCCTCAGGTGACAAATAAAGGTGAACTTAGTGAACAAAATAAGCACAATGCACACAAGCCTAGAATATTGATGATTCCATAAATCAATATCTTCATAAAAAAATAACCATAACTAGGATTCATTGTGCAAACCCATTGATCTTCAATTATACACCCTCAAAACATAAATATATACCATTTTTCTATTCTTTTCTTTATTCTTTTGAAGTTATTTCTTTTCAAATGATATAATCAAACTAAACTATGTTGGCCCTTTTTTTGTTAATTTTTCTTTTTTTATTGCCTTTAATCTTTTTATTGGGCTCTTTCCAACGGTGGCTTTCATGCAAAGACAACTTGTCTTTCGCATCCCTTTCCCATGTACACTCATATTTTTTCAATACTAAGAAAAATCTCGTGAGAAATGGTTCTTACATGCACAAATCCTCCATATTTACATAAACATGTAGATGAAACAATTGATGGGAGAACATCTCACCAAGATCAAATATACCTAATGAGGTTAAAATCCAATAAGCTCGAGCATGTGTGTGTGGAGGTATATACAAAGTCGAGTCCATAAAAAAAATCAAGTTCGAAACAGCTACATAAACATGGTTAAGAACAATCTAAGTATCTAAAGACATAACCAACTGTCCTAGCCACATGAAAATTACAGAGTGAATTGGATTCAAACATATCAATATGCCATACCAAATGTGTAAAACTAAAACACACAAAAAAATAAAAATCTTTTTCTATTTTTCAATTTTTTTATCAAAATAAAAATCTTTTTGTATTTTTTCAATATGACTCAATTAAAAAAATATAATACAAAAGATACACATCTCATAACACAATCAAACATATATCATGAAGCACAACTGGAGTATGACAAACCAAATCATGCAAGCAATCATCCATAAAATATAACAAGTGAAGAATTGTGTGAGAATCAACTAGTCTAACATCTAGTGCCTCAAAAAGAGATTTTTTTATCCCAAATAAATGTGTAACCAACGCGTCGGGTTTTGAAAACCAAGGGAACACTAGACTTTAACTTTTTAGGACCTCTTCCAAGACGATAAAAAAATGTCAAAGGTGACCTTTCCTACCACAATGCGAACATGTGTAAACGTGTGGATTGTTACCTATGGGTTGACCTTTCCTAACGTCCTTGGATAAACCCTCTAAAACAAACAATGATCTTGGCTTTAACACTCAAAGCATTAGAAACTTAGGAGCCAGTACCAACACTGCTAAAACTACTCGAGTCTTTTAATTTAAAAATTTTAAACTCAAATAAAGAATTTGACTCTTCAAATTTTAGGAACTCCTTCTTCATATTATCAATCATTCCTAGAAGGTAATCTCGATCCCCCTCAATACTGGCGAACTTATCCCTAAGAGTCTTCTTACGTGCCTTATAATCATTAATTAAATTATCATTATCCTTAATGGCACAAACACAAACCCTAAAAATCTTAGAGTCTTCTAATTCTTCCCGAAAAATTGGATTCTACGATCACCCTCTTTCTTGGACAATTCTAAAATTGTAAAATCTCATTCCACGTCCACAAGTTTCTCAGGAAAGAAATCCCTTTAAGTTTGAATATTTTGCAAAAGATCCATAACGGATTTAAAACAAGAATTTTTATTTTTAAGAATTTTAAGAAAAAAAAATCAACACAAGAGAGAAAGATAAAAATCACCCAAAAAGCACTAAACAAGGATATAACATGAAAACTTAGTGCAACCTACTCTAATACCAACTGTAAGAGTGGAAGGCACTGATACGACTATGAAAATGCAGAAATAAATGTGCTAAAAAAGGATGGTCATAAATAAAGATTCGAATTTTTATCTTAATCAATTTTATTATTTTATCATAAACATATATATATATGTGTGTGTGTGTGTGTGTGTGTGATAAAACAGATAAAGCAAACCAAACATTTAACAAAGATAAAATTTTAGGAAAAATCGCTTTTGGGCAAAACCTTTATTAATCACTTTAGAAATATTACAAGACAGTAGACTTACAGGCTACTTAATATTCGCTACAAGCATAAAACGTTAGTCTTCATAAATTCTCTAAAGAAAACTACTCAGTCCAGAGCAGTCCACACGCGGCCTTCCACGCTCGATATCCACCGATCAACCTTTGTCTTGAGCAGTGAGTTCCCTTGAGAATCACAGTGGTTAGCTATGGAGATGTCTTCTCCACAAAGGTGTATGCAAGACACTAAAACAGTCTAGGGTTTAAGCGAATTCACAAGAACAATTTTTAGGATGTATGTTGTGAATTAAAAGAGTTTTAGAACACTAAACAAAGAAGAACTTTTGTAAAAGATATTCAGAAAATGATCTGGAAAAAGTCTTGAAAAATATAAACACGAAACAAGTATTTATAGGACGCTCACAAATTTTGAGTTGTCAGCTCGTTCGAACGAATATGAGGCTCGTTCGAACGAGAATATCAGTTCGTCTAAACGACAATCAGGCTCATTTGAACAAGCTTTAAACGACATTCAAACGAAATGAAACAGTACACCCTCGTTCGATGCACTTTATATAGAAACTTCAAATGACCCTTCTAATGAAAATTATTCTCGTTTGAATGAGATTCAGATCTCATTTAAACAAGGTTAATTTTTTTTTTTTTTAAAAAAACCCTGTTCATTTCTACTAAAAATAAACATCCCAAAAATAAAGTCGGTGTATTAATTTAAACACTAAATTGATTTATACCTTTATAGGATGTTAGAAAATCTCGAGTATTGATGTCAGTTTGCCGTGATGGTACATGACGATTTATAACAGAATACGCAAACTAGCCTAAATCAATACAAGGCCTATACTATGGGCAATATAATAAATTTTGCTCTTACACTTAGAGTTCCCTGCTTTTAATTCTTGTGTGATCATGTTGCCCCATAAGAGAGACTTTATTCAAGGAAGGAAAATCATGACTCTTTTTTCCAGCACACGACCCTGGGCTGTTTTTGTTTAAATCCTTGTTTGGCTACCCTCGAAAGGCTTGGTACATGGGCCCCCCTTTTAGACTTAGACTTAGATGTCTTGTTTAAGATTAGATAGCCATCCTTACATCTTTATATCTCAAAATATTGATATCCCTTCTACGAATTTTTAGTAGAGGACTAAGCTCGAGGAGGGACACTAGTCCCCTCAAGCCATTGAGGAATATAAGTAAGGGATGGATGGGTGCATGCAGATACACGTTCTATTTACAGTCGTGAAACATAGGTCAGAGGCAACTTGTTATGGCCAAGCACATTAATAGATCTTATTATGTTCTAGTAGGAACAATAGTGGGTGAATCGGCTTCTTAGGACAATATAGGAGCTAATTCTAAGATAGAATAACAATGGCAATAACAAAAAATTCTTTAAGTGATGCTCTTTACAATCAAATCCAGAACAAAACCTTTAGGCGGCACCAAAACAATCCCTACTAGTTCATTTGGATGCTCCAACATGTGCTTTAACTGACATATACAAGATCGATTTCAATTGAAAAAAATGAAAATGGAATTGAAATTGACGAAACCCTATTTTATTTTCTAAACCCCCTAGTTATTATGAAATTAAAAAAAGGACATGCTTTCCTTTGCAATCATGAAACTTTAAATCCAAGAAGAATAAAGTAGGACTTTGAGATCTTACTTTGTAGGGCGAAGGTGCTGTAATGGATGTTGGTGGTTGGTGTAAATAGTAGGACACGAATTAGATTTAAAACCACTGATGGACTACAAAGAACATAGAGAAACAAACCTTAGTCATTAAACATTAAAATTTATTTTGAAACTTGTAAAATATTATATTTTTTAAAATATGTTAAATATTGAATAATACAAATATTAGATACTAATTTTTTAATTTAAATATTATACCTCTAATACAATAATATTAGAGGAATTAATGAACATTTAATATATTTAATCTATATAATGCTTATAAAACAGAAGACAAGGCACAATATTTCACCCACTTCTCTCTCCCCGTTGATCCTCTACGAAAACTTCCCGGTTATACCTTTTCCCATCCTTATATCTTCAAAACTTTTCCCATCCTCTATGGAAACCAAAAGACACTCAAATTTAATACAAGTTGCACCAACTTTTTTGGGAACCCAATAGTCTTTCTTTTAAATACATCCTACCTATATTTTTTTTAAATTCTACTAACAGTTTATATCCACCGTGTGAAACAAACAAACATCATAAAAACTATAATTCCGGTAACCTTAAAGTGAACTTCTCAAAGAATCAAAAGATGATGAATACAGAAAAAGGCCATCCCTAACTCCCAAACTCGCTCCAAACAGCTTAGGCATCAGCAAATCCAAGTTCAGAGAGTTTCATGTGAGATTCAACATAATCTGCAAAAATGATTTTGAGAAATTTGATCTGGATTTGGTCACATGACAGGCCTCACATTGAAGGTTTTGTGATTATGGCTTCAATAGAAATATGTCTAGAAAACGAGACAGGTTATGTTCTTTTAATATGCCTTTTGCATTTAAACCCCTGATTTAAAAGCATCTAGAAAGCAAAGTTCTTTATTTTTTTATAGTAAAAGGAAATCGTGTTATAGTTTTTTTATCGATTTAATCTGAGAACTTTTGGTCATTATATTAAGCTTGAATGAGCTCACTGTATTACTGTTTGTGGCTATCTTTACCTTATGGACTGGGTGTTTACTTCGTAGCGACTATTTGGATGCCGTGCATATCCTCAACAGACAGGGCCACCAGAATCATCCACTGACTAATCTCATTGAGGAATGTATGTCTATCATGACTGAGATGGATATAAAAGTCAACCACATCAGACGCTTCAATAATTTATGGGCGGATGGCCTGGCCAGGCTTGGGAGATGTCAGACACACGACTATGCTAAGTATGATGAGGTCCCGGAGTCCCTTCTCTATCTCCTTGATCATGCGGATCGAGGTAAAACTAGGGTTACCCTTCAAGCTTGTTTCGATCCCACATACCGCACGACCTCATTTGGTGGCTTTATCCTTGATGATGTGGGTCACTGGAAGGTAGGTTTCTACGGACGTCTAAGGGGTACCCCATCATTTCTTCACGCCTTGATGGAAGGCCTCTACCACAGCCTTAACCTGGTGAAGATGCGCGGGTGGAAAGATATTCTTGTGGAGACCAGCTCGCATGAGCTAATTGAGATATTCAAGGGTGTTCAGTACCGTGAGACGGACTTTGAGAATATCAGGGTTAACTGTTACGACCTCATGAGGATTGTAGGTGTGGACTTCATCTATGCTCACCTCGGTATGATTCAGGGTGCGAACTGGCTGGCGCGTGAGGCAAAACTTCAGGAGGAGGCCTTTGTTGAGATCGAAGAGGTGCCAGTGGGTTTGCGGTGGATCCTAAATAATCCTATGATATAGCTGGGATACTGTATCCCCCTTTTTTGTTGCCTCCTGTTTGGGATGGTGTTTTCTGTTGCCTCTATGTCTTATGTTCCATTGCGTTGTAATGCTGTTGTAACCTTTTTAAGTTAATTTCTATGTTTACCAAAAAAAAAGTATTATAACTCTCCTCATATATGGGTACATATTTGAGCGTCTTGAACCGCCTTCTCCCTTTTACTATTGTTATGTACTTGAGAGGTGTACGTTTTCATCATTTTTCATTCATTTCTTTTCCTCCATAGATGGGTGTATTGACAATGTACTTTAAAATCTCATATATGATATTAGATTCATTTTATATATGTTTTATTTTATTTATGTGATTCTTTGGTAAATTTTTTTTAGGTAAATTATATAGATTATAGGTGACCCTATATTTAATCTGCTTAATTGTTTTTCCCAACATCTTTTGAAATTATTTTGTTCCTCTTACTCTTCTTAATTAATTGTTATTAACACACTATTATATATATTGCCTACTTGATATCCATCTCTCCTTCTTACCTTGGTATCACTTTTGTTATGGCTTCAAACATTTTAAACTACAAAAGTTATAAAGGTACCACAAAATCGAATATACATGTACATTTGTGTATAATTTTTTTTTATCAATATGTTCAATCCATTTTCATAGGTTTGCATTTTTCCCGATGGTTATGCTTATAATATAATACTATTTTACATTGGCTACAAAACGTAATAAAACAATATATACATTTGTATTTTTGAGTCCCAATATTATTGTTTAATACTCTACGTAAAAAGTTTCAATTCCCATTTAAAAAGTATAACAAATAATCAATTATAATATATTGGCAGAAAGTTACGTAAAAGGTTCATTATTTAAGCATGGTAAAAAGTCAAATTTGATTATTCTAAAATTTATATTCATGGTTGAATTCAGATATCAATTTAAGTTTTCATATCTACTTGGAAATATGTGGTTTCCCATATTTGCCACATTTATGTATCGAAATAAATTAATAAGTTATAGGTGCCCGTGCATCGCGCGAGTTACATGCTAGTTACACGGTAAATACTTAGATAATACTTCTTAGCATTTTTCTTTTAAAACATATCGATTTTTTGTCTTTTTCCTTTTAAAATATATTAAATTGTAAATATTAAACTGTTTAATATTAAAGAGTAATATTAAACAGTAAATTTTAAACTAGAAATATTAAACTATAAATATTAAACTTTAAATATTAAACTGTAAATATTAAAGTGTAAATATTAAACTGTTTAATATGTTTTAAAAGAAAAGGGAAAAAAAGTTTAATATGTTTTAAAAGAAAAAAGTTAGAAGATATTATCGAAATATTTACGGTTTAATATGATTTCAAAGAAAAAAATTGTTTATCTAATGTTTTAAATATTCAATATTTAATAATTAAAAAAAAAGATATTTTTTAATATATTTTAAAAGACTAAATAATAAAAAATAGGTTGGATGGTTTAATAAGGTCATAAATGTAATTTTACATGTTAAAATGGGGCGAAGAGGTTCATTAGGCAATATCCGTTAACTTTAGCTCTTTTCTTTAATGGAAGGGATGATGAAAAACAAGTAATAAATGTTAGGGACTCAATAGGTACAAAAATACACTATGGGCCTAATAAAAACATCGGGTTGAGAAAAAAAAAATACATTATGGGCTCAATATCAACTGACAATATTTTCTTCTATTTTTAAATTAAGTGATAGAGTCATTTTTGAGAGAAAAAATTGGGTTGTGCATAATTGAACTTCATTCAAATTTTGTTTTAGTTAAATATGATTTTTTGACTTGCTCGTTCAAACTAGGTGGTACTTGTTCTCATGAGAGATTTACTTCGTTTGCATGAGGTCATCTCATGAAAGGTTCTTTGTATTTTTTTATAGATTAACTTGTAAGATGCTCGTGAGAACCTTGTTCGCATGAGCGTTGTCTCGTGAGAAACTCGTTCGCATGAGGATCGTACAAGTTGCCCTCATGAGATACTCGTTTGCACAAGATGGTCTCATGAGACAATTTAAGTCATTATAGAAACTCTTGTATGAGTCCCGTTCATATGAGAAGTCATCCTCATTTGCTCGATCACGAGCTCGATCTCATTCGCATAAGATGTCACTTTTGAATTTTTGATGTAATTAATGCACCTTTGTCTTAATAAGTATATATGGAAACTTGAACTTGATTATAAATGATAAGTCTTTTTATGCGCAAACCCTAAAGACCCTTTTATTTTTGTTTCTCAAATATTTCAAATTTTTAAATCATACTCCATGATCTGCTTGAACACTCAAAACCCATTATCCATCATATACTCCTATTGGATGCGTCTGTGGTTCTTTACGTATGTGGTGGTGGTATAACGAGGATTGGTGGATGCCAAAATGAGAGGATTGATGTATGGGTTATTGTGGATGTACAAAGGTGCTATAAGCATTGTCTTGGTAAGAGTCAAAAAATGATGATTTGAGCGGAGTCGAGTTTGTACTAAGTCAATTTATGGCCTGCACAATTTCCTTGCTTGATTGTACTAGAGAGAATAATGGTATGTCATTGTGGCTTTCCTCGTAAGGGTTTCCAAAAAAAAATCCTATTCTTAAATAATTACTTTTATTTTACGTTGCATATTCCGATATTGAAGACCATACTTGTAATTAAAACAAAAGTGAAATTGATAATCCTAAAACATCTCTTAAATAATTAGATTCAATCAACTTGGAGATTGGAATTAATTTTCCATTAAATGCATAAAAATGACATTTTCTATTTTTCAAACTGGTATTAGAGCATGTTAACCTTAGTTATTGGGTTAAATTAGTGGAGTGTTGTCATTGGACAAATAATCCATGTCCCGTCCATCACTATTTGAAGATGGCAACTATGCGTAATAGAAAGATCGAATGATATTTGTCAGTAGATCTCTTGGTGAATAGTAAGAGAGTGATATATTTGGTAAGTTTTGCATCAAACTATCTATTATAGCTAACTTTCCCTTTAACTTGGGAGAAAATATTTTGGAATCTAACAATGTGTAGAAATCATGAGATCCCTACTTCATAATTTATCTCCATGGTCACTGCTTTAGAAACATTGGGTATTATGAAACATTGGGGACTATTGATGTGATAAAGTCAAAGGAACTTGTAGGCTTTGAAACCTATGTGATCAACATATGTCTGCCTAAGAAGGAGAAAGACACGACATTAAATCATATAGGAGGAAATCCTACTATTCGAATGGCAAGTTTGAACTTGATGATGATATGCTGGACTTGTTCGAAAAGATACTTTAAAAAAATCTCAAGTTCATTGTAAAAAACTTTAAGAGTAATAAGACGAACTTTAAAATAAACAAATCTAGGAAATTTTCTAGTATTCATGACATAAGGTCCCAATATGAGGAGAAGAATGAAGTATTGGGAAGATTTTATGAATGCCATTGGGTTGGAATAGGGTATCTAAGTGTCCCGCTAAACTAAGACATAAGAGAAGTTTTAGGAAATCAATTAACATTACTCTCTTTGACAGTAACTCTGACTCAAATAGTAGTGAGTTATATGTTAAGAGAAACCTCACTACGCTCATCATTGTTCAAGTACTGTCTAGTCATAAATCTTCCTCATTGAAGAGTAGGAGAGTATGGAAATGAGTACCTGTCTAACTGCGAAGAGGAAGAATATTTTGATGATGATGAAGAGGATATTGATCTCCAGGTGGCTTACTTTAAGATTTACTCTAGGTCATTCAAATTGAAGAAGACAAATTTGAAGATATGTATGTAATTGAGAGTTCGCGAGAGGGAGATGAGTGTTATGGCTAAAGAGTATGCACTCTAGACTCTACTAAAGACTTATTAAAATACACTCGTTAAAAATAATGTGTTGGGGAAAAAAAGGAAAAACCTCTTAAATAAAAAGGTAATTAGCCTAAAGAGGGATCTCCTAGACTCCTTCAAAGATTCATAGTAAACTTGAAGATGAAGTATAAATATTGAAAAAAGTACATTTAAATGCTTACAATAGTGAAGATTGACTTAGAGGAGAGATTTAAAAATATAGGGAAGATGCTATTTTTACCAACCCATAATTCTATACACAAAATGGGTCTTAGATATGACAAGTCTCAAAGAGTCTAAACAAAAGTCAAGATCAAGTTTATTAATTGGCACAAATGGCACACATGGTCCCCCACCAAAGGATTTCTCCAGTCAAATAAGTGAACTCATCTTGAACCTATGTGTGTACATATTGTTTTAGAATATGACAACTTATAGATTTTTATTAACGACATAAGAAACATTTACTGCATTACTAAATCACACTATGGCAATGTTCTCAATCTTCATGGGCGGTTGGAATACCTAGTCAAGACTCTTCAAGAAGTCATTGGTGAATTAAAGAAGATGTATACCATAGTACCATAATAAGATAAAAGATTATGAGGAGGAAGAAAAATAAGGCTAACCCTAAACCCAAGACTCCAGGACATAATGGGTAGACGAGGAATTGTGGAGAAGGATGTGAAAAAAATTATTTTTCATACTAATCTCAAGGATAAAAATACATCGTAATTGCTTTCTGATTGTGAGTAATCTGGGCACATGACCCGTGAGAAGTATTTATTTATTTATATTGAGGATCACAAGGATGGTAAACTCACCCTTGGATATAAGAGATACTTTATTGTCTTGGGAAAGGGAGCGATAGACCACATTTCCTAGGCCAAATAACCTACTTTATGTGGAGGTGTGGACATCCCGATTCGCAATCGGGGTGTGTGTTGTTTTATCCCTTCCGGTAAACTACACTAAACCTTGGTCCCACTAAGATCCTAAAGGTAAGCTACCCCAAAAGGAAGCTAAAGGGACCACCACCACCACCAGCACCCCCCCCCCCCCCCCCAATAAATAAGGCCTTTAAGGACCATTTGCAAGAACAAAAAAATGAAAAAATTCCCCCCAAACTCTTACTGGGACCTTTAACCGTTCAATTAAAGGCCCCAAGGTCCTTTAAACTTTAGGTTAAAGAGACCTTCTACCGTTCGGTCAAACCCCCTAGTGGTAATGACTACCAAATCCAACCAAATATCTTCCCAGCCGTCCACATGTCACCCCACCTAGGATCCACCATCGAAGACCTTTGACTGTTCGATCAAATTCCTTAGATCAGAACCTATAAATAGGTCCCCACCAACCTTAAAAATAACACCAAAACTCAACGTTGATTCGATTTTTTAACTTTTTCAATCCTGAGTACCCAAGATACTTGATCTCATTTTGAAAAGTCCCGAAAGAAGTTCGTACTTCTGAAAAGTTGCTTTTCCTTAAAGGAAAGCTCATATTATCGTGGATTAACTTCAGTCCCAAATGAGGTTCGTTCTTTTGAAAATTCACCCCCTAAAGAAAAGCGAGGACAAACCTCTGTGCACATTTCGTGAAAGTAAATACTTCTAAATGAAGCTCTGCTCGACTAAATAGAGCTCTGGCCACCTTGGGCACCACAAGTGGGGATACTTACTTGGGAAAAATTCAGTTCACGCTACAAGGGTAAGGAAACTCTGTCCGAATTTCGGGTACAACAACCCTCATATATATTGTGATAAACTGTCCATATGTGTTTATCTCTTGTAATCGGGCCCCTATTTAGGGAACCGAGTACGCACTTTACAATATTTATATCTTAAAGCATGTTTTTTAACCCATCTGCTCTCTTAATTGACTTGACATGCTCAAATGCTAAATAAATGCTAATCAAATGCCATAACGACTAAATACAAACATGAAAACATACTTTTTAAAACGGTTATGAGGAAAGTGTTAGTGAGACGAGTTAGTCCAAAACTTTTCAAAATCCAAAGTCTAAAATCCGACTACTCCCATCGCTTGTCTAAACGAATAAATCCCATCCTCGTGACGGCACCCCGAATATATGTTTTGATGTCAAATACTTGTCAAATATCGGCCTTTGATTAACATATTTTTAACATATAAATATATCAATCTAATACAACGAAAATGCTATATTAAGGACTAGGCTCCTTAAATACCGTAATGTCGTATATTGTATCCCTGGTATCCCATTGCCTACACCCGTACATATGTCCCTTTTATTTGAACTACATTGGCTTTGATCCCAAGTCTCCTTGGGTACGTAGGCGCTATACCGAACTAAACTAGTGAAACTCAATCCTCATAATACGTCTCTCGCATATTTTTTTCTTAGGGATGCCTTCCTCTGCCAGTACAAACTCCCCCCACTTCTACCTCCATAGCCAAGCATGTCTAGAACATGACATTCTTTGTATTACACCTCGAAATTAGTTTGAAGGAAAATCCCTCTCGGTTAGTGATAGTCTGACAATCATTACAAACTATGCCTTTGTCAGTACGTTCGAATACACTCCCATTCTGAACCTCCACCGATGCTTCCATCTGTCGTACATATATCTTATCTCCCTCTCAAGCCAAGTCTTACAATGTCTCACGCATCACATTGGAACACGTAAAAACCAAACTACGTAGGCTTTGTTATCGTGACTACATGAGTACAAAGGTGCAATACCGAGTTTATCTCGTGAGCATTAGTCTTGACAATAACTCTCTCAACATATTATCCCCACAAAGATTCAGTCATCTCACATCTCTCTTATACCCTCTTTTATGCATACTACAAATGAGATATCAAATTATCTCAAAGCCATTATCTCTCGCGCACCCCTATAGAAACGTGCAAACACATATACATTACACACCACCAAACTACGTAGGCTTTGATCCTGTCTTCTTGGGTATATAGGCACAATACCTATTGCTTCTCGCGAGCATGATCCTTGACAACGTATTTCTCAATATATAGTCATAATAGAGATTCACCCATCTCTCATATTACCTTCTATCTCTCCTCAAATCTCAAAAGAGATATAAAATTATCTCAAACTCGAGCTCTCTCACACACTTACATACTTACTAACGACCACCCCTTATACAAACACGGAGTCATGCATAAGCGCCTTTGTGTATCTACACCGGTTGGATGTTCGTACACCTCTCACTTATACCATTTCATTCCTAAGAACCTTTCTACGTTTAAAGGATTATTAACCTAAGATCTCTAAATCAGTTCAAAAAATAACTGAAAAGTAATGAATTAATGTTAAGAGCGATAAAAAACATACAATTAAGGAATCATAAAGAACAAGTGGCGTGCCTAACACCTTTCCCATTCGTAACCCAATTCTCAAACCCGCATAACAAGAATATATGGACCAACCACAAACTTAAACCCACCTTCGGATTAGACCAAAAGGGATAACCTTAATATTTTGATTGCTTTTGTATACAAAAAATTGGCGACTCTGAACAACCAACAATCCCCTTATCGCACAAAACTACACTTAGGCCCTAAGTGTAGGAACCAGGGGTGTGCAACTCAAACTGGATATGTCGTTCGATATGTTCCAGGGTCAAAGTCTTAACCGTTCGACTCACGTCCAGCCTATAACCCGATCTCAAGGGAATACGATAGACCGGGAGATAATCACTACCGAGCATCCACTATCAACGCACACAACTTACCCTTAAGCATGTCACACCACTGCACATGGCCCACAAGGCCACATGAGTGCTTAAATTCTAATATCATAAGTATAAGACAATTTTATGACAATAACCTTGTGTTTAGTTTTTTAAAAATCATTTCAATTGTTTGGCAAGAGTAGGAAGTAATGAATGACGTAAGGACTCCAATTTTTTTTTATGGAATTATTCACTTGTCCTTTTTTTTTTTGTTTTTCATAGTGCTGAGCTTACCCGAATAGACATTTGTCACCAAAAGGCAAGTCATGTGAGCCATTAAGATCTTAATTGTTTAAGAGAGACATTATCCATAGCTTACCTTAATTTAACAAGACTCCCTCTTTTGTGATAACCTGAATTTTCATAAGGTGGTCAATCTAAAATATCGACATAATAATTGTCAACCAATTTAATACCATTATCAACATGTGCAAAAAAATAATTCCAATGATACAAAGTAGATAATCAAAAACTAAAATCCAATTGATAAACCACATAAAAATAAAAAACACACATCCACAACTTTGCAATTTTGATTACATTCTGCGGTATTGAAGCATATAACTGAAAAATAAATTTAATTGTCTCATACATATATATTCCAACAACAAAACAAATGAGAAGGAAAGTATCTATTACATGTTAGAACATTGCAGGTTGATGAAATGACACATAATTGATGATCCCACTCCTTTGTAGGCTCGATCGAGGGGATGTACCACTTTTTGAGCTGGAATGTCATAAAAATGTGGGTTATGACCATATAAGAATACATCTATATAATCCTAATCATAAATGTAGATAAAACTATACATCGCAGTTATTAAAATGTTAACTAAAATTACGACATCGGAGTTACCATGATGTTATCCAACAAACAAGACTACTCACAACACTAACGTAACCTATGTCTCTTCAAGTAGGCCAACCTACATGCATATTCGTAAAATACGATATATATTGTGTGATATGTTTTTTTTTTTAATTTTAAATAGAGGGACAACACCCCCACACATTTTATTAAAATATAAGAGGAGAAAAGGGCTCTCCTCGATGACATTAACAAACTCTAAAGAGAAAATTACTCAAAACTAGAGACATTCGATTTTTTAGCCCAATAAATCGATTTTGAAAGCAAAAAAGTGATATTTTATATATAATTCCATTACAATATAAACTAAGAAAGAATACGAGGTCAATTAATAATTCGAATGCATCTAGTGACACATTTGTCTAATTTGTATCCACCTCTATCCCTCTTGGGGAGATCCCCAAATCTTTCAAACTTTTCAAAGTTTCTAGCCCTACACCTTCATTAGCCAAGCAATCAACAACCATATTCGATTCTCTATAGCAATGAGTCACAAAAGTATGAAGGGACCTAAGGATTTTCATGATCTCTAAGAAGCAAGATCTAAGCTTCGCGGAAGGTTTCCAATTATCATTTAATAGGTCAACCACCCATAAAGAATCTGAATTAAGTTGAATAGGGTTCATCTGAAATTGGGAGCATATCTGAATACCCACCTTAAGACCATGAAAGCCGACATAGGAATTAAAGGAGATACCCAACGATTTGGCAAAAGCAACCAACAAATTACCAAGATGATCCCTAATAATACCCCACAACCACTAATGCTTAGGTTTACTTTAGAAGTCCCATAGATATTCATGTTTAACCAATTACTTGGGAGAATTTCCATTTGGATCACTTTGCAAATCGAAGGCTTGTGCTTAATGCAAAGAAATGATTCTATCATCAAAGGGATTACCATAATCAACAAATTTAATGCATCTGCAGATGTAAAAAATCACATAAACACTCTGATGGATGATAAGATTATGATATATTTTTATATTTTCAAAGATGGATTTGTTCCCTGCCTTCCGAATCTCCCAAAAAATAATAGAAGAAATCACCTTGCATAAATTTTTTTGGAAATCTTTATTCACGGCCTTACACCTCTAGCTCATTAACATCACATTGCAGCTACGCTGAATTAGAGGGGTACCCATAAGGTTAGAAAATAATGACCATATATTTTTAGCATTTTCACACCAAACAAATAAGTGGTCGCTAGATTCTGACAGATGGAAACATGTTTTATAAATTAAAGCCATCCTTATACCAAGTCTTTGAATATTCTCTTCAACTAGGGAGTAGTTGTGGATAATTCTTTATAAATTAATGAATAATTTTCTAAGGATGTGGGGATCCATATTAAAGTCCATTAAGCTGGAAGAAGGGTGATGAACACGAAGAGCATCACCAATAAAAGAAAAAGTGAATGCACCTGTTGTAGAGGGCATTCAGTTCCATAGATTATCAGAATACTCCATATTGCTGAGTAAAATTTCTTTCATACTTTTCATTCTGTTCCATGCTAATGATCCTCTAATATAATTTGAGATCTTCCTTCAATTTTTATTCTTCATCAAATTGACCCACACTGAGTCTTCAGTTTTATATTTCCAAAATATTCTCATACTAGATGCTTTAGATACCAAGATTAAGTCAAAGAAGGTAAGGCTCCCTCCTTTCTATATCTATACAAATGCTCCCAACTCATCCATTGCTATTTTCATCCCTAAGATTCACTTCCTACCCAGAAGAACTTATTAAGAATAACATGCATCTGTTTTATCACTACCTTTGGGGGTCGTAAAGAGGCCAATAGATAGGTATGAATTGAGGAAAGAACATGTTGAAAAAGAATGGATCTTCCCACACTTGACAAAAGATTAGGCTATCAACATGCTATTTTCTTCCTTAGTATTCTTAAGGCTAGAATAAAAGATAATATTGTTTCTACCCTTGAATAAAGTGCTACTTATGTATTTGATAAAAGTGGATTTATACTGAAGACCAGCTAAATTAGCTACAGACTTTTGTGAACTCAATGCAATCCTGAAATCAATAGAGATACTACATTTATTGAGGTTAATTTTTTACCTAGAAACATTAACATACATATTAACAAAGGCCATTAAGTTCCTAGACTTATTTTGACACCTCTGGAGAACAAAATCACATCATCAACAAAGATTAAGTGGGAGATAATAATGCTACCACTAGGATGGTAATAGGGCTTTAATTTAAAAATATAAAACATCTTGCTAAGGACTCTACTGAGAGTCTTAGCATCTAAGATGAATATAATTTAATAAATTGGATACCCCTTGAAAATCATTCACCAAGTTATCAACAAAAGTTAAATTTTAGGTAAACTCCGAATAAACTCTTTTAGCAAACTCCTTTTGAATAAACAACACAAGATTTGTAAAAAGTTGTACATCATCAAACTTAAGTTGCTTGGTTACCAGGTTTTTAAAATAAAAACCTTATTAAGTCTTTAAGTGTCAGGTACAAGGAATGTAAGAAATAAAAATAGCAAACAGTAAAGCACACATGATATTTTTTAAAGGGGTAAAATCTCAATTTGAGGAAACATACACGATGACCTCTACACCACAACAAAAAATTCCACTATAGTAAAATAAGAATTACTAGAACACAATCAAATACACAAGATCTTAAGCTAAGTTAAAAAATATTCCTAACATGTAAATCTCCACCATGGTACAATTTCAGATGTTATGATCCTCCCGATTTGATTCCTCCACTTTAATTCCTTGCTCCTTATAGGGAACTCAGTCTAATCCAATCTCTCCAAGAAACAACACATTTTACTCTACGTGTTAGTGTGTGAGATTATTTGTGACTGTGAAGTGCCTAAATGTAGTATGCAATTTCACGTCTCTCTTTAATTATACAAACAGTCCAATAAAATTCAAGAGATTTAATTTGAGATGAGAAGTTGCAAACTCAAGATTATTTGACTTCGTTTTGAAAATAACTATTTTTACCAGATCTGAAATTAGATCTTTTAATAATCAGATCTAAACTCGAAGTCTATTTATATACAAAATAAATTTTACAAACTGTAAAAGATTATTCAAATTTTTTTAGATCTAAAACTCATTAACTTCTTGAAGTCTCTTTTTCAAGATTTTGAAAGAAAAAATAGTTGGATCGAAAATATACATAACAAAATACAAGATCCAACACAGAGAGTAGTTATACAACAGAAATAACAAAAAATAACCTAAGATAGATCGTGAAAATATATCTCAAAAGTTCTACTCATAATTTAAAAACTAAAATATGAGAGGAACCTTGAGAGGATGTTTCAAAGAGACAAAATATTATCAGAGTGTTCCAAAAAATACAAACTCAACCCCACAGAAAACCCTAACTATTTTTCACTCAAAACCCTATGTTTTCTTTGAAAACTTAGTATGAAAAAGTGTTTGGTTGGTAAGAAAAACACTCAGATCTCACTCTTGATTCTCTCTCTCTCTCTCTCTCTCTCTCTCTCTTCTCAAGCTAGACAGCTGCCAAAAGTTCTATCACGCTAAGACTTATGGTCCTATGTATACTAATGTTGGAAGATTCTGGATATACAAAAAAAATAGACGACTGAGATTGAAACAACGATTCAAAATTAAATCCAAGGGTTAATAAGTCATAGCACATATGTGTATCTTGATTGGATATAATCGTTAGTACTCGGATCACTAAATAAGACATGCATGTCATTTATTGTTTAGATTTACCAAAAAAAAAAATTTATTGTTTAGATCCAATGGCTCGAAATGCATCTGAACATTTTGAGCGGGAAGAATCACGACAACAACTGTAAGGACATTGTCCGTCACAATTACTTATGTGGTATACCGCTACAAGTCATCGAATGATTGAGAAGGTCCCATCTACACAAGACGATCCGAATTTCAAGAAGACTTCAACATTCAAGCCCAACATGGATGAATGTGGTAAACTATGTTTAAGTTCCATTTATATTTTACCTTAAAAGTGTTGGGATATTTTTTATAAAAGTTAAAATGGTTTTTGAAATTTTTATAAATGGTTTTTATTTTTCAAAAACATTTTCTCATAAAAGCTTTGGATAAATATTTTCTAATCCCGTGAACAGTTTTAACTATTAAGGTTTCCAAGTTATTTAAAAGTATAAATATTTTTTAGGGATCAGGGACTGTCGTTCAAACGACAGGGTTCTTGTTCAAACGAGAACTTGTCTCGCTCGAACGATGTCGTATCTCGTTCGAACGACAGTTATTTATGCTGACATGTCACCGCCTTAAATTTTATTATATATAGGGTGTCAGACTATTGATTTTTGCGTGGAGAGAAATTGGTTTTCACAGAATACAGTTTTATACTATTTTTCAACCATTTGATGGTTCATGATTCTTGTTTTACAATTCACAATCCCAATTGCTTTTGTGTGAGTTGTTTTGTGGAACCTAAAATATAGTTTGCTATTGTTCATTCTTTGTGGTGAGATCTCTACAACCGAGAGTCTCTTGCTATTGTGGAGGGAGTCTCTATGGAAATTCAAGACTGCGTGTCCTTGTAACTGAGTGTGAACCCCAGCTGATTTCTAGCCATTACTTTGAAGGTTGGACGAAGACACCATGTGTTACACCTGCGGGAGATTATCGAGTTGTTTGTAAGTCAATGGTCTTGTAATCTTGTCAAAGTTCTAGAAATAAAAAGCTTTTATCTTGAGGGGATTTTTCCTGAACTTTGTGTTGCATACTTTACTTAGGTTAGTTTGACACTTGCACGCACATAGCTATTTGAGTTTAAAGGTTGAACTGATTTGAATCATAAATTGACACTAATTAAATAAGTTTGTGATTGGAATTTGCTCATATATTTAAATCGGTATCACACATAAGTTCTTACAAATTGGTATGAGAGCAGGTTACGTTAATTTATCACATATTCTTATTTTTCGCAAGGTTGTGTGATATTGATTTTTTTTGAAAAATCATATTTTTTTTAAGTTTGTTGCAATGTTTCCAAACGAAAACTTATATAGTTGGTTGCCAATTTTTAACGGGTCTAATTATGCTTACTGGAAAGCTTGAATGAAATCGCATTTAAAAGCAATCGATGAAAGGGTTTGGGTCATTTGTGAAAGAGGTTGGAATCCTCCCAATGTCACTGCAAATAATGTCACGAATTTAAAATCCGTGTCAGACTTGAATGAGGATGAGTTTAGGTGGAGTACTTATAATTCACGTGGGATTAGTGTAATTTCCGCACACGTCACCCCAGAAGAGTTTCGACGTATTATGACGTGCACCACATCTAAATAAGCATGGGATATTTTGCAACTCACCCACGAGGGCACTAACGCGATCAAAGAGTATAAAATTCAAAATTTGACCACTCAATTTGAGATAATCATTATGTTAGAGACTGAGTGTTTTGACGAGTTTTATGCATGTTTGTCTGATATTATCAACACTAGTTTTAACCTAGGTGAGCCTATACCTGATGCACGGGTGGTTAAAAAGATTTTAAGATCGTTGTCTAAATGTTTTATCCCTAAAGTGACTATTTTAAATACCTTAGGAAATTTGAATCGTCTGAAATTATAAGAGATGGTAGGAGACCTACAGATGCATGAAATTAACATGTTTCCCGACACTGTCAAACCTAACGATAGAGGGATAGCGCTTAAAGCCCAATCTAATAAAAAGAAAGTGAGTTTTTGTGAGTCCGAGTCTGAGGACAAGTTTGATTCTCACATGGCCCTACTTGCAAATAATTTTAAAAAAATTCTCCAGTTTTCGAAATAAAATTCTTCCAATAAAAGGTTTTTGGAGAAAAACAAAAAGAAAGACAAGGCCAAAGAAAGCAGTGAGAAAGAGAAAGAGGGTGAAGAAAATTTTGAAAATGTGAAATGTTTTGAGTGTGAGGGGAGAGGGCACAAGTCATTTGAGTGTCCTACTAGACTTAGGAACGAGAAAAAGAAAGTTACTATGCCAGCCACCCTGAGTGATACTGAGGATGAGGTAGATGATACCGGTGATGAAAAATCCCATCGTATATGTGTTTCCTTTTTAGCCAGTTACGAGAGCACACCCACTTTGACCCATGACGATGAGGACACTTATGCACGTGATACCCCCGAGGAGGTTTTGAGTGTTTCTAGCGAGTCTGAGAGCTAGTGTGCTAGCGATGATTAGAGTGAGCTTCGAATTGCGTTTCGAGAGTTGTACACCAAGACATTAAAAACTAAAAAAATTAATAATAAGTTGGTCTCAAGGTTAAAGATTTAGAGAGATATATTGAGTGTTTGAAGGAGTTTGAGGCAAAATCAAGTCAACTCAAGAAAGTGAAGATTTCTTTGAGTGAGCAGTTGATTGCTTTGAATAGGAAAAAGAGTGAGCTTATAAACCGCGTGTCACAATTAGAGACAGATATTAAGCACACATTGGAGGCTAAAGTCACTCTGGATAACGCATCTAAGAAGGTGGTAAAGATAGTTCTCAATCATGTTTTGGGGAGTGGTGAGAGGTTAGGAATAAGTCATGATGGTGCGTCTACTTCTTTTGTTGTACCCGAGTCGGTTCTTACTTTAGAGTTAGATTCACATGACTCTATACCCGACCTACCTAGGTGTCCCGTACCTTTTAGGAGAGCGCATCGTAGAGTTGTTGAGAGAGGTGTACCTAGGCCTGTTTATGTTTTCTCCCATTGCAGAAAGAGATGACACCTTAGGAAGTTTTGCTTTAAATTGGGTTATGTGTCACGCTTTACTCCTACACATGTTCGCACACATGCACCCACCCATGATACTTTTCTTGAACTTAATGATAGAGAGTTTGCACATATTCGAATGCAAGTAAAGTTTTTGGTGAAGACTTCTTATGATTTGTTGGAGTTGTTTCAAAAGATGTCATCGTCTTTAAAAAACTCCACAGCACCTACCGATTGAGGTCTAGACATGTTTCTTAGCATAGGATTATTTTCATGATGTTATCTTATGCCTATTGCTAGTATGTACCATTCATTTTATATTTTGTTAGAATTTTGTTTGATTTTCTTATTTTTAGTACTATTTTAGCACTATTTTGGATTTGTTTGCCCATTCTAGGAACTATTTTTACGAAATTTTATCACTAGACAAAACTGCATGATATTCTGAATCATCTATGAAAATTTTCTTTTCTCGTTCTAACAATACCTCATCTCATGTGAAGCCTTTTCGGAAGATACTCTATTGTTCAAACGACAAGGAGTCTCATTCTAACGATCCCTGTAATTAATGTTTTATTTGCAGTCCTCTGTTTCATCTTGTTATATTATTAGGTACTGCTGGGTTGTTTCTGAACAGTGTTAAAAAATACAAAAATATTTTCTTTTTTCTGAAAAATTTGAAAAAAGTCCAAAAAGAGTTTTGTATTTTGTTTGCACTATTTATGAACTGACATTTAGGATTATCAAGACACAACATCATGCCATATCAATGTGACTATTTGATAGTGTTTTGAGACAATATATTGTGTCATTCATGTGTTTTACAAAGATTGGAGTCTTTGAGATGAAATAGTGTTGTTACCTACATGTTTGACTCATTTTGTCCTTCATTGCAAAAATGCACGAATTTGTTTAACTTTTGTGCATGTCTATCACATATTGGTTGAGTGTTTCCATCTCTATTTTGTCTATACAACGAACCAAATGCGATTAAAATTGACAAAAAGTAGTGCATGATATAAACCGTTTGGGAGCTTGTGCAATTTATTTTGAAAAATAGAAAAGGGTTGCGAAAGGTATTTCATTTTTTTTGCGATAAAGCGACTGTTTAAATGGACCTAAAAATGGAGGAATTGAAAATTATCTAGGGTCCAATGAGGTTTAGAAGAGCTCGAAAAAATTGAAAGGCAATAAAAAGAAAATTATGCCAAAAATGGAGCAATAGGTTTTTTAGTTTCATTACCTCATAAGAAAGATAAAAAGCGTTATCTTTTAATGAGGGATTTTGGATGGAATTTAAAACGATTTGCACGCCCATGAAAGTCATGAAAAAAGCATTACAAAAGTTTTGGACGTTATTCGTGTGAAAATCATTTATACTTTGATTTTTTGATACTAAATTCAATAATTTTACACCTAAGGACTATTTTGATGTGCATTCTTTAGGAGTACACTTATGCATCTTGCCCACATGTCATGATTGAGTCAATTTTCCTATCAAATTTGTTCACACCCATTCATTCTGTTTCCACGATTTGGTTGTCTTAGTAAAAATTCATGGTATGTGATTTTTTTTGTAATATCATTTTTTGCATTTTTGTCTGAAAAATATGAAAAATAAAAAATAGTTTGTTTGCCTTGGTTTATTGTGACACCCCGATTTGATTTATGCGATTTATTCTTTTTCTTGTCTATTTCGGACAAATAAAAAGGGGGAGAACGAATTATGATTTTAAGGGGGAGTTTAACTATGGGGAAGATTTGATTATGTTTTCATGATTATACTTATATCATTTCCAACTCAATATGTCACGAGGTTTTTACTTTGTCTCATGTGTGTAGGTACAATTGAATATTATTATTTTGCACACCTTGATGGGAAATGTTTGGAGTTTTGAAGAATTGATTGTTGAAGCATCGTTTGAAAAAAATTGAAGACTTGTTCAATTTATCTTTCCACATTTGAGTTTTTGGGAGGGTTGATTTGTATAGGTCATTTTAGTTGATAATTCGGATATTTTTATTTTGTACCGGCATAGACATAAGGGGATATTTATAAGGACATTGTTTGTCACAATTATTTATGTCATATACCGCTACAAGTAGTCGAAGGATTGAGAATGTCACATCTACACAAGACAATCCGAATTTTAAGAAGACTTCAACATTCAAGCCCAACAAGGATTAATGCGGTAAAATATGTTTAAGTTCCATTTACATTTTACATTAAAAGTGTTGGGATATTTTTTATAAAAGTTAAAATGGTTTTTGAAATTTTTATAAATGGTTTTTATTTCAAAAATATTTTCTCATAAAAGTTTTCGATAAATGTTTTTTGATCATGTGAACAGTTTTAACTTTTAAGGCTTCCAAGTTCATTAAAAGTCTAAATATTTTTTGGGGATCAGGGATTGTCGTTCAAATGGGAACCTGTCATGATCGAACGATGTCGTATGTCGTTCAAACGACAATTATTTATGCTGACGCATCACCGCCTTAAATTTTATTATATATAAGGTGTCAAATTATTTGTTTTCACTTGGAGAAAAATAAGTTTTCACATAATACGTTTTTATACTATTTTCCAACCATTTGAGGGTTCATAACTTTTGTTTTACAATTCACAATCCCAATTGCTTTTGTGTGAGTTGTTTTGTGGAACCCAAAACATAGTTTGCTATTGTTCATTCTTTGTGGGGAGATCTCTACAATCGAGAGATGCATGCTATTGTGGAGGGAGTCTCTGTGGAGTTTTAAGACTGGGTGTCTAGGCTGCGTGTCCTTGTGGTATAGCGTGTGAACCACTGCTAATTTCTAGTCGTTGCTTTGAAGGCTTGATGAAGAAACTGTGCGTTACACTTGTGGGCGATTATTGAGTTGTTTGTAAGTCAATGGTCTTGTAAACTTTTCAAAGTTCTAGAAATAAAAAGGTTTTTCTCCGAGGGAATATTTCCTGATCTTTGTGTCACATACTTTACTTAATTTGGTTTGACACTTGCACGGATGTAGCTATTTGAGTTTAAGGGATGAATTGATTTGAATCATAAATGGACACTAATTAAATAAGTTTGTGATTGGAATTTGCACATCTATTTAAATCGGTATCACACATAAGGTCTTACAAATTGGTATCAGAGCAGGTTACGCTAATTTATCATGTATTCCTATTTTTCGTAAAATTGTGTGATATTGATTTTTTTTGAAAAATCATATTTTTTTAAGTTTGTCGCAATGTTTCCAAACGAAAACTTATATAGTCGGTTTCCAATTTTTGATGGGTCGCCGTAGATAAATGATGAGGATGAGATTGAAGATGAAGATAAACATTCACATCAAACACATAAGAGACAAAGGTTTTTAAAGTGGTTCGGCTATGAATAAAGCCTATGTCCACTGTTATTTTATTCCCAGGGGTTTACAATAGCACTATAAGGTATAGAGAGAGAAAGGAGGTGTATCTTGGGTATGGGGTTTCTAGGTTCCCCTGGATCTCTCCCTTTTGGGGTAAGGGGATACATGTATTTATAGTGATGGGAGATAAAGAGATTCATTGTATGTAGACATTTATGTCTACATTCAACGAATCTAATTGTTAAATTGCGTGGTATGCTATGTGTTGTCATCTATTAATATAATATAAATGTACATTAAGGCTCATTAAATGCGTTGCAATCTTCATTAATGCACATTAAATGCATAGTTATCCTTTGATCTTCCTGGTTGGTATGCCGACCAACTCTCCTCGAGTGCCGACTAACTCTCCTCGGGTGCCGACTAATACTCCTCGGGTGCCAACTAATTTTCCTCGGGTACTGACCAACTCTCCTCGGGTGCCGACTAATACTCCTCGGGTGCTGACCAACTCTCCTCGGATGTTGAATATTGCCACGTAGGATGACATGTGTCCTTTTCTTATTGGTCCTCGTAGATGGAGAATTTTTGCATTAATAGAAGCCCCCAATACTCCATGCTTGATGGTTTACTTGAAAGGATGGAGTATTTATTCTGCAGTGTTGCTCGGTGCTCGTGAAATTCTTGATCTACCTTCTTGATTTGTTCAACATAAAGTGCATTATCTCCTGGATGACATATGATGCAAGCTGATCGATGGTTGCTAATCTTTCTTTTGAGGAAATCCGTGTGCTATGTATCACCCCTGGGAATTTGGATGCATCCATGCCATAGTATGAAGCTTGTATCTTGTTATAATCTTCAAGTATGTTGATTGGTTTGCTAGCTGACCAACTGCCTCCTGTGCCGAGCAACTGAGTGCTAACTTCACGTGCTTGCTTCTTCTGATTTATGATTCTCTGAATACTTTGTCGAGTAACATACTAGATTTTGAACCCAACTCTTCAATCTGATTAGTACCAAGCTAGTGGTGGACTTCGAAACATTTTCATACAACTTCTTCTTTAATGTTGGTCGGGACAGTAGTAGTAAAGATCTCAGTGCTATAGATGTTAAATTTGACTTCTGAACTTCAATAGTATGTGCATAATAACTCCTGAATATGCCTCCTGAACTTCTAAATTCCTCCTGAACTTCAATATACCTCCTGAACTTCAATAGCCTCCTGAACTTCAATATTAAAAATAATTCCTGAGCAAGAAAAAACAACTCCTGATTGATAATTAGTCGGGGCCCCGACCGTGTGAGTTTGTGGAGTTGAATTTGATGCTCGACTGCTTGATGTTATAAGAATGTGCCACCGAATGAATAAATATATCTGTAATAGAAGCCCCAAGTGTGGAATGTGAACTTTGAATGCTTTTTGCTTGATCGCTTTCACATACTCATAAAATTTTTCCGACCAACTGTAGTTGACAACTTCTTATTTTCGACCAACCTGAGTTGACATTTTTGGGAATAGATTTACTTCCTAACCAACATAAGTTGGCATTTTTAGGAATATATAGTTTTACTTCCCGTAGGAATACATTTACTTCCTAACCAACATAAGTTGGAATTTTTAGGAATACATAGTTTTGCTTCCCGTAGGAATACATTTACTTCCTAACCAACATAAGTTGGCATTTTTAGGAATACATTTCTTAACCAACATAAGTTGGCATTTTTAGGAATAGTTTTACTTCCCGTAGGGATACATTTACTTCCTAACCAACATAAGTTGGCATTTTTAGGAATACATAGTTTTACTTCCCGTAGGAATACATTTACTTCCTAACCAACATAAGTTGGCATTTTTAGGAATACATAGTTTTACTTCCCGTAGGAATACATTTACTTCCTAACCAACATAAGTCGGCATTTTTAGGAATACATTTTTTATAATAAATGATAGAGACTTCCTCGGAGCTGACCAACGGATTATTGGGAATAAGATATAATTAATGTTGGAGACATCCTTGGAGCTGACCAACAGATTATTGGGAATAAGATAATATATGCTGGAGACATCCTTGGAGGTGACCAACAGATTGTTGGGAATAAGATTATATAAATGTTGGAGACCTCCTTGGAGCTGACCAACAGATTGTTGGGAATCAGATATAATAAATGCTGGAGACATCCTTGGAGCTGACCAACAGATTGTTGGGAATAAGATAATATATGCTGGAGACATCCTTGGAGATGACCAACAGATTGTTGGGAATAAGATAATATAAATGTTGGAGACCTCCTTGGAGCTGACCAACAGATTGTTGGGAATAAGATAATATAAATGTTGGAGACCTCCTTGCTGAAATAAGAATAGAATATGCATCCAAATAGATATAAAGAATAATTAAAAATAATAAAATGCCTCGTTGATCTGTCGATGTAGAATTATATAATGCCGAACAAGAAAAAGATCTTCTCGAACATAAGAATATGGCCGAGAAGGTTGTTAGGCCTGAATATAAATAAGAATTATCCGACCAACTATCCGTTAGGGGTGAAATACAACGAATGTTGTATTTCTCCTTAAAGCTGAATAAGTATCTTGTCGAGGCACAATTGCAAAATGAGGAATAAGAATAATATTTTCCAGAACATAAGAATATGGCCGAGAACTTTGCTGGGCCTGGATATAAATAAGAATTACCCCGACCAACTATCCGTTGGAGGTGACATATAATAAATGTTATAGTTCTCCTCGGAGCTGAATATGATAATAAGTATCTCGCCGAGTTTCATGTTGAGATGAATATAGAATATGAATCCCAAGGGATATATAAAATAATTTGTGCTTGAGCCGATATCTGGGCCTGAATATAAATAAGAATTTCCCCTACCAACTATCCGTTGGGGGTGAAATATAATAATTGTTGTAGCTTTTCCTCGGAGCTGAATATGATAATAAGTATTTCGTCGAGCTCCTTGAAGAGATGAATATAGAATATGAATTCGAACGGATATATAGAATAATTCGTGCTTGAGCACAAATCAAAGCAATAATAAAATATATAGTTCCTTGCTGAGGTGAAATTTCATAATGCTGAGCAATGATAATAGTTTCCAGATTGTTTCTGAGCATTCGTCGGCATTGATTCTTGTACCTGTAAAAATTAATATCTTGCTCTACCATTTGTGTAGGCTGAATTGATTAGTCGTGAGAATAATTTACTCATCCAATCAATATATGATATGTATATGCTTGAGAAATAAAAATATTAATTTCAAAAAATGAAATAATATATGTTGGCTGATATGTCGAGGCACAATTGCCTGATGTCGAGCAATACTACTTTTCCAGAGGTTTACGATAGCTTTCATCGGGATTGAATCTCGTCCCTATGAAATTTTAATAAGCTTCCCGAGCACCTGTCGAGACTAGAGAAAATAATTATTATCATGAGAATGATTATTCAGCCAAACAATATGTGATGTGTATCAGCATAAATAATAAAAATTTCAAAATTTGAAATAATATTTTTATGCCAAATGTGTGTGAGATGGACAAATTTTTATCAGATATGCATCATAAATAAGACATAGAGTTTTTTGTAAAGTTATTTAATCTCCAACAACTAATCAGGTATAAGTTGTTGTTTGAAAATTATTTATCACTTGATTTTAAAGATATATTTAGGGTGATCACAAATTAAAAAAGACTTAAGCCCCCTGTTTGTCCCCGAGCTGAACTCGTGTTTAAAGAAATATCTGGGGTGCTTCGCATTTTTTAATACCCCAAGATTCTACTGCTGCCGACAAACGGCATGGATGTTGCCGATCAACATTTAAGGATATCTCAATTTATAGAATATATGGTGTCGACCAAGAAGCAAATGGTCCCCGACCAGCTGAGCAATTTCGTCGATCAACAAAAATGGTGCATTGATAGCACCGAACAACATTAGATGTTACCAACCAAAAAGTGGATGGTTGGATAGTTACCGACCAATAAATTGAACCCTCCGAACAAGACTGAGATGTCGCCGATCAAGAAGTAGATGATCGTCGACCTGCAATTGGTTCCACCGAGCTACAATATGGGGCTCCGACCAATAATAAGATACCTCGTAGTTGGATAAAATTATTTCAACGTTGTTGATGGATCTTCACATCTTATCTCCGACAAACAAAAATGGTCTGGTTAAGCTTCTCTTTAATAAAATATGGCCCAAGATGATGCCGACCAACAATATAGATAGCTGACCAGAATATCTCGAATCCTTAGATCAGAAAAATAACATTCGATGTAAAATTTAAGCATTAAGAATGTTAATTAAATGAATAATTATCTAATTCACTAGATCGTGTGATTTCGATAAAGAAACCCTATGATGTGATGAACGAGGGGCCAACATATCAAATTTGTGCCCAGAGTCTTGATATGGTCATAATTGTTTTACTGATCATCTTTTACAAGAGGTGGGTAATGATTTTTCAGGTGACAGAAAATTATTTTTTATATTGATCCCTTCCTATTCCCTATTTGGAGAGATAAAAATATGGTGAATGATCGAAGTTATTACCAAATTTATATAAAAAATCAATCAATTTGACTTTATTGACATAGATGGAAGATAAAACAAATTAAGTATATAATTCATAAAAATGAATGCAAAGAGACTCAAACTTGAAGAGAGAGAAAATAGATTTGGGTCATGATTTCCATGAGAAAACTTTTTATTGTCTTTAACCTTTTCACATTCTCTGATTAAAAATATGATGGGAATTTGAATAGACATCAAAGATCTTACAAAATTTATTTCAAAATCAACAATGAAAATTATAAAATCTTACCACCGTCGTATATATTGGTATATGTAATCATTTAAAATATTTATTCCATGATATAAAATTGAAACTTGAGAATCAAGCAAAAAGTTATGATTTATGAAATCCACTATTTTTCAGATTTCTAAATAAGAATTAATCTAACAGTTATGATTTTAAAATCATGATATGCAATATTTTGCAGATAAAAAATGGACAATTAATATATGTATATAAACATAAAAATCATGATTGAATCAAAAGATGTACGTATAATATATAATTGATTATACATGGAGAAAATAAAAAACTTAGCTTTTGATAGAGAACAATGCTTGTAACACGTTCCCACAGACGAAGCCAATCTGTTGAAGACAGAAAATGGCCACTGTCATTTTAGTGGCGTCAACAGCAGATAAATGATGAGGATGAGATTGAAGATGAAGATAAACATTCACATCAAACATATAAAAGACAAAGGTTTTTAAAGTGGTTCGGCTATGAATAAAGCCTACGTCCACTGTTATTTTATTCCCAGGGGTTTACAATAGCACTATAAGGTGTAGAGAGAGAAAGGATGTGTATCTTGTGTATGGGGTTTCTAGATTCCCCCGGATCTCTCCCTTTTGGCTAAGGGGATACATGTATTTATAGTGATGGGAGATAAAGAGATTCATTGTATGTATACATTTATATCTACATTCAACGAATCTAATTGTTGAATTGCTTGGTATGCTATGTGTTGTCATCTATTAATACAGTATAAATGTACATTAAGGCTCATTAAATGCGTTGCCATCTTCATTAATGCACATTAAATGCATAGTTATCCTTTGATCTTCCTGGTTGGTATGCCGACCAACTCTCCTCGGGTGCCGACTAACTCTCCTCGGGTGCCGACTAATACTCCTCGGGTGCTAACTAATTTTCCTCGGGTACTGACCAACTCTCCTCGGGTGCCGACTAATACTCCTCGAGTTCCGACCAACTCTCCTCGGATGTCGAATATTTCCACGTAGGATGACATGTGTCCTTTTCTGATTGGTCCTCGTAGATGGAGAATTTTTGCGTTAACATGTCTAATTATGCTTACTGGAAAGCCCGAATGAAATCTGATTTAAAAGAAATCGATGAAAGAGTTTGGGTCATTTGTGAAAGAGGTTGAAATCCTCTCAATGTCACCGCAAATAATGTCATGAATTTAAAACCTCTGTCAGACTGGACTGAGGATGAGTTTAGGTGGAGAACAAAAAATAAGATAAATAAAAAATTCACAACTCAACTAATTACAGATCTAATATGGAAAGAATGTACAATGGATATGTATAAGAATGATTGAAATAAAATACTTGGAAATACGACATGTTAGTTGAATCACTGAAATATAACATGATAAGTGTAAGCCGTACTCAAGGTCTTCTCACCCATTTTGTCTCAAATAGGCAGCGGGTGAAAGACATATACACGAGAGATAAAATAAAATATTCTACACAAAATTGCCATAACAAGGGTAATATCAAGGGTCTCCTACTTTATCAAAATAAAGGAGGCATCTTTTGTCATTTGTTAAACTACCACACCCTAAATCATCCGAAACGAATTATAAGCGTGATATATACCGAGGAAATGACAAATATGCAAAATTTTTATGTAAGAACTATCATCCCAATGGCTTTTCTGAGTGATTCAAACCTAATATTATCCAATGGTTTTGTGAATAGGTCAGCCAATTATTTTTCTGTGTTTATGTACTCAATTTCAAGTTCCGTAGATTCAATAAGTTCTCTAATAAAGTGATGCCTTATCTTGATGTGCTTAGTGCGTGAGTGCTGAACAACATTTTTAGATATATTAATATCATTCTGGTTATCACAAAAAAATGTAAATTTGTCATCCTTAATACCAAAATCACACAACATTTCTTTGATCCATAATAATTGAGCACAAAAGCTACCAACGACTATATACTAAGATTCAATAGTAGAAAGGGATATGCAATTCTATTTTTTACTACTCCATCCAACTAGATTATTCTGTACATAATAGCATGCACCAGATGTACTTTTACTACCATCGAACAACCTGCCCAGTAAGTAGTGTCTTCTGTGTACCAAATGCCATAAGTAAGTATGCCTTAACATATTTTATAATCCGTTTTACACACAATAAACCCCATTTTGTAGTTAAACATTGATAGCATGCACAAACACATACAACAAAAGAAATATCAGCTCTAGATGCAATAAGGTATAGTAAAATCCATATCATGCTTCTATATAAAGTAGGATCTATGATTTTTCATGTTCGTTTTTAGATATTTTAGTTGAAGTACTCATGGGTGTTCGTGAAGTTTTAACATTACTAAGACCAAACTTTTTCACTAAGTCACCAACATATTTAGCCCGAGAAATGAAAAGGCCATCAATACATTATTAAATATGTAAATCGAGAAAATATTGGAACTCCCCCACCAAGGACATTTGAAATTCACTATGCATTATAGTAGAAAAGTCCTTTACTTATTAAGGGTAATTGGAGCCAAAAATGATATCTTACACATATACTTGTGTAATCAAAACATTATGATTAATTTTTCAAACGAATAATGTCTGGTCATTGCCACCATGCTCAAATCCTGTACTGACTTAAAGGTTAAGAGGTGATTATACCAGGCCCTAGGGGATTGATTTAACCCATACAATGACTTTTTAATCAATAGACATGGTTAGGGTAAGAGTGATAAAAAAGACCCTTAAGTGGCTCTACCTATACTTCCTCTGATAAAATACCAATACCAATTAGATAAAAAAGACCCTTGTTATCGGGGAAAAATTCTCGTCAAAGTCTATTCCCTATATCTGAGAATATCCTTATGCTACTAACCTAGCTATGTTTCTAACCACAACCCCATATTCATCAATTTTATTTTTAAAAATCCAACGGGTGCCAATAACCTTTTTGTCTTCAAGCCATGGGGCTACATACCAAACACCCTGACTCTGAAACTGGATAAGCTCTTCTTGCATATAATTAATACCTAACGAGTCACAAAGGGCATCGTTTACACTTTTTGGATCTACGAGAGAAACAAAACATGCAAAGTTAGCCAAATTTTTGAATTGGGATCTGGTTTGCACATGCTCAGATAGGTTACCAATAACCTTCTCAATGGGGCGGTATTTATAAACCTAGGTCAGTACTACAGGGACCTCGGGTGGCAGTGGATCAGTTATCTCAGGAGAGTTAGGAATAAAAACATTTCCAGACTCATCCATAACTGCTGATTGACTATCGCGACTCTCAGCGCTTGTGTCAGTGACAATTACATTAATAGACACTATTATAACCTTGGTACATAGGCTGTAAACACGGTGGGCCCTACTTGATTGGGAATATACCAGAAAAATGTTTTTATCATCTCGAGTATCAAATTTTGAAAGATTTTATCTTCTTTGCAGACATAACAAATACTCCCCAAGGTTTCAAAGTACTTCAAGTTGGATTTTTTTATTGTACCATAGTTCATAGGAAGTTTCTTTGGTATTTTTCTGAGGTATACATGGTTGATAATGTACACGTCATTTGGATTGCCTCAACTCAAAATTATTTTGGCAACCCTTTGGTATGCAACATAACCCTACCCATCTCTTGGATTGTCCTATTCTTTCGATCAACAATACGGTTATGTTGATATTTCTTAGGTTCCCTAAATTCATGTTTATATCCATTGCCTACACAATATTCTATCGCACCGAAGTCTTTGAATTCGCCACCTCTATCACTCCTTATGCGAGATACTTGGATATCCGTCTCATTTTCAATCTTTAAAAGGATTTTAGGAAATTCTCGAAAGGTGTTCGATTTATTTTTCATAAAAGCAACCCTTGTAAATCGCTTAAAGCCATCCACTATAAAAAGAACAAAACTATTACCACAAAGGCTCAAAGTTCAAGAGGTACCCATGAGGTCCATGTGGATTAGTTCAAGAGGATTAGAAGTTGAAATATCTTTAACTTTCTCGTGAGCAGTTTTACTTATTTTCCCCACTTGGCAAGGACCACAAACAAAGTTAGAAGTGATTTTCAGTTTGGGTAAACCTCTAACTATTTCTTAGGAACTTAATCTGTGTAGGTTATCAAAATTAGGGTGCCCTAATCTATTATGCCATAGATTAGAATCATCTGACGTGTCTATCTTACAAGATTCATTACTTGGAATCACTGTGTAATAGTTCACCTGAGTTTTATTTCTGAAAAGAATGCAGTTACCCTATTTGTTCAAAATTTTGCAATTAGTTTTGGAGAAGCTAGCTGTGTGATCGGAATCACAATATTATAATTTACTATTTAGATTAGCCTTAAGACCTTTTACTAATAAGACATCATTTATAGCAGGAAGCCCCTCTTGACAAAGCAATATCTTACCAATGATCTTGGTTGAGGCTCCATCGCCAAAAAGGAAAGTATGTCCTAAAAAGTCTGTCTTGTTTGTCAATTTAGTCTCATCCCCAGTCATGTGCATTCAGGTACCAATCATCTAAGGTACTCTTCACTCTAAGAGTAGTAATAACCACATTGCACCTAAGCTGGGGTAAGAGGTAATGTTTTCTAACCAAAATGGCCATGGTTTTAACATTTTTCTTTGCCTTCAACTTAGTAATGGTCTGAGGAGTTTTTCTAAGTGCTTTCTTTTTAGTTCGAGGTCCTCCCTATTTCTTCCTATAGTTAAAGTTTTTAATGGTCTACCTAGGTAGAACATATGTATTCCTACTCTTCCTAGATAGTTAAAATTTTGATAAACAGATGTGTACATATGTTTTTGAAATCATTCAGTAATGGGGTGCCCATAGACATTGCAGTAATCACATTATTGGTGCGAGGTAGGCTTGACTATATTACCTAAGTCCTTGAAACTAGGTTTGGTCATGTTTAACACATTGATTTTAACTGCATTAGTCTTACTATTTTGTCCAAATTCCCTTATAGGCGGAAAAATGTACTTAGCTTTACCGTTAGGGTTGGGCTTTGGATTACACACATTTTGTGTTGCTTTAGAGATATCAACATGTAAAATGTTTTTCTTAGATTTTTGCAAAGTTTGGCCCGTTTCAACAAAGACTACATTTGAATTTGGAAGAGTCATCTTTGTTTCCTTAAGATTTCTATCAAAGCCAAGACCAGTTTTATCATTAGATTTAAGTTTGCTACCAAAAAATTTATCATCATATGATTTAGATGTGTTTCAAAATGCAAGCATTTCTTAAACACATTTGAGACTTTTTGTTTGGATTCTTACAATTCAATTAAGGCTGCCTTATACCTTTTTTTCCAAAACATCATTTTTCTTTGAAAACTTTTTCAATTGAGAAACATATTCTTTGGTTTTTGTCTCATGTGCAACATATTGGGTTGTGTAATCCTTAATGTTCTTCCTAACTGTATTACAAAGTTGTTCAATACATTCAGTCAACTATTTCACCATTTTATCTAGCTTGGCACTCCTCTTAAGAGTCTTAGGGTACAATTATTGTATATTAAGTAGGTTATTATCGGACTCACTAAGTGATGTGTGTGAAGTATCCCCTAATGATTCCATTTGTGTAGTAGAATAAACATGTTCAATTCATCACAAGATTTTTCACTTTGACTCACACATTAACATGAGCTCTCTACATCATTTACAACAGTAGCAGATACACTATTTACAACAATAGAAGTTATATCCATATCAGCATGAAAAATGGATTTCTCAATAGGGAAACATGCATTATCATCAGAATATATTATCTTAGCAAAGAGGTACATGTATTATTCATTAACACTGGATGACTCAAGTTCATCCTCTTTAGAGTCATTAGAGTCATCCCGGGTTTTGCACATATTAGCCTTGACAATGTTATTGATTTTAACTCTAAACTTAGTAGCAATGTATCCCATTTTCCCACAACGATGACATTGAACATTATTATAGTCCTTCTTAGGGCTGTTATGATCAGAGGTCTATTTGTCACCATTTCTATCATGTGGTCTATAATTTTGAGAGTTTGGATAGCCAGATTTCCCTTGTTTAGAAGCTATTGAATTTTTAAACTTTAGGGTTTTCTTAAACTATTTGCTCATTAGGGAAATCTGGTTATCTAAACTTTCCAAATCACAATCCTCCTCTAAGTCTAAGTCAAAGTCAGGCAAGACTTGTTTAGAGACAATCATTTAAGATGAAAAAACAACATTAGATCCAGATGATCTCTTACTATGGGAGGTCATTTATTTCTTATGCTCTAACTCCATTTCCACAGTTTTGAGTTTACTACTTAATAATTTAGGAGTTAGGTTAGGGTCATCCATCTCTTCTATGGCATATCTTTTATTATCAAACTTAACGAGCAGGGATCTCAAGATTTTAAGCACGATTTCTTTCCTATCATAAACTATCCTATTAGCATAATTTAATATATAAGTCATCAAAAGATTCAGTCTCATCCATCATCAGTGTGTTATATTGTTGGACTAACATTTGGGTCTTTCCAGACTTAACACGCTCATCACCTTCATGGGCAGTGATAAGGGTGCCTTAGGTGTCTTTGGAAATGATACAGATAGATATACGTTTGAATCCATGTTCGATAACAAACATAAAGTTACAGTTCTTTGCATTATTGTTACTAAGTTACATTTGTTTTTCTTCCTTAGTGAACTCATTGAGACTTTTCTTATTTCTTATAGTATTAGTTTCATCTAAAGGCTTAGTAGGGTGAACATAGCCATTTTCAATCATGTCCCATACATCATCACCCAAAGTCCATTGGATGAAAGCAATCATCCTTACCTCTCAGTTAGAAAAATTGGTCCATCAAAGAGGGATGGACGAGACAAGTTACAAAGATTCTAAATGTTTTCATCCATTTTAGAAAACAAGAAGCCAAAAGAAATTTTAGGAGTTTCAGGATCAAAATATTTTTAACAAACCCGCTCTGATGCCACTTGAAAATAGTTCACCAAGTTATTAATAAAAGTTAAATTTTAGGTAAATTCCGCATAAACTCTTTTAGGTAACTTTTTTTGAATAAACAACACAAGATGTGTAAAAAGTTGTACAACATCAAACTTAAGTTCCTTGGTTACCAGGTTTTTAAAATAAAAACCTTAATAAGTCTTTAAATGTCAGAAACCAGGAATGTAAGAAATAAAAACAGAAAACAGTAAAGCACACACGATATTTTTTAATGTCGTAAAATCTCAATTTGAGATTACATCCATGGTGACCTCTATGCCACAACCAAAATTCCACTATAGTAAAACATGAATTACAAGTATACAATCAAATACACAAGATCCTAACATAAGTTCAGAAATATACCTAACGAGAAAATCTCCACCACGATACTATTTCTGATGCTATGATCCTCTTAATCTAATTCCTCCACTTTAATTCCTCGCTCCTTATAGCGAACTCAACAACACACTTTAATCTATGTGTTAGTGTGTAAGATTATTTATGACTGTGAAGTGCCTATATGCATTATGTAGCCTCACATCTCTCTTTAATTATACAAACGGTCCTATGAGTTACCAGAGATTCTATATTAGATGAAAAGTTGCAAAATCAAGAAAACCAGACTGTGTTTTGAAAATAACTATTTTTACCAGATTTGAAATTAGATCTTCAAATAAACAGATCTAAACTCGAAGTTTATTTATATGCAAAATAAAATTTACAAACTGTAAAACTTTATTTTAAATTTTCAGATCTAAAACTCATGAACTTCTTGAAGTCTGTTTTTCAAGATTTTGAAACCAGAAATAGTTGGATCGAAAACATAAACAAAAAATACAAGATCCAACACATAGAGTATTCCTACAACATAAATAACAAAAAATAACCTAAGATAGATTGTGGAAGTGTATCTTAGAAGTTCTACTCATGATTTCTAGATTGAAATGTGAGAGGAACCTTAAGAGGTTGTTTCTAAGAGAGAAAAGATTATTAGAGTGTTCCCAAAAATGCAAACCCAGCCCCACAAAAAACCCTAACTCTTTTCCACTCAAAACCCTAGGTTTTCTTTGAAAACTTTGTACGAAAATGTGTTTCATTTATAAGAAAAACACTCAGATCTCACTCTCGATTTTCTTCTCTCTTTCTCTCTATTTTCTCTCTCTCTCTTCTCAACGTAGACAACTGCCAAAATTTCTCTTAGGCTAAGACTTATGGTCCTATTTATAGTAATGTTGGAAGATTCTGTAAATACGAAGTAAAATAGACTGTTGAGATTGAAACGACGATTCAAAATTAAATCCAAGGGTTAGTAAGCCACCATACATATGTGTATCCTGATTGGTTATAATCGTTCGTACTGGGATCACTAAATAAGACATGTAGGTCTTGGATTGTTTAAATCCAATGGGTCGAAATGTGTCTTAATATTGTGAGAGGGAAGATGCATAACAACAGCCAATCGACACACACCAGCTAGGAACCGTCTAACTTGATATAAAACACGTGTTTTTTAAGTTTTAAAAAATCATACTTTTCACAACAAAATTAATAGCCGATTTTGGTTTTTTCCCAGGGAAGTTTTTCCGGGACAAATATTAATTCCAATTTTAGCCCAAAACATTTTAAAACCCTAATTTAAATGTTTAAAAATCATTTAATTTTTTTTTAAAAATTCTCAAAAAATATTTTAAAATATTTTAACACACACACACACACGCAATGCATAATATGAATTTGTGTTCCTAGAGTGTGTTGTTCAACTTTTCTTTAGGCCTATGGTTGACTTGGAAGATGTTGAGGATGCTGATTGTAGTCTTCATAGTACACATGAAGAAGAGCTCAAAAAAATCTAAATTTTTTTGTCTATATATTCAAACTAGTTGGAACCCCTATATGGCACAAACTTAACTAAGTCAACCATATAATGTGTTCTCAATCTCCCCATTTAGATATTAGAGACAAAATTCCCTTAAGTACTCTGTACTCGTGGGTAAAAAAAAATCCAAGATTCCCACACAAAGGTTAATCTACCAATCCCCGTCCTAGAACAAAAAATAAGATAAATAAAAAATGATATAACTCAACTAATTACAGACCAATACCCTAATACGGTAATAATGTATAATGGATATGTATAAGAATTCCTAAAATAAAAAACTTGGAATCATGGCATATCAGTTGAATAAGTGAAATATAACATGATAGCCTTCCTTCCATGAGCCTTTCTCCCCACATTATGGACCATTTCTTGAGCCAGAAGAACCTTATCTTAAATACATCTCCCTTTAACAAAGCCACTTTGATTCTGAGAAATCAAATTGGGAAGAAGAGTGCTTAGTCCAGAGGATGAAATTTTGGAAATCACTTTATAAGAAAAGTTACATAGACTGATGGATCTATAATCTTTGCATATTTTTGGATATTGAATTTTGGGGATCAACACAATAGAGGAGCCGAACCAGCTTTTAGGGAGCTCCTTGCCTACAAAAAACTATTTATGGCCTTAATAAAGCCATATTTAATAATTTTCCAGTATTTCCTATATAATTTCCCCCCAAAACTGTCTGGGCACGGAGCTGAATCCTCACTCAGAGAGTGGAAAACTTGGTACATTTCCTTTCTAGAAGGAAATTCCTCTAGAAAAGTATTACAGTCTGTCATGATAAGGGAAGTGATGAAACTAATAAGATTGTCTCTATTAGATGTGGATTCTAAAGAAAGTAGATTTTAAAAGTGGGACACAATGTGGTTGATGATGTCTTCTTTTCCACAAGCCACTTATCTTGATATTCTTTAGTTTTGTGGATAACCAACATTTGGTGCTTAGATTTCACTTTAGAATGAAAGAACTTCGAATTTAAGACCCCGTCTTTTGACCACTTTATCGAAGATTTTTGTCTTTAGTAACCTTCGTTATTATGGAGAGCCTTACTCAACATAGCTTTGCTTTGATTAAGACAAATTATGTTTTCTTTCCCTCTATCCAATTCATAAACCACCTCCTTTTAACGAACAACCTCTTCCCAATTTGTGACCTCTTGAAAGATATCCTTAAAAGTTACTTTATTCCAAATTTTTTGACCACCCTCGAGTCTTTTAAGTTTCATGGATTTTTTTTTTTGTAAATTGTAGGCATTACACTCCCCAATCCAATAATAATTAACTAACTCTTTAAAATTCTGGTGGGATCACCGCGTGGATTGAAATTTGAATGGCTTAGGGACATTATCGTGGGTTGTTTTGATGTTAAGAAATAGTGGAGCATGGTTTGAACATGATTTGTTGAGATGTTGGATGGAAGTGTTGGGGAACAAAGGGACCATTGTTTGTTAACCAACCCTTTATCCACTCTAGCCATTATCAGACTTTGCTCAGCTTTATTATTACACCAAGTGTATCTCCTGCCTCTATAGCCCAAGTAAGATAACCCACAATTATCTAAAGACTTAGTAAAATCACCAACTGAGTGAGTACCCACATCAAGACCACTAAGATTCTCCTCTTGACATGCCAAAACATTAAAATTACCAATTACTATAGGGGATTAGAATCACTGCAATCATTAATAACCAGTAATTGATCCCATAGTGGAACTATCCTCTCAATGGGAAACTTTGCATAAACAATTGTAACTATAATCTCATTCATTAGCGAGTGGTGAGACATGCATACAATGATATTCTGCTCCTCTTTGGAAACATATCTAACTTCAATACCAAATCTCCACAGAATCTGAATTTTCCCAGACATAATGCTACAACAATCCTCAAAGCCCCACTTGGTTCTATACTTGTCAATTTTCTTATTATCTACTTTTGGTTACCTCAGAGATATAATTGGACATTTGTTCATTCTTAATAATTTCTTAATTTTTATAGATGAAGAGCAATAAAATACCCCTGATGTTCCATATAATCATGCAAATCATTTAGAATGTTTTGGATATGATTGAATGTTGTCAGAGGCAATTGATTTATTTATTATCTTTGAGGAGTGGTCATTGTATTTCAGTAGTGATGATGCTCAAAATCACCACTCAAGTTTATACACATCTCAAGCTTAAGTTAAGTCAATAATGGAGATAATGATCACAAATATGTAAATATGTAAGAAGAAGATAATAGAAATAGGTACACTGGGATGTAAGTGGTTCAGCCAAAGGCCTAATCCACTATGCAAGAGGGTATGTGTTTGTATTACTGAAAGGCACTGAAGGCCATAGATTACAATTTCCACAACCATTCTCTTTCTTCTATTTACAATTGGGCAGATTTTCTACGAGGGTTGGAATTATTCAATCTCCTATGATGAAATAAAGTTGGTTTATATATGCTTGGGGGTGTACAGTGCACACCCCAAGCATGTATGCAACGTGCATGAGATGAGGCTACCAATGGGAGAACGCCAACTGTCCCCTTCATAAGAATGTCATGATAATGAAATATTCCCTCACATGGGTTAAAGATCTGTTGCAACGATATATCCACGTGGTCTAATGATGCATGAGTCTCATGTGCCATACGAGATATCAAGGTCGATTTTAAAGGTTCTAGCCGAGACGAGACTGAAGGATGGACTCCTAAGGGGACGAACATAGAGGTTGCATAATATCATCTTAGGACGGTCAATAAGGTCCCAGCCTCTCGGTGGGGTACGAGGTCGACACATGAGTGGACCAATTCATTAGAGATAGCTTGAACTGGATAACATATCTTGCTGAGTGACAGTAAATATAGAGGATGAGGTCTCAAAGGCCACGACTATTAAAGGTGGGCTTACACAGGGTCGACCAACGAGTGAGTCTGATGGACATTGAGTAAGGTCTATTAAACTAGGTCGGGTTGAGTCCAAGAAGAGACCATACTTATGTATATCAATTACCCCTAGCTCTTAGTCATCAATGCAAATGGAAAGCTGAGGGGTATATTCGACTAATCCCCTGTGAGGATGAGACTCCCTAGTGTTGGAGGTTACTATTTAGAACGTGAACCAGTCTGGCTGATGACATGGTTGTCCTCTCAGTATCAGGCCAAGAACGTTGAAAAAGCATCCGCGGTTAGACACTTGTCAGCCATCATATGGGTTAGCATGTTGTCCAATAACTGGCGATGGTAGATCTGCCTATGTTTTTTAGCCCTAATGATGTACGCTTTGAAAATTATGCACAATGATTACATCATTTAAATACCCAGTATTTTATCCTTTTCTCTTTATTCTCATATTTATTTTCCTGTATCTTGATATAACCTCCTCTTGCTTTCTCTCTCTCTAACCAGTGTCCATCCTACAATCTTTACGCTTCCTCCACCTTTTAAGTCTCTACCTTCTTTCTCAGGTTAGCTTTTTTTTTTCTCTTTCCATTTGCTTCCATAGCTATTCTGAGTTTTTCTTTCTTTTTTTGGATTTTTTGACGAACTGTTTTTTTTTTTTATATTTGTAGTGGTGGTTGTAGGTGCCTTTAGGTAGTTCTTTTGTGTTTTCTTCATGGTCGAGGGTTTAGGTATGAGCTTTTAGGCCATACCATAAATTTCCCATTATCTTTTGTATTTTTTAGTAAGTTTCGGTCATCTTCTCCAACAGCTTGTTCTTGCATTGTTCTTACCAGGAACACTTAATAAACCCTTTTGATTTCCCTCTAGACCCTTTAGTCAACCCCTCGTCAACACAAAATGTGTTTGGATGTACAAAAGCCTTTATGAGATAGCTGACCAATACCCATACCTGAGGGAGAGGATTTATAGGGAGATACGTAAGTCTGAGGCTGAGGCAAAATGCAAAGCTAAGCCTGAGGCTACATTTCCCATCAACCCAATCCCATTAGCTGTAGTTTATCCTCCCTTGTTCCTGTCATACCCAAAGTCGTCTGAACCCATTATCTTCGAGATCAGTAGTGACACAGTGTCTGGAACCTCATCCTAGGTGTCACAATAAGTGTCGTCTTCCCATGACTATATCCCTTCTTCTTCTGAGAAATTTTATAAGGAAGAAGGGGATATAGCCCTTCTACTTTTGAGAATTTTAACACGACATACTCTTTTGAGGAGGCCATAGAAGTTCCCTCATTTCATCTGGATGATTCGAGGGCCATTGAGTCTAGCGACCGTGACAAGTCTCCTGAGATTTCTAACACTAAGGACATAATAGTCACCATCTTATTTCCCTTACCCTTAATGGTTGTTCCCTTATCGGTCATTTCGAGTCACAATTTTTGTTAAGAGATTTCCAAGTGGAGTCTCGGCTGTTGAAGTTGAGGATGACACTGATAGTGAGGACGAGGATCCACTTTATACCTCCTATGACCAAACCTTCTAGAGCACCATCAGAGAGACTGATCTCTTGATTTGGAGATATCAATACGGTATTAAACCGTCCATTCATATGATATTTTTGACCGACAATGAAAGATCCTTTGACGGTCAAGATGACGAGATAAAAGTTTATGAGCAGATATTTAAGGTCAGATTTAGATTGCCCATCCACCCCACTATATGAATAATCCTGGATATTTTGGGGCTTTCCCCAACCTAACTCTCCCCCAATGCCTGGAGGATAATCATCGGCTTCATCTAACTTTAAAAGCTACACCATGAAGCTGGCCTTCCTATCAGTGTCTTTCGATCTTGCTACAATGTGTCTTATACAAAGACCCGACCTGGATATTATTATCTCATATCCATAAAACCCATAAAAAAGGTTTTGATGGTTAACTAAACCTTCAACCACTACTATAAGCCTTGATACTTCTTTGTGTGGGGATCTTGGGAGTTTGAATCCAGCGTCGCTTGTAGTGCCTCAAAGCCGAGGGCTCTTCACAAATTGATCAATACTTCAATGTCGGACAAAGTTGACCCCAACCTGAGTCTTGATGGCTAAGATAAAATACACCACATAAGATGTCAAAGAAAAGAAGGTGGTCTGGTGGAATTTGAGGAGTTGATGACTCCAAACGTTTTGGAAAATACGGGTCTGGGGGTTGACCCCTTGTCTGGGTTATGTAAGTAAAATTTATTTTTCAACTGTGGTGTCATCTTGTACTGTTCATGCTGATACTAATCTTGTCTTTTTATTACTGGTTGTCTAGCCAACACACCTGAAAAAAATTAGAAGATGGCAGCACTTAGTCTTGCAAATAAGATGAACAAGATGGGTAAGAAGCCCATACAATTGGTCCCCTAAAAAAATTCTAACAGTGGAGGCCCCGGCAAAGTCGAGGGTTCAAAAAAGAGGAAGGAACCCACATATGATGCATCCCTATATCCGACGCAACAATTGCCTGGTCCGACGCAACTTTATTTGCTCAAATGAAAAAGGGTCGAAAGGAAGGCTCGTTCAAAGGGGGTCGGACTAGGCAATCCCTATATCCTCGAACGCAACTTTATTTGCTCATATGTCTCATTTTTTAATAAGCTCAGGCTCTTTTAAATCCAATATGAGAAGAGCCAAAGTTGCTGTTAGGTCTATCCTTCCTGAGTCCGACATACGGTTCTTGGAAGACATGGACGCCACTTGCCTTTGTGACTTTGGCCATTATAAGGCCACTCTGGTATCCTCTGAGCTCATATTTTTATATAGATTTCCTTACTGGTTACTTTATTTTACCTAAGTGAAACCTCATCTCGTACTGACTTCTATTTTGATTCTTGTAGTCTCTTTCGACCTTTTTGAGGGTTAGTGCATGGGTCCAGGTAAGGTTTCCCAAAATTTAGCAAGCCACGAGGCTATTAAGGTCGAGAAAAACTTAAAGAGAGAGCTAAAGGAATATAAGTTTGCCCATCAGAAGGCCGTGGAAGACTTGAAGAAGGAGCATTTTGATGATTTAGAGTCTGTGAAGAAGGACCATGATACTTCTCTGAAGGCTTTAGTGGATAAGCACAAAGTCGAGGTTGAGGCGATAGAGACGAAGGCCAATGAAAAAGCTGTGAAGGCCATTGAGAATGATGTGGAGGACTTTAAGGCCTTGGATGAGTTTGGTGGCTACGGCTTTTAGTATCTTGAACGAAGGACCAGGACGGATTTTCGTTTGACCATCTTAAATTTTCTCGAAGTCTCAGTTTTATTGGCGAAGGACTTTGAAGCTTTTAACTTCCTAGATCCCTTGGCCGCCACTGCTCTGGTCGAGGTGGATACTGAAGCCCTAGTAGAGACGACATTCCAGAGGGCAACTGATGCTGTCGATGTTGTCTAGGTCAGAGATGAAGTACAAAAATAACCAACTACAGACAATATCATTTAGGAGCAGGCCGAGAAGCAAACTGAAGCATAGATTTTGTACGATCTTCTAGGGTGGCGTTTGTGGCCTAGTACCCTTCTAATGTAATTTTTGATTCCTCGTCTCCTTCTAACAAAAAATATCTGTAACCTTTAACAATATTATCTTTTGATGCACTAGTGTATGATGATGATGATGATGATGATGATGATGATGATGTTTATTGCAATAATTTATTTTTTAAGTGTAGTGTTTTCCTGTTGTTATTTCTTCACCATGAACTGATGTTTCAAACACTTCATGTGCTTACACTTCTCACACATCATACAATATATTTTCACAACTAATGAGTCTCTTGTCAGTGTTGTTGAGAGTGCATGAATGAGACTCATCTCTTCATGTGCTCTTGTATCACTAGGAGAGTTACAATCTTTAATTCACCATAAAAATTATGTTCAAGCAAGCATACTAATAGATTTTTAATTTATGTTTCTCACCACCTAAGAGGTGTCATACAATGGACCTCCCCCTCAGTATTTTTGAGAGTGTACGTAATAGATTCATCTCATCATACACTCTTGTATCACTGTGTGAGTTATGACCCTTATTTCACCATAATATGATGCCTAGACAACCATACTTAAATGATTTTTAATTTTGTGCTTTTCACCACCTAAGTGGTGTTACCACATTGTTTCCCTCCTCTCGGTGTTATTGAGAGTGTATAAAGAGACGATACTCCTCATGCATCACCGAGAAGGAATTTTAACTAATTCACTTTAAAGTAATGTTTCTTAGTTTAGTACAATTTAAACCATGTAAAACTTGAAAGATAAATATGAGCCAAATCTTGAACTTTTTCATTGATACTTCATTATCGTACAAGTGAATAGTAATAAGACCTTAAAGAAACTTAGAGAATACTGATAGTATCTTTTCAGATGGTTGGCATTTTGGAGGTTAGAGAATGGTTCACCATCTAGGTTTTCTAACCTGTAGGTACCTAGGACGACCTCTTCAGTTATCCTATATGGTCCATGCCAATAAGGTATTGCTTATTCGGATTCTACCAAACTTTCTTCCGAATAAGATCACCCACTACTATCGGCCTAGCTTTCACTTGCTTGCTGTAGAACCTGGAAGCTCTCTATTCATAATTGGATTATCGGACTTCAGCATCCTCCCATCTTTCTTCAATTAAATCTAAATCAAGCCTCCTTTCGTTTTCATTAGCTTCGGGATCATTGGTTTGAACTCTATGGCTGGGGAATTTGAGCTTAGTAGGGATGACTGCTTCAGACCCATAGGCTAGCATATATAATGTTTCTCTTAGGGGTGTGTTCCGGATGGATCGGATCGGAATAGGGGTTTTTGGAAAAATTCCAAAATTTTTGGAATTTTAAAATCCTTTTCAATTTGGAAAAAATAATAATCGGAAAATCATTTTTTTTCGTATTCGGCTGATTCAGAATATTCGGAAATTTTAGAAAGTTTATTATTCGTAAAAATATCAGAATTATCGGAATTATCAGTTATAATATTTTCGAAAAATATCGGAAATGTCATTTTTAAAAGGATATTTTTAAAATAAAAATAAAAATAAAAATCGAACACTCCACTTTTCATCACCTATCCAATAAACTACAGAGCTATGTGAATGACAAGGCTATGCATATCATACCATTTTGAAAATCCAATAAACTATAGAGCTATGCATCTCTTACCTTTTTGTAGAAAGATCAATCAAGGCTTGACTATGATACTATGAAACTACAAAGCTATGTGAATGGAAAAAAATTACTTTTTACCTACTTAAAAAAAGGAAATGCAATAATGGTTAGCAGCTATAGCAGAGCCTGTGCATCAGTATTTCAGATACAAAAAATGAACGGAAGAAAGATGAGGAAAACTTTATATAAATCATCCATGGAATCTAAATTCGCATAACAATTGAATATAATTACGAATGTTGTATTTCGATATAGGTTTAGTTTGATGTAGAAGGTTAATATATATGGGTATATATCAATGATTGAGATGGTTTTAAATGGGGAGTCAAGATTAAACTAATAAATAATAAATTTTATATATAAATAAGGGTAGTAAAAATGTATTAAAATAAATAAAAATATTGTTATTTCGGAAAATATTTTGGATGGATCGGTTCGGCGTGATATTGGAAAATTCAGATTGGAAATTCGTAATCCATATCTAATTTCCAATTCCATTCCAATTTTTTCGAAAAATTCAAAAATCAGAAAATTAAAAAATGGTGCCAAAATTGAAAAAATTCGGATCAGAAAATAGAAAATTCGAACGTTCGGAAATAACTAATACCCCTAGTTTCGCTTGTCGGCGTCCTCTCTGTCATCCTATAAGCCCATAGGACCCCATGTAGTTCTTTTGTCCACAAACCCTTTGCTTCCTCTAACTTTTCCTAAATCCCATCAACTATCATCCCGTTTGTGACCTTAGTCTGACCATTGGCTTATGGTCGACCTGGTGCAGAGTAAAACATCTTTATGCTGACTCTACAATGGTAAGGATCCAAGGACTTATTCTTTAATTGCTTGCCATTATCTAATATTAAGGTATGGGGCAGGCCGTATTTACAATTGATATTTCTCCAGATAAATTTGAACGTTTTTACCTCAGTAGTGGAAATCATAGCCTCAGCCTCTACCTCTTCAAAAAATAATCGACAGCCACGATCAAATATAGGTAATTGCATGTTGCCTTTGGATGATTACCCACTAAGTTAATCCCCCAAATAGTAATTGACTATAACGCAGTGATAGACGAGAATGGTTGGTAAGGCTGATTAGATATACTTGCAAATCTTTGGCGCTTGTCACATTTTTTCACATAATCAGCTGCATCTTTCGCTAATGTCGGGCCCCAATAACCTTGGATAACAATTTGCTTGGCACGAGACTGTCCACCTATGTGACTTGCATATAACCCTTCGTGGACGTCTTGTAGGACATAGTCAATCTTTGAGGGGTGAACACATCTGAGCAGAGGTAGAAGGAACCCTCTTTTATATAGAACATCCCCAATGATAGCGAATTTTACTACCTTATACTCGAGATTCTTTCTCTCAGCCTTAGAATTTAGGAGTCCACCATCTCGGATGTACTTAATTAGTGGACCCATCCACGAATTTCCCAAATTTAAGCTCAACCAGAATTCAACCCCACTATAGTCTTCTTATATGGTTGGCCTGTCTAGAATTTCCAGCAAAAATGTGCGCATGATCTCTTTCCTTATTGTCGATGCTATCTTAGACAAAGTATCAGATCAGCTATTGTCAAGCCGAGGAACTTTTTTAAGTTTTACCTCTGTGAAGCTTGCCATTACTTTCCTGACTCGCGCCAAGTACTTGGCCATCTTCTCGTCTTTGGCCTCTTTAATGCCAAAAAATGGTTCACAGCTAATTGTGAGTTACTATGGATGATCATTTGGCTAATATTCAATAACTTGGCGAGGGAGAGAACTTCCAATAAGGCCTCATACTCTGACTTATTATTTGAGGCCCTGAAGCTAGGCCTCAAAGCATACTCAATATCTATACGAATAGGTGCCGAGAGTATCAACCCAGTGCCACTACCACTTTCACAAGAAGAGACATCAACAAATAGTCTCCATGTGGGACCTTCCTCCGAAAAATGCCACTAAGAAAAAATCCCCTTCTTGAACAGGAAATCCTTTTCTGCTATGTCGAGCTTCCTAATGTCGACCATTGCTGGCCCTCCCAAAACTTTTTTGGCACAACTTTCAGTGCCACTAACTCTTCCACATCTTCAGTGTCAGCCTCCATTCTTGTAAACCTGGCCAAAAAATTTGTCAAAGCTTTCCTTTAATTGCAGGCCTTGACTGATAGAAGATGTTAAATTTGCCTAAATCAATTGACCACACAATTAACTTACCCAATTTCTTGGGTTTATGAATGACATGCCTTAAGGGATTGTCGATGAGCACCACCATCATGTCGGCTTTGAAATATGGCTTTATTTTCCTTAACGCGTCAATGTGTAGGCTAATTTTTCCATTTTGGGATATTTGAGCTCAGCCTCTTGCAAATGATTGCTATAAAGTACACCGACTTTTGTACACCCTCATCTTCACGGACAATGGTCGCATTAATTGCAAACTTTAACACATCTAAGTATAGAAACAACCTCTCCCTTTGAATGTGCCAAGATAGTAGCATGGGCGACCCTCGGCAGGTATTTATCTCTTGAAAGGATTTCTCACACTCTTCCCCTAGACGAAGGCTTTCCTCAAAATTTTGAAAAATGGCAGACACTAATCCGTTGCACGAGAGACGAAACAGTTGAGGGTTGTAACTCGTATTAGCCTATGAACGTCTATGATGTTTTTTGGTGTATGCATATCGATTAATGCCTTGTTCTTTTTGGGGTTAACCTCTATTCCCCTCTGATTCACAATGAATTAGAGAAACTTTCCGGTGCCAAAACCAAAAACGCACTTGACAGGGTTCAACTTCATCTTGAATCTGTCCATTGTGTTGAATGTGCATTCAATATCGGCCACATGATTCTCTGCCTTTAGATGCTTGGTTAGCATGTCATCTACGTATACTTCCATGGTCTTCCCAATATGTTCCTCAAACATCTTATTTACTAACATCTAAAACATTCCCCTCTATTCTCCAGGCTGAACATCATTACCTTATTGCAATATGTTCCTTTATCATGGATAACGGAAGTTTTCTCAGCATAGGCCTCAAGCGTAAATATCTTATTGTAACCCTAATATGTGTCCATGAAAATAATCAGTTCATCTCCCCATGAAAATCATTAATTCATGTTCGGATGTAGCATCAACCATCTGATCAATTTAGGGTAAGGGGAAATTGTCTTTGGGACAAGCTTTATTCAGGTCAGTGAAGTCAACACACATCCATCATTTTCCATTGGCCTTTGGCACTATAACAATGTTGGACAACTAATATGGACGTTGGACTTCACAAATGAATTTGGTTTCCTAGAGTTTCTTCATCTCGTCTTGAATAACCGCGTACTGATCTCGGGCATAGGTTGTCCTCCTTTGTTTCACAGGTTCACATTCTCATAAATATTTAGCCGATGGCAAATCACTTTAGGGTCAATCCCCGATATGACTTCATGTCTCCAAAGAAAAATGTTGTCTTTTCTTTAGCATCTTCACTAACTCTCCCTTGATGTCGACTTTGAGGGACGAACCGACCTGAATGGTTTTTTTGGCTCATCCTCATTAAGGACGATGAATTCTACTTCTTCGCCTAGTTCCCCCTTTTTTAGCTTTTTCTCGTCATCGAGGTTAAAAGTATCAATGTTGTATGAGGTTGTGGCCCTTTTTTGAGCTTTCTTTTCCTTGGTCGAGTAAAAATAACATTCGCGAGCCTCTACATGGTCACCATGTACTTCCCCTACTCCATAGGGAGTCGGGAATTTAATCATTTAGTGAACCATGGAAGGCTCGAACGCAAACTCCTTGAGTGCTACCGTTCCTAAGATAATATTATAAGTCGAGAAGACATGCTCGTCTATTATATAAAATCTCACTCTCTTGGTAAGACACCTCGTCCAGGTGCCCATATAGACATCGATTTCAAACACCCCCAATAGGTGAACCTTCTTTTCTCTGAAGCCGATCATCGACTGATGGTAGGGGACCAGTCTCTTTTTATTTAGCTTTATACCTTTGAAACAATCCCAGAACATCACATCGATCGAACTATCACCATAAACAAGGATACATGATATATTATACCCGTGGACCCTAGTGCTGAGGTCATCATGAGGATCTAGAATCCTCTTGAAATATAGTATTGAAAATCCCAACACTAGGGTGTCCATGTCAACTTTCTTTAGTTTCCTTGGATCTACCTTTGTCTCAACTGATTTAATATACACCCTCTTAGGCCCTAACTTTTCCCCTACAACATGCGCTTTCCTATTGACCAGTTCTGAGCCTCCACATGATAGGCCACCAACGATTATTTTAACATCAAAGGGTATCATCTACAGCTGACCCTTAGCATTTGGGATTTTGGCTGGGAGGTCGGGGTCGGCCCCTCACCGTCGTCAGATTCCTCATCATTCTTTTTATCCTAGACCTCTCGTCTTGGCTTATCTTCTTTTTTGCCACTGTGCTTCTTCCTATAGTCATCATTGTCTTCGTTCTTTTCTATATTCTTCCTTAGCTTTTCGTCCTTCAGTAAATTTTTTATCTCGTCCTTTAAGGCAAAGAATTTATCGATTGTATGCCCATGGTCCTGGTGAAACATGCACCATTTGCTCGTACCTCTTGTGATGAGGTAACTTGATCTTCTCTAGCCATCAAAATGCCCTGTCGTCTTGGATCTCATTGAGGATCATGTCGGGGCTCACCATCATAGTTGTATACTTGGAAAATTTATTTTCATTCAGCCGCTTCTTTGATTCCTTATCCTTTACCTGATGGTACTTGCTTCCACCAAACTCCTTCACGTCTACCCTTTTGGCTTCCATGGCCTCCTTAGCGGTCATGATCCTCCCGATCGAGGCTAGGAGTTCAGTCATGGTCTTTGGAGGATCTTTAGTGAGCTTCCAAAGAATTTTTTCCCGATTGTAACCTGCACGTAAGGGCTGTCATATTAATGTTCTCCTCATAATCTTCTACCTCTAATTTTTCCTTATTGAACCGAGAAATGTACTCCCACGGAGTCTCTTTTTTTCCTTGCTTCACATACATGAGGTGATTTGCCTTCTTTTGTGGCTCCATGTCGAAGCAGAAATTATGTATAAACTTCTTGGCCATCTGCTTGAATTTTTCATTGGAGTTTTTAGGCAAAGATGTATACCACATATGGGTGACACTTGTGAGGGTCCTTGAGAATGCCCCACATCTCATCTCATCATGGGTTAACTGCTGAGTGATACATCTTTATGTGGTGCATGGGATAGGAACTCCCATCATTCTTCGAGATGATAGTAGGAGGTTTAAACTTTGTAAGGTTAAGATAACTCATGATCCTCATAACGAAGGGAGACCTCTCTCTATAACCTCAGCAGCTGAGGTCTCGACTCTTGAGCAGAGTGGTGATCTTATCTTCTAGCTCAGAATGGAACTATTCCATGACTTATCTTCAACAACCACATTATCATTACCTCCTTTTGACACAACCGCAACTGGTGGCAGCTCTCGTGCCAATGACCTTTATCGACTATTGATTTTTCTTTACTCTTCTCTATCTCGACTTTGCCTGGGCCAATCATCACAATGTCTACTATTTCCCCTGGATGCAGTGTTGCTTTGAGAATAAGAGAGACAATCACGTAAGTCCCCTTAGCCCGAGAAGGTCGAAGGACATCCCCTTACTGAGTCTATCAAAATCTAAAGTTCCCGATCGGTCGAGAAATATTTTCTTAGTAGGTTAGGTCGCGGAAAATTGTGTTGCTAAAAATCTCATACGACCCCCAATATTTCTCCTCGTCACAGGCCTGGTCATCCTGACAATCCTGAACTTGTTTTCCCAGGTGGAGATACCTAGGATTATCAATGTCCTTTCTCCTTTGATGACGTTGAACCTCCTTCTGTGGGGCTGGGGGTGAGAACACACTATAGAATTTTACCACATTAAAAATCTTGTGTTCTTTTGCTTGAATGTTCTTCATTTCTTGTGTGAATGGTTTCTCACTTAAGACTTGTCAATAGGTTTTAATTTAAAAAAACCTAAGGTAATCAAACTAACAAATCTAGAAAACATATTCAAAACCTGTTCAACACACTTGTGTTATATTTCAAAAAGAGTTTTGTTCTAGGAGTTTATTATCAGAGTTTGATTAATTTATAACATTTTGTTATTAACTTAGTAACCAAGTTTTTAAGGGGGTGATCCCCCTGTCGTCGGATCCATTGTCTCTCTAACGATCGGAGTGATGATCTCTACCGCTGGGTCACCTAGATCCCTTTCTAAAATAATTTGGCTAAATTCCATGAATTTCTCTTGCATCTTCTACTGTCTCGCCACCAAGGATCGTAGTGCTTCCACCACATCAACCATTTTTGGCTGAGGTGGAGGTTGGTTAGAGCTTGGTCCACCTCCTGGAGGCAATTTAGATGCGATATCTTTGGTAAAAAAAAGTAACTAAATCTAGACGAGTTATGAATGAATATGAAGCTTAAAGAACACCCACCCAACTCTTTTAGTGGTTTTGTAAGTCCAATAATGGTGGAACTGGACCACCACCAGAGGCAAAAGTGAGAGTTCAAGCTGAAAAATGAAGATGAAGAAGAAAATATCTTCCCATAAATGGTGCCAAAATGACAATGCTCATAATCATCACTCAAGTTTATACACACCTCAAGGTTAAGTTAAGTCAACAATAGAGATAATGACCACATATATGTAAATATGCAAGAAAGAGATGAGAGAAATAGATTACACTGGGATGTAAGTGGTTCAACAAACGGCCTACTCCACTATATAATAGGGTATGTGTTTATATTAATGAAAGGCACTCAAGGACATATATTACAGTTTACACAAGCTTTCTCTCTCTTCTGTTTATAATTGGGCAGAGTTTCTTCTAGTGTTGGAATTTTTCGATCCTCTGTGATGAAAATGAAGTGGGTTTTTATATTCTCGAGGGTACGTAGTGCACCCCCAAAGCATGTACTTAACGTGCATGAGATGAGGCTACCAATGAGAGAATGACAAATGTCCCTTTCACAAGCATGTCATGATGGTGAAATATTCCCTCATGTGGGTTAAAGATCTGCTGCAATGGTATGTCCACATGAGATGATGATGCATGAGTCCCATGTGTTATATGAGATATCAAGGTCAGCTCTGAAAGCTCTAGCAGAGATGAGACCAAAGGATGGATTCTCAAGGGAAAACCATGGAGACTACAGAATATCATCTTAGGACGGTCAATAAGGTCTTGACCTCTCAGCGAGGTACGAGGCTGACACATAAGTGGGTCAAGACATCAGAGATAGCTTGAACTGGCGAATATCTTGTTGAGTAACTATAAATGTAGAGTATGAGGTCTCGAAGGTCGAGAGGACTGTTGAAGGTGGGCCTACGCAAGGTCGACCAACGGGTATATAAGTCTGATGAGCATTGAGTAAGGTTATTTGAGTCGGGTCGGGTCGAGTCCAAGAGGAGACCACACTTACGTTTATCAGGTAGTCTACCATCATTCTTGTTTCTCCCTTTAGATTGATTCTTCATGGTTCTCTTTGATTATGCTTTAACTTGTTGATGTTTCATCATTTTCTTCTTTAAATTTGTAAAAAAGATTATTAACTCTTCAATAATTGGAATGTTACTGTGATCAACATCATTATCAACGTCATATAGGGGTTCAACATCATATTTTTTATTAAAAGAGGGGAGGGATTCAGCTCTTGATAACACCTCTACACACTTTAATTTTGGACTAAAGTTATCAATATTTTGATTAACTTGTGTGCCATCTAGATGTTTGTTATTCCTGTTTATTTTCTCCTTGTTGTCAGAGGTTTGAGTATCATCCATTGGGTTATCTTACGAATTTAAATTTCTCATCTTCTGGTCATCTTTAGCTTCATCTTCACACTCATCTCTACCTTTTAGAGACAATTTCAATTTTGAGTTGGATATCAATGAAATTATCCCTATTTAGTTTGTCTCAGTTTTAAGACCGTGTGTTATTTTCTCTAACAATATTTCTCTTGCATTTTCAGTTCATTTTATCTCTATTTTTATTTTTTCCCCCTTTATTTTTTTATTATTTAAGTATTTTTAAATAGATTTCTTTTATGATTTACAATTTGTTTATTCTTTTATCTACTAAAATACAAACATATATTTCTCCATTTTTTATAATAGTTTTTATAATTATATTTTATTTTTCTATAATTTTAAAATACAGTTTATATATTTTTTTTAAACATTTCTTTATTAAACAAAAGTCAATTTTGTTTAATTAAATGTTTGAACTCATATCAAAGGCTTATATATCTCGTGAGGTTTTGATGGCTGAGATTGATTACTTCTGTGTTTCTTTGCTCACTCCATGTGATGCTATTTGGTTCATTTTAGTTTTGAATTTCTTATTTTTATTTTAGTCTAAATCTATTTAAATCAATTTATCTTATCTAAACACTGATTTAAGTTATTTTGTGTAGTTGTTACACTTATTTTGGATACACTGTTTAGTGCTTAAGAAATTTAGTTGTATCTTTTGTATCCCTCCTTTTCTGATTATTTACCACTGCCTCATTGTATCTACTTCTGAACATTTTTGTTGTTCATTTTATGAGTGGGTATTAATTTGTGTTGGTGTATCTAATCAAATCATATATGTATTCTGTTTTGTGGATACTGCCTCACTAACACTCTAGTGTTGAGTGTGAATGTGTGTGTGTGTGTGGGTGTCCTGAGCTTATCACTGCCTTGGTGTGGTCATTACTAATTTCAGTTAAAGTGTGGGGTTGTTTGGGTTAGACTTGGTATACCTCTTTGTATTGGATTAAGTTGTCCATTTACACTTGTAATCTGTAATTTGTAATTAATTATTGGTATTGGTGGACTTGTGTGTGTGTGTGTGGTCTTGGGACTAAGGGACCCGGAGTTTTCCACTTTATTGGTTTCCTCATGAACAAATACTGTGTTCTATTATGTTTTTCATCATCCCATTGTAAGTCATTTTCATTTGGTAACATCATCACAAATCTGTTTTAATTGGGGTGTGTACAACAGTTTCAATCAATTTTAAAACTGATTTATAAAAGAGTTAAATGGGTTTTATTTAATAACTAAAACACGTTAGGGTGATTAGGTTATTTCAAGTTGTATCAGAGCTTCATGATTATCTTTTTAAAATTTTTATTCCACAAAGATCCTAAAATCTTTTGTTTTAAATATTAATCTTTTATTATGGGTGACCATAATGGGTCTTCCATACTTCCTCCCGTGTTTGATGGTGGCAACTTCGATAACTGGAAAGTAAGAATGGTTGCGCACCTCCAACATTGGGATATGAGGTGTGGGATATGGTTGAAACTAGTTTTTCTGCTCCTACTCATTTATTTGCTATTGGTGATGCTCAAATTCCTGATAGAAAACCTGTTTCAGAATGGACTAAAGAGGAAAAGTTAAACTCTCAGTATAATAACAAAGGCAAAAATGTTATTTTCCAAGTGACGGGTGCAATCGAATTTACAATAATTTCAACCTTCACTACATATAAAGAGGCTTGGGAAATTTTAATGACAACTCATGAAGGAGACTCTAGGGTTAAAAGGGCTAAGTCTCAAATACTAGTTAGACTTTATGATTCTCTTTATCCGAAAGATAATGAGAAATTCGATGATTTTTACCTAAAGTTGCAAGATATTGTTAATCAATCACATGATAATGGTGTTGTGTATGCTGATTATGAAATATATGATAAAATCATTAGGTCTTTTCCTAAGAGCTTTGATTTATTAATTCATGTTATGGGTGAAAATATAGATAACAACTATACCTCTCATATTTTGTGTAGTAAATTTGGAACGTTTGAACTTCAAAACACTTTAAGAGATAAACAAATAGGGAAGGCACTTTCACACACTGAAACTCAAAATGTGTTAAATGTTAGGTCTAGCGAAAACATTTTAGCCTTTGTATCCTCCTTGGCTAATTTGAATGAATCTGAAATCTGTTTAGACTCTTTAGATAATGAAATTGCACTTTTGACTAAACATTTCAAGAAATTTGTTAAGTTTAGAAATAAGTTTGCTTCCAAGGAAGGTCAACCTAGTTATTCAAATCGACCTCATGAAAAGTACTTTGAAAATAAAAGTTTTGAAAAATCAGAACCTAAGAAGGATTTAAGCTACATTCAATGCAGAAAATGTAATGAATATGGACATTATGCGAACAAATATTTTTCCAAAACGAAATGGTAACCTTCTAATAAAACACATTTATCAAAAACTTGGGATGATAGTTCTGATAGTGATAATGAGGATTGTTTTGATAATCTTATGGCTTTGACATCTATTTGTTCTATTAAGTCTAAGGACATTTTTGACAATCTATCTACACTTTCAGATAATTCTGACTTATGCGTAGAAAATTCTGAGTTAGTATTTGTAAATTCGTCTTATCTATCTCCTGCCCAAAATCACCAAACTATCACAACTTCTCTATTTGATATTGGGGAATATTTATGGTGATCTTGATGATTCTGATCCGATAGAGGATTCTGCTATTATAGAAGGGGATGTGAGTAAAAATTTTGTTAATTGTACACTTGATGACAACACACACTTAAGTGAAATTAATTATAGGTTATTGGGTAAAATTGATGTTTTGAATAATCAAATTAAACTCATAACTAGAGAATCTGATCTCCATGTTGAAGAACTTGAAAAGGATATTTTATTACTTGAGAAAAGGGTTACCATGTTAACTGAACTTAACCACTCTATTAAAGTTAAACACAAGAATGTTATGACTAAATATAATGAATCTAAAAAAGAACTTGATGACACTTTAAAAAAGTTACATGCATATTCAAACTCTAGTATAATTGTCAAGTCTTTAAATATATATGATGATCATGCACCTTAAAAGGAATTGGTCAGGATATTGGTGAAACTAATTTTGTTAAATCTAAAGATTAATTCCCTCATGCAACTACAATTAAAATGATCATTAAATATGTAAAAAATGAGGATGGTGCTATTAGTTTTGTTAAGTCGGTGTTTGTGTGTTATTCTATCATAAAAAGGAACACCTAAAAAAATCATGTTTTAAGAAATTACGACAAAATAAACCTGACTGAGGCAAAATTAGGAATACTAAAACTGTTAGAAATAATCAAACTGCTAATCCTCTTTTTCAGTGTGGATTTTGTTCTAAGAATGATCATTTAGAACCATTTTTGTTTTAAAAAGGAAAAATTGAATAATAATAAATCTGGGCCTAAACATGCTTCTCCAACTAAACTTGTCTATCGAAAGTTTTACGGTTGTAAGTTTTGTAATAAAAATGGACATTTGATAGATTTTTGCTATAAAAGGTTGCATGCTAGTAACAAACCGAGTCTTTTATGGTAAAACTGAATTAGTTAATAAGCCTATTTTGTCTAACAAACAACCCTTAAAAATGAAAACTAATTTTTTAAAAACGAAGGTTGTTTGGGTTCGTAAGGCTGAATCAAGTGACACATTGAGGAGTAACGTGGTTTTACCAGCTTTAAATGCTCGCAGTAAAAATTCTCAATGGCACATAGATACAGGTTGCTCTAGGCATATGACGGGGGACAAATCCAAATTCACCACTTTAAAATCTTTTATTGGTGGAACCGTTACTTTGGGTGATGGAAAGACGCCCCACATCATAGGCAAAGGGTCTGTAAAGACAGATGGTCTCCCTAACTCGGGGGAAGTTTTACTTGTATATGGTTTAAAATCTAACTTCTTAAGTATTAGTTAGGTATGTGCAACTGACCATGTTGTGAATTTTTCAAAATCAGATTGTAAGATTTTGGACCCAAATGGGAATATTGTTTTTGTCATGACCCCGACCCAAATTAGTAATGGGGAACGAGTGTCTTGACATGCCACCAAGGCAACAAATATTCTGACTTAAATTGTTTCCTTAATTAAATGCAATGGAAATACAATTACATGGTTATGAATCGTAAAATATTGAAATTAAAGGAATTACATCATCAGAGCTTTCTAAAAGGAAACTTCATTTACATTACAAGTCACAACGAGTTACAACTTAGAACGAAATTTAAAACTTATTACAAGAGAGCCAAACATGCCCTATATGATATAACAACTTTTTACTTAAAATAACCAAAAACAACTCTAAAAGCTGAATCTTCCAAATAGTCCTTTTTCATTCCCTCCAAGCCTAGTTATTTCCTAAAAAATGGTTAGTAATACAACATCAGCTAAAAGATGAGTGAGGTTCAATCTCCAGATATTCCAGGGTTTTTCAGAAAATTGATACCTATTCAGATTCCAACATAAGGCATATACATATAGAGACAGGAATTTGCAGTAAAATATATAAAGTAAACTGGCAGTATATATTTTCAGAATAATCAGTTCATAACAGAACAAATAAAACAATTTGAGCAATATGTCAATTATTCAATTTTATTTTGATGGATTTGTATGCTCTAATACCCAGATAAACAGATAGTGTTACCAAATGTTTCCACCCGACAACAACACAGACATAACATCATGATCTCTAAAACAACGCCTTATTTAGGGCACACCAGCGATAAAACAGCTGGGAGGGTACCACCCAAATATTTCCACCCGGTAGTCAAGGCCAACATAGTAAGAGAGTTTCCATAGGCTGAATCAATAATTTTAGAATTCAAATCAGATGTATATATCGAGAGATATACGCATATAACAAACGACGGAATCATCGGTATCAGATGTATTTTGAGAATAAAATCATTTCACAAAATATATATAGTTTGCATAATATCATATAATCAAAATACACCAGGAATTTCATAGAGTACTCACTAGAACCGAAGCCTGAAGTCACATATGTTAAGTCTTGGATCACTCGTTAATTCTTAAGACAAAACTTCTTCTTAAACTTCCTTACACTTTCTCTCACTATTTCGTTTTGAAATTTTGGAGTAATTTCATATACTAACTTATCCTAAGGCCTTATTTATAGTTTCCCAAAGTTATTAGGGTGTTGACACGTGTCCCAATGACTAAGCATCCATTTTGGTGAGTCGACGTTTGACGTGTCGCGTAACGGAACTATCTTGCAATATTTATTCACCAAACGGTGACACGTGTTTTATCTTCTTCTAAATGGATGACACATGTTTTATCCTTGTGTATATGGATGACACGCGTAAGGTGTGGTGGCAAGAATACAACACAAGATGTCAAGCACGAGGTATAAAGTTATTAAGGGTATAAGGCTCATTTTACATGTGAAGGGTATTTTAGTATTTTTACACCATACATTTTCAATATTTCTTAGAGGTACTTGAAAATATTTTATTTACAAAATGGTTATTTTTTATTTTCATTTTAGTCCCTGGAACTTTCTTTATTTAAAAATTAAGTCCCTAAAGTTTCATGAAATTTCATTTTTTTACCCCAAAACTTATCATTTAGCTTAGGATATGCTATAAGATTTTGATTTAATCCATTTAGGTGAAGAAGGGGGTTATTTTAAAGTGTTTAAGTCGTCCTAACTAACCTCCCCTTCCAACCAATCAAAATATAACACATAGTGTGGTAATAGGACAAAATACAATTTAAAGGATGGACAGATTTCCCTTATTTCGTAATTTCGACATAAATTCTTGCACATACCTCCGTTTAACACACCATTTGTTGTGTTACAAACCTAATTCATATATATATAACTTTTTCATTTTTACCTCAAGTCAATTCTTATATTACAATGGTCAAAATTAGTCTCTAATATGAACATTCCAACCGAAAATTTTATGTTTGTATTAATTTGACATTTCATAATTTTTGAAGGTAGGTTTAGACTAAAATAATAATTTAACATTATCCATATCACATATGAAAGAAAGACTACGTCCATTATTATCGGATTGATTTGAGTGATTACAGAAAGATAGGTACTCTTGCTATAAACTAAAAATTACAACCCTTGAATATGCTTGAATCCATTCTATATTGCCTTTTGTGAAAGAATATCCTGTAGTGGAATCTTTCTAAATAATTTGAAAATTAGCGAACCACCAAAGGGTATATTGGTATTTTCACGCTCTTAAAACTGTGAAATTGTCAGAACGCCAATCGCTGATAAAAGTAATCATTTCTTGCACAATTTTCAAAGTAAGCTACAAGAGACGAGAGTTTGATGATTTTTGTACCATAACTTTTCCAATCTTTCAAACTCTCATTCTTATCCAAGTTTTCTGTCTTTGAAATTTCCTTTGCACCCTACCTTTGCTCCTGCCACCGTTTTCTCTATAAGCTTTTTTCTTCTCTTTCTTTTCGATTTCTTTCTTTCTTTACTATAACCATGGTTGACATAGTTCACAAGGTTTATTTAGATGAATTTAGGCGAAAAAGAAACATTCCTAATTGGGTAGAATTAAAAATGCATGTACCAACAGTTGAAGCGTTATCACTACAAGAGGGTCACTATATTCCCTCTTTGTTTATACCTGAATGTGGTTTCACTTTTCCTCCCAATCATTTTTGTCTAAAGTATTGTCAGTATTTTGATGTTGTCCCTGCTAAAGTAGCCCCCAACACCTGGAGAGTGGTAAATGGGAGAAGCCCAAAGTGGAGGGCCATCGAGGCGATAATACTATGATTGGATCCAGTCGAAGAACCTGCTCCAGAGAGACTACTCTATCAATGTATCTTCCTACCCACCCCGAGTTCTCTCTGTTCCCTTCATGATATCTTCCCGCCTCTCTCGGCCCTGGATAGACTATCATGTGACCTCGTACCTCGCTTACTAGCTGATTGAATGAATAGGAGACGTGAAAAATATATTGTACTTACTACAAGAAAAATAGTTTTGCTAATAGCACCCTGGTTTTCAATTTGCCAAGCTCTAACAAAGACTATTTTGATTATGGGGTTATTGCATTGAATTAGCAACGTGTTCCTCTTCAAAGAGGAGAAGTGTATGATGGGTTCAGGTGCCCCCAAGTAGGACATGGCATATGTTGTTGGTTTTGATTACTGTATTCCTATTTTTTACTAACCAATTGTTTGATGATATGCTGACTAATGTTTTATTATCCTGTTTTGCACGGTTGAGAGCAAGAAGAAGTTTCCCAAAGAAGAGGACGTCAAAATTTCGCAAGTTAAAATTTTTGTGGATCATTCACTCGAGGATTTGTGAGGAACACCCAAGATTTGCCTCATACTTGTTGCAATATAGGAGCTCAATCACTTCTTTTATTTCTAGACCCACCACTACTGCAGCTTTAACCCCCATAAATCTGGAAGAGGAACCAACTCCTACTTCTTCAGCTGAGGAATCTGCAGGGGCTGAGAAGGATTTTGGGACTTCATCTTCTTTTGAGTCATTAAACATATTTATTGTTCCCACCTCCTCACTTGCTGACATGGGAAAGAGAAAAATTCCTGACTGGAAGACTAGAGCTTTGTCTCCCACTGCTAAGAGAGCTATCGAGAAAACTAGCAAGGCTCTTGATGTCAAGAAGCCAAAAAACATCTAAAGATGCTGAAAAATTCCCCAGGTCATTACTATTGGGGAGATTGATACCGATGTACCTCAATTCAAGAAGTTAAGAAAGGGTCTTTCAGAGAAGCAAGTTGAGAAGAGTTCTGCCGACTAGGAGTTGGTTGAAAAAATTCAAGAGGACATAGCCATTTTGGGGTCATTCTCAATTGTTACTAATCTTGGCACGGCTAGGAAATTGATCAAAATTGGTACTCGTTATGTTGATAAAGAAACCCTTGCTCATCTGCCATGATTAAAGATGGCTGAAAATGCTTGCCAAAGTTTGTCTATGGTAACTCTTCTCCCTATATTATTTGCCCTTAAATGTCTTGTTTTTCTCTTAGTACTCTTTATAATCTGATGTTGTACTTTGTGTAGTTTTTGGTGAATTTCAATCAACTGATGGAGAAGGACAATCAAATAAGTTCTTCGGGAGGAGATATTCAAGAGGCCTTTGAGGGTTTAAGGCAATCTGTGGAGATTTCAAGGCAGTTATTGGAGTCTAAGCAAAAACCTTGGGAGGAATAATTGAAGAGGGATAATAATAGTGCCACCACTATTGAGGGAAATCTGGTAACTACTTAAACCAGTTTGGTAACTGCTAAAAATAAGGCCAAGATGGCTAAGGACAAGTTAATAGAATATCAAGCCCTCCTAAAGTTTATCGAGGAGAAAGTTATTGGTCTAACCTCTGAAATGGTTGCAGATAAGGAAACAAAATAAGAAAATAAAAGAAAACTCCTTCAATAAAGGATAGGATAAGGCGTTTCTAGCTGCCTCCGCTCAAATTAAGTTCTTTAGGAATAAATCCTTTAAGGAAGACTGGTCGGATGCCCTTAAGGAGGTCGGCACAACAGAGGATTCTGAATTATTCCCGAGGCCTGATCCAGGCTCTGCTCCAAACCTGGAGGAAGATTTTGATGACGAGGAAGGGTCTGGAGAATCCTCCATTCAACCTGTTGGGCCTACCTTAAAGCCCATTGATGAGGCCATTCATTCTGCTGACCTGGCCTCTGGGAGCAATATTCAAGATAAGGAGAAGGTTTAACTCCTTTGATTTTCTTTTTTGTTCCTCTGTCTTATAACTATATCATCATTATTTAACACCTCCTGGTTATTAATGAAAACTTTTCTCCTTTTGGCTAAATGTGTTATATTTACCATACTTATGCCTTCTTGCTTGGTTGAATTATCTTCATGAAATCACACACTTTGTGTTATATTTGCTCATTAATCACACTTGTGTTCTTACATTTGAATTTTTCAGTTCGATGTTAGGTAGAAGTCCATAGTTTCTACTGAATTTGACCTTCTCAAGCGGAGAAGAAATCTTTTGGAAGATGGCCATGTTCATTTGTACGAAGAAGACTTAGTCGAATTGGTTGGTCCAGATGTGTCCGACCAACTTAAGGAGTCATACATTCACATTCATTGCTTGCTGGGCAGGGCAATGGCAAATAATGCGGCCTATTATGAAATAATTGAAGATCTATAAGAATACCAAAAGTTTTCTTTAGCTTCATTACATTCTGACTATAAGGTGCAGTATAAATCATTGAGTGAAGGTTAGGGATTTGAGAAAAAACTAGAAGAATATGCCTCCATACACAGAAGAACAAAGTTTATGTAAAACCAAGAAGTAAATGAAACTCAGGAGATAGCGAAACTTCTTGAAGAGGAAAATAATATGCTCAGAAATGAGTTGGATAATTTGAAGAAGTCATGTGCCAGTGGTGATGATGAGGGCACTTCTTTCTTGGAGGCTGAGAATACCATACTAGTAGAAGAAATTGAAGCACTATAGAAAACCGAACCTGTGCAAACTTTCAGCAAATAAATAACTAGATGACCAACTGTAGATAAGGTAAGAACCACTAAAAAACTAGCTGAACAAGTTGCCCAGTTGAAGGAAAGGAGTCAAACCACTGGTAAGTTTAAGATGAAGCTGGACGCTGAGGATAAAGCCATCGTTAGCCAAGCTACTAGTTAAAAGTGAAGAGCGATGTCTTGAAGAAACTTCAACATTAGGTTAAAAGATTAACCTTTTAATTTCACAAGAAACCTAGGGAGGTCTGGATGGAAGGCTATAATGAGGCCCTTAGCCATGTTGATGATCATCTTGCCTAGAGCCACCGTGAAGGTTACAGATGGGGATGGACCAACTGTCTAACTTTGTTAAAATATGATCTAAATAGTGAGCTATAGTACTGGAATGAGCCTAGTCCGCTAGATTGTGACAAGCCCCCATTCAAGTTGGATATATAATGGATTCCTCCTGATGCTATTCCCAATGCTTATTCACCAAATACTTGGGACATTATGGTTTTCATGATGTATATGAAATAGTTTATCATCCTCATTTGATCAATATGATGAGCAACAGTAATCAGTAAACGATGAGGGATTTCAACTTCATCAATTCCCTTTACACCCTGGATGATCCTCCTAGTAGTATAGAGAGAGTGCAACAAACTTTCAAAGCACAAGGAAAATATTCAGCTGAATGATTTTTTTATATTTTGTATTTATTTGATCATAAATGTAATATAGTTTGCATTCAAATAAAAATTCATACTTTTGTGTTGTCAACTTATGGTTGTTTAATCAATTAGTCAACTAAGTTATCGTTTAATAATGAATTATTAAACTATGATTATAAGGCCATAAATTCTACTAATGCAATTAAATGAAACTACAAATAGTTTTATTGATCCAAGTTTAGCATCAGTTATCAGTGGTGACCAAGTGTGTGAGGAATATATGTGTGTATTCTAATGGTTAGGAATTTTTACATATCTTCTTGCATTTAACGTAGTCGGGTAAAACTTGTTTGTAACTGTATGAGTTGTACATGAAGTTTTACAGACTTCTTATTCTTGACTTGTCAAAGAAGAAGTCATACATGAAGTAAATTATTAGTGCCGAACAAGTGTGTTAGGAGTGTATTCCTATATTTAACTTGGTCAGGTTATACGTCTTATTCGTGACTTGTTAATACAAAGTCATATCTGAAGTAATAACTTGGGCTTGATACGACTATTCTAAAGTTGTCGGTGCATCTCGAATTTGATAAATTCAACCTAATTAAGTATGTGCAGCTGATCGACAGATAAGTTCAACCTGATTAAGTATTTGCTGTAGACCGACGAGAGCTGAAGACCAAAAGACATTTTTTGTTTGTTGTTTCTGGGGATGTATATCGCCGTACTCCGAAAAAAATTAAAAAAATTAAAGGAACTAAAATCAAGATTTTTATTGAACTTGAAAGATAGTTGTGATGAACATAAGGTAAAAGGAAATACAATACGTCAATGCCTTTATTCACCGATAATATTTGCGAAGGTGCTTAGCGTTCTAAGGGTTCTTGAATTCCTCCCCATCAAATGTCTCAAGGCTAAAAGTCCCCAACCGAATGACCGCTGAAATGCGATATGGGCCATGCTGAATGGACTCAAGCTTGTCTCCTTTCTTGATGACCTTCTTAAGGACATGGTCTCATTCTTTTAAGTTGGTCGTCTTGAACCTTTTGTTGTAAAAGTGAGCAGTCCTTTATTGGTATGCTATATTTCTGAGGGCGATATTGTGACACCCCGCCTAATTAAATATCGGGTGATCAGTCCTTTATTAAATTTTAACCAAGGTGAATGGTTGGTTCATTCTTAGCATCACTATTGCAAAATAACTTTTCATATTAAACACCATAAATAATTAAGCTAAGTGTCAAAACCATTTTTATGACATCAATCCCATATTTAATTTAAAACCAACATTTAAAACCTTTCATAATCCATAGTTTAAGAGTCACACAACAACTAGACTGGAAGTGATAATCCAAGAAATTTAAGAATTCAACAAATAAATTCCAACTTTAAAACTTCAAAGGAAAAACATCCTGACAGAAACAATCCCAAAGTATAACTACTGAATGTAAATGAATCACAATCTCTGATAAAACCAACTAAATAAGGCAAAAAGGGCGACAAATGCCCAATAGAATAAAATAGAACTAGAAGTGGAATCAATAATGAGGTCGTCTAAGCAAGAGGCCTGCAACTCCCACCTAAGCTGCAGCACGTTCCTTCCAAAGGATCCTGTGCAAGATGCCCCTATAGCTGGGCACCTGTAATATATACATATATATACAAGAGAGAAGGGAAAATAGGAAATGGGTCAGAGCCTGATTGTAAAACAGTTTAAAATTTAGTTAACCAGTATTTAAAATGCTTACCGGCTAATGCAACAATCATATATTAGTATGCAACACTCTCTTGAGAAATTCTCACCTCTCTTCTAATGTGAACACCTACCGTACTATTTATCCCAACCGTTTATCTTTTCTTAAAATCCTCATAAGGTTTCATGCCGACAATTACTAGCGCTAAGATAGTTAATTTCTAAAGGCAAATTTTTCACATAACTCTCAATTTATTATAAAATTTCTTAGTGTTGCCTCAAACTTTTCACACACTTTTAAATATCGGAATATTTATTCATTACTCAACTACTTTTAATCATAGAAGAAAGTTTCCCAATTTAAATTCTATATATATACACTATCGGCACCCCGCATAAATTTATGGTGCTGGCATACTCTGCTATCAAGTCCCCGTATCACTCGTACTAAGGGAAATACTAGTTCAGAATCACTCTCGAACTGTATTAACACAAAACACATACAAAGTGAGGCAAAGCATAGTTCAAAGTCACTAAGAAGTCAGCAGATACCCTCATGTCTCTTAGGACCGTCTGACTATCTATCCTATAGCCTGTACCAAGGATTCCTATGTTCTAGGGTACAAGTCAATATCCCCCATTAAGGTCCCATCGAGATAAGACTGTCCCGACACGATAACCTCAGTGATAGCAAGTAGCACGGGCATGACTTTTACACGTATATAGTATATGCACAAACACAGTCATATATGTATACTACCACTCCCATTTCTAATTTTGGTACACCCACGATCCATAATTATGATAATTATTCTTATTGCACATTACTAGATTATTCCGTATAATGGTTCATCTCTTTTTATTCTTACTTATGCGATTATTCCAAACTTACTTCGTAACACTCATGAAATCCTATCTCCCTAAGTGTAATTTCAGTAGGTACTCTTTTATTTTACGACGTAACTTCCTTACGAGTCTCACCCTTCAGACACACGTTCCCATTATTCCTTAAGTGTAAAACACCTCCGTTAAATGTAAATCTCGTCTTACATTAAAGGTTCCATTATTATAAAGTCCTACTGGTCTTCTTTATATCCCCAAACGTTCTAACACTAATGTCTAAGGATTTCTATTCATTTATGTTGGAACAACCTATTTAAAAGGGGAATGTGAGTTTTCCAGGAGGGGTCAATCGATCGATGACAGGGGCTCGATCGATCGATCGATGCTCTTGGGTCGATCGATCGATCAAGCAGTTATGGCGAAACTGTAGAAATACCAATTACGGGATTCTTAGTCCAAAATCATCCAATTCATCTTATTTCATTTCCAAACTTAAAATAAATGATACCACAAGTGTTATATTCCCAAATAATGAATATTCTACGTAACACATGCGAGTTTTCATCAAGTATAACGAATTTAAAGGGTCAAAATCCATAAAAATATCAAGAACCCTAATATTTTCTTTTACTTAGTTCTTCCCATTATTTTCCCAGATTTTCTACTCCTAACTGAATGAAATTTCGTGGTTCAATCTCTACATATGAATTAGATTTCCAGAATACGTCTTTTACCTCTACAACATGCGAATTCGAGTCTCCCATACATCCTTTCTTTCACAAAAATTAGTCCTAATCAACCCTAGACTAATATCATTGAAGAATTAACTAAAATAGAGCAAGATAGATACTTGCCTGGGAATTATTGGCTCAGATTTGTGGAAAATATTTGTGTGGTTGTGATCCTCATGGCGCGATCTATAATATGGCAATGACGGCGGTGCAAACGGCAGAGTTCTTGGTCTAGAACTTTTTGGAAAGCTTATCCTCTCCCTCTCCAATGGCCATATTTGGTTATTGGTTATTCTAACCCTAGAAAACAATTCCTACCATCTGATATAACCTTAGAAAATTCGTGGGTTTCCATGACCAAAAATAAGAAATGTCTAAAACGCCCTCTCGAGATGTTAATTAGGCCTAAAAATGCCCCGAGATCCAAACTAAACCCCCGGGTACATTATTTTGACTATCTCGACCCTTGTGGACACATCTACATACTTAAAATGACCATACGGGTAATGAATTATCTATAGGTAATGAATTATCTATTTTAGAGGGGTCATTTTCTAAAATATTTGAAGACTCTTCATCCAAAGGTAATTCACCATTCTTACTTTCTACAGTAGTGTCACTAACAATTACATTTATGGATTCCATAATGGTTTTAGTACGAAGATTATACACTCGATAAGCTCTACTGTTAGGCGAGTATCCTAGAAATATGGCTTTATCTCCCCGGCTCTCAAATTTAGATAAGTGTTCCCTATCTTTGCATACATAACAAGTACTGCCAAAGGTTCTAAGATTTTGAGATTAGGCTTCTTATTGTACCAAAGTTCATAAGGGGTTTGTTTGGAATTCTTTCTAAGATAGACCCTATTAATGATGTGACACGCAGTACGAATAGATTCCACCCAAAAATATTTAGGTAAGTTCTTGGCATGTAACATGACACGTGCCATCTCTTGCAAGGTACGATTCTTTCTCTCGGCGATTCCATTTTGTTTAGGAGTCTTGGGCGCATTGAACTCGTGTTTATAACCATTATAGTCACAGTATTCTACGATACCGGTGTCTTTGAATTCACCACCTCTATCACTACGGATTCGATTTACTTGAATGTCCTTTTCATTTTCAATCCTAAGTAGAATTTTTAGGAAGGTTTGAAAAGTGTCAGACTTTTGTTTTAGAAAGGCTACCCAAGTAAATCTAGTGAAGTCATCAACCATAACTAGGATGTAACTGTGTCCACAAAGACTAACAATTTGGGAGGGACCCATTAGGTCCATATGGATGAGTTCTAAGGGATTATAGGTGAGAATGTCTTTGACTTTCTTATGAGGGGCCTTAACAATTTTACCTTCTTGACAGGAACCACAAATAATATTATGAAGGGGTTTAATTTTTGGAATTCCTCTTACTATGTCTTGAGTAGACAATTTACTAAGATTATCGTAATTTATGTGACCCATTCTGTTATGCCATATCTCGTTGCCATCCATTCTGGCAACATTGCAAGTTTCAGAATTGTTCTTGACAGTGTAACAGTTGTCAGGAGTTCTGAATCCAGTAATTATGCATTCACCTTTTTCATTTAAAATCTTACAATTGTTCTTTGAAAAGGTAACAGTATGGTCTGAGTCACAAAATTGCGAAATGCTAAGTAAGTTGGCCTTTAGACCTTTAACTAGAAGAACATATTTAAGAATAGGAAGTCCATCTTCTTGGAGAGTTCCTTTGCCTATGATTTGAGATGAAGCTCCATCACCAAAAATGACTTTACCACCAGCATATCTGGTTTTGTTTAAAAGTTTAGTTTCATCTCTTGTCATATGCTTAGAACATCCAGAGTTTAAATACCAACCAGATGATGTGTGTTCGGCTTTTAAAGAAGTAACAACAATATTACACTTCATCTGAGGTAATAGATCATCTTTTCTAATCCAAATTGCTCTAGTTTTCAACTTGCGCTTATTAGCTCTCAACTCATAGAATTTGCGAGCATTAGATTTTTGCTGAAAAATGTTTTGCGCATGATTTTGAATTTTGTGAAAGACTTTAGCATTTGGTTTATGAAAATGCTTAGGATTCCTTCTAGGAAATGTTCTTTTAGGTTTGGTCTTTCTCTTTCTATAGTTAGAGTTTTTATCTGGCTGTCTAGGAAGTATATAATTGTTTCGACTCCTCCTAGAATAGTTAAAATTCTGGTAAGTACGAGGATTATAGATAGGTTTGACAAGTCTCCTAGCATAGAAACCATCGAAAGAATGACCATACATGTCACAGTAGGAGAAATAAAGATTGCTCAAGATGGGGGTCTCCTTAGGAAAGTCTCTAAACAAAGGTTTAATAGAGTTTAAAGGTTGAACTCTATTTCTAGGTGGTACAGGTTTGAATGCAGACTCACTCTTCCTAATAGAAGGGCAAATGTATTTATCCTTAGGTAAACTTTCATGTCTAGAGTAACTAGATTCCCCAATGTTAAAACTTTGATTTTTTGAATCAAACTCAGTTTTTAGAGAATGAAAGTATGGGCATGTTTCAATAGGTCTTTTGCCTCCTAACACAAACTTAATAGTTTCAAAAGATTTTGTTTGTGTTTTCAAATTGGGACAAAATCCTATGCCAGTTCGATCATCAGAATTGGTTTTAGATTCAGCAACAAATTCATCAAAACAGTTTGAATTATTTTCAAATTTTGTAAATTTTTTGAAAACAGTTGTTGTCTTTTCTTTGGTTTGTTCCAATTCTAACAATGTCCCTTTGTATTTTTTCTCCATAATTTCATTTGTTTCAGTCAAATTTTTTAGTTTTTCATCGAAAACTTTAATTTCACTTTCATGAGTTAAACATTGGGTAGTGTACTCTTCAGCATTCAGTTTAACCATCAGACTTAAATCTTCCAATTTCTTGGTAAGATCTTTAACAGTCTTCTCTAGTCTAGCGCTTTTCTTGAGAGTATTGGTGTAAAGTGTGTGAATGTCTGGGAGGTCTTCATTGTCCGAATCACTAAGTGTGGTGTGTGGAGTGACCCCTAACGATTCATTTGTTAAACTCACACACCCATTGACATCGTCATTATCGCCATCCCTTTTACTCACACACCCCGAGGTTGTACATGCAACATTCTCAGTAATCAAAGCATCTAAACCAGTAATAACCACATTCAAATTATCAGTCATAGAGTTATTTGGTTCATCCTCATTAACAAACATAGGCATGTCATCATTATAAATAATCTTAGCAAAGAAGGACATGCAAGGATCAAAAGCATCTGATGACTCAGGTTCCTCATTTTCAGAGTCACTTGAATCATCCCATGTTTTGTAGATGTTAGCTCTAGTATGTTTGTTTTGAGTGTTCAAATTAACTCTACAGTCTTGTGCAATGTGTCCCAGTTTACCACATCTATAGCATTCAGTCTTCTTAAGGTCTCTATTAGGTCTAGCGTGAGAGTCCTTGTGATTTTTGTCATTTTTTTTCTCATGAGGTCTGTGATTAGAGGGAGTTAGATAATTTGACTTGCCTTGTTTATTTGCCACTTTGTTTCTAAACTTAATGATTTTCTTGAACTGTTTAGTCATTAAGGCAATCTGATTGTCCAAACTCTCTATATCGCAGTCCTCATCAGATTCAACAATGGAAGTATTAAACTCAGGTTTAATCAATTTAGAAGAGAAGCTTAGATTGGAACTAGTCTGTTTCCTATGGGATTGGGTTAACTGTTTCTTAAATTCTAGTTCCATTTCCACAGTTCTTAATTTACTACAGAGTAATTCAGGAGTGAGATTTATATCACACATTTCCTCAATAGCATATCTTTTATTATCAAACTTCTGTGGTAATGATCTTAGAATTTTAGATACAATTTCTTGTCTATCATAAGTTATCCCATTAGCATGCAGTTTGCTCACAATATCAGTCAGGTTCATGTAGAAGTCATGAAATGATTCAGTTTCAGACATAATTAAGGAGTTATACTGCTGGATAAGCATTTGGGTTTTAGCAGCCTTAACTCTAGTGTCTCCTTCATGAGCAGTGACTAAGGTGTCCCAAGCTTCCTTAGAAGTGGTACAGGATGAAATTATTTTGAACTCATGTTCATTTATAGACATAAATATATCATTCTTTCCTTTATTGTTATTTTGAGAAACTTGTTTCTCTTCTTGAGTGAACTCACTTAGAGCTTTCTTAACCCTCTCATTACTTCCTTCGTTGGCTGGTTTAGTAGGAAAAGTATAACCATTTTCAATAATGTCCCAGACATCATCTCCCAAAGTTCCTTGAATGAAAGCAATCATCCTTACTTTCCAGTAAGCAAAATTGGTTCCATCAAAGATTGGAGGTCTGGTCAAGTTACCAAATCTTTCATTTTTCTCGTCCATATTTGATTTTCAGAAAACAATTTCAGAAACACAGGATCTTTTAAAAGCAATTTACAAAGCTCTGATACCAATTGAAAAATGCGTTACTAAAGCCGTTTATGAAAATAAACTATTTAAGTAACTCCGAGTTATTTTTTGAAGAAACTCTTTTCTTAAATCAAAAAGGATTAATCACAAGATGTGTTTAATAAAATAGTATGTACGAGATCTATTCAAGATTTAAGCAACAAGTTTAAAAATTAATTTAAACCAGTTTTAAACACAGCACAACCAAGAATGAGATGAGAAAATGTAGAAGGCTTCTGTTCACAATTTTTACGTGGTAAAACCTCACCAATTGAGGAAACATCCAAGACTCCCTCTACGGAGTAAAAAGAAAATCCACTAAAACAAATATATGAGTTACAAACTATATAACTAACATGCAAACAACTCAGACCTATATAAGTTTAGGAATGTACCCTATGGTGTCCTCAAACTTCTTCGCAGTTCTGATTGTAGATGTAGTTCTCCCAGTTTGTCAACTTTTGATTTGTTCCAGCACTTTACGTCGACTTATGTTCGCAAGATCTTATCACCAACACTTTTCGTGTTGTAGGGTGTAAGTGTTTGTGAAGGTGCTCTCTAATACATGCATGCACACACACACACTTATTAAGTACAAACAGTCCTAACAAATTACTGTTTACACTATATGCAGTGATCTTTTCTTTTTCTTTCTTCTTAGAAAACTTTGAACCTTTTTGACCTTTCAAACTATCCCAGAATCCACGGATACCTTGCTAGGAAGACAGACAAGGTCTTAATCAATCTCAGAATTTAAAACAAAAACTTTTTGAGATTGAAAACCTCCAAGTGAGATTCCAAACTAGGTCAAAGGTTTAGTTTACAAGAACAAGAAACAGAAAGCATTTTATTGTTAATTTCAAAGTAAGAAAACGTTTTAGAGAAAACAATCAACAATATATTTCTCAAGATGAGAAATAAAATGAAACTAAGTGTAATGTAACATGAATAACTCAGATATGAGATTTCTATGGAAACAGAAACTAGATCTAAGTAGAAGTATAAGTTGGAAACAAGATCTCACGAACACAAGGTTACAGCAACAAAAATAACTCAACTCAAACTCTCAAACACTCAAGAACACTCAGGATGGTGTTTTTGGCTATGGTGTTTTGAAAAAGTGTTTAGGTTAGGTTTAAAGAGGATTTGGACAAAGTTAGGGTTTCTAACTTTTTTCTCTCTCTGGTTTCTCTCTTCTCTCTCTACTCTCTCTTCTCTCTTCTCTCTCAATACTGTGAGGAAATGAAAATGGCAAAAATCTTCGAAGTCTGAGAGAAGGCCCCTTTTTATAGGGAGAGAGGAAGGTTCGAGATATCTGATCCAAACCAAGGGCTGAGATTGAGTCAATTTAGATTGACTTGAATCTAATGGCTCACACAAGACGGTGCTTAAACAAGCGCTGATTGGCTTAAAGAGTTACACGGGGATTCATCAAGACAACATGCATACCATTGATAAGAAATGATCCAAGGGCTGAAAACACACGCGACTAATGTCTCGGTAAAGAAACACAAATCTAACCAACAGAGGCAGACAGGTGTTGGCCAGTTATGAGATGTTAAACGCGCGTATAAACTAATTACAAAGACTACCCTGAAGTCTCTGTCGCTTTCGGATTCTACCCAAGGAAACTTTAGGCCATAAAATACAACAAGTCATATTAAGAGATTGACCCCAAAACTTTTTAAAACAAGTTTTAATTATTAAAAACATGATTTAAAAATGTTTAAAAAATCCCAAAAAATTATTAAAAATCAAACTTAGGGATTTAAACACACACAACACTTGTACACACATACTTATGCAATATGATGTGCAAAAGATGAATTCTAAGTGTGTGAGTGTTGGCAATAGTCTCTTGATCATAACAAGAAAGAGAGATGAATAGGCAATCCAACTTCTGAGGCTCTTTGGTTTCTAGGTAGACACAATTTTGTCACAATTTCCAAACTAGATGAGCACTTATACAATATAGACTCAAGTGAGTCAAAGGTATAAGGTCTTCAAATTACACATCTTACTTTACCCATAAAGTAACTTACCACAAAATTCCAATAATTACTAACTCTCATCACGCTAGTAAGTATTTAAATGATTTTCGGATTAATATTAAATTAATAGCTCTAATTAAATTTAATAAATCCCCAAAATTAAAAGTCGTAAAAATACGGGGTATTACATACTTCCCTCCTAATAACTGAATTTCGTCCCAAAATTCCAAAAAACAATAAGGTATACCTGGTAAAAATAACTCTGGGTACTTCTCACGCATGTCTGCCTCATGCTCCCAAGTAGATTCCTCCACATTATGATGCTCCCACTGGACCCGTACAAGCAGGACTACTTTCGACCTCAATCTCCTTTCGCTATTGTATAGAATAGGCATTGGTCTCTCCTCGTAAGAGCTATCGGGATGTAAATCAATCTCCTCAATCACGATGTGGGTGTGGGCCATGTCATCCTGAAGGCATCGTCTCAATGACGAGATGTGGAATATAGCGTGAATGCGGTGTAAATACTCTTGCAGTGCCAACCTGTATGCTACTTGTCCAATCCTCTCGATAATGGGAAATGGTCCCACGTACCTCGAGGCCAGTTTCCCTTTCTTCCCAAACCTCATCACTCCTTTCATAGGAGATACACGTAGTAATACTTGGTCTCCCACATTAAATTCTCGAAAAAATCGTTTTGCATCGGCATAGCTTTTCTGCCTGTTCTGGGCTACCCGAATGCGACTCCTGATAAGCTCAATCCTAGTGAAGGTTTCTTGAATTACCTCTAGTCCGAGCAACTTGTTGTCCCCCACCTCTAACCAACAAGTTGGAGAATGACAAGGCCTGCCATATAATGCCTCAAACGGAGCCATGCCAATCGTGAACTGATAGGAGTTATTATAAGAAAACTCCACCAGTGGAAGATGGGGCTACCAACCTCCCCAAAAATCAAGGACACACATGCATAACATATCCTACAATATCTCATTGGTACGCTTTGTTTTTCCATCTGTCTGTGGGTGATAAGCTGAACTCAACCTCAACTCTATACCCATGGCCTCCTAAAAACTCTCCCAGAAATGTGACACGAAAATCTTGTCTCTATCTGACACAATATCCAGGGGCACCCCATGTAGTCTAACAATCTCAGCAATTAACAACTGAGCATACTGGCCCGTGGTATAGTCTGTCCGTACTGGCAGAAAATGATCCACCTTGTCCAAACGGTCCACAATCACCCAGATGGAGTCGTGGCCCCGCCGTGATGTAGGCAACCCAGTAATAAAATCCATGGAAATACTCTCCCACTTCCACGTGGGTATTTACAATGGATGAAGCAACCTCGACGGAATCTGGTGGTCCACTTTTACCATCTGGCAAGTAGAAGACTTGGACACGAACTCAGCAATGTCCTTCATTATCCCAATCCACCAGTATTACCGCCTCATATCCTGTTACATCTTATCTCCCCCGGGATGCACCGTAAATCAGGACCCGTGAGGCTGGGTCATCACTGCATGACGTAAGTCTACTCCTTATGGGACCACCAATCTCCCATTAAACCTCAAACCTCCATCGGAACTAATTGAATAGGACTCAACACCCTCGACTAAGAGCCGTATAATTTGCTCCTGGAAAAATAAGCCTGCTGTCCGGGCCTGTATTACCCTCATAACAATCTCGGGTGTCACTATCATGATATATATGAAGGAACGGGCTACCGCATCCTGGTGACCCAATACTTTCCACTTTTCTCTCTAGACGTCTGCTACATCGTCTACTGGTCTACGGCTCAACGCATCAGCAACCATGTTGGCCTTCCCCGGATGGTACTGTATGTCGAATTGATAGTCGTTCACAAACTCTAACCACCTGCGCTGACGCATATTTATCTCTCACTGAGTGAACATGTACTGCAGTGACTTGTGGTCTGTGAACAAGCAGAACTTCTCCCCTAATAAATAATTTCTACATATCCTTCATGCGAAGATGACCGTTGTTAACTCTAGGTCATGAGTAGGGTAATTTCTCTCGTGTGGCTTAAGCTTGCGGGAGGAAAAAGCGATAGCCTTCTCCTCTTGATGAAGTACTCCCCCAAGTCCCCATAAGGAGGCGTCAGTGTAAACCAAATACTCCACGCCCGACTTGAGTAAAGCAAGAACTGGTGCCGAAGTCATCTTGTCTTTCAGCTCATCGAAAGCCAATTGACAAGTATCGTCTGAAACATACGGTACCCCCTTGCGAGTCAGGTTCGTCAATCAACCCTCTATCTTGGAGAACCCTTGAATGAATCTCCTGTAGTACCCGGATAACCCCAAGAAACTACGCACTTTTGTCGGTGTCGTGGGTTGTCCCCACTTCCTCATCGCTGACACTTTACTCGGGTCAACTGCTATCCCCAATTCAGATACAACATGTTCCAAAAACTGCACCTCTCGTAACCAGAATCTGCAATTCTCGTACTTAGCGTACATCTGATGCTCTCGTAGAGTCTAAAGGACCTACCTCAAGTGCTCAGCATGCTCTTCCTCTGTGTGTGAATATATCAAGATGTCATCTACGAAGACGATGACAAACTGATCTAAGAACTCTTTGAACACTCAGTTCATCAAGTCCATGAATACGGATGGAGCATTTGTGAGTCCAAATGTCATCACTCTGAACTCATAAGACCCATATCTCATCAAGAAAGTAGTCTTTGAAACATCCTGCTCCCTAATCCGTAGCAGATGGTATCCTGACCTCAAATGTATCTTCAAAAAGAAAGTTGCTCCCCTCAGTTGGTCGAACAGATCATCGATTCGAGGCAACGGATATTTGTTCCGTATCGTGACTTTGTTCAGCTCCCGATAGTCCACACATAGCCTCAGTTAACCATCTCTCTTTTTCACAAACAAAACTGGAGCGCCCCAAGGTGAGGTACTCCTACGAATGAAGCCCTGACCTAAAAGCTGCTCTATCTGATCTCATAACCCCCTCATCTCTGTTGGAGCCATATGGTACAGAGCGCGTGCTATCGGTCTAGTATCCGGTAATAAATCTATGACAAAATCTATCTCTAGACTGGGGGGTAGGCCTGGTATCTCCTGAAATACATCAGAATACTCACGAACGAATGGGGTCGAGTCTAAGGGAGTCATGACCTCCTTAGAGGTATCCTCCTCTATGTAATAAAAATGAGCGGTAGAGCCTCCCTCTGGGCGAGGCATCGCCACTAAAAAAATCTCATGCCCCATAATGGCAAAGACAATACTCCCACCAAAATAATCTATCATGGCTCTGTATGTTGCGAGCCAATCCATGCCAATAATAAGGTCGTGCTCATGCATATCTAAGACTAACATGTTTGTTGGTAAGATTAAGCTACCAATATCTACTCCCACACCCCGGCATATAAAGAAAATTAATGACCCATTTCCCAGTGGTGAGTCTAAGCATGTCATAGTGCTCTCTGCTATGGCTAATAACCCTAAGGCCTTCGCAAAGTGAGTAGCTATGAAACAGTGTGTCACCCCAGTATCAAATAAAACTCAACCCATAGTACCATGGATAGGAAACGTACCCTCAATTGCGGGTGGTGCTTGAGGAGCTGCTGCCTGGTGGACGTTATGGACACGTCCGTACTGTAACTGCCCCTGCCACACTAGAGCTGCTGGAATGGCTGGTAGGGCTGGTGCCTGAGCTGGCGCTGGGAGGGCGACTGGAAAAGTGGCCTCTGTGTCTCATTACGAGCACCCTCCTGCTGTGGGGCCATATCTCCCTCTGGACAATCATGGCGCCTATGGCCATTTTTACCACACCCGAAGCATCAGCCCCTGAAATTTCCTCCCCTTTGTCCCTTTTGATTACGGTCCTACTGGTCGTTACCACCCCTCCATTGGCCCTACTGGCCCTACTAAAAATGTTATTGGCCCTGATGGCCCTGCTGATGACCTTACGACTGACGATGTTGTCCCTGCTAATTAGACTAGCCCTGCTGGCCTAGCCTAAATCCCCCAAATCCCTTCCTGGAGTCACCTGATCGGAACCTCTAAATAGGGTACCCCTGATGGGAACTCTGCTCATGCTGACAAGTCTGCCCCTGAGATGTCAGTGCTCCACTAGTACCACTACCCCCTGTCCTACCCTGCTGGCTGGACTCTCTTGCTCGCTTGCTTCCCTACAGATGGAAGTGGTGATCCTGGCAGTGTAACAAAGCAGGATTGAGTACATTTGTGTAGGTACTCAGTGACAAATTGCCTATGAGGTGTTGACGGATCCTCCAGGACAACCCTTCCACAAATAACAATATCTTCTTTCCCTCAGTGGGTGCCTCATATGACACTATAGTGAGAAGTCTAGTGAACTCCTCCTCGTACTCAGCAACAGTTATATTCTCCTATTTCAGATTCAGTAAATTTCGCCTCATCTCAGTTTGCACGGCCGATGGAAAGTATTTGTTGTCAAACCGCATCCAAAATAACTGAATAGTGATAATATCCCTCTCTTCCATAGTGGTGGTGGATTCCCACCAATGCAAAGCAGCCCCCACTAGCTTGAAGGAAACCAACAACTATTTCTGCACGTCCGTGCACTAGTACATGCGCAGATGCCTCTGGATATCTTTCTTCCATTGGCTGGCTACTATGATATTCGAACTACCCGCAAACTCTGCGGGATGCGCCTTCTGGAAGGCATCCCTAACTCGCTCCCATGCAGAAGGAAGCTGTACCGGTACTGGCACCAGTGCCTGAACCTGGGGTGGAGCTTGCTGCACTACTGTTAACGCGGCATTCATTGCCTGAGCAACTATAGCGGCTACCTCTGTTGCATTCATCGTTCCCTGAACCGGAGCTGCTGGCTGCTCGGCCTGGGCACATCTGTCCTTGGGTGAGCATCTCGGAGGCATCTGAAACGTAAAGAAATTTATTAGTCTACAGTTATTATCAAATCTCAAATAGCTGAAGACGTAAGCGTAAAAGCATGAATACAACAATCCTAAAACGTAGGGCTCTATAGCAAGAACGTTAAGCTGAAAGCGAAATAAGCCGTACATATCATATAGGACACTAGAACCTGATGCTCTGATACCACCTGTGACACCCTGCTTAATTAAATACCAGGTGATAAGTCCTTTATTAAATTATAACCAAGGTGAACGGTTGGTTCATTCTTAGCATCACTGTCGCAAAATAACATTTCATATTAAACACTCTAAATAATTAAGCTTAGTGTTAAAACCATTTTTATGACATCAATCCCATATTTCATTTCAAACCAACACTTAAAACCTTTCATAATCCTTAGTTTAAGAGTCACACAACAACTAGACTGTAAGTGATAATCCAAGCAATTTAAGCATTCAACAAATAAATTCCAACTTTAAAACTTCAAAGGAAAAACATCCTGACAGCAACAATCCCAAAGTATAACTACTGAATGTAAATGAATCAAAATATCTGATAAAACCAACTGAATAAGGTAAAAAGGGCGACAAATGCCCAATAGAATAAAATAGAACTAGAAGTGGAATCAATAATGAAGTCGTTTAAGCAAGAGGCCTGCAACTCCCACCTAAGCTGCAGCACATTCCTTCCAAAGGATCCTATGCAAGATGCCCCTGTGGCTGGGCACCTGTAATATATACATATATACAAGAGAGAAGAGAAACTAGGAAACGGGTCAGAGCTCGATTGTAAAACAGTTTAAAATTTAGTTAGTAAGTATTTAAAATGCTTACCGGCTAATCCAACAATGATATTACTATGCAACACTCTCTGGAGAAATTCTCACCTCTCTTCTAATGTGCACACCTACCACACTATTTATCCCAATCATTTATGTTTTCTTAAAATCCTCATAAGGTTTCATGCGGACAATTACTAGCGCTAAGATAGTTAATTTCTAAAGGCAAAGTTTTCACAAAACTCTCATTTTATTATAAAATTTCTCGGTGTTTCCTCAAACTTTTCACACACTTTTAAATATCAAAATATTTATTCATTACTCAACTACTTTTAATCACAGTAGAAAGTTTCCCAATTTAAATTCTCTCTCTCTCTTTCTCTCTCTCTCTCTCTCTCTCTCTCTCTCTCTATATATATATATATATATATATATATATATATACTATCGGCACCCCACATAAATTTATGGTGCTAGCATACTCTGCTATCAGTATCACTCGTACTAAGGAAAATACTAGTTCGGAATCACTCTCGAACTGTATTAACACAAAACACATACAAATTGAGGCGAAGCATAGTTCCAAGTCACTAAGAGGTCTTCACATACCCTCACGTCTCTTAGGACCGTCTGCCTATCTATCCGATAGCCTGTACCAAGGATTCCTATGTTCTAGGGTACAAGTCAATATCCCCTATAAAGGTCCCATCGAGATAAGGCTGTCCCGGCGCGGTAACCTCGGTGATAACAAGTAGCTTGGGCATGATTTTTACACGTATATAGTATATTCACAAACACATTCATATATGTATACTACCATTCCCATTTCTAATTTAGGTACACCCACGATCCATACTTATGATAATTATTCTTATTGCACATTACTAGATTATTCCTTATAATGGTTCGTCTCTTTTTATTCTTATTTATGGGATTATTCCAAACTTACTTCGTAACATTTGTGAAATCCTATCTCCCTAAGTGTAATTTCAGTAGGTACTCTTTTATTTTACGACGTAACTTCCTTACAAGTCTCACCCTGTAGACACATGTTCCCATTATTCCTTATGTGTAAAACACCTCCGTTAAATGTAAATCGCGTCTTACATTAAAGGTTCCATTATTATAAAGTCCTACTGGTCTTCTTTATATCCCAAAATGTTCTAACACTAATGTCCAAGGATTTCTATTCATTCAAGTTGGAACAACCTATTTAAAAGGGGAATGTGAGTTTTCCAGGAGGGGTCGATCGATCAACGACAGGGGCTCGATCGATCGATGCATCGATCGATTGATGCTCTTCGGTCGATCGATCGATCAAGCAGTTATGGTGAAACTGCAGAAATACCAATTACGGGAATCTTAGTCCAAAATCATCCAATTCATCTTATTTGATTTCCAAACTTCCAACAAATAATACTACAAGTGTTATATTCCCAAATAATGAATATTCTACGTAAGATATGCGAGTTTTCATCAAGTATAACAAATTAAAAGGGTCAAAATCCGTAAAAATATCAAGAACCCTAATATTTTTTTAACTTAGTTCTTCCCATTATTTTCCCAGATTTTCTACTCCTAACTCAATGAAATTTCATGGTTCAACCTCTACATATTAATTAGATTTCCAGAATACGTCTTTTACCTCTACAACATGCAAATTCAAGTCTCCCATACATCCTTTCTTTCACAAAAACTAGTCCTAATCAACCCTAGACTAATATCATTGAAGCATTAAAATAGAGCAAGATATATACTTGCCTAGAATTTCTTGGCTCAAATTTTTGGAAAAGATTGGTGTGGTTGTGATCCTCATGGCGCGATCTACAATATGACGGAGACGGCGGTGCAAACGGTGGAGTTCTTGGCCCAGAACTCTTTGGAAAGCTTTTCCTCTTCCTCTCCAATGGCCGTCTTTGGTTCTTGGTTATTCTAACCCTAGAAGACAACTCCTACCATCTGATATAACCTTAGAAAATTCGCGGGTTTCCATGACAAAAAATACGAAATGTCTAAAACGCCCTCCCGGGATGTTAATTAGGCTTAAAAACGCCACGAGACCCAAACTAAACCCCCCGAGTACATTATTTTCACTATCTCGACCCTTACGGACACATTTACGTACTCAAAATGACCATACGTGTGAATTACAATTTATTCACTTTTAATAATTCAAATTTAATTTCGACATGACACAGGCACGTCCCAATAAATTTCCAAAATTATCAAATTCCCGATAAATTTCTAAAAGTATCAAATTAGATTCTCGTGATAATTTTTACTAAATTCAATTACACATCTTACTTTACCCATAAAGTAACTTACCACAAAATTCCAATAATTACTAACTCTCATCACGCTAGTAAGTATTTAAATGATTTCCGTATTAATATTAAATTAGTATCTCTAATTAAATTTAATAAATCCCCAAAATTAAAAGTCGTAAAAATATGGGGTATTACAGACATCTTCTTGGACTTCTTCCAGCATGTCTAAATCCAATCTTCTCTTATCAAATCACTCTTTGGAGAATTAAAATTTAACACCCTGTGAGTTAGTATGCCTATCTCGGCTGGTACCATGGCTTTCGTCCCAAATGCAAGCGTATAAGGTGTTTCTCCAGTTGCTATCCTTGGCGTTGTTCTGTAAGCCCAAAGAACAGAGTGTAGTTCATTAATCCAATTTCCTTAGGCAGCATCAAGTTCCTTCTTCAGTCCATTAAGCAAGATTTTATTCGTTACTTATGTCTGACCATTGCTTTATGGATGGCTTGATGGATCATGGAGTTTTTGGATCTTGGATTGAACACAATATGCTTCGAATTCATCATTATCGAACTATGTTCCATGGTTTGTAATGAAGGCATAAGGCATGCCATACCTACTTATGATGCTCTTCCAGATGAAATGGTACACCTTGTCATAAGGCATCTCTATAAATGGCTCTACTTCTACCCATTTTATGAAATAATTAATAGCAAGTACTAAGTATTTTAACCTGCCTTTGGTGGTCTACGGTGGGCCAACCAATTAAATTCCCCAAATAGGGAATGGCTAAGGATAAGTGATCGATGCTAGAGTAGTGCTGGTGTTTTGTGAATTGCAAAAAACCTATGTCATTTATCACATTTTTTTATAAAGGCCCTACAGTCTGCCCTCATAGTTGGCCAATAATATCCCTGCGTATTGATCCTTTGGAGTAAAGATCGACCAATTGAATGAGCTCCAAAAGAACATTTATGCACCTCCTCGATCAAGTCTTCAAATTCCAATCTATAGACACAGCGTAATAAGGAGACAGTTCTGTATAAGACTCCCTTATCCAACACATATAGAGCTGATTTGTACCGTAGCTTTTTTACTTCTTTGGGATCAGCTGGTAGGTTTCCTTATTAAATGTAAGCCCTAATCGAATCCAAGTAGGAAGGTCCCAAATCTACAGAAATAAAATTGACCATTTTATCCTCATCTATGCTCCTGCTTTCCAAGACCTCAATTGGAATACTTCTTTAGAGTTCTATTTTTATTACTGAAGCTATCTGAGTAAGTGCTCAGACATTTGCTATTCTTAGTATCCTATTCATTTTCACGCCTAGAAATTTGGAAATGACTTTAATGGCCTTGTTCAAGTATCTAGTCATCAACTTTCCCTTAACTCCATATAGATGAAGTCCTTGGTTGACAACCAACTGTGAATCACTGTGTGCCACTAGATGCTCGATGCCTAATGAATGGGCAGCATGACTATCAAAGCTTCATACTAAGCTTCATTGTTTGATTCCTTGAATCAAAACCTAAGGGAATATTTAATATCAATATCATTAGAAGTATTAAGTATGATACCTGTTCCACTTTTAGTTGGGCATAAAGATCCATCCACATATAAATTTCACAATGGGATATCATTGCTGAAGCTTTCAGTAAATAGAACTCCATAGTGGAATATCTTCTTACTTTCCTATGAATTTTTCTGAGCCATTTTTTTAAGTTCTGGATAATTCAAGTTGGTCGATTATGACTTTGGCTTGATTTTGATCTGAGCTCTCTTTCGAAGAAGTCTGCTCGGCAGGTATGTTTTGTTGGTGAGTAACCTATGGATAGGTGAACTCTGCAATGAAATCAACCAAAGATTTCCCTTTCATTGATGACCTTGGTTCGTAGACGATGTCATATTCTCCCACCTCTACTTCCCAGTATATAAATCTTTCTGACTTCTCAGTTTTGTGGAGTGCTTACCAAAGAGGTAGATCAGTGTGCACAACTACGGTGTGCGCGCTTGAAAATAAGGCTTCATACGCTTGAAGACTTCGATGAGAGATAAGGCTAGTTTTTTCAATCATGTATATCTGATTTTGGCTCCCTGGAATGCTTTGTTGCTCTTGTAAACTGGTTTTTGGATCCATTATCCAACTGAACCAATGCTGAGCTAATTGTGGTCTCAGAAAAAGCTAAGTATAAGTAAAAATTTTCTCCCAAAACATGTCGGGATAATAATGGTTGTGATCCCAGATACTTATTCTACTCTTGGAATGCATATTCACAGTCTGCATTCCATTCAAAGGTCTTTCTAAGCACCTTGAATAATGGTAAACACCTATATATTGCTAAAAAAAAAACAATTTAGAGAAGCTACTCTACTAGTAAGTCTTTAAACATCCTTCTTGCAAGTCAGTGACTGCATTTCTATTAGAGGTTTAATTTCTACGTCCACTGTTCTTGTATTGCCAATGTGTGCCTTAATCTCGATGATGGTTACCAGAGATTAATTTCTCGCTTATGGGGAGTGTTACAATGTATTTATAGCCTTGGGGAAATCAGTATGAATAGACAAGATGTAATTATTTAATTGACAATGTTCATTAAACCCAATGTTCATTGGATGTGCAGTTGTCGCTTGATCTTCCTGTCCAGATGCTTGGCACACTGAGTAGCTCGACAGGCCATGTAGCTCGGTACGCTGAGTATCTCAGTATGCCCTGTAGATTGGGGAGCATATGTATTCGCCACATAATGTGCTACGTGTCTTTTTATGGTTAATCCATGCCAGCTGCCTAATTTTCATATCAACAAAATCCCCCAATGTTTTATCGACGAGTTTTAATATGAGAGTGTGGAATATTTTATTAGAAAGTTTCTCCAATACCTTTGTGTGCATTGATTACTTACAAATCTCTAAAACTTAGGATATTTTCCCTTAATCTCATCATTTGAGCACAGAATGGAAAATTTGTAAATATTTTGAATCTACGCCAGACACTTGGGTATTGGAGTCCTTTTCATCATTTAACCGCCGAAAACGTAATTGTTTTTTCTAGTAATCATTTCTTTTCCTACTTCCCTAGGCAAGTCATTTAAAAGCGATAGGAAAAGTATCTTCATATACTTTTCACTCCCAGATTTCTAAACTCTGTGTTTTCTCACTCCACTTTCATATTATCGTTCTTTCCATTGTCCGCCTTAGCAGATTTCTAAATTCTCTGTAAGAATTTATTCCTTCTTCTTTCTTTGCTTTAGTCATCATTGTTTATCTTGTCGAATCTTTAGATAAATTTCGAGCCAATTTTGCAATTACCTCTTGGGTTATTCTAGAAGAACTTCCTTCTTCATCTAATTTGTTTTCTCTGGCTGAGGGGAAATAGTTTCCCTCACTTTTCATAGGTGAATGTGGCCTTTTTTTCGCCTAATCCCCTGTGATTGGAATTTTGCCAATATTTTGATATTGTGCCTGCAAGAGTAGCTCCAAATACATGGAGGGTAGTTAATGGCGTACATAGATTAAACTTGATTCACGGGACTCATTTAGGGGTCCCTGAAATTATGTTTTGTTATAAATGGGTTACCAGTGATACCACATTTTATTTAAATACTAGGTTTTCCAATAGAGCTTTAGTAATCAATCTTTCCGATGCCAACAGGGACTATTTTGATCATGGAGTTGTGATGAAAAATTGGCAACACCTTCCATCAAAAGGGGATGATGTGTACCAAGGTCCCAAATGTCCACTTTATGGCAATGGGATAGGTTGTTTTCAATGCTTTGATTTAGCTCTATTTATGTTTGATAAAATGCGTCACTGATATTTATATTTGCTTTTGCAGTTGATAACAAAAGAAAGCCCCAAAAGAGAGTGATATTAATATAAAGGATTTGAAACTCATCTGGGGTCAAGAAGTTAACGGGGAGCACGTTAGAGCTTCTTCTTATTTGTTGAAATACAAAAATACCACCCCTTCTTGCATTGCTCGTCCTCTTGACCCTCATGTGGTAATTGACCTTGATCAAATACCAACATTTCAAGCAAAAGCCGAGGAGCCTTCTTCTGATTTGATGACAAGGAAGAGGAGAATGCCTGCGTTTTTTGCCAAGGATGCTCCTGATACTGAAGGGGAAAAAAGAGAAAATGGGATGGTCCAGTTGAAGGGACAAAGAAAGTGGATGATATCTCCTCCAAAGGAGAAATTTCATCTGTCAAGAAAGTTAGCAGGAAACTTCCTGCTGTCCCAAAAGTGGCAACATCTTTGATTGAATGGGCTATTATTGCACAAGAAGTGGCAGCATTTTTGATGGAAGATGCTCCTATGAGGAGATTGAGGAGAGGTCCTGCAGAGAGACCTGTGAAAACTGATGCTTGACCTTTTGATGTTGGAGGTCCTTCCTCAGGAACTAGTTCTCCAGCTAGTATTACCCCGAGTTCGGCTAGGGGGTTGATCAAGTCTTGGACCATTCTGGATTATCGAGTTGTTGGGGGTTCCCTTTCATGGGAGAAGGTCGTTGATTTTGCGGCCCAATATATCGCGTCAGTAAGTGTAATTATTCCTAACACTTCTTTCCATATACTGTATTCACATTTTAATTTGAGCTTCGTTTCTTTTTTCCAGTTTATGACGTGCTTTAGTAGTATCCTGGAGAGATATTAGGCTATTAATGCTTCAACCTCATCCAACGGGATTGAAGAAGCTTTTGTTGGGTTGTCTCAAGCCTTGAAGGACGCCTGGAAGAAATACGATGAAGATAACACTGCCTGGGAAAAGAATCTTCTATCTTCAGAGTCAGCTCATGACTAAGCTATAAATGCCTCCAAGGAGTTAGAGAAAAAATTAATGGTCACTATTTCTATCAAGAAAGAAACTGATGGAAAGCTTGAAGAGGCTGAACGGCTTAAGAAAGGCCTTGAGGAGAAGGTGAGGCTAGCTGAGGAACGTTCTTCTTCTGAGAAGACGAAGAGAAAGGTCGCGATGAAGAAATCGTTCAGCTCTGGTTGGGATAAGGGGTGAAATAGTACCTTGACCTCAATTACTTGCCAGATGGAATACGCGAGTTTGAAGTACTTCAGGGACGAATGGGTCGCAGCATCAAGAGAGTTAAATGTTGCGAATTATTCAGAGTTGTTTCAAAAGAACACTCATGGCCCTCCTCCTACTATTGATGAAGAAGAAGATGAAGTTGCATCTAATGAGTCTTCTTTGATGCTAGTAGAATAAATCCCTGTTGCTAACGCTCCTCAACCCTTCGAGCAAGTTCAGCAAGCGTCAACTTCTATCGAGCAACATCAAATGCCTCCCGATTAACCCACTTCTTCGTCCAAACCTGCTAATGATGTGATAGGGAATAAGGAGAAGGTGTAGCATTGCTCGGCTCTTTATTTATGTTATTCTTCTATTTTTGCTTCTTTCTTATAATTTTGGTTGTAATATCTCCTTCTATGAGCAATAAAATGGGTTGTTGTCCTCTAATCTAAATACCTCCTTGACTTGTTCTTGTTTATATCATTAATGATGTTTTTTTCTTGTCTTTGCTAGTTCATTGCCAGGATGGAACTTTTATCAACTCATGGCACAGAGTTGATGAAAAAATGTAATGATTACTTGAAAGCGGGTCATGCATATTTTGCTAAGGCTAAAATAATTGATATCCTTGGACTTGAGGTTTTTGAGCAAGCACTTGACGCATACCAATAATTGAAGTGTTTGATTAATCGTGAGGTAGACAATAATGTGGCTTACTACGAAATGATAGAATACCTTCAAGGGATGATCGAGGAACTTCAACTTCAACATAAAGATACCACCGCAGTTTTGCACGAAGGTTATGAGAAAAAATACCAATAATTAAGTGCTGACAGGGGCTATGACAAGTACATTTTAGCCCATGAGAAAAAGGAAAGTGTGTTGAAGCTTGAGATTGAATAGCTTAGGAACATTGCCAAGATGCTAGAGCAAGAGAATATTGCGTTGCAAGAGGAAGTAAATCAACTCAGATTTGATGCCTCATCTTCTTCGGGAGCCTTGGTTCCAGTTAACGATGAAGGCTTTTCCTTTCTAGAGACCGAAAACGCTGCCTTAAGGAAGGAGTTGGGATTTTTAAATGAACCAGATCTACCCAGTCTACTCTTGGTAGAGCGAGGCCTTCTACCCGTGGATAAGCAAGGGCTGGTCAGATCAATATTAAAGAGACGAGAACCCAACTGACTTTGGAAAATCAAGTCGTTCAATTGATGGCAAAAAATCAAGCCCTGGCAGAGATGTCTAAAAAAATTCAAAGTCTTATCGACCAACTCTCCAACCAGAGCTTTGCATTGGAAAGTAAAGAAATATTGGTGAAGAAGATCCATGAGTAACTTGAGAGATTGACCTATCAATTTCACAAGCAGCCTAGGGAGTTCTGGATGGCGAGATACAATGAAGCTTTTTGCCACCTTGATGCTCAGCTATAACAATTCAATAATGAGGTATACAAGTAGGGATGGTTGAATGCTTTATGTGTAATAAAAGTTGATCGAGGATTATCCTTGTGGGATTGGTGTGAGCCTGGATTACTTGACTTTCCAGTTCCTCCCTTTAAACTCAATGTCAGCTGGATTCCATCTCGTGCCATTCCTCGGCGTTTGATCTCTAGGTATCTTGGTGATTACCAACTTCATTCAGAGTTTGAGATATCTCGTCCTCAACATTTGCTTGATCGACCATGTCCAGGAAACATCAGAATGCTACAAGATATGAACTTTATAAATTCTCCCTATGCGTTTGATGACCCTCCGGTCGGGGTGGAACCTATGGAAAAATCAATGGAAAAAAACCCATAGAATAGGAAATTTGTATTCAATGAATCTTTATTCCTTTTTATGTAGTCTGCTTGTATTTAATGAATAAAATTTGGTCTTTGTTCAATGGGTTTCACATTTTTATTGATGAATGTATATATGCATATATATATATATAGAGAGAGAGAGGGACAATTTTTCCTGTTCTAGCATTAGACATGGAGCTTGCCCCATTTGCTACTTAGTTGTAGTGACTTATCACCTATTAGTTCCTAAGAAATGGGGTGATTTTCATCCCATGTTCCTGCTTAGTTGTAGTAATCGCATTGGGATTACCTTGGTGCCTAGACAGTAGATGCCCCGTGAGGTCACCCATCTTTTTGCCTAGTTTGGGATATCTCTTGAGATCATCCATGATCAAATAGGCTTTGCCTTGTATGATTGTTATGCCAACTTTATTGGTCAAATTTATTGGTGTCGACCAATAGGAGTTAGTGGTTGCTGATGTTGATCAACAGGAATTGATGTAGTGTGTAGCACGAGTATTCCAACAAAAATTAAAAAAAAAAAGATGTATGGAAAAACTAACACTTTTATTAATGTAAGGAGAAATGTGTACATATAAGTCTGTATTACTGGTAATACTTGCGCAAATGCTCTGCATTCCATGCATTTTTAAATTCTTCCCCTCTAAAGTTTCTATTCTGTAAGTCCCAGGGCGAACAACGGCAGTTACTCGGTAGGGACCATGCCAATTAGCTTCTAGCTTGTTATGATTCTGAATCACCTTCTTGAGCACATAATCCCCCTCCTTAAGGTCACATTTCTGCACTCTTTTGTTATAGAACATGTTTGTTCTCTATTGGTAGGCTGTGTTCCTGAGTGCCGCATCTTCTCAAACTTCCTCGAGCATGTCCAGGTCTAAGTGTCTCGTCAAATCTCTTATAAGAGAGTTGAAATTAAGCACCCTGTGTGTAGGCAGACCCAATTCAACTGGGATAATTGTTTCCCTTCTAAAGGTTATCATGTAGGGTGATTCGCTAGTAACTATTCTAGGTGTTGTGCGATATGCCCAGAGCACAGAGTGTAGCTCGTTGTTCATCTTTTCTGATGAATCTGCCACCATTAGTTGATCGGGAACTATCCTTGATGATTTCGTAACATCCATGGGTTGTTTTACATTAGGCTCTTACTGGTTGGGGGTATCTAGGTAAGTGAATTTCACGATGAAATTAGCCACTGCCTGCCCTTTGAGTGAGGACCTTGGCTCATAAACAATATCATACTCGCCCAGTTCGACCGTCCAGTACATTAGTCTTCCGGACTTTTCTGGCTTGTGCAAGGCCTGTCTGAGTGGCATATTAGTGTACACCACTATGGTATGGGCCTAGAAATAAGGTTTCATCCTCCTGCTCTCTTCAATTAGAACTAATGCTAGATTTTCCAACTTTGGATATCTAATTTCTTCTCCTCGGAACGCTTCGCTGGTGTAGTACATGGGTTTTTATACTCCATCCTCCATTCTTATTAACGCCGAGCTAACTGCATTCTCCGACACAGTCGGGTACAAGTATATTCTTTCGACCATAATCGACATGGATAACAGTGGAGGTGTCCCAAAATATTTTTTCAATTCTTGAAATTCCTGCTCGCATTCGTCGTTCCATTCAAAAGTTATCCTAAGGGTCTTGAAGAATGGGAGACATCTATCCGTTGCTCTCGATACAAACCTGTTAAGAGTTGCGACTCAGCCTGTAAGGCTTTGCACTTCCTTCTTCATAGCTGGAGATCATAATTCCATCAGATCTTTGATCTTGTCTGGATTCGCTTCGATACCTCGCTGATTCACAATATACCTGAGGAACATGCCTTCTCGTACACCGAATATGAATTTTGTCGGGTTCAACTTCATCTTATATTTATCCAATTGATCAAAGGTTTGGGCGAGGTCATCTAGATGGTCGGCAACTTTCTTGCTCTTAGTTAGCATATCGTAGACGTAAACCTCCATATTTTTGCCGATTTGCTCTGCGAAGAATTTATTAATCAACCTCTGGTACATAGCGCCTGCATTTTTAAGTCCGAATGGCATGACATTATAGCAGTATGTTCCCCTTGCGGTGATAAAAGAAGTACTCTCCCTGTCTCCTATTTTTATCTTAATCTGGTTGTAGCCAGAGTAAGCATCCATGAAGCTCAATAACTCGTGTGCCGAGGTAGCGTCCACCAGCTGATTAATTCGGGGCAAGGGAAAGTGATCTTTTGGGCAACATTTATTAAGATCGGTGAAATCTACACACATCCTCCACTTATTATTCTTCCTTTTTACCATAACAACATTGGATAGCCAGTCGGGGTATTTGACATCTTCGATGAAGGAGGCCTTTTGTAGCTTCTCAACTTCTTCTTGGATTGCTTGATTCTTCTCTGGGCTAAATACCTTTCTTCGCTTCTTCACCGGCTTGGCCTCCTTGTTAACATTGAGCTCATGACGTAGGAAAACTGGATCTATTCCTAGCATGTCTTCGTGGCTCCATGCAAAAGCTTCCTTTCTATGCCGTAGAAATGTCACTAGCTCCTATTTTATGGACGGATCTAGGGAAGCGCTGATTTGAGTTGTTCATTCTGGTCATTCGTCATCCAGAATAATGTTCTCAGTAGTTTTGATGACTTAGCCCTTGACAAGTTGAGACTCATCTCTGGGGTCCAAGGTCTCGATCTTCGCCTCTTCGAACTCATCCACCTGGTAGGTGGTGGATTTCTTCCTCGCCTCTTCCAGTCCTTCCTGCTCGGTAGATGAATAGTAACATTCCCGAGCTACTTTCTGGTCTCCTTTCATAATTCCAACTCCAAAATTGGTCAGAAACCTCAAGCACTAGTGTACCGTGGATGGTACGGCCTCAAACTTCTTAAGGCCTACTCTTCCCATGATTATGTTGTAGGCTGATTGGACATTTTTATCCATTACAAAAAAGTGTACTTTCTCTGTTCTGCATGCAGGCTAAGTGCCCATGAGCATGTCCAACTTGATCATCCCAAGTGGAAAGATCTTCTCTCCTGTAAAATCGAGGAGGGGCCTATGATATGGCTCCAATTGGGCTAACTTCAAATTCAACTATCAAAACATGGGTAGAACATGATGTCTGCAGAGCTACCATTGTCCACCAATACGTGTGAAATCACCACATCCTTCATTCTCATCTTGACCACTAAAGGGTCGTCGTGAGGATATAGTATGCCAACAAGATCATTTTTGGAAAATCATATAACCAATTTGTCCCTATTCACCTTCCTCGAACGATCATCTTTAGTCAAATTTATGCATTGTATGTAAGAACAAGCTTGAGCCCCATTGAGGTAAGCTTTCCGTTCAGCAGTATGATCTCCTCCTCCTGCATCGCCACCTGTAATCACATTACATTCAAATGATCCGAAATGGATGGAAAATACCTCTCATTTTGGTTGCCTTAGTTTTTCAGGGAGGTCAGGATCATCCTCTGGATGATCTTCATGATCCCTCTTTTTATCATCTCTTGGTCGGCGAGGAGATTTGGACCTTTGTCTTCCACTTTTGCTAGTCTTCCCACCATTTTGGCGATCAACGAACTTACTCAACTTTTCTCGCCTGATGAGTGCTTCGATCTCATTCTGGAGAGCTATGCAGCTTTTGGTCATTTGGTCGTGATCTCTATGGAACTCATAACATTTGGACTTATCCCTCTTATCGGGGTCTATCCTCATTTTCTCCGACCAATTTAGATCCTCGTTGTTCTTGATCTCTTCCGGAATATGGTTCATATCCACCTTCAAGGTCGTGTAATTCCCATACTTCTTTAATTACTCAAGCGCCTCCTTGGCCTTTGGTCACTTACCGTTCCCATTGTGATTTTGGTCCTTCTTCTCGGCGGTACCTTCAGCCTTGGTCTCTACTTTAGTGCCAGGGTTCTTCTTTACATCCATAGCCTCTTCGACATTCATGATCTTGGCTGCCTTTGCCATCAGTTATGCCATAGATTTAGGGGGTCTTTGGCCAATGTATAATATAACTTGTCCGGTAATAGACCACTCATTAGAGATGTTATTGTTATTTTCTCCTCGTAGTCAATCACTTCCATCTTCTCGTTATTAGAATGAGTGATGTAATCCCTAGTGCTTCTCCTACTTTATGCTACTCTCTTAACTGGCTTTGCTCCAAAGCATAAGTTTCCTATGAAAAGCTCTGCCAATTGATGGAAAGTAGCGATCTTGCCCCGAGGAAGTTTAATGTACCATATCTGGACTGATCGAGTTATGGTTCCAAAGAAAGCCCTACATCGCATCTCATCTGCAACTACGTAGATGTCAGTAGCAGCCTAGTACTGCTCTATATGGAGGACGGGATCAGTTTTTCCATCATATTTGGGCGTCACTACCGGGGCTTTAAACTTTGATGGTGTGGGAAAATCCACTACCGTCTGCCCGAAAGGCGACCCTTGGACAAAAGTTCTTTGGAGAGGATTCTTGGCCTTAGCCATTTCCCCTATCCGGATTCCAATCTCTGAATAGAGACCTTCCATGCATCATTCCCTGCCTCGGGCCTATTTGCCCGAGCAACAGAGCGCGTTGAATTCTCCTCTTAGGATCTTTCATTACGGGTTACTGGTTGTGACTGGGCAGAACCTTCCCTTAGATCAGTTGGTCGTTGAGAATTCCTCGACGCGATCCTAGGGGGATTTTGATTCCTCCTAGGGCCCAAACGGTCAAAAGGGGAGACTCTGATAAATCTTTCCAATGCGCTTGTTCGCTCAGGAGTTAAAGTAACATTTGGTCTAGAATTTGTAGCTCTGATAGATGAAGTTCGCCCAGGTTGATATGAAGGATCATTGGACCTCTCAATATGATAAGATTCACTGCGCATGGTCTGAGAAACATCCGAGAATAGTGTACGTATGGTTCTTGAGGATGGCAGATGGGTATTTCTCTGAACACTTCGTTGACCTGACTGGGCAGGTGACCCATTGCGATCAAACTGAATGAGTTGTCGCATAGTTTCTTGCATGGTCGTTTGCCCTTAGGCCAAGTTGGCTACTATTCCTGTAAGTTGATCAATAGTTTGAGGAGTAGAGGGATTTGGAGGGCCCCCGATATTGTTCCAGGTGCTAGATTCTGGGATCTCAGCCATTAGTAATAAATTTTTGGTGAAAAATGCTACGTATAGTCGTTTCTCACAAACGGCGCCAATCTGTTGATGTAAAAAACTAGATTGGATCTAATTAATTAATCACAGATAAAAAGGAATAAAGAAAATAAGACAATAGATTTTTAAAGTGATTCAGCCCAGCAAGAATGGCCTACATCCACTATTCTTGTATTGCCAATATGTGCCTTAATCTCGATGATGGTTACCAGAGATTAATTGATCGCGTATGGGGAGTGTTACAATGTATTTATAGCCTTGGGTCTATCAGTATGAATAGACAAGATGTCGTTATTCAATTGACATATACATCTGTATAATGAGGGTGTTCATTAAACCCAATGTTCATTGAATGTGTAGTTATCGCTTGATCTTTCTGTCCAGATGCTTGGCACGCTGAGTAGCTCGATAGGCCATATAGCTCGGTATGGTCTATAGTTCGTCACACTGAGTAACTCGGTATCCCTGTAGCTCGGGGATCATATGTATTCGCCACGTAATGTGCTATGTGCCTTTATATGGTTAATCCACGTTAGCTGCCTAATTTTTGTATCAACAATAAGTATAATTTTTCTCCCAAAACATGTCGAGATAATAATGGTTGTGATCCTATATACTTATTCTACTCTTGGAATGCTTATTCACACTCTGCATTACATTAAAAGGTCTTTCTAAGCACCTTGAGTAATGGTAAACACCTATATATTGCTCAGGAAAAAAACCAATTTAGATAAGCTACTCTACTAGTAAGTCTTTAAACATCCTTCTTGTAAGTCGACGACTGCATTTCTATCAGAGGTTTGATTTTGGCGGGGTTAGCTTCAATTCCTCTTTGGTTTGCTATGAAGCCGAGGAACATTCCCTCTTCCACACCTAACACACACTTGGTCGGATTTAACTTCATGTGATGCCTTTCCAGCTGATCGAAAGTCTGACTGAGGTCCTTGATATAATTTTAAGCCTTCTTGATTTTAGTCAATATATCATTTACATAAACCTCCATATTTTTCCCAATCTTCTCTTCAAGCACTTTGTTGACCAATTTCTGGTACGTTACTCCAGCATTTTTTAGCCCGAAGAGCATTACATTGTAGCAATAAGTACCTTGGTTAGTAATGAAAGAAGTATTTTCCTTCTCTTCTGGTTTCATTCTTATTTGGTTATCCCACAGTAAGCATCCATGAAGCTCACAGCTCATGTCCTGATGTAGCATCCACCAACTGATCAATTCTAGGAAGGGGAAAGTGGTCCTTTGGACAAGCTTTATTAAGATCAGTAAAATTTGCACACATTCTCCACTTATCATTTTTCTTTTTGAACATCATAATGTTAGCCAACCATTTTGGATCTACATTATCAATGAGTTGGGCCTTTTGTATTTTCTCCACCTCTTCCTGTATAGCTTGGTTTTTCTCCGGACTGAACACCCTATGCCTTTGCTTGATCGTCTTAGCATCCTTATTAATGTTAATCTCATGAAGAGAAAGTTGGGATCAATCCCAGGCATATCCTTGTGGCTCTAAGAGAACACATTCCTCCATTGTCTCTAGAATGCAATCAAGTCATGTTTAAGGACTAGATCCAGTGTGGAGTCGATCTGGGTGGTTCTCTTCAGTTTGTTATCATCTAGGATTATGCTTTCGGTGGCTTCAATAATCTTCCCTTTGACTAACTTCGTTTCATCTTGAGGATCCACAGTTTTAAATTTCGACTCATTATTTGGATTCATAGTGTCTAGTAGTAAGTGGTGGTCTTCTTCTTTAGATTAACCAAATCTTCTTACTCGGTTGAGGAGTAATAACATTCTCTGTCCACCTTTTGGTCACCTTTTATGACACCAACCCCAAAGTGAGTAAGGAACTTCAAGCACTGATGAATTATGGATGGTATCGCTTCAAAATTCTTTAGTTCTACCCTACCGAAGATCAGGCTATAAGCAGATTGAACATTCTTATCCATCATAAACAAGCGTATATTTTTAGTATGGCTTGCTGGACAAGTGCCGAACAACACTTCTATCTTGACTATCTTAAGGGGGTAAACTTTTTTTCTTGAAAAACCTATTAATAGCCTGTGGTATGGTTCCAGCTGACTACATTCCAGTCCTAAACTTTGAAAGCAGGGGTAAAACATAATATCAGCCGAACTCCCATTTTCAATCAGAACCTTCGCAATGATGGTATTCTGAATCCAAAACTTGACAACCAACGGATCATTATGGGGATACATTACCCCAGAAAGGTCATTTTTGAAAAAGCCAATTACTATTTTGTATTTATTGACTTTCATGGGCCGATCATCTTCATTCATATTGATTCTTTGGATATAGGAACAGGCATGTGCCTCATTCAGGTAGGCCTTTCTCTCTATAATTTGATCTCCTGCTCCTGGATCGCCACCTGTAATTACATGATAATCAAAAGAGCTAAACGTACCATAGCTACTTCAAGTTCTGGTTGTTTGGGCTTCTTTGGCAGGTTGGGATCATTTTTATAACCATCTTCATGGTTTCTCTTTCGATCATCTCTGGGTTTGCAGGGATAATTTGACTTTCCCCTTGTTTCTCTGCATTCTCACAGATCGACAAATTTTTTCAGCTTTCCTCAGTGAAAGAGGGATTCCACTTTTTTCTTCTTAGCGATACAATTATCAGTCTTGTGGCCATGATCCTTATGGAACTCATAATATTTCAATTTGTCCCTCCTGTTAGGTGGTGCCCTCAGCTTCTTGGGCCATCATAAATATTTAATGTATTTAATCTCCTCTAGGATATGGTCAATAATGACCGCCAATAGAGTATATATTCCATACTTTTTGAGCTTATCAACATCCTTAGATTTTTACCCCTTCTTCTCTGGCTTAGTGGAAGGACTTTGATGTGAAGCTATTGCTTCCTCGACGTTCATGATTTTTTCTACCTTCATCATGAGCTTAGTTATGGTTTGAGGAGGATCTTTGTCCAGAGTGTAGTATAGCTTTTTTGGAAGCAATCCACTCATTAAAGTGGTGATGGTTATTTTCTCTTCATAGTCAACCATTTTTAATTTCACGATGTTAAAATGAGTGATGTATTCCCTGGTGGTTTCCCCTACTCGCTTTCTAACACTCAGGAGATGTGCTAATACCTTCACTGGCTTGACCCCAAAATAGAAGTTAATGATGAACAGCTCAGCAAGCTGGTTTAAATTGGTAATTTTTCCTCGAGGTAGGTTATTATACCATATTTGGGCTGAACTAGTAATGGTTCTTAAAAAATCTCGACATCTCATTTCATCAAGAACAAAATATATGTCAGCTACAGCTTGATACTTCTCTATGCGTAAAACTGGGTCAGTTTTACCATCATAATTGGGGGTGACTACAATGGTTTTAAACTTGAATGGAGTTGCGAACTCAATAATTGCCTGAATGAATGGAGATCCCTTGATGAAATTTCACTATAACTGATTATTTGCCTTTGATATTTCTCCCATTCGATCTTCTAATCGCTATATTGATCCCTTCCATGAAGGGTTGCCTGCATCAGATCTGTGTGAAGTAGCTTGGCTATCCTGACCATGTCTTTGCGTTGAGATCTATTCTTGAGAAGACTTCTCGGTGTGCACAGATAGTCAAATGCTTAATCTTGACCTGATTCATGCTTCATGGTGTTCAGTTGGGTGTTAATTAGTTCTGGATAACTCTATGGGAAGATTTTTATTTTCTCAGGGTCCCAAATGATCAAAAAGTAAAGCTTTGCTTAATCTTTCCAAAATGCTTGGTCTTTCAGGAGAGAGAGAATAGCCATCATAGAATTTTGTGGATTTATACGATGAACTTACTTATGGATAGTAAGACCTATCACGTGAACATCTGGAATAGCTATGTCGACTATACCTAGGAGGAGGAGGTGACATTTCTCTCCTCGACGAAGGAATCGATTGCTGCCTGGAAAGAGATGGAGATCTGGAATGTAATGATTAATCTAATTACCTCATTATTTACTGCATGGCATATTTACCACGTGTAATACTGGTAAGAATTCCATTCAGGCCGGCGTTCGTAGGCGGAGTAGATGGGATGGTTGGGTTGCCTTTATTTCTCGCGTTAGTCTTTGGATCATTCATCTTCCCTTAAACTAGAATGTATGAGATATAGAAGTCAATTAGACACACGTTCCCATAGACGACACCAATCTGTTGATGTCAAAAAATGGACTAGATCCAATTTTCTAATCATAGATAAAATATAAGATTGATATGAAATGATCACACAGGAGATAATGAGTTTTTAAAGTGGTTCGGTTGTGTAAGAAAGCATACGTCCATTGTTATTGTATTGATTTGAGTGATTATAGAAAGGTAGTTACTCTTGTTAAGAAGAGTATCCTAGAATTCGTTATATCTTGCCTTTTGTGAAAGGGATACAATCTATTTATAGGGCCTGGAGATCAAGGGTTGGAGTGCCTTTCTATATTCAAGCATTTACACCCGTACATAATGAATGTGATGGTTAATAGTCTAGACCATGTGCGAAAGGACCCTTGGCTATTTCCCCCATGTGGTGACTATTCATTTACTTTGATGGTCTGCTTTCTTCAAGTTGATCGACATGCCTGCCGAGCAACTATCTTCGGGGTTAATTAAGTTACTGTTGACTAGGACTATTGCCATGTAAGGAGACGAGTGTCCATTTCTTATTGGTCCACGCATGTGGACAATTTTTTGTATCAATAATAAGTATTACAAAAATAATGTAATTCAATTACGAACCAAGCTACATAAAGAGTCAAAACTTATTAATCACTGAACATAAACACCCAATAGTGTAATAGCACATAATGGAGTGAAATTTATTTTTAAGAATTATCTATAATAACCTTTCCATTAAATCGTAACTAGAGATATCAGATTCAACTTATACCAAGAAAGCTAAAACCTTGCGGAGTATTGGTATGCGAATTCTAATTCGGTATTATATCACATAACTAGTGTAATTATTCAATTGTTCATATCACCATGATAGTTTATGGATTGTTGTTCTCATTTTGAACTTTTCTACGTAGTTCACAATATCTCAAATTTAATTTTAATTTTTAAAAATATAGTTTTTAAAACATAAATTAATGATTTCATTTTTTATCTGATTTCATTAAACCCTTCATTGCATATAGTATAATTAGGGAATAAACTATTGTTATACCCATGATAATGCTACTTGGCCTGTAGAACTTAGGGTATTAGGTGCCTAGTTTTGCTTACCATATGGATGCCACTCTTCGGACTTAGGGATCAATAATTTTACCTTATCATTATTTTTGTTATATTATTTTATATCCAAGTATATTTATTGGATGATTATTATATTTTATTGGTACACAGTTTAAGCCTCTCTACCGAATAATTATGGGATGATCTTGTTATAAAAATACCTGAACCCTTACTCTTTATGACTTGATATTTCTATATCTAGTTATAATTACCATACTCTTATAGTATATCAACTGATTCTTTCTTGTTGTTATCTATTACAGTTGATATATAAATTTTTTATATTCAATTCAGTTAACAGCAAATTATCATACTGAGTTATTCGCCATCTTGTACAATCTCTTAAAAATATTTTAACTTCCAACTGTTATAGAATTACATACCTGGCTAATATTTTCTTATTATTTTTCCATCCCTCTTTTTATTTTTAATTGGTACCTATAAGCAACAATGAGAAGTTCAAGCTAGGATTGTATGAAATTCAGGAATATTTTTAGGAATAATCATATGGAAGTTAGTCAAGCATATAGATAAAATAAGATAGTGTTGTAGAGTTGAAAATATGTATTGTAGCAATAGAATTTTAATAACGCCTCATATTTTGAAAGAACTGATGGATTTTATTATGTTTTAGTATATATTAAGTTAAACCTAACACTCGAGAAAATGGGGTGTGACAATTGGTATCAGAACTAACCCCAGTTATCCATCCTATGCAGGACATATGTTTAAGGTTAAGATTAGGGAAGTTGATCAGTTGATAGGTTTTAAGGATGATTTAAATAAGACATTTAGACATGCGTTGAGAAAATCAATCTCTAAATTACATTACAGAGATATTAGGACTTTGTATAGGCATACTTTAATGATATAAGTAGTATTTACTATATAAGCATTTGGTTCGTTGAGTGATCAGTTGCAATGATAAGATATTTGGATATGGATCATGAGAATTAGTCCTTGAATTACAATTTTAAGATATGTGAAAATCTATTATTTCAGATATTATGACTTTACATGGTCCACAGAACCATTAAGAATTTTGAGGAATTAACAGGATATAATTAAGGATTTATATGGGACATGCTAATAAAGTTATCTTAGGAAGGTATTATATACACTATACTCTACACCATAAGTTTTTACATAAAGAACTATTCTTCTTGTTAAATAATTCAATTTGTATTATCCTTGATAATAAATAACTTCATTTGGATTTCCATATTTTCTTCACTTTGAGAATGATCTCACTTTTCATTGATCTTTCGTTATCATCTTCCACATTGTACTCTTGTTGCATTATATAATATTCTCGATAGATTGTGAGAAGAAATTACTTATGTTAGAATGGTACCTAAATAGGATTAGATAAGAAAACCAATAAATAATTCTTTAGTGGGCATTAGGAATTTTATTAGTAAAATTAGGGGTATCAGAAATATTAGTAAGACGTTATACTCTTTAGAACGTAATGGTACTGCTTACTGGATCCTACACCCCAAAACTGAAATTATCATGGAACTGAAACTTGGATACAATTCACGATTGATTGAACAAATACCACATCCCTTATAACTTCGAGAACTTACTTTCCAATACACCTTGATTCAAGATATCACTAAAAATTCAATATCTCCATAAACAATATCGGTTTAGTAGTGGAACCTAATTTCTTAAGCGTAATCCCAGAATATGATTTATTTACCAAAAAATTATTTCTATTATAATTAATTTTCAAATGACATTCCAATCCAAAACCCAAATAATCTTGTTCATAAGAAGGGTGCATAACGAAAAACCTTAATAGACTCAAATATCATCATTATGCAATTTAAGAGGACTAATAAAGTTCTTATTTGATACACAAGGTCATTTAATCTTAAATAATTGACACCCTTGTACCGCACCTTGCCTAATCTAAATAATCAACAAACCAAAATTCAAATTTCGTATCCCTTACTTTATTAAGTTAGTTGGAATCACTAATAGTTACTAGTTAAGTAAATCGAGATATAGTTAATTACCTTAATCTCATACTTAAGTTATAATACCCCTATGATCAAACCCGATAAGTTACGTCTTTGTAAATAGAACTCAATTGGAAAATTAGGTTTTCATTACTTTATAATAAACTTTACCTTAGCCTGCTTCTTTATTATGTGCATTTCAAATGCTTTTAATATGTGTTAAATTAACCAAATAATATGAGGTGATACAATACATGTAGTCCATCCCTAACAATCTATTGTTAGATTCTTTCCATTATTAATCTTACCACCCATTACTTTCAAGGATGTATTAAACACTTGACTTCGTAAATTTGGGACGATCATATAACTATTTTTGAAACTCTAATGAAAGTTTCCTATTGTTTTAGAATCCACATAAGTGTATCTGAAATATGGCCAGTGAAAATGTTCAAACATTAGTAGTGTCCCTACAACCCTCAAGACGTAATAAGAACCGACTGATTAGGAATAACTACAAAATAAAATTTTAATTTTGATCTACTAACAATAAAAGTAGAAAAGCTATCAAGGCTTCTTTATAAATTTCTAACGCCACATGTCATATTAGGAGAAAGAAAATAAGTCAATCATCTGTATAAACTCCATTCAACTTATTTACATCAACCCTATCAGAAGTTTCAAAGATATGAAATTAATACATACTTAGGATTAGTTCCTATTTTTAATATTTATTCCATTTCTTGCATAAACAAAGAAAATCCCAATCTTCTAAACAATAACTTTTCTTCCTATTTTCAGCTTATTAGAATGCATGATAGGAAATTCCAGAAATTTCTACTTATTCCCATGTTACATTTCTTCTAAGTATGGAAAATATATTAATAGTGAATGAGTGAAAATATATAGTTATAATAACTTTACTTCAATGAGAATAAATAATGTAATGCTCCTCACTAATTAGTATATTGGTTTAAAACTTAGAAAGATACTCACGTGAAGAATTCAGTAATTCATTGGAATAACACAAGAGATGTACATAAAGGCCTAGATTATAGCATATATTGGATTAAATACATGTCCTTTTACATTACATAAACCATAGACAAACAACTCCAGTTGAATAGTTTAAGACTAAACATAATTATGACTTAGCAATGTGTTTAAATCCAATCTTGATTACGCATAACATAGTATATAAACCCAGTTAAGTTCTAAACATTATCAACTATGACTTTATAAACGCAATTATTTGGATTCAATATATTAGTTATGTGTTACATCTTCCTCCAAGCATACTTCGAATAGTAGTATTTCCATTCGCATGTTAAACGATATAGATGTTAGTGACCACATTCACATAGGTATATATATATATATATATATATATATATATATATAGTAGTAATTCCATTAGCATGTTAAACGATATATACACCTTTGAATACGTAACCCAATCGATATTTCATATCCAAAATTATTCAATGTTATGAAGTATCTCTAGACTAACACCGATAATAAACCTCTTACCTTTATAGATCGTTGGTAGATTCCATGAGATTTAGAAGTCATTTATGTTGTGATCCCTAGTAAAACTATACAACTCTAAGACCAATCATCCTATTTTTAAGTACCCAAAACTATTAGAGGTTACCTTCCACCCCATAAATGTTCTTTCAATCAAATTGAAGTACTATATATGTATTTTCACAGTATTCCAAAAACGTTAAAGATTTAACGAAACATCACATTAAGATTCAAGATATATTTGTGAATATTATTTAGCTAATTATGTATCTAAAAATGTCCCCATAAGAGTATCGAGATCTCCAAAACTAAACTCTAGTTCCAACATTATTCCAATATTGTAAACATTATATTTTATGATAAATTAATATCTATGTACCAACCCTAGATACATTCTCATTAGTGCTTGAACGTTCTAAATAAACCTCTCTATCAAGTCATCAACTGAAATCAGTAATCTATGAGTGATTACACCTCAGGAAGAGTATATTCGATTGAGATAACCAATTTATGGCACTTCAAGTAGAAACTATCGAACTACTAAGTTTCCAATAGAAACTTATGCTTTCAAATACATATATTGCAGACAAATATAAAATATCATTATTCCAATAACAAAATACAACCCATAGTATGCTCTCACCAATACTAAACTTTCTATCATAAAATAGTTGTTTGCAATTTTAAAACAAACACCATATGACGAGAACATGTCTAAATTCTTTATATTACCATCAAAATCCTAATTGTGATCCCTTCATTTCCTTATTATTAAAACCTTTTTATTGAATCCTTGCTATAAAAACCCTCATTATGAAAACCCGTATTACACTACGCAGCACATGCAAAGCTTGTAAAAATGCCGATTATTTGTTTTCAATCTTGGTTACATCAACATCATATATATAGTTGTGTTGCACGTCTTACGATTATAGAATAAAATAACTTTAGTGATGCTTTCACATTACATGATAAAGTCACAACTTCAAAGGTAGTCAAAAAATGATCATTTTGAAATATGGTATCCCTTAGATAATATAATAAGCACCGTCAGAGTCTTAAAGTCAAAGGATGTAGTAAATTTTGAAGGAAAAAAATGCTTTTTAAGGTGGATAGAATGCAACATCCCATATTTTTTATTTAAATTCAATTATCCACTTGAGTTGACTTACTTCTCTAAATAAAGATTTTTATAAATCAACACATGTTAATAATCATCTCAAGACAAATTACATATCTGTTATGTAACATTTATTAGTTATCCATATTTTAAGAAAATCATAAATATTAATGACTACATATAGTAGATCCTAAATGACATTAGCATTACTTGGTAACTCAATTTTAACCATAATATGGAATTATTTTTAGGTTTAAATACTCTTCAAATGATGAAATTGTGAAAATAATTACTTTATCGATTACTTTGGTTAAAAATATTTATATATAGTTGAGAGGGAATAATATAAGTTTCATTCATTAAAGGTGTAAAATTACAACTACACAAAAATTTAGGTGACAAAACTACAATAATAACAATCGAGAAAATATCTAGATATTTCGAATTTTCTTTTTTCGTCTCCACAATTTGAGCAACCTTGTTACAACTAAAACAAGTTTCCTTACTAGTGTGTATTCTACAAATGACCTCTTATAAACCTACCCAACCTATCACTAACTTTACTATAAACAGGAAGTCCCCCAACACCATAAAGCTCACCAATTCACTTGAAACCTTAAGAATACACAAGTCTCTTCTTCCATACCCATTTGTTCTACCCATGTTTATGGAGTTTTTATTCCTATACATGGATGATTAGGTTAAAGGAGTGTTCTTTGCGTGTGTATTTGGTTATGCATTTTGAGCTTGTGGAATTCAGCTATGGATGACAATTGGGTATGTTCTATACTCTATTTTTTTCCTAATTAGATTTCATATGTTCGTATATATATATATATATATATATATATATATATATAGACATACACACTATGAGTATGCTTGTTTGTGTTACGAGAGGAAGAAGAGAGAAAAGTTGAGATGGAGAAGAGAAAGGGAAACCGAGAGCATAGAGAGAACTAGAAGAGTAAGGAGAGGATAGGAGAGCAAAAGAAGGTGGCCGTAAGTTAGCTGATGGAAAGGAAACTCACAGAGAGGGAGAGAACCATTTTGGTTCTTTTTTTATAAACCAACGGTAACTAAGTTTGTGAGTGTGTGTGTGTGTGTGTGTGTGTGTGTGTGTGTGTTTGTGTGCGTGTATATACACACACATATACACACACGCACACACACACAGAGATATATATATATATATATATATATATATATATATATATATAATATTTAATATTAAACTCATTTTATTTATTAAAGATTTAAATAGTCATATCTTTCAAAATATAAATCAGAAAAATGTGGGGAAAAATAACTTTGGGTTCATGATGACGAGTAGATAAATTTAGTGTATACTTTATCAATATTTGACACCAGTTTAACAAAAGGAAATTTTTAAGCCTTCGTGTTAATTAAGGGTCATCCTAAACTCGTCAAAAATAACTTTTTTCATACGGGTTTTATTCCAAAAATTCTCGTATACTATTTGATGTTTTTTTAAATATAACATATATTTTCATTTACAAACTTCGAAACATTATTTTTATCTACCTTTGTATTATTATTAACAAAGTTTTTTTGTTATTGTATCATTTTAAAGGAGGATTTGAATGCGGTTCCTATACGAACACTGTGTATTATAAAATATTAATTCTCTACAAGTATTACCAAAATACTATAATTTAATTATGGACCAAGCTTTTTCGAGAGTAAAAACCTATTAGTCTCTATACGTAAACACCCAATAGTGTAATTTCACAAAACCGAGTGAAATGTATTTTTAATAATTATCCGTAGTAACCTTTCCAGTAAATCATAGCTAAAGATACCGGATCCAACTTATACCAAGCAAGATAAAATCTTGTGGAGTTTTGGTAGGTGAATTATAATTTGGTACTATTTCATACTATTACCTTGATTATTCAATTATCCATATCACTTTGTGACAGTTCCTAGAATCCTGTTCTCATTTTGAACTTTTCTGTGTAATTCACAATCCGTAAAATTTGATTTCAATTTTTAAAAATATAGTTTTTAAAACCTAAATCATTAATTTCATTTTTGTCTGATTTCATTAAAACCTTTATATTATATATTATAATCAGGGAATAAACAACCATTTTACCTAAAATAATGTTATTTGGCCTGTAGGACTCAGGATATTGCGTGCCTAGTTTTTCTTACCATATGGATGTCACTCTTTGGAGTGAGGGTAGAGCTATTTACCTTACTGTTAATTTTTTTTATATTGTTTTATCTCCAGGAATCTTTATTGGATGATCACAAAAATTTATTGTTATGTAGTTTAAACCTCTACACCAAATAATTATGGGATTATCTTGTTATAGAAATACTTGAACCCTGACTCGTTATGACTTGATATTACCATATCTAGTTATAATTACCATACTCTTATACTATATCAACTCATTCTTTCTTAAATTGTCTATTGATATTTAACTTATTTTAAATTCATTGTGTTAACAAAAAATTATCATACTTAGTTATTCACCATCTTATACATTCTCTTTAAAATCTTTTAACTTCAAATTGTTATATTAAAATTATCTACTTGACAAAGTTTTGCTTATTATTTTTCCACCTCGCTAGTTATTTTAAATAGGTTCCTGTTGATACCAAAAATTATCCACCTATGTGGACTAATCAGAAATGGACACTTGTCTCATTACGTGAAAGAAATCCTAGTCAGCATTCACTTAACCAACTCCAAAGATAGTTGCTTGGCAGGCATGTCGACCAACTTGAAGAATGCAGACCATCGAAGTAAATAAAAGGTCACCACATGGGGTACCAACCAAAGGTATTTTCGTACATGATATAGACAATCAACCATCACATTCATTATGTACGGATGTAAATTCTTGAATATGTAAAGGCATTTCAAATCTTGATCTCCTGGTCACTATAAATACATTGTATCCTCTTCATTAAAGGCATGATAGAATGGTTTCTAAAATATTCTTCTTAATAAGAGTAACCATCTTTCTGTAATCACTCAAATCAATACAGTAACAGTGGACTTATGCTTTCTTAGACATCTGAATCACTTTGAAAGTTCTTTGTCAATTATATAGTTATTTCATTACAATCTTATATGTTATATGTGAATAAAAAATTGGATTTAGTCCATTTTTTTACATCAACGGATTGGCGCCGTATATGGGAACGTGTGTCTAATTATCGTTCTCTATCCCGTGCATCCTTGTTCAAAAAAAGATTAATAATCCTGAGCCTAGTGCTAGAAATGAAGGTAACCCAACCGTCTTATCTTCTTCGCCTACAGTAGCAGATCTAAATAGAATTCTTACCAGTATTACCTGGGGTCAAGATGTAATGTAGAAAATAATAAGGCATTTGGCTCAATCATTATAAGACGGATCTCCAACTCTTTTCAGGCAACAAACGGTTACTTCGTCAATATAGATATGCCACCTCCGCTTCCTAGGCACAACCGACATAGCTATTCTAGATCTTCACGAGATAGGTCTTACCATCCAGGAGTAAGTTCATCTCTCAAATCCATAAAATTCTATGATGGACATTATATCTCTCCTGAAAGACTAAGCATTTTGGAAAGGTTGAGTAGAGCTTCACTTTTTGACATTTTGGGACCCCGAGCAAATAGAAATCCTCTTAGAGAGCTACCCATAACTAATCAACACCTAGTTGACCAGCGTGAAGCTTCAATCAGGTAAAGATCAAGCGTCCGATGACCTATGCATGCTGAGCAGACTTCTCAGGAAGAGAGCTTCGCACAAACACAGGGCCGGGATAGTAGAGATGCTTCATACAAATCAAAGGCAGTAACCCTTCATGGAAGGGCTCGATCCAGCAATTAGAAGATTGATCGGGAGAAATATCAAAGGCAAAGAATCTGTTGCAGAGGAACTTTGTCAAAGGGTCTCATTTCATTCAGGCAATTATTGATTTTCCAACTCTATCGAAGTTTAAAACCCTTGTGGTCAGCCCTAAATATGATGGTAAAACTGACCTGATTTTATACATAGAACAGTATCAAGCTACAGCCGACATATTTTCTATTCCTAATGAGATGAGATGTAGAGCTTTTTCCAACACCATTACTGGTTCAGCCCAAATATGGTACAATAACTTGCTCGAGGATAAATTTCCAACTTCAACCAGCTTGTCGAGCTATTCATCAGCAATTTATATTTAAGGGACAAACCAGTAAAAATAGTATCCCATCTCCAAAGTGTTAAGCGATGAGTAGGAGAAACCACCAGGGAGTACATCACTCGTTTTAACAATGAGAAATTATAAGTGATTGACTATGAGGAGAACTCATCCATCACTTCTTTAATGAGTGGATTACTTCCAGAAAAACTATATTATGCTCTAGCCAAATATCCTCCTAAAATCATGACTGATTTCATGGTTAAGGAAAGAAAAATCATGAATGTTGAGGTAGCAATGGCTGCAAAGAAGAGTTCAGCCACTAAGCCTGAGAAGAAGGATCAGAAGGAGAAAAAATCGAAGAAGGATGATAAGCTCAAAAAGTATGGAACATATACTCCATTGACTATCTGCATTCACCACATCCTAGAGGAAATCAAACACGATAAAGATTTACGATGTCCGGAGAGGTTGAGCGAACCCCCTAACAGGAGGGACAAATCTAAATATTATGAGTCTATAAGGATCATGGCCACATGACTGATACCTATATTGATTTAAAGAATGAAGTGGAATATCTCATTCATCGAGGAAAGCTGAAAAAATTTATTGATCAGCGAGAAAATAGAGAAATAAGGGGAAGGTCAAATTCTCCGAGCAAACCCAGAGATGACAGGAAGAGAAACCATAAAGATGGTCTCGACCTTTCGAAGAAGCCTAAGAAACTAGAGAGTGAGGTAGCTATGATAAGTTTTGGCTCTTTTGATTGTTATGTAATTACAGGTGGCGATGCAGGAGGAGGATATCACACTACAGAGAGAAAGGCCTTATTTAATGAAGCACATGACTGTTCTTATATCCAGAGAATCAATTTGAACCAAGATGATCGGGACAAGAAATTCAATAAAGATAAATTGGTAATCAACTTCTCCAAGAATGACCTCTCTGGGGAACTGTATCCCCATGATGATCCATTGGATGTGAAGTTTAGAATCCAGGATGCCATCATCGCCAGGGTTTTGATTGATAATGGGAGCTCAACTGATATTATGTTTTACCATTGCTTTCAGAGTTTAGATTTGGCACTCAATCAACCGGAACCATACCACATGCCATTGATAGGTTTTTTTCACAAAAAGTCTGCCCACTAGGGACAGTTAAGCTAGAAGTGTTGTTCGGCACTTGTATAGTAAGCTGTATTTAAAAGATACGCTTCTTTATCATGAATAAAAATGGTCAATATGCATATAATGTGATCCTCGACAGAGTGAGTCTCAAGAAGTTTGAAGTTGTATCATCTAGAGTCCATCAGTGTTTAAGTTCCTGACTTACTTTGGGCTTGGCATCATAAAGGGCAATCAAAAGGTGGACAGAGAGTGCTATTACTGCTCAACCAAGAAAGAAGACTTAGCTCATTTGAAGAAGAAGAAGACCAACACTTACTAGGTAGATACTAAGGAGCCCAATAGTGAATCAAAAGTTGAATCTATAGATCCCCAAGATAAAACAGAGTTAGTCAAATGGAAGATTGTTGAAGCCATCGAAAGCATAATCCTGGATGATGATAAATCGAAAAGAAATATCCAGATCGGCTCCACGTTGGATTCACTCCTTAAACAGGAATTGATTGCATTCTTGAGACAACGGAGGAATGTGTTTTCTTGAAGACACGTGGATATTCCTGGGATTGACCCCAATTTCCTCTATCATGAGATCAACATTAATAAGGATGACGAGCCTATTAAGTGAAGGCGTAGGATGTTCAGTCTGGAGAAAAATTAATCTATACAGAAAGAGGTGGAGAAATTATAAAAGGCCCAAATCATTGGGGATGTAAAATATCCAGCCTAGTTGGCGAACATTATGATGGTAAAAAAGAAAAATGATAAGTGGAGGATGTTTGTAGATTTTACTGATATTAATAAAGCCTTCTTAAAGGACCACTTTCCCCTACCTATAATTGATCAGTTGGTGGATGCTACATCAGGACATGAACTGCTAAGCTTCATTAATGCTTATTTTGAGTATAACTAGATAAGAATGAAGCCAGAAGACAGGGAAAAAACTTCTTTCAACACTAATTGTGATACTTATTGTTACAACGTGATGCTCTTTGGGATAAAAAATGCTGGAGCAACATACCAGAGGTTGGTCAATAAGGTGTTTGAAGAACAGATGGGGAAAAATATGGAGGTTTATGTGGATGATATGTTGACAAAAAGTGATAAGGTTTCAGATCATATCAAGAACTTTAATCAGACTTTCGATCAGCTGGAAAAACATAAGATGAAGTTAAACCCGACCAAGTGTGTGTTCGGTGTCCATTAAGGAATGTTCCTCAGCTTCATAGTAAACCAAAGGAGAATCGAATCTAATCCAGCCAAAATAAAATCTTTAGTAGAAATGCAATCGCCGACCTGCAGGAAGGATGTATAAAGTCTTATTGGTAGAGCAGCATTTTTAAACAAGTTTTCCATTCTTCAAGGTGATTATATTGACCATTTAGTGGAATAAAGAATGTGAAGAAGCATTCCAAGAATTGAAGAAGTATCTGGGATCATCACCTTTATTCTGTCGACCTGTTTTGGGAGAAAAGTTGTATTTATACTTAGTTGTTTTCGAGACTGCAGTTAACTCGGCCTTGGTTTAATTGGATAATGGGATCCAAAAACCAGTTTACTACACCAGCAAAGCATTTAGGGGAGCCAAAATCAGATATCTACGCTTGAAAAAATGGGCCCTTGCACTCATTGAAGCCTCCAAGCATATAAAGTCCTAATTCCAAGCACACGCCATAGTTGGGTATACTAAACTACCTCTCCAACAAGCACTCCACAAACCTGAGAAGTCAGGAAGATTAATGTACTAGGCAGTAGAACTGGGAGAGTATGACATCGTCTATGAACCAATGTCCTCATTGAAAGGCCAAGCTTTAACGTATTTTATTTCAGATTTCACCTATCCAGAGGTTACCGACCAACAAAAGTTTCCTACCAAGCCGACTTTTATGGAAGAGAGCTCAGCTCAAAAGCAAGCTAAAGTCACATCCAATCAAATCCAATAATCTATAATTCAAGAAATGGTTCAGAAGTATGTAGAGGAGAGTAAGAAGATATTCCACCATGGAGTCCTGTCAGTAGAAAGCTTCAGTAGTGATATCCCATTGTGGAATTTTTGTGTAGATGGATCTTCATTTGCAACTGGAAGTGACGCAGGTATAATAATCAATACATTCGATGATATTGATGTTGAATATGCCCTTAGGTTTCAATTTAAGGGATCAAATAATTAAGCGGAGTATGAAGATTTGATAGTTGGCCTGGAATTGGCCCATTCATTAGGTGTCGAGTAGATCGTGGTGCATAGTGATTCATAGCTGGTTGTCAACCAAGTGCTTCATCTATATTGAGTCAAGGGAGAATTGATGACTAGATACTTAGCCAAAGTCATGGAAGTTATTTCTAAGTTTTTAGGCATGCAACTAAATAGGATACCTACAGTAGCTAACACCCTAGTTGATTCACTTGATCGACTAGCTTAAATAATAAGAGTTGAACCCCAGAGGATCATTCCAGTTAAAATATTTGCCAACGGGAGCATAGACGAAGATTTAATGGTCAGTTTCATTGCAATAGATTTAGGACCTTCCTGGATGGATCCAATCAAAGCCTATATTGAAGATGGAACCCTATCAGCTGATCCTAAAGAAGCAAAAAACCTCTGGTGCAAAGCAAATAGATATGTGTTGGACAAAGGAGTTTTGTACAAAAGGGGATTAACTATCTCCTTACTATGCTGTGTTCATCCATTGGAGGTTGAAGATTTGATTAAAGAAGTTCATGGAGGTTTATGTTGAGCTCATTTAGCAGGTCGGTCATTGCCCTAAAGAATGAACACACCAGGATACTACTGGACGACTATGAGGGAAGATTGTAAGGCCTTCGTAAGAAAGTATGATAAGTGCCATAGGTTCTCTGTAATTCATAAAACACCCAACGCTGCTCTAGTTCCCATTACCTCACCTTATCCATTCGCTATTTGGGGAATTGACTTGGTCGGTCCATTGTCGACCACCAAAGGAAGGTTCAAGTAATTGATAATTTTTATTGATTACTTCACCACATGGGTGGAGGCAGAGCCGTTGATAGAAATGCCTTATGAGAAGGTGTACAAATTCATAATGAAAAGCATCATATGTAGGTATGGCATGCCCTATGCCTTCATTACAAATGATGGGACCCAGTTTGACAATGATGAATTTGAAGTGTAATGTGTCCAGTTCAAGATCCAGAAACTCCGTTCAGCACCAGGACATCCTCAAAGCAATGGTCAGGTGGAAGTGAAAAACATAAATTTTCTCAATGGACTGAAGAAGAGGCTTGATGCTACCAAGGGAAATTGGATTTATGAATTACATTCTATTTTCTGGGCTTACAAAAAAACACCGAGAACAACAACTGGAGAAACACCTTATATGCTTGTATTTGGGACAGAAGCCATGATACCAGTCGAGATAGGCCTACTAACCCACATGGTGCTGAATTTTTATTCTCCTATAAGTTACTTGATGAGATGATTGGACTTAGACATGTTATAGGAAGTTTGGTAAGATGCCTATACTTCACGAATATTACATTTATTACCCGTTAACTTTTGCATTTTTAGCCCCCTCGGGTACCGTAATTGCTAAATTATGCTCGTTAATCAGACGACCTCCATTTTATGCGCTAAAATGTTATTTGAGGTACTATTTGGTGTTTGTAGGTGTTACGCTGCTTAGTGTGAAGTTTCATCGCGTTTCAATAAAGTTTCATAACAGTTTGCACGTTCAGGGGCATTTTCATAATTTCACACTTCAGGATTTTTGTTCGAAGTATTCACGAAAGTTATAGCTCTCGGGTCAAACTTCGTGTGGTTATGAATGGTTCTCGAATCGGATTCCAAATGAAAAAAAACACGGACCTTTAATCAGGGAAGAATTATATTTATTTTTTAATATACTAACTTTTTAATAAATTCCCTCTGTGTCCCTTCCTCTTTTGCAGTAAGTTTTTGCAAATGTCGATTTTGGCTTTGTGCTCTGGTTTTGGTTTAGTCCAAAGTTGGAGCCTTTCGTCCAAAATTATAGCTTGGGTTTTGTTGGCCACGCATCAAATTGGATATGGGTCTTAGCTCGGATCTCGGGTTACACCCAATTGGTGGTCTCAGCTTTGAGCCAGCAATAGTGGGTCTCGGCTATGGCATCCATGGTGGGTCTTTGGGTTTCACCAATTTTGTAGCTCCAATCCAACACGTATCATGGGCCTTGTCCATTATTGTCCATTAACAAAACATAGGATAGCAGTTCTTGTATTGGTTCATGGTGGGTTTTGGCACGAATAACACGCAACACGGTGGTGGCCTTGATTTTGGAGGAATCACTTATCAGTATGGGAGGGAAAATAAAAGTATCAGGTGCGAATCGATTCGCACCTTGGCTAATCGATTATCTAAGAGTCAGTGCTCATGTCTCCCATTTTCGAATCGATTCGGACTCAGCCGAATCGATTCGGTCCTCTGTTTTGGCTGACTCTATTTTTTCGTTATCCCCTTTTTCTATTTTTTATTTTCTTTTTCCTTCTCTTTTTCTTTTTTTTTTAATTTAGGACTTATCCCCTAATTTCTTTTCTTTTCATTTTTCTTTTATTCTTTTATTTTAACTTACTATAAATAGACCACTTGGTGTATTTTTCTAAGAAGATTAGTTTTAGTTCATTTTAATTAGTTTAGAAGCTAGGGTTTGAGAGCACTTTGGGGATTTTTGTGGAGACCTCCCCTCTCCTCCATTTGTTTTGTGGTTTGACACCCATTAATGAAAGTGGACTCCCTTCTTCTTCTTCTTTGTCTTCTCTCTTTATTTAAGTTTTTTTCCTTTAAATTTCCATGCTTAGTTATTTACTTTCCATGCCTGAATAATTAGTTTAATTTATTTATTTCTTATTTTAATTATTAATTAGTTGTTAAATTAGTTTGTTCATGTTGTGTGCGTAGTTAAATAGGGTTTGGATCGTGTGTCCGCCATTGATGGGAATCGAGATCCGAAAATTAGGTTTTTTGCAAAATCACGTTTAATTGAAACCTTGCGTACTAAAATTTGTTTATTATTCATTTAACTTTCTTTGTCAAGCAACGTTAGTGCTTATAGAGATAAACCGATTTTAATCCGCTTGTGACCATTTTAAATTAAATATTTTATCTTGTAACTTTGAGTTAAATTTCTTTTTGCATGATGTTTATGATTAACTTAAAATGCTCGATTAAATGTTTTCGAACTGAAATTCTAATTATTAGTTATTGAGCCCATGGCGGGTATGCGATCCCGACTCTCGTTTTAATTAATTCCTGTTTAGGTTTAACTTCTTAATTTTTTTCCCTTTTCTTTTAAACCAAACCATCACCTTTTACATTTTTATTCTTGAATTATTAAATCAATTACCATTTATCAAAACTCCTTGTGAATTTCTTATGATACCCGACTTACTGCTATACATGTATCGAAAGTGTAGTTGTAGTTTACGTTTTTTATTTGAGTAGGCAAAATGAAAATAATGATTAGAATTTTAATGCGACGCTAATTTTCACGCTCGATCAGATGCTTATCTCAAAAATTTTACGTACCAACACATAACTATTCGCTTTTACAAAAAAGGGTCATGCCGACTAACTTGAAATATGCCAACTATATCCTAAATAAGATCATCTAGAAGAGCAACAAGCTTGAAGCCAATTGGCATGGCCCATATCGCATATCAGCAGTCATTCAGCCAAGGACTTATCGAATTGAGACACCATAAGGAGAATAATTCAAATACCTTCGGAACGCCGAGCACCTTCGAAAATATTATCAGTAATTCAAGGCATTGATATATTATGCTTCTTTATGTTCAGCACAACTATTTGGAAAGTTCAATAAAAATCTTGATTGTAGTTCATTGAATTTTTTTGATTTTTTTGGAGTACGACAATATACCTCCCCCAGAAACAAAAAATAAAAATGTCTCTTGGTCTTCAGCTCTTGCTGATCAACAACACATGCTTAACCAGGTTGACCTCATCAAATTCGAGATATACCAATAGTTTAATGAACATTTGTATCTCGCCTAACTTATTACTTCATGTATGACTTTGAATGTACAATTCACAAACAAGAAGTTGTTACTTCATGTATGACTTCGTATTAACAAGTCACGAACAAGAAGTATTACCCAACTAAGTTAAATACATGAATACACTCTTAACACACTTGGTCGGCACTAATAATTTACTTCATGTATGACTTCGTCTTTGACAAGTCAAGAATAAGAAGTATGTAAAACTTTGTATACAACTCAAATAGTTACAAATAATTTTTAACCTACTAAGTTAAATGAAGACATGTAAACATTCCTAACCATTGGAATACACACATATATTCCTCATATACTTGGTCACCGCTGATAACTAATGCTAAACTTGGATCAATAAAACTATTATAGTTTAATCTAAGTTCATTGTAGAATCTTTATCCATACAATCCCAGTTTAATAATCAAGTATTAAACAATAACTTAGTTGACTGATTGATTAACTAAATTAAAAGTTGACAACACAAAAGCAAAAGCATAAATTTTTATTCAAACAAAATACAAAAAAGTTATTCCACTAGATGTTTTCCTTGAGCTTTGAAAGTTGGATGCACTCTTTCCATACCAGTTGGAGGATCATGCATGGTATAAGGGGACTTGATAAAGTTGAAATCCCTCAACATTCATCTATTACCACTGCTCGATGCATTAATCAGATGAGGAGGACAAATAATATCATGAACATCATGCAGACCATAGTCTCCCAAGTATTTGGTGATCAAGCACTGGGAATAGCATTAGCAGGAATCTATGATATGTCTAATTTGAATGGAGGCTTGTCATAATCTAGCATACCATGCTCATTCCAGTACCACAACTCGTTTTTATGATCATATTTCATCAAAGTTAGATAATTGGTCCTTCCCCATCTATAACCTTCACAATGGCTCTGGACAAAGTGATCATCAACATGGCTAAGAGATTTATTATAGCCTTATATCCACACCTCTTTGGGTTGTTTGTGAAATTAAAAGGTTAACCTTTCAACTTGATGTTAAAGTTTCTTCAAAACACGACTCTTCATCTTCAACTGAATGGATTGGTTTGTAATAGCTTTATCCTTATCTTTCAGCTTCACAGACAAATCAGTAATAGCCTGACTCTTTACTTTCAACTAGACGGGTTGGTCATCTTGTGTTTTATTGGTCCTTGCCCCATCTACTATTAGTCAGTTAGACCTCTGCTACCTGGAAGTTTGCCCAGGTTTGGTTTTCTTCAGATCTTCAAGTTCCTCTGCTAGCCTGGAATTCTTAGCCTCTAAGAAAGAAGCACTTCAGCAGCACCACTGGAAAATGGCTTCTTCATAATGTCCAACTCATTTCTGAACTTATTAGTTTCCTCCTCAAGAAGTTTGGCTATTTCCCTGGCTTCAGCCAATTCTGGGCTCATAAGGAACTCTTTTCTTCTATATATAGAGGCATATTGTTAAAGCTTCTTCTGAAAGGCCCAACCTTTACTTAAGGCTTTGTACTTTGCTTCATAGTCAGCATGGACCGAAATCAAAGTAAACTTGTGGTTATCTTATAGATCTTCAATCATGACATAGTAGGCAACATTATTTGTTACTGCCTTGTCCAGCAAATAATGAATGTGGGTGTATGACTCCTTAACTTGGTCGGAAGCATTTGGGTCAAGAAGGGTGACCAAGTCTTCTTTGAACAAAGGAATATAGCCAGCTTCCAGCACATTTTTACTCCCCCTGAGAAGGTCAAATTAAGCAAAAACAATAGCCTATTTCCTAGCATCAAACTAAAAATTACAAAGGTAAGAAGATAAGTGTGATTACTAGGTAAACATAACACAGAGAGTATGATTTCATGAATATAACTCAACCAAGAAAGAAGGCATAAGTAAAGAAAAATGCAACACATTTGGCCAAAATGAAGTGTTTTCATTAATAACCAGAAGGTGTTATAAAATGGGCCCATTACAAGGCAAACGAGTAAAAAGAAAAATGAAGGAGTTAAACCTTATGCTTGTCCTGAACATTGCTTTCAGAGGGCTGGTTGGCAAAAGGATAACTTTTTCAATGGGCTTTAAAGTTGCCCCAGTAGGATGAATGGAGGATTCCCTATATCCCTCCTTATCATTAAAATCTTCCTCCAAGTTTGGAGGAGAGCCTAGATCATGCCTCAAGAAAATTTAGAGTCCTCTACAGTGCTAACCTCCTTGAGGGCCTTCGACTAGCCATCTTTAAAGAAATTCTTCCTAACAAGCTCAGTCAGAGTGGAGGCAGCCAGAAATGCCTTATCCCAACCTTTATTGAAAGTGCCCTATTTTGTTTTCTTATTCTTGGCCTTCTCTCTGCAACCAACTCATATATCAGACCAACAACTTTCTCTTCAATAGACTTCAAGACAGCTTGATTGTCCACCAATTTATCTTCAGCCATTTTTGCCTTATTTTCAACAGTCACCAGTTTTCCTTCAGTAATGGTGGCTCTCTCATTAGACTTTTTCATCTCAACATCCCAAGTCTTCTATTTGGACTCCAATATCTGCCTTGAATCCTTAATAGATTTCCTTAGACCCTCAAGGGCATCCTTAACATCCCCTTAAAATAATGAATTTGATCATCCTTCTCCAACATCAAGTTACAAGGAGTACCAGGAGAAAAAATCAGGCATTAAGGGAAAGTAATAGATAAGGAAGAATTACCATAGCTAAACTTTGGCAAGCATTTTTTTGCCAACTTTAATCTGGGTATAGGAGAAGGAGTTTCTCTAACAGCAGAGCGGGTACCAGTCTTGATTGATTTCCTGACCACATTAAGATGAATAACAAATGAGGATGACCCTGAAATAGCCAAATCCTTCTGAATCTTCTTAACCAGCTCTTGGTCGGCAGAGCTCTTCTCCATCAGTGATGACTTCGGGAATGTTTTCAGCAACTTTAGAGGTTTTCTCTAGCTTCTTGGCATTAATATCCTTACCAGTCTTCTTGACAACTCTCTTGGTAATTGGAGACAAAGCTCCAACCATCAAATTAGCTATTTCCTATTTACCATACTATCAAGTCGAGAAATGAGAACAATATATATATCTAATGATTTAAAAGAGTAAAAAGTCCCAAAGTCCTTCTCAGCACCAACAGATTCTTCATCACCGAAGAAGTAGTAATTGCCTCCCAATTAAGATATATGGGGGCTACAAAGGAAGTATTTGAACTCCTATACTGCAGCATATACGAGGCAGCTCTTGGGTGTTCCTCACCAATCCTCTGATGAAGGTTCCACAGGAATTTCAATTCACGGATATTAACATCCTCTTCTTTGGTACACTTCTTCTTGATCTCAGCTGTGCAAACAAGACAAGAAAATATTGGTTAGCTTATCATCAAACAGTTGATTAGCAAAAAGATAAATACAGTAATTAAATTCAACAACCTATGTCGTGTCCTATTTGGGGGCACCTGGACCCATTATTCACCTCTAATCTTTGAACAGGATCGTGTTACCAATTCTTCACAATAACTCCATAGTCAAAATAGTCTTTATTGGAGTCTGGAAAATTGACAACCAAGGCCCTATTGGAAAACCTAGTCTAAATGTAGTAAGTACTATCATTGGTAACCCACTTGTAATAAAACATCAAATCAGGAATGCCTATGTGGGTTCTATTTAATTGATTGAGCCTATGTATCCGAATTACCACTTTCCAAGTATTTGGGCTACCCTTGCAAGAACGACATCAAAATATTGAAAAAACTCTAGACAAAAGAAATTCGGGAGAAAAGTGAAGCCACATTCAACTATAAATAAAGAGGGAATCAAGTGACCCTCTGGTAATGACAATGCCTCAACAATGGGTACATGAATTTTTAGCTCTAACCAATCAGGAATATTCCTTTCTCGCCTAAATTTATTAAGATAATCCCTATGAACTATGTAAACCATGGTCATGGTAAATAAAGAAAGAAAGTGAAATGAAAGAGGAGAAGAAAGCTTACAGAGAAAATGGTGACTCAAGCGAAGGTATAACACAAAGGAAAGCTCAAAGACAAAGAACTTGAAGAACAAGGAGAGTTCAAAATCTTTGAAAAGTTATGGTGTGAAAATTTGACAAAATCTCGTCTCTTATAGATTACCTGGGAAATCGTGAAAGAAATGATTACTTGTATTGAGGATTGACGTTCTGACGGCTTCACAGTTCTGAAAGTGCAAAAATACCAATATACCCTTTGGCGGTTCGCTAACTTTCAAATTATTCATAAAAATGAGACTTCAAAATTAAAACATGGAAAATTTTCACAAGTCCTACACGTCAGCATGCGCGGACCAACTTTGAAGAAAGTATACTTCATCCTTTAAGCAAAAGCATTGAGAATGAAGTTTTGGGGGCTTCTGTTGATACCAAAAATTATCCACCTACGTGGATTAATCAGAAATGGACACTTGTCTCCTTACATATCAGAAATCCTAGTCAGCAATCACTTAACCAACTTGAAAGATAGTTGCTCGGTAGGCATATCGACCAACTTGAAGAATGCAGACAATAAAAGTAAATAAAAGGTCACCATATGGGGACCAATTAAGGGTATTTTTGCACATGGTATAGACAATCAACCATCACATTTATTATGTACAGGTGTAAATGCTTGAATATGTAAAGGCATTTCAACTCTTGATCTCCTAGCCACTATAAATACATTGTATCCCCTTCATCAAAGGCATGATAGAATGGTTTCTAGGATATTCTTCTTAATAAGAGTACCTAGCTTTCTGTAATCACTCAAATCAATACAATAATAGTGGACGTATGCTTTCTTACACATCGGAACCACTTTAAAAACTCTTTGTCCATTGTATAGTTATTTCATTACAATATTATATGTTATCTGTGATTAAAAAATTGGATCTAGTTCATTTTTTTACATCAACAGTACCTATAAGTTATGATGAGCAGTTCAAGCTTGGATGATATAAAAATCAGGAATAGTTTTGGCAATAATCATATGGAAGTTAGTCAAGCATAAAGATAAAGTAAGATAGTGTTACATAATTAGAAGTATGTATTGTAACAATGGAATATCAATACTGCCTTATATTTTGAAAGAAATGATGGATTTTATTATGGTTTAGTATTTATTAAGTTACGCACTCGAGAAACTGGGGTGTGACACGTTCTTAAGTTCATCTCTTGTTTTAAGAATATCTTGTTCTACAATAATCGTTTACATTAATAACAACTCGCTTACTAATCATAATATCAATAACAATGCCTAGTTATGATTCTATAAAATATGTATCAAGTCTATCATTCTCTAATAATCTCATGCCATTGATTCAATATATAGTTCTCTAGTATATTCATTATATTATACCCGAGTTATAAGTTTATAGTTATACATCACTAGTATAAATCATAATCTAGTAAAATCATCTCAAAGTACCACAATACAGAATCACATAATGTAAAATATTTGTTAGTGTACACAACTCACATTAAATCACATGGACTATGCTTGAGCCCGCAAATAAAAGTACGAAGGACAATCCTTATTGCTTTTGGGGATCACTCATGCGTACTAGGTATAGTTATAGGGTGTCCCAACCCTATAAACTTAAAGAAAAAATAAAGGGAAATAACTATGCATTCCCGTCTATCGTATTGGATCCACACCTAAAGCTATATGAAATATCACCCTCATTTATTTTTAAACTCGGGATATATGTACGCTAATAGTAGGTTCAGGGTAACTAGGACCTAGGTAGAGCCCGTATAAATCATTAGGAATACCACGCGTGGCCATTGTCATATGATCCCTATCAAATCCCTCATAATACGTCCCCCACAAGCACACATAGACACTCTAGGTATGATTACATATAAATCAATCAAACAAGTATAAACCCAAATCAAATGGGTTTCATATAATATCTCTTTGATCACAAGTTAATACGCACGTCATCTTATAATCATGTATATAGAGAGAGTATCGGCTCAAACTCATAAGGATCTAAAGTCTAGGTTTTGTCTCACACATAATGTTCAAAATAACCATTCTAAAATAACCAATATCCTCCCTGATGGACTATAACTCATTTTATACTACTATAGGTTCGACACAAACCCTAAGCATCTCTCTGTATCATAAATGACTTAAATCTTAACCTAAAACCCAAGGTCTCTAGAGTAGGTATTATTTCTAACCTATTATCCGCATAATCATTCTAAATTAACTAACCAATAACATTCTTCCTCAATTATTAACTACATTAATTTATTACTCAACTACATATGATTTACCCTATCACACACATTAGTTAATAAACATTCATTTGAGTTTATATACCAAAATCTAGGGTTTCTAAACATGGGTTATAATCCTCTAAATCTATTGATCACGTCCTAAACCCAAACCAACCGTTGGCTCTAACTTATAACCCCAGCCTAAACCAACACTGGGACAAATCCCAGGGTTGGCTCGGGATAGGTCCAGATTGAATTGTTTTGAGTTTGGGTAGCATGTCCTCTTCTTCCTTTGTTCTAAAAATAGCCATAGCCAAAATATCCTTCAACCTTTACCCTCTAAAGCCCCAAATTGACCATTCTCCTTCATAACTAATCATCCTACAAGTCCTACCAACAAGATTTCTTAAGATTTATATGGTTATTAACATTTTTAAAGATCCCAAAACAAAATATATGATTTCAAAACGTAAGTTCATCGCTAGAGAAAGATTCAATAATTTAGCCATTGATTTCAATTCTCTAATCAATATAAATTTAGGGGTTTTAGTTATTAACATCAATATGATTATTATCTAATGATTACAAGTTTTGATTACATAGATTCGTGCTTTAATTTAAGGATTCAATAACAAAGTTACAAAGTTCTTCATTGAAAAACTAGACTTAAACATACAATTGACTCTAATTATGAAATTAAGTGTTAATATGATTTCATACCAGATTATATAAGTTTTAATACTATATTCCAACATCATACTATTATTATAATACAAATCTAACTTTATTCTTAATCAAAATAGACATTCCTATAGACTGATTGAGGAATTAATCCCCAATTCTCTAAGAGAAAACATTCTTCTTCAATCGAGGGTTTCTCCACCTCTTCCTTATCATCTCAGGTTCTCCCAAAAGTTTATTATGTTAAATGGTTTAAACCAATAGGGTATGTTAAACTACTAACCACAAAATTAACCCTCAGTCCAAATATAGCTACCATTAAAAGGCCTAAAACATGATATAATTGTCCTAAAACATAGCATGTGGACCCACTAAAATAAGCTCAAAATAGAATTTAAACATCATTTACAAGTCAATCATCTTATGACATTAATTCAATTATGGTATTAAATTAATTATATAGCCAACGAGCATAGCTTATGTTAAAATTTAATAGTTAATTAATGAGATTGCGATTCGATATTATACGAACCTACTTGACGATCGGTGGGACTTGATCCCGAGGGAATAAAATAAATAATAAAAACTACGACACGTAGTCCTTGACCATTCCATTTCCACCCATTATACAAGTCAATTAGTTATTTATGCCACCCAATCATCATGAGCTCACTAACATCTAGATCAATACAATTAAATCAACACTTAACTCAATTACGTAATCCATCATATGTGACATCTAAAAGTCATAATTCGAAGTACAAATTAACATATCGAAAGTCCAACGTATCAAATCATGAGATGACATACCACATGTCATATGCGGATAATATCTCATTATAAACACATAACAAATTTCACAATTAATTTATATCCTCTAAAAATACAAGGTATTACAAGTAACAAAGGTCATGAAGATCGAGTTCATCCCATCATGGATATAACCCATTATTACGTAATCAAAGAATGGATATCTCCCTCAATATAATAAACGGGGCCAAAAATTAAAAATTCAAGAGGCTCAACTTTTCCTTCACTCTGAGGCAAAATTCTATTGGCGATCATTCATAGGCTTTTTGCTCAAATGCATCGACCCATATCAGGTAGAAGGAATTATCAATGAGATACATGAATTTAACTGTGGAGATCATGTAGGAGGAAGATCCCTAACTTATATGTCAATATCAAAGGGACACTAGTGGCCATTCATGTTGTAAGATGAGAGTTATTGGAATACAGTTAGTATCAAGGGAGACATAACCCGTTATCAAGGTTGGGATTAATGCACAGGACAATATTTAAAATTGATGATAAATATAGGTGAGAGAGAGACAACAACATTAAATACTCAAGCTAGTATTAAATAAGATCTTTACACCATAAATGCACTATAACACAGTTATAGATGGGGATAGCAAGTAACTTGGTTGGAGGGAGAAAGAGAAATCACTCCAAGCACAATAAAGGAAAGGAAGGAACCTCAAACTTAGTTAATGCTCAATGATATGGGTATTAATATATGTGGGGAGAATATTTGGACAAAAAATGTTCTCTCATAGAAGCTCTAGTGTATGAGGAAAATCAAACAGGAATTCGGGATCAAGATTGGCGTGCTCGTAAACTATTTGGTTGAACTATTTATATGAAGGCAAGGTTACTCGAGTAACCTTTCTGGTGTTGAATGTGATTGGCTGGCATTAAATTCTAAAGTACCATGGCATTAATATCCAAGATACTTCATTAAATGCATGGTATATTATATTTTGGCGAAAAATCGCCTAACCTGTTAGAAGCATGGTGGCATTAATGATGGACATGGCATGACACCTCAAAGGCTTGCCTTAAAACGACTATGAAATCAGGTTTGATGGCCTATGTCTTCCATCCAAAGGATAATCCCAATTGATTGTTACGATTTTGAGTTCCCCAATGCCAGACGATATGACACCATAAAGTGGATGAACATTGACCCCACTAGACATGTGGTCACTTCAATCAAATGGATGGTGTATAGCTTGAGGTGGTTTAGCCAGCAGGTGGATCGAGGAATTTAGTATGTTGTTGTTGTCTAAGAATCGTTTCTAGGCTAAAGATACAAGATTGTGGTTCCTCAAGGAGGTTCCACCGAATAGGTTTAAATCATGGTAGCTCGACTATAAGTGGCTCGTGCAACCATTTTTATTGGATGAAGTTTTTCCCAAGTGTTCTAAGAGGGTTGGTTATTGCATTCAAAAAGTTATCTTGCTCTCAATCCTCCAAATCATGTCCCTGCGAGGTTTGAAAGAGGAGGTCGTTCAATAGAGCATGTAAGCTCTCCTATGCCTTGCCAGACATAGTCCCTCAAGGTACCAAATAACCTCACAAATATTACAAAGAAAGTTTGCTCAATAAATGAAGTACATAATTAAATACATTATTATCTATATTACAAGATATCATTATTTGAATAACTTTGGCCTTTTAGCGGAGTCGTTCAAGGAATGTCGGTGGAAGGTCTTCGTCGGAACTCCCTCGAGTGATCCTTGTCTTCCTTATTTATTTGCCATGTATAGGATTAATTTAGCTAATCAATCTTTTGTGGGGACACCCTCTACATTTGCCCCTTCATAGAGATATTTGTTTATTGCATGAAGAAATATTTGTACGAAATAATTGGTTGATCTTCCAACTTTTCTGTAAGAATAAGTAATATCTATAGGCAAATAATCATATCATAATAAACATTAGGCTACTTATTTAAAGAGAAGTGTGTGCAAAGAACTTATCTGGTCCTTTTTTTTAACTACTTATTTCTTTGAAATGCCTTAAGATTTTCTAAGAGTGCCATTTCTTGATAGAATATGTGTGATTGCGTGTGAAAATTGTTTTGGGAGACGCGAAGAGATTTTATTCAAACTTCTCCTAAAGAGCTTCATCTCCTCCAAGTTGAAAGACTCAAAGCGTGCCTCATTTATTTCTATGGTCGTATCTCTTTTAATGAGGTTGTCTCATGTACTTATGCGCTTTACACATGGTGGCTTTGAGTTAGCGAGTTTTCCTCACGCGAGAGTATCAGCGCGTCGCTTCTTAAAGCATCATTATTACAGCCTTTGAATTCCCACCCTTACGCGTGTATGTAAGCCATGTGAGATAACTTGATCGTCTCTATATTTCCAAAAGTTATGCCATTTTCCGCCTTTTGGGGTGTGTGTTTCCCCTGTAAAAGGTATGTTTGCATTCCCAAACCTTCACCCCTAGGTTTTTTTGCAATCGTACCTTCTTTTCCCTTGCTTTATCTTCAACCCTAATCACACACTTTCTTTTCTGCACCCACGGTACCCATCATGAAAAGAACTTAACCTGCCAGAGGCACCTGTCCTCGTACTTAGGTGCGTCAGAACCAGTGAGAACAATATCATCATGCACAAAACTTTAGTGAGTTGATCGCTTCTGGTTTGTGGATGAACATTTTCCTAATGATCTTTTGTTGGTGGAACCTGCGAATTTGTTAATGGAGTAGAGGGACAATGTTGAGGATTTCACCTACATCCCAACTGCCACCTTCATATGATTTCGTGTTGAACAAGGTGATTACCCCTTTTTTAAGGTGGAGCTTAAATTAACTTTAGGTATTTATGAGGGATTGGGTCCTTGGACCGACTACATCCAGTCCAAGTATTCTGCTCAATTAGCTTTGATTAGTTTGTCGTCTACTAGTTGGTTGGGTGATCTCACCCTTACGAAGAACAACAATACTCTCCAGTTATTTGTATCTTGCTGGAGCCATAGGTTCCACACATCCGTTTCCTGTTAGGGTGAGTTCACCATTACCCTTGAGGATGTCTATGAGTTGTTAGGTTTGGAAGCGATAGGTTTTGACACCTTCTTTGAGGAGGTTATATTTAGTGCCAAGAAGGCTGCTCGATTGGAGCTGGAGGCGGTTGTGAAGTATTGTATGGTGACATGTAATAAATCTACTTACTGAGAGGTGATAAGGTATTTCTACTTCATTGAAGGCAAGGCCATGATTAAGGTGCACGATGCGGCCAAGGAGAACCCAAAAAGGAAATAAGTATTTGAGTACCCTCCAGCTGGGAAGGGGTTTAATTCGAAGGCGAAGATTGTTGGTTACATTTGGGTTGTGCTATCGAAGATATTTTTCCTAGCAAACCCCATGACTGCCTTAGGAAGGATCTGATCAATATGGTCGTTTGCATGGCTAACGGCGTCAAGCTTCCTCTGGCGTCCATTACTCTTGGCTCATTATATACTTGGCTAGATCACGTGAAATTTAACTCATCTCGGATCATTGGTAGGTTTTATGTCTGCAATGATGCGAATCACATACTGCTAACAGACTTTCTATGTGCCCACTTTCTAGAGCATGCCCCATCGGGCAGTAATCCCAACTCTCATCCCATCAGAGTCCCTCGTATTTTCTATTGGAATCATAAGAGTTCTAAGAAAGTGTTTGTGTCTTTAATTGATAAGGTTTAAAAGTTTGTACCTCGCCCTTATGTCGGGGTTGATCAATTTTTTTTGAATCACTTCTTTACAAACGCGGAGCATCCCAATGCCCCCATCGAGGATGTGCAGACTAGAAATTTCCCGATGAATAATGTTCCACTACTATTGATTCCCTCTTACCTACCTTCTTATACAGAATGGTCCTCTTTTGATTTTGTTTACAACCCACACTGTGTAGCTATGCAATTTGGCTATGATCAGGGAAATCCCATGTTATGCCACTTCACCCAAGAGAAACCCACCAACTTTTCTTTTTCATGAAATAACTTTCTCATTTCCACTATTGTGAATCTTTACTCCAATTACCCTGCGAACCCTGTTATTCCTAGAAAGGAAGCTCGAGGGGGCAGATCTGCTATGTATCTGACAGTGTTTTGGCTGAATTAACTAGGTCATTTTCAAAGTAATGTTCTCAAGGAGCCTTAATATGCTGAGGTTGAGAGGTACCCTCCGACAGATTTGGGGTTGAGGAATTACAGTACTCTGAACTCTTGGTTCCCGCTTAGAACTACCAATAGTCTTGTTTCCTTCGAGTTACCTCCTTTGGTTCCTATCGTGAAGAAGAAGAAAGCGACCCAACCTTCCCTTCCAATCGAAGTAGCTACCATTACCACTGGTCCCTCCAGGACAGTCAAAGGGGGTGACACTCCCCATGTTGCTTCCTTTGGAGAAGCTATGAGGGCTGCCAAGAAGGCCCAAAAAAGAAGCTTAAGGTTTCCCTAGAGGTCTCTCCCAATATGACTCCTGATTCCCGGATCATTCAGCAAATTAACCTGATGTTCAAACGACTTTAGTAGACTACAGATAATTTTTCTGTGAAAGATAGGGCTTTTATGTTAGCTAAGATCACCTATCAAGGTTTTTCCTATTATCCCCCAGCTGATGGAGGTATCAAGAAGAGGAAGTTGGTTAGCCCTATAAAGATTGTGTTAGAAGAAATGGGTGAGATGAGCGAAGAGGAGAATTCTAAGGAAGAAGAGGAAACTATTGGTGAAGAGTTAGTAGGTGATGAAGATGATGGTGATGATGAGGAAGGAGAAGATGAGAGAGGAGTAAAGGAAGAAGAGGAGGAGGAATAAGATTCTCTTCTTGTTCTAAGACGTAGGTTGAGGAGAATGATTTCTTTATCTAAGACTGCTTCACCTCTTCAAGATTATGAAGTTTTAGAGGATGTTTTAGAAGAAGAGGTATGTCTTCTATTCTCCCTTTTAAGACTTTCCCTCTTTTCCTTTGTAATATTGACTCGTGTTTCTCACTTTTAGATTGATGTTCGAGGTGATATGCATGACGATACTGAAGGTAGTAGACCATTGGAGAAGGTAGCTGAGGTTTCACCTGCTTTGAAATATTTTCACCTAAGAAGATAGCTACCTCTACAGCCTCGCAGGTAACTACAAATTTACCCCTAAGGGTAGTTATATCTCTTTGTTTTACTAAATCAAGTAGTGTCTATTCGCCTGACTTTGCCTTTTTGCGCAAGCAGGATGGTCTCGAGGCAAGTGATCCCTATGATGTTGAGTTAGTTAAAAAATCCCCTACTATTGTTGTACCGTCCATCATGGTACAAAAATTCTTTTCATTTTCTGAGCTCCTTTTTCCTTGCTTTTGTTATTCTTATCTTGTTTTCTATTGTGCTTCACATGTTTTGCTTCCTAAACAAACTGCCCCATTAGTCCCTCCCCCTCCAATAACCAAGTCCTTATTACCCTCTTTGGGCCTTACAGATGAACACAAGGCAGTTCATAGATGATCCTCAGCTAGAGGTATGCTCTTATTTTGTGTAATTACTGTATTTAAATGTTGTTAGCATTGCCTAATAAAGAGGACTTTGAATCACCCATAACTAAGGATCAGGCAAGACAAGTTATATTGAACTTAAAATCTCCTACAACCGAGGGTCAGGCAGACCAAGTCATATTGGTCTTAAAATCTCCCATAACCGAGGGCTAGGGGGGAGGAAGATCCCTAACTTATATGTAAATTTCATAGGGACACTAGGGGCCATTCATGCAAAAGGATGTAATGCAATTCAGTCAAAATTTTCCAAAATGTAAAGAGTTCTTGCCCATTTTGAGATACTCGGTATTAGATAACAAAACACAATTTGGCAATGATCCATTTTGAGACTTCTTTATAGAATACGAAATTCTAAATCACTATGCCTTAGTTGTTTTCCCACAATGCAATGGACGTGAAGAAATTACCAATAAGACCATTATCATGGGGATTAAATGGCGATTAGAAAATGCTAAAGTGATATGGGTGGATGAGATCCATTTCTTCCTTTAGTCTTATAAAACTACCCCCATAAGGCTAATGGGGAAACTGAAAATGTAACCATTTTTACTTTCATATAAATTGGCCAAATTTCGTGTAAAATCATTTGAGTTATGTGTCATTCAAGATAAAAAGCTTGAATCTTGGTACGATGTTGTGTAGAGAGTGAGGCTCATTCATTAGACTTCATAAACATTGGAATTTGAAGATCTAAAAGTCTCCTCTACTCCACAAGACTTTCGTTGCTGAACTTTGAAAATGTATCGTTTTATAGTTTTGTTATTGAACATCATTGGCTATGTGTACACATACATTTTTAACAAAATGTGTTTTTATGGACTGAATATGTTTTTTTTTATAATTGAGACACGTTGTGTATACATTGGGGAAACACCAAAAAATTTATAAAGTGACTTTATTTAAGGTTTTTATGAAAACTCCTTAAACCATTTTCATGATCCCATATTCAACCCGTGCGCACAACCCTGCACATTCTATCCTATTTTTGAGTATTGGATAAAATCATACGCATGGCTCCAATCTGACCCCGTGCTCACCGATACAGGTGTAATCATGTTCTTTGAACACTACCTAAAATCGTGCGCACAGTGAAAAATTACACATGTGGCCACGACGGAGCAGATTTTTCAAAAATCTAGAGGAAATTAAGAGTGATTTGAATCAAATCTACATAACCTAAATTCAATCTAATCCATATCAAATCTGAATTATTGATCAACTCTTCAAGATCTAAAGAGGAGTTGTCTCAATCTATGGAATATTTCAAGGCATGATGAGACACTGCGTAGGAGAATGTATTTCCTTTTTCATCCTATGGAGCTTAGGATGGATCTCTTATCATCAATGGGGTAAAGTTCGATGTTCATATGTAACTTCTCGTAAGTGCATGAGAGAGAGGTACTTTCTTGCATTGTATAAAACCTTTTCAATTAAATAAGATAATGCATAGGGTTTATTTATCCCTTGTTTAGGGGGGGGGGGGGGGATCCGCATAAAATCTATCTTATAGATTGTTTGAAGGTTGTGTATGTTGTTTTCTTCACTTACATCACACACTACACATAAATTTCACTTAGATCTTGTTTAATCCATAATATTAAAATTAGGATTATGCATCTAGTGTAATTTACCTGGATTTCCTAAATAGGACTTCGTTTTATCAATCCACATACCTAATATAATTTCACCTGGGTGTTACATGTGCTAGGTTTGCTAAAATTAGAAAGAAATTTAATATTGGTCGTAGTTATAATTAACCTATTCACCCCCTCTAGGTTTATTGGAGTAAAAATACACACCTCCAATTGTTATAAGAACCATTGATATATAAACACATACACACCTTCAATTGTTATAAGAACCATTGCTATTTAGAAGCATTAATGTTCTAGAGTTCGATTTTGTATTATTGTGTGTTTTTATTATGTTCATTACTCGTAGATCAATTGTGCTTGTGAGTAGATCTTGTTTTTTGATTGTTGATGGATCAATATAAATATAGTAGCTCCACTAATAGGCCACCATACTTTGATGTATCGAATTATGGGCATTGGAAGGTTAGTATGCGCACACACTTGAGATCTAAATATGAGAGAGTATGGATAAGTGTTGAAGATGGTTATTTTATGATTGAAAAGGATGGAGTGAGAGTTAAAACATGAAGGGTGTTATGGAATTATGCGAATTTTGTGGATTGTAACTACAATTAAATATATTTTAATGATTTGTTCGATTCCGTTAATACTGAAGAGTACAGTTGTAATCTTAATTGTGAGTTAGCCAAAGAAGCTTGGGATATATTGAGAGTGAAACATGAGGGAACTTAAAGTGTGAAACGAGCTAAGTTGCAAAATATTGTGATGAAGTTCGAGACTATGCATATGAGTGAGGATTAATGATTTAATGATTACTACACTAGGTTAACTGAAGTAGTAAATTCCTCTTTCAATCTTGGAGAGAAAATACCCAAGGACAAGGTCGTCAAGAAGTTGTTTCATACTTTAGCTTTTAGATTTAGTATCAAGTTGCTATCCTAAATTAAATCAAGGATACCAACACTTGTAGCTTAGAAGAACTAGTTGGTTCACTTCAAATTTATGACAAAGAAGAGCATATGAGTGAGACAAAACCTAAGAAGAATCTAACATTTGTGGTAGAAACTAAGGAGAGCGTGTTAAGCAAGACTAGAAAGAATATGTTAAGGTGGACATGGATCTATTTGTGAAAAGATTTTGTAAATTTTACAAGAATTGTTTTTTCAAAATTGGAAGAAAATTTGATCCTAAACCTTAGAAATCCACTAAACATATTTCTTATGGTGAAAAGATTTATTCTAAGAGATATAAGGTAAATGATGATGACCATTGATATTATTGTGGATGAGTGGGACATCATATCAATGTTCTCTTGACTCATATAAGAAAATAAGAAAACAAAAATGAAATAGGCAACAAGAAAAATTCTACAAGGCTAGTTTGCGTGACTCCGATAGTGAATCCGAGGAGAGAACTACTAACGAGGAGAGTGGAAGTGAAATTAACTTCATGATGAGACTTGATGAAAGTGAAAAGTATAGTGATGATACTATTTCACTTGAGAGTGTGGTGAGGAAGAATAGGAAAAAATCTTTTAGTAATTGGTCGCTTAGTGATTCGTCTTCATTTAGTAGCAAGGGTTCAGACACCAATATTCCCAGATCACTTAAGGATATTGATGATGAAGTTAATGATATCCATGAGTCCTTTCATGAAATATATCAAGAACCATTAAGGTTTAAAAAATCAAACATCAAGATTTTGAATAAAATGAAAACTTTTCAATGTGAATATGATGAAAAAATAAAAAAGTGTTCAATTGGAATGTGTTAAACTCAAAGAAAGAGTTGATGTTTTAAAAAGTGAATATGATTCTTTGAAAAAACAAAATGAAAACATTTTGAAAGAGAAAGAAGAAATTGAACTTCAAAAAAAGATTTTAAGATTGATTTTTAAAAGGTGAAACTTAAATTGCAACATGTCAAAAACTTGAAAGATGAGATGCTTGATATAAATAATGTTCTCAATAACATTTTAATGTCTCGTGTAACATTAAAACAGATAAATAAGGCAATGGTTATGTTGAACCATCAAAATAGGAAGTTGAAATTTCAAAATCAAAGGTTGAAATTTCTTGTGTTGAAAAGAAGATTAAGGAACGAATACCTATCATGAAAAAGAAGAAAATTGATCCTAAGTATAAATTTGTGAAAAATGAAGTTGGTTGCTCATTTTTTTAGGAAATTGAATTGTATTGCAAATTTTTGTTTTAAAATGAAGAGACTTGAGAAAATTAAGATGAGGGCTCATGGATTTAAATCGAACTTGAGAAGAAATGTTACCTTTGTACTTTTTGCAAGTTACAAGGACGTTCATATCAAGCTTATAGGTTCTTGAAAGAGAGAAACTGAAGGTTCGGGAACAATAGGAGGAAAGTGTTTAATAAGGATACTATTAGAGAACTAAGGGGTTGGATTGGAATATTAATGAAGAGAGTTGAGTTCTTAGTCAATAAAAGGATATAAATAAGGAGGAATTTTCGTAGACCTAGATCGTATGCTCAAATTCAAATGGATGCCAAGGAATGCAAAACGAATTCCTAGGAATACTCCAAGGAGGAAAATTAAGGTAGAGGTTTCGCAAAAGATAATTGCAAAGAAGTAAGTTGAGTTCGTTCCTCCCACGCATCTGGGATATGTAACATCCATCGCTATCTAGGTGATAGTTTGCTTAGGATACCTACGGTCTCATTGCTTGTAGGTCCTCTTCCAAGGTACTCCTTGATTTGTTAGGGTAAAATATTTGTGAGTGAGTGGTTGAAGAGTTGCATTTGGATTGTTTTTCATGCTTTGTAAGTAATTTTCATGCATTTGTCATTTACATGCATTTATCTATATGCTTTGTTCCTTACATGATTTGTATGTAAATATTGTATTATTCTTTATTCAAAAATTTCAAAAATAATTTTCACTCTATTTCTCTTTGTGATTATGTGATTAAGTTCTTTAATTCATGAGATTTTATAGATGAACTTAATTTGAATAATAATTAAAATATGTATTTTTAAATTAATTTCAAATGTTGATAATATTATTGATAGGTTATAATTCTCTTGATAAATAATGATAGTAAAAATTGTCAAAATCTTTGGGGGTGATTTTACTTTACACTAGCACTGGAATATCACTTAATGCATAAGACTACAGTTATGTGTTTTGATTTAGTGCTTGAATTAATAAATATTAAATCCTGATATATCTTACTGGTACTTGAAATGTTTCCATGGTCCATTTGTGATGATTGAGTGCTATTCTTATTCGTTGGAATTAAAAATGGATCATTTTTATATGCATTGATAAGGGCTACCATTAGAGTGATAACACCCGATTAGAATTTTAGTATCATTGGGTAGGTGTCATCTAAAGAGTGTGTGAAAATTCAATCAACGATAAAAGATAATATGTTGAAAAGAGCCAAAAGTCAAGTGTTGAATCGGTATTAAAAACAAGATAGGGCCATAGAATATTTCAAAAGAAATTGCTATTTTATCTTGGGATTAAAAAATTCTTAAAACATATGATTGGGGGAGATTTAGGCTTAAAAACTACCATTTAATGAGATCTTTAAAGGATATTCATTTAATGATAAATTTAAGCATCATTTTTAATTCTTATGACTTAGTTATGTGTATACGTTTGATTTTGTAACTCCTATTTGCTCACGAATCATACCATGATTAAAATACAAAGTTCCTTGATTTGATTTGAAAGGAATTTTGAATCTTTTGATTGAATTAATTGATGTCTGTGTTGAATGTGTTCTTAAACTATGAAATTAATCAAAGATTTAAAGGAATTTTTTTTATCCAATTATCTTTTTCATGTAATGTCTAATCACTATCACAACCTTTCATATTATAGATTTGATGTGTATATATGTGTGTGAGAGTATTTTTATTTGTGCATTTTATCTTGAAATTATGATTAACATGTCATACATGGATGTTTTAATATGCTTTTGCATACGTTCATAACATATTTTGAGCGATTGGGCTTTTGGGATTCTATACTTAGTCTTTCTCTGGAAATGTTCTATGACTGAGTATACTGGCCAAAACCCTACGCATAGTGACATTTTAACATCGTATGCATGGCTTGTCGTACGTACAGCTACACAATCCTTATGCGCACAGACTTTAGGCATTGAAAAGAATTCAAAGGCTCAATTGTCCATTTTGCATATCCAGCCTAAGATTAGATTTTTATCATCGTTTGGTTGATTCTAAAGGGAGATGGAGAACATTTACCAATTTATTATAGTTAAACCCTAGTTTTTTACATTTGGTTAATTTGATCTAGTGTTTACTCTTTCAAGTGATCACTTTCTAATTTTGTTGTTGATTTACATCGTCTAGAGGTTGCTTTCTTCTATCTATATGTTTGATTCGTGCTTTGTGACACCCCATAAAATACATAGCCAACACTACACCAAAAACAAGAATCTCGCATGGTTTAAAACTGTGCCAGAATCAGGTGTTCCAAAATGACCATTTTTTTCTAGGCACGGCTCAAAAGTGTGCCAAATTTGACCAAACAGGAACACTTCTGGCACACTTTGAAACCGTGCCAAAATTTGATATTTTTGGCACACTTTTGAATTGTGCCAGATTGAGCACAGTTTGAAAAACTTTTGGCACAGTTCAAAACTGTGCCAAAATTTTATACACTTTTGGCACGATTTTGAACTGTGCCAAATTTAAAAAAAAAAGAAAAAAAAATTTAATTATTTGAAAATAAAAAAATTCACAAACTGAAAATCTTGCACGTTGTTGATAAACTAATGTTCATACAAACTTCAAAATATTACAAATCTTTAGTAGTTCACAGATCAAAAAAAAATTTGGCCAGAGTTTCCTCTATTTTCTGGACATTCTAAAACCTGCTAATATAAAACCTGGATAACATAAAGCCCGCACGACCACAAAATATAAAAAATAAACTTACAAAAGCCTGCACGGCTATAAAAGTTTACAATAAAACTACAAAAGCCCGCACGGTCATAACTCAAAAAAATAGAATCATGAATAAACTCCTTGTTGTAAACCATTGAGTTCTCCGTGTGTTCCCTGTGAATAAATGCTAACGATAAAATGATATCCTGCAAAAAAATAGGATACAAAAAAGGTACGATATTAGTAACCAAGAAATTAATAAAAAAAGCTTACTCAAACTAAAAAATTACTTATAGGAGTAGAAATTATCATCATATTCTCAAACTGGGAGACCCGGGACTACGCGATCAGTTCGTAAAAGTTACATTGGTCTCGTGTGAGGTGTTCGTGCCTCTTACGGGGCCGTTTGGGGGATGGTTTGGGTTTTCACCCTTTACCGGCTTGTTTTCAAGCCAAATCGACATATTTTGAAATTATCGTCATATTCTCAAACCGGGTGACCTGCGACCACGCGGTGAGTTCATACAAGTTACATTGGTCCCGTGCGAGGTGCTCGTGCCTCTTACGGGGCCGTTTGGGGGCTGGTTTGAGTTTTCACCCTTAACGGCTTATTTTTAAGTCTCAATGTTGATTTTTGCAAATTATCATCATATTCTCAAACCGAGAGACCCGTGACTACGCAGTCAGTTCCTACAAGTTACATTGGTCCCGTGCGAGGTGTCCGTGCCTCTTACGGGCTCATTTGGGGGTTGGTTTGGGTTTTTACCCTTTAATGACTTGCTTTCTAGCTAAATCTACACATTTTAAAATTATCATCATCTCAAACTAAGAGGCTCGCGACTACGCGGTCAGTTAGTACAAGTTACATTGGTCCAGTGCGAGGTGTTCGTGCCTCTTACGGGGTCGTTTGGGGGCTGGTTCGGGTTTTCACCCTTCAACGGCTTGTTTTCAAGCCAAATCTACATGTTTTGAAATTATCATCATCATCTCAAATCGGGGGGCCCGCGACTACATGATCAATTCGTAGAAGTTACAATGGTCCCGTGCGAGGTGTCCGTGCCTCTTACGGTGCCGTTTGGGGGCTGGTTTGGGTTTTCACCCTTTAACGGCCTATTTTTAAGTCTAAGTGTTATTTTTGCAAATTATCGTCATATTCTAAAACTGGGAGACTTATGACTACGCGATCAGTTCCTACAAGTTACATTAGTCCCGTGCGAGGTGTCCGTGCCTCTTATGGGGACGTTTGGGGGATGGTTTAGGTTTTCCACCCTTAACGGCCTATTTTTAAGTCTAAGTGTTAATTTTTACAAATTATCGTCATATTCTCAAATCGAGAGGCCCGCGACTACGGGGTCAGTTCGTACAAGTTACATTGGTCCCGTGCGAGGTGTTTGTGCCTCTTACGAGGCTGTTTGGGGGATGTTTTGGGTTTTCACCCTTTAACGACCTATTTTTAAGTCTAAGTGTTATTTTTGCAAATTATCATCATATTCTCAAACTGGGAGAGCAGTGATGCGATCAGTTCCTATAAGTTACATTGGTCCCGTGCAAGGTGTTCGTGCCTCTTACGGGGAAGTTGAAAAATATGTTACTAAGGCCGTTTATAAAAATAAACTATTTAAGTAACTCCGATATGTTTTTTTAGGAAACTCTTTTCGTAAAAACCAAACTTATTTGAACACAAGATGTGTTTAACAAATCAGTATGTACGAGATCTATTCAAGATTTGAATAACAGGTTTATAAAGAAGTTTAAAAAACTTAAACTCAGCACAACCAAGAATGAGAGGAGGATATGTAGAAAGATTATGTTCACGATGTTTTTTACGTGGTAAAACCTCACCAATTGAGGAAACATCCATGACTCCCTCTACGGAGTAAAATGAAAAATCCACTAAAACAAATATATGAGTTACAAACTATATAACTAACATGCAAACAACTCAGACCTATATAAGTTTAGGAATGTACCCTCTGGTGTCCTTATAACTTCTCTGCAATTCTGATTATATATGTAGTTCTCCCAGTTTGTTAACTTCTGATTTGTTCCAGCACTTTACATCGACTCTTTGTTCACAAGATCTTATTACCAACACTTTTCGTGTTGTAGGGTGAAAGTGTTTGTGGAGGTGCTCTCTAACACATGCATGCACACACACACACTTATTAAGTAGAAATAGTCCTAAAAAATTACAGTAACACTATATGCTGTGATCTTTTCTGTAAGGACATTTTTCTCATGTCCAACATGTTACATTTATGTATGTCGTACGCCGCTACATTTGGCACGTCACCTCACGATCTCACATGACGGCCTCTATCCGAATTCCAGGAATCATGCATTCAACATCTCCATTAATTTGTCCTACATCTACCTCAACGACTTCACGTTCCAAGATTTTAGGGACTTAATGCAAGTGGTACGCAAGAGAAGTCAAAACAGTGAAAAAAGGCACTATAGGAGACTTCAAGGGCATTTTCGTAATTTTACAGCCATATTTCGGAGGTATGGTCAATTGGAAAGTTGAAGAGCTCGCCACAATGAAGATACTGGAAGAAACGTCACCTCAATCCGAGGTAAGGTGAAGGAGTTATGACCTTTTGAAGTTGGAGAAAATTCCTTGAAGAATGCTGGTTTTTTTTTTACCCCATACCAGAATGGTACCCCAAACCGCATGGGGAATCGGTTCGGGGGGGCGAACCGGTTCGGGGTACCTGACGCTGTAAGAGTCCCCAAGTTTTAAAACTCTTTTGGTTTCCTTATAAAAGCCAACTTTGGGGGAGCTGTTTTGCAAGACTTTAGAAGACGTTTTTGAGAGTCCAAATACATCTAGTCTTCATATTTTTGAGTCCCAATACTCATGTTTTGATTCACACATCCTTGCCAAATTTTTGTGAATCCTCTTGCAACCCAAGAACACAACTTTGGTTTGTTCAACCCTTGTGGAGAAGTCGTTTCTCTTCTCCATTGCAGCCCTACTGGAAAGGGATAGTTCCAGTCGCGACTACAGAATCCGATACCCGAGGGTAATTCTTAGTCAACTTGTATTTTCATTGTAATCCGATTGTAAGCCGTTTTCTTACAAATTATAGTGAAAATAAATGGTTTTGCCCCTGTGGGGGATTTTTCCAGAAATTTATTTGTTTTATCCTGCATGCTATATTTTATTTGATAAATCATCTAGATGCATGTCTTAGGGTTTAACTAAAATTTTGGATTAATTAAAATTGGTTTTTATTTGAGAAGTTGCAATATTTCCGCTGTAGCTACTCTCTCAAATTGGTATCAGAGCGGGTTACGCTAATTTATTGCGTGATCCTAATTTTTAAAGGATTTTTTTTTATACAATTTGACCTCTCACGTCGTCAAATTGGTATCAGAGCCTGTTGCACTAAGTTATTGTGATTTGATTCTGATTTTGCACAAAAAATGGCTTTTGATGGTTTTGATGATCTTCGATGTCAAATTTTTGAAAAAATTAATTGGAAAATTCACACGAACTCTTGCTTTAAATCTTCTGTTGAAAACGAATCTGAGAAGTGTCCTTGTTGTGAGGGTGTTGGTCACACGTTACATGAGTGTACCACAAATTTAAAGAAGAAATTGAATAAACCGATTTCTCATGTTTCTACCCTTAGTGATTGTGATTCGGAAGAAGAAGTGTTTTATGCTTCTAGGCGAGAGTTTCCCATCCATGTGATTAGTGATGATAGTGAAGGTGATGGGAGTGTGGATGAAAGTGAGGAGGAAAGTGTAGATGAGCATGACTTGCAAACTGCTTTCAATGAACTTTATGCTGAAACTTTGAAAACAAAGAAAGAAAATTTGAAATTGAAAGATCAGTTGAAAGAGTGTGCCATAAAAAATAATGATTTTTTAGTTGAAGAACTTAGGGCTCATGTGAAAATTTTGAAAGAGAAGCTTGATTACGTCGAGGGTGAGAGATAGTCTTAGAGGGTTGATGGAGACTATGAAAAAGGAGCTTTTAGAGTTTGAGGATTCTAAACGAGTACTTGAATCTAGGATAGGTGAACATGAGGTGAAATTGAAAGATTCAAGTAAAGTGAAATTTATTTGGAGTCTAGGTCTGAAAAACTTGATAAGATTTTAGGCACAGTCGAGATCAAAACGGATAGGGGTGGGATTGGTCTTGAAAAATATGTTGCACCCATTACCAAACGTGTGAGAGAGCCTCCTAGGTTTGATAGGAAAGAACCCCTTAAGAACATTGTGAGAGAACCTTCTAGGATCATTAGGAGAGACCCACCTAGGCAAATTCGGAAAGAGCAACCGATAAATTTGAGGAGAGGGCCACCTTTAGGTAACACACACCGCCCGATTTACACTTGCACACATTGCGGTAGGCAAGGTCATCTTAGGCGATTGTGTTACAAGCTTTTAAATGGACCTAGGGAGGTTAATGAAAGAATAAATTCGATTCCCAAAACCCCCACACTTTGTTACACATCAATTTGGGTTAGAAAATCGGATTTAGAGGCTTATGGTTTATTTGTCCACGATTGCCATTTGCTTGCACGTGATTCACCCCATGTGAAATCTTTTGGTTGATTGTGGTTGCATGTTTGTCATACAATAGTTGTGGTTTCATGATATATTTTTACTAGTGTGATGACTTGTACTTTTTGTATAAATTCTTGTTTTTGAATTTTTTTTGAAACATACAAAAAGATTTTATTTTGATAAAATTTTGAGAAAATCCAAAAAGATTTTTGTATTGCACCGTTTATGGATGAACACTTTGGATGACCAAGTCACAACATCATTCCATTTTTTTTATGTGACTATTTGATAGTGTTTTGAGATAATAGGTCAATTCATCCTTGTGCTTTATAATGTTTGGAGTCATTAAGATGTAATTAAGTGTTACTTCCTACATGTTTGACTTATGTTTCCTTTATTCCACACATGCACGGATTTGTTTGATTATTGTGCTTGTCTTATCACATGTTGGTTGGGTGTTTTCATCTCAATCATGTCTTTAAAACAAACCAAGCGCGATAATTTTTTATAAGGAAATTGTGCATATAAAAATCGTGTTGTGAGTTTGTGTGCTTTGTTTGAATAACGGGGAGGGGCTGCGAAAGGTAATTATCTATCCTTTGCGCAAAAGCCACCGTTAAAAAGGACCTAAAAAATTGAGGAATTTTATTATCCGAGGTCCAAAGAGGTTAAAAGAGCCCGAAAAATTTGAAAGGCAATAAAAAGATATTCATGCCAAAAAGGGGCCATTTAGGTTTTTGCACCAATTCTCCAATGTTTGAGAATTTAGATTACCTCTAAAAGAATATATATATGAGGGAGTTTGGTTGGAGAATTAAAACGGGTTTGCACGTCCTTGAAATTTTTGAAAATGCGCTATATAGTTTTGGACGTTATTGGTGTGAAAATCATTTGACTTTGATTTGTTGATTTGCATAAGACGGTGTCATTTAAATTCAACAATCTTTTACACCTAAGGATACTTTTGATGCTCATTCTTTAGGGGTACACATATGCATCGTGCACATATGATTGATTGAGTTGATTTACTATCGAATGTGTTCACACCCATTCATTCCATTTCCATGACTTGGGTGTTTGAGTCTAAATCCATGGTGTGATTTTTGTATCATGTTTTACATTTTTTTTTCAAAATGGTATCTATTTTTGTATGAAAAATTGAAAAATCAAAAAATAGTTTGTGAAAGTTTTTTTTGAGCATCTCCTTACTAGAGCACGTTTACCATATTGATTGATGCCTTGACTTGTATACCGTGACACTCCGATTTTTCTTGTTTGATTCATTCTTCTTTTTTTTCTATTTGGGGACATCATAAAAAGGGGGAGAAAGAATTATCTTATTCTGGGGGAGTTTGAATTTTGGGGGAGTTTTTGAGATTTGACTTATGCGTTCATTATAAATTGGTATCCATGTTTATCTCATTTCAAACTCGATACGTCACTTGGTATTTGCTTTTTCTCATGTGTGTAGGTACTACATTGATGATCACTGAATTGAATTGCACACCCTGATGAGAAAAGATTTGAGATTCCTGAAGATTTGAAGAACAAACGATGAAGACTATTCATTTGTACCTTTTCCAGTTTTGGGTTCATGGGAGGGTAGATTTGTATAGGCAATTTCGTATTTGATAATTCGGATTTTTTATGAATGTACCGGCATAGACATAGGGGGAGATTTGTAAGGACATTTTTCTCATGTCCAACATGTTACATTTATGTATGTGGTACGCCGCTACATTTGGCACGTCACCTCACGATCTCACATGACGGCCTCTATCCGAATTCCAGGAATCAAGCATTCAACATCTCCATTAATGTGTCCTACATCTGCCTCAATGACTTCACGTTCCAAGATTTTAGGGACTTAATGCAAGTGGTACGCAAGAGAAGTCAAAACAGTGAAAAAAGGCACGATAGGAGACTTCAAGGGCATTTTCGTAATTTTACAGCCATAGTCCGGAGGTATGGTCAATTGGAAAGTTTAAGAACTCGCCGCAATGAAGATACTGGAAGAAACGACACCTCAATCCGAGGTAAGGTGAAGGAGTTATGACCTTTTGAAGTTGGAGAAAATTCCCTGAAGAATGTTGTTTTTTTTTACCCCATACCAGAATGGTACCCCAAACCGCATGAGGAACCGGTTCGGGGGGGCAAACCGGTTCGGGATACCTGACGCTGCAAGAGTCCCCAAGTTTTAAAACTCTTTTGGTTTCCTTATAAAAGCCAACTTCGGGGGAGCTGTTTTGCAAGACTTTAGAAGATGTTTTTGAGAGTCCAAATACATCTAGTCTTCATATTTTTGAGTCCCAAGACTCATGTTTTGATTCACACATCCTTGCCAAATATTTGTGAATCCTTTTGCAACCCAATAACACAACTTTGGTTTGTTCAACCCTTGTGGAGAAGCCGTTTCTTTTCTCCATTGCAGCCCTACTGGAAAGGGATAGTTCCAGCCGCGACTATAGAATCCGATACCCGAGGGTAATTCTTAGTCAACTTGTATTTTCATTGTAATCCGATTGTAAGCCGTTTTCTTACAAATTATAGTGAAAATAAATGGTTTTGCCCCTGTGGGTGATTTTTCCAGAAATTTATTTGTTTTATCCTGCATGTTATATTTTATTTGATAAATCATCTAGATGCATGTCTTAGGGTTTAACTAAAATTTTGGATTAATTAAAATTGGTTTTTATTTGAGAAGTTGCAATATTTTCGTTGTAGCTACTCTCTCATTTTCTTTTTCTTTCTTCTTACAAAACTTTGAACCTTATTTGACCTTTAAATCATTCCCAGAATCCACGGATACCTTGCTAGGAAGACAGACAAGGTCTTAATCAATCTTAGAATTTAGAAAAGTTTTTCGAGATTGAAAACCTCCAAGTGTGATTCCAACTAGGTCAAAGGTTTAGTTTTACAAGAACTAGAAACAGAAAGCATTTATTGTTGATTTTAAAGTCACCAGACGTTTTATAGAAAATAATCAACAATATATTTCTCAAGATGAGAAATAAAGAATGAAACTAAGTGTAATGTAACATGAATAACTCAAATCTAAAATTTCTATGAAATCAGAAAGTAGATCTAAGTAAAAGTTTAAGTTGAAAACAAGATCTAACGAACAAGAGGTTACATCAGCAATTACAAACTAAACTCAAACTCTCAATCACTCAAGAACACTCAGGGTAGTGTTTTGGATATGGAGTTTTGAAGAAGTTTTTGAGTTTGGATAGAAGAGGCTTTGACGAATAGGATTAGGGTTTCTAACTCTCTCTCTTCTCTCTGTTTTCTCTCTTCTCTCTCTTCTCTCTCTATTTCTCAGAAGAAATGAAAATGGCAAAAGTCTTCGAAGTCTGAGAATAGGGTTCCTTTTATAGGGTGAAGAGAAGGTTCGAGAGACTGGATCAAAACCAAGGGCCAGGATTAAGTCAAGTTAAATTGACTTAGATCGAAGGGTTCTAAGAACGTGGTGCTTAAACGATACCTTATTGGTTTAAAGAGTTGTACTGGGATTCACCAAGACAACATGCAGATCGTCGATAACCAATGATCCAAGGGTTAAAAACATACGCGTCTATAACTCAGTAAAGAAACACGGTCACGGCCAATCAGATGAAGACAGGTGTTGGACAATAACAGGATATGAAATGCGCATCCTAAAGTAATTAAAACCACACCCTAAATTTTACTCCGCTTTCGGATTCTACCCAAGGTAACATTAGGCCAATATACCCAACAAATTATATTTACAAATTGACCACAACACTTTTAAATCAAGTTTTAATTAAGAAAACCTTATTTAAAAAATGTTTATAAAATCCCAAAAAAATTGTTAAAATACAAAATTAGGGATTTAAACACACTCAATATATATACCCACATTATTATGCAGTATGATATGCAATAAATAAATTCTACTATGTGTGAGTGTTGGCAATTTGTTCTTGATCACTACAAGATAGAGAGATGAAGTAGCAAACCAACTTCTGAGGTTCTTTGGTTTCTAGGGAGGACATAATTTTGTCACAATTTCAAAACCATATGAGCACTTATACAATATAGACTCAAGTGAGTCAAAAGCATAAGGGCTTCAGAAGTTTGGGGGATGGTTTAGATTTTCCCCCTTAACGGCTTGTTTTTAAGTCTAATTGTTAATTTTTGCAAATTATCATTATATTCTCAAACCGGGAGACCCATAACTACGCGGTCAGTTCCTAAAAGTTGCATTGGTCCCGTGCGAGGTGTTTGTGCCTCGTACGGGGACGTTTGGTGGTCGGTTTGGGTTTTCACCTTTCAACGACTTGTTTTCAAGCCAAATATACATGTTTTGAAATTATCATCATCATCTCAAATCGGGAGGCCCGCGACTACACGGTCAGTTCATACAAGTTACATTGGTCCCGTGCGAGGTGTTCGTGCCTCTTACGGGGCCGTTTGGGGGTTGATTTAGGTTTTCACCCTTCAATGGCTTATTTTCAAGACAAATCAACAAATTTTGAAATTATTATCATATTCTCAAATTGGGAGGTCCGCAACTACACGGTCAGTTCATACAAGTTACATTGGTCCCATGCGAGGTGTCCGTGCCTCTTACAGGGCCGTTTAGGGGCTGGTTTGGGTTTTCACCCTTCAACGACTTATTTTCAAGCCAAATCATCATATTTTGAAATTATCATCATATTCTCAAATCAGGAGAGCCGCGACTATGCGGTCAGTTTGTACAAGTTACATTGGTCCCGTGCGAGGTGTTCGTGCCTCTTACGGGGCCGTTTGGGGGCTGGTTTGGGTTTTCACCCTTTAATGACCTGTTTTTAAGTCTTAGTGTTATTTCTGTAAATTATCGTCATATTATATAACTGGGAGACCTGTGACTATGCGATCAGTTCCTACAAGATACATTGATCCCGTGCGAGGTGTTCGTGCCTCTTACGGGGACGTTTGGGGGATGGTTTATGTTTTCCCCCTTAACGACTTGTTTTTAAGTCTAAGTATTTATTTTTACAAATTATCGTCATATTCTCAAACCGATTGACCCGTGACTACGCGGTCAGTTCCTACAAGTTACATTAGTCTCGTTCGAGGTGTGCGTGCCTCTTACGGGGACGTTTGGGGGCTGGTTTGGATTTACAGCCTTCAACGACTTATTTTCAGGCCTAATCTACATGTTTTAAAATTATCGTCATCATCTCAAATCGGAAGGCCCGCGACTACGCGGTCAGTTCGTGCAAGTTACATTGGTCCCGTACGAGGTGTTCGTACCTTTTACAGGGCCGTTTGGGGGCTGATTTGGGTTTTCACACTTCAACGGCTTGTTTTCAAGCCTAATCTAAATGTTTTGAAATTATCGTCATCATCTCAAACCGTGACTAGGCAGTGAGTTCCTACGTGTTACATTGATCACGTACGAGGTGTTCGTGCCTCTTTGGCTTTTCATCCTCTAACGGTATATTTTGACTTTTCATCTTCTAACGGTATATTTTTAATCAATTTAGAACGTTTATTGATTTTAGAAAATTTTGACATAGTTTCATTTGTTTATTCGTTAAATCAAACATGTTTTAACATTTAAAATAAACTCAACAGCAGCAACAAATTCCAAATCCAAACCACCAGCAAATCCTTTCGACCAATTTAACTAAATAAGCTCATAAAGTAAGCCATTTTACGTTTGGCTACTTGTTGCCTCTATTTCAGACCATTTTTCTATTTAATGTTGCAACATTTAAAGAAAATTTGAGACTTTGAGACTAACCAGATTTCATTTGTATTTTGATAGCCACCCGATGAACTCTTCACGCCATAACTTCTCGAAAGTATTACATTTGGTCCAATAATGTCTGCAAATTCTAAAATCATCAACTAACTTCTTTGAATTCTCATCAAATGAATCAATCCTCTTATTCTTTGCGTAGTATTGGGTGTGGATATTGAACAATTTTGATGGGCATCTCGAAGTACAAATCAACCGCTGACAAGGAAAATATAATAAAGATAAAGATATACTCTTAACGAACCAATCCCATATATCAGCTACATCAAACTCTCTAAACCTAACATATAAAAGTTACAATAAAGCACAGAGTATACCTAATAGGAACCATAGTTTAGTGAATCTAAGAGTGAGAAACATAAAAAAATAGTTCATACATATGAGAGATCTAAAACACCAAAAGGATTTAGCAGTGGATATATGTATGGAAAATAAGTACAAAAATGATTCAAGATCGCTAGACAACACACAAACAAATTGACAAATTCATGGGTTATTTCCAACATATAAACATCATATACACCTAACAAACATATATAAACATATATTCATGAGTTTGTTTCAACAAAAATTCAAAAAATTCAAGAAGCCTAGGTTAATTCAAATACAAAAATAAATTGACAAATTTATGGGTTATTTCCAACATACAAACATCATATAAAGATAAAAAAAAAACACCACACGTACATATACAAATAATTTTTATCCATTGACATACAATTTTCAACATACAATCATACATATACAAACAAATATCCTCAAAAGTGTAAATGAAATGCAACATGTGTGTGGAAATGAAAGAAATATGTAAATATTACCTTATTTAGGAGTCAAAAAGAGGTTAAGGGTTGAGTTATTTAGGAGGCTTCAATGTCCAACATACATGTCTTCACACACTTGGTATATTTAAAATTAAATTGTACTGTTAGGGTAAAGTTGTTGTCATTGATTTTAACAAAAATGAACATCATAACACATTATTATTCCCTACTAAAAAGATGTGAAATTTATTTCAAAAACAAAAGGTAATATAAAACACGAAGAATAGATTAATTGGTCGAAAAAAATAGCAATACGAGATGTTGGTTGTGTAAGGAGGCAGAAGAGACGACCGATCATCTCCTTTTGCATTGTTGGGTGACGAGGGGCTTGTGGGATGTCTTTTTATCCGTAAGTCGGATTCCGTGGGTCATGCACAAGACGGTGAGGGAATGTTTAGGGATATGGCTCCCTCCTAAGGTGTGGAAGGGGGTTAGAAATGTGGCACTTGGCCCCACACAGTATTTTCTAGACGATCTGGTAGGAGGAAAACTCGATATGTTTTGTTGATCGAAGATTACATCTTCTAGAATTCGTTACCTATTTTTGTGTACTTTATTGAGTTGGTTTGAGAAGAGGCATGTCACATTGCTTCCTAATTTTATAGTCTTTGTGGGGTATTTGCGAAGAGCCTCATATCTCTAGTGGTGTTGTATACTCCTGCGTATCGATTCCGCTTCCTTAGCGGTTGATTCCTATAAAAGCATTTATTTATCCAAAAAAAAATTGAGAGAAGGTTGCCTCAAGGCAATCATATTTGCTTGCCCAAAATGGGAACCATTCAACGAATAGTGTGTTTCATCATGAGATGGTATATTAGCAAACTTGTGAATAAATTACACCGACAGTTGAGAGCAATTGAAAACAATGCATACAAACTACTTATGTGTTTCTTCCTCAAATTTCAACAACCCTTTTAACTGGATTACTGTTTTTATGTGTGATTTAAGGGATCACGCGATCTATGTCTATTTGAAAATCTTATATAAGCATCTTTTTATTCTAATGACCATTAACCAATCAATGATTACTGGACTCACTAAAAAAATAGAATTTTTTATTCAATATCTGTTTTGATTGTATTTATGACTATTAGTATATGAGCATATATCCAATTTAATTATCAGAAAGGGGAGGAAACAAACTCAAATTCGTTGAATTCACCATAATTTATAATTTTATTACTACATGATAGTGAAATCACAATTCTTAATCAAGGGATTTAGGCAGGATGGCATTTAGATGAACTAATAGAAATGCAAATACAAAGAGGCTATTCAATGTAATAGAACACTGAAATTACCGGATTATTATATAACTAACTAATTACTACTGAATTCCATACTAATTAACCATGATTAGTAATAATTGATAACAAGAATAATAGTATTTAGCCCTCCATGTTTATGTTACCAAATTTGGCATCCTATTAAATTTATGAAAAGATGAAATCAAACCCTAATAATGCAATATTATACAACAATAAACTACAAACGTGTTCAATGTTTCTTTTGCGTATACTGATATACACATACCATATTTAGTTTATTACTCATATTAAGAAATCCCTGGAATTCAACTCGTCAGCCTCGAAACCGCCACCACCACCATCACGCCCAGCACCAGCACCGGATCCCTCTAACTCGAAACTGCCACCACGGATCCCTCCAACCCAAAACTGCCACCATCGCCAACCCCGAACCCGACCTGCGCAAATCAAAGCCCGCCAACACCGGCAGGTGGTGGCTTGACCAGAATGAGAGAGCAAAGTGATGGTGGTGGCCATACCCGAACCTTCTTTACCAAGGTGAGATAGAGAGACAGCGGGAGACTAGAAAGAGAGAGGAAAGTGAGCGGGAGAGAAAAAAAATTGAGGGGTATTATTTTTTTAGGGCTTTTATATTTTAGTTAAGTGTACTCAATTTTGGCACACTTTAAAACCGTGACAAATTTTGGCACTGTTTTAAAGTGTGCCAGATTTTCATTAAACCGCGCTAGAATCTGGCACAGTTTTAAACTGTGCCAGATTTTTGATATCAGGGTGCGCCAATTTGCTGTTTTAGGTGTAGTGCAAATTGATCCAGTCCAAATATAGATAATACATTAATCTAAACAACTATTATCATGTTAATCATGGTTGAAATAAAATAAACTAATACATTATAGAGTTGATAATAATAATAAAATTAATAAATCAAATACTTTGAAACCAATAACCCAACTGTAAATGTAAAAGCTAACCCCAGCATAAACTAATAACCAGTACAGTAATCCAACACTCAATACTACTAGAAAGGAAATGTAGGAAATAATAATGAGCACGCAGGCTCGACACCCACATCCTATAAGAGAGATGAATCTAGAATGAATGAAATAAGATCATGGTTATAACGATAACTGAATCCTAGGACCTGAAAACAAATTTTAACAACAAAATTAAATCAAGCAAGTCTGCACGGATTAAGAATTTAACTAAATTTGGGCTACAATAATAACCATGCACCTCCTCCTCATATTTCACTAGTTTTTATGTTAATACAACCTAAACGACACTAAATATAGCACACAGTTCTAATATTAAGCCCAAGTGAACCAAATGATTAATTATAATTCTTATCACTTGTATATAATTAAGTCGCTCATAATTAATGCCAGTATATATGTCTCTAGTATAATCACAATAAAGGAAAGACAGTCATTATGACACCTCGCTTATTAAAATAACGAGTGGTCAGCCCTCTACTAAAATAAAAGAGGAATCTCATAGGCTCATTCTTAGCATCACTATTGAAACCAATTAATTATTAACCACATATATTTAAATTAAGTTGTGTGCCAATTTTAGTCTTTATTAACGTGACACAACAATACAATAATCAAAAAATAATTATTCAGACAATAATAAAAGTCCACATTCACACATTAAGTTAAAAATAGAAATCTAGTATAATATACATACAATAAATCCCAATAATGAAATAAAATAAATCTGATTGACATTGGAAACATGCCCGAATATGGAAAAGGATCATGTCTAGAATATGAGAATAGAAATGGCTAAACAAAACCCTGTAACATCCCATAGATGTCACAACTCTGGTACCTGGAAGAATAATAATGCTTGGGATCCCTGTGGTTGGACACCTAAAAGGTTTTGAAAATAATTTTGATACGGGTCAGAGCCCAAATCCTTTCGAAAATATATTGCAAGTAATTAAAACGAATAAACAAATGTATTTTAATTTACTCATATTTAAATTTGAACCGCATTATATCATGAGACACTACCCATCTCTCATCTAAAGTGCGCACCTAAAGTAAGTATTTTAATCACCTAGTTATGTAACCTACCTAACTAGTTCCCAAGTATTCTTAACTTCTATACGATATCTCATCCTGCATAATTTATTTATTTAGCTTTCACATTCGCTAATTATTATAATTCTCAATTATAATTTATTGAACTATTTCCAAAAACTTTTCCTAGTTATTAATTTTCACATTTTAATTCAATATTCCCGTATATATATATATATATATATATATATATATATATATATATATATATATATATATATATATGTATGTATGTATTTTATTATCACATCATGCATACATATATATCACTCACTATATATGTATAACCTCCATCCTTAATAACAATAATAATTTATTGGGTGCGGGTTTCTAATGCTATCATAATTCAGGGAATACTCACATCATCTTTGGTACCGCATTGGGATCTCACGCCGGACTATGATAGAAAACAAACAACGACGTTGTATGTGGTCATAGGTTCCTAGATAGTGAGCAATAACCATAAACATAATTACCTCACCTCGAACTAAACCTTAAGAGGCACATGCGTGGCGGCTATGACCCGTGGATAATACTTACCTTACATTCGCTAGTCAGGGAAAATCATTCACTCGTGCAACCTCCGATGATAACCCTTAGAGGGGTATGTTGTTATATCCGTATAATTATATCTTTCACACCGATATATATATATATATATATATATATATATATATATATATATATATATATATATATAATTTTCACACATGTATATATTCAATAATAATTAATTTAATTATGCTTATCACAATTGGCACAAAATACATTATCACCCAAGGCTCCATTATATACTCAATTAATTAATTATTCACTTAATTAATTAATTTATATCCAAAATACAATTTCTGGACATGTAACTACATCATTCATCCCTTATCCTAATTTTTGAATTTTCTTCATAATTCATTTATAAATTCCCGAGTATGATTCACCTCAAATACTCTAAATTTCACCCTAAAAAATCCCAATTTCAGACCTGTTTTAGAAAATGCAAAAAATCATATCTAAAAATTATTTGAATTACCAATTCAACTTCAGATTTGAATTCTAAATGAAAAATTGATTCGGGTATTTGTTTTGAGTTTATCTCAAATATTTTCTGAAAGCACAAGAAAAGAAGACCTAAACTCTCTAAAATCTATTTTTCACCATTTAATTTCTACCACCTCAATCCCAATTCATATCACAGTCAATATATCAAATTCACATAAATCCCAAGTATAAAACTTCCAATTTTTTCTTTAATTCAACTGCATAAGATGATTATATGAAATTTATTCTTAATATCCAATTAACATAAAATTCTCACAAGATCACACTAAATATTTTTTTTAATTCTTCCTATCAACATCAACTCTTGGAAATTCATAATTCTCATTCAATTTTAATTATCCAAAAATCAATAATTTATAACATTTTTTAATTATAAATATTTCCAAATTATATATCATTTTCCAAAGACCCATCATTTTTATGTGAGAATATTTCAAAATATCTTTTCCCAACTATGATATGAAATTAAATAGAAAGTTAATTACATGCCTTAAGGTTTGTAGGGTCTGAATTTGATGAAGATGTTGATAGTCCTCCAAGAATTTTCTTCCAATCCTTCAATCCTAAAAGTATTCTTGAGTTGTTCATTAATCTCTCACTTGGTCTCTTAAATTTTTCTTCTCAGCTTTCTTTACTTTCTCTTAAACTCTTTGTATAATTCTTCTAAACCTTTGGATTTGTGAAAATGACCTTTTCTTAAATCCAAATCCTTTATAATATAAGTCTAATCCCGTTTTTAACTTTACATATACCATTAAGAAGTTCAAAAGTCACTTGAACTAGTCCCGATTAATCTAAAAAGCCCCCAAGATCCAGACATAACTCCCGGGTACTACCCATTTCGGATCAAACGTGCACTCGAAATCGTCACCCGAGTCACTTAACAATATTTTCCATCTTAACCTACTATAATTTAATTAAGCTTGTCCCGATTGAGATATTATTAAATTCTATCGTGTTTACTCACTTACGACATAATATTATTTGACATTCAATTTTATTTACTGTATCACATTAGTAAATAGATTATCACATAAATATTAATTCATTTCACTTTAAATTAATATTTTTTTATTTAATTAAATTATGTGTCACCCTCATAATTTAAATGCCCAATTATATATATATATATATATATATATATATATATATATATATATATATATATATATATATATATATATATAACAACGGGGTATTACAAACTCTCCCCCTTAAAAAGAAATTTTGTCCCCGAAATTCGAGTAAGCCTCATACTAAAAACTAGGGATCCTTACCCACATGGCATCCAAACGTACTCATAATCAACTCGTGATAATATTTTGGTGCCTCCACTCTTCATCCGCTAATGGTATCATTTAGTCTAAAGGCCCACTCGCTACGGCCCAAGATTAGCGACAAGTTTATTCAAATCATTTCATACTTTATACTTTATTATTCGTTAGGTCTCACTTATACAATGATATGCAAAATAATCGTGAGCCACCAATAATTCTCCAATAAGACGAGCGTATACTCCACTGGCTCTATCATCTCATTATTGGAAAAGTCCCCACTTCCTTAGGTTCCAACTTTCTTTCTTACCTAAATCACATAAATCGTTTCCTGGGAGACACCTACAACAATTTCTGACCACTCACATCAGTCCTTAACTCTTCGATTCGTGATGACGCAAAAAAAAATTATGACATTACACACAACTCTACTAATGGTGCGAGTCATTACACACAACTCTACTAATGGTAATTACTCCTCCCAATTAGCTTAAAGCCTATAATATGCATCTCTCTCATCCTTTAACATCCTAGTCACTTTTCTCATCCTTTTTCCCCACCGCCTTCTAACAGTCCCAATCGGAGGTGAGACTTAAGGGTCTCATGTTGAGTCACAACATTTATTGGGCGACTTCTTGTGTTAGTTCATTTCCTCTCTCAAATGAAATGTTGGGTACATTACCCAATAATGCAACTCACCCAAATTAACAATAATTATTCTCCCTCGGTCAACCAATACCAAAAACCCAAATGTAATCTTGACCTATTCATGATGTTGGTAACCCAACAATGAACTTCATCAGTCTGCCTATTCATTATGTCACTAGAATCACCGATTATTGAAAATTTTTGGTGGATCACCTCGGACCAATCAAATTCCATCAACAAGTAGCGCACCTGGAGACAACTTCACTGTGTCTCACTCTATATCGATATACAAGCTCAATATCCCACGTCATGGGGTACTTCCAAAATCATGACCCGTGCATTTGCTCCAAATTGCGCACTTTTTGGGTCCTCCTCACCTCTAAAATCAACATCCTACTATCCCCAAGCCACCCTCAGTATTTGATTGAATAAGGCATCGCTCGATTTCCCTAGACTTGTTAAATCTTTCTGTGGCTAGAGATTCCTCGCTTGTATTCCATATCAAGTCTGATAGCTCTCCAAGATGTGTGTGTGTATATATATATATATATATATATATATGTGTGTGTGTGTGTGTGTGTGTGTGTGTGTGTGTGCATGGATTATCACCTTCCTCAATCACAGTTCAGTCCCTATTTTTTTAATTCCACTTCTAGCACCCTACAATCATACGATTCAACACATTATCCCAAACGATTATGAAAATCAAACTAACTAAGGCGCCCATATACCCTTTATCCCATGCACATCTGCACAAGCATCACATACGTAATATTTTTTTAAAATTCAGCCCTGCATACTCAACATGACTATACCGTAAGGGTATTCTATATTACCCCAACAAAAATGACTTACATTTCCTCAAGATTGCCCACCTATTCCACTACACTCATATTGTATGATAGCTCTCAAATGCAAGCGTTTTCTACACACGTAACATGATTAACATTAAAATTGATGCCCTAGAATCTAATAACATTTTCCAACTCTCGACGTTTACTAAGGTGCATGCAAGGAACATCACAAAATTGAAATCCAACCATGGAATTTCCCCAGTGGCCCATCACTTGTCATTATCGGTTATCGATATCCTTTGCCTCACAACACATTAATGGAACACCTAAAATCCTAACCCCAGACATATAAGTTTAATCCTCAACTCCCACATCTCTAAAGGAGTCATACAACACTGTGCTCGCACTATCACTAAGTCTCCAACGCTAAACCAATAACGAGCCAATTATCTTTGTTCAGTGGTAAACTCGATATCCGCTAAATCACATCAGTATAATCCTTATACTCCGAAATCGAATATAATTAGCCAACTATATTATCCAAAATTTCCATTTCAATATAATATATTCGCGACTCAACCCTTTTTCAATGAAATATCACAAAAACAACACATCCTTCGCTGGAACAATGAACATAATAGCCTTACTACAACATTCCACTATCATTCAACCCATCGCTAACCAGTCCATACCCAGGATTACATCATACTCGTATAAAATCACTTTAAAATGAGTAAATCTACAAAAACATATCCTCCCACTACCCACACATCTTCCCCTGCATATGGAACTAAAGAGGGTCTCTCTACCTGTTGATGTAAAAAACTAGACTTTATCTAATTAAATAATTTTAGTATGTAATAGCAAAATAAAGAAAGAGTTTATAAAGTGGTTCATCTATGTAAGAAAGCCTACGTCCACTGTTATTTAATTAATTTTTATAGATAATTAATTACAAAAGGCTAGGTACTCTTATAAATATGAATATCCCAGAATTTGTTCGACCCGTCCCTTGATGAAATGGATACAATGTACTTATAGTGACCCGGAGGTCAAGGATTATAATGTCAAGGGATGGAATGATTTTATATAATCAAGCATTTACATCTTTATATAAAAACTATGACGATTGGTTGCATAAACCATGTGTAGTATGACCCTTGTTATAATGACGCTTCATTATCCTGTTGGTCTGCCTTCCTTGTGTTGGTCGGCATTCCATGTATTGGTCGGTAGATTTACTTCTTACTGACTAGGACTTTGGCCACGTAGGAGGACTTGTATTCACTATTGATTGGTCCACGTAGATGAATAATTTTTGGCATCAACAGAAGCCCCCAATGTTCCATGCCTCACGCTTGCGTGAAAGTATGGAGCATTTGATTCCAGAAGTATCTCGGAGTATTTTCAAGATGCTTACTCGGTAGTCGACATCCAAACTTGTAAAATTTAATGGCACTATTTGAAAATGGAATTTTTGCAAATAATTTGAATTGTAGCAAACCGCTAAATGGAAAATGGGTATTTTTAACCTTTTGATTCGTGAAGCCGTCGGAATGTCAATTGTTGGTACATTTAATTATTTTGTTCGCTGTTTTTGAGGCAACCTATAAAATGCGGGAGGCATTTGTAGGTTTTGCCTTACCCCAAATTTTCGATCTATAGCAGCCATTTCTGAGCTTTTGCGTGACTATTTTTCATCGTTCCTCCTTTCTTTTGAAAGTTCTTGCTAAATCCTTAATTTTCTGTAAGAACTCTTTCATTTTCTTTGTTTTTCTTCATTTTGTTCTTTCGAACCATGGTTTATGTAGTTAATGATAACTCTTTAGAAGAATTTAGGGCAGAGCGTAAAATTCCATTTTGTGTCGAATTAGAAGTCCCTCATGGACCTTTATATGTATATTCCCTAGATGAAAGTCACTGGATTCACACTTTGTTTATAGCATAGTGTGGGTTTTCAATTCCACCAAACCCTTTTCTCTTTCGTTTTTGCCAGTATTTTGACATTGTCCCAGGACGAGTGAAACCCAACACTTGGAGAATTATCAGTGGTGTGAATAGATTGAATGAAATTTATGGGCCCCATATTAGGATTCCAGGGATTATGTTATGTTATAAATGGGCGATTGTAGGGGAGAATACATATTATTTTAAAACCAGAGCTACTAACAGAGATTTAGTCTTGAATCTACCTGAATCCAATAAATATTATTGGAATCATGCTTTAGTAGTTAAAATTTGGCAACATGACCACTTGATGGTGTAGTAGCCTATCATGGTCCCAAGACCCCTCAATCAGGGAATTAGATAGGTTGTTCTTTTAATTTTTGCTCATCTTTTTTTGATATTTTTTTGATGTGTACTAATTATCATTGCTTGTTGCTTTGTTGCAGAGGAGTTTAAGAGAAAGTCTCCCAAACTGGGTGAATTTAATTTAGAAGAACTCTAATTTTTATAGGGCCTGAGCCAAAGAATAGGAGAGGATCACCCTCAATATTCATCTACCTTACTGGAATATCAGACCTACATCACTTCCTTCATAGATCGACCAACATTTAACATTCCATCAATTGTAATTGACTTGGAGAAAGACCTAGTAACTACTTCCTCTACCAGTGAATCTGTTGGAGTTGTTGTTGAAGTTGGCACTTCCAACTCTCTTGACTCTAATCTTCCTCTTGCTATCAATATGGGTAAGAGAAAAATTCCCAACTTTTTGGAGGATGACTCTGCAGGTGGTGCCAAGAAACCAGTTGACACTGCTACCCAGAAGAAGAAAGTTGAGGCTAGTAAGAAGACCTAAATCCTTAAAGGATATGAGTCTCTTTTTAAGAGACTAAGGAAAGGTCATCCTCATAAGCAGGTTAAGCAGGTCATTGATGCCGGCCAATTGGGATTGTCCTCACTTGGCTAGGAAGTTGATCAAGTCTGGCACACTCCCATACCACATAGTTGTTGTTGCATCCATGTATCGATCACAACTATTAATAAGAGCTACCCAAATCTTGGCCTTGGTAAGTTTCCATGTCTGAAGTTTGTCGAATACTTTTCATGTCTTCTATGACTTATACTCACTTGACCTTTTCTTTTAGTTCTTGGTTTATTATAACCAAATGATGGAGAAGGATGATTTGCTACGTTCTTAATCAAGAGAGGTAGAATAGGCCTTTGAGTGTCGTAGAAAATATGTTCTGGAGTACCATCAAGCATTGGAGACCGAGAAGAAGACCTGGGAAGAGAAAATCAGGGTTGATAAAAAAGCTCGATAAAAAGTTGATAATGCCATATATGTGGCTTCTTTGGACTCTAATCTAGCTGAACATAGGGCAAAGGATGCTAAAGGTCAAGTATCTAAGCTATCAACAGGCCTATTTATCGAGAAGACCAAGAGGAAGAAATCTAAGGAAGAATCCTTCAATAAGGGTTGGGATAAAGCCATCTCTGCTATCTCTACACAAAAGATTCAGAGCTTTTTCTTAGGCATGAACCTGGCTCTCCTCCCAACTTTGATGATGAAATTGAGGATTATTTTGGTTCTGGAGTGTGTCCATCCTCGATCCTCATGAAGGGCAGGCGGCGTGAGGTAGGATTCTAGGTCCTGCGCGTCCCTCTCGGGAGCGCTTCGGCCGACGTCATTTGGGTGAGGTGAAAAATGTAGAGAAATAGAGTTGCCAGTCTATTTTACTCAAAACAAACAAAAGAAAGGGAGTCATCACGAAGGACAACATCCAAAGACATACTGATGCATACGAAACCAAAATGATTCAAAAAGGGTCCGGAGGCTAAGTTACGAAATGGGAAGGTGTTAGGCACCCATTCCGCCCTTACGGTCTCTCATGGGTTTTTGCTATTTTCATTTATTTTCCCCATGATATGTGTGCATGTGTATATATAGTGAAGATAGGAATTATTGACTTGTACCATGGAAGAGGTAAAACGATTCATCTGTAGGAAAATATAAAAATATTAGAAAATAAGATTTACACGATTGTCCTTACGTTGATCGTTGCGATGGAACGACAACACATGTGGAATAATACGCCACTAAGGAAAAATATATGTATGTATATGTAATCTAGTAGGATTGAATTTAAATAGAATAGGAGATGAGAGAGAAAGTGAAAATAGGACTCGAATCTCGGATTTTACCCCGAGACGCCTACGTAGCCTATAGAGGCATTAAAGTCCACGTAGTTCGTATGCAAAATGAGGGGTGGGGTTTATCCCATAAATCCAACCGGGACTTCTCTTATTTGTGTGTGTGTGTGTGTGTGTGTGTGTGTGTGTAGAAAAAATGTTTTAGTTGTGAGAAAAGTGTAAGAAAAGTGTGAGAATTATCTTTTGGAATTTATGAGCAAACCCTCTTTTTCTTATTTTTTTTTTGGTTTTTTATTTGTATGAAAATAAGAGATGTGCAATAATACTAAATAAAAAGTATATTAGGATATGTGAGATGAGATAATAAAAGTGCTAAGTAATAAAACAAGTTAATGCGAATTTATGAGAATTTAAGGAGAGAATTGAGAAAATTAGACCTTCTTGAAGATCTTGAGCTTGATCTTGAATATTGGAGAGCAGACCTTGCACTTGGATGATGATGGAGAGTGGTTAATTCACCAAGTTTGATGAAAAGGATGATGAAAAGTGAAGGTTGGAAAGGTATTTTGATGTAAAGATCGCGTTAACTTCGAGAGAGGTTTTTTGGATTTGCTGAGAGTGATATGCTTCTGATCTGGGCCCCTTTTTGCAATGAGGTCAAGGCCTCCTTTTTATAAGTCCAGGGAATTACCGATCATCATAGCGCTGGTCATGCCAATCGGCATGTGCATTTAAGCACACTGCCGATAGGCAGGGTCTAGGAGCTGCCGTTTGTCAGTATCTTTCAGGACTTTTTAGAAAATCAACCGCAAAGTGCAAGCCATTGATCTGAATCATTCACGGGGTGGACCATTGGAAAGGTAATTCATATACCTTCGAAAGTCCTTTGGACCACTCCTGGGTTCGAGAGTTGACTTTGGGTCAAATGTGGATCGGAAGCATTCGTCGATCCATTGGACGGGGAATCATCGGACGTAAACGGATCGTTCATCGTATGGTAAGTCTGAATCGTGCATGGGGCAGACTGTTGGAAATGTTAGGAGATGTACTTTGACATTCCAAAGGGTTTGATCTTGTTCGGGGAGTTGACTTTGGCCAATCGGGCCCTGGAAGCATTCGGTGACCTTTCGGAGTAAAATGTATTGTTCGTCCGTACCATAAGTCAGAATCATGCATGGGGCGGACCGTTGGAAAGGAGTTTTAGTGCCCTTTTAAGATTCATTCAGTTTCGATCAATTTGAAGAGTTGACTTAGGTCAAAAAAATCCCGGGAGCGCCCGTTGGCCTCCTGATTAAGTTTTAGGGGAAACGGGTCGTTCGTCCGCATGGTAAGTAGAAATCGCGAGCGGGACGGACCGTTGGAAAGGGGTTTTAGGGCCCTTAGAGGATTCATTCAGTCTTGATCAAGATGAAGACTTTGAATTTTTATTAACGGAGCCTGGGAGTGCCCAATGGCTTCTAGGTCAGTACTCGGGGTATGACCTGGGTTTGTAGTGATGAAGGGAGGTGCTAAGGACCTAAGGGGAGTTTAAGGGGTAACATAATGGGGTGTCTATAGAGCCCCTCGATGGGTGAGTTTGGAATAAATGATAGTCATTGAATAGACACCGCATGATGCTTTTGAGGGAGGATGACCAATTCAGAGGGTCGAGGTCAATTTTGAGGACCTGAGGGAGCGAGGATGACCAATTCGGGGGTCGAGGTCGATTCTGAGAACCTAAGCAAATGAGGATGACCAATTCAGGGGGTCGAGGTCGATTCTGAGGACCTAAGGGATGGTTTGGAGCAAAGGTTTAGGCTAATTCCTGAGGAGGTGCTGGGGATGACCGATTATGCGGGTCAGAGCCAATTCTTAGGGCTTAAAGATGAGGATGACCGATTCTGTGGGTCGAAGACAATTTTGAGGGATTAAAGATGAGGGTAACCAATTCTGCAGGTCAAAGACAATTATGAGGGCTTAAAGATGAGGGTGACCGATTCTGCGGGTCGAAGCCAATTATGTGGATTTAAGTAGAGATGACCATTTCTACGAGTCAAAGCCAATTCTGCGGGCTTAAGTAGAGATGACCAGTTCTACGGGTCAAAGCCAATTCTATGGGCTTAAGGTGAGATAACCACTTCCACAGGTCGAAGCCAATTATGCGGGCTTAAGGTGAGATGACCAATTTTGTGGGTCGAAGTCAGTTCTACGGGCTTAAGGCGAGATGACAAATTCTATGGGCCGAAGCCAATTCTGAGGGCTTGAGGATGAGGGTGACCGATTCTGTGGGTCGAAGCCAATTCTTAGGGCCCCTCATCTGCGGGTCAAAGCCAATTCTGCAGTCTTAAGGTAAAATAACCAATTCTGCGGGCTTAAGGTGAGATGACCAATTTTGCGGGTCGAAGACAATTCTTCGAGCTTAAGGTGAGATGATCAATTCTACGGGTCGAAGCCAATTCTGCGGGCTTAAGTAAAGATGACCAATTCTGCGGGTCGAAACCAATTCTACGAGCTTAAGGTGAGATGACCAATTTTGTGGGTTGAAGCCAATTCTGAGGGCTTAAGTAGAGATGACCGATTATGTCGGTCGAAGCCAATTATGTGGGCTTAAGTAGAGATGACCAATTCTTCGGGTCGAAGTCAATTCTGCGTGCTTAAGTGGAGATGTTCTTGGGGAACTCTGCCCGGGAGATTTATCTTGTGGTTTTGTTTTGGGCTGGGGAGCCGATTGCTGGGGAAATCTTTTGTAAAAATTTCACTAGGGAGGTGATTAGGTGGCTCGGGGTTTGGATGTATTGCTTGGGGAAAATTGAGACCTTTGGGGTATAGGGGCGATCTTTAGAGATCCTCCAGGGACGTTGCTGGGAGGAGTTCTTGGTTTTTAGGAATTCCGTTAGGGAAATCAGGGTTCCGTTTGAGGGAGTGAAAAATTTTCTTTTCATGCATTCGCATTTTCCTTATGCATCTATTTTTTATTATGAATTCTGATCTTTGTCAGACGTGGTTCTATGAGGTGATTAGGTGAAATACCCCGCTGATTGCGTTGAAGGATAAGACTATTGGGGACTTTTATCGATTATATCGATGGCGCAAGGCCAATCGGTAGTCGAAGGGATCTCTCTCTGGAGGCGGTGCGTCAGGTCTTGAATGGCCTGACCAGTGATAGGGTAAGACTCTTCCCTTTCAGCCTTAATTTTTACACTTTCTGATTCTATATTGGCTTATGCCTGTTGGGAATTTTCAGGTGACTTTTTACCCTTGGGGACAGCCATTCAGGATATAGGGGCGACCGGGGTGAACGCTCAGATGAGGCATTTGATGGATAATGAGTTTGGTCATTCTTGGTATCTCGGGGAGCGATTGGTTCGACAGATTACGGAGGAGGTGGTGGTGCCACCTGTGCAGCCTCCTATATCTATGAGGCGGGAGCGGCTGTTGCCGAAGGATGCAAGGATCGCGATAATGATCGGTGAGTCCTACCTGTTGTACACTGATACAGATGCGCTGTATGACTATATGGATTTTGTGACGAGCTGGTTGATGGCGTCCAACATATATGATGCCTTTCCTTTCCCTCCTACGGGATCGAGTCGGGCGGTGAGGTATTCCCACAACGGCGGTGGTCCATCGGTGTCTGCGGTAGCGACGACTTCAGAGTTCCCCTTTGTACGATTGCATACCCCTTCGTACAACATTCGACGGGCTGATGGAGGGATGGTGCCTATGTTACACCGTCCTCATGCGATAGATCCACAGGAGTTGGGTTTGACAGAGGAAGTTCTTCATCCTGTTGTATACTTCTGTTCTTTTCTTTCTTTCTTTTCTGCTTTGATATTGATTTTTCCTTTTACTTGTAGCAAGTCCAAGTGTTGACCACTTGGCTGAGGGATATTAAAGACTGGATATCTTCGGTGACTGCCCATATTCGGGATGCGGTCCTGGTTCCTTCTTACTTGGTGCCATATGCTTTTTCCAGGGAGGACTCTCGCTCTGGTAGTGGTGGTGTGTCATCTCGCCGTACGGGAAAGAGAGTGCATCGCAGGGGTGGAAGCTCTTAGAGAGTGGGGTGAAGGGTAGGTGAGAGAGAGAGAGAGAGAGAGAGAATGTGGGTTCGGGCTGAGTCCCGTTGTTTTTGCTTTTCTTTTATTTCCTGCAGTATTGATGTAACACAGAAGAATATATATATACAATTCAATGGTCTTTTTATTATTTTTTGTTAATGATGGATGAATGCATGCGCATGCGCTTTTTACTTTGCTGCTGAGACCATAAAAAGAGATATTTTGGGGATTTTAGGGGAAAGTTTTTTTTTTTTTAATGAGAAATTATTTAAGGGTGGAAGAGGATTTTTTTTAAATTCTGTTGAGAATATAAATTTATTTTTGTTGAGCTTCTGATTTTGACAAAAGAGGAAAAAGGAAAATTTCCAAAAATAGGGGGTTGTCGATCGACAAGACCCTTGTCCTGCCTATCGACAGTCAAGTCCAGTCCCATCAATTCAAATCTTTGATTAGTTCCCTCTTCAGCTTCTTGTACTTTGTGGGATAGTATTCCCTCCGATTTCTACAGGGGTCATGTCTTTTGTGAGGGTTTTCAAGTATAATAAGGGGTAAGGGTTGAGTGTTTCCATCAAACCTTCACATTCTTACTTACTCGCCTATTATTTCTTAATCTTGCAAGATGTCTCTCCCTGGTAGCATTGAGTTTGCTAACTACCTCGAAGCCTTGGAAGAAATGTGCTCTTATAATGTTGACTACGATACTTTCAACATGCGTCGAGTCTCTTTGTGGTCCAATCAGCCCATTGAGTGGAACATGCTGATGGCGGCAGTACAATTTTGGTACCCCGAAGACCATGTATTCCGCTTTGGGTTGGATGAAGTTTGACCTACCTACGAGGAATTTTCGGCCATGCTGGAGATAAATCCCAGTGTTATTAGACTTTACCCGAATTTTTTCGTTCTCCTAGGGATTTGTTAGCTGGGCTTCTTCGCATTTTGCCTTTGGCGGCTAGACCATTCGTTACTGGAGGAATGATCTCCCTTTCTACGGTGTTACAGTCCATGCATTTGCATGAGAATGGCGATGTTGGATACGCCGGAGCCGTTGTTCTGGTCTTAGTATCAAAATTACTGCTGATGACTGGGGAACTGCTGGTGGACCCACAACTTACAGCCACTACCTCCTGGATGTCATACCGTCACAATCCTATTGTGGTGATATTAGCGAAGACTTTGAATGGCCTAGCTGCTTGGCGAGAAGGTCGTTCTACCTTCCTGAGGGGTAGCCCCGTGATGCTGTTCATGTGGTTGTCTGAAAGAATCCGCCTGGTTAATCCTCTAAAATATCCTTTATCGGTTGTACCCAATTTCTTTTTGTGCTGCTTCATTAGCGGTGGCTTGGATATTTAGAGATGGGAGAATTGGCATGTGGAGCACGGGGCTCTAAATTTGAGTGGTCAGTGCCCTGGTGGGGACAGTTGCTGCCTATTCTGGAGCTGGGAGAATACCCGTATGTCCGGCTGGTTGGTCTCAGACAGACCTCTTTCTATTTCCCTTGGCGGCTTCCGCATCAATTTGGCTGGGAGCAAGTCGTGCCATCTCGAACACTAGACTTCTTTACGATAGAAGATTTGAGTGAGCATTTGCGCATGCGACTTGGCTCTATGTGGGAGAATCGACGTCCGTCGACCCATCACTCTCAGTCTGTTGGGAGAGTTTGGCATATCTAGAGGGATTATATAAAGTGGTTGCAGAGGGGAGTAGTCAGCAAGATGTTGGCAGTGGAGACTAGACAAAGGTGGTTTGTCTTGTTTAATACCATGGAGGGAGATGTGGTAGTTTTTTCAAAGATGGTTCGAGCTTATTGGTCTATGGAGAGTTTACGACACTATGTTCAGGCGGGGGAAGCTTGGGGACCCCAGGATGCAGATGATGATAATGGAGCGGACTCCTCTGGTAGCTGCGTCTAGGACTCTTGGAGAGTTTATTTTGTAATGGGGAATAAATGTGGGGATTTTATTTTGGCTTTTTTAGGAAGGTAGGGGGAAGGGAGTTATTCGTTCCTTTATGTAATTGCACTGCAATTTCTTATTAATGAAGTAAATAAGTTTTTGATCATCCAGCTATGCCTTTTGATGAGTTTTGTATTTTATTTATACTGATCGCTAAGGCATACATAATCCTTTTGTTCAAATGTATGTTAGAATGAACTGTCGTTCTCGGAGATAAGAAAAAAATAGTATTTTGTGAAAAAGAAAGGGTCGTGCTCATGTAAGGTGTATGAGCTGCCTACGTACCTCTGGGATTTTTAAAAAGTTTTAATTTGTTTCAAAATGGTTTTTTTGCAAAGGATCAGGCCCACGTAGTTCTGGACAGAGGGAAATGAAGAGATTTTTTTTTAGAATAGAAGGGAGATGAGAAGAGTCATAGCGCATCGAGATTTCGAACTAGGGGTAGAACTTATTGAGACAATCTAGGTTGACTGGATGAGCCATATCTTCCCCATCTAAATCAGTGAGCATGGAAGCACCACCGACAAGATCTTCTTAATAATGTAGGGGCCGCTCCAATTGGCCTTGAATTTCCCTCTGGGGTCCCAGATGGGTTCTATGATCTCTCTGAGGACTAGATCCCCTTCTCGGACACCGCGATCCTTGACTCTCTTGTTATATGATCGCGTTATTTGGTGATGGTACCCTTGTATGTGGTATAGCTCTTTTAATATCCTTTCGTCTAGGAGGTTCATCTCATCAAGACGGCTTTGGCACCAGTCTTCTTCACTGACCTTACTTTCAAGCATGATGCGCAGCGAGGGTATTTCCAACTGGAATGGTAGGACGACTTCCATGCCATAGACTAGAGAGTAATGGGTATCCCCAGTAGAGGTTCGGATTGACGTTCGGTAGGACAGAGGGCGTACGAGATCCGGTCGGCCTAATCCCGACAACTTTTGGTCATTTTGCTGATGATGGCTTTGAGGTTCTAGTTAGAGGCTTCAACTACACCATTGGTCTAAGGTCGGTAGGGAGAAGATTTGTGTCTTTAAACACCTTACTCATTGACCACTTCTATAACTTCTGCCTCTAATTGTAACCCGTTATCTGACACCAGCTCGTGTGGGATGCCATATCGAAAGATGATTTTTTCTTGATGAATTTTGCCACTTTCTTGGCGTTCAGCGTTGCATATGACTCATCTTTGACCCATTTGGTGAAGTAATCAATGGCAACTAGGATGAACTCATGCCCGTTGGAAGCCTTCGGTGTAATTTTCCCTATGATGTCGATGCCCCAGGTGGAGAACGGCTAGGGAGAGGTCATGTTGTATAATTCGTGCGGAGGCATCTCCAAACATAGGCGGTGCAATCCTGGGTCATGGTGGTCCAGTAGTAACCTTGTCGAATGATCTTCTTGTCAAGCATATGATCGTTCATGTGGGTCACGCATTCCTCATTATGGATTTTATGCATTATCTTTTCAATGTCATCCCCTGCGATGTTGTGTAGATGGGTTTCATAAAAGTTCCTTTTGAGCAGTGCTTTATGACAGATGATGCACTGGGCATCCAATCTTCGAAAGGTTGCCCGATCTTTCTTGTTGGAACCCTCAGGATACTTACCGTGCTTGAGGAGGTGCCAGATATCATAGTACCAGTAATTGGCTAACTCGGGATCTTTTGTGGTGACGAGCTCGATGTGGTAACAGTGGGTTGGTTTGTCTTGCTTTTGAATCTGGAAGGGGGTCATTGTGATTCCTTCGGGCATGTCGACCATGGAGGCCAAGGTAGCAAGGGCATCGTCTAGGTTATTTTTTGCTCGAGGTAGGTAATGGAAAGTGATGTCTTGGAATTGGGAGGCAAGCTCTTCTAAGTGGGCATGGAAGGGTTGTATTTTTTTGTTCTTAACTCTCCATTTTATGAGAACTTGACCAATGATGACGGTAGAATCCCCATAGATGTCTAGGTATCGAATACCTTTCTTGAGAGAAACTTTGAAGCCTACCATACATTCCTCGTATACAGTCATATTATTGGTGCAAGGGAAATCCATCTTGATGGCGATTGGAGTGTGGGATTCATCTGGGGTGATCAGGAGTATCCCAATGCCATATCCTTTTTTGTTGGCAGCTCCGTCAAAGAACATGTTCCACCGGAGATTTTCCTCGGCAGCGCAAAGAATATTCTGATTTGGGAATTCGTAGACCCAAACATCGGCTTCATCCATGGGGTAATCAGCGAGGTAGTCAGAGATGTCTCTTCCTTTCATGGCTTTATGTGTGATGTACATGATATCGAACTCGACTAGGAGCATCAACCACCGGGCCATTTGGCTGGACAAGGCGGGTTTCTCAAGCAGGTATTTGATGGGGTCCATTCGGTATATAAGTTTGATAGGGAAGTCGAGCATGTAGTATCGCAACTTTTGGGTGACCCAGACAAGCGTGATACACGCCTTTTCCAAAGCAGTGTAGTTGACTTCATATCCGACCAATTTGTGACTGGTGTAATAGATGGCTCTTTCTTTGCGGGAATCTTCAAGGTATTGGGCTAGCAAAGCCCCAACTGTAGTGTCAGTTTTAGTTAGGTATAAGAGAAAACGGATCGTTCATCCGTATGGTAAGTCCGAATCGCGCACGAGGTGGACCATTGGAAAGTTTAGGAGATGTACTTCAACATTCCAAATAGTTTGATCCTGTTCGGGGAGTTGACTTTGGTCAACCGGGCCCTAGAAGCATTTAGGGACCTTTCATAGTAAAACGGATCGTTCATCCATACCGTAAGTCAGAATCGTGCACGGGGCAGACCGTTGGAAAGGGGCTTCAGTTCCCTTTGAAGATTCATTCAGTCTCGGTCGAGTTGAACAGTTGACTTAGGACAAATAGAGACCAGGAGCGCCCGATGGCCTCCTAATTGAGTTTCGGGGGAAAACGGGTCGTTCGTCCGTATGGTAAGTCAGAATCGCGCACGGGATGGACCGTTAGAAATGGGTTTTAGAGCCCTTTAAAGATTCATTCAGTCTCGATCGAGCTGAAGACTTTTACTTTTAGTCAAATGGAGCTTGGGAGTGCCCGACGGCTTGTAGGTCAGTACTCGAGTTATGACCTGGGTTTGTAGTGATGAAGGGAGGTGCTAAGGACTTAAGGGGAGTTTAAGGGGTAACAAAATGTTGTGTCTACAAGGGTAATTCTCTTTGGTGGTTGATTCTTCTACCCCTTATGTCGAATAAGTCAAAACTACTATGGATTCTTTTATCCCCCTTTCTAAGCAAGGAAACATTCTCGTGGACTCAGATACTCCTTATGATGTTGAAAAGGATAAGAAGAAGGTGTAGACTTGTTCAGCTTTTGATTTTTGGATTTTGTAATCTTCTTTTGTTTTCTTTTTGTCTCTATTCCATTGTATTTTTAGCATTTCTTATTTATTAATGAAAGAACTATTCCTTCAAATCACATGTCGTTTATTGTTGCTCAGCTATTACTCTATCTTTTACTTTTGTTGTTGATCAGTTGTTACTTTATCTTTCTAGTTTATGGTCAAGATGGAAAAAATTGCCTCCATTGACTACGACCTACTCAAGCACTGCAACAATCCATTCAAAGTTGGTCACCTGGACTTAACTGAGGGAGAATTAATAAAATTACTCTGCACAAACACTTATAATCAGGCAAAGGATGTAATACCCCGTATTTTTATGGCTTTTAAATTTGAGAATTTATTAAATTTAATTTGAGATATTAATTTAATATTAATCTGGATATTTGTTTTTAATATTTACTAGCATGACATGAGTTAGTAATTATTGAGAATTTGTTGAATATTACTAGATGAGTAAAGTATTACATTAGATTGATTTTATTAAAAATTGTCACGAGTAAATAAAATGGCAATTAAGGAAATTTAAGTCGAGACGCGCCTGTGTTGTGTCAGGACTAAATTATTATTATAAAAGTGAATAAATTATAAGTCGTTCGTATGGTCGTTTTGAGTGCACATAGTCAGAAAAGTGTACCCGGGGGTTTAGTTTGGGTCTCGGAGCATTTTTAGGCCTAATTGACATCCCGGGAGGGTATTATAGACATTTTGTATTTATGTGTAATTAAACCCACAAAATTTCCTAAGCTATATCAACCATTAGGAGTTGTCTTTTATGGTTAACAAACACAAAACCTAAGAATGTCTATTAGAGAAGAAGGTGGAGAGTTTTCTGATAAGCACCCAAAACTCTATAATTTATACCCCGAATAGACGTATTTTAGTTGCTAATTCTCGGCAAAATGGGTCTTATGTGCTTAAATATTTATCTTGTAGTTCAAATGTCCGTTTGCGGTGTCAAAAGCTATATATCAAGGCAAATGCGCGTTGAATGGAGCTAAATGTCTTATCCTATAACCCTAACCTACCTTAATCTACCCTAAGATAACCTAAACTCTGTCTCGGGCCGTGTGTGTTTGATTTGTTCCCTTTCGTATTTTTTAATATTTTTTAATATTTTTAGTTTGAGTCATTTTATTTTTAATATTTATTTTTTATTTATTTAGTATTTTCTAGGTTTTGTTTTCTAATTTTCTATTTTATCTTTATTAGTATAATTTTATTTTATTTTGATTTTTATTAGTTTTTATTTTTATTAGGATTAGTTTTTAGGAGTTTATTTTTAGTTTATTAGATTTTATATTTTTTAGGACTTTAGTTTTCATTTAGATTTTAATTTTTTATTTCTTTTGTTTTATTTTAGTTTTTATATGAGCTTAGGATTCATTTAGTTTTAATATTTTTATTTTTATTGTTTTTAGTTTGTTTTATTTTTAGTTAGATTTTATTTTTTAGTAGTTTTATTTTTATTAGTTAGTCTTTATTTTTTTAAGGGTTCAAATTAAACACACACAACCCCTCACACCCTGATACCCTTAATTACCTCTACACTTGAGTTTCTTATATTTGTAGGTAATTTGAGGATTTTGATTAGAAGAGTTTTTCAAGCAACGAAGAAAAAATAATATACGCAAAAGTTCTTTCTATCAAATGGCGTCGTTGCCGGAAAAAACTACACACAAAAAGCAACTCTATCAAATGGCGCAGTTGCCATTCTTGGGATCGTGAAGCTCGGAGCGGATTTAATTTTGTAGTTAATTTATTTCCTATATTTTGTTGCATTTTAGTACCATTTTTCTTTATTTTAGAAGGCTTGTATTAGGATTTTTATCATTTCTTGTATTGCGGTACATAGAGACACCTTTATTTTATTTTTTATTTTAAAAATTGTAATAATCGTAGACAAGCGTGACAGTGAAACCGGACAAGGTAGAGAGAGGGTTGTGACACCCCGCCTAATTAAATACAGGGCGACCACTCCTTTATTAAATTAAAATCAAGGTAAACAGTTGGTTCATTCTTAGCATCACTGTCGCAAATGAAAATTTTCAAATTTAAACATCCTGATTAATTAAGCTAAGTGTTAAAACCATTTAAAACCTTATTTCCATTTTATTAAATCCAATTATAAAACCTTTAACCATTAACATTTAAAGAGTCACACATTAAGAATAAGAATAAAAATGAACATTCAAGAGTTTAACCATCAATAACAAATCCCAACTTTAAAACACTAAAGGAAAACATCCTGACAGTAATAAATCTCGAAATAAAGATATTGAAAGTAAAAGAATTACAATCTCTGACAAAACGAACTAAATAATGGAAAAGGGCGACACATGCCCCACTGGATAAAACTGAACTAGAAGTGGAGTCAACAATGAGGTCGTCTAAGCAATGGCCTGCAACTCCCACAAAAGTTATAGCACGTTCCATCCAAATAATCCTAAGCATGACGCCCCTGTGGCTGGGCATATATATATATATATATATATATATATATAGAGACACACACACACACACAAGAGAGCAGAGATAACAACAAACGGGTCAGAGCCCGATTGTAAAACAATTTTAAAAATAGTTCAGCAAGTATTTAAAATGCTTACCGGCTAATGCGACAGTCATATTAGTATGCGACATTCTCTTGAGAGTTATCACCTCTCATCTAGTGTGCACGTCTACCGTAATAATGAATCTCATATATCTCCCTAACTTATTATCCATAAGTCTTAACACGTGAACTTAAGGTTATGATATTCACTTTAGAAAAATCTATCTCTTCAATATTTCTTATGTTATTTAGAATAATTTCGTATCGTTATAATGTTTCTGAATACTTATAGTGAAGTGAAACATTTATTCATTCCTTAACTACTTATACGAACAGTATAAAGTTCCCATATAGATATACGTATATATATATTAGTTGCACATATAATATATATACAAACGGCACCCCACATAATATATATGGTGCAAAGTTTTCATAAATAAGTATATATATACCAATCACTCATATAATATATATACTAACGGCACCCCACATAAAAACTATGGTGCTGGCATACTCTGCTATCAAGTCCCTGTATCACACATATTTAGGGAAATTCTAGTTCGGAATCACTCTCGAATTGCATTAACACAAACACATACAAATGGAGGCGAAGCATAGTTCCAAGTCACTAAGAGGTCAGCACATACCCTCACGTCTCTTAGAACAGTCCGACTATCAATCAGATAGCCTGTACCTAGGAATCTTATGTTCTAGGGTACAAGTCAATATCCCCCATAAAGGTCCCATCGAGATAAGAATGTTCCGGCGCGGAAACCCCCGTGATAGGAAGTAGCCCGAGTATGATTTTTATACAGATATAATATATGCACAATCACACACTCATATATATATACACACATCCACATTGTTAAATTAGGTGCGCTCACGACCCATAATTATAATTATCCGTTATTACACATTTTACTCGATTATCTCGTATAACGGAATCGTTCATTTTATTCTCGTAATTAAGTTATTCTAAACTCACTTCTCGTCTCTCGAAGTATTATCTTTACCTAAGTACAATTTCAGTAGGCCCTCACTCACCTTCTAATCCAACTTCCTAGATATTCTGATTATTTAATCAACGCACGTATGATTTCTTAAGTATGAATGTCTCCCCGTTTTCCCTTTATTTCCCTTCACATTAAAGTTCCACTTAACGGGGTTTATCTTGACCCTACTGGTCCTTTTTATGTTCCATTATGTTCTAGCAGCCCTAATCAAGGTTTACTACGTATAAAATCGGATTAAGCTAACACGAGCAAAAATGCAGTTTTCTAGGAGGGGTCGATCAATCGATGAAAGGGGGTCGATAGATCGATCGATCGATGCTCTGGGCTCGATCGATCGATCAAGTAGTTATGGCGAAATTGCAGAAAACCCAACTACGGAAATCTTACCCCAAACTCCTCCAAATCATCATGTTTCAGTCCCAAACTCTCAACCACTTATACTAAAAGTGTTATATACCCATATAAACAATATCCTACGTAAAACATGCGAATTTTCATCAACTATAACAAGATAAAAGGGTGCAAATCTTTATAAATCTCAAGAACCCTAATAATTTTCTTTAACTTAGTTTCTTCCATTCTTCTTCCAGATTTTCTATCACTAATACCATGGAAATTCGTGGCTCAACCTCTACATGTGAAATGGATTTCCAAAATATGATCTTTACCTCTACAACATGTAATTTTTGTCTCCAATTAATGTTTTCTTTCAAGAACACTAATTCTAGTCAACCCTAGACTAATATAAAAGAGCATTAACTTGATTAAAGCAAGATAGATACTTGCTTGAAATTCAAATTTCTGATTTTTATAGAAGAATTTGGTGTGGTTGAGATCCTCGTTGCGCGATCTACCATTTGGCGGTGACGGCGGTGCAACCGGAGGAGTTCTTGGCCTATAAATCCTTGGAAAGCTTCTTCTCTTCCTCTCCAATGGTCGTCATTAGTTTTTGGTTATGTTAACCCTAGAAGACAACACTTACCATCTGATATAACCCTAGAAAATTCGTGGGTTTAATTTCTCAAAATTACGAAATGTCCAAAATGTCCTCCCGGAGTACTAATTAAGCCTAAAAACACCCCGAGACCCAAACTAAACCCCCGGGTACATTATTTTGACTATCTCGACCCTTCCGGACACTTTGGCGGACTCGAAATGACCATACGAGAAACTTGTAATTTATTCACTTTATATAATAATAATTTAGTCCTGACACGACACAGGCGCGTCCCAACTTAATTTCCATAATTGTCATTTTATTCACACGTGATAATTTTTATAAAATAAATGTCATATATTAGTATACTCATCCAGTAACATTCAACAAATTTCCAATAATTACTAACTCTCGTCACGCTAGTAAATATTTAAAACAACTTTTCGGATTAAAATTACATTAATTTATCTCAATTAAATTTAATAAATCCCTAAATTTAAAAGCCATAAAAATATGGGGTATTACATACTTCCCCCCTAATAACGGAATTTCGTCCCGAAATTCGCAAAATAAGGCTTACCTAGTAGAACAATTCTGGATTTCTTTTCAGTACGCAAACTATCTACATAGTAAGGCGCTTAACCACTATATCCCCCGCCTCACAGCAAGCTTGATTAACATTCTCAATAGAGACACTTCACATGGTGCTCCTAACCGACAACATTCGCATAGGTCACGCCTATACATTATAAATTCCCATTATCTCACTATCATTAGGAGGTCGCACCTCACTACATGACAACTACTCGGATTTATTTATATACAAAACTCCCATTCCTAGAAAAACCATACGAACATTTGACCACTCTTGTTCGCCTAAAATAGTCGTGGAATTCCACCATAGTTATCGGATTATTCTTGACCGATCCAAAATTATGATTATCCACTCACTTCTAAACATACGAAAGGAGAATAGTCGAGGTTCTTCCATACCAAAACCTTAATAAGCACCTCGTACGCGACAAACAGGTACGAGTGATTTTACAAAGCATTCATGAAATCACCGTAACAAGATTCCAAAATTTCCTTCACGTGGCTCCACTAATATTTAATCACCGTGCGCTTATTCCCTGGCTAAGGGTGATACATCCTACTCGAAACGAAACCTTATCTTCGCTGGTTCCTGAAATCCTATATCAAAGGTGGGATTCACAAATCTCATCCCAATTCAAAAATTAATATTGTGCCGTACCATGTACTGGCGCGATCCTTACTCTCAAAGGAAGTCTGGGGCATACTAGTTAATATTATAAACCACCCCAAAGGAATATCAATCACTTCCTTCTCGGGCGACTTAATTCACATGTTCGGATGAACCCTTGATATTGTTTTGAGGATGGTAACCCATCCAATAACTTTATTGACCTCTTCCAATTATAGGAATTGTCGATAAACACAAAATTATCTGGTTGATTCTCCTCTTCCAACTGAACCCTACCTATGGGTGGTGCATGTAGAGACTACTCACTACATCCCGATAAACATCGATTTTTCCTTGAAATGTCCCACATTAAGTTACATGTAATACTCCCCTTCCTTCCTTGGTGTATGTCAAAAGTTCCAACTCGTTCTCTTTCCTCCACGATGCGCACTTCTGGATCTTTTATTTCATACTAACATCATCACTCTTTGTATGTGCAAGTCTCTCTCACACTTGACTAATAAAAACTCCGCTCCGAGTGTTCTTCATAATAATTAAATTCTACTCTATTCAAGGAATACTCCTTCTTAAATGGCTTCCCACAGCCTTCCAATCAAATTAGGGTGTGCTATTCTAATTGTACACTTATGTATGGATTATCGCCCCTCATATGATGTTTAATCCACTCTATCACTTCCATTTCGTTATGCTAGTCCAATAAACATATATTTCACACTTCTATTACCACGTCGCTTCAACTCGGACGATTTTAACATCAGCTAACTAAGATGTCCACATTTTGTAACACCCTGACCATCCTGGGAGAGCGAACGGCGTGCTACTATCGAATAACTAAATCAATTCCATAAATCACAAGGTATAGCGCATCTAATTCCCACAATAAAACAAGAGAAACAACTAATCTCAAATCTCTTCAAATAAGTACAACAATTTTCCCAAATAGGTACAACAACCAAAATAAATCACTAACGCTCTATTCAACAAAATAAATACAAGTCATCTCTTTTGTATTATAAAATTCTTTCCAGAAAATCCATGCTAAAAATCATCCCAACTCTTCATTTAACTTGTGTTCTAAACGCGGTAACAACACTTGGGTACTCTCAATCTCCCTAGAAATCGAAATTTTTAAATCCTCCTTATCATCGTTCCACCCCTCAACTCGTGGGGATAACTTTCAATGCTTTCTTACCACATAACCGGCTCCACTGGCCTTAAATCATAATTCAACTTCTAACTTATAGATATAATTACCTACCCCTAGTACGACCGAGGTACCGAACTCATGGACTAATGACCAAACATCTCCCTAATTCCATCCTTACGCTAAGTTTCATGCGTGGGATGTCTCGTAAGGCGAAATCCAAACAAGGAACACCCCGATACACTACTACCTAGCATTTTTGGTTATCGAAATCCGTTAGGTCCTCCGTCCATGGCATGTACCCCTTTATTCCGTCTCTTGACAGCGAAGTTACATTTCCTCCCGTAATTACACTTAACAAAGAATATTTCACCAATTGCACTATCGTTTAGTATTGGCTGGTGGTAATTGCATTCCATAAACCTCGAATACATACAATTGAAATTCTCTAAATCCGTTTCCCTAATAATAGGGGTATAACTCTTAACTCCCACATCTCTAGAGGATAGATATAACAATGCACTCTTCCTATCACTAAGTCCTGAGTGCTAAACATAATACTGAGTTAAATCTTTTCGCTTAACAGTAAACCCGATACATACTGAATCTTAATGACAAAATACATACATAGATCGGTATCGAATATCTCGAGCCCACTATCCTCTCCGAAGTCTCTAGGATAGATAATATAAGTGCGAGTCCGACCTTCTTGCAGGTGAAGTCTCGCCAGAACAAAAACATGCTGCACTAATGCAACCACTCCGATAGTCTTGCAATAATTGCCCACTATCGTACTAACCTTTTCTATAACGTTGTAACAAAGATAATATCATCTCGCATATTGCATCACTACAACGAGTAATCCTCAATAAAGTACATAACACTGTTAATATACTCATTCATCCTCCGCGGATAGCACTAAAGAAAAATCCCGCTACACTAGGAAAAAATATTCACATAATAATAACGTTTATAATTATACGCATTAAACTCGTCTCACATACTAATCTAGCAATGAACAAAATATAGTGGCTCGTTCATTCCACATAAACACACCTCATCCTCTGAGGATACAATTTATACTTCCACCTTGGCAATCGTCTTGACTGCACAAAGTGTTTTCGGACGTAACACGTCTGCCCAAACAAAAACAAAACTACTTTAATCATTGTCTTTTACTAGGCACCGTATTCTTATCCCTTTACTCACTTCGGAAAATATTATCGCGTACGATCTCACTCCCCACAAAATACCTCAACACATAATCCACTTCTCACATGTCCTACTAACCAGGTTAGGATTGTCCTTCTCTCGGACTTTAGTAGACTCGATTCCTATTGACTACCCCGATTATTCCCTTAGACTTTTAGGCCCTAAAGAACATGTCACTGTCTATAATAGTCCTTATTGAATTTACCATCACTTGGTAAGAATTCAACTATCCGAATCATTTAAATGGGTCCCCTGATGTGTATCCACACCCTTTTGTGGTGCTACACCACCACCGTTGTATTCAGTCTTATTCTCGACTAAATTCTTCGATTCTTTTAGCTTCCCACACAAAGGAGCATTACCATCTTTATTGACAAAATACGACATTGTCAACCCCTGATTCGTCCGTCCATCAGAATTTCCTCTTTGAGTGTTATCAACTGTTATTACGAGTAGATCTCCCACTTGGAGTCATTTCCTCCACTTGTATCTACATCTCCCGATACAAAATTTCACTAACGGTTAAGATTCATATTCACAATTGGACCTCTGTCACGTCCTCCTGTGATGAGTTCAAGACAAAGTTCAATTCTAATCCTGAACATCTGATGAAGGAACATACGGTCAACACTGTACCTAAGGTTCTCCTATAGACATAGCATTCCACTTCTAAATTGGTGGTTGACTCCCATCATTATAACTTCGTTCCGACAACAAAGAAAATTTTCTCTAAATTTTCACTTTCAGTTAGCCCCACTCCGTCCTATATCTAAACCTTTGGATACTTTACCTCCTTTGGTAAACACATACAATTCCCGCATGTCTAGAATTCTCATTGACAGTTCTCTGCACGTTTTGTAACACGTTGGGTGAGTTTACTCTCGCACCTCATTCGACTATAGCAGCATTTGGAAATCATGGTTGCGCCTTAGTCACCTTTCTAGTCTTAGCTTCTCGTGCCATAATGGAGGTGACCTCGATTACGATCATCATCCTCAGATATATTTTACAACCTCAACTGAGCCCTGCCTCCTTATGTCTGCTTAATGGTCCTCTTCTAATATCCGTCATCGCTCGGCACACGCACACATCCAAAGGAAATTAGAATTCACTAACGTATATACGTCATAGCAGAAGAACGAAATCTCATCAAAGAAATCGACAATCCTAAACATAGGGCTCTATATCAAACAAAGCAATGCTGAAAGTATAATATGCCGCACAGATCCTAAAGGACACTAGAACCTGATGCTCTAATACCACCTGTGACACCCCGCCTAATTAAATACCGGGAGATCACTCCTTTATTAAATTAAAATCAAGGTGAACAGTTGGTTCATTCTTAGCATCACTGTCGCAAATGAAAATTTTCAAATTTAAACATCCTGATTAATTAAGCTAAGTGTCAAAACCATTTAAAACCTTATTTCCATTTTATTAAATCCAATTATAAAACCTTTAACCATTAACATTTTAAGAGTCACACATTAAGTATAAGAATAGAAATGAACATTCAAGAGTTTAACCATCAATAACAAATCCCAAAATAAAGATACTGAAGTAAAAGAATTACAATCTCTGACAAAACCAACTAAATAATGGAAAAGGGCGACACATGCCCCATTGGATAAAACTGAACTAGAAGTGGAGTCAACAATGAGGTCGACTAAGCAATGGCCTGCAACTCCCACAAAAGCTACAGCATGTTTCGTCCAAAGAATCCTAAGCATGATGCCCCTGTGGCTGGGCACCTGTAATACATATATATATATATATATATATATATATACACACACAAGAGAGCAGAGATAACAGCAAACGGGTCAGATCCCGATTGTAAAACAATTGTAAAAATAGTTTAGCAAGTATTTAAAATGCTTACCGGCTAATGCAACAGTCATATTAGTATGTGACACTCTCTTGAGAATTCTCACCTCTCATCTAGTGTGCACGTCTACCGTACTAATGAATCGCATATATCTCCCTAACTTATTCTCCATAAGTCTTAACACGTGAAATTAAGGTTATGATATTCACTTTAGAAAAATCTATCTCTTCAAGATTTCTTACGTTATTTAGAATAATTCCGTATCGTTGTAATGTTTCCGAATACTTATAGTGAAGTGAAATATTTATTCATTTCTTAACTACTTATACGAACAGTATAAAGTTCCCATATAGATATACGTATATATATTAGTTACACATATAATATATATACAAACGGCACCCCACATAAAATCTATGGTGCAAATTTTCCATAAATAAGTATATATATACCAATCACTCATATAATATATATATATATATATATATACTAACGGCACCCCACATAAAAACTATGGTGCTGGCATACTCTGCTATCAAGTCCCTGTATCACACATATTTAGGGAAATTCTAGTTCGGAATCACTCTCGAACTGCATTAACACAAACACATACAAATGGAGGCGAAGCATAGATCCAAGTCACTAAGAGGTCAGCACATACCCTCACGTCTCTTAGGACCATCTGACTATCAATCAGATACCCTGTACCTAGGAATCTTATGTTCTAGGGTACAAGTCAATATCCCCCATAAAGGTCCCATCGAGATAAGACTGTCCCGACGCGAAAACCCCTGTGATAGTAAGTAGCCCGAGTATGATTTTTATACAGATATAATACATGCACAATCACACAGTCATATATATATATATACACACACATCACATTGTTAAATTAGGTGCGCTCACGACCCATAATTATAATTATCCGTTATTACACATTTTAGTCGATTATCTCGTGTAACGGACTCGTTCATTTTATTCTCGTAATTAAGTTATTCTAAACTCACTTCTCGTCTCTCGAAGTATTATCTTTACCTAAGTACAATTTGAGTAGGCCCTCACTCACCTTCTAATCCAACTTCCTAGATATTCTGATTATTTAATCAACGCACATATTATTTCTTAAGTATGAATGTCTCCCCGTTTTTCCCTTTATTTCCCTTCACATTAAAGTTCCACTTAACGTGGTTTATCTTGACCCTACTGGTCCTTTTTATGTTCCATTATGTTCTAGCAACCCTAATCAAGGTTTACTACGTATAAAATCGGATTAAGCTAACACGAGAAAAAATGCAGTTTTCCAGGAAGGGTCGATCGATCGATGAAAGGGGGTCGATCGATCGATGCTCTGGGCTCGATCGATCGATCAAACAGTTATGGTGAAACTGCAGAAAACCCAAGTACGGAAATCTTACCCCAAACTCCTCCAAATCATCATGTTTCAGTCCGAAACCCTCAACCACTTATACTACAAGTGTTGTATACCCATATAAACAATATCCTACATAAAACATGCGAATTTTCATCAACTATAACAAGATAAAAGGGTGAAAATCTTTATAAATCTCAAGAACCCTAATAATTTTCTTTAACTTAGTTTCTTCCATTCTTCTTCCAGATTTTCTATCACTAATACCATGGAAATTCGTGGTCCAACCTCTACATGTGAAATGGATTTCCAAAATATGATCTTTACCTCTACAACATGTAATTTTTGTCTCCAATTAATGTTTTCTTTCAAGAACACTAATTCTAGTCAACCCTAGACTAATATAAAAGAGCATTAACTTGATTAGAGCAAGATAGATACTTGCCTGAAATTCAAAGTTCTGATTTTTGTGGAAGAATTTGGTGCGGTTGAGATCCTCGTTGCGCGATCTACCGTTTGGCGGTGACGGCGGTGCAACCGGAGGAGTTCTTGGCCTAGAACTCCTTGGAAAGCTTCTCCTCTTCCTCTCCAATGGACGTCATTAGTTTTTGGTTATGTTAACCCTAGAAGACAATGCTTTCCATCTGATATAACCCTAGAAAATTCGTGGGTTTAATTACTCAAAATTATGAAATGTCCAAAATGCCCCCCCCCCCCCCCCGGGTACTAATTAAGCCTAAAAACGCCCCGAGACCCAAACTAAACCCCTGAGTGCATTATTTTGACTATTTCGACCCTTTCGGACACTTTGGCACACTCAAAATGACCATACGGGCAATTTATAATTTATTCACTTTATATAATAATAATAATTTAGTCCTGACACGACACAGGCGCGTCCCGACTTAATTTCCATAATTGTCATTTTATTCACATGTGACAATTTTTATAAAATATATCTCATATATTACTATACTCATCCAGTAACATTCAACAAATTTCCAATAATTACTAACTCTTGTCATGCTAGTAAATATTTAAAACAACTTTTCGGATTAAAATTAAATTGATTTATCTCAATTAAATATAATAAATCCCTAAATTTAAAAGCCATAAAAATATGGGGTATTACAAGGGCTTCCAAAGGCGAGGATTTAGAAGCCTCTCTACCTTGGGTCGGTAGGACTCCCGGGGCCGACTGAGATAGGCGTGATCTCCCCCCGGTCGACTCAAATTTTTCGTCACCCCACGGCCTAAAAACCATTGGAGGTACATTTCTTAAACCCTCGCGCCTCTCGTGTTAGAGAGTCAAATCTGTTGTGTGCTCTTGTGTGATTTTATTCTCGCATTTATTTTTTGAATGGTGTGTTGAATTAAATTACTAAGACCTACATCCGGTCACTCACAAGAAGGGATTTCATCACCTGACTCACTCGCTTACCATTGTGTGCTACCCTAGCCATCACTCATTTTGAAATTAATCAAATAGGTAGCCCAATAGGAGAATATTTTTGCAATGGCGATCACTCATATTAGTTCATGAATTTTTATCGCCCGCGGACTTAAGTAAAATTTGACTACCCCTTTCACTAAATTTCAAGATAAAAATTGGCTATGTGCTAGTTAGGAAATTTTCTTGACTTGTGTGTGTGTCCAATTCATTTTTCAGTAGTCGGTTTTAGTTGGTTCATGCAAATCAAGAGTCCATGTTTTTCCACACCTTTTCTTCCAAAAAATCCAAAAATATTTTCTTCCTTTATTTTTCAAAAAAAAATCCAAAAAATTTTCTTCTATTATTTTTATAAAAAATCCAAAAATATTTTCTTTCTTTATTTTTATAGAAAAATCCAAAAAATATTTCTTCCATTATTTTGAGAAAATCCTAAAATATTTTCTTTCCTTTTGAAAAAATTTAAAAAACTCCAAAAAATATTTCTGTCCTCATGGCCGAGGAACGTCCCTTGCGGGACAACTTTGGTCATTTCCCATTGACACGTGACATGTGACACGTGTGAGAGTGATCGCGAGCCGTCTCTTTATGATATTTTTAGTGGTTTCACCTTTCTCACAAGTGCCCTTGATACTCTTGACCCATCCATGCATGCACCTCATATTCCCTCACCCTCGGTGTCAAGTGTCGACGTGTCTCATCCTTTGTTGTGCACCCATTGTTATTATGCCAATCGCATGTCCCATGAGTGCCCTTACATTCCATCTCCATCCGAACCCACCGTGGATCATGTGTATCCATATGACACTGTTCTGAAACCCACCGTCATGATATACCCAATCCCGAGTGGTGTGAGTACCCCAGTTATTCGTGGAGGCCTGATCAACCTTTCACGTAATACGAATCCCAAACCGATGTTGTGGATCCTCACACATTCCAACAACTATCATGGCAACCTTTTGCACCAATTCACGATCAGTTCTATCACTACGCACACACTGAATTTTATCCATTTGTCCATCACGAAAGCGATCCTTTCGTGTATGAGGAACATGTCCCTGCTTCACCCACTTCATTTGAGTATTATCCATATAGTCATGATCATAGCGAGTTGTGTCCACCTCAACTACCACCACCACCCATAACTCCCCCACCTTCATCCACAGCCACTCTTGAACTCCTCTTGCAACAATTTATCATCGAGCAAGAGCAAGCCACTCAAATTCAAACTCAAGCTCTCCAAAGGCTTGAACAACGATTAAATGAATTTGAGTGTGCGAGAGAGTCGGACATTCCCATGGATCCACCCATCGTTGCAACCGTGTGTGACGATGATGTGTCCTCTTATGACATGAATTTTGAGTGTGACCAACCTTACCACCCTGAGAATCTCAAAGTTGAGACCATTCCTTGGTCCGAGCCCCAAGTCGACAATTATGTTGACTTACCTTTCGATAGTGAGCCTGATCCAATCCCACCATGTCCACCTGAACCCCAATTTAAGGTTCCGATTCCCTTTATTGTCGAATCCAAAAATATGCCCGAGCTTATGCCCCAATTCCTTATATTTCAGACATGCCCATATATTTTAGGTTAGCTCCGGCTATGAGTATTCACCATTTTCTTGAGATAGAATTCGCTATACTTCCTAACTATCCATATATGTATCATGTTCCTCCATGCATGGCTCCCTTTGAGACCGATATTTCCATTGATTCCTCTATCTTACATCTCGGTGCCTCATCTTACCCACCCACCACATTCACTGATTCTACTCTTGTGGAGAAGTTGATTACTCACTCGTTTATTTCCAAACTTCCTCCTGTAAGTGACCTTGAGGATCACTTTATGCCTCATGAGGAGTGTGTTTGTCTCCCACTCTTGAGTTGGATCATATTCCTCCACCGTTTATCCCACGCGACCCCACCATCTAGTTTGATTTTACACATTTCAAGTTTCCATCTACATTTTTAGATCCTCACCTTAAACCATCCTCCACCTCCCATGAGAGTATTTTTGGTGCTACTCCCCACCATGACACCGAGCATGTTCCTCCATGCACACCGCTTCCTTGTAGTGTTGATTTTTCTTCTCAACAGCTCCCTGGCGTGTCACGGAGCGACCATTATCATCATCCATTTATAGAACGGTTGTGCAACTTCCATGAGGCCCACCCCCTTACAATTTTCACACCATTTCACCTCCCTCACTAACTTGAGCACCATGCCTATAGGGCCCAAGTCTCCCTCACCTTTAAGCTCAATAAGGCCCGTGGCCGATACCTCTTCACCCTTTCCAACTTCACTTTTACCTTAATACCCACCCACCCATGGTCCACCGATGCTTTGCATCGTGTGATGCACTTTGCTTTACAAGTGGATTGACCATTTAGCCTTTCTCCAATAAGACTGACGCTTCAGTCTTATTTCGGGGTGATTCTCATCACCCGGTTTTTTTTCCACCCCGCTCCATCATAGATCCTATCTTTAGGGTGAGATCCCTTCGGTCTGGATGAAGACATTAAACTTAGTGCGGCTGGGAGGCAGCCCGCATTTCTTATACTAGTATCATCCTGTTTGGGGGTGGTGTTTCACATTACCCTATGCTTTATCATGTTATTAACTTGTACACATTTTTTTCTCTCACTTCTTATTCAGGTTTATTCTTGGCTACCTATGTCCACTTCATTAGCGGTTCATTATGGTAATCTTTTTCCTCCCTTATGCTCTCAATTTTAAAAATCATTTTACTTAACATCGAAGAAAATGTTCCTTTTTGTTTAGGGTTGGCGAATTTTATCAAAATTGTACCTCTTTTGAAAAATTTTGACCTTTAAACTTGATTTTTTAAAAATTTCGTGCAGTTTCTTTCATCTCAATCAATGATGTGAATTTTCAAGCATCCATCTTTTCAAGTCTAGGAATCAAGCTAGAGGATTTATATTTTTTCTAAATAGCTTATTTAATACATACTAAGGCATTTTGCACCATGAATTTTTAGACTCAACAAAATTTGTGCACTTATCACGTCAATACAATTTATAGTTGAAGAGTATTACAATTCTCAAGAGAACCTTAAGGATCACTAGTAGAGACTTTTAGCTTGTGAGATTTGTGCCTTTCACCCTTTCAGAGTGTTTTATGCAATCTCCGAGTCACATGTTGAGTCAACTTCTTTTGGGTCCACACTTTAATTGTTGTATGATCTAATTACTTTTCATAAACGTTTGGCTTGATCACTGAGAAGGACATCACTTTCGAGTTGTAAGAAACGCGTGTCTTGAAATTTGTCCCGAATACTATATTCTCATCCATACACATACCATTTACCATTCACTTCACCCATATTCTACCCTATTCACACATATTCCCCACACCATCACCTATCATCTCCATTTATATTTCATCCATCATTTTTTGAGAATAAGAGTGTTGTTTCAAATGTTAAATGTCTTCATTGTTGGTTTCAAAAGTGAGAGAAAAACAAAAAAGAAAAAAGAGAAAAACATAAAAATAGCAAAAATAGATCATATCAAATAGAGAGAGAAAATTCTAGAGAAAAGTAGAGAGTTAGGTTAGAATAAATTAGGTTGAAATATTTGTAAATAGTTTTATTTTTATTTTTGTTAGATATTTGTGAGGTTAAATTTTGTAAGAGATTTAATTGAGTGGATATTTAATTGCAAATCACTTGGATGCTCAATTAGAGAGATTGTATGCTTCAAATTGGAAGATTAGAGTTCAACTTTCTCAAAGAAATTTGGTTTGCTTGTTCTATTCCCTTCTATTTTATTTTAGTAGCCTTGATTATTTGTTCATCGTATTTAATATCATGTTAGGCTAAATCCCCTTTCAAGGGGTGGGGGGAAACCCTTATTTGATGTTATTTTAGTTTAATTAGTTTGATTACTTGAAAATTCCCTTTGAATATTAATTTTGATCCCTCACCCTTAAATTTACGCCTCGAGAGAGGGTAAATGATTTTAAAGAGAAAATCGAAATTCTAGTTATAATACTCATTGTAGATTCGAACTAGAGATAGGGGTTTCTTAAGTGGGGTATTATTACTTGAATTTCAACTCTATTTTTATTTTCTAAGATTTACATAAATTTTAATTGATCGATCCTAGCGGATGATTAATTAAAAGGAGTGTAGATCAGTTTTTCTAGAGTTGTGGGGTGTTAAACTTAATTTTCTAAAAGATTACTATTAAAATTACACTTGCAACGAGATTTGATTTATAATTTTGATATTAATTTGGGAGAATTCAATTAATTAAATGAATTAGTTAGAATAGCTAAAATTTGTGGTGTAGACCCACTCTTGATTGTTCTTACAATTATTTACCTCATTTTATCTCTTATTTTAGTGTTGGACCTTATTTTTTACTTTTAGTCACTTTCTAGTTAGTTGTTTTCATCTCACAATTTAGTTTAGTATTATTTCACCTCACCCAATGGTTTTAATATTAAAAAAAAAGCTAAAAAAAATAGAAAAAGCAAAAGCCCAAAAAGAAAATAAAAAGTGAATTACAAATGTGTTTGTCCCTAGCTTACCCCCTTGATGTGGATTGATACCTTTACTTACCTCTACACTTGAGTTTGATATTATTCTGTAGGTAATTTGAGGATTTTGATTAGAGGAGGTTTTCAAGCAACGACGAAAATAATACACCGAAAAGTCAACTCTATCAAATGGCTTTGTTGTCGGGGATATAAAAAAGTCAACTTTATCAAATGGTGCCATTGCCATTCTCGAGAGCGTGAAGCACTCAGAGCGGATTCAATTTTGTAGTTTGTTTATCTCCTATATTTTGTTATTTTTTAGTACCATTTTTATATTTTTAGAAGGCTTGTATTAGGATTTTTTTATCATTGCTTGTATTGCGGTGCATAGAGACACCTTTATTTTATTTTTCATTTTAAAAATTGTAATAATCGAAGAAAGCGTGATAGGGAAACCGAACACGGTAGAGATAGGGAGTCCATTGGCGAGGATTTAGAAGCCTCTCTACCTTGGGTCGGTAGGACTCCCGGGGACGATTGAGATAGGCGTGATCACCCCCTGATCGACTCAAATTTTTCGACACCCCACGGCGTAAAAACCGTGGGAGGTGCATCTCTTGAACACTCGCCCCTCTCCTGTTAGCGAGTCAATTATTTTGTGTGATCTTATTTGATTTTATTCTCGCATTTATTTTTTAATGGTGTGATGACTTAATTAACTAAAACCTAGACCCTGTCACTCATGAGAAGGGATTTCATCACCCAACTCACTCGCTTACCATTGTGTGCTACCCTAGTCATCACTAAATATAAAATCAATCAACTAGGTAGCCCACTAGGAGCAAATTTTGCAAAGGTGGTCACTCAGATTATTCCGTGATTTTTTATCGCCCGCGGACTTAATTAAAATTTGACTACCCCTTTTACTAAATTTTAAGATAAAAATTAGCTATGTGCTAGTTAGGAATTCTTCTTGACGTGTTTGTGTCCAATTTATTTTTTCGGTAGTCAGTTTTAGTGAGTTCGTCAAATTCAGAGAGTCCACCTATTTTCCCCACCTTTTCTTCCAAAAAAAATCCAAAAATATTTTCTTTCATTTTTATAACAAAAATCCAAAAATATTTTATTTCTTTCCTTTTAGAAAAATACAAAAATATTTTCTTCCTTTATTTTTCACAAAACTACAAAAATATTTTCTTTCATTATTTTTAGAAAAATCCAAAAATATTTTCTTTCCTTTTGAAAAAAAAAATTAAAATCTCCAAAAAATATTTCTCTGCACATGGCCGAAGAACGTCCTTTACGGGACTACTTTGGTCATTTTTCATTGTCACACGACACGTGTGAGAGTGATCCCAAGCCATCTCTTTATGATATCCTTAGTGGTCTCACCTCTCTCACGAGTACCGTTGATACTCTTGACCCGTCCATGCACGCACCTCATTTTCCATCACCCTCGGTGTCAAGTGCCGACGTGTCTCATACTTTGTTGTGCACCCATTGTTATTATGCCTATCACATGTCCCATGAGTGCCCTTACATTCCATATCCTTTCGAACCCACCATGGAACATGTGTATCCATATGACACTTTTTCGGAACCCACCTCGGCCTACTATCCCGATATACCCAATTCCTAGTGGTGTGAGTACCTGAGTTATTCGTGGAGGCCTGATCCCCCTTCCACACAATACAAATCCCAACCCTATGTTGTGGATCCTCACACGTTACAACAGTTTTCATGGAAACCTTGTGCACCCATTCACGATCAGTTCCCTCACTACGCACCCCATGAGTATCAACCATTTGTCCATCATGAAAGCATTCCTTTCGTGCATGATGAACTTGGCCCCACTCCACCCACTTCATTTGATCATTCTCCACATAGTCATGATCATAGCGAGTTGTGTCCACCTCAACCACCACCACCCCCGTCACCCCACCACCACCTCCATCCACATCCGCTCTCAAAAGCCTCTTGCAAAAGTTCATACTCGAGCAAGACCAAGCACTCAAATTCAAAATGAAGCTCTACAAAGGCTTGAACAAAGGTTAAATGAATTTGAGTGTGCAAGATAGTCGGATATTCCCATGGATCCACCCATTGTTGCACCCGAGTGTGACGATGATGTGTCCTCTTGTGGCACGGATTTTGAGTGTGACCAACTCTACCACCCCAAGAATCTTGAATTTGAGACCATTCCATGGTCCGGGCCCCAAGTCGACAATTGTGTTGACTTACCTTTCATTAGTGATCCTGATCTGATCCCACCATGTCCACATGAACCCCACTTTGAGGTTCACATTACCACTCCCATTATAACCAAAACATGCTCGAGTCTACACCTATCGAGCTTCACCCTTGTGTTCCCGCTGAACCAAATTATCCAAGCTTAGCTCCGGCTAATTTTCCCGAGATAGAATTCGTGATAGTTCCTACCTATCCGGATATGGATGATATCCCACCATGCATGGCTCCCATTGAGCCTGATATTTCTTGTGATTCCTCTATCTCTGATCTTGGTGCCTTGTCTTACCCACCCACCACATTCTCTGATGCTACTCTTATGGAGAAGTTGACCACTCCATATTTAGAAACAACACTCCCTTGTGAGTATTCATTTACTCCTCCCAATTAGTGTGTGTCTCCCACTTTGGAGTTGGATCATCTTCCTCCACCATTTATCCCACACGACCCACCCATTATCCCTTTCACCCCACCACCTAGTTTGGATCTTGATTTTACACAGTTCATGTTTCCATCTACAGTTTTAGATCCTCATCTGAAACCATCCTCCACCATCTATGAGAGTATTTTTGGTGATACTCTAAACTTCCTTGACACCGAGCTTGTTCCTCCATGCACACCACTCTTTTATGGTGTTGATTTTTCTTCTCAACATCTCCCTGGCGTGTCATGGCGCGACCATTATCATCGCACATTCATTAAACGGTCGTATAATTTTTCTGAGGCCCATCCCGTTACGCTTTCCAAACCATTTTTCCTCCCTCACCAACTTGAGCACTATGCTTATAGGGCCCTTGTTTCCCTCACCTTTAAGCTCAACAAGGCCCGTGGCCGATACCTCTTCACCCTTTCCACCCTCACCTTTATCCTAATACCCACCCACCCATGGTCCACCGATGTTTTGCGTCGTGTGATGCACTTTGTCATACAAGTGCATTGACCCTTTTAGTCTTTATCCAACAAGACTGACGCTTCAGTCTTCTTTGGGGGTGATTCTCATCACCCAATTTTTCTGCCGCCTCGCACCATCATAGTTCTTATCCTTAGGGTGAGATCCCTTCGGTGTGGCTAGAGACATTAAACTTAGCACTGTAGGGAGGCAGCTCGCGTTTCTTGTAGCAGTCTCATCCTTTTTGGGGGTGGTGTTTCACATCACCCAATGCTTTACCATGTTATAGACTTGTACACATTTTTTTTTCTTTCACTTCTTATTCAGGTTTATTCTTGGCGATATATGTCTACTTCATTAGCGGTTGATTCTGGTAATCTCTTTCCTACCTTATGCTCTCAATTTTAAAAAATCATTTCAGTAAACATCGAGGACGATGTTCCTTTTTGTTTGGGGTGGGGAATTTTATCAAAATAGTACCGCTTTTGAAAAATTTTGATTTTTAAACCTGATTTTTAAAATTTTCATGCAGTTTCTTTCATCCCATTTATTGACATGAATTTTCTATCATCCATCTTTTAAGTCTAAGAATCAATCTAGAGAATATTTTTTCTAAATAGCTTATGTAATACGTAACAAGACATGTTGCACCATGAATTTCTAGACTCAAAAAAATTTGCGCACTTATCACGTCAATACGGTTTAGAGTTGAAGAGTATTACAATTCCCAAAAAAACCTTCCGGATCACTAGTAGAGACTTTAGCTTATGAGATTCGTGCCTTTCACCTTTCATATAGTTTTACGCAATCTCCGAGTCACAAGTTGATTCAACTTCGTTTGGGCCCGCACTTAATTGTTGTATGATCTCATTATTCTTCACTTGATCACTGAGAATGACATATTTTTCGAGTTGTAAGAAATGCGTGTCTTGAAATTTTTCCCGAATACTAGATTTTCATCCATACACCTACCACTTTTCCATATCATGTTTCCATTCACTCACCCATTACATTTCCACATTCTTACATATTCCCATATATTTCTCCACACCATCACCTATCATCTCCATTCATATATTAGCTTTCATTTTTTAGAAAAGAATGTTGTTCCAAATGTTAAATGTCTTCATTGTTGGTTTGAAAAAAAAATTAAAGAAAAAATAGAGAGAAAAAGAAAAGAAAAATCAAAAAAAGAGAAAAGAAAAAAAAAGAGTTTGTAGTTAGTTTTATGTAATAAAGACATTTTTGCTTAAAGTATATACACTCTTCTCGTTCATCCATCATCCATCCATCATTTCACACATCCATCCTTTCTTACCTCACCTCATCCCACATATCCCATTTCATTTCCCCCCACACCCATTATCATCCATGTTACCCTAGGTGTTCGGGCGAATGAAAGTCAACGTGGTGAATAACTCGACGTATCACTATAGAGATTAGCATCTCTTTCATGAGATCATTTTCCTTCTATATGTTTGTTCTTTCTTATGTGTGTGTGAGACGTTTCAACTTGCTTACATTTACTCACCTCCTCACACACAAGAGCGATACATTAACCCTAATCTCGAGACATCGTTTGAGAGAGTATATCTAGTGAGATTTGAAGTTGAAGCGTTGATTCTGAAAAGGCAATCTAGGAATTACTGTTATGATACTCGGCCCGTTTTGACTGATTCACACTACACACATTGAGTTCTAGGGAGGATGTGCCTTGAGTATTTACTTAGCTAAACTTTTTACGCTTATAGCTTGTATTTCTCAAAATATTTCTCATGTGATGGATTGTGCGATTATTCTATGTCTATTAAGAGATAGATTGTCGTTGCAAATAAAGAATTTTGTAGGTATATTCCCTGTAAACCCTCACGAGACACAACTCGTCCTGTAGGGCAACCTATATGTTTAAATACTTGTTGCACATGCTAAGTGCAATCGCAAGTGCCTTCGAAAGTGGTACACTTTTGGTTTCTTATCTTTCTCTTTCTCTCTATCTTATTGCTCGAGGACTAGCAATGCTCTGTTTGGGGGTGGTGTGATAAGCACCCAAAACTATACAATTTATACCCCGAATAGATGTACTTTAGTTGCAAATTCTCGACAAAATGGGTCTTATTTGCTTAAATGTTTATCTTGTAGTTCAAATGTCCGTTTGCGGTGTCAAAAGCTATATATCAAGGCAAATGCACGTTGAATGGAGCTAAATACTTTATCCCGTAACCCTAACCTACCTTAACCTACCATAACCCAACCTAAACTCTGTCCCGAGCCGTGTGTGTTTGATTTGTTCCCTTTCATATTTTTTAGATTTTTAGTTTGAGTCATTTTATTTTTAGTATTTTCTAGGTTTTATTTTCTAATTTTTTATTTTATCTTTATTAGTATAATTTTATTTTATTTTGATTTTTATTAGTTTTTAGTTTTATTAGGATTAGTTATTAGGAGTTTATTAGATTTTATATTTTTTAGGACTTTAGTTTTCATTTAGATTTTAATTTTTTATTTCTTTTGTTTTATTTTAGTTTTTATATAAGCTTAAGATTTTATTGAGTTTTAATATTTTTATTTTTATTATTTTTAGTTTGTTTTATTTTCAGTTAGATTTTATTTTTTAGTAGTTTAATTTTTATTAGTTAGTCTTTACTTTTTTAAGGGTTCAAATTAAACAAACACACACAACCCTTCACACCCCGATACCCTTACTTACCTCTACACTTGAGTTTGTTATATTTGTAGGTAATTTGAGGATTTTGATTAGAAGATCTTTTCAAGCAATGACGAAAAAAAATATACGCAAAAGTTCTTTCTATCATTTTCCAAGCAATCTAAGCCATAAAACTCACTCAATCGAACCGCCACAACCACCAAAACGTAGAACGCATGACAAGGAGCACAACCATATCTTTTTCATCAACAAATCAGACCCTTTAATTCCAGGAAAGTATCTATCTTTCTTTGTTTTTAGTTAATGTTGCACCCATGTTAGTTTAGGATTATTAAGAACATGTTTTATGGAAGAATTTGATAACTTAGAGACTTTAAATCCCATGTTTTAGAGGAAATAGATATAATCTGTACATCTCAATCACATGTAGAGGATCACCCACGAAATCATATGGATTTAGAAGCAAGAAATCGGGAAAAATAATTAGAAGAATGGAAGTTTCATTAAAATTAGGGTTCTTGATATTTATGTTGATTTACCCCATTAATTCAATACCTTTGATGAATTTGGATATGTTTCACGTTGGAAATCATGTATATAGGTATATATGACTGTTAGTAATCTTGTTTGGAAGTTTGGGTATCATTAATGGTGTTTTGGAGAAGGGTTTTTATGAAACCCGTAGGTTGATCGATCGATCGACCCCATTCCTCGATCGATCGATCCCTCCTAGAAACCTACATATTTTTTCACTTTTTGTTTAATCCGGATAAAATACGTGGGAACCCTTGAATATCTTTTAAATATTATACTGGGACATGAAGAGGACTAGTAGGGTCTAAGTAGACTCTGTCTAGTGAAATTTAAAATGGGATGAAATTATGGGTTAACGGGGAGTTTCGCCACACATTAGAAATTGTGTGTATTTTCACTAAAGATTTGAGACTCGTGAAAGATTTAGACCAGAAGGTTAAATAGGGTACACCTACTGAAATTATACTTAGTGAGAGAGAATACTTTGAGAGATGACAAGTAAGTAAGAAATAAATTATAAATGATAATTAAAGAGATGAATTCGTTATGCGAGATAATTGAGTAATTTGTGTTCAGAACGGATAATTATAATTATGGGTCATGGGCGCACTTAATTTGGAAAATGTGAATATATATGACTGTATGACAGTACATATATTAAGTATTATGTATCTGTGTAAAATCATACCCGGGCTACTTGCTATTATGGAGGTTTCCGCGCCGGGACTGTCTTTTCTCGATTGGACCTTTATGGGGGATATTGACTCGTACCCTAGAAGATAGTATCCTAGATACAGGCTATCTGAAAATGATAGTCAGATGTTCTAAGAGACGTGAGGGTATGTGCTGACCTCTTAGGATTTGGAACTATGCTTTACCTTCATTTGTATGTGTATTGTGTTAATACAGTTCGAGAGTGATTCCGAACTAGTATTTCCCTAAGTATCAATGATATGGGGACTTGATAGCAGAGTATGCCAGAACCATAGACTTATGTGGGGTGCAGATAGTATATATATATATATATATATATATATGGAAACCTTCTACTGTGCGTATAAGTAGTTAAGTAATGAATAAATTCTCCAACTTTATAACAAGTGTTTGTGAATTTTGTAACGGTACTGAGTGGTTCTAAGTAACGTAAGAAAATGGAAGAGATTAATTTTCTAAAACTAAAGATCATGGATTTAGTATTTCTCGAGACAAAACTTCATGGGAATAAGCTAAATAGACTTATGAGATCAGTAGTACGGTAGGTGAGCACACTAGATGAGAGGTGAGGATTCTCAAGGGAAGCTAGTAAGCATTTTAAATACTTGCTAAACTATTTTTAAACTGTTTTACACTCGGGCTCTGACCCGTTTCCTGTTATTTCTCTTTCTCTTGTATATATATGTATGTATTACAAGTGCCCATCCATAGGGGCGTCATGCTTATATTCTTTGGACTGGACGTGCTGCAGCTTATATGGAAGTCGTAGGCATTTTCTTTAGACGACCTCGTCATTGATTATGTTCTTACTTTAGTTATACTTAGTTAGGGCATGTGTCGCCCGATTTCCTATTTCATTTGGATTCGTCAGAGATTCGTGTTCCTTATTATTTCTGGTATTCAGTACTCCTTATGAGTTAACTTTTGTCACGATGATTTCATTTATGGTTCTTAAACTTGGTTTGTTTTATCTAGACAGTTTGATTCTTGTGTGTTAATTACCATCCTTAGTATTTATGTGATTCTTAAACTGTTGGTTATTAATAGAGGTTTTCTTATTGGAATTTAATAAAATGAAAGTAAGACTTTAAATTGTTTTAATACTTAGCGTAATTATTTAAGGTGTTCAAATTGGAAATATTATTTTGCGATAGTGATGTTGAGAATGAACCAACCTTTCACCTTGATTTTAATTTAATAAAGGACTGATCACCCAGTATTTAATTAGGCGGGGTGTTACAGGTGGTATCAGAGCATCAGGTTTTAGTGTCATTTAGGATCTGTACAGCTTATTTCATTTCTAGCTTACCTTCTTTGATTTAGAGCCCTATTTTTAGGACTGTTGTATTCTTGTATTTACGCTTACGTCTTCAGCTATTTGAGATTTAATAATAACTGTGGACTAATAAACTTCCTTCTCGCTTCAGATTCCTTCGATACGCGTACCCTGAAACAAGAATGCCCAGCCCGAGCAGCCAACAGCTCCGGCTCAGGGATGACGAATGCAACTGAAGTAGCTGCATTAGCGATGGTGCAGCAGGATCCACCCCAGGTTCAGGCAATGGCGCCAGTAGCAGCACAGATCCCCACTCCATGGGAACTGGTTATGGATGCCTTTCAGAATGCATATCCCTTGGAGTTATCGGGTAGTTCAGATATCGTAAACATTAGCCATTGGAAGAAGGATATCCAGAGGCATCTACGCATGTATGAGTGCACCGATGTGAAGATATAGTTACTGGATTCCTTCAAGCTAGTGGGGGCCGCTTTACAGTGGTGGGAGTCCACCACCACTTTGGAGGAGAGGGACAGCATACCGATTCAGTCATTTTGGGTGAGATTTGACGTCAAGTATTTTCTATCCTCCGTGCAGACTGAGATGAGGCGGAGGTTACTGAATCTCAAGCAGGAGAGTATGATCGTTGTTGAGTATGAGGATGAGTTCACTATACTTATCACTATAGTGCCGAATGAGGCGAGGAGAAGAAGATATTGTTGTTTTCAGATGGATTGGCCTGGAGGATTCATCAGCACCTCAAAGGAAATCTATTATTGAGTACTTACACTGACGTAATTAATGATGCTTTGTTGCACTGTCAGGATCAGCGCTTCCATCAGTAAGGGAGAAAATGAGTAAGGGAGTCCATCCAGCACGGCAGGACAGGGGGCAGTAATAGTAATGGTGGGTCACCAGCAACCCAAGGGCAGACCCGTTATAGTGAGCAGAGTTTCCATCAGGGGGACCCTGCCAAGAAATTTTGATCAGGTGATTCCAGAAAGGGATTTGGGGGATTTAGGCAGGGGCCAGTAGGGTCAGTCCAGTCGGCAGGGCCAGCAGGGCCCACACCATCAATAGTAAGGTCAGCAACAGGACCATTAGGGCCAACAGTGTTTTCAATAGGGCCAGTGGCGAGGTGGAAATGGCCAATAGGGTTGTGGTCAGTAGGGACAAAGGTGAGGTAATTTCAGGGCAGATGTTTTGGATATGGCAAGAATGGCCATAAACGTCATGATTACCTAGAAGGGGGATAGGTCCCCACAGTAATAGGGTGCTCGTAATTAGCTACAGAGGCCACTCTTTCCAGTCGCCCTCCCAGCACCAGCTCAGCTTGCAGCTCTACCATCCATCCCAGCAGCCCCAGTTTAGCAGGGGCAATTACAGTATGGATGTGTCTATAACGTCCACCAGGCAGCAGCACCTCAGGCACCACCCGCGATTGAGGGTATGTTTACTATCCAAGGCACTATGGGTCGGGTTTTATTTGATACTGGGGTGTCGCACTATTTTATAGCTACTCATTTTTCACGGGCCTTAGGTTTATTAAACACAGTAGAGAGTACAGTGACATGCGTAGACTCACCACTGGGGAATGGATTTTTGATTTTCTTTATATGTCGGGTTGTAGATATAGAGATTGATAGCTTGATTTTACCTACAGACATGCTAGTGTTAGATATGCATGAGCACGATATCATTATTGGCATGGATTGGCGCACTGCGTACAGAGACATGATAGATTGTTTCGGTAGGATTATTGTTTTTACCATTCTGGGGCAGGAGATGTTTTTGGTGGCGATGCCTCGTCCAGAGGGAGGATCTTCCACCTGTTTGTATTATATAGAGGAAGATACCTCTAAGGAGGTTGTGATTCCCCTGGATTCGATTCCAGTCGTTCGTGAGTTTTTGAATGTATTTCAGGAGATACCGGGACTAGCCCCAATCGAGAGATAGATTTTGTTAAAGACTTGATGCCAGGCACTCAACTGATAGCACGTGCACCATACCATATGGCTCCAATGGAGATGAGGGATTTATGGGATCAGATGGAGAAGTTATTAGTCCAGGGCTTCATTCATAGGAGCACCTTGACTTAGGGTTCTCCGGTATTGTTTATAAAGAAGAGAGATGGTTCACTGAGGTTATGCGTGGATTACCGAGAGTTGAACAAGGTCACGATATAGAAAAAATATACATTTCCCCGAATCGATGAACTATTCGACCAGCTAAGAGGAGAAACCTTCTTTTCGAAGATATATTTGAGTTCGGGATATCATCAGCTACGAATTAGGGAGTAGGATGTATCGAAGACTTCTTTCTTAACGAGATATGGATCATATGAATTCAGAGTCATGCCGTTTGGGCTGATAAATGCTCTAGTCGTATTCATGGATTTGATGAACCGAGTGTTCAAAGAGTTCTTGGATCAGTTTGTTATTGTCTTTATTGATGACATCCTGATTTACTCACAGACTGAGGAGGAGCATGCCGAGCACTTGAGGCAGATTCTTCAAACTCTGCAAGAGCATCAACTGTATGCTAAGTATGAGAAGTACAGATTTTGGCTACGGGAAGTACAGTTTCTGGGGCATGTTGTGTTGAAATTGGGGATATCGGTTGACCCAAGAAAAGTGTCGACAGTGAGGGAGTGGGGACAACCCACGACATCGATAGAGGTGCATTATTTCTTGGGGTTAATCGGGTACTACAAGAGGTTCATCCGAGGCTTTTTGAAGATAACGGGTCCGTTGATGAATCTGACTCGCAAGGGAGTACCATATGTTTGGGATGATGCTTCTCAATTAGCTTTTGATGAGTTGAAAGATAAGTTGACTTCTGCGCCAGTTCTTGCTTTGCCCAAGCCTGGAGTGGAGTACCTGGTGTACACTGACGCCTCTTTACGGGGACTCGGAGGAGTAATTCAATAGGAGGAGTAGGCTATATCTTTCGCCTCTCGTAAGCTTAAACCTCACAAAATGAATTAGCCCACCCATGACCTGGAGCTAGCAGCGGTCGTATTTACAATGCGGATTTGGAGACATTACTTATTGGGGGAAAAGTTACGCTTGTTCACAGACCACAAGTCACTGTAATACTTATTCACTCAGCGAGAGTTGAACATGCGTCAGCGTAAATGGTTGGAGTTTGTGAAGTATTATCAGTTCGAGATACAGTATCATCCGAGAAAGGCTAACGTAGTTGCTGATGCGTTAAGCCGTAAACTAGAAGATGACGTAGCGGAAGTATGGAGAGCGAAGTGGAAAGAATTGGGTCACCCAGATGTGGTAGCCCATTCATTTATATCGATTATGTTAGCCACACCCGAGATTGTTACGAGAGTGATACAGGCACAGGCAGCGGATATATTTTGCTAGGAGAAGATTGTATGGTTCTTAGCTGAGGGTGTTAAATCCTATTCAGTGGGCTCTGATAGGGGTTTGAGATTTAATAGGAGATTAGTGGTTCCAGAAGGAGAAGACTTACGTCATGCAGTGATGACACTATCACACGGGTGGAGTGGGATGAAGAAGGACATTGCTGAGTTCGTGTCCAAATGTTCTACTTGTCAGATGGTAAAAGTAGACCACCAGAGACCGCCAGGGTTACTTCAGCCGTTGGAGATACCTACATGGAAATGGGAAAGTATTTCATGGACTTTATTACTGGGTTGCCTACCTCACAGCGGGGTCACAATTCTATATGGGTTATAGTTGATCGGTTGATCAAGGAAGCTCATTTTTTGCCAGTACGGACAGACTACACCACGGGCCAGTATGCACAGTTATTCATTGTAGAGATTGTTAGGCTACATGGGGTGCCCTTGGATATTGTGTCTGATAGAGACAAGATTTTCATGTCGCGCTTTTGGGAGAGCTTTCAGGAGGCCATGGGTACAGAGTTGATTTTGAGTTCAGCTTACCACCCACAGACAGATGGACAAACAGAGCGTACCAATCAAATGTTAAAAGATATGCTACGCATGTGTGTCTTTGATTTTGGAGGAAGTTGGGAGCCTTATCTTCCACTAGTGGTGTTCTCTTATAATAACTCCTATCAATTCACGATCGGCATAGCCCCATTTAAGGCATTGTATGGCAGGCCTTGTCGTTCTCCCTCTTATTGGCTAGAGATGGGGGACAATAAGTTGCTCGAACCAGAGGTGATTCAAGAGACTTCAGATAGGATTGAGCTTATTAGGAGTCGTATTCGGGTAGCCCAGGACCGACAGAAGAGCTACACCGATATGAAGTAGTCCTTTCGAGAGTTTAGCGTGGGGGACCAAGTATTACTACGTGTATCTCCTATGAAAGGAGTAATGAGGTTCGAGAAGAAGGGGAAGTTGGCTCCGAGGTACGTGGACCCATTTCCCATTATTGAGAGAATTGGGCCGGTGACATACAGATGGGGATTGCCAAAGCATTTGCACCGTATTCACGATGTATTCCACATCTCCTCATTGAGACGATATCTTCGGGATGATATGGCCCACACTTACATCGTGATAGAGGATGTTGACTTACATCCTGACAGTTCTTATGAGGATAGAGCAGTGGCTATTCTAGACCATAGCGAGAGAAAATTATGGTCGAAGGTAGTTCCACTTGCACGGGTTCAGTGGGAGCATCACACTGTGGAGGAATCCACTTGGGAGTGCGAGGCAGATATGCGCAAAAAATATCCAGATCTATTTTTACCAGGTATGCCTTAGTTTTCAAATTTTGAGATGAAATTTCGTTATTAGGGGGAAGTAAGTAACACCCCGTATTTTTATGGCTTTTAAATTTGAGGATTTATTAAATTTAATTTGAGATATTAATTTAATATTAATCCAGATATTTATTTTTAATATTTACTAGCGTGACGTGAGTTAGTAATTATTGGGAATTTGTTGAATATTACTAGATTAGTAAAGTAATACATTAGATTGATTTTATTAAAAATTGTCACGAGTAAATAAAATGGCAATTATGGAAATTTAAGTCAGGACGCGCCTATGTCGTGTCAGGACAAAATTATTATTATAAAAGTGAATAAATAATAAGTCGTCCGTATGGTCGTTTTGAGTGCACATAGTCAGAAAAGTGTACCCGGGGGTTTAGTTTGGGTCTCGAGGCATTTTTAAGCCTAATTGACATCCCGGGAGGGTATTATAGACATTTTGTAGTTTTCGGTAATTAAACCCACGAAATTTCCTAAGCTATATCAGCTATTAGGAATTGTCTTTTAGGGTAAACAAACACAAAACCTAAGAACGGCCATTAAAGAAGAAGGTGGAGAGTTTTCCAAGCAATCCAAGTCCTAGAACTCACTCAATTGCACCGCCGCCACCACCAAAACGTAGATCGCACGAAGAGGAGCGCAACCATATCTTTTTCATCAATAAATCAGACCCTTGAATTCCAAGAAAGTATCTATCTTGCTTTATATTTAGTTAATGTTGCACCCATGTTAGTTTAGGATTGTTAAGAACATGTTTTATGGAAGAATTTGATAACTTAGAGACTTTAAATCCCATGTTTTAGAGGAATTACATATAATCTGGACAACTTAATCACATGTAGAGGATTACCCACGAAATCATATGGATTTAGAAGCAAGAAATCTAGAAAAAGAATTAGAAGAATGGAAGTTTCATGAAAATTAGGGTTCTTGATATTTATGTTGATTTACCCCATTAATTCAATACCTTTGATGAATTTGGACATGTTTCACGTAGGAAATCATGTATTTAGGTATATATGACTGTTAGTAATCTTGTTTGGAAGTTTGGGGATCATTAATGTTGTTTTGGAGAAGGGTTTTTGATGAAACACGTAGGTTGATTTTGTAGATTATGGACAAGAACTGTTTGATTGATCGATCGACCAAGAGAATCGATCGATTGATGATTGATCGACCCCATTCCTTGATCGATCGATCCCTCCTACAAACCAACATATTTTTTAACTTTTTATTTAATATGAATAAAATACGTGGAAACCCTTGAATATATTTTAAATAGTATAATGGGACATGAAGAGGACCAATAGGGTCTAAGTAGTCTCTGTTAAGTGAAATTTAAAATGGGATGAAATTATGGATTAACGGGGAGTTTCGACACACATTAGAAATTGTGCGTATTTTCACTAAAGATTTGAGACTCGTGAAAGATTTAGACCAAAAGGTTAAAGAGGGTACACCTATTGAAATTATACTTAGTGAGAGATAATACTTCGAAAGGTGACAAGTAAGTAAGAAATAAATTATAAATGAGAATTAAAGAGATGAATTCGTTATGCGAGATAATTGAGTAATTTGTGCTAAGAATGGATAATTATAATTATGGGTCGTGGGCGCACCTAATTTGGAAAATGTGAATATATATGACTGTGTGACTGTACATATATTAAGTATTATGTATTTATGTAAAATCATACCCGGGATACTTGCTATCACGGAGGTTTTCGCGTCGGGATAGTCTTATCTCGATTGGACCTTTATGGGGCATATTGACTCGTACCCTAGAAGATAGTATCCTAGATACAAGCTATCTGAAAATGATAGTCAGATGTTCTAAGAGACGTGAGGATATGTGCTGACCTCTTAAGATTTGGAACTATGCTTCACCTCCATTTGTATGTGTATTGTGTTAATACAGTTCAAAAGTGATTCTGAACTAGTATTTCCCTAAGTATGACTGACATGGGAACTTGATAGCAGAGTATGTCAACACCATAGACTTATATGGAGTGCAGATAGTCTGTATATATATATATATATATATATATTAGGAGTGATTGATATATATATACACTTATATATATGGAAACCTTCCACTGTGCGTATAAGTAGTTAAGTAATGAATAAATGCTTCAACTTTATAACAAGTGTTTGTGAATTTTGTAACAGTACTGAGTGGTTCTAAGTAACGTAAGAAAATGGAAGACATTAATTTTCTAAAACTAAAGATCACTGCCTTAGTATTTCTCGAGACAAAACTTCAAGGGAATAAGCTAAATAGACTTATGAGATCAGTAGTACGGTAGGCGTGCACACTAGATGAGAGGTAAGGATTCTCAAGGGAGTGTCGCATACTAACATGGTTGTCACATTAGCTGGTAAGCATTTTAAATACTTGCTAAACTATTTTTAAACTATTTTAGACTCGGGCTTTGACCCGTTTCCTGTTATTTCTCTTGTATATATATGTATGTATTATAGGTGCCCAGCCACAGGGGCATCATGCTTAGATTCTTTGGACTGGACGAGCTGCAGCTTATGTGGGAGTTGCAGGCCTTTGCTTTAAACGACCTCATCATTGATTTTGTATTTACTTTAGTTCTGCTTAGTTAGGGAATGTGTCGCCCAATTTCCTATTTCGTTTGGATTTGTCAGAGGTTTATGTTCCTTATTATTTTCGGTATTTAGTACTCCTTGGGAGTTAACTATTGTCAGGATGATTTCATTTATGGTTCTTAAACTTGGTTTTTTTTTATCTAGATGGTTTTATTCTTGTGTGTTAATTACCATCCTTAGTATTTATGTGATTCTTAAACTGTTAGTTATTGACAGAGGTTTTCGTATTGGAATTTAATAAAATGAAAATAAGACTTTAAATTGTTTTGACACTTAGCTTAATTATTTAGGGTGTTCAAATTGGAAATATTATTTTGCGATTCACCTTGATTTTAATTTAACAAAGTACTGATCACCCGACATTTAATTAGGCGGGGTGTTATAGCTGGATGATCCTCCAGCTGGTATAGAAAAAGTGCAGTCAAATTCCAAAGCTGAGGGAAAACGTCGAGTTGAATGATTCATTTGAATGTAATACACTTTGTATAAATAAAACGTGTTTTTTTCTCAACTTATGATTAGTTTAATCATTCAGTTAACTTGTGATTCTAATTTCATTGGTTCTAGTAATACTCTTAGGTATATCAGTCCAAATTTAGTATTAGTTACCATTGATTCTATTAATGCACTTATATATCTTGATTCAAATTTAGCATTACTTGTCAGTGGTGACCAAGTGTGTGAGGAATATATGTTTATATTCCAATATCTAGGAATTTTTACATGTCTTCCTACATTTAACTTAGTCGGGTAAAACTTATTTGTAACTTTTTTAGTTTTATACGAAGTTTTACACTTCTTGTTCTAGACTTGTTTATACAAAATCATACATGAAGTAATCAACGTCTTGTTCGTGATTTTGTTTTTACGAAGTCATAAATGAACTAAATTATTATTGTTGACAAAGTGTTAAGGATTTATAATCCTATTTTGACTTGGTTGGTTAGTATTTTTCTTATTACCGGCCAAATACTGAGGTTTGTAGTCCTATTTTTACTGGGTTGGAGCTAAAGATCAAAAGTTGTCATTGTTTTGGGGGAGGGGATATTATATCATCACTATACTCCGAAAAAAATCGAAAACTGAAGAGGCTGAAATCAACTTTTTATTGATACTGAACTAAAAGCAAGAGAGATACAATAATGGTCATCTTTTGATTTACTAATAATACTATCGAAGATGTTCAGCATTCTAAGGATTTTTGAATTCTTCACCCTCCAAAGTCTCTATTATATACGTCCTTGGTCGGATGACAGCTGAAATGTGATATGGTCCATGCCAATTAGCCTCAAGCTTGTTATTCTTCTAGATAACTTTCTTAATAACATATATGCCCTCTTTCAAGTTAGTCGGCTTGACTCTTTTATTATAAAAGCCAGTAGGGCCATGTTGGTAGGGAGCATTTCTCAGAGCTACATCTTCTCTAACCTCCTCTAACATGTCGAGATCTAAGTGTAATACCCCGTATTTTAATGACTTTTAAAATGAGATAAATTAAAGGAAATGGGTTAAATCAACGGGGATTAATTGGAATTATTTATGTGAAAATAATTGGAATTAATCCGGATTGAATATTACTAGATATTAAATATTACTTAGTGATTAAAAGTAATATATGATTATGGATTAACAAAAATTGTCAGGATTTATAAATACAACAATTATGATAATTAGGTCAGGGCGTGCGTGTGAGTCGTGTCGGGACTATAATTGAATGGAATTAAAAATAAATTATTTTTATATCATCAGAATGGTCGTTTCGAGTGTGCCAAAGTTTTCAAAGGGGTTTAAATAGTCAAAAAAATCTACACAGGGGTTTAATTTGGGTCTCGTCTCAATTTTGGAACCGAATAGACACCCCAAAGAGGTATTTTGGTCATTTTACTTGGGAGATGAATAGTACTTATGAAATTTGGGCATTTTTATATAAGTTAAGAGATATGTTAGCCAAAGGTTTATTCACAAAATCTCTGAGAGACATCCATTGAGAAAAGGGAAAGATTTCTTTAGGAGAGGAAGGGTTGTTCTGGGAAAACCAAGGGACAAAGGCACCTTGCACCACCACCGCCGCCGCCACTGGAGAGTGATCGAAAAAGAGAGGAACACCGTAGCATCATCTTCTCCAAAGGTTCGGACATACGAAATCAAAAGGAAGTGTTTTAACTCTTTTAATCTATAGCATGTATGTTGTCCATGGTAGATAGGAAAAGATTTTTTTTAAGTTTTATAAATCAAAGATGAATTGTGATGATTTTGATTTAATCCTTGAAATGGAAACCATGTAGGATTAATCCCTTGTTGATATTATAATTAACATCACGAAACTTGGGTTTATTTGATGAAGAAATTTGGGGTTTATACGTATTCTTGAGTAAGAATGATAAAATGCAGATTTTCTGAATTAAAATAGGATTAGCATGATTAATCGAAATTCCATGATGATTTTGATATGATTTGATGTTATAAATCATGTACATACTTGGGTATATCATTTGGGATGAATTATAAGGAGTTTGGAATCATTTGGTAGAGGTCTTGAGGATGAATTATGTTACAACCCATAGGTAGAAATATGTAGAAAAATGACGAACATTTTATGATAATTTTAGGACTATTTTAAGCAGAAATTGGTAGTTTGATAGCGAATTTTTTTATAAAATCACGTTCTGCATAACTTTGTAGTTTTAAGCTTTTTTAAATCAGAGCAGAAAAGCCTCAAATTGTAATTTTATCTTTCTGGGCAAAATGTAACTTTATCAAGAAAAATTATTATTGGGAATTAAAATATAATTAGGGCTTGTTATAATGAGTCTGGCTTTTGGACCAATAATAATGGGTTGAAGGTAGCTACTTGAATAATTAATTAAATCCTTTCGGTTAACAATAGATGTTAGGAGTAATGGGAAATATGAATAACATGTGAATTATTAGTTTATGGGATAAACTTTAAATATACTACGTGTGAAATTTGTATATGGGATGAGAGTATACCCATTTGTTGATATATATTCATAGGTGGAGCGAATACCTATAATATAATTGAGGTTCAAAATACCATGATACGTAGGATATTCAAGATATAAGTATACTACATATGAGACTTGTAATATAGGGTGTTTATGCCCTATTGTTATATATATATATATATATATATATATATATATATAGGTTGAGTGTATACCTATATGATGATTTGTGTGTATGACATACCTAGCCTACTTGCTATCGACGAAAGGTTTGCGCGTTAGGGGTAGTCATATCCTGATGAGCCTTAAGGGGGATTTTTGACTTGTGCCTCAGAACATAGTTGGATTGCCATGTGTGAAAACAATGGTATTGAATGGTCATTTGGGTGCGTATGTATGTGTGTAGCCCAAAGACTTAGGACTATGTTCGCCTCCAATATTTGTGTTTGTTAATTATGATTCAAGGGATATACCGAACTGACACTGCTTTGTACAGTGACTAGATGTACCCGGACATGATCGCAGAGAATGCATGCACCTCAGTTGAGTCTCAGGGTGCAGTGTTGTATATATATAATTGAGTGAATGTATATATATACTTGTGATATTATCTACTGTGTGAATTAAGTAGACATGAATGATAATGAAATCTGAAATGAATTAAGTTGGTGAACATTAAATTATATTAAATTGAAAAAGTGATTATCCATGTTAAGAGAAATTGGATATATATATATATATATATATATATATATATATATATATATATTACTTATATTGTGAGAGAAATACGTGGGAACGATATTGGGCTATGTTTAGATGTTAGACTAGAAAAAACTACTTAGCATGTGAATAGTAATTAGTATAGTTTGAAGGTACGTTAGGCATGCACACTAGATGAGAGGTGAGAATATCAAGAGAAAGTTTGAAAATCTAACATGTACATAATAATTGCTTAATTGCACTTATTAACCACTTGTTATTGCTAAAAATATTTGACCATCGGGCTCTCACCCCTTTCCTTGCATATTCTCGCCTCCTTTGTATCTTCTATAATAGGTGTCCAGTCACTGGCGTACTATAGATGCTATGGAGTTGGATACTTTGACGCTTTCATTATATTGATTCATACATCCGTAGTAATTAGTTCATGTAGGGCATCTCGCCCAAGGATTCTAGTTATTTCAATTCTATCTCAGACAATTGTATTACTTATGTCAGTTTTGATACATTTAGTTTATTTGGATTGTTGTATTAAGATATTTAAACTGGGGAGTTTATTCCAGTTACATTTAATTTAGTTGTGATGTTACTTATCTATTATGCATTTTTGTGGAATGGATTACAATAAATTGTTTGTAATGGTAAAATGAGATTGCATGAAATTAAAATTTTAAAGTTTTTAACACCTTCTTAATTGAGTATTAGGTTATTAATAAAAGAAAATGTTTTTTGACAGTGACGTTAAGAATGAACTAATTGTATACTCTAATTTAATTGGGTATAGGACTGATCACCCGGTATTTAATTGAGAGGGGTGTTACACTAAGCGTCTCATCAACTCACTAATCGGTGAATTAAAATTCAATACCCTGTGAGTAGGTAAGTCGATCTCAGCTGGTACCATTGCTTCAGTCCCAAATCTGAGCATGTATGGTGTTTCTCCAGTTGTTGTTCTCAAAATTATTCTGTAGGCCCAAAGAACAGAGTGTAGCTCGTTAATCCAGTTGCCCTTGGCGGCATCAAGTCTCGTTTTCAGTCCATTCAGCAAAGTTTTGTTAGTCACTTCTATTTGACCGTTACTTTGAGGATGGCCTGGTGCAGAATGCAACTTCTGAGTTTTGGATTGGGCACAGTATGCTTCACACTCCTTGTTGTCAAAATGGGTGCCATGATATGTGATGAATGCATATGGTAAACCATATCGGCAGATGATATTCTTCCAGATGAACTGGTACACCTTCTCATAAGGCATATCAATTAATGGCTCTGCTTCCACCCATTTTGGGAAGTAATCCATAGCAATAACTAAGTATTTGGACCTGCCTTTGGTGGTCGGCAGTGGACTGACCAAGTCAATTACCCATATAACAAATGGCCAAGGTGACGTTATTGGCGTTAAAGTTGCATTAGGTGTTCTATCAATGATAGAGAATTTATGGCACTTATCACACTTTCTCGCAAAGGCTGTACAATTTGCCCTCATGGTCGGCCAATAATATCCCTGAGTGTTGATGAATTGGAGCAATGATCATCCGGTTGAATGATCTCCATGAGATCCTTCATGCACTTCTTTGATCAAGTCTTCCACCTCCATTAGATGAACACAGCGCTGCATGAAGATCGCCAATCCCCTTGTGTATAAAACTCCTTTGTCCAAAACATACCTCGTTGCTTTATATCGTAGATTCTTGGCCTCTTTAAGATCGGGTGGTAGGGTTCCATCTTCAATATAAGCTTTAATGGGATCCATCAAGGAAGGTCCCAGATCTAAAATAATGAAACTAACCATCAGGTCTTCATCAATACTTCGATTGGCTAAGAGCTCGATTAGGGCTGTTCTTCGGAGCTCACTTCTTGTTGCTGATGTTAGCTAAGCAAGTGCATCATCTTGGGCATTCTCTATTCTTGGAATCCTATTCATTTGGACGGTTGGAAATTTAGTAATAACTTCCATATCCTTGGCAAGATACCTAGTCATCAATTCTCCTTTGTCCCCATACAAATTCAGCACTTGGTTAAGAACCAACTGTAAATCACTATGTGTCACTACTTGATCGGCGCCTAATGAATGAGCTAAATTTAGCCCAACTATCAAGGCTTTGTATTCTGCCTCGTTGTTTGATGCTTTGAACTGAAATATGAGAGCATATTCAATACCAATATTATCAGGAGTATTAAGTATTATACCTGCTCCACGGTCAATAGCATAAGAACATCCATACACATAAAAATTCCATAATAAAGCATCATCATTGATGCTTTCTATTATCAGTGTTCCATGCTGGAATATTTTTTACTTTCCTTTGCATATTTCTGGGCCATTTCCTAAATTCTAGACGATTCATGTTATTCAGTAGATACTTCGACTTGCTTATGAGCTGAGCTCTCTTCTTTCGAAGTCTTCTCGGAAGGAAAGCTTTGTTGGTCGGGAACCTCTAGATAAATAAATTTAGCAATAAAATCTGCCAAAGCTTGGCCTTTTAATTAAGATCTTGGTTCATAGACTATGTCATACTCTCCCAATTCTACTGCCAGTACATTAATCTTCCTAACTTCTCAGATTTGTAGAGAGCTTGCCGAAGAGGCAGATCGATATACAAAACTACGATATGTGCTTGAAAACTAAGGCTTCATTAGTCTTGATGCCTCAATAAGTGCTAGGTCTAATTTTACAAAACGTGAGTACCTAATTTTGCTCCTCTGGATGATTTATTAGTATAGTAGACTGGTTTTTGGATTCCATTATCCAGTCTGACCAATGCCGATCTCACAGCTGACTCAGAAATAGCTAAATATAAGTTTAACTTCTCTCCTAATACTGGTTGGGATAGCAATGGTGGAGACCCCATATACTTATTTAACTCTTGGAACACTTCGTCAGATTCTACATTACACTCAAAAGTTTTTCTCAACACTTTGAAAAATGGCAATCTCTGAAAAACGTTTCTAATGCCGTTTAATACAAGATTAAACTGTATAAGCAACTCCGAGATGTTTGTTGAAGAAACCCTTTTCTTTTGAAAATAAAAATGATAAACAACAAGATGTGTTTACAAAAACTTATGTACGAGAGTAATCAAGACATTGTAATCAGTTTTTAAAACTAAGACAGTTTTAAAAATTCAGCACACTATAGAATGAGATGAGGAGATGAAGATAATCTGAACACACAGTTTTTAACGTGGTAAAACCTCTCCCAATAGAGGAAACATCCACGGTGACTTCTAAGTCACGAAAGTAAAAAAAATCCACTAACAACAAATAGAAGTTACAAATAATACAACATGCATGCACACAAATCAACCTATTCTAAGTTTAGGAATATACCCCACTTGGTGTCCTTCTAACTTCTCATAGATCTGATTGTTGATGATGTTCTTCCAGTTTGATAACTTCCTTTGCTTTAGCTTCCTTATGTCGACTCAATAATCTTTTATCTTATTCACAACACTTCCAGTGCAGTAGTGTGTTAAGTGTTTGTGATGTGATTCCTATCAACATGCATGAACTCACACACACTTAGTTTTACAGACAGTCCTCGAAAATTACATATAAAGACTATATGCTGTGATTTTCTTTTCTTTCTTTCTTACAGAACTTGTAACCTTTTTGACCTTTCAATATAACCCAGATTCCACAGATATCTTGCTTCAAAATCGGTCAAGATCTTAATCAATCTCTGTTTTAAAAATATTTTTGAGATTGAAAATCTCCAAGTGTGAATCCAACTAGGTCAAGGTTAAGTTTCATAAGAATAGAAACCATAAAACATTTTCAAAACTAAATCAGTAAGGATTTTCTTAAATCGAGAAAGAAACATGCAGATCTAGTGAAATATAACATGCAGAGTGTAGATCTACAATTTCTATGAATAAGAAATACAGATCTTCACGCGAATGTTTAAGTTGGTAATAAGATCATAGACTAAGAGGTTACAGCTTCAATATGAACAACCAAGTAACACCACTCTCTCTCAAACACTCAAGTTTGTGTTTGGGGTTATGAGTATACGAAGGTTTGAATCAGAAATGAAGTGTTTAGGGTTAGGGTTAGGGTTTAGCTAACAGTTTTCCCTTTCTCTCTCTTCTCTCTTTTCTTTTCTCTCTTCTCTCTCACTTCTCTCTTCTCTCTATTTTTTTCTCTCAGAAATGACGACTGCCAAAAGTCTTGAAATGTTGAGAAATAGAGGGCTTTTATAGGAGGGAAGGAAGGTTCTGGATATTCGAAGGAAATCATGGGCTGAGATCAAGTCTTCCTAAAATTGACTTAATCCAAGGGTTATAAGAAGGCGGTGGTTAAGTCGAATGTGATTGGTTCACAGGATAGCACAAGGATAGGTTTAAAACACATGCAGGCCATCGATAAGGATTGATCCAACGATCAGCAAACCACCAGGCAACGCTCTCACATAACAAACACAAATTGAAGCATCAGGCAAGTGACAAGTGTTGCAATGTGATTGGCTTACAAACGCGCGTTAAAATAATTACAGGCAGCACCCTGGAGTCTCTAGAGCATTTACATTCTAGCCAATCAAACATTCTAATGAAAAATGAATTTTTCAAAATTGCAAATTAACCCCACAAATTTTATAATCACACTTTTATTAAAGAAAACATTAATTTCAAAATGTTTAAAAATGTTTAAAAAATCCCAAAAATTATTAAAACAACATTTTAAGGGGAATTTAACACACAATCAATTTTAAGCAATATATACACATGTATGCACTTCTAATTGTATGTAGTGTGATTCAATTTATACCTTCTTGGATTATTGAAGAGGATTAGAGAGATAAATTCTGAGGCTCTTTGGATTCTAGGTTAGACAACCAATTTTGTCACTATTTCCAAATTAGTTGAGCACTTATACAATATAGACTTAAACAAGTCAAAGGTATAAGGTGCTTCAATCTCCCCCTTTGGAAATATGAGACAAAATCTCCTTTGAGTTAGCTTAAACTCTTAGGGAACCAAAAAAAAACCTAATCCTATACAAAAGATACTATCTACCCATTTCCTAGAAAGTCAAAAAATTACATAACTCAACTATTTACAAAATTTGTACACTAGAAAAGGTAGACAATCAGTAGAAGAGATTCCTGCAAATATGCACACTAAGATCAAGCAGTTTAGATGAAATGTGAACAAAACATTGAACCCTTAAGACTCTAATTTCTCCCCCATTTTGTCTCAAATGGACAAAGGGTAAAAATTAAGGTCTTCAGAGTTTAATCAGCACATACCATACCTATAGAATTACGCAAATACAGAAATCTGTTAAAGTCTTAAGGTTTAGTGAACATGTCTGCAAGGTGCAGATCAGTAGGTAGGTAATGGATTTCTAACTCCTTAGTTTCAACAAGTTCGCGTATAAAATGATGTCTTATTTTAATATGCTTAGTTCGCGAGTGTTGAACCGGGTTTTTAGATATGTTAATAGCGCTTTGATTGTCACAATACAATTGTAACTGATCTTCTTTAATCCCATAGTCGCTTAACATTTGTTTTATCCATAGCAATTGAGCACAGCAACTTCCTGCTGCTATATATTCAGACTCAGCCGTAGATAAAGATGTGCAATTCTGTTTTTTGCTACTCCAACCAACTAAATTATTGCCGACATAATAACAGGCACCTGATGTACTTTTACTGTCATCAGTACATTCGGCCCAATCAGCATCAGTATACCCTATGATGGTGTTGCAGGTATCATTAGTGTACCTAAGTCCAAGATTAAGAGTGCCCTTTATGTACTTGATTATACGTTTTACACACGATAAATGGATCTCTTTAGGGTTATTCTGGTAACGAGTACACAGACATACAGCATACATTATATCTGGTCGTGAGGCAGTTAGATAGAGTAGGCTACCAATCATACTACGATAAAGTGTGGAATCAACTGACTTTCCATTTTCATCTTTACATAATTTAACTGTAGTACTCATAGGCGTTTTGGCAACTTTAGCATTATCTAAACCAAATTTCTTAACAAGATATAAGGCATACTTAGTTTGAGAGACAAATAGTCCATCAGAATTCTGTTTCACTTGAAATCCTAAGAAAATTTGTAGCTCCCCCATAAGGGACATGTGAAACTCCTTATGCATAATAGCAGAAAAAGATTTAACTTCAGATGTTGAAGTGGACCCAAAAATGATGTCGTCTACATAAACTTGGGCTATAATAATGTTTTTGTCAAAATGTTTGACAAAGAGGGTTTGGTCATTTCCTCCTCTCTTAAAACCCTTATCCAACAAGAAGTTAGAAAGGCGTTCATACCAAGCTCGAGGAGCTTGTTTTAAGCCATACAAAGCCTTTTTTAGACGAAAGACATGGTTAGGGTATTTAGGGTCAATGAACCCTTTGGGTTGTTCTACATACGTTTCTTCGGACAGAATTCCATTGAGGAAGGCAGACTTAACATCCATTTGATAAAGTGTAAATTTTAAGTGACACGCTATGGCGAAAAGAAGTCGAACAGATTCAAGACGAGTGACAGGGGCAAATGTCTCGCTAAAATCTATTCCTTATATTTGTGAGTAACCTTGAGCAACTAGTCTAGCTTTGTTTCTAAGGATTACCCCATTTTCATCAGATTTGTTCTTAAAGATCCAACGTGTGCCAATAACATTTTTGTTTTGAGGCCGCGGTACAAGATACCAGACATCGTGAATGACAAATTGTAAAAGTTCTTCCTGCATAGCAGAAATCCAGTGTGTGTCATTCAATGCTTCATTAACATTTTTCGGTTCCACAAGGGAGACGAAACATGCATAATTAGCATAATTCCTTAACTGGGATCTAGTACGAACTGGCTCATTAGGATTACCGACCACGTTGTCAATGGGATGATCTTTAGAGACCCAGCCAGGTACTTCTGGACTCTCAATAGGTAATGAGTCATCTATTTCTGGTGAATCAGTTTTGAAATCATTTTTAGATTCAACCACAATAGGTGATTCAGATATCTTATTTTCGACAATAGTGTTGCTTACAATTACATTTATCGATTCCATAAGGACCTTAGTACGCAGATTGTATATACGATAAGCACGACTGTTTGGGGAGTATCCTAAGAAAATGGCTTTATCACCACGCATCTCGAATTTAGACAAATGTTCTCTGTCTTTACAGACATAACACTGGCTACCGAAAGTCCTTAGATATTTCAAATTCGGCTTCTTACCGTACCACAACTCATAAGGGGTTTGTTTAGTGTTTTTCCTAAGGTAAACCCTATTAATGATATGACACACAGTTCTAATGGATTCTACCCAGAAGTATTTAGGTAGAGATTTGGCATGCAACATGACACGTGCCATCTCTTGAAGAGTTCGGTTTTTCCTTTCAGCAATACCATTCTGCTGAGTAGTCTTAGGGGCACTGAATTCATGTTTGTAACCGTTGTAGTCACAATATTCAATTATTCCTATGTCTATGAACTCTCCCCCTCTATCACTACGAATACGATTGACTTGTGTGTCCTTCTCATTTTCAATTCTTAGTAAAATTTTCAAAAAATTCTGAAACGTGTCAGATTTTTGTTTCAAGAAGGCAACCCAAGTGAATCGTGTGAAATCGTCAACCATGACAAGGATATAACTGTGTCCACAAAGACTAACAGTTCTAGAGGGACCAATAAGGTCCATATGGATGAGATCTAAAGGTCTAGAGGTGAGAATGTCTTTAACTTTTTTATGCGAAGTCTTAACTATTTTTCCTTCCTGGCAATGACCACAGACAACACTGGAAATAGGTTTAATTTTAGGAATTCCTCTAACAATCTCTTGACTAGACAATCTACCAAGGATATCATAACTTAGGTGACCCATACGATTATGCCAGATTTCATTGTCATCCATTCTGACAATGTTACATGTTTCAGAACCAGTCTTGACTGTATAACAATTGTCAGGTGTTCTAAATCCGGTAATAATGCATTTACCTTTATCATTTAGAATTTTACAATTGTTCTTTGAAAAGGTAACTGTATGGTCAGAGTCACAAAATTGTGATATACTTAGGAGGTTGGCTTTAAGGCCTTTAACTAAAAGTACATTTTCGAGAGTAGGCATTCCCTCTTCTTTTAAGGTTCCTTTACCTATGATCTGGGATGAAACTCCATCACCAAAGACAACTTTGCCTCCAGTAAATCTGGTTTTGTTTAAGAGTTTGGTTTCATCTCCTGTCATATGTTTGGAGCATCCTGAATCTAAATACCAACCAGATGAAATGTGTTCAGCTTTTAAGGCAGTGATAACAATGTTACACTTCATTTGGGGTAAAAGATCATCTTTTCTAACCCAAATAGCTCTAGTTTTAATTTTGCGCAAGTTTGCCCTCATTTGATAAAAATTTCGAGAAGTAGATTTTTGAAAAACATTTGGAGCAACAAACTGATTATTGTGGAAAATTTGAGCTTTTGGTTTAGGATAGTTTCTGGGAGCCTTTCTCTTAAATGAACTCTTAGTTTTGGTTTTTCTATTCTTGTAGTTAGAGTTCTTGTCAGGTTGTCTTGGATGGACATAATGGTTACGATTTTTCCTAGAATAGTTAAAGTTCTTGTAGACAGAAGTGTTGTACACAGGGGTGTTTAGACGCCTAGCATAACAACCTTCAAAGGAATGACCATAAATGTCACAGTACGAACAATATTGATTGCTTGAGGGATGAATTTCCTTAGGAAAACTTCTAAAGATGGGTTTAACAGCATTCTGTTCAGAAGTCCTATTCCTAGGAGGGATTGTTTTAAAGGTAGATTCAGCCTTTCTTATCAAAGGACAGACGTATTTAGTCTCAAGTGTAGTGTCAGCCTTAGAATTACTAGACTCTCCAATGTCTTTCTGTTGTTGCTTTTGATCAAATTCCTTTTTAATAAAATGAAAATCCGGACATGTTTCAATTGGTCTTTTTCCCCCAGAAACAAACTTAATAGGTTCAAGATTTGTAGTTTGTTGTTTGTTCTTAGGGCAAAATCCAATACCGGTTCTATCATCAGAATTGGTCTTGGAGTCAACAACAAAGTCAGTAAAACAATTTGAATTGTTTTTAAACTTAGAAAATTTTTTGAAAACAGTTGTTGTCTTTGTTTTTGCTTCCTCCAGTTCTAATAATGTTCCCTTGTATTTCATTTCTAAGGTTTCATTAGTTTTAGTCAACTCTTTTAATTTTTTATCAAAAGTTTCAATTTCGGATTGGTGAGACATACACTGGTTAGTGTATTCTTGAGCATTCATCTTCACAATAAGACTTAGATCATCTAATTTCTTAGTCAGGTCTCTAACAGTCCTCTCCAGTCTAGTGCCTTTTTTGAGGGTTTTAGCATACAAAGTATGAATATCTGGGAGGTCATCTGTGTCTGAGTCGCTAAGTGAAGTATGTGTAGTGACCCCTAATGATTCAGTTTTATTACTCACGCACCCATTTACATCGTCGTTATCGAGATCACTTTGACTCACACACACGGAACTAGAACTAGCAACATTTTCAGATAATAAAGCATCTAGGCCAGTCAAAGCAGTATTCACACAAGCAGGAGTAGGAGCATCATTATCACACACAGGCATATCATCATTGTAAATGATCTTAGCATAAAAGGACATGCAAGGGTCAAGTACATTTGATGACTCAAGTTCCTCTTCATTAGAGTCACTTGAATCATTCCAAGTTTTACAGACATTGGCTCTATTGTGTGTGTTGGCTTTATTCAGATTAACTCTGCAATCGTGAGCAATGTGACCTAGTTTCCCACATCTAAAACATTCAATCTTTTTAAGGTCTCTGCTGGGTCTGGAGTTGTTGTCCTTAGGATGTTTGTCAAGACCTCTCTCATGAGGTTTGGGATTAGACAGAGTAGGATAATTAGGCTTGCCTTATTTAGTCGCCTGTTTGTTTCTAAATTTAACAATTTTCTTAAATTGTTTAAACATTGAGGCAATCTGATTATCTAGTTTGTCTATATCACACTCCTCATCAGAGTCAGAGTTGATCAAATTAGTCTCAAGTTTAGATATCTTAGAGGCAAAACTCAAGTTAGAGTTGGGTTGTTTTCTTTGTGAATGATTTAATTGTTTCTTAAAGTCTAATTCCATTTCCACAGTCCTAAGTTTGTTACTAAGTAACTCAGGGGTAAGGTTTTGATCACTCATTTCCTCAATAGCATACCTCTTGTTGTCAAACTTTTGTGGTAATGATCTTAGAATTTTAGAGACCATTTCATTCCTATCATAAGTTATACCATTAGCATGCAACTTAGTAACTATATCAGTTAAGTTCATGTAAAAGTCATCAAAAGACTCAGAGTCAGACATAATCAAAGAGTTGTACTGTTGGGTAAGCATTTGAGTTTTAGCATCTTTAACTCTTGAGTCTCCTTCATGGGCAGTGATTAATGTGTCCCAAGCTTCCTTAGAAGTGGCACAAGATGAGATTCTCTTGAACTCATACTCATTAATAGACATAAAAATGGCATTCTTGCCTTTATTGTTATTTCGAGAAATAGTTTTCTCTTCTTGGGTAAACTCACTTAAGATTTTATTTATCCTCTCATCACTTCCTTCAGTGGCTGGTTTAGTAGGATAAGTGTATCCATTTTCAATAATGTCCCAGACATCATCTCCTAAAGTCCCTTGGATAAAGGCAACCATTCTTACTTTCCAGTAAGCAAAGTTGTTTCCATCAAAGAGTGGAGGTCTGGACAGATTACCAAACCTTTCATTCTTCTCGTCCATAGTTAGGTTTTTCAGAAAACGATTTCAGAAACACAAGATCTTTTTGAAATAAAAGTTTACAGGGCTCTGATACCAATTGAAAAATGTTTCTAATGCCGTTTAATACAAGATTAAACTATATAAGCAACTCCGAGATGTTTGTTAAAGAAACCCTTTTCTTTTGAAAATAAAAATGATAAACAACAAGATGTGTTTACAAAAACTTATGTACGAGAGTAATCAAGACATTGTAATCAGTTTTTAAAACTAAGACAGTTTTAAAAATTCAGCACACTATAGAATGAGATGAGGAGATGAAGATAATCTGAACACACAGTTTTTAACGTGGTAAAACCTCTCCCAATAGAGGAAACATCCACGGTGACTTCTAAGTCACGAAAGTAAAAAAAATCCACTAACAACAAATAGAAGTTACAAACAATACAACATGCATGCACACAAATCAACCTATTCTAAGTTTAGGAATATACCCCACTTGGTGTCCTTCTAACTTCTCATAGATCTGATTGTTGATGATGTTCTTCCAGTTTGATAACTTCCTTTGCTTTAGCTTCCTTATGTCGACTCAATAATCTTTTATCTTATTCACAACACTTCCAGTGCAGTAGTGTGTTAAGTGTTTGTGATGTGATTCCTATCAACATGCATGAACTCACACACACTTAGTTTTACAGACAGTCCTAGAAAATTACATATAAAGACTATATGCTGTGATTTTCTTTTCTTTCTTTCTTACAGAACTTGTAACCTTTTTGACCTTTCAATATAACCCAGATTCCACAGATATCTTGCTTCAAAATCGGTCAAGATCTTAATCAATCTCTGTTTTAAAAATATTTTTGAGATTGAAAATCTCCAAGTGTGAATCCAACTAGGTCAAGGTTAAGTTTCATAAGAATAGAAACCATAAAACATTTTCAAAACTAAATCAGTAAGGATTTTCTTAAATTGAGAAAGAAACATGCAGATCTAGTGAAATATAACATGCAGAGTGTAGATTTACAATTTCTATGAATAAGAAATACAGATCTTCACGCGAATGTTTAAGTTGGTAATAAGATCATAGACTAAGAGGTTACAGCTTCAATATGAACAACCAAGTAACACCACTCTCTCTCAAACACTCAAGTTTGTGTTTGGGGTTATGAGTATACGAAGGTTTGAATCAGAAATGAAGTGTTTAGGGTTAGGGTTAGGGTTTAGCTAACAGTTTTCCCTTTCTCTCTCTTCTCTCTTTTCTTTTCTCTCTTCTCTCTCACTTCTCTCTTCTCTCTATTTTTTTCTCTCAGAAATGACGATTGCCAAAAGTCTTGAAATGTTGAGAAATAGAGGGCTTTTATAGGAGGGAAGGAAGGTTCTGGATATTCGAAGGAAATCAAGGGCTGAGATCAAGTCTTCCTAAAATTGACTTGATCCAAGGGTTATAAGAAGGCGATGGTTAAGTCGAATGTGATTGGTTCACGGGATAGCACAAGGATAGGTTTAAAACACATGCAGGCCATCGATAAGGATTGATCCAACGATCAGCAAACCACCAGGCAACGCTCTCACATAACAAACACAAATTGAAGCATCAGGCAAGTGACAAGTGTTGCAATGTGATTGGCTTACAAACGCGCATCAAAATAATTACAGGCAGCACCCTGAAGTCTATAGCGCATTTATATTCTACCCAATCAAACATTCTAATGAAAAATGAATTTTTCAAAATAGTAAATTAACCCCACAAATTTTATAATCACACTTTTATTAAAGAAAACATTAATTTCAAAATGTTTAAAAATGTTTAAAAATTCCCAAAAATTATTAAAACAACATTTTAAGGGGAATTTAACACACAATCAATTTTAAGAAATATATACACATGTATGCACTTCTAATTGTGTGTAGTGTGATTCAATTTATACCTTCTTGGATTATTGAAGAGGATTAGAGAGATAAATTCTGAGGCTCTTTGGATTCTAGGTTAGACAACCAATTTTGTCACTATTTCCAAATTAGTTGAGCACTTATACAATATAGACTTAAGCAAGTCAAAGGTATAAGGTGCTTCAATCTCCCGTATGTTTCTCTGGACACAAATCTGTTTAAGGCTTCCACTCTTCTATTGAGCCTTTGTACATCTTTCTTGCAAGTCGGGGACTGCATTTTGATCAAAGCTTTTATCTTTTCTAGATTGACTTTAATTCCCCTTTCATTAACTATGAAGCTGAGGAACATTCCTTCTTATACTTCAAACACACACTTGGTTAGATTCAGCTTCATCTGATGCTTTTTCTGCTGATCAAAAGTCTAATTGAGGTCAGCAATATGATTTGAAGATTTTTTCCCTTTGTCAACATATCATCCACATAAACCTCCATGGTTTTGCCTATTTGTTCTTCGAAGACCTTATTCACCAACCTTTGATACGTTGCACCTGCATTTTTTAGACCAAAAGGCATTATATTATGGCAATAAGTTCCTCGAGAGGTGATGAAGGTTGTACTTGAAGCATCTTATACCCTTGACTCACTTGAGTCTACATTGTATAAGTGCTCATCTAGTTTGGTAATAGAGACAAAATTGATTCCCCATCCTAGAAACCAAAGAGCCTCAGACTCTTCAATACAATTCATTCCTCTTGTTTGATTGATCATGGTATATTCACTATCACTCACACACTTTAGGACTGCATACATTCTTCATTGTTGCATCATTTGATAGTATATGTGTTGTGTGTGGTATTTTACCTTAAAATAATTTTTAATAAATATTTGGGAATTTTTAATGATTTTAAAACAATTTTTTCTTAATTAAAATTGCAATTAAAAAGTTTTGGGGTTTTTATATAAATTCTGGTTATTGGTTTTATCCCTGAAAAGGTCACTTGGGTAGGAATCGAAAGTGCTAGAGATATCGGGGTGTCTTTGTAATTAAGTTTGGTATGCGCGTTTGATATCTGGTATTTGCCTTACATCTGTTGCTTCCCTATTGGATGTATGTGTGTTTCTTCTAAGAGAGTAAACCAGCGTGTTTTATTAGCCTGTGGATTGAGTTAATCGATGCTCTGCATGCGTCCTTGTCCCAATCCTTGCGAACATATCCCATCCAATCAAACGCCTCATAACCAACAGCTTACATTTAACCGTTGGATGGAAGTCAATGCTGCAAGACTTAATCTCAGCCCTCTATTTCGAACCCCCTTCTCGATCCTTCTCAGCCCTGTATATAAGGAGGCTAACCCTTAGCCTTTCAGAAGTTTTTTTTTTCCACTTCGTCATTTAGAGAGAGAAGAGAGAAAAAAGAGAGAGAATAGAGAGAGATAAAAGAAACCCTAACCCTGTTCGTCCAAACCCTTTTTCAAACCCTAATTCTTTTATCAAGACCAGTTTTATACCAAAAATAATCTTGAGTGTTTGAGAGTTTTTTAGAGTGGTTTGACAGTGGTTTCGTGTTGTAACCTCTTCATTTTAAGATCTTGTGTCCAACTTAAACATTAGGCTAGATCTGTGTTTCTGATTCATAAAAATTATAGATCTGAGCGTTTTATGTTATATTACACCTAGATCAACATTTATAGTTTCTCGTCTTGAGAAATCTTTTGTTGATTGTTTTCTATAAATGTTTTCATACTCAAAATCAGCAATAACATTTTCTGTTTCTAGTTCTTTTGAAACAAGACCTTTGACCTAATTGGAATCACACTTGACGATTTTCAATTTCAAAAATCTTTTCAAAACTCTGAAATTGATTAAGATCCTGAAACGTCTTTTGAGCAAGATAGTCGTGGATTATGGGTTAATCTTAAAGGTCAATCAAGGTTCAAGTTTCCTAAGAAGAGAGAAATTGAAAATCACAGCATATAGATCTGATATGTAATTTGCTAGGACTGTTTGTAAAAATAAGTGTGAGTGTGTGCATGCATGTGTTAGCTCACCATCACAAACACTTACACACTACAAAATTGAAAGTGTTGGTAATAAGATTTTGAAACAAGAGTCGACGTAAAGAATGGAACAAAGTGAAAGTTAGCAAACTGGGAAAACAACATCAATAATCAGAACTGCAGAAAAGTTATAAGGACACCAGTGGGTACATTCCTAAACTTGTATGGGTATGATTTGTGTGAATGTGTGTTATATAGTTTGTAACTGTTATATTTTGCTTTAGTGGATTTTTCTTTTTACTCCGTAGAGGGAGTCGTGGGTGTTTCCTCAGTTGGATGAGGTTTTACCACGTTAAAAATGTCTTGTCATTAATCTTTCTACATATCCTCATTTCATTCTAATTAGTGTGCTGATTTAAAACTATTTTAGTTTTGTTTTTCAAAATTTGTTAACAAATCTTGAACTGATCTCGTGCACATTTTTAAACACATCTTGTGATTAAACTGATTTTATGTCTAGAAAAGAGTTTCCTAAAAAAAACAGTTCAGAGTTACTTAAATAGTTTAATCTTGTATTAAACGGCTCTAGTAATAGTTTTTCAATTGGTATCAGAGCTTTGGAATTTTTTTTAAAAAAAGATCTTGTGTTTCTGAAATTGTTTTCTTAAAATCAAAACAATGGACGAGAAAAATGAAAGATTTGGTAACTTGACCAGACCCCCACTCTTTGATGGAAACAACTTTTCTCACTGGAAGGTAAGAATGGTTTCTTTCATACAAGGAACCTTGGGAGATGACGTCTGGGATATTGCTGAAAATGGTTACACTTTTCCTACTAAACCAGCCACTGAAGGAAGTAACGAGAGGATTAAGAAAGCATTAAGTGAGTTCACACAAGAAGAGAACCAAACTTCTCGAAACAATAACAAAGGCAATAATTCCATCTTTATGTCCATAAATGAACATGAGTTCAAAAGGATATCTTCGTGTGCCACTTCTAAGGAAGCTTGCGATACACTGATCACTACACATGAAGGTAACACCATAGTTAAGGCTGCCAAAACTCAAATTCTTGTCCAGCAGTATAACTCCCTAATTATGTCAGATTCTGAATCTTTTGATGACTTTTATATGAAATTAACTTACATTGTGACCAAACTGCATGCTAATGGGATAACATATGATAGACATGAAATTGTATGTAAATTTATGAGATCATAGCCACAGAAATTTGACAATAAAAGATATGATATTGAGGAAATGTCTGATCAAAATCTCACTCCTGAATTACTCAGTAGTAAACTTCGAACTGTGGAAATGGAATTAGAATTTAAGAAACAAATGACCCAGTCCCATAGGAAACAGACTAGTTCCAACTTGAGTTTTTCATCTAATCTAATGAAACCTGAGTTTACTATTTCCACTGATGATTCTGATGAGGAATGTGATATAGATAGTTTGGATAATCAAATTGCTTTAATGTCAAAAAAATTTAAGAAAATTGTCAAATTTAGAATAAATTAGCAAATAGACAAGGCAAGCCAAATTATCCAAATCAGTCTAACTAGAAACTTCATGAGAAAGGTCAAGACAAACATCACAAGGACTTGAGACCCAAAAAAGATTTCAAGAACATTGAGTGTTTTAGATGTGGAAAATAAAGACACATAGCACAAGATTGTAGAGTGAAACTGAACACTGCCAATAAACATACTAGGGCCAACATTTGCAAAACATGGGATGATTTAAGCAATTCTAAAAATGAGGAACCTGAATCTTCTGATTGTTTTTATCCTTGCATGTCTTTATTTGCAAAAATAATCTACAATGATGATATGCCTATGTATGAGAATGATGCTAGTAACTCTACTTCTGTTGTTATGAATTAAACTGCTACTGGTTTAGATCCTTTAATTTCTAAGAATATTGTTAGTTCTACCACGGGGTGTGTGAGTCAAATGAAATCGATAATGACGATGTCAATGGGTGCGTGAGTTAAACAACTAAATCCTTAGGGGTCAATTCACACACTGCACTTAGTGACTCAGACACTGAAGACCTCCCTGACATTCACACACTTTATGCGAAAACTCTCAAGAAAAGCACTAGACTAGAAAAGGTAGTGAAAGATATCACTAAGAAATTAGATGACATAAGTCTGATGGTTAAACTTAACGCTGAAGAGTACACTACCCAATGTCTAACTCATGAAAATGAAGTCAAAAATTTTGATAAAAAATTAAAGAATTTGATTGAAGAATGAAACTCTGGAGAAAAAATATAAAAGGACATTATTAGAATTGGAATAATCCAAAGAAAAGACAGAAAGAGTCTTCAAAAAATTTGCAAAATTTGAAAATAATTCAAACTATTTTGATGGTTTTGTTGATTCAAAAACCAATTCTGATGATCGAACTGGAATAGGGTTTTGCCCTAATTTGAAGACTCAAACTAGAAACTTTGAACAAATTAAGTTTGTGTCAGGAGGCTTACCTATAGAAACTTGTATAGACTTTCATTCTCTAAAAAATGAATTTCATGAAAACCAATCAAAGTTTAATATTGGGGAAATAAGTTTCTCTAAGTGTGAAAGTCCACCTAAGACTAAATATGTCTGCCCCCCGATTAGGAAGAGTGATTCGGTCTTTCAAACTGTACTCCCTAGGAATAAGATTCAACCTCAAAATTTCATCAAGCCTATGTTTAGAGACTTTCCTAAAGAGATACCTTCTTCGAGAAATTTGCACTGCTCTTACTGTGACTTATATGGTCATTCCTTTGAAGGTTGTTATTCTAGATGTTTAGTCAACCCTGTCTCTATTACTCATGTGTACCAAAACTTTAACTATTATAGGAAAAGCCATAACAATTATTTTCTTCCAAGACAACTAGATAAAAACTCTAACTATAGAAAGAGAAAGACCAAACCTAAAAGATCATTTCCAAGAAGGATTCCTAAACACTTTTCTAAATCAAATGCTCTCACTTTCCATAAAATTCAGCCTAATGCGCAAAATATTTTTCAACAGAAATCTAATGCTCGCAAATTTTATCAATTAAGAGCAAATAAGAGCAAAATGAAAATTAGAGTTGTTTAGGTTAGAAAAGATGAGCTATTACCCCAAATGAAGTGTAATATTGTTATTACTACTTTAGAAGCTGAACACACTCCTTCTGGTTTGTATTTAGACTCTGGATGTTCAAAGAACATGATTGGGGATGATACCAAACTCTTAAACAAAACCAGCTTTGCTGGAGGAAAAGTTATTTTTGGTGATGGTGTATCATCTCAAATCATTGGTAAAGGAACACTCCAAGAAGAAGGATTACCTTTACTTGAAAATGTTCTTCTAGTAAAAGGTCTTAAGGTTAATCTACTTAGCATTTCGCAATTTTGTGACTCAAATCATACTGTCATTTTTTCAAAGAATAATTGCAAAATTTTAAATGAAAAAGGCAAGTGCATAATTACAGGACTCAGGACAATTGTTATACTATTCAGAACAATACTGAGGTCTATAACATTTATAGAATGGATGACAATGATATATAGCATAATCGAATGGGTCACATAAATTATGAAAACCTTAGTAGACTGTCTTCTCAAGAAATAGTTAGAGGTATTCCGAAGATCAAACTTATTTCTAATATTGTCTATGGATCATGTCAGGAAGGAAAAATTATTAAAGCCCCTTATAAGAAAGTCAAAGATATCCTAACCTCTAAACCCTTGGAGCTCAATCAATGGGTCCTTCTCGAACTGTTAGTCTTTGTGGACACAGTTACATTCTAGTTATGGTAGATGACTTCACCAGATTTACTTGGGTAGCTTTCTTAAAACAAAAGTCTGACACATTCCAAACCTTTTTGAAGATTTTACTTTGAATTAAAAATAAGAAAGACTCTCAGGTAAATAGGATTTATAGTGATAGAGGTGGAGAATTCGTTGATACTGTTGTTATAGAGTATTGTGACTATAATGGTTACAAACATGAATTTAGTGCTCCTAAGACACCTCAACAAAACGGTATTACTGAGAGAAAGAATCGTACCCTTCAAGAGATGGCATGTGTTATGATTCATGCCAAAATTTTACCTAAATATTTTTGAGTAGAAGTTATTCGTACTGCTTATCACATTATCAATAGAGTCTATCTTAGAAAGAATTCAAAACAAACTCCTTACGAACTTTGGTATGGGAAAAAGCCCAATCTTAAGTACCTTAGAACCTTTGGTAGTACATGTTATGTCTGCAAAGATAGAGAACACTTATCCAAATTTGAGAATCGAGGAGATAAAGCCATCTTTATAGGATATTCTCCTAACAGTAGAGCTTACAGTGTTTATAACCTTCGCACTAAGACCATAATGGAATCCATAAACGTAATTGTAAGTGACACTATTGTTGAGGGTAAGACTGGAGAACCAACTATTGTAGAAGACTCTAAAAATATTTTAGTAAATGACGCTTCAAAAATAGATGATTCTTTACCTAGTGAGACACTTGAAGTACCTAATTGGGTTTCTAAAGATCATCCCATAGATAACGTTGTTTGTAACCCCAGTGAGCCTGTACGTACAAGATCTCAATTAAGAAACCATGCTCATTATGCATGTTTTGTTTCCCTTGAGGAACCAAAGAATGTTAATGATGCATTGAATGATCCTCATTGGATTTCTGCAATGCAGGATGAACTTCTTCAATTTGTCATTCATGATATTTGGTATCTTGTACCCAGGCCTGATCACAAAAAGGTTATTGGCACACGTTGGATATTTAAAAATAAATTTGATGAAAGTGGGATAGTCATTAGAAACAAAGCCAGATTAGTTTCTCAAGGATACTCTCAAATAGAGTGAATGGATTTTAACGAGACTTTCACTCCTGTTACTCGATTAGAATTTGTTCGTCTTCTCTTTGTCATAGCTTGCTACTTACATTTCACGCTTTACCAAATGGATGTCAAATTTGCCTTCCTTAATGGAATATTGACTGAGGAGACCTATATAGAACAACCAAAAGGGTTCATTGACCCTAAATATCCAAATCATGTCTTTCGTCTTAAGAAGGTGTTGTATGGCCTAAAACAAGTGCCAAGAGCCTGGTATGAGCGCCTTTCCAACTTTCTCTTAGACAAAGGTTTTAAGAGAGGTGGAAATGATCAAACCCTTTTTGTCAAACATTTTCACAAACATATAATTATAGCCCAAGTGTAGGTAGACGATATCATCTTTGGATCAACTTCCCCTATCAAAGTTAAAGCTTTTTCTGAAATTATGCATAAAGAGTTTCAAATGTCTCTTATGGGGGATTTGCCATTTTTCTTAGGTCTTCAAGTCAAACAAAATTCAGAAGGATTATTTGTCTCACAATCAAAATACGCATTAGAGATTATTAAAAAATTCGACCTTGAGAGTGCAAAAGATGCTAAAACTCCCATGAGTACTATGGTAAATTGTCTAAGGATGAAACTGGAAAATTCGTAGATCCAACTTTATATCGTAGTATGATAGGAACATTGATATACCTTACTGCCTCGTGTCCTGATATTATGTACACTTTTTGCATTTGTGCCCGTTATCAAAACAGTCCTAAAGAGACCCATTTATCTTGTGTTAAAAGAATTATAAAATATATTAAAGGCACTCTAAATTTAGGACTTTGGTACACCAATGATACTCCTAGCACTATAATAGGATATACCGATGCCGATTGGGCAACGTGTACTGACGATAGTAAAAGCACATCAGGCGCATGTTACTATATTGGTAATAATTTGGTAGGTTGGAGTAGTAAGAAACAGAACTGTACTTCTTTATCAACTGGTGAATCTGAATACATAGCCGCTGGAAGCTGCTGTGCTCAATTACTTTGGCTTAAGCAAATGCCAAGTGATTATGGAATTAAAGAGGAACAATTACATCTATATTGTGATAATCAAAGCGCGATCAATATCTCTAAAAATCATGTTCAACACTCGCGAACAAAACACATAAAAATAAGACATCACTTTATACGCGAATTAGTTGAGACTAAGGAATTAGAAATCAATTATCTTCCTACATATTTGCAACTCGCAGATATGTTTACTAAACCTTTGGATTACAATATATTTATTTCTTTGCGTAAATCGATAGGAATGGTTTCTAATGAATAAACTCTTGGATTTGCATATTTTTTTCCCTTTGTCCATTTGAGACAAAATGGGGGAGAAATTTGAGTCTTATGAGAATTCAATTATTTTGTACATATTCTAAAAGGCTTGATCTTAGTGATTATATGCAGGATTCTGTACAGTCACTCTCAACAGCTGTGTTAGGGTATTGAATTGTAATTAGTTGAGTTATGTAATTTTCCTTTCTAGGAAATGGGTAGATATAATTTTTGTATAGGAATAGATTTTTTCTTTTCTTTTTGTCGCCCTACGAGTCCAAGTTGACTCAAAGGAGATTTTGTCTCATATTTCCAAAGGGGGAGATTGAAGCATCTTATACGCTTGACTCACTTGAGTCTACATTGTATAAGTGATCATCTAGTTTGGTAATAGAGATAAAATTGATTCCCCATCCTAGAAACCAAAGAGCCTCAGACTCTTTAATACAATTCATTCCTCTTGTTTGATTCATCATGGTATATTCACTGTCACTCACACACTTTTGGACTGCATACATTATTCATTGTTGCATCATTTGATAGTATGTGTGTTGTATGTGGTATTTTCCCTTAAAATAATTCTTAATAAATATTTGGGAATTTTTAATGATTTTAAAACATTTTTTTCTTAATTAATTGCAATTAAAAAGTTTTGGGGTTTTTATATAAATTCTGGTTATTGGTTTTATCCCTGAAAATTTCACTTGGGTAGGAATCGAAAGTGCTAGAGATATCAGGGTGTCTTTGTAATTAATTTTGGGATGCGCGTTTGATATCCGATATTTGCCTTACACCTGTTGCTTCCCTATTGGATGTATGTGTGTTTCTTCTAAGAGAGTAAACCAGCGTGTTTTATTATCCCTTGGATTCAGTTAATTGACGCTCTGCATGGGTCCTTGTCCCAATCCTTGCGAAGATCTCTCATCCAATCAAACTCCTCATAACCAACCGCTTACATTTAACCATTGGATGGAAGTCAATGCTGCAAGACTTAATCTCAACCCTCTATTTCGAACCCCCTTCTCGATCCTTCTCAGCCCTGTATATAAGGAGGCTAACCCTTAGCCTTTCAGAACTTTTTTTTTCCACTTCGTCATTTAAAGAGAGAAGAGAGAGAGAGAAGAGAGAAAAAAGAGAGAGAACAGAGAGAGAGAAAAGAAACCCTAACCCTGTTCGTCCAAATCCCTTTTCAAACCCTAATTCTTTTATCAAAACCAGTTTTATACCAAACATAATCTTAAGTGTTTGAGAGTTTTTGAGAGTGATTTGATAGTGGTTTCGTGCTGTAACCTCTTCGTTTTAAGATCTTGTGTACAACATAAACATTAGGCTAGATATGTGTTTCTTATTCATAGAAATTATAGATCTGAGCGTTTTATGTTATATTACACCTAGATCTACATTTATAGTTTCTCGTCTTGAGAAATCTTTTGTTGATTGTTTTCTGCAAATGTTTTCATACTCAAAATCAACAATAACATTTTATGTTTCTAGTTCTTTTGAAACAAGACCTTTGACCTAGTTGGAATCACACTTGGCGATTTTCAATTTCAAAAATCTTTTCAAAATCCTGAAATTGATTAAGATGTTGAAACATCTTCTGAGAAAGATAGTCGTGGATTCTGGGTTAATCTTAAAGGTCTAACAAGGTTCAAGCTTCCTAAGAAGAGAGAATTTGAAAATCACAGCATATAGATCTGATATGTAATTTGCTAGGATTGTTTGTAAAAATAAGCGTGAGTGTGTGCATGCATGTGTTAGATCACCATCACAGACACTTGCACACTACAACACGAAAAGTGTTGGTAATAAGATCTTGAAACAAGAGTCGACGTAAAGACTGGAACAAAGTGAAAGTTAGCAAACGCGGAGAACAACATCAATAATCAGAACTGTAGAAAAGTTATAAGGACACTAGTGGGTACATTCCTAAATATGTATAGGTCTGATTTGTGTGCATGTGTGTTATATAGTTTGTAACTGTTATATTTTGTTTTAGTGGATTTTTCTTTTTACTCCGTAGAGGGAGTCATGTATGTTTCCTCAGTTGGGTGAGGTTTTACCACATTAAAAATCTCTTGTCATTAATCTTTCTACATCTCCTCAACTCATTCTGATTAGTGTGCCGATTTAAAACTATTTTAGTTTTGTTTTTCAAAACTTGTTAACAGATCTTCAACTGATCTCGTTCACATTTTTAAACACATCTTGTGATTAAACTGATTTGATTTTTAGAAAAGAGTTTCCTAAAAAAATAGTTCGGAGTTACTTAAATAGTTTAATCTTGTATTAAACGGCTTTAGTAACAGTTTTTCAGTACTTTCCTTGTCTTAAGGATTTATTTTTATTTGGCAATATCTTGAATAGGCATCCATAAAGCTTAAAAGTTCATGTCTTGATGTAGCATCCACCAGCTGATCAATTATGGGCAAGGAAAAATGGTCTTTTGGGCACACCTTATTCAAATCAGTGAAATCTATGCACCTCCTCCATTTATCATTCTTCTTCTTGACCATTACAATGTTGGCCAACCAGTCAGGATACTTCACATCTTCAATAAACCGGTGTTTTTGAAGTTTCTCCACTTCCTTTAGGATAACTTTATTCTTTTCAGGACTGAAAACTCGACGTCTCTACTTGATCAGGTTAACATCCTTACTGACGTTGAGCTCGTGATAGAGGAAATTGGGATAAATCCCAAGCATATCTTCATGACTCTAAGAAAATATATATTTCTATTGCCTCAGGAATATAATCAACTCCTATTTAAGGACTGTATAAAATTTTGAATCGATCTGCATAGTCCTTTCTGGTTTATCTTCGTCCAAAATGTTGCTCTTAGTGGCTTCGATAATTTATCCTTTAACCAACTCTATTTCTTCTCATGGGTTTAAGATTTTACCTCAAATTCACTATTAGGCTCACTAGTATCCACCTAGTAAGTTGTAGCCTTCTTCTTTAGTTCAAATTGATTTTCTTGCTCGGCTGATGAGTAGTATCACTCTTGAGCTACCTTTTGGTCACCTTTCACAGCACCTACCCTAAAATGAGTTCGAAACTTCAAGCACTGATCAACTGTTGGTACAGCTTCAAACTTCTTCATTCGCACCTTATCGAGGATCACATTATAGGCAGATTGAATGTTCTTATCCATCACGAAGAAATATATTTTCTCTGTGCGAATTACTGGCCAAGTGTCGATCAACACTTCTAGCTTAATTGCTCCCAAAGGGTAGACGTTTTCACCCGAAAAGCCTATTAATGGCCTATGATAAGGTTCCAATTGGCTAAGATTCAAGTCCAAGCTCTGAAAGCAAGGATAGAGCATAATATAGGCTAAACTCCTATTGTCAATCAAAACTCTAGCGATGATAATATCCTGGATTCTGAATTTGACAACCAATGGGTCATTATGGGGATAAAGTGCCCCAGCGAGGTCATTTTTTGAAAACCCAATCACAAATTTATCTTTGTTGACTTTCTTTAGATGATCATCTTCATTCACATTATCCTCTGGATATAGGAGTAATTTTGGTCTTCATTCAAGTAAGGTTTCCTTTCATCAGTGTGATCACATCCTCTTGCATCGCCACCTGTAATCATATGACACTCAAAAGAACCAAAACTGATCATAGATACCTCACGTTATAGTTGCTTGGGCTTCTTTGGCAAGTCTTGATCCTTATCATAACTGTCTTCACGATTTCTCTCCTTGTCATCCCTAGGTTTCCTAGGATAATTTAACCTTCTTCTTAGTTCTCTGCCATCCCGCCAATCAACAAATTTATTGAGTTTTCCTCGACGGATAAAGGATTCAATATTATTTTACAAAGCGATGCACTTATTCATTGTATGATAATGATATTTATGGAATTCACAATATATGGATCTATCCCTCTTATTAGGAGGTGCCCTCAACTTCTCAGGCCATCGTAAATCCTCATTGTGCTTGATTTCTTCCAGAATATAGTGAATGCTAACACTCAATGGAGTGTAGTTTCCATACTTTTTGAGCTTATCTTCTTTCTTCGACCTTCGCTCATTTTGCTCTTTCTTATTAGGCTTCGTGTTAGGCTTCGTGGATGGACTCTGTTTAGCGGTCATAGCTTCCTCGGCATTCATTATTTTTGCTGCTTTTTCCATGAGTTCAACCATAGTTTTGAGATGATCTTTAGCCAAAGTATAATATAGTTCCTCGGGAAGCAAACCGCTCATAAGAGCAGTGATGGATGTATTCTTCTCATAATCAATCACCTCTAACTTTTCATTATTAAAACACGTAATGTATTCCCTGTTACTTTCTCTCACTTGCTGCCTTCCACTTAGAAGATGAGCTACTCTTTTCAGTGGCTTAGATCCAAAATAGAAATTGTTAATGAATAGCTCGACAAGCTTATTGAAGGTGACAAATTTTTCCTCGAAGCATGTTATTATACCATATTTAGGATGAACCCGTAATGGTACTTGAAAATGCTCTTCACCTTATTTCATTAGAGACCGAATAAATATCACTTGCTGCTTTATATTTGCTCAATATGGAGAACTGGATCAGTCTTATCGTCATATTTAAGAGTGACTACAAGAGATTTAAATTTTGATGGAGTAGGGAAATCCATAATTGTATGAACAAATGGGGATCCTTTAATAAAACTCTGTTGCAAAGGATTCTTTGTTTTGCCATTTCACCCAACCGATCTTCTAACCTCTGGATTGACCCTTTTCAGGACGGATTTCCTGCCTCAGATTTATGCAAAGCATCTCGACTACACCGACCATGTGTCTATGCTAAACTCTCCTCCTGAGAGGTCTGCGCGGTACATACATATCATTGAACACTTGATATTGATATGACTAAGGTCTCATGTTGGTTGGCTGAGTGGTGAGTGTTCCTAAATAATGCCCTGGCAGGATTTTTATTTGCTCGGGGTCCCAAACGATCAAAGGGTGAAGATCTGCTTAACCTTTCCAAGACACTTGGCCTTTAAGGAGAAAAATAATGGATATCATATAATTATGTGGACCTGAGCAACAAACTTGCTCAGGGACGATAAGAGGTGTCTCGTGAAGATATGAAATAACTATGTCGGATTGATCTTGGAGGTGGAGGTGAAGGTGGAGGTGGAGGTGGAGGTGGAGGTGGCATTTCGCTTCTGGACAAGGGTTGCCTAGAGAAAGATGGAACCTGACTTGCAATTGCTGAACCAATTACCTCAACGTGGCCTACATTTCTTCTTGTTCTCTAAAAATACTTGCCAGGATTCCAGTTAGGTCTATTTCTACAAGTGGAGTAGACGAAATAGGCATATTGTCTTCATTTCTGAGACTGGACTCAGGGTCAACCATCATGCTTTGAGCAAGAGTATATAATAGTAAGAACGGCTATTAAAAACACGTTCCCACAAACGGCGCCAATCTGTTGATGTAAAAAACTAGATTTGATCTAATTTAATAATCACAAATAAAATATGTAATAACAAAATAAAGAAAGAGTTTTTAAAGTGGTTCAGCAATGTAAGAAAGCCTACATCCACTGATATTTTATTAATTTTTGTGGTTGTAAAAAGCTAGGTACTCTTATAGATAAGAATGTCCCACATGTCGTTCGACCATGCCCTTGATGAAAGGGATATAGTGTATTTATAGTGACCCGGAGGTCAAGGGTTGGAATGTCCAGGGTTGGAATGTCCAGGGATGGAATGCTTTTATATAATCAAGCATTTACATATTTTCATAATAACTACGATGATTGGTTTCATAAACCATGTGTCGTATGACCCTTGGTATGATGACTCTTCGTTATCCTGTTGGTCGGCCTTCCTTGTGTTGGTCGACATTCCATGAATTGGTCGGCAGATTTACTTCTTACTGACTAGGACTTTGGCCACGTAGGAGGACAAATGTTCACTAATGATTGGTCCAAGTAAATGGATAATTTTTTACATCAACACTACCCAGCGATAAATATATACACTCAACAGTGATACCATAGATACATCTACAACCCGTCTCACGTGCGAATCTAGTGCTATCACAAATACTGTGATGAGCTCGTATCACATCAAACCTTGAATAAAATTTATACATTCAATTTCCAATGTCTCTGGCTATTTATATGGTCCTTGTACGTAACACTCTCATCTGAACTCTCCCCAAAACTTTTGTAATTATTTCCCCTGATGGGCACCCTGCTCCTATCCCCTTAACTCTCTATAAACAAGATTGACTCTTGTGATACTACTCTCCACATATAAAACACCTCCCTGTATAATACCCCTGTCTCTGGCCCTGCTGACCAAGTTAGGCTTGCCTTTTTGTGGCACTAGTAGCTTCGGCCTCGATGTTACCCCCTTTATTACTTTGGCTCCACTAGATCGATGGGACGCATTACTGGACTTAATGGCCTTGTCTAAATCCACCAACATTCCATTAGAATTCCTTGATTTAATGGGTCTCCCTATCGGGTAATTATCTAGTGGTGTCTCATTACACCTATACATCTAGTGTTACTCTGTTGGCAAGACTTTCACACGCTCTTGGCTCCTTCACATGGAAGAATTGATATTGACATTATAAAAGTACTGTATTAACGATAATGTCATCAGTCATTCAATTCTAATTCCCATAAATATTGGCATATCCTACCCACGAGTCAATCATCAAACTTAAGGACCTTATTATCCTCTTTATCCACCTTATCGGGTATGAAGTTTTCAAAACACGCAGATTCTTCCACATACTCGGCCACTATCTGGACCTCCTGTAATAAGTATAGTGTTTCCTTCGCATATCTGTTGAATAGCATATGAAAGGATTTGTGGTCAAACCGCACCCAAACTCCTCAATACTTTCTAGTATATCTTTTCTTAGATGTGGTGACTAACTCCCATAACCACAACACGGCTCCTACGAGCTTAAAAACCGCCCGAAATTTAATCTTCAGTGTCACTGCACTTCACCATATGCAATTCCTTTGGATATTTTCCTTCCATTATCTAGTTAATACACATCCGCACTTTCTTATAACCTTTGCAAATGGCCCTTCTCAAAAGCTCTCAGACTTTCTTCCATACCGACTGCATTGGGTGAGTCTGATCTAGCGCCACCATCTGCGGTGGAATTTCTTGGGGAACCATAATGCCCTAGTAGTCATCATAGCATTATCCACTCGAGAAATAATAGTGGTGACTTCTACTGCGGCCACTATTTCTAGAATAGTTTGTGGCTCGGGCTGAGCCTCTCCTCTAGTAGTCCTCCTAACAACCTTTGTTGGTCATCCTTCTCATCTTCGGCTTTCGAACCTCAACCGAACTCGTATAAGATACACTTTCATTATACATAATAGCAGCAGGACGTACATCACAATATGAATCAACAGTCCTAAGCATAGGGCTCTATATCAAAGAACGATATGGTAGAAAATGTAATAAGTTTGGAAAGATCCTATGGACTCTAGAACTTGAATCTCTGGTGCCATATGTGACGCCCTTCTTATTAAAATAATGGGTGTCCATCCCTCTACTAAAATTAAACAAGAATCTCATAGGCTCATTCTTATCATCACTATCAAAACTAATTAATTAATAACCATTAGGTCGTGTGTCAATTATAGTCTTTATTAACGTGACCTAACAACACTATAATCAAACTATAATTTATTCAGAAAATAACAAAAGTCCACATTCACACATTAAGTCTGAAACAGAAATCCATCACATGCAACTTAACTGAATAAATCTTCGGTATAACATTCGTACAATGAAAATCCAAATAATGAAATAAATAAAATAAAAATGGTTGACATGGGCAACATGTCCGAATATGGAAAAGGATCATGTCAAGAACATGAGAATAGAAATGGCTAAACAAAACGTTGTAAAATCCCACAGCCTTCGCAGCTCCGATACCTGGAAGAATAATCACGTTTGATGTCCCTATGGCTGGACACCTAAAAGGTTTTGAAAATAAATTTGATACGGGTCCGAGCCCAAATCCTTTTGAAAATATTTTGCAAGTAATTAAAATGCATAAATAAAAGTATATCTATTTACTCATATTTAAATTTGTATCGCATTATCTCATGAGACACTACCCACCTCTCATCTAAATTGCGCACCTAACGTAAGCATTTTAATCACCTAGTTAAACTACTCGCCTAACTACTTCCCAAGTATCCTTAAATTCTATACGCTATCCCATCCTACGTAATTTATTTATTTAGCTTTCACATTTGCTAATCATTATAATTCTCAATTATAATTTATTGAACTACTTCCAATAACTTTTCCTAGTTATTAATTTTCACATTTTAATTCAATATGCCCGTATATATTTTTCTACACACACATATATATATATATATATATATATATATATATATACGTATTTTATTATCACATCATACATACATATATATCACGCACTATATATGAATAACTGCCATCCTTAATAACAATAATAATTTATCAGATGCGGGACTCTAATGCTATCATGATCTAGGGAATACTCATATCAACCAGCCTACCACGCCAGAATCTCACACCGAACTATGATAGAAAATAAACAACGATATTGGAGGCGGTCATTGGTTCCTCGGTAGTGAGTAATAACTATACCCATAATTACCGCACCTCGAACTCAAACTTAATAGGCACGTGCGAGGCCATTATGACCTATGACTAATACTTACCCTGCATTCGCAAGCCCAGGAAAATCATTCACTCGCACCACCTCCGATGATAGACCCCTGGAGGGGTATGTCATTATATCCATATAATTATATATTTCACAACGATATATATATATATATATATATATATATATATATATATATATATATATATATATATCACACATGTATATATTCAATAATAATTTCTTTAATTATGCCTATCATTATTGGCACAAAATGCATTATCACCCATTGCTCCATTATATACTCAATTAATAAATTATTCACTTAATTAATTAATTTATACCCAAAATATAATTTCTGAACATGTAACTACATCACTCGGCCTGTATCCCAATTCCAAATTTTCATCACAATTCATTAATAAATACCCGAGTATGATTCATCTCGACTACTCTAAATCTCACCTCGAAAAATCCCAATTTTAGACCTATTTTAAAAAATACTGAAAATCAGATCTCAAAATTATCTGAATCACCAATTCGACTTCAGATTTGAATTTTACATAAAAAATTGAGTTGAGAATGTGTTTTGAGTTTTTCTCAAATATATTTCGAAAGAACTAAAAAAGAATATTTAAACTCTCAAAACCCGATTTTACTCCATTTAATTTCAACCACCTCAATCCCAATTCATATCATAACCAATATATCAAATTCACATTAATTCCAAGTATAAAACTTCCAACTTTATCTAGAATTCAACTACACAAGATGATTATATGAAATTTCTCAGTTCGTCCTACCAACATCAAATCTTGAAAATTCAAAATTCTTAATTGAATTTTAATTCTCCAAAAATCAATAATTTATAACAATAACCAATCATAAATATTTCTAAATTATGAATCATTTTCCAAAAGCCCGTCATTTTTATGTGAGAATATTCCAAAATGTCATTTCCCAATTATGATATGACTAAAGTTGAATATAAAAATTAAATAGAAAGTTAATTGCTTGCATTAAGGATTGTATGGTCTGAATTTTATGAAGATGTTGATAAGCCTCTAAAAATTTCCTTCCAATCCTTCAATCCTAACGTATTCTTGAGTTGTTCTTTAATCTCTCACTTGGACTCTTGAATTTTTCTTCTCAATTCTCTTCACTTTCTCTCAAACTCTTTGTATACCTCTTCTAAACCTTTGGATTTGTGAAAATGACCTTTCCTTAAACCCAAACCCTTCATAATATAAGCCTAATCCCGATTTTGACTTTTCATAACTCCCATTACTTAATATTCACTATTTTGACCCATTATGAATCAACAGTGCACTAGAAATCGTCACCCGGGTCACTTAACAATATTTTCCATCTCAACCTACTATAAATTAACTAAGCATATCCCGATTGAGATATTATTAAATTATGTCGCGTTTACTCACAAACTTAAAGCATCATTTAGGGATAAGTCACTACGGCTTCTCATCATTCACACAGACCTCCATAGCCAAGACTATACAAAGAGCACCTCCATTTATGTCTCCTCAGGATACGGGTACGTCAGCAGTACGTAAATGACCAAGGTAAGCCTGTCGCTATCACCAGGGTACCGGCGCGATCGACGTTGTACATGCACCATAAAAAATCCCTCCTAGTATGTCCCCCCACGAGCACACACACATGGTATGCTTTCACATAAAGTGTAACGCGAGAATCTAATCTACTCAAGGATTATCAAATCTATCAAAAATCTTCTATTACTTTTTACTAATTAAGAGTTTAATTCCAATCTGGACCAAACTCATTCTAACGAGATCCTAAACATGTTCTAAAGAAATCATTTATATCATTCGATTGACATTCAAAGTCATTCGAATGAAACCTCAAATATAATTCTAACGGTATCCCAGTTCATTCTTATGAAAACCTATATCTCGTTCTAACGAGAATGACGCAGAGTCATCTTCTCCAAAACGTCCAAAACAACCATTAGCACCCCATATCCTAAGTTCAAAGCCTTTAATCAGTCCTAAACCCATTTCCATTCATATATAAGTTATAATACAACAATACTAAGTTATTTCTACAAGTTTTAAGCAAGTATAATATAGATTCAAGTGTTAATTTCAGATTAATAGTTAAGGACCTGTTTCCACTCATTTTAAACTCAACTTTGATTCAATTCTAGAATTAAACAAGGGGTTTTCTTTAGATTCATTAAAATTAATTAACGTGAGGTTTATCCTTAATTTAACAATTAATTTTTTTGAAATTAGGAATTAAATTATACAAATCAGATTATAATCTTTTCTAACTCAGATTCCAATGAATAATCATTATTCTAACATAAATCCGAATCAAATTCCTAATATATGTAAACTTGCCTTGGACTAATTGACAAATCAAAGTCCCAAAAATCCCAAATGCTCTTCAACTTTGTGTTTCTCTTCTCTTAAGTTTAGTTCCTTATGTTTTGTCTTAATGCCTCAAATGTGTTTAGGTTATGTGTAATGACCTAATTATTCTTGTTCCTACGAAATTAGCCTTAGGACCAATATGGGTCTAATCCCAATGAGCCCAAAAATCATTCTAAATGGCCAAAAACTCTAGCCAAGCCATATACTAACCCAATAGACTTAAAATTTATTGTTTGAAGTAAATAATGGACTTTGTAAGCGTTCAAAAGTCAACACGAAATATGATAAAGTTATATAAATTAATTATCACATTAAATCAATATATTAGTTTGTACAAGTCAATTAAATCAATTATTTATGTGCGAAACGACATTATAAGAAACTACTTCACAGTCGGTGGGACCTGCACCGAGGGGATAATCCAAACAAGAAAACCCTCGACATATTGTCCCTGACCAAGTATTAAGTCCAATTTCACATATGAATTATATAACATATATAAAATTTAACGAGTTATATCACATGTCACATCAAGTAAAATAGTTAATTACACACTTAAATTATGTACGAGAAATAAAAAAGGAATTTCATCTATGAAATTTGAATTATATACCTTACTAAAAGATTTCTAGATATCTCGTACGCATGTCGTTATCTCTTTCCCAAGTAGACTCAACCTTGTTGTGGTCTCTCCACTGGACTCTAACTAGCGGATTAATCTTTGATCCCATAATCTTCTTTCTTCAGTCAATAATGCACTCCGATCACTCTCCGTAGCATGCGTAAGAATGTAGCTCAATCCAGTTAAAGTCGATGTGTTGATAGACTAACTCATCCCTCAAAAACATCCTCAACATGGATACATAGAAGACATCTTGCACCTGTTGAAGAGGATCGGGCAAGGCCAAATGATACACCACCGTGCCCACCCTATCGAATATCATAAAGGGACCTATATACCGAGGTAACAACTTCCCCTTAGAACCAAAGCACATAACTCACTTTATTAGGGAGACCTTTAGTAGAACCTAATCCATCACTTGAAGCTCTAAATTATTCTTCCTCTTGTGAGTGTAACTCTTCTGCATATCCTGCACAACCTTCATACGCCCCCGGAAGAGCGCCTGATTATTTGAGGTGTCACGAATGATGTTAATACCAAACATACTTCTCCACTTATCTCTAACCATTAGCTCGATGAATAACATGATCATCCATATAAATCCTTGTAGGATACCATACCAATTGTCTACTGATAACTATTATTGTAGGCAAACTCCAGGAGTGGCAAGTGTTATTTCTAACACCCTTTAGAATCCAATATGCAAGCCCAAAGCATATCCTTTAGAATATGGTTCCCCCACTCAGTTTGACCAACTGTTTGAGGGTGAAACGCATTGCTTATATTTAGTTTCACTCCCATCTTCTCCAAGAAAACTCCTCCAGAACCATGGGATAAAAGTATTGTCCCCATTGAACAAAATATCAAGCTGTACCCTATGAAGATGTATAATTTCCACACTAAAAAGTATGGCATACCACTCTATGATGTAGTCTATCCGCACTGGAATGTTACACTTTCGTGAATTTATCAACGATGACCTAAACAAAATCATGTCCCCTCTGGCACCTCGACAATCACATAATGAAATCCGTAGATACACTCTCCCACTTCCATATAGGAATCTCCAACGGCTGAAACTCTTTTGTCGATCTCCGGTGCTCCACCTTACTAGACGATAGGTGGCACACATAGACACAAAATAGGCTACATTTATCTTCATTATGATTCACCAATAAAATCTCCTTATGTCCCGGTACATCTTGTCCCCTCCAAGATGCACCGTAAATCATGAACAATATGCCTCAGCAAAAACTTCCCTTTGTAACTCAGGACCCTTGACACCACCAAACGTCCTTAGAATCTTAATCCTTTTTTCTGAGCCAATCAAGTTTAATGGAATCTTTCTGAATAGAATACCTCACACTTTCTCCCAAACGTCCCACTTCCATATAGAATACCTCTCGAAGACAAAATTCACACTTAGAGAACATAGCATACAACTTGTGTTCCCGTAGTGTCTGCAAAATCAACCTCAAATGTTGCGCATTCTTATCCAAACGAGAATGCACTAAAATATCATCAATAAACACTATGAAAAACGGATCCAAGAATGGTTGAAATTCCCTATTCATCAAATTATAAAAACTTCTGGTATGTTAATAAAACCAAATGACATGACCCAAAACTCATACGATCCATATCGCGTCTGAAAATCTATTCAGAATATTCTCCCCCGAATATTCAACTGATGATACCATAAGACCAAATAAATCTTGAAAAAGAATTATGCGCCCCTCGGCTAACATAAAAGATCATCGATACATTGAAACATATACTTGTTTCATATCATGACCTTATTCAACTCCCGATAATTAGCACACAATCGGAGTGAACTATCCTTGTTCTTCAACAATAATACTTGAGCTCCCCATGGGGACGTGCTCCTCTATATGAACCGCTGGCTCAATTATTATTGAATCTTCTCATGCAACTCCCCCATATCTAACAAATCCATTGAAATGGGCCTTGTGCTCAGTGCCAAATCAATAACAAAGTCTATCTTTTATGCTGACGGTAACCCCAGTACCTTGTCAAATACATTCGTAAACTCTTGGGTGTCCGCTATTGGTTCTAAGGATATAGTGAAATCCTTAAATGAACTCACATTTATGTAGTATAAATGGGTTCTAGAGAGTCCCTCAACCCTATGCATGGCTATAAGAAACATATCATGTCCGAGAATGGAAAATGTAATTGCATTCCCACTGCATTACATTTGTGCATGGTACTGTGCTAACCAATCCATCCCCAAAATGACATCGTAAGTCGACATGTTTGAAAGAAATAAATTGTCAAAAAAATAAAAAATATTGATCTCAACTTCCACGTACCTACAAAAATGACTTAAGGCAGAACCCCTACCCACTAGGGTGTTCACGTGCATAAAAACATTTAAAATAATCTTTAATAGACCCAACATCGAAGAAAAAGTATAACTAGCAGATAAGTGTGAGGATCTCGTGTCAAATAAACTCGTTCATAACTACTAAGAATGTAAACTGTAACCTCGATAGCCTGAGACAGGGCTGGATGGTCTGGCTAGAAGATGTTAAACACTTGTCCATAGTGAAGTTGTGGTCACCCCTGTATCTGGTCTCTTAATGCTGGTGGAGACAATACCGGATACTAAAGTGGTGGCTGTAATGCTTGATACTGATGTGGGGCTTCCCCAAACTGCTGTAACCCCTGAGGCTGACCCTGATGATGTTATTTTAACCCAACCTGGAGGGGCATCGAACAACTCCTAAAATACTAGACCTACTCACCATAATAGTAGCAAATCCCTCAAAATGGGTGGCCCTACTAACCCTGACCCTAGGGTCAATCCTACCCTCTCCGGCACTGGCCTTACTATCCATGTCCTCTTCGGCCTTGGCCCTACTCGCCCTTATACTTCTTGCCCAATTATCCCTAGCCAGGGTGCCCCAATCCCTGAACTCCCTGATGGCACTGATCATCTCCTCTGAATCTCTTAGGGGCCTGCTCCCCATATGGCTGACCCCTATGATGTTGTAGTGAACCTCCCTTCCCTTAGGATGGATAATCACCCTCAACAGTCTTCGACCCTTGGCTTGCTCCAACCTTCTCTTTGTTTGGCTCCTTCTCTCACTCAGTCATGGTGGTCCTAGTAGTGCGGCATCCACTCCCTAATTCTACGTAGTGAAGGTTGGATTTTGAAGCAACACGTGTCTAAGCCTCCATGTCCAGCCTCTGATAAATTTATCCATCTTCTTTGACTTTGTATTGACATCCTTGGGATTAAATCATGCAAGGTAGGTAAACTCTTACTCATGCTCGGACATGATATAATCCTCTTTCCATAACCTCTCAAATTATGCTCTCAGACTCGCCTGCTACTATGGTAGGAAATACTTCCCCTTAAACTTTCTCCAGAACTGAAGAATGGTCAACTGCGACCAATTCTCCTTGTTGGTGAGAGAAACCAACCACTACAAAGTAACCCCTATGATCTTAAATCTCGTCAACATCTGTATATGAATGTATGAGCAATGTACCAGTCACGGATGCCTATTTAGGTCATGTATCCACTCCAATGCCACTATCAGGTTAATGGATCCAACGAACTTTGAAGGGTTGATTTTCCCAAAGGCACTTTTATCTCTTTCCACGGTAGATGTAGTGTGAGGGGCAGGTATAGGTACATCCGTGAGTGGTGGCAATGGTGTTGGATTCACCTGGTGTGTGGAAATTATGGTAAACTCTACAATCTGTGCTATAATGGCTGCCACATTTGTTGGTGAAAGTTTTGGTACTGCCCCTACTATGGATGTTGCTACTGAGGAGCTGCTACTTGTGACTCGGTGCTTGTGGACAATTTCGAACGTGCAGATCTCCTTTGAATGTTCACCATATGAAGGATAGTAAACTAAAGTGTATATGTAAATGTATGAAATTAGAATACAAAAGCATAAATAACAAATATATAAAGTATCAAAGAACGCAAGGTAGAAAAATGACGGACGTACTAAAGACCCTAGGACACTAGATCTTGGAATACTTTGATACCAAATGTGACACGCCGTAAAATCCACAGCTAGATTGATCAAGTCCAAATATAAGTAATACATGATTCTAAACAATAAGTACCATTATAAGCATGACTAAAATAAAATAAACTAACATAATAAAGAGATGATAATAATAATAACATGAATAAACAAAATACCCTGATACCAATAACCCAACAGTAAATGTAAGAGATGACTCAAGCATAAAGTAATAGCTAGTACAGTAATCTGAAATTGAATAATACTATATAGTACATGCAGGAAATAATAGTGAGCACGCGGGCTCGACACCTACATCCTATAAGAGAGATGAATCTCGAATGAATGAAATGAGATCAGGGCAGTGTGGGAACTACGGTCTAGGACTTGAAAATAGATTCTAATAACAAGATTAAACCGAGCAAGTCAACATATAGTACAAATTTAATTGAATTTGGGATAATATAATAACCATGAAACTTCCTCTCATATTTTAGTTATTTTTAAGTTAACTCAACCCAAACAACCCTAAATATAGCGTGAGGTTCTAATCCAAAGCCCAAGTGAACCCAATGATTAATTATAATTCTTCTTACCTAAATATAATTAAGTGGATCTATAACTAATGCCAATATATATGTCTTTATTATAATCTCAGTAAAGAAAAGACAATCACATAGTATAATATCCAAGTAAGTATAATCCCAACGCATAGAAGTGGATGGTCTATGCACAAGCCCGCGCATAAAAATACACAGGCTTATCCCTATTACCTTGAGGAATCACTCGTGCATACTAGATATAGTTATAGACCATCACAAACCAATAACCTTAAAGCTTCAGCTAGTGATAAGTCATTAGGCCTTCCCGTCATTCACATAGACCTTCATACCCAAGACTATACAAAAAGAACCCCCGTTTATTCCCCCGCGAGATACGGGTTCATCCGTAGTAGGACCTGGGGTAAATGACCAAGGTAATTGATGTCATACGTGCTCTATAAAGAATCCCTCCTAGTATGTTCCCCATGAGCACTTACATATGATATGCTTGCACATTAAGTATAACAAAAGAATCTAATCTACTTGAGGACCATCAAATGTATCAAAAGGATCCGATTAATTATCACCAATTAAGAGTTTGATTCCAATCTGACCTGAAGTTGTTCAAACGAGTTCCTAAACTCGTTCTGATTAAATCATGCATATCATTATAAGAACATCCCAAGTCGTTCAAACGATAGCCTAGTTTATTCCAACAAAAACCTATATCTTGTTCTAACAAGATTCTAATATTTTTCTAACGAGAATGACGCATAGTCATCTTCTCCAAAACCTCCAAAACATCCATTAACACCTAAAATTTGAAGTCCAAAGCCTTTAATCAGTCCTAAAACCATTCTCCTTAATAAATAAGTTGTAATACAACAATACTAACCTATATTAATAATTTTTAAACGATTATAATATGGATTTAAGTGTTAATTTCAGATTAAGAGTTAAGAACCCTAAGTTCATGATTCTACTCAATTTAAACTCATATTTGATTCAATTCTCGAATTAAACAAGGGGATTTCTTCAGAGTCATTACAATTAATTAGTTTATATAAATTACACTCAGATTTCAAGATAAGATTTATGAGATTCATTAACAAATCATCTAATCTTATTAACATAAGGTTTATCCTTAATTTAGATATTAAATTAATTTAGAAATTAGTTACTAAATTATTCAAATAAGATTATTATCTTTGTTAATTGATATTCCGATGAATAATGATCTAACATAAACTCAAATCAAATTCCTAATCTATGTGAACTTGCCTTGGACTGATTGACAAATCAAAGTCCCAAAACTATCAGCCTTATGTGCCTAGTCTATCTAGCTCATTAGGGTTTCTCTTATTGTCTCATATGTTTTTTAGGTTATTTTAAATGACCTACTAATGGTGTTTCACACCAAAATTAGCCTTAGGCTCAACATGGGCCTCAACCCAATGAGTCCAAAAATCATTCCAAATGGCCCAAAACTCTACTCAAGACACATATTAACCCAACAGACTTAAAACCTACTATTTTTAGAAAAAACGGACTTCCTAAGCATCCCATAGTCATCACAAAATATGATAAAATCTATTAAATTAAGTATCTCATTAAATCAATATATTAGCCGATGCGAGTCAATTAAAGTAATTATTTCATTATTAATTAGTTACGTGCAACACGGTATTATAAGAAATTACTTCACGATCAGTAGGACCCGACACCGAGGGGATAATCCAAACAATAAAACCCTCAATACCCAGTCCCTGATCATTTCAAAGTCAGCCACAATGCTAAGCCACTTCCAAATATTTAATTAATGTATTATCGTGTATTAAGTCCACTTTTACATATGAATTATATAACACATATAAAATGTAACATGTGACATGTGACATCACATGTCATAACAGGTAAAATAATCAATTATACACTTAAATCATGTACATAAAAAATGGGTATTACTTGTGTTGATACCCTATTTCACACTTGGTATTTAAAAAATCCTCAGCCTTCTCAACTGCTTCCAAGGGAGAGCGAAGATCATTCGGTTGACCCCAGACCTCAAACATACCACTACTTGCCTTCTAACACCTCCATCATTCTTAAAAGTTAGATATGGTACTTTAGGATACTTCAGTAGTGACTTATTCCTCCTGGAAGGATCAGTCATTTCAACACATCCCTTCAAACAACATCAAAGACAATAACATCAAGATTCTGTCACGACTTACACTTAAAGAAAACCTCAGATTGAAGAGAAATGACCTCCTGAGATCGCCCAAGCCTCAACCATAGGGTAAGTAAATATGTAATATCTCAAGATCAACTCCACGACGCTTCTAAACCCCTGGACATCTGATAAGTCTCCTGTAACTAGTCACGCGAGTAAGCAAATAACACAACACTCTTTCACCTACCACAACTACCCAACTCCACTTGCATTAAATACTCCCATCATCATTTAATGTTACCAACAACCACATTATACCACAGGCAGATACTTTGTCCAAAAGTCCACCACTTTATTAACACTAACAGACCTTAGGGACACCACATCCATGCTATGCCAGTCCACTCATTACCTTTTGGGGTGTTTGTGTATAAGTAGGAGGCTGATGGAAGATTAAAGACACATTCAAGAAATTAGAATTACAGAATCAAGATTTCTAAGCATACGCAATTGTTTTACTCTTTGTTGGATACTCATAACCCACTATTATGAGTTTATATTTATAACTTGGATCATTTCCAGTTTTTATACAACTTGTGTATCTTGCTGAGCCTTAAATTAGTACTTCGACATCCTTAGAGAATTCAATCAGTTACTTTCGAAGGTTCTTTGTATTGTTAACATAGGTTGTAAGAACTTAGACTCTCTTGGAGATAGCTTATGAGTTCGCATAGACTATAATAACCGGCTTACAATCTAATAAATCGATACAAAACCTTTGGATATGGACGTAAGATACTCATTTAAGGTTTGAACCACGTTATATTATTATTTCAAACTTTCACACTTCTTTCACCTTAACCATCTGAGGTTCAGAGGGGAGCACTTATGGATCTAAAGTCACTTAAGATTTTAACAATCATCAGTTTAGCGTTGTTCTATTCCTCTTAAATACGCATCTTGCTCCTTTTAAAATGGTAACTAATGTTATTTTTACCGTTCATTTAAAGAAATCGAGGCCCAAAAGAGCATGCTCCAAGAGCGGCTAGCCACCATTATAAGTAGGTTTCCTCCACTACGAGTTATAGACAAACCAATGGTACACGAATGTAGTGGTATTGGGGAGAAGCATAAGCCCCCTTTAGAGGGGGAAATAATCAATAGGGTATTAGTAAAACCCTCTAGCTATTAGTGAACCGCATTCCTATTAAGTACGGACTATTACTCCTAGAGGATCAATCCCAAGGAGGTTCTAGGGAGACCAATCCCTGGAATGGTGAGATAAAGAAGATACAAGATCAGTTGGATAATTTCCTCAACCATTACAAGACTCAAACTCCCAACACTAATGAGTTATCCCTCCAAAATATGATGTTTCTATTTTGTTATGATATTCAACATTATGATCTTTCCCTGAAGTGGAAGATGCCTAATAATAAGCCATTTGATGGGTCCAAGGACCCCATCGATCATTGGGAAACTTATAGGTCACTCATGCTCCTCCAGGACACCCTAGATGAGGTCATGTGCAAAGATTTTTATGTCCCCTTAAAGGGAATAACTAGGCAATGGTTTTCCAAGATCAAACCAGGGACCATTGGAAGCTTCACTAATATTGAAATATCCTTAGTAACCATTTTATTAGACCTCAGAAGATGAGGAAGCCGGTCACTTCCCTCCTTCACTTTAGGCAAAAGGATGGCGAGGACCTTATGGAATATGCCAAGGGGTACACATAAGAAGATTTCCAAGTTGACTTGAATTACACAATTTATATAGTCTCCTTCATCTCAAGATTCACCTCAGAAGACTTGCTGAGGTCCTTTAATAGGAAGCCTCCAAAATCTATTATTGGGTTGCTCAAAAGATCTCAAAAGTATTTTAACATTGAGGGTATTATCTCAACAAGACATGTTATAGCCTATCCCCAGTAAGGAAAGATGAAATATGTATTATCCCACTTTGGGGAGACCTCAGAAGTAGTTGAGGACAAGTAAAAGAAAGATGGGATGAAGAAAAATGGGCCTCCAAAGGCCAAAACTTCACACCACTCATAACTACCATAGAATAGGTCTTTGCGGTCAAAAAATTTAAGATATCTTACCTCAGCCAAAACTTACAAGGAATGGGGACAAAAAAATAGATAAGTCCAAGTATTAACGGTTTCATAGAGATCATGGACACAACACAACCGACTGATTCACACTAAAGGAAGCCATGAATGATAAAAAGGAACTGCCTCAAATAATATTTGGTGAAATATATTGGCAAAGGTCATCATAACAACCAAAGCAAGAACAAAATTGATTTTACTCTAATAGATGTGAGTTGTATCTACGGGGTCTTTAGTGAGGGTGGATTATTTGCCACTCCCATTAAAGCTAGGATTATTCAACAAGAAGGGGTACAGATCAACCATGTTCTTTCCCTCACCAGGCTCCAAAGGATGCCCCTACGATAGTCTTTCCAAAAGCGAACCTCATAATGGTCCATTTTCCTCATGATGACCCCTTAATCATCAAAGTGATCATAGGGAATGCTAATAAGAAACAATTTTTCATTGACATGGGAATTTCTACCGACATCCTATTCTTAAATTTCTTTGAGCCTAAGGGCCTTGATGCAAAGAACATGAAACTGATCACCACCCCTCTCATTGGATGCAATGGAGAGCGGACATATTCTCTGGGTTATGTCCCTCCCTTATCAACCTTGGATCCAAAGACTATTGCATAACTATTTGGAATTAGTTCATAGTGGTGGACATGCCCTCCGCTTACAACGTAATGATGGGTAGACCATCACTTAATGACCTAAATGTTGTTATCTCAACACGAAGTCTATTAATTAGATTAGCAAGGGGTGGGAGAGGTCTTCGAAGACTACAAGAAGGCTTGGGAGTGATACATCACCTCTATAAAGGATGAGAAGAGGTCACTCAGTGCTCCACAAGGCTTTATAGATGTCCCAATAAAGCTTCAAAAGATTCCTAAGATCTCAACAAAGGTTTTACCTCCACCACTACTAATGTATGAGCTCTCAAGAGAAAGGCTAGGCATAGATCTGATGAGTTTAAATAACCTAGCCTTGAAAAATGAGGACAGTAGCCCTCATAGCTAGGGATTCAATTGAAGGTAGAACGTCGGAGGCAGCATAAGCCTTAAGGAATGTATGTGATCCCATAGAATGACTCTAAGTAATGATTTTATTGACTATAAGAAATAAAAATTACACTTTTTTATTACTCGTGATGTATTCAATATCAGTATTCATTAAGAGCTACAATGAGTTCAACCTTAGCTCTAAAAATCTAATGTTTAAAGACTGGCAAATTGTGTTGCAAGGACTTCAACCTTCGCTCAAAACTTAAACCAAGGTCTAAGGACCCAAAATAAAGAGTTTCAAGAATTTCAACCTTGGCTCTAGGTTTAAGCTAAGGTCTCAAGACCCAAAATTCAAGTTACAAGGATTGCATCCTCGGATTGAGAGTAACAATTAAAGGTCTGAACACCCAAAAAAGACTATAGTCCTCAAGTTTAAATAACCCAAAAAACATAGCCAAAGGTCTCATGACCCATAAAAGACTAAAAGGACTATCGAGATTTTCATCCATAATCCCAAAAGGCTAAGGTCTAAAAACTTATGAATAACCTATTACCTTACACCAAAATTCTTTCTTTTTAGCACGGAGTTATACAAAAAAAACGTGCAAACCTTGGCAAAAAAACCATCGATCTTATTTTTAAAAACAACTAGGGAAATAAAGTTCTATTTTCAACATTTTTTTGGGTGGCTAAGTGTTCAAAAGCAAAAAATTGTCCAAAACTTCAGTTTTTTAAATAGAAAAGATGTAACTCCTAAGATTCAGAGGTCTTAGGATCCTTATAAGGACTCCAAATGTTAAAATTTTCTAAGTCCGTGGGTTTTAGGATCCTTATAAGGACTTCAAATTTCAAAAACTTCTAAGTCCTGAGGTCTTAAGACCCTTATAAGGACTTTAAATTTCAAAATTTTCTAAGTCCGGAGATTTTAGGACCTTTAAAGGACTTCAAATTTCTAAGTCCGTAGGTCTTAGGACCCTTATAAGGACTTTTAATTTCTAAATTTTCCATGTTCGGAAGACTTAGGAACCTTATAAGACTTCGAATTTCAAAATTTTCTAAGTCCAGAGGTTTTAGGACCCTTATAAGGACTATGAATTTCAAAATTTTCCAAGTTTGGAGGACTTAGGACCCTTATAAGACTTCAAATTTCAAAATTTTCCAAGTTCGGAGGTCTTATGACCTTTATAAGGACTTCAAAATTTAAAATTTTCGAAGTCCGGAAGTCTTAAGACCCTTATAAGGATGTTAAATTTCAAATTTTTCTAAGCCCGGAGTCTTAGGTCCCTTATAAGGACTTCAAATTTTAAAATTTTAGGTCCAGATTACAAGCCCAATTCTTAGGACCCTTTACAGGTTTGATTTTAAGCCTATACGCCAGAACTTTTAGGGGGTTAAATGTTTGCACAAAAATTATGGGCTTTCAACCCTGAAAAAGCCCAAGTATCAACTATCCCATGGTTCTAAGGTCTAATAACCATTACAAAACCTGACTATTGACTTTATGAAATTCATAAGTGTGTGGTTTCAGGTCTTCGGAGCCTCATGATTGCTCTAATAAATTCATAACTCAGGTTTATTTACTTTACTATGTAATCTTGGGGACTAAGAGCGTACTACATTCTGGGAAAACCTCAGACAAAACTCAAGTAGTACAAGTCAATTAAAAAATTACTTAGTAGAGGAAAAAAGTAATGAAGTGAAAAGTAAAGAGAAATAAAATTCTAGGCTTTTAAAACTATCTTTTCATTAAGAGTAGAAGCGGAGATTGCAAGGAATGTCCACGACCAGCAGACTGTAATACCCCGTATTTTTTAGGGATTTTATTTTAATTATGGAATTAGGATTAATTAATATAAATGGAGAAAATTTATTTATAATTAATCCGAAATTAAATATAATAATCACTAGCGTGATGAGAGTTAGTAGTTATTGGTGATAATTATGTTAATATTACTTAGTGAGTAAAGTAATATATGATTTTGAAATATTATTATGCCCGGGAGTGAAAAATATGGCAGTTACAGTGCACTTAGTTGGGACGCGCCTGTGAGTCATGTCGAGATACTTTATTGGGTTAAAAAGATAATTTATTTTTAAGCAACTCGTATGGCCATTTCGAGTGCGCCAGTGTGTCCACAAGGGTCGACATAGTCATAAAATTCTACTTTGGTGTTTTATTTCGATTCCAGAGCAAGTTAGGCCAAACCGATACCCCGGAGGGATATTTTGGTCTTTTGAAATTTTGGGGAAGTAAATGGACGAAAATAGGTAATTAAAAAAGAAGTGTACGTGGGTGATAGGTTATCTGTCAGTTTCCAAACCTAAGTGAGAAAGAGATAAAACCAAAGAGGGAGAAGAAGAACTCCATAGGTGCCCTTGGATAAAGACTCAAGCTTTCACGTCAAAAGTTCCACCAAAGCGTAGATCGAGAAGAGAAGAACAAGCCCGTATCAATTTTAAGTGACGAATGAGGCCTTCGTGAAAAGGCAATTGTTTATCTTACTTGATTTTAGAGCATATGTGATTCACGTTAATTTAGTTGATGGTTTAATCATAATGTCATGTAATTGGGACTGAAATTGGGAAATTATTCATGATTGTGGTATAGGAATTGCATGTAGTTGAATAATTATATATTGGGGATTAGAAATATGAATTTTATCTATTGAAACTACAAAATCCTATCTGAGTTTAGTTGGTCATTAATGGTGATTATATGAAATTGGGGCTTTTCAAGATTTGAGAAATTAATCGAAATTCATATTAAAATTTTAAGGATTTGATGTTAAAAACGGATGGGAAAGTGTTCTAATACTAGGGGATATAGTTTAGAGTTATTGGATTTGAATTAGAATGAATTTTAAGTGGTTTTGTTGTTGAAAGAATTGGGAAAAATGAAATTTTTGGAAGTCAGGTACGAACTCAGAATTCTCGTTCGAAAACCTGCCCAGGTCATTCGAACGTCCTCATTTGAATGAGAATTCCAACGAGATTAATAACGAGTTTTGTTTTATAGTTTGTTCGAAGTGAGATCAAACGACCTCGTTCGAATGACCTCATTCGAATGACCTCGTTCGAACGAGAATTCCTAGCTTCTAACAAGATGTCAGAATTTCTAATTTTTGCCCATACGAGTTAAAATCCGTCTAGGTTGATTCAAGAGAGAGAAATGACTTACGCTAACATTGAGTGACTTAAATTCCTAGAGTAGTGGTGAGATGAGTGTGTGATTACTTAGGGAATATGTTGGAATAAGATAGCCTTAAGGAGTATATACGATAGACAGATAAATCGTACGATTAGTGTATTGTGAGTAGTAGGGATGAATTTATAATACTACTTATAAATTCGGGGATTTGGGTTGCGTGAATACATAATGAATATGATAAGTTGTGTGTATACGTATTGATTGAACTATTATATGTATAACATACCTACGCTGCTTGTTATCGAGTGTAGGTTGCACGTTCTGGACGATGATATCCGGAGGGACCTTCCGGGGATTTTGAATCATACAACTAGAGCATAGAACCTAGGTACGAGCTATCTGTGAGAATGATAGTGATGACGATCGTATGGGTTCGTAGGTATGTGCGTAGCCTATTGGCTTGGAACTATGTTCGCCTCTAATATATGTGTTTGTTTTAATGGTTCGCGGGGGATTGAACCTATAGTCCTTTATGCAATGAGCGATGCATTGGGACATGATAGCAGAGTATAATTGGCACTAAGGGGGCCCTAACCCAAGGGTGCAACATTAGTATATGTAAATATAAAGAGATAGATATATGTTTACATGTTGTTTATTCTACTATGTGTGTTTAGTAGTTTTGGAAATAACAATAGTTATTATATTAACTTAATGAGAAAAATAATGTTATGAGAATAACGGTTGAATATTTATATAACTATCCTTAACATATGTTAATGCGAGATACGGGCGATATGGTTAATCACTTGAGAGTCTTGGCGTAATTTTGTTTATCATCGGTCTAGTTAGGCGGGGTAGCATAACTAGGATGTGTTGGTACATGCGGTAGGTGTACACATTAGTTGAGAAATGAGTATCAAAAGTGAGAGTACGATAATTTAACATGAATAATATATGTACTATTGATTCATTTAAGCACTCGCTGATTTTTAAACTGTTTTACAACTCGGACTCTGATCCGTTTTCTGCCAATCTCTTTTCTTTGTCAAACTATTTTAGGTGCCCAGCCACAGGGACACTAAGCCTAGGAGTTATATTCACTCGACGAGTTGTAGAAGTTGTGAAAGTTAGATGACCTTGGTAGTAGGTGCCTCTATGTCCATCATTTCTTCTTTTTTTATTTATGATTTCAGTTAGGGCATGTTGCCCCATTTTCTATTCAGACATTAAGAGATTTTGGATTTAGTTATTTATGTTTTTTTAGTTGTTGGCTTTATTTGGTAGGATTATTGTATTTGATTCTAGGCTGGAAGTGTTCACTCCAATCACATCTATTATGTCAGACATTATGTTTCCTATCATATGATTTGGTTTGGATGGTGAATGTTTAGTGTTATTTATTCGTTAAATTAGTGAGATTAATTAAAAGATAGAATTTGGCATCAACCTTTTTAAATATTAGGTGGTTAGTATTTAGTGATAAATTTTTCGACAGTGATGCATAATCTGAACCAACTGGATATTCTGATTTAATTTAATAAAGGAATTATCAGCATGTATTTAATCAGGCGGGGTGTCACAGAGACACTTTACATAAATAAAAAAAATTATATAAATGACTTTCAAGGCTTGAGGTTTTGAGGGTCCATAGGGGCTTCACTTTTTAATAGTAAAGAGGTGGAGATAACTTCATTGGTTTCTTCCCCTTGGCCCTTGGAAGTAAAGGTTTCAGTAACATTGCCTTCATTGTTGCGATCATCATCATCTGAGCTCTCTTATTCCGACTGAGGGGCTTCAGGAAACAAACTAGAGACATCCACATCAGGAAATAATGCTTGAACCCCTGCCTTATAAGCGTCGAAACCAGAGATGAAGTTCTGGAAGAGATACTTATTGAATACCTCAGACTCTGGGTAGCCATCCAACTGAATCTTCACAGTAGTACAAATCTATCCCTGAAGTTCTATGTTCTTGACCAAGGCTTTAGTATAACTTTTATGTAGATCCTGATTATGGGAAATCTATTGGTCCTTCTCAGTAATAAGGCTTTTAACTGATTGCTTCAAAAGCGCTACCTTGCTATCAGCCTACTGGAGTTTTTCTTTAAAACTCAATCCTTTGGTTATGAAGAGCCTCCATTGCTAACTTGAGCACAACTTGATCGAGGGTATGTAAATCCTCAAGCATGGATAGAGATTCCTATGTAGTAGCCAGCAAAGAGGAATTATCTCTAAGTGTGTTCTTCTTCAATAGCTTCTATGTTCCATGGAGGTAACCTGAGCCTTCAAGATATCCCTATCCTTTTTAAGAGCCTCCACTCGTAATCTCTGATTGTTTATCATTTAATTTAAATACAGTCGGGTGATGTAAGGACATATTTTTATAAGTCCGTTATCAATTTATTATGTCATATACCGCTACACCGTCGAAGAGCATTCAAGAGAATTCTACATCAATACGGATCCTAATTAATCAAGTTTTTCATCAAAAATACTCCGCAAAGTTTACTTTGGTAAGGTTATGTTTTTAATACCTTAACTTTCCACTTAGAGCTTTTGGGATATTTTTACAAAATATTTTCTAATTGTTGGAGAGGACTTTTTCGTCAAAATTTGAGAATGAGACTTTTTTTAAGTCCTGAAGCGTACCTCGATTTTGACACCCAGGTCGTTCCAGTGAAATAGCTATCTCTTTCGAGCGTCATATGGATGTCGCGTGATGTCGTTTGAACGACATCTGTACTTCGTTCGCGCGAGATTGCTTTCTCGTTCGAATGATCTCGTATACCAAGGCGGCACATGTTTTTATAAATACTCATTAAATGGTTTCATTTCCATTAAGAAGTCCCAGCGTTTTGAAAGACGGAAAACTATGAAAGTGCAGAATCCTTTTGACTTCTTCTTGTAGGGTTTAATCCCTTTTTGTTTACAATTCACAAAAATCCCATATGCTTTGGTGAATTATTTTGTGTTCAAGAAAACTGCTTTGCTTTTGTTCAATCTCTGTGGATAAGGCATCTCCATATTTTATTGGTGGATACCGAGCGTAGTCATTTTGTGTGTGGACGAGCCGACGACGACGAACAGACACCTGGAGGGTATTTCGCTATCTCTCGTATCTTTGAAGGTTTGCTGAAGGCACCGTGCATTACACACTTGTGGGCGATTAGCAGGTTGTATGTAAGTCAAAGGTCTTGTGAATTCTTTAAACTGTTATAAAAGGTTTTACCCCAAAGGGTTTTTTTCCTGAATCGTTCGTCTTTATTTTTCATGCATGGTTTGAATGATTTATGACATTTAGATGCATGTTTAGGGGCTGAATTATTTTTGTTTAAAAATGTAATCTAATTAAACAAGTGTGCCAAATTAGAAATTTGTAAATTTAATCAATTATCACACAGTCATGCGATTTACATCGCGGTGTAGTGGGTTTTTCCTCGTACATCGCGGTGTAGTGGTTTCATTATTTATTTTATCTTGCCATACTCACCTAGAACGAATGCTTAGGTAAAAAGATAAAATTTGGTTTTAATCACTACATGTTTAATTTGGTGCAAATTAAATATTGGGTAATGTGTAATTAATTCAAGTCATTAATTTAATTTGTTAAAATTTATTTTGGCCTAATTTGATTATTATTGAAAAATGTGACTTAGGCAAAATTTCTAGAACTAGGGTTAATTAAGTGAGTTTAATTGAAATTTGAATTGTGTGTGTGTTTCCATCATATTTCACTTGTTTAATTTTAATTTGAATAGAAATTAAAATTTGTTAATTCGTTTTAATTGAAGCATCTCACGCTTTCGCATCAATATAAAAGGAAATTATTCTTTTTGAAGTAAAAAGGTTTTAAATTAAAAATTGGGGCCTACTCCTTTTCAACTTAAAATCCATTGACGAGCGTGTTTGGTTCCTTTGTGAAAATGGGTGGACTCCTCCCACGGTCACCGTTGAAAATATCACCTCTTTAAAACCCGTGTCGGCCCTGACTGAAGATGATTTTTAAATTTCTAAATTTAATTCACGTGGTTTGAGTGCTATTTCTTGAGCCGTCAATCCCGACGAGTTTCACCGAATTATGACATGCACCACGTCTAAAAAGGCATGGGATGTTTTGAAATTGACACATGAGGGTATGAACGCGGTTAAAAAATTAAAATTACAAAATTTGGCCACACAATTTGAGACCATCACCATGTCTGAGTCTGAATGCTTTGATGTTTTTTATTCACATTTGTCGGACATTGTTAACACCAATTTTAACTTGGGTGAGGTGATTGATAACACGCGTGTCGTTAAAAAGATTTTGAGATCTCTCCAAAAACGCTTTATTCCTAAAGTCATTGTTTTGAACTCTTTGGGAAATTTAAAATTACTTAAGTTGGAAGAACTTGTAGGAGACCTTCAAACCTATGAGATAGACATGTTTCCCCAAACTATTAAGGCTAAGGATAGAGGCGTTGCTTTAAAGACCCATTTTAAGAAAAAGAAAGAAAAATTTGGTGAGTCTGATTCTGTGGGTGAGTTTGATTTTGATGATGTGTCCATGCTTGTGAAAATTTTAAAAAAGTTTCTCAAAATGAAAAAAGAAAATTCTTCCAATAAAAAGAGATTTTTTTAGTCAAATAAAAATAAAGTAGAGGCCAAAGATAGTGACAAGGAGGATGAGATCAGGTGATTTGAGTGTGAGGGCAAAGGGCACATAGCTAAAGAGTGTCCTACTAGGATAAGGAGAAAGGGAAAAGAGACCAATATGCCCGCCACACTTAGTGATAGTGAGAGTGATGAGGGAGATGAGTCCGATAAAGTTTTAGCACATGGGATGTGTGTATCTTTTTCGAGTTGTGTGAGCACACCCACTTTGTCTCACGTTGATAGAGGTCATGAGAGCACTCGAGTGTTTCTAGTGGAGATGAGAGTGAATTTGAGAGTGGAGATGAAAGTGAGCTCCAAAAATCCTTTAGAGATTTGTACACCGAGACCTTGAAAACAAAGAAGTATAATAGAGATTTAGGTAGTCGGGATTTAGATTTGGAGAGAGAGAAGGAAGTTTTAAAAAGGGGAAAATGTGATGTAACCGACACGGTGTCTAGTCTGACAACACGTGTATCCCAACTCGAGAGTGATCTCGAACGTGCCAGGGAGATTAAAGTCAATTTTGAGAATGCACCTAAGAAGGCTGAAAAGGTGGTTCATAAGGGTAAAGGTGAGAAGTTAGGAATAAGTCATGACAGTGCTTCTACTTCCCAATTAGCACCCGAGCCGATTCCCACTTTAGTGTTAGATTCACGTGATTCTCACCCTAACCCAACTAGGCGTCCCATTCCTATTAGGAGAGCGCATCCTAGTGTTTTTGAGAGAGGTGTTCCTAGGCCTATATATGTTTGTTCCCATTGCAAAAGGAGAGGACACCTTAGGGAATTTTGTTTTAAGTTGGGTTATGTGTCACGTTTTGCTACTACACGTGTTTCTGCCACACATGCACCCACACATGATACTTTACATGCTCCTGGAGACTACATGAGAGAGTTTGCACATCTAGGTGAGCAAGTTAAGTTTTTAGTCAAAACTTCACAAAATTTGATGGAGGTTTTTCATAAGTTGGCACCACCTTTGGAAAACCCCTCCGCAACTAACGATTGAGGGTTGAGTTGTTTAATAGCATAGGATATTTTCCATGATGACATTATTTGCCTATTGCTAGTATGTATCATTTTTTAATGTTTTACTTTTTTTGAAAAATTTTGAAAAATATAAAAAGATTTTTGTATTTTGTTTGCACCGTTTATGGATGGACACTTAGGATGACCGAGTCACAAAATCATTACATTTTTCATGTGACTATTTGATAGTGTTTTAAGACAATAGGTCGATTCATCCATGTGCTTTATAATGTTTGGAGTCATTGAGATTAAGAGTTACTTCCTACATGTTTGACTCATGATTTCTCTTATTGCACACATGCACGGATTTGTTTGACTATTGTGCGTGTCTTATCACATGTTGGTTGGGTGTTTTCACTTCAATCCTGTCCTTAAAACAAACCAAGCGCGATAAAACTTGACAAGAAAGTTGTGCATATAAGAGTCGTTTGTGAGTTTGTGTGCTTTATTTGAAAACAGTGAAGGGCTATGAAAGGTAATTATCTATCCTTTGCGATTAAGCCACAGTTTAATTGGACATAAAAAATTGTGGAATTTTATTACTTGGGGTCCAAAGAGGTTTAAAAGAGCCCAAAAAAATTTAAAGACAATAAAAAGAAATTCACGCCAATTATGGGCCAATTAGGTTTTTGCACCAATTCCCCAAAGTTTGAGAATTTAGTTTATATACCGCTAAAAGAAAATATATATGAGGGAGTTTGGATGGAGAATTAAAATGGGTTTGCACGTCCTTGAAAGTCTTGAAAAAACGTTAAATATTTTTGGATGTTATTGGTGTGGAAATCACTTTGACTTTGATTTGTCAATTTGCATAAGACGATGTCATCTAAATTCAACAATTTTTACACCTAAGGATACTTTTGATGTTGATTCATTATGAGTACACGTATTCATCGTGAACATATGATTGATTGAGTTTATTTACCTATTGAATGTGTTCACACCCATACATGCCATTTCCATGACCTGGTTGTTTGAGTTTAAATCCATGGTGTGATTTTTAGTATCTTATTATTGTATGAAAAAATTGAAAAATCCAAAAATAGTTTGTGGATGTTTTTGGGACATACCTTTGCATGCGCGTAGGTTGATTCATATTTACTATGCATTTTTGTTGTGACACTCCATGTTTTGATTATTTCTTCTTATCTGTCTATTTGGGGACATCATAAAAAGGGGGAGAAAGAATTATCATGTTATGGGGAAGTTTTTGCATTATGGGGGAGGTTTGATTATATTGATTAATTCTTATATCATTTCAAACTCGATGCGTCATGAAGGTATTTTGCTTTATCTCATGTGTATAGGTACAAGATTGAAGATCATCATGTTGTACACCCTGATGAGAAAGCTTTGAGATTTGATGAAGCCTTTTTGAAGAACAGTTTGAGATCTTGCAAATTTATTCATGGGAGGGTAAATTTGTATGGGCAATTTGGTTTTTGATAATTCGAATGTTTTTATGTATGTACCGGCATAGACATAGGGGGAGATTTATATAGGTACAAAGATTGAGGATCATTATGTTACACACCCTGATGAGAAAAGCTTTGAGATTTTATTAAGACTTTTTGTAGAACTGTTTGAGATCTTGCAAATTTATTAATGGGAGGGTATATTTGTATAGGCAATTTGATTTTTGATAATTCGGATGTTTTTATGTATGTACCTGCATAGACATATCAGTGATTTACAAGGACATATTTTTATAAGTACGTTATCAATTTATTATGTCATATACCACTACACCGTTGAAGAGCATTCAAAAGAATTCCACATCAAGACGGATCCGAATTAATCAAATTCTTCATCAAAAAGACTCCACAAAGTTTACTTTGGTAAGCTTATGTTTTTAATACCTTAACTTTCCACTTAGAGCTTTTGGGATATTTTTACAAAATATTTTCTAAGTGTTGGAGAGAACTTTTTTGTCAAAATTTGAGAATGAGTATTTTTTCTAAGTCCTGAAGTGTACCTCGATTTTGATACCCAAGTCGTTCAAGTGAGATAGCTATCTCGTTCGAGCGACATATGGATGTCGCACGATGTCGTTTGAACGACATATGTACTTCGTTCGCACGAGATTGCTTTCTCGTTCAAACGAGCTCGCATATCGAGGCGGCGCATTTTTGTATAAATACTCATTAAATGGTTTTGTTTTCATTAAGAAGTCCCAACATTTTGAAAGAAAGAAAACTGCGAAAGTGCATAATCCTTTTAACTTCTTCTTTTAGGGTTTAATCCCTTTTTGTTTACAATCCACAAAAATCCCATATGCTTTCGTGAATTGTTTTGGTGTTCAAGAACACTACTTTACTTTTGTTCAACCTCTGTGGAGAAGGCATCTTCATATTTGATCGGTGGATACCGAGCGTAGTCATTCTAAGTGTGGACAAGTCGACGATGACTAACCGATGCCTGGAGGGTATTTTGCTGTCTCTCGTACCTTTGAAGGTTTTATGAAGGCACCGTGCATTACACACTTGTGGGAGATTATCAGGTTGTATGTAAGTCAAAGATCTTGTGAATTCTTCAAAGTGTTATGAAAGGTTTTACCCGAAAGGGTTTTTTTCCTGAATCGATCGTCTTTATTTTTCATGCATGGTTTGAATGATTTATGACATTTAGATGCATGTTTAGGGCTGAATTATTTTTGTTTAAAAATATACTCTAATTAAATAAGTGTGACAAATTAGAAATTTGTGAATTTAATCAATTATCACACAGTCATACGTTTTACAGGTGAGGTACCAACTGCTTGCCTTCTCATTAGCTTTCTTTTATACTCTACAACCATCAAAAGTATCCTCGAAAAGAGCTTTGGGCAGGTGTTGAGATTACCATAGGAAAGGGATATGAGAATAAGGAAAATAAAGTAAAAATGTTAAAGAGAAAGTCAGAGAAATGTGCAAGTACCTAGCCCATCAAATTTACTAGCTCCTTAGCATTGACAAGGGTACCGTCTACCACTCAAAGTAGCCACTGTATCAAAATTGTTTATCCTCCCTAGTTAATGAATATTATTAACAACTGAGGCTTAAGATTCTATCCCTTTAACTACTGGAGGCTTTGAATAACTATTAACCACTTGGGAGGAAAGATTTTTCCCTTTGTAATAACATGCCCATTTAATCAATTGGGCACCTCAACAACCTTTTGTAAACCCACACCTTATCCACCACTTATTTTTATGAGACCAAGGTTTTAAAGTCACTTAGAATAGAAGGATCTTTCTGGGTTTCAGGAGAAGTTCCACCTACCCCGAATTTTACTTGCATCAGGGGTAGTGTTTTTACAAGATCCAACTTTGAGCCTTCAACAGGACCAGATCCCGAGTTGACCTCCTCCACCAGCTTGACCCCTGAAATTGAAATGTCCCTTAGGGCACTGAACTTCAAGCTCTTGGTGGTCTTAGACCTTTTCTTCTTGTTAGTTATAGTTCCAGCAGAGGTCTCTTGGCCGAGACATATAACAGTTTTGCTTGACGCACTCCAAGAAACTGATGAGCCCTCTCTCCAAGAACCAACAAAGAAATTAAGGAGAATTCTTTTTCTCCTTCTCTCGTAACAATGGCACTACCTGCAAATTCTTCTACAATTCCCCCTAAACCACCTGACTCTGTTTGGACCAAATCCTTTGCGATCATACTCATGAACCAACAACCAAAAGATATCGCATTGAAGAGTCCATCCACGTTTAAGGGAGAACCAGTTGTTATATTCTCCCAAGAAGACATTGAAACCCTAGATGAACCATTTAAACACTCAATTGTGGGGAAATTCTCTCATGGAAGACCCCCAATTGATTATATTCGGAAAAAATTTCAAACCTTTTCCCTGAAATCTGCATACTCTATTGGCCTTCTTGATTCCAAACACATCCTAATAAGATTAAATAGTGAGGAAGATTATGTTAGACTTTGGCTTAGAGACATCTGGTATATTGGGAAGTACCCTATGCACACTTTTAAGTGGACAACTGAATTCAAACCAGATGAGGAAAGTCCCATAGTTCCTGTGTGGATAAATCTCCCAAACCTTCCATTACATTTCTATGCAAAATCAGCCTTATACTCTATTTCCCAACTTGTGGGAAAACCACTTAAATTAGATGCATCAACTGCCTCTATATCCAGACCAAGTTTGGCTAGAATTTGTGTGGAAGTAAACACCCTGAGAGAAAGAATCAACAGAATATGGATAGGTAGTGGAAATTCTGGCTTCTGGCAAAATATTGTATATGAAAACTTCCCTTCATTCTGTGAGTTCTGTAAAAAACAAGGGCACTCTGAAAGCAAATGTTTGATCAAATTCCCTCAACTAAAGCCTAAGAAAGATGTGGCCAACAATCAATCCAAGAAAGAGGAAATTCAAGAAGTGCACAAAGATACTGCAATAAAGTCTCCTGATGAAAATGATCACAACAAAGATCCTGCAGAAAATCATTTTGAGATTCTGCCTGGTATTACAGAAAAGGAGGTTTCTAATAATATTGTTTCTATAAAAGAAGATATGCAACCTGCAAGGCTTTCCAATAGGTTTGATATCCTTCAAGATGATAACATCTCTAATTCAGAAGATGAGAACCAAGATTATCATAACTCCTTTTTTAATGATGGGGAAAAGATAGCTCAGGAGGGGCTGTTGTCTTCCCAACATTTAATCTCAGAAGAGACTCTCATAATTAGCCAAATAAACCTTTCTCCTAAAGCTTCAAAATTACCTCCAGCAGAGAAACATCCAGCTAGAATGAAGGATAACTTATCAGATACTGAAGTTTCCTTAAAAAAGAGTCCTAAGATCGAGGAGTTACAAAGGTTTGCTAGATGGTTTGATGATAAATGGAAGAATATTCATAAAGATAAAGAAGAAAAGGAAAAAATAAAGAAAGATCCAATTATATCAAAAGCTCCTGCCAAGATATCAAAGCAAGGCATTCCTACTAAACAATCCCATTATGATCCTCTATTTAGAAGAATCACCAGAGCTACAGGTAAGTCCTCTTCTTCAAACTTCAACTCTACTGTCTAAATGCTGAATTTCTGTTGTTGGAATATTAGGGGTGTTGCTAATAAAGCAACTAATAGAAGATTGAAAAACCTTATAAAAAAATACAATCTACCTGCTATTGCTCTATTAGAACCTAAAGTTAATATTGAAAAAATAAATTTATACAAACTTAAGTGGCAATTCCATAATAGTGCCTCAAATATATCTAATAAAATTTGGTTCCTTTGGCAAAATGACTTAAAAGTCAGCATTACCTATAACACTGATCAACTTTTGTGCCTTAAAATTAATATTGAGTAGCTTAACTCCACCATTTTTTTGGTCTTAATATATGCCAAATGTACTGCTCTGGAAAGAAGAAACTTATGGTATGATATAGGTCAGTTAACATCCCAAAATTCTGATATGCCTTGGCTCATTATAGGTGATTTTAATGTTGTTTCTAAACAGGAAGAAAAATTAGGTGGAACAGATATAGATTTCCATGCTATTGAGGATTTTAATGATATGATAACTACATGCTCTCTCACTGATCTTGGCTACTCTGGATCTAGATTTACCTGGTCTAATAATCGTATTAATGGTACTATATTTTGTAGATTAGACAGAGGGCTGGTAAATATGCACTGGCTAAATAAATTTCCATCTACTTCCATCTCTCACTTACATAAAACTTGCTCTGATCATTGTCCACTTCTTCTGTCTATCAAAAGTAAATTAGATGACCTACCTAAACCTTTCAAGTTCTTATCTATGGGGTGTATTCAATCTAATGTGAAAGATATCATCCAGAATTCTTGGAACTGTGATGTTCATGCCCCTCCTATGAAGCTTTTCTCCATAAAGCTTAAAATGCTAAAAGCAAAACTCAAAGTTTGGAACAAAGAAGAGTTTTAAAATGTTTTTCAAAATGTCAGTAATCTAGAAGATGAAGTTCTGATAAAGGAGCAGGATTTTGAACACAATCCTTCTGAAACTTCTAGATCTGAGCTATTTAAAACTAGAGCCAAATTGAATATCGTATTACAAAGGGAGGAAAGCTTTTGGCTTCAAAAATGTAATAAAAAATGGCTTAAACAAGGGGATCTGAATACCAAACTTTTCCATGTTTCTGTTAAAATCAGACATAGAAGATTGAATATAAAGAAGATCAAAGATGCTCAAAATAACTGGATTGATAAACAAGAGGACATTGATAGTTTGTTTGTATCCCACTTTCAAAACATTTGGAAATCTGATCTTCTCAATATTGATAATAGTTTTTTACAAGTTATTGATAAAGCTATATCTGGAGATAACAATAAATATCTCACTGATTTCCCATCTGAAGAAGAGATTTTTAATGCCATAAAAAATATGAATCTTTCCAGTGCTCCTGGCCCTGATGGTTATGGAGGAGAATTCTATTACAAGTTTTGGGACATCATCAAACAAGATTTAATAAAGGCCATTCACTCCTTTTTTGCTGGAGCTGATATTCCCAAAAGTTGGTCTGCTACCAACATTGCTCTTATTCCTAAAGTAGACATGCCTATAAATTGCTCGCATTTCAGACCTATAAGCTTATGTAACTTCTCTAATAAAATTATATCTAAGATCCTCAATGAGAGATTAGCCTCTGTTCTCCCTAAAATTATATCCCCTAATCAATCTGGTTTTGTTAAAGATCGTAGTATAAACGATAACATTCTGCTTGCTCATGAATTATCTCAGTCTATAGCTAAAAAAGTTCGTGGTCATAATGTTATTATCAAATTAGACATGGAAAAGGCCTATGATAAAGTGTATTGGCCTTACTTATGTCAAGTCTTGAGGAAATTTGGGTTTAATGAAATGTTCATAGACATGATTTGGAGATTAATCTCAAACAATTGGTTCTCTATTTCCATAAATGGGCAAAGTAAAGGTTTTTTTCAATCTTTTAGAGGGCTTAGGCAAGGTGATCCCCTGTCTCCTAGCTTATTTATTATAGCTGTTGAATGTTTAAGTAGAAATATAGATAATTTGTTTGAGAATGGCAAAGCTGTTCCTTTCTCCCATCCTAGAAATTGTAATTTGATTTCTCACTTGGCTTATGCTGATGATATCATAATCTTTTCTAATGGTAACAAGAAAAGTTTACTTGCTATTACTAAACTATTTAAAAACTATGAAAAAACCTCCGGTCAGTCTATAAATATCTCTAAAAGCTCTATTTTCATTGATAAAAATCTCTCCCCTCCTATTAAAACTAAGATAGGATTTAATTTTTGGTTTAAATATCAAAACCATGCCCATGAAATATTTAGGTTGCAACATTAACAAAGGGAGAAATAAGCTATCTCACTTTTCTGATCTTATGAACTCTATTAGAGAGAAGCTAAATTCTTGGTCGTCTAAGTTAATTTCTCAAGCTGGTAGGGCCACTCTGATTAGGAGCGTCCTTTTATCCATCCCTATCCACATCATCTCTGTTATTAGCCCCCCGAAAACTATTATTAAAAGATTGCATAATATTTTTTCTAAATTTTATTGGGGTGGTGTTAATAAAGATAAACCTTACCAATGGTCTAAGTGGCATGACATGTGTTTTCCTTTTGAAGAAGGAGGATTAAATTTTAGAAATATGGAAGATATCATTAATGCTTCGAGCATGAAATTGTATTGGAAGTTTTTATTTGATAATGGTATTTGGGCCTCTTTTATGAGATCTAAATATCAGAGTAGAATGCTTTTGAACTCTGGATCCTCTACTATTAGAAGAATAAAATCTATATCTAGCTTAGCTGACGATCACATTGATTTTGACAATCAAATATGGACTCCATCCTACTCTGGGGATTTCCATTTGAAAGAAGCATTCCAAATATGTAGAAAAAATAATCCTACTTCTCTAACTTGGAAAATTAATTTGTCTAAAGATTGTCCCATAAAAATTTCTAATTTTATTTGGAAATTACTGAATCATTTTGTGCCTTTTGAGTATGAAATCCAAAAAATTGGTATAAGACTTGCTCCGGTTTGCAGGGAATGTTTAGTTAATGAAGATAGCGATAAGCATGTTTTGCTAGATTGTAAATTAGCCAAAAAAGTTTGGCAATTTTTTTGTCATCTTTTCAAAGTAACTCCTAACAATTCTTCTTGCAGGGCTATGATTATATCTTGGTGGATGATTAAAAATAACAAAGACTATCTTAAAATTCTTTTTGCTATAACCCCTAAAATTATTTTCTGGGAATTATGGAAGGCTAGAAATAGATTGATTTTTGAAAAATCAAAGTCTTCTGTTAATTATATAATTAATCAAATTGTTTTTTTAGCCTCCTCCATTCTCCAAAATCTAAAAGTTTATGATATTCCTATCTCAGAAGATTATCAAATTATAAATTTATTTAAAGTTCACATTAGTCCCAAAGTTGTCCAGATTATAAAATGCGTTTGGTCTAACCCTCCAAGTGGTGTTTTTAAATTAAATATTGATGGAGCTTCTAAACGAAATCCTGGAAATAGTGGTATTGGAAGGGTGATTAGGGACTCCAATGGGAACTTCATTGCAGGGTTTGAAAGATATATAGGTATACAATCTTCGTTTTTTGCAGAAAGTTTGGCTTTGGTTGAAGGCATGAAAATGGTGTCACAATTAAACATTCAAAGAGTGATAGTGGAATCTGATTGCAAGCTATTAATAGATGTGATATTGAAAAAGGCGAAACCTCCTTGGCAAGCTAGAAAGATTCTTCAAGATTTCCAATGCTCGGATGAAGTGACCTTCAAACATATATGGAGACAATCAAACTCAGTTGCTGATCAATTAGCTTCACGGGCTTCTCTTTTCAACACGGATTCTATGTATTGGGACCAAAGCTCTCTCCCCGGATTGGTTAAAGGTTTACTTAAAATGGATAGGCTGCATACTCCTCAAATAAGGCATAGAATTTTAAAGATGTAATGGGGTTTGTATTATCCCCAAATTTTCTTTCAAGTTTTCTATATGTAATGGGGTTATTATAAAATCCCATATTTATTGCTTTCTTTCTAGAGTATTGGGCCCAACCTCTAGAATTTTTAGTTTACTTGGGTTTGTAAGCTCCGGAGAGGATTTTTCTCCTTATTATATTAATAATACGTGTGGGGGTTCCGTCCCTCTTTGCTAAAAAAAAAAAAAGAGGTCTCTTGGCCAAGCTGCCAACCTATGGTTCGTTCTTCTCATCCATCTACTAGATAAGTCACAGATCAGATTCAACCATCAAAGAACTAGTGAAGATGACAATAATAAAAAGAAAGGGAAAGATACTTACAAGAGGAACGGTCAGAAAGAAGAATAGGCTCATCATCTGAGGTAGAGACCCATTCATCTTTTAAAGGGTAAGACTTACCCTTAGGTTCGTCATCGTCGCATGCGAAGGCCTCAGGAACCTCTGTCAAGACTTTAGACGTAGTGATTCATATCGAATATTACATTTATTTACCATTTTATAGTTATGCATTTTACCCCCTTGGGTACCTTAATACCTATTTGATGCTCCTTAACAAAAAAATCTCTTTTTGTATGTTTAGAAGCTTTGCGAGGTATTGTTAAGCTTTCTTAGGTATTGAAGTGCATAGCATGAAGTTTGGTCGCATTCTAGGAAAGTTACATCATAAAGTGCACATTCAATGGCATTTTAGTCATTTTAACATTTGGGTTTATGGACCAAAGTCTTTATGGAAGTTTTACCTCTCTGATCTAGCTTCGCGTAGCCTCCGATCGCGCCTAATTTTGATTTATAACGAACAAGTTGTGACGTTTTTCATATGTTGATCCGGGAAGAAGAATTAAAACCTTAAAGGACGAATTGATTTTGTCATTTGAGGAGAATCAATTCGGATTAGACCATAATTGATTTTTCCCTACACCAGAATCGATTCGGCCCTTGTCTAGAATCGACTCGGCCCAAGAGATTTTGATTTTTTTATTTTTCAAGTTTCCTCTAGGGTTTTGTTTAAATAGGTCTTTATTCTCATTTTTTGGGACATCAAATATTATAGTTTAGAGTTGGATTTGAGGTTGGGAGCTCGTCCTTAGGGTTTCATTCCATTTTTTGTAAGTACCCATTGTAATCATCTTCTTCCATTAATATATATTGTTACAGTTTCATTTCTTGTTCCGAGCTTTGGTTATTTAGTTTCTTTACTTTGTTACTTAGTTGTTATTTTCTAATTAGTTATTTCCATTAGTTAATTACTTGTATTTATTGTTCTTACCATGTATAGTACCTAGTTTAAAGGTTTGGATCATTTTTTAACCATTAATGGGTATTGAGTTTTAAAAGCTAGGGTTTGGTTTGATTGACTTTTAATTGAAACCTTGGGTATTGAAATCAAAATATTAGGCATTTAACTTCCTTTGTCATGATACGGTAGTATTTATAGTTATATTTCCATACTAATCCATTTGTGACCATATTTGATTGAAATTTTAATCTTTCATTTTTGAATTGAATCTATTCATTTTTTATATTTATTGTCAATTGAATATGCTCGGTTAATTATTTTCAAATCGAACTCCTTAATACGGGTTGTTTTTCCATGGTGGGGATGTGATCTCAATCTCATCTTTGTAATTTAATTTAATTAACTTATTGCCTAGTGTTAATTCTATTCTAACCACATCAACTTTTTCTTCCCACTTTTATAAGTGTTAAATCAATTTAATCCTAAGTATGGCTCCCTGACAAGTTGGGGTATTTGTTTTGTACAGGGCATAAACACCCAACGATACATATTTTACATACGAAGTTTATGCCCCATTAAAAATGGCCCCATTGTTGGGGATTGGTACATTCTAGAATTTTAGGGTTTTAACACTATGTGTATATATTGTATATTCTATTTTTACTTAATTTATGGCTTGTACTAAATAGTTTTGAGAAACTTGGAATTTTGGTGCTCGTCGCGTATTTTAATACCCCACTTTGAAATGTCTCATTCTAACTCTTTAGATAGTTTTAATTGTTATGATAATAGTAGTTAAAATTAATCTCCAAAGACAATGTGTGAATGCCTTGAAATTATTGAAGATGAAAAAATTGAACGTGATATTCAAGAATTTATATGCAATCACTCATCGTTTTGGGAACAAACTTTGCGAAATGAGGAATCCTCCAATTATGATAAAACCTCCCAAGAATATGTTATGTATTCTTGTTGGTTTGATTAGGAGTTAGCGAAAAGGGAATTGAATGACCAAGTCGAGAGTTCTAACACTTGGTCTTTAGAAAAAAATACCCAACTCGATGAAATCATCTCTTTTTTCACAGGCTCGGTTGAGGTTGAAACTTAGGTTTCCCCTCATCCATTTTTTGACAAAGAAATCATTGAGAGTGATCCAAGTGCTTTCGAATTTCAACCTCTTATCAATATTTCAAATTCTATTGAGGTTGAAGGTCCTTAATTTCCTTGGTTCCCCACCATTATCGAACCATTAATTCAATCGCAATAATTGGATGGAAGCCTTGAGGACTTTGATCTAATTATTAAAATTGAGTGTTTTTTTTATACTTTCACAAATGGGTTATTCACTTGCACTTGCCCCACCTCCCATTCCAATTGAAAAAATATTAGGACATGATTTTGATTTTCTTAGGACCAATTTTTTCTTGTCCCCCATTTTATTCAAACCCCCCATAATCCACCTAAAACTTTTAATTGATGATGGTTCATTTCTTCCACCTTACACATACTTTCCTTTGTTCAAATGGACTTCTTATTTTTTGAAAGGTATGCATGCAAATGATCAACCACCCTTGATTCCTCAAAGTCAAATCCTATTTTCGGTGGATCCTCAAAAATTTCAGCTTTTATTGTATAGTTATCTAGAAGTTAAAATTATAGGTTGTACATATTAGGTTAATTTTTGTACGTATTGTCTAGTGCAATTAGTTAAAGTTATTCTTTCTTTTTTGTTATGTTTATTACTAACATGTTTTGTAGAATCTTTGGACTTTTACTTACCGGAGATCGCTCTATTATGGGTAATATCTTTCTTTTCCTCTCTTTATGTTGTGTTCTTGAGTTACATTGAGGACAATGCAGCTTTTAAGTTGGGGGTGGGATATTCTACCCATTCATTGCTTAGTTTCATTGGTGTGATCACATTTTTGTACCAAGCATGACTTTGTTGAAAATTGAAAATTTTCAAAAATATTTTCTTTCTTTTTTCTCCCTTGTTGGCCTTTGTTTTCAATGATAAATTTTAATAAATGCCCGATATAGATGATTCAATTATTCATGTTCTCAATTTAAAAAGTTATTAGACTTTAGTCCTTAAATCATTAATATTATGAGAAACTTCTTGAATTACACGTTGAAATGCACATGAGCTTTTCTTATTTAAATGATTTGGTTTAAGGCGTTTGTAACTCGGTGATCTTTTATTGCATTGTATATACTTACATCAAGTGAGCATTGGGTTTTTCATCACAAGTGAGTGTTTATACATTACTCTTACCTCCTGGAAAACTTTAAAGTCATCTATAATGTCATTATTCATTCATCGATCGCTCATTAATTGACTTCATTTTGAAATGCGTTACTTGAGCATGATTTTCAAAATTGTTTTGATTAGAGAATTGCCCAAACTTTAGGAAAAGTTCATAGGCTATCTTTGTTACACCTCCAATATTCACCTTGACCTCACTTTATAAATTTCTCCTCGTCAACCCATTTGAGCCTAAATATAGCCTTTCATTTCAAAATCCAAAATCCCATAACCAACTCCAAATTAGAGTATTAAATCATACATAACATCTTCCATACATTTTTTTGTAATGATACTTGGGATTGAATGATGTTCTTGTTATGTGGCTGCAATTGATCATGTGAGAGTGAAAAGAAAAGGAAAATTTGAAAAAAAGTCAAAAGAAAATGCAAAAAAAAAATGAAAAACAAAAAGATGAGAAAAAGAAGAAAACAAAAGAAAACGAAAGTATTTCGTTAATATACATAGTGTTCAATAAGATTTTTTCACTCTCTCCATTATTCTATCCGATGATTGCTATGAAAATCATATTCCAATTTCAAAATTTCCAACAATTTTTCGTTATCCCAAGTGTTTCATCCCAAAACACCTTTGAATCCGTACATATTCCCTTCATTTCGTAACCCAAGCCTAGCCTACATTATAACCCATACAAGTCCTATGTGATCCTAAGGTCACTACATTCTAAAAGTTTAAATAGTTGCATAATATATAAAAATTCATTTCACCTCTTTAATGATGATATCCTTTTTATTGAGATTACATATTTTGCATTTTATATATAGCGTTCTTCAATTGAAGATATGTTCACGACCTAATTTCCATTTACATTTACTCTTTATGCTCGCAAGTCCTGTATATTACCTCCCATTCTTAGTGATTTTATTTGTTGAGTGTAATATCCTAAGAGGATTGATATCATGCTACGCTTTAATGCTTATCCAGTTTATAACCGTTTTGCCAAATCAATATATTTTCATGTGCTCGCTCTTCCTTCCACACTTAAGGTTTCAATTGTGCTTGAAGTTGTTCTAATGTTTAGTAAACTATGAACTTTTGAGTGAATTCATTCGCTATACTAATAACGTGTTTAAAATACTTTTCATTACTATTAAGCATGTATTTTTTATTAGTTGGCATATTTTGAGGAAACTTTGATGTTTGTAGGTTTCATCCATGAAAAGCCTCACAAGACAACACTCATCCACTAGAGTAACCAAGGGGTTTAATGACTTATTGCATACGCTAAATGCAATCGTTCGCCTGCAAAAGTGGCATTTATCACCTTTGTATATATCTTCCCTCTTATGGCGACACTTGTAGTTCTTCTTTCTTTGCATTTCATTGTAATGTACTAGCAATTTTGTAAGTTAGGGGTGTGATTTGTATCGAATATTGCATTTATTTACCCTTTATACTTATGAATTTTAGTCCCCTTGGGTACCTTAATACCTATTTTTATGCTCGTTAACTAGGCAACCTCTTTTATGTATGTTTATATGCTTTTTGAGGTATAATTAAGCTTTTGTAAGTGTTAAAGTGCTTAGCGTGAAGTTTGGTCACATTCCGAGAAAGTTCCATCATAAAGCACGCATTTAAGGGAATTTTAGTCATTTTAACATTTGGGTTTCTGGTTCAAAGTCGTTATTAAAATTTTACCCCTCTGATCTAACTTCGCATAACCTCCAACTGCGCCTAATTTCAATTTCTAACAAAGAAGTCACAATGTTTTTCGTATGTTGATCCGGGAAGAAGAATTCAGACATAAATGGGCGAATCATTTCGATCATTTAGGGAGATCGATTCGGGTTAGACCAGAATCGAATTTTCATTGCACCAGAATCAATTCAAACCATGGCTAGAATCGATTCAATCCTGTAGATTTTGAAGTTTTTATTTAAAAATTTTCCCCTAGGGTTTTTTTAAATAGGTTTTTATTCTAATTTGTTGGGGATATCAAATTTTGTAGTTTAGAGTAGGATTTGGGGTTGGGAGCTCTTCCTTAGGGTTTCATTCCCTTGTTTGTAATTACCCATTTTAATCATCTTCTTCCATTAATATATATCGTTATAGTTTCATTTCTTGTTCTTTCTTTATTTAGTTTTTGTACTTTTTTACTTAGTAGTTATTGTTTAATTAATTATTTCCTTTGGTTAATTACTTGTATTTATTGTTCTTACCATGTATAGTACCTAGTTTAAAGGTTGGGATAATTTTTTCACCATTAATGGGTATTGAGATTTAAAAGACAGGGTTTGATTTGATTTACTTTTAATCGAAACCATGTGTATTGAAATCAAAATATTAGGCATTTGACTTCCTTTGTCATGCAATGGTAGTAGTTATAGCTATATTCCGACATTAATTCATTTGTGACCATATTCGATTGAAAGTTTAATCTTTTAGTTTTGAATTGGGTTTCTTCATGTTTGATGTTTATAATCAATTGAATATGGTCTGTTAATTATTTTCAAACCAAATTCCTCTATACATGTTGTTTACGTATGGTGCCGATGTGATCCTAATCTCATTTTTGTAATTTAATTTAGTTTACTTATTGCTTAGTGTGAAAACGTGAGTAGTCAAATTGTATCAGGAAAAACTTTTAAAAATCAGGATCACTCGATAATTTAGAGTAACCCGTTCTGATACCAATTTGAGAACGTGAGACTGTGTGATAATGATTTAAATTAAATTCACAAGTTTCCTAGTAACCCTTATTTAATTAGAGTCTACTTTTAAACCAAATAAAATCAGCCCTTAAACATGCATCTAAATCAACCCGTCAAAAATAAAGCATGCAACACAAAGTTAAGGAAAAACCCCCGCAGGGCAAAACCTTTTATTTCTAGAACTTTGAATAATTTACAAGACCATTGACTTACATACAACCTGATAATCGCCCACAAGCGTAACGCACGGTGTCTTCGGCAAACCTTCAAAGCAACGGCTAGAAACAGTGTCGGCTGGAATCTCCCGCAGGAACTCCAGGTGGTCAGCAATGAAGAAGAGAGACGGCTTCTCCACAAGGGTTGAACAAATACAAGGATGTGTTCTTGGGTTACCAAAAAGATTCACAAAGGTTTGGAAATTGTGTGAATCAAAACATGAGTCTTGGGACTCAAAAAATATGAAGACTATAGGTATTTGGATTCTCAAAAACGTCTTCCAAAGTCTTGTAAAACTGCTCCCCCGAAGGTGGTTTAAATAGGAAAACACATGAAGAGTTTTATCAATTTAAAACACTGAAATTCTATCTAGCGTACAGGGTACCCGAACCGGTTCGGGGTCCCTGCGAACCGGTTCGGGCTGGGTTCAGGGACATTCGCTGGTCAAAGGGGCTTTCAGCACTTAGAAAAAAATCCAAGGAGTTTCTTGGAAATATCTCCATTTTCAACGGGCCATAACATGTTCACCGTAGCTCGGATTGAGGTGTCGTTTCTTCCAGTATCTTTGTTGCAGCAAGATCTTCAACCTTCCAGTTGACCGGTCCTCCGTATGGTGGATGTAAAATTACCAAATTGCCCTTGAAATTCCCTATCAAGCCTTGTTGCACTGTTTTGACTTCTCTTGCGTACCACTTGTATTACGAGCCTAAAATCATGGAACGTGAAGTCGTTGAGGCAGATGAGGGACACATAATGGAGATAATAAATGCTTGATTCCCGGAATTCGGATTGAGGTCGTCGTGTGCGATCGTGTAGAGACGTGCCAAATGTAATGGCGTACGACATAAATAAATGAAACATTTCGGACATGATAAAAATGTCCTTACAAATCTCCCCCTATGTCTATGCCGGTACATACATAAAAAATCCGAATTATCAAATACGAAATTGCCTATACAAATCTACCCTCCCATGAATCCAAAACTGGAAAAGGCACAAATGAATAGTCTCCATTGTTTGTTCTTCAAATCTTCAGGAATCTCAAATCTTTTCTCATCAGGGTGTGCAATTCAGAGATCATCAATGTAGTACCTACACACATGAGATAAAGAAAAAATACCAAGTGACGTATCGAGTTTGAAATGAGATAAACATAGATACCAATATATGATAAGCATAAGTCAAATCTCAAAACTCCCCCAAAATAAGATAATTCTTTCTCCCCCTTTTTATGATGTCCCCAAATAGACAAATAAGAAGAATGAATCAAACAAGCAAAATCGGTGTGTCACGGTATTCAAAACAAAGCATCAATCAAATATGGAAAACACGCACTTGTAAAGAGATGCTCAAAAAAAAAACTTCGCAAACTATTTTTGATTTTTCAATTTTTTGTACAAAAAAATAGATACCATTTGAAAAAAATGTAAAACATGATACAAAAATCACACCACGGATTTAAACTCAAACAACCAAGTCATGGAAATGGAATGAATGGGTGTGAACACATTCGATAGGTAAATCAACTCAATCAATCATATGTGCACGATGCATATGTGTACCCCTAACGAATGATCATCAAAAGTATCCTTAGGTGTAAAAATTTGTTGAATTTAAATGACATCGTCTTATGCAAATCAACAAATCAAAGTCAAAGTGATTTTCACACCAATAACGTCCAAAACTATAAAGCACATTTTCTAGGACGTGCAAACCCGTTTTAATTCTCCAACCAAACTCCCTCATATATATTTTCTTTTAGAGGTAATCTAAATTCTCAAACTTTGGAGAATTGGTGCAAAAACCTAAATGGCCCATAATTTGGCATTAATTTCTTTTTATTGCCTTTCAATTTTTTCGAGCTCTTTAAACCTCTTTGGACCCCGGATAATAAAATTTCTCCATTTTTTAGGTCCAATTTAACGGTGGATTAGTATTCGCAAAGGCAAAATGAACCTTTCGCAGCCCTTCCCCGTTTTTAAATAAAGCACACAAACTCACAAAACGGTTCTTATATGCACAATTTTTTTATCAAAAATTTATCGCGCTTGGTTCGTTTTAAGGACAGGATTGAAGTGAAAACACCCAACCAACATGTGATAAGACAAGCAAAATAATCAAACAAATCCGTGCATGTGTGCAATAAAGGAAACATGAGTCAAACATGTAGGAAGTGTGACACCCGCCTAATAAGATACCGGGCGATCACTCCAATATTAAATTAACACAAGAGTCTCATATGGATCATTCTTAGCATCACTGTCGAAAAATCCATTTAATTACTAATAACCTATTAGGCCGGTGTCAAAATTTTAACTTTACTACTCTTTTTAACAACAATAAATAAAACATCCACACAGTTTTGCCGAAATGAAACTGAAATGAAATAAAATAACCGAACACTCGGTCAAAATATACAACCATATCGAATGCTGTACTGAAAGAATAACTAAGTGCAATTGGACCATTGGCCCGAATGTTTATACAATACCTCCTATCTAGAGTACAACGATGGAAGCGGCTATCAAAAACCTGCACGCATCCACAGCTGCTGCAGCTGACGTCTGACTCGAAGGAAGTGTCATCCAGGCGTCCCTGTGTCTGGACACCAATGTATATATATAATAGAGAAAGAAAGGAGAGTAGATAAACGGGTCAGAGCCCGAGTTCTGAAAATATTTTGCAAGTGCATAAATGCCTTATTATTTTGAAAAAGGTTTTATCTCATATTTAAATTGGTATCGCACTCCCATGAGATACCCCTCACCTCTCCACTAACAGTGCACTCCTAGCGCATCCCTCTAGACATCCTAGTCAAGCTATCCTGCTAAACTAGTCTATCACTAACCCACTATCAATCCTAGATAGTCCAAGCAATGTACTAAGGGCAAAACTTTACCCCAGTCTCAACGCTATGCCATGTTCGTGCGTGGGGTGTCTTGCAAAGTGAAATCCAAACAAGGAACCCCCCCGATACACTACTATGCGGCAAGGTCGATCGTCGGGATCCTCCAGTCCCTCAGTACAGAAAGATATATATAAATATATATATATATATACCATAAACATTTATAATATTAGAGCACTAAGGATTAAGCTTCTCCTCAGTCTCAACACAATGCCATATTCGTGCGTGGGGTGTCTCGCAAAGCGAAATCCAAAAAAGGAACCCCCCGATACACTACTAGGCGGCAAGGTCGATCGTCGGGATCCATTAGACCCTCGTCACTCGATTTATCCATTTATATATACATATACATATTTTACCATAACCATCCGGATCTATCTCCCGGAATGAGAATCCATATACAAAGTATTTATCAATACTTATCATTTTTATCTCAAAACCTTCCATTTCCCTTCTCATATCCAAAAAATGTATTTAAAAGTCAATTCATTATCATGAATTGCTTTAACAAATCATATCTCTTTTTAAAGCCAGTTTTATTATCATAAAAATGCTTTACCTTTTTAAATCATCCCATTTCCCTTTTTATACTCAGGAAATGTATTCAAAGCCATTTTCATTATCATAAAAATGCTTTGATCATATCATATGCTTACACATCCCTTCTTCCATCCGGGAAGTGTTACCGAAGCCAAACCTTTATCCCATTTCCCTTCCTATATCCAGGAAATGTAATTAAAGCCAATCCATTATCATGAATTGCTTTAATATAACGCGTTCTAAGACCGCCCGTCCGGATTTCTCCACTGTGCGCGCCCCTAAATGGCTATCATCTTCCAGGGCCTATCATAAGACAACCTGGGATCCTACATCGCAAGATGTCGGGAAGCGGCCATGTGCCTGTGGGATAGTCAAGACCACACCCGGAATCTCCTAACCAGCGCAGAAAAATATATATCAACAAACGCTCACATGGCCTATAGGACTATATCCACCCTGCGTTAATTTGTCAGGGGGCTTCACCATACGCACGCAACTTCCCTTATGATAGCGATTTAGAGAGGTGTGTAATCCATATTTTATTAATTATGAAAAACAGTTCTCTTTCCATTTTGAAAATATTCATTTTTATATTTTCAAAATCATTTCCATCATAACATATATATATACCTAAATCACACAGTATATACATATCCTATATATTCTTCCTAGAATATATATAAACGGCCATAGTGGCCTATAGCATCTAGCGATTGACCAATAATCCCAAAGATTCCCTCCAGGAATCAGAATCATGCATTCATATAAGCATGATACTAAACCCAAATATTTCTTAATTTAATAATCACTATATACATCAACCCCATCTAAGGATTTATTGGATATCTCCAATGATACCCTTCACTCTAAGTGAAATCAACACATACCTATATTCCCAGTTTATCCTAATTATCTCCTAGGATATACTTAACGATAATCGATATAATTATGCTTTCTATTAGCATAATTATATAGGCCTGTATGCCTACTAGAAATATCCTCGGGATTTATCTCACCCGAACAACCTTAAATTCAACGAGTTAAGGATTTCATTTCCTTGAACCCCCAAGACTATACCTAGTCCAATTAATCATTTAGAAGTACCCAATATAATTTAGGAACCCTAATCCATCAATTTCTGCAAATATTCTATTTTCCTCGAAAATATAGGTTAAGGGTTATATACTAAAAACCCTTACTTTACCCTCCTAAATTGCCTTAATTCATGGACCATAAAGTCCTAAAAGGTCCTCTAGGTTATCACCTAATTAACCTCAAAGCAAGATGAAATGGAATCTATCCCATCCAAATCACTCTAGAGAAATTGTCAACTTTCAGCAGGGGTCGATCGATCGACCCATGGCCGTCGATCGATCAAGTCGGGCAGCTTCTTCTCCGAGAAGCTGTTTCGGCCATGGAAGCTTCCCCCAAGCTTCCATCTCTTCACCAAACGGCCTACAACTTCAACCAACTACAAATACACCTATAATACGGGTTCTAAACATCCTAGAACCCGGAATCACCAATTAATTTCAATTAAAACCGAAGTTTCTCCAATTTATCATTTTTAGGGGTTTATTCGTTTTAACTCCCAAAAACCCGTTTTATCCACGAATACCCAACCCAAAATCATTAGGGTTTGTTATACCAACAATGATATGAAATATTTATACGTAAAAACAAATAAAGCAAGTAAACACTTGCCTCGTGGATAAAATCCGACGACCTCGAGCCGAATCCCACGGAGGCTGGCCGGAATCTCCCCATTTTTCCTCTTTCTTCCTCCTCTCTCTCTTCCCTCTCTTCTTTCTCTTTTCTCATCTCTTTTCTCCCCCTCTCCCTCCTTTTATAAGGAGAAAAAGGTTTAACCCCTTTAAAACCCAAAAACGACTCGTTTACCCAATTACGAGCCTATTCAACTCCAGAATTACCCGGAACTCCATTTCGACAATCGGACACTCTTTTCCGACTATCTCGGACATTCAGAGACTCATGGCGCAATCAAAATTTCCATCCGAGGAACTTGACCGCAAATCACTATTCTAACCCAAAATAATTAAATGCGGTATTCTACTCAAAATCTTACCTCTTTTGTCGCTATACTCCATGGCGACATATAATTAAATTACTTCGACCTATATAGTCCCAAAATAATTTATAACACCCTTCGAAAATATTTAAATCCTCGAAAATCCTAAAATTACTATTTCGAGAAATTCTCCAAATTCCAAATTATACTTAATTATGGAATTTAATTATCTCCAAAAGGGCGGGTTATTACAGGAAGTAACACTTAATTACATCTTAATGACTCCAAACATTATAAAGCACAAGGATGAATTGAACTATTGTCTCAAAACACTATCAAATAGTCACATGAAAATAATGGAATGATTTTGTGACTCGGTTATCCTAAGTTTTCATCCATAAACGGTGCAAACAAAAACAAAAATCTTTTTGAATTTTCTCAAAATTTTATCAAAAGTAAAATCTTTTTGTATTTTTCAAAATAAAAAATTTATACAAAAAGTACATGTCACAACGCTAGCAAACAAAAATATCATGAAATCAAATAAAACTAGCGTATGAAAAACACGCAAACACAATCATTTATATGATATGGCAAGAGAAGAATCATGTGCAAGCAAACGAGAATCAACTTCTCTAAAATCTAGTGTGTCCAAAAGTGATTTCCTAACCCAAATAGATGTGAAACAACGTGTGGGGGATTTAGGAACCAAGATAACACTAGACTTCGACATCCCAGGACCTTTTCCAAGATTAAAACAAAATCTCCTAAGGTGACCTTTCCTACCATAATGTGAACATGTGTAAACGGGAGGAATGTTACCTAAAGTATGATCTTTTCTAACATCCTTGGGATTAATTGACCCTCTAAAACAAATAATGGTTCTGGCTTTAGCACTAGAAACATGAGAACAAGATGAGCCATTACCATCACAATCAAACCTACTTGAATCGTTTAAATCATTTTTCAACTTCAAAATATTTGATTCAAGCAACAAATTAGACTCTTCCCAAGACAGGGATTGCTTTATCAAATTTTCAACAATTTCTAAAAGGGTATCTCTCTCCCCCTCAATTAAAGCAAACTTTTCCCTAAGAGTCTCTTCACGTGCCACAAACTCATTGATTCAAATATTTCTTTCATCTTTGGCACAAACACAAACCATCAAATTTTTAAGGTCCTCTAAATCTTTTTCTAAAACAAGGACCCTATCATCACTCTCCTTTTTGGACAATTTTAAGGCATTAAATTCATGGTCCAAAGAAACAAATTTTTCACGATAAAAATCTCTTTGATTTTGAACCGTTTGCAAAAGATCCATCGCGGATTTAAAACGAGAATTTTCTTTTTCCAAAACTTTAATTCTTTTGCCAAGTTTCAAATTCAAACTTTTTAAATTTTCAGCATGGTCGTGAACTTTTTCAAAAATAGGCTCCTCATTAAATGGGCATTCCATTGAAAAATTACGATTTTTCACAAAAACTGATTAAAAAATCAATATCACACAATTTTTGCGAAAAATAGGAATACGCGATAATTTAGAGTAACCCGTTCTGATACCAATTTGAGAACGTGAGACTGTGTGATAATGATTTAAATTAAATTCACAAGTTTCCTAGTAACCCTTATTTAATTAGAGTCTACTTTTAAACCAAATAAAATCAGCCCTTAAACATGCATCTAAATCAACCCATCAAAAATAAAGCATGCGACACAAAGTTAAGGAAAAATCCCCGCAGGGCAAAACCTTTTATTTCTAGAACTTTGAATAATTTACAAGACCATTGACTTACATACAACCTGATAATCGCCCACAAGCGTAACGCACGGTGTCTTCGGCAAACCTTCAAAGCAACGGCTAGAAACAGAAACAGTGTCGGCTGGAATCTCCCGCAGGAACTCCAGGTGGTCAGTAATGAAGAAGAGAGACAGCTTCTCCACAAGGGTTGAACAAATACAAGGATGTGTTCTTGGGTTACCAAAAAGATTCACAAAGGTTTGGAAATTGTGTGAATCAAAACATGAGTCTTGGGACTCAAAAAATATGAAGACTAGAGGTATTTGGACTCTCAAAAACGTCTTCCAAAGTCTTGTAAAACTGCTCCCCCGAAGGTGGTTTAAATAGGAAAACACATGAAGAGTTTTATCAATTTAAAACACTGAAATTCTATCCAGCGTACAAGGTACCCGAAGCGGTTTGGGGTCCCTGCGAACCGGTTCGGGCTGGGTTCGGGGAAATTCGCTGGTCAAAGGGGCTTTCAGCACTTAGAAAAAATTCCAAGGAGTTTCTTGGAAATATCTCCATTTTCAACGGGCCATAACTTGTTCACCGTAGATCGGATTGAGGTTCCGTTTCTTCCAGTATCTTTATTGCGGCAAGATCTTCAACTTTCCAGTTGACTGGTCCTCCGGAAGGTGGCTGTAAAATTACCAAATTGCCCTTAAAATTCCCTATCAAGCCTTGTTGCACTGTTTTGACTTCTCTTGCGTACCACTTGCGTTACGAGCCTAAAATCATGGAACGTGAAGTCTTTGAGGCAGATGAGTGACACATGATGGAGATAATAAATGCTTGATTTTCGGAATTCAGATTGAGGCCGTCGTGTGCGATCGTGTAGAGACGTGCCAAATGTAACGGCGTACGACATAAATAACTGAAACATTTCGGGCATGATAAAAATGTCCTTACATAGTGTTAATTTTGTTCTAACCATATCATCTTTTCTCTTCCCCTTTTTCTAAGTGTTAAATAAATTTAATCCTAAATATCGTTCCCTGTGTATTCGATCCCTACTTGCCACCACACTTCCAAACTGTGCAAGTTGAGGTATTTATTTTGTATAGGGTATAAACACCCAATGACACATATTCTACATCTGAAGTTTACACCTCATCACGCACCCTTCCTCTTTCAGAAAGCCAAGACGTAAGTCTCAAACTCCAAGGTGGCCCTCACAACAATCGTGGAGACCTCAGGGAAGCCCACAGATATTAGAAGCTTAGGCTCAGTTCCCAAGCCATAGTTGAAAAGACGCCTAAAAGTTAAAATGATCTCAAAGGGAGTCGAGGCCAAATTATGGGCCTTGATAATCTTTTTCACTTGCGACATGGTGGGTTTATCAACCACTACAAAATATGGGGAAAGTGTTAAGACTTAAAGCATAAGTGAGTTCAAGTACAAAAGTAAAAAGTAAACTCCAACTCACCCACATAAGGAGGGGTGCACTAAAGGGTGAGGAAACCAATGTGCTCAACAGGGTCTAGTGTGGCGCAAGTGATGCGACTCAATTTGTGTCTAAAGTTCTAGTAATTACAGTTCAAGTGCAAACCGATCACGGAAGTAATAAGCCCGGTAAGACGGGGTATCGATCTCAGGGACTAGGATGTGGAGACGTGACGACGATAGACTAGAACGAATGACCTAAAAGATTGACTCATAAAAGAAATAAGAAAAGATGATTTGTTGGTGAAATGTTATATTTTACATCAACAAAAGCAATTGAAAAACCTATCTAAATTTTCTACGCATGCAAAACTTATGAGAAGGTGATTTGATTAATATGAGAGAAAAACAAGGTCGGAATACCATCCCCCATCCCTAGTACATTTTCCGGATACAACCCTAACTGTGAATTAGATAATTTATTATACCCAGACTTTATAAATCTCAAGCATTACATATATGAGGGTACAAGTCTGCATCATACATAATCAAAAGTAAGAATAAAGCGGTGTCGCAAAAGGTAATACGCGTGTCGCATTCTTAAACACCCCGGTTACTTAAGGTCAACCGAGGTTAAAAGTCCTACGAAAGTTGTCTTAACCAATAAAGACGATTCAATCATTTATTTAACTCAGGGAATCCGTGAAAACCACATCGGGTTTGGTTCATGCATTCCAACCCTTAAAAACCTAGCCGAACATGGTGTAACTGTGATTAAGTAAGAAATCTACATAGCATGGAATCATTATTAAGCTAAAAATGTGATAAAACATGAGAAATAATAATAAAAGTATTGGAAATAAAGGTTACCAGGATTGAAGAACAAGAACATGCAAGAAGAAATTAAAGCTTAAAGAAAAACTCGAATTGAAGGTGCAAAATATATAAATTCTTCTCCTAGATGGTCCTCCTTGATTAGGAGTTTTTACATGAATGAAATCCAAATAAAAAGAGTCCTAATGACTAAATATATAGGCTAGAGGTCGTTTAGAAGAGTCCCCAAAACATAAAACTCTTTTGGCTAAAAGATAAGGACAAAATCAAAATCCCGTATCTGCCAATCTTTTCACACTTAGAAAGCATGACTAATTTTGTAAGCAACTGTGAGTGTGACAAAAGGGGCAGTTCTGATCCTTTAATTTTAATAGGTCCGGATCGCTCTTGTTTTTCATTTAGAGATTTTTCCTTGACTTCTCTCATCTTCATATGATCATAACTTCTTCACCGTAGCTCGAATTGAGGTTATGTTTTTTTCGGTGTTCTTGTAATTGAAATATCTACAACTTTCCAGTTGGCCTACCTTCAGACTAAGGCTGAAAAATTACGAAAATTCCCTTCAACTCCCCATTTCTTGATTTCTTTCACTATTTTGAGTTCTCTTTTCCATCTTTCTTGCATGAAATACCTGTAAAACACATAAGAGATACACAAAACACGAAATACTTGCCAATAGGAGTTACTAGCATAAATATGAGACAAATCCAAGCTATTTACACCGCACGGGATCATAAAAATACCGAAATTAAAGGGATAAATGTGAAGAATTCATGCCTAACCAAACCCCCCTAACTTAGAACTTTGCGCGTCCCGAGCAATGTAAAAGCATAAGAGCATGAATTAAGGATCCTTTAAAAACTTTATTGGGATAGAATACCTTTTTTGGGGGCAAGGGATTACATTTAGCGTATGCAACAAGCCTTTAAACCCCTATGTTACCCTAGTGGGACGAATGGTGTCTCCTAAGGGTTTGCAGTGAATATACCCACAAAATTCAACTAAAAAAATCAAAATACTTAAAAATTGTACAATTTAAACTCCTCACAAAATAGTCACTTGTAAATTCATATTCAACAGTCTCAAATCATAGTGTGTGTGTGTGTGTGTGCGAAGCCAAAAATCAAACCGCAAATTTCGACCAATTGATCATTACATTACTTTTCGAAAATTCGTTTTGATTTTAAAATCTCACGGGATACTCTCACAAACGAATCACTCGGATTGTGGTTATTTATCTCGGTATGCATGATTTATAAGAGTAAATATAATTTACCCAATGTCATGCACACAATTTGAAAGACGTAATTTATTTGAGTGAAAAGATCTCTTCATCGGGTTACGGTCATTGGAAAACGGGAGGCATCATCTCGTATTCTCACCAATTAATCTCTTTTATTATCTTTTTCGTGTTTTAGGCTCTCTACGCGGTAGTTAATTTCGTAATTTGGACTTAGCTAGCACTTTTTTTTATCTCTTCATCGGGTTGTAATGTATAATGGGTAAAAGGAGATGGTTGGATATTTTTCGAATTGGAAAATTTTCTTATGATGTCCGTTAGTGCTTTTTCGGGCATTTGATCGTTTTCTCTTCTTTTTCTATTTTTTTCTATTTTTCTTTTCTTGTTATTTTTGTTGAGCATTTTCTATTTTTCTCTTGCCGCTTTTTATACACTTTTCAGACTTTATTTGATGAGTATTCGATTTTCACAATTCCGAGCTAATTGGATTTTTCAGGTTATCAAACGAAAAGGAAAAAATTTACCCGGCTCAATTGCGTTTGCAAAAGGGATGATTTTTCACAACTTTTTATGGCTAATATTTTTGGTTGACAAACGAGGGCCTACTTCATTGTCCAAATGTGTAAGGACATTTTGTCCTTATCAATTTGTATGTCGTATGTCGTTACACCGTTGAAGAAACTCGAGATCGCATCTATGTCAACGGATCCGAATATCAAAGCGTCTTCAACATCATAACCTCTGCGAGAATGAACTTGGTAAAGTTTTGTTTTAAAGTCCCTTAAAGTTTCATACTTAGTATTGGGAATTTTTTTATGACATGTTTTTTATAAAAATAAGAAGTAAGTTTTTTCAAGCAAAAAGAGGCTTTTAAAAGATTTTTTATTTTCTGGTAAACCGGGTCGGTCCGCCCCTTTTAAAAACGAACTGATCCGCCTCCGGACCGGTCTGCCTCTATACTGGACCGATCCAAAAACATGACACATTTTTTTATCTTTTTATTTTTCTGATTTTTTTCTTTGAATTGGATTCACACTAGAGATTAATCGCCCTAATCTAAAAGTCTACCTACTCCCCGGCAACGGCGCCAAAAACTTGACGCGACTCAATTTGTGCCTAAAGTCCTGATAATTACGGTTCAAGTGCAAACTGGTCACGGAAGTATTAAACCCAGTAAGACAGGGTATCGATCTTAGGGACTAGGACGTGGGGACTTGACGACGATAGACTAGAACGAATAACCTAAAAGATTGACTCATAAAAGAAATAAATAAATAAATAAATAAAAAGATGATTTGTGAGTGAAATGTTCTATTTTACTTCTACGAAAGAAATTAAAAAACCTATCTCAAATATGGGGAAAGTGTTAAGACTTAAAGCATACGTGAGTTCAAGTACAAAAGTAAAAAGTAAACTCCAACTCACCCACATAAGGAGGGGTGCACTAAAGGGTAAGGAAACCAATGTGCTCAACAGGGTCTAGTGTGGCGCAAGTGACGCGACTCAATTTGTGTCTAAAGTTCTGCTAATTACGGTTCAAGTGCAAACCGATCACGGAAGTAATAAACCCGGTAAGACGGGGTATCGATCTCAGGGACTAGGACGTGGAGACGTGACGACGATAGACTAGAACGAATGACCTAAAAGATTGACTCATAAAAGAAATAAGATAAGATGATTTGTTGGTGAAATGTTATATTTTACATCAACAAAAGCAATTGAAAAACCTATCTAAATTTTCTACGCATGCAAAACTTATCAGAAGGTGATTTGATTAATATAAGAGAAAAATAAGGTCGGAATACAATCCCCCATCCCTAGTACGTTTTCCAGATACAAACCCTTAGTGTGAATTAGATAATTGATTAAACCCATACTTTATAAATCTCAAGCATTACATATATGACGGTACAAGCCCGCATCATACATAATCAAAAGTAAGAATAAAGCGATGTCGCAAAAGCTAATACGCGTCTCACACTCTTAAACACCCCGGTTACCTAGGGTCAACCTAGGTTAAAAGTCCTACGACAGTTGTCTTAACCAATAAACACGATTCAATCATTTATTTAATTCAGGGAATCCGTACAAACCACATCGGGTTGGGTTCATGAATTCCAACCCTTAAAAACCTAGCCGTACATGGCGTAACTATGATTAAGTAAGAAATCTACGTAGCATGGAATCATTATTACGCTAAAAATGTGATCAAACATGAGAAATAATAATAAAAGTGCTGGAAATAAAGGTTACCAAGATTGAAGAACAAGAACATGCAACAAGAAATTAAAGCTTGAAGAAAAACTTGAATTGAAGGTGCAAAATATATAAATTCTTCTCCTATATGTTCCTCCTTGATTAGGAGCTTTTACATGAATGAAATCTGAATAAAAAGAGTCCTAATGACTAAATATATAGGCTAGAGGTCGTTTAGAAGATTCCCCAAAACATAAAACTCTTTTGGCTAAAAGATAAGGACATTATAAAAATCCCGTATCTGAAAATTTTGCCGCACTTAGAAAGCATGACTAATTTTGTAACGGACTGTGAGTGTGAAAAAAGGGGAGGTCCGGATCCTTTAATTTTAATAGGTCCGGATCGCTCTTGTTTTTCATTCAGAGATTTTTTCTTAACTTCTCTCATCTTCAAATGATCATAACTTCTTCACTGTAGCTCGGATTGAGGTTCCGTTTTTTTCAATGTTCTTGTACTTGAAATCTCGTCAACTTTCCAGTTGGCCCTACCTCCGGACTAAGGCTGAAAAATTATGAAAATTCCCTTCAACTCCCCATTTCTTGGTTTCTTTCACTATTTTGAGTTCTCTTTTCCATCTTTCTTGCATGAAATACCTGTAAAACACATCAGAGATACACAAAACACAAAATACTTGCCAAAAGGGGTTACTAGCATAAATATGAGACAAATCCAAGCTATTTACATCGCACGGGATCATAAAAATACCAAAATTAAAGGGATAAATGTGAAGAATTCATGCCTAATCAGCAAGCAGCCCCAACAGCGAATAATCTATCCTTCCAGTTTTGGGGGTCTTTGTGTGTCCTTAGAAAAGGCTGTCATTTTAGGCCTAGGTGCTAAGTACTTCAATCCTTTGTCATTTAATTTTTCAGCTCCTAATTAAACCCCATAGAACTTCAAGAACTAGGTCGGGGAAACATCACACGTGACTTCGCTAGACTCCCTAAAGGCTAAGACTGATGCTATCAGAGGTCTCCATGAGTTGGCTACTAGTTGAGAAAGGGCTATACCAATAGCTTTTAGGATCCTAACCGCAAGAAGAGGCAGGAGGAACCTGGACTCAAATTAATGGAAACACTCGTTGAAGCACGTATAATTTTCCACAATTGATCAGGCCCTCTTATTAGGCCTTACGTCCCTAATAGTGACATTCTTCAAAATCTTATAGGTCTTTCAGACCTCTGCCAGATCTTGTTCAAAAATTCTTGAGGCCCCATTAGCGAAATTGAGGTTGAAAACCCCCTCATAGCCCATCACCTTCGCACCAGGGGGAAATGACCCACTGGGAGGATGAAGGGAAAGCTCAACCTTTGGCTTCAATATGGGAGGAAGTGAAACATGGGGCCCAACAATAAATATAGGTGTGTGATCCAAGACCTTAGAGATTTTCTCAGTAGATATTGTTTAGGAGAAAGGTTTTTCTTAATCAAAGAAATTATAAAGATGAGAGAGAGTAGAATTTAACGATGAAGAACTCAACTCATCCCAAGAGGCTCTATTATAGCCCCTAAGGCCTAGAGTTCCCTCCTTTTTTCTATCTCCAAGACCAGTCACTTTAGCCCTCTCAGTTACACCAATGCTCTCAGTCCCCAATACTTGTCCACAGCTATGTGCGGGTTCTTTCCTAGTGCATTCTAATCATGACAAAAATCTCAGTGGCTAGTTACGACCCAACCCCAACTTTCATAAAGATAAGTGTTGACCCTTGCAACCTTTGCAAGAAACAATAAGGGGATACTAATGATATCCTACATCACACTTGGTATTTAAAAGATCCTCAAATGCCTACAAGGCATAGCAGAGATCCTTATATTGACCCCAGACCTCAGACTAACCACTACATGGTATCTAAGACCTATATTACTCTCAGGGGTAAGCTTTCGTACAATAGAAGACATAAGTCGTGCCCTTTTCAACCTAGAAGGATCAGTTGTTCCAACACATCTCCTCAAAAAATATTAGAGACCACAACATCAAGGTTTTGTCTTGACTTACACTCAGAGCAAACCTCATATTGAAGAGAAATACCCTTGTGAGTCGCCCAAGCCTCGGACCTAAGGTAAGTTAGTGTGTAGTACGACCCTTCTAGACCCCAATGTACCTCCGGTAAGTCTCTTGCAACCAATCTGGCAGGTAGGTGAAAATTACAACATTGTTTCACCTACCGCCACTACCCAACTCCACTTGCACTGAATAATCCCATCAACATTTAGTACTACTAACAACCACCTTACACCACCTGCAAGTACTTTGGCCAACACTCCACCACTTTGTTCACACCAGCAGACCTTAGGGACACCACAACCTTACTGCGTAAGTCCACTTATTACCATTATGGGTATTTGTGTATATATAGGACGTTGATGGAAGACCAAATATATGTTCAAGTAGTCGTACTTATAGAGAATCAATAGTTCTAAGCATAACAAGTGTTTTACTCTTCGCTTCATACTCATAACCCACTATTAGGAGTTTATATTTGTAACTTGGATTATTTCTAGTGTTTACACAATTTGTATATCTTGTCGGGCCCTAAATTAATACTTAGGCATCCTTATATAAGCCAATTTATTACTTCGTAAGGTCCTTTATATTGTTAATAAAGGCCATAAGACTTCATACTCTCTTAGAAAAATCTCAAGAGGTCTCATAGACTATAAAAACCTACTTATAATATGATAAACCAGTACAACACCTTTGACAATGGACCCTCATTTAAGGTCTGAACCACTTTATATCAGTGTTTCACACTTTGACACTTCTCTCCTCTTACCCATCTGAGGTTCAAAGGGAAGAACATTTGGGTGTAAAGTCACTTACGATTTTAACACTCATAAATATGCTTAGAGGTTGATTATTGGGATTTGGGGTTGCTACACATTAGTGTTTTCCCATTCATTCTTTGGATTCATTAAATTTTTTCTTGTGTATTTCTTTTTACATCCTATTTGTTACTAAAAGACTCTTGCACGCATTTGAGTACCTTCTAGACCCCCGAGTGGTCCCAACAAGAGTTCTCGTTCGAGAGTATATCGACATTCACCTACACGCACATAACGTACTCGATCTTAGGTCCTGAATTCCGCAATACCTATCCCAAACTTGACTATTGATGCCTCTAAGATTAGGTTTACTAGAGATGGTTTTGATTTACATGCCAATTTTATATCTGGAACGTTGAGGACAAATAGAGATATTGATCTCTACTATTTAGAGAGGAGTGAGGAAGGTCATTTTGTTATACTCTTGATTCAGAAACTTCATGGAATAAGATTTTAAAGGCCATACTCATCGACCAAGGCTACCCTTGTTCGAGAGTTCTCTGAGAACATTATTGTGACTAGTCCACCACCTCTAATTTTGACCTCTTTTATTCGAGTTTATGAGATTATGTTGACTGGGGATGTCTTAACTACCCATCTTGGTATTAAAAGAATTTATCGTCGTACTTATATACCTTTTACAAAAAGATTGATTGAACATGACCAGGTTGATACATTTCTTGATGGTAGAGAGATAACTTGACTTGGGTTGGGAACCTATTTACTTAGTTATCATGTCGCACTCTACCATTTAGTCCTCACGTCGACCTCCATCTCAGCCTATATACTCAGAGGGATTCCCTTTACCTGCATAAGTCCCAGCTCCAGAACCAGTCCCTCGTGCTCATATAAGAGTACAATGATACAAAGTTTTCTTATATATGGGCATATTTTTACCAATTGATTGTGCAAATGGCCATGATCTATGACCACTTTGATGATCATCTCAACTAGGTTGACAGAGAACATGATAGCCTGAGGCCTGATGTTAATTTTATTTTAGGTTATCTGAGATGTTTTGAGCTTGTACGTGATCTTCCATGGTCTTCATATGCACCACCTCCGCCACCTGCTCCATCACAGTCTCCTGAACTCCCTATTGCTAATGACAATGATGATGAGGATTATGAGACTATTCAAAAGTGGATATAAGAGGATTAGAGAATTTATGTGTTATCTCTATTTTTTTATTGAGACATTTGAGTACCTTTTCATTGGTACTTTGGATATTTTTTTATAAATATATGTTTGTATTACTCCTTGTTGGTTTTAGAGTAATTATTTTGTGGGTGATGATACATTGGGTTGTTATGGGTTTATAAAGGTTTTATCCATGTCTTAGTGCCAGCCTTAACACTACTATAATTATTGCTTTACGATCTCATTCTAGTTAGATAGATTTATACCATATTTCCTGATTTTCTTATTTACTTAAGTTATATATCTCACCATCTAGTTTCGAACTTGACATTCACTTTCTATTTGTATGTTTCTCATACACGTGATATTTATCTTAGAGAACCCTTCTTTATAACAACGGTTGTTTCACAAGATTACTAGATTTTACTTTGCTAGTACCGTTTATACAATATAATTATGGATATATTTTCTAAGTTATACTCGTTATCTATATATTTGTACTTATCTTTCTCTTTTTGTGTCAAAATGGGGGAGAAACATCTAAGATAGGTGGAGATATGTGTAATACCCGTAATTTTTAAGATTTTTAAAACAAGGGATTCATTAAAATTTAAATATGGGAAATTTAATTAATAATTGATCTGGATTAAAATAATTACTAACTAGTGAGCTAAGGGTTAGTATTTATTGATGATAATATTAGTGAATATTATTGAGCGAATAAAATAATATATAATTGTGTACTTATGAGAATTGTCATGAGTAAAAAAAATACGACAATTACGTTAATTAATTTGGGACGCAAGTGTCAGTCGTGTCAGGACTAAATTAATGGAGTAAAAAAATTCTTTAGAAGTCACTGAAACGGTCATTACGAGTACACCAATGTGTCCAGAAGGATCGAAATAGTTAGAAAAGTCTACCCGGGGATTTAGTTTGGGTTTTGGGATAGTTTTTGGCCAAACCAGCATCCCGAAAGGGCGTTTTGGTCATTTTTTTTTGAAGTATAATTACTGACGAAAATTAAAGAAATAAAAGGTCAGGTATGAGGGTTGGATTAGGGTTATCTGTGTTCGACACAGAGAAGTCAAAAGGGGGAAGGAGGAGGAGAGGTTTCTAGGGTCAGAACCACCACCAATGCACCTCTCTCACCACCGAGACCACCACTGCATAGATCGGAGAGCGTGGATCGCAACCATACTAACGACATCAACGGATCAGAACTTCTTTTGTGAGGCAAGTGTTTAATCCTTGCTTTCTTTTCGAAATAATCATTTTCATGTTAGTGTAGCTGATAAACACCCTTGAGTTAAATGGGACTTTGATGAAGAGTGATATTTGAATGCATAAATTAGGACTGAATTGATATGAAATTGATTTATTCATGTAGTTAGAATAATAACCATGAATTTATGATGAACATTGATGATTAAATCTGGGATTAGAATACCTGAATTGAAAATTGATGAACTAGATTTCCAATGTATATGAATTTAGGGATTTCGGATTTTAGGGTTTTTTGTCAAGGATTTAACGATTCTAGGTTGTTAGAAATCGTCCCTATATGTGAAACAATGTTTGGGATTGATTTTTGGGAGTTTGGGAGTAATCAGTAGAGGTTTTTGGGTTGAAAATGGTGGAAGAACGTAATAGGTAGAGGTAGGGGAGGAAACAGCATCATCTCGTTCGAACAAGATTGGATCTCGTTCTAACGAGATGGCAACTCGCGCGAAGAGGTCGTTCAAACGACATGATATCTCATTCAAACGAGATGAAGTTTCGTTTGAACGACATGATAGGATTTTTGGAAAATTCGTTTTAGTTCCAATTTGTGTGCGGAATTATTGGAGTTTATTTGGGGATAATACTTTAAGGTTTTTGGAACGATGACTCATCCGTAAAAATTACGAGAGAGAGAATATTCGTAATTTAACAAATATAATGTAAGTAGTAATGATAATAATACTAGGTATGAACCGTAATATTTGGGCTGTGTGTATACCTAATGATCTTCAGGGGTTTTCGTGAATATCTATAATACTATTAATTTTGTGTACGACATACCTACCATAAAGAGAGGACAGTCTTATCTTGAGGAGCCTTCTGGTGGATTTAGATTGATGCCTCAGAACATATAACCTAGGTACGGGCTATCAGTGAGAATGATAGTGTTGACGGTCATATGGATGCGTAGGTATGTGCGTAGCCCATAGGCTTGGAACTACGTTCGCCTTCAATATGTGTGATTTTTATTTATACGGTTCGAGAGTGATTCCAAACTGATTGTCCTTATTCAATACGAGATGTATCGGGACTCGATAGCAGAGTATGCATGCACCGCAGCTAAGTCTAAAGGTGTTGTATTAGTATTTATTTATAGTAGTGTGATGAAAAATAAATACTTTTGATTTACTCTACTGTGTGAATATGTAGATGAGTATGTAAATGAAATCGAATCAATTATGTGAATTCTTAACTTTATTGTGGAATTTTACTTGGGAGAGTAAAGGAAGAAATATTTAATAATAATTATATGTGGGGAATACAGGTTATTGCTATGGGTGAGTGTTAGAAGGTTTATGGCTATGACCTATTTGGGTGTGATAAAAATAATTAGGACGGGTTAGAGGTACGTTAGGCGTGCACAATAGTTGAGAGGTGAGAATCTCAAGTGAGTGCTCGAAAAGGTAACATGCACATAATATTTTTTTTGTTGCAATTTTTAAATACTTGCTAAATTTTTTTAAAATATTTTACACTCGGGCTCTGACCCGTCTCTTGCAAAAATCTCTTTTCTTATGAAATTATTTCAGGTGTCCAGCCACAGGGACGCCAGGCCTAGACTATTGGATCTTTTGACGTGCTGTAGCTATTGTGGGAGTTGCAGGTCCTCGTACTTAGATGCCTCCAATTCTATGACGTTAGTTCTTTGATTTAGACTTCTCAGTTAGGGCATGTATCACCCATTCTCATTTTATTTATGATAGAGAGACATTGTACTCTTCTCATTTCAGTATTTCAGTTTCAGTTGGATTTGGTATTATTACGATTGGTGGTTTGGATTTTATTAATCGGATTGATTTTGTCAGCCTTCTCATTTTCAGTTAAATGGTGTTTTATCCATAATTTGTTCACTCATAAAAAACAATAGTGAATGTGTGAATGGTTAAATTAATTGATTTTAATTATTGGACAAAATGTTTTGACACTTGCTTAATTAATTATTAGGTGATTAATAAAAGAAATATTTTCGACAGTGATGCTAAGACTGAACCAACTGGATACTTTGATTTAATTTAATAAAGGACAGACCATCCTGTATTTAATTAGGCGGGGTGTCACAGGTAGGGATGGCAATTTAATCCGACCCGTAGGAGCCCCGACCCGACCCTAATGAGGCGGGTTTTAAAACCCGATTAATAAATTAGGAGCGGGTATGGGTTTTAAAAAAAATCCATTTATTAAATGGGAAGGGTTAGGAGTCAAGTTAAATAAAATCGCACCGCCCCGTTTAACTTATGCCTACATAATCACCATTTATATGTATGTTAATTACAATTAAACCATACACACACACACTAAAAAAACACTTTATTTGTATGTTAATTTTGTAAAAGATTTATGTGAAAACTAATAGTTACATGGTAAAAACAGACATAAATACATAGTGCATTTAACTAGCTTCCTCAGTCTTCGATTAATCTTCATTTTGCCTTTATCTAAATCAGCTTTGTTGACTCCTCACACTCCTTTGTGATGTCATTAATCTTTGATGAATTCTTCGCTAGTTTCTCATCTAGTTTCTTAATGAGGAGGTTTATCTTTAATTAAAAGGGATTATCTATAAGCCCCTAATACACATACCTAAGTACCTATCAACGTTTAAGAGATTCTCAACCTAAGGTCACTAAACCAGTTCTAGAAATAACTAAAAAGTAATCAATTAACGTTAAGAGAGATAATAAGCATATAATTAAGGAATCATAAAGAACATATGGGGTGCCTAATACCTTCCTCACTCGTAACCCGATTCCCGAACCTGCATAACAAGAATCTTAGGACAAACTTTAAACTTAAACATGCCTTAGGATTAGCCCGAACGGGCTAACTCGAATCTTTTGTTTATTTTTGTATAAAACAAATTGGTGACTCTAACCAAACCGACAAAGCCCCTTATCGCACGGAACACACTTAGGCCTAGGCCCAAAACCAGGGGTGTGAGACTCAAACTGGACATGGCGTCAAACATCTTTTAGGGGCAAAGTCTCACCGCGCAACCCACGCCAAGTCGGACGTGATGAGGGGCTCATGTGTAGAATATTCTCTTCTATGTTGGGCTATGTCGCTCAAAAGTGGTTCGAGAAGTTATTCACTGGATCAATTGCAAGCTTAAAGCAATCAGAAGAAGCCTTTACCGCAAGATATAATCACCAGTAGTTTGAGCCCCGGGAGGATGGATGATTTGCTCATGCTCAAGAAGATACCACATGACACCCTTAGGGAATACTTCTGGTGGTATTGGGAGGTGTAAAACGAGGTAGATTAGGGTTTGAGAAGGCTGTTGTAGATTATTTCAAAATAAGATTGCCTAGCGACCTCATTTTGTACCACTCATTGATGAACAAGGAAGTGACCACGGTCGACAATCTCACGCTCGGATAAAACAATATGCCAAAGTGGAAGATGTGGTTGTCGGAAGCGACTAAGGCGGAATCCAATCCAAAATGAATGGAAATAGCGCCAAGGCAACCGCTTTCAAGAAAGGGAAAAGAAGATGAAGACTGCTCTGAATACTGAGATAAAGTCGATCCGACCAAAGCCTGTCAGGTGATTAATACTGTTTTTAAGGAGACGGTCAACAAGATCAAGGATAAGTCGTACTTCCAGTGACCGAGGAAAATGATCGAAGACCCTGCAAAGAGATATACCGTGTTGAGGATCTCATACAATAAGGACCATAATCATAAGATCAAAAACTTCAAGGCTTTCAAGTCTCATTTGGTGGAGCTAGTCCAAGTAAGGCACCTACAAATGTTGAAAAGAAGCACAATAAGGACATCGTGGTCAACTAAAGACCAAACAATGTCCTTGACGATGTTGAGGACCACATGTTCACCGTCATCCACGAAACATCCAGCCCGGACCAAATCAAAGGAAACGTCATTAAAATGGAGGTAAGGAGGTTAGCCACCATGGTGGAGGCCTTCCAGATCGACCCATGCACGCCCAATGACATGCCTGGAGTACTCACCATTTAAAAGAGGCTGGAATTAATGGAATTTTTTAAGGGCCAATGTATTTCTTGATTAGATCAAGACTTTGCGCCCCAAGGGCCACAAAGCCTTAGTAAAAATTGTGGAATCAAGAATTGTCATTTATGAGTCACGTGGGAGGCGAACAATCACGGGACCCACGCACAAAAGCTGATGCACATCACCACAAGATTTACTCCACATTTATTGAAGATATACCCAATAATAAAGGATATTCACAACTAAGCGGAAATATAATCGGATGTGCTTATCAGTACCCAACAGATAAGTGATAGGTAGAGTCCACCTTTGTGGGACCTCTAAGAGCCCGTGGCTTTAAATATTGTAATGGCCCCATTATGAGGGCATGTGAATTTCAAAACCTCAAAATCTATGAATTTGAACTCAGAAAAATATTCAATAAAAGATCCGCCATGGACGTAAGCAATTTGCCGAATCACTTGCATGTATTCCCCCTCTATGTGTTTGGTTACTATTAGTTCCCATATGGTTACTTTTTTGGCTTGTTTGATTGCTTAGTTTATACATGTGATACACTTACAGATTTTAATACTCAGTTCCACGTGGCCTTATTGGCGAAACTGTTTTCAACATGCCCTTATCGTTAATTTCAAAGAGTCTAGAAACTTATCACCATGTTTCCCTTTCATATTTGGTAAATTTAATAATTATGATGTATATCATGTTTGGTTACTTGAAGGAAGAATACCGCCTCTCCCAGATTAAGAGTCTTATGCATAAAATGGCTTAAATTTCCAACATTACCTTGGGAATAGGAACTCAACATTGCCGATTTAGTTATATTGATTGGATGCTTGATAAACATCTATAAAAAAGTTTTCCTATTAATTATATTATTTAAATAGGGACCCTTGAACGGGTGTTCGTGTTAATTGGGTGAGAAATGGCTTGACACTCAACAAAAATACAACTTAGCACACCTAAGCGATTATTACGCCAACGCGGATTAGATCCTTGAAATTCAGTTTTCAAATGCTGAACGACTCTTTTTGGCCTTATGAACTTGTCATGCGCCTTGAACGACCTCTTAAGACTTGCACATGCCCAGGATCTTCGTGAATAATAGTAGTTTGGTGTATCATCAAAATTATTTATTTAAAGTCGTGCCTTCACCTAGCAAGCTAATCTTTTTAGCTTGGCATTTAAGCTGTGAGAAGTAGTAACTGAACAGACTTGGCCAATTATATTATATCTTGTCAAGCGTTCAAACTGAAGAAATTGATGCCCATGTGCGGACCCTTTGACAGCAGGTTAGCCTGTGTGCATCACCAAGTTCGCGTCAGTGTCAAATCTCAATTTAGATAGACAGTTGAGTATCATCCTCAACTTACACGGTAATCTAGCATGCTCGTCTTTTGGGTCAATTATCCAATCCATTTATGGTGTTTAGGACCAGCTTGTATTGTATGGAATTGTATTTGTCTATATGGGATAGGATATGTTGGATTTTTGAATAAACGCTGAGTTGATGACAGTCATAATTTGTCGTGTAATGCTATTACAAAATTGTTATAGATGGTGGCTATTTGATATATAATAAAACATCCAACACATCTCCGTTTTATTGGTATCCTACTTTTTGAAAAGTGGCTCATGCGCGACCGTGTCCTGTCTTCTCCATAGTCCATCTAGGTGCTTCTTATATTTTGGTTAATATATATTTCAACTTTAGTATGATGTTCACTTTAGTTTCTTGAAAAAGGACAACTTACATGTGACATCATGTCAACTATTGAAGTCGTCTTTCACTTTCAATTTTCCTCACCTCCTCTAAAATAGAAAGGACAATGTATATATGACTCAACTCAACAAATCAGGAGAGGGAAAAAAACAACACTACCAAAGTTGGTCCACGTAAGCCTATCCAATCAATATGAACTACCAAGATAATTATAACTCTCACATGAATGGTTTTAAACCCACCACTACCTTCTTGTGCCTACCAACTCTAGTTTTCTATCTACACAAATCTCTTCTAAGAGACAAGAACCCAACAAAGGCTTACATTTGGCTAAGGAAAAAGATAATAACTATCAAACAAGGCGGTAATAATGGTGGTGTCACCATGGACGATGGCAGAGATGTGGACGACACTGGGCTCAACGATCGCTAGTTTCATGTTTGTTTCGGCAATTATTCGCCAGTACTGTCCCTACGAGCTCCGGCGCTACTTTGAGAAATACACGCACAGGCTCTCGGGCTTTTTCAATCCTTACATTCGAATATCCATCCACGAGTTCACAGGGAGCCATCTCAAGCATAGTGAAGCCTATTCAGCTGTTGAGGCCTACCTGAGCGTGAACTCGTCAAAAAGCGCCAAGAGACTCAAGGCCGAGATAGGGAAAGATAGCCACAAGCTAGTACTAAGCATCGATGAGTACGAAAAGGTAAGCGACGAATTCAATGGTGTCAAAGTTTGGTGGGCTTCGAGCAAAGTCGTGTCGCCAACCCGGCCCATGTCTTATCACCCTGAGCCAGAAAGGAGATATTACAAGCTCACATTCCATAAGCGATACCGGGAGATGATAACTGAGTCTTACTTAAAGCATGTGATGAAGAAGGGGAAGGAAATTATAAGAGGAAACAGGCAGAGGAAGCTTTACACAAATGGCTCCAATAATAGATGGTTAAGCCCCAAGCAGACAATGTGGAGCCATATTGTGTTCGAGCACCCAGCTACTTTCGAGACAATGGCAATGGAAACAGAGAAGAAGCAGGAAATTATTGAAGACCTGTTGACTTTCAGCAAGAGTAAGGATTTTTACGCGAGGATCGGTAAAGCATGGAAACGGGGGTATTTACTTTATGGTCCCCCCGGAACGGGCAAATCAACCATGATTGCTGCAATGGCGAATTTGCTGAGTTATGACGTTTATGACCTTGAGCTTACAGCTGTGAAGGACAATACGGAGCTGAGGAAGCTTTTGATTGAGACCACGAGTAAATCCATAATTGTAATTGAGGACATTGATTGTTCACTTGATCTCACAGGTCAGAGGAAGAAGAAAGAGGACATATCTTTGGAAGACGGGAAGGGGAGAAAAGATACTTTGAATAAAGAGCTCGGAGAAGAGAGCATCAGCAGCAGAGTCACTCTGTCTGGGCTTTTGAATTTCATTGATGGGCTTTGGTCTGCATGTGGAGGAGAGAGAATCATTGTATTTACGACTAATTATGTGGAGAAGCTGGACCCTGCTCTCACAAGAAGTGGTCGGATGGATAAGCACATAGAGCTTTCTTATTGCAGTTTTGAAGGATTTAAGGTGCTAGCCAAAAATTACCTGGAGCTGGAAACACATGAGATGTTTGAATCAGTTGAGCGGTTGATGGGAGAGACAAAGATTACACCTGCTGATGTTGCAGAGAACCTCATGCCCAAGTCTGCAATACAAGATGCAGAGAAATGCCTTGCGAATCTGATTAGAACTCTTGAGGAAGCAAAGTATGAGTCGATAGAGAAGGGACCCGCAAAGGAAGATGCTCAGCTGCAAGATAAGGAAGAAGCTGAAAAATCATTATGAAACGCTTATACAATTTTTATAATAAACATAATTAATTGTGGAAAAATTTCAATTGGTGGGGATTATTAGCATTTAGATTTACAAATCTTTGTGTACACAGATTGCATGCTATTTCCAATTGAATATTAAAATCTCAGCTGCAGCAAGTTAGATCTGGGAATAAACTGGAAAAGATAAAATTAGTGACCTTTAGAGGGAGAATGGTTCCATTACAACACGAAAAATCAGTTTCTAAAAGCTGATTATATATCATCTACAGACCCAACCAACCCAAATGCTCGGAGGCAGACCATTTCATGTCCAGAAAAATAAACAAGGGATCATGAAACTTTCGGCCACAATACCAGTTAAATGGTTATTGGACACTGGCTAGATAAGCAGAAGACTAAAAGATTCCCAACAATTCCCCATTCGTCAATGGTTTCTTTGAATGTAGACGCACTAAAAAACTGAAGGCTCAATCTACATAACTTTCTCTGCATCACATAACTGCCTGCTGGAAATCATAAAATAGGCTGCATGAGGGTGGTTGTGTACATTTCGCCACGGAAGAACTCTCTAGTCACATCTTCCTTCACGTAATAGAGTTACATTCAAAATTGATAAAATTATCCATCATATAACCAAACCACCTTCCCGCAAGAAAACTACAATTCTGGCTTTTCTGGCAGAACATGCGAAATATTTATAAATCATCTCTATCTTCATCTTTCATCATCGAATTAGGACCATCATCAAACCCAGAACACGGGGCAAGCTCGTTTAGATCAAGAAAACGTCTTTTCCGTACACCTTTGTCTTGATCTGGGCTATCTAATCTCTTTGGCTGTTGATCTTGCTCTTTCTCCACTGTCCCGGGGTCCTCTTCAATGGGTTGATCTACTTTCATCTCCGGGTTATTGTCGTTTGCCTCATCAGAGTCTTCACTGCCCATCGAAAACCCTACATTATCACTTGCATCATCGGTGTGCTTGTCTGATCCATTCGATTGCTCAAATTTCATCGACTCATTTTCCGATTCTGACAACTCATATTGTTTGTAATTAATGCGGTTTCTAGTGGCCCTTTTACTGCGTCTTAGACCTGCCTGGAGGTCATCAACTGACCTTAATTTAGTCTCTCTCCTAGTGCGGCCTGGCAATTTTTTAAATTTTCGGGGCTCATCGCTATCCTCACTCGTACTTAATGAGTCTTCTTCTTCCTCTTCATCATCTTCATCTTCAACATTTTCTCCATCAAAATAATACTCCTCATCTCCTTCAGAGCTGCTGGACATCTTCCTCCCCTCTTTCCGTGTCTTCATATATTCTTCATCATATACAGCTTCACCAACTATATCATCATCACTGTCAAAGTCTGCCTCATTTCCCGAAACTGCTTCGACAAACTCTCGTGCAGAATACCGTTGCGGCCTCTGCCTTCGTCGATTGCTAAATGTCACAAAGTATCAGTTAGTTTACGGATGTATAATAAAGAAAAAGAAATTCTGACGGGGACTGGGTAATACCTGCGATCCAACGGTTCAGATTTACGGTCTTCATCTGTTTCTTCATAATCAAGTGAGTTTGGAGACGGAGCACTGAAAGAGTCATGTTGAGGAATTTGTGAGGGACCACCCCATATACCATTTGTAGAGGCATCGGGTTTTGTAAATTCTCTTCTGACAGTAGGTTCTGGGGAAAGCTGTTTTCTTCTGGTAAGAGGTACAATATTACATAATAAGTCGAGACAATGTTTACTCATCAGAAGAAATCAACAATTGAATTTCTTCCAACATTGTTTTGGATTATAATCCTATGAAGAGTGTCAGATGATATTTTGTGCGAGTGATAAAAACATACTTTGTTATCTTGATAGCCTCATTGATTGATCGGTCATAATCATCTGCAAATTCATCCAACAAAACAATGAGATATCCAAATACCCAATTGTAAATGAAAAAACATCTGTTAGAAAAAAAATACCAAAACTAAGTGTATTGTAATGGGCCATAATATGCTCAAAGTTTATGGAGTACATCTACATCTACTGAGTGCTAAGATGGAAACAAAATAACAGATAACTTTGCCAAATGCAAACACTAGGAACAGATAGCACAACTAAGTGAGAGTCCCCGTGTCTTGAAAAAACACAGACCACAAGAATCAACATGTTCCCACAAAAATTGGGGAAAAAGAACTTATCTGATTCCAGAAGTAGCTAAGGCCGTAATAACCTAGTCGTTTATTGAGAGAACAGAGAAGAAAAGATATCAAGTTTAAGTTGATATATATACAGGCGCCTGTGAGATCCTTTAATGAGGACCTTAAATTGCGGACCAATTTATTTAAAATACCCTGATTTTTTTTTACAAAGTATCTAAATCTAAACATTCTATAAATACCCAATCAGCCCAAAATAAATAATTCTTAATGGCCAACATATATTGACAGATTTTTATAATAGACAAAAAAAATTGGGCTGATTGTTTTTACAGATTACCTAAACATTCTATGGATGCCCTGTAAAAAAAATCAGGACAAAATATTTTTTTTTACTGTAAGGACAACTTGATTTATCCTGATACAAGCACAATGACACCCCATCAGGGTTGATGTTGGGGTTGGGGTTGGGGTTGGGGGGCCTAGGGGGAGGGAAGGGATACCCTTCATTATGTAACCCAGCCACTGGACAATATATACACACAAGAATAGACATAAGCACAAAAAATTAGTAAAGAATATTTACCAAAAAGATTGAAAACATCTGTTAATTCAATCTGATTGTTTTTACAGATTACCTAAACATTCTATGGATGCCCTGTAAAAAAAATCAGGACAAGATATTTTTTTTTACTATAAGGACAACTTGATTTATCCTGATACAAGCACAATGACACCCCATCAGGGTTGATGTTGGGGTTGGGGTTGGGGTTGATGAGTTGGGGGGCCTAGGGGGAGGGAAGGGATACCCTTCATTATGTAACCCAGCCACTGGACAATATATACACACAAGAATAGACATAAGCACAAAAAATTAGTAAAAAGTATATACCAAAAAGATTGAAAACATCTGTTAATTCAACCTTACTTGTCTTACCAAAAGTATAGGAGACTGGTTTTCTACCACGAAGTGAGCGTCCAGGAGCAAACCCATCCACACTCATCATATTATCAAGTAGAAGAGCTTGTCTATGTTGTTTCTTTAGCAACTTCTCTTTTCTCTGTAAAGACAGCAATTGATAAACTTGAAGCACTAGGAACACCAACATAAAAGATAGTAATACTAATAATAAGGCAATTTTTAACACAATAATAGCTGATGAGAGAGAGCCAAGGAAAATATAAATCAATACAGTATAAGAGAACTGCAATGCCATCAAGCTCTTTGTCAAGAATCATTAGATTACCTTATGGACCATCTCAATCTCAGGAAGCATGGCATTTTTCAGTTTCTTCCCAAGTGAAGCCTCAGTTTTGTTTTTGCTTGAGAAAAGTTTTTCCTGAGGACAGAAAATGGACGGTTTCAGAGGACACGAAGCAGAAAGCTAATAAACTGCACATTTCCGAATCATCGAGACAAATTTGAAAAAGATAGTGCTCAATGTAGGTTCCACTATTCTAGAAAATAAGAGACTCAAATGAATGCCACAATATCAAAGATTGACAAAGAGATTTCTTCATCAAAAGTCTACAAGCACTTCCGATCTCAAAAATTTCACACAAGCAAGGTCAACTCCGACTCATGGCAGTTGAAAGTGAACAATCTGAAGAAGTTCACGTACATGATTTTAACATGTCATGAAAAATAAAATTTTGCTCAAAGAGTTTACATTCAACCAATCCCTTCACCTATTACACAGTACATGTTGCATGGCAAAGTCTCTAATACCATTAACTCTTCCATCAATTTGAAAAGGTGTTGACACAATGTAGACAGTAATACAACAATACTACATCTAGAACTCTTTCTTCCAATGAATTCTTTGGGAAGTTTTATAGTAAATGAAATAGCTAGAATCTTAATAAATCATATAGAGCAAAGCCCCTCTATTTAGTTGAGATGTCACAAAATGCATCAATACTATACTATTATAATATAGTTGAATTCAACTTGCCATTATACACAAGTAAGCAAGGAAAGAATGGGTAAATTCAGGTAACATTTTACTCTAGATCATTTTTGTTTCTTAGACTTTGCATAAGGAATATCCACGCCTCTTTTTGTATCAACGTGATTACCATTATTAACCTTTTAATCACACACAGTCAACTAACAATTATTTGAAACACTTTTTTTTTTAATTATCTTGGAAACTTTAGGTCTCATTTGTGTATACAGAACTGATCCTATCAGTAGGAAGTGATTTGTAACAATTTTTCTGATGCAGGACCATTGGGGAGTTGAGTAGCATGGTGGAGTGGTAGTGGAAGAAAGGATATGGGCTGGTATTTTCGACCAAAAGTTTATAGAAATATTTTGCTGTAAGGTTCAGAGGAGTGGGAAAACACCTGAGGTTTGAGGCTTGGATGTTTTGGGAAATGAGAGTGTACGGAGTGCTCTAAGTGGTCGAAGTAGTACCTGTGGACAGCAACTGAGGAATTTGGTTCAGGTCCTTCAAGCGCTAGGGTGATACATAAAAAATGGCAACGGATGGAATGAAAGAGTCCTTCAAATCTAGTGGACAGATCTGGTTATGGTACCAAAAGTTGTATATGAAAAGAAAAGAAAAGAAAAAATCAAGTAAAGAACAGAATAATGATAAGAGGAGAATAAAGGTAAACATAGAATCAAAAGCATCACATACAAAATTCGTTCCATTTCAAAAACTAAGATCATAAGGTAGCCTTAGGAGCCAAAGAACATGTATGTGACTAAACAAGTCGGAGTTCGGATTGAAACCCTGTGCCATTGTTTGTACACATTAGACTCAAGTCACCCAACAAAGTAACAAATACCCAACTACATAAATAAGAGCAAAACTAACCCATCCTGCACGTGGCAGCCAATTTCTACAGCCCAAACATAATTGACAAATCACCCTCTGACAACTGAAACATAATAAAATGATTATAAAGTCTACAGAAATTGAAAGTAAGGACCAAATAGGTTCCTCCTTAAATTAGAACTAAATGTCCATAAGTCGCTCTTTTTGAATTTATTTTTTGGATTGCATCATTTTCTGATTCATTATCATCTCCACTCCTCTTTACGCTGCAAGTATTTAGTAGGTTTTGTTTGGATTGGAGCTCAAATCGCTTGGGATAGAAAACTTAGCATGTCCAGGGTGGCTTGGTTAAGCACAAGTCTATGTTAAGTACCAAGATGACTGCGGTATTCAGAAACCCAAAGGTCATATCAAGAAAAAGATGATGCTCATAACAGTAGCCCCTTGTCAGATGCTAAATGTTGTCTATCCAATTTCATTTATTAGACAAATGTGAGTTTCATCTCCGTTAAAAAAGAAGTTAATTTGAGAACAATTTCAGATCTCATTGTGTTAATTAATGCAATAATATGCATGTATATAAACATACAGATGATATACTATCTATACTAATATAGTAAAGGGATCGTGAGGTTGGACCAAGTTTTTTTATTCAAAAAATATCCTTAAAACTCCTCATGCATAGCATATTCAAAGATAAAACTACCCATCATATTGACAGTTTTAAAAATAAACTACCCATTAAAATCAAACGACCCATTAACCGCACACGCATAGTGTGTGCATAATGCTCTAGTTAACTAAAAGTGAATGCGATATGCAAGAAAATTTCCAAGAATCCATCTTCAAGACCTCCGAATATTCTTCAAAAATTAATATAAAACGGTTTGGCATATACATGCAGAGTAGCAAATCCCACACAATTGCTTGCAAGATCTCCTTTAGAACCTGATTCGCACCTTATATGTATATTCCTTGAGGAAAGATGAAGAGTTACATGACTACATTTCCAAAGTGGGCAACCATACAACCAGAGGAACTCGCACTTCCTAAGGTATCTGCCCCATCATCTAATAGGTGCCTATTGTTGCCTAATTATATCCGAGAGGATCGCACTTGCTACCAGGTACAAAAGGGTTTTCGTAATAACTTTGTACAGAGAATGAATCTCAAAATCAACCCACTCCATGCCCCACCTTGCTACAGTCCCAATAAAATTCCAATTTTTAATCTAGGCCTCGACAGAAATCAGAGGCAAAAGCCTTTTTTAGCTGTAATCTTGGCACTAAACTGGAACAAAAAAATTATTCAACAAAAGTTGGTTGAGACCTGTTATTGTCACCGAAAAATGATCAAATACTTTGTTTGTATTAAAGCACCTATATAGCACGCCGTCCAATTAAACAGGAAATAGTATTATTAACAAAAAACAAAAATTTAAGTCTCTTAGAAGGGGAAGTCAATGAAATTACCATGAAATACATATCCAATGCTCCCTAGCCACCCCACAAAATAAAATAACAACATTACCATCGTTCAAAAATTAACGCGGAACTATATAAAAGTTCACACAAGTCCACATCTAAACATTCAAATTTCATAGCACATAACAGACATGATGAGGAAGATAAAACCGAAGGAAATACAAAAACAAGTCTGGAGTTCAATTTTTCTGTTAATACTGTGTTTTTTACAGATGCTTCTTTTCTATTGAATACAGGGGCATAAGATATTTTCTTATCAACTATACCAAGATGGAAAAATGGGCAATCCTAATAAACAGGTAGCCACCATAGCAAGAATTAAATGTGTTACTCGATGTTTGGACCCTCGTTCAGAAAGGGGAAAAAAAAAAGAAAAAACACAAACACGCCAAGCACTTAACATTTGAAATATTAATTCTTAGCAATAAACCACAATAACTTACAGAAACAACTTGAAATTCATCCAAATTAGTCGCAACTGTTTCCCACTGATAACATGAACTGGGAATGGGCTGTACACTTTTTCCCTTCCCTTTCCTCACTTCCACTTTTCTAATCTCTCGATACAACCTCTGACCTATGACTGGATCATCTTCGTACCTACTCAATCAGATAGCTAATATATTTATACTCCAAAAAAATCCACAGCATGAATAACAATTACTACAAATAACGATACTCTACTTATAAGGTAATGATGCTGTTTGTGAACCTTAAAGATTAAAACAAATAAATAAAGTGATGCAATCTAGAAAACCTGAACACCTCTACTAAGCCCAAATAGATTACCAATACGAAATTCCTTGAGAATCACCCCCAATTCGTTCCTTACGAAATGCTGAAAGATAAATGCCGTTTTTTATTGAGTCATCAATATAGTTCCGAATATCCGCTTGCTGCAATATAATTAAAAAAAACATATTCAGTTCGTTGTAAAGGAGAAAAAAGATGATGAAACTGAACCAGAAGTCCCAAAAAACAAAAAATGTCCTGAATGTTTCTTGTGTTCTGCCTAGTACTCTTCTTTGCCTTGCTTCTAACCGTACACGGATCCTTCTTTACTAACACAACATCGAAGGTTTTTTTATTTTTTTTCTATTTTAAGGACAAGGAAAGTTCAGTTGTATAAAATGTTTTTCTAATTAAGGATACATGGTCGGAGTTTTAAGATGAAAAATATTACATGATATTTATATGTTTTCGTATGATAACATGTTGGAATGCCAAACAACTAAAACTAAACATAAATAGACGATAAAATAAAGCATGAGTACCATATATCAATCAAGTAAAAGATACAGCACAATTAATGCCATATATAATAAGCACTAAATGAACTTGTAAGTCAGCTAATGTTAACCATGCACTCATAAACAACATTGCCATGAAAAATTGGATTTGGAATCTTATAAAAGTTTTCATGCAAATAAAATAAGCCGCAATAATTTAAGAATGAGAAACCGAGATACCTCAACACGAATATCACACAAAGCCTTTAAAATCACCACACGAACACTGGGATCAAGTGTATTATATGCTTCAACCTCAGCGCTAACAAAACATTGTAAACCAATAAATAAACACTGAAGTCCGTATAATAAAGGTTTACAAAGGTGCATGGTTACTTACCCATGTGAGGCAACAATAGGTACCTCCCCATCTGCAACCTGCAATAAAGTAACAAACCAAGTATACTCAGAAGTTAGACCTGCGAAGTTAGATCATTAATGTTGAACAGTATCCAAATTCAACAAGCTCAGTAATTACCCAATGCCACCAATCTCTCAATTTTCTGCATAGAACTGTAACCCAAGTATTTTGTCCAAGCGCCATTCGGGTAATAGGAGGGATTGCCTGTTGAAGAAAGAAAAAAGAAAAAGCCTATTCAAGTAGCACATCGCCGATAAATAAAACACAAATTTACACAACCGAATTATAAACAAAAGAATGACAAATTTTCTTTACGCGCAAAGATTATCTCTATACCACTATCAGGCAGCAGATATTATTAAAAAGCATACACATTACAAAATTGTGCCCTAGTATGAAGAGCTTTAATAACTTAAATTTCCCGTAAAACCATGAGAAGAAGGAGATCCCAAAGAGGAAACTTATGTAAATCAGGGCCAGAGAAAGTATAGAGAAGGGAAGGAGAGGGTGGAAGGGGATGCCACACGGGGCCAATACCTCACAAGCTTCACTCAATAACGCATAATTCAAATCCACCTAGAATGCCAAAATAGGAAACCCTAAACAACCATAATTACAATTCACGATTTATATCTAAGAATGCATAAATAAATAAATATCCAATTCCGGTTCCGGTTTCGGTTCCATGTGAACTTCCCATTATTTTCATTGTGTTTCACATGATGAACTCAATATAGCACAACCGTTTGGTTGACAAATCTGATGTCTACGAAGCCCATGGATTAATTGTATTTTTATTTCTACTTTTGTTGTTTTAATGTTAATAGAATAAGAAAATATTCTTTGGGAATATTCTAAATTCGATTAGTTAGACTAGGATGCTTAGATCACAATGTCCACGACATCATAGGTTGGGCCACCAAGTATTTTTTTTTTTTTAAGCCCCGAATGATTGGGCATAAATATTGTATATTTATTCCCCTAATTTCAGTACATTTGTGAACCCGAGTGATGTAACATATATGGATTTGATTCACATTTATGCTACTAAACTTCGTTGGCGAGTATTTCGTGCTTCTCTTATTGGTTTTACAGGTTAATTATGCAAGCAATGCAAAAGAGGAAGCAAGACGATGCAAGAAAAGCTAAGAAGGCAAGTTCAAGGGCAATTCGGTAATTTTTCAGCCCGATCCGGAAGGAGAAGTCAACCGGAAAGTTGAAGAGCTCGGAACAACGAGAACACTGGAAGAAACGGCACCCAAATCCGAGCTACGGTTGATGATTTATGCCAAGTTGAAGTTGAAGAAAAATCCAAGAAAGGAAGAAAAGAAAAGCCAGAAAAATTCTAAGTGTAGCACTCCAAGCCAGCATACATTCGCGAACCCCAGGCCGAACCGGTTTGGGGGGCGAACCGGTTCGGGGTACAGGCCGAACCGGTTCGGGGTCCCTGATGCGCGAATTTGCTCCGTTATTCTGATTGGTTCCCAAGATTTCATTTTAGGTTAAAACTCTCCAAAATAGTGGGGAACGTGGGCAGCAACTGAGGGGCAGCCATTAGGGATAGTTTTAGTCAGTTTTTGATAGAGAGAAATAGGGAGGAACATCTAGGAACATCAAGGGAATTAATTGCTTCAAGATTCAATTGTTACGGGTTTGTTTTTCAAGTTTTAATTCAAAATTCAAGATTCTTGTCATTGTTCTTGCATGCTTAGTTTCCGTATTCGATTCAACTTATTGTTGCGTTCATCACACATATTTACATGCTTTAATCTAGTTTCATCATGAATTCTTACACATGCAACGTTATTATTTCATGCATTAGTCCATTTAACATGTCCGGCTAGGTTTAAAAGGTTGGGATGCATGAACCCAACCTGATGTGTTAGTGCATGTGTATAACGTTAATCCGATGAATTTAACGATAAATTTTGATCGTATTGCGTAATTACATAATAATTGTGGATCTTTATATCTCGTTTACCTTTGGGTACTCGTGATGATTTAGAGTACAATTTGAGTGCAATTACCGCGATACCGATTTACTCATCCTTAGATTAGGTATGACGCGGGCTTGAACCTCGTATACATAATGCTTGGGAGTCCTAAATTCCGGGTCTGATTTTTCGGATAAATTTATGATTGACGTTGTCACTGCATTACACTAGGGTTGGGGGATTGCATTCCCATCATGTTTTCTCATCGTTTAAGTTTAGAAAGTTTTGATTCAATTTTTCACTCATAATTCAGGTAATTTAGTTAGTTGCATATTTCATCATAATTTCATAATTGCATTTAGTCTAATCATTCCCAAATCCAAATCTTTTCCTTTCTTTTTAGAGTCATCGTTAGGATTCCTCCGTCTTATCCCATCGTCACAACTCCGTTGTCCTTTTTCCCTGAGGATCGATACCCGACTTGTCGGATTATTACTTGAGCGACAGGCTTGCACTTGACCCTAGAGAGTACACACTTTAGAGACACATTCTGAGTCGTGTCAAGTTTTTGGCGCCGTTGCCGGGGAATTAGGTAGACTTAGGATTAGATTGAGTCAATCCAAAGCTTTGACCTAAAATTTCAAAAAAAAAAAAAAATCACCATCACCTCTCCTAAGCTTTAATGCAAAATTCTGAAACCACTCCCACACCCCATAATACTCCAACCAGCATTCACGATCCCACCGCACACACCGTCGCACTCTGTCTCTAGTAACACTCCATTCTCATTCGTAGGACACACTTCGAGCACACCCAGTGAGAGCGCCGAGTCGTCAAGTGAGAGAGAGATGTCGCAACATAGTAATGCACCTACCGGTGAGGACGAGCTCCCGTACCGCCCGTTGAGAGAATTCTTATATCCTGAGTGCACTGTCACTCCGGGATGCATTATACTCCCGTATAATGTCGGGCAGTTCCGTTTCAAAAATGGAATGATCCAAATGCTACCACATTACTACGGTATGGATTCTGAAAAGCCATACCTCCATATAAGGGAATTTGAGGACGTGTGTGATACTCTCAATGATCAAACCTGCACACAAGAGGTAATCCGCCTCAAACTTTTCCCCTTCTCGCTTAAAGATAAAGCTAAAGCCTGGCTATGGTCTTTACCTCCAAGCTCGATTCCATCCTGGAATGAGCTACAGTCTAAATTTCTCAAGAAATTCTTCCCACCACATCGAACAATTTCTATAAAGGCTCAAATTCAAGCATTCAGGCAACATGAAAATGAGTCATTCCATCGATGTTATGAACGTTTCAACGAGTTAGTGGCTTCATGCCCCCATCATGGATTTGATCCATCGCAAATCATCTCCTTTATCTATAATGGGTTAAATCTTAACTCCAAACAACTTGTTGAAACTATGGGAAGCGGTCCGTTTGTCGATCTAGATGCCCACGATGCTAATCTTCACATGAGAGACTACCCAATCCTGGGATACCTCTGACCCGAACGCTCAAAATCGAAATCGACAATCCACCACTGCTCCATCGGCATCCGGCCTATTCCACGTAGATAAGAATTCTATGACGGATTGTCGATTGGACACCATTGAGAAAGGATTGCGAGACCTATGCGAGTTATATGGAAAAGGACCAGCTGGACCCATTCCGAACCCTGTCGTGAAGGTGTGTGCGATTTGTGAGGCGGGACATTCAACTGAGGAATGCCCGACGACCCGCCTACAAAGTAATGTTGCAGGAGCAAGTTAGTGGTATAGGAGGCTTTAAGGGTAATTTCGGTGCCCCGCACGGGAATTCATGCAACCCTTCGTGGAAAAATCATCCCGGTTTTAGCTACGGGCAACAACATGCCGCAATGAACCCTCCTTCGCATGTTACCCCTCCTCCACCACAACAATTTCAACAAGCTCCACACATGCAAGGACATGTGCAAGCACCACCACCTCACGGAAATTATATCCCGCCACAGCGGAGAACTCTCGAGGATACCATGAATCAATTCATTGCAAGCCAGACTGCGACCAATGCCAAATATGATCGTCTGATCGGCGATATAAATGCAAATCTGTCAAAGAGACAATCCTCGTTGAGTGTTCAAGAGAAAGGTAAATTTCCTGCCCAAGGCCAACGACCTCCCCAAGGTCAAACTAGTGTTAGCTCCACATCCACTGAACATCAGGAGCAATGTCAAGTAGTGACCACTCTTCGTAGTGGAAGAGTCGTTGATTTATCACCTCCTCCACACGACACAACAAAAGACAAGGAGATTTCGCCCGGCACGAAAGAGGCCGAAGATGTCCCCTTGAACGAGAGTGACAAGGAAGACACTAGTGAGCCTGAGGTGGTAGTGAAACCACCCTCCGCAGCACCATTTCCTCGAAGGTTGATTCCCGCTCAAAAAGGGAATCCACGTGATGAAGTGCTAGAAGTACTTAAGCAAGTAAAGCTGAATTTACCCTTTCTTGATGCCATCAAACAAATTCCAGCTTATGGCAAAGTTATCAAAGATTTGTTGACGGTAAAAAGGAAGATGAAGGTCAAAAAGAATGTCTTTCTAGCCCAGAACGTGAGCTCCATTCTACTAAATGATTTCCCGCCTAAATTCAAAGATCCCGGTGCACCCACTATATCCTGCATCATTGGAGATAATAAAATTGAGAAAGCCTTGACTTGGGAGCAAGTGTAAACATACTCCCTTACTCCAAGGTCACTCTCCAATTAGCGGATCGATCAGTGAAGATCCCACGAGGCATAGTCGAGGACGTGATCGTCCAAGTTGAAACTTTCTACTTCCCGGTAGATTTTGTCATTTGGGACACGGAGCCCTCCTTCAACTCGAGCAATCATGTTCCCATCATCCTTGGGCGGCCTTTCTTGGCTACAGCTAATGCAATCATCAATACAAGAAACGGGCGAATGCAACTCACTTTTGGGAACATGACCTTGGATACTAACATCTTCCACATAGCCCAAAATGCAGGGGAGGAAGATGATCTTCACGCGGTGAGCCTCATCGACGAGGTAGTAGAAGAGTACTTTGAGGAAAATTTATGTGGCGACGCTAGAGTCCTGTTTAGCGACGAGCTATGAGTGTGAGGGGACGTATACCCACTTCGAGAGGGAGGTTGGAAGGTTGAGAGAATTACTCGATGAGAGTACGTCGGACGAGGACGTGAGAGAGGTTAATTGGGTTTCTAGATTCGAGGAATTACCTCCGAGGGATATACACATGGCTCCCTCCAGTGAAAAATTTCCAACCCTCGAATTAAAGAAACTCCCCTCCCATATTAAATATGCATACCTAGGAGAGGATGAGACATTTCCTGTTGTTATCTCCTCTAGCCTAGATGAAGGGCAGGAGGGTAAATTGTTGAGAATTCTGAGGAAGCACCAAAGTGCTTTTGGTTGGTGCATCGCTGATTTGAAGGGGATAAGTCCTTTGATTTGCACTCACAAGATTCATCTCGAACAGGATGTCAAGCCCTCTAGAGAAATGCAAAGAAGACTGAACCCCAACATGAAAGAAGTTGTGAGAACCGAGATCATCAAATTATTGGATGCCGGGATTATCTACCCAATCTCGGATAGCAAATGGGTGAGCCCTATTCAAGTCATCCCGAAGAAGTCGGGTATGACTGTGATTGAGAATGCTAAGGGAGAGCTTGTTCCCCAACGCACCACCACCGGTTGGCGCGTTTGCATTGACTACCGGAAACTCAATGCGGGAACTAGGAAAGACCATTTCCCCTTGCCATTCATTGATCAAATGCTTGACAGAGTTGCGAGCCACCTTATTATTGCTTCCTTGATGGTTATTCCGGATATAACCAAATTGAGGTGGATGTACTTGACCAAGAGAAGACGACCTTCACTTGCCCTTTTGGTACGTTTGCCTACAAACGTATGTCATTTGGCTTGTGTAATGCACCCGCGACTTTTCAAAGGTGCATGTTGAGCTTATTTAGCGACATGGTCAAGAGAGGACTCGAAGTGTTCATGGACGATTTCAGCGTTTTTGGCACCTCTTTCGATCATTGTTTGGACAAGTTGGAAAAAGTACTTACCCGATGTGTGGACAAAAACTTAGTGCTGAATTGGGAGAAGTGTCATTTCATGGTCACCGAGGGAATAGTTCTTGGCCACATTGTTTCATCCAACGGAATAGAGGTTGATAGGGCTAAGATAGATGTCATAGCTGATCTTCCCCCCCGAAATCGCTGAAAGACGTGCGCTCTTTCTTGGGCCACGCGGGGTTTTATCGAAGGTTCATTAAGGACTTTAGCGCCATCGCTAGGCCCTTAAGCAACCTACTCATGAAGGACAACCCATTTGAGTGGACAGAGGCATGCCAAGGCTCCTTTGATAAGTTGAAAAACATGCTAGTGTCCGCTCCCATCATGCAAGTTCCGAATTGGTCCTTACCATTCGAACTTATGTGTGACGCAAGCGATTACGCGATCGGGGCGGTTTTGGGCCAACGTAAAGATAAGCAAGCTCATGTCATCTACTACGCTAGTCGGACTCTTACCGGACCTCAACTCAACTACTCTACCACGGAGAAGGAGTTGCTAGCGGTAGTCTTTGCCCTCGATAAGTTCCGTTCCTATCTCATTGGTTCTCCCATTACTGTTTTCACCGACCACGCGGCTTTAAAGTATCTACTTGCAAAGAAAGACGCCAAGCCGCGCCTCATAAGGTGGATCCTACTCCTACAAGAGTTCAATCTCTCCATCAAAGACAAGAAAGGAGTAGAAAACGTCGTTGCCGACCATTTATCTCGGCTTTCGTCCGACGTACCTAGTGATCCCATATCCATAGACGAGCACTTTTCGGATGAGCAACTGTTTGCTACCTCTTCGTATCCCTGGTTTGCGGACATAGTGAACTATCTTGTCACGGGAGTCGTCCCTCCCGATTGGACACCGCAAGATAAGAAGAGGTTTCTTAATTGGTCACGCATGTTCTTTTACGATGATCCTTTCCTCTTTAAATATTGCGCCGATCAAATCATCCGACGATGTGTACCGGATGAAGAGATCCCGAAAGTCATCCAGTTTTGTCATCCGGAAGCGTGTGGAGGCCACTTCTCGACGAAAAAGACGGCCGCTAAGATTCTGCAATGCGGCCTCTATTGGCCCACAATCTTCCGGGATGCGAATGACGCTTGCAAGTCATGCAACAGGTGCCAACGGATGGGAGCCATCACTCGACGAGACATGATGCCTCTTACCCCTATACTCATCATTGAGATATTCGACTGTTGGGGTATTGACTTCATGGGTCCTTTTCCCCCGTCCTTTGGTTTCCTATACATCCTAGTCGCGGTAGACTACGTTTCTAAATGGGTGGAAGCTATAGCTACCAAGACCAATGACAACAAAGTGGTGATAAAGTTCCTACAGGAACACATACTTTCTCGCTTCGGTGCACCGAAAGCGATAATTAGCGATAATGGCACGCACTTTTGCAATAGGCCATTCGAGAATCTCATGAGAAAGTATGGTGTCGTCCACAAGGTTGGCACGACATATCACCCGCAAACGAATGGGCAGGCCGAGCTAGCGAATCGGGAGATCAAGAACATTCTTGAAAAGACCGTCAATCCTACCCGGAAAGATTGGTCCCTTAGATTGACCGATGCACTATGGGCCTATCGTACCGCATTTAAGAATCAACTCGGCATGTCTCCTTTCCGTTTTGTGTATGGCAAACCTTGCCATCTTCCAGTTGAGCTCGAGCACAAAGCGTATTGGGCAATTAAGCAATTGAATTATGCCTTGGACAAAGCCGGTGAAGCCCTAAGCAATTGAACTATGCCTTGGACAAAGCCGGTGAAGCCCGTAAGCTTCAATTGAATGAGTTAGAAGAACTACGCAATGATGCGTATGAGAATGCCAAAATTTCAAAAGAAATGATGAAACTCGCTCATGATAGCATCGTTCGACGAAAAGAGTTTCATCCCGGGCAAAAAGTTCTTCTCTACAACTCTCGGCTTCATCTCTTTCCGGGCAAGTTGCGGTCACGATAGTTTGGCCCGTTCGTCGTGAAGAACGTTTTTCCCCATGGAGCTGTTGAACTTGACGATTTAAAAGGGGAAAACACGTTCAAAGTAAATGGACAACGCCTAAAGCCATATCTAGAGGCGTGTGAGTATGAGGTCGACACAATTTGGTTGTCGGATCCCGTTTACGGGGTCAATTGAGCTGAGAACGTAAGGTCGTCGCACCCCCGACGCGTATGGGGTGAGTTTGTGTGTATAGTAGTTGTGTGTGAATAGGTTAGTTAGGAGTCAGAATCCTGAGTTACAAAAGAGATCGATTAGCACGCACTTCGAGGGAGTTAGTACGCAAAACGAGGTCGAATTCGAGGAAGTTTTAGGGAGCCCGAGGGTCTAGGAAGTTTTTAGGGACCTTATGCACAAGTTAGAGGATGAGAGAGCACCTCGAAGCGGAGAGAATAGTGAATTCTAGCGTTCGGACCAGCATGTCACCCCGAACCCCATCCAGAACCGGTTCGGGGGGCGAACCGGTTCGCGGTACACCCCGAACCGGTTCGGGGTACCTGGCAGATTCACCCCCCCAATTCCAAATTCATTCCCCTTCCCTCCATTCTTCCCCCCATTCTCCCCATTCGTTTTTACTCCCTCCAAATACTTCCCTCCTTCCCAAATTCATCCCAATTCACTCCCTCCCTCCTCTCCTTCCCACCCATTCCCATTTCCCACGAAAACCTCACCCCTTCACACCTATAAATACCCCCCCACCCCTCCTCCATTTCTCACACCAAAACAATCTCCCTCACTCTCTTCTCTCCCATATCCTTTTCCCTCTCCCTCTCTCTTTCCTTCAAAATGCCGCGCCCTCGCCGCACCGATCTCCGCCCCAAGAAATATGATGCTACCACCATCCTTGATGACGCGGGTAAGGGGGTCTTTCGTAGCGTCCAAGAACGCCATTGGGCCGAGCAATACTTCTCGGCCACGCTCTCCATCCACATCGAACGCTTCGTTGATTGGGGCCAACTTCCGGGCGATGTCACCGTCCTATTCGACCGCCGCGGGTGGTGCTCTTTCCTCGCCCCAACGAGCACCAACGTGTTTGACGCCGCCATTCGCCAGTTTTATGCGACCTTGGTTCGCAAATCCGCCACGCTTCACGAGGCATACCTTGACGGTATCACTATTCCCTTCTCGGCGGCCATCATCGCACGCAAAATGCGTGCCAAAGGGGTGATCCTCCCCGTGCCCTTCCAATACCCCAACAATGGTACCCCCCATACCAAAGAAGAATGCATTGCACGCATGGCACCCGGGGTGGCATGGGTGCGCGAATCCTTTCCTATTGGTAATTTGGCCGCTACGGTGCGCTTCACGCACCTCATTGCTTGTGGGGCCATCCACCAAACCACTAATGACTCGGTGGTCCGGTTACGGCACGCTAATTTCCTCTATTACTTTTTGGACCCCGAGAGCACCATCAACCTTGCCCAGCTCTTCTACGCGGATATCCTCAATGCCGCCTACGACGAATATGGCAAAACTGCACTGCCGTACGCCCGTTTCATTACGGAGCTATTGATGGAAGCTGGAGTAGATGACCCCGGGCAACAAATTCGCCTTCCTCGCCCCATTGGCGGCACGTCTACCACTCGAAGCGAACGCCAAATGCGCGTAGCTCACCCCGACCGTCCCATTCTCGACGAGGATGTAGACGAGGAAGCTCATGACGCCCCGATGATGGACGTCGATGAGGACGAGTTTGATGATGAGGAGGAGGATTCCGATTTCGAGCCCCCGGGGGCAAACTTCGAGAGTCGCCTTTCGGCGGTTGAATCCCGTCTCGACGGGTTCATCAACCAATACAATCAAGACCAAGCGGCTTACCGAAGGGACACCCGGATGATGTACCAACTCCAAGTCCACCTTCACCAACTCAACTTCGGCGGTCCTCCACCCCCCTTCTATTATGACCCGTATGATCCAAATGCACCCGGCACCTCCCACCCACCTCCACCATGACCTATGATTGTTTTTATATTTTGGTGTCGATGTCAGTTGTTGTAGGAATTTCACATTGCTCACAGTTGCTTTCTCATTTCTTATGTAACACAGGCTTCTCATTGTGATTATACAATCTTGCATTTTTTTCATATTTGTTTGTTTTATTTTTCCGCACTTATTATTCGCTTTGAGTTAGATTTTAGTCCTTTTTGCTTGAGGACAATGCAAAAGTCTAAGTTAGGGGGGGTCACAGGTGCGTATTTCTAAAACTTCACAAATTTTCAAAAATGCCCAAAAATTTCCAAAAAAATCATAAAATTTTGAAAAACCCAAAAATATTTTTGTTCAAAATAAATAAAAATTGGAATTCAAATTTTTCAAAAATGTCATTAAAAGTCGAATTGGAGTCTCAAATTGTAAACATCCAACATACACAAAGCCGAAATTGACCAAAGATGGAAATTGAGCGAAAATTGACGACTTAACGAATAAATGTGGAGATTAACAAACCCGGTGAGATTCGAGCCTATCATGTTTTGCGAGTTTTTAAATCATTCCGAGTTAATTGTTAACTCAAGATTCATTTTAGCGCTTAATAAGTTGTCAAGGATCTCAATCCTTTCATTTTGATCGATTTTGAAAAATGTGTGCAATATTGCCTTGAAAAACGTGCCAAATTAGTCTCTAAACCTAAATTCACCTCGCAACGCATATGGTAACGCAATTGGCATTTTGGACAATGAAGTAGGCCCTCGTTTGTCACCCCAAAAATATTAGCCAGAAAAAGTAGCGAAAAATCACCCTTTGCAACCCAAATTGAGCCGAATAATTTTTCCTTTCGTTTGACAACCCGAAAAACCCAAAATAGCCGGAATTGTGAAAAATGAAAAATTCAGATTTCAAGTCCAAAAAGTGCATATAAAGGGGCAAGAAACAAAATAACATGCACAACAAAAACAACAAAAAAAAATAGAAAAAGAAGAAAAAAATGAGCAATAGCCCGGAAAAAGCACAATTGAACATCATTAATGACGTTTCCAATTCCAACCTTCCATACCTCCTTCATTTTACCCAATGCAACCTTCAACCCGAAAAAGTCCTAACCGAGTCCAAATTGCGAAAATTGATTACCGCGTGGAGAGCTAAGACACCAAAAGATAATATAAGAGGCTAAGTGCGCGAAATAAAGGCAATGTTCCCGTTTTTAAAATCGTAATCCGTTGATGAGATCCTTTCGCCATAAAGTTTCCGTCTTTCTACTTGTATGCGTGAATTTGCTTCCATTACATTTAGTCTTTATATCACGCATGCCGAGAGAAATGCCATAATCCGAGAGATTCGTTTGTGAGAGCGTTCCCGTGAGAAATTGAAATCAAAACGAATTTTCGGATAAGTAACGTAATGATCAATCGGTGAAAATTGGCGGTTATATTTTCGGCTTCGCACACACACACTACGGTTTGAGACTCGTAAATATGACTTGATGATGACTATTTTCTGGAAAAGTTTGAATTGCTCAATTTTTGCGTATTTTGAATTTTCTTTGAGTCGAATTTTGTGGGTATATTCACTGCAAACCCTCACGAGACACAACTCGTCCTACTAGGGTAACCTAGAGGTTTAAAGGCTTGTTGCATGCGCTAAATGCAATCGCTTGCCCGCGAAAGAGGTGCTCCATCCCAATAAAGTCCTTGAAGGGTCCTTAACTCATAATTTCATTCTTTTACATTGCTCGGGACGCGCAAAGTTCTAAGTTAGGGGGGTTTGATTGGGCATAAATATTGTATATTTATTCCCCTAATTTCAGTACATTTGTGAACCCGAGTGATGTAACATATATGGATTTGATTCACATTTATGCTACTAACCTTCGTTGGCAAGTATTTCGTATTTCGTACTTCTCTTATTGGTTTTACAGGTTAATTATGCAAGCAATGCAAAAGAGGAAGCAAGACGATGCAAGAAAAGCTAAGAAGGCAAGTTCAAGGGCAATTCGGTAATTTTTCAGCCCGATCCGGAAGGAGAAGTCAACCGGAAAGTTGAAGAGCTCGGAACAACGAGAACACTGGAAGAAACGGCACCCAAATCCGAGCTACGGTTGATGATTTATGCCAAGTTGAAGTTGAAGAAAAATCCAAGAAAGGAAGAAAAGAAAAGCCAGAAAAATTCTAAGTGTAGCACTCCAAGCCAGCATACATTCGCGAACCCCAGGCCGAACCGGTTTGGGGGGCGAACCGGTTCGGGGTACAGGCCGAACCGGTTCGGGGTCCCTGATGCGCGAATTTGCTCCGTTATTCTGATTGGTTCCCAAGATTCCATTTTAGGTTAAAACTCTCCAAAATAGTGGGGAACGTGGGCAGCAACTGAGGGGCAGCCATTAGGGATAGTTTTAGTCAGTTTTTGATAGAGAGAAATAGGGAGGAACATCTAGGAACATCAAGGGAATTAATTGCTTCAAGATTCAATTGTTACGGGTTTGTTTTTCAAGTTTTAATTCAAAATTCAAGATTCTTGTCATTGTTCTTGCATGCTTAGTTTCCGTATTCGATTCAACTTATTGTTGCGTTCATAACACATATTTACATGCTTTAATCTAGTTTCATCATGAATTCTTACACATGCAACGTTATTATTTCATGCATTAGTCCATTTAACATGTCCGGCTAGGTTTAAAAGGTTGGGATGCATGAGCCCAACCTGATGTGTTAGTGCATGTGTATAACGTTAATCCGATGAATTTAACGATAAATTTTGATCGTATTGCGTAATTACATAATAATTGTGGATCTTTATATCTCGTTTACCTTTGGGTACTCGTGATGATTTAGAGTACAATTTGAGTGCAATTACCGCGATACCGATTTACTCATCCTTAGATTAGGTATGACGCGGGCTTGAACCTCGTATACATAATGCTTGGGAGTCCTAAATTCCGGGTCTGATTTTTCGGATAAATTTATGATTGACGTTGTCACTGCATTACACTAGGGTTGGGGGATTGCATTCCCATCATGTTTTCTCATCGTTTAAGTTTAGAAAGTTTTGATTCAATTTTTCACTCATAATTCAGGTAATTTAGTTAGTTGCATATTTCATCATAATTTCATAATTGCATTTAGTCTAATCATTCCCAAAACCAAATATTTTCCTTTCTTTTTAGAGTCATCGTTAGGATTCCTCCGTCTTATCCCATCGTCACAACTCCGTTGTCCTTTTTCCCTGAGGATCGATACCCGACTTGTCGGATTATTACTTGAGCGACAGGCTTGCACTTGAGCCTAGAGAGTACACACTTTAGAGACACATTCTGAGTCGTGTCACTGAACCTCCACAAGAACGAGACCTTTGGATTTCCTCGTGTTTGCTAAACAGGGGGATGCAAGTGTCAGAGCCACCCTAACACACACCCCAATTTAAATCTGGCACCCGAGGGGGAATCGAACCCAGACACCTTACGGCATACCCGCACGGCTCAGAGCCCGCCCTTACCCTCAGGGCAGGTATCCGTGAGGAGGGATCGAACTCACGACCTATGGTTTAGAGCGAAACCCTCCTTACCACTGGACCAAGCCAGGGTGGATAAGTATTAGAGTACATACATACCATTGTAATCTCTCATTTGAGGGGCACCTAACAAATGAATATGAATGAATGAGAATGAGTTGCGAGAAACCAGAGTTCTTAATATGAGTTGTGTGTAATTCTGTTGAACTTACGTAAAGTTGCTATCGCTACTGGTGTGGTAGCCGATATTTTGTAAGGCTTGGAGGAACAACCGGAAGGAGATTCATTAGAGAACCAACCAAGGATTCAGGGAAAAAATGCTTAGCTTTTCTTGATTTATTAATAGTAACATGTTTATGATTAATTATTGGTTATGAACCTTAGTTTAATCTCGTATTTAGGTTTGAATCCTGTTGTTGCTAGTGGATCAGGATATGCTAATCTATTGGAGAAAAATAATTACTTTCTGACTCACACGCTTAGATTATGGATTATAGTATGAATCAGCTAATTAAATGGTTAAATTTTGGATTTTTAACGAACCCAATTGAAGGACTTAACTATTTTGAGGAATAAGCATTGTTAATGTTAGATTTGCCCCTGTTTATGAATCTATAATGTTAAAGCATGTTAGAATCCTTTAGAAACTAGGTTGGGATGCTTTGGGTACTGAATATAGATTAGGAAAACCTTCAATGACAATTTAAGATTAAGAAAATCAAAGAAAATAGGCTCTGAGCATATTTATGGTTAAACTACATCGTTTAGAGGGTCAATGGGGGCCGCCAATAAATCGGATAGGAGCCAAGGTTGGTCGATCGATCGGATGTGTCATAGGGGCCCGACGTGGTCGATGAGGTTGGCAGGTTGATTTCTGGAGGTCACTCTTTTGGGTGACCATGGGACTTTTCGGAGTGTATTATTAGGATTTAAGAGTTATGATCTAAATACGTTGAGGATGATGCATAGGATTAAAATTAGCTTGGGGGAAGTTTAGCACAATTTACACAGTTAGGGTTACATACCGTATTCGAATATAAGTATTGGATATTATATGCTCCGAGTGCTATATATGGACATACCAGGGTGTGTGAGTAACTCGTGAAGAATCTATTGGTGGGAATATGATAGGATTGTTCGTGGGACCGGATACTATGCCTCTGGCTGATGATACAGACTGGGAATAGGTCTATATCTCAATCTTACGTGTTGTAGGTCAACCGTCTCGCGAGAGGGAGACATAGGCGGCTTCTTGCTACCCTCTGCCGGGAGAGCTTTTTAGAACATTTCTTAAAAGTGAAGTACAATTAACCAAAATGGAATCAAACAAAGCGCAACCACAAATGGTAATTGTTATTCAGTTTTTGAACTGTTACACTTCCAAGAAAATTCATTCTTTGATACTATATAGAAACAAAAAACTTCATACTTGAGTACACAAACTCTAGTTATTTGACGAACTTTAACCTTCTTTAACTTGTGTTGAACACAAGCCAAAGTCATCCTACCTTCTCACACTCAACTTGTGAACCTCATCAGAGTAATTATTGCTTCTTTTTTTTAATGACACCTCCAATAGTATCTTTGACTTAAATAGGAATAAACTAGTCTTTACCAACTAATGCACAAGTGCCAAACCTTTGAAAAACTGGTGTGAAATCCTTTTTTTGTTATCCCATAGGAGTTGACCAGCAGAGGAGAGAAAACACTATCACAGACCGCTCTGATTTTTGGTTGTCTAATCACACTCGAAATTATGCCTTGACCCCTTAACTTTTTTAGCAACCAAATGTAAACTCATACTCACACTCGGATGGTCACTTTGATATAGGCATGCAAAGATGAGATGCTCAAGTACTTGAGCTTTTAAACAACCGCGTCCATATAGAAAGTAGCCTAGTAACCAGGGACGTAGCCAGGAATATGAGTCAGTGGGGGCTAAATTCCGGAGGTTTGGGGGCGGGAGCCCTCGAAAAAAAAAATTTAGGTTATTTTTGACTATTTACCAAAATTAATGAAATTTATTTAATCTAATGGAAAGAGAAACAAATATTTAAATGAGCATAACACAAAAAAAGATATAATATTCGATTTAAATTTTTTGGCACGGTTACAATTACAATTGTCCTCGATGACCTTTCATGTTTTGAAAGCGTTGAATGATAATCTCATTATCTATCTCATCAAATACTTCTCCATAATTCAATCCTACAATTAAAATTTAAACGATCAATTCAAAAAAATACCAATACAATACAAATTTATACAAATGGTTTACCCCAAAAAAATACCAAAATAAAAAATTTATACAAATGGTTTACCCCACTGCATTTGAACCCCAAAAAATACTAATACAATACAAATTTATACAAATGGTTTACCCCAAAAAAATAACAAAATAAAAAATACCAATACACATAGTTTACCCAAAAAAATATCAATATTTACCCCCAAAAAAATCAATACAAATAGTTTACCCCAAATAAATAACAATACAAATAGTTTACTCCAAAAAAAATACCAATACATCTACAAAATATAAATATGCAAGAGTTGTTAACTTTGGAATTAAATTTATCAAAAAAACCAAAACAAGGTTGGAGATGGTTTCATACCTTTAAGGAGGGAGGGAGGGAGGGAGGCGACAGCTTTCCTCTTAGAATGTGTATGTGTTGTTTGGATAAGTTTAGTTAGGTTAAGTTATAAAAGGTTTCCTAACTTACATCCTTGCCCAATATATTTTTAACTTTATAAATTCATACCCAAAACTATATATATATATTTTAAAAAAAAAAAAAAAAATTTAATACTTCACTGGGGGCTGCAGCCCCCACTGGGCCTCACATGCCTTCGTCGTAACCACTAGTTACTCGTAAGCTTAATCGTGGAGGTATTCTTTGCATATGATTTTATCATCACTTCCAATTTAAAATCAGGCATATTCTTACTCTTACAATTGGAACAGCAAAATCCACACTGCATGTTATCATCAACAAAATCAAATAAAAACAAAAAGGTACTATTAAATTTCAAGTGAACAAATATATTTCTGGAAACGTACAAATAATAATAATGCATGTACATTCCATTCTCTTTTATACTTGACAATTCATTAAGGCCCCGTTTGGTTGTCCCAAAATTATAAATTGGATCATTAATAAATTGCCCCATTTACAAATTGACTCATTAATTGTGTTTGGTTTTATTAATGAAATGATTCATTAATTGTCCCATTTTAGCTCATATGCAAAATCTGAAATTGAATCATTTCACAAAAAATGTGAAATGAATCCATTTGAAATAGGAGTCACATTAAGTGCATGTCCCCTCTCCCTCTTCCTCTTCCCCTCTCCCTCTTCCTCTTCCCCTCCCCATCTCCCTCTCTCTTTCCCTCCCCCTCTCTCTCTTGATTTGTTTTTATCTTTTTTTCATAGAACCTTAACATCAATTTGAAATTACCAAACATTGTGTAAAATTGAATTTAACTCATTTCAAATTCACTCATTTATAATTCACTAATTCACAATGAACCAATTTACATAATCAAACAATTTGTGCAACCAAACTGGGCCTAAGGAAATGCTTTGAACTTAAGGCAACATAACCGGTCAGACAGCTGTAATTACAATAATCGCATTTAGCACTCAAATTCTTCTCCATGAATCATGATAGTTTAGATGTACAAATGAGCAGCATATATAAAAATCGTGTTGCTCTCGCTGTGAAGCTATAAAATTGCAGTATCACAAAATGTGCAAACAGATAGAAGTGAAAGAAGCAAGCTCATAATTTTGTGAAAAAGCAATGCTTCAAGAGAAAATATAGCATCATCAACCATGTTAACCCAAAAGTATCAAGTAGCCAGAAGTTGACATTACAATAAAAATGCAAGCTTACCCTCAACAATGGCATATGTATGTCAGCCAAAGTATTATTGGGCGTAATCAAAGCCGTCTCAAACTCCTCTGCGGAGAACTCCACGTTAATATTCAAAAGCGGCCTAAAAACCTGAAACACAAGCACCAAAACACACAAATTAAGGAAATTCCAGAAATAAAGAAAGAAAGTAAGTTTATAATTTGTTTGAACTCACTCACATTGAGGAAATTAAGAATTGAAGCTAACTCCCACATTGATCGAATGTTCCAGCGTGGCAACTGGGATGGCGGTGGGTCCCCCAAGAGTGGGGTAATTGCCTTGGTCCATTGGCCGTGGTGAGGCGGAGGTGTTGGTGGTGGAGATTCCTCAAGTGGGGTTTGTTTTTCTCTCTTTGTCCGGGCCTCGTAAAGGCGAGCTGCCGATCGAGCCGTGCATGCTCTGGAGGGACGCTCTCTTCTAACTATATGGTTGTTTGTGGGTGCGGTGGCAGTGTTGTGATTGTTTAGAGGGGAATGGGCATTTGAGTGGATCGGAGTGGAGGGTTGGTCGTCGGACATGGTGGAGAGATCATGGGTTTGCATTCTACATAGACAAAGTGGGGTTTTCAAAATTGAAGCTCAACTCATTTTACACGTAACTTCCTCTTCCTCTGTGTATCGACACGGAGGGAAGGAGGACAAATAATTGGAATGTGGGGGAGGGAGGGAGATAGAGATTTGGGTTTTGTTGTTGGGGTCAAAATATTAACTTCATTTGATTTGGTAAATCTGGTAATATTATTGTTATTCTATGTTTAATGGATTCAAGAATTGGGTTTTGTTTTCTGATGTGATTAGGGCAACGTGGGGGAAACCAGTTTTGTCAAGGTGGTGTTTCGGGGAACAGAGTGGTGTTATCAATCTAAACGACGACGTCCTAAGTTGTTCTAGTTTGTCAACCGCCCTTTTATTATAAATGTTGAAAGAAATAGATTTTTTAAAGGTAGTATTTTGTCAATTTAGTATGATCCACATAATTTCAAAATATCTTTCATAATTAACTATCTTTTTTTCCATAAAAAAAAATCAAATCTTTTAAAAGTTCATAATTTCAAATCTATAAATCTAAAATTCACAAAATTTATATATTCGGAATCTACTCATCAATGTCTATCAAACAACACCAATATTCGAGATTTTTTTATGAAAATATCGAAACAAATAAATTTACTTTTTCTTTGAAACCTCAACTTTTTCTGGCGAAAAAACTTATTCTCCAACTCTGGTGATGGTGTCGTTGGTGCAGACCGAAAAAATGAAAGAAATAGGAGAGAGAGAGAGAGAATCCGACAAGGATGTTCGGTAGCCTCTGGTGAGCTTTTCCAATGAGTCTCCGGTGGGGGTGGGAGTGGGGGGTTATGTGTTTATTTTTAGAGAGAGAGTAAGTGAATTTAAAATACGTATGAGTGAGAGGTACATTTGTCTAAACATATGTGCTCAATAATTAAAATAAATGACTTCGTGCAGTAAAAAAAAAATAATGAAATTTTATGCATCTTTGACCCAATAAATGGAACTAGCCCATAATATTGCCTTTATTATTCCGTTTCAAATTAAAATTCATGATATAAAAGTTAATATGTGTCCAAGGCTTGGAGTCAAATTTGCACTTTATTATTCCGTTTGCCTTTATTATTCCGTTTTAAATTAAAATTCATGATATAAAAGTTAATATGTGTCCAAGGCTTGGAGTCAAATTTGCACCGGATATGATCAATCTGACAAGAAACACAATATTAGTTTAACTCAATGAGACCAGATATGATAAATTCAAAAGGAGGCTGATTATAACCACTCAAATGACTCCAATGTCATAGTTAGATAGGACGCATTTATTTATAAATAAGACCCCCATTATGATGAGAGCACAAGTATGAATCATCATCTTGCATACTAAACTTTGTACTCACAATTAATTCAAAAGGAGCTCGATATTGCATATGTCTACTCGTGTACTTAATGAGATCAAAGTGTGTATAGTTAGGGTGATTGGTTGGCATGGATATGTGGCGATATCTTAGAGTGTGAACTCGGGAAGCCACCGGTGAAGATATTATATGTCTCCAATGGATGGCAATATGGCACGAGAAGATATTTGGATATCTTGGGAAATACGTTGTCATGGCCTATCGTGGGGAAATATATCGGAGGATATATAATAAGGGAAATGCATTAGGTGACACATTTGGGGGGGGGGGGGTGCTCAAGAGGAAGGGATCGGTATTGTGCCTACATCTTCGTGGAAACACGAGATCAAAATTGATGTAGTTCGGGTATGGTGCAAAAAGTATGAAAATATTGTTATATTCCAAGATTTGAATGCGGTAAGCCATTTGTCGAGATATAGTGTATACGAGGGATAAATTAGTCATTTAAGGTATGGAGATAGTTGTATATGTATTTTATTATAACCTGAACCTCCACACGAACGAGCCATTTGGACTTCCCCGTGTGAGCAGGGCCTCAACACCACGCATGTCCCGCTTACCATTTGTACCTAGGGAGATTTGAACCTAGCCCCGTGCACCATACCCACACAGTCCAAATATGTCCTTTACCACTAGAGCAAGCTAGGTTGGGTTATCTAGATACATCTTGAGAGTGATAAATTTCCAGGGAGTATCATGGGGCCATGTGTCGAGGTACATATCACGAGCTAATGTATTTAGGGATACATCGCGAGGGAAATGCATCGAGTGACACATCATGAGGCTTATGCTCATAAGTGCGTCTCGGTATTAGGTATAATTTGTATGGAGATATGTAATACCCCGTATTTTTGTGGTATTTATTTTATGGGATTAATTAAATTAAATGCGTATTAATTAGAAATTAATCCGGGTTAAAATACTAGCGAGATGCGAGTTGGTATTTGATTATATGTGCATATATGATTATATATGAATATTGAAATATGGAATTTGTCGTGAGATCTAAATACGGCAATTTGGAAATTTTGTTGAGACGCGTGTGACAGTCGCGTCATGGTATATAATTATGATAATTAAAAAGTAATTTTTATTTTTATTATCCGCATGGTCGTTTTGAGTGCGCCAACGCGTCAGGAAGGGTCGAAATAGTCAGAAAACACTAGCCGGGGGTTTGGTTTGGGTCCCGGGGCATTTTTAGGCCATACCGGCAACGTATAAGGGTAGTTTGGTAATTTTGAATTTTGAGGAATTAAAAGCTACGAAAATTGGGAATTAATATCTGATTAGGCATTAACCCACTAAGCCCACTAATACCCAAATAGGCTACGGAGGTTATTGAAAGAGTTCCTAAACCACAAAGCCCTAGCCACCATTGTTACTTGGAGAAGAAAGCTTGTTGAGAGAGATAGAAGGATTCTGCAGAGGAGAGAGAGAACACTTCAGAGATTCGTCATCAAATTCAGAGATTCATAGAAGGCAAGTGATTTAATTTCGTTTTCTTGCAAAGAATACTTCTTCCATGCGTAGGAATTTATAAAATTTTATTGTTGTTGGGAGATTTATGAAAACCCGTTAAATTGGAATTTGAAACTAGTATTTTGATGAAGAATTGCATGTAGAAATGTGGGTAGGTGATTTATCTGATGATATTACATATTTGGATGAAACAAAAACGGATTAATCATGCCCATTAATGAACATAGAAATTTCTAGGGTTCATGTTCTTGAGATTGGGGAAAAGTGTAGAGAATTGATGATTGGATGATATTTAAGTTGAATTAAACCCACAAAACGTGTTAATATATGATCTAGTATGTTTAAGAATGATTAGGAACCTTGAACAAGTGTTGAATTGATGTTTAGAGGGGATTAGAGAGGAAGAAAAGTTTGAAAAACGAGCTAAGGAAAATCTAGGCTTGAAACTGGCCACTCGTTAGAAGACCTGCCCAGGTCGTTCGAACGAGCTCGTTCGAACGAGCTTCTAACGAGTTGACCATTGACTTCTAACGAGGGTGAAGTTCATTCGATGAGATCGTTCGAACGAGATCTCGTTAGAAAGCCCACTTCGTTCGAACGAGATCTCGTTAGAAGACTCAGTTCGTTCGAACGAAGTCTCGTTCGAACAGCCTCGTTCGAACGAGTTGACAGTTTAGGCTTTTTAGCCTGTTTTGATCCTGAGTGCCCCGTAACCTTGTGTATAGGTAGAGATAGCCTTTCCTTGATGAGTAATTGATATATTTGGGATGTTTGGGATATTATGAGGAGTCAAACCTAGAAGTGTAGTTTGAACCTAAGGGAAAATATGAAGTAGGACGTGAGTGTCTATTACGATGTGAGCTATTGACGACCTAATTAATTATATTAATCGGGAACATATAAATGGTGTAGTATTATATGTCAGTACGAGAAGAGATATGTACCAATATATTATGGTGATTACTAAGACGTGTGCATGCTTAGTATATGTATTGATTTTATGTGTATGACATACCTACCATACTTGCTATCACGGGAGGTTTGCGTTCGCTTAGGGCCCTCTAATCCTTGTGTTGCCCGGATTTAGACTGGTTACCTCGATGAACACAGGTCAGAGAAGGACTTATTGGGATGTTAATAAGTCTGCTGATCGTGGGAGCGCAGGTATGTGCGTGACCCATGTGATGTGACTGTGTTCGCCTCCATTATTTGTGATGTTGTTATCTGTGAACTATTCCTGAGAGATTCGGAATATGTGATCCTTATGTACGTGATGTACCGGGATGGATAGCAGAGTATGTGTGCACCGCAGCTAGTCTCGGGGTGCTTGTATTGTATATTTATGACGTGAATAATATACACTTAATTAATGGGAACTTTCATGTTAATATTGTGAATAAAATTATAGTATTGTTTTGAGAAAACATAACGGGTTAACCAATATTGAAATGTATTACATATTGAGAATCTCAGTTTAAGTAAAGCCCTCTATTCTTTGGTAACGTTAGAATGTAATATGGGAATCGAGTAGTAAGAGGTAGAACTTATTACGTTTTGGTTAGATATATGTGTCATTTAGATGGGTAATGTACGTTAGGAGTGCACATGTAGTCGATAGGTGAGAATTTCATGTGAGTGCACGTCCTAACATGTATTTTGCATTTAATGTTTTAATGTTATTAAAACACTTGCTGTTTTCAAAATGTTTTCCACTTTCGGGCTCTGACCCATTTGCTTTCAAATATCTATTTTTGTAAAAAAAACCATTTTAGGTGCCCAGCCACAAGGACACCATGCATAGGATTCTCATTCAGGTGACGAGCTGTAGCTGTTTGTGGAAGTTACAGGACTTTGCTTGTAGACGCTTCATCGATCTTGACTCGATATTTATCAGTTATCAGTTGTAGGGCATGTCGCCCATTTCTTTTAGAGACTTTGCGTTTATTTCAGTTATTCAGACTTTTGGCATGTAATTATTCAGGATTCAGACTTGTAGTATTATTTCCATTTGTTGGGATTGTTGCGAGGAGTTTTCCTCCGGATTTCTTATTATTATTGTTGGTTATTTCATTACGTCGTATGGTGAATGGATTATGTTGATTCTTCCATTATTCTTTTACTGCATGTTAATCAGACTTAACTTAAAATTTGGCACTTACTTTTTAAATACTAGGTGGTTAGTAATTATTAAAATGTTTTCGACAGTGATGCTATTAACTGAACCAACTTGGCATTTTGAATTAATTTAATAAAGGAGTAGCTACCCGGTATTTAATTAGTCGGGGTGTCACAGGTGGTATCAGAGCATCAGGTTCTAGTGTCCTTTAGGATCTGAACGGCTTATTATGTTTCCGGTGAGCTTCCATTGATGTAGAGCCCTATACTTTAGGACTGTTGTATTCTTTTATATATGCTACGTTCTTCAGCTATTTTAAGTTTATAACTGCGAACTTATAAACTTCATCCTTATTTCAGATGCCTCTACGACGTGCACGAAGGGTTCCCAGGGATGCGACGCCAGAACCACAGCCCGCACCAGCTCAGGGCACGATGAATGCCGCCGAGGTTGCAGCCATTGTGGCTCAGGCGGTAAATGCCGCACTAACTGTAGTTCAGCAGGCACCACCTCAGGCGCCGATAGCCGCGCCAGTTCAGGCTCATGCATTCCCATCTGCTTGGGAACGTGTACGTGATGCTTTTCAGAAAGCACACCCTCCGGAGTTCGCAGGTAGCTCCGATGTGGTAGTTTCGAGTCAGTGGAGGAAGGATATACAGCGGCACTTGAGGATGTATGAGTGCACAGATGTCCAGAAGCAGATACTAGCTACTTTTAAGCTAGTGGGGTCAGCACTGCAGTGGTGGGAGTCTATTACCACCGTAGAGGAGAGGGATACTCTCACTATTCAGGAGTTCTGGGTGCGGTTTGACCGCAAATACTTTCCGTCGGCTGTTCACACGGAAATGAGAAGAAAGTTGATGAGCCTCAAGCAAGAGGGTAAGACTGTGGCCGAGTATGAGGCCGAATTTACTGATCTTCTGAACATTGTTCCGGATGAGATACCGACGGAGGAGAAGAAGATACAGAAATTTACGGACGGGTTGACCTGGAGGATTCGTCAGCACTTGTTAGGGAACCTCTCGTTAGCCACTTATTCTGATGTGGTTAACGCTGCATTGCTCCATTGCTAGGATCATCGCTTTCACATGGTTGAGGGCAAGCGATCGGGAGAGTCTAGCCATCAGGGCAGGACTGGAGGAAATAGTGCCAGTGGGGCACAATCTGTTCAGGGGCAGAGGCAGGGTGATCAGGGTACTCAGCAGGGGGATCACAAGAGGTTCAGGTCAGGAAACTTCAGGCACGGACATGGAGGTTTCCGGCAGGGCCATCAGGGTCCGAACGGCCATCAGAACCAGCAGGGTCAGAATGGTCAGCATCAGTTTCAGCGGGGCCAGCAGGGCCAGTGGAGGAATGGTAACGGCCACCAAGGCCGGGGGCAGCAGGGACCGAGAGGGGGGAACTTTCCGGGGAAGTGTTTTGTTTGTGGCAAGACTGGCCATAAACGCCAGGACTGTCCTGATAGTGGCAGGGCCCTGCAACAGCAGCAGGGTGCTCGACATGAGCCACAGAGGCCACTTTTTCCACCAGCCCTCCCAGCTCCAGCCCAGGTGCCAGCTCTTTCAGCCATTCCAGCAGTTCCTGTGCAGCAGGGACAGTTACAGTATGGACGTGTCTATAACGTCTACCAGGCAGCAGCTCCGTAGGCACCACCCGCTATTGAGGGTATGTTTCCTATCCATGGTACTATGGGTCGGGTTTTGTTTGATACGGGGGCAACACATTGCTTTATAGCTACACATTTTGCGAAAGCCTTAGGGTTGTTAGCCACAGCAGAGAGCACAGTGACGTGTGTAGACTCACCATTGGGGAGTGGGTCACTTATTTTCTTTATATGCCGGGGAGTAGGGGTAGAGATTGGTAGTCTGGTATTACCTGCAGATATGTTGGTATTAGATATGCATGTTTACGATGTGATTATCAGTATGGATTGGCTCGCTGATTATAGAGCCATGATTGATTGCTTCGGTGGGAGCATTGTTTTTGCCATTCCGGGGCAAGAGATATTTGTAGTGGCGATGCCTCGCCCAGAGGGAGGCTCGACCGCTCATTTGTATTACCTAGAGGAGGATACCTCTAAGGAGGTTGTGATTCCTTTAGATTCGATCCCAGTTGTCAGGGAGTATTCTGATGTGTTTCAGGAGATACCAGGCCTACCCCCCAGTCGAGAGATAGACTCTGTTATAGACTTATTGCCAGATACGAGACCTATAGCACGCGCACCGTACCGTATGGCTCCAGCTGAGATGAGGGAGTTACGGGATCAGATTGAGCAGTTGTTGGGTCAGGGGTTTATACGGAGGAGTACTTCGCCGTGGGGTGCCCCTGTGTTGTTCGTGAAGAAGAGAGATGGTTCACTGAGATTGTGTGTGGACTACCGAGAGTTGAATAAGGTCACGATACGGAATAAGTATCCGTTGCCTCGAATCGATGACTTATTCGACCAGTTGAGAGGAGCTTCTTTCTTCTCGAAGATTGATTTGAGATCGGGATACCATCAGTTGCGTATCAGGGAGGAGGATGTCTCGAAGACTGCGTTCTTATCGAGATATGGTTCTTACGAGTTTCGGGTTATGCCTTTTGGTTTGACCAACGCTCCAGCAGTGTTTATGGACTTGATGAACAGAGTGTTCAGGGATTTCCTAGATCAATTTGTCATTGTCTTCATCGATGATATTCTGGTTTGCTCCCAGACAGAGGAGGAGCACGCCGAACATTTGAGGCAAGTTTTGCCGACACTACGTCAGAACGAGTTGTATGCAAAATATGAGAAATGCGGGTTTTGGCTGAAGAAGGTCCAGTTTTTGGGACATATTATTTCCGACCGGGGAATATCTGTTGATCCGGGGAAGGTATCCGCGGTGAGGGAGTGGGGACATCCCACGACACCAATGGAGATTCGTAGTTTCTTGGGTCTAGCAGGATACTACAAGAGGTTTATTCGGGGTTTCTCGAAGATAGCAGGTCCTTTGACACATCTGACTCGTAAGGGTGTGCCATTCATCTGGAGTGATGCCTGTCAGTTGGCATTCGATGAATTGAAGGATAAGTTGACCTCAACACCTGTGTTAGCATTGTCGAGACCGGGAGTTGAGTATTTGGTTTACACCGATGCGTCCTTACAAGGACTTGGAGGTGTCTTGCAGCAGGAGAGTCAGGCCATAGCTTATGCTTCCCGTAAACTAAAGCCTCACGAGAAGAATTACCCCACTCATGACTTGGAGTTGGCGGCAGTTGTTTTCGCCCTTCGTATTTGGAGACTTTACCTTTGGGGGGAAAAGTTTCGATTGTTCATAGACCACAAGTCCCTACAGTACCTATTCACGCAGAAGGAGTTGAATATGCGGCAGCGAAGGTGGCTTAAGTTTGTGAAGGACTATCAGTTTGATATCCAGTATAACCCGGGAAAGGCTAACGTGGTGGCAGATGCGTTGAGCCATAGACCAGCAGATGAAGTGGCAGAGGTGTGGAAGGCCAAGTGGAAAGAATTGGGACACCAGGACGCAGTGGCCCGATCATTCATGTCGGTAATGACTGTTACGCCGCAGATTGTCACGAAAGTGGTAAAGGCACAAGCATATGACTCGTTCTGTCAGGAGCTGATAGTCCGATTACTAGCAGAGGGAGCCGAATCCTATACCGTTAGCTCAGATGGGGGATTGCGCTTCAATGGGAGATTGGTAGTCCCGGAAGGGGAGGAATTGCGGCACGAGGTGATAGCAGAGTCGCACGGCTCACGATTCGCGGTACATCCCGGTGGGGATAAAATGTACCAAGACATGAGACGACAGTATTGGTGGAACGGGATGAAGAGGGATATTGCCGAGTTTGTTTCCAAATGCGCCACTTGTCAGCTAGTAAAAGTGGATCATCAGAGACCGGCAGGACTGCTACAGCCGTTGGAGGTTCCGATGTGGATGTGGGAAGCATATCCATGGACTTTATCACGGGATTGCCTACGTCACAGAGAGGTCACGACTCCATTTGGGTGATTGTAGACAGGTTGACCAAAGTCGCTCATTTTCTACTCGTAAGGACAGACTACATTGCGGGACAGTATGCCCAGCTCTTTATTTCAGAGATAATGAGACTTCACGGTGTGCCCTTAAATATCGTGTCTGACCGAGACAAGATATTTGTTTCACGGTTTTGGGAGAGTTTTCAGGAGGCCATGAGCACGGAATTGCGGTTGAGTACTGCGTATCACCCGCAGACCGATGGGCAAATCGAGCGTACAAACCAGATGTTGGAGGACATGCTACGTATGAGTATTATTGATTTTGGGGGTGGATGGGAGCAGTATCTTCCACTAGTGGAGTTTGCTTACAACAACTCCTATCAGTTCACCATTGGCATGGCTCCATTTGAGGCGTTGTACGGTAGACCTTGTCGTTCCCCAGCATGTTGGTTGGAGGTGGGGGACAACAAACTACTTGGGCCGGAAGTGATTCAGGATACTTCGGCGAGGATAGAATTGATTCGGAGTCGCATTCGGATAGCTCAGGATCGGCAGAAGAGCTATGCTGATGCGAAGAGGTTCTTCAGGGAGTTCCAAGTGGGGGACCAGGTTTTACTCAGAGTATCTCCTATGAAGGGGATTATGCGTTTCGGGAAGAAAGGGAAGTTGGCACCGAGATATGTGGGACCATTTCCTATTATTGAGCGGATTGGACCGGTTGCTTATAGGCTTGGATTATCGGAGCATTTGCATCGGATTCACGATGTATTTCATATTTCCTCGATAAGGAAATATCTTAGAGACAATTTGGCTCATTCTCATATTGCTTTGGAGGACATCGATCTCCAGCCGGATAGCTCCTACGAGGAGGGGCCGATTGCGATTTTGGACCGAAGTGAGCGGAAACTGCGGTCAAAGATCGTTCCGTTAGTGCGTGTTCAGTGGCGACATCATAATGTCGAGGAGTCCACATAGGAGCACGAGGATGAGATGCGCGAACGTTATCCAGAGTTGTTCTTACCAGGTACTTTCTAGTTCCGAATTTCGGGACGAAATTCAGTTATTAAGGGGGAAGTATGTAATACCCCGTATTTTTGTGGTATTTTTTTTATGGGATTAATTAAATTAAATGCGTATTAATTAGAAATTAATCCGGGTTAAAATACTAGCGAGATGCGAGTTGGTATTTGATTATATGTGCATATATGATTATATATGAATATTGAAATATGGAATTTGTCGTGAGATCTAAATACGGCAATTTGGAAATTTTGTTGAGACGCGTGTGACAGTCGCGTCATGGTATATAATTATGATAATTAAAAAGTGATTTTTATTTCTATTATCCGTATGGTCATTTTGAGGGCGCCAACGCGTCCGAAAGGGTCGAAATAGTCAGAAAACACTAGCCGGGGGTTTGGTTTGGGTCCCGGGGCATTTTTAGGCCATACCGGCAACGTATAAGGGTAGTTTGATAATTTTGAATTTTGAGGAATTAAAAGCTACGAAAATTGGGAATTAATATCTGATTAGGCATTAACCCACTAAGCCCACTAATACCCAAATAAGCTACGGAGGTTATTGAAAGAGTTCCTAAACCACAAAGCCCTAGCCACCATTGTTACTTGGAGAAGAAAGCTTGTTGAGAGAGATAGAAGGATTCTGCAGAGGAGAGAGAGAACACTTCAGAGATTCGTCATCAAATTCAGAGATTCATAGAAGGCAAGTGATTTAATTTCATTTTCTTGCAAAGAATGCTTCTTCCATGCGTAGGAATTTATAAAATTTTATTGTTGTTGGGAGATTTATGAAAACCCATTAAATTGGAATTTGAAACTAGTATTTTGATGAAGAATTGCATGTAGAAATGTGGGTAGGTGATTTATCTGATGATATTACATATTTGGATGAAACAAAAACGGATTAATCATGCCCATTAATGAACATAGAAATTTCTAGGGTTCATGTTCTTGAGATTGGGGAAAAGTGTAGAGAATTGATGATTGGATGATATTTAGGTTGAATTAAACCCACAAAACGTGTTAATATATGATCTAGTATGTTTAAGAATGATTAGGAACCTTGAACAAGTGTTGAATTGATGTTTAGAGGGGATTAGAGAGGAAGAAAAGTTTGACAAACGAGTTAAGGAAAATCTGGGCTTGAAACTGGCCACTCGTTAGAAGACCTGCCCAGGTCGTTCGAATGAGCTCGTTCTAACGAGCTTCTAACGAGTTGACCATTGACTTCTAACGAGGGTGAAGTTCGTTCGATGAGATCGTTCGAACGATATCTCGTTAGAAAGCCCACTTCGTTCGAACGAGATCTCGTTAGAAGACTCAGTTCGTTCGAACGAAGTCTCGTTCGAACAGCCTCGTTCGAACGAGTTGACAGTTTAGGCTTTTTAGCCTGTTTTGATCCTGAGTGCCCCGTAACCTTGTGTATAGGTAGAGATAGCCTTTCCTTGATGAGTAATTGATATATTTGGGATGTTTGGGATATTATGAGGAGTCAAACCTAGAAGTGTAGTTTGAACCTAAGGAAAAATATGAAGTAGGACGTGAGTGTCTATTACGATGTGAGCTATTGACGACCTAATTAATTATATTAATCGGGAACATATAAATGGTGTAGTATTATATGTCAGTACGAGAAGAGATATGTACCAATATATTATGGTGATTACTAAGACGTGTGCATACTTAGTATATGTATTGATTTTATGTGTATGACATACCTACCATACTTGCTATCACGGGAGGTTTGCGTTCGCTTAGGGCCCTCTAATCCTTATGTTGCCCGGATTTAGACTGGTTACCTCGATGAACACAGGTCAGAGAAGGACTTATTGGGATGTTAATAAGTCTGCTGATCGTGGGAGCGCAGGTATGTGCGTGACCCATGTGATGTGACTGTGTTCGCCTCCATTATTTGTGATGTTGTTATCTGTGAACTATTCCTGAGAGATTCGGAATATGTGATCCTTATGTACGTGATGTACCGGGATGGATAGCAGAGTATGTGTGCACCGCAGCTAGTCTCGGGGTGCTTGTATTGTATATTTATGACGTGAATAATATACACTTAATTAATGGGAACTTTCATGTTAATATTGTGAATAAAATTATAGTATTGTTTTGAGAAAACATAACGGATTAACCAATATTGAAATGTATTACATATTGAGAATCTCAGTTTAAGTAAAGCCCTCTATTCTTTGGTAACGTTAGAATGTAATATGGGAATCGAGTAGTAAGAGGTAGAACTTATTACGTTTTGGTTAGATATATGTGTCATTTAGATGGGTAATGTACGTTAGGAGTGCACATGTAGTCGAGAGGTGAGAATTTCATGTGAGTGCACGTCCTAACATGTATTTTGCATTTAATGTTTTAATGTTATTAAAACACTTGCTGTTTTCAAAATGTTTTCCACTTTCGGGCTCTGACCCATTTGCTTTCAAATATCTATTTTTGTAAAAAAACCATTTTAGGTGCCCAGCCACAAGGACACCATGCATAGGATTCTCATTCAGGTGACGAGCTGTAGCTGTTTGTGGAAGTTACAGGACTTTGCCTGTAGACGCTTCATCGATCTTGACTCGATATTTATCAGTTATCAGTTGTAGGGCATGTCGCCCATTTCTTTTAGAGACTTTGCATTTATTTCAGTTATTCAGACTTTTGGCATGTAATTATTCAGGATTCAGACTTGTAGTATTATTTCCATTTGTTGGGATTGTTGCGAGGAGTTTTCCTCCGGATTTCTTATTATTATTGTTGGTTATTTCATTACGTCGTATGGTGAATGGATTATGTTGATTCTTCCATTATTCTTTTACTGCATGTTAATCAGACTTAACTTAAAATTTGGCACTTACTTTTTAAATACTAGGTGGTTAGTAATTATTAAAATGTTTTCGACAGTGATGCTATTAACTGAACCAACTTGGCATTTTGAATTAATTTAATAAAGGAGTAGCTACCCGGTATTTAATTAGTCGGGGTGTCACAAGATATAGTGATATATGGGGATGTGAATGCAGGAAGTTGCAAGTGGAGATGCTACATCTCGAGTATACACAGAGGTTGTGGAGAAATATTTGGATATCTTCGAGGGCAATATGTTTCTTTAGCCTATCATGGGGAAATATATTGGAGGATATATCGTGGGAATAATGCATCGAATGACATATTATGGGGGCTTATGCTCATGAGAAAGGGTTCAATATTACGCATACATAATCGTGAAGACAAAAATATCAAAGTCTACATAACTTGTACAATGTATTTGCGAGGAGCTGTAACTTGGTTGCGATATAGGGCGTCGAAAGTGTGAAAGTTCGTATCTTACTCAGGATCCTACCATGACATATCTTTCGACTTCTAAACATGATATTATGTCCTTGCTTTATGAAAATAAATGGTGTGGTGCCGATAAGATTTTTAGGAAGCATATTTTTATGATACACATCTTTGGGAAATGAAATGTTCCTGGTAAGAAGATGCGTGGAGATAGCCTTACGTTAAGCTTTGAGCGTATCATGGAATGAAATTATTTAAAATACGCATATTGTAAAAAAGATCTACCTCGTAAGTGTTATTGTTAACCCTGCATGATATCCTATTTGGCATATACTTCTTATTTTTCAGTTTACTGTAAGTACCTACTGAAAACCTTCATTTTCGAAAATAAACCATGACTAAGTCTCCTACTTCAAAAGTTTTTACCTTAAAATTCTTTTCCACTGCCATTTTATATTTTTCATTTGACTTATCTAAATTTCTTTCATGTGGGATTAAATATATATTACTTTACTCCACCCCATATTTTTATTGAAGCTTGAAATCCTACAAGTTTAGGCAAAGGCACCAAGGCAGGAGCATGATTAGGATACTTAGTATTCATTAACTCCGAAGGATAGTTTCCCATGGATGGATTCATCATGTTATTATAAGCAAAATTTGTTTGTGATATTTTATATCCCAGTTCTCTGACTTCTCCTTGAAAAACGTCTCAATGTGTTACCAAGCGTATAATTAGGAAATTCGGTTTGCTCGTTAGTTTAAGGGTGGCAGGTGCTGCTAAAATTTAGAGTGGTATAAAAAAATCACAAAATGACTAAAAATAACTTTGTAATTTCCCATCCCATTACAAAACAATGGACTTAGGAATCTTATGCAAGCAAACAATCTCTTTAAATAAAAGAGTAACAAGATTATATGCATCATTGATCTTCTTGAAAGTAATAAATTAAATCATTTTAAAGAATTATTTCACTACAAGAAAAATATAATCTTTACCCCTTTGAGTGTGGGATAAACTTAATATAAATTCCATGGACAGATCCTCTTATATACCTTCAGGATTAGGCAATAGCGTATATAAATTGGTGTTTTGAGTTTTTCCCTTAGTTGTCTGATAAATTAGGCTTCTCATTGCACGTATCCCTACCTTCCTTTTAAGTCGACGCCAATAATATCGCTCTTCAACCAATGTCATTGTCTAGCCAACTTGATTCCCTTTACACAATTAATCTTCCCAGATATGGAAATCCTCAACTAGCCTATTTGAATTGAATTATCCAAAATTGATATATTCATCTTCAGCAACACACGTCATTCATGCATTCAAGTCTAATTTCCTCGATTTGTAACGCTAATAGTAAAAGAGTTATTTTAATAAAAGTAATCATAACTTTATTTTGTGCCCCTGACTCATAAAGAAAATTGAATCTTTGAAAGAAGGTCGCCCACATTGCATGTATTGGATTTAACTTCTTTTGGCTATTGAGATTCTTCAATGCTTGGTGGTCGCTATAGTAAATAATATATAAAAAAAATTCTTCATGTATTACTAGTGTTTTTAACGCTTTAAAGCTTTAAAAATAACATATAAATTCAGCTCATACGTGGTCTAATTTTGCCTGACTTTACCCATATTCTCACTCATGAACCCGATTTTCATTCCTTGTTATGATATAAAATATTTTACTCATATGCATCACACTATACTTAAAACACCTTGATGAAGAATGGTAATGCCAAAACAGAGGTTGCACAAAACTTCTCCTTAACTAAGGAAAAACTAGTTTCTTCCCATCGGAACGTGCAATTTTTCAAAACATCAATGATAGGTGTTGCAATAGTGTTAAAATTACGAATGCATATGTTACATAATGATGTTAATCCCATACAATTCCATGCATAACCAACTGATTTAGGTGTAGGCCATTCCTTAATAGCTTTAACCTTTAATCTATCCATGCCAATAGCTTTTGACCCCATAATGATCTACACTTTCTTTTTCATTACGATCATAAACTAAGGCATTATCAAAATAAACTAATACAAATTTATATAAGAATAGTTTCAATACATGGTTTATAAATAGTAGGAAAGTTTTAGGAGAAATAGACAACCCAACAGGCATGACAAGCCATTAATAGAGTACGCACAAATAAATATTGTCACACAACTGTGCCTCACTATTCACTAGCATGGTCGGAACTATAAACATAAATAATTCTCATGATGCACAAATAAAAAACAACACATAACCGTACACCACATTTCTCTCGCATGACCAAAACTAAAAGCATGAGCATCCATGTGATGCACAAAATAATATAATATCACGCAGACCAAACACCACCCCATGATAGTGAGATCGATACAAACAACATCAGGTATGACGCACAAATAAAATTATGCTCCCTCAGCACGCAATAAGTAAGAGTGTTCTCTCTAGGCACACACCCATAACCACATCTATTTATCCATTTCATTTTATTCAATATTATTACCATCTTATTATCGTTCCACATTCCTCATTTATCTTACTACTTATGATAACATCATTATATTCCATCACCTCCACTGTTCGCATCATTTTAAACCGGTATATAAATCACTCGCTATGTTAATTCATTAACTTCTAAAGGAATTCTCGAACTACTCATGAGAACGTAAATAGTATGGGACTAATCAACAGTTTAAGCATTATAATAAAATAGATAGGTTAATTATAGAATTCGTAAAGTCCTCACTCCTACCTGTTTCTAGACTCCGTCATAGAACGTCCCATAAATGAAATTCAAATAAGGACCCCCTTCCCCCCGGACACACTTCTATATAGATAGGGTATTCGTTAAGATAATTAGATTTAATTATGCAATTATTAATATTAATTAATTTAAGTATTAAATGAAATAGATCGCCAATTTTTATTTCCAACCAAAATCACCCGTCATAAATCAAGAACAACAATAAGCAAACAACATTTTTTCTAAACTCATTCTAATTCAACTACTCAAGTAATTCTATTACAACAATATAAGAAATGTAATAAAGAGCTTAATTCCAACTCAAATGTAATTATGTACAAATTCTAATTTCCAAGGCCATTGTTATCGTTAGAAATTGGCATATGGTTTATCTTAGCTAAATATACTAATTACCAGTAGATAAATAGATAAGAGACTAAATTATAAAGATGCTAATCACGGGAATAAACTAAAGAGTAAAGAGAGAAAGAAGAAGAACTATATTGACGTGGTTCGACCTAATTTGGTGCCTACGTTCACAGGTGCTATCATTTAAATTAATTATTGTGAAAACATCATTGAAGAGTACATAATAAAATCTTTAAAGTTCTTTCTAGAGTTAGAAAATATACCAGTAAGGTAAAATCTCTTATGATACCCACGTGAGGGGAATGTATGTTATATATTGGCTGTTAGATGAGAGAGAAGAAAGTAGGACACGCGTCTCACCATTATAGGTGAGTTGAGTACACGTTTTATAATCATAGTGATAGAATAATTATAGCTAGTTATTGGCACATGTGGGAGAATATTTGAATATTTTTCCCACGTGCACATACATTTAGGCTGCTGACATCATCTAGTCACGAAGTACATACCTGCTATAATGGGGCTAGCTAACGATGTCAACTGAAAAAGTTAACTCATTCAATTAACTTGGGTCGAGTCGACCACCTGATGAGCCGACTTGCCTATTCCCCTTGGCCGACCACATTGCCAACGTGTCATTAAAGCCCGTCGTCGTCTTCCAATTGGTTCACGGGTCATCCCATGTTTATGGTATAACAACCATTATTCAATTAAAAGGATTTTAATTGAATTTCAAGACTACAGACATGGTTTTATTCTCAAATTATATATTTACATATGGTATATGAATCCGATTATTAACCATCATCCATGAAGTTTCATTAATTAGGCATTTCTACCTAAAGGTACTACCAATTAAGCTAAATGTGCAATCATATTTAGTATATGCATTTTCAATAATAATTATATTCCAATTAAGTCTTAATCATCCATTATAAAGTTCAAATTAACACAAGGTCATTATTCGATTTCCAAGCCTAATATGCAAGTCATTAAACAATAGCCCAATTTCACAATTTGTAAATTCAACTAGAATTCAGTCCCATTTAAACTATGTGAACATTTTTAATTTCATCAAAATGGAGCAATAGCCCAATGAATCTAAAAACCTTAATGGTTACTAATTAATTTTAAGCTTACATTTAACATTTTGGTGAAATTAATAATTATATATATATAAGGAGAATAGTAGATTAGTAACCTTCCTTTGAATTGGACAAAATCTTTATTTATATGGAAGAGACGAAGCCCTTAAAAAATCAGCCTTGAAAAACCTCTTGAAACCTCTTTAAAACTATATTGGAATTGCTTTGAATCTTCTCTTGAATTTCCACTTATAATTTCCTTGAAAACACCTTGATTTAATTTGTGAAATGGGTTGCTTGGGGGAGGATGTATAGAGAGTTTATGGTTTCTTTTAGAGAGAATGTGAGAGAAAATAAGGGGGTAAAGGTTTTGAAAATAGTTGAAATTTGTATGTGTTCATTAAACAGAAGATAGGCATACTACCTAACCCACAGCCTAGCTACGATCGGGTTATGGTTGCGGTTTTATACCCCGTGATAGTGGCAGTCAAGCACGTGGTCGTGGGCCTAAGCGCGACCTAGCTTTGGTTTAGGTTCCTTTAAACCCTAAACTCTCCAAGTAGCGCATAAAAGACCAACCTAGCCTTGGGCTTCTCCGTAAATTCCGTATTCATCCAATTTAGTTTATTTTATCAAAATTTAAGTTTCAACCCCAAACTTTATGGTTATTAAACTAAAGCCCACAAAACTAAACTAACTTACCAAATAAACTCTATAGTTACATTTTAATCTATTTTTAACTTTAAATTCGCAAAAGCATTAATTAAATTAATTTAAAAATTAATAAATCATACTATAACTTCCGAAATTTCCAAAAGTTAATCCAATTATCTTTCATTTAATTAATTTGTAATTCCATTTAAAATCGCGGGGGTATTGCATTTTTCCCCTAATAAAAGAATTTTATCCTCAAAATTCATAAAAAAATAACACATGACTGCTTCAAAATAACTCAGGATACTATTACCTCCTCATATCCTCACGCTTCCAAGTTGATTGGCCTTACTATGGCGACTTCACTAAATACGAACTATGGTTATCTCCTTAGACTTCAATATATGGACTATATGGTCTGAAATACACACTGTTTCCTCATTATATGAAGCATCGACCTTTAACTGAATATCGTCTAAATTAATATGTTGATACGCGGCCTCCCCTTTATAATCGATGAAGCATGGATACATGGAACACATTATATATCCAATCTATATAGTTTGGAAGTGATAAACGATATTCAAATGTCCCTATATGATATGTGATCATAAGCGACCCAATACACCTTGGGGCCAACTTTTCTTTCTTCCCAAAATGCATCACCCCTTTCATGGATGACACTTTAAGAAGCGTTTTGATCCCTTACCTAAACTGCATGCCCTACCTTTCTAAATATACATAACTTTCCTGCTTTCTCTGGGCAGTCTTGATTCACTCATAAATCATCTTCATCTTCTTAATCGTCTTTTAAACGTACTCGAGTCCTACTAATCTAATCTCGTCCCGGTGATCTATATGGTCGCACATATAACGCCTCATATGGTTCCTAGACGACTGTCTTCAGATGGTTATTTTTATAGGTGAATTACATCAAGGTTAAGTGCACTTCCCATCTGCCCTTGAAATCCATAAAGCGTGCTCGCAACATATCCTCTAAAATCTTGTTCACCCTGTCCGTTTGTCCATCTATTTGAGGGTGATAAAACTTACTTAAGTGTAACCTCATCCCCACAACCTCTTGAAAGCTTACACAAAATTGAAATACGAAAGTCGAATCTATATTAGAAAATATCGACAAAAGTATCCCATGTGATATAACGATCTTTACTACATATAACTATGCATACTATTCTACTACGAAATACGTGCGAACATATAAAAAATTTGCAGCCTTTATTAAACGATCCATTGCAACCCAAATGGATTTGTGACGTCTATGTGTCAACAAAAATCCTATGATGAATAGGGGTGGGCGCGGTCCGGTCCGGTCCGTTTTTTGATCATTTTTGGTGTCGGACCGAATTAGTCGGTCCTGTATTTGAGAAGACCGAATTAGGACCGATTTAATCGATTTAGCCTATTTCATCGGTCTAGGCTATTTTCGGTCCGGTTTGATTAATAATCGGTCCATTTTTTACATTTATTTACTTTATTTTTCAATAAAAAATTATAATTTTTTTTTGTTTGTTCTATTTAAAGGTTGTTTTGAATTTTTAAGGTGCTGTTTTTGCACCTTTTAGGTGTTGTTTTGAACATTTTAGGTGTTGTTTTTGCACCTTTCAGGTGTTGTTTTGAACATTTTAGGTGCCGTTTTTGCACCTTTTAGGTGCTGTTTTGCCAATGAAATAGTGTTGTTTTGCACCATATAAGGTGCTGTTTTTTCCTTCAAATGTGTTGTCCTGTTTTGCACCATATAAGGTGTTATTTTTTTCTTCAAATGTGTTGTCCTGCTTCAAAAGAAAAATATGTCCACCATAAGAAAATATTACATATCCAAGCAAGCACCATAAGAAAATATTACATGTCCACCCTAAGAAAATATTACATGTCCACCATATTACAACTCCCATATTCAAGAATAAAAACAAAATAGCTTCAAAAGTAAACTAAAACAAAGAGTTGGAGTCTCCTCAACTCCTCCAAAAGGCGCATCAATCCACCACAATAGTTGAAATTGAGGTCTTAAATCTCTCTCCCAATATTTCTACAAAAATACAAAACAAAGATTATGTCAAATAAAAATTCAATAACAAAAGTTTAACATTTATATTATGAAAAATATACATTAAAATTTAAAATTAACTACCTGAATCAAGTTTCTCCATTTCTTGAATTTCATCCATGGCATCTCGAATGTTGATAGGTTTTATTAAAGATCTGAGCCAATTTTGTGCACAAACAAGTGCTTCCACCATTGTAAGAGCTAGAGAGCTACGAAAAGGATCAAGCACACGACCACCCGTACTAAAAGCAGATTCGGAGGCAACGGTAGACACGGGAATAGCTAATACATCTCGTGCCATACGAAATAGCACTTGATACTTGCCTTGATTATTTTTTCACCAACCAAGAACATTAAAGTTATCATTTTCCACTTCACAAGTTTCCAATAAATACTTTTCCGCCTCCGATTTTGCACCTAAATTATCCTCCGACTCTAAATGCCTTTTAAATTGAGATGTTGAAAATGCACGACCATCCTCATCCTCGTCAACCCCAACCACATTAATTGGTTTATTCATATTATTTGAAGATGCATTAGATAATTTATGACCATCATACCACTCAAACAAACGAATTAATGTATCGTTAACTCTTCTTAACAACTCCATTGGTTTAACACAACCATACAACTCACTAACCCAAAATTCAACATACTTTAACTTGTAACATGGGTTAAGTACAATGGCAATAAACAACAAGAAGTTAATTTTCTCTACATTCCAATAATTTTCAAATTTGGAAATCATTTTCTCGGCCATTGAAGTTAAAAAATCATCACCATAATTTTTCAAATGCACCAACTTACTTTCAATAATCACAAGTTCGTGAAAAAAAGCATTAAATGTAACATATAATGACCCCGAGAATTTTAGAGTAGCATTATAAAAGATTCGAAGAAACTTCACAAAACTCTTACCTTTTTCCCAATCCTTAAATTTTCGAGGTCCTAAATTTCTACCAAACATCGACCCTTTTCCCCTCTCATCACCATCACCATTATTTTCCTCCTCTACACCAAAGTAGGACAAATAATCATTGTCATCTTCCTCCATCCTTTTAAATGCTTTCTCAAATTTAATGGCCGCCTCCAACATCATAAATGTGGAGTTCCATCTCGTTGGAACATCAAGACATAACAAACCATTTGATTCTATCTTTTGCTTCTCACAATAATTTTTAAATTTTACCAACCTAGAAGGTGACAACTTCACATATTTTATAGCCCTACGCACTTTTGCAATTGATTCGTTCATATCCCTTAATCCATCTCCAACAATAAGATTGAGAATGTGTGCACAACATCTCATGTGTAAATACTCATGGTCCAAAACAGTACCATTCCAATGTTTTGTCATTCTTTTCAAATAACTAATGGTACCATTATTATAACTAGCATTATCAACCGTGAGAGTGAAAATACTATCTATCCCCCAATCTCACAAACAATCCTCAACCACTTGTCCTAATTCCTCACCCTTATGAGTTTTGACTTGATAAAAGTTCAAAATCTTTTTGTGTAGGTTCCATTCTTTATCAATATAATGTGCGGTGAGACACATGTAATTGACATTTTGAATGGAAGTCCATGTATCGGTGGTAAGGCAAATCTTTTGACCTTTCAAATCTTTTTTAACCTTTTCTTTAAATCCATATATATGTTTAGGCAATCTCGTACAATTGTTCGACGACTAGGAATATGCAATTTTGGTTGTGCGAGAGCCATAAACCTCCTAAACCCCTCATTCTCCACAAATTTATATGGTAGCTCGTCAATTATAAGCATTTCGGCCAACCCTTGGCGACAAGCTTCCACATTAAAAGAGATGGCCATTAAATTTGAACTTGGCTCATTTCCGTGTTTTTTTTTTCAACATAAATGACAACTTTTTTTGCCCATTTTCCTCTACTAATCTCTTATTAGCGGGTAACTCTCTATAACAAGGAGTGTGTTGTTTCATATTTTTAGTCCCATTCTTTTTAGAGTCGCACGCATAAGAAATGCCACAATAATTACAAATAGCTCTAGGCCTTTTGACATTAGTATTTTTATGGAAGTGATCCCATACCGTAGATGCATTTTTTCGTTTCTGTTGCACGGGATGAGTTCTTGGCGACGCTGACGAACCATGTAAAGTAGCATTCGCCGGATCTTCACTCACTCCATCCATCTACACATGGAAAAAAATAACAAAAATTTTAGAATCAACAATCATCAATTTAAACAGAAAATTTTAGAATCATAAATTTAAATTCAAAAACTGTATGTCCCCAAAATCAAAAAATATATGTCCCCAAAATTTTAGAATCATAAATTTAGAACTATTCTAGAATCATCAATCATCAATCATCAAAAATTAAAAACTGTATGTCCCCAAAATCAAGAACCGAAAATGACTAGAACAAAAAAATGTAATTAAGACTTAAGAAAAAAAAATTGAAAATCAGAATATTATAGTTAAGAACAAAAAAAAACACAGAATATACCTCCGTGGCTATCTGTTTTCTCTCCGTCGCCGGAATAGGCCCTGTAGAGTTGTACGTCGAAACTGGAACATCCACTGTGGAGGGGAAGTGAGCCGTATCTAATGTCCCGACCATCTCCATTTATTTTGGGCTCAAGGATCTGGTGTTAATAGCACCAAACCATGTGTTCATGGTAACCAGACAGTTGGAGATCAGTCAGAAAGTTGGAATCAGTGGAGATCCACCGTCATACCGTACCAGCAAGATGGAGATCGAACAACACACGACCACTGTATGTATCGGAGATCAGTAGGAGATTGACCGGATCGGAGATCAATAGGAGATCGACCGTACGGTGGGGTTGGAGATCCACCAGACTGGAGAGATTGACTTATGGGTGGGAGATCAGTGGACAATGGTTTCGTTCACTTCATAGCACCAGCCACCAGGCCACCATACCAGATTGTTTGTTTGTTGGAGAGAAAGATAATGAGAGAAAAGTGAGGAGGGAGAGAGCGATCGTGTGTGTTTTATTATATGGTGCAAGTGTTGTGTGTCTTTCTTTAGTTAGGGTTTAGTTATATGATATACTTATATAAAATAAAATTAATATATATTATATAATATTAAAATAAACGGTCTGGTCCGGTCCTAAGACCGAATTTACAACAAATATTTTAGATCGGACCAAATATTACGGGTCTCTTAATTTAGGACCGATTTATAAAAAAGCCTATAAAAGTGGGTCCGGTCTAATCGGGTCGGTCTTTTTTTTGTCCACCCCTAATGATGAAGTCTATCGAAATGTTGTCCCACTTCCTATCGGGAATAAGTAAGGGGTGAAGCGTACCTAATGGTCGCTAGTGATCCACCTTCACCATCTGCCATTCATTATATGGGGACACAAACATAGTAACATCTTGCTTCATACCTACCAACCAATACTGCATCTGCATATCTTGATACATCTTATCCCCATTGAGATGCACTACAAATTGTGATATACGGGCCTCTTGCTTAACTGCCCTACGCAATTTCTTATTTCAAGCTACGACTAACCTCCTCTTATACCGTAAACCCCCATTAGAGAAAATGGTGTAAATAGGTACACTGGTAGCCAAAATATCAAGTACCTTCTCCTTCATGCCATGCTAACTAAATGCGTTTGGAATACCCTCATAATGATATAGGGAGTCACTGTGAGCGTCGTTATGAAAGTAATTTCCAAATCGCCAATCACCTTAACTAAACTCAAATCAGTCAACTGACGAATGCATTATTTTTGTATATTTTATTTCTGAATTTACACCTTGTTAATATAGTTTTATTTTATTTAATAAGTTCTTAAGACCATTTTGTTGAAAAAGAAAAAAAAATATGTAAGAATGATTTAATTCTGATTCAAAACGGTAATTTTAAGTCAAAATGGGCACTTCGATAATTTTATAATTTTCTTATGCTAATTTGTGAAAAAAGTTGTCTGGTAAAAAATTTCTAGGTAATGATGAAATTTGGTGCAAATTGACGATTAACAAGAGAAAAGCGTGAAAAAGCTGATTTTTACGGTTGTTCGAAAAAGGAAATTTTTACACTTGTGAAATCGAAAAAATAAAGTCAAAAGGTTATATTATCCGAATTGGACAAAATTGAGTACCTTATTCCGATCCAAAGACTAAAGGAGGTGGACTATTAAGTTCTAACACTTTTCGGCCAAGTAAAGAGAGTTTAACTTCAAACTAAAAGCCTCACCCGTTGGCCTATAAAAAGGACCTTTGGACTCATAATCTCACACATAATTTCAGGGAGAAATTTTTTAGTGATTGAATTCAATTTGAGGGCCAGGTTTTTGTCATTTTGAGAGGATTGAATATTATTGTGAGAGAACTTATTATAAGTTTAATGAAAATTTATATTCATAATTTCAATTTGTTTTCGTTTTTTATTATAGTAATTTAATTTTTCCATTAGGATTATGGTGAAGTTTATTATAGTTAGCTAATATTGCCATGTTAATCTAATTGTTGTTTATTCCCTACTCGCTTTAATTATTTGCAGAAATTCAGTATTCATTTTAAAATGACATGATAGTGAATTTTAAAACCTTGAAAATTATTCTATCAAATCAAGTTTTGTGATTTAAAAATAATATTTTTTATGGATTACGCTTGCACTTTGATTGTTTTGATAGTCCATTCTTAAATACATTTGAGAACATTAAAACTTGTATTTTCTAAGGGAATAAGGATTTTATCCATCTATTAAAGGCGTTAAAAATGTTTCGAACATAACCGTTATATTTTCCAAAGTAAACGTGACGAAAATCGGTTTAATTTGAATCATAAAAAGGGAAAAACGATATTAAATTAGTGTGCAACATTATTTACGTGATAAATTGGTCCTGAATACTAATTCTTTCCATATTATTTACAACTCTCGTGTGTTGATCTCTGTTGATACCAAAATTAATATGCTGATATGGACGAATAATATGAAGACACGTGTCAATCTACTTGGCATAATAGCAACGAGGAAGTTCATTTCCCCGACCAACTCATGTTCTCTCCGAGCAACGAGGATACACCGAGAAGCTTCAGCGCTCCGAGGTACTCTAGCGCTCCGAAGAACTAAGGCGGTCCGAGCTGCATCTCGACCGTAATATAAACTGCCAGATAATCAACAGTTCAATTATTCATTGAATGTTTATCATCTTGACGCACACGCTGCATTAAATGTATTACCATTTCATATGTATATCATTTAATGTATCAACCCTTTCATGTACAGCCTAAGGGCTATAAATACCTTGTATCACCCTCATTCAAGGGGACGAGAATTTCTGGATAAATCTTGTAATCGAGAATTCCTAAACACTCAGCAATAACATAACAGTGGACGTAGGCCATTATTATAAGGCTGAACCACTTTAAAAATCTTTGTCTCATTTTATTTATCTGTGATTAAATAATTAGAGCGATCTAGTTTTTTACATCAACAGATTGGCGCCGTCTGTGGGAATTCGACTTGTTATTATCGTTTTTCACCACAAATCATTCGTCATCAATGGCGGATAACCCAGAATCTAGCAATCGAAACGCTGGAAATGCTGGAAATCCTCCAAATCCCTCTGCACCTCCAGATCTAGCCGGGATTATGACGAATCTGGCTCAAGGACAAACTGTTATGCAAGAAACAATGAGGCAACTCATACAAACCCTTCATGGTGGTGCACCTGCACGTTCAGGACAGCAAAGTGGTCAGAGGCAAACTTATTTACTTTCTTCACGATCCAGGCGTACCGAGTCACTTCGTAATGAGGAGTCTGATGATTTCTCTTATCAACCTAGGCGAACTTCGTCAATAAGGGCTACAGATACTGATCAACATATCACTCTCTCTCCAGAAAGATCCAGTGCTTTAGAAAGACTGAGTAGGATGTCTCCTTTCAGTCGATTAGGCCCTAGGAGGAATAGGAGTCCACCTAAGACCATGTCGAGGAGTTTTCGACAACCATCAGATCTAAGAGAAGGATCAGCACAATCACGACCGGCTGCTCGTCAAGATAGATCTAAAGAAGCTACCTCAGAACGATCAATTGCTCGAACCAATAGGACCGAGGAAGGAAATGAAGCGTGGAAAGGATCTCTCCAACGGTTGGAGGATAAATTGGGAGAAATGGCCAAAGCAAAGAACCCCCTACAATGAACTTTTGTTCGAGGAACACCTTTTGTTCAGGCCATTATGAATTTTCCTACACCGTCAAAGTTCAAAGCACCTGTAGTGACCCCCAAATATGATGGAAAGACAAATCCTGTTCTTCACATAGAGCAATATCAAGCTGCTGCCGACATCTATGTCATCCCCGGCGAGATGAGATGCAGAGCGTTCTCAGGAACTCTTACTGGAGCTGCCCAGATATGGTACAACAATCTTCCTAGGGGTAAGATTTCAACTTTCTTTCAGTTGGCCGAGTTGTTTATCGGCAATTTCTGTTTTGGAGCAAAGCCAGTAAAACGAGTAGCACATTTGTTAAGTGTTAGACAAAAATCTGGTGAGAGTACTAGAGATTACATAACTCGTTTCAATAACGAGAAGCTGGAGGTCATAGATTACGAAGAGAAGACAGCAATCACCGCTTTGATGAGTGGGTTGTTGCCTAATAAGTTGTATTATACTTTGGCGAAAGATCCACCTAAACCTATGTCAGAACTGATGGCAAAAGCGGCCAAAATCATGAATGCCGAGGAAGCTATGGCTGCAAAGAAGAATATAGACAAAGACACCAAGGTGGACGTCGACAAGTCTAAAAATAAAGAACATAAGGGCAATGGCGGTGATAAACGCTCCAGAAATAATAAATCATCATGGGAAGTCCTGAAGAAATACGACAATTATACTCCTTTGAAAATGGGTATTCATCATGTCTTGGAAGAAATCAAGAACAACGAGGAGGTAAAATGGCCAAAGAAACTGAAGTCAGACCCTGATTCGAGGAGTAAGGATAAATATTGCGAGTTTCATAAAGATCATGGTCACATGACCAAAAATTGCATAGCTCTTCAGAACGAGATTGAAACACTCATCCGAAGAGGAAAGCTATCAAAATATGTTGATCGGGGAGGTGAAAGAAAAAATAATGATCGAGCTAGAGAGAGGTCTAGATCTCCTCGTCGAGCAGAAGAGAAAAAGAAGAGAAACCATGAAGATGATCCAGAGGATGACCCCGATCTTCCCAAGAAACCAAGACAGCCAGAACGAGAGGTATTTTCTATACGTTTTGGATCATTTGATTGTAATGTCATTACAGGAGGAGATGCAGGAGGAGGAGACCTTACTGCAGAAAGAAAAGCTTACCTCGGAGAGGCTCAAGCTTGTTCATATATTCAGCGAATAAATCTGGCCGAGGATGATCGTCCGAGGAAGGTAAACAAAGAGAAGCTGGTCATTGGCTTTTCAAAAAATGACCTAGCAGGTGTTCTTTATCCTCACGACGATCCTCTGGTGATCAAAATGAGGATGAAGGATGTAGTGATTTCAAGGGTATTGGTAGACAATGGAAGTTCGGCAGACATCATGTACTATTAATGCTTTGACAGTTTGAATCTGAAATTATCTCAATTGGAACCTTATCATAGACCCCTCCTGGGTTTTGCTGGCGAGAAAGTTTTTCCACTTGGGACGATCAAGTTGGACATATTCATTGGAACTTGGCCTGCTTGTCGAACAGAGAGAATACGCTTCTTTGTGATGGATAAGAATGTGCAGTCAGCCTACAACATCATCATGGGAAGAGTTGGTTTGAAGAAGTTCGAAGCAGTTCCATCTACAGTGCATCAGTGCTTAAAATTCCTAACAAATTTTGGAGTAGGAGTTGTGAAAGGTGATCAGAAAGTAGCTCGGGAATGCTATTATTCGTCTGCCGAGCAAGAGGAACTTGAAGATTCAAGAAAAAAGATTACTACCTACCAAGTGGATGAAGGAACAGAAATTGAAACACTGGATCCACGAGATGAATCCCAACTTGTAAAAGGACAGGTGGTGGAATCTACAGAAAATATTATTTTGGACGACGAGCACCCTGAACGAGTAACCCAGATAGGTTCTACGTTGGATGCTTCAATAAAACAGGAGTTGATAAATTTCTTGAGAAATAGGAAGAAAACTTTTGCGTGGAGTCATGAAGACATGCCAGGAATAGATCCAAACTTCTTATGTCATGAGCTCAATGTGAATAAGGAGATCAAGCCTGTAAAGCAGAGAAGAAGGGTATTTAGCCCTGAGAAGAATCAGGCTATACAAGAGGAGGTCGAGAAACTCCAGAAAGCCCAATTCATTGAAGACGTGAAGTATCCAGACTGGTTGGCAAATATGGTGATGGTAAAAAAGAAAAACAATAAATGGAGAATGTGTGTTGATTTCACCGATCTTAACAAGGCGTGCCCAAAGGATCATTTTCCATTGCCCAGAATTGATCAACTAGTGGATGCTACCTCGGGACATGAGCTGCTCAGCTTCATGGATGCTTACTCTGGCTACAACCAGATCAAAATGAAACCTGAAGACAGGGAAAGTACTTCTTTTATTACCCCTCGGGGAACATATTGTTATAATGTTATGCCTTTTGGTTTGAAAAATGCAGGAGCGACATACCAGCGGCTGATGAACAAGGTTTTCACCGAGCAAATCAGTTGCAACATGGAAGTCTATGTTGATGATATGCTGACAAAAAGCAAGAAAGCTGCAGATCATCTAGTTGACTTAGCTCAGACATTTGATCAACTGGATAAATACCAAATGAAGCTCAACCCGACGAAGTGTACATTTGGAGTACGAGAAGGGATGTTCGTAGGATACATCGTCAACCAACGAGGTATTGAAGCAAATCCAGAGAAGATTAAAGCTCTTTTAGGGCTGCGATCCCCAACGACGAAGAAAGAAGTGCAGAGTCTTACAGGACGAGTTGCAGCGCTCAACAGATTTGTGTCCCGAGCAACTGATAAATGTCTCCCATTCTTCAAAACACTTTGAAAAACTTTTGAGTGGACCGATGAATGTGAGAAGGCCTTTCGAGACTTGAAAAAGTATTTGGGAGCACCTCCATTGTTGTCCAGGCCAATAACAGGAGAGAAGTTGTACTTGTATCTGGCAGTATCAGAGAATGCAGTCAATTCAGCATTGATCAGATTGGAGAATGGAGTCCAGAAACCAATCTATTACACAAGTAAGGCTTTCCGAGGTGCGGAAATTAGGTACCCAAAGCTGGAGAAATTGGCATTGGCATTAATTGAAGCAAGTAGATTAATGAGGCCATATTTCCAGGCCCATACCATCGTCGTTTATACCGACATGCCACTGAGGCAAGCCCTTCATAAGCCAGAAAAGTCAGGGAGATTGATGTACTGGGCTATAGAGCTCGGTGAATATGATATTGTGTATGAGCCCAGATCATCATTGAAAGGGCAGGCTGTAGCAGATTTTATAGCAGAGTTTACATATCCTGATACCCTCGAGGAACAAAAATTGCTCGCTGACCAACCTGTGGATGTTACAGGATCAACAGATATAAGTCCAGACCAACTCCGATTGGTAAAAGGGCTTGTGGATGTAGAAGGATCATCAACTTCAAACTCAGACCAGCTCCGGTTGGTAAAAGAGCGAGAAGAGATGGTCGACGAGGAGCGAAAAGTGTCAGGGGAGGATGAAAATAAGCAACAAATATTTCACCGAGGAACTCTATCAGATAAGAAATTTGAAGACGGGTTGCCCATATGGAGATGGCTCATCTTGCACAGCAGGTTGTGGGGCAGGAATTGTTTTGAACACCCCAGACGAGATTGACATGGAATATGCTTTGCGATTCCAATTCAAAGCCTCTAATAATGAGGCTGAGTATGAGGCCATGATAGCAGGTCTTAATTTATCAAAGATTATGGAAGCGCAACAAGTGATGGTATTCAGCGATTCTCAATTGATTGTGAATCAGATGATGGGAACATATGCGGTTAAAGGAGAACTAATGGTCAAGTATCATGCAAAGGTGATGGAATTGTTGGCAGAATTTAATGCCATTCAGTTGATCAGAATACCCAGAATAGAAAATGCACAAGCAGACGCATTTGCCCGACTAGCATCAGCTACTCGTACCGAGCTGCGAAGAACAATACCAATTGAAGTAGTGGAAAGTCGGAGCATCGATGAAAACCTAACGATGAATGTTATTACCCTTGATTTAGGACCATCTTGGATGGATCCCATCAGGGTATATATTGAAGAGGGAGAATTGCCAGAGGATAAGTTCGCTGCCAAGAAATTGAAGTATAAAGCTGCTCGGTATGTATTAACTAATGGTATTTTGTATAGACGAGGAATTATGGCAGGTTTGCAAAGATGTGTACATCCCTCCGAGGTGAAAGAATTGATTGAAGAAATCCATGAAGGGTCTTGTGGAGCTCATGTAGCAGGTCGAACACTTTTGCAAAGGGTAATGACTCAAGGATACTACTGGCCGACATTGAGGGCTGATTGTATAGCCTATGCTAAGAAATGTGACAAGTGCCAACGTTTTTCCTCCATCCGACGAACTCCACAAGCATTGTTGACACAAATAACTTCCCCTTGGCCATTTGCCATGTGGGGAATTGATTTGGTTGGACCACTGCCGACCACCCGGGGAAGATTCAAGTACCTCGTCGTTGCAGTGGATTATTTTACTAAGTGGGTAGAAGCTGAGCCGCTTATTGATATGACATACGAGAAGGTATACCAGTTCGTTTGGAAGAACATCATCTGTCGATAGGGTCTCCCTCATGCCTTCATCAAAGATCATGGAACACAATTCGACAACGAGGAGTTTGCTGCCTATTGTCAACAATCAAACATCCTGAAGACCCATTCAGCACCAGGTCATCCTCAAAGCAATGGGCAGACTGAGGTGACAAACAGAACACTACTAATTGGTTTGAAGAAGAGGCTAAGTGAAGCTAAAGCTAATTGGATTAATGAGCTACAATCAGTATTGTGGGCTTACCGAATAACTCCCCGAGCAGCGACTGGAGAATCACTATACATGCTGGCGTTTGGAAGTGAGGCTGTAATACCTGCCGAGTTGGGTCTCCCAACACACAGAGTGCTAAATTTCAATTCCCCAGTCAGTGAATTGATGAGAAGATTAGATTTGGACATACTCGAGGAGGTCAGAGAGGAGGCATCCATTAGGAATACTGCTTATCAACAACGCACAACTCTGTTCTACAACAAAAGGGTGAAGAAATGCGACTTAAAAGAAGGGGATTATGTGCTAAAGAAGGTCATTCAGAAGCACAATAAGCTTGAAGCCAACTGGCATGGACCTTACCGAGTTACAGAAGTTGTCCGACCAGGAACTTATCGAATAGCAACTCTAGAAGGAGAGGAATTCAAGAATGCTTAGAATGCTGAACACCTTCGCAAGTATTATCAATGATGTAAAATGTACAACAGTTCCATCAATATGAATAAAACGATGATGTTTTCACCATTTTTCTCTCCTTTGTTTGAAAGTTTTTCGGGGAATACTAGTGTTGTACACTACGCTGCTCGACAGCAAAAAGAAGACGATAGTTCAGACCCACGACCAACTCCGGTTGGTAAAAGGGCGAGAACAAACGATATACTCCTTTGGTTAGGAGGCGTACACTTGCGTGATCAACTTCGGTTGGTAAAAGAGCTTGTGGACAAGATAGTTCGAAAGAACCCGATATACTCCTTTGGTTAGGAGGCGTACACTTGCGTGATCAACTTCGGTTGGTAAAAGAGCTTGTGGACAAGATAGTTCGAAAGAACCTGATAGTTCGAGCGTGATCAACTTCGGTTGGTAAAATAGCGAGAACAAATTATACTCCTTTGGTTAGGAGGCTACACTTGCGTGATCAACTTCGGTTGGTAAAAGAGCTTGTGGACAAGATAGTTCCAAAGAACCCGATAGTTCAAACCCACGACCTACTCCGGTTGGTAAAAGGGCGAGAACAACATTCTTAAAAATGCCAATTTTGGCTGGTTAAGAAACAAAATATGCCAATTTATGTTGGTCGGAAGGTAAAATCATTCCTGAAAATACAAGAATTCGAAACTGAACCAAGTGTAGTTGGTCGGTGATCAACTATACTTGGTCGACGAGGATAAATTATCAACCTTGGTTGGTCGGACACATTTTATGAAAAAATTTACCAAGTATGGCTGATTGGAGATAAAAACCCATCAACTGTAGTTGGTCGACAAACACAATTTAACAACCTTGGTTGGTTGGAAACATTTTAAACATTTTATACTCATTACTTTATTATTAAGTGATTGAGCAACATTGATACTTGTAATTTTTATTACTAAGTTGGTCGATGAACAACACAATATTGTTATCTTTTTAACAGATACATATGCACAAATGTAAAAATGTTTGATAAACACAAAACAATAGCAATACTGATTTGCAAACAAAAATGAAAATCTTTCATTAAAATTCAAAATAAATTACAAGGTACATATGTGCTAACTGTTACACTGAAAAAACCTATTCTATTGGTTTCTTTCCTTTAGCTTTTGAAACAGGCTCCTCGCCAGCAGGAGGATCCTCCAGGCAAAGAGGAGAATTAATGAAGTTAATATCTCTGAGCATTCTGACGTTCATCACATAAGGAGTATCCAATAGATGCTCGGGACGAGATAATTCAATATGAGAATGAAGACTATAGTCGCCAAGGTATTTTGAAATTAGACTCCGAGGAATGGCACGAGCTGGGATCCACTCCATGTCTAGTTTATAAGGCGGTACAATCAAGTCTAGTAGCCCAGGAGCATGATAATCCCATAAGAAATGGCCCTGCTCTAGCTTTAACACACCCAGGGCGTTCAACCATCCTTGTTTATAACCTTCGTTATTGGCACTTTCAAGACGAGCATCCAAGTGACAAAGGGCTTCATTGTAGCCTGCCATCCAGAACTCACGAGGTTGTTTATGAAATTGGAAAGTTATTCTCTCTAGTTGCTTGTGAAGGTTCCTGGTAAAAACATCTTTATCATTCAAAGCAGACTTCGTCGTAGTAAGTTGATCTTCCAAAGATAGGTTTTTCTTGGACATTTCAGATAAAGCACGATCTTTGGCGTTCAATTGGTATGCTTGAGTTTCCAATGTTGACAGAGTACGAGATTCTTCAACATTACGGCTGAGAACTCTTGATCGACTCCGAGCAGGTGGAGAATTTTGCTCCTCGGTAACATTTTGAACAGCTCTTCCTCGCCCACGAGACCCTCTTCCTCGTCCCCGAGCAGTAACAGGAGTACCAGATCTTCTTAAGTTATCCAGTTCTTGCCTTAATTTGGCATTCTCAACCTCTAAGAACGAGAAACCTTCATCGATAACCGGTACTAAAGCAGTGGAAGATGACGCTGCAGATTCATATTGTGCCAACTTTTTCTGCAAATTATTGTTCTCTTGTTCCAGCAACTCAGCAATCTGCCTGCAGGCCTCAACTTCAACTTTTAGAGTTCTCTCCCTAACATCGTATCCAGCAAGGATCTTTTTATGGCCTGTTTCAGAAGAAAGCTGTTGATATCTATTTTCATACTCCTTGTGCAGCAAAGCAGTTGATTCATTGTGTTGATGTTGTAGATCTTCTAAGGTACAATGAAGTTCCTCGATCAATTCATAGTAGGCCACGTTGTTGGCCACAGCTCGGTCAAGTAAATCCTTCAAGTACCGATAATCCTCAATTGCTTGTTCTGAGGCATCATGGCCAAGGATGTCAGCAATTTCCGATACACTCAAATTTGTATGACCTGCTTTATAATATTCATGGCATTGCTGCATCAGCTTTGTATCATGTGCAGATATCAGTTCCATTCTAGCCACAAACTAATGATGAAAAGAAGACAACAGTCAACAAAAATGAATCATCAACAACAGAGATGAACAAAGATGTATTTTATTAGATCACAAAAAGATTACATTGTTTGATTACAAATAATGAAAGATAGAAAGGATACCGAACAACTTTACACCTTTTCCTTGTCTCCCAAGACTTTCTCGGGAGGCTGGGACGAGGAGCTTGGTTGCTCGGTGGTAACGGCAGCTTGATCAGCAGGAGTTGAAATTTTCTCAGGAGGAGGAGGCATGGAAGAAATGTCCTCGTTGGCAGAAGGTAGAGAGGCAGGGACTTGATCACCTATGGCCATGGAAGATTCATCAGAAATAGGCTCATCTTCTTCTTCTTCTACAATTGGTGGGGGAGGACCAGGGAGGTGTAGCTGGAATAACCCAGAGTCGTCTTTGATCTTCAATTCCTGCAGGGCAGCTACCCACCCATCACGGAAGTATTTCAACTTCCCGTATTGTACTTGGGATGTCATCGCAGCAATCCCTTTGTCCCATCCTTTATCCCAGCCAGCGCTGAAGGATTTTTTAACCGCGAGCTATCTTTTCAGTTTCTCCGAGGAGAGCTTCTCGGATAGAAGATCCTCGGCAGTCTTTAACTTCACATCCAATTCTTCTTTTTGGCGCTTTACATCTCGCAGGACGGACAACTCTTCCTCTGCCTTTTTCAGCTTATCTTCAAGCTCTCCAAAGTTCTTGAGCTTGTCGTCATATTTTTTATGCTCAATCTCTGAACTTTTCACCTTATTCTCCAAACTCTTGGAGGTCTCAGCCAACTTCACCTTCTCAGCTTCAACTATTGACAACTTCTTCTCCCACACAGCTTTGTCCTCACTATACTGCTGACGAGAATCCTTCAAGGATTGGGTCAAACCCAGCAGAGCATCCTCTACCCCCGACGAGGAGCTGGAAGCTTTAATTGCTTCATCTTTCTTCACGATGTTGTTAAAACAATTCACCAGCTAAACAAAGGAAAAAGTGACAGGTCAGTACAAAAATACAAGTATTCAAAGAAAGAAAGGAAATTCAGAGTGTGAGAAATTTACTGAAGCAAGGTGACGGGTAGCTAGGGATGTCAACATATCCCTAGAAATATTTTCATCAATTCCTTGGACCTCGGGTATGATCCAAGTTTTTACCGAGCTCATGGCAGAGCTCGGAGGAATGATGGTTGGAATACCAACACCACCAGCGGGTATGGTTTCGGTCAGATTGGCAGTTTCAGCCAAATTAACTGAGGACGATTTCCTCAATCTCCTCAAAGGAACTTCACCAATTTCAACAAAGGAAGAGCTCTTGGTCGGAGAGATAACAGTCATCTCCACAGGAGCAACCTTCTTGCTCGGAGCCACTGGGGGCTTCTCGGTAGTTTTGGAAGGCGCAACATCCACCTTCTTAGTCCCCTCTGGGACATCAATTTTGCTTTTCTTGGCTTCAGCAGCAGAAGTAGTGTCATCAAATAGAGCAGGGGGAGCTCTTTTCCTGCCCATTCTTCAACTTAAAGGGATATGAGAATCTGAAGAAGAATCCTCTGGAGTTGAGGCTGGCTCAACAGGACGAGCAGTATAAGAAGTCGTATAGCTCCTATACTGCAGCAAATATGATGCAGACCTGATGTGCTCGTCTGCAACGTTCTTATGCAAACCCCAGATAAGTTTCAGATGCTTAATATTAACCTCTGATTCTTTTGGAGTTTTTCTTTTGCTATCAACTGCAAATAAATACATAATGAGATATCAGTCATACATTTTGTCAAACATGATAAAAGCATAATTTCATAAGTAAAGGAAAATGAGAATAAACCTATCCCATTGCCATATGGGGGGCATTTAGGACCCTGGTATACTGCATCTCCAACCAAGGGGGCATATTGCCAATTTTTAATCACCACCCCATGTTCAAAATAATCTCTATTTGCATCAGGGAGGTTAACTACAAGAGCCCTATTTAAAAACCTAGTTTTTAAGTAATAAACATTATCTAAAATAGCCCATCTATAGCAATACATAATCTCAGGAATCCCTATACGAGTTCCATGAGTTAGATTTAATTTATACACCCCATTAATTATTCTCCATGAATTGGGGGCTATTTTTGCAGGAACAACGTCAAAGTACTGACAGAACTCTAAGCATAAGGGGTTTGGCGGAAAAGAAAATCCACATTCAGCAATGAATAGACTGGGGAACCAATGTCCCTCAGCCAATCGAAAATAATCTAAAGGCTCAGAAAGAACCTCCAGAGTTACCCAGGAAGGAATGGAAAATTCGGAACGAAATTTCTCAACAGACTCCACAATATAAACCATACTGAATAAAAGAAATACAGAAGAAAAGAAGAGAATCTTACAGGAAAAAGGAAGAGCTGACAACTAGCGAAGGAAAAGATGAACACACAAGAGAGAGAGAGAACAGAAAGCTTGAATGCAGAAAATTAGAAAAGGTAGAAGACGGTATGGTTACCTAAGAAGCTTAAATACTTTACCTTGGGAAGCTGCGAAGGAAATGATTACACAAAAGAAACTAATACGCCACCGGCGGCTAAAAGGACAAAAATGCACGAAGATCGAAGCACTCATAAAAATTCAAAAAAGGCGGATTCTGTGAATTTGAAAGAAATTCAAATATGAAGAAAAGGCTCCTAAAACCCAGGAAAGTCATTTAATATCGCCTTATACCGAGAAAGAATGTTCCATACTCCTCAAAGTTCGAAATATGAAACATTGGGGGCTTCTGTTGATACCAAAATTAATATGCTGATATGGACGAATAATATGAAGACACGTGTCAATCTACTTGGCATAATAGCAACGAGGAAGTTCATTTCCCCGACCAACTCATGTTCTCTCCGAGCAACGAGGATACACCGAGAAGCTTCAGCACTCCGAGGTACTCTAGCGCTCCGAGGAACTAAGGCGGTCCGAGCTGCATCTTGGCCGTATCATAAACTGCCAGATAATCAACAGTTGAATTATTCATTGAATGTTTATCATCTTGACGCACACGCTGCATTAAATGTATTACCATTTCATATGTATATCATTTAATGTATTAACCCTTTCATGTACAGCCTAAGGGCTATAAATACCTTGTATTACCCTCATTCAAGGGGACGAGAATTTTTGGATAAATCTTGTAATCGAGAATTCCTAAACACTCAGCAATAACATAACAGTGGACGTAGGCCATTCTTATAAGGCTGAACCACTTTAAAAATCTTTGTCTCATTTTATTTATCTGTGATTAAATAATTAGAGCGATCTAGTTTTTTACATCAACAATCTCATTATTCATAGTTTCTTTTATGTAGTTTAGTGTGTAATTATTCATTATCCCATTTAGTCTAGTTGGACAGTCGCAATTATTTAAAACGTTAAAATTGACAAATCTTTATGGGTTTTATCCGTACTTACACTCGCTATTCTGTAATAGCCTGTGTTATTACGATAGTTTTTAATTTAACAAACATCAACTTCGGGTTAGAAAAATTTCCACTCGGTCATCGACTCAATGCATCTTCCATCACATAGGCCTTCCCGGAGTAATATTGAATCGTAAACTGGTAGTCCTTAATGAACTCAAACCACCGTCATTGCCTCATGTTTAAGTCATTCTATGTGAACATATACGTAATACTCTTGTGTTTGCTAAAGAGCTTGAATTTCTCACCCCATAGATAGTGTCTCCAAAAATGTAGTGCGAACAATAGCGTCGCTAACTATAAGTCATGTGTTGAATAGTTAACCTTGTGAGGCTTCAACTTTTGATTTTTCTAAGAAATCGATCGATCCTCCTACATCAACACCCCACCTAATACCTGTAGGGTAGCATCAGTGTATACAAAATGCTCGGCCCCACTCCTAGGCAGAGCCAAAACTAGATCCGAAGTCAGCTTCTCTTTGAGAGTGTCGAAGTCCTACTGAAATCTCCCAGTCCATAAAAATTGAATCCCCTTCTTAGTCAACTCGGTCAATGGTCCCGCTATCTTCAAAAAATCCCAAATGAACCTCCTATAATAATCGGTCAATTAAAAAAGCTACAAATCTCCATGGCTGTCGTGGGTTGTCCCCAATCCAACAGTGTTGTTGCCTTCTTCGAAAAAAGCCGTCTGGAACTGGAGTATGTTATTAGAGAGAAATAACGACATATATTTTGACGTATGAATCAGGCATTATCTTCTTTACTTTTTTCTCTTAAATTACGTCGACATAATTTCCTAAAGTTGGGGAGAATGTAGCGACCCAGACCTTAGTAGGCCATGGAGAATTATTAAGTCCACAACCATAAACTCCAGGCCGCAAAGGGTTACAAAGGCCATGGCTACTACTATGAGTCCACAACCTATGATAAGGAGGTTGCATATTTTACACCCCATAAGTACAAAGAAACCAAACATATGGATTAATGATGTGGAACAATTAGGTTATTTTATAAGGACTAAGTTTTAGAGATTATAAAAAAGCCTTCTTAAAGGTTTTTTGGGGAAAGTGGTGACATAATTAGAAAATCTTGGTTCCCTCTCTTTTGATAAATAAAAATCTTGGGCTCCATTCCCAAAGCTGCTAGAACTTTTGAGAAAATCATTACCATCAATCTAAAGAGAAACTGAGAATTTGAGGGCAAGTGGAGGTGCTACCTAAAGGAGGTCAAGGATTGCCACTATTCAGGAGGCGGGGTAGAACTATTTACGGGTCAGAATGTCGTTATTCATTGTTGGACTAAGTCCTTTGGTATAATATTCCTTCCTCACTTTCTTCTTCTCTTTCATAAGCCCTATTCTCCATCTTGTGTTAACTGAGATGAGCCCCTTTATGTAAATTTAAGTTTTTAGGAATGGCCATGGATTTTTATTGTTCATCACATTTTCTTCTTATAAAGTATGTGTAGACACCCCATACTAGTACCTCTTGTAAACCTCCACGGGCTCCAAATAAAGTCCCTTAAACCCTCTGACGTCCTCCAATAAACCTTAATCGGTGGTCACTGGACACTCTCTTAGATCCGTTTGACTTTGGTCAACTCTCGAACCCGAGAGTATCTCAACACACTTTTATAGGGCTCTGAATTCCCTCTTCAACGGTCCATATTGTGCTCAAATTAAACTTACGGTTCATATTTAACAACCTTTTTACCCAGAATCTCTAACTAGAGGTCACTGGATGCTCCTCCAGCTATGTTTGACTTTGTTCAACTCTCAGACCCTTGAGTATCTCGACATACCTCTATAGGGATCTAAATCTCCTTTCCAATGGTCCCTTCCGTGCGCGAATCAAACTTACTATTCACATTTATCATCTTTTTTACCTAAAAATCCTAATCGAAAATCACCAGATGCTCCTCGAGATCGTTTTAACTTCGGTCAACTCTAAAATTAAAGAGTTTCTCAATAAATTTCCATAGATATCTTAATCCCCTTTTCAATGGTCCATACCGTAAGCAAATCAGACTTATAATTCATGTTTAATAATCTTTTTACCTAGAAACCCTAATCAGAGGTCACAAGACGAACCTCGAGCTCCGTTTAATTTTGGTAAACCCTCAGACCCGAGATTATCTCAACACGCTTTCATATATCTTTGAATACTCTTTCCAATGGTCCCGAACGTTCACAAAACGGACTAACATTTTACGTTTTACGATCATTTTTCAAAAAATTCATTTTCAACCTACCTATAAGCACCCCTTCCCTTTGTCTGCAGGCAGGGGACACTTTACTTGGCTACTAAGTTGGGTAGATCTGCTGATAAGTAGGCCAAGTGCCATGTCGTCCAGCACCCCCTTTAGGGGATGCCTTGTCTTTTTTGGTACTTTAGGGTTTCCTATTTAAGTAAACTCTGACCTCATTATTCGGGATCTTTTCCTCGAAATCAGTACGACAACCTTTCAATACATCATTTTCAAAACATTATATCCACGTTGACTTACCTCACCTTTCACCCCCACTTTTCCACCATCACATTACAAATTAAAATCAACCTACACCTTTCTAAAGAATAAAATTCAAGTTATATATACGATGCAGATTCTATTCATCCAACTTTATTAGTTTAATGGCATATCTTACATCTTGTTTCTTTTTGCATATTTCTTAACTAATTATTATTTTTTCACCATTAATAACCTTTTTATTATTTATACATTCATAAACCAATTTTTATAAACTAAAAAAAAAATGATTTAACTCGTAAACCCCAAATTATAGTTTTCTTCCACTTTTCTACATTTTCACCACTTGTATATGCTTTTTCACAAATTAAAATAGATATTATACTCTTGGATTTATGAATTAGAACCCACCTTTATGTTCTTTTCAAACTATGTGGACTTTTCTGCCGATATTTGGTTGTGTAGGCGTCCCGAGTTTATCCGAGGATTCAAGTCCTCATTTTCATTATTTTACTTTTCTCACCCTATTTTCGTTAGTATTTTATACATATATTAGCCTACCTATTTTTACTCTTTAGCAGTCCCATTAACATGCATACTCACTTGTTTATAGTGAGTTACGATACGGTGCATCACTTATAAAATATTTATTACTATTAACTATTGTCGATTTTTACCCTCTAGCGGTCCCGTTGACACGCGTGAACTTATCCATAGTAAGTCACGATTCGGTATATCATTCATAGCATAGCCCTTTCCATTCATTTTATTTGCCTTTTTAGTGGTCCCGTTAGACACGCGTATTCACTCTCTCGTTGTGAATCATAATCCGGTGCATCACTAATATTTTGACGACTGTTTAGGAGAAGGAAAACATTTTTATAGCCCATGAGAGATTGGAAGGGTGCCTAACACCCTCCCATTCTGTAACTTAGTCCCCGAGCCCGCAATATATTTGGTTTCGTATGTGTATCAGTAGTCATTTATGCAGTCTTCCCAGGGACGACTGCATATTTTTCCTATTTTGAGTAAAATAGGCTGGCGACTCTAAACTTTATACTTTCGCACACCCTTGATGAAGGCCAATTTTATGTCCTTGGAATCCCACGAATGTCGTGCAAGTGATGAAAAGGGGATTTTCTTCATTGACCCCCATTTTCACATCATTACTTTGGGGCGAAGTCGTATTCAGGATGGTCATAGTGGCGACTCGATTGGGGATTACTTTTTAGAGAACTAGACTATATTTACATGGGCTTTATTTTCCTTTACCCCATTTTTCTACACGTGTATTTATATTTCCACTTGTATATTTTTCTTTTACTCTCATGCTCACATGTTATATATGCCATTATCATGATGTTACATTATCCATGTGTATTATTTTCTCTATCATATATATATCTCCTTATCATATGTATATACCATCTTTTATATCATACGACTCATGTCACTTATATGTATCCATGCTTTATCATTTGTATATATCTCATGTTTCATATTTTTTTTAGCAGAAAAGGCCTATAGCCCTACTTTATTAGATAAAGGAGAGAGAGCCTCTCCTAGGAGGCCTTACAAGCAGTGGAAAACTTAAAGATTACAAATATCTTACACTTGGCATACCACATCTATCTAGATTAACAAATCCTCTAATCGACTTAAGCAAGTCTTTGTAGTTATAATATATCTTGGAATCTTTGGACCTTGAAGCTATAGTTGCTAAACCATGTGCCACTATGTTATTTTGTCTCTTAATGTGCTGGATGAAGATATGATTAGAAGATATTAGGAACTTAATCTCTTAAATAATGCTTCTGAAATACCAAGGAATAATCCATCTTCCTTGAATAATGTTTAAGGATGTTAGAAAATTTGTTTCAATAAATAGCATAATGAATCCTCTTTCCAATAAAGCTTTATGAATTTTTGAATAACCATTAACTTAGCCTCTAAACTTGAAGTTTGCCCAATATACTCTCGAATAGCCTAAATAATACCTCCATTCGATCCTATGATAATTGCCCTCATACCACTATCTCCTGAATTTCTTATACGTGAACCATCTACATTAAGTTTAATAGCATTAGCAGGAGGATGAATCCACTTTGTGATTATGAACTTTAGTTTCTTAGGAATTAATTTATGTTGAATTTAGCAATCAACTCTTGATGATTCTTTGTTATAGGACTCTCAAATTTTAAGTCTGCAGCCTTCTTAGAAACCAACACAATAATACTCTTAATGATTCTTTCACTTGACATAGGCACATCTTTAAAACTGGCTTTGCATCTAGATTTCCAAATCTCCCAAATAATTTCCATAGGAAGGATTCCGAGGAAGAATTTCAAGTAGTCTTTATTAGATTTGGCTATCCACCATAACATAAACAAAGATAAAAAGAATGACACGATAGGTATAAAATTAAAAAGACTATTGAAATGAGTCCATACTTCCTTAGCTATTGGACTATGTAGAAATAACTAGAGGCTTGTTTCCTCTTGATTATGATAGCAGTGACGTCTTAAAACAGTAGGAATGCATATATCTTTAATATTTTGATCCAATGGTAAGGCATTATGAAAAATTTTCTGAATGAATATGGAGATTTTAAGAGGAAATTGATGAAACCATAAATTGGACTAGATAAAACTTTTACTATGAGGAGGAGTGAAAATCTGAAAAGAAGTTTTTAAAGTAAATCTTCCAGGATAGTGGGTTTCTAAATAATCTCATTGTCAACTGATGATGAATTTTCAAGAAGAATATAATCAACTTTCTTAATTCTCTTGAACACTGATGAGCAATTATTACTTGCACATTCTTGCACTTATTCCTCATAAATCTAGCCCAAATACCATCTGAAGTTCTGAATCTCCAGGCAATTTCAATCCTAAAAGCTTGAGTAATAGTATTTATACTTTGAACACCAAGGCCTCCCTCATGAGTAGATCTGCATATGACATCCCATTTAACCCAGGCATGCTTAAAACACCTATCTCATTTGACCCCTATAAGAATCTAATAGGATCTCCTGAATCTTTTGGATTATTGCTTTTGGTGGCTTTAAAGAAGCTAAATTAAAGATGGGAATAGATGATAAAACATATTTGATTAGTGTACATCTTCCAGTTGTAGATAAATACCTAATTTTCTATCCTTTAAGTTTATCTATGATATTAGCAAATAGGTTTGCATAGTCTTTAATTCTCCCTCTCCCTTTAAACAGAGGACACCCTAAGTATTTAATTGGGAGATGTTTAAATGGAGTCTAAGGTATTGGGCAATTGATATTATTTTGGAGATAGGAGTTTTAAGATTGACAGAGAAAGAACTATTTCTTCTATTAATCAATTGACCTGAAGCTTTCTCATAGCACTCCAAGAACATCATAAGAGATATCAGATTTATATTTCCACCATTTATGAATATAATGGTATCATCAGCAAAACATATATGAGAAACTATAAGACTACCTACAGGATGAGATAAATGAATAACTTTATTAGTAGACATGATCATATGTAAACTTATATATAGGACCTCTGCCATAAGGACAAATAAATAAGGGGAAATTGGACCCCCTTGCTTCAATCCTCTATTAGATTTGAAGAAACCTGTAACACTTCCATTTATAATGATTAAGAACCAATTTGAAGAGATTAATCTCCAAATGAAGTTAATAAAAAAATTCACAAAAGCCAAATCTTCTCAACACCTTAATCAAGAACATTCAATCCACCATGTCATAAACTTTCCCAATATCCAATTTGATTAGAACATTTGACCCATGGCACCTATTTTTAATCAAACTAGCCATCTCATGAGTAAGAAATATGTTACCCTGGATATTCCTCCCCATAATGAAGGCATTTTGAGAAGGAAAGGTAAGAGTAGGAAGGTAATTAAATAGTCTAGCATTAAGAATTTTGGAAATGATTTTGACATTGAAATTACTGAGGCTAATAGGTCTGAAATGAGAGCAAATAGAGGGATTTGACAGTTTGGTACATATTCACCATGTTTTACTTGTCCACGATTTTACACAATCTATATCACTTGTATGTATCCATGCTCATTTCCCCTTGTATATAGTCACATGCTTTATATATCAGATATTTCACGTCATTTGTATATATCACATGCTTCATGTATATATTTCACTTCACTTGCACATATCTCTATATTTTCCTCACTTACACATGATCCCATGTTACTCCCACTTTGTACATATATCCATCTCTCTTGTATATATATACGTGTTTCACATCCTGTACATATTACCATGTTGTGATCACTTGTACATCTTGTACATATTACCATGCTTTGCTCACATCTTATACATATTACCATCTTTACACTTTATCCCACTTGTACATTTAGCTCTTATTTATTCCACCCATGTATATTCTCATATTTTATTTCATATTTAATAGTTGTACATGTTACTCTTAGCATATATAAAACTTTGCATAAAAATACTAGTTAAAACTCATGCATTTTGCACACTACGTTACGTGAGCACTATATATTAACCCTACATTTGTATTTTATTGGGAGTCCCTTTGTGATGGGTTGCTAGTTGTGCGGGGCATGGTTAACCTAAGTAATATGACTCCCACCTTTCATTGGTTAAGTACCTTCAACATACATCAAACGGTTGCCCCTGTATCATACAACTTGACCGAACTCACATAGGGAGGTATATAACAGGGAGTTCATTCACATACACCGAGTATATCAAATTCTTTCTCACACATACCATCACCACGAGGTGTATCATGAGATAATTCATGTACACTGAGGTACATTAAATGGTTTTTCCACACGTACCGATGAATGATTATCCTTATAGGCAAGAAGTATATCGTGGAAGTCATGCCAAAGGGAGGAACCCTTACACTAACCTCCCATGCATAAACCTTGTGTAGGAGTGTGCCCCAAGACACTCATACCTATATTGAACATGAAACTCTGCTAAAATTTTAGGTTATCTTACCTCCCAAATTTGGCATCGTTTCACCCGTTTTTAAAACAGTACCGTATCCGCGAGTTTGGAAATAAGTCAAATCATGTCTTGCATCACGTACCCTATTCTTTTCCAGACTCGGATCTTGTCCAGGATTTCATTTGCACTTTAGGCGTAATATAATTACAAGTGAAACCTAATAACAATTGCTACACTAGGAAATTTTCCTTCCTCCATTTTTCATAAATATTATTTTACAATAAAAATATAAAATTCTTTCCCTCTCAAGTGTGACTGCACTCCTTAGCCTGGCTCTGTATTGGTTGAGTCCGTTATCAAATCGCATCAGAGTTATACATCTATATCAATTTCGTTAGCATAAATCGAACGATCCTTTCAAAGATTGCTCATACAGAATCCTGATCATAACACCATGCCCAATCAGATCTAATGGTTTACTTGCTTAGCTCATTTGGAAGATTAACAATCTACAAGATGATGTCCAGGAGATGCAGAGAAATGGGGTCAAATCCCTGAATTGCCAGAACCATATGTTACTTTTCCCAATGTTGTGGGACTATAAATGTCTTAATCAATATGGGTTCCAAAATAGTATCATCAAGCTCCTCATCCTTCGCGTGTTCTGCTCGTCAATGGGCCACCTCATGTGCATCTACCAATATAAAATCTTGCCCATCCAGGGGATAACTTTCCCATACCTATTCCAGTCGATCCCAAGGAAGAAAAACTGAATTGAGTTAAGGAGGATCTCAAACCTCTCTCTAATAAATTTGATCAGGTAAAGATCGCAGGGAACTATGTGGATTACACCCATATGTACCCTTACCCAAAAGCCATGCTGTGAGAGAAATTCGAAATTCTCGATATTGAGAAGTTTGGAGGTAACAAATTTCCTATTGTGCATCTTCGCAACTACCACCGTTCTATAAGTTTACTCAGGGCTACAGAGGATATAATACTCAGATTTTCTAACACACTCTTAAAGAAAGTTGCCTTAATTGGTTCTTATCACTGGAAGAATAACGAATCTGCAGCTGGGAAGATGTACCAAGGGAGTTCATAGCCCAATATAATTATAACGATGAGTTGGAAGTGACCCGACAAGATATTAAATTGCTTAAGCAAACCCTCGAGAAATCTATCAATAATTTCATCAATAAGTGGAGAAAAAAAGCTGCCACCATGACCAAACACTCGTCCGAGGAAGAGCAGTTCGGTAATATAAAGAAAAAAAATTCTACCGAACGTCCTTGTGTAGCCAATATTTCCCCTATTTCAGATCCCTTTGGGAGGCTATCATTTAGATTTAAGAAAGTGCCAACAGTCAGAAAGTAGAATCCGAATCAATGAATCCCATTCGAAGTTTAGTCCCCGCAAGTATGAAGCCTGTTGTTGCTACTGTTAATATTATTTTTCTCTTAATCGACTACTTCATGGGCACCAGAATCCCATTTTGCTGCAACCCGAAAAGAATATATTGAACTACATCCTCTTCTCTCTAAGCTGTAAAAATATCTCTTATCTCATAATCGCATCAAACTTTTAAACCCTCGTCTATTTTTTGATTCACTCCCAAAATACTTCAAGCATGATGCCCATTATAATTTTCACCAAAATGACGAGCACATCATTGATCAGTACCATCATCTAAGGAACGTTGTACAAGGCCTCATTGATAAAGGTGTCATCGACCCTCCTTCAAATCCTAAAACAAACACCACTTAAAAACCTCTACCTGTGCACTAAGCTTGCGTGAAAGCTGTCCTCATAGATAAAGACCCAAATTTTGGCGCTCTATTAAAATTCGACCCATCACTAATCCTACTTTTGCTAATAGCTCTCCCAAATCACGTGTTCCTCTCAAAATTTGCTCATCCTTCCTCTTACCTCTGGAGAATACTTATTACTAGGCTCTATCCCTTTTCACAAGGGCTTGCATTACTATCTAAATCCGATCAGGAAGCATGGTGCTGCTGATTGTCCTGAAATAACATGGAGTTTTGGGATGAAATTCCCCTCTAAAATGACCCTCGAAGGAGGAAATCGTGAAAAGATCAGTGATATATACATGGAAGCCAATAAGTTAGCCCGTCAATCCAATGATTGGTTTTACCTCCATAAAAATTCTACTTGGATGACATCGTTCATGTTATGTCAGAGGAATTTATCAAGAAGAAAAAAATATGTGAAGCCTTTGATTTACTTACAACACTTAAAAATCAAATAAACTTAGTACCTTCCCCCAACACTTTTTTAATGCGTGGGAAGATTTGTATGATGAAGTAGTTTAAGTTATGGAATGTATTAATTTTTTACTAGAAAATTACAATATCGTTACCGGGTGGGGAAATGACTCTGACAGTTCAGACAATTAATCCAATGATGAATATCCCAAAACAATTGCCTCCTTCTATGGAGTGATATCTTTTGAAAATTATTTTCAGAGATCCATGAAGTTTTTATTTCTTAAAAAAAGATGAAGACAATGGGTTTTTATTCTTCCCAGCATCTATGAACCAAATAACCCGGTCAGTCTAATATTACAAAGATACAATCCTCCCATGAACGAGTGCACCCACGGACAAAGGAAAATGGGTTGTCAAAGAAATCCCAATGCTCAAAATGTCAAGCGAAGAAAATAAGATCCTCAAATATCTCAAGACCCAAGCCAACATTACCATGTGAGGACTCTTTATGTCTCCCCAACTCCACAAAAATGCTCTTATCAAGCATCTCACTCAACCTACAATTTCGCACACTACAAATCACGAAGAGGCAATCTATATAGTTAAAACTTTGACTACCATAAGACTCGTCTCCTTTGCCGATGAAGAAATCCCTAACTTTGTCCCAGGTCATAATTATGCTCTCAATATCTCAGTAGAAGTCATGGAAAAGACAGTCCTATTAGTGCTCATAAATGGTTTTGTAACACCCCGTACTTTTATGCTTTAAAAAAATTAATTAATTTGGAAAAAATTTAAATTACTAGTGTGTAGTAATTTAATGGAATTTTTACACAAATATTAATCCGGAGAATAAATGGTTAATATTTATGGGAAATTTATTTACTAAGTGAATAGTATTAATTAATCACGTCTTAAGAGTATTAATGACGTGGGGTTTACTTATCTCAACCGGGAGTCGGTTACAGACTAAGTTAGGTGTGGGATAAGAAATTTTGTAAACTTATTCAGATGCCAATTATGAGTGCACTGTTGAGTCTGAATGGACCGAGATAGTCGAAATAGAGTACCCGGGGGTAGTAAATGGGTATCGGGGCATTTTTAGGCATAGCTGGGCCCACACGGGGGTATTTGGGGCACTTGGGCTTGGACCATTAGGATAAACTTGGGATTCAACCTTATTACCTAATTGGGAGAAAAGGGAAACGACAGAAAAACACAAGGGAGAACCTAGGGTTTGGAGAGAAATCCATAGGAAGCACTGAGAGCAATTTGGGATCCTTTTGGAGACAAGACTAGGAACGAGATTGGGTGTGTTCATCGTCAAACTTGCCTCTACATCAACGGATCAGACTTGACGAACCCATAAGGTAAGTGGTTAACTTGCTGTAGCATTTATTGATGTTTTCAATTCATATTTATTTTTTGTGATGTGGAATCTGAAATTTGTTTTGGGTATAAACGGGTATAAAAATTGGGCTTTGTAATTTGCAACGCCAAATGATAATTGATGTAGAAATTTACGGTGTTACATAGTTCTGAGTAGATATTTAATTTGGATGTGAATACTAGTAGAATCGATGAAAAAAATTGGGACAAATGGATGAAATTGGGACTGAACAAAGAAGGCCCAAAAATTTCCCAATTTTTGAATAATCAGAGATTTATGCGAATTAAGTCATGTTTGAGGTTTTAGGGGAGGTCCTAATCATGTTCCCATGTGTTAAAAATGTTTTCTACGTTTGGGTTGAACCATAGAAGAGGTTGTAGTTGGGAGAAATTCGTTAATGGGTGAAACAGTGTTGGAGAAGACGAAGACCTGTTCGATCGATCGATCGATGGCTGAGATCGATCGATCGATGGTCCAGAATTTTTGACAGGTCGACTAGTTTTGTTATATAAGAGAAATTTATTTAAAATTTAATTCCCATACATTATTTAGTGAGAAATAAATATGGAACATAAATTCTTAACAGTTATATGGGAAAATAAATGGGATTGGGTGGGATTTATATGTGACACATTATGGTTAATTTGGGGGAAAATATTCCAAAATAATTAAATACGGATCGAGTGGGTGAGTCCGGGGATATTGGTTGAGCGAAACCAAGGTATTAAATTAATTAGGAATGAAAGCTAATTAATTCGAAGTCGGGGATTTAGACTCGGGTATTATTTTATTCTTGGGCCGTGAGAGCGAGTCCGAGTCTATTGGTTGGGCGACACCAAAATTAATTAAATCAATTAATGTGCGAATTAATTAATAATCAGAGTTGGACCATAAACTCAAGATATGATGTATAGGCTAGTGTTATAGACTTAGTACACGGTAAAGCCATGATTTGTTATATATATATATATTGTGTGTGTACGATAGTATATATATGGTGTGTGCATGAATATCAGTGGTTAGATATTATTAATATATATACTCTAGTGCTATCAGGGGAGGTTGAGCATCGTGGGTGATTCCCCTAGCTTCAGGAGTAGGGAGAGTATATCCCCAGGTCATAGCATCCGTTATATGGGTGAGGAGCATCTCACTTTCAGGGAAGGAATATGACCGTCTCCATTATGCATGCTTTCAGCCAAGTTAGTGAGCGATTCTGACTTGGGATAACTAGGTTATGTGAATACACCTAGTGGGATAGCACTTTAGAGAATATACATCCGGTGAGTTATTACTCGGGAGGATGGTTATTATCTTTTTATTTCAACATATGTGTGAATGTTGTAATATGGTTATACATACATAATAGGATAAATAATTGTATACAAAAAATTTAATACAGGCCGTGAATTGTATTGTGTGTATAACGGGTGTGAAAGTTATATGAATTTAAGAAGGGGAATGATTAATTAAGTTAATTCTAATAATAACTTATAAATCAGAATTATTGCATACTCGGTTAGAGTAGGTTGGTTGGAAGGGGTTATACCAGTTATCTAGTTATGGGGTAAACGATTAGGGGATTTAATTAAGGCGTTAGTTGTTCACAATAGAGGAGGGGTGAGGAGGCCCTCAAGGGAGTGCAGCACTAACTAAAATATGAAGAGCATTCATGCATATTTATTACTGGAAGTTGATCATTTACTAAATGTTTTCAAAATGTTTTGGGTTCTAACCCTCACTATAAATATTTTTAAAAATCTTTTAGGTGTCCAACCATAGGGACTCCAGACTTGACCCATTCCTGGGATTCGTTGTTGCAACATATGTGGATGTTGCAGGATTTGGATAGGCGCCTCTATTCTTTTTATTCTTAGAGTAGGGGTTTATCATCAGATACTCGAGCATGTGGCTCACAGTTTTATTTAGTATTCATTTAAGATACTTTGTGATTGCTATTATCTGTCTTTACTTTTTTTGGATTTTAGCCGATGATTTATTCGATCAGATTATTATTTATATGTGATGGTTGATTCAGTTAGTTGTAATTGTTTAAATTATTTATTTCCCCATTAGTTGTTATTTGGATTAACGAAAGATAAAATTTGTCACCAGTCTAATTTTTCACTTAGGGGATTAGTAATTAAAAAGTCGACACTGATGCTAACAATGAACCAACTGAGAAACCTGTTCTAATTTAATTTAGGACTGATCACCCGGGATTTTATTAGGCGGGGTGTCACAGATGGTATCAGGGCATCAGGTTCTAGTGTCCTTAGGATCTGTGCAGCTTACTACGTTTCAACGTAGCGTTCGGTTGTTATAGAGCCCTATTATTAGGATTGTTAATTCATTTTCCGCTTTTGAGTTATCGCATCTCTGCTATTATATTTTTGTATAAATTGTGTACTTATACAATTCGATCTATTTTCAGATGCCACCGAGGAAAAAAAGAGAGGAGAGGGCCAAGGCCAGGGATGAATTGAGTGAGGCTCATCAGGAGCCATAGGTACCGCCACCCCCACCCCACTCGAGTTGATCTCCACTACTCAGGTAGCAGTGATAGTGGCTCAGGCAGTTGAAACAATGATGAGGGCTATGGCAGCCCATTTTCCTCAGCCCCAGGCACCTCCTCCAGTGTAGGGGTGTGCACGGTTCGGTCGGTTCGGTTTTGACTGGATTTTTTGAACCGAACCGACTAAGTCGGTTTTTGAATTTTAAAGACCGAATCGAACCGAGCCCGGTTGAAGAACCGAACCGAACAGGGCCAGTTTTTGACAGGGCCAATTCGGTTTGCCCATTGGTTTTTGACAGGGCCGGTTTTTGACAGGGCCGGTTTTTTGAACTCAATATGCCTTTTTTTATCTGCTGTTTTTTTTATTATATGCTGTTTTTTTCAACTTTCTAATATACAGTTTTTTTCAACTTTTAATATGCTATTTTTTTCAACTTTTAATATGCTGTTTTTTTACATTTTATATTTATTATTTGCTGTTTTTTTATTATATGCTGTTTTTTTTATTGTATGTTTTTTTTTTCAGCTTTCATTATATGTTATTTATTTCAAAATTCTTAATATGCAAATACAAATAGTTCTAAAATTACAATGATTTCAGATTATGATGAATTACAATGATTTCATATTACAATAATTTCAGATTACCCATGATAATTGTCATAATTAAAAACAGTCCAAAGTTCCAAACAGTCCCAAAATATAAATGAGTCCAAATCAGAATTACATTCCCAAAGTCTTAATAAGTCCAAATCAAAATCATCCAAAATCTAGTTATTACATTCCAAATGTAAAATGCAAATGTCATAAATCAAGTCCCATAATGGGTAATCTGCTAAAACAAGCTTCCAAGTTCCAATTCAAACATCATCCTTCAATGTCTTTTTCTTTGTCTTGGCATCCCAACAACTCTGAAAAATAAAACAATAAAATATTAGCATCTTAACTTTGAAGTATCAAATATATTGAAACAAGAAAAAATACTTTTGAAACATAAAAATTACCCGAATCAAGTTTCTCATATTCCTCAATCTCATCCATTGCATCACGAAGACTAATCGGGGTGGTTGAAGTTCGAATCCAATTTTGTGTGCAAATTAGGGCCTCCACCGTTTTAGGCAACATTGAGCTACGAAAAGAATCAAGTATACGACCACCGGTACTAAAAGCGGATTCGGATGCAACGGTTGAAACCGGAATGGCTAATATATCACGCGCAACATAAGAGAGAACTCGATACTTGGAGGAATTAATCCTCCACCAACCCAAAACATCAAAATTTGATACGTCCTCTTCACATCTTTCGGCCAAAAATCTATCAACTTCGGATTTATTTGCAAAGGTATCTTACTCCTCCAAATGTTTCTTGAATTGAGACGCCAAAAAAGCACGTCCATCCTCATCCTCATCATTAACACCATCTACACCCCCAGTTGACTTGTCAAATTTTTGTGAAGACGAACCACTTGATTTGGGCCCGTTGGACTTATCATACCACCCGAACAAAGAATGCAACACATCCTCCACCTTCCGTGACATATCCTTTGCCACATCAATGTCAAATAATTGTTCAAAATAAAACTTGACATAAAACAACTTATAGCGAGGATCGAGGACAATTGCGACAAACAACAAAAAATTCACTTTCTCAATATTCCAATACTTATCAAATTTAGCCCTCATATTTGTCGCCATCGTCGATAGAAAATAATCATCACTTTGACTCATTTGAACCAACTTACTTTGTATCAAAACGAGTTCATGAAAAAAAGCATTTGACGTGACATGCAAAGAGCCAGAAAATCTCATAGTGGCATTGTAAAACATCCTAAGAAACTTTACTAGTATCCGAACTTTCACCCAATCAATACTTTCGGGAGGACCCAATATCACCCTTCCAACTCGTGCTCTCCCTCTCTCTTTATCTTCCTCCTCATTTCTAAAATAATCTTTGTAATGATCATCATCATCCTCCATTCTCTCAAATGCTTTTTCAAACTTCTCCGCCGCTTCTAACATCATATAAGTGGCGTTCCACCTAGTTGGGACATCTAAGCACACTAAACTTTTACTTTCAATTTTCTCCTTTTCAACACATAATTTGAATTTTGACAATCGGGATGGAGACGATTTCACATACCTAATTGCATTACGCACCTTGACAATTGAATCATCTAATTCCTTTAAACCATCACACACAATAAGATTTAGGATGTGCGCACAACATCTTACATGCATATATTCATGTTCCAAAATGGTACTTTTCTTACTTTTCATCTTTTTTTTCAAGTATTGAATAGTACCATTGTTGGAACTTGCATTATCAACGGTGACGGTGCAAATGCTCTCTATACCTCAATCACGTAAACAATCCTCAACCACCTTTCCTATTGCATCACCCTTATGACTCTCAACTTGACAAAAATTAAGAATCCTTTTGTGCAAGTTCCAATCTTTATCAATAAAGTGTGCAGTTAAACACATGTAATTGATGTTTTGGATTGAGGTCCATGTATCCGTAGTAATACAAATTCTTTGACCACTTAATGCACTTTTGAGGGCTTTTTTCTCTTCCATATAAATATTAAGACAATCTCTAGCAACCGTTGTTCGAGAAGGTAGTTTAGTCATTTTGGGTTGAATATAGTTCATTAACCTTCTAAAACCCTCACCCTCTACAAATTTAAAAGACAACTCATCGATTATAATCATTTCGGCAATACGTTTTCGACAACCTTCAACGGTGAAATTAACGGCCACAAGATTGCCACTCCCCTCCTCTTTTTTTTGTTCAAAACACAATATTTTTTATTTTTTATCCTCATTCTTATATTTGTAAACCTTGCATTGATTATTTATGTGATTAATCAAATTGCGAGTTCCGTTATTTTTGGAGTCACAAGCATAGGTAGCCCCACAATAATTACACGCAGCCCTAGGTTTTTTCGAGTCTTTTACGATGGTAAAATGATCCCAACACCAAGCTTTTCGTTTAGAAGCATTTACCTTTTTTGGAGAATCATTTTTACCCTTTACTTCTACTTCTCTAGACCTTGGGTCATCAACTTCCACTACTGAATCCATATTTCTGCCCAAAAGAAAAATCAGATATTAGATATCGCATTTTTTAGATATCAACTAAAAAAACAGATTCGAAACAGATAACTAAAAAAACAAATGTGAACTAAAAAAAATCAAATATAAGATATCAACTAAAAAAATATCAGGTATCATATTTTTTTTATGTACATATCACATTTTTTTTTAGATCTCAACTAAAAAAATCAGATACTTTTTTTTAGGTATCAAATATCATATATATATCGCATATATTTAGATCAGATAATTTTTTTACATCTGAACTAAAAAAATCAGATACTTTTTTCAGATCTAAACTAAAAAAAAAAAAAAAACTGAGCTTATTACCTAAATCAGAACTAAAAAGCATATATTTAGATCTAAACTAAAAAAAAAAAAATTCGGAGCTTACCTAAAACAAAAAAAATATATCACATTTGTTTTAGATATCAACAAAAAAAAACAAATCTGAACTAAAAAAATCAAATATAAGATATTAAATAAAAAAAATATCAGGTATTATATTTTTTTTTATGTACATATCACATTTTTTTTATGTATATATTTAGATCAGATACTTTTTTTACATCTGAACTGAACTAAAAAAATCAGATCCTTTTTTCAGATCTAAAAGACTAAACTAAAAAAAAAAAAAAATCGGAACTTAACTCACCTTAGATCGGAGCTAAAAAAAGTATTTAGATCGGAGCTAAAAAAATCAGAACTTACCTTAGATCGGAGCTAAAAAAATCGGAACTAAAAAAAAATTCCGAGCTGACCTAAATCGGAACTAAAAGGAATATATTTAGATCTAAACTAAAAAAAAAAAATTACTTTGTAACAAAAACTAAATCGGAGCTTAGGCTTACCTTAGTAGAGAAGTGAGGTGAGAGAGTTTACTTTAGTAGAGAAGTGAGGTTGGTGAGGGTTTACTAGAGGCTAGAGCAGGTATTTCTTATAGAGAGAGAAGTGAGGTTGGTGAGGGTGAGATGAGAGAAGTGAGGTTGGCGTGTGTTTTTACTTTTTAAGTTAGGGTTTCTTTCTTTAGCCTTAGAAGTAGCAGTAGGTGCGTGCGTGTGTATATTAGTTAGGCTGCTACTAATAATATATGTAATTTGTAAATATAAAATTAAAACATATATTAATTATTTCGGTTCGGTTTGGTTCAAACCGAATGTTAATATGCCAAAATCGAAAACCGAACCGACACCATCGGTTCTATAACTGGCCAAACCGACCCGACCCGACCCTTAAAAAAAACCGGCCCGAAATTTTGCGGTTCGGCTCGGTTTTGTCGGTTTGTCGGTTTGGTCGGTTTTTTTGCACACCCCTACTCCAGTGGCACCGGAAGTTCAAGCTCTAATAGGGCCATCATCTTGGCAGCGAGTTAGGGAGACCTTTCAGAAGCGTCACCCACCCGAGTTCCGGGGTAGTACTAATGTGGTTGAGGCTTGTGACTGGAAGAAGAATACTCAGCGCCATTTGTGCATGCTTGAGTGCACTGATGTGAAGAAACATATGCTTGCTATTTTTCATCTGTCAGGGGCAGCCCCAGTGGTGGGAGTCAGTTACCACCTCAGAAGAGAGGGACTTGATGACGATATCTAATTTCTGGGTGCGGTTTGATCGCAAATACTTCCCACTGGCAGTAGAGGCAGAGATGAGGGATAAATTCGGCGAGTTGGTTCAGGGTGATCGCTCAGTGGATGATTATGAGGAGTTCACCCATTTGGATAATTTTGTACCAAACAAGGTGAGCGTTGAAGAGAGGAAGAAGTCAAGGTTTATGGATGTCTTAGCCTGGAGGATCAGGCAGCATTTGATCGGTAATCCAGCATTGGTGACGTACACTAATGTCGTCAACACCGCTTTAGTGCACTGTCAGGATCATCGCTTCCATGCGAAGGGAAACAAGAGGGGAGGGGAGCCGAGCCAGTGTGGCAAGGTAGTTGGTGGTGATACTAGCGGTGTTCAGCAGCAGTCTGGCAGTCAGCAAGGGAACTAGGATAAGAAATTTAAGCCTGAAGGTTTTCGACCGGGAGGACAGGGGTTTAGGTCGGGCCAACAGGGCCCAAATCAGTAGCAGCAGGTTCCTCAGGGCCGACAGGTCTAAGGGAACAATGGAGGAGGCCAGCGGGGCCAACCTCGATAGGGCCAACGACAGGGAGACGGTCAAAGGCATTATTTTGTTTGTAGCCAGATGGGACATTTTAAGAGAGAGTGCCCATAGAGAAGTAGGGGCTAGCAGCAAGGTGCCCAACAGGGGCAGCATGGTCAGATGCCACCAGCAGCACCAGCTCCACCAACCCCACAGTAGCAGGGGCAGATGCCCTACGGGCGTGTGTACAACGTTCGGGATGTTCCCATTCCACCAGCACCTAAGGTGTCCCCAGTAATTAAGGGTATGTTTTTTTATCCGTGGGCTTGAGGGTAGGATACTTTTTAATACTGGAGCATCGCATTCATTCATTAAAACTAAATTTGATAGAGTAACCGGTTTACTAGAGACTGCGGGTAGTCTCCGAATGTGTGTAGAGTAACCAGTGGGTTATTGATACACTCGATTTGTAGGGGTGGATATTTTGATTGGGAGACTAAGTTTACCGGTGGACCTCTTAGTGTTAGATATGGAGGGTTATAAAGTCATCCTAGGTATGGATTGGTTGGCAAGTTATTGGGCGACAATAGATTGATTTGAGAGAACTATCGTGTTCTCTATTCCGGGATAGGAGATGTTCCTAGTGGCGATGCCTCTACCCGATGGAGGATCGTGCATGCATTTGTATTATATTGAGAAGGAGACCTCACAGGAGGTGGTGGTTTCGTTGGATTCGATTTTGGTAGTGAGGGATTTCGAGGATGTGTTCCAGGAAATACCAAGATTATCGCCCAGCATAAAAATCGAGTTTGTAATTGATTTAGCATCGGGTACGAGGCCAATTACTCGAGCACCTTACCGTATGGCCCTTTCAGAGATGCGTGAGTTGAGAGAGCAGATTTAGCAGCTCCTCGGTCTGGATTTCATTCGGTAAAGCACGTCGCCGTGGGATGTGCCGGTGTTATTTATGGAGAAACGGGATGGTTCACTTCGGTTGTACGTAGACTACAGGGAACTGAACAATGTGACGATACGGAACAAGTATCCGTTACCTAGGATCGATGATTTATTTGACCAGTTGAGAGGGGTGGCATACTTATCAAATATTGATCTGAGGTCAGGGTATCACCAGCTATATATTAGAGAAGTGGATGTCCCTAAAACCGATTTTCTGTCGCGGTATGGATCCTACGAGTTCAGGGTGATGCCATTTGGGCTCACTAATGCGCCAGCAGAGTTCATGGATTTCATGAACATGGTTTTCAGAGAGTATCTCGACCAGTTTGTTATTATGTTCATTGATGACATTCTGATCTACTCGTGCACGAAGGAGGAGCACGCAAAGCATCTACGTATGGTTCTACATACGCTATGAGACCACCAGCTTTATTCTAAATTTGGGAAGTGTGGATTTTGGTCGCAGGAGGTGCAATTTCTGGGTCATGTGGTGTCAGGCCGGGGTATTACTGTGGATCTGAATAAGGTATTGATGGTTAGGGAGTGGAGGCAGGCCATGACACCGATCGAGGTCCATAGTTTTCTTAGATTGGCAGGGTATTACAGGCAATTTATTAAGGGGTTTTCTAAGATCGTGGTACTTTTGACGAATTTGATTCGCAAGGGATACCTTTTACTTGGAGTGATCATTGTCAGTTAGCTTTCGATGAGCTAAAAGAAAAGTTGACATCTGCACCTGTACTTGCTTTGTCGAGGGGAGGACTAGAGTATCCAGTCTACACTGATGCATCCGTATAGGGACTTGGGGGTGTGCTACAGCAGGATGAGAGGGCTATAGCTTATGCGTCCAGGAAGCTAAAGCCCCATGAGAGGAATTACCCCACACACGACCTAGAGTTAGCAACAGTCATTTTTGCCTTAAGGATATGGAGACACTATCTTCTGGGAGAGAAGTTTACTTTATTCATAGATCACAAGTCACTCCAGTATCTCTTCACACAGAAGGATCTGAATATGAGGCAGAGGCAGAGGCGGTGGCTAGAGTTCGTGAAAGAATACAGTTTGACATCCAGTATCATCCTGGTAAGGCTAATGTGGTGGCAAACGCGTTGAGCTGGAGGCCTACAGGGGAGATTTTAGAGGTCTGGAAAGTGAAGTGGAGAGAGCTTCGGCATGATGATGATGTTACCAGGGCGTGTATGTCAGCTTTATCCATCACTCCCGAGATCATTACATGGGTTGTGAGGGCACATGCGGAGGATCAGATCTGTCGGGATAGGGTACGTCAGTTGTTGGCTGAAGGAGCAGAGGGTTATTCGATCATCTAGGAAGGGGGCCTACGCCTTAATGGGAGGTTAATTGTGTCGTAGGATGAGGAGTTGAGGCATGCTATTATGACAAGTCCCATGGTTCGAGATTTATGGTACATCCAGGTGGGGATAAAATGTACCAGGATATGAGGAGGCAGTATTGGTGGGCAGGAATGAAATAGGACATAACAGAGTTTGTCTCGAAATGTAACACGTGCCAGCTCGTGAAGGTTGATCATCAGAGACCTCCAGGGATACTATAACCACTATAGATTCCCATGTGGAAGTGGGAGAGCATCTCCATGGACTTCATTACCGGGTTGCCTACATCGCAGAGGGGTTACGATTACATATGGGTTATTGTGGATCGATTGACCAAAGTAACCCATTTTTTATCGATTTTCACGGACTTCAAGACGAAGCATTACGCACAGCTATTCATAGCGAAGATAGTTAAGCTGCATGGGGGTTTCGGTTAATATTGTGTCTGACAGAGACAAGGTTTTTGTGGCCCATTTCTGGCAGAGATTTCAGGAGGCTATGGACACAGAGTTACGGTTGAGTACCGCCTATCATCCACAGACAGATGGGCAGACCGAGAGAGTAAATCAAATGCTGGAAGACATGCTAAGAATGTGAATTTTAGACTTTGGGGGAGGATGGGAGCGATATCTTCTTTTGTTAGAGTTCGCGTATAACAACTCTTACCAGTTTACGATTGGCATGGCACCGTTCAAGGCACTGCATGGGAGACCTTATCGTTCGTTCGCCTGTTAGTTAGAAGTGGGGGACAACAAGTTATTGGGGTCAAAGATTGTCCAGGAGAGGATTGCTAAGATAGAGCTAATTCAGGGACGAATTCGGATAGCTCAGGATAGGCAGAAGAGTTATGTTGATGCTTCACGGAGACATGTGGAGTTGGAGGTTGGAGATCAGGTATTGGTCCGGGTGTCCCTTATGAAAAGAGTGATAAGGTTCAACAAGAAAGCTAAATTAGTGCCGAGGTATGTGGGACCCTTCCCTATTATTGAGAGTGTGGGACCAGTAGCTTATAGACTGGGTCTGCCAGATCATCTTCAGCGGATACACGACGTGTTCCTTGTGGCATCGCTGAAGAAATATCGGAGGAGCGAGAGGGCCTTTTGGCACATTCCACTCGAGGATATTGACTTACAGCTAGATATCTCGTATGAGGAGAGACATTTAGCTATTCTGGACCGTAGTGAGTGCAAGCTATGATCCAAGGTTGTTCCACTAGTGAGAGTACACTAGGGTCATCACAGCGTTGACGAGTCTACCTGGGAGCGGGAGGAAGATATGCGGGAGAAATATCTAGAGTTATTCACCACAAGTACAACCTAATTTCGGGGATGAAATTCCTTTGTAGGGGCGGGGGGGGGGGGGGGGGGGGGGGAGTATGTAACACCCCGTACTTTTATGCTTTAATTTTTTTTTAATTAATTCAGGAAAAATTTAAATTACTAGTGTGTCGTAATGTAATGGAATTAATTATAGAATTTTTATATAAATATTAATCGGGAGAATAAATGGTTAATATTTATGGGAAATTTATTTACTAAGTGAATAGTAATAATTAATTACGTCTTGAGAGTATTAATGAAGTGGGATTTACGTATCTCAACCGGGAGTCGGTTACAGACTAAGTTAGGTGCGGGATAAGAAATTTTATAAACTTATTCGGATGCCAATTCTGAGTGCACGGTTGAGTCCGAATGGGCCGAGATAGTCGGAATAGAGTACCCGGGGGTATTAAATCAGTCTCGAGGCGTTTTTAGGTATAATCGGGCCCACACGGGGATATTTGGGTCACTTGGGCTTGGCCCATTAGGCTAAAAACAGGATTCAGCCTTATTACCTAATTGGGAGAAAAGGGAAATGACAGAAAAACACAAGCGAGAACCTAGGGTTTGGAGAGAAAGCCATAGGAAGCACTGAGAGTAATTTAGGATCCTTTTGGAGACAAGATTAGGAACGAGATTGGGTGTGTTCATCGTCAAACTTGCCTCTACATCAACGGATCAGACCTAACGAACACATAAGGCAAGTGGTTAACTTGCTGTAGTATTTATTGATGTTTTTAATTCATATTTTTTTTGTGATGTGGAATCTGAAATTTGTTTTGGGCATAAACGGGTACTAAAATGAGGTTTTGTAATCTGCAATGCCAAATGAGAATTGATGTAAAAATTTACGGTGTCACATAGTTTTGAGTAGATATTTTATTTGGATGTGAATACTAGTATAATCGATGAACGAAATTGGGATAAATGGATGAAATTGGGACTGAACAAAGAAAGCCCAAAAATTTCCCAATTTTTAAATAAATAGAGATTTATGGGAATTAAGTCATGTTTGAGGTTTTAGGGGACGTCCTAATCATGTTCCCATGTATTAAAAATGTTGTTTACGTTTGGGTTGAACCATAGAAGAGCTTGGAGTTGGGAGAAATTCGTTAATAGCTGAAACAGTGTTGGAGAAGACGAAGACCCGTTCGATCGATTGATCGACGGCTGGGATCGATCGATAGATGGTCCAGGATTTTTGGCAGGTCAACCAGTTTTGTTATTTAAGGGAAATTTATTTAAAATTTAATTCCCATACATTATTTAGTGATAAATAAATATAAAACATAAATTCTTAACAGTTATAAGGGAAAATAATTGGGATTTGGTGGGATTTATGTGTGACACATTATGGTTAATTTTTGGAAAAATATTCCAAAATAATTAAATACGGATCAAGTGGGCGAGTCCGGGGACATTGGTTGAGCAATGCCATTGTATTAAATTAATTAGGAATGAAAGTTAATTAATTCGGAGTCGGAGATTTAGACTCGGGTATTATTTTATCGTTGGGCCATGAGATCGAGTCCGAGTATATTGGTTGGGCGACACCAAAAGTAATTAAATTAATTAATGTGCAAATTAATTAATAATCAGAGTTGAACCATAAACTCAAGATATGATGTATAGGCTAGTGTTACGGACTTAGTACACGATAAAGCCAGGATTTGTTATATCTATATAATAAGTTACAAGTGTGTTTTTACTGTTTCATAAGTTTAAAAGATAATTTGTGGTTATAATGGAAGCCACATAGGCACGCAGGGAAAGGCTGTGATTAATTTTGGGAGAAGCCAAGAGTTGGAGTCGTTCCCACTAAACTTTCACGGGTCTCCAAAAAAATGGACTGACAAACGAAATTTCACGGGTCTAAAAAAAATTGGATTGACAGTTCACAGCGCTCGAAAAAATGCGTATAGTTCACTTTTTCATTATCCAATTTCACTTTACTTTAATTTGAAAACTTGCGTGTACAGCCCACCCATTCATGCACTTTCTCCGACATCTCTTTAACAGTTTCAGAACTGGAGTTACTTGGTGCTCCTATCTCTGATAAAGTGTGCATAACTCATTTTCGTAATTGTCTCTCTTCAATATGAAGAAACAAACAACAAAACTTTGAAGGTTTTAAGGTTGAGAGTCAACAGGTATGCTCCTCTCCATGGGATGGGTCAAGGTGGAGAATATATTTGGGTAAAATTGTTTGAGCTCAAGGTGGGTTTCTATTATAGTCTCTATTATGGCAGATCTGCTCCGACTTTGGGGTTAAATCCACACCGATTTCTCTACGTTTTTGTTTTTTGTTTTAGTTTTCGTTTGGTGCATATATATATATATATATTCTTTTTGAGAGACTAAATCTCAAAGCTCATTTGGATCTCGGTTTGGTTAGATTTTTTTGTACTCTGGTTTTTCGATATCAATTTTTTTTGGAGTTTTGTTTGTTCTGAGTTCCGATCGGTGGTAGCTTTTTCGGTGTTGGTTGTTTTCTCCAGCGTAAGTTTTTTTTTTCCCGGAGCTCCATTTATTCGACGAGTTCTATTTTGGAGGTGGTCCGGTTTGAAGATCTGTTTGTTGTTCCGGTGACAAGGTCGATTCTGGGGACTTTGGTTTTGTTTTCGGTTTGAACTTGGTTTGGGGGTTCCGATTTTTTGAGATCTGGTGTTCGCCTTTTCCATTGGAGCTGAATTTTCCTACGATCTATTTACGAGTGAACCTCCATCGCTGCTGGTATTTCATCAGATATCCATTCGGGACCCAGTTACTATTCAACCCCCTTCTTAGTGTCAGAGTCTTAGTTGAATATCAATATTCATCCACTACTGTTTTATTATATTAACCATTGTTGATTTTTTCAAGCAATAGTGGAGATTTTTTCCCCCAAGCACGTGGTTTTAATTTTTGCATTTTTGTATTTTTGCATCTCTGTTTGTGGAAGATAAGGACATGGATAACAACATACATCTCCACTACCCGGGTATGGTATTACTCTCTCTCTCTCTCTCTCCCTCTCTCTCTCTCTCTAAATAATTGACCTATTGAATCCATTTTCCTCTTACATTCTAGATTTTTTTAACACGAAGCATATGCTTGGATACAGACTTCTTTTCATACTCTATTTTATTTGAAAGGTATGAATGCTGAAACTTGAATATTAACTTGGGTTTCTATAGATATAGGTGTAAATGTTCTCTACTAAATCTGATTGGCGTTACGAAATGGAGTATGAAAAGAAGTGTGTATCCATAAAATAGAGTATTGCACGGTCTTTTACTTAACCCATAAATGGGTTCAAGATCAGTTGTCTCATAGATCGCATTTAAATGGGTTCACAGATCCCATACTTAATCCATAAATGGGTTCAAGATGTAAAGAAGTGTGTATACATAAATGGGTTCAATATGTAAATGGGTTCGAGATATAAATGGGTCCAAGATCTCCCAGAGAACCCATTTACATTTTGTAAATGAGCTACAAAATTTAAATTGGTTCAAGATGGGTATTATATTTTGTACTCTTACAATAAAGCATCCCATGCCAATAAAGCGAGTGTCAGAGTTATGTATTCTTAGTTCACTATAAAAACAGAGTAGTGGACGGTTTATTACTTAATATATTTTTAAGTTTTTACCAGGTAGATGGAGATTATCGGGGTGCAACGAAACAAGAAGGGCGAGGCAGTGCGTCAGTCACATCAGATCTGTTTTGATGGATGAGGTCTCTTGAGGGAGAGGGATGGTTGAGGTTGCCGTAGTGAGGGGAAGACCGTCAAGGGTAGGTAAGTGTGTCAGATATAATTAAGAGGTTTATTTGAAAGAGGAGTTTATGGTTGTAAAGTGTTTAGCAAAGTTACTTGATTCAGAAATAGATGTTTGCCCATTACTCCTCTGTTGGCCGGAGCTAACTTCACGGGTGCATGCTGTATTTTTTCGCTGGTGGTTTTTGGTTAGGTAGTTTTATAATTTGTTTGGTTTCGTGTCATAACACGTGTTTTTTTTCTTGGGATTGTGGAGAGCTTGGCTCCGACTGATTTTTGTAATTGATGTTTTGAACTATTTTTAAGTTTCCAAATTGAGTGAGATAATTTATCGGAGTGAAAAATCTTTTTGCTGTGCATAGAAAAATTATAAACATAGTTGGATCATAAAAAAGACAGTTTGCTGTACATAAAAATGGGCGGAAATAACACTGTTTTGTTTGTACATTATTTGGTTGATAATGTTTCATGTTCAATCGGACAATTTAGTGGCTAAAAAATGTTTGTTGTGAATAAAATAATTATGACCTTAGTTGGCTCATTAAAAAAGACAGTTTGTTGCGAGTAAAAAATGCCAAAACACAGTGTTTTGTTTATATAATTTTTGGGTTGATAATTATGTAATTGTGGCTTTCAATTATTTTTAAGGTTCTAAATTGAGTGAGATAATTTGTTGGATAAAAATAGTGGTTCCATATACAATGGCAAAATAACACATATGACTTGGGGTAGGTAAATTTTGTACATAAGTGTGAAACATAATTAGGGGTGGCAATTTATATTTTTGGATTGTATTTCGGGCCGACATTACACAACGCGACAAAGAGTTTTTGGACACTAATACGACATGACTCAAATTCGTGGTTTTTTTAGTTGACACAAATACGGTCCAAATAAACATGGGGATACATCATAATTATATAAATTTCACAGTAAATTGACACGAAATGACACAATACGATTCCGTGAAAAGGACAACAACTGAAATCTTTCAAACAATTGATATTTAAAACAAATGGTCCAATAAAATACATAAACCAATTTATAATAATAGAAACAATGGCTTAGAATAATTTTTATTATGAGTTTGACTAACTAATCACTTTTATAGATTATATATTTTAGCATGTGTTTTTTGACACACCTCATTGACAAGATTAACACGAGTCGTAATTCTGATAGGAATATGAGATGATGTCGTGTTAGGAAATCTTGACGTTATATTATTTTACGATTTGGAAAATAGATTTCTAATTTTAAATTAGTGCCTCAAATCAGTGTTTTCATCACACGTTATTTTCTTCGCATACAAAATTATAATATGAGAAAAAAGTTTTTATTTTCGCTACGCAATCATCTTTTTTAACTTTACATCGATCCACAAGGGCGATACACAACTTTTTAATTTGTTTACAATGTTTTGTGTTATATAAATTTTTTTGCCTTAAATTATAGATGATTTAATACTTTAGAGAATTTTCTTCATGCTTTTAGGCATGCGCAATATTTTTATTTTTTATTTTATCTGATTTTTTTTTTTATTTTCCAGTTTACTGATTAAAAATAGTTTTTTTTTATATATTTTTAATAGAAAAACGATAAACATTTCGAAAACTATTTTCAACCATTTTGTAAAACCTTTACATGCATGTTTAAAAAAATTATGTTCTTTTGTTTATTTTTGAAGCTAAATAGGTTATGTTTATTTTATTACGGAATAGTAGTTTTGTTGGTGTATTTTTTATTTCTTAATCATAGTGGATAGTACTATATATAAAAGAAACTCTATCAAAATTTTTAAAGACCGTTTTTTTTAAATTACACTTTGTTTTAATGGAGAACGAAATTTTCACCATTTTGTAATTACGTATTTTGGAAATTTTTGTCGTTTTGTAATTACGTTCTTTTAATTTTTTTTTTCCGTTTTGAAATTTCGTCGTGCCTTCAGGCACGGGCATACCCTAGTATATATATACGGTGTGCGATAGTATATATATGGTGTGTGCATGAATATCAGTGGTTAGATAAAATTAATATATATACTCTAGTGCTATCAGGGGAGGTTGAGCGTAGTGGGTGATTCCCCTAGCTTGAGGAGTAGGGCGATTATATCCCTAGGTCATAGCGTCCGTTATATGGGTGAGAGGCATCTCACTTTCAGGGAAGGAAATAATTAATTAAGTTAGTTCTAATAATAACATATAAATCAGAATTATTGTATACTCGGTTAGAGTAGGGTGGTTACAAGGGGTTATACCGATTTTCTAGTTACGGGGTAAATGACTAGGGGATTTAATTAAGGCATTAGTTGTTCACAATAAAGGAGGGGTGAGGAGGTCCTCAAGGGAGTGCGACACTAACTAAAATATGAAGAGCATTCATGCATATTTATTACTACAAGTTGATCATTTGCTAAATGTTTTCAAAATATTTTGGGTTCTAACCTTTGCTATAAATATTTTTAAAAATCTTTTAGGTGTCCGGCCACAGGGATGCCAGACTTGACCCATTTCAGGGATTCGTTGCCATAGCATATGTGGATGTTTTGGGATTTGGATAGGCGCCTCTATTCTTTTTATTTTTAGGGGTTTATCATCAGATACTCGAGTATGTGGCTCACAATTTTATTTAGTATTCATTTAAGATACTTTGCGATTGTCATTATATGTCTTTACTTTTTTTGGATTTTAGCCGATAGTTTATTTGGTCAGATTATTATTTATATGTGATGGTTGATTCAGTTAGTTGTAATTGTTTAAATTATTTATTTCCGCATGAGTTGTTATTTGGATTAATGAAAGATAAAATTTGACACCAGTCTAATTTTTCACTTAGGTGATTAGTAATTAAAAAGTCGACACTGATGGTAAGAATGAACCAACTGAGAAACATGTTCTAATTTAATTTAGGACTTATCACCTGGGGTTTTATTAGGCGGGGTGTCACAAGTTTTGCTCTGAATGTTTGCTCGTTGAGAACTCTTAGATGCCTGGTGTTACAAGTCACTGATTTCACTCCTACATCTGTCATTGTGCGCACTTATGACAAAATGCGACGAGAAGTCATGGTTTCGATATATCTCATACTAGGGGTTAACTCGATATTCCCTGAGACAGATTTCCAAGTCATTGAATCCGTGACTGTTTCAACGTTCTTTTTAGATGATTATGGCTCCAAAGTATGAGAGGAATGACCCCTTCCCTTTACCAAAAGAAAAACTTATTTGCGAATAACTAGGTTATTACCAATATTGGAAATGATGATGACTCATATGGCATCAGTATGAGTAACCCAGTTTTGGAGATCCAGCACAGTGCAAATGATATATTCCTCTTCGGCATCAATATTGATCCACTTCCTCGTCTGTGGATACCAAATTTAGTCTGCTGACATGGCTCAATTAAGTGAAGACACGTGTCAATCTACATGGCACTAACAAACATTTCTGAACAACACCTTGACTTCGAGGAACTCAACTTCCCCGACCAGCTCAAATGCTCCGAGCAGTAGGTACTCTCCGAGGAACTTTATTGCACCGAGCAACTCATGGATACCGAGATACTTAGACGGTCCGAGCAGCTTAGGCGGTCCGAGATGCACCTCGATCAGAGCATTTATTACCAGACAATTAAGAGGATTAAATGCGCATTAAATGCTGGTTATTATCATACATATGTATACGCTTATTGGACAACTATGTATTACCCTTTCACATGTACAGCCTCAGGGCTATAAATACATTGTATCATCCTCATTGTAAGGGACCAGAATTTCTTGAGAAAAACCCTACCTCGAGAATTCCAAACAAACAGTCAGTAATAACAAAAACAGTGGACGTAGGCCATTCTTTTAAGGCTGAACCACTTTAAAAATTCTTTTGTCTTATTTATTTTATCTGTGATTGAATTATTAGAGATAATCTAATTTTTTACATCAACAGATTGGCGCCGTCTGTGGAAAACGACTGTAATTATCGTTTTTCACCAAAAACAATTCATTGTCAATGGCTGACAATCCTGAATCCAGCAATCGAAACGCTGGAAACCCCCCAAATCCATCTGCTCCTCCAAATGTCCAAGATCTAGATGGAATTATGGCCAGTTTGGCTCAAGGCCAGACAACCATACAAGAAACTATGCGACAACTCATGCAAACTATCCAGGGTGGAGCTTCAACCCATTCAGGACAACGAAGTGTTCAAATAAATACTCGTTTACTTTCTTCACGTATTAGGCAGAGCGATTCATATCGCACTGAGAAATATGATGATTTTTCTTATCAACCGGGTTGAACTTCATCAGTACGAGCCACAGATACTGAACGAAACATCACTCTCTCTCCAGAAAGGATTAGTGCATTGGAAAGACTAAGTAGGATCTCTCCTTTTGATCGATTGGGCCCTAGGAAGAATAAAAGTCCTCCTAAAGCTATGTCGAGAAACTTTCGACGACCATTTGATCTAAAAGAGGGTTCTTCCCAATCACAACCAGTTGCTCGACAAGATAGATCCGAGGAGGTGAACTCAACACAATCATTTGCTCGAACCAACAGGCCTGATGAGGGAAATGATGCGTGGAAAGGCTCTATTCGGCGGTTGGAGGATAGATTAAGGGAATTGGTTAAGGCCAAGAATCCTTTACAAAGAACTTTTATCCAAGGGACACCTTTTGTCCCGGCAATTATGGATTTTCCCACACCATCAAAGTTCAAAGCACCTGTGGTGACTCCTAAATATGATGGAAAAACCGACCCTATCCTTCATATAGAGCAATACCATGCTGCTGTCGACATCTATGCTGTGCCAGATGAGATGAGATGCAGGGCATTCTCGGGAACTCTTACAGGATCTCCTCAAATATGGTACAATAATCTTCCTCGGGGTAAGATTTCAACTTTCTTTTAACTAGCCGAGCTCTTCATTGGAAACTTTTATTTTGGATCAAAACTAATTAAACGAGTAGCACACTTGTTAAGTGTTAAACATAAAGCAGGTGAGAGCATCAGGGATTATATAACTCGTTTCAATAACGAGAAACTCGAAGTTATTGATTATGAGGAAAAGACAACGATTACTGCTCTGATGAGTGGGCTGTTGCCTAACAAGTTGTACTACACTTTGGCCAAAGATCCACCCAGAACCATGTCAGAACTAATGGCAAAAGCGGCCAAGATCATGAATGCCGAGGAGGCTATGGCTGCGAAGAAGAACATAGACACTAAAGAGACCAAGGTGGAGGTTGATAAGGCTAAAAAGAAAGAGCATAAGAATAATGGTGGTGACAAGCAGTCAAAAACAAAGCCATCATGGGAGGTATTGTAGAAATTTGAAAATTATACTCCTTTGAAGGTAGACATCAACCACGTTTTAGAAGAAATCAAGAACAACGAGGAGCTAAACTGGCCAGAGAAAATGAAGTCAGACCCTAACAGGAGGAATAAGGCCAAATACTGCGAGTTCCACAAAGATCATGTCCACATGACCAAAAATTGCATAGCTCTTCAGAATGAGATCGAAGCACTCATTAGACGAGGAAAACTGGCAAAGTATGTTGATCGTAGAAATGAAAGAAGAAGCAGCGACCGAACAAAAGAGAGGTCTAGATCTCCTTGTCGAGCAGAGGAGAACAAGAAAAGAGACCATGAAGATGATCCAAAAGATGACCCCGATATCCCCAAAAGACCAAGGCAGCCAGAACGTGAGGTATTTTCAATACATTTTGGATCATTTGATTGTAATGTTATTATAGGTGGAGATGCAGGAGGTGGAAACTTTACTGCAGAAAGAAAAGCTTACCTCAATGAGGCTCAAGTCTGTTCATATATTCAACGAATAAACTTGGCTGAAGATGATCGCCCGAGGAAGGTCAACAAAGAAAAACTAGTCATCGGTTTCTCAAAGAACGACCTTGCAGGTGTGATGTATCCTCATGATGACCCATTAGTGATCAAAATGAGAATGAAGGAAGTGATGATCTCGAGAGTACTTGTTGATAATGGTAGCTCGGCTGATATTATGTTCTATTCGTGCTTAGACAACTTAAATCTAAAGTTATCTCAGTTGGAGCCTTATCACAGGCCCCTCCTCGGTTTTGCTGGTGAGAAAGTTTTTCCACTTGGGACGATTAAGTTGGATATGTTCATTGGTACATGGCCTGCTTGTCGAACAGAAAGAGTACGCTTCTTCGTGATAGATAAGAATGTTCGATCAGCCTATAATATCATCATGGGAAGGGTAGGATTGAAGAAGTTCGAAGCAGTACCATCTACGATACATCAATGCCTGAAATTTCTAACCAATTTTGGAGTAGGAGTTGTAAAGGGTGACCAAAAAGTAGCTCGAGAATGTTACTACTCATCTGCCGAGCAGGAAGAGCTGGAGGAATCTAGGAAAAATAATACTACCTACCAAGTGGATGAAGGTGCAAAGATTCAAACATTGGATCCTAGAGACGAGTCGCAACTCGTGAAAGGTAAGGTGGTGGAAGCTACTGAAAACATCATTCTGGACGACGAGCATCCAGAACGAGCAACTCAGATAGGTTCGTCGTTAGATGCCTCACTAAAATAGGAATTTATAGTTTTCCTAAAAAGCAGAAAATAAACTTTTGCTTGGAGTCATGAGGATATGTCCGGAATGGACCCAAATTTCTTATGTCTCGAGCTCAATGTGAATAAGGAGATCAAGCCAATGAAGCAGAGAAGAAGAGTGTTCAGCCCCGAGAAGAACCAAGCTATACAAGAGGAGGTCGAGAAGCTCCACAAAGCTTGCTTTATTGACGATGTCAAATATCCAGACTGGTTGGCAAATGTAGTAATGGTGAATAAGAAAAATAATAAATAGAGGATGTGTGTAGATTTTACCGACCTTAACAAGGCATGCCCGAAGGATCATTTTCCTTTGCCCCGAATTGATCAATTAGTGGATGCTACCTCGGGACACGAGCTGTTGAGCTTCATGGATGCTTATTCTGGTTACAACCAGATTAAAATGAAACCTGAAGACAGGGAGAGCACCTCTTTCATTACCCCTAGGGGAACTTATTGTTATAATGTTATGCCTTTTGGTTTGAAAAATGCAGGTGCAACATATCAGCGGCTGATGAACAAGGTGTTTGCAGAACAAATCAGTTGCAATATGGAAGTTTATGTTGATGATATGTTGACAAAGAGCAAGAGAGCTGCTCACCATCTAATTGACTTAGGCCAGACCTTTGATCAACTAGATAAATATCAAATGAAGTTGAATCCCACAAAGTGCATATTCAGAGTACGATAAGGCATGTTCCTCGGGTATATTGTCAACCAACAAGGCATTGAAGCAAACCCTGAAAAGATCAAAGCTCTATTAGGGCTGCGATCTCCAACGACGAAGAAGGAAGTACAAAGTCTCATAGGGTGAGTGGCAGCACTTAACATATTTGTATCATGAGCAACGGATAGATGCCTCCCATTCTTCAAAGCACTGCGAAAAATGTTTGAATGGAATGAAGAATACGAGAAAACCTTTCAAGAGTTGAAGAAATATTTAGGAGCACCTCCACTATTGTCCAGGCCAGTGATGGGAGAAAGATTGTACTTATATCTGTCAGTTTCAGAAAATACTGTTAGCTCGGCATTAATAAGAGTGGAGGATGGAGTGCAAAGACCAATTTATTACACTAGTAAGGCCTTACGAAGAGCAGAGATCAGATATCCAAGACTGGAAAAGTTGGCATTGGCGCTGATCGAAGCGAGTAGAAGAATGAGGCCATTCTTCCAGGCTCATACCATAGTCGTGTATACCGATATGCCGTTGAGGCAAGCTCTTAATAAGCCAGAAAAATCAGGGAGATTGATGTATTGGGCAATAGAACTCGGTGAATATGATATAATTTATGAGCCAAGATCGACACTAAAAGGGCAGGCAATAGCAGATTTTATAGCAGAGTTTACCTACCCTGATACCTCCGAGGAGCAAAATCCAGATACCGACCAACCTGTGGATGTTACAGGGTCATCAAATTTAAACCCCGATCAACTTACGTTGGTCGACAAACAAAAGAAGTTGGTCGACGAGCAAGAGAAGTTGGTCGGCGAGAAAGAGAAGCTTGCTGACGAGCAGCAAGAAACACTGGATGAGGACAAAGGGAAGCAACAAATGTTTCACCGAGGAACTCTGTCCAATCAAAAATTTGAAGACGAGGTACCTATATGGAACCTATATGTGGATGGTTCATCTTGCACTACAGGCTGTGGGGCAAGGATTATTTTAAACAGCCCAGATGAGGTCGATATGGAATATGCTCTGCGCTTCCAATTCAAAGCTTCTAATAATGAGGCTGAATATGAAGCTATGATTGCAGGCCTTAATCTGGCAAAAACCATGGGGGTAGAGCAAGTTATTGTATTCAGTGACTCGCAGTTGATCGTAAATCAAATACTGGGAGTATATGCAGCCAAAGCAGAATTAATGATCAGGTATCATGCAAAAGCGATGGAAATTTTATCAAGTCTAATGGCAGTGCAGATAATTAGAATACCAAGATTGGAGAATGCTAGAGCAGATGCCTTAGCTCGTTTAGCATCAGCCACACGCACCGAGCTACGGAGAACAATCCCAATTGAATTCTTGGCTAGTCGGAGCATAGATGAAGATCTTATGATGAACTTTATTACCCTTGATTTAGGACCATCTTGAATGGATCCTATCAGGGCATATATTGAAGAAGGGTATTTGCCAACTGATAAACTCGCAGCTAAGAAACTAAAGTTTAAAGTTGCTCATTATGTATTGACCAATGGTGTTCTATATAGACGAGGAATTATAGTTGGCTTGCAGAGATGTGTACATCCCGCCGAGGTAAAAGACTTGATCGAAGAAGTCCATGAAGGGTCTTGTGGAGCCCATGTAGAAGGTCGGACACTTCTGCAAAGGATAATGACGCAGGGATACTATTGGCCGACAATGAGGGATGATTGCATAGCCTATGCAAAAAAATGTGACAAATGTCAACGCTTCTCCACTATCCGAAGAACTCCCCAAGCATTGTTGACACCCATTAATTCCCCTTGGACATTTTCCATGTGGGGAGTTGACTTGGTTGGGCCACTTCCAACGACCAGAGGAAGATTTTAATATCTCGTCGTCGCAGTGGATTATTTTACTAAGTGGGTGGAAGCCGAGCCTCTTGTCGACATGACATACGAAAAAGTGTAATAATTTATTTGGAAAAATATCATCTGTAGATATGGTCTTCCACATGCATTCATCACCGACCATGGAACACAATTTGATAATGAGGAGTTCGCTGCATATTGTCATCAGTCTAAGATACTAAAAACCCACTCTGCACCAGGCCATCCCCAAAGCAATGGGCAAACTGAAGTGACAAACAGGACACTGCTGAATGGCTTGAAGAAAAGATTAAATGATGCAAAGGCAAATTGGATCAACGAGCTACATTCTGTACTGTGGGCTTATCGTACTACTCCCCGAGCAGCAACAGGAGAATCTCCATATATGCTAGCATTTGGAAGTGAAGCTGTTATACCTGCCGAACTGGGCCTCCCAACACACCGAGTGCTGAACTTTAATTCCCCTGTCAGCGACTTGATGAGAAGGTTAAACTTGGACATGCTCGAGGAAGTTAGAGAAGAAGCAGCCATCAGGAATGCTGCTTACCAGTAACGAACAACTTTGTTCTACAACAAGAGAGTGAAGAAATGCGACCTGAAAGAAGGGGACTATGTGCTGAAGAAAGTAATTCAAAAACACAATAAACTGGAAGCTAACTGGCATGGGCCCTACAGAGTAACAGAGGTTGTTCGACCAGGGACATATAGAATTGAAACTTTAGAAGGGAAACAGTTTAAGAATGCATGGAATGCAGAGCATCTTCGTAAATATTATCAATAGTCTCATCTCTATGTAATGCAGTTTTCTTCGATATGAATAAAGTTTTGGTTATTTCTCCCAATTCTCTCTTTTTGTTGAAAATTTTTCGGAGTACTAGTGTTGCACACTACGCATCAAGCCCAGAAATACCAACTTCGGTTGGCTGGGAAGAAAATCCACTAACTATAAGTTGGTCGGGAATAAAAATTTCCCAGAAATACCAACTCCGGTTGGTTGGGAAGAAAATCCACCAACTATAAGTTGACCGGGAATAAAAATTTCCCAGTAATACCAACTCCGGTTGGTTGGGAACAAAATTTTTCCAAAAATACCAACTCCGGTTGGTTGGGAAGAAAATCCACCAACTATAAGTTGGTCGGGAATAAAAATTTCCCAAAAATACCAACTTCGATTGATTGGGAACAAAAATTTTCCAGAAATACCAACTCCGGTTGGTTGGGAAGAAAATCCACCAACTATAAGTTGGTCGGGAATAAAAATTTCCCAGAAATACCAACTCCGGTTGGTTGGGAACAAAAATTTCCCAGGAATACCAACTCCGGTTGGTTGGGAACAAAAATTTCTCAAAAATACCAACTCCGGTTGGATGGGTAGAAAATCCACCAACTATAAGTTGGTCGGGAATAAAAATTTCTCAGAAATACCAACTCCGGTTGGATGGGAAGAAAATCTACCAACTAAGGTTGGTCGAGAATAAAAAAAATTACCAACTAAGGTTGGTCGAGAACGAAAGACACCAACTCCGATTGGTCGAAAACAGTTGGTTATGGCATTTTAAATAGTTGGTCAAAAAACGAAATATCATCAACTCTGGTTGGTCGACAAATGATTATCATCAATTTAAGATAGTCAACAATAAATTTTCACCAACTTTAGTTGATCAGCAATTTAAAGTAACACAAAATATTTCTATCTTTTTAACAGATATATGTGCACATTCATGTTTTACAAAATATTTCCAAGACAATCGAAATTGCAAGTAAAACTAGAAGTCTTTCATTAAATCTAGAGCAAAATACATCGAGAATGAAATACTTATTTATTATTACATCAAGATTCCTATTCTATTGGTTTCTTCCCCTCTGCTTTTGAAACAGGTTCCTCGCCAGCAGGAGGATCGTCTAAAGCATAAGGGAAATTTATGAAATTAAGGTCTTTGAGCATCCTGATGTTCATCACAGATGGCCGATCGAGTAGATGCTCCGGGCGAGATATCTCGACATTGGAATGGGGGTTGTAGTCGCCAAGATATTTGGAAATCAAACACTGAGGGATTGCCCGAGCAGGAATCCAGCTCATGTCAAGTTTGAATGGTGGCACTGGCAGGTCGAGCAATCCAGGATTATAGTAATCCCACAAATAGTGACCTTGTTCCAATTGTAGCACACCCAAGGCATTTAACCATCCTTGCTTATACCCCTCGTTGTTCGACTGCTGAATTCGGTCATCGAGGTGATTGAGGGATTCATTATAGCCAGCCATCCAAAATTCTCTAGGTTGCTTGTAGAATTGATAAGTCAATCTTTCCAGCTGCTCGTGGAGATTTTTTACGAAAAGTTACTTATTCTCCAAGGCAGAATTTTGTGCAGAGAGCTACTCATCCAAATTGATAATTTTATTGGACATCTCTGCTAATGCTTGATTCTTCCCCATTAGCTGAAAGGCCTGATTCTCTAAAGCTGATTGAGTTCTTTGCTCTTCAATAGTATGCCGAGCAGCTCTTGCTCGTCCCCGAGAACCTCTTTCTCGACCGCGAGAAGAAGTAGAGGCTCCAATTCTCTTCAAAGTCTCCAATTCGTCTCTCAAATTGGCATTTTCAACCTCTAAGAAAGAGAAACCCTCGTCGTTGACAGGGACTAAGGCGTTCGAGAAAGATGCTGCAGACTTCAACTGAGATATCTCTCCTCGCAGGTTATTATTTTCCTGCTCCAACAACTTAGCTATCTGCCTGTGCTCTTCGACCTCAGTCTTCAAAGTTCTCTCCCTCACATCATAGGCAACAATCAATCTATCATATCCTTTATCAACACTTAGTTGCTGATACTTCTTCTCATATCCTTGGTGCAAAAGGGCTGTAGACTCCTTGTATTGTTGTTGAAGCTCCTCGAGAGTGACCTGTAGGTCTTCAATCATTTCATAGTACGCTACATTATTAGCCACTGCCCGGTCGAGCAGACACTTTAAGTACTGGTAAGCTTTGATTTCTCGCTCTGAAGCATCTAGATCGAGGATATCAAAAACCTGAGATTCAGTCATATCTGTATGACCAGCTTTGAAGTATTCATTGCATTGTCTCAACTATTTTGTATCATGAGCAGATAATAATTCCATCCTGGACGTAAACTAGTAAAAGGAAGAGATAACAAGAATCAATAAGAGTGCAAACAAAGCAAGAAGAAGAGAATCAACATTATAAATAATCAAAATCTCAAATTTTATTGCACCATAAAAGGGAAGTACATAGTTCAGAGTTACAATTGATAAAAATAAACAGAGAAAAATCCGAACAACTCTACACCTTCTCCTTGTCTCCTAAAACTTTCTCGGGAGGATGGGACGAGGAGGTAGGTTGCTCGGATGGCACAAAGGGTTGCTCGGTAGGTGCTGAAAGCTGCTCGGTTGAAATAATGGATGGTTGAAGTTGCTCGCAGGAGGACTGGACAACTGTGGGATGAGAAATTGGATCTCCCATCACCATGGAGGATTCCTCAGAGGCAGCTTCGTCCTCTTCTTATTCCCCAGGAGTTGGAGGGGGGGCAGGTATGTGTCGCTGAAATAGGTCGAAATTTTCATCAACATTCATCTCTCTTAAAGCAGCGATCCAGCCATCCCTAAAGTACTTGAGGCTGCCATATTCCATTTGTGAAATCATGGCAGCCAAACCCTTATTCCACCCCTTATCCCAGCAAGCGCTGAAGGATTTCTTAACAGCTTTTCTTCTTTTCTCTCTCTCCGAGCAGGCTTTTTCCTTAAGGAGCTCCTCGATAGCCTTCAATTTATTCTCCATTTCTTCCTTCTGACGATCAACGTCACAAAGTCTACTTAGCTCTTCCTCGGCAGATTTGAGCTTATTTTCAAACTCTTCAGCATTTTGGAGTTTCTCCTCGAGCTCTTTGTTCTTCTCCTCCAAGTCTTTTATTTTCTTCTCCAACCCCTTGGAGACTTCAATAGCCTGATCTCTCTCCTGCTCAATAGAGTTAAGCCACTTTTCCCAGGCAGCTTTATCATCAACATACTTCTGACGAGAATCTTTTAAAGACTGCGTCAGACCTATAAAAGCCTCCTCTACACCATCAGAGGATATGGATGCCTTGATGGCTTCGTCCTTCTTCAGAATTATATTGAAACAAGTTACCAACTGGAAAAAGAAAATAACTGTAAGTCAGTGCAAGCACATAACATGGAAAAGTGAAAGTTTAGATTAACAATACTTAGTGAGGCAATGTGTTGAGCTGCCAAAGTGGTAACCCTATCTCGGGAAAGATTTTCTTCAATACCTTGGATCTCGGGAATGATCCAAGACTTCACCGAGCTCATGGCATAACTCGGAGCAACGAAAGTAGGAACACCACTTCCGGTAGTTAGAGGCTGAGAGATGGATTCAGCCAAATTGACCGAGGAGCTCTTCTTCAGCTTCCTCGTGGGAACAGGAACATCCTCGACTAAGGATGTCATCTTGGTCGGTGATATAACTATAACCTCGCTTGGAGTAGCAACCTTGCTCGGAGCCACTGGGGGCTTCTCGGTAACCTTCATAGTAGCAGTCGGAGGGGGTGCATAGATTTTCCTTGTCCCTACTTCTGGGACGTCATGCTTGCTTTTCTTTGCTTCTCCAGCAATAGAGGTAGATTTCTCGAAGAGGGAAGGAGCTCTTCTTCTCTTCATTCTTTCAATCAGAGGAATATGTGACTCAGGTGAAGAACTTTCAGAAGCTGGTACTGGTTCTACGTCACTTATTACTGGACGAGCAGTAAAAGAAGAGGTGTAACTCTTGTACTGCAACAAATATGAAGCTGATCTGATGTGTTCGTCAACAACAGTTTGATGCAAACCCCAAATAAGTTTCAGATGCTTTAAATTAACTTCTGTCTCTTTTGATGACCTTCTTTTGCTGTCAACTGCATATAAATGAAAATTAAAATATCAGTGACACATTTTATCAAACACAAAGAAAGAATAATTTCAAAAATAAAGTAAAGTAAAAATAACCTATCCCATTGCCATAGGGAGGGCATCTGGGACCCTGATACACATCATTTCCAATTAGTGGAGCATATTGCCAATTTTTCATAACAACACCATGCTCGAAATAATCCCTATTGGCATCTGGGAGATTGACCACTAAAGACCTATTTAAAAACCTAGTTTTCAAGTAAAAAGTACTGTCGCTGACAGCCCATCTATAGCAAAACATAATTTCAGGAATTCCTATACGAGTTCCATGAATCTGATTTAATCTATGAACTCCATTAACTATTCTCCATGTATTGGGGGCTATTTTTGCAGGAACCACGTCAAAATATTGATAGAATTCCAGACACAAAGGGTTTGGGGGAAAAGAAAAGCCACATTCAGCTACAAAGAGACTGGGGAACCAATGTCCCTCAGCCAAACGAAAATAATCTGAAGGTTCAGAAAGTTCCTCCAAAATAACCCATAATGGAATAGAGAAATCAGAACGAAACTTATCAAGCGACTCAACAAGGTAAACCATGGTGAATAAAGGAAATAAAGGAGAAGGAAGAAGATCTTACAGAAAAAGGATGGATCTGTTGACAATGAACGATGAAAAGGATGAAGGCGCAAGAGAGAGAGAGGAAATGAAAAACTCAAAGATACAGATTTGAAAAAGTAAAAGACGATAGGATTTTCTGCAACGCTTAAATACCTTACCTTGGGAAGGAGTAAAAATAATGATTACAAAGAGAGACGTTTGCGCTACCGATGACTAAAAGGACAAAAAGGGCGCGGAGACCGAAGCAGTTAGAAAATTTCAAAAAGTCTGATTTAATGAATTCAAAAAGAAAAATAAATGCAAAGAAAACGCTCCTAAAATTCTATATGACCATTTAATCCCGCCATATTTCGAGAAGAATGTTCCACACTCCTCAATCTCGAACTGTGAAACATTGGGGGCTTCTGTTGATACCAAATTTAGTCTGCTGACATGGCTCAATTAAGTAAAGACATGTGTCAATCTACATGGCACTAACAAACATTTCTGAACAACACCTTGACTTCGAGGAACTCAACTTCCCCGACCAGCTCAAATACTCCGAGCAGTAGGTACTCTCCGAGGAACTTTATTGCACCGAGCAACTCATGGATACCGAGATACTTAGACGGCCCGAGCAGCTTAGGCGGTCCGAGATGCACCTCGATCAGAGCATTTATTACCAGACAATTAAGAGGATTAAATGCGCATCAAATGTTGGTTATTATCATACATATGTATACGCTTATTGGACAACTATGTATTACCCTTTCACATGTATAGCCTCAGGGCTATAAATACATTGTATCATCCTCATTGTAAGGGACCAGAATTTCTTGAGAAAAACCCTACCTCGAGAATTCCAAACAAACAGTCAGCAATAACAAAAATAGTGGACGTAGGCCATTCTTTTAAGGCTGAACCACTTTAAAAATTCTTTTATCTTATTTATTTTATCTGTGATTGAAATATTAGAGATAATCTAATTTTTTACATCAACACTCGTCCAGCAGGAAGAAACTTAAAAGAAAAAGTGAGTATTGAATATAACCCACATTGAAACTTCAACGTGATCCAAATGTTCAAGAACATGCATTTTATGCCCGGGATTGGGTTGGGCCATCGATAATAAGGAATCCTCAAGTAGACTGTTGTAAAGGAAGCCTTCCCTTCATGTAGTCTAGGGTATTATCCATCTCCAACTGAGCTCATGGCTCTTCGCCAATCGTACCAAAAGGTATTAAAGAGGAAATAAGTGTAACATCCTGTATTTTTGGAATATTTAAATTACACGTGTCATAGTAATTTAATAAATTGAAAAATAAAGTAAAATGAATGAATATTAATTAACGAATATTGGATTATTATTTATGTGTTATTATATTTACTTGTGTGATAAGTACATAAAATTTTATTATTTATATTACGTCGTGAATAGGTAAAAGCGACGGGTGGACAATATCTTATTCGAGACATGTGTGTGTGTTTATGTTGGGAATAAGATGGTAATTTATGATAGGTTACTCGAGTAATGATTTCGAGTGCATGATTAATCCGGAATAGATTGAAATAGTCAAAATTAAGTACTTAGGGGTAGTGATTGGGTTTCGAGGGCTTTTTAGACTAAGCGGGAGCCGCATAGGGGTATTCAGGCAATTTTAAATATACATGTTAACCTAATATCGGGATTAGGCTTATATAATGAATGGTTAGGGTTGGGTGATTAGCCACTTTATCATATCAAAAGGTTTTCTTGTTATACCGAAAGCCTAAAAGCGAATTTAGAGAGAAAGGATAAGGAAATTGAAAGAATTTCAAGGAGGAGACCAAAAGAAGTCAAGAGAAGATCAATTGGGAGAATATTGTGGGAGAATTATAGGTTTGGATAGTCACCAAGGGATTTCTTCATACAAATTCAAACTCGACAAGTTGATTAAGTCAAGTGATTAACTTGCTTAGTAATTTACGGATGCATGTCAATTCATATTATAATTGGGGACATTTATTTTGGGTGAGATTCACATGAAAATGGGATTTGGGGGAATGCTTTTCTAGAATTGAGATGTAAATTATAAAATAAAAAATTTAAAAATTGGGTCCCATGTAAACAAATATAATTTTAATTGAAAGATTAGGAAAATTGTGAATTATTGTATATTTAGTGAAAAGTATATGAATCTTACATATGATGATGAATCCCATGATATATACATCAATTAAAATTGGATAAATGCTTAATTCATAATTATGGTTGATGGAGAATGGGGATCGTTGATGAAATTGGGTTTAGAGATGAATTGAATTGGTTAAATTGTACTGAAATTTGCCATGAACAGAACTTGATTGTTTTGCAGGAGCGAATTGGTTCGCCCTCAAGCCGAACCGGTTCGGCGGCCATGTTATAACCATGTTTGGTTATTTGAGGGGTTTTGTTAATGATTTAGTTTCAGGTGTAATTATGATGTCCGTGAATAAGTTAGGACTTTTGGAAAAAAAAATTTAATACTGATAAAAGGCCTTAGAATGGCCGGGACATATCCGGAGTGAAATTTAGAGTATTTTGGGATGAATAATACTCAGGGAATTAAATAACAAATTGTGATGAAAATTTGTTAGAAAAGGGATACGTACTAGTTGAGAATAGGTACGTGCCTAGGATATTATTTTAAGGGATAAATTAATCAAAGAGGTGATTATTTAGTAATTTGGAGTCGGGTTTAGGCTCAGAATTTATATACTAGTGCTACGAGTGACATACACGATTAGCCAGGGTATTGGATATATATATATATATATATATATATATATATATATATGTTTTTGTGTGTGTGTGTGTGTGTGTGTGTAAATATATTTACGCGTGTGATATATATATTAGCATACCGCTCTAGTGGGGATGCTATCAGTGGAGATTGCGCGCCGTGGGCGATATCTCCCGGTGAATCCTAATAGGTGTAGTATCGGTCTCAGGGTGATAGGACTGTGCATGCTCACTCTATGTGAGGTTGAAGTGCAAGTGGAGTAATGTGGTATGGTTATGACCCATTGACTTAAGACTATGACCGCCTCCAATTACATATATGATTTGGGTTCGGTGGTGAGATTTCAGTCTGGTGGCCTAGGATGATGTGTGTATGCCCCGGAGCCAAATAGCATCCTAGAGATTTGCATCCAATGAGTTATTACTCTGAGGAATTGTAGTTATACATATATAGTGAGTTATATATATGATGTTACTCTACCTAGTTTGTATTGAAAACCTCAGATAGGCCATGGCCTTGTAAAGCTGGGTAACTAGGGATGTGCCCATCTTCATCTATCTATGTTTATAGGCACTTATGCCTTTTTACTTCTTCTACTTAGAGATTTTTACTAACGAATTGGAGCTATTTTGCACCCAAGGACTTTTATGTCTTTAGTTAGCTCCTGGAGGACCCTTTTTGGTCATGGCTTTGTGGGAAAAACCCAATTATTGGAAAAAAAAACATCACTGCATCTTGCTAAATGTGGCCTGGCATGCTGACTGCCCATAGGCCACATCCCATATACAAAAAATTAACCAGATTTTTTTATCTTGGCATATTTTCGCTTTCAATTATTAAAATTCTGAGATATTCGGGATCGAAGATGCCGAGAATTTCTTGACAAACTCCGATCACGGGCCTTGTGGTTTATAAAGGGAGTTACGTGGCAAATGACTAGGTTAAATTATTAAAAGTCCGGTGATTCAATGGACATAGTCCAAGTAAGCATTAGCCCTAAGGACCGATAAACTGTCTAACATAATACCCCTTTTTACTAACTTTTCAGCTATTTTACCACCCGGAGAAAAGAGCCCAATAAATCATCCAATCCGATGAAACCGTGCGTGCTCAAATCACTTATAGTGAAGAATCCTTCATAGAGCCCATGACCGAGTCCCTATTGGACCCACAATCCAATAACATTACAATAGGAATTCAACAAGCTCAGCTTATGCTAGAGTTCGCGGAGGGGTAGCGCAATACCCTTCAGTTTATAACCACTATGGAAAGCATCTCAAGAAAGTTGAGAGGCAGAAGACCTAGAGGCTAAGTTTGGCAAAAAAGACTGCGACCTTAATTTCACTGTCAATTTTTAGCTGAAGACCAAATTAGTCACAAGGCAGTCTATTGTAGTTTGTTCCTAAAATTTATGGAGCCACTAACTAAGTTGGATTACAACCTATTGCCTAAAGTTACAGTAAAAATGACCATTCAAGTAATTAAGGAAAAATAACTAAAGTATTGAGTAGGGTAAATCAATGCAAAAAGGTTCAACTGCAAATTCAATAAAATTATAGTTAATTGAATGAAACTAAATATAAAGTTAAAGATCGCGGAGGACCAATACAGTTCAAAGACTATGTATCATAGCTATGGCAAGTAAAAATTACAAGTTCAGAAACACAAGGCTGCGAAAGGAAAATACAACTAACAAATTTTGAAATACAACTCAAGACGCCACGTCCTCCTCCTCCCCCTCCTCATCTTCAACATCATCAATTGTTGTCTCTATCTCCTCCTCTTCATCATCCCCATCCTCCTCATGCTGCTTCATTATTATCTTGTTTGCAGCTCTCAGCTCTGCCATGCTGTCTAGGTACTCAGGGTCATTGAACCTCCAAGCATATATTTTATCCTTGGCCTCTAGGAAGTTTCTGAAAACCTTGTACCTCAGCTCCTTGCTGCCACATAGGTAAGCCTTATTATTGATCAGATAGAAATCCTTTAAAGCCTTAAAGGAGGTATTAACATCTTCAATAACTTTTCTTATGGATGCGACATAATCCTTATCCTTATTTTTATTGGCCTCAACATGTTGATCTTCAAGCGTATTCATGGATGCCATATATCTTGTCAGCGGCTCTTGATACTTGGCCTCAGGCACATCCAACTTATCTTGGACGCCTGCATCCTACCTTACAGCCTCTAGTGCTTTTACCTCAACTATTTTTAAGACCCCCATGACCTGAGTGAAGTTCTACTCTGCCTCACCTTGGGCCCTGACTGTTGCAGCCATCTCAGAATCTGCATCCATTTTAAAATCTTGGAGAGCTACCTCAAAAGATTTTTTACCAGCCTTAAAAGATAAAGTAATGACACTCTCCAGTTGAGATTGATGGTTGGATTTCACATCCCTATGAAGTTTATAAATCCTTTCATACTTGGCCCTTTGTGCCATGGCAACTTACGCGGCCTGAAAGTATAAAATTAAACAGTAAGCACAAAAGCAAGCAACTATTTACAGAAAATAAAGAAGGAAAAAAAATAAAAAATGCAACTTACCCTCAGAAGGCTATGCAAAGCATATTCCTCCAAATCCTCCTGATCCTCATCCACCAGACATTCATGGTCAGAAGTCTCCGCAACCCAACTATATCGGTACTATCCTAAGGAGATCTAGGGTCTGGCTTCCTAAGGCATGGTCGTGGATGACCATCTCCTACTCTTTTTTCCCTGCTTTATGGATTTAGCAGGTTGGTATTAACGGCTACCACAGTCCGCGAAGGGGACCTGCTGTTAGAGGCGTGAATAGGGCTTGAACCGCTATGGCAGTCCCCTCTGGAGTAAGACATCAGACCAGCTACGGTCAGTTCGGCCCCAATATCATCATCAATAGTTGGGGGTCTGCAGAACGCACCGCAAACTCTGGCATAATGGCCGCAAGATCCTTTTTAGTTGGAGCTGCCTCTTTCTCAACTTGAGGGTCAACAACTTCTTTAGTTGCACTTTTTCTCTTCTTCCCCATATTCTTTGGGGCTTGATTAATTCCTTGAATGACCTCTTCCAAATCATTAAGTTGGGAAATTGGGAGCTTCTGTGAATCTCCTCCGAGGCACCATATGAAAGGAGATGCCATTATTCCAAGTTAAAAAGTAATGCCAGAGAAACAATCAGAATTAAAATAAACTAGGATAGAAATGATGCTGCATAACTATTTGAAGTTATACCTTCCGCAGTAGCCATTGGAGCCTTATATGCTGGGTAGTATCCTTATTTATATAGTGATCGAATAATCACTATATATTAGGGATTTTTTTTATTATCGTCAATTGAGACCGCGGCCTCAATCCTTTGCTTCTGTCTCTTGGAGGTATTAAACCTGGATAAGCTATAGCAAGGGGTTAACAGATGCCGCATATATTATCAATAAAGGAAGCAAAAGCTACAACGGGAAAAATAATTGAAGAAGAAAAAAAAATCTGCAACCAAAGTTATACCTTCTTTGGGTGGGCGACGCTATGTCCGCGGCACCCTGAACTCTTTTTCTCTCTCATTTTCTTCTGGATGGATCTCCCAGCTATCCCTAAAAATGAAGAACTTGCCTTTCCCATTTTTTTTACACTAAAATGCCTCCTTCTCACCAAATATCTATCTTCACACCACAAATCTATGTAAAAATATTATGGACTGTTCACAAAGTACTCTTTTTGTCTGTAAAAGTCGAAAAACTCTGTGATCGTAAGGTCTCTCTTGAAGTTTTACTTCTAGATAACTAGTGCGATAAGGATGGCTCTTCAGCCATTGGTATTAACTTGGGCTGGGGTCAAGTTCATGGAACTTAGAATTTTTTTTATGGGAGTCGGGACAAGTAGCCGCATCCCCAAGAGGAAAGCATGAAGGGGAAGCCTACCCCATTATTTTGGAGTGAGGAGCATGACCTCAGCTCCGCAGATGGAAATCTATAAACTGTTCCTTCTGGAACTTATAGGCCTCAGCTAAAGTAGTCAGCCACTCCTAGTTTATGACATAATGGTAATAAACTGTCGTCGACTCTCTTTCTAACTCCTAGCCTCGTCCTGAAATATCGGCTTTATTATTTCTTATCTCCGTAGCCATAACTGACATTGGAGTGGCCGTCGCAGTATCCACTTCTACATGGGGATGGCTGCTGGAATAATTATCTTCCTCCATATTTACTGGTGCCTCCTTGAAATCCCTATAACTAGAAAAATCTATGGAATCAGAATCTACTTGGATGCAATTTGGGCAATCCTTAAGCTTACAGGGTCCACTGGTCTTTAATGGTTTTATGTGAAGCACCGTAGGAGGAGGAACACTAAAATGTCTCTTCCAAAAGTCCTCAAAATACTTTAAAGTATTCCAAAGCATAATACTGTGGCATGAACACATAGTTTTACTAAGAGATTTCATTAAGGGGGCTTCAAGACAGATAGCAATGGGTTTAGACAGGGTCAGTAGGTCCAAGGGAACAATGAGGACGGCCACCAGGGCCAGCGACCAGGGCAACCCCAATATGTCTACTAGGGATAGAGACATGTTTTACATTGGGAGGTATTCTATATGTGGAGAGCAAGGCCACATGCGTCGAACTTGTATGCAAGTATCTAGGGATAAGAGTAAGGTGCCCAGTAAGGGCAACATGTATAGCAGTTTTTGGGTCAGTTCATGCGTGAGTATTACGTCCAGGAACCTGGTTAACAGCAGTGCCAGGGTAAATGGGGTAAGTTTTACATGACACGGGTGGGTCATGGTATTTTAGTTAGCACTAAATTCGTGTGTGAGACGGATTTAGTGGATGTATTGTTAGTACTCTATGGTGTACATATTTACCGTTGGGTAGCGGGGCTCTCTTTAGTTCCACCTGCAGGGGAGCGGGCGTGGACACTGAGAGGATATGATTTTGTAGATATACTCGTTTTAGAGAGATGTGATATGCGAGTATGATGTTATCCTGAGTATGGAATGGTTAACGAAGATTTGAGTAATAGTGAAATGTACAATAAGGCTATCGTGTTCATTGTTCCTGGACGGGATGTATTGTTTTGCGAGGTCTCACCTGAAAGAGGGTTAAAACCTATATATTATATTATAAACAAGACTTTGGAGATTATAGTTGTCTCGTTATATTCTATTTCGGTGTGTAGGAACTTTACTAATGTGACTCAGGGGATTTCAGATTTATCGCTAAGCGGAGAGATTTATCTCGTTATTGCCTTAGATCTGAGGACTTAGTGATAGTGCGAGCGTCGTATTGTGAAACTCTTTCAGAGATGTGAGAGTGTTGGATGAGACTTATATGTCGGGGAATATGATTTTGAGTGTCCTGATTACATGTTGTAGGCCTATGAAACTCGATGATCGACAATTCTAGGTAGTAGTGTATGTTTGGGATTTCACTTAACGTCCCACGCATGGACCTCAGTGAATGTCGAGAGTGATAGATGTGTTGGGCGCTAGGGTAGAGGTTAATACTTAGAGTTTACACATGTATCATATCTGTAGATAACACTTTGTGCTGAGAGCTATTATACGATATAAGGCCAGTGGAACTAGGTAGTGCGGTGTAGAAAGCAGTGGGAGAAATTTTTTGTGTCGCTAGTTTATGGGTGGGGCAATCTCAAGAAGGATTAAATCGTGATTAGTGGGGTGATCGAGAATACCTTTACGCTATAGCCATGCTGAGTGTGTGGGGCCGACCTTAAGATAAATATGTTACGTTTGTAATGTTTGTGCAGATATGCATTAGAGATAGGCTGGATGGGTGCCCTAGTTAGTTTGAATTTCAAAAACATCTGAGATAAGGGGGACATGGTAATAAATATGTTGAACAGTATGCCCGTGGGAGCGAAATTGGAAAATTAAGATGGACTAAACTTTGGTTGAGGAAGGAGATAGTCCATATATATACACACACACACACACACATATTAAGGAGAGCTATCACACTTGAGATATGTTAAAACTGTGGAGACACATGTGAGGGATCTCTCTAGCCATGGGAGGATCCAATAATTTTGGAGAATAAAGCAGAGTCTTACTCAGTTGAATGCTGAGGGTGGCTTGTGAATCAATAAGATGTTAATTTTTACCAGGCAATGAAGAACCAGGAAGGGATCAGTTTGGGAATGGGTCAAGGGGTTTGGCATAATCAGGAAGGGGAGTAAGAGGTACCACATGACGTGGGATATTGAGAGTATTGATTAGTGTGGAGTGATATATAATGAAGTTGTCTCCAGATGCACTACTTGTAGATAGAAAAAGGGTGGTTCGAGGCGATCATCTAGAATTTTACAATTATTGGTGAATCCAGTGGAGGAAATGGATAGGCAGACTGATGGAGTTTATTGTTGGATTACCAACATCGTGAAACGGTCAAGATTTTTGTTGGGTTTGTGGAATTGGTTGACCGATACGAAATAATTATTATGAATTTGGGTGAGTTAAACTATCAGGCAACGTGTCCAATATTTCTTTTAAGAGCGGAAATGAACCGACACAAGGTGCCGCCCAATAATAATTGTGAATCGGTGTTGATGTCTAAAATTGGTATAAGTATTATCTTAGCTATAAATTACCAATTTCGTAATCATAAATAATTATGTAAAAAAAGAAGAAAATAAACAAGACAACAAATATTTTTAATGTGGTTCAACTAAGGAAAATCCTCCATCCATGGTTATGGTATTGATGTTGAGGGTGGTTACATAGAAATTTTTGCAATCTTGCTTGTGCGCATTTGTCTTGTCTCTTGAGTTAAGGGAAATGATATATTTATAGTGGTTTGGAAACTAAGGGATAAAATACTTTTATATATTCAAGCATTTACATCTATATACAATAAATGAGACTGCTGATCTTCTACAACATGTGTGGAATGACTGTTGATAATTTCGACGTGAATGACATTTCCTATTCTTGATGGTTCACCTTCTTATACTGGTCGGATGGAATGCCGACCAAGTATTTCTAGATTCAACCAAGTATAAATGAAACCCTGAGATGTATACTTATGGGTACAAGTGTCCCTATCTCATTGGTCCATGTGGCATACCCACAATAAAATCCCCTAATGCTCCATGCTTGATGGTTTAGTGAAAGGATGGCGCATTTACTTTAGAAAATTACTCGGTGCTCAAATATAGTGGAGGTCGATCGTCGACCTTCAGGACTTGTACTTTTCCACTGGTTGCATCAATACAGTGGCATTTTATAAACAGTTTGAAAAATAACGAACTGCCAAAGGGTAGGCTAGTTTTTTTGTCCTTTGGAAAGCGTGTGACCGTCAGAATTCTAATTGTTGGTGTCGTTCATCATTCCATTCTCGATCTTCGAGATGAACCCGCAGAACATATAAAAGGATGGATTTTCCCCATTTGTCACTGCCTTAAACTTCCATACTCACATTTACAATGCTTTCCAGCTTTCTTTGCTATCGTTTTAACTAGCAGTAATTTTAGGGAAATCAGTAAGGCTTTTCTCCTTCATCTTTTCTTTGTTGCCTTAGCAAATATGGTGTACATTATATATGAAAGCTCTGTAGAGGAGTTTATGGAGAGAAGAAAAGTTCCTGACTGGGTGACCTTGGAGGTGGTTGATGGGGTACCACAGGAGATGACACATACTACCTGAAGATGAGAGATGCTAATAGAACTTTGGTGGTTAATCTTCCTGATTCCAATAAAGATTATTGGTATTATAGAGTGTAATACCCCGTATTTCTGAATATTCCAAATATTCCATTTAATTAGATTGGAGAATTAAATGAGAAAATATCGGCTTGATTTAAATTACGTAAGAGTAGTAATTTAAAAAGTTTTATTTAAAATTGTAATTATGGTGTATTAATCGAAAGATAGATACCGGTATATATTGCATCATTTTATTTACTTAGTGCGAGTGGTAAATAGTTACTTAACGCGTATAGACCGCGTTGGGGTGAGAACGAGTAATATTTTTTTAAGTGACTCAAATGATAATTTAGAGGTCACTAAAGAGTCCGAAAGGGTCAAATTAGTCAAAATAGTATACCCGGGGATACTAGTTGAGTCCCGAGGTAATTTTGGGCTAAACGGAGACCGTTCGGGGGAATTTTAGTCTTTTAACATAAGAGGGTATGGAGACCTACGAAATTGAGAGTTTTATATCAGCCGTATGATAGATGAATTAGGATTAGAACACCCATGACAACACCAATACCATTAGAGAGAAGAGAGGCACAACTTTCTAAAGCAAAAAGAAGATTTGGGAAGGATTCAAAGGGATTCCTACCATCAACTTGTTGGGGAAGAAGGATTGAGGGATGAAGATCATCAATAATCAACAAGAACCACGAAATCAGACCCTACTGATCATAAGGCAAGTTGTTTATTGCAAATTATAAAGTTATAATACCCATGTGTAGGGTTTTTGAATAGTTTTGTTTAAATCAATATTTTGATTGGAGAAAGATGATATTTATGCATTTTGGGATAGGAATCGCATGTAGAATGATTTAAACTATGTAGAGAATTAATATTCAGATTAGACTTGATGATTTTTGGAATAAAAATCTGGATTTTGAATGATAATATGGGAAGAACACCATAACTAGGGTTTCAAGAAATTCTGGGTTTTAATTCATTAATTCTTTAAAGTAATTGGAGTTTTGATGTATTTGACACGTTAGAAACTGTCCTAGTATATGTGGAAATATGTTAGGATCATTGGGTTAAAGTTTGGTGGACTATAATGGAGTTTGAAGATTTGTTAATGGAGGAAAAATCTTAACGAAGAAGAAGACTGCGTCTGCCCCTGTTCGATCGATCGATCGATCTCGGACTGTCGATCGATCGACGGAAGCTGTTTTCCGAAAATTTTGTGTTTAATCCTTCGTTGAGTTCGGGAATGAATGAGTATTCTAGGATTTACATTATACTTATTTGGGAGTAAGAATAAGACCAGTAGGTATATTGTTGAGGTCCAATAAGGCCATTGGGTGTAGGGCTTGGATTACGGACCGAGGAGAATAATCCGATTTAGTAGAGTATTGGGGACTTCGGAAATTGAGTTACGGGGCGAAGTAAATTCAATTTAAGTAATAGACCAGTAGGGTAAGAAATAACTACTGAAATTATATGTAAGGGGTAACTAGGACCCTTAGAGTTATGTGAATACTCAAATAAATACGATTAATGAGATAAATCGTAAAGCGAATATTGTACGGTAGATATAGGAGATTAAAATATTACGTACGTATATGATTAATAGGTCGGGCGTGTACCTACTGAATTATGTGATCTTTTAGGTAGGGAGATTATACCTAAATTAATTATGTTAGGGTCGATGAGACATTCCGAACTAACATAAAGTTATTATGTGTTTGGGGTCGATGAGAAATGCCGAACCAAACTTTGAACTGGGGTCGCGATGAGAGAGTCCCGAACCAGAATATGTGTATATATATATATTTTTAAAAATAATTGGGGTCGATGGATCATTCCGAACCAATTCTTACTTGGGGTCGATGAATCATTCCGAATCAAGAGTCCTTTACGTGTATAAAAAGGGCAAAATAGTAATGACTGATATTTGGTATATATTATGTGTGAAATATATATACTTGACGATATTTTACTTCCGTGTATTAGTAGATTGATATATAGTATGTATTTAAAGATACATACTGAAATGGTAAGTTAAGTAGTGAAACTTAATTACGAAATGCACCTTTAGATAGAGAAAATCTATTTAGTAATTCAAGTAGTGAAACTTAATTACATAAGTGGGAAAGTTAACAATTGTGAGAACTGTAGTAATTTTAGTAGTGAAACTAAATGAGAAGTCTTGAGAAATAACATAGATTAAATGTTACTTGGGAATTATTTAAATACGCGAGATGTTAGTAAAACGGTTGTACTGTATGGGCGATACTGGAACTTGGGTACAGATAAGTTCAGTTCACTACTTTGGTTTTAGATAGCTTGAGAAGTATGACTAGATAAACTAAGTGTAGAACGTTAGGTGTGCACAAAGATGAGGGATGAGTTAACTCAAGAGAGTGTACGAGAACCTAACATGTGTAATCAATAACCGCATTTTATATTGTGATAAACGCTTGTTAAATATTTTCAAAATGTTTTGAGTACTAACTCTTGCTATAAAATATTTTTAAAACCTTTTAGGTGTCCAGCCACAGGGACGCCATGTGTGATGATTCCATTCCAGACTCGGAGCTGTAGTATAGTGGATGCTTACAGGATTTGACTAGACGATATCTCTCATTCAGATCTAGCACAGGATCTCGCACTCTTCTATGTATGGACTTGTTGTCCAGTATTAGTCTCAGATGTTAGATTCAGACTAGTGGTTATTCTATTGATTGTTTGGGATTTTTAGCCGATGGTTTCTTCGGTAATACTTTTGTTCTGTTGTACTTTTACTTTGTTGTTTGAATTACAGTACATGATTATTTGTACTTTGTTCCGTTTGGTTGATTTATCTGTTTTAAAGAAAGATAAAATTTGGCACCGGTCTAATTTTACTTAGGGGATTAGTAATTAAAAAGTTTTCGACAGTGATGCTAAGAATGAACCATTTGAGAAACCTGTTTTAATTTAATGAAGGCCTGATCACCCGATGTTTAATTAGGCGGGGTGTCACATAGAGTGGTAGCAAAAAATTAGCAAAATGCTCCCCTTCCTGAGGGGGTCAGGTATAATGGTCCTAGATGCCCCGAGGAAGGGCGTGGCATATGTTGACCATTTTTTTGAACATTTATTTTTATTTTTTGTGCTTGTTAACTGTTTGATAATATGCCGACTAACATTTGTATTTTGTTTTTCTGTAGAGGAAAGGAAGAGAAATCCCCCTAACTAACATACGAATTACCAGATGCCCCCATTAACCTTGAAGAGGAAAAGGAGGAAGATGAGCTTGTTTCTACCTCCTCGGATGAAAGAGAGATGGAAATTGGAGGAACATCTGATTCCTTTGAGTCCATAGATATCAGCACCACCCTTAGTTCATTTCTAGAAAAAAATAGCAAAGTGGAAAATTCCCAACCTGATGTCACCACCCAAGAAGTTTATTACACTTAAAAGTGGTTCCAAGAATGTTGGTGGAGGTGGTTCTAAGCGACCAATAGGTATCATTGTTGAGGAGATTAATGAGATTGAGACTCAGTTTAAGAGGTTAAATATAGGGCTTGCTATTTAGAAAGAGGTTTTGAAGAAAGTTCTAGCCGACCAGGCTGCTTCAGAGTCTGCCTCTATGGCATTGAACCATTAAGGAGACCTACCTGTTGATAGGTTGGCAATAGTTATCATGACAAGGGCCAGGTTAATAGAGAGGTCCAATTAAAATCTTGCATTGAGATTTATAACTCATATACTTGTCTTCTTCAATTTATGTTTTCCTTACTACTATTTAATACTTGCCTTGTTATTAAACTATTTTATAGTTCTTGGTCGATTATGTTCAATTATTGATAAGGGATGACCGATTAAGTTCATCATCCATTGATGTGGAAGAAGACTTTGAAGGCTTAAGGAAGTATTTGAATGAATCTGAGGTATCCCATGAGAGAGATCAAAATCAATGGTAGGAGAAGCTCTAACAAATTGAGGATAGAGTGATAGCAGTTGAGGAGAAGGTGAAGACTGTCGAGAAGATGATATTTAACTCAGCTGTTGAAGCAGTTGCTAAAAAGAAGAATATACCATAACTGAAAGCACAATATAAGGTCTCCTTCAAGAACGGTTAAACTGATGCACTAAAGGAGGTCGGCATGGCAACAGGTTCTGATCTATTCAAAAGACAAGACCCTGGCACTCTACCAAATATTGAGGAAGAAGTTCACGATGATGAAGGATCTAGGGAGTCCTTAATTGTGCCTGTAGTTGAAGCTGATGTCCCTCCTTCTTAAGAATTTGCCAAGTATAAAAAGAAGGTGTAACTCCTTTAAGTTGCCAATAAATTCTTCTTTTTATTTATTTTTGATGATGTTGTTGAATTTTTCTTTTTCTTCCTTTTGGGTTGTAATGACCAGGATTTTGTAATTAATTTTTTATATAATCAACGGGATGGTCATTTGGTTGAACCACTATTTTTTTATTCTTCATAAATTTTCTTCTAGTAGGTTACTGTTCTTGTACTTCTATATTTCAGTTCAACTCCAGGAAAGCTGCTATCATGCCTGCTAATAACGACTTGCTCAAAAGAATCTTAAAATTGTTCGGAGGTAGGCATACAGATTTGATTGATGCCGAGTTGGAGGGGTTGCTCAGCATTAATGCCTCCGATAAAGTTAAAGAAACCTACCTCCATTTACGGGGTCTGTTTGATAGGGCAGTTACGAACAATGTTGCCTATTATGAAATGATTTAATAACTGAAAGATGATCATAACCTTTCCTTAGTTTTGCTGCACTCTGGTTATGAAGCCAAGTATAATTCACCGAGCACTAGTTCTGGAATTGATAACAAACTCAAATACATTTCCTTGACCTTTAGGAACAAAGAGTTCTTATTAAATTGAGAAGTAGAGAGTTCTCGAAAGTTGCCAAGCTAGTGGAGCAGGAAAATAATAATCTCAGGCATGAATTGGAAAACTTGAAGAAGTCTACAGCCTCTTTCCCTAGTGAAGTAGCATCATTTTTAGAGATGGAGAATGCTTGGCTGATGGATGAGTTGGAATGTTTGAAGAAGGGTAAGTCTGGTCAATCTTCCAAGCAGGTGATAGTTTCTCGATCCACTAAAGATGAAGAAAGTACAAAAAAAACCTTGGCCGACCAGACAACTCTATTGAAGGATAGAGATAAAGATATGAAAACGCTTTAAGACCAAGTGGATTAATTAACCTTTCAATTTCATAAATAACCCAAAGTTGTCTGTATGGATGGCTATCAAGAGGCAGTAACTCATATGGTGGATCAATTGGAACAGGCTCACTGAGAAGGTTATAAGCGGGGATAGCTGAACATACTAACACTATTAAATGTAGATGAAAGAATGAACTTTGGTATTGGCATGTTAGACTATCTTAATCCTCTGTTCAGCATTGATGCCAAGTGGATTCTGACTTACGTAATTCCTCCAAGCTTCGTGAGAAAGTACTTAGAAGATTATGGCCTTCATGGTGAATATTCCTACATATATCCTCTCCATTTGATGGATTGGCCGAGCACCAGTGATCGCAATAGGTTGAGGGATATCAAGACTACTACTCTGCCTAATACTTTGGATGTTCCTCTAGCTGGGATGGACAGGGCTGATGGTAAATGTTCAATGGAATGACTTTATTTCTTTTGTCATCACCTGTTTTCTGCTTCAATATTATCTTTGTGTTTGTTTTCTATTGAAGTTTATTAAAATGAAAAAGACTTTCTTTTGCATACATGTTTGTCGATGTGTTTTAGTCTTTATTTAAGAATTAAACTTTTAATTAGTTGATCGGCCATGCAACCAACTACCCGCTTGATTGATCTGCATTTGGTCAAGTTTGAACTTGAGTTATTGGGCCTTAGGTTCTACTGATATACTTAGGTGAAACGAATCTTTGTCATTTTTAGAGCTAAGTGTTTGCATTAGTTACCATTAGCGACCAAATATTTTTGGAATGTAGGGTTTTCCTGAATTTAACTTGGTTTTGTAAAACTTATTGTTATTGATTTTAGGTCATATATAAAGTTTTAGGGACTTCTTGTTCATGACTTGTCAAAGATAAAATCATACGTGAAAACTAATTTTTTTTCTTTTTTAAAGTTGGAAAAGTTTGTTGGCGATGTGTCATCACCGTACTCGGGAAAAAAACACAAAAAGAAAGCATAATCAGTTGGAAATCATAATTTTATTAAATTGGATGAAACTATTACATCAAATACTCAACAAAGTTACTAATAGTATTTTCTATAATGATCGGCGTTCCATGGATTCTTGAATTCTTCCCGTTCAAGTGTTTTTAAGTGTTAAATTCCTGGTCAGAGGACCGTCGAGATACAATAAGGACCATGACAGTTTGCTTCCAACTTGTTTCCTTTCTGGATGATCTTATTAAGGACATAGTCTCCCTCTTTCAATTTGGTCAACCTTACCATCCTGTTGTAAAATCTACTGGCTCTTTGTTGATTAGCAGCTACTCGAAGTGCAACATCCTCCCTGACTTCCTTAATAAAGTCTGCATCCAATCTTCTCATGAGATCACTTTTAGGGGAATCAAAGTTCAATACCCTATGAGTCGGTAGACCTATTTCGACTGGTACCATTGGCTCAGTTCCTAAAGCACGCATGTATGAAGTTTCACCTGTGGCTGTTCTCGATATAGTTCTATATGCCCAAAGAACACTGTGCAACTCATTTATCCAGTTTCCCTTAGCCCTTTTTTCAACCCATAAAGTATTGTTTTGTTGGTGACCTCTGTTTGGCCATTACATTGTGGGTGTCCGAGGGCAGAGTGAAGTTTTTGAATCTTGAACTGAATGAAGTACTCTTCAAACTCCTCATTGTCAAACTAAGTGTTATGATCAGTGATGAAGGCATATGGCATTCTATACCTGCATATGATATATTTTTAGATAAATTGAAAAACTCTTTCATAAGGCATTTCAATTAATGGCTCTGTCTCCACCCATTTTATAAAGTAGTCCACTGACACCACCAAGTACTTGAATCTTCCTTTGTTCTTCGACAATGGGCCGACCAAATCAATTTCCCATATAGCAAAAGGCCAGGGAGAAATAATTAGAGTTAAAGCAGCCCCTGGTCTTCTATGGATTGCACCAAACTTGTGACACTTATCACACTTCTTGGCAAAGGATATACAGTTTTCTTTCATAGTCGTCCAGTATTACCCCTGCATAACTATCCTTCACACCAATGATCAATCAACTGAATGATCTCCATAGGAACCTTCATGTACCTCTCTGATAAAATCATATACCTCGTTGAGGTATGAAGATACTAGAATTGGTATCACCAAATCAGTATTATAAATAAGCTCAAACAAGCACAACGATGGAGTATGATCAGGTATAAAAATATAGAAAGAGATGAGGAAAATAAGAAGATAACACCAGATATAAGTGATTCGGCCTTTGAAGGGCCTACTTCCACTGTGTGAGTGTGTGAAATCCACTAAATATGTGCTCTAATGGCCTTGGAATATAAGCACTCAAGCTCTCTCTTTAACAGTAGGTTTGACAAAGTTTCAGTAGGGCTTACAATAAGCCATCCTTTACAATGATGTAGAAGACACGTTTTTATAGTGCTTAGGGGGTGTAGTGTTCCCTCAAGCATGTAATAAGTATGTATAGAATGTTCCTAGACAATGAGGAGCTAACTGTCTTTGTTACATGTAGGTCATGATGATTAAATATTCCCTCACGTGTGAGGGAGATATTGTTGTAACGATTTTGGTACATGTGGGATCTGCATCCCATGCGCATACTCTCATGTGTTTCCCAATGCACGCGCCCTACCATCTGTCTATCTCCGGACACCTGTCTTAGCTGAGGTCGAGTCATCAATCCATGATCTATTGTGAAAATAACACCTGTCATACTGGGAAGTCTCGTCCTGTCGTCATCGTTTAGAGTAAGGCCGAGGACGAGGGCTTGATGTGAGGTGCACTAAATAAACTTGAAGGATGAGGCTGAGGTCGCTTGTGAGGGGTCATAAGGCCGAGGATGAGTCAACTTTGGCAGAGTCCTCGGGCGATGCATAAATCATTATTATAGGCACGTTGGTGTCGGTCGAAAATGGCTGAGGTAGTCTATATCCGGGACGGGGATATACTTGGCATATCAATCACCCGTAGCCCTTGGTCTCTGACTTGAGGAGGCTGGGGGGTAATAATGTCTAAATATGCTGATGTACTGATGTGTACGAGTGGATGACACCTATCATCTATTCCTTGACCTAATCTGTTCCCTAAGCAGGTGCGGCAGCATGTATTCACCTGGATGTTGTGCCCTAATGATGGGTGCATTGAGATTTAAACCCCATCATTATGGGGGTTTAAAAATGCTTAATGATAAGAACCCAAAAGTGTATATTTTATACCCCGAATAGATGCATTTTAGTCGCTCATTTTTAATAGAAATGGTCTTATGCACGTTACTGTCTATTTTATAGGTCAATTGTATCTTGCAGATGTAAAAGCGATAAATCAAGTTAGATATACAATTCATGGAGCTAGATACCTTGTCCCGTAACCCTACCCTACCCCTAGCCTAGCCTATACCCTGTGTAAGTTTAGTTTGTGTTTTTTTAAAGATTTTTTAAGATTTTTATTTTGTGTCGTTTTATTTTTAGGTTTTATTTTTAGAATTTATTTAGAATTTCTAGGTTTTATTTTCTACTTCTTTTTTATTAGTGTGATTTTATTTTGTTTTTGATTTTTATTAGTTTTTAGTTATCTTTATTTTTTTATTAGGATTAGTTTTTTTTTAGGATTTCATTTATTTTTAGTTTCAATAGATTTTACATTTTTTTAGGATTTTAAATTTTAGTTTTAATAGATTTTTATTTTTTTTAGTGTCATTTCTTTCATTTATTTTTAATTTGTGTCTTTTATTTATAGATTAGGATTTTAGTTTTTTAGTAGATTTTAATTTTATTAATTTTATTTTAGTTAGTTAGTTTTAATTTTTAGTTAGGTGTACAAATTAAACACACCCTAAACCTCTACTCATTCACATACCCAAACACACTAAATTACCATACACCCACCCATCCACCCACTAAACCCCTCACTCACTCACACCTTAAGCTTCCATACACACATACACACCCAATCACACCACCTCCATCACTATTCATCATCATCTCCACGGACCACACCCCGTTTCTCTCTCTTCCAACAAACTCCATTAACACAAACCTCACCCCCCCTATACCTCCATCACCCACTACCCTTAATCTAAACCCATCAAACCCGATTTCAACACCCAAAAACCATATACGCGGAAGACCCAAATCGCAACCCAAATCCGACCCAAATTGCAACCCCAAATCTGGACCTCCATAACAGCTATAAATCCGAACCCTCAACTCGCCGACGACCGTCAACCCATAAACCGCGCCCATACAACTCAGAACCACTAGCAGCAGGCATAAAACCCGTGCGCCCCGACGAAACCACCATTCCCAACCTCTGAAAACCACCCACCATAACCATCCGCCGCCTGCGCGACTCCCACCTCTGGCCTGATCACCTGTAACCCAAAATCGGACCTCCGACAACTCGAGATTCGGACACTCTCGACCCAGCAGCAATACCCAAACCCAAATTCAACCCATTTGAACTTCTCCCAAATACCAATCTTATCCCACGATTTTCCACCTGTTCAAAACCAAGCCAAGACCAAAGTCAAAGACACCCACATGTTTAATAACCACTTAATCCCCTTTTTTCCATTATACCCTCAACTAACTCCTTTTATCCCCAATACCCAAAAATACCCTCACCCAAATCTTATTTCTACCTCACCCCATGCACATGCACTCCTAGCCCATTTTTTCAATTGTGCCCCCATGCTCCATGTGCCACACTATAAATGAAGATCCCAAAGCTCATTTGGGATAATCTGGAAGAGACTTGGAGAAGAAGATAGATAGTTTTAGAGTAGAAAATAAATTGGGGAGAAAAATATTTTGTAAATAGTTTTATTTTTATTTTTATTTTTTTTAGAGAATTGGTGAGATTTAATTGTGAGTGATTTGATTTGTATTGAAGAAGATAGAGTTCAAATTGCCAATTTCAAGGAGACTTGTTGAAGATTTGTTCTCTTTATCTACTATTTTATTTTATATGCCTTTGATTATTTGTTCATCATGTTTAATATAATATTAGGCTAAAACCTCTTTCAAGGGGTGGGGTGACCCATTATTTGATGTTAATCCTAATTTAATTAATTAATTTAAATTAAATGTCCACTTGATGATTGATTTTGCACTCTTACATTTTAATTTACGCCTCGAGAGAGGGTAAATGATTTTCGAGAGAAAATCAAAATTCTAGTTATAATACCCATTTTAGGTTCGAACTAGAGATAGGGGTTTCTCAAGTGTGGTATTATTCCTTTAATTTCAACTCTAAGCCTACTTTTATGATTTAAACTAGTTTAATCGATCGATCCTAACGGGTGATTTGTTAGATGATGTTTGGATCTACATTTCAAGAGTTGTAGGAGTGTTAAAATTAATTTTTTAAAATGTTACTATTAAAATTACATTTGCAACGAGAGTTGATTTGTGATTTTGATACTAACTTGGGATAATTAATTTTATTGAATTAATTAATTTTAATTAACTAGAATATATGGTGTCATCCTATCCCTGGTTAGTCCTCACTTTTATTTCCTCACCCATCTCATATTTTATATTTTTATTTAGTTAGATTTACTTAATATCTTCACTTACTTTTATTTACATCCTTGATTTAGTAGTCTTATTTCACCCGCACCACAAAAATTGTTTTAATATTGAAAAAGGCTAAAAAAAATTAGAAAAAGTAAAAAATCGAAAAAGACATAATAAACAAATAAATTGCATGCCTCTCTTATATGTTTCTTCCTTAGATTTGGATTGATTCCCTTACTTACCACTACACGTCAGTTTGATATGTTTTTTAGGTAATTGAGGGTTTGATTAACTTGGCTTCAACAGCGACATCTACACGAAAGTCAAGTTACCACTTAACTCCAAAACTTCTTCTCTCTCTTCCCTTACACGCGCCATTTTCTTTTTTTTGTTTCATGTTCCAGAGCTATTTCCCTCTCTCTTCCATTTCCAAGCGTTTTCCAGCTGTTTTTCCAAGTTCTCAGTGATTGTCAGCTTGACCAACCATTTCAGGTATTCATCTTCTTCCTTCTTTGCAATATTTTTGTCGTTTTTAGCCATTTTTATTCTTGTTTAGTTTTTCCGGCAAAGTTATAACTTTTCTGACAACTGTATTAGCGACTGTTTGGTGGTTCTATGGTTGAAAGTGTGTATTTAGTGGTTGGGAGTGGTTGCCCTAGGGTTTGTAGGTAATTTTAGGTAATATTACCACCTGGTTTACCCCCATTTGGAAACTCCGGTGAAGCACCTATCATCTTCTCTAGTGAGGTATTCAACCCGTTCTTGAGTACTTTTAGCCCTAACCCTTCACATTCCTTGCTTTTGATCTCTCAGTCAAACCCCAGTCAAACCTTTAACTTATTGTGTCTTTTATCCCTATTTTCCCAAGTGTAGGGTCGTCCTCTTTGATGCTAAGGAAGCTGTATGCCTTAGCAGAGGAGTTTCCCACCTTAAGGGAAAGGTGGTTTTAGGAGATTCATAGGGTATAGGAAGAGGATGAGTCTAGGCGTAGGGCCTACCCCCACTAGGTATGACCTATTTTACTAATTCCTTTAAAAATAATTTTCCCCTCGTCCACTGAGGTTCTCGGCTCGTCCTTCGCTCAAGATGAGGATAGAGATTTCTAAGAGAAAATGAGAGGATCACAATATCGAACTTCATCCTCTAGTGAGGCAGTGTCGTCGAGTCAATATGACTCTTCTATTCAAATTATCTCTGATAGATATGAGCTGACTACTGACCCAACTGTCGTTCCTGTCTCGACCATGATTGCTCATGAATTTCATAAGAGGTTCCCAGATGGGGCCCCTGCCCCTGAGGAAGCCGACGGTGAGGCCAATTTCGAGGCCAAGGATCCACTTGACACTTCTTATGCTGGATCCTTCATCTTTACTGTCTAGGATACTGATCTTCTTTTATGGGGACACTTGTACAACATTAAATCTGATGTTTCTATGAGGGTTACGAACATGGACGAGTAAGTGTTCCAAGGCCGGGAGGGAGAAATTATTGTTTATGATCAGATGCTTAGGGTCAGATTCAAATTACCTTTCCACCCTGCCATCCGAGTTATCATGCCTGTCTTAGGGGTTGCACCTTCCCAGTTGGCCACTAATGTTTGGAGAATTATCCTCAGGTATGTCTCTTTATAGAAGAATACCTTTATCGATGAGCCTTCGACTGAGTTTTTGACAGTCTGCTATAATATCTCATCTTTAACCAATCAAGCTGGTATTTTCTTTAAGCGGCTAGAAAACCAGACAAAATGATCATTCAAATGGCCCAAACATCAAATCTTTACTGGAAATAAAGATTCTTTTTCGTCTCTAGCGCCTGGGAGTTTTCAGTCAACGTTGATCTAACTGAGGACGAGCCGAGAGTCCCACAAACTTGGACCAATCCCTCCATGACATCAAAGTTAGACCCCGACCTCGTCCTTGAGGAATGGGACGTGGTCAACCAACTAATAGAATAAGGAAACAAGGGCGCCCTTCCAAACTTTGAGGATCTCATGGTCCCTAAATATCTTGAGGAGTCCGGTCTGGGGGTCGGCCCTCTGGACGAGTTGTGTGAGTCGCTTTAACCCTTTGAAGTCTTCTCTCGTCCTCTAAAATTATTTATAATCATTTTTCTTTTTCTTTGCAGATCGTCCTCCTAATGCTTCAGACGAGGTCTGGAATATGAAGGTTCCCAGTCTCCTGTATAGCTTGGGTAAGAAAAGTAACAAGCAGCCCGTAAAAAAATCAATAGTTGGGGGGCCGAGCCGACCTGAGGTCACCTATAAAAATAATAAGCCTTGGCCCCCAAAGACACTCAGCCAAACCCTCAGACGAGTCAGAGGGTCGGCACTACAGAGACTGCACCCGGATCTTCTTCATCCTTTGAATCTTTTTGAGTAGCCAATTTAGCCCATTTGAGGCCGACCCGAGTTCATTGATTACCAATATCTCGACACCAAAGGGTTTTATGTTTGCATCCCCCTCTGAGGATGACTATGAATTCCTTGGGAAAATGCCCCCGCCAAGGTTTATGACTTTGACCTCCACCATACGGCGCAAGTAACTACCTTGTACTTTCCTGAGTTGTCTTATCTCGTAATGTTGCTTTATCTTATTCTAATTTCTTTATTTTTGCAGTCTGTATGCGCCCTTACCTCATCCACCAGGTGGATGGTTGAAAATTAACAAAAACTTCAAGATGCTGAGAGGGCAATTCAAGATGAAGACGACCTTAAACAGAAGCTGAAAGATCATATGGCTGAGCAAAAAAAAATCCATAAATGATTTCAAGCTGAAGAATAGCAATCAAATCAAAGAGAAAGACAATGCCTTGAAAGAAAAGGACAAAGCTCTACAGTCCCAAAAAGGATAAAGTTCCAAGATGATCTTACTTTTGCTGTACAAAGGGCCAAGGACGAGGCCATTGAAGTCAATAAGGCTTCAGATGAATTTCAAGGCTTTGGCCTGGAATATCTTGAGAGGGGGGTTAAGACGGCCTGCAGATGGGTCATCCTAAAGTTTACTTTTTCCATCTCCTCCATACGTCCATCGTTGGAGACGCCTGATAGTGGTGACCCCCTTTTCACTGTGGCCTTATCATATATTGAGTAATCAACCCCTACTGAGGGAGAAGGGAGGTCCATCGACCCTCCTGCTAAGGTAGACAACATCAATGCTGAGATGACGGCATGCTGAGACGATTGCCAACACTGAGTCGACTCAGTAGGGTGGTCGTTTGTGGCCGATACCCTTAATTTTGTAATTTCCCTCTTTTTTTATTAAAACTTTTAATTTACTTTTTAACTTTATCTTGCACCAAGTGTATCCTCGTACTTGAAGATGAAGGAATGATATTTCCCCTCATTATTTATGAGTTGTTTTTGTTTGTTTGCATGTATGCCATCGTCTGATGTTTTGATCAAGTAACCATAATAAAATGGTTTAAAACATTGAACCATTAAGTATAAATGAATAATCACACATCGTCTCATCCTCAACTTAGACAAAACTTGATTATTTTGAATTCACCAAATTATAGTGTTTGCGTCACAAGTCCCCTCTCGTCGTTTTGAGAGTGTATGGATGAGAGTCGTATCGTCCATGCACTGTCATCTCGATCGAGAGAGTTTTTCCACTAAATTAATGATGTTTAACATGAACCATAACTAAGTGAATTTTAAATTTGATTTCACCAAATTACGGTGTTTGCATCATAAGCCCCTTATCGTTGTTTTGAGAGTGTATGTATGAGAGTCGTCTCATCCATGCATTGTCGTCTCGGCCAAGAGAGTTTTTCCACCAAATTAATGATGTTTAACATGAATCACAACTAAGTGATTTTTAAATTTGAATCCACCAAATTATGGTGTTTGCATCATAAGTCCCCTCTGGTCGTTTTGAGAGTGTATGTATGAGAGTCATCTCGTCCATGCATTGTCGTCTCGGCCAAGAGAGTTTTTTCACCAAATTAATGATGTTTAACATGAACCATAACTAAGTTATTTTGAAATTTGAATTCACCAAATCATGATGTTTGCATTATAAGTCCCCTCTCGTTATTTTGAGAGTGTATGGATGAAAGTCGTCTCATCCATGCACTGTCGTCTCGACCGAGAGAGTTTTTCCACCAAATTAATGATGCTTAATATGAACCACAACTAAGTGATTTTTAAATTTGAATTCACCAAATTACGGAGTTTGCATCATAAGTCCCCTCTCATTGTTTTGAGAGTGTATGGATGAGAGTCGTCTCATCCATGGATTGTCATCTCGATCGAGAGAGTTTTTCCACCAAATTAGTGATGTTTAATATATTCCCCACTCTCGGTGTTATTGAGAGTCCATGGACGAGGTTGACCCCATCTGGACTGTCATGAAACCGAGAGTAAGTTGAAGCTACTTCACCACAAATGATGTTTTATAACTTAGGATGAACTAATACATACAATCCAAAATCATTCAAATAACAAAATAGGAGGGAACACTTGGTAATTTTTCATTCATTGTTGATTCTCATATACATAGACAAATGAAACAAATGAAAATGAAGGTAATATAAAACTCTCACAAATAGTATTTTTTGAGATGGTTGATAAGCACCCAAAAGTGTATATTTTATACCCCGAATAGATGCATTTTAGTCACTCGTTTTAATTGAAAATGACCTTATGTTCGTAATTATTTATTTCTCAGGTCAATACACAATTGCGGTACAAATAATGCTAAATTCAGTACAATTGCGACTCAATAGCGGTCAAAAGCTTGCAACGAAGAAATCAAGGAGATCGCGAAGTCTGGAGTCCATTCTGAGCTTGCCCCCGATGTGATCCGATGCCCCGAAACAGTTCCGTAACCCAAACCTAAGCCTACACCGAACCCATACCATTCTCCGAGCCTTGTGTGTGTTGAGTTTGTACCTTTATTATTTTTCTAGATTTTTATTTTTAGTCATTTTATTTTTAGGATTTATTTTAGATTTATTTAGAAATTTCTAGGATTTATTTTCTATTTTTTTATTTTTTTATTTCTTTATTTTGATTTTGATTTTTATTAGTTTTTAATTTTTAATCTTTATTTTATTTTATTTTATTAGGATTAGTTTTTAGGAATTTATTTTCTAGTTTTATTAGATTTTGAATTCTTTTATTTTAGTTTTATTTTATTAGGATTATATTTTTTTAGGTTTAATAGAGTTTTATTTTAATTTAGTGAGATGTTAGTTTTTTTTTATTCTTTAGTTTATTTTGATTTGATTTTTAGATTTTTAGTTTTTGTTTCTTTTCTTATTTGAGTTTTTTTTAGGATGTTATTTTTTTTTTAGTTTTGTTAATTTTAATTTTTTTATGAGATTGTTTTAATTTTATTGTAGGGATACAAATTTAAATACACACACACACACTCACTAAACCCCCTACACTCAACCACACCCAAACAAATAACACTCACCCTCGCCCCTACTTCCCACACCACACGCACACAATCCCCTCCCACTTCTTCTTCAACCTTACACCAAACATTCTCTCACCTCCATCCATAACCAAACCATAACCACACTCCACCCTTATCTCTCCACATCCGAGACATCAAGCCAACCTCCATTTCCGTCCAAACCCGAATCCAGCGACCCACTTCAAACCCGAGCTCCCAACCGTCCCCTACCCGCCGGAAGCACAACTCGCCGACGCTGGAACCAACAGCCCGCCGACGTACACCCGATCGCGTGCTGCTCCACCTGCCTAGACAATACCCGGGCACACCTGTTGGTTTTGGCTCTCCTATTTTTTCAGTTTTGGTTTATTTACAAATTTGCCATTTTGGCTCAAATCTATAAATACAAGTGTTATTTCTAGGTTTTGAGGGAGGACAAGTTTGAGAGCTATTTTGTGAGTTATCAAAGCTAAAGAGAGATAGAGCTCCCATTTGAGGGGTGAGTTCTTGTGAGGTTGTGAGTGACTTTCTAAGAGAGATAAATTGTGTGTGTGTATAACCTTTGGGTTCCTCCATTTATCTATAGAAAGAAGAAATCCTCCTTGGTGGATGTAGCCCAAATTTGGGTGAACCACGGTATATCGTTGTTGTTTTGCTTTGATGATTGCTTGTATGTTCTTATTGTCTCTTCATTGATGTTTGGTTGATTCGATTGGGTGTTTGCACACTAGTTCATTTTGGGAACAAGGTCTTGGGTGTTTTTCGCACACCAAGTGTTTGATAAAATTCCCGAGTGAGTTTTATCGTCTTGGTCGCTAGAGATAGTCTTGCTTTAGCGCAACAAGTGGTATCAGAGCTTTGGTTGCATTGTTTGCCCGGTATTTTGGTTCGAGGTTGAATCAATTTTGGCAATTTTGGCATAGCTTTTGCTTTTGTTCCAAATGACGGAAAATGTGGAGAGTACTCGAGAATCAACCTCTACGAGCAGAGGCTCTAAGAGATGGGATCCGAGTTATGGATCGAGTGGCTCAATGAAGACGGACATGAAGGCTTTTGATGAGAAGATCAATTTCGGGTTATGGCAAAGACGAATGCGAGGCGTTCTTGTCCAACAGAGATTGCAATTAGCATTGTTGGGGGTAGAGGGACGACCGGTAGGCATGACCGATGCCGAGTGGATTGACATTGATCAAAGAGCGGCTTCGTGTATTGAGATGCTTATCACGGATGATGTGTTGAATAACGTGATAGCGGAGACCACGGCTAAAGGCATGTGGGATAAGCTTGAAGAGATTTATTTGGGAAAGTCGTTGTCAAATAAATTGTTCCTCAAGAAGAAACTCTTCAAGCTTGAGATGAAGGAGGGTGAGGATATGATGAAGCATATCAACGTTTTTAATGCCTTGATAAATGACTTGAACCGGATAGACGTTCAATTCATTGAGGAGGATCGAGCATTGTTGTTGCTTGCATCATTACCCGATTCATACGAGCATTTTGTGACCACGCTCATGTTTGGGAAGTCTACGCTCCGGTGCAACGAGGTTGTGCAAGATATTCAATCTCATGTCACGATGAGAAAGAAGGAAGGTGGAGGTGACGGGTATTCCCATAATGAAGGCCTTATGGCGAGAGACGGAGGTGGGCAAAATGGCGGGAGGAACTCCAACCGGGGATTTAATGACGGTAGTAGGTCTAGATCGAGAGGTGTTGGTGGTAAAGGGCCGAAATGCTACAAGTGCCGGGAATGGGGTCATATGATCCGAGACTGTCCTTTGTGGAACGACAAGGTTAAGGGCAAGGTTGATTTCGAGAGGGCAGCTGTAGCGAGTGCGAATTATAAAGATGAACTTGGAGAACTTCTCACAATCTTTAAGGTTAACTCTCTTTCCCAAGATGATTGGATATTAGATTCGGGATCGTCGGATCACGTTTGCTCCAAGAGGGAATATTTTGAGACTTTTACGGAAAATGGAAAAGGTTCCATGTCTTTGGCTAACGGCGAGAAGGTTGCCGTTGAGGGTGTCGGGATGGTGAAACTCAAGATGTTCGATGGGGCGGAACGCACTTTGGGTGGTGTGGCTTATGTCCCAAAGTTGCGAAAGAATTTGATATCCATTAGCCGTTTGGATTCCAAGGGTTGCCGGGTGTCGGTGGCGGGTGGAGTCTTGAAAGTCACACGTGGTTGTATGGTCCTAGCGAAGGGAGAGGAGAGAGAGGGGTTGTATCGTCTAAATCAGACTTCGAGAAAGATGGGGAAGCGGTGTGCACAAGTGATCGAACGTTCGAGGCATGTCTCGTTTGTGAACAAAGCGGAGACATTGAGTGCTAGCTTTCTGAGACTAGACGGTAGTGATGAGAGAATACCTACTAGTGGAGGGGATGGATCGAAGTCCCCCTCCAGGGCCAACGGGTGATGTTGACCCGGTTTAGTTGCACACATGCATTGGCCGATTGGAATCGAGGCGTAGGACTGTGATGGATTCGAGGTGTGTGTAGCTAGTTCAAGGAGGGCCGATGAGTTATTGTTTGCGAGCATTGGCAAATGGGAGTTTTTCGTGACAAAGACTTGGTACATCTTTCGAGGGTGAGATTTGGAGGGTATGAGAGGTGAGGAATTTTCCCTCTCATCCGTGGTTATTTCTCATGGTGGAAGATGGTGTTGATGTGTTTGAATGTTTCGTGTAAAGAAGGTGTATGCTATATGTGTTGTGTGGGGGTGTACTCACCGGGTTACATGAGGAGCGAGCTTCACCGTATGGTTACATGGGAAGCATTCAGGGGAGTTCTTAGTTTAGAACTTGGTTCCTCGGCGGGTGGAGTCGTTTGGAGTCTTGGAGTGAAGACTTGCGGTATCTCACTTCATGGTTGAAGTTTGAGGTGGCTTAGCGTCGGGTGGAGCGTATTGGCTTGTTAGATGTCGGGATGATCTTAGAGCGGATTTGATGTTTGTATTCCGAGTTCGGTTGGATCGTGAGGATCGCCTGGGGGAATCGCATTAGCTTGGTAGATGGTGGGACAGTCTTCAAGCAGGTTCAATTTCAGCATTCTAGAGATTGGTTGGATCGTCAGGATCGCCAAGGTGGAGTTTATTGGTTTTGGCTCTCCTATTTTTTCAGTTTTGGTTTATTTACAAATTTGCCATTTTGGCTCAAATCTATAAATACAAGTGTTATTTCTAGGTTTTGAGGGAGGACAAGTTTGAGAGCTATTTTGTGAGTTATCAAAGCTAAAGAGAGATAGAGCTCCCATTTGAGGGGTGAGTTCTTGTGAGGTTGTGAGTGACTTTCTAAGAGAGATAAATTGTGTGTGTGTATAACCTTTGGGTTCCTCCATTTATCTATAGAAAGAAGAAATCCTCCTTGGTGGATGTAGCCCAAATTTGGGTGAACCACGGTATATCGTTGTTGTTTTGCTTTGATGATTGCTTGTATGTTCTTATTGTCTCTTCATTGATGTTTGGTTGATTCGATTGGGTGTTTGCACACTAGTTCATTTTGGGAACAAGGTCTTGGGTGTTTTCCGCACACCAAGTGTTTGATAAAATTCCCGAGTGAGTTTTATCGTCTTGGTCGCTAGAGATAGTCTTGCTTTAGCGCAACAAGAGCCACCTGCGACCGCCCAAACCAGCGAGCACCCCCCCCCCCGACTTCCAACCGCCTCAGCCTTCAAACCCGCCGGATCTGCCAGACTCCGGCCGACACAACTGAACTCGCCCCGAGCTCAAAACCAAACTCCGACACGCGACCCGTTTGCCTTGATACAACTAACCCGCGACCCACTTCAGCCAACAAATCTCAAATCCCCAAACCAAACACCCATCTCAAATCCCATGAAAATCGGAATACCCATTTCGATCCACAAAAAATCCCTTGACTTAGTAGAATCCAAATTCCACAAAAATCTCTCAAGCCAACTTCGTGGACTTTAAAAGAAAATGAATGAGCTCATAAAAAAGGACGAACTCTTAACAACAAAAGAGAGAAGACGCCGATAGAGAGAGAAAACCACACTGTATATTATGTACAGTTAGTATCATAAAAAAATTCCAAAAAGTTCTAAAAAAATTATTTTAGTTTTATAATAAAATTTGGTTTTTTTTATATTCTTTTTGGTGTAATCAAGTACTGGATTTGTGAGAAGATTGAGACGCGTGTTTATGCACAGTTGACACAAGAAAAAAATTGCGTATCGTATTCTTTCCCTCTTGTTTCAATTTTGATTAATGCTATTGTGATAGTTGTTTATTCTAACATGAGAATGTTTGGTTAAACACCCCGTTCAAGGGGTGGGGTGCATTTAGAACGATGTTACTTTAATTAGTTGATTCGTTAATTTTATATTTCTAGGTAAATTAATCTTTAACTGTCGCCAATTAATTTATGTGACGAGAGTTAGTAAATTAATTGAACGAATTAATTTTTGAATTTAGGAATCAAACTAGAGATAGGTTTTTCTGAAATTTGAATATTAATTCGGTATTGAAATTTGATGATTGCTATTGTTTTCCTTAAATTGACCCTAGCGGGTAATTTTCTGAAAATAGTGTAGTCTTTATATTTTTTTATCGTGTGACATTTTTAAATTAATTTTCTGAAAAAGATTTTATTAAATTTATAATTTTAACGAGAGTTAGATTATCGATTTAATATTATCTCGAAATGTTTCAAATTAATAAATTGAGAAATTAAAATAATTGAAATTGCAGTGTAGTCCCATCTCTTGACCTTCTCACATATTTCACACTCGGTTGCACATTTTTTCATCATTTAGTGATTTTATAATTTTTAGCATTGTTAGTAAATTTTTCCCTTGAAATTGTTTTTAAAAATAAAAATAAAAAAATAGTTTCATAAAAAAAAATTGGAATTGCACATTTTCACATTTATTGTTTCAACTTGAAAGTTGGATTGATACCCGTACTTACCGCAATACGAGTTATTTTTAGACAAGTTTTGTAGGTACTCAAGGGAATTTTGAGAGTGGCTTTTGCACGACAACGATACATACGCAGAAATGCTTCTTATCAAATGGCGCCGTTGCCGCTTTCTTGACGTGGAGACATGATTGAAGACTTGTAATTTTATTTATCTTTTTTTTAGTGTAGTTCTTCTTCCTCCCTCCTCATTAGACTGGTTGTATAGGATTTTTAAAGATTGTGTATTTATTTGGAGTGCATTTTGACACCATATTATTTTGTAATAATTATTCCATAAACAAAATAAAAAAGAAAAAAGAAAGACCGGACAAGGTAGAGAGAGGGCGTCCAAGGCGAGGATTTTTGAAGCCTCTCTACTTTGGGTCGGTAGGACTCCCGGGGACGACTGAGATAGGCGAGATCTCCCCCCGGTCGACTCAACTCGGTCTTCACCCACGTGTGTAAAAACCGTGGGAGGTACATTTTTTTTATCCCTCGCGACTCTCCTGCAAGCGAGTTCATTTTCTGTGTGATTAATTGCTCCTATGTGCTTTTAATTTCTGCATCGCACTTAAATTGAATGGTTTGATGAATTAATTTACCTAAGACCTGGACCCGGTCATTGAAATGAGAAGGGATTTCATCACCCAACTCACTCGCTTATCCATTGTGTGCTACCCTAGATGTCATTATATTTAAAATCAATCAACTAGCTATCCCCGTAGGAACACATTTTTGCAACAGGCGATCACAAAGATAAATTCCGTGAACTTTGTCGCCCGCGGACTTCATTAAAATTGGACTACCCTTTTCACTAATTTCGAAGATAATAATTGGCTACGTGATCGTTAGGATTTTATCTTGACTCGTGTGTGTCCAATTCCATTATTTCGGTAGTCGGGTTTCGTTAGTTCGCCCAAATCAAGAGTCCATTTTCTCCCCTTTTTTGAAAAAAATCCCAAAAATATTTTCCTTTATTTTTAAAAATATTTTCAAAAATCCCAAAAAGATTTTCTTTTTTTTCCATATTTAAAATACCAAAAAGATTTTCCTTTTCTTATTTTCAAAAATCACAAAAACATTTTCTTTTCTTTTGAAAAATATTTAAAAAACCAAAAAATATTCCTATTGTCATGGCCGAAGAACGTCCTTTACGGGAATACTTTGGCCATTTCACCTTCTCTCGAAATTTGTTTGATGATAAGACCAAATCGAACCTTCATTAATTAATTGATGGCTTTAACTCTCAAACACCCATTGTTGATACTCATGTGTCATCCACGCACACATGTCCTACTCCACCGCCTGAGACGAGTGTCAACCCATCACATGCTTCGCCGTGCACATACTTCTTTCTTAGCAATCACTTGTCCCATGAGTGTCCATTTATATTCTCTCCATCTGAATCCACCTTGGAACATGTGTATCCCTATAACACTGTTTTGGACCCACCCTCGACGTATTGTCACAACATATCTAATGTCGAGGGGTATGAGTACCCAAGCTATTCATGGAGGCCTGATCATCCTTCCATGCAATATGAATCCCAACACCATATTGTGGATCCTTACGGTTTCCAACAGTCGTCATCGCCACCTCGTGCACTTCATACCTATCAGTCCCCTTCACATGCTCCTCATGCAGATCACACTTTTGTCCCTCACGGAGATGCTTCTCCCGTGAATGCTACGCTTGACCCTGCTCCACACACTACATTTGAGTATTCTCCACATCTTAATGTTTCTAGCGAGTTGTGTCCACCATCACCTTCCACATCCGCTCTCGAGAGCCTCTTGCACAAGTTCGCGCACACTCTTCACTCTCAAACTGAATCACTTCAAAGGCTTGAACAACGATTATATGATTTTGAGTGTGCGAACGAGACGGATTCCACCCCAAGTCGACCCTTTATTCCACCTACGTGGGATGAGGATGTGTCGTCTTGTGCTAGGAATTTTGAGTGTGACCAACCCTATCTTCCTGAGAATCTATCGTATTTATTACTCCTAGTATTTCTAAGTCTGTGGATGGTAACCTGCTTTGCGTCTCATTAAATTTCCTGAACAATATTTACAAATTTCTTCTTCATTTTTAGTGCTAATTTTATGTGGTTTTTGTAATAGTATTCCTGCCCATCCTAACGCTGATGCATCTGTTTGAATTATTTTATAGCTATTTTCTATTGGTAATGCTAAGGGTTCTAATTTACTGACTATTTGTTTTATTTTTTGAACTATTTTTATGTCTTCATTATTAAAATACTTTTGTCCATTTTTTCCTAATTTACTATATAAAGGTCCTACTAATTTAGATAAATTTGGTATAAATGATCTAGAAACTTTATTACCTAGTGACTTAGTAGAAAAAATATTTCGATTTTCACAAGAAAAAGATATATCTAATTGGATAGCTATTCAAAATTATTTTCGTAATAACCCTGAACCTCTAGGATGTAAATATAGATATGAACATGTTCATCTAAATGCTATTAATAAATATGAAACAATGATATTATTAGATATAGACTATAAATTTTTCGAAAACTTTACAATAAGCAGACCAAACATAATATTTCCTAATAATCCAAATATCACAATAGAAGTAACCATAAGTTTATTATTAGAATATGGAATGTTAGGCAGCATTTTAATACCTCCCCCATGGAATAAATTAAATTGTAATTTCCCTAAAAGCTTAACAGATGCAATAGCGGATCAACAACCTAAAAGAGTTTGCTCTCCTCATCTTTTATTAATTATAGAAAGTTTACCTCCAGAATGGGTTGGTTTAGGACAAATAATTCATAGTCGACATAATATATTTATTGAACATAGAAAAGATAAAATATCTAATTATTATGATCAACTAAGAGATAATGATTCTCTCATTGAAGGCAAAGAGGCAACAAAAAATCTATTACTTATGTATAAAGTATATATGATTATGAATGAAATTCCAGCAGACCCTTGGTATATGATAAAAGAAAATTTTAATATGCGAATTTTTTAGAATTCTATATTAAAAAGGCTATAAAATATAAAAATCATAAAAAACTTTTAAAATATTATACTGATACAATCTTAGATATAAAAGAAAGAATCCATCAATATAAGATAGAAATAGAAATTTTAGGAGAAAAGGGACGTTTTTAATAGTTAATGATAAGCGAAAAAGAATTTCTAAAAAGAAGATTATTAGCCGAATATAAAATTTTAGACAAATCCATAATTGAAAAAGAAGCAAATATAAAAAATAAAAATCACATACAAGCTACTATTAATAATTGGATAATTAGAATAGCTCACGAAAAAATTCAACAGTATAAGTTAGAATTAGAAATATTAAGCGAAAGGGGAAAATTTTAATGTTTAAGACTTATTGTAAAATTTGAAGATTATCATTTAGTAGACAGTACTATCTACGTAATAAAACAACAAGAAAAAAGAGTATTATCTTTAGAAATCAAACTAGGACTATTAAGTGAAAGAGGAAGGTTTTAATTGTTAATGAGAACTGAGAAAGAAAGAATAAAAAACTCTATAACACTTACAAGAAAAGTAATAAAACTTTTTCATCAATTTCAAGAAATCATAAAAAATCGTAAAGACACACAAATAAAAGAAGATACTCAATATTTAATAAATAAACAAGAAAAAAGATTAATAGCTTTAGAAACTGAATTAGGATTCTTAAGAGAAAAAGGTAGATTTTAAAACATTTATGAGTAACAACATTAATATACTAGAAAGAATTAAAAAGATAGAAGAAAATCAAGACTATATAAATGAGCTTTTAGACGTCATAAATACTAAAGTACATCTTATAAAAATTGAACTAGAAAAATTAACAAAATTTTTATATCAAAAAGAAGAAAGACCTGAAACACCTGAAATAAACGAATTAATTGAAAAATTCAGAAACCTAAAAACAAACCCTAAACCTGTTAAAACAAAATTAAACTTATTTTATTCTAAAGATGACATCTTCATCCACAAACAAAAACAAAGAGATATTTAGGATAGAAAACCTCTATAATAACGAAGAAGACACTAAAAAATACATAGAAAAAGGTATCCAAAGGGCTAAAGGACAACAGTTATATAAAAAGAATATGTTAGAATTCACTAATAAAATATATAATCACACTAGTCAAAGAAAAATAACAGCAGTTAATAGCGAAGTAATTTTAGACTTAATAACTAATGAATCAGCAAAAGAATTAAGTAAGATAAATCTAGAATTTATGCATTTAGGAGTAATAGTTATAGGATTAGTAGGATTAACTAGGTTAGAAGAAGGAACTAAAGTATTGGTATATATATATATGATGATAGATGGAATAATCATAAACAGGCACAAATAGCTAGCGCTGAAGTAGATCTAGCAAAAAATGCAGCAGTTATAGGATGCATACCTAATTTTTCTATGGATATAAATGAATTTAGTAAACATATAAAAATCGTTATAAGAACAAGAGGATATAATATGACATGACAATATAATAATCTTTTAATATATACACTATTTATAGGAAAAATATTTAATCACTATAAAATAAATTTTAAAGCTGAATTTGATTGTATAGTAAAATCCTTTAATAGTTAGTATGTAGAAATGATAGAAGCACAAAAAATAGATAGTAGTATATATGAAGAAATTGAATGGAAATTACCTAATTTAACTATAACAAACCTAAAAAACTCAGAAAAAAATAAAATATACGAAAATCAAATAGGACAAAGTAGTATTAAATTTAGTAGGTATAAGCATATAGAAGACGAGAGCGAGGAACTATTAAATGAAATTAATGTATTAATTGTAGAAGAAAAAGTAGAAGAATTATTTACACTATTAGAAGATAAAATATATGATATAATTATAGAAGACTGCGATAACCTAACAACTGAACAATTAATTACCAAATATGGTAATGAAGATAATAAAGAAACTATAATTTCAATATATTGTGCTGAAGGAACTAATGAGGATAATAAAAGAAAAATAATAAACATAGGATTAAATAAATTTATAACTGAAGAAGAAATTATAAAAACATTAGAAGAAATAAACCCGGCTGAAGAAATGGAAGCAGAATCTTCAAATACACAAGCTTCAAAAACACCTCGTAATGACTATTCGACACACCAACACTTAGGAGCCACAAGAGAAAAATATAATGAAAATATTAATCCAACACCAGGAAACAAAAGTAGAAGTCGATATGTATTTGACACCAGCTCCAATATAAATCAATACGGTAGTATACTAAACTTAGATAATATAAATCCTTTAGATTGGGAGACTGCAATAGAAATATGGGAAAAAGGATGTTATAGGACTAACACACTAATAGAATTTATAAATAAAAGTGAATGTGAAGCATATTTTGAAAATACACTCCAAGGAAGCGTATCCAATTGGTATTTAACATTTAAACTACAAGATGAATATTTAATTTTTAAAGAAAACTTTAATATAGAAAAATTTGCAAATATAATAAAACATTCCTTTCTAGGTAGTAATAGACTTTTACAAATAACTTAAAAACAAACAGAAGCACTTAGGAATCTAAAACAATTACAAATCTGTAGATTAGAATATATAGGGAGATTATACTAGAAAATATGTCGAATATTGGACACAAACAGGAAGAACAGCCGACTCTAATTTATTAGATAGATATATACAAAAAATACCAGGCAAAATAGGCAAAAAAATATGGAAAAACTGGCAAAAACAAGATGACGCTAGAACAAATGCATCTATAGGATCTCGAATTAATATAGTATATAATACACTAAAATCCGAATGTAGAAAATTAAAAGAAAGCAAAGAAATTAAAAAATAATACTATCATACTTGTCAACAATTAGATTTACCCCCTCAATACGGTTGTGATAATAAGAGAATAGTAACAAATAAATACAAACATAATTAATATAAAACTAAAAAGAAATATAAAAAATATAAAAGTTATAAAATCAGACCTAGTAGGACATATAAAAAACCTTATAAATATAATAAATATAAAAGAAAAAGACCATGGTATAAGAAACGAAAAATAAATAAAGATAATAATAAAGAAGATAAAGATAATAAAAATATTAAAAAAGTAACAAACTGTAAATGTTTTATATGTGGAGACCCATTGAGACTACTCCGTGATCCGGGCCCCAAGTTGACATTTGTGTTGACGTATCCCTTGATTGTGAGACTGATCCCACACCACCATATCCCTTCGAACCCACAATTGAGGTTCGCCTTTCCCCTTCCACCGAATCCCTAATTATGCCCGAGCCTACACCTATTGAGCCCACTGCGTGTGTTCCCGAGGAACCACTTCATCCTAGGTTCGCTCCGGCTGCGAGTGCTACCCACTGTCCTGAGATTGAATCTGAGATGGTTTCTACCTCTCTGGATATGGATCCTATCCCACCATGATTGACTCCCGTTGAGTTTGATATTACTGTTGATTCATTTATCTTGGATTTGGAAGCCTCGTTAGATTCTACCACCACTGCTGGTGACACTTTGGTGGATAAGTTGATCACTCCCTCATTCACTTTCACACCTCCCCCTACAAGTGACCTTGAGGATCACTCCGTGCCTCATGAGGAGTGTGTATCTCCTACTCGTGAGTTAGATCATCTTCCCCCACCCTTTGTCCCCCCCGATCCACCCACTGTCCCTTCCACCCCACCGCCTAGTTTGGACCTAGTTATTGCACCTCACCTATTCCCATCTACGCATTTAGGTCCTCACCTCTATCCATCCTCTGCCCTAGTGCTCCACGATCCCATTTTTGCACTTTTCCTCGACCCCACTATCCATGTGAGTATTCATGCTACTCTTCTCATCCGTGACACCGAGCTTGTTACTCAATGCACGTCACTTCCTTGTGGTGTTTTCCATTTCCAGCTCCCTGGCATGTCACGGCGTGACTGTTACCATCGTCCATTTATCGAACAATCGTGCACTTTCTCTGAGGCCCACCCCATTACTATTCCTAAGCCATTTTGCCTCCCCCACCAAATTGAGCACCATTCTTATAGGGCCCTTCTTGCCCTCACCTTTCGGCTCAATAAGGCTCGTGATCGATGCTTATTCTCCCATGCCTTTCTCATCCTTACCCAGATACCCACCCACCCATGGTCCACCGATGCTTTGCCATACAAGTGCATTGACCTATTTTTTCCTTTATCCAATAAGATTGACGCTTCCGTCTTGTTTGGGGGTGATTCTTATCACCCCATTTTTCTGCCGCCCTGTGCTTTTCATAGTTCCTATCCTTAGGGTGAGATTGGTTTGGTCTGGCTGAAGACGTTAAACTTAGCTCTACCGGGAGGCAGCCCGTCGTTCATTATTTATGAGTATGAGTCTTACCCTGTTTGGGGGTGGTGTTTCACACCACCCAATGATTTTCACAGGCTTTATAGACTCGTGCATACTTTTGTATCACCTATGTTCTTCAGGTTTCATCTATGCTCCCTCAGGCGGTACATTTTCACTAGTGGTTCATTATGGTAATATCTTTCCTCCCTTGTGCTTTTATTTTTATATATGGTTTTAAACATCGAGGACGATGTTCTCTTTTGTTTGGGGGTGGGAAATTTATCAAAATCGTACCTCTTTTGAAAATTTTCAGAAACAAGTAATTTTAAAATTTTTGTGCAGTTAAAAATAATTTTTTATGATATGATCTGTCTATCATCCCTCTTTTAGAAATCTCGGAATACCCGTGTTCGAACCTATACTTATGCTTTTAACCTTAAATTAACTAATACCTCTAAAAAGTGTACTTGCACTATGAATTCTTAGACTCAATAATTTTACACTATCACGTTTATAATCAAAAGTTGAAGAGTAACAATATTCTCAAGAGAGCCTTAAAAGATCACTAGTGGCGACTTAAACCCGTGAGATTTGAGCTTTTCACCTTTTTGAGGGTTTTTACGTATCTCCGAGTCACAAGATGAATCAACTTTCTTTGGATATCGCATTTAGTCGTTGCATGATCTCATCAGTTTTTCAAATTTGGCTTAATCACTGAGAATGACATTAATTTCGAGTTGTAAGAAACATGTGTCTTGTAGTTTGTTCCGAGCACTAAACCGATTTTTCCATACACGTACCATTTTCCCTATCACATTATCATTCACCCATTATCATTTTCCATATTACCCTTATCCATATGTCCCAAATACCATACATCAATACCATCGTGTTTGAGAAAAAGAGTGTTTTTAATTTTCAATGTAAAATGTCTTCATTTTCGTTATGAAAAGAAAAAAAATGCATCGCAAATAAAAAGAAAAAAAAATTGAAAAAAAGCAAAGAAAGAAAAGAAAAATAGAAAAGAAGAAAAAGAAAAGCACGCGATCATAAATTCAAATAATGAAGACAATAGTCAATCAAAGTGTGTCACACTCTTCTCAAAATACCCCATCATTCATCTTCTTTATTTTCCCCTCATACCTTTCATAAACCCCATTTTGCACCCTTGGTAAAGTGTTCGGGCAAATGAGAAGATTATATGGTGAATAATTTGACATTCTCGATATAGTGGTTAGCATTCCTTCATGAGATCAATTTTTTTCATTATTCGTTCTTTTTTATAAAGTGTGTGAGACGTTTGAACTTGTTTACATTTACTCACATCCTCACACACTAGAGAGAGGCACTTACCCAATTCTCAGAGAATTCGATTCAGAGTGTTATATCCTGCGAGAATTGAAGTCAAAACGTTGATCCTATATAGGTGATCTTAGAATTACTCTAATGATACTTAAGATTACTTCACACTACACATGCTGAGTTTTAGGAAGGATTATGCTTTTGGTATTAAGAAATTTATATCTTATTTTGATAAATTGAATAAGGTGTTCCTTGATATCCTTTTAAAGTTGGGTTGTATAGTGTTTCATCATCTACTCAAATACTGCATTTAAAACAGTTTTCGAATTTTGTGGTTACATTCTCTGCAAACACTCACGAGACACCACTCGTCCTGTAGGGCAACCTATAGGTTTAACGGCTTATTGCACATGCTAAGTGCAATCGACAGTGCCTGCGAAAGTGGCACACTTTTGGTTACTTATCTCTGTTTCTCTCTAATTTTTGCTCAAGGACTAGCAATGTTCTGTTTGGGGGTGGTGTGATAAGCACCCAAAAGTGTATATTTTATATCCCGAATAGATGCATTTTAGTCACTCGTTTTAATTAAAAATGACCTTATGTTCGTAATTATTTATTTCTCAGGTCAATACGCAGTTGCGGTACAAATAATGCTTAATTCAGTACAATTGCGACTCAATAGCGGTCAAAAGCTTGCAACGAAGAAATCAAGGAGATCGCGAAGTCTGGAGTCCATTCTGAGCTTGCCCCGATGCGATCCGATGCCCCGAAACAGTTCCGTAACCCAAACCTAAGCCTACACCGAGCCCATACCATTCTCCGAGCCCCGTGTGTGTTGAGTTTGTACCTTTATTATTTTTCTAGATTTTTATTTTTAGTCATTTTATTTTTAGGATTTATTTTAGATTTATTCAGAAATTTTTAGAATTTATTTTCTATTTTTTATTTCTTTATTTTGATTTTTATTAGTTTTTAATTTTTAATCTTTATTTTATTTTATTTTATTAGCATTAGTTTTTAGGAATTTATTTTCTAGTTTTATTAGATTTTGAATTCTTTTATTTTATTAGGATTATATTTTTTTAGGTTTAATAGAGTTTTATTTTAATTTAGTGAGATGTTAGTTTTTTTTATTCTTTAGTTTATTTTGATTTGATTTTTAGATTTTTAGTTTTTGTTTCTTTTATTATTTGAGTTTTTTTTAGGATGTTATTTTTTTTTTAGTTTTGTTAATTTTAATTTTTTTATTAGATTGTTTTAATTTTATTTTAGGGATACAAATTTAAACACACACACACACTCACTAAACCCCCAACACTCAACCACACCCAAACAAATAACACTCACCCTCACCCCTACTTCCGACACCACACACACACAATCCCCTCCCACTTGTTCTTCAACCTTACACCAAACATTCTCTCACCTCCATCCATAACCAAACCATAACCACACTCCACCCTTATCTCTCCACATCCGAGACATCAAGCCAACCTCCATTTCCGTCCAAACCCGAATCCAGCGACCCACTTCAAACCCGATCTCCCAACTGTCCCCTACCCGCCGGAACCACAACTCGCCGACGCTGGAACCAACAGCCCGCCGACGTACACCCGATCACGTGCTGCTCCACCTGCCTAGACAATACCCGGGCACACCCACCTGCGACCGCCCAAACCAGCGAGCACCCCCCGACTTCCAACCGCCTCAGCCTTCAAACTCGCCGGATTCGCCAGACTCCGGCCGGCACAACTGAACTCTCCCCGAGCTCAAAACCAAACTCCGACACGCGACCCGTCTGCCTTGATACAACTAACACGCGACCCACTTCAGCCAACAAATCGAAAATCCCCAAACCAAACACCCATCTCAAATCCCATGAAAATCGGAATACCCATTTCGATCCACAAAAAATCCCTTGACTTAGTAGAATCCAAATTCCACAAAAATCTCTCAAGCCAACTTCGTGGACTTTAAAAGAAAAGGAATGAGCTCATAAAAAAGGACGAACTCTTAACAACAAAAGAGAGAAGATGCAGATAGAGAGAGAAAACCACACTGTATATTATGTACAGTTAGGTTCATAAAAAAATTCCAAAAAAATTATTTTAGTTTTATAATAAAATTTAGGTCTTTTTTTTTTATTCTTTTTGGTGTAATCAAGTACTGGATTTGTGAGAAGATTGAGACGCGTGTTCATGCACAGTTGACACAAGAAAAAAATTGCGTATCGTATTCTTTCCCTCTTGTTTCAATTTTGATTAATGCTATTGTGATAGTTGTTTATTCTAACATGAGAATGTTTGGTTAAACACCCCGTTCAAGGGGTGGGGTGCACTTGAAATGATGTTACTTTAATTAGGTGATTCATTAATTTTATATTTCTAGGTAAATTAATCTTTAACTGTCGCCAATTAATTTATGTGACGAGAGTTAGTAAATTAATTGAACGAATTAATTTTTGAATTTAGGAATCGAACTAGAGATAGGTTTTTCCGAAATTTGAATATTAATTCGGTATTGAAATTTGATGATTGCTATTGTTTTCCTCTGAGGAGGCTGAAAAAAAGCTCCTCTATCAATTTGGCTGAATCCATCTCTCAGCCCCCGACTAGTGGTGTTCCCACTTTTGTTGCCCCGAGCTCTGCTATGAACTCGGTGAAGACTTGGATCATTCTCGAGATCCAAGGTATTGAAGAAAACCTTTCTCGGGACATGGTTACTACATTAGCAGCTCGTCATATTGCTTCTGTAAGTCCTATAGTCTTAAATTTTCGTTCTTTCCTTTTTATATCTGTGCACTGACTTGCTTTTATTTTCCCAGTTGGTGACCTGTTTTAATACAATTCTGAAGAAAGATGAAGCTATTAAAGCTTCAAGCTCCTCATCAGGTGTAGAGGAAGCCTTGGTAGGTCTGACGCAATCCCTGAAGGATTCTCGTCAGAAGTATGTTGATGACAAGGTGATTTGGGAGAAGAGGCTCACTTCGACCGAGCAGGAGAAGGCTCAGGTTATTGAGGTCTCCAAGGGGTTGGAGAAAAAAATAAATGATTTGAAGGAGAAGAATAAAGAGCTCGAAAGGAAGCTCGAAAATGCTGGGGAGCTTGAAAATAAGCTCAAGACTGCTGAGGAGGAGTTGGGTCAACTTCGGGAAGTAAGTCATCAGAAGGAGGAAGTTGAGAATAAATTGAAGGCTGCTGATGATCTTCTTTCCGACAAGCTTTCCTCGGAGAAGACAAAAAGGAAATTGTCTGTCAAAAAATCCTTTAGCGCCGGCTGGGATAGAGGGTGGAATAAAGGTTTGGCTGCCATGATGTCGCAAGTGGAATATGGCAGCCTCAAATACATTAGAGATGGATGGGTCGATGCTCTGCAAGAGATGAAAGTTGACGAAAATTCTGAACTATTTCAGCGACACATCCCGGTCCCCCCTCTAACTCCTGAAGAAGAAGAGGACAAAGCTGCCTCTGAGGAATCTTCTATGGTGATGGGAGATCCAATTTATCATCCCCCAGCTATCCAGCCCACTGGCGAGGAACTTCAACTACCCGTTACTTCATCCGAGCAACCTCCAGCACTTCCCGAGCAAACCTCTGTTCCATCCGAGCAACCTACCTCCTCGTCCCAGCCTCCCGAGAAAGTTTTGGGAGACAAGGAAAAGGTGCAGAGTATTCGAATTTCTCTCTATTTTATTTTTCTTTGTCAAATGTAACTCTGAACTTTGTACTTCTCCTTTATGATGTAATAAAATTTGAACTTTTGCTTATGCATACTGTTGATTCTCTTCCTCATGCTCTGTTTGTACTCTTATTGATTCTTGCTTTTTTTTTACTTTACTAGTTTCTGGCCAGGATGGACTTATTATCTACTCACGATACAAAACTGTTAAGGCAATGCAATGAGTATTTCAAAGCTGGTCATTCAGACATGGGTGCAGCTCAAATCATTGACATCCTCGGTCAAGGTGCTTCATAGCAAGCAATTGAAGCCTATCAGTATTTGAAGTGCCTGCTCGACCGTGCAGTGGATAATAACGTAGCATACTATGATATGATTGAAGATCTCCAGGGCACTCTTGAAGAACTTCAGCAACAATATAAGGAATCTAGAGCCCTTTTGCATGAAGGATACGAGAATAAGTATCAGCAACTCAGTGTTGGTAAGGGATATGATAAACTGTTTGCTGCTTACGATGTGAGGGAGAGAACTTTGAAGGCTGAGGTCGAAGAGCACAGATAGATAGCTGAGTTGTTAGAGCAGGAAAACAATGACCTGCAAAGAGAGGTGTCTCAGTTGAAGTCTGCAGCTTCCACCTCAAACGCTTTGGTCCCTGTGAACAACGAGGGATTCTCCTTCTTGGAGGTCGAAAATACCAATCTGAGAGATGAATTAGAAACCTTGAAGAGGATTGGGCCTTCTACCTCTACTCGGGGATGAGCAAGAGCTCCTCGAAGACGAGCAAGAGCTGCTCGGATTACTGTCGAGGAACAGAGAACTCAATCTGCTCTGGAGAACCAGGCCTTCCAACTGATGGCAAAGAACCAGACATTGGCTGAAATGTCTAAGAAGATCAGGAATCTGGACGAGCAGCTTTCTGCACAGAAGTCTGCCTTGGAGAATAAAGAACTCTTTATAAAAAGTCTCCACGAGCAACTGGAAAGATTGACATATCAATTCCACAAGCAGCCCAGAGAATTCTGGATGGCTGGCTACAATGAGGCTCTCTACCATTTGGATGATCGTATCCAAAATGCAAATAATGAGGGTTACAAACATGGATGGTTGAATGCCTTAGGTGTACTGCAACTGGAACAAGGTCATTACTTGTGGGATTACCATAATCCTGGGCTGCTCGACCTACCAGTGCCACCATTCAAGCTTGACATGAGTTGGATCCCTGCTCAGGCCATCCCTCGGTGTTTGATTTCCAAATACCTTGGCGATTACAATCTCCATTCCAATGATGAGATATCTCGTCCCGAGCACCTACTCGATCGACCATCTGTGATGAACATCAGGATGCTTAAAGATCTTAACTTCATAAATTCCCCTTATGCTTTGAATGATCCACCTGCTGGCGAGGAACCTGTTTCAAAAGCAGAGGGGAAGAAACCAATAAAATAAGAATCTTGATGTAATAAATTTGTATTTCATTCTTGATGTATTTTGTTCTACATTTAATGAAATAATTTTATTTGCAAATCTTGACTGCCATTGTCTTGTAATCATAAAACACTTTACATCTGTGCATGTATATCTGTTAAAAAGATAACAACATTATGTTATTTGTCGATCAACTGGAGTTTGTTAAAACTTATTGTCGACTATCTTGAATTTGTGGTAATCATTTGACGACTAACCAAAATTGATGATACATTATTTCTCGACCAACTTATTGATCATTTTCACATGCTCATATTTTAAAATGCTTCTGACCAACTATAGTTAACCTTTAGTTGACATTTTTGGGAATAGATTTACTTCCTAACCAACCTTAGTTGGCATTTTTAGGAATAGATTTACTTCCCAATCAACCTTAGTTGGCATTTTTAGGAATAGATTTACTTCCTAACTAAACTTAGTTGGCATTTTTAGGAATAGATTTACTTCCCGACCAACCTTAGTTGGCATTTTCGGGAATATATTTACTTCCCGACCAACCTTAGTTGGCATTTTCGGGAATATATTTACTTCCCGACCAACCTTAGTTGGATTTTTCGGGAATAGATTTACTTCCTAACCAACCTTAGTTGGCATTTTCAGGAATATAGTTACTTCCTAACTAACCTTAGTTGGCATTTTTAGGAATAGAATTACTTCCTAACCAACCTTAGTTGGTATTTTTAGGAATAGATTTACTTCCCGACCAACCTTAGTTGGCATTTTCGAGAATAGATTTACTTCCTAACCAACCTTAGTTGGCATTTTTAGGAATAGATTTACTTCTAACCAACCTTAGTTGGCATTTTTAGGAATAGATTTACTTCCTAACCAAACTTAGTTGGCATTTTTAGGAATAGATTTACTTCTCGACCAACCTTAGTTGGCATTTTCGGGAATAGATTTCTGAAATCCCGACTAACCTTAGTTGGCATTTTCGGGAATAGATTTCTGAGTAGTCTGAGTAGTACTTTTGCTGAATGCATAGCACGAGTATTCCGCAAAAAAATTTCAACAAAAGGAGAAAACTGGGAAGATAATATTGTCACTTTATTCATACTAACGGAAATGTTTGAGAGTTTACATCACTGATAATACTTGCGCAAGTGTTCTGCATTCCACGCATTCTTAAACTCCTGCCCTTCTAAAGTTGCTATTCTGTAGGTTCCTGGTCGAACAACTTCTGTAACTCGGTAAGGTCCATGCCAGTTTGCTTCCAATTTTTTGTGCTTTTGAATCACTTTCTTTAGCACATAGTCTCATTCTTTCAAATCGCACTTCTTTACCCTCTTGTTGTAGAACAAAGCTGTTCGTTGTTGGTAAGCAGCATTCCTGATGGCTGCTTCTTCTCTAACTTCCTCGAGCATGTCTAAATCCAATCTTCTCATTAAGTCGCTGACAGGGGAATTGAAATTCAGTACTCTATGTGTCAGAAGACCCAACTCGGCAGGTATAACGGCTTCACTTCCAAATGCCAGCATATATGGAGATTCCCCTGTTGCTACTCGGGGAGTAGTTCGGTAAGCCCATAATACTGATTGTAGCTCGTTGATCCAATTTGCTTTCGCATTATTCAGTCTTTTCTTCAATCCATTCAGTAGTGTTCTGTTTGTTACTTCAGTTTGTCCATTGCTTTGGGGATAGCCTGGTGCCGAGTGGATCTTCAAGATATTTGACTGATGACAATAGGCAACGAACTCCTCATTGTCAAATTGTGTTCCATGGTCGGTAATGAATGCATGGGGAAGACCATATCTACAGATGACATTTTTCTAAATAAATTGATACACCTTCTCGTACGTCATGTCGACAAGAGGCTCAGCTTCTACCCACTTAGTAAAATAATCCACTGCGACGACGAGATATTTAAATCTTCCTCTGGTTGTTGGAAGTGGTCCGACCAAGTCAATTCCCCACATAGCAAATGGCCAAGGGGAAGTAATGGGTGTCAACAACGCTTGGGGAGTTCTTCGGATAGTGGAGAAGCTTTGACACTTGTCACATTTCTTGGCGTAGGCTATACAATCAGCCCTCATCGTTGGCCAGTAGTATCCTTGCGTCATAACCCTTTGCAAAAGCGTCCGACCTGCTACATGGGCTCCACAAGACCCTTCATGGATCTCTTCAATCAAGTCTTTCACCTCGGTGGGATGCACACATCTTTGCAAACCTGCTATAATTCCTCATCTTTACAGAATACCATTATTCAGTACATAACGAGCAGCTTTAAACTTCAGTTTTTTGGCTGTAAGTTTGTCAGTTGGTAATTCCCCCTCCTCAATATATGCCCTGATGGAATCCATCCAAGATGGTCCTAAATTAAGGGTGATAAAATTCATCGTCAAATCTTCATCTATACTCCGACTGGCTAAAACTTCAATTGGGATTACTCTTCGTAGCTCGGTACGAGTAGCTGATGCTAATCGAGCTAAGGCGTCGGCCCTCGCATTCTCCATTCTTGGTATTCTGACCAGCTGTATAGCAACAAATTCTGATACCAATTCCCTTGCCTTTGCATGATACCTGATCATTAATTCTCCTTTGGCTGCATATACTCCCATCATTTAATTTATGATCAATTGCGAGTCACTGAAGACAATAACCTGTTCTGCCCCCATGGTTTTTGCCAAACTAAGACCTGCAATCATGGCTTCATATTCAACTTCATTATTCGTAGCTTTGAATTGGAAGCGTAGGGCATATTCCATGTCGACCTCGTCTGGACTATTAAGAACAATCCCTGCGCCACAGCCTGTTGCGCAAGATGAGCCATCCACATATAAACTCTATATAGGTAACTTGTCTTCAATTTTCTGATCTGACAAAGTTCCTCGGTGGAAAATTTATTGCTTCCTTTCACCCTCTCCTAATATTTCTTGCTGTTCGTCGATCATCACTTCTTGCCCTTTTACCAACCTAAGTTGGTCTGGGCTTGAGTTTGATGATTCTGTAACATCCACAGGTTGATCGGCGAGCAACTTTTGCTCCTCGGTGGTATCAGGATAGGTGAACTCTGCTATAAAATCTGCTACTGCTTGCCCTTTAAGCAATGATCTGGGCTCATAAATTATGTCATATTCACCGAGCTCTATTGCCCAATACATCAATCTTCCTGATTTTTTTGGTTTATGAAGAGCTTGCCTTAATGGCATATCAGTATATATGACTATAGTATGAGCCTAGAAGTATGGCCTCATTATTCTACTTGCCTCGATCAATGCTAGTGCCAATTTTTCCAGCTTTGGATATCTGATCTCTGCTCCTCGGAAGGCATTACTTGTGTAGTAGATCGGTTTTTGCACTCCATTTTCCACTCTTATTAATGCCGAGCTAACTGCATTCTCTGACACGACCAGATACAAGTATAATTTTTCTCCCATCACTGGCCTGGACAATAGTGGAGGTGCTCCCAGATATTTCATCAAGTCTTGAAAAGCCTTCTCACATTCATCATTCCACTCAAAAGTCTTTCGGAGTGTTTTGAAGAATGGGAGACATCTATCAGTTGCTCGCGATACAAATCTGTTGAGTGATGCTACTCGTCCTGTAAGACTTTGCACTTCTTTCTTCGTCGTTGGGGATCACAGTCCTAACAAAGCTTTGATCTTTTCAGGGTTAGCTTCAATGCCTCGCTGATTGACAATGTACCCGAGAAACATGCCTTCTCGTCTCCAAATATGCACTTCGCCGGGTTCAGCTTCATTTGATATTTATCTAGTTGATCAAAGGTCTGGCCCAAGTAAACTAGATGATCAACAACTTTCTTGCTCTTTGTCAGCATATCGTCAACATAGACTTCCATATTACAACTTATTTGTTCTGCAAACACTTTGTTCATCAGCCGCTGATATGTTGCACCTGCATTTTTCAAACCAAAAGGCATAACATTATAACAATAAGTTCCCCTAGGAGTAATGAAAGAAGTACTCTCCCTGTCTTCAGGTTTGATTTTAATCTAATTGTAACCAGAATAAGCATCCATGAAGCTCAGCAGCTCGTGTCCCGAGGTAGCATCCACTAGTTGATCAATTCGGGGCAGCAAAAAGTGATCCTTTGGGCATGCTTTGTTGAGGTCGGTGAAGTCTACACACATCCTCCATTTGTTGTTCTTCTTTTTCCCCATTGCCACATTTGCTAACCAGTCTGGTTATTTAAGATCTTCAATAAAGCAAGTTTTCTGGAGCTTCTCGACTTCCTCCTGAATAGCTTGATTCTTCTCAGGACTGAATACTTTTCTTCTCTGCTTCACAGGCTTGATCTCCTTATTCACATTGAGCTCGTGACATAAGAAATTTGGGTCTATCCCAGGCATATCCTCATGACTCCACGTAAAAGTTTGCTTTCTGCTTCTTAAGAAAGTTATCAATTTCTGTTTTAGTGAGGCTTCCAACGACGAACCTACTTGAGTAGTTCGTTCAGGGTGCTCGTCGTCCAGAATGATGTTTTCAGTAGCTTCCACCACTTGACCCTTCACGAGTTGCGACTCATCTCTAGGATCCAGTGTTTCAATTTCTGCACCTTAATCCACTTGATAGGTAGTAGTCTTTTTCCTTGATTCCTTCGGTTCCTCTTGCTCGGCGGATGAATAATAGCATTCCCGAGCTACTTTCTGATCACCTTTCACAACTCCTACTCCAAAATTTATTGGAAATTTTAGGCATTGATGTACCGTAGATGGTACAGCCTCGAACTTCTTCAATCCTACTCTTCCCATGATGATATTATATGTTGATTGAACATTCTTATCCATCACGAAGAAGCGTATTTTTTCTGTTCGACAAGCAGGCCATGTACCAATGAATATATCCAAGACAATGCACAGATGTAAAGTGTTTTATGATTACAAGACAATGGCAATAAAGATTTGCAAATAAAATTATTTCATTAAATGTAGAAAAAAATATATCAAGAATGAAATACAAATTTATTACATCAAGATTCCTATTCTATTGGTTTCTTCCCCTCTGCTTTTGAAACAGGTGCCTCGCCAGCAGGTGGATATTTCAAAGCATAAGGGGAATTTATGAAGTTAAGATCTTTAAGCATCCTGAAGTTCATCACAGATGGTTGATCGAGTAGGTGATCGGGACGAGATATCTCATCATTGGAATGGAGATTGTAATCGCCAAGGTATTTGGAAATCAAACACCGAGGGATGGCCCGAGAAGGGATCCAACTCATGTCAAGCTTGAATGGTGGCACTGGTAGGTCGAGCAGCCCAGGATTATGGTAATCCCATAAGTAATGACCCTGTTCCAGTTGCAGTACACCTAAGGCGTTCAACCATCCCTGTTTGTAACCCTCATTATTTGCGTTTTGGATACGATCATCCAAATGGTAGAGAGCCTCATTGTAGCCAGCCATCCAGAATTCTCTGGGCTGCTTATGGAATTGATATGTCAATCTTTCCAGTTGCTCGTGGAGACTTTTTATAAAGAGTTCTTTACTCTCCAAGGTAGACTTCTGTGCCGAAAGCTGCTCGTCCAGATTCTTGATCTTCTTAGACATTTCAGCCAATGCCTGGTTCTTTGCCATCAGTTGGAAGGCCTGGTTCTCCAGAGCAGATTAAGTTCTCTATTCCTCGACAGTAATTCGAGCAGCTCTTGCTCGTCTCCGAGGAGTTCTTGATCGTCCCCGAGTAGAGGTAGAAGGCCCAATCCTCTTCAAAGTTTCTAATTCATCTCTCAGATTGGCATTTTCGACCTCCAAGAAGGAGAATCCCTCGTCGTTCTTGATTTCTTCTAGAACATGGTTGATGTCTTTCTTCAAAGGAGTATAGTTATCAAATTTCTTCAATACTTCCCATGACGACCTTGTTTTTGAGTGTTTGTCACTACCATTGTTCTTATGCTCTTTCTTCTTAGCCTTATCACTTTCCACCTTGGTTTCTTTGGCATCCATATTCTTCTTCGCAACCATAGCCTCCTCGGCATTCATAATCTTGGCCGCTTTTCCCATCAGTTCTGACATGGTTCTAGGTGGATCTTTGGCCAAAGTGTAGTACAACTTGTTGGGCAGTAGTCCACTCATCAAGGCAATAATCGCTGTCTTTTCCTCATAATCAATGACTTCGAGCTTCTCGTTATTAAAATGAGTTATATAATCTTTGGTACTCTCACCAGCTTTTTGTCTAACACTTAACAAATGCGCTACTCGTTTAACTGGCTTTGCCCCAAAATAGAAATTCCAAATGAATAAATCGGCCAGTTGAAAGAAAGTTGAGATATTTCCTCGAGGAAGATTATTATACCATATTTGAGCAGATCCGGTAAGAGTTCCCGAGAATACTCTGTATCTCATCTCATCTGGAACATCATAGATGTCGGCTGCAGCTTGGTATTGTTCTATATGAAGGACATGGTCGGTCTTTCCATCATATTTGGGGGCCACAACAGGTGCTTTGAACTTTGATGGTGTGGGAAAATCTACAATGGCCTGGACAAAAGGTGTTCCTTGAACAAAATTTCGTTGTGGAGGGTTCTTGGCTTTAGCCATTTCCCCTAATCTATCCTCCAACCTCTGAATAGAGCCTTTCCATGCATCGTTTCCTTCCTCAGGCCTATTGGTTCGATAACTGATCGCGTTGATGTGGCTTCCTGGGATCTATCTTGACGAGCAGCTGGTTGCGATTGGGCAGATCCTTCCCTTAAGTCTGATGGTCGTCGAAAGCTCCTCGACGCAGCCTTAAGAGGACTTTTGTTCCTCCTAGGACCTAATCAATCAAAAGGAGATACCCCGCTTAACCTTTCTAGCGCACTAGTCCTTTCTGGAGAGAGAGAGTGATACATTGATCAGTATCTGTGGCTCGTACTGACGAAGTTCATCCAGGTTGATAAGAAAAATCTTCAGACTCCTCAGTACGATATGAATCGGTACGCCTAGTACGCGAAGAAAGTAAACGGGTATTTCTTTGAACACTTCGATGTCCTGAATGGGTCGATACTCCGCCATGAAGGGTTTGTATGAGTTGTCGCATAGTTTCTTGCATGGCTGTCTGGCCCTGGGCCAGATTGTCATTATTACAACCAGATCTGGAACGTTTGACGGAGCAGATGGATTTGGAGGGCTTCCAGCGCTTCGATTGCTGGGTTCTGGATTATCAGCCATTTGTAATGAATTATTTTTGATGAAAAACGATATTACCAGTCGTTTCCCATAGACGGCGCCAATCTGTTGATGTAAAAAATTAGATTATATCTAATTATTTAATCACAGATAAAATAAAGTGAGACAAAGAAAAAATTAAAGTGGTTCAGCCTTATAAGAATGGCCTACGTCCACTGTTTCTGTTATTGCTGACTGTTTGGGAATTCTCGATTATAAGTTTTATCAAGAAATTCCGGTCCCCTTACAATGAGGATGATAAAATGTATTTATAGCCCTCAGGTTGTATATGTGAAAGGGTAATAAATAGCTGTCTATTAGGCGTATACATCTGTATGATAATAATAAGCATTTAATGCGCAGTTAATCTGTTGGTTATCCTGCTTTTAATGCTCTGTTCGAGGTGCAACTCGGACCGCCTAAGCTGCTCGGACCGCCTAAGTAGCTCGGTACTTATAAGTTGCTCGGTGTATTAAAGTTCCTCGGAGAACTCTTGTTGGTCGGAGTGTCTGGGTTGATCGGGGAAGCAGAGTTCCTCGTTGCAGTATGGTTCCTCGGAGAGCATCTATTGCTCGGAGTATCTGATTGGGTTAAGGTGTTGCTCGGAAGTGTTTGTTATTGCCACGCAGGTTGCCACGTGTCTTCACTCAATTGAGCCATGTCAGCAGACTAAATTTGGTATCAACAAGTGTAGTCTTTATATTTTTTTATCGTGTGACATTTTTAAATTAATTTTCTGAAAAAGATTTTATTAAATTTATAATTTTAACGAGAGTTAGATTATCGATTTATTATTATCTCCAAATATTTCAAATTAATAAATTGAGAAATTAAAATAATTGAAATTGCAGTGTAGTCCCATCTCTTGACCTTCTCACATATTTCACACTCGGTTGCACATTTTTTCATCATTTAGTGATTTTATAATTTTTAGAATTGTTAGTAAATTTTTCCCTTGAAATTGTTTTTAAACATAAAAACAAAAAAATATTTTCATAAAAAAAAATTGGAATTGCTCATTTTCACATTTATTGTTTCACCTTAAAAGGTTGATTGATACCCGTACTTACCGCAATACGAGTTATTTTTAGACAAGTTTTGTAGGTACTCAAGAGAATTTTGAGAGTGGCTTTTGCACGACAACGATACATACACAGAAAAGCTTCTTATCAATGGTCAATATTCGATGGCTTGAAGAATGGGTCTCCATTTAAATTTTTCGGCCAATACGTTACTGGAACCACCTTTTCAACCACCCGATAAGGTCCGTGTCAGTTAGGATGAAGCTTGTTGGGCTTCTGCCAAGTCTTCTTTAGAATTAGGTCTCCTAATTCCAGTGGTCTGGCCTTCACTCTCTTATTGTACAACTTTGTTGTTCTTTATTGATAGGCAGATTGCTTAATCTCAGTGTCTTCTATTCATTCTTCTATAAGATCCAAATCCAATCTTCTTTCTGCCATATCCCCTTTGGGTCATACGTTTGGACCCTGTAAGTTGGGAGACCAATCTCCATCGGCACCACAACCTCTGAGCCATAGGCTAACATGAACGGAGTTTTCCCCCGTTGGTGTCCTATCTTTCGTCCTATATGCCCATAGGCGGCATGCACCTCATCAGTCCATATCCTTTTGGCATATTCTAACATTTATTGATTCCATCAAGAATTGTTATGTTCGTTACCTCTGTTTTCCCATTGGCCTGGGGTCGTCCTGGAGTTGAAAAGAACTATTTTATGTCGACCTGTTCATAGTACTTCTTGAAGGAGATGTTCTTAAAATTCTTCCTGTTATCAGAAATCAAAGTGTTAGGCAAGTTGTATCTACATATAATGTTTTTCCAAATACATTGGAAGGATTTTTTCTCCGTTATCGTGATCATCACCTCGGCCTCTACCCACTTTGAAAAATAATCAATTGCTATAATCAGATAGCAGTAATTATTCACAACCCTCGGTAATGGTCCTACCAAATCAATCCCCCAAACTGTAAATTGCCGGGGGAAAATGATAAAAGTTAGAGGCTGATGAGGTTGATGGGGAATGGTGGCAAAGTTTTGGAACTTGTCACACTTCTTCACACATGCAGCTGCATCGTTGGCTAGTGTCAGCACCAATATCCCTGAGTGATGATCCTCTTTGCTAATGACCTTCCTTCTATGTGACTGGAGTAAGATCCCTCATGTATATTTTTTAGAATAAACTCTAACTCAGATGGATGGACACATATGAGTAGAGAAAGTAGGAATGCCTTCTTTTACTGGATGTCTCCTATGATGGAGAACTTTGTCACTTTATACCTCATTTTCTTCTTCTCGTCTTTTGAATCGAGAAATTTCCCATCCCTGATGTACCGGATGATAGGATCTATCCAAGAAGCTCTCATATTCAAGTTCAAGCAAAATTCTATAGTGCTATCTTCCTCTTCAATGGTTGGCTAATGTAAGATCTCTACCGGCACCGACCTTTAGATTTCTTCTTGTGGCAGAGGCTAGTCTTGCCAAAGGATTGACTCATCTATTGTCTAGCCGAGGTATTCTTTTCAGTTTAACCTCTCTGAAATATTTCAGTGCTATTTTTAACCTTCTAAGGTATTTGGCCATCCTGTCGTCTTGGACTCATATACACCTAAAATTTGATTCACAACTAACCTGGAGTCGTTATGAACTAAGAGCTGGCTAACATTCAGTGCTCTAGAAAGGAAAAGTCCTGCCAGTAGGGCTTCGTACTCTAACTCATTATTGGAGGCTTTAAAATTAAACCTTAGAGCATATTCAATGTTAGTCCCATCTAGGGGTAATACAATCAAACCTTCTCCACTTTCGGCCTCACACGAGGATCCATCAACTAACAAATTCCGCACAGTACCATCTTTGGAAAAATTACCCTCTTTTAGGGTCCCATTTTTAAAGAGTTACCACTCTTCCTCAATCTTAGATACATTACTCCTTACTGAACTCATCTCGGCCTCAGCCGGGGGGAGACATACTCTTCTTTCTGGCTCACAAGATGGAGTCTCGATCTCTTCTGCGTTGGCCTGCTCCAATATGAACTCAGCTACAAAATTAACTAGGGCCTGCCCCTTAATGTCTGTTCTTGGATGGTAGATGATATCAAACTCCCCCAACTCTATTTCCCATTCCATTAACCTACCCAACTTCTCAGGGTTATGGATGACCTGTCTGAGAGGAGAGTCGGTAAGGATGACCATGGTATGTGCCTGAAAGTACGACTTCATCTTCCTTGAGGTTCGAATTAGAGCATAGGCCAACTTTTCCATTTTGTGATATCTCTACTCGGCCCCTGGAAGGACTTACTATTAAAGTATACTTATTTTTGCACTCCATCCTCGTCTCTAACAATGGCAACACTAATGGTCGACTCCAACACTAATAGATATAGGTACAACTTTTCTACCTGAACTGGTCTTGGCAGTAGGAGTGGAGAGCTGAGGTAGGTCTTTAATTCTTGAAAGGCCTTATCACGCTCCTCATCCCACTCGAAAGCTTTTTTGAGCACCTTATAAAAGGGAAGGCATTTGTGAGTAGCTCTAGATACAAACCTGTTCAAAGATGCCACCCATCCAGTTAACCTCTGTACATCTTTTATTATTTTGGAGTCTTCATCTCCATTAAAGCTTTGATCTTCTCAGAGTTTGCTTCAATACCCCTCTGGTTCATGATAAAGCCCAAGAACTTGCCTGCCCCCATGCCGAAGACACACTTGGCAGGGTTGAGTTTTATCCTAAGCTCGTTCGTAGTATCAAAAGTTCTCTCATGGTCGGCCACATAAGTATCGAACTTGAAACTTGTTGTCAACATGTCGTTGACATAAACCTCCATTATCTTCCTGATCTTCTCTTCGAACATCTTATTAACCAAACTTTGATATGTTTCCTCGGCATTCTTCAAGCTGAAGGGCATGAACTTGCAACAATAGGTCTCATTATCAGTTGCAAAAGATGTCTTCTCAACATCGGTTGGATATATGTATATCTGATTATACCCTAAGTAGGCATCCATGAAACTCATTAGCTTATGGTCGACAGTAACATCAACCATCTGGTCTATGCTTGGCAGAGGAAAGCTGCTTTTGGGATAGGCTTTGTTCAAGTCTGTAAAATTAATACACATCTTCCATTTTCCATTAGCCTTAGGGACGATTACAACCTTTGCTGACCACTCAGGGTAGATAATGTCCCTGATGAAGTCAACCTTTTTTAACTTCTTCTATGATGACATCATATTTCTCTCGGGAGTAGACTCTCCTTTTCTGTCGGATCGTCTTTATATCCTCGACCACATTGAGTCTATGACATAGGACCTTTGGATCGATGCCTAGCATATCTTTATGGCTCTAAGAAAAAATGCTCTGCCTTATCTTTAACATCTTAATCATCTCTTCTTTAATTTCCTTCTTCATGGCTTTGCCGATTTGGACGTTTTTTTTGGCTCGTCCTCATTGAGGATGATGGATTCTACCTCCTCAACGGCTTCACTCTTCTTCAACTTCATTTCATCTCTGGAGTCCAGGGTATCAATGTTGTAGGTCATAGTGGCCCTTTTGTATGCCTCTCTCTCCTCAGTCGAGTTGAAGTAACATTAACGTGCCTCAACTTGGTCACCCTGAACTTATCCTACCCCATAAGGAGTCAAGAATTTGATCATCTGGTGAACTGCTGAGGGCACGACCTTAAACTCCTTAAGGGCTAACCTTTTCAGGATTATGTTGTAGGCCGAGTATACATTCTCATCCATAATAAAGAAATTAATCTCTTTGGTGAGGCATTTTGGCCAGTAGTTCCCCGTCCTGACTTCCATCTCATATATTCCTAAAGAATGTACCTTCTCACCACCGAAACCAATAAGTGGTTAGTGATACGGGACCAACCTCTTTTTTCTCAACCCAAACCCTTGTAGCAATCCCAAAACCTCACATCGACTGAGCTTCCACCATCCACCAATATTCTTAAAACCTCATACCCGTGCACCAAGGTGGTGATTACCAATGGGTCATCATGCGGGGCTAATACCCCTTTAAAATCCATCCTAGAGAAACCAATAATCAAAGTATTCATATCAACTTTAGTTCTTTTTACCTATTTTGGTTTAACCAATATTGAGTGTACTTCCTTGGGTTTAGGAGGAAGAGATTTGGACTCTGTTATGTGAGCCTTTTTGTCAGTATTCTCTTTTCCCCCTCCAGTAGCAAGTCCTTCAAAAATCATCTTAACTCCGAGAAAAATTATGTGGAGCCAATCCTTAGGATCGGTGATTGGAGGTGGCAGGTCAGGGTCTGCTTCATCATCATTGTCCGAGTTATCCTCGTCTCGATTAGATGGAGTATCAGGCTTGCACTTATCATTCCTCCTCTTTCGGGTGTCGTCTAAGCCACCCTTTGAACTGTTCTTGTCAACATACTTTCTTAACTTGTCAGCTTTCAACATTTTCTCAATCTCATCCTTGAGAGTGAAACATCTGTCGGTCGTATGGACATGATTTTAGTGAAACTCACACCAAAGATTTTTATTCCTCTTATGAGGAGGAGCTCTTAACTTTTCAGGCCATTTCAGAGACCGATCATTCTTTATCTCATTTAGGATGTGCTCACAACTGACTGTTAGAGGGGTGTAGTCAGCGAACTTATGATCCGTCGACCTCTTCTTTCTATCCTTGTTATTTTTTTGGAACTTCTTGCTCCCTTCTCATCTTCACCTTTTGTAGCCATTGCCTCCTTCGCATTCATGACAATCCCGACCGTAGCCAGGAGTTCGACCATAGACTTTGGAGGATCTTTGACAAGCTTCCAAAATAGTTTTCCTTTTTATAACCCTCCCATCAATGCGATCATAACGATATTATCTTCGTAATCTTTAACCTCCAATTTCTCCTTATTAAACCTTGATATGTGCTCTCTCAGACTTTTATTCTTTCCCTACTTTACATACAACAGGTGCATCATCTTCTTTTAGGGTTTTAATTCAAAGCAAAAGTTGTCTACAAACCACTCTGCTAGCTATTTGAAATTATCTATTGAGTTCTTAGAGAGAGAGGTGAACCACACGTGGGCAGTACCAATAAGTGTGTTAGAGAAGGCTCGACACCTCATCTCGTCTGAGACTGAGTTTATATCAGTAACTGATAGATACATCTCCACATGGTGTACTGGATTAGTGCTCTCATCATACTTGGGTGTGACTACCGACGACTTGAATTTAGCTAGGGTTTCATTACTCATAATCTTGGCAACAAAGGGGGAGCCTTCACTGTATACCCTCTGCAAAGGGTCGCGATTCTTTTGTATGTCCCCTATTTTATCCTCTAGTCTCTGAATGGAATCATTCCAGGGCCTCTCGGCCGCAACTATAGCCTCTACCCGGGCCATGTTCTCTCCATCCTCCTCTCTAATAGCTGGCCGAATGAGGGCTCTCTGGAAACTGTCCTCTATCGACTATTCAACTCTCATTGTTCCTCGTCTCGGCCTCTAGAAGGTCAACGATTATCACCTCTGTCATTCCTTCTAGAACCAATGATACTTTAAGATTTAGAGAGGCAATTTCTCTAGTCATCTACCACTGGGCCTAGCCTATCAAAGGCCAACCCTCTGCTTAGTGTGTCCAATGCTGATACCCTTGGATTTCATTCTCGACTTGTCCTGTCACTATATCCTCGGTTGGTATGAATTGGTCGCACAGTTCCTCTAGAAATCTAATAAGGTTGCCAACATTCTCTGTCGTCCTCATCATTATACTGTTCATCCTCATCATTCGGGTGCTCCTGACCTGACCTCCCCAGGCATAAATGCTTAGGGTCAGCCACGTCTCTATGCCTTTGCTGAGGATGAAGATATTTATGCGGGGCCTGGGGTGGTCCCCTGTACATTGGATCTTCCAAACCTTCCCTGGCGGCCAGATCTATCATCTCATCTCTGGTGCCTGCGGGTCTAACCACCATATTCTGAATAAACGTAGAAAGAGTTGCCTACATCTATCGTTGACTATCCACCAAGGAGCACAGAGCCACCGCCACCTCTGCCATTTCTAACTGAGGTGGGTCTTGACTGGTACTGGGTCCACTTATAGTAGGAGGATTTTATGCCATTGAAGAGTGTCGATGATCGAAAAAACCAAGTAATGTACTGGAAGTGAGCTGGATGAGCTGAAAGTGAGCTTAAAAACTCAAAACAGAGCTCTTTCAATATAGGTTCAAGCTTAACCAAGGATGAGATTAGACCACCACTAGATAATCCGGTGGAGTAACTACAAATGAAGGGAATAAGATGGCTATCTCGTTCCCATAAATGATGCCATAATGATGATACTAGAATTGGTATCACCAAATCGGTATGATAAATAATCTTAAACCAGTATAATAATGGAGTATTATCAGGTATAAAAATATAGGAAGAGATGAGGCAAAGAAGAAGATAACACCATATATAAGTGGTTCAGCCTTTGAAGGCCCTATGTCCTCTGTGTGAAATCCCCTAAATATGGACTCTAATGGCCTTAGGATACAAACTCTCTCTCTCTCTCTCTCTCTCTATATATATATATATATATATATATATATATATATATATATATATATATATATATAGGTTTGACAGAGTTTCAGTAGGGCTTACAATAAGCCATCCTTTACAATGATGTAGAAGATAATATTTATAGTGCTTAGGGGGTGTAGTGTTCCCCCAAGCATGTATAGAATGTTCCTAGCCAATGAGGAGGAGACAACTCTCTCTGTCATATGTAGGTCATGATGATAAAATATTTCCTCACGTGTGAGGGAGATGTTGTTATAACGGTTTTGGTGCACATGGGATCTGCAGCCCACGTACATACTCTCACGCATTCCTTGATGCACATGCCTTGCCAGTTGTCTACCTTCGGCCACCTATCTTGGCCGAGGCCTAGTCATGGATCCATGATCTATTGTGAAAATAACACCTGTCATGCTGAGAAGTCTCGTTATGTCCTCATTATTCAGAGTAAGGCTGAGGACGAGGGCCTGATATGAGGTCCACTGAATGGACTTGAAGGATGAGGCCGAGGTCGCCTATGAGGGGTTATAAGGCCGAGGATGAGTCAGCTTTAGCGGAGTCCCTGTTCAAGGTATAACTCATCATTATAGGCAGGTTGGTATCAATCGATGATGGTTGAGGTAGTCTATATCCAGGATGGGGTTATACTTGGCACGTCAGGATGTACACACCAAAGTAGTGAAATAGTTTATCCCCTTTTATATAAGACTCCTCACTCTAGAACATAACTAGTTACCTTGTACCTTAACTTCCTAGCATCTTTTAGGTCAGCATGCAATACACCTTTGTCAATGTAGCTGTTGATAGGATCCATCCATGAAGGCTCTAAATCCATTGTAATGAAACTGACAACTTAAATGTCTCTACTTATATGTGCAATAATTTCCACTGGGCTGGTTTTCTTGAGTTCTGTCCGGGTCACTAAAGCCAGCCAAGCAAGTGCATCTGCTTAGGCATTTTCTATCCTTGGTATCTTGATCATTTTGACTGCGAGAAACTTAGAAATGACTTCCATATTTTTAGACAGATACTTGATCATGATATATCCTTTTACCCTATATATTTGAAGCACTTGGTTAAAAATTAACTGAAAGTCACTATGTGTCGTAACCTGCTCGACTCCCGATGATGAGGATAACTCCAAGCCTGTGATTAGTGTTTCGTACTCTGCTTCATTGTTAGAGGTCTGGAATTGAAAATAATGTGCATATTCCACATCTATATCATCTAGAGTATTAATGATAAGGCCTACTCCACTACTAGTGGAACAAGAGGATCTATTTATATACAACTTTTAAACTGGGACATCATCTTTAAAGTTCCCTTAAGATAACATTCCTTGCTCGAATAGTTTCTTACTCTGATCATCATACCATTAAGCCATCTCTTGTGCAACTAATGTTTCAAGTTGATCGGTGATAACTTCAGTTTGCTTTGGAGCGGAGATCTCTTCCAAGGAAGTATGATCGATAGGTAAACTTGGATTATTAACCATTTCAGGATATGTGAATACAGTGATGAAATCTGCTACAACCTGTCCTTTCAGTGCGGTTCTTGGCTCTTAATTAATTTCGCATTCTCCTAGCTCTACTGCCCAGGACATCAATCTCCCTGATTTCTCTGGTTTGTGAAGCACCTGACGCTGAGGTAAATCTGTGTATACCACGATGGTATGCACTTGAAAGTATTTCTTCATCCTCCTTAAAGTTTAATAACATCAGGGGCTAGTTTTTCTAGTGTGGAAACCTGATTTTTACTCCTCTGAATGCTTTGCTAGTGTAATATACCAACTTTTAAACTCCATTTTCCAATCTAACTAATGCCGAGCTAACAATGGATTCTGAGATAACCAAATATAAATAAAATTTCTCCCCCAGAATTGGTCCAGCGAGTAGTGGTGGAGATCCCAAACACTTCTTCAAATCTTGTAAGGCATTTTCGCATTCCTCATTCCATTTGATAGTTTTTCTGATCACTTTGAAGGATGGTAAGCATTTTTTAATAGCTCGGGATACGAATCGATTGAGGGCAACCACTATTTCTATTAATTTCTATTCATCCTTATTGCATGTTAGAGATTACATATCAATCAATGCCTTTATTTTATCTAGATTGGCATTAATTCCTCTCCGATTCACAATAAAGGCTAAAACCATCCCTTCTTGTACGACGAACACACATATGGTCAGGTTGAGCTTCATTTGATGTTTTTCAAGTTGGTCAAATGTCTAGCTAAGGTTTTGGATGTGATCGGCTGCTTTCTTACTTTTGATGAGCATGTCATCCATATAGACCTCCATATTCTGCCCAACCTGCTCTTTAAAAACCTTATTTATTAGCCTTTGGTATGTTGCTCTAGCGTTTTAAGCCCCAAAGGCGTAACAATATAATAGTAAGTACCTAGGATAGTGATAAATAATGTACTTTCTTTATCTTCAGGCTTCATTTTGATTTGATTATACCCAGAATAGGCATCCATGAAACTTAATAGCTCATGACCTGCTGTGGCATCTACCAACTGATTAATCCTTGGAAAAGAAAAGTGATATTTTGGGCAAACTTTGCTGAGGTTGGTGAAATCCACACACATTTGCCATTTGTCATTCTTCATCTTGACCATCATTACATTAGCCAACCAATCTGGGTATTTGACATATTCAATGAATTGAGCTTTCTGCAAATTTTTATCTCTTCTTGGATAGCCACATTTTTCTCGGGGCTAAATACCCTATCTTTCTTCTTGGCATCCTTACTAATGTTACGTTCATGGCATATAAAGTTTGGGTCTATTCTAGGCATATCTTCATGGCTCCAGGCCACGATTTTTCGCTCTCTAAGGAATGTAATTAATTATTATTTACGGGATTATGCTAGGGTTGAGCCAATTTGGGTGGTCCTCTCTAGATTTTTATCGTCTAGTATGATGATGTATGTGGCTTCCATGTCTTGCCCGTTGACTAAATTCGCTTCCTTTCGGGGTTCCAAAGTGTCAATTTGGTAAGTGGCGGTGTTCTTCTTCACTTTCGGCTGGTCGACTGAAGTATAGTAACATTCTCTGGGTTCCACTTGGTTGCCCTTACTATGCCGACCCCATAGTGAGTGGGGAACTTCAGACACTAATGAGTTGCAGATGACACTGCCTCAAGTTTTTTCAATCCGAAACTGCTGAGGATCATATGATAGGCTGAGGGAATATTTTTATCTAGGATGAAGAAGCATATCTTCTCAATTTTGCTTACCAGCCAAGTGGCGATCAAAACTTTTAACTTAACAGTTCCCAAAGGATAAACTTTTTCTCCAAAAAACTGATTAATGGCCTATGATAGGGTTCTAGTTTCCTATCTCATAACCCCAGACTATGAAATAAGTTATAGGACATAACATCTGCTGAACTATCATTATCTATGAGAACTCTGGCAACCCTTGTCTCATGCACCCAGAAGGTGACAACTAGAGGGTCATCGTGAGGGTAAAGCACTCCTGATAAGTCATTCTTGAAGAAGTCAATGACTAACTTGTCTTTATTCACCTTTATAGGCTAACCATCAGTCTCATTGGATAAATTGATTTTCCTAATGTAAGAATAATCTTTGGCCTCATTTAAATAGGACTTTCTCTCAGCAACTTCATCTCCACCTCTAGCATCTCCTCCTGAAATGAAATGACAACCAAAATATATTATGCCCACCTTAATCTCGGGCTCCCTCAGTTTATTTTTCAAGTCAGGGTCCTCCTCAAAATCGTCATCTCGACCTCCTTTCTTGTCATCTTTGTTTTTGCTAGGGGACTCTGATCTTCTTATAATGTCCTAACCTTCTGTTCGGTTAACAAACTTGGTCAGTTTTCCTCGATGAATAAGACATTCAATTTCATTTTTTAAGGCAATGAGATTTTCAGTGGTATGGCCATGGTCTTTGTGAAAGTGACAGTATTTAGACTTATCCCCACAACTGGGTGGTGATTTCATATTCCCAGGCCACTTTAAGTCCTTACTGTCCCTAAGCTCCTCCAAGATGTGACGCACACCTATAGTAAGTGGAGTATATTCCTGATACTTCTTAGTCTTCTCGATCTTCTTGTCTCTCTGATCCTTCTTCTCTGAGCTCTTCTGGCCATCAATTTTTTTCCCCGGGGCTTGCTTGGTAGCCATAACTTCCTCGGCGTTCATGATTTTACTAGCCTTGGTCATCAGTTCAGTCATGATTTTTGAAGATTCTTTCACCAATGCATAATACAACTATTTAAAAAGCAATCCGCTAATCAAGGTGGTAATAGCAGTTTTCTCTTCATAATCTACCACTTCTAATTTTCCATTATTGATGCGAGTAATATATTTTCGGGTAGTTTCTCTAGCCATTGGCGGACACTCAATAAATGGGCTACACTCTTTATCAATTTTTCTCCAAAGCATAAATCTCTAAAGAATTATTCAACGAGCTGATAAAAATTAGCATTTTATCCTCGGGGTATATTATTATACCATATATGGGCTGGACTAGTGTTTTTACCTGAGAAAACTCGGCACCGCATCTCGTGAGGAACATAATAAATATCAGCAGCAGCCTGGTACTGTTCAACATGATGGACAAAATAAGTTTTTCCATCATACTTAGGTGTTACTACTGGTGGTTTGAATTTAGAGGGTGTACGGTAATCCATAATGACTGGGATGAAGGGATATCCTTTCATAAAACTCCTTTGCAGAAGAATCTTGGTCTTATCCATTTCCCCCAAATGATCCTCCAATCTCTGTATTGATCCCTTGGAAGAGTGATCTTCTGGTTTGGACTTAAATGTGGTGTCTTTGGTGGTCTTACTGTGGTTTGTGATGAGCTCTCTTCCTGAGAAGTCTACTCGACACATATAGATACTCGGATGCCAGCTTTGGACCTGACTAACCCTTCCTGGTACTCGCGAGACCTGACTGGTTCTCTATGATGATTTCTATTTGTTCAGGGACCCAAATGATCAAAAGCAGCGGCCTTACTCAACTGTTCCAATACGCTTGGGCACTCAGAAGTGAAAGATCGACCATCGTAGTAGTCAGTAGATCGGATGGATGAGATTGCTCCTGGGCGATAAAATCTGTCACGCAAGAACCTGTAATATGTATTTCATTCGTTTCTTGGAGGAGGAGGCAACATATCCCTCCGGGATGGTGCGGTAGTGGACTTGTCTTGCAATGTTTGAGCTAATTATCTCACTGTCTCTTGCATTGCTTCTTGTCCTTTGGGAAGATTGATTAAGATTCCTTAAAGATCTGTTACTCTCGGAGGAGCAGATGGATTAAGGGTGTTACCTACAGCTGCAAGGCTGCTTTCAAGAACATCTGTCTTCCTTTAGAAAGCTTCTAAGGTGAACAAGTGAATAAAATTGGTAGAGAATGATGACAATCCGTCGTTCCCACAGACGTCACCAATCTTTTGATATCTAAAATTGGTATAGATATTATCTTGGCTATAAATGACCAATTTCCCAACCACAGATAAATATGTAAAAAAGGTAAGAAAATAAACAAGACAACAAATATTTTTAACGTGGTTCAGCTAAGGAAGTCCCTACATCCACGGTTATGGTATTATTGTTGAGGGTGGTTACACAGAACTTTGTGCATTCTTGCTTGTGCGCAGTTGTCTTGTCCCTTGAGCTACGAAAAATGATATATTTATAGTGGTTTAGAAACAAAGGTATGGAATGCCTTTATATATTCAAGCATTTACATCCATATACAATAAATGAGACTATTAATCTTCTAGGGCCCGTGTGGAATGATTTGTGATAATTCCCATGAGAGCAACTTTCCTCTTCTTGATGGTTCACCTTCTTACACGGGTCGGTTGGTATACCGACCAAGTATTTTTGGAGCCGACCAAGTTTAAATGAAACCCTGAGATACATACTTATGGGGACAGGTTTCCCTATCTCATTGGTCCACGTGACATAAATAATTTAACCCACGATAATCAGGATGGGATCCTTAAGTCCCACCTCTGATAGAATCATTAGGAGGTGATGTGGATGAAATGCATTTTTAATAATACTTATTTATCTTATACCGAGGAGTATACGAGAGAGATATGATTAAGATGTGGGTGAATGCGAGAGATGTGTATTCTAGATTGTAAGGTAATTGGGAGGAGTAACTACTATTGGTAGAGTTGCATGTAATAACTCATACAAGTTTAACCTTGGCAAGGCACCTTTTGAGACTTGGTGCAGGATACTTTGTCGTTCGCCCTATGGTTGGTTAGGGGTGGGGAGATAATAAGTTTTGCGGGCCAGACGTGATTTAGAGTCAATCGGCAGGGTTTGAGTTAATCGAAGTCGTAAGAATTATGTTGTCACGGACCGAAGAACTAAAGGCTGGCATGAGTGGTCAGAATTATTGCGGGTATTCCCCATTAAAGGAATTATGTGATTTGATGATAAGGGAAGTTAGAACCTAGGGAAGTGGGTCTTTTCCCATCATTGAGATAATAGATCTACTCGTGTATAGGCTCGTTTTATTGGAGCATTGTTATCTGTTCACGATGGTTATGCGTATTATCCTCAAGGTGAGACCTTGAGAATGATGGAATATATCAGTATGAAATGATTTGAACAGTCGCTAATCTTGTGCCGTAGCGAATAGGCATTCAGTCAAGATGGTACCACTAGCGGGTGTATAGTGGAGGTACTAGAATTTTATCATGAATTGATATTGGGTATGTTCGGATGCCATGCATGTAAGGATCCGAAGTTTTTAGTTTCAGGCATACCCGAATTTCGGGGACGAAATTCCTTTGCAAGGGGAAGTATGTAACACCCCATAATTTGGGGAATATTTAAATTACACATGTCACGGTAATAAAGAAATTGAAAAATAAAGTAAAGTGAATAAATATTAATTAGCTAATATTGAATTAATATTTATGCGTTATTATATTTACTCGTGTGATAAATAAATGAAATTGTATTATTTTATAGACGGTATCTTCTTTGGGACACGCGTGTGGGTTCGTGTTTGGAATAAGATGGTAATTTATGATGGGTGACTTGAATGATGATTTCGAGTGCATGGTTGATCCGAAATAGGTTGAAATAGTCAAAATTAAGCACCTGAGGGTAGTGATTGGGTTCCTTTTTTTAGGCTAAATGCGACCCGTATAGGAGTATTCGGGTCATTTTAAATATACCCGTTAACCTAATTTCTGGATCAGGCTTATATAATGAAAGGCTAAGATTGAGTGATTAGCAACTTTATCATATCAAAAGGTTTCCTTGTTATACCAAAAGCCTAAGAGAGAATCTGGAGTGAAAAGAGAAGGGAATTCAAAGAATTTAAAAAGGAGACCAAAAGAACTCAAGAGAAGATCAGTTGGGAGAAGATTCTGGGGGAATTCTGGGTTATGATCATCACCAAGGGATTTCTTCATACAAATTTAGACTAGACAAGTTGATTTAAACAAGTAATTAACTTGCTTAGTAAATTATGGATGTGTGTCAATTGATATTATAATTGGGGACAATCATTTTGGGTGGGATTGACATGAAAATGGGTTTTGGGGGCATGATTTATTTAGAATTGAGATGTGAATTATAAAATAGGAAATCATATTGATAAAATTGTGAATTATTGTATATTTAGTGAAAAGTATACAAATCTTACACAACATGATGAATCACATAATATATACATGAATTGAAATAGGAGAAATTCTTAATTTATTATTATGGTTGGTGGATAATGGGAGTCCTTAATGAAATTGGGTTTAGAAATGAATTGAATTAGTCAAACTGTGCTGAAATTTGCCCTAGAACAGAATTGGATTGTTTTACACGGGAGAACCAATTTGTCCTCAAGCCGAAATAGTTTGAGGGGTTTTGTTAATGATTTAGTTTCAAGTTAAATTATGATGTCCGTGAATAAGTTAAGACTTCTGGAAAATTAGTTTAATATTAATAGAAGGCCTTAGGATGGTCGGGAAATATCCGTGGTAAAATTTAAAGTATTTTGGGATGAATAATACTCGGGGAATTAAATAATGAATTGTGCTGAAAAGTCAGTAGAAAAAGGATACGAACTAGTTGAGATGGGTACGTGTTCAGAATATTATTTTAAGAGATAAATTAATTAAATTGGTGATTATTTAATAATGTGGAGTCGGGTTTAGACTTGGGATTTATTGTCTAGTTCCACGAGTGATAGACACGGTTAACCAGGGTATAGGATGCACACACACATACACAGACACACACACACACACAGACACACCAACCACACACACACGGGTATTGAGAAAATATATATGTGTGTGTATGATGTATATATTAAACATACCACTCTAGTGACGATGATATCGGTGGAGGTTGCGCGTCGTGGTTGATCTCTCCGAGCGAATTCCAGCATGTGTGGTATCAGTCCCTAGGGGTCACAGGTCTGTGCATGCCTAATCTATGAGGTTGGAGTCCAAGTGGAGTAATGTGGTATAGTTATAACCCACTGACTTAAGACTATGACCGCCTCCAATTACGTGTACGATTTGGGTTCAGTGGTGAGATTTCGGCTCGGTGGCCCAGGATGATATGTGTATGCCCTGGAGCCTAATAGCACACTAGAGATTCACATCCAATAAGTTATTACTCTGAGGAATTGCGGTTATACATATATAGTGAGTGATATATATATATATATATATATATATATATATACTTGATGTGATATGAAAATGTGTATATAAATGTGAAGAAAATTATACACGGGCATAAGACACTAAGGTGTGAATATTGAATTAATAACTAGTGAAATTTATGAATTGATTAATTATAATTGAGAATTATAATTATTAAGACGATGTTGCAGCTAATTATATAAAATATGCATGACACAGTGTAGCGTATCAGACTAAGATTGACAGTGAGGCTAGTTAGGCTGATTTGCATAATTAGGATGTTAAAATGCATCCGTTAGATGTGCACTATAGTTGATGGCTGAGGATTATCTCATGGGAGTGTGACACCAGTTTAAATATGGAAGAATACACTCATATTTATTAATGCATTTTAATTACTTGCGAAATATTTTCAAAAGTTTTTGGGCTTTGACCCGTTTCAAAATATTTTCAAAAACTTTTAGGTGTCCAACCATAGGGATGCCAAGCATGATTATCATTTCAGGCTATTAGAGTTGCAGCATCTATGGAGTGCTTGTAGGGATTGCTATAGACGTTCAATTACTATTTGGGAATATTGACCAATAAGAGATTTTATTTCAATTTTATTTACTTCAATTTATTTGGATTATTGTATGGGATTGTATACCGATGGTTTACTTAGTTAATTGGTGTTTATCATATTCTAGTATGCAAATTTAATTATGTGATTGTGGTTTTAATTATTTATCTGAATGAGTTATGGTGAATGGTTTTATTTACGGCATTTTAAGAAAGTTAAAATTGACACAGGACTTGATTAAGTAATAAGTGGTTAGTAAATAATTAAAATTTTGACACTGATGCTAAGAATGAGCCAAATGAGATTCCTGTTTATTTTAGTAGAGGTCTATCCATCCGTTATTTTAATAAGCGGGGTGTCATAATAAGTTATCTACGAATACTCTTTAAATGGGAATTTTATATAAAAGGGTGAGGATTTCCCCTATTGCGGCTTCCTTGAGTTATGGTATGATGTTGCCGAGAAGAAAATGATGCCCGGATCTGAGATATTTTTTGAAGACAAATTTACTTGGACTAAAGGACCAAAGCATGAGGCGAAACCCCTGACCATCAAGTCTGCTGACTCGAGCTCCTCGGATACAAAAATCAAGAAAAGCACCTAAAGCACTAATAACGATGAATCATTTGGCCTCCATACACTGGGAATGGACCTCTACATGATCCACATTCCTTGAAGATCAATCATAGTGATAACCCTCTCCTTAATTGGAAAGTTATCCCAACCAACCCAAGTGTGGTCGTCCAAAACCCCTTTGTATATTTCTTAAACAATGAACTTGAACATGTTTCCCCTTTTTCTATTACCGATGCAAGTGTAAGTGATTCCCCCTTTGATGAGGTCCTTAATGTTCTATTTCTTGATAATGTTGCCAATGAAATAAATGAAGATTTTGAGTATATTGTTGTGACTTATGTTAATTACATTGATTATAAATAAAAAATTAATGAATATTATCTACTGAATGAATAATTCTTAACTGATCACTATAAGGAAAAAATAAAAAAAAACATAATCACATTCAAACTAATGATGATGAGATTATTATTATTAATATTGGTTCTAGTAGCACTTCGAGCGAGATTAGGATAGGTTCATCCCTTAATGAGTATGAGCGATCATAATACGAAGAGCGTATGAAATAATTCGTGGATGTTTTCGCATGGTCTGACACTGACATGCCTGACATCTACCCAAAAATCGGGCAACATGAGATCCCGACTTATCCTGAATGCAAACATATCAAGAAGAAGTTAAGAAATATCCGACACCAATGGTCTCTCATAGTGAAAGACGAAGTGGTTAAGTAACTAAACGTAGATTTCATCCGTGTGGTAGAATATCCAACTTGTCTCTCCAACATTATCCGTGTGCCAAATTAGGAGGAAAAGTTTGCATGTGTATCGACTAATGGGATCTGAACAAAGATTCTCTGAAAGACGATTATCCGCTTCCCAATATAAACATGATCATCAACAACACATCCAATCATTCCCTCAAGTCATTCGTCGACGACTTTAAAGGGTATATCTAGATCAACATACATCCCGACCACTAAGAAAAAACTTCTTTTACCACCCCATATGGTACTTTTTATATATTATCATGCCTTTCGATCTTAAAAATATTGGGGCTATATACCAAAGAGAAACTACAACTATCTTGCATGATCTTATCCATAAAGAACTCGAAGTCTACATCGGAGACATGATCACCAAGTCCAAAATTCAATAAGGTCACATTCCTGCTTTGAGGAAATTTTTTGAACGATTGGGATAGTACCGAATTCCCCTCAATCCACATAAGTGCATTTTTGGTGTCACAAAGGGTAAAAACCTTGGCTGTATGGTCAATGAAAGATGGATCGAAGCAGAACCTGCTAAGATCATCCTCAAAATGACACCACCATGGAATGAAAAGGAAGCTCACGATTTCTTGGGCAAGCTCCAGTACATCATCTGATTCATTAGTCAGCTCACTTATATTTGTGAGCCTCTCTTTAAGCTTGTTCGAAAGGATTCAACTAAAGTATGGAATGAGGCATGTCAAGAATACTTCAACAAGATTAAGCAATACCTCACTCTACCTCTGATGCTCAAACTACCACAACTTGGTCTACCCCTTCTTTTGTACCTAACTTTTAAAGACATTACGATTGGGGCTATGTTGGACCAGTATATTAAGTAATCACACCAAGAGAGAGAAATTTACTATGCTAGTTGAAAACTGACAGGGTATGAAGTGAACTACACTGTATTAGAGAAAACGTGTGTCGCCATGGTATGGGTCACTCAGAAATTTTGAAATTACAAGTTTGCATTCCCTATCAAGCCAGTGTCTTGAATGGATCTTGTAAAATACCTACTCAAAAAACCTGACTAGTCAAACTGTATGGCCTATTAGTTACTATTATTAGTCCAGTTTGACATCATGTATGTCATGTAAATTTCCATAAAAGGAAGTGCCATATCTGGTTAACTAGTCGAAAATCCCATGGGAGAAGACGATGTATAGATTTTTAAATTATCGGACGAAGATATTTTATATACTTATTATGAAGAGCTCTGATGGGAAATATTTTTTAACGTAGTGACCAATAATAAGGGATATGGCATTGGGTTACCCTTGATTATGCTCTATGACTCCCATAATACCATAACCATTAATTTAGACTTCCCTTTCACTAATAAATTGACAAAATATAAAGCATGCACTATGTGCTTCAAGACGGCCTTTGAGAAAGGAATCTGGTACCACAACGTTTACGAATACTCATCCCTCATCATAGGATAAGTCATATGAAAATGAAAAATCAAATACGGGAAGCTCCTACCCTTTCACGCTCACCCTAAATAGTTGGCTTATCGATTCAAATATGCCATATTCCACTATCTCTCTTGTTTAAAAAATAGATTCACTGATGCGTTGGCAACCCTAGCCTCTATATTCGACATGTTCGAGGGAATAACAATGTCCCAATTTCAAGTTTAAAAAGACCATTCTAACTCACTGTTATCACATCGATCTTGCTATAGAAAAAGATTCAAACAAAGTACGATTGTGGTATTACGATATATGGTGCCTCCTAAAGCATGGATGATACCCTTAAGGGGGTGATAAGAAAGATTATGTGACCTTTTTATAAGATTGCAGCCCAGTACATCATCTGGGATAAGGTGTTATTCAAGAGGAATTTTGACAGCACCCATTTGCAGTGCATAACAAGGGCTTACATTGAAGAAGTAAAGCAAAAAATCCATAGCGGGGAATGTGTACCTCACATGGACAGTTATATGCTTGCCAAAAATATTACCTGACAAGGATATTATTGGACAACCATGGTCCAAGATTATGCTGCCTATGTCAGAATATGCCTTAAATGTCAATATTTTTCCAATCTTCAACCTCTACCTCCCTAAGAACTATACAACATGACCTGTCCATGAACCTTCTTCAGTTGGGGTATTGACACCATTGGTAAAGTAACTGTCAAGGAATCAAATTGGCATGAATTTATCCTAGTCTCCATCGATTATTTCACCAAATGGGTTGAAGTAGAGTCATATGCTGTATTGAATGTAAAGAAAGTAGCCAAGTTCATTTGCATGAACATCATCTGTTGATACAGGGCCCCTCACAGGATTATATTAGATAATGACCTCCATTCGAAGCTGAATTCGCAGAAGTGGTCAAATATTATGGAATTCAAATACACAAGCCTTCCCCATACCAACCTCAAACTAATGGGGTTGTTGAAGCTGCTAACAAAGGCCTCAAATCTATAATCATCAAGATGACTAATATTTGTAGAGATTGGGTTGAACAAATACCTTATAACCTCTAGGCTTCTATAAGTCTGTCAAAACGTCCACTAGGGCTACCCCTTATACGCCCTGGTATACAACATGGAAGCAACCCTACCTGTTGAACTTGAAATACTTTCCCTACGAGCTATGCTCGAGAATCAAGTCGGAGAAGTTGATTGGAAGTAAAGCCTTTACGATGAGCTAGAGCTTTTGGATGTAAAGAGACTGAAAGATTTATACCACATATAAGGGTATTACCGTCGCATTGCAGATCATTCAAATAAAAGGTCAAATATCGCGGTGTGCTAGAAGGTGACCTCACTCTCAATGACATTGTGGAACCTATTTAGGATCCAAGAGGGGAATTATAGCCTAATTAAATTAGTCCAATTCTTATAAAGAAATTTCTATCAGGTAGTGCCGCTATGCTCATAGACCTTGATTGAAAAGATATGGCTCATCCAGTTATCTTAGATTGTCTCAAGAAATTTTACCTTAGATCCTACTCTCGTCGCACTATGAAATTCTCCCCTCCATTCTATTCTTAAAAAAACTTTCTTCTTTTCTTCCTTTGAAATAAATACGTAGTACCTGATCCTCTCAAACATATTTTCAAAACTTTTAAATAATTTCTTATCCCCACAGAGGTACGTAGGCAACCCATAAAGTGATGTTGGACACGATGCTTTTTTTCTTCATAAAATGATTTTCTTTCCTCATATCAAGAAACACTAGTCTCTCTCTTTCTCTAATCATTTTTATAAGAACAAAAAGATTTTGTACACCTTAACGATCAATATAAATAATTAAAACATAAAGAAATTCTTTTAAAGGCAAAAAAACCCTGTCAAAATCATTATTTATTTCAAACACTTTTCTAAATCATGGCGATTACACGAAGTATCAGTAATAAGAAAGTCCCAAGTACTTGCATAAACCCCTACCTACACATATATACCTACCTTCTAATCCCGTAACATAGCTTACTAAACCCATGCTCCAAACACAAACAAATACATAAACCTACAATCCAAAACCATCAAAACACCCATAACCTACAACAATCATAAAAGCTTCATAAACTTCCTCAGTTACTAGAAGGCCCTATCTCACCATCATCATCATTACCATGACTACCATTATCCCCTGGTGGACCCTAAGAATCCCAATTATGGTTATGTATCCTCATGCACTTAATGTAACAATACGCCTTGAGCATTTTGGATGACATAACCACACCCAATTCTATGGCCTCAATCATCGTAAGCAACCTCTGCCATGTCTCCTAAACACTAACCTTTATGACCAAATTTTTCCACAACCGACTTAGATAATACTCTAGCACTACTGTAACTTCCTCCACAAATTGGGTCAGATGTGTAAACAACCTGTAACACTGCCACAGAGGGCCCAAAATTATCCTCACTTATTCAATCAATTCCTCAAGAGGATAAAAATTGGTTATGCTTGGAGGGACAATTTTCTCCCATCCCACTTGACACAAAAGTTGGCAGGGAAAATAGAAGGAAGCCTGGCGAATACCCACGAGTAGATATCTAACTCAATTTTCTCAGAGTCAGTCAGTCTAGTTCTCCACATAGGGTTCTAAATCCACGCGAGACCATGATAATAAATTCGAAATGCCAGTCAAAGGAATTCAGAGGGTACAACCATACGAAGCCTCTTCGATAACCACATATACAACATCATGGGGCTACCTCAAAATATAATATAATGGTTCTTCTTCCAGTCATCAAGACCAACACCACCCGAGGAGATCGAAAAAAGTCAGGCATGGTGGTAAAAATTCGATGGTCAACACCTAATATGGAAGAGAACTCTTCGTAAGTTGGGCACACCTCGTCCAAACCAAAACGGAACATGTAGTCTTCCGGGTACCAAAATTTTAAAATTGCTTCCAATAAAATCTATTGATTGAGGGGTTACGCCACAAAGTGGTAGGTCATAAATTGAAAGCCTCATAATTTACACTTTATAAACACATAGCTTCCAGGCCTTTGAGGTAGGCAACAAACGTCTCTGTCATGGGAGAAACTATTGGAAAATAAAATAACTCTTTGAAATAAAGAATAGAAGGGCTTAAGGTATGATTCAAACCCTCACCACAATCCCCCTTCTATCCTTGCAATTATCCGTAAGATGAAGAAATTAATGAACTAGTAGCTATAATGGAGGAATCTTAGCACGGACGGTGCAACAAGAGTACAATAAAGGCTTAAAAACAATTGTATCTATGATAGCTGTGCGAATAGGTAGGGGATCGACACCCCCTAATTTGGGAAGATTCTCCTATCCTTTTTTATTTCCCTCATTTCTAAATAAGCCCCTTTCAAAAGTTAACTTTTTACAAAAGAGTTCCCCGATCATTTTTTTCTTTAAAAACATTTAAAAACCACATGTTTAAAACTTTCTAAACTCATTTTATTACATATCATTCAAAAAAAATCCGAGTGGAAAATTACAGTGCATGTAGTATAAGTCACTCAACTCAAGACGAATGAAAACGAAAAATGCATCATTCATATATATATATATATATATATATAGGTACAAAAAAAAAAAGAAATAAAAATAAGAAAAATTACGAGGGCGTATCTCAGACTTTTTTAAAACCTAGCCAAACCTTAATAACTTCCTTAAGGTTCTCGATAAATGCGCTTCCCGCAAAGACAAGTAGTGGAACCCCCATTTATAGAGCTCACACCATATGACTGATCCCCCGCAATTATCGATGGTGTAATACAGGACTGACCCATTGTCCACATGCACTGGCCATCCAATACCGAACGTCCCACAATCAAGACAATGAAACCAGTCATAGTCTGCCAAAAAGATAGGATCAAGCAAACAATATCAATACCGTAACAAATGTAAAAATCATGAAATTGGAAATCAAAGTGAATAAATAAAGAGAAGAGAAAAAACCATACCTCTAACTCAATGTCATCCTCTAGGAAATGAGGGAAGCTGATTATCGTCTCTAGAGGGCGAAGGGTCACCACGAAAGAGTAACCCCCGCCAATGCTAATTATAGTATAGAGGCGTAGCATAATGCCAGAGGGGAGGAGCCTCCCCAGTCCTCACACAGCTCATAGATTCGTGAGCCGAAAAACTTGGCACGCTGCTGCCACCCTTATCCTATACCGATGAATGAGGCATATCGTCCATGTTGTAGATCTACGACGGCATCGACCAGCTTACTGTGACACCCCGCTTAGTTAAATACAGGGTGATCAGTCCTTTATTAAATTTAAATCATAATATCTATCTGGAATCAGTCTTAGCATCACTGATGAAAACTTTTATTAATTATTAACCACCTAGTATTAAAAAACAAATGCCAAATTTTATTTATTTTATTAAGTTATGTAAGTAATTAAAAGATTAACTAAACATTCACCATCCAATAACAACTCATAGGAATTAAAAAGAAATTATGAAATAAACCGAGTCTGGAGTAAACACTTCTAGTCAAAATCCCAATTACAATAATCTGAATGAAGTAAATCCAATAACTGAAAAGTAAATAACTGTCTATAAACTACTATCTCTAAAAAAGAATGGACAACATTCCTTGACTGAAATGAATGTCTTTGAATGAGTCAAGGATAAATGTGGAGGCATCTAATACTGAGGTCCTGTAACTTCCACAACAGCTACATCACATCAACTGAATGGAACTCCTACGCTTGGCGTCCCTGTGGATGGGCACATAAAATGTTTTTACAAAAACAAAATAGATTTGACAGAGCCCGAGTTGAAAATATTTTTAAAACATCAAGTATTTAAATTGCATAAATACCAGATATTGTATACATGTTAGTCACGTGCTATCACTTGAAATCCTCACCTCTCAACTATTGTGCACCCCTAACGTATACTCCTAACCGATCCTAGTTATACTGTCCCACCTAACTAGTTTGATTCAAGTCTCTCACTATGATGACTAAGTTATTGTGTCCACTCGTATTACCCGAATAATACATTATTGCATTTCCAATAATTATTAATCGATTCAAGTATTTCTTTACTCATATAAGTTCCCACAATTCTAACATATTTTATATATCATACCCCTCTCATATACTAGGCAACACAATAGAATAATCACTAGTATATACATAGTCTTCACTATCATAATAAATATATACTTACAAAGCACACCGAGACTTAGCTATGGTGCCTGCATACTCTGCTATCAAGTCCCAGTATATCACATACTATATGAAGGACTATAGGTTCATAATCACTCGAGAACCATATAAAGCACAAATCACAATTAATGGAGGCGAATCTTAGTTCTAAGTCATAAGGTAGACGCACATACCCACTCACCCCTATGGTCGTCTGCACTATCACTTAAAGATAGACTGTACCAAGGTTATATAATTCTAAGGTACAAGTGCGTATTCCCCCGATGGGCTCATCAGAATAAGACTGTTCTGCACGGAAACCTCCGTGATAACAAATAGCACGGTATGATGCATTTCAAATAATAATCCATATTATAGGTAATCACACAACCTAAGTACATATATAAAATCCATATAGGTATACACACGTCCCATTTTACATGTCTGATTTGTAGTATATTTATATCTCGAATATCCTACGCAATATTTTATTTAATGCAGTAACTTACATCACATAACTATATTGAGACCCTCGACCCTCACGAAGAAGATGATTTGGTTAAAGTGTAAGTTGTGGAAGCAATAAAGACTATCATCCTTAATGATGATCGCCCATAAATAACTACATAGATCGGCTCATCTATGGATCCAGTCCTCAAACAGAAATTAATAAATTTCCTTAAACAACAAAAGAGTATGTTCGTTTGGAGCTACAAAGATATGCCAGGGATTGACCCGGGATTCATATATCATCAAGTGAACATTGTTAAGGATGCTAAGCAGATTAAACAGAAACATCATGTATTTAGCCTCACAAGAACATGGCCATCCGGGAGGAAGTAGACAAGCTGCAAAAAGTAAGTTTCATTGAAGATGTCAAATACCTTGATTTAGTTGGCCAACGTGGAAATGGTACAGAAAAAGAACAAGAAGTTGCGCATGTGTTTTTTTCACAGATCTCAATAAGGCTTGCGAAAAGATCATTTCCCCTTACCTAGAATCGATTAACTAGTCGATACTACTTCCGGGCATGAATTATTCAGGGTATAACCAAATCAAAATGAAATCAAAAAATAAGGAGAAAGCCTTACTCATCACCAATCGAGGTACCTACTTCTACAATGTTTTGCCAATATGGCTTAAAAAGGATGGAGAAATATACCAAAGTCTCATGAATAAGGTTTCTAGGAGCAAATTGGTAAAAGCATGGAAGTGTATATGGATGACATGCTGACTAAGAACAAGAAAGCAACCGACCATATCAAAGATTTGGATAAATGTTCGATAAGTTAAAAAAGCATTAGATGAAGCTCAATCCAACCAAATGTGTGTTTAGCGTGCAAGAAGGAATGTTCCTTGGGTTCATAGTAAATTAAAGAGGCACTGAGGTGAATCCAGACAAGATAAAAGCATTGATAAACATGCAGTCTCCAATCAATAAGATAGATGAAAAAAGTTGACTGGAAGAGTAGCAACCCTTAACAGATTTATCTCCCGAACTACTGACACTTGCTTTCCTTTTTTTTAAATATTGAGAAAGACTTTTGAGTATAATGAGGAGTGTGAAAATACCTTTTAATAATTACAAAAATATTTAGGATCTCCACCATTAATTTTTTGACCGCTCATGGGAGAAATATTATATTTATATCTGACGGTATCTGAGCTGACGGTTAGCTCAACGCTCATCTGACTGGAGAATTAGGTGCAAAAGCCAGTCTATTATACCAACAAGGCCTTCTAGTTCCAGAAATTTGTTACCCATATCTGGAAAACTTACCTTAGCCCTCATTGAAGCTTCAAGAAGGATAAAACCATATTTCCATGCCGATACTATTGTGGTTTATACAGACGTGCCACTACGCAAAACCATTAACAAGCCAAAAAATCAGGGAGATTAATGCATGGGCCTTAATGCTTAGAGTACGATATACATTATGAACTTAGAACAACTTTGGAAGGCTAGGCAATAGCAGATTTCATAGCTAAATTCACTTGTGAAAATAACTACCGAAAAAACTCTGACAGGAGAAAGCTCAGCAGAGAAGCCAGTTGAGCAGACTTCTCCGAAATATAGCTCTATGATTAGAAGATAAGAGACATCCAATGCGCAACAAATCGACGTGTGATACTTAGAGCAAAGTCATAAAATATTCAACTATAGGACCTTCGTTGAAAGATAGTTCAAGGATGAACTGCTTGCATAGAAGACGTACGTAGATGGATCATCATGGACCATAGGCAGCGGAGTTGGACTGACAATTAATACTTCAGACGATATAGATGTGGAACCCGTGATTATATTTTAATTCAAGGCCTCTAACAATGAGGCAGAATACGAGGCATATATTATAGGCCTTCAATTCGCTTTACCATTGGATGCCGAGTAGATATTGACTCATGGTGATTCCTATTTGATCGTTAATCAAGTGTTGGGAATATATGGGGTCGAAGGAGAATTTATGACAAGGTATTTGGCCAAGGCTCAAGACAAAATATCCAAGTTTCCAGGGGTCAGAATAGTTAGAAAACCTAAAATCAAAAATGCTCGAGCAGATGCACTTACTTGTCTCGCTTTTGTAACCAAGACGGAGTTCAGGAGAACCATTTCAGTATAAATACTAACAATCAAGAGTATTGGAGAGGAGAATGTCAATTTGATCACATTAGATTTGGGTCCATCATGGATGAATCCTGTTAAGGGGTATATTGAAAAAGGTACAATACTAGACGATCCAAAGGAAGATAGAAAGCTGAGGTACAAAGTAGCCACTTATGTTATGAAAGGAGGAGTCTTGTACAAGAGGGGGTTCATTGACTTATTGCTCAAATTTTTTCACCCGTCAGAAGTGTAAGGTCGGATTAAGGAAGTGTAAGAAGGATCTTATGGATCTTATTTGACATGAAGACAACTAGTCCGATGAGTGGCCACCGAGGGATATTACTGGCCAACTATGCAGGTAGATTGTGCGGCATATGCGAGATGATGTGACAAATGTAAGAAGTTTGTAATAATCCATAGGACCCATAGAGCTGCACCTACATCGATTACATCCCCATGGACTTTTGCTATGTTTGGGTTGTATTTGGTTGGACCACTTTAGAAGATAATGGAAATGTTCAAATACTTAGCCTTTGTTATAGATTATTTCACTAAGTGGGTTAAAGATGAGCCTCTTGTTGACATGCCCTATGAGAGTGTCTTCTTCTTTACATGGAATAATATTTTATGCTGGTAGGGTATGCCATATGCCTTTATCACTGATCATGAGTCTCAGTTTGACAATTATGAGTTTGAAGATTAGTGTATCCAGTCTAAGATCCAAAAGCTGCACTCTGCTTCTAGACACCTTCAGTGCAATGGCCAAACAAAGGTAATAAATAAAACCCTGCTTGATGGCCTAAAGAAAAGACTAAATGATGCCAAAGGGAACTGAATCAATGAGCTATAAAGTGTACTCTTGACTTATAGAACCACACCGAGACTGCTACCTATATGTTGGCATTCGAAACTAAAGTTGTACTCGCCACATAATTTGGTTTGCCAGTCATAGAGTACTCAATTTTAACTAACCTAAGAGCGACCTCATGAGAAGGCTGGACTTAGAATTCATTGAAGAAGACTGAAAAGATGCGGAACTATGTGTGGCAGCTACCAATAATAATTTGGATGTAAATTAGCATGGCCCCTACTGTCTTCCTTCAGCCGTCCGACAAGTACTTATCGCCTAGAAACCTTGGATGGAGAACAATTAAAGAACCTGTGAATGCTGAGCACTTGGGGAAGTACTGTATGTAATTATTAGGAATGCAAACTTTCAATATCTATCTAATGCATCTTTTTCAGCTTCGATAAGAATCATCCAGTTCGTAATATATTGATTTCCTATTCCATTTCTGTCTTCATTTTTTCGGGAGTGGGAGATGTACAAATCTCAAACAAAATAAATAAATAATATAACAACACAGTTCCATAAAAATCTAAAAGCCTTCAACACAAAATTCTTACTTTATGTATGGCTTCATATTTGACAAGCTATGAACAAGAAGTACCAAAACCTAAAACTTCATGTGCGACTCCTTAATGTGAAGAGAAATAAGTTTTACCAAACCGAATTAAGGAAAAATCCTAAAACATTTGGTCGCCAATGATAACTAACATAAATACTTGGTCAAAACGACAAGATCCGTTTGAACGACCATAAACGCATTAGTAGAACCTAAGGCTAGACAACTTATGTTCGCCCATATTGGCAACCAAAAAGGCAGATTAGTAAGCTAAAATCCGACCATATAATCATAATTCTAAACTACCGGTAGGCCAAAATCATGAATAGTAACAATGATAATTTTGTTAAAAAACAAAGTCTTTATTTAAAATTCTCATTACTATTACAATATTCATCACGCCATTTCATTACAGGAAAATTATAAAAGCTTCTCATTTAGCTAGATGCTTCCCAAGATGCTTCTAAATTATTTTAGGAGGAATGTCCAAAGCCGAAGGAAGAACAATAGACCCCAACTCTCTAAGACTATTTTGTCTACTGGAGCTGCGCCTATCCACTAAGGCCCCGTTTGGTTCGTGGTAAAGTTGGGTGGAATCTGATTCCTTCCGAACCTTCCTGGGAAAGTGTAAGATTGCTGCGTTTGGTGAGAGGTTAAGTTGCATGGGAATGTGAACCTTAATGGAATCAGATTACCTCCGTTGTGGGAAAGTGGGTGGAATCAAAATCCATTCAATATAGGTAGGATTCTTACTTTCGCATGGGAATCCTTACAAGTAATTTTTGTGAATACAAAAATACCCTTTTAAAATATTAAATTATAAAAACTACCTATAAAACCTAAAAATTTATTCTGTAAAGAAAATTTTATTATGTCAGTTTGTACAAAATTTAAAGTCGAACAGATTTTATTTTAACATTTTTTTACTCATGTAATAATTAATTTGATTAACTTACAATATAATTCACACATATCGATAATAAATTATTATATTTGTTAAATATTGGAAAATAAATATTCAAAAAAATAATATTTGAGTTCATACATTTATAAATAATAAACATTAATATTGTGTATATATACGCGCGCGCGTGTGTGTGTGTGTGTGTGTGTGTGTATATATATATATAAATAATTACTAAAGGGTATTATTGGTATATATTGTACATTCCCATGTCACTTTCCATGTATGAACCAAACACAAAATTTTGATTCCCAATAGGAATCCATTGGTTAACCAAACACAACGAAAGGATTTAGAATCCTAGTAAAAGGTTTCTGGTAATCACAATCCATCCAAAATATTACCGCGAACCAAATGGGGCCCAAGTGTAGAGGTTAGCCGAGTGTATCATCCCCATGAATGCTATAATCACCCAGATATTTCCAAATCAAGATGATGCGGATTGAATCAGTAGGAATCCACTTAATGTCTAATTTAATAGGAGGGTAGGATGGTATAAGCACCCAAGATCATGCCAATACCACAAAGAGTCTTTCAATAGAACTTTCAAGACTGTATGGGCATTGAGCCACCCCGATTTATAACCCTCTCTCCCAGCCTGCTCTAATTCTTCGCCCAAGTGTGCCAAGGTTTCATCATAGCCATTCATACAGAGAGTGCACGACTACTTATGAAAATGGTAAGTTAGACGACCAACTTTCTCATTCAATCTCTTGATGGTAGTTGATTGTTTTTTTATCAATTTAGCTTGGGCGACCAGAGTCTTTTTGGTCCTTTCCTCTTCAACAGATGGGCGAGCAATAATGACCTTTCGGGACGACTGACCACCCTTAGAGTTCTTCAACCTTTCAATCTCCTCCATCAACTGAGCATTTTCCTTCTCTAAAAATCAAGCTCCCTCACTTTGATCAGCATTGGTAGACTTCTTCAAACCTTTTAATTCATCCCACAACATATTATTCTCCAACTAAAATCAACTAGCTACCTCCCTAGCTATTGTCACCTCGGACTTTAGTATATATTCTTTTTTACTGAAAGCTCAGGAGATATCTTGTAATTTCTTATCAAAGCCACTGTCACTACTGAGCAGGTCAAACTTCTTCTTAAAGTTGATTGACAGGATAAATATAGATTATTTATGGTCTTTTTGCATTTAGAGTATCATTTTATAGCAAGAAGCATTGGCCCCCATTGCTTGGCTAAACATCCTGTGTGAATGAAGTATGCCTTTTTGACTTGGTCGCTCTCAACAACTGCCAGAACAACCTTCCTGAAATTAAACTAAAAGGAATAAAGCATGACATAAGTATGGAAAGGTCAAGAAAAACTTCACAACGAATAACAACAATGTTATTGGAAAAGAAAGGAAAGTGATAAAAAGCAACTGGTTCAGATTATAAAAAACCATAATTACGAGTGAAAAACCCATAAAAAAATAACCCTAGACTTCTACACCTTCTCTTTATCCTGGGTGTCTTCCTCCTCAGGACGAGCAGGAACTATAACCATGTCTTGGGGAACTAATGACTCATCCATCCCCTCTTCATTATCTATATCCTCTTCAATCACGTGAGGAGTGAAAGGGTTGTATTAAAAGAAGAGTTCAAAATCTAAAGCAGTGCCGATCTGGTACAGGGTGACATTCCATCATTCTTTGAAGGAGGATTTCTTCAGATACTCCACCTTCACAGATGCAGTGGAGAATGCCTTATCCTAACCCGGTGTAGACGTCTTCCTTCTCATTCTTTGCCTTTGCCTTTAATTCCTGGAATTTGCTGTCGGCATCCAGAGCAGCCTTCTTGGCCTTCTCATCCCTCTTAACAACATCATTAGCAGTTTTCTCAGCATTATTCTTATCCTTTTCCATCTTTTCCACCACATCCTTACACTTCTTATGATCACCTACATAGGCCTCCTTGACAGCATCTAGAGACTCCTTTAGGCCATGAAAGGTAGCATCAACATCAACTGAGGACCCCCTTAATTGGTCGCCTCTTCTCAGTAGTTGATTATAATCAACAAAAAACTGCAAAGTCCAAGGAAATTATAGAAATCTATAAGTGGATATCAGGAATATGAGTAGATAAAATACAATAGTTAAAGAATTAATTACCTGTGCTAAGTTATGATTAGCTATTTTTAATAATCTAGCTTATAGACACCACATTCTAGGACCCTCCTAAGATATAATTAGGTCCCTAACATTTCCCCATTTACCATAGAACCCTAGGTCATACTCCAAGTACCGATCTAGAGGCCACTAGGCGCTTTTGGGACCCATTTGAATTGAGTTAACTTTCTCGTCAAAGTGAAAGCTCAATGAATCTTCAAAGGGCTCTGAATCTCCTTTCTAACGATCTGCCCCGTGCATGAATCGATCTTACGATTCAGATGGACGGTCCATTTTACTATTAAAAATTGATTAGGTGGCCACCGGGCCCTCCCAGGCCTCGTTTTGATCAGATAAACTTTATCAATTGAGTAAAATCTTAATTAATCTTCGAAGGTCTCTGAATCCCCTTTTCGACAGTCTGCCTCGTGCACGAATTGGACTTACCATACGGACGAACGATTCATTTTCCCCCAACACTGATCTAGAGGCCACCGAGAAATCTCGAGCTCCATTTGATGCCCGTCAACTCTTCAGCTCGAAGGAGAGTGAATGAATTTTCAAATGGCACTAAATACCCTTTCCAACGGTCCACCCCATGCATGAATCAGCCTTATGGTATGGACGAACGACCTATTTTACTTCGAAGGGTCACCGAGAATTTTTGGGGTCCATTTGATCAGGGTTAGCTCTCCAAAATGAACAAGGATGAATTAATCTTTGGAGGTCTCTAAATAACCTTTCTAACGGTCCATCCCGTGTGCGAATCGGCCTTATGGTTCGGACGAACGGTCCATTTTCCTTAGGGAATCTCCTGTCCAAAAGACCTTCGGATGCTTTCGAGCCCTGTTTGACTAAAGTAAACTCTCGAACTCAGGAGAGGCCTTATGGATTCTTAAAGGGCTCTGAATACCATTTCCAACGATATGCCCCGTACACTATTCGGGCTTACGGATTGAGTTTTACGATCGTTTTTTCGAGAAATCTGGATGAGGTTGTTGAATTCCAAACCCATTTGCCTGCCTATCGGTAGTGTGTTTGGGGAAGCGTGCCGTTAGACAGGACAAGAAAAATACCGATCCGCACCCCCTTGACCCTATATAAAGAGACCATGGGATCACTTCTGGAGGGACCCCAGAAACATCCCTCTTAGTGATCTCAACAATAACCTCTCAAAGTCAGCGTGGTTTCTCTGTTGAAATCTTTCCTCCACATTCCATTCCTATCCCTTTCACACCCAATTTAGCAAAAATCCTTTCCTTCTCCTCCTCCTACAAACTCCATTCATTTACAAGGGTAGCCTTTTCAACAATCAAGATTATTCTTCAAGTCTCCAAAGAAGGTTCAAACATTAATCTCTCTCTTCTAATTTCCTTCTTTTTGCATTAGTTATATAATCCTTACTTTAGCATTTCATTTTTATTAGTCCACGCGTATTAATAATCTCACTTTTTTATTAGTAGTATTACACATAACGTATTTTCTATGAAAAAATCCAAAACAAGAAAAATAGGGTTTTACTCATGAATTCTAAACGGGATTCCTTACCACATTTTCTCAAATCAAAATATCCTTTTGATACACACACATACATTTAAATAAAATTCTCGGATGGATTTATGGAATAAACTCCACTCTCATATTTCACGTGAACTACGTGGACTTTGATGCCTTATTAGGCTACGTAGGCGTTTCGGGTTAAAACTTAATACTCGCGTCCTCCTTGCATGTTTTTATTCATATATTATTTCTATATATTGTATTCATGATTCTTATTCGCTCTTTATCTAACATATATCATCGTTTCACCATAATGATCTATATCCCGATAAATGCGCACATTATATTTTTAATTTCTATTTTTGTAATACTCCTATGGATGATCTTACTTTGCCTTTCTCCATGACGTGAGTTAAGAAATTCCATTCTCTATTTATATATACACATGTACACACTTCACTGAGTTTTTTTAGGACAATAATAACACATTCCCATGAGAGACCGAAAGGGTGGGGTGGGTGCCTAACACGTTCCCATTCCGTAACTTAGCCCCCAAACCTTTTAACTATTGATTTCGCAAGCATCAGTATGTCTTTGATGTTGTTCTCTCGAGGCGAAACATTTTTTTTTGCTTGTTTTGTGCGAAATAGGCTGGAGACTCTATCTCTTTACATCACTCCACATCGACGACAACCGAAGCGCTCCTTGAAAGGGTGCAAGACCTTTCTTCTTCTCTCCCTCCACCCCCCCCTCGGTGTAAGGGAAGTAAGAAACGGGGATGGCCACAGTGGCGACTCCGCTGGGGACCATTTATCATAAGAGGGCTAGACTTTGTTTCATTAGTGTTAGCGTTTTCTACATGTGCGTCTATACACCTACTGTATGTTCCCTTTCTCTTCTATTTATTTCTCGTATATATTTATCTCATGTTTTAATCACCTATTACCCATTTTTCACTTTCACTCGCAAATATCTTCCATGTACACCTCACACTAATTACACTTATATGTAGGGTCACTTATATCCACATGCTCTACGCACCACGTTGAATATCCATGCTTAGGTTTCACTAGCACACTCCTCCACTTAACACACTTGTATATATTCATGCTCACTTGCACCTATCACATAGCACTTAGAATATCGATGCTTAGGTTCACTACCATACACTCACCTGTAGATATTCACACTCACATGTATCCATGCTTATTGTATTCTTCATGCTCCATGATAGATTTATTTTTTATACTTGTACATTCTTTCCTATTAGTATAATGTTCATTATAAAAGACTCTCTCCATAATATACTAATTAAGAATCATGCATTTTTCACACTACATCACCAAGAGCATGGATATTAACCAAAATTTTGTCCCGTACTGGGGTCACTTTGTGATGGGCACTGGTCCGGAAGGTTGCAGCAATATGACTCTCACCTTCCATTGGCCAAGTATCTTTAACGTATATCGAACGGTTCCCCCCACATCGTACTGCTTAACTGAACTCGCGATGAGAGGTATATAGCGTGGAACTCGTTCATGTGCATTGAGTATATCGAATTCTCTCTCACACGTACAGTCCCCACGAGATATATAATGTGGGTAATTCACGTACACTCAGGTATATCAAATGACTTGTCCACACGTACCGATGACCCTCAAAAGCAAGGAGTATATCGTGGAAGTCATGCCAAAGGGGGAACCTTTCCACTAACCCAACAACTGTATAAACCTTATAAGGAGCCAGACCTAGGACACTCACATATTTAGTTTGCTGTTTACCACACAAAACTCTGTCAAAATACCGGGTCAACATGCCACCCAAATTTTTCACGCGATTTCGTCTTTTTTCAAAACAGGACCCTATCCATGATCCTAGAAACAAGTAAAACCCTATATTACCTATTTTTAAACCTAATTTTCCCAAGCTCGGGTCATTTCTGGCATTTCTTTTGCATTTAGATAAACCTAATACAAGTGAAAACATAAACATAATAATAATAATTATGCTGAGACTTTTTCGTTCGTTTTTCCTCTTCTTATTCAAAAAATCAAAATACCAACAAACATTTCTCCCCTCTTTCATCAAAATGCCAAAAATATTTTTATTATATTTCATCAAAATACCAAATAACGTTTTTCCTCCTTTTCATAAAAATAAAATTAAAACGTATTTCCTTCCCTTTGTCAAAAATATCAAAAACATTTTCCTTCTCTTTCTGCAAAAATAATTCTTCTTTCTCTTTGTCAAAAATAAATTTGAATCTTTTTCCTTCTCAGGTCGATCGCATAGTCGATTCTTGGCCTGGCTCCCTATTGGTTTTGACCTTTCGTCAAACTGGCCCGAAGCTCCGTCAAATAGCCCCGAAGCTCCGTCAGTTCCCCCGTAACTTCATACGAGTTTGGAATCCACCTTCACCAGTCCTCCATGGAAAAAACCAATGTAACACTGAATGTACAGCCTGATCTGATGGCAATCCTGGTCCAATTTAGTGCCAAGATTAACAACCTTCAAATTGAGGTTTATGAGATGCAGCGAAACCCAATTCCAGTTCTTGAAGAACCCGAGGTTCTCTTTACTCATGCTATGGTTCCATATGCTCCTGAGCCTATTTGGTCCTAGAAGAATATTAGCACGCTCCATGTTCCCCGCTTTCCAATGGGCCGCCACCAACTCAGCTCTCTATGCCAAAACTTGCCCAGTTAGGGGCTAACTTTCCAGTATTCGTTGATCCCAAAGAGGAAGAACTGAATAAGGTAAAGGAAGACCTCAAGCCATTATTTAAAAGTTTGACCAAGTTAAGATATTTGGGAACTACATGGACTACACTCACATGTCTCCCTACCTTAAAGTAAGATTGCCAAATTAATTCAAAATGCCAGCCATCGAAAAGTTCGGGGGTAGCGAGCCCCCAATTATGTACCTTCGCAGCTATCATCGAGCCATTACTCTCATTGGTGCCTCTGAAGAGATAATGGCCCAGATGTTCCAACATACTTTGAAGGACAACGCTCTTCATTGGTTCTTATTACTCGAAGAATTCAAAAGTCGTAGTTGGAAAGATGTTGCTCGTGAATTCATGTCACAGTACAAGTACAACGAAGAACTAGCGGTTACATACCGTGATCTAGAGCTTCTCAAATAGAATCCTAGAGAAACTGTTAGCAACTTCATATAAAGATGGACAGAGAAAGTTGTCACCATGACTGATCGACCCTTCAAAGAAGAACAAGTCAACATAGTGAAGAATAATTTCCTATCCCATATCAAAGCAACTATAGGAGGACATTATTACCCAAATTTTTGAGCTTATCGAGAAATAGGTGTGGAAATTGAAGAAAATTTTACCAAGATAGAAACCGAGCCAAAGAAAGTTTCCGGACAATTCACTTTCAGAAAGTACGTTAAGCCTGGCAATGCCATAGTATCAACCATCAATAATATATCCCAGCCTGCCACCTCTTGGGCACCAGAAAGTCACCCCAACCCCTCCAAAAAATAATACACCATGCTTTATGCTCCCCACTCTAAAGTCTTCCAATCTTTATTAAGCTAAAATCTTATCAAACCTCTGGACCCTCGTCCATTACCAAACCCACTTCCCAAAAATTTCAAAACCAATGCAAACTCTGACTTCCACTAATCTCTCGTTCGTACTACTGATTAGTGCATCCATCAACGAAATGTAATCTAGGGCTTAATTGATCGGGGTATCATCATCCCACTAGATAATCTTAAACCTAACATCACTTAAAACCCACTCCCAACCCATAACAATGCCATATTCTTAGAAAATAACCTGGAATTCGATCCATCTACCCAAATTATGCCCAGTAAAGCACCCATTATACCTGTATTTTCACCCAAATCCCTCAAAGTTTACCCATATTTTATCCCACACCCTACCTACTTCATCGAATGAGCTCTATCACTCCTCACGAGGGCTTGTATTATCATTCGTACCTGGTCCGAAGGATGATATATGGAGTTGCCAACTGTTCTGAACCAACTTCTAGATTTTGGGCAGAAATTGCCCTCTGAAATGACCATCGACTATCAGAAGTTTAACATCCTGTTCATGAAAGCCTGGATTTGGGATCGAGAGTAAGATAATTGGGTAGTACCCATTGACAAAATCAGTTTGGGTGATGTAGTGCATATTATGGCAGATATGTTTCGACCGACCAGCGAAATCTTCAGCATTTTCGATCTACTCTCTGCTTTAAAGCTTCAAGGGCGGTTGGTCCCTTTGCTCTCGCACCTCCCGATTGAGTGGGAGGATTTATATGAAGAATTAATTGAGGTCATGGAATGCATTGACTTCTTATAGTAGGAAGACATCGTTGCTATCGGATGGGGGTACAAATTTGATAGCTCTGATGATGAACTGAGTCAGGAAAGGGTTAGTCTAGTAATCAGCATGTGGGGGATGATCTCTTTCAAGGGCTTATTGGGGGAAATCAATCAAGTATCCATACGACTAGAAATAAATAAAGAAATAAGGTTCTTATTCTTCCCCGCCTTTGTAAACCATATGACCAGATTAGGGAGACACTACCAAGATCTGAATCCTCAACCATAAAGAACAGATAAGGGAAAGGGAGTTATTGAGGAACTCCCGATGCCAGAGATGACCATTAAATAGAGCAAGATCCTAGACCAACTCAAGAAAACTGAAGATAATATTACCTTGTGGGGACTCTTCATGTCTTCCCAATTTCACCAAAATGCTCTGATAAAGTTGCTCATTGGGACCATAGTCCATCATTTCACCACTCCAGAAGAAGCCATGAACCAGGTTAGATCCTTAACCACCACTAGAATCCTATCCTTTTGTGAAGATTGGTCCACGTCACAACTATTCCCTCAACATCTCCTTTTAAGTGATGGGAAAGATAGTCCCTCTCTCACTCGTCGACAATGGATTTGCCCTCAATGTCTTCCCATAAAAGAACCTTTAATTAATTGGGGTTAAAAATATGTGACTTCAATCCTACTTTTGTCGCAGTGCGTTCCTATGATAATACTTGTCGAGAGTTGATGGGATCCATAACACTCACAATGGGGGCTGACCCTTTCAACCCTGTTGTCGAGTTTCAAGTAATTGACATACTCGCATGCTTCAATCTGCTGCTTGGTAGACCGTGGCCTTCATAGCATTCGAGGGGTATCCTCTTCCCTTCATTAGAAGTTAAAATTCTTTGCCAAGGGGCAAGTCATTACCATTTTGGGATACGATAATAATACTGAAAATGCTGGTACCAGCAATACGATACTAGAAATACAATATAGGACGAATGACATGCTTTTTTCAGTTTCAGGGTTCATTCGCTTTCCCTTTTTGGAAGGGGATGATTTTAAAATCGAGTCTGCCAAAAGCACAACCCTCACGACAATGTTAATGTGATACAAATGTTTAATAATATGCACTTTAGGTCCGGACTGGTGTTGGGTCAATGTCAATAAGGGATACTGGAGCCCATAGTCCTGAAAAAAACCTTTTCCCTATGTGGCATGGGTTTCAGACTTCATTAGATGAACATAGAATGATCTGCCTACCACAGTTGAAGAGAAGTTTAGAAGATTCCAAGACTGTTTTAATGGATTCTTTAAATGGGAGATTCATCAAAGAGGGTGAAGACTTCCATTTCTGTGGATTTCCTAAACCATGGTATGATCATGTGGATAAGAAGATGAACCCAGTGATGGAAATATTCTTTCAAGAAAACTACTCCTAGGTTGAAGACTGCTAGCATCAAGTGCAACCTCTCACTCCGAAAGTCATAGCCATTATCGAGGTCTCCGAGGGAAATGATCCGAAGACTCGTTCAATTTGCAGACACTGGGGTTGACACTCTACACGATCCATTCAGGCACTACATCATCGGACCCGTCCACTTTGATCAAGGCCACTAATGATCCTTTTATCAACTGGAATGTTATACCAGTCCCACCTGATGAGATGCAACCAAACCTTGCTATTTACCCTATTTCTTCATCTATTATTGTTCTCCTTTTTTTGATAGCAATGTATTTGATGAGGTTCTCAACGCTGCTTTTTTCGAAAGTAAAATAATTGAGGATTTTGAGTATCTTCCTATGCCTTACATTAATTGCATTGATTCTAATCAAACTCTTGATGATGTTGATTTTATAAATGAACAATTCTTAACTGATCTTAATAAGGTTAATAACAAACGACATAATCGTATTTAAATTAATGAGGATGAAAATATTTTTATTAATCTCGATTCTAGTATCCAACAACGCGAGATTAGGATAGGGTCCACCCTGAATGAGCATGAGAGTGCACAATTTGAAGAACCATTGAAGGAATTTATGGACGTCTTCGCATGCTCCTATGACGACATGCCCGACATCGATCCCAAAATAGCTCAGCATGAGATTCCAGCTCTCTCATAACGTAAACTGTGAAGGATCTACACCAAATGGTCACGTAAAGTCAAGAAGGAGGTAATTAAATAGTTAAACGTAGGCTTCATCCGAGTGATCTAACATCCCACATGGCTAGCCAATATTGTACTTGTACCAAAATTTGGAGGAAATGTCCGCATGTGCATCGACTATCAGGATTTGAACAAAGCATCTCCGAAGGACGATTACCCATTACCCAATATTGATATGATTGTGGACAACATGAAAATTCACGCGCTCAAGTCATTCGTCGATGGGTTCACCGGATGCAATTAGATCAAGATTCACCTTGATCATCAAGAAAAAAATGCCTTCATCACTATTTGGAGACCTTTTGTTACACGGTTATGCTATTCAGGCTCAAGATTGCAGGGGTTACCTACCAAAGGACTGCCAAAACCATATTGCATGATCATATACACAAGGAGGTCAAAGTATACATATACGACATTATTATCAAATCTAAGACTCGATAAGGTCATGTTCCCGCCCTTCGAAAGTTCTTCGAATGACTACAACGATATCAAATGCGATTAAATCCATAAAAATGCATTTTCAGCATCACCAAAGGAAAGTTATTGGGATTCATGGTTAGCAAGAAGGGGATTGAAGAATACCCTACCAAATTGAAAGCCATACTCAAAATGTCACCACCCCGAACAGAGAATGAAGCCCGCGGATTATTGAGAAAATTGAATTATATTAGCAAGTTCATCAGCCAGCTAACTTCCATTTGCAAACCCATCTTTAAACTCCTTCGAAAGGATTCTACTAAAATATGGAATGAGGCCTGTCAGGAAGCCTTCGACATAATCAAGTTATACCTTACTCGACCTCCGGTACTCATGCCACCGCAGCCTGGTATCTCGCTGCTCTTATACTTGACCGTAACAGATACTGTACTAGGGGCTTTGCTAGCCCAATATATCGAAGAAACCCACAAAAAAAGAGCCATTTACTATGCCTGTAGAAAGTTGGATGGGTACGAGGTCAACTACACTGCCTTAGAGAAAGCACGTGTCACCCTGGTTTGGGTCACTCAAAATTTACGACACTACATACTCATTTTTCCTACCAGAGTTGTGTCCCGAATGGACCACATTAAATATTTTCTTGAGAAACTCGCCCTATCTAGTTAAATGGCCCGATGGTTGATGCTACTATCTGAGTTCAATATCACGTATGTTACGCATAAAGCCATGAAAGGGAGAGCCATCTCCGATTACCTTGCTCACTACCCCATTGAAGAGGTTGATGTTTGGGTCTATGAATTCCCAGACGAAGATATTCTCTGCACATCTCAGGAGGACCTCTGATGGTGAATGTTCATTGATAGAACTGCCAATAAGAACGTAAATGACATTGGTATACTCTTGATCGCCCCTGATGACTCTGACACTCATATTACCATCAAGCTGGATTTTTCCTACACCCATAATAAGATCGAATACGAGACACGCACTGTAGGACTCAAAGTATCTCTCAATAAAGTATCAAACACCTAGATATATATGGGGACTCCATCCTCATCATCGGTTAAGTCCTTAGAATATGGAAAGTCAAGGACGAGAAGCTCTTGCCCTTCCATGCCCACCTAAAAAAGTTGGCATCCCAATTTCGAGATATCACCTTCCACTACTTACCCCGAGCAACGAACATCTTAGGTGATGCCTTAGTTACCTTAGGCTTCATGGTTGACATGCCCTAGGGAATAATGATGGCTCCCTTCATAGTCCAAAAATAAACTTTGCAACCCACTGCTACCACATTGAGCTCATTACAAAGGAAGATTCTGATATGGTTGATATTTGGCACCTCCTCAAGTGTGGTAGGTATCCCCAAGATGCCCATAAGAAAGACCGTGCAACTATCCGTAAACTGGCTACCTAGTATATCTTTTACGACATAACACTATTCAAGAGAAACTTCAATGGAACCCATTTGTATTGAATTATAAGGGCTGCCATTGAAGAAATAATGAAGAAGATCCAAAATGGAGAATGGGGACCCCACATGAACGGTCATATGCTTTCTAAGATGATTATCCTTCAAGGGTATTATTAGACCACCATGATTCATAATTTCACTACCTACGTTCGAAGATACCTCAAATGCCAGTAGTTTGATAATCTCCAGCACTTGCCTCCTCGAGAATTATACAACATGACTTCTTCCTAACCATTCTCCACTTAGGGCATTGACATTATAAGGAAAGTCACACCCAATGCTTCCAATGAGAATGAATTCATCTTGGTTTTCATTGATTACTCCACCAAATGGGTCAAATCCTAGTCATATGCAGTACTGAATGCTCAAAAGGTAGCTAAGTTTATTCGAAAAAACATTATCTGTCGATATGGGGTCCCTCACGAGCTACTATCAGATAATGGGTTACACTTCGAAGACGAGGTCACGGAACTGGTCGATGAGTATGGGATCTAGAGGCATAAATCTTCCCCCTACCGACCTCGAACCAACAAAGCAGTTGAAGCTACCAATAAAATCCTCAAAGTCATCCTTAGCAAGCTGACCGAGAGTTTTCAAGATTGGGCCGATCGAATCCCTTACGTCCTCTAGGGATACCAAACTTCAGTCATGATATCTACTAGCGCTACCCCTTACACTTTAGGATATAGCATGGAATCTGTCCTACCCATTTTGTTGGAAATACCTTCACTGTGCATCAATCTTAAAAACAAAGTTAACGAGGAAAATTGGCATCAGAGCCGTTTTGACGAATTGTCACTCTTGGATGAAAAGAGACTAAAGGACCCATACCACATACAAGGATACCATCGTCGAATAACGTAATCATTCAACACAAGAGTTAAGGACTGTGGTGTCGAAAAATGTGACTTGGATCTCAAAACAATCATAGAACCCATTTGTCACCCAGAGGGAAATTCAAACCAAACTCGAGTGGCCTCTACATTGTGAAAAAGATCCTGTCAGGTGGCGTTTCTATGCTCACTGACCTTGACGGGGAGGATATGGCACGTCCAGTCAACCTTAACCGTCTCAAGAAGTTATTTCCTTAGTCCGAAATCTCGGCGCACTACGACTCCTCTCACCCCCCTATATTATAAAAAAAATCTTCATTTCCCTCTAGTAAAAACTACGTGGGGATTGATCCTCTAAAAAACTTTTTGCTTTGAAAATGAGACTCAAAAAATTTTCAAAACCCCCAGAGGTACGTAGGCAGCTGATACGCTTTACATGGGTACAATCTCCTTCTTTTTCGCAAAATTCTATTGTTTTCTTACCTTGGAGAATTACAGTTCATTTTATCATTTACCTTAACAAAAGGATTATGTATGCCTTAGCGATATGTGTAGATAATTCAAATGTAAAACTCATCAAGAGGAACAATAATATAATAAAAATCTTTTTGATTCCAAATAGGAGAATTCAGTACAATTACACGAAATATCAGCATAGGGAGTCAAAACAAACACCCCTCGCTTGATAAATTACCCCTAAACCTTCCCAAAATTATTCCCTAAAACAAAAGATAAATCGAAAACATAAAAACACATCCCAGTCACAAAAGCTTCATAAGAAATGAACCCAACTTCACAAAAACCCTATCTGCAGCTATTGGAAGACCTATCCCCATCATCATCTACTCCTTGAAGCCCCCAAACTTCCCCTGCCTTATTGGTATTCTGAAGGCGCTTCATAGAATGGTAGGCTCTTACCAGTCTAGACAAAACCACTACTACCCCTCCTTAGTGTCAAAAAGGACAAACCACCTCTAGCTGGTCTCCTCCTCCAAGATCTTTGCCACCACCCACTTCCACAGTCATTTCAGATAGTCTCCGAACACATGCCAAACCCTGCCTATGGATTGAGATGGATGGGTTGATGGTCGACGATTCGCCCACATAGAAACTATCCTCATGCGCATGGATTTAGTTATGTATTCCACAGGAACGAAGTCTAGTGCCCGAGGAGGCACTATCTGCTCCCATCCAACTTACCGTAGAAGCTGTCAGGGGAAATAGAATGAGGTATGCCGAAACCTAAATAATTAAATGTATCGATATTCTCCCAGTTCCAGAATTGGCTGTAGCTCTCCCCACCACGACACTGACCATCGAAGGCATCGAGCTTCGTGCTATACGAACCAATTTACCTAATTATCTATGGTTGGGGCAAAATTAATGGGATGTTGAGTAAAGAAATACGGCATAGCTGCTAAGGGATATTCAAGGAGGACTGTTAAACGAAATCTCTCGGTCAACCACATGAACAGCATAATCAGGCTCCCTCTCAAAAAGTCAAAGCGACCTTCCTGCCAAGCATTTTGACCATTCAGGATCTCTACTAATATCATCACCATAGGATTGCGACGATATGACATCCACACTGTAATGGCAGCTAATTGAGGGTCCACTATTAGGTCCCCTGTCACCAACAATAGCCTAGAAGTTAGGCCCAGGGTAATAACTATCGTATGGCCCACATTATTGAAATCCATCAGACACACATAATACATGACAACTAGAAGAGAGATCATCCCCCCAGTGACTAACTATCGAGCCACCGAAGGGGAAATGTGGAGAAATTCGGCTAACAGTGCTTGAGGAGATCGAGAGAATTCAAGCATAGCCGCCGCTACACTGGGATTAATCCCCAACACGGTTTAAAACTCCTCGTAGGTCGAACACACCTCGTCCAAACCAAAGTGGAAAATGTGATCCTCAGGATACCAAAATTGCACTGTCTCCACCAACATATTTCAATCAATAGCCCAGTTGTGCCACAAGGAGACTCAATGCAAATTAAAGGCTTCGTAGTCGTTATTATAAAGACACATGGCTTCGAGATATAAAGCAAATTATTCAGTCATGGGAAGGGATGTTTGGGAAAGAAATAAATAAGTAAAAAGATAAAATAAGAATGGATGAAAAACTACAACCTCTTTACCCCCCCATACACAAATACCTTGGCTAAAGACAAGAAACCTAAAGATCCTGAAATAAAACCTACCCTACCAAGTACTTTGGGATGCAAGAAAGTGCAATAAAAGACTTAGGGTGATTTGACTGGACCCATATGCCGATAGGCAGGACAAGGGTTATGCCGTTCAATATCCCTCTTATTTTAGAAAATTCTATCTTTCCTTTTTTGTCTAAATTGAAAACTCAAAAAAATCAATCTTTATTTCAAGACCCCCGGGTTATTTATTCTAAAAACTTATCCGTTTTTACCCATCATTTCTTTTCCTAGAATTATTTAATATCTATCAGTTTTAGAGTCTCAACAGCAAATTATAAAGTGCATGTAGAACAAGTCATTAAAATAAGAATGGCAAATAATAAAAATTTGATTCATATATATTACCATTTTCACAATTACATTCTTTTTAAGTAGAAGAAAAAAAATACAAAGAAATGGGACTCACCCAAAACCCATCTCTCTCTCTCTAGCTCCTTAATCCTTACGGTGGACACGCTTCCCTTGACATCAAGCTATAGAACCTCCACTCCCCGATCCCGATCGCTCGTACGAGGTAGTAGGAAAAACTAGACAAGAAGTAACATTAACCGAGTCCTTGATATAGGTAGTCGTAGGGGTTACCCACTCCCTGATGTCCTTCAACCAAGTAGTTGGCACCCAAACATGTTGTAAGAAAAACCACATAATCAAAAACCAAATCAGTCAGTAAAAAGTGATAGCAAGAATCAAAAGCAAAAGACAAGAAAAGGGAAATATACCTCAAGCTAAAAGACGTCCTCCATAGGCCCCATCAATCCTGAACCCACCACATTAGGGCGATGCAGTAGGCCTAGTGATACCTCTCCAGTCAACCAAAAATTATACGAGGGAGAAGTGACCTGGATGAGCGAAGCCTCCTCTGTTGCTATTGCCACCGACGATATGCCACCTGTACTGTGGAAAAATCCCACCGAATTACTCGTACCCCTTACCAAAGATATAGAAGGTGGAAGCATATTAACCACATCATAAATACATGGCGACATCATCCAGATCTTCTTGAAAGAGAGGTAGTAATAAGTCACCACCGTATCCGTGTAGAGAGAATAAGCCTCGCCAAGCATAACTGCCATCATGTTCTCATCCGACATCTTTCGCACCCGCCTCATGTACATCGGAGGCACCGCCACCATACTCCACTATCTACTGCATAACTCTCTCTCCCAAGTAACAAGAGTATCCAAACTCACGTACCATCATCCGTCGCATCTGTGCATGCATGACTATCACCTCTACATACTGAGGAGCCATCCCCCGGGATAAAAGGTCAACTGCAAGCCTCGACAAAAAGATCAGTATACATGCAAAGAAAGAAAATACCCGAAAGTGGATTCAAAAGAAAAAAGGAATAACCTTATCACTCTTCAAAGTGTTCAGGGCCTATCGCACTGCTGCCAGAGATAAAGACTAGTTCGATCGCCTATTAAACTTCTACCGCCGGTACATCCAACAGAAGTCCCCCAAATCCTCGTATTTTAGGTCTATCAACTTGGGGTTGAGTTAATCACCTTATAAAACCATGTCTGTAGAAAGGACAAGAACCAGTAAAGATTAAAAAGAAAAGTAAGAAAATATAAGAAAAGAAAATGCGAGAATTACCATCAACAAGTGCGTGGCCCCCGTAAATGTCTACGGACAACACCGACTGAATGCATCCATTGAAGAATAAAGGGTCTCCAAGGTCAGGCTCCCTAGTCATAGAGCGAGACATCCGCAAAGATCCTTAAAAATGGTAAGAACCAGAAATGAATGACGCCGCCACCAAGAAACCACCCAATAGAAGTAATGTAAATAAATGAGCCATTTGCCTCACCTGTCGCCCATCAGTCTCATCAATCCTCAGACTCAAAAGTACCCCCTAAGAGAGGAAATGCAGATAGAATCTAAAGAAACTATCCTACCCGCGTCCCTTAAAGCTTCATAAATCGCCTCCCACGCAACCTCCCTGTACGGTCCACCTCAATTTGCACACCCTTGCAGTCTATCCCCAGTAGCTGTTGCACGTCGATGGGAGTCACGATCAGCTACCCAAAATCCAAGTGAATGGTATGGGTAGTGTCCCATAATCTCTCTCCCAATGCACATAAAATCGCAGTGGAAAGCGGTGTCTCATCCAAAGCCTGTGCCAAGTGGCCAACGCCAGGAGAAGTAACTAACCAGTGCATCACTTTCAGAAGACTCTCCCACACATCCTTCAACCCCGTCGTCCCCTTAGAACAAAGGCTGGCAGGAGCAATGTTAGTCTGTCAAAAACAAAAAGAAAAATAACCATTGGTCAGCAGAAGAAAACAAAGAAAAGAAGAAAAGGAAAAAAAGAATGCCAACGGCCAGTATACTTACATAGCCATTAGGGTTCCTCACCTTAGAAGAATGATTGTGTGAGGGCCTGCATAGCAGAAAGCAATCCTCAACTAATGGCTCAAACAATTCAAAGTTATTTTCATTGCCCAATGCAAGGGAAACCCTAGATCGCCCCTCTAGGCTCATCCAATAATCAATACTCAACCACTCTTGGTTGTATACCACGCTTGAAGAAACTGGCATTTGAATTCCTAAAGAAAGAAAGACTTAGAAACAGATGTTTTAAAGAAGAAGCAGAAGGATCAAATGTCGAAAGATGTGAAAAATGAGGAGGGTTCGCTGTGACACCCCGCCTAATTAAATACTGGGTGATCAGTCCTTTATTAAATTAAATCAAAGTGTCCAGTTGGTTCATTCCTAACATCACTATAGAAAACAATTTTCTTTATTAATCACCTAATAAATAATTAAGTTAAGTGTCAAAACATTTAATTTTAAACATTAAGTTCCATGGTTATTTTTTAATATACGCAAACATTTTCATGAACAAAAATAATAATATTAAAAACCAAACCATCCAAGTGGAATAAACATGCTTGATAAATCATCCAAATAAAATATCCCAAATCGAAGGATAATGTAATATTCAATAGAAATCCCAACTAAAACGGCATACTGAAATGAATAAAGAGTACAAATCTCTCTGAACTAGATAAAACTGAAAATGGGCGACACACGCCTATCTAATAATGACTAAATAGAAGGCTGAGAAGACAAGGATGAAGTCGTCTACTACAAAGACCTGCAACTCCCACACTAGATGCAGCACATCAATAGTCCAAAGATTTAAGCCTGATGCCCCTGTGACTGGGCACCTGTAATACATACATATATATATATATATATATATATATATATATATATATATATATATATATATATATATATAAGAGAAAGAAGAGATGACAAGAAATGGGTCAGAGCCCGAGTGTAAAACGGCTTTAAAAATAGTTTAGCAAGTATTTAAAATGCTTACCAATTTATATTACATACATGTTAGTACTTCGACACTCACTTGGGAATTCTTACCCCTCAACTAGTGTACACGCCTAACGTATTACTAACTAATATAGATAAAGCTAACCCAATTCCCTAGTCTACCCCAATTCCCCTTCACCAAATTCTGTATTCAAGTGATTGCGTGATTATATTTTATATATGATAACCCTTCCTGATGAACTTATGAAGACAACTATGTTGATCTCAATATAGTCTTAAGTTCACAACCACTTAATTCATTTAATATTAATAATTCAATTTTATCTACTTACAAGCACAGTAGATTAATCACAGGTACATATATTCGTCACTCATAATATATAAACTAATAGGGCACCCCATATAAATCTATGGTTCTGGAATACTTTACTATCAAGTCCCCGTATCTCTCGTACAAAAGTTAATACTAGTTCATAATCACTCTCGAACTGTATTAACACAAAACACACATATTGGAGGCGAAGCATAGTTTCCAGTCACTAAGAGGTTAACACATACCCTCACGTCTCTTAGGTCCGTCTGACTGTCATTCTGAGATAGCCTGTTTCTAGGGATCCTATGTTCTAGGGTACAAGTCAATATCCCCCATAAAGTTCACATAGAGATAAGACCGTCCCAATGCGGAAACCTCCGTGATAGCAAGCAACGTGGGTATGATTAAACACAAATGTTCACCCAATATATATATTCATACACTCATATATATTTACATTATACAGATAGGTAAACCATGAATCATAACATATTCTAACCATAAGTGGCATGTAGCGCCCGAATTCTATGTAATTAATTCATTCTTTTATTTTCTCAATTACCGTAAATTCGCGAGTACTTCTCGATTCTCGAAGTGTATCATTTTAATAAATGTCAAATAAGTAAGTGTACCCTCTATACACTACTGGTCTACGTTGTCATCGACTTGCATAATCCCCAATCGATCACACATGCAATTATAGCTCATTTTATACCCTCGTAACCTTACGTTTAAATTCCATATGAAATCGTGCTCCCCAGACCTTGTCCATAACCCTACTAGTCCCTCTCAAGTCCTATTATAATGTTTTATTTATGTCTAAGGGTCCTTACACATTTGGGTTGGATTAACATTTAAAAAGGGAACAAGAGTCAAATTTCAGGCGGATTCGATCGATCGATGAAAATGGTCGATCGATCGATCGACATTCTTGAATCGATCGATCGATCGAGCATGTATTGGCCCAGTTTTTGAAATTCTTCACCTATGGGTTTCATTAAAATAAATCCTCAAAACCTCTTTTAATTCATCCCAAACACCCAAATAATCAAACCAAAAGTTGTATTATCCTACACACATGATTTTTAACGTAAAACATATACACATTTATCAAGGGCCATCAATTAAAGGGGTGGATTCGAGTTAATTCATCAAGAACACTATCTTTATCATCATAATCAATATCTTCCTAATTATTCCAGAATTTAACCTCTACTGGACATCAATTTCGTAGTTAATCATCTATATATCTCAATAGGGTTGTCCTAACATGGTTTCTACTCAGAAATTCAATAGAAATCTCCCAAACATCATTTAACTTTCATGAAAACATAAAATCATTATCTCCTACACTAGGATGGATGTGTTATCAACTAAAGAATAACAAGTTAGATACTTGCCTCAAGAATGAAAGTCTAAATTGTAGAAGATGATGGCTATGATCCTGCTTCTTGTTCCCCGATCTACTCATTGGTGGTGGAATTGGTGAGAATGGTATGGGTTTGGTGGTTCTCTTCCTTGGAAGCCTTCTCTCTTCTCTCTTCCTTATCCTCTCTACAACTCTAGTATTTCTAACCCTCAAGGACTCTACTTTCAATTAGATATAACCTCTCAATTTTCGTCATTAATTAAGGCCTAAAATGGGTAATTACCAAAATGCCCCCCGGATTGCCGGTTAGGCCTAATAACGTCTCGAGACCCAAGTTAAACTCCCGGGTACACTTTTCTAACTATATCGACCCTTTAGAGCACATTGGCGCACTCAAAATGACCATTCAGATGACTTAGAATTAATTCACTTTTTATTCCATTAATTTAGTCCCGACACGACACACGCGCGTCCCGAATTAATTTCTATAATTGTCGTATTATTCACTCGTGACAATTTTAATAAATTCAATCTCATATAGTACTTTACTCATTAAGTAATATTCAACATAATTATTACCAATAATTACTAACCCTCGTCACGCTAGTAACTATTTATTTTAAAATCCAAATTAATAATAAATCAATTTATCCCAATTTAATTTAATTAATCCCATAATTAAATGCCATAAAAATATGGGGTATTACATACTTCCCCCTAATAACGGAATTTCGTCCCAAAATTCGAAAAATAAGGCGTACATGGTAAAAACAATTCTGGGTACTTTTCATGCATATCTGCCTCGCTCTCCCAAGTGAACTCCTCTACATTATGATGCTCCCACTTGAGTCGTATGAGTGGGAATACCTTCGACCTCAATCTCCTCTCACTATGGCCTAGGATAGCCATTGGTCTCTCCTCATAAGAACTATCGGGCTGCAAATTAATATCATCTATCGCAATATGAATGTGAGCAAAATCATCCCGAAGATATCGCCTCAACGATGAAATGTGGAACACATCATGGATACGTTGTAAGTGCTTCGACAACCCAAGTCTGTATGCCATCGATATGATCCTCTCGATAATGGGAAATGGTCCTACATATCTCGGAGCCAATTTCCCTTTCTTACTGAACCTCATCACTCATTTCATAGGAGACACTCGCAATAGTACTTGGTTTCCCACACTAAACTCCCTGAAGAACCGCTTTGCATCTGCGTAGCTTTTCTACTTGTCCTGGGTAACCGAATACGACTCCTGATTAACTCAAGCCTATCTGACGTCTCCTGAATCACCTCTAGATCAAGTAGCTTGTTGTCCCCCACCTCTAGCCAAAAAGTGGGAGAACGGAAAGGTATGCCGTACAACGCCTCGAAAGGGGCCATGCCAATTGTAAACTGGTAGGAGTTATTATAAACGAACTCCACCAGAGGAACGTACTTCTCCCATCCTCCTCCAAAATTAGGGACACACATGCGTAGCATATCCTCCAGCATCTAATTAGTACGCTCAGTCTTCCCATCTGTCTTCGGGTGATACACCGTACTCAACCGCAACTCGGTACCCATAGCCTCCTCAAAGCTCTCCCAGAAGCTTGACACAAAAATCTTTTCTCTATCAGACACGATATCCAGGTGCACCCCATGCAACCTCACTATCTCAGCATTAAATAACTGGGCATACTGTCCGGTAGTGTAGTTTATCCGCACCGGCAGAAAATGAGGTACCTTTTTCAATCGATCTGCTTATACCCATATAGAGTTGTGACCCCACTGCTATGTAGGCAACCCAGTGATGAAATCCATGGAAATGCTCTCCCATTTCCACATGGGGATCTCTAGCGGCTGAAGTACCCTGGTGGTCTCTGATGGTCCACCTTTACTAGTTGACAGGTGGCACACTTGGACACGAACTCCGCAATGTCCTTCTTCATCCCACTCCACCAGTACTGTTGCCTCATATCTTGGTACATCTTATCCCCTTCGGGATGTACCAAAAATCGATATCCATGAGACTCTATCATTATTGCATGACGTAAGTCCTACCCCTCCGGGACTACTAATCTCCCATTAAATTGCAAACCCCCATCTGAACTCACTGAGTAGGACTCTGTGCCCTTAGCTAGAAGCCGTACAATCTGATCCTGGAAGAATGAATCAGCAGCTTGGACTTGGATCACCCTCGTAACAATCTCTGGTGTGACTATTATGATGTACATAAAGGACTGGGCCACTGCATCCTGATGTCCTAACTCTTTCCATTTTGCCTTCCACTTTTCGGCCACCTCACTTACTGGCCTGTGGCTCAACGTATCAACAACTACGTTAGCCTTCCCCGGCTGGTACTGTATCTCGAACTAATAATCTTTCACAAACTCCAGCCACCTGCGCTGACGCATGTTCAGCTCCCGCTAAGTGAACAAGTATTGTAGTGATTTGTGGTCTGTGAATAGGCGAAATTTCTCTCCCAACAAGTAATGTCTCCAAATTTGCAAAGTGAACACGACCGCTGCTAGTTACAAGTCATGGGTGGGGTAATTCCTCTCGTGAGGCTTGAGCTTACGGGAGGCATAAGCTATAGCCTTCTTCTCCTGCAGAAGTACTCCACTAAGTCCCTGTAGGGAAGCATCAGTATACACCTGGTATTTTACTCCTGGACTGGGGAAGGCAAGGACTGGCGCCGAAGTCATCTTATCCATTAGCTCATCGAAAACCAACTGACAAGCGTCATCCCATATGTACGGTACTCCCTTGCGAGTCAGATTAGTCAATGAACCCGCTATTTTTAAGAATCCTCGAATGAACTGCCTGTAGTACCCTGCAATTCCCAAGAAACTATGAATCTCTGACGATGTCATTGGCTTCCCCCACTCCCTCATCGTGAACACCTTCCCCGGATCCACGTATATCCCCTTGGAGGAAATAATGTGCCCTAAGAACTGGACCTCTTGTATCCAAAACCCGCACTTCTCATACTTAGCATATAGTTGATGCTCTCGCAGAGTCTGAAGAACCCATCTCAAATGCTCGGCATGCTCCTCCTCAATCTGGGAATAAATCAGAATGTCTTCTATGAAGTAATGATAATCTGGTGAAGGAACTCTCTGAACACCCTGTTCATTAAGTCCATGAACATGACTGGAGCATTGGTTAGCCTAAACGACATAACCTGAAACTCTTAGGATATATAACGTGCCAAGAAAGCAGTCTTCGACACATCATGCTCCCTAATACATAACTGATGGTATTCCGACCTCAAGTCTATCTTTGAGAAGAAGGCAAATCCTCTCAACTGGTCGAATAAGTCATCAATTCGGGCAATGGGTACTTATTTCGTATTGTGACTTTGTTCAACTCTCGATAGTCCACACACAACCTCAATGACCAATCTATTTTCTTCACAAACAACACGGGAGCACCTTAAGGCGAGGTACTCCTATGGATGAAGACCTGTCCCAACAACTTCTCAATCTGATCACACAACTCTCTCGTCTCAGCTGGATCCATACGCTATGGTGCATGGGCTATCGGCCGAGTGCTCGACATCAAATCTACAATGAAATCTATCTTTTGCCTGAGCGGTAGTCCCGGTATCTCTAAAAATACATCGGAAAACTCACGAATTACTGGAATCGAATCAATGGGAATCACTATCTCCTTAGAGGTCTCTTTCTCTATATAATATAACTGGGTGGAAAATCCTCCCTCAGGATGAGGCATCGCCACCAGAAACATCTCCAGACCCGAAATAGCAAAAATAATTCTCCTACTGAAACAGTCTATCATGGCTCTATAATCACCAAGATAACCCATGCCAATAATGGCGTCATGCTCGTGCATATCTAAGACCAACATATCTGCAGGCAAAATCAGATTCCCAATCTCTATACCGACTCCCCGGCATATAAAGAAAATTAACGACCCATTACCCAACGATGAGTCTACACATGTCACTGTACTCTCTGTCGAGTCTAATAACCCCATGGCCCGTAAAAACTAGTGTCTATGAAGCAGTGTGATGCCACAGTGTCAAATAAAATGTGCCCCCATAGTACCATATATAGGAAACTTACCGTCAACTACGGGCGGAGCCTGCGGTGCTGCTTCCTGGTGGACATTATAAACACGTCCATACTGCAATTGTCCCTGCTGAACTAGGATGACTGGGATGGCTGGCATCTGAGGTGGTGCTGGGAGGGCGACTGGGAATATCGGTCTTTGTGGCTTCTGATGGCCACCCTGCTGGTGCGGGGGCAATCCTGACGTCTATGGCCATTCTTGCCACAACCAAAGCATCTACCCCTGAAATTTCTCCCCCTCTGTCCCTGCTGTCCTCGGCCCTAATGGCTGTTACCACCCCTCCACTGGCCCTACTGATACCACTATTGGCCCTACTCCTGGCCCTGTTCATAATGACGTTGGCCCTGTTGATTGGACTGGTCCAATATATAGCCTCTATGTCCCTGCTTAGAGTTGCTAGATCGAAATCGCTTAGCAGGGTCCCCCTGATGGGAACTCTGCTCGCCCTAACGGACCTGCCCCTATGCTGCTGGTGCCTCACTAACACTACTACCTCCCGTCCGTCCCTGCTGGATGGACTCTTCGTCTCGTTTTCTCCCCTGATTATGGAAGCAGTGGTCCTGGCAATGCAATAGGGCGACGTTCAGTTCATCAGTATAAGTATCCAACGACAGATTACTCAAGAGGTGATGGAAAATCCTCCCTGTATGACCATCCATGAACATATGAATCTTCTTCTCTTTGGTAGGTACCTCATTTGGCACTATAGTGATTAATCTCATGAACTCCTCTTCATACTCCGCAACAACCATACTTTCCCGTTTGAGATTCAATAGTTTCTACCTCATCTCAGTCTGCACGGAGAAAGGAAAGTATTTGTGGTTAAACCGCACCCAAAAACTCTGAATCATCATAATGTCCCTCTCTTCCACCACTATAAAGCGCCCCTAATAGCTTGAAGGAAGCTAGTAACTATCTCTGAATATCCGTGCACTCGTACATATGAAGATGCCTCTAGATGTCTTTCTTCCATTGGCCCGCGATGACAATATTAGAGATGCATGAGAACTCTGGGGGATGTGCTCTCTGAAAGGCATCCCTAACCCTCTCCCATGCATTGGGAAACAGAGCTAGAACTGGCGCCACAGCCTGAACCTGGGGTGGGGCATGCTGCACCACTGCTAGCTTCATTCACCGCCTGAGAAACTATGGTGACAACTTTGGCTGCGTTCATTATTCCTTAAGCCTGAGATACTGGCTGCTTTGGTTGGGCCTGTCTGTCTCGTGGTGCACGTTGAGGAGGCATCTAAGACGAGAAAGAATTTATCACTCCATAGTTATTATTAAATCTCAAATAGCTGAAGATGTAATCGCATAAATAAGAATACAACAGTCCTAAAATAGGGCTCTATATCAAAGACGCTAAGCTGGAAGCACAATAAGGCGTACAGATCCTAAAGAACTCTATAACCTGATGCTCTGATACCAACCGTGAAACCCCGCCTAATTAAATACCGTATGATCAGTCCTTTATTAAATTAAATCAAAGTATCCGGTCGGCATACCCCTAAAATATTTGTACAAAAATGCTAGAAAATGCCTGTAAAATCCACAAATTCTTCAAAAATTTCCTAAAAATGCCATACAGGTATTAGAACATTTCTTCAGCATAAAAAGAATTTTATGCTCCTACAATCCTTATCCGAATTAATATCACACTCTTACCCACATCACTAACCCTAAAACACATGTCATAAAATGATGCATCCCAAAAACGTCCATTACAATTCCCCAGCAGAATCCAAAACCAAATGCTATCCCAGCAGGATTACATAATATCCTCCAAATTCCCCAGCAAAATTTCAAGACTAAACTTCCTCCTAAGAGGATATGATCCCCAGTCGATGTATTTTCCCTAGTAAGATCTCAAAAATGATAAAGCCGCAAGCACAAAAGACACTCGAAGAATAAACCTCCCCATGTCACAAATTTAGGTCCTTAGGATTAACCTCGGTCCACAGAATCGATCGTCATAACTTTAGGTCCTCAGAATTGACCTTGATCCTCAAAATTGGTCGCTACAACTTTAGGTCCTCATAATCGGTCGTCCCAACTTTAGGTCCTCAGAATTGACCTCGACCTGTAGAATTGATCGTTCTAACTTTAGATCCCCATAATTAACCTCGACGTATAGAATTGGTACCTACAACTTTAGGTCCTCAGAATTGACCTCGACCCTCAGAATTGGTTGCTACAACTTTAGGTCCTCATAATTAACCTTGACCCTCAGAATCGATCGTCATAACTTTAGGTCCTCAGAACTGACCTCGACCCACATAATCGATCGTTATAACTTTAGGTCCTCAGAATTGACCTCGACCCGCAGAATCGGTCATCCCATCTTTAGGTCCTCAGAATTAACCTCGACCAATAGAATTGGTCACTACAACTTTTGGTCCTTAGAATTGACCTCAACCCGCAGAATCGATCGTCACAACTTAAGGTCCCCAAAATTGACCTCGATCAGCAAAATCGATCGTCCTAACCTTAGGTCCTCAGAATTGACCTCGACCCATAGAATCGATATCTACAACTTTAGGTCCTCAGAATTGAGCTCGTCCCTCAGAATCGGTTAGCACAACTTTAGGTCCTCAGAATTGACATGGGCCCTCAGAATCGTTCATCATAACTTTAGGTCCTCAGAATTGACCTCGACCTATAGAATCGGTCGTCCAACTTTAGGTCCTCAGAATTGACCTCGACTCGCAGAATCGATCATCACAACTTTAGGATCTCTGAATTGACCTCGATCCTCACAATCGATCGTACCAACTTTAGGTCCTCAAAATTGACCTCAGCCCGTAGAATCGATCATTCAGAATAAACCTCGGCCCTTATAATTGGTCATCCCATCTTTAGGTCCTCAAAATTGACCTCGGCCCTCAGAATCAGTCGTTACAAATTTAAGTCCTCAGAATTGACCTCGACCCTCAGAATCGGTCATCCCCAAAATTTTCTTAGTTCCTCAGAATCGACCTTGGCCCTCTGTATATGTCATCCATATCCTTTTGGTCTGTAAAATTGACCTATTTCCCAAACATCCATGTAGTGTCTATTCGATGGACTTTATTTTTTCTAAACCTTACCCGTCGAGGTGCTCTGTAGACACCACATTATAGGACCCTCCTAAGACTCTCATTAGGTCCCTAAAACTTCCCCATTTACCATAGAAACCTAGGTCTTATTTTAAGTACCGATCTCAAGGCCATTGAGTGCTCTTGAGCCCCATTTGACTCCGATCAGCTTTCTCGTTAGGGCGAAAGCTCAATGAATCTTCGAAAGGCTCTAAATCCCCTTTCCAAATATCTGCCCCATAAGTCAATCGACCTCCATTTTACTATTGAAAATCAATTTGGAGACCATTGAGCACTCCCGAGCCCCATTTTAACCCCAATTAACTTCCTCTCCCAAGGAAAAGTTCAATGAATCTTTGAAAGGCTCTGAATCCTCTTTCCAACGATCCGTTTTCCCTTAAAAATTGATTCAGAAGCCATCAGGAATTCTCGATCTCCTTTTGATGCCTATGAGTACTTAAGCTCGAACTAGACTAAATGAATCTTAAAAAGACACTGAATACCCTTTTCAACGGTCCACCCCGTGCGTGAATCAACCTTACGATATGAACGAACAACTCATTTTACTTTGATGGTTCACTGGGAGCTTCTGGGCCCCGTTTGATCAAGGTTAACTCTTTGAACTGAAGAAGATTGAATTAATTTTCAAAGGGATCTGAATAACCTTTCCAACGGTTCATCTCATCCATGAATCGTCCTTACGGTTCAAACGAACGATCCGTTTTCCTCCGGGAATATCCTGTTTAATAGACAGTCAGGTGCTTTCAATCCCTATTTGACAAAAGTAAACTCCTGAAGTAGGGAACGACCCAATGGATTCTCAAAGGTCTCTGAATACCCTTTCTAGCGGTATGCCCCGTGAACGATTTGGACTTACGGGTTGCATTTTACAATTATTTTTTGAGAAATCTGTATGAGCTTGCGTAATGGCAAACCCATTTCCCCGCCTATCGGCAAGGTGTTTGGGGATACCTTTCGATAGGCAGGACATGGACAATGCTGATAAGAAACCCCTTGACCTTATATAAGGAGAGCATGAGCTCACGCCGGGAGGGACCCCAGAAACATCCCTCTCAGTGATCTCAACAATATCCTCTCAAAGTCAGCGTGGTTTCTCTATTGAAATCTGTCCTCATATTCCATTCCCATTCCTTTCACACCCAATTCATCAAAAATCCTTTCCCTCTCCTTATACAAACTCCATCCACTTGCAAGGGTAGTCTTTTCAACAACCAAGTTCAATCTTCAAGTCTCCAAAAAGGGTCCGAACATTCTTATCTCTCTTTTAATTTCCTTATTTTCGCATTAGTTATCTAATCCTTAATTTAGCATTTCATCTTTATTAGGCCACACATATTAATAATCTTACCTTTTTATTAGTTGTATTGAACATAACATATTTTCTATAAAAAAGAAAAAGAAAAAGAAAAAGAAAAAGAAAAAGAAAAAGAAAAAGAAAAAGAAAAAGAAAAAGAAAAAGAAAAAGAAAAAGAAAAAGAAAAAGAAAAAGAAAAAGAGGGTTTTACTTATATATTCCAAACAGGATTCCTCTCCACATTTTATCAAATTAAAATAACCTTTTGACACACACACATTTAAATACAATCCCCAGTTGGATTTATGGGATAGACCATAACCTCATATTGCGCACGAACTACGTGGACTTTGATGCCTTTTTAGGCTACGTAGGCATTTTGGGTCAAAACTTGAGACTCGAGTTCTCCTTGCATGTTTTTATTCATATATTATTTCTATATATTGTATTTGTCATTCTTATTCATGCTTTATCTAACATATATCATCGTTTCACCATAATGATTGATATCCCAATAAATGCACACATTATGTTTTTAATTACTATTTGGGAACACTCATACGGGTGCTCTCACTCCGCCTTTCTCCATGACGTGAGTTGAGAAATTTCATTCTTCATTTATACACACACACACAAACACACACACTTCATAGAGTTTTCTTAGGATAATGATAACACTCCTATGTTTGCGTAACATGTTCCCATTCCGTAACTTATCCCCCGAACCTTTTAACTATTGGTTTGGCAAGCATCAATATGTCTTTGATGTCGTTCTCTCGAGGCGACAACAATTCTTTTGCCTGTTTTGTGCAAAATAGGTTGGGGATTCTATCTTTTTACATCACCCCACATTGACGATGATCGAAGAACTCCTAGAAAGGGCACGAGACCTTTCTTCTTCTCTCCCTCTAACTACACGCATGAGCCCCAAAACCCTCCGAGGAATGGAAGGAATAAATGGGGGTTGGAAACATAGCCCTAGAGAGGGCTGCAGTAGGAGAAACTTCATCAATAGGGAGAACCCCTGCACCTATCAACCCCCGAGCAAGACTAGGGGTCACTGCCACAGAAGGGACACCTCCCAGACCTTGGTGGGCCTGGTCCTTCCTTGGCAGCTCTAGACGAGCAGGAGGCATTTTTTTCATCGTCTTAAATTAGGGCTCATGGGTCTTCATTTCATCACGCTCCACAACCACAGGATGTTTGGAGCCTCCCTCCTTAATGTTTCATTTCTCGGCTGAAGATGAAGACTTGGTTCCAACAGCGAGATTGGAGATCTTCCTCTTCACAATCTCTGGGGAAGGAGTTGTAGTTGACACAAGGATAATGCATATCATTTAATGGAAGAATTTATACCTTCAGCACTGATATGTCCCTCCAATGGGGGAGATAATTCTAATTCAGTGGTCGAGGAAGATGAGGTTGACTCCTCCAGATTAATAGGGGTTAAAGAATATCTTCGGTTGGCTGAGGAACAAATGATGTGATGGAACTTTGGTAATCCAATAAGACAGATGCCGAATGAGAATGACTTTTCCCAATTCTTTATTGAATAAACCAGACAATCTTCAGGTTAGCGAAATTGACTTCAGACAAGCGGGGAATATCTATCTTTTTTCTTCTGCTAAACACAAAAACAAAAATTATGATTAGTAACTGAATAAATTGAAAGAATAAAGTAGAGAAACATATATGAGGACAATAAGAGGTGCCAACTTATGCCCTATCCTTCTTAAGGGTAATGGGGACTAATGTACTCCTCGCCCTCATGAAGAGGGGCAAATGACCAATCCTTTACTACCAGTCCATCATCCTAATAATGTTTATTGGAACAAGGTAAATTTACTTCCAAAGTCCTATTATAATATCTGGTCTTCAAGTAATAAATATTGTCACTTGTGGTCCCCCAGCTGCATCAATATATCAATTTCGTTATATTTATGTGGGTGGCATTCGTTAATACACTTGACAACATTTACTACTCTCCAAATATTAGGTGCACTTGGGCTGGGACAATATCAAAATGTTAATGAAATTCAAGGAATAAACAATTAGGCGGGAAAGTAACTCCACACTCTGTCATAAAGATAATAGGAAGCCAATGACCCTCTTCCAGTGAACACGGGTAAAAAAGGACCTATCACAAGTTCTGTTTTCATCCACTCAGGGGTCTTATGTGTTATTTTAAATCCTCCATAGAGCTCTTACCTAAGATATACAACATCGTGATAAAGAAGAAAGGAAAACGCAAGACAGATAGAGTTTTTACAATGATAATAATGACACAACAATAATTCTCTTAAATGGCAGAGTGAAGAAGTGAGTTTGAAGTTCAAAATGGGAAAAGACCGAGAGAAAGGACTCTTTATAGGATTTGTGACGTCTCTTATGTTGAAAATTTTGAAATGATTAAGTGTACCATCATTTCAGATATCGACGGCATATCGTTTCTTTAGGGAAAAATGACCAGTTTACCCCTGAACGGTTCGCTATTTTTTAACTATTTACAAAATTATCACCGCCTTAATATGGTAGTCTGAGATTTACATGTTCCAGAGGTCGGTGGCTGACTAACCTCTTTCAGATAGCCGAGTAGTTCCAAACTAAGAGTATTCCATCCTTTCACTCATTATATCACTCCAATCGAGAATGAAATATTAGGGGCTTTTGTTGTAGCCTCATATAAATAGACCAAGTGAACCAATAAAAGAGTGAAATCTATCATCATGATCAGTGGTCCCTCAAACAACACACGGATGTGGTCAGATTAGTTATTTTGCTGGTCGACTATCTAACTGACTGGTCCCATAAGAATAAACAGTCAGTCATACGAACACACACGCGTGGGGCTCTCAACAAGCACCATGCACATGCATATGAATAATATCTAACTGCCTATTATCATGTAAAGATGTAAATACCTAATGTATAAAGTTATTCCATCTCTTTAACTTCCAACTACTATAAGTAGTTCACAACCTCTCTCAGCTAGGGGAAACTAAAAACATTTTCTCTAAACCCTAGAGAGCTCTTGACAGGATCGTACTCAAACCCAAAACTTAGTAGCATTGCACCCATGGATGTAGGCATCATATTGGGTTGGACCACGTAAAAGTATTTGTGTCTTTTTCTTTCTCTCATCCCCCTTTAGCTTATCATTTTGTGTGTGTTTATATTTATTGGTTTTGGTTTGATCGAGCTAAGAGTATTTCAAATTAGTAAACCAAATTTAGACACCAACAATAAGAGAGAATTCATTTAAATTATGAGAATAAGGGTGCCCTTAGGCCCCTTTTTATAAGAGGCTAAGGGGTATGCCTGTTGACAACCCTGGGTATGCCTGCTAACAGCGACCTTCGAGAAATCTCAAATCTCCCTGAATTTTTACGCCCTACCTATTGGCACACGTCAGCCAGTGCTTATCGGTACCCCTCCTCAAATTTTGTTACAAACTCAAACAAATTCCAAAAAATTGCAAAAAAATTCCAAATAATCCCCAAAACTCAAAAATTCACAAAATTATTTAAAATCACATTTTTTCCATTAAAAAAATCACCAAATTTCAAATTTCCACATTTAAAAAAATTACAGAAAAATCATAATTGTATTTTGCCAAAATTGCACATTTTCTAATAAAAATCCTCAAAAATAAAAAATGTCCAAGCATTTAAAATCTTCAAAAAATTACGATGTCTCTTAGAAAAATCCAAGAATTCTCTGATCACTGCATATCTTTTCCAAAAATAACTTATCACTGCTTAGGTCTGCAGAATTGACATTTTCACTCTTTAAGTCTACATAATTGACCTTCTCACTCTTTTGGCTTGCATAATTGATTGTTTCATCCTCTAGGTCCTCATAATTGACCTTTACGCTCTTCAAATCCCTAGAATTAACCTATGTACTCAGACTTAGGCCGCGATCCTCTAAATTTATTGCATACATTATTTAGGTCCCCGGAGTTGACCTAGGCCCTCGTAATTAGGTTGCGATCCTCTGGAGTAGTCGAACACATTCTTTAGGTCCCAAAAATTGACCGAGGCCCTTAAAATTAGGCCGCGATCCTCTAAATTAGTTGAATACACTCTTTAGGCTCACATAATTGACCAAGGCCCTCATAATTAGATCACAATCTTCTGAATCGGTCGCATACACTCTTTAGATTTTTAGAATTAACATTATCCCTGAAAATTAGGCAGTGATACTTTGAATCAATCACATACACTCTTTAGGTCCCCACAATCAACTTAGGCCCTCAAAATGGGGCTCGACCCCCTGTATCGATCACATATACTCTTTAGGTCCTCAGAATCTACCTAAGCCTTCAGATTAGTTTGCGATCCTCCAAATCAGTCGCACACACTCTTTAGGTATTCCGAATTGACGTAGGCCCTCAAAATCAGGCCGCAATTCCCTGAATTGGTCACTTGCACCCATTATGTACTCTGAATCAATCTGGGCCCTTAGATTTGGCCTTGACTCTCTAAATCAGCTGCTTACACTCTTTAGGTCTTGATAAATGACCTAGGCCCTCAAAATTGGCAATAACTCCCTGAATTGGTCACTCCCACTACCTAGGTACTCAGAATTAAACCTTTATCCTCAGCATGATCAAAATCTACTCATCCCCACCAAGGGTTTCGGAGCACAAAAACTTAAGTAATCCCAAACTTTCATCAGTATATTTATCTTTTGATAACCTTAGTTTATACAAAGCTCACTCGTCAAGGGTCTTTGTAGATACCTCATTCTAGTACCCCTTCAACACCTTTGTAGGGTCCAAACAAAGTCCCTTTCCACCTTCAGACTACTAGTTCTCCTTCAAGTCTTACTCGGAGGTCATCGGATGCTACCGAGCCTTCGTTTGACTTTATTAAACTCTTATATTAGAGAGTATCTCAAATCAATTTTATAGGTCTCTAAATCTCTTTTCCAACGATCCATACCATGCGCGAGTCTGACTTACGGTTCGAATTTTGCAACCTTTCTTCTGTGAAACCCTAACAAGAGGTCATCGGATGCTCCTCGTCTCTATTTGACTTTAGTCAACTCTCAAACTTGAGAGTATTTAAACTTATTTTCATATCACTATGAATCCCCTTTCTAACTATTTCTACCGTGCGCAAATCAGACTTATGGTTCTCGTTTAACAAATTTTTACCTAGAAATCCTAAACATAAGTTACCGAACGATCCTCGAGAGTATCTCAACACATTTTCATAAGGCTCTTAATACCCTTTCCAACGGTCCATACCATATGCGAATCAGACTTAAGGTTGACGTTTAACAACTTTTTTACCTAGAAACCATAATCAAAGGTTACCGGATGCTCCCCAAACTCCATTTGACTTTGTATGACTCTCAAATGTAAAATTATCTCACACAATTTTGTATATATTTGAATCCTAATTCTAACGGTTCCGTCCATGCATGAAATGGACTTACGGTTTACATTTTATGATCGTTTCTCCATAAAATCCATTTTCAGCCTCCCTACAAGCACCCCTTCCCCCTTGCCTACATGCAGGGGACAATTTACTTGGCCACCAAGTATAGTAGGCATGTTGATAGGCTGGTCAATTTATATGTCAGATGGAAGCCCCCTTCAGGGGCATCCTAGTTTTTTTTCCCTTTAGGATTTTATATTTAAGGAAACCTTGACCTTATTGTTTGGGATCTTTTCCTCAAAATCAGTGTGGCAGCCTTTCAATACATCACTTTCAAAACATTATCTCTATATTCCCTTACCTCACCTCTCTCCATCCCACCACCAATTAAAATCAGTCTACTAAAAAAAATTCTAGTTATTTAGAAGGTCCAAATTCTAACTTTATTATTTTAGTGTCATTTTGAGCATCCTATTGTTTTAAGATATTTCTTAACTAATTCGTGTTTTCTCATCACTAATCACCTTTTTATTATTTATACACTCATAAACCTATTTCCATTTTTTTAAATTAAGAGGGACAAAATCCCTAGAAAAATTTATTAATGAGAGGAGATACTCGCCCAAGAGTGTATAAAGCTTACGTATGATGCATGAAAGAAGGTACTGAAAAACAAATATGGGGCTTTATGATAGCACCATTACAATAGGTAAATAGACTTTGCACTATGCCTAATGTATTGGCATACTAGTTTGTCCAGCTTGACAACCCCTCTAGCCATAGTTGGAAGATCCAAAAATTAATGAAAAAGTGATAGAGAAGGGATATTGATCCCATGGTTTACAAGAGAGTCAGCTACCATGTTTGATTCCCTATAACAATGAGATAAGATGAAATTGTTGTTCGAAAGGATCTCCTTGATTTCTTCAACACATTTTAGCAGTTGACATTGAGGTACCCACTTATTTTTAATCAGGTTCACCACGGATAATGAATCTGACTCAATCTCCACAATTTTGAAATTATAGTCCAAAAAAATCTTGATTCCTAACCAAATACTTTTAATTTTCACACAAGTGTTAAAGTCAATTCCTGCAGGTTGGGAATATGCCAAAATAATATCACCTCTGTCATTTCTTACAATCCCACTTATACCACTGAGCCTTGGATTCCCTCTCAATGCCCCATCAGTGTTTAGCTTGAACCACGATGGTGTAGGGTGCCTCCACTTGATTAATTTAACCAAATGAATGTTCCTAAAAATTTGTAGATTGAAAGCTTTGTGTATTCCATGATCAAACGAAGAAATTTTATTTTTGAATCTAGTTCCCTTGCAAATATCTAAAATAAAGGAAATAGATTAATGAACAATGGCTTTTGTATCAACCTTAATCTTTTTTCAAAGAGAAATTTATTTCTACTCTTCCATATTTCCCATCAAACAATATTTGGTATGCATTTACTAGGAACCTGGAAAAATCTTGAGGCCCAGATTTGATCCACAAACTTTGAAGAACAGAAGAAATATTGGATGTGTTCATATCAATCCCCATTAAATTGGAGAATAAATTCCACACAGGTATGATTGTAGGTCAATGGATGAACATGTGATCCAATAATTCTATATGAGCCTGACATGCCAAACATCTTGAACAAAGCTTAATGCCAACTGACTGAATGGCTTGGCCTATAGGAAGACAATTTTTAATTATTTTCCATAGGTTAATCAAGAAATTTTTTGGAATACTAATATCCAAAATAAAGGTGCTGAGAGTAGATAATGGATAGTGCATTATGAAACAATCATAAGCACAGCTGAGAGAGAACTGACCTGTTACTGCAAGAACCCAAAACCAATATTCTTTCTTAAGAAACATATTTTCTAGGCATGTTTCTTTCACCCTGGCTAAATTCCTCCATGTATGAGACACTACAGTAGTACCCTGACTGCAATTTTTATACCTATTAGTCATGTAAGCTGACCATAAAGACTTTTCAGTGGACATCTTCCAATAGAGCTTCATGAAGGATGCTATAGATAGATGATTGAAATTTACAAGGCCAAGACCTCCCTCCTTGATATCTCTACTAAGTTATTCCCAGCTCTTCCATTGGTGCTTCCATCATTGGACATCATTACCTCCCCAGAAGGCATAAAAAACTCAAAAAACTTAAAAAGAGGGCTTAACTCATAAAACCCAAATTAGAGTTTTCTTCCACTTTTTTACATTTTCACCACTTCTGCACGCTTTTTCACAAATTAAATTAGAAAAATCTAGTTTTGGATTTATGGCGATGTTACTTTTTGATTACATAGGCATCCCAGGTTTATCCTAGGATTTGAGTCCTCATTTTCATTATTTTACTTTGAAAGCCTACCTATTTTTATTCTTTACCGGTTGCACTGACACGCGTACTCACTTGTTTATAGTGAGTTATAATTTGGTGATTTTCTCATAGATTATTTATTATTATCTATTTTTACCTGTTTTTACCCTCTAGCGGTCTCGTTGACACGTGTACTCACTAATCTATAGTAAGTCATGATCCACTGTATTGCTCATATCATAGCCCTTTTCATTAATTTTATTTGCCTTTTTAGCGGTCCCGTTAGACACACGTTTTCACTTTCTTGTAATGAATCATGATCTTGTGCATTGCTCATATTTTGGCTACTATTATGTTTTTCTCTTTATATAAGTCATACTCCTTCGATTGAATCATTTTTGTCTTTTCAATGATGCGAACCCGATGATATCGCTCCTTATGCACTTTTCATGTATATATACAATTTCCACCCAAAACATATTTTACACATTTTAGGAGAATGAATACATTTTATAGCCCATGAGATATTAAAAGGGTGAAATAGTTGCCTAGCACATTCCCATTCCATAACTTAGTCCCCGAGCTTGCAATCTATTTGGCTTCCTATGTATCAGTAGTCTTTTACGTCTTATCCTAGGGGAAGGATACATCTGTTGACTTTTTTTAAGTAAAATAGGTTGTGACTCCCATATTTACACTTCCATACACCCTTAACGATGGTCGATTTTATGTCCTCGAGGGCTCATGAACATCGCGCGAGTGGTGGATAAGGGATTTTCTTCCTTGACCCTCATTTTCACATCATTATTTTGGGGTGAACCCATTTTCTGGATGGCCACAGTCTCTTTCCTTGAATGGGATAAAATTGGGTGAATAAAGTTTAAACCTATTTTGAGATATTTATGCTTTCTTAAGAGTCTTGTTAGGATTTCATACTTTGAACCGTAAGAATTCAAAATAGGGATCGTTTTTGGGATAAGACTATCTTTTTACTAAAGTTACCTTGTTGTTTGAAGATCAGGAGTTCTAACTGCTTTTTTGATGCCACTAACAGAGGCAATATAGTGTCATTCTTTACCTTATTTATGAACCATGTTTATTTATGATTTTGAGCCAGAGGCATTGACAACGGCTTATACGAAGTATGGTAATGAAATAGTGAATTAGAGATTCTAAGCAAGAAAACTAACGATTTCGCGAGAAAGGCAATAGTATTATTCTTTACTTAAGTTATGAGCCATGTTTTATTTATGATTTTGAGGCAGATGAATTAATAGCAGCTTATACAGAGTATGGTAATGAAGCAGCGAATCAGAGATTCTAAGCAAGAAAACCAACGATTTCGTTAATAAAATCAGGGAGATGGGTGTTTAATGGAGTTTGGAGGATTTCACTCGAAACCCTGAAATTTTCACAAATGTAGGATTTGGAATTAGATGAGAGATAACTAGGATTTAGTCTTTCCCATATATGGCGCCTTTTTGTTATCATCTAAAAATGGATTTAAGTTTGTCTTATCTAGAAAAACCCAATCACAGAAAATAAACAATAGATGCATAATGTATATGTTGTTAATCAGAGATGGATATGAGGATAAGAGGATTCACACTAAGAAATAGGTGGTTCAGTCCTTAAGAATGAGCCTACGTCTATGATTTCTCTTGTTTCTTTCAGATTATATCCGTACAAAAGAGGGTGTAGTATCTAAGTTTTAGACAAGAAGGATGGTTGAGAATGTTCTTATAGGTTGGTGGGTAGAATCAATTATTTCTCTCCGAGGGATCCGTCCTTTATAGTGATTCCTATAAAAAGAAAGGTGTGCTATCCAGTATGGTCCATAATGGAGGCATCTTTGATTAATGGAGCACTTAGAGATTAGTTTCAGGTTTCACCCAGTAAGGAGAGGTGCATCACATGCTGGTCATATGACATGCCAGGCACATGTTATTAGCTGGTCGCTAAAATCCCAAGTTGTCATGCTGCCTTGCTATCATCCATCGAGTGGAGAATACGGTCGAGCTCAAGGGTAGGCCGAGATTTTTTACCATAATTTTTTCGACCGGGGTCAAGGTCTTCAAGTTATGATAAGTTTTACAAATATGGTATAATAAAATCCCCCAAGACTTTAATTATGATGGCAAAGAAGTGAGTTAAGTTTTATTATAATCCATCATGGGACAATATCTGCTAGTTCGCAAATCATTAGATATTCTTCTCAACCAGCAACTGATCACCTTGTATGTTTCTCGCTAAAATTTCTTAGCTGACTTAAGTAGGCCACGTGTCAGTGATCTGGGAGGGCTTTTAAAATGCTTCTGGCACGCTTTTTTATCTTTAATATGAAAGTGGGGGGAAATTTGATTTTGCCTTGCTTCAAAATATAACGATCCAGTTTCTTGAGAGAGAGATAGATAGATAGATTAAACTGTTCATTTTTCTCTGGGATTTATCGTTCTTTCCCTTGTCGAAATTAGTTTTCCTCCCAAATTTCTCAGGTATTTTTGTGCAATCTTTCCTCTTTTTAATTGTTCATTCACTTCTTGGTTATAGTATTTTACTTTCCCTAAGGCTTTTCTCAATCCGTTATTTTTTATGATTTCTTGTGGTGTAGTGGTGAGTGTCCTGTATAAGTGATTTGTTTAGGATTTGGAAACAAATTTACAATCTTCACCACCTTTACCCCGGTGCTTTTTCGGATAGGTTTCCCCTCTTTTGCAAGTTATTCACTCCAAATACGATCCTAAATACCCTAACTTTGTTCCCAAATTAGCTTCCTCTACTGTGTCAGCTACCAAGCCCCCAAGTGTTAAGTATATTATCTCTGAGTTTTATACCTTAGAGTGCTTTGAAAGTGCAAACATTAGAGTTGGGGAGAAAAAATATATAGATACCTAAGACATAACATTTTATGTCAAGATGAACTCTGAGGAGAAAGCTTTGTTGGCTAAAATAACTATTTCCACAAAGCTAATAGTAGTCCCTCTGAAAGATGGGGATATGGACTTGAGATAGACTTCCACCCCCACTTTTGACCTAAACACTTCGAATACTAAGGGGTATATGAATGATATTAGAGCTAAAGACTTGGTTGACCCGAGGGTATTATATTCCATCCCTGAGGACGTGTCCATTAGGATTCCTGACCCAGAGGAGAGGGCTTATGATAGGAAGAATGCTGATGAGATCTCTATTTCCCTCTTTGGGCCCTTCAGGTAGAAGTTTGTCTTCCACTCCATTCTTCAATAAGATCCATTTTGATGGGGTTTAGACTGCTGTTACTCATTTTCCCCAAATGCTTACAAATCCATTATCGGAGCTATGATTTACTAGAAGAAGTACATGGGATTTGACATAAGTGGAGATATATTTAGGTTCGTATATGGTTTGAAAGAGAAGCACATGATCCATCGCTATTACTATTTTTCCCCCAAAAAAATCTAATACTAAGATGATGCAGGTCTCTCAAACCAGTAACTATAAGTGGAAGACCAAACTTATTTATATTTCTGGTGCATGGGAGTTTTTTCCAAATGATCCTGTGAGGGGGATTAGTATTTGTAGAGATTAGATCCCCTTTGACCTGATTACCAAGAAGTCTCCTCAACTGGACAAGAGACTGGTGAAGCTCATCAGGCTAGTTTTCACATAAAACCCAATGTTTTTTGAATATGTGTATACTCCCAAAAGGTTTGGAAAAATGATAAATTATTTAAGCATTAGTACCCTTTACCTTGAAGCTTATAATCCATCCAAGCCTTCTTATAGTTGCAAATAAAGTTCTGATGAGGAGGAAGAGATGGCTGTTGTGGAGGTCAGACAAGTAAGAGATGATAGTGAGGAAGCCGACCTAGATGTCGAAGAAGGTTAGATATTTCTCATAAGTGTTAGGTCATTTATAAATTGATTTTATTCCTTCTTGCTTTTGCACTTCATACTTTGCTTGCTTACTAACTTATTGTTATCCAAATCACGGTGAAGTTTTCACCCCAAACTTCAGCTCTTTTATTATGGCCCCAACAAATGTTTTTCGGTATAGGATGAAGGAGATTATGGCCAAGTAACTCCAGGAGTTGGCTGAAAAGGCAGCTGCTAAGAAAGCTAGGGAAGAAACCCGCAGTAAGCAGCGCAATGAGAACTCTCCAAGGTTCTCCATTGCTTACGCTATTGGCTATTGAAGAAGACAATAAGAAAAAAAATATCGACAAGGGAAAAAATAAGGTATTTGAGGAGAAATATGGTGGTAGAAAAAGATCTCTGGAGGATCCCCCTACAAAGATCCCAAGTTGTGGCAACTGTCTAAACGGGGGGATTCGTCCTCTCCTTATGATCCTATGCAGCTTTTCATGTTAGACACCAATCACTAAGGATGAGCTGTTGGATGACCCTAACTCTCCATTATGCTCAATGCTGCCAATACACCTGCAGTTTTGGGCTATATGGGTTACAACCCTGATTTCAAGTTTATACTGGGCCTGGATGTTGATAACTTATGGAATTTTGCTTCCCACAAGGCATTAACAGTAAGTTTATTTAGATCGTATCTTTATTGTGTTTTGATTGGTTGAGCTTTTTGACTTTTAGTTAACTTGACTGTTCACTTTGCAGAGTAACATGGCTACTACAATCCCGAGGAAGAAGACTAAAACTACTATAAATACCTGCAACGACCTCAGGGTAGCCAAGGAGGACATTGATAAGAAAATAAAAACTCATAAGGATGACTTAACAAAAGCTCACAATAAGCAACAAGATAGTGATGAGTAGCCAATGAGCAAGGTTGGGAAGCTCCACAAGTTAGAAGAAGTTATTAAGTTGTAAGGACATAAATTTTCAATTGAGTCTTAATGTAGTGTTGGATCAATTCCGGACAAAAACATTTGAGTCATAGGATAATATTATGTGAGTATCCTCCAAGCCTACGACGTTTGAAGTTTGAGTTGAAGACGTAGTGTCCAGTATTTCAAAGTGAAGATATCATTTGCCGTGTTTCAGTGCCTCGTTTATACGTCATCAACATCACCGTATTCCATTGTCTCCAAAAGGTATGAATGCATTATATATATATATATATGTAGGAGACTTGGAATATTTTTCTTGGGTGTAATTTTATTTTAAAATGAATTTTAATTTCAGAAAGTTATTTAAGAACTTTGAATTAAAAGTTTTTGGGCTTAAAATGAAATTTGGCTATTCTGACATTTCGTTCGAAATTATCGTTCGAACGAGAATGTCGTTAGAACGAGTTTGCTAAGGACTTTTCCTATTTTTGCCACTAGAACATCGTTAGATGTTTGTTCAAACGAGGCTTCGTTCGAACGAAAATCTCGTTCGAACGAGTTTTCTGGTGGGAATTTTGTTGACAGTTTTCTCTTTGTTCCCACTTCTTTTGCCCCACTAACTTTTGACATAATTAATAGGTGCGGGAACCAACATTGGAAAACCAACTATTGACATTTTCAAAACATATTTGAGAGAAAATTTTAGAGAAAAAGCTTCTTAGTTCAAAAGTTCATTGTTTAGTGTTTTTGGTGTAACCATGATCTAATTTCTACAAAAATACTTACACCCATAGTTTAGTTTATTTTATCTAAGTATCTCTGCACATATATCTATTGGTTGGAGCTTATTGCTTGGCACCATTGGTTCATCTCTACCAACATAAAGAGAAGTTTGGGTTTACTTCTACATCCCACAAAGAAGAAGACATTTGATTTTTACTGCGGCGTTCTCATACGGTGAAAGGTACCGTGGTGGTTGACGGGTTCCAAAAGCTACATTAGTGGATTCCAAGGTTCCGTTGGAGTCCGGGATTGTCGACTAAGCAGAGGTTGGTATAAGAAGATGTGTCAGGGTCTTGAAGGAGTCAAATCGAGTTGAGTAAGTAATTTATCTTGTACATGTAAAAATTTCATACTTAGTGGACTTAAGGATAGGGCAGTCCGAGATTTTTCCCATTTGGGGTTTCCTCGTACATCGCAGCGTAGTGGTTGTGAATTTATTTTATTTTGCAAAATTCACCTTAGATGCATGCTTAGGTAAAAATATAAAATTTGGTTTAATTCACTTCTCTTGTTTAAAATGGTGCATGTTTAATTATTTGGGTAAAGTTTTTTTTTTAAGTTAATTTAATTCAAGTTGGCACTTATTTAATTGGATTATATTCTTGCCTAAATTGTTTAAACTTGATAATTAAATTAATTTGGTTTGAGTGAATTTAAAGTGTGTATGTGTTCACCATAATTCACTTAGTTAAGTTTAATTTTAATTTTGTTTTTAGAAATTAAAATTTGTGTTTAATTTAATTTTTCATCTTTTTAAAGAAAAGAAAATCAAATAAATTTGGAAAATTAAATTGTTATTAGGAACCATCTTTAATCTGCACATATAGGAAATTAAAGTGAGAGATTTTTTAATTGGGGGTCCCACTGAACTTTCATAAGTCTACCAATGACCAGCAGGAGGCTGAAAAAATTAAACTCTTTGAAGCACTGTTGGCTATTTCCATGGCTGGGGAACAGGTTATGAAAGGCTTCAAAGAGTCCGAGGAATACGTCGTTGACACCACAGTAGCTTTCATCAAATGATATGACAAGCTGAAAAAGAGGGTATCTAAGCATTACCCTGACATTATTGAAACCGTTATGGCTTGGCAGGGGGTGATAACGAGGCAAAAGCCATGGAAGAGGAAGAGGAAGTCACCCATCGAGCAGAAGCATATTCAACATTTGAGGATGATTTCCAAGTCTTTAAGGTGGTTTAAGGGGAGCATACTACTACTGGTAAATCAGGAGCTGCCTAAAAGGAAGCTGTTGAAAGAGAAAAGTTTGTCACCAAAGGCACTGGCACTACTTAGCTCATTTCCTCTCTATGTGTAGCTTTTTGTTTGGAAAAAATGGTATTAATAAAAAAAAATTTGAATAAATTTTATTTTGTGTAATGTGAATGGCTTTATGCATATCTTTGTTTATTACATATTGTGTTCCCATTTATGTAATTGTTACATTTTTTTAGATTCTGCCAACTTTGCATTTGCATTTTATATTTCAATGTTCTAGTATTTATTAGCTTTTAGCTTACTAGTCCCTTTAAAGATTACATGTAGTCGGAGACATATAATATATTTGTTGGATTGGCTGAAGCCAACCTGATCTGTAATTATTTGGTGCAGTCAAAGACGTACATTTCAAAATATGTGGATGTTATGTGATCGGATCTTGTCGATAGATCCTCTCCCAAAAATATTTTTGTGAAGTCAAAGACGTGCAGTAGATCAATTGGGTTGGTTGAAGTCGACTTGATCTGTGGTTATTTGGTCCAGTCAAAGACGTGCATTTCTAAATATGTGGATGATTTGTGATCGAATCTTGTCGATACTCCCTCTACCAAAAATGTTTTTGTTAGGTCAAAGACGTGCAATAGATCAATTGGGTTGGTCGAAGTCGACCTGATCTGTGATTATTTGGATAGTTAAATGTTAATAAGAATAAGACCAATAGAGGTAATAAACCTCTTCATATAATGAACTCTTGTTCATACAAATTTTATGTTCTCACCATGTAAGACTTTCTAATGATAATACTTTTTGAGATGTTCAGAATTCCATAGGTTTTTGAATAGCTCCCCCTCTAAAGTTTCAATAGGTATGTGCTTGGTCGTACCACTTCATCCACGCGATAAGGACCATGCTAATGTTTTTCCAATTTATTAGATTTTTGAGTAACTTTCTTCAAGATGTAATATTCCTCTTTGAGTGTGCTCGGCTTGACTTTTTTATTATAAAATTTTGTCATGCATTACTGATATGCTACTACTCTGATTACTACTGCCTTCCTGACTTTGTCTATCAAATCCAAATCAAGCTTGCTCGCAAAATCACTTCTGGGAGAATCAAAATTTAACACTATGTAACTTGGTAGGCCGATCTGCACTAGGACTAAGGCCTCACTCCCAAAGGCCAGCATGCAAGGAGTTTCTCCTATCGCTGTTCGTGGTGATATCTTATAGGCCCACAGCACACTCTGTAGCTCATTTATCCAATTTCTTTTAGCTGCTTCAAACCTACTCTTCATCCCTCATAACAAAGTTTGATTTAGGACCTCTGTCTCTCTATTGCATTATGGATGAGCTAGTGATGAATGAAAATTTCTGATTTTGGCCTTGACATGATATTCTTGAAAATCATCATTATCAAATTGGGTTCCATGATAGCGATAAAAGTGTAAAGGGTCCCATACATGCTGATCACATTTTTCCACATGAACCGGAAGACTTTTTCATAGGTTATCTCAATGAGTGGTTTGTCCACCATCCATTTTGTGAAGTAATCCACTACTACCATCAAATATCTGAATCTTCCCTTTGTCTTCAATAATAGGATGAGGAGGTTCATACCCCAGATAACAAAAGACAAAGGTGATGTGATTGTTACTAACTCGAACCCTGGTATTTTGTATGTTAACCCAAACTTTTGACACTTCTCCCATTTTTGTGTGTATTTTTCACAGTCCTTACTCATTATTGGGTAGTAATATCCCTTGATAGCTATCCTTTTTACCAGTGTCTGGCCTGTTTCATGAGCTCCACATGAACCCTCGTGTATTTATTTAACCAGATTTGCTGCCTCCACATGATGAACTTATCTCGTCATTGAGAGTGTAATACTTCTTTTGTGAAGCACTCCTTTGTCCATAATGTATTTGACAGCTTTGTAACGAAGCCATTTTGCCTCTTTTTGATCGATCGATATAATGCCTTCCTTCGAGTACCTAATGATTGTATCTATTCAAGATGGGCCCATGGCTAGTTTTAGGTAGTTCACTTTTTCTGCATCAATGCCCCTCTGTAACAGAATTTTTATAGGTATAGTAGTTGATGTCAAATGGGCTAATGCAACTGACTTTGTATTTTTGGCTCTGGGAGTTCTAATAATATAAAGTGTATTTAGTTTTGATATTAACTTCTTTACCTTTTCAAGGTACTTCACCATGTTTCCCTTTATTGCTTCATGTTCTCCCAACACTTGGTTCACTATCAGCTATGAGTCACTATGAGCCTTTATCTGTTCGGCTCCAAGTAATATAGCCAACTCCAATCCATAAATTAAATCTTCGTACTCCGCTTCGGTGTCGGATGCTTCAAACTTGAATCGTAGGGTATATTTCACGTCAGCCCCATCAGGTATGTTGACTATCAGGCCAGCTCCGCTACCGCTAGAACACAATGATCTATGCATGAACACTTTCCATACCGACAGTTCATCATTAATGTCATCTTATTTTAGAGAACCATCTCTGAATAGCTTAGTAAGCTTTTTGCTGCAATTAAGGTGATTATTTTCAGGTGAGGATTTTTTTAAAGCTTTGGTCCTGTTCGGCTGGCTGTTGGATATCCTCTGCTGGGATAACAAATGCTGTTTTAGCAACTATTTTCTCCTCGTAGATGCTTGGATTTTGTCAGGGTTGGCCTCTATGCCCATTTGTTTCATAATGAAGGCTAAAAAGGTTCTTACTTTGTTCAACTTCATTTTGTACTTTTCCAATTCGTCAAACGTCTTGCCAAGGTCTTTTATGTGGTCATCCTCCTTGATGTTTTTTTCAGCATGTCATCCATGTAAACCTCCATGTTGTTCCCTATTTATTTTTCAAGTACGTTGTTCACTAGTCTTTAGTAAGTGGCACCTGTATTTTTTAGTTCGAAAGGCATAACATTATAGATAAAAGTACCTCGACTGGTGATGAAAGAAGTATTCTCTTTGCCTCCCGGGTTTATTTTAATCTGGTTGTATCTAGAATATGCATCCACAAAGCTCAGAAGCTCATAACCAGTTGTTGTGTCCACCAATTGGTCTATTCATGGCAAAGGCTAACAATCCTTAGGACATGTTTTATTTAGTTCTACAAGGTCTACGCACATCCTCCATTTATCATTTTTCTTGGGAACCATGACCATATTTTCTAAATAATTAGGATCATCACATCTTCAATGAACTCAAGTTTCTTCAATTTGGCCACCTCCTCTTGTATGGCCATATTTTTCTCTTCCGAAAACATTCGCCATTTGTGCTTGACTAGTTTGGCTTCTTTGACTATGTTGAGCTCATGTCAGATAATGGTAGGATCTATTCCAGACATATCTTCATGGATCCAAGCAAATTATTTTTTTAGACCAGAGGAAGTTTGCAGCAGCTTCTTAAGAATGGGGTCTAAGGACGAGGTGATCTAGGTTACCCTTTCAGGGTGCTCTTCATCTAGTATCATTGGATTCGTTTATTCAATGGGTTATCCTATTGTTAGCTTCTCTTTAACTTGAGGATCTAGTGTCTCAATTTGATAGGTTTGAACTAACTTCTTTGTCTTCTATTCATCGGACGAGGTGTAATAACACTATTATCAAGGACGAAGGATCTTATTTTCTCCATTCTATTGGTTAGTCAAGTCCCTATAAAAACTTATAGCTCAATTTTATAAAGTAGGTACAATTTTTCTCTTAAAAATCCAATCAGTGTATGGTGATGTCCTTCTAATTTTCTGTCAGGTAGTTTCAGTCTTTGGAAAATATCTTTTTACATTTATGTCATAGATCATTATGGTGGTTACTAGTAGATCTCATGGGGTTATAGTAATCTTGATAGGTCATCCCTAGAAACCATATGATCAATCTATTTTTTGTAACCTTATTAGGGAAGGCATTTGTCGCTACTGCCATGTTGACAATGTTGTTGCTGATGCAAGCTCTTGCATCATTAAGGTATGATTTCCTTTCGATTGGCTCATCACCTCCACTACCATCTCCTCCCGCAATGAAGCTGCATCCGAAAGAGATCATATTCAAATCTTCCACGGGCTCTTTAAGTTGTGCGGGGAGGTCGGAATCCTCCTCATCTTTATCATCCCGAGCTCTTTTCTGCTCTTAGTTACTGTCACGAGGTGATCTTGAGCTCCTCTTATTTTTCCAATCTTCATGGGCTTGTGTTGGTCTGCTATTCTTTTTCACATATTTATTCAATTTCCCTCTTTTGCTAATGGTCTTAATTTCATCCTTCATGGCTAAGAAATCCTTAGTTTCATGCCCGTGATATTTGTGGATTTTGCGAAACTTGCGTCTGTTTCTTATTCCATCAGGAGTCCTTAATTTCTCTAACCATTTTAGTTCACTATATTCTTGGATCTCTTAGAGGATATAGCGTAACCCTACTGTGAAGGGAGTGTATTCATCAAATTTCTGGTATGGACTCTTTTTCACCCTTTTCCTTTAGGTGTTGGGATGAAATAATGAGTGCTCTACTAATTTATTAATGCGAAAGTAAATATGCTCAAAAGGATTATAATTCGAGAGTGCGTAATATAAACAAATTTTATCTTTTTATCCTAAACATACATCTATGTGATAAAATAGATAAATCAAATCAAGCTTTCAACAAAGACGAGGTCTAAGGAGAAAACTCCTTTTGGGTAAAACCTTTATTCACTTTAGAAATCTACAAGACAGTCGACTTAAAGACTACTTGATAACTGCCATAAGTATAATGTGCTAATTTTCACAAATCTTTAGTGAACAACTATGAACCTCTCAAGAATCATAAGACCGTAGTCCTCCGTTAGCCTCAGCGTTCGTCTTCAGCAGTGATTCCCCTCAGGCATCACAAGTCAACCATGGAGATACCTTCTCCACAAAGATGTATGAAAGTATACAAAACTTTATGCGGTTTAAACGAATTCATAAAACTAAATATTCATGATGTTTATTTGTGAATTAAACAGTGTTTTACAATATAAAAAGTGAAGAACTTTCGCAAAAGTTACGCAAAAATGAATCTGGAAAAAAGTCTTAAACGTTCTGAACACAAAATAGGTATGTATACAAAATTTAAGGCAGCCAGTTGTTCGACCGATACGGATTAGTCGTTCTAACGAGATGTAGATCTCATTCGAACGAGAGTTCATCTCGATTCTAATGACGTAACCAAAACTAAAACAGTAAGCTTCGTTTGATGTATATTTGATCACATACTTCGAACGACCTTACAAAGTCGTTCTAACAACATTGAGAAGTCATTTGAATGAGAAAAATGAAAATTAAAAACTCTGCCTACAATAATCCTTAGAAACAAAATTTTCCTTTGCAAAAATAAAAAGCCATGTTCGTTTGTTATTAAAAAAAAGAAAAACACCCCAAAATATAATTCTGTAAATTAATTCGAATTCTAAATTCCTTTATACCTTATCAGGATGTCGGAAAGTCTTCAAACTTGGAGTTGATTGAGTTCAATCCGTCTTGACGGTGCGTGATGATTGTTAACAGGATACGCCAAACTAGTTTAAAACTATTCTATGAACAATGTTAGAAAAATTGTTCTTACAAATCTCCCCCTTTGGCTATTTCGGTACAAAATAAACACATATAACCGAACGCCAAATTAAAAAAAAATCTCCCATGACAAAAATTCTAACACCCTTGCTTACCCTAGAACGGAATGGAAAAAGTCTCTTTGTCTTCAAATTTCTTCTTCTTACCTTTTTCGCAAACTTTTTCTTCATCCATTTGTCTTTAATTCCTCTTTAAGTACCTACACACATGAGACAAAAAAAAATATATACCCTCATGATGCATCAAGTTCGAAACTCATTTTAATTTGCTCTCACCATTTGTTTTTATCGAAATAGACGAAGAAGTAGAAACATAAACATGAAATGTGAAGCATCATGTAGAAGATAAAATATTATCACAAAAGATATAAATCAAGCATGTGAATTGATCATCTCAAAGGCAAACACAACCAATTATTTTTTAAAATTTTCAATTTTTCAAAAAAAAAAATAAATTTTTAATTACAACAAATAATAGCAAATATAATGTATGAAAAATATATCAAAGAAAATTCGGCACACACATATATAGGTATAAATGACCACAAAACATGACACAAAACACATAAGCTTTACACACTAGCATAGTATCGATGTGTCCAAACTTGTGGGACAGAATGAATGGGTGTAAACTAAGCACAAATAAATTATGGCCCAAACACTCAAATATGTTCAAGAAGTTCTAATTGATCGCAAAACTTTATCAAACTAAGCTTTAGCCTCAGTTGACAAATAAAGTTGAAATTAATGAACAAAGCAACGACAATGCACTCAAGCCTAGAATATTGATGATTCTACAAATCAATAGCATCATGAAAAAATAAGCATAAATAGGTATGATTGTACAAACCCATTGATCTTCAACAAAACTCCTTAAAAAGATAAACATGGTCTTATTTCATTAGTTTCTTTTTCTTTTGAAGTGATTGCTTTTGAATGATCAAATAAACTAAACTATTTTGGCCCCTTTTGGCAAATTTTCTCTTTTTATTGCCTTTATTTTGTCTAGGGATCTTTTAAAATGATGGCTTTCACGACGAGTTCACATGCCTCTCGTAGCCCTTTCCCGTGTACACTCATATTTTTTTTCAATACTAAACAAACTCTCAAGATCAACGGTTCTTACATGCACAAATCCACCATAGTCACTGTTGATGACTAGAAATAACATCAGATAAAAATGAAGGTATGAAGATGATGATTGAAGATGAAATGGTGATCACATCAAACACATAAGAGACAAAGGTTTTTTAAAGTGGCTCGGATATGAATAAAGCCTACGTCCACTGTTATTTTATTCCAAGGGTTTACAATAACACAATATGTTGTAGAGAGAGAGAGAGGTGTGTAGAGAATTGCTTTCTGTCCAGATCCCCCCCTTTTGTATAAGGGGATGCATGTATTTATAGTGATGGGAGTTAAAGAGATATAATGTCTTTATACATTTAGACATTTATATCTATATACAATGAATATAACTGTTTGCCTTCTATGGTGGTTGGTCTTCCTTGAGTTGCTTGGTATGCTATGTGTTGGTTGGTATGCCGATCAACCCTCCTCGGGTGTCGACTAACTCTCCTCGGGTGCCGACCAACTCTCATCGAGTGCCGAACAAGTATAAATATTGCCACGTAGGATGACATGTGTCCTTTTTTGACTGGTCTTCGTAGATGGAGAATTTTTGTGTCAACAGAAGCCCCCAATGATCCATGCTTGATGGTTCACTGAAAGGATGGAGTATTTATTCTGCAGTGTTTCTCGGTGCTCGTAAAATTCTTAATCTTCCTTTTCGATTTGTTCAACATAAAGTGCACTATGTCCTGGACGACATATGATGTAGGCTGATCGATGGTTGCTAATATCTCTTTTGAGGAACTTTATTCGTCAAGTTAACGTGTGCTATGTGTTACACCTGGGAATTTGGATGCATCCATGCCATAGTATGCATCTTGTAGCTTGTCATAATCTTCAAGTATGTTGGTTGGTTAATTAGTCGACTAACTGCCTTCTGTGCCGAGCAACTGAGTACTAATTGTCCATGTTTGATTTTCTGATCTCTGCTCCTCTGAGTGATTTGTTGTTGTGGCATGTTAGCTTTTGAACCCAATTCTTCAATCTGATTAGTGCCGAGCTAGTAACAGCCTTTAAAATATTTACATATAAGTATAACTTCTTCTTCAGTGTAGATCGGGACAGTAGTAATAAAGATCTCAGTGCTGTAGATGCTGAATCTGACTCCTGAACTTCAATAGCAAGTGCATAATAACGCCTGAATATGCCTCCTGAATTTCAACAGCACAACTAACTCCTGAATATGCCTCCTGAACTTCAATAGCAAAAACTAAGTCCTGAGCAAAAGAAACAACTCCTGAATGATGATTGGTCGGGGACCCGACCATGAAAGTTTGTGGAGTTGAGTTTGATGCTCGACTATATGATGTTATAAGAATGCTCCACTGAATGAATAACTAAATCTGTAATAGAAGCCCCGAAGTGTGGAATATGAACTTTGAGTGCTTTCTTGGCCTTGAAGTATGTTGGTCTTACTTGAAAAATAAGGTCGAGGAAATGTTCCCTGAAATGACTCCCTGAGATCTTTGCATGTTTGAATTTGCATTTTCTTGGAAATACTTTGTAAGATGCTTTTCTTGTTGTTTGCTGATGAATATATCTATGTAGAAGGACAAATTATCCTATGCTGCATAGACAATGAAACTTTCTCCAACTGCTGTTTAATTATAGTGACTTGTCACTCTTTGGGCCTAAGCAATGGAATGATTTTCATCCCATGTTCCTGCTTAGTTGTAGTAATCTTACCAGGATTACCTTGTTGATTAGATAGTGGATGCCCCGGGAGGTCACCCATTTTTTTGCCTAGTTGTAGTAATCTTACCATGATTACCTTGTTGCTTAGACAGTGGATGCCCCGGGAGGTCACCCATCTTCTTGCGTAGTTTGGGGTGTCCCTTGAGATCACCTGTGATGCCAACATTGTTGGTTAAATTTATTGTTACCAACGAACTGGAGTTGGTGGTTGCTAATATGCCGACTAATCGGAGTTGGTGGTTTGTTGATGCCGACCAACCGGAGTTGGTTTGCTGAATATATATAGAGAAAAGAATTTTCCTGACCAACAGTTCGTTGGGGATAAAGTATAATAAATGATGGAGACCTCCTTGGAGCTGAATATATGATTATAAATATTTTGTCGAGCTCCATGCTGTGATAAATATAGAATATGCATCCGAATAGATGTAAAGAATTATTCAGAATAATAATAAAATGTCTCGCTGATCTGTCGAGGCGAAATTGTATAATGCCGAACAAGAATAATATTTTCCAAAACATGAGAAAATGGCCGAGTACTTTTTCGGGCCTGAATATAAATAAGAATTACCCTGACCAACTATCCGTTGGGGGTGAAATATAATAAATGTTGCAGATCTCTTTGGAGCTGAATAAGTATCTTGTCGAGGCAAAATTTTACATAATGCCTAACAAGAATAATATTTTCCAGAACATAAGAATATGGCCAAGAACATTGTTGGGCCTGAATATAAATAAGAATGACCCAAACCAACTGTCCATTGGGGGTGAAATATAATAAATGTTGCAGATCTCTTTGGAATTGAATATGTATCCCGTCGAGCTCCATGCTGAGATGAGTCTAGAATATGAATCCGAATGGATATATAGAATAATTCGTACTTGAGCAGATATCCGAGCAATAATACAATCAACAGTGCCTCGTTGAGGTAAAACTTCATAATGTCGAACAATGATAATATTTTCCAGAAGTTTAAGATTATTTTTGAGCATTCATCAGCCCTTAATCTTGTACCTGTAAAAATTAATAATTGGCTCTACCATATGTGTAGGATGAATTGATTAGTCATGAGAATAATTTACTCATCCAATCAATATATCATATGTATATGCTCAAGAAATAAAAATATCAATTTCAAAATATGAAATAATATATGTTGGCTAATATGTCGAGGCAAAATTACCAGATGTCGAGCAATAACAGTTTCCATAAGTTTAAGATTGCGGCCGAGCTTTCGTCGGGATTGAATCTTGTCCCTATGGAATTTTAATAAGTTTCTCGAACACCTGTTGAGACTAGATCAAATAGTTATTTTCATGAGAATAATTATTCAACCAAACAATATATGATGTGTATCAGCATAAAAATTTCAAAATATGAAATAATATGTTCTGTGCCAAATGTCAATATGGGCAAATTTTGATAAAAAATGCTAGGCATTTTAATTTTAAGCAAAAGACCAAATATAAATTGTTTCAGAAAATTTATTATAAAGCTTTGGAGTATATTTTATTTATCTTTAAAAATTTATTTTATTAGAGGAGTGTGAATTAAGAAATAGTAATGGGTGAATTTGTCTTTTAACACCATGGTGATGATTTTGACTTTGTCAAAATGATAGAACCAAAACTCTCCAACTAAGAGTGAGAGACAAGAATCATCTATCTTCTTCCAACCAATAAACGATACCCCCGAGAAGTAATAATTTCCTTCGACTAAATATATGTGCTGCCAATCAACAAATTGAAGTTTTCGACCTGTTGCAAAGGAGCTGCCGACTTGCTTTGTTCATCGTATACGGATTTCTAACCAACATATAGTAACTTTCGATCAATAATAATTTTTTGATCATGTTCATGGTGGTCGCCAATTAACAAAAAGGTGGTCTGGAGTTGATGCCGACCAACTGGGTATTACACCGATCATAAATAGTTTTTTTCGAACTGTGATATGTTCTGAACAAACAGTGATAAGGTTAAAGTGATATCCATCTGGATCGCCAAACAATGAGTATCAATAGGTTCGTCGACCTATGATAGACGCTAAGAGTAGATTCCGCTGACCAAGAAGCAGATGGTCTCCGACCAACTATAGATGTTGCGATCAATATTAGATGGCCCGGAGCTGACGCCGACCAACAATAAATGGTCTGGAGCTATTGCCGACCAACATTAGATGAGCTGACCAAAAGGTCTGAAACTAAAATCCTTAGGAATTTTATCTATTTGATGGTTCCGCCGACCAATAATGAGAGATCTGAAACATCTCAACCCGTATAGTAGGTATCTCCGATCAATAAATAGGAGCTCGGGAACTCCTTAAGCTAGATAATATATGTCGCTGACCAGAGTGAAATGCCTGCGACCAAGAAATTGATTCTGTCGACCATGAATATTACTCTATGATTTTCGCCGAGATGTTTTCAGCTTTGTTTAGTGGTCGCCAACTAATAGATGGTATTGTAGCCATGACACCGACCATATTTAACCATATCTAGAACCTGTAACATGAAGTTAATCAACTGGGTTTGGTGAACAGTGCCCTGATTTTGAAATCAACTTCCCAGTGACTCATTCTTCAAAAGAAATATATATATTATCTTTTGCTTGGTTGATGAAAAGCCAAACTCATTTTCTTTGTATTATAAAATTCCATTTATGATGATCGAATTCATAATGATCGGAAGCTAAAATCGGATTCTTCTGCAACTTTGTGGTTTTTGAGTTTGAATTTTTAAGATCCTGCTTGTTGATTATTACACTCCTTCTGGTTATTTATGAAGATTGTCCTTTTCTCCGAAACTATACATCAAATCATTTATTGTATCATGGAGTCTCAATTTCAGGCGGTTTCTTATGTTAATTAGGAGAGAGAAAATTATCTCCCTATTTTCCACATTATTATTGGTAATCAGGTATAAGAGAGAACCTATGAATCGAAATTATCAGATCTAAGAGATAACCAATAGAAATCATCAGATCTATAAAAATATGATCAATATCCGAGAGGAAAGTGAATGGTTTTTGAATTTTTACTCCCTTGTAGAAGATGTGAAATATGGGAATCAACATATGTGAAATTTCCTCCCCTGATGTAACTCATTATATAAACGTGTTTGCCCATAACATTTTCAAGAAGAGTCATAGATGTCTGACATTCATGGTGAAAATTGTCTATAACACTGAATAGAAACATATATATATATATATATATATATATATATATATATATATATATATATATATATATATATATATATATATATTTTAAATGAATCAAATTGATGAGAACTTTTGAAGTATATATGGGTCAGAATTCTGATTTCGAGAAGAGATAAAATTGTTCTTGATTTTAAATTTTCCCATTCTCTGATTAAAAATATGATGGGAATTTGAAAAGTCATCAAAGATCTTTCAAAATTCGTTTCAGAATCAATCAACAATGAAAATTATCAAATCTTACCATCGTCGTATATACTGGTAGATGTAATCATTCTAAATGTTTATTCCATGATATAAAATTTAAACTTGAGAATCAAGCCAAAAGTTATGATTTATGAAATCCACCATTTTACAGATTTCTCAATAAGAATTAATCTAACAGTTATGATTTTAAAATCATGATATGCAATATTTTGCAGATTTCATAAATAAAAATTGGACTACTAATTTATGTATATAAACATAAAAATCATGACTAAATCAAAAGATGTATGTATAATTGATTATACGTAAAGAAAATAAAAAACTTAGATTTTAATGGAAAACAATGCTTGTAACACGTTCCCAAAGATGGAACCAATCTTTTGATGACTAGAAATAGCATCTATATTATCTTATCGGCATCAATAACAAATAAAAATGAAGGTATGAAGATGAAACGGTGATCACATCAAACACATAAGAGACAAAGGTTTCTTAACGTGGTTCGGCTATGAATAAAGCCTACGTCCATTGTTATTTTATTCCCAGGGGTTTACAATAACACAATATGTTATAGAGAGAGAGGTGTGTGGAGAATTGCTTTCTGTCCCGTTCCCCCCTTTTGGCTAAGGGGATGCATGTATTTATAGTGATGGGAGTTAAAGAGATACAATGTCTTTATACATTCAGACATTTATATCTATATACAATGAATATAACTGTTTGCCTTCTATGATGGTTGGTCTTCCTTGAGTTGCTTGGTATGCTATGTGTTGGTTGGTATGCCGACCAACCCTCCTCGGGTGCCGGCTAACTCTCCTCGGGTGCCAACCAACTCTCATCGAGTGCTGAACAAGTATAAATATTACCACGTAGGATGACATGTGTCCTTTTCTGACTGGTCCTCGTAGATGAAGAATTTTTGTGTTAACAGTCATATAAACATGTATATGATAAAATTGATGGGATAACGTCTCATCAAGATCAAATATACATCATGAAGTTAAAATCTAATAAACTCGTGCATCTGTATGTGGAGACATATACAAAGTCGAATCCATAAAGCAAATCCTGTTCGAAACAACTACATGAACATGGTTAAGAACAATCTAAGCATATAAATTCATGACCAAAGTCCTAGCCACATGGAAATTTCATTGTGAATTGGATTCAAATACACCAATATTCCACACCAAATGTGTAAAACTAAAATACACAAAATCGAAAATATTTTTAGATTTTTCTAATTTTTTATCAAATAAAATCTTTTTTTGTATTTTTCAAATTTGACTCAATAAAAAAATATAATACAAAAGATACACACGTTATAACACTAGAAAGTATATATAATGAAGCACGACTGGAGTATGACAAACAAAATCATGCAAGAAATCATCCATAAGATATAGCATGTGAATCATCATGTGCAAGCATGTGAGAATCAACCAATATAACATTTAGCATCTCCAAAATAGATTTTCTAAGAAAAATAGGTGTTTACCTAACTCGAGGGGTTATGGGAACCAATGGGACACTACTCTTAAACTTCATAGGACCTCTTCCAAGATTAAAATAAAAATGCCTAAGGTGACCTTTCCAACCACAATGTGAACGTGTGTAAAGGGGAGTAATGTTACCTATGGTTTGACCTTTTCTAACGTCCTAGGTTTTGGGTGACCCTCTAAGACAATCTATAGTCTTGGTTTCAACACTCGAAGCATTAGAAACATGTGAGCCAGTACCATCACTATCAACACTATTTGAGTCTTTTAAATCATATTTTAACAAAAAATTTTTTTACTCGGACAAAGAATTTGACGCTTTCAATTTTAGGGACTCCTTCAAATTTTCAACCATTCCTAGAAGGTTATCTCGCTACCCCTCAATCAAAGAAAACTTATCCCTAAGATTCTTCTTGCGTGCCTCAAAATTATTAATCAAAACACTATCCTCAACGGCACAATTACAAAGCTTAGAACTTTTAAACTTCTCTAATTCTAAGCTTTGTAAGGCTTAGAATTCTAAAGTCATGGTCCAAGGCAAAAAACTTCTCACGAATGATATATCTTTGGTTTTGAATTGTTTGCAAAAGTTCCAAAACATTTTTAAAATGAGAATTTTCTTTTTTAAGAATTTTAATTCTTCCGTCAAACTTCAAATTCAAATGAGAATGCATCGAGAGATAAAAACAAGCCAAGAGAGATAAAACAAAACAATAACCGAAAACACACTAAACATGATCTACATAATAAGTTAGTGCAACCATCTCTGATACTAATTACGGGGACGAAATAATGCGTGCTCAACCAATTTGTAAATGCAGAAGTAATTATGCTCAACAAGGATTACAATTTAAGAGTGCGCAATTTAAACCAATTTTATCTTTCTACCCTAAACATGCATATATATGATAAAACAGATAAATCAAACCAATCATTGAACAAAGACAACGTTTAAGGAAAATAAACCTTTGGGGTAAAAACTATATTCACATTAGAAATCTACAATACAGTCGACTTACAGACTACTTGATAATCGCTACAAGTATAATGCGCTAATCTTTGCAAATCTCAAGTGAACAACTATGATCCTCGTAAGAATCATAAGACCGCAGTCCTCCATCAGCCTCATCCTTCGTCTTTAGCAATGAGTCTCCTCATGTATCATAAGTCAGCCATGGAGATACCTTCTCCAAAAATATGTATGAAAGTATACAAAACTTTCTAGAGCTTAAACTAATTCACAAAACTAAATATTTAGGATGTTTATTTGTGAATTAAATAATGTTTTGCAACACAAAAAGTGAAGAAATTTCCCAAACGTTATGCAAAAATGGATCTGTCAAAAGTATTAAACATTATGAATACGAAATAGGTATTTATACAAAACTCAAGGTGAATCATCATTCGAACCATATGAAGTAGTCGTTCTAACGAGATATAGATCTAATTCGAACGATATTTCATCTCACTTTCAACGACGTAACGAAAACTAAAACAGTAAGCTTCGTTTGATCACATACTTCGAACTACCTTATAAAGTCGTTCTAACGACATTAAGAAGTCATTTGAACGAGAAAAACAAAAATTTGAAACTCTACTTACAGTAATCCTTTGGAAAAATATTTTCCCTTTTGAAAATAAAAACCCCTGTTCATTTTTGATAAAAAATAAAACATCCCAAAATATAATTCCATAAATTAATTCAAACTCTAAATTACTTTATACCTTATCGGGATGTCGGGAAATCTTCGATTTTGGAGATGCTTGAGTTTGGTTCGTCTCGACGATGTATGATGATTTGTAACAGGATAAGCCAAACTAGTCTAAAACTATGCTATGCACAATGTTAGAAAAAATTGTTCTTACATTGGTCCCTCTTTTGGATTCTCCACTCTCGTCGAACTGCCATTTCCTTCAAACTTTCTACGATGGAACTCCTTCCTGGCCATGGATTCCTCTGCGTTCATGATCTTTCCTGCCTTGGCCAAAAATTTGGCCATGCAATTTAGAGGATCTTTGAACAATGTTCAATATAGTTTCCTAGGCAATAATTCACTCATGATTGTTGTTATGGACACATTTTCATTGTTATCCACCATTTCTAGTGTAATGCCCCGACCCGGATGTGCGTTACTCGTAGTTAACCCGGTATTTTTCGAGTGTTAGATATGAAGTGTAATGAACAGCCTATATAATGTTGCTACTCCAGTTTTATTTTTAATTAACGTTTCACTTGCTTAGGATACGATTTCAATTTCAAATCAAACTATGTGAGGGACACATGGGGAGCACCCAAGAGTCCAAGCATACGAATCTACTAACGTAATATAAAAGAGAGTACTTACCTATATAATGCTTTCAAAATATGAAACCGCACCCAACCTACCGTAACAAAATGAGGGAGTGAGCCGAATGCTCAGTTGGAAATATACAAAATGTAGTATAGAATCAAACGGAAAAAAGAAGACTTTAACACGTTATTCCTACGTGCACATGCAACTACCTTGTATTCATATATAAATATACGTATACATATACTTAATGCATGAACCAGTTTTACTTCCGAAAACTTTATTTATCCAGATTAATTCACATTAATCTTTTATTAGACTTCCTTTTTCTAATTTTGACATTGGTCACTTTATTTAACACACGCGGTTAGATACTTGAAATAACTACACTTGGTTTGACTGAAAGTCATTTATTTACAAAATTACCCTTTTCATTTTAACCGATCCACATTAGTATTTTTTATTGAAAATTACCCCTTCAACACACGCGAACACCGTGTTAGAAAATACTTACTTACTCTTCAAAAATCTTTCATAACACACCCCCTGTTCTAGTTATGGTTTAACCACTTAGATTTCTTAACCACCCAATTACTCACTTACTTTACCTTTCCTTTACCTTATGAACATTAATCAATTTACACATTTACTTGTCCATTTTAACCTTTACCGAAACATTTATTAATTCATTCGAGTTAAATTATCTTAACACGTTTTCACCACACAACCCATTTCTTGACATGTTCCTTATTTCTTTATCATTATCTCGTAATCTTCTAATAACTGTGTACTTTAACGGACTCCACACCGCCGACGACTCCACCATATGCTCTGGCTAGTATTTTTGGTCTTTCATCCCAGGGCTCTCCTTAATTTTCTCGGTGTCACCCGAGTTCCTTTTTAATGTGTTTTAACATTTTGCAAATGTTCACATTATTCCACTTTTCCTTTTACCCTGCTGAATCTAAAACCCGGGGTTACACCCCAACTTGTGTTACACTTTGAAAATCATCATTTCGTGTCCTTTAACCTTTAACTTTAATTTTATTCCAAAAATCATGTTAATTTGGACTATCATGTGTAACACCCTTTCTGACATTTTTATTTAATAAAAATGTTCCACTTTACGTAAAATTACTATTTTACTCATTTGTTTACAAACCCACCCTTTACTCAATTTCCACAAGTATTAATTTTACACAACACCATTAAGTTGCTCACACTAACTTCTTACGTTTTGAACACCTCAACACTCTTTTAACTCTTTTGGAGTAATATTCTTCTTAATTAATAACACATTTATTTCAACAACATTATTTCTAAGAATTATTAAACATACAAGACTACTTTATAAGAAAAACACCATTTCTTTATTAATACTTTTAGTCTTACCACCTTATACTTATCACACTTATAATTCATTTTCCATACAGTTTAAAGACTAAAACCTCCACTTTCATTATTCCATGATTAAACCTAACAAACCTTCTTTAAACTTTTTTATATAATCATTATCAAGATAATACAAGTTTATATGCATGAGAAGATAGATTTAAATCCTAAAATCCTATTAAATAGGTTAAACATATTTTTGATTCAAGAAACTCATAATACTTACAAAATTATGCTTTTCAAGACATAAAGACATTTTTAATTTCTTCAAACTTAGCAAATGTCAATTTTTCCTAAAATCCTTATTTTTTGCAAGAAAATTTATTTTACAAACATTTAGCAGAATCAACATCATATTTCAAACATTTTATTTCGTAAAATGTTTAACATTAAATTTCTAGAAAATATACTATTTCATAAAAATACCAATCTTAATATTTCTGAAGGAGGAGTGCGCTTGCATTCAAATAACGAAGTTATTTAATTAAACACAATTTTCACCACTTAAGTCCTAAACATGCATCTATATGTGATTAAATACGATGATGAAACATGCAAGAACACATATATGAGGAAAAAATCCCCAATGGGGAAAAACCTTTTATTTTCACAATAATTTTTGTAAGAGAACGGCTTACAATGGATTACAATGAAAATACAGTGACACAGAAATATCCTCGGGTGTTGGTTCTGTTGTCGGCGGCTGGAACAATCCCTTTCCAGTAGGGCAGCAATGACGAAGAGAACGACTTCCTCACAAAGTACTCCAGATAAGTAAACGATCTTCTTGAAGGTTTAAGGATTCACACACATATATGGGAATGGTTTTGTGAATCAAAAAGGTTTAGAAAATCTTAAAAGGTGAAGTCTTATTCTGGGATGTTTTCGCAGAATTTCATGATTGCAGAAAGACTTGAAAAAAAAACGTGTAGAAGGAGATTAAATATTTATACAAAAATCGAGGCGGTGGCTCGTTCGAACGAGATAGCATGTCGCTCCAATGAAGGATAGAAGTCGTTCGAACAATATCGCGCGACATGATATCTCGCGCGAATGACTTGCAAAGTCGCTCGAGCGATCTCGTCAATCGAGGACATTCACTTCTACACTTAGAAAAATTCTGCTCTTGATAAAAAATTAACCCAGACTTCAAAAATAATTTTCAAAAATATTTCCCAAATATTTATGCAAATATTTAAAACTCCAATATAATATTTTACTGATAGAGCGTAGTGGAGTAGTGGGAATGAGCTGAGAAGCACGTTGCATGTAGCATGATGCACGTGAAGAAAGTGGATGCATCGAATTCGGATACGGGCCGTCGAGGATGATCGTGTTGACGTGCCGAATGTAGCGGTATCATACATATGAACTGTGATCTAGGAGAAAATAGAAAATTCCTAGATTATACCCTGGACATTTATAGATTTATGTCCTTACAAATCTCCCCCTATGTCTATGCCGGTACATACATAAAAAATCCGAATTATGCAATCAAATGACATATAAGATAATATCCCCATTAAACCCTCAAACTGAGAATACTAAATGTTATGTATCCCGAATCTTCAGCTCTTCAGAAACTTTCAAAGCTTTTCTCATCAGGGTGTGCAATCCAAAAATGAACAATGGTGTACCTACACACATGAGATAAAGCAAATACCCGTGACAAGCAATAGTTTGAATATAATGATATGTTCATAAATCAACCAAACACCAAAACAATTCTCCCCCATAATTCTTCTCCCCCTTTTTATGATGTCCCAAAATAGACAAACATAAGAAGCAGAAATGAATGCACATGGAGAATGACACACGGGAATAAAAACTACTATTTTATATTTTTCAAAATTTTTCACACATAGTATACAAAAAAGAATCATACCATGAAAGATCACAAAAACAACCAAGTCAATCATAGCGAAATGAAGGGGTGTGAACAAATTCGATAGAAAAATCAATGCATACAAACATGACATATGTACACGATGAATATCGGATACTCCTAACTAATGAACTCAAAGTCTTCCTTTGGTGTAAAAAAGATGGAAATATAAGACACTGACTCAATCAATTCAATAAATCAAAGCTCAAAGTGATTTCCATACCAATAACGTCCAAAATTATTTCATGCTTTTTCAGGACTTTCAAGGAAGTGCAAACCCGTTTGAATTCTCCAACCAAACTCCCTCAGATTTTTATTTTGAATAGAGGCTTTTCAAAATTCTAAAACTTTGGAGAATTGATGGTGAAACCAAAGTGGCCCATATTTGGCATGAATTGCTTTTTATTGCCTTTAAATTTTTTTCGGGCTCTTTTAACCTCTTTGGACCCCGGATAATAAAATTCCTCCATTTTTAGGTCCTTTTGAACGGTGGCTTTTGTGCAAAGAAGAGAATTACCTTTCACATCCCCTCCCCGTTCTTAAACAAACACTCAGTCTCATAAAAAATGGTTTTGACATGCATTCCAATCTTGTCAAGTTTTATCGCATATTGCAAGTTGTATAGAAAAGAATTGAGATGGAAACACTCAAGCCAACATGTGATAGACAAGTACAATAATCAAATAAAGTCGTGCATGTGTGCAATAAAGGAGATAGGAGTCAAACATGTAGGAAAATATCACTAATTACATCTCAAAGACTCCATACAATGTAAAGAACATGGATGACATGTTGTAGCGTCTCAAATCTCTATCAAACAGTCACAGAAATAAATGGAATGAAATTGTGACTTGGCTATCTTAAATGTTCATCCATAAAAGGTATATATAAAAATACAAAAATCTTGTTGTGCTTTTATGAAATTTATATACAAAAACAAAAATCTTTTTGGATTTTTCAAAAGAATAAATAAATAGCTGTACAACAAAGCAATGATACATATAAAGAAGACTAGAAATAGGAAGCATATGATATGAACATAAAAAAAATCCTATTCTAGACATAGACCAACCCCTCAGTCAACTGTGCAAATCCCCAAAGACTTCCTAAGACTCCCAAATCTAAGGGCATCTAAAGTTTTCGTGAAAATATCGGCTAACGGACGATCGGTGGGAACAAAACTCAGGGATACGACTTTCTCCTCAACTAATTGACGTATAAAGTGCTCACGTATCCTGATGTGCTTTGTGAGCGAATGCTGGACTGGATTGCGGGATATGTGTATCGCGCTCGTGTTATCACAGGAAATGGTCATGGTGTCCTGTGAAATCCCATAATCCTCCAGTATTTGCTTCATTCACAAGAGTTGCGTGCAACAACTCCCGGTGGCTATATACTCAGCCTCCGCAATCGAAAAAGAGATGGAATTTTTCTTCTTGCTCAGCCAGGAGACTAGAGCAGAACCAAAATAAAAACACCCACCAGAAGTGCTCCTATAACCATCTACATCCCCGGCCCAATCGGCATCTGAATAGGCGGACAAACGGTCATCAGTATCAAAGGAATACCAAATACTGTATGAGAGAGTCCCACTCACGTATTTAATAATACGTTTTAGAGCAAGTAAATGTGACTCTTTTGGGGATGCATGATATCGCACACAGAATCCAACACTAAAGGCTATATCGGGATGACTGGCATTTAAGTAGATAAGACTACCTATCATACTCCGATATAAGGTTTGCTCTACGTCCTTGCCTGAAGTGTCCTTACTAAGCTTGGTAGTGGTACTCATAGGTGTACGAGCATGCTTAGCGGAGTCTAAACCAAATTTCTTCACTAGGTCTCTAGCATACTTGGATTGGGAGATGAACATCCCATCCTCTAGCTAACGAACCTGGAGACCAAGGAAGAAAGTAAACTCACCAACCATGCTCATCTCAAACTCACTTTTCATCTCCTCCTCAAAGTGGTGAGCATGCTAGGAGCATGTGGATACAAACACTATGTCGTCCACATAGACCTGGGCAACCAAAATTGCACCGTCATCTCTCCTGATGAATAACGTCATATCAACTCCCCCTCTCTTAAAGCCATGGCTAAGAGATAGGAAGTAAGCCTCTCGTACCAAGCACGGGGTGCTTGCTTCAAACCATACAAGGCTTTTCTCAGATAGTAGACGTGCTCTGGGTGATGAGGGTCTTCAAACCCTTTTGATTGTTCCACGTAAACCTCCTCCTGTATAATGCCATTCAGAAAGGCACTCTTGACATCCATTTGATATAACTTGAAGCGCAGATGACATGCGATGGCGAGTAGTAGACGGACGGATTCAAGCCTTGCAACAGGAGAAAATGTCTCCCAAAAGTCTACACCTTCTATCTGTGTGTAGCCAGAGCGACCAACCTAGCCTTATGTCGGATTATGGTACCATTTTCATCCATTTTATTCTTAAAAATCCACCGGGTACCAATCACATTAGTCTCACTAGGTCGGGGGACAAGTTCCGAGACATTATTCTTTTTAAACTGAAGCAACTCATCCTGCATAGCAGATATCCAGTGTTCATCCTTGAGTTCTTCTTTATGGTTATTGGGCTCGACTTTGGACGTGTAGCAAAGATGGCTAACAACGTTCTTTAGCTGAGCACGAGTCTTGACCCCTAGAGTGGGATCGCCAATAATGGCAGATGGGTCATGACTCTTGCGAACCCAAGCGGGTGTGTCCCCTAACACAGGAGTGGGGACCACAGAGTGTGGGTGGGGGACAAGTTTCAGACGAGTCCTCATCCTCACACTGAAGGTTAGGATCGATAACCGTCGGAGGTTCGTCATCTTGCACGGTGACGTTTATTGATTCCATAACCTTAGAGCTCTTCAGGTTAAAGACCCGGTACGCTCTGCTATTCAATGAATATCCTAGCAATATTCCCTCATCGCTCCGGGAGTCAAACTTTCCTAATTGCTCTCTATCCCGTAGGATGTGGCATTTACTCCCCAAAACACGAAAATATGCCAGGTTGGGTTTCTTGCCTGTCCACAATTCATAAGGCGTTTTAAGTGTGTGTGGACGCTGGTAAAACCTATTCACCATGTGTCATGCAGTAGACACTGCCTCTGCCCAAAATATCCTAGAAACATTACGACCTAGAAGCATAGATCTAGCCATTTACTGGATCATTCTATTCTTTCTCTCAACAATCCCATTTTACCGAGGAGTCTTCACAGCAGAAAACTCATGTTTGATCCCAAGGCTATCACAATACAAATCTACCTTTGCTTCCTTAAATTCAGTGCCGTTGTCACTACGTATCCTGTTAATAATGACTCTGTATTGATTTTGCAGGACACGACACTTGGTCGTTAAAAGCTCTACAGCATCGGATTTCTCTCTCAGAAAACCTACAATGGAGTACCTGGAGAAATCATCCACCATCACGAGGATATACCTCTTACAACCCAGACTCTCGATACGAGTGGGACCCATAAGATCCATGTGTATAAGCTCAAGAACACGAGAGGTGGTAATGGAATGTAACTTCCTATGGGGACTACGAATTTGTTTTCCCAACTGACAGGGTTCACAAACCATCGAAGTTGGCCTTCTAAGAGATGGTAAGCCACATACTAGGTCCTTTTTAGCTAAGCGAGTGAGATCTCTAATATTTACGTGACCTAGACGTTGGTGCCACAGATCCATAGGAGTGATCGTGGCGCTGTTGCAGACAAATGAGGAATTAGGCATAGTACCATAGCAATTATCCTCGGTCCTCACCCCTTGCATTAAGTGTTTACCGGCTTGATTGTAAACATTATATGCATCCCGGTCAAACTTTACTGCAAAGTCAGTGTCGCACAGCTGGCTAATGCTGAGAAGGTTTACTTTTAAACCTTTGACGTATAACACATTCTCTAGCTTAGGAAATCCTGGTAACACCACAGTACCTCGTCATACAATGCTAGACTTGCTCCCATCTCCAAAGGTGACTCTGCCATCCTGATAATCCTCAAGAGATGTAAAAAATGAGGCATCACCTGTCTTATGTCTGGAGCATCCACTGTCAAAATACCATTGTGAGGTATTATGTGCCTTGAGAGTGACATGAACAACGAAGGCCTTTTTATCTTTCTTAGGTACCCAAGAAGTGGCGACCTTTTGTTTGCCTTTTTTGTTGTTGGTTTTAGCTGGAATAGGAGAAGCATTCCCTGACGGCAAAGACATCCGTCGAAATTCCTCCATCAAACTCTGAGACGTGGAAGCTAAAAACTCAACTCTCTCTTTCAGACTAGTAAAATCATCAGTATGGTGATGTGGAGCAGTAGTACGTCATGTTCGACCCATACTATAGCAAAAATCCCTCAGGTGGTCTTTTCTTTTGCAATAAGTACAAAAGAACACAGTCAAAGGCGGACCTTGGTTTGCTTTTCTTGGTCGAACTCTCCTTCGAGGTTTTTGACGATGGCCATAAGGAGTCGTAGTAAACTCAGGGACTGGTCCAGGTGCAATTTGGGATATGGAGGCACCATCATAACCAATTCCCTGCCGATCACCAAAACCTAAAGCGGGGCCGAGGAGCATCTTTCCCATTTTGCCAGATCTGTCCTCGATTTGTACCTTGACTTCTCGTGCTTTCTCAAGATCATGAGTCAGCTGGGAAACAAGAGCTTCAAGTTTCTTCCGAGTCTCCATGGATGAATGGAGCTGACTCGTAAGACTAGCCACTTGTTTAGTCAAGTCCCCTATCTCTTTCTTAAAAGTGCTCTCTCTCTCTCTAAATAAACTTTCTTTCTCAACACAGGCAAATTCTCTCTCTCTCAGGGCGGTGCAGGTGGAGGACTCTCTCTCTCTCTCTCGCTTTTCTTAATTCTTCCTCTAAGCCTGTGATCTTAAGGACTAACGCTTTGTTACGCTTTTTAGTTTTAAATGACTCAGAATATAACTCAGCGTAGATGCGTTGAATATCACTTTCGCTCTCACTTGTGTCATCCTCCCCCTCACTCACATCGCTCTCACTGTCGAGGTGTCCCTGTGAAGCATCATCCTCATCATCGTGAGGAGAAATAGAAGTGCTCACAAGACTAGCCATGAATGCGGTGAAGTAACACTCATGCGGTGAATCGACTCCAGAATCCACCGACTCGACCTCACTGTCGTCGCTAAGGGTAGCATTAAGGACAACTTTCCCTTTTTCTCTGTTCAGACGTGTGGCACATTCAAAGGCTCTATGACCCCTACTGTCTCACTCAAAGCATCTCTCACTTTCTTTCTTAGGAGGATCTTTAAAAACTTTTTCATTTTTCTTTTCAAACTTATTTTTCTCAAATTTCTTTTTATCTTTAAAATTGCCATTTTTCTTAAATTTGAGAATCCTCTTGAAATTTTTAGTAAAAAGAGCCAAATCATCTAAGTCAAAATCACAATCAGAATCTGAATCTGACGTGCAATCTCTCTCTTTCTAGATGACTCTACCCTCTTTCTAGCCGACCCCTCACTCTTTCTCTCTTGGGCATTAAGTTCAGTTCCCTTATCTTTAGACCTAGCAGTTTTAGGGAACATATCAATTTCATATGTTTGCAAATCTCCTACAAGTTCTTCCAAAGCGTATTTAAATTACCCATAGAATTTATCACAGTGACTTTAGGGATAAAACGCTTAGGAAAAGAACGAAGAATCTTTTTAACAACTCTATCATTAGGAATATGTTCACCAAGATTAAAGCTAGTATTAACAATGTCAGAAAGTCTAGAATAAAAATCATCAAAACATTCAGTCTCATGCATGGTGATGGTTTCAAATTGAGTTGTCAAAATTTTCAATTTAGACTCTTTCACAGCATTAGTTCCTTCATGGGTGAGTTGTAAAACATCCCATGCCTCTTTTAACGTGGTACACGTCATTATGCGTTTGAACTCAGCAGGTGTGACAGACCCAGAAATAGCACTTAGACCCTTAGAATTGAATGATGACCATTTAAATTTGTCTTCAGTCCAAGAAGTGACAGGTTTTAAATTGATCACATTATCAACGATGACGGAGGGAGGTGTCCACCCTCTTTCAACCAAAATCCAGACATGTTCATCAATGGCTTTTAATGCAGATCTCATACGGGCTTTCCAATATGCATAGTTTGTCCCGTAAAAAACTGGCATTTTATTATATAACTTCTCCATAATAAACACACCCGTTTTCAAAAATCAATTTTTCAGAAAATTGATATCTTAGAAAAAAATTTGCGAAAAATTATACGGTAAAATTGTGTAACTGGCTCTGATACCAATTTGAAGGAGGAGTGCGCTTGCGTTCAAATAAGGAAATTATTTAATTAAACGCAATTTTCACCACTTAAGTCCTAAACATGCATCTATATGTGATTAAATACGATGATGAAACATGCAAGAACACATATATGAAGAAAAAATACCCAACGGGGCAAAACTTTTTATTTTCACAATAATTTTTGTAAGAGAACGACTTACAACGGATTACAATGAAAATACAGTGACATAAAAATACCCTCGGGTGTCGATTTTGTTGTCGGCGGCTGGAATAATCCCTTTCTAGTAGGGCAACAATGACGAAGATAACGGCTTCCTCACAAAGTACTCCAGATGAGTAAACGATCTTCTTGAAGGTTTAAGGATTCACACACATATATGGGAATGGTTTTGTGAATCAAAAAGGTTTAGAAAACCTTAAACGGTGAAGTCTTATTCTGGGATGTTTTCGCAGAATTTCGTGATTGCAGAAAGACTTGAAAAAAAATGTGTAGAAGGAGATCAGATATTTATACAAAAATCGAGGCGGTGGCTCGTTCGAACGAGATAGCATGTCGCTCGAACGAAGGACAAAAGTCGTTCGAACGATATCGCACGACATGATATCTCGCGCAAACGACTTGCAAAGTCGCTCGAGCGATCTCGTCGATCGAGGACATTCGCTTCTACACTTAGAAAAATTCTGCTTTTGATAAAAAATTAACCCAGACTTCAAAAATAATTTTCAAAAATATTTCCCAAATATTTATGCAAATATTTAAAACTCCAATATAACATTTTACTGATAGAGCGTAGTGGAGTAGTGGGAATGAGCTGAGAAGCATGTTGCATGTAGCATGTTGCATGTGAAGTAAGTGGATGAATCAAATTCGGATACGGGCCGTCGAGGATGATCGTGTTGACGTGCCGAATGTAGCGGTATCAGACATATGAACTGTGATCTAGGAGAAAACAGAAAATTCCTAGATTCTACCCCGGACATTTATAAACTTATGTCCTTACAATTTCAAAACTTTAAAATATTTACTCATCCTTTATTTCCTAACCAAATAGCATTTTACCAACATTTTTATTCCATAAAAATATTTAATATTAATCTACTAGAAATCATTATTTATTCATGTGCATTTTACTCATGTAATCTAACAACAAGGCCACTAGTAATGCAAATATAGTCTTAAACACTAAGGATAGATTTTTCTCACCTATGGTGGTATAAAGTTAGTGTAGGAGGAGCAGTCACCACCTTTAAAGGGGTCCTCAAGAAGTTACCAAATGAATCCTCCATTAATTCTCCACATGTGCTCCATTAAAGCTTCCAAGAAAAATCCCTTCAAACTCCATGAAAGCTTCCATCTCCATCCTCCAGAAACCCCAAAAAATCTCCATAAATTCGTAGCTTCACTCAACAATGGTGGAAATGGGTGTTGTAGTATGGAATAGGTGGGAATATAATAAGAATGCGGTGGTTTATGGTGGTGGGATGGTGGAGAGAAGCTAACAATGGTGGAAGACTACTCCACCCTCATCTCCCTCTTTCATCTTCTTCTCTCCTCAAAATGTCCAAAATGAGCCAAACAAATCGTTATAAAAACCCTCTAATGCCTAAAATTCCTATTTCCCAATCTGGGCTAACCAGAGCTCTACAACTTATCAAATCAAGGGTCTAGAATGTGACAGCGCAAAAGGGCAATCTGATACAATTTTTTTTTGAATGCATCATTCGAACGAAATTGAGCCTCGTTCGAATGACAAGGACATCTAGTTCTACCCATGGCTTATAACAACCTTCAAACGACCCTTGGAAGTGATACAGTTTGGTCTCAATCGAAGCTCATTCGAACCCTTGCGTTTGACGAGTTCCAAAATCTCGTTTGAACGACCCTACACTCATTCGAAGTTTCCCTTATTATCATTTTCTCTAAATTCCAATTTTTACCTATAATTTCAACATTATCATCAAACCCCACTTTAGCACACTTTATCCATAATTCAAATGAAATATTAGAGCGGGGTACTACATCTAATTTCTCAGCATTGAACCTCGTAATGTAATCTCTCGTCGTTTCATCCTCACATTGACAGATGCCCACACTTTTACCAGGTTTTACTTTGAAGGATAAATTATTTACGAAGAGGCCATCCAGTTGGTTAAACTCTGATATTGCTCCTTTAGGTAACCCATTACACCAAATTTGAGTCGGGCCTGTGAGAGTACTAGAAAAATCCTTGTAACGCATCTCGTCGATTATGGAGAATATATCACGTGATGCTTGGTATTGCTCAACATTTAAAATAGGGTTTGATTTTCCTTCTTACCTGGGAGTGATCACAAATAGAAGGAATTTTATTGGTGTGGGATAACTGAGCATGGAGGTTGTAAATGGAGATCCCTGAACAAATATTTATTATAAAGGTTTTTAATTTTGATGAGATCACCTAAGCGGTCCTTTATTCTCTTAATGGATCCCTTCCATTGTTAAGCTTCTTCTACTACCTTATTATCTCGACCGTGACTTTTGACCGAGCATTCTTACATTTGGCTGACTTGTCTGAACTTGATCGATGCTCTGGTATCACACCTTGAACCATTTTCCCTTCTGGGATCTAGCCTCTTGTATTTTATTGGTCTTGTGCCTTCTTCGGGGTGTGGATGTGCTCATACCCCTCTTCTTCCCAGCCTATTAAAGACTGTCACATCACAGAGCCTTTCAAAGGAACTTACTCATTATTCTAAGTACGTTTGATCATAATCATCATCATCAGTTATCATCATAGTGGAGGTTCTACTTGGCTGGTAAGAGAATTTTTCAAGGTCGGACCAGTGCGAACGAGCATATCTTCTCATCTCAGATCCCAAATTTTGCCTTTTAGGATTTTTAAAAGCTTTTCTTCGGCTCTCTTACCTCCTATATTGGTAGGGGTCAAGTGGAGGTGATACCCTTCTTTTGCTCATACCTTTTTCAACGGTTGAAGTGATTGGGGTTGGTTCTAATTATCTTTGTGAGGCCAACACACTTTGGGAAGTTATCTCATATTTCTTGCATAGCTTCCTGTCTTTTAACCAAGCTTCGCATAAATTTATCTAGGTCCCATATTCCAATAGGGGTAGAGGGTGATGCATCCTCCTTTTCCATGCTACTCTCCGATGTTCAGCCATTGTTGTAGAGATGTAAAAAAATAGAGTATATATGCAAGAAAACAGAGTGTGGTTGAGTTTCCTTGGAATTTGACAGTAGGGGATTATTTTAGGCTAGAAAGGAGAGGGTTTGATAGCGTCTTATACGAAGTAAGGTAATGAATTAGTGAATCAATTTTGATGGCTGGCCCTATCCCATGTTGTCACTCTGTCTTGCAGGCATCCACCCAGGTGGATAATACGGTCGAGCTTATGGCTAGGATGAGCGGTTTTACCATAATCTCTTTTGAAGGGGCCGAGGTCTTCAGGTGATGAGAAATTCTACAAATGTGGTATAACATGACTTAAGTATTGAGGTATAGATTTGGAATAATAGTTGATCTTATTTATATTCAAATCTTATTGTAGATGATTCAATTTATTACCTATTTCATGACTTTTTTAGTGTAGGGGTGTCCCCACCAAAGGGTGGTTAACTTAGTCAAGCAGATTGATTCATTCGCAAGTAAAGAGAAGGAAAGCTGCCCTATAGACCCACCTCGAAGATTCTTCACAAAAGGGGCTTGAAGGACCCACCTCGAAGATCCTTCACAAAAGTGGCTTCAAAGACCAACCTTGAAGATTCTCCAACGAACCTAGTTCGAAGGATCCAATTCATAGATCAAAGTCACCTGGATGACGATAGTTTGTAATAAGTAATAGAATAATGTGTCATTTACTTTATCTTATAAATGTATGTGGAGTGAGGTTATTTGATACCCACGAGGGACCATGCATGGCAGGGCATGGGAGAGTTAACATGATTTATCGAGCAACCTCCTCTTGGGAACCTCGCAGGGACATGGTTTAGAGGATTGAGAACAAGGAAACGTTGGGAATACAGTTACTAACCCTCTTGGCACACTTGGGCAAAAACTTCATTCGAACAAATGGTCACTCGAGCCACAACAACCGAGCCACCTTAAGTCTTACCTGTTCGAAGGAACCTCCTTGAGGTACCTCTGTCTTGCACCTTGGTCCATAACTATTAACCAAAAAAAAGATGTCAGGACACTTGAGCCACCTATCAGCCGAGCATCTGCGTAACAGATACCAGCCCACCTGACTGATGTGACCAGATACCTAACAGAGTCACTGTTTAAACCACTTTCTGACGTCATAACGTCTAGCATTTAGGGACTCGAAAATGTAGCACTTAAGTGGGTTTATCCTTAGGATGGCAGGTCTAGTTCACCAAACCTCACCATTTAGCCATACTCAAGTAAGCCTCAAGATGACATGTCATGTCCCTCATTAATGCCCACAATACTTCCAGTTAATAGAATGGCTTCCCGCCATATATATACACCAAATGAACAAGTTAGGGGAGAGAGCATTCTGAGCCTAGAATTACTGCCCAAATTCCTCCACAATTGAGAAACACCGCGAGAACATTAACTCACCACACCCATTTAATACACTTATAATTGAGCATTAACTAAGCTTAAAGTTCCTGACTTTCCTTCATTATGCCTAGAGTGCTTATTCTTTCTCCCTCTGACCATGCTACCTGATGGTCCCATCTACTTATCGTGCTTATCATGCATCTTTTGTGCCAATACGTTATTTAATATAAGTATGAATATTAAATTCTCTTGTATCTGATTCACTTGTGGCCACTGCCAATATTTAATACTTAACGGTGTTAATCTCGATCTTGATAAGGGGTTTCGCCTCACTCAATACTAACTGTATTTGAAGAACCCACATCTTAGATTTGGCGACTCTGCTGGGGAGGTATTCTCTTTTGAAATATGCCAGAGGATAAAACCGCTAGAGTCATTGACTTTGACGTCATACAGCGTGAAGAAGAGGTAAACAACTCTGCGCTACCTGATGGGGTGAGAGTGGCAAGGACAGAGTCAAGCACGCCCAGTATTGGTGTAAGGACATTTTTGTCCATGAGCATTTTATACGTCGTACGCCGTTACACCGTTGAGAAAATTCAAGAATCATACGCTCATCAACGGAATCCGAATATCAAAGGCAGAAAAGGAATCAAGGAACAGACCGGACCGATCCGACCCAAGATAAAAGAACCGATCCGCCTAAAGAGACCGGATCGATCCTCCTGCTGAGGTGAGGCCAGTGTACCCCAGATCCATAGCGAACCGATGAAGCTAAAAGCCGAACCGATCCGATGCCAACCGGAATGATCCGCCTTCAAAAAGGAACCGATCCGATATCACCGGACCGATCCGCCTAAAGAGACCGGACCGATCCGATGAGGATAATTTCAAACAGATCGTGTTCAGATCATGTTCCGAATTTTAGGGCTCAAGTTCTCCTATTTAATCCCACTACGGGAAGGGGGTTTTCTAAGACTTCTATACACGATTTTCAGAGTAGAGAAAGCCCCAAGTCTTCACCTATTGAGTACCAATACTCTAGGTATTTTGATTCACACAAAATCCATACATTTGTGAATCCTTTTGGTAACCCAGGAACGCAGTTTTGCAGTTCAACCCTTATGGAGGAGACCGTTCTTCTTCTCCATTGCAGCCCTACTGGAAAGGGATAATTCCAGCCGCGACTACAGAATCCGATACCCGAGGGTAATTCTTAGTCAACTTGTATTTTCATTGTAATCCGATTGTAAGCCATTTTCTTACAAATTATAGTGAAAATAAATGGTTTTGCCCCTGAGGGGGATTTTTCCTTAATTGCATGTGTTTGAATGTTCTTGCGTAGATTATCAATTTATTCAATCACTTACTGATGCATGTTTAGGGTTTGTTTGTGTTAAAAGGGTTTTATATATAATTTGATCATTTGAACGCAAGCACACACGTTCTCAAATTGGTATGAGAGCAGGTTACGCTAATCTATCGCGTATTCCTTTTTCCGAATTTTTTTTCTAAGATATCAATTTTCTGAAAAAAATTGATTTTTGAAAAAGTGCGTGTTCAAATGGAGAAGTCATATTATAAAATGCCTGTTTTTGACGGGACAAATTATGCGTATTGGAAAGCCCGTATGAGGTCGTCTTTAAAAGCCATTGATGAACGTGTCTGGATTTTGGTTGAACGAGGGTGGACTCCTCCCACCGTGACTGTTGATAATGTGACCAACTTGAAACCTGACATTTCTTGGACTGATGAAGAATTTAAATGGTCATCTTTTAATTCTAAGGGTCTAAGTGCTATTTCTGGGTCTGTCACACCTGATGGTTCAAACGCATAATGACGTGTACCACGTCAAAAGAGGCATGGGATGTTTTACAACTCACCCATGAAGGAACTAATGCTGTGAAAGAGTCTAAGTTGCAAAACTTGACAACTCAATTTGAAACAATCACCATACATGATTCTGAATGCTTTGATGAATTTTATGCTAGACTTTTTGACATTGTGAATACTAGTTTTAATCTTGGTGAACATATTCCGAATGCTAGAGTTGTTAAAAAGATTCTTCGTTCTTTGCCTAAGCGTTTTATCCCTAAAGTCACTGTGCTAAATTCTATGGCTAATTTAAATACGCTAAAATTGGAAGAACTTGTAGGAGATTTGCAAACTTATGAAATTGATATGTTCCCTAAAAATGCTAAATCTAAAGATAAGGGAATTGCTCTTAAAGCCCAAGAGAGAAGGAGTGAGGGGTCAGCTAGAAAGAGGGTAGAGTCATCTAGAAAGAGAGAGACTGACACGTCAGATTCTGAGTGCGATTTTGACTTGGATGATTTGGCTCTTTTCGCAAAAAATTTCAAGAGAATTCTCAAATTTAAGAAAAATGGCAATTTTAAAGATAAAAAGAAATTTGAGAAAAATAAGTTTGAAAAGAAAAATGAAAAAGATTCCAAAAATCCTCCTCTGAAATAAAGTGAGAGATGTTTTGAGTGCGATGGTAGGGGTCATAGAACCTTTGAGTGTGCCAATCGTCTGAATAGAGAGAAAGGGAAAGTTGTCCTTAATGCTACCCTTAGTGACGACAGTGAGGTAGAGACGGTGGATTCAGGAGATGAGTCACCGCATGAGTGTAACTTCACCGCATTCATGGCCAGCCAAGTGAGCACTCCTAGTTCTCCTCACGACGTTGAGGATGATGCTTCACTGGGACACCTCGACAGTGAGATCGATGTGAGTGAGGGGGAGGATGACACAAGTGAGAGCGAGAGTGATATACAACGCGCCTACGCTGAGTTATATTCTGAGTCTTTTAAAACTAAAAAGCGTAATAAAGCGTTAGTTCTTAAGATCACCTGCTTAGAGGAAGATTTAAAGAAAGCGAAAGAAAGAGAGTTCTCCACCTGAACCACCCTGAGAGAGAGAGATTCTACATGTGTCGAGAATGAGAATTTGTTTAGAGAGAGAGAGAGTGTTTTAGAGAAAGAGAGAGGGGACTTGATTAAGCAAGTGTCTAGTCTTACGAGTCAGATCCATTCCTCTGTGGAGACTCGGAAGAAACTTGAAGCCCTTGTTGCCCAGCTGACTCATGATCTTGAGAAAGCACGGGAAGTCAAGGTACAAATCGAGGACAGATCTGGGAAGATGGGAAAGATGCTCCTCGGCCCCGCTTTAGGTTTTGGTGATCGTCAAGGAATTGGTTATGATGGTGCCTCCACGTCCCAAATTTCACCTGGACCAGTTCCTGAGTTTTCTACAACTACTTATGGTCACCGTCAAAAACCTCGAAGGAGAGTTCGACCAAGAAAAACAAACCAAGGTCCGCCTTTGACTGTGCTCTTTTGTACTTATTGTAAAAGAAAAGGCCACCTTAGGAAATCTTGCTATAGTATGGGTCGAACACGACGTACTACTGCTCCACCACGTCATACTGATAAATTTTATAATCTGAGAGAGCGAGTTGAGTTCTTAGCTGCCACGACTCAGAGTTTGATGAAAGAATTTCGACGGATGTCTTCGCCGTTAGTGAATGCTTCTCACATTCCAGCTAAAATCAACAACAACAAAGGCAAACAAAAGGTCATCTCTTCGTGGGTGCCTAAGAAAGATAAAAAGGCCTTTGTTGTTCATGTTTCTCTCAAAGCACATAATACCTCACAGTGGTATTTTGATAGTGGGTGCTCCAGACACATGACAGGTGATGACTCATTTTTTACGACTCTTGAGGACTATCAGGATGGCAGATTCACCTTTGGAGATGGGAGCAAGTCTAGCATTATAGGACGTGGTACTGTCGAGTTACCTGGGTTTCCTATGCTAGAAAATGTTTTGTACGTCAAAGGTTTGAAAGCAAACCTTCTCAGCATTAGCCAGCTATGCGACACTGACCTGGCAGTAAAGTTTGACCGGGACGCGTGTAAAGTCTACAATCAAGCCGATAAGCTTTTGATGCAAGGTGTGAGGACTGAGGATAATTGCTATGGGACTGAGCCCACATCCTCACTTGTCTGCAACAGCGCCACGATCACTCCTATGGATCTGTGGCACCAACGTCTAGGTCACGTGAACTTTAGAGATCTCAACCGCTTAGCTAAAAATGACCTAGTACGTGGCTTACCATCTCTTGAAAAGTCAACTTTGACCGTTTGTGGACCCTGTCAGTTGGGAAAACAAATCCGTAGTCCCCATAGGAAGTTGCATTCCATTATCACCTCTCGTGTTCTTGAGTTGATTCACATGGATCTTATGGGTCCTACTCGTACTGAGAGTCTAGGTGGTAAGAGGTACATCCTCGTGATGGTAGATGATTTCTCCAGGTACTCCATTGTAGGTTTTCTGAGAGAGAAATCCGATGCTGTAGAATTTTTAACGACCAAGTGCTGTGTCCTGCAAAATCAACACGGTGTCACTATTAACAGGATGCGTAGTGACAATGGCACTGAATTTATAGAAGCAAAGGTAGATCTTTACTGTGATAGCCTCGGGATCAAACATGAGTTTTCTGCTGTGAGAACTCCTCAGCAAAATGGGATTTTTGAGAGAAAGAATAGAACGATCCAAGAGATGGCTAGATTTATGCTTCTAGGTCGTAAAGTTTCTAGGAGATTTTGGGCAGAGGCAGTGTTTACTGCATGCCACACGGTGAATAGGGTTTATTTGCGTCCACACACACTTCAGACTCCATATGAGTTGTGGACTGGCAAGAAGCCCAACCTGGCATATTTCCGTGTTTTTGGGAGTAAATGCTACATCCTACGGGATAGAGAGCAATTAGGAAAGTTCGACTCCCGAAGCGACGAGGGAATATTTCTAGGATATTCATCGACTAGCAGAGCGTACTGGGTTTTTAACCTGAAGAGCTCTAAGGTTATGGAATCAATAAACGTCACTGCGCAAGATGACGAACCTTCGACGGTTATTGATCCTAACCTTCAGTGTGAGCATGAGAATTGTTCTGACAGTGAGTTACCTGTTCCTCTCTCACACTATGTGGACCCTACTCCTGCGCTAGGGGACACACCTGCTTGGGTTCGCAAGAGTCATGACCCTTCTGCCATTGTTGGTGATCCCACTCTAAGGGTCAAGACTCGTGCTCAGCTAGAGAACGTTGTTAGCCATCTTTGCTACACGTCCAAAGTCGAGCCCAAGAACCATAAAGAAGCACTCAAGGATGAACACTGGATATCTGCTATGCAGGATGAGTTGCTTCAGTTTAAAAAGAATGATGTCTGGGAACTTGTCCCCCGACCTAGTGAGATTAATGTGATAGGTACCCGGTGGATTTTTATGAACAAAATGGATGAAAATGGTACCATAATCCGAAATAAGGCTAGGTTGGTCGCTCAAGGCTACACACAGATAGAGGGTGTAGACTTTGGGGAGACATTTGCTCCTATTGCGAGGCTTGAGTCCGTCCGTCTTCTGCTCGCCATCGCATGTCATCTGCGCTTCAAGGTGTATCAGATGGATGTCAAGAGTGCCTTTCTGAATGGCATTCTACAGGAGGAGGTTTATGTGGAGCAACCAAAAGGGTTTGAAGACCCTCAGCACCCAGAGCACGTCTACTATCTGAGGAAAGCCCTGTATGGTTTGAAGCAAGCACCCCGTGCTTGGTACGAGAGGCTTACTTCCCATCTCTTAGCTCGTGGCTTCAAGAGAGGGGGATTAGATATGACGTTGTTCGTCAGGAGAGATGACGGTGCTATTTTGGTTGCCTAGGTCTATGTGGACGACATAGTCTTTGGATCCACATGCTCCCAGCATGCTCACCACTTTGAGGAGGAGATGAAAAGTGAGCTTGAGATGAGCATGGTTGGTGAGCTTACATTCTTCCTTGGTCTCCAGGTTCGTCAGCTAGAGGATGGGATGTTCATCTCCCAATCCAAGTATGCTAGAGACCTAGTGAAGAAATTTGGTTTAGACTCCGCTAAGCATGCACGTACACCTATGAGTACCACTACCAAGCTTAGTAAGGACACTTCAGGCAAGGAAGTAGAGCAAACCTTATATCGAAGTATGATAGGTAGTCTTCTCTACTTGACTGACAGTCGTCCCGACATCGCCTTTACTGTTGGAGTCTGTGCGCGATATCAGGCGTCCCCAAAAGAGTCACATTTACTTGCTCTAAAACGTATTATTAAATACGTGAGTGGGACTCTCTCATACGGGACTTGGTATTCCTTTGATACCGATGACCGTTTGTCCGCCTATTCGGATGCCGATTGGGCTGGGGATGTAGATGGTTGTAGGAGCACTTCTGGTGGGTGTTTCTACTTTGGTTCTGCTCTTGTCTCCTGCATGATCAAGAAGCAAAATTCCATCTCTTTGTCCACTGCGGAGGCTGAGTACATAGCCGCCGGGAGTTGTTGCACACAACTCTTGTGGATGAAGCAAATGCTGGAGGATTATGGGATATCACAAGACACCATGACTATTTCCTGTGATAACACGAGCGCGATACACATATCCCACAATCCAGTTCAGCATTCGCGCACAAAACACATCAGGATACGTGAGCACTTTATTCGTCAGTTAGTTGAGGAGAACACTGTATCCCTGAGTTTTGTTCCCACCGACCGTCAGTTAGCCGACATTTTCATGAAACCTTTAGATGCCCTTAGATTTGAGAGTCTTAGGAAGTCTTTGGGTATTTGCACAGTTGACTGAGGGGTTAGTCTATGTCTACAATAGGATGCTTCTTCATGTTCATATCATATGCTTCCTATTGCTAGTCTGTTTTATATGTACCATTGCTTAGTTGTACAGCTTTTTCTTTTTACTTTTTATTTTTAAAAAAAAAAAATATATATACAAAAAGATTTTCCTTTAAGAAAATTTTTGAAAAGCACAAAAAGATTTTATTTTGATAAATTTTTTTGAAAAAGACCAAAAAGATTTTTCTGTGTTTGCTCCTTTTGTGGATGAGCATTTAAGATAGCCAAGTCACAACTTCATTCCATATCTCCATGTGACTGTTTGATAGAGTTTTGAGAGGCTATATCATTTCATCCATGTGCTTTACATTGTATGGAGTCTTTGAGATGTAATTCGTGATATCTTCCTACATGTTTGACTCCCATATCCTTTATTGCACACATGCACGGCTATATTTGATTGTTGCACTTGTCAATCTCATGTTGTCTTGAGTGTTTCCATCTCAATCCTGTCTATACAATGTATAAAATGCGATAAAACTTGACAAGATTGGAATGCATGTAAAAACCGTTTTGGTGAGACTGTGTGTTTTTGAATAACGGGGAGGGGTTGCGAAAGGTCATTATCTATCCTTTACGCAAAAGCCACCGTTAAAAAGGACCTAAAAAATGGAGGAATTTTAATATCCGAGGTTCAAAGAGGTTAAAAGAGCCCGAAAAAATTTATAGGCAATAAAAAGCAATTCATGCCAAATATGGGCCACTTAGGTTTCACCATCAATTCTCCAAAGTTTGAGAATTTAGAATGCCTCTATTCAAAATAATATCTGAGGGAGTTTGGTTAGAGAATATAAACGGGTTTGCACTTCCTTGAAAGTCCTGAAAAAGCATAAAATCATTTTGGACGTTATTGGTGTGAAAATCATTTTGAGCTTTGATTTGTTGATTTGATTGAGTCAATATCTTATATTGTCATTCTTTTACACCAAAGGAAGCATTTGAGTTCATTCGCTAGGAATATCCAATATTCGTCGTGCACATATGTCATGTTTGTATGCATTGATTTTCCTATCGAATTTGATCACACCACTTCATTTACGCTATCATTGTCTTGGTTACTTTGTGTTCATTCATGGTGTGATATTATCCGTGTGACACCCCGCTCTTGCTTATTTGCTTTATTTCTCTCATTTGTCTATTTGGGGACATCATAAAAAGGGGGAGAATGAATTATGGGGGAGTTTTGAAAGTTTGAGTTTGTTCATAGATTAAGTTTGTTCATAAATTGGTATATATGTTTATCTCACTTCAAACTCGATATGTCACATGGTATTTTGCTTTTTCTCATGTGTGTAGGTACTACATGGATTATCATTGTATTGCACACCCTGATGAGAAAAGCGTTGAGATTCCTGAAGATTTGAAGATCAAACGATGCAGTCTTATTCACTTGTACTCTTTCAGTTTTGGGTTCATGGAAGGGTAGATTTGTATAGGCAATTTTTTATGATTGATAATTCGCATGTTTATTTTTATGTATGTACCGGCATAGACATAGGGGGAGATTTGTAAGGACATTTTTGTCCATGAGCATTTTATATGTCGTACGCCGTTACACCGTTGAGAAAATTCAAGAATCATACGCTCATCAACGGAATCCGAATATCAAAGGCAGAAAAGGAATCAAGGAACAGACCGGACCGATCCGGCCCAAGATAAAAGAACCGATCCGGTTCCTCCGGACCGATCTGCCTAAAGAGACCGGACCGATCCGCCTGCTGAGGTGAGGCCAGTGTACCCCGGATCCATAGCGAACCGATGAAGCTAAAAGCCGAACCGATCCGATGCCAACCGGATTGATCCGCCTTCAAAAAGGAACCGATCCGATATCACCGGACCGATCCACCTAAAGAGACCGGACCGATCCGACGAGGATAATTTCAAACAGATCGTGTTCAGATCATGTTCCGAATTTTAGGGCTCAAGTTCTCCTATTTAATCCCACTACGGGAAGTGGTTTTTCTAAGACTTCTATACACGATTTTCAGAGTAGAGAAAGCCCCAAGTCTTCACCTATTGAGTACCAATACTCTAGGTATTTTGATTCACACAAAATCAATACATTTGTGAATCCTTTTGGTAACCCAGGAACGCAGTTTGCAATTCAACCCTTGTGGAGGAGACCGTTCTTCTTCTCCATTGCAGCCCTACTGGAAAGGGATAATTCCAGCCGCGACTACAGAATCCGATACCCGAGGGTAATTCTTAGTCAACTTGTATTTTCATTGTAATCCGATTGTAAGCCGTTTTCTTACAAATTATAGTGAAAATAAATGATTTTGCCCCTGAGGGGGATTTTTCCTTAATTGCATGTGTTTGAATGTTCTTGCGTAGATTATCAATTTATTCAATCACATACTGCTGCATGTTTAGGGTTTGTTTGTGTTAAAAGGGTTTTATATATAATTTGATCATTTGAACGCAAGCACACACGTTCTCAATTGGAATTACGGAAACGATGGCCACGCAAGAAGGAATAGGCCCGACACAAATGAAGGGACTGATAGGTTTGTTCGCAGAGTTCATTAAAAGTCCCGCAACCAGGCATTGTTAGGAGTTCCTGTGGGAGTGATCTCTTTCACTACACCACTTGCGGTTATACCAGCTCCTAATGTTATAGGAGGCGTGGTTGCACTTGCTTCTAATAACGCCTTCCCCACCACTTTACCACCCTTGGGCAGTGTTCCCGCTACCACTGTCCCACCCATGACAATGGGGCCAACACTACAAAGTGGGGGAGAAACTTCAGTGGCTCCAGCTGCAACAGCCGTCCAAGGAGTAAGCATACCAGCCTCGATAATCCCGGTAGTAAATATGCTGCAGCCAGCTAGCCCTTCGCCTGCCAACTTGGAGGAAATGAAGAAAGTGATGCTAAAGTTTATAGTTATATCTAAAGGAGATAGTTCTTCGGTGTACGATGAATTCCATACCCCTTATCCAGAGGCATACAACAATGAACCCTACCCAGTAGGGTATATTCCACCAATTTTTTAGAAGTACACGGGGAAAGGTGCTAACCCTAAGGAGCATGTAAAGAGGTTTATCGATAGTCTTGGGGCCCATTAGAATAACAAAAAGCTAAGGCTGAGGGAGTTTTTAAAATCCCTGACAGAGAAAGCCTACACGTGGTATTCCCACTTGGCCCCAAGTAGTGTAAGATCTTGGGAATAATTACATGTTTTGTTCGTGCAAAAGTTCTTTTTGGATGAGGATGAGTTTACACTCACCCAGCTAGCACGTGAGAAACAAATACGAGGGAGGACGTTGGGGATTATATCAGGAGGTTTTGTGAATGCTCTCTGGACGTGAGAGAGGAGATGCGAGAAGATAAACTTTTATAAGTGTGTGCAGAGGGCTTGCTGCCCAAGTATATATGTCATCTGATTAACGAAATGCGAGAAGGTATGCTTGCAGCATTTTTAAAAGCATCAAGGAATGTTTCTTTAGTGGTAAAACCCGTAGTACCCCCGCCTGCTTTGCCGAGTTTTCTAATCAGGACAACGGTTACTTTGGGGAAGGGAATACCCTCGAGGGTTAACTATGTGGACAAGGTGGCCAAAGAGGAGAATAGTTGTGGCCAAGGAGGTTGAAGGGGAAGAAATAATAAGAGAAGGTTCAAAGACGAAGAGGATCCCCCCGAGATACCTTGCATGGTGGAACAAGCCAAGCCTGGAACCGTTATGATCTCATGGTCTATGAAAAAGTATGCAGTCCGGTTAATATCAACACTGCATATCTCTCGGAGGAGGACAGGGAGAAGCCTCATTATTTCGCACTCCATAACAGGGTAAGCCATCTTACCAAAGTGTTATTTTCACTAAGGAGGTTAATTAATCGTCATGTGAAGAACGGAGACATTGAGTTGCCACAAACTAATGTAAATGATAACCCTCTACCACCTCATGGATCCCATATGGCTAGCGCTTTTGATGAGGGGATCGAGCGATTGACGATGGAACAGTGGTTCGAAGGGAGTGACTCCAAAAGATTTCTTGAGGATGACTTCTAAGAGTCTCTAAAAGAGTGCACCTGCGAGTTGGCTCAACTCCATTTGGGTGACAAGATTGACGAGGCAGAGGATCGAGAGAAAGAAACATATGACCCCATTGAGGGACTCAATAGTCAGTTGGGAGCCTGCTCTCTGGAGGATGTAAATGAAGTGATAGCATACGATGAGGTTGCATATTGAGATATGGAGGAAGTTTATGAGTTAGAAGATGACCAGGTAGACCCATGGATAGAATGTACAGCTATTTCTCGCGCACCAAAATTCGGCTGGTTCTTTGATCAGGTTTCCCTTCCTGAAGACTCCTGGCTGGAAGTCACGCGAGCCATCTTAGAAAACGCAAAGAAAAACATGGTGTCACACCTAAGTGGAAGGGACCTATGGCTAAACTAGTGAGGAGGTATCTCTAATAAGTCACATTCTCAGAGGTTGATAGACTGATCTGGTATCCCTATAACAGACCCTTATATGTTACTGCATTAGTAAATGATTGTGTTTTCTCACGAGTCTTGTTGGACGGAGGGGCATCCATCAATATAATGCCCATTGGATCCTTTTATGCTATCTGGTTATCGAAAATAAGGATAGTTCCCCATTCGTTGGAAATAGTAGGGTATGATAATCAGTCTTCCAAATCGATGTGCTATGTTAACGTGGGCATCACGATGGGAAACATCACTTCCCATATTAAATTCCATATCAAGAATTGTGATCCGTCATACCAACTATTAGTGGGAAGGGTATGGATGCACAACCACGGGTTGGTACCCTCCACTTATCATCAATGTGCTATGGCAAACATAAAGGGTAGGGAGGTGGTGATTCAAGCTACTAAAAAACCTTTTGCGAAGGAGGAAGCTCACATGGTGGATGCCACTTTTTATACTGATCTGATTGAAGAAGCTACCACGGTAACAAGGTATACCAGGGGAATAAAGATTCCGTTAACTCAAGAGAGGGTGCGGGAACCCTCTCAAACGTTGGTAACTTATGAAGAAGAGCGTGAGCTGGGAAAAATGAGGCCCACTAGTCTATTAAGGCAACACCGTGATCGAATGACCCCGCGCATTGACCCTATTGAGCATCAAGTCTAAATGCAGAGTGTTCTTAGCAGACGAACAGTGAGAGAGGTGGATGAGAATCATAGGAAGAGGACTTTTCAGTAGGAAGTGGCCCAATAATGCAAACAAGTGGTTTTGCCTAACGGTAGAATTATCTATAAACTATGAAGGTGTGAGTGGGCAGTCGAGAGTTTGAATAATGAAGCTGACCCAGTCTATGAATGCTTCCTAGTGGATAACTAGGGGCAATGCTTGGTAACTCATAACTCCGGGGTACAAGAGTTTGTGAAAGATCCATAAGAAGAAGCAGAATGTATGAGGGATAGCCCTAGGCCGCAGATCCAAGAGTTGGAGAAGGTCGACTTGGCTAGAGAGGGTGAGGATCCAAACCCTATTTTTATCTCGAAGGACTTGGAGGGAGCTTCTCGAGAGGCACTGATCAAGTTGCTATTGGAGTTCAAAGACGTCTTTGTATGGAAGTACACCGAGATGCCTGTAGTAGACAATGAGGTGAGCTGCCATAGGTTGAATGTTTTTCCCTCAGCCATTCCGGTAAAATAGGCCACTCAAACATACAAGGTGGAATTAGATCTAAAGATTAAGGAAGAAGTTCAGAGGTTGCTCACGGTCGGTTTCATAGTCCCGGTCCATCATCCGATCTGACTCTCTAGCATTGTACTTGCAGAAATGAAAGACAAGAGTTAAATCAGAATAAGCATAGACTTTAGAGACCTAAATTGGGCATGCCCGAAGGACGAGTTCCCATTGCCTTCTATTGATAGATTGATCGATGCAATAGCAGGCCATGAGATGTACAGTTTCATGGATGGATATGTGGGATATAATTAGATAAAAATGGATCCGGTCGACGCAGGGAAGACCGCCTTCCGAACACCTTTGGGCAATTTCATGTACACAATTATGCCTTTTGGATTAAAGAACGCAGGGGCTACTTACCAAAGGTCAATGATGGCCATATTCTATGACCTTTTTCTCAAGACTGTGGAGTTTTATGTTGATAATTTCATGATTAAATCCAAGAAGGAGGGGTCCCACCTGGATAATTTGAGAAGGGTGTTCACTCGTTTTAAGAAGTACAAGCTGAAGATGAACCCTCTCAAATGTGCATTTAGGGTAACAAGTGGGAAATTCCTGGGGTTTGTGGTAAATCGTCGGGGGTACAAATGGACTGGATAAGCGACGAGCCATCCTTCATATGCCGAGACAAAAAACCAGCAAAAGAGTTAAAAAGTTTTTATAGCAAAGTATCCTACCTGAGGCGATTTATCCTGGGGCTGGCCGAGGTGACACACCCCTTGATGGAGTTGCTGAGAAAGGGCATGAAGTTTTTGTTGGAAACAATGCACTAAGACGCCATAGACAAGTTGAAGGCACTCCTTACTTCTCCTTAGACAATGATCCCCCCGAAGGCAGGCATCCCTTTACGTTCATACCTTATATCAACTGAACGATCTCTTGGGGCTTTATTAGCCCAAGAGATGGAAGACATTGAAAAACCTATTTATTACTTGAGTAGGATCATACACGGGCCTGAGGCCAGATATATAAAGCATTGAAAGGCATTGCTTAACCCTTGTATTTGTAGCACAAAATCTTAGGTATTACCTGATATCATTTACGATTCATATTGTAACTAGGTGTGATCCTATAAAGTTTTTGCTTGCTAGAACTGTGTTGATAGGCAGGGCAGCTCGATGACTTTTAATCCTCTCGAAGTATGATCTAAAGTGTGTGGTCCCATAAGCCATCAAAAGCCAGGCATATGCAGATTTGTTCGCTATCATCCTATCAGGGATGTTCGAGCCACCTATTGAAGAGCTCCTAGGTGATGATCTCCTGGCCAATTTCATAGCATACTGTTTCGATGAGTGGAGTATGGAGTTCAACGGCTCTTCAGCCAAGAAAAAAAGGGGAGCTAGAGTCATCCTGCGAAGAGACGACGAAGAAATCCATTTATCTTTTAAATTGGAGTTTAAATGATCGAATAATGAGGCCATATACTAGGCACTGGTATGGGGATTACTCAAAGCACTAAGAAGAGGGATCCAAGTCCTAACAATCAAAGGGGATTCTAACTTGGTGGTAAAATAGGTGACGTGGGAATTCGTTTTGAAGCATATGAGTCTGGGCCCTTACCGAACGATCATCCAGTGACTTCTTGGACAGTTCAAGGTGGTAAAGATCAAGAGGCACCCTTAAACGATGAACAAACATACAGACGCATATGCAACCATCACACAAAAGATTGCCTTTAATGGGGAATCAACTGTGGTTCGAATCACGAATATAACGCCCCCTCAATGGTGTCAGAAATGCTACCCTCAGAGGATAAAGATGATTGGAGGGGTGAGATTAGAAAGCAGCTGGAGAGGGGTGGGGGCCACTCAACTTAGCCGATTTAGTGTAGTACTTTGTTACCAGAGGCAACTTGCATTACAAGAATAAAGTAGGTTGGTTATCTAGGTGTGTAGATCCCGAATAAGCCAAAAGAAGATTGATCGGGGGTACATGAAGATAGTTATGAAATCAATGAGTTCCCTTTGAATAGGAGGATACAACGGGTTGGGTACTTCTGGCCTTTAATGAGACAAGAAGTCACCGCAGTGCAAAGAGTGTGTTTGAAGTGCTGCATGTTCTATCGACCAGCAGAATGTAATTTCATTAGCCAATCGCAAGATTGGAGACAACCCTATATGGATTTCTTGACAAACAGAGTGATGCTGACAGACAAAGAGGACACTACCAAGATAAAAAGGCGAGCACTGAGGTACTTCATACAAGATGGGAAGCTGTACAAGTGACGCTATCATGACTGGTCCCTAAGGTGCATATGAGGAGAAGAGGCTGAAGAAGTATTGAAACAAGCTTATAAACCGGGGAACATCGGAGGAGCCAAGCGTTATGATTTACTATTTACCTTGGGTTATTACTGGCCTTCGATGGAGAAATATTCAGCGGAGTTCATTCGAAAGTGCAAGGCTTGTCAGCTACATGGGAATATGATTTATGCTCCTTCAGTGGACCTGCACTCGATTATGCTAATAAGACTTGTCCCGCCTAACCCTCGATTATGGGAGATTATGCCAATAAGACTTGGCCCGCCAGACCTTTGGTTATGGGAGATTATGCCAATAAGACTTGACCCACCTGATCCTCGGTTATAAGAGATTATTCCAATAAGACTTAGCCCGCCTGACCCTCAGTTATGGGTGATTATGCCAATAAGACTTGGCCCGCCCGACCCTCGATTATGGGAGATTTCTAAAGCCCAATATAACTTGGCAAAATTAACAAGTTTATATGAAGAAGATAGATGGAAAAGTAAAAAAGTACCCCTGAAAGTTTCTCCTCGGCAAATTCATGAGTGGCCATTTATAATACGCCCTCCTCTTCAATTGGACCAAGAGCCACCAAAGGAATTTGACTTTAGGGGGTAATCACATCCCCCCGTATTTTAGCAACCTGTTCTTGTCCACCCCCTATTTCAGCAACCTGTTCTTGTCCACCCTCCCAATAACCAGCTCTAGTAAGATCGACACCTTCCAGGTTTAGGATGGAAGGTCGCCCAAATAGATTGACAAGTACTTGGTCATTTGAAGGATGGGGAATTGATGGAGTAGTTTGAACAGGTACAGGATCCTACGAAGGACGAAGAAAATAAAAAGAAAGAGACAAGTTAGAATAACAAGTCGAAGGAGCAACAACAACTTGAACAAGTAAGAAAAATAGACTTACCATGGGCAATGAAGAGACAGGCACGGGGGACTTGGGTATATCCTCAACAACTCTCACATGAGGAACATCCCTCTCAAGGCCAGCCTACTAGCACAAAAAAGGGCGATCGGGGGAATAGCCGCTACTAGACTCAGACGAAGAATCACAGATAACTACCCTAAGGGTGAAATGGGAGATTACCTGCGAAGTAGTAGGGGTAGCTCTCTCGAAGGGATGATACTCTCCAACATCATTGTGGGTATCACCTCACACATCAACCTAAAAAAGAGATAAGGCAGGTTAGAGAAGAATGAAGATATTATCATGAAAAGAAAAGAAGAAGAAAACATTAAGAGCAAGAGGGATCGAGGGGATTACTTGTTCCTCGAGCACATCTTTCAGAACCTCATAATATTGGGTAGGGGAGGTAGGTTTGGAAGGAGAAACCATTCTCCTCAACCTATATCTCTGAACCAATGCAGTTGCCTTTTCTTCTACTTCTTCTTCTTCTTCTTCTTCTTCTTCTTCTTCTTCTTCTTCTTCTTCTTCTTCTTCTTCTTCTTCTCCTTCTTCTTCTTCTTCCTCCAATACCTTCTCTCTCTCCTCATCCTCCTCATCTTCGTCATCATCACCATAGGCATCAACATCAGCATGCTCCTCGGGCAGTTCTTCCTCACTGGATTCAGACGATTCCTCCATTACGAGCTTAAGAGGACTGATCGCCTTTCTTTTTTTACCACTACCAGCAATGATAGGATCATATGAAAAGCATCAAGGATCCACATGGGCCAACATAAATGCCCTGTCCTCTTCGCTAAAATTCTCCCAGGTTTGGAGAAGCTGATCAAACATTAAGCTCACCTCTTGGGAGACTTTAGGATTGGGGGTATGGTCAACTGGAGGCTGTTGGAAGGTTTTCAGTTTTTTCAAAGGCACTTTTTATGTAGCCTTAACCACTTCCCTGGATAAGGAAATGCGTGGGGATTCAATTCTCTTAACTGGTCTCAAGGGACCAGGGGCAACGGTAGTAACCTCAGTTAGAAGGGAGGTCTGAGAGGCTTTCTTCTTTTTCACAACTGCCTGGTCCACAGGCACTACTGGGGGAAACTCAGAGAGAACACTGGTGTTCGAAGTACTAAAAGTGAAAACAGATGAGGAGGTGGTGCAATTTCTTAAACCCAACTCTGTGGGTTGGAATATCTTAGCCTCAGGGTACCGGGGATCCTTAAAAATGTTGGTTTGAAAAAGGACCAATTGGTTTTTCCAGAACACATTCATGTATATGGCTGATCTCTTCCTTCGTGACTCTTTGATCGGGACCACATGATTGGCTGGATAACTGGAACACAAACTTATGACAGCTGAAGTCAGATAGTTCGCACAGGCAAAAGAAAAGTTTATGGGTTTTTTACGGGTGAAATTGCTCAACTAAGAGCTCCTTGATCATAGCCAAATCAAATAGCTACACGGTGGGGGTTGTAAACAGAATAAAAAGAAGATCACTCTGTATATGAGGTAAAGTAAGAAGGTATTAACAAAAGTGGGATACCGTTCTCAGGAAAATTCCTAGCAAGAACTTCATCAATAGGAGAAATGGGGCGCTCTACCTCAGCAAAAAAGTCATTTGTAAAAAATTGATCCACCCCAACATAGGGGAGAGGTAAGAACCTTTCTGCTCAATCAATCAGGGAAATAAGGGGCTTCTTAACTCTTTTATTCTTCCAGCAATAAATACAGGAGATCCTTATGGGTTGAGAATCGGGGTAGTTTCCAGCAGGAGCATAATCGGGAAAATGGACAGAAAGGAAAGCTATTAAAAGGACATTGTTAGCGTAATTAGAGACATCAAACTTGTCGATGCTCCATGTAGAATCTACTGCCATACGGTCTAACCAGGTGTACAAGGAGCCAAGAATAATATTATCAAGGGGGATCTTCACGCCACTCACCATTCGAACAACCATGTTGATTAATTCCTTTCTGGGGCAGTCACGGGGATTGCCCAGAAGGTTGCCTTTTGATAACATCGCCCAAATATAGCCTTCCAACTCAATTTTGGAATCGAAGCCCTCCCTGACGGGGGCTATTCAAACACTTTCTTCCCTTGGGGGTTCTCCTTGGCCACCTCACGGGCCCTAATAACAACTTTCTCTTCAATGAAATAAAAGTACCAAATCACTTTAGAATAGGTGCACTTGTTGTAGGTGACCATGAAATCCTTTACCACTGCCTCTAGTTCAAGTCTCAAAGTTTTTTGCTCGCTGGAGAGGGCCTCTTCAAAGAAAGTATCAAAATCGGCAGCTTCTAACCCCAGAACCTCACAAATATCTTCCATAGTGATGGTGAACTCACCCCAGGCGGCCACAAAAGTGTGTGACCTATGGATCCAACGAGAAATCAACAATTGGAGAACAATGTTATTTTTGGCATGGGTAAGATCACCCAGCCAGATAGAGTAAGACAGACCAATAAGAGCTAACTGAACAAAATACTTAGGATGAATATACTCAGTCCAAGGGTCCAACCCCTCATAAGCGCCAAAGGAAGCTTCAAACTCTACCTTCGAATAAGGGAAATCACCACGTTCAATGCGAAAATGAGTAACAGTAGCGGTGGGAATATAAGCAAAGTCTTCAGTGTACTTACCCTAATTTATTAGCGGGATAGGGTTCTCAGTCGGCAGTAGTTCGTTAGGGAATCTCTCCGTCGTTTGCCAAAAGAGGTCACTCTCGCCAAAGTCTAGAACACGGCGGTAGCATGCCCATTGGTGTTGGTGCGATTGAGTCTCAGGAGAAGCGCTCCTGGAGGAGTGTCTTAGTTTCACGATAGGTGCCATGGAAGTTTAGAGAGATGGGGACGAAAGGTCAAGTTGAAGGAGTGAAAGAGACGAAGACGACAAACTCTCACAAAAGCTCAGTACAAGAGAATAGAAACCCAAAGGTGATTATTTGAAATGAGTACACCCCTTTTTATAGGGGCAACACAAACCCCAAAAGGTGATAAAAAGTGATGCTTTGAAAAACGTAATAATGAATGGTTTAGCTTGCGTGGACGTCAAGCATGCGCGGCTGCAGAAAATCAAAGGTTCCAGTGATGATACTTCAGGGGCTGACGCATGAATTAGCGGCGTTGGTTACGTGCGCTCACCTTGGGGTTACCACGTGTCATAATACAGAAGAACAAACGATAATTTCATTTAATGCGACATGCTTGGAGTCTTGCATGTTTTGGGGAACGAAAAGCTTTGGGGGAAATTTTAATAAACCTCTTCATTTTCCCCAAGGAAAAGATGAAAGATCAATAAAGGGTTTCGTACAGATATTTCTTCGTGCAATAAATAAATATCTTTATGAAGGGGTAAATGTAGGGGGTGTCCCCACCAAAGGGTGGTTAACTTAGTCAAGCAGATTGATTGATTAGCGAATAAAGAGAAGGAAAGCTACCCTACAGACCCACCTCGAAGATTGTTCACAAAAGTGGCTCGAATGACCCACCTCGAAGATCCTTCACAGAAGTGACTCGAAAGACCTACCTCGAAGATTCTCCAGTGAACCTGGATCAAAGGATCCAATTTATAGATCAAAGTCTCCTGGATGACAATAGTTTGTAATAAGTAATAGAATATTGTGTCATTACTTTATCTTATAAATGTATCTTGAGTGAGGTTATTTAATACCCACGAGGGACCATGCCTGACAGGGCATGGGAGAGCTAACATTATCTATCGAGCAACCTCCTCTTGGGAACCTCGCAGGGACATGGTTTGGAGGATTGATAATAAGGCAACATTAGGAATACAATTACTAACCTCTTGGCACACTTGGGAAAAAACTTAATTCAGAACAAATGGTCACTCGAGCCACAACAGTCGAGCCACCTTAAGTCTTACCTATTCGAAGGAACCTCCTCGAGGTACCTCTATCTTTCACCTTGGTCCCAAAATAACTCTTAACCAGCAAATAGATGTCAGGACACTCGAGCCACCTATCAGCCGAGCATCCTCGTAATAAATACCAGTCGGCCTGACTAATGTGACCTGATACCTAATAGAGTCACTGTTTAAACCACTTTCTGACGTCATAATGTCTGGCATTTAGGGACTCAAAAATGTAGCACTTAAGTGGGTTTATCCTTAGGATGGCAGGTCTAGTTCACCAAACCTGACCATTTAGCCATCTTCAAGTAAGCCTCAAGCTGACATGTCATGTCCCTTATTAATGCCCACAATACTTCCAGCCAATAGAATGGCTTCTCGCCAAAACCATGAGATCCCATGAATTTAATGCAATATCTTGTACATTTAATGCATCCAATCAGACCGATCGCAGGCAAGCTTACTCGAGCAGCCTTGCCCCCCATATATATACACCAGATGAACAAGTTAGGGGAGAGAGAATTATGACCCTAGAATTTCTGCCCAAATTCCTCCACAATCGAGAACCACCGCGAGAACATTAACTCCCCACACCCATTTAATACACTCATCATTGAGCATTAACTGAGCTCGAAGTTCCTGACTTGGCTTCATTGTGCCTTGAGTGCTTGTTCTTTCTCCCTCCGATCACGCTACCTGTTGGTCCCATCTATTTATTGTGCTTGTCATGCATCTTTTGTGCTAATATGCTATTTAATTTAAGTCTGAATATTGAATTCTCTTGTCTCTGATTCACATGTGGCCACTGCCAACATTTAATACTTAACGGTGTTAATTTCGGTCTTGATAAGGGGTTACGCCTCACTTAATACTAACTATATTTGAATAACCCACATCTTATAGTTAGTATATTTGTGGTTACTAACATTGGTAAGAGGGGATTTGAGGATATTTTATTTAACTCTTATTAGGCTATCTGATGTCATTTATATATTCTTTAACTTCCTTGGGTTAAGAGGTCGCATAGAGTACATAGAGACCACAGAGGATAAAGCATAGAGAGTAAAGGTTTTTAAGCTTCCACATCTAGTTGTAGATGGTTAGGATAATAAAGCATTTTAAGTCATTTTAGTTGTAATTTTTTTCGTTATCATGTATTGAACTAAGTAATTTCTTTAATGCATGTATCAAGGACTGTGATTGTTTGTTTTTAAAATTCATCCGGTTACTTTATGTCTGATTATTTACGACGATTCTGAGGTGATATTAATAATGATAATGAGGCCTCGGCCTACTTAAAGGTCGCGACCTAATAAGATTTCCCTATTTAGGATCATTTAAACTATTTTGCATAAGCTTAAGAAATACAATGTCTCACCCTGGGCAAGGTCGTGGGCATAATCCAAGGCCTACACCCAATGGCCTTACCGGACCTCAACAATATACCTACTGGTCTTATTCTCACTCCCATATAAGTATAATATAAATCCTAGGACTCCCATTCATTCCCGAAAATCAAAGAAACGTTAACCAAGGAAAAGATTGAGAAAAACACTTTAAGTCGATCGATCGACTCCCGGGTTCGATTGATCGACATTCAAGATCGATCGTCTAGGGCAGCAACAGTTCGTCTTATACGTTAGTTTCTTCTTCCATTAACAAACCTCCAAATTCATTATAGTACACCAAACTTCGATCCAATTATCCTAACGTGTTCCCATATATACTAGGACAATTTCTAACGTTTCAAATACATCAAAACCTCAATTTATTTAAAGAAATAGTGGATTAAACTCAGAATTTATTAAAACCCTAGTTATGGTGTTCTTCCCATATTTTCATTCAAAACCCAGATTTTATTCCAAAATAATTATCAAGTCAGCTCTGAATATTATTCCTCTACATATGCTAAATCATTCTACATGCGATTCATATCCCAATATGCATAAATATCATGCTTTTCTTTCAAAGATATTGATTTAACAAAACTATTCAAAAACCCTACACATGGGTGTTATAACTTTATATTCTTTGTAATAAACAACTTGCCTTGGTAAAGAGATTCTGATTTCTTGGCGTTGATGATGGATTGATGCTTCTCTTCTTCAATCCTTCCTCCTTTGGCTCCTAGGATGCAAGATCCAAACCCAACCTTCTCAAAAGCATCTTCTAAGCCTTAAGAATGGTTTTCTCCTTCTCTCTAATGGTCTGTGTTTACATGGGTTTTATAACCCCAACCCCTCTTTCATACGGCTGATAAAAGACTCTCAAATTCGCAGGTCTACATACCCTCATATGTTAAAAGACCAAATAGCCCCCGAGCGGTCTCGGTTCAGTAAAAAATTACCCCGAGACTCAACTAGTACCCCCGGGTATACTATTTTGACTAATTCGACCCTTTCAGACTCACGTGTGTCCTCTAAATTATCATTTGAGTCACTTAAAAAATATATTACTCGTTCTCACCCCAAAATGGTCTACACGTGCTAAGTAACTATTTACTACATGCACTAAGTAAATAGAATGAGGTAATATTAATCAGTATCTATCTCTCGATTAATACTCCATAAATCACAATTATTAATAAAACTCACTAAATTACTTCTCTTGCATAATTTAAATTAAACCGTATTTTCTCATTTAATCCTCCAATTTAATTAAATAGAAATATTCATAAATACGGGGTATTACACTGGGATTTTAGATTTATACGTGTGTAATTCTTACGAGGAAGCCATGGCAAGAGGTAATCACCGAGAAAATGGAGAAGTCGTGGCACATGTGGTCCCCATTGAGGAGCTAATGGTGAACAATTTCCATAGATAATTGTTGGATTTTTTAGGCCTTAACTAGGGTAATGGCAAGAAGAATGCCCAAACAAAGGCATGTAGGTTGCACCATTGAACCATTCAAGAAAATGGGGTCACAGTCCTTCAAGGGGAAGCCTAACCCCTTGGAGATGGAGGCCTGGATAAGTAAGATTGAGAAGATTTTTAAAGAGTTAAAATGTATTAAGGAGCATAAAGTGGTCTTTTCCAAGTTCATGTTTAAGGAAGAGGTCGATCATTGGTGGAAAATGATTAGGAGGGCTCGAATTAGGGGAGAGGTCGCGACCATTAAGTGGACAAGATTTAATGATATATTTTTTGAGAAATATTTTCTAGTCGTCGTCAGGGATAAGAAAAAGGTCCAATTTCTGGAACTAAAGTCAGGATCGCTGTAGATGACCTTATACGAGACCAAGTTCTCGAAGATTTTGTGCTTATTTCGTCATTTGATTGATACCGAGGAAATTAAGGATAAGAAGTTTGAAAGGGTTATAAATCCTAGACTTTATATTCGAGTTGTTGGTCTATGGCTATGGACATAATTCGAGTTGGTAAAGTGGTCAAAATCATGGAACAATATTTTAAAGAATCAGTGAATGCTAAGGCTGAGAAGAGAGAAAAAAGAGACGAGGGATGACAAGGAAAGATGATAGGAATGATATCATGTGCAAAGGCCAGGGAATTCTAATGGTGACAAAAAAAAATACTTTGAAAAGACAGGAATCGCTGTTATCACTAGTTACAACTACGAAATAAAGGTGCATTTTGCCAATATTTGTACTTTAGGAATGAGCTACTATAATCGAGGCAAGGCAGGCCATAAGGCTAAAGAATGCAAGATGCCAAAAGAAGATGCAGACTAGCCTTAAAATCAATCCAGGGTCTACATAGTGAATGCCAAGTGTAATGATAAGGCCAAGAATGTTATAGTATGTACTATTACCATTGATGATAAGAATGCTTATGCACATTTTTATTCTAGCTCCACACACTGCTTTGAATGCACCACTTTTGCACGTAAGGTAAAGACAAGGCCCCGAGCTTTGAAATCTCCCTTGATGATAGACACTCCATTAGGAATATCTATAAAGTCGCGAATATTTATGTGGGATGTGTCGTGGAGGTAAAGGAGAAGTATTTTGAAGTTAACTTGATTCCTTTGGGACTTGTGGATTTTGACGTTATCCTAGGAATAATCTGATTGTCCACCCATATTGCTCAGATCGGTTGCGATAGAAAGGAAATCCTTATTTATAAGCCTAGAAGGTCTGAAGTAAGCTTTAAGGGGACTAAAACAAGTAGGATAACATTGTTGATATCAACATTGAGAGAAAATAAAATGTTAAAAATAGGATGTCGGACTATAAAGCGTACATAAAGGATCTTAATAAAACCATGACCCTTAACAGAGAAGTTCCAGTAGCCGCAAATTTTGACGATGTCATTCCTGAAGAACTTCTAGGGTTGCACCCATAGAGATAAATTGAGTTTAACATTGACATCACACCTGAGGCCGCACCTATTTCGAAGGTACCATATAGTATTGTGCCAGAAAAGTTAAAGGAGATAAAAGAATAGTTAAAAAACATGTTAGGTCATGACCTTATTAGGCATAACACCTACCCTTGTGGGAATCTGGTACTTTTTGTAAAGAAGAAAGAATGTGCATTCATTACAGAGAATTGGATAAGGTAACTAGGACGAACAAGTGTCCATTGCCTAGAATTGATGATCTTTTGAACCAACTAAATGATGCTAGATATTTTTCTAAGATCGATCTAAGGTCGGGGTATCACCAATTAAAAATAAGGGATGAGGGCATTCACAAGACGACTTTTAGTACTAAATATGGTCATTATGTGTTTTTGGTTATGCCTTTTGGTCTAACCAATGCCCATGATAATTTTATGGATTTAATGAATAGGGTGGTTAGGTCGTTCCTAGATATGTCCATAATTTTGTTTATAGATGACATAATAATATACTCAAATACCGTTGAGGATCATGAGTCACACCTCTGTGATGTGTTTAAATTCTTGAGGAAGGAGGAGTTGTATGGTAAATTCTCAAAGTGTGAGATTTAGTTGAAATAATTAACTTTCCTCGACCATGTAGTGAGTAAGAATGGCCTAGCCATGGATCCAAAAAGGTTATGAAAATTGTGGATTGGGAAAGATCAAGTGCTGTAACCAAGGCCAAAAGTTTCCTCATCCTTGATGGCTATTATAGAAGGTTTGTGAAAAGATTTTGAAAAATCTTCGTGCCCTTGAACAAATTGACACACGAGGATCCCAAGTTTATTTGGACTAGGGAGTTTGAATTTAGTTTCAAGACTTTGAAGAAAAAATTAATAGTCGCGCTTGTCTTAACTCTACCTAAGCAGGAGAGAGAATACGTGGTATATAATGATGCTTCAGATTGTGGCCTTGGATGTATACTTATACAATATGGTAATGTAATCACTTATGCTTCTACAAAACTGAGGCCTCATGAACAAAATTTTCCCACTAATTACTTGGAGTTAGCAGCCACGACCTTTGCCTTATAAATTGTAGATTCTATCTTTATGGGGCAGAAAACTTGTGAGATTTATACGGATCCTAAAGTCTAACCTAACTCTTCACCCGAAGGAAATTGAATATTATATAAAGGAGATGGATAGAGTTGATTAAGGACTACAATTACTCTATCAAATATCACCCTAGAAAGGCTAATATTTTGGTTGATGACTTAAGTAGAAAAAAAGTTTAACTAATGATTTAAGGACAACTAGGAAAGAGTATTGTAAGGACACAAATTTCCAATTGAGTCCATATGTAGTTTTGGCATAATTTAAAAAAAAACATTTGAGTCATAGGATAGAAGTTTTTCTATATCAAGCATATGACGTTTGAAAAAGTTCAAGATGTAGCGGCCAAGATTTAAGGTTTAATCCTTGCCGAGTTTCATGCCATATGCTTCACGTCATCAACATTTGAGGATTACATGTCTCCAAAGGTATGAATGCACTATTATATATAGGAGATTGGAAAATATTTTATGGGTGTTAGTTTTATAAATTTTTGTCATAAAGACTTTTAATTTTCTCAAAAAATCATTTTAGACATTTTAGACTTGTTTTATAAAGGTTTTGGGCTTAAAAATAAAATTTAAATTTTCTAAAAAGTCGTTCGAACGAAACTGGGTCTCGTTCGAACGAGACTCCCAGTCGTTTGAATGACATTACTAACAAGAGTAAATTCCAAATCTTTGTTTTCTCGTTAGATGCTTTAGTTCGAATGACCTAGGTAGTTTTTTGACAGTTTTTTTTCTAAAACTTCCCAGTTGCCCACTTGTTTTTCCACTTCTTTGTCCTGATTAACTAAGTGCGGGAAACACTTTTTCTGATAACTTTTTCATTCCCTCCAAAACAAAAGGAGAGTAATATTCTTGAGAGAAAAAGTTCCATTTTGTGTTCATGATTTTAATGGATTAAAATTCTACAAAACACACATATGCCCATGTTTGTTTAATTCCAAGATTATATATATATATATATATATATATATATATATATATATATATATATATATATATATATATATATATATATATCGTTCTTGGAAATTATTTGGCACCTGTTTTCTTCTCAATTATTTGAAGGAGATCGTTTGGGTTTCTTCTCTACCCCAAAAGGAAGAATTGTTTATGCTGCGGCTTTTTAACATGGTGAAAGGCACCATGTGTGGTTGGCGGTTGCTTTGCGTCCATTGGTGGACTCCAAGATTTTGGTGGACTCTGGAGTTATCTATAAGGCAGAGGTTGAAGAGCGAAGTAAGTGTCGAGGATTGAAGGAGTCGAATCGAGTGTTGTAAGTCTTCTTGCCATTGTCTTTGTAAAATTTTCGTACCTAGTGGATATGTTAGGCAGGGCCATTCGAGGTTTTTCCTCGTACATTGCGGCGTAGTGTGATTGTGATTTATTTTATCTTGCAAAACACCTCGATGCATACTTAGGATTAAAAAGATAAAGTTTGGTTTAAATCATAATTATTATTTAATTTGGTGATAAATTAGTTTGGGTTAATTTTGGTGTAATTTAATTCAAGTCAAAGAACTTAATTTGGGAATATTCATGTTTGGTTCGTTTAGCCTAACTATGAACTTGAATTAATTTTATTTAAGTGAAAATTAAAATCGTTTGTGTAGTTTAATTTTCACTTGTAGTTTAATTTAATTATTCATTGGTTTGAAGAAAAGAAAAATTAAATAATTTTTGAAAAATTAAAATTTGATATATAATTGAACCATCTCATAATTAGAGTTTAAAATTGGGGAGCTTCTGTACTTTCAAGTGGTGTCAGAGCCGGAGCGCTAAGTTATTGCGTTTAGGTCCTTTTTGCGCTTGCTTTAAAAATGAAAATTTCACCGTTTTCAAAATTTCTTATTTTTGATGGTTCGAATTACGCGTATTAAAGGCACAAATGAAATCGACACTTAAATCCCTAGATGAACGAGTTTGGCAATCGGTAGTTACCGAGTGGTCCCTACCTATATGTCTTGTAGAAAATAAGCGTGTGCCTAAACCCGTAGAACGATGGAGTGAGAATGAACTTAAACTAGCGAATTTTAATTCTCGTGTTTTAAATGCTATCTTTAGTGAGGTGATACTGGATGAATTTCGACGTATCATGACATGTGAAACTGCTAAAGAGGAGTGGAACATTTTACAACTCACCCATTAGGGAACTAGTGTCGTGAAGGCTTCGAAACTCTAAAACCCCACCACTCAATTTGAGACCATTAAAATGCTTGAAAATGAAAATTTTGATGAATTTTATGCTAGACTTTCATATATTGTTAATTCTTCATTTAATTTGGGAGAAAAAATACCCGACGATCGAGTAGTAAAGAAAATTTTAAGTTCCCTACCCGATAGGTTTATTCTTAAAGTGACCGTTTTAAATTCTTTACCCACTTTAGCCTCTACGAAACTAGAATAACTCGTAGGTGATTTACAAACCTATGAACTTGACATGTTTTCCTCTAAGATTGAAAAGAAGAATGATAAAAGGCATCGCTTTGAAAGCCCGAAAGGAGGAAAAATAAGTTTCGGATCATGATAGTGATTGTGACTCGGAAGATATGGCAATGTTTGCTAGGAAATTTAGAAAATTTCGTAAGACTAATAAAGTGAAACTAAAAAATGAATATAAGAAATTTGATAAATCCAAGTATAACAAGCCCGAGAAGATTCCTAAAAATCATAATGAAGATCTTAACAGGGACGAGTCAAATCGTTATTTTGGTTGTGAAAGGTATGGCCATAGGGCTTTAGAATGCCCGACTAAACTAAGGAGAGAGGGCAAGCAACCAATTTCATACAATGCCACCCTTAGTGATAGTGATAAGGAAGAGGGACCTGATTCCCCCATTGAGCGCAACTTTATCGCGTTCATTGCAAGTCAATAAGTGAAGGTGAGAACTCGTCCAATGATGATATTATAATACATGACAATTCCGAGGCCCAATTTTTTGAATCCCAGGTTTTTTTATGAGAGTGGAGATGAAAGAGAGAGTGAAAATGAAGAAGAGGTTGATTTGAATGAACTTCAAGTAGCTTTTCAAGATTTATATGCCGAATTGATTAAATTAAAAAGGGCTAACTTGAAGTTAGAAGCTTGTTTGAGAGAGCGTGCTAAGGTCATTGATGAGAGTGATTTAGTGGAAGACCTTAGGACGCGTGAGAGAGATCTTCGAGAGAATCTTGAATATGTTGAAGTTGAGAGAGATAGCCTTAGAGGTTTGATGGAGATAATGAAGAAAGAGATTCTCATGTTTCAAGAGAGAAAGGTTTTGCTAGAGTCTAGGATCTTAGAATTAGAAGAAAAATTGAGAGACTCTAGTAAGGTTAAATTTAATTTGGAATGTAGGCCCGCTAAATTAGACAAAATATTAGGAACCGTCCAATTAAAAAATGACACTTGTGGTTTGGGCTTCGATTCGTATAATGATACCGCTAATAAATCCAAAACCAGTATTTTAAGAGACTCACCTCGGAACATTTCCAATGGTCAATCATTAGGTACAACTTTTCGTCGGGTCGTTACTTTCTCACATTGTGGTCGAAAAGGTCATCTTAGGAAATTTTGTTTCGATCTCAAAAAGGATCCTAGGAAATTCAAGAGTAAGGTAACCGAGGTAGCTAAGATTACCCAATCCCGAGATTGTTACTTTTCATCAGTTTGGGTTAGGAAATCCGATTTGATAGCTTTACAAATTAGGGTTTATGATTTTCATTTAATTGCATGTGATGCATCCCTTGCAAAATCTAAATGTGTTGAGTTTTGTTTTACATACTCTAGCTTATTTGCATCATGATATATTCTTTTGCTAGTTGTATGGTATGTTTGTCATTCTCTAGTCTTTGCTTCCTTATATATGATTTTCTAGAATTATGATTTGTTTATCTTTTGTATTTATTTTATTTTATTTTGGTGTTATTGAAAAAAATACAAAAAGATTTTTGTTTGTCTTTTGAGTTATTTTTTTGTGAGTTAAAAAATTGAAAACTCAAAAAGATTTGTGTGTATTTTAGTTTGACACACTTTATGTGGCATATACTTGTGTTTGAATCTTTTTCCTTTCCGCTTCCATGTGGCTAGAACTTTGGGTTAAGATTTTCAATCCTTAAAATGTTATTTGTCATGCTTTCATGGAGTAGTTGGATTTTTTGTTGCTTAATAGATTCTATTTTTATATGTCTCGTTTCACACATGCTCGAGCTCATTTGAAATTTAAAATTCACATGTATATTTGAGCTAAGTGAGATGTTCTCCTATCAATTTAGTCATCTACATGCTGCTATGACTATGGAGTATTTGTGCATGTAAGAACCGTTTTCCAGATGTAAAAAATAAAAAAATATGTTTATCCGGTGTAATTATTTATCAATGGAATCGGGCTGCAAAAGACAAAATTACTTTGCGTGAAAAGTCACCATTGAATATTTGTCCATAAAAAATTGTCTTTACAAAAAATTAGTCAAGGCTTGTTTAGTTTAGTTGATATGTTCAAAAGAAAAAGAAAAAGAAAATAATGAGAAGTTTGGTTTGATGTATCAACGAATTTGCACAATGACTTTGTATCCTAGTTTTGCTTTTATTGTCATGACTCTATTGGTTTGTAGAATAATCAAAATTCTAGTCTTGTGTGCATTGTGTATGTTTGTTCATTGAGTTCAATTTATATTGTCACATGAGGCTATATCTAAATATGATAAAGTTTTTCAAACAAATGAGAACTCCGTGAACATGTTTTAAGTGATTGGGTCTATATTCCTTTAGTCTCTAGTTCACACCCCTTCACTTCCATTTACCACATGTATTTGGACACATTTTTGTCATACGAGTGTGAAACGCTTAATGTATTTTATGTCATGTGTGGTGTTTATACACATGTATATGTGCGTGTGCGTTAGTGATATTCAATGTGTGGGTGTGTGTGTGTGTGTGTATATATATATATATATATATATATATATATATATATATGTGTGTGTGTGTGTGTGTGTGTGTGTGTGTGTGTGTGTGTGTGTGTGTGTGTTTTGTTTTTAAGTCCTTGCCTTGCTTGCTAGTCCATATTTGCGTTGAATTCATAATGGTATCTATCTTGTCTTATATTTTGGTTGATATCCCATGCTTATATTTAATATACTTTAGTTGGTATCATTTTTCTTGTCATCGCATCATAATTGGTATCCTTTGTTATTGTGTGGGTTAGTTTCTCTTTTATTGTTGCCATATGCTTTATTGTTCCTATTTATGCACCATTGCATTGCATGTTCAACTTGTTTCTTCTTAATTCAATCCCTTGTTTAAACTTTAAATAAATGGGAGAAATAAGTTAGTGTATAATTCTTTCACCTTTGTCTATTCCTGAACAAAAGGGGGAGAAATGGTTTCTACACCTTTAGTTTGGGAGATCTAACTTAGGGGGAGTTGCGCAATCTTCTTATTAAGATATTAGTTGATAAAGGGGGAGAGTTAATTAAGGAGGAGTATTTATTTTCCAAATTTAATATTGTTATATTCCCTATGCGTTTGATGGTTTGCTTAAGTGTGCAGGAATTCATTTTAGCGTCATAGTTGATAAAGCGGAAAAGCACTTACTTGGGTAGAGTCATAGCGTCTATATTTTTTTTGGTGGGATGTTGTGTCTAGACGAGCTTGACAGCCCTTAGAAATTTTGGTTGGATTTTGCCCCGAAATATCCAAAGGGGGAGATTTGTAAGGACACAAATTTCCAATTGAGTCCATATGTAGTTTTGGCTTAATTCCGGACAAAACCATTTGAGTCATAGGATATAAGTTTGTCCCTATCAAGCCTATGATATTTGAAGAAGTTGAAGATGTAGTGGACAAGATTTAAAGTTTAATACTTACCGGGTTTCGTGCCACATGTTTCACATCATCAACATTTGAGGATTCCAAGTCTTCAAAGGTATGAATGCACTATTATATATATATAGGAGCTTGGAAAATATTTTATGGGTGTTAGTTTTATAAATTTTTGTCATAACAACTTTTAATTTTCTTAGAAAATCATTTTATACATTTTACACTTGTTTTATAAAAGTTTTGGGCTTAAAAATAAAATTTAGATTTTCTGAAAAGTCATTCGAACGAAACTTGGTCGCGTTCGAATGATATTTCCAGACGTTCAAATGACATTACTAACGAGATTAAATTCCAAATCTCTACTTTCTCGTTAGATGTTTTGGTTCGAACGATCTGGGCATGTTTCTGGCATTTTTTTTGTAAAACTTCCCGCTTTCCCACTTCTTTTTCCTGATTAACAAAATGCGGAAAACACTTTTTCTGATAACTTTTTCATTTCCTCCAGAAGAAAAGGAGAGTAATATTCTTGAGAGAAAAAGTTCCATTTTGTGTTAATGATTTTAATGGATTAAAATTCTATAAAACACACATACACCCATGTTTTTTTTAATTCCAAGCTTATATATATATATATATATATATATATATATATATATATATATATATATATATATATATATATATATATATATATATATATATATATATATATATATATATATATATATATATTACATGCTTGGAGATCATTTGGCACCTGTTTTCTTCTTAATTATTTGAAGGAGATTATTTGGGCTTCTTCTCTTCCCCAAAAGGAAGATTGGTTTGTGTTGCAACTTTTTCACATGGTGAAAGGCATCATGTGCAGTTAACGGTTATTGTGCCTCCATTGGTGGATTCCAGATTCCGGTGAACTCCGGAGTTATCTACAAGGCAGAGGTTGAAGAGAGAAGGAAGCGTCGGGGCTTGACGGAGTCGAGTCGAGTGTTGTAAGTCTTCTTGTTCTTGTCTTTGTAAAATTTTAGTACCTAGTGGATTTGTTAGGCAGGGTCGTCCGAGGTTTTTCCCATTTGGGTTTTCCTCTAACATTGTGGCGTAGTGTGATTCTGATTTATTTTATCTTGCAAAACACCTTGATGCATGCTTAGGATTAAAAAGATAAAATTTGGTTTAAATCATAATTATTATTTAATTTGGTGCTAAATTAGTTTGGGTTAATTTTGCTGTAATTTAATTCAAGTCAAAGAACTTAATTTGGGAATATTCATGTTTGGTTCGTTTAGCCTAACTATGAACTTGAATTAATTTTGTTTAAGTGAAAATTGAAATTACTTGTTTAGTTTAATTTTCACTTGCAGTTTAATTTAATTTTTTAATGGTTTGAAGAAAAGAAAAATTAAATAATTTTTGAAAAATTAAAATTTGATATATAATTGAACCATCTCATAATTAGAGTTTAAAATTTGGGGGCTTCCGCACTTTCAAGTATATCTAAAGAAACTTGGAGAGAATGGGAATATAAGTGTTTGGCGACTTGGATACTTGTCTCGCGATTGGTCGATCCAAAGATGTGGAAAAATCAGTACGCTTAGGATGGAGTCAACATTATTTAAGAAGATTAGAATCTATCATGCTGCAGAACCATAAACTACAAAAATTCACGAATTGATAATAAATAATTGATAAGACTATCTTTAGGGTTGGTGAACAAGAAACCTTAAGATATGGACCAATACTTTGTGTGACATCGAATGAAGGGACAAAGGCCGTAGTATTAAAAAAATTCACTCGTCACAATTTTCAGTTCACCCCATAAGCACTAAGATGTACCAATACTTGAATAAAAACTTCTACTGGACTAACATAAAGAAGGAGGTCACGGAGTATGTTGCGAATTGTTTAGTTGTCCAATAAGTCAAGGTCGAGCATTAAAAACTTGTGGGATTATTACAACCCTTGCCTATCCTAGAGTGGACATTGCTCATATATGCACTTCATAGTATGTCTACCACGGGCTCAGAGATGTATGGATTTTATTTGGGTCATAGTTGACTAATTAACAAAGTCAACACACTTTATTGCCGTAAATACCATTACCAACATCGAGTTCTTATCCAAGATGTTCATAAAGGAGACTCTTAGACTCCACGGAGTACCAGTGAACATAGTATCATACCTTTATTCCAGGTTCTCCTCCGGGGTTTGGAGAAGTTTTTAAAAGGTTGTGGGGATGAAAATCCACTTCAACAAAACCTTCATCCTCAAACAGGTGGACAAATGGAGATAATGAATTAGACTTTGGAAGATATGCTTTGGATATTTTTTGAAGTCGGGAAAACTTTCTTCCATTGGTGGAGCTTATTTATAACAACTATTAGGCTAGTATCAAGATGGATCCTTATAAAGACTTGTATGGAAAAATATGTCGTAAAGCTTTTTGCTAGAGTGAGGTAGGACAAAGGTAACTATTGGGACCAAAATTAACAGAGAAGACCGCAACCAAAGTTAGTATTATTCAGGAAAGGCTGCGGAGTGCACAGAGTAGACAAAAGAGTTAGGTCGACATCAAAAGAAGATACTAGACATTTAAGGTCGGGGACCATATTTTTCTTAAGTTCTCCCCATGGAAATGGGTAATGAGATTTCGGGAAAAAAAATATCAATCGCGATATGAAGGTCCCTTTAAATAGTAAAAAGGATTTGAAAGTTATCTTATAGTCTTACCTTGTCCCCAAACTTGTATCAGGTACACAAAGTACCCAAATAATATTAATTAAGGTGGTCATGCTTAATTAATAAATACTCGGAAGTGAAACTAATTAAAATATCACTCTCAACATATGATAAAAATATGAGCTAATTTAAAACTTTTCTTATCAAGAATAATAGATGATAAACAATGATTTAATTAACCACAAATTAAAAAAAATCATTTAATAAAATACTCTGAGTACATCCAATTAAATCTTTAAATGATATAATGTGAAAAAAGCATAAAAATGTGTCTCGTGTACAATGACTTGGAAAGGAAACTAGTTGATATAAGTAAGAAATCCCAAGTGTCCGTATTGTACTAATACCCATATATACACCTCATGCGTCTCCATTATGTTATTGCTCCACGGGTACAATTCATCTCTAACTTAAACTTGAAATGCTAGTCAACAAAAGACGGGTCAAAATCCCATAAGTATACCAGTTACATGATCCTAATTAGGGTATAAGAACCCAATCATAATTACTAGATGCACGAAATGCCACAATTGAGACTTTTAATTAGACAAAATTATATAACTACAAATATAATAGGATTTCTACGAGTAAGAGATAAGTAATAATAAATGATTGTTCGCGCGTTAATAGATAATCATGCACGATAATAGACAATCGTGTATATAGATAATAATTCTATAGCTGACAAGTTAACTCTTTAATCTCACCTTATCTTACTAGTGCTACATTTTCATAATGTGTATTTGAAAAATCTTAAAAAGTAAAAGTAGTTCCTAATAGTGAAGAGATAACTAGTATATAAAATATCCACAATACTATAATCAAGATTTATCCCAAATAATCTCCATACTAATATAAAATGTTATACAAGGTTATTAATTCTCTTCGGCTAAAGACCTGTCCACGTGGACAACCAATAAAACATCCCATAAACCGCAAACCCTCTTCACGTTGGAGAGACTTCTCCTCTCCTCAACTCTTGACATCCCTCTTCTCCTGTTAAAAACACCCAGTATTCACATTTCTCATAAATCAGTAGTTCAAACGATTAATCTTTCTCTTTATGAAATTTCTTATATATTATATTCTCTTTATAAAGCAATAAGAAAAAGGAAACCTCCATTGTCCTTTGTCCCCACGAAGCCGTCGACAGTTTAAGGCAGTCACATAGCCTCTGGTAGAGCTTTATGACCACCGAGGCTTGCAATAGTCTTAACGACATGAGATTAGCTCAGGAGTAGGGTGGTGTGAGAAGAATTGATGACTGCCTTAGATGGTGACACAACAATAATTTTAGTGCAAAGGTACATAAGAAAACACCAACCTTTGTTTTCTTCGTAATCCACGGTGAAATGTGTAACACCCCACCCTCACGGGAAGAACGAATGGAGCGCTACTCAACAATAAAAACTATACTATTCCACAACGAAAAGAGAAATCACTAATCTCAATCTTCAAATAAATACAACAAATCTCTCGAATTAATTACAACATCTAACTCGAAAATAAAATACAAATCTCCAATGCTCTATACATCAAAATAATACAATCTTCCAACTTGTATTCTTGAATAATCTTCCCAAAATAATCCACGCTAAAAATCATCTCCAAAAATCTCAAGCGCCCAAAATCCGCCCTAACCTGCCACTAAAAGAAAATATGGGGAAGTACACAATACGACGGGAAAGATGCCAACAAAAATGTTAGCGATGAATAAAACGTAACAATACGAATACGAATATTCAAATCAAATGCAAATCTCAATAGCATTTTACCAATAAATTTCTCAACAACACATTAACCGGGTCACCAGGCCTCACCCCATTCGCATATGCTTTATCAAGTCAGAGCCCTTGGAAGTAGGAATTTTGGCGGGTTCCCAATGTCCGTGCCATATTAAAATCTCATGACAACGTGCTCAACAACAACATGAATAATACCACATGAATCAAAATAATTCCAACAATTATTTTTCCAGATTTCAATAACTTTAACAATTCAAAACATGAGTTCAATTAACAAGAATTCAATGGAATAAACACTCGCGAGATTTAGGAGCATATTGTGTAAAATTCCATACCTCAAACCACCAAAAGATACCAATAATAATTCTGCCCAGAAATCACAGAATAAGTCACCTAAAATCTACTCCAAAGATCACCAAAAGTTCCTCCAAGAATAACCTCAAAACAGAGCCAAGAACACCTCCAAAAATCTAAAGTTGAATGCATAAATCAAAGGGCTTATTTGTGTATAAAAGAGAGGAATTAAAAATATGTTTGCTGCCAAAAAGTTATACCAAAAAGGGTCAACCACAACCTTATTTTATAAGGAAAAGAATAAGAGTTTTAAAGAAGTCAAACTCCTCAAAACTGCTTGCAGTGCACGTTTTCTGCTGGGGTTGATCGATCGACCCCCAGGTGTCGATCGATCGATCGCCAAGGAAAACTGGCAGTTCGCCTAAAAAAATGCCTATAAGGCAAAATAGTTAAAAATCAATATAAAATCCGTTTTAAAACCGTTTTCAAAATCGTTTGAAATTCTCGCCTTTAAAAATAATAACCAATAAGTTTGAGCAATAAAAATAATTTTATCTCAAAATTTATTTTTCCTCTTTATTTTAAAAATACCCCAAAAATTACGCGGGATGTTACACTTCCCCACTAACAATGGAATTTCTCCCTCGAAATTCGCTGAATGCCTAACTCTAAAAAAACAGGCCCACAATCTCCAAAATAATTCCGTCTCCAAAATAATTTCCTCACATCTAATCTAGATGCCTAACGCGAAACGATTCTCTAAAAAATTCTATCTCAAAAAATACGCGCCTAAAAAATGCAACAGACCCAAAACCCAAGACCCGAGGGTGGTCGTATACCTAAGATCTGATACCATTCTGTAACACCCCGCCCGCCCGGGGAGGGCGAACGGAGCGCTACTCAATGATAAAAACTATACTATTCCACAACGAAAAGAGAAACCACTAATCTCAATCTTCAAATAAATACAACAAATCTCTCGAAAATAAAATACAAGTCTCCAATGCTCTATACATCAAAATAATACAATCTTCCAACTTGTATTCTCGAATAATCTTCCCAAAATAATTCACGCTAAAAATCATCTCCAAAAATCCCAAGCGCCCAAAATCCGCGCTAACCTGCCACTAAAAGAAAATATGAGGAAGTACACAATACGACAGGAAAGATGCTCAACAAAAATGTTAGCGATGAATAAAACCTAACAATACGAATACGAATATTCAAATCAAATGCAAATCTCAATAGCATTTTATCAATAAATTTTTCAACAACACATTAACTGGGTCACCAGGCCTCACCCCATCTGCATATGTTTTATCAAGTCATAGCCCTTGGAAGCAAGAATTTTGGCGGGTGCCCAACGTCTGTGCCATATTAAAATCTTATGACAACATGCTCAACAACAATATGAATAATACCACATGAATCAAAATAATTCCAACAATTATTTTTCCATATTTCAATGAATTTAACAATTCAAAACATGAGTTCAATTAATAAGAATTCAACGGAATAAACACTCGCGAGATTTAGGAGAATATTGTGTAAAACCCCATACCTCAAACCACCAAAAGATACCAATAATAATTCTGCCCAGCAATCACAGAATAAGTCACCAAAAATCTGCTCCAAAGATCACCAAAAGTTCCTCTAAGAATAACCTCAAAACAGCCCCAAGAACACCTCCAAAAATCTAAGGTTGAATTCATAAATCAAAGGGCTTGTTTGTGTATAAAAGAGAGGAATTAAAAATATGTTTGCTGCCAAAAAGTTGTACCAAAAATGGTCACCCACGACCTTATTTGATAAGGCAAAGAATAAGAGTTGTAAAGAAATCAAACTCCTCAAAACTTCTTGCAGCGCACATTTTCTGCTGGGGTCGATCGATCGACCCCAAGGCGTCGATCGATCGATCACCCAGGAAAACTGGCAGTTCGCCTAAAAAATGCCTACACGGCAAAATATTTAAAAATCAATATAAAATCCGTTTTAACTCCCTTTTCAAAACCATTTGAAATTCTCTCCTTTAAAAATAATAACCAACAAGTTTGAGCAATAAAAATAATTTTATCTCAAAATTTATTTTTCCTCTTTATTTTGAAAATACTCCAAAAATTATGCGGGTTGTTACAAAATGCCGACCTAAATCGTCCACTGTTCTTAAGCTTTGACTTCAAAACTAATATTCAACGCCAACAAACTCAAAATCAACGATTAAATATTTGTTTCATTGGCTCAGACTTGATCCATTGTCTCAAATATGAATTTTGTCTAGTTCTCATGTCAACGTTAGATGTGGATACTGATTTTCATATCCGTTTGATTTTGTTGATACACCATCAATCCCACTATTGGAGTAATCAGTCAAGTTGAGATGTTTACAAGATTCGGTCAAAATATTGAATTTTGATCCCGTAGTTTTTATATTTAAGCATGATTTGATATGACACATGAGGGTTTGGTACAACAGTTTGCATGATGTTTCGAATCCTCAATGGATTGAGTTGTTATGATTGTTGTGATGATCTGGTATTTGTATAAGAAGGTGGTGAGTTAATTATTAAGGAGGTGAAATTTGATATAATAAGAGGTTTTATGTTCCAACTATGCTCTGTTTCAATTTCTTTTCGAATTTATATCATGAGTTTGTTTTGATCTTATCAACTCTTGGCAAAGATTTTGATATATGTTTATATACTTTCAGTTATGGTAGGTTAAATAATTTACTCCAAAAAAATATCCAAACATATTTTGATTTTTGTTTGCACAGATTTGTTATTAGGTTTTCAATATTTTGAACCAATTAAACAATGGAATACAATAAGGTTTGTCATATTTTGACTTATCTTTTTATTAGTATGTGAGTATTTTAATGGAAGCCCTCATTTTTAGTTGTTAGAGTTTTACACACTATTAATTTTCAAACGTTTAGTGTTTATAAATATGTGTTTCTATTTTATCATAACATGAAGTATAAGATAGAATTTTTTTTGGAAGCACTAGAGGATGCATGGGAATTTTAGGGATTATTGAGATGGTGTTATACAACAAAGTGATAGCTTTCATTAAAATTTAGAGTTATTAAATTTTTAAGCCCATTTTAGTAGTCATTTCTCCATTTAAAAACAACATTGGTTACACCGTGAATTAATATTTAACTATTTTTTATATTTCTTTATTTAAAATTTGAGGTTAATTTTATTTATATGTTATGACGTTGATGTTGGATAGGTTTGATTTAAACAGTTTAATTTTTTTATTTATTTTTTATGTTCAATGTCAAATTGTATATATTACCCATTACAAAAACCATACGTGATTTTGTATGTATGGTGTATGATAAAATGTTTGTTTGAATCATTTGTTCAATTTATAGAAGCATCACCTCCACCATCACTTTATTATTTGTTTTTCTCACTGTTATACACCCTTTCATATCCCTTTTTTAATGTTATATCATGCACCCTTATACCTCCCTCTTTCATTGTTATGTATTTTTTATCTTTTTAGTTTATTCTGCATCCCCTTTTTCACACATCTTTCATGTTTAAATATTGACCCGACTCTATCTCGATTTAAAGTCCAAAAAATAAGGCTATTTTAGAGATAATTATAATATATAATAATAAGAATATGTCTGAAAAAATAAAGATATGTTATTAAGTCAATAAAATTGAAAGATTAAAATTTTTCCTAAGGGCACTATTTTTATGACTTAGGGTAGAATTGTGACTTATGCAGTTGCATGAAAATAGTACAAAATACTTCAACGTGGTATACACATTATTCCAAGTAGGAACAAATATTACGATCATGCATATTTGTTTAGATTAATTTAAAATTGTCTTATATAAAATTCGCATACCAAATTATAAAAAAGTTATAAATCACCCGCACATCACGTACATTGTGCCTCAATCGCGCATAGCGTGGGCTTACAACTAGTTATATGATATAATGATAACAATAAATAACCCATGACAAGCCCCCATTTATTATGAGGTCACTAGCACATAAGTCCTGCGTTTTTTAGTTAGTGAGGAAAAAATAAACCGTCACACCCCTTTGCCCTCACTCCAAAATCGGTAAATCCCTCTGCCCGCGTTCATAAAATAATCAATATAAATAACCAAGTCCACCATTTTTAGTTGGAGCGGAGAAAATAAATCGGCACACCCGTCTTCCTTCACTCCATAACCGGTGCCCTCCTCTGCCCGCCTCCATAAAATAATCAATATATATAACCAAGTCCGTTGTTTTTTAGTTGTTGTGGAAAAAATAAATCGTCAAACCCTCTATGCTCACTTCATAACTTACACACCCCTCTATCCGCCTCCATCAAACAATCAATAAAAATAACCATGATTACTAATGGATACATTCAACACAATAATATACATGAATGATTATGTGACAACCCGGTATCCGAAATAAGGGGTGTTCAGCCTGATACTCCAATAATACAGGAATCATAGACAAAATCATTCTCAGCATCGTGACAACATAAAGAGTATACGGGATAACCACACAATATTTCAGAAAATGGGTTGTCAAAAAATTTTGTTTTGTAATTTAAAGAAAGCATTGTCAACAACCCATAATAGAAAAGAAGGTGGAAACCCCAAAAGTATATATGTAATAACAATAACAATTATACAATCAAAGGACCGAATATAATGTCGGTCAACAGAATTTCATATAAGGTACAACAAGTTCCATGAGTTACATATTACATCCATTATACAATTACAACGGTTTGGGCCACACGCCCGAATAAAGACCCGAACATAACTAGAAAACAACAATGAAGGCGTCTACACAAAATATCCCGTGATATCCACAAAATGTCACGGCTCCTCAAAAGACACTGGAATGGGGAGGTCAATACGGGCGTCCTTGCGGTGGAGCACCTAAGCGGTTATAATATTTATGCACAACAAGAAAGAAGAACGGGCCAGGGCCCAGTTTTATGTGATCACCAGATAAACAAATAGTATGACAGTTATGAACAGTTAATCATGGATGATAAAGATGATATTCTAACATGGTGACATCATGAAATAAACTAAGACAATTAAATGATTATAAAGTACAATTCAATTGTGCAAGAGGATATGTATAATCATCATAAATCTAGAATCTTTATCATTATTCACCTTTTCATTTTCTCTTTCCATTCCTTATCAGGAATACAAGTTTTATCATGTGCTCTGTGTGGCACGTATCTCAATTGTATGCTCTTTGTGGCATGTACTATGCTCTTTATGGCATTGCGTTATGCTATTTGTGGCATTAATATCCATCAAGTCCCACTTGATGTTAGAATAGTTATAAGTATACATATATAACGATTCTAGGACCGCCCGTCCGAGTTTTTCCACTGTGCGCGCCCCTAAATAACCATCATCTTCCAGGGCCTATCATCAAGACAACCTGGGATCCTACCGAAACATCGGGAAGCGGCCATATGCCTGCGGGGTAGTCATAACCACACCCGGAATTACCTACCCATCGCAAAAAATATACAACAAGCGCTCATATGGCCTAGGACTATATCCACCCTGCATTCATTAGCTAGGGGGGTTCACCTTACGCACGAACTTTCCTTAAGATGGTATTTAGAGAGGGTGTGTTCCAACCATTTTATTAATTACCATGACATGATTTAGTAAATTATCATTTACTTTATCCATTTACATTTTATCAAATGCATTAAGGTTGTCCGGAACTATACATGCTTCGCATCATCATAATAACCTCGATGAATATTTAAACTCGCAAGTTATTTTCCCAAGTCTCCTTTTTGGGCTTTATAATAGACCATCATACCTCAAATTAACTTCTAAAGTCTCCAAAAACCTATCTTAGTGATCTCCTAGACTCCTACTAATTATAAAAGGAAAGTAATACCTAAACATCACTTCACGCACCCTCGAAATAAATCCCAAATATACCAATTCTAATCTAAGGTAGTAAACTAACTCACCTAGAACTTTAGGACTCTAAGTTGACTTCATACAAGAAGGTTCCTAGGCCCAAATCCTAAAGAAAAATGAGTTAGAATTGAATTTCAAAACTAACTCAAAACAGCAGGAAAACGAATCGATTCGCCCCAAGGGCCGAATCGATTCGCCCTAGCAAATCGATTCACCCTAAAAGCGAATTGATTCGGACAAGGAAAACTGGCATTTTGTAATCTTCCGAATCGATTCGTCGAAGCCGAATCGATTCGATCCAAGCAGACCTGGAAACTGGACCTAAGCTAATCGATTCTCCCCTGCGATTTTGCCAAGATTGGCTATGGAGTCTTGGACTCCAAATTTTCCCCCAACCCAAATCCATTCAAACCAAACTCATTTATTGTCACCAACACATCATAAATACCACTAACTACTACTATAAACCTCATTAATCATCCAAATCATTCTTGAATGATTCAAGACCCCCAAATCCACAAAAACCCTAAAATAGTTAAACCATGATTAATACACTATTATCACAACTAATAATTTATCTTAAACCACATATAGCAAGTAGAAAACTCGCCTCAATCTTGTAAATTCAGATTTTCCTTGTGTAGTAGCAAGAATCCAACCTCAATCTTTAATCTCTTCTCCTTTCTCTACTCTTTCTCTTCCTCTCTCTTTCTCGCTTGGTTTAGGAATACAATTAGGGGAAAATAGAAGACTTAACAAAACTAAAACGTGGCATAGGTCTAAAATTCCAACTTAAATGATCAATACCGCGATAAAATAACACGCAACTACACATTTATGTTAAAACCAGTCAAAAGTGCCCAAAACCTCCAAATACAATATGGCACATATTTTGACTATCTCGCACGTTTCGGAACCAACTAAGGCCTTCAAATTAACATTTATATATTTTATAATTCATTTTAAGTTCCGATTCCATTTTAAATCATAATGTCATTTTAAATCTTATGACACTATAAAGTTTAACATGAGGATATTTACATGCTCATACAGTAAATATATAACAAGTTAGTAAATATTAACTTTTCTTCTTTAAATTAATACTTACTCCATATTCCAACATTTTATATGTAATTACATCATATAGTAAGTAAATATAAAATAGTTTCTCATAAGCGAGGGTTGTTACAAATTAATCATTGTCCATTCAACCATTTTTTGCATAAGTGATTAAAGTGATCATTCTTGTCACACAAATATGTATTAGTGCGTTATTACTCATTAGTATCCCTTACCAATTCAGTTTATCTTATTACCTAAGATAACTTTAAACATTAAACATATTCTAAATTCTCAACTCCCGATCTTTCCTAGACTCCATGAGTGGGATGTCTCATAAATGAAATCCAAACAAGAAACCCCACAATTACTGCACCACAAATCGAAAATGGTCACGGTCTAAAATCGTTTGGTCACGACTGTGGTCCGTGACGAGGTCGTGACCATTATAGAACCAAAATTCCCTCCAAAAGTGGTCACGACCCATGACCGTGACCATGTCCATAACCAATTTAAGGTTTTTCGTTGATAGGGGTCATGACTTTGGGCCATGGCCATTTTGAATTGGTCATGCAGATGGTCACGATCGGGGGTTATGAAGAATGCTCGTGCCAATTATTATTTTACACTTCATCACCATAGTAACTATCTGGATTCGTGACCAGGTTGTGGCCCTAATGATGATGTTGGAAAATTAATTAATCACGGTGTATGGTCATGGTCGAGGGTCGTGATCGTTGTCTTTAATATATAAAAAGCATACCCCTAGCGTTATCTCACTCTCACTCTCTCTTCCTCACTGCCGAAAACCTCCTCTCTTCGACATAAAACCCCCTTCTCCAATGGCCTTCCTCTTTCTCTTTACAAACAGGTTCGACGAATCCCTTCTCTCTATATATAAACTGTGTATGTCTTTGTGTGTATGTATGTGTATATATGTATGTATGTGGTGTACTGTGTATGTATGTGTGTGTGTGTATATGTGAATGTGTGTGTATGTATATGTGTGTGTGTATATATATATGAGTGTATATTTCCAATTCTTAAACCCTTGTTAGTGGGGAAATTTGCCCAAGTTAAAAATTAGTGAAAAATACCCAAAACTCTATTTACTAAGCCCTACAAATTAAGCCCAAATCAATAAAACCTAATAAAAAAATCCAAACACATAAATCTTGAAACCTAAACCCTAAAACGTTGACCATAAATCCTAAATCATATATCCTGAATTGCAAATTGAAAACTATAAGCCCAATGTGTAAACGCTAAAATCCAAAACATGAAAAATTTAATATTTAAGATTTGGACCCAATTTATAGAATTTGATAATTAAGATTTGATAGTGTAGGATATGGACTTAAATTTACAGTTAGTGAATTCAAAAACCCTAATGCGTACTTTTGATAATAACATGAATGCATTATTAATGACTTGGGGCACATGATATGTATATGAGCCCTTATGATGTAACAAACCTAAGTTAATCACATGTCTCTTTTATGCAAGGATGTATATAATCCCTTATGATGTAACACACTTAAGTTAATTACATGTCTCTTCTATGCAAGAACATATATAAGACCGTACTTGAGATATTCTTATTATTGGGATGTGTTTTATCATGTAGGTGATAGAAGGAGTATGTGATAATTGTTTGTTTTTGGTTGTTAGTTTAATTGTTGGATAGTAATGTTGGATTACTTGGATTGATAGTACACATAGACTTTCAAAATATTTCCATACTCTCTCATAATAAACCCTAAAAAAATGTGTCTTAACAATTACCCTATTTAAATGTAAGTGTATCGGGGGTTCTTTGGTTGGATTTCACTTCGGTGAGACGTCCCACGCATGGGGTTTAGAGAAGAGTACTTATGATGACTCAAAATATTAATTAAACTAATATATCCTTACTTAAATGTACACGTCCAATTTATATCCATTCACATAGGACCATATGTTAAAATAAGATAAATTTAAATTGGATCGTTTTAAAAATAACTAGTTAATGATTAATTAAAGCCATTACTTGTAGGACTCATATTCACGCCCTTGTATATTTTTCTCTGGAAAAATGAGGCACAATGATAATGACTGGCAACAAGAGTACGAGAGGTTGCAGTTGGACCATACTTATACCTTTTTTATTAGTGCGCACCATTTAGAGGGTACTCCTATTTACAGGTACGGGAATAAGAAGATCGAACATTTTTACTACCTTATAAATCGTGGAGTTCATCTCCAGCAAAAGTACTTGTTCGATCTTATTTTATTTTTCCTATCAGAAAGTTCAGATGACGTTGCAAAGAATATATGGTGCTTACATAATCTCGATGTAACGCCCCAACCTGGATTTATGGGTTACCTGTGGTCAACCCGGTCCGACCCAAGTATTAGGTGCGAAGTGTAATGAAATAACCTATATAATGTTGCTAGTCACGATTCATTTAATTAACTTTTCACTTGTTTAGCATGAGATTCCAATTTAAATTAAATTACGTGAGGGACCCATGGGAAGCATCCCCAGAATCCGAGCATATAGTGACACTAACATAATATAAAAAAAGATACTTACTTGTACAACGCCTTCAAAATACGAAATCGTACCCAACGTGTTGTAACAAAGATGAGAGAATGAGCAAAATGCCCAGTAGGGAATTACAACAATGCAATATACGTGCACATGCAACTAACTTATATATCTATTTTAATGCATGAAACTATTTTAATTCCAAAAATATTATATATTCGGATTAACTCACCTTAATTTTAAAAAAGAACCCCCTTTTTGACTTTATTTTTATTTCTTGATTTAACACACCTGGTAAAAAACTTCAAACAAATACCCTTTGTTTAAGAAAAAACATTTATGTCACCGAAATTTCCCCATTACTAATATCAAATTTACCTTACTATTTTCATTGAAAATCCCCTTTCAACATGCGCAAGTACCGTGTTAGAAAATAATTATTTTTCTTTAAAAACCTTTCATAAACACACTCTTGTGTTAATTATGGGTTAAACCTCTTTAGGTTGCTTAACTATCCATTTAATCAGTTCACATTACGATGTCTTTACTTTATGGATATTAATCAAATTTCTCATTTAACTTGTCCACGCTATCTTTTACTGGAACATTTATTAATTCATTGAAGTTAGGTTATTTTTTCTCATACTCACCACACAACCCATTTCTTGACATGTTCCACTTTTCATATCTTTTTCTCGAAATCTTTCAATATCCATATATTTTAATGGGCTCCACACCATCATCTATGCTACCATATGCTCTGGCCAGTGATTTTGGATCTTTCACCCCAAGGTTCCAAGCCCTCCTTAATTATTCCCGGTGAATCCGAGTCCTTATTAATGTGTTTTAATATTTTGCAAATTCCCACATTACCACACTTTCCTTTACCAGCCGAAACCGAATTTTGAGGTTTCACCCCAACTTGTATTACACTTTAAAAATTATCATTTCTTGTCCTTTATACACTTGCATTGATTTTATTCAAAAAATCACGTTAATTTAGGACTATTTTGAAATGTTTCACTTTATATAAAATTACCATTTGTTTCCAAGCTTGTCTTTTCCTCCATTTTCACAAGTGTTATTTTCCAAATATTATTAAGTTACCCATAACTTCTTAAGTGTCTTTAACTCATTAAAACTTATTGAGAAAGTGGTGTGCGATACCTATTTAAATTAATTTGCAAATTTCTAATTTGGCACACTTATTTAATTAGACTCTATCTTTAAACCAAATTAATTCAGGCCCTAAATATGAAACTACGTGTCAAACCAAATAAGATATAGCATGCAACACAAAATTCAGGAAAAATCCCCGAAGGGAAAAACCTTTTTATTTCTAGAACTTTGACAAGTTTACAAGACTATTGACTTACATACAACCTTGCTTTCGCCCACAAGAGTAATGCACGGTGTCTTCGTCAAACCTTCAAAGTATCGGCTAGAAATCAGTAGTGATTCACGCGCAGTTATACCACAAGGACTGCGGTCCAGACACGCAATCTAAAATCTCCACAATAGCACCCAACTTTCGGTTGTAGAGCTCTCCCCACAAAGGATGAACAAACAGCAAAATATGTTCTTGGGTTCCAAAAGATTCATAAAAAGGATTGGGATTTTTGTTGTGAATCGAACATGAGTTTTGGGACTCAAAAATATGAAGACTTGATGTATTTGGTCTCTCAAAAACGTCTCTCAAAGTCTTAAACAAATACACCATCGAAATAGGTATTTATAGGCATAAAAAATTAGATGCAATATTTTGAGAATATTCGTAGCGGTCTGGATAGGGTTCCCAGGGTGGTCCGAATCTCCTCCTTATTTTGAACAGATCCTTATTTACTTAGGTGGTCCTGATCCTTTAAAATTAAATGCTTCGTATCGCCCCTATGTTCTATTCAGGGACCTTTTTTCCTCTTCTTCAAACGCGCATAACTTCTTCACCTAAATTGAATTGAGGTGCCGTTTTTTCCAGTATCTTCGTGGCGTCGAGATCTTCGAATTTCCAGTTTACCAGACCTCCGGACTATGGCTATAAAATTACCAAAATACCCTTGAACTTTCCTATCTTGCCTTTCTTTCATTGTTTTGACTTCTCTAGCATACCACTTGTATAAAATCCATAAAATTGTGGAATGTGAAGTCGTTGAGGTAGATGTGGGACACTTGATGAAGATGTTGAATGCTTGATTCTTAAAATTCGAATAGAAGTCGTCATGTGAGATCATGAAATGACTTACCAAAAGTAGCGGCGTATGACATACACAAATGTAACATACTAGACATGAGAAAAATGTCCTTACAAATCTCCCTCTATTAATATGTCGGTACATACCTAAAAATCATCCGAATTATAAAAAAAACTAGATAAATCTAATATCCCCCATCAACCCAAAAATGGAAAATACTAAAATTTGCAAGTTCTCAAATTTTTCTTCAACTTCAAATCTCTCAAATATCTCCAATCTTTTCTCATCAGGGTGTGCAACATAGAATCTTCAATATTCATACCTAAACATATGAGATAAAGAAAACACCTTCGTGACGTATCAAGAATGAAATGATATAAGCATAGATACCAATTTATGAGAAACGCATAAGTTAAATCTCAAAACTCCCCCATAATATGATAATTCTTTCTCCCCCTTTTTATTATGTCCCCAAAAAGACATATAAGAATAAACAAACTAAAACATGGATTGTCACGATAAAAGGTGCATAGCAAACATGAATCAAACTACGCGCATGTAAATAGGTCACTTAAAAGTAACCACAAACTATTTTTTATTTTAAAAATTTTTCAAACAAAAAAATGTTATAAAAATTATACACCATGGATTTATGCTCAAACAACCAAGTCATGGAAATGGAATGAATGGGTGTGAACAGATTCTATAGGTAAATCAACTCAATCAATCATATGTGCATGATGAATATGTGTACTCCTATCGAGTGAACATAAAAAAAATCCTTAGGTGTAAAAAAATTGAATTTAGATGACATCGTGTTAAGCCTAAGTGATTTCCACACCAATAACGTCCATAATGCCGTTCGAGAATTTTTCAAAGGACGTGCAAACCCATGAAATATTGCCAACCAAAACTCCCTCATGGATGAAAATGATCATATAATATTGTTCTTTTGAATGATCATATAAAAAATAAGCTAAATTTGGCTCGATTTTGCAGCTCTTTTTCAAACGGTGGCTTTCCACGCAAAGATTTAATTCTTTTGCAACCCGATTCCGTGAGCACTCATCAATTTTTTTATCCTAAAAAAATTTGAAAATAAATTCCTCACGGGTAAATGGATCTTACATGCACTACTTTTATTACTCTCGTATTATTGCACTTGATTCGTTTTAAGGACATGATTGAAGTGAAAAGACCCAACCAACATGTGATAAGACAAGCACAATAATCAAACAAATTCGTGCACGTGTGCAATAAAGGAAATCATGAGTCAAACATGTAGTAAGTAACAACTAATTACATCTCAATGACTCCAAACATTTATAAAGCACATGGATGAATTGACATATTGTCTCAAAACACTATCAAATAGTCACATGATAAATGGAATGATGTTGTGACTTGGTCATCCTAAGTGTCGATCCATAAAAGGTGTAACCAAAATACAAAAATCTTTTTGGATTTTTCAAAATTTTTAAATATAAAAATCAAAAAGTACACATGTCATAACATTAGCAAACATATATCATGAAATCACAAGTAGTGTGTGACAAACATGCAAACACAATCATCTATATGATATGGCAATAGAAGAATCATGTGCAAGAAAATGAGAATCAACTATTCTAAAATCTAGCATATCCAGAAGTGATTTCCTAACCCAAACGGATGTAACACGTCAACACGGGGTTTTGAAAACCAACAAAATACTAGACTTCGACTTCCTAGGACTTCTTCCAAGATCAAAACAAAATCTCCTAAGGTGACATTTCCTACCACAATGTGAACATGTGTAAACGGGAGGAATGTTACCTATAGTGTGATCTTTTCTAACGTCCTTGGGATTAATTGATCCTCTAAAACAAATAATGGTTTTGGCTTTAGCACTAGAAGCATGAGAACGGGATGAGCCATTACCATCACTATTAAACCTACTTGAATCGTTTAAATCATTTTTCAACTTCAAAGTATTTGATTCAAGCAACAAATTATACTCTTCCAAAGATAGGGATTTCTTTTTCAAATTTTTAACAATTCCTAAAAGGGTAGATCTCTCCCCCTCAATTAAAGTAAACCTTTCCCTAAGAGTCTCTTCACGTTTCACAAACTCATCTTCTAAAATCTTTTTATCCTCTTTGGCACAAACACAACCACTATAATTTTTAAAGTCCTCCAATTCTTTTTCTAAAAATAGGACTCTATCGTTACTCTCCTTCTTGGCAACTTTTAAGGAATCAAAGTCATTACACAAATTGCCAAAGTGTTCACGAAAAATATCTATTTGAGTTTGAAACGCTTGCATATATTCAATCTTACTATTAAAATAAGAATTTTCTTTTTCCAAAACGTTAATTCTTTTGAAAAGTTTCAAATTCAAAAGTTTAATTTTTTAGCACGGTCGTGAACTTTTTCAAAAATAGGCTCCTCATTAAATGGGCGTTCCATTGGAAAAATTGCGATTTTTCACAAAACTGATTTTAAAAAAAAATCAGTATCACATAATTTTGCGAAAAATATGAATACGCGATAAATTAGCGTAACATGCTCTGATACCAATTTGAGAAAGCGGTGTGATACCGATTTCGTAAATTTGTAATTTAGCACACTTATTTAATTAGAGTCTATTTTTAAACCAAATTAATTCAGTCCCTAAACATGCAACTACGTGTCAAACCAAATAAGATATAGCATGCAACAAAAAATTCAGGAAAAATCCTCGAAGGGAAAACCCTTTTTTTTCTAGAACTTTGACAAGTTTACAAGACCATTGACTTACATACAACCTTGCTTTCGCCCACAAGAGTAACACACGGTATATTCATCAAACCTTCAAAGCATCGGCTAAAAATCAACAGTAGTTCACGCGCAGCTAGACCACAAGGATCGCAGTCCAGACACGCATTCTAAAATCTTCACAAGGACTCCATCCACAATAGCACGCAGCTTTCAGTTGTAGAGCTCTCCCCACAAGGGATGAACAAACAGCAAAATATGTTATTGGGTTCCAAAAGATTCACAAAAAGGATTGGGGTTTTTGTGGTGAATCGAACATGAGTTTTGGGACTCAAACATATGAAGACTTGATATATTTGGTCTCTCAAAAACGTCTCTCAAAGTCTTAAATAAATACACGAAATAGGTATTTATAGGCATAAAAAAATCATATGCAATCTTTTGAGAATATCTTAAACGATCCAGACCGGGTTCCCAGGGTGGTCCGGATCTCCCCCTTATTTCGAACAGATCCTTATTTTCTTAGGTGGTCCGGATCCTTTAAAATTAAAAGGTTCGGATCGCCCCTATGTTCTATGCACGGATCTTTTTTCCTCTTCTTCAAACGTGCATAACTTCTTCACCATAACTTGGATTGAGGTGCCATTTTTTCCATTATCTTCGTGGAGTCGATCTCTTCAACTTTCTAGTTGACCAGACCTCTGTAATATGGCTATAAAATTACCAAAATACATTGAGCTTTCCTATCTTGCCTTTCTTTCATTGTTTTGACTCCTCTAGCGTCCCACTCGTATAAAATCCATAAAATCGTGGAACGTTAAGTAGTTGAGGCAGATGTGGGACACTTGATGAAGATGTTGAATGCTTGATTCTCAGAATTCGAATAGAAGCCGTCATGTGAGATCATGAAATGTCTTGACAAAAGTAGTGGCGTACAACATACACAAATGTAACATATTGGACATGAGAAAAATGTCGTTACACTTATTTAACACTTTGAAGTAACATATTTCTCAAGTTGAAAATCTCTTTATTTTATCACTTTCTTTATCAAAAGCATCATTTGACATTTTGGAGGCTACTTTACCAGAAAAGCATATTTTTTCTTTATTTCCATATGTAGTCTTGAACTATCCATTTATCAAATTTTTTTACGCCCTTTAACATACTTTAAAGGATAAAATTTTTATTTTCTTTATTTTCCTACTTAAGCCCAATAAAACCCTCATTAAACTTGTTTATATGTTCATTATCAAAATACTACAATTTTATGTAAATGAGAATATGGATTTTAAGTCCAAAAATCTTATTAAATGGGTCTAACACATAGTTGATTTTAAAATTTTAATAATATTTTCATAAACATGCTTTTAAAGCTAAAAGACATTTTTATTCCTTTAAAACTTGAGTAAATTCCTATCTTTCTGAAAATTCCAAATTTTACAAGAAAACTTTGAAACATTTGTTCATAAATATCTTTAATAAGATAAGTATTGTTTTCAAAACATTTTATTTCATAAAATGTTTATGTAATGACCCCACTTTTATGTGCTCATATGTATATAGTTTGTTTTTACACTCATGTGTTACTTATTATCTTATAAATGTTGTATTATTAGATATGTAGTGTTATTGGCTATCAACATAACAAACTCCATTTTTAAATATGAAGAATCAATCGTAAATAGGATCAGATGGAAGTCTTATGACATATCTTAAGGTATATAATAAGTTTTGGGGTAGAAAATATAATTTTATGAAACTTTAGGGACTAAAATAAAAATATAAAAAGGGCCATTTTGTAAATAAAATATTTTCAAGGATCTCTAAGAAATATTGAAAATATATAGTGTGAAATTACCAAAATACCCTTCATGTGTGAATTGACCATTATACCCTTATCACCTTTCCACCATGTGCTGGTCAACTCCACCTTACACATGTCGTCTTCAAAGAGAAAGCTAAAACACTTGTCATCATTTGGTGATGTTAAGACTGCAAGACCACCCCGGAATGCGACACCCAAACGATGACTTGCCACCGTAAATGCTTGATCATCTAGCCACATGTCAACACCGTAATAGTTTTAAGAACCTATAAATAGGGCCTTTGGGATCATTTGAAACTCATACCAATTCCTTGAGAATTATAGTAAGAAAGAGTGATAGAAAGCTTGGGAAATATCTTAAAAAGGAGTTCTATAATTTCGAAGAAAGAATTCATTTCGTAGGTATGATTTTATTTAAATGTTATAATGCATTTTTGTAGTTTTAATTTCGTATTTTATAGCTTTACTTAGTAGTTATGCTGGTAAAATACACTAAAGACTTCACTAATCAAAACTTACAATTTGGAAACAATCTAAATTGATTTTAGTTTCAAAATATGTCAACTTGTTTGAAAAATATATATACGCTTTTTAAAATGATTTTTGTAAACAATTGCTCATTATTATGAAATCTCATTTAAGTAATTCCAAAGTCAGTCCCGGTGAAATTCTGTCTAGTTGAGATGGTATTTAAGTGGTACCCCTGTGACCCTCCATCTCTACTAGGAATAAATCCGAAAATGTTCTATCTAGATGAGATGGTATTTAAGTGGTGCCCCTGTGACCCTCCATCTCCACTGGGAACCGACTGATTAGGAAGAACTATGAATTGAATTCTTTAAATACGATGAATGAATATTAAAAATGGAGAAAATGGTTTTAGTAACCTTTTTCAGCAAGTTGTTTTAGGATTAAAACACAATATTTAGAATTTGGCTTTATTTAGAATATGTAATTAAAACTTTATTGTATTTATTAGATTAACGTGTGATCTAAAACTCAATATCTGTATTTTTCGAGCCTCTATTTTAGGTGAGTACTCTATGTCATTTCTTGCACATTTCAATTATATGATATTATGCAAACTATGTATTTTGTGAACTTCTTTTATTCTCAAAATGCATCTGATACCGATGATTGATTCATTGTGATATGTTTATATTTATCCATACAGACATACCGATTAAAATGAGTATTGAAAATGACATTGAATACTGGAAATAAGATTCGGCCTAAAGGACCTCTTTACTGACTGACCTTCCCAGCTGAGTTATCGCTGGTGTGCCCTAAATAAGGCGTTGTGATGAACTAGTTCGATTGACCCACAACTACCGGGGAATAATACCATAGAAGAATACGGTATTAGAGTGTACTTGGCCATCAAAATGATATGATTGAAAGAAAAAGATATCACATTTGATTTGTTGCATTCGTCTTATTCTGTGCTATCCAATTGTGATATATATACTTTCATTTCAAAATATATATCTATTTACTACAAGTTCCTATCCATATATGTATATGCATTCTCTTTTTACTTGAATAGGTATCTATTTTCTGAAAACCTTGGAATGTATGGAGATTGAACCTCATTCGGCTTTTAGCTGATGTTATATAAATAACCATTTTTCAACAAACATTTAGGATCACGGACGGAATGAAAAAGGACTATATTGAAGATTTAGCTTTTAGAGCTCTTTTTGTAAAATGTTTATTTAGAGCATGTTTGGCTCTCTTGTAATATGTTTTAAAATTTCTCTTAAGTTGTATCTCGTTGTTATTTTTAATATATATGAAGTTTCCTTTAGAAATCTCTGATGACTTCATTCCTTTACTTTCAGTATTTTACGATTCATAACCATGTGATCATATTTACGTTGCATTTATTTAAGGAAACAATTAAATCGGAATATTTGTTGCCTTGGTGGCATGTCAAGACACTCATTCCCTACTACTAATTTGGGTCGGGGTCGTGACAGAGGTGGTATTAAAGCATAGGTTATGAACCCGTAGACTACTGAACATAGGTTTCGAACGTTATAGATTTCGTGTTTCCATCCTTAGGAGATAGTATTAAATATCTGATTTATGTGATAACCCTCCCTATGTGTTATATTATTTGTAACTGGTATTTTAGTTTTCAATCTTAATATAGTATAGTAGATCTTACATTTTTCCATGACTGTAAAAAATGACCAAGAGAAGATCATCTATGGGAAGTAGTGATTCGAGTATTGAAGGACTGGAAGGTGCATACAAGCGATAGAAAGTCTAGCAAAGATTGTGGAGCATCATGTGAATAATGGAGTACCAAGGAATCCTGAACTAAGTAAATGTACTATTGAACAGTTCAAGAAGTTGATTCCTCCATCTTTTAAAGGTACTCCTAACCCCACTGAAGCAGAAAGTTGGGTGATGCAAATAAAAAAGATACTCGATGTTCTTAAGTTACTGATGAACAAAGAGTATCATTTGGAACGTTTATGTTAGAAGGTGAAGGTGAACATTGGTGGAGAATGACTAAGAGAATATATGAGGAAAGGAATAATCCCATAGGTTGGAATGATTCCCTAGTGATATTCTACGAGAAATACTTTCCTAAAACGGTACAAGACCAAAAAGCAGCCGACTTCATGAGTTTAGTTCAAGGAAATATGACGGTTAGTCAATACGAGGCGAAGTTTACCGAATTATCCCGTTTTACACCTCAAGTTATGATAACCGATACTTTAAAGGCCAAGAAGTTTGAACGTGGTTTAAGGTTGAATATTCGTAGTCCAAATTCCATCCTATATTTAACATCATATACTGACGTGGTGACTAGATCAACGATAGCTGAGAAGGACAGTGAAGAATATAATCATATTAGAGAATGGAAGAGGAAGTTTGGGGAACAAAGAGGAAGTAACCCCAATAATAAACCCTTTAGGACTATACCCAATAGAGGGCGACCTTTTGTGAATAAACCCTTTAATGTTGATAGATGTCAACGATGTGGTAATATTCATAGAGGGCAACCATGCTACCTGGAAATAGGAAATTGCTTTGGGGGTGGCCAAAAGGGACATAAAATGAGAGATTGACCTAACAAAGGTAAGGCACCAAAAATACTTTTAATGATAATAAAGATCATGGCAGACAAGGTAGAATTTTTAATCTTTTTGATGCAAAGGCTTCTAATGCAGTAGTGTCAGGTATACTTTCTATATGTGCACAGCCTTTTCAAGTTTTAATAGATTCTAGTTCTACCCATTCATTTGTGTCTTTACGTTTTGTTAATAGCTTTCCTAATATTCTCGAACCCTTGAATCATAACATACACGTTTCTACTCCTTCTGGTGATTTATTGATGGGTACATTAGTATTTAAATCTTGCCATATAGATGTCAGTAATCATAAACTATTTGTCGATTTGATAGTTTTAGACATAAGAGATTTTGAAGTCATTTTGGGGATGGATTGGTTAGCATCATATCATGCTAACATAGATTGTTTTGAGAAGAAAGTTACTTTCCAAATTCCTAACCAACCAAAATTCAGTTTTGAAGGAACTAGCATCCTATCTCCCATGTGTATTGTCTCTACAATGCAAGCCTATAGTTTTCTTCAGAAAGGATGTCAAGGATTTATTTCAAGTGTTATTAATTTGAAAATGAAGGATCCTAGTTTAGAAGAGATCCCTATAGATAAACATTTTCCTGATGTTTTTTCGGATGATTTACCTAGTCTACCTCCTAGTAGAGAAATAGAGTTTACAATTGACCTTTTTCCTGGAGTTATACCAATCTCAAAATCACCTTATCGCATGACACCTTTAGAATTAAGGGAATTAAAAGTTCAATAAAGAGATCTATTAGACAAGGGTTTTATTAGACCAAGTATATCCCCTTGGGGTGCTCCAGTGTTATTTGTTAAAAGGAAGGATGGGACGATGAGGTTATGTATAGATTATCGTGAACTGAACAAGGTAACCATTAAGAATAAATACCCCTACCTCGTATAGATGATTTATTTGACCAACTACAAGGTGCGCAAGTATTTTCTAAGATTGACCTTAGGTTAGGATATCACCAATTGAAGATTAAGGAAAATGATATTTCGAAATCAGCTTTTCGTAATAGATATGGTCACTATGAATTTCTTGTGATGCCATTTGGACTTACTAATGCACTATCCATTTTTATGGATATGACGAATAGAGTGTTTAGGAAATACTTGGATCAATGTATGGTTGTTTTCATTGATGACATCCTTATTTATTCCAAGAGTATTGAAGAACACGAGAAGTATTTAGAGATAATATTACAAGTCCTTAGGAAGGATAAATTATATGCAAAATTAAATAAGTGTGAGTTTTGGTTGCCTAGTGTTTCTTTTCTAAGACATGTCATTTCCAAAGAGGGAGTGTCGGTTGATCCTCAAAAGATACAGGCTATACTAGATTGGCCTAGACCAACTAATGTAACAGAGATTCGTAGTTTCCTTGGATTAGCATGTTATTATCGAAGATTTGTTGAAGGATTTTCTAGAATTTCCAAACCTCTATCTAGGTTAACACAAAAGAAGTTAAGATATGAATGTGTGAGGAAGTTGAGAATAGTTTTCAAGAACTTAAGAATCGATTAGTAACTGCCCCAATTTTGACTATTCCTTCAGGGACAGGAGGATTGGTGATTTATAGTAATGCTTCAAAAAATGGTTTAGGATGTGTGCTAATGAAAAATGGAAAAGTAGTTGCTTATGCCTCGAGACAATTAAAACCACATGAACAGAATTATCCAACCCATGACTTATAATTAGCTGCTGTAATTTTTTCTCTTAAGATTTGGAGACATTATTTGTATGGTGAGACTTGTGAGATTTATACCAATCATAAGGGTTTGAAATATATCTTTACACAGAAAGAATTTAACATGAGATAAAGGAGGTGGTTAGAATTGATGAAGTATTATGATGTAAATATTCACTATCACCCGGGGAAAGCTAATGTAGTAGCCGACGCTTTAAGTAAAAAATCTACACTAAATTTAGCATGTCTTATTACCATCCAGGAAGCTCTATTGAAATATTTGAGAAGTATGGAAATAGATGTACGTATTTATAGCAAAGGAGGAATAATTGCAAACTTACAAATATAACCCACGTTGATGGAAAGGATCAAAATTGCACAAGTAAATGACCCACAACTGAAGAAGATCAGAGAAGAGGTTATTGAAGGGAAGCGAATTGAATTTGCAATACGGGATGATATATTGAGGTTTGGAAATATAGTGTGCGTTCCACGTGATGCCCAACTAAAGAGGTAAATTTTGGAGGAAACTCATTGCTCGAGATTTACGTTTCATCCTGGAAATACCAAGATGTATAGAGATCTTCGAGAAGTGTTTTAGTGGAATAATATGAAAAGGGAGATAGCAGAATTTGTATCTCACTGTTTGGTTTGTCAACAAGTAAAAGATGAACATTAGAAACCATCAGGATTATTACAACCTCTACCTATCCCTGAATGGAAATGGGAACATATTACCATGGATTTTGTGATAGGTTTACCAAGGAGTTCAAATGGTAATGATTCTATTTGGGTAATTATTGATAGGTTAACTAAATCTGCTCATTTTCTTGCCATTAAAATTACTCATTCATTAGAAAAGTTAGCCAAGTTGTATGTGCGGGAAATTATTAGGCATTATGGAACCCCAATTTCAATTGTTTCTGATCATGACCCTAGATTCGTTTCTCGCTTTTGGAAAAGCCTACAAGAAGTCATGGGAACAAAATTGAATTTTAGCACCGCTTTTTATCCTCAAACAGATGGACAATCTGAGAGAACCATTCAAACCTTAGAGGATATGCTTAGGTCCTGTGTACTTGATTTGAAGGGGAATTGGGATGATCATTTACCATTAGTGGAGTTTGCCTATAATAGTAGTCATCAAGAAAGTATTCAAATGGCTCCATATGAAGCACTGTATGGTAGAAGGTGTCGTTCTCCCACGTGTTGGGTAGAAGTTGGTGAAAGAAAATTATTGGGACCAGAATTAATTCAGATCACAACAGAGAAAGTGAAATTGATACAAGACCGACTTTGAATCTCTCAAAGCCGTCAAAAGAGTTATTTTGACAATCGACACTGACAGTTAGAATTTCAAAAAGGAGATTATGTATTCTTGCGAGTATCGCCTTCAAAGGGAGTAATATGATTCGGGAAGAAAGGGAAGTTGAGCCCAAGATACATAGGACCTTTTGAAATCCTTGAAAAGATAGGAGTTGTTGCATATAAAATAGCCTTACCACCTGAACTCTCTAGTGTACATAATGTGTTTCATGTATCAATGATAAAGAAATATGTCCCAGATCCAACACATATCTGAAGTCACGAACCTCTTCAAGTTAGAGAAGATTTGTCATACATTGAGCATCCGGTAGAAATTTTGGACCATAAAGATCAAATATTACGGACCAAGATAATTCCACTAGTCAAAGTATTATGGCGAAATCATTCAGTTGAAGAAGCAACGTGGGAGAGGGAAGATGAAATAAAGGAGAGATGTCCATACTTGTTTGTAAATTAATATGAGTCAAGTTTGGGGACCAAACTTTTTATAAGGAGAGTAGGATGTAATGACCCCACTTTTATGTGCTCATATGTATATAGTTTGTTTTTACACTCATGTGCTACTTATTATCTTATAAATGTTGTATTATTAGATATGTGGTGTTATTAGCTATCAATATAACAAATCCCATTTTTAAATATGAAGAATCAATCGTAAATAGGATCAAATCGAAGTCTTATGACATATCTTAAGGTATATAATAAGTTTTGGGGTAGAAAATATAATTTTATGAAACTTTAGGGACTAAAATAAAAATATAAAAAGGGCCATTTTGTAAATAAATTATTTTCAAGGACCTCTAAGAAATATTGAAAATATATAGTGTGAAATTACCAAAATACCCTTCATGTGTGAAATGACCCTTATACCCTTATCACCTTTCCACTACGTGCTGGTCACCTCCACCTTACACATGTCATCTTCAGAAATAAAGCTAAAACACTTGTCATCATTTGGTGATGTTAAGACTGCAAGACCATCCCGAAACGCAACACCAAAACGATGACTTGCCACCGTAAATGCTTGATCACCTAGACACATGTCAACACCGTAATACTTTTAGAAACCTATAAATAGGGCCTTTGGGATCATTTGAAACTCACACCAATTCCTTGAGAATTATAGTAAGAAAGAGTGATAGAAAACTTGGGAAATATCTTAAGAAGGAGTTCTATAATTTCGAAGAAAGAAAACATTTCGTAGGTATGATTTTATTTAAATGTTATAATGCATTTTGTAGTTTTAATTTTGTATTTTATAGTTTTACTTAGTAGTTATGCTGATAAAATACACTAAAGACTTCACTAATCAAAACTTAAAATTTGGAAACAATCTAAATTGATTTTAGTTTCAAAATATGTCAACTTGTTTGAAATATATATATATATATATATATACATATATATATATATATATATATATATATATATATATATATATATATATATATATATATATATATATACACATACGCTTTTTAAAATGATTTTTGTAAACAATTGCTCGTTATTATGGAATCTCATTTAAGTAATTCCAAAGTCACTCCCGGTGAAATTTTGTCTAGTTGAGATGGTATTTAAGTGGTGCCCTTGTGACCCTCCATCTCTACTGGGAACCGACTGGTTAGGAAGAACTGTGAATTGAATTATTTAAATACGATGAATGAATATTAAAAATTGAGAAAATGGTTTTAGTAACCTTTTTCTGCAAGTTATTTTATAATTAAAACACAATATTTAGAACTTGGCTTTATTTAGAATACATAATTAAACCTTTATTGTATTTATTAGATTAACGTGTGATCCAAGACTCAATATCTGTATTTTTCGAGCCTCTATTTTAGGTGAGTACTCTATGTCATTTCTTGCACATTTCAATTATATGATATTATGCAAACTATGTATTTTGTGAACTGCTTTTATTCTCAAAATGCATCTGATACCGATGATTGATTCATTGTGATATGTTTATATTTTTCCATATAGACATACCGATTAAAATGAGTATTGAAAATGACATTAAATATTGGAAATAAGATTCGGCCTAAGGGACCTCTTTACTGATTGACCTTCCCAGCTGGGTTATCGCTGGTGTGCCCTAAATAAGGTGTTGTGATGAACTAGTTTGATTGACCCTCAACTACCGGGGAATAATACGGTAGAAGAATACGGTATTAGAGTGTACTTGGCCATCAAAATGATATGATTGAAAGAAAAAGATATCACATTTGATTTGTTGCATTCGTCTTATTCTGAGCTATCCAATTGTGATATGTATACTTTCATTTCAAAATATATATCTATTTACTACAAGTTCCTATCCATATATATATATATGTGCCTTCTTTTTTGTCTTGAATAGGTATCTATTTTCTTAAAACCCTGTAATGCCTGGAGATTGAACCTCATTCGGCTTTTAGCTGATGTTGAATAAATAACCATTTTCAGGAAACGTTTAGGCTCACGGACAGAACGCAAAAGGACTATATTGAAGATTTAGCTTTTAGAGCTCTTTTTGTAAAATGTTTATTTAGAGCATGTCTGGCTAATCTTGTAATATGTTTTAAAATTTGTCTTAAGTTGTAGCTCGTTGTTACTTTTAATATATATGAAGTTTCCTTTAGAAAGCTCTGATGACATAATTCCTTTACTTTCAGTATTTTACGATTCATAACCATGTGATCATATTTACATTGCATTTGTTTAAGGAAATAATTAAATCGGAATATTTGTTGCCTTGGTGGCATGTCAAGACACTCGTTCCCTACTACTATTTTGGGTCGGGGTCATGACAGTTTAACACCCAAGTTTTCATGAAATATCCTTTTACTCAACATTCTTAAAATCCTTTATATGCCATTTTACGCTAAACCACAACAAATACTTTCTTAAATCAATCATGCATCCTACTCTTAATAACTATAATAATAAGACCAATACTATGGATAAATAGATCTTTAGACTAAGAGTAGAGTTTTTCCATCTCAAAGATGACCTAAACATTATTGGATGAAGAAAAAAGTTATGGCAACCCCCCACCCCCTGAGGTGGCCTCAAGGAGGTTGCCTAGCTCCATAATCACGTTTCATTAAACCTCCAAGTGAAAACCCCTTCAAACTCCATTAATTTCTACTTTTTCTTTAAAACCCCCAAACAATGTCTTCAAAAATCTCCATCTTGCTTAATATAACCCACTTCTACCCTAAATCAAGCTTGTAAATGACGAATAAGGTTTGGTAATATTTTACTTTGATAGTGGCATGGTGAAATAATGGTTTAAGGAGCTTGGGGAAGATGATACACCCTTGAAATTAGAGAGGGGGGTAAATGCTGAAATAAAATGGTGGGGAAGAACCCACTATCTCTCTCTCATAGCACCTCAAATAGATCCACAAATTGATTTTAAAGGCCAAGACAACACTAAAACATGTTTTGGACAATCTGTTGTCTCCAAGATCAGCACGTCATTAGATCTATGGATCAAAATGTGACAACGCACAACAACATCTCGAAATTAAAATTTTTTGAACAGGTTGATTGAACAAGATCGAACATCGTTCAAACGAGATTGCGAATCTCATTCATATGACCTTTGAACTACATACTAAAGAGGGTGAAATTCATGGCAAAGAAAGTTTGTTTGTTCTTTGTTAGAAGCACATTTCAAATGAAATGGATTTCTCGTTCGAACCAGCAACATTCTCATTCAAACGAGATGTGAATATCATCCTAACAATTCTCAATCTCGTTTGAACAACGGGATTTTTCCAAATTTTGAATTCTCTCGATATTTCTAGCAATTTCCACGAGGATTCTACAAAATTACAAATTATACGGAGAAAGGGATAAAATCTTGGGCACGGTTATCACATTCTCCCCTCCTAGGGAGATTTTTTCCCCAAAAGCATCAATCCACCCATTCCTCAAGTTCCTGGAACAACTCTTGTTCTAAGTCATAGGAATCCTTCAAGGCTAAGTCATCGAAATACTCAATCACCAAAAGTCATCATACGCCCTTCGATAAGGGGATGACACCAAAGAAGTCGACAAGCAATATTTCTAATGCTCACTATAATGCTAGCCATTAAATTTTCATAATCGTCCTTGAGCCTGTACTTACTCGATGATCACGTTCGACCATGTCCTAAGGCTTCTTTACTAACACCCGAGCATACCGAGACTCCCAATTTGAGAATAGGACTAAAATTTACAAATAAGAAGACTTAGACGTGAAAACATGCCCCTGGGGAAAACCTAAAATGACCATCGAATTGCCTGTAAGGGGCACGAACAAATTGCGCGGGTCTAGCGTAACTCGAACAAGCTGACCGCGTAATCATGAAATCCTAGTTTGAGAATAGGAATAAAATTTGCAAATAAGCAGAATTAGGCTTGACAATGTGCCCTTAAAGGGGAAACCTATAACAACCCCCGAATGGCCCTGTAAGGGGTACGAACTCCTCGTATGGGACCAACTTAACTCGTAGGAATTCACCATATAGTAACGGGACTCCCGGTTTGAGAATAGGACTAAACTTTGTAAATAAACAGACTTAGGCATGAAAATGTGCCCCTAGGGGAAAACCCATAACAACCCCCGAATAACACCGTAATGAGCACGAACACCGCGTATGAAACCAACTTAACTTATAGGAATTGTACGATAGTACGGGACTCTCGATTTGAGAATAAGAATAAAATTTTCAAATAAATAAACTTAGGTTTAAAAACGTGCCCCTAGTAAGAAAACCAAAAATAGTCCCCGAATGGCCCTACATGGGGCACGAAAACCTCATACGGGACCAACTTAGCTCGTAGGAATAGACCTCGTAGTCATGTGACTCTTAGTTTGAGAATATAATTAAAATTTTTAAATAGGAAAACCTAGGTTTGAAAATATATCCATAGGGGGGAAACCCAAAATATGCTAGGAACGGTCCCACAAGGAGCACGAACACCCTTCACGGGACTAATGTATTTTATAGGACCTAACCACATAGTCAAGGGAGTCCCGATTTGATAGTATTACTAAAATTTGCAAATAAGCATACTTGGGCTTAAAAACGTGCCCTAAGGGAAAAAACAAAACAACCCCTGAATGGCTCTGTAAGGGGCACGAACACCTCGCACGGGACCAGCGTACCTCGTAGGAACTGATCATGTAGTCATGGTACTCCCAGTATGTGAGTATTATTTAAATTTATAAATAAGGATACCTAGGATTGAAGACAGGCCCATATGGGAAACCCCAAAACATCACCTGAATAGCTCAGCAAGGGGCACGGGCACTTGCACGGGACTAATGTAACTTATAGGAACTGACCGCATAGTCATGGGACTAAAGTTTATAAATAAGTAGACTTAGGTTTGAAAACGTGCCCCTACAACCCCCAAACATTCCCACAAGGGGCATAAACACCTCACACGGGACCACCTAACTCGTAGGAACTAATCGCGTAGTCCCGAGATTCTCGATTTGAGAATAGGACAAAAATTTAAGAAGACTTAGACTTAAAAATGTTCCCCTAGGTAGAACTCAAAATAGATTCGAATGGCTCCGTAAGGGGCAGAGGCACCTCGCACGGTACCAACGTAACTTATAGAAACTGACTGCATAGTCACGGGACTCCTGGTTTGATAATATGACTAAAATTTGCAAATAAGTAGACTTAGGATTGAAAACATACCCCTTAGGTAAAAACCTAGAACAACCACCGAACGGCCCTGAAAAAGCATGAGCACCTGGCACGGAACCAATATAACTTGTAGGAACTGATCGCATAGTCTTGGGATTCCTGGTTTGAGAATAGGACTAAAATTTTTAAATAAGCAGACTTAGGCTTGAAAATGTGCTTTAGGGGAAAACCTAGAATATCCCCCAAATGACCCATAAGGGGCATGAATACCTCTTATGAAACCAATGTAACTCATAGGAACTGATATCGTAGTCACGGGACTCCCAGTTTGAGAATAGGATTCAAATTTGTAAATAAGTAGACTTAGGCTTGAAAACATGCCCATATGGGAAAACCTGAAACACCCCTCGAACATCCCCGCAAGGGGCATGGCAACCTCGCATAGGACCAATATAAGTCATAAAAACTGACCACGTAGTCATAGGACTCCCGATTTGAGAATAGGACTAAAATCTGCAAATGAGCAGATTTAGTCTTGAAAACTTGTCCCTGGGGGAAAAACCCAGAACAACCCCCGAACGTCCCCACAAAGTACACGAGCACCACGAACGGGACCAACATAACTTGTAGGAACTGATCGCGTATTCATGGGACTCCCTGTTTGATAATAGGACTCAAATTTGTAAATAAGCAGACTTAGGCTTAAAAACGTGTACATGGGGGAAGACCCAAAACTTCCCCCGAATGAACCTGTAAGGGGCATGGGATCCTTGAACGAGACCAACGTAACTCGTAGGAATTGACTGCATAGTCATGGGACTCCTTATTTAAGAATATGACTAAAATTTTCAAATAAGCGAACTTAGTCTTGATCGTGCCACTAAGGGAAACCAAGAACAACCCACCGAATGGCCTCGCATGGGTCACGAACACCTCGCACAGGACCAATGTAACTCGTAGGAACTAACTGCGTAGTCATGGGACTTCCAGTTTGAGAATAGGACTAAAATTTGCAAATAAGAAGATTTAAGCTTGAAAATGTGCCCCTAGGGGGAACCCAAAACACTTCTGGAACGGCACTACAAAGGGCATTAACACCTCACACGAGAACAACATAACTCATAGGAACTAACCATATAGTCACGGGACTCTTGGTTTGAGAATAAGACTAAAATTTGTAAATAAGTAGACTTAGGCTAAAAAACTTACCCCTAGGGGAATAATCGAAAACAACCCCCGAACGTCCCCGCAAGGAGCACAAACACCTCACACGAGACCTAATTAACTCATAGGAACTAACCGTGTAGTTACGGGACTCCCAGTTTGAGAATAGGACTAAAATTTGCAAATAAATAGACTTAGGCGAAACGTGACCCTAGCGAGGGAAAACCAAGAAAAAACCCCGAACGGCCCGCAAGGGGCGTGAATATCTCGCACAGGACCAAATTAACTCGTAGGAATAAACCGCGTATTCATGTAACTCTCGATTTGAGAATATAACTAAAATTTGCAAATAAGAAAACTTAGATTTGAGAATGCCCCCATAAGGGAGCCCCCTAAACAGCCCGCAAAGGGCACGAACACCTCGCTTGGGACCGACGTAACTCATAGGAACTGACCGTGTAGTCACAGAACTCTCGATTTGATAATAGGACTAAAATTATCAAATAAGTTGAAAGAGGCTTGAAAACGTGCCCTTATGGGAAAAAAACCACAATAGCCCCCGAACGGCCCTACAAATGGCACGAACACCTCGTACGGGACCAACGCAACTCGTAGGAACTGATCGTGTAGTCTAAGAACTCCCAATTTGATAATAGGATTAAAATTTCCAAATAATAAGACTTAGGATTAAAAATGTGCCCTTATGAATAACACAAAATATCCCCCAAACGTCCCCGCAAAGGGCACGGACACCTCGCACGAGACCAACGTAACTCATAGAAACTAACCGCATAGTCACGGGACTCCTGATTTGGGAATAGGACTAAAATTTGTAAATAAGCAGACTTAGGCTTGAAAATGTGGCCCTACGGGAAAACCCAGAACAACCCCCGAATGACCCCGCAAGGGGCACGGACACCTCGCATGGAACAACGTAACTCGTAAGAACAGATCGCGTAGTCATGGGACTCCTGATTTAAGAATCAGACTAAAAATTTTAATTAATCAAACTTTGACTTGAAACGTGCCCTAGGGGAGAACCCATAATAGACCCCAAATGGCCTCGTAAGGGGGACAAACACCTCTCACAAGATCAACGTAACTTATAGGAATTGACCGTGTAGTTAAGGGACTAACAGAAAGGGCATGAACAACTCACCCAGGTTTTCTCTCCACGGTTGCCTAAAAATATTTTTTTCAAATGGATATAGTCATGGGACATGACCACGTTTGTAATAAAAAAAATTAAACTTGATCATGGCCAAACGTCATGACCATATTTTTTTTAAATAATTGTGGTCATAGACTTGGGCCGTGACCATACTGTGACCCTATATGCACCACTGGTCACGAAACTTGGGTCGTGACCCCTAGTCCATCCCAGCTTACGAACTATGTTCATGACTCTCTGTCTACCACTGGTCATGGCTAAGGTGTGTGACCCCCATAGTCACGGCCCAATCCTATGAATGTTAAGCCATATACTTTCCCACGCTCCAGTTTGTGACCTCACTTTAGGTCAGGGATAAAATTCGTGACCACCAATTTTGGTCACGCCATAGATGGTCACGAACCCCACCCGTAATTCAGAGGCTTAGTCATGGTAAAAATTCATGACAATCGGAATGTTCTAGTGTAGTGGATACACTTTTTTCTAGGTCGAACTGTTGTCAAGATTATATAATATTCATGCCTTAACTACTCAATACTTAAAGTCAATACTTAATATATACCTATTACATATATTTTTTACATTAAAGATACTTAACCCGACACATTTAAGTCATGATTCCCAAGTATTCAAATTTATTCTTAAAATTCTCATTTACTACAAACTCCTATTCCCCTTAATGTAACTCGGTCAATCTAGATAGTGGATACTACTTTTAAATCTTAAGTCATTTGCTTATGTTAATACAATTATCCTTAACGCAACATTTATTCCGTCCTTACATATACATATCGCTTATGTTATAACTCCAAATGCACCAATAAATAAAATCCCAGGTATCATAACTCCAAAGGATAAACACTGTAAGTCAATATCATCCACTAACTCTTTTCAAAACGTATAATCAACAATATAACTATGCCTACACTCATCGATATCAAGTGACTAAATTATCATTATCGAAATCACACACACGCGTATATATATATATATATATATATATATATATATATATATCGTCACAACACCCTTTATCTATCACAAAAGTCTTATTCACAACACTATCATTCAAATTAAATCCCATCACTAATAACCATCAAGGCCAAATCCATATATCATTTATGTTGCCACTTCCGCAACCACAAATCCCACATATAGTGTATCTCATATTTACCCAGTAATTCAACGATACCAAATGCCCAATAATTAATTACCAATATTGTACTACGCAATATTCACATATAAATCAACGTACGATTTCTAACTCTAATAACATACGCTTAGAATTAGGATTATCAACACAGTTTTCCCAATACGCCAACTAATTTACATATAACTTCCAATTTTAACAACTTAAGTTTAGAACCAACAACTTCTATATAATATTTTGTAGTCTCAAAGAATGTATTATTTTATTCATCATATTTATGATTTCCAATTATATACACAATAGCAAGGTTATCAACATTTCAAGTAAAAATCCATATTATATTGTTTTACCCTTATTCAAATGGGATTCATGGGAATTGGCCAAAAATTAAAGTGCCCCAAGAGAAACCCAACAATTCATAACCCTAAAATCATTTCATTGATAAATAAAAATGTAAAACCTCCTAACCATTATTCTTTTATTTACGAACCTAATGCATCTATTTATTTACTATAGGTCTTTTCATTTCATCATTTGAGTAATACTAGGTTTATATCCCCACAATACCACTTCTCTACCTCCATAACAATATTACATATTCCCAGATGTATTTTCTATTTCTCATATAGTGACTACTTTTGGTCTAATCAATCATTATCAACAATAACGTCAACTTGTAATTATACCATAACCAAGGGAATACTCATTTCATTCTATATCAAATCTGGGTTTAAGAATACTCACTAAACTCTAAACATCATCATCATGATTCCAAATTAGAAATTTTAATTCCAAATCACAAGTCTCAACATTATCAATTTTATTCGAGAGTATGAACATGAGTAACCATTTCCAAATCACAAGTCTCAACATTATCAATTTCATTCAAGAGCACGAACATAAATAATTCGGTTATTCTTCCCCTAATTAATATTCTAACCAATTTTAATCTCAATTCCTAAGGAGTTTAGGAAATATTCAATACATTTAATAATTAAGGGTAAAAGTATGAGTTTACTTGCCTATAAACATAAGATTCTGAAATCAGGAAAATTCTGGTAATAACGTTATCCATCTCCAAATTCTGACTCCAAAAATAGGAAATCTAAGCGAAAAATTAAGTCGTGTTTATGTCTTATGTTTCTCCAAAATCCCAAAATAAAGTCCCCTAATTTCAAGTTGAAAATGTAAAAAAATTTGAATCAAAACCCCGAGAAAACCCTCTTGTAACCCTCTTGGTGCACCCTTCCAGTTGCTATAGTGGCCCAAAGGTTAAATGTGACATCCTAAACTCTTCTTTTTTTTCCCATCTTTTTGTTCCCCCTTTATTTTCTGCAAATGTTCTTTTCATTTTATCTCTGTTTTCACTCTTTCTTCTTTCATTTCGCTTCTTTTCTTTTGCACCAACTTAACATATAAATGCGTGTCTGTTGTGACCCTTGACTTTGACCTAGATTAGATCCCAAGATATACTTAATTACCTTTTTACCCTTTAGGTAACAATTAATTAAATAAATATCTCTTTTATCTTTTTAATTATTATAAAATATCCCAAAAATCATATAACTTGATCTAAAATGTATGCAAGGTTATATAACTTCTTATTGACCCATTTAATCAAATTATTAGTCAAAATAAGTTAATTCTAAACCTAATTTTAATATTATTCAATTTACAACAAATCTTGTAATAAAATTCTTAAAATTAATTTTTAGTTAACATAAAATTCCATATATTCATATAAATTACAATTGCATTGTTTATTTCAATATCTTGACATAATAATTCATTATAAATAATTTCACTATTTATTTTAATCTTTTCTCGTTCTAATTGTACTATTTAGTTATTTATTTCTTTACTAAATTACGGGGTATTACAATCTTCCCCCTAGTAAAAAGAATTTTGTCCTCGAAATTCACACACCCCATTCATAGTAGTAGTATAACTATAGGTTGTAATTATCATCATAGGCTCACATATGCCTAAATACTAACAAAATCTGCTAACATATCCATTTCATTAATATGAAATATTATTTAGGTCTCATATGCTCCTAACATCACAACAATTACTTTAGTTAACTCCAATTCATCACAAGACTTTCACATACCAAACATAGTTCATTAAATCATCATCATGTTCTACTACACTTGTTTAGTTTCTTACCTTCATTGTCAAACTTTTCACAGGTTAATAATCATTACCGTTTTAGCTAATTTTGTTAATATGAAATATCGGAATTTACAATTTTAGATTACTATCCTGTTATATGACAACTTATGCAACTATTCACTTCATATCGTAATTAGCATACATATACTATCTTTGTTAAATAATCCTTACTATCCTTGTATAACTATAAAAAATCCCAATCCTCTATCAAAAATTTAAAAATTTTCTCATGCTTTACTAGTTTTAGCACCTAATATGTCAACGTCTCACACATTCATGCTTATATTTCTAAGCCGTAATGAATAACTCTGCATATGTAAAGATCTCCTTACACATTTTTCATTACATGCCGACATATTCTTTCATTCATAAAGTTAATATATATTCCCATGTTAACCTTTTATCTAAAGTTTTCAATAATATCATCCGTTCGTCTTTTAGTGTTACCATATAACCCACCATTCATATAATGTCTAAAACTTCCTCAAATCATTACACATAAAGTTTCAACCTATAAATTGTGTCAACAAATCCATAAGTAACAGTGTATTGTATTGTCAATTTTGTATTCCACTATGTAACTTAAATTTCAACCTATTTTAGATCTTGTTTCAGCATCCACTTGAAATAATGTTACCTCCCATCACTATTATAAGTTATAATATTACCTTAAATATGGATAACTCCTTATCTTCCAAATATACTTTAATCTCCATTATGGAAAAATATATTCAACTTAACTACCTCAAAATATATTCATTATTCCGATCGAGTCAATAACTTTTAAGACACCATAAGTTATCCTTTCGTAGGAATTTTGTAAACAATAGAACAAAATTCTACTAGAGTAGAAATGTAAAAACGTATCAAAGATCGTTATGCGAAAAACTAAATGATCCTATAACCCTCGAGACATAGGACCATGCTCTAATACCATTGGTAATACCCCGAATAATATTAATTAAGGTGTTCATGCCTAATTAATAAATACTCGAAAGTGAAACAAATGAAAATACCATTCTCAGTATGTGACATAAATATGATACAATTTAAAACTTTTCTTATCGAGAATAATAGATGATAAACAATACTGTAATTAACCACGAATAAACTTTTATTTATTAAAATACTCAAAATACATTCAATCAAATCTTCAAATGATATAATGTGACTAAACCATAAAACTGTGCATCATATACAACGACTTAGAAAGGAAACTAGAGAAAAGAGGTCCCAAGTGTCCCAATTTTACTAATTCTCGTAAATACATCTCATGCCTCTCCAATTCATTAATGCTCCACATGTACAATTTGAATCTAACTGAAACCTAAAATATTAGTCTAGAAAGTTAGGTAAAAAATCGACAAGTATACCAACTACATTATCCCAATAAGGGTATATGAACCCAATAATAACTACTAGATGCACTAAATACCACAATTGAGTCTTTTAATTAGATAAAAGTATATAACTACAAGCATTACAAACTTTATACTAGTAAGAGACAAACAATAATAAATGAGTCTTCACATTCCATTTCTATAATGCTAGTAGAAAATCATATATGATAACAAATAATCATATATATAGATAATGAGTCTAAAGTTACCAAGTTAACTATTCAATATCTTACCCCACCTTATCGGCGTTATTTTTTCATAATGTGTATTTATGAAATCTTATAAAATTTTACTAGTTGCCAATAGTGAAGAGATAATCAATATATACAATATCCACAATACTATAACCAATATTTATCCAAATAATTATATAAAATAATCATAACAATACATAACTCGTGATTAGCCCCCATTTACTATGGCGCCAGTAACACGTAAGTTTTCCATTTTTTGGTTAACGCAGATCAAATAAATCGACACACCCCTCTTCCCTCACACCATAACTGGCACGCCCCTCTGCCCACCTACATAAAATAATCAATATAAATGACCAAGTCCGCCATTTTTTAGCTGGCATGGACAAATAAATCGGCTCGTCCATATCTCCTCAATCCATAATCGGCATACCTCTCTACTTGCCTTCATAAAATAATCAATATAAGTTACCAATACCTCCATTTTTTAGCTGGTGCAAACAAAATTAACTGGCACTCCCCCTTACCTCACTCTATAAATAACCATGACTCCTAATGGAGACATGTAATCCAATAATATACTAGAATGATTTATTATGGTCTGTTGAACCATTTTATGCATAATTGAATAGAGTGCTTCTTCTTATCACAAACGTGTATTAGTGCATTATTACTTATTAGTATCCATTCTCGATTCATTTTATTAGCCAAAGATAGCATTAAATAGGAAACATATACTTAACTCTCAACTCCCGATCTTCCCTAGACTCTATGCGTGGGACATCTCATAAATGAAATCCAAATAAGGACCCCCCGATATACTTATGTCTATAAGTAAAAATTTATAATAGAGTCAATTTGTATGCATTTTGGTTTTATTTCATGTTTGATTTGCCGACTTGTAATAATCTTAACTCAATTAAACCAACAATTATAACCACGGATAAAGTAGTAAGATAGAGAGGGATAAGAGTTAAAAAGAGTCACAAAGGATTTGGTAGTAAATATTCAAACGGGGAATTGGTAGTAAATTTACCTGATTCTAATAAAGATTAATTTTGAATTATGGACTAATAGTAAAGGATTGGTAATTTGTCCCTCTTCCTGAGGGTGAGGAATACAATGGGTCATGCTACCCTCGTGAAGGAAAGGGCATAGGTCGGTACCTTTTATTTTATCCTTGTATATTTTTCTCTACTTATTTTTTTAGTTTATTTTATTTACCAATAAGTGCTTTTGTCTTTGTGTTTGGCAGATAAGAGAAAAAAAGATATTTCCCACCTATCTTAACTCAATTTTTCTGATCTAAAAATTATTTGGTCCATTCAGCAAAGAATTGGGGAGAGTCATCCTCGCTCGGTGTATGTTTTTTTAGATTACCAGATATCTATGAAATCTTTTGTTGCTCGGCCAGCTGAAGATATTACTTTGTCCCCCATTGATTTAGAGGATCTAACCTTATCCTATTCGAATACTAATTCAGAATCTTTTCCTCAAGTGGAGAGAGATTTCACTGTTGGAGGTACATCTTCCTCTTTTGAATCTCTTGACATCAACGTTGTACCGACCACAACTTCAACTCTAGAGATGGTGAATAGGAAGATCCTAAATCTTTTTGCCAAAATAAAGCTCTTCCTCCTCCTATAGAGTACATGAAAACTGATGATGGGAGCTCCAAAGATCATGTGGTTGTGGAGCATGCTAAAATAAAAACCCAGGAGCCTCAATTCAGGAGTCTTAAGAACGGTATTGCTTCTCATCTGGAGTTATTAGGGAAGGACTAGGAGGACCAAAAGAAGGGTGGTGCCTCTTCGGTGGCAGTGAACCCTGGTCTTGCTTGGGGGTTGATAGGTGCAGGACTCCTTCCTGTTAATGAAGCTGCTATTACCCCCTTTAGGGCAAAATTATTGGAGAGGGTCAATCATAACTTGGCTTTGGTAACTACCTCTTTAACTTCTCGTATCCATGTTATTCATTTATCGACTTCCATAATTCTTTAGACTTTACCATTTTTGGTTGATTATGATCAACTATTGAGGAGATATGACCAATTGAGGGCGTCCTCTGTGGATGTTGAATCTACCTTCCAATGCCTGAAGGAGTATCTAGATGCTACTAAGAAAGTCCATGTGAGAAATTAGAAGAAGTGGAAAGATACTGCAAAAAAATAGGGGGACGACAAGAATAATGTCGAGCAAACTGCCCGTGATGCTATCAAGAAGGCTGAGCAGGCCGAGAAGGCTTCTCAGGATGCTAAGAAATTAGTCGATGATGCCAACAGAAAAATACAAGAGCTTAAGTCCAATAAGTTTCTTCTTGTAACTCTCCATTAGAGTTTTAATAAAGTTACATTTTTCTTCCATTAATACTATTGTCCATTATGAACTTTTCTTTTGACCTTTCCATAATTATGCCATATTTTATTCATTCCAATTTAACTCTAGGAAGGTTGTTTTGGCAGCTGTTGGGAGCAAACTATACGGGATGAGTGTTCAATTATTTGGGGCAGGTCATGAAGAACTTGATGAAGAGGAGTTAGAAGAACTGCCCGGCATAGGTGTTTTTTATTACTTTAAAGAAGCATATATCCATTCACATATAATGTTTAGTCAAGTAATAGTGACCAATGCTTCATACAATGAAATAAAACTCCAAATATAAAAAGACCATAAATAAGATCTTTCCAGCTTGTCAACCGAATATTAGAAGAAATTATTCCTGCTCAGTAGTGATAGTGGTTTTGATAAAAAAATTGCAAGATATCTCCTCGGACTTTGCTAAAAAGGAATTGTACTAAAGTTTGGGTGACAAGTTCTTAGGAGGTATCTAATTTATTGGAGAAAGATAATAATACGAGGAGGGATCAACTGGGGGGTTTGAAGAAGTTTTTTGATGTCGATCAAAGCGAGGGAATCTTATTTTTGGAGCAGGGAAATGCGTGGATGATGGAGGATATTGAGAGGTTGAAGAAATCAAATGGTGGTAAGTTATCTAGGCAGGCCATTGTTACTTGTCCATTCGTTAAAGAAGAGAGAACAAAAAAGACTTTGGCCGATCAGGTCGGTCTGATAAAGAACCAATCGTCCACCATCAAGAGATCAAACGAAAAGGTTGACCTTCTTACTTATCACTTCTATAAGCAACTATGTACTCTCTAGATGAATATAGGTGAAGAATTAGAGAAGGCCATGAGAGAGGGTTATAAGTGGGGACGACTCAATTCCCTTACTATTTTGAAGGTATTAGAGAAGGATTCTTTATGGTATTGGCATAATCTAGGTTGCTTAAATTATCCTACTCCTCCATTCAAGTTGGACACTAAGTGGATTCCTACTAACGCAATGCCAATTAGTCTGGTTAGAAAGTTCTTGGGAGTTTATAGCATTCATGGAGAAGATACATTTAGCCAAACTTTGCATCTGATAGATCAACCCAACTCTAGTAGATAAATCAGGCTTAGAGAGTTGGGGTCCATATATATTCATTCAGCTTTGGGCGTTCCTCCGGCGGGGATGGAGAAGTCTCTTTGAAGACGTCGAGAAAAATGAGAAGCTTTTATGATTTCCATGTAATAAACTCATGTGATTAACGTTATCTTGTAGTATTATAAAAGTAATGAGAATTTTGAATAAATATATTATCTTTTCATTGTTCCTTTGAATGATTGTGGCCTATCAATAGTTTAGCAATATGATTAGGTGATCGACTGTTAGATGACTAATATGCCTTAATGGTTACCAATTCGGACGAACATAAGTTGTTCGGCCTTAGGTTCTACTAACATTTTTATAGTCGTTCAAATGGATATTGTCATTTTGACCATGTGTTTATGTTAGTTACCATTAGCGACCAAATGTTTTAGGATTTTCCCTTAATTCAGCTTGGCAAAGCTTCTTGTTCTTGACGTTAAGGAGTCATACTTAAAGTTTTACCATTTGGAACTTCTTGTTCTTGACTTGGCAAAGGCAAATCCACACTTGAAATTTTTCGAATTTATGGTTGCAAAATTTTTGGGGGTGAAATTTTGGGGACTATATCATTATTTGTTATTTGAGATTTGTACATCTCCCACTCTCGAAAAAATTAAAACAAAACATGGAAAAGGAAATCAATTTATAATGAACTGGTTGTTTCTTATTGAAGTTGAAAAAGAAGCGTTACATAAATCTTAAATGTTTACGTTCCTAATGATTACTGATAGCGCTTCCAAAATGCACAACATTCCACGGGTTCTTAAATTATTCTTCTGTCGAGGCTTCCAGATGATAATTACCTCGTTGGAAAACTACAAAAATACGGTATGGACCATGCCAATTTTCATCCAATTTATTTCCCTTCTGAAGCACTTTATTTAAAATATAGTCTCCCTCTTTCAGATTATCTAGCTTAACACTCATGTTGTAGATACATGTAGCATGTTACTGGTAGGCTGCCACACGTGTGCCACATTTTCTTTGACTTCTTCAACCAGATCTAAGTCCAACCTTCTCATGAGGTCACTCTTTGAGGAAGTTAATATTTCGTACTCTATGACTAATTTTTGTGGGGATCACAGCTTCCCTCCCAAATACTAACATGTAGGGGGTTTGTTGGTAGTTATCCTCAGCATGGTCCCATAATCCCATAGTAAACTTTGTAGCTCATTGATCTAGCTCCCTTTAAAATCAACTATCCCTTTTTTAGTCCATCGAGCAGAGTTTTATTTGCTACCTCTGTTTTTCCATTGCACCGAGGGTGTCCAGGGGCAAAATATATCTTTTGAATCTTAGATTGTATACAATAATCTTTGAACTCTTGGTTATCATATTGCGTGCCGTGGTCGGTGATAAAAGTGTATGGCATACCATAATGACATATAATGTTCTTATATATAAATTGGAAGACTTTATCGTAGGGCATATCAACAAAAGGCTCAACTTCCACCCACTTGGTGAAGTGGTCTATAAAAACGACTAAGTACTTGAACCTCCCTCTTTTCTTTAGCAATGGACTAACCAAATCAATCCCCTACATGGAAAAATGACATGGGGATGTGATCGGCATGAGCGCAGCTCAAGGTGTTCTGTGAATTATTGTAAACTTCTGATATTTGTCACATCGTCTTATATAGGAAACAAGATTTTCTTTTATGGTTGGCTAGTAATATCCCTGAGTGGCCACTCTCCTGCCCTGATCTTCTCATCGAATGAGATCCACATAATCCTTCATATACTTCCTTAATCAGGTTTTGCACTTATGTATGGTGGACATATATAATTAACGAGACAATGAATCCCCTTTTGTATAGGACTCCTCCTTCCAAAACTTAGCTATCTGCTTTGTACTTTAGCTTTCTGGCTTCTTTTGGGTCATCTAGTAGGATACCTTTCAGACTATACCCCTTTATTAGATCCATCCATGAGGGACCCAAATCTAATGCGATATAATTTTTATTTTCTTCATCGAAACTCTTGTTCGTAAGAATTTATACTGAAATGGTCCTCCTTAACTTATTCCTCATTGTAAAAGTGAGCCAAGCAAGTGAATTTCCTCGGGCATTTTTAATCCTAGGTATTCTGACTGTCGGGTACTTAGAGATTCTATCTTGTGCCTTGGCCAACATAAACTCTTCCTTGACCTGTATATTCCCAACACTTGATTGATGATCAATTGGGAGTCACTATGAGCTAATATCTGCTTAGTTCCAAGTGATAGAGCTAATTTAAGGCCTGCGATCAACGCTTCATATTCTGTGTCATTGTTGAAAGCCTTAAATTAGAATCTGAGTGCATATTCCACATCTATATCATCTGGGGTATTGATTATCAGTCTGACGCATAGCCCATAGCGCATGATGATCCATCTATATACATCTTCCATATGGACGATTCCTACTTGAAGTCTCCTTCAACCAAGGATCCATGGTTGAACATTTTTTTGGCTTTGATCGAAGTAGCATGCAACGATTTCTTGTGCAGTGAATGTCTCTAGTTTTTTAGTCATGGAGTTTCATTCTGGAGAAGTTTTCTCGGGTTGATTTTTTACTGAGATCTCTTCCTAAGAAGTCTACTCGGTTGGCTTTACTACTAAGATCTCTCCTCCTAGAGTCTGCTCGGTAGGTTTTTCTTCATAAGAAAAATCAACTATGAAGTCTTCTACTTCCTAGCCTTTTAATATTATCCGGGTTCATTGTGTATCTCGTTCTCTCTCGATTTTATAGCTTGTACCACCAACTTCCCTGACTTTTTTAGTTAATAAACGGCTTTGTGTAATGGCAAGTCTCTATAAACCACAATAGCATGGGCTTAGAAATATGGTTTCATTCTTTATGAGGTTTCAATAAGAGCTAAGGAATGTTTTTCAAGATGTGGGTAATGGATTTTTTCTCCTCAAAAGGCCTTGCTGGTACAATAGACTAGTTTATGAACCCCATTATCTAGTCGGATAAGTGTCGAGCTAACTATCGATTCACATACGACAAGGTATAAATATAATGATTCTCCCATTAGTGGCCGGGAAATCAACAGTAGTGATCCTAAATGTTTCTTTAACTCCAAAAATCCATTCTCACACTCTTTATTCCACTCAAAAGTCTTTCCTAATACTTTGAAAAAAGGTAGGCAACTGTCAGTGGATCGAGAGATAAACTTTTTAAGGGCTTATTCTCTTCTAATTAAGTTTTGCACATCCTTCTCATTTATGGGAGACTACATGTCTAGGGTTTTAATTTTATCCCCATTGGCCTCAATACCTCTTTAATTAACTATGTATCCCAAAGACCTCCCTGTACGATGAACACACACTTATTGGATTGAGCTTTATCTTATGCTTTTCTAACTGATTGAACGTCTGGCCCAAATCCTTGATGTTATTGTCCGCATTCTTTCTCTTAGTGAGCATGTCATACGCATACACTTCCATGTTTTTACTAATTTTCTCCTCAAAAATATTTTTCACCGGCCTTCGGTATGTTGCTCTAGCATTTTTTAGCCCAAAGGGCATAACGTTATAGTAGTAGGTACCTCGACTAGTGAAGAATGAGGTTTTATCTTTGTCTTACAGTTTTATCTTGATCTGTTTATACCTGAATAAGCATCCATAAAACTGAGTAATTCATTCCCAACGGTCGCATCGACCAGTTGATCAATCCTAGGCAAGGGGAAATGATCTTTCGGACAAGCCTTATTGAGATCACTGAAATAAAAACACATATGCCACTTGTTATTCTTCTTCTTTACCATCACTAAGTTGAGCAACCATTTCGGATATTTGACATCTTCAATGAAGCTTGATTTCTGTAGTTTGTACACCTCTTCTTTGATGGCCATATTCTTCTCGAGGCTAAACACATGTCACTTCTATTTGATCGTCTTGGCATCCTTCACAATGTTCAGCTCATGGAATATAAATCCTGGGTCAATCCCTAGCATATCCTCGTGGCTCCAAAAAACATATTCTTCTATTGTTAAAGGAATTTTATTATTTTTTGTTTGTGGACGGGATCCATGGCTTAGCCAATTTGTGTGGTTATTTTTAGACAATCGTCATCAAGGATAATGGTCTTTGTTGCTTCTACAACTTGTCCTTTAACCAAATTATCCTCTTCGCGAGGGTATATGGTCTCAATTTGGTAAGTGATAGTGAGATTCTTTGCTTCTTTTTAGTCGGTTGGGGTGTAATAGCATTGCCTGGCTTCAACTTGATTTTTAGTAACAACGTCGACCCTGTAGTGTATGGAGAATTTTAGGCATTGGTGGATAATATATGGCACTACTTCAATTTTTTTCAAACTGACTCTACCAAAGATCATGTTGTATGCTAATAAGAAGTTCTTATCTAAGACGATGAAGTAGATTCTCTCAGTTCGGCTGACTAGCTAAGTGCTAATTAATACTTCCAATTTGACAGTTCCTAAAGGATACATCTTTTCTCTTGAGAAACCTATAAGGGGTATGTGATACGGCTCCAGCTTGCTGTCGCGTAGCCCCAGTCCTTAAAAGTAGTCAGAAAATATGACGTTGACTGAGTTACCATTGTCCACAAAAATTCTAGTAACTCTTGCTTCATGTACCCTCATAGTAATGACCAGAGAGTCATCGTGTGGATATATTACCCCAAATAGATTGTTCTTGCAGAAGCCTATCACCAACCTATCTTTGTTTACTTTCCTTGGGCAACCATCAACATCATCAGACAAATAAATTTGTCGAATAAATGAACATGCTTTGGCTTTATTCAGGTATGCTTTTCTCTCGGTTATTTCGTCATCTGATAATCGTTGTCAACTTTTTAAGCATCAAACTTTGCTCAAACTTTGGCGATTGACTTTTCACGAAGTGCCGTTGCTGACTTTTCGAGTTGACGAGTGTTTTGAAGACTTGTACATTTATTCATTTGTATATATTCTTTATTATTCATAAATTGTTTATATTAGGATATTGAGGCTTTGTACATTTATTCATGGTGCTTTGGACACCAATTATTTGTAATAATTAATAAATAAATAAAAAAGCGAAAAGGGTAACGGGACAAGGTAGATAGAGAGCGCCCTTGGAGTGAAATTTTGAAGCCTCTCTACTTCGGGTCCGTAGGACTCACGGGGATGACTGAAGTTAGGTGAACTTCCCCCCGATCGACTCAACTCGGTCTTCACCCTACGTGTTAAAAGTTGTAGGAGGTACATTTATTTATCACTCGCGCATCTCTTGTTAGCGAGTCCATTTATTGTTTGACTGTATGCTCTTATGTAATTTTATTTTTTGCGTAGTCTTACTTTGAATGGTTTTATTAATTAATTGGACTTAAGACCTAAACCTGGTCATTGAAATGAGAAGGGATTTCATCACCCGACTCAGTCACTTAATTCCACTTGCTTGTTAGCCCGTGCCATCACATAATTAAAATTATCCAACTAGCAAGTCAAGTAGGAGCGCATTTTCCATAGGCGACATATAAGACTCCGTGATATTCTTGTCCGCGAATTAATTAAAATTTGACTACCCAATCACTTAATTGAAGATAAAAATTGGTTACGTGTTAGTTAGGATTTTCCTTTGCTTATACGTGTCTAATTCAAATCCTTTGGTAGTCGATTTTTTGTGCTTTGTCATTGTGTGTTTTATACCGAGTCCATTTTATCCTTTTTAAAAAAACAAAAAATCTAAAATACTTTTCATCCTTTTTCGTATTTAAAAAAATCCAAAAATATTTTTCACTTTTTTTGTTATTAAAAAAAACAATATTTTCCTTCTTTTAAAAAAAATCAAAAACCCAAAACGTTTTTATTTATTTTTCAAAAATATTTTTGGAGAAATATTTTTCTCCATTATCCATCCCGTCATGGTCGAACAATATCCTTTATGGGACGACTTTAGCCATTTCTCGTATTCACAGTGCACCTATTGTTACCACGCTAATCACATGTCCCATGAGTTCCCGTACCTTCCTTATCCATCTGAACCCACCACGAAACATGTGTATCCATATGACACTATTTTGGAATCCACTCTGGCTTATTATCATGACTTATCTAATGTCGAGTGGTTATAGAAACTAAATTATTCGTGGCGGATTGATCACCCTCCCACGCAATACGAATCCCAAACCCATGTTGTGGATTATCACATGTTCCAACAGTTGTCATGGCCACCTAGTGCACCCCATCCCGATCAGTCCCCTCACGACGCTACCTGTGATTATCAACCTTTTGTTTCTCATGAAGGCCATCCTCTCATGTATGACGAGCTTGATCCCGCTCCACACACTTCATACGAGTATTCTCCATATACTCCTACTAATAGTGAGTTGTGTCCACCTCAACCATACACCGTTGCACCACTACCCACCACTTCACCACCATCATCCACATATTCTCTCGAAATTCTCTTGCAAAAGTTCATCCTCGAGTAAGATAAAGCCACTTAATATAAAAAAAAAGCCCTTCAACGGCTTGATCAACACTTAACTGAATTTGAGTGTGCGCGCGAGTCGAATTACCTCTAAAGTCAACCCATTATTGCACCCACTTGTAACGATGATGAGTCGTCTTATGCCACTAATCTTGAGTACGACCAACCCTATTACCTGAGAATTTCGAAGTTACGACCACCTCGTGGTCCAAGCCCCAAGTTGACAATTGTGTTGACTTAACCATAGAATGTGAGGCCGATCCATACCCGAATAATACAAAAGAACCTAATGCCAAGGTTCTTCCCTTCCATATCCAAAATAATCCACATTTGGGGTTCTCCCACCTGTTATATCCAAAAATACGCCCGAGTTTATACCTGTTGCACCCATTGACCCATTCCTTATAGGTTCACTTCGGCTACGAGTTCTCCCCAATGAACTGAGATTGAATTGGAGATGGTTACCACCTCCCTTACTATGGATCCTCTCTAGAGATGATTGACTCACTTTAAGTCTGCCATTGATGTTGATTCCTATATCTCGAATCTTAATGCCTCGTTAAACCCTTTTACCCTTACGGATGGTGACACATTAGTGGATAAGTTTATCTCGCCATCACTTAATACCACACTCCCACTTCAAGAGGACCTTGAGTACTATCCCGTCCCTCAAGATGAGTGTGTATCCCCTACTCTTGAGTTATATTATATTCCTCCACCCATTGCCCCTCCCGATCCACTTATTGTCCCATCCGACCCTCCACCATGTTTGGACTTCGTCATTGTACCTCTCCTATTGCCAATATCTCTTTAGCTCCTTACTTGCACCCACATTCTATCTTTGCACACCACAATCCATCTCGTGAGTTCTTCATCCACCCTACTATCCATGAGATTATTTTGTAGTGCTACTCTCTATTTACGTGACACCGATCTTGTTCCTTCACGTGCACCACTTGCCTGTTGCGGTGCCTATTACTATCGTTAGCTTGTCGATATGTCATGACGTGACCATTATCATCGCACATTTATAAAATGGTCACATGATACCCATGAGCCCCATCACATCCAAATTTCTAAACATTTCTGCCTTCCTCACCAAATTGAGCATCATGCTTATAGGGCCTTTGTTGCCCTCAACTTTAAGCTCAATAAGGCCCGTGATCGGTGCCTCTTCATAATTCGCCTTTTCATACTTTCATATCCCTTCCTTCCCACCCACCCGTGGTCCACCGATGCTTTGCATTGTGTGAAGCACTTTTCCATACAAGTGCATTAACCCGGGTAGCCTCTATCCAAACAAAACTAATTTTTTAGTCTTGTTTGGGGGTGACTAGCATCATCCACAACTTCTGCCACCCAGTGTTATCATAGTTCATATCTTTAGGGGTGAGTACGTTTACGTCTGGCTGAAGATGTTAAACTTAGCGCTATAGAGAGGCAGCCCGTCGTTTCTTATTTATGAGTACGAGTCCTATCATGTTTGGGGGTGGTGCTTCTCATCTCCCAATACTTTACCATGTTTATAGACCCGTTCACATTTTTGTATCATCCCTTATTCAGGTTTCATCTTTGATACAAGCATTGCAACTTTATTATTGATCAATTTCGGTATATTCATTCATTCCTTGTGCTTTAAAAAGTTAAAAATATGTTTTTAAACATCGAGGACAATGCTCTTCATTGTTTGGGGGTGGGGTATTTCTCAAAATCATCCCTATTTTGATCATTTTTGTTAGAAATAAGTTACATTTTTCACTTTTTACACGTTTTTCTTATATTTGACATGATTTATCTATCATTCACCATTAAAAGTCTAGAATACTCTATGTTGAGCCTGAAGTCGATTTTCAAATTTATAAGCTTAAGCAATACTCCATAAGGCATATTGCACCATGAATTCCTAAACTCAACACTTCTTGTGCACTTATCATGTCATTACAGTCTAAAGTTGAATAGTGAAAATATTTTTCATGAAAACCTTAAAAATCATTTGTGGAAACTTAAAACCCGAGAGATTTGAGCTTTTCCTCATTTTTGAGAATTTTTACCAAAATTTCCGAGTCACAAGTTGTCTCAACTTCCTTTGGATACCGTACTTTAAGTCGTTGCATTATCTCATTATCCTTTAAATTTTAGCATAATCACTGAGGATGACATCACTTTCGATTATAAAAAACATGTGTCTTCTAGTTTGTCCCGAACACTAATCATTTACCCCATTTTCCATGTCCTACCATCCATTTTCCATATTACCACATCGTTCATACCATCCATGTATTATTAGTCCATCATCACCCTTGGTTTTTGAGAAAAAGAGTATTTGAAATTATATATGTAAAATATCTTCATTCATTCTCTAAAAGACGAATCATATCGTATAAAAAAAGAAAAAAATAGCGATATATAGAGAAAAAAGAAAAGCATGTGATCATAATTTTGTGAAATGGAGACATTAGTTGTTTAAGTTGTCCACTCTTCTTAAAATCTCAAAAATAATTATATCATCTATGTTACCCATCTCATTTACCCTCATCCTTTACATTAAATAAAATTCCTACCTTTGGTGAAGTGTTCGGGCAAATGAAAATCTACGTGGTGAATAACTCGACATTTTCGATATAGTGGTTTGCATTCCATCCTTGAGTCTTTTATTCATAGGTTAGAATTTTATTTTTATTTAGTTTTAATACATTTTAATTTTTAGTTTTATTAATTTTATTAGTTTTATTTTTTAGTTAGGAACTGTTATTTTTCTTTTTTAAGTACAAATATAAACACACTCACATTACCTAAGATACACCTCACACGCACCTTCGTACCTCTCATCATCTTCTTCCTCCACTCTCTCTCCTCCAACCAAATACCTCATAACCTTTGGCAGCCATGGGTAGCTAATCCCCCGACCTCTTAACCTATGAAACCCACTAACCTGAGTCCCATTGCAAACCCACCTTATACCTCCATACTCGAAACCCAGCCCCTGTCGAAACCTATCTCTCCAACACCGACGACCAAACCAAACATGTCAACTCCGACCAGCGAACATACCCAGCGCCCAGACCCTCAGCTTTGGGGCCACCCACTATTAAACCTGAATCTCCTCATCCGCCTTAACCCGAGACCCATATATCCACACTTATAATACCCTTGAACCGAATACTAAGCTACCACAAATCGGATCACTCGAACCCAATTCGGGTACCTCCTAAAACCCATGACCCAGTAGCTCCTAATAGCCCAAGACCAAATTCCAAAATCCAACCCGTCTGACACCTCTGCATAACCCTTCCTTTCCAATTTCATGCAAAACCCTTTATCCCCACATCCCAAGCATCAGCCATTTTCTCAAAATAAAAGTCATATGTTTTGAACCCTCACCCTAGAAGATTGTAAGCATTTTAGGAGCTCCATTTGGAGCCCTTTTTTTTCTTTTTTCTTTTTTTTTTGTTCTTCTTTTATCTATTTTTTAAAGTGACTTGAGGGTGAGGGTGACTATATTGAAATACAAGTTGTGAGTTGAGTGATATCTTTGAGTGTTGTAAAATTCAGATTTGTAGATGCAATTATTGTTTAAGTTTGGGAAGTTAATACTAGATTCAAGGAGACTTGGTTTATTTATTTATTCTCATTCTATTTTATTTATTATGCCTCGTACTATGTTATTATAACATTATATATGTAATAATACCAAAATGAAAGGCTAAATACCCCAGTTAAGGGGTGAGATGAGACCCTAAATTAATTATTTTATTTTCAGTTTGTCTATTAATTATGCCCCTTTGAATATTTCTATTGAATTTTTACTATTTATATTTACGCCTCGAGAGAGGCTGAATTATTTTCGAGAGAAAATCGTAAATTCAGAATATAATATTTATTCATTAATTAAACTAGAGATAGGCAATTTTTTAGTAATATTGTAGTTTGAATTTCTCACTCTAAAACTTAACTTCGTTTATAAATTAAAATACTTTTAGTAAATTTTCCCTAGCGGGTGATTTGTTAGAAAATGTTTAAATTTAATTTTTATAGATTTAGTGAAATCTAAATATTAATCTTCTAAAAAAGACTATATATAACTTCGCATTTGCAATGAGAGTTGATTTGTGAATTTATATACATCTCGTGGTATTTCAAATAGACAAACTGATTAATAAAGATAACTAAGTTAAGTGCTGAATTTTAATCCCTTTAATCATCTCAAATTTATTCACTCCTCGCATTTTACCTCACTTTTTCATTTTATTTATTTATTAGTGTAGTTTAAATTATAATTCGTAGTATAAATATCCCTTTAAAATTATTTTTAAAATCACACTTAGTCTTCACTTTGATCTTATCCATATTAGGAGCGCGGATTGATCCCTTACTTGCCATTATACATGTTTTAGACTATTTGTAGGTACAAAAGGAATTTTTTATTAACTGTCTTTACTCCACAACGACATATACACAAAAGACGAGTCATCAGCCTCTGCCCACATCACCACCTATAATGAAATGACAACCAAAGAAATAATTTTCACCTCGCGCTCGGGTTCTCTGGGTTTCTCAGTCAAGACCATATCATCCTCATCATCGTCATCTCTGCCTCTCTTGTTATTATCTCCTCCCTTACTGGGGGATTCCGATCGCCTCTTGATTTCTCTTCCTTCTGTCCTGCATTCTCTATTAATAAACTTGGAAATCTTGCCTCGTTGTATCAGACTTTCTAGGGCGACACAGTTGTCTGTGTTATGCCCGCGGTCCTTATGAAACTCATAATATTTGGATTCATCTCTCTTGTTCGGAGGAGATTTCAACTTTCCAGGCCATTTTAGATCCCTACTTCCAGTGAAACTCAGCCTAATAAAATACCGGGCGATCACTCCTATATCAAATTAAAACAGGAGTCTCATATGGTTCATTCTCAGCATCACGGTCGAAAATCAATTTAATTACTAATAACCTATTAGGCTGGCATCAAATTTTTTTTTAATTAACTAATCTTTTTAACCAAACCATTCAAATAAAACAATCACAACAGTTTATATGCAGCAACTGAAATGAAAAAAAATAAAATAATCGAACACTCGGTACAATATAATACAACCAAATCGAATGTCGCACTAAAAGGCAATAAAAGAAAAAATGAGTACAGTTAGGCCTTCAGCCCGAATGTTTCTACAATACCTCCTATCTAGATCTCAATGATAGAAGTGTCTACAATAAACCTGCTTGCATCCACAGCTGCTGCAGCAAACGTCTAACTCGAAGGAATCATCATCCAAGCATCCTTGTGCCTGGACACCTATATATATATATATATATATATATAGCAATAGAGGGGAATATAGAGAGACGGGTCAGAGCCCGAGTTTTGAAAACGTTTTAGAAAGTGCTTAAAATCCATATTTTACAATCTGATATTTCTCATATTTAAACTAGTATCGCACCCTCATGAGATACCCCTCACCCCTCTTCTAATAGTGCATAACTATTGCATACCTTTTTAAACAACCCGATTAAGCTACCCTGCCTAACTACGGTATTTCACCCATCTTCCAAAGTCCTCATAAATCTGAGTACTAAGGACTAAACTTCTCCCCATTCCCAACATTATGTTACGTTCGTGTGTGGGTGTCTTGCGAAGCGAAATCCAAACAAGGAACCCCCCGATACACTAATACGTGACAATGTTGATCATCGGGATCCATTAGGCCTTCCGTACATACCACATTTTATACCATCCCATATTTATCAATAGTTCTCATTAGAACCTATGATCCATATTCATATAAATTCGGATATAAATCTACCAGAAGGAGTATATCACTTTACACATTCTTTTCACTTTAAACGAGGTTATGTTATATGATATATCATCTCATATATAAACAATATACTATACGCAACAAGTATAATAATTAGTCCACCGAGCTATAATATACGTAGCTTAGTCATTCTCATCTACTAAGCAACAGTGGAACATCACAAGTAAACATATATATTATTTTCAGTACATATGTACATATATGGCACCCCTAGGCTAAGTTGCAGTGCACACATACAACCAAGTATACATATATATATATCACCCTCAGTACATATATACATATATGGCACCCCTAGGCTCAGTTGCAGTGCACTCATAATCTGCTATCAAATACCTGTACATCACGCACATAAGGATCACACGTTCCGCATCACTCATGAACCGTATCAATACAAATCACACATATTGGAGGCGAACATAGTTCACATACCCATGGGCCACGCACATACCTACACTCCCATAGTCAGCAGACTTATCGACTCATAAATAAGCCTTTCACAGTCCTATGTTCTTTAGGTACCAAATCTAAATCCCCCCAAAGGCACACAAGATAAGATTGTCCTCTTTCGAAAGCCGACCTCCCGTGATAGCAAGTATGGTAGGTATGTCATACACATAATAAACAATAATATAGGTATCCATTCCACCTATATAAATATAACGTCAATGTGGATTCACACAACCATATGATAACGATAGGTATTTATCTCACTTATATATAATCCATATGGGTATTCATTTAACCCATATATATAATAATATCAGGGCATACGCATAACCCATATAATAAATCCCCTACGTAGTATATTTATATCTCGAATATCCTACGCATTTTTCAATTTTGACTAATCCTCAATATATTATTCCCGAGCTTTTCTCACCGCACAATGATAACATCAACAACCCCGATATATTCATTCGTATCATAATATATATACTTTAACGACATCGTATATATATTATTTATATCTCTTCTAAATATGCTATGGCTATAATTTCAAATTCTTATAGAGATAGCCAATAGCCTCGAATATTTCCATTCGTAATAATATAAGCAGTCACACCCTTAAAATATTACCCCAATACGTCATCTCTTATTTAATATTCAAATCACACCTAAATACCTCTTTAAGTATTATTCCTCACGAATACCCCTATTTGGGTAAATTTTTGATTTTGCTTTCAACTAAACCAAGGTACACGCCTTACTCAAACAATTGTTTAGAAGTTCCCACACTATTTTTAGGAACCCCAAATACTTATCTCCAAACAATTCCAGCCTTTATTTTTCCAATTTTCGGTTTGATTTTCGAGTTAAAGAATTCAACCTTGGAACTCATTTCTTAGAAAAATCATATTAAATAAAAAAAAATCAGAAAAACACGCGGTCAGCGCCCATGCGACCGTATCGAAAAGATATACAACTTTTATGTTTTGACCAAGAGACTAATCGACACTCTTCCTAGCCAAAACAGTTCGGAAGTGACACTGGTCACTGTACACCTTCTTCTCCAAAAATCCAAACCTCTATTAAAGAACCTCCAAGCTTTTTATCTACTCTCTCATCATCATCCAACCTCAAACAACCATAAATACACAGATAAAAATGGTTTTAATCATCTTAGAACCCATAACCAACCATTAATTTCAATTATTTCTTAAGTTTCTCAAATTGGGCATAAGCCGAGTTTTATCCATTTAATCTTCCCAAAACCCATTTGATTTACGCAAATTTCAACCTAAAAATCTTTATAGTTTTACACCAACCATAATATGAAAAAATAAACACACTAAATCATAAAGCAAGTTAAACACTTGCCTCGTGGATTAAATCCGACGACCCCGAGTCGAATCCCGCGAAGTTTGGCCCGGAATTCCTTTTCCTCCTTCCTCTCTTCTCTTCTTCTTCTTCTCTTCCTTCTCTCTTCCCTCTCTCTCTCTCTCTCTTAGGGCAGATTTTGGGAAATAAAATAGGGCTGCCACTTATTAAACCCGAAATTGGGTATATACCCAATTATAAAATGACTCATATACTCATTTACGACTCCTTACTAGTCCAAAAATGCCTGGAACCCAAACACTACCCCCGGATACTCTATTTTGACTATCTCGGCCCTTCCGAACCCAATGGCGCAATCAAAATCTCCATCCAAGTTACTGAAGTAAAATTCACTAATTAGACCCAACACGTTCAATACGCGTGTTTTCCAATTTAAAATATTTACCTTTGCCGCTTTACCCAATTACGATATGTAATAAAAATAATCTACTCATATACTTAGTCTCGAAATATAATCCATGTAAATATTAATCCAACAATAGAAAACTAATATTTACTATTCACTTTATAATATAAAAATTTATTTAATTTCACTCATAAATCCCAGAATTACTATTCATAGGAATTCCTCAAATTACCAAATTACATCCACAGTGTAATTTAAATATCTTTAAAAGTACGGAGTATTACATACTCCCCCCCTTACAACAAAATTTCGTCCTCGAAATTCAAATATAGCATGTACCACTACTCTAGGATCGGTGTATACATTACGCCCTAGCTTAACCAAATTTAGATATAGCCTAACACAATGGTCTCCCACTATATTCCACCCATCTCAAGGCGTATGCTCATATATATGTATATATATTCTCATCATCGTTATTCATATATATATTAATCCTTCACCCCCAGGTTAACACCCATTAGCGCACTTAATCAATAATGTTCTTGCACCCCCGAGTTAACACCCATTAGTGCTCTTAACAAAAATATCAGATAATAGGCAAACACACATCCTATTAAAATTTATGGGTATTCTCCCAACCTATTTGCATACTACCATACGTATTTTATTCTCATTGTTACGTATTCTATCCATCTCGTAATCTCCAAGGTACATTCCCTATAACGAATAATTAAAGTATTAATTCTCATATAATTTTTCAGAATTTTATACTACATACACTCCTTCTTTCCTTGGAGTATGCTAACAATACCGTCATGCGTAAGCCACTCGTCAAAACTCGTTCGAGTAAGACTCCGCTCTACTTTCTCACAATAATTTGGTATCCTTTTCATCAAGAGGTACCTTTTTAAATGGCTTTCCACAACCTTTCAACTCATCTCGGGTATGCTAGCTCCCGTTGCACATAAATTCTTGAATTAAAGTCATTCTCACACGACATTTAATCTGTCATACCATTTAACCTTGTTTATAGCTTCCCCTCAGGCATATATTCTACACATTCATTTTCACGTCCTTCTATCTCGGACATTTTTGGAATTAACTAACCAGGGTACCCATACCCCCTATCATTCATGCATATCTGCACAACCATTGTTGACGTCCGACACGTAACGATCTTCTCTAAATAATGGATCCCATTTCCTTGGCCTGGTACTAACACCTGGGTTTTTCCTAACCCAAATAGTTCAAAATTTAATTCTTTCGATACCTGGAAATCCAATCCTTCTTAAGGTTAACCTATCGATCTTCTTGTGGTTAACTCATAGCAATTTTCCTATATCAGCGCCACTAGTCCAACTGGCCTTATTCCGTGGTAGTCTTAAGATCAAGGTGTTTCCAACACACGTAAAAATGAGTATTATCCCAACTATATCCCTAGTGCCCAAGACCTCTCTCAACTTTCGACATTTGCTCGGTTTCATGCGTGGGACATCTCACAAAGCGAAATCCAAATAAAGAACCCTCCCGTTACACTACTCCATCGCATTGTCGGTCATCGAGATATAATGGCTCAAGGGACACCAACGGGATGTTTTAAATCTTACCTCGTTAACTTACCAACGTACTTCTACCACTATATCCTTCCATCTTAATAAAATGGAAAATTTAACTAATCGGGTGCCTACTCTCTGCAAAAGTGCTACGAATATTATACCCACAACATATTTCCTCTGAATTTGTCTTCTCTTCAAGGTCTGGCTATAAGCCTCAAATCAATTTCCTTCACCTTGCCTCATCCACATACTTGTGGTGAGAGAAACATTTCCAGTGCTTTTCCACAGTGCATCTACTTTTCATTAGCCCCTAATCATCACATGACTCTAGGCTAATTTCATCAATCCAATATCCTAGCATACAGTAATATCTCTACACTCCCAACATCGTTAAGGTTCATATGTGGAGTGTTTTGTTAGCTTCAAATATGCAATCGGGATAATCCCATCCCTTCTACCAACAAAATATGGTCAGGACTCTTAATTCTGTCAAGGATCCATACCACAAGCGCTTGCACTAACACTAAGTCCTTCGTACGAACAATAACAAGCTTGAACTCCCAGCTTAACTACAAATCCTGCATACCTTAAATTATATATATAAGGTCCTCATGCACTCAAATCATGGTAATAAAATATCTCCTCATTGAAGTTCCATCTAAACATATAATAAAGGCGAGATCATCCAGAATTTATCTCTCATTCCATTATTTATTATGTCTGTATATATATGTTTCACATCTCATATAAATATATATACTATATACTATACACATCAAGTATATCCATACTTATATATCATACACTATATAAGTATTATAACCATCCTTCAGAGCTATAACTCAATGGATGCAGTCTCTCAATGCGATCATCTTCCAGGGAATTACTGACACATCATCCTGGGTACCAGCAGTCGAACTATCACAATGACTTGGTAAAACCCAAATCACAATGAATGGGAAGCGATCATAGTTCCTCACCAGAGATGAGAACGAAACATACCCACCACGTCTCACTCCTGATAAAAATCACACAATATAGAATGGACACTATGACCTAGGGACTATACGCTCCCCACTCCTCAAGCCAGGGGCCTCACCCACATCACGCAGCTTCCCAAGATAGCACTAGAGGGGTATGCTTCATATAAATATGCCATTCACACACAGATATATTTATAATATAATCACATATATACTGTCTCTATACCCGTATATATATCATTAAATCCAATTATCCATGCCTATCTCTCGTAGCATTAGCCTGTAATCCTGAATATACATATTCAATCTAATTCCATAAGTATTCTCTTACTTATAATATAAATAAATATTAAACTTATCACAACTAGCTCGTATCCCAATTACATCCAAAATTCATATTCGAATCCCAAGAGTCTTTATCCCATTAGACTCTTAAAAATCACAAAGTCTCACAACTTTAATTTTTTTTATTTGCAGATTTCACACCTTGCAGTAAAACAACTATAACTCACTCTACATAAGTCCAATTACTAGTGAGTCTATCATTCCACTGGAGAAGCCTCTTTCTCCATTATACCTACCTTACTCCGATACTAAGTTCACTTAACCATACAACTATGTATTCACTGTCGATCTCTGCCCGATCCTTATGTGAATAACCCAAAACTGTATTATCTTCATTCCTGTTAAATCAAAGGAACTCGCAGTTAAACCCATCCGTAAGATTCATTTATGAGTAAAACATCGTACTCCCTTAAATGTGGTGACCACCGTTCCCACCAATTCAACATTGCTCCATTGAGTGAGAAAAATTTTCCTCAAATTTTCACATTTGGGCATTCCATACCCTGCTCAAAGCCAAAGCTTCTGAGCCTTATACTTCCTTTGGATAACACTACACTGCTTCCGGATAATTTAACTGCAATGTATGGTCCTTATCAAGGCTCTTTTCAAACTTTTTCCCATCTAAATTCACTGGGTAATTCAAGTTTAGCACCATTCTCTACTATAGCGGTGCATAGATAATTATAATTGCTATTCTATAGTAGTCATTGCAGCAATCCACGATAATGCCACAAGGGGAGTGTCCTCTACCGTGGTCCTCCTTCCCAATATCAACTTACAGCTCTAACTAAGCCCCGCCTCTTGCTGCCCTCACAAGGGCCTTCCCAGGTCGCCCTTCGTCGACCAGCACATGAATCTCGAACGAGCGCGCAAAAGATTTACTATAATATTCCATAATAGCAGGAGAACGAAATCTTAAAAAAGGAATCAACAATCCTAATTATAAGGCTCTATGTCAAATTAAAAGCAACGCTGAAAGCGTAGTACGTCCGCACAGATTCCTAAGGATACTAGAACTTGATGCTATGATACCACCTATGACACCTAGCCTAATAAAATACCGGGCGATCACTCCTATATCAAATTAAAATAGGAGTCTCATATGGTTCATTCTCAGCATCACTGTCAAAAACTAATTTAATTACTAATAATCTATTAGGCTGGCGTCAATTTTTTTTAATTAACTAATCTTTTTAACCAAACCATTCAAATAAAACAATCACAACAGTTTATATGCAGCAACTGAAATTAAATAAAATAAAATAATCGAACACTCGGTACAATATAATACAACCAAATTGAATGCCGCACTAAAAGGCGGTAAAAGAATAAATGAGTACAGTTGGGCCTTTAGCCCGAATGTTTCTACAATATCTCCTATCTAGATCTCAATGATATAAGCATCTATAATAAAACTTCTTACATCCACAGCTGCTACAGTAAACGTCTGACTCGAAGGAATCATCATCCAGGCGTCCCTGTGTTTGGACACCTATATATATATAGATATAGCAAGATAGGGGAAAATAGAGAGACGGGTCAGAGCCCGAGTTTTAAAAATGTTATAGCAAGTGATTAAAATACATATTTTACAATATGATATTTCTCATATTCAAACCGGTATCGCACTCTCATGAGATACCCCTCACCCCTCTTCTAATAGTGCACAACTATCGCATACCTTTTTAAACAACTTGGTTAAGCTACCCTGCCTAACTAAGGTATTTCACCCATCTTCCAAAGTCCTCATAAATCTGAGTACTAAGGACTAAACTTCTCCCCATTCCCAACATTATGTTACGTTCATGCGTGGGGTGTCTCGCGAAGAGAAATCCAAATAAGGAACCCCCTCGATACACTACTACGTAACAATGTTGGTCGTCGGTATCCATTAGGCCTTCAGTACATACCACATTTTATACCATCCCGTATTTATAAATAGTTCTCATTATAACCTATTATACATATTCATATAAATCCGGATATAAATCTACCGAAATGAGTATATCACTTTACTAATTCTTTTCACTTTATACGAGGTTATGTTATATGATATATCATCTCATATATAAAAAAATATACTATACGCAACAAGTATAATAATCAGTCCATAAGGACACAAATTTTCAATTGAGTCCTTTGTAGTTTTGGCTCAATTTCGGACAAAATATTTGAGTCATAGGATATAGTTTAATTGTATCCATTCAAGCCTATGACGTATTTGTTGAATATGTAGCAGCCAAGAGTATAAAGCTTCATCATATTACCTTGTTTAATGTGCCTTGTTTCTACGTCACCAACATAGTTCCAACTGCTCCTAAGGTATAAATGAATTTTGAATATATATATAGGAGCTTGGAACATTTCATATTGGGTGTAGTATATTTAAAACTGTTGTTTATATTCAGAAAGTTTCATTAAAACTTTAAAGTAAAGTTTCTGGGCTAAAATTTGAAATTCCAAACATTCTGGAAGTTCGTTCGAATTGTTGTTCGAACGAGAATATTATTCGAACCAAGCTGCCAGCGAGTTTCCCAAAAGGCCACTGGAATGTCGTTCGAAGTATCGTTCGAATGAGAATGATGGTTCAAACGAGATATCCAACAAGATTTCTAACGAGTTCACACTGGAACTTCGTTAGAAGGCTCGTTCGAACGAAAATCTCGTTCGAACGAGTTTTGGCGGGAACAGTTTTTTGGCAATTTTGAGCCATTTTTCCCATGTTTCCCACTTCTTTTCCCACTAACTTTTCACCTGAATATCTAAGTGCGTTAACCAAGTTTTCTAACTAAACTTTTTCATATTATTCCAACTCCTTGAGAGAGTTTTGAGAGTTCAACTTTCCAAGAAAAAGTTAATTGTTTAAAGTGTTAACTTTTCAAAAAAATCTTCCAAAAACACTTTTGTATTACACCCAAAGTTTGTTTATCCAAGTTCCTTTATATATATACATTGCTTAAAGTTTTGGCACCGATTTACTCTACTATTGAAGAGTTCGTTTGGGTTTTCTTCTACATCCCACAAAGAAGAAGAAGTGTTTGTTTGTTGCGGCATTCTCATATGGTGAAAGGCTCCATATGTGGTTGGCGGTTGCTTCCTAGTTCCTCATTGGTGGATTCCAACGTTCCGGTGGAATCCGGGATTGTCAACTAAGCAAAGGTCGGTACAATAAGGAGCATCGGGGCTTCAAAGGAGTCGAGTCGAGTGTTGTAAGTCTTTCATGTCTTGTACTTGTAAAATACCTTACTTAGTGGACTTATGGCTAGGGCCATCCAAGGTTGTTTCCCGTTTGTGGGTTTTTCCTCGTACATCGCGGCGTAGTGGTTTCCTTATTTACTTTATCTTTTGCATAACTCACCTAGAACGCATGCTTAAATAAAAAGATAAAATTGGTTTAAATCACTACATGTTTAATTTGGTGCTACATAATTAATTGGGTAAAGATTAATTTAAATTCAAGTCCTTACCTAATTGGATAAAATTGGTTTGGCCTAACTTGGTAAAATGAATTAAATATTTTGTTAGGAAAATTTATAGGACTTGGGTTAATTAATTGTATTTAAGTGAAATTAACATAAGTGTGTGTTTAATCTAATTTCACTTGGTTTTAATTTTAATTTAGAAAAGAAATTAAAATTTGTGTTTTCGTTTTAATTGCACCATCATCTCCCTTTCGCATATCTAAAAAGAAAATTGTTAATTTTTGAAGTTAAAGAGATTTTCAAAATTGGGGGCCTACGCATCAACAAGTGGTATCAGAGCCAAAGTGATAAATTATTTCGTTAAGATCTTTTAAATATTCTTGGCTAAAATGGAATTTTCCCCGTTTTCAAAATTTCCTATTTTTTATGGTTCTAACTACGTGTATTGGAAAGCGTGGATAAAATCGGCACTAAAATCTATCGACGAGAGGTTTTGGTTGTCTGTCGTTAATGGGTGGTCCCCTCCTACACATTGAGTAGATAATGTGCGTGTTCCCAAACCGGCCGATAGATGGAGTGTGAGTGAGTTTAAACTTTCAAATTTTAATTCTTGAGGTTTAAATGCCTTGTTTAGCGTTGTCACACTGGATAAATTCCGACGCATTATGATGTGTGAGACCGCTAAAGAAGCATGGGATATTTTACAACTCACCCATGAAGGTACAAGTGTCGTAAAAGCTTAAAAACTCAAAAACCTCACCACTCAATTTGAAACCATCAAAATGAACGATAAAGAAACTTTTGATGAATTTTATGCTAAACTTTTCGATATTATTAACTCATCTTTTAATTTGGGAGAGAAATACCCGACGACCGAGTAGTAAAGAAAATTTTAAGGTCCTTACTCGATAGATTTATTCCAAAAGTGACTTTTTTAAATTATTTACCAACTTTAGCCTCTACGAAATTAAAAGAGCTCGTAGGTGATTTACAAACCTATGAATTGGACATGTTTCCCTCTAAAATCGAAAAGAAAATTGAAAAGGGCATTGCTTTAAAAGCCCGAAAAGAGGAAAACAAATAGTAGAGTGCGAGAGTGATAGTGACTCGGGAGATATGGCCTTGTTTGCTAGAAAGTTTCGAAAAGTTCTTAAATTAAACAAAGATAAATTTAAAAATGATTTTAAGAAATATAAAAAATCTACGCATGACAAAACCGAGAAGATCCCTAAAACTATTAATGAAAATTTAAATAGGGACGAGTCAAATAGGTGTTTTGGTTGTGAAGGGTATGGCCATAGGGCTTTTGAGTGCCCCCAATAAACTAAGGGAAGAGGGTAAGCAATAAAAGTCTTTTAATGCAACCCTTAGTGATAGTGATAATGAAGAGGGGTCCGATTACTCTTCTAAGCCCAACATTGTGGCTTTTATCGCTACTCATGTGAGTGATAGTGAGAACTCATCTATTGATGAAATTTTTAACACATGACATATCCAAGGTCAAAGTTTATGATTCCCTTGTCTTTGATGGTAGTGAGAGTGAAGAAGAAAGAGAAAGGGAAAATGAAGAAGAGGTTGATGTGAGTGAACTTCAAAATGCTTTTTAAGAACTTTATGAAGAACCTATTAAAATTAAAAAGAACTAATTTGAAGTTAAAAAATTGTTTAAGAGAGCGTGTCAAGGTCGTTGATGATAGTGTGTTAGTGAAAGACCTTAGGACACGAGAGAGATCTCTTCGAGAGAAACTAGAATATATAGAAAGCGAGAGAGATAGCCTAAGGGGTTTAATGGAATCCTTGTAAAAGGAGCTTCTCGAGTTTGAAGAGAAAAATGTGTTGTTAGAGTCTAAAAATTTAGAATTAGAAAATAAACTAAAAGACTCTAGAAAAGTCAAATTTGATTTGGAGTGTCGTTCGGAGAAATTAGATAAAATTTTAGGAACGGTCCAAATTAAAAATAACACTTGTGATTTAGGCTTCAATTCTTGCAATGAATCAACTCATAATGCCAAAACCAACGTTTTAGGAGAATCGCCTAGGAAAGCCTTTAGATATCACTCCTTAGGTAAATCTTTTCGCCGTGAGTTCAAGTGTTCATATTGTGGTCGAAAAGGTCATCTTAGAAAATTTTGTTTTGATCTTAAACGAGTTCTTAGAAAATCCAAAGGTAAGGCAACAGAGATAGCCAAGATTCCTACACCCCAATATCGTCATTCGTCATTAGTTTGGGTTAGGAGATCCGACTTGGTAGCTTTACAAGATAGTGTATTTGATTCTCATTTACTTTCACATTCTTCCTCCCTTGCAAAATCTGAAGGTTGATTGTGTTAGTTTTAATTGCATACGTTAGCTTTTGTACTACATGGTATATTACCATGCTAAATGTATGCTTATTTTAGTCATTTTGCAGTCTCTGCCCCATGCTTAATCACATGCTAGAATAATGATTTTTGTTTATCTTTTGTATTTTAACCCTTTCATTTTTGTTTGCATTAAATGAAATATACAAAAAGATTTTTGTTTATCATTTGGGTTTTTATCTCTTGGTAATTTAAGCTTAATGAAAAACTTCAAATGATTTTTTTGTTTGTCTTTTGAGTATATATTTTTATTTTTTGTTAAAAATTTCAAAAACTCAATAAGATTTTTTTTTTGTGTATTTTCCATTGACACACTTTATGTGGCATACACTTGTGCTAGAATCCCATCTTTTACGCGCCCATGTGGATAGAACTTTTGGTTTAGATTGTCAATCCTTATTATGTTCTTTACCATGCTTACATGGAGTAGTTGGATTTTGTGTTGATTAAATGGATTCTATTTTTATATGCCTCTATTCACACATGCACGAGCTCATTTGAAATGTTAACTTCATATGTATATTTAAGCTTTGTGAGGTGTTCTCCTACCAATCTTGTCATCTACATATTTGTGACCTAGGATGACTAGTGCATGTCAAAATCCGTTGCACGTGAGATTTGTGAGAAGTAAAAAATGATAAATATAAATGTACACGGGGAAGGTCTCCGAAAGGATTTATTATCCTTTGCGAATAGTAAGCCACCGTTTGTTTGGACCTAAAAGAAATACGTGGTCCAAAGGCCTAAAAATAGAATTATGGCATTAAAAAGAAAAATCATTGCCAAGGCCTATTTGGTTTAATATATTCATTCAAATATATATGCTTATTGAGGGAGATTGGATGGTATATCAACGGTTTGCAGAATGTCCATTTATCCTAGTTGTACTTTCAATGTCATGACTCTATTGGTTTGTAGAATCATCAACATGCTAGGCTTGTATGCATTGTGTATGTTTGTTCATTGAGTTCAATATATATTGTCGCATGAGGTTATATTCAAATGTGATGAAGTTTTCAATCAATTGAGAACTTCGTGAACATATTTTAAGTGATTGGGTCTAAATTTAATTATTGCTAGTTCACACCCCAACACTTCCGTTTCCATGTGACACATTTTTTCCATACGCGTGTGGAAAGCTTATCTTATTTTGTGTCATTTGTGTGTTTATATCTATATATGTGTACTTGAGTCTATTAGGTATATATTATGTATACATATATTTGATATTTTTTATTTGTCTTTGCGTTGCTTTCTAGTCCATCTATGTTTTAATTCATAATTGGTATCTATCACATACTTAATACTTTATCTATCATATTGGTATCATTTTCTTGCATCCTAGTTTGTATCCGTTAATTTTTGTTGGATTAGTTGAATTTTAGTTGTATATGTTCTCATCACTTTTCGCACAATTGCATGTTTTTAGCTTGTTATCCCATTCAATTTATCCCTTGTTTAGTTTAAGGGTAATATTCTTTATTTGGGGGAGATAAGTTAATTTTTTATTCTTAAGCCTTTGTCTATTCTTGAACAAAAAGGGGGAGAATGATAGAGGAGAAATGGTATCTAATCCTATTGTAATCGTATCTTAGTTTGGGGGAGATTTAACTTAGGGGGAGTCGCAGCCTTCTTAGGTAGATAACAGTTGATAAAGGGGAGAATTAATTTAGGGGGAGTATTTACTTTAATTAAATGTATTAAATATTTTGATATTCCCTATGCGTTTAATGTGGTTGCTTAAGTGTGCAGGAATTTTATTCTAAGTGGCAACTTTCACCGGCAAAGATTTTGATCCTTTGGTCTTGTGTCAAGTATTGGGTGGGATTGTTTTAGAGTTTAGTGAGCTTGACGGCCCTTTAGGATTTTTGTTTAGTTTTTTCCCAGAATAGCCAAAGGGGGAGATTTTTAAGGACACAAATTTCCAATTGAGTCCTTTGTAGTTTTGGCTCAATTACGGACAAAAACATTTGAGTCATCGGATACAGTTCAATTGTATCCATTCAAGCCTATGACGTGTTTGTTGAAGACGTAGCGGCCAAGAGTATAAAGCTTCATCATATTACTGTGTTTAACACTACAAGAAAACTATTTTTTTCTGGCACTTTTTTCTCGGTATTATTTAAAAATACAGAGAATTTTCTTTTTACCAGCATTTATTTATAAATATTGAAATTTCATAGCATTTATATTGATGTGCCGCATAAATAGAGCATTTTTTAATCAATGCTGGAATAAATGTGGTATTTTGTAGGCATTTCATAATAAATGCCACAAAAATTAGAGAAAAAAACGCCACTTTTTAGTTTTTGGCGGGTGTTTGTATTTTTTTTTTTTTTAAAAACACCCACGTTCCAAGCTTAAACCTCTAACAATCTCTCCCATCACGCCTCTTCCTCCGGACGAATCTCCACCAATTCTAATCCTTCTCAAAACTCTCTCCCCTCAATTAGTTTGACCTAATAATCCTCAATCCTTCCCAAAAGTACCACGTTCCAAGTTAAAACCTTGTTCTTTGAAGACTCAGACCTGTTCTGGTAGGTAAGTTGCGTTTTTCTTATTTTTCGGTATATTTTTTGGTTTCAGTATATCAAAGACCTAACTCGGACCTGTTCTTGTTAGGTTAGCTGCGGGGGTTTTTTTTCAGTATATTTTTTTGTATAGGTATATCAAAACCCATCTTGGATTTGTCGGACCTGTTCTTCGATCATTATTGTTCTTTTTTTAATCTATTTTGGTCACTACAATTGGTTTTGATTATACTGTTATTTTTTATTATTTAAACATTAAACTGTGTTGATGCCAGATATATATACCATGAATCCAAAACACAAATTAATTGATATGTATGTGAGCTTGAGATTTTTTTATACACAATTATTTAATTGATATGTGTGTGAGCTAGAGATTTTTTTCGTGAGTTTCTATTGATTTTTTGTTTAGTTTGTAAAGAATTGCATTTGGGAAGTTTCAAATCAATCTATATATCTCATATGCTTAGATATAATCTCCTGATAAATAATTGCTATTGTTTGAGTGTATTTGTGTTTGAACTAGGGGTGGCAATTCAAAAACGGGTCGTGTTTTGGGCCGACACGACAAGGTTTTTTCGGACACGAACATGACACGATACGAATTCGTGTTTTTTTTAGTTGACACTAACACGACCCGAATAAAAAAATAATACGGCACGACATGACAATCAGAATTTCTTAAATTTTACGCCTATATAACACGATATGACACAACTCATAATTAAGACACGAACACGACACGACACGACTTCGTGTAAAAAATACGACTCGAACACGAAATATCGTGTCAATTTCGGGGAGTTCTGTGTCGTTTCTAAAATTGCCACCCCTAGTTTGAACCTTTAACGGCTTATTTTAGATTTGTTTTTGGGTAAATGGCTTGAATATCATTCAATCCGTTTTTTAATTTTTTTGTTATCAATCAAAATTAGACAATTCACTACTGTTTTGGTTCAGGTTTGGTGAAATTTGTACTTATTTTTAATGACCACTTTTATGGAATTTTTGTATTTTTTATCAATTATCTAGAATTGTTGCTTTGAATCTTGAGAATGTCAAAGTGCAAAATTTGTAGGAAAATTGAATTCAGTGTTATCTTAATATTATTGTTTACAGTGGTCTTATTTCTTAGTCGTTACTGTTTTTTTTCTTCTATTTATATAATTAAATGAAGTATATACAAGATTTGATTTATCCACGACCTAGCATATTTAGTTGTTCATCTGTTTTTGGTAACTACCAATTTTTTTCACTCTTTCATTTATTTCAATTGGTTAAAAAAGTCCAATTAAACGAAAATCCAAATCACTCCCTATGATATCATCTTTGTGTAACTCTTACACCCTTGTTTTAATTGATTAGTATTATTTTAATCATCTAAATCGATGCAGTCCTGTACAATAGGGGGTTATATACATCTAAATTTCTTCATTTTATATCACTAAATATTGGTAGTTTTCATATTAGGCCATATCCAAATGGTGTTATAATTAAAGTCTTACTATTTGTAAATTTACATAGTTTTAAAGGAGTATATTAATGATTTATGGTTTAACATTTTGTTTATTTATTGAATTTTTTAAATGAATTTTTCCTAATGAATCTAATAATAATTTTATGATAGTGTGAGGTAATCAACAATCTTCACAAATGGATAGCGATAAGAGTTGGATGGAATTGTCAAGAGTTTCTCAGCCTTATATTAAAGGAGTTAATGGGTTTCTTGATTTTGCATTTGCCAATAAATACCCCGAGATAGTGATCAAGTGCCCGTGTAAGAAATGTCGAAATACCATTAGCCATAAAAGAGAAGTTGTTTATGAGCATCTCATCATACATGGATTTGTTAAGAATTACACTCAATGGATTTATCACGTAAAAGGTGCTCCATACACAAGGGGAACTGGTGGAGCGAATGAAGTGCATGCCTCGAATACAAGAGATGATATGTGTGGATTACTACATGATATATTAGCAAATCGAAGTGAAGAGGGTATGCGATGTAACGACCCGTATGAATACCAGGATGGGATGGATGAAAATGCATCAACATTTTTCAAGTTGTTAAAAGATGGGGAGCGTGAGTTGTACCCTGGTTGCAAATCTTTCTCATCACTTTCATTTATTGTTCGTCTCTTTCATATGAAAACACTTTATAAGTGGAGCCACACGTCGTTTACAACATTGCTTCAATTATTAAAAGTGTCACTTCCGGAGGGTGTGAAATTGTCAGGTTCATACTCTCAAGTAAGAAAGATAGTTAATGATCTGGGGTTTGATTATCAAAAAAATTCTTGCATGTCCGAATGATTGTATGTTATATTGGAAAGAGAACAAAGATCGTGAGGATTGCATAGTATGTCATACATCAAGATGGAAGCAATTTTCGGGTGAGTTTGATGATGAAGAAGCTAGGGGTCGAAAAATTCCCGCAAAGGTTGTTAGGTACTTTCCACTGAAACCAAGGCTTTAAAGATTATTTATGTCATTGAAAACATCCTCCCTCATGAGATGGCATGCAGAGGAACGCGATGACGACGGCATATTAAGGCACCCCGCTGATTCTAAAGCATGGAAAACCTTCGATCAACAAAATCCAAATTTTTACAGTGACTCGCGCAATATTAAGCTCGGACTAGCAGCCGATGGCTTCAATCCTTTTAAAACAATGAGAATTTCTCATAGCACGTGGCCCGTTGTTTTGATGATATACAACTTGCCTCCGTGGCCGCGTATGAAACAACCTTATCTTATACTGTCTACATTGATTGATGGTCCACGCAGTCCAGGAAATAAAATTGATGTTTACTTGCAGCCTCTCATCGACGAGTTGAAGGAACTATGGAATGATGGCATACTTACTTACGATGCATCGACTGAAAAAATGTTGTGTATACGTGTACATTAATGTGGACAATTAATGACTTTCCTGCGTATCCAAACTTGTCAGTTGGAGTACAAAAGGGAGATTGTCTTGTCCTTGTTGCAACAAGAACACTCGTTCACAGTGGTTAAAGAATGGGAAGAAATTTTTCTATATGGTCCATCGTCGGTGGTTGGATCACAACCATAAATTCAGAAATGATACGGTTGCTTTTGATGCGAAAGTTTAAAGAGAAGTGAAGCCACCTCAAGTATCCGAGGATGATATCTTGGAGCAATTAGAGGCAATGGAAAGAAATAATGAGAAGAGTCACTCATCGGCGACGAAGAAGAGAAAAACGAGTATCAATGGTGAAGGGAATTATGATAGTTCTCTACATTGGAAGAAAAAAAGCATATGCTTTCAGTTGTCGTACTGGAAGGATCATTTGATTCGTCACAATCTTGATGTTATGCATGTAGAGAAAAATGTGTGGGATAGCATACTTTGGACATTGTTAAATATTGATGGAAAATCAAAAGATAATATAAAGGCTCGTCGAGACCTTGAGAACATGGGTATTCGAAAAGCATTGCACCCTAAAAGCTTGTCAGATAGCAAAGTATATTTACCACCAGCATGCTTCACAATGAGTAAAAGTGATAAAGACATATTTTGTAAGGTTTTAAATAATATCAAAGTCCCATATGGTTATGCATCTAATATTTCACGGCGTGTAAACATTAAAGACCTAAATATTTCTGGACTTAAGAGCCACGATAATCATATCATAATGCAAAAACTACTTCCGCTAGCAGTACGAAAATCATTGCCTACGAATGTAGCAAGGTCTTTGATTGAATTATGTAATTTCTATCGGCAGCTCTGTTCAAAGACAATGACCTTCAAAGACTATGAATATTTGCAAGATCATGTTGCTCTTACACTATGTCATCTTGAGAAAATCTTCCCCCAACATTTTTCGATGTTATGGAGCATTTGAAAATCCATTTAGCCGAGGAGGCAATGATTGTTGGACCAGTACAGTTTCGATGGATGTATCCCAGCGAGAGGTACGTTTCGTGCATGCATTATGTTTGTGTCACCTAAATTAATGCATATGAATGCTACTTTAATTTTTTTACAATGACGAACATAATTTTATTCACACTAAAAGAATATGTTCGTAACCGAAGTCGTCCAGAAGGTTCAATTACTGAAGGATACCTAGCAGATGAATGTACGACATTCTGTGCGAGGTACCTAGCTGATGTTGAAAGTAAGTTAAATCTACCTTTACGAAATGATAAAGCTTATGACAACACAAGTTCAATAGGTCCTACATTAGGTAAAGGAGTAGCATTTATGCTTGATGACACGTCATTTTCATAAGCACATAGGTACGTGTTTTTTGACTCTGTCGCGGTGCAGCCTTTTCGCGAGTAAGATAACATTTGAATGAATTTTAAACTTTATGTAATTAAATATCACTTTACGCTATTCAATTTATAGATACATGTTTTACGGGAAACATATAACAATGCTAAAACAGGAGAGACCTCATGTGGGACACTACGAAATTAACCGCATTCACAACGAAACGTTTCATAAATGGTTTGGGGATCATGTAAGTCATCTTTTGTATTTATATATAACCACATTTTAATATGTTAATAACACATTCAATTTTTACACATCTAATTTTTATTATTCAATCATATGAAAAAATTTAGGTACGGAATCTAAATGAGGGCGAGGTGTCAAAGGAAGTTTCAATTTTGGCTTTGGGCCCCCCCCCCAATGGGCTAGGAGATACACGGGATATATTTTAAATGGGTTTAGGTTTCGCACAAAGCAGCGTGAGAGAAGATTGAAAACTCAGAATAGTGGAGTTATTCTTGATGCCAACACCAAAAGTTTTGCAAGTGCAAAGGACAAACGACCTGTTTCGGGGGATGTAACATATTATGGAGTATTGACCGATATATTTGACTTGCGGTATTCAAATGATTTCAAGTTTGTGCTATTCAAGTGTGATTGGGTTGATACTCATTCGGGGACGACAAAGGATGATTTTGAGTTCACATTAGTGAACTTCAAACATTCATTATACAAGCATAATCGACTGTCAGATGAACATTTTATATTAGCATCTCAGGCCAAACAAATTTGGTATGTGCGAGACCCGATTGAAGAAGATTGGAAATTTGTCGTGAAAATGACACCGAGAGATTTGTATGATATGTATGGTAAAGATACATATGGAGGTGACACAATAGATGCAGAAGTTGAGCCGTACAACATCCAACAACTGGATGACACTCTAATCAACCATGATGGGGATATTACATGGGTTAGGGATCATGTGGAGGTAACAACTGTTGACAACATAGTTGATATATATGGCGGTGATGATATCCGTGTTGAGCTTAAATATGTGAAATATAGAACTTGATACAAATCAATACTTCTTATGAATAAATATCGACAGACTCTATCACGTCTAAGTCGATGCAGCAGGGTATGCAACTCTTTGAATATGTATTTTTGAGATTGTTCTTTTTTGTTTGTGTTGGAGCATTTTGGCCGAGTACTTGAAATTTGACTTCCCTCTGGTGTTATGCAGTAGCAGCTGCCTCAGTCCTTGTAGACCACACCATGGCCTTCCCTTGTCACCTATTTGTCTTTGGCCGGCCATTTATGCCCTCACAGCCCACATAAAAGGTCTAAAATTATCAAACTGGTATGTTATAATCTAGAATAGCACGGATGACACCCATGCTAAATTTAGGCTGAGATTAACCAATTTAGATCGGGTAATAATTGATCGAAAATTTAGCACCGCTCTCTATTGTGCCAAATGTGTGAATCGAAATTTTGTTTTTATTTTATAATTTTTTAGCATAGCCTTGGCAACAATTTTATCTTCCCAATTTTAATTTTCTTGCCCACCACCTTCTGCTTTCTCACCTTGACACCCTTCTTTCTCATCTTTAGGCTTTCTTTTGATCATCATTTCTCCACCATCTAAACTCTTACTCTTTGCAATTTATTGTAATAGTTTATCAGCCCCCTCTTCTCGCGTATCTGTCCGCCTCTCCTGAATCATTTGATTTTTTGGAGAAAGCAGGGGATGCTATTGAGGCGTACATTAAGGAAGACAAAACGAATGTTATCTATGCAGATACCATTACTCCAGATATGAAGCACAGAGACCTGTAGTTTCTATCTTCCACTCAGATAACATTTGTTTTGTCTTCCTGAACCATGAGTTTCTTCATGTCTTCAAAAAATGCTACTGGGAAATGTAATGTATGGAAATAAGATGAAATTGGAAGATGGAAAAGGTTGAGATGTGGGAAGTTTAGCGCAACAGTTAGCTCCTGCATTTTTTGTCTTCTAGAAAATTATGGTGTAAAGGTAATGTTTGAATTCATCTATAGTTTCTATTGTCCACTCAATCCAATCAAACACACGCCCAGTTTTATGTAAAATAGATAGAGAAAAATCTCACACATTGTTGTGCATCTTTGTCACTGTCTAATAATAAATTCGAATTTCAAAGTTTCTGGAATATGAATCTACTATGTTTCTTACCTCTTGAAGGCTGCCTCTCATTTAAACAACCTTAGGCTTGTTACCGTAACATTAGGCAGTTTTAAGAAGTATCCAATCATTATTTCAGCTGTAAAAAATTAATTATCTCTCAACATGAATAAATTAATTATCTCTCAACATGAGATATGTATTTTTGAATACCATTATCTAGGGAACTTTAAGGTTAAACGAACAAAGACACAATTTCAAAGTTAAATATATATTTTCCCCTACTTTAGTAAGTAGTGTTGTATTCAAATTCAATGACTAGTGACCTGATTCAAGCAAAAGTTGGAAAAGATATGGAGAAACTAAAAACATATATATAGGTTTAATTTATATGTGTAAATATGAGATGGCTATTGAGAAATTTCCTACTTGTTGATAATCACATAGGTTCTATCAAATAGCTCCAGGTTTTTTACTCTGGAGTTTTATGGTATTCTTTTCATTATTTGCAAGTCTTAAGTTTTAGTCGTATGCAGCGTTTAAGGACCTCAGGATCATCAAGTTTTAGTCGTTTGTAGCCTTCTTTTCTGAACTGTGCAGCCGTCTTTATAGTTATTTTTTTATCGAGTTTTATTTTGACAATGGTATTACAACCATCATATGATTTTAGTTATGTATTGACCTTTTGATTTCACAATTCAGTTCACTCTTGTAAGAACCAATTCACATATGTGCAAGCGCGCGCACACACATATATATATATATATATATCTATTTTTTATTGTTTACCCATGAAATTAGAAAAGGGCTTTATACCTCACAATTTTAGAACATCTTGTCTTGGATAAAATCTACTCATGTAAACTCAGTGGTGAATTATTATTATTTCGGGTTTCTATGGCATCGCAGCAGCAGAATAAATCCCTCTCACGGGCACATTCCCGCTTACAGTCTCTCTTGCACTCGCAATCCAATCTCCAACCACCATTTCATCCACAATCTCAGCCCAGTTCTCATTCCCTTTCAGATTCTAGCTCAACTGAACGATCGAACTCAAGTGACAGTGAAAGCGATAGTAGCTCGATGGAGAGTGATCCTTTACATAACCAAGATGACCATTCACATGAAGAAGTTACTCAAAGTTATTTGATTTATATGTGCTTAATTAACTGTGTAGATTGAAGTTAACCTATATTTTCAATTTTTACGGTTCAGCTTCAGCACAATATGCCACTAAACGTAGAGGTCTTGCGAAGTTGGGTGAATTATGGGGTACGGTAAAACGCTTAGAGCTTCACTTCAACGATTTCTATCAGCCAGTTGGAGATACCGCGGATAGACTATCCACCCATTTAGGCATTTTAGTTTGTTATGGAAACATGTAAACTTTCTTTTGTAAATTTTCGCATAACACAACTCTTATTAGAATACTCTTTGCAATACTATATGTTACTAATTTAATATTATATCAATGTTAAACAGGTTACCGTTGGCTTTCAAAGATTGGCGATGCAAGGACTTATACCCATACAAGGAACATGTTTGGCGAGAGGTGAAGGTAAAATCAAATGGTACCATGATTTCTGGCAAATGAATTAAAAATTTGAATTCTTTACAAAGATAATTATGTAAGCTAAAATCATATGTGTAGTATATGACTTGTTTTTCTATACATTGTAATTATATAGGAGAACATTAATGCCCTTGATGAATTCAAAAAAATATACATGAAGAAGGTTGGAAAGATATGGAATAATTGGAAAGCAGAGGTGAAGAAACATTATCGTGCCTTTGATACCGACGAAGAGAGATTGAAACATTGTCCACCTAGAGTAAAGCTAGAGCAGTGGTCGCAACTTGTTAAGTATTGGGGAACTCGTGAGGCAAGGGCATGACTGCATTACTAGCAGTAAAGTTTTATAAATTCAAGTTAAACATATATTTTAAATATATTTTTGTAACAGAAAACGAGTCGAAGAAATCGTCGAACTCGTAAGAAGCAAAGAACACCACATACTTCCGGAAGAAAGAGTCATGCGAATGTTGCTCATAAGGTGTTTTATAAAAGATTTTGATTGTCAATATTATTTTATGTTATCAAACTTATTTATGTAACGACTTACGAATCAATGGGTTTATGCAGATGGAGGCAAATCAAGGGAAAAAGGTTTCGTTGGTTGATGTTTACATCAAAACACACGAGAGGAGCGATGGCTCAGCCATCGATAAGGATTCCGTTGAAGTAATGGTACAAAAATTAGCAGATGAGGATTAAATTAACAATTAAATAAGCTTATTATTTATGAAAGTTAAAATCATGCATGAAATTAATATGTGAAGCATTTAAAATTAGCAGTGGGGAGATATTAGGATCTTTATTCTGTTTTGTGTTTGTGAATGAATGATTATAATTTTTGTTTTATATAATAAGAATTGTTTCATTTCAGTCAAAAATGAGGCAAAAAGTAGATCAACTTCCGTCAGATTGTAATGACTCCGTCAGTCGTAAAGATGAGATATTTTATGAAGTCTTGGGACCTGATAAACACGGTCATTGTCGAGCTTATAGGCATGGACCATCTCCAACTTATGTGCATGGAACTAAGCGGTCGAAGGTTAATGAAAAAGAGTATGAGCGACTACGATCTGAGATTTGATCTGAATTTCAAGATAAATTTGATCATTTAAAGGCTCATTTTGAGTTGATACGCACACACATGATGACTTTCCCTTTCGTTGTATCCAAACAAGTTAATAAGTACACACGTTTATCCTTTGTGCTTAATTATCGTGTATATATACATAATTGTATGTTAAATATTAAATCATGCTACTAACAGGTTCCTAAATCCTCCAATGAGCAAAACATACCATCATATAGGTCCATTTTGCAACCCGAGCCCACAATTAAAAGAAATCAACCAATTTCAACCTGCAGTGGTACCATAATCAAATCACCATTTATCTCCATCTCAACAGGTAAGTAGATAATTACTTTTTAAAATTATAATTTAAGACTTTAAGTTTTCATGACTGAAATATTTCATTTTTTGTAGATTGCAAATTCTCAACACTTGGCTGCCCCCGAGACTACTGCTCGTGTTAGTGAACAAATGAATGCTACTTCAATTCAGGTATGTTAGTAATTTAATGGATTTTAAAGGGCACAATATATCTGTGCTTTCTTGTGGAGTTTATGTATATTTGACATTGGGTTGTTGGTTTATTTGGTTGTATATAGTCTTAAAAATTTTGGGATGCCTTAAAAACAAATGAAACTCTGTCGATTTTTTTCCAGAAATATATCGTTGATGACATATTCATCTTGTTTGTAGAAAGAACCATCAAAGAAGAAAAAGAAGCACCAGCAACCACGACAAAGGGTCTCAAATAATGCACTTCCTAAAATTGTAGACCTCATTACTTCCCGACTTTCAAAAGTGGTTGTGGCACGTGGATTTATTATAAGCAAGGACCCTTCAACAAAAGTAGGGGTACCTTACTTGGTGAAGACTTTTGGGAAGTATATATTGAGAAAACATTTATAACAAACGAACCATTGCCCAGACCTTATGGAAATAAGTTCACAATTGGAGATGCATATCATTCAACCGTAGCGTGGCATATGGCTAATGTACTAATTTTTAATTTTATTATTTTTATTGAAATACTAAGAATAAGTATCAATGACTAACGATTGACTTTTTTCATTTGTAGATTGAAGAGGATGTTTAACTTTGATGGACAAGGATCGTACATTGTAAAAATTTCCGTTTCGCATCATGTTTTCCCGCTTTTGCTTATTGGACATGTATATTTTATTTTGTGGATGGATAATTTTTTTAAACTCAATTATGTTTATTTACGATGAATGCTATTGGTTTTAATTTAATGACGTTTTAATTTGATTATCGCCCTCTTAATTTAATGTTATGTTAGTGTATTTGCACGTAAATACGATACTTGTAATAAATGATTTTTTTAACACTTATTCCCACTCATGTATTGCAAAATAACATAAAATTTTGTTTAGTGTTGCTATTATCATTCTCGGCATTTTTTAGTGCCGCCAAAAGTGTGTTGAACATTTAATAGGTGTTACAAAAGGTCATTATCAACATTTTTTTATTACCGCTAAAAGGATATTACCAGCATTAATATAAATGCCTAAAAATGCAGCAATTTTTTTGGGGCATTTTTTAAAATGTCATTGTTCTTTTACCACATTGGCTACTACACTTGTGGAAATGCCGATGAAAGTGCCACTAACTTTTCGCGGTATTTTTTAAAATGTCGTTGTTCTTTTACCACATTGGCTATTACCGCACTTGTGGAAATGTCGTCAAAAGTGCCGCCAAAAGTCTTACCCGCATTTTTAGTGCTTTTCTCGGCATTTAATTTATGCCAGGAAAAATCAATATTCCTGTAGTGATTGTTCCTTGTTTCTACGTCACCAACATAGTTCTAATTGCTCCTAAGGTATGAATGCATTTTGAATATATATATATATAGGAGCTTGGAACATTTCATATTGGGTTTTTTTAATTTAAAACTGCTGTTTATATTCAGAAAGTTTCATTAAAACTTTAAAGTAAAGTTTCTGGGCAAAAATTCAAAATTCCAAACATTCTGAAAGTTCGTTCGAATTTTCGTTCGAACGAGTTTGTCGTTCGAACGAGAATGTTGTTCGAACGAAGCTGCCAACGAGTTTCCCAAAAGGCCACTGGAATGTCGTTCAAAGTATCGTTCAAACGAGAATGATGGTTCGAACGAGATATCCAATGAGATTTCTAACGAGTTCACACTATAACTTCGTTAGAAGGCTCATTCGAACGAGACTTCGTTCGAACGAAAATCTCGTTCAAACGAGTTTTGGCGGGAACAGTTTTTTGGCAATTTTGAGCATGTTTCCCACTTTTCCCACTAACTTTTCACATGAATATCTAAGTGCGGGAACAAATTTTCTAACTTAACTTTTTCATACTATTCCAACTCCTTGAGAGAGTTTTAAGAGTTCAACTTTTCTAGAAAAATTTCATTGTTTAAAGTGTTAACTTTTTAAGAAAATCTTCCAAAAACACTTTTGTTTTACACCCAAAGTTTGTTTATCCAAGTTCTTTTTATATATATACATTGCTTGGAGTTTTGGCACCGGTTCACTCTACCTATTGAAGAGTTCGTTTGGGTTTTCTTCTACATCCCATAAAGAAGAAGAAGTGTTTGTTTGCTGCGGCATTCTCATATGGTGAAAGGCACCATATGTGGTTGACCGTTGCTTTCTAGTTTCTCATTGGTAGATTCCAAGGTTCCGGTGGAGTCCGAGATTGTCAACTAAGCGGAGGTCAGTACAAGAAGGAGCATCGGGGCTTCAAAGGAGTCAAGTCGAGTGTTGTAAGTCTTTCGTGTCTTGTACTTGTAAAATACCTTACTTAGTGGACTTATGGCTAGGGCCGTCCAAAATTGTTTCCCATTCGTGGGTTTTTTCTCGTACATCGCGGCGTAGTAGTTTCTTTATTTACTATATCTTTTGCATAACTCACCTAGAACGCATGCTTAAATAAAAAGATAAAATTGGTTTAAATCACTACATGTTTAATTTGGTGCTACATAATTAATTGGGTAAAGATTAATTTAAATTCAAGTCCATACTTAATTTGATAAAATTGGTTTGGCCTAACTTGGTAAAATGAATTAAATATTTTGTTAGGCAAATTTATAGGACTTGGGTTAATTAATTGTGTTTAAGTGAAATTAACATAAGTGTGTTTTTAATCTAATTTCACTTGGTTTTAATTTTAATTTAGAAAAGAAATTAAAATTTGTGTATTCGTTTTAATTGAACCATCATCTCGCTTACGCATATCTAAAAAGAAAATTATTAATTTTTGAAGTTAAGGAGATTTTCAAAATTGTGGCCCTACACATCAACACAGTCCACTGAGCTATAATATACGTAGCTTAGTCATTCTCATCTACTAAGCAATAGTGGAACATCACAAGTAAACATATATATTATTCTCAGTACATATGTACATATATGGCACCCCTAGGCTAAGCTACGGTGCACACATACACCACAAGTATACATATATATATATCACCCTCAGTACATATATACATATATGGCACCCCTAGGCTCAGCTGCGGTGCACTCATGCTCTGCTATCAAATCCCTGTACCTCACGCACATAAGGATCACGCATTTCGCATCACTCAGGAACTGTATTAATACAAATCACACATATTGGAGGCGAACATAGTTCACATACCCATGGGCCACGCACATACCTACGCTCCCATAGTCAGCAGACTTATCGACTCACAAATAAGCCCTTCACAGTCCTATGTTCTTAAGGTACCAAATCTAAATCCCCCCGAAGTCACACAAGATAAGATTGTCCTCTTCCGGAAGCCGCCCTTCCGTGATAGCAAGTATGGTAGGTATGTCATACACATAATAAACAATAATATAGGTATCCATTCCACCTATATAAATATAACGTCAATGTGGTATTCACACAACCATATGATAACGATAGGTATTTATCTCACTTATATATAATCCATATGGGTATTCATTTAACCCATACATATAATAATATCAGGGCATACGCACAACCCATATAATAAATCCCCTACGTAGTATATTTATATCTCGAATATCCACGCATTTTTTCGATTTTGACTAATCCTCAATATATTATTTCCGAGCTTTTCTCACCACACAATGATAATATCAACAACCCTGATATATTCATTCGTCTCATAATATATATACTTTAACGACATCGTATATATATTATTTATATCTCTTCTCAATATGCTATGCCTGTAATTTTCAAACTCTTATAGAGTTAGCCAATAGCCTCGAATATTTACATTCGTAATAATATAAGCAGTCACACCCTTAAAATATTACCCCAATACGTACTATCTTATTTAATATTCAAATCACACCTAAATACCTCTTTAAGTATTATTCCTCGCGAATACCCCTATTTGGGTAAATCTTGGATTTTACTTTCAACTAAACCAAGGTGCACGCCCTACTCAGAAAATTATTTAGCATTCCCCACACTATTTTAGGAACCCCAAATATTTATCTCCAAACAATTCTAGCCTTTATTTTTCCAATTTTCGATTTGATTTCCGAGTTAAAGAATTCAACCGCGGAACTGCTTTCTTAGAAAAATCATATCAAATAAAAAAAATCAGAAAAATACGCAGTTAGCGCCCATGTGACCGTATCGAAAAGATCTATAACTTTTATGTTTTGATGAAGAACCTAATCGGCTCTTTTCCTAGCCTAAACTATTCAGAAGTGACGCTAGTCACTATTCACCTTCTTCTCCAAAAATCCAAACCTCCATTAAAGCACCTCCAAGCTTTTTATCTCCTCTCTCATCATCATCCAACCTCAAACAACCATAAATACACATATAAAAAGGGTTCTAATCATCCTAGAACCCATAACCAACCATTAATTTCAATTAATTCTTAAGTTTCTCAAATTGGGCATAAGTCGAGTTTTATCCGTTTAATCTTCCAAAAACCCATTTGATTTACACAAATTTCAACCCAAAAATCTTCGTAGTTTTACACCAACCATAATATGAAAAAATAAACACACTAAATCATAAAGTAAGTTAAACACTTGCCTCGTGGATTAAATTCGACGACCCGGAGTCGAATCCTGCGAAGTTTGGCCCGGAATTCCTTTTCCTCCTTCCTATCTTCTCTTCTTCTTCTCTTCCTTCATTCTCTTCTCTCCCTCTCTCTCTCTCTCTCTCTCTCTCTTAGGGAATATTTTGGGAAATAAAAGAGGGCTGTCACTTATTAAACCCGAAATTGGGTATATACCCAATTGTAAAATGACTCGTGTACTCACTTACGACTCCCTACTAGTCCACAAATGCCCAAAACCCAAACATTACCCCTGGATACTCTATTTTGACTATCTCGGCCATTTAGAACTCAATGGCACATTCGAAATATCCATCCAAGTCACTTAACAAAAATTCACTAATTAGACCCAACACATTCAATACGCGTGTTTTTCAGTTTAAAATATTTCCCTTTGCCGCTTTACCCAACTACGACATGTAATAAAAATAATCTTCTCATATAGTTAGTCTCGAAATATAATCCATGTAAATATTAATCCGACACTCGAAAACTAATATTTACTATTCACTTTATAATATAAAATTTATTTAATTTCACTCATAAATCCCAGAATTACTATTCATAGGAATTCCTCAAATTACCAAATTACATCCACAATGTAATTTAAATATCTTTAAAAGTGCGGGGTATTACACTTCCTCGAATCTCCTTTAAGATGTCATGCACACCAATAGTGAGAGGGGCGTATTTATCATACCTCTTGGGCTTTTCAACTTTCTTATTTCTTTGATCTTTCTTCTCAGATCCCTTATTGGCGTCGACTTTGGAGCTATGAGATTGCTTAACAGTCATATCCTCCTCGGTGTTTATAATTTTATCACCTTTAGCCACAAACTCAGTTATGGTATCTGGGGGATATCTAGACAAAAACATAATATAATTTCTTAGGAAGAAAACAACATATCAAGGCAGTGATCGTTATCTTTTATTTATAGTCCACCACTTTTTGTTTTCCGTTATTAAAGCGAGTGATATATTCATGAGTGGTTTCTACCGATTGTTAGCTAACGCTCAACAAATGAGCTACCCCCTTTATTGGCTTGGCTATAAAACATAAATTACTGATAAATGGTTTGACGAGATGTTAAAATATGCAGGTTTTCCCATGAGGTAAATTTTTGAACCAAATTTACGCCAACCTAGTAATGGTGTTGGAGGACGCTCTGCAAAGAATCTCATTTGGGGGCGAGTAGATATCGACGGCATCCTGGTATTATTCCACGTGAAGGACATGATCAGTTTTACCATCAGATTTAGGGGTAACCATGGGTATCTTGAATTTAGTAAGTGTTAGGAAGTTCATAATCACTTGGATGAAGGGTTATCCCGTCACAAAAAATCATGTGCAAGGGATTTTTAGATTTGGCTATTTTTCCTTAGCGATCTTCCAACTATTGGAATAAACCTTTCTAGGGGTGCTCATCTGGATCAGTTTTGATTGAAACAGTTTTAACCGGTTGGCCATGTGTTTATGCTGAGCTCTCTTCCTAGGAAGTCTGCTTGGCATGCACGGATCCTGATGCGCTGGTTTGTGACCTGGAAGAACTTTCTCGGTGATCTCACGATTTGAAGGGCTCTTTATGATTATGACCCCTAACTGCTCGGGGACCCAAACGATCAAAGGTTGAGCCCCCACTTAGCTTGACCAGGGTACTCGACCGCTCCTAAGAGAGGGAATGCCAATTGTAGTAAACAGTGGATATAATAGAATAGGTCGCGTCGGGGTGATAAAATCTGTCATTTAGAGATCTAGAATATCTTGATATGCATCTTTCCTTCCTAGGTGTTGGAGGAAAAATTTTCCCCTGGTTGTTGGGATAACAGTTAGCCTAGTTTGGAGCGTCTGAGCAAGTTGTCTTAATGTCTCCTGCATAGCCTCTTAACCCTTGTGTATATTAAGAAGGATTCCTTGAAGATCTCCCATATCAGGAGGGCAAAGGGACCAAAGGTGTTGCCAGTGGCATGGCTTGCTTCTGGGATGCCATCATTTTTCAGTGGCGTGACTGAAAAGTGGTTACTTAAAGAAAATAGGTAGAAAATAACAATAACTTGTCGCTTCCCATAAACGTCGCCAATCTGTTGGTGTCTAAATTTGGTTTGCTGACATGGAATAATCTTAGCGCAATTAAACCAATAATTATAACCGCAGATAAAGTAGTAAGCTAGAGAGGCATGATAGTTAGAAAGAAACACAAATGGTTTATGTGGTTCAGCCGAATATGGTGCCAACATCCTCGGGTACAATGCCACTATATTTTAGTACAATCCTCTCAAGTGCTATCTAGGGTTTAAATAAAATATTTTTAGTTGCCCTTAGCTGAGAGAGGCTGCGATATGTTTATAATAGTTGGAAGTTAAAGAGATGGAATTCCTTTATACATTAGGCATTTACATATTTATATGAAAATAAGCAGTTGGATATTATTCACGTGTTTGTGCATGATGACTGATAAGAATCCCACATGTGTTTATTCATATTATAGATTGTATATATTCATGAGGGTGGTCGGCTAGATATCCAAACAGTAAGATAATTGAGCCGACCACATCCGTGTGCTGTTTCAGGGTCCACTGTACATGATGACATATGTCACTCTTTTATTAGTCCACATGGTCTAAATTTTAGGCTGCATTATTCCCTGTTTGAAAAAAACTCTTTATATCATAGGTGAGGACTTGAGTATGTTAACCTTTTAAACCTATGGCATAGTTTTTTGAAGACGTATTAGCTAAGTTAGAAGATCTACATTATTGTGTTGTGTTTACTGTCACATTTAGTCTTCACTTTTCGAGGATCTCTCAGGTATGGATGCGTACATATTTTTATCCTTGGATATTTTATTTTGGGGTGTGAGGAGTTTTTAAAATTGATTTAAATTGTTTTTATACTTTTAATATTTTTTAGCTGAATTTTTTTCCCGTGATATCGTTAAAACAACATTAGGTATGTCATTCGAACGAGTCAATATACCTCGTTAGATCACGTTCCCGTTTTAAAAAACTTTGAATGAAACAATTTATTCTCTTTGCTCAAATCTCATTCAAAGTGTTCTTTGATACGTGTTCGAACGAGATGCTATACTTCGTTTGAATAAGATGTTATACTTCATTCTAACGAGGTTCAAATTTGTTCGAATGAGCCTGCGAATTTTCAAATATTCGAGATTTTATAAACTACTTTTCATAATTATCTTGTTTTTTGAAAATCTCCTATAAATAGGAGTCAGGAACAATATTTTATCAAGAGAGAAATTCTTATTTTTTTGAGTTCCCAAACTTTATAAAAAAGCTATTTGATTTTACCAAAACCCTATGTTTACTCCCAAACAGTTTTAGATCCAAGATTCATCAAATTATTCTTTGAGATCTAGTTTGTGGGCACCAACATTTATTCTCCACGTTTTTGTGAGAATTATTTCATGCGGTGGATTTAGTGCCTGATCTGTTTACATAAGGTGGATTGTGTATTGTGCGACGACTATTGAACTATTCGATGGATATCGAGACGTGTGTGGACTCACGCATTGTGATAGTTGCGTAGGTAGACTCCTATGTTGTTCTGTGGAGGAGAGATAAAATATGAAGATGTATCAAGTTTTGCGATGGCGTCGAGTCATTGTGTAAGTCTTTTGTTCGTCTTGTGTAATTCCTTATCATAGTGAATTTGCATGGTTAGGTCGTCCGAGGTTTTTGCCATTTGGGTTTTTCTCATACATTAGGCATTGTGGTTAATTTACTTATTTTATCTTGTACTCACCTAGATGCATGTTTAGGTTAAGATAAAATTGGTTAATCATTTTAATCACAACTTGTTTAAAACAGGCAGTAAGTTTGATTTAGGTAACTAGTTAAATTGAAATTTAAAACTGAATAATTTAAAAATAGTTGATTTGTCTGTTTTGCACCATTCGCCATATTATAACCCTACGGATCTATAGCACTTTCACAGCTTAGGTTGGATAAGTTGTCATGACTATACAATAATCATGTCTTAATTCCCAAGGATAAATATCATAAGTTAATACCATTCACTTACTCTTTTCAAAATGTATAATCAACAATATATATATATATATATATAGAGAGAGAGAGAGAGGCTCTCGTGCGGACCTAGTTTGTGGACCAGCTACCATCCAAAAATATCTAGGGACCACTATGTCTCTATATTCTTGTCTTTTTCTAAAGTTTTCAGAATATAATTTCTATCCCAATAGATTCTAAAATATTTTTAAATTCTAATTAATCTAGGAGTCTAAGCATAGAATGGTTCGGGGCTACCTCTTAAGCTTCCTTCGCCACTATTATATTGCATTTCAGAATAGTCAAGATTATCTATCAAAATATTTTCCTCGGGATGTCTAGAAATTTCAAGTGGCTATGAAAGAAAATAATCTAGTTTTACATACCTTATTCGATATTGAGGTTTTATCCGTCTAGTCTCTTTATATATATGCTTAATAATATAGATTATGTCATTTTCTATTAATTCTTCCAATTCACTGTCACAGTAGGATGACAAAAATCTTCGATAACTTATAGTAGTCGTAGTTTCCAAGAATTTAACGATTGGGCAAACTCCTCCTGATATAATCAAGATAGTTCTTGTTTCGGCTAATCTTTTTCTTCTAATGTATTTGAAAACGTCTATAGTATCTCTAAGTATTCTAGTATATTCTTGATATTTTTCTAGTTCTGAAAGTTCTTCTGGAAATTTTGTACTTCTTAAGTCTTACTTGAATAGATCACGAATCTCTGTTCTAATTATTTCTATTCTAGTTACTTCGCGTATTAGCCACTCAATAATCTGGTCTACGTATTTATAGGTACCTCCTTCGTATTAAAGAAGATTCTATAAGTAGTCTTTTGGAGGAGTTTGAGAGTCCACTCATGGATTTCTCTTGTTAGGCGAGGGTTTATTTGATTAACAAATGCTAAAAAGTCTTTCCTTATTTGAAGGATCATAGAATTGTTTTTTAATTTAACAATAATATTTAGAATAGCTATGGGTTTGGTTCGAGTTTATACCTTCCTTCTAGTCTGCAACCACTTTATCTTGTTCCCTTTTGTCTCTTCAGTTTGATATTATCCTTCTTCGATTTGTACCTCTTGCAACTCTCCTTTTATATGTCTCACCTCAACCCTGTATTGGCATTTTACCCATTTCCTGCCTGTATGCCACCACGCCTGACACCCACCTGGCTAACGGCTCATGGCAAATGAGAACCTGACGGCGGTTCAACAGTATAACACTTGCGTGCTACACCAGAGGTTTCACATAATAGTTCTCTATGAACCGAAAGTTGAAGATATTTCTAGAATAATAAAAATTTAATATAAGAGATTTCTGGAAAAGAAAATACTTTTATTGTATAACATTAGTAAATATAATTCTCGCCTCTCCCGTAATTATAAGAGGTTTACTCACTAATATGCATATTATTCTCTACCTATCTTACTCTATACTAAGCCTTCTCCCCTTGTTTTTATATCGATCACGACATAAAGACTATCCCTTTTATAGCTTAAGGGATATCACAATTGACAGGCAACTGACTGTGGAAAGCTAAACTGGTGAAAGAAAAACAACTATTAAAGTCTATAATGATTTTCTCTACATAAAGCAAGACTGTCATCTTTCAATAATTTCTTCTGGTGGTCTGTACTGTTCATGTTTATCTCTTCCCAAAAATAAAACCTGTCGTCTTATGATAATTTGGACTAATCTTCTGCTTTACAAAAAATGGTCTAATAATTTTGAGTCACGGGTTCTCAACCTTTAATAATTATTCGGATAAAGAGGGCCCCTTCATTGTCCTGTCTGTGTCTTCCTTTGTCTTTTCCACATTGTCTATTTCTGATGGAGCATTATTGTTACTGTATTATTCATCAATAAGTCCCACCAACCTGATGATACCGTTGAATGGCTCATCAGCTTGTATGATTAAGTCTATATTATGGTAAACGATATACCATATTTCTTGGCTTGTTAAAAGTTCCATAATCTCAATTGTTTCCATGGCTTGGGCAATCCGAAATTAGAATTTTTCTATAAATAAGTCTTGGGTATCATCTTCAGAAAGGATCTTAAAGTCTTTAAATGCAAAGGATGAAAATCTAACAAGTCCAAATCCTTTAACCCATTTTCCCCTACTAGAATTTGGTGGAATCTAATAAATTCTAGCAAATAAGGGGAAAAAATCCTTATATCTTCTTGGCATACTCATGGATAGTTTTTCCAAAAGTAATAACGTCTTCTACAGTCTATATATGGATGAGTCCAATGAACCCATAGTCTGCAAGAGTTATATGTGCCATTTTTGTTTCTCTAAAAAGATATATTTTTGGAACTTCTTTGAAGAAGGCACTAATTATTAAAGCATCTTCATTATTCTCAAATAGTAACATATTGAAATGCTCAATAATGTTATCATCCTCTTTCTGACAGTCTTCTGAAATTGGAAGATTATAATTACCAAATGGTATAACAATCTTAGTCTTAAAAGATTTTTGTTGATAATAGAAATTATTGATAGGTCTAGCTTTGGAGGTTTCTCTAAGAGTATGAGCATATGTCTGAGTCTGAGGTCTAGGAATAACAGTATCACTGAGTTGGATAACTGCAAGTCTTTGGGTTCTCATAAATCTAGCAGCAACCACTAAATTATGCTTGAATTACACCCATATCTTATTCTTCACATTCTACCATATGGCATCTATAAGAGTATTCTCATCGTCTGGAAATTATCGTCTATATTTTATTAAGTCTGGATTTCTTTGATCTGGTGAATATTGGGGAAAATACATTTTCCCAATAAGTCTATTCTGGGCAACAATTTCAATTCTTGATTTTTTATGAGAAACAAGAATGTCATCGAAATTTTCCAAAATTAGTCTTTTTTTATTGTCTTGGATATGAGTCTAATTTTGTGTGTTACCAGCATTTAGTTTTATACATCTAAGGTAGTTTACAACATCTTTTTTGTTCAATCTGGAGGAACTCATGGTGTCCAGATCTTTTATTTTCATCATAAAATAAGAAATAATATTAGTATTAGCAAACCAAACATGGGTTCTCTAGATATGATATATAAAATAGTGTTTTTTCTTCCCTTAATATGTATTACAAAGAAGTCATAGCCATTAAGAAATTGTTGCCATCTAATTAGTCTATTAGTTCTTGATTTTGATAAGTCTAAGTTTCTAAATTTTACTGCATAAGAAGAATCAGTATAAACTGCAAAATGCTTAGGTCTAAGAAAAAGCATATATTTTTATATAGCCCGAACTATAATTAAAACTTCTTTTTCACGGGTTGTATATCTTGTTTCTAGATTAGAAAAAGTTCTAAAACTATATCTACAAAGTTTCTTCTTTTTAGTCTGATGGTAATTGGCAAAGTATACTGCTCCCCATTGTTTATCAGGGGCATTTGTTTCTACTATAAACTGGTCTTCAGTATTAGGCAGTTTAAGTAAAGGAATATTCTTGACTCCTTCTTTGATCTATCATATAACTTCAAAATCATCTTTAGTCCATTTAAAAGGATTAGTCTTATCTGTTCCATTCAATTTGGATGTTAAGCTTTGTGTTTTTGAAGCAAGGTTCTTAATAAAGTCTGTAGCACAATTAAGCAATCCTAAAAACAATTGTAATTGTTTTCTATCTCTAATTTGGTATGGAAATTCAAGAATCTTCTTGGTTATGTGTTCTGCTAAGGATAATTTTCCTTTATTAATATTTATTCCCACAAAGTCTATTTCAGTCTGGAATAATTACATTTTTTTCTCAGAATTAATAACTCCAAGTTTATCTAATTATAAGATAATCTTTTTAAGATGGTCTAGATGTTCTACTTTAGTCTTACTGACTAAACAAGATAAAATTCTTAGTAAGGTCTAAAAATATTATATATTCTTTTTTGAAATACTTGAGGGGCATTCAAGTATCTGAATGGCATTACTAACCATTCATATTTTCCCTGGGGACTCAAGCTTACTGAATATAATTTTATCTTCTAGTATATTGATTAAATTATTCGTGTCTGGTATCTTATAAGAATCGAATTCAAAATTCTTATTAAGGTGTCTATAATCTATGACCATAAATCCTTTTCATCTCTTTCGTTCAGACTCATTTTGAACGGAGAAGGCAAGGCTATTATGTCTACTTTTTATTTCTCTAACAATGCCTAACTTAAGAATTTCATCTATGTTTTTTTTTAATTCTTCTTTATCTTCTTGTGAATATCCTTTCTTGTAAGTTCCACCATTAATAATGTCATACGGGTTAATAGGAATAATTTCACAATAACTTTGATCTTTGTCCCACTTGGCAATGAGATTTTCTCCTAAATTAGGCTCTGCTAATTCCCTAATATTTTCTTTTCTTCTTCTATGTCCATTTTCTTTTGTTTGGATATAGCTTGGACCTTTAATAAGGCTTGTTGGGCATGGTCTAAAATTTCTTGTTGTATAAGAGCAATTTGATTATAACACTTTTGGTCTAGACACTTACATTATTTTTGTAAGGGTTTAGTTATTTCTTGATCTTCTTGTTATATTGTAGGTCTAGGCCTGCCATGCTTAGCTTAAGAACTCTGATGGGTTATGGGTCTATAATTAGGTTTGACCTACATAAGGTCAAAAGAAGTTTTATGATCAATTAGAGGGGCAATAATATTAAAATCCTCTTTATTACTAAGTAAAATCTTATCATTATACTGAGTATAAGAATGGTATTTACTAATAAAGTCTTATCCTAAAATAATGTTTCCTGTATAACTAGAATGGGGATCCATAATCCAAAACTGATGGTTTACAGTTTTGTTAGTCTGATTTCCTAATTTGAAGAAAATAGGAATAGTCTGAAAGTATAAGGTGAATGTTCTCCATTATCTACCTTACTATGGATCTCTTGATTAGAGTCTTGAAAATATTAAGTCATTTTCCTTACAAATACTCTGAAAGCATCTTGTATCTATAAAAGTTGAAAGTCTTTTAGGATAATCTTTATGTTGTGTAAATATTTCTACAAAATAAGAATTAGGTTTAGTAGAAATTTCTAAATTATTCTTTTTAGAATAGATATTCCTTTCTGAGGTTTATCGATGAAATTTAATGGTGTTAAGTCTCCTGTACTACTTACTGAGTACCTTTCTTCTTGATCATAGGAAATTCCCTTTCCTTTTAAGTCTTCATTTTCTTGTAATCTATTGGCTATATTTTTATCAATGTCTTGATAATAAAGTTTAATGTCTAGATCTATTTGAGCATCATATTAGCTAGTATAAATTGCTTTAAATCTAGTTCTCTAACATTCTTCATGGTAGTGTAATTGGCAAATAACATAAACCATAAATAATTATGTTTGTATAGTCTCAAAACATTCTACACAACTAAAGTCTTTCTTGCTACATTTCATTTCGAATGTGCAATAATGTTCTTCATCGTAGTAATATCTAGGAATATATGTTAGTAATTCACGATTACTAACTCTCCACCTTTTCTTTAAAAGGGGGCTTAATATACCTTTATACCAAACTTTTTCAAAATCTTTATAATATTCTTCATGATTGATTTACATCATATATAAGTCTAGAGTATCTTGGGAGTCTTCATATTCATATGTATCACTATTATAGTCTTCTGAATCACTATCTGTGTATGCACTATAGATACTAGTATTATCATCATTTTCTATGTTTGATATTTCTATAGCATATAATACATATAATTCTTCTTGATCAGCGAAATCTAATATGTATTAATAATCTTAATACTTTCTTTATCTTTCTTGTTAGGACAATCTTCAGAAAAATATTTTTCTTTGCCGCAAGTTCAACATTCTTTGGCAGAAGTCTTAGATTGAGCCACTTCTTTTTCTTTTCTATATTTAGGAACCTTTTTATGTTTATTGGTATTTTTCTTAAAATACCGTCTTTGGTTAAATTTATTTTTCTTAGCTCTAAAATTACTTCCTCTAAAGGTAGTAGATGGTCTGAATTTATATTTCTTCAAAAATCCTAAACGCCTAGCTTTTTGTTTCCAAACTTATTTGTTCTTTTTTAATTTCCTTTCTTTAAATTCATTGCCACATCCCCATTGGATTGGAGTTATGTCTCTTTCGTCTTTAATTGGAGGAATCCGTTTGAAAGGTTATTCAATTAACTTTCCTTGAGTTATATCTCATCTTTTAGATATGATATAGTCTTTGAAAAAATTAATTCTTTCACCAAGGGAGTTATTCTTAACTCCAGCACTCCTAGCCAATTCCTGTATTCATTCATTAGCATTTTTCCAATAGTTGGTATTTTTCTAAAATATTCATCTTTTAAGGTCTCACCAAATTCTTTAACATGGTAATATAGTTGTTCATAATTATTGCTATATTCATTGATCTTATCTAGTTTTCAAATACTAAGAAGAGCTAGCTTAGTTTTTGCTAAGTCTTGTTCATTTTCTTGAACTAAATGTCCAGCTCCAATGAATTATATTGTAAATAATTGAATATATTCTGTAATTGATCTTTCTTCTAGGTTTTCTTTCATTTTCTCAATCTTAGCTAGGGATTATGAATTTGTAGCTTGTCTAAGGCTGTCTAAATAATTCTTAGTAATTCCTCTAATAGATTACTCAGCTTAATTTTTACATGAACTTGCATCCCACTATTCATTAGATGCAAAACACATATTCATTTTATTATGCCATTCATCTAAGGCTTTCTTTCTAACTTGTACATTATCTAAATTAAGCTATATACCTACTGGGTTTATGGCTTGACTTGCCATGGTCTTAACAGGAGTAAAACTCTTGTCAGTGGTTGAAAAATCTTTTATATAATCAGATTTGGTATTTAACAAAGTATTTGAATAAATAGGAATATTTATTCCTATTGGTTTACTAAAGAGTCTAGGAGCATCATTCATCCTACTACTGGTTCTAATTTCCTTCTTAGTAGGACCTACCTATGTAATTGGCATTAATTTTTCTTCTCCTACTTCTATTAATCTAAGGTTTATAGGAAGTCCTTTGGTATTCTTAGATTATTTTGTTTTTAATATACGGTCTTGTGATATAATATTAAATATATCATTTTCTCTAACTAAGTATTTTTGTTCAAATGGTCTTCTAGGTCTAATTACTAGAGGTTGTCTCAATAAGCTAGAGCTAGTTTTACTATTACATTCTCCTTCTAAGGTATCACTAAGTATGGCTTCCCCTATATTTCTAAACCTAATTTCTTCAGTATGGAGACTTTTACTAATAGTCTTAGGAAGACCAAAGTGGATAGTAACATTTCAAGTGACATCGTCTTGATTAATAAACAAGGGTTTATTTTGTATAGTCTTTTTCTCTTGAAATTCAGGAAATTTCCAAAGCGTCTTAGCTTTTTCTCTCATAGGTCCAGTATTCCTAATACTGCAAGTATGATTGTAGTCTGAATTATTGGTTCTAAGCAATATTTCTTCATTAAGTCTACCACTAGGAATTCCCGGTTGCATTCCTTCAAAAGGGAATTAGGAGAATTTCACATAGCTTTGAAATTCTATATTGATATTAGCATCTGGGATAATATAGTCTCCATATCCACTAGCACATAGGATTAACTTAAAATGTTTGACTGTGTCTACGGTTAGTGTAAATATTGGAATAACGTTAAAGTATCCAATATTATCCGACATTTCTAATTGGGTTATCCCAATAAGGCTTTTCTCAAAATATTTCCATCTTTTATCTATTAAACAACATAATATATTGATATGATTTTGAGGTATATGTAATCCTTGGATTCTTGCTTGAAAGATTCCAAAGGTTAAGAACTGTAATTTTCTATCAATTCCTCTTGATCTTAGCCATTCTGAGTCAAAAACTTGAAGCTCAGTATAGGACTTGTCTAACACATGATTTCTAAGTCATGTTATAATTAGTAGTCTTGGGAGTGTCTCCTTATTTAAATACAAGCCTTTGTATCTAACTGCTGGAAGTTGTCCATTATGTATGGAATCTTTTACAATTTTTCAATCAACTTCACCCCATTCTTTCCATTAAAGAGGGTTGGTTAAATTTCTTTCTTTCCACAATGTTCTAACATTGGAGGATGATTCTTTAAGTCTTTGGATCATAAAATTATTATGTCCAATATTTAAGATAGGGTTAGTTATCTTTCTATTCTTATCTAATCCATCATTTATGTGTGACACCCCACCTAATTAACCCCGGGTGATCAATCCTAAATTAAATTAGAACAAGTTTCTCAATTGGTTCATTCTTAGTATCACTGTCGCCTTTTTAATTACTAACCACCTAAGTGAGAAAAATATACTGGTGCCAAGTTTTTTATCTTTCATTAACTAAAATTAAATACTCATGCGGAAACAGAATAATATAAATAATCACCATTAACTGAAATCAAGCATTCACAATTAATTAACTGACCGAATAAACCATCGGTTCAAAATCCAACAAAAGTAAAGACAAGTAATAAATCTCAATAGGTCTGACATAAGTACTGAAATAAAACTGTGAGCAACATGCTCGAATAACTGATAGGAATTCTCTACACTAAGAATGAAAAGAATGAGGCGGCTATCAAACTCCCGCAACATCTACACATACTGCAGCAACGGATCCCTAGAATGAGTCAAGCCTAGCGTCCCTGTGGCTGGACACATAAAAGGTTTTTAAAAGTTTTATAGCAAGGGTTAGTACCCAAAACATTTGGAAAATATTTAGCAAATGATTAACTTGCAGTAATAAGTAAATATGCATGCTCTCCATATTTTAGTTAGTGCCGCACTCCCTTGACGACATCCTCACCCCTCCTCTAATGTGCACTACTAACGCCTTGTTTAATTTACCTAGTTATTTATCTCATGACTAGATAGCTGGTATAATCCCCTTGCAACCACCCTACTCTAACCAAGCGTGCCATAATTATGATTTCTACGTTGTTATCAACATTAACTTAATTAATCATTTCCCTTTTTAAATTTCATATAACGTTCACACCCATTATATATCTAATACAATTCACGGCCTGTATTAATTTACCCATATATAATTATTTACCTCATTATATGCGTATAGTTATATTACAACATTCACAAACATGCTGAAATAATAATTTATACTAAACATTATCCCGCGCAATAACTCACAGGATGTAAATTCTCTAAAGTGTTATCCCATCAGGCATATTCACATAACCTAGTTACCCCAAGTCAGAATTGCTCACTAACTTGGATAATACATAAAAATTGGAGGCGGTCATATTCCTTCCCTGAAAGTGAGATGCCCCTCACCCATATAATGGACGCTATGACCTGGGAATATACTTGCCCTACTCCTCAAGCTAGGGGATTCATCCACTATGCGCAACCTCCCTCCTATAGCACTAGAGTCGATGTAATAATAATATCTAGCCACTAATATTAATGCACACACCATATATATATACTATCGTACACCGTATATATATATAGAAATAAAATAAATTATCCCGGCTATCCCGTGTACTAAGTCCATAACACAAGCCTATTCAAATTATTATGAGTTTATGGCCCAACTCTAATTATTAATTAATTCACACATTAATTAATTAAATTACTTTTGGTGTCACCCCAACCAATATATTCGGACTTACTCTCGTGGTCCGAAATAAAATAATACACAAGTCTAAATTCCCGACTCCAAATTATTTAGCTTTCACCCTAAATAAATATAACGCCTTGGTATCACTCAACCCATATACCTGGACTTGCCCACTTAATCCGTATTTAATTATCTTGAAATATTATTCCCAAAATTTTAATCATGGTGTGACACACACAAACTTCCTCCAAATCCTAATTAATTTTCCTTCATAATTAATTAGACTGAATGTCCTATATTTATTTTCCGTTAAATAAGGCCTGGAAGGAAATTTAATTTTATTTCCCTTTATATATATAAACTGACTGAACTGCCAGAAATTACCGACCATCGATCGATCGATCCCCAACCCTCGATCAATCGATCGTACAGGTCATTGTCTTCTCCACCCTTCTGTTTCAGCCATAGACGAAAAACTCAAAACCCTAATTTCTTCTATAATAGAACCTAAGTCTTCTCATCAATAAATTATACCAAAAACCTCATAAGGGACCCCCATAAAGCCCACAAACACCATTTAATTTACGTTATCTATTGTTTTCATAAATTGGGGAAAAATTCGTTTTAATCTTTACCCCATTTAAACACCAAATCCTTATCTCAAATTCGTTTCCAATTCATCCGAATTTACACATCATACCAGATATATATACTAATCTCCGCTTATACATGAATTTCTACGCAATTTAGAGATCAGAATATTGGTTTACAAAAAACCCCATGTTTGTACCCTTTAAATCCCAAAATAAATTTTTGAGTTTTTCACATCACATAAATATGAATCAAAACGCAAATTAAATGCTACAGCAAGTTAACCACTTGCCTTATGATTTCGTAGGGTCTGAATCGAAGTTGTGAATTCCAAGGTTGACGATGAAATCCCCTCTTTTGGCTCTTTCCTTTGTCCCCCAATTTTCCTTTAACTGTCTCTTAGGTTTTCCTCTCCCACTAAATGTTTCCTAATTTCACATCAGTCGTTCCCCTTTTTCTTTTAATTAGGTAATTAGTCTAAATCCCATTTTTGGCCTAATGGGCCAAGACCAAGTGACCCAAATACCCCCGTGTGAGCCCGGCTATGCCTAAAAATGTCCCGGGACACTTTTTCGACTATCTCGGCCCATTCGGACTCAAACGTACACTCAGAATTGGCATCCGAATTAATTTATAAAAATTCTTATCTCACACCCAAGTTAGTCAATACCGACTCCCGGCTGAGATAAGTACATACCCCGTCACTAATACTCGGAATGACGTAAATAAATTATTACTATTAACTTAGTAATTAAATTTCCCTAAATATTAACCATTCACTCCCCGATTAATATTTAAATAAATATTACCATAATTAATTCAATTAAAATTACGACACACAAGTAATTTAGAATTTCCAAATTAATTAAATTTTAAATGCACAAAAATACGGGGTGTTATATTATGATTCTTCTAGTTATGGTCTTTCTTTCCTTAATTTCTGTATAAGGAGATTCTCTAAATTTACAGGTGATTACCCATTTTTGTTCAAGTCTTTTTTCAATTCTTTCAAAAGAGTCTGAATAATACTTTTGCACTTTTATTTTACTAACGATTTCTTCTTTAAAGAACTTATTTTCTCTTCTTGCATTTTCATCAATATCTTCATTATGCTTAGCAAGAGAATTAATAATCTTTTTAATATAGTCTTTTACTTCATTATCTTTTTCTTATTGTTGCACAAATTCTTGTGTCATTCTAGCTTCTATAAATTCTACAAATTTTTCTATTTTATCTAAAAGGATTAGAATAAAGGAGGAGTCTCATTCTTTTTGGGAAGGTTTATCATATATAAGCCTAATTCCCTTCATAATTTCTTTATATTTTTCTTTTGCATGGGCTATATTATGTCTAAGTTCATTAACAATACATCCATTCTGGATAGGTTATGGCTTTTCATATTAATGAGATAGTTGGCTAAATTCTGTTGAAATTTAAAAAGTCTGTATAGAAGGTAGTTAACCCTTCTGTGTTAGCCTTTAAATCTAATTGTAAGTCTTCAACTAAGCTACTATTGTAGTCTTGGGTAGCTACTATTAGAGTTGAGATTAAATTCAATTTCTCAAGTATGAATCTAGATGCTTTAGCAGCATTAGCAATCTCATTTTCATTCATCTGGTAATAGAATATTTCATCACTTATGTTTTCTAGAATTCTTTGGTAAAAATTTGCTAGGGTTTGAATAGAGTGGTCTCTAGGTACCTCATTCTAGTTCGATCTAACTATTTCCATTAGAAAGATAATTATCTAATCTTAGAATAAGTTTCGCTTGTTATTTGATGAGTTTGAATAACTCACTTTCTCGATTTCTTGTCAGAATTTTAAGCTTTGATATTTCCTTGTGAAGGAATTCTATGTGATTGGTCTTAGTATTTATATCTTGTAATACTTGTACAATGTCTTAGGGGCTTTGCCTGTCTATTTCTTGTATTTCTTTTAAGATATTTTTGCTCTCTGTTTCTAGAGATTTGAAGTCTATGAATAATTGTATCAAAATAAGGAGGATACACTTATTTTGGTATAGTATATTATTGATAGTACTAGCAGTAACTTGCCTAGTATTTGCGTGTTTGGCTGGGATGTGTTCAATGTGTGATCAATCGTCTATGTGAGAGGTTAAGTAACCTTCTGGGTATAAATTAGTTATAGGGATGGGTTTGTAGTCTGAATGGGTTCCAAAATATCTTTGTAAATGTGTGGGATAAATACCAAGGGCATTAAAGTCTTTTACTAATATCGGTCTAAAAGGATCATCTTGGCTCTGATACCAGATTTAGGTTTGGGTCAAAATTCGACGGGTTTCTCTACTTTCATAATTTTTCGTGGTCTAAAACATAAATCTATGATATATTCATTCTTAAAAAAATATTTTACTAAAGGACATTGGCTTTTGTCTTATTATGGTCCTAATTTCAGGATCTCATAGAAACGTTTATATATATATATATATATATATATATATATATATATATATATATATATATACACACACACTCACACACAAAAAGTCTCATGTAAGGACTCCTTATGGTGCAGAGCCCGGTACATACCATTTTTTTAAAATAGTAAAAAAATAAATTTTTTGATGAAACTTCATGGATATGATCTTCATGGTGAGAAGATCATCTTCAATTTTTTTAGCTGAAAATTCAATAAAAAAAACCAATGAGATGGGGTGATATGTAAAAAATGGTATAAATATGCATTTTCAACCGTTGAAATGTTGGGTCGGCGCCAACTGCTTTATTGATTGAATTTTTTATGAAACTCCATGGATATGATCTTCTCACTATCGAGATCATATCCATGAAGTTTCATCAAAAAATTCAATCAAAAAGTAAGTGAGATGATCGCTGATATACCCGTATGTACCCCTGGGCAGGCCGAGGGTGCCCTGCAACTGGACGAGGCCCAGACGACCCTTCCGGGGGCCGACCCCTCATCAAGCCCAAATTACCCTTCAAGGGGCCGATCCCTCATCAGGCCCAGACGACCCTTCAAGGGGCCGACCCCTCATCAGGACCAGACGACCATTCGAGGGTACAACAGTACGAGGCCCAAATTGGGCCAGACTCATTACCGGAGGGAACTTTGCCCTCGGCCTCACGTCACAGGTCGAGGGTGACATCATCACAGCGCGTGGCTTGGGAGACGCGTGGAACAGTGCGCGTGAGGCTCACATGGCACGTGGAAGACCGTTATAACAAGATCACCCCCTCACGTGAGGGAATATTATGTCATCATTTGGCATCTACAGGTGTCAACAGGAGATTGGATAAATCATCATTCACATGCACCATGCATACTTGGGGTTACACTATACCCCCCAAGACTTATATATATACTTGTCACCTACAACCCCACAAAGGGATCGATAATTGTAACCCTAGCTAAAACTCTGCTTGTACACACAGTAGAGAGAGAAAGTGAGCTTATGTACATTGTATCCAAGGCCATTAGTGCCCATACTTAGTGGATCACACACTCACAGTGGATGTAGGCCTAATTGGATGAACCACTATACATCATTATATAGTTCCTCTTAAACTCATCTCCTTCTACACACTTACACACTTACACATATACATCTCTATGGCTGCCATGGTTACTACTGTTTGAGCTCATCATCACTTATCTGGTGGTGCTAGATTTCAGCATCATCAGTTTGGCACCGTCTGTGGGAACGAGAAGACATCTCTTCCTTTGTATAGATTGACCTCACTGGGCACTCTGGTGGTGAGACAGTTCTCCCCTTGTGTGGAGACGTTTCACCATTGAAAGAGACCCATTAAGGTTCTCAAACTCACCAGTCTTTTCTTCAGTTCAGGTCTTCATAGCTCAAACACATGGCACAGGAGATGCCACCACCACCACCACTTCCTCCACCGGACAGTGGAGTAGGACCCAGTTCCAGCCATCCACCACCTCAGTCTGAGATGGCTGATGTGGCGGCAGCCTTGAAGTCTCTGGCAGCAAGCCAGCGGATCATGCAAGAGCAGTTTACTGCTCTAAGCCAGAACATACTAAGACCGCCCGGGGTCTCACCTGAGATGATTACTCCGGCAGCGGCTCCAGGGAAGCATGAGTCCAGAGGACCACCCCAGGCACCACGCAAAGACTTATCGCCCCCTCAGCGGCGGAGGGATGTTGCTGAACCCCGGCGTCTACGCTTGGGGAGTCAAGGAAACCCTTGACCTGAGGACAGGTATGACGATCTGGAGGGAGAGAAGGCCCCCACAGAGTGCTGGGAGCCGTATGAGGTCTCCAACAATACTGTACGACCTCTCCAGAAGAGCAGAGGGAAGTGTGGGAGGCAAAATCCCGACGATCGCCCTAAAGGTTCTGCTTTTGATCGCTTGAGCAGGGGGTCAGCCTTTGAGAGGCTCGGCCCAGTAAATGACTTACGGTAGAAATTGTCTAGATCAAGGAGTGCTGCGACATCCAGAAGAGAGGCAGCAGATGGCCAACCCCACAGATAGGACGACGGTGAGGGGGAAGTAAACAGCCGCCACAGGCCTGCTGCAGCAGAGCCCTCCGTCCTCCTTAAAGAGGCAGCAGGGGATAACATCGGCCAAGCCGACCCTACGAGGCCCTGGAATGACTTAATCCAGGGCTTGGAGGACAAGATCGGTGATATTCTGAAGAGCCGGGACCCTCTTCAGAGAGGATAATCCATAGGCTCTCCCTTTGTGGCGAAGATAGTCAACTTCCCTATGCCATCAAAGTTTAAGCCACCTGTGGTAATCCCAAGATATGACGGAAGTACAAACCCTGTCCATCATATTGAGATGTATCAATCGGCAATAGACATATACTCTATCTTAGATGAGATGAGGTGTCGTGCCTATTCTGGCACTCTGACTGGGGCTGCACATATCTGGTATATGTCTCTTCCAAAAAATTCCATTGAAAGCTTTAAACAGTTGGCAGACCGATTTATCCACAACTTTTTCTTTGGGGTGAGGCCACAGAAGAACACCACACACCTGCTCTATGTTAAGCATGGGAAGAACGAGAAGAGACTACATAGCCAGATTCAACAAAGAAAAATTAGAGGTGAAAGACTATGAGGAGAGCATAGCCATGACCGCCCTCATCGGAGGACTCTAGAAGGGGAAGCTGTTATGGAAGCTTGCTGAGGACCCTCCGAGGATGATGGCTGAATTACTGTCGACAGCAGGGAGGGTGATGAATGCCTAAGAGCCGATGGCCGCAAAATACGAAGATGAAAAAGGAGGCACCAGTGGGGGTAAGTACCCTAAGAAGAACAAAGAGGGGAAGAAGAGGTCTACGGATGACAAGTTCACTGATTACACCCCTCTAACGGTCAGCTGTGAACATATTCTCAATGAGATAAAGAGTGATCGATCACTGAAGTGGCCTGAAAAGTTGAGGGCAGCCCCCAACAAGAGGAATAAAAACATGTGGTGCGAATTTCACCAAGACCATGGCCACGTGACAGACAAATGCTTTGCTCTGCAAGATGAGATAGAAAAAATGTTAAAAGAAGGGAAGCTGAGGAAGTACATTGATAAGAGTGCCTTCAAGAGGGGCCGAGGGGATGACCCCAGGAAAAGCGAGGCGATGCATGCCGAGAAGATCCTCCAAAAAGAGGAGATGCCCCCTCTGAGGATGAGGACGACCCCGACCTCCCTCCGAGAGACGACCACGGCCTCGTCAAGAGACTTAATATGATCTCTCTCGGTGTGGGCATGATCTTCGGAGGACTGCCAGGAGGAGGGTCAGAGGTCACAGATAGGAAGGCCCACGTGGCTGAAGTCAAGGCAATGACGAAGACAGTACACTCAACCTCTCTGGAGGCAAAGTCAGAAAAGAGGAAGAAGGTCGATATGGATACTCTGATAGTGGGGTTTTTAAGAATGGACTTCAAAGGCCTCTTAGCCCACATGATGACCCTCTCGTCATCACTACCAGGGTACATGGATGTGAGGTGCCTAGGATCTTAGTAGATGGGGGTAGCTCTGCAGACATGATGTTTTGGCCATACTTCAAAGCCTTAGGTCTCAGCCATGCTAGACTCGTCCCGTACCATTACCCATTAATTGGATTCAGTGGGGAAAGGGTTCATCCCCTCGGAGTGTACGAGGCCGATGTCAGGATGGGGGACGAGTGGCCGAGATGGCTTACCAAGAAGGTCAGCTTCTTTGTGATGGATGAACATATCTTTTCGGCCTACAATATTATACTGGGGCGGGTAGCCCTCAAGGGGTTCGAAGTTGTGTTGTCTATGGTCCATCACATGATTAAATTTTCAACCCCTTATGGGGTGGGGGAAGTTCAGGGAGACCAGACGACAGCATGGGAATGTTATTATAACTCCGCTGAAGAAAGAGAGGCACACAAGAAGGCTACAACCACTTACAATATTGATACCCTAGACCCCAGAGACGAGATGAAGCTGAAGAAAGGACAAGCCGTGGAAGAGGTAGAATCCATCATCCTCAATAAGGATGACCCGAAAAAAACCGTCCAAGTCGGCAAGTCTCTGAAGCCAAATATCAAGGAAGACCTCATTAAACTGTTGAGGAGAAGACAGAGCGTCTTTGCATGGAGTCATGAAGATATGCCGGGGATCGACCCTAAAATCATGTGCCATAAGCTCAACGTGGTAGAGGGTGCAAAGCCGGTAAAGCAGAAGAGGATAATTTACTCTAGAGAGAAGTATGAGGTCATAAGGGATGAGGTCAACAAATTAGAAGATGCTAAGTTTATCAGAAAAGTCATCTAACCTGAATGGTTGTCCAATGCAGTCATTGTCCCAAAGTCCAACGGTAAGTGGAGAATGTGTATGGACTTCACCGACCTCAATAAGCATTGTCCCAAATACAGCTTCCCTCTCCCCCGTATTGACTAGATGGTAGACGCTACCGCAGGCCATGAGCTACATGGATTCCTATTCAGGGTACAACCAGATCTTCATGGACCTTAAAGACTCGGATAAAACAGCCTTTATTACCGACAAGGGGACATACTATTATAGGGTCATGCCCTTTGGCCTGAAGAATGCAGAGGAAATATATCAGCGCCTTGTAAATAAAATGTTTGAAGACCAAATTGGGAAGTCTATGGAGGTCTATGTAGATGACATGCTGACTAAGAGTTTAAAGGCAGAGGATCATGTGACCGACCTCGAGAGGACCTTTAACATGATGGACAAGTACCGTATGAAGCTCAACTCGGCCAATTGTGTCTTCGGGGTTGGAGCAGGGAAATTCTTGGGGTTTATCGTGAATCAAAGAGGCATTGAGGCCAACCCTGAGAAAATAAAGTCCCTCCTATAAATGAAGACCCCCAAGACCATCAAAGACGTTCAGAGGCTCACGGGGCGAGTGGCTGCTTTGCATAGGTTCGTATCCAGAGCCACCGACAAGTGTTTGCCATTCTTCAAAATTCTCATGAAGGCCTTCGAATGGAGTGAAGAGTGTGATAAGGCTTTCAAGGAGTTAAAGTCATACTTAGGGTCTCCCTTTCTGTTGTCCCGACCAGTGCAGGGCGAACAACTACATGTGTACTTAGCTATCTCAGAATCAGCCATCAGCGCAGCCATTGTGAGAGACGAAGATGGGGTACAGAAGCCTGTGTACTTCAACAGTAAAGCACTCCAGGGGGTATAGCAAAGATACCCAAGGATGGAGGAGTTAGCCTATGCCTTGATCCATGCATCGAGAAAGATGAAGCCATACTTTCAGTCCCATACAATGGTCATCCTCACTGACTCTCCTCTTAGGCAGGTCTTGCACAAGCCAAAAAAATTAGGGAGGCTAATGGCCTGGGCAATAGAGTTGGGGGAGTTTGACATTGTATATCAACCTAGGAAGGCCATTAAGGGGCAAGCATTGGCAGATTTTGTGGCTGAATTCACTTGGGAAGATAATGAAACTAAAGATGAGAGCCTCGGGGAGACAGATACCCTACAAGGTATACTCACTGACGCACATGAAGATAGGGCTGAGACCAGCACCGCTAGAGGAAAAGTGTCCAAAAATGAAGAGGGAAGATATCTCTTTAGACAGGGGACCCTCACCGAGGGAAGTTTCTCAGAAGAACAGACTGTGTGGAGCCTCTTCGTTGACGGGTCCTCCTGCGGTAGCCGAAGTGGGGCTGGACTGATAGTATCAGCACCCGATGGCACAGACATTGAGTACGCCGTGAGATTCAACTTCAAAGCCTCCAACAACGATTCCAAATACGAGGCCCTGATAGCAGGACTCCCCTTGGCCAAGTCTCTTAGTGTCGACCAGATTTTGGTCCATAGTGATTCAAGGCGAGTAGTGAATCAGATGATAGGAGCCTATGAGGCCAAGGATGAGCGGATGGCCAAGTACCTCGAGAAGGTGAGATCATTGCTGAAGAGCTTTAAAGAAGTGAAATTGAAGAGGATACCTAGGCTCGATAATGGCCGAGCTCATGCCCTTGCTAGGTTGGCCTCGTCGACTAGGACAGATATCAGGAGGACAGTCCCAGTGAAAATTTTGCTTCGACCAACTATTGAAGATGCTGAGGGAACACTTAGCAATTGCCTGAATGTTTCTAAGGAAGCTTCATGGATAGACCCTCTGATCAAATACATTAAAGAGGGGGAGATGCCAGAAGCAAGGCAAGAAAGGAAGAAGCTAAGATACAGAGCTGCAAAATTCACTATCATCGGAGACACATTTTACAAAAAGGGGTTTTTGCTCCCCTTACTTAGGTGTGTACACCCATCTGAAGTCCCATGCATTTTGTGAGACGTGCATGAGGGGTCATTTCAAGCCACATTGGGGGAAGGTCTTTAGCGAAGAGGGTGATCACCCAAGGGTACTAGTGGCCAACCTTGGGGAAAGATGCCACGGCATATGTAAAATAGTGTGACAAATGTCAAAGATTTGCCACCATCCCACACCAGCCCCATCAGCCTCTTACCTCCATTACATCCACATGGCCATTTGCAGTGTGGGGGATCGACCTAGTAGGCCCCTTGCCTAGGGCCATCAATAACTATCGATTCCTCATCGTGGCCATTGACTATTTTTTAAAATGGGTGGAGACAGAGCCGATGGTCATGATTAACGAACAGAAGACCTTCCAGTTCATCTGGAAAAATATTATATGCAGATATGGCCTCCCCAACACCCTCATATCGGATAATGGGACTCAATTCAAGAATACATCTCTCAAGAAGTACTGTGAAAGGGTGAGTATCAAACAATTCTTCTCTACCCCAAGCCGACCTCATGCTAATGGGCAAACGGAAGTCACAAACAGGACGATCCTAGACGGGATCAAGAAGAGACTTGAGGAGGCAAAAGGAAGATGGGTTGAGGAGTTGTATGTCGTACTGTGGGCCTATAGGACGACGGCAAAGACCTCTACCGGAGAAACCCCGTTCATGCTAGCTTATGGCTCAGAAGCCGTCGTCCCCACTGAGATTGGGTTTCCTACTCATAGAGTCCTAATGTATGACACCCAGAGAAATACGAAAGAGAGGAGACTTAACTTAGACCTGATTGAGGAAAGGAGGGAAGACGCCGAGATAAGGCAAGCCGCCTACTAGCAGAGGACTGTAAGATTTACAATCAGAGGGTGAAGCAGAGACCAATTGCAGTGGGGGACTTAGTCCTCAAAAAGACTTGGCAAAATCCCAACAAGCTCCACCCGAATTGGCATGGCCCATATAGGGTCATCGATGAAGTTGTCCCTGGGACCTATAGACTAGAAAACCTAGAAGGGGAACCCTTTTCCAACCCCTAGAATGCAGATCATTTGAAGAAATACTATCAGTAGTGTTGTAATGTCCCGACGGACCATAATTGTAATGGGTGTTGCTCCAACAGAACACCTGGAATGTTAATGAGAAATATTAGTGTTTCCTCTCATTTTGTATTTGTCAGTTCTAGTATGTCTGGGATCATCTTTGGGGAACCACCCTCGGCTATAATGAGTGTCAATGGTGGGGACGACCCCACCTTTGCCCTCAAGAAAGATGAGGGAGGACTTAAAAACTATTAATTTGGTAAAAGCAACCCTCGGCTATAATGAGGGTCAATGGAGGGGACGACCCCACCTTTGCCCTCCAGAAAGACGAGGGAGGACTTAAAAACCATTAATTTGGTAAAACCAACCCTCGGCTATAATGAGGATCAATGGTGGGGACGACACCTCACCTTTGCCCTCAAGAAAGACGAGGGAGGACTTAAAAACCATTAATTTGGTAAAACCAACCCTCGGCTATAATGAGGGTCAATGATGGGGACGACCCCACCTTTGCCCTCAAGAAAGATGAGGGAGGACTTAAAAACCATTAATTTGGTAAAAGCATCCCTAGGCTATAATGAGGGTCAATGGTGGGGACGACCTCACCTTTGCCCTCAAGAAAGACGAGGGAGGACTTGAAAACCATTAATTTGGTAAAAGCAACCCGCGGCTATAATGAGGGTCAATGGTGGGGATGACCCCACCTTTGCCCTCAAGAAAGACGAGGGAGGAATTAAAAATCGTTAATTTGGTAAAACCAGCCCTAGGCTATAATGAGGGTCAATGGTGGGGACGACCCCACCTTTGCCCTCAAGAAAGACGAGGGAAGACTTGATTAAAAAAACCATTAATTTGGTAAAAGAAACCCTCTGCTATAATGAGGGTCAACGATGGGGACGACCCCACCTTTGCCCTCAAGAAAGACGAGGGAGGACTTTATCAACCTTATCAATTAAAATTGGTGGAAACCATCCTCGGCTATAATGAGGGTGAATGTTGGGAACGACCCCTCATTCACCCTCAAGAAAGGCGAGGGCGGGATCAGTGATATTGTTACTATAAAAAATTCATAATACAAATCACACAAGAGGCGAGTATGGAAGACAACAAGAGAGATGATATTATAAATGAAATATTACAAAAGGATGTTTGTTTTACAAAAATAAGGTACATTCATGGGGTACATAAAGAGGGTATTGGCTACAAACAGTCACCCTATTGAGCAGGATCAGAAGGCAGGGCCTCAACATCGATAAGAGAAGTCTCCTCAACGACCATGACAGGCTGATCCTCAGACGTGCCGATATCCTCGACGTGCACTTGAGACTCCACCTGTGCCAAAGCCTCAGCAATCAGGGGGTCGTCCAGTTAGACTGCTTCGATACAGGGGCGGACAGAAGATACTGCGTCAGCAAACTTAAGGATGACCCACTGACAGGCCGTCTTAATCCCCCTCTCTAAGTATTCAAGACCGAAGCCTTGAAACTCATCCGAGAGTTTGTAGGCCTCCACAGCATCGACCTCGGCTTTCTTCACAGCCACCTCAAGATCGGTCTTGAACTGAACCCCCAAGTTGATCAAGGCCTCATCCTTCTCTTTTATAAGTGCGTCCTTGGCCTTCAAATCTGCATCGTGCTGCCTCGTTAGCTCATCCAAGACCCTGGCATGTTCGGTCCTGGCACTCTCCAGTTCAGCCCTTGCAGTCTCCAACTCCGTCTGCAGATTAGCCTCATGCTGAATGGCCTTCTCGGCCTCATGAAATTTTTGTTGATTTTCATCCATCCACTTGGTGGCCGAAGTAAAGGCACAGACAGACTGCACAGAAAAATGATAAACAGTTGTTAAGAGGCCGAGGAAACAGTTGGTGAAAAATTCAATTAAGAAAAAGTATGAACAAGTAGCTGAGCCAGAGTGTGCAGACCATAGTCATACACCTTCGCCGGGGCCATCTTGGACAAGAACTCATAGTCAGTAGCCGAGGGGGCAGAAAACATAGACGCCTTGGCCGCCCTCAGGTTGGCAATCAGAGAAGACGGCTCGGCCTTCCAAAATGCCAAGTTTTGTGACCAGAAGGCCCCCATGCTAGAAGAAGAGGCGATCCCCTCAGACGCCTCCACCCTCGCCCTCATCCTAGAATCTGGCCGAGGGTCAACGGGGACTTCTGGCTCTTTCATCTTTTGCCTGTCGGAGGATGGCTTAACATGCGTAGGCCCCACGGTCTTTGTCTTCCTCCGAGCTTGCTGAGGCTCCTTACCTTTCTTCTTGCCCAGACCAGATAGTAAGCTCGGGGCAGTCATTTCCCAAAGATGGTCGAATATACTTGGAGGACGACCTGAAAAGAAGATGACACGTCAGAAAAATACAGAGGCAAAGATGAAACACTTGAAAAAAGTCAAAGATTGTGCAAAAAATAATATAACTCACATAGCTCTGTCAGGGGGCCGACCCTCAGACCATCTTCCTTGAGGAACCGAGGGGTCATCAGATCTTCAAACTTTGCAAGTTCACCCCCTTTCCCTCATTCCCTCAGATGCTCAACTATGTCCTTCTCATTCAGACTAAGTCCGGGATCTGACCTGGCCTTCATCGAGGGGTTAGGCCATCTTCTTGGAACCCTCGGACCATCGTCCAAATGTTGAGCCTCGGCGACAAATTCCCATTCTCCAGAAATGAAGAAAAATCTCTTCTTCTAATCGTGGTTGGAGGTTTGTGCCACGTGGAGAAGTTTTTTATCAGACCTCCTCACCCCCAGGTGATAGTACCCAGGCTGTTTGGAAGAGGAAGTGATATTATAACAGGCCAAAAACACGTCGGAGGAAGGCTCGTCAGTGAAGGCATTCTTCCACAAGGAGATGTAGCCGAGGATCGTCCTCCAGGAATTGGGAGGAAGCTAAGAGGGGGCAACGCCGAGGGATGACAGTATATTAACAATGGCAGGGTGCAGAGGGAACCTAACACCGACCTTAAACATCTGTTCGTACACTGCTATATATCCCTCTTCACCCTCAAAGACCCTCTCAGACTCAGAGGGAACCCTCATACTTATGTTGGAGGGCACACCAAATGCATGTCGCCACAGCAAGAGGTCACGATCCCTGATTGAGGAAATATAGGACAAGGCATGAGAGGTGTCAACTGGTCAGCATCTGAGTCCTCACCATCATCCTCAGTCCCCTCTCCCTCGACCTCATCACCTGTCAGAGGCCCATGAGGAAAAGGCATCTGGAAAGCGTAGGGGGATAAAGTTGTCACAGGGACAGCCTCGGAAGGGACCACACCTTCGGCCTGTTGGCTTGGGCTTAGATCAGACGTCTCTCTCCTCCTAGAAGGCCCAACACCAGTTGGTGATGATGCTCTCTCATCCATCTCTCCTAAATGACTCTCGGTTGGACGACCGGACGACCCACAAGACTCAGATGGTTTTATTATGGCTATAGGAATGGGAAAAATGGGTCGTACCCAATTAGGGTCGGCCCCTCGTCTTCTCTCCTCCTCTTCCTCTATTCGCCTAATCTCTATGAGGAACTTCTCTCTCAGGGATGGAAACTCCTCGTCTAAACTGTAAAGCCTCCTAAGCATTAAGGGGAAGACCCTACACTTAGAAGACTTTGGCTAAGCCAACTACAAACAATCTTACAGTTGACCAGGTTGGACTTTTCGATCAAAACCAAAGAATTAAAGGGTTTTTATCAAGAACATTCAAGAACAGACCACCGGAGAATACGCCGGAAAACTTATGAAACAGCCTAGGGAGAATCCAACCCTATTAGCCCAAAATAAGAAAGCAAACAGAAATGAAGATAAAGAGGGCACTAGGGCAGAGGGATTACCTGAGAAGAAATAGCGGGACTGCCAAACACGAAACGTCAAAATTGCATATTTGGCTAGAAAGCTGGTGAGAAGCTAGAGAGAGAGTTCAGACGCGAAGAAAAGAAGTAATTTCAAAAATTGCGTAAATACCTTGCTAATGAATGGGCCCATTAACCAATGCAGAGCACAGCCCACGAGGAGGGCATCATTAGGGCACGAAGTCCCAAGCAGTGTGCAACCGCCATGCCTAGAAAACTAGAACGACGTGGGATAAAAACTTGACAGGTGTCATGCATCTAACTGGCCATACACTCATTTCAAGGGAAACACTATCCCTCAGCCATCTCAACAACATCGATGTCTAAGGGCTGGGGGGTGATTGATATACCCGTATGTACCCTCGGTCAGGCCGAGGGTGCCCTGTAACTGGACGAGGCCCAAACGACCCTCCAGGGGGCCGACCCCTCATCAAGCCCAGATGACCCTTCAAGGGGCCGACCCCTCATCAGGCCCAAACGACCCTCCAAGGGGACGACCCCTCATCAGGCCCAGACGACCCTCCAGGGGGCCGACCCCTCATCAGGCCCAGACGACCCTTTAAGGGGCCGACCCCTCATCAGACCCAGACGACCCTTCGAGGGTACGACAGTACGAGGCCCAAATTGGGCCAGACTCATTATCGAAGGGAACTTTTCCCTCGGCCTCACGTCACAGGCCGAGGGTGACATCATCACAGCGCGTGGCTTGGGAGACGCGTGGAATAGTGCGCGTGAGGCCCACTGGAACGTGGAAGACCGTTATAACAAGATCACCCCCTCACGTGAGGGAATATTATGTCATCATTTGGCATCTACAGGTGTCAACAGGAGATTGGATAAATCATCATTCATATGCACCATGCATACTTGGGGGGGTACACTACACCCCCCAAGACTTATTTATATACTTGTCACCTACAACCCCACAAAGGGATCGATAATTGTAACCCTAGCTAAAACTCTGCTTGTACACACAGTAGAGAGAGAAAGTGAGCTTATGTGCATTGTATCCAAGGCCATTAGTGCCCATACTTAGTGAATCACACACTCACAGTGGATGTAGGCCTAATTGGCTGAACCACTATACATCATTATCTAGTTCCTCTAAACTCATCTCCTTCTACACACTTACACACTTATACATATACATCTCGATGGATGCCATGGTTACTATTGTTTGAGCTCATCATCACTTATCTGGTGGTGCTAGATTTCAGCATCATCAATCGCTAACATTTCAACGATCGAAAATGCATATTTATACTATTTTTTTACATATCACTTCATCTTAATAAATTTTTTATTGAAATTTTTTATGGAAAAAATTGGAGATGATCTTCCCACCATGGAGATAATATCCATGAAATTTCATCAAAAAATTCATTTTTTTACTATTTTAAAAAAATGATATGTACCGTGTCTGCATCATAAGAAATCCTTACAGGAGAGGCCCCTCTCTCTCTCTCTCTCTCTCTCTATATATATATATATATATATATATATATATATATATCATCACAACACGTTCTATCTATCATATAAAGTCTCATTCACAACATTATCATTCAAATTAAATCCCATCACCAATAACCATCAAGGACAAATCCATATATCATTTATGTTAACACATCCCCAACCACAAATTTCGCATATCTCATATTCACTAAATAATTTAACGATAACAAATGCCTAATAATTAATTCCCAGTAGCGTACTACACAATATCCCCAAATAAATGAACGTACAATTGCTAACTCTAACAACATAGGCTTGGAATTAGGATTTTTAACAAAAATTTCCTAATGCACCAACTAATTTACATATAACTTCCAATTTTAACAACATAGATTTAGATCTAACGACTTCTATATAATAGTTTGTAGGTTCGAATGATGTATTCTTTTATTCATCATATTTATAATTTCTAATTATATGTGTATTAGCCAAATTTTCAATGTTCCAAGTAAAATTCTATACTAGACTATTATACCCGTATTCAAATGGGATTCATGTGAATTGCCCAACAATTAAAGTGTCTCAGTAGAAACCCATTAATTCTTAACACTAAACATATTTGAATTAGGCATAAAAATGTACAACCTCCCAACCGTTATTTCTTTATTTTTGATCTAGTGTATCCATTTGTTTACAACGGGTCTTGATATTTCATCTTTTGAGGAATACTAGGCTCATATCCCCACAATATCCCATCTCTACCTCCATAACAAGATTGCATAATCCCAAACACATTTTTTATTTCTCAAACTACTTTGGTCTAATCAATAATTCCCAATAATATTGTGAAAATCTAATTATACCGTAACCAAGGGAATTCTTGTTTCATTCTCATATTAAATCCGGGTTCAAGATCATCATCATGATTCCAAATTAGAAATTATAACTCCAAATCATAAGTGTCAACATTATCAATTTCATTCAAGATCATACACATGAATAATTAGTTTGTTCTTCCCCTAATTAAGATTCTAACTAATTTTAATCTCAATTTATAAGTAGTTTAGGCATTATTTAATACATTTAATAGTTAAGGGAAAAAATAGAATTATACTCGCCCTTAAACATAAGTATCTAAAATCATGAAAATTTTGATACTAGCTTTCTCCATCTCCATATTTTGACTCCATAATTGAAATCAACATGAAAAAACAAGTGGGGTTCATGTTTTATTTTTTCCAAAATCCCATGAGAAAGTCTCCTAATTTCAAGTTGAAAACATCAAAATCTTTGATTCAAAACCCCCAGAAACCTCTCCTAGCACACCCTTCTAGTCGCTATAACGGCTAGGACACCACTAAAGTGGTCCTAACGTTGAATATAACGTCCCAAACTCTCATTTTTCTCATCTTTTGGTTCCCCCTTCATTTTCTCTCCATTTTATCTTCATTTTCTCTCATTTTCACTCCTTATTCTTTCATTCTGCTTACTTTCTTTCGCATGAGCTATATATATATGTGTGTGTGTGTGTGTGTGTGTGTGTGTGTGTGTTGTGACCCTTAACTTTTCCCTAGCTTGGAGCCCAAGATATATGTAATACCCCTTATTAATGAGTAATTATATTTATATTGATTGCCTAGTGGGTTAATTATATAAAATAAAGGAAATTGAAGTAAATATTACTTTAAGTGATTTAAGAAATAATATTTACTGAGTTTTGCATATTTACTGTTAAGTGAATGTAAATAGTGTAACATTATGTTTTGTTGCGTCGTTGTGGTTTAACGCGACGGTTGTGATTTATATTCCAATCGGGTTATTATTAAAGAGTTAATATGACGTTGGAACATGAAATAATAAACGGTATCCTGGATGCCAGTTTAGAGGGAAAAGTTAGTCCAAAAATAGTTGAGATAGTCAAAATAAATGCCAAGTGTGTTTTTGGGTTTCGGGGTACTTTTGACTAGTTATAACTTAATTATGATGTTACGAGTTATTTTAAGTATGTAGTAGCATTTAATGTTGGACTTAAAATATTTTGGATGCTTTGGGTATTTTAGTCTTATAAGAGCATTTATATCTCATTTGGGTATTTCTAAACCTAGGGAGTTAGAGAGAGAGAGAGAGAGAGAGAGAGAGAGAGAGAGAGGAGAGAAATAGGAGATTTGCTATTTGGGGCTTGGAATCATTGCTACAAGAAGATAATCCGAGGCTACAATCTTGAGGCAAGTTTTTAATTTTCATATATGTATGATTGAGTGTGATTAATTTGTATATATAGTTGTGTACTTGAGATCGAACCATTTATGAATTTTGATGATTTTGGTGTTTAAACCCTAAAATATTTTATTTAGATATGATTAGAGTTGGATATATTCGTGGGTTGTTGTGTAGAAATGATTTGGTGAAGTTATTAAGGGATGATATTGGGTATAGATGGAAGAAAATAGGTTTTGGTAATTTAGGGTTTATATCAACCCGTAGCCATAACTGGGCATCTCGACCAGGGTGAATCGTTTCGCCCTCCTCAACGAATCGATTCGCTACAAATGGTGGCTACAGGTCTGAGGAACCGAATTGATTCGGGTTAAGGCCGAATCGATTCGGGCATAGACAGAAGGTTGCTTTTCTCAGCCGAATAGATTCTCTTTTAGAGCGAATCGATTCGCTTTCAGGGGCTGAAAGCGAATCGATTTGGCCCCTAGGCGAATCGATTCGAAATCTTACTGTTTTATAAGAATTTTCCAACTACATTACTAGTCCTTTTATTTTAGATTTGAGGATTAGGAACCTTATCATATGAAGTAATAAAGGGTATTAGGGTCTTACAATAGGGATGTTAATACCTTAGGTTAGTAAGGGGTATTCGGGCTTATTTTGGGGACTATTTAGTAGAGCTTAATGTCTCATTTCATTTAGTAACGAGTCTAGGACTAGGGTAAAGTTGGGTAGTATGGTTGTGGACTCTCAGGGGTTAGTATAAGAGTAATTATACTTTGTAGCTTAGATCGTTATGCACATATGGTTTTGGAAATAAGAAAGGTACATTTTAAATTGGCATATCTTGTGACACCTCTCTAAATGTTATCATAAGGGAAGTTACACGAATGAGGTAAATCCCCTGGCTAGTGAATGCAGGGAGAATATAGTCCTCGTCCATAGGACCGGTGGTAATATTCTATGATTATTTTATTCGAAGCGAGGTAGTTTCGGGTATGGTTATGTCTCACTGTCGAAGGTATATGGCCGCTTCCCACACGACGCGATTTAGGGTGCCCAGGTGGTCTTGATATAGGCCCTGGAAGATGATATCATTTAGGGGCGCATCCAGTGGGGTAACTCCCAGAAGGATGGTGTGACACCCCGCTTAAGATAATAACGGGTGGCCAGCACTATACTAAAATAAATCAGGAATCTCAAGTGGATCATTCTCAGCATCTAATGTCGATACTAAATAAACATAGCTAACTACCCAATAGTATAATGAGCAGATGCCAAAAAAATTTAAACATGCAATGAACATCATACCAACCGCATAACAACAACTTAACATAAAAAAAATGTACACACATTCCACGAGAAAAGAAGTATTCATATAAAACATTATAAGTACAACAAAATAATTATACTCGAATATGTTGTCGGGTCATAGAAATATAAAATTACTACATATAAACCTTGGGTATGAACCCAATACACAAAATGAATCCTATCTAGATTTACAAGAGATAGGAAGCGACTATAACAAAAATCCCACAACAGCCCGCATCTGCTACAGCTCCGAGGACACTGGATAGAAAAGCATTATTGGCGTCCTTGCGATGGGACACCTATAATATATTACAATATATATATAGCAAGAGAGAAATATAAATGGGTCAGAGCCCGAGGTGTAAAAACATTTTCGCAAGGGCATTAAAATGCATAATAATTATAAATGCACAATTTCACGATTAAAGTTAAGTTGCACTCTCGTGAGACTCAAACTCACCCCTCGACTAAAGCGCGCACCTAAACGCATGCATATGAACCTTAATTAAGCTACCCGACACATTCTAGGGACAATCCAAACTCAATCTACGCATAGTCTACACTCGCGTAACCTGCTATCTCAATATATAACCATTATTATCTACTCTATCATATTCCATGTTTACCATTTAGGTGTTAACCTATATATATATATATGTGTGTGTGTGTGTGTGTGTATATATATATTACTAGAATTACTCAATTCTACTTATTAATTTTAACAAGCTATTAGCATTAGAATAATCACACATTAACTTTATATACTTATAAAGCATTCTCTCACCAAAACGCATAACCCTAGTACCAAGAACTAAACTTCTCCCCACTCCCAACACTGCGCGACGTTTCGTGCGTGGGGCGTCTCACAAAGCGAAATTCAAACAAGGAACCCCCCCGAAACACTACTACTTGACAATGTTGATCGTCGAGATCCATTATACCCTCAGCACACCACACACATACTTCCCGCTATTTATTATGAACTACTATCCCTAAGTTCATAAGTAAGGTATAGCACAAAACCCTTAGGGTCGATATAACATTATTCTAGTTAATAAGCACGTACACTTAACACACCGAACGTGTACTTAACATACCCATATCACATTTACTTATAGGACATATAACATTATCCTAGTTATAAAATACGATCATTCAACTCTATCAAACACGTACGCATAACACACACATAATGCGCATTTATATAATTCAAAACATATTCACTTATAAGATAAAATATACTTCACAATGCTATCATCTTTCAGGAATTACTCACTTTATCCCGGCTTACCACCCACCTGACTATTATCACACCGTCCTGGTAATCAAACAAAACATAACGCGTGGGAAGTGGTCATAGTTCTGAACCTGAAAGTGTGAACGAATCATACCCAAGACTTCTCACCCACAATAAAATCACGTAATAAATAATGGACGACTATGACCTGGTGACTATACGCTCCCTGCTCCTCAAGCCAGGGGCCTCACCCACATCGCGCAACTTCCCATGATAGCATTGGAGGGGTATGCTCACACAATAAGTATATATATCATTCACACTAGATATATATGTGATCACATCGTATATACAAATCATCACACAAGGTATATACATTCATGCCATATATATATACACGCGCACACACACACACACACACACATATATATATATATATATATATACATACTATCTCCCATCCGTATATATAAACGTAATGAATTCGGCTATAGGTATATATATAACTCTCATTATACTAACCGACGCTATAACGCATACTTTCCCAATTCATTTTATAATTCGGTCCCTCACTTGAAACATATTCATCCATTTCACCTATGATATGAATAGTCTTCTGCTTGATCAACATTACAAATACTATCTCATCACCAAATGTATCTACCAATCATCATTCGCACCTCATCTATATCCGTATACACATCGATATACTATAATTATCCCGACTATAAGTACGCACATCACTATTAGTCAGTAATCCACAAACTCAATCCTAATTCATTTTATGATTCCATCACGCATTGGAATATCATCATTAATCGCACATAGATATACGATAGTTATTCTGGCTATAAGTATAAACACAACTTATTCTAGTCGATAATACGGTCAATCGTTTTAAATTTAGATTACGGTTCAGTTACTCATGTGAACCTTTAATGTTATCGCATTTATGATTAAACCCCCAAGTTTAACATCACTAAGGGCACAAGGCCTCTCTCTCATTGGTCCCCAAAACATATTTAAATAAAATCCAATCTCTAGGAGGATTCGACACAAAATTCGGCAAAATAATTCCACGTCATACCTTTATAACTCCCTTGAAGGGTACTCAACCTTGCATCATATAATAAGTCACGTCTAATCTCCAAATAGGTCTCCCATCCCTAATGATATTCCCCACTAAATCGATGCAACAACTCCAATATATATATATATATATATATATATATATATATATATATATATATATTCCCGAAATAGTTCGATACGTCCCCATGATCACATCATGTGAGAAACTCCCAATAAATCTCCAAAACATATTTCTTGCATCATATAAGAGTGTTCCAAATTGATAAACCTAGTCGAAACGGAGTAAAACCCACTCTAGAAAAACTTCGCAAAACAGCCTTGTTCCCGAATCGATTCGGCATAGTCCGAATCGATTCAGTCCCAAAAGAGAATCGATTCGCCAATCATGCGAATCGATTTGGTTCAAAGGACCTGTAAGTTTGTCTTAGACCGAATCGATTCAGTTCTGGATCCGAATCGATTCGAAAAGGGGGCCGAATCAATTTGGCCTGTTCAGCAAGCTACGAATGGCTTATTTTTCTTCAAAACCCAATTTTCCCAAAACCCCAAATTTCTCATCTTCTCTCCATTAATTCTCAACCCAAACATGTTTCTAACATAATAATCATTATATAGATCAACCCAACTATATATACAACCTCAAACCCACATACACACCTCAAATGCAAGATTTAACCAAAATCTAAGTTTTTAACAGTTAAACCCAAAATCCACATATTTATCCTCAAATCATGAAATAAATCACATACATAAATTATTTAGCAAGTTTAATCACTTGCCTCGAAGTTGTAAAGGTTGAATCTTCCTCGAAATCACGAATTGGTCGGAATCCCCAAGCTTTCCCTCTCTTTCTCTTCTCCCTTTCTTCCCCTCTCTCTCTCTAGGGCTTTCTCTCAATCTCACAAATGAGATTGTTATGTCATGTAGGCTTTTTAAGCCCTAAATTCCAAGATACCCAACTTTAAATGATAATACACACTTTAAATGACTCGTTTACTTCAATTCGAGTCAAACTAACTTATAATATTTCAGAACCGAAATAAAACCCAAGTACAGTCATTTTAACTATCTCGACCCATCCCGGATCAACCGCGCACTCAAAATCGTCAATCGAAATACTTTTTAACATCCTCAATTTTTTACCTCAGCTGCCAAATTTAAAATTCTCCAATTTAAATAAATTTTATTTCTCCCAAAATAATTAAATTCTTAGTCTTCAAAATCACTGGGTATTACAGATGGTCATAGAAACGTTATATTATGATTGTAAAATTGATCTCATGGTTATGACATTTCACGTGGATGATTTAATCAATCTATAAATAAACTTTATGGTATATGATCTCTCAAATGATAAATGGACTTGTGAAGTTATATTTTATGAATTTGTAAACTAAGCATGTTAAATGGAATTAGACTATTCCTCTTAATTAGATGGGTGGTTTGACTTATAATGCAATGGTATGGCGCGAGGATGTGCATTTAGATGAGAGGTGAGGCAAATGTTATAATGAATAGCGAACTTAACCTGCTTATGATGTTAGTATTTATAACTGTCATGCATTTTATTCACACGTATATCATATCAACCCGGCCCTGACCCGTTTATATTTCTCTTTCTTGTGTGGTTCTTATTTATGCTCAGGTGCTCCGCCGCAAGGGCACCCGCTTTGATCTTTCCTTCCCAGTGTCAAGAAGCTACAGAATTTTGCGGATGTTGTTGGATTTTTTTAGTAGACGAATCAATCTTTTGGACAATCTAGTTATGTTCTGTCTATATATTCGGGCGTGTTGCCCTAGTTTTTATTATCCATGTTTAGTGTAATACTTGGTGTAACCTTTTGTATTAGTTTGTTAACCGATAACTTATTCGGTTATGTTTTGTAGATTGTTAGTAACCTATTATATGTCTTTATTTATATCCATCTTCTGTAATAAATTGGAAATGTAGAAACTGTTTTATCAAACTTTCAAAATTATTTGACATTTGTTTTGTAAAATATTTGGTGGTTGTCTCGTACTATTATTATGCGACAGTGATGCTAAGAATGGACCATTTATGATTCATGTTTTATTGGAGTAATGGGTTGGCCACCTCTTATTTTAATAAGCAGGGTGTCACAATATACTTAGTTATCCATTAGATAAAGATTAATTAAATAAATCCCTCTTTTATCCTTTTAATTATTATAAAATATCCCCAAAACCATCAAACTTATTCTAAAATGTCCCAAAAATCATATAACTTCTTATTGACTCGTTGAATCATGTTATTAGTCAAAATAAGTTAATTATCAACCTAATTTCAATATTATTCAATTTAAAACAAGTTTCGCAATAAAATTACCAAAATTACTTTTTAATTAACATAAATTTTCATAAATTCGTATAAATTACAATCGAATTGTTTATTTCAGTATCTTAACATACTATTTCAGTATAAATGATTTCACTATTTATCTTACTATTTAGTTATTTATTTCATTATTAAAATCTTGAAATACTATTTCATTATAAGTCTTGATCTACTCCGTGATGTTAGATTTATTTCACTAATCATTATTTTGTAAAGTTGCGTGAAGCAGACATACCAAATAATCTTCGAATGACCTGAAATTTAGTGTACATCTTCTTCCCTATATCAGGAACTTATGGTTTAAATGTCATATTTTTTTATGTTCCAATTGTCCGAAATCATTTTTACAAAATGAGAGTTGTGAAAAAGACCTCGAGATCTTCTATGTTATTCCTTTAAGCCAAAACATGCAATTGATGTGAGGGCACCAAGGAGCACAAAACCCTACCACTCATTTTTTTTATGTATTTTTATAATCTATAATGATCCCACACTTATTAAGAGACGATATAATACTTAAATAGGCTAGAACAAGGACCCCCGTGAGAAAGGAATTAGGAATATAATTAAACCATATAATTAATTCCATAATTTTTATAAATTACTATTCATTCTAATAAAGAATAATAATTTCACTCCAGTATACTATCTCAAAATTATAATTTGTATCTCCTTGATCCGTAAATGAATCTCACCCAATAGGTCAAAGTGATGAACAACCAATGCACATGTCCATCAATTATGCCCAGATTAAAAGCTTAAGCACTCACACTAACCATGAGATGTGTATTATCTTATATAGTCAGTATAAAGAAAATTATCTCCAATTAGTTTCGTTCAGTACACAAAAAGTGTAAATATATGGTTTCCTATAATCGAGATAGACCTACTAAAATATTGTTCTACATTCCTATTGATGGTGTACCCACCCCCATCTAAGATTGTGAACCATACTTATATTCTACAAGAACCAATGATGTGATCTTTCGTGTGTAAGTCGAACTCTACACACCAAATCATCTATTATATAGAAATAAAAGACATATATGCATCAATATATAAATAATATAATGCAAACATTGTTTATAAAGATTCTCATTAAGTGGGGATAAAAACTTAATTTATATGAGACAGAAGGATCCTTTGAAAAATTAGCCTTGAAAACCCTATTGAAACATGTTTAAAACTTATCAGAGTTGCTTGAAACTTTTGTTAAATTTTTACTTGAAAACACTTTGATTTTATTTATGAAATGGGTTGCTCGGGGAAGGGTCTAAAGAGAGTGTAGGGTTTCTTTTAGATACAAAACAAGGTGGTTGGAAGTTTTAAAAAGAGTGGAAATTTGTATGTGATCATTAAACTAAAAAAGGCATTTTGCCTAACCTATGATTTGGCTATGGTCGCATCTTTATACCCCACAAAAATGGTGGTCAATTCCACGGTTGCGGGCCTAGGTGTGGCCTAAGTTGGGCATGAGCGGCTAATTCATTTTATAAACTTCCAACCTAGGGGGTGTGGTAGAGCGGAAGGGGCTCTTCCTCCCTTAACCAAGTGTTGGGGGTTCGATCCCTGCCTTGGGCATGGAGCAGCCTTAAATTCCTGGGGCAGCTGTCCCACCCATCGAGATGCCTACAAATCAGCAAAGGGATTAGTCACTAAGTCATTAGTGGATACCCTGGTTTACCAAAAAAAAATTATAAATTTCCCATATTTTAAGTCCGTTAAACCCTAAACTTATTCTCCAAACAATGCATAAAAGACCAAACTACCCATGGAATTTTTCCATATTACTTATACTTCCAATTCGATTTAATTTACTAAAATTTTAGTTTGAACCCTAAGCTTTATAGTTATTAAACTAAAGCCCATAAAACATAACTAGTTTACCAAAGAAACTCTACAATTCAACATTAATCCATTTTAACTTTAAATATACTTAAGCATGAACCAAATTTATCTTTAAGTTAAGAAATCATATTATAATGAATGAATTTCCAATAATTAATCCAATGATCTTTTATTTAATTAATTTTTAATTCCCTTTAAAATCACTGGGTATTATAATGTACTAATTAGATATAATTGTACAATTTCTCGATTTGCAAATGGTATCTGGATTCTTAATCCTGAGGGACATTAAATATTGAAATATTTGGATTGATGTTACTTTAATTTGCTGATGGGTGAGATCCAATTTAGTGGGTCGATAAGCCTTGTGAGTTATAAGTTGTGATATTAATTATAGGGATCTGGCTAGTATTACGTTTCAGAGGAATCCACATTCAAAATATTTATTTTGTATTGTAAAGCCTGCTTGATAAACTTTATAATTTGATTCTATCAGTAAACATAACTAGTGAATCATTTTAATAATCCGATAGAATATCAAAAATTTAAAGTTTGTATAAACTTTATAATTTGATTCTATCAGTAAACATAATTAGTGAATCAATTTAATAATCCGATAGAATATCAAAAAATTTAAGTTTGTTAATCAAGAATTTAAGATGTTAATGAATTTGGATTAACTACACATTAAACTTCACTAAGCGGATTGTAACTTAGCGCGAAGAATTATATTATTTACCACCTGACTTTAAAAATGAGGCATCTCGATTTATATGGAATTCGAGATAGTTAAATTTGAGTGCAAATGTCGTTATCTAATGGATTTAATTACAATTAAATAAAAAAATTATCATAGGGGCTAATATTTAATTTTCATATTTTATTTGGAAGCCAATTTAATTACATGCCTTAGGTCTCTAGGATAGTCTTATTATATGAAGCAAACCTAAATATCTCTAGAAATCCTAAATGGCCTAATCCCACTACATACCTATATAAATATAAGCATGAAGAAGGGTTCAAGGTGAATTACACACTTCTCACGGTTAGATGGAGAGAGAGAAAAATACAATTCACATTTTTTGTGGAGAAGGAAGCATATATATGAAAAATATTCTCAAATCTTTTATAGTTTCATCTCTAAAGGTGCCCACACGCCTAGTTTACTTCAGTAGGATCAGATACCAAACTATCAAAGGTTATTCCCCATTATTTACATTAATTTTGGTATACAATATTAGATCCTCTACCGACATCAAATTTGGTCTCCTGTATTGGATCCTCTACCTGGATCCACGAAGGTGGTTTTCAAACCCTAAATCTATTTGAAACCCTAAATATTATTTAATAAATCTATGTTTTTTTGTTTTAAAATATTGATGAATTCAAAATCCTCACACAATTTTAAAAAAATAATCTAACTATTTAAACATTAAATATCTCTCATGGGATGCATGCCATCGAGAAGTTCTTCGGGTATTTATTAAAATTCAAATAATAATGGTTGAAGATAATCAGTACTCTAGTAAGTTCAACTACCTATTTTTTGGATATTATTGTTAGTCGCCTTTTAACTTTAGCCAAGTCTTTCTCAAATTCTACCTCCTCACTAATTGGAAGGCCCAATAACATGTGACAAGCACCTATTTCTAAAATATTGTAAGCAACAATGCCCTTGTATTTTTTCCTAATCGATAGATGGACGTTACATACCTCATTAACCCTAGCCTTTGCTAATTTGTTTATCCATATAATTTTGTGTGTGGAAGGATTGTTTTTCATTTTTAGCTTTGATTTCTTTACCGGTGACTTATACACCAGATTTTTCACTCTTCCATTATCAATGTTAATGTAATCAACATTTCAATGAATCGTGCAAAAAATTATGAACCTTTGATTCTCAAATTCTTATTGGGAGACAATAAGACTTTTTGACAAACCAAAGCCATAGGATCTTGTGGGGTGCAAACCATAATGACCCAAATCATCATAGCCCATGTGGGACCAATCCGAAAATAAGAAGCGTATCACTTATGAATGTCACAATAGATAAGTATGGAGAGGCCAATCTTACTATCTAGAATCTTGGAAGAGTTTAACATAAATCAAGAAACGAGCCAACCAACAACTGGGAGGGGTTCAACATGACTCAACCACCTCTATCGCTACAGATAGAACCTTCGCTCCAGGGCAAAGAGACATGTAATTCTTTGTTTATGAATTATAAAGAAGTAATGAAAGAGTGAAAACACCCCGTGGATGTAGGCAGTTGCCGAACCACGTAAAATCTTTTTATTGTGAGATTACTTTATTCTTTGTTTAGTTTCAATTGCTTAGATTCATTTATTGTGGTTATTTGCACTCGTAAATATTATTCATCCCCACTTGTGATTTTAACCTCGTCAATATCTCGTAGAATATCATCATTGGATACCTCATTGTTATTCTCATCTTCATAGCATCTCAAGCTTTATTTGGGAACTTATTGGACTGATGTCCAAACTATTGACACCGATAACACTTATCACCATTTAGCCATTGATAAGGGTTGTAAGTTGTGATTCTTTAAAATGACTATATTTTTTATTAGCCTCTATATGGTTCTTACCAAATTGGTTATTGAGAGTAAGAAGATTGCGACTTTATTAAATCGAAAACATTGAGCCCTAACTCCTATTTGATATTTGTACCCTACATTAAGTTGCTGCTCAAACTTATTTTCCACCTTTATAGCTTCATTAACAGTAGAAATAACATACATACAAAGGTAATCACAAATAACATGTTTCAAACCATCATGATAATGAGTAACCCTTTAATATTTAATTTCCTTAACATTAATATGAGATCCCAACATGTTGAAATCCTTTATGTACTCATTAATTGTCCTCCGATGATATATTGTATTTGTCTATATAAAGTCTGTTAATAATATTTTTGCTAAAATTTAGAACAAAAATATTGGTTTACTATCCCATGTTTGAATCGGTGGCCTCCATTTGATCCTCTTACTGCTTTGTACTTATTTCCACCGAGATGATTTTCCTCCTCTCAATCAATAAGCATCATATTTAACCTTCCATTCCATAGGAGTACATAATAAAACAAGTTTTTAACTTGTGAAAGCCAATCCAAGAATACTTTTATATTCAATCTCCCATCATATATAGGAAACTTTATCATCCTATTAAAATCTAATAATCTACATAATCATGTCTTTGAAACCCGAGTCCTATTCTTTATTGTTGACGCATACTTAGCCTACCAATATCTTGTTGTCCAACACCCCTATAATGAGAAAAGTTTCCTTCAAAGTTACCAATTCCTTGTATTTCTTCAATATCCTCAAATCATTGAGGATGTTGATATCCTTCCTCACCATAAAAGAATCTTAGTACAACCCAATTAGTGTTGTGACAGTGCAAAAGAGGTGGTTGAAAATTGTAGTTTCTATTAGCTCATCGACTTGGAATTTATGGAAAAAATTATTATGCCTCGTGTCTCCTTGAATACCTCTATTTATGTCCAGTTCATATAGGTGGCATAAATTCTTCCCCTTAACCAAATGCTAGGGGAATATTCTCATCATTTATATCAATTTCTAATCTATCAAATTCTCCAACAGGATGCAAGTTATTGGCGACCTTAATTATCGAACCTTGTTTAATTTAAACTCTTATTTAATTAATAGCTTGCAGAGGTTGATTGACTAATTCTTTAATATTTCCAATCATTCTTTCAAGTCCTCCACTCGTTCTTCAATCCACATAAACCTCTCTACCATTTGAACTTTTAGTCCTTAAACTACGTATGTGGAATATATTTAGACATACATTAAAGGTTTTTTAGACATAAAAATATATTTTTAAAATTTGGATTTCAGACTCTAGACTACATTTGTTTTTGTATGAATTTTGCATCTAAAGTTCGAAATTTGAATTTGGAAAGTAAATTTATTTCCATATCTAAATAAATATTTAGATGGATGTATTTAGTCAGATTTAGAGGTAATTTTACCCATCAATCATCCAAAGGTCATTATTATCTCCAGCCCATTAATTTGTTGTAAAAAATATTATTTTTTACCTCTTAAGTCTGAAAGGTTCAGAATAAGACTAAAAATGTAAAACTAAATAAGTCCTTAAGATAAGATAAACAAATTAATCTTTAATTTTAATTCGAAGACTAGTTTAAATCGCACCAGATTCATACATTTTTAAAGGTCTATTTATTGAAACTTAAATTTCTTTTTTTATACAACCCACCACTAATATTTTGCACAATTTAATATTTTAATTGATAAATGGGAATTCTATCATATTTAACCCACACTAATTATTTCTTTGTCATTCTTCTTACTATTGCTTGCTTCCTCTTTCCTCTCGATCAATGTTGTCATTATTTGCCGGTTTAACTACCACATTATTTTCTCAATTGTCTCTCTCTAAAATCACTTCACCTCCAACAATCTCATCCATCATTTCTCTTTGTATATAATTCCAATTATATACATGTAATGAAGTCGTGATGATATATATGACCTATAATATAAAAATAGACTACATTTGGAAGAAATCACAAAACAAAAGTAGTAAGGTGCACTAATTAACTCCACAATTGATTGTTCCTTGCTCATTAATGTCATATTGTTCTTCACATGTCTTTGTTAGATGAATCCTCCTTGTAAATATCAAATATAACTCCCCCTTTTTTCGTAGAGAGAAGAAAACCATGAGTTTTTTTCCTTGCATGGTTTTGATTTTTGCTGATATAATTTTAAGTTCTTCAAAAAATTATTATTTCTTAGTATACACCATCATTGGTTAGTCAACATTTTATCATCTTAAAATTTACAAACGACTAAGTTTGAAATCACAAAAAAATGTGTGAAGTTTGGTAGAATTAGTTAAGGAGATATATTTTTTCTTTTCAATTTTAATCCAGAGATGGTTAGATTCAAATTTCATATATACATCCCAATATTGGGGTGGATTAAAATAATTTCACCCAAATAATGTACGTCTAATAAAAGTGGTGATATAAAAAAATTGTGGGTTATAATAAAAGCACCTTTTTAAAACTAACATTTGAGACTTCATGTTTAAGGTTTGTTTATTTTTTAATCTAAAATTTAGTACATAATTAAAACTCAAGCACAATACCACATACTGACATGTGGCTGCAATAAATGTATTGTAAGGACATTATTTTACATTGTCCATTCACAATTGAGTATGTCGTATACCGCTACAACCGTCGAAGAATTATTCAAAGATCATTCAAGCGTCAAGACGAATCCGAATAATAAGTTTTCTTCAACATTCAAGCCTCCGCAAGTTTAACTTTGGTAATGTTGTGTTTTAAGTCTTTAATGGTTCACTTAGAATATTGTGATAACTTTTACGAAAAAAAATTAATTGTTGGAGCGGAGTTTTTCGTCAAAATTTTTTTTTGAAGTTTTTGGGGCGGAGTTATTTCTGACGAAATAAAAAATTTGTTTTTAATTTTTTCGTTTGAGCAACAAGCGCTCTCGTTCGAGCTACTGGAAGTTGTCGCACGAAGTGTCATTTAAATGACACGTGTCTCCGTTCGAGCGAGACTCTGAATTCGTTCGAGCGAGCTGCCGACTTAAAATTTTCTATAAATTATTTTTTCCAATTTCTTTTTTGTTTAGAAGACCTGGAAATACAGTATTACGCAAACTGCTATGGCAGAAATGTTTGTCTTCTCAATTTTGAGTGTTTTAACTTTGTTTTCAATTCACAATTCATCCCAATAGTTTATGTGATTTGTTTTGGAACCTAAGAGCACAATTTTGTGAAGTTTCTCTTGTAGAGAAGGTCTCTACTGCTGATCTAGGTGCTGATTGATTGAGATACTGGGCTGACACGATTGCATGGCGATAAAGAGTACTCGTGGGTGTTCCTGGGCTGATTCGGACTGCGTGTTCGTGTGGGTCTTCTGCGATTGATTCATTACTGACTCTAAGCTGCAGTCTTTGTGGATTTTCTGAGGTTAACTCATTGCGAATTTCAATGTAATCATCGTAAGTATTATAGTGAAATAAAGGTTTTACCCAAAAGGGTTTTTTTTTCCTGAAATCTGTGAGTTAGAATTTTATTTGTAATGGTTCGACACACACACACACACGTAGTTGCATGTTTAGCGGCTGATTTTATTTGGTTTAAAAATTGACTCCAATTAAATAAGTTTAAATTGAAAATCTGTGAATTTATTTGAATCGGTATCATATACGGTATTCTCATGTATTAAGTCTTTTCATGAGAGGGCTCCATGTGTTATGTAATAAAAAGTCACTCAAATTACCTACCGCCCTTAATAAATGTCAACTTATTCATGTGATTCCACTTGTACCTCATTTTAGGTTGGTTCTTTTAGGAATCTAACTACTCCCTAATTAACTGTCATTGGACTCTTCTTAATGTCCAATGGTTTTATATGGAAAATGCCAACAACCTTTTTATTAGGAATTGTTGTTTGGAATTCTAATCTTCAGGTGTTAATATAAATAAAGAATCGTCAATGAAGATAGATATTCCATGTAAAGCTTAATATCGACCTCACCAATCCCTTTTCCACGGTCTCTATATTGTCTTTCATTAGGTGCTCATGAAAATAGTATGTATTTACCTTTTTACCCATAATCTTCATCTCCATTTATGTATCAACCTCTACTTTTAAAGCCGTTTTAATAAAATAAAAAAAAGGCTTTGTTTAGTGTAATAGTTATTAGAGTAATGTAGAGACATAGGTGGATTCGTAATTTGAACTTCAAATGAAATGTAAAGATTTGTTTTTCCTCTTTGTTGTTTTCAATTTTTGAAATTTACTCTTATTTTTGTGTTTTCATTCTATTTGCTTATTTCTTTTGTAATTTTATTCTCACTTACATATTTTGTGTTCTTAAATGAAAATAGTTTGTTTAATTTCTTTGTTCTATCATGATTGTGAGGAAAAATGAAACATAAGAAAGTAAACAATTGAACATAATTCAATAACTTATTGTGATGGCAAATACCAATTCATATACACAACAAACTATAATTAAAACAAATTATATGTGATGGCAGATACCAATTCATATACACAACAAACTAACTATACCTACTTGGAATTAAAAATGTATTAAATTTTATGTGATTAGTCAATTACAAACACTAGAAAATCCCTCTCTCAAACAATTACAAAGATGACCGTACTTTTATATAGGACAATTGATGGAAAAAAATAATGTACTCATTTATTTTTTACACCACTAGGTTTATATAAATAGATTTTTATTTTGAATGAAAATGCGTTGTAAAAATTTTACACATATTGAATGAATGTTAAGATTTACAAAGTCTTGTAATGTTTTTTAATTTTTTGTATTTATTTCTATTTGATTTATGATTTGTATTGTGCCATATTCAAGACATGGATTTTCTTGATCCAAGGTTTACATGGCGCAATGACCGTCATGGGGGAGCTCTTTATAATATGAACTAGAGATGCATGTTCCCTAATACCCAAGTGATCCATTAAACAATTAAAGGTTCTAACCATTGCCCTTTTATCATAAAACTTGCTCCCCAAGTCAAAAATGACACAAACGTTTATATTTTGAGTCAATGTGGGCTGACCACCCCTCATGTGGAGATTCTATTAATAAATGTTAAGTGTGTAGTATGTATGGCCCACTTTGTATTTAGTCTTGGCCCAATCATTTTATATTTAGTCTAAGAAACAATAGGCCCGATCTTCATTATTGTATATGAGCCCAATAGGTTTTCACTATATATAGAGTTGGTTCCATTTGTAATAAATATGAAAAATAGAATATAAGATTTTAGTCGTTTCTCTCTCTCACTCTCCCTTCATTATTCTTAACATTTCTTTTCTCCTTATCAGATATATAAATATCTTTCATGGTATCAGAGCCCTAAAAATGACGAAAGTCATTCCGTCTTGAATCAATGTTGTCTTTAAATTTGTAGAGTTGCTTTGTTCTACTCTAGAGAATTCAGATCTGTTATTTTTGTATCATTTGTTCTACTGTGGAGAACTCAGATCTAATCTCAGATCTGTTATTTTTTTTATCATTTGTTCTGATATGAACTCATGTTGATTTGTCTTCTTCAAGACTGGTTCTCTTATACCTGTTCTTGAAACGTTGAAAGATTGAGTTCATTTGCTCTTCTTTAAAGATCTATACACGTTGTTTTTTTGTGTGATTCTTTTTCAAAACTCATCTCTTCATACAAGTTGATTTCATTACCTGATCTCTTCAACCTGGTTCATCAATACCAGTTTTGGAGATTTTTTAATCACCTACGTATCAGATCTATGATTCACCACCCGTAGTTGGCAACATATAGATCCGATATGTATCTACAACCCATAGTTGGTGACATCGGCCCAGATCTGTCTACATTGGTTACTGTTTATGTTTCTGATTTGGTATACTGCTGTTTGTGTTTTTGATTTGATGTTGTGTTATCGATTTGGGGCCAGATCTGTCTACACTGGTTACGATTGAATTAGTGTACTGCTATTTTTTGTTTCTTTCATTAAATCCTTTGTTTCTCTCGATCTGACTTGTCCAATATCAGATTCGAAGTGATTCAGACAAGGAGAAATGCTCGAAACCTCTGAAATTGGCACCACATCCACACCTATGGATATGAACCCCAGTTTTCCCACAATTTTACCTCAGAACATTTGGAGTCTAATTACTGTCAAATTAGACTCCACTGACTATGTGTCCTGGAAATATCAAGTTGAAGCAATTTTGGAGGTACAAGGATTGGTTGCTTTTATTGATGGTACAATTTCTTGTCCCTCAAAATATTTTTTGGATTCACATGGACAGCCTACTAACGAGGTAAACTCTCACTCCTTAATTTGGATAAGTCAAGACCGTGCTCTTGTGTCGATACTCTCTGCCACTCTTACTCCCTCTACCTTTTCATGTGTTGTTGGTTGTAGTAGTAGTCATGCTCTCTGGCTGACTTTAGAACAATGATTTGCATCTATGACACGTTCTAATATCCTACAACTTAAATCTGAACTCCATAACTTGAAGAAAGGGCCTGATAATATTGATATTTACTTGCAACGTGTTAAGAATATTCGTGATAAGCTTGCTGCTGTCTCTGTAATAGTTGATGATGAAGATATATTATTGTATGTTTTGGATGGCCTTCCAAATGAGTATCATGGATTTAAAACTGCAATACGTACACGGAATCACTCTCTCACTCTTGATGACTTACATGCACAACTTAAAGCGAAAGAGCTTTCTTTAACTGTACTACATAAATTGAATGATTATATTCCCACTGCCATGTTTGCTAGCAACAGACTGTCTAATAATTCATATAGAGGTAGGGGAAGAGGATATGGAGGTGGTGGTCGCTTTGTGCGAAATAATACTTGGAGGCCAAACACTAATAATCTTGGTAAGCAAACTTCTCATGTTGGTTCTGATCAAGGCATAATGAGACCACGTCCCTCTTCTAATGGTATTTCTCGATCAGCCTCTTCCCCAAAGCCTGCTATTGTGTGTCAAATTTATGCTAAAATTTGACATTCTGCTCTAGACTGTTATCAACACATGAACTATGCGTATCAAGGCCGTCGACCTCCTCATAACCTCACTGCCTTGGCTGCAAATTATCAACATGCTCCAAATAATTCTAATGTTTGGCTCATGGATACAGGTGCTTCTAATCATTTGACTCCAGATTTGGATCAACTCAATTCTTCTTGAGAATACCAAGGCAGTGATCGTATTACTTTTGGGAATGGGGCAGGTGTGCCCATCTCCCGTATTGGTGAATCAAGTTTGCCTACTACTAAACATTTGTTTTCTTTACATAATGTTCTTCTTACTCCTTCTATTACATCTAATATGTTATCTATTCATCAGTTTTGTATTGACAATCATTGTATTTTTCTTTTTGGTGCTGATTCTTTTCAGATACTGGATCTAACTACTTAGAGAGTTCTGTACCAAGGTTTGAGTGAAGGAGGCTTGTACCCCATTCGTCCCCAGTCCTAATGCCATTTTGATTCTTTGAATGATTGTAATTCTTCCTCTTCTCCTATTCTTTCTTCTCAAATTGTTTGTAATAATGCACACATGTGCAAGAACTCTATGAACTCTATGGACTCTTTGGTTTGTAATACTGCACATAAGTGCAAGAACTCTTTAGCATGTAATTCCTACATCTTGTGGTATGAACGTCTTGGACATGCTTCTGCTCCCATTATTCATGCAATGCTTGACAAGTCAGGTATATCCTCTTCCCTCATGAAACCCTCTTGTTTGTGTACCCATTGTATGCATGCTAAACACTATCAATTACCTTTTACTCATTCTGAAACTATCTCTTTCTCACCATTACATATAGTCCACACTAATGTGTGGGGTCCTTCACCTCAAGTCTCTCTCGATGGATTTTGATACTATGTTTCCTTTGTAGGCAATTGTTCTCGTTACACATGGATATATCCTTTAACAAATAAATCTGATGTTTATTCTGTTTTCACCAAATTCAAACCATTCATTGAAAACCAACTTGATTGTCAAATGAAAATCTTACGTAGTGATGGTGGTGGTGAGTTCTTTAATTTTCCTCTTGATAAATACATTTCTGAAAATGGAATTCAACATCAAAAATCTTGTCCTTATACACCACAACAAAATGGTGTAGCTGAACGTAGACATCGTCATATCACATAAACTGCTTTAGCTCTTTTATCTTGCCCCTCTTTACCTTTAACATTCTGGTTCCATGCCTTTGCTACTGCTACTTTTCTTATAAATCGTATGCCTACAAAGACCTTAAATGGCAAATCACCCTTTGAGCTATTATTTAGAAGAGCACCTGACTTGTTTGGTTTGCGTACTTTTGGTTGCCTTTGTTATCCGTTGCTTAAACCATATGCTAAACACAAATTAGATTTCAAAACAAAATAATGTGTGTTTATTGGTTATGCTTTGGATTACAAAGGTTATCTTTGTTATGAATTAGAAACCAAACGTATTTTTGTTTCTCGTCATGTCTTATTTGATGAGTCCCACTTTCTTTTTAAAGATTCTTTATCCTCTCATAACTCTTCACCTACCACTTCCCCTCAAACACCAATTGAGTTTTGGGCTCCACAATCTATTTCCGTTGGTCCTTTCACGCATTCATCACAGCAGAGTACAATTCCCTCATCCACTCCAATCTTGAGAACTCTGAGGTAAGAGGATTCAGTCTGTTTAGATATACATGTTCCATCTCATTCCCCATCTTCATCACCCGACATTTCACCTATCCCTGAAAATTAATGTTTTGTCAATACATCAGACCATCCTGTTGTTCCTTCTGTTACTTCTCTACATCCTATGCAAACTCAATCTAAATCTGGTATTATAAAGAAGAAAGTTTATTTGGCTTGTGATTCTCCATGTGAGCCCACTACCTTCAAACAGGTCTCTTCCCAATTAGAATGGCAGCAAGCAATGGAAGATGAATATTCTTCTCTTCACTCTCAACAAACATGGACTCTTGTGCCCCCTCCGTTAAATCGCAATATTATTGGTTGTAAATGGGTCTATAAAATAAAGCGTCATTCAGATGGCACCATTTCTCGTTATAAAGCTCGCCTTGTTGCAAAAGGCTTTCACCAAGAAGCTGGTTTAGATTATGAGGAGACTTTCAGTCCGGTAGTCAAAAAGCCTACAGTTCATCTTATTTTGGCTCTCGCAGCACAATTTCATTGGAAACTTCGTCAGCTTGATGTTAAAAATGCTTTCTTACATGGCGTTTTAAAAGAAGAAGTGTACATGTCCCAACCACCCGGGATTGTTGATCCTGATCGTCCAAATTATGTGTGTCGATTTCACAAGTCCTTATATGGCCTTAAACGGGCCCCACGGGCCTGGTTTGATCGCTTTACATCACACCTCTCTACATTGAGCTTTCAAGCTTCAACTGCAGATTCATCCTTGTTTGTACGATGTCAAGGAGCTTCAATCACTATCTTACTACTTTATGTTGATGATATTATTTTAATAGGAAATGATCCTACTTATGTTGCATCCTTAATTTCAGACTTGGGATCTATGTTTGACATGAAAGATCTTGGACCTTTAAAATATTTTCTCGGGCTCGAAATTGAACAATCTGATTCTGGAATTTTTATTCATCAACATAGATATGTGCTTGATCTTCTTACCAAGGCTAAAATGTCTGATTGCAAGCCTGTCCTCACTCCATGTGCCACATCCCGGCTTCTTCACTCCATTAGTAATCCGTTACCTGATCTAACACATTATCGAAGTATTGTGGGTGCCTTATAGTATCAGACTTTTACTCGTCCGGATATTACTTTTGTTGTTTCCTATGTTTGTCAATTTATACATGGCCCTACTGATGCTCATTATGGTGCTGTAAAACATATTTTGCGTTATCTGAAAGGAACTTCACATTCTGGTATTATGTTTTCTGTTGGGCAAATGGATGTTACAGCCTTTTGTGATGCAGATTGGGCAGGTGATCCCAATGATCGTCGCTCCACGATTGATTTTATTATCTTAATTGGAAATAATCCAATTCATTGGGGGTCTAAGAAGCAGCACACTGTCTCTCGCTCCTCCACTGAGGCTGAGTATCGTGCTCTTGCCTCTACTACAGCTGAATTATCTTAGTTGCGGCAGCTCTTGTGTGATTTGCACGTTTATCTTCCACGTCCTCCACAGATTTGGTGTGACAATGTATCTGCCTTAGTCTTGGCCGCTACTCCAGTTTTTCATGCGCGCACAAAACACATTGAAGTAGACTATCAATATGTTCGAGAGAAGGTCCTACGCAAAGATGTTCTCGTTGATTTTATCTCTGTGTCCAATCAATTGGCTGATATTCTCACCAAGGGTCTTTCTACGGATTGTTTCAGTCACCATTGTGCCAAACTCATCATGGATCCCACATGAGTTTGAGGGGGGATGTTAAGTGTGTAGTATGTATGGCCCACTTTGTATTTAGTCTTGGCCCAATCATTTTATATTTAGTCTAAGAAACAATAGGCCTAGTCTTCATTATTGTATGTGAGCCCAGTAGGTTTTCACTATATATAAAGTTGGTTCCATTTGTAACAGATACGAAAAACAGAATATAAGATTTCAGCCATTTCTCTCTCTCACTCTCCCTTCATTCTTCTTGACATTTCTTTTCTCCTTATCAGATATATAAATATCTTTCAATAAAGAGGTATATGGGTCTATTATGTTTCGGGTTGCCAAAAAATTTAAATGGACATCCAAAAATCTTGTGTGATAAAAGATCGAGAGCTCTGGGAACATGTGAGATAAGCTTAAAGATCCCAACAATCAACTAGCCTTTTTCCAAGACGCTTTGGTGAGCACATAAAGTAGGTTGTTGGAAGAGCATATCATCAATCAAACTGATGACAATTTAAAATTCAAAGAGAAATTCTGGCACCAAAGCTCAAGAGTGAATTGGCTGAAATTTGGTGATAAAAACTCAAAGTTTTTCCACTCAACCACTATACAAAGAAGATAACAAAATCAAATTTCAAGACTCAAAATAATGATCACAATTTGGTGGAATCTTATTTGGAGATAAAGCACTTGATCTTATCTTATTTCTCTGATATTTTTAATTCTCTGATAGCCATCGAAATATGGAGGAGTTCTTGAATGTGGTGCAAAAGGTTGTCTCTCCAAAAATAAATAACATGCTTTGCCAACCCAAAGCTCCCGGTCTAGATGGTTTCCTCGGTATGTTTTTTTTTAGAAATATTGGACTACTATTGGCATCGCTGTTTTTAATGCATAAAAAGGCTTCTTTAATGGCAATTTTTTCCTTAGAGAGCTCAAACAAACAAACCTTATCCTTATTCCTATAGTCTTTTCCTTAGAATCAGTCAACCACTTTCGCCCTATCAGTTTGTGTAACTTTCCTTACAAGATAATCTCCAAAACTTAGCCAATTGTTTGAAGCGATGCCTCAGGTCGATGTTTTTCCCAACCAAGTCGCATTTGTTCCCGGTTGCCTCATTCGAGACAACATTATCCTAGCCCACGAAGCATTTCATTCCTTTGAAAATAAAAAAGACAGAAAGAGGGAAGAAATGACCATTAAACTTGACCTTAATAAATCTTATGATCATCTCGAATGGGATTTCCTAATTAGGGTGATGGAAAGAATGGATTTCAACCCCAAATGGTATCATCTCATACACCAATGCATAAGCTCTGTGTCTTTAAACATAGCGTGCAACAGGGACGAGATTGGAAAAATAATCCCCGAACACGGCTTAAGACGAGTTGACTCATTGTCTTGTCCCCATATCTTTTCCACTTCGTTCAAATTACCCTATCTTTCCTCTCTCCAAAGTCATTGAAGAAAAAAAAAACTAACTAGCCCATCTCTTCTTCGTTGATGATTCTATTATCTTCTCCAAAGCCACCGTAAAGGAGTGTGATGAAATTTTTAGAATCATCAACATTTATAGTACAGGTTAACTTTGATAAATCTAGTATTTTCTTCCATCCAAAGAAAGATGTGAACAGGGCCGGCCAGTAGGTTTTGGGACTCAAGGTAAACTTGTAAAATAGAGCCTTTTATATAATAATTTTTTTTATGCAAAATATATATTTTTGTATTTTTACAAGATAATAGGAAATGACTCAAATATATAACCTGCCAGAATACTAATGATAAATATAATGTATCATTTTTAAACAACCCACCCTGGCTAAAAGACTTACAATTATCACTCAAGTACTCTTCCTCCCCCCCCCCCCCCTAAAAAAAAGTAAACAAAACAAGGATAATAAACTGAAAATATTAATTAAAATATGATATTCTCGCCCTTTTTGTTGCAAAATCACTAATCAAGCTTGGATAATCAAGTTTTTTCACCATATCCTTTTCAATTGATAATAATGCTAGTCCATTCAACCTCTCTTGTGACGTTGTTGATCGAAGGTAAGATTTGATTAATTTCAACTTTGAAAAGTTTCTTTCTGCAGTTGCAACGCTGACTGGTATAGTCAATAATATTCTATAAGTTATCCACGCATTTGAAAAAGTCTCATCCATTGTATGCAAATAATTCAACACATCAACGGCTTTTTTCGCTTCTTTTGGCAAGTATTCTCTCAACAACTTTAACTCCAAAAATAAGTCCTTACGATCAATATCATAATGGCTTCCATGTTTGAGTTTTTCTTCAAGGTTGTCACACTGAGTCTTCAAACTATCATCATCCATGGACTTAAGCTTCTTCAAATCAAATAAAAACCCAAAAAACCCTTCATAACATTGGAATTGTTCAAATCAACTCTTGAGTGAAGAAATATCTTGATCCACTACATGTAAAAAGTAATTGATTCGAAATGATTCTTCGCCTGAAAGTTCCACCTCTTTAGTAACACTCTCATCAAATTGCTTCTTTCTTTGAATGACTCGTTTTTCACAAAACACCGCTTCAATTTCCATATCCATTGCTAATTGTTGTGCTTCAATCATGGCCTTTTTGAACCCATTCTCTCTGTAGTCCTGAAAGTATTTAATTAGTCCTTTCAATTGATCAATGGCAATATCAATTTGCATATCTCCTTTTTGTAGAAATTTACTAACAGTGTTGACAGCAAACAACAAATTATGCCAAATAACCATACTTAATAAAAACTCAAAATTCTCCATGTCATTAATTGACAATGATTCGGCTTCGCTTTTTGCTTTCGGTTCCCGATCCACATTTGCTAAGTGAATTAACGCATCTCTTAATTTTCTAGCTTGAAATCTTACTGCTTTAACACTGTCAATGCGACTCTCACATCGTGCTTGTGACAAAGACTTCAGAGTTAAACCTTCAACATGTTCTTTCAAAATATCCCATCTTTTGGTAGAAGAAGAAAATAAAGTATAAAGTCGTTGTACCACACCAAAAAAAGAAACAACTTTAGAACAAAAGTTTGCCATATCACAAAGTGCAAGGTTAAGACTATGACAACCACACGGAGTGTAAAATGCTCTTGGATTTACTTCGAGTAACCTATTCTGAACACCTTTATTTTTTCTTTTCATATTAGATCCATTATCATAACCCTGTCCTCTTACATCACAAATATTAAGTCCCAAAGTTGCCAACACTTCTTCAAGCTCATTAAAAAGCCCTAATCCCGATGTATCATCTACCTTTAAAAATCCTAAAAAAAACTCCTCCACATTAATTTGACCTTTTGAAATATCAACACAACGTATAATTAAAGTCATTTGTTCCTCGTGACTTGCATCTGGAGTACAATATAGTATGACAGAGAAATATTTAGCTTCTTTGATTGTGTTAATGATTTCACGTTTGATCTCACCCGCCAATAATTCAATAATTTCATTTTGAATTTTATGTTAAAGATAATGGTTGTGGATTTCACCACTTTAATAACGTCGAATATGCTCTTTCATTATTGGATCAAACTCCAATATCATTTCAATTAAATCTAAGAAATTTCCATTATTTTCTTGATATATCTTCTCATTATCTCCTCAAAAAGCCAAATTGTTCTTGGCTAGTGCTTTAACAACAGAAATTATCCTCACTAACACTTCTTTCCAATGCTCTCTCTCTTTATTTATCATTTGTTGTGCCTCTGAATCAATTGTTTCATTCTTTTTCAATCTCATTTCTAAATCAAGCCAACTTTTCATGCAAGAAATATGTTCATTACCCCCCTCGTGACTTAAAAGCCTCTGAATAATATTTTTCCAATTGTTAAATCCGTCAGTAGCCAATTGAGTCTTGTTCTCATCCGACCTAAACAATTACAGCAAAAGCAAAATACCCTATTTAAAGAAAGTGAATATACTAGCCATCTTCTATCACGCTTCTCTCCATTCAACCATTGTCGAGTGTAGTGCACTCGAGAGAAATGTCTACCATCATTATCTTTAGGAAAATCAACAACAACTCTTATGGGCCTTCGTTCCACTAAAAGCTCTCTATGGTTTCTACCAATCTTATCCCAATTTTCAGGATCATAAATATTTAACGGTCCATATTCATTACTAGATTCTTCATTCACCAAATTTTCATGCTCTTTGTTTAAACCTTCTTCATTATCGTTCTCATTAATATCGTCTTGATGCACCAAATTTTCATCTTCAATCAAAGCTTCTTCATTTTCATTCTCATGTTCATTTCCCGTTTCATTCAATTTAAAAATAAATTTATCAAGAGCTCCCGTTTGGGATTGCATAAATTTTTCTATCTTTTGCTTCTTCTTTAATTTTTTCCATCCAGAAACATACTTTCTAGGAGGCATGGTATAAATACACAATAATTCAACAATCAATCTAAAAAATTCCAACCGCAACCAAATAAAGGAACAATGGAACCTGATTTGCTGAATTTGTAAATCAAACTTGAAAGCCTTTCCTCGCTAAAAAAATCCTGAAAATACATTAAAAAAATTAACATCATGAACTTATTACACAAAAAATATTAGCATTTAGGACAAACATAACAGCATTTAGAACACAAAATAAATAATAATAATAATAATAATAATAATAATAATAATAATAATAATAATAATAATAATAATAATAATAAACAACATTTAGAACAAAAAACAAACACAAATCAGGTTGTACTCTTTTTTAATGTTGTTAATTTTTTTACGCTTTTTCTTTTAATAAATTTGGTTGCGATTTTTTTTTATTTACTTAACTTAAAAAATGTTACTAATCAGGTTGTACTCTTTTTTAATATTTTTTTTAGTTAATGACAGATTAATAACCGATTTTATTAAATAATGCCGGATAAAAAAAAATTAACTAAAAAACGCAACCTAATTTTATTAACAGATTTTATTAATAACAGATTAATAACAGATTTTATTAAGTTAACTAAAAAAAACGCAACCTAATTTATTAAAAGAAAAAACATAAAAAAATGAACAACATTAAAAAAGAGTACAACCTGATTTATTAAATAATGTCGGATAAAAAAAAATTATATGGAAAAAAAACAAACCTCTTGATTTTGAATATATTTGGATTAAAATCTCTTGATCTTGACTTTCCTTTTCCTATCTTGAAGATTTTGTAAATGCACTTAAGAGAATGAGAGAAGAGAGCTGTACTTTGGTTGGAATGATAAGGGTAGGGTTTATTTTGGATATAAAGCATAGAGAGGTGTTAGTGAATTTTTAGTTTAAGGAATTTTGGGCCTAAAAATTTATACAGCATACTAATAAAAAATTTGGGCCTAAAAATTTATATAGCATACTAAAAAAAAATTTGAGCCTAAAAATTTATGTCAAATTTGGCGGCCCAAGGGATTGCCTCATTGGCCTACCTCTTGGGGCGGCACTGGATGTGAACACCAATAAATGGATTTATGACTGCCTTAAAGTCAGAGAAATGGATCCTATGTCTATATATTTAGGTCTTCCGTATGGGGAAAATCTAAACGGGAAGCTCTCTATTTTAAGAAGGTGGATAAAAAGCTACAAGGTTGGAAAAAAGTCTCTTCTCACCGGGGGGGAAGAAAAATTCTTATATAATCAGTAGTGCAAGCCATTTCCACATACTATATGTGTTGTATGCTCTGAAAAGAAGGATATGTGACAAAATAAACTCTATGATCAAATCTTTATGGCGGGGAGGACATGATAAAGCAAGAAAAATTCACTGGAAGAAATGGGATTGAATGAAAAACATCAAAGGAAATGGATGCATGGGTTTTCGTGACTTATATAGTTTTAATATCGCTCCCCGTGCAAGGCAATCAAGGAGACTGTTAAGGGAACCTAACTCTATGTGGGCCACAATGCTAAAATCCATTTACTTCCCAAATAAGTATTTTCTTTTAGCTAAGAAAGGGTATAGACCTTCTAAAATATGGGCCAGTCTACTGGAGGGTAGGGATCTATTATTTAGAGGTTTAAGATGGCAGGTTAGTAATGGAAAAGACATCCATGTTTGGAAGGACAAATGGACTCATGGGGCAAAATGCTCTCCCCACCAAAGAAAACCTCCATCATAAAAAGTGCTCTTCGAGCCCTTGGTGTCCAATTTGTAAAAATGAACCCGAAAGTATTGAACATGTGATTTTTAAATGCAAAAGCATGATGGATGTTTGGGAGATGAGAGGGATGGATAATGTGATCCCAAAAGCAAACGATCATTCCGCTCTTCAATGGTGTTCGCAAATGGTGGAGGATAAGTGTTCTCATTTTATAGATGTTTTGTCTTCCATTTTTTTCACAGGTTGGCATGTATGAAAAAGGAGAAACAAGTCTATTTTTTAGGACCTACTTTTACCCCAGCTTTGTTGCAAACCTTTCGGACAAAAACCAGAGGGATTGTAACACAGATCTTCTCCCCGATACTGAAAAGATGCCTGCTACTTGCACATCTCACGCACGGTCGCAAATATCATGGATATTCCTGCAGAAGGCTCCTTAAAATTCAATGTGGACTGTGCACATACCAACAATACTCCACCAACTTTCGTTGGAGGTGTTTTACATAACCACCTTGGTCAACTTTTGCACGTTTTTCGTCTCAGTGTGAGGGCAGGTTCTGCCATTATGGGGAAACTTTTATTATAAAGATGCCTGCAAAAGATTTGCACATTATAAGTACACTAATTTGACTCTTGAAAGTGATAACAAAGAGCTCATTGAGCTCTTCAAAAATCAATATTTAGTGCCTTGGTATATTTCCACTCTCTTAACTGACATTCGAGAGTTGTCTCTATCTGTGTCATTTAGTTGGGTGAATAGACAAGGCAACCAAGTTGCTAATTGGGTTGCTTCGAAAGCGGGTGGGGTTGATTCAGGGGCTGATCCACATGGGGGCCAAGGGGGGCCTTGGCGCTGTTCAATTTTTGAAAAATAAAAAATATATATATATATAGGATTTTTTGGTAAAATTTCAAACTTTAAGGTATAACTCTAATTATATTTAAAACTGAGGGTGTAAGATTGTAATTAATTAAAAATCTAAACCTTGTCAAATTTCTGTAATTTGTGTCCCAAATATATATGCTAAAAAAAACTCGAAATAAACTCGAAATATATAATTTGTAGTCAATTTGGATGAACTATAATTTGTATAAAACTCGAAATAAAGTTATAATTTGTATAAAACTCGAAATAACCTAAAAAAAATTGTCTCCGAGGCTCCGCCCCCGAACCCCCGACACTACTCCAAACTTTGGCCCTGGTTGACCAAAAATCCTAGATCCGTCACTGGGTTCATTGTAACTTGGATTGGGTGTCCCGTCCCCATTCCATTCTCTCTGACCCGTTGCTAGCTGATTGTTCTCTTTAGGCTTTGTTAAGCCTTTTTTTCATGCCCGCCACCCCAAGAAAAAAAAAACATGTATGTTCAAAGTCTAATAAAAAAATTTATGCATGCATCGCATGCGTTGCATTCTAATATAAAATTTAAATTTGAAGTCCAGAATTTGAATGTAAAAAGTCTATTTATTTTTAGACATGTCCACGCATCATGTGGGTTGTATTCTAATTTGAAATTTAAATTTGAAGTCGAAAAAGTGAATGTAAAAAATATATTTGTTTTATGCATGAGTACAGCCTCTCAATGAATGTCCTAATTGGGATAAAGAGTCATTATTAGCTCTTAGTGTAAATTTTTAATTTTGATAGCTAACTAGCGTATACCATCCCAATTTTAAAGTAAAATTTTCACAGGCTTCAGCCAAATAACAAACAAATAAAGATTAAAACAATCATCATTTAAAAATAAAAATAAAATGAAATAAATAGGGCACAAAAAGAATTTTAGAGAAAGAAAAAGTTCTCATTAATTGGTTTGTCAAAAAAAAATTGGGGGGGGGGTGGGGGGGGGAGGGGGTTGTCACTCCTTATTTACAGTACAAGTTGATAGAGTCTTAATAGAAGTGGGCATCCACTTAAACATGATAAATACAAAGAAAACCTCTTCGGGAGGGTTATTAGGGTGGAATTTTTCATTTGATGTCCACTTTCGGGGAGCAGAGTCTTTGGAACCTATAGGTCTTCCACATTTCTGGCATGCAATAGATTCATTTGCTATTGATGCCAACATTTGTCCCACTGGTACATCAATTTTAGCTGGCATATTTGCAGCAGGTACATGAGACTTGGTTACTTTTGCAACATCATTGAATGCATCGGGTAATTTATTTGCAATTTTTTGAAGATGCAATATCCTTCTCACTTTCTGGTCACATTGAGCAGTACGGAGGTCTAGATGAGATAAAGTGAAAGTGTTCCATGTTAATTCTCATCGTTCTTCAGAAACGTACCGTGCTTCTGGAACGTTTTTTCCTTCCCCTAACGGTGGGAAGAGGGTCTCATCAAAATGATAATTCACAAATCTAGTGATAAACGTATCACCTGTCAGTGGCTCAATATAACGAATGATTGATGACAGAGTTGGGCAGAGTTGCCTTTATTTTTTGGACTCACGACCATAAAATATAACAATAAATTTACAAAAGTCCGCACGACCATAAAAGCTAACAATAAAACTACAAAAGCCCTCACGGACATAACACAAAAAATATAATCGTGAATATTAATGACATTAAATAAATAGTCCCCTTGTTGTAAACCATTGACTTCTCCGTGTGCTCCACGTGGATAAAAGTTAACGATAAAATGTTATCCTGCAAAAAAATAGGATACAAAAAAGAGATGATATTAGTAACCAAGTAATTTTTTAAAAAAATCTTATTCAAGCTAAAAAAAATTACATATACGAGTTACACTTATTACTATATTCTCAACCCGAAGGTCTTGTGACTACGTGGTCAGCTCCTACGAGTTACATTAGTCCCATACGAGGTGTTAGTGTCTCTTACGAGGTTGTTTGAGGACTGGTTTATGTTTTCACCCTCAAACGACATGTTTTTAAGCATAATCTAAATATTTTCAAATTATCATCATATTCTCAAATCGGGAGACTCGTGACTACACTATCAGTTCCTACAAGTTACATTGGTCCCGTACGAGGTGTTCATGCCTCTTACGGGGTCGTTTGGGGGTTGGTTTGAGTTTTCATCCTTTAACGGCTTGTTTTTAAGGTTAATCTAGATATTTTTGAATTATCATCATATTCTCAAATCGGGAGACCCGTGACTACACGGTTAGTTCCTTCGAGTTACATTGGTCCCATGCGAGGTGTTAGTTCCTCTTACGGGGCCGTTTGAGGGCTGGTTTAGATTTTGACCCTCTAACGCCATATTTTTAAGCCTAGTCTAGATTTTTCAAATTATCATCATATTCACAAACCGAGAGAACCGTGACTACGCTGTCAGTCCCAATGAGTTACATTGGTTCCGTGCGAGGTGTTAGTGCCTCTTACGGGGCCGTTTGAAGGCTGCTTTAGGTTTTCACCCTTTAATGACATGTTTTTAAGCTTAATATAAATATTTTCAAATTATCATCATATTCATAAACCGAGAGACACGTGACTACGTAGTCAGTTTCTACAAGTTACATTGATCCTGTGCGAGGTGTCTATGGCTTTTAACGACTTGTTTTTAAGCCTAATCTAAATATTTTCACATTATTTTCATATTCTCAAATCGGGAGACCCATGACTACGCGGTCAGTTCCTACAAGTTACATTGGTCTCGTGCAAGGTGCTCATGCCTCTTACAAGACCGTTTGGGGACTGGTTTGGATTTTCACCCTTTAACGGCTTGTATTTAAGCTTAATCTAAATATTTTTAAATTATCATTATATTCTCAAATCGGGATACCCGTGACTACACGGTCAGCTCCTACAAGTTAATTGGTCCCGTGCAAGGTGTTCATGCCTCTTACCGTATCGTTTGGGTTTTCACCCTTTAATGGCTTGTAATTAAGCCTAATATAGATATTTTAAATTATCGTCATATTCTCAAATTGAGAGACCCGTGACTACGTGGTCAGTTCCTACGAGTTACATTGGTCTCGTTCAAGGTGTTTATGCCTATTACATGACCGTTTGGGGGCTGGTTTGGATTTTTAACCTTTAACGGCTTATATTTAAGCCTAATTTAGATATTTTCAAATTATCGTCATATTCTCAAACTGGGAGGACCGTGACTACGCGATCAATTCCTACAAGTTATATTGGTCCCGTGCGAGGTGTTAGTGCCTCTTACGAGGCTATTTGAGGGTTGGTTTAGGTTTTCACTCTCTAACGGTATATTTTTTAGCCTAATCTAAATATTTTTAAATTATCGTCATATTCACAAATTGAGAGACCCGTGACTACGCAGTTAGTTTTTACAAGTTATATTAGTCCCGTGTGAGGTGTCTATGCCTCTTACAGGGCCGTTTGGGACTGGTTTGGGTTTTATCCCTTTTAACCGCTTATTTCTAAGTACATGCAACTAAGTAGATCTATATATATATATTTCTAATGTGACAAACAACAAAAGGAGAAGGGAGATGAAAGAAAAGAAGAGAAGGCAAAAGATATGCTTGTGTGACTACCTCTCAACTTGAAAATTTTCATTGTAGTGACTATGAATTGGAACCTTCTCTTCTCTTGCGTTTGAAGGTAATTTTGTTTTTTCGTCTCTAGAAATCCATATATTTTCTTCATACCTAATAGATTAAAATTAATTAGTACAAACAATATAGTTCTTTTAATCTTAATACCAGGGAAGATATTGAAGGCTTAATAATGTTATTAAAAAAGGCATTTCAATTAACAACCTCATACTTTGCTCGAATAAAATTCTCAGTCCCAACTCTGTCATAGTTACGAGGCGACTCACCTTCCTAGTAGCTATTTGATTTCTCATTTCCCATGGCTAAAAGCAAACACCAATCAAACAGACTTTTAATCAACAAGTCCTTCGCTCATAAAACGATGTCTAACATGAATTACTGAAAGTAAGAAACTAAAGTGTGATGTTCACATTCAATAAATGCAACTTGATCTGGAAGCCAAGTGATCAGTGTAGCTGATCTAACCTGCAACAATAATAATAGGAATTTGTATAGCCATATTAAACAAACAAAAATAGAAAAAAGAACCTTGGGAAAGATGGTTAAAACATGAAAACACCTTAAGTCCCTCTACTTTGTCTTTCATTGCATTTGAAAGGATTTCAGTTTGTTTCATTGCATGAAGAACCTTGGGAAATATGGTTAAAACATGAGATTTAGGGAATACCATAGCAAACCAATAGCGTTGGCTTAATCATAAGTAACACATAAACTTTCAATTTATGCAAATTGACCTCATAAATTTCAATTGGGAAAGTTTTGGAATGTAGTTTGGGATGAGGCCAAAACTATGATCTTTTGCTGCTTTAGTTTGCATATAGTTTTGAAATAGGATCTTTGGAAGCATCGTATTTAATTCCTCCATATGACACCCCGCCTAATTAAATACCGGGTGATCAGTCCTTTATTAATTAAATCAGAATATCCGGTTGGTTCAGATTATGCATCCATGTCGAAAACTTGTTTTAAAATACTAACCACCTAATATTTAAAAAGGTAGATGTCAAAATTTTATCTTATCAATTAAAATAAAGAAATTAAACTAAATAACCAATCATTCACCATTCAATTCAATCTCATACGAACTGAAATAACTAACATAAAATAAAGAAGTCGGAGTAAACATATCCAGTCAAAATCAAATACAGTAAGCCAACAAAATAAATCCAACAACTCAGAATAGAAATGAATTAAATCTCAAATATCTGAAGGTATAAATAAGAAGGGACGACATGTCCAACTGATGCAAATAACTCAAAAGTGAGGAATGATAGACTCAGAGGCGTCTACAACCAAAGTCCTGTAGCCTCCACAGCAGCTACAGCTCGTCAAATGATTAAAACTCCTAAGTCTGGTGTACCTGTGGCTGAGCACCTAAAATAATTTGACAAGAAAAGATCATTACAGAAAACGGATCAGAGCCCTAGCTGAAAACAGTTTAAAAATCAACAAGTGCTTAGAATGATTTTATTAGCACATATATTCTTCATGTTAAATTATCGAACTCACTTGGAATGCTCACCTCTCATTTAATGTGCACGCTTAGCGAATATTCAAACTCCACTAGTTATACTCCTATACTAACTAGCCCTATTTGTCTACTAACTAGTCATAACCGACATCATTCCCATGAATTTCCCTCGCAAATAGATAATAAATATAATCAATTCCTCTTTAGCATAAACAGACCCTTTCAGTCTAATATAGTAATTAAGTGTTCGCTACTTAATTCATTACAGGTTTTATCATTAATTCTACCTAAAAATTTCACAAAGTAGATATCATCACAAATATATATATATATATACACTTTATCTTATATATATACAATATTGCACCCCGAGACACAGCTGCGGTGCCTGCATACTCTGCTATCATGTCCTGCTGCATCGCTCATTTGCATAAAGGATTAAAGGTTTAGTCTCTCGCGAACCATCAAAACAAAACACATATATTGGAAGCGAACATAGTCCCAAGCCGATGGGCTACGCACATACCTACTCACCGATACTACCGTTCTCACAGATAGTCCGTACCTAGGTTCTATGCTCTAGTGGTACCCATCAATATCCCACCCGAGGGCTACTCGGGGCATGATTGTCCACAATGTGCAACCTACGCTCGATAGCAAGCAACTTAGGTATGTTATACACATAATCGTTTATTCAAATAAGCATACACACAGCTTTATATATATATATATATACACAATAGGCATTCTCGCAACCCAAATCCTTGAGTTTATAGATAGTATCGTCATATCTACTATTCACATTAATGCAACATTTCGACTTATCTCCCTAACGTATACCTTTTCTCTAAGGCTCTATTACCCCGCTACATCCCCTTGAGTAGTCGCTCTCTCAACTCATTGCTAACTAGATATATAAGTCATTTGATAATAGCGTAGATTATTTTCTCTCATTTGGACCAACCTAGAAGGGTTTCTAACTTATCTGGGCCAAAATAAGCATTTTGGAATCTCGTTAGAAGTCCAGAATTCTCATTCGAACGAGGTCGTTCGAACGAACTTCTCACTTCGAATGAACTCAAAAATCTCGTTGGAATTCTCGTTCGAACGAGGTCGTTCGAACGACCTGGGCAGGTCTTCGAACGAGAATTTTGGGAGTACCCCTGTTCTTCCAAACTTCGCTTTCCCAATTCTTTCCTCATCCAAACTCCTCTAAAATTTATCCCAACTCCCAATCAATGATTCTAAACCATTCCTACTCATAATAATGGGGTACTTTCCAACATAATTTACATGACAAATCTTTACATAATCATAGGAAATCTAAATTAATGTCTTAAATCTCTAAAAGTCCATTAATATAAACCTACCATGAACAATCACTCAAAACCCCCCAATTATTTCATGATTACAACATAAAATTTCCAGATTTATCATTCCTACCTTAGTGTTATTCATCTACATGCAAACCTATCTTCCAATTTCACAATTTAATGGTGATTCAGTCTCAGATTCATATCATCAATTGTTATCTCATAATCTAAGTTAACATGAATCATATATGCTCAGAATTTTAGCAAGATAAACACTTGCCTTTTCGTGACCCTCTGAATTGCTGAATGAAATTGGTATGGGGATGATCCTCTCCTCGCGATCTACGCATTGGTGTGGTTTCCAGTGGGAATGCTTGAATCCTTAGCCCAACTCTCTACGTCTTCTTCTTCTTCTCCCTCTTAGGTTCTCTCTCTCTAGTGGGTTAGAAACTGTCAGATGGCCTAATGCCCACGTTCCTTTTTCTTTTTAATTCTTATTTTCATCCATTTAATTTCCCAAAAATATCAAAAGACCAAAATACCCCTATGGGGTGTTGTTTTGGGCTAAAATGCCCCGAAATCCAAAAAAACACCCGAGTAGTGTTTTCTACCTATTTTAACCCTTTCGGACACACCGGCGCACTCAAAACGACCATACGAGCTACTTAAAAATAAAATTATCCTTTTAGTTCAATAAAGTAATATTGACATGACTCAGACGCGTATCCCAACTAAGTGTATTATAACTACCGTATGTTTTACTCCTGAACAAAATAATATTCTCATATCCATATATTACTTTACTCGCTAATTAATATTCCACGTAATTATTTTCGATAAATACTAACTCTCGTCACGCTAGTAATTATTACAATTAAATTTGGATTAATTATAATTTAAATTTTCTCCCGTTAAATTAATTAATTCAAATCCCATAATTAAAATAAAATTCCACAAAATTACGGGGTATTACATACTTCCCCCCTAATAACAGAATTTCATCCCGAAATTCAAAAAAAGGCTAAATAAAGGTATACCCGGTGGATACAAATCTGGATACTTTTTTTGCATGTCATCCTCACGCTCCCAGGTAGACTCCTCTACATTATGATGCGCCACTGCACTCGTACTAACGACACTATCTTTGACCTCAGCTTCCCCTCACTACGGTGCAGAATGGCAACTAGTCCCTCCTCCTAGGAACTATCAGGCTGAAGATCAATCTCCTACAATGCAATGTGGGTGTGGGCTAAATTATCCCGAAGATATCTCCTTAGCAAGGAAATATATAACACGTCATGAATCCTATGCAGGTGCTTCGATAACCCAAGTCCGTAAGCTACTGGCCCAATCCGTTCAATAATAGGGAATGGCCCAACATACCTCAGTGCCAACTTCCCTTTCTTCCCAAATCGCATTACTCCCTTCATAGGAGATACTCATAACAACACCTGATCCCCAACACTGAATTCTCTGAAAAATCTCTTGGCGTTAGCATAACTCATTTGCTAGTCCTGAGCAACCCGAATGCAACTCTGTATCAACTCAACCTTAGCTGAGGTGTCCTGAATCACCTCCGACCTAAGTAATTTATTCTCCCACACTTCAAGCCAACATGTTGGAGAACGACAGGGTCTACCATACAATGCCTAAAACGGAGCCTGCCAATCGTAAACTGGTAGGAGTTATTATAGGGAAACTCCACCAGTGGGAGGCATTGCTCCCATCCCCCTCCAAAATCCAGGACACACATTCGCAACATGTCTTCCAACATCTAATTCGTCCGCTCTGTCTGCCCATCTATCTGCGAGTGATAGGATGAACTCAACCGTAACTCCATACCCGTGGCCTGCTAGAAATTCTCCTAAAATTTGGATACAAAGATCTTGTCCCGGTAGGACACAATATCTAGGGGCACCCAGTGGAGTCTCACTATCTCGGCAATGAAGATTTGAGCATACTTCCCCGTAGTATAGTCTATTCGAACTGGCAGAAAATGAGCCACCTTGGTCAATCGATCCCTAATCACCTATACGGAATCGCGGCCTCTCTGCGATGTAGGTAGCCCTGTAATAAATCCATGGAAATGCTCTCCCATTTCCACATAAGGATCTCTAACAGCTGTAGTAGTCATCCCGGTCTCTAATGGTATGTCTTCACCAACTGATAAGTGGCGCACCTCAAAACAAACTCGACGATATCCTTCTTCATTTCACTCCACCAATACTATCGCCTCGTATCCTGGTACATCTTATCCCCTCCAGGATGTACTGTAAATCGTGAACTGTACGACTCTATCATCACTGCATGCCGCAACTTCTCCCCCTCTGGGACTACTAGTCTGCCATTAAAGCATAAGCCCCCATCTGAGCTCATAGAGAAAGACTCTGCTCCCTCGACTAAAAGCTGGATAATCCGATGCTGACAGAAGGAATCCGCTGCCTGAGCCTGTATCACCCTTGTAACTATCTCGGGTGTAACTGTCATCACTGTCATGAATGATCGGGAAACTGCATCTTGATGCCCGAGTTCTTTCCACTTCGCCTTCCACACCTCGACCACCTCACCTGCTGGCCTACGGCTCAATGCGTCTGCTACCACGTTAGCCTTCCCTGGGTGGTAATGGATGTCGAACTGGTAGTCCTTTATAAATTCCAGCCACCTTCGCTGACACATATTCATCTCCCGCTGCATGAAAAAATTTTGCAGGGATTTGTGATCCGTGAACAGGCGAAATTTCTCCCCCAAGAGATAATGCCTCCATATCCGTAATGAAAACACGACTACCACTAACTCCAAGTCGTGGGTGGAGTAATTCTTCTCGTGAGGCTTAAGATTATAGAAAGCATAAGCAATTTCCTTATCCTTCTGGTTAAGTACACCCCCAAGTCCTGATAAGGACGCATCAGTGTAGACCAGGTACTCTAACCCGGGCCTGGGTAGTTCTAGAACTGGTGCTGAAGTCAGCTTGTCCTTCAGCTCGTCAAAGGCCAACTGACAGGTATCATCCCATATATATGGAATCCCTTTTCGAGTCAATTTTGTCAACGGACCCGCTATCTTTGAGAATCCCCGAATAAACCTCCTGTAGTATCCTGCCAGCCCCAAAAAACTACGAACCTCAGTAGGTGTAGTGGGTTGCCCCCACTCCCTCACCGCTGACACCTTTCCCGAATCTACTGATATCCCCTCCTCGTAGATTATGTGACCCAAGAACTGAGCCTCCTTCAGCCAGAATCCACACTTTTTATACTTTTTATACAGCTCATGCTTACGCAGTGTATGCATAACCATCCTTAGATGCTAGGCATGCTCCTCCTTAATCCGTGAATAGATCAGGATGTCATTACTGAAGACGATGACAAATTGATCTAGGAACTCTCTGAACACCCTGTTCATTAAGTCCATCAAAATGGTTGGAGCATTCGTCAGTCTAAACGGAATCACTCGAAATTTATAAGACCCATATCATGTCAAGAATGTGGTCTTTGATACGTCATGTTCTAGTACCGTAGTTGGTGATAACTCGACCTCAAATCTATCTTTGAGAAAAAGGTAGCTCCCCTCAATTGGTCGAACAAGTCATCGATTCGGGGAAATGGATACTTATTCCGTATCGTGACTTTGTCCAACTCTCGGTAATCAACACACAACCTCAACGACCCATCTCTCTTCTTTACAAATAATACGGGAGCACTCCAAAGCGAGGTACTCCTACTAATGAAGCCCTATCCCAATAGCTGCTCAATCTGGTCCCATAGCTCTCTCATCTCAGTCGGAGCCATACGGTAGGGTGCTCGGGCTATCGATCGGGTGCCAAGCATCAAATCTATGAAGAAATAAATCTCTCGACTAGGTAGTCGTCAAGGTATATCCTGGAACACATCGGTAAAATTTTGAACTACGAAAATCGAATCAATACGAATCACTATCTCCCTAGAGGTCTCCTCCTCTATGTAATATAAATGGGTGGACGACCCTACCTTAAGATAAGGCATCACCACTAGGAACATCTCATGTCCCGGTATAGCAAATATCATACTCCTACTAAAATAATATATCATGGCTCTATAGGCGGCAAGCCAATCCATGCCAATAATGGCGTCATGCTCGTGCATATCTACGACTAGCATATCTGCTAGAAATATCAAACTCCCAATCTCTATACCTACTCCCCAACATATAAAGAAAATCAATGACCCATTCCCTAGCGGTGAGTCTACACAAGTCACTGTGCTCTCGACTGTGTCTAACAATCCTGTTGCTCGTGCAAAGCTAGTAGCTATAAAGCAGTGTGATGCCCCCGTGTTAAACAAAATGCGCCCCATAGTCCCATGGATGGAAAACGTACCCTCAACAGCGGGGGGTGCCTGATGAACTGGGGCCTGATGGACATTGTAGAAACGTTGATACTATAACTGACCCTGCTATACAGGAGCTGCTGGAATAGTTAGCAAGGCTGGAACCTGGGGTGGTGTTGGGAGGGCGGGTGGAAATAACGGTCGTTGGGGATCCTGACGAGCACCCTACTGTTGTTGCTACTGCGGGGCTCTACCCCTATGGGGACAGTCCTGACATTTGTGGCCAGTATTTCCATAAGTAAAACACCTCCCTGGAAAGTGTCCTCCCCTCTGTCCCAGCTGTCCCCGACCCTGTTGGCCGTTACCTCTACTCCCCTGGCCCTGTTGAAATCGTTGTTGCCCCTATTGGCCCTGCTGACCCGACTGGCCCTGTCTAAAACCTCACTGTCCCTGTCTGAAGTATCCAAAAAGGAATCGCTTAGCAGGATCTCCCTGATGGAAACCCTGTTCACCCTGACGGACCTGTCCCTGAGCTGCGGGTGTCCCATCAGTACACTACCTCTTGTCCGGCCCTACTGGCTGGAGACCCCAACTCGTTTTCTTCCCTGTTGGTGGAAGAGGTGGTCCTGACAATGTAGTAGGTCAGTATTAACCACATCAGAATAAGTGTCCAATGAAAGATTCTCTAACAAGTACTGGCGAATCTTCCAAGTCAGACCATCCATGAATCTCTTAATCTTCTTCTCTTCTGTCGGTATCTCGTCTGGAACTAAATTCAAAAGGTCTATAAACTCCTCCTCATACTCAACAACTGTCCTTCCCTCCTGCTTGAGGTTCAGTAGCTTTTGCCTTATCTCAGTCTACACGACGGAAGGGAAGTACTTACAGTCAAATCGCACCCATAAATCCCTGATAGTCAAGCTGTCTCTCTCCTCCGTAGTGGTGATGGACTCCCGCCACTGTAGCACTGCTCTTATTAACTTAAAGGTATCCAGAATCTTCTTTTGCACTTCGGTGCACTCGTTCATCCTCAGGTGCCTCTGTATATCTTTCCTCCACTGACTTGCCTTTACCACATCTGAACTCCCCGCGAACTCTGGAGGGTGTGCCTTCTGAAAGGCATCTCTGACACGCTCCCATGTAGAAGGGAGAGCATGGACCGGTGCTGGAGCCACTATTGGTGCCGGTGGCGGAGCTTACTGTACCATGCCTAATGCGACGTTAATTGCTTGTGCTACAATAGCAGCAACTTTCGCAGCGTTCATCATTCCCTGGGCCGGAGCTGGATGGGGTTTGGGATAGGCATCCCAATTGGCTCACTGTGCACGTCTGGGAGGCATCTGATATGAGAGAGAAGCTTTATAAGTCCATAGTAAATATTTCAAATAGCATAAGACGTAAAAACGCAAATAATAAATACAACAGTCCTAAATATATGGCCCTACATCAAAGATAGCTACACGGAGGACATAATAAGTCATACAGATCCTAAGGACTCTAGAACCGAAAGCTCTGATACCACTTGTGATACCCTGCCTAATTAAATTTCGAGTGAACAGTCCTTTATTAGTTAAATAAGAATATCCGGTTGGTTCAGATTATGCATCACTATCGAAAACTTGTTTTAAAATACTAACCACCTAATATTTGATTAGGTAGATGTCAAAATTTTATCTTATCAATTAAAATAAAGCAATTAAACTAAATAACCAATCATTCACCATTCAATTGAATCTCATACGAACTGAAATAACTAACATAAAATAAAAAAGCCGGAGTAAACATATCGAGTCAAAATCCAATACAGTAATCCAACAAAATAAATCCAACAACTCGGAATAGAAATGAATTAAATCTCAAATATCTGAATGTATAAATAAGAAGGGACGACATATCCAAATGATGCAAATAACTCAAAAGTGAGGAATGATAGACTCAGAGGCATCTACAACCAAAGTCCTATAGCCTCCACAACAGCTACAGCTCGTCGAATGATTGGAACTCCTAAGTCTGGTATCCCTGTGGCTGAGCACCTAAAATAATTTGACAAGAATAGAGATTTGCAAAAAATGGGTCAGAGCCCAAGCAGAAAATAGTTTAAAAATCAGCAAGTGCTTAGAATGACTTTATTAGCACATATATTCTTCATTTTAAATTATCAAACTCACTTGGAATGCTCACTTCTCATTTAATGTGCATGCCTAGCGAATATTCAAACTCCACTAGTTATACTCCTATACTAACTAACCCTATTTGTCTATTAACTAGCCATAACCGAAAACATTCCCATGAATTTCCCTCGCAAATAGATAATAAATATAATCAATTCCTCTTTAGCATAAACAGACCCTTTCAGTCTAATATTGTAATTAAGTGTTTGCTATTTAATTCATTACAGGTTTTATCATTAATTCTACCTAAAAATTTCACACAGTAGATATCATCACAAATATATATACACTCTATCTTGTACATATATAATATTGCACCCCGAGATACAGCTGTGGTGCCTGCATACTCTGCTATCATGTCATGTTGCATCGCTCATTTGCATAAAGGACTAAATGTTCAGTCTCTCGCGAACCATCAAAACAAAACACATATATTGGAGGCGAACATAGTCCCAAGCCGATGGGCTACGCATATACCTACTCACCCATACGACCATTATCACTACCGTTCTCACAGATAGTCAAAATGCGAATCTCTATTCATTTAGCAAATTCAGCAATTTTCCAATCTAACATCAATTCAAATTGAAAATTTCATATATTTACAAGAGTAATCGAAGCTAGTATCAATTAAGATAGCAAATTCAGTTCAAAATGAAAATTCAGTAGTTGTCAAAATGAAGATCCAGCAGTTATAAAAATGAAAATTCAGCAGCTATCCTAGACACCAATACATATGGATTCGTTTACTACCAGAATTGACATTTGTCATGTGAAAATGAAAATTTAACAGCTATCATATTCAGTTCAAAATGAATTTGTCATCTGGAAAGCTTATCAATTGACAAGCTTTCAATAAACCACAACAGCTATCCTATTCAGTTCAATAATGAAATGGCAATTAACAACGTTGTTTGGGAGAGAATTCATGACCATCAATAACTAGAAACTTAAAGCATGTTGTGGAAATTTAACATGAAGAATATATGTGATAATAAAATCATATGTAAAGCATTCCAAGTGAGTTTGATAATTTAACATGAAGTAATCCCACATTATTTCATGTATTTTTAAATTGGTACAATCATATGTAAAGCTTATTTTTTAGAAAAATGATTTTCCACCTTATTTTTTATTTGACGTCTTGACGAGTATTATGATATTTGTACATAAATTAACCATTTTAGATTCCAAGAAAGAACAAAAAATCAAACCAAATGAGCACTTCTGGAACCACTTTTAGTATTTGAAACATGGAATCAACAAGTAACAGCAAACCTCAATCTTTCAGCAATTTTAGATGCCTCGGCAACCTCTAACCCATCAACATAGTTAGATGCCCAGTCAAATCACACACTGATCCAGTATTAAAGTTCACTGCAACATTGTAAAAAATTATAGTCCTGCAAATGTTTCATCTCATGCCAAATAATCCAGGTAATTAATAAAAAGAATCTAACAGATATTCTTAGCTGCGTTTAAGAACTTTAACCTCCATATCTAATCTTAATATTTTTAAATGAGCTGACATTCAAATTCTGAGATGCATTAGAATAGAACCAAAAGGCAGGGCTTGTTGATTACTAGTCCTCTCCATACCAAAAACAAACATTGATGAGCATAAATGTGGTGACTATTTCAATTTTCTGAAGTTACAACCTCTACAAACTACATAAAAATACCTAGAAGGTGATGATGCTTCATCTTCAGGGGCAAGTGTCAGATACCAATACGCCACGCAATATTCCTTGATACGTATTGGATACCCCTAAGAAGTAAAATAAACATAGTCAGATCGCAACAGAATAGCCATGTTGTTTCTACTTTTACAATATACTATTAAAATGGCATACAAGCTTATCTTCTAGATAACCTGTGAACCTAATGAAATGGATAAATATGGTGAGTCTCATAAGGAAAAACCCCTTAATCAATGGGACATTCCGTCCACACGTTCAGTCCACCTAAATCATATATAAGTTCCACAACAAAACTAATAGTTTGGAGGGAAAATTCTAATTGCTTGTTTGGTAAAATTTATGTGGTTTCCGAAATCCAAGATTGGTAAATTCACATATGAAGTCTCATAATCCATGTTAAGAGTTTGAATCGCATAATGCCAAATTATTTCCCAATGCTCGAACCAGACGAAAACTAAAGGAAGTATGGTCAGTAATCCTAGGATGATGATACACATAAATAGATCTTCCATACCCAACGCTCCACCACATCTCATCCTTGAGGAGATATCTACCCTAAATCACCTATCTATCCCATAACATCCAATGCATTTTTCCCCATACTACTGGAATCCATACCAAAAGTTTGAAAGAGAGAAATAAGAATCTTGCAAAATCCACTAGGGAGTTCTATAAATTCATTAAACGTAAATTGATGAATTCATCATTCCAACGCGAATGCATTCAATTTCAAGGAGGATATAAAAATCAATTAAAATATAAAACCAACACTCTGTAATATATCTCAAATAATATATTCACCATCAAGTAGTAATCATACTTCTAAATATTCATTTGAAGTAGCAAAGATGGAATATATACGAAGCTTTTGTTGTTCGGTCTCTAAGTTGCTATGTATGAAGAAAAATGTTCCTTGATTTAGTTTGTAAACATCTCCTCTCGGTAAATTCAAGGGGTGATCTCATCTTTGTCCAAATCAACCTCTATAGATCAATAAACCCAGATCCAGTTAAAAAAATAAAGCAATAAACCTCAATATCTAGGACTTTAGAAATGAAAACAAAGTAGGACTCTAAAAAAGCAGTATTATAGATATGATGACAACTTTATCTTTGTGTAAAAATGGATACAATCAAAGTAGGATGCATAAATGTTTCATATTATGGACTAAGAATGTACATAATTATATTTATTGGAGGGTCAATAGGCACCTTCTCTAGGGTAGGGAAGAGGGACAGGTTGAATAATGTAAGTGGGATGGTGCTGGCCCGACATCAACACTGAGAAAACAATCACATATGTCGGTGACACCTATAACAAAGATGGTCGTGTCAAGACCCATTCATATTATTCATAGGAACTAACTAGAGAATTTTCTATTTTGTAACATAAATAATAAATTTATTTCCCTAGTTCTCTCCACATATTTAGAAAGAATTCATACGAGAAAAACCACAATAAATTCATTCTTTGTATCCTTTGTGTTTGCTTCCACATCTAAGATAACTTTTTAAAATCAATTAGTGTTTCTCCACTAAAAGATACACACACACACATATACATGTGTTCACATGTAAAGATACAACTAGGTATTCAATAAGGTAATTGTAGGGTTGTCAAGATCAATTAATACAAATAGTTAGTTAAATCTTTTTGTAAGAACATCATTGAAAATAAAGAGAATCTAGGATACTAAAGATGAATATAGTAAACACTCTAGGATATAAAGATAATAGTTCAATTTACGTAGGCTCCGTCTAAAATAGAGTTTTGTTATGGATTAAAGGGATAATCATAGTTTGACTCTTATGATACTTATCGCCTAAACTTTTAATTTTAGCAATATTTACCCTGAATTTTCATAATTATCATGACACAATCGCAGTGGCACTATTAGCTTTCACGTATAGCACCCATGTCACGAAAAAATTGTTATTGTATCTAACATGGATTGTATCATGACAATGATAATTTTTGATACCAAATTTAGTCTGCTGACATGGCTCAATCGAATGAAGACACGTGGCAATCTACGTGGCAACAACAAACACTTCCGAGGAACTCAGATGCTCCGAGGAACCATACTACAACGCGGAACACTGCTTCCCCGAGGAACTCAGACGCTCCGAGGAACAAGAACTCTACGAGGAACTCTTGAGTACAGAGCAGCTTAGGCGGTCCGAGCTGCACCTCGAACAAAGCATTAATAGCAGGATAACCAATAGTTTGACTATTCATTAAATGCTTATCATTCAGATGTATACACTTAAGGGGCATTGAATGTATTTCCCTTTCACATGTACAGTATTGAATGTATTACCCTTTCACATTACATCCTTAGGGCTATAAATACATTGTATTACCCTCATTAAGGGGGACCGAAATTTCTTGAGAAAACTTGTAATCGAGAATTCCCAAACAGTCAACAATAACGAAAACAGTGGACGTAGGCCATTCTTATAAGGCTGAACCACTTTAAAAGTTCTAGGTCTCATTTTATTTATCTGTGATTAAATAATTAGATATCATCTAATTTTTTACATCAACAGATTGGCGCCGTCTGTGGGAAGCGACTGGTAATATCATTTTTCATCAAAAACAATTCATCACAAATGGCTGATATTCCAGAACCCAGCAATTGAAACGCTTGAAGCCCTCCAAATCCATCTACTTCGCCCAATATTCCAGATCTGGCTGGAATAATGACAAATCTGGCCCAAGGCCAGATAATAATGCAAGAAACGATGCGATAACTCATACGAGCCCTCCATGGCGGTGCACCAACCCATTCAGAATCGCGAAGTATTCAAAGAAATATTCGTTTACCTTCTTCACGTACTAGGCGTACCGATTCCTATCGTACTGAGGAGTCTGAAGATTTTTCTTATCAACCTGGACGAACTTCGTCAGTACGAGCCACAGATACTGAACAACGTGTCACTCTCTCTCCAGAAAGGACTAGTGCGCTAGAAAGATTAAGTAGAGTATCTCCTTTTGATCGATTAGGTCCTAGGAGGAGCAAAAGTCCTCCTAGAGCCGCATCGAGGAGTTTTTGACGACCATCAGACTTAAGGGAAGGATCTGCCCAGTCGTGACCAGCTGCTCGTCAAGATAGATCCCAGGAAGCCACATCAACTGGATCAGTTGCTTGAACCAACAGGCCCGAGGAAGGAAATGATGCATGGAAAGGCTCTATTCAGAGGCTGGAGGATAGAATAGGGGAAATGGCTAAAGCCAAGAACCCTCTACAACGAACTTTTGTTCGAGGAACACCTTTTGTCCAGGCCATTGTTGATTTTCCAACACCATCAAAGTTTAAAGCACCTGTTGTGACCCCCAAATATGATGGAAAGACCGACCCTGTCCTTCATATAGAACAATACCAAGCTGCAGCCGACATCTATGATGTTCCAGATGAGATGAGATGCAGAGCATTTTCGAGAACTCTTATCGGATCTGCTCAAATATGGTATAATGATCTTCCTCGGGGTAAGATCTCAACTTTCTTTCAACTGGCCGAGTTATTCATTGGGAATTTCTATTTTGGGGCAAAGCCAGTTAAACGAGTAGCTCATTTGTTAAGTGTTAGACAAAAAGCTGGTGAAAGTGCCAGAGATTATATAACTCATTTTAATAACGAGAAGCTCGAAGTCATTGATTATGAGGAAAAGACAGCGATTACCGCCTTGATGAGTGGACTACTGCCCAACAATTTGTACTACACTTTGGCCAAAGATCCACCTAAAACCATGTCAGATCTGATGGGAAAAGTGGCCAAGATCATGAATGTCGAGGAGGCTATGGCTGCGAAGAAGAATATGGATGCCAAAGAAACTAAGGTGGAAGGTGATAAAGCTAAGAAGAAAGAGCATAAGAACAATGATAGTGATAAACATTCAAGAACAAGGTCATCATGGGAAGTATTGAAGAAATTTGATAATTATACTCCTTTGAAGAAAGACATCAACCACGTTCTAGAAGAAATCAAGAACAATGAGGAATTAAATTGGCCAGAGAAAATGAAGGCAGACCCCGAAAGGAGAAATAAGGCAAAATATTGCGAGTTTCATAAAGATCATGGCCATATGACTAAAAATTGCATAGCTGTTCATAATGAGATTGAAACACTCATCAGACGAGGAAAACTGGCAAAGTATGTTGATCGGAGGAATGATAGAAGAAACAATGACCGAGCAAGAGAGAGGTCTAGATCTCCTCGTCGAGAAGAGGAGAACAAGAAGAGAGACCATGAAGTTGATCCAGAAGACGACCCCGATCATCCTAAGAGACCAAGGCATCCATAATGTGAGGTATTTTCAATACGCTTTGGGTCATTTGACTGTAATGTTATTACAGGTGGAGATGCAGGAGGAGGAGACCTTATTGCAGAGAGAAAAGCTTACCTCTGTGAGGCTCAAGCTTGCTCATACATTCAACGAATAAATCTAGCTGAGGAGGATCGCCCGAGAAAGGTGAATAAAGAGAAATTGGTCATTGGTTTCTCAAAGAACGACCTCGCAGGTGTTCTATATCCTCATGATGACCCATTGGTGATCAAAATGAGGATGAAGGAGGTAATGATTTCAAGAGTACTGGTAGACAATGGTAGCTCAGCAGACATCATGTTCTACTCGTGCTTCGACAGTTTAAATCTAAAGCTATCTCAACTAGATCCTTATCATAGACCCCTCCTCGGTTTTGCTGGAGAGAAAGTATTTCCACTTGGGACGATCAAATTGGATATATTCATTGGTATGTGGCTTGCTTGTCAAACAAAAAGAATACGCTTCTTCGTGATGGATAAGAATGTTCAATCATCATACAATATCCTCATGGGAAGAGTAGGATTGAAGAAGTTTGAAGCTGTACCATCCACGGTACATCAATGCCTAAAATTTCCAATAAATTTTGGAGTAGGAATTGTGAAAGGTGATCAGAAAGTAGCTCGGGAATGCTATTATTCATCCGCCGAGCAAGAGGAAATGGAGGAGTCAAGGAAAAAGACCATCACCTATCAAGTAGATAAAGGTGCAGAAATTGAAACATTGGATCCTAGAGATGAGTCGCAACTCGTGAAGGGTCAAGTGGTGGAAGCTACTGAAAACATCATCTTGGATGACGAGCACCCTGAACGAACTACTCAAGTAGGTTCATCGTTGGAAGCCTCACTAAAACAGGAATTGATAACCTTCCTAAGAAGTAGAAAGCAAACTTTTGCGTGGAGTCGTGAGGATATGCCCGGGATAAACCCAAATTTCTTATGTCACGAGCTCAATGTGAATAAGGAGATCAAGCCTGTGAAGCAGAGAAGAAGAGTATTCAGTCCCGAGAAGAATCAAGCAATACAGGAGGAAGTCGAGAAGCTTCAAAACCTTCTTCATTGAAGATGTTAAATATCCAGACTGGTTAGCAAATGTGGTGATGGTGAAAAAGAAGAACAACAAATAGAGGATGTGTGTAGACTTCACTGACCTCAACAAAGCATGCCCAAAGGATCACTTTCCACTGCCCCGAATTGATCAACTAGTGGATGCTACCTCGGGACACGAGCTGCTGAGCTTCATGGATGCTTATTCTGGTTACAACCAGATTAAAATGAAACCTGAATACAGGGAGAGTACTTCTTTCATTACCCCTAGGGGAACTTATTGTTATAATGTTATGCCTTTTGGTTCGAAAAATGCAGGTGCGACATATCAGCGGCTGATGAACAAAGTCTTTGCTGAACAAATCAGTTGCAATATGGAAGTCTATGTTGACGATATGCTGACAAAGAGCAAGAAAGATGTCGATCATCTAGTTGACTTAGGTCAGACCTTTGATCAACTGGATAAATATCAAATGAAGTTGAACCCGACGAAGTGCACATTTGGAGTACGAGAAGGTATGTTTCTCGGGTACATTGTCAATCAGCGAGGCATTGAAGCTAACCCTGAAAAGATCAAAGATCTGTTAGGGCTGCGATCCCCAACGACGAAGAAAGAGGTGCAAAGTCTTACAGGACGAGTAGCAGCACTCAACAAATTTGTATCGCGAGCAACTGATCGATGTCTCCCATTCTTCAAGACGCTCCGAAAGACTTTTGAGTGGAATGATGAATGTGAGAAGGCTTTCCAAGACTTGAAGAAATATTGGGGAGCACATCCACTATTATCCAGGCCAGTGATGGGAGAAAAATTATACTTGTATCTGGCAGTGTCCGAGAATGCAGTTAGTTCGGCATTGATAAGAATGGAGAATGGAGTACAAAAATCGATTTACTACACAAGTAAGCCCTTCCGAGGAGCGGAGATCAGATATCCAAGGCTGGAAAAATTGGCACTAGCATTGATCGAGGCAAGTAGAAGAATGAAGCCATACTTCCAGGCTCATACCATAGTAGTATGTACTGATATGCCATTGAGGCAAGCCCTTCATAAACCAGAAAAGTCAGGAAGATTGATGTGCTATGCAATAGAACTCGGTGAATATGATATAGTTTATGAACCCAGATCATCGCTAAAAGGGCAAGCGGTAGCAAATTTTATAGCAGAGTTCACCTATCCTGATACCCCCGAGGAGCAAAAGTTGCTGGCTGATCAACCTGTGGATGTTACAGGATCATCAAATACAAGCCCAGACCAACTTAGCTTGGTAAAAGGGCAAGTAGATGTTACAGGATCATCAAATTCAAGCCCAGACCAGCTTAGGTTGGTAAAAGGGCAAGAAAAGATGATCGACGAACAGCAAGAAATATCAGGAGATGGTGAAAGGAAGCAGCAAATTTTCCACCGAGGAACTCTGTTAGATCAGCAATTTGAAGACGAGTTGCCTATATGGAGTTTGTATGTGGATGGTTCATCCTGCACTACAGGATGTGGCTCAGGGATAGTTTTAAACAGTCTGGACGAGGTCGATATGGAATACGCCCTACGCTTCCAATTCAAAGCTTCCAATAATGAGGCTGAATATGAAGCCATGATTGCAGGTCTTAGTTTGGAAAAAATCATGGGGGCAGAACAAGTTATTGTTTTCAGTGACTCGCAATTGGTCACAAATCAAATGATGGGATTATATGCAGTCAAAGGAGAATTAATGATCAGATATCATGCAAAGGCAGAGGAATTGGTGTCGGAATTTGCTGCTATTCAGCTGGTCAGAATACCAAGAATGGAGAATGCAAGAACAGACGCCTTAGCTCGATTAGCATCAGCTACTCGTACCGAGCTGCGAAGAACAATCCCAATTGAAGTTTTAGCTGGTCGAAGTATAGATGAAGATCTTTCGATAAACTTTAATACCCTCGATTTAGGATCATCATGGATGGATCCCATCAGGGCATATATTGAGAAAGGGGAATTACCAACTGATAAACTTGCAGCCAAGAAACTGAAGTTTAAGACTGCTCGTTATGTACTGACTAATGGTATTTTATACAGACGAGGAATTATAGCAGGTTTGCAAAGATGTGTGCATCCCACCGAGGTGAAAGATTTGATTGAAGAGGTCCATGAAGGGTCATGTGGATCCCATGTAGCAGGTCGGACTCTTTTACAAAGAATGATGACTCAAGGATACTACTGGCCGACGATGAGGGATGATTGCATAGCCTATGCTAAGAAATGTGACAAGTGTCAATGCTTCTCCTCCATCCGAAGAACTCTCCAAGCGCTATTGACACCCATTACTTCCCCTTGGCCATTTGCCATATGGGGAATAGATTTGGTTGGGCCACTGTCGACGACCAGGGGAAGATTTAAGTATCTCGTGGTCGCTGTGGACTATTTTACTAAATGGGTTGAAGCTGAGCCTCTCATTGATATGACGTACGACAAGGTGTACCAATTTATTTGGAAGAACATCATTTGTCGATATGGTCTTCCTCATGCCTTCATCACAGACCATGGAACACAATTTGACAACGAGGATTTCACTGCCTATTGTCATCAGTCAAATATTTTGAAGATCCACTCAGCACCAGGCCATCCTCAAAGCAATGGGCAAACTGAAGTGACAAACAGAACGTTGCTGAATGGCTTGAAGAAAAGACTGGATGATGCGAAAGAAAATTGGATCAACGAGCTATAATCAGTACTATGGGCTTACCAAACTACTCCCCGAGTAGCAACAGGGGAATCTCCATATATGCTAGCATTTGGAAGTGAAGCTGTTATACCCGCCGAATTGGGTCTCCCAACACACAGAATACTGAATGTCAGTGATTTAATGAGAAGGTTAGACTTGGACATGCTCGAGGAGGTTAGAGAAGAAGCAGCCATTAGAAATGCTGCTTACCAGCAGCGAACAGCTTTGTTCTACAACAAGAGAGTGAAGAAGTGTGACTTGAAAGAAGGAGACTATGTGCTAAAGAAGGTGATTCAAAAGCACAACAAACTGGAAGCAAACTGGCATGGACCCTACCGAGTTAAAGAAGTTGTTCGACCAGGGACATACAGAATAGAAAATTTAGAGGGGGAGGAGTTTAAGAATGCATGGAATGCTGAACACTTGCGCAAATATTATCAGTAATGTAAACTCTCATGTAATGCAGCTTCATCAGTATGAATAAAGCGACAATGGTCTGCCCAGTTCTTTCCTTTTATTGGAAATTTTTTGCGGAATACTAGTGCTACACACTACTCAGCAAAACTCGGACTACTATACTCAAATGTATTCCTACGGGAAGTAAAACTATTCCTAAAAATGCCAACTTATGTTGGTTAGGAAATGTATTCCTAAAAATGCCAACTTATGTTGGTTAGGAAGTAAATGTATTCCTACGGGAAGTAAAACTATTCCTAAAAATGCCAACTTATGTTGGTTAGGAAATGTATTCCTAAAAATGCCAACTTATGTTATTTAGGAAGTAAATGTATTCCTACGGGAAGTAAAACTATTCCTAAAAATGCCAACTTATGTTGGTTAGGAAATGTATTCCTAAAAATGCCAACTTATGTTGGTTAGGAAGTAAATGTATTCCTACGGGAAGTAAAACTATTCCTAAAAATGCCAACTTATGTTGGTTAGGAAGTAAATGTATTCCTAAAAATAACAACTTATGTTGGTTAGGAAGTAAATGTATTCCTCGGGAAGTAAAAGTATTCCTAAAAATGCCAACTAAGGTTGGTCAGGAAGTAAATATATTCTCAAAAAGCCAACTAAGGTTGGTCGGGAGGTACAACTATTCCAAAAAGGGCCAAAGTTGCTCGTTAAGAAAAAATTCTCTAACTATGGCTGGTCGGGAATAAAAACCCACTAACTGTAGTTAGTCGAAAAGGAAAATTTACCGACCTTAATTGGTCGAAAACAGTTTATGAATACGAGAAAGTGATCGAGCAAAATTTTTTATACTCGTAACTTTTTATATTACTACTAAGTTGGTCGAGAAACAAAACATCATTTTTTGTCAAATGATTACCACAAATTCAAACTAGTCGACGATAAGTTGATCGACAAATAACACAATATTATTATCTTTTTAACAGATACGCATGCACAAATGTAAAGTGTTACAAGACAGTGGCAGTCAAGATTTGCAAATAAAATTGTTTCATTATATGTAAAACAAAATACAATAGGAATGAAATACAAATTTATTACATCAATATTCCTATTCTATTGGTTTCTTCCCCTCTGCTTTTGAAACAGGTTCCTCGCTAGCAGGTGGATCATTTAAAGCAAGAGGAGAATTTATAAAGTTAAGATCTTTTAGCATCCTGATATTCATCACGGATGGTCGATCTAGTAGATGCTCGGGACGAGATATCTCAACATTAGAATGGAGATTGTAATCGCCGAGGTATTTGGAAATCAAACGCCGAGGGATGGCCCGAGCAGGGATCCAACTCATATCAAGTTTGAATGGTGGCACTAGTAAGTCGAGCAGCCCAGGATTATGGTAATCCCACAGGTAATAACCCTGTTCGAGTTGCAGCACACCTAAGGCATTCAGCCATCCCTGTTTGTAGCCCTCATTATTTGCATTTTGGATACGATCGTCCAAGTGGTAGAGAGCCTCGTTGTATCCAGCCATCCAGAACTCCCTGGGCTGCTTGTGGAATTGATATGTCAATCTTTCCAGTTGCTCGTGGAGATTTTTTATGAAGAGTTCTTTATTCTCCAAGATAGATTTCTGCGCAGAAAGCTGCTCTTCCAGACCCCTGATCTTCTTAGACATCTCAGCCAATGCCTGGTTCTTCGCCATCAGTTGGAAGGCCTGGTTCTCTAAAGCAGATTGAGTCCTCTGTTCCTCGACAGGAATCTGAGCAGCTCTTGCTCGTCCCCGAGTAGCTCTTGCTCGTCCACGAGAAGAAGTAAAAGGGCCAGTTCTCTTCAAGGTCTCCAATTCGTCCCTCAGGTTGGCATTTTCAACCTCCAAGAAAGAGAATCCCTCATCGTTCACAGGAACCAAAGCATTTGAGGTGGAGGCAACAGATTTTAATTGAGATACTTCTCTTTGCAATTTGTTATTTTCTTGCTCCAAAACCTCTGCTATCTGCCTGTGCTCCTTGACCTCGGCTTTCAAAGTTCTTTCCCTCACATCGTAAGCAGCAAATCGTTTATCATATCCCTTATCGGCAATGATTTGCTGATAGTTCTTCTCGTACCCCTCGTGCAAAAGGGCAGTGGATTCTTTATATTGTTGCTGAAGCTCTTCAAGAGTGCCTTGGCGATCCTCAATCATATCATAATAAGCTACATTATTGGCCACTGCACGATCAAGCATACACTTCAAATATTGGTAGGCTTCAATTGCCTGTTCCGAAGCATCTTGGCCGAGGATGTCGACGATTTGTGCTGCACACAGATCTGTGTGACCAGCCTTAAAATATTCATTGCATTGCCGTAACAGCTTTGTATCATGAGCAGACAATAATTCCATCCTGGCCAGAAACTAGTAGAGGAAGAAAAAGTAATAATCAATAAGAGTACCAACAGAGCATGAAGAGGAGAAAACAACAGTATGCATAAACAAAAGTTCAAATTTTATTATATCACAAAGTTCAGAGTTACATGTCCAGGGTTACATTTGACAAAGAAAAATAAAATAGAGAGAAACCCGAACAACTCTACACCTTTTCCTTGTCTCCCAAAATTTTCTCGGGAGGCTGGGACGAGGAGGTAGGTTGCTCGGAGGGAACAGAAAGTTGCTCGGGGAGCGCTGGCAGATGCTCGGATGAAGTAGCGAGTTGCTGAAGTCCCTCGTTAGTAGGCTGGATGGGTAGGGGATGAGAAATTTGATCTCCCATCACCATGGAAGACTCCTCAGAGGCAGCTTCGTCCTCTTCTTCGTCTTCAGGAGTTGGAGGGGGACCAGGGATGTGCCGCTGAAATAGTTCAGAAGTTTTATCAACTTTCATCTCTTGAAGAGAAGCAACCCACCCATCTCTAAAGTATTTGAGGCTGTCATATTCTACTTGCGACATCATGGCAGCCAAGCCTTTGTTCCACCCTTTATCCCAGCCAACGCTAAAAGATTTCTTCACATCCAATTTCCTCTTTAACTTCTCCGAGGAAAGCTTCTCGGACAGAAGATTTTCAGCAGCCTTCAGTTTATTCTCAACTTCCTCCTTCTGCCGACTTACTTCCCGAAGTTGACCCAACTCCTCCTCAGCAACCTTGAGCTTATTTTCAAGCTCCCCATCATTTTTGAGCTTCCCTTCGAGCTCTTTATTCTTCTTCTCCAAACCATTTATTTTTTCTCCAACCCCTTGGAGACTTCAACAACTTAAGCCTTCTCCTGCTCGGTTGAGGTAAGTTTCTTCTCCCAAGCAGCCTTGTCAGCATCATGCTTCTGACGAGAATCTTCCAAAGACCGCGTCAGACCCATCAGAGCTTCCTCCACACCAGATGAGGAGCTTGAAGATTTAATAGCTTCATCTTTCTTCAAAATTGTATTAAAGCAGCTCACCAACTGTGAAAAGAAAATGAAAGCAAGTCAGGGACAGATATAATAAGGGAAAGATGAAAAGTTCAAAATAATAAGACTTACAGAAGCAATATGGCGAGCAGCCAATGAGGTAACCATGTCCCGAGAAAGGTTTTCTTCAATACCTTGGATCTCGGGAATGATCCAAGTCTTCACCGAGCTCATGACAGATCTCGGGGGAACAAAAGTAGGAACACCAGTTCCAGTAGTTGGGGGCTAAGAGATGGTTTCAGCCAAATTGACCAAGGAGCTTTTCTTCAGCTTCCTCGGGGGAACAGGAATAGTTTCGACCAAGGAGGAACTCTTGGTCGGTGATATGACAATCACTTCTTTTGGAGCCTCAGTCTTGCTCGGGGCCATTGGGGGCTTCTCGACAACCTTCACAGGAGCAGTCGGAGGGGGTGCATCAATTTTCTTTGTCCCCTCTCATGGGACGTCAATCTTACTTCTTTTTTCCTCTCCAGCACCAGAGGCAGGTTTCTCAAAAAGGGTGGGAGGTTTTCTTTTCTTCATCCTTTCACTCAAAGGAATATGTGATTCAGGCGAAGAACTTGTAGAGGTAGGTATTGGCTCTGCGTCGCTTATCACCGGATGAGCAGTAAAAGAGGAGGTGTAACTCTTGTACTGCAGCAAATATGAAGCTGACCTAATGTGCTCGTCGGCAACAGTCTGATGCAAACTCCAGATAAGTTTTAAATGCCTTATATTAACGTCTACCTCTTTTGGAGACTTTCTTTTACTGTCAACTGTAAATAAATAAACATTAAAATATCAGTGACACATTTTATCAAACATAAAGGAAGCATAATCTCAAAATAAATAAAATGAAATAAAAATAACCTATCCCATTGCCATAGGGAGGGCATCTGGGACCCTGATACACTTCATCTCCAGATAAAGGAGCATGTTGCCAATTTTTTATAACAACCCCGTGCTCAAAATAATCCCTATTGGCATCCGGGAGATTGACCACTAAAGCCCTATTTAAAAATCTAGTTTTTAAATAAAAAGTATTATCACCAACATCCCATCTATAACAAAACATGATTTCAGGAATTCCTATGCGAGTTCCATGAATTTTATTTAGTCTATGAACCCCATTAATTATTCTCCATGTATTGGGGGCTATTCTTGCAGGAACAACGTCAAAATATTGACAAAATTCCAGACATAAAGGATTTGGCGGAAGAGAAAAGCCACATTCAGCAATAAAGAGACTGGGGAACCAATGTCCCTCAACCAAACGAAAATAATTGGAAGGTTCAGAAAGTTCCTCCAGAACAACCCATGAAGGAATAGAAAAATCATAACGAAATTTATCAAGAGATTCAACAAGGTAAACCAAGATGAATAAAGGAAATGAAGAAGAAGAAGGAAGAAGATCTTACAGAAAAAGAGTGGATTTGTTGACAACGAACGATGAAAAGGATTAACGCACAAGAGAGTAAGACAATGGAAAACTCGAAGATACAAATTTGAAAAAGTAGAAGACGATGGGATTGTCTGTGACGCTTAAATACCTTGTCTTGGGAAATGGTAAAGTTAATGATTACAAAAAGAAACGATTACGCTACCGGCGGCTAAAAGGACAAAAAGTACGCGGAGATCGAGGCGGTTATAAAAATTCAAAAAAGCCTGATTCTAGGAATTTGGAAGGAAAAATAAATACAAAGGAAACACTCCTAAAAATCAGGAGGACCATTTAAAACTACCATATTCCGAGAAAGAATGTTCCACACTCCTCAAATTTCGAACTATGAAACATTGGGGGCTTCTGTTGATACCAAATTTAGTCTACTGACATGGCTCAATCGAATGAAGACACGTGGCAATCTACGTGGAAACAACAAACACTTTCGAGGAACTCAGACACTCCGAGGAACCATACTACAACGAGGAACACTGCTTCCCCGAGGAACTCAGACGCTCCGAGGAACAAGAACTCTACGAGGAACTCTTGAGTATCGAGCAACTCTTGAGTACAGAGCAGCTTAGGCGATCCGAGCTGCACCTCGAACAAAGCATTAATAGCAGGATAACCAACAGTTTGACTATTCATTAAATGCTTATCATTCAGATGTATACACTTAAGGGGCATTGAATGTATTACCCTTTCACATGTACAGTATTGAATGTATTATCCTTTCACATTACAGCCTTAGGGCTATAAATACATTGTATTACCCTCATTGAGGGGGACCGAAATTTCTTGAGAAAACTTGTAATCGAGAATTCCCAAACAGTCAGCAATAACAAAAACAGTGGACGTAGACCATTCTTATAAAGCTGAACCACTTTAAAAGTTCTAGGTCTCATTTTATTTATCTGTGATTAAATAATTAGATATCATTTAATTTTTTACATCAACAACAATAATAATAATAATAATAATAATAATAATAATAATAATAATAATAATAATAATAATAATAATAATAATAATAATAATAATAATTGATATACCCATATATACCCTCGGCCAGGCCGAGGGCGCACTGCACCTGGACGGGGCCAGGATGACCTCTTAACCAATATCAAAGACGACCCTCCAAGGGGTCGACCCCTCATCAGGCCCAGACGACCCTTCAAGGGGCCGACCCCTCATCAGGCCCAGACGACCCTTCAAGGGGTCGACCCCTCATCATGGTCCGGACGACCCTACGAGGGTACAACAGTACGAGGCCCAGATTAGGCCAGACTCACTACCAGAAGGAACTTTATCCTCGGCCTCATATCATAGGCCGAGGGTGACATCATCACAGCGCGTGATTTGGGAGACGCGTGGAATAGTGCGCGTGAGGCTCACATGGTACGTGTAAGACCGTTATAAAAATATCACCCCCTCACGTGAGGGAATATTAGGTCATCATTAACCATAGGTGGCATCTACAGGTGTCAACAGGGGATTGGCTAGATCATCATTCACATGCACCATGCATGCTTGGGGGGTACACTACACCCCCCAAGACCTATATATACTTATCACCTATAACCCTACAAAGGGATCGATAATTATAACCCTAGCAAAAAATCTACTTGTACACACAATAGAGATAGGAAGTGAGCTTATGTGCATTGTATCTAAGGCCATTAGTGCCCATACTTAGTGGATCACACACTCACAGTGGATGTAGGCCTAATTGGCTGAACCACTATACATCATTATCTTGTTCCTCTTATACTCACCTCCTTCTATATACTTATACATATACATCTCTATAGCTGCCATGGTTACTACTGTTTGAGCTCATCATCACTTATCTGGTGGTGCTGAATCTCAGCATCATCAGTTTGGCGCCGTCTTTGGGAACGAGAAGACATATCTTCCTTTGTACAGCTTGACCTTACCGAGCACTCTGGTGGTGAACCAGTTCCCCCCCTGTGGAGCTGTTTCACCATTGAAAGAGACCCATTAAGGTTCTCAAGCTTACCAATAGTCTTCAGTTCAGCTCTTCATAGCTCAAACACATGGCACCGGAGATGCCACCACCACTACTTCCTCCACCGGATAGTGGAGCAGGACCCAGTTCCAATCAGCCACTACCTCAGTCTGAGATGGCTGATGTGGCGGCAGCCTTGAAGTCTCTAGCAGCAAGCCAGTGGATCATGCAGGAGCAGTTCACAGCATTAAGCCAGAACATACTAAGACCATCAGGGGTCTCACCTGAGATGATTACTCCGGCAGTGGCTCCAGGGCATCATGAGGCCAGGGGACCACCCCAGGCACCACGCAAAGACTTGCCACCCCCACAGCGACGGAGGGATGTTGCTGACCCCTAGCGTCTACGCCTGGGGAGGCAAGGAAACCCTTGCCCTGGGGATAGGTATGATGATCTGGAGGGAGAGGAGGCCCCCATAGAGTGCTGGGAGCCGTATGAGGTCTCCAATAATACTGTGCGACCTCTCCAGGAGAGCAGAGGAAAGTGTAGAAGGCAAAATCCTGATGATCGCTCGAGGGGCTGTGCTTTTGATCGTCTGAGCAGGGGGTCTCAAAGGCCGACCCAGTAAATGACCTGTGGGAAAAATTGTCCAGATCAAGGAGTGCTGCAATGTCAAAAGGGAGGCAGCAGATGGACGACCCCATGGGGCCGACCCCAAGGACGGGACGACGATCAAGGGGAAGTAAACAGCCGACACAGGCCTGCTGCAGCAGAACCCTCCGTCCACCTCAAAGAGGCGGTAGGGGATAACATCGGCCAGGCCGACCCTACAAGGCCCTGGAATGACTCGATCCAGCGACTGGAAGATAAGATCGACGATATTCTGAAGAGCCGCGATCCTCTTCAGAGAGGATACTCCATAGGCTCACCCTTTGTGGCGAAGACAGTCAACTTCCCCACGCCATCCAAGTTCAAGCCACCATCGGTCACCCCAAAGTATGACCGGAGTACTAACCCTGTCCACCATATTGAGATGTACCAATCAGCAACAGACATATACTCTATCTCAGATGAGATGAGGTGTCGTGCCTTCTCTGGCACACTGACTGGGGCTGCACATTGTATGGTATATGTCTCTTCCAAAAAACTCCATTGAAATTTTTAAGCAGCTGGTAGACCGATTTATCCATAACTTTTGCTTTGGGGTGAGGCCACGGAAGAAGACCACACACCTGCTCTATGTTAAGCAGGGGAAGAACGAGAGTCTAAGAGACTATATAGCCAGATTCAACAAAGAAAAGTTAGAGGTGAAAGACTATGAGGAGAGCATAGCCATGACCGCCCTCATTGGAGGACTCCAGAAGGGAAAGCTGCTATGGAAGCTTGCTGAAGACCCTCCTAGGACGATGGCTGAATTGTTGTCGACAGCAGGAAAGGTGATGAACGCCGAAGTGCCGATGGCCGCAAAATACGAAGATGAAAAAGGAGGCACCAGCGGGGGTAAGTACCATAAGAAGAACAAAGAGGGGAAGAAGAGGTCGACGGACGACAAGTTCGTTGATTACACCCCTCTAACGGTCAGCTGTGAACATATTCTCAACGAGATAAAGAGTGATCGATCCCTGAAGTGGCCTGAGAAGTTGAGGGCAGCCCCCAACAAGAGGAACAAAAACCTGTGGTGTAAATTTCACCAAGACCATGGCCACGTGACAGACAAATGCTTTGATCTGAAAGATGAGATTGAAAAAATGTTAAAAAAAGGGAAGCTAAGGAAGTACGTTGATAAGAGTGCCTTCAAGAGGGGCTGAGGGGACGACCCCAGAAAGAAGCGGGGTGATGCATGTAGAGAAGGTCCTCCAAAAAGAGGGGACGACCCTTCTGATGATGAGGATGACCCCGACCTCCCTCCGAGAGACGACCACAGCCCTGTCAAGAGACTTAATATGATCTCTCTCGGTGTGGGGATGATCTCTGGGGGACTTGTAGGAGGAGGGTCAGAGGTCGCAGACAGGAAGGCCTATGTAGCTGAAGCCAAGGTAGTGACAAAAGCTGTACACTCAACCTCCCTAGAGGCAAAGTCAGAAAAGAGAAAGAAGGTCGATATGGATACTTTGATAGTGGGGTTCTCAAGAATGGACTTCAAAGGCCTCTTAGCCCCACATGATGACTCTCTCGTCATCACTACCAGGGTGAATGGATGCTAGGTGCCGAGGATCTTGGTAGATGGGAGTAGCTCTGCAGATGTGATGTTTTGGCCATGCTTCAAAGCCTTACGTCTCAACCGTGCTAGACTCATCCCATACCATCACCCATTGATTGGGTTCAGTGGGGAAAAGGTTCATCCCCTTGGAGTGTATGAGGCCAATGTCAGGATGGGGGACGAGTGGCCGAGATGGCTTACCAAGAAGTTCAGCTTCTTTGTGATGGATGAACATGTATTTTCGGCTTACAACATTATACTTGGGAGGGTATCCCTTAAGGGGTTTGAAGCTGTGTCGTCTATGATCCATCAGATGATTAAATTTCCAACCCCTTACGGGGTAGGGGAAGTTCAGGGAGACCAGACGACAGCACGGGAATGTTATTTCAACTCCGCCAAAGAAAGAGAGGCACACAAGAAGGCAACAACCACTTACAATATTGACACCCTTGACCCCAAGGATGAGAAAAAACTCAGGAAAGGAGAATCCGCGGAAGAGGTAGAATCCATCATCCTCAATGAGGATGAGCCGAAAAAACCGTCCAAGTCGGAAAAACTCTGAAGCCAAACATCAAGGAAGACCTCATCAAGCTGTTGAGGAGAAGACAGAGAGTCTTTGCATGGAGTTATGCAAATATACTGGGGATCAACCCCGAAATTATGAGCCACAAGCTCAACATGGTAGAGGGTGCAAAGCCAGTGAAGCAGAAAAGGAGAATTTATTCTCAAAAGAAGTATGAGGTCATTAGGGATGAGGTCAAGAAGCTGAAAGATGCAGAGTTTATCAGGGAGATCATCTATCCCGAATGGTTGTCCAATGCAGTCATTGTCCCAAAAGCCAACGGGAAGTGGAGGATGTGTGTAGACTTCACAGACCTCAACAAGCATTATCCCAAAGACAGCTTCCCTCTCCCCCGCATTGATCAAATGGTAGACGCTATCGCAGGCCATGAGCTCATGAGCTTCATGGATGCCTATTCAGGGTATAACCAGATCTTCATGAACCCTGAAGACTCATAGAAGACAACTTTCATTACCGACAAGGGGACATACTGTTATAGGGTCATGCCCTTTGGCCTAAAAAATATGGGGGGAACGTATCAACGTCTTGTAAATAAAATGTTTGAAGACCAAATTGGGAAGTCTATGGAGATCTATGTAGATGACATGCTGACTAAGAGTTTGAAGGCAGAGGATCATGTGGTTGACCTTGAGAGGACCTTTAATACGATGGACAAGTATCGGATGAAGCTCAACACGACCAAGTGTGTCTTCAGGGTTGGAGCAGGGAAATTTTTGGGGTTCATTGTGAATCAAAGAGGCATTGAGGCCAATCCTGAGAAAATAAAGGCCCTCATAGAAATTAATATGGGTTGAGGAGTTATATGTTGTACTGTGGGCCTACAGGACGATGTCAAAGACCTCTACCAAAGAAACCCCGTTCATGTTGGCTTATGGCTCAGAAGCCGTCATCCCCATCGAGATTGGGCTTCCTACTCACAGGGTCCAAATGTATGACCCCTAGAGAAATATGGAAGAGAGGAGACTTGACTTAGACCTGATTGAGGAAAGGAGGGAAGATGTCGAGATAAGGCAATCCGCCTACCAGCAGAGGACTACAAGGTTTTACAACCATAGGGTGAAGCAGAGGCCAATTGCAGTGGGGGACTTAGTCCTCAAAAAGACTTGGCAGAAGCCCAACAAGCTCCATCTAAATTGGCATGGCCCATATAGTGTCATTGATGAAGTTGTCCTTAGTACCTATAGACTAGAAAACCTAGAAGGGGAACCCTTTTCCAACCCTTGGAATGCAGATCATTTGAAGAAATACTATCAATAATTTTGTAAAGTCCTATCGGACCATAGTTGTAATGAATGTGTTGCTCTAACAGAACACTTGGAATGTTAATGAGAATGTCACATTGATCCCTCATTTTGTGTTTGATTAATCCTAGTGTGATTCGGGTGATACTCGTTAGGACCACCCTCGGCTATAATGAGGGCAAATGGTGGGGACGACCCCTCATTTACCCTCAAGAAAGATGAGGGGGGACTTGAAAAATCATTAGGTTGGTGAAAAACCAACCCTCAGCTATAATGAGGGTAAATGGTGGGGACGACCCCTCATTTACCCTGAAGAAAGACGAGGGGGGACTTAAAATTTAAAAATCATTAAGTTGGTGGAAACCACCCTCGGCTATGATGAGGGTCAATGGTGGGGACGACCCCTCATTTACCCTCTAGAAAGACGAGGGGGGACTTAAAATTTAAAACATCATTAAGTTGGTGGAAACCACCCTCAGCTATGATGAGGGTCAATGGTGGGGACGACCCCTCATTCACCCTCAAGAAAGACGAGGGGGGACTTGAAAAACCATTAGGTTGGTGAAAAACCACCCTCGGCTATAATGAGGGCAAATGGTGGGGACGACCCTCATTTACCCTCAAGAAAGACGAGAGGGGGACTTAAAATTTAAAACATCATTAAGTTGGTGAAAACCACCCTCGGCTATGATGAGGGTCAATGGTGGGGACGACCCCTCATTCACCCTCAAGAAAGACGAGGGGGGACTTGAAAAACCATTAGGTTGGTGAAAAACCACCCTCGGCTATAATGAGGGAAAATGGTGGGGACGACCCCTCATTTACCCTCAAGAAAGACAAGGGGGACTTTAAAATTTAAAACATCATTAAGTTGGTGGAAACCACCCTCGGCTATGATGAGGATCAATGGTGGGGACGACCCCTCACTCACCCTCAAGAAAGACGAGGGGGGGACTTGAAAAACCATTAGGTTGGTGAAAAACCACCCTCAGCTATAATGAGGGCAAATGGTGGGGACGACCCCTTATATACCCTTAAGAAAGACGAGGAGGGGACATAAAATTTAAAACATCATTAAGTTAGTGGAAACCACCCACGGCTATGATGAGGGTCAATGATGGGGACGACCCCTCATTCACCCTCAAGAAAGACGAGGGGGGACTTGAAAAATCATTAGGTTGGTGAAAAATCACCCTTGGCTATAATGAGGGCAAATGGTGGGACGACCCCTCCTTTACCCTCAAGAAAGACGAGGGGGGACTTTAAAATTTAAAACATCATTAAGTTGGTGGAAACCACCCTCGGCTATGATGAGGGTCAATGGTGGGAACGACCCCTTATTCACCCTCAAGAAAGATGAGGGGGGACTTGAAAAACCATTAGGTTGGTAAAAATCACCCTCGGCTATAATGAGGGCAAATGGGGGAGACGACCCCTCATTTACCCTCAAGAAAGACGAGGGGGACTTAAAATTTAAAACATCATTCAGTTGGTGGGAAACCACCCTCGGCTATGATGAGGGCAAATGGTGGGGACGGCCCCTCATTTACCCTCAAGAAAGACGAGGGAGGGGTTAGTGAGTGTTAATTTAAAAACATCACAAGGCAAATCATTCAAGAGACAAGTATAGAAGACAGAGAGAGGCATTACATTACAAAATGTTAATGTTTGTCCAACAAAAGTAAGGTAGAAAAATGTGATACATGAAGAGGGTATTGGCTACAAACATCCACCCTATTGAGCGGAATCAGAGGGCAAGGCCTCAACATCTATGGGAGTTTCCTCTATGACCAAGACAGGCCGAGCCTCAGACGTGCGTGTTCCTTCTACATGCACCTGAGATTACACTTGAACTAAGGCTTCGGCAATAAGAGGATCATCCAATTGAACTGCCTCAAAATAGGGGCGGACAGACGATATTGTATCAGCGAACTTGAGGACTACCCACCGACAGGCCGTCCTGATTCCCCTCTCTAAGTATTCAAGACCGAACCCTTAAAACTCGTCCGAGAGTTTATAGGCCTCTACTGCATCGGCCTCTGCCTTCTTCACTGCCTCAGATAGCTCAGTCTTGAATTGAGCCCCCAGGTTTATCAAGGCCTCATCCTTCTCTTTAATAAGCAAGTCCTTGGCCTTCAGATTTGCATCATGCTGCCTCATCAGCTCGTCCAGAACCCTTGCATGTTCGGTCCTCGCACTCTCCAACTCGGACCTTGCAGTCTCGAGCTCAGTCTGCAGGTCAGCCTCGTGCTGAATAGCCGTCTCGGCTTCATGGAATTTCTATTGGTTCTCGGCCATCCACTTGGTAGCAGACGTGAAGGCACAAACAGACTGCATAGAAAAAGACACTTGTTAAGGGGCCGAGGAAACAGTTAGTGAAAAATTCAACTAAGGAAATAAAGTAAAAACAAGTACCTGGGCCAGAGTGTGCAGACCATAGTCATACACCTTAGTCGGGGGAATCTTTGACAGGAAGTCATAGTCAGCGGTCGAGGGGGCAGAGAACATAGAAGCCTTGGCCGCCCTCAGATTGGCTATCAGGGAAGACGGCTCAGCCTTCAAGAATGTTAAGTTTTTAGACCAAAAGGCTCCCATGCTGGAAGAGGAGCCAGTCCCCTCAGACGCCTCCACCCTTGCCCTAGTCCTTGAATCCAACCGAGGGTCAGTAGGAATTTCGGGGCCCTTTCTTTTATGGCTATTGGCAGACGGTTCAACCGGTGTCGGCCCCACGGCCTTTGACTTCCTCGGAGCCTGCTGAAGATCCTTGCCTTTCTTCTTGCTTAGACCAAACAGTAAGCTTGGGGCAGTCATTTTCCAAAGATGGTCAGAGATACCTGCAGGACGACCTAAAAGGGAGAAGACACAATAGAAAAATACAGAGGCAAAGATGAAACACTTGGAAAAAATCAAAGATTGAGAAAAAATAATAACTCACATAGCTCTGTCAAGGGGACGACCCTCAGACCAGCTTCTTTGAGGAACCGAGGGGTCATCAAATCTTCAAACTTTGCAAGTTCACCCTCTTTCCCTCGTTCTCTCAGATACTAGACTATGTCCTTTTCATCCAGACTAAGTCCGGGGTCTGACCTAGCCTTTATAGGAGACAATCTCCTTGGAACCCTCGGATCGTCGTCCAAAGGCTGAGCCCCGGTAGCAAATTCTCATTCCCCAGATATGAAGAAAAATCTCTTCTTCCAGTCGTGGTTAGAGGTCTGTGCCACGTGGAGAAGTTTTTTATCAGACTTCCTCGCCCCCAGATGATAGTACCCAGGCTGTTTGGACGAGGAAGTGATATTATAGTAAGCCAAGAACACATCGGCTGGAGGCTCATCAGTGAAGGTATTCTTCTACAAGGATACATAACCGAGGATAGACCTCTAAGAGTTGGGAGGAAGTTGAGAGGGGGCAACGCCGAGGGCTGACAATATATTGACTATGGCAGGGTGCAGAGGGAACCTAATTCCGACCTTTAACATTTGTTCATATACAACGACCTCTCCCTCATCACCCTCGAAGACTTTCTCAGACTCAGAGGGAATCCTCATACTTATGTTGGGGGCACACCAAATTGTAAGGACATTTTTGTCCGTTAACAATTTATTATGTCGCACGCCGTTACACCATTGAAGAAATTCAAGATTCATACATTCATCAACGGATCCGAATATCAAAAGAAGAAGAGGAATCAAGTCTGACAGACCGGACCGGTTCGCCTACAATAAAAGAACCGATCCGGCTAACCGGACCGATATGTCTCAATCGGACCGATCCGTTTGATGCAGATCCAGTATACCTCGGACCGCAAGCGAATTGATGAAGCCTGCAATAAAAGAACCGATCCGGTCAACCGGACCGATCCGCCCCCAAGCCGGACCGGTCCGCCTGGGATAAACTTCGCCAGATCTGCTCGAGATTTTTTAGGCTCAAAGTTTGATTATTTAAGCCAACTTCGGGGAGTTATTTTCCAAGACTTTTCAAGACGATTTTCAGAGTCCCAAATACTCTAAGTCTTCACCTATTGAGCCCAAGACTCTAGGTTTTTGATTCACACAATTTACAAATCCTTTGTGAATCTTTTTGGTAACCCAAGAACACAACTTTGAGTTTGTTCAACCCTTGTGGAGAAGCCGTTCTCTTCTTCATTGCAGCCCTCCTGGAAAGGGAAAATTCCAGCCGATAAACTTGTGGAGAAGCCGTTCTCTTCTTCATTGCAGCCCTCCTGAAAAGGGATATTTCCAGTCGCCGACTACAGAATCCGATACCTCAGGGTAATTCTTAGTCACTGTATTTTTATTGTAATCTGAAATTGTATGTTACAATATTATAATGAAAATAAAAGGTTTTGCCCCTTTGGGGGATTTTTCCTGAAATTGTTTGTTTTTATCCTGCATGCTATATTTTATTTGATAAATCATCTAGATGCATGTCTTAGGGTTTAACTAAAATTTGGGATTAATTAAAATTGGTTTTTATTTGAGAAGTCGCAATATTTCCGCTGTAGCTACTCTCTCACAAATGTATGCCTCCACAGCAAGAGGTCGCGATCCCTAACGGTGGAAACGTAAGCTGAGGCATGGGAGGTGTCAACTGGGTCAGCGTCCGAATCCTCACCATCATCCTCAGTCCCCTCTCCCTTGGCCTCATCACCTGTTAGAGGTTCACCAGGAAAGGTCATCTGGAAGGCATGTGGGGACAACGCTGTTACAAGGACAGCCTCAGAAGGTGCTGTGCCCTCGGCCTGTCGGCCTGGGCTGAGACTGGATGTCTCCCCCTCCCAGAAGGGCCAGCTCCTGACGGTGAGGACGCTCTCTGATCCATTTCTCCCTCGCACGATTGACTCTCGGTTGGACGACCAGACGACCCGCATGACTCAGGGGGTACGATAGTGGCTAATAGAATGGGGAAAATGGGTCGTACCCAATTAGGGTCGGCCCTTCGTCCCCTGGTCTTCTCTCCTCCTCTTCCTCTATTCGTCTAATCTTCGCGAAGAACTTCTCTCTTAAGGATGGGAACTCCTCAGCTAAACCATAAAGCCTCCTAAGCATTAAGGGGAAGACCCTACACTTAAAAGAATTTAGCTAAGCTAATTACAAACAAGTTCTCTATTGACCAAGATTGACTTTTGGATTGAAACTAAGGGAAGCAAGGGTTTTAGTCAAGAACATTCAAGAACAAGCCGCCGGAGAAGAACGCCGAAAAGTTATGAAACAGCCAAAGAAAAATCCCTTTGCAGGCCTAAAATAGTCGAAGTGTAAAAAGTAATGGAATATAAAGAGGGCACTAGTGCTAAGGGATTACCTGATAAAGAAGAAGCGAGACTGCCAAAGCTCGAAGTGATGAAGTTGTAGAAATGGCAATGGAGCTAGAGAGAGAGAGTTCAGGCACGAAGAAGAAGAAGAAGAAGAAGAAGAAGAAGAAGAAGAAGAAGAAGAAGAAGAAGAAGAAGAAGAAGAAGAAGAAGAAGAAGAAGAAGAAGAAGAAGAAGAAGAAGAAGAAGAAGAAGAAGAATGAGGAATAAACTTCAAAAAATGGTTTAAATACCTTGCTAATGAGTAGGCCCACTAACCAAGGCAAAACACGGTCCACGAGGAGGGAATCATTAGGGCACAAAGTCCCAAGCCAAGTGTGCAGCCACCACGCCTTGGAAACTGGAACGATAGTGGATATCTGCCTAAGTGTCACATCAACTTGACAGGTGTCACCCATCAAACTGATCATACACTCAACTCAAATGCAAAAATATCCCTCAACCATCTCAACAACCTCGATGACTAAGGGCTGGGGGTGATTGATATACCCATATATACCATCAGCCAAGCCGAGGGCGCCCTGCACCTGGACGGGGCTAGGATGACCTCTTAACCAATATCAGACGACCCTCCAAGGGGCCAACCCCTCATCGGGCCCAGATGAACCTTTAAGGGGCCAACCCCTCATCAGGCCCATACGACCCTTCAAGGGGTCGACCCCTCATCAGGCCCAGACGGCCCTTCCAAGGGCCGACCCCTCATCATGGTCCGGACGACCCTCCGAGGGTACGATAGTACGAGGCCCAGATTAGGCCAGACTCACTACCAGAAGGAAATTTGCCCTCGGCCTCATATCATAGGTCGAGGGTGACATCATCACAGCGCGTGATTTAGGAGACGTGTGGAACAGTGCGCGTGAGGCTCACATGGCACGTGGAAGATCCTTATAACAATATCACCCCCTCACGTGAGGGAATATTAGGTCATCATTAACCACAGGTGGCATCTACAGGTGTCAACAGGGGATTGGCTAGATCATCATTCACATGCACCATGCATGCTTGGGGGGTACGCTACACCCCCCAAGACCTATATATACTTGTCACCTACAACCCTACAAAGGGATCGATAATTGTAACCCTAGCAAAAACTCTGCTTGTACACACAGTAGAGAGAGAAAGTGAGCTTATGTGCATTGTATCCAAGGCCATTAGTGCCCATACTTAGTGGATCACACACTCATAGTGGATATAGGCCTAATTGGCTGAACCACTATACATCATTATTTTGTTCCTCTTATACTCACCTCCTTCTATATACTTATACATATACATCTTTATGGCCGCCATGGTTACTACTGTTTGATCTCATCATCACTTATCTGGTGGTGCTGAATCTCAGCATCATCAATAATAATAATAATAATAATAATAATAATAATAATAATAATAATAATAATAATAATAATAATAATAATAATAATAATAGTAATAATAGTAATAATAATAATAATAATAATAATAATAATAATAATAATAATAATAATAATAATAATAATAATAATAATAATAATAATAATAATAATAATAATAATAATAATAATAATAATAATAATAATAGCTCGGGGTATAAATTACTAAAATTAAAAGTTTAGGCAAATTGTAAGAGGGGGTAAAATTCAGGGGGAAACGTATAATAAACCCTATAAATTATTTTACAAAGTTAGTTTTTAATCCTAATATGTCAATATAATATATGCCAAATGAGACCAAAGACTAGTGTTACCAAAATAAAATGTATCTTTTTATTAATATCACTCATGAGAAAATCTGGAGCAAAAAACATCAATGAAGACACTAACATATATTTGTTGCACATTGAAGAGGCCGACAACCAGATTAACAACAATCAAATATCAAAACGCAAAAACAAGCCAAAATAACATAGATAAGTAAAAAAAAGATTAATCAAGTTCTTCATTATAATGCTTGCAATAATTAAGTCACAACCATCAAAATTATTGTATATCTACAATTTATCACCTTAGATCGATCGGTCGATCGAAGTGAGACTTAGAGTGTAGATATGGTGTAAGGAGAAGAAGAAGAAGAAGAAGAAGAAGAAGAAGAAGAGAAGGCCATTTTCAATACAACAAAAACTCTTCCTCTCGATTGAAATAAACTTCACATCAATAATATAACGAGAAAGGGGAGTGGGGGTCACGGGATTGGGGGGGGAGAGAACGAAAAGTCTCAGGGGGGAACTTTGAGAAAGAATGAAAGGGGGTAAATTTGAGAGCGAGAGAGCGACTGAGAAATGGGGGGGGGGGGGAGAAGTTATGGGACAAAGTTGTGGAAAAAATAAAACCTAATGGTATTTATATTTTAGTCAAGTGTCCTCAATTTTGGCACACTTAAAAACAGTGTCAAATTTTGGCACGCTTTTAAAGTGTGCTGGATTTTCATTAAACCGTGCCAGAATTTGGCACAGTTTTAAGTTGTGCCAGGTTTTTAATATCAAGGTATGCCAAATTGTTGTTTTGGGTGTAGTGTGGGGTGGGGAGATGGGCACATGCACTGCACAACCAAATTTATGCAAGTGTGATATATTTGGTTGATATCCAGACACAAGTTTGCAGGGTGAAAATGGGTGATAAGCAGTGGGTATAAGTTTATTAACTTAGCAACGTGAAGGATAGCATTTACCCAAGCAGAGATTGGGAGTTTGGATTGCATAAGTAAAGGTCGTGCAATACGTTGCAGGCGTTTAATTAAAGACTCAGCTAAACCATTTTGGGTGTAGATATGGGGGACTGGGTGCTCAACATCAATTCCTTGTGATAAACAATAGTCATTAAATGCTTGAGAAGTAAATTCTCCCGCATTATCTAAACGGATGGATTTAATATGTTGATAAGAAAAATGCGCTCTAAGTTTTATGATTTGAGTAAGTAATTTTTCAAAGGCCAAATTACGAGTAGATAATAACAAACATGTGACCAACGAGTGGATGCATCAATTAAAACCATAAAATATTTAAAAGGTCCACTAAAAGGGTGTATGGGCCCACAAATATCCCCTTTAATTCTTTGTAAAAAGGATGGTGACTCAAAAGCTATTTTGAGAAAAGATGGTTTAGTGATTAATTTACCTTGAGAACAAGGGGTGCAAAAATGATCATCGGGTGAGGTAAGTTATTTGTTTGTTAACTAGTGCCCATATGAGATATTTATGATTCAAGGCAACATGTTTGATTCAGGGTGACCCAAGCGGTCAAGCCACAATATTAAATTATAAGGATCATTGAGCTTTTGGCTCATGACAGTATATGATTTTACGACATTAATTGTTGTATGGTATGATCCCATGGATAATGCAAAAAAATTCTCTAGTGTGAGCTTATGGATTCCAACATTGGAAGTAAAGCAAAGGAACTCTTTATTACCTTCATTACATGTTTCCATATGATAACCGTTCATCCTTATGTCCTTAAAACTCAATAAATTTCTTTTGGAATTTCTTGAGTATATGACATTATTTATGAATAAGCGGGAGCCATTAGGTAAAACCGCGTGGGCTCTTTCGAAGCCTTCAAAAATCTTAGCTGTCCCAGCTATAGCGAAAACATTCGCTGTATTATATACCAAGTCTGAGAAAAACTTCGATTTTTTCAAAATGGTGTGGGTTGTCCCACTATCTACTAGACAAGTATCATCGCTTTCTCTTACTTTTGGATCCATACCTTTAATATAATTAAATTTAAATTTAAATTCAATTAACAAATTATATAAGCATTGTGAAAAAAATGATAAAAAACATATCATTAACTAATAAATGCTCAAATGAAGACATTAAATAAATTTATTTACGCTCTAATGCTAAATTACTAAAGTCTCAATAATAAATATGAAGCAAATAAATAAATAAAGCATAATAATTTAGGTCTTCAGGACCGTCTTATGTGGTTCTCCAAGCATGTTATAAAATGTCTTATTATCTATAACATTTCTATCCTCATCTTCAAAAAAAATATTAAAATTGAGATCACTAACGTCAAGTCTCCAACGGTGTTCAGGACCTTCCACAATGTTTGTCTCTGCTCCCTTTTTCGAGGCTTGATATTTTTTACCAATTTCTTGGACAAATGACAGACACGTGTCCAATACCCATAACAACCACATCTATGACAAATATCAATTGGATTATATTGATTTGACTTCTGATTCCATTTATTGTTATGATTATACCACTTCTGGTGGTTCTTGAATTTCATATTTTATCTAGGGCCTTGATTATGGTAGCCACCTATTCTGGATTTGCCATGACCCCGACGCATATTTCCTTGACCTCTTTCATTATTCTGAACAAAGTTAGCATTCACTTTAGGGAGTGCTACAGATCCAATTGGTTTAGATGTATGATTATTCATCAGTAAATCATTATTCTGATCAGTAACTAGGAGACGTGAGATTAGTTCTGAGTGCCTTTTAAACCTTTGCTCTCGATATTGCAGTTGTAGGAGAATATTCGATGCATGAAAAGTTGAGAAAGTTTTCTTCAACATATTTGTATCCTCTACCTTTTCTCTACATAGCTTTAGCTTGGAGGTAATCTTCAACATAACAGAATTGTATTTAGACATAGTCTTGAAGTCTTAAAATCTCAAGTTGAGTCATTCATGGCATGCACATGGAAGTATGACCGATTTTTGTTGTTCATAGCGCTCCTTCAGGGAGTTCCATAAATTAAGTGGATCTTTCACAATCAGGTACTCACTTTTCAAATCATTGTGTATGTGATGCCTAAGGAATATTAGGACCTTAGCTTTGTCCTGTGAGGACATGGTATTTTCAACTGTTATTGCATCATCAAGGTTCTGATCTTAGAGGTGGAGTTCAGCGTCTTGAGACCAATTAAGAAACTTCACCGCAGAAAGTTCAAGTGCTTCAAATTCGAGTTTAGAGATATTTGACATTTTAAATTATTCTTTAAATAAATTACAATTAGAAATATGTAATGCATAATAAGGAAAAATAATAATTCAATATTGATTGGAACATCATGTGTGCAATTAAGACATTAAGTTCTTAATTTAATAATTAGAACTTCGAATTCGTGCTATTTATTTGTGAGAACTTCAGATCAACGCATAAAATAATTGAACTTGTCAATTTTATTAAGTATAAGGACTTTAAAGTCTCTATTGTATTGTATCAAAACTTCAGGTTTGATCAGAGTTTAAAAAAATTATTTTGAACTTCACATCCAAATTATAAAATATTTAGGGAACATTAATCAAAACTTCTATATATTATTTGGAGCAACAACTCTAAATTAAATTATTTGAGTACATTTAATGTCCTAAAAATAATAATAAAAAAAACTTAAAGTTATGATTTGGGGTATTTATTTGAAACTTCAGGTGCAAAATTAAATAGCAATTCGAACCTTTAGGTTCGAATTTTAAATATAAAGTAGGAACTTTGGGCCCTATATTTTTTTTCTTTTAATTGTTGGGAACTTCTGGCCCCCAAAAATTAGGGTACATTAAAATAGACCGTAAACATTATATTCATTCAATAGTCAACGTTTAAAAAAAAATAGGCATGATATGTAAAATAGAATAATACAAACTCAACAATTATGAATTGCCTAATGTTTTAGTGTATTAATAATTTAATTTAATAATGTTTGGTTCTTTAGAAAAGATATTATCCAATTAAATCACATATGTTTTTTAAAAAATAAATCAAACAAAATATGTCAAGGGTTTTGTTAAAACCTTAAACGTTTGCTACTACTAAAAAAACTTTCATGAGTTGTACTTGCTTCGAAAATGAAGAATAGAAAAAAATGCTCAATGTGATAATGTCATAAGCTTTCTTGAGGTTACTAACATTCAAAGGAAAAAAAACGTACATGTATTCCATACATGTTGCTTGCGTTGATAATGAAGAAACGAAAAGTGGTATTCAAAGCTATCTACTAGTGGCATTTAAAAAAGTGAGTCTTAGCAAGAGGACTCATGATATAAATAGAAGTACGAGAAAACTAAACCAAATACTTTTTGGATTTTGGCGGCTGTGGATACTAACAACATTCTTCTTTAATCCAAGGGTGTATTGGTGTGCACTTTACATTAGAATTGTTTCGTATTCTTGGAAGAATTTCGCCCGATTTTTGTTTTTATTTGAGTACTCATATTGATAACGTGTTGAAATAAATAGGGTATAGAGATAATTTTAGAGAGAGGAAGAATTTTCATTAATTGGTGTGTCAAATTTTTTTTTGGGGGGGTGGGGTGGGGTGGGGAATCACCCCTTATTTATAGTACAAGTTAGTAGAGTCCTAATATGAGTGAATATCCACTTAAATAGGATAAATACAGGTATTTATAATAAAATTCTGCATATAAAATTTTTGCAACTATGAAGCTTTACTACAGTTTAGTGTAATGACTTTTGCATGTTACAGATCAAACTATAGAATTAAAATAATAACAAAATAATTGTTTTATTATTTTCAATTTATCAACCATCTAAATATTAATACTCATTTTAGTTTTCATTAAGCCATCAATGCATCTCATAAACTCATTTTCTTTTCAAATGAAAATGATAATTTTTTTTTTTTTGCACTGGTTAGGTAATTGGGACATTCATTCCCTTTTGATAATTGGAATGTTTATGAAGTGTACACCCTATGTTGTGATGACAACTTTATATATATACTAGCATGTAACCCGTGCGATGTGCGGGCGTCTTGAATAATAATTATTTGAAAATGAATCACGACAAAATAAAATGCTAACAAGTGATTTTTTTAATAGGGTTTAGTAAACCAAAAATTCAACATTCATAGTGAATTATTAAGAAACCATGTGATAAACATGTAATCTGATATCGCCTATGATTCTATGTCAACATATGCTACATCCTTCTATTTTATTTTATTTTCTTAGTTGCTATTATTTACACTCTTCTCAATTCAAACATCTCCTCAGATTTCTCTTCTTTTACATTTCTATAATAACACCAATCATCTTATCCATCTACATCTATATTTTGATTAGTATGAAATGGAAAGAAAGTGAGAAAAATCAAAGCACTTTGAGATAAAAATAATACAAAATTATAACAGTTGAGGTAATACACCCACTGAATTTCACAAAAAAAAAAATACAAAACCAAACCAAACCAATTAAATATTAAACCTTAAAACTACACCATTTACGATTTTTTCTCAACAAAACGAAATCAAAAAAATAAGAGACACAAAGGATGTTTTATGCATTTTAAGCTTGAAAATGACATAGAGAGGACTACATATGAAATGAAAAAATAAATAAATTAAAAATGAAGTAGTTTCATAAAAGACACTTATAGGAGTTTTTTTTTTTTTTACATTGGCATTCAATTCACTGGTTCATCATATGCTATTGAAACATCTGATCTGACTTTATTCACTTAAGCTTCACGTGCCAAAGAAATGTCTTTTGCCAAATAACAAAAGTAACAAATCAATTACCATTTACTCAGTGAAACCAGTGATAAAAAAACTATGGATCTATCTATATATATATTCAAACATCAAAAAACTAAATGCATATTTACGACATTTCATTCTCTATAACTTATTATAAAATAATGAAATAAATTAGAAATCTCAAACACAAATTCCCAAAACTTACTCTGACATAGCGAAAAGTAGTAGCCCATGTCTAGCTTATGAACTTGCAGAAATTTTTTTTTGCATACTTTAATCCCCATTTGGTTCATATTGAAATAACATAGAATGGGTGGGTACCAGACAAAGAAAAAACAATCTTCTTCTGCAAAAACAACACAAAATGCATAGAGGAAATATGGAATATGTTGTTATACAGTAGAGTATAATTAGAAGTCGTTTAGACGTGCTAAAGAAATATTGAATATGTTGATTGTTTTCCAAAAATAACATTATAAACCGTAAAAGTAAACAATTAAATCTAAAATCCATGAAAAGTCATAAAAAATATATATTTCCACAATGCATATTGATAGATGATATTACATATAAATTTATGTTTAAGAAAATTCAATTAAATATATTTAAGTACTATTTCTTAATGGTATGATTTTTTTATAGGAGTACATATTATGTAATTTGTGCAAACAACAAAAATTATGCATTTTGTCATTTACAATAATATGTTTGGAAAACATCATATGAAAAGAGTATACGGTAGGAATGAAAATATGTTGCTTATTTCAATATGGAGTGGTGATTTAATGACAAATGCTATTAGAATTAAAAGTTCATAAGATGGTAAAGATAAGAACATGGGGTATAAGTAGAATAAGAGGTCTTTAAAAATAAAACATGTACATTATAATAAGGAAATAACGAATTAGTTGGAAATGGAATATAAGAAAAATGGAAACTTGGGTTAACATAAGCTAAAGTAAATGGGTTTTAAGGTTGCATGTATTTGATTAATTACCTAATGAAAACTAAGAAAAATGGAAACTTGCATAAAGAGAGGCTAAAGTAAGTTGGTTTTCAAGTATGTACTTGATTAATTGTCCAACTTCTTCTTTAAAAATATAAGAAGCCAACATTTACTAATTTAGATATTTCATCAAACATATAATAAGCAAGAATAAATAACCAACACCCAACTAATTAAAAAAATGAGAAGACAAAGAAAAGTTTATGTAAGGATTAATAGGTAATTACATTATTAGAGGATCTCAACTGTTACTAATCACTTTGATGGGTTTTGAGCACTGAATGTCCTGTAGTAGTCCAGATATCAACAGGGACTTAATTGCAAAACTCGTCGTTGGCCTCGATTTTGTAAAATAGTCAACAATGATTAAAGATCCCAATAATCACTACCAATTCAATACCTAGAAAAATATATAGAAAACTGAAACACAAACCCATGAAAGCATTTCAATACTCACCACAAATTCAATACCCACAAGAACATTTAGAAAACCTACACACAAACCCATCAAAGCAATTGGACCCAAAAATCGGAATGAAAGAAATAGGTAAAAAACATCCCAACCTGAAAAGTAATGAAACCATAAAATTAAATTGAAATAATGAGGGGCGATAAAAGGAGAAAGAAGCCATATATGATATTTTCTTTTATGGCTTCTAAACCATCCAAAATTCAGGGAACCCATGGATGATATTTTCACAAAAAAAGGAAAAAAAAAATCATATTAGAGGTGTTACAAAAATTATACTTTTTAAATATTTAGGGCCGCCAGTCTTGAACCGACAAGAAAGCTATCGTCGCCCATTCATCTTCTCGGTCCATCTCCTACCGAAACCGTTCCCTACGGTGAGATACAACTACCCCTAAATCATCGCCAGCAGCTATTGTTACCAACCACCCGTCCAATCACATGTTCGAAAAAGAATAACCTATAAGTAAACCAATCTCAGATTTGAAATGGGTCTCATCCGACCCTTCCATTGGATTAAAAAAAAAATAGACCCACTGCTGTTACGATTATATCCGACATAGCCATTGGGTTCCTTCAAAATTTATAGGTACGTGATATAATATACCACAGAGCTTGCTCCGATGAAGAGACCCATTTCAAATCTGACAAAGCCACTAGGTTCTTTCAAAATATATCCGATAAATCCACTAGCCAAAATCTATCATTGCTACGCTGACTCACCATAGGGGTTGGAAGAACGACTCACGATAAGAATTCGACTCAGCCATCTTATTTTGGTGCCTCAGTTGATTATAAAACATTGCAATAATTTCCTTCACGACCTCGTCCACCCAATTATCGTCCTCGCTCATGCCCCTTAAAGGAAACGGAGAGTCCGTTACCCTCAGCTGTCGGATCATCGGGCTGTGCCCAAAACCCGGCAAGGACGGTGATGCCGCCTCATGGATTGTAGGTTCAGTAAGTCGCTTGAGAGAGAGAGGCAGATAAGTAGTAGGGATGAGAGTTCATAAATTGAATCTTAGTGGGTGTGAAATCTCATATATATAAGGGAAAGAAAACTGAGAGACACCATAGAAAATATGAATCGTTGAAATATGAATGGACCATTCTCTTACGGAACTGAGTGCGGGAGAGGGAAAACATCTAATGAATGTTGACACATGGTGTCATAGAAGATGAAGGATCAAAAACTTAATTACGTGTTAGAAACGAAAAACGCTTTTTAAAAACAATACTATTGTTGTCGTAAAATAAAGGTGCATATAGAGAAGTATATATAGATAGGGGTGTTCACGGGTCGGTCGGTTCGATTTTGATCGGGTTTTTTGGGCCGAACCGACCATGTCGGTTTTTGGAGGAGGAGAATCGAACCGAAAATGCTGAAAAATCGAACCGAATCGGGTCGGTTTTTTACAGGGCCGGTTCGATTTGCCCGTCGGTTTTTACAGGGCCGGTTTTATACAGGGCCGGTTCGGTTTTTTTCTTTATTTTAATAAAAAATATATTTTTTTAATACCTAATATAAATATAAAATTAAAAAATATAATATGTCAACACTAATATAAATATAATATAAAATTAAAAAGTATAAAAATTAATTCGGTTCAAAATCGGTTTTTTTATGCCAAAACCGAAAACCGAACCGACGCTGTCGGTTTTATACCTGATTAAACCGAACCGAACCGACCCTCGAAAAAACCCGGCCGGAAAATTTTCGGTTCGGCTCGGTTTTGTCGGTTTGGTCGGTTTTTTTTCACACCCCTATATATAGAGATAAACTGTTTGTTATTCTATTGGTGTATCAACAATGAGGGGGTAATTCCCTATTTATAATAGAAGGTAAGCCTATTAAAAGCCCCACTTTTTTTATGTGGGATGTGGGATAGTGAACATCCACTTACAATACATATTTTATAATACTTCCCATTGGATGTACACTATATCCACTAATCAGTGATTGTTTCCTCATTAAAACCTTACTAAGGAAAAACCCAGTGGGAAAAAATTAAAGTAAAGGAAAAAGAGTACAACTTTTGTGATCATTGAATTACTGTGGGACGCGCTTAGTGTTGCCTTGTTAAAACCTTTAACTGAAAAACCCAATGGGAGAAACCTAGTTAAAGGAAAAAGTGTACAACACGCATATGTCCAAAACATCTTGCTCTTAGATTCTTTCCCTGATCAAATGCTCCCCCTTATTGGATACTCCCCTTGATTATGATATTTCTCCGATGATTGAGTCGATGCATATCTGTCTCATATACAACCTTCTAAAATATTTCTTTAACATGGTGAATAGATTTGATTGGCTTTGATTGCAATTTCAGGGGAAGTTCACAAGATCGACTTCCATAAGACTTGGATGAAGAGGTATGAACATATCACTTTATCAGATTTATTCAACTTCAGTAGCATAATTGTTCTGGAATTCATATACGTAGAAGAACTGAAATATGTTAGTCATTTCTCCCTCTATGTAGTCTCATTGAGTTTGAGCTGTATAAGCACTATTGCCTTTATAAGTAGTAGTAAGACCATATGTTGTTTGAGGCAAGTCATAAGTACTTTGATTATTCTTTGAGGGGATCCCAGAGATAACCTGTGTCTATATAACTAACTCGACATAAATGGTTAGATATAAAAATATCATATGATATGATTGATATTAAGCCCATGCTCTACAAGTCAATAGTAATTACTTCTTGCCAAGATATTGAGTGTAATTATAATATCCAGTATGATGCATTATGTCATGTATATCAATATGCTAATAACGTACATGTATGGTACTTCTGGACCAAATACTATAATAACATGCACATATGGTACTTCTAGACCAAATTTGTAATTGTCATCCTCTTTAGGATGATATGAATAATTTAATATCCAAATACTAGAGACCATGGTTATACTAAAATTGTGTGCTTAATATATGTTAAAGCATTGCAGGACTTTTCAATCCATTTGACTAATGGATGTGAGTTTAACATAAATTGTGCTTGATCTGCCGGCCGAGACAATAATTAGTTATCCCAAGTGTTGATGTAAAAAAATAGATTATTTTAATTATTCAATCACAGATAAATAAATGAGACAAAGATTTTTAAAGTGGTTCAGCCTTGTAAGAATGGCCTACATCCACTGTTATGTTATTGCTGAGTGTCTAGGAATTCTCGATTACACTTGATACCAAGAAATTCCGGTCCCTTTGAATGAGGGTGATACAAGGTATTTATAGCCCTTAGGTTGTACATGAAAGGGTGTGACATTAAATGATACACATATGAAAGGGTAATTCATTTAATGTTCTTCAAGCGTGCGCGCCAAGATGATAAGCATTCAATGAATAGTTGAACTGTTGATTATCTAGCAATTAATGCTGTGGTCGAGGTGCAGCTCGAACCGCCTTAGTTGCTCGTCGTCCAAAAGTTCCTCGGAGGATAAGAGTTCCTCGGAGGGTTAATAATCCTTGGAGTGAGTATGGCTGGTCGGGGAAACAATCTTCCTCGTTGCTATTGTGCCATGTAGATTGACACGTGTCTTCTTATTATTTGTCCACATCAGCATACTAATTTTGGTGTCAACAGAAGCCCCCAATGTTTCATATTTCGAACTTTGAGGAGTATAGAACATTCTTTCTTGGTATATGGCGATATTAAATGACCTTCCTGGGTTTTAGGAGCCTTTTCTTCGTATTTAAATTTCCTTCCAAATTCGCAGAATCCGCCTTTTTGCATTTTTATAGGCGCTTCGATCTTCGTGCCCTTTTTGTCCTTTTAGCCGCCGGTAGCGTAATATTTCCTTTTTGTAATCATTTCTTTCGCCGTTTCCCAAGGCAAGGTATTTAAACTTCAGAGGCAATCCCATCGTCTTCTACCTTTTCAATTTCTGCTTTCGAATTTTCTAAAGCTTTTCTCTCTCTTGTGCGTTCATTTCCTCCTTCGTTTGTCAACAGATCTCCTTTTTCTCTGTAAGCTCTTCTTCCTTCTTCTTTTATTCATCATGGTTTACATTATCGAGTCTCTTGAGAAGTTCTGCTCTGACTTCTCTATTCCTTCTTGGGTAACTTTGGAGGTTCTTTCTGAGCCTTCAAGTTATTTTGATTTGGCTGAGGGACACTGGTTCCCTAGCCTATTTATTGCTGAATGTGGATTTTCTTTTCCACCAAATCCGTTGTGTTTAGAGTTCTGCCAGTACTTCGATGTTGTCCCTGCAAAAATAGCCCCCAACACATGGAGAATAGTTAATGGGGTGTATAGGTTAAATCAAACTCATGGAACTCGTATAGGAATTCTTGAGATCATGTACTGTTATAGATGGGTTGTTTTAGACAACGTTTTTTATTTAAAAACTAGGTTTTTGAATAGGGCCTTAGTAGTCAACCTCCCTGATGCCAACAGGGATTATTTTGAACACGGGGTAGTTATAAAAAAATTGGCAACATGCCCCTCTGGTTGGAGATGAAGTATATGAGGGTCCCAAATGCCCTCCATATGGCAATGGGATAGGTTATTTTCAATCTTATTTTGTTTTTTGAAATTATGATTCCATTGTGTTTGACAAAATGTATGACTGATATTTCACTATGTTTTTTGTTTGCAGTTGACAGCAAGAGGAAAACTCCAAAAGAAACAGAAGTTAATATAAAGCATTTAAAACATATCTGGAATTTGCATAGAAGAGTTGCAGACGAGCACATAAGGTCTGCTTCATATTTGCTACAGTATAGGAGCTACACATCATCCTTTACTGCTCGTCCTGTGGTCGGCATTAGTGACCCATTGCCAGCTTCCGAGGAATCTTCACCAGAATCCCATATTCCTCTAAGTCAGAAGATGGGCAAGAGAAGAGTTCCTGCTATCTTCGAGGAGACTTCCTCTGCCGGGGATGGAAAGAGGAACAAAGCTGAAGTCCCAAAGGGGACCAAGAAAAATGATGATGTTCCTTCTGTTGCTGTTCAGAAGGCTGCCGAGAAGCCTCCAATGGCTCCGAGCAAGAAAAGTACTTCTGTGGAAGTGGTCACCATTTCCCCCACCAAAGGTTCTTTGGCTGAAATTGCTGAAGTACCACTGAGGAGATTGAAGAAATCCTCCTCGGTTAGTTTTTCTGAAACCACTCCTCAGCTCCAAGCTAGTGGAGCTGGTGTTCCTACTATCATTCCCCCGAGCTCTGCAATGAGCTCGGTAAAAACTTGGATTATTCCTGAAGTCCAAGGCATCGAGGAAAACATGCCTAGGGATATGCTGACATCCCTAGCTACTCGTCACATCGCTTCAGTAAGTTTATTTTTATCTTGAATTTTTCCTTCTATCAATATATATATCTCGGCACTAACTCATCACTACCTTCTTTTTTCAGCTGGTGAGTTGTTTTAACACCATTGTGAAGAAAGATGAAGCGCTCAAGGCTTCAAGCTCCTCATCTGGAGTAGAGGATGCATTCCAGGGTTTGGCCCAATCTCTGAAGGAATCCCGTCAGAAGTATGACGAAGATAAAGGTGTATGGGAGAAGAAATTGGCTGCATCTGAAGCAGAAAAGGTGCAGTTGGGAAACAAGGTGAAGGATTTGGAGATGGAGAACAAGAAATACTCCGAGAAGCTCACTACTTTTGGGGAGCTTGAAAATAAGCTGAAATCAGCTGAGGAAGAGCTGACATTTCTGCGCGAAGCAAATCGTCAGAAGGAGGAGTTGGAGGCCAAGCTGAAAGCCTCCGAGGAACTTCTATCCGAGAAGCTCTCCTCGGAGAAGATGAAGAGAAAAACAGCTGTGAAGAAATCCTTTCGAACTGGTTGGGATAAAGGATGGGATAGGGGGTAGCAACAATGATGACCCAGGTGAATTATGGAAGTTTGAAATTCTTCCGTGATGGTTGGGTTGCTGCCTTACAGGAGTTGAAGGTGAGCGAGGACTCCGAGCTATTTCAACAACATCTCCCTGGTCCTCCTCCAGTTATTGAAGACAAAGATGAAGACGAAGCTGCATCTGAAGAATCATCAATGATTATGGGTGATCAAATCTTTGCTCCTCAACCCAACCAGACATCTGCTGAGGAGATTTCTTCTTTGCCTGCTCCTCTTGAACAAATCTCAACTCCAGCCGATCAAATCAGTGTTCCCACCGAGCAACCAAGCTCCTCGTCCTAGCCTCCCGAGAAAGTCTTGGGAGACAAGGAAAAGGTGTGAAGTTGTTCGGTACTATCTTTCTATTTTTCTCTTTACTTGTACTTTGTATCTCAGATCTTTGTAACTTTTGCCTTATGATCTAATAAAATTTGAGTTCTTTCTTTCCATATGATTGTCTCTTCTTTATCTGCACTCTGTCTTGATCTTCTTTTTCTTTCTCTGTTAGTTTATGGCCAGGATGGATCTTTTGTCTGCTAATGACACAAAGTTGATGCAGCAATGCCATGAGTATTATAAAGCTGGTCATACAGACCTTAGTACATCAGAAGTTGCTGACATCCTTGGCCATGATGCTTCAGAGCAAGCAATTGAGGCTTATCGGTACCTGAAGGATTTACTTGATCGAGCTGTGGCCAATAATGTGGCATACTACGAATTGATCGAGGAGCTTCATTATTCCCTAGAAGATATTCAAAATCAGCACAATGAATCAACTGCCTTGTTGCACAAGGAGTATGAGAATAGGTATCAGCAGCTTTCTTCCGAGACAGGCCACAACAAGATCATTGCTGGATACGATGTCAGGGAGAGAACCCTAAAAGGTGAAGTTGAGGCCTGCAGACAGATCGCCGAGCTGCTGGAACAAGAGAACAACAATTTGCAGAAAAAGTTGGCACAATATGAATCTGCAGCTTCATCCTCTACTGCCTTGGTACCGGTCACCGATGAAGGATTCTCATTCTTAGAGGTTGAAAATGCCAAATTAAGGCAAGAATTGGATACTTTAAGAAAGTCTGGTGTTTCTGTTACTGCTCGGGGACGAGGAAGAGGCTCTCGTGGGCGAGGAAGAGCTGCCCAGGATGTTAACGAGGAACGAAGCACTTCAGTTGCTTGGGGACGATCAAGAATTCCTCGTAATATTAAAGAAGCTCGTACTCTGTCAACATTGGAAACTCAAGCGTACCAGTTGAACGCAAAAGATCGGGCTTTATCTGAGATGTCCAAGAAAATCCTGACTTTGGAAGATCAACTTACTGCAACGAAGTCAGATTTACATGCCAAGGACCTTTTCACCAAAAACCTTCATGAACAATTGGATAGATTAACCTTCCAATTCCATAAACAGCCCAGGGAATTTTGGAATGCAGGCTATAATGAGGCCCTTTATCACTTGGATGCTCGTATTGAAAATGCCAATAATGAAGGTTATAAACAAGGCTGGCTGAATGCCTTATGTGTATTAAAGCTCGAGCAAGGACATTTTTTGTGGTACTACTATGAGCCTGGAGTGCTTGACTTGCCTGTGCCACCTTTCAAGTTGGACATGGAACGGATACCTGCTCGCGCCATTCCTCGGAGCTTGATTGCGAATTATCTTGGTGATTATAACCTTCATTCTCAAATTGACGTATCTCGTCCCGAGCATCTCTTGGATACTCCTTCAGTAATGAATGTCAGGATGTTGAAGGACTTGAATTTTATCAATTCTCCTCAGACATTAAATGATCCTCCTGCTGGCGAGGAACCTGTATCGAAGGCTGAAGGGAAAAAACCAATAGAATAGGATTTTCAATGTAATAGTTAGCACATATATGTAACTTGTAATTTATTTTGAATTTTAATGAAAGACTTTCATTTTCTGTTTGCGAATCTGTATTGCTATTCTTTTGTACTTGTCTAACACTTTTACATTTGTGCATATATATCTGTTAAAAAGATAACAATATTGTGATGTTCATCATCCAAAAAAGTTTACAAGTATCAATGTTGCTCAATCACTTAATAATAAAGTAATGAGTATAAAATGTTTAAAATGTTTCCAACCAACCACGGTTGTTAAATTGTGTTTGTCGACCAACTACAGTTGATGGGTTTTTTATCCCCGACCAGCCATACTTGGTTCAATTTGAAATATTTTCATAAAATGTGTCCGACCAACCAAAGTCAATAATTTATCCTCATCGACCAACTACAGTTAGTGGGTTTTGATCACCGACCAACTATACTTGGTTCAGTTTGGAATTTTTGTATTTTCTGGAATGGTTTTACCTTCCGACCAACATAAGTTGGCATATTTTGTTTCTTAATCAACCAAAATTGGCATTTTAAGAATGTTGTTCTTGCCCTTTTACCAATCAAAGTTGGTCGTGGGTTTGAACTATTAGGTTCTTTCGAACTATCTTGTCCACAAGCTCTTTTACCAACCGAAGTTGATCACGCAAGTGTACGCCTCCTAACCAAAGGAGTATAATTTGTTCTCGCTATTTTACCAACCGAAGTTGATCACGCTCGAACTATCAGGTTCTTTCGAACTATCTTGTCCACAAGCTCTTTTACCAACCGAAGTTGATCACGCAAGTGTACGCCTCTGTGACACCCCGACTAATTAAATACCGGGTAGCTACTCCTTTATTAAATTAATACAAAATGCCAAGTTGGCTCAGTAAATAGCATCACTGTCGAAAACATTTTTATTATTACTAACCACCTAGTATTTAAAAAGTAAGTTGCCAAATTTTAATTTAAGTCTGATTATCATGCGACAAGTGTAATGAAGAAATAAATAACACCATTCACCATACTGAAGTAAAACGAATAACCATCACAATAGAGTAAATAAAGTCTAGAGGAAAACTCCTCACTACAAATCCCACAACTGAAAAGTAAACTGAATACTGAAACAATACATGCTAAAGTCTGAAAACCGAAATGTAAAAGATGCTCTAAATAGAAATGGGCAACATGCCCTACAACTGATAGATAGTGACTCTGGAATCCAAAAGATAGAAGCGTCTATAAGCAAATCCCTGTAGCTTCCACAAACAGCTACATCTTGTCACCTGAATGAGAATCCTATGCTTGGTGTCCTTGTGGCTGGGCACCTAAAATGGTTTTACAAGAAAAAGATTTGAAAAGCAAATGGGTCAGAGCCCGAATGTGGAGTTATATTTTAAAAACCTGCAAGTGTTTTAAAAACATTTAAAACATTAAATGCAAAGTGCATGTTAGGACGTGCACTCACATGATATTCTCACCTCTCGTCTAACTGTGCACTCCTAACGTACGTACCCATCTACAACGATATAAACCACTAGCTAAGTGACCTCATAACTAGCTAGACTGTAATAGTTCCTACCCATATTACTCGGTTCTAATTAACATCATAACGCTCGTAATTAAGTGGGATTTAACGTAAACTCAGATGCTCAATATGCAATATATTTCTCTAGCAGCTAACTCATTATGTTTTTCGAAACAATACCGTAATTATTTATCCAACATTAACATGAATGTTCTTATTAATTAAGTGTATATTATTCACATCATAAATATACAATATAAGCCCCCCGAGAACTAAGCTGTGGTGCACACATACTCTGCTATCCATCCCGGTACATCACGTACATAAGGAATCACATTTTCTGAATCTCTCAGGAATAGTCCAGATAACACAAATCACAAATAGTGGAGGCGAACACAGTCACATCACATGGGTCACGCACATACCTACGCTCCCACGATCAGCGGACTTATTAACATCCCAATAAGTCTTTCTCTGACCTATGTTCATCGAGGTACCAGTCTATATCCCCCCCGTAGGCACACAAGGATTAGAGGGTCCTAAGCGAACGCAACCTCCCGTGATAGCAAGTATGGTAGGTATGTTATACACACAATTCATATACTAATACTAAGTAAACACACATCTTAGTAATACCGTATTTTAATCGTAGTACGTATCGCATTCTCGTACTAACTATAATTATTACAATATGTACTATTCTGGTTTGTAATCATACTCGCTATAATTTCTCACGTCGTAGTAGACACTCACGTCTCAACCCAAACCGTCCCTGTAATACAACTCTCGTATGTAAATCCCTTCTCATAAATACCCAAATGTCCCAATTCTATCATTACTACATCTACGGAATGATATCTATATCCTCGAATAATCTTACGGGACTCCAAAAATCAAAACAGTCCAAAAAGGACCAAACTGTCGACTCGTTAGAAGTCTCGTTCGAACGAGACTGTTCGAACAAGATTCCTCTGCCAACTCGTTAGAAGTCTCGTTCGAACGAGGCTGTTCGAACGAGGTCCCAGTTCATTCGAACGAACTGTATCTTCTAACGATATCTCGTTCGAACGAGATATCGAACGAAATCCATTCTCGTTAGCAGCGACTGGTCAACTCGTTAGAAGCTCGTTCGAACGAGTTCGTTCAAACGACCTGGGTAGGGGCTTCTAACGAGCTACCAGATTCGGCCCAGATTTCTCCAAATACATTTTTCACCATTTTAACACCTCAAATCACCTCTAAAATTTATCCCAACGATTGTTTTAAAGTCTCTAAACAATCCTAAACATAATATAACCACATCCTATCACGTTTTTATGGATTAATTCACCCTAATCATCAATCAATTTACAAATACTTAACCTTTTCCCCAATTCATTCATGAACATGAACCCTAGAATTTGGAACCCTCAATTCATCAAATTTAATCCGTTTTTCTTTCACCCAATCATGTATTAACATCAGATTAATCGTCTCCAAACTATTCTACATGCAATTTATCCTCAATATTCAGAACCTAAGTCCAATTAATCATGGGTTTTCATTCATCTTCCAATAACAATTATAAATCTTCAATTTTCTAACATGGAAAGAAAATTTGCTGAAATTAAACATAATTAAACCACTTGCCTTGGTTTGATTCCGGATTTGGTGTTGATTTGGTGAAGAATCTCTGCAGAATTTTCTCTCTTTCTCTCCTTCTCCAAGCTCCTTCTCCAATGGTGGCTTAAGGTGGCTAGGGTTTGTTTTGGGGAAAGTTGTAAACCTAAAGATAACCTCCGTAGCTTAATGGTTTAATATGGGAGGGTTAGTGGGCTTTGTGGGTCAAATCCACATCAGATTTAATTAACCAATTTTCGTCACTTTTAATTCCTCAAAATGTAAAATTACCAAAATACCCTTTAAGTTGCCAGTATGGCCTAAAAATACCCCGGGACCCAAACTATACCCCCGGCTAGTGTTTTCTGACCATCTCGACCCTTCCGGACGCGTTGGCGCACTCAAAACGACCATACGGATTATAGATTTTAAATTCACTTTTATTATCAAAATATTACACCGTGACGCGGCGGTCCCACGCGTCTCAACAAAATTTCTAAAATGCCGTATATAAATCTCACGACAAATTTCATAATTCCAAATTCATATATAATCATATATGCACATGATCAAATACCAACTCGCATCTCATTAGTATTTATAACCCGGATTAATTTCCAATTATTACGCATTTAATTAATTAATCCCAAAAATAAATATAGCTAAAAGTACGGGGTATTACATACTTCCCCCCTAATAACTGAATTTCGTCCCAAAATTCGAAACTAGAAAGTACCTGCTAAAAACAGCTCTGGATAACGCTCGCGCATCTCATCTTCGCGCTCCCATGTGGACTCCTCGACATTGTGATGTCGCCACTGAACACGCACTAACGGAACCATCTTTGACCGCAGTTTCCTCTCGCTTCGGTCCAAAATAGCAATCGGCCCCTCCTCGTAGGAGCTATCCGGCTGGAGATCGATGTCCTCCACAGCAATGTGAGAATGAGCCAAATTATCTCTAAGGTATTTCCTCAGCGAGGAAATATGGAACACATCGTGAATCCGATGCAAGTGCTCCGGTAGTCCAAGTCTATACGCAACCGGTCCGATCCGCTCAATAATAGGAAACGGCCCCACATACCTTGGTGCCAACTTTCCCTTCTTCCCGAAACGCATAATCCCCTTCATAGGAGATACCCTGAGCAAAACCTGGTCCCCCACTTGGAACTCCCTGAAGAACCTCTTCGCATCAGCATAACTCTTCTGCCTGTCTTGAGCTACCCGAATGCGACTCCGAATCAACTCAATCCTTGCCGAAGTATCCTGAATCACTTCCGGCCCAAGTAGTTTGTTGTCCCCCACTTCTAACCAACATGCTGGGGAACGACAAGGCCTACCGTACAATGCCTCAAACGGATCCATACCAATAGTGAACTGATAGGAGTTGTTGTAAGCAAACTCCACCAGTGGAAGGTACTGCTCCCATCCACCCCCGAAGTCAATAATGCACATGCGTAGCATGTCCTCCAACATCTGATTGGTGCGCTCTATCTGCCCATCGGTCTGCGGATGATAAGCCGTACTCAACCGCAATTCCGTGCCCATGGCCTCCTGGAAACTCTCCCAAAACCGCGAAACAAATATCTTGTCTCTGTCAGACACGATATTTAGGGGCACACCGTGAAGTCTCACAATCTCCGAAATGAAGAGCTGGGCATACTGTCCCGTAGTGTAGTCAGTCCTTACGGGTAAAAAGTGAGCGACCTTGGACAACCTGTCCACAATTACCCAAACGGAGTCGTGACCCCTCTGCGACGTAGGCAACCCCGTGATAAAGTCCATGGATATGCTCTCCCACATCCACACCGGGACCTCCAATGGCTGTAGCAATCCTGCTGGTCTCTGATGATCCACTTTTACAAGCTGACAAGTGGCACATTTCGAAACAAACTCAGCGATATCTCTCTTCATACCGCTCCACCAATACTGCCGTCTCATGTCTTGGTACATTTTGTCCCCTCCGGGATGTACCGCGAACCGTGAGCCGTGCGACTCTGCCATCACCTCATGCCGCAATTCTTCCCCTTCCGGAACTACCAATCTCCCATTGAAGCGCAATCCCCCGTCTGAGCTAACGGTATAGGATTCGGCTCCCTCTGCTAGTAATCGAACTATCTGCTCCTGACAGAACGAGTCATCGGCCTGTGCCCGTACTACCTTCGTGACAATCTGCGGTGTAACGGTCATCACAGACATGAAAGATCGGGCCACTGCATCCTGGTGTCCCAATTCCTTCCACTTTGCTTTCCACACCTCTGCCACCTCATCTGCTGGCCTACGGCTCAACGCGTCTGCTACCACGTTAGCCTTACCCGGGTGGTACTGGATGTCGAACTGGTAGTCTTTCACAAACTCAAGCCACCTACGCTGCCGCATATTCAATTCTTTCTGCGTGAACAGGTACTGTAGGGACTTGTGGTCCGTGAACAGTTGAAACTTCTCCCCCAAAAGATAGTGCCTCCAAATCCGTAGGGCAAATACCACTGCTGCCAACTCCAAATCATGCGTGGGGTAATTCTTCTCATGAGGCTTAAGCTTACGGGAAGCATAAGCTATGGCCTGTCTCTCCTGCTGCAATACACCTCCAAGTCCTTGCAAAGACGCGTCGGTGTAAACCAAATACTCAACTCCCGGTCTCGGCAATGCTAACACAGGTGCTGAGGTCAACTTGTCCTTTAATTCATCGAATGCCAACTGACAGGCATCACTCCAGATGTAGGGCACACCCTTACGAGTCAGATGTGTCAAAGGACCTGCTATCTCCGAGAAGCCCCGAATAAACCTTCTGTAGTATCCTGCTAGACCCAAGAAACTACGAATCTCAGTCGGTGTCGTGGGCTGTCCCCACTCCCTCACCGCTGATACCTTCCCCGGATCAACAGATATCCCTTGGTCGGAAATAATGTGACCCAAGAACTGGACTTCCTTCAGTCAAAACCCGCACTTCTCATACTTTGCATACAACTCGTTCTGACGAAGTGTCTGCAAAACCTGCCTCAAATGCTCGGCGTGCTCCTCCTCTCTCTGAGAGTAAACCAGAATGTCATCAATGAAGACAATGACAAACTGATCTAGGAAATCCCTGAACACTCTGTTCATCAAGTCCATAAACACTGCTGGAGCGTTGGTCAAGCCGAAAGGCATAACCCGAAACTCGTAAGAACCATATCTCGATAAGAACGCAGTCTTCGAGACATCCTCCTCCCTGATACGCAACTGATGGTATCCCGATCTCAAGTCAATCTTCGAGAAGAAAGAAGCTCCTCTCAACTGGTCGAATTAGTCATTGATTCGAGGCAACGGATACTTATTCCGTATCGTGACCTTATTCAACTCTCGGTAGTCCACACACAATCTCAGTGAACCGTCCCTCTTCTTCACAAACAAAACCGGAGCTCCCCAAGGTGAGGTACTCCTGCGAATAAAGCCCTGGCCTAACAGCTGCTCTATCTGATCCCGTAACTCCCTCATCTCAGCTGGAGCCATACGGTACGGTGCGCGTGCTATAGGTCTCGTACCCGGTAGCAAATCTATAACGAAGTCTATCTCTCGACTGGGTGGTAAGCCTGGTATCTCCTGAAACACATCCGAATACTCCCCGACAACCGGGATCGAATCTAAAGGAATCACAACCTCCTTAGAGGTATCCTCATCTATGTAATACAGATGAGCGGTCGATCCTCCCTCTGGGCGAGGCATCGCCACTATAAACATCTCTTACCCCGGAATGGCAAAAATAATGCTCCCGCTGAAGCAATCAATCATGGCCCTATATGATACGAGCCAATCCATACCGATGATCACATCGTGAACGTGCATGTCTAATACTAACATGTCTGCAGGCAATACCAAACCACCGATCTCTACCCCCACTCCCCGGCATATAAAGAAAATAAGTGACCCACTCCCCAATGGTGAGTCGACACACGTCACTGTGCTCTCTGCCATAGCTAACAATCCTAAAGCTTTCGCGAAGTGTGTAGCTATAAAACAATGTGTAGCACCCGTATCAAATAACACCCGACCCACAGTGCCATGGATAGGAAACGTACCCTCGATCGCGGGCGGCGCCTGTGGAACTGCAGCCTGGTGGACGTTGTAGACACGTCCATACTGTAGTTGCCCCTGCTGAACTGGGACTGCTGGAATGGGTGGCAATGCTGCCATCTGTGGGGGTGCGGGAAGAGCGGCGGGAAACATAGGCCTCTGAGGCTCCTGGCGAGCACCCTGCTGCTGCTGCTGTGGGGCCCTGCCCCTATCAGGACAATCCTGCTTCTTATGGCCAGTCTTGCCACAAACAAAGCACTTCCCTGGGAAGTTCCCTCCCCTCTGTCCCTGCTGTCCTCGGCCCTGGTGGCCGTTTCCGTTCCTCCCTTGGCCCTGCTGGCCCTGATGAAACTGCTGCCCATTCTGTCCCTGTTGGCCCTGATGGCCGTTTGGACCCTGATGGCCCTGACGGAAACCTCCCTGTCCCTGCCTGTAGTTCCCTGACCGGAACCTCTTGTTATCCCCCTGCTGGGAGCCCTGCTTATTCTGTCTCTGCCCCTGACCAGATTGTGCCCCGCTGGCACCATGTCCTCCAGTCCTACCCTGATGGCTAGACTCCCCCGACCGCTTGCCCTCGGCCATATGAAAACGGTGGTCCTGGCAGTGCAATAATGCAGCGTTAACCACATCAGAATAAGTGGACAACGATAGGTTCCCTAGCAGATGCTGACGGATCCTCCAATTCAACCCGTCGGTGAACTTCTCAATCTTCTTCTTCTCTGTTGGTATCTCGTCTGGAATGATGTTCAACAGATTAGTGAACTCGGCCTCATACTCGGCCACTGTCTTGCCTTCCTGCCTCAGACTCATCAGCTTCCTCCTCATTTCCGTGTGAACAGCCGACGGAAAGTACTTACGGTCAAACCGCACCCAGAACTCCTGAATCGTGAGAGTATCCCTCTCCTCTGCGGTGGTAATAGACTCCCACCACTGTAGTGCAGATCCCACTAGCTTGAAAGTAGCTAGCACCTGTTTCTGAACATCAGTGCACTCATGCATCCTCAAATGCCTCTGTATATCCTTCCTCCATTGGCTCGAGACTACCACATCTGAGCTTCCTGCAAACTCTGGCGGATGCGCTTTCTGAAAAGCGTCACGTACACGCTCCCAAGCAGACGGGAATGCATTAACCTGTACTGGCGCGACAACCGGCGCCTGCGGTGGTGCCTGCTGAACAACGGCAATGGCGGCATTTACCGCTTGAGCTACTATAGCTGCAACCTCAGCGGCGTTAAACATGCCCTGAACTGGAGCGGGCTGGGGTTCGGGCGTTGCATCCCTGGGAACTCGTCGTGGAGGCATCTGAAATAAGAACAAAGTTTATAAGTTCACGGTTATAAACATAATATAGCTGAAGAACGAAGCATACACAAAAAGAGTACAACAGTCATAAAATATAGGGCTCTATATCAAAGAAACTTAGCGGAAACATAATAGCCGTACAGATCCTAAAGGACACTAGAACCTGATGCTCTGATACCACCTGTGACACCCCGACTAATTAAATACCGGGTAGCTACTCCTTTATTAAATTAATACAAAATGCCAAGTTGGCTCAGTTAATAGCATCACTGTCGAAAACATTTTTATTATTACTAACCACCTAGTATTTAAAAAGTAAGTTGCCAAATTTTAATTTAAGTCTGATTATCATGCAACAAGTGTAATGAAGAAATAAATAACACCATTCACCATACTGAAGTAAAACGAATAACCATCACAATAGAGTAAATAAAGTCTGGAGGAAAACTCCTCACTACAAATCCCACAACTGAAAAGTAAACTGAATACTGAAACAATACATGCTAAAGTCTGAAAACCGAAATGTAAAAGATGCTCTAAATAGAAATGGGCAACATGCCCTACAACTGATAGATAGTGACTCTGGAATCCAAAAGATAGAAGCGTCTATAAGCAAATCCCTGTAGCTTCCACAAACAGCTACAGCTCGTCACCTGAATGAGAATCCTATGCTTGGTGTCCTTGTGGCTGGGCACCTAAAATGGTTTTACAAGAAAAAGATTTGAAAAGCAAACGGGTCAGAGCCCGAATGTGGAGTTATATTTTAAAAACCTGCAAGTGTTTTAAAAACATTTAAAACATTAAATGCAAAGTACATGTTAGGACGTGCACTCACATGATATTCTCACCTCTCGTCTAACTGTGCACTACTAACGTACGTACCCATCTACAACGATATAAACCACTAGCTAAGTGACCTCATAACTAGCTAGACTGTAATAGTTCCTACCCATATTACTCGGTTCTAATTAACATCATAACGCTCGTAATTAAGTGGGATTTAACGTAAACTCAGATGCTCAATATGCAATATATTTCTCTAGCAGCTAACTCATTATGTTTTTCGAAACAATACCGTAATTATTTATCCAACATTAACATGAATGTTCTTATTAATTAAGTGTATATTATTCACATCATAAATATACAATATAAGCACCCCGAGAACTAAGCTGTGGTGCACACATACTCTGCTATCCATCCCGGTACATCACGTACATAAGGAATCACATATTCCGAATCTCTCAGGAATAGTCCAGATAACACAAATCACAAATAGTGGAGGCGAACACAGTCACATCACATGGGTCACGCACATACCTACGCTCCCACGATCAGCGGACTTATTAACATCCCAATAAGTCTTTCTCTGACCTATGTTCATCGAGGTACCAGTCTATATCCCCCCGTAGGCACACAAGGATTAGAGGGTCCTAAGCGAACGCAACCTCCCGTGATAGCAAGTATGGTAGGTATGTTATACACACAATTCATATACTAATACTAAGTAAACACACATCTTAGTAATACCGTATTTTAATCGTAGTACGTATCGCATTCTCGTACTAACTATAATTATTACAATATGTACTATTCTGGTTTGTAATCATACTCGCTATAATTTCTCACGTCGTAGTAGACACTCACGTCTCAACCCAAACCGTCCCTGTAATACAACTCTCGTATGTAAATCCCTTCTCATAAATACCCAAATGTCCCAATTCTATCATTACTACATCTACGGAATGATATCTATATCCTCGAATAAGCTTACGGGACTCCAAAAATCAAAACAGTCCAAAAAGGACCAAACTGTCGACTCGTTAGAAGTCTCGTTTGAACGAGACTGTTCGAACGAGATTCCTCTGCCAACTCGTTAGAAGTCTCGTTCGAACGAGGCTGTTCGAACGAGGTCCCAGTTCGTTCGAACGAACTGTATCTTCTAACGATATCTCGTTCGAACGAGATATCGAACGAAATCCATTCTCGTTAGCAGCGACTGGTCAACTCGTTAGAAGCTCGTTCGAACGAGTTCGTTCGAATGACCTGGGTAGGGGCTTCTAACGAGCTACCAGATTCGGCCCAGATTTCTCCAAATACGTTTTTCACCATTTTAACACCTCAAATCACCTCTAAAATTTATCCCAACGATTGTTTTAAAGTCTCTAAACAATCCTAAACATAATATAACCACATCCTATCACGTTTTTATGGATTAATTCACCCTAATCATCAATCAATTTACAAATACTTAACCTTTTCCCCAATTCATTCATGAACATGAACCCTAGAATTTGGAACCCTCAATTCATCAAATTTAATCCGTTTTTCTTTCACCCAATCATGTATTAACATCAGATTAATCGTCTCCAAACTATTCTACATGCAATTTATCCTCAATATTCAGAACCTAAGTCCAATTAATCATGGGTTTTCATTCATCTTCCAATAACAATTATAAATCTTCAATTTTCTAACATGGAAAGAACATTTGCTGAAATTAAACATAATTAAACCACTTGCCTTGGTTTGATTCCGGATTTGGTGTTGATTTGGTGAAGAATCTCTGCAGAATTTCCTCTCTTTCTCTCCTTCTCCAAGCTCCTTCTCCAATGGTGGCTTAAGGTGGCTAGGGTTTGTTTTGGGGAAAGTTGTAAACCTAAAGATAACCTCCGTAGCTTAATGGTTTAATATGGGATGGTTAGTGGGCTTTGTGGGTCAAATCCACATCAGATTTAATTAACCAATTTTCGTCACTTTTAATTCCTCAAAATATAAAATTACCAAAATACCCTTTAAGTTGCCGGTATGGCCTAAAAATACCCCGGGACCCAAACTATACCCCCGGCTAGTGTTTTCTGACTATCTCGACCCTTCCGGACGCGTTGGCGCACTCAAAATGACCATACGGGTTATAGATTTTAAATTCACTTTTATTATCAAAATATTACACCGTGACGCGGCGGTCCCACGCGTCTCAACAAAATTTCTAAAATGCCGTATATAAATCTCACGACAAATTTCATAATTCCAAATTCATATATAATCATATATGCACATGATCAAATACCAACTCGCATCTCATTAGTATTTATAACCCGGATTAATTTCCAATTAATACGCATTTAATTAATTAATCCCAAAAATAAATATAGCTAAAAGTACGGGGTATTACAGCCTCCTAACCAAAGGAGTATAATTTGTTCTCGCTATTTTACCAACCGAAGTTGGTCACGCTCGAACTATCAGGTTCTTTCGAACTATCTTGTCCACGAGCTCTTTTACCAACCGAAGTTGATCACGCAAGTGTATGCCTCCTAACCAAAGGAGTATAATTTGTTCTCGCTATTTTACCAACCGAAGTTGATCACGCTCGAACTATCAGTGTAGTGTAGTGTATCACACTAGTATTCCCCGAAAAACTTGTAATAAAAGGAAGAAGATGGTGAAACATCATCGTTTTATTCATAATGAAGAGATTGCTTTACATTTTACATTACTGATAATACTTGCGTAGGTGTTCAGCATTCCATGCATTCTTAAATTCCTCTCCTTCTAGAGTTGCTATTCTGTAAGTTCCTGATCGAACAACTTCTGTAACTCGGTAAGGTCCATGCCAGTTTGCTTCCAACTTATTGTGCTTCTGAATGACCTTCTTTAGCACATAATCCCCTTCTTTTAAGTCGCATTTCTTCACCCTCTTATTGTAGAACAGAGCTGTGCGTTGTTGGTAAGCAGCATTCCTAATGGCTGCCTCTTCTCTAACCTCCTCGAGCATATCCAAATCCAGTCTTCTCATTAAGTCGCTGACTGGGGAATTGAAATTCAGCACTCTGTGTGTTGGAAGACCCAACTCGGCAGGTATTACTGCCTCACTTCCAAATGCTAGCATATATGGGGATTCTCCCGTTGCTGCTCGGGGAGTTATTCGGTAAGCCCACAAGACTGACTGTAGCTCGTTAATCCAATTAGCTTTAGCTTCACTTAGCCTCTTCTTCAAACCATTTAGCAGTGTTATGTTCGTCACCTCTGTCTGCCCATTGCTTTGAGGATGACCTGGTGCTGAATGGGTCTTCAGGATGTTGGATTGTTGACAATAGGCAGCAAACTCCTCGTTGTCGAATTGTGTTCCATGGTCTGTGATGAAGGCATGAGGGAGACCATATCGACAGATGATATTCTTCCAGACAAATTGGTATACTTTCTCGTATGTCATATCAATAAGCGGCTCAGCTTCTACCCACTTGGTAAAATAATCTACTGCGACGACGAGGTACTTGAACCTTCCTCGGGTGGTCGGCAATGGTCCAACTAAATCAATTCCCCACATGGCAAATGGCTAAGGGGAAGTTATGGGTGTCAACAATGCTTGTGGAGTTCGTCGGATGGAGGAAAAACGTTGGCACTTGTCACATTTCTTAGCATAGGCTATACAATCAGCCCTTATCGTCGGCCAGTAGTATCCTTGAGTCATCACCCTTTGCAAAAGTGTTCGACCTGCTACATGAGCTCCACAGGACCCTTCATGGATTTCTTCAATTAATTCTTTCACCTCGGAAGGATGTACACATCTTTGCAAACCTACCATAATTCCTCGTCTATACAAAATACCATTAGTTAGTACATACCGAGCAGCTTTATACTTCAATTTCTTGGCAGCGAGCTTATCTTCCGGTAATTCTCCTTCTTCAACATATGCCCTGATGGGATCCATCCAAGATGGTCCTAAATCAAGGGTGATAATATTCATCGTCAGGTTTTCATCTATGCTCCGACTTTCTAATACTTCAATTGGTATTGTTCTTCGCAGCTCGGTACGAGTAGCTGATGCTAGTCGGGCCAGTGCGTCTGCTCGTGCATTCTCTATTCTTGGTATTCTGATTAACTGAATCGCATCAAATTCTGCCAATACCTCCATTACCTTGGCATGATACTTGATCATCAATTCTCCTTTGACTGCATACGTTCCCATCATCTGATTCACAATCAATTGAGAATCACTGAATACCATCACTTGTTGCGCTTCCATAATCTTTGCTAAATTAAGACCTGCTATCATGGCCTCATATTCAGCCTCATTATTGGAGGCTTTGAATTGGAATCGCAAGGCATATTCCATGTCAATCTCGTCTGGGGTGTTCAAAACAATTCCTGCCCTACAACCTGCTGTGCAAGATGAGCCATCTACATATAATCTCCATATGGGTAACCCGTCTTCAAATTCCTTATCTGATAGAGTTCCTCGGTGAAATATTTGTTGCTTCCTTTCATCCTCCCCTGGTACTTTTCGCTCCTCGTCTACCATCTCTTCTCGCTCTTTTACCAACCGGAGCTGGTCTGAGTTCGAAGTTGATGATCTTTCTACATCCACAAGTTCTTTTACCAATCGGGGTTGGTCTGAGCTTATGTCTGTTGATTTTTCAATATCCACTTGTCCTTTTACCAACCGGAGTTGGTCTGGGCTCGTGTTTGTTGATCCTGTAACATCCACAGGTTGATCAGCGAGTAACTTTTGCTCCTCGGGGATATCAGGATAAGTAAATTCTGCTATAAAATCTACTACAGCCTGCCCTTTTAGTGATGATCTGGGTTCATACACAATATCATATTCACCGAGCTCTATTGCCCAATACATCAGTCTCCCTGATTTTTCTGGTTTATGAAGGGCTTGTCGTAATGGCACGTCGGTATACACGACGATGGTATGGGCCTGGAAATATGGCCTCATTCTTCTACTTGCTTCAATTAATGCCAACGCCAATTTTTCTAGCTTTGGGTACCAAATCTCTGCACCTCGGAAAGCCTTACTTGTGTAATAAATTGGCTTCTGGACTCCATTCTCCATTCTGATCAATGCCGAGCTGACTGCATTCTCTGATACTGCCAGGTATAAGTACAACTTTTCTCCCATTACTGGCCTGGACAACAGTGGAGGTGTTCCCAGATATTTCTTCAAGTCTTGAAAGGCTTTTTCACATTCATCATTCCACTCGAAAGTTTTTCGGAGTGTTTTGAAGAATGGAAGGCACCTATCAGTTGCTCGGGATACAAATCTATTGAGCGCTGCAACTCGTCCTGTAAGACTCTGCACCTCTTTCTTCGTCGTTGGAGATCGCAACCCTAAAAGAGCTTTGATCTTTTCTGGATTCGCCTCAATGCCTCGCTGGTTGACGATGTATCCGAGGAACATCCCTTCTCGTACTCCAAATGTACACTTCGTCAGGTTGAGCTTCATTTGGTATTTATCCAGTTGATCAAAGGTCTGAGCTAAGTCAACTAGATGATCAGCAACTTTCTTGCTCTTTGTCAGCATATCATCGACATAGACTTCCATGTTGCGACTGATTTTGTTCAGTGAAAACCTTGTTCATCAGCCGCTGGTATGTTGCTCCTGCATTTTTCAAACCAAAAGGCATAACATTATAGCAATAAGTTCCCCTAGGGGTAATAAAAGAAGTACTTTCCCTGTCTTCAGGTTTCATTTTGATCTGGTTGTAGCCAGAGTAAGCATCCATGAAACTGAGCAGCTCGTGTCTCGAGGTAGCATCCATTAGTTGATCAATTCTGGGCAATGGAAAATGATCCTTTGGGCATGCCTTGTTAAGATCGGTGAAATCAACACACATTCTCCATTTATTGTTTTTCTTTTTTACCATCACTACATTTGCCAACCAGTCTGGATACTTCACATCTTCAATGAATTGGGCTTTCTGGAGCTTCTCGACCTCCTCTTGTATAGCCTGATTCTTCTCGGGGCTAAATACCCTTCTTCTCTGCTTTACAGGCTTGATCTCCTTATTCACATTGAGCTCATGACATAAGAAGTTTGGATCTATTCCTGGCATGTCTTCATTAATCCATGCAAAAGTTTTCTTCCTGTTTCTCAAGAAAGTTATCAACTCCTGTTTTATTGAAGTATCCAACGTTGAACCTATCTGGGTTACTCGTTCAGGGTGCTCGTCGTCCAGAATAATATTTTCTGTAGATTCCACCACCTGTCCTTTTACAAGTTGGGATTCATCTCGAGGATCCAGTGTTTCAATTTTTGTACCTTCATCCACCTGGTAGGTAGTAGTCTTTTTTCTTGAATCTTCAAGCTCCTCTTGCTCGGCAGATGAATAATAGCATTCCCGAGCTACTTTCTGATCACCTTTCACAACTCCTACTCCAAAATTTGTTGGAAATTTTAAGCATTGATGTACTGTAGATGGAACTGCTTCGAACTTCTTCAAACCCACTCTTCCCATGATGATGTTGTAGGCTGACTGCACATTCTTATCCATCACAAAGAAGCGTATTCTCTCTGTTCGACAAGCAGGCCAAGTTCCAATGAATATGTCTAACTTGATCGTCCCAAGTGGAAAAACTTTCTCTCCAGCAAAACCCAAAAGAGGTCTGTGATAAGGTTCCAATTGAGATAATTTTAAATTCAAGCTGTCAAAGCATGAATAGTACATGATGTCTGCTGAACTACCATTGTCTACCAGCACCCTTGAAATCACTACTTCTTTCATCCTCATTTTGATCACCAAAGGGTCGTCGTGAGGGTAAAGAACACCTGCCAGGTCATTTTTTGAAAAGCCAATGACCAACTTCTCTTTGTTTACCTTCCTCGGACGATCCTCCTCGGCTAAATTTATTCGCTGAATGTACGAACAAGCTTGTGCCTCTCCGAGGTAAGCTTTTCTTTCTGCAGTAAGGTCTCCTCCTCCTGCATCTCCTCCTGTAATAACATTACAATCAAATGCCCCAAAACGTATGGAAAATACCTCTCGTTCTGGTTGCCTTGGTTTCTTGGGAAGATCGGGGTCATCCTCGGCATCATCTTCATGTTCTCTCTTCTTTTTCTCATCTGCTCGACGAGGAGATCTAGATCTCTCTCTAGTTCGATCATTATTTCTTCTTTCACCTCCCCGATCCACATACTTTGCTAGCTTTCCTCTTCGGATGAGTGTTTCAATCTCGTTCTGAAGGGCTATGCAATTTTTAGTCATATGGCCATGATCCTTGTGGAACTCGCAATATTTATCCCTATTCCTCGCATCAGGGTCTGACCTCAGTTTCTTCGACCACTTTACCTCCTCGCTATTCTTGATTTCTTCCAAGACATGATTAATACCCATTTTCAAGGGAGTATAATTATCGAATTTCTTCAGGACTTCCCATGACGACTTATTATTTCTGGAACGCTTGTCACCGCCATTGCCCTTGTGCTCTTTATTTTTAGACTTGTCGACGTCTACCTTGGGTCTTTATCCATATTCTTCTTTGCAGCCATAGCTTCTTCGGCATTCATGATTTTGGCTGCTTTTGCCATCAACTCTGACATAGTTTTAGGTGGATATTTCGCCAAAGTGTAATACAACTTATTAGGCAACAACCCACTCATCAAGGCGGTGATTGCTGTCTTTTCCTCATAATCTATGACTTCCAGCTTCTCGTTATTGAAACGAGTTATGTAATCTCTAGTGCTCTCACCAGATTTTTATCTAACACTTAACAAGTGTGCTACTCTTTTTACTGGCTTTGCTCCAAAACAGAAATTGCCGATGAACAACTCGGCCAATTGAAAGAAAGTTGAAATCTTACCCCGAGGAAGATTGTTGTACCATATCTGGGCAGATCTAGTAAGAGTTCCAGAGAATGCCCTACATCTCATCTCGTCGGGGACAGCATAGATGTCGGCAGCAGCTTGATATTGCTCTATGTGAAGAACAGGATCTGTCTTTCCATCGTATTTGGGGGTCACCACAGGGGCTTTAAATTTTAACGGTGTTGGAAAATTTACAATGGCCTGGATAAAAGATGTTCCTCGAACAAAAGTTCATTGTAGGGGATTCTTCGCCTTAGCCATTTCTCCCAATCTATCTTCCAACCGCTGAAGAGACCCTTTCCACGCTTCATTTCCTTCCTCGGGCCTATTGGTTCGAGCAATTGATCGTTCTGAAGTAGCCTCTTGAGATCTATCTTGACGAGCAGCTGGTCGTGACTGTGCTGATCCTTCTCTTAGATCTGATGGTTGTAAAAAATTCCTCGACATGGTCTTAGGTGGACTCCTATTCCTCCTAGGGCCTAATCGGCTGAAAGGAGAGGCCCTACTTAACCTTTCCAATGCGCTGGCCCTTTCTGGGGAAAGGGTGACACGTTGTTCAGTATCTGTAACCCGTATTGACGAAGTTTTCCCAGGTTGATAAGAGAAATCATCAGATTCCTCATTACGATGTGATTCAGTATGCCTGGATCGCGAAGAAAGTAAATAGGTTTGCCTCTGACCACTTCGATGCCCTGACTGTGCAGGTACGCTGCCATGAAGAGTTTGTATGAGTTGCCGCATCGTCTCTTGCATGGCGGTTTGTCCTTGAGCCAAATTTGTCATAATCCCGGCCAGATCTGGAGGTGCAGATGGATTGGGAGGATTTCCAGCATTTCGATTGCTAGATTCTGGATTATCCGCCATTGATGATGAATGATTTTTGGTGAAAAACGATAATAACAATCGCTTCCCACAGACGGCGCCAATCTGTTGATGTAAAAAATTAGATTATTCTAAATATTCAATCACAGATAAATAAATGAGACAAAGATTTTTAAAGTGGTTCAGCCTTGTAAGAATGGCCTACATCCACTGTTATGTTATTGCTGAGTGTCTAGGAATTCACGATTACACATGATACCAAGAAATTCTGGTCCCTTTGAATGAGGGTGATACAAGGTATTTATAGCCCTTAGGTTGTACATGAAAGGGTGTGACATTAAATGATACACATATGAAAGGGTAATTCATTTAATGTTCTTCAAGCGTGCGCGCCAAGATGATAAGCATTCAATGAATAGTTGAACTGTTGATTATCTGGCAATTAATGCTGTGGTCGAGGTGCAGCTCGAACCGCCTTAGTTGCTCGTCGTCCAAAAGTTCCTCGGAGGATAAGAGTTCCTCGGAGGGTTAGTAATCCTTGGAGTGAGTATGGCTGGTCGGGGAAACAATCTTCCTCGTTGCTATTGTGCCATGTAGATTGACACGTGTCTTCTTATTATTTGTCCACATCAGCATACTAATTTTGGTGTCAACACCAAGATTATTCATTTTTGCATTTCTTATTTGGATATTTTGCATTTTAGTTGAGCTCTTCAAGAGTACATCCATTTAATCATTTCATTTCAATTGAGCTCTTCAAGAGCACATCTATTAAGGATATTTTATAATGACACATTTTTATACATGATTGTTTTCATACTCTTCCTTAGACAAATATTTACTAAGACGGTTGTACCTATATCCATTTGGATTGCCTGTTGTACAAAGAAAATCCTTTTAAGATTTTTATATGTATTCTTTATCTAAGTCCCGTATATATAAGCAGTTATAATATTCATGAGTCTCACATAAAATATTTAAAAAACAGCTAATCTAGTCAGATATCTGAAAGTACTTACGGCCGAAACGGGATAGTATGTTATTATATAATTAATTTTATTTCTTCAAAAAACCTTGTGCCATAAATTATGCCCTTTTGGTGAGTTTTAACACTTCACATTCTTATAAACACCCATTCGTAATCTTCAGGGTTAACATATTTTGGGGTTTCTACTATAGGTCCAAATATACCACGTATATCAAGAGACTCGAATTATGCCATCATGACATTTTTATAATTTGGCCAATATATTATTTATCGACATTCATTCATAGTACGTGGATTTTTAGTATCATTGCCCTTTGATTTTTGTGTAGCTACAACATATATAATTATATCATCGATGATCATCTTTGTTTATCCAACTTTTCTCTTGTATATCTATAAAAGATAGAGATCTCATTTAATATTAGGTACCTTTGCCAACTTCGAGGGCTTTATAGTCACTTCAGGGACTTGTGTCTTTTCATTGATAATAACATCTTCTAGAGTTTTTGAGCAAGTGGATATTTTGTTCATAACCTCTTTTGGAGCGTTAAGTATAACCTCTTCTAGAGAGTTATTTGGGCCTATTTTTATTTAATCTCCACTTTCATAGAGTCAAATAGTTAGGACCTATAGATTTGCCACGCTTCTGGCATGCAATGAATTTATTTGTTGCCAGAATTTATTTTATCCTTCTGGAATAATGATTTTTAGCAAGCACATTTGTAACTAGTACATGTTACTTTCGATGTTACAATACATATATATATATATATATATATATATATATATATATTTTTTTTTTTTTACACGTCATTTTCTCATTGAGAGAGACAAGGAATTATATGAGACAAAGTGGAAGCATTCCACGATAGTTCTCGTCGTTCTTTAAGAACGAGCATTCAACGATAATTCTCGTCGTTCTTCAAGAACTAATCGCTCTTTAAATATGATTTGTACTTTTGGTACAAATTATATTTCTCTACTCCCTAATAATTTGTATTTCTAATGTCTATTATGAGAGAAAAACTCTTATCTCTATTTCTCTACTCCCTAATATTTCAACACAACTATTCTAAAAAAAAAAATCATTTGAAAGTGTTATTTTCACTTCGTTTCTTGTTAATCCTTTTAGATGTAAATATTTTGTGTATAGATCTGATGTTGAGTATATAAATTTGGTATAAATCCAACATTTTGGGTATAAATCTCATTTTTTTTTCTGGTGATATTTTTTCGGTGAAATGATTTGTGAATCAGTGAACTACGATTTGATTATTGGAGCCTGAAGCTCCCAATTTACATTCAATAACTTTTTGGGACCAAAAGTTCCCAATAATTAATTAAAAATTAGGGCCCGAAGTTCCTAATTTACATTTAAATTTCGGACATGAAGCTCCAAATTGCTGTTTAATTTGGGACCTGAAGTTTTGATGTCAATTTTTTCATTCGGGACCCGAAGTTTTCAAATTATTTATATTGGGATTAAAAGTCCTTAATTATTGTTCAAATTATTGAACATGACAATGAAATATGCCCTAAAATCAAATTCGAAGTTTTGATTATTTTTCTAACAGGGCAAGGAATACTAAAAGTCCAATCACAATTATTTATAATTTGGACCCAAAGATCCAATAATTTTGTAATCAAATATGAAGTTTTGATTACTTATATAATAAGGGTAAGTATATTACATGTTCCGTAAGCTTAGGATTATTTATTTTTGGGACCTGAAGTTCCAAACAATTTTACCCCTTATCAAACTTGAAGTTTAAATATAATTGGGCGGTTGTTTAACGTCTCTAAATATTTAATGTTATGATATGAAGTTGTCATTATTTATAATTGGGGCCTGAAGTTCTCTAATAATTATTCAAATATGAAGATTGAATTTCTCCGTTCAAATTTTGGGACGTTGAATATATAAATTATTTGGGCCTAAAGTGATAAAAGAAAACATATCACAATCAAACCTGAATTTTTGATTGTCAAATTGAAAGGTTATTGTTGATACCAAATTTAATCTGCTGACATGGCTCAATAAAGTGAAGACACATGGCAGTCTACGTGGCAACAACAAACACTTCCGAGGAACCCACGCATTCCGAGGAACAACGAGGAACACTGCTTCCCCGAGGAACTCATACGCTCCGAGAAACTCATACTCTCCGAGGAACAAGAACTCTCCGAGGAACTCTTGAAAACCGAGAAGCTTAGGCGGTTCGAGCAACTCAGGCGGTCCGAGCTGCACCTCGAACAAAGCATTAATAGCTGGATAACCAACAGTTTAACTGTTCATTAAATGCTCATCATTCAGACGCACACGTTTAAGGGGCATTGAATATATTACCCTTTCATATGTACATCATTTAATGTATTACCCTTTCACATTACAGCCCCAGGGCTATAAATACATTGTACAATCCTCATTGTAAAAGGACCCCCGGACCGGAATTTCTTGAGATAACTTGTAAATCGAGAATTCCAATACAATCAGCAATACCATAACAGTGGACGTAGGCCATTCTTATAAGGCTGAACCATTTTAAAATTCTTTATCTCATTTATTTATCTGTGATTGAATAATTAGAGTGATATAATTTTTTACATCAACAGTTATAGACCAAGATTCCCCTAATTATCATTGATTTGTGATGTGAAGATTCATATTCAATATTGTGACCAGAAGTTCACAAAATAATTTTTTGAATTGGGATATAAAATATAAAATTGGACACTCTCATGCTATTTATGGTTGTTTGGACTTGCAGATCCAACAAAAATGCGCCATAAATTAAAACTCGAAGTTTTGATTATTCATAGGATATGCCCCAAATATATTATTTTTATTGGGATTAGTTTCAAAATCAATTGAGTATTTAAACATATTCTTCAACTTCTTGGCTTTTTATTTTCTTTCTTAAATGGAATGTCCTTTTAATTAATGATTAAGTGTCCCTTTAATTATCACATTACCGGTTTCACCATTAAATTTTTGTCTCTTGACCTTTTTTGGCTTCATTTAATTGTTAACTTACTTTTAATGGTATTTAATTTTAACTCCTTTTTCACATTCTAATTATTTAATATACATTTGGGCCTTGAAAATGTGTAGAGAATGTGAAAAATCAAGTCTCTAATTTTTTTAATAAAGAGGTTGGATTATTATTAGTCGGAGTTAATTAAAATATTTATCACTTATTTGGAAGAGTCTCTAATATTTTTATTCTATAATTAAATCTGAAGTTTTATTACAAAAAGGGTAGAGAATTTAATGTCGTTCGACATTAGTAATATTGAACTTGAAGTTAAACTATTTATGTAGAACTAGAAGTTCTCAAATAAAAATGATAATTTTTTTTGAAGTTTTATGCATAATTCGCACCACTCACTTTGTGAGTTATTTTAATGTAGGACTTTAAGTTGATAATTTTAATGAACCCGACTATTCTTATACACGTGTCGTTAAATAAAGAACCTGAAATTTTCATTACTTTTTCCATGAAACTAAGGCTCCAGAAGAGCACATGTTATTATTTGGTACCGTCCCATACATATGCGACGAGTTATATGAAAGTTATTTATAAAGTAATTTGCTTTCTTTTATGGGCATCGATATACATGGGTACCATATTAAAATAAACAATGAAAAGTAATTTTACGTTACTTCTAGTGTTAAAAGCCAGAAGCTTATATTAGCAAACAATCATTACATTATTCAAGGGTTTATACTATATCGTATTTAACATTGTAAAATTGTACTTTTTCATGAGCCTACAGCTCCATGATTCAATTAATTATTATTATACAATGCCCATTATTTTCACCTCAATTGTTATTCATTGGATGCATTGAATGGAAGTGATATTTACCACAGGGGTATATATGGTGCTTAAGATTCACCCTTTATTGAACCATTGATAAATACAATGTTTATGGTATATGTGCAATTTTATTTCGATGAGACACTATTGTCATCGTTAGGGGAGGATAGAACGTACCGGAAGTACAAATTGTATTTAAAGAACGATTCGTTCTTGAAGAAGGACGAGAGAATTATCGTTGAATGCTCGTTCTTGAAGAAGAACGACGAGAATTATCGTGGAATACTTCCACTTTGTCTCTAGATCTTACGACACCTTAACCTTTAATATCAACCAATTAATGATGAATAGTATATTGGAGCACTCGTGTTGTAAAATAAAAGAGCATAGAGAGAATAGAGAGAAGTATATAGAGAGATAAACTGTTTCTCATTCTATTGGTGTATCAACAATGAGGGGTTATTCCCCTATTTATAATACAAGGTAAACCTACTAAAAGCCTCACTTTTTCGATGTGGGATAGTGAACATCTACTTACAATACATATTTTATAACAATTGCAACCATTAATTGAATTTATATCTCTAATGCTACCGTATTAAAAGTATAATATAGATTATAATTATAATTTTGTAAAATTTTGAAATTCGGCTTAAATTAAGACACAGAGTTAATTATTTTAAAAATTTGGTGATAAAAACACACTAGTACAAAGGAAACAAACTCCAGCCAAAGTCTAGCCAAAGTCTACGAAACTATTTACAACACTTGATATAGCGCAAAACAGTAAAGCATTTGAATCGGACTGACAATTGGTCCATACGGAAAACGAAGAAGTGTAGAGAAGATTGAATAAAAATGGTTGCGATATCGCTGTACAGAGGCAACCTTCACAGAGTACCCGATGTTCCTCGTCAATGGCTTATGCCCAAACCTAAAATCTCACTCAAAGATTTCAAGACCCTTCTCGCCCGCCGCTCCAGAGCCCTCTCTCGCCTCAATTTCACCTCTAGCCCTAATCCCAATCCCAATCCTCAACTGGACCCACCTAAGGTTGAACATTCTCAAGAAGCTGTTCCCGACAGAGGAAGTTCGGAAGAAGAGATTAACGATCAGAAAGTATTGGTGAAACCAGTTGATGGACCCCAGGTTTCAGCTGCTCTTTTACCCGATAATATTCCCAATTCCGCAGAGCCACCTGTAGATTCACTGGACCAGAAACCCACAGCTCCGTTCAACCCTACCTCAGAGGTCTTCATCTTACTATACTCTCCATACTTGTATATTTGATTTATATATTTTCAATGTATATGATACTGCCACTAGCGACTAGGGATTTGACAATGAAATGGGCGGAGTCAGTGGATACCATGATGGGAGGAAAAATTAACATAGTTTGTTTAGAGGAACTGAATTGGTTGGTGGGAAAGCTACATAAAGGATTTGTATTATACTATCAATAAGTCTACGCTGAAGCATGATTTTCATGTGTTGGCTGCGACAGTGAAGTGTTGTATCACGATTGGTTAATGGGGGTCCGCGTCAGTGCCACTAATCAATCGCGACATACCACGTCAGTGGATTGCAGCCGACGCATGAAAATCATGTGTCGGCGTAGAATAACTCTTATACTATACTACCAAAGGCAAATATAGACATAGGAATGAAGTCAGAATAAGAGCAAATAAGAAATTTAACCGAGGTATAGTAATTGTTATCAGCAAAGGTGACACACTTTTAATATTTGGTAAAATTGGTACCAGGTGAAAATAAAATTAATACTGTTAGTGCTTGTGCATCCAAGTAGAATTAGATGAGTATATAATGAAAATATAAATTTGGGAACAAATGAATGAATTAATTCAAGAAATACCTTTTGGTGAAATATCTATATAGGCATAAAATACCCAAGGACATTACTTGAGATATCTCAAAATGTGATGGGCAACATCTAAGTATGCGGTGTGTGGGGCATGAATAAACTGACTAACCATACTCACAGCAAATTCCTAGTCCGGTCCCGTGTTGGTCAAGTAAATAAGACGACCAACCAATATCTGATAAACTGAAGGATCTGAAATGAAATCACCTGTCTCGGCTAAAAGGTTTAGGTTAGGGTCCATAGGGGTAGTAGCCGGACGACAACCTAGAATCCCAGTATCCTGAAGAATATCCAAAATGTACTTACGCTGGGATAAAGAGATCCCACGTTTAGATCGATTCACCTCAATCCCAAGAAAATAACGGAGATAACTCATGTCCGTCACATCAAACACCTTCCCTATATCCATCTTCGCTCGTGCAATTGCATGGACACCATCACCCATAATAATAATATCATCAACATAAACTAACAAAATGATGCATCTACCATTGGTCTAACGACTAATAAGGCACGTATGATCGCAATGGCACCGTGTAAACCTCATGGATATAACAACCTCACTGAATCTGCTGAAGCAGGCCTGGGGTGATTGCTTAAGGCCATAAAGAGACTTCCGTAGATGACACTTTTTTAGTGTACTCCCCCTGGTTGAAAACCTGAAGGCGGGCCCATATAGATGGTCTCGGAGAGATCCCAATGAAGAAAGACATTCTTGACTTCTCATTGATGTAGAGGCTAAGAATGAGAAGCCTCAAGAGAGATCAATAATCGTACGGAAATAAGCTTGGCCACCGGGGCAAATTTAGCACCAAAATCCTTTCAAGGAATTTGTGTAAATCCCTTAGCCACCAACCGTGCCTTATAGCAATCAATAGAGCCTTCGGCTAAATGTTTCACATTGAAGACCCATTTACATCTAAGGTCTTCTCCTTGGGAGGTAGAGAAACAAGCTCCCATGTACCATTTCGGTCCAAAGCATCCATTATCATTTTCATTGCCTCCATCCATATAGGATTTTAGAGAGCCTCAGCCACTAATCGCAAAAAGTTCAATATGAACCTGAAAGACTATCATAGGAAATATGCTGGAAAATGGGATGATTAAAATTACCAACAAAACCATAGTGGGAAGGGGGACGCCTAATACGAGATGAAAAATTAAAAGTAGGGGGTGGTAACATGGAGGGAGTACCCAAGTCTGGTGAAGAAGGTGGTAGAGGCGCCCGAGGGCGACGAGAGTATACTTTTAAGGAGGGCTTAGAAGTTGCGGGAGGAGGAACCTCATCAAATATTGAATAGGGTGGGCAAGTGATGAAGCCGCGCTCTTGAGAGAAGGTGAGTTAATAATATCCTCAAGGGTTGGGGAGTCGGGAGCCTGCAAAGTACTCATTACCCTATAGAAAAGACTTTCAAATGAAAAGTAACATCACGCGAGTGATACATTTGTTTTGATACCGGATCATAACACCGATGCTCCTTAGACATCAAGGAGTACCCCACAAAAATGTACTGAATAGCTTTATCATTAAGTTTGGTCTGAGGGACTACGATCATGGACAAAACAAGTACACCCAAACACACGAGAAAAAATGTGGAATAAAGTGCTATCGGGTTGAAGGCAATGGAGAGGCACCAAAAATGTGGAGTAAAGTGCTATCGGGTAGAAGCCACTGGAGAGGCACCTTCCCCCTCAAAACCTGATTTGGGGTACGATTTATGATAAAAGCGGCGGTAGGGATAATAAGAGGCCAATAGGATTTGGGCACCTTCGTACCATTTAACAAGCATCGAACTACTCTCATTAGGTGACGATTTTTACGTTTCGCCACCCATTTTGTTCGAGTATATGAGCAAGTGAGTTGATGCAAGGTCCCTTTTTGATTAAGTTGAGATCTAAACTCATTAGAAACATACTCACGCCCATTATCGGACCGAATATTACGAACCACCGTATAAGGGGAGAATTTCTGTTTTTTTTTATAAAGAAGATGCATCCAAGTACATTGAGAATAATCGTCAATAAAGGTCACATAATAGCGATGACCAGAAAAGGCAGCAATAAGTAATGACCCCCACGCATCAGAATGAATCAAATCAAACATTGTAGGAACATGACTCATATGTGGAATAGTATGCTTGGAGAGCTCACAAACTTCACATAAGAAATTTTTTCCTTTTACGCTTTCGAAAGAGAAGGGAATAACAAGGACCGAAAATTGACATACCCTAGACGGACATGCCACAAGTGCGAGGTCCGGAGGGGAAACATCATAAGAATTGGAATTCGACAAGATGGAAGCATTGAGAGTAAAGGTGGGAGGTTGCGATGGTGGAGGTTCCCCAAAATAGTACAACCTGTCGCGCTCATAGCCCCTGCCAATAATCCTCTTTGAACTAAAGTTTTGCAACAAAAAATGGGTAAGAAAAAACTCAACAACACAATTGAGATGCTTGGCAAGTTGGCTAACGAAGAAAAGATTAAAAGAAAAATTGGGGCAATACAAGTATGGGGGAAAAGAATTTCAAGAAACAAACATACTTCCTCCTTGCTATGGATACGTGTACGGGAGCCGTCCACAATACGCACGTCCGCAATGCGCACGTATTGATAAATGGGAGCAATGGGTGAGGAAAGAAGAGATGGCTCTTCCGTTATATGATAAGTGCTCCGAAATCCAAAATCTAAGTATGCTTCGCAGTCTGAACATGAAAAGCGGAGGGGGCACCGAAGTAATGGTGACATTGACACTGAGAGAAGAATCGGCTGAGTAACCGCATGAGGACAAATGGTATCAGCACCTCTGGCCATGCTAGATGAACCGAATAGTCGTATTTGAGCAATTTTTTTTTTGATGTTGGACGATGACGACAAACCATCTCCCTATCACCACAACGGGATCCGAAAGAAAAAGTGCACGCATTCATAAGGAGACTTGTAGCCAATTGAGTCGGGTATGTTTTGCCAATGAGAAGACATCTTTGCCAATACTTGAATAACTCATAATGACTCAAAAAGTGCCCAAAAATTGACCAAACAATTTAAAATTCTTGAAGGGCAGATTTGTACTAAAAAAACAGCAAGAACTCAACAACAATTATTAGAGAACCATCAAGAATCTGTTGGTGGTGTGCATATTAATAAACTACCACTCAAATGGCTGAAAACAAGGCAAAATTTCCACAGGAATGCTACCAAACAACCTGACAACCCCAAGAGAAAAGAGCTCCTTACTTCATAAAGAACACCAACAAACCCTAAAAGGGTGAAGAATTAGGGTTTGACCCTAAAACAAAGAAGACTAGATGCTACAAAACAAAAATTTTGCTCTAAAAATACCCAATTAGAACATTGATGAACCATAACGATGACAAGATCGGTGAACAACACAATGAATAGTAATTCAGGTTAGGGTTGGGGAGAAAAGATATGTGCAGAGAGATTTTATTTTGGCTCTGATACTAAGAAGATTTTTGTGATGTGATGGCTTACCAAATTGGGAGCCCAACAACAAAAAATGCTAGGATTGCTTTAAAAAAGATGAAAAAATAGAGTTTTAGGACCATATGATATTCCTATTTAGGTTTGGAAGTATTTAGGGGAGGAAGGAGTGTCTTGGTTAACAAAATTCTTTAACAAAATTATAATGACGAAAAGGATGCCCGATGAATAGTGAAAGAGTGTTTTAAATTTTTAATACTTATTTATAAAATTGAAGGAGATATACAATGTTGTTTAATTGAACATAGATTAGCATCAGGAACCACAAAATCTTAGAATGAGTATGGGTTTATGCTTGGAAGGTTAATGATGAAAGCTATCTATTTATTGAGATTAATGGAAAGCTATAGGGAGTAAAAGAAAGGTCTTCATATGTTTTTTTAAATAGATTTGAAGAAGGCGTATGATGGAATACCTAGATATACGATATGGTGAGTTTTATATAAAAATGAGTGATTAGTAGATATATTGATGTGATTAATGATATGTATGTCGGGGCTATGACTATAGTAAGAATGACATATGAATAAAGTAGTGAATTTTCAATTTTTTGTAGGGTTGCAGTAAGTTCCTGATCTTTTTGCTCTTGTTATGGATGAATTGATTGGATAAATACAAGATAAGGTATCGTGGTGTATGTTCTTTTGAGATGATATTGTTTTAGTGGATTAAAATAAAGGATTAATGATGTATTGAAAGTATGAGAGAAGCTCTAAAAACAAGATGTTTTAATACAAGTAAGGCTAAAACAAGAGTATATTGAGTAAAATTTTAGTAATAGTAGGAGGTAAAGTAGGGGTGTGGTGAAACTTGAAGATCAAGATACACTCACAAGTGATCATTTCCGTTATTTAGGCTCGATTGATTTACTGAAGATATTAGCCATATGAATAAAGCATGTTGGTCGAGTGGAGAAGTGCTATCGACGGTATTACGTGATGAACATATACCTTTGAAGTTAAAGGGATGTTCATTAGATATGACATGTTATTTGGGACGCAATGTTTGGCAACCAAGAAAGAAAATGTGCTTGCTCATGTTAAGATGGATGAGCGGTAAAACTCGAAAGGGTGAATTTAGAGCTGAACACATTCGTGAAACAGTAGAAGTAGCTCCTATAAAAGATAAATTGAGAGAAACTTGGCTTAGATGGCTTGGACACGTCAATAAGATTCCTTTAAGAAAGGGTGATCTAGTTAATATTAATAGTAGCGCTAGGGTTAGAGGTAGGCTTAAATTGACTTGGTGGAATATTGTAAAAAAAGACATGATATCATGTAGTTTAACCTAAGGGTATTGCATTGAACAAAACGGAGTGAAAAAATAGGATTCATGTAACTGTTCTCAAATAATTGGAAAAAGGCTTTGTTGAGTTGAGTTGAGTTGAGTTGAGTAGGCATTTACTTGATGTGGATAACCTCATTGGGAACAAAAGTATTAAGAAGAAAAAGTACCTTAAAAAAATTCTCATCATTGGTATAATTGTCCGAAATAGCTGCTTGTCGCAACTTAACTTGATCAATTCATGATGAGGTAGATTAATAACTTAAAAATTGTGAATGACATGCTAATTGAAACATTTTGTTTTATGCCAATTTACCCCATTCTTCCTTTATAGAGTTTAAGGGCATGCAAAATGACCTCTGTCTATGTGACATAGTTTACCGAAGAGATTCCACTAAACTATAGTTTGTTAAGATTAAGGTGATGAATCTAAATGCGAAAAAGATAAACCGATCACATAATGCAAAATCGTAACGAGAAAAACTTACTAATGGGAAAAACCTCGAGCTGAACTAATGATAAATGGACTACGGTAGAGAGTTATTGAAGGTAGTGCAGCTTGCACTCTTTCGGTATAACTTCCACGAACAACACTTTCACACCATATCTTACGTCAATGGAAGGTACTAACAGTTGGAGAATGCTCTGTAGTATTCCTTGAGCCTTGGAGTTAGCTGCGTGCATTTTGAAACTTCTAATTAGCCATGGAAAATAATTTCTCAGACATGTTAGTTGGTTCCTTTTTCTTTTCTTATATTTTCCCCTGGTAAGTATCACACCTACTTCTCTCTCTGTTCAATGACTTACTGAGTGATCCTTACTGTCTTGTTTTCCAGACAAGCAACAAAGAGGATGCATCAAATGATAAAGAGAAGAGGAAAAGGGAGGTCGAGGAGAAGTTGCAAATTTTGAAAGGAAGAAAGCATAATTTGGTACAAGTGCTGAAACAGGTAATGTTTAAGATCTTGTAAGGTAAAGAAGTTTCCAGATGAGAACAATGCTTTGTTCTAGGACCTGGCTTGCTAATTTTTTAACTCAAATGGTTGATGACTGGTCTTTTATGGGGGTTGTTAACAGATTTTGACTGCAGAGGAGGAACTGAAGAGACGAAATACTATGCAAGGAACGGCGGTTCATCCAAATGTTCCACTTCAAGTGGATGTTACAAATGACTCTGGGTCAATGACTAGACTTGTCACTCCCCAAATGGGCTCAGATGGAAACATTGGCGGTAATATGGAAGGAGGAGAAGCTGATGATGTTTCAAACAATAATATGCATTCTCGCCATTTACTTCGAATGAGCAGCACATCACCATCTTCAGATTCTCCCCATCGAAGGAGTGCCTTTAATGTGGTAATTTATATTTCTTCTGTGTGGTGTTATATGATTATGACATTGCCTTTAATGTGCTAATATATATTTCTTCCATACCATATTATATAAATATGACATTGCCCGTGTCCTATGAAGCGTATCCGATGTGTAGTTGGGAGTAGAAGCGATTAATCTAAACTACACAACAACATTGAACAAGGCAAAATGCCAATATCTCTATTTAATTCTAATTCATTTCAAACGTAGTCATACCATGGTTCAAAGTCTCGGTATCGGTACCGGAATCGGACACTCGATTTTCAACTCGGTCGCGGTATCGGGTGATACGCAAAAATACGCTATTTAGAGAGCGCACAAAATTCCGGAAAAAATATAGAAAATTAAAAAAAAATAAGATTAACAATGTGAACCAATGAGATACATTCAAACCCATCATTCAATGTGCATTCCATTGTAGAATTGATTATATTGAAGCGCGACGAACTTGTCAGATTCAATATTCAATATTCCATAATGGTTCTAAACAACTTTTGTAAACATTTTGCAAAAATTAAAACATTTGTTACATTTTTGTAAAAAGATGTTTTTACAGAAATGTACAAAAATATAATTTGTAGTTTGTATTCTTTGTACAAAAAAAATGTTTTTTACAAAAAAAGTACAATATTAAACATTTTGCAAAAATTAAAACATTTTTTTTTTTACATTTTTGTAATAAGATGTTTTTACAAAAATGTACAAAAATATAGTTTGTATTCCTTGTACAGTACAAAAATATAGTTTGTATTTTTTTGTAATAAGATGTTTTTACAAAAATGTACAAAAATATAGTTTGTATTCCTTGTACAGTACAATAATATAGTTTGTATTCCTTGTACAAAATGTTCAAAAAAATGGTTTTTTTACAAAAAGTACAATATTAAACATTTTGCAAAAATTAAAACATTTTTTTTACATTTTTGTAATAAGATGTTTTTACAAAAATATAGTTTTTATTCCTTGTACAAAAAAATGTTTTTTACAAAAAGTACAATATTAAACATTTTGCAAAAATTAAAACATTTTGCAAAAATGTACAAAATATAGTTTGTAGTTTGTATTCTTTGTACAAAATGTACAAAAAAAATGTTTTTTTGTACAAAAGCGTACAATATTAAACATTTTGCAAAAATTAAAACATTTTTTACATAAATGTTTTTTTAAATAAACTACAAAAGAACATTTTTGTAAACAAATGCTTTTGTAAAAAAAAAATGTACACAAATGTTTTTTACACGTTTTTGTACAAAAAAAAATGTATACAAATGTTTTTACAAACGTTTTTTTAACATTTTTAACACCTCGGTTTGTCTTTAAAAAATAACTAAGAAAAAACAACATAAGGAGGCAACGTAACCCACCAGCCTAACCTAAAACCTAAAACAGGGTTTCAAAACACACATCACAGCTGGAGATAGAAAGGTTTCTCCATTCTTACATAAATACACCAAGGTTTCTCCATTCTTACATAAATACACCACCGGCCGACAACAATAGGTTTCTTCCTTCAATTATTTCTGCCTTCGTCTCCTTTTTTTTTGGGTAAAACTTGGTTAACGCGGCGAATCGGCTGTCTAGGCCGATATTGCGGCTGTCTCGGCCGATATCGCGGCGAGGCGTTTCGGAACCGGTTGTCTCGACCGATATCTCGGCGAGACAACACGATTCAATGTTTTTTTGAAGTGCCTCTCGGTATCGTATCGGTACCCTCCGATTCCGAGTTGACTCGGCCGATACCGAGTCAACTCGGCCGATACTTTGAACCATGAGTCATACTGAGTACAATGGATGATCAATGGTCTTATTGCTAGCCAATGTAACATCAAAAAGCAAAATGACTAAAAGGGCACACTAAAATATTCTAAAGGAATAGTCTAGTTTGCGCAGCGTCACTCAGTTAAAAATACGATAGTAGAAAAATACCCCTGTATCATCGAGTAGTCAATATAGTATTAACATATGGGTATTTTACTTGGAATAGAATTTTTTAGTATGGACTATAACTATTAACACAATCAAGAGGCCCTTTTTAAATTTTACAAATTTCGAGAAAATGCATAAAAGGTCATACCCACCCAGTGCACAAGGCTCCCGCTTAACTACAGGGAGGGTTTGGGAGAGGCGGATGTCGGCAGACCTTATTCCCATATATAGAGAAGCTACTCTCATGTCTTGAACCTGAGACCAACCATAGCTTGGGCAAGGACACTTGCAATCGCATCAAGGTACGACCTCTATGTATCTTTTTCCAAACTTATTCTTCTAGATATAGCTTGAAGGTAATGCTCGGTTAATACTAGGTAACTCAAAGTGCATATATATGCAATAGCTTAAGGGTAAGATAAGAATTTTATGCTATTTTTATATACTATTTTTGGAAACAAGTCTCTTCATTTGGGAGTCGGGACAGCCCGAAAAAGGAACACACGACCCTTAATTTTGGTCAAAGGGCGTATTTATTAAGTCGTCTCTGCGTTGCCCTGTGTCTCTTCTGTTTGAATTTTGGTGAACTGTTTCACACCTATGTATAAGGCTGTAAACTGGTCATAGACGGGTCAGATATAGCATAGACTGCTTCCAATCTGATTAATTTTAACTGGATCAGGTCTTACCCGATTACCCAACGGATCCTTAAAATTTCTGGAAATTCGTCAAGGACATGAGACCCGGAATGTTTACCCGACCTGTTTACTACTACATCTTTAGCATAACAAGTAGCACATTATTGATCTTTATAGCATTTTCTACACGGTGTGCAAAATTTATTTCTCCTCTCCAATCATTATCAAAGTGATAAATATGTGTTCTTTTAACAAATATTTGAGAACTAAACAAACTAAAATACAAACAAACACTAGCAAAATAAATAAATCACCGCTCTTTAAAATATAAAACCACAAGTCTTAGGCCAAACCAAAATATAGATGATCGATGGTAAGTTTAATCCTTGGTGATACGAGGATTGTTAGATCAAATTGATCGTGGTTAATATAATTCCCTATATAATGCTAATTTTTTTTAGGTACTTGTATAAATATAACCAGGTTGGGTCCTAATTGGGTTGGAGGCAGTCTAAACTATACCGGTCCATTAAATACGCGGGTAATAAAAAATTGCTCAGACCCGCTAAATGGGTCTGGATCTGGATCGCATCTGGGTTAATACCCGGTCCATTGACAGGCCTACCTATCTAGGTAACTGATAATAATGTCAATGATGATATAAAGTGTGACACTCTGACCATTTATCTGTTGTAATTAGTTACTATCTTAACACCTTTTTTTTACCTTTTCCATTCTACATGCAATCGAATTCTTTGTCCCCTGGATTTTGGTGCTAACTGTGAATTGTCATTTACTTTCAACCACATTTCTTATAAAACTTGTCGCTCTAGATTTCTATCATTTGCTTTTAAAAAAATGAGGTGTCATAACTTGATGCAAGTAGCTTTCGAATTAGTTTACCAGAGTTTTATTTAAATGTTATGACACCTCATTTTTAAACCACATGTATCAATTTTTCTGGAGAGATGGTAAGGTCTTGTTGTGTCTAGTGCACCAGTCCGGGTTCAAGCTCAGGAACCAGCTTCTATAAAAATGGGGTAAGGTTGCCTATCCTATTAATTTCCACAGGGTTGCTGTATCTTCCGTCTAAAATTAACATTGAGGAATTCCTATAGCCCTAATTTTGATTGGAGAAGTTCTGATATTCCCACGGAACTCCCAAGTACACTATATTTTTAACGGTATGCCTTCATCATTCTCCTTCATATTGGAGGAACTTGACCATCAGTTGGTCATCTTCTTTGTCTTTTCAGTTTGGATCAGATTTGCATTGGCAAGGATGGCTCGACTTCTTACTGTAACTGCTTTTGACAACCAATGATAACTTTTTTGTTTCTGATATAAATAAAAATAAGCATTATGACGTTCTGCCATCCATCCCTGGAGGGGTGATTGTTTGGATGCTCGGATTCCATGCTTTGAATCTGCAATTGGAGCAAATTAGTTCAAATTTTAGACTAGTTTTTCTTCGATTTCAATTCTAAAGCTTGGAATCGGAGTTCCTAAACACATTGTTTCACTCCCTTTGAGCCGATACGGATATTAATGATAACAATGACAAGTTCATGTTGTTTTTCCATGCTATATATCTTGAACCAGCACATTGATATAAATCCTTGTATTATCTAAGAAACATGAAAATAAATCGTTTTTCTTTCTTCAGATGAATTTATTTGGGTGTGGTTCTGTGATGTATAATGAGATCCAATACTCGTTTAATGGAATGGTAAAGAAAGTAACTAGAAAGCGGACAATTTGGAAAACAACAAATTTAGATGAATTGCAGATGTAGGTCCTTGGCTACAAAATTACTAGATAACTTGTTTCAGAATTAGTATGCCAAATGGATCAGTGACAGATTATGACATTGCAGGTTAGTGACATAAATTAGGACTTGAGCAATTCTATGCCGGCTCAGGATTCCGACTCATTTTGTTGGATACACTGACATGTCGTGTTTGGGTCCCTGAGTATCATTCAAAATATGAACGAATAAAGACACGGCACGTCAGTGTGTTGTACAAAATGAGTCGGAATTCTGAATTTGACATAAACTACACGTCAATGGCTAAAAAGAAATAGAGAGAGAATCAAAAGTGGTCTTATATTTCAAGAATGGAAAAAGTGAGTACAAATGAGATTACATGGGGTATTTATATGGGAAGGATTACTTGTTAATCAAGTAATTAGCTAAAATGACTAAAAGGGTCAACTAATACAAAAGAATGCCTAATTAGTCCCAAACATGCTTGGAGACTAATTAAAGAACCTAAAAGGAAATAAAAGAAAAGAAAACTAATAAAAAATACAAAAAAACTAATTAGAAGACCCATTTCCATCACTCTCCCCACTTAAGACCAAGCTCGTCCTCGAGCGTTCAAAAAAATTGGGGACTCGTGAGAAATTCCAAAAACTAGTTCCAAAAAACTTGTGGGGGCTCAAAATTAATTTCTGAAAATTGAGGAGTACCCATCACACAATTTCTCTCATCAATCTTTCTCCATCGCTCTTACTTCTCTCATACCATGCCTAAAAGCTTCCTCCCGGGTCAAAAACCAACTTTTCGGTGGATCTTGATGGGTTAGGGCTTTGGTTGGTCACCCCAGGCTGAGTTTGAACACCATTAGGGAAAAACCCTAGTTTTCCGGTACTGTTTTGGGGCTCGGGGGGAGGCCGACCACCTGAGGTGGGTTTCGGCATGGGTTGGATGGCGCGAGGGTGGGGTGGGGGTGGTCGGTAGGGCCAGGGGGTTTGGGGTGGGGTCCACTGAAAGGGGGGGATTTTTTTTTTTTTTGGGTGGCGGGTGGCTAGGGTTTGGGCTGGGTTGATGGTTGTAGGGTTAGAAAGTGGTGGGGTAACTTTTTTTTGTGGGAGAGGGGTTGAAACATGGGGGTGGCTAGGGTTAGGGTTAGGGTTAGGGTTTTGAGTGGGGGTGGGGGGTTGAATCTTGGAAGAGATGAGTTGGAGGAGAAGATCAAATGCTTGAATGTTTTCCCTCAACTCTTGAATCTCCAATTCTTGTTGTTTGGATTTCTTTGGAGCCATTGAAAGTAGTGTACAATTTTGAATACCTACACACCAATACACCACTTGGGGAACGACACCTCGCTCTGATACCAATTTAACGTAAACTACACGTCAATGGCTAGAAAGAAATACCAAACCCAAATTTTAGAGAGAGAATCAAAAGTTGTCTTCTATTTCAAGAATGGAAAAAGTGAGTAGAAATGAGATTACATGGAGTATTTATATGGGAAGGATTACTTGCTAATCAAGTAATTAGCTAAAATGACTGAAAGGGGAAACTAATAACAAAAGAATGCGTAGTTAGTCCAAAACATGCTTACAGACTAATTAAAGGACCTAAAAGGAAATAAAAGAAAAGAAAACTAATAAAAAATACAAAAAAACTAATAAATCCTAATTAGAAGACCCATTTCCATCAGAGTTGGCCTAGCATCACTCATTAGGACATTCTGTTTGGAACTTTTGAAGCCTAATAATGTGCCACAAAAATAATTTGAGAGATACAGGAGTAAAACAGGCTTAGGTTGCCCAACAATGCATTTATAGTGAAGCCTAAGAAATTCTAGCGATGCCTATCTTCCAAATCGATTGGAAGTTTTTCCGTTGATCGTATAAGATGTGACACATATACCATTTTCACTCGTGGCATTTTGGTGCAGGTACCACACACTTCACGAGCAACTTTGGGGATTGGTAGTAGCCCATCACGCTTTGCTCCGATTGGGCAACAAGGTCACACTGCAAATCTTCCCACAGTGTCTGTATCTGGCACAAATTACATTGCCTCCTCTCCTTCACCGGCAGCATCGGGGGGCACCTCAGTATTCAGAGATGGCCGGCTCCCCAGTCCTTGGAATTAGAAGCATCACATCTCAACTTGCGAGGCACTAATGTGTGCACTTTGCCCTAAGGTATGTTTTGGCTTAGATAAATTTTGAGCTTGTGTACACCAGTATGCTTTCACTTATTCTGATTTTATTCCCTTGTAGCTAATTAGTTAAAAACTTTCAATGTTGTTCCCAAGGTCAACCACAACTCCAAACACCTCCACCCCCTCCCCTGGCTGCTGGGTCGATCTCTTTGACCCATTTGTTGTAATTATTTTTTCTACTATCAGAAATGTGTTTTGGATCAAATGATTTGACTATCCTTGCACAACTAGCTGTTAATATGTTTGATGAATGAAATTCGGAAGTTGATTTTGTATATGCTAATTATGCTCTACCTCCATTGGATATGTAGTTCATAATCTTTGGCAACTTCTTTCGTTAGACACACTGAATTGGATGTATAGATACATTTGGTTAAGGGGGTGAATGGGAGAAGTTTTATGTTTGAAATCTTTTTGTTCCTTTTTTCTATTGATGTGGCATATGTCAATCAGAATTTACCCCAACTCGCTACATTTAGTTATTAATATTACTTTCATCCAGTTCCAATCTTTGGGATCTGTAGATTGTGCAAGTTTCATATGGGAATGACAAGTAGAAAGTTAGATCTGACACCGTGTGTTTTTTGAACACGGGACATAATTTTCCAACATTTCCTATGAATTTTCATGAAGCTGTAGCCTCAAATTATAAGATCATAATGATAATAGAGTTTTATACTAATGTGCGGTGCATTTTTTCCCTTTTGTTTGTTGTCCATTCATATCATTCGCGTCGCTTTGAAGATGTTCATTCCATTCCTGCCCAAATTTTGAATCGCAAAAGAAACAACCTTCAATCTTAACACTAATAATAAGGGCCTCTACTTATCCCCATGCTCACTGTGACGCACCAATCCGGATATTGGGTTGCCTGTGAGAGTTATGTTTCAATCTATTATGTTGCTACCTTTCTTAAGCTTGTTTGTACAGTTACTGAGTAAGCGTGGAATGTTGTTTTACAGGGTATAAGTAAATTGTATGTACAAGTGTAAGGAAATCCTGAAAATCCCGAAGGACCTCATTTTATCAGAGCTACTGAACATTCATACATACTCTGCAATACGAGCGTCAGACGTCGTCTATCTCTGTTGTACTTGTGGGGGTTTTACATAAATGAAGTGAACACAAAATCATGTGGGGATATAAGCAACGGTGCAAAACAAGTGCACAATACAATAATCTTTTACTTTTGAATATTATTTTCTTCTAAATGCAATTATAGACTTGGGAAGAGCCCAATTTTTTGAATCATTAAACACGAATGTGTCATTAACATACGTAACCTGGTTCGCGTTAGTCTCATAATTGCACAAACACACTTTACTTTTATTTTGACTCTTTACCGAGACATTACACTTTATCGTTATTCTTACTCTTCACAAGATTTCACTATTAACACCCATGACCTCGATTAGCGGAGTATTACCACTGCTAAATCATATTAGTTATCTGCACATTTCTTTTAAATTCCCTCTTTACTAAACTGGGTATAACGTGTCTCAATTCGCACTTTATTCCTTTACTTGCCAACTCATATGCAATAAATGCACATCTCGGAGCACCAAGCTCCACTCGTTAACTTTAAAAATAGGGTCGTTTACTCTTTGAGGTACATTATTTCTTAATAGTTGGGGGTTGGAGTATACTAGTTTACATTATAGTTGGATGGGAGTTGTTTTGAATGGAACCATTAACCATCCGTTAATAGCAGTCTCCTACATGCTAAATGACCTCTTTGCCCTTGAAATTACTTTCTAACTCCTAGAGTTTGATTGATCCCAACATTTTACAAATCATCAATTTTACTCTATTTCGTATATTCCAACATAAAAACGAACAACATTTAAAGCTAAGAAATTTAAATGGGATATAGTGTTTTTTAAAAATGTTAAAAAAAATGTCTATAAAAATGTTAAAAAATTGTGTCTATTAAAATGTCAAAAATATTGAGTTTATAAAACAGTTTTTTTAATATATAACATACTTTATAAAAAAACTTTTTTTTTTAAAATTTAAATAAAGCTCACTAGGAGCAATGTTTTTTTATTTATAAAAATAGTTTAAAAAACATTTTTGTTTTTAAAAAAATTCTACAGTTTTTCTCATATATATATATATATATATATATATAGTTGTATTTAAAAAACATTTTTTCCTTTTAATTAACATTTGTCTTATTTAAGTTTTTAATAAAAAAGTTTAGTTTTTAGAAAAAATTACATTTTTTTTCTTTTGGTAAAAAACAGCCAATTTTCTTTTGGCTAGATTACGCTCATTTGAGAATGATAGATTCCCAATTTTTTCCTTAGAAAGAGAGATGTTCCAAGCTCAAATGAGAAGAAAAAATGACATGGATAGATAGAAATAACGAAAAAGAGAGATATCCAATAGTAATCAAAGATTTGTTTTCCGCAAAAAAAAAGTAAATAAAAGAGTTTACCTTACTAGTTACAGGAAAAAAATAGTATATAATAAAAGAATAATGTTTATTTTATAAAATATAAATATCTATGTATGAAAACATTATTTCATTTCTTCTTTCCTTACCAATTTTTAAATATAGGAAAATGAAAACTTTTTTCCTTTTTAAAAAACAGTTTCATCCTAAATTATAATAGTTGTCAGCGAAAAAAACATATCAATCCTAGAATAAAACGGGAAATTGCCAAAGATTGTTTTAATTAAAAAAGCTTTTTTAATTAAAAAAAATTGATCGTTTTAAATAACTTTTTTAAAAAATAAAGCGTGTTCAATAACATTTTTTAATTATATTTTTTTTATTTCAGTCATAAAATGTGTTAAATAAAGTTTTCTTTTATTCCAGTTTTTTTTTCATAAAAAAACTGTTCTAATTAAAAAACTATTTTAATTAAAAAGAAGTCTTAAATAATGTTTTTTAAAACTGTATTAACATGTACTCAAAATAGGTTTTAATTAAAACAGGTTTTAAATATAATTAACTATTTTAAATAGTTTTAAAAATAGGTTAATTTTTTAAAACAATAATAAAAAATTATTTTTAAAATAGTTGCAGAAACGTTATTTTTAATAACTATTATTTTTAAAACAATTACAAACATGTTATTTTTAAAATAGTTAAAGAACGTTATTTTTAAAACAGTTATTTTTAATAACAGTTATTAAAAAGTTAAAAAAATTGCAAAACACTTTTATAAAAAAGTACGAAAAAGTTTTTTTTATTGATAACTCGTTTTTTTTCCATAAATTTTCCTTTATAAAAAAATGTATCTTTAATTGTTTTTTTTAGTTATACAGCTTTTAACTTCTTTTTTAAAATTGTATTGTTTGTTAAAAGATTTTTTTTTTAATTAAACAGTTTAAAAAAAGTGAAGTTTAAAAAAAATAAATAGAAATCACTTTTAAAAAACAATTTATATATAAAAACGGTTTTAACAGTTTTTAAATAAGTTTATCAGGGGCAAATAAGGGATTTGACAAGTGAGAAAACTCTTAAACGAAGGTTAACGGATTCCATTCAAATTAATCCATACCAACTATAATGTAAACTAATGTATCCTAACTCTCAATTACTAAGAACTAGTGTACCCCAGACCGTAAATGATCCTAAAAAATATTATTTACATTTTCCCTTAATAAACTCTACATTTAGTGATTTTATTACCTTGAGTTTATCAGTACTATATATGTTATGTATGCTCACGGGCTTTCACTATCCTTCACAAATGTTTCCCTTGTTGTGTCCCGATCATTGGTTTTAGGCCTTGGTGTAACCAACGCACTCTTAAATCTCCGGACCCTAAAATTTTTCTGGTAACCCTCATTAATCTTTCATTACTAACCCTCGTTTATTTAGGGTTAATTACACCTATCCTCTGATCTTTCCCCCTTTGTCACTTCACCACCCTAACTTTTAGTTTATAGAGTTAACCCCCTCAACTTTGAATTCGACTTCAACTAACCCCTTACCGTTAATACCGTTAATTTTTTGACAAAAAAGTGGGTCATGTGCATGGCACATGAGGTTATTTGTGAATAAATTAAGGAGGGGGGGGGGGGGGGGGGGTTGTAGGGTTTTTATCTTTTTACCCTTAATTTATTCACAAATAACCTCATGTGTCTTCACGTGTCAAGCACATGGTCCACTTTTTCACATAAAAATTAACGGTGTTAACGGTAAGGAGTTAGTTGAAGTCGTTTTCAAAGTTGAGGGGGTTAACTTTAGAAACTGAAAGTTTGGATGATGAAATGACATGGGGGTAAAGTTTAGGGGTAGGTGCAATTATCCCTTTATTTTATGTTTTTAATGATATACACCAAATTCATCCCTTTTTTATTATGCATTCAAACACTTTTTTTAATACTCCATTTATTCCTTTTACACCATGCCAATAGGGTGACAAAGACTCTCGGGTTTACATCATGTACACATTTTCTATACTCATTTATTTGCCGAAATTATTAACTTAACTCCCTATACTAGTGCCTTAATTAGGCTTAATCATTTAACTTAGACATAACCCCCCAAGGTTTGGATGGACATTATTTTTCGTTAAAACCATCACTAATGTGAATTTTGACTTCATCCCTGATTTTTTTGGACAAAAAGGCCCTCTACTTCCTCCTCTTCATCTTCTTCCCCAAATTTTTAGAACCTTGAGCCTTTAATTGCTAAAACCTAAACAAATCCAGAAAATTAAAATTCATTAATAAAAGGGAAAAGAGTTACTAAAAATATCGAAAAGTATGTCTAAAAATTAGTACCATTCACATGAGTTCATATAAGTGGGTTTATGAAGGTTGAATATCTCGCGTATATTTTTCCATGAATTCGTTTTAAGCGTATACATATATTGACATCAAATCTGAGATTACAAATGCATTAGAATCAACAACAACTCTTATGACCTTATAAAAATAATCATAAAAATATATAAGTACGGCCGTGAATAACACTCACAAATGTATTGGAGTCAGGTAACTTCTTTTAATCTCTAAGTAACGAAATTCATAAAACAATGGAGTGGTAACCTAAATAAGAAGTATTATGGCCTATGCATAACAAACAATTACAAGACCCGAATAACTACAAACCATGTGATTGTTGTATCGAATTGAAAAAAACATTATAAAGGCTCATTCTAACAAAGTTGGTGTCAAAAATCAAAGAGGGCTTTTATTTGATTCATTCTTTTTTCCTTTATTTATGTATTTTAGTTTTCTGTATCTTTCCTAGCCACCTTGTAAAGAATTGATTTCCATGAAAATTTTGGAAAGTAAGAAAAATCCACCCAATCTTTTTCCACTCATTTTCTAATGTTTCATAAAAATGAACTATTTTGGAATCATTTTCTAACTTTGTACTCAAACACCCCAAGTCTTTTTACCTTCAACATATATATGGCATACAAAAGGTAGAAAACTGGGATGATGTCTGATATGAAGTTTATAACGTTACATGCATGTCATAATAATTGTGGGGACCAAACCGTGAAGGCGCAACTTTTGGCGATCTGAACAGACCCAACACGCTGCCCCAGTCAACTTCAGTGCTGCATGGATAACCACAAAGGCTTATCATGTGGATAATTAAGGACTCAACTGTTTACCTATATTATTGGACGAGATAAAAAAGGATCACCAATGGACTAATAAGGAGTTAGGAGAGTTTCTTGTACAACTCAATTACTTTTCACTATTATAAATATAACCCTCATCTCGGGATAAAGGGGCGTGTAATTTTGAACCTCTGAGAATTTAATAAAAAGTTGAGAGTTACTGAATCACATAAATATTATGTGTTGTGATCATTTTTTTTTACTCTTTTAATACCTATGCTTTCTAGAAATATTTAATTGTGATTTCTTGTAATCACAATTGGCGCCGTTTGTGGGAATTAATTTTCTTTTCTAACAAAGCAACCCAGAACTAAAGAGTGAACACAATGTCTTATCACTAAAACAGTGCACCCCTCGCTGGCAATGTGTGAGCTGATTTAGCCCTATTCAGAATCATATATGAGGTTTTTCAAGACAGGAATCCTAGATTTTGCCCGGAGGATCAGCCCCCCGACTGACGTAATGAGCAACTTAGTTCAATACATATCTTACGTCTGCTCGACGCTTATGGAGAATGACTTCACCTGCAAGAAGAGGCTACTCGCTTCCAAATGGAGGAGAATGCACATCTCCCACGACGACGAAGAATATGGAGAAAAAACTCCGTTAGGGGGACCGAAAATGCCGTAGTCGGAGTCCTAGCCCTCAGACGAGTAAAACTCGCAGTCGAGGAAGGAGTACTAGATGCGATTAGGATCGTTCAGAGCGTAAAAGTCACCTAGTGAAGCGAAACCTAGATGAAGAACGTCCCAGGCATAATATAAGGAGTCTAGTCTGGAAAGAGATGGACCAACACCCAACACATCGTGGATTCAGATCCACAAAAGAGCTGGCGAGAGGGGCTCTCATCACGCAGATGCAGTCTCCTTTCTCAAGGGATGTTGAGGAAGATGAACTCACGATGAAATTCATAGCCACAAGATTCAAGATATACGATGTGGAAATATAAACCCCATAGATCACATTTGCCTGTACAGGCAAGCGATGACTTTGTGGAGTTACAATGATGCTCTTATGTGCCGCATATTCCCCTCCAGTCTAAGATATATCGCCCACAAGTGGTTTGAGAGGATGTCCCACAGGTCGATTAATAGCTTCATGTCCCTCGATGAGGTCTTCACAACTCGCGCCATAACTAGCAGCTCAGATCCGAAGAGGATGGATTCTCTACTCACTGTGAGGAAAAAGCCACAAGAGACTTTATGGGAGTATGCCAAACGCCATTGGAAGACCTTTAACGAAGTGGAAGACTGCTCGGAGCAGGTAGCCGTAACATCATTCAAAATTGTATTTTCCCTTACTTCCATGCTGCACCAGTCCCTCACTAAGAAGGATGCAAACACCATTAACAATCTCATGTCGTGCATTGAAAAATACGCCAAGGTGGAAGATGTGGTCAACACTAGCCAAGTAAAAACTGGTCGCTCAAAGTCAAACAAGGGCAATGACAAAGGGAACACCCCTAAAAAGGGGAACAAGAAACATAATGGAGGAGCCAAGAATAGGGGTAGAGCAGATTCATCCAAAGCGTTCTAAGCCATTAACACGATTTTTAAGGAACCAATTTACAAAATCCTGGGAAAGATCAAGGACGAGTAGTTCCTCAAATGGCCAAAGAAGATGGGAGGAGATCCAACCAAGAGGAACAACGCACTCATGTGCATATTCCACAAGGAAAATGGACACAAGACAGAGAATTGCAAGGCTCTAAAATCTCATCTGGAGGAGTTATCCCAGGTGGGGCATCTGAACGAGTACATAAAGAAGAAAGATGATCAAGTCGCCACCAACAACAACCTAAAACTAGGTAATGTGCTGGACGATGAAGCGGGGTACGAGTTTGCCATTATACACGGGGCCTTTGACCTCAAGAATATCCAAGGCAACACAGTTCAGATGGAACTCATGAAGGTCACAACGGTAATTGAGGCCTTTCAGATAGATCCTGCCAAAAGCCAAGCTGGCAAACACAGGCGACTAGAAATGTGAATTACAACAAGCATATAATGTTCACAGAGGATGACATGATCGGGGTAAGAACCCCACACCATGTTTCACTAGTAATCACTACCGGGATTGCAAATCGGGGTGTGAATAAGCTACTAGTGGGTTAAATGAGTTATTTGGAAGTGATGTACATGAAGCTTTTTCACAATCTCAAACTAAAGATGACGGATTTGAAGGAAGCGACCGTCCCACTGGTTGGATTCACTGGAAAGATGACCATTCCATTAGGGAAGGTAGTCCTGCATGGAACATTTTTAAACTCATCAAATTTCTGGTGATAAATATTGATTCACCTTACCATGCTATCCTCGGGAGAGGGTGCTACATGCCATGAGGGTAGTGCCCTCAACCTTCCATAAATAACTCAAGTTTATCACAGACCGGGGCATAATGGAGATCAGAAGTGATGAGGCAGTTGCTAAAAAATGCTACATCACCGCCATCAAGCCCAAATAAGAGAAGAATAAAGGGAAGGAAGTCATCCCCGAAACATATTAGGACTGATCCACTCCATTTAAATAGCAACTAAAGTATGGAAGACCAGGGGTCGAGGAGACAAGAGTTGACCCCACAGACAGAGTTGGGGAAAAACTAGAGGAGGTAGCTTTTGATGAGAGCCGACTAGAGAAGAAGTTTCAAATTGACACCACCTTGTCCGACTAGGAAAGGAAGGAACTAATCGCTCTTTTGAAGTAGAACCTGGATGTTTTCGCATGGGAACCATATGACATACCTGGGATTGATCCCAGGGTCACTTACCATCAACTTCATATTAACCCAATATTTCCGTCGATTACACATAAGGATCGTCGCACTACCTCAGAATAGGCCAAGGAAGTGGAAGAGGAGGTAGGGAAACTTCTGGAGGCAATGTACATCATAAAATTTCAATTCCCAAAATGTCTTTCAAACTCAGTGGTGATCCGAAAGAGCAACGACAGCAGAAGAGTTTATCTGGACTTCACCGACCTCAACAAAGCTGGCCCCAAAGATGGCTTCCCTCTCCCAAAGATAAACCAATTGGTCGACGCCACAATATACCATGAACGAATGAGTTTCCTTGATGTTTACTCGGGGTACCACCAGATCCCCCTGCTCGGCCCCGACCAAGACAAAACCTCATTCATCACGTCGCTGGGACTATACTGCTATAAGGCCATGCCTTTTGGCCTAAAAAATGATATAGCCACATACCAAAACTTGGTTACTAAGATGTTCAAGCAACATATTGGGGATAATATGGAAGTGTACATTGACGACATGCTCGTTAAAATCAAGCGTAAGGACGACCACCTTAAAGACTTAGCAGAAACCTTTAAAATCCTTAGGCATTACCGGATGAAGCTCAATGCGAGAAAATGCTCATTTGTGGTCCAGTCAAGAAAGTTCCTCGGCTACCTGGTCAGTAAGAGAGGGATCGAAGCAAATCCCAACCAGATAGTAGCAATCAATAATGTTTAATCGCTAAAGACGTTGCGAGAGATTCAAAAGCTAACTGGGATACTTGCAGCTCTGAATCATTTCATCTCCAAGTTGTCTGAGCTTTGCAGACCGTTATTTCAACTACTAAAGATAAAGAAATGTCTCACCTGGAATGACGAATGCTCAAAAGCACTTGAAGAAATCAAGTCTTATCTGAGCAAACCTCCACTATTATCCATTCCAGATCCAGGCGATCCCCTTCACCTCTACCTAGTAGTTTCAAGCCACGCAGTCAGTTCAGCCTTGGCATGCAAGAAAGAAGGAAGACGATTCCCCATTTATAATGTCAGCAAGATGCTCCTAGATGCTGAGCAACGCTACCTTCCACTGGAGAAGCTGTCTTACTCGCTGGTCATCGCGTCCTAAAAATTAAAGAATTATTTTGGGTCCCATTCCATCACAATCATCACGTCCTTCCCTCTTAAAGTTGTTCTTCATAAGGCCAATATATCTGGACGCATGTTTAAATGGTTAATCGAACTTGAAAGATTTGATATACACTATCAGCCAAGAACAACAATCAAGGGGCAAGTGTTTGCTGATTTCATAGATGATTTTGTCGAAGGAGAAGCCCTTACTGATCAACAAGTCACCGGCTAGTTGAAAAATCACGGGATTGATCAAAGTGGATATTATGGTGCCTCCAACTCTAAAGGAGCAGGAGTAAGAATTGTGCTCATAACATCGGAGAATGCCATGATCGAGTAAAAAATTAGGTTGGGCTTTGATGCCTCCAACAACTAAGTTGAGTACGGAGCTCTTATAGCTGGACTGCGTAAGGCTTAATTACTGAGTGCAAACCACCTTGAAGTGTATTGTGATTCAATGTTGATGTCCAACAAAGTCACTGAAGACTTCAACGCTAAAAATGAAAGGATGACAACATACCTACAGGTGGTTCATGATTTGATATCAAAGTTCGAGGAGGTCCATGTTCAATAGTTCCCTCGGGGAATAATAGTCACATCGATGCCTTAGCAACCCTAAGTTCAGCAGTGGATTCCAATTCGAGGAGAACAATTAAAGTGGAGTTCCTCGATAATCCTAGCATTATGAAGACGGTGGTCTCCGAGCATGTTCTCACCATAGAAAAGTGTCCGAGATGGATGAATTCGATATTTATTTATCTGCAAAACGACACCTTGATGACCGACGAAAAATAAGCTCATAAAGTCAGGGTAAAAGCTGCGCGGTTTTACCATGAACCTGGGGAAAAACTCTACAGAAGATCCTTCACAGGACTCTACCTTCAATGCGGGAATCCAAAAGATGTCGACCAATTCTATATGAGCTACACGATGGGATTTATGGGAGCCACACAGGAGGAAGGTCTCTGGCTTTTTGAGTAATCAAAGAAGGCTACTGGTGGCCATATTTGTAGAAAAACGTAACTACTTTTCCCCAGAAGTGTGAAAAGTTCCAAAAGTTCTCTTACTTGCTCCATCAATGAGCCAACGACATGAAGTCCCTAACTAGTTCATGGCCATATGCACAGTGGGGGCTGGATATTGCAAGGCCACTCCCAACTACCCCAGGAAATCACAAGTACTTATTGGTCGGCACAAACTATTTTACAAAATGGATTAAAGCAGAGCCACTGGAAAACATCAGAGACACTAATATGATCAATTTTATCGGGAGGATCATCATAACTCGCTTTGGGGTACCCAGGACCATCATAATGGACAACGGAACACAGTTCGAAAGTGTGCCTTTCCAAGGTTGCTGTGTCAACCATGGGGTCAAACACCATTTCAATTCTGTGGCCAACACCCAAAGAAATGGCCAAGCAGAAGCTTCCAAGAAAACGATGGTCGATGGCTTAAAAAAGAGGTTGGAAAGAGCACAAGGAGCTTGGGTGGATGATCTTACTCACGTTCTCTAGGCATATTGCGCTATGTTGAGGAGACCTACTGGGGAAATTCCCTTCGATCAAACTTATGGAATGGAAGCTGTAATTCCCCTGGAAGTTGGTCTGCCAACCATGTGGACTACCATATCTGATCAAGGTTTGAACGACAAAGCTATGAGCACTGAACTTGACCTGGCACAAGAATGGAGGGAATAGACCATGATAAAACTAGCCTCTTACTAACAACAATTAGCTAAGTAGTACAACAAAGGGGGTCAATTCGAGAAAATTCCATATCGAGGACTATGTCTCAGAAAAGTCCCTAGCAGCACCAAAAAACCTTAGGACGACAAGTTGGGACCTAAATGGGAGGGACTATTCAGGATGATCAGAGACGATATGCAAGGAGCCTATCACTTGGAAATAATGGAGGGGAAAGAGTTACCCAGAGCTTGGAATTCGGCTAATCTAAAAAAAAATACTTTTGATTTTATTTCCATCATAGTGAATTTTTGCAAATTTTTATTTCAACACATATCCTCGCAGTTTGATTTAAAATCATTAATAAAGATCTAAGTGGTTCAATCAATTACTTAACATTGTTCCAAAATGATAGGCTCACATTTTGCATTAATGATCGAAATGTCAATCAACGTCACCTTAGTTTAATTACAATTAAAAGTTTGTTGATTACAATTAAACCTAAGGTCTCTAGGTATTCGCCATAGAAAATACAAAGACATCATGAATTGCTCAGTCAAGAAAAATGTGACACCCCGCCTACTAAAATACCGAGTGGCCATCCCGTGATCAAAATAAAACGTTGGTCTCATATGGATCATTCTTAGCATCACTGTCGAAAACATTGTTAAAGTTACTAACCACCTAGTAATTTAAATAGTCTGGTGCCGAATTTTATCTTTCATTAACTAACAACATGCGATAAATCAAATAATAATTACACCATCCACACAAATTGATAACTGAAACAAAGACATATGAATAACATAAATAAAGATAACCGAATCAACTGTCGGTTCAACAATAAAATATAACAGTAACTGAAATAATAACCTGAATACACAAGTCACATAAATAAACTGAATACTAAATCTAAGGGCGATATGCCCAAATGAGTACTAAAGTAAGGTCCCTACACTAGGAATGAGTGAATTAAGCGTCTATAACAAAGTCCTGTAATTTCCACATGAGCTGTAGCTGCACATCCCTGGATGGAATCCTCAAACTGGGCATCCTTGTGTCTGGACACCTAAAATGTTTTGAAAAATATTTTGACACGGGTTAAAGTCCAAGTAAAACATTTTGAAAATACTTAGCAAGCAGTCAAGTTGCAATAATTAAATATGCATGCATACTTTTCATATTTAAGCTAGTATCGCACTGTCTTGAAGTATATCTCACCCCTCAACTAATGTACACACCTAACGCTTGCCTTTTAACCTTCCTAGTTATGCTACCCCACCTAACTAGCCGTATCACCTCTTTCTCCCACGCTACTCTAACCGGAGTATTCTTACTTTGATTATTAAGTTATCTACTCCTTAACTTATTAATCGGTTCAACTATATTAATTCATATAACATTCACACTACTTATATAGCAAACCACTTTTTAAATCATATAACTTTCACACTATTTATGTAAGAAATACATTCACACTTATGTATTAATCCCGTATATAATTATCTACTCATTTTATATACGTACTACTATACTACAACATTCACACACATGTCGCGTATAATAACCATCATTTCCCAAGTAATAACCCACCGGATTCTTTCTATAAAATGCTATCATATCCCAGGCATGCTCACTCTAATCCGGCCACCTCAAGTCGGACTGGCTCACACCGAACTTGGTCAAAAATATCGTAAACGTAGTGGAGGCGGTCATATTTCCTTCACCGAAATTGAAATCGAATCATACCCAAAGCGGTTCACCTATGAAAATAAATAACATAATAAAATTTTTGGACGATATGACATACTCTCCCTTCTTCTCAAGCTAGGGGATTCATCCACATCGCGCAACCTCCGATGATAGCACTAGAGGGGTATACTTTCACATAAATAACATTCACAATGATATTTGTAAATCATACAAATATATATATATATATATATATATATATATATATATATATATATATATATATATATATATATATATAGAGAGAGAGAGAGAGAGAGAGAGAGAGAGAGAGAGAGAGAGAGTGGATCTCATGAGGACCTCTGTTTGCATACCACTGGCGCGGACCAATTTTGATAAAATAGTAAAAAAAATATTTTTGAGCTAACTGTATACATATATTTAATAAAGTCTGTCTAACCCGTGCCTAACTCCCATAGCATTCCGCCTAAAAATATCCGAGTCACCACCCCGACTCCTAATTACATAAGTATTAACTTGCAGTCATATTTTTATTCAAGATACTAAGCACATCTCAATTCAGCCCGTATCCTAATTTCATCCGAAATTTGCATTCGAATCCGTTCATATATTTTTGAGTGTTGTTCATCCTAAACACTCCTAAATCCATACCTCGAATTTATTCCCATCCAATTCCAAGGTGAAAATAATGTTCCTTAATATTTTCCAGAGTCACACACTCATCTATGGACATCCCTGAACAATTCATATTTGATTTCTCATAAAGGATTTCGATTTTAGACATCCTTTCATAATAAAATCATAACTAATTAAAAAAAAAATACAAGGTCGGTGCCCACGCGATCATAACAAAAATATCTACAAACTTCATTTTTTGACAAATAGTTAAATCAAACCGGTCTGGCCTCAAAATCGGACCGGTTCGCTTCTGCTAAATAACGGACCTCCTTCTTCTCCAACTCATTTTTCCTTCATTTTTACACATCAATCCTTCAAAGTGTCTTCTTAAGACTCATTCCAATCATAGCCAATGTTTATTACTCATACTAAACAAATTCTAATCATCATATCAGTCTTTAAACTTCAATGGTTTCGATTATCACTCACGATTTCACGAATTGGGTTTTATAACTTTTATTCAATCATTCTCTTCAATTAGATTCTACAATTCTCAATTAATAAATATAACTTTGATTTCCAGCAAGGTTATTGTGTTATATGTCTTTACATAATATCAATTTCGTCTAATCATGAATCCATATCAATAAAAATGGTTAATTCACCCAAAACCCGTTTGAATGAGATTATTCACCCAAAAAAAGACTATGGTTTGCACCCACCATGATATGAATCGTAATACTACAAATTAAATGAAAGAAAGTTCAAGTACTTGCCTCGATAATTTTGTTGTGTGTGATTCATTTGTTATAGACAATATTTTTGATGAAGAACATATCTATCTTTTCTTGATTTGGCTCCCAAAGGTTATCCCACTGGATCCCTATTTTGTCCTCTGCAACTAGGATCTTCCTAAATGAGTTATGACTGACACACCCTCTCACATTTAGATTTTTTTATGCCCATCCCGTTTTTAGTCTTGTCGCTTTATTAAAATGGCCCCAACACTCCCGTGTGAGCCCAGTTATGCCTAAAAATTCCCCGAAACCAAATTACTACCCCGGGTACTCTTTTCCGACTATCTCGACCTACTCAGAACCAACCGTGCACTCAGAATCGCCATCTGAGTTACTTAACTAAAATCTCCAACATCGACCTCAATTTACGACACATGTAAATTTAAAAAAACCCGAATTAAGTAAATCTTTAATACACTAATTTAATTAAATCCTCCAGATAAATTAATTCCTATACCACCGAATTAATTAAATTCTAAATCCTAAAAAATATGGGGTGTTACATACTTCCCCCCTTACAAAGGAATTTCGTCCTCAAAATTCAGATAAGTCTAATACACTTAAGCCACGAATACCTCATTACTCCCATGCTTCTGACATTGCTGCACATATCTCTATCCCTTCTAATAGAGAGTTTTATTAATATTAATTTAGTTACCCAGGGCGCCCATAGACCCCATACCCATGCTTATCCGCACAAATGTTACTCGACTTTACTAGCCTTAAATCGTAATATAATTTTCAAATCATGATTTTAATCATATATGTATATATTAACTAAGGTACCAAACCCAGGTCCTAACGATCACACATCTCCCCACTTCTAACGTTGCATAAAGTTTGATGCGTGGGACGTCTCGTAAAGCGAAATTCAAACAAGGAACCCCCGATACATTACTACCTAACATTGTCGGTTGTTAAGATCCATTAGGCCCTCAGTCCATAGCACGTACACCCAAATTCCTGTCTCCTAACCTAAAAGTATACTCGTCCACTCTTATGTTGCAAAAGCCATCATACAATATTGCACCCCTTACTATCACTAGTTTCTTAACGCGAACTAATCATGAGCTATATCTTCTTGCTCGATAATAAAACTATTCACCTTAAACCCCATCAGACAATGTCCCTACTCCTCGGGATCAAATATAACAATACAAACATTTTCTTATAAGTCTATTATGCAACACGCGATAACATATATACACGAATATATAGGCTAGACCCTCTTTATGGTGATAACTAACACAAGTAAATCATATCGCGAAACAACGAACACAAAGTCTCACCATACTATATACTATAGCCCAAACATCCTGGCATAAATATAACTAACGGCTCGTACGTAACGCACTTATCTCAAGCTCAACTCCGCACTTTCGACGTGGCTATATCATACCGGTATCCTCAATTACCCCACAATTTGCAATTTACTTCTTCTCAATACTGTCCCCACCCATTAACATGTGGTGTAAAAGTTCTCTTAGTGCTTCCTTTGCAGCACTACCTGTCTCTCCTAGGCATATATCGTAATAGATCTTGGCTTAAAGTGTTTCCTCTATACGTTCAATAATTTAACATTTAAAACCGACGCACTAGCACCCAACAACGTCTCACTACTCCCAACGTTTATTAAAGTCCATGCGTGTAACATTCAACAACGAAGCTCAAAAGATCTTTCCCCAATGCACTATCCCCTAGCATTGTCGATCATCGAAATCCATGGGTCCAAAGCACATAACTAAGATATCACCAATTCTGTCTCCCGATATATAAATCAAATCGTCTATGCCCATGTCTCTCAAGGTATCATACAATACAGTGCTTTCACTATCACTAAGTTCTCAGTACTTAAACAACGATGAGCTAAAAACTCTCCGCTCAATGGTAAACTTGATATACCCTGAATCACATTAGTAACAGTACCTACGCACTGGGATCCCATATAACTAAACAACTGTACTCTCTGAAGTCCACTTCATAAATATATAACCACGAGCTCGACTCTCTTTCAAGTGAGACATAGCCAAAATATCTATCATGTCCCAGAACAACAAACACGATAGTCTTGCTGTAACCGCCCACCATCGCTTAGCAGTTCGTACCCAGGAGAAAAAAATACCTTGAATATCACCCCTCAAAATGAGCTGTCCTAATAAAATATATCTCCTCTCAGTGTCCCCACCCTTTCCCCTGCAGATGGAACTAAAGAGAGCTACGCTAACTCAACGATGAATAATCACACACTATAGTGGTATTAACGATATCTTTATTAAACCCGTTTCACATGAAAATCTAGCACTAATAAACTACTGTGACTCGCTCGTGTCATGCAAAACAGATCCCAATCACCCTGGAATAAAACTCATATTTTAAATTTCCAATAGCACTTGTGGTTCAAATGGTGCCTGGACATAACACCCTCATCCCAACCAAAACTTCTTATAACTGGTACCCCTACTGGGCATCCCGTCTTCGTCCCCAATTCTCTCCGAATAAGATCCACAGATATGTTCCTACTCTTTACACATAAGACACCTCTCCGTGTTATCCCTCTTTTCCTGGCCCCACTGGACATGTTGGGGTTGTCCTTCTCACGGACCTAATAGACTTGATCCCGTTCTCTACCCTCGTCGTCCCTTTAGCTCCGTTGGTCCTATGGAACTCGTTGTTGGCCTTGACGACCCTAACTGAATCCATCGTCACCTGATAGGGATTCTATTGATTGTAATCATTAAAATGGATCCTCTACTGGGTATAATCTCCTGTGGTGCCTCACTAGCACTATTAGATCCAGTTTTTTCCTTCGGTTAGGTTCTCTAACTCTCTTGGCTCCCTTCTTACGGAGGTGTTGATATCAAGTTGTCAACGTATGATATTGACGTCGATGGTACCAGTCGTACTAGCCGGATTTTCCTATTTATGCTTGTATAGTCTAGCCATGAGTCCATCACTAACTTACGGACCTTTGTGATTTTTCGTATCCACCTCATTGGGTACAAAGTTTGCTAAACACGCCAACTCTCCTTCATGACCGACCACTGTACGACCCTTTTGCAACAAGTCTCAAAATCCCCTTTGCCTCTTTGTTTGAACAGTTGATGAGAGGATTTGCGGTCAAACCGCACCCCAAATTCCTCGTTATTCATGGTTTCTCTCCATAGTTATGGTGGCTGAATCCCATCACTACAACATCGCACTTATGTACAAAATTTTTCCTGAAATTTAATCCTAAGTGTAATTGCACTCCACCCTACTTAATTGCCTTTGGGTTATCTCTTTTCATTGACCATCAAACTCCCTTTATTCCCCTAATGTTTACTGATAGCTCTTCGGAAGAGTTAATCCGCCCCTTCCTTTACAGAGTACACTGGGTCAGTTTGAAATTGCGCCACCGTTTACTACTACGATGCTTAAGGAAACTACTGCGCCCCAGCGATTATCCCAACATCATCTTCCTGAACAATAACAATGGTAACTTCTATCGCGATCACCGTTCCCCTAACATTCCATGATTTCTGCTGAGCCTCTCACCTGCAGTCCTTCTAACGGCCCTCGCTGGTCGTCCAAAATTGTTCAGTGTACGAATCCCGACCTAACTCGTAAATGAATCGCATCAACTATACTTAATAGCAGAAGCACGTAAGTCACACACGTGAAGGAATACAATAATTCTATAATAAGGCTCTATATCAAAGAGCATTACACTGAAACGTAATAAGCGACACAGATCCTAAGGACTCTAGAACCTGATGCTCTGATACCATCTAAGACATCCTGCCTACTAAAATACCGGGTGGCCAGCCCGTGATCAAAATGATATGTTGGTCTCATATGGATCATTCTTAGCATCACTGTAAAAAATATTGTTAAAGTTACTAACCACCTAGTAATTTAAATAGACTGGTGCCGAATTTTATCTTTCATTAACTAATAACATGGCAAAAATCAAATAATAATTAAATCATCCACACAAATTGATAACTGAAACCAATATAGATGAATAACATAAATAAAGATAATCGAATCAACTGTCGATTCAACAATAAAATACAATAGTAACTGAAATAATAACCAGAATACAGAAGTCACATAAATAAACTGAATACTAAATCTAAGGGCGACATGCCCAAATGAGTACTAAAGTAAGGTCCCTACACTAGGAATGAGTGAATGAAGCGTCTATAACAAAGTCCTGTAATTTCCACATGAGCTTTAGCTGCACATCCCTGGATGGAATCCTCAAACTGGGCATCCTTGTGGCTGGACACCTAAAATATTTCGAAAAATATTTTGACACGGGTCAGAGCCCAAGTAAAATATTTTGAAAATACTTAGCAGGCAGTTAAGTTGCAATAATTAAATATGCATGCACACTTTTCATATTTAAGCTAGTATCGCACTGTCTTGAGGTATATCTCACCCCTCAACTAATGTACACACCTAACGCTTGCCTTTTAACCTTCCTAGTTATGCTACCCCACCTAACTAGCCGTATCACCTCTTTCTCCCACGCTACTCTAACCCGAGTATTCTTACTTTGATTATTAAGTTATATACTCCTTAATTTATTAATCGATTCAACTATATTAATTCATATAACATTCACACTAGTTATACAGCAAACCACTTTTTAAATCATATAACTTTCACACTATTTATGTAAGAAATACATTCACACTTATGTATTAATACCGTATATAATTATCTACTCATTTTATATACGTATTACTATACTACAACATTCACACACATGTCGCGTATAATAATCATCCTTTTCCGTGTAATAACTCATCGGATGCTTTCTCTAAAATGCTATCATATCCCAGGCATGATCACTCTAACCCGGCCACCTCAAGCCGGACTAGCTCACACCGAACTTGGGCAAGAATATTGCAAACGTAATGGAGGCGATCAGATTTCCTTCACCAAAAGTGAAACCGAATCATACCCAAAGCGGTTCACCTCTAAAAATAAATAACACAATAAAAATTCTGGACGATATGACATGGGGACTATACTCTCCCTGCTCCTCAAGCCAGGGGATTCATCCACATCGCGCAACCTCCGATGATAGCAATAGAGGGGTATGCTTTCACATAAATAACATTCACAACGATATTTATAAATCATACATACATATATATATATATATATATATACTATCACACTAACTGTATACATATATTTAATAAAGTCTATCTAACTCATGCCTAACTCCCGTAGCATTCTGCCTAAAAATATCCGAGTCACTATCCCGACTCCTAATTCCATAAGTATTAACTTATTTTCATATTTTTATGCAAGATACTAAGCATATCTCAATCCCTCCTGTATCCTAATTTCATCCGAAATTTCAATTCGAATCCGTTTATATATTTTTGAGTGTTGTTCATCCTAAACACTCCTAAATCCATACCCCGAATTCTTTACCATCCAATTCCAAGGTGAAAATAATGTTCCTTAATAGTTTTCCAGAGTCATAAACTCATCTATGGACATCCCTGAACAATTCGGATTTTATTTTTCACAAAGGATTTCGGTTTCAGACACCCTTTTGTAATAAAATCATAACTAATTAAAAACAAATCAGAAAAATATGAGGTCGGCGCCCACGCGATCGTAACAAATAGATCTAACAATTTCCTTTTTGACAAACAGTTAAATTGGACTGGTCTGGCCTCAAAATCGGACCGGTTTGCTGCTGCTGAACATTGAACCTCCTTTTTCTCCAACTCATTTTTCCTCCATTTTTACACATCAAACCTTCATAGTTTCTTCTTAAGACTCATCCCAATCATAATCAATGTTTATTACACATACTAAATAGGTTCTAATCATCATATCAATCTCTAAACTTCAATGGTTTTGATTATCATTCATGATTTCATGAATTGGGTTTTACAACTTTTATTCAATCATTCTCTTCAATTCGATTCTATAATTCTCAATTAACAAATCTAACTTTGATTTCTAGTAAGGTAATTGTGCTATATATATTTACATAATATGAATTTCATAGTAATCATCAATCCATATCAATCAAAATGGTTAATTCACCCAAAACCCATTTTATTGAAATTATTCACCCCAAAAATGACTATGGTTTACACCCACCATGATATGAATCGCAATTCCGCAAATTAAATGAAAGAAAGTTTAACTACTTGCCTCGATAATTTTGTTGTAGAAGATATTTTTGATGAAGAACACATTAATCTTTTCTTGGTTTGGCTCCCAAAGGCTCTTCCATTGTATCCCTATTTTCTCCTCTGCAACTAGGGTTTTTCTAAATGAGTTATGGCTGCCACACCCTCTCATATTTAGGTTTTATTATACTCATCCCGTTTTTAGTCTTGTGGGATTTATTAAAATGGCCCAAACACTCCTGTGTGAGCCCATCTATGCCTAAAAATGTCCCGAGACCCAATTACTACCCGCGGGTATTCTTTTTCGACTATCTCGACCTATTCGGAACCAACCATGAACAGAAGCGCCATTCGAGTTACTTAACTAAAATCTCCAACATCGACCTCAATTTACAACACATGTAAATTTTAAAAAAAAACAAATTAATTAAACCTTTGATTTACTAATTTAATTAAATCCTCTAGATAAATTAATTCCTATATCACCGAATTAATTAAATTCTGAATCCTAAAAAATACGGGGTGTTACACAAAATTCCTACGGGGGAACCCTAGGCATTAAATGAACCCGATTTGGTCGGATAAAATCCCGAACGGGTGGATGACCATTAAACCAAGTGCATTTTTGCCGTAGTTTGTTCTAGGCCTAAGATGGTGTGACGAAACAACCTAAAAGGTAAGATAAGATAATAAAACACATGCTCGAAATAGTGGAATGGAAAAATGCGAAAAGATTGGTATTAAATAAACAACTTGTTGCAATAGAGGTCACATATTAGAAAAATATCTTTTACAAGGGTAAAAGTACAATAAAAATGAACATGATATGGTCGGGTGGCGAGAACAGAGGCAATAGCTCTTCGTTGGCTATCGTAAGGGTTTGGTCGGAATTCGTCATCACTATCGTGAGAGGTTAAATAACATTTGGGCAGTTGAAGAGGAACAATGTCCAAAGTAACCCATCCCTCTTCACTTCCAAAAGGAGGATCATTGTAAATCGGACAATTAACTTGGTACATATACCAAAGTTTGGAGTCCTTGGGAACTTTAAAATCCCTATAGCATTCAGCCGAACATTCTTGTAAGCTACACTCTTTGCCTCTTCCAACCTATTAAGTGCATCTGCCCAACCTTCATCATAACCAGCCGACCATGCTGCTCGGGGACCCATTCTGAACAAATAGCGAAGCTTAACAATATCACTGATTAGGCATAAATTCTTCGTATTTATCCCCGTAATTAAGAATCTTTTAACATTTCGTGCGATTTAATTCAAGTTGATTTATCTCATATTCTTTCTATTGAAATTATCTGACGAGTACGTTGAGTTTCGTGTATTTCTCATAGATTTTGCAGGTCCTTAGTGCACTAGAAGAAAGAAAGAAAGAGGAGGAAAGAAAGAAGAAAAAGGAGGAAAAACCAAGGGGAAAAATAGTAATTTTAAGTTGGAATTAGGATGAGAAGCCTGAAAAAGAGTTGAAGACCTCGAGTCTACGAGCGCATGGGAAGAAACGACACCTAAATCCGAGTCCCGGAGCACAAGTTACAAAGCTTCAAAGTTGAGAGAAAAATCATAAGGAAGGAGGAAGTTCTGATCAAGCCACACCAAACCCATAGAGTCTAAAAGGAACCGATCCGAATGCTGGCCAAGTTGCCGTAAAGACCAAACCGAACCGGTAGAGTGAAAAATGAACTGGTTCGGTAGTGACGAATGTTGCTGTAAGGAACGAACCGAACCAATAGGAGCAAAAATGAATCGGTCCGTTTGTGGGAACAATTCTTTGTAAAGATCAAGCCGAACCGATGGATCTAACCGGATCGGTTCGACTATTGAATTTCTAAATTATCCACTTCCAAAATAAGAGTTGTACACGGTTGAAACTCTTGTAAAAGCAAAGTGTATATATTCCAACGTATTCCTAGAGTTAAGAGGGTCCTTTTAGAGATAGTTTAGAGTCCTTTTAACTTAGAGAGAAATTAGAGCAAAACCCTAGAAGTTTTACAAGTTTTGATTTGCAATTCAGAATTCTGCAAGTGAAGTTTTTCTTTCTTTTTCTTTATTCGAATTCAATTAAATTCGTGAAAAGTTCATTTAATTCAAAGTGTTCTTGGTTTTTCTTTCTCATCTGTTTTTCTTTTTACATCATGATGGTTTTGATTTCCTACACTCTAGATAATATTTGTTTAGTTAATTGAAGTATGCTAGGCTAGATTACTAAGGGTTGGGGTGCATGAACCCAACCCGATGTAGTTTGCACAAATAAAAAATTAGTTTTAAATTAAATAGTGATTACATCGTGTTGTGTAGTGAACACAACTGTCATAAATCTTTTAACCTCGTTTCCCCTAGGTAACCGTGGTGTTTAAGAATGCGATGTGCGTATTAACTATTGCAGAACCGCTTATTCTTACTCTTGATTATGTATGATGCGGGCTTCTACCCTCATATATGTAATTCTTAGGATTAATAAAGATCGAGTTTAATCAACTATCTAATTCAAAAGCTAGTTTTCTATTCGTCAAAAGTACTAGGGTTTGGGGAATTGTATTCCAACCTACTTTTCTCATTCGTATTTAATCACCTGCAGTAGTTTTAATTTTCTCACGTAATTTAGTTAGTAAGTTTAATTTAATTTGCATTTAGTTAATAGAAATCAGTCTCCAAATTAATCACCTTTTCGTTTCTTTCCTAGAGTCAGTTTAGGGTTAGTCATCTTTTGTACGTCGTCATGAGCGATCGTCCCTATTTCCCTGAGGATTCGAACCCTCATTACCGGGTTATTACTTATGCAACCGATTTTCACTTGAACCGATATAAGAATGCACTAGAGACACATTTTCAGTCACGTTCAGTTTTTGGCGCCGTTGCCGAGAATTTAGGTAGACTTTTAGGTTAGTTGATTTAATCCAAAAATTGATTCCAAAACTTAAAGAAAAAAAAATCGAAAAAATAAAAAATCTAAAAAATTTAGAAAAGAAGAAAAAAAAAAAAGATAACATCTCTCAAAATCGTTTCATACAAATTATGCAACAAACCCCTCAATCTACTCCTACACGCATTCACGAGAATCCTATAGTTGAGTACGATCCTGATAGTCCACATACTCGTCGTGTTCCACAATTTTGGGTTCCACCTCCTACACCTCCAAACTCCATCACGAGTCACACCCTGAGTCACACTTCTAGGACATCGAGTGAGGATTTCGAGTTCTTGGGAGAGAGAGAGAAATGTCGGATATCGTCAGTTTCAGTATAGGTGAGGAAAAGCTACCGTATCGTCCCATGAAAGATCTTTTATATCCTGAGTGAACTGTAACCCCTGGATGCATTATACTCCCGTACAATGTAGAACAATTCCACTTTTGCAATGGGGTGATACAAATTATCCCCACATTTCACGGTATGGATTCGGAGAAACCATACTTACACATCCGCGAGTTCGAAGAGGCATGCGACACATTTAGTGATCAAGCTTGCACACAAGACATCGTTCGCTAGAAATTTTTTCCTTTTTCCTTAAAGGATAAAGCTAAGACCTCGTTTTGGTCTTTATCGCCGAACTCAGTTACATCATGGAAGGATATGAAATCAATGTTTCTCTCGAAATTCTTTCCACCACATAATACCAACTCTGCCAAGGCTCAAATTGAAGCCTTTCAACAACGAGATAATGAGTCATTTGACCGGTGTTGGGAACGCTTCCAAGAGCTTGCTAACGCTTGCCCACATCATGGATTTGAAAAGCATCATCTTATCTCTTTCTTCCATAATGGGCTAACTATAGTGTCGAAGCAACTTGTTCAAACTATGTGTGAAATACCATTTTAGGAGCTAGATGCCAATAATGCTGATGCTCATCTTAAGTATATCGCCGAGACTACTCAAGCATGGGACACATCTGACCCCAATGCTTAAAATCGGGTCCGACAGACATCCACTACTCCTTTTGCTTCTGAAATTTACAATTTGGACAAAGATGCTGAGTGGATTTATAATTTTAATCAACTTGATAAACAAATAGAGGATGCCCGCGGATCCCACTCAAGAGAAACTACCGAATCCACCCGAGCCATGAAAGAGAAGGTGTGTGCTATTTATTCAACAAAGGAATGTCCGACGACACCTGCCTACAAAGGCATGCTTAACGAGCAAGTGCAAGCAATTGGGGGATTTAACGCAAATTTTAGTGCCCCACATGGGAACTCTTACAACCCTTCGCGGAGAAACCATCCTGGTTTTAGCTATGGGCAGCAACATGCTGCGTTGAATCCTAATTCACACGTTACCCCTCCTCCACCTCCACATTTCCAACATGCTCCCCAAATGCAAATACATATACATCACCCCACTATGGAGAACTCTCGAGGATAGTTTAAATCAGTTCATCCAATCTCAAAATACAACTAACGCTAAGCATGGGAGAATGTTCACTGAGTTGCACACTAGTATCTCTAGGTTGCAAAACGCTTTAAATGTCCAAGAGAAGGGCAAGTTTCTGGCCCAAGGACAAAAACCTCCTCAAGGTCAAGATAATGTTAGCTCCACTTTCCATGATCATCAAGATCAATGTCAAGCTGTCACCACTCTACATAGTGGGAGAGTCGTTGATTTATCACCTCTCCCACAAGACACACCTAAAGACAAGGAGGTTTCGTTCGACACGAAAGAGTCCGAAGATTCTTCCTTGAATGAGAGTGATAATGATGACACTAGCAAGCCGAAAGTTATAGCGAAACCACCCACCGTCACACCATTCCCTCAACGATTGGATCCATCCTAAAAGGGAGCCTCCCGTGCAGATGTGCTAGACGTTCTTAAGCAAGTCAAGCTAAATTTTCCTTTTCTCGATGCCATCCAGCAAATTCCCGCCTGTGACAAAGTCATTAAAGATTTATTGATGGTTAAAAGAAGGCTAAAGGTGAAAAAAATGTCTTTCTAGCACAAAACACGATCTCCGATCTACTTAATGACCTCCAACCAAAGTTTAAGGATCCGGGTGCACCCACGATTTCATGCATTATTTGAGAAAATCGAATAGAAAGGCCTTGCTTGATATAGGGGTGAGTCTCAATATTCTTCCCTAATCCATATATAGGCAACTCGATTTAGGTGACCTTAAGCCCACACGAATCACTCTCCAACTAGCGGATCGCACAGTGAAGATACCTCGAGGGATTGTCGAGGACGTGATAGTTCAAATGGACACATTCTACTTCCCGATAGACTTTGCCCTTTGGGACACGAAGCCCTCCATCCATTCTAGAAATCATGTTCCCGTTATTCTAGGCTGGCCATTGTTAGCCACGGCTGATATGGCCCAAGTGTCACCTCGGCTCAGGGACACCAACCTCGATCGATATTATGGCTGACGCTGGAAAAGTCTTGGGTTAGTAATCAGCACCCTCAGCCATATGAGGGTCCGCCCTAACCAACATCTCTATCAACCTCTTCAGGGGGAGACTGCATGAATCAGAGGGTCAACAGTTCGAATGATCACCCGGGCGATGACAACCTCGGCCGGGGCTATGCCGAGGTTATAAGGAACCACACTACTACCAAGGGCGATCTCACCAATAATTCAGTCGATGTACCAGGCAAATGCCGGCTTAACCTCGGCCCAGGCCGACTTCGATTCCTTACCTCAGCTTCATTTAAGCTGAGACCTTCATGGCTCATCCCGAATTTAATGAGTAGCATGACCTTACCATCATCGGACTCATCCAGGCCGAGGTCATGATCAAGCACAGGCTGAGCACTTATTGACATGTGGATAAGGACACGTAGACACAAATCATATATAACAAATCATTCCCCTCACGTGGAGGGAATATTTCATCATCATTCCCTACATGTGACAGTGATAGATGTCTTCATCTAATTGGCTAGATCAACACACACATGCTCATTGCATGCATAGGGGGTACATTACACCCTCCAGGTACTATATATAGAGATCATCCTCTACCTTGCAAAGGATCCGAAATTAGCAACCCTAGCTGAAACTCTGTTCAAATACACAGTAGAGAGAGAAAGCTTGAGAGTTTGTATCTATGGCCATTAGAGCCCTCATACAGTGATATTAATCACACACTTGCACAGTGGACGTAGGCATGATTGGCTGAACCACTTATATTCCGGTGTGAACCCTCTTCTCCTAACCTCCTCCTAGTATATATATATATACACACTCATATGCTGCCATTGTTAACATCGAATTGAGCTCTCAAACACCTTGAAGGGTGGTGCTATTTCCAGCATCATCATTTTGGCGCCGTCTGTAGGAAACTTGAAGCTGTCTCTTCCTCTTCTTCAGCTTAACCTCACCGGAGACTCTGGTGGTGAACCAGACACCACCCCTTGCGTGGAGCTATTTCACCATTGAAAGAGGTCCTTTAAGGTATTAAGCTCACCTACTACTTAAGCTCTTTATTGATTAACACATGGCACCAGAATTACCACCACCTCTTCCGCCGCCTGATGGGGGAGGGCCAAGCTCCAGCCAGGCACCGCCTCAGTCCGAAATGGCAGAGGTAGCTGCAGCCTTGAGGTCTTTGGCTACAACATAACAAGCTATGCAGGAGCAGTTTGCACAGATCAGCTAAACTATGATGAGGCCACCTGGAGTCTCACCGGAGATGATCACTCCGGCGGCTGTCCTGCCTCGTCCTGATGCCAGGGGACCACTCCAGGCGCCAATAAAGGACCATCCTGCACCCCAACGGAGGAGGGACGTTGCTGACCCTAGGCGATTACGCCTGGGGAGGCAAGGAAACCCTTGCCCGGAGGATAGGTATGATGATCTAGAGGCAGAAGAGGTTTCGGAAGATTGCTGGGAGCCGTATGAGGTATCGAATAATACGGTACATCCTCTTCAGCAGAGACGAGGATATATCGGCCAAAGAGGTGAAGAGGCCCAACAACGAGGATCAGCTTTTGATCGATTGAGCCGATGGTTAGCCTTTGAGAGGTTGGGCCCAGTGAATGACCTAAGACAGAGGTTATCCAGGTCGAGAAGTGCTGTCGGCTCGCAAAGAGGAGACAGACCAGGTCGGCCTGACCAAGGCCGACCCTGTGAAAGAAGGGGCAGAGACCAGGAAGAGGTCAACAGCCGACGACGTGCTGCGGCAGGGGAACCCTTAGTCCATCCCTTGGAGGTGGCTGGGGACAACCTCGACCAGGCCGATGGCAGGAGACCATGGAATGACTCTATCCAACGTCTTGAGGAGAAGATAGGAGACCTCATCAAAAGTAGGGACCCATTGCAAAGGGGCTACTCAGAAGGCTCTCCATTTGTGGCTAAGATAGTGAGTTTCCTGACTCCTTCTAAGTTCAAACCTCCCGTGGTGTCTCCTAAGTATGATGGTAGCACCAACCCTGTACACCACATTGAGATGTATCAGTCAGCGACGGACATCTACTCAATACCAGATGAGATGAAGTGTAGGGACTTCTCTGGGACCTTAACAGGAGCAGCACATAGCTGGTTTACTTCTCTTTCAAAGAATTATATCGAGAATTTTAAGGGCTTGGCCGAACGATTCATTCACAACTTCTACTTTGGGGTAAGACCTCAAAAGAAGACCACTCACCTACTGTATGTCAAGCAAGGTAAGGACGAGAGCTTAAGAGTCTAAATCGCCAGGTTCAATAAAGAGAAACTGGAGGTTGAAGATTACGAAGAGAATATATCCATGACCTCCCTCATAGGAGGTCTTCAGAAAGGAAAGTTGTTGTGGAAACTTGCGGAAGACCCTCCCAGGTCCATGGCCGAGCTACTGACAACTGCGGGAAAAGTCATGAATGCCGAAGAGGCAATGGTCGCCAAGTATGAGGATGAGAACCGCGGTAGTAGCGGGAAGTCCCAGAGAAAGAAATATGGAAAGAAGAGGTCAGCCGATGACAAGTTCGCACACTATACTCCTCTAACTGTGAGCTGTGAGCATATCCTCGACGAGATCAAGAATGATAGGACTCTGAGGTGGCCAGAGAAACTGAAGGCCCCACCACATAAGAGGAACAAAAACTTGTGGTGTGAGTTCCACCAGGACCATGGCCATGTCACAGACAAATGCTTCGCCTTGAAGGATGAGATTAAAAAGATGTTAAAATCCGGAAAATTGGGGAAGTATGTTGATGGTAAAACACCTAAAGTGGGAAGAGATGACCCTAGGAAGAGGAGAAACGACAGATTCCGTGATGATGTCCTCGCTAGAAGAGACAATGATTCAGAAGGTGATGATGAAGACGATCCGGACCTCCCGCCGAAAGATGATAACACCCTGGTGAAGAGGGTTGGCATGATCTCCTTTCGTGTTGACACCATATACGGAGGACTTGCAGGAGGTGGCTGACAGGAAAGCTCATGTGGCAGAGGCCAAGTCAGTGGCCAAACATGAGGTTGTCAATCTATCGTCTTCTGATGAAGTGCAGAAGAGAAAGAAGGTGGACATGGACACCCTTATAGTTGGGTTCTCCCGACTCGACTTCAAAGGTATCTTAGCCCCCCATGATGACCCTTTGGTAATAACAACAAGGGTGCATGGGTGCGAGGTGCAGAGGATCCTCGTGGATGGGGGGAGTTCAGCAGACGTGATGTTTTGGCCTTGCTTCAAGAGCCTAGGTCTTAGCAGAGCTAGGTTGGTACCCTATCATCATCCTTTGATGGGCTTCAACGGCGAAAAGGTCCACCCATTGGGCATGTATGAGATGGACGTTCGGATGGGTGACGAGTGGCCCAAGAGGTTGACCCGGAAGATAAATTTTTTCGTGATGGACAAAAATGTCTTCTCGGCCTACAACCTCATAATAGAAAGAGTGGCCCTTAAGGAATTTGAAGCTGTGCCGTCGACGGTCCACCAGATACTGAAATTCCTGACCCCCTATGGGGTAGGGGAAGTGCAAGGTGACCAGACCATAGCACGAGAATGTTATTTCAACTCGGCCGAAGAGAGAGAGAGGCGTATAAGAGGGCAACCACCACCTATAGCCTTGATACATTGGACCCGAGAGATGAAACAAGTTGAAGAAGGGAGAGGCTGCGGAAGAGGTAGAATCCATCCTCCTCAATAAGGACGAGCCGAAAAAAACCATCCAGGTTGGCAAAGCCCTAAAGACAGAAATCAAGGAAGAGCTGATAAACTTCCTCAGGAAGAGGCAGAGTGTCTTCGTTTGGAGTCACGCGGACATGCTCGACATCAACCCTGAGGTTATGAGTCACAAGCTCAACGTGACCAAAGATGCCAGGCCTATCAAATAAAGTTAAAGAGTTTACTCCAGGGAGAAGTAAGAAGTCATTCGGTAAGAGGTAAAAAAATTATAAGAGGCTGAGTTTATAAGAGAGTCTTATATCCGGAGTGGTTATCGCATGCAGTCATCGTGCCCAAAACCAATGGGAAGTGGAGAATGTGTGTTGATTTCACTGACTTGAACAGGTCTTGCCCAAAAGAAAACTAGCCCCTACCTCGGATAGATCAGATGGTGGATGCTACTGCAGGATATGAGATCATGAGCTTCATGGACGTGTATTCAGGCTACAACCAAATCTTCATAGATGAGGAAGACTTTATTACCGACAAAGGGACGTACTGTTACAAAGTGATGCCCTTCGGTCTGAAAAATGCAGGGGCGACATACCAACATCTTGTGAATAAGATGTTCGAAGATCAAATAGGCAAGACTATGGAAGTATATGTAGATGATATGATAACGAAGAGCTTAAAAGCTTACACTCATGTGGCAGATCTCGAAAAGACCTTCGATACTTTGGACTTATACAGGATGAAGCTCAATCCAACGAAGTGTGTCTTCGGGGTAGGAGCTGGGAAGATTTTGGGATTCATTATCAATCAAAAAGGAATTGAAGAAAATCCTGAGAAAATCAAGGCTTTGCTTGATATGAAGACACCGAGGAGTATCAAAGACGTCCAAAGACTCACGGGGAGAGTGGCTGCACTTAACAGATTTATTTCCAGGGCAACGGATAAGTGTCTTCTGTTCTTTAAGGTTCTTATAAAGGCCTTCCAGTGGGACGAAGAGTGCGAAGAAGCATTCAACCAACTCAAGTCTTACCTTGGGTCTCCCTTGCTATTATCGCGGCCCATAGTAGGAGAGAAATTATATGTGTATCTAACAGTCTCTGAATCGGCTATCAGTGTAGCCATAGTACGGGAAGACGTTGGAATCTAAAGGCCTGTGTATTTCAACAGTAAAGCCCTTCAAGGTTCTGAACAAAACTACCCTCGTATGGAAAAGCTATCTTACACCCTGATTCATGCTTCAAGGAAGATGAAGCCCTACTTCCAAGCCCACTCCATGGTTGTCCTCACCGACTCCCCACTAAGACAGGTCCTGCATAAACCTGAGAAATCTGGAAGGTTGATGACTTGGGCCATTGAGTTGGGGGAGTATGACCTTACCTACCAACCTAGGACAACCATCAAGGGGCAGGCCCTCACAAACTTTATTGCTGAGTTCACTTGGGAGGAGGTCGAGGCAAAGAATGACCTAGAGGGAGCTGAAGGGACAAATAGCAGTGTCTTTCGAGATCAGGAAGAGATGACACCAAACATCTTCTGAAGGCAAGAAGAGGTGACACCGAACGCATTTCGAGGCAGGAAGAGGTCATACCCAAAAAGATCAGGGGCAGAGTAGCGGAGAATGAGGAGGATCGGTACCTCTTCAAGCAAGGAATCATGTCAGAGGGGGCCTTCTCATCAGATACAGACATTTGGAATCTCTTTGTTGATGGTTCCTCCTGTGATAGTGGAAGCGGTGAAGGGATGATACTTTCAGCTCCAGATGGTGCCAACATTGAATATGCTTTGAGATTTAACTTCCAGGCATCTAATAACGAGTCAGAGTATGAGGCCATGATATCAGGTCTCTCATTGGTAAAGACTTTGGGAGTAAGACAACTCCTACTTCATAGCGACTCGAGGTTAGTTGTCAATCAAGTGTTGGGAGTCTATGAAGCCAAAGACGAAAGGATGGCTAAGTACCTTAAGAAGGTGAGAACGATGTTAGAATATTTCAAAGAGACGAAACTGAAGAGAGTACCTCGATAAAGTAATAGCCATGCAGACGCATTGGCAAGGTTGGCCTCGGCGATGAAGACAGACGTCAGAAGGATAATTCCGATCGAGGTCTTAGGAAAAGTGACTATTAAGGAAGAAGATGTATGTAACCCTTGTCTCAATTTGAACCTAGGAGACTCATGGATGGACCCCCTCTTCAGATATATCAAAGAGGGAGAGCTGCCCGAATCCAAGCTAGAGAGGAGGAAATTGAGATATAGGACTGCCAAGTTCTCGATAGTAGGAGACATCTTGTACAAAAAGGGATTTCTGTTGCCTCTCCTCAGATGTGTGCATCCCACTAAAGTTTCATAAGTTTTACAGGAAGTTCATGAGGGTTCTTGCTCTAGTCATATAGGAGGAAGACCCTTGTCCAAGAGAATCATTACACAGAGATACTGGTGTCCAACCTTGGCCAAAGATGCTGTAGCTTACGTGAAAAGGTGTGATAAATGTCAGAGATTTGCCTCTATTCCTCACCAACCTCATCAACCTATGATGTCAATCACCTCTCCATGGCCATTTGCAGTATGGGGAATTGACTTAGTAGGACCCCTACCAAGAGCTGCCAACAGTTACCGATTCCTGATAATCGCCATTGACTACTTCTCAAAGTGGGTGGAGGCAGAGCCGATGATAACGATCACAGAACAGAAGACCTTCCAATTTATTTGGAGGAACATCATATGCAGACATAGCCTCCCCAATACTCTTATCTCAGATAATGGAACCCAGTTCAAGAACTCCCCTTTAGAGAAGTATTGCGTAAGAGTTGGGATAAAACAGTTCTTCTCATCTCCTGGCCGACCTCAGGCAAATGATCAGACCGAAGTTACAAATAGAACAATCCTCGATGGAATCAAGAAGAGGTTAGAAGAAGCGAAGGGAAGATGGACTGAAGAGGTTTACGCTGTGCTATGGGCCTACATGACCACGACAAGGACACCTACAGGAGAAACCCCGTTCATGCTTACACATGGCTCAGAGGCCGTCATACCAACAGAAATGGGACTCCCTACTCACAAAGTTCAGACCTATGACCCTGAGAAAAATGGGTAAGAGAGGAGACTAGACCTAGATTCGATTGAAGAGAGAAGAGAAGACGCAAGGATCAGACAAGCAGCTTACCAGCAGAGAGCAGTGAAATTCTACAATCAGAGGGTGAAATCAAGACCCATCACCGTGGGAGACCTAATGCTGAAGAGGACCTTACAGAAAACAAACAAGATCCACCCAAACTGGCATGGTCCCTACAAAGTGACAGAAGAGGTTGTGCCTGACACCTACAGGCTAGAAAACCTAGAAGGGGAACCTTTCGCTAACCCATGGAATGTTGATCACTTAAAGAAGTATTACATATGATGTTGCAAAGAGTTAATGTAAATGTACCATCTTATTAGGAAGAGGTTATTAATGAGAGATCAGTTTCCGTGTCAATTCTTGCTTCGTTGTGCTCTAATGGTAAGATTAGTTATGAGGATAACATCTTAGGTGATGACCTCAGATCCTTATAACATCACTCAGTGGTGACAAGGTCTGAGGTCAGACACCATCCTTGGATGACCTCAGACCCTTAACATCATTAATTTGGTGAGATTAATTATGAGGATAACATCTTAAGTGATGACCTCAGACCCTCATAACATCACTCAGTGGTGACAAGGTCTGAGGTCAGACACCATACTTGGATGACCTCATACCCTTAACATCATTAATTTGGTGAAATTAATTATGAGGATAACATCTTAGGTGATGAACTCAGACCCTCATAACATCACTCAGTGGTGATAAGGTTTGAGGTCAGACACATCCTTGGATGACCTCAGACCCTTAACATCATTAATTTGGTGAGTAATTATAAAGGTGACCTCCTAGTTAATGACCTCAGACCTTATAACACCACTGTGGTGACAAGGTCTGAGGTAAGACTATAGATTAAGTTTAAACAGACATCATTGCGATTAGACTTCAGAGTTAAAACGTCACATGACAAACATTCAACAAAACAAACGAAGTGAAAAATCCTCCTCTGAGGTTGCCATTCCAATTGTAAAAATACAAAGATACAAGTTTCATATGTTCTTCAGAGATTACAAACAGGGGTTACAAAATAAAGCTTCACAATTAAGCCTAAGGATTAGAGGGGAGAGTGCTGGCATCCTCGGCCTGATTTTCTTGGCCAATGTTTATCACCTCGACCCCATCTTCTCTGTGGTCAGCTCCTAGCTCAGTGTAGTCTGGTGTGGCAGTCTCTGCAGGTGCAGCAACCTCCTCTTCAACCTCATGAAGTGCTTAGGCAAACTGAGGGTCGGCAAAACCCAGGCCTACGAAGTCAGAGGCCTTCAGACTCCCTGCCTCCTTCTCTTTGGCAGCCGCCCATTTTATAGTAGCTTTGATACCTCTTTCAAGGTATTCGAAGTCAAAGCTCATGAACTTATCCGAGACTTCGTAGTCTGCCAAAATCTCCTCAGAAGCATTTTCAAGGGCCGCCTTCACTACAGAGTCGACCTTTTGCTGGAGTACATCATCCTTGGCCTTCAGAGCCACATAATGGTCCTTTTTAAGCTTGGAGATCTCTTTCTCCAGCTCCTTCACCTTATTGTCAGACCCATTAAATGCAGACTTCAGGCGGTCGACCTTTGCATTCAGAGAGTTCTGTACCTTCTCGGCCTCTTGACCTTTCTGGATGAGGGGTAACTTCCTTAGAGTCCAATTGGCGAGATGATACATGGCTGCCAGGCCCTGCAAATAATGTGGTCGTGTATATGAGTTGAAATTCAAATCAGAGGTTACACTTTGAAGTAATACAGAAACCTAAAGTCATACCTGAATTGACCTGTGGAGGCCGAACTCAATTAGTAGAGGTGTGTCTATGGCCCTGAAAAGACACTTGTCAGCCTCGATCATGGCAGAGCCGATAGCATCCAAAGCCTGCAGACTGTGGCCTATGATGCTGCCATTGATCTTTAATTTCTCTATACGAGCCACCAAAGCATCTGCAGAGGATATGGGGATGGAAGAATCCCCGTCTTTTTTCTTTGCCTCTGATCTTCAGGGACATGGTTGCTAGCACCTCTCTTTTTTGTGGCCTGAGACTTTGAGGTTGAAGGAGGAGGAAGAGGAGCATTTAGACCTACCTTCTTAGCAATCTTAGTCAGACTTGGTGCTGCCATTTCCCAGAGTTCGTCTGATATGCCCTTTGGACGCTCTGCAAAATTGAAAGGTCTGAGTTAGTGAGTCAGATATGCATAAACTCAGAGGTATAACTTGAATAAAAACACTTACCAAGCTCTGTAAGAGGATTACCCCCCAAACCAGTCTCAGAGAGGTAATGGGGGGTCATCAGATGCTCAAATTTCATGAGCAGACCATACATTCCCTGGTCCTGAAGGTCCTTGACCTTCTGAAGGTTTTACAGGCTCAGACTAGGGTCGGCCTTGGCAGACATTGTGACCTTACCCCATCTTAGGGGCATCCTCGGCTCTAGTAGGGAAGAGGGAGCACATGGACCAAATTCCCATGGCCCTGAAGCAAAGAAGTATCGAGGCTTCCAGTTATGGTTGGAAGTCTGAGTTACCTGGAGCATCTTCTTCTCAGGCTTTCGAGCTACAAAATGATAGTAACTCGGATGGTTTTTGGTAGATGAAGGGACATAACATCCTATAAGGACCTGGACTGGAAGGTCTGAATGGTGAACAACCCTCCATAGGACTATGGCCCCAATTATGACCCTCCAGGCATTAGGTGACAATTAGGAAGGGGCCAAATTGATGTAGGCTAAGATGGACCAAATAATGGGATGGATGGGAAAACGAAACCCTAGCTTGAACATCTGCTCATACAAGCAGATCTCACCATCACGGCCGTGGTAAGCCCTCTCTACCCTCAGAGGTCTCCTGAGCTTTATGGAGGGGCTGATGGAGTATAGATATCTTAAGCAAAGAAGGTCTACCTCAGTCACGGTACTATCGATCTCGGCCGGCTCAGAGACGTCGATATCACTTTCGACGTCATCATTGTCAGTGTCTAACTCAACGTCGGCTTGAGCAGACATTGATGGATTACTTGGGAACCTCTGAGCGAACTCATCCCTGGTGACGACCGATAGGGGAATGGCGTCAAGTATTGGTGGAATGGACGCACTAGGTGCAACAATATCAACCTCCGAGGAAGAGGACGATGTGCTTGAATTTTTATGGGACGAGGCCCGACTAGAGACCCCGGCTTAATCAGGGGCCTGATCTTACTGAGTTGTGAAGTCCATGGCCTCTTGGAAAGAGTCCATAGACATAGGGTATGGGGTGGAAGACTTAGACTCAGACATCGGTATGGGTTCAGCAGGGACCTATGCTTGGCTAACTGGTTCCAACGGTTCAGGGTATATTACCTTCAGGGGTGGTGGAAAGATGGGTCTAAGAGGGAATTCCTTTGACATACGAGCCTCCTCCTGAGCTCTTTCTATTTGCCTAATTTTCTCTAAAGTCTTCTCTCTGAGAGAAGAGAAATCCTCAAGAAGTTGGTAAAGGGGTCTGAGCATCAGAGGCAGACCCTACACTTACAACTCTCCTAAAACAATAAACAAAAGTTGTTTTGTTTTTGATTAAACTAAAGATCAAACTATGAAACTAATGGGGAAAAACTATTCGCCAGAAAAAATGGAGCCCTCGTCGGAATCCTAAGAGAACTCGCCGGAAAGTGCAAAAGTAAGAAGATTGCAGGAAAAATGAAGAAGAAAGTATGGCAGAGGTTACCTGAGGATGAAATGGTAAGGAATAAGGAAGAAGACGAGAGGAATCATCACCAGAAGCTTCGAGCAAAAATCTTTCTAGAGAGAGAGACTGCTGCAGAAACGAATCAAGTCAAAAATGAGAGAAATGAAGAATAAAGGAGGGAAATAGGGTTTAAACCCTTAAATATGGAGGCACGTTTCCTAAGGCCCATCATTGCCTTGGGAGCCCCAAAGGACGGTTGACAACACATGCTTGCCATGCAAGCCACACTTCAGCAATGGACAAGTGTCAAATGAACATTGGCACATAGAAGAAAGACCTCGGAGGGGAAGTGATCCCATAGTCATCTATTCTCACATGTAACTAAGGGCTGGGGGTGATTGATATGGCCCAAGTGTCACCTCGGCTCAGGGACACCAACCTCGACCGATATTATGGCCGACACTGGAAAAGTCTTGGGTCAGTAACCAGCACCCTCGTCCATATGAGGGTCGGCCCTAGCCGATATCTCTACCAACCTCTTCATGGGGAGACTGCATGAATCAGAGGGCCGATAGTTCGAATGATCACCCGGGTGATGACAACCTCATCCGGGGCTAGGCCAAGGTTACAAGGAACCACACTACTACCAAGGGCGATCTCACCAATAATTCAGTCGATGTACCAGGCACATGCCGGCTTAACCTCGGCCCAGGCCGACTTAGATTCCTTACCTCGGCTTCACTTAAGCCGAGACCTTCATGGCTCATCCCGAATTGAATGAGAAGCATGACCTTACCAACATCGGACTCATCCAGGCCGAGGTCATGATCAAGCACAGGCTGAGCACTTATTGACATGTGGATAAGGACACGTAGACACAAATCATATATAACAAATCATTCCCCTCACATGGAGGGAATATTTCATTATCATTCCCTACATGTGACAGTGACAGATGTCTTCATCTAATTGGCTAGATCAACACACACATGCTCATTGCATGCATAGGGGGTACATTACACCCTCCAGGTACTATATATAGAGATCATCCTCTACCTTGCAAAGGATCCGAAATTAGCAACCCTAGCTGAAACTCTGTTCAAATACACAGTAGAGAGAGAAAGCTTGAGAGTTTGTATCTATGGCCATTAAAGCCCTCATACAGTGATATTAATCACACACTTGCACAGTGGACGTAGGCATGATTGGCTGAACCACTTATATTCTGGTGTGAACCCTCTTCTCCTCACCTCCTCTTAGTGTATATATATATATATACACTCATATGCTGCCATTGTTACTATCAAATTGAGCTCTCAAACACCTTGAAGGGTGGTGCTATTCCTAGCATCATCAACGGCTAATGCCTTAATCAATACACGTAATTGGCAAATGCAACGTACTTTCAGGAATATGACCCTTGAGACAAACATCTTCAACATTGCTAACCAAGTGGGTGAAGAAGATGAAATTCATGTAGTCGATCTCATAGATGAGATAGTAAAGGAGAAAATTGAGAAAACCATTAGTGGGGACGCCTTAGAAACATGCCTTGTGAGAAGTGATGAGAGTGGGGGTACGTATACCGAGTTTGAGCGAGTGGTAGAGGGGTTAAAAGCGCTATTAGATGAGGGAGTGTCGACTTAGGAATTGAGTGATATTAACTGGGTTTCTAGATTCGAGGAGCTACCCCCAAGGGAGTCATCCATGATCCACTCCGAAGAAAAATTTCCCACCCTTGAATTAAAGAAACTACCCTCTAACGTAAAATATGCTTATTTGGGAGAAGATGTGATATTTTCTGTTGTTGTCTCCTCTAGCTTAGATAAAGAGCAAGAGGGTAAGTTGTTAGAAATTTTGAGGAAGCACCGAGGTGATTTTGGTTGGAGCATAGCAGATTTGAAAGGTATAAGACCCTTGATTTGTACCCATAAAATCCACCTCGATGAAGACGTGAAGCCCTCGAGGGAAATGCAAAGAAGATCAAACCCCACAATGAAAGAGGCTGTGTGAGCTGAAATCATTGAGTTATTGGATGCCGGGATCATCTACCCAATCTCGGATAGCAATTGGGTAAGTCCCATCCAAGTCGGGAATGACTGTGGTCGAGAATGCCAAGGGTGAGTTAATTCCCCAACGTACCACCACCGGGTGGCGCGTTTGCATTGATTATCGAAAACTCAATGCGAGCACAAGGAAAGATCATTTCCCCTTACCATTCATCGCTGAAATGCTAGAGAATGTAAAACACCCATATTATTGCTTCCTAGATGGTTATTCCACATATAACCAAATAGAGGTAGATGTGTTAGACCAAGAGAAAACGACTTTCACATGTCCATTTAGCATGTTTTCCTATAAACATATGCTGTTTGGTTTGTGCAATGCACCTGCGACTTTTTAAAGGTGTATGCTTAGTCTCTTTAGCGACATGGTTGAAAGAGGCCTTGAAGTTTTCATGGATGATTTTAGCATTTTTTGCCCTTCTTTCAACCTTTGTCTTGCGAATCTTGAGAAAGTTTTAGCCCGGTGTGTGGAAAAGAACTTAGTGCTTAATTGGAAAAAATGCCATTTCATGGTAACGGAAGGAATTGTTCTTGGCCACTGTAGGAGGGGAGTTAATATTGGGGAAATACCTAATTTTTGTACGTGTTTGACTTGAGCAACTTTGGTTGTGCCTACGTATCCGTCTTAGTTAGAACCAAAGTCAGCGTAGTTCGTGGGTTCGTACTATTCGTTGAAAAACTCATTATGGTGGAACTCGATAGGTGAAAGGTGGAGAAACGCATCTCAAAACTCTTCTCCAAAACTTTTTTCTAAAACTCTCTCTAAAAAACTCATAAGACAAGAAATCACTCTTCTCTCCCAAGAAGATCTCTTTTCAAATGTATGGGGGTGAGGTTTATTTATAGCTAAAACCAACACAAGTGGGTCGCTACATGTCAAATAACCCGTGGTGACACATGTCCTATTTTAAGCGGCATGTGTCCCATAACATATGTCAAACTTTTAATTACTAGAATATTATCTAGTTAATGCATTGATAATACATAAATATGCCTGATATGTTAGACGGGCATAATAATACCTCAGTCGCATAAACACATGGACTTTTGTCAATATTAATCATCTCTAATCTCATTTAATAATTTAATGAGAGGCTTATCATTAAGCCCCTACTATACCCACATAGTGTCATCCAAGGGAATCGAAGTAGATAGGGCTAAAATAGATGTCATAATTGAGCAACTGCCACCTAAATCACTTAAGGATGTGTGCTCCTTCTTGGGACATGCGGGGTTTTATATAAAGTTTATCAAGGACTTTAGTGGCATCGCTAGGCCCTTGAGTAACCTCCTTATCAAGGATTCCCCCTTTGAGTGGAACAAAGCATGCTAATATGCTTTTGATAAATTAAAAAGCATGCTCGTTTTCGCCCCAATCATGCAAGCTCTGGATTGGTCCCTACCATTCAAGCTCATGTGTGATGTGAGTGATTACACGATTGGGGCTATTTTGGGTCAAAGAAAAGATAACAAAGCTCATGTCATCTACTACACTAGCCAGACTTTAACCAGACCACAACTCAATTACTCCACCACACAGAAGGAGTTGCTAGCGATAGTTTTTGCCCTTGACAAATTTTGCTCGTACCTCATTGGTTTACCCGTCACCTGGTTTACCGACCATGCGGTGCTTAAATATTTACTTGCTAAGAAAGATGCTATGACTCACCTCATAAGGTGGATCCTATTACTATAAGAGTTTACTCTCTCCATTAAGGACAAAAAGGGGTAGAAAACGTTATTGCCGATCATCTATCTTGACTCTCGTCCGACGTGCCTAGTTATCCCATACCCATAGACGAGTACTTCCCAGATGATAAACTTTTTGCCGCCTCTTCTCTTCCGTAGTTTGCGTACATAGTTAACTATTTTTTCACGGGAGTTGTCCCTCCCGATTGGACACCGCAAGAAAAAAAGTTCATTACTTGGTCGCGCATGTTTTTCTATGATGATCCATTACTATTAAAATATTATGCGGACCAAATCATTCGACGTTGTGTACCGAAAGGAGAGACTCACATCGTCATCCATTTTTGTCATACGAAAGCATGTGTCGGCCACTTTTTCACGAATAAGACAACTTCTAAGATCCTTCAAAGCGACCTCTATTGGCCCACAATCTTTTGGGATGTGAACGCTTACAGTAAATCTTGCGATATGTGTCAAAGGATGGGAGCTATTACCCGATGAGACACAATTCCATTAACCCCTAAACTCATCATTGAGATATTTCACTGTTGGGATATTGACTTCATTTGCCCTTTCCCTCCATCCTTCGGCTTCCTATACATCCTCGTTGCATTAGACTATTATGACACCCCGCCTAATAAAATACCGGGCGATCACTGCTGTATCAAATTAAAACAGGAGTCGCATATGGTTAATTCTTAGCATCACTGTCGAAAACAAATTTAATTGATAATAACCTATTAGGCTGGCGTCAAAATTTTATTTAACTAATATTTTTAAATAAACCATACAAGAAAAACATCCACTTATATATAAGTGAAATTGAGATGATAAAAATAATCGAACACTCGGTTTAATAATAATAGAACCAAATCGGATTCCTCATAAAAAGGAAAAAAAAGAATAAATAAATGAAATTGGGATATTAGCCTGAATATTTATACAGCTCCTCCTATCTAGATTACAAGGATAGAAGCGTCTACAGTAAACCTGCATGCATCCACAGCTACTGCAGCAGACGCCAGACTCAAAGAAATCGTCATCCATACGTCCCTATGTCTGGACACCTATATATATATATATATATAGATATATAGATAGATAGATAGATAGATAGAGAGAAAGAGAGAGAGAGAGAGAGAGAGAGCAAAAGAGAGGAAATAAGATAAACGGGTCAGAGCCCGAGTTGTGAAAATATTTTGCAAGTGCATAAATGCTTTATTTATGAAAAATATGTTTTATCTCATATTTAAATTGGTATCGCACTCCCATGAGATGCCCCTCACCTCTCTTCTAATGGTGCATGCCTATCACATCTCTCTAACAATCCTAGTCAAGCTACCCCGCCTAACTATTCCGTCCCACTCAAACTCTGAAAGTTCTAAGTAAATCGAGTACTAAGGGCTAAACTTCTCCCCAGTCTTAACACTGGGCCATGTTCATGCGTGGGGTGTCTCGCGATGCGAAATCCAAACAAGGAACCCCCCGATACACTACTACTTGACAGTGTCAATCGTTGAGATCTATTAGACCCTCAGTACACAACGTATATATGTACATACTCATATAATTATAAACAATATCATACTCACTTCTCATATATACCTCACAATATACATCCGGATAAAATCTCCCGAAATGAGAATTAATCTTTATTCATTTTATCTCTTTATTCCAGTTAGATATTTATAATATCTTACTCTCATACACAGGTATTATACTATACACACAAGTATAATAACCATCCAAATGAGTTATAACTCGAGGATGCAGTCTCATAGTGCCTATCCAAAATCTGGGTTTTCTCAGTATACCACGGTACCAAGCCAGACTCTCTCATGGTCATGGTAAACAAATACACATCGGTGGAGGCGGTCATGTTTCCTTTGCAAGTGGAGTACACACATCGCACTCGAACGCGGGACGAGATGGCTTGGAGATATACTCACCCAGCTCCTCAAGCCAGGGGATTCACCCACATCGCGCAACCTCCCTAGATCGCACTAGAGAAAATTTATAATCTGGCTGTTCCAACCCTATGCCAAGGGAAAGCCCGTGGAAATCAACCTCTAAAGTACACATATACCAATCACACAAAGATATATATTGTGACACCCCGCCTAATTAAATACCGGGCGATCACTCCTTTATTAAATTAAATCAAGGTAAACAGTTGGTTCATTCTCAGCATCACTGTCGATAAATACATTTTCCAATTTAACACCCTAAATAATTAAGCTAAGTGTCAAAACCATTTTCATACATGCTTTCCAAATTTTATTTAAAGAAAAAGATTTATTTATTTATTTAAAAACAACATTTCTACAATTAAGAATCACATCACAGTAAACCAAATAATATAATACATTCGTCAATCGAATGTCAACATATGAAAACTAAAGTCACAAATCCAAACTGAATAAATCCCATAGAACAATACTGGAACGACTGAATATAAATATCCCAATAACAAATGAAATAATGGAAAGGGTTACACATGCCCAACTAAACGAAAGTACTAAGAGTGGATCTTAATGGACGATGCCGTCTAATCAAGAGACCTGCAACTCCCACCTAAGCTGTAGCGCATTCCTTCAAAAGATCCTAATCAAGACGTCCCTGTGGCTGGGCACCTGTAATACATACATATATATACAAGAGAGAGAGAAAAAGAAACGGGTCAGAGCCCGAAAGTGTGTTTGATTTTTAAAATACCTTTAGCAAGTATTTAAATTGATACAGGCCAATGCAACAACATATTAGTGCGTCCCTCTCTTGAGAAAATACTCACCTCTCTTCTAATGTGCACACCTATCGCACTAACCTTCCCAACAGTTTCTTTTATCAATTAACGCACTAGTCTTTCTAAAAGATTTAACATATCTTAGATTACTCGTAAGATTTACAATACACTATTTCCACTTTAAAAAGATGTTCCAATTTGTAAATCAAAGTTCTCTATTTTTAACTTTATAAAAACAATAAAGTTTCCAGTGACATATTATACTTTCTCAAAACAAGTATTTATAATATTGAGCCAACAACCATATCCTACTTAACAAATCTCAGTAGGCAGTTTCAAATATCATATTCTCATATATATATTAACTACTCGTATAATATATATATATATAACAGCACCCTGAATAAAACTATGGTGCGTGCATACTCTACTATCCAAAGCCCCATATCACTCATATTAAGGGGAATACATTCGGAATCACTCTCGAATTGTATTAACATCAATACACAAACAATATTGAGGCGAAGCATAGATTCCAAGTCTCTAAGAGGATGGCACATACCGGCGTCTCTTAGGACCGTCTGAACTATCACATTGATAGCCTGTACCAAGGATATCTATCTTCTAGGGTACAAGTCAATATCCCCCATAAAGGTCCCATCGAGATAAGACTTGTCCCAGAGCGAAAACCTCAGGGATAGAAAGTAGCGTGGGTATGATTTTTCACATGCATATAATATATGTACACACAATCATATAAATATACCACTTTATCATATTAATATAGGTTCTTCTCATCACCCGTAATTATACCATTTATCCTTAATTTCTCAGTTATAGAATTACGTATAAGGTTTTATTCCTAACCTTAACTCGATGGGTTTTCTCACTTATTACCTAACACTCGTGGATTATATCCCCACACATCTGAAATACAGTAAGTGACTTTATTAGATTCCAACGTAACTCTCTTACGCACCTCACCCTTTAAATTCATAAATCTAACAACCTAAAGTAAATATCCCATAAATATCATTCTCGTTGAATATTAAAGGTTCCAACCTTATTTCATATACCCTACTGGTCCTCAATGTCTCCCAAATCATTTTATTTAGAATGCCCAAAAATCATTTCACGATAAACTTAATTTAACTAATTAAACAAGGGAAATAGGAGTCTGCCAGGAGGGGTCGATCGATCGAAGCTTGGGGCTCGATCGATCGAACCTTCGATCGATCGATGCTCTAGGCTCGATCGATCGATCAAGCAGGTCTGGGAAAAATTCTGCAGAATGCAGTTACGGGATTCATCAAACTTCTTCATTCAAAACTATTTTTTTCCATTCTAATCATCCCAAAAATCCCACTATCATCATCATAACATTATACTAGGTGTTTATAACGTAAAGCATGTGTATAACTATCATTAAACATGGATTTTCAACCTAAAATCATGTCCAATAATCAAGAACGCTAGAATTTTCTTAAACAGATTTCTAATGAATCTTTCTCCAATATTTCTTTATTATGATCACCAAATTTCATGGATTATTACCTCTACATGGCAAGGGTTTCCAGAATTAACATATACATCACTACTACATGGGTTCTCCTAACAAAAATGGGGTTTTCTTCCATAGTTTTTATCACAATTCATTCCTAAACTAACATGAAGATTGCATCAACGAAAATAGCAAGTTTAAACACTTGCATGGGATTTTGGTATGCAGATTCACGGCTGATTTTGGTATGGCTGCGTTCCTCGACTCGTGATCTACGCGGTGGTGGTGGCGGTGCAAACTGGTGGCTTTTTGGCCTTGGATTGCCTTGGAGCTCTCTCCTCTCTTCTCCAATGGCCGTCACTTGATTTGTGAATGTTATAACCCTAAGAGGCTGACCTAATGGCTGATATAGGTTGGCTAAAATTCGTGGGTTTAATTACCCACTTATGTAAAATGACTAAAATGCCCTCCCGGGGCACCAATTAGGCCTAAAAACGCCCCGAGACCCAAACTAAACCCCCGGGTATACTTTTCTGACTATCTCGACCCTTCCGGACGCGTTGGCGCACTCAAAACGACCATATGAACAACTTATAAAATATTCACTTTTTATTTAACAAAATTAGTCCTGACGTGACACGGGCACGTCCCGACTTAAATTTCCGAAATAGTCATTTAATTCACTCTTGACAACATTTTAAAAATAAATCTCATATATTACTATACTCATCCAGTAATATGCAACAAATAACAAATTTCCAATAATTACTAACTCTCGTCACGCTAGTAAATATTCAAAGCAACATTCCGGATTAAAATTAAATTAATTTATCTCAATTAAATTTAATAAATCCCATAATTTTAAAAACTATAAAAATACGGGGTATTACATATATGTATTCGTATCATATTATATATACTATAATCACATCGTATATATATACATTTATCACTCTTCAAATGTATACATGGCTATAATCGCCAATCTCGTAATGATATTTAAGTATTCCCTTACTTAAATATACCTCACATCTTGATCACTCTTATGAATTTATATACTCTCCAAATATCCCAAGTCACAACTATATAATAAGTATACCCTTAACTTATCTAGAGCCTATAACCCAAATTTCCATCCTAGTCGCCTCATAGGATTTATCCAATGATATATGGCCCTTATCAATTTCATCCACATAAATATACCCGTATATGCTTACCGAATAATTTCTCCAAATGTCACTCTCTTCCTAATCATTCGATAAGTCCATACCCCGGATTAACCTCTCAAATAACCCAAGGTCAAATTCACAATTCCTCAAGTCATCTAAAACATAACTCTTTTTAATACTCTAATTTGAAAAGCCCTTAGACTTTAAACTCAAAGAGGAGAAGGAATAACAACTCCAAAAGCTTGGGCTGAAAACAGAGTGCCGATCGACCGACCCTGGACCCCCAGTCGATCGCGATTTGGGATTTTGCCTTGCTGCAAAATCAGTAGGCCCTATTTCTCTTACCCGGTCGACCGGTCATAGGGGCCCGGTCGACCGACCATACCAGTTAGGTCGGCCAAGATCCATTTTGGACGAAATCTAAAATTCCAAACACCCAAATTATCACCCCAAACTCCATTATTATGGTTTCTAATCTCAACCAAGAACTCAACAAACATATAAACATTAATTTCTAACTAACACATCAATTAATTGGGGTAAATTAAACCAATTTTCTTAGATTTATACCCAAAAATCCCTAAAGCCCTAGTTTTCTCATTTCCCCCCAATTTCAACTCATTTTTCACTCCATTTACATGGTTTTAACACTAGAAATCATTAAGAGTTTACATTACATCAATATGTAAACTCATACTCAAATTTTCACAAATTTATTTTAAGGGTTCTAACCCAAAATCATGTAGTTTACCAACTATAATATGAGATATATGCACAAAATGAAATAAAGCAAGTACACACTTGCCTAGAGGATAAAATTCGACGACCTCGAGTCGAATCCCGCGGAGTTTGGCCGGAGCCTCCCTTTTCTTCCTCTTTTCTCTCTTCCTTTCCTCTCCTTTTTCTTTTCTCTCCTTTCCTTTCTCCCACTCTCTCTTGTCTTATATAGGAGACAATAAGGGTTTATCCCTTTAAAACCCAAAAATGACTCGTTTACTCAATTATGAGTCCCTACTGGTCCAAAAATTCTCGGAGTCCAAACACTACTCCTGGATACTCTATTCTAACTATCTCGGCCATTCCGAAACCAATCACACACTCGAAATCTCCATCCGAGGTACTTGATCGCAATCCACTAATTAAACCCAATACATCTCAATGCGAGTTTTCCAATTCAAATATTATCCTTTGTCGCTTTACCCAACTGCGACATGTAATTAAAATGGTCCAACTCATTTACTTAATCCCAAAAGTAAATATAACACACATCAGAATCATCTAATCCTTGAAAACTCCCAAAAATTACTATTCACAAGAATTTCTCGAATTCCCAAATTACACTTACTTATGTAATTAAAATGGTCCAACTCTTTTACTTAATCCCAAAAGTAAATATAACACACATCAAAATCATCGGATCCTTGAAAACTCCAAAAAATTACTATTCACGAGAATTTCTCAAATTCCCAAATTACACTTACTTATGAATTTTAATTGTCCATAAAAGTGTGGGGTATTACATACTCCCCCCCTTACAACAGAATTTTGACCGCGAAATTCAGATGCGACCGGTACTTCCAACCTAGGATCGTTAATCACACCTCAACCATACACTCGTTCAATACCCACCTATCTCAAGGTTCATACTATAACACACTAGCTTACCCATAAACTTAGCTAAATCTTTACCTCGGTCATAAGGGTGACTCTAATAACATCACATCGTACTCATAGTTTTTAGTGCCCCATATAGAGAAAACGAGCCTATAGCCGCCACTCTAACGTCTAAATAACACCAGAGAATCTTGAGTCTAAGCTTCCGCTCATCTACATTAGGATATATAATTTCCCTCAAAAGGAAATTACTCTAACGTTTGACTACTCCTGTCAGTCTCGTTGCTAATCTTGGGTATGCTACCTCTTATTGCCCCCTTATAATTGGATTATCGCTTACTTCTTATGACATTCCATCGAACACACTCCAAATCCATTACAACTGCCTAACGACATAATCTTCAACTTTATATACTATGCCACTTCTATTTCAAGCGGTAGATAAAACCAACTAACCAGGCTGCCCATACACCTTATAACCCATTCTTCTCTGCACAATGGGCCTTGTTTCCTCGGTGTAATACTCACACATGGGTTTTTCCTAACTCGCAAAATTTAATTCTCCCTATACTTTGAAAATCCAATCCTTCTCAAGGTTAACCAACCACTCTTCTTGTGGTTAACTTCCCACAATCTTCTCATAACAGCTCCACTAGCCTTTCTGGCCTTACTCCCTAATAATCCTATGATCTATGTGTTTTCCTATCCAAGTGAAATGAGTACTATCCTAATTATATCCCTAGTGCCCAAGGCCTCTCTCAACTTTTGACATTTGCTCGGTTTCATGCGTGGGACATCTCGCAAAGCGAAATCCAAACAAGGTACCCTCCCGTTATATTACTTCCTCGCATCGCCGATCATCGAGATATAAAGACCTGAGGCAACCCAACAGGATGTCCTAAATCCTACCTCGCTAACCTACTAATGTTAACGTACCTATACCCCTCAATCCTTCCACCTTGACGAAATGGAATGTCTAACTAATCGAGGTACATACTCTCTTCAAATAAATTCCGAACATCATACCCAAAACACAATACCTCCAAATTTGCCTTTTCATCCAAGGCCTGGCTATAAGCCTCAAACCAATTTTTCTAACTCCTGCCTCACCCAGATACTTGCGGTGAGAGAACCATTTCGGTACTTTTCCATAGCACTTATATTTCTATAAGCATACCCTCATCACATGGTTCCCAATCTATAGTGTTTCCTCCACACTATATAACTCATCATCAAAACCAACATTCTTACATCCCATAACATCTCTCCACTCCCGACGTCGTTAAGGTTCATGCGTGGAGCGTTTCGCAAGCAAAATCCAAACAAGGAACCCCTCCAATACACTACTTCTTAACGTTGTCAGTCGTGGAGGTCCGTTAGCTTTAATGTATAACCGGGATAACACTATCCCCTCTTTTAACAAAATGTGATCTGAACTCCTATTCCTTTCCAGGAGCCACACCACCAGGCGCTCGCACTAGCACTAAGTACTTAGTGCAAACAATAATGAGCTTAATCTCACAGCTCAACGATAAACCCTGCATACCTTAAATCGTATCTATAAGGTCGCCACGCACTCATATCATGATAATGAAATATCTGCTCATCAAAGTTTCATCTATACATATAATAAAGGTTAACTCAACCCGTATCCAAGTGAGATATCGCAACAACAACCTGTTCCACCCTGGAACTGTGAACACGATAGTCTTGTAATCGTTAGCCTGCTATCACTCCGATCAACGAAGATCATATTATACTTAAAATAACACCATACAAATCTGATATAAATTCAAAATACTAACACCCGCTTTTCACAGCGAATGAAAGAAAATAGATCCACGCTATCGCGCAAAAACACATAAATATATACTATACAATGTCATCAATACTGCCACAAAGCTCGAATTACACACACGAATCTAGGGTTAGCCAAATACTGCGACTCTATCTAGTCACACTAAATATACCCCCTCCTTATGAGGTGAAACTCTTAATAATAACTTTTCCAGTCTTCCTGATTGCTCCGATTGGTTCCCTGACCTAGAATACTTGTCTTAATCGAACCAAAACTACTCTCATCAATACCCTACCTTGGCACCCTACTCTGGTCCTTTAATTCCTACTGGGTAAGGACTAACCATGTAGATCAACATTCCACATTACCAAATTCCCCATCTCTGGCCTTCCCGACCATGATAAAGTTATCAGTATCATCGGACTCTATAGCCTCGATCCTGACAATCACCTTCATAGTCCCTTTAACTTCTTCGTTAAAAGGAAACTCCACTACTGGCTTCAACAACCTTGCTTTAATTTACTCCCCGGGTGGATATCCACCGATGGTGTTCCATAAACTCAAATACTCCATAAGTGTTAGCAACACTTACCAATGAGCCTATCGTTCCTCTGAAGGACTCTCTCTTTATTGTACCTACCTTACTTCGGTACAAAGTTCACTTCTCCATATCACTCGTCTCTAACCGATCCTTATGTGAATAATTCAAAACTACATTCTTTTCCTTCCTAATCAACCAAAGGAATTTACGATTAAAATCATCCATGAGAATCTTCTTAGAGAAACACGTCCTGCTCCCCCAAATATGGTAACCGCCGTTCCCACCATTTCAATATTGCTCCTACAAGTGAAAAATTTTCCTCTAATTTTCACATATAGGTATTTCCATACCCTACTCTAAGTCAAAGCTTCTGTGCCTTTCACTTCCGCTGAAACATATTACACTTACTTGATGTAACTTAAACTTCAACGTATGGTCCTTATCAAAGACCTTTTTGAAACCTCACTATTTAATTCAAGTTTTGCACCACTTTCTACTACAACGGTACTTGGATACTCATAACAACAATTCTTTAGTAGTCATTGTAGCAATCCTTGACAATGCCACACAGAGAGTGATCTCTACTGCGGTCCTAGTCTCCGACTTCAACTTACATCTCCAACCAAGCCACACCTCCTGCTACCCTCATAACGGCCTTCCCTGGTCGCCCTTCATCGATCAACACCCGAATCGTAAACGAGCGCGCAAAAGATTCTATAATCTTATGATATGGCACGAGAACAAAATCTCATAAAAAGAATCAATGATCCTAATCCTAAGGCTCTATATCAAATCGAGAGCAACGCTGAAAGCATAGTACGTCCGCACAGATTCCTAAGGACACTAGAACCTGATGCTCTGATACCATCTGTGACACCCCGCCTAATAAAATACCGGGCGATCACTCCTGTATCAAATTAAAATAGGAGTTGCATATGGTTCATTCTTAGCATCACTGTCGAAAATCAATTTAATTACTAATAACCTATTAGGCTGGCGTCAAAATTTTATTTAACTAATCTTTTTAAACAAACCATATAATAAAAATATTCACACAGTTATGCATAAGTGAAACTGAGATGAAATAAAATAACCGAGCACTCGGTTTAATAATAATACAGCCAAATTGAATTCCTCATAAAAATGAGGAAAAAGAATAAATAAATGCAGTTGGGTTCTTAGCTCGAATATTTATACAATACCTCCTATGTAGATTACAAGGATAGAAGCGTCTACAGTAAACTTGCATGCATCCACAACTGCTGTAGCAGACGTCAGACTCGAAGAAATCGTCATCCAGACGTCCCTATGTCTATATAAATAAATAAATATATATATATATATATATATATATATATATATATATATATATATATATATATATATATATATATATATATATATATATATATATATAGCAGAAGAGAGGAAAATAGATAAACGGGTCAGATCCCGAGTTGTGAAAATATTTTGCAAGTGCATAAATGCTTTATTTATGAAAAATATGTTTTATCTCATATTTAAATTGGTATCGCATTCCCATGAGATACCCCTCACCTATCTTATAATGGTGCATGCCTATCGCATCTCTCTAAACATCCTAGTCAAGCTACCCTGCCTAAATATTTCATCCCACTCAAACTCTGAAAGTTATAAGTAAATCGAGTACTAAGGGCTAAACTTCTCCCCAGTCTCAACACTGTGCCATGTTCGTGCGCGGGGTGTCTCGCGAAGCGAAATCCAAACAAAGAACCCCCCCGATACACTACTACTTGACAGTATCGATCGTCGATATCCATTAGACCCTCAGTACACAACGTACATATGTACATACTCATATAATTATATACATTATCATACTCACTTCTCATATATACCTCACAATATACATCCGAATAAAATCTCCCGGAATGAAAATTAATCTTTATTCATTTTATCTCTTTATTCAAGTTAGAGATATATAATATCTTATTCTCATACACATGTATTATACTATACACACAAGTATAATAACCATCCAAACTAGCTATAACTCGAGGATCCAGTCTCATAGTGCCTATCCAAAATCCGAGTTTTCTCACTATACCACGGTACCAAGCTAGACTCTCTCATGGTCATGGTAACCAAATACACATTGGTGGAGGCGATCATGTTCCCTCTGCAAGTGGAGTACACACATCGCACTCGAACGCGGGATGAGATGACCTGGGGATATACTCACCCTGCTCCTCAATCCAGAGGATTCACCCACATCGTGCAACCTCCCTGGATCGAACTAGAGAAAATATAAATCTGGCTGTTCCAACCCTACGCCAAGGGAAAGCCCGCGAAAATCAGTCTCTAAAATACACATATATTAATCACAAACAGATATATATGTATTCGTATCATATTATATATATTATAATCACATCGTATATATATACATTTATCACTCTTCAAATGTATACATGGCTATAATTGCCAATCTCGTAATGATATTTAAGTATTCCCTTACTTTAATATACCTGACATCTTGATCACTGTTAGGGATTTATATACTCTCCAAATATCCCAAGTCATAACTATATAATAAGTATACCCTTAACTTATCTTCAGCCTATAACCCCATGTTTCCATCCTATTCACCTCATAGGATTTATCCAATAATAGATGGCCCTTATCTATTTCATCCACATAAATATACCCGTATATGCTTAACGAATAATTTCTCCAAATGTCACTCTCTTTCTAATCATTCGATAAGTCCATACTCCGAATTAACCTCTCAAATAACCCAAGGTCAAATTCACAATTCCTCAAGTCATCTAAAACATAACTCTCTTTAATACTCTAATTTAAAAAGTCCCTAGACTTTAAACTCGAAGAGGGGAAGGAATAAAAATCTCCAAAATCTTAGGCTGAAAACAAAGTGATGGCGACCGGTCCTAGACCCCCGGTCGATCGAGATTTGTGATTTTGCCTTGCTGCAAAATTAGTAGGCCCTATTTCTCTTACCCGGTCGACCGGCCATAGGGGCGCGGTCGACTGGCCATACCAGTTAGGTCGGCCAAGATCTATTTTGGATGAAATCCAAAATTCCAAACACCCAAAATATCACCCCAAACTCCATTCTTATGGTTTCTAATTTCAACCAACAACACAACAAACATCTAAACATTGATTTCTAAGTAACACACCAATTAATTGGGGGAAATTAAACCAATTTTCTTAGATTTATACCCAAAAATCCCTGTTGATACCAAAATTAATCTGCTGACATAGACCAATCATATGAAGACATATGGCTATCTACATGGCAACAACAAACACTTCCGAGGAACCCACTCGCTCCGAGGAATGAGACTACAACGAGGAAGACTAGTTCCCCGAGGAACTCACAAGCTTCTAGGAACAATGCCTCTCCGAGGAACTCTTAAATACCGAGAAGCTTAGGCGGTCCGAGCAACTCATGGCGGTCCGAGCTGCACCTCGAAGCAGGATACCAACAGTTTAACTGCTCATTAAATGCTTATCATTTGGACGCGCACGCAAAGAGGGCATTAAATGTATTACCCTTTCATATATATATCATTTAATGTATTACCCTTTCACATTACAGCACGAGGGCTATAAATACATTGTACAATCCTCATTATAAGGGGCCCAGATCGAAATTTCTTGAGATAACTTGTAATCGAGAATTCCCAAACACTCAGCAATAAAGCAACAGTGGACGTAGGCCATTATTATAAGGCTGAACCACTTTAAAATTCTTTGTCTCATTTATTTATCTGTGATTGAATTATTAGAGTGATCTAATTTTTTACATCAACAGATTGGCGCCGTCTATGGGAAACGACTGATAATATCGTTTTTCATAAAAAATAATCCATTACCAATGGCGGATATTCCTGAATCCAGCAATAGAAATGATGGAACCCCTCCAAATCCATCTGCTCCACCAATTATTCCAGATCTGACTAGAATAATGGAAAATTTGGCTCAGGGCCAGACCGTCATACAAGAAACAATGCGACAACTCATCCAAACCCTCCATGACGGTGCATCAGCCCATTCCGAACCACGAAGCATTCAAAGAAATATCCGTGCGCCTTCTTCGCGTACTAGGCATACTAACTCACATCGCAATGAGGAATCTGATGATTTCTCTTAACAACCTGGGCGAACTTCGTCGGTGCGATCCACGGATACTGAACAACGTGTCACCCTCTCCCCAGAAAGGACCAGCGCGTTGGAAAGATTAAGTAGGGTTTCTCCTTTCGACCGATTAGGCCCTAGGAGGAATAAAACTCCTCTTAATGCAGCGTCGAGGAACTTTCGACGACCATCATATTTAAGGGAAGGATCTGCCCAGTCACGACCAGCTGCTCGTCAAGATAGATCCTATGACCGACCAGTTTCTCGTCAAGATAAATCCCAGGAAGCTACTTCAACGCGATCAGTTGCTCGAACCAATAGGCCCGAGGAAGGAAATGATGCATGGAAAGGATCTATTCAGAGGCTGGAGGATAGATTAGGGGAAATGGCTAAGGCCAAGAATCCTCTACAATGAACCTTTGTTCGAGGAACGCCTTTTGTCCAGCACATTGTTGATTTTCCAACACCATCAAAGTTCAAAGCACCTGTTGTGACTCCCAAGTATGATGGAAAGACTGACCCTGTCCTTCATATAGAACAATATCAAGCTGCAGCCGACATCTATGCTATCCCAGATGAGATGAGATGCAGAGCATTCTCGAGAACACTTACCGAATCTGCTCAAATATGGTATAATAGTCTTCCTCGGGGTAAGATTTCAACTTTTCTTTAACTGGCTGAGCTATTCATTGGGAATTTCTGCTTTGGAGCAAAGCCAGTTAAACGAGTAGCACATTTGTTAAGTGTTAGACAAAAAGCTGGTGAGAGTACCAGAGATTATATAACTCGTTTTAATATCGAGAAACTCGAAGTCATTGATTATGAGGAGAAGACAGCGATTACCGCTTTGATGAGTGGACTACTGCCAAACAAGTTGTACTACACTTTGGCCAAAGATCCAACTCGAACCATGTCGTATCTGATGGGAAAAGCGTCCAAGATTATGAATGCCGAGGAGGCCATGTCTGCGAAGAAGAATATGGATGCCAAAGAAACCAAGGTGGAAGGTGATAAAGTTAAGAAGAAGGAACATAAGAACAATGGTGATGACAAACAATCCAAAAATAGGTCGTCATGGGAGGTCTTGAGGAAATTTGATAATTACACACCTTCGAAGGTAAATATCAACCACGTCCTAGAAGAAATTAAGAACAGCGAGGAGTTGAACTGGCCAAAGAAAATGAAGGCAGACCCTGACACGAGGAATAGGGAAAAATATTGCGAATTCCACAAGGATCATGGCCATATGACCAAAAATTGCATAGCTCTTCAGAATGAGATTGAAACACTCATCCGACGAGGAAAGCTAGCAAAGTATGTTGATCGGGGAGGCAAAAGAAGAAACAACGACCGAACTAGAGAGAGGTCTAGATCTCCTCGTCGAGCAGAGGAGAACAAGAAGAGAAACCATGAAGTTGATCCAGAGGATGACCCCGACCTTCCCAAGAAACCAAGGCAGCCAGAACGAGAGGTATTTTCAATACGCTTTGGGTCATTTGATTGTAATGTTATTACAGGAGGAGATGCAAGAGGAGGATACCTTACTGCAGAAAGAAAAGCTTACCTCGGTGAGGCCCAAGCTTGCTCGTACATTCAGAGAATAAATCTAGCCGAGGAAGATCGCCCGAGAAAGGTGAACAAGGAGAAATTGGTTATCGGTTTTTCAAAAAATGACCTTGCAGGTGTTTTATATCCTCATGATGACCCGCTGGTGATCAAAATGAGAATGAAGGAAGTCATGATTTCAAGAGTACTGGTCGACAATGGTAGCTCGGCAGATATCATGTTCTACTCGCGCTTTGATAGTTTAAATCTAAAGCTATCTCAACTGGATCCTTACCACAGACCCCTCATTGCTTTTGCTGGCGAGAAAGCATTTCCACTTGGGACGATCAAGTTGGATATATTCATTAGTACGTGGCCTGCTTATCGGACATAAAGAATACGTTTCTTCATGATGGATAAGAACTTCCAGTCATCGTACAATATCATTATGGGAAGAGTAGGATTGAAGAAGTTCGAGGCTGTACCATCTACAGTGCATCAGTGCCTAAAATTTCCAACAAACTTTGGAGTAGGAGTTGTGAAAGGTGATCAGAAAGTACCTCGGAAATGCTATTATTCATCCGCCGAGCAAGAAGAATTAGAAGAATCAAAGAAAAAGAATACTACCTATCAAGTGGATGAAGGTGCAGAAATCAAAACATTGGATCCTCGAGATGAGTCGCAACTCGTGAAGGGTCAACTGGTGGATGCTACCTTGGGACACGAGTTGCTGAGCTTTATAGACGCTTATTCTGGATACAATCAAATTAAAATGAAACCTGAAGACAGGGAAAGTACTTCTTTCATTACCCTCGGGGAACTTATTGTTATAACGTTATGCCTTTTGGTTTGAAAAATACAGGTGCGACATATCAGAGGCTGATGAACAAGGTCTTTGCTGAACAAATCAGTGACAACATGGAAGTCTGTGTTGACGATATGCTGACGAAAAGCAAGAAAGCTGCCGATCATTTAGTTGACTTAAGTCAGACTTTTGATCAACTAGATAAATATCAAATGAAGCTGAACCCGACGAAGTGCATCTTTGGAGTACGAGAAGGCATGTTTCTCGGGTACATTGTCAATCAACGAGGCATTGAAGCAAATCCTGAAAAGATCAAAGCTCTATTAGGGCTGCGATCTCCAACGATGAATAAGGAAGTACAGAGGCTCACAGGACGAGTAGCGGCACTCAACAGATTTATGTCACGAGCAACTGATAGATGTCTCCCAATCTTTAAGACACTCAAAAAGACTTTTGAGTGGAATGATGAATGCGAGAAGGCTTTTCAAGACTTGAAGCGATACTTGGGAGCACCCCCATTGTTATCCAGGCCAGTGATGGGAGAAAAATTGTACTTGTACCTTGTAGTGTCCGAGAATGCAGTTAGCTCGGCGTTGATCAGAGTGGAGAATGGAGTACAAAAGCCAATTTGCTACACAAGTAAGGCCTTTCGAGGAGCAGAGATTAGATATCCAAGGCTGGAGAAATTGGCACTGGCACTTATTGAGGCGAGTAGGAGAATGAGGCCATATTTCCAGGCTCATACCATAGTAGTATATACTGATATGCCATTGAGGCAATCCCTGCATAAGCCAGAAAAATCAGGAAGATTGATGTACTGGGCAATAGAGCTCGGTGAATATGATATAATCTATGAACCCAGATCATCGCTTAAAGGGCAGGCTGTAGCAGATTTTATAGCGGAGTTCACCTATCCTGATAGCTCCGAGGAACAAAAGTTACTCGCTGATCAAACTGTGGATGTTATAGGATTAACAAACACTAGCTCAGACTAACTCCGGTTGGTAAAAGGGCAAGTGGATGTTATAAGATCATTGACTTCGGGCTCAGACCAACTCCGGTTGGTAATAGGGCAAGAAGAAATGATCGACGAAGAGCAAGAAAAATCAAGGAGGAAAGGAAGGAACAAATATTTCATCGAGGAACTCTAACTGATCAGAAATTTGAAGATGAGTTACCTATATGGAGACTATATGTAGATGGCTCATCTTGCACCTCGACTATATGTGCATTCCATATCGACCTCATCTGGAGTGCTCAAATTTCTGATCAGTTAGTCTACATGTAGCAAGGCGTATTCCATGTAGATGGCTAATGATGTTTTATATAGACGAGGAATTATGGCAGGTTTGCAGAGATGTGTACACCCCTCCGAGGTGAAAGAATTAATTGAAGAGATCCACGAAGGGTCTTGTGGAGCACATGTAGCAGGTCGGACGCTTTTACAAAGGGTAATGACGCAAGGATACTACTGGCCGACGATGAGGGCTGATTGTATAGCCTACGCCAAGAAGTGCGACAAGTGCCAGCGCTTTTCCTCCATCCGAAGAACTCCACAAGCATTGTTGACACCCATAACTTCCCCTTGGCCATTTGCCATGTGGGGAATTGACTTGGTTGGGCCACTTCCAACGACCCGAGGAAGGTTCAAGTACCTCGTCATCGCAGTGGATTATTTTACAAAATGGGTAGAAGCTGAGCCACTCATTGAGGAAGAACATCATTTGTCGATATGGTCTACCTCATGCCTTCATCACAGACCATGGAACACAATTTGATAACGAGGAGTTTGCCGCCTATTGTCATCAATCAAATATTTTGAAGGTCCACTCAGCTCCAGGCCATCCTCAAAGCAATGGACAAACTGAAGTGACAAATAGGACGCTGCTAAATGGCTTGAAGAAAAGATTGGATAATGCAAAAGAGAACTGGATCAACGAGTTACAATCAGTACTTTGGGCTTACCGAAGTAATCCTCGAGTAGCAACTGGAGAATCACCATACATGCTGGCGTTTGGAAGTGAAGCTGTCATACCTACCGAGTTTGGCCTTCCAACACACATGGTATTGAATTTCAATTCCCCTGTCAGTGACTTAATGAGAAGACTGGATTTAGACATGCTCGAGGAAGTTAGAGAAGAAGCAGCCATTAGAAATGCTGCTTACCAGCAGCGAACATCTTTGTTCTACAACAAAAGGGTGAAGAGGTGAGACTTGAAAGAAGGAGACTATGTGCTGAAGAAAGTAATTCAAAATCATAATAAACTGGCATGGACCATATCGAGTTACAGAAGTTGTTCGACCAGGAACTTATCGAATAACAACTCTAGAGGGGAAGGAGTTCAAGAATGCATGGAACGCAGAGCACCTACGCAAGTATTATCAGTGATGTATATGTAACACAGTTCCATCAGTATGAATAAAATGAAGATATTCTGCTAAAGTCTCTCCTTTTATTGAGAATTTTTCGGGGAATACTAGTGCTACACACTACTCGGCAAAACTCAGACTACACAGCAGCAAAATATTCCTAAAAATGCCAACCTCGGTTGGTTAGGAAACAAAATATTCCTAAAAATGCCAACCTCGGTTGGTTAGGAAACAAAATATTCCTAAAAATGCCAACTTCGGTTGGTTAGGAAACGAAATATTCCTAAAAATGCCAACCTGTTTGGCTAGGAAACGAAATATTCCTAAAAATGCCAACCTGTTTGGCTAGGAAACGAAATATTCCTAACAATGCCAACCTGTTTGGCTAGGAAACGAAATATTCCTAAAAATGCCAACCTGTTTGGCTAGGAAACGAAATATTCCTAAAAATGCCAACCTGTTTGGCTAGGAAACAAAATATTCTCGCAAATGCCAACTTATGTTGGTTGGGAGGTAAGATTATTCAAGAAAGTTCAAAAGTTGCTAACTATGGCTGGTCGGGGATAAAAACCCACCAACTGTAGTTGGTCGACAAAGAAAATTTACCGACCTTGGTTGGTCGGAAACATTTAAGATAAAAGTCTACTAACTATGGCTGGTCGGAGATAAAAACCTACCATCTGTAGTTAGTCGACAAGCAAAATTTATCGATCTTGGTTGGTCGGAAACATTTTATAGATGAAATTATTTCAAAAAGACTAACTATAGCTGGTCGGGGATAAAAACCCACTAACTGTAGTTGTTCGACATGGAGAATCTAACAACCGTGGTTGATTGGAAACATTTTAAACAACATTTTTATACTCATTACTTTATTATTAAGTGATCGAGCAACAGTATTGATACTTGTAACTTTTTAATTGTTACTGAGTTGGTCGACAAACAACACAATATTGTTATCTTTTTAACAGATATGCATAAATATAAAGTGTTTGATAAATACAAGACAATAGCAATAAAGATTTGCAAAAAAAAATGAAAGTCTTTCATTGAATTCAAAATAAATGACATTGATAATGAAATTACAGTTACATTGACATGTATACTAACTATTACATCAAAAATTCCTATTCTACTGGTCTCTTCCCCTCTGCTCTTGACACTGGTTCCTCGCCAGCAGGCGGATCATTTAAAGACAGAGGAGAATTGATGAAGTTGAGGTCCTTCAACATCCTGACATTCATCACGGATGGGCGATCTAAAAGATGCTCAAGACGAGATACCTCGATTTGAGAATGTAAATTGTAGTCATCGAGATACTTTGAAATTATGCTCCGAGGAATGGCCCGAGCAGGGATCCAATCCATGTCCAAATTGTATGGTGGCATAGGCAAGTCGAGCAACCCGGGATCATCGTAGTCCCACAGATAATGACCTTGTTCGAGCTTCAGCACACTTAAGGCATTCAGCCAGCCTTGCTTGTAGCCCTCATTGTTGGCATTCTAGATACGATCGTCCAAGTGGAATAGTACTTCATTGTATCCAACCATCCAGAACTCCCTGGGCTGTTTGTGGAATTGATATGTTAGCCTTTCTAGATGCTCATGGAGATTCTTGATAAAAATCTCCTTATTCTCCAAGACTGACTTCTGCGCAGAGAGTTGTTTTTCCAGGTCCCTAATATTCTTTGACATATCGGACAAAGCCTGGTTTTTCGCAATTAATTGGAAAGCCTGGTTCTCTAACGCAGATTGAGTTCTCTGTTCCTCGATAAGAACCCGAGCTGCTATTGCTCGTCCCTGAGGAGCTCTTGCTCGACCACGAGAAGATGTAGAGGTGCCTGAACTCTTCAAAGTCTCCAACTCGTCCCTCAACTTGGCATTCTCAACCTCTAAGAATGAGAATCCCTCGTCGGTCACTGGGATTAAGGCACTGGAAGTGGAGGCTGCAGACTTCAATTGTGATAGCTCTTTTTGCAAGTTGTTGTTCTCTTGCTCCAGCAACTTGGCAATCTGTCTGCATTCCTCTACCTCACCCTTCAAAGTTCTCTCCCTCAGATCATACCCAGTAAAAAGCTTCTCGTAGCCCTTGTCAGCCATGATCAGCTTGTACTTCTTTTCGTACCCCTCATGCAACAAGGCAGTTGATTCCTTGTATTGATTTTGAAGGTCTTCGAGGGTACACTGGAGATCCTCGATCATGTCATAGTAAGCCACATTATTGGCCACTGCTTGGTCAAGTAGACACTTCAGGTACTGATATGCTTCAATTGCCTGTTCTGAAGCATCATGGCCAAGGATGTCTGCAACTTGTGCAGCACTCAAGTCTGTGTGACCAGCCTTACAGTACTCATTACATTATTGTAGCAACTTTGTGTCATGAGAAGATAGCAATTCCATCCTGTCCAGAAACTTGCAGAGAAAGAAGAGCAATCATCAATAAGAAGAATAAGCAGAGTATGAATGAAAGATAGACAACAATATGCAAAAAGTTCAAATTTTATTAGATCATAATTCAGAGTTACATCTTCTGAGTTACATTTGAAAAAGAGAAACAAAATAAAGAGAAACCTGAACAACACTAAACCTTTTCCTTATCTCCCAAAACCTTCTCGGGAGGCTGGGATGAAGAGGTAGGTTGCTCGGATGGAAGAGATAGCTGCTCGGGGAGAATAGGCAGTTGCTCCGAGGAAGAAATGATTTGTTGATTTTCCCCATCAGCAGGCTGGATGGCTGGGGCATGATCTCCCATCACCATCGAAGATTCTTCAGAGGTAGCTTCGTCCTCTTCTAATTCTTCTAGAGTTGGAGGGGGACCAGGGATATGTCTTTGGAAGAGCTCGGAAGACTCGTCGACCTTCATCTCCTGAAGGGCGGCAACCCATCCATCCCTAAAATATTTAAGACCGTTATAGTCCACTTACGACACCATGGCGGACAACCCCTTGTTCCACCCCTTGTCCCAGCCAGAGCTGAAGGACTTCTTCATAGTAGCTTTCCTCTTCAGCTTCTCCGAGGAAAGTTTCTCAGACAGCAGGTTCTCAATAGCCTTCAATTTATTTTCTGCTTCCTCCTTTTGCCGACCTACTTCTTGAAGCTGGCCCAACCTTTCCTCAGCAACCCTGAGCTTATCTTCAAGGTCTCCAACAATTTTAAGCTTCTCTGCGAGCTCTTTATTTGCCTTCTCCAAGGCATTCTTTTTATTCTCCAACTCTTTGGAGGCTTCAACAGCTCGAGCTTTATCCTGCTCGGTGGAGGCAAGCTTCTTCTCCCAAACAGCTTTGTCATCATCATATTTCTGGCTAGAATCTGCCAGAGACTTGGTAGCTTCTTCCAGAGCTCCCTCCACACTGGACGAGGAGCAAGAAGCCTTAATCGCTTCATCCTTCTTCAGGATTATATTGAAGCAGCTCGTCAACTGTGAACAGAAAAAGAAAGCAAGTTAGAAATAAAAATGACAAAGGAAATATGAAAAATTTAAAGTAAAGAGACTTACAGAAGCAAGATGACGAGAAGCTAGTGAGGTGACCATGTACCGAGTAAGGTTCTCTTCAGTACCTTGTACCTCGGGAATGATCGAGGACTTTACCGAGCTCATTACAGAGCTCGGGGGAACAAAAGTTGGAGCCCCAGTTCCAGCAACTGGGGGCTTAGCAATGGTATCAGTCAAATTGACCGAGGAGCTCTTCTTCAGCCTCCTCGAGGGAACAGGTACCGATTCAACCAAGGAAGAACCCTTGGTCGGTGATATCATAATCACCTCTCCAGGAGCAGCAGACCTGCTCGGAGCCACTGTGGGCTTCTCGACAACTTTGATAGGAACAGCTGAAGGAGATGCATCAGTCTTCTTCGTCCCCTCCCTTGGGACCTCAATCCTACTCCTTTTTACCTCCCCAGAACCGGAGGCATTTTTCTCAAACTGGGCAGGAGGTTTTCTTTTCTTTATCCTTTCACTTAAAGGAATATGGGATTCAGGTGATGAGCTTGTGGAAGCAGGAACTGGCTCTGATGCACTTATCACTGGACGAGCAGTAAAGGAAGTGGTGTAGCTCTTGTACTGGAGGAGATACGAGGCCGACCTAATGTGCTCGTCGGCAACACTCTGATGCAGACTCCAGATAAGTTTCAGATGTCTTACATTAACATCTGCTTCCTTTGGGCACTTTCTTTTGTTATCAACTGCAAATAGATAAACATTATTATCAGTGGCACATTTTATCAAACACAAAAGAAACATGATTTCAAAATAAAATAAAATAAAAATAACCTATCCCGTTGCCATAAGGAGGGCATTTGGGACCTTGGTAAACCTCATATTCAGCTAATGGAGGGTGTTGCCAATTTTTTATGACAACCCCATGTTCAAAATAATCCCTATTAGCATCAGGGAGATTGACTACTAAGGCTCTATTTAAAAATCTAGTTTTTAAATAAAAAATATTATCATTAACTGCCCATCTATAGCAGTACATGATTTCTGGAATTCCTATGCGAGTTCCATGGACTTGATTTAATTTATGCACCCCATTAACTATTCTCCATGTGTTGGGGGCTATTCTCGCAGGAACGACGTCAAAATAATGACAGACTTCCAGAAACAAGGGATTTGGTGGAAAAGAAAATCCACACTCAGTAATAAAAAGGCTGGGGAACCAATGTCCCTCAGCCAAATTGAAATAATCAGAAGGCTCAGAAAGCTCTTCCAAGACAACCCAAGAGGGAATGTAAAAATTAGAGCGAAACTTTTCAAGAGACTCAGTAGAGTAAACCATGATGATGAATAAAAGAAATGAAGAAGAAAGAAGAAGATCTTACAGAAAAAGAGTAGAGATGTTGACAACGAACGACGGAAAAGATGAACGCACAAGAGAGTAGGAAGAGACGACGTAAAACTCAAAGATAAAAATTTGAAAGGTAGAAGACGATGTGAGCGTCTGTGTAGTTTAAATACCTTGCCTTGGGAAATGGTGAAGTAATGATTACAAAAAAGGATGATTGCGTTACCGGCGGCTTAAAAGATGAAAATTAGCGCGGGAATCAAAGCGGACAACAACGGTTAAAAAGAGGAAAAGTGGCACGGGAATCAAAGCGAACAACAACGGCTAAGAAGACGAAAAGTCACGCGGGAATTGAAGCACGCAAAAAATTCCAAAAAAGCATGATTCTACGAATTGGGAAGGAGAAATAAATACAAGGGAAACGCTCCTAAAAATTAGGAAGACTATTTACAGCTACCATAATCCGAGAAAGAATGTTCCATACTCCTCAAATTTTGAACTATGAAACATTGGGGGCTTCTGTTGATACCAAAATTAATCTGCTGACATGGACCAATCATATGAAGACACGTGGCTATCTACATGGCAACAACAAATAATTCCGAGGAACCCACTCGCTCCGAGGAACAAGACTACAACGAGGAAGACTAGTTCCCCGAGGAACTCACAAGCTTCGAGGAACAATGCCTCTCCGAGGAACTCTTAAATACCGAGAAGCTTAGGCGGTCCGAACAACTCATGGCGGTCCGAGCTGCACCTCGAAGCAGGATACCAACAGTTAACTGCTCATTAAATGCTTATCATTTGGACGCACACGCAAAGAGGGCATTAAATGTATTACCCTTTCATATGTATATCATTTAATGTATTACCCTTTCACATTACAGCCTGAGGGCTATAAATACATTGTACAATCCTCATTGTAAGGGGCCTAGATCAGAATTTCTTGAGATAACTTGTAATCGAGAATTCTCAAACACTCAGCAATAAAGCAACATTGGACGTAGGCCATTCTTATAAGGCTGAACCACTTTAAAATTCTTTGTCTCATTTATTTATCTGTGATTGAATTATTAGAGTGATCTAATTTTTTACATCAACAATCCCTAAAGCCCTAGTTTTCTCATTTCCCGCCAATTTCAACTCATTTTTTTCACTCCATTTACATGGTTTTAACACTAGAAATCATTAAGAGTTTACAAACTATAATATGAGATATACGCACAAAATGAAATAAATCAGGTACACACTTTCCTGGAGGATAAAATTCGACGACCTCGAGTCGAATCCCGCGGAGTTTGGCCGGAACCTCCCTTTTCTTCCTCTTTTCTCTCTTCCTTTCCTCTCCTTTTTGTTTTCTCTCCTTTATTTCCTTTCTCCCACTCTCTCTTGTCTTATATAGGAGAGAATAAGGGTTTATCCCTTTAAAACCCAAAAATGACTCGTTTACTCAATTACGAGTCTCTAATGGTCCAAAAATTCCTGGAGTTCAAACACTACTCCCGGATACTCTATTCTAACTATCTCGACCATTTCGAAACCAACCGCACACTTGAAATCTCAATCCAAGGCAATTGATTGCAATCCACTAATTAAAACCGATACATCTCAATGCGAGTTTTCCAATTAAAATATTATCCTTTGTCGCTTTACCCAACTGCGACATGTAATTAAAATGGTCCCACTCATTTAATTAATCCCAAAAGTAAATATAACACACATAAAAAACATCTAATCCTTTAAAACTCCCAAAAATTACTATTCACAAGAATTTTTAAAATTCCCAAATTACACTTACTTATGAATTTTAATTATCCATAAAAGGGAGGGGTATTACAACTATGTGTCTAATTGGGTAGAGGCCATAGCTACCAAAATCAATGATAACAAAGTGGGGATTAAGTCCTCGCAAGAACACATACTCTCTCGCTTCGGTGCTCAGAAGGCAATAATTCGTGATAATGGTAAACACTTTTGCAACCGGCCATTTGAAAAGCTTATGAGAAAGTATGGAGTTTTTCATAAGGTTGGAACAACTTATCACCCTCAAACGAGTGGGCAAGCCGAGCTAGCAAATCATGAAATAAAAAACATCCTTAAAAAGACCGTCGACCCTAATAGGAAAGATTCGTCCCTTAGATTGATCGATGCGCTATGGGATTATAGGATTGCAAACAAGAATCCCCTCAGGATGTCCCCATTTTGGGTTGTCTATAGCAAGCCATGCCATCTCCCAGTGGAGCTAGAGCACAAAGCATATTGGGTGATCAATAGGTTGAACTACAGTTTAGATAAAGCGGGTGATGCTCGCAAGCTTCAATTAAATGAGTTGTATGACATGCACAATGATGCGTATGAAAATTCTAAGATTTCCAAAGAACGAGTGAAACTCGCACATAATAAGATGATCCGACGTAAGGATTTTCATTCGGGAGAAAAGGTGCTTCTCTACAACTCGAGGCTGCATTTATTTTTTAGAAAATTGCGGTCTAGATGGACGGGCCCATTCATTGTGAGAAATGTATTCACCCACAGAGCGATAGAATTGGAAGATCCAAAAGGGTTCGATACATTCAAAGTTAACGGACAATGCCTAAAGCCATATCGAGAGGCGTATGTGGAAGAAATCGACACAATCTGGTTATCGAACCCCGTTTATGGGGTTGAGTGAGCTGTAATAGAGATGTTATCGCACCCCCGACGTGTATAGGGTAAATCTTATGTACAATAGTTAGAATCAGGTTAGGGTCATTAGGATCCCGTAGGTGTAAGTCATGAGAGGATAGGAGGTCAAACAAGCATTTTGTGAGGGTTTGGAAAGTTTCAAGGGACTTCATTCGTTGAAAAATTGTGGGAATGTCCGAAATAACAAGAGTAAAATGAGTCCTGGTTAGCAGAGGAGAGGACGTTTTGAATTAGAAAAAACGAACCAAACCAATACCTGGGGACCAGACCATTTCGATTAAGGGAAATTCGAAAATAAAAAATTGCTGAACCGGATCTATTTGCCCTTGGGTACCGGATCGATTTGGTTCCTGCAGAACTCTTACCTTCCCTAGGTGCTTCACCCCTTTCCCAATCCCTTCATTTCCCTCCCATTCTGGTTTTCCCTCCATTAACACCCCCTTTTCCCTCCAAATCCTTCCCCCCACTCCCCCCACCTATAAATTCCCACCTTCTCCCCCCCCCCCATTTTCTTTACACCCACACCACTTCTCTCCTATACATACTCTCTCTCTCTCTCTCTCTCTCTCTCTCTCTCTCTCTCCCATCTTCTAATAACACCCACATATCCCATGGCCAACCAACCACTTCCCGTCAAATACACATTCCCCATGGTCTGTCCCAACGGAAATGGGGACCACCGCTCTCGCATCGAACGTATATGGTGTAAGAGGTTCTTTAGCCTCTACCGAAAGCTCCAGATAGAGCGTGTAGTGAATTGGAATTAACTACCCCCATCCATCACTAATCTTTTTCGACCTTGGGGGTAGTGCCAATACCTCAGTGAGCCCCACGAGGTCGTATGGGAGGAAGAGGTAAGGTCCTTTTATGGATCACTCATTCGAACGGGCGGGTTTGAGTCTGAAGATTTTATTGATGGGTGCCCCATTCCCTTCTCCTTGGACATTATGTCCAACAAACTTGCACAAAAGGGGGTCTCAATTCTGAAAAACTTTAACTACCCAAATAATGCTTCCCCCGTGCCCCGAAGTGAATGCATCGATCGACTTGCACCCGACGAACAGTGTGTCCGGGAAACTTTTCCTATCGAGCGTTTAAATGACAAGGACTGAATCACATTCCACATCATTTGTGCCAACCTCCTCCAAACCTCCAATGACTCGACGATTCACCTTCGCCAAGCAACACTTGTCTACCACCTCTTTGATCCCACCTTTCCCATTCACCTAGGCCGTACATTCTTCTACGCCGACATCCTTTTTGCAGCCTATGGACACAAGGGTTCGGTCCCTCTTCCATATGCCCGCCTAATTACCTCTATCATTTCCGATGCCAGTATACAGCCCCCCCGGTCATTTCCCCACCCCCCAAAGCATATTGGGCAAGCATCACGAAATAGGAGCGCAAGACAACGGGCGATTACAAGAGAAACACGGGTAGAGGATGATTCTGATGAGGAGGAAGAGGAGGATTTAGATGAAGAAGAGGAAGAGGTCGAGGATTTGGAGATGGAGGAAGGCGAGGAGGAAGAGTACAATGAGGAGGCTGATGATTTTGAGCCAGCGGGAGCTGAGTTTGATCGTCGCATCGCCGACCTGGAATCACACTTTGACGGGTTCATGAATGAATAGCGTACCGACCGTCGGGCATACTAGCATGATACGAGTATGATGCATTGCCTACAAGCTGAGGTATATCGCCTGCATATGGGTGCACCACCACCGAACTACTTTTACGACCCATATGACCCAAATTGTGTCGGACCATCCCACCCACCCCCTCAGTAGCCTGTTTTTGAGTTGTATGTTTATTATGTCTAGTTCTTCCATTTTTTTGTCCATACCTTCTTGGAATTCTATTATGTAATGGAGAACTTTGATATTCCTATCCTTTCATTTCATATACTTTCTTGTTTTTATTATTGCATTTTGTCCTTTGTTTATTTTCTATGCATTCTTTCTTTATTTTAGCTTTTAGTCCTTTTGCATTGGGACTTTACAAAAGTCTAAGTTAGGGGGGGGGGGTACATATGTGCTTCAAAAATTTCACAAAGTTAAAAATGCCCCCAAAACAAAAAAATTAGAAAATTTCAAAAAGTTCCAAAAAAATTGAAAAAATCTGAAAAAGCCAAAAAAATTTTCTTCAAATAAATAAAAATTGGAAGTTAAAATTGTCACAATTCTTTAAGTCTCGACTTGACAATTTTCAAATGCACTAAGAAAAAATTGACCAAAGATGGAAATTGAAAGAAAATTGACGACTTTACGAATAAGTGTGGAGATTAACTAACCCGGTGAGATTTCGAGCCTATCAATTTTTTTGAGTTTTTAATCAGTCCGAGTTAATGGTTAAATCATAGTTCAATTCATCATTTTAAATAAGTAGTTGAAGATCTCCATTCCTTTGTTTTGAATCGGTTACGGGACACGTCTCAGATGTTGTCTTGAAAAATGCGCTAACATTTCTATAAATTAAATTAATCTGGACACGCATATGGTAATGTGATTAGTAATTTGGATAAATGAAGTTAGGCCCTCGTTTTTCACCCAAAAATATTAGCCATAAAAAGTTGCGAAAAATTATCCTTTTGCCACCCAATTTGAGCCGAATAAAATTTTCCCACTTTCGTTTGTAACCTGAAAAAAAACATATAGCGTGGATTGTGAAAATGGAAAATTCAGGAATTGAGTCCAAACAGTGCAATAAAAAGAGGCAAGAAAAAAATGATATAATGCTCAACAAAAATAGCAATAAAAGAAAAATGCAAAAAAAAGGAGAAAAAAAAGAGAAAAATGAGGAAAAGCCCGTAAAAGCACTAAGGAACATCGTAAGCAAAATTTTCCAATTTCGAATTTCAACCTTTCCTAATGTTACCCAATACACCTTATAACCCAAAAAAGTCCTAACCGTGTCCGAATTTCAAAATTAATTACCGCGTGGAGAGCTAAGGCATGAAAAGATAATGAGAGAGAATAATCGGTGTGAGTAAAAGATGATGTTTTCCATTTTTCAATGACCGTAACCCGATGAAGAGATATTTTCACCCATAAATTTTCGTCTTTCAAGTTTATGGGCATGAATTTTCATTCCACTACATTTACTCTTATAAATCACGCATACCGAAAGAAATAGCCACAATCCGAGTGATTCGTTAGTGAGAACATCACATGAGATTTGAAATCAAAACTAATTTTTGAAAAGTAACGTAATGATCAATCGGTGGAAATTAGCGATTAAATTTCTGGCTTCGTACACACACACACACACACACACACACACACTATGAATTGAGACTTGCGAATATAAATATATGGTGACTATTGTTAAAAAAGTTTAAATTGTACGATATTTAGGTATTTGGATTTGTTTTTGAGTCGAAAGCGAATTTTTTGGGTATATTCAATGCAAACCGGCACGAGACACAAATCGTCGTACTTGGGTAACCTAGGGGTTTAAAGGCTTGTTGTATATGCTAAATGCAATAGCTTTCCCATGAAAGAGGTATTCTATCTCAATAAGACATTTGATAAGAGTTTGACTATGTTTCGATTATTTTACATTACTCGGGAGTCGCAAAGTTCTAAGTTAGGGTTTTTTATTAGGCCTAAATTCTTCGTATTTATCCCTGCAATTTAGAATTTTTTAACATTCCGTGCGACGTAATTCAAGTTGATTTATCTCAAATTATTTCTATTGACATTATCTGACGAGTACGCCAAGTTTCGTGTATTTCTTATACATTATGCAAGTCCTTCGTGCACGAGAAGAAAGAAAGAAACTAGAGGAAAGAATGAAGAAAAAGGAAGAAAATTCAAAGGGAAAAAGAGTAATTTTCAGTTGGAATTAGGATGAGAAGCCTAAGAAGATTGAATACCTCGAGTTTACGAGTACATATGAAGAAACGACACCCTAATCCCTGTCCCGGAGCACAAGTTCCAAAGCTTCAAAGTTGAGAGAAAAATCACAAGGAATGAGGAAGTTGTAATCAAGCCAAACCGAACCCATAGACTATAGAGGCTAAAAGGAGCCGATACGGATGCTGGCCAAGTTGTTGTAAAGACCAAATCGAATCGGTAGAGTGAAAAATGAATTGTTCCGGTAGTGAAGAATGTTGCTATAAGGAACAACCCAACCGATAGGAGCAAAAATGAACCGGTCCGATTGTGGGAAAAATTCTCTATAAAGATCAAACGCAACCGATTGATCTAACCGAATTGGTTCGGCTATTGAATTTCCGAATTATACACTTCCAAAATAAGAGTTGTACATAGTTAAAACTCTTGTAAAAGAAAAGTGTATATATTTCAACGTATTCCCAGAGTTAAGAAGGTCATTTTAGAGATAGTTTAGAGTCCTTTTAACTTAGAGAGATAAATTAGAGAAAAATGTTAGAATTTTTAGAATTTTTGATTTGCAATTCAGAAGTCTGCAAGTGAAGGTGTTCTTTCTTCTTCTTTATTTGAATTCAATTAAATTCGTGCAAAGTTAATTTAATTCAAAGTGTTCTTAGTTTCTCTTTCTCATCTAGTTTTCTCTTTACATCATGATGGTTTTGATTTCTTACACTCTAGATAATATTTGTTTAGTTAATTGCAGTATGCTAGGCTAGATTACTAAGGGTTGGGGTGCATGAACACAACCCGATGTAGTTTGCACGTATAAAAAATTAGTTTTGAATTAAATAGTGATTGAATCGTGTTGTGTAGTGAACACAACCGTCGTAGATATTTTAACCTCGTTTGCCCTAGGTAACCGGGGTGTTTATGAATGCGATGTGCATACGTATGATGAGGGCTTGTATCCTCATATATGTAATGACTGGGATTCATAAAGACCGTGTTTAATCAACTATCTAATTCACAAGCTAGTTTTCTATCCGTCAAACGTACTAGGGTTTTGGGGATTGTATTCCAACCTAATTTCCTCATTCGTATTTAGTCACCTGTAGTAGTTTTAATTTTTCTCACGTAATTTAGTTGGTAGATTTAATTTAATTTTCATTTAGTTAATAGAAAGCAGTTTCCAAATTAATCACCTTTTCATTTTTTTCCTAGAGTCAGTTTAGGGTTAGTCATCTTTCCTACGTCGTCATGAGCGATTGTCCTATTTCCTTGAGGATTCAACCCCGTCTTACCGAGTTATTACTTACACGATCAGTTTGCACTTGAATCGATATAAGAATGCACTAGAGACACATTTTCAGTCGCGTCAATCACGACAAAGTCCCATCACCATGATATGAGTTCGGCTACTATCATTTGCATCGGTGAACTTCTTTTTAAGCTCATCATTTTCAGTTTGGATAAGGGACCTAACATCTCCGATGTCCTTTGCTCCACCCAGTTGGGCCTTCAAAGTGTTCACTTCCTCTTGCATAAGGGTACCTACATCCCCCATGTCCTTCACATTATCTTTTAGCTTAGCCACCAAGTATTGCTGGTCCTCGTATGTTCCAATCATCTTCTTAAGGGCCTTGCAAACAGAAAAAAAGCTCGGTGAGCCTGGACACTGGCATCCCGACCAAGAAGGAAATTTAAGTGGCCTGCAAAAGAACGAACGTCCTCGGCAATAAACCAGAAAATGTAAATATCAAATAAAGTAATATTCAGCAAATCATCTTGACAGTATTGCAATGAACAAAAAGGAAGCTTTTCACTAATAACGCTAAAAATGGGCAAAGCCCATACAAGCATAGGTTAAAAGCAAGATACAAAAGCATTAAAGAATAATAAGGCCTAGACTAAGTTCCTTTGATATTTATATGCTCCTTCCCCTATGGGTCCTTTCCCATGGACGCAAGATCACCACTTTGATCGGCTGGGGAACTTGTGGTGGCCTATTCATCTAGCTTTGGTGGAGAACCTGTCTTGTACTCGCCTAAGAGTTTTGAATTAGTAGGGAAATTTGTCCTCCCCAAGAAAGCATCCCAGTGTTTCTTGAAGTTAGATTTTTGGATGAAGGCCAAATGGCATTTGACGTCCTCAAAGGCCTCTGTATAGTCTTTGTCATAGCTTGCCTCCTTGGTTGAGGATATGTCTTCAACTTCTTTTTTTAAACGATCACGCTCGCCTTTAATTGGTCATTTCAACCTTCAGCTGATCATACCCAATCTTCATTGCGCTCATGGCGTCAGTGATGGACTTCTTCTCGTCATCTTAAGCCTTCTTCGAAGAGGTATGAGCTTACTTAGACTTTTGAAGACCCTCGGTCATCTTGCCATTAACTTTGAACTGGTCAAAGCGACTCTGTAAAATGTAGACAAAATCGACCACAAACTGCAAACGAACAAATAAGGGACATGTTAGTATCATAAAAGAAAGGAATCTAACCATTTCAGAACAAAACAATAAAGTAACTCTTGGCTTACCAAAGATATCGATTGAGCAACTTGGGAGGTCAGCTGCTCATAAGAAAACTGCTTAACCTGCTTGCGATCAGTAGCGAGCACAACTACTTTCAGCAAGCCTTAAGACGAGGATGGATTCTTGGCAACTGATGTCACTTATGAAGACCTCACAGACAAATGGGCATCACCCTTATTGGAGGGTGATGGAATTATGACCCCTAATTTTTAAAATCTTACACAAAAAGTAATTTCCTTTTTAACGATGCGGGAGCGAGATGGTTCAATTAAATACACACAAACACCAAATTTTAATTTCTTTCAAATTAAAATTAAACCATTGGAAATTAGATTAATCAACAAATACATATTTTTCTTAAACAACTTAATTCAATCAAAGTCTTCGAAATTTGCCTAAGTCATATTTTCAATATTACCAAAATAGGTCGAACCAATTTTAACAGATTAAACGAATACTTGAATTAAATTAACATATATCCAAATTTAAATTAGCACCAAAGTAGTGATTTAAACCAAAATTTATCTTTTTACCTAAGCATGCATCTAAGGTGAATTTTATAAAAGATAAAATGAACAAATAAATCACTACGCCGCGATGTACGAGGAAAAATCCAAAATGGAAAAAACCTCGGACGGCCCTAGCCTTAAGTCCACTAAGTATGGTTTTACAATTACAAGACAGATGACTTACTTCCTCAACTTGACTCCTTTCAAGCCTTGACGCGTCTTCTTGTAAACACCTCTGCCTAGTCGGCAACCCCGGAACTCCATCGGTACCTTGGAATTCACCAGTGAGACTTTAGGGACACCGTCAACCACACATGGTGCCTTTCACTATGTGAGAATGCCGCAGCAAAACAATGAGACTTCTTCTTTGAGGGATGTAGAAGTAAAGCCAAACAAACTCTTCAACTTGGTAGAGTAAACCCAGTGCCAAACACTCCAAGCAAGATATTTATATGGAAACTTGGAGTAAACAATATGGGTGTAAACCAAAAGTGTTTTAGGGTGATTTTCCTGGAAAGCAAAACACTTAAACCATGAACATTTTCTGAGAAAAGTTAAATTCTCAAAACTCTCTCTAGCAGATGGAAGAATATAAAAAAGTTTCTTTGAAAAAGTTGGTTCCCGCACTAGATAAGTATGTTAAAAGTTGGTGGGGAAAAGTAGTGGGAAAAGTGGGAAAACTGTCAAAAATTACCAAAATACTTGTTCTCACCAAATCTCATTCGAACTAGATTTTAGTTCGAACGAAGTATCGTTCGAACGACCTTACTAACGAAATTCCAGTGGCTAAAATGTAAAGTCGTTAGAAAACTCGTCAGAATTCTCGTTCGAACGACAATTCGAATGATATTCCAGTGGCCAAACAGGGAACTCGTTGGCAAATTTCGTTCGAACGAAAAACTCGTTCGAACGACAATTTCGAACGAAAAACCAGAAAGCTTAAAAATTCGATTTTAGCCCAGAAACTTTATTTTAAAGTTTTAAATAAACCTTATGAAAATAACCATTAGTTTAAAATAAAAAAAATAAAAAATCACCCAATTAAAATTATTCCAAGCTCCTATATAAATATGTAATTCATTCATACCTTAGGAGTAAATGGAACACATGTTGTTGACGTAGAAACAAGGCACAACAAACTCAGCATTTGATGAAGCTTTAATCTTGGCCGCTACGTCTTCAACAAACACATCATAGGCTTGAATGGATAAACTTTAACACTATCTTATGACTCAAATGTTTTTTTCCTGAATTGAGCCAACACAACATTGAGACTCAATCGGAGACTTGTGTTCTTATAGAGGGTAGTGGGGGAATAGGATCCTTGTCTTTCTTGTTCTTATATCGAACGACCAAGTTTGAGTCATTGGCTCTAGGGCCTTCTTTTTCAATCCTTCTTGGGAGAGGAGGCACTAGCATCAACATCATCATCCTCAATCAATAAAATTCTTTTCCTCGGAGCCATTTAATCCTCTTCATCAACAGCGATGTACTCAAAGTCTAGTGATTCAAAGGAAGAAGAAACAAAAACTTCCTCGCTTAAAAGTGGGAGATCAGGGATGTTGTCTACTGAATGAGTTATGAAGCTACCAGTAGAATTCTTGTATTCAAGCATAAAATAGGCGGAGCGAAGATGAACACCACCTGGAACTAAGGGTTCCCTAAACTTCCAAACTTTCAATATACGAGAAAGGGAGGGCTCATTTTTATTTGATCGAGCTACTCATACAAAGACAAGAAGAAACACTATCAGTCAACACAATCAAAAGAAAATTCATATAGGGCATAAAGGCAATAGTATTAACCTATATCACTCCCCCCTTTTGGGCATAGAAACCTAGTGTACTGTTCGCCCTTTAGGAGAAGTGGATGTTGCCAATTGGGGGCAATAAAACCCTGATCCCAATATCCCTTATTGGAATCAGGCATGTTAACTACTAGAACTCTATGGGATTTTCGTACCTTGAGATACAAAACACCATCCGTGGTGTGGGATCAGTAACATTAATACTTAATTTATGGGATCCCCAGGCTGGTCCCATATAGTTCATTAATCCTATGAACCCCATTGACAATGCTCCATGTATTGAGGGAACATAGGGCTGGGATGACCTTAAAATAATCACAAAACTCCAAGAACAGTTGGTTTGGGGGAAACCTTAATCCCCCCTGAACCACTAAAGATTGTGAATCCCTTGGCCACCATCAATCGCGATGCACTTTCTAGGGATGGGGGCACATTCAGTTATGACCCAAGAAGGGATAGAATGCGTCTTCCTGAAATCCTTCAAGTTCTTTTCAAGGAGAGTGTAAATCATTTTAATAGAATAGAGGAATAAAACAAGAATATGTAGCGAATGCAAACATAAAAGACTATAAAGATGTAAAAATACGTGAAAATGGAGAGAAATTTTAGAGTAAGCAAAGAGAACGGAAGCTTCAGAGGTATTTTGAGCAGAAATGGATGATAAAATGACTATACAAATTTTGAAACAAAGTGACGCTCGAATCCTACCAGATTAATCATAAGGAACAATGATCAAGGGAGTTTTTGGCGTTTTAATTTTTATAATGACCAGCGTACCCCTTCTAGTTTCGAGCAATCACATACATACGCGAGCATGAATCTCAGGCTTTAGGTTCAACTTGGGCCTACAAAGGATTTAGAATTCTTTGGCCCATCTTTGGTAAAGAATTTTAGGGGAAAATGTGGGGACCAAACCGTAGAGTCCCAACTTTTGGCAACCTGAACAGGTCCAATACACTGTCCCAGTCAAATTCAGTGCCACATGGATAATCACAAAGGCTTATCACCTAGATAATTAAGGACTCAATTGGTTACTTATATTATCGGAGGAGATAAACAGGGATCACTAATGGGCCAATAAGGATCTAGGATAATTTCTCATACAACTCAACTACTTTTCACTACTGTAAATACAAATCTCACCCCGGGTCAAAAGGTCATGTAATTTCTAACCCCTAAGAAATTGATAAAAGCTGAGAACCCCCACCGTGGACGTAGGCAGTTGCCGAATCACGTAAATATTGTGTGTTGTGGCCATTTTTTTTACTCCTTTAATACCTCTTCCTTTTGGAAATATCTAATTGTGATTTCTTGCACTCACAATAATTATTTGGGTAAATTATATAAATGCGTCATAATGTTTGATAAATGTTTTCATTGAGCCCCTAATGTATTTTTTATAACTATTGAGCCCCTAATTTTTATTAGTTGTTTCTAATTAGCCATTCCGTTAAAGTAAACCGTTAGAATTATCAAATTTTGACTAATTTAGCTATTTGCCCCTATTTTAACATGTAAAATTATGTTTATGACCTTATTGAACCTTTTAACCTATTTTTTTCTATTTAGCCTTTTAAAATTCCTGAAAGGCAAAACTCAAGAATGCACTCTTTGGGATTGGGCATGATCCATCTTTTTTTTTCTTATCGTTTTGAAAAGTGCAAGGACCCCCAATTTTAAATATTCTTTTAAAATTAAATATAATTTCCCTAAGATGCGGAATATGATGGTTCAAACACAACACAGCACAACTTACAAATTAAAATTAAACTAAACTAAAAGTGACATCAAAATAATCAACTAACAAATATTCACTTAAAACAAATTAACTCAATCCAATTCCTAAAATTTGCCTACACAAATTAATTTATTTTTGCAAATTAGGCCAAACCAAATTTTACTAAATTAAATTATCTTAACTTGAATTAAATTAATCCAAACATCACCCAAATTAATTTTTGCACCAAATTAAACAATAGTGTGAATTAAATCGTATTTTATCTTTTAATACTAAGCATGCGTTCTAGGTAATTGGCAAGATAAAATAAATTCACAACACACTACGCCGCGATGTACGAGGAAAACCCAAATCGGGAAAAACCTCGAACGACCTTAGCTTTAAGTCCACTAAGTACGGAATTTTACAAATACAAGACAAATGACTTACACAACTTGACTCGAATCCCTTCAAGCCCCTGACGCGTCTTCTTATAGTAACCTCTTCTTAGCCGACAATCCCGGACTCCACTGGAACCTTGGAATCCACCAATGAAGCTTTTTGGGAACCCGTCAACCACACACGGTGCCTTTCACCCCATGAGAACGCCGCAGCAAAACCATGACTTATTCTTTTATGGAAAATAGAAGCAAACCCAAACTTCTCCTTCTTGTTGTAGAGATGAACCAATGGTGCCAATCAAAACTCCAAGTGACAAATATATATATATATATATATATATATATATATATATATATATATATATATAAATGCAGAACTTGGAATGTTAAACAAACTAAATGGGTGTATATCTTTTGTGTTTTGAAAGAGTTGAAGCCATCTAAATTAAACACACAAAAGGGACTTTTCAAACCATATTTTTTTCTCTCAAAAGCTCTCTAGAATAATGTGAAAAGTCTTAGAAAAATCTGGTCCCGAAGTGGTTAAAATCTGTCAAAAAGTAGTGGGACAAAATAGTGGGGAAATGCGAAAAACTGGTCCCGCCTGAAATCTCGTTCGAACGACTTTTTCGTTCGAACAACACTTAATTCGAATGATTTCGTTCGAACGACTCATCTAGCGAAATGTCAGTGTAAAAAGGGAAACTCGTTGGCAAAACTCGTTCGAACGACATTCTCGTTTGAACGACATTTGGAGCGAAATGTCAGAATGTGCATTTGTCAATATAAGCACAAAACTTTATTTTAAATAAAGATTAAACCCATTAAAAATTATTCCAAGTCTCTAAAAATATATATATAGCATTCATACCTTATTGGGGACTTGAAATATGATAAATTATTGAGGATGCAAAACGGGGCACTTGATACTCGGCAAGGATGATGACTTCACATTGAACTAAGCCGATACGGCTTCAACTCAAACTTCAAACGTCATAGGCTTGGAGGATACTCATGATTACTTTCCTATGACTCAAATGTTCTTGTCCGGAATTGATCCAACACTACATTAAGACTCAATTGGAAATTTGTGTCCTTATAAATCTCCCCCTTTGGCTATTCCGGGACAAAAACTGAAATAAAATCCTAAAGGGCCATCATGCTCTACTATAGTAAAAAACATCCCACCCAAAATAAAAAATACAAGCTTGACTCAAACCCCAAGGATGACTATCTTTGCCGATATAAAGTTTCCACTTGAAAAATTCTTGCACACTTATGCATAACATTAAATGCATAAGGAATATCAAAGTATTAAATGCAGCTAAATTAAATACTCCCCCTAAATTAATTCTCCCATTTTATCAAATATGATCAACCTAAGAAGATAGTGCTCTACCCTTAAGATAGATCTCCTAAACTAAGATACGATTTCAATAGGATTAGATACCACTTCTCCCCCTTTTTGTTCAGGAATAAACAAAGGATAAAAGAACTAATAAATTACTCATTCCCCCCCCTCCCCCCCCCCCCCCCCCCAATTTAACTAAGTATCATTTCTCCCCCTAAAAACTACATAAGGGATATATATATGGGGAAACAAGTAGACATGATGATGCATAAGGTGATAAGAACATGAAAGTATATGGGCAACAATAACATAACTAATCCATACAAATATTAATGGATACCAACTATGATGCAAAAACAAATGATATCAATTTGAAAAATAAGATACTAAGCATGTGATATCAAACAATATACGCAACAAGATAGATACCAATTATGAATTAGAAGCATAGATGGGCTAGCAAGCAAGGAAAAGACTAAAATAAAAATAAAAAAATACCATATATATGTATACATAATGAATATCACTAACGCACACGCACATATACATAGGTATAAACAGAACACATGACACAAATACATTAAGCTTTTCACACTCATATGGAAAAAATGTGTCCAAATATATGTGGTAAATGGAAGTGTAGGGGTGTGAACTAGTAACAATTAAATTTCGACACAATTACTTAAAAGTGGTTCATGAAGTTCTCATTTGATTGCAAAACTTTATCACACTTAGATATAGCCTCATGTGACAATATAAATTGAACTCAATGAACAAACATACACAATGAACATAAGCCTAGAATTTTAATGATTTTACAAACCAATAGAGTCATGACAATAAAAGCTTAACTAGGATTTAAAGACATTGTGCAAATCCGTTAATATATTCAACCAAACTCCTCATAATTATGGGTGGCAATTCGTGTTAGTCGTGTCATTTTCGGGCTTCATTGATTTTCATTTGAGTATACGTTTTGGGTACTCTTAAATCTATATAAGCTAATCGTGTCAAGTTCGGGTCATTTCAGGTTATTACCATAAATGAGTTATCGTGTAAAAAATTGCCAGCCCTACTCATAATTTTCTTTTTCTTGTTATTTTGAACATATTAACTAAACAATTTCGGCCTTGGAAAATATTTTTTTTAATGCCACATTTTTAAGGCCTAAAATTCAATGGTGGATTTTCATGCAAAGTAATTTTGTCTTTCGCAGTCTGATTCCATTGATAAACAACTACAACGGATAAATACATTTTTTTAATTTTTTAAATCCGGAAAACGGTTATTACATGCACAAATCCTCCATAGTCATAGAAAAATGTAGATGACTAAATTGAAGGGAGAACATCTCACTTAGCTCAAATATACATGTGACATTGAAATTTCAAAAGAGCTCTTGCATGTGTGAAAAGAGGCATATAAAAATAGAAACCATTGAGCAATGAAAAATCCAACTACTCCATGTAAACATGGCAAAGAACATATTAAGATTACAATCTTAACCAAAAGTTTTAGCCACATGGAAGCCAAAAAGAAGGGATTCAAACGCAAGTATATGCCACATAAAGTGTGTCAAACTAAAATACACACAAAACAAACATCTTTTTGAGTTTTTTGAAATTTTTTAACCAAACCTAAATAAAAAATATTTACTCAAAAGTCAAACAAAATCTTTTTGTATTTCTCATTTAATGCAAACTAAAATGAAAGAACTATAATACAAAAGATAAAGAAAAATCATAATTCTAGCATGAGATATAAGATAAAGAAATGACTAGAAAATGATAAACAAGCATCCAATTAGCATGATAATATAGCATGAAGCACAAAAGCTAAAGTATGCAAACAACTAACACATTCAACCTTTATATTTAGCAGGGGAGGAAGCTTGTGAAAGAAAATGAGAATAAAAAATTTTATTTTGTAAAGCTACCAAGTCGGATGTCCTAACTCGAACTAATGATGAATGACGATCTCGGGATATAGGAATCTTGGCTACCTCGGTTTCTTTACTTTGGGATTTTCTAGGACCTCGTTTAAAATCAAAACAAAACTTCCTAAGATGACTTTTCGACTACAATGTGAGCACCTAAAGACTCGGCGAAAAGACTTACCTAAGGAATGATCTATAACATTGGTCCTAGAGGATTCTTCTAAAACATTGGTTTTGTCTTTAATAAAGGAATAGTTACAAGAATCGAAACCTAAACCACAAGTATCATTTTTGATTTGGACCGTGCCTAAGATTTTATCTAGTTTTTCGGACCTACACTTTAAATCAAATTTGACCTTACTAGAGTCTTTCAATTGTTCTTCTAATTCTAAGATTTTAGACTCTAACAAACCATTTCTCTCTTCAAACTCGATAAGCTCCTTTTCATTGGCTCCATTAAACGTCTAAGGCTATCTCTCTCGCCTTCTACATATTCAAACTTCTCTCGAAGAGCTCTCTGTCGTGTCTAAAGGTCATCAACTAACTCACTCTCATCAACGACCTTGGCACTCTCTTTTAAACTAACTTCTAACTTCAAATTTGCCCTTTTTAATTTTATAGATTCGACATATAATTCTTGAAATGAAAATTGAAGTTCACTCACATCAAAACAATGCCTTATTAATTTTCTTTTCATTTTTGGAGGGGAACATATCTAGCTCATAGGTTTGCAAATCACCTACTAATTCCTCAAGTTTGGTAGAGTGTAAGGTGGGTAAAGAATTTAAAACGGTCACTTTAGGGATAAATCTCTCCGGTAGGGACCTTAAAATTTTCTTTACTATTCGGTCGTTGGGTATTTTCTCTGCCAAATTAAATGATGAATTTACAATATCAGAAATTCTAGCATAAAATTCATCAAATGTTTATTTTTCATTCATTTTGATGGTTTCAAATTGGGTGGTGAGGTTTTGGAGTTTAGAAGCCTTAACGACACTAGTCCCTCGTGAGTGAGTTGTAATATACCCCAAGATTCCTTAACGGTTTCACACGTCATGATACATAAGAATTCATCCGGTGTGACCACGCTAAACAAGGCATTTAAACCTCGAGAATTAAAATTAGCAAGTTTAAATTCATTCTCACTCCATCTATTTACGAGTTTGGGAACACGCTCATTTTCTATCAAACATGTGGGTGGGGGCCACCCGTTAACAACTGATAACCAAACTCTCTCGTCGATAGATTTTAGTGCCGATTTCATACGCGCCTCCCAATACTCATAATTGGAACCATCAAAAACAGAAAATTTTAAAAATGGAGAAAATTTTATTTTTAACCAAAAATATTTAAAAAGACCTTAACACAATAAATTAGCTCTCTCGCTCTGATACCAATCTGAAAAGTGCAAGGACCTCCAATTTTAAATATTCTTTTAAAATTAAATGTAATTTCCTTAAGATGAGGAATATGATGGTTCAAACACAACACAATTTACAAATTTTAATTTCTTACAAATTAAAATTAAACTAAACTAAAAGTGACATCAAAATAATCAACTAACAAATATTCACTTAAAACAAATTAACTCAATTCAAGTCCTAAAATTTGCCTACAAAAATTAATTCATTTTTGAAAATTAGGCTAAATCAAATTTTACCAAATTAAATTATCTTGACTCGAATTAAATTAATCCAAACATCACGCAAATTAATTTTTACACCAAATTAAACAATAGTGTGAATTGAACTATATATTATCTTTTAATCCTAAACATGAATTTTAGGTAATTTATAAGATAAATAAATTCACAACACACTACGCCGCGATGTATGAGGAAAACCCAAATCGAGAAAAACCTTTGACGGCCCTAGCCTTAAGTCCACTAAGTACATAATTTTACAAATACAATACAGAGGACTTACACAACTCGACTCGACTCCCTTCAAGCTCCTAACGCGTCTTCTTGTACCAACCTCTACTTAGCCGATAATCATGAACTCCACCGGAACCTTGGAATTTACCAATGAAGCTTTTCGGGAACCTATCAACCACACACGAAGCCTTTCACCGCAAGAGAACGCCGCAACAAAACCATGATTTCTTCTTTTATGGGAAATAGAAGCAAAACCAAACTTCTCCTTCTTGTGGTAGAGATGAAACAATGGTTCCAAACAATACTCCTAGTGACAAATATATATAAATGCAGAACTTAGAATGTTAAACAAACCAAATGGGTGTATATCTTTTGTGTTTTGAAAGAGTTTAAGCCATCTAAATTAAACACACAAATGGGACTTTTCAAACCATGAATTTTTCTCTCAAAAGATCTATTGAATAATGTGAAAAGTCTTAGAAATTTTTTTGTCCCGAAGTGGTTAAAATCTGTAAAAAATTAGTGGGACAAAATAGTGGGGAAATGCCAAAAACTGTAAAAAACTGTTCCCGTCTGAAATCTCATTCGAACGACTTTTTGGTTCAAACGACATTTTGTTCAAACGACTCATCTAACGAAAAGTCAATGTACAAAAGGGAAACTCGTTGGCAAAACTCGTTCGAACAAAATTCTCGTTCGAACGACATTCTCGTTCGAACGACATTTCGAACTAAATGTCAGAATGTGCATTTTTTGATTTAAGTGCAAAAAATTATTTTAAATAAACATTACACCCATTAAAAATTATTCCAAGTATATATATATATATATATATATATATATATATATATATATATATATATATATATATATATATATATATATATATATATATATATATATATATCATTCTTACTTTTTTGGGGACTTGAAATATGATGAATTGTTGAGGACGCAAAACGGGGCACTTGAAACTCGGCAAGGATGATGACTTCATGTTGAAATTGGCTGATACGTCTTCAACTCAAACTTCAAACGTCATAGGCTTGGAGGATACTCATTATTACTAGCCTATGACTCAAATTTTTTTGTTCGAAATTGAGCCAACACTACATTAAGACTCAATTGGAAATTTGTGTCCTTACACGTTTTTTATTTTTGGGATGTGGATTGAGTATTTTATTAATATTTCTTGGTTAGGCATGGACCTGGAATCCGCTGGACATCTCAGCGATCGGATTTGATACCCGCATTCGATCAAAGTGCAATTTGAGTTCCCCCTAACATAAATGTGAGTTAATTTTAGGTGTGTCACTTCGTGAAGGACATTGCTTAGGACCAACAGGTCACATGATAGGTGCACAATCGACTTTGCACATTCCATCATTTGACCTTTCACCCATCGACTTGGCACGCAAGCTACCTTGATCCGTCTTCGGTTCTTGTTGTAAAAGGCTATACAAAATGTGACCTTCACCAAGATAAGACGAGGGTAAGAAGCCTCTGTATTAGTATACATCAATTCCACAATATCAAATGGTTTGGAAAAAGCTTTAAGCGCCCTTATTTTATTACAACTTTTTATTATGAGAGATGGAGCTTTAGAAGTGAATTTCCAAACAAAATTGGTTTTCGGCCACTGGTGGTGATTTGTACCCCGCCTTAGACAAGAAAATTAAAGTTTCATTAAATGAATGAAAATCATAATCAGAATAAGAGTCTAATACTAGACGACTAGAGAAGAGAGAGGCAGGAAAGCCATATCGAACGGACCGCGGACTTCTCATTCTATTCTAAAAAACCAACCAAAAGGAAATAGTTCGCCTTGGTAGAGTGACATGTGGAAATATCAATCTATAGATCATATGAAATGTAGTTCTATGGAATTTTAATGAAAATCAAAATCTGAAAACAAAGAAAAAAGAGAATGAAATGAAATAACATTAGTGTATATTGGTCTACTGGTCTACGAGATTACTATTTTGCAAACCAACTAAGAACAATCAGTCTCATCTACGATCCCACGATCTTTTATATAAGAAACCTCAATAAGGAAAAATCAAAGAAAGGACGAGGCAACGTAGGCAGTTCAATCCACATCTATTCAATTCATTATTCCATTCCGACTGTTTTCTGTCAAATTTTCATTCTTGGTAGTTGATTTCGAGCCCCCAGTTTGACTTACTTCTCTTTCCTTCTTTTATGTGGTCATTAAAGTTGAGCGAGGATATGAATAAGAATGACATTCCCTTTTATTGTTTGAGATCCTTGGCATCAATCCATGTCTTGTACTTTGAACTCTTACTTCTCTTGCCATATGTCAACCTCACCCTAGGTAATCACAACTTTCTTCCCCTCACGTTAAATAGTAAGAACTCGCTTTTAAGCTAACCTTACTATAAGAGTGGAAGGCACTGATACCAATATGAGAATGCGAAAACAAATGTGCTCGACAAGGATGGTCATAGACGAAGATTCCAATTTTTGTCTTAATCAATTTTATCTTTTTATCCTAAACGTACATCTATGTGATAAAACAAATAAAGCAAACTAAGCATTCAACAAAGGCAAAGTTTCAGGAAAAATCCCTTTTAGGCAAAACCTTTATTCAACACCTTCGAAATATTACAAGACAATCGACTTACAAACCACTTGATATCCTCCACAAGCATAAGTCATTAGTCTTCATAAATTCTCTAAAGAAAACTGCTCAGTCCAGAGCAGTCCACACGCGGCCTTCCATGCTCGGTATCCAGCGACCAACCTTTGTTTTCAATGGTGAGTTCCCTCGAGAATCACAATGGTTTGCTATGAAGATGCCCTCTCCACAAAGGTGTATGCAAGATACTAAAATAGTCTAGGGTTTAAACCAAGTTTCTAAAAAATGCGAGGCGTGACCGAGGCATGGAGGCCAGGGCTTAAGCCTTAGAAGCCTAGGTGGGCCTTAGGCGTGAAAAGACGTTCAAGCCTTTTCAATATATTTAAATATTTTAACCATAACAATGTTATTAAAAAGACTAAAAATGTACATACCTAAAAAATATGTCTGAATATTTGCAAATTAAAGTACTATTTGATTGTTTTGGATGAGATATTGGTCCGATTTGTAAAAAAGGTCTTTAAAAGGCAATATCGTTTCACTATTTTTTTTAAAAAAAAGTGCTCCTTAAGGCTTTTACCAAGAATAAGGCGTGAAAGGCAGAGAGTTTATCCTAAGCCTCAAGCCTTGACGCATCTAAGCAATGCCTAGGCGTGCCTTTTAGAACATTGGTTTAAAAAAATTCACAAGAACAATTTTCAGGATGTATATTGTGTGTTAAAGGTGTTTTAGAACACTAAGCAAAGAAATTTTGTAAAAGATATTCAGAAAACTATTTGGCAAAAGTCTTGAAAAATCTGAACATGAAATAGCTATTTATGGGGCATTCACAAATTTCGAGGCGATGACTCGTTCTAATGAAAATGGGGCTCGTTCAAATGAGAATAGTTGTACATTCTAACGATAATCAAGCTCGTTCGAACAAAACAACTATCTCGATTGAAACAACTTCAAACGAAGTGAAACAATACACCCTCATTCGATACACATAGATAAAAACTTTAGACGACCCTTCTAACAAAAATTATTCTCGTTTGAATGAGAGTCAGATCTCGTTTGAACGACGTTTAAAAAATGATTTTTTCTTTTTAAAAATAAAAAAAAAACTGTTTGTTTTTAATAAAAATAAACATCCCAAAAATAAAGTCTGTGAATTAATTTAAACACTAAATAGCTTTATTCCTTTATGGGATGTTGGGAAGTCTTGAGTGTTGATGTCGATTTATGGTGACAGTACGTGACGGTTTGTAACGGGATACTTCAAACTAGCCTAAAACAATACAAGGCCTGTACTATGAGTAATATCAGAAATTTTTCTATTACAAAATCTTCACCTTTGGCTATTCTGGTACAAAAATAAATAAACCTATTCAAACTCCAAACTGCATCAACAAAGCTCTATAAATGACAAAAGAAAGCTAACACCATTCCTAACCCTAGAACGAAATGACATAAGTCTCTTTGTCTTCAAATTTCTTCGTCTTCTTCTTCCTTCCACAAAATTTCTCTTTATCCGGCATGTCTTGAATTCCGCTTTAAGTACCTACACACATGAGACAAAAACATATACCTCGTAACGCATTGAGTTTTCGACAAACATAAAAACTCCCCCGTAATTTGTTCTCCATTTTTTGTCCGTAATAGACAAAGGAGTAAAACATAATCATAAAATACGAAGCATCACTTAGAAGATAAGATATCATCACGAAAAGATATAAATCAAACATGTGTAATGATAATCTCATAGGCCATTAAAACCAACTATTTTTGTACTTTTTCAATTTTTCCAAAACAAATACACAAATGTACAAATTATATAGTACAACACAACATATGGCCATATAATCACAAATAATCCAATAGATTCAAGCATTTTTCAAACATGGACTAAATGTAACAAAAACTCAAAATACCATATATAATAAATGTAAAATATACCAAAGAAAATCCGACACACATATATAGGTATAAACGACCACAAAAACATGACATAAACGCATAAGCTTTACACACTAGCATAGTATCGACGTGTCTAAACATGTGGGATGGAATGAATGAGCGTGAACTAGATACAAATGAATTATGATCCAAACACTCAAATATGCTCAAGAAGTTATAATTGATTGCAAAACTTTATCAAACTATGCTTTAGCCTCAGGTGACAAATAAAGGTGAACTTAATGAACAAAATAAGCACAATGCACACAAGCTTAGAATATTGATGATTCCATAAATCAATATCTTCATAAAAAATAACCATAACTAGGATTCATGGTGCAAACCCATTGATCTTCAACTATACACCCTCAAAACATAAATATATACCATTTTCTATTCTTTTCTTTATTCTTTTGAAGTTATTTCTTTTCAAATGATCCAATCAAACTAAACTATGTTGCCCCCTTTTTTTGTTAATTTTTCTTTTTTTATTGCCTTTAATCTTTTTATTGGGCTCTTTCCAACGATGGCTTTCATGCAAAGACAACCTATCTTTCGCATCCCTTTCCCATGTACACTCATATTTTTTCAATACTAAGCAAAATCTCGTGAGAAATGGTTCTTACATGCACAAATCCTCCATATTCACATAAACATGTAGATGAAACAATTGATGGGAGAACATCTCACCAAGATCAAATATACCTAATGAAGTTAAAATCCAATAAGCTCGAGCATGTGTGTGTGGAGGTATATACAAAGTCGAATCCATAAAGAAAATCAAGTTCGAAACAGCTACATAAACATGGTTAAGAACAATCTAAGTATCTAAAGACATAACCAACTGTCCTAGCCACATGAAAATTACAGAGTGAATTGGATTCAAACATATCAATATGCCATACCAAATGTGTAAAACTAAAACACACAAAAAAATAAAAATCTTTTTCTATTTTTCAATTTTTTTTATCAAAATAAAAATCTTTTTGTATTTTTTCAATATGACTCAATACAAAAAATATAATACAAAAGATACACATCTCATAACACAATCAAACGTATATCATGAAGCACAACTAGAGTATGACAAAACCAAATCATGCAAGAAATCATCCATAAAATATAACAAGTGAAGAATTATGTGAGAATCAACTAGTCTAACATCTAGCGCCTCTAAAAGAGATTTTTTATCCCAAATAAATGTGTAACCAACGCGTCGGGTTTTGAAAACCAAGGGAACACTAGACTTTAACTTTTTAGGACCTCTTCCAAGACCATAAAAAAATGCCAAAGGTGACCTTTCCTACCACAATGCGAACATGTGTAAACGTGAGGATTGTTACCTATGAGTTGACCTTTCCTAACGTCCTTGGATAGACCCTCTAAAACAAACAATGATCTTGGGTTTAACACTCAAAGCATTAGAAACTTAGGAGCCAGTACCAACACTACTAAAACTACTCGAGTCTTTTAAATTCAAAATTTTAAACTCAAATAAAGAATTTGACTCTTCAAATTTTAGGAACTCCTTCTTCATATTATCAATCATTCCTAGAAGGTAATCTTGATTCCTCTCAATACTAGCGAACTTATCCCTAAGAGTCTTCTTACGTGCCTTATAATCATTAATTAAATTATCATTATCCTTAATGGCACAAACACAAACCCTAAAAATCTTAGAGTCTTCTAATTCTTCCCGAAAAATTGGATTCTATGATCAATCTCTTTCCTAGACAATTCTAAAATTGTAAAATCTCATTCCACGTCCACAAGTTTCTCAGGAAAGAAATCCGTTTAAGTTTGAATATTTTGCAAAAGATCCATAACGGATTTAAAACAAGAATTTTTATTTTTAAGAATTTTAAGAAAAAAAAATCAACACAAGAGAGAAAGATAAAAACCACCCAAAAAGCACTAAACAAGGATATAACACGAAAACTTAGTGCAACCTACTCTAATACCAACTGTAAGAGTGGAAGGCATTGATACGACTATGAAAATGCAGAAATAAATGTGCTCGAAAAGGATGGTCACAAACAAAGATTCGAATTTTTATCTTAATCAATTTTATTATTTTATCATAAACACACACACACACACACACACACATATATATATATATATGTGATAAAACAGATAAAGCAAACCAAACATTTAACAAAGACAAAATTTTAGGAAAAATCGCTTTTGGGCAAAACCTTTATTAATCACTTTAGAAATATTACAAGACAGTAGGCTTACAGGCTACTTAATATTCGCTACAAGCATAACACGTTAGTCTTCATAAATTCTCTAAAGAAAACTACTCAGTCCAGAGCAGTATACACGCGGCCTTCCACGCTCGTTATCCACCGATCAACCTTTGTCTTGAGCAGTGAGTTCCCTTGAGAATCACAGTGCTTAGCTATGGAGATGTCTTCTCCACAAAGGTGTATGCAAGACACCAAAACAGTCTAGGGTTTAAGCGAATTCACAAGAACAATTTTTAGGATGTATGTTGTGAATTAAAAGAGTTTTAGAACACTAAACAAAGAAGAACTTTTGTAAAAGATATTCAGAAAATGATCTGGAAAAAGTCTTGAAAAATATAAACACGAAACAAGTATTTATAGGACGCTCACAAATTTTGAGGTGTCAGCTCGTTCGAACGAATATGAGGCTCGTTCGAACGAGAATATCAGTTCATTCTAACGACAATCAAGCTCATTTGAACAAGATTTAAACGACATTCAAACGAAATGAAGCAGAACACCCTCGTTCGATGCACTTTATATAGAAGATTCAAATGACCCTTCTAATGAAAATTATTCTCGGTTGAATGAGATTCAGATCTCGTTTAAACAAGGTTAATTTTTTTTTTCTTTTTAAAAAAAAAACCCCTGTTCATTTCTACTAAAAATAAACATCCCAAAAATAAAGTCGGTGTATTAATTTAAACACTAAATTGATTTATACCTTTATGGGATGTTAGAAAATCTCGAGTGTTGATGACAGTTTACCGTGATGGTACATGACAATTTATAACAGAATACGCAAACTAGCCTAAATCAATACAAGGCCTATACTATGGGCAATATAATAAATTTTGCTCTTACACTTAGAGTTCCCTGCTTTTAATTCTTGTGTGATCATGTTGCCCCATAAGAGAGCCTTTATTCAAGGAAGGCAAATCATGACTCTTTTTTCCACCACACGACCCTGAGTTGTTTGTGTTTAAATCCTTGTTTGGCTACCCTCGAAAGGCTTGGTACATGGGCCCCCCTTTTATACTTAGACTTAGATGTCTTGTTTAAGATTAGATAGCCATCCTTACATCTTTATATCTCAAAATATTGATATCCCTTCTACGACTTTTTAGTAGAGGACTGAGCTCGAGGAGGGACACTAGTCCCCTCAAGCCATAGAGGAATATAAGTCAGGGATGGATGGGTGCATGCAGCTACACGTTCTATTTACAGTCGTGAAACAGAGGTCAGAGGCAACTTGTTATGGCCAAGCACATTAATAGATCTTATTCTATTCTAGTAGGAATAATAGTGGGTGAATTGGCTTCTTAGGACAATATAGGAGCTAATTCTAAGATAGAATAACAATGACAATAACAAAAAATTCTTTAAGTGATGCTCTTTACAATCAAATCCAGAACAAAACCTTTAGGCGACACCAAAACAATCCCTACTAGTTCATTTGGATGACATGTGCTTTAACTGACATATACAAGATCGATTTCAATTGAAAAAAATGAAAATGGAATTGAAATTGACGAAACCCTATTTTATTTTCTAAACCCCTTAGTTATTATGAAATTAAAAAAAGGACATGCTTTTCCTTTGCAATCATGAAATTTTAAATCCAAGAAGAATAAAGTAGGACTTTGAGATCTTACTTTGTAGGGCGAAGGTGTTGTAATGGATGTTGGTGGTTGGTGTAAATAGTAGGACACGAATTAGATTTAAAACCACTAATGGACTACAAAGAACATAGAGAAACAAACCTTAGTCATTAAACATTAAAATTTATTTTGAAACTTGTAAAATATTATATTTTTTAAAATATGTTAAATATTGAATAATACAAATATTAGATACTAATTTTTTAATTTAAATATTATACCTCTAATACAATAATATTAGAGGAATTAATGAACATTTAATCTATATAATGCTTATAAAACAGAAGACAAGGCACAATATTTCACCCACTTCTCTCTCCCCTTTGATCCTCTACGAAAACTTCCCGGTTATACCTTTTCCCATCCTTATATGTTCAAAACTTTTCCCATCCTCTATGGAAACCAAAAGACACTCAAATTTAATACAAGTTGCACTAACTTTTTTGGGAACCCAATAGTCTTTCTTTTAAATACATCCTACCTATATTTTTTTTAAAAATTCTACTAACAGTTTATATCCACCGTGTGAAACAAACAAACATCATAAAAACTACAATTCCGGTAACCTTAAAGTAAACTTCTCAAAGAATCAAAAGATGATGAATACAGAAAAAGGCCATCCCTAACTCCCAAACTCGCTCCAAACAGCTTAGGCATCAGCAAATCCAAGTTCAGAGAGTTTCATGTGAGATTCAACATAATCTGAAAAAATGATTTTGAGAAATTTGATCTGGATTTGGTCACATGACAGGCCTCACATTGAAGGTTTTGTGATTCTGGCTTCAATGGAAATCTGTCTAGAAAATGAGACAGGTTATGTTATTTTAATATGTCTTTTGCATTTAAACTCCTGATTTAAAAGCATCTAGAAAGCAAAGTTCTTTATTTTTTTATAGTAAAAGGAAATCGTGTTATAGTTTTTTTATCGATTTAATCTGAGAACTTTTGGTCATTATATTAAGCTTGAATGAGCTCACTGTATTACTGTTTGTGGCTATCTTTACCTTATGGACTGGGTGTTTACTTCGTAGCGACTGTTTGGATGCCGTGCATATCCTCAATAGACAGGGCCACCAGAATCATCCACTGACTAATCTCATTGAGGAATGTATGTCTATCATGACTGAGATGGATATAAAAGTCAACCACATCAGACGCTCCAATAATTTGTGGGCGGATGGCCTGGCCAGGCTTGGGAGATGTTAGACACACGACTATGCTGAGTATGATGAGGTCCCGGAGTCCCTTCTTTATCTCTTTGATCATGCAGATCGGGGTAAAACTAGGGTTGCCCTTCAAGCTTGTTCCGATCCCACATACCGCACGACCTCATTTGGTGGCTTTATCCTTGATGATGTGGGTCACTGGAAGGTCGGTTTCTACGGACGTCTAAGGGGTACCCCATCGTTGCTTCACTCCTTGATGGAAGGCCTCTACCACAGCCTTAACCTGGTGAAGATGCGCGGGTGGAAATATATTCTTGTGGAGACCAGCTCGCATAAGCTAATTGAGATATTCAAGGGTGTTCAGTACCGTGAGACGGACTTTGAGAATATTAGGGTTGACTGCTACGACCTCATGAGGATTGTAGGTGTGGACTTCATCTATGCTCACCTCGGTATGATTCAGGGTGCGGACTGGCTGGCGCGTGAGGCAAAACTTTCGGAGGAGGCCTTTGTTGAGATCGAAGAGGTTCCAGTGGGTGTGCGGTGGATCATGAATAATCCTATGATGTAGCTGGGATACTGTATCCCCCTTTTTTGTTGCCTCCTGTTTGGGATGGTGTTTTCTGTTGCCTCTATGGCTTATGTTCCATTGCGTTGTAATGCTGTTGTAGCCTTTTTAAGTTAATTTCTATGTTTACCAAAAAAAAAATTTATTTTATAACTCTCCTCATATATGGGTACATATTTGAGCGTCTTGAACCGCCTTCTCCCTTTTACTGTTGTTATGTACTTGAGAGGTGTACGTTTTCATCATTTTTCATTCATTTCTTTTCCTCCATAGATGGGTGTATTGACAATGTACTTTAAAATCTCACATATGATATTAGATTCATTTTATATACGTTTTAATTTATTTATGTGATTCTTTGGTGAATTTTTTTTAGGTAAATTATATAGATTATAGGTGACCCTATATTTAATCTGCTTAATTGTTTTGCCCAACATCTTTTGAAATTATTTTGTTCCTCTTACTCTTCTTAATTAATTGTTATTAACACACTATTATATATATTGCCTACTTGATATCCATCTCTCCTTCTTACCTTGGTATCACTTTTGTTATGGCTTCAAACATTTTAAACTAAAAAAGTTATAAAGGTACCACAAAATCGAATATACATGTACATTTCTGTATAATTTTTTTTTATCAATATGTTCAATCCATTTTCATAGGTTTGCATTTTTCTCGATGGTTATGCTTATAATATAATACTATTTTACATTGGCTACAAAACGTAATAAAACAATATATACATTTGTATTTTTGAGTCCCAGTATTATTGTTTAATACTCTACGTAAAAAGTTTCAATTCCCATTTAAAAAGTATAACAAATAATCAATTATAATATATTGGCAGAAAGTTACGTAAAAGGTTCATTATTTAAGCGTGGTAAAAAGTCAAATTTGATTATTCTAAAATTTATATTCATGGTTGAATTCATATATAAATTTAAGTTTTCATATCTACTTGGAAATATGTGGTTTCCCATATTTGCCACATTTATGTATCGAAATAAATTAATAAGTTATATGTGCCCGTGCATCGCGCGAGTTACATGCTAGTTACACGGTAAATACTTAGATAATACTTCTTAACTTTTTTCTTTTAAAACATATCGAATTTTTGTCTTTTTCCTTTTAAAACATATTAAATTGTAAATATTAAACTGTTTATTATTTACAGTTTAATATTTAAAGTTTAATATTTATAGTTTAATATTTCCAGTTTAAAATTTACTGTTTAATATTAAAGAGTAATATTAAAGAGTAAATTTTAAACTGGAAATATTAAACTATAAATATTAAACTTTAAATATTAAACTGTAAATATTAAACTGTTTAATATGTTTTAAAAGAAAAGGGAAAAAAGTTTAATATGTTTTAAAAGAAAAAAGTTAGAAGATATTATCGAAATATTTACGGTTTAATATGATTTCAAAGAAAAAAAATTAATATCTAATGTTTTAAATATTCAATATTTAATAATTAAAAAAAAGATAATTTTTAATATATTTTAAAAGACTAAATAATAAAAAATAGGTTGGATGGTTTAATAAGGTCATAAATGTAATTTTACATGTTAAAATGGGGCGAAGCGGTTCATTAGGTAATATCCGTTAACTTTAGCTCTTTTTTTTAATGGAAGGGATGATTAAAAACAAGTAATAAATGTTAGGGACTCAATAGGTACAAAAATACACTATGGGCTTAATAAAAACATTGGGTTGAGAAAAAAAAATACATTATGGGCTCAATATCAACTAACAATATTTTCTTCTATTTTTAAATTAAGTGATAGAGTCATTTTTGAGAGAAAAAACTGGGTTGTGCATAATTGAACTTCATTCAAATTTTGTTTTAGTTAAATATGATTTTTTGACTTGCTCGTTCAAACTAGGTGGTACTTGTTCTCATGAGAGATTTACTTCGTTTGCATGAGGTCATCTCATGAAAGGTTCTTTGTATTTTTTTATAGATTAACTCGTAAGATGCTCGTGAGAACCTTGTTCGCATGAGCGTTGTCTCGTGAGAAACTCCTTTGCATGAGGATCGTACAAGTTGCCCTCATGAGATACTCGTTTGCATAAGATGGTCTCATGAGAAAATTTAAGTCATTATAGAAACTCTTGTATGAGTCCCGTTCATATGAGAAGTCATCCTCATTTGCTCGATCACGAGCTCGATCTCATTCGCATAAGATGTCACTTTTGAATTTTTGATGTAATTAATGAACCTTTGTCTTAATAAGTATATATGGAAACTTGAACTTGATTATAAATGATAAGTCTTTTTATGTGCAAACCCTAAAGACCCTTTTATTTGTGTTTCTCAAATATTTCAAATTTTTAAATCATACCCCATGATCTGCTTGAACACTCAAAACCCATTATCCATCATATACTCCTATTGGATGCGTCTGTGGTTCTTTACGTATGTGGTGGTGGTACAACAAGGATTGGTGGATGCCAAAGTGAGAGGATTGATTTATGGGTTATTGTGGATGTGCAAAGGTGCTATAAGCATTGTCTTGGTAAGAGTAAAAAAAGGATGATTTGAGCGGAGTCGAGTTTCTACTAAGTCAATTTATGGCCCACACAATTTCCTTGCTTGATTGTATTGGAGAGAATAATGGTATGTCATTGTGGCTTTCCTCGTAAGGGTTTCCAAAAAAAATCCTAGTGTAAGGACATTTTTCTCATGTCCGAAATGTTTCATTTATTTATGTCGTATGCCGCTACATTTGGCACGTCACCTCACGATCTCACATGACGGCCTCTATTCGAATTTTGGGAATCAAGCATGCATTATCTCCACTAATATGTCCCTCATCTGCATCAACGACTTCACGTTCCTTGATTGTAGGCTCGTAATGCAAGTGGAACGCAAGAGAAGTCAAATCAGTGAAACAAGGCATGATAGGGATGTTCAAGGGCAAATTTGTAATTTTACAGCCACCATCCGGAGGACCGGTCAACTAGAAAGTTGAAGAGCCTGCCTCAACAAAGATACTGGAAGAAACGGAACCTCAATCCGAGCTATGGTGAACAAGTTATGGCCCGTTGAAAATGGAGATATGTTCATTGAAAATTTTGGTAATTTTTCTAAGTGTTTAAGCACCTGTTCCCAGCACACTTTCCCGAACCCAGCTTGGAACCGGTTCGAGGGGGCGAACCGGTTCGCAGGGGTACCCGAACCGATTCGGGGTACCTGTACGCTGGATAGAATTTCAGCATTTTAAGATCGTGGGTCTCTTCATGTATTTCCCTATAAATACCAACTTCGGGAGAGTTGTTTTGCAAGACTTTAGGAGACGAATTTGAGAGTCCAAATACATCTAGTCTTCATATTTTTGAGTCCCAAGACTCATGTTTTGATTCACACATCCTTGCCAATATTTGTGAATCCTTTTTGCAACCCAAGAACACAACTTTGGTTTGTTCAACCCTTGTGGAGGAGACCGTTCTTCTTTTTCATTGCAGCCCTACTGGAAAGGGACAATTCCAGCCGTGACTACAGAATCCGATACCCGCGGGTAATTCTTAGTCAACTTGTATTTTCATTGTAATCCGATTGTAAGCCGTTTTCTTACAAATTATAGTGAAAATAAATGGTTTTGTCCCTGAGGGGGATTTTTCCTTAATTGCATGTGTTTGAATGTTCTTGTGTAGATTATCATTTATTCAATCACATACTGCTGCATGTTTAGGGTTTGTTTGTGTTAAAAGGGTTTTATATATAACTTGATCATTTGAACGCGAGCACAGACATTTCTCAAATTGGTATCAGAGCAAGTTATGCTAATCTATCGCGTATTCCTTTTTTCCGCAAAATTTTTCTAAGATATCAATTTTCTGAAAAAATTGATTTTTGAAAAAGTGCGTGTTCAAATGGAGAAGTCATATTATAAAATGCCTGTTTTTGACGGGACAAATTATGCTTATTGGAAAGCCCGTATGAGGTCGGCTTTAAAAGCCATTGATGAACGTGTATGGATTTTGGTTGAACGAGGGTGGACTTCTCCCACCGTGACTGTTGATAATGTGACTAACTTGAAACCTGACATTTCTTGGACTGATGAAGAAATTAAATGGTCATCTTTTAATTCTAAGGGTCTAAGTGCTATTTTTGGGTCTGTCACACTTGATGAGTTCAAACGCATAATGACGTGTACCACGTCAAAAGAGGCATGGGATGTTTTACAACTCACCCATGAAGGAACTGATGCTGTGAAAAAGTCTAAGTTGCAAAAACTTGACAACTCAATTTGAAACAATCACCATGCATGATTCTGAATGCTTTGATGAATTTTATGCTAGCCTTTCTGACATTGTGAATACTAGTTTTAATCTTGGTGAACATATTCCGAATGCTAGAGTTGTTAAAAAGATTCTTCGTTCTTTGCCTAAGCGTTTTATCGCTAAAGTCACTGTGCTAAATTCTATGGGTAATTTAAATACGCTAAAATTGGAAGAACTTGTAGGAGATTTGCAAACTTATGAAATTTATATGTTCCCTAAAAATGCTAAATCTAAAGATAAGGGAATTGCTCTTAAAGCCCAAGAGAGAAGGAGTGAGGGGTCAGCTAGAAAGAGGGTAGAGTCATCTAGAAAGAGAGAGACTGACACGTCAGATTCTGAGTGCGATTTTGACTTAGATGATTTGGCTCTTTCCGCAAAAATTTTTAAGAGGATTCTCAAATTTAAGAAAAATGGCAATTTTAAAGATAAAAAGAAATTTTGAGAAAAATAAGTTTGAAAAGAAAAATGAAAAAGTTTCCAAAAATCCTCCTCTGAAAGAAAGTGAGAGATGTTTTGAGTGTGATGGTAGGGGTCATAGAGCTTTTGAGTGTGCCAATCGTCTGAATAGAGAGAAAGGGAAAGTTGTTCTTAATGCTACCCTTAGTGACGACAGTGAGGTCGAGACGGTGGATTCTGGAGATGAGTCACCGCATGAGTGTAACTTCACCGCATTCATGGCCAGCCAAGTGAGCACTCCTAGTTCTCCTCACGACGTTGAGGATGATGCTTCACAGGGACACCTCGACAGTGAGATCGATGTGAGTGAGGGGGAGGATGACACAAGTGAGAGCGAGAGTGATATACAACGCGCCTACGCTGAGTTATATTCTGAGTCATTTAAAACTAAAAAGCGTACCAAAGCGTTAGTTCTTAAGATCACCTGCTTAGAGGAAGATTTGAAGAAAGCGAGAGAAAGAGAGTTCTCCACCTGCACCACCCTGAGAGAGAGAGAGATTCTACATGTGTCAAGAATGAGAACTTGTTTAGAGAGAGAGAGTGTGTTTTAGAGAAAGAGAGAGGGGACTTGATTAAGCAAGTGGCTAGTCTTACGAGTCAGCTCCATTCCTCCGTGGAGACTAGGAAGAAACTTGAAGCCCTTGTTGCCCAGCTGACTCAGGATCTTGAGAAAGCACGGGAAGTCAAGGTACAAATCGAGGACAAATCTGGGAAGATGGGAAAGATGCTCCTCGGCCCCGCTTTAGGTTTTGGTGATCGTCAAGGAATTGGTTATGATGGTGCCTCCACGTCCCAAATTGCACCTGGACCGGTTCCTGAGTTTACTACAACTCCTTATGGTCACCGTAAAAAACCTCGAAGGAGAGTTCGACCAAGAAAAGCAAACCAAGGTCCGCCTTTGACTGTGCTCTTTTGTACTTATTGCAAAAGAAAAGGCCACCTTAGGGAAACTTGCTATAGCATGGGTCGGACACGACGTACTACTGCTCCACCACGTCATACTGATGAGTTTTCTAGTCTGAGAGAGCGAGTTGAGTTCTTAGCTGCCACGACTCAAAGTTTAATGGAAGAATTTCGACGGATCTCTTTGCCGTTAGTGAATGCTTCTCACATTCCAGCTAAAATCAACAACAACAAAGGAAAACAAAAGGTCATCTCGACTTGGGTACCTAAGAAAGATAAAAAGGCTTTTGTTGTTCATGTTGCTCTCAAAGCACATAATACCTCTCAGTGGTATTTTGATAGTGGGTGCTCCAGACACATGATAGGTGATGCCTCATTTTTTACTACTCTTGAGGATTATCAAGATGGCAGAGTCACCTTTGGAGATGGGAGTAAGTCTAGCATTATAGGACGAGGTACTATCGAATTACCTGGTTTTCCTAAGCTAGAAAATATTTTGTACGTCAAAGGTTTGAAAGAAAACCTTCTCAGCATTAGCCAGCTGTGCGACACTGACCTTGCAGTAAAGTTTGACCGGGACGCGTGTAAAGTCTACAATCAAATCGGTAAACTATTGATGCAAGGGGTGAGGACCGAGGATAATTGCTATGGGACTGAGCCCACATCCTCACTTGTCTGCAACAGCGCCACGATCACTCATATGGATCTGTGGCACCAACGTCTAGGTCACGTGAACGTTAGAGATCTTAATCATTTATCTAAAAAGGACCTAATACATGGCTTACTATCTCTTGGAAAGTCAACTTCAACCATTTGTGGACCCTGTCAGTTGGGAAAACAAATTCGTAGTCCTCATAGGAAGTTGCATTCCATTACCTCCTCTCGTGTTCTGGAGTTGATTCACATGGATCATATGGGTCCCACTCATACTGAGAGTCTAGGTGGTAAGAGGTACATCCTCGTGATGGTAGATGATTTCTCCAGGAACTCCATTGTAGGTTTTCTGAGAGAGAAATCCGATGCTATAGATTTCTTAACGACTAAGTGCCGCGTCCTGCAAAATCAACGCGTTGTCACTATTAACAGAATACGTAGTGACAACAACACTGAATTTAAGGAAGCAAAGGTGGATTTGTACTGTGATAGCCTTGGGATCAAACATGAGTTTTCTGCTGTGAGAACTCCTCAGCAAAATGGGATTGTTGAGAGAAAGAATAGAACAATCCAAGAGATGGCTAGATCTATGCTTCTAGGTCGTAAAGTTTCTAGGAGATTTTGGGCAGAGGCAGTGTCTACTGCATGCCACACGGTGAATAGGGTTTATTTACGTCCACACACACTACAGACACCTTATGAGTTGTGGACTGGCAAGAAGCCCAACCTGGCATATTTTCGTGTTTTTGGGAGTAAATGCTTCATCCTACGGGATAGAGAGCAATTAGGAAAGTTTGACTCCCGGAGCGACGAGGGAATATTTCTAGGATATTCATCGAATAGCAGAGCATACTGGGTTTTTAACCTGAAGAGCTCTAGGGTTATGGAATCAATAAACGTTACCGTGCAAGATGACGAACCTCCGACGGTTATTGATCCTAACCTTCAGTGTGAGGATGAGGACTGTTCTGACAGTGATTTACCTGTTCCTCTCTCACACTCTGTGGACCCTACTCCTGTGTTAGGGGACACACCTGCTTGGGTTCGCAAGAGTCATGACCCTTCTGCCATTGTTGGTGATCCCACTCTAGGGGTCAAGACTCGTGCTCAGCTAGAGAACGTTGTTAGCCATCTTTGCTACACGTCCAAAGTCGAGCCCAAGAACCATAAAGAAGCACTCAAGGATGAACACTGGATATCTGCTATGCAGGATGAGTTACTTCAGTTTAAAAAGAATAATGTCTGGGAATTAGTCCCCCGACTTAGTGAGACTAATGTGATAGGTACCCGATGGATTTTCAAGAACAAAATGGATGAATATGGTACCATAATCAGAAATAAGGCTAGGTTGGTCCCTCAAGGCTACACACAGATAGAGGGTGTAAACTTTGGGGAGACATTTGCTCCTGTTGAGAGGCTTGAGTCCGTCCATCTTCTGCTCACCATCGCATGTCATCTGCGCTTCAAGGTGTATCAGATGGATGTCAAGAGTGCCTTTTTGAATGGCATTCTACAGGAGGAGGTTTATGTGGAACAACCAAAAGGGTTTGAAGACCCTCAGCACCCTGAGCACGTCTACTATCTGAGGAAAGCCTTGTATGGTTTGAAGCAAGCACCCCGTGCTTGGTACGAGAGGCTTACTTACTATCTCTTAGCTCGTGGCTTCAAGAGAGGGGGAGTAGATATGACGTTGTTCGTCAGGAGAGATGACGGTGCTATTTTGGTTGCCCAGGTCTATGTGGACGACATAGTCTTTGGATCCACATGCTCCCAGCATGCTCACCACTTTGAGGAGGAGATGAAAAGTGAGTTGGAGATGAGCATGGTTAGTGAGCTTACTTTCTTCCTTGGTCTCCAGGTTCGTCAGCTAGAGGATGGGATGTTCATCTCCCAATCCAAGTATGATAGAGACCTAGTGAAGAAATTTGGTTTAGACTTCTCTAAGCATGCCTGTACACCTATGAGTACCACTACCAAGCTTAGTAAGGACACTTCAGGCAAGGACGTAGAGCAAACCTTATATCGGAGTATGATAGGTAGTCTTCTCTACTTGACTGCCAGTCGTCCCGACATCGCCTTTAGTGTTGGAGTCTGTGCGCGATATCAGGCATCCCCAAAAGAGTCACATTTACTTGCTCTAAAACATATTATTAAATACGTAAGTGGGACTCTCTCATACGGGATTTGGTATTCCTTTGATACCGATGACCGTCTGTCCGCCTATTCGGATGCCGATTGGGCCGGGGATGTAGATGGATGTAGGATCACTTCTGGTGGGTGTTTCTATTTTGGTTCTGCTCTTGTCTCCTGGCTGAGCAAGAAGAAAAATTCCATCTCTTTGTCCACTGCGGAGGCTGAGTACATAGCTGCCGAGAGTTGTTGCACACAACTCTTGTGGATGAAGTAAATGCTGGAGGATTATGGGATTTCACAGGACACCATGACCATTTCCTGTGATAACACGAGCGCGATACACATATCCCGCAATCCAGTTCAGCATTCACGCACAAAACACATCAGGATACGTGAGCACTTTATACGTCAGTTAGTTGAAGAGAAAGTCGTATCCCTGAGTTTTGTTCCCACCGACCATCAGTTAGCCGATATTTTCACGAAACCTTTAGATGCCCTTAGATTTGAGAGTCTTAGGAAATCTTTAGGGATTTGCACAGTTGACTGAGGGGTTGGTCTATGTCTAGAATAGGATGCTCCTTCATGTTCATATCATATGCTTCCTATTGCTAGTCTGTTTTATATGTACCATTGCTTAGTTGTACAACTTTGTTTTATTCTTGTTGCTTTTTATATTTCTTTTGAAAAATACAAAAAGATTTTCCTTTAAGAAAAATTTTGAGAAAAAGCACAAAAAGATTTTATTTTGATAATATTTTTTAAAAAAGGCCAAAAAGATTTTTCTGTTTTTGCACCTTTTATGGATGAGCATTTAAGTTAGCCAAGTCACAACTTCATTCCATATATCCATGTGACTGTTTGATAGAGATTTGAGAGGCTACATCATTTCATCCATGTGCTTTACATTGGTTGGAGTCTTTGAGATGTAATTAGTGATATCTTCCTACATGTTTGACTCCTATATCCTTTATTGCACACATACACGGCTATAGTTGGCTTGCGTGTTTTCATCTCAATCCTGTCTATACAATGTACAATATGCGATAAAACTTGACAAGATTGGAATGCATGTAAAAACCGTTTTGGTGAGACTGTGTGTTTTTGTATAACGGGGAGGGGCTGCGAAAGGTTATCATCTATCCTTTGCGCAAAAGCCACCGTTAAAAAGGACCTAAAAAATGGAGGAATTTTAATATCCGAGGTCCAAAGAGGTTAAAAGAGCCCGAAAAAATTTATAGGCAATTCATGCCAATATAGGCCACTTCGGTTTCACCATCAATTCTCCAAAGTTTGAGAATTTAGAATGCCTCTATTCAAAATTATATCTGAAGGAGTTTGGTTGGAGAATCTTTAAACGGGTTTGCACTTCCTTGAAAGTCTTGAAAAAGCATAAAATCATTTTGACGTTATTGGTGTGAAAATCATTTTGAGCTTTGATTTGTTGATTTGATTGAGTCAATATCTTATACTGTCACTCTTTTACACCAAAGGAATCTTTTGAGTTCATTCTCTAGGAATATCCAATATTCATCGTGCACATATGTCATGTTTGTATGCATTGATTTTCCTATCGAATTTGATCACACCACTTCATTTACGCTATCATCGACTTGGTTGCTTTCTGTTTATTCATGGTGTGTTTTTATCCTAGTGACACCCCGCACTTGCATATTTGATTTATTTCTCTCATTTGTCTATTTGGGGACATCATAAAAATGGGGAGAAAGAATTATCATATTATGGGGGAGTTTGAATTTTGGGGGAGTTTGTGAGATGTTGCTTATGTTTTTATCATATATTGATATCCATGTTATCTCATTTCAAACTCGATATGTCACGTGGTATTTTCTTTGTCTCATGTGTGTAGGTATGAATATTGCAGATCTATATGTTGCACACCCTGATGAGAAAAGTTTTGAGATTCCTGAAGAATTGAAGAACAAACGATGAAGACTATTCATTTGTACCTTTTCCAGTTTTGGGTTCATGGGAGGGTAGATTTGTATAGGCAATTTCATATTTGATAATTCGGATTTTTTATGTATGTACCGACATAGACATAGGGGGAGATTTCTAAGGACATTTTTCTCATGTCTGAAATGTTTCATTTATTTATGTCGTATGCCGCTACATTTGGCACGTCACCTCACGATCTCATATGACGGCCTCTATTCGAATTTCAGGAATCAAGCATGCATTATCTCCACTAATATGTCCCTCATCTGCATCAACGACTTCACGTTCCTTGATTTTAGGCTCGTAATGCAAGTGGAACGCAAGAGAAGTCAAATCAGTGAAACAAGGCATGATAGGGATGTTCAAGGGAAAATTGGTAATTTTATAGCCACCATCTGGAGGACCGGTCAACTGGAAATTTGAAGAGCTTGCCGCAACAAAGATACTGGAAGAAATGGCACCTCAATCCGAGCTACGGTGAACAAGTTATGGCCTGTTGAAAATGGAGATATGTTCATTGAAAATTCTGGTAATTTTTCTAAGTGTTTAAGCACCTGTTCCCAGCACACTTTCCCGAACCCAGCTTGGAACCGGTTCGGGGGGGAGAACCGATTCGCAGGGGTACCCGAACCGGTTCGGGGTACCTGTACGCTGGATAGAATTTCAGCATTTTAAGATCGTGGGTCTCTTCATGTATTTCCCTATAAATACCAACTTCGGGAGAGTTGTTTTGCAAGACTTTAGGAGATGAATTTGAGAGTCCAAATACATCTAGTCTTCATATTTTTGAGTCCCAAGACTCATGTTTTGATTCACACATCCTTGCCAAATATTTGTGAATCTTTTTTGCATCCCAAGAACACAACTTTGGTTTGTTCAACCCTTATGGAGGAGACCGTTCTTCTTCTTCTTCTTCTTCTTCTTCATTGCAGCCCTACTGGAAAGGGATAATTCCAGCCGTGACTACAGAATTCGATACCCGAGGGTAATTCTTAGTCAACTTGTATTTTCATTGTAATCCGATTGTAAGCCGTTTTCTTACAAATTATAGTGAAAATAAATGGTTTTGCCCCTGAGGGGGATTTTTCCTTAATTGCATGTGTTTGAATGTTCTTTCGTAGATTATCATTTATTCAATCACATACTGCTGTAGGTTTAGGGTTTGTTTGTGTTAAAAGGGTTTTATATATAACTTGATCATTTGAACGCGAGCACACACGTTTCTCACCTAGTCTTAAATAATTACTTTTATTTTACGTTGCATATTCTGATATTGAAGACCATACTTGTAATTAAAACAAAAGGGAAATTGATAATCCTAAAACATCTCTTAAATAATTAGATTCAATCAACTTGGAGTTTGGAATTAATTTTCGATTAAATGCATAAAATTGACATTTTCTATTTTTCAAACTGGTATTAGAGCATGTTAACCTTAGTTATTGGGTTAAATTAGTGGAGTGTTGTCATTGGACAAATAATCAATGTCCCGTCCATCACTATTTGAAGATGGCAACTATGCGTAATAGAAAGATCGAATGATATTTGTCAGGAGATCTCTTGGTGAATAGTAAGAGAGTGATATCTTTGGCAAGTTTTGCATCAAACTATATATTATAGCTAACTTTCCCTTTAACTTGGGAGAAAATATTTTGGAATCTAACAATGTGTAGAAATCATGAGATCCCTACTTCATAATGTATCTCCAAGGTCACTACTTTATAAACATTGGGTATTATGAAACATTGGGGACTATTTATGTGATGAAGTCAAAGGAACTTGTAGGCTTTGAAACCTATATCATCAACATATGTCTGCCTAAGAAGGAGAAAGACACAACATTAAATCATATAGGAGGAAATCCTACTATTCGAATGGCGAGTTTGAACTTGATGATGATATGCTGGACTTGTTTGAAAAGATACTTTAAAAAAATCTCAAGTTCATTGTAAAAAACTTTAAGAGTAATAAGACGAACTTTAAAATAAACAAATCTAGGAAATTTTCTAGTATTCATGACATAAGGTCCCAATATGAGGAGAAGAATGAAGGATTGAGAAGATTTTATGAATGCCATTGGGTTGGAATAGGGTATCTAAGTGTCCCACTAAACTGAGACATAAGAGAAGTTTTAGGAAATTAATTAACATTACTCTCATTGACAGTAACTCTGACTCAAATAGTAGTGAGTTATATGTTAAGAGAAACCTCACTACGCTCATCATTGTTCAAGTACTGTCTAGTCGTAAATCTTCCTCATTGAAGAGTAGGAGAGTATGGAAATGAGTACCTGTCTAACTGCGAAGAGGAAGAATATTTTGATGATGATGAAGAGGATATTGAACTCCAGGTGGATTACTTTAAGCTTTACTCTAGGTCATTCAAATTGAAGAAGACAAATTTGAAGATATGTATGTAATTGAGAGTTCGCGAGAGGGAGATGAGTGTTATGGCTAAAGAGTATGCACTCTAGACTCTACTAAAGACTCATTAAAATACACTCGTTAAAAATAACGTGTTGGGGAAAAAAAGGAAAAACCTCTTAAATAAAAAGGTAATTAGCCTAAAGAGGGATCTCCTAGACTCCTTCAAAGATTCATAGTAAACTTGAAGATGAAGTATAAATACTGAAAAAGTACATTTAAATGCTTACAATAGTGAAGATTGACTTAGAGGAGAGATTTAAAAATATAGGGAAGATGATATTTTTACCAACCCATAATTCTATACACAAAATGGGTCTTAGATATGACAAGTCTCAAAGAGTCTAAACAAAATTCAAGATCAAGTTTATTAATTGGCACAAATGGCACACATGGTCCCCCACCAAAGGATTTCTCCAGTCAAATAAGTGAACTCATCTTGAACCTATGTGTGTACATATTGTTTTAGAATATGACAACTTATAGATTTTTATTAACGACATAAGAAACATTTACTGCATTACTAAATCACACTATGGCAATGTTCTCAATCTTCATGGGTGGTTGGAATACCTAGTCAAGACTCTTCAAGAAGTCATTGGTGAATTAAAGAAGATGTATACCATAGTACCATAATAAGATAAAAGATTATGAGGAGGAAGAAAAATAAGGCTAACCCTAAACCCAAGACTCCAGGACATAAATGGGTAGACGAGGAATTGTGGAGAAGGATGTGAAAAAAATTATTTTTCATACTAATCTCAAGGATAAAAATACATCGTAATTGCATTCTGATTGTGAGTAATCTGGGCACATGACCCGTGAGAAGTATTTATTTACTTATATTTAGGATCACAAGGATGGTAAACTCACCCTTGGATATAAGAGATACTTTATTGTCTTGGGAAAGGGAGCGATAGACCACATTTCCTAAGCCAAATAACCTACTTTATGTGGAGGTGTGGACATCCCGATTCGCAATCGGGGTGTGTGTTGTTTTATCCCTTCTGGTAAACTACACTAAACCTTGGTCTCACTAAGATCCTAAAGGTAAGCTACCCCAAAAGGAAGCTAAAGGGACCAACCCCCTCCCCCCCCCCCCCCCCCCCACCACAAAAATAAGGCCTGTAAGGACCATTTGCAAGAACAAAAAAAATGAAAAAATTCCCCCCAAACTCTTACTGGGACCTTTAACCGTTCAATTAAAGGCCCCAAGGTCCTTTAAACTTTAGGTTAAAGTGACCTTCTACCGTTCGGTCAAACCCCCTAGTGGTAATGATTACCAAATCCAACCAAATATCTTCCCAGCCATCCACATGTCACCCCACCTAGGATCCACCATCGAAGACCTTTGACTGTTCGATCAAATTCCTTAGATCAGAACCTATAAATAGGTCCCCACCAACCTTAAAAAGAACACCAAAACTCGACGTTGATTCGATTTTTTAACTTTTTCAATCCTGAGTACCCAAGATACTCGATCTCATTTTGAAAAGTCCCGAAAGAAGTTCGTACTTCCGAAAAGTTGCTTTTCCTTAAAGGAAACTCATATTATCGTGGATTCACTTCAGTCCCAAATGAGGTTCGTTCTTTTGAAAATTCACCCCCTAAAGAAAAGCGAGGACAAACCTCTGCGCACATTTCGTGAAAGTAAATACTTCTAAATGAAGCTCTGCTCGACTAAATAGAGCTCTGCCCACCTTGGGCACCACAAGTGGGGACACTTACTTGGGAAAAATTCAGTTCACGCTACAAGGGTAAGGAAACTCTGTCCAAATTTTGGGTCCAACAACCCTCATATATATTGTGATAAAGTGTCCATATGTGTTTATTTCTTGTAATCGGGCCCCTATTTAGGGAACCGAGTACGCACTTTACAATATTTATATCTTAAAGCATGTTTTTTTAACCCATCTGCTCTCTTAATTGACTTGACATGCTCAAATGCTAAATAAATGCTAATTAAATGCCATAACGACTAAATATAAACATGAAAACATACTTTTTAAAACGGTTATGAGGAAAGTGTTAGTGATACGAGTCAGTCCAAAACTTTTCAAAATCCAAAGTCTAAAATACGACTACTCCCATCGCTTCTCTAAACGAATAAAGCCCATCCTCGTGACGGCACCCCGAATATACGTTTTCATGTCAAATACTTGTCAAATATCGGCCTTTGATTAACATATAAATATATCAATCTAATACAACGAAAATGCTATATTAAGGAATAAGCTCCTTAAATACCGTAATCTCGTATATTGTATCCCTGGTATCCCATTGCCTACACCCATACATATGTCCCTTTTGTTGGAAATACATTGGCTTTGATCCCAAGTCTCCTTGGGTACGTAGGCGCTATACCGAACTAAACTAGTGAAACTCAATCCTCATAATACGTCTCTCGCATATTTTTTTCTTAGGGATGCCTTCCTCTGCCAGTACAAACTCCCCCCACTTCTACCTCCATAGCCAAGCATGTCTAGAATATGACATTCTTTGTATTACACCTCAAAATTAGTTTGAAGGAAAATCCCTCTCGGTTAGTGACAGTCTGACAATCATTACAAACTATGCCTTTGTCGGTACGTTCGAATCCACTCCCATTCTGAACCTCCTTCGATGCTACCATATGTCCTACATATATCTTATCTCCTTCCCAAGCCAAGTCTTACAATGTCTCACGCATCACGTTGGAACACGTAAAAACCAAACTACGTAGGCTTTGCTATCGTGACTACATGAGTACAAAGGTGCAATACCGAGTCTATCTCGTGAGCATTAGTCTTGACAATAACTCTCTCAACATATTATCCCCACAAAGATTCAGTCATCTCACATCTCTCTTATACCCTCTTTTATGCATACTAAAAATGAGATATCAAATTATCTCAAAGCCATTATCTCTCGCGCACCCCTATATAAACGTGCAAGCACGTATACATTACACACCACCAAACTATGTAGGCTTTGATCCTGTCTTATTGGGTACATAGGCACAATACCTATTGCTTCTCGCGAGCATGAGCCTTGACAACGTATTTCTCAATATATAGTCATAATAGAGATTCACCCATCTCTCATATTACCTTTCTATCTCTCCTCAAATTTCGAAAGAGATATAAAATTATCTCAAATTCGAGCTCTCTCACACACTTACATACTTACTAACGACCACCCCTTATACAAACACGGAGTCATGCATAAGTGCCTTTGTGTATCTACACCGGTTGGATGCTCGTACACCTCTCACTTATACCATTTCATTCCTAAGAACCTTTCTATGTTTAAAGGATTATTAACCTAAGATCTCTAAATCAGTTCAAAAAATAACTGAAAAGTAATGAATTAATGTTAAGAGCGATAAAAAACATACAATTAAGGAATCATAAAGAACAAGTGGCGTGCCTAACACCTTTCCCACTCGTAACCCAATTCTCAAACCCGCATAACAAGAATATATGGACCAACCACAGACTTAAACCCACCTTAGGATTAGATCAAAAGTGATAACCTGAATATTTTGATTGCTTTTGTATACAAAAAATTGGCGACTCTGAACAACCAATAATCCACTTATCGCACAAAACTACACTTAGGCCCTAAGTGTAGGAACCAGGGGTGTGCAACTCAAACTGGATATGTCGTTCGATATATTCCAGGGTCAAAGTCTTAACCGTTCGACTCACGTCCAGCCTATAACCCGATCTCAAGGGAATACGATAGACCGGGAGACAAGCACTCCCGAGTATCCACTATCAACGCACACAACTTCCCCTTAAGCATGTCACACCACTGCACATGGCCCACAAGGCCACATGAGTGCTTAAATTCTAATATCATAAGTATAAGACAATTTTATGACAATAACCTTGTGTTTAGTTTTTTAAAAATCATTTCAATTGTTTGGCAAGAGTAGGAAGTAATGAATGACGTAAGGACTCCAATTTTTTTTTTATGGAATTATTCACTTGTCCTTTTTTTTTTCATAGTGCTGAGCTTACCCGAATAGACATTTGTCACCAAAAGGCAAGTCATGTGAGCCATTAAGATCTTAATTGTTTAAGAGAGACATTATCCATAGCTTACCTTATTTTAACAAGACTCCCTCTTTTGTGATAACCTGAATTTTCATAAGGTGGTTAATCTAAAATATCGACATTATAATTGTCAACCAATTTAATACCATTATCAACATGTCCAAAAAAATAATTCCAATGATACAAAGTAGATAATCAAAAACTAAAATCCAATTGATAAACCACAGAAAAATAAAAAACACACATCCACAGCTTTGCAATTTTGATTACATTCTGCGGTATTGAAGCATATAACTAAAAAATAAATTTAATTGTCTCATACATATATATTCCAACAACAAAACAAATGAGAAGGAAAGTATCTATTACATGTTATAACATTGCAGGTTGATCAAATGACACTGATTAGGCATAAATTCTTCACATTTATCCCCTTAATTTCGGTATTTTTACGATCCCGTGCGGTGTAAATAGCTTGGATTTATCTCATATCTATACTACTAACCCTTTTTCGTAATTATTTCATATTTTTGTATCTCTTATGTGTTTTACAGGTATTTCATGCAAGAAAGATGGAAAAGAGAACTCAAAATAGTGAAAGAAACTAAGAATCGGGGAGTTGAAGGGCATTTTCGTAATTTTGTAGCCTTAGTCCGGAAGTGGGGCCAACGGGAAAGTTAAAGAGCTTTCAATTACAAGAACACTGGGAAAAACGGCACCTCAATCCGAGCTACGGTGAAAGAGTTATGATCCCTTGAAGTTACGTAAAAATCATAGAAGAAAGGCTAGGAAGGCAAGTTCAAGGGCATTTTAGTAATTCTTCAGCCCGATTCCGGAGGTGGGGCCTTCTGGAAAGTTGAAGATATTGTAACAATGAGAATATTGGAAAAAACGTCACCCAAATCCGAGCTACGGTGAAGGAGTTATGATCATTTGCAGTTGAGAAAAAATCCAAGGAAGAAAAGAAGAAAGTTGGAAAATATTCTAAGTGTTGAAAGAGGCCTAGAAACCAGCCAATTCACCCGAACCGGTACACCTAGAACCCGAACCGGTTCGACCATTAGTCACGCTCAAAATCCGTTACAAAATTAGTCACGCTTTCTAAGTGTGACAATTTGGCAGATACGGGATTTTTATTTTGTGCTTATCTTTTAGCCAAAAGAGTTTTATATTTTGGGGACTCTTCTAAACGACCTCTAGCCTATATATGTAGTCATTAGGACTTTTTTTATGAAGATTTCGTTGATGTAAAAGATCCATAACAAGTAGGAACATCTAGGAGAAAGATTCACATACTTTGCACCATTAATTCAAGAGCTTTTTCGGTTTTTCTTCAATCTTTGATTTCTTCTTGCATGTTCTTGTTCTTCAATCTTGGTAACTTTTATTTCCAGCACTTTTATTATTATTTTACCATGTTAGGCTAGACTTTTCAAGGTCGGGATGCATGAACCCAACCTGATGTGATAGTTGTATGTACATAAAATTAATCCTCTAAATTTAATGGTTTGATTATGACCGTATTGCGTAGAAATACGACAATTGTAGATATTTATATCTCGTTTGCCTCTGGGTAACCGTGATGATTTAGAGTACAATTCGAGTGCTACCATTGCAATACTGATTTACTCATCCTCAGATTATGTATGACGCGGGCTTGAACCTCGTATACGTAATGCTTGGGAGTACTAAATTCTAGGTCAAATTAATCAGTTAAATTTACAATTAGTTTTATATCATCAATACACTAGGGTTGGGGGATTGTGTCTCTACCTTATTTTTCCAATTAGTTTTAGTTAACTTCTTTATTTTCCCTTTTCCTTTTCTCACTCAGTCATCTTATTTTTATTTCTTTTTAGAGTCAAGTTAGGGTTAACAGTCTTACCATTATCGTCACGTTCACTCATCTTAGTTCCCTGAGGATTCGATACCTAAACTAGCCACTATACTCCACAAGAGTGTAGTTATAGTTTAGGTTTTTGTATTGCGGTTGGAAGCTGATAACAACGACTAGCGTATTTACACGGACGCTCGGTTTCTACCGCGATCAAAATGGCGCCGTTGCCGGGCAATTAGGTAGACTTTAGGTTAGGTTGGTTAATCCCGAATTTGATCTTTAAAAAAAAAATCCAAAAATATGGGTGTCACGTTTTTGAATTTTGAAATGTCTTAATTTAACTCCTTTGGTGGGTTTAATTGTTATGATAATAGTGAGGAGGAGGAGGCGCTCAAGATTTATAAACATTGGATCAATATCACTAAAGATGAGTATAAAAAATACAAACCCAGTGCTAAGGCCATCCAAATTTATCAAAATGAATTACTTGAAGAAAAAATACTTGAAAAAGAATATCGGGAAAAAAATCGTTATTGGGAGCAAGAGTTAGATGCATTATTTGAACCCAATGAGGATTTTCCTTCCGATATTTTTGAAGTTGAAGAATTTTTTCAACAAAATGAGGAATCCGAGGTGCTAGAACCAAGGAAGCCTACTTTGGAAGAACTCATGCTTATTAGCAAAAATCAATTCGACGACCTTGCTACTTTAGAGTTGAAAGTTAGAACAACTTGCAAGGAGTTTAATGATTATTTGGATAGCTTAGAGAAAGTCGGGACTTGCGCTTCCCCTAACAATTTTGAGAACGAAATCATTGAGAGTGATCCAAGTACTTTTGAATTTGAACCTATTATAAATATTTCAAAACCTATTGAGGTTGAGGATCAACTGTCTCCTTGTGTCACCACTATTATTGAACCATTAAATCCATTACAAGAACTGGATGAATGTCTTAAGGATGTTGATCCGATTCTTGTATGGGAATGTTTTTTTGAGATGCTTCATCTTACGGGCCATACACTTAGACGTGTCACTCCACCAGATCCAGTTGAAAATTTTGGGGGAGAAGATTTTGAGGACAAGGACTCTATGCCTGAATTGTTTTCCAAGATGGACTCTTTATGTTTGTGTGATCTGCTTCCCATACTACTTGAAAAATCTTTTGGACATGATTCTATTTTTCTTGGATCCCAATGGTACTTGTCCCCCTATGCACTCAAATCCCTCATTATCCCCCTAAAATTTTTAAATGGTGATGGTTCATTTCTTCCACTTTGCACATGCCATTCGTTGTTCAAACGGAATTCTTATTTTTCGGGAGCCATGCTTTCTAGTGAGGGTACACCATTAATCCCTCAAAGTCAAATTGTATTTTGGGTGGACCCTCAAATTTTTCGACTTCTAGTGTATAATTTATTAGAATTTGAAATCGTAGGTTGTACAATAGTTAGCTTTTTTTTTTTGCTATGCTTGGTTCTAACATGTTTTGTAGATTCAATGGACTCGCATTCATCGGGGATCGCTCCAATTGGGTAATATCTTTCTTTTCCTCTCTTTATATTGTGTTCTTGATTCGCATTGAGGACAATGCAACATTTAATTTAGGGGGTGTGGGATATTCTTCCCATTTATTTTTTATTTTCATTGATTTTATCACGCGTTCGTTCCAAGTATGTTTTTTTTAGATAATTTAAAAAAAAAAGCCAAAAAATATTTTTTTTCTTCAAAATAAATAAAAATTGGAATTCAAAATTTTCAAAATTTTCATTAAAAGTCGGTTTAAAGTCTCGAGTTGTAAAATTCAACATACACAAAGCCGAAATTGACTAAAGATGGAAATTGAGCGAAAATTGACGACTTAACGAATAAGGTGGAGATTAACAAACCCGGTGAGATTCGAGCCTATCACTTTTTGCGAGTTTTTAAATCAATCCGAGTTAATTGTTAACTCAAAGTTCTTTTCAGTGCCTAAAACGTCGTCGAGGATCTCAATCCTTTCATTTTGATCGGTTATGAAAAACGTGTGTAATATTGCTTTGAAAAACGTGCCGAAATTGATCTCTAAACTTAAATTCATCTCGAAACGCATATGGTAACACAATTGGTATTTTGGACAATGAAGTAGGCCATCGTTTGTCACCCAAAAATATTGTCCACAAAAAGTAAAGAAAAATTATCCCTTTTGTAACCCAAATTGAGCCAATAAAAGTTATCCTTTTCGTTTGACAACCCAAAAAACCCAAATAGCCCGCAATTGCGAAAAATGAAAAAAATTCAGAATTTAAGTCCGAAAAGTGCAACAAAAAGGGGCAAAAAAAAATAGAAGAATGCTCAACAAAAATAGCAAGAAAAGAAAAGAAGTGAAAAAAAAAGAAAAAAAAATGAGCAATAGCCCGGAAAAAAAGCACAAATGGACATCCTAAATAACTTTTCCAATTCCGAATTTCTCGACCATTTTCATGTTACCCACTATACCTTAAACCCCGAAAAAGTCCTAACCGAGTCCAAATTGCGAAATTGATTACCACGTGGAGAGCTAAGACACCAAAAGATAATATAAGAGATTAAATGTGCGAAAAAGAGGCAATGTTCCCATTTTTAAAACCGTAATCCATTGATGAGATCATATCACTATGAAATTTTCGTCTTTCTTCTTGTATGCGTGACTTTGCGTCCATTAAATTTACTCTTTATATCACGCATACAGAGAGAATAGCCATATTCCGAGTGATTCGTTTGAGAGAGCATTCCGTGAGAATTTGAAATCAAAACGAATTTTTGGAAAGTAACGTAATGATCAATCGGTGGAAGTTAGCGGTTCAATTTTTGGCTTCGCACACACACACTATTACTTGAGACTCCTAAATAAAATTTTAAGGTGACTGTTTTTGGAGAGTTTAAATTTTACAATTTTTAAGTATTTTGATATTTCTTTGAGTCAATAATGAATTTTGTGGGTATATTCACTGCAAACCCTCACGAGACACCACTCGTCCAACTAAGGTACCCTAGAGGTTTAAAGGCTTGTTGCATACGCTAAATGCAATCGCTTGCCCACGAAAAAGGTATTCTATCCCAATAAAGTTTTTGAAGGGTCCTTAACTCATACTCTCGTTCTTTTACATTGCTCGGGACGCGCAAAGTTCTAAGTTAGGGGGGTTTGATTAGGCATAAATTCTTCACATTTATCCCCTTAATTTCGGTATTTTTACGATCCCGTGCGGTGTAAATAGCTTGGATTTATCTCATATCTATGCTACTAACCCTTTTTCATAAGTATTTCGTATTTTTTTATCTCTTATGTGTTTTACAGGTATTTCATGCAAGAAAGATGGAAAAGAGAACTCAAAATAGTGAAAGAAACTAAGAATCGGGGAGTTGAAGGGCATTTTCGTAATTTTGTAGCCTTAGTCCGGAAGTGGGGCCAACGGGAAAGTTAAAGAGCTTTCAATTACAAGAACACTGGGAAAAACGGCACCTCAATCCGAGCTACGGTGAAAGAGTTATGATCCCTTGAAGTTACGTAAAAATCATAGAAGAAAGGCTAGGAAGGCAAGTTCAAGGGCATTTTAGTAATTCTTCAGCCCGATTCCGGAGGTGGGGCCTTCTGGAAAGTTGAAGATATTGTAACAATGAGAATATTGGAAAAAACTTCACCCAAATCCGAGCTACGGTGAAGGAGTTATGATCATTTGTAGTTGAGAAAAAATCCAAGGAAGAAAAGAAGAAAGTTGGAAAATATTCTAAGTGTTGAAAGAGGCCTAGAAACCAGCCAATTCACCCGAACCGGTACACCTAGAACCCGAACCGGTTCGACCATTAGTCACGCTCAGAATCCGTTACAAAATTAGTCACGCTTTCTAAGTGTGACAATTTGGCAGATACGGGATTTTTATTTTGTGCTTATCTTTTAGCCAAAAGAGTTTTATGTTTTGGGGACTCTTCTAAACGACCTCTAGCCTATATATGTAGTCATTAGGACTCTTTTTATGAATATTTCATTGATGTAAAAGCTCCATAACAAGTAGGAACATCTAGCAGAAAGATTCACATACTTTGCACCATTAATTCAAGAGCTTTTTCAGTTTTTCTTCAATCTTTGATTTCTTCTTTCATGTTCTTGTTCTTCAATCTTGGTAACTTTTATTTCCATCACTTTTATTATTATTTTACCATGTTAGGCTATAATTTTCAAGGTCGGGATGCATGAACCCAACCTGATGTGATAGTTGTATGTACATAAAATTAATCCTCTAAATTTAATGGTTTGATTATGACCGTATTGCGTAGAAATACGACAATTGTAGATCTTTATATCTCGTTTGCCTCTGGGTAACCGTGATGATTTAGAGTACAATTCGAGTGCTACCATCGCAATACTGATTTACTCATCCTCAGATTATGTATGACGCGGGCTTGAACCTCGTATACGTAATGCTTGGGAGTACTAAATTCTGGGTCAAATTAATCAGTTAAATTTACGATTAGTTTTATATCATCAATACACTGGGGTTGGGGGATTATGTCTCTACCTTATTTTTCCAATTAGTTTTAGTTAACTTGTTTATTTTCCCTTTTCCCTTTCTCACTCAATCATCTTATTTTTATTTCTTTTTAGAGTCAAGTTAGGGTTAACAGTCTTACCTTTGTCGTCACGTTCACTCGTCCTAGTTCCCTGAGGATTCGATACCCAAACTAGCCACTATACTCCACAAGAGTGTAGTTATAGTTTAGGTTTTTGTATTGCGGTTGGAAGCCGATAACAACGACTAGCGTATTTACACGGACGCTCGGTTTCCACCTCAATCAGACAGATAATTGATGATCCCACTCCTTTGTAGGCTCGATCGAGTGGATGTACCACTTTTTGAGCTGGAATGTCATAAAAATGTGGGTTATGACCATATAAGAATACGTCTATATAATCCTAATCATAAATGTAGATAGAACTATACATCGCAGTTATTAAAATGTTAACTAAAATTACGACATCGGAGTCACCATGATGTTATCCAACAAACAAGACTACTCACAACACTAACGTAACCTATGTCTCTTCAAGTAGGCCATCCTACACGCATATTCGCAAAATACGATATATATTGTGTGATATGTTTTTTTTTTTAAATTTTAAATAGAGGGACAACACCCCCACACATTTTATTAAAATATAAGAGGAGAAAAGGCCTCTCCTCGATGACATTAACAAACTCTAAAGAGAAAATTACTCAAAACTAGAGACATTCGATTTTTTATCCCAATAAATCGATTTTGAAAGAAAAAAAGTGATATTTTATATATAATTCCATTACAATATAAACTAAGAAAGAATACGAGGTCAATTAATAATTCGAATGTATCTAGTGACACATTTGTCTAATTTGTATCCACCTCTAGCCCTCTTGGGGAGATCCCCAAATCTTTCAAACTCTTCAAAGTTTCTAGCCCTACACCTTCATTAGCCAAACAATCAACAACCATATTCGATTATCTGTAGCAATGAGTCACAAAAGTATGAAGGGACCTAAGGATTTTCATGATCTCTAAGAAGCAAGATCTAAGCTTCGTAGGAGGTTTCCAACTATCATTTATCAGCCACCCATAAAGAATCTGAATTAAGTTGAATAGGGTTCATCTAAAATTGGGAGAATATCTGAATACCCACCTTAAGACCATGAAAGTCGACATAGGAATTAAAGGAGATACCCAACGGTTTGGCAAAAGCAACCAACAAATTACCAAGATGATCCTTAATAATACCCCACAACCACTAATGCCTAGGTTTACTTTAGAAGTCCCATCGATATTCATGTTTAACCAATTAGTTGGGAGAATTTCCATTTGGATCACTTTGCAAATAGAAGGCTTGTGCTGAATGCAAAGAAATGATTCTACCATCAAAGGGATTACCATAATCAACAAATTTAATGCATCTGCAGATGTCAAAAATCACAGAAACACTCTGATGGATGATAAGATTATGATATACTTTATATTTTCAAAGATGGATTTGTTCCCTGCCTTTCGAATCTCCCAAAAAATAATAGAAGAAATCACCTTGTATAATTTTTTTTGGAAATCTTTATTCACGGCCTTACACCTCTAGCTCATTAACATCACATTGCAGCTACGCTGAATTAGAGGGGTACCCATAAGGTTAGAAAAGAATGACCATATATTTTTAGCATTTTCACACCAAACAAATAAGTGGTCACTAGATTCTGACTGACGGAAACATGTTTTACAAATTAAAGCCATCCTTATACCAAGTCTTTGAATATTCTCTTTAACTAGGGAGTAGTTGTGGATAATTCTCCATAAATTAATGAATAATTTTCTAAGGATGTGGGGATCCATATTAAAGTCCATTAAGCTGGAAGAAGGGTGATGAACACGAAGAGCATCACCAATAGAAGAAAACGTGAACACACTTGTTGTAGAGGGCATCCAGTTCCATAGATTATCAGAATACTCCATATTGCTGAGGAAAATTTCTTTCATACTTTGCATTCTGTTCCATGCTAATGATCCTCTAATATAATTTGAGATCTTCCTTCAATTTTTATTCTTCATCAAATTGGCCCACACTGAGTCTTCAGTTTTATATTTCCAAAATATTCTCATACTAGACGCTTTAGATACCAAGCTTAAGTCAAAGAAGGTAAGGATCCCTCCTTTCTATATCTATACAAATGCTCCCAACTCATCCATTGCTATTTCCATCCCTAAGATTCACTTCCTACCCAGAAGAACTTATTAAGAATGACATGCATCGGTTTTATCACTACCTTTGGGGGTCGTAAAGAGGCCAATAGATAGGTATGAATTGAGGAAAGAACATGTTGAACAAGAATGGATCTTCCCACACTTGACAAAATCTTAGGCTATCAACATGCTATTTTCTTCCTTAGAGTATTCTTAAGGCTAGAATAAAAGATAATATTGTTTCTACCCTTGAATAAAGTGCTACTTATGTATTTGATAAAAATGGATTTATACTGAAGACTAGCTAAATTAGCCATAGACTTTCGTGAACTCAATGCAATCCTGAAATCAATAGAGATACTACACTTATTGAGGTTAAGTTTTTACCTATAAACATTAACATACATATTACCAAAGGCCATTAAGTTCCTAGACTTATTTTGACACCTCTGGAGAACAAAATCACATCATCAACAAAGATTAAGTGGGAGATAATAATGCTACCACTAGGATGGTAGTAGGGCTTTAATTTACCAATATAAAACATCTTTCTAAGGACTCTACTGAGAGTCTTAGCATCTAAGATGAATATAATTTAATAAATTGGATCCCCCTTGAAAATCATTCACCAAGTTATCAACAAAAGTTAAATTTTAGGTAAACTCCGAATAAACTCTTTTAGCAAACTCCTTTTGAATAAACAACACAAGATTTGTAAAAAGTTGTACATCATCAAACTTAAGTTGCTTGGTTACCAGGTTTTTAAAATAAAAACCTTATTAAGTCTTTAAGTGTCAGATACCAGGAATGTAAGAAATAAAAATAGCAAACAGTAAAGCACACATGATATTTTTTAAAGGGGTAAAATCTCAATTTGAGGAAACATACACGATGACCTCTACACCACAACATAAAATTCCACTATAGTAAAATAAGAATTACTAGCACACAATCAAATACACAAGATCTTAAGCTAAGTTAAAAAATATTCCTAACATGTAAATCTCCACCATGGTACAATTTCGGATGTTATGATCCTCCCGATTTGATTCCTCCACTTTAATTCCTTGCTCCTTATAGCGAACTCAGTCTAATCCAATCTCTCCAAGAAACAACACATTTTACTCTACGTGTTAGTGTGTGAGATTATTTTTGACTGTGAAGTGCCTAAATGTAGTATGCAATTTCACGTCTCTCTTTAATTATACAAACAGTCCAATAAAATTCAAGAGATTTAATTTGAGATGAGAAGTTGCAAACTCAATATTATTTGACTTCGTTTTGAAAATAACTATTTTTACCAGATCTGAAATTAGATCTTTAAATAATCAGATCTAAACTCGAAGTTTATTTATATACAAAATAAATTTTACAAACTGTAAAAGATTATTCAAAATTTTTTAGATCTAAAACTCATTAACTTCTTGAAGTCTCTTTTTCAAGATTTTGAAAGAAAAAATAGTTGGATCGAAAATATACATAACAAAATACAAGATCCAACACAGAGAGTATTTCAACAACAGAAATAACAAAAAATAACCTAAGATAGATCGTGAAAATATATCTCAGAAGTTCTACTCATAATTTAAAAATTAAAATATGAGAGGAACCTTGAGAAGTTGTTTCAAAGAGACAAAAGATTATCAGAGTGTTCCAAAAAATACAAACTCAACCCCACAGAAAACCCTAACTATTTTCCACTCAAAACCCTATGTTTTCTTTGAAAACTTAGTATGAAAAAGTGTTTGGTTGGTAAGAAAAACACTCAGATCTCACTCTTGATTTTCTTCTCTCTCTCTCTCTCTCTCTCAAGCTAGACAGCTGCCAAAAGTTCTATCACGCTAAGACTTATGGTCCTATTTATACTAATGTTGGAAGATTCTGGATATACAAAAAAAATAGACGACTGGGATTGAAACAACGATTCAAAATTAAATCCAAGGGTTAATAAGTCATAGCACATATGTGTATCTTAATTGGATATAATCGTTAGTACTCGGATCACTAAATAAGACATGCATGTCATTGATTATTTAGATCCAATGGCTCGTAATGCATCTGAACATTATGAGCGGGAAGAATCACGACAACAACTGTAAGGACATTGTTCATCATAATTACTTATGTGGTATACCGCTACAAGTCATCGAATGATTGAGAAGGTCCCATCTACACAAGACGATCCGAATTTCAAGAAGACTTCAACATTCAAGCCCAACATGGATGAATGTGGTAAAATATGTTTAAGTTCCATTTACATTTTACCTTAAAAGTGTTGGGAAATTTTTTATAAAAGTTAAAATGGTTTTTGAAATTTTTATAAATGGTTTTTATTTTTCAAAAACATTTTCTCATAAAAGCTTTGGATAAATATTTTCTCATCCCGTGAACAGTTTTAACTTTTAAGGTTTCCAAGTTATTTAAAAGTATAAATATTTTTTATGGATCAGGGACTGTCGTTCAAACGACAAGGTTCTTGTTCAAACGAGAAGCTGTCTCGCTCGAACGATGTCGCATCTCGTTCGAATGACAGTTGTTTATGCTGACATGTCACCGCCTTAAATTTTATTATATATAGGGTGTCAGACCATTGATTTTTGCGTGGAGAGAAATTGGTTTTCACAGAATAAGGTTTTATACTATTTTTCAACCATTTTATGGTTCATGATTCTTGTTTTACAATTCACAATCCCAATTGCTTTTGTGTGAGTTGTTTTGTGGAACCCAAAACATAGTTTGATATTGTTCATTCTTTGTGGTGAGATCTCTACAACCGAGAGTCGCTTGCTATTGTGGAGGGAGTCTCTGTGGAATTTCAAGACTGCGTGTCCTTGTAACTGAGTGTGAATCCCAGCTGATTTCTAGCCATTACTTTGAAGGTTGGACGAAGACACCATGCGTTACACTTGCCGGCGATTATCGAGTTGTTTGTAAGTTAATGGACTTGTAATCTTGTCAAAGTTCTAGAAATTAAAAGCTTTTATCCTGAGGGTATTTTTCCTGAACTTTGTGTTGCATACTTTACTTAGGTTGGTTTGACACTTGCACGCACATAGCTATTTGAGTTTAAAGGCTGAACTGATTTGAATCATAAATTGAGACTAATTAAATAAGTTTGTGATTGGAATTTGCGCATATATTTAAATCGGTATCACACATAAGTTCTTACAAATTGGTATGAGAGCAGGTTACGCTAATTTATCGCGTATTCCTATTTTTCGCAAGGTTGTGTGATATTGATTTTTTTTGAAAAATCATATTTTTTTAAGTTTGTTGCAATGTTTCCAAACAAAAACTTATATAGTTGGTTATCAATTTTTAACGGGTCTAATTATGCTTACTGGAAAGCTCGAATAAAATCGCATTTAAAAGCAATTGATGAAAGGTTTGGGTCATTTGTGAAAGAGGTTGGAATCCTCCCAATGTCACCGCAAATAATGTCACGAATTTAAAATCTGTGTCAGACTTGACTGAGGATGAGTTTAGGTGGAGTACTTATAATTCACATGGGCTTAGTGTAATTTCCGCACACGTCACCCCAGAAGAATTTCGACGTATTATGACGTGCACCACATATAAATAAGCATGGGATATTTTGCAACTCACCCACGAGGGCACTAACGCGATCAAAGAGTATAAAATTCAAAATTTGACCACTCAATTTGAGACAATCATTATGTTAGAGACTGAGTGTTTTGACAAGTTTTATGCATGTTTGTCTGATATTATCAACACTAGTTTTAACCTAGGTGAGCCTATACCTGATGCACGGGTGGTTAATAAGATTTTAAGATCGTTGCCTAAACGTTTTATCCCTAAAGTGACTATTTTAAATACCTTAGGAAATTTGAATCGTCTGAAATTATAAGAGCTGGTAGAAGACCTACAGTGCATGAAATTAACATGTTTCCCGACACTGTCAAACCTAACGATAGAGGGATAGCGCTTAAAGCCCAATCTAATAAAAAGAAAGTGAGTTTTTGTGAGTCCGAGTCTGAGGACAAGTTTGATTCTAACATGGCCCTGCTTGCAAAGAATGTTAAAAAAATTCTCCTGTTTTCAAAATAAAATTCTTCCAATAAAAGGTTTTTGGAGAAAAACAAAAAGAAAGACAAGGCCAAAGAAAGCAGTGATAAAGAGAAAGAGGGTGAGGAAAATCTTAAAAATGTGAAATGTTTTGAGTGTGAGGGGAGAGGGCACAAGTCATTTGAGTGTCCCACTAGACTTAGGAATGAGAAAAAGAAAGTTACTATGCCAGCCACCCCGAGTGATACTGAGGATGAGGTAGATGATACCGGTGATGAAAAGGCCCATCGTATATGTGTTTCCTTTTTAGCCAGTTACGAGAGCACACCCACTTTGACCCATGAAGATGAGGATACTTATGCACGTGATACCCCCGAGGAGGTTTTGAGTGTTTCTAGCGAGTCTGAGAGATTGTTACTAGTGATGACGAGAGTGAGCTTTGAATTGCGTTTCGAGAGTTGTACACCAAGACATTAAAAACTAAAAAAATGAATAATAAGTTGGGTCTCAAGGTTAAAGAATTAGAGAGATAGATTGAGAGTTTGAAGGAGTTTGAGGCAAAAGCAAGTCAACTCAAGAAAGTGAAGATTTCTTTGAGTGAGCAGTTGATTGCTTTGAATAGGAAAAAGAGTGAGCTTATAAACCGCGTGTCACAATTAGAGACAGATCTTAAGCACGCCTTGGAGGCTAAAGTCACTCTGGATAACGTATATAAGAAGGTGGTAAAGATAGTTCTCAATCATGTTTTGGGGAGTGGTGAGAGGTTAGGAATAAGTCATGATGGTGCGTCTACTTCTTTTGTTGCACCCGAGTCGGTTCTTACTTAAGAGTTAAATTCACATGACTCTCGACCCGACCTACCTAGGTGTCCCGTACCTTTTAGGAGAGCGCATCGTAGAGTTGTTGAGAGAGGTGTACCTAGGCCTGTTTATGTTTTCTCCCATTGCAAAAAGAGATGACACCTTAGGAAGTTTTGCTTTAAATTGGGTTATGTGTCACGCTTTACTCCTACACATGTTCGCACACATGCACCCACCCATGATACTTTTCTTGAACATAATAATAGAGAGTTTGCACATATTCGAAAGCAAGTAAAGTTTTTGGTGAAGACTTCTTGTGATTTGTTGGAGTTGTTTCAAAAGATGTCACCGTCTTTGAAAAACTCCACAGCACCTACCGATTGAGGTCTAGACATGTTTCTTAGCATAGGATTATTTGCATGATGTTATCTTATGCCTATTGCTAGTATGTACCATTTATTTTATATTTTGTTAGAATTTTTGTTTTCTTTTCTTATTTTTAGTACTATTTTAGCATTGTTTTGGATTTGTTTGCCCATTCTAGGAACTGTTTTTACAAAATTTTCTCACTAGACAAAACTGCATGATATTCTGAATCATCTATGAAAATTTTCTTTTCTCGTTCTAACAATACCTCATCTCATGCGAAGCCTTTTCGTAAGATACTCTATTGTTCAAATGACAAGGAGTCTCATTCTAACGATCCCTGTAATTAATGTTTTATTTGCAGTCCTCTGTTTCATCTTGTTATATTATTAGGTACTGCTGGGTTGTTTCTGAACAGTGTTCAAAAATACAAAAATATTTTCTTTTTTCTGAAAAATTTGAAAAAAGTCCAAAAAGAGTTTTGTATTTTGTTTGCACCATTTATGAACTGACATTTAGGATTATCAAGACACAACATCATGCCATATCAATGTGACTATTTGATAGTGTTTTGAGACAATATATTGTGTCATTCATGTGTTTTACAAAGATTGGAGTCTTTGAGATGATATAGTGTTGCTACCTACATGTTTGACTCATTTTGTCCTTTATTGCACAAATGCACGGATTTGTTTAACTTTTGTGCATGTCTATCACATATTGGTTGAGTGTTTCCATCTCTATTTTGTCTATACAATGAACCAAATGCGATAATAATTGACAAAAAGTAGTGCATGATATAAACCGTTTGTGAGCTTGTGCAATTTATTTTGAAAAATAGAAAAGGGTTGCGAAAGGTATTTCATTTTTTTTGTGATAAAGCAACTGTTCAAATGGACCTAAAAAAGGGAGGAATTGAAAATTATCTAGGGTCCAATGAGGTTTAGAAGAGCCCGAAAAAATTGAAGGCAATAAAAAGAAAATTATGCCAAAAATGGAGCAATAGGTTTTTTAGTTTCATTACCTCATAAGAAAGATAAAAAGCGTTATCTTTTAATGAGGGATTTTGGATGGAATTTAAAACGATTTGCACGCCCTTGAAAGTCATGAAAAAAGCATTACAAAAGTTTTGGACGTTATTCGTGTGAAAATCATTTATACTTTGATTTGTTGATACTAAATTCAATAATTTTACACCTAAGGACTATTTTGATGTTCATTCTTTAGGAGTACACTTATGCATCTTGCCCACATGTCACGGTTGAGTCAATTTTCCTATCGAATTTGTTCACACCCATTCATTCTGTTTCCACGATTTGGTTGTCTTAGTAAAAATTCATGGTATGTGATTTTATTTGTAATATCATTTTTTGCATTTTTGTCTGAAAAATATGAAAAATGAAAAATAGTTTGTTTGCCTTGGTTTATTGTGACATCCCGATTTGATTTGTGCGATTTATTCTTTTTCTTGTCTATTTTGGACAAATAAAAAGGGGGAGAACGAATTATGATTTTATGGGGGAGTTTAAGTATGGGGAAGATTTGATTATGTTTTCATGATTATACTTATATCATTTCAAACTCAATATGTCACGAGGTTTTTACTTTGTCTCATGTGTGTAGGTACAATTGAATATTATTATTTTGTACACCCTAATGGGAAAAGTTTGGAGTTTTGAAGAATTGATTGTTGAAGCATCGTTTGAAAAAAAATGAAGACTTGTTCAGTTTATCTTTCCACATTTGAGTTTTTGGGAGGGTTGATTTGTATAGGTCATTTTAGTTGATAATTCGAATATTTTTATTTTGTACCGGCATAGACATAAGGGGATATTTATAAGGACATTGTTTGTCACAATTATTTATGTCGTATACCGCTACAAGTAGTCGAAGGATTGAGAATGTCACATCTACACAAGACAATCCGAATTTTAAGAAGACTTCAACATTCAAGCCCAACAAGGATTAATGCGGTAAAATATGTTTAAGTTCCATTTACATTTTACATTAAAAGTGTTGGGATATTTTTTATAAAAGTTAAAATGGTTTTTGAAATTTTTATAAATGGTTTTTATTCCAAAAATATTTTCTCATAAAATTTTTTGATTAATGTTTTTTGATCCTATGAACAGTTTTAACTTTTAAGGTTTCCAAGTTCTTTAAAAGTCTAAATATTTTTTAGGGATCAGGGACTGTCGTTTAAACAACAGCGTTCTCGTTCAAACAGGAACCTGTCTCGCTCGAACGATGTCGTATGTCATTCAAACGACAATTATTTATGCTGACGCATCACCACCTTAAATTTTATTATATATAAGGTGTCAGATTATTTGTTTTCACTTGGAGAAAAATAAGTTTTCACAGAATACGTTTTTATACTATTTTCCAACCATTTGAGGGTTCATAACTTTTGTTTTACAATTCACAATCCCAATTGCTTTTGTATGAGTTGTTTTGTGGAACACAAAACATAGTTTTCTATTGTTCATTCTTTGTGGGGAGATCTTTACAATCGAAAGATGCATGCTATTGTGGAGGGAGTCTCTGTGGAGTTTTAAGACTGGGTGTCTGGGCTGCGTGTCCTTGTGGTATAGTGTGCGAACCACTGCTAATTTCTAGTCGTTGCTTTGAAGGCTTGATGAAGAAACCGTGTGTAGGAGGGTAGTGAGACTGGTGTCTATGAATAACTGGAAAGGGTGAGGCGTGACCCACTCCAATGGACACTGCCTGCAAGGTCTTCAAGGTCTCCTGGTGCAACTTCTGAAGAAAACTTCTCCTTCGGGAAACAATGGAACTCAAGCTTCAACTCACTCCCTGCAAGAAGATGAACTTTCACAGCAAAAATAGCAATTTTCTCAAGGGAAACACCTGAGAGTGATGGCTGTCAGTGGGGAGTGAAGGAACAAGTCACTCAGCACTATGAGAATGAGCAGGGAGAGAATACTTAGGTAGGTCTGGTGATATTTTAGCAGAGTAACAGTGCAATTTCTATTGTCTATCTATTGACCTTGCCCAGAGGTCTATTTATACATGGGCGTTAGGGGTGAGCTGGCATTTTTGGGAGCCAAAATTGAGAGAGTTAGTGGGGAACAATATCTGAAGTGTACCATTTGTCCCTACCTGTAGGCAGCCTGCCTGTCCCCTCTGCAGGCGCCACCTGGCGCCAACCAAAACTCAAAAAGCACATATGTCCCCTAATGGAGACAAAATATCAAATTTGGTAGTTATCTTTTGAAACGGTAACTTGTGGTGCAATTTTGCAAATCTTGAGAGAGGAGACCTTAAGGACTCATCTCCTCTAAAAAGTGTTATTTTTCTTGAGAGGGACCTCGAGGACCCCCTCTTCTGGAAAAGTCATTTTCTTGTAAAGAGTTTATTTCTTGTGAGTAGCCAGCTCTTTGGCTGCTCACTTCACTTGTGACCAAGTGTGCAGTGTGCGTAGTCTCGAGTGACTTCTGGGTCTTCCTACTAGTATTCTCTCAATCCTATAGTGCTAAGTGGTTGAGCTTGCTCAATATACCTTGTCCCTCAGCCGCCAAGCCATAACTCCCAGGAGGTCCCAACGTGCCTGTTCGAGCACTGCTTGCTCGACTAGGCAACCTGTACAAGAAAGTAAAGTGTTAGTGTTGTTGTTCATTTAGAGACTTATGTTTCATGATGGGGAGTTGTTCGCGATAGCTACTCCCTCAATATGAGTTTCTGTCAAACCCCCTGTAGCAGCACTTCTTGAATAACGTTTCTGCAGTGACCCTTGTAGTGGCGCTGAGCCTTGCAGTGACGCTGACCCTTGAAGTGGCGCCGACACTTGCAGTTGCGCGGACACTTGCGGCGGCGCTGACACTTGCGGCGGCGTTGGCATGAAAAACGGCGCTGGCACTTGAAGCGGCGCTGACACTTGCAGCGGTGCCGACACTTGAAGCGGTGGCGCTGACGCTTGAAGTGGTGCTGACACTTGAAGCGGCGTTGATACTTTTGGCGGCGCCGGCCCTTATCGCGACGCTGACACTTGAAGCGGCGCCGACACTTAAAGCGTCGTTGGTGCTTGAAGCGGCGCTGGCGCTTGAAGCGGCGCTGATACTTGAAGTGGCACTTACGCTTGAAGCGGCGCTGATACTTGAAGTGGCGTTGACGCTTGCAACGGCGTTGATGCTTGAGGCGGCGCCGACCCTTGTCGCAGTGCCGACACTCGAATCGGCACCGACGCTCGTAGCGGCGCCGACGCTTGAAGTGGCGCTGATACTTGGAGCGGTCGCTGATACCTGAGGCGGCGCCGACCCTTGTTGCGGCGCCGATACTTGAAGCGGCGCCGACGCTTGAAGAGGCGCTGACGCTTGAGGCGGCACCGACCATTATCGCTGCACCGATGCTCGAAGGGGCGCCGATGCTCGAAGCGGCGCTGACGCTTGAAGTGGCGCTGATACTTGGAGCGGTCGCTGATACCTGAGGCGGCACCGACCCTTGTTGCGGTGCCGACACTTGAAGCGGCACTGACGCTTGAAGCAGCGCTGACGCTTGAGACGGCGCCGACCCTTGTCCTCTATGAGTTAATTGTAAAATATCCCAAGCTTCTTTAGCGGTTTCACACGTCATAATACGACGGAATTCATCCGGTGTGACAGCGCTAAATAAGGCATTTAAACCACGGGAATTGAAATTAGCAAGTTTAAACTCATTTTCAGTCCATCTATCGGCGGGTTTGATTACACGTTCATTTTCAACTAAATAAGTTGGTGGGGACCACCCATTAACAACAGACATCCAAACTCTTTCGTCGATAGATTTTAGTGCCGATCTCATACGCGCTTTCCAATACGCGTAGTTTGAACCATCGAAAATAGGAAATTTTGAAAATGGGGAAAAATCCATTTTAGCCAAAAATTATTTAAAAGATCGTTAACGAAATAATTTATCGCTTTCGCTCTGATACCAATTTGAAAACGCAAGTAATTTCCCTTTTAGATAAACTCGATGCGGAAGCGTTAGGATGATGGTTCAATAAAATTAAACAATAATACAGTCACTTAAACCGATTCATTAATCCAAGTCCTAGAATTTGCCTAAGTCATATTTATCAATATTAGCAAATTAGGCGAAACCAAATTTAAGCAAATGACTTGAATTAAATAGACTTTACCCAATATTTCATTTAGTCCCAAATTAAAGTGAATGTGATAATTAAACCAAATTTTATCTTGAATAATCCTAAGCATGCGTTTTCAATTGACATAGATGGAAGATGAACCAAATTAAGTATATAGTACATAAAAATGAATGCAAAGAGACTCAAACTTGAAGAGAGAGAAAATAGATCTGGGTCATGATTTCCATGAGAGAACTTTTTATTATATTTAACCTTTTTACATTCTCTGATTAAAAATATGATGAGAATTTGAATAGACATCAAAGATCTTACAAAATTTATTTCAAAATCAACAATGAAAATTATAAAATCTTACCACCGTCGTATATATTGGTATATGTAATCATTTAAAATATTTATTCCATGATATAAAATTGAAACTTGAGAATCAAGCAAAAAGTTATGATTTATGAAATTCACTATTTTTCAGATTTCTAAATAAGAATTAATCTAACAGTTATGATTTTAAAATCATGATATGCAATATTTTGCAGACAAAAATTGGACAATTAATATATGTATATAAACATAAAAATCATGATTGAATCAAAAGATGTACGTATAATATACAATTGATTATACATAGAGAAAATAAAAAACTTAGCTTTTGATAGAGAACAATGCTTGTAACACATTCCCACAGAAGACGCCAATCCGTTGAAGACAGAAAATGGCCACTATCATTTTAGTGGCGTCAACAGCAGATAAATGATGAGGATGAGATTGAAGATGAAGATAAACATTCACATCAAACATATAAGAGACAAAGGTTTTTAAAGTGGTTCGACTATGAATAAAGCCTACGTCCACTGTTATTTTATTCCCAGGGGTTTACAATAGCACTATAAGGTGTAGAGAGAGAAAGGATGTAAATCTTGTGTATGGGGTTTCTAGGTTCCCCCGGATCTCTCCCTTTTGGCTAAGGGGATACATGTATTTATAGTGATGGGAGATAACGACATTAATTGTATGTACACATTTATGTCTACATTCAACGAATCTAATTGTTAAATTGCTTGGTATGCTATGTGTTGTCATCTATTAATACATTATAAATGTACATTAAGGCTCATTAAATGCGCTGCCATCTTCATTAATGCACATTAAATGCATAGTTATCCTTTGATCTTCCTGGTTGGTATGCCGAACAACTCTCCTCGGGTGCCGACCAACTCTCCTCGGGTGCCGACTAATACTCCTCGGGTGCCAACTAATTTTCCTCGGGTACTGACCAACTCTCCTCGGGTGCCGACTAATACTCCTCGGGTGCCGACCAACTCTCCTCGGGTGCCGACCAACTCTCCTCGGATGTCGAATATTTCCACGTAGGATGACACGTGTCCTTTTCTTATTGGTCCTCGTAGATGGAGAATTTTTGCATTAATAGAAGCCCCCAATACTCCATGCTTGATGGTTTACTTGAAAGGATGGAGTATTTATTCTGCAGTGTTGCTCGGTGCTCGTGAAATTCTTTATCTACCTTCTTGATTTGTTCAACATAAAGTGCATTATCTCCTGGACGACATATTATGCAGGCTGATCGATGGTTGCTAATCTTTCTTTTGAGGAAATCCGTGTGCTATGTATCACCCCTGGGAATTTGGGTGAAGCCATGCCATAGTATGAAGCTTGTAGCTTGTCATAATCTTTAAGTATGTTGATTGGTTTGCTAGCCGACCAACTGCCTCCTGTGCAACTGAGTGCTAACTTCACGTGCTTGATTCTTCTGATTTATTATTCTCTAAATACTTTGTCGAGTAACATACTAGCTTTTGAACCCAACTCTTCAATCTGATTAGTACCAAGCTAGTGGTGGACTTCGAAACATTTTCATACAACTTCTTCTTTAATGTTGGCCGGGACAGTAGTAATATAGATCTCAGTGCTATAGATGCTAAATTTGACTTCTGAACTTCAATAGTATGTTCATAATAACTCCTGAATATGCCTCCTGAACTTCTGAATTCCTCCTGAACTTCAATATACCTCCTGAACTTCAATAGCCTCCTGAACTTCAATATCAAAAATAATTCCTGAGCAAGAAAAAACAACTCCTGAATGATAATTAGTCGGGCCCCCGACCGTGTGAGTTTGTGGAGTTGAATTTTATGCTCGACTGCATGATGTTATAAGAATGTGCCACCGAATGAATAAATATATCTGTAATAGAAGCGCCCAAGTGTGGAATGTGAACTTTGAATGATTTTTGCTTGATCGCTTTCACATACTCATAAAATGTTTCCGACCAACTGTAGTTGACTGCTTCTTATTTTCGACCAACCTGAGCTGACATTTTTGGGAATAGATTTACTTCCTAACCAACATAAGTTGGCATTTTTAGGAATATATAGTTTTACTTCCCGTAGGAATACATTTACTTCCTAACCAACATAAGTTGGCATTTTTAGGAATACATTTCCTAACCAACATAGTTGGCATTTTTAGGAATAGTTTTACTTCCCGTAGGAATACATTTACTTCCTAACCAACATAAGTTGGCATTTTTAGGAATACATAGTTTTACTTCCTGTAGGAATACATTTACTTCCTGAACAACATAAGTTGGCATTTTTAGGGATACATAGTTTTACTTCCCGTAGGAATACATTTACTTCCTAACCAACATAAGTCGGCATTTTTACGAATACAATTTTGATAATAAATGATAGAGACTTCCTCGGAGCTGACCAACGGATTGTTGGGAATAAGATATAATAAATGCTGGAGACATCCTTGGAGCTGACTAACAGATTGTTGGGAATAAGATAATATATGCCAGAGACATCCTTGGAGCTGACCAACAGATTGTTGGGAATAAGATATAATAAATGCTGGAGACATCCTTGGAGCTGACCAACAGATTGTTGGGAATAAGATAATATATGCTGGAGACATCCTTGGAGCTAACCAACAGATTGTTGGGAATAAGATAATATAAATGTTGGAGACCTCCTTGGAGCTGACCAACAGATTGTTGGGAATAAGATAATATAAATGTTGAAGACCTCCTTGCTGAAATAATAATAGAATATGCATCCAAATAGATATAAAGAATAATTAAAAATAATAAAATGCCTCGTTGATCTGTCGAGGTAGAATTATATAATGCCGAACAAGAATAAGATCTTCCATAACATAAGAATATGGCCGAGAAGGTTGTCACGCCTGAATATAAATAAGAATTATCCGACCAACTATCCGTTGGGGGTGAAATACAACGAATGTTGTATTTCTCCTTAAAGCTGAATAAGTATCTTGTCTAGGAACAATTTCATAATGCCGAATAAGAATAATATTTTCCAAAACATAAGAATATGGCCGAGAACTTTGCTGGGCCTGCATATAAATAAGAATTACCCCGACCAACTATCCGTTGGGGGTGACATATAATAAATGTTATAGTTCTCCTCGGAGCTGAATATGATAATAAGTATCTCGCCGAGTTCCATGTTGAGATGAATATAGAATATGAATCCTAAGGGATATATAGAATAATTTGTGCTTGAGCCGATATATGGGCCTGAATATAAATAAGAATTGCCCCAACCAACTATCCGTTGGGGGTGAAATATAATAACTGTTGTAGATTTTCCTCAGAGCTGAATATGGTATAAGTATTTTGCCGAGATCCTTGAAGAGATGAATATAGAATATGAATCCGGACGGATATATAGAATAATTCGTGCTTGAGCACAAATCAAAGCAATAATAAAATATATAGTTCCTTGCTGAGGTGAAATTTCATAATGCTGAGCAATGATAATAGTTTCCAGATTGTTTCCGAGCATTCGTCGGCGTTGAGTCTTGTACCTGTAAAAATTAATATCTTGCTCTACCATTTGTGTAGGCTGAATTGATTAGTCGTGAGAATAATTTACTCATCCAATCAATATATGATATGTATATGCTTGAGAAATAAAAATATTAATTTCAAAAAATGAAATAATATATGTTGGCTGATATGTCGAGGCACAATTGCCTGATGTCGAGCAATACTACTTTTCCAGAGGTTTACGAGAGCTTTCACCGGGATTGAATCTCGTCCCTATGAAATTTTAATAAGCTTCCCGAGCACCTGTCGAGACTAGAGAAAATAATTATTATCATGAGAATAATTATTCAGCCAAACAATATGTGATGTGTATCAGCATAAAATAATAAAAATTTCAAAATATGAAGAAATATTTTTATGCCAAATGTGTGTGAGATGGACAAATTTTTATCAGATATGCATCATAAATAAGACGTAGAGTTTTTTGTAAAGTTATTTAATCTCCAACAACTAATCAGGTATAAGTTGCTGTTTGAAAATTATTTATCACTTGGTTTTAAAGATATTTTTGGGGTGATCACAAGTTAAAAAAGACTTAATCCCCCTATTTGTCCCAGAGCTGAACTCGTGTTTAAAGAAATATCTGGGGTGCTTCGCATTTTTTAATACCTCAAGATTCTACTGCTGCCGACAAACGGCATGGATGTTACCGACCAACATTTAAGGATATCTCAAGTTATAGAATATATGGTGTCGACCAAGAAGCAAATGGTCCCCGACCAGCTGAGCAATTTTACCGATCAACAAAAATGGTGCATTGACAACACCGAACAACATTAGATGTTACCGACCAAAAAGTGGATGGTTGGATAGTTGTCGACCAGTAAATTGAACCCTCCGAACAAGACTGAGATGTCGCCGATCAAGAAGTAGATGATCGTCGACCTGCAATTGGTTCCACCGAGCTACAATATGGGGCTCTGACCAATAATAAGATACCTCGTAGTTGGATAAAATTATTTCAACGTTGCTGATGGATCTTCACATCTTATCTCCGACAAACAAAAATGGTCTGGTTAAGCTTCTCTTTAATAAAATATGGCCCAAGATGATGTCGACCAATAATATAGATGGCTGACCAGAATATCTCGAATCTAAATCAGAAAAATAACATTCGATGTAAAATTTAAGCATTAAGAATGTTAATTAAATGAATAATTATCTAATTCACTAGATCGTGTGATTTCGACGAAGAAACCCTATGATGTGATGAACGAGGGTCCAACATATCAAATTTGTGCCCAGAGTCTTGATATGGTCATGATTGTTTTACTGATCATCTTTTACAAGGGGTGGGTAATGATTTTTCAGGTGACAGAAAATTATTTTTTTATATTGATCCCTTCCTATTCCATATTTGGAGAGATAAAAATATGGTGAATGATGTAAGTTATTACCAAATTTATATAAAAAATCAATCGTTCGAACGACGGACCAGTATACCTTGGTGGGAACTCGTTGGCAAAACTCGTTCGAGCGACATCTGGTTCGAACGAAAAACTCGTTCGAACGACATATCTAACGAACGACCAGAAAGATTGAAAAATTCATTTTTAGCCCAGAAAACTTTATAAACATTTATTTAAAGTTTTAATTAATTCTTTCTTAAAACAAAACGCAGTTTTTATAAAACCTAATCACCCAATAAACTTGTTCCAAGCTCCTATATATATATAATTGCATTCATACCTTGGGAGCATGGAACTATGATTGATGACGTAGAAACGAGGCACGCAAACCAGCACATTTGATGAGGCTTTATACTCTTTGCCGCTACGTCTTCAACAAACACTTCATAGGCTTGAAAGTATTACAATGACATACTATCCTATGAATAAATGTTTTTGTCCGGAATTGAGCCAACACAATACATGGACTCAATTGGAAATTTGTGTCCTTACAAATCTCCCCCTTTGGCTATTCCGGGACAAAAACCAAAACAAAAATCCTAAAGGGTCGTCAAGCTCACTAGACTCAAAAACATAACCCACCCAAACTTGACTCAACCCAAGGATGCCTCTTTAGAAGAAATCCTGCACACTTAAGCAAACTCATCAAATGCATAGGGAATATCAAAGTATTAAATGCAATTAATTAATTACCCCCCCTAAATTAATTCTCCCCTTTATCAAACACATGACCTACTGAGAAAGAGGTCTCCCTCTAAGATAAATCTCCCCCAAACTTGGATACGATAATAATAGGATTAGATACCATACAATTTCTCCCCCTATCATCATTCTCCCCCTTTTTGTCCAGGAATAGGCAAAGGATGAAGAACTAATAAACATAAAAGCATGTTGAAGCTGAAAGTTATAAGACATGAAAGCATATAGGCAATAAACGCAAGGCAAAGACAAACAAATATCATATATATATATATATATATATATATATATATACTATAAATATACCAATAAGTACTTGCATATATAGATAGATATAAACACACACATGACACAAAATACAATTAGTTTGCACACTCGTATGGCAAAAATGGGTCATATGGAAACGGAAGTGTTGGGGTGTGAACTAGCAACAATTAAATTTAGACCCAAACACTTAATAAACATTCACGGAGTTCTCATTTGATTGCAAACTTCATCACATTTAAATATAACCTCATGTGACAATCTAAATATTTAACTCAATGAACAAACATACACAATGCATACAAGCCTAGCATGATGATGATTCTACAAACCAAATAGAGTCATGACATTAAAGACAACTAGGATAAACGGACATTGTGAAAACCGTTGATATACCATCCACTTCTCCCTCAATAATCATATATATTCTTTTGCTTTTGAATGAATATATCAAATAAACATAGGCCGTGGCAATTGTTTTCTTTTTAATGCCAAATATTCTGTTTTCAGGCCTTTGGACCACGTATTTCTTTTAGGTCCATTCAAACGGTGGCTTACTATCGCAAAGGATCACTTAGTCCTTTCGGAGCCCTTCCCCGTGCATATATATTTTATCATGTTTTCATTTTTCACACAAATCTCACATGCAATGGATTTTGACATGCACTAGTCCTCCTTGGTCATAGATATGCAGATGACTAGACTGGTAGGAGAAGACCTCAAAAAGCTCAAATATAACATGTGACATTAAGATTTCAAAAGATCTCGTGCATGTGTGAAAAGAGGCATATAGAAATATAATCCATTTAATACAACACAAAATCCAACTACTCCATAAAATATAGTAAAGAACATTTTAAGGATTGACAATCTAAACCAAAAGTTCTAGCCATGTGGGAGCGTAAAAGATGGGATTCAAACACAAATATATGCCACATAAAGTGTGTCAAACTAAAATACACACAAAATAAAATCTTTTTGAGTTTTTGACATTTTTAACCAAAAATAAAAAATATATACTCAAAAGAATACACAAAAATCATTTGTATTTTTCATTCAGCTTAAATGAAATAAATAAAACACAGATGATAAACAAAAATCTTTTTATATTTTTCAATTAATTCAGACACAAAATATAATACAAAAAGATAAACAAGTCATAATTTCTAGCATGTGAAATGAAATAAGACAATGACTAGAAAATGACTAAACAAGCATACATTTAGCATGTGAATATAGCATGAAGTACAAACGCTAAAGTATGCAGACACTAACACCTTCATCCTTTAGATTTATCAAGGGAGGAAGCATGTGAAAGTAAATGAGAATCAAAAACCCTATTTTGCAAGGCAACCAAGTCGGATTTCCTAACCCAAATTAATGAAGAAAGACTATCTTGGGGTGTTGGAACGTTAACTACCGTGGTTACTTTACTATGGCATTTTCTAGGAATTCGTTTAAGATCAAAACAAAATTTCCTAAGATGACCTTTTCGACCACAATGTGTACAAGAAAAAACATGTCGAAAAGATTTACTTAAGGAGTGATCTTTAAATGCATTCCTAGTAGATTCTTCTAAAACATTGGTCTTGGCTTTATGAGTAGATTCATTACAAGTATTGAAGCCTAAACCACAAGTGTCATTTTTAATTTGGACCGTTCCTAACATTTTATCTAGTTTTTTCGAACGACACTCCAAATCAAATTTGACATTACTAGAATCTTTTAATTTATTTTCCAATTCTAAAATGTTAGATTCTAGTAAAACATTTCGCTCTTAAAAAATAAGAAGCTCCTTTTTCAAGGATTCCATTTAACCCTTAAGGCTATCTCTTTCGCCTTCTACATATTCAATCTTCTCTTGAAGAGTCCTTTCACGTGTCCTAAGGTCTTCTATTAAAGCACTTTAATCAACGACCTTGACGCTTTCTCTTAAACTAGCTTCTAACTTCAAATTATCTCTTTTTAATTTAATAGATTCTTTATAAAGCTCTTGAAAAGCATTTTGAAGTTCACTCACATTAACCTCTTCTTCATTTTCACTCTCTCTTTCTTCTTCACTCTCACTATCATCAAAAACAAGAGAATCATGTATAATGACCTTGGAAGTGGCATGTGCTATCGTTTCATCAATCGATGAGTTCTCACTATCACTCACATGACTAGCCATAAAAGCCACAAAATTTTTCTTAGTAGGGGAAGCGGGCTTCTCTTCCTTATCACTATCACTAAGGGTCGCATTATATGAAATGGGTCGCTTACCCTCTTTCCTTAGTTTAGTGGGGCACTCATAAGCCCTATGGCCATAAACTTCACAACCAAAACACTTATTAGACTCATCCCTATCTAAATTGTCATTACAAGGTTTAGGGATCTTCTCGGCTTTAGAAATCTTCTCGCTTTTATCATGTTTAGAAGTATCAAATTTCTTAAAATCATTTTAAAATTTTTCTTTGTTAATTTTAAGAAATTTTCTAAATTTACGAGCAAACAAAGCCATGTCTTCCGAGTCACTATCACTCTCGCTCTCTACTACTTGTTTGACCTCTTTTCGGGCTTTTAAAGCAACGCCCTTTTCGATCTTCTTTTCAATTTTAGAGGGAAACATATCTAGTTCATAGGTTTGTAAATCACCTACAAGCTCTTCTAATTTCGTAGAGGCTAAAGTTGGTAAAGAATTTAAAACGGTCACTTTTGGAATAAATCTATCGGGTAAGGACCTTAAAATTTTCTTTACAGCACGGTCGTCAGGTATTTTCTCTCCCAAGTTAAAAGATGAATTAACAATATCAGAAAGTCTAGCATAAAATTCATCAAAAGTTTCTTTTTCATTCATTTTGATAGTTTCAAATTTAGTGGTGAGGTTTTGGAGTTTTGAAGCTTTAACGACACTAGTTCCTTCATGAGTTAATTGTAAAATATCCCAAGCTTCTTTAGCGGTTTCACACGTCATAATACGACGGAATTCATCCGGTGTGACAGCACTAAATAAGGCATTTAAACCACGGGAATTGAAATTAGCAAGTTTAAACTCATTTTCAGTCCATCTATCGGCGGGTTTGATAACACGTTCATTTTCAACTAAATAAGTTGGTGGGGACCACCCGTTAACAACAGACATCCAAACTCTTTCATCGATAGATTTTAGTGCCGATCTCATACGCGCTTTCCAATACGCGTAGTTTGAACCATCGAAAATAGGAAATTTTGAAAATGGGGAAAAATCCATTTTAGCCAAAAATTATTTAAAAGATCGTTAACGAAATAATTTATCGCTTTGGCTCTGATACCAATTTGAAAACGCAAGTAATTTCCTTTTTAGATAAACTCGATGCGGAAGCGTTAGGATGATGGTTCAATAAAATTAAACAATAATACAGTCACTTAAACCGATTCATTAATCCAAGTCCTAGAATTTGCCTAAGTCATATTTATCAATATTAGCAAATTAGGCGAAACCAAATTTAAGCAAATGACTTGAATTAAATAGACTTTACCCAATATTTCATTTAGTCCCAAATTAAAGTGAATGTGATAATTAAACCAAATTTTATCTTGAATAATCCTAAGCATGCGTTTTCAATTGACATAGATGGAAGATGAACCAAATTAAGTATATAGTTCATAAAAATGAATGCAAAGAGACTCAAACTTGAAGAGAGAGAAAATAGATCTGGGTCATGATTTCCATGAGAAAACTTTTTATTGTATTTAACCTTTTCACATTCTCTGATTAAAAATATGATGAGAATTTGAATAGACATCAAAGATCTTACAAAATTTATTTCAAAATCAACAATGAAAATTATAAAATCTTACCACCGTCGTATATATTGGTATATGTAATCATTTAAAATATTTATTCCATGATATAAAATTGAAACTTGAGAATCAAGCAAAAAGTTATGATTTATGAAATTCACTATTTTTCAGATTTCTAAATAAGAATTAATCTAACAGTTATGATTTTAAAATCATGATATGCAATATTTTGCAGACAAAAATTGGACAATTAATATATGTATATAAACATAAAAATCATGATTGAATCAAAAGATGTACGTATAATATACAATTGATTATACATAGAGAAAATAAAAAACTTAGCTTTTGATAGAGAACAATGCTTGTAACACGTTCCCACAGACGACGCCAATCCGTTGAAGACAGAAAATGACCACTGTCATTTTAGTGGCGTCAACAGCAGATAAATGATGAGGATGAGATTGAAGATGAAGATAAACATTCACATCAAACATATAAGAGACAAAGGTTTTTAAAGTGGTTCGGCTATGAATAAAGCCTACGTCCACTGTTATTTTATTCCCAGGGGTTTACAATAGCACTATAAGGTGTAGAGAGAGAAAGGATGTAAATCTTGTGTATGGGGTTTCTAGGTTCCCCCGGATCTCTCCCTTTTGGCTAAGGGGATACATGTATTTATAGTGATGGGAGATAAAGAGATTAATTGTATGTACACATTTATGTCTACATTCAACGAATCTAATTGTTGAATTGCTTGGTATGCTATGTGTTATCATCTATTAATACAATATAAATGTACATTAAGGCTCATTAAATGCGCTGCCATCTTCATTAATGCACATTAAATGCATAGTTATCCTTTGATCTTCCTGGTTGGTATGTCGAACAACTCTCCTCGGGTGCCGACTAACTCTCCTCGGGTGCCAACTAATACTCCTCGGGTGCCAACTAATTTTCGTCGGGTACTGACCAACTCTCCTCGGGTGCCGACTAATACTCCTCGGGTGCCGACCAACTCTCCTCGGATGTCGAATATTTCCATGTAGGATGACATGTGTCCTTTTCTGATTGGTCCTCGTAGATGGTGAATTTTTGCATTAACAGGTCTAATTATGCTTACTGGAAAGCCCGAATGAAATCTGATTTAAAATAAATCGATGAAAGAGTTTGGGTCATTTGTGAAAGAGGTTGAAATCCTCTCAATGTCACCGCAAATAATGTCATGAATTTAAAACCTCTGTCAGACTGGACTGAGGATGAGTTTAGGTGGAGAACAAAAAATAAGATAAATAAAAAAAGTCACAACTCAACTAATTACAGATCTAATATGGAAAGAATGTACAATGGATATGTATAAGAATGATTGAAATAAAATACTTGGAAATACGACATGTTAGTTGAATTAGTGAAATATAACATGATAAGTGTAAGCCGTACTCAAGGTCTTCTCACCCATTTTGTCTCAAATAGGCAGCGGGTGAAAGACATATACACGAGAGATAAAATAAAATATTCTACACAAAATTGCCATAACAAGGGTAATATCAAGGGTCTCCTACTTTATCAAAATAAAGGAGGCATCTTTTGTCATTTGTTAAACTACCACACCCTAAATCATCCGAAACGAATTATAAGCGTGATATATACCGAGGAAATGACAAATATGCAAAAATTTTATGTAAGAACTATCATCCCAATGGCTTTTCTGAGTGATTCAAACCTAATATTATCCAATGGTTTTGTGAATAGGTCAGCCAATTATTTTTCTGTGTTTATGTACTCAATTTCAAGTTCCTTAGATTCAATAAGTTCTCTAATAAAGTGATGCCTTATCTTGATGTGCTTAGTGCGTGAGTGCTGAACAACATTTTTAGATATATTAATAGCATTCTGGTTATCACAAAAAAATGTAAATTTGTCATCCTTAATACCAAAATCACACAACATTTCTTTGATCCATAATAATTGAGCATAAAAGCTACCAACGACTATATACTAAGATTCAACAGTAGAAAAGGATATGCAATTCTATTTTTTACTACTCCATCCAACTAGATTATTTTATACATAATAGCATGCACCAGATGTACTTTTACTACCATCGAACAACCTACCCAGTAAGTAGTGTCTTTTGTGTACCAAATGCCATAAGTAAGTATGCCTTAACATATTTTATAATCCGTTTTACACACAATAAACCCCCTTTTGTAGTTAAACATTGATAGCATGCACAAACACATACAACAAAAGAAATATCATCTCTAGATGCAATAAGGTATAGTAAAATCCATATCATGCTTCTATATAAAGTAGGATCTATGCTTTTTTCATGTTCGTTTTTAGATATTTTAGTTGAAGTACTCATGGGTGTTCGTGAAGTTTTAACATTACTAAGACCAAACTTTTTCACTAAGTCACCAACATATTTAGACTGAGAAATGAAAAGGCCATCACTACATTGTTAAATATGTAAATCGAGAAAATATTGGAACTCCCCCACTAAGGACATTTGAAATTCACTATGCATTATAGTAGAAAAGTCCTTTACTTATTAAGGGGAATTGGAACCAAAAATGATATCTTATACATATACTTGTGTAATCAAAACATTATGATTAATTTTTCGAACGAATAATGTCTGGTCATTGCCACCATGCACAAATCCTGTATTGACTTAAAGGTTAAGAGGTGATTATACCAGGCCCTAGGGGCTTGATTTAACCCATACAATACCTTTTTAATCAATAGACATGGTTAGGGTAAGAGTGATAAAAAATACCCTTAAGTTTCTCTACCTATACTTCCTCTGATAAAATACCAATACCAATTAGATAAAAAAGACCCTTGTTATCGAGGAAAAATTCTCGTCAAAGTCTATTCCCTATATCTGAGAATATCCTTATGCTACTAACCTATCTATGTTTCTAACTACAACCCCAGATTCATCAATTTTATTTTTAAAAATCCAATGGGTGCCAATAACCTTTTTGTCTTCAAGCCATGGGGCTACATACCAAACACCCTGGCTCTGAAACTGGATAAGCTCTTCTTGCATATAATTAATACCTAACGAGTCACAAAGGGCATCGTTTACACTTTTTGGATCTACGAGAGAAATAAAACATGCAAAGTTAGCCAGATTTTTGAATTGGGATCTGGTTTGCACATGCTCAGATAGGTTACCAATAACCTTCTCAATGGGGCGGTATTTATAAACCTAGGACAGTACTACAGGGACCTCGGGTGGCAGTGGATCAGTTATCTCAGGAGAGTTAGGAATAAAAACATTTCCAGACTCATCCATAACTACTGATTGACTATCGTGACTCTCAGCGCTTGTGTCAGTGACAATTACATTAATAGATATTATTATAACCTTGGTACACAGGTTGTAAACACGGTGGGCCCTACTTGATTGGGAATATACCAAAAAAATGTTTTTATCATCTCGAGTATCAAATTTTGAAAGATTTTCTCTTCTTTGCAGACATAACAAATACTCCCAAAGGTTTCAAAGTACTTCAAGTTGGATTTTTTTATTGTACCATAGTTCGTAGGAAGTTTCTTTGGTATTTTTTCTGAGGTATACATGGTTGATAATGTGACACGTCATTTGGATTGCCTCAACTCAAAAGTATTTTGGCAACCCTTTGGTATGCAACATAACCCTATCCATCTCTTGGATTGTCCTATTCTTTCGATCAACAATACGGTTATGTTGATATTTCTTAGGTTCCCTAAATTCATGTTTATATCCATTGCCTACACAATATTCTATCGCACCGAAGTCTTTGAATTCGCCACCTCTATCACTCCTTATGCGAGATACTTAGATATCCGTCTCATTTTCAATCTTTAAAAGGATTTTAAGAAATTCTCGAAAGGTGTTCGATTTATTTTTCATAAAAGCAACCCTAGTAAATCGCTTAAAGCCATCCACTATAAAAAGAACATAACTATTACCACAAAGGCTCAAAGTTCAAGAGTTACCCATGAGGTCCATGTGGATTAGTTCAAGAGGATTAAAAGTTGAAATATCTTTAACTTTCTCGTGAGCAGTTTTACTTATTTTCCCCACTTGGCAAGGACCACAAACAAAGTTAGAAGTGATTTTCAGTTTGGGTAAACCTCTAACTATTTCTTAGGAACTTAATCTGTGTAGGTTATCAAAATTAGGGTGCCCTAATCTATTATGCCATAGATTAGAATCATCTGATGTGGCTATCTTACAAGATTCATTACTTGGAATCACTGTGTAATAGTTCACCTGAGTTCTATTTTCGAAAAGAATGCAGTTACCCTATTTGTTCAAAATTTTGTAATTAGTTTTGGAGAAGCTAGCTGTGTGATCGGAATCACAAAATTATAATTTACTATTTAGATTAGCCTTAAGACCTTTTACTAATAAGACATCATTTATAGCAGGAAGCCCCTCTTGACAAAGCATTATCTTACCAATGATCTTGGTTGAGACTCCATCGCCAAAAAGGAAAGTACGTCCTAAAAAGTCTGTCTTGTTTGTCAATTTAGTCTCATCCCCAGTCATGTGCATTCAGGTACCAATCATCTAAGGTACTCTTCACTCTAAGAGTAGTAATAACCACATTGCACCTAAGCTGGGGTAAGAGGTAATGTTTTCTAACCAAAATGGCCATGATTTTAACATTTTTCTTTGCTTTCAACTTAGTAATGGTCTGAGGAGTCTTTCTAAGTGCTTTCTTTTTAGTTCGAGGTCCTCCCTATTTCTTCCTATAGTTAAAGTTTTGAATGGTCTACCTAGGGAGAACATATGTATTCCTACTCTTCCTAGAATAGTTAAAATTTTGATAAACAAATGTGTACATATGTTTTTGAAATCATTCAGTAATGGGGTGCCCATAGACATTGCAATAATCACATTATTGGTGCGAGGTAGGCTTGACTATATTACCTAAGTCCTTGAAACTAGGTCTGGTCATGTTTAACACATTGATTTTAACTGCATTAGTCTTACTATTTTGTCCAAATTCCGTTATAGGCGGAAAAATGTACTTAGCTTTACCGTTAGGGTTGGGCTTTGGATTACACACATTTCGTGTTGCTTTAGAGATACCAACATGTAAAATGTTTTCTTAGATTTTTGCAAAGTTTGGCCCATTTCAACTAAGACTACATTTGAATTTGGAAGAGTCGTCTTTGTTTCCTTAAGATTTCTATCAAAGCCAAGACCAGTTTTATCATTAGATTTAAGTTTGCTACCAAAAAAGTTATCATCATATGATTTAGATGTGTTTCAAAATGCAAGCATTTCTTAAACACATTTGAGACTTTTTGTTTGGATTCTTACAATTCAATTAAGGATGCCTTATACCTTTTTTCCAAAACATCATTTTTCTTTGAAAACTCTTTCAATTGAGAAACATATTCTTTGGTTTATGTCTCATGTGCAACACAATGGGTTGTGTAATCCTTAACGTTCTTCCTAACTGTATTACAAAGTTGTTCAATACATTCAGTCAACTGTTTCACCATTTTATCTAGCTTGGCACTCCTCTTAAGAGTCTTAGGGTACAATTATTGTATATTAAGTAGGTTATTATCGGACTCACTAAGTGATCTGTGTGAAGTATCCCCTAATGATTCCATTTGTGTAGTATAATAAACATGTTCAATTCATCTCAAGATTTTTCACTTTGACTCACACATTAACATGAGCTCTCTACATCATTTACAACAGTAGCAGATACACTATTTACAACAATAGAAATTATATCCATATCAACATGCAAAATGGATTTCTCAATAGGGAAACATGCATTGTCATCAGAATATATTATCTTAGCAAAGAGGTACATGTATTATTCATTAACACTGGATGACTCAGGTTCATCCTCTTTAGTCATACCGGGTTTTGTACATATTAGCCTTGACAATGTTATTAATTTTTACTCTAAACTTAGTAGCAATGTATCCCATTTTCCCACAACGATGACATTGAACATTATTATAGTCCTTCTTAGGGCTGTTATGATCAGAGGTCTATTTGTCACCATTTCTATCATGTGGTCTATAATTTTGAGAGTTTGGATAGCCAGATTTTGCCTTGTTTAGAAGCTATTGAATTTTTAAACTTTAGGGTTTTCTTAAACTATTTGCTCATTAGGGAAATCTGGTTATCTAAACTTTCCAAATCACAATCCTCCTCTAAGTCTAAGTCAAAGTCAGGCAACACTTGTTTAGGGACAATCATTTAAGATGAAAAAACAACATTAGATCCAGAGGATCTCTTACTATGGGAGGTCATTTATTTCTTATGCTCTAACTCCATTTCCACAGTTTTGAGTTTACTACTTAATAATTTAGGAGTTAGGTTAGGGTCATCCATCTCTTCTATGGCATATCTTTTATTATCAAACTTAATGAGCAGGGATCTCAAGATTTTAAGCACGATTTCTTTCCTATCATAAATTATCCTATTAGCATAATTTAATATATAAGTCATCAAAAGATTCAGTCTCATCTATCATCAGTGTGTTATATTGTTGGACTAACATTTGGGTCTTTCCAGACTTAACACGCTCATCACCTTCATGGGCAGTGATAAGGGTGCCCTAGGTGTCTTTGGAAATGATACAGATAAATATACGTTTGAATCCATGTTCGATAACAAACATAAAGTTACAGTTCTTTGCATTATTGTTACTAAGTGACATTTGTTTTTCTTCCTTAGTGAACTCATTGAGACTTTTCTTATTTCTTATAGTATTAGTTTCATCTAAAGGCTTAGTAGGGTGAACATAGCCATTTTCAATCATGTCCCATACATCATCACCCAAAGTTCCTTGGATGAAAGCAATCATCCTTACCTCTCAGTTAGAAAAATTGTTCCATCAAAGAGGTATGGACGAGACAAGTTACCAAGATTCTAAATGTTTTCATATATTTTAGAAAACAAGAAGCCAAAAGAAATTTTAGGAGTTTCAGGATCAAAATATTTTTAACAAACCCGCTCTGATGCGACTTGAAAATACTTCACCAAGTTATTAATAAAAGTTAAATTTTAGGTAAACTCCGCATAAACTCTTTTAGGTAACTTTTTTTGAATAAACAACACAAGATGTGTAAAAAGTTGTACAACATCAAACTTAAGTTCCTTGGTTACCAGGTTTTTAAAATAAAAACCTTAATAAGTCTTTAAATGTCAGAAACCAGGAATGTAAGAAATAAAAACAGAAAACAGTAAAGCACACACGATATTTTTTAATGTCGTAAAATCTCAATTTGAGATTACATCCATGGTGACCTCTATGCCACAACCAAAATTCCACTATAGTAAAACAGGAATTACAAGTATACAATCAAATACACAAGATCCTAACATAAGTTCAGAAATATACCTAACGAGAAAAGCTCCACCACGATACTATTTCTGATGCTATGATCCTCTTGATCTAATTCCTCCACTTTAATTCCTCGCTCCTTATAGCGAACTCAGCAACACACTTTAATCTATGTGTTAGTGTGTAAGATTATTTATGGCTGTGAAGTGCCTATATGCAGTATGTAGCCTCACATCTCTCTTTAATTATACAAACAGTCCTATGAATTACCAGAGTTGCAAAATCAAGAAAACCAGACTTTGTTTTGAAAAAAACTATTTTTACCAGATTTGAAATTAGATCTTCAAATAAACAGATCTAAACTCGAAGTTTATTTATATGCAAAATAAAATTTACAAACTGTAAAACTTTATTTTAAATTTTCAGATCTAAAACTCATGAACTTCTTGAAGTCTGTTTTTCAAGATTTTGAAACCAGAAATACTTGGATCGAAAACATAAACAAAAAAATACAAGATCCAACACATAGAGTATTCCTACAACATAAATAACAAAAAACAACCTAAGATAGATTGTGGAAGTGTATCTTAGAAGTTCTACTCATGATTTCTAGATTGAAATGTGAGAGGAACCTTGAGAGGTTGTTTCTAAGAGAGAAAAGATTATTAGAGTGTTCCCAAAAATGCAAACCCAACCCCACAAAAAAACCCTAACTCTTTTTCACTCAAAACCCTAGGTTTTCTTTGAAAACTTTGTACGAAAAAGTGTTTCATTTATAAGAAAAACACTCAGATCTCACTCTCGATTTTCTTCTCTCTTTCTCTCTATTTGCTCTATCTCTCTCTTCTCAACCTAGACAACTGCCAAAATTTCTCTTAGGCAAAGACTTATGGTCCTATTTATAGTAATGTTGGAAGATTCTGTAAATACGAAGTAAAATAGACTGCTGAGATTGAAACTACGATTCAAAATTAAATCCAAGGGTTAGTAAGCCACCATACATATGTGTATCCTGATTGGTTATAATCATTCGTACTGGGATCACTAAATAGGACATGTAGGTCTTGGATTGTTTAAATCCAATGGGTCGAAATGTGTCTTAAGATTGTGAGAGGGAAGATGCATAACAACATCCAATCGACACACACCAGCTAGGAACCGTCTAACTTGATATAAAACACGTGTTTTTAAGTTTTAAAAAATCATACTTTGCACAACAAAATTAATAGCCGATTTTGGTTTTTTCCCAGGGAAGTTTTTCCGAGAAAAATATTAATTCCAATTTTAGCCCAAAACATTTTAAAACCCTAATTTAAATGTTTAAAAATCATTTTAAAAATATTTAAAAATTCTCAAAAAATATTTTAAAATATTTTAACACACACACACACGCAATGCATAATATGAATTTGTGTTCCTAGAGTGTGTTGTTTAACTTCTCTTTAGGCTTATGGTTGACTTGGAAGATGCGGAGGATGCTGATTGTAGTCTTCAGAGTACACATGGAGAAGAGCTCAAAAAAATCTAAATTTTTTTCTCTATATATTCAAACTAGTTGGAACTCCTATATGGCACAAACTTAACTAAGTCAACCATATAATGTGTTCTCAATCTCCCCATTTAGATATTAGAGACAAAATTCCCTTAAGTACTCTGTACTCGTGGGTAAAAAAAAATCCAAGATTCCCATACAAAGGAGTTAATCTACCAATCCCCATCCTAGAACAAAAAATAAGATAAATAAAAAATGATATAACTCAACTAATTACAGACCAATACCCTAATACGGTAATAATGTATAATGGATATGTATAAGAATTCCTAAAATAAAAAACTTGGAATCATGGCATATCAGTTGAATAAGTGAAATATAACATGATAGCCTTCGTTCCATGAGCCTTTCTCCCCACATTATGGACCATTTCTTGAGCCAGAAGAACCTTATCTTAAATACATCTCCTTTTAACAAAGCCACTCTGATTCTGAGAAATCAAATTGGGAAGAAGAGTGCTTAGTCTAGAGGATGAAGTTTTGTAAATCACTTTATAAGAAAAGTTGCATAGACTGATGGATCTATAATCTTTGCATATTTTTGGATGTTGAATTTTTGGGATCAACACAATGGAGGAGCCGAACCAACTTTTAGGGAGCTCCTTGCCTACAAAAAACTATTTATGGCCTTAATAAAGCCATATTTAATAATTTTCCAGTATTTCCTATATAATTTCCCCCCAAAACTGTCTGGGCACGGAGCTGAATCCTCACTCAGAGAGTGGACAACTTGGTACATTTCCTTTATAGAAGGAAATTCCTCTAGAAAAGCATTACAGTCTGTCATGATAAGGGAAGTGATGAAACTAATAAGATTGTCTCTATTAGATGTGGATTCTAAAGAAAGTAGATTTTAATAGTGGGACACAATGTGGTTGTTGATGTCTTCTTTTCCACAAGCCACTTATCTTGAGATTCTTTAGTTTTGTGGATAACCAACCTTTGGTGCTTAGATTTCACTTAAGAATGAAAGAACTTCGAATTTAAGACCCCATCTTTAGACCACTTTATCGAAGATTTTTGTCTTTAGTAACCTTCGTCATTATGGAGAGCCTTACTCAACATAGCTTTGCTTTGATTAAGACAAATTATGTTTTCTTTCCCTCTATCCAATTCATAAACCACCTCCTTTTAACAAACAACCTCTTCCCAATTTGTGACCTCTTGAAAGATATCCTTAAAAGTTACTTTATTCCAAATTTTTAGACCACCCTCGAGTCTTTTAAGTTTCATGGATTTTTTTTTGTAAATTGTAGGCATTACACTCCCCAATCCAATAAGAATTAACTAACTCTTTAAAATTCTGGTAAATTCTGGTGGGATCACCGCGTGCATTGAAATTTGAATGGCTTAGGGACATTATCGTGGGTTGTTTTGATGTTAAGAAATAGTGGAGCATGGTTTGAACATGATTTGTTGAGATGTTGGATGGAAGTGTTGGGGAACAAAGGGATCATTATTTGTTAACCAACCCTTTATCCACTCTATCCATTATCATACTTTGCTCAGCTTTATTATTACACCAAGTGTATCTCCTGCCTCTATAGCCGAAGTCAGATAACCCATAATTATCTAAAGACTTAGTAAAATCACCAACTGAGTGAGTACCCACATCAAGACCACTAAGATTCTCCTCTTGACATGCCAAAACATTAAAATTACCAATTATTAGAGGGGATTAGAATCACTGCAATCATTAATAACCAGTAATTGATCCCATAGTAGAACTATCCTATCAATGGGAAACTTTGCATAAACAATTGTAACTATAATCTCATTCATTAGGGAGTGGTGAGACATGCATACAATGATATTCTGCTCCTCATTGGAAACATATCTAACTTCAATACCAAATCTCCACAGAATCTGAATTTTCCCAGACATAATGCTACAACAATCCTCAAAGCCCCACTTGGTTCTATACTTGTCAATTTTCTTATTATCTACTTTTGGTTACCTCAGAGATATAATTGGACATTTGTTCATTCTTAATAATTTCTTAATTTTTATAGATGAAGACCAGTTAAATACCGCCTAATGTTCCATATAATCATACAAATCATTTAGAATATTTTGGATATGATTGAATGTTGTCAGAGGCAATTGATTTGGTTATTCTCTTTGAGGAGTGGTCATTGTATTTCAGTAGTGATGATGCTCAAAATCACCACTCAAGTTTATACTCATCTCAAGCTTAAGTTAAGTCAATAATGGAGATAATGATCACAAATATGTAAATATGTAAGAAGAAGATAATAGAAATAGGTACACACGGATGTAAGTGGTTCAGCCAAAGGCCTAATTCACTGTGCAAGAGGGTATGTGTTTGTATTACTGAAAGGCACTGAAGGCCATAGATTACAATTTCCACAACCTTTCTCTTTCTTCTATTTACAATTGGGCAGAGTTTCTACAAGGGTTGGAATTATTCAATCCCCTATGATGAAAATAAAGTTGGTTTATATATGCTTGGGGGTGTACAGTGCACACCCCAAGCATGTATGCAATGTGCATGAGATGAGGCTACTAATGGGAGAACGCCAAATGTCCCCTTTATAAGCATGTCATGATAATGAAATATTCCCTCACATGGGTTGAAGATCTGTTGCAACGATATATCCACGTGGTCTAATGATGCATGAGTCTCGTGTGCCATACGAGATATCAAGGCCGATTTTAAAGGTTCTAGCCGAGACGAGACTGAAGGATGGCCTCCTAAGGGGACGGCCATAGAGGTTGCATAATATCATCTTAGGACGGTCAATAAGGTCCCAGCCTCTCGGTGGGGTACGAGGCCGACACATGAGTGGGCCGATTCATCAGAGATAGCTTGAACTGGATAACATATCTTGCTGAGTGATCGTAAATATAGAGGATGAGGTCTAAAAGGCTGCGACTATTAAAGGTGGGCTTACACGGGTCGACCAACGAGTGAGTCTGATGGACATTGAGTAAGGTCTATTGAACCAGGACGGGTTGAGTCCAAGAAGAGACCATACTTATGTATATCAATTACCCCTAGCTCTTAGTCATCAATGAAAATGGAAAGCTGAGGGGTATATTCGACTTATCCCCTGTGAGGATGAGACTCCCTAGTGTTGGAGGTTACTATTTAGAACGTGAACCAGTCTGGATGATGCCATGGTTCTCCTCTCAGTATCAGGCCAGGAATGTTGAAAAAGCATCCTCGGTTAGACACATGTCAGCCATCATATGGGTTAGCATGTTGTCCAATAGCTGGCGATGGTAGATCTGCCTATGTCTTTGAGCACTAATGATGTACGCTTTGAAAATTATGCACAATGATTACATCATTTAAATAGCCAATATTTTATCCTTTTCTCTTTCTTCTCATATTTACTTTCCTGTATCTTGATATAACCTCCTCTTGCTTTCTCTCTCTCTAACCAGTGTTCATCCTACAATCTTTACGCTTCCTCCAACTTTTAAGTCTCTACCTTCTTTCTTAGGTTAGCTTTTTTTTTTCTCTTTCTATTTTCTTCCATAGCTATTCTGAGTTTTTCTTTCTTTATTTGGATTTTTTGACGAACTGTGTTTTTTTTTTATATATTTTTAGTGGTGGTTGTAGGTGCCTTTAGGTAGTTCTTTTGTGTTTTCTTCATGGTCGAGGGTTTAGGTATGAGATTTTAGGCCAGGCCATAAATTTCCCATTATCTTTTGTATTTTTTAGTAAGTTTCGGTCATCTTCTCCAACAGCTTGTTCTTGCATTGTTCTTACCAGGAACACTTAATAAAACCCTTTTGATTTCCCTCTAGACCCTTTAGTCAACCCCTGGTCAACACAAAAGGTGTTTGGATGTACAAAAGCCTTTATGAGATAGCTGACCAATACCCATACCTGAGGGAGAGGATTTATAGGGAGATACGTAAGTCTGAGGCTGAGGAAAAAGGCAAAGCTAAGGCTGAGGATACATTTCCCATCAACCCAATCCCATTAGCTGTAGTTTATCCTCCCTTGTTCCTGTCATACCTAAAGTCGTCTGAACCCATTATCTTCGAGATCAGTAGTGACACAGTGTCTGGAACCTCATCCTAGGTGTCCCAATAAGTGTCGTCTTCCCATGACTATATCCCTTCTGCTTCTGAGAAATTTTATAAGGCAGAAGGGGATATAGCCCTTCTACTTTTGAGAAGTTTAACACGACATACTCTTTTGAGGAGGCCATGGAAGTTCCCTCATTTCATCTGGATGATTCGGGGGCCACTGAGTCTAGAGACCGTGATAAGTCTCCTGAGATTTCTAACACCGAGGACATAATACTCACCATCTTATTTCCCTTACCCTTAATGGTTGTTCCCTTATCGGTCATTTCGAGTCACAGTTTTTGTTAAGAGATTTCCAAGTGGAGTCTCGGCTGTTGAAGTTGAGGATGACACTGATAGTGAGGACGAGGATCCACTTTATACCTCCTATGAACAAACCTTCGAGAGCACCATCGGAGAGACTGATCTCTTGATTTGGAGACATCAATACGGGATTAAACCTTCCATTCATATGATATTTTTGACCGACAATGAAAGATCCTTTGACGGTCAAGATGACGAGATAAAAGTTTATGAGAAGATGTTTAAGGTCAGATTTAGATTGCCCGTCCACCCCACTATATGAATAATCCTGGCTATTTTGGGGCTTTCCCCAACCTAACTCTCCCCCAATGCCTGGAGGATAATCATCGGCTTCATCTAACTTTAAAAGCTACACCATGAAGCTGGCCTTCCTATCAGCGTCTTTCGATCTTGCTACAATGTGTCTTATATAAAGACCCGACCTGGGTACTATCATCTCATATCCATAAAACCCATAAAAAAGGTTTTGATGGTTAACTAAACCTTCAACCACTACTAGAAGCCTTGATACTTCTTTGTGTGGGGAACTTGGGAGTTAGAATCCAACGTCGCTTGTAGTGCCTCAAAGCCGAGGGTTCTCCACAAATTGATCAATACTTCAATGTCGGACAAACTTGACCCCAACCTGAGTCTTGATGGCTGAGATAAAATACACCACATATGATGTCAAAGAAAAGAAGGTGGTCTGGTGGAATTTGAGGAGTTGATGACTCCAAACATTTTGGAAAAGACGGGTCTGGGGGTTGACCCCTTGTCCGAGTTATGTAAGTAACATTTATTTTCAACTGTGGTGTCATCTTGTACTGTTCATGCTGATACTAATCTTGTCTTTTTATTACTGGTTGTCTAGCCAACACACTTGAAAAAAATTGGAAGATGGCAGCACTTAGTCTTGCAAATAAGCTGAACAAGATGGGTAAGAAGCCCATACAATTGGTCCCCTAAAAAAATTCCAACAGTGGAGGCTCCGGCAAAGTCGAGGGTTCAAAAAATAGGAAGGAACCCACATATGATGCACCCATTCCTCCCCCCAAATGAAAAAGGGTCGAAATGAAGGCTCGTTCAAAGGGGGTCGGACCAGGAAATCCCTATATCCTCGGACGCAACTTTATTTGCTCATATGTCTCATCTTTTAATAAGCTCAGGCTCTTTTAAATCTAATATGAGAAGAGCCCGACATACGATTCTTGGAAGACATGGACGCCACTTGCCTTTGTGACTTTGGCCATTATAAGGCCACTCTGGTATCCTCTGAGCTCATATTTTTATACAGATTTCCTTACTGGTTACTTTATTTTTCCTAAGTGAAACCTCATTTCGTACTGACTTCTATTTTGATTCTTGTAGTCTCTTTCGACCTTTTTGAGGGTCAGTGCATGGGTCCAGGCAAAGTTTCCCAAAATTTAGCAAGCCACGAGGCTATTAAGGTCGAGAAAAACTTAAAGAGAGAGCTAAAGGATTATAAATTTTCCCATCAGAAGGCCGTGGAAACTTGAAGAAGGAGCATTTTGATGATTTAGAGTCTGTGAAGAAGGACCATGATACTTCTCTGAAGGCTTTGGTGGATAAGCACAAAGTCGAGGTTGAGGCGATAGAGACGAAGGCCAATGAAAAAGCTGTGAAGGCCATTGAGAATGATGTGGAGGACTTTAAGGCCTTGGATGAGTTTGGTGGCTACGGCTTTTAGTATCTTGAATGAAGGACCAGGACGGATTTTTGTTTGGCCATCTTAAATTTTCTCGAAGTATCAGTTTTATTGGCGAAGGACTTTGAAGCTTTTAACTTCCTAGATCCCTTGGCCGCCACTTCTCTGGTCGAGGTGGATACTGAAGCCCTAGTAAAGACGACATTCCAGAGGGCAACTGATGTTGTCGATGTTGTCCAGGTCAGAGATGAAGTACAAAAATAACCAACTACAGACAATATCATTTAGGAGCAGGCCGAGAAGCAAACTGAAGCATAGATTTTCTACGATCTTCTAGGGTGGCGTTTGTGGCCTGGTACCCTTTCTAATGTAATTTTTGATTCCTCGTCTCCTTCTAACAAAAAATCTCTGTAACCTTTAACAATATTATCTTTTGATGCACTAGTGTATGATGATGATGATGATGATGATGAAGATGACGATGTTTATTGCAATAATTTATTTTTTAAGTATAGTGTTTGCCTGTTGTTATTTCTTCACTATGAACTGATGTTTCAAACACTTCATGTGATTACACTTCTCACACATCATACAATATATTTTCACAACTAATGAGTCTCTTCTCAGTGTTGTTGAGAGTGCATGAATGAGACTCGTCTCTTCATGTGCTCTTGTATCACTAGGAGAGTTACAATCTTTAATTCACCATAAAAATGATGTTCAAGAAAGCATACTAATAGATTTTTAATTTATGTTTCTCACCACCTAAGCGGTGTCATACAATGGACCTCCCCCTCGGTATTTTTGAGAGTGTACGTAATAGACTCATCTCATCATACACTCTTGTATCACTGTGTGAGTTATGACCCTTATTTCACCATAACATGATGTTTAGACAACCATACTTAAATGATTTTTAATTTTGTGCTTTTCACCACCTAAGTGGTGTTACCATATTGTTTCCCTCCTCTCGGTGTTATTGAGAGTGTATAAAGAGACGATACTCCTCATACATTCTTGTATCACCGAGAAGGAATTTTAACTAATTCACTATAAAGTAATGTTTCTTAGTTTAGTACAATTTAAACCATGTAAAACTTAAAAGATAAATATGAGCCAAATCTTGAACTTTTTCATTGATACTTCATTATCGTACAAGTGAATAGTAATAAGACCTTAAAGAAACTTAGAGAATACTGATAGTATCTTTTTAGATGGTTGGCATTTTGGAGGTTAGAGAATGGTTCACCATCTAGGTTTTCCAACCTGTAGGTACCTGGGACTATATGGTCCATGCCAATAAGGTATTGCTTATTCGGATTCTACCAAACTTTCTTTCGAACAAGATCACCCACTACTATCGGCCTAGCTTTCACTTGCTTGCTGTAGAACCTGAAGCTCTCTATTGATAAGTGGATTATCGGACTTCAGCATCCTCCCATCTTTCTTCAATTAAATCTAAATCAAGCCTCCTTTCATTTTCATTAGCTTCGGGATCATTGGTTTGAACTCTATGGCTGGGGAATCCGAGCTTAGTAGGGATGACTGCTTCAGACCCATAGGCTAGCATAAATAATGTTTCTCTTAGGGGTGTGTTCCAGATGGATCGGATCGGAATAGGGGTTTTTGGAAAAATTCCAAAATTTTTGGAATTTTAAAATCCTTTTCAATTTGGAAAAAATAATAATCGAAAAATCATTTTTTTTCTTATTCGGCTGATTCAGAATATTCGGAAATTTTAGAAAGTTTATTATTCGTAAAAATATCGGAATTATCGAAATTATCAGATTTTCGAAAAATATCGGAAATGTCATTTTTAAAAGGATATTTTTAAAATAAAAATAAAAATCGAACACTCCACTTTTCATCACCTATGCAATAAACTACAGAGTTATGTGAATGACAAGGCTATGGATATCATACCATTTTGAAAATCCAATAAACTATAGAGCTATGCATCTCTTACCTTTTTGTAAAAAGATCAATCAAGGCTTGACTATGATACTAAGAAACTACAAAGCTATGTGAATGGAAAAAAATTACTTTTTACCTACTTAAAAAAACGAAATGCAATAATGGTTAGCAGCTGTAGCAGAGCCTGTGCATTAGTATTTCAGATGCAAAAAATGAACGGAAGAAAGATGAGGAAAACTTAATATAAATCATCCTTGGAATCTAAATTCGCATAACAATTGAATATAATTACGAATGTTGTATTTCGATATAGGTTTAGTGTGATGTAGAAGGTTAATATATATGGGTATATATCAATGATTGAGATGGTTTTAAATGGGGAGTCAAGATTAAACTAATAAATAATAAATTTTATATATAAATAAGGGTAGTAAAAATGTATTAAAATAAATAAAAATATTGTTATTTCGGAAAATATTTTGGATGGATTGGTTCGGCGTGATATTGGAAAATTCGGATCGGAAATTCAGAATCCATATCTAATTTCCAATTCCATTCCAATTTTTTCGAAAAATTCGAAAATTAAAAAATGGTGCCAAAATTGGAAAAATTCGGATCATAAAATAGAAAATTCGAACTTTCGGAAATAACTGACACCCCTAGTTTCGCTTGTCGGCGTCCTCTCTGTCGTCCTCTAAGACCATAAGACCCCATGTAGTTCTTTTGTCCACAAACCCTTTGCTTCCTCTAACTTTTCCTAAATCCCATCAACTATCATCCCGTTTGTGACCTTAGTCTGACCATTGGCTTGGGGTCGACCTGGTGCAGAGTAAAACATCTTTATACTGACTCTACAATGGTAAGGATCCAAGGACTTATTCTTTAATTGCTTGCCATTATATAATATTAAGGTATGGGGCAGGCCATATTTACAATTGATATTTCTCCAAATAAATTTGAACATTTTTACCTCAGTAATGGAAATCATAGCCTCAGCCTCTACCTCTTCAAAAAATAATCGATAGCCACGATCAAATATAGGTAATTGCATGTTGCCTTTGGAAGATTACCCACTAAGTTAATCCCCCAAATAGTAATTGACCATAACGCAGTGATAGACGAGAATGGTTGGTAAGGCTGATTAGATATACTTGCAAATCTTTGGCGCTTGTCACATTTTTTCACATAATCAGCTGCATCTTTCGCTAATGTCGGCCCCCAATAACCTTGGGTAACAATTCGCTTGGCACGAGACCGTCCACCTATGTGACTTGCATATAACCCTTCGTGGACGTCTTGTAGGACATAGTCAATCTTTGAGGGGTGAACACATCTGAGCAGAGGTAGAAGGAACCCTCTTTTGTATAGAACATCCCCAATGATAGTGAATTTTACTACCTTATACTCGAGATTCTTTCTCTCAGCCTTAGAATTTAGGAGTCCACCATCTCGGCTGTACTTAATTAGTGGATCCATCCACGAATTTCCCAAATTTAAGCTCAACCGGAATTCAACCCCACTGTAGTCTTCTTATATGGTCGGCCTGTCTAGAATTTCCACCAAAACTGTGCGCATGATCTCTTTTGCTTATTGTCGATGCTATCTTAGACAAAGTATCAGATCGGCTATTGTCAAGCCGAGGAACTTTTTTAAGTTTTACCTCTGTGAAGCTTGCCATTACTTTCCTGACTCGCGCTAAGTACTTGGCCATCTTCTCGTCTTTGGCCTCATTAATGTCAAAAAATGGTTCACAGCTAACTGTGAGTTACTATGGATGATCATTTGGCTAATATTCAATAACTTGGCGAGGGAGAGAACTTCCAATAAGGCCTCATACTCTGACTTATTATTTGAGGCCCTAAAGCTAGGCCTCAAAGCATACTCAATATCTATACGAATAGGTGCCGAGAGTTTCAACCCAGTGCCACTACCACTTTCACAAGACGAGCCATCAACAAATAGTCTCCATTTGGGACCTTCCTCTGAAAAAGGCCACTAAGAAAAAATCTCCTTCTTGAACAAGAAATCCTTTTCTGCTATGTCGAGCTTCCTAATGTCGACCATTGCTGGCTCTCCCAAAACTTTTTTTGGCGCAACTTTCAGTGCCACTAACTCTTCCACATCTTCAGTGTCAGCCTCCATTCTTGTAAACCCGACCATAAAATTTGTCAAAGCTTTCCTTTAATTGCAGGCCTTGACTGATAGAAGATGTTAAATTTGCCTAACTCAATTGACCGCATAATTAACTTACCCAATCTCTTGGGTTTATGAATGACATGCCTTAAGGGATTGTCGATGAGCACCACCATCATGTGGGCTTTGAAATATGGCTTTATTTTCCTTAACGCGTCAATGTGTAGGCTAATTTTTCCATTTTGGGATATTTGAGCTCAGCCTCTTGCAAATGATTGCTATAAAGTACACCGACTTTTGTACACCCTCATCTTCACGAACAATGGTCGCATTAATTGCAAACTTTAACACAGCTAAGTATAGAAAAAACCTCTCCCTTTGAATGTGCCAAGATAGTAGCATGGGCTACCCTCGGCAGGTATTTATCTCTTGAAAGGATTTCTCACTCTTCCCTTAGACGAAGGCTTTGCTCAAAATTTTGAAAAATGGCAGACACTAATCCGTTACACGAGAGACGAAATAGTTGAGGGTTGCAACTCGTATTATCCTCTGAACGTATATGATGTTCTTTGGTGTATGAATATCGATTAATGCCTTGTTCTTTTTGGGGTTAACCTCTATTCCCCTCTGATTCACAATGAATTCGAGAAACTTTCCGGTGCCAAAACCAAAAACGCACTTGACAGGGTTCAACTTCATCTTGAATATGTCCATTGTGTTGAATGTGCATTCAATATCGGCCACATGATTCTCTTCCTTTAGATGCTTGGTTAGCATGTCATCTATGTATACTTCCATGGTCTTCCCAATATTTTCCTCAAACATCTTATTTACTAACATCTAAAACATTTCCCCTCTATTCTTCAGGCTGAACATCATTACCTTATAGCAATATGTTCCTTTATCATGGATAAATGAAGTTTTCTCAGCATCGGCCTCAAGCATAAATATCTTATTGTAACCCTAATACGCGTCCATGAAAATAATCAGTTCATCTCCCCATGAAAATCATTAATTCATGTTCGGATGTAGCATCAACCATCTGATCAATTTAGGGTAAGGGGAAATTGTCTTTGGGACAAGCTTTATTCAGGTCAGTGAAGTCAACACACATCCATCATTTTCCATTGGCCTTTGGCACTATAACAATGTTGGACAACTAATATGGATGTTGGACTTCACAAATGAATTTGGTTTCCTGGAGTTTCTTCATCTCGTCTTGAATAACCGCGTACTGATCTTGGGCATAGGTTGTCCTCCTTTGTTTCACAGGTTCACATTCTCATAAATATTTAGCCGATGGCAAATCACTTTAGGGTCAATCCCCGACATGACTTCATGTCTCCAAAGAAAAATGTTGTCTTTTCTTTAGCATCTTCACTAACTCTCCCTGGATGTCGACTTTGAGGGACGAACCGACCTGAATGGTTTTTTTGGCTCGTCCTCATTAAGGACGATGAATTCTACTTCTTCGCCTAGTTCCCCATTTTTTAGCTTTTTCTCATCATCGAGGTTAAAAGTATCAATTTTGTACGAGGTTGTGGCCTTTTTGTGAGCTTTCTTTTCCTTGGTCGAGTCAAAATAACATTCGCGGGTCTCTATTTGGTCACCATGTACTTCCCCTACTCCATAGGGAGTCGGGAATTTAATCATTTAGTGAACCATGGAAGACACGAACTCAAACTCCTTGAGTGATACCATTCCAAAGATAATATTATGAGTCGAGAAGACATGCTCGTCTATTATATAAAATCTCACTTTCTTGGTAAGACACCTCGTCCAGGTGCCCATATAGACATCGATTTCAAACACCCCCAATAGGTGAACCTTCTTTCCTCTGAAGCCGATCATCGACTGATGGTAGGGGACCAGTCTCTTTTTATTTAGATTTATACCTTTGAAACAATCCCAAAACATCACATCGACCGAACTATCACCATAAACAAGGATACATGATATATCATACCCGTGGACCCTAGTGCTGAGGTCATCATGAGGAGCTAGAATCCTTTTGAAATATAGTATTGAAAATCCCAACACTAGGGTGTCCATGTCAACTTTCTTTAGTTTCCTTGGCTCTACCTTTGTCTCAACTGATTTAATATACACCCTCTTAAGCCTTAACTTTTCCCCCATAACATGCGCTTTCCTATTGACCAGTTCTGAGCCTCCACATCATAGGCCACCAACGATTATTTTAACATCAAAGGGTATCATCTACAGCTGACCCTTAGCATTTGGGATTTTGGCTGGGAGGTCGGGGTCGGCCCCTCACCGTCGTCAGATTCCTCATCATTCTTTTTATCCTAGACCTCTCATCTTGGCTTATCTTCTTTTTTGCCACTGTGGTTCTTCCTATAGTCATCATTGTCTCCGTTCTTGTCTATATTCTTCCTTAGCTTTTTGTCCTTCAGTAAATTTTTTATCTCGTCCTTTAAGGCAAAGAATTTATCGATTGTATGCCCATGGTCCTGGTGAAACATGCACCATTTGCTCGTACCTCTTGTGATGAGGTAACTTGATCTTCTCTAGCCATTGAAGTGCCCTGTCGTCTTTCATCTCATTGAGGATCATGTCGGGGCTCACCATCATAGCTGTATACTTGGAAAATTTATTTTCATTCAGCCTCTTCTTTGCTTCCTTATCCTTTGCCTGATGGTACTTGCTTCCACCAAACTCCTTCATGTCTACCCTTTTGGCTTCTATGGCCTCTTTAGCGGTCATGATCCTCCCGATCGAGGCTAGGAGTTCAGTCATGGTCTTTGGAGGATCTTCAGTGAGCTTCCAAAGAAATTTTGCCCGATTGTAACCCGCTCGTAAGGGCTGTCATATTAATGTTCTCCTCATAATCTTCCACCTCCAATTTTTCCTTATTTAACCGAGAAATGTACTCCCACGGAGTCTCTTTTTTGCCTTGCTTCACATACATGAGGTGAGTTGCCTTCTTTTGTGGCTCCATGTCGAAGCAGAAATTATGTATAAACTTCTTGGCCATCTGCTTGAATTTCTCATTGGAGTTTTTAGGCAAATATGTATACCACATATGGGTGACACCTGTGAGGGTCCTTGAGAATGCCCCACATCTCATCTCATCATGGGTTAACCGCTGACTGATACATCTTTATGTGGTGCACGGGATAGGAACTCCCATCATTCTTCGGGACGATAGTAGGAGGTTTAAACTTTGTAGGGCTAAGATAACTCATGATCCTCGCAACGAAGGGAGACCTCTCTCTATAACCTCAGCAGCTGAGGTCTCGACTCTTAAGCAGAGTGATGATCTTATCTTCTAGCTCAGAATGGACCTATTCCACGACTTATCTTCAACAACCACATTATCATTACCTCCTTTTGACACAACCGCAACTGGTGGTAGCTCTCGTGCCAATGACCTTTATCGACTATTGATTTTTCTGTACTCTTCTCTATCTCGACTTTGCCTGGGCCAATCATCACAATGTCTACTATTTCCCCTAGATGCAGTGTTGTTTTGAGAATGAGAGAGACAATCACGTAAGTCCCCTTAGGCCGAGAAGGTCGAAGGACATCCCCTTACTGAGTTTATCAAAATCTGAAGTTCCCGATCGGTCGAGAAATATTTTCTTAGTAGGTTAGGTCGCGGAAAATTGTGTTGCTAAAAATCTCATACGACCCCCAATATTTCTCCTCATCACATGCCTGGTCGTCCTGACAATCCTGAACTTGTTTTCCCAGGTGGAGATACCTAGGATTATCAATGTCCCTTCGCCTTTGATGACGTTGAACCTCCTTCTGTGGGGCTGGGGGTGAGAACACACTATAGAATTTTACCACATTAAAAATCTTGTGTTCTTTTGCTTGAATGTTCTTCATTTCTTGTGTGAATGGTTTCTCACTTAAGACTTGCCGATAGGTTTTAATTTAAAAAAACATAAGGTAATCAAACTAACAAATCTAGAAAACATATTCAAAACTTGTTCAACACACTTGTGTTATATTTCAAAAAGAGTTTTGTTCTAGGAGTTTATTATCAGAGTTTGATTAATTTATAACATTTTGTTATTAACTTAGTAACCAAGTTTTTAAGGGGGTGATCCCCCTGTCGTCGGATCCATTATCTCTCTGACGATCGGAGTGATGATCTCTACCGCTGGGTCACCTAGATCCCCTTCTAAAATACTTTGGCTAAATTCCATGAATTTCTCTTGCATCTTCTACTGGCTCGCCACCAAGGATCGTAGTGCTTCCGCCACATCAACCATTTTTGGCTGAGGTGGCGGTTGGTTAGAGCTTGGGCCAGCTCTTTGAGGCAATTTAGATGCGATATCTTTGGTCAGTAAAAGTAACTAAAGCTAGACGATTTATGAATGAATATGAAGCTTAAAGAACACCCACCCAACTCTTTTAGTGGTTTTGTAAGTCCAATAATGGTAGAACTAGACCACCACCAGAGGCAAAAGTGAGAGTTCAAGTTGAAAAATGAAGATGAAGAAGAAAATCTCTTCCCATAAATGGTGCCAAAATGACAATGCTCACAATCATCACTCAAGTTTATACACACCTCAAGGTTAAGTTAAGTCAACAATAGAGATAATGACCACATATATGTAAATATGCAAGAAAGAAATGAGAGAAATAAATTACACTAGGATATAAGTGGTTCAACAAATGGCCTACTCCACTATATAATAGGCAAGGTTCTAAAAAACGCGGGGCGTGATCGAGGTGTGGAGGTCAAGCCTCAAGCCTTAGAAGCCTAGGCGGGTTTAAGCGTAAAAATGCGTGAAAAAGCGTTTAGGCCTTATTAATATATTTTAATGTTTTTACACCATAACAAGGCTATTAAAATACTAAAATTGTACATATCATAAAAATATGTCTGAATATATGAAAATTAAAATACTATTTGATTATTTTGGATGAGATAATGGTCCGGTTAGTTAAAAAATTCTTTAAAAGGCGATATCGTTTCACTAAAGTATTGTTGTTTTTAGAAAAAAGTGCCCCTTAAGAGTTTTACTAAGCATAAGGCGTAAAAAACTTAAGGCGAGGCGTTTCGCCCAAGCCTCAAGCCTTAAGCCTAGGCGGGTTTTTTAGAATAGTGATAATAGGGTATGTGTTTATATTAATGAAAGGCACTCAAGGACATATATTATAGTTTACACAAGCTTTCCCTCTCTTCTGTTTATAATTGGGCAGAGTTTCTTCTAGTGTTGGAATTTTTTGATCCTCTGTGATGAAAATGAAGTGGGTTTTTACATTCTCGGGGGTACGTAGTGCACCCCCAAAGCATGTACTTAACGTGCATGATATGAGGCTACCAATGGGAGAATGACAAATATCCCTTTCACAAGCATGTCATGATGATGAAATATTCCCTCATGTGGGCTAAAGATCTGCTGCAATGGTATGTCCACATGAGCTGATGATGCACGAGTCCCATGTGTTATACGAGATATCAAGGTCAGCTCTGAAAGCTCTAGCCGAGATGAGACCAAAGGATAGATTCCCAGGGGAAAACCATGGAGACTACAAAATATCATCTTAGGACGGTCAATAAGGTCTTGACCTCTCAGCGAGGTACGAGACTGACACATAAGTGGGCCAAGACATCAGAGATAGCTTGAACTGGCGAATATCTTGTTGAGTAACTGTAAATGTAGAGGATGAGGTCTCGAAGGTCGAGAGGACTGTTGAAGGTGGGCCTACGCAAGGTCGACCAACGGGTACATATGTCTGATGAGCATTGAGTAAGGTTATTTGAGTCGGGTCGGGTCGAGTCCAAGAGGAGACCACACTTACGTTTATCAGGTAGTCTACCATCATTCTTGTTTCTCCCTTTAGATTGATTCTTCATGGTTCTCTTTGATTATGCTTTAACTTGTTGATGTTTCATCATTTTCTTCTTTAAATTTGTAAAAAAGATTATTAACTCTTCAATAATTGGAATGTTACTGTGATCAACATCATTATCAACGTCATATAGGGGTTCAACATCATATTTTTTATTAAAAGAGGGGAGGGATTCAGCTCTTGATAACACCTCTACACACTTTAATTTTGGACTAAAGTTATCAATATTTTGATTAACTTGTATGCCATCTAGATGTTTGTTATTCCTGTTTATTTTCTCCTTGTTGTCAGAGGTTTGAGTATCATCCATTGGGTTATCTTTCGAATTTAAATTTCTCATCTTCTGGTCATCTTTAGCTTCATCTTCACACTCATCTCTACCTTTTAGAGACAATTTCAATTTTGAGTTGGATATCAATGAAATTATCCCTATTTAGTTTGTCTCAGTTTTGAGACCATGTGTTATTTTCTCTAACAATATTTCTCTTGCATTTTCAGTTCATTTTATCTCTATTTTTATTTTTTTCACCCTTTATTTTTTATTATTTAAGTATTTTTAAATAGATTTCTTTTATGATTTACAATTTGTTTATTCTTTTATCTACTAAAATACAAACATATATTTCTCCATTTTTTTATAATAGTTTTTATAATTATATTTTATTTTTCTGTAATTTTAAAATACAGTTTATATATTTTTTTTAAACATTTCTTTATTAAACAAAAGTCAATTTTGTTTAATTAAATGTTTGAACTCATATCAAAGGCTGATATATCTCGTGAGGTTTTGATGGCTGAGATTGATTACTTCTGTGTTTCTTTGCTCACTCCATGTGATGCTATTTGGTTCATTTTAGTTTTGAATTTCTTATTTTTATTTTAGTCTAAATCTATTTAAATCAATTTATCTTATCTAAACACTGATTTAAGTTATTTTATGTAGTTGTTACACTTATTTTGGATACACTGTTTAGTGCTTAAGAAATTTAGTTGTATCTTTTGTATCCCTTTTTTTCTGATTATTTACCACTGCCTCATTGTATCTACTTCTGAACATTTTTGTTGTTCATTTTATGAGTGGGTATTAATTTGTGTTTGTGTATCTAATCAAATCATATATGTATTCTGTTTTGTGGATACTGCCTCACTAACACTCTAGTGTTGAGTGTGAATGTGTGTGGGTGTGTGGGTGTCCTGATCTTATCACTGCCTTGGTGTGGTCATTACTAATTTCAGGTAGAGTGTGGGGTTGTTTGGGTTAGACTTGGTATACCTCTTTGTATTGGATTAAATTGTCCATTTACACTTGTAATCTGTAATTTGTAATTAATTATTGGTATTGGTGGACTTGTGTGTGTGTGTGTGGTCTTGGGACTAAGGGACCCGGAGTTTTCCACTTTGTTGGTTTCCTCATGAACAAATATTGTGTTCTATTATCTTTTCATCATCCCATTGTAAGTCATTTTTATTTGGTAACATCATCACAAATCTGTTTTAATTGGGTTGTGTACAACAGTTTCAATCAATTTTAAAACTGATTTATAAAAGAGTTAAATGGGTTTTATTTAATAACTAAAACACTTTAGGGTGATTAGGTTATTTCAAGTTGTATCAGAGCTTCGTGATTCTCTTTTTAAAAGTTTTTATTCCACAAAGATCCTAAACTCTTTTGTTTTAAATATTAATCTTTTATTATGGGTGACCATAATGGGTCTTCCATACTTCCTCCCGTGTTTGATGGTGGCAACTTCGATAACTGGAAAGTAATAATGGTTGCGCACCTCCAACATTGGGAGATGAGGTATGGGATATGGTTGAAAATGGTTTTTCTGCTCCTACTCATTTATTTGCTATTGGTGATGCTCAAATTACTGATAGAAAACTGTAACACCCCGTATTTTTATTTATTATTTTAATTAATTAATTGGAATTTTCGAGAAAAATAAATTTTTGAATTTTAAAATTTTTATTTGTAGAGTATGTTGGTTATGATTTTAGAAGAACAAAACTTCAAGCGGAATTAAAATCGGAGTTAAAACGGATTTTATATTGATTTTACAATATTTTTGCCTTGTGGCATTTTTTGGGTAAACTGTCAGTTTTTCGGGGTGATCGATCGATTGACGGGGGGGTAGATCGATCGACCCTCCCAGAAAACGTGCGCTGTAAGCTGTTTTTCTTAAGAGTTGTGTAGGATTAGGACTCCTAATCACTATATAACCTTGTTAATCCGTAGGGGGACTTCTCATAATCACTTTTTCTCCAGTTTTTCACCAGAGAACACTTCCAAATATTTTTCCTCTCACTCATAATCATCAACCTTCAACAAAATCAAGTTTTTGTCACAAGTTTTGGCACAAGTTTTTGAAGGCTTAATTGGGGTTTAATCAAGATCGTTCAAGAACACTCTTTTGCTAATTTTTCGAGAGGAATCTAGATTTCTAATCAGATTTTCAACACGATCTTCACAGGCATGAATACTCTATTCTTTTCCTTTAGTATTATGCGTTTTAAGTGTCGCCTAAACACTTAATTACATGTTTTCTTAAAAATAATTAGTAACTTAATTAGAAAAATTGAATACTAATTATGGGGCTGTTTTTATAAAATCTTTTAATCTGAATAATATTCATAACCCTTTGGGTACGTAGGATTGATGAGCGATTTTGGGTTTTATTGGTGTAGGTTGCATGTAGAAAAATTCTAGTTTTAAAATAAATGATTTTTGGGTGCGTACAACTCATGCAATACATATAGAGATAATAAAATTTGGGTTTTGATATATGTATGATGAAAACTTGGTATATTTAATTTAAAATAATTAAATGAGATTTTTTAGGTATTGTTGACGTTGTGATAATTAAATTAAAGATTTAATTGAATTGGACTATCATGCGTAGTTTTATATATTGATTAATTATGCTTGTTTGTGTGACTTGTTGGTATTATGATGTTACCTTTGTGACGACGGGTTGATGGGTATTATTGCTCTCCCTATATTTTAGGATGCCTTCTAGGTATGGGACTAGTGGGTATGCCTTTTGATGATTTACGCCTTCTAGGTATGGGACTAGTGAGGGTAGATTATCGCATTTTTATCATCTTGGGGGTGGGCTGATTTTTGGTACTTTATCGTCGTTACTCTAGCCTAAGCATGAGACTAAGTTAAGAGTTATGTTAGAAAATCCTCCTATACATAGGATAGGACGTATTGATAACTTGGGGACCCTTAGGTATGGGACTAAGGGGTATTTTGAGGATTTCACATCGATTAAAAAGGGTGGGGTAATTCATAAATTGTGAAATTGAGAAATTGAGAATTAATGCCTAAGATAAAAACGGGTATTAAAATTTGTGGCGACATAATGTGTCGGGGCTGACAGTTTAAACGGGCCAGAGGGCGATTTATGTCGTGTCGTGTGTGGAACCTTGTCATGTGTCGGGGCCGACAGTAAACGGGTCAGAGGGCGATTGACAAGGGTAACCTTGTCATGTGTTGGGGCCGACAGTAAACGGGTCAGAGGGCGATTGACAAGGGGAAGTGTGACACTTTAATAAAAAGTGAGAACGATAATAAAAGTTGGTTAAAATAATTAAATTAACATCGTGGGACTTGGGAATTTAAAATCATATTGGTGTGCCTTTATAAATGGGGATTTTTGCGGGTAGTTAGTAGATTATAATTATCTTGTTTAATTATCCCGTTTAATTTAAAATATTCTATTGTGATATTTATTGCGTATAATGCTACTGTCTGGATTCAAGGATCCTATTTGAGGAGAGTAGTGTGTATTCTTGCTCAGGGCTTTGGCTCTAACCCATGCGTTGACTAATATTTTTCAGGATTTGATTTGGGGAAGCTGCATAAGTTTATCGGAGTTATCATTGGAGGTGCAGCTGGAGTTATTTACTTTATGGCACAGTTTAGTTAGACTTTCTTTTCCAGTCGTATTATGAGACTTCATTGGAGTTTTATTGGGCCATTCGGTTCCAAAGTTGTTTAGAGGATTTCTGTTGGGATTATTCAGGTTTTATTTAATCATTATTGGAGATTTGATTTTTGGAGTTAGCATGTGATGGATCTTTTATCGCTTAGTTATTTGTGATTTATTCAATTATTTATCTTATGGACTGATTATTTATGTCTCATATCTGTCTCATGCTAAGAATGGTATTTTATTTAGTTCACGCCCGGCATAGTTCGGCGGCGGTGGCTGGCCACCCCGTCTGTCGAATTTTGCGGGGTGTGACAGATGGTATCAGAGCATGGTCTTAGGTCTCGTAGGTTATGAGTCCGTTTAGTTTCCGCGTTGACGATCTTTGATTCCCTTTGTGATTCGTATTTCTTAAAGTAGATGTTCTAGCATACATGTTAGATGTGTTTCTTGGAGATGTGAAGTTTTGAGTTAAAGACGTTGTAGGCATCGAGTTTAGAATTAGTAAACTTAATGTGGGGATCCTTAGAATGGATTTTGGTGACGATAATTTTTTTGGAGATTATAGTACAGATGTTAGGTACCGTATGTATCGATTTTTGATGTTGAGATTTAATTTGAGGAAGTTAGAATTTTGATGACTTTCGGATATAGGATCGAGTGGGGGGATTTGTGAGAGCATGTGGTACGCCGTTATTTTCATAGTTATGTGTATTTATATAGGCAATCTATATTATTTTGTTGTTCGTGGGGTAGGTGCGCGTAGGATTGGGTGTATGGGCGCCCAATTATGGCATTCTACGGGTAGGCATATATGAGCCTTATTTTCTTTTGCGAGATTTATGCGTTGATGAGTATGCTTCGTCTAATTTCGAGGACGAAATTCTTTGCTAGTGGGGAAGTATGTAACACCCCGTATTTTTATTTATTATTTTAATTAATTAATTGGAATTTTTGAGAAAAATAAATTTTTGAATTTTAAAATTTTTATTTGTAGAGTATGTTGGTTATGATTTTAGAAGAACAAAACTTCAAGCGGAATTAAAATCGGAGTTAAAACGGATTTTATATTGATTTTACAATATTTTTGCCTTGTGGCATTTTTTGGGCAAACTGTCAGTTTTTCGGGGTGATCGATCGATCGACGGGGGGGTAGATCGATCGACCCTCCCAGAAAACGTGCGCTGTAAGCTGTTTTTCTTAAGAGTTGTGTAGGATTAGGACTCCTAATCACTATATAACCTTGTTAATCCGTAGGGGGACTTCTCATAATCACTTTTTCTCCAGTTTTTCACCAGAGAACACTTCCAAATATTTTTCCTCTCACTCATAATCATCAACCTTCAACAAAATCAAGTTTTTGTCACAAGTTTTGGCACAAGTTTTTGAAGGCTTAATTGGGGTTTAATCAAGATCGTTCAAGAACACTCTTTTGCTAATTTTTCGAGAGGAATCCAGATTTCTAATCAGATTTTCAACACGATCTTCACAGGCATGAATACTCTATTCTTTTCCTTTAGTATTATGCGTTTTAAGTGTCGCCTAAACACTTAATTACATGTTTTCTTAAAAATAATTAGTAACTTAATTAGAAAAATTGAATACTAATTATGGGGCTGTTTTTATAAAATCTTTTAATCTGAATAATATTCATAACCCTTTGGGTACGTAGGATTGATGAGCGATTTTGGGTTTTATTGGTGTAGGTTGCATGTAGAAAAATTCTAGTTTTAAAATAAATGATTTTTGGGTGCGTACAACTCATGCAATACATATAGAGATAATAAAATTTGGGTTTTGATATATGTATGATGAAAACTTGGTATATTTAATTTAAAATAATTAAATGAGATTTTTTAGGTATTGTTGACGTTGTGATAATTAAATTAAAGATTTAATTGAATTGGACTATCATGCGTAGTTTTATATATTGATTAATTATGCTTGTTTGTGTGACTTGTTGGTATTATGATGTTACCTTTGTGACGACGGGTTGATGGGTATTATTGCTCTCCCTATATTTTAGGATGCCTTCTAGGTATGGGACTAGTGGGTATGCCTTTTGATGATTTACGCCTTCTAGGTATGGGACTAGTGAGGGTAGATTATTGCATTTTTATTATCTTGGGGGTGGGCTGATTTTTGGTACTTTATCGTCGTTACTCTAGCCTAAGCATGAGACTAAGTTAAGAGTTATGTTAGAAAATCCTCCTATACATAGGATAGGACGTATTGATAACTTGGGGACCCTTAGGTATGGGACTAAGGGGTATTTTGAGGATCTCACATCGATTAAAAAGGGTGGGGTAATTCATAAATTGTGAAATTGAGAAATTGAGAATTAATGCCTAAGATAAAAACGGGTATTAAAATTTGTGGCGACATAATGTGTCGGGACTGACAGTTTAAACGGGCCAGAGGGCGATTTATGTCGTGTCGTGTGTGGAACCTTGTCATGTGTCGGGGCCGACAGTAAACGGGTCAGAGGGCGATTGACAAGGGTAACCTTGTCATGTGTTGGGGCCGACAGTAAACGGGTCAGAGGGCGATTGACAAGGGGAAGTGTGACACTTTAATAAAAAGTGAGAACGATAATAAAAGTTGGTTAAAATAATTAAATTAACATCGTGGGACTTGGGAATTTAAAATCATATTGGTGTGCCTTTATAAATGGGGATTTTTGCGGGTAGTTAGTAGATTATAATTATCTTGTTTAATTATCCCGTTTAATTTAAAATATTCTATTGTGATATTTATTGCGTATAATGCTACTGTCTGGATTCAAGGATCCTATTTGAGGAGAGTAGTGTGTATTCTTGCTCAGGGCTTTGGCTCTGACCCATGCGTTGACTAATCTTTTTCAGGATTTGATTTGGGGAAGCTGCATAAGTTTATCGGAGTTATCATTGGAGGTGCAGCTGGAGTTATTTACTTTATGGCACAGTTTAGTTAGACTTTCTTTTCCAGTCGTATTATGAGACTTCATTGGAGTTTTATTGGGCCATTCGGTTCCAAAGTTGTTTAGAGGATTTCTGTTGGGATTATTCAGGTTTTATTTAATCATTATTGGAGATTTGATTTTTGGAGTTAGCATGTGATGGATCTTTTATCGCTTAGTTATTTGTGATTTATTCAATTATTTATCTTATGGACTGATTATTTATGTCTCATATCTGTCTCATGCTAAGAATGGTATTTTATTTAGTTCACGCCCGGCATAGTTCGGCGGCGGTGGCTGGCCACCCCGTCTGTCGAATTTTGCGGGGTGTGACAAAAACCTGTTTCAGAATGGACTAAAGAGGAAAAGTTAAACTCTCAGTATAATAACAAAGGCAAAAATGTTATTTTTCAAGTGATGGGTGCAATCTAATTTACAATAATTTCAACCTTCACTACATATAAAGAGGAATGGGAAATTTTAATGACAACTCATGAAGGAGACTCTAGGGTTAAAAGGGCTAAGTCTCAAATACTAGTTAGACTTTATGATTCTCTTTATCCGAAAGATAATGAGAAATTCGATGATTTTTACCTAAAGCTGCAAGATATTGTTAATCAATCACATGCTAATGGTGTTGTGTATGCTGATTCTGAAATATATGATAAAATCATTAGGTCTTTTCCTAAGAGCTTTGATTTATTAATTCATGTTATGGGTGAAAATATAGATAACAACTATACCTCTCATATTTTGTGTAGTAAATTTGGAACGTTTGAACTTCAAAACACTTTAAGAGATAAACAAATAGGGAAGGCACTTTCACACACTGAAACTCAAAATGTGTTAAATGTTAGGTCTAGCGAAAACATTTTAGCCTTTGTATCCTCCTTGGCTAATTTGAATGAATCTGAAATCTGTTTAGATTATTTAGATAATGAAATTGCACTTTTGACTAAACATTTCAAGAAATTTGTTAAGTTTAGAAATAAGTTTGCTTCCAAGGAAGGTCAACCTAGTTATTCAAATCGACCTCATGAAAAGTACTTTGAAAAGAAAAGTTTTGAAAAATCAGAACCTAAGAAGGATTTAAGCTACATTCAATGCAGAAAATGTAATGAATATGGACATTATGCGAACAAATATTTTTCCAAAACGAAATGGTAACCTTCTAATAAAACACATTTATCTAAAACTTGGGATGATAGTTCTGATAGTGATAATGAGGATTGTTTTGATAATCTTATGGCTTTGACATCTATTTGTTCTATTAAGTCTAAGGACATTTTTGACAATCTATCTACACTTTCAGATAATTCTGACTTATGCGTAGAAAATTCTGAGTTAGTATTTGTAAATTCGTCTTATCTATTTCCTGCCCAAAATCACCAAACTGTCACAACTTCTCTATTTGATATTGGGGAATATTTATGGTGATCTTGATGATTCTGATCCGATAGAGGATTCTGCTATTATAGAAGGGGATGTGAGTAAAAATTTCGTTAATTGTACACTTGATGACAACACACACTTAAGTGAAATTAATTATAGGTTATTGGGTAAAATTGATGTTTTGAATAATCAAATTAAACTCATAACTGGAGAATCTGATCTCCATGTTGAAGAACGTGAAAAGGATATTTTATTACTTGAGAAAAGGGTTGCCATGTTAACTGAACTTAACCACTCTATTAAAGTTAAACACAAGAATGTTATGACTAAATATAATGAATCTAAAAAAGAACTTGATGACACTTTAAAAAAGTTACATGCATATTCAAACTCTAGTATAATTGTCAAGTCTTTAAATATATATGATGATCTTGCACCTTTAAAAGGAATTGGTCAGGATTTTGGTGAAACTAATTTTGTTAACTCTAAAGATTAATTACCTCATGCAATTGGAATTAAAATGATCATTAAATATGTCAAAAATGAGGATGGTGCTATTAGTTTTGTTAAGTCGGTGTTTGTGTGTAATTCTGTCATAAAAGGAACACCTAAAAAAATTATGTTTTAAGAAATTACGACAAAATAAACTTGACTGAGGCAAAATTAGGCATACTAAAACTGTTAGAAATAATCAAACTGCTAATCCTCTTTTTCAGTGTGGATTTTGTTCTAAGAAGGATCATTTAGAACCATTTTTGTTTTAAAAAGGAAAAATTGAATAATAATAAATCTGGGCCTAAACATGCTTCCCCAACTAAACTTGTCTATCGAAAGTTTTACGGTTGTAAGTTTTGTAATAAAAATGGACATTTGATAGATTTTTGCTATAAAAGGTTGCATGCTAGTAACAAACCGAGTCTTTTTATGGTAAAACATAATTAGTTAATAAGCCTATTTTGTCTAATAAACAACCCTTAAAAACGAAAACTGATTTTTTAAAAACGAAGGTTGTTTGGGTTCGTAAGGCTGAATCAAGTGACACATTGAGGAGTAACGTGGTTTTACCAGCTTTAAATGCTCGCAGTAAAAATTCTCAATGGCACATAGATACAGGTTGCTCTAGGCATATGACGGGGGACAAATCCAAATTCACCATTTTAAAATCTTTTATTGGTGGAACCGTTACTTTGGGTGATGGAAAGACGCACCACATCATAGGCAAAGGGTCTGTAAAGACAGATGGTCTCCCTAACTCGGGGGAAGTTTTACTTATATATGGTTTAAAATCTAACTTCTTAAGTATTAGTTAGGTATGTGCAACTGACCATGTTGTGAATTTTTCAAAATCAGATTGTAAGATTTTGGACCCAAATGGGAATATTGTTTTTGTCATGACCCCGACCCAAATTAGTAGTGGGGAACGAGTGTCTCGACATGCCACCAAGGCAACAAATATTCTGACTTAAATTGTTTCCTTAATTAAATGCAATGGAAATACAATTACATGGTTATGAATCGTAAAATACTGAAATTAAAGGAATTACGTCATCAGAGCTTTCTAAAAGGAAACTTAATTTACATTACAAGTCACAACGAGTTACAACTTAGAACGAAATTTAAAACTTATTACCAGAGAGCCAAACATGCCCTATAAGATATAAAAACTTTTTACTTAAAATAACCAAAAAGAACTCTAAAAGCTGAATCTTACAAATAGTCCTTTTTCAGTCCCTCCAAGCCTAGTTATTTCCTAAAAAATGGTTAGTAATACAACATCAGCTAAAAGACGAGTAAATTTCAATCTCCAGATATTCCAGGGTTTTTCAAAAAATTAATATCTATTCAGATTCCAACATAAGGCATATACATATATGGACAGGAATTTGCAGTAAAATATATAAAGTAAACTGGCAGTATATATTTTCAGAATAATCAGTTCAGAACAGAACAAATAAAACAATTTGAGCAATATGTCAATTATTAAATTTTATTTTGATGGATTTGTATGCTCTAATACCCAGATAAACAGATAGTGTTACCAAATGTTTCCACCCGACAACAACACAGACATAAAATCATGATCTCTAAAACAACGCCTTATTTAGGGCACACCAGCGATAAAACAGCTGGGAGGGTACCACCCAAATATTTCCACCCGGTAGTCAAGGCCAACATAGTAAGAGAGTTTCCATAGGCTGAATCAATAATTTCATAATTCAAATCAGATGTATATATCGAGAGATATACGCATATAACAAACGACGGAATCATCGGTATCAGATGTATTTTGAGAATAAAATCATTTCACAAAATATATATAGTTTGCATAATATCATATAATCACAATACACCAGGAATTTCATAGAGTACTCACTAGAACCGAAGTCTGAAGTCACATATGTTGAGTCTTGGATCACTCGTTAATTCTTAAGACAACTTCTTCTTAAACTTCCTTACACTTTCTCTCACTATTTCGTTTTCAAATTTTGGAGTAATTTCATATAATAACTTATCCTAAGGCCTTATTTATAGTTTCCCAAAGTTATTAGGGTGTTGACACGTGTCCCAATGACTAAGCATCCATTTTGGTGAGTCGACGTTTGACGTGTCGCGTAACGGGACTATCTTGCAATCTTTATTCACCCAACGGTGACACATGTTTTATCTTCTTCTAAATGGATGACACATGTTTTATCCTTATGTATATGGATGACACGCGTAAGGTGTGGTGGCAAGAATACAACACAAGATGTCAAGCACGAGGTATAAAGTTATTAAGGGTATAAGGCTCATTTTACACGTGAAGGGTATTTTAGTATTTTTACACCATACATTTTCAATATTTCTTAGAGGTACTTGAAAATATTTTATTTACAAAATGGTTATTTTTTTATTTTCATTTTAGTCCCTGGAACTTTCTTTATTTAAAAATTAAGTCCCTAAAGTTTCATGAAATTTCATTTTCTACCCCAAAACTTATCATTTAGCTTAGGATATGCTATAAGATTTTTATTTAATCCATTTTGATGAAGAAGGGGGTTATTTTAAAGTGTTTAAGTCGGCCTAACTAACCTCCCCTTCCAACCAATCAAAATATAACACATAGTGTGGTAATAGGACAAAATACAACTTAAAGGATGGATAGATTTCCCTTATTTCGTAATTTCGACATAAATTCTTGCACATACCTCCGTTTAACACACCGTTTGTTGTGTTACAAACCTAATTCATATATATATAACTTTTTCATTTTTACCTCAAGTCAATTGTTATATTACAATGGTCAAAATTAGTCTCTAATATGAACATTCCAACCGAAAATTTTATGTTTGTTTTAATTTGACATTTCATAATTTTTGAAGGTAGGTTTAGACTAAAATAATAATTTAACATTATCCATATCACATATGAAATAATACAACATTGAAAACTATATATGAACATATAAAAGTGGGGTCATTACATCCTACCCTCCATATAAAAAGTTTGGTCCACAAAATTTACTTACATAAATTTTAAAATAGGTATGGATAGCGCTCATTTATTTCATCTTCTCGTTCCTATGTTGATTCTTCAATGGAATGATTACTCCATAACACTTTGACCAATGGAATTACCTTAGTTCGTAATATTTGATCTTTATGGTCCAAAATTTCTACTGGATGCTCAACGCATGACAAATCTTCTCTAACTTGAAGAGGTTCGTGACTTAGGATATGCGCTGGATCTGGGACGTATTTATTCATCAATGACACATGAAACACATTATGCACACTAGAGAGTTCAGGAGGCAAGGCTATTCTATACGCAACATCTCCTATCCTTTCAAGGATTTCAAAAGGTCCTATGTATCTTCGACTTCCCTTTCTTCCCAAATCAGATTACTCCCTTTGCCGGTGATACTCGTAAGAACACATAATATCCTCTTTAGAATTCCATCTCTCATCGACGATTGTTAAAATAACGCTTTTGATGGATTTGAGCGATTCGAAGTCGGTCTTGCATCAATTTCACTTTCTCTGTTGTGATCTGGATCAATTCTGGACCCAATAATTTTCTTTCTCTAACTTTTACCCAACATGTAGGGGAACGACACCTTCTACCATAGAGTGCCTCATATGGAGCCATTTGAATACTTGTTTGATAACTATTATTATATGAAAACTCCACTAACGGTAAATGATCATCCCAATTACCTTTTAGATCAAGCACATATGCCCTAAGCATATCCTTTAGAGTTTGAATGGTTCTCTCAGATTGTCCATCTATTTGAGGGTGAAAGCGGTGCCGAAATTCAATTTTGTTCCCATGGTTGCTTGTAGGCTTTTCCAGAAACGAGACACGAATCTAGGGTCACGATCAGAAATAATTGAAACTGGGGTTCCATGAAGTCTAATAATTTCCCGCACGTATAACTTAACTAACTTTTCTAAAGAATGGGTAATCTTAATGGCAAGAAAATGAGCAGATTTAGTTAACCTATCAATAATAACCCAAATAGAATCATTACCATTTGAACTCCTTGGTAAACCTGTCACAAAATCCATTGTAATATGTTCCTATTTCTACTCAGGGATAGGTAGGGGTTGTAACAATCCTGAGGGTTTTTTATATTCAGCTTTTACTTGTTGACAAATCAAACATTGAGATACAAATATGTCTATCTCCCTTTTTATTTTATTCCACCAAAATACTTCTCGAAGATTCTTATACATCTTTGTACATCAGGGATGAAATGTGAATCTTGAGTAATGACTTTTCTCCAAAATTTTCCTCTTTAGTTGGGCATCACATGGCACACACACTCTATTTTCGAACCTTAATATACCATCTCGTATCCTAAATTCAATCATCTTCCCTTCAATAACTTATTCTCTAATCTTCTTCAGTTGTGGGTTATTTACTTGTGCAATTTTGATCCTTTTCATCAACATGGGTTGTACTTGTAAATTTGCGATTGTTCCTCCTTTACTATAAATACATACATCTATTCCATACTTCTCAAATCCTTCAACAGTGCTTCCTGGCTGTAATAAGGCACGCTAAATTTGGTGTTTACTTCTTACTTAAAGCATCAGCTACTATATTAGCTTTCCCAAGGTGATAATGAATATTCAAATCATAATCTTTCATTAATTCTAACCACCTCCTTTGTCTCATGTTCAATTCCTTTTGGGTAAAAATATATTTCAAACTCTTATGATCGGTATAAATCTCACAAGTCTCACCATACAAATAATATCTCAAAATTTTGAGAGCAAAATTACAGATTCTAGTTCTAGGTCATGGGTTGGATAATTTTGCTCATGTGGTTTTAACTGCCTCGAGGCATAAGCTACTACTTTTCCATTTTGCATTAGCACCATCCCAAATCATTTTTAGAAGCATCACTATAAATCACAAATCCCCCCGTCTCGAAAGAAATAGTTAAAATTGGGACAGTTACTAATCGATTCTTAAGTTCTTGAAAACTATTCTTGACTTCCTCAGACCATTCATATTTCACCTTCTTTTAGGTTAACCTAGATAGAGGTTTGGAAATACTAGAAAATCCTTCAACAAATCTTCGATAATAACCTGCTAATCCAAGAAAACTACGAATCTCCATCACATTAGTTGGTCTAGGACAATCCAATATAGCTTTGATCTTTTGAGGGTCAACCGACACTCCCTCCTTGGAAATGACATGTCCTAGAAAAGAGACGCTAGGAAACCAAAACTCACACTTCTTTAATTTCGCATATAATTTCTCCTTCCTAAGGATTTGTAACACCATCTCTAAATGCTTTTCATGTTCTTCAATACTTTTGGAATAAATAAGGATGTCATCAATGAAAACAACCACACACTGATCCAAATACTTCCTAAACACCATATCCATCATATACATAAAAGCGGCTGGTGCGTTAGTTAGTCCAAATGGCATCACAATAAATACATAATGACCATATCTAGTACAAAAAACTAATTTAGAAATTTCATCTTCCTTAATCTTTAATTGGTGATAGCCTGACCTAAGGTCAATCTTTGAAAATACTTGTGCACCTTGAAGTTGGTCAAACAAATCATCTATACGGGGTAATGGGTATTTATTCTTAATGGTCACCTTATTTAGTTCACGATAATCTATACATAACCTCATCGTCCCATCCTTTTTTTTAACAAATAACACCGGAGCACCCCAAGGGGATACACTTGGTCTAATAAAACCCTTATATAATAAATCTTGTAATTGAACTTTTAATTCCCTTAATTCTAAAGGTGCCATGCGATAAGGTGGTTTCGAGATTGGTATAGTTTCGGGAATGAGGTCAATCGTAAACTCTATTTCTCTACTAGGAGGAAGACTGGGTAAATCATCAGGAAAAACATTTGGAAAATATTTATCTATAGGAATATCTTCTAAAATAGGCTCTTTTGTTTGCAAATCAATAACACTCACAAGGAATCCTTGACATCCCTTCTTAAGAAAACTACAAGATTGCATTGCAGAGATAATACGAATGGGAGATAGGATGCCTTTTCCTTCAAACTTGAATTCTGGTTGGTTAGGAATTTAGAAAGTAACTCTCTTCTCAAAACAATCTATCTTAGCATGATACGATGCTAACCAATCCATCCCCAAAATGACTTCAAAGTCTTTTATGTCTAAAACTATCAAATCAGCGAATAGTTTATGACTACTAACATCTATAGGGTAAGACTTATATACTAAGGTTCCCATCAATAACTCACCCAAAGGAAAGAAATGTGCATACTATGATTCAAGGGTTCATGCCTATTAGGAAAGCGATTAACCAAACACATAGAAATAAATGAATGGCTAGAACCAGGATCTATTAAAACTTGAAAAGTTTGTGTACATATAGAAAGTGTACATGACACTACTCTATTAGAAGCTTGGGTATCAGAAAGTGAAAAAGCTCTACCTTGTCTGCCTTGGTCCTTCTTTTCACCTAAAGGCTGTGTCGGAATCCTTGCTGGGGTTAGACAGTCTTTTATCTGATGTCCATTTTGTCCACATCTAAAACAAGCTCCCGTATCCTTGAAATAAGGTCGTCCTCTATGCATCTTCCCACATTGCTGACATATCTTGTTATTATACCGTTTGTCATCCCTAGCTCCCCCAACATTAGATGTATTCCTAAAATTATTATATTATTTGTGTTGTTCCCTATTTTTTCCCCAAACTTCCTCTTACCATCTCTAATTCTATTGTACTCCTAGCCATCCCTTTCAGCTATCGTAGCCCTAACCACGACGTCACTATATTATGTTAACTTCAGTATGGAAGTTCGACTACGAATACTCAACCTTAACCCACGTTCAAACTTTTTGGCTTTCAAAACATCAGTTATCATAACATAAGGTGCAAAAAGGGATAACTCAGTAAACTTGGCCTCATACTGACTAACCATCATATTCCCTTGCACTAGACTCATGAACTCAACTGCCAATTCATCCTTCACCGTTTCAAGGAAATATTTCTCATAAAAGATCACCAAGAAGTCATTCCAAACTATGAAAATATTCCTCTCCTCGTGTATTCTCTTAGTCATTTCCACCAATGTTCGGCTTCACCTTCTAACATAAATGTTGCAAATGAAACCCTTTATTTATCGGTACACTTAAGAACATCGAGCATCTTTTCCATCTGCATCACCCAACTTTCTGCTTCAGTGGGGTTAGGAGTACCTTTAAAATAAGGCGGGTTCAACTTCTTGAAATGTTCAATGGTACATCTAGTTGGTTCAAGATTCCTCGGTGCTCCATTACTCACTTGATGCTCCATAATCTTTGCTAGACTCTCAATTGCCTTGTATGCACCTTCCAGTCCATCCATACTTGAACCATTTGTTCTAATAGTTGATCTTAGCCTGGTCATTTTCTATAGTCATGGACAAACATAAGACGTATTATACTAACTCAATATTGCAAATTAGAAGAACAATTATAAATAAACAATTATATGTAGACTGCAAGACATATGGAGGGCTATCACATAAGTCGGATATTTAATCCTATATCCTACGTATGGACACTTAAAATCGATAACGTGCGAAACTTATGTTCAGTAGTCTATGGGTTCATAACCTATGCTCTGATACCACCTCTATCACGACCCCGACCCAAATTAGTAGTGGGGAACGAGTGTCTTGACATGCCACCAAGGCAACAAATATTCTGACTTAAATTGTTTCCTTAATTAAATACAATGGAAATACAATTACATGGTTATGAATCGTAAAATACTGAAATTAATGGAATTACGTCATCAGAGCTTTCTAAAAGGAAACTTCATTTATATTACAAGTCACAACGAGTTACAACTTAGAACGAAATTTAAAACTTATTACAAGAGAGCCAAACATGCTCTATATGATATAACAACTTTTTACTTAAAATAACCAAAAAGAGCTCTAAAAGATGAATCTTCCATATAGTCCTTTTTCATTCCCTCAAAGCCTAGTTATTTCCTGAAAAATGGTTAGTTATACAACATCAGCTAAAAGTCGAGTGAGGTTCAATCTCCATATATTCCAGGGCTTTTTAGAAAATTGATACCTATTCAGATTCCAACATAAGGCATATACATATATGGGCAGGAATTTGTAGTAAAATATATAAAGTAAACTGGCAGTATATATTTTCAGAATAATAAGTTCAGAACAGAACAGATAAAACAATTTGAGCAATATGTCAATTATTCAATTTTATTTTGATGTCCATGTACGCTCTAATACCCAGATAAACGGATAGTGTTATCAAATGTTTCTACCCGGCAACAACACACACATAAAATCATGATCTCTGAAACAACGCCTTATTTAGGGCACACCAGCGATAAACCAGCTGGGAAGGTACCACCCAAATATTTCCACCCGGTAGTCAAGGCCAACATAGTAAGAGAGTTTCCATAGGCCGAATCAATAATTTCAGAATTCAAATTAGATGTATATATCGAGAGATATACACATATAACAAACGACGGAATCATAGGTATCAGATGTATTTTGAGAATAAAATCATTTCACAAAATATATATAGTTTGCATAATATCATATAATCAAAATACACCAGGAATGTCATAGACTACTCACTAGAACCGAAGTCCGAAGTCACAGATGTTGAGTCTTGGATCACTCATTATTTCTTAAGATAAAACTTCTTCTTAAACTTCCTTACACTTTCTCTCACTATTTATTTTTTAACTTTTGGAGTAATTTCATATAATAACTTATCCTAAGGCCTTATTTATAGTTTCCCAAAGTTATTAGGGTGTTGACACGTGTCCCGATAACTAAGCATCCATTTTGGTGAGTCGATGTTTGACGTGTCGCGTAACGGGACTATCTTACAATCTTCATTCACCAAACGGTGACACGTGTTTTATCTTCTTCTAAATGGATGACACATGTTTTATCCTTATGTATATGGATGACACATGTAAGGTGTGGTGGTAAGAATACAGCACAAGGCGTCAAGCACGAGGTGTAAAATTATTAAGGGTATAAGGCTCATTTTACACGTGAAGGATATTTTAGTATTTTTACACCATATATTTTCAATTTTTCTTAGAGGTACTTGAAAATATTTTATTTACAAAATAGTTCTTTTTTATTTTTATTTTAGTCCCTGGAACTTTCTTTATTTAAAAATTAAGTCCCTAAAGTTTCATGAAATTTCATTTTCTACCCCAAAACTTATCATTTAGCTTAGGATATGCTATAAGACTTTGATTTAATCCATTTTGATGAAGAAGGGGGTTATTTTAAAGTGTTTAAGTCGGCCTAACTAGCCTCCCCTTCCAACCAATCAAAATATAACACATAGTGTGGTAATAGGACAAAATACAACTTAAAGGATGGACAGATTTGCCCTTATTTCGTAATTTCGGCATAACTTCTTGCACAGACCTCCGTTTAGCACACCGTTTGTTGTGTTACAAACCTCATTCATATATATACAACTTTTTAGTTTTTACCTCAAGTCAATTGTTATATTACAATGGTAAAAACCAGTCTCTAATATGAATATTCCAATCGAAAATTTTATGTTTGTATTAATTTGACATTTCATGATTTCTGAAGGTAGGTTTAGACTAAAATAATAATTTAACATTATCCATATCACATATGAAATAATAAAACATTTAAAACTATATATGAACATATAAAAGTGGGATCATTACAACCAGGACTATAGATAACTGTTATGCTGTAATTTATGAAAATGAATCTGAAAATTGTTTATCTTTTAGGATTAGTGATTAAGATTTGTGGCATGAAAGATTAGGATATTTAAACTGTGATAGCTTGTCTAAACTAACTAGTCAAAATCTTGTTCATGGTGTGCTCAAAACCACTAACGTTAAACATTATGTTTGTGGCCCATGTCATATTGGTAAAATACACAAAGCCCCTCATAAGAAAGTAATTGATATACTTACTTCTCACCCTTTAGAATTGTTACATATGGATTTAATAGGTCCCTCTTGGATAATTACTTTTTTTGGTAAATCTTATATTCTTTTTATTGTTCATGACTTCATTAGATTTACTTGGGTAGCTTATTTGAAAGAAAAATCAAACACATTTAGTCATTTTTTGAAAATTTTGTTAAAAATTAAAAATGAAAAGGATACTAAAGTTACTCGTATTCATAGTGATAGGGGGTGGGGAATTTAAAGACACGTGTGTTATGGATTATTTTATTGAGAATGGGTATCAACACGAATTTAGTGCTCCTAAGAAGCCATAACAAAATGGCAATGTAGAAAGGAAAAATCGGACCGTTCAAGAAATGGCTCGTGTTTTAATTCATGCTAAAAATTTGCCAAAATATATTTGGGTTGAAGCCACTCAAAGCACTTGTCACATAATTAATAGGGTTAATTTAAGAAAACAAAATACTAAACAAACCCCTTATGAATTATGGCATGGAAAACAACCAAATCTAAAATATTTTAGGGTGTTTGTAGTGAGTGTTACGTGTGTAAGGATCGTGAACACTTATCTAAATTTGGCACTAGAGGTGACGAGGTTTTTTTTCTACGATACTCCCAAAATAATCGTGCTTATAGAGTTTATAATCTAAAAACTAAGAATATTATGGAATCTATAAATGTTGCTATAAATGATTGTGTTGCCCTTCTAGTAGAAGATATCCCGAAATCTTTACCCGTTGAAAACATTTCTTTAAATCATTTACCAAAAAAATCAATGGATAGTAACTCAGACTCCCTTCCACCAAACTACCTTGATGTTCCTAATTGGTTTAGGACTAATAATTAAAAAAAACATTTTAGGTAATTTTAGAGAACCCATTAAGATTAGAGCGCAAACTCAAAATGCCTTAATGTCTTCTTTTGTTTCTCTAGTTGAACCTAAAAATATAAAAGATTCCCTCATTGATGAATCTCGGTTACTTGCTATGCAAGAAGAGTTAGGTCAATTCAAAATACATGATGTTTGGTTTTTAGTTCCTCGTCCTACTCATACCAATGTTATAGGAGCTAAATAGATATTTAAAAATAAATGTGATGAAACCGAAAGTGTTTTGCATAATAAAGCTAGACTAGTAGCTCAAAGGTACTCCCAAATTGTTAGGATTAATGTTGATGAAACTTCATCCCCGGCCGCTAGGATAGAGTCTATTCGACCTTTACTTAACGTTTCACGTTACTTAAAATTTAAACTATATCAAATGGACATCAAATCTGCATTTTTAAATGGGTTTCTAAATGAAGAAGTTTATGTTGAACAACCTGAAGCGTTAGTTGACCCTTTTCTTCCCGATCATGTTTTCAAATTACATAAGGCTCTTTATGGGATCAAACAAGCCCCTTGTGCTTGGTATTAGCATCTTGCTACGTTTCTCATGACCAATAACTTTAATCGAGGGGGAGTAGATGTAATAATGTTTGTCAAAAGAAACTCTAATTATCATCTTATTGCTCAAGTTTATGTTGATGACATTGTTTTTGGGTATACATCTCCTCAAGAGGCTGAAATTTTTGCTAACATAATAAAATCTCTTTCAAATGTCTATGATGGGTGAGTTGCAATTTTTCTTGGGTTTACAAGTATCTCAAAAACCAGACTGCATTTTTATCTCTCAAATTAAATAAGCAACTGAATTAGTTAAACATTTTGGGTTACCAAATGCAAAAATAGCTCGGACACCTTTGAGCTCTACCACTAAGATTTCTAAAGATATATCTAGTAAAAAGGTTAAAGTTACTCTATATCATAGTATGATAGGTAGCCTTCTTTATTTGACGACTAGTAGACCCGATATAATTCATAGTGTAGGTGTGTGCTAGATACCAATGTGAGCCTAAAGAATCTCACTTACTTGCGGTTAAGCGCATAATAAAATATGTTAGTGGTACTTTAAACTTAGGTATTATGTACACGGTTGACACTAATTCTAAAATAATTGGGTATACGAGTGGCGATTAGGCTGGTTGTGCTGATGATTGTATAAGCACCTCTGGTGGCTGTTTTTACTTAAGTCGCGACCTCGTCTCTTTGTCGTCCAAAAAGCAGAATTGCGTGTCTCTTTCCTCCGTCGAAGTCGAGTACATAGTTGCAGGTATCTGTTTTACCCAACTTTTGTGGATAAAACAAATGTTAATTGACTATGGTATAATTGAACCCACTGTACTTATTTTGTGTGGCAATCAAACTGCTATTAGTATTTCTAAAAATTCGGTGTTTCACTCATGCAAAAATCATATCAAAATGCGTCAACACTTTATTCGGGAATTAATTGAGAAAAAAGAAATTTGCATTGAATATCTTAATACTAAAGACCAATTAGCTGATTTGTTTACCAAACCTTTAGACAATCATCGATTTAAAACGCTTACAATGTCTACTAGTGTGTGTGCTTTCCCAAGTTAACTTTTCTTTAGTTTCTTCCCTTTGTCTGTTTGAGACAAACAAGGGGAGAATTTGAGACTCTTGGCATTTTTATTTATTGTAATTTCTTGAGTCTAATAGGAATCCTTGTTGTAAGTTGAGTTATGTACTCTTCTTTTCTTTTTAGGACTCAAAATGTTGTTAGTTGAGTTATGTACTCTTCTATTCTTTTTAGGATTCAAAATATTGTTAGTTGTGTTATGTACTTGTCTTAAAGTCTTGTTTGTCTTAAAATTAGCCAAAGCGGGAGATTGAAATTATCCCTATATAGTTTTCTCAATTTTACGACTATGTGTTATTTTCTCTAACAACATTTCTCTTACATTTTTAGTTCATTTTATCTCTATTTTTATTTTTTCCTCTCTTTATTTTTTTATTATTTTTGTATTTTTAAAGTATAGTTTATATTTTTTTTCTTTTTTTTATAAACATTTCTTTATTAAACAAAGATCAATTTTTTTTAATTAAATGTTCAAACTCATATCAAATGCTAATATATCTTGTGAGTTTTTAATGACTGAGATTGATTACTTTGGTTTTTCTTTGATCAATCCATGTGATGCCATTTAGACAAATAACAGGGGTTTGTGTTGTCCACACGGCTTGACCCCATGGACAGAGCTATCCTCTGTCAGCCGTTGGTTCTTTTTTACTTTCTTGCCCCTCTCTTACCCTTGCCATTTGATGCATGTGACCTTATAATATGCATCCCATTTTTACCCTTAGATTCCTCTGGCTCTTTACAGTTCTGCCCCTTTGGTTAGTAGTAATTACGGATGAACCAGCATCTAGTTGTTGTGCTTATAAATAGAGCTCATGGGGTTGAGAAAAAATTACATCAGACATTTTCATTTTTCCTACCGAAACTCTGCTGAATTTTTGTCTCATATTTTCTCTCTATAATTTCTTCATAAGAGTCTAAACTCCTTTTACTCTATTTACCTTTCGTCTCTAAACCTATACACGAAAAAAATATCTGGTCTTCGTTATCATATTGTGAGTTTGAGAGACTGTTATTTGGTTTCATCTTGGGCTTGGAACGTTTTGGAGTTTGTTTGTACCTGATTTGGTGATATGTTTTGGAGCTCTTGAAATTTGATTTTCAAAATCTATTGGCTCATTTGTAAGTGTTTGATTCCCTTTTATATATTTACATACATAGAAAACGTTTACATATTTATACTTATGCTTTGTTTGTTGTTTAAAACCATAGATCCTTGTATGTTTAGATCAGGTTAGTTAGGACTGTTTAACATAAGTTTTTTTTGTTGTTTAAACTGATCTACGATGTCTGTTTAAAAAAAACTTGCGTTGTTAAAAATATAGCCTAAGTGTTGAATCAGTTTTGGTAATCTGAATTTTTTTATAAGGTTGTCTGTGAATCCCCATTCGTATAAGGCTCTGTGTATTTTACAGCCAGTTAATTTATTAAACCAGAGTGTATAATTTTTGTTAAAACAAGTTTTATAGATCCAACCTGTTTAGATCTAGTTGTTTTTTTATAAACTCATTTATATTATCCATGCATTGTATCATGTTGATTTAGAACTTTATTTAAGTATACTTCTATCCTGCATGTTTTAAACACTAGATCTAGGATAAACAGACTTTGGTTCATTTTAGTTTTGAATCTCTTATTTTTATTGTAGTCTAATTTGTTTAATTCAATTTATCTTATCTGAACACTGATTTAGGTTATTTTGTGTTGTTGTTACACTTATTTTAGATACATTGTTTAGTGCTTAAGAAATAAAGTTGTATCTTCTGTATCCCTCCTTTTTTTATTATTTACCAATGCCTCATTGTATCTACTTCTAAACATTTTGGTTGTTCATTTTATGAGTGGGTATTAATCTGTGTTGGTGTATCAAATCAAAAGATATATGTATTCTATTTTGTGTATACTACTTCACTAATACTCTAGCATTGAGTGTGAATGGGTGTGTGTTGTAACACCTTGTGCAATCCGGACAACAGGGTGGCCAGCCACCGCCACCCAACTATGTCGGGCGCTACTAAATAAATACCATTCTCAGCATGTGACAGATATAAGACAATAAAAATCAATTCGCAAGATGAATAATAACTAATTACAAATAATAATTACCAAGAATGCGATAAAAGAAATCCATCACATGCTAAACTCCAATTAAATCCAATCTTCAAAATATGAAATAATTCAAAATCTGAATAATAAACTGACTGTAAATACTCCAATCTAAATCCTCAAATAACTTTGGCACCGAATGGGCCAATAAAATCCAAAGATGTATCATAATGAAATACGACAGAAAGAAAATCTAAACTAAATAAAACAGTGCATAAAGCCTCTCTAGCTGCACCTCAAGCGATATCTGATAAATCCTATACAGCTACTCCAGCACTAATACCTGAAAATGTTAGTCAACGCCACGCGATCAGAGTCCCGAGCATAATTATACACTACTCCCCTCAAATAGGATATGTGAATCCAGACAATAGCATTATACGTAATAATTATCACAATAGAGTATTTTAATTAATACGAGATAGTTAAACGCAAGAAAGATAAATCACTAACCACCCCCAAAGATTCTTACAAAAATCACACCAATATAATTTTAAATATCCCACAATCCCAAAATGTTAATTTAATTAAATTAGCCCAAATTGTCACTTTTCTCAATTATTACTTTGCTTAAGTATAGCGGTCCTCTCACCTCGGGTGATTCCTCCACCAAAATACACATACCCTCATCAAAACGTCAGCTGATCCGTTTAAACTATCGACCCCTGCAACATGACGAGGTTCTCACACAACACGACATAAAACGTCGGCTGGTCCGTTTAAACTGTTGGCGCTTGCTATTTATGTCGCCAATATATTTTAATGCCCGTTTTATTATCTTAGGCCCCACCAAAGTTTTACAGTACCCCTTGTCAATGGCCTCTGATCCGTTTAAACTGTCGACCCCGCCCTATGACATGGTTCTACACATGACATGACATAAATTATCCGCTGATCCGTTTAAACTGTCGCTCCCTAACAAATTATGTCACCACCAATTTTAATACCCGTTATTATCTTAGGCATAAATTCTCATCTTCTCAATTTCACAATTATCAAATTACCCCACCCTTTTAATCGATGTGAGATCCTCAAAATAACCCTTAGTCCCATACCTAAGGGTCCCCAAGTACACATACTCCCTATCCTACATATAGGATGAATCCCCAATATAAAACACATCCTAGTCTCATGCCTAGGCTAATGAAATAACGATATAACGTAAAAATCTGCCCCACCTCGAAATACAAACCCCCACGAATTTACACTAACTAGTCCCATACCTAGAAAGTATAAATTTTAACCAAGACCTATCCACTAGTCCTATACCTAGTAAGAATCCTAAAATAGGGTTGAGCAAAATACTACATATGGACATCCCCGATCCTCGCAGCGAGCGGGAAGAGTGAGGATCCTAGGTACCGTGCGTCCCTCTCGAGAGCGCTTCGGCCGACGTCATTGATGAGGTGAAAAATATAGAGAGATGGAGTCGCCTGTCTATTTTACTCAAAATAAACAAAAGAAAGGGAGTCATCCCGAAGGACAACATCCAAAGACATACTGATAGATACAAAAACAAAATGATTCGAAAAGGGTCCGGAGGCTAAGTTACGAAATGGGAAGGTGTTAGGCACCCATTGCGCCCTTACGGTCTCTCATGTGTTTTTGCTATTTTCCTTTATTTTCTCCGTGATATGTGTGCATGTGTATATCTAGTAGAGATAGGAGTCCTTGACTTGTATCATGGAAGAGATAAAGCGAGTCATCCGTAGGAATGTAAAAATAATATTATAAAATATGATTTACGCGATTATCCTTACGTTAATAGTTACAATGGAACGATAACGCATATGGGATAATACGCTACTAAGAATAAATATATAGAATATAAAGGAATGGAGTTTAGAGAAAAATAGAAAATGAGAGAAAAAGTAAAAATAGGACTCGAGTCTCGGATTTTACCCCAAGACGCCTACGTAGCCTATAGAGGCATCAAACTCCACGTAGTTCGTATGCAAAATGAGGGGTGGAGTTTATCCCATAAATACAATTATGGGATTCTCTTATTTGTGTGTGTGTGTGTGTGTGTGTAGAAAAAGTGTTTTAGTTGTGAGAGAAGTGTAAGAAAAGTGTGAGAATTCCCGTTTGGAATTTATGACCAAACCCTTTTTTTCTTATTTTTTGGGTTTTTATTTGTACGAAAATAAGGGATGTGCAATAATACTAAATAAAAAGTATATTAGGATGTGTGAGATGAGAGAATAAAAGTGCTAAGCAATGAAACAAGTTAACGCAAATTTATGAGAATTTAAGGAGAGAATGAAGAAAATTGGACCTTCTTGAAGATCTTGAGTTTGATCTTGAATGTTGGAGAGCAGACCTTGCACTTGGATCATGATGGAGGGTAATGAATTCACCAAGTTTGATGAGAAGGATGATGAAAAGTAAAGGTTGGAAAGGGATTTGGATGTGGAAATCACGCTGACTTCGAGAGAGGTTTTCTGGATTTGTTGAGAGTGATATCTCTCAGATCTGGGCCTTTTTCTTGCAATTAGGAAATCCCACATTTTTATAGGCCCAGGGCATTATCGATCAGCATAGCCCCAGTCCTGCCAATCGGCAGATGAGTTTAGGCACACTGTCGATAGGCAGGGTCTGGGACCTGCCGTTTGACAGTGTCTTTCAGGCCTTTTTAGAAAATTGGTCGCTGAGCACAAACCGTTTATCTGAATCGTGCACGGGGTGAACCATTGGAAAGGTAATTCAGAAACCTTTTTAAGTCATTTGGACTGCTACCGGGTTCGAGAGTTGACTTTGGGTCATATGTGGCTCGAAAATGCTCCTCGATCCATTGGACGGAGAATCTTCGGACGCAAACGAATCGTTCGTTCGCATAGTGAGTCATAATCGCACATAGAGCAGATAATTGGAAAGGTTAGAAGATGTACTTCAACATTCTAAAGAGTTTGATCCGATTCGGGGAGTTTACTTTGGTCAACTGGGCCCTGGAAGCATTTGGTGACCTCTCAGAGTAAAACAGATCATTCATGTGTACCGTAAGTCAGAATCGTGCACAGGAAGGACCGTTGGAAAGGGGATTCAGTGCCCTTCAAAGATTCATTCAGTTTTATTTGAGTTGAAGAGTTGATTTAGGTCAAACGGAGCTCGGGAGCGTCCGGTGGCCTCCTGATCGAGTTTTGGGGAAAACGGGTCGTTCGTCCGCATGGTAAATCAGAATCACGCACGAGACGAACCGTTTGGAAAGAGGTTTCAGTAACCTTTAAAGATTCATTCAGTCTCGATCGACCTGAAGACTTTAACTTTTGGTGAAACGGAGCCTAGGCGTGCTCGATGGATTCTAGGTCAGTACTCGGTGTATGAAGGGAGGTTCTAAGGACCTAAGGAGAGTTTAAGGGGTAACAGAATGGGGTGTCTATAGAGCCCCTCGATGGGTGAGTTTGGAACAAATGATAGCTGTCGAATAGACACCGCATGATTCTTTTTGAAATAGGATAAACAATTTAGAGGGTCGAGGCCGATTCTGAGGACCTAAGGAACAAGGAGGACCGATTCAGAGGGTCGAAGCCAATTATGAGGGCTTGGAGATGAGGTGATCGATTTTTCGAGTCCAAGCCAATCTGCAGGCTTAAGTAGGGATGACCAATTCGGCGGGTCGAAGCCAATTCTGCGGGCTTAAGTAGGGATGACCAATTCTGCGGGTCGAAGCCAATTCTGCGGGCTTAAGTAGAGATGACCAATTATACGGGTCGAAGACAATTATGCGAGCTTAAGTAGAGATGACCAATTCTGCGGGTTGAAGCTAATTCTATGAGCTTAGGTGGCAATCCAAGACGGAGGTCAATTCTGACCTAAGAGAGGTGATGACCAAGGACCGAGGTCAATTCTTACCTAACTAAGGTCACGATTCAAGACCGAGGTCAATTCTGACCTAAGAGAGGTGATGACCGAGGATTGAGGTCAATTATGACCTAACTAAGGTGACGATCCATGACTGAGGTCAATTCTGACCTAAGAGACGTGACGATCGAGGATCGAGGTCAATTATGACCTAACTAAGGTGACGATCTAAAACCGATGTCAATTCTAACCTAAGGAAGGTGCCGACCGAGGATCGAAGTCAATTTTGACCTAACTAAGATGACGATCTAGGATCGAGGTCAATTCTGACCTAAGAGAGGTGATGACCGAGGATCGAGGTCAATTCTGACCTAACTAAGGTGACGATCCAAGATCGAGGTCAATTCTAACCTAAGAGAGGTGACGATCGAGGACCGAGGTCAATTCTGACCTAACTAAGGTGACAATCCAAGACTGAGGTCAATTCTGACCTAAGAGAGGATAAAGATTGGATTTTGGGTTTCGCTGGGGAATAGTTAATAAGTTGGGGAAAATTTAGAGCGTCCTTTGGAGATATTGCCTGAGGAGAATGATTCTTTGGAATTCCGCTGGGGAAAATTAGCTCGCGATGTTGTTTTTGAGCTGGGGAGCTGATTGTTGGGGAAATCCTTGTGATCTTGGGGACTTTACGGAGGAAAGGCAAATTTGATGCTATAAACTTCACTAGGGAAAGGATTAGGTGGTCCAGTTATTAGACGTATTGCTCGGGGAGGTTTGAGACTTCTGGGGTATAGGAGGTGATCCTTAGAGATTCTATGCGAACGTTGTCGGAAAGGTATTTACTTGGCTCTTGAGTTTTCCACTAGGGAAATAGGGGTTCCGTGTGCGGGAATGCAAAATTTTCTTGGCGAAAATGTTCTAAATCCTTCCGGGGTTTTAAGGAATTTTCTGAGGATTTTTCACGATTTTTTGGGAATTTTTGTACAAAATTTTAAGGGGGTGCCGGTCGGCATGGTGCAGAGGGTGCCATTCGGCAGTGGCATGGACTTTTGGACTACCTCGGGAAGGTAAAAAGGCAGTGTCGATCGGTGGGTAGGGGGGTTAATGCCTATCGGCATGACCCTTGGCATCCTATATAAAGGGGGCGAATTCCCTTCATTAATCACAGCTTCTCGCTTTTCCTATTTCTGTGATTTTCCTCTGCAAATCATTCTAGCATTCCGATCTCTAAGAAATGGCCGCCTTTGTGAGCACTGCAGCGCATAGGGAATGGTTGATTGTCAATGACTAGGTGAACGTAGAGTGGAGGTCGAGGGCACCTCTTGTTTTGAGGAGCGAGAATTCCTTTGACGCATTCGAGCCGGTTGCGGATGAGCAGACCTTGTTATGGGAGCCATCGCATCATCGCTCTTCGAGCGTGAGCCCCGACGGTTATGTAAGTAACCTGACTTTTGGCATTCTTCTCTTTTTTCTTGGTGATTTTTCCTTCCTTCTTGAATTTTTGACAAGGTTTTTTTCTTTTGACAGTCTGATATCTCTCTGAAGAACATACGTGCCCATGGTACGACGGGGCTTAAGGACGTCTGGGAGCATCTTCCACCTGTGGTGCGTTGGGTGATATCATCAGCGGGTTTTGGGAGGTTGGTGTTTGTGCTGGATGAGACACCTCGTTCGACAGCGGTCTTATGCGCTTTGGGAGAGAGATGGTGGGATACTACCCATACCTTCCATTTTAGTTTCGGGGAGATGACCGTGACTCCCATAGATGTGAAGTAGCTTCTGGGGATGGATTGTGAAGAAGAGCAGATAGAGGTGGATAATTCTCTGAGGGTGAGGTCAAAGGCGGTGCGTGCGGAATTTGGTGACGTACGGAGGATAGTGTCTCGGGATTCCATCCGATTGTACTAAATAAAGGATATTCTGTTGAGCAGGGTGATTGATGTGGAGGACGGGCTACAGGTGAGGCAGATGGTCCAGTTGTTCATATTGTTGGTGCTGGGAGGTTTCATAGCGGCATCGAGCGTTAACGTCATCCATTTATGGTTCTTGACGTATTTGAGGATGTTTTTTAACATCCCTCTCTACGATTGGGAGAGCCTGACTTTGGTGACCCTCTATTTTTCTTTGGATGCATTCTGTCGGTGCTGCCGGTAAACTTTTATTGGAGCTACGTATCTTCTTGAGGTATTCTTCACTTTGCGCATTTTCCTTTCATGCATTCGCATTCTCCTTATCCGTCTCTTTTTTTTATTGTGGGTTCTTGTCTTTGGCAGAAGTCGTTCTATAAGATGATTGGGTGCAATACCCAGCTGATTGCTGATCTAGTGGAAAAACTGAGCGTCCGTGTAAAAACGCTAATCATTGTTATTGGCTTCCAACCGCAATACAAAAACCTAAACTTTAACTACACTCTTACAGAGTATAGTGGCTAGTCTGGGTATCGAATCCTCGGGGAACTAGGACGAGTGAACGTGATGACAAAGGTAAGGTAGTTTAATCCTAAAGTTGATATTAAAATAAAAGAAATGAAAAAGATCATTGATTTTTGGATTTTATTTATGAATTAACTAAATTCAATTAAATTAGCCTACACATGAAAAATTAACTAACTACGAAGGAATTAGTATGAATGAAGAAATTGGTTAAGAATACAATCCCCCAAACCCTAGTATGTATGCCAGTACAAAATTAGTCATAAATTAGATAATTGATCAGACCCAGTCTTTAGTACTCCAAAGCATTACAGATATGAGGTTCAAGCCATCATCATACATAATCAAAGAATGAGTAAAGAAGTGTCGCAATAGTTCACGCGCGTTGCATCCTTAAGCACCCCGGTTACCTTGGGCAAACCAGGTCAAAGGGTCTACAGTGGTTGTGAAACTATACAACACGATCTAATCACTTATTTAATTTAGAGGACAAATTTTATATCTATGCATACCACATCGGGTTAGGTTCGTGCATCCCCACCCTTAAAAACATAGCTTAACATGATTAAAATAAAAGAAAACTTAAAAATAAAAGTGTAGGAATTCATAACTAAATCTAGAAAATTCAGAACATGACTTGAGTTGGGATTGGAAAAGTAGAAAGCAACAATTAATTAAACTAACTATGAAAGTAGTAAAGACAATAAATTAAAATTACTTGCAATGGATGAATGATGAATCTCAAATATATCTTTGAATCTTTAATAGTATCCAAACTTCAAAACTAGGGTTATTGGATACAAGAATCCTTTAAAAACTAACTACTAGCCTCCTAAAACGTGAAGTAACAAACCTCCTTTCTTCCTACTAGGGTTTGCCCTTTTATATATCTCAAAAATGACTCTTCCCATGCCTCTCCACGTTTTAAAACTAATAAAAAGGAATTATAAAAGAAATTTCAAGAGTTGAAACTCTTCAGCTTCCAGAATTAATTTCAACTTTGACTTTCTGTCTCCAACTTTAAATGGGTATAACTTCTTCACCGTAGCTCAGATTGGGTGCCGTTTTTTACAATGTTCTTGTAATTTAGATATCTTCAATTTCTAGTTTTCCCCACCATCGGAATATATATGTAAAATTACAAAAATTCCCTTGAACTCCCGATTTCTTGCTTTCTTTCACTGTCTTGCATTCTCTTTCGCACTAATTTGCTTGAAATACCGATAAAACACCTAAGAGATACACAAAATACGAAATACTTGCCAAAAAGGGTTAGTAGCATAAATATAAGACAAATACAAACTATTTACAATGCACGGGATCATAAAAATACCGAAATTAAGGGGATAAATGTAAAGAATTTATGCCTAATCAATTGCCCTGAAGGACGAGACTGTTAGGGACTTCTGCCGATTGTATAGGTGGCAGAAAGACAATTGGCAGTCAAAGGGATCTCTTTATATGGAGGCAGTGCGTCAGGTCTTGAATGGCCTGACTAGTGGTAGGGTAAGATTCTTTCCTCTTCAGTCTTGGTTTTTTGCATGTTCTGATTTTGTATTGACTTATGCCTGCTGGGGATTTGCAGGTGACCTTTTACCCTTGGAGGACAGCCATTCAGGATACGGGAGCGACTGGCATTAATGCGTAGATGAGGCGTTTACTAGCGTATGAGTTGGGCCACTCTTGGTATCTCGGGGAGAGGGTGGTTCGGCAGACTGCTGAGGAGGAGGTGGTGGTGCCACCTGTGCAGCCTTCTATGTCTATGAGGTGGGAGCGGCTGCTGTCGGAGGATGCGAGGATCACGACGATGATCGACTAGTTCTATCTGTTGTACACTGATACGGCTGCGCCGTATGACTATATGGACTTTGTGAGGAGCTGGTTGATGGCGCCCAGCATATATGATGCCTTGTATTTCCCTCCTGCAGGATCGAGTCGGGCGGTGGGGTCTTCCCACAATGGCGGTGGTCCGTCGGTGTCTGCGTCGGCGGCGACTTCAGAGGTTCCCTTTGTTCGATCGCATACCCCTTCGTACAACATTCGGCGAGCCGATGGAGGGATGGTCTCCATGTTGAACCGTCCTCATGCGATGGATCTGGAGGAGCTGGGTTTGACAGAGGAGGTTCTTCATCTTGTGGTATACCTTCTTCCTTTTTGCTTTGATACTGATTTTGCCTTTTACTTGTAGTAAGTCTGGGTGTCGACCACTTGGCTGAGGGACATTAGGAACTGGATATCTTCGGTAACTGCCCATAATCGGGACGCATTCCCGGTTCCTTCTTGCTTGGTGTCGTCTGCTTCATTCGGGGAGGACTCTGGCTCTGGTAGCGGTGGTGCATCGTCTCACCATAGGGGAAAGAGAGCGCGTCACAGGGGTGGAAGCTCTTAGAAAGAGGATAGGTGAGAGAGAGAATGTGGGTTCGGGCTGAGTCACGTTGTTTGTTTTTCTTTATTTCCTTCAAAATTTGATGTAACACGTAAGAGTATATATATATATGTAATGCAATGGGATTTTTTATTATCTTTTGTTAATGGTGAATGCATGCACATGCACTTTTATTTTGCTACTGAGACCGTAAAAGAAATATTTTTAGGATTTTGGAGGAAGGTTTTAAAAATTAGAAATTATATAGGGGTGGAATATCACTTTATTTTTAATGAGTTTTTGATTTTGACAAAAGAGGAAAAAGAAAAAATTTCCAAAAATAGGGGGTTTTCGATGGGCACGACCCTTATCCTACCTATCGACAGTCAAGTCCAGTCCCATCAATTCAAAGCTTTGATTAGTGCCCTCTTTAGCCTCTTGTACTTTGTGGGGTAAGATTTCCTCCGATTTCTATAGGGGTTATGTTTTTTGTGAGGGTTTTCAAGTATAAAAAGGGATAAGGGTGGAGTGTTTCCATCACACCTTCACATTCTTACTTACTTACCTACTATTTCTTAGTCTTGCAAGATGGTTCTCCCTGGTAGCATTGGGTTTTCTAACTACCTCGAAGCCTTGGAAGCAATGTGATCTTATAATGTCAACTACGATGCTTTCAGTATGCGTCGAGTTTCTTTGTGGCGCAACCGGCCCATTGAGTGCAACATGTTGATGGCGACGGTACAATTCTGGTACCCCGAAGACCATGTACTCCATTTTGGGTTGGATGAAGTTTGTCCTACCTACGAGGAATTTTCTGTCATGCTGCGGATAAATTCGAGTGTCGCTGCAGCCCTTCCTAAGTTTTCCCATTCTCCTAGGGAGTTGTTGGCTGGGCTTCTTCGCATTTCACCTTCGGCGGCCAGACCATTGGTTGCTGGGGGAATGATCTCCCTTTCGGCGGTGTTACAGTCCGTGCACTTGCAGGAGGCTGGTGATGCTGTATACGCCAGAGCTGTTGTTCTGGGATTAGTATCAAAATTACTGCTAGTGATTGGGGAATTACTTGTGGGCCCACAACTTGCAGCTATTATTTCCTGGATGTCATACCGTCGCATACTGTCGGAGACTTTGAATGGCCTGGATGCCTGGCAAGAAGGTCATTCTGACTTCCTGAGGGGTAGCCCCGTGATGCTGTTCATGTGGTTGTCTGAGAGACTCCGCCTGGTGACTCCTCTGGAATACCCTTTGTCGGTTGTACCCAACTTCTTTTTACGCCATTTGATTAGCGTTGGCTTGGACATCGAGAGCTGGGAAAACTGATTTGTGGAGCACGGGACTCTAAATCTGTGGTGGTCAGTGCCTTGGTGGGGACAGTTGTTGCCTATTCTGGAGATGGGGGAATACCTGTATTTTCGGTTGGTTGGTCTCAAAAAGACCTCTTTCTATTTACCTTGGCGGCTTCTGCATCAATTTGGCTGGGAACAGGTCGTGCCACCTCGGGCACTAGACTTCTTTCTGGTAGAAGATTTGACTGAGCGTCTGCGCATGCGGCTTGGCTCTTTGTGGGAGAATCAGCGTCCGTCAACCCATCCCTCTCACTATGTTGGGAGAGTTTGGCATATCACTGGGGATTATATGAAGTGGTTGTGGAGGAGAGTGGTTAGAAAGATGTTGGCAGTGGAGACTGAACAAAGGTGGCTTGTCTTATTTAATACCATGGAGGGAAGTGTTGTAGTTTTTTCGAAGCTGGTTCGGGCTTATCGGTTCATGGAGAACCTGCGGCACTCTGTTCAGTCAAGGGAAGCTTGGGGACCCCAGGATACAGATGATGATGACGGAGCAGGCTCCTCTGGTAGCTGTGGATAGGACTCTAGGAGAGTTTATTTTGTAATGGGGAATAAATGTGGGGATTTATTTGGCATTTTAGAAAAGTAGGGGGAATGGAGTTATCCGTTCCTTTATGTAATTTCACTGTAATTTCTTATTAATGAAATAAACAAGTTTTTGATCATCCTGTTGTTCCTTTTGATGAGTTTTGTATTTTTGAATTACCTATACCGATCTTTAAGGCATACATAAACCTTTTGTTCAAGTATATGTTAGGAAGGACTGTTGTTCTCGAAGATAAGAAAAGAATAGTATTTTATGAAAAACAATGGGTCGTGCTCATGTAAAGTGAATGAGTTGCCTACGTACCTCTGGGGTTTTTGAAATTTTTTGTTTGAAAATGGTTTATTGCAGAGGATCAGGCCCGCGTAGTTCTGGGTAAAAGGAAATGAAGAGATTTCTTTTTAGAATAGAAGGGAGATGAGAAGCATTGTAGCGCGTCGAAATTTTAGACTAGAGGTAGAACATCTTGAGACAGTTCAAGTTGACTGGACGAGCCATCTCCTCCCCATCTAAGTCAGTGAGCATGGCGGCACCGCCGCACACAATCTTCTTGACAATGTAGGGGCCGCTCCAATTGGGCTTAAATGTCCTTATGTGTCCCAGATGGGTTCTATGATCTCTTTAAGGGCTAGATCCCCTTCTCGGACATCGCGGTCCTTGACTCTCTTATTGAATGATTGCGCTATTAGGCGATGATACTCTTGTATGTGGTATAGCTCTTTTAATCTCCTTTCGTCTAGTAAGGTCAGCTCGTTAAGAAGACTTTGGCACTAGTCTTCTTCACTGACCTGGTTTTCGAGCATGACGTGCAGCGAGGGTATTTTCATCTCCACGGGAAGGACTTCTTCCATTCCGTAGACAAGAGAGTAAGGGGTAGCCCCAGTAGAGGTTCGAATTGAGGTTCGATAGCCCCAGAGGGCGTACGGGATTCGGTCCGCCCAATCTCGACACCTTTTAGTCATCTTGCTGATGATGGCTTTGAGGTTCTTATTGGCGGCTTCGACTGCATCGTTGGTTTGAGGTCGGTAGGGAGAAGATTTGTGTCTCTGAATACCACACTCATTGACCACTTCTGTGACTTTTACCTCGAAATGCAACCCATTATCTGACACTAACTCGTGCGGGACCCCATATCGGTCGATGATGTTTTTCTTGATGAATTTGGCCACTTTCTTGGCATTCAGGACTGCGTATGACTCAGCTTCGACCCACTTGGTGAAGTAATCAATGGAAACTAGGATGAAATCATGCCCATTGGAAGCCTTTGGTGTAACCTTCCCTATGATGTCGATGCTCCAGGTGGAGAACAGACAGGGAGAGGTCATGTTATATAATTCATGCGGAGGCAGATGCTGAAGGTTAGAGAATTGTTGGCATTTGAGGCATCTTCGAACATAGGCGGTGCAATCCTGGGTCATGGTGGTCTAGTAGTAGCCTTATTGAATGATCTTCTTGGCAAGCATGTGACTTTTCATATAGGGTCCATATTCCCTATTGTGGATCGTCTGCATTGTCTTTTCAATGTCAGCCCCCGCGATACAGTGCAGATGAGTTCCATTGAAGTTCCTTTTGAGCAGTGCTTTGTGACAGATGATGTACTGGGTAGCCAGTCTTCAAAGGATTGCTCGATCTTTCTTATTGGATCCTTCAATACCTACCATGATTGAGGAGGCGCCAACTATCATAGTACCAGTAATTGGCTAGCCCGGGATCTTCTGTGGTAACGAGCTCAATGTGGTAGCAGTGGGTTGGTTTGTCTTGCTTTTAAACCTAGAAGGGGGTCATTTAAATTCCTTTGAGCATGTCGACCATGGAGGCCAAGGTATAAAGGGCATCGGCTAGGTTATTCTTTGCTCGAGGTAGGTAATGGAAGGTTATATCTTAGAATTGGGAGGCTAGCTCCTCCAAGTGGTCATGGAAGGGTTGGAGCTTCTCGTCCTTGACTCTCCACTTTCTAAGCACTTGACCGATAATGAGGGCGGAATCTCCATAGACGTATAGGCATTGAATACCTTTCTTAAGAGCAACTTTGAGTCCTATCGTGCATGCCTATTATTCAGTCATGTTATTGGTACAAGAGAAATCCAGCTTGATGACGATAGGAGTGTGGGAGTCATCCGGGGTGATCAGAAGTATCAAAATGCAATATCCCTTTTTATTGGCAGCGCCATCAAAGAACATTTTCCATCGGAGATTTTCCTGGGCAGTGCGAAGGATGTTTTCATTTGGTAATTCAGAGATCCAGACATCGGCTTCATCCATGGGGTAATCAGTGAGGTAGTCAGAGATGGCTCTTCCTTTAATGGATTTTTTCATGATGTACACGATATCAAACTCAGCTAGGATCATCAACCATCGGGACATTCGGCTGGATAAGGCAGGTTCCTCAAGAAGGTATTTTATGGGGTCCATTCGGGATACAAGTTTGATGGGGAAGGCGAGCATGTAGTGCCATAACTTTTGGGTAACCCAGACAAGTGCGGCACATGCCTTTTCCAAAGAAATGTAGTTCACCTCATACCCGACAAATTTATGACTGGCATAATAGATGGCTCTTTATTTACCAGAATCTTCAAGGTATTGGGCTAGCAAAGCCCCACCTGCGGTATTGGTTATGGTTAGGTAGAGGAGCAAAGGGAGACCAGGTCGTGGTGTCATGAGTACCGAAGGTTGAGTCAGGTATTATTTTATTCGATCAAAATCTTCTTAGAAGCCCTCATTCTAAACCTTGGTTGAATCCTTTCGGAGTGGTTTGAATATAGGTTCACAGATGGAGGTTAGTTGGCTGATGAACTGGCTGATGTATTATAATTTCCCAAGGAAACCTCAGACTTCTTTCTCCATTCAGGGAGGTGGCATCTTAAGTATGGCTTTCAGCTTGGCAGGATCTCCTTCTATCCCCTTCTCACTGACCATGAATCCCAAGAGTTTTCCCTTTGTAACGCTGAAGACGCATTTTTGCGGATTAAGTCTCATCTGATATTTTCGCAATCGTTAGAAGAACTTTCGGAGAGCGGGAACATGATCTTCTCTTGTCTTGGATTTGATAATCATATCATCCACATAGACCTCAACTTCTTTATGAATTAGATTGTGCAGAATGGTTGTGGCATCCCTCTAGTAAGTATCCCCAGCGTTCTTGAGACCAAATGGCATAACAGTGTAACAAAAGGTTCCCTATGGGGTGATGAACGCAGTCTTTTCTTGGTGGTCGGGGTGCATTTGATTTGGTAATATCCGGAAAACTCTTCGATGAATGACTTAAGAGCATGACTGGCTGTGTTGTCCACGATCATGTCGATATTGGGTAACGGATAATCATCCCTTGGAGAGGCTTTATTCAAGTCCCGATAGTCTACGCACATCCTAACCTTCCCTCCTGATTTTAGCACAGGCACTATGTTGGCTAGTCACGTGGGATTTTCGATCACACGAATGAAGCCTACGTTCAACTATTTGGCCACCTCTTCTTTGACTTTGAGCGACCATTCGGTGCGAAGCTTTCTCAACTTTTGTTTAACCGGCTTGTAATCTGAGAGAGTGGGAATCTCATGCTGAGATATTTCAGGATCAATTTTGGGCATATCATCATAGGACCATGCAAAGACATCCACGAATACCTTTAGAAATTCTTCGAGTTGTGTACGCTCATGCTCGTCAACGGTAGCCCCTATCCTAATCTCGCGCAGTTGGCTATTAGAACCGAGGTTAACAACAACAGTCTCTTCTTCATTAACTTAAACGCGGTTATGTTGTTTATTATTAACCTTATTTAGATCAGTTAAGAATTGTTCATTTGTAAAATCATCATCATCAAAAGTTTGATTAGAATCCAAATAAATAATGTAAGGCACAGCAAGATACTCAAAATCTTTGTTTATTTCATTGATAGGAAAAATAGCATTGGAAACCTCATCAAAGGAGGTATTGATTACATTTGAGCAAGGATAGACAACAGAAGAAGAAATGGGGTAAAAATTAGGATTAGGGGAGATTTCAACAGGTAGAACTGGCGCAGCATGCCAGAGTAAGAGAGGTATGTTAGAATCTTTTATCAGTTGGGACGGATCCGGTGATGTAATGCCTGAATGAACCATGCAGAGTGTTAGCCCCAGTGTCTATAAGTTGAAGGAATGTTTGGAGTCACCTTCCTCAGTCTCTTTGGTATCTTTGATAAACGGTTTTACATGGTGTTTGGAACTTTCGGCACATGGGTAGCTGTCTTGGAAAAAGATCTCCATTCCGGGATTCATCTTCTTATCTGTATGGTCATACCATGGTTCAGGAAAGCCTCAAAAGGGGAAATCTTCACCCTCTTTGATGAATCGTCCATTCAAGGAGTCACTTGGGATAGTTTGGATGCAGTCTAGTCCTCTCCTTGGTCGAGACTGGCGGATCATTCAGAGCTCTTGTTCTGACGATTGATACCCCAAACCACAAGGAGGTAAATCTCTTTTCAGTTCAATAGGCTCAAGTATACCTTGTTGTCTTTGTCCTAGCCCCAGTCCGGGCATGAAGTGCATGTTTCTGAACATCTAAATCACATTGACGTTGACATGAGGGTCGTATTCTGGACAAACCGTTTCTTTGAAATCATCCCCTGCCAAGAGTAGGAGTGGCTCAACTCAAAATCCTGATGGGAGCACATCATTTTACCCGTGTTGTATCTCAAGAATTGGACTGCTGGTACTTGGACCCTCGGCATTGTCTTTGTCGCCCGAAATAGTGATGACTCATCCGTTGGCGAAGAACTTCAATTTATGATGGAGTGAGGAAGACACACCCTTGATACTGTGGAGCCAAGGTCGTCCTAGCAATAGATTGAAATGATCTTGGATATTAATAACTTGGAATTCGACGACGGGGTTTATAGGGCCAGACCCTATTACAAGCTTTATGGATCCCATCACCTCCCGACGGGTATTATCGTAGGCACGCACAGCAACGGAGGTTGGAGCGAGGTCACTTTCTTTGAGTCCTAAACATTTGAAGGTTCTCAGTGGGCAGACATTCAAGGCGGATTCATTATCAACAAGAGAGAGTGGTACAACCTTCCCCATAGCTTCGATGGAGATGTTGAGTGAATGATTGTGGTTTGGCCCAATCTTGGGGATTTCTTCTTCGAAAAAGGATAGCATTCGGGTAGAGGTCAAGGATCTGATAAAATTTATCGCTTCTTCTGGTGTGGTAGAAGGAGGAACAGTAGGTCCAGTGAGCAACTTGATCAAAGCGTTTTTATGCAGCTGAGAAGACATGAAAAGACCCTATAGAGTGATGTTAGCTTGAGTTTTCTTTAGTTGATTGAGGATCTTGCTTTCCTCGATGGTCATTTCTGGCATAGGAAGGTTTTCAACGCCCTTCCCTTTGTCATTGGCTGGTAGTGAGCTTGGGATCTGGTAATGCCTCTTTGATCTGGTCACGTGATTTACTGAAGAAGGAAAGAACATGAATCCCATTTCCTTGTCAATCTCGGGTTGTTCTGCCACCTTGTTTATTTCTCTGAGGAGTTCTTCAAATGATATCATCCCACACATATCAACTATTGGGCCAGTTTTCTCTGAAGCTTACTCTTTATTCGAATCTTCGAACTCTTTCCCCCATCCGGTGGAAACAATTCTCTCTTTCCATGCAAAGTCGATGCATTCCACAACTTCAACGGCTTCTTCATAAAGGTCTTCCCATTCTATGGGGATATGTGAGGATGAGGGGACCAGGCGCCCTTGTAGCTTCAAAGCATCAAGTAACTCAGTTATATTGCAAATATCGACGGTTTGCCTGAATATCTCTACCATAACCTGGACAATATCATCTAAGTTGACTTCATCGGTTGGTACTACACTACACCAAAAACAGCATTTTGGCACACCCTAATATTAAAAATCTGGCACAGTTTAAAATTGTGCCAGATTTTCGCACGGTTTAATAGAAATTTGGCACACTTTAAAATAGTGCCAAAATTTGGCACTTTTTTAAAGTGCGCCAAAATTGAGTACACTTTACTAGGATATAAAATACCTCAAAATTTTGGGACATTTTAGTTTCCCTCTTCTCTCTCCTCCCTCGTCTTCTCCCCCGCTCTCCCCTCTCTCTCCACCAAAAACCCAAGCCCTACCCTACCCCCTGCTGCGTCGCCACTATTCCTCCTCGGGTCACCTCCCCCTTGGGTTTATCCCCTGTCGTCGCCCCTATTTTCCGGGTTTATCCTCCTCGGGTCACCTCCCCCGCTCCCCATGGTTTCGGGCTTTTGTTTATCCGGTGTCGTGGTGTCCCTTCCGGCAACCTCGTGTTTTCTCGGTTTGAGGTATTTTATCCGGTGTCGTAATTTCTTTCCTTCTTTATAAGTATTATATATATATATATATATATATATATATATATATATATATATATATATATATATATATATACTGAGGTGGAATTAAATCTAATATATACTGATTTTTGGAATGTGGAGATAACTTTTCAATAGTCCAGTTTAGAAAATAGAAAGCCATGTGCAGCTAACATTTGCAGTCTTGGGGTGGGTGATATAGGAGGTGATTGTGTTTTCTTGGCAAGATCTGATGGGGGTGATGGGATTTCCAAGCACGTGAGGTGATTGTGTTTCAAAGGCCCACTCAGGGCACACTCCCTCCAAGGCTGTTGTCGCCCCTCTGAGGTATTTCTCATATTAATTTTTTGAATGGGTTTTTTGTTTTGCAAAAAATGCATTTTTTTGGCACAAAAATGGTTCAATGTGCACAAAATGCATTCTAGGGCATAATAATCTCATATTAATATTTAAGTGTTTAAATGCTGATTGTGCCTGTTCATGTTTGTGACAATGTTAATGTGCACATAGAGGGGTAAATCTTGGATAATCCAACTGTTAGTTGTGGCCTGTTTCTCGCTAGCAACAAAAATGGAGGAGATTGAAGTGCCTCCCATTGTTGATTTACAGGTGAGAGAAAAATTAATGTGAATATTTATTTATTTCATTATATATTGAACCATTTTCCTTTCTGATATGTTCTTATATGTAATGGACATATGGATTTTTGTGAGTAGGTAGGAGATCCCAAGTTTTTATTTGAAGGCAAAAGCATACAAAGAATGGCGCTTCTTGTTTTGAGAACCTTGAATGGATATCCCAAGTTCTTTCATAGACTACTTTCTTAAAAAGATTAACCATGATCATCTTCCATCACAATCTTTGATCTCTAGATCAATTCAATACATCTTAAGCACAATCAAAGGTAGATTTTTCACTATATGCAAAAATTTGTTAATTTATATCGATACATATTCATATAATAAAGCACAATATAGCGCGTGTCCTAATGGCACATAATGATACCCAATTATACCCATAAAAGGGACATGTTATCAATTTCACACACGTGTGTATATAATCATATGCGAGTACTGTAATATTAAAGAGTTTGATCCAGTGCTCAGTGGGAAATGAATGCAGGTATTGGGGAGGTTTGGAGATCAAAAGGCCAGCATAGGTTGCCAGTGATTTGTTTGGTTTTGTTTTACAAATGTTCAACTCAGGCCAGTTCCATTCAATCTTCAACAAGTTACTACAGGCAACTATTATTTAGTACCCATTTATTAACCTTTTAAAATGCAATGAATTATTTATACTCAATATTTATAGTTTATCTCTTTCATTCTATATCTGATCATTCCTTTTAAAGTTTGAAAATCACTTCATGGCTTACTTTATGAGCTTATTTAGTTAAATTGGTGGAAGGGACTTACTGGTGGTTTGGTTTTGGAATTTGCTGTTGCTGTTGAGTTTATTTTAAATGTTAAAACATGTTGGATTTAACGAATAAACAAATGAAACTATGTCAAAATTTTCTAAAATTCATAAACGTTCTAAATTGATTAAAAACATACCGTTAGAGAATATGACGATATAGGAGGCACGAACACCTCGCACGGGACCAATTTAACTTGTAGGAACTGACCGCGTAGTCCCGGGGCTCTCGATTTGAGAGTATGATCATAATTAGAAAAAATCACACTTGGAGGACAAAACATGCCGTTAAAGGGTGAAAACCCAAACCAACACCCAAACGACCCCGTAGGAGGCAAGAACACCTCGCACGGGACCAATGTAACTTGTAGGAATTGACCGCGCAGTCCCGGGTCTCCCAATTTAAGAGTATGACAATAATTTGCAAAAATCACACTTACAATTAAAAACAATGTCGTTCAAAGGTGAAAACCCAAACCAACCCCCAAACTACCCCGTATGAGGAACGAACACCTCGCACGTGACCAATGTAACTTGTAGGAACTCACCGCGTAATCCCGGGTCTCCTGGTTTGAGAGTATGACGATAATCTGAAAAAATTGCACTTAGAGTTAAAAACATGCCGTTAAAGGGTGAAAACCCAAACCAACCCCCAAACGATCCCGTAGGAGCCACGAACACCTCGCACGGGACCAAAGTAACTTGTCGGAACTGACCGCGTAGTCCCGGGGCTCCCGGTATGAGAGTATGATGATAATTTGAAAAAATTAACACATAAACTTAAAAACAAGTCGTTAAAGGGTGAAAACCCAAACCACCCCCCAAACGACCCCGAAGGAGCACGAACACCTCGCACGGGATCAATGTAACTTGTAGGAACTGACCGCGTGGTCCCGGGTCTCCTGGTTTGAGAGTATGACGATAATTTGCAAAAATCACACTTAGAGTTAAAAACATGTTGAGAAAGGATTAAAACCCAAACTAGCCCCCAAACGACCCCGTAGGAGGCACGAACACCTCGCACGGGACAAATGTAAATTATAGGAACTGACCGCGTAGTCCCGAGTCTCCCGGTTTGAGAGTACGATGATAATTTACAAAAATCACACTTAGAGTAAAAAACATGCCGTTAAAGGGAGAAAACCCAAACCAGCCCCCAAACGCCCCTGTACGAGCCACGAACACCTCGCACGGGACCAATGTAACTTGTAGGAACTGACCGCGTAGTCCCAAGTCTCCCGGTTTGAGAGTATGACGATAATTTGCAAAAATCACACTTAGAGTTAAAAACATGGCGTTAAAGGGTGAAAACCCAAATCAGCCCCCAAACGACCCCGTAGGGGGCACGAACACCTCACACGGGACCAATATAACTTGTAGGAACTGACCGCGTAGTCTCGAGTATCCCGATTTGAGAGTATGACGATAATTTGCAAAAATAACACTTAGAGTTAAAAACATGCCGTTAAAGGGTGAAAACCCAAACCAACCCTCAAACAACCCAGTAGGAGGCACGAACACCTCGCATGGGACCAATGTAACTTGTAGGAACTGACCGCGTAGTCCCGGGTCTCCCGGTTTGAGAGTATGATGAAAATTTGCAAAAATCATACTTAGAGTTAAAAACATGTCGTTAAAGGGTGAAAACCCAAACCAGCCCCCAAACGACCCCGTACGAGGCACAAACACCCCGCACGGGACCAATGTAACTTGTAGGAATAGACCGCGTAGTCCCGGGTCTCCCGGTTTGAGAGTATGACGATAATTGCCAAAAATCACACTTAGAGTTAAAAACATGTTGTTAAAGGGTGAAAACCCAAACCAGACCCCAAACGACCCCGTAGGGGCACGAATACCCCGCACGGGACCAATGTAACTTGTGGGAACTGACCGCATAGTCCCAGGTCTCCCGATTTGAGAGTATGACGATAATTTGCAAAAATCACACTTAGAGTTCAAAACATGCCGTTAAAGGGTGAAAACCCAAACCAGCTCCCAAACGACCCCGTACGAGGCAGGAACACCTCGCACGGGACCAATGTAACTTGTAGGAACTGACCGCGTAGTTTTGGGTCTCCCGGTTTGAGATTATGATGATAATTTGTAAAAATCACACTTAGACTTAAAAACAAACCGTTAAATGGTGAAATCCCAAACCAACCCCAAACGACCCCGTACGAGGCACGAACACCTCGCACGGGACCAATGTAACTTGTAGGAACTGACCGCGTAGTCCCGGGGCTCCCGGTATGAGAGTATGATGAAAATTTGCTAAAATTAACACATAAACTTAAAAACAAGTCGTTAAAGGGTGAAAACCCAAACGACCCCGTAGGGGCACGAACACCTCGCACGGGATCAATGTAACTTGTAGGAACTGATCGCGTAGTCCCGAGTCTCTCGGTTAGAGAGTACGATGATAATTTGCAAAAATCACACTTAGAGTTAAAAACATGCCGTTAAAGGGTGAAAACCCAAACCAGCCCCCAAACGACCCCGTAGGAGCCACGAACACCTCGCACGGGACCAATGTAAGTTGTAGGAACTGATCGCGTAGTCCCGGGTCTCCCGGTTTGAGAGTGTGATAATAATTTGTAAAAATCACACTTAGAGTTAAAAACATGCCGTTAAAGGGTGAAACCCAAACCAACCCCCAAACGACCCCGTAGGGGGTACGAACACCTCGCACGGGACCAATGTAACTTGTAGGAACTCACCGCGTAGTCCCGGGTCTCGCGGTTTGAGAGCATGACGATAATTTGAAAAAATCGCACTTAGAGTTAAAAACATGCCATTAAAGGGTGAAAACCCAAACCAGCCCCCAAACGACCCCGTAGGGGGAACGAACACCTCGCACGGGACCAATGTAACTTGTAGGAACTGATCGCGCAGTCCCAGGTCTCCCGGTTTGAGAGTATGATGATAATTTACAAAAATCACACTTAGAGTTAAAAACATGCCGTTAAAGGATGAAAACCCAAACCAGCCCCCAAACGACCCCGTAGGAGGCACGAACACCTCGCAGGGGACCATTGTAACTTGTAGGAACTGACCGCGTAGTCTCGGGTCTCCCGGTTTGAGAGTATGACGATAATTTGCAAAAATCACACTTACACTTGAGAAAAAGCCGTTAAAGGGTGAAAACCCAAACCAGCCCCCAAACGACCCCGTACGCGGCACGAACACCTCTCACGGGACCAATGTAACTTGTAGGAACTGACCGTCTAGTCCCGGGTCTCCCGGTTTCAGAGAATGACGATAATTTGCAAAAATTACACTTAGAGTTAAAAACAAGCCGTTAAAGGGTGAAAATCCAAACAAGCCCCCAAACGACACCGTAGGGGGAACGAACACCTCGCACGGGACCAATGTAAATTATAGGAACTAACCGCGTAGTCCCGGGTCTCCCGGTTTAAGAGTATGACAATAATTTGCAAAATCACACTTAGAGTTAAAAACATGTCGTTAAAGGGTGAAAACCCAAACCATCACCCAAACGACCCCGTAGGAGGCACGAACACCTCGCACGGGACCATTGTAACGTGTAGGAACTGACCGCGTAGTCCCGAGTCTCCCGGTTTGAGAGTATGACGATAATTTGAAAAAATCACACTTAGACTTAAGAAAAAGCCGTTAAAGGGTGAAAACCTAAACCAACCCCCAAACGACCCCGTACGAGGCACGAACACCTCGCACGGGACCAATGTAACTTGTAGGAACTGATCGCGAAGTCTCAGGTATCCCGATTTGAGAGTAAGACAATAGTTTGCAAAAATCACACTTAGAGTTAAAAACATGCCGTTAAAGGGTGAAACCCCAAACCGGCCCCCAAACGACCCCGTAGGGGGCACGAACACCTCACACGGGACCAATGTAACTTGTAGGAACTGACCGCGTAGTCCCGGGTCTCCCGGTTTGAGAGTATGATGATAATTTGCAAAAATCACACTTAAAGTTAAAAACATGCCGTTAAAGGATGAAAACCCAATCCAGCCCCCAAACGACCCCGAACGAGGCACCAACACCTCGCACGGGACCAATGTAACTTATAGGAACTGACCGCGTAGTCCCGGGTCTCCCGGTTTGAGAGTATGACAATAATTTGCAAAATCACACTTAGAGTTAAAAACATGTCGTTAAAGGGTGAAAACCCAAACCATCACCCAAACGACCCCGTAGGAGGCACGAACACCTCGCACGGGACCATTGTAACGTGTAGGAACTGACCGCGTAGTCCCGAGTCTCCCGGTTTGAGAGTATGACGATAATTTGAAAAAATCACACTTAGACTTAAGAAAAAGCCGTTAAAGGGTGAAAACCTAAACCAACCCCCAAACGACCCCGTACGAGGCACGAACACCTCGCACGGGACCAATGTAACTTGTAGGAACTGATCGCGAAGTCTCAGGTATCCCGATTTGAGAGTAAGACAATAATTTGCAAAAATCACACTTAGAGTTAAAAACATGTCGTTAAAGGGTGAAAACCCAAACCGGCCCCCAAATGACCCCGTAGGGGGCACGAACACCTCACACGGGACCAATGTAACTTGTAGGAACTGACCGCGTAGTCCCGGGTCTCCTGGTTTGAGAGTATGATGATAATTTGCAAAAATCACACTTAGACTTAAAAAAAAAAGTTGTTAAAGGGTGAAAACCCAAATCAACCCCCAAACGACCCCGTACGAGGCACGAACACCTCGCACGGGACCAATGTAACTTGTAGGAACTGACCGGGAAGTCTCGGGTCTCTGGATTTGAGAGTATGATGATAATTTGCAAAAATCACACTTAGAGTTAAAAACATGCCGTTAAAGGGTGAAAACCGAAACCAGCCCCAAAACGACCCCATAGGGGGCATGAATACCTCGCACGGGACCAATGTAACTTGTAGGAACTGATCGCGTAGTCACGGATCTCCCGGTTTGAGAGTATGACGATAATTTGTAAAAATCACACATAGACTTAAAAAAAGCCATTAATGGGTGAAAACCCAAACCAACCCCCAAACAACCCCGAACGAGGCATGAAGACCTCGCACGGGACCAATGTAACTTATAGGAATTGGCCGCGTAGCCCCGGGTCTCTCGATTTGAGAGTATGACAATAATTTGTAAAAATCACACTTACAGTTAAAAATATGTCGTTAAAGGGTGAAAACACAAACTAACCCCCAAACGACGTGGTAGGGGGCACGAACACCTCGTACGGGACCAATGTAACTTGTAGGAATTGATCGCATAGTCCCGGGTCTCCCGGTTTGAGAGTACGATGATAATCTGAAAAAATCACACTTAGAGTTAATAACATGTCGTTAAAGGGTGAAAACCCAAACCACCCCCCAAACGACCGAGTAGGAGGCACAAACACCTCGCACGGGACCAATGTAACTTGTAGGAACTGACCGCGTAGTCCCGGGTCTCCCGGTTTGAGAGTATGACGATAATTTGCAAAAATCACACTTAGAGTTAAAAACATGGCGTTAAAGGGTGAAAACCCAAATCAGCCCCCAAACGACCCCGTAGGGGGCACGAACACCTCGCACGGGACCAATATAACTTGTAGGAACTGACCGCGTAGTCTCGGGTCTCCCGATTTGAGAGTATGACGATAATTTGCAAAAATTACACTTAGAGTTAAAAACATGCCGTTAAAGGGTGAAAACCCAAACCAGCCCCCAAACGACCCAGTAGGAGGCACGAACACCTCGCACGGGACCAATGTAACTTGTAAGAACTTACCGTCTAGTCCCGGGTCTCCCAGTTTCAGAGAATGACGATAATTTTCAAAAATTACACTTAGAGTTATAAACATGCCGTTAAAGGGTGATAATCCAAACAAGCCCGACCCCGTAGGGGGAACGAACACCTTGCACATGACCAATGTAACTTGTAGGAACTGATCGCGAAGTCCCGGGTCTCCCGGTTTGAGAGTATGACAATAATTTGCAAAAATCACACTTAGAGTTAAAAACATGTCGTTAAAGGGTGAAAACCCAAACCAGCCCCCAAACGACCCCGTAGGAGGCACGAACACCTCGCAGGGGACCATTGTTACTTGTAGGAACTGACCGCGTAGTCCCGGGTCTCCCGGTTTGAGAGTATGACGATAATTTGAAAAAATCACACTTAGACTTAAGATAAAGCCGTTAAAGGGTGAAAACCCAAACCAGCCCCCAAACGACCCCATACGCGGCACAAACATTTATCACGGGACCAATGTAACTTGTAGGAACTGGCCGCGTAGTCCCGAGGCTCCCGGTATGAGAGTATGATGATAATTTGCAAAAATTAACACATAAACTTAAAAATAAGTCGTTAAAGAATGAAAACCCAAACCACCCCCCAAACGACCCCGTAGTGGCATGAACACCTCGCACGGGACCAATGTAACTTGTAGGAGCTGACCGCGTGGTCCCCGGGTCTCCCGGTTTGAGAGTATGACGATAATTTACAAAAATCACACTTAGACTTAAGAAAAAGCCGTTAAAGGATGAAAACAAAAACCAGCCCCCAAACGACCCCGTACGCGGCACGAACACCTCTCACGGTACCAATGTAACTTGTAGGAACTGACCGTCTAGTCCCGGGTCTCCCGGTTTCAGAGAATGACGATAATTTTCAAAAATTACACTTAGAGTTAAAAACATGCCGTTAAAGGGTGAAAATCCAAACAAGCCCCCAAACGGCCCCGTAGGGGGAACGAACACCTCGCACAGGACCAATGTAACTTGTAGGAACTGACCGCGAAGTCCCAGGTCTCCCGGTTTGAGAGTATGGAAATAATTTGCAAAAATCACACTTAGAGTTAAAAACATGTCGGTAAAGGGTGATAACCCAAACCAACCCCCAAACGACCCCGTAGGAGGCACGAACACCTCGCAGGGGATCATTGTAACTTGTAGGAACTGACCGCATAGTCCCGGGTCTCCCGGTTTGTGAGTATGATGATAATTTGTAAAAATCACACTTAGACTTAAGAAAAAGCCGTTAAAGGGTGAAACCCCAAACCAGCCCCCAAACGACCCCGTACGCGGCACAAACAATTCTCACGGGACCAATCTAACTTGTAGGAACTGACCGCGTAGTCCCGGGGCTCCCGGTATGAGAGTATGATGATAATTTGCAAAAATTAACACATAAACTTAAAAACAAGTCGTTAAAGGGTGAAAACCCAAACCACCCCCCAAACGAACCCGTAGTGGCACGAACACCTCACACGGGACCAATGTAACTTGTAGGAACTGACCGCGTGGTCCCGGGTCTCCCGGTTTGAGAGTATAACGATAATTTGCAAAAATCACACTTAGAGTTAAAAACATGCCGTTAAAGGGTGAAAACCCAAACCAGCCCCCAAACGACCTCGTAGGAGGCACAAACACCTCGCACGGGACCAATGTAACTTATAGGAACTGACGACTTAGTCCCGGGTCTCTCAGTTTGAGAGTATGATGATAATTTGCAAAAATCACACTTAAAGTTAAAAACATGCCGTTAAAGGGTGAAAACCCAAACCAGCCCCCAAACGACCCCGTGGGAGGCACGAACATCTCGCAGGGGACCATTGTAACTTGTAGGAACTGACCGCATGGTCCCGGGTCTCCCGGTTTGAGAGTATGACGATAATTTGCTAAAATCACACTTAGACTTAAGAAAAAGTCGTTAAAGGTGACAACCCAAACCAGCCCCCAAACGACCCCGTACACGGCACGAACACCTCTCACGGGACCAATGTAACTTGTAGGAACTGACCGTCTAGTCCCGGGTCTCCCGGTTTTAGAGTATGATAATAATTTGCAAAAATTACACTTAGAGTTAAAAACATGTCGTTAAAGGGTGAAAATCCAAACAAGCCCCAAACGACCCCGTAGGGGGAACGAACACCTCGCACAAGACCAATGTAACTTGTAGGAACTGACTGCGTAGTCCCGGGTCTCCCGGGTTGAGAGTATGACAATAATTTGCAAAAATCACACATAGAGTTAAAAACATGTCGTTAAAGGGTGAAAACCCAAACCAGCACCCAAACGACCCGTAGGAGGCATGAACACCTCGCAGGGGACCATTGTAACTTGTAGGAACTGACCGCGTAGTCCCGGGGCTCCCAGTATGAGAGTATGATGATAATTTGCAAAAATTAACACATAAACTTAAAAACAAGTTGTTAAAGGGTGAAAACCCAAACCACCCCCCAAACGACCCCGTAGGGGCACAAACACCTCGCACGGGACCAATGTAACTTGTAGGAACTGACCGCGTGGTACCGGGTCTCCCGGTTTGAGAGTATGACGATAATTTGAAAAAATCACACTTAGAGTTAAAATCATGCCGTGAAAGGGTGAAAACCGAAACCAGCCCCCAAACGACCCCGTAGGGGGCACGAATACCTCGTACGGGACCAATGTAACTTGTAGGAACTGACCGCGTAGTCACGGATCTCCCGGTTTGAGAGTATGACGATAATTTGTAAAATCACACATAGACTTAAAAACAAGCCGTTAAAGGGTGAAAACCCAAACCAACCCCCAAGCAACCCCGTACGAGGCACGAACACCTCGCACGGGACCACTGTAACTTGTAGGAACTGACCGCGTAGTCCCGGGTCTCCCGGTTTGAGAGTATGATGATAATTTGTAAAAAATCACACTTAGAGTTAAAAACATGTCGTTAAAGGGTGAAAACCCAAATCAGCCCCCAAACGACCCCGTAGGAGGCACGAACACCTCGCACGGGACCAATGTAACTTGTAGGAATTGACCACGTAGTCCCGGGGCTCCCGGTATGAGAGTATGATGATAATTTTCAAAAATTAACACATAAACTTAAAAACAAGTCGTTAAAGGGTGAAAACCCAAACCACCCCCCAAACGACCCCGTAGGGGTACGAACATCTCGCACGGGACCAATGTAACTTGTAGGAACTGACCGCGTGGTCCCGGGTCTCCCAATTTGAGAGTATGACGATAATTTGCAAAAATCACACTTAGAGTTAAAATCATGCCGTGAAAGGGTGAAAACTTAAACCAGCCCCCAAACGACCCCGTAGGGGGCACGAATACCTCGCATGGGACCAATGTAACTTGTAGGAACTGACTGCCTAGTCACGGATCTCCCGGTTTGAGAGTATGACGATAATTTGTAAAAAACACACAAAGACTTAAAAACAAGTCGTTAAAGGGTGAAAACCCAAACCAACCCCCAAACAACCCCGTACGAGGCACGAACACCTCGCACGGGACCAATGTAACTTGTAGGAACTGACCGCGTAGTCCCGGGTCTCTCGGTTTGAGAGTATGACGATAATTTGTAAAAATCACACTTAGAGTTAAAAACATGCCGTTAAAGGGTGAAAACCCAAACTAGCCCCCAAACGATGTGGTAGGGGGCACGAACACCTCATACGGGACCAATGTAACTTGTAGGAACTGATCGCGTAGTCCCGGGTCTCTCGGTATGAGAGTGCGATTATAATCTGCAAAAATCACACTTAGAGTTAAAAACATGTCGTTAAAGGGTGAAAACCCAAACCAGCCCCCAAACGACCCCGTATGAGGCACAAACACCTTGCACGGGACCAATGTAACTTATCGGAACTGACCACGTAGTCCCGAGTCTCTCGGTTTGAGAGTATGATGATAATTTACAAAAATACACTTTGACTTAAAAAGGGTGAAAACCAAACCAACCACTACACGACCCCATAAGAGGCACGAACACCTCGCATGGGACCAATGTAACTTGTAGGAACTAACCGCATAGTCCCGGGTCTCACGATTTGAGAGTATGATGATAATTTGCAAAAATCACACTTACATTTAAAAACAAGCCGTTAAAGGGTGAAAACCCAAAGCAGCCCCCAACGAACCCGTAGGAGGCACGAACACCTCGTACGGGGCCAATGTAAGTTATAGGAACTGACCGCTTAGTCCCAGGTCTCCCGATTTCAGAGTATGACGATAATTTGCAAAAATCACACTTAGACTTAAAAATAAGCCGTTAAAGGGTGAAAACTTAAAGCAGCCCTCCAACGACCCCGTAGGAGGCACGAACACCTCGCACGGGACCAATGTAACTTGTAGGAATATGACGATAATTTCCACTCATATATGTAATTTTTTAGTTTGAGTAAAAAATAAATTTTAAATTATTGGGTTACTAATATCATATCTTTTTGTATCCTATTTTTTTTGCAGGATAACAGTTTATCGTTGGCATTGATTCACATGGAACACACAGAGAACTCAATGGTTTACAACAAGGGATTTATTCATGATTTCATTTTTTTGTGTCATGGTCGTGCGGTATTTTGTTGTTTTATTGTTGACTTTTATGGCCGTGCAGGCTTTTGTAAGTTAATTATTATATTTTGTGGCCGTGCGGGATTTATGTTAGGCAGGTTTTGTATTAACAGGTTTTGGAATGTCCAGAAAATAGAGGAAACTCTGCCCAATTTTTTTTGGGCATATGAACTGTTAAAGACTTGTAATATTTTGAAGTTTGTATGTACATTAGCTTATTAACAACATGCAATATTATTAATTTATGAATTTTGTGCTTTCAAATATTTTTTTTTTATATATAAAATTTGGCACAGTTCAAAACCGTGGCAAAAGTGTATCATATTCTGGCACGGTTTTGAACTGTGCCAAAGTTTTTTAAACTGTGTTGAATCTAGCACAGTTAAAAACTGTGCCAAAAGTGTGCCAGAAATATAAAAATCTGGCACGGTTTTAAAGTGTGCCAGAAGTGTTCCTGTTTGACCAAATCTGGCACACTTTTGAGTCGTGCCAGAATAAAATTTCCCTTTTGGAACACCTGATTCTGGCACAGTTCAAAACCGTGCCAGATTTGATCTGGCACAGTTTTAAACCGTGCCAGATTCCTGTTTTTGGTGTAGTGCTTCCCAATTATTTGACCCTCGAGCCCATTTTTGTGCTTCCAAGAACAGCATGCTAAACCTCTGGCAATCAATGGTCATCTGTGAGGGCAATTTTAGCTCGAACTCCAGGAGTTGGTGTAAGACTTATGATAATTCCATACTTCCATTTTTAGAATGGGTACGAACAGCGATGCATGCTCTGGTAAGGAGTGACAGTGCCTGATCAGCGAGGCTAGCATGGTGTAGGAGGAAATATGGGCAAATTTATAGAGGTTTAGGAGACTAAATGGGTGTGATTTGGGTTGAGGGATCAAATTCTGGGTTCTCTTCTAAGAAGATGGCATTGGTATTATTTGGGAGTGGGTTGTGAGTAGTGTTTGGCTTAGGATTATCTGGTGGGGCAATAGTACCCCGATCAATTAGACCTTGGATTACGTTTCGAAGGTGAAAGCATTGGTCGGTGGTATGGCCAGCTGTTTGGTGAAAGGTGCAATGGGCATATGCCTTGAAGTTTCTTGGGAGTGGATTTGGAAATGGACGGGGATCCAAGGGTTTGATAAGGTTTTGGCTCAACAAGGCTTGATAAACTTTGGAGAGGGGATCATGGACTCGGTATATTCCTTTCGGACTGGGACAGGGCGGCTTTCTGGTTCCCATGAGGTGGTTGGTTGAGAGATGTTGTTGATGGTTGAGACTGCAGCACTGGCAGGTTTATCATATTTTCTAGGGGTGAACTGTCCAGACACCTTCTTTGGTTCGACGTCTGTTTTATCAAGACCCTCCTCGATTTCTACTCCTGTTACTCTGAGAGCTCGAAAGTGGAGATAGTATTGTCCTACCATGGTTGATCGGATGTGGGGTAAGAAGTTCTTCTTCACTATGCTGACTTGTTCTTCCTCTGAAGGCCGATTGGTCATGGTAGATGCTTTTTCCCTCCATCGGGCTATGAAATTACTGATTGATTCCCCAGAGTTATGTTTGAGCAGCTCTAAATCACGGCGGGTGACCTCAAGCTCTTTATTGTATTTGTACTGTGACATGAATTCTCTGGCCACATCCTCTTAGCTACGAATTCTGGACTCTTCGAGAGACAAAAACCATCGGAGGGCGCTATCCTTCAAAGTTTTCTGAAATAATTAGGCCATCACTTCTTTAGAATCCCCTAATAAAGTCATGGAACGGTGATAGCATGGAACGGTGATAGCTGTGGAAATGAACAATCGGGGCTCCACTTCCTATGAATTTCTTGATATTCGGCATCTTGAACTTCTCAGGTAACCTCGCTTTAGGATAAGGGGACATATGGGTGTACTCCAAGAAATTCCACAAGATTCTAACTTGGTCAAAATTCTTGGTGAGCATCTTGAGGTCCTCTTTGACTTTGTTCTACTCTTCTTCCTTAGGATTAATGATCATAGGCCAGTTAGCTCCATGCTGGACAAGGTTTGGCATCGAAAGCTGGGCAGGCGGCGGCCCATTAAGAGGAGGGACACGTGGATCATGCTGATACTCTTCGGGAACCCATTTAGGCTCGAGTGGATCCATAACATGAGTGAATAGAGCCTTGGATACTTGAGGGATAGGAACCTGGTTTCGTTGCATTTTAGGACCTCAGTTTGTAGGTCATCAATCTTGGACACGAGCTGAGCTAGAATTGCCGTCAGATCCGGCTGCACAGCGAGCACTTGATTTGTGTTCTCCATGGAAAGAAGATGGATTTCGAACTCAGAAGAAGTAGTAGGGGAACGAACGGAACTCTGAGATGATCTGACTGAAGACCGAAGCCAATAAGAAGTCAGGCCAAGGGTTTGTGATCGACCTGAGAAGGCGCAAAAATGGGATTTATTTTTTAGAAAGAGGGATGAATTTTTTTTCTTTTTCCTTTTGAGATGAAAAGACAAAATATTTTTAGATTTTTGATAAAGAGAGGGGAAATGCTTTTGGCTTTTTGATAAATAAAGGAGAAATGTTTGGGATTTTTTTTTCGGGAGACGGACCTCAGTATGATTATTATGATTATTATGTTCTCACTTGTATTAAATTCTCCTAAATACAAAATAAAATATCAGACGGGACCCGAGCCTGGAAAAATTGGGTTTGTAATATATGCAAAGCTATGGCTGGACTTGTGACCAGGCTCACAGATAGGGTCCCGTTATAAAAATGCGTCAAAATTTGGGCGGCAGGTCGACCCAGAATTTCTACAGAGTTTCGGGTAGAAACCGACAATATTATATATGTGTCCTAGGCTTGACACCTATATGCGGGTATGCAGTTGGTTGGGTGAATCGAAAAGGGTTGCCCCCTTTGGCGTGACTTCCATGATATATGTCTTGCTCTTACTGGCAATCGGTACGTATGGACAAGCCATTTGATATACTTGAGTGTACGTGAATTTCCTTACTATATACCTTGTGGGGATGGTACGTGTGAGAGCAAATTCGATATACTCGGCGTACGTGAATGAATTCCCCTTGATATACCTCCCATCATGACTTCGGTCAAGCGGTATGATGTTGGGGAACCGTTCGATATACGTCGAAGGTACTTAGCCAATGGAAGGTGAGAGTCATATCACTTAGGCTAATTGCGCCCGGCCGGACCAGCGCCCATCACGAAGTGACCCTCTAGTTACTGGATAAAATTTGGTCAATAATAATGCTCTTTTGTGATGTTGTGTGAATCATGCATGACTCTCTTATTAGTATCTTATGAGAATATATTTTTCTTCATCATGCCAAACAAGGAGCAAAGTACGAGTACCAATGGTACACCAAGCATGGATGGGTGATACATGCAACATGTGGATGTATGTGATCCTAGGGGCACGTGGTGCGAAGTGTACATGGAGAATTTTCTACAAGTGTGTGAATAGAAGCACAAGTATGGGATATACATGAAAAGGGGAACATGCGAAAAATGGGGGGAAATAAAAACAAACATAATACCCATGTAAATAGAGTCTAGCCCTCAAAATAAAATTTCTCCAGCGAAGTTGCCACTGTGTCCATCCCCGATCCTCGCGACGGGAGGAGTGAGGATCCTAGGTCCCGCACATCCCTCTCGAGAGCGCTTCGACCGGCCTCATTAATGAGGTGAAAAATGTAGAGAGATGGAGTCTCCAATCTATTTTACTTAAAACAGACAAAAGAAAGGGAGCCATCCCGAAGGACAGCATCCAAAGACATACCGATACATACGAAACCAAAATGATTCAAAAAGGGTCCGGAGGCTAAGTTACGAAATGGGAAGGTCTTAGGCACCCATTCCGCCCTTACGGTCTCTCATGTGTTTTTGCTATTTTCCTTTATTTTCTCCGTGATATGTGTGCATGTTTATATGTAGTAAAGATAGGAGTCCTCGACTTGTATCATGGAAGAGATAAAGCAAGTCATCCGTAGGAATGTAAAAATAATATTATAAAATATGATTTACGCGATTATACTTACGTTGATCGTTCCAATGGAATGATAATGCATATGGGATAATACGCTACTAAGAATAAATATATAGAATATAAAGGAATGGAGTTTAGAAAAAAGAATAGGAGAGAAAAAGTAAAAATAGGACTCGAGTCTCAAATTTTATCCCGAGATGCCTACGTAGCCTATAGAGGCATCAAAGTCCATGTAGTTCGTATGCAAAATTAGGGGTGGGGTTTATTCCATAAATCCAATTGGGGGATTATTTTATTTGTGTGTGTGTGTGTGTGTGTGTGTGTACAAAAAGGGTTTTAGTTGTGATAGAAGTGTAAGAAAAGTGTGAGAATTCCCATTTGGAATTTATGAGCAAATTCTCTTTTTGTTATTTTTTGGGGTTTTATTTGTACGAAAATAAGGGATGTGCAATAATAGTAAATAAAAAGTATATTAGGATGTGTGAGATGAGAGAATAAAAGTGCTAAGCAATGAAACAAGTTAATGCGAATTTATGAGAATTTAAGGAGAGAATTGAGAAAATTGGACCTTCTTGAAGATCTTGAGTTTGATCTTGAATGTTGGAGAGCAGACCTTGCACTTGGATGATGATGGAGGGTAATGAATTCACGAAGTTTGATGAAAAGGATGATGAAAAGTAAAGGTTGGAAAGGGATTTGGATGTAGAAATCACGCTGACTTCGAGAGAGGTTTTCTGGATTTGTTGAGAGTGATATCTCTCATATCTGGGCCTTTTTATTGCAATGAGGACAATCCCTCCTTTTTATAGGCCCAGGGCATTGTCTATTGGCATATCCCTACTCCTGCCAATCAGCAGGTGCGTTTAGGCACACTGCCGATAGGTAGGGTCTGGGACCTACCGTTTGGCAGTGTCTTTAGACCTTTTTGGAAAATTGGTGGCTGAGTCCAAACCATTGATCTGAATCGTGCATGGGGTGGATCGTTGGAAATTTAATTCATATACCTTAGAAAGTCCTTTGGACTTATCTCAGGTTCGAGAGTTGACTTTAGATCAAATGTGTCTCGAAAGCGCTCATTGGTCCATTGAACGGAGAATCTTCGGACGCAAATGGATCGTTCATCCACATGGTGAGTTAGAATCGTGCATAGGGTGGACCGTTGGAAAGGTTAGGCGATGTACTTTGACATTCCAAAGATTTTGGTCCAATTCAGGGAGTTGACTTTGGTCAACCGGTCCCTGGAAGCATTCGGTGACCTCTCAGAGTAAAACGGATCGTTCGTCCGTACCGTAAGTCGGAATCGCGCACGGGATGGACCGTTGGAAAGGGGATTCAGTACCCTTATAATATTCATTTATTCTCGATCGATATGAAGAGTTAACTTAGGTCAAACGGAGCTCGGGAGCGTCCGGTGGCCTCCTGATCGAGTTTTGGGGAAAATGGGTCGTTCGTCCGCATGGTAAGTCAGAATTGCGCATGGGATGGGCCATTTGGAAAGGGTTTTCAGTGCCCTTTGAAGATTCATTCAGTCTCGGTCGAGCTAAAGACATTGACTTTTGGTCAAACGGAGTCTGGGCGTGCCCGATGGCCTCTAGGTCAGTACTCGGGGTATAAAGGTAGGTGCTAAGGACCTAAGGAGAGTTTAAGGGGTAACAAAATGGGGTGTCTACACTACCCAAAAGGCCCTCATCCCCGCGATGGAAAAAGTGACTAAAACAATTCACGCAAAGCACAATTCAACAATTCAACATAGCAATTTAATCATAAGGGTCCCAATTTAATTTAAATCCATTAATAACACCATCATTGATTTCTATACCATTAATTCCATTCAAAAATGTTAAATTAATTAACATGAAATAATAACCGCTTTCTTTTATAAATCATCTAATTTTTATAGGTGTGAGCGCGTCCCAATAACCATATAAATAACCCCCATAATTTCTACATGAGAACCTACACCCAAAACCATCAAAACCTAAAAATCTAACCTATGCACCCACGGGTTTCAAAGATTAAATCATATATAAAATTTTCACAAAAACAGTCCCATAATTAAGTGTTTCTCTAATTAAGTTGCTAATTGATTCTAATCAAAAAAACATTATTAAGTGTATAGGCAACACTTAAAACGCATAATACTAAAGGAAAATAATAGAGTATTCATGCTAATTGATTCTAATCAAAAAAACATTATTAAGATTCGTGTTTGACGCGTCTTGAGAAACCCCGATTAATCTTGATAAAACTTGAGTTGCAAGTTATGTAGAATGGCTCTAGGGTTTGGAAATTGAAGAAGATGAAGAAGATGAGAGGTTTCTGATTTTTGAGAAGGCTATAAAAGAACTAAACTCGTCACTTTATGTTTATATACCAAAAAGAATTAGAGTCCTAATCAGATACAGATACTAAAAAAACATTTCGGATGATCGCACCGTTGGAATTACCTGAAATTTTGGAGCGTAGTAGATGAAGACGAGATAAAGTTGTACAAAAAATTTCAACTCGATCGGACAATCGAATATGTTTATATATTTTTTTCTAGAGAGTTTTATGTTTTTAGGACTCTTAAAGAGTTTTATATTTTGAGGACTCTTCTAAACGTCCCAAGACTTATATATACTCATATTAAGAGTCTTGTAATCTAGCCTTTCGAATTTCAAATATAAAGACCAACATATTTAATTATAAAAATAATTAAATCCAAAATTTTATTTTTTCTCTAATTTCTGAATTAATTAAATAATTAATTAATAAAAACATGGGGTGTTACATGTGTGTGTGTCCTGAGCTTGTCACTGCCTTGGTGTGGTTATTACTAATTTCAGTTAGTTTCTGGGGTTGTTTGGGTTAGCCTTGGTATACCTCTTTTTATTGGCTTAACTTGTTCATTTACACTTGTAATCTGTAATTTGTAATTAATCATTGATATTGGTGGACTTGGGTGTGTGCGTGGTCCTGTGTCAGTTTGTTGGTTTCCTCGTGAACAAATACTATATTCTATTATGCTTTTCCTCATCCCATTCCAAGTCATTTTCAATTGGCTAACATTATCACAAATTTGTTTTAATTAGGGTGTGTACAACAGTTTCAATCAATTTTAAAATTAATTTCTAAAAGAGTTAAAAGAGTTTTATTTAATAACTAAAACACGTTAGGGTGATTTGGTTATTTCAAGTTGTATCAGAGCTTCAGGATTCACTTTTTAAAAGTTTTTATTCGCAAAGATCCTGAACTCTTTTGTTTCAAATATCAATATTTTATTATGGGTGACCATAATAGGTCTCCCGTACTTCCTCCCGTGTTTGATGGTGGAAACTTCGATAAGTGGAAAGTAAGAATAGTTGTGCACCTCCAACACTTGAGAGATGAGGTATGTGATATGGTTGAAACTTGTTTTTCTACTCCTACTCATTTAGTTCCTGTTGATGATGCTCAAATTTCTGCTAGAAAACCTCTTTCAGAATGGACTAAAGAGGAAAAGTTAAACTCTCAGTATAATAACAAAGGCAAAAATGTTATTTTCCAAGCGATGGGTGAAATCGAATTTACAAGAATTTCAACCCGCACTACATCTGAAGAGGCTTGGGACATTTTAATGACAACTCATGAAGAACTATTGGGGTTTCATTCCAAGGTAAAGGACTGTTGCGGTTTTATTCTTAAAACCATTTATGCCATTTTTTTGTTAATAAAATCATGTCAGGTTCATTTTGAAATGAGAATTATGTTGTGAGAATTCCTTATATTATTTTTAATATATTATATTAATGTCGGTCACTTAAACTAAGTATGAATTCTGGTGAGTCATGTTCATCGTGTTCACAGAATCATAATTCCAGTTCTAGTTCAATTGAATAGTTCAAAGCCTAGATAGGGAGTTGACATCCTATTGACAAAGCTGTGAGTACATTCTTAGTAGTTTATCTTGAGTATGGGAACATAATTCATGGTTAGGTAACTTGTCTAATAGTTCAAATAGGATCGTATTGGTACACCGGGAATGTATTGAATAGGACCACGAGTAAAATTCAAGTCTAGATTAGACTTGCACAATCTCACAACGTTTGCAAATGGTACATAGATTCTTAATCCCACGGATTATAAGGATTTGAATTTACTCGCACTTATTTATTTGATTGTTATGGGTATGATCCAATTTATTGGATCAATATCCCCGTAAGTTGTTAAATCATTGTGTGTGCATGTCTAAGGTCATAATCTGGTGGAATCTGTATTTGGGAGCTATCCTGGATTATGATACGCCCTTGATAAACTTATAAGTTTTGATTCTACCAGTAAACCTGGTCATTAGATTATTTTATAATGCAGTACATTATCAAATAAGTTGATTTGAGATCAAGGAATAAATAAAACGTTGGTAAAAATTGATTAACCGCAAATTGAATTTCACCAAGCGAATATAGTATGATTTACGAGGGGAATCATATTATATGCATTATCTAACTTTGCAAAGAAATCCTCTTTATTCGAGAAATTCTGAGATAATTAAGTTTAAGTTCACTTTTAAATAATTAGTGTAATGAGTTACAACTAAATAAAAGGGAAATAAATCACGGGGCTGTAATTTGGGATTTTCATATTCTAATGAAAGCCAATTTAATTATTTAGCCTAAGGTCCCTATTGTAGTACTTGTTAAATAAGTAAGGTTATATAAGTATCTCATTACTCTAAAGGCTTTTAGTTGGTATCAATTTTGAAACTGGATAAGGTTTTCAAGGGATGTAAATCGCATTCGAATGAGGGGTACCCTCATTTAAAACCGTTTCAGATGAGAAAACCAAATTCTAAGAGTTAATGCCAAAATTCGAATGAGGGCCTCTCTCATTCGAAAGAGGGAATCATTTAGGGAAATATGTTGTACTCAGGGTGTTTTAGGCTGATAAGTATAAATAAACCCTAGGACATGCTTTCCTAGATATCGAGGCAGTTGAAATTATTTTTTTAATCTTATACACTGAGAGAGGGAGAGAGAAGATATACTAGAGAGAATGAGAAAAAGAGAAGAGCCTTCTCAAGTTCTTCAAGATCCTGATCTCAAGTGGTTACCACACATTGTTCTTACTTTATACGATTGTTTACTGGAATATCTGAGTCTTGTCAATATCTTCTTTATATATAGCCTCTATATTGGATCACCTACAAAATCCGTAAAGGAATGGGGATGTTAACCTTTTATTTATTCTTGAGATTTAGTTTTTTTTTATCTTTCTAATGCATGATCAGTCGAAGTTTTTGGGAAAGTAATGTTTTTTGCAAAAAAGATCCCCAAAAATTGGTATCAACGCCCCGATTTTAGATTGATCATATTTTAGAAAGGTCCATGTTGCCCACTATTGAAAATTCTAGGTTGCATATTTAGAAATATGTGCATGGATGTATGTATTTTATACTAATATGGTTTTGTAGGATTTTATTACTCCCTTTATCATGGTCACGTGAATATTGTTTTATGTGAATGGATCCTATGATGGGTAATTCGTAGTTAGTTTCTCTAGATTTGATTTGGTTTTAATAATTTGGTTATTTTAATTAGGGTAAACTATCGAAAGGGTAATGTACTTTCCCAATTTTTTTACTTTTGGGGTATGTACTTTTTTTGACCAAAATAATAGTGTACTTTTTAAATTATTACAATTTGGGGGTGTCAAATGATGCATATTATTATGGTTATGTTCTCAATATATGTTCTCAAACATGACTACATATATTCAAAATCTATGCGAAAATCATATTGACAAAGCTAAAGGTTCCCTGGAATGTTATGTTTTAGATAGTACATTGTCTTTTTGGTTAAAAAAGCACATTCCCCAAAATGCAAAATTGGGGATAATACCTTACCCCTTTTGGTAGTTCATCCTTTTAATTATTTAATCGATGTTTATAGAGGATTATTTAAGGGGAGGTAATTTTAATTTCCTACTTTACGGGTTCTTATGATACTAATGGTGGACCAGCATTGGAGAGCAAAAGATGTTGCAAAACAACTTTATGAGGAGTTCTCTTTCAAACAAGGGATTATCTCATTCCAATAGGGTTTCTCTCATTCGAACGAGGGCCTGCCAATGAAAAATGCTCCGCAACTTTTTTTAGAAAGTCAGATAGAGTTTTGGTGAACTTCCACTTCTTTTCTCAACACAACAGAAACAAGATAGGTTATTTTTCAAGGTTTTTTTGCCACAAGAGGACTCTACTCAAGGATGAAGACTTGGACATGATGGAAAGGGACACATGTATACTTATTAATATATAATTGCATGTTTTTGTGGTTGGTTATATATTTGTTATCTCATATTTATTGTTGCATAATTTTGTGAGTTGATTATTCATTTAATCAGGATCCACATTTTTATGGGGAATGTGGATTTATTTATGAGATTGTCTTATATCATAATTTTTTTTACAAAATCAAAATTTATTTACTTTTTTCTAAAACTTAATTTAACCAAGTAATTAATTAAGCGTATAAATTAAGTTATGGTCTTCGGATTTTATTTTAATTTAAAATAATTTTATTTTTGAAAAATTAAAATAAAGAGACCGAATAATTTAATTTGTACAAGTAATTGAAAAACTACTGGGGATTTAAATTGGGTGATTAATATCTAATGAATTTTTTTTTAATATTACCCTCAATTTTAAAATATTAAGTGCGAGAGGGGTTTCAACATAAACCCCATAACTTCCATTGTTGTTTTAAGAATGTGATATGATTGGTTCCTCATGTTAGCTTAGTAATTTCCTCCCCAGTGGAGAGAATTAAACATGGCATCCAGGATTCTTAAAAATCTTCAGTGATAAATAATAGAAATTGAATGTGAGTGAGTTCAATCACCCCATCGAGGAAGTTCTACACGAGAAGAATGAACCAATTGTAAACACTTAAACATAACTAATGATATCCTCCCTAATGGAATCACTGTCATTAATAATGGGATAAAAATACGTTGGCTATTAAATCATGTTAGACGAAAGTTTTCTAAACTATTTGGATAACATAATTGAAACATGAAAATTTTGTTTATTCAAGGTGGTGTCATTTAACTCCTTACGAGATATATAAATTTAGAAGGGAATAATGATGCTTAACTGGATTAATTCTAATTGGCAGTAAAGGGATGCCAAATTAAAATTTAATCGAAAAATTAATTCTCGTATATTAAATTTGAAATTAATTTTTTAAATGGTAGTTCTCAGATTTCATAATGGGATTAACATTCAACCCACTTGCTTCGATCTTAAAGGAAAATAAATTAACTGGAATGAATTTTATAGACCAAAAAAGAAATCTAGTCATTGTCCTTATTGTTAAGGATTACAAGTTTTTTTCACTGAACCATGCCCTACCAAGCATGGTGAGGAGACATATGAGTCGTATGTCTGGACTTACCAAAGGTGGCAAAAAGCTGATCAGATGGCTCATTTCTATATATGTGCCTCTATTATCAATGTATTGTAAAACCATCATTAGGATATGTCTAGTGTTTAAGACATCATTATGAACCTCGATGACATGTTTGAGGATCATAATCGTGCCACAAGACTGAAGGTTGTGGAAGGGCTAGTAAACACAAGGATATTAGATGGTAATCCTAAGAGTGACCATGTTTCAAAGATGATGTACAACTTAGAGGAACTGAAAGTTCTCGGATTAGAAATCGATTGGGAAATCCAAATCAATTTTGTGATCAAATCACTCCCGTTGTACTTTAAGTATTTTCACCTAAATTATTCAATGAACAAATTTGATTATTCCTTGGAGCAAGTACTTAAAGAAATCTAATCAACATAGAAAATCATAAAGCAAAAGGGAATGGTGTAGGATGCTGTGAGAGGTAGATCATCTTCAGTCCCAAAAGGTAAGAAGAATAAGGGAAAGTCTTAGTTATAACTAGTGATAGTTAAATCGATGATTAAACCTCAAGGAGCATGCAAATGACTGAAAGACAAGTGTTACATCTATAGTAGGTCAGTACATTAGAAGAAGTAATGCTCAGTCTACTTAGCTAAATAGAGGAATGAAAATGGTAATATCTCCTTGGTCATTGAGACATATTTTCTTGTACAATCTACCCTAACCTTGTGTGGAGAATTGGGATCCACTAATCATGTTAGCAATTCCTTTTTAGGGTTCTACACAACCAAGAAGCTTTGCAATGATGAAATATTTTTGTTCATGGGTGACAACAATAAGGCATCTATATTAATAGTAGGACATCCAGATTTAGACTTTTATGGAGACAAAAGGATAATATTAATAGATTGTATTTATGTACCCTCTATTATAAGGAATTTAATTTATATTTTTAATTTGGTTTTGAATGTATATTCGGTTTATTTTAATAAAGATGTTTTTTATGAAAATGGAAAATCTTTTATCTGTTCTAGTACATTAAAAAATGATTTATATGTTATAAATATTGTCTCACCATTAATGTTAACTATTAAAATGAATAACTCAAATGGAATTAACCTAAAGATAAAGAAACCTCTTATGTTGAACCAAACATATTTTTGCACTTATGCTTAGGTCATATAAATCTAAAAGGAATTAACATATTGGTTTTAGATGTGCAATTAAACTAATTGGAAGTGGAAGAACTTCCAATATGTGAATCCTATTTAGAAGGTAAAATAATCAAGAGGCCCGTTATGATTAAAGACTATAGAGACAAAGATGTGTTGGAGTTTGTTATTTTTTTATTTATGTGGCCCTACACTATCCGGGAAAGAGATGGTAATAAATATTTCATCACCTTCATTAATGACTACTAAATGTATGGATATGTTTAAATTATGTACCACAAGTCTTAAGCCTTTGATAATTTCAAAGAATATATGGATGAGGTGGAGTAAAATCATGGTAAAATAATCCAAACTCTATGATATGATCGTGGGGGTGGGTACCTCCTGGGAGAGTTTAGGAATCGTTTATCAGAGGTAAAGATTACATCCTAATTATATTCACCGGGCACTCCAAAAAAAATTGTCTAAAGGAAAGAAGGAATATGACTATCACTATAGGAATATTGATTGTTCTCAGCATAAATTAAATGTCGAGAAAAGCACTAAAAATGCCGGTAAGAATTTTGGCGGCACTTTTGGAGGCATTTCCACAAGTACGGTAATAGCCAATGTGGTAACAGAACAACGGCATTTTAAAAAATTCCACAAAAAGTTAGTGGCACTTTTGGCGGCATTTCCACAAGTGCAGTAGCCAATGTGGTAAAAGAACAACGGCATTTTAAAAAATGCCTGGCATTTTTAGACATTTATATTAATGCTGGTAATATCCTTTTATCGACATTAAAAAAATGTTGATAATGACCTTTTGCAAGACCTATTAAATGTTTAACACACTTTTGGCGGCACTAAAAAAATGCCGAGAATGATAATAGCAGCACTAAACAAAATTTTGATATTATTTTGCAATATATGAGTGGGAACAAGTGTTAAAAAATCATTTATTACAAGTATCATATTTATGTGCAAATACACTACCATAACATTAAATTAAGAGGGCGGTAATCAAATTAAAATATCATTAAATTAAAACCAATAGCATTCATCATAAATAAACATAATTGAGTTTAGAAAAATTATCCATCCACAAAATAAAATGTACATGTCCAATAAGAAAAAATGGGAAAACATGAAGAGAAAAGGAAATTTTTATAATGTACGATCCTTGTCCATCAAAGTTAAACATCCTCTTCAACCTACAAATAAAAAAGTCAATCGTTAGTCATTGATACTTATTCTTTAGTATTTTAATTAAAATAATAAAATTAAAAATTAGTACACTAGCAATATGCCACGTTATGGTTGAATGATATGCATCTCCAATTGTGGACTTATTTCCATAAGGTATGTGTAATGGTTCATTTGTTACAAATGTTTTCTCAATATATACTTCTCAAAAGTCTTCACCAAGTAACATATCCCCTACTTTTGTTGAAGGGTCCTTGCTCACAATGAATCCACATGCCACAACCACTTTTGGAAGTCCGGAAGTAATAAGGTCTACAACTTTAGGAAGTGCATTGTTTGAGACCCTTTGTCTTGGTTGATGGTGCTTATTTTTATTCTTTGATGGTTCTTTCTACAAACAAGATGAATATGTCATCAATAATATATTTCTAGAAAAAAAATCAGTAGAGTTTCATTTATTTTTAAGACATCCCAAAAAATTTAAGACTATATACAACCAAATAAACCAACAACTTAATCTCAATTATACATAAACTCCCCAAGAAAGCACAGATATATTGTGCCCTTTAAAATCCTTTAAATTAGTAACACATCTGAATTGAAGTAGCATTCTTTTGTTCACTAACACGATCAGCAGTCTCGGAGGCAGCCAAGTGTTGAGAATTTGCAATCTACAAAAAATGAATTATTTCAGTCATGAAAACGTAAAGTCTTAAATTATTATTTTAAAAAGTAATTATCTACTTACCTGTTAAGATGGAACTAAATGGTGATTTGATTGTGGTACCACTACAGGTTGAAATTGGTTGGTTTCTTCTAATTGTTTCTCGGGTTGCAAAATAGACTTATATGATGGTATGTTTTGCTCATTGGAGGATTGAGGAACCTTTTAGTAGCATGATTTAATATTAGAACATACAGTTATATATATATATATATATACACGATAATTAAGCACAAAGGGTAAAAGTGTGTACTTATTAATCTATTTGGATACAACGGAAGGGCAAGTCAGCATGTGTGTGCGTATCAACTCAAACAGAGCCTCTAAATGATCAAATTTATCCTGAAATTCAGATCGAACCTCAGATCATAGTCTCTCATACTCTTTTTCATTAACCTTCGGCCGCTAGTTCCATGCACATCAGTTGGAGATGGTCCATTCCCATAAGCTCGATAATGACCGTGTTTATCAGGTCCTAGGACTTCATAAAATATCTCGTCTTTACGACTGACGGAGTCATTACAATCTGACGGAAGTTGATCTACTTTTTGCCTCATTTTTTACTGAAATGAAATAATTCTTATTATATAAAATAAAAATTATAATCATTCATTCGCAAAACCAAAACAAAATAAAGATCCTAATATATCCCCACCACTAATTTTAAATGCTTCACATATTAATTTCATGCATAATTTTAACTTTCCCAAACAATAAACTTATTTAATTATTAATTTAATCCTCAATAGTGTATGATATATATTATGCTTCTAACGATATGACACAATCTCCTGCATGTTGCATTTTATAATAGTTGATAAATAGAATAAGAATTTTGATTAATAGGTAAAATGACATCGTTGAGATTTTTTAATAAATAAGGGAAGGAACATGGATGATTTTTTTGTACCATTACTTCAGCGGAACCCTTATCGATGGACGAGCCATCGCTCCTCTTGTGTGTTTTGATGTAAACGTCAACCAACGAAAACTTTTTCCCTTGATCAGCCTCCATCTGCATAAACCCATTGACTCGTAAGTCGTTATATAAATAAGTTTGATAACATAAAATAATGTTCACAATCAAAATCTTTTATAAAACACCTTATGAGAAACATTCGCATGACTCTTTCTTCCGAAAGTATTTGGTGTTCTTTGCTTCTTACGAGTTCGACGATTTCTTTGACTCGTTTTCTGTTACAAAAATATATTTAAAATAAATGTCTAACTAGAATTTATAAAACTTTACTGCTAGTAATACATTCATACTCTTGCCTTACAAGTTGCCCAATACTTAACAAGTTGCGACCACTTCTCTTGCTTTACTCTAGGTGGACAATATTTCAATCTCTCTTCGTCGGTATCAAAGGCATGATATGTTTCTTCACTTCTGATTTCCAATGATTCCATATCTTTCCAACCTTCTTTATGCACATTTTTTTGAATTCATCAGGGGCATCAGTGTTCTCCTATATAATTTCAATGTATAGAAAAATAAGTCATCTACTATACATGATTTTAACTTGAATTATGTTTTATCTTTTTCAAAGTTACCATTTTAGCTATTATTGACTTTGTTGTGATTGACAAGACAGTCCATACATAGTGACTTGTACCTAAAGAATTCGAAAATTTCAATTTGCAACAAATTATGGTATGTTTTGATTTTACCTTCACCTCTCGCCAAACATGTTCCTTATATAGGTATAATTCCTTGCATCGCCAATCTTTGAAAGCCAAGGGTAACTTGTTGAGCATCGATACAATATTAAATTAGTAACCTCTTACATCGATTAAATAATCATCTTTAAATTGTTACGAGATAACATACAGTATTGCAAAGAGTATTCTAATATGAGTTGTGTTATACAAAAATTTACAAAAGAAACTTTACATGTTCCGATCACGAACTAAAATGCCTAAATGGGTAGATAGTCTATCTGCGGTATCTTCGACTGGCTGATAGAAATCATTGAAGTGAAGCTCTAAGCGTTTTCTCGTACCCTATAATTCACCTAACTTCGCAATGCCTCTACATTTAGTGGCATATTGTGTTGAAGCTGAACCGTAAAAATTGAGAAAATAGGTTAACTTCAATCTACATAGTTAATTAAGAACATACAAATCAAATAACTTTGAGTACCTTCTTTATGTGAATGGGCATCTTGGTTATGTAAAGGATCACTCTCTGTAGAGCTACTATCGCTTTCACTGTCACTTGAGTTTGATCGTTCAGTGGAGCTGAAATCTGAAAGGGAATGAAAACTGGGTTGAGATTGCGGCTAAAATGGTAGTTGGGGATTGGATTATGAGTGCAAGAGAAATTGTGAACGGGAATGTGCCCATGAGAAGGATTTACTCTGCAGCTGCGATGTCATAGCAACCTGTAATAACACAAATTCACCACTGAGTTTACAAGAGTAATGTTTATCCAAGCGAAGATGTTCTAAAATTCACTTTTGAGCATTTGTGCAGAGTTTGTGGCTTATTTAATTAGTGCAATCAAAGCATGTTCTCATATCATATAAGTAATCAAAATTCAACTAAATAATAAGTGGGAATGTACTTATATCAATAATGAATTCAAGTAAAACTTCAACATCAAGCACGATCAATGCTCTTAAGGTGCCACGTTGTATAAAAAAAGACATATCACAATCCTCATAAACAATGGTAGTAGCCAAAGTTTTGTGGATCCGAAAGTAGTAAAGCAAAGTGGATGCCATATGGATCCTACTACTCGCAAGATTGTGACTGTGGCCAATGGAGGCAGAATTGTGAGCGAGGCCCAATGAGCTGAGCTCAACTTCACTATGCAGGGGCATCACTTTGTTGGTGATATAAGGGTGTTGGGGGATTGTGAAAATACTTAAGAGGTTAAAATGTCTGATAAAGCTGTTAATGCAAGTTTCAACTAAGAGCATGCTAAATGATTTCTACTTATAAAACTGAAATGGCATATTTGGCAATATCTGTTGACAAGACTAATAGCCAGGTTGGAGGTTTAAGGTCCATTGAAGATGAGGCCCAGGAAATGGTGGAGAATGAATATGAGAGATCTTTACATAAAGGGAATGAGTTGTCTAATGCTGGTGAAGAGATCACTGACAAGGATTCTCCTGAAAAAATAACTCACAAATCACAACCCACAATCTTGTACAAGTAACAAAAGTGACCCCCCCCCCCCCCCCCCCCAAAAAAAAAAAAAAAAAAAAACTCACAAATCATAATACACCAAAATGACAACAATATGGAGGTGAGGGCATAGGCCAAGCACCTGTTCAAGCTGGATATATCTCAAGTAAATTATATTTTGTTCCAATATAATTTGACTTCATTGACTCATTAATATAGTGTTTAAAGTGAACAACTATCATTGTAAGATACTAATACTTCATGTCTATACCTCCCATATGCCAATTCTGGTAATTCATATCAAAACTCATTATCGAAGTCGTATAATAACTGTACTAATATTCTAAGAGATAAGGATATTATGGATATCATTACAAATTTCCTGTATTCTAAATATCATGATGTAGAACGAAATAACTGTACTAATATAATGATAAGAAATATACCTAAAACAGGATTGTTGACTGATGTACTCCTCAATTTATTATTATACGACTTCGACAATGAGTTTGAAGGTGAATTCCCAGAATTGGCATATGGGAGGTATAGACATGAAGTATTAGTATCTTACAATGATAGTTGTTTACTATGTGATCTCTTAGAATATAGTGTTTATTGACTTCATTGACTCATTAATGAAAATTTCTTACTGCATATTAAACGACATTGATTAGATATTAAGCCTTATCTATAACGATTTTACAATCAACTATATTCTAAGAGATAAGGATATTATGGATATCATTTCAAATTTCCTGTATTCTGAATATCATGATAAAGAAGGAAATAACTGTACTAATATAATGATAAGTAATATACCAACAACAGGATTGCTGACTGATGTACTCCTCAATTTATTATTATACGACTTCGATAATGAGTTTCAACGTGAATTACCAGAATTGGCATGGGAGGTTTAAACATGAAGTATTAGTATCTTACAATGATAGTTGTTCACTATGTGATCTTTTAGAATATAGTGTTTATTGACTTCATTGACTAATCAATGAAAATTTCTCACTGCATATTAAATGACACTGATTAGATACTCAAGTTTAGTTCCAGTCCTAATAGAAGAGCAACTTGAAAAATAAGTTTCTTTTTTAGGATTAACGTAACTATATATGTATTTTTGGGTGAATAGTAATTTGGGAGTAATGCTTGTCCACTTCATGGGACAATCTGTACTGCTAGCAATAAGTACTTCTTTGATAGAATCTCAGCAACATGGCCAGAAGAGAAACTTGTTTTAGCTACCAAGAATCGTAGTCCTCAGGTCACTATGGATTTCTCTAATGGGGTAAACCAAAGGAGGTCGTCCTGGGGCATGGTCATCGTAACAGTTGCCCTTCGAGGGGAAATCATTACTTTCCAAAATTTTGGGTTGTTGGTACGAATATAGGGGCCTATCAAGTTTACTAAGAGCTCCCAAGTTGGGGGAACTTGTACAGATCTGTAATAGTAGTTCGTTCCTTTTTCCTTCTTGTTTTCTTTTGATTCCTGGTGATTTTTCTTATTGGGTGTGGGGAAAAAATGAAAAGCCATTAAAACTAGGTGTTAAGAGAAAGAATAGATTTGTGAGGAAAAGAAAATATACAATGAATTTGGGAAAACTGATAAATTTCTTTAAGCAACAATTATAGAGTTATGAGCATTAACAGAAGTTTATTGAATTTAAATATAATTCTTATATTGTTCATTACTTGTATCATCTTTGTGTATCCATGATTTTAGCACTGGTGTTGGGTATATATGGACCAGTTAATAGTTAATACAGGCTAATGGCCATTGATTCTTTAATCCAAGTTTAGCCACATGTAACCTCGTGTCTTGTGGTATAAACTATTGGATTTAAAGACCAGTTTTTCTCAACCGCTTTCATTAGCCATAATGATGTTGATAAGCATTTGCTATGAAGTATTTGAAATTCTTATTTCCTAAGGCATTTAGGGTAGCATTGTCAAATAATCAAACTGGTTAAAGCAGAACAACTGTAATGCTTACTTAGTTAGATTATAATTCATTTGTAGGATTGTGAAGTGAAATGTTATATTAGAATAACAATATAATGAACAAATAAAGTTAGAAATGCGTATCTTTTCATCAAGAAGAACGCAGTCGACACATGTTCTTCTTAAAATTTACGACATGCCACTTTCTTGTAACTCGAACAACTATCACACAGTTCTATGTTCAATGGATAATTTTGAAATTAAATCCCCGAAATCTACATATCTTCTATTATGAATGATATCTTTTGTTTGAAATACAAAGATAGATGACCTCTTAAAGTGAAAAAAGTAGAGAAATGGAAATATGTAAGAATCTCCCCATACCTATGTAACGATTGAACAGGGACAATGCATATTAAAAGACCAAAACCGCTTAATATATATAACCATTGCTTGTATTACACATTTATAAAGATGAAAGAAGGTGAATGGTTGAGAAACCTGAAACAACAACATGGCGATGAAGGGGGGTTTTCCCCTTCGTTTCTATGTCCCTACTCTGATCCAACAATAACTGTTTAGTTTGGGAAAATTAAAGAAGCACGTGTATGAGGAGTATGAGGCTCTGTGTGAGATCCAATTTGTGGGAGGGGCATGAAACACTGTGTGAGGTTAACATAGTTAAGCAGAATGCCACGTGTAAGCTTACTACGAAGGATAGCTTCTATTTATATAGATATATAGATTTTACATTTTGATGTAGGAATATTTCGTAGAAGTAATGAAAGTTTAATTGGGTTGATGTAACTGTCGGATGGTGGTAAGTGATGAGTTCAATTTTGTGGGGTTTGTCCCTACCGAGGCGTAACTCATTTATGGAGAGTCTCCACCAAAGCCCATTGTTAGTGAATAAATACTTTTCAGTTCTATTTTTTTAAGGGCATATGGTTGGAGATAAATGAATTATACTTTTCTATTAAAGTTTCTTTTGTTGTTTATGGTGAAATTTTCTTTATTGTATACAGAGCTGAGCTTACTTATACTCTTTTAAACCATTCTATCAAGGAACTTTTTTTAATCAAATGGAAAAAGTGATGTCATCAAACTTTGTATCAAGAAGCTCACATCTCAACTATCGGTCAACTACTTGTGGAATTAAGCCTAAAGCAACAATTGTAGTGATTTTCTTTCAATTGTTCACATTTATTGGTTAGTAAAGAACAGATTTCTCCCTCCACCTGAACGCATCCAAAAATCAATAAAAAGAAGATACCAAAAACAAGAAGTCCTCTATGAGCCAAAGATGTAACGAACTCAAAACCATAAAAACACGGCTTGGCTAGATCTGTCTCCAAACCTTCAAAATATCTATCATTTATTCCTTTACACTAAGTCCAAAAAATGCAAAGAGGAGCAGATCCTACCTACTCATCTACCCCTAGACCTCCAAGAGGAAAAGTGAAAACACCTCCTCCATTGAGTAGGCATAACCCAACGCAAATAAAATAAAGAGAAAATAACATTTCCTGACTCGTCGCCACCTTACAAAGATCTATTGATTTCCTTATGTTGTTTTGTCTCAATCCTTGTCTTCTTTTGCATAATTCATATAGCAGTTCCTCTGATGAACAGTGACTAATTATAATACAAATTTTAATTTCGTCAATCAAGCCATAACATGTCTGATTCTCCTCTGAACCGATTCATCTATATCTACTAACATATTACTTACAAAGGTAGGCAATAAGGAGAGGTTTGTTCACATAAATTCACTCAAATTACAGATTGTTAATTTCATCAACTCCAGAGGGTATAACCAGGTTCTCATCAGACACACACTGCATCTGTCACTCAAAAATTTATTAAACATCTACAACAAAAGGATAAAACTGACACTTTCTCCGAGGTGCATTGATATTGAATTCAACTGCGCCTTATTTTGGTAGAGACGGTTCACAGTTCTTCTAGAACTTACAATTTCGTGCCTCGGATAAATTGGATGATAAATGCAGTTTAAAATAAAGAGAAAAAAAAACAAAAACAAAATCAAGCAATAGATTTTATCAAATCAAGATAATAATGAAAAATTATATAGCCAAACTTCCAAAATCCTTACAAAAAGAAAATATTTAATTTCCTATGGCCATATTTTAAACGACTGCGTAAATTTGTTGGGCTTGATATTATCGTAAACCACGATACTGAAAACATCCATTAGGATCTAGAAATGATAGGGGATACACAAAAAGTAATAAAATTTCAAAAGAAAGGAAGTGGTCTTTAAACATCCTCTTGTTTCAATTATGACCAATTTTAATTTAAAAGGAATCCTGGTAAACAGAGTGTTGATTGTACATGTGATAGAAATTACAGTACCACCAACATTCACTAACCAATTGTCTGAAGAGCTTAAAAATCAAAGCCCCGTCTGTAGTCTATTTTATCCACCGAATGGCAAAGGCGATGGTGATTATTCAGTAGCAGATATTATAAAGGCTCTACAAATATGAAAACATAACAATACTATTGATAACACTATAAGAAAGGCTAGGGAACTTAAGATATTCTTCCATGTGTAGGACATGCAGAGTATATTATTATAGTCAAAACCTCATAAGTGATTAAAACTATCTCGCTAACTCGTACGTTTTAGTAACTTAAAAGTATAAATGTGTAAGAACAACACATAGCAGTCGATATGCAGCACTCATTTTACAATTCAAATAGTGCACAATACGGGGAAAGTGGCGTGGCGCAGTAGTGGGTCCCCCTCGTGGGGATCCCTTTTTTTTCTTTTTTAATTTCAATTTCAACACACGTTTATTTAATTTTTTAGTAAATATCTTTTAGTTATGAAAATTGGGCATGGTATCATTCGTGGAAAGAGTATAATGGAGGCTTTTAAAAAAAATAATAACATAACTTTGACAAAGAAAAGTCTCGGGAACGTGATAGAATTTGTCATGTGTAGGAGATGTAGAGTAAATCATTACGGTTGGTCTCTATGAAAGACGGCCAACTATCATCATCATCAGTAATGAAATATCAAGCAGTGCATTGAACGTCAAAGATGCACCAAATTTATCAAGTCGATGTCCATTGCATTTGTTATATCAATAGGATTTATCAATAGAATACTTTGAATCCTTTCATTTTTATATTTTGAAAATAATCAAACAACAAAATTGAATACAATAAAGTGGGCCTAAGAGCATGATTTTTACAAAATGAAGCCTAAGCTTATGAAATTATAAACCCGTCATTCAAATTTTAGCAAAAGATGTTTTCTAGTTTATCAGGTCTGGGCTCCACTCACAACATTGACTTGTTTGAACAGAATGCTTCTACAAACAACATTTTTGCCAGATTAATGTTTCTTTCGCCTCTCCAAATCAGCCTATAGAACTAGTAATAGTTGCATTTCTATGGTAACCAGCTCTTTTCTGAATTTTCAAGTACACACATCAATAAATAAACACTCTGAAATAAAAACTTTCATTTGCTTAAGAACCAAAATGGGACAAAAAACTAGTGAAAAAGTAGGCCTCCACTTCATAATCAGCCTCAAAGATGTTCCACCACTTAGAATCCACTTCTACGATTTTCTGTGCTACCTTTTCTATCTGAGATCCTATTTTAGTTCATTTTCTATCTACGCAGTCATGCCTAATGGCACGGATTTAACCGTACTATCAAAATGGTTCATCATTATAGATGTTCACACTATTAGTTACGTTGCAAAACAATTGAAGATTCAAAATTTGGCTTATGGGGAGAGTATGAATCACCGGGATATGGCAGTGTGAAAGATGAATTAAAGGCGTCAAATAATTACTTATGATATAGTTATTATGTTGTCAAATAAAAAATACCTTGATAAATTGACAACACCAATGCCAGAGCTATCAAATACCCTATTGCACCAACAAGAGCTAAAATTTTGGGTTTAGAAGGAACTTTCTTACAACAATTTGAACAACATCAATTGAATAAGTGAGTGAAAATCCTATTTTATACCATAACATCACATATTGACTAACATCTATACAGTAGTAGATGTAGTCATTAATAAAAGGCAAGAAATATGAAAGGCAGTCATTAATTAATCATCAATAAATACATAAATAAAACTAAAAACAAAAATAACTTGACTCTCCATCATTATTTATCCATTCATACATATGATGTGAAACAAATAAAATGCATTCGGTCATTAGTCATTTTTTAAAATATTAAACTAAGAAAATAATGTCAAATTTCGTGAACATCTAAGCATCCTTAAAAATAAAACCATTCATAACTGGAAAATTCATATCAATTGTCATCTTCATCCATGTCAGCATCATAATCATCACTTTCAATATCATAATCATCATTGGTCTCCTCATTTTCATCACTTTCATCTATATCACTCTCGTTAGCTTCCTCGCCCGCCTCGAAATCATCTTCATATGTCTCAAAAACATCCTCATCACTATAATCCTCATCAATATCAACACGGATATCATCACTGCCATCTATATCAACTATGTTGTCAACAGTTATTCCCTCCACACCATCCCTAACCCATGTAATATCTCCATCATGGTTGATTAGAGTGTCATCCAGTTATTGGATGTTGTACGGCTCAACTTATGTATCTATTGAGTCATCTCCATAAGTATGTTTACCATACATGTCATACAAATCTCTCGGTGTCATCTTCACGATAACTTTCCAAGCTTCTTCAATCGGTTCTTGCACATACCAAATTTGTTTGGCCAGAGATGCTAATATAAACAGTTCATCTGACAGTCGATTATGCTTGTATAGTGATTGTTTAAAGTTCACTAATGTGAACTCAAAATCATCCTTTTCCGTCCCCGAATGGGTATCAACCCAATCACACTTGAATAGCACAAACTTGAAATCATTTGAATAGTGCAATTCAAATATATCTGTTAATAATCCATAATATTTTACATCCCCCGAAATAGGTCGTTTGTCCTTTGCACTAGCAAAACATTCGGTGGTGGCATTAAGCATGACTCCACTATTCTGATTATTCAATCTTCTCTCACACTGTTTTGAGCGAAACCTGAACCCATTTACAATATATCCTATGTATCTCCTAGCCCATTGGGAGGGGCCTGAAGCCAAAATTGCAACTTTCTTTGACACCTCACCCTCATTTAGATTTCGTACCTATATTTTTTCATATGATTGAGTAATAAAAATTAGACGTGTAAAAATTAAACGTGTTATTAAGATATTAAAATGTGATTTAATATAAATACAAATATGACTTACATGATCCCCAAACCATTTGTGAAACGTTTCATTGTGAATGCGGTTAATTTTGTAATGTCCCACACGAGGTCTCTCCCGTTTTAGCATTATTATATGTTTCCTATAAAACATATATATATGAATTGAATAACGTAGATGTAACAACCCGCCTAATAAGATACCGGGCGATCACTCCAATATTAAATTAAAACAGGAGTTTCATATGGATCATTCTTAGCATCACTGTCGAAAATCCAATTAATTACTAATATCCTATTAGGTGGCCGTTAAAAACTTTTATCTAACTACTCTTTTTAGCGCACAAATTAAAACATCCACAATTAAATGCGTAAAGAACTGAAATGGAAATTAAAGGAACTAAAATAACCGAACACTCGGTCCAAATAATACAACCATATCGAATGATGTACTGTAAGAATAAATAAATGCAATTGAGCCATTGGCTCGAGTGTTTATACAATAACTCCTATCTAAAGTACAAGGAAAGAAACGTCTACCGATAACCTGCAAGCATCCACAGCTGCTGCAGCAGACGTCTGACTCGAAAGAGTTTCCATCCAGGCGTCCCTGTGTCTGGACACCTATATATATACAGTATAGAGAAAGAAAGGAGAGTAGACAAACGGGTCAGGGCCCGAATGTTTAGAAAATATTTTGCAAGTGCATAAATGCTTTATTTTTAGAAAAATAGTTTTATCTCATATTTAAATTGGTATCGCACTCTCGTGAGATACCCCTCACCTCTCCTCTAACAGTGCACACCTAGCGCATCCCTTAAACTTTCTAGTCAAGCTACCCTGCTAAACTAATCTAATACCCAACCACTATCTAACCTAGATAGTCAAACAAATGTACTAAGGGCCAAACTTCACTTTAATCTCGACGCTATGCCATGTTCGTGCGTGGGGTGTCTCGCGAAGCGAAATCCAAACAAGGAACCCTCCCGATACACTACTATGCAGCAAGGTCGATCTTTGAGATCCGCCAGTCCCTCAGTACAGAAAGATATATAATATATATATCATAACATATAATAATATAAGAGCACTAAGGATTAAACTTCTCCCCAGTCTCAACACAGTGCCATATTCGTGCGTGGGGTGTCTCGCAAAGCGAAATCCAAACAAGGAACCCCCCCGATACACTACTATGCGGCACGGTCGATCGTCGGGATTCATTAGACCCTCGGCACCCAATTTATACATATACATACATCTATAATATACTTCCGGATAATATAAATATCTCCCGGACTGAGGATTACTTGATACATAAAGTATTTATAAATACTTATCCTTTTTATTTCAAAAACTTCCATTTCCCTTCTCATATCCAGGAAATGTATTTAAAAGCCAATCCATTATCATGAATTGCTTTAATAAATCATATACCTTTTAAAAGCCAGTTTTATTATCATAAAATGCTTTTCCTTATCAAAATATCCCATTTCCCTTTTTATACTCAGGAAATGTATTCAAAGACATTTTCATTATCATAAAAATGCTTTGATCAAAACATATGCTTCCACATCCCTTCTTCCATCCGGGAAGTGTTACCGAAGCCAATTTATATATAACCCATTTCCCTTCCTATATCCAGGAAATGTAATTAAAGCAAATCCATTATTATGAACTGCTTTAATAAACGCGTTCTAAGACCGCACGTCCGGATTTCTCCACTGTGCGCGCCCCTAAATGGCTATCATCTTCCAGGGCCTCCAAGACAACCTGGGATCCTATATCGAAACACGTCGGGAAGCGGCCATGAGCCTGCGTGGTAGCCAAGACCACACCCGGAATCTCCCTACCCCCGCAGAAAATATACAACCATAAGCGCTCCCATGGCCTAGGACTATATCCACCCTGCATCATTAGCCAGGGGGCTTCACCATACGAACGCAACTTCCCTTATGATAGCGATTTAGAGAGGTGTGTAATCCATATTTTATTAATTATGAAAAACATTTATTTTTCCATTTTGAAAATATTCATTTATGTATTTTCAAAATCATTCCCATCATCATATATATACCTAAAACACACAGTATATACATATCCTATATATTCTTCCTAGAATATATATATAAACGGCCTTAGTGGCCTATAGCATCTAACGATGATAAAAATCCCAAAGATTCCCTCCGAGAATCATAATCATGCATTGATAGTTGCATGATTCTAAATCCAAAGTATTTCTTACTTTGTTCAATACTAATTACCTCAATCATCTCTTAAAGGTTTATTTATCCTCAAAACTCTTATTTAGGAATCCCCATAAAAATCCCAAATGGTAATTCAACTCCCCATACTCTTAAAGGGAGAAAACTTAAAAATTCTGACCTAAGCGAATCGATTCGCCCCTTTAGCGAATCGATTCGGGTGGGCGAATCGATTCGGTTCCCAATCCGAATCGATTCGGAAAGTATTCTGCAAACAGGTCTGTAAATGGCGAATCGATTCGGTCTGTACCCGAATCGATTCGGCCCATTGCAGAAACCCAATTCCCCTTAGGCGAATCGATTCGGCCTGTACCCGAATCGATTCGGCCTGTTCGAGGGTCACAGTTTGGGCGATTTCTCAAACTCCAAAATACCCAAAAATCAATCCAAATTCATTTTCATGGTTTCTACTCTACACCAAAAATCATCCCAAACATCTACACAATAATTTCTATCCTTTATTTTTCCAATTCCCGATTTGATTTCCGAGTTGGTACTTTCAACCCGGAGCTGTCATCTTGTAAAAATCATATCAAATCGTAGAAAAATCAGAAAAATACGTGGTCGGCGCCCACGCGACCGTATCGAAAAGATCTACAACTTTCATGTTTTGACCGAAAGCTAAATCAATTCTTTTCCTAGTCAAAAATGACCCTAAAGGCTGCGGGTTACTATTCATCATCTCTCCCAAAATCCCAAACTCCATTTTTGTCCATTTTTGTTGTTTCTAACCTCTCCCAACAACTCAATAAACATCTAATCTATGTTTTACAACTAACACATCAATTATTTCGGGGTATTAAATCATTTCTCTTAGTTTTAAACCCTAAAACCATAAAAACCCCAACTTAGCATTTCAACCCATTTTATACTCCATTAACATAGTTTTGATACCAAAAATCATTAAGAGTTTACACTACATCAATGTGTAAACTCATAATCAACTTTTACCCAATTTATTTTAAGGGTTCTAACCCTAAAATCATGTTTATACCAAAAGTGATATGAGAGGATTGCACAAAATGAAATAAAGCAAGTAAACAGTTGCCTCGTGGATATAATCCGACGACCTCGAGCCGAGTCCCGCGGAGTTTGGCCGGAACCTCCCCTTTTTCCTCTTTTTCTTCCTCCTCTCTCTCTTCTCTCTCTTTTCTTTCTCTTTTCTCCCTCTCCTTCTCTTTATAAAGAAAGAAAAGGGGTTATACCCTTTAAAACCCAAAAACGACTCGTTTACCCATTTACGAGTTACTTTTACCTCTAAAATTACCCGAAACTCATTTTCGTCCATCGGACACTCTTTTCCGACTATCTCGAACATTCTGAGAATTATGGCGCAGTCGAAATTCCCATCCGAGGTACTTGACCGCAAATCACTATTCCAACCCAAAATAAATAAATGCGGGTTTTCTACTCAAAATCTTACCTCTTTTGTCGCAATACTCCACGGCGACATATAATTAAATTATTTCGACCTATATAGTCCCAAAATAATTTATAACATCCTTCGAAAATTATTAAATCCTCGAAAATCCCAAAAATCACTATTTCGAGAAATTCTCCAAATTGCCAATTTATATTTAATTATGGAATTTAATCGTCTCCAAAAAGGACGGGTTGTTACACTCCCCCCCTTATAACGGAATTTCGTCCTCGAAATTCAGATGTAACCTACACCCTCTAACGAGGATTACTACAAATCCTAAAACCTCAAGGAAAAATACTAACCTAATGGTTCCGAACCATACACTATGCGGCTACCGCAATCATAAGGTAACTCCAATACGTCACTCAATACCCATCCTCTAAAATGCCTCTTGGCATGGATTTCAATCTTGTGTACTACTCCTATCTTAGCTAGGCGGTACATCAAACTACCTTACCAAGGTGCCCATCCACCTTTCTAACTTGTGCATATCAGCACAAACATTACGAACGTCTGACACGCATCACTCTCTCCCAGTAAGGGTCTCCTTTCCTCGGTGTAATACTCACCTATGGGTCCTCCGAACCCGCGCATCTCAATACTCCTAACCTCGGCGCTGCTAATACTAGCGAACCTATATCCTAGAAATGCTACGATCTAAGCGTTACTCTACCTACACGAACTAATATAATCCTAAGTATGTCCCTAGTGCCCAAGTAGGGCTGGCAATTTTTGACACGATAACCCGTTTATGGTAATAACCCGAAATGACCCGAACATGACACGATTAACTTGTATAGATTTAAGAGTACCCAAAACTTATATTCAAATCAAAATCAACGCGACCCGAAAATGACACGACTAACCCGAATTGCCACCCCTATGCCCAAGGCCTCTCCCAACTCCCGACAAGTGCTTGGTTTCATGCGTGGGACGTCTCGCCAAGGCGAAATCCAAACAAGGAACCCTCCCGTTACACTACTCCCTCGCGTAGTCGGTCATCGAGATATAACGACCCAAGGCACAGAAGCGGGACGTCCTAAATCCTACTAGGCTAGCCTATGAACGCATTCTTACTATCTTATCCTTCCGCCCATACAGAAGGAAACCTAACAAATCAAGTGCCCACTTTCTGTAGAAAGTGTCACGAACAAAATACCCAAAATGTAGCTCCTCAAAACTTGCCTTTTTATTAAGGCCTGACTATTGTCCTCAAATAAATTTCTCTAAGTCCAACCTCACCCACCCATTTGTGGCGAAGGGACCACTTTAGTGCTTTTCCATAGCACAATACTTCCATAAGCATATTAACATTATGTGGCTCATAGCCTATAGTGGTTCATCCACACTATAAGACCTTTCCACAAGATCAACATCCTTGCATCCCATAACAGCTCCCCACTCCCGACGCCGTTAAGAGTCATGTGTGGAGTGTCTCGCAAAGCAAAATCCAAACAAGGAACCCCTCCACACATTAACCCTTGACTTCGTTGGTTGTGGAGTTCAGTCATTTCAACATGCAACCGGGATAACCCTATCCCCTAATCCAACAAAAGGTGATCTGAACTCCTATCTCTAACTAAGAGTTATACCTCCCTGCGCTCGCACTCATTCCTAAGTCCTTGCACAAACTAATACTAAGCTAAATCTTATCGCTCAACAACGATTCTGTGGGCCTCAAATTATATCTATAAGGTTGCCACATATACCATCCAAAATAAGGAAGCCTCTGCTCATCGAGGTTCCATAAATCCATAATAGCAAAGGTGTACTCAACCTGTATCAAGGTGAGACACCAGAATAACAACTTGTTCCCTCCAAGAACTGCGGACACGATAGACTTGCCCTTATTAGCCTTCTATCGCTCCGTTACACCATATACCGTATACGTATATATACAAAATATAAGCACCCGCCTCTATGGCGAATGAAGGGAAAATAAAATTCCGCTATTGCGAAAAACACATAGTCATACATTATAATGTTATCGAGACCGCCACAACTCAAAATACACACACGAGTCTAGGGCTAACTAATACTGCGACTTTATCTAGTCACGCCAAATATACCTCCGCTGAACTTTAGGCGAATAATTCCCAAAGCTGCATTCTTCTCATCCTGCTGATTTAAGGGGACTCACGGTTAGAACTATCCGTAAGATCCCTTTCTAATCCTTATCTCCACGGGGAAATCCAACTTTAGTACCACACTCTATTACGGCGGCACTATGGTACTCGTAACTACTATGCTTTAGTAGTCATTGACATAATCCTTAACAATTACTATAGAGAGTGTAACCTCTACTAAGGTACTCATCCCAACCTTCTGCCAGCTGCACCAGCTAAGCCTCACCTCCTGCTGCCATCCAAGCTCCGCACACGATTCTCAAACGAGCGCGCAAAAGATTTCTATAATCTCATAATATGGCAGGAGAACGAAATCTCGCAATAGAAATCAACAATCATATTCCTGAGGCTCTATACAAATCGAGAGCAGCGCTGAAAGCGTAGTACGTCCGCACAGATTCCTAAAGACACTAGAACCTGATGCTCTGATACCATCTGTAACAACCCGCCTAATAAGATACCGGGCGATCACTCCAATATTAAATTAAAACAGGAGTTTCATATGGATCATTCTTAGCATCACTGTCGAAAATCCAATTAATTACTAATATCCTATTAGGTGGCCGTTAAAAACTTTTATCTAACTACTCTTTTTAGCGCACAAATTAAAACATCCACAATTAAATGCGTAAAGAACTGAAATGGAAATGAAAGGAACTAAAATAACCGAACACTCGGTCCAAATAATACAACCATATCGAATGATGTACTGTAAGAATAAATAAATGCAATTGAGCCATTGGCTCGAGTGTTTATACAATAACTCCTATCTAGAGTACAAGGAAAGAAACGTCTACCGATAACCTGCAAGCATCCACAGCTGCTGCAGCAGACGTCTGACTCGAAAGAGTTTCCATCCAGGCGTCCCTGTGTCTGGACACCTATATATATACAGTATAGAGAAAGAAAGGAGAGTAGACAAACGGGTCAGGGCCCGAATGTTTAGAAAATATTTTGCAAGTGCATAAATGCTTTATTTTTAGAAAAATAGTTTTATCTCATATTTAAATTGGTATCGCACTCTCGTGAGATACCCCTCACCTCTCCTCTAACAGTGCACACCTAGCGCATCCCTTAAACTTTCTAGTCAAGCTACCCTGCTAAACTAATCTAATACCCAACCACTATCTAACCTAGATAGTCAAACAAATGTACTAAGGGCCAAACTTCACTTTAATCTCGACGCTATGCCATGTTCGTGCGTGGGGTGTCTCGCGAAGCGAAATCCAAACAAGGAACCCTCCCGATACACTACTATGCAGCAAGGTCGATCTTTGAGATCCGCCAGTCCCTCAGTACAAAAAGATATATAATATATATATCATAACATATAATAATATAAGAGCACTAAGGATTAAACTTCTCCCCAATCTCAACACAGTGCCATATTCGTGCGTGGGGTGTCTCGCAAAGAGAAATCCAAACAAGGAACCCCCCCGATACACTACTATGCGGCACGGTCGATCGTCGGAATTCATTAGACCCTCGGCACCCAATTTATACATATACATACATCTATAATATACTTCCGGATAATATAAATATCTCCCGGACTGAGGATTACTTGATACATAAAGTATTTATAAATACTTATCCTTTTTATTTCAAAAACTTCCATTTCCCTTCTCATATCCAGGAAATGTATTTAAAAGCCAATCCATTATCATGAATTGCTTTAATAAATCATATACCTTTTAAAAGCCAGTTTTATTATCATAAAATGCTTTTCCTTATCAAAATATCCCATTTCCCTTTTTATACTCAGGAAATGTATTCAAAGACATTTTCATTATCATAAAAATGCTTTGATCAAAACATATGCTTCCACATCCCTTCTTCCATCCGGGAAGTGTTACCGAAGCCAATTTATATATAACCCATTTCCCTTCCTATATCCAGGAAATGTAATTAAAGCAAATCCATTATTATGAACTGCTTTAATAAACGCGTTCTAAGACCGCACGTCCGGATTTCTCCACTGTGCGCGCCCCTAAATGGCTATCATCTTCCAGGGCCTCCAAGACAACCTGGGATCCTATATCGAAACACGTCGGGAAGCGGCCATGAGCCTGCGTGGTAGCCAAGACCACACCCGGAATCTCCCTACCCCCGCAGAAAATATACAACCATAAGCGCTCCCATGGCCTAGGACTATATCCACCCTGCATCATTAGCCAGGGGGCTTCACCATACGAACGCAACTTCCCTTATGATAGCGATTTAGAGAGGTGTGTAATCCATATTTTATTAATTATGAAAAACATTTATTTTTCCATTTTGAAAATATTCATTTATGTATTTTCAAAATCATTCCCATCATCATATATATACCTAAAACACACAGTATATACATATCCTATATATTCTTCCTAGAATATATATATAAACGGCCTTAGTGGCCTATAGCATCTAACGATGATAAAAATCCCAAAGATTCCCTCCGAGAATCATAATCATGCATTGATAGTTGCATGATTCTAAATCCAAAGTATTTCTTACTTTGTTCAATACTAATTACCTCAATCATCTCTTAAAGGTTTATTTATCCTCAAAACTCTTATTTAGGAATCCCCATAAAAATCCCAAATGGTAATTCAACTCCCCATACTCTTAAAGGGAGAAAACTTAAAAATTCTGACCTAAGCGAATCGATTCGCCCCTTTAGCGAATCGATTCGGGTGGGCGAATCGATTCGGTTCCCAATCCGAATCGATTCGGAAAGTATTCTGCAAACAGGTCTGTAAATGGCGAATCGATTCGGTCTGTACCCGAATCGATTCGGCCCATTGCAGAAACCCAATTACCCTTAGGCGAATCGATTCGGCCTGTACCCGAATCGATTCGGCCTGTTCGAGGGTCACAGTTTGGGTGATTTCTCAAACTCCAAAATACCCAAAAATCAATCCAAATTCATTTTCATGGTTTCTACTCTACACCAAAAATCATCCCAAACATCTACACAATAATTTCTATCCTTTATTTTTCCAATTCCCGATTTGATTTCCGAGTTGGTACTTTCAACCCGGAGCTGTCATCTTGTAAAAATCATATCAAATCGTAGAAAAATCAGAAAAATACGCGGTCGGCGCCCACGCGACCGTATCGAAAAGATCTACAACTTTCGTGTTTTGACCGAAAGCTAAATCAATTCTTTTCCTAGTCAAAAATGACCCTAAAGGCTGCGGGTTACTATTCATCATCTCTCCCAAAATCCCAAACTCCATTTTTGTCCATTTTTGTTGTTTCTAACCTCTCCCAACAACTCAATAAACATCTAATCTATGTTTTACAACTAACACATCAATTATTTCGGGGTATTAAATCATTTCTCTTAGTTTTAAACCCTAAAACCATAAAAACCCCAACTTAGCATTTCAACCCATTTTATACTCCATTAACATAGTTTTGATACCAAAAATCATTAAGAGTTTACACTACATCAATGTGTAAACTCATAATCAACTTTTACCCAATTTAGTTTAAGGGTTCTAACCCTAAAATCATGTTTATACCAAAAGTGATATGAGAGGATTGCACAAAATGAAATAAAGCAAGTAAACAGTTGCCTCGTGGATATATTCCGACGACCTCGAGCCGAATCCCGCGGAGTTTGGCCGGAACCTCCCCTTTTTCCTCTTTTTCTTCCTCCTCTCTCTCTTCTCTCTCTTTTCTTTCTCTTTTCTCCCTCTCCTTCTCTTTATAAAGAAAGAAAAGGGGTTATACCCTTTAAAACCCAAAAACGACTCGTTTACCCATTTACGAGTTACTTTTACCTCTAAAATTATCCGAAACTCATTTTCGTCCATCGGACACTCTTTTCCGACTATCTCGGACATTCTGAGAATTATGGCGCAGTCGAAATTCCCATCCGAGGTACTTGACCGCAAATCACTATTCCAACCCAAAATAAATAAATGCGGGTTTTCTACTCAAAATCTTACCTCTTTTGTCGCAATACTCCACGGCGACATATAATTAAATTATTTCGACCTATATAGTCCCAAAATAATTTATAACATCCTTCGAAAATTATTAAATCCTCGAAAATCCCAAAAATCACTATTTCGAGAAATTCTCCAAATTGCCAATTTATATTTAATTATGGAATTTAATCGTCTCCAAAAAGGACGGGTTGTTACAGTAGAGTGATATTTAATTACATAATATTTAAAATTCATTCAAATGTTATCTTACTCGCGAAAAGGCTTCACCGCGGCGGAGTCGAATAACACGTACCGATGTGCTTGTGAAAACGAAGCGTCATCAAGCATAAATGCTACTCCTTTACCTAATGTACAACCTATTGAACTTGAGTTGTCATCGGCTTCATCATTTCGTAAAGGTTGATTTAACTTACTCTCAACATCACCCAGGTACCTCGCACAGAATGTCATGCATTCCTTTGCTAGGTATCCTTCAGTAATTGAACCTTCTGGACGACTTAGGTTACAAAAATATTCTTTTAGAGTGAATAAAATCATGTTCGTCATTGTAGAAAAATTAAAGTAGTATTCATATGAATTAATTTAGGTGACACAAATATAATGCATACACAAAACGTACCTCTCGATGGAATACATCCATCGAAATTGTACTGGTCCAAAAATTATTGCCTCCTCAGCTAAATGGATTGTCAAATGCTCCGTAACATCAAAAAATGTTGGGGGGGAGATTTTCTCAAGATGACAGAGTGTAAGAGCAACACAATCTTGTAAATATTCAAAGTATTTGAAGGTCATTGTCTTTGAACAGATCTACCGATAGAAATTACATAATTCAATCAAAGACCTTACTACATTCATAGGCAATGATTTTCGTACTGCTGGCGAGAGTAGTTGTGGCATTATGATATGATTATCGCGACTCTTAAGTCCAAAAATATTCCTCTCTTTAATGTTTACACGCCGTGAAATATTATATGCACAACCATCTGGGACTTTGATATTCTTTAAAACCTTAAAAAATATATCTTTATCACTTTTACTCATTGTGAAGCATGCTGGTGGTAAATATACTTTGTTATTTGGCAAGCTTTTAAGGTGCAATGCTTTTTGAATACCCGTGTTCTCAAGGTCTTAACGAGCCTTCATATTATCTTTTGATTTTCCATCAACATTTAACAATGTCAAAAGTATGTTATCGCACACATTTTCTCTACATACATAACATCACGATTGTGATGAATCAAGTGATCCTTCCAGTATGGCAGCTGAAAGAATATGCTTTTTTTCTTCCAATTTAGAGAACTATCACCATTCCCTTCACCGTCGATACTCGTTTTTCTCTTCTTCGTCGCCGATGAGTGACTCTTCTCATTACTTCTTTTTATTACCACTAATTTCTCCAAGATATCATCCCCGGATACTTGAGTGGGCTTGACTTCTCTTTCAACTTTCCCATCAAAATCAACGGTATCATTTCAGAATTTATGGTTATCATCAAACCATCGACGATGGCCCATATAGCAAAATTTCTTCCCATTCTTTAAACATTGCGAACGACTGTTCTTGTTGCAACAAGGACAAGCCAATCTCCCTTTTGTACTCCAGCCTGACAAGTTTGCATACGCAGGAAAGTCATTAATTGTCCACATTAACGATGCACGCATACAAAACATTTTTTCAGTCGATGCGTCGTAAGTAAGTATGCCATCAATCCACAATTCCTTTAACTCATCGATAAGAGCCTGTAAGTAAACATCAATATTATTTCATTGTCCGCGTGGACCGTCAATCAACGTAGACATTATAAGATAAGGTTATTTTATATAAATCCACGAAGGCAAGTTATATATCATCAAAACAACGGGCCAAGTTCTGTGAGAAATGCTCATTGTTTTAAAAGGATTGAAGCCATTAGTTTCTAGTCCGATCCTAACATTACGCGAGTCACTAAAAAAATTTGGATTTCGTTGATCGAAGGTTTCCCATGCTTTAGAATCAACGGGGTGTCTTAATATGCTGTCGTCATCACGTTCTTCTGCTTGCCATCTCATGAGGGAGGATGTTTTCAATGACATAAATAATCTTTGAATCCTTGGTTTCAGTGAAAAGTACCAAACAACCTTTGCATGAATTTTTTTACCCCTAGCTTCTTCAGCATCAGACTCACCCGAAAATTGCTTCCATCTTGATATATGACATACTATGCAATCCTCACGATCTTTGTTCTCTTTTCAATACAACATACAATCATTTGGACATGCATGAATTTTTTAATAATCAAGCCCTAGATCATTAACCATCTTTCTTACTTGAGAGTACGAACCTAGCATTTTCTCACCCTTCGAAAGTGCCTCTTTTAAGAATTGAAGCAATACTGTAAACAACGTGTGGCTCCACTTATAAAGTGTTTTCATATGAAAGAGACGAACAATAAATGAAAGTGATGAGAAAGACTTTCAACCAGGGTACAACTCACATTCCCCATCTTTTAACAACTTGAAAAATGCTGATGCATTTTCATCCATCCCATCCTGGTCTTCATACGGGTCGTTACATCGCATACCCTCTTCACTTCGATTTCTGAATATATCATGTAGTAGTTCACACATATCATCTCTTGTATTCAAGTTGTACACTTCATCCGCTCCACTAATTCCCATTGTGTATGGAGCATCTTTTACATGATAAATCCACCTAGTGTAATTCTTAACAAACCCATGTCCGATGAGATGCTCATAGACAACTTCTCTTTCATGGCTAATGGTATTTCGACATTTCTTACACGGGCACTTGATAGCTCAAGATATTTATTGACAAATGAAAAATTAAGAAACCCATTAACTCCTTTAATATAAGGCTGAGAAACTCTTGACAATTCCATCCAACTCTTATCGCTATCCATTTGAAAAGATTATTGATTACCTCACACTATCACAAAATTATTGTTAGATTCATTAGGAAAAATTCATAAAAAATTACAATAAATAAACAAAATGTTAAACCATAAATCATTAATATGCTCCTTCAAAACTATGTAAATTTACAAATAGTAAGACTTTAATTATAACACCATTTGGATATGGCTTTATATGAAAACTACCAATATTTAGTGATATAAAATGAAGAAACTTATATGTATATAACCCCCTATTGTACAGGACCGCATCGATTTAAATGATTAAAATAATACTAATCAATTAAAACAATGGTGTAAGAGTTACACAAAGATGATATCATATGGAGTAATTTAGATTTACGTTTAACTGGACTTTTTTAACCAACTGAAATAAATGAAAGAGTGAAAAAAAAATGGTATTTACCAAAAATAGATGAACAACTAAATATGATAGGTCGTGGATAAATCTTATCTCGTATATACTTCATCCAATTATATAAATAGAAGCAAAAAACAGTAACGACTAAGAAACAAGACCACTGTGAACAATAATATTAATATAACAATCAATTCAATTTTCCTACAAATTTTGTACTTTGACATTTTCAAGATTCAAAGCAACAATTCTAGATATTTGATAAAAACTAAAAAAAAAATACATAAAAGTGGTCATTAAAAATATGTATAAATTTCACCAACTTGAACCAAAATAGTAGTGAATTGACTAATTTTGATTGATAACAAAAAAAGAAAAAAACGAATTGAATGATATTCAAGCCATTTACCCCAAAACAAATATAAAATAAGCCACCAAAGGTGCAAACACAAATACACTCAAACAATAACAATTATTTATCAAGAGATTATATCTAAGCATATGAGATATATAGATTGATTTGAAACTACCCAAATCCAATTCTTTACAAACTAAACAAAAAATCAGTAGAAAACTCACAAAAAAAATCTCTCGCTAACACACATATCAATTAAACAATGGTGTATAAAAAAATCTCAAGCTCAGTCACATAGCAATTAATTTGTGTTTTCGATTTATTATATATATGGCATCAACACAGTTTAATTTTTAAATAATAAACAATAACAGTATAATCAAAATCGATCATAGTGACAGAAATAGATTAAAAAAATTAACAACAATGATCCAAGAACAGGTCCGTCAGGTCCGAGATGGGTTTTGATATACCTATACAAAAAAATATACCGAAAAAAAGAAAAATGCAACTTACCTAACAAGAACAGGTCCGAGATGAGTTTTGATATACCGAAATAAAAAAATATACTGAAAAAAAGAAAAACACAATTTACCTAACAAGAACAGGTCCGAGTCTTCAAAGAATAAAGAACAATGGTAGATACTATTAAGGTTTTAGCTTGGAACGTGGGTATTTTTGGGAAGGATTGAGGATTATTAGGTCAAACTAATTGAAGGGGAGAGAGTTTAGAGAAGGATTAGAATCGGTGGAGATTCGTACGGAGGAAGAGGCGTGATGGGAGAGACTGTTAGAGGTTTTAGCTTGGAACGTGGGTATGTTTTTTTTTAACAAAATATAAACACCCTCCAATAACTAAAAAATGGCATTTTTTCCCCAATTTTAGTGGCATTTGTTATGAAATGTCTAAAAATACCACATTTATTCTAACATTAATTAAAAAAATGCTCTATTTATGCGGCACATCAATATAAATGCTGTGAATTTTCAATATTTATAAATAAATGCTGGTAAAAAGAAAATTCTTGGCATTTTTAAATAAGACCGAGAAAAAGTGCGAGAAAAAAAATATTTTTCTTGTAGTGAATTTTGGAATCGGTTAGATCTATGATGAGATATTTAGATTTTTCGTATTATTTTTAAGGTTTTTCATTAGAGGTGGCCACATACTTGTTGAAGTTACTTGATTCTAAATTAGTATCAAAGACTCCCACGAAAATATGGATCGGGCAAAAGCCAAGTCTAGGATATGTTTGGATCTGGGGTTGCCCAAAACACATGCCAAGGAAGGAGTCAAGGAAGTTGGAATCATGAACAAAAGTATGTATCTTTGTAGGTTACCCAAAAGTAACAAAAGTCGGTCAATTTTTTAATCCTAAGGGACATAAGGTGTTTGTTATCACAATTGCATGGTACTTAGAGGAATATTATATAATATGACCAAAACCCAAGAGTAAGTTGATCTTATAAGAAATAAAAGTATAAGACCAAGTAATTTCTTCTTAACCACTCGTACAAGATGAAATACAACTTGATTTCAATAATACACTCCCTAACCATATTTGGAGTATAACCGATGATCAGGATACACGTGTCATTTATACTGGACCACAAGTGGAGCTATGTTATAATGGGAGGGTCAGACGTCAAATTGATAAGTTAGTGTATTTGGGTAAAGACTTGGATAAGATCCTAAGGGAACATGAATAAGATCCCATAAACTGCAATGAGGAAGTCCAAAGCAAGGACTTTGAGCTTTGTCTTAAGGATATGAATACCAAGATGGATTCAATATATTCAAATTAAATTTTGGAAAGTTCTAGACTTGCAGGATGTAATAAAATCCATCGAATGCAAGTGGATCTACAAAAAGAAAATAGGGGTAATTGGGAAGGTCAAAATTTTCAAGTCAAGACATGTTTCAAAAGGGTTTACTCAAAAAGAGAAGGACTATAAGGAGAACTTCTCACCAATATCCATTATAAAGTCTATCCAGATTATTTTATCCATCGCGGCTCATTTCGATTACGAGAATTGGTAAATGGATTGCAAGATTGCATTCTTAAATGGTAATCTTGACGAGTGCATCCATATGATACAACCAGAGCGATCCATGGAAAGTTTCCACGAAAGCAAAGTATGCAAGGTTAAGAGATACATTTATGAACTTAAGAAAACGTCAAGTCAAGAGTGCCCAATATGTGTGTTTTAAACAAAACCAAATTTTTCTCCGAAAATTATCCAACTTTTAATTATGCACCAAACCAAGTTGTGAAAAACCCAATTCTTTCTTTAAACCAATTTTATCTTGATTAATCCTAAACATACATCTAGTGATTAAAGCAAGTAAAGTAAAGTAAAGAATACTCACAATGCCGAATGTACGAGGAAAAAACTCAAAATGGGAAAACAACCTCGGACGGCCCAAGCCAAACAATTACTATGAACAATGATTTTACAAAGACAGATTATCCTTACATTTAGACTTGATCCCCACGGGTCTTGACTCTCCTTCTGATCTTCAATCGTTCTTCAATAGTGCCCACGCAGAAATTCCGTATTTCACGATACCTGTCCAGAACACACGCGTCCACGTATGTCTCGGTCTTTGATTCGTCTACGATGTTGAACACGATGTTCGTCACTTCTTCACTGCAAAACCCTTTGATGTTCAATGTGTAGAACAAACAACTTTGGTGCAGAAAGATCACTTAAACATATAAGAATGATAACTCGGATCTTTGCAAACTCTAAGGATGTGTTTAAGACTTTTAAACCTTAGAAAACATGTGCAAATAATGTTCTGGTTCGTAAAACTGTTTTCCAAAAAGCACACTACAGAAACTATGATGAAAACACTGTTTAAATAGGATTTAAATGCCGCCTCGAAAAATATGTCATTCAAACGACTTGAGAAAGTCGTTCGAGCGACATCATATCTCGTTCAAACGAGTTTGGATGTCGTTTGAACGACAGCGCGAAAGTTTGAATTTTTGACTTTTTGTTTAAAATGCCTCTTCCAATGAGAGATACAAAAATGTCAAACTCTTTTACGAGCTTAGCATCATAAAGCGTAGTGTAAACCTTTAAAACACTTTTAAAACTTTTAAAAACATTTTTTTTTATAAAAATTACATCCTTATCTTTTATAAAATAATTCTGAGCATCATTAATTATATGCATTCATACCTGAGTGATCTTGGAATGAAATTAACTTTGAAGACGATTAAACTTGCACCAATTAAACTTCGGCATAATTTAATTCTTTGAAGCTTTGCCGCAACGCCTTCAATTTCTTCAATACATCATAGACCAAGTAGGATCGTGACAAAATAAAATTCTCCCTATGACATATTACAAACACAGTTTTATTCACGGAATTAAGTCAAAACTATACAGGGACTGAATTGAAAATTTATGTCCTTACAAATATTCCCCTTTGACTATTCCGGGATAAAACTAAACAAGTGAAATGCCTAATCGGGCGGTCAAGCCATATGACGCCTAAATTCCATCCCATAAACCCAAAATCAAAAATACAAGACACGGACTAGAATATGTAGCACCAGCAAGCATGAACTGTCTGAATGTGATGTAGACTTGAAATCTCGAATCGCTGAAAGCATACCTACACACATGAAACAGACAAACAAATACCCAGTGAAGGAAGGAGGAACAAATGATACTAATTTATATTTCTAATAAGAACAAATCATTTGAAACATGTGAGCAATTATTTAATACCAATTTGAAACAAATATAATCAAACAATCAGTAAATCCAGTTATCAATAGTAGCGCTCAACAAATCTCCCCCTTTTTGTCTCGAATAGACAATCCGGTGAAAAGATAAACCAATTTGGAATACCTAGCATGAGAATATGATACCAGATTGAATCAAGTTGATACCAATTTTTTAAACAAATGAAAAACGCTAGATAAACATGAAACAGCCAGCTAAATAAGATCATGTAATGACAAATCAGTAGCTAGTAAACCAAGGATCCACATAAAGAATATCACAAATTAATCAGGTTTGATAAACAAAATCATATGCAAAATACCAATTTGGAACATAAAAGAACCTGCATATAAACCAGTCAGTCCAAAAAATGCCTCCTACAGTACCAAAAAATATACCAATTTGAACCTGAGAACTGCAAACCAATCAGAAGCCATTTTTTCAGCCTGTCGTTCGAACGAGATAGGGACATCGCTCAAACAAGATGAGGATGTCACTTGAACGAAGTACAGAAGTCATTCGCACGAGATGAGTTGTCATTTGAACGACTTTGTACGACCTGCCAAAATTCCCACTTTCCTAGAAATATTATAAAGTATTGCCCAGTGAAAAATTTTCCACAAAACTATTCCAGGAAGGGCCTGACATAATCAAAACATTGTTAAAGCAGTAGGCTGTTAGAATAAAACGCAAAAACTCATAAAAACTTAAAATGCGAGTTACATGCAAACATAGTACCGATGTTCTCAAACATAGATATGGAATTAATGGGCGTGAACTACAACAAATGAGTCATAATTCCAACACATCGAAACGATCAAGAAGCTCTAATTGATAGCTATAAATTATCAAACTGTATCATAGCCATACGACAATTAAAGTGTGAGCTTAATGAACTAAACATACTACATGCACACAAATCCAGAATTTTGATGATCCTACAAACAATAGAGTCAAATTGCAATGTTTCAACATTAGGATTAGTTGTGCAAACCCGTTTAAATTTTCTCCAACCAAAATCCCATCAGAAATATATACTTTTTCAAGTTCTTTTGTGGTTTCTAGCATTCTCAACTTAGAGAAAATCTTATTGGCCCTTTTCCTAGCATTTTGCTTTTTCTTTTGGGCTCTTTTAAACGGTGGCTTTCACGACGAGTTAATTTTGAACTCTCGCAGCCCTTTCCCGTGAATCACACATCATTTTTACAATTTTAAATCCTCACGATAAACGGTTATTACATGCACACTTATCCTTAGGTCTACTTATGCATAAATGACAAGATTGAGATAAGAACGCCTCACCAAATTCAAATATGCAAGAGAAGTCAAACATCCATATAAACGTGTGCATGTGTGCAATGTTGGCATATATACAAAGTCGAATCAAAATGCATATCAACTTCGAAACAACCCCATATAAACAATGGTTAAGATCATTCTAAGCATCGATAATAATAACCAAATGTCCTAGCCACATGGATAATGAAACGATGGGGGGGGGGGGGCAAGCACACCAATATGCCACATCAAACATGTAGACATAAAAACAAAAACCTAAAATCTTTTTGGCTTTTCAAACATATTTTGACTCAAAAAAAAACAAAATCTTTTTGGGTTTTCAAAAGTTTTCTCAAAAATAAAATCTTTTTGTATTTTTCAAATAAGACTCAAACAAATGAAAACTATAATACAAAATGATACACATGTCATAATACTAGCAATGAATATATCATGAAGCAAACTAGCATATGATAAACATGGAAACACTATCATCCTTTAGATTTAGCATGGGAAGAATCAAGTGCACCCAAATGAGAATCATGAAGTTTAATTCCTAAAGCCATTAAATTCGATTTTCTAACTCAAGTAGGTGTAAAACGATGCATGTGGGTTTGGGTAACCGGGGCAACTTTATTCTTAAACTTCCTAGGAGCTTGTCTAAGGTCGTAAAAATAACGCCTAAGGTGACCTTTCTTACCACAAAATGTGCAAGTGTAGCAGTGGTGAGAATGATTACCTTTATGTGGACCTTTTCTAACCTTCCTAGTGTTTCTCACACATGCGGGGGGAATGGGAACAACTCTCTCACCAAAATCTATACCTCCCCTATCTTCCTTAATTTGAACAGTGACTAGGATCTTATCTAACTTCTTTGACCTAGCCTCCAAATCAAACTTGACTCTAGACTAGTCTATCAATCTCTCCTCTAACTCGTGAATCCTAGACTCGAGCAAACGCCTAGACTCCTCAAACTCTAAAATCTCATTTTTTAAGGACTCCATCAAACCACGGAGATTATCTCTCTCTTTCTCCACAAACTCTAATTTCTCCTCAAACTTCTTCTATCGTGCCCTAAGATCCTCAATAAAACTACCATTATTTTCTATGGCACGCTCATTCAACTTAGCTTGTAATTTTGAGTTAGCCTTTTTCATGTTCACCGTTTCGGCATACAACTCATTAAATGCATTTTGTAACTCTTTCACATCGTCCTCCTCCTCGTCACTCTCTTCACCCTCACTAACATGGGATACACTCAAAACCTCCTCTGAAGTTTCATTCACATGAGTATTGTCGTCGTCGCTCACATGACATGCCATAAACGCAACAAAGTTACGCTCAATGGGGGAACTCTCTGCCTCTTCCGGTTCACTATCACTTAAGGTGGCACTATAGACAATGGGTTGCTTGCCCTCTTTCTTAAGTCTAATGGGACACTCCTTAACCTTATGACCATACCCCTCACACCCAAAACACTTATCCGACTCATCTCTCTTAGGCCTCTCAAACTTATCCTTAGAGGCGGGATCTACTTTATTGTTCTTGAATTTTCAAATTTCTTGGCATCTTTTGATTGCTTTTGAAACTTAATAAATTTTTTAAATTTCCTTGCCAACAAAGCAACATCATCAAAATCGAAATCCGAATCTAAAACTTTAATTTCCTCCTTTCGGGTTTTCAAAGCAATACTCTTTTCTTTCTTAGGCACTTTCTTGGAGGTAATCATGTCGATTTCATAGGTTTGTAAGTCACATACAATCTCTTCTAGTTTCGTTGACTCTAACCTACCCAGGGAGTTTAAAATGATCACTTTCGCATCAAACCTACTAGGCAACGACCTAAGGATTTTCTTAATGACACGGTTGTCGAGAATTTTCTCACTTAGGTTAAACGACGAGTTGATAATATTGGACAACCTAGCATAAAACTCATCAAAGGTTTCACGCTCTAACATCCTAATGGTCTCAAACTGTGTAGTAAGATTTTAAAGTTTTGACGCCCTAACCATGCTAGTGCCCTCGTGAGTGAGTGCCAAAATATCCCAAGCCTTTTTTGATGTTTCACAAGTCATAATTCTATTATATTCTTCCTGTGTGACATGTGAAGCAATAACATGCAGACCCTTAAAATTATATTGTGCAAGTCTTTGTTCAGTTTCGATCCATGACTCAACAAGCTTTAAACTAGTGACCTCACCTACAATAGTGATAGGGGGTGTCCATCCTTTCTCAACTGCAAGCCAAACACACTCATCAGTTGATTTTAAATCACATCTCATTCTCATCTTCCAATAAGTGTAATTAGTGTCATCAAAAACAGGAGTTCGAGAAAATTCATTATATTCAGAATTCATCTTTGAAAACACACGGGATCACAAAACAAATAAAAATATTTTCTAGCTCTGATACCAATTTGAAGAGTGCCCAATATGTGTGTTTTAAACAAAACCAAATTTTTCTCAAAAAATTATCCAACTTTTAATTATACACCAAACCAAGTTGTGAAAAACCCAATTCTTACTTTAAACCAATTTTATCTTGATTAATCCTAAACATGCGTCTAGTAATTAAAGCAAGTAAAGTAAAGTAAAGAATACTCACAACGCCGGATGTACGAGTAAAAAACCCAAAATGGGAAAACAACCTCGGACGGTCCAAGCCAGACAATCACTATGAATAATGTTTTTACAAAGACAGATTAGCCTTACACTAAGACTCGATCCCCATGGGTCATGGCGCTCCTTCTAATCTTCAACCGTTCTTCAATAGTGACCACGCTGAAATTCCATCTTCCATGATACCTGTCCACAACACACGCGTCCACGTATGTCTCGGTGTCCACCGAATGGATTTGATTCATCTACGATGTTGAACACGATGTCCGTCGCTTCTTCACCGTAAAACCCTTTGATGTTCAATGTATAGAACAAATAACTTTGGTGCAACAAGATCACTTAAACATATAAGAATGATAACTCGGATCTTTGCAAACTCTAAGGATGTCTTTAAGACTTTTAAACCTTAGAAAACATGTGCAAGCAATGTCCTGGTTCGTAAAACTGTTTTCCAGAAAGCACACTACAGAAACTATTATGAAAACAATATTTAAATAGGATTTAAATGCTGCCTCGAAAAACATGTCGTTCGAACGACTTGAGGAACTCGTTCGAGCGACATCCTATCTCGTTCGAACGAGATTGGATGTCGTTTGAACGACAGTGCAAAAGTTTGACTTTTTGACTTTTTATTTAAAACGTCTCTTCCAATGAAAGATCCAAAAATGCCAAACTCTTTTACGAACTTATCATCATAAAACGTAGTGTAAACCTTTAAAACACTTTTAAAACATTTTAAAAAAAATTCTTTATAAAAATTACATCCTTATCTTTTATAAAATAATTCTGAACACCATTAATTATACGCATTCATACCAGAGTGATCTTGGAATGAAATTAACTTTGAAGACGATTAAACTTGCACCAATTAAACTTCGGCATGATTTAATTCTTTGAAGCTTTGTCGCAACGCCTTCAATTTCTTCAATACGTCATAGACCAAGTGGGATCGTGACAAAATAAAATTCTCCCTATGACATATTACAAACACAGTTTTGTTCACAGAATTAAGTCAAAACAATACAGGGACTCAATTGGAAATTTAGGTCCTTACAATAAGGTCTTAGAACATTTGTTTTTTATAAGGCAATATAATATTTTAGTTTTGATCAATGCCCAAATGAAACTTGTGTGTATAAGAAGCATGACGAAAACATGGTGGAATTTATGGTACTCTACATGGATGATTTTCTCCTAATCGGGAAAGATTTTGTTGTGTTATCCGACATAAAAAGTCATTATTTAGTCAGTTTGATTTTAAGGGCTTAGGAGTAGCCAGCCACATCCATGGGATCAATCTTTTATGTGATCAGAAAAAATAGGATGTTAGGCTTATACTGATCCATTTATATCGATGATGTTCTCACAAAAGTTAGAATGCAGGATTCCAAGAAACGATTTCCTCCTTTCAAGCATGTAATCTCTTTGTATAAGGATTAGTGTACTAAGACACCTGATCAGATAGAGATGATTATGAATATACCTTATGCTTAAGCTCTGGGAAGCTTTATATATGTTATGCACAATATCAGGTATCTGCTTTGACATTGGCATGGTCAGTAAATTCCTGTTTAACCCAAGTGAGGAGCATAAGACTACAGTAAATCACATTCCCAAATACCTAAAAACGACTAAATATTATGTGTTAGTTTACTCAACAAGTAGTCTTATACCTTTAGGGTACACAAAATTAGACTTTCAATTGGATAAGGATTCTTGGAAATTGACCTCGAGATATGTGTTTACCCTAGGTTATGGATCCATAAGTTGGAGGAGTATCAAGCAATCCTCTATAACTGATTTGACCATAAAAACCGAATATGTTTCCACTTTCAGAGGCAGCTATGGAGGTTGTTTTGCTCCAAAATTTTCTAAGTGATTTGGCATGGTTCCTTTAATGCAATAAGCTATTACACTTTACTATTACAATATTAGTGCTATTTCTAACTCGAAAAAACCAAGGAATTATAAAAAGCCTACGCACATTGAGTGCAAGTATCATTTAATACTGGATATCATGTGAAGTGGTGACCCTTGTGTGACCAAGAATGCATCTTAAGATAACCTGACTGATCCTTTTACATAAAGCTTACCAACTAAGGCTTTTGATAGTTATGTGGAGGGAATGGGTGTTAAATGCATAGTAACATAGATTTAAAACTAAGTGGGAGATTATTGGGGTTTTATTATTAAAACCATCTACAACATTTATTTATTAAATATGTTTGTGATAGTGCTTTATATTGTTTGAAATATATTGTATTAATGCCTCTTAATTAACCTTAGTATGAATACTAGTGAGTTAGGTTTGACCTGATCATAGAAGATTAGACTTCCAGTTCTAGTTATATGAACATTTCATATCCTAGATAAAGAGTTTATATTCTATCGATAAAGTTGTGCGAACAATCTTAGTAGTTTATCTTAACTAGAAAACTAGCCTGATGGTTTGGTAACTTGTCTGATAGTTAAAAGATGATCATATCGGTACATCAAGAACGTATTGAACAAGACTACGAGTGAGATTTAACTATTGGTGCTGACTAGATTAGACTTACATAATCTCACAATGTTTGTAAAGGATGCATAGATTCTCAATCCCAAGGATTATGAGGATTGTAATGAAATCAGACCTATTACTTTGATTGTTGTGGGTTCGATCCAATTTATTAAGTCTAAATATATGCAAGTTTGGAATTCATTAAGTGTAAATGTCTGAGATCATACTCCAGAGGAATCTGTATATGGGAGATATCCTAGACTATGATACCCCTTTATTAACTTATAGGTTTTGATTCTACCAGTAAACGTGATTAGTGGATTAGTTTATAATCCAGTAGGTTAAGTTTGAGATTAAGGAATAAATAATATGTTAGTGAAAATAAATTAGAGGAAAACTGAATTCCAGGAAGCAAATATGATACGCTTTATATGGGGAAGCATATTATTCACTTTCTAACTTGGCAAACAAGACCTCTTTATTCGATAAGTTCTAAGATAATTAAGTTGGAGTGCAGTTGTAATTATTTAGTTGAATTAGTTATTACTAAAAAAAGGAAATAAATTATGGGCCTGTAATTTGGTATTTCCATGTTTAGTTTGGAACTCAATTTAATTATATAGCCTTGGGTCCCCAGTATAGTCCTTGTTAAATAATTAAGGTTATCAAAGTATCTCATCATCGTAAAGGCTTTTTGTTGGAATCACTTTTGAAACTAGGAAAGGGTCTTTAGGGATTGATATTGTTCGAGTGAGTGGTGCCCTCATTTGAAATCATTTTAAATGAGAGAACCACATTCCACACAAAAAACCCCGTTTGATGTCAAACTTAGAATGAGGGCCTCCCTCAATCAAACGAGGGAACCGTTTTTAAACATCTTATAGTCAGGGTGTTTTATGATGATAAGTATAAATGAGCCCTAGGATGCGTTTTCTGAGATATCGAGACAGTTGCAATCAATTTTCTTAATATCATATACGAAGATAGATAAAAAAACAAAGATAAGAAAAAAAAGAGAATAAATAGAAAATCCTTCCGAATAGACTCAAGATCTTGATCTCAAGAGGCGGCCACACACCGTTCTTACTTTGTAGGATCATATAATTGAATATCTGAGTCTTCTCAGCATCTTTTTCAAATATTAGCCTCGATATCGGATCATCTACAAGATCTGCATTGGTAACGTGATATAAACCCAATATTTATTCTTCATATCTAGTTTTCTTCTTTTTTTAATTCATGATCACTTGAAGTTTTGGAGCAAGTAAAGTTTTCTACAAAAGAAATCCCCAGTATGAATTCCATTATCAAATGCGACCTTAGATGTGGATGACTAAAGGCAAATGGAAAAGGGGTTAAGTTGGCCAATCTCTAAAGGGGTAAAGAAGCATAATAATACCTGGAAGAAAATATATATAAAACAAACTCGACCAAATCCTACTAGGAGATCCACATTGTATTCAATGATATAGTTCACAAAATCCTCCTCAGGATCAAGGAAAAGTAGTACTTTAAACAAATAAGGAATAGGGTCAGTGATGCAATAAAAAGAAATTCCTCTTTGTAGTGATGTTATCATAAGGTCGCGAACACAAGGCCAAATTTGTAAAGATTTCCAAATCCCATATGGAGGAGGTGGCTCATGACGAACATTTGGAAGACTACATAAAGAGGAACCAAAGAAAAGACAAAGTTGTGGCTAACCAAAGACCTAAAAAATTCCTGGAAAAGCGAAATAAGGGAACATGTTCATTGTGATTCATTGAGACTACAACCCCAATTAGATAAGAGGGAATGCGATAAAGATAGAATTAAAAAAGGTGACTATGGTGATGGAAACTTTCTAGGGTGAACCCTTCAATCCCATAATTGAGAAGCTCCACCATCGATAAGGCGTAGACCACATAAAAATAGTATATCTACTGAAGAAGGTTTAGTAAGAGTAAGAATTACCCCCACGATGCATTGGTTATTATGCTCCGAATAGCCAATTGGGACATCGATAAGATCTTACTCGATCAAAACTATTTGTACAAGGTCATATACCTCAAGTTGTTTGATGAGATCAACATATGTGTGGAAAACCTCAAAGTTTCCACCATTTGATTGGTCAGCATTGCTGGTAAGATGGTCATGCCCTTAGGTAAAGTGGTCATTCCAGTTCGAGTAGGGGATTTCTAATATCATCTAATTTTTAGTCATGAACCTCGACTCTACCTACAACTCCATTTTAAGGATATGGTGGCTACGTGCGATGGAGTTTGTACCCTCTAGCTACCGTCAGATGCTCAAATGTATTACCAAATAGGGGGATGAAGAATTAGGGAAACTAAGATTCTGCTCGATAATTATTTATAAGAAAAAGTAAAGTTAATGGAGTTGTCACTGAGGAGAACACCCCTACAAATAACAACTAAAGAATGAATCGCCCAGAATAAAGGAAACTTGGATCATTGTAACAAAGGAACAAGAAAAAGACCCCTGGATAAAAAAGGCAGGCGATCCAGACCTTTTATTGAAAAGGGATCCGGACCGCTTCAAAAGAAATGTTTTGGATGAAAAAAGGGAAAAAAGGGGCAGATCCGGACCTTTTATTGAAAAAGGCTCCGAACCGTCTTAAAAATTCTCTGCCTGGAAACAGGGGCGATCCGAACCTTTTTCTCAAAAAGGATCCGGACCACCTTAAGCTGAGGAACATTGGTTCAATTAAGGGGATGATCCGGACCACCTCCCCTGACGGGTCCGGACTGCATTGGATTTTCTTTCATTTTTATATTATTTCTCAAAGTTTTTGTGGAGTCAAACTCTTGTAAATTTCAGAACTTTTTATTCAGAATAGTTCCATAATGTTAGGAGTTCGTTTTCTTTTAGCTTTATCATTAATTTTAGAGAGCTGAGAGTAGAGAGAAAACGAACCCTAGTTTTTCATAGAGATTTCTGCCGTAAGGATTGTTGAATTCAAGTTTCTGTAATACAAGTATATTCAGTCCATTCTTGCTTTCATTTTTATTTTAATTAATTGCTTATTTCATCATTGCTCCATTCTCCCTAGTTCTAAGCTAGTAGTTAAGATGTTTTCTTATTTCAAAACCATGTTTTCTTCTTATTTTAACATGTCTGGCTAAGTTTCTAAGGGTTGGGGTGCATTAACCCCACCCGATGTAATTCACGATAATAGGAAATAGACTTTTGAATTAAAATCTTAGAAGAATCGTGTTGCGTAACTGTTGCAACCGTCGTAGGACTTTTGATCTCGTTTGCCGTAGGTAACCGGGATGCTTAAGATTGCGACGCGCGTATCAATTAATGCAACATCGCTTTGTTCTTGCCTTTGATTTCATATGGTGCGGGATACGATCCCTCATATATGGAATGCTTAGGATTAATGAAGACTAGGTTCATTTAAAATCTTAATTCCAAATCTAGTATCCGACGAAGTGAATTACTAGGGTGTGGGGGATTGTAATCTAACCTCTTGTTCTCATTTCATAGTTAAACGTTTAGTCCATTTATCATCAGTATTTTATTTAATTAGCGTAGTTGCATATTATTAGTGCTTAGTTTCATTAGTAGTTACTCTAAAATTTGCATCTAGTCGCAGTTGTTTCATCCCCCAAATCATCTTTTGTTTCTTTTAAAGTAAAATCTAGGATTCTCCATCTTTCCAACGTCGTTACATTTATTCATCCTATTTCCCTGTGGAGACGATCGCGACATACCGGGTTTATTACTAATGCGATAGACTTGCACTTGAGCCTATATCAGCAAAAACACTAGATACACATCTGTGGTCACGTCAAGTTTTTGATGCCGTTGTTGGGGATCTAGGTAGACTTAGGTTAGATCGAGTCAATCTAAAGATTAGACCAAAAATTCAAAAAAAATATATCAAAATCAAAAATCATCTCTCACAAGCTTTTAATGCAAAATCCTGAACAAACTCAAACTCCTCAAAATACTCCAACCCGTATTCACGAAAATCCAATCGTTGAGTATAACTTTGACATTCCCCACACGCCTCGCGTTCCACAGTTTTGAGTTCCATCTCCTACCCCTGAGCACTCTATTGCTAGTTACACCCTAAGTCAATCCTTGAGTCACACATCTAGGACATCAAGTGAGTATTCCGAGTCACTTGAAGAGAGTGCGATGTTTGACGCCACTAGTTTCGTGTAACACCCCGCTTAAAATAATAACGGGTGGCCATCCCTATACTACATTAAATCAGGAGTCTCAGATGGCTCAGTCTCAACATCAACTGGCGGTGCTAAATAGTATATAAGACTAACTACCCGATAACATATAAGCGAGATGTTAAAATTAAATAAAACATATAATAGACAACAAACCAACATTATAAGCTACTAACAAAGAAAAGAAAGATATGCATACAAGAACTATGATAAATGAAATGAATAACTACAAATGAATATGCCACAAAGAAATAAACCCAAATAAACTATCGGGTCACAGACAATACAATAACTGAAATGGAATAAATATAAACATTTATAAATATCCTTTGGGTACAAACCCGATATACAACATGAATCCTACCTAGATCTTTTTATAAAGAAGTAGGATGAGACTACAATCTAAGTCCCGCAACAGTTCGCACCTGTCACGGCTCCCAAGACTCTGGATGGAGGGCATCCGGGATCCGTGCGGTAGGACACCAGTAGGAATATATATATATATATATATATATATGCAGGAGAGAAGAGTAAACGGGTTAGATCCCGAGTTGTAAAAATATTTAGCAAGTGTGTTAACCGTGCATAAAAAATATCAATACACTTATTTCATAATTAAAGTGGAATTGCACTCTCGTGAAACCCCAACTCACCTCTCATCTAACTGCGCGCACCTATTCGCGTCCTGAAATTTTAGTTAAGTTACCCCACCTATAAGGACAACCTAACTTACCAAAGGTACAGCTAATACCCCCAATACCTGCCTTCCTAGCATACCCAAGAATCCAACCCTTTTCAATCATACTTGATTATTTTCAAACATATATGCCATACTAGGCTTAATGGATTCCGATTTATAATTTAATCAATTTTAATTCTTAATACATTAACCATATCATATGGGTTGAATCATAGGATTTAATTACTAAATAACATGCATATAAATTATTATTGACAAAACTTATCTCCACTCTCAACATTGCACTACGTTTCGTGCGTGGGGCGTCTCGCAAAGCGAAATCCAAACAAGGAACCCCCCCGTTACACTATGCCATACATACAATTCTACTATTATAACTACTAGATTTAGATTTCCATATAAGAACAAACTCAAAATCTCCAATAATATCCTTGGGATGATGTAACCGAAATATTCCTTAAATGCGATACATCAACCCCCAATAATCTAGTACACCATAATCATCTGAGATGTACTCTATAAAGATTCCATATCCTTTCACCTATAGGATATATATAAATATATATAGGCATTCATTATATATATATATATATATATATATATATATATATATATACAATCATCCATTCCCATAGCCAAGTGTACATACCACATATGATGTACAATGGCTATGCACATAATATACCCGGCTATATATATCGCCGATAAACTGCACCATGTTATCATCTTTCAGGGCATTACTCACATACCATCCTGGGGACCACGGTCGGACTCAATATCACCGACATCGGGGCCATACACACACACACGACGTCCCGGGAAGCGGTCATAGCTCCTAACCGATCAATGAGACGAGACATACCCACCACGTCCCACCCCAAAAGAAATGCATATCACATAATAACACAATGGATGACTATGACCTGGGGAATATCCACACCCTGCTCCTTGAGCCAGGATGCTCACCCTCTGCGCAGAAACTTCCTAATGATAGCATGAGCGGGGTATGCTTAACCACATAAGTATATATATCGTTCACATGGACAATATATACACATCCATATGATCCCATCATATGATTAAACCATAACATACGGTTTAGATATTCATATCATGTATATCCACAACATAAATATATCCATGGATTCATATCCATACAGATATATATCCACATATCCACATATATATATATATATACACTACCTCTCGTTCATATGTATAAGATATATATAAACTCGGCTTTAAGTATACATAATCCTCAATATACTAGCCGTTGTCCCAACACATTTAATTTACCTCGATATGTGAATACAATCTCTCACTTGAAGCATATTCATCCATTTTTCCTATGATGAATAGTCTCCCAAAAATACATGTATATATCCAAAATTAGGGTTATCACCCCAAAGTTTAGTGTAGGAAACCATCACTACACATCTCATCTATATCCGAGAGCACATTGATGAATCTAGTAATAATTTCGACTATTGGTATACACATAACTAATAGTCTATAAGCCTCAAGCTCAATCTTACATTCATCACATGATCCCATTACTTAGGGAAAATACCCGTTACAAATCACACACTAATAGACAACAACTACCCCGACTAGATTTACACACGCTACTCTAGTTGGTAATATGATCCCATCGCTCTCGATTTTAACTACTGTTCAGTCACTCTTATGAATCCCCTAGTCTATTGCCTCTCTGATTTATTTCTTAAATTTATCATTACAAAGGATATGCGACCACTCTCTTTCATTGGTCCCCAAATTGTATCTTAATAATATCCTATCTTTATAAGGATTCGACATAAATGTCGGCCTAGAATTGTACAACATACCCTCGCAACTCTCTCTAAGAGTTCTTAACCTCACATCATATCTACACTTACTTTTGATCTATAATTAGGATTCCCAACCCCAATGAGGTTTCCCCACAATCTTTATACAGATCTCCAATGCATACATGGATATATTTTTCCCAAATTGTTCCAAGAAGTTTCCATAATAATAACGTGTGAGAAACCTCCTTATGTGTCTCAAAAACATATTTCTTACATCATAAAAGAAGGCCCCAAATCAATAAACCCAACCAAAAAGTGTTAGAAATCATTCTAGAGAAAATTCCTCAAAATGCCCTATTTTCAAATCGATTCGGCCCTATTCCGAATTGATTCGGCCTCCAAGGCAAATCGATTCGGGTCTAAAGACCTAGGCTTCTGTCTCAAGCCGAATCTATTCGCCTTGGGTCCGAATCGATTCGGTCAATGCAGACCTGCCAATTTGCTTAGGCCGAATCGATTCGCTTAAGGGGCGAATCGATTTCGGGTCTTAAGAATTTGAAGGGTTCTTCTTCTTCAATGAACTTACGAATTCTAAACCCTAAAATTTCAATTCTAACCCCAAAACCTTCATCAAATCATGATTCTAAGCCAATAAATCAACCCAAAGTTGATCCCAACCATTTCTACACCATTAAACTCATATTTAAACATTGGTTCCAAAAATTTAGGTTTTGATATTAATACCCAAAATCCATTTCTTTAACCCACAAATTATGAAATGAAATACACAAATGACTTATTTAGCAAGATTAAACACTTGCCTCAGATTTGTAGAGGTTGGATCGTCCTCGATATCGTGTTAGGGCCGGAATCTCCAAGCTTTTCTTCCTCTCTCTCTTCTTTTCTTCTTCTTTTCTCTCTTCTTTCTCCCTCTAGGGCTTTTTCTCTCTTTCTCTCAAATGAGAATGGCTTAATCCATAAGTCTATTAAACCTTAAAACATAAGTTCCAATTTTAAATGTCAATACACACTTTAAATGACTCGTTTACTCCAATTCGAGTCAAACTGACTTAAAAACATTCCGGAGCTGAAATAAAACCCAATGACAGTCATTTTTACAATCTCTACCCTTCCGGGATCGATGGTACCCTCAAAATCATCATCCGGAATACTTTGAAATGTTCTCTATTTTTGGACCTCAAGTCCCAAATTTTAAAATTCTCCAATTCAATTAAATTTTATTTTCCCAAGAATTTAATTTCTCGATCCCAAAATTCTGGGGTGTTACACTCTTCCCCCCTTACAAAAATTTCACCCTCAAAATTTTAAGATATTGCCAAGGACCTCAATCTCGTCTAGTCCTTACATCAACCCTTAGGATCATTAAACCGATCCTTGCTAGTTCTCACGTCGAACCATATAAATTTTTTTAAAGCAAACTACTACCCAGGGTGCCCATACACCCCGTACCCGAGCTCCACTCGTAGAATTATAATCAGGCTCCATTAACCTCAAATCGTAATATAACTATCACCAATATAATCTATAGCAACCTATTAAACATATAGAATTTTGAAATTTCCCATGGTTGAACTCTCCTCAATTCCTGACGCTAGATACCTTCGTGCGGGGGAGGTCTCGCAAGCGAAATCCAAACAAGGAACCCTCCCAACACACTACTGTGTAGCTAGGTCGGGGATTGAGATTAGTTGAACCAGGGTTAAGGTTTTATAAAAGATTTTCATATTTTTTATATTGCCTGAAGGCCTATACAACAATATAATATAAATCAATTATGTGTCTTTCGACATGCCAAATAAACACCTTATGTTTAAGACACAAGGTCTCAACAAATACAACAGTCTAACCAATACCTAGTTCTCAAAACTAGCACATCTATGAGCTAAATTATCCGCTCAACATAAATCTACCAAACTTTGAACCTTTCAAGTATAAAATTCCTCTACATCACATCAACACCTTTCCATAAAATAAGTTCTTCCCTCATTGGAATACTACAATTACATGACCTAACCTATCCATAAGACAATAGGCTTATAACCACTACTCAACAAACTCCAATTATCCTCACTTTCGAAACTTAATAGTACAACTTCCTACTATCTCTTTACAAGAAGGTGTATTATCTCAAAGGACGCCATACAAAGGCCATACTTACTCACTCCTTCCTCCAAGGAAATTCTATACACCCTAACGGTGTAGCGGCTAACCACTCAATATACCTTATGCGCGACGTTCACAATATCGCACAAAGCGTGACTTAAACCCAAAGAAAGTATTCTATCTTATACTTCCACAATCCAATGGTTTCACCTCATCCTTTAATCTCAACTCAGGGTCCTCTACTTCTTCCAGGACAATCATTATTCCTAAACCTATTTCTCCACAAGAGAAACATCTTCCTCAAAATCCTTCCTAACAATTTTGAAGGACATAGCGCGATTGAAACTACCGAAAACTCCTTCGGTCCTACTCAACGAACCTGAGTCTCCAATTTCTTACGCCCTTCTTACATAAAGATGATACCCCTAACAATTGGTCAATGCCACCTACCTTCCACCGATAGAAGTTAGCATCACGAGGCTTCCTAATAAAGATTGGCGAGTTTCTCAATCTAGACCTCCCAAGGACTACACTATATACCTCCCCTCAGACTTACCTTACTAAGTCTAAGATTCGCCATTCGAGTAAATTTCCCTTTCTTACTCAACCACCGATAGATTACCCTGAACCACTGCTAGAGTTCTCCTTCTTATTTCTGCCTGAATCGAGGAAAACAAATACCTCAAATCAAAGCGTACCCAAAATCTGTTATGGGTATTGTATCTCTAATCTTGTCCTTTCCTAGACAACATAATCTAGGCGACGTCAGAAACAAAACGAGAGGAACTGTTATCAGAACGTCGATCAAGTGAATACACTTCAAAGAAGAATATAAACGATATGAACACAACAATCCTAATAGTAGGGCTTTATATCAAGAACGTTAACGGAAGAACGCAAAAAACCTGCACAGATCCTAAAGACTCTAGAACCTGATGCTCTGATACCATCTGTAACACCCCGCTTAAAATAATAACGGGTGGCCAGCCCTATACTACATTAAATCAGGAGTCTCAGATGGCTCAGTCTCAACATCAACTGGCGATGCTAAATAGTATACAAGACTAACTACCCGATATCATATAAGCGAGATGTTAAAATTAAATAAAACATATAACAGATAACAAACCAACACTATAAGATACTAACAAAGAAAAGAAAGATGTGCATACAAGAACTACGATAAATGAAATGAATAACTACAAATGAATATGCCACAAAGAAATAAACCTGAATAAGCTGTCGGGTCACAGACAATACAATAACTGAAATGGAATAAATATAAACATTTATAAATATCCCTTGGGTACAAACCCTATATACAACATGAATCCTACATAGATCTTTTTTAAAGAAGTAGGAAGCGACTACAATCTAAGTCCCGAACAGTCCGCACCTGTCACGGCTCCCAAGACTCTAGATGGAGGGCATCCGGGATCCGTGCGGTAGGACACCTGTAGGAATATATATATATATATATATATATATATATATATATATATATATATATATATATATATATATATATATATATGCAGGAGAGAAAAGTAAACGGGTCAGAGCCCGAGTTGTAAAAATATTTAGCAAGTGTGTTAACCGTGCATAATAAAAATCAATGCACTTATTTCATAATTAAAGTGGAATCGCACTCTCGTGAAACCCCAACTCACCTCTCATCTAACGGCGCGCACCTATTCGCATCCTGAAATTTTAGTTAAGTTACCCCACCTATAAGGACAACCTAACTTACCAAAGGTATAGCCTATACCCCCAATACCTGCCTTCCTAGCATACCCAAGAATCCAAGCCTTTCTAATCATACTTGATTATTTTCAAACATATATGCCATACTAGGCTTAATGGATTTCGGTTTATAATTTAATCAATTTTTATTCTTAATACGTTACCCATATCATATGGGTTGAATCATAGGATTTAATTACTAAATAACATGCATACAAATTATTATTGACAAAACTTCTCTCCACTCTCAACATTGCACTACGTTTCGTGCGTGGGGCATCTCGCAAAGCGAAATCCAAACAAGGAACCCCCCCGTTACACTACTCCTTGACAATTCCGATCCTAGAGATCCATTATGCCATACATACAATTCTACTATTACAACTACTAGATTTAGATTGCCATATAAGAACAAACTCAAAATATCCAATAATATCCTTGGGATGATGTAACCGAAATATTCCTTAAATGCGATACATCAACCCCCAATTATCTAGTACACCATAATCATCCGAGATGTACTCTATAAAGATTCCATATCCTTTCACATATAGGATATATATAAATATATATAGGCATTCATTATAACCATATATATATATATATATATATATATATACAATCATCCATTCCCATAGCCAAGTGTACATACCACATATGATGTACAATGGCCATGCACATAATATACCCGGCTATATATATCGCCGATAACCTGCACCATGCTATCATCTTCCAGGGCATTACTCACATACCATCCTGGGGACCACGGTCGGACTCAATATCATCGACATTGGGGCCATACACACACACACGACGTCACGGGAAGCGGTCATAGCTCCTAACCGGTCAATGAGACGAGACATACCCACCACATCCCACCCCAAAAGAAATGCATATCACATAATAACACAATATATGACTATGACCTGGGGAATATCCACACCCTGCTCCTTGAGCCAGGATGCTCACCCTCTGCACAGAAACTTCCCAATGATAGCATGAGCGGGGTATGCTTAACCACATAAGTATATATATCGTTCACATGGACAATATATAAACATCCATATGATCCCATCATATGATTAAACCATAACATACGGTTTAGATATTCATATCATGTATATCCACAACATAAATATATCCATATATTCATATCCATACAGATATATATCCACATATCCACATATATATATATATACACTACCTATCGTTCATATGTATAAGATATATATAAACTCGGCTTTAAGTATACATAATCCTCAATATACTCGCCGTCGTCCCAACACATTTAATTTACCTCGATATGTGAATACAATCTCTCACTTGAAGCATATTCATCCATTTTTCCAATGATGAATAGTCTCCCAAATATACATGTATATATCCAACATTAGGGTTATCACCCCAAAGTTTAGTATAGGAAACCATCACTACACATCTCATCTATATCCGAGAGCACATTGATGAATCTAGTAATAATTCCGACTATTGGTATACACAAAACTAATAGTCTATAAGCCTCAAGCTCAATCTTACATTCATCACATGATCCCATTACTTAGGGAAAATACCCGTTATAAATCACACACTGATAGACAACAACTACCCCGACTAGATTTACACACGCTACTCTAGTTGGTAATATGATCCCATCGCTCTCGATTTTGACTACTGTTCAATCACTCTTATGAATCCCCTAGTTTATTGCCTCTCTGATTTATTTCTTAAATTTATCATTACTTAGGATATGCGACCACTCTCTTTCATTGGTCCCCAAATTTTATCTTAATAATATCCTATCTTTATAAGGTTTCGATATAAATGTCGGCCTAGAATTGTACAACATACCCTTGCAACTCTCTCTAAGAGTTCTTAACCTCACATCATATATACACTTACTTTTGATCTATAATTAGGATTCCCAACCCCGATGAGGTTTCCCCACAATCTCTATACACAACTCCAAAGCATACATGGATATATTTTTCCCAAATTGTTCCAAGAAGTTTCCATAATCATAACGTGTGAGAAACCCCCTTATGTGTCTCAAAAACATATTTCTTACATCATAAAAGAAGCCCCAAATCAATAAAGCCAACCAAAAAGGGTTAGAAATCATTATAGAGAAAATTCCTCAAAATGCCCTGTTTTCGAATCGATTCGGGTCCAAAGACCTGGGCTTCTGTCTCAAGCCAAATTGATTCGCCTTGGGTCCGAATCGATTCGGTCAATGCAGACCTGCCAATTTGCTTAGGCCGAATCGATTCGCTTAAGGGGCGAATCGATTTGAGTCTGCAGAATTTGAAGGGTTCTTCTTCTTCAATGAACCTACGAATTCTAAACCCTAAAATTTCTATTCTAACCCCCAAACCTTCATCAAATCATGATTCTAAGCCAATAAATCAACCCAAAGTTGATCCCAACCATTTCTACACCATTAAACTCATATTTAAACATTGGTTCCAAAAATTTAGGTTTTGATATTAATACCCAAAATCCATTTCTTTAACCCACAAATTATGAAATGAAATACACAAATGACTTATTTAGCAAGATTAAACACTTGCCTCAGATTTGTAGAGGTTGGATCGTCCTCGATGTCGTGTTAGGGCCGGAATCTCCAAGCTTTTCTTCCTTTCTCTCTTCTTTTCTTCTTCTTTTCTATCTTCTTTCTCCCTCTAGGGCTTTTTCTCCCTTTCTCTCAAATGAGAATGGCTTAATCCATAAGCCTCTTAAACCTTAAATCATAAGTCCCAATTTTAAATGTCAATACACACTTTAAATGACTCGTTCACTCCATTTTGAGTCAAACTGACTTAAAAACATTCCGGAGCCGAAATAAAACCCAATGACAGTCATTTTGACTATCTCGACCCTTTCGGGATCGATGGTACCCTCAAAATCATCATTCGGAATACTTTGAAATGTTCTCTATTTTTGGACCTCAAGTCCCAAATTTTAAAATTCTCCAATTCAATTAAATTTTATTTTCCCAAAAATTTAATTTCTCTATCCCAAAATCATGGGGTATTACATTTCGGCACTGGAGAGGGACATCCACCTTATCATCCCATGAAAGTCTTACTCTTTCTAGAATGAACTGTCACCCCTGGTTACATTTTACTCCTGTACAGTGTCGGTCAGTTCCACTTCCGCAATATGATAATGCAGATTCTCCCTACTTTCCATGGCATGGATTCGGAGAAACCATACCTGCATATAAGAGAGTTCGAAGAGGCGTGCGACACATTTAGTGACCAAGCTTGCATGCAGGATGTCGTTCGCCTAAAGATTTTCCCGTTTTCCTTAAAGGATAAAGCCAAGACATGGCTATAGTCTCTACCCCTGAACTCTGTTATTTCCTGGAGGGATATGCAATCCAAATTTAACTTAAAATTCTACCCACCGCATAAGACCAACTCTGCCAAGACTCAAATCCAAGGTTTCCGACAACAAGATATTGAGACTTTCGATAAGTGTTGGGAACGTTTCCAAGAGTTGATAAGCACATGCCCCCATCATGGTTTTAAAAAACACCACTTTATCTCTTTCTTCCATAATGGGTTGATAGTGGCTTCCAAACAACTTGTGCAAATAATGTGTGAAATACCTTTTAGGGACTTAGACTCCATCGATGTTGAGGCCCATCTTAAGTATGTTGCAGAGTTTACTCAATCATGGGAATCATCTGATCCTAATACCCAATTTCGGCCTAGACAAGTATCTACTGCACCTAATGCATCCGATCTATTCTAATTGGATGTTAATACCATAATAGATCGTCAATTTGATCAGTTTCAGGCAAGGTTCTAAAAAATGCGGAGCATGATTGAGGCGTGGAGGTGAAGCCTTAAGCCTTAGAAGCCTAGGCGGGCCTAGGCGTAAAAAGGCGTGAAAAGGCGTTTATGCCTTCTTAATATATTTTAATGTTTTTTAACCATAACAAGGTTATTAAAATACAAAATATGCAAATTAAAATACTATCTGATTATTTTGGATAAGATAATGGTTCGGTTTGTAAACAAATTCTTTAAAAGGCGACATCGTTTCACTAAGGCATTGTTGTTTTTAGAAAAAAGTGCGCCGTAAGGGTTTTACCAAGAATAAGGCGTGAAAAGCATAAGGCGAGGCGTTTCTCCCAAGCCTTAAGCCTAGGCGTGCCTAGGCGGAGCCTAGGCGGGTTTTTTAGAACAGTGGTTTCAGGGAGAAATGAAAGATTTACTTGATAACCTATTGATATATATCTCCAGATCCAATCGTTTCACGAAAGAAAAGGTATGTGCTATCTGTGAGGCGGTTCATTCCCTAAAGGCATGCCCGATGATTTTCACCTATAAAGAAATTCACACCGAGCAGGTGGATGCTATAGGAGGGTTCAAGGAAAATTTTAATGCCCCATATGGTAACTCGTATAACCCTTCGTGGAGAAACCACCATGGTTTTAACTACGGACAACCCCAAGTTACGATGAATCCACATTCACAAGTTGTCCCACCTCCACCCCTCCACAATTCAGCAAGCACCACCTCCTTCATCTCCATATATTACTCCATCGCAGAGGAACCTCGAGGATACAATAAACCAGTTTATCAACTCCTAGAGTGCAACCAATGCTAGATATGATCGCATGTTCACCGACATGAATGCGAACATCTCAAAGTTACAATATTCATTGAGTATCCAAGAGAAGGGAAAATTCCCTGTCGAGGGCCAAAGACCTCCCCAAGGTCAACCTAGTGTTAGCTCCACCTCTACAGAACATCAGGAGAACTGTCAAGCTATAACCACTCTTCTCAGTGGGAGAGTTGTTGATTTATCACCTCCCCCAAACGACGCATCAAAAGACAAGGAGACTTCACCCAATATGAAAGAGGCCAAAGATATTTCCTTGAATAATAGTGATAAAGAATACACTAGTGAGCCCACGGTAATTGTCAAGTCACCCTTCGCCGTGCCATTCCCTCAAATATTGGTTCCTACCCAAAAAGTGACCCCAATGATGCAGTGCTAGAAATGCTTAAAAACGTGAAATTAAATTTACCTTTCCTTGATGCAATAAGGCAAATTCCATCTTATGCAAAAGTCATAAAAGACTTATTGACAGTCAAGAGAAGGATGAAGGTAAAGAAAATGTGTTTCTAGCACAGAACGTGATCTCAGTTCTTCTTAACGATCTTCCACCTAAATTTAAAGATCTTGGTGAACCCACCATTTCTTGCACCATTAGAGAGAATAAATTTGAAAAGGCCTTACTCGACTCGGGAGCAAGTGTTAATATCCTCCCCTATTCAATTTATAGGCAACTATATCTGGGCGACCTTAGTCCCACAATGATCGCTCTCCAATTGGCGGATCGAACCGTGAGGATATCGAGAGGCATAGTCGAGGATGTGATAGTCTAGGTGGGCAATTTCTACTTCCCAATGGATTTTGTCATTTGGGACACAGAACCCTCCTTCACCTCGAGTAACCATGTCCCCATCATTCTTGGTCACCCATTTTTAGTTATGGCTAATGCACTAATTAATATTCTAAATGGGCAAATGAAACTCACCTTTGGGAACATGACAATGGAGACTAACATCTTCAACATAGCCCAACAGGCAGGGGAAGAAGATGAACTTCACGTGGTGATCTTAATTGATGAGATCGTAGAAGAACACATTGAGTAAAATTTCTATGGAGACGCCTTAAAAGCTTTATTAATGTCTAGTCATGAGAGCGAGGGAGCTTACACCGAGTTTGAGAGAGAGGTTGAGGAGTTGAGAGAGTTACTTGATGAGAGAGCTTCGGATGAGGACGTAGTAGATGTAAATTGAGTTTCTCGATTCAAAGAGTTACCACTGAAAGGGGCACGCATGGTGCCCTATAGCGACACATTTTCGACTCTCAAGTTATATAAACTAGCCTCAAACGTTAAATATTCTTTCCTAGGAGAGGGGGAGACATTTCCTGTTATTATCTCCTCTAACTTAGATGAAGAGCAGGAGGGTAGGCTATTAAAGATCTTAAGGAAGAACCAAAGTGCTTTTGGTTGGTGTATAGCTCATCTAATGGGGATAAGACCTCTAATTTACACTCACAAGATTCACCTCGAGGAGGATGTGAAGCCCTCGTGAGAAATGCAAAGAAGGTTAAATCCCACTATGAAAGAGGTGCTAAGGGCCGAAATCATTAAATTGTTGGATGTTGGGATTATCTAACCAATCTTGGATAGCAAGTGGGTAATCCCCATTCAGTTTGTCCCGAAAAAGTCGGGCATGACAGTGATTGAAAATTCCAAGGGAGAACTAGTTCCCCAACGTACCACCACTAGGTGGCACATTTGCATTGATTACCGAAAACTCAATGCAGGAACTGGGAAAGACCATTTCCTATTACCATTTATTGATCAAATATTTGAAAGAGTAGCGGGCCACCCTTAATATTGCTTACTAGATGGTTATTCTGAATATAACCAGATTGAGGTAGATGTACTTGATCAATATAAGACGACCTTCACTGATCCCTTTGGTTCATTTTCCTAGAAATGTATGCCATTCGGCTTGTGTAATGCACCTGCTGCTAGCCTGATGTGTGGAGAAGAACTTAATGTTGAATTGGGAAAAATGCCATTTCAAGATAATTGGGGGCATAGCTCTTGGCCACATTGTTTTATCCAAAGGGATCGAGGTTGATAGAGCAAAAATAGATGTCACAGCTGACCTACCCCCACCAAAATCGTTAAAATACGTGCGCTCCTTCTTGGTCCACGCGGGGTTTTATAGAAGATTCATTAAGGACTTTAGCGCCATTGTTAGACCCTTAAGAAACCTTCTTATGAAGGACACCCCATTCGAGTGGAATGAAGCATGCCAACGTGCTTTTGAAAAATTAAAGAACATGCTTATTTCTGCTCCCATCATGCAAGCCTCGGATTGGTCCTTACCATTCGAGCTCATGTGTGATGCTAGCGATTATGAAGTAGGGGCTGTTTTGGGCCAAAGAAAAGAAAAAAAGGCTCATGTCATCTACTATGCTAGCCGGACTCTCACCGGACCACAACTCAATTATCCCACCATGGAGAAGGAAATGCTAGTAGTAGTTTTTGCTCTAGACAAGTTTTGATCCTATCTTATTGGTTCCCCCATCACCTATTTCACCGACCACGCAGCTTTAAAATATCTCCTTGCAAAGAAAGACGCAAAGTTGCACCTCATAAGGTGGATCCTACTCCTACAAGAGTTTAATCTCTCCATTAAAGATGAAAAAAAAGAGTAGAAAACGTCATCGCCGATCACTTATCACGATTTTCGTCCGACGCACCTAGTGATCCCACAGATGAGTACTTCCCGGATGATCAACTCTTTGCCACCTCTTCTTTGCCTTGGTTTTTGGATATAGTGAACTATCCTGTCATGGGAGTTATCCCTCCCGATTGGACACCGCGAGATACAAAGAGGTTTATTACTTGGTCGCGCATGTTTTTCTATGACGATCCAGTCCTTTTTAAATATTGCCCCGATCAAATCATTTGACGATGCGTACCGGATAAAAGAATTCCAAAGGTCATCCAATTCTATCATTCTAAAGCATATGAAGGCCATTTTTTTGTGAAACCGATAACCGCTAAGATTCTCCAATGTGGCTTGTACTGGCCCACTATATTCCGGGATGTAAATAATTATTGCAAATCTTATGACAGGTGTCAATGGATGGGGGCAATTACCCGACGAGACATGATGCCATTATCTCTGAAACTTATTATTAAGATCTTTGACTGCTAGGGTATTGAGTTCATGGGCCCTTTTCCCACATCCTTTGGCTACCTATACATCCTAGTCGCTGTAGACTATGTTTCTAAATGGGTGGAAGCTATAGTTACCAAGACTAATGATAGTAAAGTGGTGATAAGATTCCTACAGGAACACATACTTTCTCGCTTCGGTGCTCCGAAAGCGATAATCAGTGATAATGGCATGCATTTTTGCAATAATCCATTCGAGAAGCTCGTGAGAAATTATGGTGTCGTTCATAAAGTTGGAATAATATATTACCCACAAATGAATGGGTAGGCCGAGTTGGAAAATCATGAAATCAAAAACATACTCGAGAAGACCATCGATCCTAACCGAAAAGATTGGTCCCTTCAATTGAATGATTCACTATAGGCCTACCGTACCGCATACAAGAACCCACTCGAAATGTCCCCGTTCCATTTTGTGTATGGCAAACCTTGCCATATTCCCATTGAGTTGGAGCACAAAGCGTACTGGGCCATCAAGAGGGTAAATTATGATATGGAGAAAGCCGGTGAAGCTCGCAAGTTTCAACTGAGTGAGTTAGAAGAAATATCAATGATGCATATGAGAATGCCAATATTTTAAAAGAAATAATAAAACTCGTGCATGATAAGATTATTCGATGGAAAGAGTTTCAACCTGGACAAAAGGTACTCCTATATAACTCCCTGCTTCATCTATTTTCAGGTAAATTGCGGTCCCGTTGGACTGGACCATTCATTGTTAAGACTGTGTTTCCCCACGGAGTTGTGGAGTTAGATGATCCAAAAGGGGGGAACTCGTTCAAAGTCAATGGACAGTGCCTAAAGCCATATCTAGAGGCGTGTATGGATGAAGTCGACACCATTTGGTTGTCGGACCCTGTTTATGGGGTAGAGTGAGCTGACTATAAGTGGTCGTCGCACCCCCGATGTGAATAGGGTGATTCTTATGTATAGTAGTTAGGTGTAGCTTAGGATAGCTTAGGTAGGTTCATTAGAATGGGTGTAGAGTACATTCGCAGGTAGGAAACATACACATTGAGACCGTCTCTGGATTTAAAAATAAGGGTTGAGCGTAAATCAGGGTCATAACTGAGTTGAAAGTAAGTGGGAATGCCTTAGAAGTATAAGAGCGGGTTAGAAATGGAGAGAAGAGTCTGTCACAAAAAGTCATCCGATCCAGACCGCCTTCTCGTTTTCTCCAAACGATTCCCTAGGTGAATCCTTCCTCACCCAACCCCTTCACTCTCTCCATCTCGTTTCTCCCACCATTTACCTCCCAAAAATACCTTCCCTTTTCCCTCCTTTTCTTTTCCCTCCAATCCATCCCTTACCACTCCAAAACCTACTTATAAATAATACCCCTACCCCCCATCTCTCCCATACCAACTCTTCTAAAGAAATTCTCCTCCTTCATCTCTCAAGAAATTTTACCCACCCACTCTCTCACTCCATGGCTGACCAAGACAGACCCACCAAAAACAATTTCATCGCTTTCATCGATAATAACCCCGTCGACTACCACTTCGACCAAGAAATGCGGTGGTGTGAGAAATATTTTGGTCATACGCGAAAACTCCAAGTAGAAAGGGCCATTCTTTGGATGAACTACCCAATTCTGTCAATAATTTGTTTTGCCCTAAGGGTTGGTGTCGCTTCTTGCATGATCCCCACAACGTCATTTGGGTAGAGGAGGTTTGGGAATTTTACGTCACCCTCGTACGCACTGGCGATTTCGTGGCTGAAGGGAAAATTCGAGGGAAACGAATCCCACTCTCTTTGTTGTCAATAGCCGAGAAGCTCACTGAAAAAGATGTCCCCAATCCTGTCGCTTTTGTCTACCCCAACAACTCCCAACTGCTCAAAAAAGATGTCCACAATGAGCGTCTTGCGCTCGGGGAGGTCTGGCACAAGGGTGTCTTTCGGGTCGGTAAATTAAGTGAAAAAGTGCGCCTCACTTTTCAAATTGTGTGCGCAAACATCCTCCAGAATTCCAATGACTCCGTCATGCACCCGCGGCAGGCAACACTTGTGTACCAACTCTTTGACCATACCTAGTCCATCAACCTAGCACATATAATTTTTCATGAAATCCACTTTGTGGCGGTGGATGAAAAGGGCCCTACTCCTCTTCCCTATGCCCAGTTCATTACCTCCATTCTCGTCGATCACCTCTTCGGTCATCATGTCGGGGCTCTTCACCTCCCAAACCCTTTTGGGCAGGACACTCGAACTAAAAGCAAGAAACAAAATTCAATTCTAAGAGTCCGAGAAGATGAAGAGTCGGATGAGAATGAGAGTAGTGAGGAGGAGGAAGCAGCGGCCGATGTCGAGATGGGGGAACAAGGGGTGGGATCCGATGCGGACGAAGAAGATTATGATTTCGAGCTACCCGATAATGATACAGATGCGCGCCTAACAGCATTGGAGGGCAAAGTTGATGGGTTCATCACACAATACCGAAGGGACACAAGCAAGATGCATAGGCTTTAAGCTCACATGTATGAACTCAATTTTGGTGGACCCCCTCCAAGATACTTTTATGATCCATACGACCCCAGGGCGCTCGAAAGCTCCAACCCCCCGCCTCAGTGAAGCCTTTTATTGTTTTTGTGTCGGTTTTTAATGTTGTTGGTTGTTTTGTATGGTTGTATGCTTTTTCCTTTTTCTGTCCTGTTTAATGAACCACAACAATTCGCATTTTCTTAATTTGTTTGTTTTAGTTTTCGAACTTCTTATTTTGCCTTATTTAGATTTTAATCCTTTTGCTTGAGGACAATGCAAAAGTCTAAGTTGGGGGGGTGACGAGTACGTATTTCTAAAACTTCACAAATTTTCAAAATGCCAAAAAAAAATTAGAAAACTTCAAAATTTCTAAAAAAAAATTGAAAAACTCAGAAAAACCAAAAATATTTTTCTTCAAAATAAATAATATTAGAATTTAAATTTTTCAAAAATATCCTTAAAATTCGATTTAAAATCTTAAATTATAAAAACATAATGCACAAAGATGGAAATTGAGAGCGAACATGGATGACTTAACGAATAAGTGTGGAGATTAACTAACCCGGTGAGATTCAAGCCTATTCTTTTTGTGAGTTTATAAATCAATCCGAGTTAATGGTTAACTTAAAACTCTATTTAGCATTTACAAAAGTCGTTGATGATCTTGATACCTTTTTTTTTATCGGTTACGAGAAACGTGTGAGACGCTGTCTTAAAAAATGCGCTGAGTAAATCTCTAAACTAAAATTCACCTCGAGACGCATATGGTAACGCAATTAATTATTTGGACAATGAAGTCGACCCATGTTTGTTACCCTAAAATATTGGCCAGAAAAAGTCGTGAAAATTTTTTCCTTTGCCAACCAATTTGAGCCAACTAAATTTTTCCCTTTTCATTTGACTACCGAAAAAACCTAAATGGCCCGGAATTGAGAAAAGTAAAACCTCAGAATTTTAGTCCAATTAGTGCAAATAAAAAGGCGCAAGAAAAATAGAACATGCTCAACAAAAATAGTAAGGCAAAAAAAAAAAAATATATATATATATATATATAGAGAGAGAGAGAGAGAGAAAGAGAGAAGAAAATAAAATGTGTGTTGATGTAAAAAACTAGATTTTATCTAATTAATTAATCACCGATAAATATGAGTAAAGAAATAAGACAAGAGATTTTTAAAGTGGTTTAGCCTCAAGGAAATGGCCTATGTCCACTGTTTTGTATTACTGAGTATCTTGCTTTGATCACGATTATGCTTGCTTACTTCGCTTACCCTGCTAAGAGGGTGTTACAATGTATTTATAACCCTTGGGATATCAATGTGAATAGATAGTATGCCTTTATCGAATAGGCATATACATATTCACATGGGAAGGAATGAATCTAATACAATAAACAATGAATCTGTCTGGTCGCTTGGTCTTCCCAATAAGTAGCTCGGTATGCTGAGTAGCTCGATATATGATCTTCTGCCATGTTGGATGACATGTGTCTCCATATAATTGGTCCACGTCAACTGACTAATTTTTATATCAATAGAAGCCCCCAATGTTTCACAGTTGAGGTTGGATGTGAGAGTGTGGAACATTTTACCCCAAAAGTTGCTCGGGCATATTTTTCATGTCTCTATTAATTACAGATCTTCAACACTTGTAAATTTTTTCCACTTTGCGTAACAGTTTTGAGCGCGAAATGGAAAATTTGTAAATATTTTGAATTCTGATGACCGCTTGGGTATCTGCGTCTTTTTCCTTTAATTAGTCATCGGGAACACAACCGTCGTCACTTGTACTTTTCTCATTTTTCGAGGCGATATATATAAAGGAGGCAAAATCCGATTGTCTTATACTTTTTGCCATCTTGTTTCCAAAGTCCTTATTTTCTCATTTTTCTTCTTACGAACGCTCTTTCTTTCATATGCCGTAGTTGATTCCTTAATCTTCGGTAAGAATTTTCTTACTTCCTTCTTCTTTCTTAGCTTTAACCATCATGGTTTACTTTATCGAGTCATTAGATAAGTTTAGAGCTGATTTTGAGATTCCTTCTTGGTTTGATTTAGAGAAACCTACTTGTCCATTTGGCTTATTTTCTTTAGCTGGAGGAAACTGGTTTCCCTCTATTTTTGTAGGAGAATGTGGTTTTTCTTTCCCGCCTAATCCCCTATGTTTGGAATTTTACCAATATTTCGATATTGTACCTGAAAAAGTAGTTCCAAATACATGGAGGGTAGTTAATGGTGTACATAGGTTGAATCAAATGCATGGAACTCATTTAGGGATTCCTGAGATTATGTTTTGTTATAAATGGGTCACCAGCGACACCACTTTTTATTTAAAAACTAGGATTGTTAACAGAGCCTTAGTGGTCAATCTCCCTGATTCTAATAGGGATTATTTTGAACATGGGGTCGTGATGAAAAATTGGCAACACCCCCTATTAAATGTGAATGACGTGTACCAAGGTCCCAGATGTCCTCCTTATGGCAATGGGATAGGTTGTTCTTTAGTTTTTAAACTAGCTCTGTTTTTGTTTGATAAAATGTTTCACTGACTTTTGTTTTTTTCAATTTTAATTTGCAGTTGACAGTAAAAGGAAACCCCCAAAAGAGAGTGATATTAATATAAAAGAGTTGAAGTTTATCCAGACTCTTCAACAATCAATTATTGGGGAGCATGTGAGATCTGCTTCCTATTTGTTGAAATATAGGAATACCTTCCTCTTTTATTGCTCGGCATACTGCTCCTCCTTCTTAAGTGATTGATCTTGAGCAAGATCCAATACCTTCTTCAGTTATTGAAGAATCTTCTTCTGATTTGAGTATTGCCATTGTTGATCTGATGACAAAGAAGAGAATAATGTCTGATCTCTTTGACAAGATTATCCCTGGTGCTGATGGGGAAAAAAAGAACAAAGAAGATGTCCCAGCTAAAAGGACTAAGAAAAAGGATATTCCTCCATCTGGTGGGCCTGTTGTTTAAAAAGAGGCAGCATCTTTGATTGAAGATGTTGCACCTTTGAGGAGATTGAAAAGGGGTCTTGCTGCAAAGACCATTGATGTTGCTGCTCAACCTACTGTGGTTGAAATACCTTCCATGAGTGTTGGTCCCCCAGCATTCATTACTCTTGGTTTAGCTATGAAATTGATCTGGTATGGACTCTTCCTAATCACAGAGCTGCTGAGACCTCTACGCCTCGGGGGAAAGTCTCCAATTTGGCAGCCCAACACCTTGCATCTGTAAGTGTCATTACACCTTGTCATTTCAATTTTACTTTTAATTTTCATATTCTAACTTGAGTTTCTCCTTGTCTTGCAGCTTTTGGTGTATTTCAATAATATCTTGGAAAAGGATAAAGCTATCAAAGTTGCTTCCTCTTCCTGTGAAGTAGAAGAAGCCCTTGTTGGGTTATCAAAATCTTTGGAGGACTCCCGACAGAAATATGAAGATGACAAAACTTCTTGGGAGACTAAAATCAAGGCTGCTGAGACAGCTCAATAAAAAATTATTGATGCTGTAAAAAAAACTAATTTAGCTCGACAAAAAGTTATTGATGCTTTCAAGGAGACAGAAGAGAAATTAAAAGTCGCCATTACCAGCAAGGAGAAACTGAGGGGAAGCTTGAAGAGGTTGAACGATGTAAGAAAGATCTTGAATAAAAAGTAAAATATTTTAAAGATCTACTTAGGGAGAATACTTCTTCAGAGAGGACAAAGAAAAGGTCCGCTGTGAAGAAGTTCTTTAGCTCTGGTTGGGACAAAGGATGGAATAAAGATCTAACTGTTGCCTCTGCTCAAATGGAGTATGCAAGTTTAAAATTATTCAAGGATGGATGGGTTACAGTGTTGAAAGAGTTAAATGTTACTAAAGACTTTGAATTATTTCAGAAATATGTCCACAACCCTCCTTCGGCTATTGGAGAAGAAGAAGAAGAAGATGAGGCTGGATCTGATGAATCTTTTTTCATGATGGTAGAACAAACACCTGCTACCACTATCCCTCAATCTTTCGAGCAAGGCCAGCAGAAATCTACTCCTTCCGAACAACTTCAGCTACCTTTCGAGCAACTTCAGCAACCAACTCCTTCCTCAAAATTAACTGAGGAAGTAGTGGGGGACAAGGAGAAGGTGTAATGTTGCTCTAAAAAAAATTTCTTTCCTCTATTTTTTCTTCGTTTTGTACCTCTGGTCGTACTTTCACCCATTATGATCAATAAAATTGACTTGTTATTTATTTGAATTTCTCCTCTACTGTTCAATATAACTATGTTGTTGTTGATCTGTTTTTACTTTCCTTGCTAGTTTATCACCAGGATGGAACTATTATCAGCTCATGATACATAGTTGATGAAGAAATGTATAGACTACTTCAAAGTTGGTCGTGCAGATTTTACTGAAGAACAAATAATTAACATTCTTGGTCCTGATGCCTCTGAATGAGCAATTGAGGCTAACCAGTATTTGAAATGTTCACTTGATCGTGCAGTATCGAATAACGTAGCTTACTATAAAATGATTGAAGATATCCAAGGAATGATTGAAGAACTTCAACTTTAACACAAGGAAGCTACTGCTCTTCTTCATGAAGGTTATGAGAGGAAGTACCAACAGTTGACTATTAATCGGGGATATGACACGTTTATTTCTGCTCATAATAAGAGAGAGAGTGTGCTAAAATTTGAGAATATGGAGTATAGACACATTGCCAAATTATTGGAGGAGGAAAATAACACTCTGAAAGAAGAACTGAGACAGCTAAAATATGCTTCTTCCTATGGAGCTATAGTCGCAGTTAATGATGAACGTATTTCCTTTTTGAAGACTGAAAATGCTTCATTAAGGGAATAGTTGGAAACTTTGAAAAGAGTTGGACCTGCATCCACTTCCCGGGGTAGAACAAAAGCTAGTAGGAGTAGCAATGAAGAGACTAGAACTCAGCAGGTCTTAGAAAATCAAGCTCCTCAACTGAAATCCAAAAATCAAGCTCTGGCAGAGATGTCCCAGAAGATTCAAACTCTTACAGAACAATTATCCAATCAGAGTTCTGCGTTGCAAAATAAATAAAGTGTGTTGAAAAGACTTCATTAACATGTTAAACGATTAACTTATCAGTTTCACAAGTAACCCAGAGAGATCTGGATGGAGGGATACAATAAAGCTTTATATCATCTTGATGCCAGATTGAGACAGTCAAATAATGAAGGGTACAAATAGAGATGGATGAATGCCTTAACTGTAATGAAAGTTGAATAAGGAACTGAACTGTGGGATTGGTACGACCCTGGATTACTTGATCTGTTAGTACCACCTTTTCAGCTAGATGTTAATTGGATTCCAGTTAGCTCCATTCCTCACTGTTTGATTTCCAAATACCTTGGTGATTACAGCCTTCATGAAGAATTTGAGATATCTCGACCTCCTCATTTACAAGACTGGCCAAGTTCAAGTAATACCATAATGCTATAGGGCTTGAATTTTATCAATTCTTCTTATACTTTAGATGACCCTCCAGCTGGAATGGATCATGTATCAAAATTTGAAGGAAAGAAACCAATAGAATAGACTATTTATATTTTGTTAGTAATTATTGTTGTAAATAAAGAAAAATCGTCTTCTTGTAATTTTGTTTCCTTGGAAATAAAATAATTGCATGATATTTATTCTGTCAATCTTTATTCATAACATGATATCAACGGTATTAGTATTGTACTTTTAATAAAGGGTTATCAATCATTGAATATATATATTTGAACGGACATTTTGCCCTTTTAGATTTAATTACCTAGAGAATGGAACTCTTGCCCCATGTGTTTGTCTAGTTGTAGTGACTTATCACCCATAAGTGCCTAAGCAATGGAATGTTTATCCCATGTTCTTGCTTAGTTGTGACAATCATTTAAGTGTGGATATTTTACCCAACTTCTTGCCTAGTTTAGATGCCTCTTGGGTCACCCATAATCAAGTAGAACTTTCCTTCCTCAATTATTTTACCAACATTATTAGTGTTTAGGTTGATGTCGACCAACTTTTAGTTGGTTGTTGTTAATACCGACCAACTTTTAGTTGGTGATTGTTGTGCGTTGTGTTAAATGCGTTTGCAAATGCTGCTTGCTGCAAAATTTGTTTAGTGTGGAGCACTAGTACTCCGAAAAAAAATGAATGGGGAAATCATCATTTTCATTCATACTGAAACAATTGGGTACATGGGTTGTTACATTACTGGTAGTATTTTCACAGGTGCTCTGCATTCCAGGACTTTTTGAATTCTTCCCCTTTAAGAGTTTCTATTTTATAAGTGCCAGGTTAATTAACAGTTATGATACGATAGGGCCTATGCCAATTGGCCTCCAGTTTATTGTGCTTTTTAATTACCTTCTTAAGAACATAATTTCCTTCCCGAAGATCACATTTCTATACGGTTTTATTATAGAACATAGAAGTCCTTTGTTGATAGGCTGCATTTCGGATTGTTGCATTTTCTCTGACTTCTTCGAGCATGTCCAAATCCAAGCATCGCATCAAGTCACTCATCGGAGAATTGAAATTGAGCACCCTATGAGTAGGTAATCCTAGTTCAATAGGTATCACTGCTTCACTCCCAAAAGCCAACATTTAAGATGTTTCCCTAGTTGCTATTCGGGGAGTTGTTCGGTAAGCCCATAACACTGAGTGCAACTCATTGATCCAATTCCCTTTAGCATCATCTAATCTATTCTTCAACCCATTCAGTAGAGTTCTCTTCGTCACCTCTGTTTGCCCATTACTTTAGGGATGACCTGGAGCAGAATGGACTTTTTAAATGATGGACTATAAACAGTACACTGTGAACTCATCATTGTCAAATTGGGTGCCATGATCAGTGATAAAGGCAAGGGGCAGACCATATCTGTAAATAATATTATTCCAAACGAATTGATAGACCCTTTCATAGGCCATATCGATTAGAGGTTCAGCTTCCACCCACTTTGTGAAGTAATCAACAGCTACCACCAAATATTTGAATCATCCTCTTGTAGTTGGAAGAGTCCCAACAAAATCTATGCTCCACATAGAAAATGGACAAGGTGAGGTGATTGGTGTTAGCAATGCCTGAGGAGTTCTTTATATAGTAGAAAATTGTTGGCACTTATCATATGTTTTAGCATAAGCCGTACAATCAGTGCGCGCTATTGGCCAGTAGTATCCTTGCGTACTCATTCTCTATAGTAGAGTTCTTCTTGATACATGAGCCCCACAAGAACCTTCATAAATTTACTTTATTAAGTCCTTGACTTCTGCTGGATGAACAGACCTCTGCAAACCAGCTATCAAACCTCTCTTGTACAGAACTCCATTATTCCAAACATATTTGGCAGCCTTGTACTTCAACCTTTTGGCTCCAAGTAAGTCGGCGGGTAAAATAACGCCTTCAATATAAGCCCTGGTGGTATCCATCCAAGATGGTCTCATATCTAAGGCAATAAAATTCACCATCAGGTCTTCATCAATACTTCTGCTAGCAAGTAACTCAATGGGGATTGTTATTCGTAGCTCGGTGCGAGTAGCTGAAGCTAATCGAGCAAGTGCATCTGCTCTAGAATTCTCCAATCTAGGTATTCTAACCACCTGGACATCTGCCAAATTGGCTACAATCTATAGAGCCGTGGTTAAGTATCTTGATATGAACTCCCCTTTTACTGCATAAAGACTTAACATTTGATTGACCACTAATTACGAATCACTAAACACCACAACTTGCTCTGCATTCAATGATTTATCTAAGTTGAGGCCCACAATCACGGCTTTATACTCAGCTTCATTATTGGAATCTTGGAATTAGAAGCGCATAGCATATTCAATGTCTATCCTATCCGAACTGTTGAGAATAATTCCAGCTCCGTAGCCTATTGTACATGAAGAACCATTAATATATAAATTCCATATAGGAATATTATCATCGAACCCTTGGTCTAACGGAATCCCTTGATGGAATATATTGTCCTTCCTTTCTTCATACTTCTTTTTCAACTCTTGTACTTTACCAGAGCATTATGGTTTATCGGTTGCCATCCCTTCTGGCAATTATGCTACTGGGAGTTGGTCGGGGATATTTTCTACTGATCCTCTAACATCCTTGAGTTGCTTTGTATTAGACCCTTGTTGATCGGAGACCTCTGGGTAAGTAAACTCAGTAATAAAATCCGCCACTGCCTGTCCTTTGAGAGAAGACCTTGGCTCATAGATAATATCATATTCCCCAAACTCCACTTCCCAATACATCAATCTTCCAGATTATTTTGTCTTATATAAAGCCTGTCTAAATGGCATGTCAATGTACACCACTATTGTGTGGGCTTGAAAATATGGTTTAATTCTTTGGCTTGCCTCAATCAACGCCAACACCAATTTCTCCAGTTTAGGATTCCTGATTTCTTCTCCCCTGAATGCTTTACTGGTATAGTAAACCGACTTCTGCACTCCCTCTTCTATTCTTATCAAGGCTGAACTAACTGTACTTTCTGAGACAACTAAGTACAAATATAGTTTTTATCCTACTAATGGTTTGGACGATAAAGGAGGTGTCTCCAAGTATTTCTTTAACTCCAAAAATGCCCCCTTACATTCGTCGTTCCACTCAAAGGTCTTTCTAAGAACCTTGAAGAATGGAAGACATATATCCATTGCTCGGGAGATGAATCTGTTGAGAGTTATAACATGCCCCGTAAGGATCTGCACTTCTTTCTTGGTGGTTGGAGATTGTAACTCCTACAAAGATTTTATCTTGTCACGGTTTGCTTCAATACCTCTTTGATTCACAATGCATCCGAGGAACATGCCTCCTAGTACGCCAAAAATGCACTTGGTCAGGTTCAGTTTCATCTGGTATTCTCCAGTTGATCAAAGGTTTTGCTCAAATCAGTTACATGGTCAGTAGCTTTCTTACTTTTAGCCAACATGTCATCGATATATACCTCCATATTTTTGCCAATCTGTTCTGCAAATACCTTGTTTACCAGTCGCTGATATGTAGCACCTGCGTTTTTAAAACCAAAAGGCATAACATTGTAACAATATGTTCCTCAGGGGGTAATGAAAGAGGTACTTACCCTATCTTTTGGCTTCATTTTAATTTGATTGCATCCGAAATAAGCATCCATGAAGCTTAGCAGCTCATGCCCTGAAGTTGCATTCACTAGCTGATTTATTCTGGGCAGAGGAAAATGATCTTTTGGGCAAGCTTTATTCAGATCTGTGAATTCCACACACATTCTCCACTTATTATTATTATTCTTGACCATCACAACATTAGCCATCCAATCAGGATATTTCACGTCTTCGATGAAAGAAGCTTTTTGCATCTTTTCCACTTCTTATTGAATAGCGTGGTTCTTCTCCGGACTAAAGACTCTTCGCCTTTGCTTTACTGGTTTAATCTCCTTATTAACATTGAGCTTATGTCATAAGAAAATTGGGTCTATCCCCGGCATATCCTCATGACTCCACGTAAATACCTATTTTTTTTCTTTAAAAATGCTACCAGCTACTGCTTCAGTACTGGATTAAGTGAAGCACCAATCTGAGTTGTTCTTTCTGGTCACGTGTCATCCAGAATAATATTTTATGTTGTCCCTATGACTTAGCCTTTAACGAGTTTTGTTTCATCTCTTAGGTCTAAGGTTTGAATCTTAGACTCATCAGATTCATCCACTTGATAAGTGGTTATTTTCTTCCTAGCATCCTCCAATTCCTCTTGCTCGGTAGATGAGAAGTAGCCATCCCGAGCTATTTTCTGATCTCCCTTTATGATTCAAACCCCAAAGTTGATCGGGAATTTAAACACTGATGTACAGTGGATGGAACTGGTGCAATATTTTTTAGGCCTACTCTTCCTATGATTATATTATAAGCTGACTGGACATTCTTGTCCATCATAAAGAAACGCACCTTCTCTATTCTGCTAGCTGGACAGGTACCAATCAACATGTCTAACTTGATCGTTCCAAGTGGAAAAAAAATTTCTCCAGAAAACCCAATGAGGGGCGTGTGATACAGCTCCAATTGAACAAGTTTCAAGTTCAAACTATTGAAACAATGGTAAAATATGATATCTGTCGAGCTGCCATTATCCACCTGCACTCTTGAAATGATTACATCCTTCATTCTCATTTTGATCACCAAAGGATCATCATGAGGATACAAAACGCCTTACAGGTCATTTTTGGAAAAGCCAATGACCAGCTTATCTTTGTTGACCTTCCTTGGGCGATCTTCTTTTGCCAGATTTATTCGCTGTATATAGGAACAAGCTTGAGCCTCATTGAGGTAAGCTTTCATTTCAGCAGTATGATCACCCCCTCCTGCGTCTCCACCTGTAATCATGTTACAATTAAATGAACCAAAACGAATCGAAAATACCTCACACTCAAGTTATCTTGGCCTTTTTGGAAGTTCGGGATCATCTTCAGGGTCATTTTTATGGTCCCTTTTCTTATCTTCTCTTGGTCAATAAGGAGATTTGGACCTCTGCCGAGCTCTATTATTGGTCTTCCCACCATTCTGACGATCAACATACTTATTCAGCTTTCCTCGTCTAATGAGTGCCTCTATCTCATTTTGGAGGGCTACACACTGCTTGGTCGTATGGCCGTGATCTTTATGAAACTCATAATACTTAGATTTATCCCTTCTTTCGGGAGTTGTCCTTAGTTTTATCGTCCAATTCAGTTCCTTGTTGTTCTTGATCTCCTCCAGAACGTGGTTTATATCCACATTTAAGGGACTATAATTTGTATACTTCCTTAAGTGATCCAATGTTTCTTTTCCTTTCGATTGCTTGCTCCCACCGTTATTCTTGTGATATTTCTTCTCCGACTTGCCTTCAACTTTAGCCTCCACCTTTGCCTCGGCATTCTTCTTCGTAGCCATAGCTTCCTCGGCGTTCATAATTTTGGCAGCTTTTACCATCAATTCATCCATGGATTTGGGGGGATCCTTGGCCAAGGTGTAATGTATATTGTCTAGCAAAAGACCACTTATGAGAGCTATGATGGTTGTTTTCTCCTCGTAGTCTATGACCTTTAGTTTCTCATTGTTGAAACGATTAATGTAGTATCTGGTACTTTCACATGTTCTCTACCTAATACTCAATAAATGTGCTACCCTTTTAACTGGTTTTGCACCAAAATAGAAATTTCCTATAAAGAGCTCTGCCAGTTGATGGAAGGTTGCAATCTTCCCCCGAGGAAAGATATTGTACGATATCTGAGCAGATCCGATAATGGTTCCTAAGAACGCCCTGTGCCTCATTTCATCTGGGACTGCGTAAATATCTGCTACAGCTTGGTACTGCTCTATATGAAGAATATGATTGATTTTTCCATCGTACTTCGGTGTGACCACATGAGCCTTGAATTTTGCTGGTGTGGGAAAATCCGCAATCGCTTGTACAAATGGAGATCCCTTAATAAAGGTTTTTTGGAGAGGGTTCTTGGCCTTGCCCATCTCTCCTAACATGTCTTCTAACCTCTGAATAGATCCATTCCATGCTCATTTCCAGTCCCTAATTTATTTATACCTTCCCGAGCAACAGATCATGCAAAAATTTCGTCTCGGGATCTTTCTCTTCGAGCTGCAGGTCTTAGGTTTAAATGTGATTGGGATGAGCCTTCCCTTAAATTATTTGGTCGTTGAGAATTTCTCGACGCAGACCGAGGAGGATTTTTATTCCTCCTGGGACCTAAACGATCGAAGGGAGAGGCTTTGCTTAACCTTTCCAGAGCACTTGGTCTTTCTGGCATTAGAGTGATGTTTTCTTATGAATCCGGAATTATTATAGGGGAATCTGCATCAGGGCGATAAGATGGATCACTTGAGTTTCTGGAATAATTAACTTCAGTATGTCTGGATCGTGACATAGATCGTAGCTATCGTGAAGATGGCGAACGCATGCTTCTTTGAATGCTTCGCTGGCCTGTCTGGGCATATGTTCCATTTTGAACAGTCTGAATGAACTGCCGCATAGTTTCCTGCATAGTCGTTTGTCCCCTGGCTAAGCTTGCCAAAATTCTAGTGATATCATTTGCATTTGGAGGGACAGAAGGGTTAGGAGGATTCCTTTCATTATTCCTATTGCTATATCCTTGGATATCAGCCATTTATGATGAGTTTTTTGGTGAAAAATACTATGTATAGTCGTTCCTACAGACGGCGCCAATCTATTGATGTAAAAATATAGATTTGATCTAATTAATTAATCACATATAAATATGAGTAAGGAAATAAGACAAGAGATTTTTAAAGTGGTTTAGCCTCAAGGAAATGGCCTACGTCCACTGTTTTCTATTACTGGGTATCTTGCTTTGATCATGATTATGCTTGCTTACTTCGCTTACCCTGCTGAGAGGGTGTTACAATGTATTTATAGCCCATGGGATGTCAATGTGAATAGATAGTATGCCTTTATCAAATAGGCGTATACATCTGTACATGGTAAGGAATGAATGTAATACAATAAGCATTAAATTTGTCTGGTCATTTGGTCTTCCCAATAAGTAGCTCGGTACGCTGAGTAGCTTGGTACTCTGACTAACTCGATATATGAACTTGTGCCATGTTGGATGACATGTGTCTCCATATAATTAGTCCACGTCAGCTAGCTACTTTTTATATCAACAATGAGCAAAAGCCTGAAAAAGCCTAATGGACATTTCAAGAAAATTTTCCAATTCCGAATTTCCCAACCAATTCCATGTTACCCAATACACCTTAAACCCAAAAAGTCCTAACCAAGTCCAAATTACAAAATTGGTTACCGCTTGGAGAGATAAGGCACAAAAAGATAATGAAAGAGATTAAAGGCGTAACAAAGAGGCGATGTTTCCCATTTCCTTGTAACCGTATTCCAATGATGAGATCTTTTTACTCCATAAATTTTCGTCTTTTGAATTTAGTATACGTGAATTCATATTTCAATGCATTTACTCTTTATGACATGCATACCGAGAGAATAGCCAAATTTTCGAAAGATTCATTTGTGAGAGAACTTTTTTGAGAATTTGAATCAAAACGAATTTTCGGATAAGTAACGTAATGGTTAATCAGTGGAAATTCGAGGTTAAATTTCTGGCTTCGCACACACACACTGTGATTTGAGACTCTTGAATTGAATTATGATGAGTATTTTCTGGAAAAGTTTAAATTATACAATTTTTTATTATTTTGAGTTTTTCTTTGAGTCGGATTTTGTGGGTATATTCACTGCAAATCCTCACGAGACATAACTCGTCCTACTAGGGTGACTTAAGGATTTAAACGCTTGTAACATACGCTCAATGCAATCGCTTGCTGGAGAAAGTGGTGATCTATCCAAATAAAATGAAATTTTTTAGAGTTTACCGATAGTTACATTCTTTTACATTGCTCGGGATGCGCAAAGTTCTAAGTTAGGGGGTTTGATTAGGCTCAAATTCTTCCGAATTTATCCCCTCAATTTATAAACTTTTACCATCTGTAGTAACGTAAAATGAGTATACTTATTATATTTCTTTGATACTAACTCCTTTTAACAAGTACATCCAGTTTCCAGCATTTCTCCTAAGTTTTGCAGGTATTTGAAGCATTGAGGAAGAAAGAAACTAGAAAATCACTGAACAAAGTCAAAGGGCAATTTCATAAATTTGTAGCCTTCGTTCAGAATTGAAACCAACTACAGAGTTGAAGAGAAATCAATTTTAAGAAATTTGGAAGAAACGGCAAGTCAATACGAGCTACGGTGGTAAAGTTACGAAGATTTGTAGTTGAGAAGGAACAAGAAAAAGACCCCTGGATAAAAAAAGGCAGGCAATCCTAACCTTTTATTAAAAAAGGATTCGAACCGCCTTGAAAAATTCTCTTCCAGGAAACAGAGGGCAATCAGGACCTTTTTCCCAAAAAGGATCCGGACCGCCTTAAGTTGAGGAACACTAGTTCAATTAAGGGGCCGATTCGGACTGCCTCCCCCGATGGGTCCGGGCCACATTGGATTTTCTTCAATTTTTATGTTACTTCTCAGAGTTTTTACGGAGTCAAACTCCTGTAAATTTCGGAGATTTTTATTCAGAGTAGTTCCATAATGTCAGGAGTTCGTTTTATTTTAGTTTTATCATTAATTTTTTAGAGCTGAGAGTAGAGGGAAAAAGAACCCTAGTTTTTCATAGAGATTTCTGATGTAAGGATTGTTGAATTCAAGTTTTTGCAATACAAGTATATTCAGTCCATTCTTGCTTTCATTTTTACTTTAATTAATTGCTTATTTCATCATTTCCCCATTCTCCTTAATTCTAAGCTAGTAGTTAAGATGTTTTTTATTTCAAAACCATGTTTTCTTCTTGTTTTAACATGTCTGGCTAAGTTTCTAAGGGTTGGGGTGCATGAACCCCACCCGATGTAATTCACGATAATGGGAAATAGACTTTTGAATTAAAATCTTAGATGAATCATTTTGTATAACCGTTGCAATCGTCGTAGGACTTTTGATCTCATTTTCCCTAGGTAACCGGGATGCTTAAGAGTGCGACGCGCGTATCGGTTAATGCGACACCGCTTTATTCTTGCCTTTGATTTCATATGGTGAAGGCTATGATCCCTCATATATGGAATGCTTAGGATTAATAAAGACTGGGTTCATTTAAAATCTTAATTCTGAATCTAGTATCCTACGAAGTGAAATACTAAGGTGTGGGGGATTGTAATCCAACCACTTGTTCTCATTTCATAGTTAAATGTTTAGTCCATTTATCATCAGTATTTTAGTTAATTAGCGGAGTTGCTTATTGTTAGTGCCTAGTTTCATTAGTAGTTACTCTAAAATTTTCATCTAGTCGTAGTTGTTTCATCCCCCAAATCATCTTTTCGTTTCTTTTAGAGTCAAAGCTAGGATTCTCCATCTTTCCAACATCGTTACGTTTATTAGTCCTATTTCCCTGTGTAATCTATCCCAACTTATCGGGTTTATTACTAATGCGACAGGCTTGCACTTGAGTCTATATCAGCACGAACACTAGATACACATTTGTGGTCGCGTCAAGGGTCACCCTTAATTTTATCGCGGATTAGAACCGTGACCTGAGATCTCAGTCATAGTCCAAAACCGTGACCATTTCCAGTATTTGGTATAGTGCACTTTCGTTTTGGGATAGTCAATGGTTCAATAACCCTTTTGGTCTCTGATCATCGGCCTTAACACGTTGATAGACCAAGCATGCAGCTACATACTCCACGGTCTCCTTCTTTATATTAGGCACCAAAATTTCTCCCTCAAGTCTATGTACACCTTAGTACTTCTAGGGTGTACCAAAAAAGGCGATTAATGAGATCCTTATAACACCGCTATCTTTATTTCTTCGCTCTACGGAACACAAAATCTCCTCCCAAATCTATGGGCTCCGCCTTCATTTATTCTTAAAGCCGATTTATCCCCTCTTTTTAATTGGCTACGAATCTTTTGGAGATTGAGATCCTTTGGCTGGGAAATTCTTATTCTCTTGATTAGGGTAGGTTCTAAGGAAAAAAGAGCTTATTAATTTTTTGCCTTTGTAGCTTACAACCTCAATTCCTAACGATTCAAAATCTCTTAGAATGTGCCCTTATTTTTTTATTCTTATGTATTGAGGGAACCCTTCTTACTCTGGGCATCGCCCACTACATTGGCCTTTTCTGGGTTATATTTGATAGAACAATCGTAATCCTTGATCAATTTTAACCATCTCCTCTACCTCATATTTAAATCTCTCTGGGTGAAAATGTAAGTTAAACTCTTATGATCCATAAATATTTCACAAAATTCTCCATAAGCAATGTCTTTAAATTTTCAAGGCAAAAATCACGACATCTAACTCTAAGTCATGAGTGGGATAATTCTTTTCACGTGGCTTCAATTTTCTAGAAGCACAAGTTATAACTCTTAAATTATGCAGTAATAAGCATCCTAGCTCACAACCTCAAGCGTCACTATAGACCATATATCCCTCCCCTACCTTAGGTAAGGTCAAAACAAGTGTAGGAGGGGATTATAGGTAAGACTCCCTACTCAGAGATAAATTACCCCAATAAGTGAGTAATAATAACACCATGTCAAAAGGGAGTTCATTCGATGATTAAGGAGACCTGTTGAATCCAGTCATATTCACTACTCATGAAAATATAAGTTTTGTTGTATGAAAGAGGTTAAATGTGCTCATACGAAAGACCGAGTCTGGCAGAACTGAGGAAGATCATATGCTATATTAAGAAAATTGGTTGGGAAGGTCTTAGAGGAAACTACCTTCGAGAATACAGGGAGTGAAACATCTCTATACGACGAGCATATTTCAAAATAACTCTACACGTTTGAGCATATTTCGAAACATCTCAGCACGATTGAGTATATTTCAAAATAACTCTACACGATTAAGCACATTTTGAAATAGATCAGCGGGATTGAGCACATTTAGAAATATCTCTACACGATTGATCACGTTGCAAAATAACTTACCCGATTGATCATGTTGCGAGCAACCATCAGCTTACTCGACCAAAGTATCAATGAGTTGGAAAAGTTGTTGATTTTGAGAGCACTACCTAACATAAAGCAATATTTCTTTTGCATATGATTCCATGCATGCATAAATTTTTATTTTGTATTGGGCAGCGTGCATGAGCCATACGCTAAAGCTAGAGCACTTTTAGTTAAAATAATATTTTCTCCTTGTTTTAAGGTAGTCTTTAACACATGCTTAAGGAGTTTATTCCCCCATTAATGTGTTGGTGATGGTATGCTGGCAGGAGATTCCAAAAGGGAAAGAGAATCTCAAGGTTCCAAGAGTTAAGGATGAAATTATATATCTGCATTAATTCATTGAAGACAAAGATCCATAATCAGTAGATAGAAGAACAATATATGGCAGAAATAAGAACACAGAGATACGACAAAGATAAGAGATTTTTCTGGAGTTGTTGAGAAGTTTAAATAGTTATACAATTGAGAGGAGAAGTTTAATTGAGAGTGAGTGCTTGTAAACATAAATCTCCATTCATTAAAGTTAAATAAAACTCGAGCTCCTGTGGATGTAGCCTAAGTTGGGTAGATCACATTAATTATTGTGTTCTTATAGTTTATTTGTGCAAGCTATATTCATCATCATCATTAATAAAGGTTATGCCTCAGTTTTCACTACAAACACACAGGTTACCAGAGAAATTATTACTTCTTCTTACAACCCAAAGACAATTACCCTCTTACATTTGGCCACACTACTAGGGAGATTTTCATTTAAAAATGGTGAATGAAAATATAAACTGCACCTTTCAATTCGATGATGCTCAACATAAGGAATAAAAGGTTATCGTTGCTGAGGTTCTTCCAGTCACTGTTTTTGTGGGGAATGCTAACGTGGGACAAGTTTCCATGATTGTTGTTGTAAGTACCACCCAAATGACCAGCCTCATGATCAAATTCATGGAACTCCTTCAAGTTAATAAGGAATGGCGATATTTGGCATAGCGATGGATCCAAGTTCCTCTATTACCCCAGTGGCACGACCTACCGTCCATTTAACGGGAACGCCTATTACACCTACAAGTCCTATTGTTCAAGTTGTGATTAATCTTTCCCCTATTATAACGCTAATCATTGAAGCTACAATTTTAATCACTCCCCTACCTGTAGTTACTCCACCATCATCCAAAGCAGTAGAGGTAGTTGTTTCGCCATCCTTGCCCATTGAGTAAGTCAAGAGAAAAAATTATGAAAATGATGTCATCATCCTCATAAACAATGAGTGAGGCATCATCCATTTACGTTGATTTTCATACGCCTTACACAGAGGAGTACAATGATGAGCCTTACCCTTAAGGATACATTCCTCTAATCTTTGAGAAGTTTAATAGAAAAGGGGGAAATTCGAAAGAACACTTGAAGATATTTTTTTAGCATTAGGTACTAATTATAACAATAAAACGCTAAGTCTTAGGAATTTTCAAAAATCGCTTACCGACAGAGCTTACACATGGTACTCTCACTTGGTCCCAAGGAGTGTGTATACATGGAAGGATATGCAAGTGTTATTTCTTTAGAAATTCTTTTTTGAAAATAATGAGTTTACTCTGTCTCAGCTTGATCGAGAGAAGCAAAGGCGAGGTGACGAGTTGATGTCTTACATAGAGAGGTTTAGAGAAAGATATCTAGATGTACGGGAAGTTGCAACAAAGAGCAAGCTCCTTTAAATTTGAGCATAAGGATTACTACCAGAGTACATTTGTCACTTTATAAATGAGATTAGAGAGGGAACATTAAAATCCTTCACGAGACCAACCCAAATTATTGTTCTGGTCATTTGCCCCCCTAATATTATTAACATTATGTGGAAAGAATCATTTGGATAAGTAGTTCGGGGAATTCAGTCCATGAGTAAATTATACTGGCAAAGAAGCTAGGTAGGATGGGAATAAAAAGAATAGCAAGAGGAAGTTTGACCGCAAGGATTCACCTTCATTGCCTTGTAGTGTTGAAGAAGTAATGAATTATTACAACACCATGTTGGGTGATGGATTAGTTTTTTTCCCCCATAAACTCTCCATCTTATGTTACATGAGCGAACGTTCATGATGACCCCACTTACTATCAGATCCACTAGTGTATTAGTCATCCCACGGTTCATACTTCACCTTAAGGAAGATCATTAACAAATATATGTCAAAGGGGACTTTGTAGATCCCCCAACGCAATGTTAATAGCAATACATTACCAGCCCATAGAGAATATATGGTTGTCGCTTTTGATGATGAAGAAGCAAGTCGAACGAGAAAGGGGGAGGAGTTCTAGTACATTAGTGATAGTTGTTTGCAAGGAATGACCAATGTTGTTCTTATCTATGATAAACCAAGCAATAGAGACAGGGAACAAGCTTATTAAATAAGCGAATATGAGGTGAATCCAATCTTGGAGTACCAAGATGTCTCGAACTCACCAAAGTTTTCATGGTTCTCCGATCAGGTTTGAATGCCACAGTAAAGAAGGTTGGAGATCACCTAGGCAATCTTGGAAATAGCAATGAAAAATAATTTTCCCTCGTTAAGATAGAGACAACATGTGATTAAATTAATATGAAAGTTTATGTCCAAAATAACTTTCTCTGATACAGATAGATCAATCATGTACCCTCACAATAGAATTTTATATGTGACGATAATAATCAATGGAATTAGTTTCTCTGTATATTTATAGGATGGAGGTGCTTCGATAAACATTATGCTTATCACTTCATTTTATACTACTAATATCTCATATACAAGGTTGGTTGTAAGAACTCTTTCATTCTAGGGTTATGATAACCAAACTTCTAATTCCATTGGTTATGTAAATGTTAGAATAACAATGGGTAATTTCACATTAGATAATAAATTCCACGTGATTGAGTTAGCTACATCATACAATTTGTTAATTGGGAGGGTTTGGGTGAACAACCATGGTTTGGTTCCTTCCACATACCATCAGTGCTCAAAAGCTAATGTTAAAGGAATAAAGATTATGAATCAAGCATTCAAAAATCTTTTTACAAAGGAGGAAGCACATATGGTAGATGTTTCTTTTTATACTAAGTTAAATGAGGAAGCACGCATCCTCATAAGACATATCGAAGGGGTGTGAGTGACCTCTGCCAAGGATAGATTGGGACCTATGAAAGATCAAAAGAAAAAGTTAGAAGAAGGTCTGCAAGTTCATCAAGAAAGGCAATTTCATCTCATTTTATTTCTCAATAACCTAGAGATAGAATGAAGCCAATAATAGACCCGTGAGAATAAGAGGTGAAACGGTATAGTTCATGGAGTAGAGCTAACAAACTAGCAATGCAATGGCTAGGAAACTTCAAGAAAAGTAAGGCACCAACAACCTTAGCATGACAATGCAAAAAAATGGTGCTTAATGATGGCAGGGAAATATATCGCCTTTGAAGGTGTGAGAGGGAAGTTGAGGAGCCTGAGGAAACAAACCCAGAATATGAAAGCTTTTTTATTGATAATTAAGGACAATAACTTGTCATTGATAACTAAAATATCCAAGATTTTGTGGAAGAGATTGAAGATGAACTTAATATTATGCAAGATCATCCAAAACCTCAAGTTTAAGAGCTAAAGAATATTGATTTAGCTAAGCATGGTAATGAACCAAGGCCAATCTTCACTTTGAAATACTTGGAGAAGGCAAAGAAGTTGCAACTGATCAAGCTCATTCGAGAGTTCAAATATGCTTTTGCATATAAGTACACTAAGATTCTGTGTCTAAATCAAGAAGTGAGCTTTCACAAGTTGAATGTTTTGCCTTCAGTAATACCAATCAAGCAGTCGGCTATAACATATAAGGCTGAGTTGGATCTCAAAATCAAGGTTAAGGTAAAATGATTGCTCGAAGATGGATTCATCGAATTAATTCAACAACCAATTTGGAGTTCTATAATTATGTCAGTGAGGAAGAATAAATAAACATAAATTCTCATTTGTGTTAATTTTAGAGATCTTAATAGAACCTTCCCAAAAGATTAGTTCACTCTACCTTTGATAGATAGCTTGATTGATTAAACTATTAGTCATGATATGTATAGCTTCATGGATGGATATAATGACTACAACCACATCACGATGGATCCATATGATGCGCAGAAGACAACATTCATAATTTCTTTGGGTAATTTCATATACAATATAATGCCTTTCCATCTGAAAAATGCAGGGACAACTTACTAAAGGACAATGGTGGCTATTTTCCATGACATTGTGGATGATTTAGTTATTAAATCAAATTAGGAGGATTATCACTTAGCTGACTCGAGAAGAGTTTTCAATAGATGCAGGAAGTACAAGCTAAAGATGAACCCACTCAAGCATGCCTTTGGAGTAACGAGTGGAAATTTTTTGGGTTTTGTGGTTAATCGATAAGGAGTACAAATTGACCAATACAAGAAAAAATTCATTCTTAATATGCCTTGTCTAAAAAACCCAGAAAGAGTTTAAGAGCTTCCTCGAAAAGATTTCTTACTCGAGGAAATTCGTTCTAGATTTATATGAGATTACTCACCTATTCATGGAGATCCTTCAAAAGACTGTGAATTTCAAATGGTATGAAGTACACTAGATGGCTTTTGACAAGCTTAAGATAAAATCATTTATCCTCGAATGATGATTTTACCCAAGGATGAAGTACCTTTTCCTCTTTATTTAACCTCTACTACAAGGTCGATCGGAGCGTTGTTAGCATAAGATATTGATGGACAAGAGATACGTGTCTACTACTTGAGTATAAGTATCCATGGTTCGAAGGCAAGATATACAAGTAAAGAAAGACATTATCTGGCCTTCATCTTTATGGACCAAAAACTTAGATACTACATGTTATCTTTTTCTATTCGTATAATAATAAGATGTGATCCTATTAAGTTCTTATTGGCACAAACAATATTAATTGGGAGAACAATAATATGATTCCTCATTCTTTTTTAGTATAATTTAAAGTGCATGGTTCCTCGTGCAATCAAGAGTTAAGCATGTGCAGTTTTATTAGTTGTCTTTCCTTTAGGCTTGTTCAAACCACCTCATGAAGATTTACCTAGTGGTGATTTGCAAATCAACCTTTATGAGGAAGACTTGGAGGAACGATCTATGGAATTTGATGGTTCATCAGCTCAAGGCAAAAGAGGAACTATAGTGATTTTGTCTAAAGGAAAGGAAGATATTTTTATATCTTACAAATTGGACTTACGTTGTTCAAATAAAGAGGCAAAATATGAAGCTTTAATTTTAGGTTTACTCGAGGCCCTTCGAAGAGGCATTCGTTAATTTTGCATTAAAGCAGATTGAACCTTGGTAGTCAAACAAGTGAATGGTGAATATTGGGGTGAACATGCATTGAATCACCTCAGTTTAATCCCTTATTGAATAATCATACATCGGTTGATCGATCAGTTTTATGAGGTCAAAGTGGAGAGGTATCCCAGAACGATGAATTGGCATTTCGTTGCTTATGATATAATTACACAAAATATGATTATATAAGGTGAGTCTACAACTATGGTGATCCATCGCAGTACAACTTCATCATCCGTCCATCATCACTTCCCTACCGATGATGCCTCAGATTAGAGAAGTAAGATAAGAAATCAATTGGAAATAAGAGATGGTTAGATGAACCTTACTTAGCTAGCACAATTCTTTCTCCTTCAAGGAAGTTGGTACTATAAAAATCCTTGAGAATGGTTGGCCAGATGCATTAACCTCGACAAAACACAAACACGGTTGGAGAAAACTCATGAGAATCATTGTGAGACAACTGAGATTTTTCTGTATAGAATAATTCAAAGATAAGGGTATTTTTAGCCTTCGATGAAGTAAGATACAACAGCACTGCAAAGAGAATGTGTTAAGTGCCAAGCTTAATTTTAACTAACTGAGTGCAACATTTTGGAAGCTCAAACGAACTGGAGGCAACCTTAAATTGAATTCATCAAAGATGGAAATATTCCAATAAAAAAAGCATATGTTATAGCACTCAAGAGAAGAGACCCAATCCTTTACTTACTGGAGGAGAAGCTTTATCGAAGAGGGTACTTTAATAAACCTTTACAATACATCACCACAGAGGAAGTAGAAGAGGCCCTCAAGAAAAGTCCCAGTCTAGCTCACATTAGAGGAGCCAAATTATTAACTTATGACACTAGGATATTATTGGTCAACAATGGAGAAAGGTTCAGCTGAGTTGTTTGAAAATGCAAGGCTTGCCAACTTCATGGTAACCTCATTAATTCTTCATCGGTTGATCTACACTCCTTGGAAACACGATATCCTTTGCACACTTGGATGTTTGACCTTGTGAGAGCAATCAAACCTACATCTAGGGACAAAATATGGATTCTTGTGTCAACTGAATGCCTTACAATGTGGGCAGAGATAGTACCTTTGAAAAGAGAAACAATAGGAGTGGTGGAACAATTTATTATAGAATATATCATTTTTTAATTTAGCATTCCTAAGGTTATTCTTTCAGATAATGGAACTCCATTTATCGACAAAGAAGTAACAATGCTAATTAAAAAATATTCAATTATCCACCACATCTCAAAAGTGGCTTATGCTAAAGGTAATGGTCAAGCAGAAGCTACAAACAAAACTTTTGTCAACATTTTAACAAAGTCATTGGAAGGCTTTCCTATAGCACCGGATGACAAGTTTCCTATGGTACTTTGAGCTTATTGAACAACCAAGAGGAAGTTAACAGGTCATACACCTTTGTCTTTAGTTTATGAAGATGAAGAAATTCTTCCAGTGGAGTTAGAAGTGTGTTCTGCCAGATATGCCTTGTGAAGCAACATGTTTTCTCAGAGTAAGCATGTTCAACTAGAAGCACTGGATGAACATAGAGATAACGTGAGGAATCACCTTCAAATCTACACGAAGAAACTCTATAAAGCTTATAAGAAATGATGGGACCAAAAATGTTTATCAAAGTCAATGTAGTCTTACAATCTATTACCATTCACACTAGAGGACTCTCCCTTTCAAAATTTTCAGTAAATTGGGAAAGACCATATGTCACTAAAGATATACATGATTCATGTTATTATTTAATTTTAAAAATTGAAGATGATAGGCCTTTCAAAGTTAATAACAAGTGGTTAAAGATTTATCATGTTTAAGAAATACACTTAATTTTCATTTTTTACCTAGCACTTGAAAAAACATAGTGAATCATATCACTTTGTAATATATAAGAATTAAAAGTAGGGTTGTAAACGGATATTCGAAAATCCGCATCCGTCTGATATTTGAATCCGAATTTGAGGAAATTTATCCAAAAAAATGGAAACGGATGCGAATATGGATAATCTATAAAAATATCCGAGAAAACGGATATGGATACGGATAGTATTAGTATCTGACACGGATAATCCGTATCCGATGAGGAGTATCCATTTTATCGGATATCAGTATACGTCAAACAATATTTAAAATATTACTAATAATATTAGTATTAGTATTAGTATTACTAATAAAATAATATTTAAAAAACCTTAATCGTTTATTCCCTAAAACAAAACAAACACATACTCCACTTAAGACAAAAATACCCTAAAGTTATTATTTTATTGGGTATATTATAAAAAGCCATATGTTATTATTTTATTGGGCATATTATCATGGAGTTACACTAAAGTTACAATACACCCCATCACACACAACATACACCCACTTAAGAACATCAACTCTGCTCAAAAGAAAAAAAACTAATTTCATTTCATTTCTCTTTTGTACAAAACAAGAGAAAGGAAAACCTCATTTCACTCCACAAAAAACCCTCATTCCACCACCTCCCCCTTCGCCGCATCAGCCCACCGCTGCTTATCAACCCCGCCACTGCTTCAACCCCTCCGCTGCGCATCCCCTCCTCCTGCAACAGAAAGTTAGCAACAACAGGTACATACAAAATAAAAATAAAAATATATAACTATTTTTATATACTGTTCATGTGGTTGTTCATTAATTTCCTTAATTATAAATAAATGTAGGAGAGAAACAAAAAAGTAAAGAGATTGTTTTGATTGTAATGAGAATTGAAGTTAACAACAGGTATATTATATACAAAATGAAATGCATATTTGTTAAATTAAAAATATCAGTACGTTTTGAAGACTAAAAGGTCTATGAGGTTACCATTCTCAATAAATTTGATTTAATCTAAAAGGTGCATATTTATTTCTACTGTTATGGAATGCTACTTTATTTTTTTGGATAGCTTTAAACTTATATGGTTGTAAAGTATGTATGGCTTTAAGCCATATTATCATTATGGAATGATATTATTATTATTATGGAAGCCATAATTGTTGATGTTAGGAGGTAGTAATTTTGTTATATATTTATTTCGATTGGATAGGATTTCATTGGACTGGATATTTTAATAGGTATTTTTTGCCATGGCTAAACAATGTAAACGGATACGGATATTATCCTAATCCGAGGTATCCAAATAGATACGGATATGGATAGTTATTTTAACTAACCAGGAGGATACGGATACGGATACGGATAGTGCATCCAGATAGCGGATATGAATATCGAAAACATGGTATCTGATTCGTATCCATCCGTTTACCATTCCTACGTTGAAGTAAAGAATGAAGTGTATATATGAAATTCAAGAACAAATGCTTCTTTTGTATATCACTTTGAATCCTAGAGATACAAAATGACGAATTTATTCAAACAAAAACCTTAAGCTGGAAGCATTGAAGAAATCCTCTCAAACGGAAGCAGTTATATCTTGAGCAACCTTTCATTGATGCTCAGACATAGAATAAATATTCACTTAAACCTCAACCTTCTGTTTAAACACGAACTCACGCTCTCTTTTGGAAGCAATTAAAGCCTCTTCGACGTCAACCACCTTTTGATTACATTTCTCAAGTTGGGGGATGAGCTTTCTTAGTTTGCCTTCTTCGATCTTAAGATACTCCATGCCTTTGAGATAGCTAGAACGACAGGTTATTAACTAAGAATCCTTTAGATTTCTCAGCTTGTTGATTAGCCTAGTAAAGTCAAAACCGTCCTTTATAAAATCTTTGAGATTGCCCGTATAATGATTCGACACAGATCTTTAAGGGAAGATAGTGAAATGTGCTTAATCTCAGCTACCATAGCAGTTGTCCCTTGTAAAATATATGCCATCGTCAAGTTATGAGGTTTCACGCATTCGACAGTAAATATCGTAGGGTGAGAAATCAGAAGTCGATTCAGCACGGAACGCAGTGAGCTTTGAATGATAGTGCAATTCTCAAGCACCTCTTAACAAAACTGAGTTGGTACCATGTTTGGCAAAAGAGACTCAAAACCAAACTCATTCACTTATGTTTGCATATTGACCATAGAACCTTGATCATCATGGGAGGATGAGCAAGAATGAGCTGGAGAAGCTAGATAACAGCAAACACAACATGTGTGAGGTGTTTCGAGGGGGATGTTTCCTATGACAAGCTGCAAAGACAGATAAAACATTAGAGTTAGCCCAAACCTTAGCAAGATGTGTTCTAAGTCATCAAATAGGTGTACCCATTGAGAAAAACCTTAGTAGTAAGCTACTAAGTTGGTTTAGAAAGTGTAATGTGAAGAAAAACCTTGGTAGTGAGCTACTAAGTTGACTTACAAATTATATTTTCATAAAAAAAAAATCACTTGGCACCCTTAATTTTATAACGATGTTTGTGTTTGCACCCCACTTTTTTATATTTTTGTATTTCCACCCCACCATTAGTAAAATCTATTAGTTGTTGTCAAAATTTTTTTAAAAAAAAGACCATCTTATCCCTTTTTAATCCAAAATAATATAAAAGTTTAAAAGAATAAAAATTACATAATAATTCATTAAAAACATATTTAAAATCTAAAAATTATATAACAACAGTTAAAAAATGGAAATTAAAGAATTTTTTTTAATTTGAAAATCATGAAAGTAAATATAAATTATAGCAAATATTTAAAAATCCTAAAATAAAACAAATATTTTAAATTGCAAAAAACTTATAAAACGGGGGAAAACTTATAAAAAAATTGAAAATAATAGGTATAACATTTACAAAGTGTGTAATATATTGAAAAAAAATGATAAATCGAAAATATTATAATAAAATATATTCGTCACTACTCACATCACCAACAGTAATTGAATTTTTAACCGCCAAGATTTCAAAATCTCATTTTTGTTCAAACAACAAAGTTATGAGTATTTTAAATGCCTTTTCGAAAAGCTATGGCACAACCTCAACGGACACTCGAGTGAATTTATGAAAATTTGTAAAAAATATTTTAGTGCCCGTTGACACGGCTGTACTAAAATATTTTTATAAATTCATTCGAGTGTTTATTGAGGTCATGTCATAGATTTTCAAAAAGTCTTTTAAAAGACTCACAACATTGTACTTCGGGTAAAAATGAGATTTTGAAGTCTTGGGGATAAAAAATGTGATTAAAGCTGGTGCTGTTAGTGAGGAAAATGATAGCTCGAGCAATTGCGGTAATTTATATAAAAAAATAAAAATAATAGGAAAAATATTTACTAAGTATGAAATATATAAAAAAAAAATTGATAAATTGGAAAAAAATATTAAAAAATACTTTTGTCACTGTTCACAGCACAAATTTTAATCGTATTTTTGACCGCCAAGACTTCAAAATCTTGTTTTTGTCCGAACTACAAAGTTGTGAGTCTTTCAAATACCTTTTCGAAAAGCTATGGCATGATCTCAACGATCACTCGAATGAATTTATAAAATTTTACAAAAATCTTTAAGTGTCCGCTTACATAGTTGAACTGAAAGATTTACATAAATTTACTTGAATGTCTATTTAGGTCGTGCCATAGATTTTCAAAAAGGTCTTTAAAAGACCCACAACTTTGTAGTTCGGGTGAAGATGAGATTTTGAAGTCTTGAAGGTCAAAAATACGATTAAAGTTGGTGTTGTGAATAGTGATGAAAATGGTAGCTCGTGCACATACGGTAATTTTATAAATTTGACAACAATTATATTTCAATATTATAATTTATAGCTGAAACTTTTTTGCTTATATTAAGTATATCGAAGAAAATATTTAGGATGTGGGTATTGACATCCACTTTGGTATTCTTGCACTACATAAGTGTCACTAAAGAAAACTAATTTTAATTTAACATGTTATTTGTTTTTTCAGTATTTTCATTTTTCTTTATTTTTTAGATTATTTCTAGTTTTTTAAATATTGGTGCTTTGCAGAATTTTTAAATGATATTTTTTTTGTAATTTAAAATGTTTTACTATAACTTAAAATGCTTTTTTATTATTTTTCGTATTTTTAAATGTTTTGTTGTAATTTATATTTATTTCCATGATTTCCAGATTTTAAAAACATTTTCTCTAATTTCCAAATTTTTAATAGCTTTTCTATAATTTCCAGATTTTAAAATATGGTTTTAATGATTTATTATGTAATTTTTTTTTAACTTTTATATTGTTTTGAATTAAAACAAGGATAAAATGGTCTTTTTTGAAATTTTGATAGCAAATAACGAATTTTACTAACGGTTGGGTGCAAACACAAAGAGAAAAAAGTGGGGTGTAAACACAAATATCATTACAAAATGAGGAGTGGTAGGTGAAAAAAAACTTCAAAAAAAAACTTAGTAGTAAGTTACTAAGTTGACTTATAAAGTGTAATTTGAAGAAAAACCTTACTAGTAAACTACTAAGTAGACTTACAAAGTGTAATTTTTAAAAAAAACGCAATAGTAATCTATTAAGTTGACTTACAAAGTATAATTTGGAGAAAAACCTTAGTCGTAAGCTACTAAGTTGACTTACAAAGTGTAATTTAAAAAAATAAAAAATAAAAAAACCTTAGTAGTAAGTTACTAAATTGACTTACAAAGTGTAATTTGAAGAAAAACCTTGGTAGTAAGCTAATAAGTTGACTTATAAAAGTGTAATTTTGAAAATAAAAACTTAGTATTAAGCTACTAAGTTAACTTACAAAGTATAAATTTGAGAAAATCTTAGCAGTCAGCTGCTAAGTTGACTTCCAAGGTGTATAATTGAGATAAACCTTAATTAAATTTGAGCTAAGTCACAAAGAAAAATTATACAAGTGTTTGGAAAACTACCTCATCAATAGTTGAAAAGACAGTTGAGGAGGAGGAAAATATTACATCCTCTAATGGCGCTTGAGATTCAATAGTTACAACAGCCTCACGAGCCAAGGAAGTTGGCTCATCCAAAGGAAACTCAGTCTATCTTATCTAGGGAGCAACTGCCACTGAAATCAAAGGAACCTCAACCGAAGGAGCTTCGAGCTCTCTTTCCTCACCCTTAGAAAGCTGTAACACCACAAAGCTGAAGAAGCTCAAAAATAAAGTCCACGCCGTAGAAAAAAACATTGAATAACATTTTGTTATTAAAAGTAAATTACCTCAACAATGGTTTCACGAAAAAGAGGAAGCCTATCCAAGGGAAGCACATATGTAGCCAGTACGCTCACCTACAATAACAACATTAATCTAAGTATTGATAATCCACACATAATGAGAAAATGTAATAATAACTAAGATAAAAAAAATCTTTGTCAACCTACCTCGAGAGAATTAGTGGGAGGGACCACAGCGAGTGGAAACTCCATTGAAGTTAAAGGAGTTAGGGGAATGAAAGATATAAAAACTTGACTTGAAACTCTCACTGGTTCTTTATCCATATATATTTTTTGTGTTATAACAGTAGCACACTCAGAAGGGGACCTTCGAGAAAAAGTAAGTAAGATCATTGAAGAACAGGGCAATGTAGAAGGTGCAACGTTGGTATCTCCAATAATTGGACTTAACTATTCCTTCGATGGAGGGTCAGCGTCAATATTTAGAATACCCACTAAAAATTAGGGGACATCCTACAAAGGGAAATAAAACAAAATGCAATAAAGGATACTTATTTCATAAAAAAATAGCTCCACACTTAGTGAAACGAATTACTAGTCGGGCTTGATGAGGTTGCTCAGGCAAAGCATCATGCGTGAAAACATCCTCCATAACATCAATTGGTTTATCAGTTAAAGTTCGATCAGAAGAACCTGAGGGAGAAGGAGTAAGAGTTATGATCACACGTGCTTGATTTAGTTTATTCCTCAATTATTTTTCATTGAGGATGCACATCAATAGGATATCCTTTATTCGTTAGAAAATTTGGAGCAGCCTCCTTGCGATGAACCTGAGAAATAATAAAATCGTCAATTGGATGACTTCTCTCTAAACCAACTAAAGCATCATCTGCACTAACATGAATGGGATTTATTCTAGATAAAACGTCAACTACCATTAATCGGACCTTATCAAAGAGGTTTGGTCTAATGGGGCTAATAGACTCCGGAGGTATGCCAAACCACCTCAAATGAACGATGAGTTCCTTTAGATTTCTTAAAAGCTTTGGATTTTCTGGGATCTCCATCTGATGGAGCTTTCCTTTTTGCACCAACAACGATCGAACGCCTTATTTCTTGCCTTTCTTTCCCCTTGAACAATCTCACTGATTGGGGCCAAATGAGGGAACTCTTTAAGTGGTTCAATGTTAGTGTTGCTTAGTTCAAACTCCAAACCAACAATTGAATTATTTTTAAGACCAAGTTTGTTTGGCCCAAAACATTCCACATCAAGATAAACTGGTTGAGTTCTAACGAATGCCTTAAACTGCCTGACTTAGGTCCTCAAAAGTGACAGAACCAGCCCATCGAAACAAAACCATTCCCTCCCTTATCAGGAATAATTATTTTATTATTAAACTCAACAAAAATAGAAAATGTACTATGACGAGTGAAGTTAAGGCTTGCAATACAAAAAGAATCACCAATTCTACTATTTCGGCAAATTGGTAGGGAGATACCTTGGTCAAAACCGAACTCCCTATCATAACGATGAGGGTTATAAGCCTCATTTTGTTTATTTTATTTGGTAAATGATGGAAGGTGGTTGGGTGTAAGCATAATTACCACAATTAAATGGAGAATCTTCAATCACGGACTTCTTCGAGCTCATCAAATAAACTATGTAAGTTTCATCCTTGAAGAATGATCACGTTTTGGCATAAGTTTTTTCAAATTAAGTCATATCTGCGAAAGCACCATGGTCATCAATCAGAGGGAGAAAGTCTTTCTTGATTTTTTTTTATTCCAATGCAATAATCTTGGAAGGCCCATTTTGAAATTTTTTAATTGGGAGATCTACCGGAGCAAGTTTGGGGAACCTATTATAGAGCAACCCCATCAAAAGGATTGCGTTGACAAAATTAGAGACATCATATCTGCCAACAGAATGATCTATGTGGAAATGAGCTTTATCCAACCAAGTGTATAAAGAGTCCAACAGTATAGCAGCCAAAGGAATATTAACCCCACTAGCCAATCTAATTGCGAAATTTATCAAGTCCTTACGTGGCTAATCGTCGAGTTTTCCAGGCAAGAAGAAGTAATAAAGAGGGAATAAATATAGTCAACTAGTTCTGAAGGCGGGCCTTTACCAAAGCCAAAAGGAGTATCGGGTATAATACCTTTTTCCTTCTGCTCCTTCTAAAGCTTCATAGGAGCCCAGTGGCGGAACCAGGATTTTACATTGGGACGGGCTAAGAAGTAACTTACACATTATTCAAATAAAACAAACACAAATATTTAAATATTTAGACAATAGCATACCAAAATCGTCGATTCAAAATAGACAAAAGAGCGTTTTCGCTATATTTAGTCACATGTGACACAAAAAAAATACATCATATGAGCTAATGAAGTTGAACCCTACGATCCTTTCGTGAATCAAAATCATCTATTAGCAAATCCAAACCAATGTCTTCAGCAAGCTCTCTTTCAATTGTGAGTATCATGAAATCTTCGAGGAAATCATCACCCATCTTGTTACGGAGAGTCGTTTTTACAAGTTTCATAGCTGAAAAGGCACGTTCTGTTGATGCTGTGGAGACGGAAAGAGTCAATACAAGACGAATCAATCTATCAACCAAGCAATAGATATCCTTTTTCCTTGTTTCAGCTAATGTACAACACAATTCAGAGATTCTGGATAAATTTTGAAAACTAGGATGAGTTGGAATGTCAAGCTCATAGTGTTGCAATTGACACCTCAATGTGCATACATCATCTTTGGAAAAATCACAAGGATAAAATTTTTCTGCAAGCTTGCATATATCATCAATGTTAAATGACTTATAAGCATCACGAGGATCTAAAGCAGAGCTAAGAATAAGAATTTCCATTGCCCCCTCGGAAAATCTACAATTTAACTCCATTATTTGAAAGTCGATTGCAACATTGAATGTATCGACTTGGTAGTGATGATAAATTGTAATATTATCTCGTTGCTGACAAGTACGCCGAGTGCCCACTTTATAACAAGCATCCATATTTGGGATCTCAATACCATGTTTTTCACAAAACGACTGCACTTTATCAAAGAAGGAATTCCAACCAGTTTCCCTTAACTTTTGAAGAAGCCTTTTTGTTGTTGAAACAAGTTGCATAGCATTTACAATGTCTTGAGACTTTTGCTGAAGTGCTTGGCAAAGTATATCAGTGATCCCCATGATCGCATTCAATAAATGTAAAATAAATACAAATTCAAATGAGGTCATCGCATCATAAGCACCTTTAGCCTCTGACCGTATATGATGATTAGCACCATTTAACCAAAGATTTTCAACAATTTCACAAGATGGGCCAAACAAATCAATCAAACTGCGAACAGAACTCAAGTGCGAGCTCCAACGAGTGGCTCCAGTACGATGTAATGACTTCCTTTGATTAACACCTCTTCCCGTTTGAAGTTCACCAAGTGCCACCTTATTTGCAACTTCAGCAGCTTGTCTCGACTGCAATTCAGTTTGACGTTTTGGAGAAGCGCCAATAATATTGACAACAACATTCAACTTTGAGAAGAACAACCATATATCTTGCACATCTCTGGATGCCGAAACTAATGCAAGTTGTAACTGGTGGGCAAAGCAATGCACGTAATATGCATATGGACACTCCTTAAGAAAGAGCGCTTGTAATCCATTCCAAGATCCCCGCATATTGCTAGCGCCATCATATCCTTGACCCCGCTTTTTATCAACATGTAGATCATAGCAAGAAAGTACCTCAACAATTTCTTTTTTAAGTGTCAAGGCAGTGGTGTCTTCTACGCTCACAATACCCAAAAAATCGCTCGCGTACCACCCCTCCTTCATCAACAAATCTTATGACAATTGCCATTTGCTCTTTAATAGAGACATCTTGTGCTTCATCAACCAATATACAATAACTCCCATCACCAATTTCTTTACGAATCTTACTTCTCACATTATCACCAAGAATATTCAAGATTTCTTTTTGGATCAATGAAGAAGTATACTTCGCATTTCCTGGAGCTTTTTTTAAGACAACCTCAGCAACTTTTTCATTATGATTTGCTGTGTGTTTTATCAATTCAATGAAATTTCCAGCATTTAGTGAGTCAGGAGATTCATCATGAGCTCTAAATGCACATGCTTGAAATGCAAGCCAACGTGCACATTCAATTGATGTCTTTAAACGCAACCGATTCTTTTCAACAACTTCTTTAGACTGTGAATTCAAAACCCTTCGAATGTGTTGAAAAGGATTCATCAAATCTTCAGCTGATTGGACAGAACTCATATGGACTGAAGGAGTACAACCCATGTGTTTCAGAAAAGAACATTTGGGGCCACCAATCCTTTTCCAACTTTGGAACCCATCAACTGTAAATGTCGGTCGGGTGGGTGGATTAGTTTCAAACAAGAAACAATAAAAACAATATGCTCTATTCTTTTCAATAGAATACTCAAGCCAAGGGTATCTGTCAAACCAACCACTTTGAAAGCGGCGAATTTGTTTTTCGTATTGGATGGGTGGATATTCATGAAGTATGGGTTGATAAGGTCCCATTTTTAGGTATCTTTTTCGAATCTCATCCCGGTCATCAACGGGTTGTTGCCAAATTTGTAGACGCAACCCAGGATCTCGAGTGAAAGTGTTGTCTTCTTCAATAGGTTCAACCCTTTGAATTTTAGGAGGTGGCTCGGGGGAGACTGAACGAGTATCATTCGTCAATATAGGCGCATGTGAATCATTTTTTGGTTTGAAAAATGATAACAAAGTTTTTCTTGACATTGGAACCTAAAATAATGCCCAAAAAAATATAAATTAGTTAATAATAAAAAAGAATTAAAAGACCTAATTTCAGCAAGTAAATAAAAATAAAAATGTAGGTAATAAAAATCCTAATTACAACAATAAAGTCCCAAAATTGATAAAAGACCTAATTAAAAATTAGCTTGATAAAAGCCCTAATTAAAAATTACCTTGATAAAAGCCCTAAATAAAAGTTATTAGTTGTAGTTATTGGTATATCTAACAAACAATTTATTATTTCTATAGTAAGTGTGTGAGATAGATAATAAAAGTTTGAAACAAATTATATGAACAATTGGAGAGAAGACATGAGGTGAGGAGCAAACATTCAAGAATGAAAAATTACCAAGTGGTTGGATGGAAGCGGCGGCGGCGGAACAGGGGCGGCTGGCCGGCAGGCTAAACAGGGCACCTTGGGCAGGGGAGGGGACTGAGATGAGAGGGTAGCAGCAAGCAGGTATTTGGATTTGGTTTTGGACGGATGAGAGGGAAGCAGCAGGTATTTGTGTTGTGGCTTGTCACTTGTGGGTCTTATGTTTTGTTTTAAGTTTAAAGAAAGGGGAGGGCTGAACTGTAATTTCTCTAAAATTTACACTATTTTTTTTTTTTATCTGAGACGGGCTGGAGCCCCCCCCCCCCCCCCCCCCAGCCCTCTCTTGGTACCGCCTCTGTAGGAGCCTTATAAAAATACTTGATCAATTTACCAAAAGTGTGCGCGAACAAGTATATCAAGATCCATTCAAGCTTCAGTTTCCTTATTGTCAAGTGATTCATCGTCAAAAAGCACAATACCACGAGGCTCTATTCCCATTAATTCACACATGTCTTCCAAGGTGATCATGAACTCACCCTAAGATTCCATGAAAGCAGAGGCGGTACCAAGAGAGGGCTGGGGGGGGGGGGCTCCAGCCCGTCTCAGATTAAAAAAAAAATAGTGTAAATTTTAGAGAAATTACAGTTCAGCCCTCCCCTTTCTTTAAACTTAAAACAAAACATAAGACCCACAAGTGACAAGCCACAACACAAATACCTGCTGCTGTCCTCTCATCCGTCCAAAACCAAATCCAAATACCTGCTTGCTGCTACCCTCTCATCTCAGTCCCCTCCCCTGCCCAGGGTGCCCTGTTTAGCCTGCCGGCCAGCCGCCCCTGTTCCGGTCCGGAGACCCGCCGCCGCCGCTTCCATCCAACCACTTGGTAATTTTTCATTCTTGAATGTTTGCTCCTCACCTCATGTCTTCTCTCCAATTGTTCATATAATTTGTTTCAAACTTTTATTATCTATCTCACACACTTACTATAGAAATAATAAATTATTTGTTAGATATACCAATAACTACAACTAATAACTTTTATTTAGGGCTTTTATCAAGGTAATTTTTAATTAGGGCTTTTATCAAGCTAATTTTTAATTAGGGCTTTTATCAATTTTGGGACTTTATTGTTGTAATTAGGATTTTTATTACCTACATTTTTATTTTTATTTACTTGCTGAAATTAGGGCTTTTAATTCTTTTTTATTATTAACTAATTTATATTTTTTTGGGCATTATTTTAGGTTCCAATGTCAAGAAAAACTTTGTTATCATTTTTCAAACCAAAAAATGATTCACATGCGCCTATATTGACGAATGATACTCGTTCAGTCTCCCCCGAGCCACCTCCTAAAATTCAAAGGGTTGAACCTATTGAAGAAGACAACACTTTCACTCGAGATCCTGGGTTGCGTCTACAAATTTGGCAACAACCCGTTGATGACCGGGATGAGATTCGAAAAAGATACCTAAAAATGGGACCTTATCAACCCATACTTCATGAATATCCACCCATCCAATACGAAAAACAAATTCGCCGCTTTCAAAGTGGTTGGTTTGACAGATGCCCTTGGCTTGAGTATTCTATTGAAAAGAATAGAGCATATTGTTTTTATTGTTTCTTGTTTGAAACTAATCCACCCACCCGACCGGCATTTACAGTTGATGGGTTCCAAAGTTGGAAAAGGATTGGTGGCCCCAAATGTTCTTTTCTGAAACACATGGGTTGTACTCCTTCAGTCCATATGAGTTCTGTCCAATCAGCTGAAGATTTGATGAATCCTTTTCAACACATTCGAAGGGTTTTGAATTCACAGTCTAAAGAAGTTGTTGAAAAGAATCGGTTGCGTTTAAAGACATCAATTGAATGTGCACGTTGGCTTGCATTTCAAGCATGTGCATTTAGAGCTCATGATGAATCTCCTGACTCACTAAATGCTGGAAATTTCATTGAATTGATAAAACACACAGCAAATCATAATGAAAAAGTTGCTGAGGTTGTCTTAAAAAAAGCTCCAGGAAATGCGAAGTATACTTCTTCATTGATCCAAAAAGAAATCTTGAATATTCTTGGTGATAATGTGAGAAGTAAGATTCGTAAAGAAATTGGTGATGGGAGTTATTGTATATTGGTTGATGAAGCACAAGATGTCTCTATTAAAGAGCAAATGGCAATTGTCATAAGATTTTTTGATGAAGGAGGGGTGGTACGCGAGCGATTTTTTGGGTATTGTGAGCGTAGAAGACACCACTGCCTTGACACTTAATAAAGAAATTGTTGAGGTACTTTCTTGCTATGATCTACATGTTGATAAAATGCGGGGTCAAGGATATGATGGCGCTAGCAATATGCGGGGATCTTGGAATGGATTACAAGCGCTCTTTCTTAAGGAGTGTCCATATGCATATAACGTGCATTGCTTTGCCCACCAGTTACAACTTGCATTAGTTTCGGCATCCAGAGATGTGCAAGATATATGGTTGTTCTTCTCAAAGTTGAATGTTGTTGTCAATATTATTGGCGCTTCTCCAAAACGTCAAACTGAATTGCAGTCGAGACAAGCTGCTGAAGTTGCAAATAAGGTGGCACTTGGTGAACTTCAAACGGGAAGAGGTGTTAATCAAAGGAAGTCATTACATCGTGCTGGAGCCACTCGTTGGAGCTCGCACTTGAGTTCTGTTCGCAGTTTGATTGATTTGTTTGGCCCATCTTGTGAAATTGTTGAAAATCTTTGGTTAAATGGTGCTAATCATCCTATACGGTCAGAGGCTAAAGGTGCTTATGATGCGATGACCTCATTTGAATTTGTATTTATTTTACATTTATTGAATGCGATCATGGGGATCACTGATATACTTTGCCAAGCACTTCAGCAAAAGTCTCAAGACATTGTAAATGCTATGCAACTTGTTTCAACAACAAAAAGGCTTCTTCAAAAGTTAAGGGAAACTGGTTGGAATTCCTTCTTTGATAAAGTGCAGTCGTTTTGTGAAAAACATGGTATTGAGATCCCAAATATGGATGCTTGTTATAAAGTGGGCACTCGGCGTACTTGTCAGCAACGAGATAATATTACAATTTATCATCACTACCAAGTCGATACATTCAATGTTGCAATCGACTTTCAAATAATGGAGTTAAATTGTAGATTTTCCGAGGGGGCAATGGAAATTCTTATTCTTAGCTCTGCTTTAGATCCTCGTGATGCTTATAAGTCATTTAATATTGATGATATATGCAAGCTTGCAGAAAAATTTTATCCTTGTGATTTTTCCAAAGATGATGTATGCACATAGAGGTGTCAATTGCAACACTATGAGCTTGACATTCCAACTCATCCTAGTTTTCAAAATTTGTCCAGAATCTCTGAATTGTGTTGTACATTAGCTGAAACAAGGAAAAAGGATATCTATTGCTTGGTTGATAGATTGATTCGTCTTGTATTGACTCTTCCCGTCTCCACAGCATCAACAGAACGTGCCTTTTCAGCTATGAAACTTGTAAAAACGACTCTCCGTAACAAGATGGGTGATGATTTCCTCGAAGATTGCATGATACTCACAATTGAAAGAGAGCTTGCTGAAGACATTGATTTGGATTTGCTAATAGATGATTTTGATTCACGAAAGGATCGTAGGGTTCAACTTCATTAGCTCATATGATGTATTTTTTTTGTGTCACATGTGACTAAATATAGCGAAAACGCTCTTTTGTCTATTTTGAATCGACGATTTTGGTATGCTATTGTCTAAATATTTAAATATTTGTGTTTGTTTTATTTGAATAATGTGTAAGTTACTTCTTAGCCCGTCCCAATGTAAAATCCTGGTTCCGCCACTGCATGAAAGTATGAGATAAATAATTCCAGCATTAAATTAGCAGGTGGAAAGTAGACTTATTCTTGAAGAGGGTAAGTCTCCAAAACAAATAGGCAACATTGGAAAATCCAAATTTACAGAGAGTATCATCATAATTCTTGTAAATATATGTTATCCAAGTAATAAAATACTCAGGCAAACCACCAAGCACCTTGAAATCAATGTTGTAGTAGGGTAAGTCTCCACGGTCCATTTAAAATCTCAAAATACGATAAAGAGGACGATAACCACCTTTGATTTGGCTTTTAGGTTGATCAGCCATTAATAAAGGATCATTTGATCCTTTCAAGTTTATTGAGGAAGCTTTACTCTATTCCAAAAATTTTCCTCATATCCAAACAATGGATCACAACGGTAATGACTAAACAAAGCCTATCTCCTGCCATTTCTGATGTTGGAGCTTCGCATGTGTTCTTATCGAAAACCTCCATAACTTTGCTCAATGATGCTGTTGAATAGAAAACAACATTATGAGAAAAAATATGAGGAAAATGTTTTGGAAAAGGTAGACGAAGATAATTAGTGACTAATTGATAAGTAATTGAATATTTAAGTAATAGAGAACACTCTCTCTATTTCTAAAACACTTAGAAGCTCAAGTTTTAATGATGGTAAAAGACTTAGAAGATTTGGGGGGAAATGAAATAGATGAGTTTTTTTCATAGGGTTACGAATAAAATAGTCGTTTTACAAATCTTTTGTTTGTTCACTATACAATGCGACCATTTAAAAATGGGGTAAAAATGATTGTTATGTTACCCAATGCCCTAAAAATCATCTTGTGGTATACATGGCAAACAGTGATGGTGATATTAAAAGGAATAATCTTAGCATTTAATGCTAAAGATACACAAAAATTAGTTGACATGGGTAAAAGGCAAATGGATTTAAATTAACACATGTACATATAAGGTTCTTCGATTTAAGGTTCCTTAGCAGGAGATTCTTTGGTTTGAGATTTATCGAATAAAGGTTCCTCGTGTCTAGGTGCGTATATTCAAGATGTCTCGAACTATGGTTCATCCAAAGCAAGGTGTTTAAGAATAAAAGAATTCTTGAAGCCCAGTTGACTCGCGTGCAAACCAGTTGTTTCTATTTGAATTACTTTGATTTAAGGATTTTTCCATTCAAGGAGTTTTATGATTCATTTTAATGAGATGTTTCATACAAAAACTTCTTGTTTACACATTTAACTTTCTCTACGATGGGCAAATGGAGGAGGGACTTATTTGTAAAACTCCCTACTCAGGGATAAATTACCCCAACAAGAGAGTAATAATAAGGCCACGACATAAGGGAGTTCATTAGATGATTTAGGAGAACTACTAAATCTAGTCATATTCACTACTCAAGAAAATACAAGTTGTATTATATAGAGGAGGTTAAATGTGCTCATACGAACGACCAAGTCTGGCATAACTGAGGAGGCTCATATGCTTCGTTGAGCAACCGGGCTGGGAAGGTCACCGAGGAAACTACTTTTATGAATACATGGAGCAAAATATCTCTGCACGATTAATCATATTTCGAAACAACTCTGCACGATTGAGCATGTTTAGAAACAACGCTGCATAATTGAGTATATTTTAAAACAACTCTACACAATTAAGTACATTTTGAAATAACTGTGCACGATTGAGAACATTTTGAAACAGCTCTGTACGATTGAGCATGCTGTGAAATAACTTACCCTATTAAGCATGCTGTGAGAAACCATCAGCTTACGCGATTAAAGTATCAATGAGTTATAAGAAGTGCTGGCATTGAGAGCAATACCTAACATATATAAATATTCCTTTTAAACACAATTCCATGCGTGAAGACTTTCTTATTATATATTGGGCAACATGCTTGAGCCACAGGCTAAAGCTAGAGCAATTTTAACTAAAATAATATTTTCTCCATGTTTTAAGGCAGACTTAAACCCATGCTTAAGGAGTTTGATCCCCATTAATATGTTGGTGGTGGTATACTTGCAGAAGATTCCAAAAGGGAAATAGATACTCAAGGTTCCACGAGTTAAGGCTGAAACTATATATCTTTATGAATTCATTGAAGGCATGGATCCATAATTAGTAGACATAAGAATAATTTAGGACGACAATAAAAACACATAGATAAGATAGAGACAAGATATTTTTCTCGAGTTCTTGAGAAGTTTAAATAGTTATACACTTTAGATGAGAAGTTTTATGGGGATTAAGTGGTTGTAAACATAGATCTTCATTCCGTAGTGTGAAATAAAACTCGAGCTCCTTTGGACGTAGCCCAAGTTGGGTAAATCGCGTTGATTACCGTGTTCTTACAGTTTATTTTCCCTATTTTGAGTATATTTTCATCACTTATTGAGTTTTCTCATTATCATTTGTGCTATATATATTCATCATCGCCATTAATAAAGATTATGCCTCATTTTTCACTACAAGCACCCAGGCAACAAGAGAAATTACTACTTCTTCTCACAACCCAAAGAGAAGTAGCCTCTTACAACAAGCTCAGCTACTAACTTATCCCTCAACATATATGTTGATACCAAATTTAATCTGCTGACGTGGATCAATAATAAGAAGACACGTGTCAATCTACATGGCACAATAACAACGAGGAAGTTTATTTCCCCCCGACCAAGTCATGTTCGCTCCGAACAACAAGGACACCCCGAGGAACCACAACATTCCGAGGAACTCCAACGCTCTGAGGAACTCCTTAACGACAAGCAAATAAGGCGGTCCGAGCTGCATCTCGGCCACAGCATTGATTGCCAGATAACGAACAGTCCAACTGGTTCATTAAATGATTATCCTTGACGCACAAGCCTAAGGGCATTAAATGTATTACCCTTTCATATGTATATCATTTAATGTATCGACCCTTTCATGTACAGCCTCAAGGCTATAAATACCTTGTATCATCCTCATTCAAGGGGACCGGAATTTCTTGAGAGAACTTGTAATCAAGAATTCCATAAACACTCAGCAATAACATAACAGTGGACGTAGGCTTTATTCCTAGCCGAACCACTTTAAAAATCTTTGTCTTATTTATTTATCTGTGATTGAATAATTAGAGCGATCTAGTTTTTTACATCAACAGATTGGCGCCGTCTGTGGGAACGTGTTACAAGCGTTGTTCTCCACCAAAAGCTAAGTTTTTATTTTCTCTACGTATAATCAATTATACATAAATCTTTTGATTCAATCATGATTTTTATGTTTATATACATAAATTAATTGTCCAATTTTTATCTGCAAATTGTGGCATATCATGATTTTTAAATCACAACTGTTAGATTTATCCTTATTTAGAAATCTGAAAAATAGTGGATTTCATAAATCATAACTTTTTGCTTGATTCTCAAGTTTCAATTTTATATCATGGAATAAATATTTTAAATTATTGCATATACCAATATATACGACGATGATAAGATTTAATCATTTTCATTGTTGATTTTGAAATAAATTTTGTAAGATATTTGATGTCTATTCATATTCCCATCATATTTTTAATAAAAGAATGGGAAAAGGTTAAAGACAATGAAAAGTCTTCTCATGGAAATCATGACCCAGATCCATTCTCTCTCTCTTTAAGTTTGAGTCTCTTTGCATTCACAAGTTTAAGTCTCTTTGTATTCATTTTTATGAATTATATACTTAATTTGGTTCATCTTCCATCTATGTCAATAAAGTCAAATTGATTGATTTTTTATTTTTGGTCCAAATTGGGAATAGGAAGGGATCAATATAAAAAAAAAAAATAAATAATTTTCTCTCACCTGAAAAATCATTACCCACCTCTTGTAAAAGAGGATCAGTAAAACAATCATGACCATATCAAGACTTTGGGCACAAATTTGATATGTTGGCCCCTCGTTCATCACATCACAAGGTTTCTTTGATGAAATCACACGATCTAGTGGGTTATATATTTATTCATTTAATTAACAGTCTCAAGGCTTAAATTTTACATTGAATGTTATTTTTTGATCTAAAGATTTGAGATATTCTGGTCATCCAACCATATATTCTATAATTTGAGATATCCTTAAATGTTGGTCGGCAACATCCATGTCGTTTGTCGTCAGCAGTATAATCTTGGGGTATTAAAAAAAATGTTAAGCACCCCTGATATTTCTTTAAACACGAGTTCGGCTTGGGGACAAGCAGGGGGCTTAAGTCTTTTTAACTTATGATCACTCCAAAAATATTTTTAAACAGCAACTAATACCTGATTGGTTGTTGGAGATTAAATAAATTTACAAAAACTTTACGTCTTATTTATGATGCATATTTGATAATAATTTGTCCATCTCACACACATTTGGCATAAAAATATTATTTCATATTTTGAAATTTTTATGCTGATACATATCATATATTGATTGGATGAGTAAATTATTCTCATGACTAATCAATTCAGCTTACACATATGGTAGAGCAAAATATTAATTTTTACAGGCACAAGATGCAATGCCGACGAATGCTGAAGCACATCCATTCGGATGCATATTATATATTCATCTCATCATGGAGCTCAACGAGATACTTATTCAGTTCTGAAGGAAAAGCTACAATATTTATTATATTTCACCCCCAACGGATAGTTGGTCGGGGTCATTCTTATTTATATTCAGGCCCATATATATTGGCTCAAGCACAAATTATTCTATATATCCCTTGGGATTCATATTCTATATTCATCTCAATATGGAGCTCGGCGAGATACTTATTATCATATTCAGCTCTGAGGAGAACTATAACATTTATTATATTTCACCCCCAACGAATTGTTGGTCGGGGTAATTCTTATTTATATACAGGCCCAGCAAAGTTCTCGGCCATATTCTTATGTTCTGGAAAATATTATTCTTATTCGACATTCTGCAATTATGCCTCGACAGGATACTTATTCAGCTTTAAGGAGAATTACAACATTCGTTCGGATAATTCTTATTTATATTCAGGCCTGACAACATTCTCGGCCATATTATTATGTTCTGAAAGATCTTATTCTTGTTCGGCATTATATGATTCTACCTCGACTGATCGGCGAGGCACTTTATTATTTTTAATTATTCTTTATATCTATTTGGATGCATATTCTATTCTCATTTCAGCATGGAGCTCGACCAACATTTATTATATCTTATTCAGCTCCAAGGATGTCTCCAACATTTATTATATCTTATTCAGCTCCAAGGATGTCTCCAGCATTTATTATATTTATTACCAACAATCTGTTGGTCATCGCCGAGGAGATATCCTGCATTTATATTATCTTATTCCCAACGAATCTGTTGGTCAGCGCCGAGGAGATCTCTAGCATTTGTATTATTTTATTCCCAACAAATCTGTTGGTCAGCGCTGAGGAGGTCTCCAGTATTTATATTATCTTATTCCCAACAATCTGTTGGTCAGCTCCGAGGAAGTCTTCATCATTTATTATCAATTACCACCAACTCTGATCGGTAGATAAAATCCAACTCCGGTTGGTAGACAAAATCCAACTCCGGTTGGTAGATAAAATCCAACTTCGGTTGGTAGAAAAAATCCAACTCCGGTTGGTAGACAAAATCCAACTTCGGTTGGTAGAAAAAATCCAACTCCGGTTGGTAGATAAAATCCAACTCCGGTTGGTATTGGTCGATAAATCTCATTCAAAGTTCACATTCCACAGTTGGGGGCTTATATTACAGATATATTTGTTCATTTGGTGGCACATTCTTATATCATCATGCAGTCGAGCATCAAATTCAACCCCGACTAATCAGGAGGTATATTGAAGTTCAAGAGGAATATTGAAGTTCAGGAGATATATTGAAGTTCAGGAGGAATATTGAAGTTCAGGAGATATATTGAAGTTCAGGAGGTATATTGAAATTCAAGAGGTGTATTCAGAAGTATCACGACATGATGAAAGAAAGCGACAAGTATTCCCTCGAGGAACTCTGTCAGACCAGAAATTTGAAGACGAGGTACCTACATGGAGATTATATGTAGATGGATCATCTTGCACAGCTGGTTGTGGAGCAGGGATTGTTTTAAACACCCCAGATGATATTGACATGGAGTATGCCTTGAGACTCCAATTCAAAGCTTCCAATAATGAGGCTGAGTATGATGCTATGATAGCAGGTTTTCATTTGGCGAAAGTCATGGAGGCACGGCAAGTAATTGTTTTCAGTGATTCTCAATTAATTGAATCAAATGATGGGAATATATGCAGTGAATGGAGAGTCGATGGTCAAGTACCATGCAAAGGTGATGGAGTTATTGACAGAATTTGATGCTATTCAATTGGTGAGGACACCGAGGATGGAGAATGCTAGAGCAGACGCATTGGCCCGATTAGCATCAGCTACTTGTACCGAGCTGCGAAGAACGATACCAATTGAAGTATTAGAAAGTCGGAGCATATATTGAGGAGGAACAATTACCGGAGGATAATCTCGCTGCCTAGAAATGGAAGTTTAAAGCTGCTCGGTATGTATTAATTAATGGTATTTTGTATAGACGAGGAATTATGACAGGTTTGCAAAGATGTGTACATTCCTCCGAGGTGAAAGAATTGGTTAAAGAGATCCATGAAGGGTCCTGTGGAGCCCATGTAGCAGGTCGGACACTTTTGCAAAAGGTGATGACGCAGAGATACTACTGGCCGACGATGAGAGCTAACTATATAAGCCTATGCCAAGAAATGTGACAAGTGCCAACGCTTTTCCTCCATCCGAAGAATTCCACAAGCATTGTTGACACCCATAACTCCCTTTGGCCATTTGCCATATGGGGATTGATTTGGTTGGACCATTACCGACGACTCGAGGAAGATTCAAATACCTCGTCATCACAGTAGATTATTTTACTAAGTGGATAGAAGCTGAGCCACTTATTGACATGACATACGAGAAGAAGAGCATCCAGCCCCGAGAAGAATCAAGCTACACAAGAGGAAATGAAGACCGAGCCAGAGAGATCTAGATCTCCTTGCCGGGTAGAAGAAAAACAATAAATGGAGAATGTGTGTTGATTTCACCGATCTCAACAAAGCAGTGGATGCCACCTCGGGACACGAGTTGCTCATGGATACTTACTCTGGCTAACACCAGATCAAAATGAAACCTGAAGACAGGGAACGACATAACAGCGGCTAATGAACAAGGTTTTTGCCGAGCAAATCAGTTGCAGTATGGAAGTCTATGTTGACGACATGCAAGAAAGCTGCTGATCATTTGGTTGACTTGAGTCAAACTTTTGATCAACTGGATAATTATCAAATGAAACTCAACCCGACGAAGTGCACATTTGGAGTACGAGAAGGAATGTTCCTCGGGTACATCATCAACCAGCGAGACGTTGAAGCAAATCCAGACAAGATCAAAGCCCTGTTAGGGTTGCGATCCCCAAAAACGAAAGAAGAGGTGCAAAGATCAGATACCCAAAGCGGGAAAAATTGGCAGTGGCATTAATTAAAGCAAGTAGAAGAAGGAGGCTGTGTTTCCAGGCCCATACCATGCATGCCGACATGCCATTAATACAAGCTATAGCGGAGTTTACTGATCTTAATACTCCCGAGGAACAAAAGTTGCTCGCTGATCAACCTGTGGACGTTACAGGATGCAAGGCAGAAATGGTTGGGAGGATTCCTAATACTCTCGAGGAACAAAAGTTGCTTGCTGATCAACCTGTGAATGTTACAGGATGCAATGCAGAAATGGTTGGGAGGATTCCTAATACTCCCGAGAAACAAACATTGCTCGCTGATCAACCTGTGGATGTTACAGGATCAACCAAGAAGACTGCTCTAAGGAGCCATGCTCTACGGAGCCAAGCTCTACGGAGCAAAAGTGCTATAAGTAGCCAACCTCCTTTGGTTAGGAGGACAAGCTCTACGGAGCGCTCTACGGAGCAAAAGTGCTATAAGTAGCCAACCTCCTTTGGTTAGGAGGATAAGCTCTACGGAGCGCTCTACGGAGCAAAAGTGCTATAAGTAGCCAACCTCCTTTGGTTAGGAGGACATGCTCCAAGGAGCCAAAAAGTTCGAAAGAACCCTACTACTCCTTTGATTAGGAGGTGTATACCAGCATGATCAACTACGGTTGGTAAGATTTTATATACTCTCGCATTACAGCTTATGTTGGTCGGGAGGTAACATTATTACAAAAAGTTCTTTAAAGAATAAAATATTCCAAACTATACCAAGTATGGTTGGTCGGGGATAAAAACCCATCAACTGTAGTTGGTCGACAAACATTATTTATCCACCTTGGTTGGTTGGAAACACTTTGAATAAATTATACTCATTACTTTATTACTAAGTGATCGAGCAACATTACTAATACTTATAATTTTTTTTTGGTCGATGAACCATACAATATTGTTATGCAAGCACAAATAATAAAGTGTTTGATATTTACAAAACAATAGCAAATTCAAATTTGCGAACAAAAATGAAATTCTTTCACTGAATTCAAAATGAATTATGCAAATTTATTACATTGATATTAAATTGTGTACTAACTATTACATTGAGATTCCTACTCTATTGGTTTCTCTCCCTCTGATTTTGAAACAGGTTCCTCGCCAGCAGGAAGATCATCCAAAACATAATGGAAATTTTATGAAATTAAGATATTTCAGCATTCTGATGTTCATCACAGATGGTCTGTCCGAGCAACTCTTGCTCGTCCCCGAGCAGCTCTTGCTCGTCCCCGAGAACCTCTTGCTCGCCCCCGAGTAAAGGTAGAAGTTAAAATCAGCATCTACATCACTGAGATCTTTGCTACTACTGTCTCGACCAACATCGAAGAAGAAGTTGCAAGAAAATGTTTCAAAGTCCACCACTAGCTCACAGAATGCAGTAGGTCGGCTAGAAAACCAATCAACATACTTGAAGATTATGATAAGCTACAATCGGCATCATATGTCGTCCAGGAGATAATGCCCTTTATGTCCAACAAATCAAGAAGGTAGATCAAGAATTTCACGAGCACCGAGCAACACTGCAGAATAAATACTCCATCCTTTCAAGTAAACTATCAAGCATGAAGCATTGGGGGCTTCTGTTGATACCAAATTTAATCTGCTGACGTGGATCAATAATAAGAAGACACGTGTCAATCTACATGGCACAATAACAACGAGGAAGTTTATTTCCCCCCGACCAAGTCATGTTCGCTCCGAACAACAAGGACACCCCGAGGAACCACAACATTCCGAGGAACTCCAACGCTCCGAGGAACTCCTTAACGACAAGCAAATAAGGCGGTCCGAGCTGCATCTCGGCCACAGCATTGATTGCCAGATAACGAACAGTCCAACTGGTTCATTAAATGATTATCCTTGACGCACAAGCCTAAGGGCATTAAATGTATTACCCTTTCATATGTATATCATTTAATGTATCGACCCTTTCATGTACAGCCTCAAGGCTATAAATACCTTGTATCATCCTCATTCAAGGGGACCGGAATTTCTTGAGAGAACTTGTAATCAAGAATTCCATAAACACTCAGCAATAACATAACAGTGGACGTAGGCTTTATTCCTAGCCGAACCACTTTAAAAATCTTTGTCTTATTTATTTATCTGTGATTGAATAATTAGAGCGATCTAGTTTTTTACATCAACAATATAGATACTTTCTTTACACTTTGTGGACCATATAAACTCAATGTCTTTATATGTTAACTGAGTAAGAGGCACAATAATCTTTGAGAATCCCTCAACAAACGTCCCATTATAGCGTATCAGGCTGAGGAAACTTCTAACTTCCATCACCATAGTTGGTCTCTCCCAATTAAAAATGGTATCAATCTTCCCAGGTTCTACAACTAATCCATCTTTATTAACTATATGGCTAAAGAAAGAAACATCCTCACGCCATAATTCACACTTTCAAAATTTTGCATAATGTTTCTCCCTCATCAGTATCTAAAATAAAATGCGAAGACTCTCCTCATGCTCATCCCCAGACTTGAGTAAATTAAAATACCATCAATAAACACAATTAAAAATGAATTAAGAAAGGTCATGAATACTCTATTCATGAAATCCATGAAAGAAGCAGGGGCATCGGTCAATCCGAAAGGCATAACCAAAAACTCATAGTGACCATATCTAGTCTTAAAAGTTATCTTGTGGACATCCTCGTCCTTTATTTTTAATTGGTGATACCCGACCATAGATCAATCTTAGAGAAACATCTAGTATCCTTTAACTGGTAAAAAATATCATCAATCCTAGGCAGGGGATATTTATCCTCCACAGTCACTTTGATTAATTATCTATAATCAATAAACATTTTCATAGACCCATCTTTCTTCTTAACAAACAGTATCGGGGAACCCAAGGGAGTTGTAGGGTCTAATTAAGTCACGACCTAACAAGTTTTCTAATTTTTGTTTCATCACTTACAATTTCACGGGTGCCGTCCTATATGGTGCTTTAGAAATAGGCATCACTTCAGGTGTGAGGTCAATGTTAAACTAAATCTCTCTATCTGAGGGTAAACCTGGAAGTTCTTCAGGAAAACCATTTTCAAACTCCGTGATCACTGGGACATCCATTATAATGGTCATGGTATTTTTAAGATCCTTTATGTAAGTTATATCTCCATGTCATCCTCCTTTAACATTCTTTTGTCTCTCATGTCTAATACAAATAAAGGTTTCCTTCTTGGTTTAGTCCCTCTAAAACTTATTTCGACCCCTCCGAGTTTGCAAAGGAAGATCACCTTTTTAATCCATCCATATAAAATGGGTGGGCAAGCAGTCCATACCCAAAATCATATCATAATCATCTATCTCCAAAGGAATTAAGTCAGCCTCAAAATGTCAATTTCCTATTAAAGCGACACACCCCCTAATTATGGTTGCAACCTTAACTGATACTCCTACTGGGGTGTCCATCATTAATTGAGGGTTCAAACTTGGGAGCCTCATATTTAACTTACGTGCAAAAGTGGTGGATACGAAGGAGTGTTGCTTAAGTATTTATATCATCAATAGTAATAGTACTTATTATAACATTCTCATCCTTCTCAGCATCTTTGGCATTCATAGTAAAAATTCTTGCGTAATTCATCGTCTTGTCTACATCCTTCTTTGGCACTCGACATTCCTTAGCCTTGTGGCCTAGTTTACCGTAATTATAGCAGCTCGTTCCCAAGGGGAAATTCTTGGTGAAGTGCCCCTTCATTCCGTAGTTAAAACAAGTGACAACCATGGTATATACCTATTTAAACTATTTATTTTCCGTAGCCCTTAGCAGGTCGCGACCACTGTGCTTATTTCCTTGGCTAACATCTTTCTTAGTTCCCTCCTCATTTCATTTCCTCTTCTTAGCCTTGGCCTTTATTCTCTCTTCAAAATTACATTCTATGATCGGGGGTACTTCCACCAACTTCAAGTATGTCAATAGTATTAGGCCAACCAATCGAATTCAGAGTCCACATTTTAGACCCCTTTCAAACTTCTTAGCCTTCCTTTCTTCTAAATTGATTGCATGAGGTGCAAAATAAGAAAGCTCCATAAACTTTAACTTATATTCAGCCATTTACATTGATCCTTGAGTTAACTCTAGAAACTTTACTTTTAGATTTTCTCTGGCTACGAGCGAGAAATATTTTTTAAGGAAGATTTACTTTAACCTTTTCCACTCAATAACTACACCCTCATCTCCCACTTGTGTCCTCCTGACCATCGTCCACTAGTTATAGGCCTCCACCTCAAACATAAATGTAGCATATGGTACTTTATGCTCTTTGGTGCAGTTCAACACTTCAAAAACATTTTCTATGTTTCTTATCCAGGCACCTGTACAGCATCAGGATCCCTTTTGAAAGGTTGTGACCCCAACTTCCTGAAGTGTTCAATGGTGTAGCCAACGAGCATTTACTCAACTACTCTTCCCTCTATTTCCCTTGCTAGGGCTTTCGCAAACCCAACCACCGTTGGTGGCACTTGTTCTCCATTGGGGATGGAAGTCCCCGCAAGTGCTTAAACTCCTCGACGATAACCTCTTGACATGGCTTTTAGGGAAGAATTAAACACGTATAAGTTCAATATCCCAGTGCAAAGTTTCAAAGTGTAAGTATACCAATAATCTACCTATAATCTCTAGAAATGAACTATTTAATACCATTTGTAATGTCTGTGGCCTTTCCCTATCAAGCCGAGGGGTTATGTCTCTTAATCTCACCCAATAATGATTTAAAGCAATCTTAGTTAGTGCAAACCTAATAGGTTGCAACCCTTAAGTAGGCCTCAATCGGATAATAAGAATTAATATATCCTTTCATTTACCACAAATAGTATTGTATAAGATAATAAGTTTCATCTCAACTAACATTCACATTCCTTAAAACATATATTAAAAGGTCACTTAGTTTGATATAATAAGCTTTACAAATACACGAGCCTAAACAGAGTCTTTACCGTAACAATATATATAATTTCTCGTCAAAATATAATTCAAAGTCTACTTCATCTCTCAATTCTCTTCTCCTCTGTGACCTCTAATCCTGAGGAAGTCAAGAGATAAAGGGATGAGTTCAATTATCCCATTAAAGGTTATAATCAGATGTCCTCAGTCTACGAGTCAATATTAGTAATTACATGAATATGCATATATAAACATAACTACACAATAAACAGAATAATGCAAAATAATGTTTAGATATGAAAATGAGATGACATTATATCCCAATACCACAATTTCAACCTCAAAGAAATAATGAAATATTGTTCAAGAACTCAAACCTCCCCCGATAGATCAATCTAATGTCTTAAGGCTTAATCTCCCCTAGTCCACCAGCCCCCAACTTTTCTCAGGCTCAATCTCCCTTGGTTCGTATAATTGTCCATGACCCTTAATTTTGACCTCAGGCTCAACTCCACGACCTTACTCTGGGTTCCTATTGACCCAGTCATACCACATGTCGCGACGTCCTCTCTTACCCAATTCTCAGATGAACGAGCCATGGTCTACATTAGCTCCACAGCTGTAACACCCCGACCAGTTCGGGTCATCGTCGAGTCAATCCACACCGATTCAAGAAGTTAAACGGGTAGGGATAAAGTTTACTTTTATTATTCAAGAAAAATCCTTTAGTTACACCATTTTCTAAGGATTAAATTACTGGTTTCAAATTAATAAATAGTGATCATTTTATGCAGTTAGGTTGATTACCATGGTTTTATTTATGAAAAATCGTTGAGTCCAATAATGTTTATACATAGGAAATAAATCGTGATTGTCCCTGTATTATTACAACACTTAGAAAAAGTCCCGAATAAAAATGGTCTAAAATATCCCAAATCTATTGTTTCAACAAGACAAGTTTAAAATATAATGGCAGAGCTTTTAACGACGATCATTGCCCTCAAAAGCCATACTGGCGTCCTTGCCAACATCCCTACTCAATGTACTTGGGGGGGTTAGCATAAGAGTAGGGGTGAGCGAACACTCAGTAGGGTGGAAAATACTAAGCTATACGTTTTCTATAAAAAAATACTATACATATAATATGTATTTTAATAATTTCGAAAATGTTTATCAACTTTGACAGTATTAATTCAACTACTATGAAATGCGCCCGAGCGATGTGCTCATACTCATACTTAACCATTTTATGTCACCTTTTACCGGGTCTAAAGACTATTTAATCTTTTTTTATTCCGTAGTCTCCCTTTTATCCCTTTTTATTAGACTGCCTTATTTATATTCCTTAAGCACAACCAACTCATTTTCATTTTAATTACCTTTTCTCGTAATCCCCCAAAAACTGCATACTTTAATGGGCTCTACACCGCATGTTATGCTACCGTATGCTTTGGCCAGTAATGTTGGATCCTTCACCCTGGGGCTCTGGGCCCTTCTTAACTATTTTTCAATCTCATATGAGTCCATATTAATGTGTTTTAATATTTTTACTAATGTACACATTATTCCATCATTTTTACCATTTTTATCATTTCTACGGTTCGTTTCACCATTTCACACCGTTCACATGCCATTTTATCCATTAATTTCATTTTTCACAAAAATCGACTTATAAGGTCTAATGAGAAAGTCCGACCACTATGGTTCTCAATTTCACCAAAATTATCATATTTATACCCCTTATTAATTGAAACCTTGTGAAAAACATACTTACTTCATTATGGCGTCAACAATCATCATTTTATTTTCAAAAATCACCTTTTATGATTTTCTGTCCATAAACCATATTTCCTCATTTTATGCTCAAACCACATGAGAAATCCATTTAATCATTCGAAGGCCATTTTAGCAAAAATATCCATTTTGGCCATATCATCATATGTAGTTTCAAACATTATTTTTCTTCATTCTTATCAACATTTACAATACATTTAAGGGATGGTTTTCCAAACTTTCTTACTTTCTCAAGAAACCCATTTCAAACTTCATATATCATGTTTATATGTCTTCTACCCACATATTATAAGATCCTACACATGTTTGTGGAGGATTTCAAGCCTAGAAATCCTTAAATATGAATCTAAATAGGATACTAACATGAGATTGCATTTTATTTAAGTCTTGTTTTCTTAAAACCCCATTTTTGCAAGAAAGTCTTAAATAAACATACTAGAAATTATTTTATTTTATGACATTAAATCATATTCTAGCATTCATCCTACATTTATTAATAGCCTTTAGTCTTGAAAACTTGAAGAGGAAAAACCTACCTTGGATTTGAAAAAGAGAAATTAAAGGAAATGACTTGAAATCTACTAAAAACTTCAAAGCTCCAAGAATTCTCAAAGAATGCACCAACTTCTTATTAAAAGCCCCAATAATAAATCTCCAACCCAACTTCTACCTTATACAAGGCTTGAAATGGGTGTTTAAAGCTTGGGAAATGGGTTAATTATGACTAGGAATGATGGTTAAGGCTTGGGGATGGTGGAAGTGGGTTGGAAATTGAGGAGGAAGACTTGAGAGTGTATAGAGGGGGTGTAAAAATATGATGGAATGATCTCACTCCACCCATCACTGTTATTTAAACCCCAAAAACATTAACCCTAAACCCCTTGGTCAAGCCAAACCTTGGCCCACAATTAATCTGCTCTCAAAGGAGCTTGACAGCTCAAAGATCTAAGGGTTTACAAGGTGACAGCACATAAAATTCTATAGAAAACTAATTTTGTCAGTCTCGTTCAAACAAGATCGCACCTCGTTCGAATGACAATACACATCTCGTTCGAACGAGACTAGACCTCATTCGAATGACAGTGCATAACTCGTTTGAATGGGGTTCCAATAAGGATATAACGAGGTTGGTAAAAGTTAGATAGGGACCCATCTTTCGATAGTCATTTGAACAGTCATTCTAACGATAATACCATCTAGTTTGAACGACTTCATCACTCATTCGAACGATCCCAAGTATTCTCTAATTTGGTTTTAGCCCATTCTTTCCCATTTTTTTTATACAAAAGCCACAACGATAATTTAAATTTAGCATCCATCCATTATATTTAATTCATGGTCCAAAGGCATACAAATTACAAGGAAGTGAGGTACAAATCTCGGGCGCTGGTGTTACAACAACCTTGGTCGAGCTTTTTCAAGGTGCAAGCCTTATAACTGGACCAAGCTCAATCTCCCTAGAATAATCATTTGGCCTTAAGCACATAATAGGAGACCACTCTACACAAAATTCCTCACCCTTGTGCATCAAATTCCATGACCTTAACATTATAATCCAATTATTCACATAATAAATTAAGGCGTAATAGTATACAACATAAGTCAGTTCCCTCAAAGAAAGAGTTAGAACTTCTTATCTCCAAAAAGCAAAGGGAATTTTAGTACAAAGTGGCTTTTGTCCCAAAATGATTCATAAACTTGGTTTTCAAATATCTAAATGAAAAAACCCTAATAAATTGCTTAAGAATTCATGAATGTCTCTAAGAATATTTACTTTCAGGCACCCCAAAACCAATCCCAAATAAGGAAATAAACTTTATATCAATAACATAAGATGAACAATAAAAGTCCATGGTCATTTACCTAAAAACTCAGTTTACATAAGAGAGATCATATCAACCAATAAAACATGGAAACTAGGGTTTATACAAGAGAAGAAGGTGGAATCCCTTACCAAAGTACTTAGTTCAACGATGAACAGTAACACTCCCGTCGCGTTTGACAGACTGCCTCCGTCGATAAATAGTATGCCTCCTTGAACTTAGTCCGATATCACCTCTTATTCCTCTTATATTATGACTTCCTATTTCTAGAGTGTTGGAAATGATTTCTAGTAACTTTGAGAATGAATCCCAAATGTGTTATTTATAGGAAGTAAGAGGGAACCTAAGGTTTTTAGTTATACCATTATTTTCCCCAAAAATCCCATTCAAAAAGGTTCATAAAACCTCCAAAACTTGATTTACAAGAAATAAGTTGATTAGGACACATAAGTAATCCATGTATTGGGTTTTCTCTTAACCTCCGAGATATAAACTCTGCGTTGCAGACGTGGACTTTGTTACTATTTGTAGTCTTAACATACTATCCCCAACCATATAGTTTGAGGTTGAGGCTTCCACTATGGCCGTATCTTTTATGGTTTTGGGTCGTTACAGTTCTGTATCTCTTTTTAAGTTTTGAGCAAGTTCTGCAGAACTCCCTACAAATAAGATATGCCCGTCGATAAAGCAACATCTCTCCCAACAATATTTCTTGGTTTCGAATCAGAGGATATTTTCACGACATAATCAAATTTAACCCAAATGGGTTTCCAATAAAGATATACATATCGAAAAAGGTAATACATCAAGATCGAAAACAAAATGATAAATTTAGTGAATTTTAAAGTGAACCTAAGTAAATTATATGAGGCTTTAACACTCTAACTCTTCCTAACTTAAATGTATGGGTTCTCCAGCTTCACATTTACTCAATTAGGGTATCCTCGAGATTAAAATGGAAATTGGGGAAAAACTAACATGACTATTTTATTTCCTATAGATGACATCGAATTATTGATGTTAGAGAAATTGTTGATGTTAGAAATTGATATTGAGTCGATCTTAGATTGATCATATTAATTATCTAATAATCAAGTAATTATGAGATGGATTGAACTTAAATAAAAAATAAAGAAATATCAAGAAAGAAAACCTGTATTTAACGTGTCTTACCCTAAAATGATATCCTACGTCCAAAGATGACCAATATTCTTTAAAACAATAGTAGTCATCCATTAGAGTGTGTTTACAAGCTTATCTCCCACTCTCTCTATTTTGACAACATAACAATACGACATTTTATCTCACTTCCATTCGATGAGTATATGTCTTCAATTTATAGGTGTGTACAGTAAGAGAGGCATGAAGATCATAACTCTAAAGGATACTCATTCTCTTTGGTTGAGATGATATCACACTTTCCAAAAAGGTTGTTATTGCACATGGGTATGAATATCTAACTATCTACCATTTATTCTGCATCACTCCTTCATGCCAATATCACCAAGTCATGTGATACTTTTGATCTTGCTAACAGGTTAATATACAAAGTTAACTCTTAATGAATAAGGCGTGGAAGAAGAATTTGTGGGCACGATACTTTGGGAAGATCCGGGAGTCCATTCTGAGACTACGTGACACCGTACCCCCGAAGGAGCCGATCTCATTGGCACAGTGGAAAACGTTTATCGACAATGAGACCAATGAGTAGAAACTGGCATCTTGTCAATCGGAAAAGAAAAATCGGACGAAAAAGTTGGACGTGCACTGCTCGGGGCGGATGTCTTACGTCGAGGTGAAGCACATGATGGTAAGTTTTTATTTTTGTTTAATTTTTGTTATTCTAGTTTAGCATTACTTTGCGTTACTTACTAATTCTATATTATTTAATTTTAGGACACGGGGAGTGTCCCTGTGGGTAGGCCACATAGGCTCGATGCCTATGTGGCAATTCGAACGAAAAAGGGCAAGGACAAAGAGGTGGCCCCGAGCATCGCATCCACCATTGTAAGTTATAAATGTTTAATTTTTTTAATTATGTTATAATTTTTTTATTTAGTTAACTAACAAATCGTGTATTTTTTGTCTTTTCAGGAAAATTTTAAGGAAGTGCATGAGTCGTAGTCTGATGCCGACAAAGCATCTTTGGCTACGGACGCACTCAGCTAAGTGCTCGGCTGGAATCGCAAAGGGAGGACTAAGGGGATAAGCTCAGGTGGGGAAGACTACAATCATCGGAATGGAGATGAGCAACAGAGGGTTGTCACATAAGGTGGACAACCATGACGATAAGCTATCAAGGTTATAGGCGACGGTTCTAGATATGTACGCCTTCATGAAGCGTTAGTTGGGAAAGGGCAAGGGCATGAGGAAGGAGAAGGAGGTAGAGGTAGAAGAGGACGAGGATGAGGATACCACTGCTTTATCGTCCATACGCACGGACTCGACGTCATATGATGATCTATTTCCCATCATGACCCCCGTTGAGCGGCCTATATCAATAATAGGTTGGTCGAACGTGTTTTCTACTCGACATATATTATGGGGAGCCAATAGCGAAGGGGGTGAGTGATTCGAGCTTCCTCCTGGGTATGATGGTTCATGGATGTCCCTTCCAAGATATTGAGGCAAGAGTGTGCGTCACGCATGTGGTGGAGGGAAAGGAGAACTCACATTTGTGGTTGCGCGAACAATGTGACGATAAGCATATTACGGTGTGTCTCAATTCATATGTTGTGTGGCCTTCCTTCCTCCTCCGACCTGATACTTATTCATGACATTATTTATATCTTTTTATTTGGATATTTGGATATTGGATTGTATTTGTATTTTTTTTATTTTGGTACATGTTAGTTTGGATATGGATATTTGCATTTCTATTTTATCTGGATATGGAATATATATGCCATGATTTAATATATTATTTATATTTTATTTGGATATATGCTGTTTGGACAGGTACAATTTTCCTATAACAGGTACAAATATATTGTTGGGCAGTGGCAGTGGCTATACTGCCCAACAGTTTTTTTTTAATTCTGCCTAGAATTATCACGATAAAAAACCGTGACAAGTCCATGACAAAGAAACTTGTCACGGTCTTTAACCGTGATAATTTTTTTATTTTGTCATGGGCTTGTGTAAGAACATTATTTTATTGTCATGTTTACATTATTATATGTCGTATACCACTACAACCGTCGAAGACTTATTCAAGTTCAATTATGCATCAAGACGGATCCAAATATTAAAGTTCTTTAACAAAGAATCCTCTGAAAGTTAATTTTGGTAACGCTGTGTTCGAATCCCTTAACGGTTCATTTAAAGTGTTAGGATATCTTTTTTAAAATATTTTCTAAGTGTTGAGGTAAAGTTTTTCCTCAAAGAACTTTTTCTAAGTGTTGAGGCAGAGTTTTTAACGAAATGAAAATTTAGTTTTTTGAATTATCGTTCAAGCTACATAGCCTTGTCGCGCGAAGCTCTTTCGAGCGACACGTGGCGTCGTTCGAGAGACATGACGATCTCATTCAAGCGAGTTACCAACTCAACTTTTCCATATCAAGTGTGTTAAATCACTCCGTTTTCGTTAAGAAGACCTGACGAATTTTGATACCAGTAAACTGCATTCTGCGGAACACTTTGTCTTCTTCATTTAAGGGTTTAATCCTTTATGTTTTCAATTCACAAAACATTCCAATCTTTTAGTGAATTATTTTTAGAACCCAAGATTCAACTTTGGTGAAGTTATTTCTTTGTGGAGTGTTATCTCTACTGCTGACTACGACTGCGTGTCGATCGAGAGTGCTCGTGGGTGTTCCTGACTGAATTGGATTGCGTGTTCTTGTGAGTTGCTGCGATTGTTCCATAACTGACTCTAGGTTGCATGTCTATATGAGTATCTGCGCGATATTCATTGTGTATATAAGTTATAATTTATTATTCATAGTGAAATAAAAGGTTTTACCCGGAAGGGGGCTTTCCTTTAAATATTTGTGTTGGTTTGATTTCACCCACGTAGATGCATGTTTTAGGGCTGAATTAAATTTGTTTAAAAATTTAGTCCAATTAAATAGGGTTAAATTGAAATTTTGTAATTTGATTAAATCAGTATCACACGGCATTCTCAAATTGGATTCAAAGCTTAATTAAGCGATCATCACTTTTACAAATTGGTATCAAAGCGAATTTCTCTAATTTATCGAGTGATCCTTATTTTTTGCAAAATTGTGTGATATTGATTTTTTTAAATCCATTTTGTGAAAAAACGCAATTTTTTCGATGGAGCACTTATGTAATCGGATGCCCCCCTTTGATGAAACGAGTCATAATTGTGATGATTTAAATGTTTGAATTTGACGTTTGTGAAAAGAATTGATTTTTTGGAAAAAAAAAATTGTCGTTTTAAATCTGTTATGGATCTTTTGCAAATGGTTCAAAATCAAAGAGATTTTGATCGTGAGAAATTTGTTGCCTTGGACCACGACTTTAGAAAACTAGAATTGTCCAAAAAGGAGAGTGATGATAAAGTCCTATTGTTAGAAAAAGAATTGGAGGACCTTAAAAATTCTAGGGTTTGTGTTTGTGCTAAAGAGGATACAAATATTTGAATCGGTGAGTTTATGGCAAGTGAGGAGACTTTTAGGGATAAGTGTGCATATTTTAAGGGAGAACGTGATAACCTTCTAAGAATGATTGAAAATTTAGAGAAGGAGTCCCTAAAATTGGAAGAGTCTAATTCTTTGCTTGAGTAAGAAATTTTGGAGTTGAAAAATAATTTAAATGACTCAGGTAGTTTGTGTAGTGATGTCGCATCGTGTTTTAATGCTCCCGTTTTTAAAGCCGAGACCATTATTTATTTTACAGGGTCAATAAATCCCTAGGATGTTATAAAAGGTCAACCCATAGGTGTCGTTTCACCCATTTACACATGTATACATTGTGGTAGGAAAGGTCATCTTAGGCGTTTTTCTTTTGATCTTGGAAGAGGTCCTAGGAAGTTGAATTCTGGAGTTCCATTGGTTCTCGAAACCCCTATTCGACGTTTCATATCTATTTGGGTTAGAAAATCACTTTTAGAGGCGCTAGATGGTAAACTAGTTGATTCTCACAGGCTTGCACATGATGTGTAACTTGTTATTTCTTAGGGATAGTTTCATGCATGCTTTGTTTGTCATACACTAGTTGTGCTTCATGATATATGTTTGCTAGTGTGATGACGTGTGTACTTTTTGTATTAGATTTTTTGATAAAACTCTTGAAAAATACAAGAAGATTTTATTTCGACAAAAATTTTGGAAAAGGACAAAAAGATTTTTTGTATTTTATTTTGCAACATTTATGAATGGACATTTAGGATGACTGAGTCATAATTTCATTCCATATCCATGTGACTATTTGATAATATTTTAATATGCGTCATCATTTTATTTTTGCACTTTACAATGTTTGGAGTCATTGAGATGCGATTTGTTATTACTACCTACAAGTTTGACTCATCAGTTCCTTTAATGAACACTTACACGGATTTATTTTACTATTATTCTTGTCTATCACATATTGGTTGATGTGTTTTTATCTCAATTTTATCTTTAAAACGAACCAAATGCGATAAAACTTGACAATGAAAGTAGTGCATGACAAAACTATTGTTGTGAGTTTGTGTGATTTATTTGAAAAACAAGGAAGGGCTACGAAAGGTACTCATTTATCCTTTGTGATTAAGCCACCGTTTAATCGGACCTAGAAAATGAATGTCATAAAAACTGAAGCCGGGGTCCAAAGAGGTTGAAAAGAGCCCGAAAAAATTTTAAGGCAATAAAAAGAAAAATATGCCAAAAGTTGGCCAATTTATCTTTATTTCATCAGCTGAAAAGAAAAATAAAATGCGTTATTATTTATGAGGTAGTTTCGATGGAATATAAAACGGGTTTGCACGTCCTTAAAAAGTCATGGAAAGGCGTTACATTGTTTTAGACGTTATTGGTGTGAAAATCATGTCTAACTTTGATTTGTCGATTTGATTAAGACGATGTCATCTAAATTCACATTTTCGACACCTAAGGACGATTTTGTTGTTCATTTGTTAGGATTACACATATTCATTGTGCATATTTGTTATGTTTGATTGCATTTATTTGTCTATCAAATTTTTCACACCCATTTATTCTGTTTCCATGATTTGGTTATCTTAGTGTAATTTCATGGTGTGCGATTTTTGTTGTAATATTTTTTTTGTTTGAAAAATTGAAAAATCAAAAAATAGTTTATGGAAGCTTTTGAGTTACTTATTTGCATGAGCGTAGTTTGATTCATGTTTGCTTTGCTTATCGTGACAACTCCATGTTTATTTTGTTTATTCTTTTCCTTGTCTATTCTGAACGAATAAAAAGGGGGAGAACGAATTATGGGGGAGTTTTACATTATGGGGGAGATTTGAGATTTGTTTTGATGTTATGTTTGTCTCATTTCAAACTCGATACGTCATAACAGTATTTGCTTTGTCTTATGTGTGTAGGTACAAAATTGAAGATCAATATTTTGCACACCCTAATGTTGACAAAGAAGATTTGAAGATTTTGAAGAAAGTTTAAAGATGCAAGTCTTAACATTTTTTTATACCTTTTTAGTTTTGGGTTCATGGGAGGGTATTTGATAATTCAGATGTTTTTATTTTGTACTGGCCTAGACATAGGTGGAGATTTGTAAGGACATTATTTTATTATCTTGTTTACATTATTGTATTTCGTACCCCGCTACAACCATCGTCGTCGAAGACTTATTCAAGTTCAATCATGTGTCAAGACAGATCCGAATATCAAACTTTTTTAACCTAAAAGCCTTCGCAAGATTAATTTTGGTAATGTTGTGTTCTAATCCCTTAACGGTTCATTTTTAAAAATATTTTCTAAGTGTTGAGGCGGAGTTTTTCATTAAAGAATTTTTTCTAAGTGTCGGGGCGAAGTTTTTAACGAAATAAATTTTTTTTTAACTGTCGTTCGAGCGAATGGCAGAGGTCATTTAAGCGACATAGCCTTGTAGCGCGAAGCTCGTTCGAGCGGCACGTGGCGTCGTTCGAGCGACATGAAGATCTCGTTCAAGCGACATTCTCAAATTGGTATGAGAGCTTATTTAAGCGATCAGCACTTTTACAGTTTGTCACGGTCTTTAACCGTGATAAAAACTTGTTAAGATCAAAGAACGTGACAAGTCTAATGAACTTGTCATGGTATTTGACCATGACAAGTTCGTGACAAAGAAGTTGTCACCCCCAGACTTGTCACGGTCAAAGACAGTGACAAGTCAGCTATTTTGGTGTAGTGCTTCAAAGCTGTATTTTCCTCGACTGTGGTCGAACTCTCTTGGGGTTTTCCCCTAGTCTTCATACGGTAAAAGGTTTCCCTCAAAGTTACAAAGTCGAGCACTATGGTGCACTCTCTTAGATATCCATGTGACTACATATATTTTGGGTGCAACAAATACTATTATCCATATACAAATAAATATAAAATAAAAAAATTCATAAAAATATACATACATTTTTTAACTGTAGAATACAACCCAAACTCACCAATTTAGAATCATTAAGATATTGATATCAGATTCATGAACGAAGCTCGATAAACATAGAGAAATAAAATCTCTCGATATAACTCAAAGGGATTGTAATCGCAAAAAATGAAAGGGATATTCACGTCATCTGAAAACTTATTTAAAAATGTAAATTGGAAAAGGAATCAATTGGAATACGACTTTGGGTCAAGAATAATTTATGTCAGGCAGAAAACATGAGTCCGTTTGCGTCCTAATTACAATTCCACAATCTATGTTATAATATAGAAATGCATATGGACCCTCGTTCGGATATCATTTTTAGGATACCATTTGAAGTTTGAAATTCACAATGTGTGTTTAAATCACCAAATTCTAAAAATGGGTCAAAGGTATTTTCATAATTAGTTTTAACATCTTGTTCATTCATGTGTTTTCTTTTGTTCCCGTTGGTTTCTCTCATCCTATTCAGAGCTTCAAGAGGACATTTAGTGTGTTTCACAAAAGATTTTCAATTTTGAAGTATATGACAAACCACAAACCGACCAGGCATACTTCAATGGAATTTGTTTGCGAAATTTGAAAATGAAAATTTTATACCTCCTCAAGTGAATGAACTAGATAGAATCCACTACCGTTGGAAATGACACACCCCCAACTTGATTAGATCGCTTGAGAAAATTTGTGGAATCCACATATACAATTATAATGTATCATATAGATATGGTTAAAGTTTTTTACTCCGTATATATTAACTTTTTGTGAGGGATAAAGTACCATTTTTGATTATGCAATTATTATTGACTACTTTTGTTTAATTGAATCACGCATTCATATAATCACATTGTTTGTTGAAACGTATTGTTATGTTAAACTTATTTTTTATAATCCAAGCCCATTTCGCATTTTTCCTTTCAAAAACAATTTTTTTTTAAATGCCAAACGCATCTATACTATACAGAGGAGTTAAAGAGCCTGTAATATTTACTATCGTTCTATCTCTCTTCTTGAACATTGTGTTCTTTAAAACTAAATAAATTAAAATTCTCTTTGAAACAAAAAAAAAATAATAAATCAAAAGACTCTTGAAAACTAAAAGGATGATTCACTTTAGACTCCATTAATTAATTTCTCGATCCAATTAATCTATTTTCATCATTCTCCACTCGAATCACACTACACGATGCTACTAATACTACTACACACACACACACACACATATATATATATATATAAATAATTTCTAGAAAAAAAAGTTTAAAAAGTTTTCAACATTTCAAAATTATTTTTTATATAAATAAAAAAGTTTTGGGTTATAAAAATATTTTTAAGGTTTTATTTATAGTAAAAACTTTAAGTTTTTTTGTATAAATAACATAAAGTTTTTAAACTAAAAATAAATAAAAATATGTATAATTTTTTTACATAAAATATGTACAGTTTTTTTGAAGTTTTTATTTATAAAAAATAGTTTTTAAGTTAAAAAAAGTTTTCAAAATTGCTTTTAACAAAAATAAAAAAGTTTTTACTTATAAAAACATTTTTAACGTTTTATTTTTAGAAAAAAATTTAAGTTTGTATCCATAAATGACATATAGTTTTTTAAACAAAAAATAAATAAAAATATGTATATTTTTTTTGTAAGGACATTTTTGTCCATTATCAATTTATTATGTCGCACGCCGTTACACCGTTGAAGAAATTCAAGATTCATACATTTATCAACGGATCCGAATATCAAAAGAAGAAGAGGAATCAAAGTCTGATAGACCGGACCGGTCCGCCTCAGACCCGGACCGATCTGTCTGCTGAAGGCCAGTATACCCCGGATCGCAAGCAAACCGATGAAGCCTGAAATAAAAGAACCGATCCGGTCAACCGGACCGATCCGCCTGAAATAAAAGAACCGATTCGGTCAACCGGACCGATCCGCCTCAGACCCGGACCGGTTCGCCTGGGATAAACTTAAACAGATCGTGTTCAGATCGTGCTCAGATTTTTATGGCTCAAGACTTCTTATTTAATCCCACTACGGGAAGTGGTTTTCAAAGACTCATACACACGATTTTCAGAGTACAGAAAACTCTAAGTCTTCACCTATTGAGCATCAAGACTCTAGGTATTGGATTCACACAAATTGCCAAACATTTGTGAATCACTTTGCAACCCAGGAACGCAGTTTTGCTATTCACGCCCTTGTGGAGAAGACCGTTCTTCTTCTTCATTGCAGCCCTACTGGAAAGGGATAGTTCCAGCCGCCGACTACAGAATCCGACACCTGAGGGTAATTCTTAGTCACTTGTATTTTCATTGTAATCCGAAATTGTACAGCTACAATATTATAATGAAAATAAATGGTTTTGCCCCTTTGGGGGATTTTTCCTCACAAGCATGTGTTTGAATATTCTTGCTTTGTTCATTATCGTATTCAATCACATATTGTTGCATGTTTAGGGTTTGTTTGGGTTAAAAGGTGTTTAATATATAAGTTTATCATTTGAACGCGAGCACATACGTACTCAAATTGGTATCAGAGTAGGTTACGATAATCTATCGCGTATTCCTATTTTCCGCAAAATTTTTCTAAGATATCAATTCTCTGAAAAAATTGATTTTTGAAAAAGTGCGTGTTCAAATGGAGAAGTTACATAATAAAATGCCTGTTTTTGACGGACAAATTATGCTTATTGGAAATCCCGAATGAGGTCGATTTTAAAAGCCATAGATGAAAGGGTTTGGATTTTAGTTGAAAGAGGGTGGACTCCTCCCTCCGTGACTGTTGATAATGTGATCAACTTGAAACCTGTCACTTCTTGGACTGATGAAGAATTTAAATGGTCATCTTTTAATTCTAAGGGTCTAAGTACTATTTCTGGGTCTGTCACTCCTGATGAGTTCAAACGCATAATGACGTGCACCACGTCAAAAGAGGCATGGGATGTTTTACAACTCACCCATGAAGGAACTATTGTTGTGAAAGAATCTAAGTTGCAAAATTTGACAACTCAATTTGAAACCATCACCATGCATGAATCTGAATGCTTTGATGAATTTTATTCTAGACTTTCTGACATTCTGAATACTAGCTTTAATCTTGGTGAACATATTCCTAATGCTAGAGTTGTTAAAAAGATTCTTCGTTCTTTGCCTAAGCGTTTTATCCCTAAAGTCACTGTGCTAAATTCTATGGGTAATTTAAATACGCTAAAATTGGAAGAACTTGTAGGAGATTTGCAAACTTATGAAATTGATATGTTCCCTAAAACTGCTAAATCTAAAGATAAGGGAATTGCACTTAATGCCCAAGAGAGAAGGAGTGAGGGGTCGGCTAGAAAAAGGGTAGAGTCGTCTAGAAAGAAAGAGACTGACACGCCAGATTCTAAGTGTAATTTTGACCTAGATGATTTGGCTCTTTTTGCAAAAAATTTCAAAAGGATTCTCAAATTTAAGAAAAATGGCAATTTTAAAGATAAAAAGAAATTTGAGAAAAATAAGTTTGAAAAGAAAAATGAAAAAGACTCCAAAAATCCTCCTAAGAAAGAAAGTGAGAGATGTTTTGAGTGCGATGGTAAGGGTCATAGAGCCTTTGAGTGTGCCACTCGTCTGAATAGAGAGAAAGGGAAAGCTGTCCTTAATGCTACCCTTAGTGACGACAGTGAGGTCGAGACGGTGGATTCAGGAGATGAGTCATCGCATGAGTGTAACGTCACCGCATTCATGGCCAGTCAAGTGAGCACTCCTAGTTCTCTTCACGACGATGAGGATGATGCTTCACAGGGACACCTCGACAGTGAGATCGATGTGAGTGAGGTGGAGGATGACTCAAGTGAGAGCGAGAGTGATATTCAACGCGCCTACGCTGAGTTATATTCTGAGTCATTTAAAACTAAAAAACGTAACAAAGCGCTAGTTCTTAAGATCACCGGCTTAGAGGAAGATTTAAGAAAGGCGAGAGAAAGAGAGTCCTCCACCTTCACCGCCCTGAGAGAGAGATAATCTGCCTGTGTCGAGAAAGAGAGGTTGTTTAGAGAAAGAGAGAGTGTTTTAGAGAAAGAGAGAGGGGACTTGACTAAACAAGTGGCTAGTCTTACGAGTCAGCTCCATTCCTCCGTGGAGACTCGAAAGAAACTTGAAGCCCTTATTTCCCAGCTGACTCATGATCTTGAGAAAGCACGGGAAGTCAAGGTACAAATCGAGGACAGATCTGGGAAGATGGGAAAGATGCTCCTCGGCCCCGCTTTAGGTTTTGGTTATCGGCAAGGAATTAGATATGATGGTGCCTCCACATCCCAAATTGCACCTGGACCAGTTCCTGAGTTTACTACAACTCCTTATGGTCACCGTCAAAAACCTCGAAGGAAAGTTCGACCAAGAAAAGCAAACCAAGGTCCGCCTTTGACTGTGCTCTTTTGTACTTATTGCAAAAGAAAAGGCCACCTTAGGGAGTCTTGCTATAGCATGGGTCGGACACGACGTACTATTGCTCCATCACGTCATACTGATGAGTTTTCTAGTCTGAGAGAGCGAGTTGAGTTCTTAGCTGCCACGGCCCAGAGTTTAATGGAAGAATTCCGACGGATGTCTTTGCCGTTAGTGAATGCTTCTCACATTCCAGCTAAAACCAACAACAACAAAGGCAAACAAAAGGTCATCCCGACTTGGGTACCTAAGAAAGATTAAAAGGCTTTTGTTGTTCATGTTGCTCTCAAAGCACATAATACCTCACAGTGGTATTTTGATAGTGGGTGCTCCAGACACATGACAGGTGATGCCTCATTTTTTACGACTCTTGAAGACTATCAGGATGGCAGAGTCACCTTTGGAGATGGGAGCAAGTCTAGCATTATAGGATGTGGTACTGTCGAGTTACCTGGATTTCCTAAGCAAGAAAATGTTTTGTACGTCAAAGGTTTGAAAGCAAACCTTCTCAGCATTAGCCAGCTGTGCGACACTGACTTTGTAGTAAAGTTTGACCGGGATACCTGTAAAGTCTATAATCAAGCCGGTAAACTTTTGATGCAAGGAGTGAGGACCGAGGATAATTGCTATGGGACTGAGCCCACGTCCTCACTTGTCTGCAACAGCGCCACGACCACTCTTATGGATCTGTGGCATCAACGTCTAGGTCACGTGAACGTTATAGATCTCAATCGCTTAGCTAAAAAGGACCTAGTACGTGCCTTACCATCTCTTGGAAAGTCAACTTCGACCATTTGTGGACCCTGTCAGTTGGGAAAACAAAGTCGTAGTCCTCATAGAAAGTTGCATTCCATTACCACTTCTCGTGTTCTTGAGTTGATTCACATGGATCTTATGGGTCCCACTCGTACTGAGAGTCTAGGTGGTAAGAGGTACATCCTCGTGATGGTAGATGATTTCTCCAGGTACTCCATTGTAGGTTTTCTGAGAGAGAAATCCGATGCTGTAGAATTTTTAACGACTAAGTGTCGTGTCCTGCAAAATCAACACGGTGTCACTATTAATAGGATGCGTAGTGACAATGGCACTGAATTCACAGAAGCAAAGGTAGACCTTTACTGTGATAGCCTCGGGATCAAACATGAGTTTTCTGCTGTGAGAACTCCTCAACAAAATGGTATTGTTGAGAGAAAGAATAGAACGATCCAAGAGATGGCTAGATCTATGCTTCTAGGTCGTAAAGTTTCTAGGAGATTCTAGGCAGAGGCAGTGTCTACTTTATGCCACACGGTGAATAGGGTTTATTTGCGTCCACACACACTTCATACTCCTTATGAGTTGTGGACTGGCAAGAAGCCCAACTTGGCATATTTTCGTATTTTGGGGAGTAAATGCTACATCCTACGGGATAGAGAGCAATTAGGAAATTTTGACTCCGGGAGCGATGAGGGAATATTTCTAGGATATTCATCAAATAGCAGAGCGTATCGGGTTTTTAACCTGAAGAGCTCCAAGGTTATGGAATCAATAAACGTCACCGTGCAAGATGACGAACCTCCGATGGTTATTGATCCTAACCTTCAGTGTGCGGATGAGGACACATCTGACAGTGATCCACTTATCTCCCATCCACACTCTGTGGTCCCCACTCCTGTGTTAGGGGACACACCTGCTTGGGTTCGCAAGAGTCATGACCCGTCTGCCATTGTTGTCGATCCCACTCTAGGGGTCAAGACTCGTGCTCAGCTAGAGAACGTTGTTAGCCATCTTTGCTACATGTCCGAAGTCGAGCCCAAGAATCATAAAGAAGCACTCAAGGATGAACACTGGATATCTGCTATGCAGGATGAGCTGCTTTAGTTTAAAAAGAATAATGTCTGGGAACTTGTCCCCCGGCCTAGTGAGACTAATGTGATAGGTACCCGGTGGATTTTCAAGAATAAAATGGATGAAAATGGTACCATAATCCGAAATAAGGCTAGGTTGGTCGCTCAAGGCTACACACAGATAGAGGGTGTAGACTTTGGGGAGACATTTGCTCCTGTTGCGAGGCTTGAGTCCGTCCGTCTTCTGCTCGCCATCGCATGTCATCTGCCCTTGAAGGTATATCAGATGGATGTAAAGAGTGCCTTCCTGAATGGCATTCTACAGGAGGAGGTTTATGTGGAACAACCAAAAGGGTTTGAAGACCCTCAGCACCCAGAGCACGTCTACTATCTGAGGAAAGACTTGTATGGTTTGAATCAAGCACTCCGTTCTTGGTACGAGAGGCTTACTTCCTATCTCTTAGCTCGTGGCTTCAAGAGAGGGGGAGTAGATATGACGTTGTTCGTCAGGAGAGATGACGGTGCTATTTTGGTTGCCCAGGTCTATATGGACGACATAGTCTTTGGATACACATGCTCCCAGCATGCTCACCACTTTGAGGAGGAGATGAAAAATGAGTTTGAGATTAGCATGGTTGGTGAGCTTACATTCTTCCTTGGTCTCCAGGTTCGTCAGCTAGAGGATGGGATGTTCATCTCCCAATCCAAGTATGCTAGAGACCTAGTGAAGAAATTTGGTTTAGACTCCGCTAAGCATGCACGTACACCTATGAGTACCACTACCAAGCTTAGTAAGGACACTTCAGGCAAGGATGTAGAGCAAACCTTATATCGGAGTATGATAGGTAGTCTTCTCTACTTGACTGCCAGTCGTCCCGACATCGCCTTTAGTGTTGGAGTCTGTGCGCGATATCAGGCATCCCCTAAAGAGTCACACTTACTTGCTCTAAAACATATTATTAAATACGTAAGTGGGACTCTATCATACGGTATTTTGTATTCCTTTGATACCGATGACCGTTTGTCCGCCTATTCGGATGCCGATTGGGCTGGGGATGTAGATGGTTGTAAGAGCACTTCTGGTGGGTGTTTCTATTTTGGTTCTGCTCTTGTCTCCTGGTTGAGCAAGAAGCAAAATTCCATCTCTTTGTCCACTACGGAGGTTGAGTACATAGCCGCCGGGAGTTGTTGCACACAACTCTTGTGGATGAAGCAAATGTTGGAGGATTATGGGATTTCACAAGACACCATGATCATTTCTTTTGATAACACAAGCGCGATACACATATCCCGTAATCCCGTCCAACATCCGCGCACAAAACACATCAGGATACGTGAGCACTTTATTCGACAGTTAGTTGAGGAGAACACTGTATCCCTGAGTTTTGTTCCCACCGACCGTCAGTTAGCCGACATTTTCACGAAACCTTTAGATGCCCTTGGATTTGAGAGTCTTAGGAAGTCTTTGGGGATTTGCACAGTTGACTGAGGCGTTGGTCTATGTCTAGAATAGGATGCTTCTTCATGTTCATATCATATGCTTCCTATTGCTAGTCTGTTTTATATGTACCATTGCTTAGTTGTACAGCTTTTATAAATTCTTTTTGCTTTTTATATTTCTTTTGAAAAATACAAAAAGATTTTCTTTTTTTTAGAAAAGCACAAAAAGATTTTATTTTGATAAAATTTTTGAAAAAGACCAAAAAGATTTTTGTATTTTTAAGCACCTTTTATGGATGAGCATTTAAGATAGCCAAGTCACAACTTAATTTCATTTATCCATGTGACTGTTTGATAGAGATTTGAGAGGCTACATCATTTCATCTATGTGCTTTACATTGGTTGGAGTCTCTGAGATGTAATTAGTGATATCTTCCTACATGTTTGACTCCTATATCCTTTATTGCACACATGCACGGCTATATTTGATTATTTCACTTGTCTATCTCATATTGGCTTGAGTGTTTCCATCTCAATTCTGTCTATACAATGTACAATATGCGATAAAACTTGACATGATTGGAATGCATGTAAAAACCGTTTTGGTGAGACTGTGTGTTTTTGTATAACGGGGAGGGGCTGCGAAAGGTAATCATCTATCCTTTGCGCAAAATCCACCGTTAAAAAGGACCTAAAAAATGGAGGAATTTTAATATCCGAGGTCCAAAGAGGTTAAAAGAGCCCGAAAAAATTTAAAGGCAATAAAAAGCACTTTATGCCAAATATGGGCCACTTAGGTTTCTCCATCAATTCTCCAAAGTTTGAGAATTTAGAATGTCTCTATTCAAAATTATATCTGAGGGAGTTTGGTTGGAGAATCTTTAAACGGGTTTGCACTTCCTTGAAAGTCCTGAAAAAGCATAAAATCGTTTTGGACGTTATTAGTGTGAAAATCACTTTGAGCTTTGATTTATTGATTTGATTGAGTCAATATCTTATATTGTCATTCTTTTACACCAAAGGACACATTTGAGTTCATTCGCTAGGAATATCCAATATTCATCGTGCACATATGTCATGTTTGTATGCATTGATTTTCCTATCGAAGGTGATCACACCACCTCATTTACGCTATCATCGACTTGGTTGGTTTGTGTTCATTCATGGTGTGATTTTCTCCTAGTGACACCCCGCACTTGCTTCTTTGATTTATTTCTCTCATTTGTCTATTTGGGGACATCATAAAAAGGGAGAGAATGAATTATCTTATTATGGGGGAGCTTTGAAAGTTTGAGTTTGCTCATAAATTGGTATATATGTTTATCTCATTTCAAACTCGATATGTCACTTGGTATTTTGCTTTGTCTCATGTGTGTAGGTACTACATGGATTATCATTGGACTGCACACCCTGATGAGAAAAGTGTTGAGATTCCTGAAAGAGTTAAAGAGCAAACGCTGTAGTCTTATTCAATTGTATCTTTCTAGTTTTGGGTTCATGGAAGGGTAGATTTGTATAGGCATTTTGTTAGTTGTTTTGATAATTCGGATGTTCGTTTTTATGTATGTACCGGCATAGACATAGGGGGAGATTTGTAAGGACATTTTTGTCCATTATCAATTTATTATGTCGCACGCCGTTACACCGTTGAAGAAATTCAAGATTCATCCATTCATCAACGGATCCGAATATCAAAAGAAGAAGAGGAATCAAAGTCTGACAGAACGGATCGGTCCGCCTCAGACCCGGACCGATCCGTCTGCTGAAGGCCAGTATACCCCGGACCGCAAGCAAACCGATGAAGCCTGAAATAAAAGAACCGATCCGGTCAACCGGACCGATCCGCCTCAGACCTGGACCAGTCCGCCTGGGATAAACTTAAACAGATTGTGTTCAGATCGTGCTCAGATTTTTATGGCTCAAGACTTCTTATTTAATCCCACTACGGAAAGTGTTTTCAAAGACTCATACACACGATTTTCAGAGTACAGAAAACTCTAAGTCTTCACCTATTGAGCATCAAGACTCTAGGCATTGGATTCACACAAATTTCCAAACATTTGTGAATCACTTTGCAACCCAGGAACGCACTTTTGCTGTTCACGCCCTTATGGAGAAGACCGTTCTTCTTCTTCATTGCAGCCCTACTAGAAAGGGATAGTTCCAGCCGCCGACTACAGAATTCGACACCTGAGGGTAATTCTTAGTCACTTGTATTTTCATTGTAATCCGAAATTGTACAGCTACAATATTATAATGAAAATAAATGGTTTTGCCCCTTTGGGGGATTTTTCCTCACAAGCATGTATTTGAATGTTCTTGCTTTGTTCATTATCGTATTCAATCACATATTGTTGCATGTTTAGGGTTTGTTTGGGTTAAAAGGTGTTTAATATATAAGTTTATCATTTGAACACGAGCACATACGTTCTCATTTTTTATATAACTCGTACAGTTGTTTTGAAGATTTCATTTATAAAAAATAGTTTTTATATAGTAAAAATATTTAAAAATAATAGATAGACTCGATTTAAAGTTTCCTTCTTTTTTCAGGGCTCGGAACACTAAAAGGTGGGGGAGAAGGAAAACGAACCTCTGATTGATCTGGACACATAAAAAATTCTCGGCGTCGAGAGAGATTTGAGATTCCGTAAGTAACTCAGTGAGTGCTATCTAAGAAGGGCTTGGCTAGGAAGAAGAAAATGAAATAGGAACAGCCGCGCTGGTCGTAATAGATCAATAGTTTTCATATAATAAAAAATATTTTAAAATAATAGACAAATTTTATTTATAAAAAATAAATACTTTATAATGACTTTAAAATAAGACTAGTTGTAAGTCCGCGCGAGCAAGACGAAATGTGCGGACTTGAATTTTTTATATTATAAATGAATGATATAATTATAGATAAAGTCAATTCAATTTTTTACTATATCAAGTAAAAAGAAAAATATATATAAAAAATCCCACTTTAAATTTTCATACACCAAAACAACATATCTAATAAGTTACATAAATTTTCTTTACATGATATTTAACCAAACATTTTTTTATAAAGTAAAGTATAATTTAAATATGAAACTATCAACCATTTACGAAATTTTTCAACCCTATTACACAAATTAGTTACTACTCCTGTTGATGTCAAAAAATGGATTTGATCCAAATTTATAATCACGGATAAACTATAGAATTTTAATCTAATAATAAAAGGAAGACACGTGATTTTAAAGTGATTCGGTTGTGTAGGAAAGCCTACGTCTATAGTTATGGTATTGATTTAAGTGATTACACAAAGCTAGGTACTCTTGTAGAAAAGAATAACATAGAAACCGTTCTATCTTGCCTTTGATGAAAGGGATATAATGTATTTATAGTGACCCGGAGATCAAGAGTTGGAATGTTAAGGGATGGAATACCTTTATACATTTAAGCATTTACACCCATATATAATGAATGTGATGGTTGGTTGTATGAACCACATGTGGCAAGACCCTTGCTATGGTGACGCTTCCTTGGTATTGATGGTCTGCATTCTTTATGTTGGTCGGCATACCTGTCGAGCTACTATCTACTGACTAGGATTTCGGCCAAGTAAGAAGACAGATGTTCACTTTTGATTAGTTCAGGTGGGTGGATAATTTTTTGTATCAACATAAGCCCCCAATACTTCATTCCTAATGCTTTTACTGAAAGGAAGGAATATATTTTCTTCAGAGTATGGTTGGCATTTGTCGACGTGTGGGACTTGTACAAAATTTATATACTTTGATTTTGCAATGGCATATTTGTAAATAATTTGAAAATTAGTGAGCCGCTAAAGGGTAAATGGGTATTTTGCACCTTTTGTACCGTGAAACGTCAGAATGTCAATCGTCGAAATTTTTTTGCACATTTTCCTAGGTAAGCTATAAAAGGTGAGATTTTATCGGATTTTCTTTACCATATCCTTTCAAGCTTTCGAATTTTACTTCTTTCCCAAGTTCTTTATGTTTTAAGCTTTTCTTTGCATTCCTCCTTCGCTTCAGTCTTCAGTTTTTTGTAAGCTTTGTTCTCTTTTTTTATTTTGCTTCCCTTCTTTCTAAACTATAGCTATGATTTACATCGTACATGGGGATTCCTTAGAGGAATTTAGGTGGGAAAGAAATATCCCTGATTAGGTTTATTTAGAGATGCCCTCGCCACCTGTGGATGTGATTTCACTATCTGAGGGTCATTGGATTCCCTCTCTCTTCATTGCAGAGTGTGGCTTCATATTTCCCCCTAATAGGTTTTGTTTAGAGTTATTTCAGTATTTTAACGTTGTCCCAACTAGGATAGCCCCCAATACCTGGAGGGTAGTATATTGGATTCATAGGTTGAATCAAATTTATAGGACCCATATTGGCATCCCTGAGCTGATGTACTGTTACAAATGGGTTACCAGTGACAATACATATTATTTGAAGCCTGGGTTTGTGAATAGGGCCTTAGTTGTAAATTTGTCGGACTCTAATAAAGATTACTTTGATCATTGAGTCATTGTTAAAAATTGGCAACGTGCTCCTTTACTAACTATAGAAGTGTATGATGGGCCCAGATGACCTTAAGTGGGTCATGGCATATGTTGCTAATTTTTGTTACTATACTCCTCTACTTTTACTTACCAACTGTTTAATGATATGTTAAGTCATTAATTTTTGTATTGTTTCTGGTTTTACACAGTTGAGATCAAGAAGAAGTGTCTTAAAGAAGAGGACATGAACATTCGTGAGTTAAAGTTCCTTTAGAACATCCGCTGGCAAATTGGTAAGGAATGCCCCAGAGCTCCCTTTTATCTTCTGCAGTACAAGAGTTCTATAACTTCCTTTATTGCTCGACCCAAAACTTCAACAGTTGTTGATCCCATTAATCTTGAAGAAGAGATAATTTCGACCTCCTCTGTTAAAGAATTTGCTGGTGCAAAGAATGATTCAGGAGACTCTTCAACTTTTGAGTCTTTAAAAATTTCTTTCATTCCCTCCTCTCCACCTCCTACCATGGGAAAGAGGAAAATTCCTAACTTGATCACTGGAGCCTTATCTCCTCCCGCCAAGAAAGTTGTCGTGATAACTACGAAGCCATAGAAAGTGTTTAAGGCTTCTGAGAAAGAGAAAGTTCCTTAGATCATCATTTTTTAGGAAATAAATACTGATGCTCCTCAATTTAGAAGGTTGAAGAGAGGCTTGCCCAAGAAGCAAGTTAAAAAAAGTTATGTTGCCGATGAGGAGTTGGTCGAGAAGATACAAGAGGATTTGATTATTATTGAGTCATCCTCCATCTCTATCCATCCTAGTGTTGCTAGGAAACTGATTAAGAGTGGAACCCATGCTGCTGACAGAGAAGTTATTGCCCCTTTGCCAACACTGAAGTTGGAAGAGAATGCTTGCCAAAGTTTTATAATGGTAATCACTTATTCTTTATTAGTCACCTCGTGATACCTCTTTCCTTTTGATACTCCTTGTAATTTGATATTGTTTTTATGCAGTTTTTAGCAAACTTTAATCAGATTCTCGAGAAAGACGAGCAAGTTCATTCTTCTGGTGGAGAAGTTGAAGAGGCCCTTGAGGGTTTAAGGAAGTTTGTTGAGGCTTCAAAACAATTATTGGAGTCCAAGCAGAAGCCTTGGGATGAGGAGATGCGAAAGGCCATTAATAGAGCCACTCTTGCTGAGGGAAAGTTGGTTACTGCAGAGACCAGTTTGATAGTTGCTTAAGATAAATTGGCTATAGCTGAGGCTAATTTATTATCTACTAAGAAAAAGGTCACATCGATCGAGGAGAAATTAGTTACAAGTGAGGGTCTCCTGAAAGTTATCGAGGTGAAAGTTATTGGCCCGTCTTCTGAGTTAGTCGCTGAGAGGGCCAAAAATAAGAAGCTTAAGGAGGACTTCTTCAACAAAGGTTGTGACAAAGCATTTCAAGTTCCTTCTAAAATTGAGTTTGTGAGGAAGAGTTCCTTTAAGGATGGCTGGTAGGAAGCACTTAAGGAGGTGGGCACCCCAGCTGAGTTTGAGCTATTTTTGAGGCATGATCCAGGTTCTCCTCCCAACTTGGAGGAAGAGTTTGATGATGATGAAGTATCTGGATAATCTTCCCTTTAGCCTGCTGGGTCAACATTGAAAACCACTGATGAAGTTGCCCCTTCTGCCGACCAGCCTTCTGGATGTAGTGTTCAGGACAAGGAGAAAGTTTAACTCCTTTATTCTTTTTCTTTTTCAGTTTTTGATTTTTATGCTATGTAATTGGATGGGAACAATAGTTTTTAACACCTTTTATTAATGAAATCATTTGATCTTTCTGACTATTTGTGTCATATTGTCTGCTCTTCTTGCTTGGTTGAATGAATTCCCATATTTGTGTTATAGTTTGCTCAGTAATTATACTTGCAAACTTACACTTGTAAATTTCAGTTTAATTGAGAATGTCGTGTGATATCGATTAAATGAATTTACAAATTTCCAAGTTAACCTAATTCAATCAGTGTCAATTTTTTATCCAATTTTATTCAGGCCTAAAAACATGCAACTACATGTGGAAAAATCAAACCAACAAAGAATAATTGCTGACACACAGATTTCAGAAAAAAAAACTTTCGGGTAAACCCTTTATTTCACTATAAAGACATAAAACGCAACTTATAATAATTACAATGAAATCTGCAATGATCATTCCTCGGAACAATCCCATAGACACGCAGTTAAGAGTCAGCTGAACCGCAGCTCCAATTCAGCCCAGGAATATCCACGAGTACTCCCTGTGACACGCACTCGACATTAGCCATAGATTTACACTCTCTACAGGAGAAAGACTTCCCCAAAGTTGTATCTTGGGTTCCAAAACAATTCACATAAAGATTGGAATATTTTTTGAATTGAAAAAAAAAAGGATTAACCCCTAAAACTCTCAAAAGTGAGAAGACAAACGTTTCTACCAAAGCAGTTTTCATAAACTAAAATTCTCAAGGTTTTTTGGACCAAAACGAACTATTTAACACGATATATATAAAAACATTAAGGCGGTGCATCGCTCAAACGAAAAGTCCATGTCGATCGAACGATGTCACACGTCGCTCAAACGAGCTCCTATGTCGCTCGAACGAAAATAACCAATAAATCTTTTCTTTTTTATTCCAAAAATCCGCCTCAACACTTCGAAAAATACATTTGATGAAAAACTTAAAAAATCCTCTCCAACACTTACAAAAAATTTGATAAAAAATATCCCAACACTCTAAGCGAAATGCTAAGGAATTAAAACACAACCTTTGCCAAAATTATCTCGCAGAGGCTTATATGTTGAAGAACTTTTATATTCGGATCCGTCTTGATGCTTGAATGATCTTGAATTATTCTTCGACGGTTGTAGCGATATACGAGATACTCAATTGTAAGTCGGACAATAAAATAATATCCTTACAAATATCCCCCTATGTCTATGCCGGAACAAAATAAAAACATTTGAATTATCAAATCAAAACGCCTATACAAATATAATATCCTCCCATGAACCCAAAACTGAAAAGGTACTAAACATGTAAGTCTAAAACTTTCTTCAAAAATCTTCAACTTTAAATCTTTAAGGTTTTCTCACCAGGGGGTGAAACATAATGATCTTCAATCTTTGTACCTACACATATGAGACAAAACAAATACCTTAGTGACGCATCAAGTTTGAAATGATATAAGAGTAAATTAAACAATATAATCAAATCTCCTCAAAAATGCAAAAACTAAAAACTCCCCCATAATTTGTTCTCCCCCTTTTTATTTGTCTGAAATAGACGAGGAAACGAATAAAAAAATAAACATGGAGTTGTTACGACAAAGATGAATTACAAATATGGATCAAACTACACTCATGCAAAAAGTAACTCAAAACCTTCCACAAACTAGTTTTGATTTTTCAATTTTTCATACAGAAATCACACACCGTGAATTTACACTAAGACAGCTAAATCATGGAAACGGAATGAATGGGTGTCAACATATTCGGTAGTCAAAGCAAAGTAATCAAACATAATATATGTGCAGGATGAATACGTGTACTTCTAACAAATTAATCTCAAAATCGTCCTTAGGTGTCGAAACTATTGAATTTATATGACATCGACTCAATCCATCAACACATCAAAGTTAAGAATGATTCCCACACCAATAACGTCTAAAACTATGTAACACTTTTTCATAACACTATAAAGACGTGCATACCCGTTTTTCATTTCTTTCCATCCAAACTCCCTCGTAAATAATTATGCATTATATTTTTCTTTCGAGGTGGCCCCCTTTTAGCATATTTATCTTTTTATTGCCCTGAAATTTTTTTGGACTCTTTTCAAACGGTGGCTTTCACGACAAGTTAATTTTGTACTCTCGTAGCCCTTTTCCACGATTCACTCGTCCTATTTTGTTGCAATTAAATTCCTCACGGTAAACGGTTTTTACATGCACTACTTCCATTGTCAAGTTTTATCGCACATGGGTCATTTTAAAGACAGAATTGAGATGACAACACTCCGGCCATTATGTGATAAACAAGAACAATAAGCAAACAAATTTGTGCAAGTGTTCATTAAAGGAACTCATGAGTTAAACATGTAGGTAGTAACAACTAATCACATCTCAATTAATCCAAACATTGTAAAGCACAAAATGAAATGATGACGCATATCAAAACACTATCAAATCGGCACATGGATATGGAATGAAATTGTGACTCGATCATCCTAAATGTCAATTCATATACGATGCAAAACAAAATACAAAACTCTTTTTGTCTTTTTCCCAAAAAATTATCAAAATAAAATATTTTTGGCTTTTTCAATTTTTTTTTTCACAAACAAATATCTAATACAAAAATGATACACACTAACAATAGGCAAAAAATATCATCATGCAAAACAACCTATGCTAGCAAACAAGTCTAAATCTCAACCGTTAGGAGAGGTGAAGTTTTTTTTTTTTTTTTATGGAACCCCGACACATGATATTAATCACTATAGATGGAATAGCCCCATCAAGTGGCTTACAAGATCAAGAGGACAACTTAAAGGAAAATAAATAAGGCACTGTATAATAAAGCCCTTACAAAGAATTGAACTAGAAAAACTTACAACTAAAAACTAAGAACACTCCCCTAAATTATCTAATAACTCTAATTGATGGGAGCCTCCATTTATCTACCTTTACCAAACCTTTTATCTTCTTAGGGAACACATCAATATTAAGGGAAAAGATTGAAGATTGCCTCTCTGCACCATAGTTTGCTAATAGATCAGCTGGAGTATTACCCTCTCTATATACATGAGCAAAAGATATAGATAGACCTTCACTTATACTCCAAATATCCTCGACCACATCTCTAATTCTCCAGGGACATGTAGTTAGCCTTTTCAGAATATCTACAAGAACTTTAGAATCGAATTCAACAATTATTGGATAATCTTTCAAATCGGAATAATGATATAGGCCTTCCAAAACAGCTTGAGCCTCTGCTTCCATATTTGATTTAACCCCCAAAAAAGAGCAATAAGCCCAAACAACTTCTCCTCTATAGTTTCTCAATTTCTCCCCTCCTCCACTTGGACCCGGGTTACCTTTAGAGCAGCCATCTGTATTTAACTTCAACACCTCTTCTGGGGGATGCACCCAATGCACTAGAATAAATTTAGAGGAAGGATGAGGAAGATCATGAACATTATATATTGAACAGCCTTTTGGAACATTTGGATGGCTTTTAACAATATATTTGCTTAACTTGTTAATTCTATCAATCATCAAAAGGCTATTTGGCAATACATCATTAAACCTACTGTCATTTCTTTGAACCCATAAGAACCAACAAATAAGAGTGGGAATTATTATGTGAAAGTTACCTTCAGTAGATTTGGGAGCATTAATCCACCATTGAACAATCCTACCTCTCATGTGACATCATATGAAAAACATACATCCTATGAAAAACATACATCAAGTCATGTGAAATCTTGACTAAAAACTTTACTCCCTAAGATGTGTAAACTCTCTCGTGCAATCATCCGAAGCATCGTGTGTGGGCGCGTGTGTATAAACATGTGTAGTAGAAAAACGTGACACATAAACCAACTTAAAATAAAACTCCCTAAGGTGTCCTCTCTTCTTGCAGTGTGTGCAAATATAAATAGGCCCAGGTACACCACTCTCAAAACATCTCAAACGCACTCTCCTATCAGGTATGGGACGCCTAGGTGGGTTAGGTTGAGAGCCATATGGATCTATCACAAACTCAGGAATCGACTCGGGTGCGATATGTGAAGTGGATGCACCATTATGACCTATTCCTAGTCTCTCAACATTACCCAAAGCGGCACCGAGGAGCATCTTTCCTACCTTCTTAGATGTGTCCTCTATAATGACCTTTACTTCCTGGACACATTAAAGATCGCTCTTTAATTGTGACACACGGGATATAATTTCACTCTTTTCTCGATCTAAAGCAATCAACTGTTCACTTAAAGAAACCTTCACCTTCTCGAGTTGACTTGCTTTAGCCTCAAACACCCTCAAAACTTGTAACTCTCTCTCCAAATCTCTCACCCTAAGACCTAACTCCTTATTCAATTTCTTAGTCTTTAAGGTATCAGCGTACAAATCTCTAAACATAATTTAGAGCTCACTTTCATCTGCACTTTCACACTCACTATCACCCTCACTCAAAACAGTCAAACTATCATCCTCCTCGGGGTCTAACGTGCACAAGTATCCTCATCGTCGTGGAACAAACTAGGTGTGCTCACGTGGCTAGCTAAAAAGGCAACAAACTTTCCATGTGAAGACTCATCCTCGGAATCATTCACCTCATTCTCATTATCGCTAAGAGTGGTTGGCATGGCAATTTTCTTGCCCTTTATACTTAGCCTAGTGGGACACTCAAAAGCTCTATGACCTCTCCCCTCACACTCAAAACATTTATATTCTTCCTCTTTCTCACCTTCTTTCTCACCGCTCTCTTTGGCCTCATTTTTATTTTTCTCAAAAAATCTTTTATTGGAAGAATTTTGTTTTGAAAACTTGAGAAACGTTTTAAAAAAATTCGCAAGCATGGCCATATAAAAAATCAACCTCGCCCTCAGAGTCGGACTCACAAACTTTAACTTTCTTTTTCTTCACACTCGTGGACACTTCCTCTCCCTTCCTACACTGGGCTTTAAGTGCTATCCCTCTATCCTTAGACAGGACAGTGTCAGGAAATATGTCAATTTCATACGTTTGGAGGTCTCCTACCCACTCTTCTAATTTTAAATTGCTCAAATTACCTAAAGTATTCAAAACAATAACTTTTGGAATAAAACGTTTAGGCAGCGATCTTAAAATCTTTTTAACCACTAGTGCATCTGGTATAGGCTCACAAAGATTGAAACTAGTGTTAACAATGTCAGATAAACGTGCATAAAAATCATCAAAACACTTAGTCTTAAGTATGGTAATACTTTCAAATTGAGTAGTTAAATTTTGAATTTTATACTCTTTGACCGCATTTGTGCCTTCGTGAGTAAGTTGTACAATGTCCCACACTTCTTTTGATGTGGTGCATGCCATAATACGTCAGAACTCCTCAAGAGTGAAAACATCATAAATTGCACTCAACCCACGTGAATTATAAGTGCTCCATTTAAATTCTTCCTCAGTTCAGGTAGTCACATATTTTCAAGATGTTATGTTATCTACAGTGATAGTGGGAGGTGTCCACCCTCTTTCATAAACAACCCAAATGCGCTCATCAATAGCCTTTAACTATGATTTCATATGTGCTTTCCAGTAGGCATAATTAGACCCGTAAAAAAAGGGTATCCGATTATATAAGCGATCCATTGAAAAATTGCAATTTTTCACAAAACAGATTTTTCAAAAAAATCAATATCACACAATTTTTGCAAAAAAAGGAATTCAAAATAAATTAGTATTAGCCGCTCTGATACCAATTTCAGAATGGTGTGATATCGATTTAAATAAATTCGTAAATTTCCAAGTTAACCTTATTCAATCAGTGTCAATTTTTCATTCAATTTTATTTAGTCGTAAAACATGCAACTACGTGTGGAAAAATTAAACCAACAAAGAATAATTGCTGACACACAAATTTCAGAAAAAAAAAAAAAAAAACTTTCCGGTAAAACATTTATTTAACTATAAAGACGTAAACCGCATCTTACAATAATTACAATGAAATATGCAATGATCACTCCTCGGAACAATCCCATAGACACGCAATCAAGAGTCAGTAAGAACCGCAACTCCAATTCAGCCCAGGAATACCCATAAGTACTCCCTATGATATGCAGTCGATGTCAGTCGTAGATTTACCCTCTCTACAAGAGAAAAAAATTCACCAAAGTTGTATCTTGGGTTCCAAAACAATTCAAATAAAGATTGGGATGTTTTGTGAATTGAAAACAAAAAGGATTAAACCCTAAAAGTCTCAAAAGTGAGAAGACAAACGTTTCTGCCAAAGCAGTTTTCGTAAACTGAAATTCTCAGGTCTTCTGAACCAAAACGAACTGTTTAACATGTTATATATAAAAATGTTAAGGCGACACATCGCTCAAACGAAAAGTCCCTGTCGTTCGAACGATGACACGCGTCGCTCGAACGAGCTTGGCGGGACATAAGGATGTCGCTCGAACGAGCTCCTCTGTCGCTCGAACAAAAATAAATAATAAATCTTTTCTTTTTTATTTCAAAAATCTACCTCAACACTTAGAAAAATATTTTTTGACAAAAAACTTAAAAAGTTCACTCCAACACTTAGAAAAAATATCCCAACATTCTAAGTGAAATACTAAGGATTTAAAACACAACCTTTACCAAATTTATTTCACGAAGGCTCGATTATTGAAGAACTTTGATATTTAAATCCGTTTTGATGCTTGAATGATCTTGAATTATTCTTCGACGGTTGTAGCGGTATACGACATACTCAAATGTAAGTCGGACAATAAAATAATGTCCTTACGAAGTTTAATGCTAGGAAGCAAACGATAGTTTTCGCTGAATCCATCCTACTCAGGCGGAGTAGAGATCTTTTGGCAGTTGTCCATGTTGATTTATCCAAAGAATACTTGATCGGCATACTTGGTGCATATGTGTCTGAGCAAGCTAAAGAAGCATATATTCATGTCTATGGTTTCCTGAGCAGGGCTGTGGCAAATAATGATGCTTATTATGAGATGATTGAAGACTTGCAGGAAGATCATAATGAAACCAAAGCTTTACTGCATGACGACTATGAAGCTAAGTACAAGGCATTGAGTGAAGGTTGAGATTTTGAGGAGAAGCTGGAAAAATATGCTTCCGTGTATAGAAGACAAGAATTATTGCTGAGGCATGAAGTTGAGGAAGCCAGGGATATTACCAAGCTCTTGGAGGAAGAGAATAATAAACTCTGGAATGAATTGGATACTTTGAAATAATCTTTCGTTAGTGGTTTCGATAAGGGTGCCTTTTTTTGGAGACTGATAATGCCAGGCTTATGGAGGAACTTAAAACTTTGAAGAAATACAAACTTGTGCAATCTTCCGGACAACAAAAAATTAGCAGACCAACTATTGAAGAAGCCAGGACCAAGAAAACTTTAGCTGACTAGGTTGCCCAGCTGAAAGCAAAGAGTCAAGCTATTTTCGAACTATCTATAAAGCTGGAAGTTAAAGATATGTCCATTGCCTACCATTCAGTGCAGTTAAAGGTCAAGGATGATGTGTTGAGGAAACCCCAACATCAAGTTAAAATTTTAACCTTTTAATTTCACAAACAATCCAGATACGTGTGGATGGAAGGCTATAATGAAGCTTTTGACCCTGTTGATGATCACCTTGCTCATACCCATCCTACTATAAGTGGGGGTGGACCAATTACTTGACGTTGCTGAAACATGATCGCAATATCCAGTTGTGGTATTGGAATGAGCCTGGTCTATTAGATTGTGATAATCCTCCCTTCCAGTTGGATACCTCATGGATCCTTGTTGATGTTATTCCCTAATGCCTCATCAATAATACTTGGGAGACTATGGTTTACTTGATGTTTATGAGATAGTTCGTCCTCCTCGCCTGATCAATGTGCCAAGTAGTAGTAGCAGAAGAATGTTGAGATATTTTAACTTTATTAATTCTACTTATACTTTGGATAACCCTCATGTTGGAATGGAAAGAGTGCAGTCAGCTCAGCCGACTTCCAAAGCTCAAGGAAAACATTATGTTGAGTAATTCTTATGTATTTTTTTATTCATTTAAATGTAATACATTTTATATGAATGAAAATCCATATTTTTGTGTTGTTAACTTTTGATTATTTTAATCAATCAGTCAACTTATGATTGTAATGCCATGGATTCTACTAATGCACTTAGATATATTAATCCAAATTTAGCATTGGTTATCAGTGGTGACCAAGTGTATGCGTAATAAATGTTTGTATTCTAATATTTAGGAATGTTTGCATGTCTTCCTGCATTTAACTTAGTTGGGTAAAACTTGTTTTTAACTTTTTTAACTATATAAGAAGTTTTACAGACTTCTTATTCTTGACTTGTCAATGACGAAGTCATACATGAAGTAAATTATTTCTGTCGACTAAGCATTTAGGATTGTATTCCTGTAATTAACTTAGTCGGATAATACTTCTTATTCATGACTTGTTTATACAAAACAATACATGAAGTAATAATTACTTCTTGTTCGTGACTTGTATGTAAGAAGTCATACAGGAAGTTTGCATTTTGAGCGAAGTTTGTATCTTAAGCGAGAAATAATTGTGCCTCAAGATATTGGGATTAAGTATGTTCTGCTGATCGAAAGATAAGTTTAACCTAATTGTGTATGTATGTACTATTAATCGGCAAGAGCTGAAGACCAAGAGATAGTTGTACTTGGTGTTTTGGGGGGATGTATATCACCATACTCCGAAAAAATAAAAAAAAATGAAGGGACTGAAATCAATATTTCATTGAATGCTTAAATCATAGTCATGTAAAATATATAGCAAAAGAAAAACAATAATAACAATCCCTTAAATTATTGATAATACTTTCGGAGGTGCTCGATATTCTAGGGGTTTTTGAATTCTTTTCCTTCCAAAGTCTCAATCCAATATGTCCTTAGTTGGATTACACCTAAAATGCGATATTGGCCATGCCAATTAGCTTCGAGTTTGTTATTCTTCTAGATAAATTTCTTAAGGACATAATCTCCTTCTTTGAGGTTGGTCGGCTTGACCCTTTTATTATATAAGCGAGCAATTTTGTGTTGGTATGTAGTGTTTCTCAGGGCAACATCTTCTCGAACTTCTTCCAACATATCTAGATCTAGTCGCTACATCAAGTCACTAGTTTGAGAATCAAAATTTAGTACCCTGTGGGTTCGTAAGCCTATCTCGGCTGGAACCATGGCTTCAGTTCCAAATGCAAGCATGTAAGGTGCTTACCTAATTACTGTTCTTGGTGTAGTTTTATAAGCTCAAATAATAGAATGTAACTTATTTATCCAGTTGCCTTTAGCAACATCAAGCCTCTTCTTCAATCCGTTGAGTAGAGTCATATTTGTTACTTTTGTTTGACCATTACTTTAAGGATGGCCTGGTACAAAACAGAGTTTATGGATTTTAGATTGAACACAATATGGTTCAAATTCATCGTTATCAATTGAGTTATATGATCCGTAATGAAATCATATGGTAGCCCATATCTGCTTATGATATTCTTCCAAATAAATTGATACACCTTCTCATAAGGCATGTCCACCAATGGTTCTGCTTCCATCCATTTAGTGAAGTAATCAACAACAATGACTAAATATTTGAACCTACCTTTGGTGGTCGGTAGTGGGCCGACTAGGTCAATTCCCCAAATAGCGAATGGCAAAGGTGAAGTTATTGATGCTAGAGCAGCACTGGGTTCTTTATGAATTGCAGAGAACTTCTGACACTTGTCACACTTTCTTATAAAGGCGGTACAATCCGCCCTCATAGTCGGCCAATAATATCCTTGAGTGTTGATCCTTTAAAATAATGATGGACCAGCTAAATGAGCCCCAGAGAAAACTTCGTGCACTTCTTTTATCAAATCTTCCACCTCTATTAGATGAACACAAGGTAGCAAGGAGATCATTAATCCCCTCCTGTATAAAACCCTTTTATCCAACACATATCTTGTTGCTTTATATCGGAGCTTCTTGGCCTCTCTGGGATCAGGTGGTAGGATTCAATCTTCAATATAGGCTTTAAATGGGTCCATCCAGGAAGGTCCCAACTCTACAGTAATTAAATTAACCATCAAGTCCTTGTCAATGCTCCGATTGGCTAAGATCTCTATTGGGATGATGCATCTGAGTTCAGTTATGGTTGCTGAAGTTGGCCGAGCAAGTGCATCTGCTCGAGCGTTAGCTATTATGGGGATCCTGTTTATTTGTACGGCTAGAAACTTGGAAATAACTTCCATGTTTTTGTTATAGTATTTGATCATCAATTCTCCTTTGACTCCTTATAAATGAAGCACTTGGTTGACCACTAGCTGTGAATCGCTGTGCACCATTACTTGCCCGGCGCCTAATGAGTGGGCCAAATCTAGTCCAACTATCAAGGCTTCATACCCCGCTTCATTATTTGATGCTTTGAATTGAAACCTAAGTGCAAATTCAATATCAACATTATCAAGAGTATTGAGTATTATACCTGCTCCACTTTCAGTCGCAAATGAAGAAGCATTGACGTATAAATTCCACAACGGGATATATTGAAGTTATTTTATGACAGAATTCCATGATGGAATATTTTCTTACTCTCCTCGGCATATTTTTGGGGCAGTTCCTGAGTTACGAATTATTCAGGTTGGTCGGCAGTAATTTTAACTTGCTTTTGAGCTGGGATCTCTTTTTTAGAAGCTTGCTCGGTAGGCAAGTTTTGTTGGTTAGGAACCTCTGGATAGGTGAATTCAGTAATAAAATTTGTTAAAGCTTGGCCTTTCAATGAAGACTTGATTCTTAGATAATGTCATATTCTCCTAACTCTACCGCTCAGTACATCACCGAAGAGGTAGATCAGTTTACACAACTATGGTGTGTGCTTGGAAATAGGGTTTCATACGCCTAGAAGCTTCAATATGTGCTAAAGCCAAATTTTCCAAGCATGGATACCTGATCTCGGCTCCCCTGAATGCTTTGTTGGTATAGTAAACTTGCTTTTTGGATCCCATTATCCAATCTAACCAAGGCCGAGCTAACCACAGACTAAAAAATAACTAAGTATAAATATAATTTTTCTCCCAAAACTGGTCGGGATAACAAAGGAGGTTGTAATACCCCGCCCGGGGAGAGCGGAACGGAGCGCCACTATCGATAAACTGAACTAATTCCACAAATAACAAGGTATAGAGCATCTAAATAAAATCCCACAAAACAAGAGAAACCACTAAACTCAAACTCTTCAAATTAATACAACAATATTCTCTCGAATAAAACAACTAAAGTAAATCTCCAATGCTCTATACATCAAAATAAATAAATACAAGTCTTCTCATCTTGTATTAAAAATTCTTCCCAAATAATCCACGCTAAATAATCATCCCAATTGGTTCATAGCGCTCAAATCCACGTTAACCTGCCAACTAAAAGAAAATATGGGGAAGTATACAATACGACAAGAAAGATGCTCAACAAATATAGGTTAGCGATGAATAAATCGTAGCAATACAAGTACGAATATTCAAATAAAAAATGCAAATCTCAAAGCATTTATCAATAAATTTCTCAACAACACATTAATCGGGTCACCAGGCCTCACCCCATTCGCATATGCTTTGTCAAGACATAGCCTCAGGAAGCAGGAATTTTGGCGGGTGCCCAACCTCCGTGCCATATTAAAATCTCATGACAACGTGCTCAACAACAATATAATGATTCCACATGAATCAAAATAATTGAACAATTTTTTTTCTAGATTTCCAAGAATTTATCAATTCAAACATGAGTTAAATTAAACATGAAATCAACGGAATAAACTCTCAAGATATTTAAAGGAGCATGTTGTGTAAAACCCCATACCTCAAAATTCTCGCATGAATCGTCACGTAAAAATCATCCTCAAAACCTGACCGCACCATCACGTTCCTCTCGTAAAATAATCAAATCATGTTCTAGCTTCAACACAAGATAACCCCAAATAGTCCTATTTTAAAAAATCAGAAAAATCAGATCCAAAAATTATTCTAATTGTCAATCCGACTTCAGATTTGGATTCTACACGAAAAATTGAGTCAGGTATGTGATTGGATTTTTCTCAAATCTCATCCGAAAGCACTCAAAAAGAAGATCTAAACATTTTAAATTGTCTCTTCTCATTCCACTCATTTTTGCCTTTTTGGATTTCATTTTTGGCCTCTCTTTTCATCTCCCTTTCCTTATAATCACCTGTAATATTCTTTATATATCCTCTCTCTCAAACCCTAGCTTGGTTCCTAAGCTAACCTATATTACTATATTGCCCTTTAATTCAAAATTATCAACTTTACATATTTAAACCATTACAAAATGTCCAAAAGCCAATTAACTTTGAATTTAAATATTCGATTCATTTCAAATAAAAATAAATATAAAATCAATATCTCAATTAATAAAATAATACTATTATTAAAATTATATATCATATTCATAAATAAAGCCCTCAAAATTACGAGGTATTTCATACTTCCCACCTTGAAAAGGAATTTCGTCCTCGAAATTCAACGAAACCTAACACTCGAAATAAAATGCTACTCGATTCTATTTCCCAAAAATCACACACTAAAGTTCTCAAATAAAATTTGAACATCCTCACCACGATTCCTAACACATCCTGAAAAAATTTCTATCTCCAAAGGAAACATATCGAACTCGCATGCTAGACCCAATACCCGAGGGTTATCGTATACCTAAGTTTTGATACCATCTGTAACACCCCGCACACCCAAAAGTGACACGCGGCATGCTATTATAATAAAAAAACCAAATCCTCAAATATCAACGTATAGAGCATTTTATTTCGAGTGTTAGTTTTCGTCGAATTTCGAGGAAGAAATTCTTTTTCAAGGGGAGAAGTATGTAATACCTCGTAATTTTTAGGGCTTTATTTATGAATATGATATATAATTTTAATAATATTATTATTTTATTAATCGGTATATTGATATTATATTTATTTTTATTTGAAATGAATCGAGTATTTAAATTCAAATTTAATTGGATTTTGGACATTTTATAATGGTTTAAATATGTAAAGTTGATAATTTTGAATTAAAGGGAAATATAGTAATATAGGTTAGCTTAGGAACCAAGCTAGGGTTTGAGAGAGAGGCTATATAAGTAATATTATGGGTGATTATAAGGAAAGGGAGATGAAAAAGAGAGGCCAAAAACGAAATCCAAAGAGACAAAAACGAGTGGAATGAGAAGAGCCAATTAAATACCGGGTGATCAGTCCTTTTATTAAATTAAAAACCAGGTGAACGGTTGGTTCATTCTCAGCATCACTATCGCAAAATAATATTTACAATTTGAACACCCTAAATAATTAAGCTAAGTGTCAAAACCATTTAAAACCTCATTTTTCCTTTATTAAATACCAATATGAAAACCTTTTTAATAATAACAGTTTAAGAGTCACATAAATAAAAGGATAATAATTACTACACTACCATTTAAACCATCTTGATAAACCAAACCAAGTTACAAACTATAAATGAAATCCTCCTGACAAGAGTTAACTCCCGAGGAGTACTGAATGCTGGAAATATCATAAATCTCTGACAAATCCAACTGGAATAGGAAATCGGCCGACACATGCCCTAATTATGAAGATCTAAAGTAGGAACTGATTCAATGACGAAGTCGTCTAAAGCAATGGCATGTAACTCCCATATAAGCTGCAGCATGTCCAATCCAAAGAACCTAAGCATGATGCCCCTGTGGCTGGGCATCTGTAATACATACGTATATATACAAGAAAGAAAGAAATGACAGAAAACGGGTCAGAGCCTAAGTGTAAAACAGTTTTAAAAATAGTTTAGCAAGTATTTAAAATGTTTACCGGCTAATATCACAACCATGTTAGTATGCGACACTCTCTTGAGAAACCTCACCTCTCATCTAGTGTGCACACCTAACGTACCTCTAAGCCATCCTAGTTATAGTTCCCACGCTAACTAGATTAACCACATGTATCCATTATTTATAGCCCAAATTATTTCCACGTATTAACCATATAATACATATAATGATGTTATAAACATATATATCCATTTAGACTCAACATGGATAAGTCCCTTATTAATTCAATTCAACTAAGTGTTTTCATACATAACTATCTTACATTTCTACTTTAGCCACATAGTAGATATTAACACATGTATATATATACATTCACTATATATATTATATATATATATACACTATACTGCACCCCGAGACACAGCTGCGGTGTTGCATTACTCTGCTATCTTGTTCCAATACATCACGTCACTGTATAGGGGACTATAGGTTCGGTAAAGATTCCTCGAACCACAAATATCAAATCACAAATAATGGAGGCGAACATAGTCCTAAGCCTTTGGGCTACGCACATACCTACGCACCCAAATGACCATTCTATACCATGTTCTCACTAATGGTAATCGACCTAAGTCCTATGTTCTCGAGCGACAAGTCAAAAATCCAATGGATTCATCAGGATATGACTGCCCTCACGCGCAAACCTCCCGTCGATAGCAAGTAAGCTAGATATGTCATACTAAGATACATAATATATGCACAATCACACAATCTTACATATAAATATTCATATTTTCCAAATTAGGTTCGCCCACAACCCATAATTGTTATTATCCGTTCTCAACACAAATTTTACTCAATTATCTCTCATAACGGATTCGTATATTTTATTCTCATTTGTTATTTACTTCATACTTACTTCTTATCTCTCGAAGTATTCTCTCTCACAAAGTATAAATATCAGTAGGTATACCCTCACTTACCTTCTAGTCTAAGTCTTTAACGAGTCTCAATCTTTTAGTAAATGTACCCACAATTTCAAATGTATGAATAACTCCCTGTTAACCCACAATTTCATCTCAATTTAATTTTTCTCAATAGAGTCTATCTAGACCCTACTGGTCCTCTTCATAACTCATTATACTCCAAAATTAATAATCAAGGGTTACTACGTATCTTAACCGGATTAAAGAAAAAGAAAAAAAAATGCACTTTTTCAGGATGGATCGATCGATCAAGGAATGGGATCAATTGATCGATCGTCGATCGATCGATGCTCTTGGTCGATCGATCGATCAAGCAGTTCTTGCCCAATTTGCTGTAATTTTTAACCTACGGGTTCAAACATTCTAACACGTCCAAACCTCTATAATTTCATCCCAAACTCCCATCAAAGTAATCCAAATGTATAAGTAGCATCCCGGCGATGCAATCGGGTGAGTTCTAGGCCTTAGATTGCTTAAAAACTCTTCACCTTCTTCTCTATTCTCTTCACCTTCTTCTCTAATGGTTGGGCTTAGGTTTTGTGTTTGTTAAACCTAAGAGACAACTCCAAATGGCTAATATATACTAAGAAAATTCGTGGGTTTAATTACCCAAAAATACAAAATGTCTAAAATACCCTCTTGGGATGACAATTAGGCCTAAAAACGCCCCGAGACCCAAACTAAACCCCTCGGGTATACTTTTCTGACTATCTCGACCTTTTCGAACACTTTGTCTCACTCAAAATGACCATACGAACGACTTATAATTTATTCACTTTAATAATAATAATTTAATCCTGACACGACACAGGCGCGTCCCAAATTAAATTTCCATAATTGTTATTTTATTCACTCATGAAAATTTTAATAAAATCAATCTCATATATTACTTTACACATCTAGTAATATTCAATAAATTTCCAATAATTACTAACTCACATCATGCTAGTAAATATTAAAAATAATTTTCGGATTAATATTAAATTAATATCTCAAATTAAATTTAATAAATCCCCAATTTTAAAAGCCATAAAAATACGAGGTATTACATGGCGCTCCGTTCTCTCTCCCCGGGCGGGCGAGGTGTTACAAAGGTGACCCTAGGTACTTCTTCAATTCCTGGAATGATTCTTCACATTCTGCATTCCACTCAAAATTCTTTCTCAACACCTTAAAAAAATGGTAAGCACTTGTTCGTTGCCTGAGAAACAAATCTTTTTAAAGTTGCCACTCGTCCAATGAGCCTTTGTTCATTTTTCTTACAAATTGGCGACCACATTTTTATCAAAGCTTTGGATTTTACTAGATTGACTTCAATTCCCCATTGATTGACTATGAAGTCGATGAACATTCTTTCCTATACTCCAAACACACATTTGATCGGATTCAGTTTCATCTGATGCTTTTCCAATTGATCAAAAGTCTGATTGAGGTCCTTGATATGATCCGAAGCCTTTTTACTTTTTGTCAACATATCGTCCACATAGACCTTCATGTTTTTACCTATCTGCTCTTCAAATACCTTGTTCACCAACCTATGATAAGTCGCTCCAGTATTTTTGAACCTAAAGGGCATTACATTGTAGCAATAAGTTCCTCGGTTGGTGATAAAAGTTGTGCTTTCCCTGTCTTCTGATTTCATCTTAATCCGGTTGTACACAGAGTAAGCATCCATGAAGCATAAGTGCTCATATCCCGAAGTAGCTCCACCAATTAATCGATTCTAGGCAAGAGAAAATGGTCTTTTGGGCAAGCTTTATTTAAATCAGTGAAATCCATGCACATCCTTCATTTATCATTCTTCTTCTTGACCATTACAATGTTGGCCTACCAGGATGGATACTTAATATCTTCAATAAATTAATCTTTTCCACCTCTTCCTGAATAGCTTGATTCTTTTCGGGACTAAAAACAATGCGCCTCTGCTTGATCGGCTTGGCATCCTTATTGATGTTGAGCTTAAGACAGAGGAAATTGGGATCAATCCCAAGCATATCCTCATGGCTCCATGCAAATACATTACTTTGTTACCTCAGGAACATAATCAATTCCTGTTTAAGGACTGGTTCCAGTGTTGAGCCGATCTGCGTAGTTCTCTTTGGTTTTTCGTCATCCAGGATAATGCTTTCAGTAGTTTCCATAATCTGTCCCTTGACTATTTTTATTTCATCTCGTGGATCTAAAGTTTCAACTTCATATGCACTATCAGGCTCAGTGGTATCCACCTGATAAGTGGTAGTCTTCTTCTTCTTCTTCTTCAATTCAATCAAGTCCTCTTGCTCGGCTGAGGAGTGGTCACACTCTTTTTCCACCTGTTGGTCGCCTTTCATAACACCTACCCAAAAATGAGTTAGAAACTTCAAGTATTGATGGACTGTTGACGGTACAACTTCAAACTTCTTCAACCCTAACCTGGCGAGGATCACATTATAGGAATATTGAAGTTTTTATCCATCATAAAAAAAAACTTATTTTTTCACTACAACTCATCGGCCAGGTGTCGAACAACACTTCTAGCTTGACTGTCCCAAGAGGGTAAGCATTTTCACTTAAAAAATCTATCAATGGCTTGTGGTACGATTTCAGTTGGCTGAGCTTCAAGTCCAAACTCTGAAAGCAAGATATCTGTCAAGCTCCCATTATCAATCAAACCCCAGGCAATGACGACATCTTGGATCCTGAATTTGATGACTAATGGATCATCATGCGGATAAAGTACCCTAGAGAGGTCGTTCTTAGAAAAATCGATCACTAGCATGTCTTTGTTAATCTTCTTGGGATGATCATCTTCGTTTAGATTGATTCTCTGGATATAAGAATAAGATTGGGCCTCATTAAAGTAAGCTTTTCTTTCGGTAGTGTGATCGCCTCCTCCTGCATCGCCACCTGTAATTACATGACAGTCAAATGAACCAAAACTGATCACAGCTACCTCATGTTCTGGCTACTTGGGCTTCCTCGAAAGGTCGGGATCATCTTCATAATCATCTTCATGATTTCTCTTACCGTCATCTCTGGGTTTGTATAGAGAATTTGACATTCCTCTTGCTTCTCTGCCTTCTCGCCGATCAACAAACTTATTCAGTTTTCCTCAACGAATGAGATATTCTACCTCATTTTTCAAAGCAATGCAGTTATCTGCTATATGGCCATGATCTTTGTGGAATTCATAATATTTAGATATGTCCCTCTTGTTAGGGGGTACCTTCAACCTTTCAGGCCATCGCAAATCCTTATTGTGTTTAATTTCCTCAAGGATATGGTGAATTTTAATACTCAATCGGGTATAGGTTCCATATTTTTTTAGCTTTTCCTCCTTTTTTGTCTTCTGCTCCTTTTACTCTTTTTTGTCCTTCTTATCAAGCTTTGAACTCTATTTTTTGGCCATCGCTTCCTCGGTGTTCATTATCTTTCCTGCCTACGCCATGAGTTCAGCCATAGTTTTACGATGGTCTTTGGCTAAAGTATAATACAGTTTCTCTAGAAGTAATGCACTCATTAGAGCAGTGATGGATGCTTTTTCCTCGTAATTAACCACTTTTAGTTTCTCATTGTTAAAACGAGTGATATACTCCCTGGTAGTTTCCCCTACTCGCTACCTTACACTCAAGAGATGGGCTACTCTTTTTATCGGCTTGGATTTGAAATAAAAATTAGTAATAAACAACTCGACAAGATGTTTGAAGTTGGTAATTTATCCTCGGGGCAAGTAATTGTACCATATCTGGGCATAACCTGTAATGGTACTTGAGAATGCTCTACATCTCGTCTCGTCAGGGATTGAATAAATGTCAACAGTAACTTGATATTGCTCAATATGCAAAATTGGATCAGTTTTGCCATCATATTTAGGGGTGACTACAGGAGCTTTAAACTTAGATGGAGTAGGAAAATCCACAATCGCCTGAATAAAAGGGGATCCTTTAACAAAACTTCGCAACAAGTTTTTTTGCTTTCACCATCTCTCCTAGCTGATCTTCCAGCCGCTGGATTGATCCTTTTCACAAAGGATTACCTACATCAAATTTGTGCAAAGCAGCTCGGTTATTTTGTCCCTGTGTTCACACTGAGCTTTCTTCTTGAAAAGTCAGCTCGGCATGTATAGATCGTCGAACACTTGATCTTGACCCAACTGAAGATTTGTGATGTTCGGCTGGACGTTGAGCGTTCCTGGACAACGCTCTGGGAGGGTTTTAATTTGCTCGGGGTCCTAAATGGTCAAAAGGTGAAGCTCTACTCAATCTTTTCAGGGCGCTTGGCCTCTCAGGAGAGAAAGAATGTCCATCGTAAAATTCTTAGGATCTAATTGATGAACTTACTCCTAGGTGATAAGTCCTATCATGTGATGATCTGGAATAGCTATGTCTACTATGCGTAGGAGGTGGAGGCAACATTTATCTCCTTGGTGATAGAACGACTTGCTACCTGGATAAGGCTAGAGATCTGACTTATAGCAACTGAGCTAATTGTCTCATTGACTCTTGCATAGCATCTTGGCCCCTGGTAATACTGACAAGAATTCTATTTAGGCCGGCCATTGTAGGCGGAGCAGATGGAACAGTCGGGTTGCCTTTATTTCTGGCTAGGGGTGTAAGCAGTACGGTTTGGTCGGTAAATAGTAGATATCAATACCAAAACCAAACTCTAGATGGTAAAACCAAACCATACTAGTTTACCACTTGGTACACCAAAATCAATACCAAAACCAAACCGGCTAGTATTTCGATTTTTTCGATAATTTCGATTTTTTTCTAGTTTCGGTAAATTTTGGTTTTTTCTGGTTTCTTCTGGTTTTTTCTAGTTTCGGTAAATTCTGGTTTTCTCTGGTTTATGGTTTCGGTTTTTTCTGGTTTCGGTAAACAACACTAAAAGTCCCAATAAACCAAAAACAAAACCAACCAACTTTTTTAAATATTAAAACCAAAACAAAAACCAACTTTTTTCTATTTTTGGTAAATTCGGTACGGTAATTTTGGTAAATTCGGTACGATACAGTAATTTCGGTACGTTTTTTTTTGTTTCGGTAAATTCGGTATGATATGGTAATTTCGGTACGGTTTTTTCTGGTTTCAGTAAATTCGGTACGGTAATTTCGGTAAATCGGTTTTTTAAATATTAAAACCAAAACCAACCAAATTTTTTGTGGTAATTTCGGTTTCGGTAAGACTGGTTTCTGGTATTTGAATATATGAAACCAAAACCATTTTTTTTCGAACCAAAATGGTACGGTACGATAAAAACCCGTACCGCTTCCACCCCTATTTCTGGCACTCGGCTTTGGATCATTAATTTTCCCTTGAATAAGGATGTACGAGATAAATAACGGTGATTAGACACACATTCCCACAGACGGCGCCAATCTGTTGATGTCAAAAAATGGATTTGATAAAAAATTATCATTACAGATAAAATATAAAATTATAATGAAATAATAAAAGGGAGACATGAGATTTTAAAGTGGTTCGGCTGTGTAGGAAAGCCTACGTCCACTGTTATGGTATTATTTTCAGAGATTACAGAAATGTAGGTACTCTTGTAAAAAAGAATAACCTAGATTTTGTTCTATCTTGCCTTTGATGAAAGGGATATAATGTATTTACAGTGACCCGAAGATCAAGGGTTTGAATGTTAAGGGATGGAATGCCTTTATACATTTAAGCATTTACACCCATACATAATGAATCCTGACACGACACAGGCGCGTCCCAAATTAAATTTCCATAATTGTTATTTTATTCACTCATGAAAATTTTAATAAAATCAATCTCATATATTACTTTACACATCTAGTAATATTCAATAAATTTCCAATAATTACTAACTCACATCATGCTAGTAAATATTAAAAATAATTTTCGGATTAATATTAAATTAATATCTCAAATTAAATTTAATAAATCCCCAATTTTAAAAGCCATAAAAATACGAGGTATTACATGGCGCTCCGTTCTCTCTCCCCGGGCGGGCGAGGTGTTACAAAGGTGACCCTAGGTACTTCTTCAATTCCTGGAATGATTCTTCACATTCTGCATTCCACTCAAAATTCTTTCTCAACACCTTAAAAAAATGGTAAGCACTTGTTCGTTGCCTGAGAAACAAATCTTTTTAAAGTTGCCACTCGTCCAATGAGCCTTTGTTCATTTTTCTTACAAATTGGCGACCACATTTTTATCAAAGCTTTGGATTTTACTAGATTGACTTCAATTCCCCATTGATTGACTATGAAGTCGATGAACATTCTTTCCTATACTCCAAACACACATTTGATCGGATTCAGTTTCATCTGATGCTTTTCCAATTGATCAAAAGTCTGATTGAGGTCCTTGATATGATCCGAAGCCTTTTTACTTTTTGTCAACATATCGTCCACATAGACCTTCATGTTTTTACCTATCTGCTCTTCAAATACCTTGTTCACCAACCTATGATAAGTCGCTCCAGTATTTTTGAACCTAAAGGGCATTACATTGTAGCAATAAGTTCCTCGGTTGGTGATAAAAGTTGTGCTTTCCCTGTCTTCTGATTTCATCTTAATCCGGTTGTACACAGAGTAAGCATCCATGAAGCATAAGTGCTCATATCCCGAAGTAGCTCCACCAATTAATCGATTCTAGGCAAGAGAAAATGGTCTTTTGGGCAAGCTTTATTTAAATCAGTGAAATCCATGCACATCCTTCATTTATCATTCTTCTTCTTGACCATTACAATGTTGGCCTACCAGGATGGATACTTAATATCTTCAATAAATTAATCTTTTCCACCTCTTCCTGAATAGCTTGATTCTTTTCGGGACTAAAAACAATGCGCCTCTGCTTGATCGGCTTGGCATCCTTATTGATGTTGAGCTTAAGACAGAGGAAATTGGGATCAATCCCAAGCATATCCTCATGGCTCCATGCAAATACATTACTTTGTTACCTCAGGAACATAATCAATTCCTGTTTAAGGACTGGTTCCAGTGTTGAGCCGATCTGCGTAGTTCTCTTTGGTTTTTCGTCATCCAGGATAATGCTTTCAGTAGTTTCCATAATCTGTCCCTTGACTATTTTTATTTCATCTCGTGGATCTAAAGTTTCAACTTCATATGCACTATCAGGCTCAGTGGTATCCACCTGATAAGTGGTAGTCTTCTTCTTCTTCTTCTTCAATTCAATCAAGTCCTCTTGCTCGGCTGAGGAGTGGTCACACTCTTTTTCCACCTGTTGGTCGCCTTTCATAACACCTACCCAAAAATGAGTTAGAAACTTCAAGTATTGATGGACTGTTGACGGTACAACTTCAAACTTCTTCAACCCTAACCTGGCGAGGATCACATTATAGGAATATTGAAGTTTTTATCCATCATAAAAAAAAACTTATTTTTTCACTACAACTCATCGGCCAGGTGTCGAACAACACTTCTAGCTTGACTGTCCCAAGAGGGTAAGCATTTTCACTTAAAAAATCTATCAATGGCTTGTGGTACGATTTCAGTTGGCTGAGCTTCAAGTCCAAACTCTGAAAGCAAGATATCTGTCAAGCTCCCATTATCAATCAAACCCCAGGCAATGACGACATCTTGGATCCTGAATTTGATGACTAATGGATCATCATGCGGATAAAGTACCCTAGAGAGGTCGTTCTTAGAAAAATCGATCACTAGCATGTCTTTGTTAATCTTCTTGGGATGATCATCTTCGTTTAGATTGATTCTCTGGATATAAGAATAAGATTGGGCCTCATTAAAGTAAGCTTTTCTTTCGGTAGTGTGATCGCCTCCTCCTGCATCGCCACCTGTAATTACATGACAGTCAAATGAACCAAAACTGATCACAGCTACCTCATGTTCTGGCTACTTGGGCTTCCTCGAAAGGTCGGGATCATCTTCATAATCATCTTCATGATTTCTCTTACCGTCATCTCTGGGTTTGTATAGAGAATTTGACATTCCTCTTGCTTCTCTGCCTTCTCGCCGATCAACAAACTTATTCAGTTTTCCTCAACGAATGAGATATTCTACCTCATTTTTCAAAGCAATGCAGTTATCTGCTATATGGCCATGATCTTTGTGGAATTCATAATATTTAGATATGTCCCTCTTGTTAGGGGGTACCTTCAACCTTTCAGGCCATCGCAAATCCTTATTGTGTTTAATTTCCTCAAGGATATGGTGAATTTTAATACTCAATCGGGTATAGGTTCCATATTTTTTTAGCTTTTCCTCCTTTTTTGTCTTCTGCTCCTTTTACTCTTTTTTGTCCTTCTTATCAAGCTTTGAACTCTATTTTTTGGCCATCGCTTCCTCGGTGTTCATTATCTTTCCTGCCTACGCCATGAGTTCAGCCATAGTTTTACGATGGTCTTTGGCTAAAGTATAATACAGTTTCTCTAGAAGTAATGCACTCATTAGAGCAGTGATGGATGCTTTTTCCTCGTAATTAACCACTTTTAGTTTCTCATTGTTAAAACGAGTGATATACTCCCTGGTAGTTTCCCCTACTCGCTACCTTACACTCAAGAGATGGGCTACTCTTTTTATCGGCTTGGATTTGAAATAAAAATTAGTAATAAACAACTCGACAAGATGTTTGAAGTTGGTAATTTATCCTCGGGGCAAGTAATTGTACCATATCTGGGCATAACCTGTAATGGTACTTGAGAATGCTCTACATCTCGTCTCGTCAGGGATTGAATAAATGTCAACAGTAACTTGATATTGCTCAATATGCAAAATTGGATCAGTTTTGCCATCATATTTAGGGGTGACTACAGGAGCTTTAAACTTAGATGGAGTAGGAAAATCCACAATCGCCTGAATAAAAGGGGATCCTTTAACAAAACTTCGCAACAAGTTTTTTTGCTTTCACCATCTCTCCTAGCTGATCTTCCAGCCGCTGGATTGATCCTTTTCACAAAGGATTACCTACATCAAATTTGTGCAAAGCAGCTCGGTTATTTCGTCCCTGTGTTCACACTGAGCTTTCTTCTTGAAAAGTCAGCTCGGCATGTATAGATCGTCGAACACTTGATCTTGACCCAACTGAAGATTTGTGATGTTCGGCTGGACGTTGAGCGTTCCTGGACAACGCTCTGGGAGGGTTTTAATTTGCTCGGGGTCCTAAATGGTCAAAAGGTGAAGCTCTACTCAATCTTTTCAGGGCGCTTGGCCTCTCAGGAGAGAAAGAATGTCCATCGTAAAATTCTTAGGATCTAATTGATGAACTTACTCCTAGGTGATAAGTCCTATCATGTGATGATCTGGAATAGCTATGTCTACTATGCGTAGGAGGTGGAGGCAACATTTATCTCCTTGGTGATAGAACGACTTGCTACCTGGATAAGGCTAGAGATCTGACTTATAGCAACTGAGCTAATTGTCTCATTGACTCTTGCATAGCATCTTGGCCCCTGGTAATACTGACAAGAATTCTATTTAGGCCGGCCATTGTAGGCGGAGCAGATGGAACAGTCGGGTTGCCTTTATTTCTGGCTAGGGGTGTAAGCAGTACGGTTTGGTCGGTAAATAGTAGATATCAATACCAAAACCAAACTCTAGATGGTAAAACCAAACCATACTAGTTTACCACTTGGTACACCAAAATCAATACCAAAACCAAACCGGCTAGTATTTCGATTTTTTCGATAATTTCGATTTTTTTCTAGTTTCGGTAAATTTTGGTTTTTTCTGGTTTCTTCTGGTTTTTTCTAGTTTCGGTAAATTCTGGTTTTCTCTGGTTTATGGTTTCGGTTTTTTCTGGTTTCGGTAAACAACACTAAAAGTCCCAATAAACCAAAAACAAAACCAACCAACTTTTTTAAATATTAAAACCAAAACAAAAACCAACTTTTTTCTATTTTTGGTAAATTCGGTACGGTAATTTTGGTAAATTCGGTACGATACAGTAATTTCGGTACGTTTTTTTTTGTTTCGGTAAATTCGGTATGATATGGTAATTTCGGTACGGTTTTTTCTGGTTTCAGTAAATTCGGTACGGTAATTTCGGTAAATCGGTTTTTTAAATATTAAAACCAAAACCAACCAAATTTTTTGTGGTAATTTCGGTTTCGGTAAGACTGGTTTCTGGTATTTGAATATATGAAACCAAAACCATTTTTTTTCGAACCAAAATGGTACGGTACGATAAAAACCCGTACCGCTTCCACCCCTATTTCTGGCACTCGGCTTTGGATCATTAATTTTCCCTTGAATAAGGATGTACGAGATAAATAACGGTGATTAGACACACATTCCCACAGACGGCGCTAATCTGTTGATGTCAAAAAATGGATTTGATAAAAAATTATCATTACAGATAAAATATAAAATTATAATGAAATAATAAAAGGGAGACATGAGATTTTAAAGTGGTTCGGCTGTGTAGGAAAGCCTACGTCCACTGTTATGGTATTATTTTCAGAGATTACAGAAATGTAGGTACTCTTGTAAAAAAGAATAACCTAGATTTTGTTCTATCTTGCCTTTGATGAAAGGGATATAATGTATTTACAGTGACCCGAAGATCAAGGGTTTGAATGTTAAGGGATGGAATGCCTTTATACATTTAAGCATTTACACCCATACATAATGAATGTGATGGTTGGTTGTATGAACCACGTGTGGCAAGACCATTGGTATGGTGATGCTTCCAATCTGTTGACGTCAAAAAATGGATTTGATCCAAATTTATAATCACAGATAAAATATAGAATTATAATGAAATAATAAAAGGAAGACACAAGATTTTAAAGTGGTTCGGCTGTGTAGGAAAGCTTACGTCCACTGTTATGGTATTGATTTCAGAGATTATAGAAAGTTAGGTACTCTTGTAAAAAAGAATAACCTAGAATCCGTTTTATCTTGCCTTTGATAAAAGGGATACAATGTATTTATAATGACCTGAAGATCAAGGGTTGGAATGTTAAGGGATGGAATGCCTTTATACACTTAAGCATTTACACGCACACATAATGAATGTGATGGTTAGTTGTGTGAACCACATGTGGCAAGACCCTTGGTATGGTGACGCTTGCTTGGTATTGATGGTCTGCATTCTTTATGTTGGTCGGCATACCTGCCGAGCTATTATCTGCTGACTAGGATTTCAGCCACGTAAGAAGATAAATGTTCACTTATGATTGGTCCACGTAGGTGGATAATTTTTGGTATCAACAACTCCACTTCATATGCGCATTGTTTAGATTAGCCTTACAATTAGAATAAAATAATAAAATCAACATAAAGTTGATTAAAACAAAAAAGGCAATAAAGAATAGGTAAAAAGTTAGAGATTTACTATTTTGAAGAGCATATTGTATAGGTTTGATAATAATAATAATAATATCGCACGAGCCTTACCACTGGAACAAAATAACATAATCAACATAGAAATTTTAATGATCCAAATGAAACAAACATTAAATATTGATTAGAAAGTTTATGAAGAATACAATGCTCTAAAGTTTTACGTCATCAAGAAAAATTATTTATAGGAAATGATAACTACAAATAATAATCCCATACAATACAATAGTAGTCTTAACTATGGTATAACAATATCAATTTTGTGTAAAGTAAAGTGTATTCTAAATATGAAATTATAGAATCGTTGGCAAGGTTGTTCACCCCTATTACAAAAATTAGGTACTAATCATGTTCATGATATATATCAACGTTACAATATCCAATAATAAAAACGACATACAAATATGACTGAAACAATAAAGGCAACAAATATAGAGTAAGTAGTTAAAAACTTCCTACAACATATCATATGGGTTTGACAAATCAAAGTATACACGAGCCTTACAATTGGAATAAAATTAACATAATCAACATAAAAAAATTTGAACATAATAGACAACAAATATCGAGTAAAAAGAAAAGACTAATCATAGTTTATGGGTCAGTCTTGATTCGAATATTAGACCCAACGGTGCCGTCGTCACCATAATTTATTCCATATGTATTTCAACTTCAAATTCTTGACCCACTTAACATCAAAGCTTGTGAGAAGATCTGATGATCTCAATAATCACGTATTCTTCCTGATTTTGATAACCATTCTAGCTGATAAAAACTATCCACTGGCCGACTAAGTGATGATGATGGAAACGTTTAATCGAGAGGATTCAAGGTCATCAATCTCTAACCGGTTTGGTCTTTAAATATTTCTTCTGCATCTGCATTGGCAAGCAAGAACAAATAGACAATTTCGGTTACTGCCATAATCATATACATATGTGTTTAAATTTAAATTAATATCTTAAAGCAATGAAAAAAAAGAATATCGAGAAAAAAAATAAAGAACTCACTGGTGGGTTTAGAGATGAAAAATACCATGGTTTAAAGATTTGATGATCAAGAAAATTATTTCTAAGAGTTGATAACTAAAACTGACAATCCTGAAGAAAAGAGAATATAAAGGGACATGGATATGAGTAGTCTTTTGATTATTTTAGGGGCATACACAAAATGAGCCAAAATGATGAAAAGACCCAAAGATATAAGAGGTTTCGGGAAAGGAAGAGACAAAAGAAGCCCACCCTTTTAGTTTTTGGTTTTGGAAAAGGAAGAGACAAAATAAATCCACGCTCGAAAAGAATTGTAAATAAAAAATGAAGACTGTGCCACATGGATAACTCAACTAAGGAGCATTTAAAACATTGTATTGCATTTTAGCGTATATATATACTACAAAAAAAGTAGCTTTTGAGACGGTGGCCTAACAGTCCCAAAAGATGATTTATCCATCTCAAATACTTTTTATGACGGTATTTGGGACGGCTATGGGGGGTCTTTTTGATAGGGGGTATAAATACTTTTTGTGACACCATAGCCGTCTCAAAAGAGGTTTTTGAGACGGGAACAGATCCGTCTCAGAAGTTCATCATTTTATATGACCCTTTTGAGACGGCAAGAAATCTATCCTAAATGAATGTTTTTAAAACGAGAATTAATCCCTCTCAAAAGTTTACTATTTTACAAGACCTTTTTGAGACGGTAAGGTAGTCGTCTTTAATATATTTTTGGAACAGTTTTAACCATCCCAAAAGAAGTGAAGGGATCTTAATTTTTTTGCGCCAATATATTAGGGGCAATAAAATCTATTGCTAAAATTTAATGTAGAATTAAATTACATTTGAGACGATTTATTAAAGCACCACCGTGTGATAAAAAAATATAATACATAAGATAGTTTTCGACCAACACAATGAATCATTTTCATTAAACAATGGATAGTGTTTTTACAAGCATCTCTAAATATTCATCAAAACAAAAATTATAACACTAAGTTCAAATATTTGACTTGACAACAAAAATACATTAAATTATTATACTCCAAAACACGAAATGCTTTTATCAAAGTAATCTCATAATCTTAATGCGCACGACCTCCAAAATCACTGATTAGCATTGCAAGCTCTATAAAAGTTGTGACCTACAAAAACAAATCATGTCAATTACGTTAAAATTAATGTCCCACTCATCAATAGTACAAGGTGCAATGAATCAATATAGTATGTTCTCATCAGAAACAATATAAATTTTAAACTACGATATCTTTTTAATAAAAATCTAACTACTATTATTTTTAAAAAATTCGACAGAGTCTCCTTTGTTTATTCATAAAAATCACAGGTAGCCAACCTGTTTTAAACATTAAAATCGATTCTAAGAATACTATACATCAACCAATAGCAAATTGTCACCACCACCATAACAAATTGTCACCCCCACCATTGAAAGTTTAACTTTAAAAGAGAGAATTTTCCACTCGAAAATCTCTCAATATATCTAAGTAATTATATGTATCAACTATATATTATTACCTAGTTGGTAATCATTATGAGGGGTAATACTTTGGAATAAACTTTGCATTTCGCTCTTCATTTGTTTGAAACTTTTTATAGTGATTCACCTTCACTCCGTGCTTCCATTTCTTCAATGTCATGGATTTGTCCATGATCGTGGGCATGCCAAAACAACCTGCAAAAGAAACTAAAATAAGTATTAAAAACTAAATGAGTCAACAGAATACATGTTGGAACTTATATACACATGCATTTCCATTGAGATAAATGACATCTACTTTAATACAGTAAAGTATATGTTGGTCTCCTTGCTAATAATTGGTAATATTAATGAAATTAGTATTGTTGAAGGAAAAAATAATTTAACAATGTAAACATGAGGCCCAAACAAGATCCATTGAACGGAAGGAAAGCATAAATGAAATAGAATATGAGATTGTGTGAGATAAAAGAAATCCGTTTTTTGTTTCTTCAAGTAAAAGAATAGTAGTTAGCACATCCTGCCAATTTGTAGAACATGTGATAAGGAACAAATAAAGGTAGTTAGTAGTAGTAGTCCACTTAAAATACAATGTGCGCTTGCGTGCACATTGATTATATTGGAACCCTGCCTCGGGGTTGAATTCGAAAACAAACATATCTAATCTCGTGATGGATAACTGAAAACTAAATAATAGTAGCAACTATAATTTAGCTAAAGGAAAAAGGTATGATGATAAGTTTAAGACTAAATTATATGACGTCTCCTCAACTTTGGACATTTTAAGAGCTATATTAAAGGACGCGAGCTATACTAAAGGATACTTTTAATACAATTGGATAATGGAAAAAAATCCTCTTTTAGATGAAAACATGCCACTTATTTTCATATAATTTTGACAAAGTACAATGTTTTACCATATACTTCCTAGCTATACAATAATACTATAATACCCTTATAATTTTCAAGACATATACACTACTGTAATTTTATAACAGTTCAGGAGGAGATGCGCACCCTACCCCCCTCTGCAGCCTTGTTTCCATCCGCCCTTGATGTGAGACGTAGCCTATGAGGGAAGGGACCTACTTTTTGACTGTGCAAATAAGACTAAAGAGGACTAAAGAGTGTCAGATAAGAGAGTGAGAAAGTTCGCATTCCACTCACAAATGAGAGCGTAATGAGGCATACTAAGGCCCCAGGTACAGAGAGGTGATATCTATAAGTTCAGAGAACCTGAATTTTGAAGTATGGTAAGAAATGGATATAATATGAGGGGCTCAAGTTTGTCAACAAAGAAGTGTAACACACTTGGATTGGTGAAGTATTACTTAATGACAGTAAATGTGTGGTTTTTATATAGCTCCATGGCTTCAAACCATTTAATGCAGACTGGAATGGCAATTAAACGGGAGTGGGGATAATCTCTTAAAGAAATCAATCTAAAGTCATATCCACCTCTTTTCAAAACTATATGAAAGGAGGAGGGTATGACGTGACCAAATAATGTGCTGCTCAACCGATGATGCTTATGTTATAAGGCAAAGTTCTACAATAAAAAGTTAAAAGGTGAAGCCTTAAGAGATAAATGCAGCATGGTAAGTGCTTAACGTGCTTACGAGATCATCTTTTTAAAATTCCAAGCATCGATTCTCAGTTGAATTTCCTGTTTATGATGTTCATCTATTGAAAATTCACAGGCCCATACATGTGTGAGCCATTATTCCCATCATCATGTGCAGGTTGTAAAGTACACAAATTAAGCCAAAACATCTTTAAATTATTTATATATGCTTTGGTGATGTTATCGATTATTTATTTTCTACAAATTTCTGTACATTACCTAAAAATGTTTTCAATTTTTAATGTTCTGATCATTTTTACAGTTTACTTATAATGCCATGCCAGTTACATTTTAAATATTTTTTTCTTTCACATTAGCTCAAATGTAATGAGTGTATTATTTATAATTATTATATTCATTTATTTTATTTCAAAAAGATAATTATTTCGTATTTTTTATTAGTACACATTGCACATGTTGCCTGTGTAGCAACACTAGTAGTATTTTTTTTACATATATGCGTACATGTTCCCATTGTGTTCATATTATAGATCTCTTGGCTTCAAAAATTATAGTATGATCAAACTCTAGGAATATGATCACAACATTATAATAAAAATACAATCATTGAACAAATAAGTGTCGCAAACCCAACTAGGTATTCATGGGCTGAGTTTGGCAGAAACGGGTACATATCTGGCGAGGGCAGCATGCACTCCTCGCCATTGAAGTAGACTTTTCAGGGGAACGTCCACCCTTGCTTGAAGGTGAAAGTGTTCTTGTCCTTTTGAAAAAGCACCTCTGAATGAACATTTTCGAGACAAGGTCGTTGTATAATTTCTCTCGAAAGAACATTCCCGTGTCATTAATGGAGTGGTAGGGAACAATAGTCTTGTAATCGAAGCTGAAAAGTTGGGTAACGTTGTTGAGATTCGGGTGCTGAATGACGATAGTTCGGAGCGTGTAATTCATACAGTAGTTGAAGTTTCTAATTGAGACCTTCACATGCTGGTTCACTCGGACTGGGCACATGTGGTTCGTGCACTACAGTAATGGTGAATATTTTTTCTTAGTGTTTAACCCATCTATTCGTAGAAATTTGGAATCGCTCTTGATGCACTTCTTATTGTTTTCACAACCACATGCACATGACATACAAGGAGTGATTGTTTCATTGTAGAAAGACGAGAAGGAGACACGACAACTGGGGTGTTTTCGGGATAGGAACTGTGAAAAAGTGCTTCTCACGTTTCATGTCATCAGGGCCTGCATTTTCCTGCGGTGATCAGGAGTGAGAAGATTGGTGGGAGAAACAATTTTGCGGCCTGCAGAGTGAAGTTCTTGGGGAGTCTTACCGTCTTGTTTGATGTGTCGGCTAGACCAACCCTCAAATAGAAGGCCGAGACAACAGATGATGGATCTTTCCCCATGACGCTAACACGCTGCCTTTACAACAGTTACTGAATTGTTAGTTATAAGGGACACCTGGGAGCAAGTCCAACACGCTGCCTTGGCACTTTGTTCTGGCCTTCCACTCCTTCCACTTTCTTCCAGCAGATTCCATCATAAATTTCCTCATCTCTTCTGTGATTTTCGTATTCTTATATATTAAACCAACGTTTTAGAGAACTAAACGAGAAAATATAGATTCACATATAAAAATTAGGAACTTTATTGTCATTTTATTAACATTATACCTTGATATGGGTTCAACTCATGTTCCTCCCCTCTTGGGGTACTTATCTTCAATCAAAGTAGATCAATGGGACTAGTTGGCCATTGTGTGCTAAAACCCCTAAATTTGAGGCAAGTCTAAATGCGAGATCTTCAATGGGTTGGCCAAATCTCATTCACCTCAATTTCTAAAACACCACCATCTTTACCCCCACCCGATATGCATTAAAGTGGGGCCTCGAATTCGTCTCTACTCCTCCAACTCCTCTTGGACAAAACATTTGAGTTTTGAACCAATGAGACGGTAAGAAGTTCAGACATGCAAATCGTATAACACAAACAAAGGTCTCAGAAAAGTACCATCTTTTTTAAATCTCTCCTTTTTTGTGGCCCTAAAAAGATATTTTATTTTTGGTGACAGAGTGGCAATAAAAAACCTATGGGGGGAAAGAAAAGAAATTCAATTGCTGAATGACAATAGCAGGAGTTCACAAATATGCAAGTTACCCATATCCACCCGATATGCATTAAAGTGGGGCCTCGAATTCGTCTCTACTCCTCCAACTCCTCTTGGACAAAACATTTGAGTTTTGAACCAATGAGACGGTAAGAAGTTCAGACATGCAAATCGTATAACACAAACAAAGGTCTCAGAAAAGTACCATCTTTTTTAAATCTCTCATTTTTTGTGGCCCTAAAAAGATATTTTATTTTTGGTGACAGAGTGGCAATAAAAAACCTATGGGGGGAAAGAAAAGAAATTCAATTGCTGAATGACAACAGAAAGTGTTCACAAATATGCAAGTTACCCATATCCATAATTAAGCCTGGGATCTAATCTCTTTTAACTTTCATGAAGGTGGGTTTCTTTTTCACGATAACGACAGTGAGGTGAGATTTGGAGTGTTATAAGAGATGCAAATAAAATATCTAATATCAAATAATGGTCCTGTATTTATCAAAATGAGAATTTTGCAATTAAAAAAAAAACTAACCATTCTCTTTTGGTGTCGAAAAGCCAAACTTGATCGAAATTGGATGTGGTGATTTTGAGTCGATTTGATGATTTTGATGGTTGGCCAGGGTTTCGACGGTAAAGACAACCTTTGTGAAATTTGGTGAATGAGGAAAAGTGGAGGTTTGGAGGGAACCGAAAAATATGAGGAGTGATAATTGGGTAATGGGCCAAACTATTTGGGTACCCAACGTATTTATATCCCAGAACGAGGGGAAATAACAAACATTTTTTTTATAAAAAGTAGCAATTTTTCGACGGTTTGAATAAATGTCAACAATATTATGACACTTTTTTTCTAAAACATTGATAACTTCCGAACGTTTTTATATAAACGTCTTTATATATCCTATATACAGACATTTGTATAAGCGTTGCGAAAAAAAAGTCCGCATATCTAAGTTTTTTTGTAGTGCCACATGGTACAATAAGATGATAAGTACAATTAAATCACTATTTCAAGATAATATTTCCTCTTGAAATACGGGCATCTAACCAAATATATGACATTTGAAACAAATAGTGACTGGATACCAGGGAGATTCACCGACCGATGAGAGTTGTGGTCGCTGTGTGGTAAGTCTTGACCTTAGCCGCGTACTCGACCACCTTTAAGAAGGTCAGTATCTCTCTCAGACCCAGCTCGTGATGAATACGCGATTGCAAACCCAATATATAGCGTTTGATCCGCTGATCCTCTATCTCGGGTAGGCGCGCTCTAGTGCATAGAAGCTGAAACTGCTATGTGTACTCCATGACTGATAAGGTGTCTTGTCTGAGAGATTAAACGTGAGCAAAGAGGTCGCACTCGTAGGTAGGTAGAATGAAGGACGCTTGAAGAGAAACTCGCAAATCCGGTCAAGTCCGGATAGGAGCAATCTGGCCTCCGTGCGACGATAGCAGAGATCGTTCCACCAAACCCGGGTAAAACCCTAGAATTTGGTGGCTGCAAGGAGGACACGGGAGCGACCTTGGACCCGCTTGTACTAAAAAATTATCTCCATCGAATCTAACCAATCGACCATGGAATCTGGAGAGAATCGTCCATAAAACATGGGGGCGTCAATGCATATATCTTCCAGAAGACACCGAAAAAGCATCTGAAGTGCCATGAACAGGTGGTCAACCTCCTGATGAGCCCCAAGGCCCATCACGTCACCCGACAAGGATGCAACATAAGTAGAAGGAATAGGTGGCACCTGAGCAAGTGGTGTATGAGGAGGATGAACATATGGGGCCACGGGAGGTGCTGGAGGCCCACGAAGAGGATATGTCCCAATCAAGTGGACATACTCTCCACAATAATTTCATTGACTGTACCGAAGTGGTACGAAGCGATGAGGGTCAGGTGGGGGAGGGGGGATCCACTCCAAGACGCTGCGGTGGGTATCCCCAGCGTCGGAGGATGAGGAGGAGTCGGTGTAGAGTAGGGAAAGATCATGATGGGACGGGTGGTGGTGTGAAGGTGTGATGGGCGGGTGTGTATCCTATAGGGGGTAAGGAAGATGGTCGGGAGGAGGGCTAGGGTCTCAACATGATGGTTGTGGGGTCCGGGGTGGTCGAAAAATCCGTGAGGACAAAAAAAATACTTAGCTGATGGATGGAGGCAAACCCGGGTAGGGGTGAAGATTTAGGTTGACCGGGGGTAGGGGTGGGTGGGCAGGGGGTTGTAAGTGGGTCGATTTAGGCAGGGGTGGGGATCCGAGTAAGGCAGGGGACTCAGGTAGCCAAAACGGGTCGGGGTGGGTGCTTAAGGTGTTAGGGTTTGGGTCGGCCGATAGGGTGATTGGTCGGAGGTGGGCCGGAGAGGAAGGGTGAGGGCAACGGGGTGGTTGGTGGTTGGTAGGGTGACTCCGGGGTCCGAGACGGGGCGGGTTAGATTTTTGCTTTTGTCTTGGGATGTGGGTGTGGTGGCGGCGGCTGGTTCTTGGTGTCTACGGCTAATTTTTTGCCCAAGTTAGCCTCGGTGGATGAGCCAAGGAGGCCGGAGGTAGAGGCGCGAAAAAAAGTTGGAGGAGGGCGTCAAACTTTTTGTTGAGGTCTTGAATTCCTCCTATAAATTCTTGAATCTCTTCTTGTTGTTGTTTTGATTTTCTTGGAGTCATTGCAAATAGTGTACGATTTTGAATACCTACACACAAATACACCACTTGGGGAACAACACCTCACTCTGATACCAATTTGACTTAAACTACACGTCAATGGCTAAAAGTAATACAGGAGAGAATCAAGATATTTCTTATATTTCAAAATGGAGGAATTCAAATGAAAACTACATGGGTATTTAAAGGGAGGAGTAGCTTAGGCTACAAGCTAAGGCACTAATTACAAAAATGCCATTGCTACTCCTAGCCTTTAGATACTAAAACAAAACAAGCAAAAATGCTTTAATAAAAACAATGAAATATAACAAACGAAATTAAAATACTAATGTGCCCAAAAATATACCAAAAAAGGACAGTTATGCCCTCAATTCACATCAATTTTTATCAAGCTTAGACCAAATACACTTGAAACAAATAGTGACCCAAACCACAATAAACACAACTGCATTACATAAAACTCATCATCCATAGTTAAGCATTTGAACTTGAATATGAGCGCGCTAATTTTGATGTAGAAAACTGGTATCAGTCCGTTCAACTTTAGTCGATCTTTTTACGAGCGCACTATTTTTTATTTAATTTATTGTCAAGATCACTACACAAAAATTGGTACATTGGTTTCCTTAATGAAACTCTCGATTTGATACATCTTAAACATAAAGTGCTATTTTTAATTTTGAGACAATGGGAGTAGAGAACATACAGGTTTCTGTTGACAAAACAATTTAAGCTTTGGGTTGAAACATTTGATATTAAAAAACAATCAAAATGGATTTTCATATTTAAAGGATATATTCTAGTCACCAGATTCATATGAACTACTGGGAAGATGATAACAAATAAGTTGAGACCTAACAAAATAAGTAAGCATGAAGTGTTGTGAAAGACTATGATAAAAGAAACTAGCGGATTTATCACTAAATAGATACAAGTAGGTGCAAATAAGTGACGTTAACAAGGTTTCTTTCTCTAAGTAAGCCTAAGAAATAATACCTTCTCCACAGCGGGACTTCCTCTTGGTGGGCATTCTGACACGTCCATTGACCCATAATTTCTTGTCCTTGGCACCACGAACCAAATTCGTGCACACTGTCATTTATCATCCATTTATTAGAGAACAAATTAATAGGTGTATAAAAATAAGTTACAACTTATTAATTTACATACATTATTAATAACAGAAATAACATTCGAGAATCACCAAGAGAAAGCTCATCGCGTGCAAACTGGTCAGCCCATGACTGACCTCCATTATTCTGTTGTTGATATTCTGTTCCCCAATCTCCAGGTGTAGAGAACGCAACTGGCTTGACTAGATTATCCTCAATAGTTATTTCACCACGACTCATCTTTGACACAAATTGGAGGAACTTTGAATTCTGGAACTTATGGTCATCATTTTGAGCTGGTTTGTGTGCTAGCATACGGGTTTGTTTCATGGCAGCTAAGCTTGAAATATTTGCACCTCTCATTTTATCTAGTGATGTAATCCGTGATTGCTCATTCTGAAATTCAGAAGCCTAACGATTGAAACCATGTTATTGTTCAAATGAATGAGCCCAAGCATTAAGGTCACTATGTTTTACTCTGTGTTGCGCAAATTCAGCAGCACATCCATCAACAGCATGAGGTACAGGTTTTATAACTTGGGAATCATTCCAATACTCCTCCACTAGATCCCTAAACCTTCCGGGCATGGGTCCTCTGGCTTGGATATTATCATCAATATCTAAGGAATATAATAGTTCATTTACCTGGGCATTGATGAATTCCTCACTCTTATCTGCAAAGAAGTGTTGAGCCATGATACTGCTATGGTCACGTATATATTGTTTGTCACCATTAGATAGTCCCAATACTGGAAGTGGAAAAGGAGGAAATGGAATGCCTCCATAGCTACTGTTAACAAATGAGTGCAAGAAACTTGGCAACACTCTTTGTGGCGGTCCTTCTAAATCTGGTTGAAGACGAGTACTCTCAAAAGGGAAGTTAGCTAGATTGTCTCTTCCCTGAACATGAGGAACTTGAGGATTCTGTATCCCATCCCAAACATCTTCAAGACTATTCTGATCTGAAGAACGAAAGCCCCTAAAGAATTAAGAGCCCTGGCCATTGAAAAACTGAGAGTGGGAGACTTTACCAAATACAATTTTAGTCACAAGAGAAACTGAGAATGAGAGACTTATTCCATGAAAAGTAGCAACATTTTCATAGAGTAATTCAAAATTGGGAACTCTAATCACAAATAGAATTGTATAATGTTTTCACCTTATAGTTCAAGAATGAAAATATATTCATGAGAATAATTCTCAGTAAACTGAATACTGGAATTATTAAGGAGAATATAAATACTCTATCCTTATAAAACAGGGCAAAAATATGCCTTAGCTAAAAACTAATATTAATGATGCACTATATTTAAATCATGGATGATGCACTCACATTGTCATCTACACTTTACAAATCAAGGATGAAATTGAAGACATAAACATTTTAACAAAACACAATTTGTAATCAAGATAGCAACTGTGCCCTACTTCCAACTTAGCTTATAATATCAATGAAGATTGTGTGTCCTTAAGTATACATGAATGAAGTGCTTCCATAAAATGCACAAAAAATATCAGTAAAATTACTTCTTCACCCAATTAGTTCATATTCAACACGAGTCCCTTGAATAAGTTAGTCTTAATGTCATCACCAAAACAAACTATATAGTACTAAACATGTGTATTGTGTTCAAATTAAAGTACTGCGTTCAAATTAAAGTAGAAACTGGTGTGTGTTCACAGGCATTTACACCTAGATAGTTAATATATATAATGTAAACACACAAAATAAACCCATATAAAGTCATATAAAAACCATAGCCATAGAATATAACCATAAAAAACATAGCCATGTCAACATATAAACCAACACACTAAATAGACCCATATAATGTAAATACAACCATGAACATCCAAAAAATTATTATTTTGACAATCCTATTAAAACCGACAACACCCATATCAACAACGTGAAACTTTCATATAATTTTCTTTATGCATAACAACTATACTATTGAAACTTAAATCCCTACATTAGACTGCTATCTCTTACATTTTCTGCAATGCCAAGACAAAGTAATCTAATGAAAATGAGGTTCACATATACATGTAGAGATATGTGATTATAATCATGAAGTATCAAATTGTGAAAGCAAGCAGATAAGTCGAAGACTTAACAAACTAGTATAAACATATGGTAACAATTTCATTAACCAAATATGCATCAAGAGAAACAAAGTACAAAACTCACTTCATATTTTTATAGCATACAGTCATCATTATTGTATATGTTAGTTATTATTGTATGGCAATAAAACTACCCTTCTAACTTCTAATGCCATTTACCTTGATAAAGTAGCCAAAAATCCTCCCGAAATAACAACATAGCTTAAATTTCATGCAATGATAACCTTTTCCACCCATACCACCTGTCAAATTTGACAAATAAAAAAATGATTAATAATCGATTAAATGAAAATCTTGCATTTTATATAATAGATTAAATGAAAATTTTATTTTTAAATAATAAATTGATTTTAATTACATTTTTCTAATAATTATATCAATAATCGAATTTTTCAAAGTAAAGGTGAATACATAATAGAAAATTAAATTTAAAACTAAAATAAAACCCCTAAATTTGAAGATTGTATTCGTCCCTCTAAATATCGCACACAAGATTAAATTGCAAACCCTAACTTTGAAGATTGGTATTCATGTGTATGTGTATATGCGTCACTGTGTGCGTGTGGGTGGGTGCGTGTGTATCTGTGTGTGTGCACATGTGAGAACAAACCTGAGATCGATGATAGAGGATGCTCTCGGTAGTGACTTGGTGGTGGAGTACCGAGATAGTGTGGCCGCTGACCAGTCAGGGTTTGGCCGATTGGGTTTGTGAGAAGATGGGGTGTTTCGTGGGAGAGATAGACATGGTGAGTACCGATATGATTTGTTTATATTTTTTCTTTCTTGTGTGTGTGTGGGGGGGGGGGAGTAAATTAAGGCGGGAGATGAAAAAGTTGCTAACATCATTTTTTTTAGCTGTCTTATTTGATATATTTTTGAGACGGTAAATATTTTGTGGTCTCATTTGGTTTACTTTATAAGACGGAGATAATTAACCGTCTCAAAAAGTGATTTATTTTAAGACGGGTACAATTAGCAGTCTTAAAAAATAATAGTTTTTGAGACGCCTAATTATACCAGTCTCAAAAAATATATTTTAAAGACTATATTTTGTCTGTCTAAAAAATTAGGATCTTAAAAGAAACTTTTTTTATAGTGATATAAGATATTAAATTTATAATATATACTAATTTTTATAATTATCATTATATTTATTTGTTATACATCAACTGTTATATGCTAATTTTGAGATTTAAAAATACTCCAACCCATATTCAATTTAAATTTTCAAAACACATCACCAAATGAATCCATATTGACTTCAAATTGGCCGTTCTCAAGTGGTTAATATTGAATCTAATCTAATAACATAATATAATTTTGGTGTCTCTTTAGAGAGAATGGACACGTGTCAAGCAATAAAGACTAATGCATTAAATATCATTAAATCTCTATCAATAGCTTTAACTTAAATCTAAAGGTCTCTCTCTTGTCCGTTCCCTCTTCCCCACCCCTCCATTTTCCAATGCCCACTTCCACTTTCCTAAAAACTACCTAATTAAATTCCTCAAATCTCAAGAGACTTCAACTATTTATACACCCATACAATCAAATCATATACCTGTGCAAAATGAATGCTACTACTAAAAAAATCAAGGTATTATCTCCTCTTTCCTATTCACAATATGCTTTTATACCATATGTTTTGATTTTCCTTTATTATCTCCAATAAAAATTATTTTTCTCATTTGGATTAGATTCCTGAATTATTGCATTTTTCCTTTTTGTGAAGAAAGTATGTTTGTCATTAAGAATGTATAAGTATTTAGAGCATAAAAATATGGCAATTTTTTTAAAAAAAATATTGATATTGGATTTATATAATTTTATATAAAAACAGTTTTTTTAAACCGTCTTTAGGATTAGACTAATTTTGGCGTTTTTAAAAAACATAAAAGTGGGCTTTTATCAAAAAGATATTTTTTTTATAAAAATACTGTAAAATAGTTTAAAATGCATTATTTTTCTTATCTATTTTTTTAAAACAAAAGAGTTCTTTGTATCAAAAGAATTTTTTTCAGGATTAGTATAATTTTGATGTCCTAAAAAAACTTAGAACAATTTTCTTAAAACAAGACATTTTTGGTTCTATAATTTTTTTTTATTATACGAAACTGTTTTTTTATACAAATAATTTTTTTAGAAAAACATTGAAAACAATTTTTTTTAAACAAAACTGTTTTTTTATAAAAGAATTTTCGTTAAACTGTCAAAACTTTTTTGCTTTCATAATAAAAACGCTTTTTATTTTTATAAACTTTTTTTAAAATAACAAATATTTTTATTTTTAATAAAAAGTGGTTGTAAAAAAATATAATATGAAAAACTTTAGATTTCAATAATATAGAAAAATATTTTAACAGAAAGAAAAATAGTAAATTTTTCACTGTGGGTTAGAGGTGAGCAAATCTTGCCACAAAAATCAAGGGTTTACGTGTCATGACAAATTATGCCTATCAAATGCATACAAAAGTGGATAAATCGTTCATTTGTCCTTTTGCATTTGTTATGAAAAATCACGTATATCAAATAGTCCCTTAGGAGTTTATTTGCATTGTTAAAGGGGTATTTGCAATCTTAGTGCACTCTCAACATTTTGAATATTAAGAAATTATAATCCATTTCGTTTGGAATACTTTTTTTAGTTTAGGTAAATGGTAATGGTATGAAAATCGATGAGTTTTTCTATCATTCTTTTTTTTTGGTTAATTTACTATCATTCTCAATCTCTTAAGTTTTGCTAGCGCATAATTCACATGGACTTAACTTTTTTGTACTAGGTTTGTTTTGTTGTTTACATTCTTTAATATGTTTGTTGTTTTTATTATTCAAATATCTAAATGATTTTATGTGAATTTTTGACAATTATTCTTCATATTTAGGAGCTTTTCTAAAGTCGTAATACTTTTTTTTAATTCTATAGAAAATGATTTTAGGTCACTTTTTCAATGAGAATAGTATGTTATAACCAATTATGTAAATTCCTAAATCTTAACTACCCCCATTTTCTAAATTTTATAACGTTGCTATATTGATTTTCATGTAATTTTCAATAAATACATTATGTAATCTTATAATTTGTTGGAATCGAAAAATACTAATCGCAAGATTTTAATCATTTATGACATGAAAGAGAAGTTATTCATTGAATAGACCCTCCAGCATCGGAAAATCAAGGTCAATTCAACCCAAATCCCTCAAAGGTTTTCACCACACTTTCTCTACTATCCTCCCTGTGTTTCTATACTCATTTTAAGAATACATCACAAACAGATTAGTTTACAAATTTTTTTTTCTCAATTTAGGGCTTTTACCTTTGTTTAGCCTTAGTTAGATAATCAACAGAAATTTATGATAGAGAAGTAAGACCAAATGTTTTTGTGATTAGAATCTAATAAATGAGAAGAGGAGTTGTATATTTACAAGAGAATTTGTATATTGAATTTGAAAAATGATACGGTGACACGATTTTGGGACACGTGATATGTGTGTGTGCACACATAAAGTTAGTATTTTATATATATTATAATATTTGATAATTTTTATAATTATAATTATTTAATTGTTTTGTAACACACACTCGCATATCGCGCCACGCTTAAACCTATTTGACTCTAAATTTTATCCCAAATAAAAATTTGCGGAGGGGACGTTACAATGCAAAATCCGAATATCTTAGTTGGGCAATAGAAACAACAATTTTTGAGAACACCGCTTACAACTAAGCTCACAGCTGCAACTGCCTGAAGCACTCAGTGCAGGAAAGAAAAAAAAAACAAAAAAAAAACCAAAATCTCTAAGCCGGGAAGCCGGAACCCTAGTCTTATTATTTCGAAACAAACAAACATCTATTTTTCATTTCCGGTGCCTATGGTGGAACCGAAGTAAAAGTCTGGGCAAGCACCGTTTTTGTGAAAGTGAAAAAAGATGCCGTCTCATGCAGATCTGGACCGTGAGATCGAACAGTTGATGGAGTGCAAGCCGTTGTCGGAGGCGGAGGTGAAGACGTTGTGTGATGAGGCGAGGGCGATCTTAGTAGAGGAATGGAATGTACAGCCTGTCAAGTGTCCAGTCACTGTTTGTGGAGATATTCACGGCCAGTTTCATGACCTTCTCGAGCTCTTTCGCATTGGCGGCAGTTGCCCCGACACCAATTACCTCTTCATGGGAGATTACGTCGGTTAGTCTTTCTGCCACTTGTCATTTCTCTTCCGCACAAATTGTAAAATAGACCACTTTATTGCATTAATACAAAAATGTTAGGCCCTAAACATATAAGAAATTGTAAAATAGATTTTAGAGGATTTTTTATACAACACGTTTTGAACTTAAATTTGGATGCTGAATACATGTTAGTTTCACCCTTCATCTCAATTTAAGGACATTCACGCTTTTTTACGATATCACTAATTAGCGGCCAAGATTAACACGTTTTAGCTATCATGAGCATGACATATGGTTCGTTGATGTTCGGTTTAAATGGAAAGAGGACACTTAATTTGGGACGGAAGGAGGGAGTATTGTTATTTGTATAGTATACTTTTTTAGCATTCCACGTTGTGGACTTGCTTCTTAGTATTGAATACATAATTTTAACTCTATTTCAGCAATATGAGACCAAATCCAAACACAAACTATTACATCTTAATGAAAAAGAAAACACACTCTTATAATGTGTATATTTGTTCAGTTATAATTTGTTTAGACATAGTAAAATAAAGTCCCTATACTGTTGTACAAAAAAACCAGGACCAAGGACCAAAGACAGATCAAGACTCAACACTGGTAGAGAGGTTCAAATAAGGCACGTCGTGGAGCCTGAAAACAACGGCAAAGTTATGACTTTATTTCCCCTCTCGTCTGCGTGTTTGCGTGGTGTGTGTGTGTGTGGGGGGGGGGGGGGGGGTCTATTATTTTTTCATACGCAAATAGGCCATGACACAGTGGTTGTAAATTGTAATACTGGCAGAGTTAGAATTTTATTTTCACCCGGGGCTGGGGTAGGGGGCAAAATACTCTATTTATTTTTTAATCAATAATAATTATTAAAATAGAAATACAAAAATTATAACATCAAAAGTATTATATTGTGGCTTTCGCGTCGGCTTTGTTTGCTACAACATCATTTTTCCCCACTCATTGTGATATATTACAATCACATAACACTCGATTTCGATTTCTTTCTATAAAAAGCGTATATCGGTCTGTCTAGTGTTAGGGTAGGCCGTAGGATAAGTTTTTGTCATAGAAGTTAAGGCTATTTTCATTTTCGTGTCCATGTGTTGTACCAACTATGAAGTTGGGGTCCAAAGTTCATATTATGAGGTTGAAGTCTAAAAGTTTCTAATACATTTTTGTACCCTTTTAGGAGGATCTTTTATGATTGTTTATGTTCAATGTATGGCATTTTGGAGTCCAATGTCATAATATGAAAATTCTTTGAACCAATGTTTTAAAAGGTGCGAGGCGGATGTGAGACGGAGGCAAGGCGTTTTGTCTCGGCAATAGGCGTATTGAGACATACGCCTCACAAAAACAACAGAGAAAAATAATATAAAAAGTCGAATAAATTCACACAAAAATAATCTAACACATTAAGTAATGCAAAAAGGTCCATAGTCATTAAAACCAAGCAACCAACAAAACATAAAGTGCATCGTTATTACAACATAACCTACTAAGTCTGAGATCAACATAATGTTTCATCATGAAAACATCCAAAAAAAACAATGCATCTTGAAGTTATAAAGTTATCTGCTGAAAGGACCATGCGTATTTAATGGCTTGAATGGTGGATCTTACCCATCCTCCTCCCCGCTATCACCGTCATTGCTAAGAGGATCTTCCATGGAATTGTCATCATATCTAATGTCGTATCATTCTTGTCATCACTTGAGTCAACATCCAGAAATTCTTCTTCTTCATCAACCAAGTGCCACTGTTCTTTATCTATAAGATAAAGTATATAAATGAGTATGTAACCTTTTAAAATAATTAATGTTAATGAAAATAATATTTTTTTGTTTAATTCTAATCCTTTCTTGAAGTGGCCAATTGTGAATTCTTCCTCTTTATTCCTCGTCCGCCTCGTGCACCCTCATGCCTAATAATCTCCCTTCCCCCGTTACATCATCCGTCACTCCCGAGGCATCTGTAAAACTTTGAACCCAACCTCAAAATACTCATAACAAATAGACCCCAAGGTGCAAATAACTCTAAAAGTTATACAATAAAAATGATACAATTTATGCATATCACACTAATGAAAATTAACTTTATAACTATACAAATGACACCTAATACTGTTGGATTTCATGTTATTTTAGTATATTTCCCTTTGTATTGGGGCCAATGTTTTAAATTGCGGTCGCGCAAGGTATTGCGTTTTGGTTCCGGAGTCGCTTCGCACAAATCGCGTCGCTCATTGCGCAAGCAATTCGGGCATTTCATTTTTTAATTAGAAAAACATATATTAAATATAAATAAATATATTAGTTTAAACAGTTACTCCAAATAAAGTACTACACCATTTCAAATAAAGTCATAAGGCCATAATGTAAAAAATAATAATATTTATAACTGAATTGTGTTAATAAAACATTTTAAACTGAAATTTATAAAATGATTTTTATAAAAAAATAACCTTCTAAACTGAAATTTGTTAAAAAAAAGTAGCATTATAAACTGAACTTTGTAAAAAAAAGTAACATTTTACTATAATAAAATACCAATTATGATTTTTCACAGAATAAAATCATTATGATTAGTATGCTTATATTTTGAACTTAAAATCACCCTCGCTTTGCCTTAATATTTTAAGAGAGACCTCTGGTTTAACCAAAATCGCCGCCAAGGTATTAAATTCGAACCCTTGATGCTTCAATCCTGCAATTGAAGCCTTAGGCGACTTTGATTTTGAAGTCGAGTAGCTCCAGCGAGGTCGATTTAGCTACCAAGTTCCTCCGCCGAGTTTGTTTTTGTCCTGCAAAAGGTGGCTTACAGTTTCTTTGCTAATAGGCTAGGTTTTCATTCTTACAAAGAGGTTCAGTTTGGAAGAGGCATAATAGACTTCGTTTTGGGGTAAAATAAGTTTGATTCTTTCATTTCCTCATCTAATTTTCCAAAAGCGACCTAGTTTTTTAAAGTAAGAAAACTTATGAGAAAAAAAACTCAAAAAGGTATTAATAAACTTGAAATCCGAATAGCGCCCAAATTGCGTTAAATAGCGCTGACAGCGCGCAATCGCGTCCAAATCGCGTGACAAGCCATCAATCACTCAAGCTATTTGTGACTTTCGCAAATCTGAATGGGTTATGTCGCATTTTTTGCCTAAATAGCGCAATCACACTCTTTTTAAAACACTGATTGGGGCCCTCCATATTTTAGTGTGTAGTATTAGTTTTGTAGTCTTTAGCACCTATCTAGAATTGTAATATATTTAGTATAAATATAATTATTGGGCTCCCAATTAGGTAAGCCATCATCACAAATATCTTCTTGGTTTCAGAGCTAAAATAAATCTCTCTCCTGGGTTAGCATTCCCTTCCTCTGTTGCCTCTTAGTTTTGTAAGTATAGAATCTTTCCCGACCCCGAGCTTCGTTCAATTAGGCTTATTTAGCTAGCTGGCTGCTATTATCCGTCTTCTAGTAGTTGTCCAAATCGAGCACCATACCATACTATATACTGTTCATCATCACTGTTCATCGCGATTAAGTATCTAATTGGGTGGTTTTGAAGTGAAAATTTCATCGTAGCATCTGATTCTCTATTTTTTAGGGTCAATTCTTCACCCTTTAGAATGCGTTGGCTTTCTTTATGAAGTAAGGAGTTTTTTTTTTTTTTTTTGGTGGTGGTGTTGGGATGCGAATTCTTTTGGACATCTTGCCATGTCTCCGCCCATTTGAGTGGTTGTTTAATAATATGCACACCTCTAACTGATTCTTGGTGATTCTTTAATGATTGTTCGTGCGTTATTTGCAATTTGAGTACAAATCCGCCCCTAAGGAATGATTGTTAGTTTTTAGATAATTTTTGAGACATTATGGGTGGTTCGGGTATTGACAAATATTTTTTTTCATTGCCAAAACGTATCCCGATTCATTTGGCTACAAGTCTCTTCATGAATGGGTGCAATTTTGCTTTTGGATCCCGTTGTGGTGATAGGGAGATGGTTTGTCGTCAAGGTCCAACTTTGAAACACAATTGTGCTCAGAACCAACTATTCGATTCACCGAACATGGCAGAAATAGTTGATACCACTTGTCCTCAGTCCTGTCCTTCGTCGATTGCTGGCGACTCTTCTCCCAGTGCAACCATTACTTCAATCTTCTTCCTCTAAGCCGAAGATTGTCCATTTTAAGGATTGCACCTTTTGCTATAGTCCAAGGTTGTATTACCTTGAAGGATGAACTAAAAAGACAAAGTGAGTCCGAGTCACCTCTTAATGTGTTCGACTCATCAAGAATCTTTAAAAATACCTCCACTTTTTCATGTAGAAGCTTCTGCGTCTACCGGAACGGAGAGGAGTTGTGGGAGATGAAGTTTCATACGGGATTCACCACACCAGATGCCCGACCAAAACTTCACCCTGGTCCATCCCCCACAACAAGATAAATGTACAACAATAGCAATGTGACTGGTAAACATCTCGCATCCTTGCCAATGAATCTACACACCGCCATCTCGTGAGAACAATAGGCCACTGTCGCACTCCAACCAGTAAGATCCGTCCAAACCTAGCGCCAATAACTCTTCTCCCTAAATCCTCCCCGCCCTTGCAAATCTCCAAAGCCACTTCCCTAACAAGGCTTGGTTGAAGAGACTTAAGTTCTTAGATACGGGCACCACCTTGGCACAATGGTTGGCAAATGACCTTTTAAGAAACGATGCTATACTTGAAGTCCTTTGACATTCGTATTCCACAAGTTCCTCGTGCTTTCATCTAAACTTTTCTTCATCGACACCGGCAAAAGGGAAAATGTGTATGATATGTAGGGAGGTTAGACAGAGTACATCTAATCAACGTACGTAACTTTCGATAAGTACATGCGTTCCCCAACCAATCTCCTCAAATGTCTTAATAACCAGGTTCCAAATAGCTTTGGACTTGTGGCCAACTCCCAACAGTAAGCCCAAATAAATGCACGGTTAGAATCTGACTCCACAACCTAGCTCGGAGGCTAAATCCTTCAACGTCTCAACATACCCAATGGAAGCAACAATTCGCTTTTTCTTGAATTGATTCTCAAGTCAAAGAAAGCCTCAAATCAATCCAAACTTATCCTCAACGTCCGTGTTTGTTCGACTCCCATTTCACAAAAGATAATAGTGTCGTCGGCGAATAGAAAATGGGAAATGGAAAATACCTACCTTCTCTGCTCCCTATGAGAAAACCCTCCCTTATAGTCTTCGTCCTCATACTGCCCTGTCTAAAAACCTACTATGCGGTTTCATGATTAAGATGAACAATAATGGAAAAGTTTGAGCCCTCAAATGCTATTAATTAAATTAAAATTGAGAACCTCGTTGTTGAAATACAAAACTTAACCCACCAACTCCAGACACTCTCAAATAATACAGAAAGTTCCAATTCAAATTATCACATGCCTTCTCTATAACCACTGGCAAACAACTCTAGGCATTAAGCTATGGATTCTCACTTCCACACACTCATTATATATAGGAACAACTTTAAGAATATGAAACCACCTACAGAGACATGCTGGGACTCATGGCACAATCTGTTCAACTGCCTTTTTCAATCGCAAGGCAAGCACTTTAGCTAACCCTGCCAACTAAGCAATTGGTCGAAAGTCTCTAATGTCTCAAGGTCCTCCCTTCTTAGGGATGAAAGCTCCTGATGAATGGAGTTCATATACTACTGATCGCTTCCCAACACCCGTGAAAGAAAGCCACAGAGACCATCAGTCCAGGAGCCTTATCCCCACAACACAATTTGAGCTCTGTGTAGTTTAGTGTATTTCTCTTGTAAATGGGGTTCTGCTTCCCTTAACCAAGGACCTATGTTTAATACACTCGTCAAAAAATAAATAAATCATTAGCACTTAAAAATGCTTTAATCTCAAACAACTCCTCATTTTAAGCTTATTACTTAACGGTGTTGGTGATTCATACTTTTGGAAAAAAACTTAAATACCCAGTATACGCTTAAAATATAATAATAGCAATTTTAAGATTCCGGAGAAAGCTATATCTCTAATTTCACGAAGCATCCCCCTACTCTATTGTCCACTCATTGCCATTTGTTTATACCTACTTGTTACTTAACTACCCATTATTGTTTGCCTTCGTGGCCCACTATTAAAGCTTTGGCCCCTCCCTCTTTTCTGCCCCGGCATATGGCCCCAATCCCTATTGACTTACCCGTCATCCTTTTACTTGCCATACTTGCAAAACCCTAGTCCCATTGTTACAATACGCCCAAACCAGTCGCAAGTCTTCAAATTGGCACCCCCTTTCCCCTCGCCGTCTGACAAGGCCCTCTCATGGTTGCCTGTGCCTGAAAGACGCTAGCCCTGTGCCACAGCCAAGAATCATCAAACCTTAGATCTAACGACCCCTCACACTGGTCGGCTTCAGGCAAATTTCCCTGATGATCTGCTAGTCTTGTTGAAGCAGTGGAGTTCCGCCCTCGTATTCATCCCGTGAACTTTGACCCCTCCAACCATGAACCCCAACCTTCTGAACCGTCCGTCCCACCCTCTAGACCATTTGCTGACGTCTGGGATCCATGGACACAACGTCAACCAGATCTCCAACCAACCCCTTTAACCACCTAGTCTTCCCCACCGTATCGTAGATCAGCCTGATAACTACCCACAAATTTTCAGCAAACATGCAAACCACTCCCTTCAACTTTTCAAAATAAAGGATTTGCCTCCTAATTAGTTTTCGTAACAAACTTTAGTTTCCTAGTTTATCTTTTATTCTTAAATCTCGCCTAAGGAGGATTGCTCCCTAGATTAGTATAACAAGGTCCTAGCCCCGCCCCCTAATTGTAATCATTCAATTATTAGAAACTAGTGAAAGTGCAAATTAGCACTGAATATTATATTTAAATGCCTAGATATATCATGATTATGTGACTTATATTTTTTTGTTAATGGTCTGTTGTTAAAAAATTGACATTTGATGCATGAATGTTATCACGATATGTTATATGCCGGAAACTAGAGGAGCCCTTAGTTGCTGATGTGCAAGATAAGGAAACAGATGAGCTCTTATTTGATTCTACATTGCAACCGTTCAACTATAATTGCAACCCATCATTGTTGAACCTTTAAATCTAAGATGTCACAATCTTACTGTTAGTTCTTATTGCAGATCGAGGTTATTACTCAGTGGAGACTGTCACGCTTTTAGTGGCCTTGAAAGTTCGCTATAGAGATAGAATTACGATTCTGAGAGGAAATCACGAGAGTCGGCAAATAACTCAAGTGTAAGTCATTCATACTTTTCAGTGTTATCTACTCGAAATCTGCTGCCTGCTGTGGTGGTATTTGTGATAGTAAAAAACAGAACCGCACGCAGTACTTTTGTTGTTACTTTGCTCATGCAAATTGGCTGTATATTTTCAAGGATAATTTGTAGTAATTTGAAAACTGTTTATAAAAAAAGTAAGGTCAATTCTGCCTCTTTTTCTATCATAAGAACAGATTGAGTTTGGTCATTTAAAAAAAGATATCAAAACAATGAAGTAGAACGCTGTTAATTTGCTAAATATGTAATTATTCGACAGGGTGTTACTTGCCGCCTCAGTGTAGCTTTCACTTTCTTGGTGTTCTCTGTGTTCAGATAGCGCTGCAACCCTTTGAACTCAACTCAACATCTGATTTACAAAAAGTTCCTCTCAACTCAAAATTTGATTTTAGACACGTAAAGTTTCTCTACACTCAACGTTTTACAAAAAGTTGCTCCACAAGGCCCATAACACATGATTCATTATCAAAAATAATTATCAGAAACGAATTTTCATTAAAAAAAATAACACACTAATACACACGAAATAAGTATCTAGAGACAGCTTCACAATGGCCACACCGTGTACAATGCTGACCTAAGACCAAAGCAGCAAAAAACTCCAGACCCCTGCTAACTTTTCTTTTACAAACAGACTACCACTCCACTAAAACATCTGGACAATGTTTCAAAACTATTGAGTCTTACGCCTTGAGGCTAGCCTCAAGGCGAGGCTTAGGAAAACAATCTCGAGAGCCTCAAGGTCTTCACTGAGGCTTAAGCCTTAGGTTTTAACCGACCTTTCTTACAATTGAGTTTGGGTAATATATATATATATACTGTTGGGGGCTCCGAAGGGGGCATCAGTTCCTCATACACGAACAACATACAACACTGGTCAATACCAACGCTTTGTACCACCTTGTTGTTTCTGCCATTGAAGTTGTTCTTAGTTGCCACTTCATCCAAGCTCGTTGCCTCCACAACACGCTTATATCCGTACCACCATTCCTGCAATATTTCTTGCCGTGTTTAGACAGTTTAGCATATCCGACGAAGCTCTATTCATCACATCACATAGTCTCTTTTTGAAAAGGTTGTGAGGAGAGAGAGTGAGAGAGAGATACTTTTGCTACTGTATGCTTTATGTTTTCTTTTTGAACTACAAAGGATTAGGTAAATCATAACACTCATGGCTAACTCACGTCCTCTCAAATCCATCATGCTGTTCCTTGCATATCTACGTAGACCTATGTTGCACGGATACTTCAAAAATGGCAGAAATGGAGTATCGGATACTGATACGGTTCGGATACGGCCCCGATACGGCCATGTACGTATCTGATGGCCAAATTGGCCATTTTGACATTTGGATATGGCGGGGATACTTTTAGGATACATCGGGGCCATTTTGTAATTTTTTTTTTTTAAATAAGGGTCGGTTTTTAATCATAAAACATTGAACTATGAAATGATATAAGTAAATAACTACACAAAAGAGTAACTTTCCTATAAATATACTCAAACATCATTTTATGTTCTCTTGCATGTTAGTGTTTTCTATATTATATCACTCTCTCTCTTTGTTCGTCTTTTTGAAATATATCTTGCAAGTTTTCAGTAGTATAATCTTATGATTGCTCTTTTATTCATATTATTTTTGGAGAATGAAGGTAAAGTAAAATGTCCTTCATGAATTGTAATTCACAATGTAATTATAAATGGTACTCCCTCCGTCCCAAATTAAGAGTCCACTATTTCTTTTTGGGTTGTCCCAAATTAAGAGTCCACTTTCCTCTCTTTGGATATAATCAATGAACCAAGTTTCACGATGATGAACAAGAGTTAATCTTGACCGTTAATTGAATGTATCCTTAATCTATACAAAATAAAAATAAAATATAGAGTCCACTTTCCTCTCTTTGGATATAATCAATGAACCAAGTTTCACGATGATGAACAAGAGTTAATCTTGACAGTTAATTGAATGTATCCTTAATCTATACAAAATAAAAATATAGACTCTTAATTTGGGATGGAGGGAGTAGTTTGCAATTGCTATTTACTGTTGTTAGTGAATTGTCATCGTGAACAAATTGGTTGTGCGTGCTAATGTAAAATTATCATATTTCTAAAAAGAATATATATATATATATATATTGTGGTATCCTTGCCGTATCCGAACTCTGATTTATTCAGATTTCCCATATCGCCTTATCATACTGTATCCGAACTCGTCCTGCGTATCCGTATCCGTGCAACATAGACGTAGACTACGTAACTGTCTTTGGGTACTCTTTCTTTCCTATAGAGGAGAGAGAAAGAGAAGCTTGAAGAGGATAAAAGGTGGGATGTATGAGACAAGGGCAATGAAATTAGGTAGGATTAGTTTGCAGCATCTTTCTCTCTCTCTCTCTCTCTATATATATATATACTAGGGTGTACCCGTGCTGATGACACGGCGATAAATTGATTACCGTGATATTTTCGGCACGACAATAAAAAAATTCATTTGTCGCCAATATTGCAAATATAAATACTATTGGTCATCCCATAGTACAATTGCGACATGATTACAATTTTAATGCAACACATTTGTGTCTTAGGAACACCTAGTTTTTATTATAACATTTCAAACCTTATTAAACCAAATTTATGAACTTTATTGAAGTTGTGAGTTGCCCTTGTACTCTGATAATATGGGCATGTCCCTCTTTCTCAAGCCTCGTAACAACTATGAAAATATGAATAAACACATTGACTGTCATAGAATCCTGCACATGTAACTCATATGCTTAAAACAATCCAATGCCTTCGACAATTATACGTCATACTTCTTGTAATTTCTCAATTGGTCTCTTACACACCTATGTACTACATATACCACATACATTTATTTACAACTATTAACATAATTTTTTTGTAAATGTTCACACGTCTATATATATTATATCTTTTCAAAGGGTAGTTGTCCCTTCATCTATCACAATAAAACTACAAAAAATTCTTATTATCTACTGTAGTAAAGCCTCATTGGGTCCTCTATTAAAAATCTTTTAAAATATTGTACATCTTTTAAATAAAATAGTTTTTATATTTTTGTAAATGACTTGCAAATTTGTTTTAAAAAGGGGTTTTAGATTTAAAAAACAATCTTATGAAATATAAATTGTACATTATTTCATTTTGTTGTTTTTCTTCAACTATAGAGTTTAAAATTGTTTTAATATTTTTTTAGTTTTTCTAATGGCACGATAAAAATATTTTGAGGAATATTTTAGTAATTTGTTATTCCTCAATATTTTTGACTTTTGTGTTAGCATTGTAAGAGAGTATTTTAAGTAGATCAAAATTTTGTGATTATTATAAATGCAAAGGAGGTACAAAAATTAAATATTTTAAATATAATGAAGAACATGTGACAATCGACTAAAGACAACTAACTTTTGTTAAAGAAATAATTTTTTTTTATTCACATCCATTTTACTAAAAAAATCAATATAAATACCCAATATATATACACCCAACACAACCATACACGCCGAAATAAAAATCAATATAAATACAACCATCCACACAACCAATATATATATATATATATATATATGCACACCCATTCAAATAAAACACATTATTAGGTTGCTGTTCATGTCAAATCGAATTTACTGTATGTAGATTGTACACTTTTAAACCCATACACAATCTCACCACTAATCTAAAAGATTTGGTCAATAGATGCCGTACTAAACATTTACAATCAGTACGTGTTAATACTGTAGAAAATGTTAGTATGATTTGAAAAGGTTAAGTGCCAGCTGCTAGAGTATGTACTACCTGCCACGTTCGAAACTTTAAAATAAGCAAGGCTCATGGGTACATTTTCTGATCACAACAAAGGATTGGGAGAATCATCTCTCATCTAGGTTTCTTCTCTTATCCGTCCAAATACGTCCCCTGCTCCGTCCAAATACGTCACCTTCTCCATCCCATTCCCGACATTCTGCAAATCAATCCACACCAACTTACACAGCACAACATGCCCAAGAGGAATGCGTGATACCATAATGTTAACAGGTTTGGGACAATATACTTTCAGAAAATTTGGGTAGAATAAGAAAGATTACCCTGGATTAGGAGAGAATGACAATGTTAAAATCTCATACACAAATTGTTTTTTAGAATCAACAAAAGTATCAAATATAAACATGGTTTAAAAGCTGGCTTAAACCCAAACTTACCTAAAATAATAGTTAGGCAAATGAGAAAAATCAGGTTAGGCAAACTGTAAATGACTTTGTGGAGACAAACAACTACAATAACGAAATAAACTTAGGCCCCAAACTCAAAAGGGTATAAACATAACTCCAAAGGAATAGGCATTAAAAGAATTCAACTTACCTCACAACATCATGATTAACATCAATCGTATGCCTCCGTTCACGAAAATCAACATGAAATATGTACCCGTATGTGGCGTCAAAACTGTATGTGGTGCTAATAGCTTAACAATAAACCTTCTCTCCCCTAAATAGCCAGTGTGTACCGCATATATTCGGAACATAAATAAAACATAATAAGCCGTCTATAACCAAAAAGGTATTTTGCTCATGATTTGTAAACATGTCAAAAGAAAAATGGAAACAAACCTGTTTAAGAGGGTAGGAGAGATAAAATGTCTGATATCTCAGAAGGGTGGTGAATAAAAAAAAAAAACCGTGAATCAACATGAAATATGTACCCATATGTGGCATCAAAACTATATGTGTGATACCATTCTGTTAATAGGTCCTCACCGTGCCAAAAAACGAACCAAAACGAAGACCCTCTGAGCCAGCAGTAGTTATGAAAATGGGCCGGAGCTGTAGTTACAAACGAAAACCCTCTGAACCAAAACACATACAGTGAGAAGAGAGAGAGAGGGGACACAGCAAGCCCCAAACCATCAGCATGGAAAAATAGACAAAATAATATAAAAACCCACCAACATCTTCTCCACTTCATCACCGGAGATCAGATCTGAAACAAAATAATAGAAAAACCCACATTTTCGGTGATGATGGATGCATGCAAACAATCAGTGTTTACCCAAGCAAACGCGTCGGACGGACAATACTGACAGTACATAAGAGATCAGAGTCCTTAGGCTGAGTGAGAGATTATGGGCGTCTGGAAAGATAAGGGGGAGGGGGAGAGATCAAGAGGTTAGAGATTTGCAGGTAGTGGGGTGGGTTTCTTTATTTTTGTTGCTCGTCAAGAATCGACGAACAGGGGAGGGGTTGGAGGGAAGTAACAATCGACGAACAGGTAGTGGGGTGGGTTTCTATTGTGAGGTTTTTGGTGCTGGGTTGGAGAGACGGAGTAGTATCTTGTGAGGTTTTTGTTGCCGGGTTGGAGAGATGGAGAGAAGCTAGAGGTTTGTGTTGTGGGTTATGAGAGGTACTAACTCTAAAGAGTGTGCAGATATGTATCATAGGTTGTACTGTAGCCACTCTAGTGATTGTCAATCCCAAAAGATTGTAAGGTTACACGGATCAAATCCTTCTTGATTCTAAGCCATTGGATTGAAACTCTTCTCATTTAATCTCAACCATTAGTTGATAAAGACCAAACTTCCAAGATAGAATCACAACCGTTAGTTGGGGGAGATAAAAAAAAACCTCCTCCTTTATTATATATATATATATATATATATATATATATATATATATACTATAACCATGAACTTTGTTTGACTCAGTAAGAGGGTTTAGGGATTAATACATATTGTCTTTATACGTATATATATTCTTATCAATATGAATAATATTAAATACATTATTTACAAAAGATTACAAAATAGTCAACTGCAAACCCAACTTTGAATGAATACACTTTATACATATATCTATATACAGAGTAGTGCATATTTTGTGTTGGATCAAATTATGTCGTGTTGGATCAAATTATGTTGATGCATATATATATATATGTATATATATATATATATATATATATATATATATATATATATACTGAACTAATTACTCTGCTCCGATTGGTTTTATTATCCTCTCTTTTATTACAAGTTGGGTTATACTGAATGCAGAGGGATGGCAACGGGGCGGGTTTTCAAAAACCCTAACCCGCCCCATTTAATAAACGGGGCGGGGCGGTTTTATTTAAATTAACTCTAAACTGCCCTATTAAATAAACGGGTCGTGTCGGGGCTCCTACGGGTTGAGTCCATTTTAAAAATAGTAAAATTAAAATTATTAAATTATAGTCTTAGAGGTTTACAATGATTCGTATTCCAATGTGAGATAGTTCTCCAATTGTCAATCCATGTTTCCACATAGATCTTTTACAAAATTAACATACATATAAAGGGTTTTTTGGTGTGTGTGTATATATATATGGTTTAATTTTATATACATATATATAAAGGGTATTTATGTAGGCATAAGTTAAACGGGGTGGGGCGGTTTTATTTAAATTAACTCCTAACCCGCCCCATTTAATAAACGGATTTTTTTAAAAACCCATACCCGCTCCTAATTTATTAATCGGGTTTTAAAACCCGCCCCATTAGGCTCGGGGCTCCTACGGGGCGGGTTAAATTGCCATCTTTAGATGCAGTAAACCATTTACAAGTATATTTATATCGCTACTATTTTTATAGCAAAGTTTATGCAGTTTTTTTTATTTTCTTTTTTCATAAGTCAAAGTGTGTGGAGTTTTAACTTTGAGTGAGTTTCATTTTGTCATTTTTGTGTTGGTGACGTTGATTATAGATATTTTTGTGATGATGTGACGGGGCTACACTATTTATTGTGTTGGTGGCATTGGTTACAGATTTTTTTGTGATGATAACAACGATACACTAAATTTTTGTGATTATATATATATATATATATATATATATATATATATATATATACAAGTTGAGATTGACGCCTCGTGTCTTTTTAAACATTGCATCTGGAGAAGCAACAAAATATCAAAAAGATAACATTATCATTTCAGGATAGAGACAATTGAATATGGAATTTCCCAAAGGTTGGAGAAAAAGGCCCATAACGTTGCTCAGAACTTGTTTTTCTCCCAAAGACTCTTTCTTTATCTTCTCGCCTTCGAAGTTCTATAGTTTCTTTTTTACACATTCGCCAAATGGAAGCCATCACTATACATCTCCAATGATGTTGTCTTCTTTTCTTCTCCCCGCGTGGAATTAATTTTATCAAGAACAAATGTTCGCATGCATGGGTAGCCTACGTTTGATGCCAAACTCTCCCCTAAATGAACTATGCCATGTTGCAGTAAAGAAGCAAATAGTCCCAATCCTCATTTGAATTGCGACACATGACCTACTAATCAGTGATAGTGCCCGTTTATAAACAATAAAACTCCATTCAATCAAATTCTGACGCATAAGCTTGTGGAAAACTTTTTGAAATGTTTTGTGTCGGGCATTATTGAGGATAATATGGTTAAATCATGAAATGAGAGCTGCCTCAAATATACAGCTGCTATCTATAAAAAAAAGCAAATAGTTGGTGTAGCAGCTAGTTTTGTCCTCTTGACTATGTTATTTTGGTAGTTTTTCAATGATAAGCTTCTGGTTTGAATCATTAACTTTGTGTTTTCTCTTTTCAGGTATGGGTTTTATGATGAATGTTTGAGAAAATATGGAAATGCAAATGTATGGAAATATTTCACTGACCTTTTTGATTACCTTCCTCTTACGGCCCTTATTGAGAGTCAGGTTGGAACCTATCACATTTCCTCAACTTGATTACCCCATGATATCATCTGACAAGCACTTGCTGCTTCTTGTAGGTTTTCTGCTTGCATGGTGGTCTCTCCCCATCTTTAGATACATTAGACAATATCCGTGCCCTGGATCGCATACAGGAGGTACGCATACGTTGTTCTCTTACTGCTTTTGTTAAAGTGTGATTCCTGCATATCTATTTTCTTTTATCGTCTTTCTATCATGTATATATCGAATTGAGACATTTAGTTGTATTGTTGTTTCACTGTCATAATATGCATGGAATGAATGAATCATGATGTTACAACAAAGTACATAATTAGAACAGTTTGTACATTTGCTCATGCCATAATATCGTTTATGTTGACTTGTATGAAATAATTTGACGTGAACTACACGTCAAAAGGCTCCTAAAAACATCTAAACACACTTTAGGGAGAAAAATACTCTTTTCTATTTCAAATTTCAAGTCTCCCCTCAAATGAGGCTTATATGGGGTATTTAAAAGGAAGGAGTAGCTTAGGCTCTAAACTAAGGCCCTAATTACTAAAATGCCATTACTACTCCCTACCTCTAAATAATAAAGAAAAATACAATAACAAAATAAAAGAAAATAAAAATGACAAATAATCCCTAAAGGAACCCTTTTCCATCACTCTCTTCCTCTTAAGACCAAGCTCGTCCTCGAGCGCTCAAAAAATTAGGGACTTGTGAGGAAATTCCAAAAGTGTGCCAAAAACTTGTGGGAGCCAAAAATTAATTTATGAAAGACGAGGAGTGCACTTCCCACAAATCTTGGTCTTCATTTCTTCTTCTTCTCTCTTTCTTCACCCAAAGCAGCCCTAAAACTTCCACCCGGGTCAAAAACCATGGTTTTGGAGCGATTAGAAGGGTTTGGGGCTGGATAGGGTAGCCAGGTGGGTTATGAACAAACCTAGGGAAAAACCCTAGGCTTTCGGAGTCGGTTTGGGGTTCAGAGGGTTGCGCGACCACCTGGGGTGGTCGGCGGCTAGGATGCAATCGGGCTTGGGTACTGGGTTTGGGTCGCGAGTAACAGGGGAGGATTTGGGGTGGTTGGCAGCCTGGGTGGGAAGGTAGCGACAAGGGTTGGGTTTTGGTTTTGGGGCTTGCTTAATCTCCTCTTGTTGTCGTTTGGAAATTCTTGGGGCCATTGAAGAGTAGCGTACGATTTTGATAAAAATACACCGATGTACCAAGACCAATGTGGAGCGATGCCCGCTCTGATACCAATTTGACGTGAACTACACGTCAAAAGGCTTCTAAAAATATCTAAACACACTTTAGAGAGAAATACTATTTTCTATTTCAAAATTCAAGTCCCCCCTCAAATGAGGCTTAGATGGAGGTACTTAAAGGGGAGGAGTAGCTTAGGCTCTAAGCTAAGGCCCTAATTACAAAAATGTCATTACTACTCCTTACCTCTAAATAATAAAGTAAAAGAAAGAAAAATACAATAAGAAAATAAAAATGACAAATAATCCTAAAAGGGACCCATTTTTATCATAATTAATGCACCATTTTTTGGGATTGCTTTTCTTACTTATCCAGACCACTATAATTATCTAGAATGTTTTAATTATGTTCGGAAATTTGCAAGAAACACCCTGAAATATCAATACCCCCTAGACTTTTATTTTTACACATAACTTTAACTATTATATTATTGTAGTTTCCACCCTATTGTTGCTAAGCAACACTTTTAGCAACACATAATTGCTCCACCAAAAAAGTGAGGCTGCTTCAAAGCATATGGGGCATACTCACTCCATGATAGTTCGCGCGTTTGGATTTCTCGCGACAGTTGGAATGAGTAAAATGCTCCGCTTCTATTTTGCTCAACTAAAAAAGGGAGATTTCTCCAAAGCATGGGGCATACCCAACTCCCCATGACAAACCGTATGCCGCACGTTTGGACTTCTTGCGATGGTTGGAATGCCGTGGTATAGGAACTTATTATCCGATAACTAATTGTGTATAACGACTTGTTTGTTAAATTCTCTATAAAAAGCGTTAATTGCAACCATATTTACCCCATATCTCCATCTCACATTCATAAACATAAGTTGTGAAATTTAGCTATTTTTTCGAGATAATGTCTTCTTCGTCTGGCGATTTCCTTGACATAATTCTTAACGAGCCATTAGCTGATAATTATGAAAAAAATGCTTCGCGTAGTAGCATTTGTAATTCTTGACTTTTAGAGGTTGAGGAGGAACAAAAGCGGTTGCATCGTCGGGGCTCCATATCCGCTCAAAGGTTGTCAACATAGATAAGGAGTGTGAACACCTACGATTATTGAAAGATTGTTTTGATGCAAACTCAACAAACGACGCCAATTTTTTTCGGCGTTGTGCCTACGTGTGATTCCCGTTGTTCCTCCGTATCCTTGAGGGGATATCTTCTTACAAAAACTATTTCGTAAGGAAGCGAGATGCGTGTAAAAAATGGAGATTTTTGGCACGCTGAAAATGACCGCGGCTCTCCAAATGCTTGCATACGGTTGCTCAGCTGATTCAATTGATGATAAGTCTGAATTTTGGAGAGTACAACCATTGGGATGGTGAAGAGGTTTTGTGATGAGGTGTAAGTTGTGTATTCGACTCAGTATTTAAGGACATCTACCATACATGATGTCCATCGATTGCTCACTAAAGGGGAGCAACGGTTTTTTTCGAGCCTGCTAGATAGCATAGACTGTGTGCATTGGGATTGTAAAAAATGTCCGGTGTCTTGTGCAATGGACACATTTAGGTCACCACAAAAACGCTATGATCATATTGGAGGACAAAACTAGCCATGATCTATGGTATACTTTGATTTCATTTAAGAAAATCCTCTTTTGAAATAAAGACTTGCTTTTACATTTGTGTCGTAAAAATTCATTTAATTTAATTAATGAAATGATGTCTAGCTTATGAAATTTATAGGTTCATTTAAAATAAAAGGGTTCATGGAATAAATAATAACCACGGTAAAATCCACACCATGAATAATAACCCCACGGTATCATTACAATCCAAATTTAAGTACTTGCATTAAAGTTCAAATGGTAAAAACCTTAGTTTAAAACGAATTACACAATTTAAAATAATTTGTGACAAAGCTCTAATTGCGTAGACAACTCTTCTTTCCTTTCCGGTTATCCTTGCCGCTTCCTCTACCTGAAGTACTGGGGGTGGGGTGTTGGCAAATGGCGGGGTATGGGCGTGCGCCCAGTAAAATAAATACTAACAGAATATATATCGTACAAGGAATATCTATACATGTAACATGTATTTAATTATGAAATCATTATTTATTTGATTAAGTGTTCTTATACAAGATGTATCGTAACCATGCAATGTGCGTTATAACCATGCAATCCGGGCGATGAGCTCACTCACACTTAATCCTTATTTTAATACTACCTGTATCCCGTTAGTTTAACCATTAACGTACTTTGATATTTTCCAATTTGTTTCATTAACTTTCCTTTACATTAATGAGCGCCGTGCTCAAAATCATCTTTTCACTTGATTAATCGGGGTACCAATTCATGAGTGTTATAACGGCCTTTCATCGACTGCCACCATGCCACAATCTAAGCATTAAGCCGCACCCTAAGGCTCCGGCCCTTCTTAAATTTTCCAGTGAACTCTGTCTTTTACTTGTTACATCTTTGTAATCCTTTTCTTTTCTTTCTTTCTTATCCGCTTTTAAGCATTTTTCCTTTATTTCCTTTTACCATCCAATGAGGCCAAAGTCCCAACACATATTATTTTTAAGTTTCATACTTTATAAATAGTCTGTTTTTATTTTACCTTGGACTCGGTATTTCATCTTTTGAAAACAACTTTAATTTCCATTTCTGGAGAAACTTAACCTTTGAGTGCAAATACCCATTTATACTCTTTAATGTGCTTTTCACTATTCACACTTGTAAAACTTCATTTTATTCACTTTGCCAAAAATGCTTCTTTTCACCTTTACTTTTCAGAATATGAGTTTTCATTATATACTTTAGAGTTCAACTCTTAAACTAGAGTCCTCTTAGTTTGGTAAAATCATTCTTAAGTCCATATTTCACATAAAATGACACTTTTACGCTGAAACATATCTTTTGCCATTTCAAGATTTTACTTTTCAAAATATGTAGTTTGCATTTTCTACCTTGTTTATCATCATTTTACTTTGTCATTTTCTTCCTTTAAAACCAACTTCCCAGACAATACTCATTTTTGCAAATTTTACCATTTAGTCCAAACTTTCACCAAATCATACTTTTGGCCCCAAAGCTATACTTTTGACATTTCAAGACTTGTCTTACAAATTGATAACTTTTCTTTGTTATCCTTGTTCCTTATTTCAGTTTGGGCCTTAACTTTTCAATATTATACATTTGAACACCTTGCTTTTACTACTTTGACACGTAGCACCCATTTACTTTATTTTCTTCAAGATTCTCAAACTTTTTTCACATGTATTGTATCATTTTATGCGATTGGTATTCTGAAATTTCAGGTTTATCATTTCATTTTCAAAAGCTCATTTTAATACATTTTCAATATACTTAACCCATTATCCCAACTACATGAGTTTATGTTCATGAAAATAAGGTTTTGTGCCAATAAAATCCAACAAATGCATCCTACTATTTCTTAATAAGTTCAATATAATATTTTATCATGAAATCAACAACTTTAACATGATTTTTGCAAGAAATAATTTGCTTAAACATTCTAAAATTTATCCTTCTTTCAAACTTAACTTTCATCTATTTTTATTACATATTCTTTAACATATATTCATATGTAGTGGTTATAAGCATAAATAGTCATGTAATCATACATATATACATATATCTAGCATGCTTTGATTCAAACTTGAAAATAATGTAGAACCCTTACCTCTTGAAGATATAAATTCCTTTGATGAAGAGGTTGAAAGAATACCCAATAAATTCCTAGCTCCTTTGCAAACTTTTTCTTCCAAAATAACACCTTCAACACCCTCTTTAACCCTTGATAATGGAAGGGTGGAATGGTGATCTTGCAAGCTTGATGTATACAGATAATTATGAGGACTTTAGGCCACTGAAATGAGGGAGGAAGAAGACTAAAGTCTTGGTTTTGGGGCTGACTTGCTCTTAGCAGAATTGAGACAATGAATGAGTAAAGTCTCTCATTCATTTCTCTTATAATTGTCCCAAATTCTATTCTAATGATCCCTAATCACTAAATAATGTTCCCTCTTGGTCTAAAGGGGTAGGAAGCCAAATATTATCGCCTAAAAATGTGGGAGGGGCGGTGCCTTTTGTCTCTCAATCATTCCAAAAGTTGACAGCGATTTTTTGTTCTAATAATGTTTTTTGAATCCCTTATTTATTCTAAATGATAATATAATATATGTATAAATATAATTATGTAATTTGTTCCATTTAATCTCATTAATTCGATTAAATTACTTAACTTAATTTAACACGCGTAACGCAATATGCGATATTTTTGAATTTTTCTCTTTAACCTTAGTTTCAATTAAAAATAACCTATTTAAATTAAGGGGCATATACCAAATAGTTCCAACCTTTTTATTTTGCACCAAAAAGTCCTTCACCATGTCAAAAAGGCTTTACCATGCCGCTGGCGCGGACCTTTAAAGATAAGAGAATAAGGGACTTTTTAGTATAAAATAAAAGGCTTGGACTAAATGTGTATTAAAAAATATTTGAGGGACTTTTTGGTATTGGATCCTTATATTAATCCTATTAATTTCTTATAAATCCAAGTCCATTTAATTTGCGAATCACGCGAGTCTGAAAATATAACTCGACTTTATTAATTCAACAAAATCTGGACGTTACAATCATTCTGCACAATATGATTGTCGAAGATGAACATGACGAAAGCCGATCTCGAGTCGTGGCAACCTGAGGCGTCGGATCTTATTGAACTTGCTTAACCGCAATGACATAAATGTTGCAACCTCGGTATATTCATATTCCTGCTTTCGTGACTCCACAACACGTGGCTTTGCACTTCGATTTGTAAGAGCCCTTGTGGAATTTGCGTGGTCACATGTAGTGTCTTATATATTTTCCCGCATTTGTGCTGAACATGTGTTTAATTATAGCGTGGTGTTAAAGGCACCCCTAAAATTTCCCCGTACACCACACAATGCATAAAAGCATTGCACCTCATGTTTGAAAAACAGTGTTTATGGAGCATTTTTTGGGGTGCCTTTAGGAGCACCCTTTTTTATATGGTTTCAATTTTGTATTGTTTTTAAAATTATGTTTTTTAATAGAACTAATTAACTTCGTAATTTGATTTTTGGGATTGTAAAATTAAAAAACTGATGCGCTTTATCTCCCCACGGCAGTTGTCTGCTGTGCTGATACCTACCATTTGCACCACCATAATTTGTAAATTTGGGAGCATTTTACTCCCAAATATTTTAGTTTTGGTAGGAAATGCTATTTTTGCTCCATAATTCGGAGCGGTAAAAACTACCAAAAGCATCATGTAAAATATCATTTACAACTACTCATTATGCTATTTTGCTTGATACATTGGAGATGGTCTGAAGGGTGTATTTGCAACCAGAGGTTCTCTTATCCTCATTTTATCCTTACACATTGTATGGCATTGAATTAGATCCCACAGATTTTAGTTTCTTCGCTCTCCTTGACTGTGTTTTTGTACTTGACCTTCAAGTCCATCATTTATCCAAACTTTCCGGGCTTTGTAGGTTTTGTAATCCAGGAGCTTTGATTGTGAACACTTCAAACCAATGTTGTACTTCCTTTATTTGTTTGCGATAAGAGATGACTGAACTGAATTTGCAGTACTGTATGTCACTGAAAATATTAAATGGCTAAGCAGTTCCATAGCCTATTATTCAAGAATTATAAACAAGGTGGCCATAACTGTGACTTCAATTGTACTACTCCCATCTCATTATATGCAAATTACTGGAAAGTTTGCAAAGGTGCTTCATACATTAGTTTCCCATTGCTAATATTTTGTCTACAGATCCCTTTCATCCTGTTCTGTCCAATACACACACACACACATATATATATATATATATATATATATATATATATATATATATATATATATAGTGTGTGTGTGTAGAATAAATTAATTGAAGATGAAGAGATGCTGCATCATGATTATATACTTTAAATTTAAAAGTATGTTGCTCTTACAATTAAGAATAAGTAAATATAGTGATCGAATACTTGTCAAAATCCGATTAAAGTGATATTTTGCTTGCATATTATAGATAATAAGTATATAAAAAAGTATGCATCAGTTAAAAAATATCAAGGGGTGTATAACTACTCTTTTGACCTCATCAAAAGAGGGTAAAGGAAATGGGATTGTCAGTTTCTCCTCCTTAGTTGCAATTTTTCAGATTGTTCAATTTAACGATTTCCGTGTTTTGTGTGGGAGTAGGTTCCTCATGAGGGGCCAATGTGCGATCTCTTGTGGTCTGATCCGGACGATCGGTGTGGGTGGGGAATCTCTCCTCGGGGAGCTGGGTACACTTTTGGACAAGATATAGCTGCTCAATTTAACCACACAAATGGACTCAACCTTATTTCAAGAGCCCACCAGCTCGTCATGGAAGGTTACAATTGGTGTCAGGTTTGTAAATCTCAAATAAATAACAGAATCAGTTTTTGGATTTATATATTAATCCCTAAACTTTTGCTTCTCAACATTATACTTCAATTTGCTGCAGGAAAAGAATGTGGTAACTGTATTTAGTGCACCAAATTACTGCTATCGATGTGGAAATATGGCTGCAATTCTTGAGATCGGAGAGAAGATGGACCAAAAATTCCTACAATTTGACCCAGCTCCACGCCAGATTGAGCCTGATACCACACGCAGAACTCCTGATTACTTCCTCTAGACTTCATTCAACGCCAGCTGGTGTTTTACTATTACCTGTTGTGCTGTTGTATTGTCTCGGAGAAAAGGACTTTGGATATGTTGAGCAAAAAACAAAAAAATATTGGTGTTTTAACCATTCTTTTGCTTCGAACTATCCTGTTGTAGGATAATGAGTTTCAGGATTAATTCATATGAGGTTTCTGCGTGGGTTCTTTGTATTGTGTTCAGAAAGTGGAGAGAAGGGACAAAAACAGTAGTACCTCTTTTATTTTCAAAATTTTTGCGTAATTAGGGGGAACATATTGTAAGGTTGTGATTTACATACAAATTATACTCACAAGTCGTGAGGTTGTCAAAGCTGTTTTTTTAAAAAAATAAGATATTCTTCCCTTTTTCCATTAAATGTAATGAAAGCTTATTTGCTTATTGAATATACTACGTCCCAATTAAGGGTGCAACTTTCCTTTTTAGGACATGCCAAATTATGAATCTGTTTTGCTTTTTTGGGCGTAACCAAGAAGCTCAATTCCTTGATATCTTGATCTTCACCATTAATTTAGGTTTTGTTTGGTTGTCTCAAATTTATAAATTAGTTTATTTATAAATCAGTCTATTTAAAAATTTGATCCATTAATATTGTTTGGTTTCGTTAATGAAGTGATTCATTAATTGTCTCATTTTATCTTATGTGTAAAATTTGAAATTAGATCATGTCACAAAAAATGTAAAATGCATTTATATGCATGCTCCTCTCTCTCTCACCCTTCTCCCTCCTCTTCTCTCTCTTAATTTTTTTTTTAATCTTTTTTTTCTTATAGAATCTTATCATCAATTTTAGATTACCAAATATTGCGTAAAAATTGATTTAAACTTATTTTAAATTCACTCATTTATAATTCACCAATTTGTAACACCCCGTGTTTTTATTTATTATTTAATTAATTAATTGGAATTTTTGGAAAAATTAAATTTTTGAATTTTATAATTTTTATTGGCTAAATATGTTGGTTATGATTTTAGAAGAATAGAACTTCAAGCGGAATTAAAATCGGAGTTAAAATGGATTTTATATTGAATTTACAATTTTTGTCCCTTATAATTTTTTTGTGCGAATTGTCAGATTTTAGGCATGATCGATCGATCGATGCTTGGGGTAGATCGATCGACCCTTCCAGAAAATGTGTGCAGTAAGCTGTTTTTAGTATTTGTGTAGGATTAGGACTCCTAATCACTATATAACCTTGTTAATCCGTAGGGGGACTTCTCATAATCATTTTTTCTCCAGTTTTTCACCAGAGAACACTTCCAAATATTTTTCCTCTCACCCATAATCATCAACCTTCTTCATTATCAAGCTTTTTGTCACAAGTTTTGGGAGGCTTAATTGGGGTTTAATCAAGTTGGTTCAAGAACACTCTTTTGCTAATTTTTCGCAAGGAATCCAGATTTCTAATAAGATTTTCAACACGATCTTTACAGACATGAATACTCTATTCTTTTCCTTTGGTATTATGCGTTTTAAGTGTCACCTAAACACTTAATTACATGTTTTCTTAAAAATAATTAGTAACTTAATTAGAAAAAGTGGATACTAATTATGGGGCTGCTTTTATAAAAATCTTTTAATCTGAATAATATTCATAACCCTTTGGGTACGTAGGATTCGTGAGTGATTTTGAATTTATTTGGTTTAGGTTGCATGTAGAAAAATCCTAGTTTTAAAATAAATGGATTTGGGGGCGTATAACTCATGTAATTTGTGTTGAAATAATGAAATTAGAAATTTGATGTTTTAAAAGATGAAATAGCGGTATATATAATTTAAATAATGAAATGAGACTTACTGGAGGTTTATGACGAGGTGATAATTAAATTAAGATTTAATTGAATTGGACTATCATGCATAGTTTTATACGTTGATTAATTATGCTTGTTTGTGTGGTTTGTTGGTATTATTGTATTGCCTTTGTGACGACGGGTTGTTGGGTAATTTTGCTCTCCCTATATTTTAGGATGCCTTCTAGGTATGGGACTAATGGGTAGGCCTTTTGATGATTTACGCCTTCTAGGTATGGAACTAGTGAGGGTAGATTATCGCGTTTTTATCATCTTGGGGGTGGGCTGTTTTTGTACTTTTTCATCGTTACACTAGCTCAGGCATGAGACTAGGTCGAAGTTTAGGATAGAAATTCTTCCTATACATAGGGTAGGACGTAATAATAACTTGGGGACCCTTAGTTATGGGACTAAGGGGTATTTTGAGGATTGCACATCAATTAAAAGGGTGGGGTGATTATAAATTGAGAAATTGAGAATTAATGCCTAAGATAAAAACGGGTATTAAAATTTGTGGCGACATAATGTGTCGGGACCGACAGTTAAAATGGGTCAGAGGACGATTTATGTCGTGTCGTGTGTGGAACCTTGTCAGGTGTCAGGGCCGACACTATAAACGGGTCAGAGAACGATTGACAAGAGGAAGTGTGACACTTTAATAAAAAATGAGAACAATAATAAAAATTGGTTAATTCAATAAATTAACATCGTGGGACTTGGCAATTTTAAAATCATATTGGTGTGCCTTTTAAATGGGGATTCTTATGGGTAGTTAGTAATTTATATTTATCGCGTTTAATTATCCCGTCTAAATTAAAATATTCTATTGTGATATTTATTGCGTATAATGCTACTGTCTGGATTCAAGGATCCTATTTGAGGGGAGTAGTGTGTATTCTTGCTCGAGGCTTTGGCTCTGACCCATGCGTTGACTAATCTTTTTCAGGATTAGAATTGGAGAAGTTGCATAAGATTTTTTGGAGATTATCATTTGGAGGTGCAACTAGAGTTATTCATTTTGTGGCATAGTTTAGTTAGACTTTCCTTTTCAGTCGCATTTAATTATGAGACTTCATTTGAGTTTTATTGGGCCATTCGGTTTCAAAGTTGTTTAGAGGATTTCTGTTGGGATTATTCAGATTTTATTTAATCATTATTGGAGATTGGATTTTCGAGTTAGCATGTGATGGATCTTTTATCGCTTAGTTGTTTATGATCATTTGAGATTGATTCAATTATTTATCTTATGGACTGATTTATTTATGTCTCATATCTGTCTCATGCTAAGAATGGTATTTTATTTACTCATGCCCGACTTAGTTTTGGTGGCGGCCGACGCCAGAATTAGGCGGGGTGTGACAGATGGTATCAGAGCATGGTCTTAGGTCTCGTAGGTTATGAGTCCGTTTAGCTTCCGCGTTACCGCTCTTTGATTCCCTTTGTTGATTCGTACTTCTGAAGGTAGAGGGTCTAGCATACGTGTTAGATGTGTTTCTTGGAGATGTGAATCTTTGTGCTAAGAATGTCGTAGGCATTGAGTTTAGAATTCGTAAGCTTAATGTGAGGATTCTTAAATTGGATTTTGGAGATGAAAATTATTTTGGAGATTTTAGTACAGATGTTAGGTATCGTATGCATCGATTTGTGATGTTGAGATTTAATTGGAGGACATTAGCATTTTGATGACTTTCGGATATAGGATCGAGGGGGGGATTTGTGAGAGCATGTGGTACGCCGTTATTTTCATAGATATGCATATGCATTTAGGCAATATATATATTATTTAATTGTTCGTGGGGAAGATGCGCGTAGCATTCTACGAGTAGGGATATGTGAGCCTTCTTTTATTTATGCGAGATGTATGCGTTTATGTGTATGCTTCATCTAATTTCGAGGACGAAATTCTTTGCTAGTGGGGAAGAATGTGACACCCCGTGTTTTTATTTGTTATTTAATTAATTAATTGGAATTTTCGGGAAAAACAAATTTTTGAATTTTATAATTTTTATTGGCTAAATATGTTGGTTATGATTTTAGAAGAATAAAACTTCAAGCGGAATTAAAATCGGAGTTAAAATGGATTTTATATTGAATTTATAATTTTTGTCCATTATAATTTTTTTGGGCGAACTGCCAGATTTTAGGCATGATCGATCGATTGATGCCTGGGGGTAGATCGATCGACCATCCCAGAAATTGTGTGCAGTAAGCTGTTTTTAGTATTTGTGTAGGATTAGGACTCCTAATCATTATATAACCTTGTTAATCTGTAGGGGGCTTCTCATAATCACTTTATCTCCAGTTTTTCACCAGAGAACACTTCCAAATATTTTTCCTCTCACCCATAGTCATCAACCTTCTTCATTATCAAGCTTTTAGTCACAAGTTTTGGGAGGCTTAATTGGGGTTTAATCAAGTTGGTTCAAGAACACTCTTTTGCTAATTTTTCGCAAGGAATCCAGATTTCTAATAAGATTTTCAACACGATCTTTACAGGCATGAATACTCTATTCTTTTCCTTTGGTATTATGCATTTTAAGTGTCGCCTAAACACTTAATTACATATTTTCTTAAAAACAATTAGTAACTTAATTAGAAAAAGTGGACACTAATTATGGGGCTGTTTTTATAAAAATCTTTTAATCTGAATAATATTCATAACCCTTTGGGTAGGTAGGATTCGTGAGTGATTTTGGATTTATCTGATTTAGGTAGCATGTAGAAAAATCCTAGTTTTAAAATAAATGGATTTGGGGGCGTATAACTCATTTAATTAGTGTTGAAATAATAAAATTAGAAATTTGATGTTTTAAAAGATGAGATAGCGGTATATTTAATTTAAGTAATGAAATGAGACTTACTGGAGGTTTATGACGTGGTGATAATTAAATTAAGATTTAATTGAATTGGACTATCATGCATAGTTTTATACTTTGATTAATTATGCTTGTTTGTGTGATTTGTTGGTATTATTGTATTGCCTTTGTGACAACGGGTTGTTGGGTAATTTTGCTCTCCTTATATTTTAGGATGCCTTCTAGGTATGGGACTAATGGGTAGGCCTTTTGATGATTTACGCGTTCTAGGTATGGGACTAGTGAGGGTAGATTATCGCGTTTTTATCATCTTGGGGGTGGGCTGATTTTGTACTTTTTCATCGTTACGCTAGCCACGGCATGAGACTAGGTCGAAGTTTAGGATATAAATTCTTCCTATACATAGGGTAGGACGTAATTATAACTTGGGGACCCTTAGTTATGGGACTAAGGGGTATTTTTAGGATTGCACATCGATTAAAAGGGTGGGGTGATTATAAATTGAGAAATTGAGAATTAATGCATAAGATAAAAACGAGTATTAAAATTTGTGGTCACATAATGTGTCAGGGCCGACAGTTTAAATGGGTCAGAGGACGATTTATGTCGTGTCGTGTGTGGAACCTTGTCATGTGTCGGGGCCGACAGTTTAAACGGGTCAGAGGACGATTGACAAGGGAAAGTGTGACACTTTAATAAAAAGTGAGAAAAATAATAAAAATTGGTTAATTTAAGAAATTAACATCGTGGGACTTGAGAATTTTAAAATCATATTGGTGTGCCTTTTAAATGGGGATTCTTACGGGTAGTTAGTAATTTATATTTATCGCGTTTAATTATCCCGTCAAAATTAAAATATTCTATTGTGATATTTATTGCGTATAATGCTACTGACTGGATTCAAGGATCCTATTTGAGGGGAGAGTAGTGTGTATTCTTGCTCGGGGCTTTGGCTCTGACCCATTCATTGACTAATATTTTTCAGGATTAGAATTGGAGAAGTTGCATAAGATTTTTTGGAGATTATCATTTGGAGGTGCAGCTGGAGTTATTCATTTTGTGGCATAGTTTAGTTAGACTTTCCTTTTCAGTCGCATTTAATTATCAGACTTCATTTGAGTTTTATTGGGCCATTCGGTTCCAAAGTTGTTTAGAGGATTTCTGTTGGGATTATTCAGATTTTATTTAATCATTATTGGAGATTGGATTTTCGAGTTAGCATGTGATGGATCTTTTATCGCTTAGTTGTTTATGATCATTTGAGATTGATTCAATTATTTATCTTATGGACTGATTTATTTATGTCTCATATCTGTCACATGCTAAGAATGGTATTTTATTTACTCATGCCCGACTTAGTTTTGGTGGCGGCCGACACCAGAATTAGGCGGGGTGTGACAGATGGTATCAGAGCATGGTCTTAGGTCTCGTAGGTTATGAGTCCGTTTAGCTTCTGCGTTGCCGATCTTTAATTTCCTTTGTTGATTCGTACTTCTGAAGGTAGAGGGTCTAGCATACGTGTGATGTGTTTCTTGGAGATGTTAATCTTTGTGCTAAGAATGTCGTAGGCATTGAGTTTAGAATTAGTAAGCTTAATGTGAGGATTGTTTAATTGGATTTCGGAGACGATAATTATTTTAGAGATTTTAGTACGGATGTTAGGTATCGTATGAATCGATTTGTGATGTTGAGATTTAATTCTAGGACATTAGCATTTTGATGACTTTCGGATATAGGATCGAGGGAGGGATTTGTGAGAGCGTGTGGTACGCCGTTATTTTCATAGATATGCATATGCATTTAGGCAATATATATATATATATATATATATATATATATATATATATATATTATTTTATTGTTCGTGGGGTAGATGCGCATAGGATTGGGTGTATGGGCTCCCAATTATGGCATTTTACGGGTAGACATATGTGAGCCTTATTTTATTTATGAGAGATTTATGCGTTTATGTGTATGCTTCATCTAATTTCGAGGACGAAATTCTTTGCTAGTGGGGAAGTATGTGACACCCCGTGTTTTTATTTATTATTTAATTAATTAATTAGAATTTTTGGGAAAAATAAATTTTTGAATTTTATAATTTTTATTGGCTAAATATGTTGGTTATGATTTTAGAAGAATAAAACTTCAAGCGGAATTAAAATCGGAGTTAAAATGGATCTATATTGAATTTATAATTTTTGTCCCTTATAATTTTTTTGGGCGAACTGCCAGATTTTAGGCATGATCGATCGATCGATTGATGCCTGGGGGTAAATCGATCGACCCTCCCAGAAAATGTGTGTTGTAAGCTCTTTTTAGTATTTGTGTAGGATTAAGACTCCTAATCACTATATAACCTTGTTAATCCGTAGGGGGCTTCTCATAATCACTTTTTCTCCAGTTTTTCACCAGAGAACACTTCCAAATATTTTTCCTCTCACCCATAATCATCAACCTTCTTCATTAATAAGCTTTTTGTCACAAGTTTTGGGAGGCTTAATTGGGGTTTAATCAAGTTGATTCAAGAACACTCTTTTGCTAATTTTTCGCAAGGAATCCAGATTTCTAATCAGATTTTCAACACGATCTTCACAGATATGAATACTCTATTCTTTTCCTTTGGTATTATGCGTTTTAAGTGTCGCCTAAACACTTAATTACATGTTTTCTTAAAAACAATTAGTAACTTAATTAGAAAAAGTGGACACTAATTATGGGGCAGTTTTTATAAAAATCTTTTAATCCAAATAATATTCATAACCCTTTGGGTACGTAGGATTCGTGAGTGATTTTGGATTTATTTGGTTTAGGTTGCATGTAGAAAAATTCTAGTTTTAAAATAAATGGATTTGGGGGCGTATAACTCATGTAATTTGTGTTGAAATAATGAAATTAGAAATTTGATGTTTTAAAAGATAAAATAGCGGTATATTTAATTTAAATAATGAAATGAGACTTACTGGAGGTTTATGACGAGGTGATAATTAAATTAAGATTTAATTGAATTGGACTTTCATGCATAGTTTTATACGTTGATTAATTATGCTTGTTTGTGTGATTTATTGGTATTATTGTATTGCCTTTGTGACGACGGGTTGTTGGGTAATTTTGCTCTCACTATATTTTAGGATGCCTTCTAGGTATGGGACTAATGGGTAGGCCTTTTGATGATTTACGCCTTCTAGGTATGGGACTAGTGAGGGTAGATTATCGCATTTTTATCATCTTGGGGGTGGGTTGATTTTTGTAATTTTTCATCGTTACGCTAGCCCAGACATGAGACTAGGTCGAAGTTTAGGATAAAAATTCTTCCTATACATAGGGTTGGACGTAAAAATAACTTGGGGACCCTTAGTTATGGGACTAAGGGGTATTTTGACGATTGCACATCGATTAAAATGGTGGGGTGATTATAAATTGAGAATTAATGCCTAAGATAAAAACGGGTATTAAAATTTGTGGCGACATAATGTGTCGGGGCCAACAGTTTAAACGGGTCAGACGACGATTTATGTCGTGTCGTTTGTGGAACCTTGTCATGTGTCGGGGCCGACAGTTTAAACGGGTCAGAGGACGATTGACAAGGGAAAGTGTGACACTTTAATAAAAAGTGAGAACAATAATAAAAATTGGTTAATTTAATAAATTAACATCGTGGGACTTCGAAATTTTTAAATATTATTGGTGTGCCTTTTAAACGGGGATTCTTACGGGTAGTTAGTAATTTATATTTATCGCGTTTAATTATCCCGTCTAAATTAAAATATTCTATTGTGATATTTATTGCGTATAATGTTACTGTCTGGATTCAAGGATCCTATTTGAGGGGAGTAGTGTGTATTCTTGCTCGGGGCTTTGGCTCTGACCCATGCCTTGACTAATCTTTTTCAGGATTAGAATTGGAGAAGTTGAATAAGATTTTTTGGACATTATCATTTTGAGGTGCAACTGGAATTATTCATTTTGTGGCAAAGTTTAGTTAGACTTTCCTTTTCAGTCGCATTTAATTATGATACTTCATTTGAGTTTTATTGGGCCATTTGGTTCCAAAGTTGTTTAGAGGATTTCTGTTGGGATTATTCAGATTTTATTTAATTATTATTAGAGATTGGATTTTCGAGTTAGCATGTGATGGAGCTTTTATCGCTTAGTTGTTTATGATCATTTGAGATTGATTCAATTATTTATCTTATGGACTGATTTATTTATGTCTTATATCTGCCTCATACTAAGAATGGTATTTTATTTACTCATGCCCAACTTAGTTTTGGTGGCGGCCGACGCCAGAATTAGGCGGGGTGTGACAGATGGTATCAGAGCATGGTCTTAGGTCTCGTAGGTTATGAGTCCGTTTAGCTTTGGCGTTGCCGATCTTTGATTCCCTTTGTTGATTCGTACTTCTGAAGGTAGAGGGTCTAGCATACGTGTTAGATGTGTTTCTTGGGGATGTGAATCTTTGTGCAAAGAATGTCGTAGGCATTGAGTTTAGAATTAGTAAGCTTAATGTGAGGATTCTTAAATTTGATTTTGGAGAGGATAATTATTTTGGAGATTTTAGTACAGATGTTAGGTATCGTATGCATCAATTTGTGATGTTAAGATTTAATTGGCGGACATTAGCATTTTGATGACTTTCGGATATAGGATCGAGGGGGGGATTTTTGAGAGCGTGTGGTACGCCGTTATTTTCATAGATATGCATATGCATTTAGGCAATATATATATTATTTTATTGTTCGTGGGGTAGATGCGCGTAGGATTGGGTGTATGGGCTCCCAATTACGACATTCTACGGGTAGGCATATGTGAGCCTTATTTTATTTATGCGAGATTTATGCGTTTATGTGTATGCTCCATCTAATTTCGAGGACGAAATTCTTTGCTAGTGGGAAAGTATGTGACACCCCGTGTTTTTATTTATTATATAATTAATTAATTGGAATTTTCGGGAAAAATAAATTTTTGAATTTTATAATTTTTTTGGCTAAATATGTTGGTTATGATTTTAGAAGAATAAAACTTCAAGCGGAATTAAAATCGGAGTTAAAATGGATTTTATATTGAATTTATAATTTTTGTCCCTTATAACTTTTTTGGGCGAACTGCGAGATTTTAGGCATGATCGATCGATCGATGCCTGGGGGTAGATCTATCGACCCTCCCAGAAAATGTGTGCAGTAAGCTGTTTTTAGTGTTTGTGTAGGATTAGGACTCCTAATCACTATATAACCTTGTTAATCCGTAGGGGGCTTCTCATAATCACGTTTTCTCCAGTTTTTCACCAGAGAACACTTCCAAATAGTTTTCCTCTCACCCATAATCATCTACCTTCTTCATTATCAAGCTTTTTGTCACAAGTTTTGGGAGGCTTAATTGGGGTTTAATCAAGTTGGTTCAAGAACACTCTTTTGCTAATTTTTCGCAAGGAATCCAGATTTCTAATCAGATTTTCAACACGATATTTACAGGCTTGAATACTCTATTCTTTTCCTTTGGTATTATGCGTTTTAAGTGTCGCCAAAACACTTAATTACATGTTTTCTTAAAAATAATTAGTAACTTAATTAGAAAAAGTGGACACTAATTATGGGGCTGTTTTTATAAAAATCTTTGAATCTGAATAATATTCATAACCCTTTGGGTACGTAGGATACGTGAGTGATTTTGGATTTATTTGGTTTAGGTTGCATGTAGAAAAATCCTAGTTTTAAAATAAATGGATTTGGGGGCGTATAACTCATGTAATTTGTGTTGAAATAATGAAATTAGAAATTTGATGTTTTAAAAGATGAAATAGCGGTATATTTAATTTAAATAATGAAATGAGACTTACTAGAGGTGATAATTAAATTAAGATTTAATTAAATTGGACTATCATGCGTAGTTTTATACGTTGATTAATTATGCTTGTTTGTGTGATTTGTTGGTATTATTGTATTGCCTTTGTGACGACGGGTTGTTGGGTAATTTTGCTCTCTATATATTTTAGGATGCCTTTTAGGAATGGGACTAATGGGTTGGCCTTTTGATGATTTACGTCTTCTAGGTATGGGACTAGTGAGGGTAGATTATCGCGTTTTTATCATCTTGGGGGTGGGCTGATTTTTGTACTTTTTCATCGTTACGCTAGCCCAGGCATGAGACTAGGTCGAAGTTTAGGATAAAAATTCTTCCTATAGATAGGGTAGGACGTAATAATAACTTGGGGACCCTTAGTTATGGGAATAAGGGGAATTTTGAGGATTGCACATCGATTAAAAGGGTGTGGTGATTATAAATTGAGAAATTGAGAATTAATGCCTAAGGTAAAAACGGGTATTAAAATTTGTGGCGACATAATGTGTCGGTGCCGACAGTATAAACGGGTCAGAGGATGATTGACAAGGGGAAGTGTGACACTTTAATAAAAAGTGAGAACAATAATAAAAATTGGTTAATTTAATAAATTAACATCGTGGGACTTGAGAATTTTAAAATCATATTGGTGTGCCTTCTAAATGGGGATTCTTACGGGTAGTTAGTAATTTATATTTATCGGGTTTAATTATCCTGTCTAAATTAAAATATTATATTGTGATATTTATTGCGTATAATGCTACTGTCTGGATTCAAGGATCCTATTTGAGGGGAGTAGTGTGTATTCTTGCTCGGGGCTTTGGCTCTGACCCATGCGTTGACTAATCTTTTTCAGGATTAGAATTGGAGAAGTTGCATAAGATTTTTTGGAGATTATCATTTGTAGGTGCAGCTGGGGTTATTCATTTTGTGGCATAGTTTAGTTAGACTTTCCTTTTCAGTCGCATTTAATTATGAGACTTCATTTGAGTTTTATTGGGCCATTCGGTTTCAAAGTTGTTTAGAGGATTTCTGTTGGGATTATTCAGATTTTATTTAATCATTATTGGAGATTGGATTTTTGAGTTAGCATGTGATGGAACTTTTATCGCTTAGTTGTTTATGATCATTTGAGATTGATTCAATTATTTATCTTATGGACTGATTTATTTATGTCTCATATCTGTCTCATGCTAAAAATGGTATTTTATTTACTCATGCCCGGCTTAGTTTTGGTGGAGACCGACGCCAGAATTATGCGGGGTGTGACAGATGGTATCAGAGCATGGTCTTAGGTCTCGTAGGTTATGAGTCCGTTTAGTTTCCGCGTTGCCGATCTTTGATTCCCTTTGTTGATTCGTACTTTTGAAGGTAGAGGGTCTAGCATACGTGTTAGATGTGTTTCTTGGAGATGTGAATCTTTGTGCTAAGAATGTCGTTGGCATTGAGTTTAGAATTAGTAAGCTTAATGTGAGGATTCTTAAATTGGATTTTGGAGACGAAAATTAGTTTGGAGATTTTAGTACAGATGTTAGGTATCGTATGCATCGATTTGTGATGTTGAGATTTAATTGGAGGACATTAGCATTTTGATGACTTTCAGATATAGGATCGAGGGGGGGGGGGGGTGATTTGTGAGAGCGTGTGGTACGCCGTTATTTTCATAGATATGGATATGCATTTAGGCAATATATATTTTATTTTATTGTTCGTGGGGTATATGCGCGTAGGATTGGGTGTATGGGCTCCCAATTATGGCATTCTATGGGTAGGCATTTGTGATCCTTATTTTATTTATGTGATATTTATGCGTTTATGTGTATGCTTCATCTAATTTCGAGGACGAAATTCTTTGCTAGTGGGGAAGTATGTGACACCCCGTCTTTTTATTTATTATTTAATTAATTAATTAGAATTTTTGGGAAAAATAAATTTTTGAATTTTATAATTTTTATTGGCTAAATATGTTGGTTATGATTTTAGAAGAATAAAACTTCAAGCGGAATTAAAATCGGAGTTAAAATGGATCTATATTGAATTTATAATTTTTGTCCCTTATAATTTTTTTGGGCGAACTGCCAGATTTTAGGCATGATCGATCGATCGATTGATGCCTGGGGGTAAATCGATCGACCCTCCCAGAAAATGTGTGTTGTAAGCTGTTTTTAGTATTTGTGTAGGATTAGGACTCCTAATCACTGTATAACCTTGTTAATCCGTAGGGGGAGTTCTCACAATCACTTTTTATCCAGTTTTTCACCAGAGAACACTTCCAAATATTTTTCCTCTCACCCATAATCATCAACCTTCTTCATTATCAAGCTTTTTGTCACAAGTTTTGGGAGGCTTAATTGGGGTTTAATCAAGTTGGTTCAAGAACACTCTTTTGCTAATTTTTCGCAAGGAATCCAGATTTCTAAGCAGATTTTCAACACGATCTTTACAGGCATGAATACTCTATTCTTTTCCTTTGATATTATGCGTTTTAAGTGTCGCCTAAATACTTAATTATATGTTTTCTTAAAAATAATTAGTAACTTAATTAGAAAAAGTGGACACTAATTATGGGGCTGTTTTTATAAAAATCTTTTAATCTGAATAATATTCATAACCCTTTGGGTACGTAGGATTCGTGAGTGATTTTGGATTTATTTGGTATAGGTTGCATGTAGAAAAATCCTAGGTTTAAAATAAATGGATTTGGGGGCGTATAACTCATATAATTTGTGTTGAAATAATGAAATTAAAAATTTGATGTTTTAAAAGATGAAATAGCGGTATATTTAATTTAAATAATGAATTGAGACTTATTGGAGGTTTATGACGAGGTGATAATTAAATTTAGATTTAATTGAATTGGACTATTATGCGTAGTTTTATACGTTGATTAATTATGTTTGTTTGTGTGATTTGTTGGTATTTTTGTATTGCCTTTGTGACGACGGGTTGTTTGGTAATTTTGCTTTCCCTATATTTTAGGATGCCTTCTAGGTATGGGACTAATGGGTAGGCCTTTTGATGATTTACGCCTTCTAGGTATGGGACTAGTGAGGGTAGATTATCGCGTTTTTATCATCTTGGGGGTGGGTTGATCTTTGTTCTTTTTCATCGTTACACTAGCCACGGCATGAGACTAGGTCGAAGTTTAGGATATAAATTCTTCCTATACATAGGGTAGGACGTAATAATAACTTGGGGACCCTTAGTTATGGGACTAAGGGGTATTTTGACGATTGCACATCGATTAAAATGGTGGGGTGATTATAAATTGAGAATTAATGCCTAAGATAAAAACGGGTATTAAAATTTGTGGCGACATAATGTGTCGGGGCCGACAGTTTAAACGGGTCAGAGGACGATTTATGTCGTGTCGTGTGTGGAACCTTGTCATGTGTCGGGGCCGACAGTTTAAACGGGTCAGAGGACGATTGACAAGGGAAAGTGTGACACTTTAATAAAAAGTGAGAACAATAATAAAAATTGGTTAATTTAATAAATTAACATCGTGGGACTTGGGAATTTTAAAATCATATTGGTGTGCCTTTTAAATGGGGATTCTTACGAGTAGTTGGTAATTTATATTTATCGCGTTTAATTATCCCGTCTAAATTAAAATATTCTATTGTGATATTTATTGCGTATACTGCTACTGTCGCAGTGGCGGAGGGAGGGGGGGGGGGGGGGGGGCAGGGGGGCCTGGACCCCTGCCATTGTTATGAAATTTTGAACAGCAGCAACGGTTTTATATATATTATTACTTATTTATATGAAATAGGTCCCCTCAAGTTAACTTTACTTTAAAACAAAATACATACACGTGTTAGTTTAAACCCACCACAACACAACCCAATAAAGGATAAAAATGACATTTTCTAGAATTAGGTTATAACAGAACAAACTATAAAAAGCGGCTGCACTCATTTCTTAACTTTGGCTATCCAAGAAATCAAATAGAAAATAACTGACATAATGAGAGATGATCCAACTCCCAAATAAAAAATACCTCACAACTGCTCCATCTAATCTCAAGAAATAGGCCGTAGACTCACTCACTTGACCGTCATCAGAATCGGAATTTTTTACCCCCTTGGATCCAGCCGGAGGCTTTTTTACGAGGTATTTTTTTAACTCTTTTTTTTTATAATTTTTTCATTGATTCTTTTTTTCAGTTTTTTTTATAAATGCTATTTATTTTTTAAGATTTTCAAAATGAGGAGGATTTCATTAAATATTTTGAATATAGTATTATTAAGTATCATTCGGTAAAACTGTTAATTATGTCATTATGAATAACTAATTTAAAATTAAGATAGTTGTAATTTATCATTTCTTTAATTTATGTAAATGTAATTTAAGATTAAGATAATAGGCTTGTAAATTCCTTTAATTGTAATTTATCATTTATGTAATTTACGTAACTATTATTTAAGATTAAGATAAGATTCTTGTTAATTTATGTTAATGTAATTTCATTTTTGTCACTGTAATTTATCATTTATGTAATTTATGTTCTTTCTTTCATTTTAATTTAAAATAATAGGCTTGTTAATTTGCTTAAAGTAATTAAAATGTTATTATTTAAATCCGGAACAAGATGGAGGATGACTTTCTTGCAAATGATTTGATTACATATATCGAGATAGAAATTGCCGAAGATTTTGAAGTTGATGACAGTAAAAATGACTTTTATGAAATGAAAGAACGTCGATCACAATTTGCGATGCCAAAAATTCCAATGTAGTTAGGGTCATTTTTTTTAATAATTATCCGTGTCAATGGTGTCTATATTAATAAAGATTTACGTAGTGAATTTTTGGGATTATTTATTCATTTGCTTTACTTATTCATATTTATATTTTGTTTACTTAATGATTTGGCCCCCCCAATATGAAATTCCTGGATCCGCCACTGATTGTCTGGATTCAAGGATCCTATTTGAGGGGAGTGGTGTGTATTCTTGCTCGGGCCTTTGGCTCTGACCCATGCGTTGACTAATCTTTTTCAGGATTAGAATTGGAGAAGTTGCATAAGATTTTTTGGAGATTATCATTGGGAGGTGCAGCTGGAGTTATTCATTTTGTGACATAGTTTAGTTAGACTTTCCTTTTCAGTCGCATTTAATTATGAGACTTCATTTGAGTTTTATTGGGCCATTCGGTTCCAAAGTTGTTTAGAGGATTTCTGTTGGGATTATTCAGATTTTATTTAATCATTATTGGAGATTGGATTTTCGGAGTTAGCATGTGATGGATCTTTTATCGCTTAGTTGTTTATGATCATTTGAGATTGATTCAATTATTTATCTTATGGACTGATTTATTTATGTCTCATATCTGTCTCATGCTAAGAATGGTATTTTATTTAGTCATGCCCGGCTTAGTTTTGGTGGTGGCCGACGCCAGAATTAGGCGGGGTGTGACAGATGGTATCAGAGCATGGTCTTAGATCGCGTAGGTTATGAGTCCGTTTAGCTTCCGCGTTGCCGATCTTTGATTCCCTTTGTTGATTCGTACTTCTGAAGGTAGAGGGTCTAGCATACGTGTTAGATGTGTTTCTTGGAGATGTGAATCTTTGTGCTAAGAGCGTCGTAGGCATTAAGTTTAGAATTAGTAAGCTTAATGTGAGGATTCTTAAATTGGATTTTGGAGGCGATAATTATTTTGGAGATTTTAGTACAGATGTTAGGGATCGTATGCATCGATTTGTGATGTTGAGATTTAATTGGAGGATATTAGCATTTTGATGACTTTCAGATATAGGATCGAGTGGGGGATTTGTGAGAGCGTGTGGTACGCCGTTATTTTCATAGATATGCATATGCATTTAGGCAATATATATATTATTTTATTGTTCGTGGGGTAGATGCGCGTAGGATTGGGTGTATGGGCGCCCAATTATGCCATTATACGGGTAGGCATATGTGAGCCTTATTTTATTTATGCGAGATTTATGCGTTGATGTGCTTGCTTCATCTAATTTTGGGGACAAAATTTTTTGCTAGTGAGGAAGTATGTAACACCCCGTGTTTTTATTTATTATTTAATTAATTAATTGGAATTTTTGGAAAAAATAAATTTTTGAATTTTATAATTTTTATTGGCTAAATATGTTGGATATGATTTTAGAAGAATAAAACTTCAAGCGGAATTAAAATCGGAGTTAAAATGGATTTTATATTGAATTTACAATTTTTGTCCCTTATAATTTTTTTAGGCGAACTGCGAGATTTTAGGCATGATCGATCGATCGATTGATGCCTAGGGGTAAATCGATCGACCCTCCCAGAAAATGTGTGCTGTAAGCTGTTTTTAGTATTTGTGTAGGATTAGAACTCCTAATCAGTATATAACCTTGTTAATCCGTAGGGGGACTTCTCATAATCACTTTTTCTCCAGTTTTTCACAGAGAACACTTCCAAATATTTTTTCTCTCACCCATAATCATCAACCTTCTTCATTATCAAGCTTTTTGTCACAAGTTTTGGGAGACTTAATTGGGGTTTAATCAAGTTGGTTCAAGAACACTCTTTTGCTAATTTTTTGCAAGGAATTTAGATTTCTAATCAGATTTTCAACGCGATCTTTACAGGCATGAATACTCTATTCTTTTCCTTTGATATTATGCGTTTTAAGTGTCGCCTAAACACTTAATTACATGTTTTCTTAAAAATAATTTGTAACTTAATTAGAAAAAGTGGATACTAATTATGGGTCTGTTTTTATAAAAATCTTTTAATCTGAATAATATTCATAACCCTTTGAGTACGTAGGATTCGTGAGTGATTTTGGATTTCTTTGGTATAGGTTGCATGTAGAAAAATTCTAGTTTTAAAATAAATGGATTTGAGGGCGTATTACTCATATAATTTGTGTTGAAATAATGAAATTAGAAATTTGATGTTTTAAAAGATGAAATAAAGGTATATTTAATTTAAATAATTAAATGAGAGTTATTGGAGGTTTATGACGAGGTGATAATTAAATTAAGATTTAATTGAATTGGACTATGATGCATAATTTTATACGTTGATTAATTATGCTTGTTTGTGTGATTTGTTGGTATTATTGTATTGCCTTTGTGACGACGGGTTGTTGGGTAATTTTGCTCTCCCTATATTTTAGGATGCCTTCTAGGTATGGGACTAGTGGGTAGGCCTTTTGTTGATTTTCACCTTCTAGGTATGGGCTAGTGAGGGTAGATTATCGCATTTTTATCATCTTGGGGGTGGGTTGATTTTTGTACTTTTTCATCGTTATGCTAGCCCAGGCATGAGACTAGGTCGAAGTTTAGGATGTAAATTCTTCCTATACATAGGGTAGGACGTAATAATAACTTAGGGACCCTTAGTTATGGGGCTAAGGGATATTTTTAAGATTGCACATCGATTAAAAGGGTGGGGTGATTATAAATTGAGAAATTGAGAATTAATGCCTAGGATAAAAATCGATATTAAAATTTGTGGCGACATAATGTGTCGGGACCGACAGTTTAAACGAGTCAGAGGACGATTGACAAGGGGAAGTGTGACACTTTAATAAAAAGTGAGAACAATAATAAAAATCGGTTAATTTATTAAATTAACATCGTGGGACTTGGGAATTTTAAAATCATATTGGTGTGCCTTTTAAATGAGGATTCTTACGGGAGTTAGTAATTTATATTTATCGCGTTTAATTGTCCCGTCTAAATTAAACTATTCTATTGTGATATTTATTGCGTATAATGCTACTGTCTGGATTTAAGGATCCTATTTGAGGGGAGTAGTGTGTATTCTTGCTCGGGGCTTTGGCTCTGACCCATGCGTTGACTAATCTTTTTCAGGATTAGAATTGGAGAAGTTGCATAAGATTTTTTTGATATTATCATTTGGAGGTGCAGCTGGAGTTATTCATTTTGTGGCATAGTTTAGTTAGACTTTCCTTTTCAGTCGCATTTAATTATGAAACTTCATTTGAGTTTTATTGGGCCATTCGGTTCCAAAGTTGTTTAGAGGATTTATGTTGGGATTATTCAGATTTTATTTAATCATTATTGGAGATTGGATTTTCGGAGTTAGCATGTGATGGATCTTTTATCGCTTAGTTGTTTATGATCATTTGAGATTGATTCAATTATTTATCTTATGGACTGATTTATTTATGTCTCATATCTGTCTCATGCTAAGAATGGTATTTTATTTAGTCATGCCCGGCTTAGTTTTGGTGGTGGCCGACGCCAGAATTAGGCGGGGTGTGACAGATGGTATCAGAGCATGGTCTTAGATCGCGTAGGTTATGAGTCCGTTTAGCTTCCGCGTTGCCGATCTTTGATTCCCTTTGTTGATTCGTACTTCTGAAGGTAGAGGGTCTAGCATACGTGTTAGATGTGTTTCTTGGAGATGTGAATCTTTGTGCTAAGAGCGTCGTAGGCATTAAGTTTAGAATTAGTAAGCTTAATGTGAGGATTCTTAAATTGGATTTTGGAGGCGATAATTATTTTGGAGATTTTAGTACAGATGTTAGGGATCGTATGCATCGATTTGTGATGTTGAGATTTAATTGGAGGATATTAGCATTTTGATGACTTTCAGATATAGGATCGAGTGGGGGATTTGTGAGAGCGTGTGGTACGCCGTTATTTTCATAGATATGCATATGCATTTAGGCAATATATATATTATTTTATTGTTCGTGGGGTAGATGCGCGTAGGATTGGGTGTATGGGCGCCCAATTATGCCATTATACGGGTAGGCATATGTGAGCCTTATTTTATTTATGCGAGATTTATGCGTTGATGTGCTTGCTTCATCTAATTTTGGGGACAAAATTTTTTGCTAGTGAGGAAGTATGTAACACCCCGTGTTTTTATTTATTATTTAATTAATTAATTGGAATTTTTGGAAAAAATAAATTTTTGAATTTTATAATTTTTATTGGCTAAATATGTTGGATATGATTTTAGAAGAATAAAACTTCAAGCGGAATTAAAATCGGAGTTAAAATGGATTTTATATTGAATTTACAATTTTTGTCCCTTATAATTTTTTTAGGCGAACTGCGAGATTTTAGGCATGATCGATCGATCGATTGATGCCTAGGGGTAAATCGATCGACCCTCCCAGAAAATGTGTGCTGTAAGCTGTTTTTAGTATTTGTGTAGGATTAGAACTCCTAATCAGTATATAACCTTGTTAATCCGTAGGGGGACTTCTCATAATCACTTTTTCTCCAGTTTTTCACAGAGAACACTTCCAAATATTTTTTCTCTCACCCATAATCATCAACCTTCTTCATTATCAAGCTTTTTGTCACAAGTTTTGGGAGACTTAATTGGGGTTTAATCAAGTTGGTTCAAGAACACTCTTTTGCTAATTTTTTGCAAGGAATTCAGATTTCTAATCAGATTTTCAACGCGATCTTTACAGGCATGAATACTCTATTCTTTTCCTTTGATATTATGCGTTTTAAGTGTCGCCTAAACACTTAATTACATGTTTTCTTAAAAATAATTTGTAACTTAATTAGAAAAAGTGGATACTAATTATGGGTCTGTTTTTATAAAAATCTTTTAATCTGAATAATATTCATAACCCTTTGAGTACGTAGGATTCGTGAGTGATTTTGGATTTCTTTGGTATAGGTTGCATGTAGAAAAATTCTAGTTTTAAAATAAATGGATTTGAGGGCGTATTACTCATATAATTTGTGTTGAAATAATGAAATTAGAAATTTGATGTTTTAAAAGATGAAATAAAGGTATATTTAATTTAAATAATTAAATGAGAGTTATTGGAGGTTTATGACGAGGTGATAATTAAATTAAGATTTAATTGAATTGGACTATGATGCATAATTTTATACGTTGATTAATTATGCTTGTTTGTGTGATTTGTTGGTATTATTGTATTGCCTTTGTGACGACGGGTTGTTGGGTAATTTTGCTCTCCCTATATTTTAGGATGCCTTCTAGGTATGGGACTAGTGGGTAGGCCTTTTGTTGATTTTCACCTTCTAGGATGGGCTAGTGAGGGTAGATTATCGCATTTTTATCATCTTGGGGGTGGGTTGATTTTTGTACTTTTTCATCGTTATGCTAGCCCAGGCATGAGACTAGGTCGAAGTTTAGGATGTAAATTCTTCCTATACATAGGGTAGGACGTAATAATAACTTAGGGACCCTTAGTTATGGGGCTAAGGGATATTTTTAAGATTGCACATCGATTAAAAGGGTGGGGTGATTATAAATTGAGAAATTGAGAATTAATGCCTAGGATAAAAATCGATATTAAAATTTGTGGCGACATAATGTGTCGGGACCGACAGTTTAAACGAGTCAGAGGACGATTGACAAGGGGAAGTGTGACACTTTAATAAAAAGTGAGAACAATAATAAAAATCGGTTAATTTATTAAATTAACATCGTGGGACTTGGGAATTTTAAAATCATATTGGTGTGCCTTTTAAATGAGGATTCTTACGGGAGTTAGTAATTTATATTTATCGCGTTTAATTGTCCCGTCTAAATTAAAATATTATATTGTGATATTTATTGCGTATAATGCTACTGTCTGGATTTAAGGATCCTATTTGAGGGGAGTAGTGTGTATTCTTGCTCGGGGCTTTGGCTCTGACCCATGCGTTGACTAATCTTTTTCAGGATTAGAATTGGAGAAGTTGCATAAGATTTTTTTGATATTATCATTTGGAGGTGCAGCTGGAGTTATTCATTTTGTGGCATAGTTTAGTTAGACTTTCCTTTTCAGTCGCATTTAATTATGAAACTTCATTTGAGTTTTATTGGGCCATTCGGTTCCAAAGTTGTTTAGAGGATTTATGTTGGGATTATTCAGATTTTATTTAATCATTATTGGAGATTGGATTTTCGGAGTTAGCATGTGATGGATCTTTTATCGCTTAGTTGTTTATGATCATTTGAGATTGATTCAATTATTTATCTTATGGACTGATTTATTTATGTCTCATATCTGTCTCATGCTAAGAATGGTATTTTATTTAGTCATGCCCGGCTTAGTTTTGGTGGTGGCCGACGCCAGAATTAGGCGGGGTGTGACAGATGGTATCAGAGCATGGTCTTAGATCGCGTAGGTTATGAGTCCGTTTAGCTTCCGCGTTGCCGATCTTTGATTCCCTTTGTTGATTCGTACTTCTGAAGGTAGAGGGTCTAGCATACGTGTTAGATGTGTTTCTTGGAGATGTGAATCTTTGTGCTAAGAGCGTCGTAGGCATTAAGTTTAGAATTAGTAAGCTTAATGTGAGGATTCTTAAATTGGATTTTGGAGGCGATAATTATTTTGGAGATTTTAGTACAGATGTTAGGGATCGTATGCATCGATTTGTGATGTTGAGATTTAATTGGAGGATATTAGCATTTTGATGACTTTCAGATATAGGATCGAGTGGGGGATTTGTGAGAGCGTGTGGTACGCCGTTATTTTCATAGATATGCATATGCATTTAGGCAATATATATATTATTTTATTGTTCGTGGGGTAGATGCGCGTAGGATTGGGTGTATGGGCGCCCAATTATGCCATTATACGGGTAGGCATATGTGAGCCTTATTTTATTTATGCGAGATTTATGCGTTGATGTGCTTGCTTCATCTAATTTTGGGGACAAAATTTTTTGCTAGTGAGGAAGTATGTAACACCCCGTGTTTTTATTTATTATTTAATTAATTAATTGGAATTTTTGGAAAAAATAAATTTTTGAATTTTATAATTTTTATTGGCTAAATATGTTGGATATGATTTTAGAAGAATAAAACTTCAAGCGGAATTAAAATCGGAGTTAAAATGGATTTTATATTGAATTTACAATTTTTGTCCCTTATAATTTTTTTAGGCGAACTGCGAGATTTTAGGCATGATCGATCGATCGATTGATGCCTAGGGGTAAATCGATCGACCCTCCCAGAAAATGTGTGCTGTAAGCTGTTTTTAGTATTTGTGTAGGATTAGAACTCCTAATCAGTATATAACCTTGTTAATCCGTAGGGGGACTTCTCATAATCACTTTTTCTCCAGTTTTTCACAGAGAACACTTCCAAATATTTTTTCTCTCACCCATAATCATCAACCTTCTTCATTATCAAGCTTTTTGTCACAAGTTTTGGGAGACTTAATTGGGGTTTAATCAAGTTGGTTCAAGAACACTCTTTTGCTAATTTTTTGCAAGGAATTTAGATTTCTAATCAGATTTTCAACGCGATCTTTACAGGCATGAATACTCTATTCTTTTCCTTTGATATTATGCGTTTTAAGTGTCGCCTAAACACTTAATTACATGTTTTCTTAAAAATAATTTGTAACTTAATTAGAAAAAGTGGATACTAATTATGGGTCTGTTTTTATAAAAATCTTTTAATCTGAATAATATTCATAACCCTTTGAGTACGTAGGATTCGTGAGTGATTTTGGATTTCTTTGGTATAGGTTGCATGTAGAAAAATTCTAGTTTTAAAATAAATGGATTTGAGGGCGTATTACTCATATAATTTGTGTTGAAATAATGAAATTAGAAATTTGATGTTTTAAAAGATGAAATAAAGGTATATTTAATTTAAATAATTAAATGAGAGTTATTGGAGGTTTATGACGAGGTGATAATTAAATTAAGATTTAATTGAATTGGACTATGATGCATAATTTTATACGTTGATTAATTATGCTTGTTTGTGTGATTTGTTGGTATTATTGTATTGCCTTTGTGACGACGGGTTGTTGGGTAATTTTGCTCTCCCTATATTTTAGGATGCCTTCTAGGTATGGGACTAGTGGGTAGGCCTTTTGTTGATTTTCACCTTCTAGGTATGGGCTAGTGAGGGTAGATTATCGCATTTTTATCATCTTGGGGGTGGGTTGATTTTTGTACTTTTTCATCGTTATGCTAGCCCAGGCATGAGACTAGGTCGAAGTTTAGGATGTAAATTCTTCCTATACATAGGGTAGGACGTAATAATAACTTAGGGACCCTTAGTTATGGGGCTAAGGGATATTTTTAAGATTGCACATCGATTAAAAGGGTGGGGTGATTATAAATTGAGAAATTGAGAATTAATGCCTAGGATAAAAATCGATATTAAAATTTGTGGCGACATAATGTGTCGGGACCGACAGTTTAAACGAGTCAGAGGACGATTGACAAGGGGAAGTGTGACACTTTAATAAAAAGTGAGAACAATAATAAAAATCGGTTAATTTATTAAATTAACATCGTGGGACTTGGGAATTTTAAAATCATATTGGTGTGCCTTTTAAATGAGGATTCTTACGGGAGTTAGTAATTTATATTTATCGCGTTTAATTGTCCCGTCTAAATTAAAATATTCTATTGTGATATTTATTGCGTATAATGCTACTGTCTGGATTTAAGGATCCTATTTGAGGGGAGTAGTGTGTATTCTTGCTCGGGGCTTTGGCTCTGACCCATGCGTTGACTAATCTTTTTCAGGATTAGAATTGGAGAAGTTGCATAAGATTTTTTTGATATTATCATTTGGAGGTGCAGCTGGAGTTATTCATTTTGTGGCATAGTTTAGTTAGACTTTCCTTTTCAGTCGCATTTAATTATGAAACTTCATTTGAGTTTTATTGGGCCATTCGGTTCCAAAGTTGTTTAGAGGATTTATGTTGGGATTATTCAGATTTTATTTAATCATTATTGGAGATTGGATTTTCGGAGTTAGCATGTGATGGATCTTTTATCGCTTAGTTGTTTATGATCATTTGAGATTGATTCAATTATTTATCTTATGGACTGATTTATTTATGTCTCATATCTGTCTCATGCTAAGAATGGTATTTTATTTAGTCATGCCCGGCTTAGTTTTGGTGGTGGCCGACGCCAGAATTAGGCGGGGTGTGACAGATGGTATCAGAGCATGGTCTTAGATCGCGTAGGTTATGAGTCCGTTTAGCTTCCGCGTTGCCGATCTTTGATTCCCTTTGTTGATTCGTACTTCTGAAGGTAGAGGGTCTAGCATACGTGTTAGATGTGTTTCTTGGAGATGTGAATCTTTGTGCTAAGAGCGTCGTAGGCATTAAGTTTAGAATTATTAAGCTTAATGTGAGGATTCTTAAATTGGATTTTGGAGGCGATAATTATTTTGGAGATTTTAGTACAGATGTTAGGGATCGTATGCATCGATTTGTGATGTTGAGATTTAATTGGAGGATATTAGCATTTTGATGACTTTCAGATATAGGATCGAGTGGGGGATTTGTGAGAGCGTGTGGTACGCCGTTATTTTCATAGATATGCATATGCATTTAGGCAATATATATATTATTTTATTGTTCGTGGGGTAGATGCGCGTAGGATTGGGTGTATGGGCGCCCAATTATGCCATTATACGGGTAGGCATATGTGAGCCTTATTTTATTTATGCGAGATTTATGCGTTGATGTGCTTGCTTCATCTAATTTTGGGGACAAAATTTTTTGCTAGTGAGGAAGTATGTAACACCCCGTGTTTTTATTTATTATTTAATTAATTAATTGGAATTTTTGGAAAAAATAAATTTTTGAATTTTATAATTTTTATTGGCTAAATATGTTGGATATGATTTTAGAAGAATAAAACTTCAAGCGGAATTAAAATCGGAGTTAAAATGGATTTTATATTGAATTTACAATTTTTGTCCCTTATAATTTTTTTAGGCGAACTGCGAGATTTTAGGCATGATCGATCGATCGATTGATGCCTAGGGGTAAATCGATCGACCCTCCCAGAAAATGTGTGCTGTAAGCTGTTTTTAGTATTTGTGTAGGATTAGAACTCCTAATCAGTATATAACCTTGTTAATCCGTAGGGGGACTTCTCATAATCACTTTTTCTCCAGTTTTTCACAGAGAACACTTCCAAATATTTTTTCTCTCACCCATAATCATCAACCTTCTTCATTATCAAGCTTTTTGTCACAAGTTTTGGGAGACTTAATTGGGGTTTAATCAAGTTGGTTCAAGAACACTCTTTTGCTAATTTTTTGCAAGGAATTCAGATTTCTAATCAGATTTTCAACGCGATCTTTACAGGCATGAATACTCTATTCTTTTCCTTTGATATTATGCGTTTTAAGTGTCGCCTAAACACTTAATTACATGTTTTCTTAAAAATAATTTGTAACTTAATTAGAAAAAGTGGATACTAATTATGGGTCTGTTTTTATAAAAATCTTTTAATCTGAATAATATTCATAACCCTTTGAGTACGTAGGATTCGTGAGTGATTTTGGATTTCTTTGGTATAGGTTGCATGTAGAAAAATTCTAGTTTTAAAATAAATGGATTTGAGGGCGTATTACTCATATAATTTGTGTTGAAATAATGAAATTAGAAATTTGATGTTTTAAAAGATGAAATAAAGGTATATTTAATTTAAATAATTAAATGAGAGTTATTGGAGGTTTATGACGAGGTGATAATTAAATTAAGATTTAATTGAATTGGACTATGATGCATAATTTTATACGTTGATTAATTATACTTGTTTGTGTGATTTGTTGGTATTATTGTATTGCCTTTGTGACGACGGGTTGTTGGGTAATTTTGCTCTCCCTATATTTTAGGATGCCTTCTAGGTATGGGACTAGTGGGTAGGCCTTTTGTTGATTTTCACCTTCTAGGTATGGGCTAGTGAAGGTAGATTATCGCATTTTTATCATCTTGGGGGTGGGTTGATTTTTGTACTTTTTCATCGTTACGCTAGCCCAGGCATGGGACTAGGTCGAAGTTTAGGATGTAAATTCTTCCTATACATAGGGTAGGACGTAATAATAACTTAGGGACCCTTAGTTATGGGGCTAAAGGATATTTTTAAGATTGCACATCGATTAAAAGGGTGGGGTGATTATAAATTGAGAAATTGAGAATTAATGCCTAGGATAAAAATCGATATTAAAATTTGTGGCGACATAATGTGTCGGGACCGACAGTTTAAACGAGTCAGAGGACGATTGACAAGGGGAAGTGTGACACTTTAATAAAAAGTGAGAACAATAATAAAAATCGGTTAATTTATTAAATTAACATCGTGGGACTTGGGAATTTTAAAATCATATTGGTGTGCCTTTTAAATGAGGATTCTTACGGGAGTTAGTAATTTATATTTATCGCGTTTAATTGTCCCGTCTAAATTAAAATATTCTATTGTGATATTTATTGCGTATAATGCTACTGTCTGGATTTAAGGATCCTATTTGAGGGGAGTAGTGTGTATTCTTGCTCGGGGCTTTGGCTCTGACCCATGCGTTGACTAATCTTTTTCAGGATTAGAATTGGAGAAGTTGCATAAGATTTTTTTTGATATTATCATTTGGAGGTGCAGCTGGAGTTATTCATTTTGTGGCATAGTTTAGTTAGACTTTCCTTTTCAGTCGCATTTAATTATGAAACTTCATTTGAGTTTTATTGGGCCATTCGGTTCCAAAGTTGTTTAGAGGATTTATGTTGGGATTATTCAGATTTTATTTAATCATTATTGGAGATTGGATTTTCGGAGTTAGCATGTGATGGATCTTTTATCGCTTAGTTGTTTATGATCATTTGAGATTGATTCAATTATTTTTCTGATGGACTGATTTATTTATGTCACATATCTATCTCATGCTAAGAATGGTATTTTATTTACTCATGCCCGACTTAGTTTTGGTGGTGGCCGACGCCAGAATTAGGCGAGGTGTGACACAATTCACAATAAATCAATTTATATAATTAGCACTGACAAAATTATGGGTTGGGCCTAATTTAGGCGGGTCAAATATGAGTTGGGTTAAATGTGGGCAGCGCCAAATATGGGCGGACCAAATATGAATTGGGCCAATCCATTATTTTTCTACTAAAGTAAGTATTACAATTTGAGGTATATGTAAAAAAAACTCATATTTTACTCAACTTTTAAAAATGAGTATTATATTTGATTCATATATTTTAAAATTGAGCGTCATATTTGATTTCTTACTTTCAAATATGAGCACATATTTGACTCATAGCTTTTAAATATGGGCTCTATATTTAACTCATAACTTTTAAATATAGTTCCCATATCATTTTGCCACTACTATATATAATCGAATAACTTGCACAGCCAAATAGACCCTTAGTGTATCTCTAAAATGTCATTTTAAATATAGAGTATTAACTTTAGAGTGCTTTCCATTTTGGACGTAATTAGTGAACACTGAACAAATCTTGATCTTGGCTAATTGATTTAGGGAGTTTTTGTTTGCACTCACCTAATCCGTCAACTCACCCCCCCCCCCCCCTATTGTCTTACCAACAACCTACTTTATATAGTTTAAAATACCATTTTAAAAACACTTTTCTCACCCCATATAAATTCAATTCCTTCTCTCTAACTCTTTTGCGTATGCAATACAAAAATATGTCTTGTTATTTTTAATAAAAAATGAAAGGAAAAGGAGAGGAAAAAGCAGTTTTTGTTATTTTAATAAATAAAAACCAGGACAAAAAAAGAAAATGAAAGAAATCGTTTTAATTTTTTTAATAAATAAAGATTGGGACGAAAAAAATTGTTTTTATTTTCTTCAATATATAACAATTGGGACAAACATATATATTTTTAAATAAATAACAACTGAGAGGAAAGATAAAAAGAAAAAAAAAATAGTAAATACAAACTACAACGGGAAAAAGAAAAAAAGTGGGAGGAAAAGAGAGACACAAAATTGTAATAAATAAAACTGGAATTTATTTTCTATTAAAAAAGGGGACAAAAGAATGTTTTTTTTTTAAAACTGGGACAAAAAAGAGAACAAAAATAATTTTTTTGTTTGTTTTAATGGACAAAAAGGGGATGATAAAGGAAGAAAAAATATATATTTTTCTTTTCTTTTTTGTTTTCTCAATAATAAAAATTAGGATGAAAATAGTCTATTTTGTTATTTATAATTAGCAAAAATGGGACAAAAAATCGAAAAAAAAGTTTCTTATTTAAAGCAAAAAAATATTTTTATTTATTAAAAAAAGAAAAAAAGGGTCTAGTTAAGTGTTTTATCTAATAAATATAATAATGTACTAAAGTGTCTTTAGTAAATAAAGAAAACTGTACCTTGATAGTTTACGTGTTATTTCGTAAATTTTTAACGTTGATAGTTTTTTTTTTGGACATATCGATTTTTTTTAATTGGATATGTGTTGGATTGTGTATGAACATGATGATATCAATTTTTGAAAATGAATGTTTTTGGGGAACAATTTATAATTAAAATTCAACTACTAAGATGTTTTAAAATTTTATTGGAATGTATGAGAAATTGACAAAATTGAAATCTTGACCCAAAGTTATTTAAGGGTCCATTTGGTTTGTGTTAAAATATCATTGTGTTAAAAAAAAGGTTGAATGATTAACTTGGTGATTTTGTTTTCACCATCTCCGTTTGGATGGACCACTTTTCATTAGGTAAAATTTTTAACTTTTTCACCATTTGTTATTTGGATGGTTAAGAGATGATCATATTACCCTCACACTTCAAATGCACACAAAAAATGGTTATATTTAACTTTTTAATTTTATTCACACAAGCGTTGCGTCCATAAAAAAAATAAATTAACTACACCATGAACTCAAAATAAACCAAAAATGGGTAGCTTTATGTAACTACCCATTAATTGATATAAGGTTTTGTATTTTTTTAACAGAAACACCATTAGTGTTTTAAGTATTTAGGTATCCAAAATTCTCTTGTATCACATAGACAACCATAACTAAACAATAAACAAATAATCATGTAATTGACTTTGTGAAACTTGCCCCATGAGTGTTTTAGGTAATTAGGTAATTGACATTGAGAAACTCGCCCCACCTAGTGGGTGAGTTGCATGTGTTGGATACAAAATAGTGGGGTGAGGTGAAGATTTTCCAAAATAGGGATGAGATAATGGTTTAGGTGGGTGTATCCATATACTAAATTGATTGAGTGTATCTTTTAATTTTTTTTTTTAAATACAGACTTTTAATTTACGATGGAGAGGTTAAATTCTCAGCAACAAAAGGTTGCGCATAATGGTTTCCTTGGTGGGATAAATTGATTGTACATATGCATATTAACTAGTGACTAGTGACTTTTTAGCAAATGAGTGCTATTTCTTCACCTCGTATAAGATATTAAACCATTTGAGGTGTGCCAGGTAAAATGCATTGGGATAAATTTGTATTTCGATAAAATGCCAATGAGCAAAAAAAAAAAAAATCATATGTAAAGGCATAATAATTGGAGAAATACAGCAACAAAGCATCCTTCCCGTGTTGTGCACTGTTGCATGTATCCATTATTGATGAATTGACATCAAATAATGAACACAATAGCCCTCACATTTTGAGTGCAATATTGAATGAGGCAGTTGGCAATGTCGATCCGGAGGAAGACAAATTAGATCGGGAAAGGGACGAAGATGCATATGAAAGTAGCAGGGACGAACGTAAACATGGAAGAGGGTCCCTCTGAATCCTAACAACCATATGGTTGGTATTATCCGATGACAGAATACGTGTCTTACGGGGAGGATACCATACCCATGAATATTAACCCAAAAATTCCCTTGGACCACGTTGAAATAGGTTATATTGGCAGGGTTAGCTACGAGTGTCGCTGAAGTATGACACTAAGAAGGATCTCCAATATGATGTCACACATTAAAACATTACTAAACACGTTGAGTTTGACACCGTGGCGTTGTTTGTAAAGAGTAAAGCAAAGAAATGATGGGGTGCAACAAGAGAGACGATGGGGTGCGAGTGCAAGTGGTGCCTAAGGGCAAGGAAGTTGTAGCGGCACAAAAAAAATTAAAATTGCTAAGTATGACATCCCTCACAAATTCAAAATTCATACTGTCAGAACATACCACAAACAATTACTTCAACTTACTTAGCTGGAATGATCCAATGCCTAGTTAAGGCGAATCCATGTGTTAAGATATGCATCCTGATTGTGCATATCAAGGATCATACCCATTACACCATATCCTATGCGAAGGCTTGGAATTCGAAAAGAAAAGAAGATATTGTGCAGTTTGGTGATTGAGATTTATCAGATGATAATCGTGAATTTACTGGCTTACTAACAACCTGATGGTAAGGAGATTTTCTCTCCCCGCCTCAATAGAAGGATTTAAACATTGCCAGTCTGTTATAAGCCTTGATAGGACCCACCTCTATGGTAATTATTTGGAGAATATGCTGATTGCGATGAGATTAGAGGTAACATATACGTATTCCCATTTTCGTTTGCCGTAGCAGACGAAAATAATTATGATAATTGGAGTTGGTTCTTACATCTTGCTAAGGCACATATTATAAAGGACCGACATAATATATGTTTAATATCCGATTGAAACACTAGAATAAAGGTTGCAGTACGGGAGCGACGAGACTCGTTTGGATGGTGGACCATAAGGAGCGGGAGGTACAAATACTTTTTACATCACATGCATAATAATTTTTTGTGAAATTTTTTGTGATGCTGACCTTAAGAACTTGGTATGGCTTGCGGTCACTACATGTCAAGTCAGAAAATTTGATCGGATAATGTCTTAAATCAAGGAAATAAATGAGGTGGAACATACCTATCTTTCAAGAATTCCCAAGGAGAATTGGATGCTTGCACATGACGGTGGGTACCGTTACGAACAAATGACCACAAATATTTTTGAAGTTTATAATGGAGTTATTAAAGGTGCTAGGAGTATTCCAGTCACTGTCGCAGTAGAATTTATATTTTGTAGAGTTGTAAGGTATTTACGCATACATAGGGCGCATGGAGTGGAGTATGTGGGGGCAGAATAAGACGTTTACGAACACTAAACTTCTTGCTTTGCATTGTCGAATTATAAAGGGTAGAGAATATTTTATGTGGCAATTCGTCAATGAAGATGGAAGAGTGCAGGTGGAAAAACCTAGGGAAAATGTGTATGCCGTGTACATATCGGGAGGGACGTGTGGTTGCTGGAAGTGGGTGATTTACAAGATGCCTTGTTCACATACCATTACAGCATGTTTAAGACTAAAAATTGCTCACATGCAATAATGTAGGTCACAAGGTGCCTCGTTCACGTACCATTCCAGCGTGTTTAAGACTAAAAATTGATCACATGCAATAATGCAAGTCACAAGGCATCCTACCATGGAAAAGATTGCACTCCCATGCTTAGTTTGAGGCACTATGTAGGTCCTTGAATGGCCTTGAAAAGAGTAAGGCAACTTTGTGTTGTCCAGTCAAAATAATTACATCCACTAGACTGAAAACAAAATAAGTAACCCAAGTACTTGCATTTTCTACCTTAGATTTAGTGGGGACAAACCTCACATGGCTCCATTACAACAAACACATGGGGTGACACGGTTCTTTTATCAGGGAGTACTATATGGAATGCTTGTAATAATGCATGTCACATGGCATCCTGCCATGGAAAATACTACACTCCCATGCTTAGTCTGAGGCACTATGTAGGTCTTTTGGTGGTTTTAAAAAAAACGAGATAACGTTGTGTTGTCGAGTCAAAATAATTACACCCACTAGATTGAACATAAATTAAATAACCCAAGTACTTGCATTAACTTTAGGGTCATGACAATTTTGGCTTCAATTATTAACCAGATAAATTTGGTATTAAATACCCAATTGTAATGTGTCTTTAGATACACATATTTTATATACAATCCCTTTACCCCTATGGGGGAATCATCCGAACAACTCGAATAACCCGGGTCGAATAAATACCGACCCGATTCGATTGGATAAAGGATCGCAACTCAAGATAACGGCGAAGGAAAATCTCACCTGTGAAGATATCGGGGGAAGATCAACATAATCAAACGATGACTTTATCAACATGTTCCAAAGCATTGCAAAACACCATCTCTTCTTCCCCTATAAATGTAACCCTTATCCTAGGGAAGAGGGGTATGTAATTCTTGTTATCAAGAAAGGGTAATAAGTAAGGACAAATACCCCATGGACGCAGGCCATTGACGAACATGTAAATATTCATGTCGTGTAGTCATTTGACTGGTTTTATTCTGTTTGATTTTAATTTTTTGGGATCATTTATCGTAGGATAATTGCACCTATAATTGGCACTGTCTGTGGGAAGCGAGTCTTCTTTTCCTAAATTACTTAGTTACAACAAACAACCATGTCTCACCCGCACAATGCATCTCTACTGTTTAATGGCAACAACCAAGATGGACTTCCAGTTCCCTAGGTGAGATCAGAATTCCACCCCAACAGGAGTCGTGACACTCCTCATGCGCGTTATTGATCATAAGAGCCACACTCTAAGCAGAGCAGCGAGAAACCTAGATCCATTTAGATCTCACGACTAGTCAATGCATTTGAGCAATGACTCCACCAGTAGTAGGAGGCCACGCGCCTCCAAGAGGAAGAAGATGTACGACTCCAATGACATCTGTAAAGGATGGAGCGAGAGGTCCACGGAGATAGCTACAAGCACTATGGATGGACCCCTAACCCTCAAACGAGTAAAACTCATAGCCGATGAAGGAGTTAAGATCGCGATCAGGAGCACACCGAGGATGAGAGTCGTCCGACAAGACAAGATCAAGATGTGAGATATTATAGACATGATATCTGAAATCTCATTGTAAAAAAGATGGATTAACACCCTGCAAATCGTGGGGCTAGATCCACCAAAGAACTGGACAGAAGGACCTTCATCACTCAAATGAAATCCTTTTTTTTTAAGGAAAATTGAAGAGCCAGAGTCCCCAAGAAGTTTGCAACTCCCAGGTTTAAAATCTACGATGGAAAGATCAACCCCATTGACCACGTACAGGCAAGCCATGACCTTGTGGAATCACAACGACGCTCTTATATGCTGCATATTCCCTTCTGTCCTAGGGGATGTTGCGCAAAAATGGTTTGAGAAGTTACCACATAGGTCCGTTAATAACTTTAAATAACTCGCCGAAGCCTTCACTTCTTAGTTCATCACCAACAATGCACATTCGAAAAGAATGGATTCTATCCTCACTATGAGGAAAACTCCCCAAGAAACCTTACGGGAATACGTTAAGCGGTATTAAGAAACTCACAACGAGGTTGACGACTGATCTAAATAGGTCGCTATGGCCTCATTCAAGATAGGGCTGCCAAGTGGCTCTATGTTATATCAGTTCCTCACTAAGAAATAGGAGAACACCATTGACGACCTTATTTCTCGCATACAAAAGTAAGCAAAAGTGGAAGATGACGGTCGATCGAAGACGACTATGGAAGGTGATAAGGAGAACACCCCCAAGGGAGGAGGAAAAAATTAGAATGGAGGTTCAAAGAATGGAAACAAAGAAGATCCTACCAAAGATTTCTAAGCGATCAAAAGCGTGTTTAAGGAGACAATTTACAATATCTTGAGTAAAATAAAGGATCAATAGTTCCTCAAATGGCCAAAGAAAATTGTTGGGGGGGGGGGGGGGGACCTAACAAAAGTAAATAACACACTCAGATGCATGTACCATAAAGATCTTGGGCACAAATGGCGAACGGTAAGGATTTAAAGTCCCAACTGGAAGAATTGACCCAAGTCGACCATTTGAGCGAATATGTGGATAAGAAGGATGCCAAAGCCATCAATAATATCGACTAAAAGCCAGATAATGTCCTAGAATATGAATCAGGGAACCAGTTTGTTGTCATCTATGGTGCCTCAAGTTCGAAGTAGATCTAAGGCAACTTTGTTCGGATGGAACTAAAAATGGTCACTACAGTAATGGGAGCCTTCCAAATCGACCCTGCCAAAAGTCTAGTAGGTAAGTGTCAATGCTCGAAAGACATAAATTATAAATAAGTACATAGTATTCACGGAGGTTGACCTGATTGGAGTTAGGACTTCGCATCACGATGCATTAGTAATCACCCTCAGAATTTCAAATTGGGATGTAAATATGTTACTAGTTAATCAGGGTAGCTCCTCGGAAGTTATGTACTTGGAGATGTTTCAAAAACTCAATCTCAAGATGGAGTATTTAAAATAAGCGACCATACCTTTCGTCGGCTTCGGTGCAAGATGTAGATGCCACTAAGAAAGATGGTCCTGCGCATCCGAAATGGGAATATCTTGAAGTTGATCGAATTCTTTATGACACCCCATCTAATTAAACCTTGGGTGATCAAGCCTTAATTTAATATAAAACAGGTTCCTTAAATGGTTCATTCTTAGCATCACTATCGAAAACTTTTTAGTTACTAACCACCTAAGTGAAATTAAGCTAGTGACAAATTTCATCTTCATTACACAGATAAAACAACTCATGCAGAGTAGTATAATTTGAGCAGTGCTAAACCAATCATCATAAATAACTGAAAGAAATAAAGTCTCACCGAAAACCACGACTGAAATAAAACTAACTCCAAATCCAAAATATCAGAATAACTATAAATGTAAAGATTGGACAACATGTCCCCAAACTGAGAGTACTAAAACTGAGATCCTACACTAGATCTTGAAGGAAAAGAATCGTCTAAGCAAGCCCTGCAACATCGACAGGTGCTGCACCTCCAAAATCTCTGGAATGAAGTCATGCTGGGTGTCCCTGTGGCTGGGCACCTAAAAGGTTTTTGAAAAGATTTTACATAGCAAGAGTTAGTACTCTAACAATTTAAAAATATTTTGCATGCAGCTATCACAAATATGAGTTATTAATTATACACGTTAAGATTTCGTACACTCTCTTGAGGTACCTCACCCCTCTCCTAAAGTGCACGCCTAACGTTGGTACTTAGTCCATCTAGGACTGGAACTATCTACTCTCTATAAGTCTCCATATCATACACACAGTATTTTAATAAACCATATCTCATATGTTATACACGTAGATAACTTATTTATCTCTTGTTATCTTTGTTCTTTTTATAATTAAGTTTCACTACTTAATTATTACTAAAGTATTATCAGTCCATTTTATTATTTACTATCTCCTGTCAGTAGATTATACATACAATATACATTTATCACACAACATATACTAAATATTAGTTATCACTAATATGTCCTTATAACACACATAAATGACTCTTCGTTCGGAATGACTCATCGACCCTATGTAAGATTTGGTTCGGAATAATAAATCGACCCAACTATCTATATATAGACATATTCTGGCTCAGATTCTTTCATCACGACACCAGTTTTAAGGTTTGGTTCGGCATTCTTCATCGACCCCAAACATATAATAAGTCTATGTTAGTTCGGAATATCTCATCGATCCTAACATAATCAATTTAGGGATAATTTTCTTAACCTAAAAGTTCATACAATTCAGTAGTTACACACCCGACCTATCAATCATGTTCGTACGTAATATTTTATTCTCTTATATTCACCGTACTTGTTAATTTACGATTTATTACACTATCGCATTTAATTGAGTATGTGCACCCCTCTAAGGGCCCTAGTTACCCCTCCAATTAATTCAGTAGTTATTTCATCTCTACCCTACTGATAATTATTTTGAATTCATGTTAACTCCCTTCGTAACTTAAATTCACCATTCCCGATACTCGACCCGTTCGTTCTTTGCTTATCTAGTAATTTTCTAAGTCTTTCTCTCAATGACTATTATGGGTCTTAACTCTTTACCTACTGGTCTTTATCAAGTCCTAGGATAGGTATAAAATCACTCCAAACTTCCCAATAAGTGATGACCATTAAAGAAAATTCACTAAATAATATTTTTCAGGAATCAGTAGGGGTCGATCGATCGACCCTCGATCGATCGACTGATGAACATCGATCGATCAATCTTTATAGTCGATCGACCGACTGTTCTGAGCAGCTTTTATTTGTTACGTTTTTCTTAAGTTTTAACCACTCAAAACTATATTAAACCTTCTGGAACTCTCTACCAACATCACCAATTAGTTTTTATATGGATAGAGACTATTCCAAACGTTAATATATCATCAAATCTTCACGAAAATCATCAAAGAACCACAATTATTCTTAACTTCTCAAAACCCTAAATATATGGTTTCTTTATCTTAAATCATCATATACCCAAATTTATATTTCTTGATAGGAATCATATTTCTTCTATAATTCAATCCTCTACATATGTAAATCTAACTACATGCAAGTCTTATCCCAAACATGTATCAAATCTTTCTTCAAGAATTATTCAAAACCATTTATTCTACACATCTTATACATGGATATTATAACTCAGATTTAGATTTTGCAAATAACCACTTGCCTTGATTCAGAGATGATCTGATTTCATGATTGTTGTAGAGTTTGATTGTTTGTCTCCTTCAATCTTCACTCTTCAATTGCTTGAGTTTCAAGGATTCCTTTGAATCTCTCACACTTCTCTTTTTTTGCTTTGAGAGTAACTTTTCTTTTCTCTCTAATGGCCTCTCCGTGAGTTATGAGGTTTCTAACCCTAATCCCTTATTTAATCAGATGATAAAAAACTCCAAAATTCGTAGGTCTTCTCACTCCTATCTTTTAAAAGACCAAAATGTCCCTAAATGGTCCCGACTTAGCCCAAAAATGTCCCGGGACCAAACTAGTACCCTTGGGTATACTATTTTGACTATTTTGACCCTTTTGGAGCTAACCGTGACCTCTAAATTGTCATTTGAGTCACTCATATAATATTTATTATCTCGACCTCTCGTTAGCCCATGTTTGGCTCTCAGTTAAGATTTAAATCATATAAGTCCATATCACTCGTTATGACGTAAGGTAAATTCATGAGTTGTTCATAAGTCATTTTTCAGTACCTCGACTTATTATCTTAAATCATCCCATCTAACATTTAGATCATCTTAAATTACTCTACTCATGTAATTTAAATAAAAGTTCACATTAAATTACTCTACTCACGTAATTTAAATATAAGGTTACATTAAATTACTCTGCTCGCGTAATTTAAATAAAAGGTCATTAATTAAATAAAAGATCACATTAAATTACTCTACTCATGTAATTTAAATATAAGGTCCGTATTTTCTATTTAATCACTCCATTAATTAAATTCTAAATACTTAAAAATACGGGGTATTACATTCTTAGTTGTGGACATTAATTCTCCTTACACGCTATCCTTGAAAGATGGTGGCTACACGATATGCAAGATATCCCCTTCACTTACCACCAAAATCTCAAATGCTCACCAACCGTGGGATTATGGAGATCAGAGGAAACCAGGTCGTTGCTCGATAATTCTTTACCGCTGCCATCAGACCCAAATAAAAGAAGAAAAAGGAGAAAGAGGTTTCTTTTATGCCAACCAAAGATGGAGCTACACCATCCAAATAACAACTAAAGTATGGCAGACTGGGGGTAAAAGAGATGAGTGTATCCCCCACCAAAAGGGTCATTGAGCCTTTGAAAGATGTAGGGTTCGACGATTCACACCCAGAGAAAAAAATTCACGATCGACAGTTTACTCACCGATTAGGAAAGAGAAGACTGAAGGAAAATAAAGATATGTTTGCTTATCATCCTTACGATATGTCTGGGATCAATCTTCAAGTCATATGCCATCGACTTTACATGGACCCGATATACCCACCGATCACACAAAAGGCTTACCGAACAGTCCCAAAAAAGGCCGAGGCTATAGAAGAGGAAGTGGGAAAACTTTTGGAGGTAAGGACTATTAAAGAATTTTAATTCTACAAATAGCTATCAAACCATGGTAGTGAAGAAAAGTAGTGGAAAGTGGAGAGTGTGCATAGACTTTATCGACATCAACAAAGACTATCCCAAAGACATCTTTCCTTTGCCTAAGATCGACTAATTAGTTGACTCCACAGCTATCCACGAACGAATGAGTTTTATGGACGCATAATCAGGGTACCATTAAATCCCTCTGTTCGGCCCCAATAAAGACAAGACCTCATTCACTACTACTCTTGGCCTATACTATTATAAAGTCATGCCAATTGGTCTCAAGAATACAAGAGCTACGTATCAAAGGTTAGACACTGAAATGTTCAAGGAACGACTATGAAAAACTATAAATGTAATATAAACAACATTTTTATCAAAAGAAAGTATAAATAAGATCATCTGCAGGACTTGGCAAAATTTTTAGAGATCCTCAGATACTATAGGATGGAGCTCAACATAGCCAAATGCTCCTTCGGAGTCCAATCAAAGAAGTTCCTTAGGTACTTAGTCATCCAGAAGGGATAGAGGCCTACACCGATTAGATCGTGGAAATAAAAAATGTTCAGCCACCAAAGACACTTCACGATATTCAAAGATTGATAAGAATATTAACAACTCTCAACTGCTTCATTTCCAAATCTTTCGATAAGTTAAGACCATTCTTTCAACTATCGAAGAAAGAGAAAGGCTTGACTTGAAACGGGGAATGCCCTTGATGAAGTTAAAACCTACCTAAGCCAAAATTCTCTACTCTTACTTATAAATTTGGGCAATCCAGTTTACCTATATCTCGCGATCTGATCACGCATTCAACTTGGCCTTGATATGTGAAAAAGAGGGGCATCAGGATCCTATTTGCTACGTCAGGAATACGCTCCTCAATGCTAAGTAATGCTACCTTCCACTTGAAAAATTGACCTACTCTCTGGTTATTAACTTATGAAAATTGAAGCATTACTTTAAAGCTCACTCAATCATAGTCATTACCTTTTTCCCACTCAAAGCAGTTCCTAAAAAAGCTAACCTATCTGGAAGGATGTCTAAATGGTCAGTGGAACTTGGAAGGTTATATATCCACTATCAACTAAGAACCGCAATAAAGGGCTACGTACTAGCAGACTTTATTATCGAGTTCATAGGGGAAGAAAATCCTAGAGATAAGAACTTCACTGCTCAACCAATCAACTAAGAGTTTGACTAGTTAAAAAAATGGACTCTTTATATAGACAAAGCATCTAATTCAATGGGGGGAAAGAGGTAGAGTTGTACTTATTTCTCTTGAAAAAACCATAATTAAACAGGGGATCATACTTGGTTTTGAAGCATCCAACAACGAAATCGAATATGAAGCCCTCATCGCTGGGTCACGCGATGCCTCCTTTTTGGGCGCGACTCACCTCGATGTCTATTTGACTCAAGGATGCTATCAATTTAAGTGTCAAGAGACTACAACGCCAAAGATGAGTGAATGCCCACATATCTACAAGTCACCCAAGACTTAATTGCTAGGTTCGAGAAAGTCCACATTTAATAATTCCCTCATGGAAATAACAATCATGACGATGCATTAACTGCTTTAAGGTCGACAGTGGACTTTAATCTTAAAAGAATCATCGAGATAGAGTTCCTCGCTCAGCCCAGTGTTATAAAACCAAAGGTCATCAAACAAATCCTCTCCGTTCAGAAAGCTTCTAGCTGTATGAATCCGATCATAGCTTATTTATAAGAAGACATCCTATCGATCGAAAAGAAGCAAGCCCATTGGGTTCGAACAAAAGTTTCTCATTTATGCCTTCCACCTGAGAGCAAATTCTATAGGATATCTTTCACAGGTTTTGACCTGCAATACGTACTACTAAATGATGTCGACCAAGTCCTTTATGAACTTTATGATGACAATTATGGAAGCCACGCAGGGGGAAGGTCTTTGGCTTTTAGAGCAGTTAAAGAAGGATACCGGTGGCCATATATGTATAATGATACAAATTCTTACGTGAGAAGATGAGAGAAGTGCCAAAAGTTCTTGCCCATGCTTCACCAGTCGACCAATGACTTAAAATCGTTAATTAGCCTATGGCCATTTGCTCAGTGGGGTTTAAATATCATAGGCACATTACCTATAGAATAAGGAAACCACAAGTATTTCTTGATAGAAGCGTACTTTTCATAAAATAGATCGAAGCGATGCCATTAAAAAACATCAGAGATACCGATATGATCAGACTCATCTGGAGGAACATCACGACTCTCTTTGGCATGCCAAGAATGAATATCATATGTAATGGAACGTAATTTAAAAGTGGGCTATTCTAAAGCTTTTACAATATCAAGAACCACTTCATCTTGGTAGCCTAACCTCAGAAAAATAGCCAGGCCGACGCTTCCAACAAGATAATGCTCAATGGCATGAAGAAAAGGTTGGAGAAGGCAAAAGGCACTTGGGTGGAAGAGCTTCCCCACATCCTTTGGGCATACTGTACATAGTCAAAAGATTAACTGGGGAAATTCCCTTCGCTTTAACCTATGAGATGGAGGCCATTATACCTATGGAAGCTGGCTTGCTAACCATAAAGATTATAGTCTTCGAACAAGACTTAAAAGGATAAATCATAAGGACCAAGATCTACCTATCCGATGAACGAAGGGAATAAGCCTTAATCAAGTTCGCTTCTTACCAACAATGGTTGACCAAGAAATACAACAAAGGCATCAACCTAAGAAGGTTCCAGTTCAGATATTATATTCTTAGGAAACTGCTCGACAATGCGAAGAAGCCTTTAGATAGCAAGTTAGGTCCTAACCAAGAAGGACCGTTCAAAATTACTAGAGACAATCTCAAGGGACCCTACCATTTGGAAATAATGAGGGACAGGGAGATCCTAGGGCCTAAAATGCAGCCAATCTGAGGAAGTTTTATTTCTAGCAAGTTTATATCTCGTAATTTCCATTCCTAGCTTTATTTTAAGTTTTAAGGTGCTGTTTCTCAGAATACTTTAAGTTTAATTAATGCAATTAGCTTCATTATTATTCCAAATGTCAGACTAATTCTTTTTATTTATGAATTATTAGTATGATTACACTTAATCATAACTTTAAGATTATATATTTTCATCATATAAACACGAAAGCATCAAGAATTTCCTAGGCAAGCAAAATACCTAAGGGAGATCCCTAGGTACTAAACATTCTGACTTAGGTCGGCTAAAACCCCTGAACGGGTGGATGGCCCTACAACTAAGTGCATTTTTATCATAGTTTGACATAGGCATAAGGTTGTGTGATGACACAGTATAAAAGGTAAGAAAGACAATAAAACATGCTCAACATAAAAGATGGCAAAGTGCAAAATATGGAATTAACTAAAAATTTCATAAAGCATTCATTTTACAAAAAGTTTATACGAGAATAATTAAAAAATGAACATATACAGTCCTGGAATAAAGCATTCATCTCCGACGAGTTATCATCTCAGCAACCGTAACTCTTTGTTTATTATTAGGGTTTGGCCTAGACTCATCGTCACTATAATGTGCCTATAAGTAATCTTTCTCCAACTGAAGGGGAAAAACATTGATTTGGAACCAACTTTAGCACTTTCAAATGGAGGATGATTGTAAGTAAAGCACTCAACTTGGTACGAGTACTAAAGATCCAAGTCTTTGGGGACTTTCATAACATCTAGGGCATTCATCCAACCATGCTTATATGACACTTGTCTAGATTTATCCAACTTAAGGGGGGAATCCACTCATCCTTCATCATAACCGACAATCCAAACTGCGTGAGCACTCTTTCTAAAGAGATACTTTAACTTCATCATCTCGCGACCATGGCCTAACTTGATCACACCATCTCTCTTTGAGTTCTATTCAGCTTCGTCGAGCTTCCCTCTTAAGGAATTATTTTTGTTTTATAATAGATCCGAAATATCACTAACATCCCTAACTTTGCACTTCAGACTAGCGAACAAACGAGATTATTCATTAAAATCACTTGTCATTTTTTGAACATTTTGACGAACGGAGAGAAAAGTTCCATGTGCCTGGCTATCGACATCCCAACTAAGTACTAGATCCAAGTCATCAGTCTATGAAAATGATGGGTTCTCTACAGTCCTATTTTGAAGCTACAATAACTAAAAGAAAAAAAACATTCATGCATAGAAAAGAGAAAAACCATTTCAAGCATTGAGGAATTTTCATTAGATCAACGAGTGGGGCAAGCCTTTACAAACATTTAAAAACATAAGAAAATACGGATTTTGGGGAGCTAAGCTAATTCTAACTATCTTTGACTCTTTATTTTCTTCACTTGATCTTAGGGTTTTAGGGATTTGACTTGATCGGTATCCACCATCTCTTGATCAACCATGACCTCTGCTTGACCGATATATGATACCTTGTCTCCTTCTTCCTACTTTGGTGGAGAGCCTGAATCATACACCCCAAAAAGCTCGAATTCAAAAAGGACATTGGTTTTGACCAAGGCTGTATCTCAATATTTCTTAAAATTCAACTTTCGAATGAAAGTCGATTGTTTCTTGTCTTGATGAAAGGCATCTATATGCCCCTGGTCAAAGACATCATCTTTTTTCGCTGTCAAGACACGAGGATGATCGTCAGTATCTTTTTTCAATATGTCACGCTCCATTCTTAACTTATTAAGCTCCATCTTCAACACGAATACCTCCAAGTCGGTGGACTTTTTTCATCATCATATGCTTTTTGGGAAGTGACCAGAGACTCTTAAGACTTGTCTAGTGCCTTCATCAAGTTGTTATTAGTCGTAGCCTATTTGGCACCCCTGTTAAGTATGGAAACAAAGTCTGCCATAACTGCAACGACAAAATAACCACAAGTCAATGCAATGACCGAAATAAGAAGGCAATTTAACCAAAAGTTATTAAACTTACCAAAGATAAAGCTTGCGCGATGTGAGAAGAAAGATGATCAGAGGTCAGCCTGTCGACCTGCTCTCGGTACAATGCCAGAACGGCCACCCTCAGCAGACTATGGGACAAAGATGGGTTCTTGGCCACTGACATGATTTGATGGTCTTTACCTATGTTGGGGGCATCCACCCTCTTGGTGGGAACAACAATAGAAGATGAAGGAATGACTTTATCCTTATTCGGTTTCTCCTTTTTGAGAGAATCAACCAGAGTGACGAACTTAGAGGGACCCCCGACCTCTTTTTCTAGTGACTTTTCCTTTAGGGAGGTGGGAAGGTAGGAATTTTACACAAGGGTAAGGTTCCTCTTTCTCGGAGACATGTCATTATCCTCAGTAGGAGGAATTACATTCATGTTCACAGTCTCAAAAGAGGATGAGGTGGAGGCTCTAGAGGATCACTCACTCGTTAAAGGGACTGGTATCTCAGGGATAGAATCCCCAAGCCTATCTGTGAAGCTGAGCGTGGAGTTGGTGTATTCAAGAAGAAAGGACGCCGACCTAGGGTGCTCTACAGCTGGAACTAAAGGCTTCCTTTGTTTACAAAAAATGATGAGCTCCTCATGATTGAAACGTGAAGGCTCCTTTTTCTTTGATCGAGCTGAACCAGGAAAATAAAAAAATAAATATTAATATTCATTTCATCTAACCAACAATAATATAAATTGAAGATTTTTTTTTCAACCTATTTTTATTCCCTCGCTAGGCACAAAAACCCTCTGCATGGTTCATCAACCTCAAGAATGGATGGATACGGACAATTTCTGGCAATGAATCCCTGGTTCTAATATCCCTTATTGGAATCAGGAAGATTGACAACTAAACCCTTTCGGCTTTCCTTGCCTTTAAATAAAAGACTTTGTTATTCATCTTTAATCATGAATACTAATATCTAATATCTGAAATACCTATTTGAGTCCGATCAAGCTCATTAATTATGTGAATTCCATTCATAATCCTCTATGTATTTGGAGAGCATTGGGCAGGAACCACACGGAAGAATTCACAAAACTCTAAGAAGAGTTAATTTGGGGGAAACGTTGCTCAGCCACCGAGATGGTGTGGATCCAGTGACCACCTTTAACATTATAACAATAGCCTAGAATAATGGTTCATTCTTCATTTACCCAATCCATAATGAAGTATCTATTCCTAAATTCCCCTAAAGTCCTATCATTCACAATATAAATAATTTTTCTTGAGGATAGAAGGAAAAAACGACGAAAATGAGGATAATTAGAGGATTTTTGCAAGAAAAATTCAAGATACGAGGGCGAATGAAATTTACAAATGCAAAAATTTACAAAAACCTCCGGTGCTTTGAATAGTTGAAGTGATGGAGAAAAATAGTGGTTGAAAACTTTTTGATAGCTTGGTTTGAATTTTGAGGCATCTCCTATTTAAAACAGAGCACAAGGTCATAAATGGCAGAAGTGATTCAATTTTAAAGGGATTTTTATCATCGTACCCCGAACTAACGTGAGAAATTACAAGCACGTCCTTCGAGGTCTCAACGAAAAAAATAGAGAAAAATCGTCATCTAAGAAGTTTTTTCAAGAGTAGAAAAACACAATATCAAACTGTGACTAACCATCTCGGTCGACCAACATATTTCTCAACCTCTCCGCCCTATTCAAGCCGCAGAGCTTCGGGGGTTATTATGGGGAAATTATCCGAACAACCCGAATAACTCGAGTCAGATAAATACCGACCCGTCACGATTGGATAAAGGATCGTAGCTCAAGATAATGATGAAGGAAAATCCCACCCGTGAAGATCTCGAGGGAAGATCAACACAATCAAACGATTACTTTATCAACAAGTTCCAGAGCCTGCCATAACACAATCTCTTCTTACCCTATAAATATAACCCTTACCCCAGGAAAAGGGGTTTTATAATTCTTTTTATCACGAAAAGAGTAAAAAGAAAGGAGAAACACCCCGTGAACGTAGGCCATTATCGAACCACGTAAATACTCATTGTGTGATCGTTTAACTGGTTTCATTCCATTTGGTTTTAATTATTTGGGATAATTTATTATAGTATAATTGCACCTACAACCCTTATCTTGTTTCAATCATACTAAAAACCAAATACTTTGTGGTTTTTAAGGGACAAAAAATATGTATTTACAATAGTCGGGAAAAGTGCAAACCCTTTGTCAATGGGTTATCGGATGAAATTATTGAATGCTTCGAAAGTTACTAGAGTGATAAGAATGCATATGCGATGCACATAAAAAGATGGAGTCATCTAAGTGTGTCACTTGACCCGTCCAATACTACGTTCCTTCAGCGACCGATGCTCTTGGCTTACAAAAAACAAATTGCAAGTTGGGTAGCTATTTGGGCTAGTTTTTATCCTCCAGATGATGTATGTTATGTTAACCAATCTTTGTATCTTTCAATTAAAATTCAATTTGTTGTTTTAAGTTACATGTTATGTTAACCTTTTTCATACCGAATTTGTTCATATCTTCATGCTGTATAAATTAAAAATAACACAGTTTCAATCTAAAATTTCTTAAACTTCATTGAATAATGATAAACCTTAAAAATAATACAAAATAATAATACACAATACACAACTATCTTAGAAATTTGATCCATGGACAACCTTTTGTATGGTTCATCACCCCTAGCAGTGGGTGAATACTGCCAATTTCTGTCAATGAATCCTTAGCCGTAAGATCCCTCATTGCAATCAGGAAGATTGATAATTAAAATCCACTCTTCTTTCCTTGTCTTCTAATAAAAGATGTTGTCATTCATCTTTAATCATGGATAACAATATATAATCTCTGGTATCCTTATTTGAGTCCTATTAAGGTAAGTCATTCTGTGAATGCTATTCACCACCCTCCATGTGTTTGGAGAGCATTGGGAAGGAACCACATGAAATAATTTACAAACTCTAAGAATGGTTGATTGGGGGGAAACATTATTCCCTCCTCAGCCACCGAGATGGTGTGAATCCAGTGACCACCTTCAACGTTATAACAATCGTTCGTAATGCCAACGAACTCTACATTTACCCAATCAGAAATGGATTATCTCTTCCTAAATTCCCCTAAAGTCGTATAATTCATGACATGAACCATATTTCTCAAGAACAGAAGGAAAAACGATAGAAATGAGGAGAATTATAGTGTTATTGCAAGAAAAATTGAAGATACGAGAGAGAAGGAAATTTATAAATGAAGAAATTTGCAGGGACCTCCAGTGCTTTGAATAGTTGAGGTGATAGAGAAAAATGGAGGTTGGAAACTTTTTGATAGCTTGGTTTGAATTTCGAGGCGTCTCATCATTTAAAACAGAGCCCAAGGTAATAAATGGCAGAGGCACTTCAGTTTTAAAGTGTTTTTACAAATATACCCCCAACTAACATGAGAAATTACAAGCACACCCTTCGAGGGCTCAACGGGAAAATAAAACAAAATCGTCATCCAAGAAGTTTTCCCAAGAGTAAAAAACCCCATATCAAACTGCGACCAACCATATCGACTGACCAACTTATTACTCAACCTTCTCACCTCATTCAAGTTACAGAGCTTTGGGGATAATTATGAGGAAATTATCCGAACAACCCGAATAACTTGGGTTAAATAAATACCATCCCGTCATGATTGGATAAAGTATCGTAGCTTAAGATAATAACGAAGAAAAATCCCACCTGCAAAGATCTAGGGGAAAGATCAGCACAGTCAAACGACAACTTTAACAACAAGTTCCAGAGTCTTGCATGACACCATCTCTTATTTCCCTATAAATGTAACCCTTACCCTAGGGAAAAGGGGTATGTAATTCTTGTTATTAGGAAAAGAGTAATAAGAAAGGAGAAACACCTCGTGGATGTAGGCCATTGCCGAACCACGTAAATACTCGTGTCGTGTGATCATTTGACTGGTTTCATTATGTTTGGTTTTAATTGTTTGGGATCATTTATTGTAGGATAATTGTTCCTACAACCCCCATCCTGTTTCAATCATACTAAAAACCAAATACTTTTTGTTTTCTTAAGGAAATAAAAACATGTATTTACAAAAGTTGGGAAGAGTGAAAACCCTTTGTCGATAGGTTACCAGATGGATTTGTTGAATGCTTTAACAGATACTAGTGTGCTAAGAATGCATACGTGATGCACATAGAAAGATGGAGGAGTCCAAGTGTATCACTTAACCCGTCCAAATACTTTGTTCCATCAACGACCAATGTTCTTGGCTTGAAAGAAATAAATTGCAAGCCGGGTAGATCTTTGGGCTAGGTTTTGTCCTCGAGATAATGTATGTTATGTTAACCAACCTTTGTATCTTTCAATAAAATTGCAATTTGTCGTTGTTTTAAGTTACATGTTATGTTAACTTTTTTCATTCCTGATTTGTTCATATCTTCATGCCGTTTAAATTATAAATGTGTAACACAATTTAAATCTAAAATTTCTTAAACTTCATCGAATAACGATGAACCTTGAAAAAAAAATTCAAAAATAATAATACACAATGATCTTAGAAATTTGATCCTTGGACAACCCTCCTATTCCCCTCAAGAATGTTAACGATGTTGGGTATGGTAATGTTCATGTATCGAGAAGTCCGTCTTGACATGCATATTGAAACTTTTTGAACAATCAAGATGTGTCCAACAGTAATGTGACTCACACACTTGCAATCAGGAAAAAGGACCATGCGATGGATGGAGCCGTCGAGGGTAGCCGTTGGATCCTTCAACTATACGGTTAATTCACCCAGCCTATTAAGATGGGATGATGTAAGTATGGCTGTGACCTATTTCAAGTAAAGCTTATATTACAATGTATATTAATCTAAAAAAACTATAGTGATAATATAGTAAAATACTTACAAATATAACCTTCCGAACTACCAAACGGGAGATTGCGTATCTCCTAAAGGGATGCGTTGTCGAACTCCCAATACCCGTAGTTCATGGCCGCTGTCCAGGGTGCTTTGAAGAAGTCATTGTCTTACTCGGACTCTGTGAGGCGTTTGCAGAGGAACTCGTGTGTGTGGGAGGATAACCTATTGCCTTTTCGGCCTCCTTCTCTCTCAGCTCCTTCTGCACCTTTCCTGCAGGTCCGAGAATTACTCGATCGAAGGGTTCATTTCTACGTCCAGGTTTCTCATTGTAACGTTGGACAATATCATTTGAAGGTGTTGCTTTCTCCGGATGATTTGCTTTCTTGTTTGAGCTTTCACCCTTATACATTTTCCTATATGAATAATGTGAAAAAGGGGGGAGTTTGTATGGAAATATGCAGAGGTATCTTAACAATGGAGGGAGTTTATATGGAAATATGTAGAGGCACTTCATCTTATTTATAGGGATTAAGAATTCCTTGTTACTAAAAGCGAATTCAATTTAAAAGTAATTTTGCTGAATTCACTTATAGCAACAACGAATTCAAGTGAAATAAATTAACTAAATTTGCGGTTGGCAACAAAAATTCTATGTAATTCGCTATTACCAACAATGAATATTCAATTAGAGACACCCTCAAGAATTAATAGTGCTCTTAATCCAACTTGAATTCGCAGCTACCAACCCGTGAATTCAGTGTAAATACTCTATTGGTAACCGTGAATTTAAGAAGTATATTATTTTTATAAATATTTTAAAAAGTTCAATATTTTTGTAAATATGTAATATAAGTGCATTTTTTTAACATAAAGCTATAATAGTTGGTAGCATGAAGTGCGATGCAGACTAGAGAAATAACTGGGAAAAAAAGAAAAGGAAACTCAAGTGCTGTGTGATATACCCAGATATGCCCTCCAACCGGACGACCCCTCAGGGGGCCGACCCTTCATCATGTTCCAGACGACCCCTCAGGGGGCCGACGCTTCATCATGTTCCAGATGACCCCTCAGGGGGCCGACCCTTCATCATGTTCTAGACGACCCCTCAGGGGGCCGACCCCTCATCAGGTTCCAGACGCCCCTCAGGGGGCCAACCCCTCATCGGGTTCCATACGACCCCTCAGGGACCGACCCTTCACCAGGCTCCGGACGACCCTCCGAGGGTACGACAGTACGAGGCCTAAATTAGGCCAGACTCATTACCGAAAAGAACTTTGCCCTCGGCCTCGGCTCATAGGCCGAGGGTGACATCATCGCAGCGCGTGGTTTGGGAGACGCGTGGAACAATACGCGTGAGGCTCACATAGCACGTGGGAGACCATTATAACAAAATCACACCCTCACGTGAGGGAATATTATGTCATCATTTGGCATCTAAAGGTGTCAACAGGGGATTGGCTAGATCATCATTCACATGCACCATGCATACTCGGGGGGTACACTACACCCCCAAGACCTATATATACTTGTCACCTACAACCCTACAGGGGATCGATCAATTAACTGTAACCCTAGCCAAAACCCTGCTTGTACACACAGTAGAGAGAGAGAGGAGCTTATGTGCATTGTATCCAAGGCCATTAGTGCCCATACATAGTGGATCACACACTCACAGTGGATGTAGGCCAAATTGGCTGAACCACTATACATCATTGTCTTATTTCCTCTTATACTCATCCCCTTCTGCATACTTATACTCTTATATATCTCTATGGCTGCCATGGTTACTACTGTTTGATCTCATTATCACTTATCCGGTGGTGCTGAATCTCAGCATCATCAGTTTGGCGCCGTCTGTGGGAACGAGAAGACATCTCTTCCTTTGTATAGCTTGACCTCACTGGGCACTCTGGTGGTGAGCCAGTACTCCCCCTGAGAGGAGATGTTTCACCATTGAAAGAGATCCACTAAGGTTCTCAAGCTCACCAGTCTTTTCTTCGGTTCAGCTTTTCATAGCTTAAACACATGGCACCTGAAATGCCACCTCCACCGCTACCCCCGCCGGATGAAGGGGGAAGACCCAGTTCCAGTCAGCCGCCGCCTCAGTCTGAGATGGCTGATGTGGCGGCAGCCTTAAAGTCCCTGGCAACAAGCTAGCGGATGATGCAGGAGCAATTCACAGCTCTAAGCCAGAACATACTAAGACCACCAGGGGTTTCACCTGAAATGATTACTCCGGCAGCAGCTCCAGGACAGCATGAGGCCAGGGGACCACCCCAGGCACCACGCAAAGACCTGCCACCCCCTCAGTGGCGTAGGGATGTTGCTGACCCCGGCGTCTACGCCTGGGGAGGCAAGGAAACCCTTGACCTGAGGACAGGTATGGCGACCTGGAGGGAGAGGAGGCTCCTATAGAATGCTGGGAACCATATGAGGTCTCCAACAATACTGTACGACCTCTCTAAGACAGTAGAGGAAAGTGCGGGAGACCAAATCCTGATGATCGCCCAAGAGGCTCTGCTTTTGATCGCTTGAGCAGGGGGTCAGCCTTTGAGAGGCTAGGCCCAGTGAATGACCTACGGGAACAATTGTCCAGGTCAAAAAGTGCTGCGAGATCCAGGAGGGAGGCAGCAGATGACCGACCCTAGGGAAGGGATGACGGCCAAAGGGAAGTAAACAGCCGATACAGGCCCGCCGCAGCAGAACCCCCCGTCCACCTTAAAGAGGTGGCAGGGGATAACATCGGCCAAGACGACCCTGTGAGTCCCTGGAATGACTCAATCCAGCGGCTAGAGGATAAGATCGGTGATATACTAAAGAGCCGGGACCCTTTTCAGAAGGGATACACCATAGGCTCACCCTTTATGGTTAAGATAGTCAACTTCCCTACGCCATCAAAGTTTAAGCCACCTGTGGTCACCCCAAGATACGACGGGAGCACCAACCCTGTCCATCATGTTGATATGTATCAATCAGCAGCAGACATATACTCTATCTCAGATGAGATGAGGTATCGTGCCTTCTCCGGAACCCTGACGGGGGCTGCACATGTTTGGTACACGTCTCTTCCAAAAAATTCCATTGAAAACTTTAAGCAGTTGGCAGACCGGTTCATCCACAACTTTTGCTTTGGGGTGAGGCCACAAAAGAAGACCACCCACCTGTTCTATGTTAAGCAGGGGAAGAATGAGAGTCTGAGGGACTACATAGACAGATTCAATAAAGAGAAGCTGGAGGTGGAAGACTATGAGGAGAGCATAGCTATGACAGCCCTGATTGGAGGACTCCAAAAGGGGAAGCTGTTATGGAAGCTTGCTGAAGACCCTCCGAGGACGATGGCTGAGCTGCTGTTGACAGCAGGGAAGGTGATGAACGCCGAAGAGGCAATGGCCGCAAAATATGAAGACGAAAAAGGAGGTGCTAGTGGGGGTAAATACCCTAAGAAGAACAAAGAGGGGAAAAAGAGGTCCACGGATGATAAGTTCGCTGGTTACACCCCTCTAACGGCCAGCTGTGAACAGATTCTCAATGAGATAAAGAGTGACCGGTCCCTGAAGTGTCCTGAGAAGCTGAGGGCGGCCCCCAGCAAGAGGAATAAGAACCCGTGGTGTGAATTTCACCAAGACCACGACCACGTAACAGACAAATGCTTTGCTCTGAAAGATGAGATCAAGAAGATGCTGAAAGAAGGGAAGCTCAGAAAGTACGTCGACAAAGGTGCCTTCAAGAGGGGCCGAGGGGACGACCCCAGAAAGAAGCGAGGCGATGCATGTAGAGAAGGTCCTCAAAAAAGAGGGGACGACCCTTCTGACGATGAGGACGACCCTGACCTCCCGCCGAGAGACGACCACGGCCCTGTCAAGAGGCTTAATATGATCTGGCTTGGAGTGGGAATGATCTCCGGGGGTCTAGCAGGAGGAGGGTCTGAGGTCGCCGACAGGAAGGCCCATGTGGCTGAGGCCAAGGCAGTAACGAAGACGGTACACTCAACCTCTCTGGAGGTCAAGTCAGAAAAGAGGAAGAAGGTTGATATGGACACTCTGATAGTGGGATTTTCAAGAATGGACTTCAAAGGCCTCTTGGCCCCGCACGATGACCCTCTCGTCATCACTAGCAGGGTGCACAGGTGTGAGGTGCCGAGGATACTGGTAGATGGGGGTAGCTCTGCAGATGTGATGTTTTGGCCATGCTTCAAAGCCTTAGCCCTCAGCCGTGCTAGACTCGTCCCATACCATTATACATTGATTGGGTTCAGTGGGGAAAAGGTTCATCCCCTTGGGGTATATGAGGCTGATGTTAGGATGGGGGACGAGTGGCCGAGATGGCTTACCAAGAAGGTCAGTTTCTTTGTGATGGATGAACATGTGTTTTCGGCTTACAACATCATATTGGGGCGTGTGGCCCTCAAGGGGTTTAAAGCTGTGCCGTCTATGATCCATCAGATGATTAAATTTCCTACCCCTTACGGGGTGGGGGAAGTTCAGGGAGACCAGACGACAGCGCGAGAATGTTACTACAACTCCGCTGAGGAAAGGGAGGCACACAAGAGGGCTACGACCACTTACGATATTGATACCCTAGACCCCAGGGATGAGACGAAGCTAAAGAAAGTAGAGGCCGCGGAAGAGGTAGAATCCATCATCCTCGATGAGGATGACCCAAAAAAAACCGTCCAAGTCGGCAAGTCTCTGAAGCCCAATATCAAGGAAGACCTCATTAAACTGTTGAGGAGAAGGCGAAGCGTCTTCGCATGGAGTCATGTAGATATGCCAGGGATTGACCCTGAAATCATGTGCCACAAGCTCAATGTGGTAGAGGGAGTGAAGCCGGTAAAGCAGAAGAGGAGAATTTACTCTAGAGAGAAGTATGAGGTCATTAGGGACGAGGTCAAAAAGTTAAAAGACGCTGAATTTATCAGAGAGGTCATCTACCCTGAATGGCTGTCCAATGTAGTCATTATCCCAAAGGCCAACGGGAAGTGGCGAATGTGTGTGGACTTCACAGACCTCAACAAGCACTGTCCCAAAGACAGCTTCCCTCTCCCCCGCATCGACCAGATGGTAGACGCTACTGCAGTCCATGAGCTCATGAGTTTTATGGATGCCTATTCAGGGTACAACTAGATCTTCATGAACCCTGAAGACTCGGAGAGGACAACCTTCATCACTGACAAGGGGACATACTGTTATAGGGTCATGCCCTTTGGCCTAAAAAATGCGGGGGCAACGTACCAGCGCCTCGTAAATAAAATGTTTGAAGACCAAATTGGGAAGTCTATGGAGGTCTATGTAGATGACATGCTAACTAAGAGTCTGAAGGCAGAGGATCATGTGGCAGACCTGGAGAGGACCTTTAGTACGATGGACAAATACCAGATGAAGCTTAACCCGACCAAGTGTGTCTTCGGGGTCAGAGCAGAGAAGTTCCTGGGGTTCATTGTCAACCAAAGAGGCATCGAGGCCAATCCTGAAAAGATAAAGGCCCTTGTTGAGATGAAGACCCCCAAGTCCTTTAAAGACGTTCAAAGACTCACAGGGAGAGTTGCTGCCTTGAACAGGTTCGTGTCTAGGGCCACAGACAAGTGTTTGCCATTTTTTAAGATCCTTAGGAAGGCCTTCGAATGGAGTGAAGAGTGTGATGAGGCTTTCAGGGATCTGAAGTCATACTTAGGGTCTCCCTTGCTGCTATCACGACCCGTACAGGGTGAAAGACTTTATGTGTACCTCTCCATCTCAGAGTCAGCCATCAGTGCAGCCATTGTGAGAGACGAAGACGGAATACAGAAGCCTGTGTATTTTAACAGCAAGGCACTCCAGGGGGCAGAGCAAAGATACTCGAGGATGGAGAAGTTAGCCTACGCTTTGATCCATGCCTCGAGGAAGATGAAGCCATACTTCCAGTCCCATACAATGGTCATCCTCACCGACTCTCCTCTGAGGCAGGTCCTACACAAGCCAGAAAAATCAGGCAGGCTAATGGCCTGGGCCATAGAGCTGGGGGAGTTTGACATAGTGTATCAGCCTAGGACGGCCATTAAGGGGCAAGCGCTGGCGGATTTCGTGGCTGAGTTTACTTGGAAAGATGATGAAGCCGAGGATGAGGGCCCCGAGAAGATGGATACCCAACAGGGTGAGCTCACCGACACGCCTACAGATAGGGCTGAGACAAGCATCGCTAGAAGGAAAGCGACTGAAAACGAAGAGGGAAGATACATCTTTAGACAGGGATCCCTCACCGAGGGAGGTTTCTCAGAAGAACACACTGTGTGGAGTTTCTTCGTCGACGGGTCCTCTTGCGAAAGCGGGAGCGGAGCTGGGTTAATAGTATCAGGACCCGACGGCACAGACATTGAGTACGCCCTGAGATTCAACTTCAAGGCCTCCAACAACGAAGCCGAGTATGAGGCCTTGATAGCAGGCCTCTCCTTAGCCAGATCACTTAGTATCTGCCAGATTTTTGTTCACAGTGATTCGAGGCTAGTGGTGAATCAGATACTAGGAGCCTACGAGGCCAAGGACGAGAGGATGGCTAGGTACCTTGAGAAGGTGAGGTCATTACTGAAAGGCTTTAGAGAAGTGAAATTCAAGAGGATACCTAGGCTCGACAATGGCCGTGCTGACGCCCTTGCGAGGTTGGCCTCGGCGACCAGGACAGACATGAGGAGGACAGTCCCAGTGGAAATTTTGCTTCGACCAACTATTGAAGATGCCGAGGGAACACTTAGAAATTGCCTAAATATTTCTCAGGAAGCTTCTTGGATGGACCCTCTGATTAGATACATTAAAGAAGGTGAGATGCCAGAAGCAAGGCAAGAAAGGAAGAAGCTGAGATACAGGGCTGCGAAATTCACTGTCATCGGAGACACCTTGTACAAAAAGGGGTTTTTGCTCCCCTTACTTAGGTGTGTGCATCCCTCATAAGTCCCTTCCATTTTGCAAGATGTGCACGAAGGATCGTGCTCAAGCCACATCGGGGGCAGATCCTTAGCGAAGAAGGTGAGCACCGAGGGGTATTGGTGGCCGACCTTGGGGAAGGATGCCACAGCATATGTAAAAAAGTGTGACAAATGTCAAAGATTTGCCACCATCCCTCACCAGCCCCATCAGCCTCTTACTTCCATTACATCCCCATGGCCATTTGCAGTGTGGGGAATTAACCTAGTAGGACCCTTGCCTAGAGCCATCAATAACTATCAGTTCCTCATCGTAGCCATTGACTATTTTTCAAAATGGGTGGAGGCGGAGCCGATGGTGACGATCACAGAGCAGAAGACCTTCCAGTTCATCTGGAAAAATATCATATGCAGATATGGTCTCCCCAACACCCTCATCTCGAATAACGGGACTCAGTTCAAGAATGCCTCTCTACAGAAGTAGTGTGAAAGGGTGAGTATCAAATAATTTTTCTCCACCCCAGGCCGACCTCAGGCCAATGGGCAAACCGAAGTTACGAACAGGACAATCCTAGATGGAATCAAGAAGAGGCTTGAGGAGGAAAAAGGAAGATGGGTCGAGGAGTTATATGACGTGCTGTGGGCATACAGGACGACAGTGAGGACCTCTACCGGGGAGACCCCATTCATGCTAGCTTATGGCTCAGAAGCCGTCATCCCCACCGAGATTGAGTTTCCTACTCATAGGGTCCAAATGTATGACCCCTAGAGAAACGCGGAAGAGAGGAGACTCAACTTGGACCTGATTGAGGAAAGGAGGGAGGACGCTGAGATAAGGCAGGCCGCCTACCAGCAGAGGACCGCAAGGTTTTACAATCAGAGGGTGAAATAGAGGCCAATCGCAGTAGGGGACTTGGTCCTCAAGAATACTTGGCAAAATCCCAACAAGCTCCATCCTAATTGGCATGGCCCATATAGGGTCATCGATGAAGTCGTCCCTAGGACCTATAGACTGGAAAACCTAGAAGGGGAACCCTTTTCCAACCCTTGGAATGCAGATCATTTGAAAAAATACTATCAGTAGTGTTGTAAGGTCTTGATAGACCATAATTGTAATAGGAGTTGCTCCAACAGAACACTCGGAAAATTAATGAGAAATATCAGTGTTTCCTCTCATCCTATGGCTATCAGTTCTAGTACGCATGAAAACATTAAAAACCATTAGTTTGGTATGTTGAACCCTCTTCTATAATGAGGGCCAGTGGAGGGGACGATCCCACCACTGTCCTCAAGAAAGATGAGGGAAAACATTAAAAACCATTAATTTGGTAAGTTGAACCCTCGGCTATAATGAGGGCCAGTGGAGGGAACGACCCCACCACTGTCCTCAAGAAAGACAAGGGAAAACTTTGTTAAAAACCATTAATTTGGTAAGTTGAACCCTCGGCTACAATGAGGGCCAGTGGAGGGGACGACCCCACCACTGTCCTCAAGAAAGACGAGGGAAAACTTCTTTAAAAACCATTAACTTGGTAAGTTGAACCCTCGGCTATAATGAGGGCCAGCGGAGGGGACGACCCCACCACTGTCCTCAAGAAAGACGAGGGAAAACTCGGTTAAAAACCATTAATTTGGTAAGTTGAACCCTCGGCTATAATGAGGGCCAGTGGAGGGGACGACCCCACCACTGTCCTCAAGAAAGACGAGGGAAAAAACTTTGTTAAAAACCATTAATTTGGTAAGTTGAACCCTCGGCTATAATGAGGGCCAGTGGAGGGGACGACCCCACCACTGTCCTCAAGAAAGACGAGGGAAAACTTTGTTAAAAACCATTAATTTGGTAAGTTGAACCCTCGGCTATAATGAGGCCAGTGGAGGGGACGACCCCACCAGTGTCCTCAAGAAAGACGAGGGAAAACATTAAAATCCATTAATTTGGTAAGTTGAACCCTCGGCTATAATGAGGGTCAGTGGAGGGGACGACCCCACCATTGTCCTCAAGATAGACGAGGGAAAACTTAAAAACCATTAGTTTGGTAATTTGATCCCTCGGCTATAATGAAGGCCAGTGGAGGGGACGACCCCACCATTGTCCTCAAGAAAGACGAGGGAAAACATTAAAAACCATTATTTTGGTAATTCAATCCCTCGGCTATAATGAGGGCCAGTGGAGGGGACGACCCCACCACTGTCCTCAAGAAAGACGAGGGAGAACATTAAAACCATTAGTTTGGTAATTTGATCCCTCGACTATAATGAGGACCAGTGGAGGGGACGACCCCACCACTGGCCTCAAGAAAGATGAGGGAGAGGTTAGTGATTATACAAAAAAATTCACAACACAAACCATACAAAAGGCAAATAAGGAAGACATTAAAGAAGACGATAGTATTAATGAAATATCAAATGTTTTACAAGTAGAGTGCAAAAATATTGATTACATCAAGAGGGTATGGGCTACAGACAGCCACCCTATGGAACAACATCAGAGGGCAGGGCCTCAACATCTATAAGAGAGGTTTCCTCTGTGACTACGACAGGCTGAGCCTCAGACGTGCCTGTGCCTTCTGCATGTTCGGATTCCACCTGGGTCAGAGCCTCGGCGATCAGAGGGTCGTCCAGTTGGACTGCTTCAAGGGACGGGCGGACCGAAGAGACGACGTCGCCGAATTTGAGGATGACCCACTGACAGGCCGTCCTTATCCCTCTCTCCAAGTACTCAAGGCCGAAACCTTGGAACTCATCTGAGAGTTTATAGGCTTCAACAGCGTCGGCCTCGGATTTCTCCACAGCCTCAGACAGCTCAACCTTAAACTGGGCCTCCCGATGGGTCAGGGCTTCATCCCTCTCCTTCAAAAGCAAGTCTCTATCCTTCAGATCCTCATTATGCTGCCTCGTCAGCTCATCCAAAATTCGTGCATGCTCAGTTCTGGCACTTTCTAACTCAGCCTTTGCAGTATCTAAGTCAGCCTGCAGGTCGGCCTCATGCTGGATGGCCCTCTCGGCTTCATGGAACTTTGTTTGGTTCTCAGCCATCCACTTGGTGGCCGAAGTAAAGGTGCATATAGACTGCACAATAAAAATAAACAGATGTCAAGAGGCCGAGGAAACAGTTGGTGAAAGAAAGAAATTAAAGAAGTGGGCCAAGACCATTACCTGTGCAAGGGCGTGCAGACCATAGTCGTACACTTTGGCTGGAGGCATCTTTGACAAGAAGTCGTAGTCAGCAGCCGAAGGAGCAGAAAACATTGATGCCTTGGCTGCCCTCAAGTTTGTGATCAGTGATGAGGGCTCGACCCTTAGATGTGCCAAGTTCTGAGACCAGAAAGCCCCCATGCTGGATGATGAAGCAGTGGCTTCAGATGCTTCGACCCTGGCCCTCGGCCGAGAATCCGGCCGAGGGTCAACAGGAGCCTCAGGCTCCTTTCTTTTGCGGCTATCGACGGTCGGCTCAACAACCGTCAGCCCAACAACCGTCAGCCCAGCAGCCTTCGTCTTCCTCGGAGCCTGCTGAGGCTCCTTACCCTTCTTCTTGGCCAAGCCTGATAGTAGGCTGGGAGCAGTCATTTCCCAAAGGTAGTCTGATGCACCGGCAGGACGACCTGAAAAGAGAACGACACATCAGAAAAATGCAGAGATAAAGAGGCAACACTTGAAAAAGTAGAGAATGGAAAACGTTCAGTATAACTCACATAGTTCTGTCAGAGGGCCGACCCTCAGACCAGCTTCTTTGAGGAACCGGGGGGTCATCAAATCTTTAAATTTTGCAAGCTCACCACCTCTCCCTCGTCCCATCAGATACTCAACAATGTCCTTCTCCTCCAGACTAAGTCCAGGGTCTGACCTGGCCTTCATTGAAGGGTTAGACCATCTTCTGGGGACCCTCGGACCATCGGCTACAAGTTGAGCCTCGACGGTGAACTCCCACTCCCCAGAGATAAAGAAGAATTTCTTCTTCCAATCGTGGTTGGAAGTTTGCGCCACATGGAGGAGTTTTTTCTCAGACCTCCTCGCCCCCAGATGATAGTATCCAGGCTGTTTGGACGAGGAGGTGATGTTGTAGCATACCAAGAATATGTCGGCCGAGGGCTCATCGGTGAAAGCGTTCTTCCACAGGGAGATATAGCCCAGGATCGTCCTCCAAGAGTTGGGAGGAAGCTGAGAGGGGGCAACACCAAGGGCTGACAAGATATATACGATGGCAGGATGCAGAGGGAATCTAACACCAACCTTGAACATTTGTTCATATACTGCAACCTCTCCCTCTTCACAATAAAAAACCCTCTCAGACTCAGAGGGAACCCTCATGGTTATGCTGAGGGGCACTCCATAGGCATGCCTCCACAACAAGAGGTCGCGATCCCTAACAGAGGAGATATAGGACGAGGCATGAGAGGTATCAACCTGGTCATCTGTATCATCGTCCTCATCCTCAGTCCCCTCGGCCTCGTCATCTGCCAGAGGGCCCTGGGGGAAGGCCATCTGGAAGGCATGAGGAGATAGGGTTGTCACAGGGACAGCCTCGGAGGGGACCATACCCTCGGCCTCTCGGCCTGGGCTTAGGTCAGATGTCTCTCTCCTACCGGAAGGTCCAGCGCCAGTTGGCGATGATGCTCTCTCATCCATCTCACTTGAATGACTCTCGGCTGGACGAGAGGACGACCCACAAGACTCAGATGGTTCAAATGGTTTTATGGTGGCAAGAGGAATGGGAAAGATGGGGCGTACCCAATTAGGGTCGGCCCCTCGTCTCCTCTCTTCCTCTTCCTCTATTCGTCTGATCTCTGCAAAGAGCTTCTCTCACAAGGATGGGAATTCAGATGCTAAACTATAAAGCCTCCTAAGCATTAAAGGGAGGACCCTACACTTAGAGAATTTAATTAAACTTAGCTACAAACAAGTTGGCAGTTGACCAGGTTGGACTTTTGGATTGAAACAAAGGAATTCAAGGGTTTTGATTAAGAACACTCAAGAACCAGTTGCCGGAGAAGACACCGGAAAAAGTTATGAGACAACCTAAGGAAAATGCAGCCCTACGAGCCTAAAAAGCAAACAGAAATGAAGATAAAAGAGAGCGCTGGGGCAAAGGGATTACCTGATAAAGAGAGCAAGAACTTCCAAAGTTGCTAAGCTTGAAGGCTCGAAAGCTACAAAAATGGCAGGAAGGTTGGAGAGTTGAGAGAGAGAAAGCTTGGGCGCGAAGAAGAAGAAGAAGAGAGAGAGTACAAAAATCTCTTAAATACCTTAGTAATGAGTGGGCCCATTAACCGAGAAGGGCATCATTAGGGCACAAAGCCCCAAGTAAAGTGTGCAGCCGCCATGCCTAGGAAACTGAAGTGGCAATGAATGCCCATCCAGGTGTCACTCACCTAACTGATCATACACACATCTCAATTACAACACTATCCCTCAGCCATCTCAACAGCACCTATGGCTAAGGGCTGGGGGGTGATTGATATACCCAGATATGCCTTCCAACCGGCCGACCCCTCAGGGGGCCGACCCTTCATCATGTTCCAGCCGACCCCTCAGGGGGCCGACCCCTCATCGGGTTCCGGACGACCCCTCAGGGGCCGACCCTTCACCAGGCTCCGGACGACCCCTCAGGGGGCCGACCCTTCACCAGGCTCCGGACCACCCTCCGAGGGTACGACAGTACGAGGCCTAAATTAGGCCAGACTCATTACCGGAAGGAACTTTGCCCTCGGCCTCGGCTCATAGGCCGAGGGTGACATCATCGCAGCGCGTGGAACAGTGCGCGTGAGGCTCACATAGCACGTGGGAGACCGTTATAACAAAATCACACCCTCACGTGAGGGAATATTATGTCATCATTTGGCATCTACAAGTGTCAACAGTGGATTGGCTAGATCATCATTCACATGCACCATGTATACTCGGGGGTACACTACACCCCCCAAGACCTATATATACTTGTCACCTACAACCCTACAGGGGATCGATCAATTAACTGTAACCCTAGCCAAAACCCTGCTTGTACACACAGTAGAGAGAGAGAGGAGCTTATGTGCATTGTATCCAAGGCCATTAGTGCCCATACATAGTGGATCACACACTCACAGTGGATGTAGGCCAAATTGGCTGAACCACTATACATCATTGTCTTATTTCCTCTTATACTCATCCCCTTCTGCATACTTATACTCTTATACATCTCTATGGCTGCCATGGTTACTACTGTTTGAGCTCATTATCACTTATCCGGTGGTGCTGAATCTCAGCATCATCACTGTGTTTTTATCAGCTAAGGCTAATAGCCAAATTAACATTCATTTTAATTGTTCATTTACTAAAATAATTGTTCATTTAATGCTCCTAAAAAAATAAAAAAAATAATTGTACATTTACTAAAATTATGCTATTTTGGCATTACATTTACACCTGACCATTTAGGCCTCGTTTGGGAGTTTGGGAGAGAAAAGAAAGGAAAGGAAAATTTTATTAGGAGAGAAAAGAAAAGAAGAGAAAGTTAATAGGAGAGAAAAGAAAAGAAGAGAAGAGAAAGGAGTTTGGGAGAGAAAAGAAAATAATTTTCTTTCTTGCGTTTGGGAGTTTGGAAGGAAAATAATTTTTTTAAGAGGAAGAAGGAACAATTCATTAAAAAACTTTCCTTTCTCTCCTTTTCTTTTCGATTTGGAAAGAAAGTTTTGGAGAGAAAGGAAGAGAAAGTTTTTTAAAAAATTTCCTTTCTTTTCTCTCCTTTTAAACTCCCAAACGAGAGAAAGTCACTTTCTTTCCTACTTAAACTCCCAAACGAAGGAAAGGAAACACACTTTCTCTTCCTTTCCTTTCCTTTCTTTTCTCTCCAAAAGGCGAATATACATGCTTCATTGCCAGTGGCTTTAGATCTCGAAAGAGGAGTGAGGAGAAAACTATAGAAAACACCAAGGATAACGTCTAGAATGAAAGATCTTTGCCACAGAGGTTGTAATTCAGAGTATATCATCCAACTACTCGCACCTTGGATTCGAAACCACAACATATAAAAATGGAAGCAGAACATATTTTCCTAAAATTTATATTAAATTATTCAATCAGCAAATTTAATGAACAAATATAACTATAAAATAATACATATTAATAAGAATGCATTCCATGGGGACTGTTCCAAATACACTAATATGCCTTTCAAAATCGTCAATAAATCGATTACTTTCTCCTATAGGCAATCCTTTCGTAATACCTTGCCTTTAACCCTGACTACTCACTTGTTTTTTAGTTTACTAATAAAACTCGCAACTTTATGACTACTCACCGTTCACCAATGTGGGCAAAGTAGAAAAAGGTTTTTAACGTCCTAATGGACGTGGATTGCTTGATGTCAAAGACTTGGCTGTCTGAAACCTCAAACGCTTGGAATTTTGTGCTCACAATTACCCAATCCCTTAATAATTTTATACTACACATTTCGGATGCTCTTGGGAAACTTTCTGGGAAGTCACGAGTCAGATACGCGACACCCTGGGACACGTAAAATGACACATTTTTATTTTCAATTTTTTTGTAAATTTTTTTCTTCATGTGATGGTGATTCTACTTTATTTATGATTTTTAATGTTAAAGTGTGTTTCAATTTTGTTTTGTATTGTCTATTTTCTTCATTTCATGTTAAGAATGCTCTAATAATGTATTTTATGAGAAAAATTTGTTTTATTTTATTTATATATAAATATATGGAAAATGCTATGTGTTCCAAACAACTCCCCCAAATCGTCCCCCAAATAGCTTTAAGTGTTATACCTTATGGTATGGGTCCCGCCAGGGCACAACTCATTAATGCTATTTGGGGGAGATTTGGGGGAATTGTTTGGTATCCATAGCACCACTCTAAATATATAAATATATATTATATATTTAAATATATATTATATATTATACGTATCCTAGCGTGTCATGTCTTAAATTTTGGAAAAATCATGTGCCGCGTGTCGTGTCGAAACACATATTGTGTGTCGAGTCTATGCTTCATAGCTACACATTTAGGATGCTCTTGGGAAGATCCCTTTTAAGTACAGTGCCTTAAAGTCTTTCCAATGAGCAATTCAAAGTTTTTCATCTTCTACTCTATTTACCATTTTACATTTAATAGCAAGGCAGACATCTTCTTTTCTCTAGAAGAGTGTACGGTTTAATTGACTCAGTAAATCTTGTATTATTTGCAATGTGTTGAAGTGTCCCTTTGGCTTAGTTTATTTCAGTTGACTATGAATTATTATTTAATTACACAGCTAATTTTATGTGTAACTAATAATCCGCTAAAAATAGTGTATCGCAAGTGAGGGTTGTCATCTTGCTTTGGTGGATGTCAATATGTCATCAACTTGAAAAATCCACAGGCCAATGTTCCATGACCATAGGTCCATTCCAGGAGAAAATTCACTTGGTATAGTAAAAAAAATGTCTAAGAATGATCAACAGTGAGGTTAATACATTGGGTAATTATAAGCCATTTTGTGTTCACCATGTCCTGGGTCTACTATCAGCTCTGAAGTTTGTATGTGCTTTCCGTAATATCAACAGCAATCTCCCAGCAGCGTCCTCTGTTTAGAAACTTTTGAACAATCAAATGCAACTGGGTACCAAAATAACAATGCTCCTAATATAGCTGGTTCCAAGTGCTGTCAGCCTATGTGAATCCCCGAATTGCATGTTAAGAGATTTCTGGAGACATCGAATACTGACCAATGTGAATGCTATTTTAGCCTGCACAAAAAGGTTGCCTACTCATGATTTTATCAACTTTTTGGCGAGTGTAACATTTGAAACTAAGAAGTTGTTTATCACTCATAATTTAAATTTAATATAGAATTAGAACATATATTATTTTTGCAATATGTTTATCACAAGTATAGGAGATGAAAAAACAATGAAAGATAGTTAATGAGTATTAAGATCATCCATAGTGGTTCTCTTTAGAGAATTGCTTAAACCACTGTTTAAGCTATTCTATTCCTCAAGATTCCACTGTGAAATAAGTCATACGCGCAAGAGTTATGCATGGGATGTTCCACACGCATAAGACTGATGCGTGGGAGGGCAATATTTTTTTTATGGTTCAAACCCATAGGCATATACCCCTTGCGCATATGGAGGATTTGGCGATTATACCCCTTGTCCATTCCATCTTGATCAAATGCATAATGGTTATGCGTACCACTTATACACACTCTTTTAGTGCATGTCGCAGTTTTATCATGGAATAGGCAGGATATTCCCCGACTCGTTTATGGAGGAACAGAGTTATTCCTTAAGATACCATTGGGAACAAACAAGGAATAACATTTTTCCTTAACGAAAACACTGTGGATAGTCCAACACTCGTGGTTCTTTCAAACAAAACTTGGTGCCATTTGGGAGTAATCTTCAGCTTTTTTCACCCAGAGAATCCAAGGGAAAGAACCCTAAATTATCATACCCAAGTTCCTTTTCTTGAATCTTTTTATATAGTATATGTGTGTGTATGCACACGTATATATATTGACGAGCTACGCCTTCCTTTGGCAAACGCAAGAATTGCTTTGGCAGTAGCCCTAGCCTAGAGACAGTCTCTCTAGATAACGGAATTGAAGATTTTTTCAGTGCAAAAACAAAAAAAACTCTTCATTGAGTCTATAGTCTCTCCAAACCAAGCTTCCCTATCCAAATAGTATAGCAAATGCTCCACCAGCTCAGCTCAAATGAATAATCAGCTTTACAGTAATGAATGTTCTAAACTTTGTGATTGTTGGTCACTTGGTCCCTGATGTGTTACTGATACACCAATTGATAGATAAGAATGTGGTTGTTAAGGGCATCGCCAAAATTTCACCTTTACACATGTTCTGTCCTTTAAGCATTATGTACAAATGATTTTACGTACAATATAGTGTCGAGGAGTCAGCATGGTGACCTTAGCAACCACAGAAAAGAAAGTTGGGAAAAGAATATTACCACATGGAGACAAGGTATTGAGAAGTGAGAGATCCATGAAACTTCAAAAGTAGGACTCCAGTGCTCCTTCCAATATGGCAGTATATATATACATCCTAAAATGGAAGGAAGAAGACAAAAATAGAACGAAAGAGAAACTGCAAACACAAAATTGATATCATAAGTAACTGGATCCAGCAATGGAATACTATGTGATAGAATATGAAGTAACTTCAATCAATCAATCAGTATATAGTATTATTGAAGTCATTGACTTACTAGTGTGGAATAAGGGTGAGTACCATAAAAGTTAATGGGAAAAATATAATGTATCTGTTTTCTCAGAGCATCGAAGCTTCTGTAGATGCTGAGCTATCTCTGCCACTAGTTTTGATCCTTCCCCACCCTTCTGTAGTGTCATCACAGCATGCTTTAAGAACCCACTATCTGCTTCAATGGTGCTCAACCTTTCCCTCATTAGAGATACTTCTCTTGTAAGGGTAGACTTATTTTCATGTCCTGCCATTCCAGGAAGAATATTTGATCCATGGATTAAATTAGTGCATGGATCAAAATTCACAAGAATACTACCTCTCTCCCCCATCCCCCTCAAAAAGGGCCTATCACAATTATGTCCTTAGAGAAAAACAAATTTTGGAAAAGTCACATACTTTTAGCTATTTGGATGCGGTCCAGATACCTTCAGACGAGGCGTAAGGATTCTATAAATTTCATTATAATATCCAGACCGCATTCAAAAGTTTGATTTCACCGAGGGACCTTTTTTATGGAGACTTCACTCCATTAAGATATTTACAGGATCTTTATTTGACTTTCTAAAAAAGATTGAGGGGTGGGGGGTGGGGGGTGGAGGAGAGCAATATACTAGCAAACATAAACACAATTACCTCTATCTTCATCTTCATGCTTAATCATGTTAGACTCTGAGGAAGGGACCCCTTCACATGAAGACAAATTGATTTTCTTCTCCAGATCTGTCAATGTGGAAAGAAGATATGATCTCTCCCTTTCAAAATCTAGAGAATATTCATCAATGGTCACCCTTGCTTTTTCTCCAGATCGTTGAGAACCACCCTCGTTTTCTCCATTATGATCCCGTCCAGTGGGACTTCCACAGTCAGACTTTTCACTGGAAGACGAGAAAGAATGGGATTTCAACTCTTGGTAATCTTCATCAGCATCTTCTTCACATTCGTCGCTTACTACTTTCTTTATGTGTCCATACCTTTCTCTATAGGCCTCGAGGTCAGCCTCTAATACCTTGATCTCATCCTCTCTCTTGAGAAGCGTATCCTTCATAACTTGCAGTTCTTCTTGGTCATACTCGGCCTGCTCTTCCATCATCCTCTGATACTGCAAGGCTTCCATTTGGACAGCCGCTTTCTCTGCTTGTATGCGGGTGATCATAGCCATTGCATTATTTGCTGCAACAGCAGAGGCGCTCCGTTCTTCGTCTAATTCCATATACATCTCTATGAGGGACTTGCGGTCCAAACGAACTTGTCTTTTTAGACGATGTAAAATGGAGTCACCATCTGCTTCATTGGCAGCATTTGTGTCATTTAGCTCTGTCATAAAGTCAGGCTTCTCCAACAGAATTTTCCTAGAAAACCTGCTGGAGAATCTAGGACTGGCTGAAGCTGAAGCTGAATCTGTAAGTGAGATCCCGAAAAACTTGTTTCCTCTAAAACTAGGGGTTTTGCAGGCATCTTCACTTATATACTCAGAATCTGCTAGCAATGGAATGGCTGCAGCTTTTATATCTTCTTTCGATTCTATAAAAGATAAAGAGAAATATCATTAGCATAGTAACATTTCTAAAAGTGCTCAAACCTCGCTAAGTGTTTCTTCTATCTATAATGACAATATGTCCCTTGAAGATAATAATATTCAGATAATTCTAGGATAACAGTACAAATGAAAATAAATGCAAGAAAATGATGTCAACAGGTCAAAATTAATGGAAATCAAACACCAGTCATCAATTACATTCTTTTTATTTCACAAGTTTGATTGTTTCTCTACTTCAATTTATTTTACATATTTGCGCACAGTTTCCATATGTGAAAGCATGACAGCAGTTATCGTTAATATCCAATGCACAAATCTACCACACAACAGGGCCTGAAAGAGGTGATATGGTGATGGAAATCTCGGGTTTAATAGAAAAGTGTAATATTTCCATGATTAAAAAGTTTTGTATTTTAAGACGATATTTTGTAGGAACATAAAATGTAAATTCTGAAAAAAACAATAACACAACAATACTCGTACGTTTGGATATTGGAAAATGTGAGAGAACCGAGGTTAAATTAAATATTGTAAGAATAAGAACCATTTAAACTTGTTAATAACCTTTTTTTCAGATTCAAAATTAATGAATTCAACCGTTACATCAAATAATCATTCACATCAACAATTAAATTAATAGGAGACGAACAGGTGGTTCGTCGTGATTACATTTGAATGAAACATATGTAGCTCATAAAATTAAGAGAGATACGACCGAATGCTTATCAAAATAGGATTTTACTTCAAAATTTGTAATATTATTGACAATATTCATGTCAAAGCCGGAGGTTTAATAATTGAATTACGTATCAAATATAAAGTTATTAACAAGTGTAAACCTTTTTTTTTTTATCTATTATACTAAAATAAAAGGGTCTTCCACTGCAATGCACTAGAAATTTTGGTATATTTATTCCCTTATTCTTTTCCTCTACTTTTTCTAGATGCAAACAGAGCTTATAGTTATAGCACAAACTCAGTTGGTTATCTGCATTGGGACCATCCTCTTCCTTGGGAACCTCTAATTCATTGTTTGACATAAACTTGAGCTGTGTACACCGAATGTGGGGCAACTCAAAACTCTGACCAACTGGTACTCGAGGAGAATTAACTGCAACCTGTGAAAGTACCCCCTTATTATTCATTGACATACTCCTAGCATAAACCGGTGTCCGAACACCCCCCTTATTCATTGACGAGCTCCGACCATAATTCTTGGGCCTCGTTTTCAAAGGCTCCCCACAACAACAACACCGATATAAACTACTCTTCTCAATTTCCACCACATCATCCTTCTTTCCAGATTTCATAAAAACTCTTTGATCGTCCTCCACAAAACAATCGATATCCTTGTGCAATATCCCAACTAAAGACTTGTACGTATCGCGATCAGATTCCTTTTCGGTTGCGAATGAAAGTAGGCATCCTTCACACATGCTACGGATATCTGAGAGCTTACTGTGGACGTGGCAATAAGCGAGGGATGAAATGTCCTTCTTGTGAGTTTCACATATGGAATCGTTGTAGTAAAAGTCGGAGTCTCTGCGTACGAGGATATGGTCAATCCTCGTGCAGAGCAAGCATGGTATTCTTAATTCGAAGAAGTGGGCGAATTCGTTGGAAATGAATGCGAGGAAGCCGTCTAACAAGAGGAGAATTATCATTAACCATTCGAGGATGGCGTATATCAACAAGTGTGGAAACCTGCCTAGCTCCTGCTCCACGAACAGCCTGAATGATCTTGATGCCATTACACTTTTAGTGGAGTACTAGAGTTTCTTTACTTTTTATTATGTGTTTGAGACATAGGAATTAAAATGTGGGTAAGATGATGGGATGGGTCATGACCTTGGAGGAAAGAAACAAACCCCAGATCATGACCTCCCTCTCTTTCTGAATGTATGGAGAGAGAGAGAGAGATTTGTTTGGTTCAAGTTTTTCAAAACTTGGATGGTGGTGTTGGGTTTGGCGTTATATTAGTAATGGTTCACAAGTTTTGTTAGAGGTCACAGGCGGACCATATACCTGAATTAACGGTCTATCGCCCATTTTTTAACAAATCACTACATGGAGAAACGGTGCCTCAACAATAATATTTCATATTTCATATTTTCTTACCGCAAATAGGTCTAGGACAGTCTCTTCCATATCTGAACTACAATCCAGAACAATTTATATAAAAGCAGTCAGGCTCCTGTGTGGGAGCCCAAAATGAGGGATCCGCGCCGGATCATTTTTTTTTAAATTTTTTTTTTTTTATTTATATTTTTTTTGTGGCTTGTAAACATTTCACTGTACCCATGTAAAAAAAATCAGCTTAAAATAACACTTTTTGGTATTTTAAAAAAATGGGTCAATTTTTGACAGTATTTTAAGCAGCTTAAACAATCCTCAACTAATATAACGCTACTTAAGCAGCTTAAATACTGTCAAAAATACTGTAAAAAACATGTAACAACCCCCAACTTAAGTACTAATGATAATATGTAACAATCCCCGGCTTAAGTACTGTCAAAAATACTGTCATTACAATTTTACTCATTCTGCAACAATCCCCAACATGTTAGATTTTGAAAAATTATTTTCATCGACCTATATGTCGCCTCTTTTACTCATAATAATGGTTATGTACCTATGCTATAGTCATATTATCATTGCAATGGCTAAGAGCAATTGTTATTCATCTCTCCCATAAATATATATCGTAGATGAGATTTCTGCTGTTGATGTCAAAAACTAGATTTGATATAATTAATTAATCACAGATAATTATGAATAAATAAATAAGACAATTTTTTTTTAAAAGTGGTTCAAGGTTAATGGAAATGGCCTACGTCCACTGTTTTGTATTGTTGGGTATTTTGCCATGGTCACAATTATGATCGCAAGTGATCAATCGCCCCGTTATGGAGGGGGTTACAATGTATTTATAGCCCATGGGCTGTCCATACGAATAGACAATACACCGTTATTTAATAGACATATACATCTGTACATAATAAGAATGTTCATTGAATTCGATGTTTATTGAATCTGTAATTTTCGCTTGATCTTCTTGACTAGATGCTCTACACGTTGAGTAACTCATCAAGTTGAGTAGCTCGGTAGGCTTAGTAGCTCGGTACACTTAGTAGCTCAGTATGTTAGTTGCTCGTCCAGTTGAGTTGTTCGGTGAATATATATTTTGCCACGTAAGATGACACGTGTCTTCACACAATTGGTCCATGTCAACTGACTAATTTTTGTATCAACAGAAGCCCCCAATGTTTCACAGTTGAGGTTGGATATGAGAGTGTGGAACATTATGCCCAGAAGTTGCTCGGGCACATTTACCCAGTCTTGTTAGATTACGGATCTCCAACACTCGTGACATTTAATGATTTTAAGCGCGAAATGGTAAATTCGTAAATATTTTGAATTTTCAACATACGCTTGGGTATTTGCGACTTTTTCATCATTTAGCCGCCGGAAACGCAATCGTCTTTTCTAGTAATCATTTCTTTTTTCGCTTCCCGATGCAGGTCATTTAAAAGCGATAGAATAAGATCATCTTCTACTTTTTACTTCCAAATTTCTAAACTATTTGTCTTCTTACTCTATCTTTGTACTGTCGTTCTTTCTGTCATCCCCTTTAGCAGATTTCTCAGTTTTTCTGTAAGAACTTATTCCTTCTTCTTTCTTTGCTTTAGCCACCATGGTTTATCTTATCGAATCATTAGCTAAATTTCGGGCTGATTTTGCAATTCCCTCTTGGGTTATTCTAGAGGAACCTCCTTGCCCTTCTGATTTATTTTCTTTAGCTGAGGGACACTCGTTTCCCTCTATTTTTGTCGCAGAATGTGGTTTTTCTTTCCCGCCTAATCCCTGTGTTTGGAGTTTTGCCAATATTTCGATATTGTTCCTGCAAGAGTAGTGTAATACCCCGTAATTTTATTGATTTTTATTTAATGGATTGATTAAATTAAATGAGATGTAATTGGAAATTAATACAGATTTAAATACTAGCGAGACTTGAGTTGGTATTTGATTATGATGATAATATTAAATATTACTGAATATATATGGTAATATATATGTATTGAAAGTATTAAAATTGTCGAGAATCATAAATACGACAATTTGAAAAATTAAGTTGGGACGCGCGTGTCGATCGCGTCAGGAATCAATTTAATTAGATTAAAAAGTAAATTATAATTTAATCACCCGTATGATCATTTTGAGTACGCCAACGTGTCTGGAGGGGTCGAGATAGTCAGAAAGCACTAGCTGGGGGTTTAGTTTGGGTCCCGAGGCATTTTTAGGCCAAACCGACAATCCGGGAGGGTATTTTGGTCATTTTAAAAATTAAGGAATTAAGACCCACGAATTTGAGTGTTTATTTATTTATTATTGGAAAGGCCATTAGGTCCATTATCAGCCATAAACAAAGAGTGGGCTACGTGAGTTAGAGGGGAAGTTGCAGGAGGTTTCCAAAACCTAGCCACCAACCACCACCACCACCACCACCACCACCACCACCACCAAATCTTGATGGAATTATGACCGGAAAGAAGGAAAGAACCAGCCCCTGGACACCAACAACGATTCTGAACATCAAACTTAAGGCAAGTGATTTGATTTCCTTAGTTTCAGCGAATATTTCCTCCATGATTAGTGTAGAAATTAATATTTGCCTTGAAAGATGATGAAAACCCAATAAAATTGATGGAGAACTCTAAACCTTGGTTAGGAATTGCATGTAGATTTATTCTGGACGAATTCAGTACCCAAAACATAACCTTTGATGAATTAAAAATGGATTAAAGAGGAGACTTATCATTGTTCTTGAAGAAAACAGAAAACTAGGGTTTTTATTGGAGTTTTGATCCATATAAGGCTAATTGTTGATGACTTAAAGGTTTCGGAATGTTAAAAATAATGTATTTTGGTTTTATAATGATCCTATAACCTTAGATTAGAGTTTCATACCTTGTAATGGAGTTTTGGGACAAATCTGAGACTGAAAAACGAAGCAGTCCGTAGCCCATCTGGTGGGATCGATCGATCGACATTCATAGGTTGATCGATCGACCACCATCGATCGATCGACATTCAAGTTCGATCGATCGACCTTCCCAGAATCGGTTATATTTCTTCCTTTGTTGAATTTTAATAATTTCGACCCTAGAGAATTATTGGTGGGGACTTTGTGAACACTCTTAGATTTAAAGAAGACCAGTAGGCATGTGTGTGAGACCCGGATTATGATTAGAATTCAATTTGGGAATTATATTAAACCTAATAAGGCTCGACGTGTGAGATACTATTAGAGATTGAAAGTAAATGATTAACTTCTATATAGTTTGATAATTTAAAGTTAGTGGCAGAGGTGAAAACCTTAAGAATAGTGGATTTAAATGTGGGGATAATAGGAGACTTGGTAACCTTTTTGGGTTAGATTTTAAGTACTCTAAACTACGACGTGAGATGTGTCGGCGGTCTATATTATATATTATTCGGAAACTTAAAAATGTACAAATTGGAATAACGGTATAGGGATGTAGAATATACCTTTATTAATATTATAAGATATCTAAGTTGTGTGAATGCTTAGTATATGGACTTATATGTGTATAACATACCTACCATACTTGCTATCACGGGAGGTCGGCTTTCGAACTGGGCCATCTAATCCTTGTGTGCCCACCGGGGGATTTAGATTGGTACCTTAAGGACATAGGGCTGTGAATGACTTATTTATGAGTTTATAAGTCAGCTGACCATGGGAGCGTAGGTATGTGCGTGACCCATGGGTATGTGAACTATGTTCGCCTCCATTATGTGTGATTTTGCTTATTGAGACGGTTCCTGAGAGATTCGGAACACGTGGTCCTTATGTCGTAATGTACTGGGATTCGATAGCAGAGTATGTGTGCACCGCAGCTTAGCCTAGAGGTGCCCTAATTGCATATTTATGTTGGGATTAATATACTGGTAATTGCCATAAACTCTTTATTAAAGTGTAAATGTGTATTCTTAAGACCTTTTTAGTAAAGATAAAAATGAGAATTTCATACAGTAAATATTATAAGTAATGAATGAGAAATAAAAGGAAGACACGCACATATTATATTAGAATAGTCCCTTGTATTATAAAGTGAAGTCATGTTGTGATTTAGACTAGTTAGTTAGCGGCATGACTAGGACGTGTTGCGGATACAGTAGGAGTGCACATTAGTTGAGAGGTGAGGAACTCATGTGAGTGCACGTAACTAACATGTATTTAATATTCACTGTTTAATGTTATTAAACACTTGCTATATTTTAAACTGTTTTCACATCGGGCTCTGACCCGTTTGCTTTCAAATCTATTTTTCTGGTAAAAACCTTTTAGGTGTCCAGCCACAGGGACGCCAAGCTTAGGAGTTCCATTCCAGTTATGTGTTGTAGCTGCTGTGGAAGTTACAGGATCTTGATGATAGACGCCTCCACATTCTATATTGATTCCATTTTAGACTTATTCAGTTGTTAGGGCATGTCGCCCCATTTCTTTTAGATAAAGTTTTATCATACTCAGTTTCCTTTAAGTTTTGGAGTTAAATTCATTTATTATTCAGATGTTGTATTTGGTTTTATTCAGTATTTGGGACTATTCTGAGGTGTGTTACTCCAGACTCATTTATTATTCCATTTATATTCTGTTGTGACTGTGATGTAATTGTGTTATCATTAATTGATAAATATTCAATGGATTGCATGTTAATTTAATTTAATAAATTTGGCTACTCACTTTTTAATTATTATGTGGCTAGTAATTGTTTAAAAATGTTTTCGACAGTGATGCTATGAACTGAACCGACTTGATATTTTGTATTAATTTTAATAAAGGAGTAGCTACCCTATATTTAATTAGTCGGGGTGTCACCGGTGGTATCAGAGCATCAGGTTCTATTATCCTTAGGATCTGTATGGCTTGTTATGTTTTCGCATAGCGTCCTTTGATATAAAGCCCTATATTTTAGGATTGTTGTACTCTTTTGTGTATTTTACGCTCTTCAGCTATTTTGAGATATTAACTGTGGACTTATAAGACTTATCTCTCATTTCAGGGGCCTCCATTATGCGCACATAAAGTTCCCAGAGGTGCCCAGCCCGAGCCACAGCCTGCACCAGTTCAGGGTACTATGAACGCTGCAGAAGTTGCCGCCATTGTAGCCCAGGAGATAAATGCCTCTTTAGACCTTGTGTAGCAGGCGCCACCTCAGGAACCTATGGTTGCTCTAGTTCAGGCTCATGCATTCCTGTCTGCTTGGGAATGGGTTCGAGATGCCTTTCAGAAGGCGCACCCTCCGGAGTTCGCAGGTAGCTCCGATGTCGTTGTATCGAGTCAGTGGAAGAAGGACATCCAAAGACATTTGAGGATGCATGAGTGTACCAATGTACAGAGGCAGATACTGGCTACTTTTAAGATGGTAGGAGCAGCGTTGCAGTGGTGGGAGTCTATTACCACCGCGAAGGAGAGAAAGGTTCTTACCATTCAGGAGTTCTGGGTGCGGTTTGACCACAAGTATTTTCCCTCAGCAGTTCATACCGAGATGAGGAGGAAGTTGATGAACCTCAAGCAGGAGGGGAAGACAGTGGATGAGTATGAGGTTGAGTTCACAAATATTCTTAACATCATTCTCGATGAGATTTCGACTGAACAGAAGAAGATCCAGAAGTTCATGGATGGGTTGACATGGAGTATTCGTCAGCACTTGCTAGAAAATCTCTCGTTGGCCACTTATTCTGATGTGGTTAACGCAACATTACTTCACTGCCAGAACCACCGCTTCCACTTGTCAAAGGGTAAGTGAGCAGGAGAGTCCAGCCATCAGGGTAGGACAGGGGGAAATGGTTCTAGCGGGGCACAATCAACTCAGGGTCAGGACAGGCAGGGTGATCAGAGTTCCCAGTAGGGGGATTTTAAGAGGTTTAGATTTGGAGGTTTCATAAATGGTCAGGGAGATTTTCAACATGTCCAGCATGGTCAGCATGACCATCAGGGCTAGCAGGGCCAGCACGGCCAACAGCAGCAGTTTTACCAGGGCCATCAGGGTTAGGGTAGGAATGGTAACGGCCACCAGGGTCGTGGGCAGCAGGGTCAGAGATGGGGAAAATTTATGGAAAAATGTTTTATTTATGGCAAGATTGGCCATAAACGCCAAGAGTGTCCTGAAAGGGGTAGGGCCCCACAGCAGCAGCAGCAGGGTGCTCGACACGAGCCCCAGAGACCTATATTTCCTGCCGCTCTCCAGCACCACCGTAGATGCCAGCTTTACCCCCCATTCCAGCAGTCCCAGTCCAACAGGGACAACTTCAGTACGGGCGGGTTTATCAGCTCTAGCAGGACACAGTCCCATAGGATCCACCTGCTATTGAGGGTATGTTTTTTATTCAGGGGACTATTGGGCGTATTTTGTTTAACACGGGAGCCACACACTGTTTCATTGCCAGGAGATTTGTACGCACTATGGGGTTGTTAGATACCGCAGAAAGCACTGTTACTTGCGTAGATTCACCATTGAGTAGGGGCTCTGTGATTTCCCTTGTATGTAGAGGTATGGGGGTAGAGATCGGGACGTTTACTTTACCTGACGATATGTTAGTGTTAGATTTGATCACGTACGATGCAATTATCGGTATGGATTGTCTAGTTGCGTATCGATCCATGATTGATTGCTTTAGTAGGAGTATTATTTTTACCATACCCGGGCAGGAGATGTTCCTAGTGGCGATGCCTCTCCCTGAGGGAGGATCGTCCACTCACTTGTAGTATATATAGGAGGAGACCTCTAAGGAAGTGGTAATACCACTCGATTCGATTTCAGTTGTCAGAGAGTTCGCTGATGTATTCCAGGATTTTTTGGGATTAACTACTAGTAGAGATATAAACTTTGTTATCGATTTAACACCGGGCACTCGGCCTATAGCCCGCGCACCTTACTATATGGCTCCAGTGGAGATAAGAGAGCTACGGGATCAGATAGAGCAGCTGTTGGGTCAGGGGTTTATCCATAGGAGTACTTCGCCATGGGGTTCCCCTATGATGTTCGTGAAGAAGAGGGATGGATCTTTGAGGTTGTGTGTATATTACCGAGAGTTGAATAAAGTCACAATACAGAACAACTATCCGTTGCCCCGAATCGATGACTTATTTGACCGGTTGAGAGGAGTGGCTTTTTCTCAAAGATCGACTTGATATCGGGTTACCATCAGTTGCGTATCAGGGAACATGACATCTCGAAGACTACTTTCTTGACGATATATGGTTCCTACGAGTTTCGAGTTATGCCTTTTGGACTAACCAATGCCCAAGCCGTGTTTATGGACTTGATGAATAGGGTGTTTAGAAAGTTCCTAGACCAGTTCGTCGTCATCTTCATTGATGACATTCTGGTTTACTCCTAGACAGAGGAGGAACACACCGAGCACTTGAGGCAGGTTTTTCAGATGCTGCGTCAGAACGAGTTATATGCAAAGTATGAGAAGTGTGGGTTTTGGCTGAAGGAGGTTCAGTTTTTGGGGCATATCATTTCAGACAGGGGGATATCTATTGATCCGGGGAAGGTATCAGCGGTGAGGGAGTGGGGACAGCCCACGACACCGACTGAGATACGTAATTTGTTGGGCCTAGAAGGATACTACAGAAAGTTTATTCGGGGTTTCTCTAAGATAGCGGGTCCTTTGACACATCTGACTCGAAAGAGTGTGCCATTTATCTGGAGTGATGCCTGTCAGTTGGCATTTGACGAGTTGAAGGACAAGTTGACCTCAGCACCAGTGTTAGCATTGCCTAAACCAGGAGTTGAGTATCTAGTCTACACCGATGCGTCCTTACTCGAACTTGGGGGTGTACTGCAACAGGAGAGTCAGGCTATAACTTATGCTTCCCGCAAGCTTAAGCCTCACGAGAAGAATTACCCCACACATGACTTGGAGTTAGTAGCAGTCGTATTTGCTCTTCGAATTTGGAGACATTATCTCCTGGGGGAGAGATTCCGTTTATTCACGGACCACAAGTCCCTATAATACCTCTTCACACAGAAGGAATTAAATATGCGTCAACGTAGGTGGCTTGAGTTCGTGAAGGATTATCAGTTCGATATCCTATACTACCCAGGGAAGGCTAACGTGGTTGCAGACGCATTGCGTCTTAGACTGGAAGGCGAGGTGGCCGAAGTGTGGAAAGCAAAATGGAGGGAGTTGGGACACCAAGATGCAGTGGCCCGATCATTTATGTCTGTGATGACAGTTATGCCCCAGATCATTACGAGAGTGATACGGGCCCAGGCAAAAGACTCTTTCTGTCAAGAGAAGATAGTCAGATTACTAGCAGAGGGAGTCTAGTCATATACCGTTAGTTCAAACGAGGGCTTACGCTTCAATGAGAGACTGGTCGTTCCTAAGGGAGAAGACTTACGATATGAGGTAATGGCATAGTCGCACGGTTCGCGGTTTGAGGTACATCTTGGTGAGGATAAGATGTACCAGGATATGAGGCGACAATACTGGTGGAGCAGGATGAAGATGGATATTACCGAGTTCGTTTCTAAATGTGCCACTTGTCAGCTGGTAAAGGTGGACAATCAAAGAACGAGAGGACTTCTACAGCCATTAAGGTCCTAATGTGGAAATGGGAGAGCATTTCCATGGACTTCATCACGGGTTTACCCACATCGCAAAGGGGTCACAACTCCATATGGGTAATTGTTGTCAGGTTGACCAAAGTTGCTCATTTATTCCAGCTCGGACAGACTACACTACGGGACAGTATACCCAGATTTTCATAGCAGAGATAGTGAGACTCCACGGGGTGCCTCTCAATATCGTGTCTGACCGAGATAAGATATTTGTTTCGCCATTTTGGGAGAGTTTCCAGGAAGCCATGGGTACGGAGTTGTGGCTGAGTACGGAATATCACCCACAGACAGATGGGAAAATCGAGCGGATGAATCAGTTGTTGGAGGACATGTTGCGTATGTGCATCCCAGACTTTGGAGGTGGTTGGGAGCAGTATCTTCCACTGGTGGAGTTTACCTATAATAACTCCTACCAGTTCACTATTGGCATGGCTCCATTTGAGGCGTTGTACGGTCGACCTTATCGTTCCCCAGCATGTTGGCTAGAGGTGGGGGATAACAAACTTCTTGGGCCGGAGGTGATTCAGGATACCTCGACGAGGATAGAGATGATACGAAGCCGTATTCGGGTAGCTCATGATCGGCAGAAGAGTTATGCCGATGCCAAAAGATTCTTCAGAGAGTTCAAGGTGGGGGATCAGGGGCTACTTAGAGTATCTCCGATGAAGGGGATTATGCATTTCGGGAAGAAAGGGAAATTGGCACCTAGATACGTGGGCCCATTTCCTATCATCGAGCGGATTGGGCCAGTAGCGTATAGACTTGGGTTACCAGAACACTTGCATAGGATTCATGACGTGTTCCATATTTCCTCGCTAAGGAGATATCTTAGTGACGATTTGGCCCATACCCACATTTCTTCAGAGGACATCGATCTTCAGCCTGATAGTTCCGACGAGGAGGGGCCGTTTGCTATTTTGGACCACAATGAGAGGAAACTGAGGTCGAAGATAGTACCGTTAGTACGTGTTCAGTGGCGGCATAATAATGCCGAGGAGTCAACCTCGGAGCGCGAGGATGAGATGCGAGATCGTTATCCTGAGATATTTTTGCCAGGTATACTTTAGATTCGAATTTCAGGACGAAATTCTGTTATTAGGGGGGAATTATGTAATACCCCATAATTTTATTAATTTTTATTTAATGGATTAATTAATTTAAATGAGATGTAATTGGAAATTAATCCGGATTTAAATACTAGCGAGACGTGAGTTGGTATTTGATTATGATGATAATATTAAATATTACTGAATATATATGGTAATATATGTGTATTGAAAGTATTAAAATTGTCGAGAATCATAAATACGATAATTTGGAAAATTAAGTTGGGACGCGCGTGTCGGTCGCGTCAAGAATCAATTTAATTAGATTAAAAAGTAAATTATAATTTAATCACTCGTATGATCATTTTGAGTACGCCAACGTGTTCGGAGGGGTCGAGATAGCCAGAAAGAACTAGCCGGGGGTTTAGTTTGGGTCCCGGGGCATTTTTAGGCCAAACCGACAATCCGGGAGGGTATTTTGGTCATTTTAAAAATTAAGGAATTAAGACCCACGAATTTGAGTGTTTATTTATTTATTATTGGAAAGGCCATTAGGTCCATTATCAGCCAAAAACAAAGAGTGGGCTACGTGAGTTAGAGGGGAAGTTGCAGGAGGTTTCCAAAACCTAGCCACCAACCACCACCACCAAATCTTGACGGAATTATGATCGGAAAGAAGGAAAGAACCAGCCCCTGGACACCAACAACGATTCTGAACATCAAACTTAAGGCAAGTGATTTTATTTCCTTAGTTTCAGCGAATATTTCCTCCATGATTAGTGTAGAAATTAATATTTGCCTTGAAATATGATGAAAACCCAATAAAATTGATGGAGAACTCTAAACCTTGGTTATGAATTGCATGTAGATTTGTTATGGACGAATTCAGTACCCAAAACATAACCTTTGATGATTTAAAAACGGATTAAAGAGGAGACTTATCATTGTTCTTGAAGAAAACAGAAAACTAGAGTTTTTATTGCAGTTTTGATCCATATAAGGCTAATTGTTGATGATTTAAAGGTTTTGGAATGTTAAAAATAATGTATTTTGGTTGTATAATGATCCTATAACCTTAGATTAGAGTTTCATACCTTGTAATGGAGTTTTGGGACAAATCTGAGACTAAAAAACGAAGCAGTCCGTAGCCCATCTGGTGCGATCGATCGATCGACATTCATAGGTCGATCGATCGACCACGATCGATCGATCGACATTCAAGGTCGATCGATCGACCTTCCTAGAATCGGTTATATTTCTTCCTTTGTTGAATTTTAACAATTTCGACCCTAGAGAATTATTGTTGGGGACTTTGTGAACACTCTTAGATTTAAAGAAGACTAGTAGGCATGTGTGTGAGACCCGGATTATGATTAGAATTCAATTTGGGAATTATATTAAACCTAATAAGGCTTGATGTGTGAGATACTATTAGAGACTGAAAGTAAATGATTAAGTTCTATATAGTTTGATAATTTAAAGTTAGTGGCAGAGGTGAGAACCTTAAGAATAGTGGATTTAAATGTGGGGATAGTAGGAGACTTGGCAACCTTTTTGGGTTAGATTTTAAGTACTCGAAACTACGATGTGAGATGTGTCGGCGGTCTATATTAGATATTATCAAGAAAATTAAAAATGTACAAATTGGAATAACGGTATAGGGATGTAGAATATACCTTTATTAATATTATAAGATACTAAGTTGTGTGAATGCTTAGTATATGGACTTATAAGTGTATAACATACCTACCATACTTGCTATCACGGGAGGTCGGCTTTCGAACTGGGTCATCTAATCCTTGTGTGCCTACGGGGTGATTTAGATTGGTAACTTAAGGACATAGGGCTGTGAATGACTTATTCGTGAGTTAATAAGTCAGCTGACCATGGGAGCATAGGTATGTGCGTGACCCATGGGTATGTGAACTATGTTCACCTCCATTATGTGTGATTTTACTTATTGAGACGGTTCCTGAGAGATTCGGAACATGTGGTCCTTATGTACGTGATGTACTGGGATTCGATAGCAGAGTATGTGTGTACCGCAGCTTAGTCTAGGGGTTCCCTAATTGTATATTTATGTTAGGATTAATATACTGGTAATTGCCATAGACTCTTTATTAAAGTGTAAATATGTATTCTTGAGACATTTTTAGTAAAGATAAAAATGAGAATTTCATACAGTAAATATTATAAGTAATGAATGAGAAATAAAAGGAAGACACGCCCAAATTATATTATAATAGACCCTTGTATTATAAAGTGAAGTCAGGTTGTGATTTAGACTAGTTAGTTAGCAGCATGACTAGGATGGGTTACGGATACGGTAGGAGTGCACATTAGATGAGAGGTGAAGAACTCATGTGAGTGCACGTAACTAACATGTATTTAATATTCACTTTTTAATGTTATTAAACACTTGCTATATTTTAAACTGTTTTCACATTGGGCTCTGACCCGTTTGCTTTTAAATCTATTTTTCTGGTAAAAACCTTTTAGGTCTCCAGCCACACGGACGCCAAGCTTAGGAGTTCCATTCCAGTGACGTGATGTAGTTACTGTGGAAGTTACAGGACCTTGATGATAGACACCTCCACATTCTATATTGATTCCATTTCAGACTTATTCAGTTGTTAGGGCATGTTGCCCCATTTCTTTTAGAGATAGTTTTATCATACTCAGTTTCCTTTCATTTTTGGAGTTAAATTTATTTATTATTCAGAAGTTGTATTTAGTTTTATTCAGTATTTGGGACTATTCTGAGGAGTGTTACTCCAGACTCATTTATTATTCCATTTATATTCTGTTGTGACTGTGATGTAATTGTGTTATCATTAATTGATAAATATTCGATGGATTGCATGTTAATTTAATTTAATAAAATTTGACAACTCACTTTTTAAATATTAGGTGGCTAGTAATTGTTTAAAAATATTTTCGGCAGTGATGCTATGAACTGAACCAACTTGACATTTTGTATTAATTTTAATAAAGGAGTAGCTACCCGGTATTTAATTAGTCGGGGTGTCACAAGTAGCTCCAAATACATGGAGGTTAGTTAATGGTGTACATAGATTGAACCAAATATACGGATCTCGCTTAGGAATTCCTGAAATTATGTATTGTTATAAATGGGTTACCAGCGACACTACTTTTTATTTAAAAACTAGGTTTTCAAATAGAGCTTTAGTGGTCAATCTTCCCGATGCTAATAGGGACTATTTTGATCACGGGGTTGTGATGAAAAATTGGCAACATCTCCCGTTAAAAGGAAAATATCACTACACCAAAAACACCAATTTGGCACACCTTGATATTAAAAATCTGACACAGTTTAAAACCGTGCCAAAATTTTGCACTGTTTAATAATAATCTGGCACACTTTTAAGCCGTGCCAAATTTTGGCACTGTTTAAAAGTGTGCCAAAATTGAGAACACTTTACTAAAATATAAATATCCTAAAAAAATTAACCCCTTTTGTTCTCCCGCTCTCTCTCCTCTCTCCCGCTCGCCTCTCTCTCTCTCTCTCTCTCTCTCTCTCTCTCTCTCTCTCTCTCTCTCACACACACACACACACACACGACCAGTTCCAGGAGAAGAAAAGACTAAGGTTTTTAGGGATTTGTGTTATTTGCGTGGTGACTCAGTTGCGATTGAGGTTTTTAGGGATTGAGGATGCGGGTTTGTGGGTCGGAGGTTTGACAGTGGATGGTTTAGGCACCAGAGGGTAGCTCTCTCTCACTCCGGTGCCGCCGTCGGCCAGCTCTCCATCTTACTCCACTGAGATCGCTCTCTCTCTCACAGATACGGAGTCTTGGTTCCCCTAATCCAAAGTCTACACGGAAAGCCCATTTGAAAGGGATGAATTGTGTTGATTTCCTCACGGCCGGTGAAAAATCGTATTTGGTCCCCACGGCCAGTGAAAAATCGAAAGGTATGCAAGTTCTATTCTTTTCAATATTTAGTTTCCCATATTTTTTATGGATATCATAAATATATAATAGCTCTTGTATCAAACTGAAACTTGCATCCATACTCTAGAAGGCCATACAAATAACAAACTGGTCCAGCTGGGTTTTCAAAATAATCTGGAATAATATCTTGAATTTCAATTGCCAACTTTTTTTATGGTTTTTGGTCCATCTGTTAATAATTAAAAAAAAGATTATAAACACATTAAAACGGTTTCAGGTTTGGATATTCTGATTGCACATGAAGAAGAAATGTATATTAGGTTAATCTTTAAAGTGTCAAAAAATAAATATAATTTTTGGTCTCTGATACTGTAATCTTAAAATTCAAAACCATAAGCATTAATGGCTCACTAATTAAACCCTTGTAATTTGGTCCTGCTATATATTCAATTGATTATATCGTGATTTAATGTAGCTAATTTCAAACTTCTCATCATTCCCATTGACGCACAAAATTAAAAAATCAATTGATTATATTGTGGGAACAACACAACACCTGTCACTCCTAAAGCTAATTGGGATTTGACTTTTTATTTATGACTTTTGACAGGGATGCTAGGGATAGGCAACACCTGTAACCACTCTCCGCTGCTGCCTTCAGGTAGTGTCTTATTAGAATGGAAATGAAATGGAAGAGGAAATGACGAGGAAAGAAACGGACATGGAAGAAGGTGAGATAAGGTTGGGCCAAATTTGTCCAAGAATGAGGTTAAGGTAATAATAAGCACTTCCATTTCAATGCCCCTTTTTTCTTTTCAAATTCGTGTATAAAATAAGCACTGATAAGCTTGAGTTTTATGAATTGTGGTGTTTTTTTATTTAATATGTTGGATTATACGTGTGTGTGTGTGTGTGTGTGTGTGTGTGTGTATACTGCAATAGATATTGAAATGATCATATATGGTATGCTGCAATATTGAAAAATGTGAAACAAGCTTGGAGCTTCTGTATGTATAATCATAAATGGGTACTGTAATATTAAAGAGTTTGATCCAGTGCTAGGTGGGAATTGAATGCAGGTATTGGGGAGGTTTGGAGATCAAAAGGTCAGCATAGGCTGCCAGTGATTTGTTTGGTTTTGTTTTACAAATGTTCAACTCACGCCAGTTCCATCCAATCTTAATCAAGTTACTACAGGTAACTATTATTTAGTACCCATTTATTAACCTTTTAAAATGCAATGAATTATTTCTACTCAACATTTATAGTTTGTCTTTTTTATTCTATATCTGATCATTCCTTTTTAAAGTTTGAAAATCACTTCATGGCTTACTTTATGAGCTTATTTAGTTAAATTGGTGTAAGGGACTTGCTGGTGGTTTGGTTTTGGAGTTTGCTGTTGCTCTTGAGTTTATTTTAAATGTTAAAACACGTTGGATTTAACGAATAAACAAATGAAACTATGTCAAAATTTTCTAAAATCCATAAACATTCTAAATTGATTAAAAACATACAGTTAGAGAATATGACGATATAGGAGGCATGCACACCTCGCACGGGACCAATGTAAATTATTGGAACAGACCGCGTAGTCCCGGGTCTCCTGGTTTGTGAATATGATGATAATTTGCAAAAATCAAAACTGAAACTTAAAAACAAGCCGTTAAAGGGTGAAAACCCAAACCACCCCCCAAACGACCCCGTAGGAGGCACGCACACCTCGCACGGGACCAATGTAACTTCTAGGAACTGACCGCGTAGTCTCGGGTCTCCCGATTTGAGAATATGACGATAATTTGCAAAAATCAACACTTAAACTTAAAAACAAGCCGTTAAAGGGCGAAAACCCAAACCCCCCCCCCCCCCCCAAACGACGCCGTAGGAGGCACGTACACCTCGCACGGGACCAATGTAACTTGTAGGAACTAACCGCGTATTCCCCGGTCTTCCGGTTTGAGAATATGACGATAATTTGTAAAAATCAGGACTTAAACTTAAAAACAAGCCGTTAAAGGGTGAAAACCCAAACCACCCCCCAAACGACCCCGTAGGGGTCACGAACACCTCTCACGGGACCAATGTAACTTGTTGGAACTGACCGCGTAGTCTCGGGTATCCCGGTTTGAAAATATGACGATAATTTGTAAACATCAACACTTAAACTTAAAAACAAGCCGTTAAAGGGTGAAAACCCAAACCACCCACCAAACGACCTCATAGGGGGCACGAACACCTCGCACGGGACCAATGTAATTTGTTGGAACTAACCGCGTAGTCCCGGGTCTCCCGGTTTGTGAGTATGACGATAATTTGCAAAAATCAACACTTAAGCTTAAAAACTTGCCGTTAAAGGGTCAAAACCCAAACCAGCCCCCAAACGACCCCGTAGGAGGCACGAACACCTCGCACAGGACCAATGTAACTTGTAGGAATTGACCGCGTAGTCCCGGGTCTCTCGGTTTGAGAGTATGACGATAATTTAGAAAAATCACACTTTGAATTAAAAACAGGCTGTTAAAGGGTGAAAACCCAAATCGGCCCCCCAATCGACCCCGTACGAGGCACGAACACCTCGCACAGGACAAATGTAAGTTGTAGGAACTCACAGCGTACTCTCGGGTCTCCCGATTTGTGAATAGGATGATAATTTGAAAAAATCAACACTTAAACTTAAAAACATGCCGCTAAAGGGTGAAAACCCAAACCAGCCCCCAAACGACATCGTGAGAGGCACGAACACCTCGCACGGGACTAATGTAACTTGTAGGAACTGACCGCGTAGTCCCGGGTCTCCCGGTTTGAGTGTATGACGATAATTTGCCAAAATCACACTTAGTTAAAAATATGCCGTTAAAGGGTGAAAACCTAAATTGGCCCCCAATCGATCCCGTAGGAGGCACGGATACCTCGCACGGGACCAATGTAACTTGTAGGAACTGACAGCGTAGTCCCGTGTCTCCCAGTTTGTGAATAGGATGATAATTTGCAAAAATCAACACTTAGACTTAAAAACACGCCGTTAAAGGGTGAAAACCCAAACTGGCCCCCAAACGACCCCGTAGGAGGCACGAACACCTCGCATGGGACCAATGTAACTTATAGGAACTGACCGCGTAGTCCCGGGTCTCCCGGTTTGAGAGTATGATGATAATTTGCAAAAATCACACTTAGTTAAAAACAATCCGTCAAAGGGTGAAAACCTAAACCAACCCTCAAACGACCCCGTAGGAGGCACGAACACCTCGCACGGGACCGATGTAACTTATAGGAACTGACCACGTAGTCCCGGATCTCCCGGTTTGAGAGTATGACGATAATTTGTAAAAATCACACTTGGAATTAAAAACAGGCCGTTAAAGGGTGAAAACCCAAACCGGCCCCCAATCGACCCCGTAGGAGGCACGAACACCTTGCACGGGACCAATGTAACTTGTAGGAACTCACAGCATAGTCCCGGGTCTCCCGGTTTGTGAATAGGACGATAATTTGTAAAAATCAACACTTAAACTCAAAAACAGGCCGTTAAAGTGTGAAAACCCAAACCACCTGCCAAACGATCCCGTAGGAGGCACGTACACCTCGTATGGGACCAATGTAACTTATAGGAACTGACCGCGTATTCCCGGGTCTCCCGATTTGAGAATATGACGATAATTTACAAAAATATGGAGTGAAACTTAAAAACAAGCCGTTAAAGGGTGAAAACCCAAATCACCTCCCAAACGACCCCGTAGGGGGCACGAACACCTCGTACGGGACCAATCTAACTTGTAGCAACTGACCGCGTATTCCCGGGTCTCCCGATTTGAGAATACGACGATAATTTACAAAAATCAGGACTTAAACATAAAAATAAGCCGTTAAAGGTTAAAAACCCAAACCACCCCTCAAACGACCCCGTAGGGGGCACGAACATCTCGCACGAGACCAATGTAACTTGTTGGAACTGACCGCGTAGTCTCGGGTCTCCCGGTTTGAAAATATGACGATAATTTGTAAAAATCAACACTTAAACTTAAAAACAAGTCGTTAAAGGCTGAAAACCCAAACCACCCACCAAACGACCCCGTAGTGGGTACGAACACCTCGCACGGGACCAATGTAACTTGTTGGAACTAACCGCGTAGTCCCGGGTCTCCCGGTTTGCGAGTATGACGATAATTTACAAAAATCACACTTAGAGTTAAAAACATGCCGTTAAAGGGTGAAAACCCAAACCGGCCACCAAACAACCCCGTAGGAGGCACGAACACCTCGCACGGGACCAATGTAACTTATAGGAGCTCACCGCATAGTCCTGGGTCTCCCGGTTTGACAGTATGATGTTAATTTGCGAAAATCAACACTTAAGCTTAAAAATATGCCATTAAAGGTTGAAAACCCAAACCAGCACCCAAACGACCCCGTAGGAGGCACGAACACCTCAGACGGGACCAATGTAACTTGTAGGAACTGACAGCGTAGTCCCGGGTCACCCGGTTTGTGAATAAGACGATAATTTGAAAAAATCACACCTAGTTAAAAATAAGTCGTCAAAGGGTGAAAACTCAAACCAACCCCCAAACGACCCCGTAGGAGGCACGAACACCTCGCACGGGACCAATGTAACTTGTAGGAACTGATCGCCTAGTCCCGGGTCTCCCGGTTTGAGAGTATGACGATAATATGCAAAAATCACACTTAGAATTAAAAACAGGCCGTTAAAGGGTGAAAACCCAAACCGGCACCGAATCGACCCCGTATGAGGCACGAATACCTCGCACGGGACCAATGTAACTTGTAGGAACTGACAACGTAGTGCCGGGTCTCTCGGTTTGTGAATAGGATGATAATTTGCAAAAATCAACACTTAAACTTAAAAATAAGCCGTTAAAGGGTGAAACCCAAACCAGCCCCCAAACGACCCCATAGGAGGCACGGACACCTTGCACGGGACCAATGTAACTTATAGGAACTGACCGCGTAGTCCCGGGTCTCCCGGTTTGAGAGTATGATGCTAATTTGCAAAAATCAACACTTAAGCTTAAAAACTTGCCGTTAATGGGTCAAAACCCAAACCAGCCCCCAAACGACCTCGTAGGAGGCACGAACACCTCGCACAGGACCAATGTAACATGTAGGAACTGATCGTGTAGTCCCGGGTGTCCCATTTTGAGAGTATGACGATAATTTACAAAATCACACTTAGTTAAAACACATGCCGTTAAAGGGTAAAAACCAAAACCGCCCCCCAAACGACCCCGTAGAAGGCACGAACACCTCGCACGGGACCAACGTAACTTATAAGAACTGACCGCATAGTCCCGGGTCTCCCGGTTTGAGAGTACAATGATAATATGCAGAAATCAACACTTAAGCTTAAAAACATGCCGTTAAAGGGTGAAAACCCAAACCAACCCCCAAACGACCCCGTAGGAGGCACTAACACCTCGCACGGGACCAATGTAACTTATAGGAACTGACAGCGTAGTCCCGGGTCACCCGGTTTGTGAATAAGATGATCATTTGAAAAAATCAGACCTAGTTAAAAATAAGCCGTCAAAGGGTGAAAACTCAAACCAACCCCCAAACGACCCCGTAGGAGGCACGCACACCTCGCACGGGACCAATGTAACTTGTAGGAACTGACCGCCTAGTCCCGGGTCTCTCGGTTTGAGAGTATGACGATAATTTGCAAAAATCACACTTATAATTAAAAACAGGCCGTTAAAGGGTGAAAACCCAAACCGGCCCCCAATCGACCCCGTACGAGGGACAAACACCTCGCACGGGACCAATGTAACTTGTAGGAACTGACAGTGTAGTACTGGGTCTCCCGGTTTGTGAATAGGACGATAATTTGTAAAAATCAACACTTAAACCTAAAAACATGCCGTTAAAGGGTGAAAACCCAAACCAGCCCCCAAACGACCCCGTAGGAGGCACGAACACCTCGCACGAGACCAATGTAACTTGTTGGAACTGACCGCGTAGTCCCGGGTCTCCCGGTTTGAGAGTATGATGATATTTTGCAAAAATCACACTTAGTTAAAACACATGCCGTTAAAGGGTAAAAACCAAAACCTCCCCCCAAACGACCCCGTAGAAGGCACGAACACCTCGGACGGGACCAACGTAACTTATAAGAACTGACCGCGTAGTCCCGGGTCTCCCAGTTTTAGAGTACAATGATAATATGTAGAAATCAACACTTAAGCTTAAAAACATGCCGTTAAAGGGTGAAAACCCAAACCAGCCCCCAAACGACCCCGTAGGAGGCACTAACACCTAGCACGGGACCAACGTAACTTGTAAGAACCGATCGCGTAGTCCTTGGTCTCCCGATTTGAGAGTACAATGATAATATGCAAAAATCAACACTTAAGCTTAAAAAAATGTCGTTAAAGGGTGAAAACCCAAACTAGCCCCCAAACGACCCCATAGGAGGCACGAACACGTCGCACGAGACCAATGTAACTTGTAGGAATTGACCGCGTAGTCTCGGATCTCCCGGTTTGAGAGTACGATGATAATTTGCAAAAATCACACTTAGAGTTAAAAACAGGCCGTTAAAGGTTGAAAACCCAAACCGACCCCCAATCGACCCCATAGGAGGCACGAACACCTCGCACGGGACCAATGTAACTTGTAGGAACTGACCGTGTAGTCCTGGGTCTCCCAGTTTGACAGTATGACATTAATTTGCAAAAATCAACACCTAATCTTAAAAACATGCCATTAAAGGGTGAAAACCCAAACCAACCCCCAAACGACCCCGTAGGAGGCACGAACACCTCGCACATGACCAATGTAACTTGTAGGAACTGAAAGCGTAGTCTCAGGTCACTCGGTTTATGAATAAGACGATAATTTGAAAAAATCACACCTAGTTAAAAATAAGTCGTCAAAGGGTGAAAACCCAAACCAACCCCCAAACGACCCCGTAGGAGGCACGAATACCTCGCACGGGACCAATGTAACTTATAGGAACATACCATGTAGGCCCAGTTCTCTCGATTCGAGAGTATAACGATAATTTGCAAAAATCACACTTAGAATTAAAAACAGGCCGTTAAAGGGTGAAAACCCAAACCGGCACCCAATTGACCCCGTAGGAGGCATGAATACCTCGCACAGGATCAATGTAACTTGTAGGAACTGACAGCGTAGTCCCGGGTCTCTAGATTTGTGAATAGGATGATAATTTGCAAAAATCAACACTTAAACTTAAAAACAAGCCGTTAAAGGGTGAAAACCCGAACCAACCCCCAAATGACCCCGTAGGAGGCACGAACACCTCGCACGGGACCGATGTAACTTGTAGGAACTGATCGCGTAGTCCCGGGTCTCCCGGTTTGAGAGTATGACGATAATTTGCAAAAATCAACACTTAAGCTTAAAAACTTGCCGTTAAAGGGTCAAAACCCAAACCAGCCCCCAAACGACCCCGTAGGAGGCACGAACACCTCGCACAGGACCAATGTAACTTGTAGGAACTGACCGCATAGTCCCGAGTCTCCCGGTTTGAGAGTATGACGATAATTTAGAAAAATCACACTTTGAATTAAAAACAGGCTGTTAAAGGGTGAAAACCCAAATCGGCCCCCCAATCGACCCTGTACGAGGAACGAACACCTCGCACAGGACAAATGTAAGTTGTAGGAACTCACAGCGTACTCTCGGGTCTCCCGGTTTGTGAATAGGATGATAATTTGAAAAAATCAACACTTAAACATAAAAACATGCCGCTAAAGGGTGAAAACCCAAACCAGCCCCCAAACGACCCCGTAGGAGGCACGAACACCTCGCACGAGACCACTGTAACTTGTTGGAATTGACCGCGTAGTCCCGGGCCTCCCGGTTTGAGAGTATGATGATAATTTGCAAAAATCACACTTACTTCAAAACATGCCGTTAAAGGGTAAAAATCAAAACCGGCCCCCAAACGACCCCGTAGGAGGCACGAACACCTCACACGGGACCAACGTAACCTGTAAGAACTGACCGCGTAGTCCCGGGTCGCCCGATTTGAGAGTACAATGATAATATGCAAAAATCAACACTTAAGCTTAAAAACATGCCGTTAAAGGGTGAAAACCCAAACCAGCTCCCAAACGACCCCGTAGGAGGCACGAACACCTCGCACAGGACCAACGTAACTTGTAAGAACCGACCGCGTAGTTCCGGGTCTCTCGGTTTGAAAGTACAACGATAATATGAAAAAATCAACACTTAAGCTTAAAAACATGTCGTTAAAGGGTGAAAACCCAAACCAGCCCCCAAACAACCCCATAGGAGGCACGAACATCTCGCACGAGACCAATGTAACTTGTAGGAATTGACCACGTAGTCCCGGGTCTCCCGGTTTGAGAGTATGATAATAATTTGCAAAAATGACACTTAGAGTTCAAAACAGGCCGTTAAAGGGTGAAAACCCAAATCGGCCCGCAATCGACCCCGTAGGAGGCGCAAACACCTCGTACGTGACCAATGTAACTTGTAGGAACTGATCGCGTTGTCCCGGATCTCCCGATTTGAGAGTATGATGATAATTTGCAAAAATCAACACTTAAGATTAAAAACATGCCGTTAAAGGGTGAAAACCAAAACCAGTCCCGAAACGACTCCGTAGGAGGCATGAACACCTCGCACGGGACTGATATAACTTATAGAAACTGACCGCGTAGTCCCGGGTCTCCCGATTTGAGAGTATGACGATAGTTTGCAAAAATACACTTAGATTTAAAAATAGGCCGTTAAAGGGTGAAAACCAAAACTGGCCCCCAATCGACCCCGTACGAGGCACGAACACCTCGCACGGGACCAATGTAACTTGTAGGAATTGACAGCGTAGACCCGGGTCTCCCGATTTGTGAATAGGATGATAATTTGTAAAAATCAACACTTAAACTTAAAAACATGCCGTTAAAGGGTGAAAACCCAAACCAGCCCCCAAACGACCCCGTAGGAGGCACGAACACCTCGCACGGGACCGATGTAACTTGTAGGAACTGATCGCGTAGTCCCAGGTCTCCCGGTTTGAGAGTATGATGATAATTTGCAAAAATCAACACTTAAGCTTAAAAACTTGCCGTTAAAGGGTCAAAACCCAAACCAGCCCCCAAACGACCCCGTAGGAGGCACGAACACCTCGCACGGGACCAATGTAACTTGTAGGAATTGACCGCGTAGTCCCGGGTCTCTCGGTTTGAGAGTATGATGATAATTTAGAAAAATCACACTTTGAATTAAAAACAGGCTGTTAAAGGGTGAAAACCCAAACCGGCCCCCCAATCGACCCCGTACGAGGCACGAACACCTCGCACGGGACCAATGTAACTTGTAGGAACTCACAGCGTAGTCTCGGGTCTCCCGGTTTGTGAATAGGATGATAATTTGCAAAAATCAACACTTAAACTTAAAAACATGCCGCTAAAGGGTGAAAACCCAAACCAGCCTCCAAACGACCCCGTAGGAGGCACGAACACCTCGCACGAGACCAGTGTAACTTGTTGGAACTGACCGCGTAGTCCCGGGTCTCTCGGTTTGAGAGTATGATGATAATTTAAAAAAATCACACTTAGTTAAAAACATGCCGTTAAAGGGTAAAAATCAAAACCGGCTCCCAAACGACCCCGTAGGAGGCACGAACTCCTCGCACGGGACCAACGTAACTTGTAAGAACTGACCGCGTAGTCCCGGGTCGGCCGGTTTGAGAGTACAATGATAATATGCAAAAATCAACACTTAAGCTTAAAAACATGCCGTTAAAGGGTGAAAACCCAAACCAGCTCCCAAACGACCCCGTAGGAGGCACGAACACCTCGCACGGGACCAACGTAACTTGTAAGAACCGACCACGTAGTCCCGGGTCTCCCGGTTTGAAAGTACAACGATAATATGCAAAAATCAACACTTAAGCTTAAAAACATGTCGTTAAAGGGTGAAAACCCAAACCAGCCCCCAAACAACCCCATAGGAGGCACGAACATCTCGCACGAGACGAATGTAACTTGTAGGAATTGACCACGTAGTCCCGCGTCTCCCGGTTTGAGAGTATGATGATAATTTGCAAAAATCAAACTTAGAGTTCAAAACAGGCCGTTAAAGGGTGAAAACCAAAATCGCCCCCCAATCGACCCCGTAGGAGGCACGAACACCTCACACGGGACCAATGTAACTTGTAGGAACTGACAACATAGTTCCGGGTCTCCCGGTTTGTGAATAGGATGATAATTTGCAAAAATCAGCACTTAAGCTTAAAAACATGCCGTTAAAGGGTGAAAACCCAAACCCGCACCCAAACGACCCCGTAGGAGGCACGAACACCTCGCACGGGACCAATGTAACTTGTTGGAACTGACAGCGTAGTCTCGGGTCTCCCTGGTTTGAGAGTATGATGATAATTTGCAAAAATCATACTTAGTTAAAAACAGGCCGTTAAAGGGTGAAAACCAAAACCGACCCCCAATCGACCCCGTAGGAGGCACGAACACCTCGCACGGGACCAATGTAACTTGTAGGAACTGTCCACGTTGTCCTGGGTCTCCCGGTTTGTGAGTATGATGATAATTTGCAAAAATCAAAACTTAAAACTTAAAAACATGCCGTTAAAGGGTGAAAACCCAAACCGGCCCCCAATCGACCCCGTAGGAGGCACGAACACCTTGCACGGGACCAATGTAACTTGTAGGAACTGACAGCGTAGTCCCGGGTCTCCCGCTTTGTTAATAGGATGATAATTTGCAAAAATCAACACTTAAACTTAAAAATATGCCGTTAAAGGGTGAAAAACCCAAACCCGCGCCTAAATGACCCCGTAGGAGGCACGAACACCTCGCACGGGACCAATGTAACTTGCAGGAACTGATCGCGTAGTCCTGGGTCTCCCGTTTTGAGAGTATAACGATAATTTGCAAAAATCACACTTAGTTAAAAACATGCCGTTAAAGGGTAAAAACCAAAATCACCCCCCAAACGACCTCGTAGGAGGCACGAACACCTCGCACGGGACCAATGTAACTTATAGGAACTGACCGCGTAGTCCCAGGTCTCTCGGTTTGAGAGTATGACCAAAATTTGTAAAAATCACTCCTAGAGTTAAAAACAGGCCGTTAAAAGGTGAAAACCCAAATCGACCCCCAATCGACCCCGTACGAGGCACGAACACCTCGCACGGTACTAATGTAACTTGTAGGAACTGATAGCATAGTCCCAGATCTCCCGATTTGTGAATAGGATGATAATGTGCAAAAATCAACACTTAAAACTTAAAAACATGCCATTAAAGGGTGAAAACCCAAACCAACCCCCTATCGAACCCGTAGGAGGCACGAACACCTCGCACGGGACCAATCACACTTAGTTAAAAACATGCTGTCAAAGGGTGAAAACCCAAACCAACCCCCAAACGACCCTGTAGGAGGCACGAACACCTCGCACGGAACCAATGTAACTTGTAGGAACTAGCCGCATAGTCCCGGGTCTCCCAGTTTGTGAGTATGACGATAATTTTCACTCATATATGTAATTTTTTTGTTTGGAGTATTTTTTTTGGTAAATTATTGGGTTACTAATATCGTATCTTTTTTGTATTCTATTTTTTTGCAGGATAACAGTTTATCGTTGGCTTTTATTCACGTGGAACACACAAAGAACTCAATGGTTTACAACAAGGGGTTTATTAATGATTCCATTTTTTTGTGTCATGACCGTACGGTCTTTTGTTGTTTTGTTATCGACTTTTATGGCCATGAGGGCTTTTGTAAGTTATTTATTATATTTTGTGGCCATGCGGGCTTTATGTTAGGCAGGTTTTGTATTAACAGGTTTTGGAATGTCCAGAAAATAGAGGAAACTCTGCCCATTTTTTTTTGGGGCTGTGAACTGTTAAAGACTTGTAATATTTTGAAGTTTGTATGCACATTTGTTTATTAATAACGCGCAATATTATTAATTTGTGAATTTTGTGCTTTCAAATATTTTTTTTTAAATAAAAAAATTGGCACAGTTCAAAATCGTGACAAAAGTGTATCATATTTTGGCACGGTTTTGAACTGTGCCAATTTTTTTTAAACTGTGTTGAATCCGGCACAGTTAAAAACTATGCCAAAAGTGTACCAGAAATATCAAATTCTGGCACGGTTTAAAAGTGTGCCAGAAGTGTTCCTATTTTGCTGAATCTGGCACAATTAAAAACTGTGCCAAAAGTGTGTCAGAAATATCAAATTATGGCACGGTTTAAAAGTGTGCCAGAAGTGTTCCTGTTTGGCTGAATCTAGCACACTTTTGAGCTGTGCCAGAAAAAAAATCCCATTTTGGAACACCTGATTCTGGCACAGTTCAAAACCGTGCCAGATTTGATCTGGCACAATTTTAAACCGTACCAGAATCCTGTTTTTGGTGTAGTGGATGTATACCAAGGTCCCAGATGTCCCCTTTATGGTAATGGGATAGGTTGTTTTTAATTTTTCAATTTAGCTCTATTTTTGTTCGATAAAATGCGTCACTAATATTTATGTTTTTATTTTGCAGCTGATAGCAAAAGGAAACCTCCAAAAGAGAGTGACATAAATATAAAATTTTTTGCACTTATATGGGGTTTGCATCAGTCCCTTAATGGGGAGCACGTGAGGTCTGCTTCTTATTTACTGAGATACAAGAATACCACTTCGTCTTTTATTGCCCGAACTCTCTTCGTTCCTCCTGTGGTGATTGATCTTGATCAAGTACCGACTTCTCCAGCAACTGTAGGGGAATCTTCTTTTGATTTGGGTACTTCTAGTGCTGATTTGATGATGAAGAAGAGGAGGGTACCTGAGTTCTTTACTAAGTCCACTCCTGGTGCTGAAGGAGCGAAGAAGAGGAAAAGCAAAGTTCCAGCTGACGGAAGTAAGAAGAAGGATGTTGTTACTCCTACCAAAAATATCATCAAGGATCCCCCTGTTGCCCCTAAAGAGGTATCACCTTTGGTTGAAGAAGTTATCCCAAAAGAGACAACACCTTTGATTGAAGAAGAGGCAGCACCTGTGATTGAAGGTGCTCCTTTGAGAAGGTTGAGGAAGGGTCTTGCTGAAAGACCTGTTGATACTATTGCCCAACCCACTGGAGGTGGGATTTCTTCTTTGAGGGCTAGTTCTTTAGCTGTCCTTACCCTTGGCTTGGCCAAGAAATTGATCATGTCAGGGACTCTCCCTGACTGCCGAGCTGCTGAAACATCAACTCGTCGGGATAAGGTTGTCGATGTGGCATCCCAATTTCTTGCTTCAGTAAGTGGTCGTTATACTTATTTTTCTAATTTTTCATTGACATATTCATGTTCTGATTGATGCCTTTCTTCTTCATACAGTTTTTGGTGTACTTCGATAATATCGTGGAGAAGAATGAAGACATCAAAGCTTCAACCTCATCCAGTGGAGTAGAGGAAGCCATCGCTGGGCTTTGGGGTAATCCCGACAGAAGTACGAAGAGGATAAAGCCACATGGGAGAATAAACTTCGATCAGCTGAATCATCTCATCAACAATCGGTAAATGCCTCGAAGGAGTTGGAGTAAAAATTGAAGGTTGTCTTTCTAGCAAGACGGAAGCTGATTCTAAGCTTAAAGAGGCTGAACGGTGTAAGAAAGAGCTTGAAGAGAAAGTGAAGTCTGTCGAAGAGCTGCTTAGGGAGAAAACCTCCCCGGAGAGAGCAAAGAGGAAAGATGTTATGAAGAAGTCCTTTAGTTCTACTTAGGACAAAGGGTGGAATAAAGCTTTGGCTGTTGTCTCTTCACAAATGTAGTATGCAAGTTTGAAATACTTCAAAGATGGATGGGTTGCAGCTCTGAAGGAGCTGAATGTTGTTGATGATTCTGAACTATTTCAGAAACACACTCATGGCCGTCCTCCTACTATTGAAGAAGAAGATGGAGATGCATTTGATGAGTCTTATATGGTGATAGTAGAGCAAACACCTACTGCTACCCTTCCTCAATCTTCCGAGCAAGTTTAAAAGATAACAACTTCTTCCGAGATATAGTAACTGCCCTCCGAGTAACCTACTTCTTTATCCAAACCGACTGAAGATGTTGTAGGGAATACGAAGAAGGTGTAGAGTTGTTCAGCTCTTTAATTATGTTTTTTTTTATGTTTTTCCCTTTTCATTGTAACTTTGGTTGTACTTTCTCCTCCTATGATCAATAAAATGGGCTTTGTTATTTATTCTGAGTTCTCTCCTTTACTTGTTCGATCTATATTGTTGTTGATCCATTTTTACTTTTCCTTTCTAGTTTGTTGCCAGGATGGATATCTTGTCAGCTCATGCTACAGAGTTGATGAAGAAATGTAACGATTACTTCAAGGCTGGTCATACCGATTTCACTGAAGTTAAAATAATTAATATTCTTGTACCTGATGCCCCCGAACGAGCAATTGAGTCTTATTAATATTTAAAATGTTTGCTTGATCGGGTTGTAGCCAATAATGCCGCTTACTACGAAATGATTGAAGATCTTCAAGGGACGATCAAGGAGCTTCAACTTCAACACAAAGAAAATACTGCACTTCTGCATGAGGGGTATGAGAAGAAGTACCAACAGTTGAGTGCTGATCCGGGCTATGATAAGTTTATTTCAGCCCTCAAAAAGAGAAAGAGCGTGCTTAAACTTGAAGTTGAGGAGCACATAAACATTTCCAAACTGTTAGAAGAGGAAAATATTGCCTTGTGAGAAGAATTAAAACAATTAAAGTCTACTTTTTCTTCGGTAGCTTTGGTCCCAGTCAATGATAAAGGCTTTTCATTCCTAGAAACTGAAAATGCAGCATTAAGGGAAGAATTAGAAGCTTTGAAATGAGCTGGGCCGGCATCTTCCTGACGAGGTAGAACAAGAGTTGGTCGGAGAAGCATTGAAGAGACTAGAACAAACCAAGCCTTGGAAAAACACGCTGTTCAACTGAGGGCGAAGACTAAAGCGTTAACTGAGATGTCCCCAAAAGTCCAAAGTCTTACCGAGCAACTATCCAACCAGAGTTTTGCATTGGAGAATAAAGAGAACTTGGTGAAAAAACTTCATCAACATGTGGAAAGATTGGCTTATCAGTTCCACAAACAATCCAGAGAATATTTGATGGGGGGATACAATGAAGCTTTATGCCATCTCGATGCCCGGTTGAAACAATCAAATAATGATGGATACAAACAAGGATGGCTGAATGCCTTGACTGTAATGAGAGTTGAGTAAGGAGATTACTTATGGGATTGGTATGAGCCTGGATTTCATAATCTGGCTGTGCCTCCCTTTAAGCTAGATGGTAGTTGAATTCTAGCTCGTGCCATTCCTCAAAGTTTGATCTTCAAGTATCTTGGCGACTACCATCTTCATGAAGACTTTGAGATATCTAGACCTCAATATTTGCTTGATCGACCGAGTTCGAGCAACATCAGAATGTCGTGAGATATGAATTTTATCAACTATCCTTATTCTTTAGATGATCCTCCAGCTGGAATGGAACCTGTACCAAAATCGGAAGGAAAAAAACCAATAGAATAGGAGATTTGTGTTTAATGAAGAAAGATTCATTATTTTGTAATTTTATTTCCTTGGAAATAAATTGTAATTTCCTTTTGGTGAGTATATATTTTTCTTAATAATATATCTTTAAAGGGACAAGTTGTCCTGTTTTATTTTAATTGCTTAGACAATGGAACTTTGCCCCATTTATTGCCTAGTTGTAGTGACTTATCACCCATAAGTGCCTAAGCACTGGAATAATTTTCATCCCATGGTCCTGCTTAGTTGTAGAAATCTTATCTAGATTACCTTGGTGCCTAGGCAGTGGATTCCCCGTGAGGTCACCCATCTTCTTGTCTAGTTTTGGATGCCCCTTGAGGTCACCCATAACAAACAGGATTTGCCTTGTATGATTGGTATGCCAACATTGTTGGTTAAGTTTATTGATGCCGACCAACCTTAGTTGGTGGTTACTGATATGCCGACCAACCGTAGTTGGTGTAATGTGTAGCACTAATACTCTCAAAATAATTAAACTAAAAAGAATATAGGGAAAATATCATTGTTATTCATATTGAAATAATGTGATACATGTGAATCTACATTACTGATAATATTTGTGCAGATGCTCTGCATTCCACGCATTTTTGAATTCTTCCCCCTCTAAGGTTGCTATTTTGTATGTTCCAGGTCGAACAACCGCAGTTACACGATAAGGCCCATGCCAGTTGGCTTCTTGCTTATTATGCTTCTGAATCTATTTCTTCAGCACATAATCTCCCTATTTAAGATCATATTTCTTGACTCTTTTATTATAAAACATGGCAGTTCGTTGAAGGTAAGCTACATTCCTGATTGCGGCATCTTCTCTAACTTCCTCGAGCATGTACTGGAGAGTTAAAATTAAGCACCCTGTGAGTAGGTAGGCCCAGTTCAGCAGGTATGACCGCTTCACTTCCAAAAGCTAGCATGTAGGGAGATTCCCCAGTTGCTGTTCGAGGTGTTGTTCGATAAGCCCATAACACAGAATGTAGCTCGTTAATCCAATTCCCTTTTGCATCATCCAACTATTTCTTCAACCCGTTAAGCAGAGTCCTGTTCGTCACTTCAGTTTTCCCATTGCTCTGGGGATGTACTGGTGCAGAATGGATCTTCTGGACATTGGACTGGTAACAATACGTAGCAAACTCCTCATTATAAAATTGGGTATCATGGTTAGTGATGAAAGCATGCGGTAAACAATATATGTAAATAATACTCTTCCAAATGAGCTGGTAAACATTTTCATAAGCCATGTCAATAAGAGGTTCAGCTTCCACCCATTTGGTGAAATAGGTATTTGAATCGTCCTTTGGTAGTTGGCAGAGGCCCGACTAAGTTTATTCCCCATATAGCGAATGGACAAGGTGAGGTGATTGGGGTTAATAAGGCCTGGGGAGTTCTTCGGATGGTAGAAAAATGTTGAGACTTATCACATTTCTTGGCATAAGATGTATAATCAGCTCGCATCGTTGGCCAATAGTAACCCTGCGTCGTTATCCTTTGCAGAAGAGTCCGTCCTGCCACATGAGCTCCACAAGACCCTTCATGAATTTCTTCTATCAGATCTTTAACTTTTGATGGGTGCACACATCTCTGTAGACCTGCTATTATTACCCCTCTGTACAAAACTCCATTATTCAATACATACCGAGGAGCTTTAAACTTCAGTCTCTTGGCTGCAAGTTGGTCAATTGGTAAAATTCCTTCTTCGATATATGCCTTGATGGGATCCATTCAGGAAGGTCCCGTATCCAAAGTGATGAATATCACCATTAAATATTTATCAATGCCCCGATATGCCAATATCTCAATAGGAATTGTTCATCGTAGCTCGGTGCGAGTTGCTGAGGCTAACCTAGCTAGTGCGTCAGCCCTCACATTCTCCGATCTTGGTATTCTGATCACTTGGACCACTACAAAACTGGATAAAACCTCTATAGCTTTGGTGTGATACCTAGACATGAAGTCTCCCTTCGCTGTATATAACCCAAGAATCTGATTTACAATTAGTTGTGAATCACTAAACACCGTAACTTGCTCCGCGTTTAGTGTTTTGGCTAAACCGAGGCCCCCAATTATAGCTTCATACTTTGTTTTATTGTTGGAATCTTTGAACTGGAAACGCAGAGCATATTCTATATCCAGTCCATCTGGGCTGTTAAGAATTATTCTGGCTCCGCTGCCTGTGGCACACGAAGAGCCATCAACATACAAATTCCATATACGTATACCATTATCAAACTTTTGGTCTGACGAAATTCCCTGATGTAATATTTGGTACTTCCTTTTATCATCTCCCCATGCTGGGCTTTGATCGGAGGATTCTTGTTGCTCGATCACTATCCCCTCCGGTAAATCTGCTGGCGAAAGTTAATCGGGGACAGTCTTTGAGGATCCTCCAACATCCATGGCTTGCTCTTTATTAGACCCCTGTTGGTCGGAGGTATCTGGGTAAGTGAACTCTGCAATGAAATATGCCACTGCCTGCCCTTTGAGCGAAGACCTTGGCTCGTAAACAATATCACACTCACCTAGTTCCACCGCCCAATACACTAATCTTCCAGATTTCTCCAGTTTGTGCAAAGCCTGTCTGAGTGGCATATCGGTGTATACCACAATGGTATTATCCTGGAAGTATGGTTTCATCCTCTTACTTGCCTCGATAAATGTTAATGCCAGCTTCTCCGAACTTAGTCTTTAGATATCTAATCTTTGCTCCTCGAAATGCTTTGGTTTTATAATACACCGGTTTTTTCACTCCATCCTCAACTCTTATCAATGCTAAACTGACTGCGCTTTCTGAAATAACCAAGTACAAATATAAATTTTCTCCTATCATTATCCTGGACAGCAATGGGGGTGTCCCCAAATATCGCTTCAACTCTTGAGATGCTTTCTCACATTCCTCATTCCATTCGAAGGTTTGTGTGAGAGTCTTGAATAATGAAAGACATCTGTCCGTTACTCGTGAGACAAATCTGTTGAGAGCTGCAACACGCCCCGTGAGGCTTTTTACCTCCTTCTTCGTAGTTGGAGATCGTAGTTCCTGCAAAGCTTTAATCTTCTTAGGATTTACCTCAATGCCTCGCTCATTCACAATATACCCGAAGAACATGCCTTCTCGTATGCCAAATATTTATTTAGTTGGGTTCACCTTCATCTGATATTTCCCCAGTTGGTCAAAGGTTTGGCTTAGGTCAACTATATGGTCAGCAGTATTGTTGCTCTTAGTCAGCATGTCATCGATGTAAACCTCCATGTTTTTACCGATTTGCTCTGCGAACACCTTATTCATCAGCCACTGGTACGTAGCACCTGCATTTTTAAGACCAAAAGGCATAACATTGTAGCAGTATGCTCCCCTTGGGGTAATAAAAGAAGTACTCTCCCTGTCTTCTGGTTTCATCTTGATCTGGTTGTAGATGGAATAAGCATCCATGAAGCTCAATAATTCATGCCCCGAGGTTGCATCTACCAGCTGGTCTATTTTGGGCAGTGGGAAGTGATCTTTTGGGCAGGATTTGTTTAAATATATGAAATCAACATACATCCTCCATTTATTATTCTTCTTTTTAACCATCACAGCATTAGCTAACCAATCAGGATATTTGACATCCTTAATAAAAGAGGCATTTTATAGTTTCTCGACTTCCTCCTGAATAGCTTGGTTCTTCTCTGGGCTGAAGAACCTTCTTTGTTGTTTCACCGATTTAACCTCCTTATTAACATTTAGTTCGGGGTAGAGGAAGGCTGGGTCTATCCCCGACATATCTTTATGACTCCACGCAAAAGCTTGCTTTCTATGCCTAAAAAATGCCACTAACTCTTGCTTTATTGATGGATCCAGCGAAACACTGATTTGAGTTGTTCGTTATGTTCGTTCGTTATCCTGAATGATGTTCTTCATTATTTCCATGACTTGACCCTTCACGAGCTCTGATTCATCTCTGGGGTCCAATGTCTCAGTCTCTGCATCTTTAGACTCATCCACTTGGTAAGTGGTGGCTTTCTTCGTGGCTTCCTCTAACTCTTCTTATTCGGCAAATAAATAGTAGCATTCCCGAGCTACTTTCTGATCACCTTTCACAAGTCCCACACCAAAGTTGGTTACAAACTTCAAGCATTGATGTACTGTGGATGGCACTACTTCAAACCTTTTCAGGCCTACCCTTCCCATGATTATGTTGTAGGCTGATTGGACATTTTTATCCATTATAAAAAGCTTACTTTTTCTGTTCTACAAGCGGGCCAGGTACCAATAAGCATGTCCAACTTGATCATCCCAAGTGGAAAGACTTTTTTGCAGGTAAAACCTAGGAGGGGCCTGTGATATGACTCCAACTAGGCTAGTTTCAAGTTTAAACTGTCAAAGCAAGGGTAGAACATGATGTCTACCGAGCTACCATTGTCTACCAATTCTCTTGAGATGATCACATCCTTCATCCTCATCTTGATCACCAAGGGGTCATCGTGAGGATATAAGATACCTTCCAAATCACTTTTGGAAAAACTAATGGTCAATTTATCCTTATCAACCTTCCTTGGGCGATCCTCTTCCGCTAGATTTATTCGCTGTATATAGGAGCATGCTTGGGCCTCATTGAGGTAAGCTTTCCGCTCAGCAGTATGATCCCTCCTCCTGCATCTCCACCTGTAATCATATTACATTCTAATGAACCAAAATGGATTACCTTAGCTTTTTGGGGAGTTCAGGATCATCCTTCAGATCATCTTCATGGTCCCTCTTTTTGTCATCTCTTATTCGGCGAGGAGATTTAGACCTCTGCCTTGCTCTGTCATTGGTCTTCCTGTCATTCTGGCGATCAACAAACCTACTCAATTTCCCTCGTCGAATGAGTGCCTCAATCTCATTCTGGAGAGCTATGCACCGCTTGGTCGTATGGCTATGGTCTTTATGGAACTCATAATACTTGGACTTATCCCTCATTTCAGGGCCTGTCCTCAACTTCTTCGACCAATTTAGTTCTTCGCTGTTCTTGATCTCCTCCAGAATATGGTTTATATCCACCTTTAAGGGAGTATAATTCCCATACTTCCTCAAGTGCTCTATCGTCTCTTTGCCTTTCGATTGCTTATTGCTTATATTATGCTTTTGATCTTTCTTCTTCGACCTGCCCTCAACTCTAGCCTTTGCTTTGGTCTCACCATTCTTCTTTGTAGCCATAGCTTCTTCGGCGTTCATTATTTTGGCTGCTTTAGCCATTAATTCCTCCATGGATTTGGCGGGATCTTTGGCCAAAGTATAATACAGCTTGTCTGGTAAAAGGCCGCTCATCAGAGCTGTAATGGTCGTCTTATCTTCGTAACTATTCACCTCTAGTTTCTCGTTGTTAAAACGAGTGATGTAATCCTTAGTGCTTTCTCCTATTTTCTGCCTTACACTCAACATGTGTGCTACCCTCTTGACTGTCTTAGCACCAAAACATAAATTTCCTATAAAGAGCTCTGCCAGTTGATGAAAAGTTGCAATCTGTCCCCGGGGGAGGATGTTATACCATATTTGAGCTGACCCAGTGATAGTTCCTGAGAATGCCCTGCACCTCATCTCATCGAGAACTGCATAGATATCGACAACAACTTGGTACTGTTCTATATGGATAACATGATCAGTCTTTTCATCGTACTTCGGCGTAACTACAAGAGCCTTAAACTTCGATGGTGTGGGAAAATCCACAATTTCTTGTACGAAGGGTGATCCTTTTACAAAGGTTCTTTGGAGAGAATTTCTGGCCTTAGCCATTTCCCCTAACATATCTTCCAACCTCTGAATGAATCCTTTCCACGCGTCATTTATAGCCTCTGATCTATTTGCCCGAGCAACAGATCGTTCATAATTCTCCTCTTAGGATCTCTCTGTACGAGCGACATGGCGTGATTGGGCAGAACCTTCCCTTAGATCATTTGGTCATTGAGAATTTCTTAACGCAATTCGAGGAGGATTTTTATTCCTCCTAGGGCCTAAATGATCAAGGGGGAGACTCTAATCAACCTCTCCAGTGCACTTGTTCGTTCCGGAGTTAAAGTGACATTTTCTTGAGAGTCTATGACTCTTATGGGAGATGTTCGACCAGGCTGATAGGACGGGTCACTGGACCTCTCAATATGATGCAATTCAGTATGCCTGGACAAGGACACATGAGGGAATAGAGTACGTCTAGATCTCGAAGATGGCAGGTGAGTGGTTCTATGAACGCTTCGCTAGCCTGACTCGGTAGGCGTTGCATTTTGAAGAGTTTAGATGAGTTATTGCATGGTATCCTGCATAGTTATTTGTCCCCTAGCTAAGCTGGCCACTATTTCATTGAGTTCATTGACAGTTGGAGGAACATACGGGTTAGGACAAACTTCGTCATTGTTCCTATTGCTAGATTCTGGGATGTCAGCCGTGTATGATGAATGTTTTAGTGAAAAATGCTACGTGTAGTCATTGCCATAGACGACACTAATCTGTTGATGTAAAAAACTAGATTTGATCTAATTAATTAATCACAGATCATTATGAATAAATAAATTAGACAATTTTTTTAAAGTGGTTCAGCCTTAATGGAAATGGCCTACGTCCACTGTTTTGTATTGCTGGGTATTTTGCCTTAGTCACAATTATGATCGCAAGTGATCAATCTCCCCATTATGGAGGGGGTTACAATGTATTTATAGCCCTTGGGCTGACCATATGAATAGACAATACGCTATTATTTAATAGACATATACATCTGTACATAATAAGAATGTTTTTTGAATTCGATGTTCATTGAATCTGTAATTATCGCTTGATCTTCTTGACTAGATGCTCTTCACGTTGAGTAGCTCGTCAAGTTAAGTACATTAGTTGCTCGTCCGGTTAAGTTGTTCGGTGAATATATATTTTGCCACGTAAGATGACACATGTCTTCATACAATTGGTCCATGTCAACTGACTAATTTTTGTATCAACATCTACTTTCTCACTATCTCTAGATTGCTCTATGATCTCGCGCTCCATCGTGAACTGAGAAAATAGTTTATTTTTAGACTTTCATGTAAATGCACCACCGACAATTGTAAAATATATCCATTAGTAACATCAAATTCATATATGTAGGTTTAAGAGTCTCTTACATGGAGAAAGAGATAACACATTTTTGGGAAAAAAGAGGGAAAATTTTAACATTGTGTAGACTACCCCTTTTAAAAGTGTCATGATATTGATTTGACTTATTGAACTAATTTCAGATTTCGAAAAATAATCTCAAGTAAAACCTCTATCCAAACAAGAATCCATCTCACACACATTCTTTACCCCTTACTATTACTATGTTTACCCATTAAGAAAGGGTTAGTTAAATAATATACTAGTTTTTTTACCTTAGTTCTACCTAACTCCATCAAGAGGTCATATACACACTCTTATACATAAAAAATGTAAATGAAAACAATAGAGTAATTAAAAGCTTCTACATTTCTAACACAATTTATGTAATGGTACAATCTTACATCCAATATATATAATTATTTTGTACATGAAGCATAAATAAACTCACTATAATAAATAACTCCTGGTCCATGTGAGGGTACAATATCACTCATGCACAATTTATATATTACCTTAAATAAACTTATGTTTAGTAATTATTTTTAGGTAAAAGTCTTCTCTATTTTTAACACTCTGTATGTAAGGTACAACTTTTCATACACTTATATATTTTTTTGTACATAAAATATACCCAACTCACCATACTAATTAAAATCTTGGTTCATTTTCAACACTCTTTGTGCAAAGGTACTACTTTTCATAAGGTGTGCATATTTATTTTGTATACAAAACATACCAAACTCACCGCCCCTAAATAAAAGCCTGGTCCGTTTCCAGCACCTTGCATAGAAGGGTGTATCCTTACATAGACTGTATATAAATGCATTGTATGAAGATTTTTTTGTCTTAATAAAGCCTAGGACGTCGACCCAAATTATTTATTCAAATGTTTAATCTTCTCAACATTTCTACATTATTAAAAAACCCATAAGGGACGAACAAAAATAACAATGTGTAGTTAAAACATACTAAGAACTATTTTGTTGTCCCATTTTAACTCTTTATCTTGGCTTACCTCTAAGACTAGATAGAAACTATATAAAATCCTAGGTTCTTAGGAATTCGACCCTCACATCGAAAAGGGACATCTAAAATACGTTATTATGTCTCGGCCCGAAGACATTAGATTGCCGTCGTAATGACATAAAAGTTCGAGTTAACATACTCCACCACTCCTTTACCAAACAAAAGGGTATCTAGCACTACACCAAAATGGGAGATTTGTGAGTGTTGTTAGCAGTCACAAATGACCTTTATAACTGCTATTTACCGTCATAATTTAGGTGGTGATAAAAGAAAAATTGTAACTCCTAACAGCAGTCACAAATTTTTACAACCCCTACGGGGGTTATGACTGTTGACCCCAATTTGTAGCTGCTAACAGCAGTCACAAATATAAGATTCGTAACTGCTGTCAGCAGTTACGAATATTACATTCGTAACTACTGACAGCAGTTACGAATCTTATATTTGTGACTACTGTTAGCAGTTACAAAATTGATAATAGTGACAAATTTATGACTGCTATTAGCAGTTACGAAATTGAATTTGTTAAATGTAATAAGAACTATTACAAATATCTTTATATTTTTACAAAATGATCAAATAATGAAAGTTAAATAAATATCATGATAACAAGTCTTAATTTTTTGACAATATTGCATTTATATTTCTGATATCCCAAATATCTAGTACAAATAAAACTTGTTTAAACTTAATTTAACATCAAACCCCCTTCGTGGGCACCAAGTACAAAACGAACATAGAATAAAAAATAAACTAAAAAAAATAACGACACAACACTTCGATGACATGAAATGTCATGAACATGTAACAAATCATTCTAAATCTAGACCTGGAGTCACCACGTGGTGGATACGCTTCGTGAAGTCTAGATATATCAGCCGTGGGGGTATTGATGCGGTGACATCCTCCCTCGTGTACTCGGAGTACGTCTGTTGATCAAGTTCAATGGACTCAAATTTTATGAATATGGTGCCTCGGTATCCATTGACTTGTGCTTGTGTTGCTTGCCACGAAGTGTAAACACCTGGATTTAGGCATTTGAATACTATGTATGCTGGGTATGCTATGTGTATTCCTGCAAACAATAAAATGTAACTATGTTAGTTACAATAAAAAATGTGGGGCACAATATCAAAACTGAATATCAAAACAGATCAGTGATTATATACATATATTGCTGAAGTTGTGTTGACGCATATAACACTAAGGACGTGTATATGGTATAGTGTATGGTGATTCTATAGTATTACTACATATGAAGTTTAAATGATGCAAGTGTGATTTGTGATGGACCAAACTATTGATTTTATATAGATAGATAATCTTAAACTATTGATTTGGGAAGAGCAATGGAAATACTTGTAAGGGTTGCCACTAGCAGAGCCCAATAGTTAGGAGGTTCATCAGAATGTAGAAGTGGAACTTGATTGCAAAATTTTGTTTTTTATGTTATGAACAAGTTTTCTAAATTTTCAGGGCTGAATAGGTAAACCTAAGGGGCTCTCTTTCCACTCTACTAACTTTTGGATCCAGTAAATCTCTATTTTGAATACATTTTTGTAATCGTTTCTCTCTTTATTTCACCACTTGAAACTTATGGCTGCGAGCCATCTAAATGTTGGGGCGATACTACCAACTCCCACCCCAAAGGACTGTATCAAGAGAATCCAAATGATTGTCCCTTTTTAATCTGAAACCTCTTCATACCTGTCATCTATGATGAATAGTTTCATCTCAACTATCACTAAAAGGAGAGCGCATAAAAAACAGACTGCCCCTGCTGCAGCGCAGGTTACAGAAATCGCCATCACAAATTGGGAGCCACACTTTGTACCATCATTCAATATTTTTTTCACATTGTTTTCAGTTGTAGGTAATAAGTTACTGCTCTGGGATTGTTGTACACAATCTCAATGCCTTGCTGATTCGTTAGGTGTTCCCATAGCCCGTCGGATGCGAATATAAGAAATTTGTATTTGGGTTGTAAGACTCTTGTATGTATGGACGTGTCAGCTCTTAAAACTGAATTGGCGCCAAAGCATCCAACTAACTCTAAGCAACTAACTTCCAACTGTTATAGTATTGAATGACGTCGTTTATAATAATGGAATAGTATAATGAAAAGACTAGAGCCTTTTTTATTTTGTTGGATAAATGATACTAGAGCCTAGAACAGGGGTAATCCCAACTAAGTTAGCACACCCTCTGAGATCCCTAACGTAAACCCAAGCCTGAATTTTATTAAAAAGGAGAAAGAGGAGTACAAAATGAAAACGAGGGGGTAGTCTGAACTCCTGAAAAGGAAAACAAAACAGGAAAAAAAATACTAGCATAATCTATAAATAGGAAGACCCTCCATGTCTCTACTAATTTCTGCAGCAGTAAAGGGCATAAAGGAAGGCCACCAAATAATCCATTGGATCAGCAGGGCATGATCTGCATTCTTACTCGCAGCTGCAACAACCTCTCTAAAAGTGTGATATATCTTGATCTGCATAGAATTAGCCTACTTCAAACACTTAATTCATTGAGATCTCAGCTGCCAAGGAGGAGAATAAGTGATGTAAAGTGCAACAAAATTTAACACGCATAGAATATCTCAAAAAGAGCAATCAAAATTCTCAATCAAAATTTAACACGTTTTACCTAAAATCATTGGAATAGGCTATCCTGCTACTGCCCTTTATCACAGATATTTTCCCCTGAAGTTCGTATAGACCTATAAATTCACTGCTATCAAAAGAGTAGAAATTCAGATACACAGGTCTCATATGGCTACAACAGAAGCTTATAAATCTTAGATACACAGGTCAAAAGAAGATTGGATCTTCCAAATTAAGTGTAATAGCTTACAAACTTGTTCATTGGGAAGTATGCTTACATATACATTTTGCTACTCAACCATGTGGAACTACATACAATGTTCTACTGTCTCATTATATTTTATATAATGTACTTCTGAACTACATACAACCATATGGAACCACATACATTTCCCATAATGTCTACTCAACACTGATGCTTCTAAAATGTGCTGCAGCATAAATATATATATTGTATTCTCTGTATGACTGCCTTCTCACCTCAACTCTAAAATTTATCGGAGATGATGAAGAGGATGAGTTTGTTTCAAAGCTCGTTACTTTTTTACTTTCAGAAGTGTGTCCATCCGTTGCTAACTTTGACTTGTTTCTAGATTCTCCCAGAGTAGGGAGACTATAATGAACAAAGTATTTGGCATCCACAACCCCAATATTTATAGTTCTATTCCCCTGTGCGCAATAACCAAGAAGATCACTTCTATCCACCCAGTGCACATCTCCAAGAAGATCATATACAGTACACATATCTAGGCAACTCTCGAGAAAATCGAAGCCATCACTTTTATCCACCCAGTGCAGGGAGGAGCTGTATTGTTTCCATTGAAGTCACTCCCATTATCACCAAACTTGTAAATTCTCCTGTGCACATTTGATATCCTCACACGTGCAGTAATCTGATGTCGCACTTTTAGCACACCATATGATGTGAACTTAAAATTCAACTAATATTTATTAACTATTAACAAATGCCCCCGTTCCTACACACTGTAATTCCTAGGTATCTCGCCATACAACTTTAGGCATCCAAGTTGTGTACTTAAAAAAAATGGATCAGAATATGTGGACATGTACATGATACATGTCCATGTATTGGTGCTTTATAGTACATGTATGGCAGTATCATCTCATCCAGTTAAAAACATCTATATAATCAGATTTGATGAAACGAACTTCAATTCAGTGAAGCTAATATAAGATTATGCAACACGTGGGTCGCTAATACCAAAACTAACACAGTACCAGCCACATGTTCAAATAAAGACAAACCCATTCAGATAAAGACCATCACGTGATCTCATTAATTCGACGCAGAAATTCACCTGCATCTGTGATGAAATAATAATAGTATAGCCGTTGGACTATAACATAAATCATATTCACAACAACTGATGTAAGCTCGAAAGTTAAATATAACCCTGTAATCAAGGATGAAAAGAGGCTTCCATAATCTTTATTCAATAAGAACCTATACCAGTCAGGTGTTGGATATAACGGATGATTCTCTTCTCTTGGCTCAATACTACTAACGTAAACCTTACGTTCAAATATCAGCAGTTGATGGCCATGCACCACCATTCTAGTAGCAGCTAAAGCAATAACTTGTCCACTTACAATATTCCTTTGATTTAAAAAATCTAATGAATCGACATATGGATCATGTGGAGGATCAGTTGAATCTCCAAAGTTTGGATCAATTAACGGGGGTAGGACTGTAATTGTGGGGACTTGGATGCAGGAATGGAGTGAAATTTTGAGGACTTGGATGTGGGAAAGGAGTATAATTGCAAGGACTTAGATGCGGGACAAGAGTGTAATTGTGAGGACTTGGTATTTTGAGTCCATTCGATTCAAAAGCACTTAAAAACATGGTAACAGATGATTTGAGAAATGCCATGTCCTCATCATGTTTTTCTTCTCGTGTCTTTACTCTAGTCAACTGTGATACTATAGGATCAATTGCCTAAAGTTTACTTTTGGACGCGGCTCCAACACCACGAGTTGCCCCCTAGTGTTTTTTCCTCTAAAGGCAGTCAATGCATCTGTATCAACACTGTTTTGGCTTCAAGAACCTTGACTACTTCTCAGCTCACTCAATTTTTCTTGCAAAATTAATTATGAATCGATTAAAATGATTGAACGACTAAACTTGAAGGAATTTAATTATTACAGCTGAGATTACGAAACTCACCATATCATCGGCTACCTTTGGGTGAAACTCCCCAGTTTTTTGCCTACGACTTTCGATATACAGTTATGAATGATCAACAGGTCGTTTATTTTTAAGCACCTACAAATTAATTTGCCATTAACTATTTGAGCAAGATATATGATATATATACACATTAAAATAAGAAAGGGTGTATACCATCTCCTCGATTTTCTCAGCATATGACATCCGACTAAGACAATGGACGTCAGTCTTTTTTTCCTCGTTCACCCGACCTTGGTGTCTTTGTTTCAATTTTTCCTCAGATGCTTCGCGCAAGACGAATTCATTCCACTCATGGACATGGATATGCTCTTCTCCAGTACTTGATCCTTCAGGGACTTTATCCCATCACTGTCCAATCCCATAAAATAAGTCAAGCGGAGGTTACTTCTAAAAGTCTTCAATTGAATACCAATGGCTTTTATGGACCCCTTCTTCTGGTCGGTCAAAAGATTGAACTCTTTCATGCGCGTATCCCACAAGTCGTCTTTTTTTACTCGCTCAACCGTATCCCAACTCTCATATTTTAAGACAATACAAGATTTTAAGAAAGACAAGGCTCGAGCTTTAAAAGGATTCTTGCCACCTATTGGCAAACCAAATAGGTTAAGGGAAACGTCATCACAAGAATCAATGGCAAAATGTTCATCATGACTTCGACTTTCTGGCCTAGATGATGAAAATGTATTTTCGAACGCCATTTTCTGCATTTATATATTTATGCATTAGTCCATATGTTAATACAAGAGTAAGGAAATAATATAAAAAAATATAATATAAGTTATAACTTTTCAACATATTCTAAAAGTTTTGATAATTCGACCATGTCATAAGTTTCATACTTCATCATTTCACGTAAAGTTTTTATTGGCCATGTCTTCGGAAGTGTGCTGATAATTGCATTTCTGACACTAAACATGTTAGGTAGTCTGCCTTCTCTCCTAAGCCAATAATAGATGTTAACTTTGTTATGCATATGTTTTCTCACAGTAGAGTCTGAACGCATCCTTATCCTCTTCATTTCTATCCACAAAGGATGGATTTTTCTTTCTTCGAGTTCTAAAAACTCTACTAACTGCATCGCATTACTTGGATTGTGTTTTATGAAAACCCTTTCAACTGCTTCATGCCAACCTTTAGGTAGTGTGCGTAGTATTGATTAAAATAAATATGCTTCAGGTATATTCCACCCATGATCTCGCAAGTAATTGCATTATTTTGTTTTTCGATAGCCGTGCCGATAAATTGACGTGTTCTCTATAAAAGACCTATTTTAAAAATCGTTGCATGTATATACGATATATGACATCCTGAAAAAAATAATGATAAACTTGTGAACAAAAGGCACTACGAATACATGTTATGAAATAATTTAAACATGCTATTATATATTATTTTCAAGTCAACATTTAAATCAATAGAACATGCTACAATTAAACATCTACTCCTGTAATGTGTTTAATAATTTCTTTAATTCTGGGTTGTCGTCCATAATAGGCTGAATCTCGATAGGTGCCTCTATTTCGTCTACCAATATAGTTAAGTGCTTAGGAGAATGTAAAACAACACACTATGGATCGTTATTAGGGATCTTTGCATAAAACACTTGCTTTAAGTTTTGGAATGCACAAACGAATGGCTCATAATTCACATTATCTTTACTCTTCAACTTGGACAAATCAACCTTCAGCATGTGGGTGTCAGGGTCGACCATACATGCATTCTTGCCCTCCACTCTCACCCAGTTACAGTAAAATACAGGTATGCTGAAAGATGTATAATCTAATAGCACAATTTGTTTTATAATCCCATAATACGTCATCTCAGCTTCTATCAAGTTTTTATCTTTCGCGCTTGCCCTGAAATAAGTTAATGCTCTATATGAAATGCCTCTATTTTGTTTCCCAATGAGTTTTAGCTCGTGTGTGCTTGAAGAGAACACAAAACCATTGACACGATATTGTCCAAACTCCTTGGCTACAAAAATAGGCCCATTTACTAGACGTGCAAGCCTCATCGACACTTCACCAACTTTCAATAACTAAAACCAAGAAAGTATTTTCATTGTGAATATGTTGCAAAGATAGTAAATAAAAGTGAGGTATTACTATAGTCACGTCAGAAGCTACCCAATGCCTAAAGTTATTGTCTACGCCCGCTCCTCCCTTCCTCCTATTGGCACGCCCGCACTCATTATATTTCATAGGTTAAAACAATAAAAATATTAATTTCTAATGAATATAACATCGAACATATTACATTATTTTAAAAAACATTTTAAATAAACTCACATTTTCCATTTATCTATGTCTTCATGCGTCTCGAATACATATCGAGCCACTTGGTTATATTGCGCATTTATTAGCTTCACTACTTTACCTTTCCCCAGGACCTCTTCATCCGCAAACTCTTCTAATTCGTCAATAAAGTGTTCACGACCTCCAATGTTTGGGTTAGGTATATATTCCTTTGCATTCAAGGAAGCCTCTTCCATAATGTACTCCTCAGCAATGGACCCCTCAACGTACCGTGTATTCTTAATGTAATCTATAAAAGTTTTTATTAATCGTTCGAACGGATACATCCATCCGTACCTTACTGGTCCACATAAAAGCGCTTCATCGCATAAATGCACTAAAAGGTGGATGCTTATGTCAAAGAATGAGGGAGTAAAGTACTTCTCAAAAACACATGTAGCCTCAGCCAAATTTTCTTTCGCTGCCATTATATGCTTCCTGTTGACAACTTTCTCGCACTATAGGCAGAAACATAAGCTAATTTGTATAATGGCCCTTTCGAAGATCCTTGTGTTCCGAAAAACAGTGTCCAAAAAACAGAGGGACAAGTTTCATTATCACATGCCAACCGTGAGACTTGCACTTTTTCAAATATTTTGTTGCGTCGCGGACAATCCTGCATAAGTTAGATGAGAAATTAGAAGGGAACTTCAATCCCTTTAATGTTTCCAAGAGCATATTTCTTTCTTCAATGCTCAAAGTATAAGATGCAACAGGCATATGCTTTTTTCTAGTGTTTGGATCTTCTTTCAACCATAATGATCTTCAAATCTTCAAATCACGAAGATATTCACGGGCTTTTTCTCCATCCTTGGAATGAGAACCACCAATGCATATGCCTACGAGATGATCAATAATATTTTTCTCAGCATGCATTATGTCTATCACATGTCGCACAGGATGTTCCTTCCAGTATGGCAAATCAAACATTATTAATCTCCTCGACCACGCCGTCTTCACATCAACATTCTTTCTCTTACGCTTTTGGGACAAAATTATGGGGTGTTTCCCCCTTAACTTTTGATCAGCCTTTAATGACCTTTCTTCAATTTCCAAACCAGAAAGTCTTGATGGAGGTGGCCGCGTCTCGGTGCCTTCTGGGAGAAAATTTCTCCGTATTGACCTGAATTTGTGACTTTGGGACAGAAATCTCTGATGACTATGATAAAAAAAGTTTACCACTTTTCTTAAGCCATATGGTTTTATTATCCTCTCCACATATAGGACAATCCAGGTAACCATGCACATTGCACCCAGATAAGGTCCCATAAGCAGGAAAATCATGAATTTCCCATATCAACATAGCTCTCAAAGTGAATTCCTCCTTTTTGTACGAGTCGAAAGCTATCACACCTTTAACCCATAACTCATTCAATTCATCTATTAGTGGTGCTAAGAAAACATCAATGTCACAACCCGGTGCTTTTGGACCTGCTATCAACAACGACAAAATTGAAAACTCCTTTCTCATGTACAACGACGGGGGAAAATTTAAAGGCGCTGCAAACACAAGCCATTTACTCTTATCTGTGCTCAATTTCCCAAACGGGTTAAACCCATCTGTTGATATTCCTAGGCGAACGTTGTGTGTTTCTTTAGCAAAGTTCGAGTATCGATGATTTACAGATTTTCACAGATATGAATCAATCGGATGTCGCATGAGATTCTCACCCACCTCCGCTCGACCATGCCAAGTCATTGCCTATGCTATCCATGGTATATGCTATCCATGGTATAGTGTAAAGTCTCTTCAATCGAGGACCTAAAGGGAAATACTTTAACACCTTCTTAGTTATTTGTGTATCTACTTTCAACAAATGTTTATTATGTACTATCATCTTTTGTTCATAACTAGGTTCCTTACATACATGACAAGCCCGTTTGTCCTTGTGCTCCTTATAGTATAAAATGTAGCCATACTTGCAGCAATGAATTGATTTGTATTTCATACCCAAACATTTTAAATTACCCTTCATGATCGAATGATTGACTCGCAATGTATTTTCTTTGGGGAGCAAATCTTTTGGCCAAAGGAGTATTGCCGTCACACTTTTTCCCGACAAGACAAATTTGCTCTTTAAGTTGTGCAACCCAACCATGACATATAACATTGTGTGGTAGGGGTTGAAGTTATGGTATAATGGTGTTGTGGTTGCGGCTTTTAACCGTATATCATCCCTATCTTGGTCAGTATCATTGCCAACATGAACCTCACAGCCTAAATCATTTCCTCTACTATCTTGCTTTTCTTGTATTTCGTGCACTTCATACGTATCATTTATGAGATCATTTAACATAGCATGTATTAACGGGTCACCATTTGTGTGAACCGTTTCATTGACAAGTATTTCTTCTGGAATATACTTAAATTCCCTCTCCCCGTGGAAATGCCAAAATGTGTAGTCAACTTGCATACCCCAATGAAACAAATGTACTTTTACATCTACCCCTTTCAAACGTTTACCATTTTTACAACGATTGCACGGGCATGGGATAATATCTGTTTCGAGATTCTTCATTGGATAATTCACAAAGTTTTTAACACCATTAACGTATACTTTCCCCACTCTACAACTTTCACCCATCCACTCTTTATATTGTGAAAACCCCATTAATTCTACAATACAAACAAATAGAAACTCAGTAAATTATAAAACTAAATGAATATTCATATAGGCTTAGCAAAAGTATTTTAGTTATTACATGAATGGGTTCTATATTCCCCCAAATTAAAGAAAACCCTAGAATTGATGAAAACTTAGCGCTTCCCATTAAAGTTAGCATACCTATTGAGGAAACAAACATTAAGTGTTACGAAATCAAACATTATGTGTTATGAAATCAACCATAATTACATCCTCAAATTGTTCAAAATTCAAACAAAATCAAGTAATATGTTTAAAACATACAAAAAATGTATTTGGTTACATATAAAAAAATAGATTCAAAATGTATTTCTTCCACTCCCCCCCCCTCCCCCCCCCACCCCCCCACCCACACATGTAAGGCATATGTGTGTAATTGTTCACCGACTCGGGATTCTGACTCATTTTGTGTGACACAGTGACGTATCTGCATTGGTTCATGTTTGGGGTCCACTAATTCATTCAAAACACGAACTAAAGTAGACACGAAACGATTTCAAAACACGAACTAATGTATCGCAAAAAGGGAGTTGAAATTTTGAATCGGCATAGAATTACACGATTTCATATTGGTGTTGGAACACATTACTTTGCATAGTGAATTATGTAATTATTAAAGCACTAATAATATAAAGAAGAAACGAAGGTTAATAAATGTTCTAATTCATTAATAATTACAGAATTCACTAATAATATAAAGAAGAAACAGTTGATGAAAACAAAACAGACATTAAAAGCTCACAAACAAATACTCACAAATAAAAAACCGATAAAAAACAAATACCCAGATGCACAGTCACAAAATTCGAACCTCAACCCAGATGCACCCAAAATTCATTTTCATTTCACAAATAAAAAATCGAAACAATGAAAACTGCGAAACAATGAAAATAACAATGGTGGGTACTCACATAAATAATTAAGGAAACAATGAAAACTGCGAAACAATTTTTCGGGGTACTGACAACAATGGTTCTTCTCACAAAACTTCACAACAACAAATGGTTCTTCTCACAAAATTTCACAGCAACAAATGCTTCTTCTCACAAAACTTTACAACACGAAATTAAGGAGAGAGGGGCAGGAGTGTGAAAAGAGAGAGAGGAGAGAGAAGAGGGAAATAAAAGTTAGGTAAAAAATTTTGTGACTACCAACAGCGGTTACGAACTAAATATTAGGCCAAAATTTGTGACTTCTAGAAGCGGTTACAAATTTATGGCTGCCAATAGCAGTCATAAAATTAGTATTCGACTAAAATTTATGATTACTGAGAGCGGTTACAAATTTATGACTGTCGATAGTAGTTACAAATTTAGTATTAGACCAAAGTTTGTGACTCTTCTTAGCAGTTATAATTTTGTGGTTACTGGTAAGAGTCATAACTTAGCCCTACTGATAAATCTGTGACTTCTTGTGACAGTTATAAATTTGTGACTGATTATAGGAGTCACAAATTAATTATATGGTAACATTTGTGACTCCCATTATTGGTGACAAACTAATTGACCTAAATTTTTCATTACCCATTGATTTTATCACCCTCAATGGGAGTTACGAATAATTTTATGACTGATCCTAGGAGTGAAAAGTTTGTCATCCCCATTGGCAGTCACAAAAAGACAGTCACAAAATTAGCATTTTGGTGTAGTGCAGGAAAAAGCCTGTATGGTCGAGATATCCCAAAATCCTTTGAATGCACGGAACACCTTTTTTTGCTTGGAACACTTTTCATCCATTGATAGATAAACACCATCCAAAATTATGTTTACCAGAACATATATATCGACACCACACTTATTCTTTGCCTTAGCTATGTAACTAAATAAATGGATATATATGCTTACTGTTAAGTCCCTCTTGTGAGCATAATCTACCATGATATATCTCCTCATAATACGCCGCAACAATGTATTCCCCCCGAGATGATTCAAATCTCTAAGCGACACCCCTATTATCCATCCCAAAATACAAAATATCTCCACATGCATATTCTTGTATCCACCATGAGATATCATGATATCTTTAAAATACTCATACCAGAATTATATAGGCTTTGATCTTGTGGACAAATGAGTACTTAAGCAAAATATTGATCCCTGTTCATGAACACAAGCTTTATGATGTGTCCTGTGACACACTATCCCATAATACATCCCGATGAACTACACAAAAAAGCCAATTTGGCATGCTTACACACGGAGAATCTGACACGATTTTAAGCCGTGCCAAAGTCTGGAATTTTTTTTTACAATCTGACATGGTTTAAGACCGTTCCAAAATTAGGCACAGTTTGAAATCGTGTCGAATTTAGAAAGATTAAATAAGGCCCTGTTTAATAGAAAAGTGGAAAAATGCAAATGATTCCAAGGCAAATAGTTCCAAGGCAAACTCGTATTTTTCAACATGTGTCTATTTGATACAGGTTGGAAAATCATTAATTTTTCACATTTTCTATCAAACACAAAAGCTGAAAAATAGTAATAATGTGAAAAAATTATTTAAAGAACATATATTATTTATATATATATATATATATATATATATATATATATATATATATATATATATATATATATATATATATATATATATATTTATACTATATATATTGAATATATATTATTTACAAAATATATATTATATATATTTCATTAATATTATTTTTAGAATATATATACACACATTACGGAATATATGAGATATACGAAATATACAAATTATATTAATATATAAAATCTACAAAAATAAATAGATAAATATATGATATATAAAAAATATTTTTATTATTAAAAAAAAGATGAAATACATGAAACATTTAAAAAAAATATACAAAATATAAGACACTAAAAACATTTCCCACCTTAGTCTCATCCACTAAAAACAATATCATTCGCAAATAACATATATCACGGTACCTCATCTTGTATTTTTCAAGTCAACTCACCCATAACAAGAGCAAAGATATAAGGGCTTAGTTCTAAACCTTGGTGTAGACCTACACTAATTAGGGAGTTACTATTTTCTCTAGCTGATGTTTTCACTATAGTCATGGCCTCATAATACATATCCTTGATTACATCAATATATCTACAAGTCACTCCTTTTTATGGAGAACCGACCATATTATACCTCTTGGTATCTTATCATACGCCTTCTTTAAATCTATAAAAATTATATTAATGTCCTTCATTTTCTCCCTATACCTCTCCATTAATCTCCTCAATAAATAAATTACTTCCATTATTGACCTCCCAGACATAAACCCAAATTGATTCTCAGATACTGTTATTTTCAATCTCAATCTATATTCAATCACTCTCTCCCGAAGTTTCGTTGTATGACTCATTAACTTAATACCATGATAATTTGAACAACTCTATATATATCCCCTTTTATTTTTATAAATAGGTAATAAAACACTATTTCTTCATTCATCGGACATCTTATTAGTCATTATAATTGTATTAAATAATTTTATAATTCAAGATACTCATTTATCCCCTAAGCACTTCTAAACCTCAATAGGGATACCATCTGGTCCTAAAGCCCCTCCTGTTTTATTCTTTTTAGAGCAATCCTAAACTTCGTTGTCCTGGTTTTGCGAAAAAATATATTTTCTAGAGTCTCCCTAAGTTCCTCTATATCTAATCTACTCCCATTATCTCCATTCAATATCTCTCAAAGTAGTTTTTTGATCTTTCCATAATCTCATCATCCTTGACTAGGACTCACTAATCATCACTTTCAATACACTTAATGTTATTAAAGTCTTTTATTTTTCTATCTCTAAGTTTAGCAAGCTTGTAAATACCTTTTCCCCTTCTTGTGTTTCTAATTTTGTATAAAGATCATCATACGCCTTTAACTTAGCATCTCCTACCATTTTCTTAACTTCCTTTTTAGCCTATTTATATTTCTCAAAATTTTCTTCATTTCTAATTATTGCCATGATTTAAAGCACCCCCTTTTGATTTTTACTATGTTTTGTATTTCTTAATTTCAACATTAAGTTTCTTTAGATTGCGCCCCCCTGCCTTTTGATTCTCCAAGAGTTTCTTTTTAATATTCTCTTAATGCATGTGGCCATATTATTCCACATTATGTCAGTCTCCTCTTTAGTGTTTCATGACACTTCATTTAATATTTTATCTTTAAATAGTTATAATTTCTCTCCTTTTAAGTTCCACTACCTAGTTCGTGGGTTAATCTTCTCTTTTCACAGTCGTGATTGATTTTTAATACTTATATCCAACACTATTATCCTATGTTGTGAGGTTAAGATCTCTCTTGGGATAACCTTACAGTCTTTATATGTTAATCAGTCTCTTTCCTAATAATGAAAAAGTCTATTTGGCCCTTTTGAATTCCACTTTTATATGTTATTAAGTGTTCAAGCCTCTTTTTAAAATATGTATTTACTAGTACAAAATCAGAAGCCATCGCAAAATCTAAAATAGACTCTCCACCGTCATTCTTATCTCCAAAACCATATTCTCCATGCCCTATCACATATCCCATAATCTTTTCTCTTACATGGCCATTAAAATCTCCCTTATATAGATTTTCTCATCTACGGGTATTTCTTGAATTAGTTCATCCATTTGTTCCCAATATTATACTTTTTGTGCTCATCTAATCCTACTTGGGGCGCATAAGCAGTAATAATATTAATTATGTTTTTACTTAATACCAGTTTTACATGTTTAAGTCTATCACCTTTCCTAATCACAGTTACGGTATTATCCTTAAGGTTCTTATTTACGATTATTCTAACTCCGTTCCTATTTTTATGTTTTTCTATATCATATAATTTAAACCATGTATTTTTTTTAATTTCTATGGCGATCCAACTGACCATTTAGTTTCTTGTAATTAAGCTATGTTAACTTTTCTTCTTATCATGGTATTCATTAGCTCCACCCATTTCCCTGTCATAGTCCCTATGCTGTAAGTTGCTAACTATGGTCATCCCTCCCGTTAGGGGCACGCGCACGGGGGTCTGGCGTCCTTTCTTGGGGTGTTTTAGACGTCAACAATTGGGGGTGATGTATAGAGATAGAGTCGCCAGCCTATTTTGCACAAAATAGGCAAAAAAAAATGTTGTCGCCTTGAGGTAATGACATCAAATACATACTGATGCTTACGAAACCAATTAGTTCAAGGGTTCGGGGACTAAGTTACGAAATGAGAAGGTGTCAGGCACCAATTTCGCCCTTCGGTCTCTCATGGGCTTGTGTTATTCTTCTCCTTAGTAACTCTATAAAGTGTGTGTGTGTATATATAAATGGAGAGTGAAATTACTCGACCCGCATCATGGATAAAGACGGAGTGAGGTCATCCTTAGGAGTGTTCCCAAAATATTAATCAAGACATTATGTATGAGTTTGTCGAGTCACTGAGCGTTTATAGAAGGATGAGGGTGTAAGTTAGACAAAACATAAGCATGAATCACAAATATATGATATAAAAATAATATATGAACAAAAATAGGAGAGGACTCGAATCTCGAATTTCACCCGAGACGCCTACGTAGCCTAAAAAGGTGTCAAAGTCCACGTAGTTCTCATATAATACAGGATGGGGTTTATCTCATAAATCCAATCGAGTACTTTTCTTATGTGTGCATGTGTGTGAAAAAAATGATTTTTTAGTGTGAGAAAATAGAGTGAGAAATCACGGTTTGGAATTTACATGCAAAGTCTCTTTTTCTTATTTTTTTTTATAGAAAGTATAGTATGTGCAATACTACTCATAAAAGGTTGGATATTAATATGTGTGATCTAATTAAAATGAAATGCTAAAATAAGAATTAAGTAACTAATGAGAAAACAAGAGAGTTTAATGACATAGTGAAAGATTTGGACCTTCTTTAGATGCCTTGAAGTTAATCTTGAATGTTGAATGGATGCTCTTGCAAGTGGATGAAGGTGGTATGAGAGGGAAGTAAATTTGCCAAATTGGAGAAGGAAAAGACGCAAATGGAATGTGGGGGAGAGATTTCAAGATGGAAACCACGCTGCCTTAAAGGGTATGTTGCTTAGATCACTAAGAAGGTTATTTTTGAGCTCCCATAGAAGTGAGATCATGCTCTTCTTATATAGGGTTAAGGGGGTGCCAATCGACATTATTCTTGACCTGCCAATCGACATGGAACCCCAAGACACACTATCGATAATCAGGGAAATGGGTTTGCCTCTCGGTAGTCCTCTAAAGATTTTTCAAAAAAAGGGTCATAAAATACAATCCATAAGTCCAAATTGTTCACATGACAAACCATTGGAAAGGGTATTCATATCCCTTTAAGAATCCATGGGACACTCCCGGGTTCAGGAACTGACTTTGGTCAAAGAGGGCTCAGAAGCGCCCATCGATCTTTTGGACAAGAGGGAAACGGATCATTTGTTCGATCCATAAGGCTGATTTGCACATGAGGCTAACCATTAGAAAGTTTAGGCAGGGCCCTTAGCTATTCCAAAGAGATTCACTCGGTTCGAAAAGTTAACCAAGGTCAAATGGGGCCTGAAAGTGTTCGGTGACCATTCGGAGTAAATAGGGTCATTCGTCCGTACCGTAAGATTGATTTGTGCACGTGACAAACTGTTAGAAAGATTATTCATAACCCACTGAGGGTCTAAAGCGCTTTAATCAAGTTGGTATGTTAACCAGAGTCAAACGGGCCCCGGGAGCTCCTGGTGGCCTCCAAATCAATTTTTAGGGAAAATTGACCATTTATCCAAATTGTAAGGCCAATTTTCACACAGGGTAGACGATTGGAAAGGGGATTATGGACCCTTAGAAGATCCAATGAGCTGTCGTTCAGTTGAGAAAATTGATTGACAGTCAAGTGGGTCTCGAGAGCGCCCAGTGGCCTCTAGATCAGTACTCGAAGTATGACCTAGGGTTTATGGTGAATGAGGAAGTTCTAGGGACATAAGGATATGGTTATGGGATCCTAAAATGTGGTGCATATAGATCCCCTCGATGAGTGATCTTGGAATAAGTGAAGGCTATCAAATAAATACCACATTGACGTTAGGAAAGAGGGTTTTTAAGGTCAATTCTACAGATCAAAAGGACAAGGTTGACCGGTTTAGAGGGTCAAGATCGATTCTGAGGACCTAAGGTTGTGCCAAGGATGATCTATTTGGGAGTCAAGTTTAATTCTGAGGACCTATAGTCGTGACAATCGATTCGATGAGTAGATGTCAATTCTGAGGTACTATAGTTATGATGACCAGTTCTTAGTGTTGAGATCGATTCAGAGGATAAAAAATTATAGATATCGCTATTACGGGTCGAGGTTAATTCTGAGGGGCTATAGTTGTAATAACCAGTTCTGAGATCCGAGGTTAATTCTGAGGACCATAAGTTGTAGGGACCAATTCTGTGAGTTGAGATCAATTCCGAGGACCTAAAGTTGTGAGGACCAATTATGCGGGTTGAGGTCAAATATGAGGATCTAAAGTTATGATTTGGTGTGGGATATCTCCTTTGGGGGGGGGGCATGAATGATTTTGATGGAGGTGCATCCTGAAGTTCTACTGGGGGACTGGTTTTGACTTGAGATTTCACTGGGGAATGGATTGGGAGATAGTTTAGTCTAGATATTCCACTGAAGAACTCGAAAGATATTATCTTGCAATTTCATTGGGGAAGTGTTTGATTTGAGGTTGAGATTCTGTTGGGGAAGTATTGACTTGAGATTGAGATTTCGCTGGGGAATGGTAGTATACTTTGATGCTGATAAAATGCTGGAATGTCAATCCCGCTGGGGGTCTTAAGGGCTTTTAAGGGGCTTAGTGCTCCAAAAAATGGTTTTCTTGATGAAGAAATCTTCTAATATTTTCCTAGTATTTTTAGGAATTTTTTGGATAATTTTTGGATTTTTCTGCCATTTTTGTACAAAATTTATAAGGGGTGCTGATAGGCAGGCTGGAGGGGTTTCCATTTCGCAATGGCACATACTCTTAGTCTTCTTCAGAAAGAGGAACATACAGGTGCCGATCGGTATGTACATGGGTCTACTGATCGGCACGACGCTTAGACCCTTATAAAAAGAGGGAAATCCCTCCTTAATTTTCACACCTTCAAGTGTTCGAATCTTCTTCTTTCTTTCTCTAAAAATAATTCCTAAGTCCTTTTACTTTCAAGAGTTCAAATGATAGGATATTTTAACAAGAAATATAATGTGGAGTGACTGGGCGTTGATGATCGGGTTGGCCTTCAGTGGGAGTCTAGGGTGTCCCTTGCCTTGGGCAACGAGAATGCCGGTGATATTTTTGAGCCTATAGCTAAAGAGAACTTCCTTTTGCGTGAGACTGCACACCACCGTTCGTCTAAGGTGAAGAACCCTAGTGGCTACGTAAGTAGGGTGACATTTGGTATTCCTTTTTCTCTTTGCTCTTTATGCTAATGAAAGTTTTTTCTTCTTTTGATTTGGCAGACTGATATAGCTTCTTTGAGTATGCATTCTCTGGGAATGGTAGAGTTGAAGGATGTTTGGGAGCATCTCTTGGAGGTGATGCATCAGATGGTTTATTCTATTGGTTTTGTCCATCTGGGCAATCCCTAAATGAGACGTTGCATTCTACCGTGATGTTGTGTGCTCGAGGAGAGAGGTGGCGGCACACCACTCACACCTTCCATTTGGGCTTCGGGGATATGACTGTTAATCGTATAGATGTTCAGCAACTACTAGGGATTGACTATGAGGGTGTTCAGATAGAGGTGGATTGCACAGTGAGGGTGACTTTGTAGGTGGTTCAGGCGGCTTTGGGTGATGTGGGTAGGATTATTTCTGGATTTCTATTTGTATCTCAACTCTTCAGGAGGTGATTTTGAGTAGGAGAGTAGACGTTACTGACGGGCGGCAGGTGAGACAGATGGCCCGATTGTTCATTTTTCTTTTGCTTGGCAGAATTCTGGTGGCAACGAGTGCTGACGTCGTTATCTCTAGTTTTAGCCATTTTTTAGGACAGTTTTCGGTGTCTAGTTATTTGCTTGGGGGAGCTTGACTTTGGCATTCCTCTATTCTTCTTTGGATGGTTTTAGCTGGTGCTTTTGGCAGACTTTTACAGGGTCCATGTATCTTTTGGAGGAAACTTCAAACTTATTTTTCTTCTTCTTTATTTCCTTACATTCTTCTTTAGTTCTTTTATTGATTCCTATCTTTTGTAGACGTGGTTTTACGAGGTGATAATGTGAGGTTGATAGTGTAATGACCCAAATTTTATATGTTCATATATACAGTTTTAAATGTTGTATTATTTCATATGTGATATGAATAATGTTAATTTATTGTTTTAATCAAATCCTCCCTTCATAAATCAGGAAATATCAAATTAGTTACAAACATAAAATTTCAAAGTTTTTAGTAGGAATGTTCGTATTAGAGACTAGTTTTTACCATTATAATATAACAATTGACTTGAGGTAAAAACTAAAAATTTATAGATATATGAATTAGGTTTGTGTCACAACAACCGTTTCATCAAACGGACATTCGAGTGAGAAGATATCATCTTTTTATAAACAAGGGGTAAGTAGTCATTTACCCTTAAATGATATTTTGCCTTACATAGTTGCCACATGTCATACTTTAATTGGACCAAGGGGAGGTGACTTTGGACGACTTAAAAACTTTTAAATAACCTCCTTATTTATCAAAATTGATTAAATCAAAGTCTTATAGCATATCATAAGCTAAATGATAATTTTTGGGGTAGAATTTTTTTTTTATGAAACTTTAGGGACTTGATTTTTGAAATAATGAAAGTTTTAGGGACTAAAATGAAAATATATAAAGGAGCATTTTTTAAATAAAATATTTTCAAGTACCTCTAAGAAATATTGAAAATGTATGATGTAAAATTACTAAAATAACCTTTATGTGTAAAATGACCCTAATACCCTTAATAACTTTACACCTCATGCTTAACACCTCGTGCTTCTTTTGGACACATACACCGCACACGTGTCACCTTTATAGGAAAGGATAAAACTCATGTCAATCCTTTAGAAAAGTTAAAACACGTGTCGCGGCCTGGTGCATTAAGACTGCAAGAGTCCCGTTACGCGACACGCGACACGCTGACTCGCCAAAATCAATGCCAAGTCATTAGGACACGTGTCAACACCCTAATAACTTTGGAAAATTATAAATAGAGGACTTAGGATCAGTTCTTACACGAAATTCATTCCAAAGATAAGAGATAAATAGTGAGATAAAATACGGGAAAGTTAAGAAGAAGTTTCGTCTTAATAATTTACGAGTGATCCAAGACTCAGCATCTGTGACTTCAGATTTCTGTTTTAGGTGAGTACTCTGACATTCCTTGTGAGTTTTAATTATATGATATTATGCAAACCATATATATGTTTTTAAAATGATTTTATTCTCAAAATTCTTCTGATACCAATGATTGATTCCTTGAGATATGTTTATATTTGTCCATATAGACATACCGATGAAATAGTGTTTTGAAAACGATATTGAATATTGGAAATAAGATTCGGCCTAAGGGATCTCTCTTACTGACTGACCTTCCCAGCTGGGTTATCACTGGTGTGCCCGGAATGAGGCGTTGTGATGAACAAGTTCTATTGTCCCTCAACTACCGAGGAATAATACGGTATTAGAGTGTACTTGGCCATTAAAATTATATGATTGAAGGAAAAAGATATTGCAAATTGATTTGTCGTATCTGTTATATTCTGTGCTATTCATTTTTATAAACTTTCATCTCAAATTTTATACAGCAAATCCCTATCCATATATGTATATGTCTACTCTTTGGATTTGAATAGGTATCAATTTTTTGAACAAAACCTTGGAATGTCTAGAGATTTAACCTCACTCGGCTTTTAGCTGATGTTGTATAACTAACCATTTTTCAAGAAATAAGTAGGCTTGGAGGGAACGGAAAAGGACTATACAGAAGATTCGGCTTTAGAGCTATTTTTGTTATTTTAAGTAAAAAGTTTGTTATATAATATAGAGCATGTTTGGTTCTCTTGTAATAAGTGTTAAATTTCCTTTTAAGTTGTAACTCGTAATATAAATGAAGTTTCCTTTTAGAAAGCTCTGATGACGTAATTCCTTTAATTTCAGTATTTTACGATTCATAACCATGTAATTATATTTTCGTTTCATTTACTTAAGAAAATAATTTAAGTCAGAATATTTGTTGCCTTGGTGGCATGTTAAGACACTCGTTCCCCACTACTATTTTGGGACGGGGTCGTGACAGAGGTGGTATCAGAGCATAGGTTATGAACCCGTAGACTATTGAACATAAGTTTCGAATGTTATCCAGACATAAAATATAGGATTAAATATTCAACTTATGTGATAACCCTCCATATGTCTTACAGTCTACATATAATTGTTTATATATAATTGTTCTTTTAATTTGAAATCTTGGGATAGTATAATACGTCTTATGTTTGGCCATCACTGTAGAAAATGACCAAGACGAGATCAACTGCGGGAACTAGTGGCTCAAATATGGAAGGACTGGAAGGTGCATATAAGTCAATTGAAAGTCTAGCAAGAATTGTGGAGCATCAGGTGAATATTGGAGCACCAAGGAATGTTGAACCAAGTAGTTGTACTATTGAACAATTCAAGAAATTGAATCCGCCATCTTTTAAAGGTACTCCTAACCCCATTGAAGCAGAAAATTGGGTAATGCAACTGGAAAAGATGCTCGATGTTCTTAAATGTACAGATGAACAACGAGTTTCATTTGGAACATTCATATTAGAAGGTGAAGCTGAACATTGGTGGAGAATGACTAAGAGAATACACGGGGAAAGGAATAATCCCATAGGTTGGAATGACTTCTTAGTGATCTTCTACGAGAAATACTTTCCCAAAATGGTGCAAGACCAAAAATCAGATGATTTCATGAGTCTGGTTCAAGGAAATATGACAGTTAGTCAATATGAGTCAAGGTTTACTGAGTTATCCCGTTTTTCACCTCATGTTGTGATAACCAATGTTTTAAAAGTTAAGAAGTTTGAACGTGGGTTGAGGTTGAATATTCGTAGTCGAATTTCTATCTTGAAGTTGACATCATATAATGATGTGGTGGCTAGGGCAACAATAGCTGAGAAGGATAGTGATGAATATAATCAGGTTAGAGAGGGGAAGAGGAAGTTTGGAGAACAAAGCGGAAGGAACCCCAATAACAAACCCTTTAGGATTATACCTAATATAGGACAACCTTTAACAAACAAACCCTTTAATGGTGATAGATGCCAACGATGTAGTAATATTCATAGAGGGCAACCGTGTTACTTGGAGACAGGAAGTTGCTTTGGGTGTGGCCAAAAGGGACATAAAATGAAAGATTGCCCTAACAAAGGGAAGGCGCCAACAAAGACCTTTAATGACAACAAGGATCACGGAAGACAAGGTAGAGTTTTTAATCTTTCTGATGCAAAAGCTTCTAATGCAGTAGTGTCAGGTACACTTTCTATATGTGCACAACCTTTTCAAGTTTTAATTGATCCTGGTTATACCCATTCATTTGTGTCTATATATTTTGTTAATCGCTTTCTAAATATCCCTGAACCCTTGAATCATAGCATACACGTTTCTACTCCTTCGGGTGAGTTATTGACGGGAACATTAGTATATAAGTCTTGCCCTATAGATGTTAGTAGTCATAAACTATTTGTCAATTTGATAATTTTAGACGTAAGAGATTTTGAAGTCATTTTGGGGATGGATTGGTTAGCATCGTACCATGCTAAGGTAGATTGTTTTGAGAAGAGAGTTACCTTCCAAATTCCTAACCATCCAAAATTTAGTTATGAAGGAACTGGCATCCTATCTCCCATACATATTATCTCTGTAATGCAAGCTTATAGTTTTCTTAAGAAGGAATGTCAAGGATTCCTTGTAAGTGTTATTGATTTTCAAACAAAAGATCCTAGCTTAGAAGATATTCCTATAGCTAAACATTTTCCAGATGTTTTTCATGATGATTTACCCAGTCTTCCTCCTAGTAGAGAAATAGAGTTTACAATTGACATTATTCCCGAAACTATGCCAATCTCAAAACCTCTATATCGCATGGAACCTTTAGAACTAAGGGAATTAAAAGTTCAATTACAAGATCTGTTAGATAAGGGTTTTATTAGACCAAGTATATCCCCTTGGGGTGCTCTGGTGTTATTGGTTAAAAAGAATGATGGGACTATGAGGTTATGTATAGATTATCATGAACTAAATAGGGTGACCATTAATAATAAATACCCCTTACCTCGTATAGATGATTTTTTTGACCAATTGCAAGGTGCGCAAGTATTTTCTAAGATTGACCTTAGGTCAGGCTATCACCAATTGAAGATTAAGGAAGATGATATTTCAAAATCAGCTTTTCGTACTAGATATGGTCACTATGAATTTCTTGTGATGCCATTTGGACTATCTAACGCTCCAGCCGCTTTTATGGATATGATGAATCGGGTGCTTAGGAAATATTTGGATCAGTGTGTGGTTATTTTCATTGATGACATCCTTATTTATTACAAAAGTATTAAAGAACACGAAAAACATTTAGAGACAGTGTTACAAATCCTTAGGAAGGAGAAATTATATACAAAATTAAAGAAGTGTAAGTTTTGTTTACCTAGCATCTCTTTTCTAGGACATGTCATTTCCAAGGAGGGAGTGTCGGTTGACCCTCAAAAGATCAAGGCTATACTAGATTGGCCTAGACCAACTAATGTGACGGAGATTCGTAGTTTTCTTGGATTAGCCGGCTATTATAGAAGATTTGTTGAAGGATTTTCCATTATTGACAAACCTCTATCTAGGTTAACACAAAAAAAGGCAAAATATGAATGGTTTGAGGAAGTTGAGAATAGTTTTCAAGAACTTAAGAATCGATTAGTGACTGCCCCAATTTTGATTATTCCTTTCGAAACAGGGGGATTTGTGATTTTTAGTGATGCTTCTAAAAATGGTTTGGGATGTTTCCTATTGCAAAATGGAAAAGTAGTAGCTTATGCCTCGAGACAGTTGAAAATCCATGAGCAGAATTATCCAACCCATGAACTTAAATTAGCAGCTGTAATTTTTGCTCTTAAGATTTGGAGTCATTATTTGTATGGTGAGACTTGTGAGATTTATACCGATCATAAGAGTTTAAAATATATTTTTACTCAGAAAGAATTGAACATGAGACAAAGGAGGTGGTTAGAATTGATGAAGGATTATGATGTAAATATTCACTATCACCCGGGGAAAGCTAATTAGTAGCTGACGCTTTAAGTAAGAAGTCTACAACAAATTTAGCATGCCTCATTACAAATCAGGTACCTTTGTTAAGGGATTTGAGAAGTATGGAAATAGATGTACTTATCTATAGCAAAGGAGGAATAATTGCAAACTTACAAGTACAACCCATGTTGATGGAAAGGATCAAAATTGCACAAGTAAATGACCCACAACTGAAGAAGATTAGAGAATAATTCATCGAGGGTAAGAGAACTGAATTTACGATACGAGATGATATATTAAGGTTTAAAAATAGAGTGTGTGTGTCATGTGATGTCCAACTAAAGAGGAAAATTACTCAAGATTCACATTTCATCCCGAATGTACAAAAATGTATAGGGATGTTTGAGAGGTATTTTGGTGGAATAACATGAAGGGAGAGATAGCAGAATTTATATCTGAGTGTTTGGTTTGTCAACAAGTAAAGGCAGAACATAAAAAACCATCAGGATTACTGCAACCCTTACCTATCCCTGAGTGGAAATGGGAACATATTACTATGGATTTTGTGACAGGTTTACCGAGGAGTTCAAACGGTAATGATTCTATTTGGGTAATTATTGATAGGTTAACTAAATCTTCTCATTTTCTTGCCATTAAGATTACCCATTCTTTAGAAAAGTTAGCTAAGATTACCCATTCTTTAGAAAAGTTAGCTAAGTTGTATGTACGGGAAATTATTAGGCTTCATGGAACCCCAGTTTCAATTGTTTCGGATCATGACCCTAGATTTGTGTCTCGCTTCTAGAAAAGCCTACAAGCAGCCATAGGAACAAAATTGAATTTCAGCACCGCTTTTCACCCTCAAACGGATGGACAATCTGAGAGAACCATTCGAACCTTAGAGGATATGCTTAGGGCATGTGTACTTGATTTGAAAGGGAATTGGGATAACCATTTACCATTAGTGGAATTTGCGTATAATAACAGTTATCAAGCAAGTATTCAAATGGATCCATACGAGGCACTTTATGGTAGAAGGTGTCGTTCCCCTGCATGTTGGTTAGAAGTTGGAGAAAGAAAATTATTGGGACCAGAATTGATCCAGATCACAACAGAGAAAGTGATATTGATACAAGACCGACTTTGAATAGCTCAAAGCCGTCAAAAGAGTTATGTTGACAATCACCGATGAGAGTTGGAATTCCAAAGAGGAGATTATGCGTTCTTACGAGTATCACCAGCAAAGGGAGTAATCCGATTTGGAAAGAAAGGGAAATTGAGTCCAAGATACATAGGACCTTTTGAAATCCTTGAAAGGATAGGAGCTGTTGCATATAGAATAGCTTTACCCCCTAAACTCTCCAGTGTGCATAATGTGTTCCACGTGTCAATGATGAAGAAATACATACCCGATCTAACGCATATCCTAAGTCATGAACCTCTTCAAGTTAGAGAAGATTTGTCATATATTGGGCACCCAATAGAAATTTTGGACCATAAAGATCAAATATTACGAACCAAGGTAATTCCATTGGTAAAATTTTTATGGCATAATCATTCCATTGAAGAAGCAACATGGGAGCAGGAAGATGAAATAAAGGAGAAATATCCATACTTGTTTTGAAATTAATGTAAGTAAAGTTTGGGGACCAAACTTTTTATAAGGAGGGTAGGATGTAATGACCCAAATTTTATATGTTCATATATATAGTTTTAAATGTTGTATTATTTCATATGTGATATGAATAAAGTTAATTTATTGTTTTAATCAAATCCACCCTTCATAAATCAGTAAATATCAAATTAGTTACAAACATAAAATTTCAAAGTTTTCGGTAAGAATGTTCGTATTGGAGACTAGTTTTGACCATTATAATATAACAATTGACTTGAGGTAAAAACTAAAAATTTATAGATATATGAATTAGGTTTGTGTCACAACAGCCGTTGCATCAAACGGACATTTGAGTGAGAAGATATCGTCTTTTTATAAACAGGAAGTAAGTAGTCATTTACCCTTAAATGATATTTTGTCTTACATAGTTGCCACGTGTCATACTTTGATTGGACCAAGGGGAGGTGACTTTGGACGAATTAAACACATTTAAATAACCTCCCTATTCATCAAAATTGATTAAATCGGAGTCTTATAGCATATCATAAGCTAAATGATAAGTTTTGGGGTAGAAAATGAAATTTATGAAACTTTAGGGACTTGATTTTTAAAATAATGAAAGTTTTAGGGACTAAAATGAAAATATATAAAGGATAATTTTGTAAATAAAATATTTTCAAGGACCTCTAAGAAATATTGAAAAATGTATGATATAAAATTACTAAAATAACTTTCATGTGTAAAATGACCCTAATACCCTTAATAACTTTATACCTCATGCTTAACACCTAGTGCTACTTTTGGACACATACACCACACACGTGTCGCCTTTATAGGAAAGGATAAAACTCATGTTAATCCTTTAGAAAATTTAAAACACGTGTCGCGGCCTGGTGCATTAAGACTACAAGGTAGTCCCGTTATGCGATACGCGACACACTGACTCGCAAAAATCAACGCTTAGTCATCGGGACACGTGTCAACACCCTAATAACTTTGGGAAATTATAAATACAGGCCTTAGGACCAGTTCTTACACGAAATTCATTCCAAATATAAGAGATAAATAGTGAGAGAAAATATGGGAAAGTTAAGAAGAAGTTTCGTCTTAAGAATTTACGAGTGATCCAAGACTCTGCATCTGTGACTTTGGATTTCTGTTTTAGGTGAGTACTCTGACATTTCTTGTGAGTTTTAATTATATGATATTTTATGCAAACCATATATATTTTTTTGAAATGATTTTATTCTCAAAATTCATCTGATACCGATGATTGATTCCTTGAGATATGTTTATACTCGTCAATATAGACATACCGATGAAATAGTGTTTTGAAACGATATTGAATATAGAAAATAAGATTCGGCCTAAGGGACCTCTTTTACTGACTGACCTTCCCAGCTGGGTTATATTTGGTGTTCCCTAAATAAGGCGTTGTGACGAACAAGTTCGATTGACCCTCAACTACCGGGGAATAATATAGTAGAAGAATACGGTATTATTGTGTACTTGGCCATTAAAATTATATGATTGAAGGAAAAAGATATTGAAAATTGATTTGTCGTATCTGTTATATTCTGTGCTATTCATTTCTATAAACTGTCATCTCAAATTTTATACAGCAAATCCCTATCCATATATGTATATGTCTACTCTTTGGATTTGAATAGGTATCAATTTTCTGAACAAAACCTTGGAATGTCTAAGGATTTAACCTCACTCGGATTTTAGCTGATGTTGTATAACTAACCATTTTTCAAGAAATAAGTAGGCTTGGAGGGAACGGAAAAGGACTATACGAAAGATTCAGCTTTAGAGCTATTTTTGTTATTTTAAGTAAAAATTTTGTTATATCATATAGAGCATGTTTGGCTCTCTTGTAATAAGTGTTAAATTTCGTTTTAAGTTGTAACTAGTAATATAAATGAAGTTTCCTTTTAGAAAGCTCTCATGACGTAATTCCTTTAATTTCAGTATTTTACGATTCATAACCATGTAATTGTATTTCCGCTGCATTTAATTAAAAAAACAATTTAAGTCAGAATATTTGTTACCTTGGTGGCATGTCAAGACACTCATTCCCCACTACTATTTTGGGACGGGGTCGTGATAGTTATTCCTGAAGGATGAGGATTTGGGGGACTTCTACCGGATGTTCCGGTGGAGAAAGTCCAATCAGTGATCGAGCCAGTCTTTAACCTTGGCGGCGATACGAAGGTCTTTGAATGTCTTGATGAGTGATCATGTCGTTTCGTATTTCTTCTGAGTTATTTCTTTGCATTTTATTTCTTTCATGAACACTGATCCTCTGACAGGATTGCAGGTGACCTTTTACCCTTGGGGTATAGCTCCTCGAGATATGGGGGTAACGGGTATGCATGTGCAGATATGGTGATTAATGGCACACGAGTTTGGGTACATCTGGTACATAGGAGAGAGAGTAGTACATCAGATTATGGAGGATGATGTTGTGGTCCCACCATCGGTGCCCCCAATGTACATGAGGTGAGTGAGGGAGATGTTTGATGAGTCCCGGGTGACAGCGTTGATTGGCGAGCCCTACACACTCTATACAGTCACGATGGAGGCTAATGATTACTTGGACTTCGTAACGATATAGTTAATGCCCCCTTGAATTTATGATGTGGAGATATGCCTATGCCTCCTATGACTTTGGGTAGAAGTACTAACATGCCAGTGGGATCTTCACACAACATGAGTCGTGGTACATCAACGACGGTGACAGTGGTAGAGGAGGTTCCAATTATTCTGGTTACTCCCCCTTTTTATAATTTTTGATTGAGTAGCAGGGGGTCATTGAGCATGCCGCATCATCCTAATGCGTGGGTGCCGTGGTTGACGGGGCTTATCAATGATGTCCTTCAGCCCGACGTATATTCTTCTTCTTCCCCAGTCTTATCTCTTTTGATTCTTTCTTTGCTCTTTACTGACTGATTTCTCCTTTGCTTTTGTTTCTTTGCTTGCTGTATGTTCAGGTGCCGACTAGCTGGATGAAGGTTATTAAGGATTGGGCGGCCTCTGCGTCTGCTTACATCAAGGAGTCAGTTCCTTCCAGCTTAGTTTTGCTTGCCTCCTCAAACGAGGGATCGAATCTGGGAGTGGAGGCTCCACCTCTCGTCGCCGGGGAAAATGGGTGCATTGCAGAGGGTGAGGATTTTGAGAGAGAGTTGTTGGTTCGGGTGGAATCCCGTTTATTGTATTTTTTTGTTTTTCTTCTTTTACTTGCAAGGATCTAATGATGGGACAACAATATATATATGAAGGAGATGCATTTTTATTTTTTTCTTTCTTTAATGACTTATCCTATATGCACTTTACTTTTCTGCTGAGACTGCAAAGAGGATGTCTATTTATTCAAGAAGAAGAGTGTAAATTAACTCGAGAAAAAGATTTATAAGTAAAAATGGATAATTAAGAAGAAATGACCCGTTTTTTTTTTTCAAAATAAGGGTTTCTTTTTTAGAATTTGATTTTAACAAAAGTGGAAAGATGATATTTTCCAAATATGGGGGTTTTCGATCGGCGTACCCCTTGTCCTTCCTATCGGCATATGGGTCAAGTCAAATCACTCTAAGGTATTGATTGCACTTTCCTGCACATCAGATTACCCTTGTAAGGATAGAATTTACTATGATTTTCAGATCCTTTTTCTTTTTGCCAAGTCTTTTGTGTATAAAAAGAGAGGTAAGGAATGTGATTCTTACACCTTATTATTACCAAATGTCCCTTATGGTGAATGCAGAATTTTCCTCCTACCTTGATGGTCTAGAGGCCATGTGTTTGTATAATGTGGACTATGAGGCTTTCAACCTACGTTGAGTCTCTCTGTGGTGTAATCGAGCCATTGATTGGAATATGCTAGCGACGGCGGTATAATTTTAGTACCCAAAGGCCATGTCTTCTATTTCAGCCCAGATGAGGTATGTCCGACTTATGAAGAATTCTTGACCATGTTGAGGATCGACCCCAGTGTAGTGGCAACTATGCCCAAATTTTCTCTTTCCCCCTGGGCGTTGTTAGCGGATTTGCTCTATGTTTTCCTTTCGGAGGCTCGATCGTTGTTTAATGGGGGGACGATTTCCCTTTAGGCTGTTATGTACTCCGTGTGCTTGAGGGATTTTAATGATGCGGGTTATGCCAGAGTTGTTGCCTTAGGCCTGCTGCGAGGATTTTGCTGGTGATAGGGGACTTAATGGTGGATCTCTAGTTGGTTGAGATAACAGCGTGGATGTCTTACTATCATAGTATTATGGCAATGATATTGACTGAGACTGAATGGTCTTGATGCTTGGAGAGAAGGTCACTCTGATTTTCTGAGGGGGAGACCAGTGATGTTGTTCATGTGGCTTTTTAAGAGGTTCTATCTGGTGGCTCCTCTTAAGTACCTTTTGTCGGGTGTGTCGAATTTCTTTGCTCGATAATTTTTTAGTTTCGACCCATCTGTAGAGAACTGCGTCAATTGGTTTATGGAGCATGGAGCTCGGTATCTTCATTGGTCGGTACCATGGTGGGGAGAATTTCAACTTGTTCTGGATCTGGTAGAACATCGATATGCGTGGTTAGTTGGCATGTGGTTGATATCGATCTATTTCCCTTGGTGGCTTCTGCGCCAAGTTAGGTGGGAGCAAATAGTGCCTCTTCGCACACTAGACTTCTTTCAGCTGGAAGACCTGACTGAATCCCGACGCATGATGCTAGGTTCTTTATAGCAGAATCATCGACCATCTATGCATCCATCTCAATCTGTAATGTGTTCAAGGACTATCTAAAGTGGTGATGGAATCTGGTAGTAAAGAAGATCCTTGCGAAAGAGACTGGTCAAATGTGGTTGTTCTTTTTGACACCATGGAAGGGGGTAGTTATTTTTTCTAGACTGGTCAGGGCATACCTCTCTGTGGAGCGCATTCAAAATATTAACCAAGCGAGGGAGTCCTGAGGACCTACGAAGGCCAAAAATGATGATGAGGCAGGGTCTTCTAGCAGTTGTGAATAAAATTTTGTGAAGCAGGGGATAATTTTTGTGAAGCTTTTGTGAAGACGGGGGAGAGCTTGTGCGTTTTTCTAGTTTTTTGGAATAAATATTTGTATCTTGATAAGGTTGTTGTTTTACAATTGGTTTGTGAAAAGGGGTGGCTTGTTAATCTTCCTTCGCTGATACTTCATATACTGGTGTCGTATTTCCTTATTTAAAATAAAAAATGATTTTGATCATATTTCGTTATGCCTTTTGATGATTTTTGCATTTGAGCTATATATACCAATCCCTAAGGCATACATAGTCCTTTTGTTCACGTAAATAATAAATTGGATTGTCATTCTCGGAGATTAGAAAATAATAAAATTTTGTGAGAAATAAAGGGACCATGCCCATTAGTGTGTATGAGCTGCTTACGTACCTCTAGGTTTTGGAAAAAAAAATTGTGAGTTCTATTTTGAAAGAAAAAAAGGTTTTGAGAGGGTTAGGCCCCACGTAGTTCTTAATAGATAGAAATAAAGAGATTCTTTTATAATAAAAAGGGGATGAGAAGAGTCGTAGTGCGCCGAGATTTTGAACTAAGGGTTGAACTTTATTGAGGTGGTCTAGGTTGATTAAACGTGCCATCTCTTCTCTATCGACGTCTGTGAGCATACCGATATCGCTTGAGAAGATCCTCTTCACTATGTAGGGGGCACTCCAATTTAGCTTGAATTTCCCTCTTGGTCTGAGACGGGGTCTATGATCTCCATGAGAGAAAGGTCTCCTTATTGTACTCCATGGTTCTTGACTCTTCGATTGAATGATCACGCTATTCGATAATTGTACCCTCGTATGTGGTATAGATCCTTCAACTTCTTTTCATCCAAGAGTGTCAGTTTATCAAAACAACTCTGATGTCAGTCTTTTTTGCTAACTCTTCTCTCGAGCATCATGTGTAAGGAAGGTATTTCTATCTCAATGGGTATTATTACTTCCATACCGTATACCAGAGAATAAGGGGTAGCCCTAGTAGATGTTCTTACTGAAGTGCAGTAGCCTCAAAGGGTGTAAGGGATTCTATCGGCCCAATATCTGTAATTCTCGATCATTTTACTGATGATGACTTTGAGGTTGTTTTTTGTGACTTTGACAACACCATTGGTTTGGGGTCGATAGTGAGAAGATTTTTATCTCTAAATCCTGTACTTGTCGACTAGTTTTATGACCTCGGTTTCAAAGTGTAACCCATTATCTGATTCTAATTCGTGGGGAAACCCATATCAGCAGATGATGTTCATTATGATAAACTTATCCACTTTCTTATCATTTAGCACTGCATATGACTCAACTCGACCCATTTGGTGAAGTAATCAATGGAGACTAGGATGACCTCATGCCCCTTTGAAGCTTTGGGTGTGACTTTCCCTATGATGTCAACACCCCAGGTGGAGAACATACAGGGAGAAGTTAAATTGTATAATTCTCGAGGAGGTACGTGTTGGAGGTTGACAAACTGCTAGCATTTAAGGCATTTTCAGACATAGACGGTGAAATCCTGAACCATAGTGGTCCAATAGTAACCTTGATGTTTGATTTTCTTAGCAAGCATATGACCATTCGTGTGGGGTTCGCATTCCCTACTGTGGATCTTTTGCATTATTTCTTCAACGTCAATCCTTGTAATATTGTGCAAATGGGTCCCATAAATATTTCTTTTAAACGGTGCTTTGTCGTTGTTGATGTACTAGGCAACCAGTTTACGAAAGGTCGCATAGTCTTTCTTGTTGGCATCTTGGGGATACCTACCGTGATTTGGGAGGCTCTAAATGTTATAGTACCAGAACCCGGCCATCTCGAAATTATCCTCAATGATGAGCATATCGACCGTGGAGGACAAGGTAGAAAGGGCATCGTCTAACTCTTCTTTATGCGAGGCAGGTAGTGGAAGGTGATATCTTACAACTGGGAGTCCATCTCTTCTAGATGGGCATGGAAGGGTAAGATCTTTTAGTCTTTTACTTTTCATCTTCTAAGGACTTGGCCGACGATGAGGGCAGAGTCCTCGTAGACATCTAGGTGTTTGATACCTTTATCGAGGGCGACTTTGAGGCCTATAGTGCATGCCTTATATTTGGTCATATTATTGGCGCATGGTAAATCTATCTTGATGGCAGTGGGAGTGTGAGAGTCATCAGGGGCGATCAAGAGTATTCCATTATCACATCCTTTCTTGTTGGCAGTGCCGTCAAAGAACATTTGCCATCGGAGGTCTTCTTGAGAAGTGTAGTGGATATCTTTATTCAGGAATTTAAAGTCCCAAACATCGATTCCCTCCATAAGGTGGTCAATAAGGTAGTTAAAGATGACCCTCCCTTTCATGGCTTTTTGCATGATGTACAGGATATCGAGTTCATCTAGCAGCCTCAATCATCGGGCTATTCAGCTAGATAGGGTGGGTTTTCAAGTAGGTAGTGATAGGATCCAATTAGAACACTACTCTATTGGGAAAAGAGAGCATGTAGTGCCGTAACTTTTTAATGACCCAGATTATGGCAATGCATAATTTTCCAAGGCAGTGTATTTGACTTCGTACCCAATAAATTCTTGAAAGGGTTTACCAGATGGCCTTTTCTTTATGGGATTCTTTAATGTATTGGGCTAGAAAAACCACTACTACAGCATCTGTCACGATCAAGTATAGGAGTAGAGGAAAACCTAGCTGTGAAGGCATAATCACCGGAGGTCGAGTAAGGTGTTGCTTGATTTTGTTGAAGGCTTCTTAGCAGGCTTAATTCTAGACTTTGGTAGAATCATTCCAAAGGAGTTTGAAGATGGGCTCGCAAATAGAAGTCAACTGGCTAATGAACTAACTGATATACTGAAGTTTACCTAAGAATCCCCAAACTTCCTTCTCTATTCGAGGTGGTGGCATTTAAAGTATGGCTTTCATCTTAGTAGGGTCTGCTTGGATTCCCTTCTCGCTAACCATGAATTCCAAAATCTTTCCTTTTGTGATGTCAAAAATCCATTTATGTGAGTTTGTCGCATTTGGTGTCACCGTAGTCGTTCGAAGAACTTCCGACGGGTGAGAATGTGACCTTCTCGAGTCTTAGACTTAATGATCATTTTTCCTACATAGACTTCAACCTCTTTATGTATCAAGTCATGAAAAATGGTTGTGGTAACCCTTTGGTAGGTATCCTCAGCATTCTTGAGCCCGAATGGCATGATAATAGAGCAAAAGGTTCCCAAGGGGGTGATGAACGCAATTTTCTCTCGATGGTCGAGGTGCATCTTGATCTGGTTGTGCTCGAAAAATCCATCAACGAATGACTTAAGGGAATGGTTAGTTGTGTTATCCATAATCATGTTGATGTTGGGTAATTGGTAATCGTTCTTTGTAGATTCTTTATTAAATTCGATAGTCGATGCACATGCGGACTTTTCCTCCTGATTTTGGCACGGGGACGATGTTGGCGTGCTGTGTGGAATGTTTGATCACACGGATGAAGCCTACATTCAACTTCTTAACTACTTATTCTTTAACTTTGAGTGACCATTCGGTGTAGAGCTTTCTCATTTCTATTTGACATGCTTGCATTAAAGGGAATTTCGATATATCATGTTGAGCTATTTCTGGATCAATGTCGGGATGTCATCATAGGACCATGCAAAGATGTCCACGAATTCTTTTAATAGTTCTTTAAATTATGCACGCTCATGCTCATTAAGGGCGGACCCTATCTTAATCTCGTGCTGTTGGACACTGGAACCGAGATTGATAATAACAGTTTTATCCTCATTAACTTGAACGTAATTATGTTATTTGTTATTAACCTTATTAAGATCAGTTAAGAATTTTTCATTTACAAAGTCATCATCATTAAGGTTTTCATAAGAATCAAGATAATTAATATAAGGCACGATAAGATTCTTAAAATCCTAATTTATTTCACTTTTGAGAAAAACAACATTAAAAACTTCATCAAAGGAGGTCTTAGTTACATTGATATCAAAAAATGAGAACCAACAATAGGTGAAGAGATAGGGTAAACAACAATGTTGGGTTGAATCTCAACAGGTTGGACTAGTATATATTTTTAGTTGAGAACAGTCCCGTCAGAAACCTTGATTGGAGTAGATGGGTCCAATGGTGTAGCGTCTGAATGGATCATATAGAGAGTCAAACTCAGTGTTTGTAGGTTAAACGAGTCTTCAGAATTACTTTCCTCGGAGACCTCGATAACTGTTACAGCTTTCTCGGTGAGAGTTTGCACTTTATGCAGGCAGCCTTTGGCCCAAGAGTTATTATCTAGAAAGAAGATTTCCATCATCGATTTCATCTTCTAATAGGCATGGTCATACTATTGTTCAGGGAAACCTCATAAAGGGAAGTCTTAACCCTCTTTCATATATCTTTTATTTAGACAGTCTCACGAAATAGTCTTTTTATCTTCTAAACCCTTTTTCAGTCGTGGTTGGCAGAGCGCTTTGAATTTTTCTAGTGAAGGATGATAACCTAGGCCATATGGGGGAGAGTCCTTTTTCAGGACTATGAGATAAAGTATCTCTTGTTGACGTCGCCCCACCCTCAGCCCCAGTCTAGGCATGAAATGCACGTTCTTGCATATTTTAATCATATTGATGTTGATGTGATTCGGACGTACTTGGACTTTGAAACTATCTCCTGTTGGAATGGGAAGTGGATCAACTTTGAAGCCAAAGAGGAGAATTTCATTCATCCCATGCTGGATTTTTAATATTGGAATGCTAGTGATGGAATTTTTTTTACCATTATCCTTCCTCAAAATGGTGATAACTTACCATTTGGAGAAGAATTTCAGTTTCTGATGAAGGGAAGAAGATACCCCTCAGATGCTGTGAAGAAATGGTCGACCAAGCAACAGGTTGAAGCATGAATGTATGTCAATAACTTGGAATTCAATGATAAGGTTGATAGGGTTAGCACCTATTGTGAGTTTTATGGATCCCATTACTTCTCGACGGGTATTATTGTGTGTATGCACTACGGTGGAAGTAGGAGTTAGGTCACTAACTTTCAACCCCAACTAATTGAAGATTCTGTGCAGATAAACATTGATGGAGGATCCGTTGTCAATAAGTGAGAGTGGTATTGTCTTTCCCATCACTTCAACGGAGATGTTAAGGGCATAGTTATGACTGAGACCAATCTTGAGAATTTCCTCTTCGGAGAAGGAAAGGAGTCTAATGAAGATCGAGGACCCAACCATGTTTATAGCTTCTTTGGGAGTGGTGGAAGGAGGGATTATGGTCCCGATGAGAAGCTTTATTATATCATTTTGGTGTAATTAAGAAGACATAAAGAGTACCTATAAGGTGATGTTATCTTGAGTCTTCTTGAGTTGATCGAGGATTTTACTCTCCTCAACGGTTATTTCTAGACTGGGAAGTTCTTCGATAAATCCATTTCCCTTATCTGTTCTAGACGACTGAGGATTCGAATCTTTGTAGTGTCTCCTTGATCTGGTTATGTGGTTTACTGAGGTGAGGTAAAAGAAGAACCTCGTGTCTTTATCTATTTCTGGCTTAATGGTTACTTTATTGATTTCCCCCGACATGTCTTCGAAGGATATCATTCTCCACATGCTAACTTTTCCTTGGCATGACTCATCATCTGAGATGTAAAATTCATCCCTCCATCTGGTGTAAACGATGTTTGAAGCACCTTATACCTTTGACTTACTTAAGTCTATACTATATAAGTGTTCAACTAGTTTGGAAATAGTGACAAAATTGGTTGTCTATCCTAGAATCCAAAAAGCCTCAGAACTTATCTCTCTAATCCTCTTCAATGATCCATGAAGGTATAAATTGAATCACACTACACACATTAGAAGTGCATACATGTGTACATATTGCTTAAAATTGATTGTGTGATTAATTCCCATTAAAATGTGGTTTTAATTATTTTTTGGGAATTTTTTAAACATTTTTAAACATTTTTTAAATAATGTTTTCATTAATAAAATGTGGTTATAAAATTTGTGGGGTTAATATTCTATTTTGGAAACTTTAGTTTTCATTGAATTGTTTGGTTGGGTAGAATATAAAACCGCTAGAGAATTTAGGGGGCTGCTTGTAAATATTTTAGACGCGCGTTTGAGAGCCACTCACAAGCCAACACTTGTCATCCTTCTGATGCTTCAATTTGTGTTTCTTATGTGAGAGGATTGGTTGGTGGATTGCTGATCGTTGGATCATTCCTAATCGATGGCCTGCATGTGTTTTTAGTTAATCCTAGTGCTATATCTATGAACCAATCACAACCATCTTAACCACCGCTATTTCTTAACCCTTGGATCAAGTCAATGTTTGAAAGACTTGATCTCAGCCATTGATTCCATGCGCATTTCCAGAATCTTCCCTCACCCCTATATAAACCCCCCACTTCTCAGGCTTTCAAGACTTTTGGGCATTCGTCATTTCTGAGAGAAAAAAATAGAGAGAAGAGAGAAGTAAGAGAGAAGAGAGAGAAAGAAAACTCTGTTAGCCCAAAACCAAACCCTAATCCTAAAAACTTCATTTTTCTGAATCAAACCTTCGTATACACTTAACCCCAAACACAACCTTGAGTGTTTGAGAGAGAGAGTGGTTTGTTCACTTGAAGCTGTAACCTCTTTGTCCTTGATCTTGTTCACAACTTAAACATTCGTGTGAAGATCTGTGTTTCTTTTTCATAGAAACTTTAGATCTACATTCTGCATGTTACATTTTCACTAGATCTGCATATTTCTTACTTGGTTTAAGAAAATCTTTACTGATTTGGTTTTGAAAATGTTTTATGGTTTCTGTTTTTACAAAACTTAACCTTGACCTAGTTGGATTCACACTTGGAGATTTTCAATCTCAAAAATATTTTTAAAACCGAGATTGATTAAGATCTTGACCGATTTTGAAGCGAGATATCCGTGGAATCTGGGTTATATTAAAGGTCAAAAAGGTTTTTAGTTTTCTAAGAAAGAAAGAAAACAAAATCACAGCATATAGACTTTATATGTAATTTTTATAGGACTGTCTGTAAATCTAAGTGTTTGTGTGTTCATGTATGTGAATAGGACTCACTTCACAAACACTTAACACACTACTACACTGGAAGTGTTGTGTATAACATCAAAGATCATTGAGTCGACATAAGGAAGCTAAAGCAAAGGAAGTTATCAAACTGGAAGAACATCATCAACAATCAGATCTATGAGAAGTTAGAAGGACACTAAGTGGGGTATATTCCTAAACTTAGAATAGGTTGATTTGTGTGCATGTATGTTGTATTGTTTGTAATTATTATTTGTTATTAGTGGATTTTTGTTTTTGTGACTTAGAAGTCACCGTGGATGTTTCCTCTATTGGGAGAGGTTTTACCACGTTAAAAATTGTGTGTTGATTATCTTCATCTCCTCATCTCAGTCTATAGTGTGCTGATTTTTAAAACTGTCTTGTTTTAAAAACTGATTACAAAGTCTTAATTACTCTCGTACATAAGTTTTTTTGTAAACACAAGTTGTTGTTTATAATTTTTATTTTCAAAAGAAAAGGGTTTCTCCAACAAACATCTCGGAGTTTCTTATACAGTTTAATCTTGTATTAAACGGCATTAGCAACGTTTTTCAATTGGTATCAGAACCATGTTAACTTTTATTTCAAAAAGATCTTGTGTTTCTGAAATCGTTTTCTGAAAAACCTAACTATGGACGAGAAGAATGAAAGGTTTGGTAATTTGTCCAGACCTCCACTCTTTGATGGAAACAACTTTGCTTACTGGAAAGTAAGAATGGTTGCCTTCATCCAAGGGACTTTAGGAGATAATGTATGGGACATTATTGAAAATGGATACACTTATCCTACTAAACCAGCCACTAAAGGAAGTGATGAGAGGGTAAAGAAAATCTTAAGTGAATTTACCCAAGAAGAGAAAACCATTTCTCGAAATAACAATAAAGGCAAGAATGCCATTTTTATGTCTATTAGTGAGTATGAGTTCAAAAGAATCTCATCTTGTGCCACTTCTAAGGAAGCTTGGGACACATTAATCACTTCCCATGAAGGAGGCTCAAGAGTTAAAGCTGCTAAAACTCAGATGCTTACCCAGCAGTACAACTCTTTGATTATGTCTGACTCTGAGTCTTTTGATGATTTTTACATGAACTTAACTGATATAGTTACTAAGTTGCATGCTAATGGTATAACTTATGATAGGAATGAAATTGTCTCTAAAATCCTAAGATCATTACCACAAAAGTTTGACAGTAAGAGGTATGCTATTGAGGAAATGAGTGATCAAAACCTTACCCCTGAGTTACTCAGTAGCAAACTTAGAACTGTGGAAATGGAATTAGACTTTAAGAAACAATTAAAACATTCACAAAGAAAACAGCCCAACTCTAACTTGAGTTTTGCCTCTAAGATATCTAAACTTGAGTCTAATTTGACCAACTCTGACTCTGATGAGGAGTGTGATATAGACAAACTAGATAATCAGATTGCCTTAATGTCTAAACAATTTAAGAAAATTGTTAAATTTAGAAATAAACAGGCAACTAAACAAGGCAAGCCTAATTATCCTACTCTGTCTAATCCCAAACCTCATGAGAGAGGTCTTGACAAACATCCTAAGGACAACAATTCTAGACCCACTAGAGACCTTAAAAAGATTGAATGTTTTAGATGTGGGAAGCTAGGTCACATTGCTCACGATTACAGAGTTAATCTGAATAAAGTCAACACACACAATAGAGCCAATGTCTGTAAAACTTGGAATGATTCAAGTGACTCTGATGAAGAGGAACTTGAGTCATCTAATGTACTTGACCCTTGCATGTCTTTTTATGCTAAGATCATTTACAATGATGATATACCTGTGTGTGATAATGATGCTCCTACTTCTACTTGTGTGAATACTGCTTTGATTGGCCTAGATGCTTTATTGTCTGAAAATGTTGCTAGTTCTAGTTCCGTGTGTGTGATTCAAAGTGATCTCAATAACGACGATGTAAATGTGTGCGTGAGTACTAAAACTGAATCGTTAGGGGTCACTACACACACTTCACTTAGCGACTCAGACACAGATGACCTCCCAGATATCCATACTTTGTATGCTAAAACTCTTAAAAAAGGCACTAGACTGGAGAAGACTGTTAGAGACCTGAGTAAGAAATTAGATGATCTAAGTCTTATTGTGAAGTTGAATGCTGAAGAGTACACTAACCAGTGTCTGTCTCATCAATTTGAAATTGAAACTTTTGATCAAAAATTAAAAGAGTTGACTAAAACTAATGAAACCCTGGAAATGAAATACAAGGGAACATTATTAGAACTGGAGGAAGCAAAAACAAAGACAACTACTGTTTTCAAAAAAAAATTTAAGTTTGAAAGCAATTCAAATTGTTTTACTGACTTTGTTGTTGACTCTAAGACCAATTCTGATGATAGAACCGGTATTGGATTTTGCCCTAAGAACAAACCACAAACTACAAATCTTGAACCTATTAAGTTTGTGTCTGGGGGAAAAAGACCAATTGAAACATGTCCAGACTTTCATTTTATTAAAGAGGAATTTGATCAAAAGCAACAACAGAAAGACATTGGAGAGTCTAGTAATTCTAAGGCTGACACTGCACTTAAGACTAAATACGTCTGTCCTTTGATCAGAAAGGCTGATTCTACCTTTAAGACCATTCCTCCTAGGAATAGCACTACTGAACAGAATGATGTTAAACCCATTTTAAAAGTTTTCCTAAGGAAATTCATCCCTCAAGCAATCAATATTGCTCGTACTGTGACATTTATGGTCATTCCTTTGAAGGTTGTTATGCTAGGCGTCTAAACACCCCTGTGTACAACTCTTCTGTCTACAAGAACTTTAACTATTCTAGGCAAAATCGTAACCATTATGTCCTTCCAAGACAACCGGATAAGAACTCTAACTACAAAAATAGAAAGACCAAAACTAAGAGTTCATTTAAGAGAAAGGCTCCCAGAAACTTTCCTAAACCAAAAGCTCAAATTTTTCACAATAATCAGGTTGTTGCCCCAAATGTTTTTCGACAAAAAGCTGTTTCACGAAAATTTTATCAAATGAGGGCAAACTTGCGCAAAATTAAAACTAGAGCTATTTGGGTTAGAAAAGATGATCTTTTACCCCAAATGAAGTGTAACATTGTTATCACTGCCTTAAAAGCTGAACACACTTCATCTGGTTGGTATTTAGATTCAGGATGCTCTAAACATATGACGGAGATGAAACCAAACTTTTAAACAAAACCAGATTTGCTGGTGGCAAAGTAGTTTTTGGTGATCGAGTTTCATCCCAGATCATAGGTAAAGGAACCTTAAAAGAAGAGGGAATGCCTACTCTCGAAAATGTACTTTTAGTTAAAGACCTTAAAGCCAACCTCCTAAGTATATCACAATTTTGTGACTCTAACCATACTGTTACCTTTTCAAAGAACAAGTGTAAAATTCTAAATGATAAAGGTGAATGCATTATTACCGGATTTAGAACACCTGACAATTGTTATACTGTCAAGACTAGTTCTGAAACCTGTAACATTGTCAGAATGGATGACAATGAAATCTGGCATAATCATATGGGTCACCTAAGTTATGATATCCTTGGTAGATTGTCTAGTCAAGATATTGTTAGAGGAATACCTAAAATTAAACCTATTTCAAGTGTTGTCTGTGGTCATTGCCAGGAAGGAAAAATAGTTAAGACTTCGCATAAAAAGGTTAAAGACATTCTCACCTCTAGACCTCTAGATCTCATCCATATGGACCTTATTGGTCCCTCTATAACTGTTAGTCTTTGTGGACACAGTTATATCCTTGTCATGGTTGATGATTTCACACGATTCACTTGGGTTGCCTTCTTGAAACAAAAATCTGACACGTTTCAGAATTTTTTGAAAATTTTACTAAGAATTGAAAATGAGAAGGACACACAAGTCAATCGAATTCGTAGTGATAGAGGGGGAGAGTTCATAGACACAGGAATAGTTGAATATTATGACTACAATGGTTACAAACATGAATTTAGTGCCCCTAAAACTCCTCAGCAGAATGGTATTGCTGAAAGGAAAAATCGAACTCTTCAAGAGATGGCACGTGTTATGTTGCATGCCAAATCTCTACCTAAATACTTCTGGGTAGAATCTATTAGAACTGCATATCATATCATTAATAGGGTTTACCTTAGGAAAAACTCTAAACAAACCCCTTATGAGTTGTGGTACGGTAAGAAGCCTAATCTGAAATATCTATGAACCTTCGGAAGTCAGTGTTATGTCTGTAATAACAGAGAACATCTGTCTAAATTCGAGACACGTGGTGATAAAGCCATCTTCTTAGGATACTCCCCAAACAGTCGTGCTTATCGTATATACAATCTGCGTACTATGGCCCTTATGGAATCGATAAATGTAATTGTAAGCGACACTATTGTCGAAAATAAGATATCTGAATCACCTATTGTGGTTGAATCTGAAAATATTTTCAAAACTGATTCACCAGAAATAGATGACTCATTACCTAATGAGAGTCCTGAAGTACCTGGCTGGGTATCTAAAGATCATCCCATTGACAATGTTGTCGGTAATCCTAATGAGCCAGTTCATACTAGATCCCAATTAAGAAATTATGCTAATTACGCATGTTTCGTCTCCCTTGTGGAACCGAAAATTGTTAATGAAGCATTGAATGACACACACTGGATTTCTGCTATGCAAGAAGAACTTTTTTAAATTTGTCATTCACGATGTCTGGTATCTTGTACCGCGGCCTCAAAACAAAAATGTTATTGGGACACGTTGGATTTTTAAGAACAAATCTGATGAAAATGGGGTAATCCTTAGAAACAAAGCTAGACTAGTTGCTCAAGGCTACTCTCAAATAGAAGGGATAGATTTCAGCGAGACATTTGCCCCTGTCACTCGTCTTGAATCTGTTCGACTTCTTTTCGCCATAGCGTGTCACTTAAAATTCACACTTTATCAAATGGATGTCAAATCTGCTTTCCTCAATGGAATCCTGTCCGAAGAAACGTATGTATAACAACCCAAAGGGTTCATTGACCCTAAATACCCTAACCATGTCTTTCGTCTAAAAAAGGCTTTGTATGGCTTAAAACAAGCTCCTCGAGCTTGGTATGAACGCCTTTCCAACTTTTTGTTGGATAAGGGTTTTAAGAGAGGAGGAAATGACCAGACTCTCTTTATCAAACATTTTGACAAAAACATTATTATAGCCCAAGTCTATGTAGACGACATCATTTTCGGGTCAACTTCAAACTCTGAAGTTAAATCTTTTTCTGCTATTATGCATAAGGAATTTCACATGTCCCTTATGGGGGAGCTACAACTTTTCTTAGGATTTCAAGTGAAACAGAATTCTGATGGACTATTTGTCTCTCAAACCAAGTATGCCTTAGATCTTGTTAAGAAATTTGGTTTAGATAATGCTAAAGTTGCCAAAACGCCTATGAGTACTACTGTTAAATTATGTAAAGATGAAAATGGTAAGTCAGTTGATTCCACACTCTATCGTAGTATGATTGGTAGCCTACTCTATCTAACTGCCTCACCACCAGACATAATGTATGCTGTATGTCTGTGTGCTCGTTACCAGAATAACCCTAAAGAGAGCCATTTATTGTGTGTAAAACGTATAATAAAGTACATAAAGGGCACTCTCAATCTTGGACTTAGGTATACTAAGGATACCTGTAGCACCATCATAGGGTATACTGATGCTGATTGGGCCGGTTGTACAGATGATAGTAAAAGTACATCAGGTGCCTGTTATTATGTTGGCAATAATTTAGTTGGTTGGAGTAGCAAAAAACAGAATTGAACATCTTTATCTACGGCTGAGTCCGAATATATAGCAGCAGGAAGTTGTTGTGCCCAATTGTTATGGATAAAACAGATGTTAAGTGATTATGGGATTAAAGAAGATCAGTTACAATTGTATTGTGACAATCAAAGCGCCATTAACATATCTAAAAACCCGGTTCAACACTCGCGAACTAAGCATATTAAAATAAGGCATCATTTTATACGCGAACTTGTTGAAACTAAGGAATTAGAAATTCATTACCTACCTACTGATCTGCAACTTGCAGACATGTTCACTAAACCTTTAGACTATAATAGATTTCTGTATTTGCGAAATTCTATAGGTATGGTATGCGCTGATTAAACTCTTAAGACTTTAAGCTTTACCCTTTGTCCATTTGAGACAAAATGGGGGAGATATTTGAGTCTTACAGGTTCAATATTTTGTTCACATTTCATCTAAACTGCTTGATCTTAGTGTGCATATTTTCAGGAATCTCTTCTGCTAATTGTCTACCTTTACTAGTGTAAAACTTTGTAAATAGTTGAGTTATGTAATTTTTGACTTTCTAGGAAATGGGTAGATAGTATCTTTTGTATAGGACTAGGTTTTATTTTTTTTGGTTCCCTACGAGTTTTAAGCTAACTCAAAGGAGATTTTGTCTCATATTTGCAAAGGGGGAGATTGAAGCACCTTATACCTTTCACTTACTTAAGTCTATACTGTATAAGTGTTCAACTAGTTTGGAAATAGTGACAAAATTGGTTGTCTATCCTAGCATCCAAAAATCCTTAGAACTTATCTCTCTAATCCTCTTCAATAATCCATGAAGGTATAAATTGAATCACACTACACACATTAGAAGTGCATACATGTGTACATATTGCTTAAAATTGATTGTGTGATTAATTCCCATTAAAATGTGGTTTTAATTATTTTTTGGGAATTTTTTAAACATTTTTAAACATTTTTTAAATAATCTTTTCATTAATAAAATGTGGTTATAAAATTTGTCGGGTTAATATTCTATTTTGGAAACTTCAGTTTTCATTGAATTATTTGGTTGGGTAGAATATAAAAGCGCTAGAGAATTTAGGGGGCTGCTTGTAAATATTTTAGACGCGCGTTTGAGAGCCACTCACAAGCCAACACTTGTCATCCTTCTGATGCTTCAATTTGTGTTTCTTATGTGAGAGGATTGGTTGGTGGATTGCTGATCGTTGGATCATTCCTAATCGATGGACTGCATGTGTTTTTAGTTAATCCTAGTGCTATATCTATGAACCAATAACAACCATCTTAACCACCGCTATTTCTTAACCCTTGGATCAAGTCAATGTTTGAAAGACTTGATCTCAGCCATTGATTCCATGCGCATTTCTAGAATCTTCCCTCACCCCTATATAAACCCCCCACTTCTCAGGCTTTCAAGACTTTTGGGCATTCGTCATTTCTGAGAGAAAGAAATAGAGAGAAGAGAGAAGTAAGAGAGAAAAGAGAGAAAGAAAACTCTGTTAGCCCAAAACCAAACCCTAACCCTAAACACTTCATTTTTCTGAATCAAACCTTCGTATACACTTAACCCCAAACACAACCTTGAGTGTTTGAGTGAGAGAGTGGTTTGTTCACTTGAAGCTGTAACCTCTTTGTCCTTGATCTTGTTCACAACTTAAACATTCGTGTGAAGATCTGTGTTTCTTTTTCATAGAAACTTTAGATCTACATTCTGCATGTTACATTTTCACTAGATCTGCATATTTCTTACTTGGTTTAAGAAAATCTTTACTGATTTGGTTTTGAAAATGTTTTATGGTTTCTATTTTTACAAAACTTAACCTTGACCTAGTTGGATTCACACTTGGAGATTTTCAATCTCAAAAATATTTTTAAAATCGAGATTGATTAAGATCTTGACCGATTTTGAAGCGAGATATATGTGGAATCTGGGTTATATTAAAGGTCAAATAGGTTTTTAGTTTTGTAAGAAAGAAAGAAAACAAAATCACAGCATATAGACTTTATATGTAATTTTTATAGGACTGTCTGTAAATCTAAGTGTGTGTGAGTTCATGCATGTGAATAGGAATCACTTCACAAACACTTAACACACTACTACACTGGAAGTGTTGTGTATAAGATCAAAGATCATTGAGTCGACATAAGGAAGCTAAAGCAAAGGAAGTTATCAAACTGGAAGAACATCATCAACAATCAGATCTATGAGAAGTTAGAAGGACACCAAGTGGGGTATATTCCTAAACTTAGAATAGGTTGATTTGTGTGCATGTATGTTGTATTGTTTGTAACTATTATTTGTTATTAGTGGATTTTTGTTTTTGTGACTTAAAAGTCACCGTGGGTGTTTCCTCTGTTGGGAGAGGTTTTACCACGTTAAAAATTGTGTGTTGATTATCTTCATCTCCTCATCTCAGTCTATAGTGTGCTGATTTTTAAAACTGTCTTGTTTTAAAAACTGATTACAAAGTCTTAATTACTCTCGTACATAAGTTTTTTTGTAAACACAACTTGTTGTTTATAATTTTTATTTTCAAAAGAAAAGGGTTTCTCCAACAAACATCTCGGAGTTGCTTATACAGTTTAATCTTGTATTAAACGTCATTAGCGACGTTTTTCAATGTCTTCTTACAAGAGAAATCGACGCATTCAATATGCTCGATGACTTCTTTATATAAATCTTCCCACTCAACGTGCAGGTGCAGGAGTGAAGGGACAAACCGCCCCTGTAGCTTCAAAGCAGTGAGTTAGAAATATTGAAGATCTCATTGGTACGTCAAAACATGTCAGACATGATATGTACCATATCGCCTAAACTGATTTCTTTTTTACGTACCACTCATTCGACTAATTCTCGAGCCCATTTTTGAGCTTCCATTAATAAGCCATTGGATTTATAACAGTCGATAGTTATCTCGATGGGAAATTTTAGCCCAAACTCTAGAAGTTGGTTCAATACAGCTAGTAACTCCATGTCTTTCCCCTCGAATCTGGTGCGAACGATAATACATACCCTCTTAAGGAGTGACAAAGCTTGATCGATGAAGCAGGAAGGTTGTAAGGGAAAATACGGGCAAACTTTTAGAGGTTTGGGTGAGATGATAGATTTTTATTGGGTACAATTTTAGTGGATGGATTAAATTCGGGGTCATTTTCTAGAAAACTGCATTCACATATGCCGGAATTGGGTTGTTAGTGGTATTGGGTTTAGGATCTGTTGGTGGAGCGATTAGACCCCGATTAATCAATCCTTGAACCATATTTTTTAGAAGGAAGCTTTGGTCGGTAGTGTGACCCGCGAATTGGTGAAAGTCACAATGGGCATCAATTTTGAAGTTCTTGGGAAGTGGGTTTAGTAATGGATGGGGGTCCAAGGGTTTAATGAGATTTTTCCTTAACAAGGCCTAGTAGACTTTGGATAAGGGAGCTTGGAGCTCGGTGTATTCTTTTCTGGTGGGATTAAGGCAGATGTATGGTGCCCAAGAGGTAGCAGGTTAAGAGATATTATTGATGGTTGAGACTATAGCATTGGATGGTTTCTCGTACTTTCTGGGAATGAGTTATCCGATCACTTTCGTCGACTTGACTTCTAACCTTGTAATAATTTCTACACCCGCTTACTGGAGAGCTCAAAAGTGTGGATAATACTGTCCTCTTATAGTCGCTCGATTATGGGGTAAGAAATTATTCTTCACTATAATGACTTCTTCATCTTGGGAGTGTCAGTTGGTCAGGGTATCATATTTCTCTCTACACCTCCCTATGAAGATACTGATTGTTTCCCCTAAGTTTTGTTTAAGAAGCTTTAGATTATGACATGTAACCTTTAGTTCTTCTTCATTATACTAGTACTGAGACATGAATTCCTAAGAGACATCTTCCCAACTATGAATTTTGGATTCTTCAAGGGATAGGAACCACCGGAGGGCGCTTTCTTTAAAGTCTGTTGAAGCATCAAGGACATTATGTCTTAAGAGGCGCCAAGAAGGGTCATAGCTTGGTGATAACTACGAAGGTGCGGAATTAGGAGCCCGCTACCCGAGTACTTCTCAATGGCTGGAAACTTGAACTTCTTCGATAATCTTACTTTGGGATAGGGAGATATATGGGTGTAGTCCATGTATTTCCTAGATATTTTGACTTGGTTAAATTTTTTGGACAGCAGTTTGATGTCTTCCTTGGCCTTGTTCAGTTCTTTCTACTTGGGATCAATAGGTACTAGCAAGTTTGCCCTTTGTTGGGCAAGGTTTGGCATAGGGATCTGAGCTGGAGACTTTGAGGGGTTTGGGTGAGATGATAGATTTTTTGTTGGGTACAATTTAAGTGGATGGATTAAATTCAGGATCATTTTCAAGAAAAATTGCATTTTCATTCACGAGAATTGGGTTTAGGATATTTTAGTGGAGAGATTAGACCCCGGTTAATCAATCCTTGAACCATATTTTTAGAAGGAAGCATTCGTCGGTAGTGTGGCTCGCGGATTGGTGAAAGTCACAATGGACATCAATTTTGAAGTTCTTGGGAAGTGGGTTTGGTAAGGATGGAGGTCCAAGGGTTTAATGAGATTTTGGATTAACAAGGCCTAGTAGACTTTGGATAAGGGAGCTTGGAGCTCGGTGTATTCTTTTCTGCTGGGATTAAAGCGGCTTTGTGGTGCCCAAGAGGTAGCAGGTTAAGAGATATTATTACTGGTTGAGACTGTAGCACTGCTAGGTTTCTTGTACTTTCTGGGAATGAGTTGTCCGATCACTTTCGTCGGCTTGACTTCTACCTTTGTAATAATGTCTTCAATTTCTACACCCGCTTACTGGAGAGATCAAAAGTGTGGATAATACTGGCCTCTTATAGTCACTCGATTATGGGGTAAAAAATTCTTCTTCACAATAATGACTTGTTCTTTTTAGGAGTGTCAGTTGGTCATGGTATCAGCTTTCTCTATGCACCTCCTTATGAAGCTACTGATGGTTTCCCCTAAGTTTTGTTTAAGATGCTCTAGATCACGGAATGTAACCTCTAGTTTTTCTTCATTGTACTTGTACTGAGACATGAATTCCTGGGCGACATCTTCCTAACTACGGATTCTAGATTCTTTAAGGGATAGGAACCATTAGAGGGCACTTTCTTTAAAGTCTATTGAAACATCTGGGCCATTATCAGTTAAGAGGCGCCAAGAAGGGTCATAGCATGGTGATAATTACAAAAGTGCATAATTAGGGACCCGCTACCCGAGTACTTCTCAATGGATGGAAAGTTGAACTTCTCCTACAATCTTACTTTGGGATAGGGAGATATATACGTGTAGTCCATGTATTTCCCGTATATTCTTACTTGGTCAAATTTCATGGACAGTAGTTTGACGTCTTCTTTGACCTTTTTTCATTTTTCCCTCTTGGGATCAACACGTACTAGCTAGTTTCCCCTTTGATGGGCAATGTTTGGCATAGGGAGCTGAGCTGGCGACGGCCGATTAGCATGCAGGGCACGCGAAGCATGCTGATATTCTTTTGGAACACAGACATGTTCGGGAGTTGTTGGAACCATGGAAAGAGGGAAGAAGATCTCGGGTTCTTTGGGAATATGGACCCGGTTTCGCTGTATCTCATGGGCCTCGGTTTAAAGGTTGTTAATTTTAGCACTGAGTTGGACTAAGACTGCCATCAGATCAGGCTGCATGTTCGATGCTTGGCCAATGTTTTCGATGAAGAGCTATTGAAGGTAGATTTTAAACTCGGATGAAGTAGAAGAGGAACTGGCAGAGCTTCGGGGAGGGTTGGAGGAAGACCGAAGCCAATAGGGAGTCATGCTAATAATCGGGTATGTGATCGACCTGAGAAGGAAAAATGGTTCGAGTTTATTTTTGAAAGAGGGAAGAAAATAATTATTTTTTTGGTGTTTTTGAAAAATAGGAAAAATGCTTTTTGGTATTTTTGATAAAAAGAGGAAAAATGTTTTTGGTATTTTGGGTTTTTGAGAAAGAAGGGGGAAAATGAGAAAAGAATCACAGCATTATTATTATTATTATTATTATTATTATTATTATTATTATTATTATTATTATTATTATTATTATTATTATTATTATGTTGTTGTTGTTGTTGTTGTTGTTGTTGTTGTTGTTGTTTTCACTTTTATTAGGTTTACCTAATTGTAAAAAAAATTCCGAACAGGACCCAAACCTGGGAAAATTAGGTTTGAAAAAATATATAAGACATGGTTTGACTTATTTTTATGCTCATGGACATGTCCTGTTTTGATAAACGGTGAAATAACATGAAAATTCGGGAGGCATGCTGACCTTGCATCTCGACAGACTTTTGTGTAACAATCGACAAACTAAAAATGAGTGCCCTAGGTTTGACGCCTATATGAGGTTTATGTAGTTTGTTGGGATAGTGGTAGGGTTCTCCCCTTTGACATGACTTCCACGACATACTTCTTGCTTTCGAGGGAAATCGGTACATGTGGGCAAGCCATTTGATATACCTGAGTGTACGTAAATTACCTCACTATAAACCTCTTGAGGACAATATGTATGATGGCGAATTCGATATATTAGACATATGTAAACGAGTTCCCTGCTATATACCTCTTGTCATGAGTTCGGTCAAGTGGTACAATGCGTGGAGAACCGTTTGATATACATCAGAGGTACCAGGCCAATGGAAGGCGAGAGTCACATTTCTTAGGCTAATTGCGACCCGTAGGACCAGTGTCAATCACAAAGTGATTCCCCAGTAAGGGACAAAATTTTGGTCAATATTGCAATTCTCTTTGTAATATAGTGTGCAAAATGCATGATTCTTAGTCAGTATATTATGGAGAGAGTGTCTTTTATTTGGCATGATGAGTAAAAGAATCACTATACTAATGGGGAAGAATGTATAAGTATCATTAAGAGTAAATCTAGCATGGAGCATGAAGACTGCATTAAGCATGAATAATATGAGTGGGTGATATGTGAATATCTACAAGTGAGTGTGTGGTAGTGAGCCTAAGCATGGATCAAACACAAGTGGGGCGTGATTTATGGAAGTGAGCATGGATATATACCAGTGTGATACGTGTAGTTGTGTGCTAGTGAAGCCTTAGCATGTATATTCTAAATGGTGTGTGAAGCATGTGGGTGTAAATGATCTTATGTACAAGTACAGGTAGTGTGAAGTGTACACGAGGGGTATTTACAAGTGTGTGAAGTGAAAAGTGATATATACATAAGGTAGATATATATAAGAATTAATAGAGAAAAAAGGGAACATACAGGTAGGTGTATACACACACTCACAAATAATAATAACACCCATGTAAAAATAGAGTGTAGTCCTCAAAGAATGCAATTCTCTAGGAGTCACCACTATAGCCATCCCTCTCGGATGGCGCGCACGCATGCGGGTACCTCACGCCCTTCCTCGGTATACTTCGACCGTCGTCAATTGGGGTGATGTATAGATATAGAGTTGCCAACCTATTTTTCACAAAATGGGTAAAAGAAATGTTTCCTCCTCGAGATAACGACATCAAAGACATAGTGATGCTTGCGAAACCAATTAGTTCAAGGGTTTTAGGACTAAGTTACGGAATGGGAAGGTGTTAGGAACTTATCCTTCCCTTTCGATCTCTCATGGGAATGTATTATTCTTCTCCTTAATAGCTACGTGAAGTGTGTGCGTGTATATATAAATGGAGAGAGGAATTACTCGACTCGCATCATGGATAAAGGCAGAGTGATGTCATCCTTAGGAGTGTTCCCAAAATAGTAATCAAGACATTATGTATGCGTTTGTCGAGTCACCGATTGTTTATAGAAGGATGATGGTGTAGGTTAGACATAACTCAAGCATGAATCACAAATATAAGATATGAAATTAATATATTAACAAAAATAGGAGAGGACTCGAATCTCAAATTTTATCTTAGATAGCTAGATAGCCTAAGAAGGTATCAAAGTCCACATAGTTTGCATATAACACAAGGTGGGTATATCTCATAATCCAATCGGGGACTTTTCTTATGTCTATGTGTGTGAAAAAATGATGTTTTAGTGTGAGAAATTGTAGTGAGAAATCACCACTTGGAATTTACAAGCAAATCCTTTTTTATAGAATGTATAGTATGTGCAATACTACCAATAAAAGGTTGGATATTAATATAATTGATCTATTAAAAATGCAATACTAAAATAAGAATTAAGTAACTAATGCGAATATAAGAGTTTAAAGAGAGAGTGAAAGATTTGGACTTTCTTTCGATGCCTTGAAGTTGATCTTGAATGTTGAAGGGATGATCTTGTAAGTGGATGAAGGTGGTATGAGGCGAGGGAAGGGAATTTGCCAAATTGGATAAGGAAAAGATGGAAATGGAATGTAGGGAAGAGGTTTCAAGATGGAAACCATACTGACTTCGAGAGAATGTTCTTAGATCACTAAGAGGGATGTTTTTTAGGTCCCCTCAAAGTCAGCTCATGCTCTCCTTATATAGGGTTACGGGGGTACCAATCGACATTGTTCTTAACCTTCCTATCTGCATGGAACCCCAAGATACACTGCCGATAAGCAGGGAAATGGGTTTGCTATTCGATAGTCCTCTACAAATATTTTTAAAAAATGGTCATAAAATGCAATCCGTAAGTCCAAATCGCCCACGGGACAAAACATTAGAAAGGGTATTTAGATTCCTTAAAGAATCCTTGGGATGCTCCTGAGTTCGGGAAATAATTATGGTCAAATAGGGCTCAGAAGAGCTGATTGATCTTTTAGATAGGAAGGAAATAGATCGTTCATCAAAACTGTGAGGCCGATTAACACACGGGATGAAACTTTAGATTGTTTATTCAAGGCCCTTTGATGTTCCAAGGAGATTCGCTCAGTTTGGAGAGTTGACCAAGGTCAAATGGGTCTCAAAAACCTCTGGTGACCCTTCAGAGAAAAATAGACCATACATCCGTACCATAGGCTTAATTCATGTACGGGAGAATTATTGGAATGGGGATTCAGAGCCCTTTAGGGATCTAAAGAGATTCACTCATGTTAGAGAGCCGATCGGAGTCAAATGGGGTACGAGAGTGCCTAGTGGCCTCTGAATCAATTTTCAAGGGAAAATGGACCATTTTTCCTAACCGTAACGCTAATTTATGCATGGGGTAGACCATTAGAAAGGGGATTCTGGGCCTTTAGAAGATTCAATGAGTTTTCGTTCAGGTGAGAAAGTTGACCGATAATCAAATGGGTCTCAGAAGTAGCCGATGGACTCTAGATTAGTACTCGGAGTATGATCAAGGGTTTATGGCGAAAGAGGAAGTGCTAGGGACATAAGTATATGCTTAGGGGGTCCTAGAATGGGGTGTCTACAGAGCCCCTTGACGAGTGATCTTGGAACAAGTGAATTCCATTGAACAGACACCACATTGATGTTGGGAAAGAGGGTATTTAAGGTCAATTATATGGACCAAAGGGATGAGTCTTATCGGTTCAGAGGGTTGGGATCAATTATAAGTACCTAAGGTTGTGTTGGGGATGATTGATTCGGGAGTCGAGGTTAATTTTGAGGACCTATAGTTGTGATGAACGATTTTATGGGTAGAGGTCAATTCTGAGGACCTATAGTTGTGATGGCCAGTTCTAAGGGTTGAGGTAGATTCTAAGGACCTAAAGTTATAGAGATCGATTATGTGGGCTGAGGTCAATTCTGAGGACCTATAGTTGTAACGACCAGTTCTGAGGTTCGAGCTCAATTCTAAGGACCATAAGTTGTAGGGACTAATTCTACGGGCCGAGGTCGATTATGAGGACCTAATGTTGTGAGGACCAATTCGAGTTTAATTTGAGGACCTAAAGTCGTAGGGACTGATTCTTCAGGTCGAGGTTAATTATGAGGATCTAAAGTTGTAGGGATCGATTTTGTAGGTCGAGGGAATTTCTGAGGACCTAAAATTGTAATTTAGATTGGTATATCTCCGCCGGGGGAGGCTTGAATGATTTTGATGCAGGCGCATCTTGAAGTTTCAACGGGGAACTGGTTTTGACCTGAGATTTCGTTGGGTAAGGGATTGGGAGAAAGTTTAGACTGGATATTTCAGTGAGGAATTGGGAAGATATTATCTTATAATTTTGCTGGGTAAGTGTTTGATTTGAGGTTGAGATTCCTCTGGGGAAGTATTGACTTGAGAATGAGATTTGGCTAGCTGGGGAATGGTAGTAGACTTGGATGCTGATAAAATGCTAGAATGTTAATCCTATTGGGGGTATTAAGGGCTTGTAAGGGGCTTAGTGCTCCAAAAAATGATTTTCTTGATGAAAAAATGTTCCAATATTTTTTAAATACTTTTAGGAATTTTCTGGGTAATTTTTTTATTTTTTTGGCATTTTTGTACAAAATTTATAGGGGGTGCTGATAGGTAGGCTGGAGGGGTTGTCGTTTGGCAATGGCACAGACTCCTAGGCTTCCTCGGAAAGAGGAATAGGTAGGTGTTGGACAATATGTATAGGGGTCTGCTAATCGACATGACGCTTAGTCCCTTATAAAAAGGGGGTGATCCCTCCTCATTTTTCACACCTTCAAGTGCTTGAATCTTCTGATTTGTCTGTCTTAAAACCATTCCTAAGTTTATTTCCTTTCAAGACTTCAAATGGAGGGTTATTCTAACGAGAAATACAATGTGGAGTGGCTGGGCATTGATGACCGGGTTGTCCTGACATGGCAGTCTAGGGTGCCCTTAGCCTTGGGCAATGAGAATGCCTTCGATTTTTTTGAGTTAATAGCTGAAGAGAACTTCCTTTTGCGTGAGACTACACACCATTGTCTGTCTAAAGTGAAAAACCCTAACGAATATGTAAGTAGGGTGAATTTTGGTATTCCTTTTTCTCTTTGCTCTTTGTGCTGATGAAAGTTCATTTTTCTTTTACATTGGCAAACTGATATATCTTCTTTGAGTATGCGTTATTGGGTAACGACCGGGTTGAAGGATGTTTGGGATCAACTCTTATCATCGATGCACTGGGTGGCTTCTTCTGCTAGTTTTGGCCATCTAGGCATGCCTTGGATGAGATGCCACATTCTACCATGGTGTTGTGCGCTGTAGGAGAGACATGATGGTATACCACTCACACATTCCATTTGGGCTTTAGGGAGATGACTGTTACTCCCATAGATGTTCAGAAACTACTGAGGATTGACTGTGAGGGTGTTTAGAGAGAGGTAGATCACACAATGAGGGTGACGTCGAAGTCAGTTCAGGCGACACTAGGGTATGTGGGTAGGATAATGTTTTGGGGATTCTATTTGCATCTCTGCTCTTCAGGAGGTTCTTTTGAGTAAGAGAGTAGACATGACTGACGGGAAGTAGGTGAGATAGATAACTCGATTGTTCATTTTGCTTTTTCTTGGCATATTTCTGATGGCGACGAGTGGCGATGTCATTATTTCTAGTTTTTGCCATATATGAGGACGATTTTCGACGTCCATTTATATGATTGGGGGAGCTTGACTTTGGCATCCCTCTATTCTTCTTTGGATGCTTTCAGTCGATGCTGCCAACAAACTTTTATAGGGTCCATGTATCTTTTGGAGGTAATTTCAAACTTATTTTTTTTCTTATTTATTTCCTTACATTCTTCTTTAGTTCTTTTATTGATTCCTTTCTTTTGCAAACGTGGTTTTACGAGGTGATTAGGCACAACGTGAGGTTGATAGACCTGAAGGATGAGGATTTAGAGGACTTTTTTCGAATGTTCTGGTGGCGAAAGTCTAATCGACGATCGAACCAGACTTTAACCTTGGCGACGTTATGACAATATTTGAACACCTTAATGAGTGATCATGTTGTTTCGTGTTTCTTCCGAGTTATTTCTAGGAATTTTCTTTCTTGCATGAACACTGATCCTTTCCCGGGGATTGCAGGTGGCCTTTTACCCTTGGGGGAAGGCTCCTCGGGATATGGGGGCAATAGTTATGCATGCGCAGATGCGGCAATTATTGGCGCACGAGTTTGGGTACGTTTGGTACCTAGGAGAGAGAGTGGTACAGAAGATTGTGGATGATGATGTGGTGGTACCACTGTCGATGCCCCCAATGTACATGAGGTGAGTGAGGGAGATATCTGACGAGGCCCGAGCGATAGCATTGATAGACGAGCACTACACACTCTATATGGACATGATGGCGGCTTATGATTACTTGGACTTCGCGACGGGCTAGTTAATTACCCCTTGCATTTATGATGTGGAGAATATGCCTATGCCTCCTACGAATTCGGGTAAGGGTACTAGAAGGCCGGTGGGATCTTCCCATAACACTGGTCGTGGTACGTCGACGACGGCGACAATGGCAGAGGAGGCTCTGATTATTCAGGTTACTCCCCCTTTTTTTAATTTTTGATTGATTAACGGGGGTTATTAAGCATGCCACATTATCCTAATGCTTCGGCGCCGGGGTTGATGTGGCTTACGGATGATGACCTTCGACCCCAGGTATATTCTTCTTCTTATCTCTTTTGATTCTTCCTTTTCTCTTTATTGACTAATTGCTCCTTTGATTTTGTTTCTTTTCTTTCAATATGTTTGGGTGTCAACCACTTGGCTGAAGGATATTAAGGATTGGGTGCCGACCACCTGCACGTGCTGAATTTTCCTTGAATCGGTTCATCATTTGAGCTGTAAAATTCATCCCCCCATCTGGTGGCGAAGACGTTTTCTTACCAAGAGAAATTCATGCATTCAATAAGCTCGATAGTTTCCTTATATAATTCTTCCTACTCAACGGGAAGGTGCAGGAGTGAAGGGACTAACCGCCTTTGAAGCTTCAAAGTAACGAGTAGTTCAGAAATATTGCAGATCTCGTTTGTATGTCAAAACATGTCGCCCATTATCTGTACCACATCGTCTAAAAAATTTCTTCAGAAGGTACCACCCATTCGACTGATTTTCGAGACCTTTTTGAACTTCCATTAATATGCCATTGAACTTCTTACAGTCGATGATCATCTCGGTGGGCAATTTTAGGCCAAACTCTAGAAGCTGGTTCAATACAACTTGTAAATCCATGTCTTTCCCCTCGGATCGAGTGCGGATGGCAATGCAGGCCCTCATGAGGAGTAACAAAGCTTGATCGGTGAAGCAGGCAGGTTGTAAGAGAAAATGCGAGCAAACTTTTGGAGGTTTAGGTTAAATGATCGATTTTTTGTTGGGTATAATTTGAGTGGATGGATAAAATTCTGGCTCATTTTCTAGGAAAACTGCATTTGCATTTGCAGGACCTGGGTTGTTGGTGTTATTGGGTTTAGGATATTTTGGTGTAGCGATGAGACCCCAGTTAATCAATCCTTGAACCATGTTTTTTAGAAGGAAGCATTGGTCGATAGTGTGGCCCGCGGATTGGTGAAATTCACAGTGGGCATCAGTTTTAATGTTCTTTGGAAGTGGGTTTGGTAATGGATGGGGGTCCGAGGGTTAAATGAGGTTTCATCTTAACAAGGCCTGATATACTTTAAATAAGGAGCATAGAGCTCGGTGTGTTCTTTTCTGGTGGGATTAAGGTGGCTTTGTGGTGCCCAAGAGGTAGCAAGTTGGGAGATATTATTGATGGTTGAGACTGTAACATTGATAGGTTTCTTGTACCTTTCGAGAATGAATTATTGGATCACTTTCTTCATCTCGACTTCAAACTTTGTAATAATTTCTTCAATTTCTACACCTTCTTATCGGAGAGTTCAAAAGTGTGGATAATACTAGCCTCCCATAGTCGATCGAATATGGGTAAGAAATTCTTCTTCACTATACTGACTTGTTCTTCTTGGGAGGGTCGATTGGTCATAGTAGCATCTTTCTTTTTGCACCTCCCTATGAAGCTACTGGAGATTTCCCCTAAGTTTTTCTTAAGAAGCTATAGATCATGGCGTGCAACCTTTAGTTCTTCGTTATACTTGTATTAAGCTGATAACCTTCGAACTGAGGTCCATGAGATGCAGCGAAAGTGGGTCCAGATTCCTGAAAAACATGATATCCTCTTACCTCGTGCCATGGTTCCACCCACTCTCGAGCCTGTCTATCTCCCCAAAGAATATCAGCATGCTTTGTGTGCCCTTCCCTTCCAATGGGCCATCTCTAACTCAGCTCCCTATGTCAAATCTTGCCCATCGAGGGGGCAAACTTGCTTGTACCTATTGATCCTAAGGAGAAAGAACTGAATAAGGTAAGGAAGACCTCAAACTGTTATCTAAGAAATTTGACCAAGTCAGGATATCCTAGAACTACATGGATTTTACCCATATATCTCCCTATCCCAAAGTAAGATTGACGAAGAAGTTCAAGATGCCAGCCATCGAGAAGTTCAGGGGTAGTGGCCCCCCCAATTATGCACCTTCATAGTTATCACTGAGCTATGACCCTTCTTGGGGACTCTGAAGAGATAATGGCCCAGATGTTTGAACATACTTTAAGAGAAAGCGTCCTCCGATGGTTCCTATCCCTTAAAGAATCCAAAATCCATAGTTTGCATATAAACTTTACCAGTATTACAGTAAGTCGCCCATAAAGGTGCATTACAGTTCTCATAAACCTTACTAGTATTGGGATAAGTCGCCCATAGAGGTGAATTATAGTTCTTATAAACCTTACCAGTATTGTAGTAGGTCGCCCACAAAGGTGCATTATAGTTCTCACAAACCTTACAAATATTGTGGAAAGTGACCAAAGCGGTGCATTATAGCTTCAAGAAACCTTACTGATATTTTGGTAAATTGCCCAAAGCGGTGCATTATAGTTCCTAGAAACCTTACTGATATTGTGGTAAGTCGCCCAAAGCGGTGCATTATAGCTTCGAGAAACCTTACCGATATTGTGGTAAGTCACCCAAAGTGGGCATTATGGTTATGAGAAACCTTGACCTATATGGTAATCCCGACTTTCTTAAAGGACCTTTATGACTCCTCAACTAAGCAATTTGGTCAGATTTAAAGCCCCAGTTTGCCTAAAGAACCTTTATGGTCGCTCGACTAGGTAAATTGTTGTCACTTAAAGTCTCATTTTACCTAAAGGGCCTATATGGAACCTCGACTAAGTAAATTGGGCATTCTCGAAACCCCAGTTTGCCTAAATCACCTTTTTGGTCTCTCGACTAGGTAAATTGTTGTTTCTTAAAAATCCCAGTTTTACTTAAAGCACCTAGATGGTAGTTCGACTAAGTAAAATTGGGCATTCTCAAAGCCTCAGTTTGCCTAAAGTACCTTTATGGTCACTCGACTAGGTAATTTGTTGTCACTTAAAAGTCCAGTTTACTTAAAGGGCCTATATGGAACCTCAACTAAGTAAATTGGGCATTCCTCCATCCCTAGTGTGCCTAAAGGACCTTTATGGTTCCTCGACTATGTATACTAAGGACGCTTGAAAAAAATCTTAACAAGTTGTTTTTATTCTTAAGTTACATATTTGGGTGGAGTTTGAAAAAAATCTTAACAAGTGGTTTTCATTATTAAGTCACATATTTGGGTGGAGTTTTAGAAAAATCTTAACAAGCGTGTTTTCATTGATAAAATCACCTCATAGGTGCGAATTAGCGAAAAAGATTTAACAAGTGGTTTTCATTGTTAAAGAGTTATATTTTCCTTCTTATTCTTCGTTTTAACTCATAGTGTTTCATTCGCATGAAAAGAATGGTCACAAGGTTCTTCAAAAATAACCCATGAGATCAAAGCCTAAAATGTGAGATATGAGATAGAAGCATATCATCAAACTGAAATGAGACATGAGATTATCACCCATGATCCACAGGTTGATCGAATATATAAAAATTGACTAAAGGAATGGGGTAAACCCCCAAAATACTCCTCCAAAATAAAAAACAGAGGCGACAATGTTATCCCTCAAAATTATATGCACATATACGCATGGTATAGATTGACCGTGATCACATGATGGCTTAAATAATGAATGATATCTCGTACACACAGTTGATATGTCTTAGCCAAAGCATCACAACACCAACTATTCATACGAGGGGGAAAATGTAGTAGGGGCTTAGATAAATTAACCCCGCACAATCGATAAAATAAGGCCAAGTGATTTAAAAAACACCTACTAATATTCAGGCACTACACTGACTGCAATATTATTGCGCGTGACTAATATATCATGTATACCGCGGGTCTGATGGATTAAACTAGACAATACTCTGGTAGTGAATTAAATTAATTATTTGAGATATCACCACATATATTATGACAAGTGGCACCATAAATATTGGACACTTTGCTCCACAGAAAAGATGACATGTGTCAAACCCCACTTGGGGTATTTTAGCTATAAAGAGGGTTTTCCCTCATTTAGTAGGATGATAGTCTTGGGGGCAAGGTAAGGAGAGGAAATTTAACTCTTCTCCCCGATAAACCTCTTGAGCTTCTTCACATGTTTGATAGTGATGAGATGATTTTCATGGTTTCATCACAATTTTTATCTGTTTTACACGGTATATGGGCGTTTGGAGGTGGCTTGCCAGATTCGGCACTCTCGTGCACCAAAAACACCAAAAACACCCAAGAATCGAGTTTTTTGGCGTATCGTACGGACCCCAAACTTTGCAGACTTTGATTCTGCAAAGAGACAGATACGTAGGTGCAACAACGTTGCACAAATCCAAAACACTCTAAATGCAATAATTTCCCCAATCTGGGCTACTCTCTTACACAACTATATGAACAAATGAATCCTAAAAATATACACGACTCAAAATACAATATAAAATAAATTATAAAATTATAAACGACTCAAATAAAAATCTATAAAAACATAAAGGTGCAAACTAAACACACACGAGGCTCGGGACAAGATTAGATAGTTTTGAGCTCGGTTAGGGGATAGGGTAATAGGTACGGGGATTGGGGTTTATCTCATTTAATCGCATTTGTGTCGCATTTTTCCTTGATTTTATGCTTTAAAATCCACACGAGCCATTTGACCTACAAGATAAACATGAATGCACATAAGATCAATTTTATTGAGAATTAGCAATTAAAAACTGTCTATTTGGGGTTTTATTTAAATACTTTTGGGTGCTTATCAGCGGCCCATCATGTTTCTTCTAAGGTCTATAAAGGTCTCTCTAAGGTTTAACAATGATCGAGAGATTCCCATATTTTTCATGAACATGTCATCAATATAAAACACCATGCTTTTGCTAATTTAGTCCTTGAACATGGCATTGACCATCCTCTACTAGGTGCATTAAAAAAAAATTAGTCCAAAGGTAATTGGTTTGGTACATTTATCGATGATGATGGAGGTGTTTTTTATCGTGGGGTCCCATATTTATCTTGTTGTAATGAGAATATACATCCATAAAAGAGAGGAGTTAATGCTTAATAGATGAATCAACCAAGATATCAATCATTGGATAATGATGCTGGTCCTTAGGATAAGATTTGTTGATAATTGATATGTGAACATAGATTAACTACTTTTTATTTGTATTGAGAACCAAAATACGCTGGACTACTAATGTAGGTCTTATACCTCTCTAATTAACTTTACTTACAAAAGATTGCGACCTCTTTTTTTGCAACTTCATTCGTCCTTAGATAAAATAAAATTTTCTTTTGATGAACATGCCTATGATTAGGGTCCACACTGAGGTGGTAGACCATAATAGAGAAACTCACTATAGTTATTTCAAAAAGAGTCCAAGTGATGACATTTTCTTTCATTGCGAAGCTAAATCAATATCTCTTAGTGAATAACTGAGGTTCATAAAAATAAAAACAATCTTTCCTAAAGATAACTCTTCAATGTTGATGATATTCGTAGAGGGGTCCCCTCTTTTCTATTTCTCCTCATCATATGGATCCAAGGTGTACACATTTAAAAACTTAAAGTTTCAAACATTCCTTTGGTTACTTCAGTATTTCTGAACCCTTATTTAACTGAATTGATGTTCATAAAACATTGGTTAAGGTCTAGGGTTCTTATAAAAATCTTTTCTTACATCGTGTGGTACACCTTTTGATGGAGATGCTGAAAGAGGGAGTGAATTTTGCATGGGAAACAATGCACCAAATCGCCGTAGACAAACTGGAGGCAGTCCTCACTTCTCCTCAGACAATGATCCCCTCGAAGGCAGGTATCCCTCTACGTTTTTACCTTACATTAACTAAACAATCTATTGGGGACTTGTTGGCCCAAGAGATGTAAGGCATTGAAAAACGTATTTATTACTTAAGTAGGATCATAAACTAGCCTGAGGCCAAATACACTAGCATGGAGAGGCATTATTTAGCCCTTATATTTGTAGCACAAAATTTTAGGCATTACCTATTATCATTTACGGTTCATATTGTAACTAGGCGTGATCCTATAATTTTTTTGCTTGCTAGAATTGTGTTTATAAGCAGGGCAACTCGATGGTTTTTAATCCTCTCAGAGTATGATCTCGAGTGTGTGGTCTCGCGAGCCATCAAAAGCCAAGGATATGCAGATTTATTGGCTATCTTCCCATCAGGGACATTAGAGCCACCCGTTGAAAAGCTCTCGAGTGATGATTTCCAGGCTAAGTTCATAGCATCCAGCTTCAATGAGTGGAGTATGGAGTTTGACGGCTCTTCAGTGGAGAAAAAAAGAGGAGCTGGAGTCATCCTACCAAGAGACGGTGAAGAAATTCGTTTATCTTTCAAGTTTTCGTTTGAATGCTCGAATAATGAGGCTGAATAGGAGGTGCTGGTCCTGTGATTACTCGAAGCATTGATAAGAGGTATCCAAGTCCTAACGATCAATGGGGATTCTAACTTGGTGGTAAACAGGTAACGGGGGAATTCACATTGAAACACATGAGTTTGACCCCTTACTGAACGATCATCCAGCGACTTCTTGGATAGTTCGAGATGGTGAAGATTAAGAGGAACCCTCGAATGATAAACAGACATGCATATGCCTATGCAACCATCGCATAGAAGATTACCTTTGACGGGTAATCAATTATGATACGAATAACGAAGAGAACGACCCCCTCGACGGTGTTGAAAATGCTACCCTCAGAGGACAAAGATGATTAGAGGGATGAAATAAAAAATAAGATGAAAAGGGGTGAAGGGCCACTCAACTCAATTGATTTGGGGCAGTACTTTATTACCAGAGGCAACTTATATTAGAAGAATAAAGGAGGTTGGTTATCCCGGTGTGTAGATCCCGAAGAAGCCAAAAGAAGGTTGATCGAGGTGTATAAAGATAGTTGTGAAACCACTTAGATCCCTTTGTATAGGAGGATAAAACGAGCAGGGTACTTCTGGCCTTTGACGAGATAAGAAACCGCCGCAGTGCAAAGAGAATGTTCAAAGTGTTTCATGTTCTATTAGGTAGCAGAATGCAATTTTATTGGTCAGCCATAAGATTGGAGATAACCCTATATGGATTTCTTAATAGATGGAGTGATACCGACAGATAAAGAGGATGCTACCAAGATCAAAAGGCAATTATTGAGGTACTTCGTACAAGATAGGTAGCTGTACCAATGAGGCTATCATGATAGGCCCCTAAGGTGCATAAAAGAAGAAGATGCTGAAGAAGTATTGAAGCAAGCTCATGAATGAGGGCATATCGGAGGAGATAAATTTTATGATCAACTAATGACCTTAGGTTCTTACTGGCCTTCAATAGAGAAAGATTCGGTAGAGTTCTTTCTAAAGAGAAAGGCTTGTCAGCTATATGTGAATATGATTTATGATCCTTCACTGGACCTGCACTCCATCTTCACCGTATCTGTTTCATACTTGGGCATTTGATTTGGTAGGGGACATAAGCCCTTCATCGCGAGGAAAGATATGGATTTTAGTAACCACAGAATGTTTCGCAAAGTGGGCAGCAACCATATCGCTTAAGAAACCCACAATGGGGGTAGTGGATCAATTCATGAAGGAGTACATTATCTGCCGTTTTGGCATTTAGAATGAGTTTTTGCCAGATAATGGTACCCTCTTTGTGAACAGTGAGGTGCACTTGCTAACATAAAAATACTCCATCATCCATCACAACTCAACAGTAGCATACCCGAAGTGCAACGGGCAGGCAGAGGCTATCAATAAAACTTTAGTAAATATTTTGGCAAAAATGTTAGAGGACTTTTTTATCACATGAGATGACAAGATCTCGGAAGTCCTGTGGGCTTATAGAATGATGAAAAGGAAACCAACAGGATACACACTATTTTCTTTAGTATTTGGAGCAAAATATGTGTTACCGGTCGAACTTGAGGTACCTTCCGCTCGCTACAACTTGTGAAGTGCCATGCTCCCCTACAACCGTCATGTATAACTCAAAACCCTAAAAGAGCACATGGATAATTTCGCGAGGCACTTTGAGATATACAAAAAGAAGTTATCCACATCTTACGACCAACTTATGAGGCCAGCGAAGTTTATATAGGGGACTTGGTTATGAAAGAATGCACGAGGCATATTAGGGGTTTATCATTACCCAAGTTCGAGGCCAACTGGGAAGGGCCCTACATCGTTTGGGTAGCCCACGATTCGGGTTACTGAGAGATATCTAAGATGGAAGACAATGTTACTTTCAACTTGAACAACAAGTGGCTAAAGATTTACTACGTATAAATGTATATTTGGGCCAACACTTTTGTTCATTATGTTGTGCCTTGTCAAAAAAATTATGTTGTTAAAGGAAAAGAGGGACGTATGTTTTAAAATAATTTGGTTTGTCAATTTAATGTAGCTCGAAGTAATGTCCATGCGAAAAATGTTAGGCCACTATTTTTTATATATACAACGACTGTTGTTTTACTCATCATGAATGATATGGTTCGCATTGATGTAATAAGTTTAGCGAATGTCAACAGAAAATAAAGGAAATGGAAGAAGACACCAAAGTCATCAATGTTTCTTTATTTAATAAAAGATATAGATGTGGTTACACGTAAGCAAGGAGATTCAAAATCCAATCAATGAGAAACATCAAATAATGAAAACATTAAACAAATGAGCTAGGGGCTGTCCATGATAAAATGATTTTTTTCTTATCCAAGCAGCCTATGGTGATGTTGAGGAACAATCTGCACAAGGTTGCTTTGGTCTAAAATAAGGTCAACCAAATCTTTCTGGACTCTTGATCTTTCTTTATTAGCTCGGCCTCTGCACGAGCAACGGCCTCCCAAGCCACCTGCATCTCTTATTCAGATACCACGAACTTGGTCCCCATGCTTACGTGCTCTTCTGAAATGGCCACCTACGAGCGATGTGAACTTTGGATCCGATGATAGAGGGTGGGAAGGTCAGCCCTCTTAAATCTACGAAGCATCTCCATCAACCAGGACATGGAAAATACATCATTAGTGAGCACATTAACTCTTCCCAGTAAATTCTTGATTGTACCAGGGCTAAGAGATTTGAGGGGAGAATTGAGGATTTCCTCCAAGACCATGGTGAGATCGAGAAAGTGACATACCATCATTTCAGGAATAGGTTGAAGGCAGCGGGTGGTAAATTTTTAAGGAAAACGAACCAATAACTGTTGGATTAGTAAGCGAGGACCCTCAGTCAAAATATAAGGGAAATTAGCCAAAGTTTGCCTCACAACCACCTCGGGGGCTACCTCAGGAGGATGTACACTAAAAACGCTATCACTTGCAGAAGGGCGCTGAGTATGCGAAGTGCTATCACTTGCCTGAACCTGAGGAGCAACCACTCCGGGCACATCACCAACACTAGGGTCCACCTCTTGGTCCCGCGTAGTAGGGACCCCGTCCAAAGAAGAAACTTCGGATAAGGTCCTCACTTGCACCATTTCCTGAGTAATAGGTTCAACTTCTGGTCTACGGGCCATAGGTTGGTCAACTTCCCACTGAAATACAAAAATAATTTAATTAAGAAACAAAAGGAGGAAAGCATACACAAAGTATTATGCAAGTATGAGAGATTATGCCAATAAGACTTGGCCTGCCTAACCCAATAAGACTTATCCCACCTGACCCTCGATTATGGGAGATTATGATAATAAGACTTGGACTGCCTGACCCTCGGTTATGGGAGATTATGTCAATAAGACTTGGCCCGCCTAACCCTCGGTTATGGGATATTTCTAAAGCCCAATATTACTTGTCAAATTAATAAGTTTATATGCAGGAGATAGATGGAAGAGAAAAATACCTCTGGAAGCTGCTCGCTAGAAAATTCGTGAGTGTCCATTTGTACTACGTCCTCCTCCTCAATTGGACTAGGATCCATGAAAGGCGCTGACTTTAGGGGAAAATCACATCCTCCCCTATTGCAGCAACCTGTTCTTGTCCAACCTCCCCCTGATCAGCTCCAGCAAGATCAAAACCTTCATGGTTTAGGATGGAAGGCCCAAATATAGATACGAGTACTTGGCCATTCGAAGGAGGGGGAACTGATGGAGTGGTTTGAAGAGGTACATGAGCCTGTGAAGGAAGAAGCAAATAAAAAAGAAAGAGACAAGTTAGAATAACAAGTTAAAGGAGCAACAACAGGTTAAACAAGTAAGAAAAATAAACTAACCACATTCAATGAAGAAATAGGCATAGGGGACTTAGGTATATCCTCAACAGCTCTTGTATCATGAACATCCATCTCAAGGCCAGTCTGCTTGCTTAAAAAAGAGGGATCAGGGGAATAGCTGCCACTAGACTCAGACAAAGAATCTAATATAACTGCCCCAGGGGGAATTGGGAGATTACCTGTGAAGAAGTAGGGGCAACCCTTTTGAAGGGATGATCCTCTCCAACATCATCGTGCATATCACCTCGCACATCAACCTGAAAAAGAGACAAAGGCAAGTTAAGAGAAGAATGGATTTATTAGCACGCAAAGAAAATAAGAAGAAAATATTTAGAGAAAGAGGGATCGAGGGGCTTACTTCTTCCTCCAACACATCTTCCAGAACCTCATAATCTTGGGGAGGCGAGGAGGGTTCAGAAGGAGAAAAAATTATCCTCAAACTACGTCTCCGAGTTAATGAAGTTTCCTCTTCCTCCTCCTCTTCCTATTCTTCTTCTTCATCCTCCACCACCTTCTCTCTCTCCTCATCCTCCTCATTTTCATCATGATCACCTCCATCATCAACAACAGCATGTTTATTAGGAAATTCTTCCTCACTGGATTCAGACGATTCCTCCATCACGAGCTTCAGAGGACTGACCACCTTTCTTTTATTACCACTACCAGTAGTGCGAAGGGTATAGGAAAAACCCGAGAAGCCATCTGGGCCAACATAAATTCCCTGTCTTCTTCGCTAAAATTCTCCCAGGTTTGGAGAAACTGATCAAACATTGAGCTCACCTCTTAGGCGACTTTAGGATCGGGGGTGTGGTCAATTGGAGGCTGTTGGATGGTTTTGAGTTTTTTCATAGGTGCCTTTTAGGTGGACCTAACTTCTTCCCCAGATAAGGCAACACGCGGGGATTCAGTTCTCTCAACTAGTCTTGAGGGACCAGGGGCAATGGCAGTAACTTCGACTGGAAGGGAAGCTTTCTTCTTTTTCACAACTGCCTGGTCCATAGGCCCTACTGGGGGAAGCTCGGAGGGAACACTGGTGTTAGCAGTACTAAGAGGGAAAATATACGAAGAGGTGTTGAAATTTCTTAAACCCAACTCTGTGGGTTGGAATCTCTCAACTTCAGGGTACCCGAGTTCCTTTAAAATGTTGATTTGAGAATGGATGAGTTGGTTTTGCCAGAATACGTTCAGGTACATAGTCGATCTCTTCCCTCGAGCCTCTTTGCTCAGGACCATGGGATTGGCTAGATAACTGACACACATACTTATAACATCTAAATTCAGATAGTTAGCACTGGAAAAAGAAAAGTTTGTAGGTTTTTCACGGGTAAAATGGCTCAATAAATGATCTCCTTAATCATAGCCAAATTAAATGGCTACACGATGGGGACTATAAATAGAATAGAAAGTAGACCACCCTATATACAAAAGCAAATGTACGAAGGGATTAACAAAAGTTGGACACTATTCTCAGGGAAATTCCTAGCTAAAGCTTCATCAATAGGAGCAATGGGGCGCTCCTCCTTAGAAAAAAAGTCATTTGTAAAAATTGATCCACCCCAACATAGGGGTGAGGTAAGAAAGTTTCCACTCTATTGATCAGGGAAACAAGGGGCTTCTTAACGCTTTTATTTTTCCAACAACAAATATTGGGGATCCTTATGGGCTGAGAACTGGGGTAGTTGCCAGCAGGAGAATAATTGGGAAAACGGGCATAAAGAAAATCTGTTAAAAGGATATTGTTGGCATAATTAGAGACATCAAACCTGTCGATATTCCATGCAGAATCTGCCGCCACATGGTCCAACCAGGTGTAGAAGGAGCCAAGAACGATAGTAGTAAGGGGGAGATTCACTCCTCTCATCATCAAAACAGCCATGTTGATTAAAAGAAATCTAAATTTGGTTTTCACGATTTTATTCTACACCCGATTTCTCTAAAATTGATTTTAAATCTAAATTAAATAATATAGATTATTGATCTACCACTATAAATCAGATATCTTCTCTTTTGATTTATAACACAACAATAATCGTACCTTTAATCTATATAATTGTCCAATTCATAAATACCCGTTTTCTATGCGATAGCCCACCTAAAACGAGTATGATTTACACCCATCATTATATGAATCGAAATACTGTAAATTAAATGAAACCAAGTTTAGCTACTTGCCTCGATAATTTTGTAGTGTCTGATTTTTTTGTTGTAGATAATATTTTTGATGAAGAACACATCAATATTTTCTTAGTTTGGCTCCTAAAGGCTCTCCCACTTAATCCCTCTTTTCTCCTCTGTATTTAGAGTTTTCTTAAATGAATTATGGCTGCCACACCCTCTCACATTTAGATTTTATTATGCCAATCCCTTTTTTAGTCTTGTAGGATTTATTAAAATGGCCCAAACACTCCCGTGTGAGCCCGATTATGCCTAAAAATGCCCCGAGACCCATTTACTACACTCGGGTACTCTTTTTCAACTATTTTGACCCCTTCTGGACTCGATCGTGCACTCAGAATCGCCATTCGAGTTACTTAACTAAAATCTCCAATTGTCATCCTCAAATTATGACACATGTATTCTTAAAAGAAATAACCCGGATTAATTTAAATCTTAATCCTCCAAATAAACTGAATCTTCCAACTTAAATAAATTCTCAAAATAAAATGATTTCTCCAAATCATGAATTTAATTTAAATTCTAATTCATTAATTTATCTATTTTTTTCCCTCAAATTAACTAAATTATTTATCCTAAAAAATTACAGAGTGTTACACATATCAAAAGAGACAGTTTCCTAGATAACCTAAGACAATCTTGGCCATTCAACATTGGGGATGGATGTTGGAGGTCCCCTAAGGACATTATTTAGTGTTGGAGACGAACTCTACATTCACTAAGGTTAGCTAAGATTTTTTTAGATCAAATATCACTTGTTTGACCCTTATTGAGGGTTGTGGAGGCAAGATTTTGAATTTATACCACAAACTTGAGTGACAAGACATCATAGGAGAATTGGATAAAGATCTCAAACCTTTTCAAGTCCTTAACTAAAAGAGTGAAGATTTTGTGGAGTTTCCAAGTTCCCTAGTTGGACTTTTGTAAGTTTTTATCACTTTTGAAGAGCTTCACTGAATGTCTGTTGTTCTTACCCTTATAGGTTTTCCAAGCTGAGGATATGGGTGGTTGAGATCTCTATAACTATACAGGGAACTTAGACTTAAGGTTTGAGGACTAAGGTAGAGATATGAGTATATGTGAATTTTCAAGGTATCATCATTATGAAAATCCATGTCACTTGGCACCATCAAAAGAAAAGAAACTCATTGAACTTAGTTTTCTAGTATTGACTTGTTGGGGAGAATGTTGTGCACAAAAATAAGTAAAATATCAAGTTCTTTAGGTCAATCACATGAGCGACATATGAAACCCTTGAAAGGAGATAAATCGAGCAAGTTGTACAGACCAAGAAGGGATTTTTCTAAGATTTTCAGAAAAATTTCGTTACTAGAGAATCGATTAGTGATACAATAATAAACACACTACGATCAAAGAGTATTAACAATATTTTAAATGAATCATTTTGCGGATATCGATACAATATTTCACAAGAGCGCATTTGAGCAAACACTTGAAGACAAAGTTAAAATCCAATCTAACTCTTCTAAATACGCTATATGCATATTTTCCATAATAGGTATTTATATGAGAAACAAATTCCACATGTATATAGATTACTCAAAAATCACATACACTGGGTTACATAAGTATAAAAAAATATCATTTTAGTTATGCTATTAAACCAAGGTGTACTTTGCCTTCATATTAAAGTGACATATGGGGCTTGGATGCAGTCTGGTCGTAAACATTTGAACATGAATAATTTCAAATTAATTCACACTAAGACTCCGCGAGTGTTTGTGTTAACAGAACCGACACAACTAACTACAAGAGTATATATACTTTTTTATAAAGCACGTAAACTAAAAAAAATTCAAGCAAATGAATAAAACGCATGACCTCTGACTTGATATTTCTTGAATAATGATTTAAAAGAATGGGGTATACAAGTGAATAAATCACAAGAGCTCAACATAAAACACACAGAACTATTGAATGCAAGTTGTAACAATATATATATATTTTAATATTACGGTTGATAAGGCCCAAATATTAAAACATAAAAACTGCTAACATAATTTCAATATCATTGCAATAATGCAAAGAAATAGTACAAATATGATAGGGTAAGATGTAAATTTCAACATGATAAACCTCGAATAAAAAAACTGAATCATCACTAACAATTATGCAACTGAAATATAAAAAGATTTATCATCCACAATAATAATAATACCACAATCATAATAAAAGTTGTACATGACTAAGAAGTCTCAAGAATACATGTTAACTGAATAAAAATGTATTTTAACACACACATAATCTTAAAAGTAATCGATCATATACAAAAGAAATCGCCGTTTGAACTCCTTCAAGTGATGAATATAAGATGAAAAAAGAAAGAGGATAGGTGCAAGCTAGAGTAAATTCTACTCTCTTGGCCCAACCCTAGTGCCTAAAATATTTTCACTAGATCACACACACACACACATATATATATATAAGGGCAGATTTGTATAGGGTCGATGAGGGGTAGAGGTTCCTCCTAATATTTCCAAAAAAAATCCCGACAACAAAAGTCCAGGGATGTTTTGTGTGAAAATAGTAAGTAAAAGGTTAGTTTTTAAACATTCTGATACTTATAAGGGTAAATTTTAATAAAACTACTCTAACCTAACATTTACACAATGCAACTGCTCCTCTCTTCTTATCATCTCTAATTTTCACTTCTCTTTCAAAGTTATTGCTCTCTCTCTGTTCCTCTCAATGGTAAGTCGTCTCCCCCGATCACCTCCGATCCTCTCTTCGGCGGCGCTGCCCACCCAACCTCCCAGCCCTGTGCTACGCTACACCGCTCTCACTGGTAAGTTTCAGTTTACTTTGCTTTGCTCTTTTTTTCAATGTTGTTAAATAATTTAACTATTGACAGAATATTAATATTGACAGAATATTAATATTGATAATATTAATATAATGTTGTTAATATCAGTCTACCTTAATTTTAATAACAATATTGTTAATATTGACAGAATTTTGATATAACAGTATTGTTGATATTCTTAGTTGAATGTTATGTTAATTATTTTTAGGCAGAGAGATTATTAATTTCTTTTACGTAAAATATGTTAAATTGGTTAAACTCGCGGTTTAAAATTTATTTTTAGGCAGTCAAGGAAAAATATACCTAGTTAAATATTATTTAGGGCTAATGATATAACTATACCTAGTGAAAAAACGTTATAAATTTGAAATTTTTAAAACCCAACACGCCTCATGACCAAACATTTGAATAAAAATCGAGCTAACCAAAAAATCCACCTCAGGGACTCCTTCCCCCGAACCCCCGACACCACTCTAACTTTTGGCTTCCCCAGGCCCAAAATCTTGGATTTGCCACTGTCTCCATAGGCTGTCTAACTTATAGTAATATATGCACAAATAAAATAAAATCTCACAATCTAATTTGATTGAACATTGATGATAAGTTCATTGTTTTGTAAGATTTATAGCCAAACTAATATTTCGTTAGACCCATTTTATTTTATTTAATAAGTTCTTGGCGCCACTTTGTTAAATAAAGAAAAAATTCAAGAGAGTTGAATTTAGATTCAATGGTAATTTCAAAGGCAAAAGTGGGCATTTCAATACGTTTAAAATTTTCTTGTCCTAATTTATGAAAAAATTTGCCTAGTGAAAATTTTGTATGTAGTGATGGATTTGGTAAAAATTAACGATCAACTCGAGAAAAGCATGAAAAGATAATATTTACGATCATTCAAAAAAGGTTTTTTCATATTCATGATAATATAACAAATCTCAAAAAAAATTATTCTCCCAATTGGACGAAATTTATCAAGCATGTTCGATAAGTAAAACTAAGAATCTCGGGGTGTGCTGGGGGTGATAACGAATACCATATTTTGATCCAAATACTAAAGGAGGTGGAGTGTTCAGTTTCAATACTTTTATTTGGGTGACTGCAAAAGACTCGCCGGCCAATCAAAGAAATACTCACTTCAACACAAGTCCCTCCCCTCCATCATTATAAATAGAGGGCAAGACAAGAGATTTGAGGAGAGTTCGATGGGGCAATTTTTAACATCAAAAGTCTGTCAAAAACTAATATGACTGTTTGTGAGATTGCTGTGTATAACTTTTTGCAAAGGATTATTCGTGATTGTAACAGGATTTTGAATCAAAGTTTTGTAAGTTGACTATTGTGACGACAATTATATATTCATCCTTCAATATTATGTTACTAATTATGATAGCTTAATTTAATTGCTAGGATTATATGAAAATTATCGATGATTACTTAGTGCATGTTTGATTAGTTTAATTTGTACGAATTCCCTAAATGTTCTAAAAATGTTTCAGATATATTTTTTTCATTAAAATAGTCATGCGAGTCAAATTATAACCCTTTCTAATTAAATGTTTTATTCACATTCTTTAATTTTATGTACTAACGTTTGATGGATTATGCTTATGTTTAATTTGTTTGATAGTATACATTTATGTTTGACATCAAACGCCTATAAGTAGTTTTTGTATTCATATGCTCTGATTTATTGTGCTTACTATGATTTTATTAAGTCATTTAATAGTTCATACTTATTTTTTACATTTAATGCTTTGGAATGATACTTTCAAGGGAATACGAATTTTCGTCTAAAAAGAGATATAAAATATTTGATTTGAACTTCGACGTTTTCATCTTCACAATTTATGTGACGAGTCAGTATAATTTTGAGTTATAAAAGGGAATTATGAGTTAAACTAATTAATCATAAACTAGTAAAAATGGTAAACGGATCTGAAATCCTAGTAATGTTCCTAATATGTTACATAAATTCTGTTTCTACTTATTATATGCATTTACGTTATTTCTTATCTACACCTTATTTCAACACAATTTCGTCTAGTTGGAAAGCCAGTAATTTGTTATGAATTGATCAAATCTCTGTTGGTTCTATCCGTACTTTCATAAGGTACACTATAATAGTTTGTGCACTTATGGTAAGTACAAATTTAATAATAGCCTATTTTCAATAATTAATTAATCTCCTAATTAATCCAACTGCATCTGACAACTTCTCCTAGGTCACCCATCACGTGGTATACAATATATAATCTTGCCCCATCATCTAGGCATCACTGTTCGCTCGCATGGGCCCACAAAACACTATGTTTATGAGAGTGCGTGTGCGTTTAAATGAATTAATTATTTAATTAAATTCCAATTCCAGACCCAATAAGTTTTTAACTCTTGCAAATATACAAGATTGAAAAAATTAATCTACACATGCAAGACAGTCACAAATGAGGAAAAAATCCCCGAAGGGAAAAACCATTTATTTCACTATAATTTTGTAACTCAACTTATATGGATTACAATGAAATAATTTGACACACGAATACCCGCAGGCTTCGGTCGGCGTCGTCAGCAATGGAACAACCGCAGCAGCTCCATAAGAACACTCAGTTCTATCTTCGGCAAAGATCCACACGCAGCGAACCTCAATGACCGCAATCTTCGATTAGTACCATGAACAGTACCAGAATCAGCAGTATAATATTTCAGAAAAATATTTCTTGGGTCAACAAAATAATTCATAAAAAGTAGTTGGGATTATGAATTAAATGGACAAAAGTTTTGGACCCTTAAAAGTGAGAAGAAGACATGCTGAAAAAATTATAGAACACAAATCATTTTTTTCTTCTTGAAAAGTGCTCCGTCAAAAACTTTTCTTCTCCCTCTAAAACAGTACATGCATGGCCTTTTTTATAGAAAGAATTTGTTACAGATGAACAATGGCAAGCTACTGATTTTATCAGATAGATGCGTGTTATTTTTTTAGAGGCAGTGGAGGAAATGAATTAATAGGATAAATCATAAAGAAGAGGCGTAAGCCTTTTAAAAGGATTCCTAAAAGAAACTGCCAATCATTGGCACACAAAAAGATAACGACACCCCATTTTTTTAAAACCCAAAGTCGCATGGCAAAAGCAGCACCAAGGAAAAGGATTTGCATTTACCAAAAAAGATTTTTTACGCAACTTAAAAAAAATATCAAGAAGCTTTAAATGCCAAATGATTGTCATGCCAATCATTGGCTTTATGAAAAAGAGGCGCCCCCATTAACTTATCACCTGCTAAGGTGCGTGGCAATGTATAAGAGGAACCAAGAAAAAGCTTAGTTTTTGTTTGGTAAAAACCAAATTGTACACCACATTCCTTGTAACAAAAAGAAAACTTTTATGATGCCTTAAAAATTTATGCCAATCATTAGCCCAATGATTGGCCAACAAAAAAAAATGATGCACAACTCTTTTTTTAGCTAGCGAAAACCATAGGTAGGATGCCCTTAAGAAGTTTGCCCCTTTTTAGATGAACAAATCAAAGTCAACATGATTTTCACACCAATAACGTCCAAAACGATTTCATGCTTTTTCAAGACTTTTTAAGGGTGTGCAAAGCCGTTTTAATTCTACAACCAAACACCCTCATATATATTTTCTATATGAGGTGATCTAAATTCTCAAACATTGGAGAATTGGTGAATAAAACTAATGGCCCATTATTGTCATGTATATCTTTTTATTGTCTTTCAATATTTTCGAGCTCTTTTAAACCTCTTTAGACCTCGGATAATTAAAATTACTCAATTTTTTAGGTCCAATTTAAACAGCGGCTTAATCGTAAAGGATATAGAAGAACCTTTCGTAGCCCTTTACCGTTTATAAAATTCACACAAACTTACGGCACAACGGTAAAAATAGGCACACCTTTTATTATCTTGTTTTATTGCATTTGGTTCGTTGTAATAGACAGAATTGAGATGAAAATACGTAACCAACATGTGATTTGTCAATAACAAACATCAAACAAATCCGTGCATGTGTGCAATAAAAGACAAAGTGAGTTAAACATGTAGGAAGCATCACTATAGCAACTCAAAGATTCCAACTTTGTAAAGCACATGAATGACATAACATATTATCTCAAATCACTATCAAACAGTCATATGGAGAAATGGAATGAAATTGTGACTCGGTCATCCTAAGTGTCCAACCATAAACGGTGTAAACAAAATACAAAACGCCTTTTTTATTTTTCAAAAATTTTATCAAAATAATTTTTTTTTTCATTTTTCAAAATTTTTCAAATAAAAATGGAAAACATACAAAAATGATACATACTAGCAATAGGAAAATAATGTCATCATGGAAAACATCCTATGCTAGTAAACAAGTCAAACCTCAATCGTTAGGTGCAGAGGGGTTTTCCAAAGGTGGTGCCAACTTAAGAAAAACCTTCATCGAATTTTGTGAAGTTTTGACCAAAAACTTAACTTGCTCACCTAAATGTGAAAACTCTCTCATGTAGTCTCCAAGAGCATGTAAAGTATCATATGTGGGTGCATGTGTGGCAGAAACACGTGTAGAAGCAAAACGTGACACAAAACCCAACATAAAGATAAATTCCCTAAGGTATCCTCTCCTCTTGCAATGGGAACAAACATAAATAGGCCTAGGAACACCTCCCTCAAAAACTCTAGGACGTGCTCTCCTAACGAGAAACAGACGCCTAGGTGGGTTAATTTTTGGGCCATGTGAATTTGTCACTAAAGTGGGAATCGTCTCGGGTGCGACAAAAGAAGTGGAAGAACCGTCGTGACCTTTTCCTAGCCCGTAAACTCTACCCTTATCGGGATTAAGAACCACCTTTTCAACCTTCTTACGTGCATTGTCAAAATTGACTTTGACCTCCCTGTCACGTTTGAGATCACTCTCAAGTTGGGATACACGTGTCATCAGACTAGACACCGTGTCTGTCAATTCACATTTTTCCTTTCTTAAAACCTCCTTTTCTCTCAACGACCTAAATTCCTATTATACTTCTTTGTTTTTAAGGTCTCGGTGTACAAATATCTAAAGGCTTTTTGGAGCTCACTTTCATCTCCACTTTCACACTCGTTGTCTCCCTCACTTGAAGCGCTCAAATCATAACTGTGGCCATCCCCTCTCGGATCCCAATCCTCACGGCGGGCGGGCCGAGCGAGAGTAAGGGTCCTCGGGTCCTACGTGTCCCTCTCGGGAGCGCTTCGGCCGGCGTCATTTGAGGTGAGGTGAAAAATGTAGAGAGATTAGAGTCGTCAGTCTATTTTACTCAAAACAGACAAAAGAAAAAGGGAAGCCATCCCGAAGGACAGCATCCAAATACATACTGGTGCATACGAAACCAAAGTGATTCGAAAAGGGTCCGGAGGCTAAGTTACAAAATGGGAAGGTGTTAGGCACCCATTCCTCCCTTTCGGTCTCTCATGAGTTTTTGCTATTTTCCTTTTATTTTCTTCGTGATATGTGTGCATGTGTATATATAGTGGAGATAGGAATCATTGACTTGTACCATGGAAGAGGTAAAGCGAGTCGTCCGTAGGAAGGTATAAAAGTATTAGAAAATAGGATTTAGGCGATTATCACTGCGTTAATCGTTATAAGGGAACGATAACGTATACGGAATAATACGCCCTTAAGAACAAATATATGTATATATATAGTATAAGAGAATGGAGTTTAGAGAAAATAGAAAATGAGAGGAAAAGTAAAAATAGGACTCGAGTCTCGGATTTTACCCCAGACGCCTACGTAGCCTATAGAGGCATCAAAGTCCATGTAGTTCGCATACAAAATGAGGGGTGGGGTTTATCCCATAAATCCAACCAGGGATTCTCTTATTTGTGTGTTTGTGTGTGTGTGTAGAAAAAGTGTTTTAGTTGTGAGATTAGTGTAAGAAACGTATGAGAATTCCCGTTTGGAATTTATGAGCAAACCCTCTTTTTCTTATTTTTTGGGTTTTTATTTATATGAAAATAAGATATGTACAATAATACTAAATAAAAAGTATATTAGGATGTGTGAGATGAGATAATAAAATCAATAAGTAATAAAACAAGTTATTGCAAATTTATGAGAATTTAAAGGGAGAGTTGAGAAAATTGGACCTTCTTGAATATCTTGAGCTTAATCTTAAATGTTGGAGAGTAGACCTTAGACTTGGATGATGATGGAGGGTAGCGAATTCTCCAAGTTTGATGAAAAGGATGATGAAAAGTGAAGGTTGAAAAGGGATTTGGGTGTGGAAATCACGCTGACTTCGAGAGAGGTTTTTGAGGTTTGCTGAGAGTGATATCTATCTGATCTAGGCTCTTTTTGCAAGTGAGGTCAGGCCTCCTTTTTATAGGCCCAGGGCATTACCGGTCGGCATAGCCCTGTTCCTGCCATTCGGCAGGTGCATTTAGGCATTGGGACCTGCCGTTTGGCAGTGTCTTTCAAGCCTTTTTGGAAAATCGGTCGCAGAACGCAAACCGTTGATCAATATCATGCATGGGGTGGACCATTGGAAAGGTAATTCAAATACCTTTGAAATTACTTTGGACTGCTTCCAGGTTCGGGAGTTAACTCTGGGTCAAATATAGCTTGGAAGGATTTGTCAATCCATTGGACGGGGAATCGTCGGACGCAAACGGATCGTTCGTCCGCATGGTAAGTCTGAATCGCACACGGGATGGACCGTTGGAAATGTTAGGAGATGTAATTAGACATTCCAAAGAGTTTGATCAGGTTCGTGGAGTTGACTTTGGTTAACTGGGACCTGGAAGCATTCGATGACCCTCCAGAGTCAAACAGATCATTCGTCCATACCGTAAGTCAGAATCGCGTATGGAGCAGACCGTTGGAAAGGGGTTCCAATTCCCTTTGAATATTCATTCAGTCTCGATCGAGTTGAAGAGCTGACTTGGTCAAATGGAGCTCGGGAGCACCCGGTGGCCTTCTAATTGAGTTTCGGGGGAAATGGGTCGCGTGGTAGGTTAGAATCACACACGGGATGGACCGTTGAAAAGGTTTTTTAGTGCCCTTAGAAGATTCATTCGGTCTCGATCAAGCTGAAGAGTTTGAATTTTGGTCAAACGGAGCCTGGGAGTGCCCGATGACTTTTAGGTCACTACTCGGGGTATGACCTGGATCTCTAGTGATGAGGGGAGGTGCTAGGGACCTAAGGAGAGTGTAGAAGGTAACAGAATGGGGTGTCTATAGAGTCCCTCGATGGGTGAGTTTGGAACGAATGATAGCCGTCGAATAGACATCGCATGATGCTTCTAAGGGAGGATAACCAATTCAGAGGGTCGAGGCCAATTCTGAGGACCTAAGGGAGCCAGGATGACCAATTCATGGGTCGAGGTTGATTCTAAGGACCTAAGGGATGGTTTGGAGGAAAGGTTTATGCCAATTCCTGAGGAGGTGCTGACCGATTCTGCGGGTCGAAGCCAATTATGTGGGCTTAAGTTGAGATGACCAATTCTGCGGGTTGAAGCCAATTTTGCAGGCTTAAGTTGAGATGACCAATTCTACGGGTCGAACCCAATTCTGCGGGCTTAAGTAGAGATGACCAATTCTACGGGCCAAAGCCAATTTTATGAGGTTAAGTAGAGATGACCAATTCTGTGGGTTGAAGCCAATTCTGAGGGTTTAAGTAGAGATGACCAATTCTACGGGTCGAATCCAATTTTGTAGGCTTAAGTAGAGATGACCAATTTTGTGGGTCGAAGCCAATTCTGAGGTCTTAAGGTGACGATCCAAGACCGAGGTCAATTCTGACCTAACAAAGGTGACGACTAAGGGTCGAGGTCAATTCTGACGTAACTAATGTGACGAACCAAGACCGAGGTCAATTATGACCTAAGAGAGGTGACGACCGAGGACTGAGGTCAATTCTAACCTAACTAAGGTGACGATCCAAGGCCGAGGTCAATTCTGACCTAAGAGAGGTGACGGTCGAAGACCGAGGTCAATTCTGACCTAACTAAGATGACGATCCAAGATCGAGGTCAATTCTAACCTAAAAGAGGTGACGATCGAGGATCGAGGTCAATCCTGACCTAACTAAGGTGACGATCCAAGACCGAGGTCAATTCTGACGTAACAGAGATGACGACCGAGGACCGAGGTCAATTCTGACCTAACTAAGGTGACGATCTAAGACCGAGGTTAATTCTGACCTAAAAGAGGTGATCACCGAGGACCAAGGACAATTCTAACATAACTAAGGTGACAATCCAAGACCGAGGTCAATTCTGACCTAAGAGAGGTGACGACCGAGGATCGAGGCCAATTCTAACCTAACTAAGGTGACGATCCAAGACCGAGGTCAATTCTAACCTAAAAGAGGTGACGTCCGAGGACCAAGGTCAATTCTGACCTAGCTAAGGTGACGATCCATGACTGAGGTCAATTCTGACTTAAGAGAGGTGACGATCGAGGATCGAGGTCAATTCTGACCTAACTAAGGTGACGATCCAAGATCGAGGTCAATTCTGACCTCACAGAGGTGACGACCGAGGACCGAGGTCAATTCTGACCTAACTAAGGTGACGATCCAAGACCGAGGTCAATTCTGACCAAAAATAGGTGACGACAGAGGAACGAGGTCAATTATGACCTAACTAAGGTGAGATCATAGACCGAGGTCAATTCTGACCTAAAAGAGGTGACGACCGAGGACCGAGGTCAGTTCTGACCTAACTAAGGTGACGATCCAATACCGAGGTCAATTCTGACCTAAGAGATGTGACGGTCGAGGACCGAGGCTAATTTTGACCTAACTAAGGTGATGATCCAGGATCGAGGTCAATTCTGACCTAAAAGAGGTGATGACCGAGGACCGAGGTGAATTTTGACCTAACTAAGGTGACGATCCAAGATCGAGGTTAATTCTGACCTAAAAGTGGTGAAGATTGGATTTTGGGTTTCGCTGGGGAATGAGCTAGGGAAAATAACTTTCTGGAGTTCCGTTGGGGGGATTATCTCGTGATCTTGTGTTGAGCCGGGGAGCTGATTGTTGGGGAAGAATTTATGATTTTAGGGATTTCACAGAGGAAAGGCAAGTTTGATGTCGTAAACTTCATTGGGGAAGCGATTAGGTGGTCCAGGGATTGGACGTATTTCAAGACCTTTGGGGGATAGGACGTGATCCTTTGAGATCCTCCGGGGACGTTGCCGGGAGGAGTTTCACTTGATTTTTTAAGAGTTCCACTGGGGAAATAGGGGTTTCGCTTGAGGGAGTGAAATTTTCTTGGTGAAAATGTTCTAAATCCTTTTCAGGATTTTTAGGAATTTTTTGAGGAGTTTTTAGGATTTTCTGGTATTTGTTGGGAATTTTTGTACAAAATTTTAAGGGGGTGTAGGTCGGCACGATTCAGAGGGTGCGATTCGGCAGTGGCACGGACTTTTAGACTGCCTCGGGAAGGTAAGGAGACAGTGCCAATCGGTGGGTGGTTGGTCAATGCCGATCGGCATGATGCTTAGCATCCTATATAAAGGGGGCGAATTCCCCTCATTTTTCACAGCTTCTTGCTTTCTTTATTTCTGTGATTCTCCTCTGCAAATAGTTCTAGCATTCTGATCTCCAAGAAATGGCCGCCTTCTTGAGCATTGCAGTGCATAAGGAATGGTTGACTGTTGATGACTGGGCGAACGTGGAGTGGAGGGCTAGGGAGCCTCTTGCTTTGGGGATTGAGAACTCCTTTGACTCATTCGAGTCAGTTGTGGATGAGCGGACCTTGCTACGGGAGCCATCGCGTTATCTCTCCTCGAGGGTGGTGAACCCTGGCGATTATGTAAGTAACCTGACTTTTGGCATTCTTCTCTTTTTGGTGATTTTTTCTTTCTTCCTTGAATTTTACAAGGTTTCTTCTTTTGAGAGTCTGATATCTCTTTGAAGAACATGCATGCCAGCAGGACAACGGGGCTTAAGGATATCTGGGAGCATCTTCCACCTGTGGTGCGTTAGGTGGTATCATCAGGAGGTTTTAGGAGGTTGGCGTCTGCGTTGGATGAGACTCCTCGATCGACAGCGATCTTGTGCACTTTTGGGGAGAGATGGTGAGATACTACCCACACCTTCCATTTCGGTTTTGGAGAGATGACCGTGACTCCCATAGACGTGCAGCAGCTGCTGGGACTGGATTACAATGGGGAGCAAATAGAGGTGGATCACTCTTTGCGGGTGAGGCCGGAGGCGGTGAGGGCGGCGTTTCGTGATGTATGGAGGATAGTTTCTGGGGATTCCATCTAATTTTCCTTGCTGAAGGATGTTTTGATGAGGAGGGTGGTTGATGTGGAGGATGGGCTGCAGTTGAGGCATATGGCCCGATTGTTCATTTTGCTGGTGCTGGGAGGCTTTATGGTGGCTTCGAGTGGTGACGTCGTCCATTTGTGGTTCTTGTCGTACTTGAGGTTATTTTCGAACATCCCTCTCTATGATTGGGGGAGACTAACTTTGGCGACCCTCTATTTTTCTTTGAATGCATTCAGTCGGTGTTTTCGGTAAACTTTTACAGGAGCCACGTATCTCCTTGAGGTATCCTTTAATTTTACGCATTTTCTTTTCATGCATTCGCATTTTCCTTGTGCGTCTCTTTTTTATTATGAATTCCCTTCTTTGGAAGATGTGGTTCTATGAGGTAATCTTGTGTAATACCCAGCTGATCGTTCTAAAGGATGATATAGTTGGGGACTTTTGTCGATTGTATCGATGACGGAAGGCTAATCGGCAGTCGAAGGGATCTCTCTCTCTGGAGGTGGTGCGTTAGGTCTTAAATGGCCTGACCAGTGGTAGGGTAAGAGTCTTCCCTTTTCAATCTTGGTTTTGGCATGTTCTGATTTTGTATTGACTTATGACTACTTGGGATTTTCAGGTGACTTTTTACCCTTGGGGGACAGCCATTCAGGATACGAGGGTGACCGGGGTGAACGCGCAGATGAGGCATTTATTGGCGCATGATTTCGGCCATTCCTGGTATATGGGGGAGCGAGTGGTTCAGTAGATTGCTGAGGAGGAGGTTGTGGTGCCACCGTGCAGCCTCCTATATCTATGAGGTGGGAGCGGCTACTACCGGAGGATGCGAGGATCGCGGCAATGATCGGTGAGTCCTACCTGTTGTACACTGATACGACTGTGCCGTATGATTATATGGACTTTGTGACGAGATGGTTGATGGCGCCCAGCATATATGATGCCCTGCCTTTCCCTCCTATGGGTTCAATTCGAGCGGTGGGGTCTTCCCACAGCGACGGGGGTCCGGCGGCGGTGGCTTCAGAGGTTCCTTTCGTGCGATTGCACACTCTTTCGTACAACATTCAGCGAGCTGATGGAGGGATGGTGCCTATGTTACACCGTCCTCATGCGATGGATCCGGAGGAGTTGGGTTTGACAGAGGAGGTTCTTCGACCTGAGGTATATATTTTCCTGTTCCTCTCTTTCTTTCTTTTCTGTTTTGATCCTTTTTGCTTCGATGCTGATTTTGCCTTTTACTTTGCAGCAAGTTCGGGTGTCGACCACTTGGATGAGGAACATTAGAGATTGGATCTCTTCGATGACTACCCATATTCGGGATGCGGTCCCGGTTCCTTCTTATTTGGTGCCTTCTGCTTCATCCAGGGAGGATTCTGGCTCGGGTAGCCGGGGTGCGTCATCTCACCGTAGGGGAAAGAGAGCGCGTCGCAGGGGTGGAAGCTCTTAGAGAGAGAGGTGAAGGGTAGGTGAGAGAGAGAGAATGAGAATGTGAGTTCGGGTTGAGTCCCATTATTTTTTTACTTTTTTCTATTTCCTGCAAAATTGATGTAACACAGAGAACAAATATATATGCAATGCAATGGGATTTTTTATTATCTTTTGTTTATGATGAATGCATGTGCATGCACTCTTTACTTTGCTGCTGAGATCGTAAAAAGAAATATTTTTGGGATTTTGAAGGAATGTTAAAAATGGGAAATTTTCAGAGGATGGAAAAGGATTTTTGAAATTCTGTTGAGAATATCAATTTATTTTTATTGGGCTTTTGATTTTGATAAAAGAGGAAAAAGGAAAATTTCTAAAAAGTGGGGGTTATCGATCGGCAAGAACCTTATCCTGCCTATCAGCAGTCAAGTCCAGTCCCATCAATTCAAAGCTTTTGATTTATGCCCTCTTCAGCATTTTGTACCTTGTGGGATAGGATTCCCTCCGATCTCTGCAGGGATTGTGTCTCTTATGAGGGTTCTCAAGTGTAAAAGGGGAAGCGTGGAGTGTTTCCATCACACCTTCACTTGTCTACTGTTTCTTAGTCTTGCAAGTTGGCTCTCCCTAGTAGCATTGACTTTTCTAATTACCTCGAAGCCTTGGAAGCAATGTGCTCTTATAACGTCGACTATGAAGCTTTCAACATGTGTCGAGTCTCTTTGTGGAGCAATCGATCCATTTAATGGAACGTGCTGATGGCGGCGGTACAATTTTGGTACCCCGAAGACCACGTATTCCGTTTTGGGTTGTATGGAGTTTGTCCTACCTATGAGGACTTTTCTTCCATGTTGGGGATTAATCCCAGTGTTACTGTGGATTTAACCGAATCTTCCCATTCTCCTAGGGATTTGCTGGCTAGGCTTCTTCGACTTTCGCCTTCGGTGACTAGATCACTGGTTGTTGGAGGAATGATTTCCCTCCTGGAGGTGTTGCAGTCCATGCATTTACGGGAAGTTGGCGATGTTGGTTATGCTGGAGTCGTTGCTCTGGGCTTAGTATCAAAACTATTGCTGGTGACTGAGAAACTACAGGCGGATCCGCAACTTGAAACCATTACTTCATGGATGTCATACCGTCGCAATCCTGCCATGGTAATACTGGCAGAGACCCTGAATGGTCTGGATGCCTAGCGAGAAGGTCGTTTTGACTTCCTGTGGAGTAGCCTCATGATGTTGTTCATGTGGTTGTCTGAAAGACTCCGCCTGGTGGCTCTTCCAGAATATCCTTTGTCAGCTATACCCAACTTCTTTTTGAGTCACTTCTTCTACGTTGGCCTAGATATTGTGATCTGGGAGAATTGGCTTGTGGAGCATGGGGCTCAAAATCTGTACTTGGCAGTGCATTGGTGGGGATAGTTGTTGCCTGTTCTGGAGCTAGGAGAATACTCATATATGCAGATGGTTGATTTCCTCCAGGCCTCTTTTTATTTCCCTTGGCGGCTTCTGTGCCAATTTGGCTGGGCATAGGTCGTGCCACCTCGAACACTAAATTTCCTTTTGGTAGAGGATTTGACCAAGCGTCTGCGCATCAGCTTGTCTCTCTGTGGGAGAATCGGCGTCCGTCGACCCGTCCTTCTAAGTCTGTTGGGAGAATTTTGGCATATCCCTGGGTATTATATGAAGTGGTTGTGGAGGAAAGTAGTTAGCAAGATGTTGGCAGTGGAGACTGGACAAAAGTGGCTTATTTCTTTTGACACTATAGAGGGAGGTGTTGTGGTTCATTCGAAGCTGATTCGAGCTTATCCATCAATGGAGTGTTTGCGACACTCTGTTTAGGCAGGGGAAACTTAGGGACCCCAGGATGTAGATGATGATGACGGAGCAGGCTCCTCTGGTAGTTGTGGATAGGACTCTTGGAGAGTTTATTGTGAGGAATAAATGTGGGGATTTTATTTGGCTTCTTTAGGAGGGTAGGGGGAAGGAAGTTATCCGTTCCTTTTCTTATGTAATCTGTAATGTAATTTCTTATTAGTGAAATAAACAAGTTTCTGATCATCCAGCTATGCCTTTGATGAGTTTTGTATTTTTTTTAATTATCTATACCGATCGCTAAAGCATACATAAACCTTTTGTTTAAGTATATGTTGAAATTGACTGTCGTTCTTGAAGATAAGAAAAGAAATAGTATTTTGTGGAAAAAAAGGGTCGTGCTCATGTAAGGTGTATGAGCTGCCTACGTACCTCTGGGGTTTTTGAAAAGTTTATACTTTTTTTGAAAATGGTTATTTGCAGAGGATTAGGCCCACGTAGTTCTGGGTAGGGGAAATGAAGAGATTTTTTTTTTAGAATAGAAGGGAGATGATAAGAGTCGTAGCGCATCGAGATTTTGGACTAGGGGTAGAACTTCTTGAGATAATCCAGGTTGACTGGACGAGCCATCTCTTCCCCCATCTAAATCGGTGAGCATGACAGCACCGCCAGATAAGATCTTCTTGACAATGTAGGGGACGCTCCAATTGGGCTTGAATTTCCCTCTAGGGACCCAGATGGGTTCTATGATTTCTTTGAGGGATAGGTCCCCTTCTCGGACACCACGGTCCTTGACTCTCTTATTAAATGATCGCGATATTCGGCGATGGTAGCCTTATATGTGGTATAGAGCTTTCAATCTCCTTTCGTCTAGGAGGATCAACTCCTCAAGATGACTTTGGCACCAGTCTTCTTCACTGACCTTACTTTCAAGCATGCCGCGTAGAGAGGGTATTTCTAATCCACAGGTAGGACTGATTCCATGATGTAGACCAGAGAGTAAGGGGTAGCCCCAGTAGAGGTTCGAATTGAGGCTCGGTAGCCCCAGAGGGCGTACGGGATCTGGTCAGCCCAATCTCGACAACTTTCGGTCATCTTATTGATTATGGCTTTGAGGTACTTATTGGCGGCTTCAACTGCACCGTTGTTCTGAGGTAGGTAGGGAGAAGATTTGTGTCTCTGAATCCCATACTTGTTGACCACTTTTGTGACTTCTGCCTCGAAATGTAACCCGTTATCTGGTACTAGTTTGTGTGGGACCCCATATCGGCAGATGATATTTTTCTTGATGAATTTGGCCTCTTTCTTAGCGTTTAGCACTGCGTATGACTCATATTTAACCCATTTGGTGAAGTAATCAATGGCAACTAGGATGAACTCATGCCCATTGGAATCCTTCGGTGTAACCTTCCCTATAGTGTCGATGCCCCGGGTGGAGAATGGCCAGGGAGAGGTCATGTTTTATAATTCGCGTGGAGGCAGGTGCTGAAGGTTGGAGAATTATTGGCATTTGAGGCATCTCCGGAAGTAGGCGGTGTAATCCTGGGTCATAGTGGTCCAGTAGTAACCTTGTCGGGTGATCTTTTTGGCAAGCATGTGACCGTTCATGTGAGGTCTGTAATTCCCCTCTTTGGATCTTCTGCATTATCTTTTCAATGTCAGCCCCTGCGATGCAGTGTAGATGGGCTCCATCAAAGTTCCTTTTAAGCAGTGCTTTGTGATAGATGATATACTGGGCAGCCAGTCTTCGAAGGGTTTCTCGATCTTTCTTGTTAGAACCCTCGGGATACCTACCATTCTTGAGGTGGCGCTAGATATCATAGTACCAATAATTCACTAGCTCGAGATCTTCTGTGGTGACGAGCTCAATGTGGTAGCAGTGGATTGGTTTGTCTTGCTTTTGAACTAGGAAGGGGGTCATAGTTATTCCTTCGACCATATCGACCATGGAGGCCAAGGTATCGAGAGCATCAGCTAGGTTATTCTTTGCTCGAGGTAGGTAATAGAAGGTGATATCTTGGAATTCGGAGGCTAGCTCTTCTAAGTGGGCATGGAAGGGTTGGAGTTTCTCGTCCTTGACTTTCCACATTCTGAACACTTGATCGATGATGAGGGAGGAATACCTGTAGACATCTAGGCATTGAATACCTTTCTCGAGAGAAAATTTGAGGCCCACTATGCATGCCACGTATTCAGTTATGTTATTGGTGCAAGGGAAATCCAATTTGATGGCGATGGGAGTGTGGGAGTCATCTGGGGCGATCAGAAGTATCCCAATGCCGTATCCTTTTTTATTGGGAGCGCCGTCAAAGAACACTTGCCATCGGCGGTAGTCTTGAGCGATGCAAAAGATGTTTTCATCTGGGAATTCAGGGACCCATACATCGGCTTCTTCTACGGGGTAATCAGCGAGGTAGTCAAAGATGGCTCTTCCTTTCATGGCTTTCTGCGTGGCGTATACAATATCGAACTCGGCTAGTAGCATCAACCATCGGGCCATTCGGCTGAATAAGGCGAGTTTCTCAAGCAGGTATTTGATGGGTTCCATTCGGAATACAAGTTTGATAGGGAAGGCGAGTATGTAGTGCCATAATTTTTGGATGACCTAGACAAGTGCGATACACACCTTTTCCAAAGCGGTGCAGTTAACCTCATACCCGGCCAATTTATGACTGGCATAATAGATGGATCTTTCTTTACTGGAGTTTTTAAGGTATTGGGCTAGCATAGCTCTAGCTGCAGTGTCGGTTATGGTTAGGTATAGGAACAAGGGGAGACCGGGCTATGGTGGCATGAGTACCGGGGGTTAGGTCAGATAGTATTTTATTCGGTCAAAAGCTTCTTGGCATGCCTCATTCCAAGATTTTGTTTAATCCTTTCGGATGAGTTTGAATATAGGTTCGTAGATGGAGGTTAGCTGGATGATGAACCGGCTGATATATTACAATTTCCTGAGGAAACCTCGAACCTATTTCTCTGTTCGGGGAGGTGGCATCTCAAGTATGGCTTTCATCTTGGCAGGACCTGCTTCTATCTCCTTCTCATTAACCATGAATCCTAAGATTTTTCCCTTTGTAACGTCGAAGACGCATTTCTGTAGATTGAGTCTCATTTGATATTGTCGCAGTCGTTCGAAGAACTTTCGAAGAAAAGGAACACGACGTTCTCTAGTCTTGGATTTGATAATCATATCTTCCACATAGACCTCAACTTCTTTGTGAATCAGATCGTGCAGGATGGTTGTGGCAGCCCTCTGGTAGGTAGCCCCAATATTCTTGAGACAAAATGGCATGACAATGTAGCAAAAGGTTCCCTATGGGGTGATGAATGCAGTTTTTTCTTGGTGGTCTGGGTGCATTTCGATTTCGTTGTATCCGGCAAACCCGTCGACGAATGACTTGAGAGCATGACCGGTTGTGTTGTCCACGATCATGTCGATATTGGGTAGCGGACAATCATCCTTTGGAGAGGCTTTGTTCAAGTCTCGATAGTCTAAACAACTCCGAACTTTTCCTCCTTATTTCGGCACGGGCACTATGTTGGCTAGCCATGTGGGATATTCGATCACACGAATAAAACCTATATTCAACTGTTTGACCACCTCTTCTTTGACCTTGAGCGACCATTCGATGCAGATTTTTCTCAACTTTTGCTTAACCGACTTGTAATCTGGGAGAGTGGGAATCTCGTGCTGAGCTATTTCAGGATCAATGTCGGGCATATCGTTATAGGACCATGTGAAGACATCCACAAATTCCTTTAGCATTTTTTCGAGTTGTGCACACTCATTCTCATCGAGGGTAGTCCCTATCCTAATCTCGCGCAGTTGGGTACTAGAATGAGGTTTATAACAACATTCTCTTATTCATTTACTTGAACGCGGTTATGTTTTTTTATTGTTAACCTTATTTAGATCAGTTAAGAATTATTCATTTGTAAAATCATCATCATCAAAAGTTTGATTAGAATCCAAACAACAAGATACTCAAAATCTTCGTTTATTTCATTGATAGGAAAACAGCATTGAGAACCTCGTCAAAAGAGGACTCGATTACATTTGAACAAGGATAGACAACAAAAGAAGAAAAGGGGTAAACATTGGGATTAGGGGAGATTTTAGCAGGTAGAACTGGTGTAGCATGCCAGTTGAGGAGAGGTGTATCATCAGCTTTAATCAGTTGGGATGGATCCAATGATGTAGTGCCTGAATGAACCATGCAGAGTGTTAGCCTTGGTGTCTGTAAGTTGAAGGAATCTTCGGAGTCACTTTCCTCAGTCTCTTTGGTATCTTTGATGAGCGGTTATACATGGTGTTGGGAACTATTGGCCCATGGGTAGCTGTCTTGGAAAAAGATCTCCATTCCAGGCTTCATCTTCTTGTCTGTATGGTCATACCATGGTTCAGGAAAGCCACAAAAGGGGAAGTCTTCGCCCTCTTTAATGAATCGTCCATTCAAGGAGTCACATGGGATAGTCTGGACGCAGTCTATTCCTCTCTTTGGTCAAGATAGGCGGATCATTTTGAGCTCTTATTATGATGGTTGATACCCCAAACCACAAGGAGGGAAGGCCTTCTTCAGTTCAATCGGCTCGAGTATACCTTACTGTCTTTGTCCTAGCCCTAGTCCGGGCATGAAGTGCATGTTTCTGAATATCTGAATCACATTGATGTTAACATAAGGGTCGTATTCTGGACAAACCCTTTCTTTGAAGTTGTCCCCTACCGAGAGTAGAAGTAGTTCAACTCGTAATCCTGATAGGAGCATATCTCAAGGATTAAACTCCTGGTACTTGCACCCTCGACATTTTCGTCGTCGCCCAAGATGGTTATGACCCGTACGTCAGCGAAGAATTTTAATTTTTAATGGAGTGAGGAAGACACACCCTTGATACTGTAGAGCCAAGGTCGTCCGAGTAACAGGTTAAAACAGATTGGGATGTTAATAACTTGGAATTCAACGATAGAGTTTATAGGGCCATCCCCTATTACAAGCTTTATGGATCCCATCACCTCTCGACGGGTATTATCATAGGCATGCACAGCGACGAAAGTTGGAGCGAGGTTGCTTTGATTGAGTCCTAAACATTTGAAGGTTCTCAGTGGGAAGACATTCAGGGCGGATCCATTATCGACAAGAGAGAGTGGTACAACCTTCACCATAACTTCGATGGAGATGTTGAGTGCATGAGTGTGGTTTGGTCCAATCTTGGGGATTTCTTCTTCGAAAAAGGATATCATTCGGGTAGAGGTTAAGGATCCAACCAAATTTACCGTTTATTCTGGTGTGGTAGAAGGATGAGCTGTGGGTCCAGTGAGCAACTTGATCAAAGTGTTTCTGTGCATCTGAGAAGATATGAAAAGCCCCCAAAGAGTGATGTTAGCTTAACTTTTCTTTAGTTGATCGAGGATCTTGCTTTCCTCGAGGGTCATCTTTGGCATAGGAAGGTTTTCAACGCCCTTCCCTTTGTCATTGGTTGGTAGTGAGCTTGGAATCTGGTAATGCCTCCCTGATCTGGTCATGTGATTTACTAAAGAAGGGAAAAATGTGAATCCCATTTCCTTGTCGATCTCGGGTTGTTCTGCCTCCTTGTTTATTTCTCCGAGGAGTTCTTCAAATGATATCATTCCACACATGCCGGCTACCGGTACAGTTCTTTTTTAAGCTTGCTCTTCATTTAAATATTCAAATTCTTTCCCCCATCCAATGGAAACAATTCAATCTTTCCATGTAAAGTCGATGCTTCCACAAATTCAACAGCTTCTTCATACAGGTCATCCCATTCTGTGGGGACATGTAAGGATGAAGGGACCAGGCATCCTTGTAGCTTCAAAGCATCGAATAACTCGGTGATACTGCAAATGTTATTAGTCTGCTTGAAGAATTTTGCTATAATCTGGACCATATCATCCAGGCGGACTTTATCGATCGGTACTACCCAACTATCTAACTCTCGGGCCCATTTCCGTTCTTTCAATAATAATGTACTAAATCTCTGGCAATCAATGATCAACTGTGAGGGAAATTTCATCCCGAACTCTAGGAGTTGGTTTAAGACTTTTGATAATTCCATACCTCTATTTTCATAACGGATACGGGCAGCGATGAATGCTCTAGTGAGGAGTGACAGTGCCTGATCAGTGAAGCTAGCAGGGTGGAAATATGGGCAAATTTGGAGAGGTTTAGGAAAGTGTATGGGTGTGATTTGAGTTGAGGGATAGAATTTTGGGTTATCTTCTAGAAAGATGGCATTGGTATGATTTGGAAGTGGGTTACGAGTAGTGTTTATCTTAGGATTGGCAGGTGGGGCGATGGTACCCCGGTCAATTAGACCTTGGATCATGTTTCGGAGGTGAAGGAATTGGTCGGTGGTATGGCCAGCTGTTTGGTGATAGGAGCAATAGGCATCTGCCTTGAAGTTTCTTGGAGTGGATTTAGCAATGGATGGGGATCTAAGGGTTTAATAAGGTTTCGGCTTAGCAGGGCTTGATAGACTTTGGAGAGGGGAGCATGGAGCTCAGTGTATTCCTTTCAGACTGGGATAGGGGGGATTTCTGGTGCCCATGATGTTGTTGGTTGAGAGATGTTGTTGATGGTTGAGACTGTAGCATTGGCAAGCTTGTCATATTTTTTGGAGGTGAACTGTCCGGACACTTTCTTCGGTTCGACATCTGTCTTGGCAAGACCTTCCTTAATTTCTACTCCTACCTCTATGAGAGCTCGAAAATGGGGATAGTATTGTCCTCCCATCAATTCTCGAACATGGGGTAAGAAGTTCTTCTTTACTATGTTGACTTGTTCTTCCTTGGAAGGTTGATTGGTCATGGTTGCTGCTTTTTCCCTCCATCGGGCGATGAAGTTACCGACTGATTCTCCAGGGTTCTGCTTGAGCAACTCTAAATCACGGCGGGTGACCTTAAGATATTCATTGTATTTGTATTGTGACATGAATTCTCGGGCTACATCCTCCCAGCTACGAATTCTGGATTCTTCGAGAGAAAAATCCATCGGAGGGCGCTATCCTTCAGAGTTTGTTGAAACAATTGGGCCATTACTTCTTCAGAAGCCCCTAGTAGAGTCATGGAACGGTGATAACTTCAAAGATGAACAATTGGGGGTCCACTTCCTCCGAATTTCTCGATATTTGGCATCTTAAACTTCCCAGGTAGCCTTGCTTTAGGATAAGGAGACATGTGGGTGTAGTCCATGTAATTTCCTAAAATTCTGACTTGGTCAAACTTCTTAGTGAGCATCTTAAGGTCCTCTTTGACTTTGTTCAGCTCTTCTTCCTTCGAATCAATGATCATAGGTAAGTTAGCCCCATGCTGGCCAAGATTCGGCATAGGAAGATGGGCAAGCGGCGTCCCATTAGCAGGAGGGGCACATGGAGCGTGCTGATACTCTTCGGAAACCCAGATAGGCTCGGGTGGATCCATAGCACGAGAAAATAGGGCCTCGAGCTTTTGAGGAAGGGGAACCTAGTTTCGTTGCATCTCTTGGACCTCGGTTTGGAGGTTGTCAATCTTGGACACAAGTTGAGCTAGAACTGCCGTCAGATCTGGCTGCACAACAGGTACTTGATCTGTGTTCTCCATGGAAAGCGGATGTATTCCGAACTCAAAAGGAGTAATAGGGGAACGAACGGAACTCCAGGGTGACTTGGCTAAAGATCGAAACCAATAAGGAGTCAGGCCAAAGGTTTGCGATCGACCTGAGAAGGCGTAAAATGGGATTCATTTTTTAGAAAAGGGGAAGAAGTTTTTTTTTGACATTTTTTTTTCGAGATTGAAAGACAAAATATTTTTGGATTTTTGATAAAGAGAGGAGAAATGTTTTTAGCTTTTTGATAAATAAGGGAGAAGTATTTTTTCGATTTTTTTGGGGGGAGACGGATCTCAGCATGATTATTATGATTATTATGTTCTCACTTGTATTAAATTCTCCAAAATGCAAAATGAAATGTCGGACGGGACCCGAGCCTGGAAAAATTAGGTTTGTAATATATGCAAAGCTATGGTTGGACTTGTGACCAGGCTCACGGATAGGTTCCCGTTTTAAAAATGCGCGAGAATTCGGGCGGCAGGCCGACCCGGAATTTCGGCAGAGTTTCGGGTTAAAATCGACAATCTAACATGTGTGTCCTAGGGTTGACACCTATATGCGGGTATGTAGTTGGTTGGGTGAATCGAAAAGGGTTCCCCCCTTTGGCGTGACTTCCACGATATACATTTTGCTCTTGCGGGCAATCGGTACGTGTGGACAAGTCATTTTATATACCTGAGTGTACGTGAATTGCCACACCATATACCTCATGGGGACGGTACGTGTGAAAGAAAATTCGATATACTCGGTGTACGTGAATGAGTTCCCTGCGATATACCTCCCGTCATGACTTCGATCAAGTGGTACGATGCAGGGGAACTGTTCGATATACGTCAAAGGTACTTGGCTAATGGAAGGTGAGAGTCATATCGCTTAGGCTAATTACGCCCTGCCGGACCAACGCCCATCACGAAGTGACCCTCCAGTTACTGGATAAAATTTGGTCAATCACAATGCTCTTTGGTGATGTCGTGTGAATCATACATGATTCTCTTAGTAGTATCTTATGATGAGAGTATCTTTCTTGATTATGCCAAATAGGGAGCAAAGTGCAAGTACCAACGGTACACCAAGTATGGATGAATGATGCGTGCAACATGTGGATATATGTCACCCTATGTGTACGTTGTGCGAAGTGTACATGGAGAATTTTCTACAAGTGTGAATAGAAGCATAAGCATGGGGTACATATGAGTAATAAGGGTGGAACATGCAAAATGGGGGAAAATATAAGCAAACATAACACCCATGTAAATAGAGTCTAGCCCTCAAAAGAACGTCCCCAACAGAGTCACCACTGTGGACATCCCCTCCCGAATCCCGATCCTCGTGGTGGGCGGGCCGCACGAGAGTGAGGGTCCTCAGGTCCCGTGTGTCCCTCTCTGGAGCGCTTCGGCTGGCGTCATTTGAGGTGAGGTGAAAAATGTAGAGAGATTAGAGCCGACAGTCTATTTTACTCAAAACAGATAAAAGAAAAAGGGAAGATATCCCGAAGGACAGTATCCAAAGACATACTGGTGCATACGAAACCAAAGTGATTCGAAAAGGGTCCGGAGGCTAAGTTACTAAATGGGAAGGTGTTAGGCACCCATTCCGCCCTTTCGGCCTCTCATGGGTTTTTGTTATTTTCCTTTTATTTTCTCCGTGATATGTGTCCATGTGTATATATAGTGGAGATACGAATCATCGACTTGTACCATGGAAGAGGTAAAGCGAGTCGTCCGTAGGAAGGTATAAAAGTATTAGAAAATAGGATGTAGTCGATTATCACTACGTTAATCGTTATGAGGGAACGATAACGTATACGGAATAATACACCCTTAAGAACAGATATATGTATATATATAGTATAAAAGAATGGAGTTTAAAGAAAATAGAAAATGAGAGGAAAAATAAAAATAGGACTCGAGTCTCGGGTTTTACCCCGAGACGCCTACGTAGCCTATAGAGGCATCAAAGTCCACGTAGTTCGCATACAAAACGAGGGGTGGGTTTATCCCATAAATCCAACCGGGATTCTCTTATTTGTGTGTGTGTGTGTAGAAAAAGTGTTTTAGTTGTGAGAAAAGTGTAAGAAAAGTATGAGAATTCTCGTTTGGAATTTATGAGCAAACCCACTTTTTCTTGTTTTGGGGTTTTTATTCATATGAAAATAAGAGATGTGCAATAATACTAAATAAAAAGTATATTATGATGTGAGAGATGAGATAGTAAAAGCACCAAGTAATAAAACAAGTTATTGCAAATTTATGAGAATTTAAAGAGACAGTTGAGAAATTAGACCTTCTTGAAGATCATGAGCTTGATCTTGAATGTTGGAGAGTAGCCCTTAGACTTGTATGATGATGGAGGGTAGTGAATTATCTAAGTTTGATGAAAAGGATGATAAAAAGTGAAGGTTGAAAAGGGATTTGGGTGTGGAAATCACGTTGACTTCGAGAGAGGTTTTCGGGGATTGCTGAGAGTGATATCTATCAGATCTGGGCTCTTTTTGCAAATGAGGTCAGGCCTCCCTTTCATAGTCTCAAGTCATTGTCGATCGGCATATCCCTATTCCTACCGTTCGACATGTGCTTTTAGGCACACTGCCGATAGGCAAGGTCTGGGACCTGCCGTTTGGTAGTGTCTTTCAGGCCTTTTTGGAAAATCAGTCGCAGAACGCAAATCGTTGATCAGAATTGCGCACGGGGTGGACCATTGGAAAGGTAATTCAGATACCTTCGAAATTCCTTTGGACTTATCCCGGGTTCAGCAGTTGACTATGGGTCAAATATGGCTCAAAAGCATTTGTCAGTCCATTGGACGGGGAATCGTTAAACGCAAACGAATCGTTTGTCCGCATGGTAAGTCTGAATCGTGCACGGGGCGGACCGTTGGAAAGGTTAGGAGATGTATTTCGACATTCCAAAGAGTTTATCAAGTTCGGGGAGTTGACTTTGGTCAACCGGGTCCTGGAAGCATTTGGTGACCCTTCGAAGTCAAACGGATCGTTCGTTCGTACCGTAAGTCGGAATTGCACACGGAGTGGACCGTTGGAAAGGGGTTTCAGTGCCCTTTGAAGATTCATTCAGTCTCGGTCAAGCTAAAGATATGACCTTGGTCAAATGGAGCTTGGGAGCACCCGATGGCCTCCTGATTGAGTTTCGGGGGAAATGGGTCGTTCGTCCGCATGGTAGGTCGAAATCACGCATGGGACGGACCGTTGGAAAGGGGTTTTAGTTACCTATGAAGATTCATTTAGCCTCAATCGAGCTATAGACTTTGACTTTCGGTCAAACGGAGCGTGAGAGTGCCCAATGGCTTCTAGGTCAGTACTCGGGGTATGACCTAGATCTGTAGTTATGAGGGGAGGTGTTAGGGACCTAAGGAGAGTTTGGGGGTAACAGAATGGGGTGTATACAATAATCGTTGCATTTGTGTGCACTATTGTGGGACAAAGTGGGTGTGCTCACACGACTTGCTAAAAAAGCAACAAACTTCTCACCACTAGTCACATCACCCTCACCTTCACTACTATCACTAAATGTGGCGGGCATGGCTACTTTCTTCCCTTTCTTTCTAAGCCACGTAGGACACTTAAACGACTTATGCCCCTTACCCCCACATTCAAAACAAGTCACATTCTCAAAATCCTCCTCACACTCCTCATCTGAGTCATTCTCTTTTTCCTTATCACCGCATTCTTTGGCCTTTACCTTCTTCTTATTTTTCTCAAAAAATCTCTTTTTATTGGAAGAATTTTCTTTCGAAATTTTCAAAACTTTTTAAAAAAATTTGCAAATAAGGCCATGTCGTCAAAATTAAAATCACCCTCAGAGTCGAACTCACAAACACGCTCTTTTTTTTCTTTCCACTCTTGTCACCTTGCCTAGTATGGGTTCTAAGTGAAATACCTTTATCCTTAGGCTTCACATATTTAGAAAACATATCAATTTCATACGTTTGTAAGTCTCCTACTAATTCCTCAAATTTAAGTGTGTTTAAATTACCCATTGAATTTAGCATAGTAACTTTAGGGATAAAACGCTTAGGTAGTGATCTCATAATCTTTTTAGCAACTCTTGCATTAGGAATGTGTTCACCAAGATTAAAGCTAGTGTTTACAATATCAGATAATCTAGCATAGAATTCATCAAAATATTCAGATTCAAGCATGGTGATAGTTTCAAATTGAGTTGTTAAGTTTTGCAATTTTGATTATTTCACAGCATTAGTTCCTTCATAGGTAAGCTATAAAACATTACATGCCTCTTTTGGCGTGGTACACGTCATTATCTGCCGGAACTCGTCAGGTGTGATGGATCCAGAAATAGCACTAAGACCCTTAGAGTTAAAATATGACCATTTAAATTCTTCTTCAGCCCATACAGTTATAGATTTTAAATTTGTCACGTTGTCAATAATGATGGAGGGAGGTGTCCACCCTCTTTCAACCAAAATCCAAACTCTTTCATCAATGGATTTTATAGCATATTTCATACAAACTTTCCAGTAAGCATAATTAGTCCCGTCAAAAATTGGCATTTTATTATATAACTTTTCCATTTTGAACATCAAAATTTTTACTTTAAAAAAATTGATATCTCAGAAAAACTTTGCGGAAAATTACACGGTATAATTTTATAATTGGCTCTGATACTAATTTGAAAGTGCGCGTGCGTTCAAATGAATTAATTATTTAATTAAATTTCAATTTTAGACCCAACAATTTTTTAACTCCTCCAAATAAACAAGATTGAAAAAATTAATCTACGCATACAAGACAGTCACAAATGAGGAAAAAATCTTCGAAGGGCAAAACCATTTATTTCACTATAGTTTTGTAACTCAACTTACATGGATTACAATGAAATAATTTGACACACGAATACCCGCAGCCGTCGATCGGCGTCGTCAGCAATGGAACAACCGCAGCAGCGCCACAAGAATACTCAGCTCTATCTTCAGCAAATATCCACACACAGCGAACCTCAATGACCGCAGTCTTCGATTAGTACCATGAACAGTACCAAAATCAGCAGTATAATATTTCAGAAAAACATGTCTTGGATTCCACATAACAATTCATAAAAAGTAGTTGGGATTATGAATTAAATGGACAAAAGTTTTGGACCCTTAAAAGTGAGAAGAAGACATACTGAAAAAATTATAGAACACAGAATTTTTTTCTTCTTGAAAAGTGCTATGTCAAAAACTTTTTTTATCCCTCTAAAACAGTACGTGCATGGCCTTTTTCATAGAAAGAATTTGTTACAGACAAACAATGGCACGCTACTGATTTTATCAGATAGATGCGTGTTATTGTTTTAGAGGCATTAGAGGCAATTACGTAATAGGATAAATAAAAAATAAGAGGATTTATCCTTTTAAAAGGATTCCTAAAAGAAACTGCCAATCATTGGCACAGAAAAAGATAACGACTCCCCATTTTTTTAAAACCCAAAGTCGCATAGCAAAAGCAGCACCAAGGAAAAGGATTTGCATTTACCAAAAATTGTTGTTTACGCAACTTAAAAAAACTATCAAGAATCTTTAAATGCCAAATGATTGGCATGCCAATCATTGGCTTTATGAAAAAGCGGCGCCCCCATTAACCAATACATAAGAGGAACCAAGGAAAAGCTTATCGATGGGCAAAAGCGTGGACATGACAAAATTTGTCTAGGCAAATTCAGATGATGCTATCAAATAACATTAGGCGAAATTAAAGTCAATTCAATTAATTTATTTAAAAACAATTTTTATATTATATTCAAAAATGTTAAAAATAGTTTTTGCAATATTTTTATATTATTATTTTTAAAACAAAATGTAAAACGTTTTCTTAACAATTTTTTTTAATACAAAACAATTTTTAAATATTCACAACAGTTGTTTTTAACTATTTAAAATATTTTTTAATTTTGTTTTTAAACTTTAAAACTGTTTTTATATTATATTCAAAACAGTTTTTAAAATTGTTAAAAACTATTTTTACAATATTTTCATATTACGTTTTTTCAAAAAATTTGTAAAACATTCTCTTAACAATTTTTTATAATATCAAAAACAGTTTTTAAAATATTACAAAACAAATTTTAAACATTCACAACAGTTTTTTTAAACTATTTAAAACAGTTTTACAAAATATTTTTTTAAACTATAAAACAGTTTTTATAATATATCCAAAACAGTTTTTAAAAATGTTAAAAACTGTTTTACAATATTTTTATATTACGGTTTTTCAAAAAATTTGTAAAACATTCTCTTAACATTTTTTTATAATATTAAAAGCAGTTTTCAAAACATTACAAAACAGTTTTTAAATATTTATAACAGTTTTTTTAAAATATTCACAACAGTTTTTAAAAATGTTAAAAACAGTTTTTACAATATTTTGTTAATAAGATTTTTTAAAAAAATTGTAAACATTTTCTTAACAATTTTTTATAATATTAAAAACAGTTTTTGAAACATTATAAAACAATTTTTAAATATTCATAACAGTTTTTTAATTATTTAAAACAATTTTTAAATTATTTTTTAAAACATTAAAACCCTTTAAGAAGTTGGCAAATTTGTGGGCAAATATTTCCCACTCAAATAGGTAAGCAAAATTTGTCCATAGATTGTGCATAGGAAGTGTTGTACATTGACAAATTATGCAACCAAACAGCCAAAATGTGAACAAATTTTCATATTTGCTAACTTCTTGGTATTTGCCTAGGCAAATTATGCCAACCAAACTGCCCTTAGTTTTTTGTTTGGTAAAAACCAAACTGTACACCACTTTCCTTGTAACAAAAAGAAAACTTTTATGATGCCTTAAAGACTTATGACAATCATTAGCCCAATGATTGGCCAACAAAAAAAAATGAGGCACAACTCTTTTTTCCAGCTAGCGAAAACCTTAGGCAGGATGCCCTTAAGAAGTTTGCCCCTTGTTTTATTAACTGTACGATACAGTTTTTAAAGCAAAGTCCCCCCCCCCCCCCCCCACCCCCCCCCCCCTTTTTTTTGAAAAAGAAACCTCATTTTTTATTTTTAAAAAAAACTTTTGTTTCCATTTATTTTTATTTTTTTTAAAATAGAACATCTTTTATGCAAAAAAAAAATATATTTTAAAAAAATTTAACCTTTTAAAAATATCCCAACACTTTAAATATAAAATGTAAGTGGAACTAAAACATATTTTTACCAAAATTATTTCGTTGGAGCTTGAATGTTGAAGTGCACTTGTAATTCAGATCTGAAGATTGTAGATGTTAGCATCCTCGATTCTTTGACTACTTGTAGCGGTATACGACATAATAAGTTGTGATGGACAATGTCCTTACAAATCTCCCCCTATGTCTATGCCGATATAAAATAAAAAATTCGAATTATTATTCACAAGAGTGACTTATACAAATCTACCCTCCCAAGACAATCATGGAAAGATAAAATGACAAGTCTTCAAACTTTCAAACTTTGCTTCAACAATCAATTTCTCAAAACTCCAAGCTTTTCTCATCAGGGTGTGCAACAATTTGATTTTAAGTCTTCGTACCTACACACATGAGATAAAGTAAAAACCTCGTGACGTATTGAGATTGAAATGATATAAACATAATCAATGTTAGAACAATCAAATCTCACCCATACTAAAACTCCCCCCATAATATTATATATTTGTCCGAAATAGACAAGGAAAAGAATAAATCACATAAAGCAAATCGGGGTGTCACGAAAAACAAGCAAGCAAACTATTTTTCAATTTTTTATACAAAAAAAATGATGTTTCAAAAAAGATCGCACACCATGAATTTATACTAAGACGACCAAATTATGGAAACGGAATGAATGGGTGTGAACAAATTTAATAGGAAAATCAACTCAATCATATCATATGTGCAAGATGCATAAGTGTACTCCTAACGAATGAACATCAAAAATAGTCCTTTGGTGTAAAATTGTTGAATTTAGATGACATCGACTTAAAGCAAAATCAACAAATCAAAGTCAACATGATTTTCACACCAATAACGTCCAAAATGATTTCATGCTTTTTCAAGACTTTTTAAGGGTGTGCAAAGCCGTTTTAATTCTACAACCAAACACCCTCATATATATTTTCTATATGAGGTGATCTAAATTCTCAAACATTGGAGAATTGGTGAATAAACCCAATGGCCCATTATTCGCATGTATATCTTTTTATTGCCTTTCAATATTTTCGGGCTCTTTTAAACCTCTTTAGAGCTCGGATAATTAAAATTCCTCAATTTTTTAGGTCCAATTTAAACAGCGGCTTAATCGTAAAGGATATAGAAGAACCTTTCGTAGCCCTTCACCGTTTATAAAATTCACACAAACTTACGGCACAACGGTAAAAATAGGCACACCTTTTATTATCTTGTTTTATTGCATTTGGTTCGTTGTAATAGACAGAATTGAGATGAAAATACGTAACGAACATGTGATTTGTCAAGAACAAACATCAAACAAATCCGTGCATGTGTGCAATAAAAGACAAAGTGAGTTAAACATGTAGGAAGCATCACTATAGCAACTCAAAGATTCCAACTTTGTAAAGCACGTGAATGACATAACATATTATCTCAAATCACTATCAAACAGTCATATGGAGAAATGGAATGAAATTGTGACCCGGTCATCCTAAGTGTCCAACCATAAACGGTGTAAACAAAATACAAAACTCCTTTTTTATTTTCAAAAATTTTATCAAAATAATTTTTTTTTTCATTTTTCAAAAATTTTCAAATAAAAATGAAAAACATACAAAAATGATACATACTAGCAATAGGCAAATAATGTCATCATGGAAAACATCCTATGCTAGTAAACAAGTCAAACCTCAATGGTTAGGTGCAGAGGGGTTTTCTAAAGGTGGTGCCAACTTATGAAAAATCTTCATCAAATTTTGTGAAGTTTTGACCAAAAATTTAACTTGCTCACCTAAATGTGCAAACTCTCTCTTGTAGTCTCCAGGAGCATGTAAAGTATCAAGAAAAATCTTAGTTTTTTGTTTGGTAAAAACCAAATTGTACGCCACTTTCCTTGTAACAAAAACAAAACTTTTATGATGCCTTAAAGACTTATGCCAATCATTAGCCTAATGATTGGCCAACAAAAAAAATGGTGCACAACTCTTTTCTTCAGCTAGCGAAAACCATAGGCAAGATGCCCTTAGGAAGTTTGCCCCTTTTTATTAACTGTATGAAATAGTTTTTACAGCAAAGTTCCCCTTTTTTTTTTTAAAACGACACCTCATTTTTTTATTTTAAAAACAAACTTTTGTTTCCATTTATTTTTATTTTTTTTAAATAAAACTTCTTTTATGCAAAAGAATTTTTATATTTAAAAAAAAAATAACCTTTTAAAAATATCCCAACACTTTAAATATAAAATGTAAGTGGAACTAAAACATATTTTTACCAAAATTATTTCGTTGGAGCTTGAATGTTGAAGTGCACTTGTTATTCGGATCCGGAGATTGTAGATGTTAGCATCCTCGATTCTTTGACGACTTGTAGCGGTATACGACATAATAAATTGCGACCGACAATGTCCTTATAGTTTTCATAAGTAAAACTGCCTATATATCCAGACTCACTATTCACTAGCATGGAACCACCGCTCACACAAGGTAGAACACATAAAACCATGCCCCATCTTGTCTAATCAAACTATAACCATTGGGTACACACAAATAAGTTATCTTTTGATACATGCCCATATAACCATCCCATTATGTTATCCTCAATTTAGCATTATCATAATTATCATTATCTTATTACTCGTTTCATAAGTAACTTACTACTAAAGTTATAATCATAATATATTCATTTATCCCATTCCTCGGTTAAGACTAAATGTCAATTTTCAATTATCAACTGTCTTAGCCAATTATCTTCTAACGGGCAATTCAATAATTATATATGCAAGCCTAAGTCTTATAAGGATTATCAACAAGAAGAGTTACTCACTAATGGATAATGTTACCTGCATATTAAAAGGGCGTTAGGTCTTTTGTTAATCAATTAGTCTATCTCAAATTTTATGATATTATCATAAGGTTTAATATATTAAATCCAAACCGCAAGCAAATGATAATTAACTCACCATATGAGCCACTTAGTAGGATCCTAACAATCAATTTAAACCAACTACTTACTAATTAAATCCAACAATTCATAAGGAAAACCAAGGGCTTCTATACCATATATATTCAATTGGAGTTTAATTACATCAATAAGAATATGTAAAAGTTCAAATTCCAATTTCTATTACGGATATTATGTGAGAGAAATTCAATATGAATACTAAACCTTCTAAGTATGGAATTAATGAACATTTACACATTTTCATATGAGATTAAATGCTAACTACTAATCATTATGTATTATCCTATATTATTAGGGTATTTATATTTAAGGGTAAAAAATACGATTCTAGATGTACGATCCTAACATGACCTTTGATATAATTCCAAATTTACCAAATTCTAAGATGTGAATATTTAACAAGTGTAATTAATGCATAAAATTGGATTTACTAATGTAGTTCATGCCATATAAACTATACTCAACAATTAAAGTATAAACATAATAGAAAATAGGAGAAAAAGAGATAACAATACAAGATTTAGAGTGGTTTATCTACAATATCAGCCTACATCCACTTTGGAGTCTTATTCTCATTAGATCTATGTTTAAAAATATATAATTTTGCCTCGGGGGCATACAAATAAATATTATGAGGCTAGAGTATGGAAGTTACATACGTTTGTGTTGATAAGGGCAAGGACTTGTAGAGCAATCTTGTAGGATGCTGTAACTGTAATCTTTTGTGTGTGCCGGAGAAGGTGATCGTAGTCGTACTTCGATGTAGATAGAAGTTGGAGAGAATTTGGAAGAGTTTGGTTGCTCTGTTAATTCTTACTAAATGAGGAGTGGACGCCTCTAATTATAGGATTCGATTAGTACCGTACATGCACTATTCACGTGACTTTGGGATATGAGGGAATTTTTTTTGAGAAGTGGACAATTGGCAATCTATAAGATGAGGTGTAAACTTCACAGTCTTTTGTCTGGGTGTCAAGTCGAGGTGTAATATTTGTGGCCTAATATGATACAAGACCAAGTCCTTTTACATGTATTTTATCACATTCTCATGTTTTTGTGCATACCTATATGCTACGTGTCCCTTGGGTGTTGGTGGACGTATATTGGGTACAACAGAAGTCCCCCAAGCCTTAGGGCTAAGAGGAAAGTAATTTATTATTTGGGATTTATGTCAGGTTCTCATCATAACTTAATCGCACAACACTGGAAAAAATAAGAATTTAAAGAAGAAAAGAATTAAAGAAGAGGGTTAGAGAAGAAACAGGAAGTTTAGAGAGAATTAAGAGAATAGACTGAAATCTTATTGATTAATTGAATACCCAAACGGTTACAACTGACTTCTATTTATAGGAACAAGTAATCAGCTAACCACTCTCTAACTGACAATGAATTTGGCATGTGACCACTAATCAAAACTAACTGCCTAACTAACTTTTGTTAAAACAGCTTAACAACATAAAAACTCTAATGACTAACATGACTCTTCTTCTTCAATTCTGGCATACCCCACCGCTTCATTTGATCCTTGTCCTTAAGGATCCAAATTAGGGAACTGTGCTATGATAGAATCGTAATCGTGTCATGTTGCATCAGCTGGTTGTGTGTTAAACCATTGAACCAACACTTGGGGAACCGCATGGTTTCCTTTCTTCACTACTCGATGATCCAATATGGTTATAGGTTGTACCTAGAATTGGCATTGATCATCTACAGCTGGTAATTGAGGCTCTGGTGTGGTACCCTCTCCAAGTTCTGTTTAAGCATAGACACACGAAATACTGGATGTATGGTAGAGCTGGGAGGTAGGTATAATATATAAGAAACATAACTAATCTTCTCTAATACTTGGTATGGGCCATAGAATTTTGGAGGTAACTTTAAGTCCCTTCTCATGGATACACTGATCTGACGATATGGTTGCAGCCTTAAGTAAGCCCATTGGCCTACATTAAAACTCCATTATGTTTTGTTTCTATCCGCATACATTTTCATCCTTTCTCTAGCTTAATTGAGCCTGTCTTTCAAGATTTGGAATATGATTCTTCTTTCTTCTAAAAATTGATGTAGCTCATTACTACGTGGGCTAGCCTGCTGGGGAATGGCCAATTGAGGAGGAGAGTAACCATACAAGGCCTCAAATGTAGTGGTTTGGATAGCAGTTTGATAAGTGGAATTTGTAATACCCCGTACTTTTGGCTATATTTATTTTTGGGATTAATTAATTAAATGTGAATTATTTGGAAATTAATCCGGGTAAAATACTAGCGAGTTGTGAGTTGGTATTTGACTATATTGAGTATATATGATGTTATATGAATATTGAATTATGAAATTTGTCGTGAGATTGATATACGGCAATTTGGTCATTTTATTGGGACGCGTGTGACAGTCGCGTCGGGATATAATTATTTTATTTATAAAAGTGAATTTAAATTCTATAAACCGTATGGTCATTTTGAGTGCGCCAACGCGTCCGGAAGGGTCGAGATAGTCAGAAAACACTAGCCGGGGTGTAGTTTGGGTTCCGGGGTATTTTTAGGCCATACCGGCAATATAAAGGGTATTTTGGTAATTTCGTATTTTTAGGAATTAAAAATGACGAAAATTAGAGAAGTAAATCTGATTGGGAATAGACCCACTAAACCCACTAACCAACCCTTAATGACCCAATAAGCTACGGAGGTTATCATTTAGGTTTCCAACTTTTCCAAAGAAAACCCTAGCCACCATAGCCACCTTTGGAGAAGAAAGCTTAGAGAGGGAGAGAAGGAGAAGGAATTCTGCAGAAAACCTTTACAAAATCAACACCAAATTCAGAGACAATCGAGGCAAGTGGTTTAATATCATTTAATTTCAGAGAATGCTCTTTCCATGTATAGGAATTTAATAAAATTGATTTGTTCTTGGTGTAATATGAAAACCCATGTATTTTGGAACTTAGAACTTGAAATCTTGAGGAGAATTGCATGTATAATGATAGGTAGATGATTATACTGAGAATATTAGTGATTGGGTGAAATTAAAACGGATTTTTATTGGGTTAATTCATGAATTAAAATTTTAGGGTTTGTGTTCTTGAATAATTGGGGGAAAGTGATGAGACTTGATGATTTAATGATGATTGGGATGAATTAACTCAGTAAAATACGTTAGTTTATAACCTTGTTATGTTTAGGAGTGATTAGAGACCTTTAAACATTGTTGGGACGAAGTTTAGAGGAGATTTGAGGAGTAAAAATTGATGAAAATCGTAACTAAGAAATTCTGGGCAGAAACTGGTCCCTTGTTAGAAGACCTTCCCAGGTCGTTCGAACGAGATCGTTCGAACGAGCTTCTAACGAGTTGACCAGTCGCTTCTAACGAGGGGAGACTTCGTTCGATACCTTCGTTCGAACGAACTGTATTTCGTTTGATACATTCGTTCGAACGAGATCTCGTTAGAAGGTACAGTTCGTTCGAACGAACTGGAATCTCGTTCGAACAGCCTCGTTCGAACGAGACTTCTAACGAGCTGGCAGTTTAGGCCTTTTTGGCCTGTTTTGATTTTGGGAGTCCCGTGATCTTGTTCGAGGATATAGATAACCTTCCTTTGATGATGTATTGATAGGTTTGGGACGTTTGTGTTATTTTGAGGAGCAAATTATATATGAGCGATTTAAATTAAAGGGATAGTTGGGTTGAGACGTGAGTGTCTACTACGACGTGAGAATAAATTAAGGCGCGTATGATTATAAACCGGAATCGTATAAAGTGTATAAATTATATATTGGTACTAGAATGAGAATAGTACTTCAACTAAACTACGGGATTACTAAGATGTGTGTTTACTTAGTATTGATATATGAATTGTGTGTATGACATACCTACCATACTTTCTATCACGGGAGGTTTGCGTTCGCTTAGGGCCCTCTAATCCTTGTGTTGCCCGGATTTAGACTGGTTACCTCGATGAACATAGGTCAGAGAAAGACTTATTGGTATGTTAATAAGTCCGTTGATCATGGGAGCGCAGATATGTGCGTGACCCATGTGATGTGACTGTGTTCGCCTCCACTATTTGTCATTTGTGTTATCTGAACTATTCCTGAGAGATTCGGAATATGTGATCCTTATGTACGTGATGTACCGGGATGTATAGAAGAGTATGTGTGCACCGCAGCTTAGTCTCGGGGTGCTTATATTGTATATTTATGTTGTGGAAATATACGCTTAATAAACTGGGAACTTTCATATATTATTGTGTGTAACTATGGAATAACATAGAGGGTTAATTTATAACGAGCTGTATTACTCTTGTATGAGAACCTGAATTTACGTTAAGCACCTATTTAAACTGAGATCGTTATAATGTTAATGAGAATCGAGTAATAAGGGTAGAACCTATGGCAGTCTAGCTAGATATGATGTCACTTAGCTAGTAGTTGTGTCATTTTAGATGGGTACTTACGTTAGGAGTGCACAGTTAGACGAGAGGTGAGAATATCATGTGAGTGCACGTCCTAACATGTACTCTACATTTAATGTTTTAAATGTTTTTAAAGCACTTGCAGGTTTTTAAAATATCTCCACATTCGGGATCTGACCCGTTTGCTTTCAAATCTATTTTTCTTGTAAAACCATTTTAGGTGCCCAGCCACAAGGACACCATGCATAGGATACTCATTCAGGTGACGAGCTGTAGCTGTTTGTGGAAGCTACAGGAATTTGCTTGTAGACGCTTCTATCATTTGGATTCCAGATTCGTTATCTATCAGTTGTAGGGCATGTTGCCCATTTCTATTAGAGACATCTTTCCATTTCAGTTTTTCAAACTTTGGCATGTATTGTTTCAGTATCCAGTTTAGTTTTTTTCAGTTGTGGTATTGTAGTGAGGAGTTTTCCTCCAGACTTTATTTACATTATGTGATGGTTATTCTTTTTACTTCAGTATGGTGAATGGTATTATTATTCTTCATTACACTTGTTGCATGTTAATCAGACTTAAATTAAAATTTGGCAACTTACTTTTTAAATACTAGGTGGTTAGTAATCATTAAAATGTTTCGACAGTGATGCTATTAACTGGACCAACTTGGCATTTTGAATTAATTTAATAAAGGAGTAGCTACCCGGTATTTAATTAGTCGGGGTGTCACAGAATTATACCACCACTCTGCACTAGGAAACCATGTGGACCACTTCTTAGGCTTATTATTAGTCATGCACCTCAAATATGATTCTAGGCATTGGTTCAATCTCTCTGTTTGTCCATCAGATTGAGGGTGATAGGTTGTTGAATGGTGCAATTCGGTCCCCACTAGTTTGAACAATTATAACCAAAAGTGACTCATAAAAATAGAGTCTCTATCTGTCACAATGGTATTGGGAAGTCCATGCAACCTGTGAATAGAATCAAGGAATATTTGTGCAATTTGGTTAGCATTAAAGGGATGGGATACTGCAATAAAATGCCCGTACTTGGTCATTCTATCCACTACCACAAATATAGAATTCTTTCCTCCAGAATTGGGCAGTCCATCTATGAAATCCATAGATATATTTGTCCATGGTTTATTAGGCAATGGTAAAGGCTGCAGTCATCCTGGGTAAGGCACAGTTTCCCTTTTATTACGTTGGCACATGTCACAAGAAACCATAATCTGCTGAATTTGTCTCTTCATTTCAGGCCAGTAAAATAATAACTCCACTTTTTTTTGTAGCTCTAACCCCAGAGTGACCACTATAATTTGAGTTATGCAATTCATCAATAATGTTCCTCCTCAATTCACTATTGCAGCCAATATATAACTTTCCATTGTATATGAGCGTGCCATGAGAATAATTGAACCCTGGAACTTCAGATTTGCTTATCAACTTAGCTATAACGTCTTGTGATAATTGATCCCTTCTAAGCTCTTATTTATTTCTTCTACCCATGAGGCTTGTACATTAGTAATGGCAGCACAATTACCCATTTCTTCAGGTATTCTAGATAAAGCATCAGCCACCCTATTCTCCACACCTTTCTTGTACATAATCTCATAATCAAAGCCAAGCAATTTAGTGAGCAATTTTTGTTGCAACACTGTTGAGATCCTTTGTTCCAATAAGTACTTAAGACTTTGGTGGTCAGTCCTTATTACAAAGTGGTGGCCAAAAAGATAAGTCCTCCATTTATCAATGGCTTATACAATTGTTCATAATTCCTTCTCATAAGTAGAAAGACCTTTCTTTCTTGGTGGTAGGGATTTACTGATGTAAGATAAAGGTCTCCCTTCCTGTATTCAAACTGCTCCTATGCCATCGTTGCTAGCATCAGTCTCCAAAATGAACGGCTTGTTGAAATTCAGATGGGCTAAGACTGGTGTGGTTTCCATTCTTTGCTTGAGACCATGGAAGGCCTGTAATACTTCAATTTTCCATTTGAACTGGTTCTTTTTTAACATGTTTGTTAATGGCTTGCTGATATGGCCATAGCCCTTTATAAATCCTCTATAGTAACTAGTCAACCCAAGAAAACCCCTGAGGCCTTCAACATTCTGTGGAACATGCCATGAAAGCATGGCCTCAACTTTGGTCTTATCAGCAGATACACCCTCTTTTGATATCCTATGGCCTAAATACTCTAATTCAATTTGTCCAAAGGAGCACTTGGACATCTTTGCAAATAATTGATGTTGCTTGAGTAGGCCCAATGTAATTCTCAAATTCTTTCTATGTTCTTGCAAGGAAGAGCTATACACTAGTATATCATTAAAGAATACTAAGATAAACTTTCTCAAATATAACTTGAATACAGAATTCATCAAAGATTGGAATGAAGCCGGTGTATTAGTAAGCCTAAAGGGCATCACAAGGAACTCATAATGTCCCTCGTGTGTTCTAAATGTTGTTTTAGGTATATCCGGCTCATATACTCTAATTTGATGGTAGCCTGACCTCAGATCCAATTTGAAAAACACACAAGCACCATTTAATTCATCCAACATCTCTTCTATGATTGGAATTAGGAATTTATCTTTAATGGTGATATTATTAATGCCCCTATAATCCATACACATTCTGCATGAATTATCTTTCTTTTTCACCAATAGTACAGGGGATGCAAATGGACTGCAAGATGGCCTAATTACTCCAGATTTCAGATTTCATTCATGATCTTTTTTATTTCTGCTTTCTGTATATGAGGGTACCAGTAGGGCCTCAAACTCACAGGTTTGCTGCCCTCTTTAAGTGGAATATGATGATCATGTGCTCTTTGTGCCGACAACCCTTTTGGTTCATTGAAACTTCTTTAAATTCTTCTAAAATGGGAAGTAAGTACTATGGGGTGGTGACTGGTTGCTTCTGTTCTGTAATACTGCTCAGTTGGCCTATGATACCTTATTTTCTCTTTTTGCAGAGCCTCCCCATTGCCTTACCACTGATCAATGTTTCAATGATAGGCGTGTCCTTTGCATCTGTAGCTCCCTTCCTTAGTAGTTGAACTTGAGGATTAAGTTCTTAAGGTCTTGCCATAAAGGCCCAACTTCACTTAGCCATTTCACACTCAAAACCATATCACAACCTCCCAATGTCAACAATCTAACTTCAGCTTCAAATTCTAAGCCTTACATGGTCCATTTCAATTTGGGGCATAATGAATTACTTGAGATTTTGCTACCATCAGCTACTGTCACCATCATTATTGAGGCTACCATCTCCTAACAACCAATTCTTTTAGCTGTCATAATATCGGTGAAATTATGGGAACTTCCAGTATCCACCAATATAGTAATAGGTTGCTTCTTAACCATCCCTTTAATGATTAATTTTCTAGGAACAATAAAACCAGACATACCATGTAAGGATATCTCTATATTTTCTTATTGGGAATCTTTAAATCTCAGCTCATCTATATCGTGGTTTTCTGCACCCTTGCCTTACAGATTATCTTCCTCATTTTCACCTATTAACATGTGAATACTCATTTTCTTGCACTTATGGCCAAATGAATAAGGCTCATCACAGTAATAACACAAACCCTTATCCTTCCTATTTTGCATTTCAACAGTTGTGATTTTCTTGATTGGTGGTAAGGTCAATTGAGGTCTAGGGTTTGGGTAATGATTTGATGAATTACTTTTGGTAAATTTTTTGTTGGTAAATTGATTGAGTGATTTGGATGGGAGTTGAAATGAAGAATAATTTGCAATTTGTGAGGTATTCTTGGTTAGGTATGAAAAATAAGGGTTTAGAATGTTGTTGAAGGTATTTTTGGGTTGTTATTTTCTGGCTATAACAAATTCTTGAAGTCTAGCTAACAAGATGGCATGGTGTAGGGTTGAGGGCATGAACGGTTGCACCAATTCTCTCACATCTTCCTTCAATCCATTGATGAAATTTGATATGAAATATGCCTCAAATAAAGTGGCATTATGTTCCATAGTAAGAGGTTTCATCTCCTCAACTTTCTCTTGGTATTCCACTACTGAACCTTTCTGATGCAGAAACTTGAACTCAGCAACAACATCTTGATATCCATCTTTAGAGAATCGTGCATACAACCTGTCTGTGAATTGTTACCATGTTAAAATTCTTGCATCTGTACATTCATTTTGAAACCATTTCAGTGCTTTTCCTTTAAGGTGCAAGGATACAGACAACACTTTTTCTTCCGAAATGGGATTATAGAGAAAAAAAATTGCAACAATGTCATCCAAGATCTACGATCATCTCCATTAAAACTTGGGCATTCAATCTTAAGCACTTTATAACCATTGATTCTCAAATTTGGAACTATTCTTCGATTCCCAGGAGGATCAACCCATGATTTGGGGGAGCTCCAAGAATTCCACCACCTGAGTTATTTCCCCTTTCTTGCCTATCAAGCTTGCCCTCCAATCGTTGAAATTGATTGTTGATATTATTCATCAACGTTTCCAACGTTTCTTGAACAAGGGACATTTTTTCTTCTAACAAATCTTGCCTCTGACTCAATTCAACAACTCTATTTCCATTGGCTTGTGCTCGAGTTTTTGTCATCTTGTATACGGGTGAATTTAGTGTAGGAAGATTGAATTGGACAATTTAACAAACAATTGGTGAGTTTGAAAAATAAATTGGAAATCTGAGTGGCCAAGATATTACTTTGATACCACTTTATCGGGTTCACATCCTGACTTAATCGCACAACACTGGAAAAAGTAAGAATTTAGAGAAGAAAAGAATTAGAGAAGAGGGTTAGAGAAGAAACTTGAAGTTTAAAGAGAATTAAGAGAATAGACTAAAATCTTATTGATCAATTGAATACCCAAACGGTTACAACTCACTTCTATTTATAGGAACAAGTAACCAGCTAACCACTCTCTAACTGACAAGGAGTTTGGCATGTGATCACTAATCAAAACTAACTGCCTAACTAACTTTTGTTACAATAGCTTAACAACATTAAAACTCTAATGACTAACATGACTCTTCTTCTTCAATTCTGACAATTTATGTAGACTCTCTGGTCATCAAAATAATTCCAAGGCCTTTGTTAAGACGCTTCAACTTCTGCGATGTTTCGTCATGCAATACTTACGATATAAAGTTTGTGGCTCTAAGGTCTCATTTTTCACTTCACTATTTAGAGCATAGAAAACCTAAGTGATTTCTGGAGAATCAAGTGCAATTTTCGACATGGCTTTCGGGGACTTTCAACTTCATTATTCATAAGTCAGTTCTTATTTATTTTTTCCTTCTTTGCCTTTTGATCTTCTTTATTTTTCTCTTTCCATTATTTCCTCACATTGATTCAACATGTAACTCCAAAAATTTAAACTGAAATTACTTTCACGATAAAACTAGATTTTTTTCATTTTTGGCCTCTTTGTGTTCTTGAGCTGGATCACAATCCTCACTGTATAAATGTAACATAAATTGTAATTTGAATCTGAAAATATTTGAGAACCTTAAACATGTTGCTTAGGATTGAATTTTTGAGAATAACTTGAACCGTAATACGTTGGAAATCCCCAAATGTATTTTCGGGTTCTCAATAATTTTTTATCGAATTCTCATTTTTGATGAAGTTGGTGGTTTATTTCTCGTCGACAAGGATTTGTAGGAGTAATTTAGGCATTTAGATTGTGTTGTGAGGCCAACTAGAGGTTTATTTCATTGGATTTCGTTTTTCCTTTGTCAAGAACACCTTCTTCCATTATTTTTTTTTCTTGACCAATAACCTAGAGTTTTGGGTTCAAGTCATTGCGAACATATGATAAATGACATTGGGTGTTTATCAATAATGACGCGACCTTTACTTAATGGTTGGGCCTCCATTTACCCTTCGATCCATATAGGTCTTACGTTATTTATAAACCATGGCATGGTATCTTGGACGAGGTTGTGGCTTTATGATTTTAAACTCCATGGTATGGGTAGACCTTTGCTATTCCTTGATGCTTGTGATACTTTAATGAATGTTTTATAAAGTAGGTCACGACCTCTATAACTCGATCGTGACATTTTTTTAAAACTTATACCATTCAAGTTGACCATCACTTTAGGATCTTCATTAGTACTATTAGATGTTCTTTCCAGTATTTTACTTGTACATAATGATGCGATGTGTATCATGAGGTCATGGCCTTAGAATTTGTAAATCACAGCATTATACGTTGTATTTTGAGGAATGTGTTCATTGATGGTCATTGTCTTCTAACTGTGAAGCTTCTTTTTCTTTTACAAATCTCTACAACAACCTTATGAATATAAACTATTAGGAAAACCAGGAAACGTTTTGGGATATCTCTTCCCAAAGTTTTGCACACCTATCTGTAACACCGGTAATTTTAAAATTTAAATAGTGCATTTTAAATTAAAAATTGAAAAGGTATTTTTTTGTGAATTTAAAATTTTTGACAATTAAAATGTGGACTAATTAATTAAAAAGAGTGTTTTGGCTAAAATTTTATTATATATAAAATACTTTTATGGGTATTCAAAAATTGTTATAATTAAATAAACATTAATATATTTTAACTTTATAAAATTTGTAAATCCAAACATTCAATTTTGGCATAATAAAGAGTTGACCTTTTTGTTACAAAATCTAGTATTATATAAATCATAAAATTCAACCCATTTAAGGAAAGTAAAAGAAAGAGGGTTGACCACTCCTCTCCCCTGTTTCTTTTTGTGCACATAGTTCCCATTTGTGAGGGGGCTTAATTCAATTTTCCCTTTTTCTTTTATTTTAATTTTTGTTTGTTCCTACTTTTGTTGTTTTGAACATGGTCACGTTTTCAAAAAAAGGAGGCTAACTACCTTATGGTTGGGACGCCAACGTCAGAGTCAGATATTTGAGAAGGCCATTTTTATTTTGGACGCACATGGGTTATTGGGAGTCAGTGTAATTTTTTATAATATTTTAATCAACTTTTTAAGAGTTGGAACCTTGTTAGGACTCTTTATCTCACCAAATAAAAAGCATCTTGACAAATTTTTTAAAGAGGTCACGTCACTTTTTGTTTTCAAGCTCTATTTTCTCTACACAAAGTAGGATATTCGGAACCTTATATTTTAACTCCAAACTTTCATTAAATAAAATTTCAATCATATTTTGCGAGGTCTAAATTTAATAACTTCAAGAATACCCAAGAATAAAACTTGATTATTTTCGCGAGACGGGTGCAACCGATTATTCAGATTTTTCATCCGACTAATTTCATAAATGAATACTCTATTTCTTTCCTTTATTATTATGCGTTTTAACTGTCGTCTAAATCCTTAATCATATATTTTTTATTAAAATTAATTAGTTACTTAATTAGAGAAAGTGGACAGCAAATGTTGGGACCGTTTTTATGAATATTTTATATATGAATTAATCTTTGAAACCCTTGGGTGCATAGGTTAGATTTTTCGATTTTTTATAGTTTTGGGTGTATGTTCTCATGTAGAATTTACGTGGGTTCTTTTTATGGTCTTTTGGGACGCGCTCACACTTAGAAAATTAGATGATTTATAAAAAAACGATTATGTCATATTGAAATTTTTTGCATGTTAATTAATTTAACATTTTTGGAATGAAATTTATTGAATAGAAATCAAACTCGGTGTTTTTAATTGATTTAAATTAAATTGGGGCCCCTTATGATTAAATAGTTATTAATTGATTTAAATTAAATTAGGACCCCTTATGATTAAATAGTTATGTTGCGCATATTGAATTGTAATTTGTGTGATTTGTTTTAGTCACTTTCACCTTCGCATGGACGAGGGGCTTTTGGGTAGTATGTTGCTCAATCCTATTTTAGGATGCTTACTAGGTATGGGACTAGTTAGTATAAATTCGTGGAGATTTTACATTCCGAGGGTGGGCAAATTTTTATGCTTTATTATCTTTGCGTTAGCCAAGGCATGAGAATAGGACGTGTTTTATATTGGTGATTCATCCCATATGTAAGATAGGACGCATGTGTATTTGGGGACCCTTAGGTATGGGACTAAGGGGTATTTTGAGAATCTCACATCGATTAAAAGGGTGAGGTAATTTTGTTAATTGTGAAATTAAAAAAATGAGAATTAATGCCTAAGATAAAAACGGGTATTAAAATTGATGGCGACATAATGTGCGGGGGCTGACAATTTAAACGGGTCGGCAGGCGATTTATGACGTGTCGCCCTTGTCAAATTGAGAGGGATCGATTGTTTAAACGGATTGGGCTTGCGTTTTGGCATGGGGAAGTGTTAAACTTTGGTTGAAATTACCACCTGGGGCGGGAGGACCGCCATAATAAAAAGTGAGAATAATGATGTTTGGATTAATTTAATTAAATTAACACTTTGGGGGTGTGGGATAATTAAAATGATATTGGTGTTATTTTTATAAGAATCTTTGGGCGTTGTTAGTAATTTATCTTTCCCGCATTTAATTATATTTGTTTAATTAAAACACTTTATTGTGATATTTATTGCGTATAATGCTATTGTCTGGGGTCACAAACCCTATTTGGGGGGAATAGTGTGTATTCATGCTCGGGCTCTAACCTCGTGCATTAACAAACATTTTCATGTATTAGTGCTGGAGTAGGTGCATAAGATTTATCGGATATCTCTTGGAAGTGTAGCTCGAGTTGCTTTATTTATTGCTTGATTTAGTTTAAATTTTTTTTCTTCCTGTCGTACTTCATTATGAGATTGTATTTGGGATGTATTGGGCCAATCGGTTCCAAAGTTGTTTGAGGATTTTAGTAGGACTACGTACCGTTGTTTTATTCAGCATTGTAAATTAATTGAGATTTTGGACAATAGTATTTAATATTGGAGTTTAGCATGTGGTGGTTTTTATATTAAATATTCATTGGGATTGATTATTACTTATCATTAGATTGATTTTATTTTTCTTATATATGTCACATGTTGAGAATGGTATTTATTTAGTTAGCGTCCGACTTAGTTCGGCAAGGGTTGTTGGCCACCCCGTCTGTCGGATTTTGCGGAGTATGACAGATGGTATCAAAGCATGGTCGTAGGTCTCGTAAGTTATGAATCTGTCGTAGTTTTCGTGATGCTTATCTTTGATTCCTTTTGATGATTTGTACTCTTAGTCATTCTGAGTCTGACGTTGTTTTGTTTCTATCTTTTCAGATGGCGAACACAAGGAGAGCGGGGAGTAGGAGAGAGAGTTTCGTTTTCGGTCCCGAAGCTCAGGAAAGCCAGCGACAGGTTGTTTTGGATGCCGAGGAGTTAGCAACTATCATTAGAGAGGCCACGGTGGACGGTCTGGAGATGAGGAGACAGAGATGGTTGACTTTATAGGGGCAGGAGAAGGGTACACCGTTTCGGATTGGGATAGGGTGAGAATAAGTTTTCTTAAGGGCAATCAGCCCACCTTTTTAGGGGGGTCTGACCCAACGCTTTCTCCCTAATGGAGGAGAGATATGGAGAAGCACTTGAGCATGGTGGACTGCACAGATATGTTGAAGCATATATTGGCGATGTTTAAGTTGACAGGGGATACATTACAATGGTGGGAGAGCGCCCCCACGTTGGAGGAGAGAGATCGGTTGAGTTATGCAGACTTTCAAATAAGGTTCAATAACAAATATTTTCAATATGCTATTAGGTGCGCAACGAAAAGTGAGTATCGGATATTGGATCAGGGATCGAAGTCAATTATCGAGTATGAGCATGAGTGCACTAATTTATCAATATTTGTACCTGAAGAGGTTGATACTGAGAGGAAGAAGATGGAGTGTTTTGTTAAGGGATTGTGATGGTCGACTAGGCAGATGGTATTGGGGTACCAGGCATGCACTACTTATGCTCAGGTGGTGGATGTCGCAATGTTTCCATGGAAAGAGAAAGTTAATTATCAAAAGAAGTTGGGAAAGAGACAAGAGTCAAACGGACCAGGAGGTGAGAATAAGGGTCGCAATGACCAAGCATGGAAGAAACAGAGAATCAATCAGGAACAACAAGGTCAAGGGGAGGAGAGAGCAACTACTAGGCGTTCAGAACCTTTTAAGGGTGAATGATTTATTCGTGGGAAAGTAGGACATCAAGCGGCTAGGTGTTACAAGAGACCGGGTCAACATGGCCAAGCGGCACATGCCCAACAAGGTCAAGTCACACAAGGTCAGGGAGTACAGGGACAACAATGACTAAGGCCTCTAGTTCTCGCAGCAGCAGGTGTTCAGGGAGCAGCAGCAGCACCGACAGTGTTAGATGGTCAGGGAGTGGCCGCAGCACCAATCAATACCGATTGTGGGAGGTACTATATACTTCCGACTCGGGATGAACAGGCATCGTAGGATCCACATCGTGGCTAGTAGAGTGTCACGGTACGAAATTATTTTATTAGATACTAATATATATATATATATATATATATATATGTGTGTGTGTGTGTGTGTGTGTGTGTGTGTGTGTGTGTTATATTGTATTTTTATGGAGGGATTACATGCGGGCAGGATTCGGTGTATGGGCGACGGATTATGGCATTCTACGGGTAGGCATATATGAGCCTTATTTGGTTTTGCGCGTTTACGTTTAGTCGAATTTCGAGGGCCAAATTCCTTTGCTAGTGGGAAAGTATGTAACACCCCGTAATTTTAAAACTTAAATAGTGCGTTTTAAATTAAAAGTCGAAAATGTATTTTTTGTGGATTTAAAATTTTTGACAACTAAATGGTCGATTAATTAATTAAAAATAGTGTTTTGGTTGAAATTTGGTTATAAATAAAATACTTTTATGGGTATTCAAAAAAATTTATAATTGAATAAACATTAATAAATTTTAATTTTATAAAATTTGTAAATCCAAACATTCGATTTTGGCATACTAAAGAGTTGATCTTTTTGTTAAAAAAAAAATGGTATTATATTAATCATAAAATTCAACCCACTTAAGGTAAGTAAAAGAAAGAGGGATGACCACTCCTCACCCCTGTTTCTTTTTGTGCGCATAGTTCCCATTTGTGAGGGGGCTGAATTCTATTTTCCCTTTTTCTTTTAGTTTAATTTTTGTTTGTTCCTACTTTTGTTGTTTTGAACATGGTCACGTTTTCAAAAAAAAGGGCTAACTGCCTTTTGGTTGGGACGCCAACGTCATATATTTGAGAAGGCCATTTTTATTTTGGCCGCACATGGGTTATTGGGAGTCTGTGTAAATTTTTATAATATTTTAATCAACTTTTTAAGAGTTGTATCCTTGTTAGGACTCTTTTATCTCACCAAAATAAAAAGCACCTTGACAATTTTTTTAAAGAGGTCACGTCACTTTTTGTTTCCAGTCTCTCTTTTCTCTACACAAAGCACGATATTCAGACCCTTATATTTTAACTCCAAACCTTCATTAAATAGAACTTCAATCATATTTTGAGAGGTCTAAATTTTATTTCTTCAAGAAGACCCAAGAAAGAAACTTGCTTATTTTCGCGAGGCGAACGCAACCGAATATTCAGATTTTTTATCCGACTAATCTCAGACATGAATACTATATTCATTTCCTTTAGTATTATGCGTTTTAAGTGACGCCTAAACCCTTAATCATATATTTTTGATTAAAATTAATTAGTTACTTAATTAGAGAAAGTGGAAACTAAATATTGGGACTGTTTTTATGAAAAATTTAAATATGAATTAATCTATGAAACCCTTGGATGCATAGTGTTGATGTAAAAAATTAGATTGCTTCTAATTATTTAATCACAGATAAATGTAAATGAGACAATATTTTAAAGTGGTTCAGCCTTATAAGAATGGCCTACATCCACTGTTTCTGTTATTGCCAAGTGTTTTGGAGTTCTCGATATGTAATTCTATCAAGAAAATCCGGTCCCCTTGAATGAGGGTGATACAATGTATTTATAGCCCTTGGGCTGTACATGTGAAAGGGTAAACAATTAATGCCCTTTAAGAGTATACGTCTGTATGATTAGCATTTAATGAATAGTTGAACTGTTGATTATCTGGCAATCAATGATGTGGCCGAGATGCAGCTCGGACCGCCTTAGTTGCTCGTCGTCCAGGAGTTCCTCGGAGTGTTGGAGTTCCTCGGAGTGCACTTGCTGCTCGGAGTGAGTATGACTTAGTCGGGGAAATAAACTTCCTCGTTGCTATTGTGCCACGTAGGTCGACACGTGTCTTCTTATTATTCGTCTATATCAGCATATTAATTTTGGTATCAACAGAAGCCCCCAATGTTTCATATTTCGAACTTTGAGGAATATAGAACATTCTTTCTCGGTATATGGCAATATTAAATGACCTTCCTGGTTTTTGGGAGCATTTTCTCCGTGTCCGAATGTCTTCCAAATTCGCAGAATCCGCCTTTTTTTGAATTTTTATAAGCGCTTCGATCTTCGCGCACTTTTGTCCTTTTAGCCGTCGGTAGCGTATTAGTTTCTTTTTTGTAATCATTTCTTTCGCCATTTCACAAGGCAAAGTATTTAAACTTCATTGGCAATCCCATCATCTTCTACCTTTTCCAATTTCTGCTTTCGAGTTTTCCATAGTCTTTCTCTTTCTTGTGCGTTCGTCCCTTTCTTCGTTTGTTTGTCAACAAAATCTCCTTTTTCCTGTAAGATCTTATTCCTTCTTCTTCATTTCTTTTATTCACCATAGTTTATGTTATTGAATCTCTTGAGAAATTCCGTTCTGATATTTCTATTCCATCTTGGGTAACTCTGGAGGATCTTTCTGAGCCTTTAGATTACTTTCGTTTGGCTGAGGGACACTGGTTCCCCAGCCTCTTTATCGCCTAATGTGGAGTTTCTTTTCCACCAAACCCTTTGTGCTTAGAGTTCTGTCATTATTTCGATGTTGTCCCTGCAAAAATAGCCCCCAACACATGGAGAATAGTTAATGGGGTATATAGGTTAAATCAAACTCATGGAACTCGTATAGGAATTCCTGAGATTATGTATTGTTATAGATGGGCTGTTCTAGACAATATTTTTTATTTAAAAACTAGATTTTTGAATAGGGCCTTAGTGGTCAACCTCCCTGATGCTAATAGGGATTATTTTGAACATGGGGTAGTTATCAAGAATTGGCAACACGCCCCTTTGATTGGAGATGAAGTATATCAAGGTCCCAGATGCCCTCCATATGGCAATGGGATAGGTTATTTTCATCTTATTTTATTTTCTGAAATTATGATTTCATTATGTTTGAATAAATGTGTGACTGATATTTCACTATGTATTTGTTTGTAGTTGACAGCAAAAGAAAAACTCCAAAAGAATCATAAGTAAATATTAAGCATTTGAAACATATCTGGAGTTTGCATCAAAAAGTTGCAGACGAGCACATCAGGTCTGCTTCATATTTGTTGCAGTATAGGAGTTATACAACCTCTTTTACTGCTCGCCCTGTAATCAGCACTGGTGAGCCAGCACCAGCTCCTGAGGATTCTTCATCAGATTCTTATATTCCTTTGAGTCAAAGGATGGGCAAAATAAGGGTTCCTGCTCTCTTTGAGGAGACTACATCTACTGGAGATGGGAAAAGAAACAAGACTGATGTCCCAAAGGGGACAAAGAAAGTAGATGCTGCCCCTTCTGTTGCTCCTCAAAAGACTGCCGAGAAGCCCCCAGTGGCTCCGAGAAAGAAGGTTGCACCTGTGGAAGTGGTCACCATCTCCCCAACCAAAAGCTCTTCTTTGGTTGAAACTGTTGAAATGCCGCCGAGGAGACTGAAGAAATCCTCCTCGGTCAATTTGACTGAAACCATTCCCCAGCTCCAAGTTAGTGGAGTTGGTGTTCCAACTATTATTCCCCCGAGCTCTGCAATGAGCTCGGTAAAGACTTGGACCATTCCTGAGGTTCAAGGAATTGAGGAGAGTATGTCTAGGGATATGCTTACATCCTTGGCTACTCGTCACATTGCTTCAGTAAGTTTATCTCATTTTGAATTTTCTTTCCTTTCATCAATACGTATATCTCTGTACCGACTTATCATTATATCCTTTTTTCAGCTGGTGAGTTGCTTCAATACCATTGTGAAGAAAGATGAAGCGATCAAGGCTTCTAGCTCCTCGTCCGGAGTGGAGGATGCTTTACTAGGTTTGGCCCAGTCTTTGAAGGAGTCCCATCAAAAGTATGACGAGGATAAGGCTGATTGGGAGAAGAAATTGGCTGCAGTTGAGGCAGAAAAGGTGCAGCTGGAAAATAAAGTGAAAGATTTGGAAGGAGAGAAAAAGAAATATGATGATAAGCTCAAGAACTTTGGGGAGCTTGAAGACAAGATGAGAATGGCAGAAGAAGAATTGTCCCTTCTGCGAGAAGTGAACCATCAGAAGGAAGAGGTGGAAGCTAAGTTGAAGGCCACCGAGGATCTTCTATCCGATAAGCTCTCCACGAAGAAAATGAAAAGAAAGCTGGTGGTGAAAAAATCTTTCCGCGCCGGTTGGGATAAAGGATGGGACAGGGGGGTAGCAGCAATGATGACTCAAGTGCAGTATGGGAGTTTGAAATACTTCCGAGATGGTTGGGTTGCTTCCTTGCAAGAATTCAAAGTTAATGAGGACTCAGAACTGTTTCAACAACATCTCCCTGGTCCTCCCCCAACCATCGAAGATGAAGAAGAGGACGAAGCTGCCTTCGAAGAATCTTCAATGGTAGTGGGTGATCTCATCCTTACCCAGCTTGCTGAAGAGGAGCTTTCATCTCTGCCTGCTCCTCCTGAACAAGTTCCATCTCCAGTCGACCAACTCGTTGTTCCCACCGAGCAACCGAGCTCCTCATCCCAGCCTCTCGAGAAAATCTTGGGAGACAAGGAAAAGGTGTGAAGTTGTTCGGTATTCTCTTTCTATTTTTCTTCTTTTTCAAGTGTAACCAAGATCTTTGTAACTCTTCACTATGATCTAATAAAATTTGAGTTCTTTTCTTCCATATGATTGTCTCTTTTCTCTTCTGTATTCTGTCTTGATCTTCTTTTTTATGATTACTTTTTCTTTCTCTGCTAGTTTCTGGCCAGGATGGATCTGTTATCTGCTAATGATACAAAGATGATGAAGCAATGTCATGAATATTATAATACTGGTCACACAAACCTGAGTGCATCAGAGGTTGCCGACATCCTTGGTCAGGATGTTTCAGAGCAGGCAATCGAAGCTTATTAGTATCTTAAATGCTTACTTGACCGAGCTGTGGCCAATAATGTGGCTTATTATGAAATGATTGAAGACTTGCAAGGTAATCTCGATGAACTTCAGCAGTAGTTTAAAGAGTCTTCAGCTCTTTTGCATGAAGGGTATGAGAAGAAACTCAAACAACTTGGTGAAAAAGTCTACGACAAGATGCTTGCTGGCTATGAAGTGAGAGAGAGAACATTAAAAGCAGATGCCGAAGGGCACAGGAAAATCGCTGAGCTATTGGAACAGGAAAACAACAATCTGTAAAAAGAACTAGCTCAGCTGAGGTCTGCTGCTTCATCTTCCACTGCCTTAGTACCGGTCACTGATGATGGATTCTCATTTTTAGAAGTGGAAAATGCCAAGTTGCGAGAAGAGTTAGAGGCTTTGAGAAGAGCTGGGCCTTCTACTGCTACTCGGGGACGAGGAAGAGGTTCTCGCGATCGAGGAAGATCTGCTCAGAATGTTGTCGAGGAACCAAGTTCTTGACCTGCTCGGGGAGGATCAAGAGTTCTTCATCGTACTGTTGATGAAGCTTGTACTCGATCAACGTTGGAAAATCAAGCATTCCAATTAATGGCTAAGAACCAAGCTTTGTCTGACATGTCAAAGAAAATTAGAGAACTGGAACAACAACTCTCTTCAAAGACATCAGCATTGGCGACTAATGAACTTTTCATCCAAAGTCTTCACGAGAAGCTTGAAAGGTTGACATTTCAATTTCACAAACAGCCCAGGGAGTTCTGGATGGCTGGATATAATGAAGCTCTATTCCATTTAGATGATCGTATCCAGAATGCCAATAATGAGGGCTACAAGCAAGGTTGGCTGAATGCCTTGGGCGTGCTGAAGCTCGAACAAGGACACTACCTGTGGGACTATTATGATCCTGGGGTACTTGACTTGCCTGTGCCACCGTATAATTTGGACATGGAATGGATCCCAACTCGTGCCATTCCTCGGAGCTTAATTGAAAAATACCTCGGTAACTACAATCTTCATTCTCAGATCGAGGTATCTCGTCCCGAGCATCTACTGGACACACCTTCAGTAAAGAACGTCAGAATGCTTCGAGATATTAACTTCATTAATTCTCCCCTTTACCTGGAAGATCCGCCTGCTGGCGAGGAGCCTATTTCAAAAGCAGAAGGGAAAAGACCAGTAGAATAGGAAATTCTGATGTAATAATTAGTACACAATTTAATATCAATGTAATAAATTTGTGTAATTCATTTTGAATTTAATGAAAGATTTTTCATTTTTGTTTGCAAATTTGTATTGCTATTGTCTTGTATTTGTCAAACACTTTATATTTGTGCTTGCATAACAATATTGTGTGGTTCATCGACCAATATAAAATTACAAGTATTAGTAATATTGCTCGATCACTTAATAACAAAGTAATGAGTTTAAAAATGTTTAAAAATTTTCCAACCAACCAAGGTTGTTAAATTGTGCTTGTCGACCAATTCTAGTTAGTGGGTTTTTATCCCCGACCAGCTATACTTGGTACAATTTGGAATATTTTCTCCTCGTCGACCAACTACAGTTAGTGGGTTTTAATCCCCGACCAACCATACTTGGTACATTTTGGAATATTTTGTATTTTCTGGAATCTTACCTCCCGACCAACATAAGTTGGCATTTGAGAGCATATCTTGTTTCCTAACCAAACACGTTGGCATTTTTAGGAATGTTGATGTTGTTCTCGCCCTTTTACCAACCGGAGTTGGTCTGAGTTCGAACTATCATGTCCACTTGCCCTTTTACCAAAATTGGGCTGAGCCAGTGTCAGCCTCCTAACCAAAGGAGTATGGTTTGTTCTCGCCCTTTTACCAACCGGAGTTGGTCTGAGCTTGAACTATCGTGTTCTTTCCCTTTTACCAATCGGAATTTGTCTGAGTTAGAACTATCATGTCCACTCGCCCTTTTACCAACCGGATTTGGTCTGAGCTAGTGTACGCCTCCTAACAAAAGGAGTATGGTTTGTTCTCGCCCTTTTACCAACCGGAGTTGGTCTGAGTTCGAACTATCGTGTTGTTTTTACTGCCGAGCAGCGTAGTGTTATACACACTAGTATTCCCCGAAAAACTTTCAATAAAAGGAGAGAAGATGGCGAAATATCATCGTTTTATTCATATTGATGGAACTACTTTACATTTTACATCACTGATAATACTTGCGTAGGTGTTCAGCATTCCATGCATTCTTAAATTCCTCTCCTTCTAGAGTTGCTATTCGGTAAGTTCCTGGTCGGACAACTTCTGTAACTCAGTAAGGTCCATGCCAGTTTGCTTCCAACTTATTGTGCTTCTGAATGACCTTCTTTAGCACATAATCTCCTTCTTTTAAGTCGCATTTTTTCACCCTCTTGTTGTAAAACAGGGTTGTTCGTTGTTGATAAGCAGCATTCCTAATGGCTGCCTCTTCTCTAACTTCCTCGAGCATGTCCAAATCTAATCTCCTCATCAAGTCGCTGACTGGGGAATTGAAATTCAGCACTCTGTGTGTTGGAAGATCGAACTCGGCAGGTATTACGGCCTCACTTCCAAATGCCAGCATATATGGTGATTCTCCAGTTGCTGCTCGGGGAGTTGTTCGGTAGGCCCACAATACTGACTGTAGCTCATTAATCCAATTAGCTTTAGCCTCACTTAGCCTCTTCTTCAAACCATTTAGTAATGTTCTGTTCGTCACTTCAGTCTGTCCATTGCTTTGAGGATGGCCTGGTGCTGAATGAACCTTCAAAATGTTTGACTGATGACAATAGGCGGCAAACTCCTCGTTATCAAATTGTGTTCCATGGTCTGTGATGAAGGCATGGGGGAGACCATATCGGCAGATGATGTTCTTCCAAATGAATTGGTACACCTTCTCGTATATCATATCAATAAGTGGCTCAGCTTCTACCCACTTAGTAAAATAATCTACTGCGACGACGAGGTACTTGAATCTTCCTCGGGTCGTTGGCAGTGGTCCAACCAAATCAATTCCCCACATGGCAAATGGCCAAGGGGAAGTTATGGGTGTCAACAATGCTTGTGGAGTTCATCGGATGGAGGAAAAACATTGGCATTTATCACATCTCTTAGCATAGGCTATACAATCAGCCCTCATCGTTGGCCAGTATTATCCCTGCGTCATCACTCTTTGCAAAAGTGTCCGACCTGCTACATGGGCTCCACAGGACCCTTCATGAATCTCTTCAATCAATTCTTTCACCTCGGAGGGATGTACACATCTTTGCAAACCTGCCATAATTCCTCGTCTATACAAAACACCATTAATTAGTACATACCGAGCAGCTTTAAACTTCAATTTCTTGGCGGCGAGCTTATCCTCCGGTAATTCTCCCTCCTCAATATATGCCCTGATGGGATCCATCCAAGATGGTCCTAAATCAAGGGTAATAATATTCATCGTTAGGTCTTCATCTATGCTCCGATTTTCTAATACTTCAATTGGTGTCGTTCTTCGTAGCTCGGTACGAGTAGCTGATGCTAGTCGAGTCAGTGCGTCTGCTTGGGCATTCTCCATTCTTGGTATTCTGATCAACTGAATGGCATCAAATTCTGCCAACAACTCCATCGCCTTTGCATGATACTTGACCATTAATTCTCCTTTAACTGCATATGTTCCCATCATCTGATTCACAATTAATTGAGAATCACTGAATACCATTAGTTGTTGCGCTTCCATAATCTTTGCTAAATTAAGACCTGCTATCAAGGCCTCATACTCAGCCTCATTATTGGAAGCTTTGAATTGGAATCGCAAGGCATATTCCATGTCAATCTCGTCTGGGGTGTTCAAAACAATCCCTGCTCCACAACCGGTTGTGCAAGATGACACATCTACATATAATCGCCATGTAGGTAACTCGTCTTCAAATTTCTTATCTGACAGAGTTCCTCGGTGAAATATTTGTTGTTTCCTTTCATCCTCCCCTGGTATTTCTCGCTCTTCGTCGACCATCTCTTCTCGCCCTTTTACCAACCGGAGTTGGTCTGAGTTCCAATTTGATGATCCTTATACATCCACAAGCCCTTTTACCAACCGGAGTTGGTCTGAGCTTGTGTTTGTTGATCCTGTAACATCCATAGGTTGATCAGCGAGCAAATTTTATTCCTCGGGGGTATCAGGATATGTAAACTCTGCTATAAAATCTGCTACAGCTTGCCCTTTTAGTGATGATCTGGGTTCATACAAAATATCATATTCACCGAGCTCTATTGCCCAATACATCAGTCTCCCTGATTTTTCTGGTTTATGAAGGGCTTGTCTCAAGGGCATGTCGGTATACACGACGATGGTATGGGCCTGGAAATATGGCCTCATTCTTCTACTTGCCTCAATTAATGCCAATGCCAATTTTTCTAGCTTTGGGTACCTAATCTCTGCACCTCGGAAAGCCTTGTGTAAAAAATTGGCTTCTGAACACTATTCTCCATTTTGATCAATGCCGAGCTGACTGCATTCTCTGATACTGCCAGGTACAAGTACAACTTTTCTCCCATTACTGGCCTGGACAGCAGTGGAGGTGTCCCAAATATTTCTTCAAGTCTTGAAAGGCTTTTTCACATTCATCATTCCACTCGAAAGTTTTTCGAAGTGTTTTGAAGAATGGGAGGCATCTATCAGTTGCTCAGGATACAAATCTGTTGAGCGCTGCAACTCGTCCTGTAAGACTTTGCACCTCTTTCTTCGTCGTTGGAGATCGCAACCCTAAAAGAGCTTTAATCTTTTCTGGATTCGCCTCAATGCCTCGTTGGTTGATGATGTACCCAAGGAACATTCCTTCTCGTACTCCAAAAGTGCACTTCGTCGGGTTGAGCTTCATTTGGTATTTATCCAGTTGATCAAAGGTCTGACCTAAGTCAACTAGATGATCTTGCTCTTTGTCAGCATATCATCGACATAGACTTCCATATTGCAACTGATTTGTTCGGCAAAAACCTTGTTCATCAGCCGCTGGTATGTCGCTCCTGCATTTTTCAAACCAAAAGGCATAACATTATAACAATAAGTTCCCCTAGGGGTGATAAAAGAAGTACTTTCCCCGTCTTCAGGTTTCATTTTGATCTGGTTGTAGCCAGAGTAAGCATCCATGAAGTTGAGCAGCTCGTGTCCCGAGGTAGCATCCACTAGTTGATCAATTATGGGCAATGGATAGTGATCTTTTGGGCATGCCTTGTTGAGATCAGTGAAATCAACACACATTCTCCATTTATTGTTTTTCTTCTTTACCATCACCACATTTGCTAACCAGTCTGGATATTTCACATCTTCAATGAATTGGGCTTTCTGGAGCTTCTCGACCTCCTCTTGTATAGCTTGATTCTTCTCGGGACTAAATACTCTTCTTCTCTGCTTTACGGGCTTGATCTCCTTATTCGCATTGAGCTTATGACATAAGAAGTTTGGATCTATTCCTAGCATGTCTTCATGACTCCATGCAAAAGTTTTCTTTCTGTTTCTCAAGAAATTTATCAACTCCTATTTTATGGAAGCGTCCAACGTCGAACCTATCTGGGTTATTCGTTCAGGGTGCTCGTCGTCCAGAATAACATTTTCTGTAGATTCCACCACCTGTCCTTTTACAAGTTGGGATTCATCTCTGGGATCCAGTGTTTCAATTTCTGTACCTTCATCCACCTGGTAGGTAGTAGTCTTTTTCCTTGATTCTTCAAGCTCCTCTTGCTCAGCAGATGAATAATAGCATTCCCGAGCTACTTTTTGATCACCTTTCACAACTCCTACTCCGAAATTTATTGGGAATTTCAAACACTGATGTACTGTAGATGAAACTGCTTCGAACTTCTTCAAACCAACTCTTCCCATGATGATGTTGTAAGTTGATTGCACATTCTTATCCATCACAAAGAAGCGTATTCTTTCTGTTCGACAAGCAGACCAAGTTCCAATGAATATATCCAACTTGATCGTCCCAAGTGGAAAAACTTTCTCGCCAGCAAAACCCAGGAGAGGTCTATGATAAGGCTCCAATTGAGATAATTTTAAATTTAAACTGTCAAAGCATGAGTAGAACATGATGTCTGCCGAACTACCATTATCTACCAGAACCCTTGAAATCACTACTTCTTTCATTCTCATTTTGATCACCAAAGGGTCGTCATGAGGGTAAAGAACACCTGCAAGGTCATTTTTTGAAAAACCAATGACCAGCTTCTCTTTGTTTATCTTCCTCGGGCGATCCTCCTCAGCCAAATTTATCCGTTGAATGTATGAGCAAGCCTGAGTCTCACCGAGGTAAGCTTTTTTTTCTGCAGTAAGATCTCCTCCTCCTGCATCTCCGCCTGTAATAACATTACAATCAAATGTTCCAAAACGTATTGAAAATACCTCGCGTTCTGGTTGTCTTGGCCTTTTGGGAAGATCGGGGCCATCCTCTGTATCATCTTCATGATCTCTCTTCTTTTTCTCCTCTGCTCGACAAGGAGATCTAGACTTTTCTCTAGTTCGGTCATTATTTCTTCTTTCACCTCCCCGATCAACATACTTTGCTAGCTTCCCTCTTCGGATGAGTGTTTCGATCTCGTTCTGAAGAGCTATGCAATTTTTGGTCATATGGCCATGATCCTTATGGAACTCGCAATATTTCTCCCTATTCCTCGTGTCAGGGTCTGACCTCAGTTTCTTTGGCCACTTTACTTCTTCATTATTCTTGATTTCTTCCAAGACATCATTAATACCCATTTTCAAAGGAGTATAATTATCGAATTTCTTCAGGACTTCCCATGACGACTTATTATTCTTGGAATGCTTGTCACCGCCATTACCCTTATGCTCATTCTTCTTAGATTTGTCGACTTCCACCTTGGTTTCTTTATCCATATTCTTCTCTGCAGACATAGCCTCCTCGGTATTCATGATTTTGGCCGCTTTTGCCATCAACTCCGACATAGTTGTAGGTGGATCTTTGGCCAAAGTGTAATACAACTTGTTAGGTAACAACCCACTCATCAAGGCGGTGATTGTTGTCTTTTCTTCATAATCTATGACTTCCAGCTTCTCATTATTGAAACGAGTTATGTAATCTCTAGTCCTCTCACCAGATTTTTGTCTAACACTTAACAAGTGTGCTACTTGTTTTACTGGCTTTGCTCCAAAACAGAAATTGCCAATGAACAACTCGGCTAACTGAAAGAAAGTTAAAATCTTACCCGAGGAAGATTATTGTACCATATCTGGGCAGATCCAGTAAGAGTTCCTGATAATGCTCTGCATCTCATCTCGTCGGGGACGGCATAGATGTCGGCAGCAGCTTGATATTGCTCTATGTGTAGAACAGGATTTGTCTTTCCATCATATTTGGGGGTCACCACAGGTGCTTTAAACTTTGACGGGGTAGGGAAATCCACAATGGCCTGGACAAAAGGTGTCCCTTGAACAAAAGTTCGTTGTAGGGGATTCTTCGCCTTAGCCATTTCTCCCAATCTATCTTCCAACCGCTGAATGGAACCTTTCCACGCATCATTTCCTTCATCGGGCTTATTAGTTCGAGCAATTGATTGTTCTGACGTGGCCTCCTGAGATCTATCTTGACGAGCAACCGATCGTGATTGTGCTGATCCTTCTCTTAGATCTGATGGTTATCGAAAACTCCTCGACATGGTTTTAGGTGGACTCCTATTCCTCCTAGGGCCTAGTCGACTGAAAGGAGACACCCTACTCAGTCTTTCCAAAGCACTGGGTCTCTCTGGGGAGAGAGTGATACGTTGCTCAGTATCTGTAGCCCGTATTGATGAAGTTCGCCCAGGTTGATAAGAGAAATCATCAGATTCCTCATTACGATACGCATCTGTACGCCTGGATCGTGAAGAAAGTAAATAGGTTTGCCTCTGACCACTTCGTTGTCCCGAATGTGCAGGTGCACCGCCATGAAGGGTCTGTATGAGTTGCCGCATTGTCTCTTGCATGGCGGTTTGTCCTTGGGCCAGATTCGTCATAATTCCAGCCAGATCTTGAGGTTTAGAGGGATTTGGAAGATTTCCAGCATTTCCAGCATTTCGATTGCTGGATTCCGGATTATCTGCCATTGATGATGAATGATTTTTGGTGAAAAATGATAACAACAGTCGTTCCCACAGACGGCGCCAATCTGTTGATGTAAAAAATTAGATTGCTTCTAATTATTTAATCACAGATAAATGTAAATGAGACAAAGAATTTTAAAGTGGTTCAGCCTTATAAGAATGGCCTACGTCCACTGTTTCTGTTATTGCCAAGTGTTTTGGAGTTCTCGATATGTAATTCTATCAAAAAATCCGGTCCCCTTGAATGAGGGTGATACAATGTATTTATAGCCCTTGGGCTGTACATGAGAAAGGGTAAACAAGTAATGCCCTTTAAGAGTATACGTCTGTATGATTATCATTTAATGAATAGTTGAACTGTTGATTATCTGGCAATCAATGCTGTGGCCGAGATGCAGCTCAGACCGCCTTAGTTGCTCGTCGTCCAGGAGTTCCTCGGAGTGCACTTGCTGCTCGGAGTGAGTATGACTTAGTCGGGGAAATAAACTTCCTCGTTGCTATTGTGCCACGTAGGTCGACACGTGTCTTCTTATTATTCGTCTATATCAGCATATTAATTTTGGTATCAACACATAGGTTAGATTTTTCGATTTTTATGATTTTGGGTGAAGTTTCTCATGTAGAATTTACGTGGATTCGTTTTATGATTTTTGGGACGTGCTCACAATTAGAAAAGTAGATGATTTATAAAAGAACGATTATGTCATATTGAAATTTTTTGCATGTTAATTAATTTAACATTTTTGTAATGAAATTTATTGAGTAGAAATCAAATACGATTTTTTTAAATGATTTAAATTAAATTGAGAACCCTTATGATTAAATAGTTATTAATTGATTTAAATTAAATTGGGACCCCTTATGATTAAATAGTTATGTTGTGCATATTGAATTGTAATTTGTGTGATTTGTTTTAGTCACTTTTACCTTCGCGGGGACGAGGGGCTTTTGGATAGTATGTTGCTCAACCCTATTTTATGATGCTTACTAGGTATGGGACTAGTGGGTAGGCCTTGGTTAAAATTTATACTTGCTAGGTATGGGACTAGTTAGCATAAATTCGTGGGGATTTTATATTCCGAGGATGGGCTAATTCTAGGGCTGGGTATCGGTCGGTTTGGTCGGTAAATAAGGAATACCAATACCAAACCAATTCTAATAAGCTAAAACCGAAATTACCATTTCTACCACTCGGTACAACCTTACTTAAACCAAAACCATACCACACATTTTTGCGGTAAACCGTGGTAAGATTGGTAAATTCGGTAACAATTTTATTTATAACTTGCCCACTCAAATTATTAGATTTAAAAAATAACTAGGTTACATCATTTTTCATTTAGTCAAAAAATATTTTGACGAAAATAATGTTCACCAAAATAACATAATTTTTGGATAAAAAATAACTATAAAAAAATAAGGCTCAACATGATTTTATATTTAGTCAAATTATTTTGACCAAAATAATCATGTCCACCAAATTTTTGCACTAAAGTGGGTTCACTTTTAACAGCAAAACCAATTAAATTTAAAGAAGGCACCAAGGCTTATTTATAAAGAGCCATGTGGAGCTATTTCTCAACCCAAACCGATGTGGGGCTTTAACTGCATTTTGTTCTTTGGTTGGCTTTTGGTAGTGGACACGCTCTATCACTGGGACTTTAACAGCATTTTCCATGTCCTTACATCCATCTGGGTTATAACAATTGCTGGTTACAGAGCTGTAGTTTGAAATGAATTTTAAACGTGGGGCAGCATTAGCTCCTTAGATAATGGAAGGAGCATTAGTTTTTAATGAAAAGCATTAGCTCCTTAGTTATACCCTATTATCTGGATTAGTTAATAATTTATAGTTTCAAACTGTTATAACCCATCATTAGCTCCTTAGTTATAATGAAAAGCATTAGTTTATAGTTTATAGGTTTGGTCTGCAAATGATTTTTTTTTTTGTTTTAAACTGGAAAGCATTAGCTTCTTAGTTATAACCCCAATATTAGTTTGATTTTAATACCAATTTAGGTACATGATTACAATAAACTTGATATTTTATGTTTTGGTATTTTAAAAGCGGTAATTTCGGTAAATCGGTTTTTTAAATGTGTAAACCAAAACCAACCACAAAAAAAATCGATAATTTCGGTTTCGGTAGTTTCGGTTTTCGGTAAGTAAAAAAGGTAAACCATTACCAAATTTTTTCGGTACAAAACGGTACGGTACGGGTTTTTACCATACCGCGAACACCCCTAGCTAATTCTTACGTTTTATTATCTTTGTGATAGCCTAGGCATGAGACTAGGACGTGTTTTATATTGGTGATTCATCATATATATAGGATAGGCCGCATGTGTATTTGGGGACTCTTAGGTATGGTACTAAGGGGTATTTTGAGAATCTCACATCGATTAAAAGGGTGGGGTAATTTTATTAATTGTGAAATTGAGAAAATGAGAATTAATGTCTAAGGTAAAAATGGGTATTAAAATTGGTGGCGACATAATGTGCGGACGCTGACAGTTTAAACGGGTCAGCTGGCAATTTATGACGTGTCGTGTATGGAACCTTATCAAATTACGTGGGATCGATAGTTTAAACGGATTCGGCTGGCATTTTGGCAAGGGCAAGTTTGAAACTTAGGTGAAAATTACCACCCGGGACGGGAGGACCGCCATAATAAAAAGTGAGAATAATGAAGTTTGGATTAATTTAATTAAATTAACACTTTGGGGATGTGGGATAATCAAAATGATATTGGTGTGATTTTTATAAGAATCTTTGGGGGTGGTTAGTAATTTATCTTTCCCGCGTTTAATTATATTTGTTTAATTAAAAAAATTTATTGTGATATTTATTAGGTATAATATCATTGTCTGGGTTCACGGACCCTATTTGAGGGGAGTAGTGTCTATTCATGCTCGGGGCTCTGACCTCGTGCGTTGACTAATATTTTCAGGCATTAGTGCTGGAGTAGCTATATAAGATTTATTAGATATTGCTTGGAGGTGCAGTTGGAGTTGCTTTATTTATTGCTTGATTTAGTTTAGATTTTTTTTCTTTCCGCCGTACTTCATTATGAGATTGTATTTTGGATGTATTGGGCCAATCGGTTCCGAAGATGTTTTAGGATTTTAGTAGGACTACTTACCGTTGTTTAATTCAGCATTTTAAATTAATTTTAGATTTTGGAGATTAGTATTTAATATTGGAGTTTAGCATCTTATGGTTTTTGTATTAAATATTCATTGGGATTGATTATTACTTATCATTGGATTGATTTTATCTGTCTCATATCTGTCACATGCTGAGAATGGTATTTATTTAGTTCGTGCCCACCTTAATTCGGCGGGGTTTGTCGAATTTTACGGGGTGTGACAGATGGTATCAGAGCATGGTCGTAGGTCTTGTAGGTTATGACTCTGTCTTAGTCTTCGCGTTGCTTATCTTTGATTCCTTTTGATGAATTGTACTCTTAGTCATTCTGAGTCTGATGTTGTTTTGTTCCTATCTTTTCGGATGGCGAACACAAGGAGAGCTGGGATTAGGAGAGAATGTTCTGTTTCAGGTCCTGCAGCTCAGGAGTGGTAGCGGCAGGTTGTTTTGGATGCCGAGGAGTTAGCGAATATCATTAAAGAGGCCACGGTGGTCGGTCTGGAGATGGGGAGACAAAGGTGGTTTACTTTACAGAGGCAGGAGCAGGGTACACCATTTTGGCTTGGGATAGGGTGAGAACCAGTTTCTTAGGGGCAATCCTCCCACCGTTGGAGGGGGATCTGACCCAACGGTTGCTCACTAGTGGAGGAGAGATATGAATAGGCACTTGAGAATGGTTGACTGTACAGATGTGCAGAAGCAGATGTTGGCGACGATTAAGCTGACAGGGGATGTATTATATTGGTGAGAGAATGATACCACGTCGGAGGAGAGAGATCGGTTGAGTTATGCGGACTTTCAGATAAGGTTCAATAATAAATATAGTCCATATGCTATTAGGTGCGCAAAGAAAAACGAGTTTCTGAAATTGGAGCAGGGATCGAAGTCAATTGTCGAGTATGAACAGGAGTTCACTAATTTATCCATATTTGTACCTGAAGAGGTTGATAGTGAGAGGATGAAGATGGAGTATTTTATTAAGAGATTGTCATGGTCGACTAGGCAGATGGTGTTGGGGAACCCGACACACTACTTATGCTCACGTGGCAACCTATATTATCCCAGTCATTTAAATATGGAGCTCATTTTTAAAAGGTATGAATCAAATATGAGGCTCATATTTAAATGTCAGTCAAATATGGAACCCATATTTAAAAGATATGAATTAAATATGGAGTCTATTTTCAAAAGCTACAAATCAAATATAAAACCTATTTTTAAAAGTTAAGAGTAAATATGTTTTCTTTTACACATATTTGGAATTGTAATACTTAGAAAAGGATTGTAGAAGGGAAAAACTCCCACTTCTGCCAAAACCCATGTGCTCTAAAACGGCGAGAAGAACAATTAGGGGTTCTACACAACCCCGAAAATGAATTTTCTAAGATTTGATCGTAATGATCCAGGGGCGGGATAAAAAAATGCTCCACAATTGATTTCTTTCTTCAATCATGGGGTATAGTTGAAAGTATGTTCTTCTGGCCGTGTTAGAGCACATGGATTTTGGCAGAAGTGGGAGTTTTTCCTCTCTACAATCATTTTTACCAAAGCTTGTGAATGGACCGAGTCTTGCTGTTCGGTTCATGATAATTTACAATCGACTTTGAATACTCACAAACCCTTCTTGTAAGCTCGCGACTGTCCCTGTAACCTCATCTAATTCTTTTCTTAAATTTTCACCATCGTTGCTAATGGATCGATGGAAGCTTTCTTCTTCCATTGTAGGGCTGTGTGGGAAGGGATCACCCAGCTCTGGTATGAATTTTTTTTTATGCCGACCTTTACTGGAGATTCAAGAATTAAAGAGAAATCTGAATGCTGAAGATAAGATAGAGACAGAAGATATAAAAGGAGCCAAAATTGAGGGAAATATAATTTCATTATAATAGTCAAAAATTGCTATTACAAGCTAAACACAGCGCCTATATACTCATTACAGATAACCAACACAGCAAAGCTAACTAACGAACGAACTAACCAACACAGCTCATGTTGGATATGTGAATCCCGATGGCTAATTGCAGTCCGAGATCGTATAAACCCCAAAAAAAGTTACAGTAATCTCCATAGTAATATAGATTTGAAGATTTTCAACTTTATGTTGCAAGGCTCGGAATGATCAAATTCAATGGACTGAATCCCAAAATTATAGCTCAAGACGAAACAATTTCCCCCAAACGAACAACGAAGTCGAGATGAAAAAAGAAACTCTAATATTTCCTACATACTTAAATACTAAGATACAACAATTTCACACCTCCCACCAATATGAACCTGCGAAAATTTCGATCAACTAATACACAATTGATGAAAAATAAGAGAATAAACCAGTACAGAAAAGTAATTTGAATGGAAAAGGCACGAGAAAAAATGGCCCTTGTATACTGCTGTTGCCCCACTATGATACAGTGATGATGTTCAACTCAAGTGGCCGCAAAGCTCCTTGAACAATCTCTTGAACCGATCGGTTGCGGCGGCAAACCTCCGACAGCTCCTCAATAGGAACTGTGAGGACACTAATATTAGCCCCGGATGCTGCATCTGACAATGCTTGTAGAAATTTTGACTTTTCCACCTCTGTAACAGCCGTCAATGGAATTAACGAAACACTCTCCTTGGCCCACTCTAGAGCTTTCACCCCATATGATCGCGATAGTGCTAGTAGCACGTATGCTACCTGTAAATTTAGAAACAGGGGCAAACGAAAATTCAAATTAATAATTTTATCGATATTTAGGGTATCATAGCCATACATAAATTAATCATATGCAAGCAAGAAGAATGGGTAAATCTGAATCAGAACCAATATGGGTTTCTATGGTCTTGGAACAAGTTTCGAACCTACTCTGAACCTCAGTTCTCGGATGGGTTCTTTGGGGCTCGGTTTTCACCCAATTTTTCATAGCCCGCATTTAATTCAGATAAATTGACTATCATGAAAAAAGCATCTTATTATTTAAAATTTGTTAACAAAGACAAAAATGACAGTAAACTATTAACATGATCATCTCCAGAAAACTAGTAAAATGATCATCTCCAAATTCCAAATGAGAATTTTAATAGATGGAAAATATAATATAAATGCCATAAAATGTCTCATAAACATTTGGAATCAAATATTAATAAGTTAAAACACAAAGGAAAGAGTGGTAAAAATCTTAGGGTCCCCGTACCAGTATCGGATACCGATATGCCCTGGATACACCTAATAAGCATCCTGATTTATTTTATTTTTCACAGAAAAATACAGAGGTCATACAAGGTGGATACGGAAGGAATACGGTGGGGTCTTTTGGCTAATTTTGAAAAGTTAAATTTGTGATTTTCAAAACTGTAACAAAAAAGGCACTCTGAACCATTTTTCGCATTATTTTACCAAAGGATCAAAAGGAGGGGGGAGATTATAGGGGTTTGAGTGGGCCGAACATTTGATTATTCATGATAATAAGTTATTTTTTATTTTTTAGGATGGAATCATGGAAAATAAATGTAATTATTTATGTAGAAAACTTTTGAACATGAATTTATGATGAATATTGAATTGTTGCTTTTATATCATATGAAATTTTTAATGGCTTAAATAAGTTTTCTTGTAATGTTCATAAAAATTATTAAATTAGTGAACTAGGAAAATGTTATGCATATAAAAATATATAGTATTATTATTCAATTAATGTATCCGGCCATCATAGTATCCTGGAGATTGTCGTATCCCCATGTCCATATTTAATAGGACACAGCACCCGTATTCGTTTCCGTGTTTCCTAGGTTAAAATTTATAATAGAAACAATGAGCTAGATAAGCATTTGAGGGTTATATATGTTTTTGTGTGTTGACTACATCATCTGTGTGTTTCAGGTTATTTTTAAAACCAGAACCTATGAAGCACGGATACTGAGGTCACGTATTTGTTTTGGACACGTATGGGATACGAGATACGGTCAGATTCACTGGGATACGCGAATTTGAGAGTATCCTATTTTTGTTAAATAGATTGAATATGTTGGGATACTCTAGGATTCGTCCGAATACATTTTTGGATTCGTTTTAGGATACACGGGGGTCTATATGATATTTTAAAACATAAGTTTTGTGGGCAAATGTCTAAAAATGAAGAGTTTCAAGTTTGAAACACTTTGAACAAAAAAAATAGGGGCTGCGTCTTCTCATTCCCGACTAGGGTTTTCAACTCCAGACCTCAACGAACAAAAAACCCTCTGCGGCTCACTAAACCCTGACAGCTAGGGTTTTCAACTCCCGACCTCATTCTGACACAATCCGATCTCCTTTCTGCAATCGGACTCCCCCACCCCCTTCCTCCTTCCCTTTTTTGCAGCAATGTATGAATTGTTCCCATTGCCAGCATGTAAAATGAGTAAATGGATTACAAAGTATGAAGTATTACCGCTTCTAATCGCGAACTTGGGAGTGCTCCTGTCAGAGAGGCAACCAAAATTCTGGTAATGCTGGCACCTCGAGGAACAATAACACTATCCCTGATGGACAGATAATGTTTTCCCTGAGTAGAGTTTCCAAGATCTAATATATCGGATAGGAAACTCAATATGGAATTGGAAGCCTCCCTGCAAATAGAGAAATTAAGATGATTTTAAATGTGAGATAAATTCTCATTATTTGTTATACAATTTCATTGAATGATAAGCACACAACTAAATAATGTTTCCGGGGTCGGGGATAATGTTTAAAATATCGTTAAAAGACAAAATGGAAACATAAGTTTATGGATATACCGCAATTCACAATTATGTATCAATATTGCAAACTTTATGAATATACAATGGACATTTTTATAAAATGGGAATATTTAGAATGAACTTACAGAAAATTTAACAGAGAACGGTATTGCAATTTTTTGCGTCAAAAACATTACCATTAAAATGTACTCTTTAAAAGTATATACTATATTAAGTTTAAAAAATCATGCATTGTTAGGGGAAGGAGAATTGAGGAGGGGGGGAACGGGGGGGACAAGATGCACAAATATATTAGTACCATTCCATCAGATAGGGAGGAGGGACAGCGTTGCGTTGACTGAAGTGTAAAATATCTTTGCAGCTTTGTAAAATATTAGCCCATTAGCCCTGGGACTAATATCTTCATATCAAGAACCAACGACTAAAAGTCCCAAAAAAGTGTGATGGGTCCACAAGAATTGTATATATGCGATATATCCTGATGTTCACTTTGCTACCACACACTCTATATCCTTAAAACATTTGTGATATTACACTATTGTGATTAAAAAGATATGTGTGTGTGTGTGTTTTAAGAATCTCAAATCCATTTGGAACTCCACACACATGAGAGAGAGAGAGAGAGAGAGAGAGAGAGAGAGAGAGAGAGAGAGAGAGAGAGAGAGAGAGAGAGAGAGAGAGAGAATTCACCTGTGTTGCACTGTGATGCCAATCATCGAACAGTCAACTAATGATGGAAATACCGCGGACGGAAATAATAGTTGAGGACAATATCGAATGCATCTTGATGCCAACAAGAAGCAATCATCCGCTATGTCTGGCCTGGAAGTGAAGTCCTAAAAAGCAAATTCCTCTTACCAGAGTCAATTTAAATAGTGGTAAATCTGGAGAAGAGAAGATAACACATACTACTGAAGCCATACCTGAATATTTGTAAGCAGACATGCTGTTTGGCTGAATAATGATTCAATTAAGTTTTTTAAGTAATTTGCACAAGATGGATCAGACCCAAATATCTGCATTACAATGTCCAATTAGTGTTCTAATACATTAAGAAATGCTTAAACACAAAGAAGAAATGCAAACCTTTATAACTTCACTAGAGAGATAAAGGAAACATGGCTGGTGGTGGTGTTTATATAACCCTTGAATCTCCTCCAGCATTGCTCCAATTGTAATTCCCATGAACCTTTTAGAAGTTCTCACCTTAACAAGAATTTAATAGGGCAGAATCAATAGAAATAAACAATAACTAAGCAAACAAATTTATGTTTCCCCAGAACTGTACAGATATGTGATGGAGCATATTTAGACTTGCAAAATGTTAGCAACGACAAAACTAGGTGTGGTAACATTAATACAAGGGTTGATGGTAATATTGTCACAGGTTTCTTGTCTATTTCTTTTTCTTTGATTCAAATGCACAAACATAACGAGGCACAATGTTAGAGCATATTTAGACTTGCGAAATGTTAGCAACGACAAAACTAGCTGTGGTAACATTTAAACAATGGTTGATGGTAATATTGTCACAAGTTTCTTGTCGTTATCTTTTTCTTTGATTCAAATGCACAAACACTTGAATAATCGCACAGATATTGATCTTTCTTCAATACCTACGACTACGAGAGAGGTCTAAAAGAATATATATAGGTCTAGGTCTAGAGGCGACCTTGAGCGCATGCATACAGAAAGAGGAGAAGGCAAAATTAGTCTCTCTCCCCCCAATCAAGCCCTGTAGGGCCCACCGCCATATATGCACATCAGTTAGCATCAATAAACTTCTGTTAATATTGAATGCGCTATTGATTATAGGCTTATAGTCGGATTGGGTATGCTAGTTAAACAAAAGTTGTAGCTAGTTCCCTCGTTTTATTTACTTAAAGAACTGTTTTTAAAATAAAATCCAGGTTCCATAACGTATTCGGGGCCATAAAGCTGATTCCCAAAAAGACACACAGATACACCATCCCCCACGACTCGGTGATGCAACTACATATATGAAAAGAAATGTAAAACATATAGACTGGGAGTGAAGGTTAACCTTAACACAATCTTGGGATCACTATATTGTCTGTAGCACAGTTTAGGGATAACACCATTGGCGACCGGATAGTGAAGCAATGAAGGTAACAAAGGTTGGAGATAATCAAAGTTCAGAATCCAAACAAAATGAAGCACGAGTATGGAAACTGAAAACTCACAGTAGCCGCGAAAACAGAGTCAGGTATGTTGTTCATTGGAATGAAAACGGATTTACAGTTAATGAGCACAATAGTTGTCAAATCGGTATACATAACGTGAATCGTATCGGGATACGTATCGTAAGATACGGTACAAAAATAAATAAATAAAGTTGTAAAACTAAATTAATTTATAGAGAACACTTCACAATCAATTATACAACATATTATGGTCTTAAACCAATTTTATGACATGATTACATTGTTTAATGGTAAGAAGTTTGCCTTCTGTGGTAATGGAACGACATGGAAAAGAGAAGAAACGTAAGAAGACATTAAACAAATTGAAATTTTCAACTCGTGAATCAAAATCTCGGTCGCGTTCTACGACTCGGATGCCCAATTTAAAACTCAGTCCGGTATCAGGCAATACGCAGGATGATGTTTCATTCTAAAATAATACCACCCCATTTTGCAACTTTACAAAATTACATCTACAATGTGCAATCTATTATCACCCATTTCACAATAATTCCATGTGGGTTCAAGATCGATTGCTTTTTTTTTTAACCATTTCCTCAAGAAACTAGTATTCAAGTAACTAAGTGGTACCAAACTATGAATGCAAATATACTGCAAAATAATCAATTAACAACCAACCCTATAACTCCAGACTATTAAAAGAACCTATTAGGCAGTATCTTAATATATTCAAACTAAAGGCCAGATACATAATACCCCATAGGCTCACATGGTCGTCACTTTTCTTGAAGACAACCAAGTAGTGACCTAGGGTTTTGGATGAAACAAATGTGCAGCCTTCCCTGTCCAACGAAACCAGCTTAATGAGACTTGCAATTTGCAAAAGTAAAGAAAAGGAGAGAGGAGGTTTCACACAAGGGGAATGAAGTGGAGGATTGGACAAGTGAAGGAATTGAGAAGGGTGAGAATTATACTAGGGTTTTGTTATTTTTGATTTTGCAGTCCTTTGAAAAGGATGGGAGAAGAATCTTACAATTGAAAGCCTAAAAGATTCTGGAATTTTTTTTGCTGAAAATTTCGGCTTCGTATCGTATCGTGATACGCAACGATATGGTTGGGAGACTGGACATTTGCAATTCAAAAGTGTGATTCGTATCGTTTACATGTGTATCGTGCGTTTCATATGATACAACTATGACGAGCACATCCCTGGTAGCTGTTAGGTGAGGTTGAAAATCTATTGAGGATTTTTCATCTTCTCTGTAGGTATACATTCCCTATATACAAGGTTGCCAAATTAGGTGTAGCGTAGTACGTTGTACCCACCTGCACACGTATGCCAAATTCATAGAAGCTGATATGTCAGCATTTTAGTTGTCAATTATCACCTGCTATATAGGTGTCTCCTATAAGAGCTCCCACCAGACCAATGTACCACCCTTTTGTTAACTATCACCCACCTCAGGGTGCCACCCCGATAGTGACCACCATCATCTGATAAGGATGTCGCCTGCCAAAAGAGCTTCCCATCTAAGCCAGAGGCGCCATCCTTTAGCTACCTTGCTTGACTACAATACTCACCATGCACTATCCTGTTCCCGGCAATTGTGGAAAGCACTTACCTTCTATGGGTCCAGGCATAACCATAGTCGCGGAAGGTACCTTCCACCAATTGTGGAAGGTACAAGCTCCAAGAGCTTTGTACCATAGTTATGGTGCCATCCCATGTATTTTGGGACCCTCAAGGTATTTGGTTAAGAGAGCTGAAGTCCAGGGGCCTCGTCACTGTGCCATTTTTACCTCTTGCTTTAACTACTCTGAGTCTCTTTGGGCACCTTCCAGGTATCTCAACACATTTCAATTTTCTAGCAGCCACATCAAATATTTCTTACACCCCACTCCCCATGACATACACGATCAAGGAGATAATAGGTCATGTTCCACCACTTTATTAGACATGAAAGTAGTGGGCAGAAAACCAGACACTGGATCCTCCACCATAAATCACACTTGATATTCATTACAAGACACCATAACCAAAACTGAAACTCTGACTTAATTCTCCCTTGCTAGGATTGCCTCGTGCTTTCACCCTAAGCCTTATAACCCCATGTGTTCTTCACCAGACTGCGCAGTGTTTTAAAAAATGTTAGTTGGTAAGATGGGTGTTGAGGTCTTCTAGCACCTAGGCATCACACCTATTCGGGTGGTTGTTATTTATACTTATTTTTAATATAATGTATGCATATGTTTTCGAGAGAAATACATATATTTCAGAAATAATTTAGATATATATACTTATATATGTATTTTTAAGAAGTAATTTTTTTTATTAGATTATTAGAAAGAATAGCCCTTCCTAAGTGACGCTTACAAAATCTAAAGAAATGGTTTTATACACAGCCATCATTACAAGAAGAGGAAGAAAAACTAACGAGAGACGAATGGACCTAGTCGACTGTATTTCCCAAAATTCTTAACCTGTACAGCAGCCTATATGAACCTCACCTCATCTTCAACACTCTAATATTAGGCAGACTCATTTTACTTGTGTTAAAATAACCTCTAGCAAGCATCGGAAGGTCCAACAATTATTCATTAGTACAATTTGTGGACGAGGAAACTCCCTCATTGACTAGTAAATCTGCCACAAAGTTTACTTCCCTATAGCAATGAGAAAAACTCATTCTGTGCAGGCTACCACTGTTTGATTGACTCAATCTCACCCAAAATTCTCCGTGGGGGTTTATTCCCGCTATTGAATATTGATTGAAGTTAACGATTCGGACTCAATCACAATTCTTGAATAACCCTTTCTAGGGCAATTTGAATCCCAGTGAGAACAGCCTTAGGCTCTGCTTGTATATTATTCCCTTCCCACAAGAAGTGACTACAGCCAAAACAAACTTTCCTGCGCAGTCCCCACAAATTCCTCTTCCACCCATGGGTCCTGGGTTGCCTTTGCAGCAGCCATCTACATTTATTTTGAACAGTGAATGCTCTTTGCCAGGTTACCAGTCTCCAGATTCTCCACTTGTTGGCTTGGATAACAGGGTTTATGCTAAAACCAAGGTTAGGTTTATGTTAAAACCAAAGTTTTGCGGCTATTTCAGAAGTTATTCAGAGATATTCATTGAACATATTGAAAAATATCGCACCAAAAAATTCATATCTATTGCCTAAGTTCACATACATATACATAAATCATGAATACGGCGTCGTTTCATAGGTGGTTATATAACGTATAAAACGGACCACCCCATAAAAATCCAGCTCAACCTCTAGAAATCAGCCTAAACCTTCTAACTGTGCCCAGCGCGCCTCCGCCTAGGCACCGCCCAACCCGTACAGGAGTTACTTAATCATTGTGGCCAATTAGGCCCTAGGAGAGGCGACCGGTGACCTTCTATCGCCTAGGCTGTTTATTAAAACACTGCCAGATTTTGTGAAATGCCTCGCCAGTTTCCTAACTCAACTTCATCATCAAATTTTCCAACTAATTAGCTCCCTTCGATCACTCACCTCCTACATTATAGAGATGGAATGCAAGGAAAACTAATAATGCATTTAATATAGAACATTGCAAATTCACATATACATTGGCAAGAAGTAAAAAAATTACGTAAATAACCTATCAAAAAAAAATGTTTGTCAATAATAGCAAACACAAAGTGAAGCGGCTGTCAATTATGAACATAAGAAATAAGCTGAAATGAAGTGAGAATGGGTTGTCTTGCAAAAACCGAGCTACAAATAGTGCGAAAGGGGCTTGTAGATGTTCATCAAAATCGTCGTGTCGCATTGTTAATGAAAGGGCAAAATGTCTTTGTCATTCATTGATAGATTTGTGACAGTTAGAGCCAAACTGTGTGTGTGTGTGTGTGTGTGTGAGAGAGAGAGAGAGAGAGAGAGAGAGAGAGAGAGACTTGTTTGTATCGGCTTGTTAACCATCCTCACACTCCTATTGATTCTACAGGTAATGGGGTTTTGACATATACGTTTTCCAGGAATATCACTTTTAAAAGGAATTTAATGATTGGAAGATTGATGATTTCATCTCTTTGCTAAATCTCGTGGAAGGTGTTCATCTTTCTTATGACTCGTGATAGAAGAGTATGTGGTGGAGATTTGGGGGGAATTTTTTCACGCATATTGCTTGAGTCCCCAAATATTTTGGTATTTGAACCATGTAGAGTGATTCGAATGATGGGGTTCCCACTAAAGTGAAACTCTTTGTTTGATTGTCCACCAAAAGAAGGATTAATGCTATTGATTTTTTTCAGAGAAAGAGACCTCACATCATGTTGTCACCCCCATTGGTGAGTTCTTTGTACATTTGACAGTGGAAGTGAGGAGCATATCATTCCACTGTTCCGTTACCCGCTTCACTTGGTCAAAAATATTCTCATGATTGATTGGGTGTGGGGGTAAGTAAAAGGATAGCCAAACTCTTGTGGCGTTGTATTGTAATGTGTTTGTATTGGAATGTATGGTTAGAAAGAAATTGAAGAATTTACTAAGATAGAAAGGTCAAGAAAGAAGAATTATGGGATAAAATTTGTTTTGTTGCTACATTATCGGGTTCGACAGAAAAACTTTTGTGGTGTGCATATTTCAAACATGGAGCATCACTAGAAGGCATGGTTCAAAGTCTCGGTATCGGTCCCGGTATCGGCCACTCGATTTTCAACTCGGTCGCGGTATCGGTCACGGTATCGGGCGATACGCAAAGATACACTATTTAGAGAGAGCGAAAAATTCCGAAAAAAATCTAGAAAATTTTAAAAAAATACAATTAACAATGTGGACCAATCAGATAAGTTTAAAACTATCCTTTAATATGCATAACATTGTACAATTGATTATATTGACGTGCTGCGAACTTGCCAGATTCAATGTTTTATAATAAATCAATGTTTTTTTTCACGGCGGATACAAATATTATGTTTTTACAAAGAAAAACAAATGTTACTTTTTTTAGTAAAAGGATAATTTTTTTTTTACAAAGAGGATACAACTATTATATTCTTAGTATTATTTTTAGTAAGAGGATACAAATGTGTTTTTTGAGTATGTTATATTTTTCTAAAAAGGATAGAAATGTTTCTTTTTTAGTATTGTTATTTTTTTTACAAAGATGATGCAAATAGTGTTTTTGACAAAACGCTACATTTTTTTTACAATCGTTTTTTACAAAAAGGATGCAAATGTTATTTTCTTACAAAAAATGATGCAAATGTTATTTTTTTATAAAAGGAATGTAAATGTTATTTTTATTTGTTGTTGTTGGGTTGCAAATGTTTTTTAATAAATTGATGGAAATGTTATTTTTTTACAAAGAGGATGCAAATATTTTTTTTACTTGTGCTGCAAATGTTATTTTTACATAAAGGATGCAAATATTATTTTTCCAAATGTTTAGAGGATACAAATATTATTTTTAGAATAATTACAGTTGTATATTTGTTTGTAAAAGAATAACACTTACGTTTCTTTTTATAAACAATAACATATTAAAATATAACATTGGGAACATTATTATGAAAAATAATAACAAATAACATTTGGATCATTTGCATTCTTTAAAAAAAAAAAACTGGCACATATACAACGCACTAAATTAAACCCACAGGATGACCAAATAACCCACACACAGGCACACAACACACTAAATTAAAAAAACAATTAGCATTTCGTAACCCCCCCAAAAAATCACGCTTACCAACACAATACTGGAGAGAGAGAGAGAGATTGATTCTTAGTAACTTATACCATCTCGGCCGATATATCACCGATATGGGTTGATACTATTGTGATATCGCCGATGTGGGCTGATTCCATCGCTGTATCGCCGATATGAGCTGATTCCATCGCGATATCGCCGATATGGGCCGATTCTATTGCGATATCGTCAATATGGGCCGATTATATCGCTATATCATCGATACACTACCGAGAAATTACCAATATAGGATCGATTGACATCAATAATTGAAAACTCAACTCGTAACTCGGAATCGGATCGGTGGGCACCGATACCTAGTCAACTCGGCCGTATCGTCGCGGTATCGGCCTTGACTTTGAACCATGCTAGAAGGAGATCATTGAAAAATCATTTCACATTTCATAGCTTGAAGTGGGGGCCTGCAGCTCTTCTTGAAAAGGTGTATCATTTATGTTGCCGCTTTTCCTTTGTTTTTCCTTTTTATTCTGTAACTACACAAGACATATCGTCCTCAGCTTGTATTCTTTAATGTTTTAATAAAAAAAATCTTATCAAAATAGAGAGAGGATGGTATTGTCTAAGTAAGGAAGACGGTTGTGTTGCAGCCCAACAAAAGAGTGACAGGCTTAATTAATGGAACAACTGATGGGTACTAAATTAGAGGTCTATTGTAACTTATTAATGGCGTAAGTGGGGAAAACCTTGTTTGGGGAGAACAAGAGACCAAAAACTTCTGACAAACTAGCAATAGTGGGCCATTTAATATGTTGACTTTATTTTTTTTTACACTTGCTATGTTTGTTTTGAATATTTTGAATAATGTAGATCAATGAAATGTATAATTTATTTGTGATTTTTTAACTTTTGCATATGATTTATTTGATGTCTTCTCATATGCTTCTTCACATCAGTGTATAATTTGGATTTAAACTAAATATTTCAACCGCACGCCCCACCGCACGCCCCACTTGCAACTTGTGCCTAGGTTCTAAGGAGTTGGCATCTTGGTGAGCCTTCTTCCTTAAATAACTATGCATGCCAACAAACAATTTCTGCATCAGATTGAAGGAGGGGAAAAAAGGCATAACAAGCATGCAGAGAAAAGGTACACAGAACAATGAATAAGTAATAGAATCTAGAAATGCACTTCTAGGGGGCAGGGAGGGGGGGAGAGCATGTGATAAGCTCGATAGACAACTGACCTCGTGGAAATATAAAATATCTTTTTGTTTGCTATGCTTTTTCTTTTTTTTATAAGGCATGTATAATTATATAGTGTCCGGAAATGAATGTTTTGAAAATTAAATTTATGAATTCATTTTACATGAACACAGACTTATGAAGTCACTTTCGACAGCAATGATCACAGTTCAGTGAACTCACAGCATGTTTGCAAGCTCGGCAAAGAGACTCCATTGTCCGCATGTCCCAAGCACGACTGCACCGTAATCATTTGAAACTCAAATCAGCTGACAATGGAATATCAAAGTATGTGAGCATGGGATAATCATCCCAATGGAAAAACAGTAAATAAATCCATACACATCAAAAATTGCTTTGAAAATTGGCCAGAGTCTTTGAATTGCATCTGCAACAGCTTCCGGGTGATTTACATATCTACAAATGGTTACAATTAACACAATTTCAGAATTCTTAGATGGATGAAGAGAATTGAGAACAGATATATAGACAAACAACAATCTTACCTAAAAATGTTTGCAAGTCGATCAATATGAACTGTTACTTCACGAGCAGGCTTTTGCCCCAATGTCATAGGACCTTGATTTATTATTTCCTAGTTTTTGACATAGATATTAGTAAATAATATACCCCAGTTTTTTTTTATTTACTGGAAAAGAGACTAACCTGTAAAGGAGTAACAGCTGGCAAGCATAAAGCCTCGAGGGCTTTCTTGGCCTGGTCGGAAGGAAGTTCTGTGATAACCATGCTGTGAAGGAAAGTTCATGCAATAAAACATAAAACTCGCAGTCGTCCAAAAAAAAACCTTCTCTCTGAGCTTCCAGGAAAATAACAATACCTTAAAGCTTCAACGAGATGCAATGAGTCTTCAGCAGAGACCTTAAAGGTACCTTCCACCATCACAGCCCTTTGGTATATCTGGAAGAGACCATCCAAGGATCCACAGAGTTTTTTCCCACAAGCTATAGTCATAATAAATTATATAAATCTGAATTCAGACTTGAGAATAACCAATAAAGAGTATGATGTTGCAATGCAGCTACTGTACAAATGTGGCCACACCAATAGCGGTTATATTTTTTTTTTTTTTTGCAGTGAAGAACCTAAACAATATAGAAGTATCAAATCAGAGGCATCCAAAGTATAAGAACTATGAAATTAGGGAATAAGACATAGCATACAGTGGTGTGTCATACTGTTAAATCTTTTACTTTAGTGGCATGCTAAAAATTTCACATCTTCAGCCTCATTGTACTAAAAGAGAAAATAAACACAACCAAATAATAATGTTCTCTCTTTATAAATCAATACATAGTTTTATATCCCCTACAGTCGATTGTTTGTGATGTCAAACCCATAAAGGGAAGAAGATGAAGTGAGGAAAATGTAAACGGGTATTTAAGTAATAAAAGTTGTTAGTGGGTCAGGGGAATTAGCAAATGGAAACGATTATAAAGAGGGGTTAAGTCAAAAAAATCCTTAAAACTATTTAGAGTGAAGCCAAAGCTTACCCCCCCCCCCCCCCCCCCTAAAGAAGAAGTTGTAATTCAATAATTATGGAACTAAAAATTTGTCAATGCTCTCTAAGAATGAAAACAAAGGTAAAGGTCATAAAAATTACAAGTCAAACAACAGTGAGCTAACTGGTCAAATATGGCATAATAAATTAGATAATGAATTTATTCATCATCAAAGACATGGATAATCCATTTTCCCTACAATGGTGCAATTACTAGACCGTTACATAATAATTAAAATAACGGAAAAATTATTCAACAGGAAGAAGATTCTATACCATCACAGATATGTCTAAATGCCAAAGCAGCAGCTGCTGCAGAATCTTCAGACATGCTCATGCCACTCACAAGAATATCTATGACTGAAGGCAAGAATGAGAGTCCGCAAGATGCCGTATCAAGCCATTTTGAATAAGCTCCGACAGTTAAGCATACTGGAAAAATGTAGAATCATATAAATGAGGTTCGCAGATTCGATAGCTTATTTATGATGGAGAAGGAATATACTATAATGGGCCACTCGGAAGGCTCTAAAATTAACTCGCACAGGGTGGCACCATTATCACTTCTATCCAAACTATTGCTCCCTTTATAGGAGGAAAAAAAATAAGGCATTTGTAAATTGTAAATTACAGAAAATTATATTTAACCTGTCTGAAGTAGTTGGGATTGATGAGGAAGTTTTGGAAGTAAAGACATAACCTGAGCAAAGCAAACAAAACAAGAGAGCAAATTAAAGGAGTTCCACATACGGAAAAAAATAATAAGTTGACAACAAAACACAAGACTAATATTCATGTAGTTAGAATTTCGCACAGCCTTAGATGGTAAAAAATTTCCAAAACTGAAAAAAGAAACAGAACAGGTATCTTATAATAAGTTAGTGTACCATGAGAAAAAACTAATATAATCACACAGTAACAACGATGCCATGGAAAGAAGAAGTTGAAGGACATCCAAACCTGGGGCATTACTTCAGCTTCAGCAAAGGAAACATAATCTGATACAGCCCGGATACAATATAAAGCAGCCTCTGCAGGACGCCAATCACTACGCTCATCATTTTGGCAGCTACATACAGCCTGAGATACTCGTGTAAGGAAATATTCAGAACCATATCTTACTTGATTTGTTGAAGATAGAAATTCGTTATAGAAGAAATTATGCACAATATTAAACTTCTATTTCGCTTCCATAGACTCCATTGAGACCATATATAGGATTATGGTTAAAAAAAAGTCAGTTTCTCTTGACTTACATAAACAAAGAATTCTTTTGGCTCTATATTTCAACACGAGAAGGTAAACAAATGAAAGAAAATAAGAGAAGAGGGTAGGATACGATAGGAGTAGATACATTTTATTTTTCTTGGTCCGTATATCCAAAGAAAGTGGAGCTGACGTAAATAACGCCAAATAGGAAATAATATAAAGATATCTCACATCTCAACTCTCTCTAATAAATCTTAAAATAATAGAATGCCTCAAATGAGGCTACAATGCGAGTATTATAGGGAAAAAGTAGCTTAGGCTCTAAGCAAAAGATCTAATTACAAGTATACCCCTAAGAGCTTTTACTACTCCCACCTCTATATACTAAAGCAAAAAAATACATCGACATAACAAAATAAAAGAAAATAACAAAAAGAAAATAAAAATACTATAAAATGTTAAAAATGACGAAATGCCCTCGAGCTTTTTGATTCACATCATTCTCCCCTACTTAAAACCAAGCTCGTCCTCGAGCTTTCAAAAATTGGAGACTTGTAAAAATTCCCAAAATGTGTGTCCGGAGAGGCAACGAAAAATGTTGGGATCCAAAAATAATTTTGGCAAAAGTTAGGGAGGGCCCAAAATTTTATCGTCCAAACAATCTCATTGTGAGATTCCACATTCAGCACCCTTCTTAGAACCCCTGGATCGAAAACACGCCTAAGGCTGCTAACTTCTACCAATCTCTATTCGGCCATGATCTTGGATGAGGGTGAAGGGCTGAAAATGGGGTTGTCGGATGGCCCACCTAAGGCAAGGGCTATTTCGGTCAAACCCGGATGGGTTAATGCAGCAAGTGGGTGAAACCCTAGGATTTTAGCGGCTCCGGCGAGTCCTAGGTGAAATCCGGCCACTGGAAGAAGATTCTTGCCTAGCTTTGATGAGCGGCGATGGTTCCAGAAGAGCCGCCTGCCGCGGGATGTGGTCCGACCCCTTCTGGATGGGCCCGGTTGCTGTTTGGGGTTGATTCTTGATGCTGGTGGGTGTCTGGCGAGTGGCCACCACTGGCACTGCCTCTGACCACCGCTGGGTTGGTGGTTGAGGGATAAAGTGGTGGAGTAACTTTTTGTTTAGGATAGGGGTGGAAATAGTTGCAGAAGCGTGGGTTGAAACATTGTGGTGGCTAGGGTTTGGGTGGTGGTGGAAGGGAAGCGAGCCTCAAGATCGTCAAGTCGCGCTAAGAGTTGCTTCAAGACCCCCTTGAATCGATCCATGCGAGCTTCCACAGGAACATATCTCCTCTTAAACCCCATTTGTCGTTGTCTACGATTTTTTTGTGTTTTTTTTTTTTACAACAACAATAACAACGGGTAGAGCCAACGAGACTCTGATACCAATTGACATAAATAACGCCAAATAGGATATAAGATGAAGATATCTCATGTCTCAACTGTCTCTAATAAATCTCAAAATGATAGAATGCCGCAAATGAGGCTACAATGTGAGTATTTATAGGGAAAAGGTAGCTTAGGCTCTACGCAAAAGATCTATTTACAAGTATACCCCTAAGATCTTTTACTACTCCCACTAGATACTAAAGCAAAAAGAAAATACGACATAACAAAATAAAAGAAAATAAAAATACTATAAAATGCTAAAAATGATGAAAATGCCCTCAAGCTTCTTGATTCACATCAGGAGCAATTACAACAGCTATATATCCATCTTCATCATCGTAACCACCATTAAGGTTGCCTTCATAGCATAACCATTACATTGTTGCTAGCACCATGATGTGACCAAACCATTGACAACAGAGACAAACTTCAGCGACCCCATTACCACCACAACTGCCTCAACTTCATTTCCAGATCCAGCCTTCCAACCCTTCAGCCATTAATACTTCCATTATACAGTGCCACCAGCACCTTCCACAAACCCGCGCACCATAGATTTTTAAACCTAATACCACCACCATTAAGTTCCAACTCCCACCAACACTAAACTCGCCAGTAATCCTGTCAGCCACCACTGTATCCACTAACACATGCTATAACTCTAATTTCAACATTTAAAATACTGCTGGAGAAATTTCCAGTTCAAACAACCAGAGGAACTCTAAAGCCTCTAAATTGATTGTTCTGCATATATACTTTGACATGATAACACTCATTTCCTATATCAAAAGCACAATTAAGGAAGTGAAATCAATCGTGCAACGGCAACACCAGCTGCAAGGATCTTCTCAGTTCATATTACAATTACAGAAACATCTAGTAAGCAACAGTTCTGAGCGGTTGGTCTTCTCTAATTACATTCATAATGTAAAGCTTTCGTAGAGGGCTTGGGTATGTGGGGGGATAAAAAAAAAATTGTCAATGAATTCCTCTAGATTTAATGAAAAACTGGAAGGACCATTTGTGCAAACATAACATAGTTCAGGAGCTCAACTGTTAAAAAAATTGAGGGCCAAAATGTTACCCTAGCCAAAGTTCAAGGGCGGGCCACCAAACTGTAATTTACTCCAAAATCATTAATTAAACGATAAACATAGAAGTAATTGATTTCAATAATAACACTTTCTAAATCATAGCTATACCTAACGCCAATATTCTCAAAAATTGAATTCTGTAGCAAAAACTGGTATGGATTACATAGAAGTACAACATTTGATGCCCCATTTTCAGTTCCTCGTGAATCTTCTATGTTGTGATATCTCATTTTTTTATGTGAATTGAGATGCTTAGCGGCTATTTTTAGTACATACCCACTTAAGTGGCATTTTTGTTATTTTCTCTATTATGATGTACTTTTCTTTTATTGTTAGTTTAGTTGCTTAGTTTAGTATTATAGGACGGAAGTATTAAAGGCTAGTAAGGGCATATATGAAATTAGGACCTTTTCTTATAGTCCAAGTCTAAATCCTTCTACTTCCCCCTATAAACACTCCCATGTAGCCACATTTGAGGCATTCCTACATTTTTGAGATATTGAGTGAGAGTTGAGACGAGAGTAAAATCATCTTCTTATTTTCCATTTGACGCTCATTTACGTCAATTGGTATCAGAGACTCGTTGGCTCCACCCGTTGTTGTTATTGTTGTATAACAAATCATAGACGATGGCAAATGGAACCTAAGAAGAGGCTTGCTCCCGTTGATTCGCGCACCGATAGGCTCGAGGAGGTTTTAAACTACCTCGTAGCACGATTTGATGCTCTCAATGCTCGCCTTCCTCCATCTGACGCATCCACGAGTCGCCCTCACTCCACCCCCACCGACGCAGAAAACTCTAACCCTTACCACCAATTTTTTTTAGTAGCCAATCCGCCATCTTCCTTCCCAACGAACCGCCGCTAGCAGAAACTCACTGGCCAGAACCTACTCTGGCCTACCCGACCCCAGCCCGAACAATTCCTATTGCAAACAGCCTTTTAGGGGGCTTGCCAAGCCAAATTCGATTTACATCCGACTGCCAAACACCACCGCGAATCCCTTCGTTCAGCATTAACCCGCCGGCGGCAGCCAACCATGTTGGAAAACCCCCGCTGGTCCTTCCTACCTTAAATCAACCCTAGTCGGCACCAAATGAAACCTTTATGGTGGGATCCTACGTAGATTTGAAGGGCTCTTCTCTTCCCAACCCAAAGTTGCCTCTTTCTACGGCTACCGAAAACATCATCGGAATTGTACCCCATGTTGCCTTCCATCACAACACCAAGGAGTTGCGCAAAAGCCTATCTCCAGCCCCACCACTTCTAAAAATCATTTTTCAACCCTCAAATTTAAAAAAAAAAAAAATACGTTTCCACCCCGACTAACTCCCGAGACTCAATTCAAGATTACTGGCGGCAAATCCAAGATTGGTTGCTCCACCCAATCATTCACCCTCACTCACACACCCAATCATGTCAAATCGATGATAAAAGATCCCCTCCCAAACCTGTTGAGTGCAAGAAAGATAGAAAAGACAAAATTGGATTGCATATTTGGGGATTTTTTTTACACTTTGTCGAGGATGGTTGGATGACTAGCACGCACTTTCGCGAGCCGAAAACGTTTGATTTGTGAGATTTCATCCCAACCTTTGGAAATGGGGATGATGATTTTAATGGGGTTGGATCGGCGGTTCTCTTTCTTGGGGTTGAGGTGGTGATTGGAGGTGATGTGATCGGTGGTGGGTGGGTGTACCCATTTTTGGTACCATTTGATATGCGCTCGGAGGAAGTTTTCCGCGACTTAGCATTGAGGAGGTTCATCACGGGACTCTGGGGTCAAGCCTTTGTGGACCGATCGTGGTTGGTTTGTATGCCTATTCTCCGTGGACCTTTCGAAAGCCAGTACGAGAGACTTTTCCGAGTACAGCTCCCCATTCAAGTGGGGAAGCCCTTTGATGGTTGCCTTGCTTTCTTCCCGTTCACCTCCTACACTCGGGACGAGCTTTTTCATAGTGGGGGAGAATAATGTGAATTGAGAGGCTTAGGCCATCTCCAATGGGCAATGCAAATGTGTACATTTGCATCGTCTCCCTTCACAGTGGGTAGAATCATGTACACAATTAGGAGAGAGAAAACCTATGCGGGATGCAAACGTGGATGGTCTCTACACAATGTCTACGGGGTGGGGTCCATAACTGGGCGGGCAAGTCTTAGCCGCTCAGACTATGGGCGTGTAAATCATATCCGCCCAAGGCCTTTTAGGGGGGAAAAAAAAGGATCTGGGCGTGGAAGACTTAGCCGTCCAGGTGTTGGGCGTGCAAGTCTTACCCGCCCAGTGCTATTTTTGCATTTCCGCCTCAGTTTTTGCATTGTCACAGTGTTGCAACCGTCCTCACAATCTACTCCAAACAATGCACATTTGCATTTTTTGAGGGCATCCTACTGGAGATGGCCTTAGATGCTATTTTTAGTACATATCCACTTGAGTGGCATTTTTGTTATTTTCTCTATTTACGATGTACTTTTGTTTTATTATGAGTTTAGTTGTTTTGTTTAGTATTATAGGAGATAAGTATTAAAGGCTAGTAAGAGCATAGATGTAATTAGGACCCTCTCTCATTGCCCAAGTCTAGATCCTTCTACTCCCCCCTATAAATACTCCCTATGTAGCCTCATTTGAGGCATTCCTACATTTTTTAGATATTGAGAGAGAGGAGGCGAGAGTTGAATCATCTTCTTATTTTCCATTTGATGCATATTTACGTCATTTTTTCACTTGTATATAAAGAATGTTTCATATTATGCTCAATGTAATGGGCCGAAGTTATCATAGTGCTTCCATGAGCCGCTATAGAGATTATGTAACTTTCCAGTCCAAGCAGCCAGGATTATCTCTCGAAAACATTAGATTAATTATATTGTGACAACTAAATTTTAAAACATTTGTACTGTTGAGATCCAGGTTCAGATTAATATAAAAACTTCAGGTCAGTTACTTCATACAAACTACTGCAATTTAATGAATATTTCAAGCTACCAGAGACGCACTGGCAAATGAATCTAGGACTGGCAATTTTCAATGCCATCAAAAATTCCAGATTTTAACGTTCACTTACAATTTAGTAATCTATATTTCATAATAAAAATGTCTTCGATCAATATACAGAATGTAAAAACTACCATTCATTAAAGGAAATTATTATGCACCTCAACAAGCTTCATGTAAAGAATTTTAAGTGTCGCTTCACCTCCTAAAACCAATGCTGCATCAATCAAGACATCCGCAACAGCTAGCAACAACATACACTCCGTCAATGTTGTGGAATATCGAATAATAATGCTTGTCAGCAAAAATTAATAGAGGCATAAGAACATTCCTAAGATTCAGAAAAGTGTGTCATATACATGATAGGAGACATAAGAAAGAAAAACATATCAACATAGGAAAGAAACTATCTAATCTACTTTGACATGAAGAAGACCCAAAAACATATTGTTTAACTTGGAGTATCCAGCCCAAAAACAAATGTCCATAGGTGGAGGAGGCCAGGAAATTATATATATTAATATAAGACTTCAATATATTAATATGTGAAATAATATCTCAAAATGCACCCCTTACATGTGTGATTTGAGGCAAACATGTGAACTCATTATATTGGGTAACGTTGAGTACGTGAGCCATTAAAAAATCTATTGTGCTATCATGTTAAATCTGGATCTTACAACCAAAAATCTATTGGCTATGGGTGGAGGGCCCATAGTTGTCAGAGGCGAAAGGCGCACCAAGGCGCCAAGATCCTTGTGGAGCCTAGGCGCAAGGCGCAAGGCGAGGCGCGCGCCTGATCGAAGTGAGGCGCAAAGTTTATAGAACGTGCAAAAGTTGTGTATTTATAAATAATATCATTAGTGATCTAAAATTAGAAATATATAGCATAAATTATTATTATACACGCTAATGAAGAGACAAGTCAAAAGGAGATAGAGCTTATACCACTATATGAAAAAAATATATATTTAAATATCAAATTTATGTAACAATTTGACTATCCAATAATCAACAAAAGAAAATATATTGACATATTCATATAATAAATACTCTTGTGTGTGAAAAGAAGAAATCAAAATCAACATATAAATTATTCAAAGATGCAACATTATTGGAGTTAAATTTTGTTTGTTTCTTTTGAGCAAGGTTCTTAAAAACGCGGGGCGTGATCGAGGCGTGGAGGCCAAGCCTTAAGCCTTAGGCGCAAAAAGGCGTGAAAAGGCGTTTAGGCCTTCTTAATATATTTTAATATTTTTTAACCATAACAAGACTATTAAAATACTAAAATCGTACATATCATAAAAATATGTTTGAATATTTGCAAATTAAAATACTATTTGATTATTTTGGATGAGATAATGGTCCGATTTGTAAAAAAAAATCTTCAAAAGGCGATATCATTTTACTAAAGCATTGTTGTTTTTAGAAAAAAGTGTGCCTTAAGGGTTTTACCAAGAATAAGGCGTAAAAAGCTTAAGGCGAGGCGTTTCTCCCAAGCCTCAAGCCTAGGGGTTCCGAGGTTTTTTAGAATAGTGCTTTTGAGAAAGATTAAGTTTCCCTAGGATTCTCAATGACTTACTTTGCTTAGTTTTGGGGTGGGGAATCATCTAATCTTCTTTATTCCATTGGAAAATATGTAAAATAAGCAGATCAATTGATCCATTCTTGTATTGGGGTCGTTATCCAAAAAAATTCCACAAGGCGCGCCTGAGCTGCGCTTTGAGCCTGGAGCCTAAGCGCACAAAGCGCGCGCCTTATTGAAGGATCTGAGCCTGAGTGTGGCAAGGCGCTGATGCTGAGCCTAGGTGAGCCTGGAGCCTAGGCGCACGCCTAGGCGCGCCTTTAACAACAGTGGGAGGGCCCCAGATCTTATTTACTTTGATATGATTTAATTCCCAGTGTGATAAACCACAATTTTATTCAGTTATGTTAAAGACTAAGAAAATATAAATTAAATTAAATGAATTTTGTTAAAATCATTTTTCTTTCATGCTTTAGTCCCTCTCTATATCTTCTTTTGATTTTTTGTCAGCATTTCCTTCGCTAAAACATGCTCACCCTCATATAGTATCCCACCCCCAACCTGCATGTTTTGCGATGCCAAAATAACCCTTGGTTTCACACCACCCTTTCTCTTAGAAACACAACCAGCCACAGTTTGATATCTTTATCCACTCTTCTTTAAGGTCACCTCCCCACGCCAATTTTGTACAAGTATTGAACTCTCCCTATTTTCAATACCCATTATCTATTTTTTTATAGAACTAATTCCACCTCCTAGCAAAAAACATCTCTCACGTGAACCAAATCCATAGGTTATCAAATTCAGAGACAATCATCCCAACCAAACCTCAAATATCCAATCCAAACCTCATTTACACATGCTCTCTCTCTCTACGCCATAAGCTCAAAATTCTTATAGAAAATATCATCTTGTATGTAGTAGCGAATTCCGTACACAAACACAAAGAGGTATAAAAATGAATATGTCACTATCCATATGCCATTCTCAAGCCTCGGTGGTGAAGACTCCCGGGCCAATCATGGTTCAAAGTCAAGGCTAATACCGCGACGATACGGCCGAGTTAATTAGGTATCGGTGCCCACTGATTCGATTCCGAGTTACGAGCTGAGTTTTCAATTATTGATATGAATCGACACTATATCGATAATTTCTCGGTAGTATCGGTGTATAATCGGCCCATATCGCAGTAGAATCGGCCCATATCAATGATATATCAGCCAAGATGGTATAAGTCATCTCTCTCTCTCTCTCTCTCTCTCTCTCCCCCTAATGTTGTGTTGGTTTTTTGGGGGGGTTACAAAAGCCTAACTGTTTTTTTAATTTAGTGTGTTGTGTGTGGGTTATTTGATCATTGTGTGGGTTTAATTTAATGCATTGTATATGTGCCAGTTTTTTTTTTTAAAAGAATGCAAGTGATCCAAATGTTATTTGTTATTATTTTTTATAATAATGTTCCCAATGTTATTTTTTAATATGTTATTATTTATAAAAAAAACATAAATGTTATTCTTTACAAACAAATATACAACCGTAATTATTGTAAATATAATATTTGTATCCTCTAAACATTTGTAAAAATAATATTTGCATCATTTATGTAAAAATAACATTTGCAACACAAGTAAAAAAAAAAAATATATATATATATATATATATATATATATATATATATAATTTCATCCTCTTTGTAAAAAAATAACATTTGCATCAATTTTTAAAAAAAACATTTGCAACCCAACAACAACAAAAAATAACATTTACCTTCCTTTTATAAAAAAATAACATTTGCATCATTTTTTGTAAGAAAATAACATTTTGCATCCTTTTTGTAAAAAAGGATTGTAAAAAAATGTAGTGTTTTGTCAAAGTCACTCTTTGTATCCTCTTTGTAAAAAAATAACAATACTAAAAAAGAAACATTTCTATCCTTTTTAGAAAAATATAACATACTTAAAAAACACATTTGTATCCTCTTACTAAAAATAATACTAAGAATATAATAGTTGTATCCTCTTTGTAAAAAACAAAATATCCTCTTACTATAAATGTAACATTTGTTTTTCTTTGTAAAAACATAATGTTTGTATCCTCCGTGAAAAAAAACATTGATTTATTATGGAACATTGAATCTGGCAAGTTCGCAGCACGTCAGTATAATCAATTGTACAATGTTATGCATATTAAAATATAGTTTTAAACTTATTTAATGGGTCCCACATTGTTAATCGTATTTTTTTAAAAATTTCTAGATTTTTTTCGGAATTTTTTGCACTCTCTAAATAGTGTATCTTTGCGTATCGTCCGATACCGTGACCGATACCAAGACCGAGTTGAAAATCGGGTGGTCAATACCGGGATCGATATAGAGACTTTGAACCATGGGGCCAATTGTACATGCATGTGGAAGACAAAGTTTCGGTATGAACACACTTAATAGACCAAAATGTCAAATAAGGATTTGTGAGTAAAGATGCCGCAAGAATTGCTTAACCAACTTTTTTTAATAGGGATTACAAGTGTTCAGTCCTACTTTATTGAATATATGTGTGTTTAATCCCATGTCATTATTTTTTTGTTATTGGTCCTATATTTTTACACTTGTCATTCTCTACAAAAAGAGACATGAGCGGTTAAGAGAGGTTACATGGAAGTTGAGTGAAGTTTTAGACGGTTATGGGACTTAAAACAATTTAAAAAACACATGGGGATGGGAGACTAACAAAACTTTAGAAATAGGACTAGAACCAAAAAAACTATTTTTAATAAAACTCTGTGAGTAGTCTTCCAATGTTAATTTGGCCCCACAAGGGCATGAACTTGAACCCTGCCCACCTATGTGGAAGGTGGGTACTCATAGCTAAAGCTTATTGATGCCCAACCTGGAAAAAAGAAACGTCCAAAACGGACGACGAAGGTATGAAGCCAACAAAAACCCTCCTAGCTCAACCACATCAAAAACCTCCCACATGCTTGAATCTCATTATTATTACTAAAAATTTAAATGAGAGAACCTTGCTTGAGGAGAAATTTCCATAAAAAAATTCCTAAAAGTGCCAAATTTTGATTGCTCAAATCCCCCAAACCACCCTTCCACCTTGATCAAGCCACAACCTTCAAATGATTATGTGATCTTTACTTCCCTAATTCCATTTCAATAAGAAATCCCTCATTCATTTTTCTAATTATCCTAGCGATTCTCAAGGAAAATTGGAAACCAACAAAAGATTATTCAATACTACTCATCAAAGCAAAGCTACTTACCTTAAGAACCATTTTCTCCACCCACTCAACCTTCCGACACCTTCCCTGTCAGGGGTTTCGAAACACTGAAGAGCTAAAACAATAAACTGCACACCTTAATCACCCCCCTCCCACCACCACGACCAAATAAGCAACAAACACCAACCTCCTATCTGACATCAAAGCAACCCTAGCTAACCTCACCAAATTCTACCAAATCACATATATTCTCGCCGCTACACTGACATATTAACCTTTTGTCAGAAGGTATGAGTAACCGTGTAGCGCAGATACTCACATTACTCAAGCATGCCCAATATCCAAAAATGAATAAACTCAAGGCATAACCAATCTAAATCCAAAGTATGGGAAAGTAAAAGGAGAAATCACACACCAACAAAGCACACAAAAATGATATATGTGGTTTCCCAATTTGGCTACGCCCACTGAGGTTTGATCGCATCCTTTCTTTGATTGAATCAATAGGATTTACAACTTCTCTCAAGCCTCACTATCCCTCTCAATGTGTATACTAGAGCAATAAATGACGAAATAGCTAGTATTTAACTTCGGTTTAATGACCTAAAGAAGTTATTGATAGATGGGAGCTCCGAGGGATGAAATGTCCAAAATAACCCTCACTAATACATGCAAAGTTGCATCCCGTTTGTTTTAGCGAACACAGCCTTCGTTTGCATAGTTCCCCATGCCACGACATTCTTTGCTTCTACTTTGCTGCAGTGAAGTAACCTTCGTGGGTCGTACAAACAAACAGCACTATGAATTTTTTAAGCCAAATCTCCACCCTGTCGAGAGAATTCCGCAGCCTCAAACACCAGCTCAATTATCAAGGAACATCATTACTAATCAAAACCTGAAAGGTCTCAACAATGTCAAACACTGATCGAGTTCAAAAATGCTTAAACTTTACCGTCGCCACCGCCTTCGTCAAAATGTCGACCGAATTATCTTTGGCGCCAATTTTATTCAAATCAACACCCATCAATAACCTCCCGTATGAAATGATATCGGACACCAAGCAACTCCCATAATGAACTTGGTTCTTGGCAAAGTGGATAGCACTTTGGCTATTAAAATGCACCTCCACACAATCTTTTGTAATCCCCAAATCACCAATAAGATCTGAAGCCATAAGGCCTCTTTAATGGCTTTTGTGGTTGCCATATACTCTGCATTTGTAGTGGACAAAGTAGTTGTGGCCTATAACATGGACCTCCGGATCAACGCACCATATGCTAATGTAGAAACATACCTCGTAATAAACCAAAGCTTGTCCAATTCACCCGCATAGTCCGAATCAACATGCCCACACACATGTGGCTTCTTAACCCATTGGTACACAAGTCCCACATCAAGTGATCCCCATAGATGACGCAAAATTAACTTCACCGCATTCCAATGCTCCTTTCCCAGATTTAACTCTCATTCCTTAAGCTATATTCGACTGTGTACAAATATACATTAAGTTGATCATTGCACTCGCATACGAAACTTAATCCATATACTACACCTCATCCTCGATGCTCGGAGCCGAAAATCAAAAATGTGTGCCCAAGAGGTATTCACAAATTTTGCATCCTGCATCCCGAAACATACCACCTTGTCTAGATATTTCCTTTGTCAGGCTCAACCTACCCTTATTTCTCTCTTTACCGATCTCCATGCCGAGAATCTTCTTGACTTTACCTAAGTCTTTCATCTCAAACTCTCGACTCAATTGAGTCTTCACCTTGTCAATATTCACCATGCTCGAACAAGCAACGAGCATGTCATCAGCATACAAAGTAAATGAAAGTACAATCTGGTTAAAATTGACACAATGATCAAAATCAATCTTTGTAAATTTATGGCCCACCATAAACATGTCAAATCACTTGTACCACTGTTGAGGCGATTACTTAAATCCATACGAAGACTTGCGCAATTTGCAGACATAATCTTCCTCGCCAAAAAGTTTTAATCCCTCCGGTTGCGACATATAAATCTCCCTCATGAACATCTTTTAACGTCAAGTTGTTTAAGCTCTAAATCAAAATGCGTCTCCATAGCCAATAGCACCCAAATGGAAGTGTGTTTTACCACATGAGAGAAAACTTTATTGTAATATACACCTTTCTGTTGTGTGAAACCCTTAGCTACTAGCCCTATCTTGTAAGAACGTCGGAATCGGGAGCACCATCTTTATTTGCATAAACCCATTTGCACCTAATAAACTTATCCCCTTAGGCATCTTAACAAGTTACCAAGTTTGGTCCTAGTAAAGAGAATCAATCTTCTCACTCATGACCACGTTTCACTCGTTACAATGCGTATCACTCATCACCTCGCAATACATAGAGGCTCATCACCATAGACCCACAATGCATATGCAACAGTGCCATCATCGAAGTCGTATCTCCTTACAGGTTTACGAACCGTTGGTTATCTTTCCATAGCCAAAGACGATTGTTTTCGACATTGTTAACTAGGTCGCTCATTCGGAACCTCCACCTCTTCATTTGAAGAATCGATTGGAGTAGTTACCTCCAATTACACCTTTTCACCCCCATTCTCCTTAAGAGAATTTTCTTGCTCTAGGAAACTTCAGTGTACACGCCTCACCAAAAGTTACATCACTACTCACCATTTTCTTGTCTTCCGGGCACTATAAATTTTATCCCTTCACCCCACCACTTAAACCCATTGAAAATTTCTTTTTGAGCTCAGGGATCAATATTGCCCTCCCTAACAAGAAAATAAGCAAAGCACCCAAATATCAGTAGGATGTGAACCCAACCAAGCCTATATAGGAGTCTTATAGTCAATTGTGACAGATGGCAAACAGATGACAATGAATCATGAATAGGATAAAGCCTCCACCCAAAACCGCTTTGAAAAGCCTGCATTAGACAACATATACCCCACCTTTTGACAAGGTTCTAAAAAGTACAAGGCGCGAGGCGGGCATGGTATGGGGGCTAGGCCTAAGCGGGCCAAAGAGTCCTCTAGACATTCTTTTATTTTTTTATACAAACCAAGTATATTTTCAAATTTAAGTTACAAACAATTCATGTTGATTTAATTCTAAAATTACTACCATTTCTTTAAATTATCATACATGAATAAAAGACATTTCCAATCAAAGTTCATTACGATATATCAAATACTAATAAACTTATTAATCACAATGATTCATAAGTATTATATCATATCCAAATTGATTTACACATGAACATTGGTAACAATACTATAAAGCACTACATATTTAACATTACTAACATTTATTTAAAGTTCCACACATAAATAAAGACTACTAACATTAAGACAAAAAAATATAAAAAATCCAAGCAAAGAATAAAAATATTACACACATAAAGAATAATGTTATTGTAGATATAAAATTGAGTAACATTTAAGATACTACACAAAATATGTTAATGTAATCATTATATACAAAGCAACATTCGTCAGGTTCTCCAATATACCTTTTTAAACATACCTACATAAAAAAATTTTAAAATACTAAAAAATTCAATTTCTCAACCAAACTTGGTATGGATGATCTACATAGTGAGGAGACCATCTACAAAAAAAACATGAAAAAATTCAACAATTAAGTGGGTGAAATGAAAATTGGGTACGTATGTGCTACCCATTCAAATTTTCCATCATCATCTCGCCCACTTGTGGGTTGAATTATTTGATGATTATCTATACCTAGGTTGGTTAAATTACAATCTTTTAGTATTTTTAAAAATCGGTAAGTTCTGAAGTCATGGTCAATGAGGTATGTTGGAGAGCATATATATATATATATATATATATATATATATATATATATATATATATATATATATATATATATAAAGTAACAACTATGTATATTTCTATGTATATATAAAGTAACAACTATGTATATTTCTATGCAATTGTAGTACTATGTACTTTCTATGTAGAATTGGGCAAATTTTTTAATAATAATGATTTTTCCACTCCGTCCGCTTTCTTGCCACCTAGCGCCTAGGCGCGCCTTTTAGAATTTTGCCTTTTCAAGTAAAGTTTGGTTTATACTCTCTGTTATTCCATTTTGATATGGTGTTTTTCGAACCATAAAATGTCAAACAATACCCTCATTCATACAATACTTCAAGTATAGATCATACTAATACTCACCGTCATTATCCGACTTATATACCCTGATCTTCTTGCCAGTTTGATTCTCCACCTTCCATTTAAGGAACAACCAAAAAACTGTCCCCTTATGTTCCATTGTATAAACCCAAAGCCTCCGAAAGTAGTCATCAATGAGCATCACAAAGTAGTGACTACCTCCCAAAGATGGTACTTTCAAAGAACCTCAAACATCCGTGTGAACGTAATGAGTAGGCCCTTCGTGCAATGAATTGTCATGCCAAACCAGACAATAGTTTGCTTGCCCAACATGCAAAGTTCTAAAAAGTCAAGCTTACAACTCTTTGCACCCTTTAGCAACCCTTGTTTACTCAACATTGTCATAGCCTTCTACCCGCAAGTTCAAACGCATATGCCAAAACTTAGTGGAATCCAACTTTGCCTCTTCTTTCTCATCAATGATCGAGGCATGACATGTTACGTGCTCCATGAAGAAAATAAAGGTTTCTCTCCTTTCCTCTCATTACCACCAAAGCACCCAAGACTACCTTTAATATTCCACCCTCAAGTACGATCTTGCACACATTGGAATCTAAAGCGTCCAAAAAATCAAATTCTTCTTTAAATTCAGAACATAAGAACACTTGTGAGAGTACGAGTCACTTCATTATGCATCTTCAATTTAATTGTGCACATACCCTTCCACAGAAAAACATGGTCATTGCTCATAGAGACTTTCTCTCCATCCACCTCCGTGAAGGTATGGAATAAATCTTTATTTGGGCACATGTGGTAAGATCACCCCAAATCCACTCATTTGAAGAGATTTTCCTTAAAGAAATCCCAAATTCGTTATCCAATGAAGTAACAGAATTTGCAAACTCCGCCACCAGTTTCTTATCATCTCTTACCTTTCACTTAGGCAATTATTCAGGAAATGCCCCTCCTTCGACTTTTAAAACATTTGCTAATCCCTTAGTTCGTGATTTGGACCTAAGACATCCTCCTCCAACTTGCCTTCTTTCCTCGAACCTACCCCGCGTAACCAACGCAACAAATTGAGAATCACTATCTCCTTTTTCCGCTTCTCACATCCCAACAATTCTGAAAAACTCATCAAATTCACTTCATCCTTTTCTTATAGAAATGCGGTGCTCAAGTGCTCATATGAATCCAAAGTGAATTTAAAAATAACAAAGCTTTATCTACTTTATCTTCATTATCAATATCAACATCTAAGCTTAATAAATCGAAGAGAGCTTTATTAAACCCATCAAGACGTTCGGACATCAACATACCATCAATATAATCAATCGGAACAACTTCTTCTTGGGTTAGAGACGATTCTCTATGCTCTTCATCATAGATTTGCCTTCTAAAATCTTCCATATTGACTTTGTCGATTCCTCCTTCATCACATAGTATATAGCGCGAGATTTAATCGGATAGTGCTACATGCTTGTAAGTCGTATTCCTTCCAATCATATTCCAACATAGCTGCAGGTTTAGTTGTAATGCCCTTCAATGCCTTATGCAAACTTTGTTGGATCAAAACATCTCTCATTTGACATTATTATATGCCAAAAATAAGTCGAACTTCTCTAAGTTAAACTTTATCGTTGACAGCTTTGCAATTTTAGATGTAGTCGTTCTTTAATCTCCAAAACAAGTGAAAAAGAAGCAATCTGGCCAAGACCAAAATCCCAATTGGGTTTTTTATCAAACACCTTAGATGCACACAAAGCAAAGAGCCTACAAAGAAAAGTTCATTCGCTCAATAAAGTGATTCATGCACGCCCAAGAATCAAGAGATAACTAAGAGAAGTACAATCTAAATGCAAAATATGAGAAAGTAAAAGAGAACTCACACAAGAATACATTACAAGACGAGATATACGTGGTGCACCAATTTGGCTATGTCCATGGTGATGATGGCTTTTGGTTTTTAATTGATTCAACAAAAGTTTACAACTTCTCTCAAGCCTCAATACCATTCTTAATGGGTATACGAGAGAAATAAATGATGAAACATGTGCTCCCTAACTTCAATTTAATAACCTAAAAGATGCTATTTATACAACGAACCCCGGGGATGAAATACCCAAAGTAACCCTCACTAAAACCCACTTTTAGGCAAATATACGACATGTTCGTTGCAGCGAAACAAAGCCCTTCACTAGTCGTGGATGTCAATATAGAGAACTCCAAAGTTCTGCCCTATCACGTGACCTCCTTCGTTTCTGCATTGCTGGTCGCCCAAACAAGCAGAAAAAGTAGCCAAATCTCCACAACCCATTCTATAGAACGTAAATTGGAATGATGTGAAGAACACTAGTAATAAAGTGAAGGGCAAGAGAACAAGCAATTTTTTCACGATAGAGAAAGAGAGAGAGAAGCACTCTAAAGACGAGTCTCAATGTATAACAATGGCAAGGTGGTTGCTAGAGTGTTTAATGGTAGTGGAGTCGGGTAATAAATGGTGGTCAGAGTGTGTTCTTTTCTGCGTTAGTTAAATCTCTTGACCTAATAAATGACGGTCGGGGTCGGGGTTCTATATATAGAGATGTGGGTTATTTGGATTGTTGATCTTGGGTGGGGAAAAGTTAAAGTGAATAATGTGAAGTAATAGACTATCTTGAGCCAGGAATAATTTGCACCTTGTTGTATCAATGTAGAGAGATAATTACGGCTTTACAGGGCAGTATAATGATGGTTTTATCAAGATAGTTAAGTGATTCAAGGTGTACTGAAAATGGCTTGCTGATGGATTTTTTAAGGGGGAATTGCACCCTTTCTCTCGTGAAATTGTGATTGGCTACATGGGAACCCAACAAGTCCGTTTTCTCTATCTTCTAAACAACATACCCTCAAGGAGAACTATCGGTCCCTTAAGTTCTGCCTAATTCATGCCATTCAAGAGTCTGGAGTCTCGAGTTAGATATACATACCCATTACTGCTTTGTTGAAGATGTTGGGCCTCATTTAAGGTGATTGAGACTCGTGTGAATCATAAGTATAAGCAATCGAAACTTACGGTACGATTGATATGGGGATCGATAATCTAGGGATGGGGTAAAATGTGGATTGAAGATGTGTGGATTAGTAAGATTTTCAAATGACCCACTCTAAACCTCCAATCCCCAAAAAAATCACCAAACCCTTTCACAATCTTAGCAAAATATCATCTCGCACAAAAAGAATGGTATCATCCAAAAACTGCAAATGATATATCCTCATTCTCTCCCATCTAATCTCACACATATTAATTACCCAAGTATTACTAGCTCTTTGCACTTACACTCTAGTCAAAACATCCAGACCAGAGTAAAAAATAAAAAAATACGAGTTGAAAAACCCTTGCCTAATGTCATTGGTTGCACCAAAGTTGACTTTGGGCCTAACATTCACCAAAATCGAAAAGTCAACCAAACCTACACTTTAATTTATTTTCAACCTACAAACCATCTTTCTAGACAACACAATCCAAAAGTCCCAATGCACATTGTCCTAAGCCATTTCAACATCAATTTTGAAGACCCCCTATAATACCCCGTATTTTTATGAATTAAATAAGGATATCTAATAATTAATTAATATTTATTCAGGTGGTGAAATTTATTGAAATTATTTGGTTCGAATAATTAACTAGGAATAAAGCAAGAATTTAAATAATATGTGAATGGTTTGTTAATTTGATAATACGGTTGTGATTTATTTTTATGTTGCAGATTTGTATCGCTCGACCGGGTTCTCGGGAATACAAATGCCCGGATTAGTGTTTTTCTCTGTTCTAAAAGTCCCGCCTAGGCTTGAGGCTTGAGAGAAACGCATCGCCTACGCCTTATTACGCCTTATTCTTGGTAAAAGGCTTAAGGCACACTTTTTTTTAAAAAAACAAAGGATTAGTTGACAAATAATGGTTATGGAGCATGAATATGAGAAAGAAGGCTACCAAACATATGGATATATTTTCAAAATTCAAGTATAGTACCATTTTATTATATTACTAGCCTTGGAATAATTAAAATAATAAAAAAAGGAAAAACGTCTTTTTAAGCCTAGGGTCCTAAGGCTTGAGGCTTGACCTCTACGCCTCGACCACGCCTCGCGCCTTTTAGAACCTTGGTGTTTTTAATGTGCTAAATTGGTCCTGGGTAGTAGAGATCCCTTTGAGCCAAGTTTTAGGAGCATTTGATTATTATTTTGGGCTTATTCAGGGGTCCAAAAGTGGGCTCATTTGGGATCTGTGCAATTAGGGTTATAAATAGATATTAATTTAGACCTCATTAATCATCATAACACATCATAATAGAAAACCTAACATCAGAGGCAAACTTGAGAAGAGAAGATCTAACAAGAGGGCGTAATCGGGTCCTAGTCGTCCTTGAGGCAAGAAATACTATCTTGCTTATCATATTAATGTAACTTATTTATGATTTTCATCGTTGAATATAAATCAATTGATCACAAATATGTTAGAGCGTAAAGCCAAGCTAAGTAATTCTATGAATCTAATTAAACTAATCGTGTAAATTAGGATTCATAATGAATCACATGATTAATGTAGAACAATATTGCTTATATTGTTGAAAACTCATGATTAATCTGTATCGAATACTAATTGCTGTAGATTTGATTAGTTTTATAGTTAGAATTGTTGATTAATGCATAATCATATGATTAATAGGTGATATTGTTGTTAATTAATTGTAATTTGGGTTTAATGTGGAATCATATGAAGAACATGTAGAAAATTATGTTTCTGCCCTTAATATTGAAATTAAACACTGATTGTAAAAGATTATGAGCTTGGGAAGGGTCTTTAATGGCGATTTGGGGTTTTGGAATTCGCAACTTGCGATTGGTTCAAGAAGACGAAATAAAGCGACATCGTTTGGGTGCGGGTCTTAGTACCGGGACCGAGAGTTTTGATCTTAGTACCACGACCGCGGGTTCCAAGCCATAGGTTGGATCTGTCGTAGGTTAGGATGGTGGGCCACGAGGGTTTGGATTGGTTTAGATAGGATTTTTGGTAGGGTCTAAGGTGATTTAGAAGGGTCATTGGGGATGATAGGATGATGTTGCCCAATTCAATTTTTATAAAGGTTATGGTCTCGGACTTCAGTTTATAACGTGGGTATGTGGGTTTCGATAGGTATTGGTTGGACGATGCACTTTTAGGGTATACGCGTATAGGTATACCCGATATTCGAGAATTCTTTATGAGAATATCATGAGAATGTTTATATATGTTAACACATAGTCACGGATTAATAATGTTAAAATGTACACTTGTGGTAAGTTAATCATAATGAATAAATGAGTATTAAAATCTACGTTTATGGTACGTTATGCAATGATGGATTGCTCTATAGTAGTTAAACCCTTTGTATGGTTTAGGATGGGGCCATAATTGGTTGATTACTTGGCCAGCAGACAGTTAGCGTTTGGCTTATCAGTGCAAACAATTGAAAAGAAAGAGTTGGTTGAATACTCTGTGATGGGAAGGTTCAGAGTTAGTTCATTACTCTGTATCGAAATAATATTTACATTGTGTAGTACACTCTATAGCATAGAGTGGTTATGGAGCTAGTTAATTGCTCTATGGTAGGAGGGCCGAATTACTAGATTGGTACTTGTGGGATATATAAGTTGGGTTTGTGCTCTACGGTAATAGGATACGTTTGCGGTAGGTTTGGGCATCATGGGTGGTCGTTTAGAGAGTCGTACCAGTAGGTTTTGACGAACGATTCAGCTAGACAAAAGTGTATCAGGGGCTTATTTTTTGGATTTCATTTATGATATGTCCCACGCATGGAATTTAATTTGGTCGAGAGTTGGGAGATAGTGGGCATGAGACTCATTAAAAGTGTTCTGTGGTAGATTTTATGGAAGTTAAAATTTGTATGTTGCTTTGGGTACAACGTACCGGGTTATAGGATGTTAATGTGGTAACGTAGTAATGGTTGGGGCTTACGTGGAACAGTGCCGAATAGCAGCTCAATTGTATTGACAGACTTGTTATGTCATGATACTTTCATAAAGAGGAAGTTATAAGTGGGATGGTAGCATTAGTATGTTAAGGTTAGGATGGATACGAATAGTCAGAAATGTTTCAAGATAAAGGAGATGTGAGTTATATTTGGTATGAGTGTCAACGAGCGATAGCATGAGGCGTAAATATTGTTAGGTAATATTGCTATTTCTTGCATATTTGTGGGCTCTAACCCATGAATTTCTAAAAACTGTTTTTCAAGTATTCTTAATAAGGAGCGGCAGGACTGAGTAGTCAGATTCGCATCCAGTTCACTATCTTTAGAGTAGGAGGCTTATTTGATTTCAGCATTTGGTTTCAATTAAACATTTTAGTTATTCTTTATTTCCAAATATGCATAAAATAGCAATAATTTGAATGTTAATAACACTCCGTATTTTTGAAAATTTTGGAATTTAATTATTTCTAGTATTTTTTTTTAATTACACGTGTGCAGTAATTTAATTAAAATGCGTACTTATCGTTGATACAAAAATTAGTCAGCCCAGTTATGATAAGACACGTGTCATCCAACATGGCATAATTATATACACGGAGCAACTTGACATGACGAGCTACTCAGAATACCGAGCAACTATCTGGAAAGACCAAACGACCAAAATAGATTCAATGAATATTCTTATTATGTACCGATACATATGCCTATCTAATTACGGCGTATTGTCTATTCACATGGGCAGCCCAAAGGCTATAAATACATTGTAATACCCTCATAACGGGTAAGTTATGATAAGAAAAAGCTAATCAAGATTAAGGCAAAGCACCCAACAATACAAGACAGTGGACGTAGGCCATTTCCTTAAGGCTAAACCGCTTTAAAAACCCTTTGTCTTATTTCTTTATTCATATTTATCTTTGAATAATTAATTAGATCAAAACTAGTTTTTTACATCAACACTTATTAATATTAATCCGTGTTCTAAAAGGCCCGCCTAGGCTTGAGGCTTGAGGCTTGAGAGAAACGCATCGCCAACGCCTTATTCTTGGTAAAAGGCTTAAAGCACATTTTTTTTTAAAAAAAACCAAAGGATTAGTTGACAAATATTGGTTATGGAGCGTGAATACGAGAAAGATGGCTACCAAACATATGGATATGTTTTCAAAATTCAAGGTATGTATTATTTTATTATATTAGTAGCCTTAGAATAATTAAAATAATAAAAAAAGGAAAAACGCCTTTTTACGCCTAGGCTCCTAAGGCTTGAGGCTTGACCTCTACGCCTCGACCACGCCTCGCGCTTTTTAGAACCTTGGTATTAATTAGGAGATTAAAATTAATATTTATGTGGTAAATTGACTAAGTGTGAATAGTAAACAAGATACGGTAAATTATGAGTACGTCGTTATGAGTAAGAACGACAAGATTGTGACGGTATCTCAACCGGAGCTTGTGAGTAGTTTACTTTAAGGTTGAGTTGGGAAATTTATGTATAGTTACTCAGATGGCGATTTTGAGTTCACGGTTGGTCCCGAATGGGTCAAAATAATCAGAATTAAGTACTCAGGGATAGTAATTAGATTCCATGGGCTTTTTAGACTAGTCCGAACTCAAGTGAGAGTATTTGGGTCATTTTGATGTAACCTAATAACCTAATTTCGGGGTTAAACTATAGGGGTTAGGTGGGTGACGCAGCCATACCATTAGTTCTAAACCCTAAGAGAGGAGGAAGAGAGGAGAAAGCTAAAGGAGGTTAATCTGAGAGAAAATTCAAGGGGTTTCTACCATCAAACCATCACACACGAAGTAGATCAGGCTCTATAATCATTTCAAGGCAAGTAATTAACTTGCTTTAAACTGAATAGTGGTGAATCGTGTTCATATCATGGTAGGTGTACAACAAAACTGTTTTGGAAAGGGTTTTCACAAGTAAAAAGGGGGTTTTGAGAAATTATCCCATATCCTGTAGAGTAAATGCATATTTCATGTTTTTGAATGATTTATACCTGTTGGAAATGGGATTTGGTTAGAGATCCATAGGTTATTCATCATGATTAATAGGAAACCTGCATTAAGACTAAGATTAGTTGTGATGTTCATCATGTAAACCCATTTTTACGGATTAGTTAGGTGATTGTAGAACGTTAGAATAATCTAAGATTTATATCCCTATGCTCTATACGTTTTGATGGATGTAGATTATCATGTAGAACGTGTTTGGGTCGAAATTGAAGAAATGTGGGTTAAGGTTTGTTGAATTGGGTCAGCGAACCGGTTCGCATCCCAGACTGAACCGGTTCGGATTTCGAGGCAGAAAGCGAACCAGTTCGCAATCTAGCCAAACTGATTCGGAATTTCAGTGTTGGCGGTTTGGATTGTTTAAGTTGCTTGGTTAATGAGGAGGGGTTAATTGGAATTTGAACTCTCGTAAGATTTAGAGAATCATAAATAGGAGGGACCTAGGGTGTTTACGTTACCTTAGGACGATAGGGTAATCGAATCTTGATTTGAAATTGTGAGAGAAACAATATACACAGATTTTTTATTAACGAATTGTGAGAGAAGAATTCAGAAACAATTGATGTACGGGCTGGTTGGGTATGTCCAAGTGTTTTAGCGGAGTGATGCTACTTTATTTATTTAATTGATGAAAGCTTAAATCGAGGGATAGACTCGGGATAAGTAGGCTAGTGCTTCGAGCGATATATATATAATAAGGAGTAGAATTTTGACACTATTCAATAACATGATAAGCTAAGTAGGGGTTGTGATGGAGCCACCTAGGCAATAAATGGAGGGTTGGGATTATTTCTCCCATTCTCCCCATTACCCTCATTTGGCCAAACCCTAGCCGCCATCCCATTCTCTCCCTTTCACTCATTTTAGCTCTCTCTCTTTCAACACAAACACTCCCAACTAAAATCTTACCCGCCGCCGCCGCCGCCCGCTGCCGCCGCAGGTAGTCTCTTTTTCACTCTCTTGCTCACGTATGCACTCACACGCACACATATAGATACTTTCATTTGGGTTTCCTTTCTTTTTTGTACATGAGGATTTGAAACCCTTGATTTAAACAGGAACTTCACATCAAATTGGAACATGTATTCTTGGCTCTTTAATATTCTTTGTTGATATACTTATTTTTTCTTTTGCAGATCTAACAGGATGTTTTATTTTTCAATTCCGGGTAAACTCTTTGTTTTGGTACTTTTTTTACCCTGCTTTAGATTTGTATCATGGTGATGTGATACCTATATTTTTTTTGTTTCCCCCCCATAAACAGTTAAATGTGGAATCACCTCTCAACAAAATGACCTTGAAGGCTTTAAGAGTTCATGATTGGGTTGGGTAAGTTTTTTATTCATTTATCTTCTTTTATGCGTTTAATATTGCTGATTCCACCTTTTAATTACGAAAGTTGATATTTAATTAATATTTTGTGTGTATTTTAGATGATCGGAAATGTATATGTTTAATATTGCGGTGTTGAAATCGTTCATTCACAACAGTTTAAGCAGACTTCATGCTCGGTTTTGATTCTCAGCATCAACACTTTTTTTTGAGGTGTTATTTACGATTTACGTTTTCTAACTTGAAATAAATTTTTAATTATTTTATACAACTCCAAATATTTTGCGTGGCCAACAATTGTTGTGGTTTGGATTTTGGCTTAGGGTTTTTTGAATTTCGGGTTTGATGCGATGGAGAGGAGATACTTTATTTATATTTGCTATTTATTTTTAGATTTTCTATTGATTTTCAGGTTTGCTATTGATTTATTAATTGTCAAAGTTATATGTATGAAAATGCTACTGTCATGTAGGTGCTTTTTGGATGTCCGATTATATTAACTGAAGAGGTTCCATTTGGATAGGTGTTTTTGGATATTATCTCAAGAGCTTCCATTTGGCATATTATCCGAATATAGTAATATTTGGTTTATTTCATTTTGTAGACCATATATGCTCTTTTATCAACCACTAATTAGTATATATTTTGATCTTTTACACAAGTTTATGTTTTGATTGTAAACGTTATTATTTTAAAGTTGCACATTCTCTCATATGCATATTTGTTCAGTTTTGTTGATTATGTTGCGCCTTTTACTTGATTTTATTCCGTTTTTAGGTTCGTTTATGTTGAGAATTTCATCTCAATGGGGAAGAGTATGTAAACTTGCAGTGGAGTAATCTTTAATTGCCAAGCATGTAAATTTGCAGTAGAGTATATATATATATTTTTTTCCAGAGTTGAATCCTTTGGGACGGCATCCAAAGTTAGTGGCGTTGGGAGGGGTAAGAAGAGGGTTGTGGAGGAGATATTTATTTGTCCAATTTGCCCAATGATACCATATTTGCCCAGAACACATTGATATATCATATTTGCCCAATTTTAAAACAGAACACCCCTAAACGCTTACACTCTCTTTACTGAGAAAACGTGAGCAACTGAGAAAAAAATTGAAGCTTTACTCTATACCCTATAACTCTGAGTGGTGTTGTGTATTTGAGTTTGTTGTGTATCTGAGTGTTTATTTCAGTTTGTGCTACCGTGTGCGTTCATTCACGCTTTATTCTTGAGTGTTTATTTCGGTGTATTTGTGTTCATTCAAATAGTACGTTGCTGAGTTCGTTCAAATTCTGGAGTGAACACATGACTTTTTTGGTGGATTAAACGTATGTCTGATATGTATGTCTGATACTTTTGATATTTTCTGACTTTTTTGGTGAATTAAACATGACCTTTTATTTTATATGTTCACTCCAGAATTTTAAAGGTTGTTGAGTTCGATCTGTCTTCATCTTACACAGATACCATCTTGGAGGTGTGCTGGCAGGGGAGGCCAAACATCAATCCAAAATCCTGTGTGTTTTGCTTCTCTCCTCCGATCTCATAGCTGATCAGCTTGGACATGAGGCTACAGGAACCGCCATAATAGGCATTCTCTTAAACGTAGGAGAGGAGCAAAGAAAATGACTAAATAGAACGGATGCCGTATCAGGTACTCTAATAGTTGCTTATCATTTCGTTGCAATAATAGTTTCTTATCATTTCGTCATAGTTGCTTATCATTTCAGGGGTTTTCAACTCTAATAAATGTTTTTTGTGGGATAAATATTTTATTGGAGTTTCTACTATTCCACTTTCTGAAATAATTTTGGGTTTCTTTTCTTGATTATGGAGGTATATTGTATTTTCCAATGTCTAAGAAAAAGTTTGTTCTTATATGGTTCTTATACACTAAATATTTATTTGATAGGTTCCACGGTGTCGTTTAACACTATGCACATCGTATTTCAAGTCATCTCTTTTTGCCCGAAGGCCTGAATCATCTGTGTTTGACACAAATTCTACCATACTGACCTGATATAAAAAATGAAAACAAGTCAGAAGGAAACCTTCCAGGTGTCTTGCACTGATCAACGACGTATCCGGGACTTCAACCGCAGAAACGTGAAATTAGATACTGGTTACCACTAGAGCAAACTATAGCTGCTACCCTTTGACAGAAAGACTCTTGAGGTCATTTTTTTATTTATTTTTTCCACGGAGTTTACTTTATTGGTGGACTAAACCTTTTCATCACTTCAAAGAATAAGGCATTATTTGCAGAAGCTGCGCAAGATATTATTGACTTTCTCTTCAGCCCTATCCCATTAGGGAGTGTTGTGTCACTCTTGAAATGAAACACTACTCTCAAAGTGTGGCTAATTTGTACAACAAACAGCATATCAGCCTTAAATGTAGGCATATACATGAAATCACAAAGTCTCAAGACAAGGCTACAACTGCCTCAGCTGACTTCACAATATCTCTGCAAGAATCATATATTTCCTTTGACTGAATCCAATACTCCCCAATTATATTGCTGCAGCTACAAAGATTCTGGGCAGTTTCACGGCTACCTGACAGATTACGATGGTGTAATGTATTCTGTTATGAATTTTTAAGACCCAAAGGTTGAAAGAGGATTTGTAAAGGGGCCAGTATTGCCTATGGTTACGGATGATTAGGTCATATCCCCATTGTCAACCGTCTCATCCGTCTCATTTCTGAACCGGTTGAAAATTTCTCCCAATGACGAAAATTAAATTTCTTTATTGTTCGTTTTGTCGTTTGTTATGAATTTGGGGGGGGGGGGGGGTATTCTGTTTTGTGTTTGTATGATCAAAGGAGCACTTTTGTGTTTGTAACTGGAATAGCAACTGGAATATGTATAAATTATGCTTTGTTTTATGTTTGTAGATTTGTTGTACAATGGGCCTAAGTGCATTGGTCCCAAATCACGCCCTGTTAAGTGTCCTTACTTTTAAGTCATTGGACTAGGCGGAATATTGAAGATTATTCCAGTGTTCACACTTGCCTAATTGCATTGGCATTGTACATGAGCTAAAACCCCTCTCTTACGCTCGGTATCTCTAGCGGTGTGTCATTGAGATAACGATGTCCCAAAAATGAAGACACAAAGTGTGTCATTGACTCGATACAACCAGAGAAAAAATTTCAACCATGCCATTAGTTTTTGTATTTAATTTTGGATACACCATAGTAGATCTGCATGTCCTCTATGATAACATCCCGATACCCCTAGCCAACTTAGACCTATAAGCCTATCAAGTTTTCCTTATAAAATTACTTCTAAAGTCCTAGCTAATAGGTTTAACCACCCGTTCGCCCTCATATTTTCCATAATCAAAGTGCTTTGTGCAAGATACATTGATCCAAAATGATGTTATTGTTGCAAGACAAAATGATCCAGACTATTTATTATTTTTTTCTTTTATTAAGACCATATTACTCCCACCCTGAAGTCTTGCTGTTTGTAAGCTGAATTTTACTCCCGCCCTGTGTTGTGATTTATTGTTTATGCAACATATTGGTTGGGCTTGAACTCTATGGTGAGTTTTGATGTTCAAGCATTTGTTGTTACAGATTTAGAAAGGGTGACTATTGAGTCCTATCTCATAAACTATCATATCACTGTTATATATTTATTAATTGTCCATGTTTTAATTTTCTTATGGTATTGTAGTTTTGCACAACTTTTTCATGTCACTACACTTTCTAATCATTTGTCTTTATGATTTATCCTTTAATCATCTTATGAATTGAACATTTTGTACTTTTCCCGTTGAACATTGCTGAAATAGTGTTGTGCTTTTTTCCTGTTGAATAAATGTTGAAATTAGAAGATTGGCTTGATTATATTTTTTTGTATATCTCTCACACTTGGATTCACTAAACTATGGTTCAGTACTGGTATAATCTGCATTTTATCTTATTTTAATTTTTGCAGATTAGCTATACTCTATTTCCGACTGAGAGTGTGGGATGGGTACGGGGCTCGAGCTGGACAGAATTAAGACAAGTTGAACTGCTGTAATTGGTGCTCGGAGATAAAAAAGAACCGCCATAAAGTGAAGAATAATGCATGACGGTACCACCAGAAAAATCACTGATAACTCTTTGGTTTGTCCTCATGCGTGCCTCATTGTCACGATTGGTTTGTCTTTTTGCCTGCGCCTCTATGCTCTTCACAAATTTTTAGTTGTTTTTTCTTTTTTGTTAAGAAAGAAACTTCTATTTTTTTCGTAAATATGTCTACGTATATATATATATATCTGTGAAGTAATTAGTTGGTCTATTGAACAGTAAATTTGTGATCCCGTTTCAGTGTCGGTTGATGCGCCAGCTAAGAGACGAGAGTTCTTTTCAAAGATAGAAGAGGAGCTTGACATTTAAAGCTACTAAGGAAGAGCTTGACATTTAAAGCTACACCTATGCCAAGTTTCTACAAGGAACCCCCTCCAAAACTTGAACGGAAGAAGATGCCAACCACTCGGCCGATAGCTCCTAAGCTTGGAAGGAACAAAAGTTGCATTGTTGCATCCAACAACTACTCGGAGGGTGGCGGATGAGGTTGCATTTTATGTTAGAAAATGGCTCCGGATGTGTTGTAAAGGTCATGATATGAATTTTCATTACATGAAAATAGAAGAACATGAACTTTTGTGGGGTTCTTATAAGCATTCTAGATAATTTATAACAGTAGCATTCTAGATAATTTTAAAGAGAACAATGGTTGTGGTTTTGGTTTTGCAGATTTTCATTTTTAATGTGGTTTTGGTTTTGCAGATTTTGGTATACACTCTTCTCTATTATCTCTCTCTTTCTTTCTTTGTTTTAGGTGTGTGGGGTTTATTTTTTCTATTTTGGTAGTTTTTCATGACACTTATTGAGTTTAAAATCTCATGGCTCTCTGTATTAGTTTCACTTCTATAAACAATAAACTAGGCATGATATACCTCCCCCGCCCCGTCCTTGGACTTTGCATTAAATGTGGTCGGATCATATTTGTGTTTAATATAAGTGTTTGGATACAATGGAGACCTGGAAATTCCTTTCAGAACCAAAAAATGAAGCAGGGTAGTTCCGGGGAAGAACTGAAATTGCACCAGATCAAATATATATTTATTTGATACACACAACCATTGATAAACGAAGATGAACCCACCACCAATATATATTTTTTTGTTCATCTTCGTTTATCAATGGTTGTGTGTATCAAATAAATATATATTGGTGGTGGGTTCTACATTAATTTGTACTCACTTTTTTTTACAGAGAACTGATGCACATAACTGTCTGGGATCTTCTCCGTGAAACGGTACATCATTCTTCTCTATTCTAGAATCTCATGTCTTCCACAAACATTACTTTAAAATTATCCCACCCACTGGTGACAATCTTCTATCACTGTTTAGCCTTTTCTCACATCAACTACAACTCGAACCAAAATTAAGAAAGCGATTTTCTATTTATAATTTTTCTTGGTTTCGAGGTTCTGTATGTTTTGAATTAGATTTTTTCTTGGTTCAGCATCACCCTATGTTTCTCTCTATTCTATTTGGCTAAAATTCTAACTGATTGTTTTTGTAAAGTTAGTCAAAATATTTTGGATTTAAACATTGTACGGATTATAACGCCATTTTTTTTTCATTCCAACTGTTTAAAGCTTATCTGTTTGAGTGTTTTTACAGGTTGAATGCCATGTGTTTGATAAAATGACCATATGAGCTTTTTAACCTTATCATTGTGTATTTTTGTTATGGTTTGGTGTTGTTTAGTTAGCGGAGTCGCACGGAAATGAGGTCGGAATGACGAAACAAATTAGTGGGTTATACTTATACTGTTTATTTTATATATTTATGGATTAGCTTTCACATGTAAATTCTATTGTCATTAAACTCCCTAATCTTGGCTCAGCATTGTTATTTAAGTGAATTTGGATTTTTTTCCCTGATTTGTAAAAAAGGTGTTTTCTTTGTCAGTTATACTCTATGTATTAATTAACAGTTCAGTGTATTGGTTTCCAGATTACTGTTACAGATTTATTTTTCTTTTTTCTAATTTTGCAATTTTTGAGGGTTGCTCTTTTGTATACTTTTAGTTCAAGGCATCTCTGTTTTGTTTACTTTTCGGATATAATGTTTTCATGTACAAAATAACGTCTTGGATTTTTGGAGTTAAAAAACGGATTTACATTTTTTGGTACTTATTTTTTGTTCAAACCATGTTGGGTTTTTGGAGTATTCTCTCTCCCCCTGTTTAATGTGTTCCATATCGCTGTCAATGCGTTCAATAATCTGCAATGTGTTCAATAATCTGATGTCAATGTGTTCCTTATCGCCAACTAAATTGCATCCGCTTATTAAGATCCAAATCTTCATTTCATTGTCTAAAATTTCGTAGTGTTCAAACTGACTGAAGTTAGAGCATTCTGTAGCTTAATGTAATGTGTATGTTTTTTGGACTTAATGTCAATGTTCATTCCATAGCTTAATGTAATTCTTTAGCTTAATGAAATGATTTAGTTGCTTAATGTTATAGCTCTATGTTATAACTTTAATCTTTTTCTTTATTTCCTACATAGATTGGAGAATGGGGATCTCTCTCTTGACAATCCCATGAGTATTTGTTCCAAAGCTTAGTAAGTTGTTTTGTTTTAAAATCTTACATTTTTCTAATTTGAGTTATGTTTTTAACTTTTCTAATTTCTTTCTTGATTAAATATTCTCTGTGTGACACAAGAGTTCCTTGTATGCATTACATGGATCTTTTCAAAAAGAAATAACTCGAATGCTATTATTGGTTCTTAATGTTTGAAAACAAGGTTATATTGATGAGCTAGAGTTTGGACTGAAAAGTTGCACTGCTGTCTGCGCAGATGTGCTTCATGTCTGCGCTGCTGTCTGCACTGTTGTGTTCCATGTCTGCGCCATGCCTATGGCACGTCTGCTCTGCTATGCTTCGATCTTAATAAGAAGCTGACCCCATTCCCATCTGATGAGCCCAGTGGTAAAGAGTTCATGTTTAAGTAGGTCCTCTTGAATAACTGCCAAGAGGGATTTGAAAGCGCCGACAAAATGAGGGCAGAAATAAGGCACTTGACAGCCCCCAAGCAAGAATCGGAACGCAGAGTTGTGTGGTTATTACATGTATTGTGGTAAAGTTAGAATTATATGTCATTAGTTAGAGTTATGTACATATGGATTTTAAATGTTTTGTAATTTCATGAGATGCATAACTAATCTACCACATGGTTTTTAAGTAGTTGAATTTCCTTAATACTATTCTGTTTTAAGTTAAAATAGTATGTTTTGGGAGAAATGCCAAAACTTTTTAACCGTAAATCAGAATGAGGCGATTTTGGCACCATTGTTTCAGGCTATTTTCGGTGTTGCTCAAGGGGTCAAATCTACTTTTAAGTATGCAATTCTGTTTTTTCATTGTCAGGGTTGGTTCATGTGAGGTTTTTTCGTCAATTTTTTACCTATTATGATTATGTCATGTGGTAGTTGATTCAACTCTGCGTATAAGTCGTTGGATTATTTATTATTTGTTAAACATGGTAGATAGTCCTATAAATAAAGTATAATATGGTCATTTTTTTAAATTACATTTTGTTTTGTCGGGGAACAAAATTTTCGCCATTTTGCAGTTACGTACTTAGGAATTTTTTGACGTTTTGTGATTACGTATTTTAAAAAATTTTGTCGTGCCTTCAGACACGGGCATTCCGCGAGTGTATATATATATATATATATATATATAGAGAGAGAGAGAGAGAGAGACAGTATATATACGAATAAGAATAATATATGTGTGTATGATATTTATGTGAAACATACCCCTCTAGTGCTATCAGCGAAGGTTGCGCGAAGTGGGAACACAGCAGGCTAACAATCGACCACAGGTCATAGCGCCGTGTTTATACCTTGTGTATTGGTTATTCGAAGTGAGACAATTAGGGTATAGTTGGGACTCACTATCGAAGGCCTATGACCGCCTCCAATACGTTTGCAATTTTACCGAATCGGTGTGAGAGTCCGACCACCGGTAACCGGGATGAAGTGAGCATACCCTGGATGATGATAGCATTGTAGAGAATGGCATCCAATGAGTTAGTACTCGGAGGAAGGCATCTAATGAGTTAGTGTTCGGGGAATAGCACCCAATGGGTTATTACTTGGGGGATGGCGACTATAGGCGACTATACGTGACATATGTGTATTTGTTGTAGTATCACTTACGTACATAGTAGTGTGGTTAATTATATAAGGGCTTGATACTTTAAGAGAGAATGCTATAAATAACTAGGATAAAGTTATGAGAATGATAAATGATGAAATGATTAATTATGCTAATGAGAGAAATAGCTAAGAAATGAACGATAGACAATACTCGGGTTAGAGTGGTGTATTAGTAAGATTTGTAACAGGACTAGTTAGGCGGAGTAGTGTAACTAGGCGGGTAAAGATGTATGCGCAAGGTGTGCACTATAGTCGAGAAGTGAAGGACATCTCATGAGAGTGCGACATCGGCTTAAATATGGAAAGTTTTACTGCATATTTATTTACTGCATCTTAATAACTTGCAAATATTTTTCACAGCTTTTGGGCTCTGACCCGCGCCAAAAAAAAATTAAAAACTTTTTATGTGTCCATCCACAGCTATGGATGATTACTCTTTCCAGGGATACATAGTTGCCGCGGATGTGAAGGATTACAGAGTTCTGAGTAGCCGTTTTCTTTATTGCATTCTAGACTAGGCTCGATTTCAATTATATGTTGGGCATGTTGCCCCTTTATTCCAGGCTCAGTTATTTTTAGTTATCTATTTCATTCAGATAATTTGATTGGATTTTGGTAACCGATGATTTATTCAGTGTCCGATTTTATATTATGCATCTAAACTTCCTCATTTGGTGTGAATTGTTTATCTAGTTTTATTTTCATTGGATTATGATTGAATGATTTTATTTTGGCGTGTTAATTAAAGATTAAAATATGACACTGCTTGTTGAACTAATAGGTGGTTAGTAATTAATTAAATTTCGACAGTGATGCTAAGAATGAGCCATATGAGACTACCATTTTATTTTGGTAGCGGGCTGGCCACCCATTATTTTAATAGGCGGGTTGTGATAGATTGTATCAGAGCATCAGGTTCTGATGTTCTAGAGGATATGTGCGGCTTTTTACGTTTCAGCGTAGCGTCCTTTGATATAGAGCCCTATTTTTAGGACAGTTGCATTCATATTTGCGCGTTTACATATTTCCGCTCTTCTGCTAATTGTTTTGTATTTGACCGTGAGCTAATACAATTTCGATACCATTTCAGATCCAGCCAAGGATAAACTGTCAAACGAGAGTGAGTGCTAGGGAGAAAGCCCCACAAGGGAACATTACGGCTACAAAGATGGCCGACATTGCGGCATAGGCTGTTAATGCGGCGATGACCGCAATGGTACAACATTTTTCGCAGACTCAACCACAGCAACCAGTGGCACCAGTCGCTCAAGCCCACACGAAACCATTTGGATTGGCAGAGAGTGAGGAAGACATTCCAGAAAACGCATCCACAGGAGTTTCAAGGTAGCTCAGATGTAGTCGTTGCTAGTCAGTGGAAGAAGCGCATGCAGTGCCACCTCCATATGGTTGAGTGCAGTGACGCTCAGGTGCAGATTTTAGCAACATTCAAGCTAGTCGGTGCATCTTTGTAGTGGTGGGAGTCGATCACCACCTCTGAGGAGAGAGATACTACGACGATCACCGAGTTCTGGGGGAGTTTCGATCGCAAGTACTTTCCTTCGGCGATCCAGACAGAGATGAGGAGGAGATTTAATGCGGTGGTGCAGGGAGATCGGTCCAAAGCTGAATACGAGGAGTCTACCCGTCTGGTAAACTTTGTGCCCGATGAGGTGAACAACGAAGAGAAGATGTTAAAGTTCATGGATGGACTTACTTGGAGGATCACGCAATACTTTCTTGGTAATTCGGGCCAATCGCATGTGCACCGTACCGTATGGCCCCGCTAGAAATGCGGGAGTTGAGGGATCAGATTCATCAGCTCTTGGGACAGGGCTTTATCAGGCGGAGTGCATCGTTGTAGGGTGCACCAATGTTGTTTGTAAAGAAAAGAGATGGGTTACTTCGTCTGTGTAGACTACCGGAAGTTGAACAAGGCAAAGATACGGAATAATTATCTGTAGCCTCGAATCGATGACCCGTTTGATCAGTTGAGAGGAGAAGCATTCTTCTCGAGGATAGATTTGTCGTCGGGGTACCATCAGTTGCGTATCAGAGAGGAGGACGTTCCTAAGACCGCATTCTTGACACGGTATGGATCGTATGAGTTCAGAGTGATGCCATTTGGGTTGACTAATGCGTCGGCAGCGTTCATGGACCTCATGAGCAGGGTCTTCAAGGAGTTTCTAGAGTAGTTCGTGATTGTGTTCATTGACAACATTCTGATTTATTCTCGCACGGAGGGTGAGTATGCAGAGCATCTGCATTTGGTTCTGCAGTCATTACGGGATCACCAGTTATACGCCAAGTTCGAGAAATGCGAATGCAGTTTTTTTAGCACATTGTATCGGGTTGATGGATTTCAGTAGATCCGAGTAAAGTATCAGTGGTGAGGGAGTGGGGACAGCCCACGACACCGACAAAGTTTCGAAGCTTTTTTGGGTTGGTTGGTCGGGCATTATCGCCGCTTTATAAAGGGTTTCTCGAAGATTGCGGGACCATTGACCAATCTGACTCGTAAGGGGGTACCGTTCGTATGGGATGACTTAAAGCCCGTGCTCGCACTGCCTAGGAGAGGAGTGGAGTGCCATGTTTTCACATATGCATCTATGCAGGGACTTCGGGGTGTATTGCAACAGGAGGATAGGGCTATAGCTTATGCATCTCGCAAGCTTAAGCCCCACGAGAGGAATTACCACACACACGACCTAGTGCTAGCAGTTGTCGTATTTGCCTTGAGAATTTGGAGGCGCAATCTTTTGGGTGAGAGGTTCAGTTTATTCACGGATCATAAGTCACTACAGTATTTGTTCACGCAGAAGGATCTGAATAAGCGGCAAAGGAGATGGTTGGAGTTCATGAAGGATTACCAGTTTGATATTCAATATCATCCTAGGAAGGCTAAAATGGTCGCAGACGCGTTAAGCCAACGACCTACTGGAGAGGTAACAGATATCTAGAAGGTGAAGTGGGGTGAGCTTCAACATGACGACGAGCTTGCAAGTCAGTTTTGGCTATCACACCCGAGATTGTTATGCGGGTAGTGAAAGTACAGGTCGGGGACTAGTTCTGTCAGGACAGGGTGAGGCAGTTATTAGCAGATGGGGCGGAATCCTACTCGATTAGTTCCGAGGGAGGCTTACGCTTCAATGGGAGGCTTGTCGTTCCGAAGGATGCGGACTTGAGACACGCAGTGATAACCAAGTCTCACGGGTCGAGGTTTACGATACATCCCGGCGGGAATAAGATGTACCAAAATATGCACAGGCAGTATTAGTGGTCGGGGATGAAGCGGGACATAGCAAAGTTTGTCTCGAAGTGTGTTACATGCCAGTTAGTGAAGATAGACCACCAGATACCGATAGGGATGTTGCAGCCACTTGAGATCCCAGTATGGAAGTGAGAGCATCTCGATGGACTTCATTACTAGGTTGTCAACATCACAGAGAGGTCACGACTCCATCTGGGTGATTATGGATCGATTTACCAAGGTGGTCCATTTTTTACTAGTTCGTACGGATTATAAGACGAGACAGTACGCGCAGTTATTTATCACCAAGATAGTGAGGCTGTATGGGATGCCGATTAATATTGTATTGGATAGGGACAAAAATTTTGAGTCCTACTTTTGGCAAAGTTTTCAGGAGGCTATGGGCACTAATATCACCCGCGGACTGATGGGCAGACTGAGTGGGTTAATCAGATGTTGGAGCAATACCTTCAATTGGTAGAGTTCGCTTATAATAAGTCCTACCAGTTTACCATCGGCATGACACCATTTGAGGCGCTTTATGGACGGCCTTGTCGTCAATGTTTAAAAAGGCGAAAGGCGAGGCGAGGCGTTTTAGTCGCGGCGAGGCGAGGCGTAAGCCTCGAGGCGCTTGAGGCGTAAGCCTCACCGAAAAGAAAAAAAAAAACAGCAAAATAATATTAAAAAAATACTAATAAAACCATAAAAATAAAATAACAAAGAAATATAAATAAAACTACAAAAAAAACATCCTTGAGGGCTTTCTCACATAGTTTGACATTTTTTTGTTCCCCCCCCAATATAACTTTTTAGAAAAAGAAAATCAATTTGAACATATTGGTTATTTTAAATATGACAATAAATTAATCAATGCAAAATCGTATTGGCAAAATCATTTTTTTAGCTTCATTCACATATTGGTTCTTTTATAATATGACAATAAATTAATCAATGCAACTTAACAATCAAATTTATTAAAAAAAACATTGATTTTCAAGCTAAGATTAAAAAAATAGCAACTTTATTAAAAAAATAATAAAACATATTAACCTAAGTTAAAACATATTAATATAAGTTGAAAACCAAAAAATAGAAACCTTTTAAAAAAAAGTCATATTGAAGTTAATTTTGTACATTTATTTCAAACAAACTATATATTTGTAAAAAATATAGTCTCAAACAAATTTATACACTTATTTCAAACAAATTAGTAAAGAAAAACAAAATTAAGTGCAACTTTAAAACTAAACTAAAATAAAAAAAGAATAAGAGTTAGTAGATTAAAACAACATTTTTTTAAGTTAGGTGCAATTTTAGAAAAATGAAGAATTTTAACCTATAAAAAAACAGACTTTGTGATGAAAGTTTTTTTCCCGCGCCTCAGGAAAAAGGCGTGAGGCGCATCGAGGCGTAAGCCTCGAGGCGCATTGAGGCGTAAGCCTCAAATTCAGCCCTGACCTCGAGGCGTACGCCTCTTCCGCCTTTTTAAACATTGCTTGTCGTTTGCCCACTTGTTGGTTAGCGGTGGAGGACAACAAGCAGTTCGGACCAGAGATGATTTAGGATATTACTGTCAAGATCGAGCTCATTCGGAGACGCATACGGACAGCTCAGGATAGGCAGAAGAGCTATGCGGATGCAGACAGGAGGCACATAGAGCTAGACATAGGGAATCAGGTCTTGGTGCGGGTGTCTCCTATGAAGGGAGTCATGCGATTAAGGAAGAAAGTGAAGCTAAAACCGAGGTATGTTGGGCCCTTCCCGGTCATTAAGAGAGTAGGAGCAGTCGCTTATTGACGTAAACTACACGTCAATGGCCAAGAAAATCAACAAACCCTAACTTTAGAGAGAATCTAGAGATTTTTATATTTCAAAATGGAGAGTGTCCTCAAATGAGGAATACAAGGGGTATTTAAAGGGGGAAGTGGCTGAGGCTCTAAGCTAAGGCTCAAATAACAAAAATGCCATTAATTGCCTTTACTACTTCTAACCTCTAAATACTAAAGCAAAAACGAATACAATGCCAAAACAAAATAAAAGAAAATAAATAACTAATATGCCCAAAAATGATGATTATGCTCTCGATTCACATCATCCCCCCCCCCCCCCCCCGTAAAGAGTTCGTCCTCGAACTCAAAAAGGGAAGACCAATCGAGTCGCCTTTCAAAACTGTGATCAAGGCATGCTGGGGAAGCTCCGCGGACACGTCTAAATAGTCAGGTGGCTGATCCATCTCCAATAGGTCGCGGCGTCACGGGAGAGAGCAGTCAGAAGCTCGATGATCAACATTGCCACAATTGTAGCACCGAAATGTAGGAGGCCCCGGCTGAGGTGCAGCGGAAGTAGGGGCTGCAGCTATCACAGGAGGCACGGTTGGGGTCGAGACAAGTGTAAGTGGGGCCCGTGAGGCTGGAAAAGCTGCAAGCGCGACGTGGTAGCCCTCAACCTTGGTTGCATTCTCGACCGCCAAGTGAGGAATGTGGGTATCTCTCTCAAACAGAGTTCATTCTGAATGTACGACTGCAGCCCCAAAACATAGTGGTTGATCCGCCGATCCTTCGTCTCAAGGAGACAGGCCCGGGTGCACAGAAGCTGGAACTACTCCGTATACTCCACCACCATAGACGTGCCCTGCCTGAGAGACTGAATGCAAGCAAAAAGGTTGCGCTCGTAGGTGGGTGTGATGAATAATGTTTGGAGGGAGGCCAACCCGGGCGAATCCCTTAAATTTGGTGACTGCGAGGAGAACACATTGGTGGCCCTGAATCAACTTATAATCGAAAACCGTCTCCATCGAAGCCAACCAATTAATCATGACATCTGGCGAGAACTGCCCGTCAAACATGGGAACGTCAACACGTATATTCCCACAGAGACTCCGGGAAAGCAACTGAAGTGCCATTGATATGTGGTCTCCATCCTGATGAGCCTCAAGGCCCATCACATCACCCGGCGCAGGTGCAACATAATCTGCAGGAAATCAGTGGCATTTGGGCAAGTGGTGGACGATGAGGATAAACATGTGTTGCCACAGGAGGTACTGAAGGGTTGTGATGGGGGCACGTGTCGATCAGATCATGCTCTCCACAATAAAAGCACTGGAGGTCTCAAAGCGGAACGAAGCGAGGAGGGCCGGGTGGGGGAGGTGGAATCCACTCCAAGACGTTGCGGTGAGTATCCTCAGCGTCGAAGGATGAGGAGTCAGTGTAGAGTAGGGAAAGATCATGATGGGAAGGGGTGTGATGCGACGGTGGAGGGGGTAGGATGTACGGGGGTGGGCAAAGGTGTATAAGTGGGGGGGGTAGTAGTGAGTTGGGATCAAGGACAAGGCCGTGGGTTTCTATATGATGGTGGAGGGTTTCGGGATAGGTGGGAAACCCGTGGGGGTTGAAAAAGGTAGGAGGTTGAGGGGGTGGGGCATACTTGGGTTGAATTGAGGACTCGGGTTGCTTGTTGGGATGGGGTAAGTAGGTAGGGAGTTGGAAATAGGTCGTTAGGGTGCGGGAATTGAATCGGGTTGGGCACAAGAGGGCCTCGGGGTAAGGTGGGGAGTCCTATTGGCAAAAATGGGTCGGGCAGCGGGTTTTGGGGTATCCGGGGCAGGTGGGGCTGAAAAATGGGTCGAGATGGGTCGGGTTAACTTCTAGGTTTTTTTAATGTGGCAGACAAGGAGGGAAATGAGTCGGAGGGGGCCGGTTTGGAGGTTTTGGGCTGGAGCAGCTGGGTCGGCAGCAAGTTGGTTTCCTGGGTCGGAAACGGGCCTGGGTATGTGGAATTCTGGGTCGGGGGTTAGGATTTTGGCCGGGGAAGCTAGGTTGGCCTGTTTTGTGGAGTTCGAAGGCTGGGGAAGGCAGGCGGGGGTGGGGTGTTGGTGGCAGGGGGTTTCAAGTGCAGCAGGGTGGGCTGTTTGTGGGTTGTGGGGATTGTCGGCAGTGGTGCGAGGGGAGTAGGCTGCTGCTAGGGCAGCGGGGTGGACTTGGGGAGTAGTGAGTTGGGTTAAGACAGGTTTGGGGGTTGTTAGGGCTAGGATTTCACCAAAAATAGCCCCGGGGCCGGAGGAGTTAAGGTATTTGGAGGGTGTGGTGGTTGGCCAGTGGGGGTTAGGGTTTAATGAAGTTTGAATGTTGGAGAAGAGTTGTAGGAAAGACTCTACTTGTTGGTGTTGCCTTTCCAATCTTTGCATCAAATCTTGGTTGGCCTCTTCTAGTTGTTAGGATCTTCTTGGAGCCATTGAAAGTGTACAATTTTTTTGATAACTACACACCAATACACCAATCGGGCAGCGACACCTCGCTCTAATACCAATTTGACGTAAACTACACGTCAATGGCCAAGAAAATAAACAAACCCTAACTTTAGAGAGAAAATCTAGAGATTTCTTATATTATAAAATGGAGAGTGTCCTCAAATAAGGAATACAAGGAGTATTTAGCTTAGGCTCTAAGCTAAGGCTCAAATTACAAAAGTGCCATTAATTGCCTTTATTACTTCCAACCTCTAAATACTAAAGAAAAAAGGAATACAATGCCAAAACAAAATAAGAGAAAATAGCAAAAAGAAAATAAAATACTAATTTGCCCAAAACTGACGATTATGCCCTCAATTCACATCACTTATAGGCTGGATTTAGCGGATCATTTATAGCGGATCCACAATGTGTTCCACGTGTCGTCGCTAAAGAGATATAAGGAGTGAGAGGGCCTATTAGCATATTCCATTGGAGGAGATAGACTTGTGGCCAGAAATCTCATATGAGGAGAGACTGGTTGCTATCCTTGATCGTAGTTAGCGTAAGCTGCGGTCTAAGGTGGTGCCCCCCGATTACGGTTCAGTGGGGGCACCATAATGCAGACGAGTCGACGTGGGAGCAGGAGGATGATATGCGAGAGCAGCATCACGAGCTTTTCGAAGCAGGTACGTCCAAATTTCAGTGACGAAATTCATTCGTAAGGGGGGAAATATGTAACACCCCGTATTTTTGAACAATTTGGAATTTTATTATTTCTGGCATTTTTTTTTTTAAATTATACGTGTGCAGGAATTTAATTAAAATGGAATATTGTGTATTTATTAAATATTAATTGGGAGAGATTAAGATTAATATTTATGTGGTAAATTTACTAAGTGTGAAAAACTAAGTAGCACGGACTCGACACGTAATACGGGATACGACTCGATTCGGGATACGGGATACGTGATTTTTCCAAAATGTAGGATACGGATACGCAAGGATACGTTAAATATTTATTATTTTACTTTATATATATTAATGATAAACTTGATAAAATGAAACTAAAGCATCAAACACCATTATATTAAAGTGTTCAAATATGATAATTGTTGTCACCAAACAAACACCATTACAATAAACTCTACAAACATTAATAGGAAAAAAAATTCAGAAGGTTTTTATTTATGAAAAAAAAAGGATTCAAACAGCGGGATGTTAAGGTTAAAAATAACACAGCTAAGAGTGAATGAAAACAGTTAAAGAAAACAATACAGTTAAAAACAACACACAAAAAAAAGAATGAAAACATAAAAAACAGTTAAGAAAAAAATCATAAAACAATACAGCACAAGCAAAGAATGAAAAACAAACAGCACAGTTAAAAAAAAAACATAGTAAAGGAAGAAAAAGAATCAAAGAATGAAAAACAACACATAAAAAAAAGTAAAAAACAACACACGCAAATGAGGTCAGAAGTGAAAAAAAAATACCTTGAGAAGTTAAGAAAAGAAAAATATAAATAAAAATTATCCTAAAAACGTATCCTAAAAACGTATCCAAAGCGTATCCTAACGTATCCCCAACGTATCCCAGCATATCCTAGACATTTTAAAAATAAATAAAAATTAGGATACTCTAGAATTCGCGTATCCTAACATATCCTAGCGTATCCCGTATCCTATACGTGTCCAACAAAAATTCGCGACCTCCCGAGAGTATCCGTGCTTCATAGGTGAATAGTAAATAAGATATGGTAAATTATGAGTACGTCGTTATGAGTAAGAACGACAAGATTGTGACGGTATCTCAACCGCAGCTTGTGAGTAGTTTACTTTACGGTTGAGATGGAAAATTTATGTATAGTGACTCTAATGGCAATTTTGAGTTCACGGTTGGTCCCTAATAAGTCAAAATAGTCAAAATTAAGTACCCAAGGGTAGTTATTGGGTTCCGGGGGCTTTTCAGACTAGTCCGAACTCATGTGAGAGTATTTGGGTCATTTTAATGTAACCTAATAACCTAATTTCGGGATTAGTGGGTTAAACTATAGGGTTAGGTGAGTGAGGCAGCCATACCATTAGTTCTAAACCCTAAGAGAGGAAGAAGAGAGGAGAAAGCTAAAGGAGGCTAATCTGAGAGAAAATTCAAGGGGTTTCTACCATCAAACCATCACAAACGAAGTGGATCAGGCTCTACAATCATTCCAAGGCAAGTAATTAACTTGCTTTAAACTGAACAGTGGTGAATCGTGTTCATATCATGGTAGGTGTAGAACAAAACTGTTTCTGGAAAGGATTTTCACATGTAAAAAAGGTGTTTTGAAAAATTATCCCATATCCTATAGAGTTAATGCATATTTGATGTTTTTAAAAGATTTATACTTGCTGGAAACAGGATTTGGTTAGAGATTTATAGGTTAATCATGATTAATTGGAATTCTAAATCAAAACTAGGGTTAGTTGTGATGTTCATCATGTAAACCCATCTTTATGGATTAGTTAGGTGATTGTAAAACGTTGGAATCATCTAAGATTTATATCCCAATGTTCTATACGTTTGAATGGATGTACATTATCATGTAGAAGGTGTTTGGGCCGAAATTGGAGAAGAAATCTGGGTTACGGTTTGCTCACATTCCAGGCCGAACCGTGATATTGTGAGAGAAACAATATACGCAGATTTTCAATTAACGAATTGTGAGAGAAGAATTCAGAAACACTTTATGTACGGGTTGGTTAGGTAAGTTCGAATGTTTTAGCGGAGTGATGCTACTTTATTTATTTGATTGAAGAAAAATTAAATAAATTAAGAATCGAGGGATAAATTCGGCATAAGCATGCTAGTGCTTCAAGCGATAGGCACGGATTAGCCGGATTTGTGATGATATATATATACGGGTATAAAGACAGCATATATACGAATAAGAATAAATATCTGTGTGTGATATTTATGTGAAACATACCTCTCTAATGCTATCAGCGGAGGTTGCGCGAAGTGGGAACACAGCAGGCTAACTATCGATCCCAGGTCATAGCGCCGTATTTATACCTTGTGTGATGGTTATTCGAAGTGAGACGATTAGAGTATGGTTGGGACTCACTATCGAAGGATTATGACCGCCTCCAATACGTTTGCGATTTTACCGAGTCGGTGTGAGAGTCCGACCGCCGGTAACCAAGATGAAGTGAGTATACCCTGGATGATGATAGCATTGTAGAGAATGGCATCCAATGAGTTAGTACTCGGGGGATAGCACCCGATGGGTTATTACTCGGGGGATGATGACTATACGCGACATATGTATGTTTATTGTAGTATAACTTACGTATATAATAGTTCGGTTAATTATATACGGACTTAATACTTTAAGAGTGAATGCTATAAATAACTAGGATAAAGTTATGAGAATGATAAATGATGAAATGATTAATTATGCTGATGAGAGAAATAGCTAAGAAATGAACGATAGACAATACTCAGGTTAGAGTGGTGTATTAGTACGATTTGTAACAGAACTAGTTAGGTTGGATAGTGTAACTAGACGGGTTAAGATGTATGCACTTGGTGTGCACTTTAGTGGAGAGGTGAGGGGTATCTCATCTCATGGGACTGCAACACCGACTTATATATGGAAAGTTTTACTGCATATTTATTTACTGCTTCTTAATGACTTGCAAATATTTTTCAAAGGTTTTGGGCTCTGACCCGTGCCAAAATAATTTTATATGTTTTTTAAGTATCCATCCACAGGGACGCCATGCATGATTGTTCTTTCCAGGGATACGTGGTTGCAGCGGATGTGGAGACTTACAGAGTTCTGAGTAGCCGTTTTCTTTATTACATTCTAGACTAGGCTCTATTTCAATTATCTGTTGGACATGTTGCCCCTTTATTCCAGACTCAGTTATTTTTAGTTATCTATTTCATTCAGATAATTAGATTGGATTTTGGTAACCGATGATTTATTCGGTGGCCAGTTTTATATTATGCATCTAGACTTCCTCATTTAGTGTGAATTGTTTATCTAGTTTTATTTTCATTGGATTATGATTGAATGGTTTTATTTTGGCGTGTTAATTAAAGATTAAAATATGATACTGCTTGTTAAACTAATAAGTGGTTAGTAATTAATTAAATTTCGACAGTGATGCTAAGAATGAGCCATATGAGACTACTGTTTTATTTTGATTGTGGGCTGGCCACCCATTATTTTAATAGGCGGGGTGTCACACATGTCAAATTGTTGTCAAATAGAAAAGCGCGTCTCTCTCTCAACTTTTAAGGTTACACACACAGAATTAATATAGTTGAAACATCCTCTATAAAGAGGAGAGAGGATGTAGAGAATATTACTAATATCTGAATAAGCGATATAATGGTACCATGTCCGTAAATAACATAATAATAATGATAATAATAACAATAATAATTTTGATAGTAATATAAAGATAATTCAAGACAAGAAAGCTACTAATACATTGCCAACTTTGATTTGGTAAAGTGACAAATTAAACATTCTTAAAATAAAAATAAAGAATACATTAATACATGCATCTATATAGCATCAAAAAGGACGAATTAAGATAGATACTCCTGAAAGAACATTTTAAATAACTTTGAGGAATTTATAAGGTATATATAGGCCAAAGATATTTTATATCCACAGTATAAAAAAAATAGAAATAAAAGTAATTCAATACCATATCTAGTCTGCTTGAAATCCTTTTGGTCCTCCTTTGAAAGCTCTGCATAATCCTGGGGATATTGGACTCTGAAGCTAACCTGTGAACACAAAAAATACATAGATGAATGGACAATAACTGTCACAATGTTTAAAAGCTTACTCTCTTCAGTGAAAAAAGACATCTGTCAACATATTCTTCAACCCAATTACCTCTCTCCCCCTTTTTCACAAGCAACTTATGAAATTTGTAACTAGGAAATTGAATTAAAATTTAAGTTCCATATGTTCGCTCAAAATTCAACCCTTCCCAACAAATGTTGTAAATTTTTTAATAAGAAACAGGATGCTTTTTTATTTTAATAATGCAATTTTTTATTAATCATACCAATGAAGAAGGAAATTCATGAGCTTATTTTCTACTGGATAGCTGCAACTACTCGCGACAAATCTATACAAGCTACAGAAAGATAAGGAACATGTTTATGTTGAGGTTCTATACTAAAAGTCATGGTTCTTTAGTGAATTTTAGTATGTCCATTTAATGAGAATCTGCTTACGTAATGTTTCATCATATTATTTATATATTTATGCATAAGTGTCTTTTATTCTATATAGTAGATGATTTGGTGTGTGGAGTTCGGCTTACATATAAATTGTTGCACAATATTTTAGTAGGTCTATCTTGATTACAGAAAACAGTATAGTTTCGACTTATTGTGCTAGTACACCGTGTGTATTGAGCGGGACCAATTTGAGATAATTGTCTTTATATTGACTATATAAGATAATGCACATCTCATGGTTATTATGGGTGCTTAAGCTCTTAATCCAGACATAATTAATGGACACGTGCATCAACTGTTCATAACTTTGACATATTGGATGAGATTCATTTATGGATTAATAAGTTTGGCAGATTGGGTAATGGTGATCAGTGTATGGCGAAAGTTAATTATGAATGGAATCCACGTCTCGGTATAGAGATTGATGATATCCTCTTGATGTAGCTTATAAGTTTTTATCATGTCAAACCCGGCTAGTGAATTTAATTATCCGACATATCAAATAAGTTAAGCGAACAGTCCCAATAAATTTATATGAGGTCGATTAGATATAATTGTCAGTAATTTAATTTAATCGATGGGTATCTGTAATCTTAATGTGGGGAGATTATTAAGCATTTAATAACGAGGAGCTCGGAATTATAATTTTTAGATAGTAGACTAGAGTGCAATTATTTTTCTTTAGTGGAATGAATAATAATTTCTAGAATTATAAAATTAGTTATAAAGTTTAATTAAGATTCTTAATTCTATAAGAAGCTAGTCTCCTATTTCTCCTGGGTCCCCGTGCTAGCCTACATAAGCAACCCCTTGTCTCCTAATAAGTGTGGGATCATTATAGATCAGAAAAATACCTAAAAGGAGTAGTAGGGTCGTGCGCTTTGGTGCCTACATAACAATGGCATATATTGGCTTAAAAGGAATAGTATGGAAGATCTCGAGGTCTCTTTTAAAGCTCTCGCCTTGTAAAATCGATTCCGAACAATTGGAGAGTCCAACAATTATGAAATTGGAACCATGGGATTCTGATACATAGAGAAAGAGGCACAAGAAATTTCAAATCATACGGAGATCGTTTGATCCGCTTGCTTCACGCATCTCTACAAAATAGTGATTCATGAAGCAAATCTGACAACACAGATTAGATTTGGAACCGCATCAATAACGAATCAAGAAGGTTGATTCAATATTTAAGAAAGTGTTCCAATATACATAAACCCTGATATAATACTTTGGGATTCATGGATATGAAGGTTTGGGAATGAAATTAATTCAAGAACATACGATTTCATTTGCCCAAACAAATTCGCGACAGCCAAAACTTGAGAACCGTTGATCGGATGGGGCCGAAATTTTTTCTGTGGGTTCCAAAGGCCGAAAGATATACATACTAGCGAAAGATCTCATTTTGACGCTGTTAAGATTTTAGGGAAAAAAAATCATTTCGATTTTGTGGCTGCCACACCATAAAATTTACGATCCGGATCGGTGTAACACGAAAGAGATCATATCTCTACGGTTCAAGCTAGAAGGAAACGCAAAGGAATGAGATTTTGAATCTCCTCTTTACATCCACCATAATAAATTTTTTATTGAAATAAATCAAACGATCCGGTATATTTTTAAGTTCTCGAAAAATATAATTCCCCGAGCACATCTGAACAAGAAACACTGGACCATTTAATGATTGTGCTGAAACAAATCCTTGGGGTGTAAGAGAAAACACAAAACTCACCAATGATACAAGTGATTCATATGATGAACGAAAAACCTGCAGCCTACGATTTCTCTCTGCTTCAATCAACTCTTCATTACCCAATGATATATAGGAATCCCTGCAGGATTAGAGTCATCATATCCAATCATTGTTATCAGCACAAAGGCTAATATTAGAACTCTAAGAGAACTCACATTTCAATCAAATTAATCTGTAGATTGTGCCAGAAGTTAAATGTCATGGAAGCAATATCATATTCTGGATGTGAAGCAACTTCTAGTAATGCATGCACCATCACCATTGATTCATCTGAACCTGAATATAAGGTAGTTTTTGTCAAAGAAGGGAAAGCTTATAATGAATACAAAATACTCATATGTTTCCGACAAAGACTAGAGAAGATGTACTTGTAATGTAAAATACTATGCATAATCTAGACTGAAGACCACAAAAGGAAATGCAATAACTTCTGGGAAAAGGCTTCAGTAGCAGGAAAATATATATACCAGTTGCAATCAATTCAACATATGAATCACCCATGTCAGAAAATAAACGAGCAATGGCTTTTACATCTTCCTCATCCTGAAAGTCATAAAAAATAGGAAAGTTAGAAATCATTGTTCCAGCAATTAAAGGTATCATGTTTTGAGTTAAAACCACAAAACTGTTCAATTTCCCCCAAGTAATTGACCTATCAAGTATATAGGCCCACACTAAAAAAACAGAGAGCTTTCAAAAATTTCAACCGTAAGAACTGCAACTAAGATTTCTTTCTTGACCCAACCGTTTTTAACTCAGATTCAAGTCGAATTAGCCAACTCCAGGAAGCCACGCTTATTCTTATACATCATATCAAGAATTGTAGAAAATAAAATGCTACAATGTTTCTCTTTTTAGCGCAAAAATCAAGATTTCAACACTTGTTCACGACATCAAGAAAAGTTTGACTTGCAAGACATTAGGAATAATAGTTTCCTATCAAGGAAAAAAAATTAACAAACTATCACTCAGTTACTTTTTTGTCTATTGCAGGAATATAAATACCCTATGCATTAGGTCTAACAGAAAGATGAAGACACAGATGTATACAAACAAATCAAAAGGCCAGATTACTTGTTGCGAAAGCGGTTAGAGAGGATTATAAAAGAAAATATTACTCGAGGACAAGTAACTTGGCATAACTTTCAATGGGATATGTTATAAATCTTGCTGTAGGGAAAACAACAAGAGAAAAAAAAAATCTGATTACAAACACTAACCTTGTAACTGCGCATGTTTAAAGATACAAGACTCCAAATATAGATGAAAATAATTGGTTACCAATTATGTGCAGTGCAGGTTTTAGTCTATGATCTAAATTGATCTGATCCTACCAAGTATAGCACTCGTGAGCCAATCCACCTCCCATAAACAAAAATAACGTAAACAACACAACACTGTGACAAATGCATGGTTAAATTAATCGATGTACTCTTTCACAAGCTTTACCCACCTGGAATGAAGTCTGTATAGCATCCAAGAATAAGAAAACCATCCAAAATCCTATCAAAGTATTGTTGAACCAAAAAAAATCCTATCAGAGGATTACCTTTGAAGAATCTCTAAGCTGCGCCTTAAGATTCATAACTTGAGGCACAAGTACTTGAATTAAGGGCATCTGTACAGAAACTCCACCGGAGTTCCTTGCTGCCGTGTAGTGTATCAATTCAGAAATGACTGTAAAAATGCAATAGAGAAACAAAAAACTGCATTAGAAATAAATAAAAATGTCTTGACCTACAATGCAGAATAGTTGGGCTACTCCATATATAAGATTTGCCTCAAACAAATAGAGTATGCACACCAAAGTGATTTGACTCTAAACAGCTATGAAGCATGGACACAACACGTAATACGTGTTTCGACACGACACGCGACACGTGTTTTTTCAAAAAACTAGGATATGACACGCTAGGATACGTATAATATATAATATATATTTAAATATATATATTAATGAAATAAAATAGATTTTTCTCATAAAATACACTATTAGAGCATTCTTAACATGAAATTAAGAAAATTGACTATACAAAACAAAATTCAAACACACTATAACATTTAAAATCATAAATAAAACAAAATCGCCATCACATACGAAAAAAAAAATTAAAAATTTAAAAAAAATAATAATAATTAAAAAAAAACGTGTCCTTTTATGTGTCCCAGCGTGTCCTTTTGCGGGTCCCAGCATGTCGGCAACATGTCGGAGCGTGTCGCGTGCCGGACTTGTGTCAAAGCTGACCCGTGGCTTCCGGGAGAGTGTTCGTGCTTCATAGCTAAACAGCATCATTGTTATATGTGAAAGTGAAGTAAAAAATCAATTTTCTCATTTATGAAGCAAATATGCATGTGAGAAAAGTTTCATATGCGCTCAGATGTACATAACTAAAGCGAAAAGGAACCAACATCCGCAAATCAAAGACATTCAAAATGGAAAATCTGGGTGGTTAATCAATTATTGTAAGAAAATGTAATATCCCGTAATTTTATTGATTTTATTTAATGGGATTAATTAAATTAAATGGGAATTAATTAGAAATTAATCCGGATTTAAATACTAGCGAGACGTGAGTTGGTATTTGGTTATGATAATAAATGATGAATATTACTGGATATATGTGGTAACATATGATTGTTTTTATTAAAATTGTCGCGAGTCATAAATAAGACAATTCGCGAAATTTAGTTGGGACGCGCGTGTCAGTCACGTCAGAAATTAATTTAATAAGTTTTAAAAGTAAATTATAATTCTATCACCCGTATGGTCATTTTGAGTGCGCTAACGTGTCAGGAGAGGCCGAAATAGTCAGAAAACACTAGTCGGAAGTTTATTTTAGGTCCCGGGGCATTTCTAGGCCAAACCGGCAACCCGGGAGGGTATTTTAGTCATTTTAAATTTTATGAAATTTAGACCCACGAATTTTAGGGTTTATTTAACAGTTATTATGAGGGCCATTAGGGCCATTATCAGCCAAAAAGCAAGAGAGGGCAACGTGAGTTAGAGGAGAAGTTACAAAAGGGCTTCCAAAGCCATAACCACCATCCACCACCAAAATCCATCGGATTTGTCACCGGAGAGAGAGGGAGAACCAGCCATTTTCGCCACCAGCAGATCGGAACACCATTTATAAGGCAAGTGATTTGATTTCAATTAATTTCAGTGAATATATCATCCATGCTAGTGTAGGATTATAGGATAACCTTGAAAAATGATGAATACTCATGGAAATTTGGAGAATAAACCTAAATCTTGGATAGGGCTTGCATGTAGAATAGTTCTGGAGATTATTCAGTAGGGAAACCGTAACCGTAGATAAATTAAAAACGAATTTGGAAGAGAAACATGATGATTCTTGATGAAATAGAAGAAAATAGGGTTTTTAGGATATTATGAAGATTTAATCCAAGAAAGGTTAATTGTTGATGTTTTAAAGGTTTTGGAACGTCCCGTAACCTGCAACTGCTTGATCGATCGATCGACATTCATAGTCAATCGATCGACAGCATCAATCGATCGATCGACCTCCCCAGAATTTGTGAAATTTTCCCTTTTTGAGTTTATTCAATTCCAACCCTTGTAAATTATTGATAAGGACCTTGTGAACACATTTAAGTCTAAGGAGGACCAGTAGGGGTGTATATAGAAATCGGATTATATCAAAATTGAATTGGGACTTTATGTTAGACTTAATAGGGTCAAACGAGTGAAATGCTATTGGAGATGTCTGGAAAAGGAATTAAATCTATATAGTTGATAATTTAAGGTTAGAGACAGAAATATGGACCTTATAATTAATGAATTAAAATGTGGGAATAATAGGAGACTTAGTAACCTTCTTAATTAGGTTTGAAGTACTTAAATTATACGACGCGAGACGTATCGGCAAGATATATGATATACCATCTGAAAATATGAAAGCGTACGAAATTGAATAACGGTATAGGGTCGAGGACGTACCTTTAATAATATTATAAGTTATCTAAGTTGTGTGAATGCGTAGTGTATTAATTATTATGTATATAACACACCTACCATACTTGCTATCACGGGAGGTCGGCTTTCGGAACAGGGTCGTCTAATCTTTGTGTTCCTACGAGGGGATTTAGATTGGTACCTTAAGGACATAGAACTGTGAATGGCTTATTTGTGAGTTAATAAGTCAGCTGACCATGGGAGCGTAGGTATGTGCGTGGTCAGCTGACTTATTAACTCACAAATAAGCCATTCACAGTTCTATGTCCTTAAGGTACCAATCTAAATCCCCTCGTAGGAGCGTAGGTATGTGCGTGACCCATGGGTATGTGAACTATGTTCGCCTCCATTATGTGTGATTTGGCTTATTGAAACGGTTCCTGAGAGATTCGGAATACTTAGTCGTTATGTAAGTGATGCACCGGGATTCGATAGCAGAGTATGTGTGCACCGCAGCTTAGCCTAGGGGTGCCCTATTTTGTATAATTGTGCTGGGAATAATATACTTGTGATTTTAAGGAACTCATATATTAAAGTGTGGATATAAATTATTGGGACATTTTTTAATAGAATTTAATACGGAAAATTCCCTATCGTAAGTGTTACACATTCAAATGATTAATGAAAGAGTAAGGTATACGTAGGTTATATTAGAATGTTATAAATAAAATCCCTTATTAATGTGAGGAGAAAACGATAGACAGACTAGTTATTTAGTGACATAACTAGGACGGGTTAAGGATACACGTTAGGCGTGCACAATAGTTGAGGGGTGACAAACTCATGTGAGGGCACGCAACTAACATGTATTTAATATTTACTGTTTAATGCAATTAAACACTTGCTATATTTTTAAACTATTTTCACCTCGGGCTCTGATCCGTTTGCTTTCAAATCTATTTTCTTGTAAAAACCTTTTAGGTGCCAGGCCACAAGGGCGCCAAGCTTAGGAGTTCCATTCCTTTGACGTGCTGTAGCTGCTGTGGAAGCTACGAGACCTTGATAGTAGACGCCTCCACATTCTACATTGATTCTATTTCTGATTTATTCATCAGTTAGGGCATGTCGCCCTTTTCTTTAGAGACAGCTTTATTGTACTTTCAGTTTTGGAGTTAATTAATTAATTTTTCAGAATTTGTATTTAATTTTATTCAATATTTGAATTATTCAGCGGAGTGTTATTCCATTTATATTCTGTTGTGACTGTGATGTGATTGTGGTATTATTAGTTAATAATTTAATAGGTTGCATGTTAATCTCATTTAAATAAAATTTGACAACTCACTTTTTAAATATTAGGTGGCTAGTAATTGTTTAAAAATGTTTTCGACAGTGATGCTATGAACTGAACCAACTTGACATTTTGTATTAATTTGAATAAAGGAGTAGCTACCCGGTATTTAATTAGTCGGGGTGTCACAGAAAATCCTCTAAAAAATTAGTAAATGTTTTCAAGGAAGAATGCACTATTAGAGCGTCAAAACCGGAACGCCAATACACATACAAAAGAAAGATACTATAAAAAGCTACAAAAACTCCATCCCGAACAATATAAAGAAAACATGGTGGCGCATTATAAAGGTAAGTAATATTTTCACCAAGTGGAAGTTGGGCCTCTTAGCTTTCTTGAAGTACATCTTCTAATCAAAGTAACTTCAAAGTTGCCTACCCAATTCTTGTTGCCCCGTTTCACCATATCTTGGAGCACATCTTCAAAGTTGTCTACACAACATTTTTACGCAGACAATATGAAAGGGAAATTTTGTGAAAGTATTTAATATGGGATTTCTACATATTTGTTATCCCTTGGTGGCTTTGCCATGAGAGGCTAATGTCAAACCATACTGCTAAATCTTCTGTTTGGATGAAGCATCTTCCTCAACGACACAAGCCCCTTCCTCAAAAAATACAAAATTTAACCAATATACTATTCCCCCAGCCCCTTATCAACATTCCTTTGTTGATAATCGGATGATCATAGAAGACTATTTTAGGTGTCTACTTAACACTGTAAACCCTTTAGAACCCAAAACAAGCAAAAATAACTTCACCCACCCACCCACCCACCCAAAAAAAGAACGGTTGTCATTATAGCATTTCAAATCTCTTTTCAGTAAGATGAACAAGTGCATGTCAATCCCGTTAAAATCACACCAATCATAACCAATATAGCCAAACTGAGAGACTCGATACACCTTTACTTAGGTCAAAGCCTCTACTACCCAGACTCATTAGTTTTTCATGTGAGAAGGGTAATTGCATCATGGCATTATATATGTAGGGTGCACTGCCCCCCACACAAAAAGGGGCTTATCACGAATTACTTACTACACGCAGGGTATTGAGTTATCAGTCCGTAAGAAGGGGTGCCCCTCAAGAACCTAGATGTTACTCGTTTCTCATGACTGGATAAGAGAGATACGCAATGGAGGGTAAGAGAGTAGGCACCTCAATGGAGAATCTGTACAAGGCAATCTCAAAGATTTGGTGTTAAGGAATGATGGGGAATTAATAAGTATTTGCTAATGATTTATGGAGGAGTTATGTTTCTTGATAGGGTCGTGCTACGACGTAGGTGGAAATCGATGAACCTGTATTAATGAGGTCTAATGAGGCAAAGAGGAGTATTAATAGTGTGGCCTGGTGTATTTATGACTAATAAATTTCAAAAAGGGTATTATCGACAAGACTAAGTAACGCCGGTGAGAAGTGACCATGGTTATCTGATAAGGTCCCGAGAGGGGGTGTTTATCAGGATTGAGGTGACATAAAGTAAGATATGGATTGCGGTTTGTCAGAGAGGACAAGGTCAAATAATGTTTGTATTAATTGTATTCTGTTAGATTTTAAGTGGGGACCGTCGATGTGTCAAGTTGTGAGGTTGCAAATGGGGGTGCATAATGTGGTCTTGAGCGGAGCTGTAAAAGATGGTCTTGAGAGGGGGGTGGGGGGGTGGGGGGTGGGGGGGGGGGGGGGGGGGGGGGTGTACAAGGTTGTTTCGAGGGGGTTGAAATAAATTGTCCCCTTTTCAAGGTAGTTAGCTTTGTTAGCCTAACAAAGCCCCTGTCTGGATTAAGCTAACATGGTGTGTTAGGGTCGATCCCTTTTGAGTTTGTAAGATTCATAAACTTGTGTCTTGATCGTTTTTAGTGGATAGTGCTTATCTTGTTTATTGTTTATGTGTCTTTTAAGTGAGTCCTTTGACTATCGATGTTGCCCCTGACACTCGAATGTGCCTGATATATTGATGTCATTTGTTTTTTGTGGATTGGAGTTCTTAGGCAGGAGTGTATTTAGAGTATAAGCCTCTACACTCATCATCAACCAGATCAAAAGAAATAAAAGATATTAATTCTTCAAAACTAAAATAAAGACTTAAAAGAATATTGAATTCAAACCAACAGATCCAACGGTGAGTTTAATAAAAATAGACGGAAGTGTTCTCTTATCTGAAAACAATGACCAAATAAGACATATACAAATATGCCCATTAAAACTAATATACAGCCCATATACTACGTTTTACATAAATACTTCTTCAAAAAATAAGTGATAACAGATTCCCTAATCCATAACAATGTAAGCATTCGTCATGAAGGTCCAACGTTAAATAGAACGCGGGTGGTGGGTGGTACGGGTACAAATACATGGTACGTTAATTTAATTGGTATGCAGTACGGTGGGGGTAGATTAATTGGTTCACTATGCATACTTATAATACTTAAAGAGCCCCAACAAGAGTTCACTAAGAACTAGTGTAGTGTATATTTCAATATTCTGAAGTATTGTAATATGATATATAAACCATTATTGCATATATAATAGTTGTGAAGCCATTTTTCTTCCCATTTATATTGTTATTTAAGTCAAAAGTTTCATTATTACTAATAATAGCTGAAATAGTCAATGCGGAGCCGCCAAATTTGGTGATCCGGAACATGAACCCAGCATGTATCAAGTCGTGCAACCCCTAATCACAGTACCTAAGAGGGTGTAGTGATCCGGTAATTATTCGTGAAACACGGCCTATACCACAAAGCCAAATCAGATTGTGTTACCCAAAAGGTTTCCTTGCCACTGACTCATGCACTCAGGTCTACTTATTCACACATGAATATCTTGGGCGGTAATTATGAGGTAAATCCATAATAATATATGCAATACATGAGCGTAGGTATGAGACGTAGTTGACAGGTGTGGTTGACTGGGAGCCAGCAGGGAGTCCAAATTCCAGTAATTCAATTTTACTGAGATTGTACATAAATCTCTCCTATCCAGATCCTTTAGATGCTTTATTGCTTCAAAAAATGAGTGAAATTCCCAAATGAGTGAAGTTCCCACACGCTTATGCTACATAAGAAAAAAAAATCATCCCAAAAAACCAAAGAAAAATGAGCAAAAATTTTAGTTTTTACTGGATTAAATAAACAATACTCAGGGAGGATGCGTACTGAGCAAATATTACAACACAACACGACTCGACTGAAATGCTTAATCACCATCAAGAACAATGTGATGTTTTTTATCTACACGTACACTGATTTGCAATACCAACGATGACGTGAAATCATAATAATAATCAATAGCAATAAACTTTGGTATGTTATATTCAAAGTACCGTTTACTGATGCCTCCGAGAGCACATCGGAATTCAAGGTAGAGAGAGCTGTAAGCACCAACGGGTGTGAAGCAAGAGTAGAAGCGGGAATCCTGGAAACAACAGATATTCTATAAGTTCAGCAGAGTTTCATAAGGCACATCAAACTTTAGGGAAGTGATGCAACGTTATATTACATAACCATGTAAGAACCCATAACCCACATGGTAAGGGACTATACTAAATCAACAAATTGTCAGGTTCCCGCATGCATGAACATAACACATACACAAAAAGCACTGACATCTGAAAAGGGTATGCTCACGATGCTAAAATTTGGGCCAATGCCATTTCCTAATCTTTTTTTCAATCTCTAGCCTGGGAAAGTCCCCAGCACTAGATTATTATTCCAAATTTATTCACACGAGTTTGTTGAATTACTAGGCAATATGCACAAGCCGCATATGAAACTCCCATATGTCACAGAAAACATTTATTCAAGTTTATATTCTGTCAAATCAAAAGCACGCTTGTGAGACATATAAGACAGGTCTTGGTTATATACAACTTGAAATCAGAAAATTTTACCGCCTCAAAAAAGAAAAGGAGGTTGTTTGAGGGAGTAGAAACCCCATCATAAAGTTTAATACTTGAATCACTATATAATCTCGTCACTTTTTTTGTGCTTTACAACATCATTTCCTATATATATAATTGCTTTGAAACGGTGTATTGGGTGTAAATGGCTTAATTTTTTTTACACACTGCAAATTCATGGGAATGCACCCCATATCTTTGGCACCTACAAGGCTACAATCTAGAATGGACCCATTAATCCACTAACTAATTCAAATGGTAAACTTATTTGAACTATACCACACTACACCAAGGCCTCTTTTGATGTGCGGGATAAAGAGGTGGGAAAGGATAATTTTATCCTATCCCATGTTGGTGCTGGATGGGATAAGATTTTAAGTTGGATAAAATTATCCTAAGTAAGCTTCTATCCCCCTAGTTGCGGGATAAAACCAACCAACCTAGGAGGTCAGAATATTTTATCCCTAGATAATTACACATTCCGAAACCTAATACTTCTCTCTAAATCTCCATAACGAAACCTTGTTTGAAGATTGATTCAAGATGAATTAGAATGGAGATTCAAGATAGTTTCAAGTGGGGATTTCAAGAAGAAAAGAAGTTGTTCATTCATGGGGATTCTTAGAGACTTTTCCAAGAGGGTTAAAGATGGAATTTCAAGATTGAAGATGATGATTCATAAGATGGAGCTTGATTTCTACACTTGGATTTTAGGATTTTGCCTATTATAGTAGGTTCGTTCTCCCATGGATATTTTAGTGTTTACGCATGTGATTGTATAAACATATACTTGTATATATATTGTTGATTCTTGCTCGTATGTTTATGTCAATGTCGAGTAGAAATGAGTTTCATATGCCAAATGCGTTCATGATTACATGATAGATTAGATTTGGGTAGAGATGTGAAGAGAATAATTTCCTTGTTGTTCATCTCCAATTAGACGCTTATATATATAACTCTTACAATGTGTATAAAGGGAACATACAAGCATGATTTATGCCTAAAGTCTAAGATACTAAAATAATTACACCAATAATTCCCATAAAGTATGACAGGTTTTGAGGAAAATGTTTCAAGGAGCTTTAACACTCCCCCGCAAACTCAACTATTCTCGAGAGACGAAGTTGGACCTTAGCAGAGTAAAACGATGCTTGTGGAGCCCGTTGGTAAAAATATTCGCAAGTTGATCCGTAAAGGTGAAATGTGAACTCGATGAGAACCGGCCAGGGGACGTTCTCGAATGAAGTGATAGTCCAACCCAATGTGTTTGGTGCAGGCATGAAAAATAGGGTTGGAGGCCATGTACGTGGTGCTGAGAATATCACAATAGAATGTTAAAGGCTTAGGGGGAGGAAACTGCAAGCTCGGTGAGGAGATGGGAAATTCAAGTCGTTTCAGCACAAACATTGGCTAGGGAGCCGTACTGAGCTTCGGCACTGGAGCGAAAAACGGTGGGTTACTTCTTGACAGTCCAAGTAATAAGGTTGGAGCCCAAGAAGACGCAGAAGACAGTAGTGGAGGGCCATGAGTCAGGGCACCCAGCCCAGTTAGCATCGAAGTAGCAGTGATAAAAAAAAGGGTTGGAGGATGGGCGGAAGAGGAGAGACCATGTTCAGGAGAACCTTTGAGGTAGCGAAGGATTCTCTTGCTGGCTATGAGGCGAGGGTGATGGAGTTGACTCATGAATGGAGCCAAATGATGGACAATGTAGGCTATCTCAGGGCGGGTGAATGTAAGGTACTAGGGGTCATCGGTGTTAGTTAAGAGTTAGATTTTGGCACAAACGGGTGTAGAGCAGGGCTTGCAGTCAGTCATGTTGAAGCGGTAAAGAAGGTTGATAGTGTATCTGGTTTGGGAGAGGCGAAGGCAGTTATGGAGGTAGGTGGCTTCAAGGCCAAGGAAGTAAAAGATAGGGCCGAGGTCACTTAGCTCAAATCCCTTGCCCAAGGTGGTAATGAAGGAAGTGAGATGGTGTGGAGTGTTGCTAGTAAGAATGATATCATTTACGTACAGTAGAAGGTAGAGAACCGCAAACTCGAATTTGTAGATGAACAGAGAGTGATCATCACGACTCTGAGTGAACCTATACTGGAGAAGAAAATAGCTGAGCCGTTGGAACCAGGCACAGGGGGCTTATTTTGAGAAGGCAGGCATAATCAGGATGTGCAGAATTAGTAAAGCCGTGAGGTTGACTCATGTAGACAATCTTGTCACATGGAGAAAGGCATTTTTCACATCATGTTGACGAAGAGACCAGCCCAGTGAGATAGCAAGGCTGAAAACTGTGCGAACTGTAGTGGGCTTGATGACCGGGCTAAATGTTTCCTCGAAATCAATACCGGCATGTTGATGAAAACCCTTGTGGTGCTCAATGGACCATCCATACGGCGCTTTAGCTCAAACACCCATTTGCAGCCAACTACATGTTGAGCAGGATCCTGAGGAATAAGAACCCAAGTACAGTTCTTAAGAAAGGCATTGAACTCCGTAGTCAGCCTGATGCCATTCGGGAACGCAGGAGACTTGAGAGTAACAGGTAGGTTCCGAAAGTAGAGGAGGGTAGGTGAGCTTTGGGAAGGGGATATATGATGGGGCCATATGTTCGGTGAAGGGACTTATGGGTAACGACTTGTTGTCGATTGATCATGGATGTCGGGTTGGGGCAGAGGAGGAGGGAATGTCTATAGGGTTGGAGGGAGGGCCATAGATATCTCGAGGTGGTGGGGCAGAGCGATGGTGATAGTGTGAGGACTGGGTTCATTAGGAGAAGGTCAAGGAGTGGGTGAGGATAAGGAGGGTGAAGGTGTGAAAGGGGTAGGAGGGATAAGGGGTACGGATATCCAGGGAGGGAGAAGGGGTGGAGGAGGGAATAATAGTGGAGAAGGGAAAATGATGTTCATTGGAACGAATATCGCGGGATATGTAGACACAGTCAGTAGAGCGATCCAAGCAACGATATCCTTTGTGTTATGAGTTGCAACCTAAAAACACACATTCGACAATTCTTGGCAATAATTTGTTGATGAAATAAGCACCCAAATGCGGATAGCATGCACAATCAAAAACACGAAGTACGGGAGGGAAGAAAGGGGAAGCCCAATTAAAAATAGGAGAGGGGAGACAATTGATAAGATGAATAAAGGTGGAGACAGCTTCAAGCCAGTGGCAGATGGGAACGTGGCTAGAGAAAAGAGTGCGGGACATATCCCCAATGTGACAATGCTTTCATTCACAAAGATCATTTTGTGCGGGTGTGTGAGAGCAAGAACGAAGGCGGTGAACACCGATGGACTTGCAAAATTACTAAAAAGGTCCTTCATATTCTCCCCCCGACATAACTTTAAAATTGCCTAATGGAAGCGAATGGAAGAGAAAAATTGTGTCTGCATATAGGTGACAGTTCTTAAAGTGCATAAGAACTTATGATTTACGTTTCATAAAATATAACCATGAAAATCGAGTATAATCGTCAGTAAAAAGCACATAGTATTTTATAACAAGAGATTAGGAGATTGTCAAACATTGGAATGTATTAAGGAAAAATGAAAGCACTCTTTATTTCATTTGATTGGAGAAAGGGGAGGGGTGTGGATTTTTCCAAGGCACGCCCTTGACAAAAAAAAAAGTGTCTTAAAAGTAGGAGATAAAAATTTATGCGAACCTAAATAAGATATGACTTGGGTAGAGAAATGGCCAAGTCTGTGATGCCACAATGTAGACGAACTATGGGAGGCAGAAAAATCTTGAACAAGGAAGGGAAGATCAGAAAGCTGTAGAAACCATCCTTACATAGACCCGGATAAAGAAGAGACCCAATAGTAAAATCAAAGACATAGAAATGACGGGTATCAAAAGTACAAAGAACTTTATTATCTTTACAGAATTGAGCAATAGATAATAAATTCTTGTGCATGGAAGGAACAACATAGATATTGTTAAGATGAAAAGAGGAAGTGCCATTTCATATTTTGCAAAGCTGAATGGTGTCTGGTCCAGAATAAGATGACGTTGTTGAAGGAGCGCAAAATTACCGTTCATGTGGGTGGAGGCTCCGGTGCCAGGATACTAGATGGGGTCATAGAAGGGCTATGTACGTTGGGCTATATGAAGTCCAGCAAAGGCAGAGTTGACGCACTGATGGTGGGGTAAAGGTGGGGAGGCAGGAGCAAGTGCGGGCTAAGTGACCAAAGCCAGAGCAGAGTTGACATTGGGTCACAAGTTGCTGTGTAGGACCAGATCCAAGAACGCCAAGCTAAAGGTAACGGATGTTGTTGGTATAAGAGCGGTTTGGGTGCGTCGTCCTTTTTTTCCGGTAGTAATTGTTCCGATAGGTGGTATAAGAAGGAGGGGCATGCGGAGAGGCTAGGAGAGCAACAGGTGGGGTGATGGGAGTGGACTTATGGTGGGCCTCGTAGTTCAGCAAACGAGACCGGAGTTTGGAAAAATCAAGGAGAGCGTCAAAGCTCTCAATGGCAGTGACAAGAATCTCAAACTCAAGGCTAGACCAGTCAGAATAGAGTTGACAAGATCTGTGTTGGAAACAGGTTGAACAATAGTGGCAAGAGCATCAACAATGGACTTAGCTTCCTGAAGGTAGTCCGTAATGGAGCGAGTGAGACTTGTGAGTCTTTTGCGGTAGAGAGAGGTATTAGCAACTGACTTCTAACAAAAGTGAGTATTAATAATGGCTCAAAGTTCGACAGAGGTTGGACATCCAATTACAGTGGCCAGTAGTGATTCAGAAAAGAGTAGCGGAGATGATACTGAGCAGAATTTTGTCAGCACGGAGCCAAGAGGAGCATTCTGGTTCAGAGGTGGGGTGAGGATAAGAGCCATCAACAAACTGAAAATAATCTTGCCCATAGAGAAAGGCTTCAATTTGGTGGGACCATAAAAGGAAATTGTCATCAGTTAGTTTAACTGTGACAAGATGGGTAATATTGGGGATTTGAATATGAGTAGAAAGGTTTGGGGCAGAGGATATTTTTGTAATATTGGTGGAAGAGTTAGCCGATCGGAGGAAAACATAGTGTGGGCAAGGGAGGGTATGGGTATTAAAGGTTTAGAAGGACAGAAATGAAGAGGGGAGTTTTTTTTTTTTAGTAACTTGACGGTGAATAGTGATTCCGGCAATGAATGGTAACTCCGACGATGATCAGTGATCGTGCAGAGGGAAAGGTATAGTAAGAGAGGGGAGGTTGTGAGGTGAGAAGAGGAAGCTTGTCGTCGGTAGAGGGACACCGAAAAAAAAGACAAACTTACCGAAAAAGAAAGTGAAGAAGATGAGGATCGGTATTTAAGCTGATACCATGAAGAGAATTGAATTTTTTTGTTATTCTCTTTTCCAATCGGAGGTCTATATATATAGCTCTTACAATGTGTATAAAGGGAACATAAAAGCATGATTTATGCCTAAAGTTAAGCCTAAGATATTAAAATAATTACACCAATAATTCCCATAAGTATGGCATATTTTAAGGAATATGTTCCAAGGAGCTTTAACAAGATGATGCCTAATCTTTTGGAAAAATTAATCTTGATATAAATATGTATATTGCGAGAATGGTCGTGCGCTGATTTTATTGATGGATACTAGGCATCCCTTAGCTAAACAATCCACTAGATGGGGTGCACCGTGTGGACTGTTCAGTCACCTTTTGTCTCGATTTAGCTGGCCATGGAGGACCCGTTTGAGGACCATGAAGCACGGGAGAGACAATGGCTCACAACGTGTAGAGGGAAATGCAGCGAAAATTCGATATATGGGATTGGAAAGTGTATATATACATAGTGAGATTCTAGGGATGAGATTATTTACCTTGAAATTTAAATTGAGTGTCACATCCATATACTTTATAATTGTGCACGCGCGGATATCTGTAGACACTTCTGCATTTATATGATCTATTGAGCTTTTCGTTCACCCCCCTTCCACTTTTATGTATTTTCAGGAGGACCGTGCGAGTACTAGTTTATTGGCGTACTTCGGAGTATCGGGATATGGGGACGTTTTAAGAATACTCCGTACTTTATTTTTGTTAAAAATTAATTGTACAGTTTTATTTTATTGTAATGAATTGGAAAAATTAAAGACTGAGAGATTCATGAAAATAAAGTGCTTTATCTATTTAGTTATGCTATTATTATTCCACAAATGTTTTATTTAGCCGTTAGAAATTGATTAAATGGTTTTAAAAAAGTTTAAATTGGCACATATTTTTACTTTATATTTTTCTCAGGGTATTACAGGAAATGCTTCAAGGGTTTAAAAGAACACTTCTTCTATTGCATTTCTAACATTATTCCCTCTACAACAGATCCTACTTCTGATACAACTAATTTCTCCAAACGGTGGGACAAAGTATTAGATAGTTTCCTTAAGAGCAGTGCTATGAGTCCCAAAAAATCCCCCAAACAGCATTAAAGTCTTGTACCCTGGCGGGACTCATAAAACAAGGTACAACACTTATTGCTGTTTGGGGACGATTTGGGGGGTTTTTTGGGGACTCAAAGCATTTCTCTTTCCTTAATGAAGTCCTTCAAGTTTCAGAATTATATAACTTCCTTGTGTCTGGTCAATGTAAGCCGCCAACAATATTTTAAACCATAAAATATTACTACATAATTTTTTAGAGAAACAATGTTCAAAAATACGAAGACAAGAAAATTACCTATGCCGTAGCCGAAGCCAAGAGGCAAATGCTTCAAGGACCTGCCAAGAGATCATGATTAAAAAGCCATATCATTCAAGAAAGGCACGTGCTCTGTCCCATCAATCGTCATATGATAATGCTTATTTTTATTAAATAAATCTTACCATGCAATGACCATTTGAAAATTTGCAATCATTTAAATAGGCAACCAATAATATATATCCACGGAATAACATGAATTGTGCAGTCAACTGCACACAGAGATCTAAATCATATCTTGACTCTTGATATGGGGGTAACAATAACCATACGACTAGGAAGCACTGACACATAGTCAAACGTGAAGTGTCGGCGAACAAGACGAGAACACGGGTACGCGTATGACAAGGCTCCAACGTGTGTCCAACCCGCACGTGGCGTGTCAAACATGTTTGGAATACAAGATTTGATGGACATAACTAGGACACAATTGTGACAGTTATTATATATTTTTAAAGTTTTGACTTGCGTTCTTCTCGAATAATTCTCCATTCCCTTCCCCTACTCTACTAGCTCTAAAGCCCTCATACAGTTCTCCACGAAAGTTCTAATCTTAAAGAAACCTTCAATTTCATATTTTGCTATAAGATTTTATGCTGTATTCCTTACTTTTGATCTGTATTCAAACATTTTATTTTCTTTCATGTTCTTTTTAATCTCTATATATAATTTTATAAAATATATATTTATCGGCATGTTTTATCCTAATTTTTTGAGATTTGCAATTGTCGTGTCAGGAGCAACACACGTGTCCGTATCCGTGCTTATTAGTATACAATGTTAAGCATATGCAACTTAGAGACGGGTAATACGAAGTAAAATCCAAAAGGCAGTAGCAAGAATATGTGCTAGACTGCATCTACCACTTCTCTTTTGGAAATGCATCCGATTAGGGAAAGCAACTTCCATTGAATATAACATTATTAATATTGTGCATGAATTACAAAAGTAGAAGATCATTAAAGATAACTCTGCACTCACTTTCAAATGAATCTAATTATTTAATTGTGCCACTTTAAGGAGGGAATAAAATTTGTCATACCACTATACTATCTAATTCCCCTCATGCTGTCTTAAATGTTTACAGAAATTTTGCTAACAGTTTGAATGATTGATCGGTAGGGATTCTTTTGTAAACTTAAATTTCCAACATTATTCAAAATAGATATTCTGGTTTCTGGACAAACTCTCACATAGAAGTAGGGCTTTGAAAAACCATGATCCAATCAAGAAATCCAACAATGATCAAACTTTCAGATTGGTTTTTTGGCTGAAAATTTTCAAACTTGACCAAATAAACAACAGATTTTGGTATATGGTTACCTTACATGAACTGAAATTACTTGGTCCCCTGACAGTGCTTATTTCAACTATGAAACTGCTACCTCAGATTCCAAACATATATACTCTAAAAATCATATTTTTGCATTTAAAAGAAATATTGATATCTTGTCCAAGGCGAAACAACACCAATGTCAGAATTGGATATGATCTCATGATCTGTACATTTTCTCAATCTCATGACCTTTACATTTTCGGCAAAAGGGAAGCGACAGTGGAAAGAGGGATTAGTCGAAAGGAAATTTCCACAACAGGTGCTGTGATCAGGAGCCAAATCAACTTCTTATGAAACCCAAAAATTGATTTGTTGTTCAAATAGTCATATATCTCGACCTTTTAAGCCATACAAGCATTTCCACAAGCTGCCTATCATTTTCGCCACTTTCCATTTACAACTTGTACAAAGTAGTTCCGCTATATCCCTATATCAACCCCAGCTACCCAACCTAGGACCTCTGCTTCAGACTACCAAGAGAAAAACTTAGGACACAAGTCTTGTGAAGAATTGTACAAGGAGCCTATATAGTGGAAAAGACTGAGATCTCTTGAACATATAAGACAGATGGCCATGATATCTAGTAAGAACGAAGATAAAATAAGAAGCAGTAGTCCGCATTTGTCAAGTAAAAAAATAATTTCACCCAATATAGTTGTTCATAGACTAAAGGCATTGAACAAATGTTTCCATTTAATTTGAACAAGAACAGCAGTAAATAAAATAAGTTTTTTTTTTAACTTAATCCCCACTTTGTTAATCTCTTTGATATACCCCCCCCCCCCCCCCCTGCACGAGAGGGTATCTCAAAATATTGAATAAAAATTGGGGATTAAGTCTAAGGATTTATTTGACTTTACCCCCTCTTTATAATGTCAAATTAGACTTAACCCTCTATGTTGGGGGCAAAGTCAAAGGATTATGAAAATAAGGAGTTAAGTCAAATTAGGCATTAATATTTGGAAGTCAAGTCAAAATGACAAATAAAATAAAGACAACTGGGTACCTAAAATCTAATATATTCGGGAAGTCAATTGATACATTCAATCATGAAAAAGTAAAATGATATCTCTTTGTTCCTATTTCATATGTTAAACTGCATTAAGGCCACATTTGGTTTGGGGTTAAAAAAAATTCACCAAGGTAAAAAGTAAAATGGTGCACAAAATTTTCACCTAATTAGAATTAATATAATTATTCAAAAATTTGTAAAAAAGTGTATATGCTATTTGGACGAACATAATTGAACTATAATATGAAAATATTTTCGCCTAGCTGAAAAATATTTTTCACCCTGAACCAAATGCAAAGCAATTGGTAATTGAACCAAAGATTACGTATTTTCTACACAGAATCACTTTGCAATTGGCTTCAATGTGATTGTTCCTCGATTTTGCTTTGGAGGTAGTATGAACATCACAACTACTAGTCATATGTAGAAAAGCAAATAACTTCCTATGCTAACAGCGACTAATATTTGCTCGTTAAATAACATGTCCTTTAGCCTACATTTGTAAAGCTCAAACAAGTTCCCAAACTCCACACAAACAACAGTGTTTTGGAAACACTGTTGAGAAAGTGAGTTTGTTTCTTCTACTATACTCTAAAAAAATAATAAAGGAGAAAGAAAGAGAACTGAAAACAAAGGAAGAAAAAATCTTGTTTTTCCAATTTATATTGATGACAACTTTAAATGGTTGATCTGCAATGTGGCTTGCCTTTTTTGGATCTCCATCTTTCACCAATTTGCAATTTCTCGGATTCGGAAACATTTTTGTTTGTGTGGAGTTTGCGAACTTGTTTGAGCTTTACAAATGTAGGCTAAAGATGCTTATCGAGGAGGTAATCGTGAGAAAATTAAATCTAGAACTAAAGAGATTTGGTCCCTGGTAAAATAGTACGACATGAAGGCAACAAAAAGGGATGTCCCACCTGCTCCTTAAGTTCACTAATATTCAAACAAGCAGTCAAGATGCCAAGTGCAACCTCCATCGCAGAAGCAAGCTCTTTTTCAAATTGGCGGCGTCTATCAGGACGAGCTGCTATCTTGTAGTTGAACACTTCCTGATCATGATGACAAAACAGTTGTTACAAACTTCCAAAACATAAATCAATACATGATATAGTATATTCTGTGTAAGCCAATGTGTACAGCTAATGCGTACTCATCCTCACTGTATCTTCTTGTGTATCAATATATGGTGTGTACAACAAATGTATGCAACGGCAACAAAAAATACCCACAAGGTTACAAATATGTGCACTGTGAGAATGTCCAAGTAATTCAAAACTAATTGTAACAATATATTTTTTTAAATATATATATATATTCAAAAATTAAATATTTATTTTATAGATTACTATATATTATTGGTGTAAATAATGAATTGTTTTAATATATTTTTATGTAATTTTCTAAAATTAAGCAATTAATTTTTTAGCTTTTCAGTCAAAAGATAATCATACTACAGTTTCAAGGTAGTTCCCGAGTCAGAAGAACATATTTAGAAACTTTTCCTTTGTTTCTTCTCTACACCTGAAGAGCACTTCCCGTGATGCTCAATAGTTGATACCAGACGTCATATGCTTTTACGATACTTGGTAACACTGAATAAAACAAAGATTTTACAAAAAAAAAAAAAAAAAGCTTCGTATGGTTAAAAAACAAACACTAAATAAACTAAAAAAAAAACATTAAGTAAAAAAAACCTTTTAAACAAACATTGAATAATGTTGGAGTTGAAATTAAATATTTTTTTTTTGTTAAATGCAAATATATTTAATATCTTTTTTTTTATATAGGTGAATGTCAGATTTCGACTTAATTCAAATAGTCAGAAGTTTACTTCAAAATACTAAAATAAAAGTTTTCAGTTAAAATTTGTTAAATATTAAATGTTCAATTCAAATGAAATCAGAGAGATACTAAAATATTAAAACAGAAGAAAAAGAATTATTAAAAGTATTAAACAAACAGAACAAGAGTTGTTACAAATATTAAAATAAAAGCAATAAGTATAAGCCAGCTGTTAGCTTTGTCTCTGTGTATAAGTCAGCGGTTAACTCTAGATGGCTTCTACAGACATCTATTCAGAAATAGAGTAGAAAGTAGAAACCATCCGGTGGGGGGAAATAAAAACAAAGTCAAACAACATGAAGAAAAGGAAAAAAGAAACAAAACAAATCCATGCTCCGAACCGAACAAACCCATGAAATCGAAGGCCAACAAAATCGAAAAAACAGAGTGATCGAAGAGAGAAGAGAGAGAGAGGAGAGGAGAGTTCACCTTTTACTGTTTCGCTTCTTTTGTCAACACAGAAATACTAATCCGTAACTTCTTGACTTGCCGTCTTCTTCTTCTATTTTGTATTTTTTAATTCATTTAACACGAGGCTTAACGCCTCTGCGCCTCACCTCAATAAGCCTTGAGGCGTACCGCCTCAACCCTTCAAGGCGTAAGCCTCTTCCATAGCACACGAGGCTTAAGCCTCAGTGCATTTTTTCCACGATTCGCCTCGAGGCGCGCCTCGAGGCGTACGCCTCTTGCGCTTTTTTAAACATTGCTTATATGTCCACGTTAGATAAAAATACTGTCACACTACAAATAAACTCTTTCCATTTACTAAATAACACCAACTCCGGGAAATCGCCAAGTTTGGTAAAACATAATGTGCCAGCTCATACTCAAGGCTTTCCACACTGTGAATACATAAAAATTCTCTAGTTGCACAAGTGACACATGCGTTAGATTGGGAAAATAGTGGGCCAACCACTTATAAACCCAACCTTTTTTTTTTTAATTTGGCAGCTCATCAACAAACTCCTATCAAATGGGTGCCTAAATTGAATTGAAAGTAAGATCAGATCAAATTAAATTGATAAAAAATATTTCGAGGAACTGAGTTTTTTTCCGACACTCATACTGTGGCATGCTTAGTTTCAAATATTTTAATTATACACTGCAAGTCCCAAATCAAGATAACGGAGGAGGATTGCATTAGGAAGCGTATAGTCGGTGCAAAACCCATTATGAACATGAGGCCTATGAATATACGCGTCAATGCTAGGGCATTCCCCTTGAGCGATGTGTTGCACCTGGCACTGGTGTCTCGAATAATAATCATCAGGCATTGCGCCTGGCACCAGATGTCTCAAAAAATAATCAAAAGGCGTAGTGTCTGCCACCGGTATCTCGAAAAATAATCAAAGGTCATTGCATCGACGTCCGGGTGCAATGAGAAAGAAGCAAGGGTCTTGCACCAATCTCATCGTGTGCGGGTACAAAAGCTAGTCCAAGATCAACTTAGGCTAGCAACTTGGAACTTAGGAACTTTGACGGGGAAAGGGATGAAGCGTTACTAGATACCATAAAAAGAAGAAAATTAACATAGCTTGTTTACTGAAAACTAAATGGGTCAGTGAGGAAGCTAAAGAAATTGAGAAGTCGGGATTTAAGTTATATTATAATTTAAAAATAAATACATAAAACGGAGTTGGAACAATAGTAAATAAGAGCCTTAAGGAAGATATAGTAATGGTTATAGTAGAAAAGAACTTATACTTGTAAAAAAGGTATTAGATGAAAATATATTCAATATTATTAGTGCTTATGCACCCCAAGTAGGATTAGATGAACACACTAAGTATAATAACAAATAGATGAGCAAATCAAACAAATACCACGAGAAATGAGAAAATCTATATAGTGAGAGGATTTAATGATCATGGAGCAGAAAAATTGTATAGAATATGAGGTGTAGGGTATGAGAAAGGGCATTGAGGATATGGTTTCAAAGATAAGAATGGCGGTGGAGAGTCTTAGATTTTGCGATAGCTTATGATCTTCTACTAGTAAATATATGCTTTATGAAGAAATTTAAACATTTGATAAATTTTAAAGGTGGCATAAATAAGAGTCAAATAGACTTTTTCATTTCTTAGAAAAAAGATCGATTAACGTGTAAATACTGTGAAGTTATCCTGGAAGAGAGCTTAATCTCACAACATAGTAAATGGTGTTGGATATAAAGATTAAAATGCAATCAGGAGTGTGACATGAGAAGATTAACCCACGAACTAAGAGGTGAAAATTAAAATGAGAGAAGTTAGAACTATTTAAAGATTAAAAAATTTAAAGCATTGACACGAAATGCCAAAGATGAGACTAACATGATATGGAATAAGACGCCTGCATGCATATATTATAATACTATAATACGGAACCCAACATTGAATTTTCAAAGCCATTTAGACTATCCACGTGGCAATACATTATTCCCAACATTTTTTCCTCTTTCTCTTCTATTTCCTTACATTTGAAGAAGACTTGTGGTATCTTTGCTCTCTCCGATTTAATTTCAATCATTTCACATCTAAGGCTTTGTGAATTTTGAGATTTCAATGAGTCATGCCTTTTCATTTGTTATCTTTCAATATATATATTTATATACAACTCTCATCCTATATATGTTCATCCTCTTGAATTTTTTGGGCTAATTTGTTAATAATTTTTTAAGCATGTGATCTGTTATACTTTTGTTTCAATTTTTTAATGTTATATAATGGTTACTTCTCTTCGTTAAAGTTGTATTTGCTCTTTCTTTTTATGAACACAATCTCTCTCTCTCTCTCTCTTTATACATACATATATATATATATGGAGAGATTCACAAGTGAACCTAAAAGATCCATTTTTTAATGAACCTTAACAAAAACTACTTAACAATTAATTAATTTTAATTCCTATGTTGTAATTGGTCCGCGCTAGCGGCAGCGGACACATGAGTCGATTGATCCCCAACACCCCCCACCCACCCACCCACCCCGGTGCCCCCACCCCACCCCCATGGCAGCCCTGCTGCCAAAAGGGCTGCTATGGTGATGGTGGTGGTTGGGGTGGGATTTGGGGGGGGGGGCCGGGGGGCGTGGGGCCAAGAGATACCTTGGCACAAGTGTATGTATCAGAGAATGTTTTTTTCCATTCTAGCTATATTATTTTTTTCGATTTTTTGGCAAATTTACCAACTCTATAAATTGTCCACGCAAGCGAATAATCCTCCAATTGTCCACGCAAGCGAATAATCCTCCAATTTTTAAAATGTGGTTAAACTTCAACCCAATTATTTCAAAGGAGCATTAAATTTTCGCCCGTGCATCGCACGGATTGCATGCTAGTTAGGAGAATATGAAAAGAAATTCCTAGAGAATCAAAAGGTAACGGCCACAATCTAAATAAACATGGTGGTGAAACGAAGAAGTACAAAATATAGTAAAAACCAAAGGGAGTGCTTTAAAATATAGTAAAAACCAAAAACAAAGAAATTTATGAGAAATATAAACGATATAAGAGAGATGCTATGTTTTAACGCGTATAGTGGTCTTTATACAAAACGCAAGAAAATGAAAAATGTACTCATAAGCCTGCTAAATGTATGGATTAGAAAACAAAATATTTTAATAACGTTTACCGCAGTAAGAGTGGATAATTAGAGTCTTAATCAAGTATGAAGAGAATAAGGAAAGATGGAAAAGATATTTGGAGGGGTCATTACATGAAAATAATGGGAATAGATTGAATATGGATGAACTTAAGTGAATTCGTAACAATACATATTTCTGTAGATTTACACATCAAAGGTAAGGATTGCTCCCAAAATAAATATGAATATAGGGAGGACATGATGGTATTCCTATTGAGGTTTAGAAGTGTTTTAGGAGGGAATGAGTGTCCTTACTAACAAAATTATTCAATAAAATTATAATGACTAAAAGGATGTCAAATGAATGAAGAAATAGTGTTTTATCACCTATTTATAAAAATTAAGGAGATATATACAATGTTGTTCAAATTATCGTGGTATTAACTTAATGAATCATATGAAACTTGGGGAGAGAGTGATTGAACAAAGATTAATATTTCAAACAATAAATCCAGGGAATCAACTTGGGTTGAGGCTGGGAGGTCAACAATGGAAGCTATTTCTTTATTAAGACTATTAATAGAAAAATATATAAAGAAGAAGAAATATCTTCATATGGTTTATATAGATTTGGAAAAGGCGTATATTAGAATACCTGGAAATATAATATAGTGGGTTTTAAATAAAAATGAGTGACCCTATAGTGATGTGATGTATGATAGGGCCATGAAAGTATTGAATTTACAGTTACTGTAGGTTTTCCCCACGATTCAACTATAAGTCCTTATCTTTTTGTTCTTGTTATGGATGAACTGACTGGACAAATACAAGATAAGGTGTCATGGTGTATGTTATTTGCAACTTTAGTGGATGAAACTATGGTAAGGATAGCATCTCTAGAAAATAAAAGGGTTCAAAATATTTGTACATCACATAAAATAATGTTACATAGCATGTCATGGAATTATTTGTACATGACAGAAAATAGAGCATAAGAAAATATCACTTCAATTTATTGTTGATCCACTTCTAGTGCATTATAACATCATTCATTAATTAAGAGTATTGGATACACAGTTAACCCGTTTATCGGTGAATCCAATTGTAAGAGGGTAGTTAGTGTTAGGTAGAGATTAGAGAGAATGTTCCTCAAGATGCGAGATGTAACCAGTCCTGGACAATTTACATTGTAGCTTAATGAGAGAGCCTAGTGAGTTATGGAATGGAGAGATACTGAACGAAGCATACATACACACATGAACACAGTGATAAGATGGCTCGGCAACTTTGCCTACATCCACGGGGTTTCGTTGTTCTTTTATAGTCCATAGGTTGTGAGCACTCCGCCAATAGATTGTTAAAAGAAGGGATGAAGACTCTTCACCCTTGAGGGAGGTTGTGGTGTTCCTTTTCTCATGAAGTTTGTGGAGATTTTGGTGAAGTAGTTTCTTCCCTATCTCAGTTGATGTCCCCTTCTCTTTCTCTTTTTCTTTCTCTTCCCCTTCTATCTTTCTCATTTAATCGATTGACAAACCCATAACACATTTACTAGGCTGAGCGGCACAACTTGAACTCATGTCAGATTATAATCAACCATTCTCTTCCCCAACAAATATAACTAGATTTGCATATACAATTTTCTTAACACGGTAAGATTACCATATACCTCAGGCAAGACTCTGAGTAGCTCCAGAAAACTTGGTATAACTTCAGCGTAAGAATTCATCTCATCCCTAAGCCAATTAACAATCCCACCGTCTCCCCAATCTTCAGCAGGGACGTGAACAGCCAGTGCAGCTACCGCAAGACTAATCTATAAAGTGAAATAATTTAGCACAAATCCCTTCATAATTGAAGAATAACAGAATGAGTGTTAAAGAGAACTTCTGATAGTACCTGGGTTCTGACTTTAGGAGGACCCTTGTGAAATGTTTTCAATAAGTTCTGCAGTGGTATCCAAGAAACAAACATGTTTTAACGAGCTAAACGGTAGAGCAGATAAACAAAAACTCACTACACATTTACAAGAAGTGACATTTGTTGCATATTTTCAAATCTTACAACCTTACCCAACATTATAAATATCCGAAAACAACCTAATAGTACCTCATCACTATCAACTATTCTCACATTACTTCTTTCCACGTGTGATAAGTAAAAAGATACGCCAAAAATTAACATGTGTTACCAAGTATAAATGCATATATTCAAAAATACACATATAGGGCGAGATCGATATAATTACAAGTTTCGAAAAGAATCTACGCAAGATGAAGGCATCATCTGATTCACGATAGGGAGGTATTTCACCCAAGTTACCAACCAAGGTATATTAGTAAAAAGAATCCCATCAGATGGCACAGTAACAATATCAACAAAGCATGTAATAATTTTTTGTCCATAATTTTGCGTTAAACAGAGCAGAATTGAAAAATATTATTCATGTAGCCGTCCCCACATAATTGGGAAAATGCTTTGTTGAGTTGAGTTGAGAATTTGAATCAAGCTTCACAAAAACGTGTATAAGTAAATACTCCCTTACATTTAAAGAATCGCGTAATGGTCGAAAAGCTTCTGAAGGTAATTCTTCGAAATCTCGCTGCACCTATCAATCAGATTAATATTGCACCGAAGTATATTAACATGGATATATGTGTGAAGATAGAAACGCATACTCACACATCATCAATGACATAATACATCAGTAAAATAAAACATGCAAAATAATATGTAGTGTACATGTTAGGCCCGCTCATTTGGTGAAGAAAATGATCAAGGTTAACAGACAGACTTTGAATAATAAAACAAAATTTACCTTGCTTCTGAGAGTCTGAGAACAAAAAATTAAAGTTTCTTGGTTGCTGCTAGCATCATGAAGCAAATTATCAGAGACCTAAATGGATAAAAAAGATTGTTAATGAATCTGAAATTACATAATGAATTACGATGAAAATATAATCAGAACTCAATTAGGAATAACGTACAAACATCAACTAAAAACTAAATTTCAATCAGTGAGGGGTAATAACTAATAGTATGTGAAGGTTCTTGTATATATATATATAACACCGAGAGATATCCACATAAGCAAAGAAAAACCATAGCAATCTTATGAATGCAAAGCCAACCCTTCTTGGGCACGTGCTCTCCAGAAGGAACCTATAACACCCTATATTTTTAAAGTATTTTAAATTACATGTGTGCATGAAATTTTAAAATAACCCGATAATAAATTGGCACAAATAAATATTAATTAGCAAATAAAAAGGATTAATATTTATGTATATTCATATTTACTTGTGTGATAAGTAAATGATAACGTATTAAATTATGTTACGTCGTATGTGAGTTAAAGTGACGGGTTTATCGGCATTACATTCGGAACACGCAGGTAGGGTCGTGTCGGGAATGAGATGGAAATTTTATGTTAGGTATCTAGGATGGTAGTTTTGAGTGCACCGATGGTCTGGAATGGGTCGAAATAGTCCAAAATGGGTACTTAGGGGTTATGATTGGATTCCGGGGGCTTTTTAGACTAAGCGGGCGCCATATCAAAAGAAGAGTTTCAAGAAGGGAAATCTCAGAACTCATTATTTTAGAGACAAGTATTTATTTACTTTAATAATCTTGTCTAGTTTCATTTGTTCATGCAACTACGGTGTAGAATAACGTAATTTCGGGTCGGGAAACTTGGGAAATCCGGTTTTAAATTGTAATAATGATAGGAGATGTATCCAATGATATTTATATGATGAATCTAATATAAATTGATAATAAAAGATAAGTTCTTGGAGGAATTAAGAAGAAAAGATTAAATCTTGAAACCTGGGTTTAGTGTTGCATGATTTCTTGATTTAATTCGTTGTTGGATGAATTAGATGTTGTTTCGGGATAGATTTCACTTAGAAAATTGTTGGTTTATATTTGTGGATGGATAAGAGTTCATATATGGGGGTTTGGTGAAGGTTAGGACCACCATGGATGAAGGTGGAAGGTGAAATCCCCTCAAAAGTTCGTTCTGGCAGCCCAACAAACCGAACCGTTTGCTGGGGAGGAGAGAACCGGTTCGGTCCAGCTAGTGAACCAGTTCGGTTCTGCTGGCTTGCCACCTTTGCCTTGTTGTTTTTCGGACCGTTTGAGAATTGGGCATGGGATCTTGGATCCAGGGATGTTTGGCTTCTGGGAAATTCAGAGAAAGGGTTAAGAAGTGTCGTAGGCTAATCGGGGATGAATTGAAAATACATAAATAAGTGAGTGAACGCACACGAGTGAAAATAGAAAAATCGAGTTAGGATTTCGGGATGGTTAAGCTAGTGCTTGGTTAGATTAGCAAGTTGGTCAGAAATATATAATCAGAGAGTTAAACTATAAGTAAGTGGATACTTAGCTAAGATCGAAAAGTCGGATTAGATTTTGGGATTTGATGGGTTAGTGTTACGAGAGATATTACGCACGTTAGCCGACTTTATATATATGTACGTATCAAGCATGACCAGTATATATATATATATATATATATATATATATATATATATATATATATATATGTCTATGTGCGATTGACTTTATGTGAACATACCCACTCTACTATGCTATCGTTGGAGGTTGCGCGTAGTGGGCGGTCCGCCCTGGCGTTGACCAGTGTTGGATTGTTTCCTCAGATCATAGCACGGTTGCATGGCCACTATCCGTATGTGAGGATAGGTGTTGGTTTTTAGCCCAGTTGGGTGTGATGTGGTATGATTACGACCCACGAATGTATGTTTATGACCACATCTGTTATGCGTTTATATTTTGGAACCGGTGGTGAGATTCCGACCCGACGGCCCAGGAGTGGTACGTGATGTACCCGATGCCTAATAGCATGCATCCGGGAGGTCCAGTTTGGAGATACTATGTATATAAGTATAAAGAGTAATAGATGTTTATGTGTTTAAACGATTGTGTGAATGCTTGTGTAAATATCAAAGTGTAACTAGTGTTAGTTACATTGCCTATGCATTGAGACTAATATTATTGAGAAGCCCTGAGTCATAGCTTATGAATTTACTACGTAGTACCACTGTTCTAAAAAACCCGCCTAGGCTTGAGGCGTGGGAGAAACGCCCCGCCTTAAGATTTTTACGCCTTATTCGAGGTAAAACACCTAAGGCGCACTTTTTTCTAAAAACAACAATGCTTTAATGAAACGATATCGCCTTTTAAAGAATTTTTTTACAAACCAGACCATTATCGCATCCCAAATAATCAAATAGTATTTTAATTTGCAAATATTCAAACATATTTTTATGATATGTAGAATTTTAGTATTTTAATAGCCTTGTTATGGTTAAAAAATATTAAAATATATTAAGAAGGCCTAAACGCCTTTTTACGCCTAAGGCCCGCCTAGACTTCTAAGGCTAAGGCTTGGCATCCACGCCTCGATCGCGCCCTAGAACCTTGCGTAGTACATAGTATGGGGTATCATATGGGCGGTACAGATAGGCTAGATATTAGCGGATCAAAGTAGATTAAGGATGGTTAGACTAGTTAGGCGGGATAGCATAACTAGGCGGATAAAATAAACACGTTATGAGGGGTGAGGATAATCTCATGTGAGTGCGACACCAGGTGAACATAAATATTTCTTACTGTTTTATTATTATTGCATTTAAATACTTGCAACTATTTTTCAAATGTTTTGGGAGTTGACCCCTCAAAAATATTTTAAAAACCTTTTAGGTACTCAGCCATAGGTTCACCAGGGATAGTCATTTCATTACAGTTAGACGATGTTGCAGCAGCTGTGGATGCATGCAGAACTTGACTAGACGTGTCCCTCATTTCTATCTAGATAGGACTCCAGTTCAGTATTTATCTTTGGGCATGTTGCCCGCAGTTAGACAGTTTTCTTATTAGACTTTGTTTACAGTATTTTGTTTAACATTTGTTTTATTATATTTATGCTATCAATACTCTTTACGTTAAGAGTCACTGTGAATGTTTATAATTATATTGTTGAATGGTACCGAGAGTTAATCGATTTATTTTATTTATACTATCAATACTCTTTACGTTCAGTCACTGTGGATGTTTATAATTATATTGTTGAATGGTTTCATGTATGCGTGTTAATGAGATTTAAAAATTGACATCAGACTTAATAGGTTATTAGTTCAATTAATTGGTTTTCGACAGTGATGCTAAGAATGAAATCAGATATGATTCCCGTTTAATTTAATAAAGGCCTAATCAATAGGCATTGGACTAGGCGGGGTGTCACAGAAACAGCTTTACATATAAAATAAATTAAATTAAAAAGGATTTGGAGAGTTGGTACATCAAAATTTTGTGCATTGATGCACAAAAGTCAGTCAATTAGTAACTCAAAATAGTCCTTGTTGATGCACAATTTCCAAATAACCATTCACATAGCAAACAATAGTGTTAAACTATGTGTCAATGGAGCCATTTACTGAAGATTGACCCTTAACTTGCCAATTGGTGTTTAATTACAAAATGACCCAGCAGATTAATGCACTTTACCTCATACTAAATACAATGATCGACTCTCAACGAAAGAATATATGAAATAAAACAATAAGGCAATACCAGACATCCCCCTCTATAAATAAAGTTCATAAATGTTCTTTTGGTTTGAACTTATTCATCCGCAAAAGAAAGCCACGCGACACTAAGAACTTGACAATGAGATCTCAAGGCCCGCAAAAGTCAAAGAGGAACTATATTTAAAGTAAACTACACCTCAATGGCCTAAAAATCAAGACAATGTGATTTCTAGAAAGAGAAACAAGAGCTTTCTTATATTTCAAGAATTAGAAAATATCCTCAAATGAGGATTACAATAGTTATTTATATGAACAGGATTACTTGCTAATCAAGTAATACCCTAAATGACTAAAAAGGACAATCATTTACTAAAAAATACCTAATTAGTCCCAAACATGCTTGGAGACTAATTAAAGAATAAAAAGCATAAAAGAACTAAAAATAATAGAATAGAAAAATAACAACGGATTCCCATCACTCCCCCCCCCCCCCCCCCAAAAAAAAAAGAGTTCGTCCACGAACTCAAAAGGGAAGGCCTACAGAATCACCCTCCAAAACTGTAATCAGTGCATGGCCTAGATGCTCCTCAATCTCATCAAGATACTCCGGTGGACGATCCATCGACAAGAGGGCATGACGACGCGGGAGGGAGCAATCTGAAGCTTGGTCTCCCACGTTGCCGTAATTATAGCACCAAAATATAAGGGGTTCCGAATGTATCGCAGCAGAAGTAGTGGTGGCTAGAGTAGTAGGAGAAGATGCCCCACCGATACCGCAGGAGGAACGGAAACCAATGGAGGCAAGGGCAGAGGTGCTGGATGAGCTGTAGAGGCTGCGTGATAGGCCTCAACCTTCGTAACATACTCTATTGCCTTCAGAAAGATCGGTATCTCTCTCAACCTAAGATCACGTGAATATATGGCTGGAGCCCCAAAATATAGCGGATAATCCACTGATCCTCAGTCTCGTGAAGACGAGCTCTAATGCAAAAGAGCTGGAACTGCTCCGTATACTCCACCACTGAAGACGTATCCTGTAAAAGGGACTGGATGCGAGCAAAGAGGTCTCGCTCATATGCCGGGGGAATGAATGAGGCATGTAAAGCGGCCTTTAGATCGAGCGAGTCCTAAATGGGAAGAAGTCCTGCAATTGTTAAGCGGTAGCAAAGATCATTCTACCAAGCTCGGACGAAATCCTGAAATTTGGCAGCGACGAGAAGAAGACACGAGCGGCCCTGAACCCGCTTGTAGTCAAAAATTGCCTCCATAGCAGCCAGCCAATCGATCAAACATATGAACGTCTATGCGTATATCCACATGGGGATTCCGAGAAAGTATATGAAGTGCCATAGAAAGGGGGGCTCCATCCTGACGTGCATCAAGGCCCATCACATCACCCAGCGCAGGTGCAACATAATCAACAGGAACCGGTGGCATCTGGGCAGGTGGTGGATGACGAGGATGGATATGTGGGGCAATGGAGTACGGGGGGACCGCGCTGATAATGGGGACATGTGATAATGGGGACATGTGTCAATCAGGTGGCCACGTTCTCCACAATAAAAGCACTGGCAGTCACGCAGTGGGACAAAGCGAGGGGCACCGGGTGGGGGAGAGGGTATCCAGTGATGATTTCCTTTCCGGATCGATGGGAAAGAGTTTTTTGTGACCCATTTGTGTGGCTAGGGTTTTGAAATTTAGAAAAAAGTTGGATGAGGGTTTCCATTTGTTCTTCCACTCTTTCCAATTTTCCTCTCAATTCTTGATTGTTTTGTTTCGATTCTTGATTACTTTCTCGTAACTCTTGGTTAATCTCGTCTTGAAATCGAGTCGCCTTCTTCGGGGCCATCCAAAGTTATGTACGATTTTGATTACCAACACACCAACACACCAATTAGGAAATGACACCTCACACTGATACCAATTTGACGTAAACTACACGCCAATGCCTAAAAATCAAGACAATATGATTTCTAGAGAGAAACAAGAGGTTTCTTATATTTCAAGAATTGGAAGATATCCTCAAATGAGGATTACAATAGGTATTTATATGAAAATGATTACTTGTTAATCAAGTAATAGCCTAAATGACTAAAAAGGATAACATTTACTAAAGAATACCAACATGCTTGGAGACTAATTAAAGAATAAAAGGCATAAAACAACTAAAAATATAAGAATAGAAAAATAAAAGGAAAATAACAACGGATTCCAATCAATATCACATATCTCAATCCTCTTCATCAACCTGCCTCCAATAAAGGCACCACAACTGCAACATAACTCAAGCCCAGCGTTCTAAAAAGCGCGAGGCATTGAGCGGGCGGCAAAGAACCTTCTAGCGCCTAGGCAGCTAGGAGGGACCTAAGCGGGTTTTTTTATTTATGTTTATTTTTTAAATATAAAGAAGGTTGTACACAGTACACAAGGCCCCCGCTTTAGCAGGTCTAAGAGAGGTAGATGTAGGCAAACCTTATCCACATTTTTTTAATATAGAGCTATAAAAATACTTGTTAAGAATGTATATAGCTTTCCAAGTAAATATTTCACATAATTCTTAAACACAAAAGTTCATGTAAGATGTGGTAAATATTTGAAAACGATAAAGCAGGAGATGATTATGTATAACTATCACAATAAGATAAATCAACGAGATCTTAAGGGAAATAGAGAGGTGTAAAGCCAAGCTGAAAAATGTAAAAAATTTGAAATGTGCAATATTCTAGGCGGTTTGGGGTGTAGGCGAGACGACAGCCTAGGCGAGCGGCCCAGCGTCTACGCGGCGATTTTTAGAACACTGCTCATCCAACCCGAATAAAACAGGCAACACCACCATAGCTACATATTAACTGCACAGTGAGCGAAAAGTAATCCACCTTCCCTTCCCCCCGCCCCTACAAAATGGTTTTATTTTATTGATATTAAACACGATTTTACATTGTTTAATAAAAATTGACAAAAACGTTAAGAACCCAAAGCAAAATTAAAAGTTAAGGATCAAGTGTTTTGGAAAGTAAGAATATAGAATAAATTATTTTCTGGATATTATTTGAATGAAGAAAGTTAAAAATATCCCAATTTTCCGATAATTTGGAGAACTTAAAAATATCTCGATTAAATTTTCATTTGTTTGGACTGTTTCAAAGAGGATAACAGGGAGATAGACAGAGATGTGTAGTGGAGCGGAATTGATTAAAATAAACTATACAGCAACAAAAACACTAAATAAAATGAACTCTCTCTCTAATTATCATTTATATCAAAAGTAATAATAGTGATTAAAAATGGTTTGATAAGCGCCTTATTTATAAATTTAAGTTGTCTTGCAAGTCAAAATAACGTAAAAGGTAAAATGACTAAAGAGTGCACACTAGAATATTTCAAGAGAATATTAACCCAATGTATTAACTAAGAGAGAAATAACATAACAAGACAAGATAATAATTTAAGCAAAAATACAATTAAATTCTCAAGCCCCCCTCATATACAGCACTCACCCAAACTGAGAAAAGCTCGACTTCAGCGTGAAAACGGGTGGGGTGATCATTATTGTGCTCGTATGAACATCATCGCTGCCCAACTAAGGAAGCATCCCAAAAAACACTCCACATACTGGCTAACCGGGGGTGAATATAAGACTATATAAATCCAACCCACAACAGGAGGGCGCGTACTCGCTTTATAAACTTCCTTAATAAGAGCGGTCATGCCTACTCAAGGAAGAGGTGGGTCGTGAAATGCATCACTAACGTCTTCAGCTCCAAAAGTTGAAGTATGTTGGCAAAACGGGGCTCAAAAGCATCCCAAATAGAGTCTATCCAGCGAAATCAACGGCGTTCCCAAAAAGTGGGAAGAAATTAGCAATACAATACGACTCTGTCTCGCAAAAATGCATGCGAGTCATTCAACCATGATCAACAAAGATGTCAAATAAGTCACTAACCCTAAACCCCGCCTCTTCTTCCTCGAAGATGGGAAAGAAGCGGAAGCGAGTGTGAGTCCCCAGCAATCCTCCTCAAAGATGTCGAAGAAACCCCCAATAGATAACTTCAAGGCCCTCATCAGCCACCAATGACCGGGGAATGTCGATTGGGACAATAGAAGAGGAAACAATGCGTGCGAGTAATCGTAATAGGGTGACGGGTAAAGGCTCACCTAAGAGACAATGTCCACGAACCATGGACAAGGTCTCCTCGTACTTTTCAATCCAAGTATCGCGCTCGGCCTCCAACCCAGTAACCAATTGAGCATACTTAGCCATTTGTAATTAGCACACCTCGCACCGGCCAGTGAAAAGCAAACCCATATTGAAACGTTGGGCCTCACGTGCCATGACTAATAGTGGCTCATCTTTACTACCTCATAGGTCTTTGTCACTGATAAATAGTAAGAATCGTCCCCCACAGGCTCAGAATCATAATAACGAAAAGCGTCAATCTCCTACTCAATGTCGCTCTGCAGCCAAAATGGGAAGGCTAGACATAACATGGGTTTATCTGGGGTGTTAGGGAATGTGAGAGAGATTTGGAGTGGCCTTTCTGGAATTTTCAAAATTTGGGTGAAATGGAAAGGCTAAAGTGTAAATTTCAAATATCCCTAGGGAAGATTTGAGAATTTTCGAACGTTCACGACTGAAATGTAAGATTCCGAAAAGGAGAGGGAATCCAAATAATATTCAAAAATAGAGGGGTTGAATTTGCAAATGTATTTGGGGTGATAAGGGGATGGGGGAAAGTAATAGTGGGGGAGGGCTTGAAATTAATTTCAAGAGAGGGTGTTTGTGTAAATATTTGAAAACCAAGGAAAGGGGTTAAATAACACTCAAAAGAAGTGGTGGTAATTTTGGAAAACACATTTAAATTTAGGTTGGGGTTTACCTCATTTATGGTCTCATACGAAGAACAAAGAGTGGCGTAATCAGAGGCTGCTATAACATCCACTAACCATCTCGAAGCTCTGGTAGGGTTGGCACATTGTTGTTGATAGTCAATTGGTGTGAACGACGACGATGGCCTATTGAAGGTGTCAGTTCAGTTGGCGCAATGGTGCTCTCTGATCGAAAAAGACACCTTCCCTAGTGAGATTGTGACGAGCCTTCTCGAAGGTTCGTTAGCCTCCGCAAGTTATCAGTAAGGATCGTCGGAGGGTAGCAGTGGCGAGGGACCTCGAAACACCGTCGGCCCCTCTTAAATATGGAGATTCTGCTTTCCTTTGTGTAGAATCTACGGTTTATAAAACGTTCTTGCAGTTGCAAGTCAACGGAGAAAAAATTTGGTCTAGCGGTGCTTCAATGGTGGCCAGCCATAGGAGAGGGGCGTGGGTGGCCAACGAATATTGGAGAGGCAGATGATCGAAACATCAATATATCTAGGGTTTGCGGAGGTGGAGATTTCATATCTGATGGTATAGGTTGCTTTGGGGGTTTTGAGGGTGGGGACGCACGAGGGCGGCAGGTATAGTTTGGAGGAGTGGATCGTCGATTCCTTCGAGCCTTACCATGGTTCTACAATAATATCGGCAGCCATGTTGGTCGCTCTAATACCAATTTAATGTGTAGTAGATCGGAATCATTTGAAATAAACTACACAACATTAAATATAAGTAATTTTATCTCTAATTCTCATTGATCTCAAAAGTAATAATAGTAATTGAAATGATTAGTCAGGGGTATTACAGGTAAAGGTTATCATGTTAGCTAAGATAGACTAAAAGCTAAAATGACCAAATAAGGCACACTAGAATATTACCCTCGACTTAATACACTAACTAAAACTAAAAGAGAGAAATAACCAAACATAACAGGAAAATAAAATAAGCAAAAATACAACTAAATTCTCAGGGTCCCTCGTATACAAAGACCTTTTTTCCCCTCTCTTCTCAATAGTAATGCTTTTTGTAATATTGCGTTTTTCTTCAGAAACTATACCTCTTGTAACTTTCCTCCAATGCAATAAAAGTTCGGTGTTCAATATAGTTGGGTTATTAATTTGATTAACAATGTCTTTATATCTTTTATCAAAAACAAAATTAAATGAGTGACAATAACAAGATTTAAACTCTTGATCATAATCCTAGTGAATGCCATACAAGAATCAGTTTTAACCAATGAAGTTTTCACCCATATCCTTACGTATTGAAACATCTTGTCCTATATTTCAAAATCAACAGTAATCAAACAATTTGCAATTTCTAATTTTCTAAAATTACGAGAAATCAACACTAATCAACAATTCCAACTACCATTCAATCTATCCAAAACATACAATTCCTCCCTCACTACACTTAAACTCTTATAAGATTGGGAGCTTCATATATCATTCAAATTCTTACATTCCTTTCATTCCAAACAAATCAAAAGAGTAAAGGAGAAACTTCCCTAAAAACCTTTCTTCACCCAAAATCTTCATACTACTATTGATGTCTAACAAACCACTACAGGTAAATGAAAAGCCACTCGGGGCGCTCCAAATTAAAAAAAATTCCATGCTCTTATATCACCATAGATTGTAGGATGATATTATAAACCGCCAAAGCCACCTTTCTTTTCTTTTTTCTTCGAAGGGATTTCAAGGCAAAAAGAGAACTGGCTGAAACATAGATTCATTCAATTCCTTGGAGCAACGATCTTCTAGGCAATAATCTAAAGGGCGTTGGGTTGAAGGCGGGGGGCGGAGGCCACCCAGCGGCTAGGCGAACAACTAGGCGGTTTTTATTTTAAATTTAAAATGTAATAGTACCAAAAAAATCAACTACTATCACAAACATAACAATTCAACACAAGGTTTAAGTACCCAAATCAATGTAGCATTGATAGCAAACACACCAAAGCAAAAACCATATATATATATATATATATATATATAGGTGAGACCACAAAGCATCGCCAAAGGCCTAGTGCCGATACAAGGTTTTTTTAATACTTCTTTTTGGGTTTGTAAGCGAATAGAGCTTAATGACTCTTGATTCAACTGCGATTATTTGATAATGCTCCTCTTATGACTCCTCCTAGGGGCCACAACAATAAAAAAAGACGGCAAAATTCGAAGCCCTCTTGTTCAGATCGCATATCATTGGTTTGTTTGATAATGTTCCTCTTAAGCAACCTAGTGGCCATAACAATAAAACGAGATGGAAAATCAGAAGCCCTCTTGTTCAAATCACATTTCATTGGACTTGAGTGTGGGAGGAGAATTCTCACTTCGAGCTGATCTTGGTCAACCAAAGCCTAGATCATCCCGAGTTGTTCAAAAACCCTCCTAGTGGTAACTTAATGGAACATTTTGTAATTGAATTCACACTCCAATTAATTAAGGCACAATTTCTTTCTCCAACTACTTTATATTGAAAATTTCTCCAAATACTTCACGGTTTCCTCTCCTCCTCTTAAAGGGCTCAAGCAATACCCCCTTCAACCTCCAATTTCCTCGTGTCTGCGATCTCCAAAAACACTTTAGCTTGTAGGCTTCTCATGTCTCAAAGCTCACAAAACTTTCCACTTTCAAAATAGATCTTCAAGATTTGGAGTTGTTAATTTGGATAACAGAGAAGAACTGTCATTTTCTTCGGACGTTATACTATCCCATCTTGAGATCAGATAAGGTTTGGCATTCATTTCTCCATCCCAGGGTAAACTTGGATCCATTGAGACAAAAAAATCCCTAATTCAATTCCAACCATAAGTTTTTTATTATGAAAAATGACCCGGAAGATATTAGGAAATGGTCTTCTCGACCGATTGGTTAAGAGAAATTTGTCTAATTTGTTTACCACATATTCTAAACACTGTTGAATGATTAGTTGGCTCCAACTTAATAAGATCACACAACTTTCCACTTTCAAAAGGTATCTTCAAGATTGGGGGCTGGTAATTTGGATATTAGACAATAATTGTCATGTCTCGGTTTTAAGACACTTCGTTGTCTCATCTCGAGATTAAAAAAGGTTGGACATTCATTTCTCCCACCCAGGGTGAAATTGGATCCTTTGAGACAAAATAACCTGATTAAATTCCAACCTGCCGTCTTTTGTTAGGAAGAATGTTCCGGTAGACAGTGGGAAATGGCTCCAAACCGATTTGTAGAGAGAAATTTTCCGAATTTGTTCACCCAATAAGTTGAGCAACTAGTTCACTCCACTTAGTAGAAGTATTTAAGCCTATAATGCTTCTAGTTGCCCTTGAACCACCATGGTACTCGTCCAATCTTTATTTGGGCATTAAACTCTTGTGCAAGCAAAGTAAAGGAGTACAAAAATACAACAAACTCGTTAAAATTTTATAAATCATATATAACTCTTGGTTTCTAATCTTAACCTGAAGATATTAAAAAGGAATCCACTAGGTTTTCTAAATGAGTAAGTATTCTATAGGAAACATCAAAGTCAAAGTGCAATTCTTACTAGACTTGCTCTTACTTTTGGCTTTTGGGTTTCTTGCTACAATATATTGCCCAGTTTCGGGGTTTCTTGCTACCCCGAAAAAATTGTAGGGAACATGAAGAAAAATTTACATGGAACTATTTTTAAAGTTTTGTCTAAAACAGTATTTGGATCATTTGTCCATGAAAAACAGATTTGAATCATTTTTCCTATTCCTAGTCTTAAAAAACAAAATCATGGCCCAAACCAAATTCCATGCGGGCTACTAGGCCCACTTTGGATAACACAAAAAAGGTTAATCTCATCTGACATCCACATCAGAATTTCAATAAAAGAGCAGGGATGAAGCTACGTAAGGTTAATTGTAATTTGGATATTCAGTGCATGTACATGTAAAAGTTGGATTGGACATGCAGTAAAAATTGGATACATCGTTATAACGGAATTTATAATAAGGATCGTATGAAGAGAATATGTGAGAAATTATATATTTGTGTGTGGATTTAGAAATTGGAGATTGAAGATTGAATGATAAAAGAGTACCTGCCAAGCATCGAGTGTTCGTTGAAAGTCTTGGAGCCAGCGATCGGCTTGCAAGCGAACGGTGTCGTCTGGATGGTGATAGAGTGCGTTTAGGGCTTCTTTCACTGTGTTCTGGAGCTCCATGCTTGACATATCGCCCAATCGGAATGGAAAAGGAAAACTAATTCGATATAGGTAGAGAGAGATGCAAATGCATATGATGGATGTGAATGAATTCAGTCTCTTTTTAAGGACTAAAGTTTTGTTTTTGGACTACTATGTAAGTTTTTGGCGGCCCCGTTGAGGGGTTGTCATTCCATCCTCCCTTAACTAAGCACATACTTTTTTATTTTTTTATCATAATATATACACACATATATATATTCATTCATATAATAAAGGAGCATGATTTTTGAAAATTTTATCAAAATATCTTCACTTTTTTTATGGATGACATTTTTTTCTTTCATGCCCATACATGAAATTGTGACACCCCGACTAATTAAATACCGGGTAGCTACTCCTTTATTAAATTAATACAAAATGCCAAGTTGGTTCAGTTAATAGCATCACTGTCGAAAACATTTTAAATAATTACTAACCACCTAGTATTTAAAAAGTAAGTGCCAAATTTTTAAGTTAAGTCTGATTAACATGCAATAAAAGAATAATGGAAGAACAACATAATCCATTCACCATACTGAAGTAATGAATAACCAACAATTAATAATAATAAGTCCGGAGGAAAAACTCCTCACAACAGTCCCACAACTGAAGAAAAATACTACAAGTCTGAATCTTGAATAATTACATGCCAAAGGTTCGAATAACTGAAATAAATGAAGTATCTCTAAAAGAAATGGGCGACATGTCCTACAACTGATAACTGATGAATATTGAGTCAAGATAGATGAAGCGTCTACAAGCAAAGTCCTGTAACTTCCACAAACAGCTACAGCTCGTCACCTGAATGCGAATCCTATGCATGGTGTTCTTGTGGCTGGGCACCTAAAATGGTTTTTACAAAATAGATTTGAAAGCAAATGGGTCAGAGCCCGAAAGTGGAAAACATTTTGAAAACAGCAAGTGTTTTAATAACATTAAAACATTAAATGCAAAGTACATGTTAGGACGTGCACTCACATGAAATTCTCACCTCTCGACTACATGTGCACTCCTAACGTACCGTATCCATCTATAAGACATCCATATCTAACCAAACCGTAATAAGTTCTACCCCTTACTACTCGATTCCCATAATACATTCTAGCGTTATCAATATAAATAGAAGGGTTCCCTTAAACTCAGATTCTCAATTAGTAACATAATTCACCATCAGTTAACCCGTTATGTTCTCTCACTACATTACCATAATTATGTTCACAATAACAACATGAAAGTTCCCATTAATTAAGTGTATATTATTCACGTCATAAATATACAATACAGTACAAGCACCCCGAGAACTAGCTGCGGTGCACACATACTCCGTTATCCATCCCGGTACATCACGTACATAAGGATAACATATTCCGAATCTCTCAGGAATAGTTCACAGATAACATCACAAATAATGGAGGCGAACACAGTCACATCACATGGGTCACGCACATACCTGCGCTCCCACGATCAGCAGACTTATTAACATCCCAATAAGTCCTTCTCTGACCTATGTTCATCGAGGTAACCAGTCTAAATCCGGGCAACACGAGGATTAGAGGGCCCTAAGCGAACGCAAACCTCCCGTGATAGCAAGTATGGTAGGTATGTCATACACATAAAATCAATACATATATTAAGTATGCACACGTCTTAGTAATCACCACAATATATTGGTACATATCTCTTCTCGTACTGACATATAATACTACACCATTTATATATTCCCGGTTAATATAATTAATTAGGCCGTCAATAGCTCACATCGTAATAGACACTCACGTCCTACTTCATATTTTCCCTTAGGTTCAAACTACACTTCTAGGTTTGACTCCTCATTATATCCCAAACATCCCAAATATATCAATTATTCATCAAGGAAAGGCTATCTCTACCTATACACAAGGTTACGGGGTACTCGGGATCAAAACAGGCTAAAAAGCCTAAACTGTCAACTCGTTCGAAGTCTCGTTCGAACGAGGCTGTTCGAATGAGAGTTCGTTCGAACGAACTGGGCTATCTAACGAGATCTCGTTCGAACGAGATTATCGAACGAACATCCCTCTCGTTAGAACCCAAACTGTCAACTCGTTAGAAGCTCGTTCGAACGACCTGGGTAGGTCTTCTAACGAGTGGCCAGATTCAAGCCCAGAAATCCTATCTCGTTTTTCCAATTTCTCTCCACCTCAAATCTCATCCAAACATTAATCCAACGATTGTTTAAAGTCTCTAATCATTCCTAAACGTATTTAGGTCATATACTAACATGATTTGTGGGGCTAATTCATTCTAACTTCAATCCATTATCAAATCTCTTCATATTTTCCCCCAATTTAAGAACATGAATGTAATACCCCGTACTTTTGGCTATATTTATTTTTGGGATTAATGAATTAAATTCGGATAAAATACTAGCGTGATGTGAGTTAGTATTTGACTATATTGAGTACATATGAGGTTATATGAATATTGAATTATGAAATTTGTCGTGAGATTGATATACGGCAATTTTGTCATTTTATTGGGACGCGTGTGACAGTCGCGTCAGGATATAATTAATTTAAGTATAATAGTGAATTTAAATTTTATTAACCGTATGGTCGTTTTGAGTGCGCCAACGCGTCCGGAAGGGTCGAGATAGTCAGAAAACACTAGCCGGGGTGTAGTTTGGGTCCCGGGGTATTTTTAGGCCATACCGGCAATATAAAGGGTATTTTGGTAATTTCGTATTTTTAGGAATTAAAAATGACGAAAATTAGTAAAGTAAATCTGATGTGGGTTTGAACCACTAAGCCACTAACCAACCCATGTTAACCCAATAGGTTACGTAGGTTATTAGAATTAGGTTTCTAATTACTTTCCAAAAGAAAACCCTAGCCACCATAGCCATTGGAGAGGGAGCTTGGAGAAAGAGAGAGAGAGGGAATTCTGCAGAAAGAGAGAGGAAATCGTCATCAAAATCCAGAGACACTCGAGGCAAGTGGTTTATTATCGTTTAATTTCAGAGAATGCTCTTTCCATGTGTAGGAGTTTAATAAAATTGATTTGTTCTTGGTGAAATATGAAAACCCATGTATTTTGGAGTTTAGAACTTGAAATCTTGAGGAGAATTGCATGTAGAATGGTAGGTGGATGATTATACTGAGGTTATTAGTTATTGGATGAAATTAAAACGGATTTAATTGGGTTAATTCTTGATTTAGAATTTTAGGGTTTATGTTCTTGTAAAAATTGGGGGAAAGTGATGTGATTTAATGATTTAATGATGATTGGGATGAATTAACTCCTCAAAATATGTTAGTATGTGACCTAGGTACGTTTAGGGATGATTAGAGACCTTAAACAATCATTGGCTTGATGTTTAGATGAGTTTTGAAGAGATACAAATGGTGAAAAATGAGATTGGAGAAAATCTGGGCCGAAACTGGTCCCTCGTTAGATTACCTCTCCAGGTCGTTCGAACGAGCGTCTAACGAGTTGACCAGTCGCTTCTAACGAAAGGGAATTTCGTTCGATAACTTCGTTCGAACGAGATATCGTTAGAAGGTACAGTTCGTTCGAACGAACTGAAATCTCGTTCGAACAGCCTCGTTCGAACGAGACTTCTAACGAGCTGGCAGTTTAGGCCTTTTTGGCCTGTTTTGATTTTTGGAGTCCCGTAAACTTGTTCGAGGATAGAGATAACATTCCTTTGATGTATATTGATAGATTTGGGACATTTGGGTTATTATGAGGAGTAAATTATATACGAGTGATTTAAATAATGGTTAATATGGGATTGAGACGTGAGTGTTTACCACGACGTGAGAATAAATCATGGCGCGTATAAATATGGACCGGGATTTTATAAGTTGTATATATATTAGGTTGGTACGAGAATGCGATAAGTACTACAATTAAACTACTGGATTACTATGATGTGTGCTTACTTAGTATTGGTATATGAATTGTGTGTATGACATACCTACCATACTTGCTATCACGGGAGGTTTGCGTTCGCTTAGGGCCCTCTAATCCTTGTGTTGCCCGGATTTAGACTGGTTACCTCGATGAACATAGGTCAGAGAAGGACTTATTGGGATGTTAATAAGTCTGCTGATCGTGGGAGCGCAGGTATGTGCGTGACCCATGTGATGTGACTGTGTTCGCCTCCACTATTTGTGATTTGTGTTATCTGAACTATTCCTGAGAGATTCGGAATATGTGATCCTTATGTACGTGATGTACCGGGATGGATAGCAGAGTATGTGTGCACCGCAGTTTAGTCTCGGGGTGCTTATATTGAATATTTATGTTGTGGGAAAATATACGCTTAATAAACTCGGAACTTTCATTTGGTATTGTGTGTAACTTTGGAATAAAATAAAAAGGGATAATCTATAATGAGTTGTATTACTTTTATATGAGAACCTGAATTTACGTTAAGCCCCTATTTATTTGCGATCGTTATAAAGTTAATGGGAACCGATTAATAAGGGTAGAATCTATGACAGACTAGCTAGATATGATGTCACTTAGCTAGTGGTTAGATGGGTACTTTCGTTAGGAGTGCACAGTTAGACGAGAGGTGAGATTCCATGTGAGTGCACGTCCTAACATGTACTTTACATTTAATGTTTTAAATGTTTTTAAAGCACTTGCAGGTTTTTAAAATATCTCCACATTCGGGCTCTGACCCGTTTGCTTTCAAATCTATTTTTTTTGTAAAACCATTTTAGGTGCCCAGTCACAAGGACACCATGCATAGGATACTCACTCAGGTGACGAGCTGTAGACGTTTGTGAAAGCTACAGGGATTTGTTTTTAGACGCTTCTATCATTTGGATTCCGTATTCAGTATTCTTCAGTTTTAGGGCATGTTGCCCAGTTCCATTAGAGTTACTCTTCCATTACAGTTTCAGACTTTGGCATGTATTGATTCAGTATTTCGTTACTTATTTCAGTTGTGGGATTTGTAGTGAGGAGTTTTCCTCCATACTTTATTTACATTATGTGATGGTTATTCTATTTACTTCGTTATGGTGAATGGTGTTATTATTCTTCATTACACTTGTTGCATGTTAATCAGACTTTAATTAAAATTTGACAACTTACTTTTTAAATACTAGGTGGTTAGTAATCATTAAAATGTTTTCGACAGTGATGCTATTAACTGGACCAACTTGGCATTTTGAATTAATTTAATAAAGGAGTAGCTACCCGGTATTTAATTAGTCGGGGTGTCACAGGTGGTATCAGAGCATCAGGTTCTAGTGTCCTTTAGGATCTGTACGGCTATTATGTTTCCGCTAAGTTCTTTGATATAGAGCCCTATATTTTAGGACTGTTGTACTCTTTTGTGTATGCTTTGTTCTTCAGCTATTTTAAGTTTATAAACAGCGAACTTATAAACTTTGTTCTTATTTCAGATGCCTCCACGATGTGCACGACGAGCTCCCAGGGATGCAACGCCCGAACCCCAGCCCGCTCCAGTTCAGGGCATGATGAACGCCGCTGAGGTTGCAGCTATAGTAGCCCAAGCGGTAAATGCCGCAATTGCCGTAGTTCAGCAGGCACCACCTCAGGCGCCGGTTGCCGCGCCAGTACAGGCAAATGCATTCCCGTCTGCTTGGGAGCGTGTACGTGACGCTTTTCAGAAAGCGCATCCGCCAGAGTTTGCAGGTAGCTCAGATGTGGTAGTCTCGAGCCAGTGGAGGAAAGATATGCAGAGGCACTTGAGGATGTATGAGTGCACGGACGTTCAGAAACAGGTGCTAGCTACTTTCAAGCTAGTTGGATCTACACTGCAGTGGTGGGAGTCTATTACCACCATGGAGGAGAGGGATACTCTCACTATTCAGGACTTCTGGGTGCGGTTTGACCGCAAGTACTTTCCGTCCGCTGTTCATACGGAAATGAGGAGGAAACTGATGAATTTGAGGCAAGAGGGTAAGACCGTGGCCGAGTATGAGGCCGAGTTCACAAATCTGTTGAATATCGTTCCGGATGAGATACCAACAGAGAAGAAGAAGATTGAGAAATTCACCGACGGGTTGACATGGAGGATCCGTCAGCATCTGTTAGGGAACCTTTCGTTGGCCACGTATTCTGATGTGGTTAACGCTGCTTTGTTACACTACCAGGACCACCGCTTTCATATGGCTGAGGGCAAGAGGTCGGGAGAGTCTAGCCATCAGGGCAGGACTGGAGGATATGGTGCCGGTGGGGCACAATCTATTCAGGGGCAGAGACAGGGTGAGCAGGGTTCCCAGCAGGGGGATCAGAAGAGGTTCCGATCAGGGAACTACAGATAGGGACAGGGAGGTTTCTGTCAGGGCCATCAGGGTCCAAACGAGGCAGAATGGGCAGCAGTTTCAGCAGGGCCAGCAGGGCCAAGGGAGGAAAGGTAACGGCCACCAGGGGCGGGGACCGCAGGGGCAGAGAGGAGGGAACTTCCCAGGGAAGTGTTTTGTTTGTGGCAAGACTGGCCATAAACGACAGGATTGTCCTGATAGGGGCAGGGCCCCACAGCAGCAGCAGCAGGGTGCTCGCCAGGAGCCGCAGAGGCCTATGTTTCCCGCCACTCTCCTCGCACCGCCACAGATGGCAGCATTGCCACCCATTCCAGCAGTCCCAGCTCAGCAGGGCCAGCTACAGTATGGACGTGTCTACAACGTCCACCAGGCAGCAGTTCCACAGGCACCGCCCACGATTGAGGGTACGTTTCCTATCCATGGCACTATGGGTTGGGTATTATTTGATACAGGGGCTACACATTATTTTATAGCTACACATTTCGCGAAAGCCTTGTGATTGTTAGCTACGGCAGAGAGCACAGTGACGTGTGTCGACTCACCATTGGGGAATGGGTCACTTATATTCTTTATATGCCGGGGAGTGGGGGTAGAGATTGGTGGTTTGGTATTACCTGCAGACATGTTGGTATTGGATATGCATGTTCACGATGTGATTATCGGTATGGATTGGCTCGTAGCTTATAGGGCCATGATTGATTGCTTCAGCGGGAGCATTGTTTTTACCATTCCGGGGCAAGAGATGTTCGTAGTGGCGATGCCTCGCCCAGAGGGAGGATCGACCGCTCATCTGTATTACATAGAGGAGGATACCTCTAAGGAGGTTGTGATTCCTTTAGATTCGATCCCGGTTGTCAGGGAGTATTCAGATGTGTTTCAGGAGATACCAGGCCTACCCCCAGTCGAGAGATAGACTTTGTTATAGACCTATTGCCAGATACGAGGCCTATAGCACGCGCACCGTACCGTATGGCTCCGGCAGAGATGCGAGAGCTACGAGATCAGATAGAGCAGCTGTTAGGTCAGGTCTTTATTCGCAGGAGTACCTCACCTTGGGGCGCTCCAGTTTTTTTTGTGAAGAAGAGGGACGGTTCACTGAGATTGTGTGTGGATTACCGAGAGTTGAACAAGGTCACGATACGGAATAAGTATCCGTTGCCTCGAATCGATGACTTATTCGACCAGTTGAGAGGAGCTTCTTTCTTCTCAAAGATTGATTTGAGATCGGGATACCATCAGTTACGTATCCGGGAGGAGGATGTCTCGAAGACTGCGTTCTTGTCGAGATATGGTTCTTACGAGTTTCGGGTTATGCCTTTTGGTTTGACCAATGCTCTAGCAGTGTTTATGGACTTGATGAACAGAGTGTTCAGGGATTTCCTAGATCAGTTTGTCATTGTCTTCATTGATGATATTCTGGTTTACTCCCAGACAGAGGAGGAGCACGCCGAGCATTTGAGGCAGGTTTTGCAGACGCTGCGTCAGAACGAGCTGTATGCAAAATATGAAAAATGCGGGTTTTGGCTGAAGGAGGTCCAGTTTTTGGGACACATTATTTCCGACCGGGGAATATCTGTTGATCCGGGGAAGGTATCCGCGGTGAGGGAGTGGGGACAGCCCATGACACCGACTGAGATTCGTAGTTTCTTGGGTCTAGCAGGATACTAAAGGAGGTTTATTCGGGGTTTCTCGAAGATAGCAGGTCCTTTGACACATCTGACTCGTAAGGGTGTGCCATTCATCTGGAGTGATGCCTGTCAATTGGCATTTGATGAGTTAAAAAAAAATTGACCTCAGCACCTGTGTTAGCATTGCCGAGACCGGGAGTTGAGTATTTGGTTTACACCGATGCATCTTTACAGGGGCTTGGAGGTGTATTACAGCAGGAGAGACAGGCCATAGCTTATGCTTCCCGTAAGCTTAAGCCTCACGAGAAGAATTACCCCACGCATGATTTGGAGTTGGCGGCAGTGGTATTTGCCCTACGGATTTGGAGGCACTATCTTTTGGGGGAGAAGTTCCAACTGTTCACGGACCACAAGTACCTACAATACCTTTTCACGCAGAAAGAGTTGAATATGCGGCAGCGTAGGTGGCTTGAATTTGTGAAAGACTACCAGTTCGATATCCAGTATCACCCAGGTAAGGCTAACGTGGTAGCAGACGCGTTGAGCCGTAGGCCAGCAGATGAGGTGGCAGAGGTGTGGAAGGCAAAGTGGAAGGAGTTGGGACACCAGGATGCAGTGGCCCGATCTTTCATGTCTGTGATGACCGTTACACAGCAGATTGTCACGAAGGTAGTACGGGCACAGGCTAATGACTCGTTCTGTCAGGAGCAGATGGTTCGATTACTAGCAGAGGGAGCCGAGTCCTATACCGTCAGCTCAGACGGGGGATTACGCTTCAATGGGAGATTGGTAGTTCCGGAAGGGGAGAAATTACGACACGAGGTGATGGCAGAGTCGCACGGCTCACGGTTCGCGGTACATCCCGGAGGGGACAAAATGTACCAAGACATGAGACGCCAGTATTGGTGGAGCGGTATGAAGAGAGATATCGCTGAGTTTGTTTCGAAATGCGCCACTTGTCAGCTTGTAAAAGTGGATCATCTGATACCGACATGACTGCTACAGCCGTTGGAGGTCCCGGTGTGGATGTGGGAGAGCATATCCATGGACTTTATCATGGGGTTGCCTACGTCGCAGAGGGGTCACGACTCCGTTTGGGTAATTGTGGACAGGTTGTCCAAAGTCGCTCACTTTTTACCCGTAAGGACTGACTACACTACGGGACAGTATGCCCAGCTCTTCATTTCAGAGGTTGTGAGACTTCACGGTGTGCCCCTGAATATCGTGTCTGACAGAGACAAGATATTTGTTTCGCAATTTTGGGAGAGTTTCCAGGAGGCCATGGGCACGGAATTACGGTTGAGTACGGCTTATCATCCGCAGACCGATGGGCAGACAGAGCGCACAAATCAGATGTTGGAGGACATGCTACGCATGTGCATTATTGACTTTGGAGGTGGATGGGAGCAATACCTTCCACTGGTGGAGTTTGCTTACAACAACTCCTATCAGTTCACTATTGGCATGGCTCCGTTTGAAGCATTGTACGGTAGGCCTTGTCGTTCCCCAGCATGTTGGTTAGAGGTGGGGGACAACAAACTACTTGGGCCAGAAGTGATTCAGGATACTTCGGTAAGGATTGAATTGATTCGGAGTCGCATTCGGGTAGCTCAAGACAGGCAGAAGAGTTATGCTGATGCGAAGAGATTTTTCAGGGAGTTCCAAGTAGGGGACCAGGTTCTGCTCAGAGTATCTCCTATGAAGGGGATTATGCGTTTCGAGAAGAAGGGGAAGTTGGCACCGAGATATGTGGGGTCGTTTCCTATTATTGAGCGGATCGGACCAGTTGCGTATAGACTTGGGTTACCGGAGCATTTGCATCGGATTCACGATGTGTTTCATATTTCATCGCTAAGGAAATACCTTAGAGATAATTTGGCTCATTCTCACATTGCTGGGGAGGACATCGATCTCCAGCCGGATAGCTCCTACGAGGAGGGGCCGATTGCTATTTTGGACCGAAGTGAGAGGAAGCTGCGGTCAAAGATAGTTCCGTTAGTGCGTGTTCAGTGGCGACATCACAATGTCGGAGAGTCCACATGGGAGCGCGAGGATGAGATGCGCGAACGTTATCCAGAGTTGTTTTTAGCAGGTACTTTCTAGTTCCGAATTTCGGGACGAAATTCAGTTATTAGGGGGGAAGTATGTAATACCCCGTATTTTTGGCTATATTTATTTTTGGGATTAATTAATTAAATCCGGATAAAATACTAGCGTGATGTGAGTTAGTATTTGACTATATTGAGTACATATGAGGTTATATGAATATTGAATTATGAAATTTGTCGTGAGATTGATATACGACAATTTGGTCATTTTATTGGGACGCGTGTGACAGTCGCGTCAGGATATAATTAATTTAAGTATAAAAGTGAATTTAAATTCTATTAAGCGTATGGTCGTTTTGAGTGCGCCAACGCGTCCGGAAGGGTCGAGATAGTCAGAAAACACTAGCCGGGGGTGTAGTTTGGGTCCCGGGGTATTTTTAGGCCATACCGGCAATATAAAGGGTATTTTGGTAATTTCGTATTTTTAGGAATTAAAAATGACGAAAATTAGTAAAGTAAATCTGATGTGGGTTTGAACCACTAAGCCACTAACCAACCCATGTTAACCCAATAGGTTATGTAGGTTATTAGAATTAGGTTTCTAATTACTTTCCAAAAGAAAACCCTAGCCACCATAGCCATTGGAGAAGAAGCTTGGAGAAAGAGAGAGAGAGGGAATTCTGCAGAAAGAGAGAGGAAATCGTCATCAAAATCCAGAGACACTCGAGGCAAGTGGTTTATTATCGTTTAATTTCATAGAATGCTCTTTCCATGTGTAGGAATTTAATAAAATTGATTTGTTCTTGGTGAAATATGAAAACCCATGTATTTTGGAGTTTAGAACTTGAAATCTTGAGGAGAATTGCATGTAGAATGGTAGGTAGATGATTATACTGAGGTTATTAGTTATTGGATGAAATTAAAACGGATTTAATTGGGTTAATTCTTGATTTAGAATTTTAGGGTTTATGTTCTTGTAAAAATTGGGGGAAAGTGATGTGATTTAATGATTATTGGGATGAATTAACTCCTCAAAATATGTTAGTATGTGACCTAGGTACGTTTAGGGATGATTAGAGACCTTAAACAATCGTTGGCTTGATGTTTAGATGAGTTTTGAAGAGATACAAATGGTGAAAAATGAGATTGGAGAAAATCTGGGCCGAAACTGGTCCCTCGTTAGAAGACCTCTCCAGGTCGTTCGAACGAGCTTCTAACGAGTTGACCAGTCGCTTCTAACGAAAGGGAATTTCGTTCGATAACTTCGTTCGAACGAGATCTCGTTAGAAGGTACAGTTCGTTCGAACGAACTAAAATCTCGTTCGAACAGCCTCGTTCGAACGAGACTTCTAACGAGCTGGCAGTTTAGGCCTTTTTGGCCTGTTTTGATTTTTGGAGTCCCGTAAACTTGTTCGAGGATAGAGATAACATTCCTTTGATGTATATTGATAGATTTGGGACATTTGGGTTATTATGAGGAGTAAATTATATACGAGTGGTTTAAATAATGGTTAATATGGGATTGAGACGTGAGTGTTTACCACGACGTGAGAATAAATCATGGCGCGTATAAATATGGATCGGGATTTTATAAGTTGTATATATATTAGGTTGGTACGAGAATGTGATAAGTACTACAATTAAACTACTGGATTACTATGATGTGTGCTTACTTAGTATTGGTATATGAATTGTGTGTATGACATACCTACCATACTTGCTATCACGGGAGGTTTGCGTTCGCTTAGGGCCCTCTAATCCTTGTGTTGCCCGGATTTAGACTGGTTACCTCGATGAACATAGGTCAGAGAAGGACTTATTGGGATGTTAATAAGTCTGCTGATCGTGGGAGCGCAGGTATGTGCGTGACCCATGTGATGTGACTGTGTTCGCCTCCACTATTTGTGATTTGTGTTATCTGAACTATTCCTGAGAGATTCGGAATATGTGATCCTTATGTACGTGATGTACCGGGATGGATAGCAGAGTATGTGTGCACCGCAGTTTAGTCTCGGGGTGCTTATATTGAATATTTATGTTGTGGGAAAATATACGCTTAATAAACTGGGAACTTTCATTTGGTATTGTGTGTAACTTTGGAATAAAATAAAAAGGGATAATCTATAATGAGTTGTATTACTTTTATATGAGAACCTGAATTTACATTAAGCCCCTATTTATTTGCGATCGTTATAAAGTTAATGGGAACCGATTAATAAGGGTAGAATCTATGACAGACTAGCTAGATATGATGTCACTTAGCTAGTGGTTAGATGGGTACTTTCGTTAGGAGTGCACATTTAGACGAGAGGTGAGATTCCATGTGAGTGCACGTCCTAACATGTACTTTACATTTAATGTTTTAAATGTTTTTAAAGCACTTGCAGGTTTTTAAAATATCTCCACATTCGGGTTCTGACCCGTTTGCTTTCAAATCTATTTTTTTTTGTAAAACCATTTTAGGTGCCCAGCCACAAGGACACCATGCATAGGATACTCACTCAGGTGACGAGCTGTAGACGTTTGTGGAAGCTACAGGGATTTGTTTTTAGACGCTTCTATCATTTGGATTCCGTATTCAGTATTCTTCAGTTTTAGGGCATGTTGCCCAGTTCCATTAGAGTTACTCTTCCATTACAGTTTCAGACTTTGGCATGTATTGATTCAGTATTTCGTTACTTATTTCAGTTGTGGGATTTGTAGTGAGGAGTTTTCCTCCATACTTTATTTACATTATGTGATGGTTATTCTATTTACTTCGTTATGGTGAATGGTGTTATTATTCTTCATTACACTTGTTGCATGTTAATCAGACTTTAATTAAAATTTGACAACTTACTTTTTAAATACTAGGTGGTTAGTAATCATTAAAATGTTTTCGACAGTGATGCTATTAACTGGACCAACTTGGCATTTTGAATTAATTTAATAAAGGAGTAGCTACCCGGTATTTAATTAGTCGGGGTGTCACAATGAACCCTAGAATTTATGAATCATCAAAGAACTGAATTAAATCCGTTTTTGGTTTCCTACTAATTGTAATATCATCAGAATAATCATTACACACCAATCTACATGCGATTTCCTCATCAAAATGTACTTTCTATTTCCAATTTACATGAGTTTTTTCATTAACTCCCAAGAACAAATCAGATTTTTATCAAATCCTACACATGGAAGAAACATTCTCTATAAAAACGAAATTAAATCACTTGCCTTAATGGTAACTCTGGATTTGATGACGAATTTGATGAATGGATCTCTCTCCTCTGCAGATTTCTCCTCTCCTCTCTTTCTACAAGCTTTCTTCTCCAAAGTTAATGGTGGCTAGGGTTTGTGCTTTAGAAATTCTTAGGAATAACTTTCAATAACCTCCGTAGCCTATTTGAGTATTAGTGGGCTTAGTGGGTTAATGCCTAATCAGATATTAATTCCCAATTTTCGTAGCTTTTAATTCCTCAAAATTCAAATTTACCAAACTACCCTTATACGTTGCCGGTATGGCCTAAAAATGCCCCGGGACCCAAACCAAACCCCCGACTAGTGTTTCCTGATTATTTTGACCCTTCCGGACGCGTTGGCGCACTCAAAACGACCATACGGATAATAGAAATAAAATTCACTTTTTAATTATCATAATTATATACCATGACGCGACTGTCACACGCGTCTCAACAAAATTTCCAAATTGCCGTATTTCAATCTCACGACAAATTTCATATTTCAATATTGATATATAATCATATATGCACATATAATCAAATACCAACTCGCATCTCGCTAGTATTTTTTACCCGGATTAATTTCCAAATAATACGCATTTAATTTAATTAATCCCATAAAATAAATATCACAAAAATACGGGGTATTACATACTTCCCCCCTTATAACTGAATTTCGTCCCGAAATTCGGAACTAGAAAGTACCTGGTAAGAACAATTCTGGATAACGTTCGCGCATCTCATCCTCGCGCTCCCATGTGGACTCCTCGACATTATGATGTCGCCACTGAACACGCACTAACGGAACGATCTTTGACCGCAGTTTCCGCTCACTTCGGTCCAAAATAGCAATCGGCCCCTCCTCGTAGGAGCTATCAGGTTGGAGATCGATGTCCTCCAAAGCAATATGAGAATGAGCCAAATTGTCTCTAAGATATTTCCTTAGCGAGGAAATATGAAATACATCGTGAATCCGATGCAAATGCTCCGATAATCCAAGCCTATACGCAATCGGTCTAATCCGCTCAATAATAGGAAATGGTCCCACATATCTCGGTGCCAACTTCCCTTTCTTCCCGAAACGCATAATCCCCTTCATAGGAGATACTCTGAGCAAAACTTGGTCCCCCACTTGAAACTCTCTGAAAAACCTCTTCGCATCAGCATAGCTCTTCTGCCGATCCTGAGCTACCCGAATGCGACTCCGAATAAATTCTATCCTTGCCGAAGTATCCTGAATCACTTTCGGCCCAAGTAGTTTGTTGTCCCCCACCTCCAACCAACATGCTGGGGAACGACAAGGTCTACCGTACAACGCCTCAAATGGAGCCATGCCAATGGTGAACCGGTAGGAGTTGTTGTAAGCAAGCTCCACCAGTGGAAGATACTGCTCCCATCCACCCCCTAAATCAATGATACTCATACGTAGCATGTCCTCCAACATCTGGTTTGTACGCTCGGTTTGCCCATCGGTCTGCGGGTGATACGCCGTACTCAACCGCAATTCCGTGCCTATGGCCTCCTGAAAACTCTCCCAAAATCGTGAAACAAATATCTTGTCTCGGTCGGACACGATATTTAGGGGCACACCGTGAAGTCTCACTATCTCTGAAATAAAGAGCTGGGCATACTGTCTCGCAGTGTAGTCTGTCCTTACGGGTAGAAAATGAGCGATTTTGGTCAACCTGTCCACAATTACCCAAATGGAGTCATGACCTCTCTGTAACGTAGGCAATCCCGTGATAAAGTCCATGGATATGCTCTCCCACATCCACATCGGGACCTCCAACGGCTGTAGCAGTCCTGCCGGTCTCTGATGATCCACTTTTACTAGCTGACAAGTGGCGCATTTAGAGACAAACTCGGCAATATGTCTCTTCATCCCGCTCCACCAATACTGACGTCTCATGTCTTGGCACATTTTGTCCCCACCGGGATGTACCGCGAACCGTGAGCCGTGCGACTCTACCATCACCTCGTGCCCCAATTCTTCCCCCTCCGGAACTACCAATCTCCCATTGAAGCATAATCCTCCGTCTGAGCTAACGGTATAGGATTCGGCTCCCTCTGCTAGTAATCGAACTATCAGCTCCTGACAGAACGAGTCATCTGCTTGTGCCTTTACCACTCTCGTGACAATCTGCGGCGTAACAGACATTACCGACATGAATGATCGGGCCACTGCATCCTGGTGTCCCAATTCTTTCCACTTGGCCTTCCACACCTCTGCCACTTCATCTGTTGGCCTACGGCTCAACGCGTCTGCTACCACGTTAGCCTTCCCCGGGTGATACTGGATATCAAACTGGTAGTCCTTCACAAACTCAAGCCACCTTCGCTGCCGCATATTCAACTCCTTCTGCGTGAATAGGTACTGTAGGGATTTGTGGTCTGTGAACAACCGAAACTTCTCTCCCAAAAGATAATGTCTCCATATCCGAAGGGCAAATACAACTGCCGCCAACTCCAAGTTATGAGTGGGGTAATTCTTCTCGTGAGGCTTTAGCTTACGGGAAGCATAAGCTATTGCTTGACTCTCCTGCTGTAATATTCCTCCTAGTCCTTGCAAGGACGCATCGGTATAGACTAAATACTCAACTCCCGGTCTCGGCAATGCTAACACCGGTGCTGATGTCAACTTATCCTTCAACTCATCAAATGCCAACTGACAGGCATCACTCCAGATGAATGGCACACCCTTACGAGTCAGATGTGTCAAAGGACCTGCTATCTTCGAGAAACCCCGAATAAACCTCCTGTAGTATCCTGCTAGACCCAAGAAACTACGAATCTCTATCGGTGTCGTGGGCTGTACCCACTCCCTCACTGCGGATACCTTCCCCGGATCAACAGATATTCCCCGATCGGAAATAATATGTCCCAAAAACTGGACCTCCTTCAGCCAAAACCCGCATTTCTCATATTTTGCATACAACTCGTTCTGACGTAGTGTCTGCAAAACTTGCCTCAAATGCTCGGCGTGCTCCTCCTCTGTCTGGGAGTAAACCAGAATATCATCGATGAAGACAATGACAAACTGATCTAGGAAATCCCTGAACACTCTATTCATCAAGTCCATAAACACTGCTGGAGCATTGGTCAAACCAAAAGGCATAACCCGAAACTCGTAAGAACCATATCTCGACAAGAACGCGGTCTTCGAGACATCCTCCTCCCTGATACGCAACTGATGGTATCTCGATCTCAAATCAATATTTGAGAAGAACGAAGCTCCTCTCAGCTGGTCGAATAGGTCATCGATACGAGGCAACGGGTATTTATTCCGTATCGTGACCTTATTCAACTCTCGGTAGTCCACACACAATCTCAGTGAACCATCTCTCTTCTTTACGAACAACACAGGGGCACCCCATGACGAAGTACTCCTCCGTATAAACCCCTGACCCAACAATTGCTCAATCTGATCCCGCAACTCCCTCATCTCAGCTGGAGCCATACGGTACGGTGCGCGTGCTATAGGTCTCGTACCTGGCAATAAGTCTATAACAAAGTCTATCTCTCGACTGGGGGGTAGGCCTGGTATCTCCTGAAACACATCAGATTACTCCCTAACAACTGGGATCGAATCTAAAGGAATCACAACCTCCTTAGAGGTATCCTCCTCTAGGTAATACAAATGAGCGGTCGAGCCTCCCTCTGGGCGAGGCATCGCCACTACAAACATCTCTTGCCCCGGAATGACAAAAATAATGCTCCCACCGAAGCAATCAATCATGGCTCTATAATCAGCGAGCCAATCCATACCGATAATCACATCGTGAACATGCATATCTAATACCAACATATCTGCAGGTAATACCAGACTACCAATCTCTACCCCCACTCCCCAGCATATAAAGAAAATAAGTGACCCACTCCCCAATGGTGAGTCTACACACGTCACTGTGCTCTCTGCCGTAGCTAACAACCCTAAGGCTTTCGAAAAATGTGTAGCTATAAAGCAATGTGTTGCCCCCGTATCAAACAAAACCCGACCCATAGTACCATGGATAGGAAACATACCCTCAATCGCGGGTGGTGCCTGCGGAGCTGCTGCCTGGTGGACGTTATAGACACGTCCATACTGTAACTGTCCCTGCTGCACAGGAACTGCTGGAATGGCTGGAAGAGCTGGCACCTGGGCTGGAGCTGGGAGGGCTGGTGGAAAAAGTGGCATATGTGGCTCATGTCGAGCACCCTGCTGCTGCTGCGGGGCCCTGCCCCTATCAGGACTGTCCTGGCGTTTATGGCCAGTCTTGGCACAAATAAAACACTTCCCCGGAAAGTTCCCCCCTCTCGGTCCCTGCTGCCCCCGGCCGTGGTGGCCGTTACCATTCCTCCACTGGCCCTGCTGAAACTGATGCTGACCATTCTGACCCTGCTGGTTCTGATGGCCGTTCGGACCCTGATGGCCCTGCCAGAAACCTCCCTGTCCGTGCCTGAAATTTCCTGGCCTGAACCTCTTGTGATCCCCCTGCTGGGTACCCTGATCACCCTGTCTCTGCCCCTGAACAGATTGTGCCCCACTGGCACCATTTCCCCCAGTCCTGCCCTGGTGGCTGGACTCTCCTGACCTCTTGCCTTCAGTCATGTGAAAGCGATGATCCTGGAAATGGAGCAATGCAGCGTTAACCATATCAGAATAAGTGGTTAACGAGAGGTTCCCTAACAAATGCTGACGAATCCTCCATATCAACCCGTCCGTGAATTTCTGTATCTTCTTTTCCTCCGTCGGTATCTCATCCGGAACAATGTTCAGAAGATCAGTGAATTCGGCCTCATACTCGGCCACAGTCTTACCCTCTTGCTTGAGGCTCATCAACTTTCTTCTCATCTCCGTGTGAACAGCTGACGGAAAGTATTCGCGATTGAACCGCACCCAAAACTCCTGAATAGTGAGAGTATCCCTCTCCTCTACGGTGGTAATAGACTCCCACCACTGCAGTTCAGACCCTACTAACTTAAAGGTAGCTAGTATCTGCTTCTGAACATCGGTGCACTCATATATCCTCAAGTTTCGCTGTATATCCTTCCTCCACTGTCTCGAAACTACCACATCGGAGCTACCTGCGAACTTCGGAGGGTGTGCTTTCTGAAAAGCATCACGTACACGTTCCCAAGCAGACGGGAATGCATGAGCCTGAACTGGCATGGCTATCGGCGCCTGAGGTGGTGCCTGCTGAACTACAGCTAGTGCGGCATTTACCGCCTGAGCCACAATGGCTGCAACCTCGGCGGCATTCATCGTGCCCTGAGCTGGTGCGGGCTGTGGTTCTGGCGTCGCATCCCTGGGAACCCTTCGTGCACGTCGTGGAGGCATTTGAAATAAGAATGAAGTTTATAAGTTTGCAGTTATAAACTTAAAATAGCTGAAGAACGTAGCATATACAAGAGGATACAACAGTCCTAAAGTATAGGGCTCTAAATCAAAGAAAGCTCAGCGGAAACATAATAAGCTGTTCAGATCCTAAAGGATACTAGAACCTGATGCTCTGATACCACCCGTGACACCCCGACTAATTAAATACCGGGTAGCTACTCCTTTATTAAATTAATACAAAATGCCAAGTTGGTTCAGTTAATAGCATCACTGTCGAAAATATTTTAAATAATTACTAACCACCTAGTATTTAAAAAGTAAGTGCCAAATTTTTAAGTTAAGTCTGATTAACATGCAATAAAAGAATAATGGAAGAACAACATAATCCATTCACCATACTGAAGTAATGAATAACCAACAATTAATAATAATAAGTTCGGAGGAAAAACTCCTCACAATAGTCCCACAACTGAAGAAAAATACTACAAGTCTGAATCCTGAATAATTACATGCCAAAGGTCCGAATAACTGAAATAAATGAAGTATCTCTAAAAGAAATGGGCGACATGCCCTACAACTGATAACTGATGAATATTGAGTCAAGATAGATGAAGCGTCTACAAGCAAAGTCCTGTAACTTCCACAAACAGCTACAGCTCGTCACCTGAATACGAATCCAATGCATGGCGTCCTTGTGTCTGGGCACCTAAAATGGTTTTTACAAAATAGATTTGAAAGCAAATGGGTCAGAGCCCGAAAGTGGAAAACATTTTGAAAACAGCAAGTGTTTTAATAACATTAAAACATTAAATGCAAAGTACATGTTAGGACGTGCACTCACATGAAATTCTCACCTCTCGACTACATGTGCACTCCTAACGTACCGTACCCATCTATAAGATATCCATATCTAACCAAACCGTAATAAGTTCTACCCCTTACTACTCGATTCCCATAATACATTCTAGCGTTATCAATATAAATAGAAGGGTTCCCTTAAACTCAGATTCTCAATTAGTAACATAATTCACTATCAGTTAACCCGTTATGTTCTCTCACTACATTACCATAATTATGTTCACAATAACAACATGAAAGTTCCCATTAATTAAGTGTATATTATTGACGTCATAAATATACAATATAGTACAAGCACCCCGAGAACTAGATGCGGTGCACACATACTCTGCTATCCATCCCGGTACATCACGTACATAAGGATCACATATTCCGAATCTCTCAGGAATAGTTCACAGATAACAACATCACAAATAATGGAGGCGAACACAGTCACATCACATGGGTAACGCACATACCTGCGCTCCCACGATCAGCAGACTTATTAACATCCCAATAAGTCCTTCTCTGACCTATGTTCATCGAGGTAACCAGTCTAAATCCGGGCAACACAAGGATTAGAGGGCCCTAAGTGAACGCAAACCTCCCGTGATAGCAAGTATGGTAGGTATGTCATACACATAAAATCAATACATATACTAAGTATGCACACGTCTTAGTAATCACCATAATATATTGGTACATATCTCTTCTCGTACTGACATATAATACTACACCATTTATATGTTCCCGGTTAATATAATTAATTAGGCCGTCAATAGCTCACATCGTAATAGACACTCGCGTCCTACTTCATATTTTCCCTTAGTTTCAAACTACACTTCTGGGTTTGACTCCTCATTATATCCCAAACATCCCAAATATATCAATTACTCATCAAGGAAAGGCTATCTCTACCTATACACAAGGTTACGGGGTACTCGGGATCAAAACAGGCTAAAAAGCCTAAACTGTCAACTCGTTCGAAGTCTCGTTCGAACGAACTGGGCTATCTAACGAGATCTCGTTCGAACAAGATTATCGAACGAACATCCCTCTCGTTAGAACCCAAACTGTCAACTCGTTAGAAGCTCGTTCGAACGAGCTCGTTCGAACGACCTGGGTAGGTCTTCTAACGAGTGGCCAGATTCAAGCCCAGAAATCCTATCTCATTTTTCCAATTTCTCTACACCTCAAATCTCATCCAAATATTAATCCAACGATTGTTTAAAGTCTCTAATCATTCCTAAATGTATTTAGGTCATATACTAACATGATTTGTGGGGCTAATTCATTCTAACTTCAATCAATTATCAAATCTCTTCATATTTTCCCCCAATTTAAGAACATGAACCCTAGAATTTATGAATCATCAAAGAACTGAATTAAATCCGTTTTTGGTTTCCTACTAATTGTAATATCATCAGAATAATCATTACACACCAATCTACACGCGATTTCCTCATCAAAATGTACTTTCTATTTCCAATTTACATGGGTTTTTTCATTAACTCCCAAGAACAAATCAGATTTTTATCAAATCCTACACATGGAAGAAACATTCTCTTGTAATACCCCGTATTTTTGGCGGTATTTATTTTTGGGATTAATTAATTAAATGAGAATTAATTGGGAATTAATCTGGATAATATACTAGCGAGATGTGGGTTGGTATTTGACTATATTGAGTATATATGATGATATATGAATATTGAATTAGGAAAATTGTCGTGAGATTGATATACGACAATTTGGACATTTTATTGGGACGCGTGAGACAGTCGCGTCAGGATATAATTATTTTAATTATAAAAGTGAAATTAAATTCTATTAACCGTATGGTCGTTTTGAGTGCGCCAACGCGTCCGGAAGGGTCGAGATAGTCAGAAAACACTAGCCGGGGGTTTAGTTTGGGTCCCGGGGTATTTTTAGGCCATACCGGCAACATATAGGGGTAGTTTGGTAATTTTGCATTTTTGAGAATTAAAAGTGACGAAAATTATTAAATTATATCTGATGTGGATTTGACCCACTAAACCACTAACCAACTCATTTTAAACCTAATAGGCTACGTAGGTTATTAGAATTAGGTTTCTAATTTTTCCCAAAACAAACCCTAGCCACCATAGTCATTGGAGAAGAAAGCTTAGAGAGGGAGAGAAAGAGGAGAATTTTGCAGAGAGAGAGAGAGAGAACCTCATCAAATCGTCATCAAAATCAGAGATTAAATCAAGGCAAGTGATTTAATTCCGTTTAATTCAGAGAATGTTTCTTCCATGTTAGATAATTCTAAGATTTACATTTGTTCTTGAAAGTTAATGAAAAACCCATGAGTTTGGAATTAGAATACTATATTTTGAGGAAAGGATTGCATGTAGAATCGTATTTAGAGGACTAATCTGATGTTGATATATCTTGCAAGAAACAAAAATGGATTTAATTGGTTAAATTAAAGACTTAAAATTTTAGGGTTTATATTCTTGAAAAAAAATTTGGGGAAAAGTGTAGAGACTTGTGATTTAATGGTGATTAGGACGAATTAATCCTTTAAAACACGTTAGTATGTGATTATAATATGTTTAGGATTGATTAGAGACCTTAAAACATTGTTGGGACGAATTTTAGAGGAGAATTGAGGAGTAGAAATTGGTGAGAAACGAAAGTAGAAATTCTGGGCACGAAACTGGTCGTTCGTTAGAAGACCTTCCCAGGTAGTTCGAACGAGCTCGTTCGAACGAGCTTCTAACGAGTTGACCAGTTTCTTCTAACGAGGGGAAATTTCGTTCGATACCTTCGTTCGAACGAGATGTCGTTAGAAGGTACAGTTCGTTCGAACGAACTGAATCTCGTTCGAACAGCCTCGTTCGAATGAGACTTCTAACGAGCTGACAGTTTAGGCCTTTTTGGCCTGTTTTGATTTTGGGAGTCCCGTAAACTTGTTCGAGGATAGAGATAACATTCCTTTGATGATGTACTGGTATACTTGGTACATTTGGGATATAATGAGGAGTAAATTATATAATTGTGGAACGAATCAAATAGACACTTTGAGTCGAGACGTGAGTGCCTACTACGACGTGAGAATAAATTATGGCGTGTATAATTATGAACCGGGAGTATATAAATTGTATAAATTATAAGATGGTACGAGAATGCGATAAGTACTACAATTAAACTACGGTGATTACTAAGATGCGTGTTTACTTAGTATTGATATATGATTTGTGTGTATGACATACCTACCATACTTGCTATCACGGGAGGTTTGCGTTCGCTTAGGACCCTCTAATCCTTGTGTGCCAACGGGGGGGATTTAGACTGGTACCTCGAGAACATAGGTCAGAGAAGGACTTATTGGGATGTTAATAAGTCTGCTGATCGTGGGAGCGTAGGTATGTGCGTGACCCATGTGATGTGACTGTGTTCGCCTCCACTGTTTGTGATTTGTGTTATCTGAACTATTCCTGAGAGATCCGGAATACGTGATTCCTTATGTACATGATGTACCGGGATGGATAGCAGAGTATGTGTACACTGCAGCTTAGTCTCGGGGTGCTTATATTGTATATTTATGTTGTGGAAAATATACACTTAATAAAATGGGAACTTTCATATGGTATCGTGTGTACAATTATGGAATAACATAAAAGGGATAATCTATAATGAGTTATTTTACTTTTATATGAGAACCTGAATTTACGTTAAGCCCCCTATTTAATTGCGATCGTTATAAAGTTAATGGGAACCGAGTAATAAGGGTAGAACCTATGACAGTCTAGCTAGATACGATGTCACTTAGCTAGGGGTTTGTGTCATTTTAGATGGGTACTTACGTTAGGAGTGCACAATTAGACGAGAGGTGAGAATTTCATGTGAGTGCACGTCCTAACATGTACTCTGCATTTAATGTTTTAAATGATTTTAAAGCACTTGCAGGTTTTTTTAAAATATCTCCACATTCGGGCTCTGACCCGTTTGCTTTCAAATCTATTTTCTTGTAAAACCATTTTTAGGTGCCCAGCCACAGGGACACCACGCATAGGATTCTCAATCCGATGACGAGTTGTAGCTGTTTGTGGAAGTTACAGGGATTTGCTTTTAGACGCTTCTATCATTTGATTTCCATGTTCAGTATTCCTCGGTTGTAGGGCATGTTGCCCAAATTCTATTAGAGACATTTCCATTTTAGTTTTTCAGAATTTGGCATGTATTAATTCAGTATTCAGTATTTCGTTACTTATTTCAGTTGTGGGATTTGTTGTGAGGAGTTTTTCCTCCGGATTTATTTATATCATGTGATGGTTATTCTATTATTTCGTTATGGTGAATGGTGATATTATTCTTGCTTTAAATCTTTTACTGCATGTTAATCAGACTTTAATTAAAATTTGACAACTTACTTTTTAAATACTAGGTGGGTAGTAATAATAAAATGCTTTCGACAATAATGCTATTAACTGAGCCAACTTGGCATTTTGATTTAATTTAATAAAGGAGTAGCTACCGGGTATTTAATTAGTCGGGGTGTCACATCTCTATAAAAACGAAATTAAATCACTTGCCTTAATGGTAACTCTGGATTTGATGACGAATTTGATGAATGGATCTCTCTCCTCTGCAGATCTCTCCCCTCCTCTATTTCTACAAGCTTTCTTCTCCAAAGTTAATGGTGGCTAGGGTTTGTGCTTTAGAAATTCTTAGGAATAACTTTCAATAACCTCCGTAGCCTATTTGAGTATTAGTGGGCTTGGTGGGTTAATGCCTAATCAGATATTAATTCCCAATTTTCGTAGCTTTTAATTCCTCAAAATTCAAAATTACCAAACTACCCTTATACGTTGCCCGTATGGCCTAAAAATGCCCCGGGACCCAAACCAAACCCCCGGCTAGTGTTTTCTGACTATTTCGACCCTTCCGGACGCGTTGGCGCACTCAAAACGACCATACGGATAATAGAAATAAAATTCACTTTTTAATTATCATAATTATATACCATGACGCGACTGTCACACGCGTCTCAACAAAATTTTCAAATTGCCGTATTTCAATCTCACGACAAATTTTATATTTCAATATTCATATATAATCATATATGCACATATAATCAAATACCAACTCGCATCTCGCTAGTATTTTTAACCCGGATTAATTTCCAAATAATACGCATTTAATTTAGTTAATCCCATAAAATAAATATCACAAAAATACGGGGTATTACCGAAATGTCATGCTAAAAGTTTTTTTTTTTTTTTTTGTGTTATATATATACTATTATAAATACATGTATTTTTTTAAATACGTGTAAATTTATATTTTTTTATTAAATATTTTTCCCATTTTTTAAACTATTTTTTAAATATTTTTTCCGTTTTTTAATCTATATTTTTTATTTTTTCTCAATTTTTTTTCTCAAATTTTTTTTTATCACGGGGGAAATTTATCGCCGTGCCCTCGGGCACGAGCATCCACTAGTATATATATATAGTTAATATGGTATATTTTTATGTGTCATATACTTGCCTCGGCTCTGTCTAGGGTTGACGCTTGGGAGAAACGTCCCTCCTTAAGTTTTTTACGCCTTATTTTTCGTAAAACCCTTAAGGTGCACTTTTTTTCTAAAAACAACAATACTTTTGTGAAACGATATCACCTTTTAAAGAATTTTTTTACAAACTGAACCATTATCTCATTCAAAATAATCAAATAGCATTTTAATTTGCAAATATTCAGACATATTTTTATGATATGTACAATTTTAGTATTTTAATAGCCTTGTTATGGTTAAAAAATATTAAAATATATTAAGAAGGAATAAACATTTTTTCACGCTTTTTTATGCCTAAGGCCCGTGTGACACCCCGCCTAATTAAATACCGAGTGATCAGTCATTTATTAAATTAAAAACAGAATGTTCGGTTGGTTCATTCTTAGCATCACTGTCGAAAAACATTTAACAAATAAAACCACCTAACACATAATCAAGCTAGTGTCAAAAATATTTTCTTTTTAAATTATAACAAAATAATCCATTTTTCAATTCAAGTAATAAAATATAAAACATTCACCATACACATGGATATAATATATACTTAGTCTGAATCAAATACTAAAATAAATAAGACTGAATAAAATACTCTAGATCAAAATCTCAAGCAAAAGAACCATAGTAAAACCCAATCCAACTAAAATAACCGAAAAGTAAACTGAATACAATCTCTGGTAAAAATGACTAAGGATGGGCGACACATGCTCTAAATAAAAGTCTAGATAGAACTGAATGAAAATGATAGAGGCGTATAATGCAAGGACCTACAGCTTTCATAACAGCTGCAGCACGCCAAGTAATTCAAGTCTCTAAATTTGGTGTCCCCGTGGCTGAGCACATGATACAATACATATATAGCAAAAGAGAGAAGAGATGCAAGAGGCGGGTCAGAGCCCGATATTTTAAAAATGATTTAGCAAGTATTTAAAACTGCATTAAAGCAAGTATTATGTCAATGTTAGATATCAAACTCTCACATGAGATTCTCACCTCTCGTCTATTATACACGCCTAACGTACATCTAATCCCGCATAGATATGCCACCCAACCTAACTAGTTCAAAGTCACGCTAATACTAACTATACTCACCAGTAGTATTCTCGTATCGGCCATACAATACGCTATTGAATTAGTTTATTCCGAATAACTAGTTAACATGTTTCTCAATTGCATAATAAATCTATTACACGATAAGATTTATATTGTATATCAATATTCCCATGTCTACTAACTACACACAGCATAATGATTTATAAGTTCCTGTATATATGAATATAGTCACAACATCCCTATACATATATATACTAATTATGCACCCCCGGGCTAAGACCCATTAGCGTACATAACCATATTAATCATGCACCCCCGGGTTAGCACCCATTAGCGCAATCATTAATAATATTCTTTCACCCCGGGTTATCACCCATTAGCGCACTTAGCAAATAATATTCCTGCACCCCCGGGTTATCACACATTAGTGCACTTAACAATAAAATTCTTGCACCCCCCGGGTTATCACCCATTAGTGCACTTAACAATAATATTCTTGCACCCCCGGATTATCAGCCATTAGTGCACTTTATAATAATATCATATAATAGTTATACATACATCCTATTACAAATTAATAGGTATTCCCCCCAACCCAAACGTATATTTTCCACATGTTGAAATCTCTTATTACTATTCTGAATATAATTATTTCAAGTATTTTCTCTCAAAATTTCTTAAGATTAATACATCTCACATATACCCAAGTCTTACGCCGCACTTGCCTTAATATAACAGCACTTCAAATCTCAGTGTACTTCATTATAATTCCCGCATTACAAGTCCCAAAAAATGTCCTAAAGGTCCACAATTCAATTCTGAAAAATACAGCAGGGCGGTCCGGACCTATTAACGAAGACAATCCGGACCCTTTTTTATAAAAAACGGTCCGGACCTTTTAATGAAATAAATGATCCGGACCTTTTTATGAAAAAAGGTCCGGACTTATTAATAAGGAAAACGATCCGGACCTATTAAAAGGCGGTCCGGACCTCTACCTGTAAAAAGGTAACCCATCCCAGATACGTTCTCTTCACCATTTCAACACCTCTAACCTCTACGGTTCATTCGCAATCACCAACCAACCATTCAAAATCATCTTCCTAACATGTATGAATGATTTCCACTAATATAACATCATTAATTAATTTCCAATCATCAATATAATATGGAATCCCCAAATAATTTAATAAACCCTAGTTCTTCCAATTATCATCCAAGAACATAAAATTTCCAGATTTGTTTATCACAGAAAGTCATCTATGTGATTTTTAATCTACATACACAAATGGTTCAACCTAAATTAATCTCAGATTCAATTCATGTATATCCAATCTCCAATTTCCATCATTTTTATTAACAATACATGGGTATTTCATTCCTATACTAACATGAGCATAAATATTGCTAAAGGAAAGCAAGTAATAAACACTTGCCTAATTATGAAGGTTTGATTCGTCGCTTGAAATTGGTATATATGTGTTCTTCTCTTTCCGATCTACACGTTGATGATGTTTTTTGTGAAAGATGACTGGGTTTGGCCTTGGAACTCCTATGAACCTCTTCTTCTCCTTCCTCTGGGACACTTGGACTCTCTCTTTTCTTTTACATAGCAAACCCTAACTGTAACTACGTAAGGGATATTAAAGGACTCTAATTTTCGTCGATTAATTAACCCCAAAAATGCAATTTACCAAAACGTTCTCCGGGGATGCCGGTTAGGCCTAAGATTGCCCCGGGACCCAAACTAAACCTCCGGGTACACTATTCTGACTATCTCGACCTTTTCAGACTCAACAACGCACTCGAAATGATCATACGAGTTAATAAAAATAAATTATCTTTTTATTCCCAACAATTAATCCCGACACGACTCACACGCGCGTCTGACTTAAATTATCAAACTGTCGTATTTCTCACTCTACATAATTTATCAAAGTGCATAACCCCATATTACATATTCACACAGTAATATTCAATCAAAAAGATATTACATATCACACAATAACATTCAATCAATAAATATTAACTCTTGGTACGCTAGTTAATATATTTTAATCCGGATTAATTAACAATTAAATCTCACATTTTAATTCAATTAATCCAACAATAATAATTACTCCCATAATTATTTAAATCATAAAAAATACGGGGTTGTACATACTTCCCCCCTTACAACGAAATTTCATCCCGAAATTTAAAAAAAATATACTAGGTACAACCAACAATGTATGTATGTTGCGCATCACATCATTGCGCTCCTAGGTAAACTACTCCGTACCATCCATATCGTACGCTGTCGAATACCCTTCATAATGAACACTCGAAACATGTTCATTTTAAACTCCTGGTTACCCTGTCACGTAGGTTCTTGCCCAAACTTGACCTATAAGTTTCACTACTTAAACTTATTTTAGATATTCACTATCTAGCCTTCGATTATTCGTACCTTGATAAATTACTTGCTCTTTAGCTACATACGATCTTGTCTCGCAATGATCACACACAGGTAGGTTATTAGCGCAACATGTGTTACACACATTATATACCATAAATATCAACTCATCTCTGATCTTCGCAATAGGACCCGGTTCCCCCACCTTTAACTAACGAGCATGAGAGCAACAAGGTTTACCGTACCATACCTTAACTGACAACATGCCCAAACTGAGCTTAAATGAGTAATTGTACACAAACTTCACTAGTGGAAAGAACTGCTCTCGTCTTCCCCTAAGATCCAAGTGTAACATATAATTTATTCTCCAACATCCGATTAGTCCGCTTGTTCAGCACATTCATCTGTGGATGATAGGCCGTACTCAATTACAACTCGGTACATATGGCCGCTTGAACACTCTTCCAAAATCGAAAGGCGAAGGCCTTGTCCTAATTGAACACGCTATCAAGTGGTACCCCATGTAACCTCACTATATTGACTATACAGGTCGGCGCATGCTATCCCATAATATGATTAGTCTTAACTAACTCAAGATGTGCTACATCGGTCAACTGATCCATTATCACCGATATAGGACCGTATCCCCTTTCGCGATAAAATCCTTGGGAATACTCTCCCAGTCCTACTTCGGAATCCCTAACGGTTGAAGAAACCCCTATCGGTCTCGGGTGGTCCACCCTTTTCCAACGGACAGGTGACTCGTTGCAAAATGAATTTAGCAATATCTATATTCATTAAATCTCACCACCACTGTCATTTATAACATGATACATCTTATATTCTCTCAAATGTGCCTCTAATCGTGATCCATGTGGCTTTACCTCACCGCGTGTCACAAGTCCTTCCCCCTCTCTAATAATCGATTTCTCGTTAGACGTAAGCCTCTAACAAATCTTATGGGATAAACTTTAACTCTCCGGGCTAAGTGTTGTCGAATTCACATGGCAATCACAATCTACTGCCTAATACAATACCATTCTCGTGATCATACAATCAAGTCCTGATATCTCCACTTTTATCTTTATTTGCCTTATCCCATACGTTCTGAACGAAAAAAAAGTCAAGATTCAATTACCTAAGGCGCCCATACACCCTATGGCTTACGAATTTTGCACCAATAAAATATATTCTCACATTTTAATGGAATTATCCACTCTCGACTACTCTTTTATATGTACAATTACTAAGGTATGAATCACATGTACTATCATCAAAACTTCTCTTCGACTCCCAACGTTTGTTAGTTTCATGTGTGGGATGTCTCGCAAAGCGAAATCTAGACAAGGAACCCCCCGATACACTACTACCTAACATTATCGGTCATCGAGATCCGTAAGGCCCTTAGTCCATAACATGTACCTTCCCACAATCCCCATATGCTTACATAAAATTCTACTCATCCACTCTAATGTCTCTTAAAGATAACATGAAACATGGCACCCTCACTATCTCAAGTTCTTAGTGTGATATCTATATATAACGAGCAATATCTTGCTGCTCGATCAGGTCACAAACATCCTGAGTCACATCAGTAAATAAATTCCCACGCACCGGGATCACATATAACTAGACAACATACTCGTTGAGGTTTACATCTATACATATATATATGTGTGGGCCCAACCCTATTTCAGGTGGCACGGCACAAAATTAATATTACTCCCCCCGGAGTGTCTATTACAATAATCGTATCACTTAATGTACGATCGTTCAAACATTCGGTAATTAATCACTACACATTACCATAATAAGCTCTACTTTGCTAACTCAATGCAGTAGTAAATTGTAACTACGAAATATACTCTTAGGGCCCACTCGGTTCACTCACGAGAGACATAAAAAAGCCCTGACCTCAATGAGAAATACTTTTGTAACCAGACTGTTAAACCATCGTTTCCACTAAACTTGACTCGCACGCGAAGTTTAGAGTTTATAATTTATATATAAGTTGTAACACACCCATGTCACTGGAATTAATCATTTACTCACAAGGACGAAGTAACGCTTCACCAGTCTCGCCTAATCGTATGATCCTAGCACGTGACTGCCAAAACGGGCCATAAACATCTGCACTCGTTATACATCTAAGATTCCATCTAATAGTTGTCCTCTCCCATTGTGGACAATTTATTCCTTCCAGTGGCTTACACGCCCATTATTGAAACGTTGGCCCAAAATCTGTAGGTCTCAACTTTATCCCTAATATATGGTATGCTACTGTTACCAAGGACTCCACTGAACCTGCCTGAACGCATCCCTCTAGGGTTCTAATTCCTGGGCCCAAATTCCCTTGACCCTAATTTCTCCGCTGGAAATCTCACTCCTCCAGTTGTTATGCCTAGCTGGCACGGTTTACCATTTCGAATCTTATCGGTCTCACTTCTCAACGTGGACACATTTGACACTGGTAGTCCTACTCGCTACACATAGGGAAATTTCCTAAGCTATTTCCCTTCAGTGGTCCCACTGACCATTTTGGAATGTCCTTCTCTCGAACCGAGCAGTCTTAGCTCCCAATTATTCTCCCGCTGTCCCATTGGCTACGCTGGCCTCTCGGGACTATTATTGGCCTCTACAACCCAGATTGACTTCATCTTCGTTTTGTAGGAAGTTAATCAATTAAAATGATCTAAATGAGTTTCCCTATTGGTCATACTCTCATGCGGTGTTTCACTAACACCATTAAGTCCATCTTTGCTCTTCGATCATATTCTCTAACCTTGCTGGCTCACTTCTTATGGAAATGTTGGAATAACTTGCAAACATATAACTTTGACGATATCAACATTAGTCATCCTTACTATATTTCTCATTCATCCTTGTATTCTATATATGGTCCTCTATCAACTATAAACCTTTATATATCATATGCCCCTTTTCCAAGTACGAAGTTCGTTATATAATTCAACCTCTCTCTCACGATCGGTCTTTATTTTTCTCACAGTGCTCAGTTTTAAAGTTCCACGTGCATCTCTGTTACAACATCGAATGGAAGACCTCACGGTCAAATCGTACCCAATTTCTCTTTAAATTTCAAACACGCTACTTTATGTGCGGTGATTGACTTTAATCACTTTATGTCGCTCCTAAGAGCTACAATTTTAACTCCCAATTTAATTCTGAGTGTCGCTACACTCCACTCTACACAATTGCCTTTGGACTTTCTACTTCCATTGGCCTGTTACGCTTTCTATTTTTTTTCGCATCTTCACCGATGTCTTTTCAAAAGATTACCTCTGAGTTCCCCCTTATCGACTATGTTAGGTGGTACTGAAATCACTCCACCGTTATCTACGACTGTGCCTGGGGAACCTACTGTTCCCGAGTGATAATTCTATTATCACTCTCTTAAATATTAATCACGGTGACTTTAGTCACGATTACCATTACCATATTACTCTATATCTTTTATCGGGCTTCATCTCATGCAGTCTTTCTTACAGCCTTCGTAGGTCGTCCTATAATGTTCGGGGCTCGAAGCACACACGAATTTGTATAATGAGTCACATCCATTATAATTCATATCAGGAGAACATAAGTCGCGCACGTCAGGGAATACAACAATCCTATAATAAGGCTCTATATCGAAGAACGCTACGCTGAAACGTAATAAGCCGCACATATCCTAAAAGACTCTAGAACCTGATGCTCTGATACCACCTGTGACACCCCAGTATTTAATTAGGCGGGGTGTCACAACCCGTCTAGGCTTCTAAGGCTTAAGGCTTGGCCTCCACGCCTCGATCACGCCCCACGTTTTTTAGAACCTTGATATATATATATTCACACTCTCTAACATACCTCATTAAACATACCTATTTTTTTTAAATAGTAAAAAAAATAATTTTGAGTTGATATTTTTTATATGGGTTCATGATATTTCAATGTGCCCCTATAAAAATATTCAACTCAAAAAAATGTGTTTTGTTATTTTTTAAAAATAGGTAAAAAAATTGACACTTTAAGGGTAAAAAAATGTCAGTTTTTTTACCTATTTTTTAAAATAACAAAAAATATTATTTTCAGTTGATTTTTACTTGGGAATAATGAAATATCATTGTTGATAGCAAAATTTACCATCCTACATGGACCAATTATAAACCCAGCACGTGTCATCCTACGTGGCACAAGTCCAAGTCAGCATGATAGAAAAGCCCGACCAACTTGGTTATCCGACCAACTGGGAAGCCCGACCAACTTGGTTATCCAACCAATTGGAAAGCCCGACCAACAGTCAAAAATTCATTATGTACAGCAACCAAGCGTCAACAGTCTTACAGCATGTATTGCTTATGAAGCGACGGGATTTATATAATTAATTCTCATTGTGTATTGATGTAAATGCCTAACAAATAAAGGCATTTCATCCTTTCACATAACAACGATCAAGACCCCCCTTTGACTATAAATACATTGTATCACCCTCATTGAAAGGGACTGAAAAATAACTCAAGGCAGTCAATACATGACAGTGGATGTAGGCTATTCCATTGAGCCGAACCACTTTAAAATTTTCTTGTGTCTTGTTTGTTTTACTTAATTTATATGTGATCAATTAATTAGGATTAGTCTAGTTTTTTGCATCAACAGATTGGCGTCGTCCGTGGGAAGGTATTACTAGACGTTGTCACTCATTCACCATCCATGGTTGAAATTCCAGAATCAAGTGCCAGAAATGAGGGAATTCTGCCTACTGTCCCCCCAAATAATAATGATTTAACAAGAATTTTGGCTAGCTTGCCCAAGGGTCAAGAAGCTATCCAGGATACTATACGACAGTTGGCTCAAACTCTGCAAGCTGAAGTGTCGGCACAAGTTAATCAAAGGAGTATGCCACCACCGCCAATAAGGAGTATTAGGCATAGCCATTCCAAAACTTCCAGGGATCCTTCATACCTACCTGGAGCAACTTCTTCTATTAGGGTCACTAATTCCACGGATGGACAATCCCTCATCCCAGAAAGATTGAGTGCCTTAAAAAGGCTAAGTAGGTCCTCTAATTTAGATCGTTTGGGACCCTAGAGAAATGCCCTACGAGTTGCGTCGAGAAATACCCGACGACCAAGTGATTTAAAGGAAGGTTCAACCCAATCCAGATTAAATACCCGATGAACTGATAGGTCCAGTCAGAGGGAAGGTTCGTAGGAAGAAAGTTTAGCACGATCTGTTGGTCGGCATAAAAGAGTTGTCATCCATGGCGCTAGCAGTGATGCTTGAAAAGGTTCCATTCAACGTTTGGAAGACAGATTGGGTGAAATGGACAAAGCCAAGAATCCCCTCTAGATAAGTTTTATTAAGGGGTCCCCCTTTGTGCAAACCATTGTAGATTTCCCTACGCCGACCAAGTTTAAAGCTCCAGTGGTCAGTCCCAAATATGATGGGAAGACTGGTCTAGTTCTCCATATAGAGTAGTACCAAACAGCTATTGATATCTATGATATTCCTGATGAGATAAGCTGTAGGGCGTTCTCGGGGACAATCATTGGATCTGCTCAAATCTGGTACAACAGCCTTCCTCGTGGGCATATTTATTGCTTCCAATAACTCATCGAGCTATTCATTGGTAATTTCTATTTTGGAGCAAAATCAATGAAAGGAGTAGCTCATTTGCTTAGTGTAAGACAGAAGGAGGGAGAAAGTACCAGGGATTATATCACTCATTTCAACAGTGAGAAAATGGAAGTCGTTGATTACGAAGAGAAGACCGCAATCATCGCCCTCATGAGTGATTTGCTCCCTGATAAATTATATTATAAAAAGATCAGCCAAAGACGATGACAGAATTGATGGCCAAAGCAACGAAGATTATGAACGTCGAGGAAGGTATGGCTGCTAAAAAGAATTCAGACGCAAAGGCGAAAGAAAAAACATAAGGGAAGTCAGAAAAGAAGGAGCACAAGAGTCATAATGAGCGCAGGAGTTCGAAGGTAAAGAAGGCCTACATCGACTCCAAAAATTACTAATTACACTCCCTTAACGGTGGATATACATCATGTGTTGGAGGAAATCAAGCACGACGATGATTGAGTTGGCCTGAAAAGTTAAAGTCGCCTGCTGATAAGAGGGATAAGTCCAAGTATTGTGAGTTTCACAAAGATCATGGTCATACTACCAACTGTTATATTGCTCTCCAAAATGAGATAGAAGCACTCATCTAAAAAGAAAAGTTGGACATATTTGTTAATCGAAAGAATGGTGGAAAAAATGGAACAAGAGGTCGACAGAGATCTAAATCGCTAGTTAAGACCAGGGAAGAGATAAAAGAAGAACCTCGATGATGATCCAGAAGATGATATCGATCTTCCCAAGAAGCCTAGGCAACCAAAACATGAGGTATTTGCACTCAGTTTTAGATCTTTTGATTATCACATGATTACAGGTGGAGATGTCGGAGGTGGAAATCGTATAGCTGAAAGGAAAGCTTACTTTAATGAGGCTCAATCTTGTTCCTATATCCAGCGGATCAACCTCGCCGAGGAAGACCGACCAAGAAAAGTTAACAAGGATAAACTCATAATTGGCTTTTCTAAAAATGATTTATTGGGGGTGTTGTACCGCATGATGATCCTTTAGTGATTAGAGTCAGGATGAAATAAGTATTGATAGCCAGAACATTCGTGCATAACAGCAGTTCGGCAGACATCATGTTATATCCCTGTTTTGATAGTTTGGGTTTAAAACTCAATCAACTGGAGCCTTATCACAGGCCACTCATTGGATTCTCGGACGAGAAAGTGTTTCCTTTGGGAACTATTAAGTTAGATGTATTGATCAGGACATGGCAGGCGAGCAGGACAGAGAAGGTGAAATTATTCGTAATGGACAAAAATGTTCATTCTGCTTATAATATGATTACGAGAAGAGTTGGTCTGAAGAAATTTGAAGATATAACCTCAACTGTTCATCAATGTATGAAATTCCCAACCAACTTTGGAGTTGGAGTAGTGAAAGGAGATAAAAAAATAGCTCAGGAGTGCTACTATTCATCTACCGAGGAAGAGGATATGTTGGAGACAAAGAAGAAAATAACCACTTATCAAGTGGATATATCTGAGCCAAACAGCGAGTCTGAGGTTGAAACCTTAGATCTACAAGATGAATCTGAGCTTGTAAAAGGCCAAGTGATGGAGGAAACGAAGAGCACTATTTTGGACGATGATAAACCAGAGCGAACAAATCAAATAGGAGCGTCATTAGAACCAGTTCTTAAATAAGAGTTAGTGTCTTTCCTGAGATAAAGGAAACAGGTATTCGCGTGGAGTCATGAATATATGACAGGCATAGACCCAAATTTCCTATGCCATGAGCTTAATGTGAATAAGGAGGTTAAATGTGTGAAACAACGAAGAAGAATTTTTAGCCCGAAGAAGAACCAGGCTATACAGGATAAGGTGGAGAAACTTCAAAAATCTTCCTTTATTGAAGATGTGAAGTACCCGGATTGGTTGGCCAATGTAGTTATGGTAAAAAAGAAAAACAAGTGGAGGATGTGTGTGGATTTTATTGACTTGAACAAAGTGTTCTTGAAGAATCACTTTCCTTTGCAACGAATTGATCAATTAGTAGATGCTACTTCATGGCATGAGCTGCTGAGTTTCATGGACGCATATTCTGGTTATAACCAGATCAAAATGAAGCTAAAAGGCAGAGAAAGTACTTCCTTTATCACTCCCCGAGGAACTTATTGCTATAATGTTATGCCATTTGGTCTTAAAATGCAGGTGCTACTTATGAGAGACTGGTGAACAGAGTATTTGAGGAGCAGATAGGCAAGAATATGGAAGTGTATGTTGATGATATGCTCACTAAAAGCAAAAAAGTTGTTGATCATATTGTCGACCTCATCCAGACATTTGATCAATTGGAAAAGCATCAAATAAAGTTAAATCCCACCAAATGCGTTTTCGGAGTGCATGAGGGAATGTTCCTCGAGTATATAGTGAATTAAAGGGGAATTGAAGCTAATCCAGATAAGGTTAAAAATATGATCAAAATGAAGTATCCGACATATAAAAAAGATGTTCAAAGGTTAACTGAGCGCGTAGCAGCATTCAACAAGTTTGTGTCACGAGCAATGGACAAGTGTTTGCCATTCTTCAAGGTACTCAGAAAAACTTTTGAATGGAATGATGAATGTAAAAAAGCCTTCCTAGAGTTAAAGAAGTAATTAGGAGTACCACCACTGCTCTCTCGACCAGTGTTAGGAGAAAATTTGCATTTATATCTGGCTATATCGGAGTCAGCAGATAGCTCTACCTTGATCAAGGAGGAAAATTGAGTTCAAAAGCCAGTTTGTTACACCAGCAAAGCTTTCCAAGGAGAAGAAGTAAGATATCCCAGACTGGAGAAATTAGCACTGGCCTTAATTGAGGCTAGCCGACACATGAAGCCATATTTCAAGCCCACATTATAGTGGTATACACTGACATGCCACTAAGACAGGCTTTGCATAAGCCGGAGAAATCTGGAAGATTGATGTATTGGGCTGTAGAGTTAGGGGAATATGATCTTGTATACGAACCAAGGACTGCTTTAATAAGTCAATCTGTGAGTGATTTTATTGTAAAATTCTCTTACCCAGAGATCCCCGAGCAATAAAGGACTCCAGCCGAGCAACACGCAGGAGTTAGCAGAGCAACTGGGACACGCGCAACTAACTCCAAATAGGAGAAACTATAGAAAAAGACCAACTAGAATCGTTTAGTGGAGTACAGGAGATGAAGAAGAAATATGAGGAGGCGAAGGATAAAATCTTCCATCAAGGGACTCTGACAAACCAAGTGTTTGGCAGCAATACCCCCATATGGAGTTTGTATGTTGACAGGTTACCTTGTGCAACCGGATGTGGAGTTGGAATCATTCTCAATACTCCAGACGAGCTAGACATAAAGTACACTCTACATTTATAATTTTAAGCCTCCAATAATGAGGCAGAGTATAAAGTTGTGATTGTTGGTTTAAATCTAGCTAAATCACTAAACTCCGAGCAAGTTGTGGTGTATAGAGACTCACAGTTGGTGGTAAATCAGGTGTTGAGCTTATATGCAGCAAAAGGAGAGTTAATGACCAGATATTTGGCTAAAACTTTATAAATAATTGCCACTTTGTTAGATGTCCAGATGGTCAGGATTCCAAGATTGAAAAATGCCAGAGTAGATGCACTTGCTCGATTAGCTTCAGCAACTAGAACGGAGATACGGAGAATTATTCATATTGAGATACTTGCTAATAGGAGCATTGATGAAGATCTGACGGTTAACTTTATTGCAGTTGATAGGGGGCCGTCTTGGATGGACCCCATAAGAGCATATATTGAAGATGGAATTTTTCCAATCGATCTACTTGAAGCTAAGATGCCTAAATACAAAGCTGCAAGATATGTGCTAGATGGTGGTGTGTTATACATAAGAGGATTAACTGCTGGTCTACAACGATGTGTGCATCCAGCTGAGGTAAAGAATTTGATTGAAGAAGTTCATGAAGGGTCCTGTGGAGCCCATATAGCAGGAAGAACGTTGTTACGAAGAATACATACGCAAGGGTACTATTGGCCAACCATGCGAGCAGATTATGTAGATTTTCCTAAGAAATGTGATAAGTGCCAGAGGTTTTTCAGTATACACAAGGCTCCACAAGCTCTCACTTCACCCTGGCCTTTTGCTATGTGGGGAATTGACTTGGTCGGGCCCCTACTAACCACCCGAGGAAGGTTTAAGTACCTGGTTGTAACTATTGATTATTTTACAAAGTGGGTGTATTTCGACCATTTTAAGTACCTGGTTTAAGTACTGCATTTTTTATTACGTACTTGTATTTCGACCTATTTATATGTCAACGTGCCATTAACAAAAAAAATCTACATTTGCATGTCTCACATGGGAATTTATTTATGTTTATATGGTTTATTTAAACAACTTGGTAAAGTTTTACGTAATTTAGTCTCTCTCTCTCTCTCTCTATATATATATATATATATATATATATATATATATATATATAGAGAGAGAGAGAGAGGCTGGATCGTATACGGACCTAGTTTACGGACCTAGTTTACGGACCACTACCGTCCAAGAATTATTTAGGGACCGTTTTGTCTATTTAGGACCACCTTTTGGGACCGCAATGTCTTTTGTCTTATTCTAAGTTTTGTGAAATATCAATTTTCACCCCAATGCTTTCTAACGTCTTTTAGGCTTATTTTAAGGTCTAATTAATCTGGAAGTCTAATTGTAGAAGTTTCAGGGCTGCTGCTACTTCTTAAGCTTCTTCCGTCACTATCGTACTGGAATTCTGAATAGCGAGGATTATCTATATAAATAGTTTCTTCTGGAAGTCTAGAAATTGAAATAGGTTTTGCTGGAAAATATTCTAGTCTTAAATACCTTATACGGTATCGTGGGTTTATCTGTCTAGTTTCTTTATATATTTGATTAACAATATCGATTATATCGTTATCTATAAATTCGTCTAAATTATTATCACCATAAAATGACAAAAATCTACGGTATGTTCTTGGGGCAGCTGTCTCTACGTTTTTAAGGAGAGGACGGATTCCTCCGGCTCTAATTAAAATAGTCTTTGTTTCAGCTAACCTTTTACGTCTAACAAATTTTAATACGTCTATACTATCTTCAAGTATCCTAGTGTATTCTAGATACTTTTCAGGTCTTGACAATTCTTCTGCAAATTCTTCAGTTCTTAATTTTTGTCTAAAGAGGTCACGGATTCCTGTTCTAATTATTTCTATTCTAGGTACTTCTCTTCCTAACCACTCAATGATCTGGTCTATGTATTTAAAAGTACCTCCTGCATATACTAAAGCAGATTCTATAAGTTCTTTATCTTTAGGGTCTGTAAGAGTCCAGTCTTGAATTTCTCTAGTTAAGTCTAAACTTGTTTGATTAACAAAATCTAAAAAGTCTTTAGTGATTTGTAAGCTCATATAAGATTTTTCTTAAAACAATATTATGTAAAATAGTTAAGGGTTTGGGTCGAGTTTATACCTTCCTTCTGGTCTGCAATATCTTTATCTTCTTCCCTTTGCCTCTTCAGTTTTGTTATTATTCTTCTCCGATCTTGGCCTCCTACAACTCACTCTTTATGTGTTGCACCTCAATCCACTATTTTGGCGGCTGACCCGTTTCCTGCCTGTACGCCATCACGCCTAACGCCCACCCTGGCTAACGGCTCACGGCAAATCGGCACCTGACGGCGGTTCACCAGTATAACACCTTGTGTGCTACACCAGAGGTTCAACACAATAGTCCTCTATGAACAGCAAGTTGGAGACAATTTGGAAAATAATAACAACTTAACATAAAAGATTTCTGGAAAAGAAAATACTTTTATTGCATATTATAAGTAACTACAACTCTCCCCTCTCCCCTAACTATGAGAGGTTTACTCACTCATATACATAACATTTATTACAAGCATAGAAGTCTTGTTATCTCTCTCTCTCTCTCTAACTACCGATATCTATTACAACTCCTACTACTCCCTTTTATAGATCAAGGGTACATGTTATGACTGGCAACCGAAAAACAAAAGTGATCCGGTTTTTTTCGAATTATTAAAGCAATATAGTCTTTATAGGCTAAGTCTTCATCTTTTGGCCATCTCGTGATAATGGAGGGACCCTCTTCCTTTTGAAAAGGTGGACAGCTGGTTTAGGCGTGCCGAATCTTGATCACGAGTTGTCGTCTTTTATGCTGCAAAGTTTTTGTCTTCTTTTTGGTGGTCCCAGTGGGGCCAGGTCTCTTGACTTTCTGAAAAAGCATGGATTAGGTAAATGATTCTTCCGTCTTTATTAATTCAGCCACCACTGAGGGGCCTTTCTTTGTCGTGTCTGTGTCTTCTTCTGCCTTGTCTTGATTTGGGAGGGTATTATTGAAAAATTCATCAATAAGGCCTACCGTTCTGAGACTGGCTGGCAAAGCTATCTCCACCATGTCTTTAGATTCTTTCTTGAGCCTTCCGTTGAATGGCTCATCAGCTTGGATTATCAAGTCTTCTTTGTGGTAGGCAGTGTACCACCTGTCTTCTCCTGTTAATAGTTCCATGATCTCAATTGTTTCCATTGCCTGGGCGATCTGGAGTTTGGACTTATCAACGATTAAATCTTTAGTTTCGTCTTCAGATAGGATCTCAATGTCTTCAAATGTATAGTTAGAAAATCTAACAAGTCTAAATCCTTCCACCCTCATTCCTCCGCAGGAACTTGGAGCAATCTGATAGATTCTGGCAAATAAAGGAAGGAAATCTTCTACCTTTTTAACATACTCATGGACAATCTTTCCAAGAGCAACAGAGTCTTCAGTGTCTTTTATTTGAACGAGTCCAATGAACCCGTGGTCTGCAAGAGTTATATGTGCCATTTCTGATTTTCCAAAAAGATATATTTTTGGAACGTCTTTGAAGAAACCTTTAATTATTAAGGCATCTCCACATATTCCTGATAATAACATATTAAAATGATCAATAATGTTATTAGATTCTGTTTTAAAGTCTTCAGTTAATGGAAGATTATTATGACCGAATGGTATAACAATCTTAGTCTTAAAAGTCTTTTTCTGATAACAAAAATTATCAATGGGTCTAGCTTTGGAGGTTTCTCCAAGAGTCTGAGCATAAGTCTGATTCTGAGGTCTAGGCACAGTATTACCACTAAGCTGGGTAACTGCGAGTCTTTGGGTTCTCATAAATCTGGCAATAGCTACCAAATTTTGTTTGAACTCAATCCACAGTCTATTCTTTACGTTCCACCATATGGCATCTATAAGAGTATTTTCGTCTTCTGAGAATTCTCGTCTATATTTTATCAAGTCTGGATATCTTTGATCGGGTCTATATTGGGGGAAATACATCTTCCCAATGAGTCTATTTTGAGAAATAATCTCTTGTCTAGATTTTCCAGGAGGAACTAAGATATCATCAAAGTTCTCTAGGATAGGTCTTTCTTGAGAGTCTTGAATACGAGTCTGTCTTTGCGTTACACCAGCATTTGGTCTTACGCGTCTAAGATAGTCTGCAACATCGTCTTTGTTCAGTCTATTTGTTCCAGAGGAACTCATGTCTTTTAAGTCTTCTGTTTGCAACATAAAACATGAAATTATATTAGTGTTAGCAAACATTGGCTCTCTTGATATAATATCTGGAATGGTATTTTTACTTCCCTTAATATGAATAACAGAGAAGTCATAACCATTAAGCAATTGCTGCCATCTAATAAGTCTATTAGTTCTTGATTTAGATAAGTCTAAGTCTCTGAATTTTACTGCATAAGAAGAGTCTGTATAAACAGTAAAATGTTTAGGTCTAAGAAATAACATATATTTTTCTATTGCCCTTACTATTGCTAAAACTTCTTTTTCATGGGCAGTATATCTTGTTTCTGGGTCTGTGAAAGTTCCAGAACTATGTCTACATAATTTCTTCTTTTTTGTCTGATGATCAATGGCAAAGTATACTGCTCCCCATTGCTTATCAGAGGCATCTGTTTCTACTATAAACTGATCTTCCGCATTAGGCAGCTCAAGTAAAGGAATGTTTTTGACTGCATCTTTAATTTGTCTTATTACTTTAAAATCGTCTTCAGTCCAATAAAAGGGATTAGTTTTGTTTGTTCCTTTTAATTTGGATGTTAAGCTTTGTCTTTTTGAAGCAAGGTCTTTAATAAAGTCTGCACCACAATTTAGCAATCCTAAAAATGATTGTAATTGTTTTCTATCTTTGAGTTGGTCTGGGAACTCAAGAATCTTTTTGGTTATGTGTTCTGCTAAGGACAATTTTCCTTTAATATGCATTCCCACAAAGTCTATTTCGGTCTGAAATAATTGCATTTTCCTTTCGGAAATAACAATACCATGTTTGTCTAATTCTAGAATAATTTTTTTTAGATGGTCTACATGCTCTATCTCGGTCTTACTGGCTACAAGAATATCATCTATGTAAACGAGGCAAAATTCTGAATAAGGTCTAAATATATTATCCATTCTTCTTTGGAAAACTTGAGGAGCATTCAAGTATCCAAATGGCATGACTAGCCATTCATATTTTCCTTGGGGCACACTAAAGGCTGTCCAAGTAATACTGTCTGGATGCATCTTAATTTGCCAGAAGCCTGATTTGCAATCAAACTTACTGAATATAATTCTGTCTTCAATTAAATTAATCAAATTATTCTTGTCTGGTATCTTATAAGAATCAAATTCACAATTCTTATTTAATTGTCTATAGTCTATAACCATGCGTCTTTTTCCTCTTTTACGTTCAGATTCATTTTGAACATAGAAGGCTAGGCTATTATGTCTACTTTTACTTTCTCTAATAATGCCTAACTTAAGCATTTCGTCTATGTCTTTCTTGAATTCTTCTCTATCTTCTTGTGAGTACCCTTTCTTATAGGTTCCACCATTAATAGTGGCGTCTGGGTTAATAGGGATGATTTCACAATAGCTTTGGTCTTTATCCCACTTAGCAATGGGATTTTCTCCTAAAGTAGGCTCAGCTAGTTGCCTAATCTTCTCTTTTTCTACTTCTATATCCATTTTCTTCTGTTTGGATATGGCTTGAATCTGTAATAAGGTCTGCTGGGCTTGATCTAAAATGTCTTGTTGTATAAGCGCTATTTGTTTATAACACTTTTGGTCTGGACACTTACACTCTTTTTGTAAGGGTTTAGTTATTTCTAAGGCTTCTTGTTGGGTTGTAGGTCTAGGTCCACCATGCTCAGCTGAAGAACTCTGATGTTTTATGGGTCTATAATTAGGCTTGACCTGCATAAGGTCAAAGGCAGTCTTATGATCTATTAGAGGAGCTTTAATATTAAATTCCTCTTGGTCACTAATTAATATTTTATCATTATACTGGGTATAAGGATGGTATTTACTAATAAAGTCTTGTCCTAAAATAAGGTTTCCTGTGAAACTAGGACGAGGATCCATTATCCAAAACCGATGATTAACGGTTTTGTTGGTCTGATTTCCTAATTTAAAATAAATAGGAATAGTCTGGAAATATAAGGTAAATGGATCTCCATTAGCCACTTTACCATAGATTTCTTGAGTACTTTCTAAAAAGTAGTCTTCAGGGAAGGCATTAGCCTTACAAATACTCTGAGAGCACCCTGTATCTATAAAGGCGGAAAGTCTTTTAGGATAGTCTTTATGTTGAACAAATAATTCTACAAAACAAGCATGTGGTTTAGTAGAAATTCCTAAATTATTCTTTTCTAAAATAGATATTCCTTTCTGGGGTTTATCTATAAGATCTAAGGGTATTTGTTCTTCTGAACTATCATCAGAATGGTACTCGTCTAAGTCATAGGAAATTCCTTTTCCTTTGAAGTCTTCATTTTCTTGCAATCTTTTGGCTATATTTCTATCAATGTCTTGATAATAGGTTTTAATATCTAAGTCTATTTGAGCGTCATACTGGCTAGTATAAATTGCTCTAAATCTAGTTCTCCAACAGTCTTCATGGTAGTGTAGTTGGCAAACAATACAAACCATAAATAATTCTGTTTGTATAGTCTCAAAACATTCTACACATCTAAAGTCTTTTTTGCAACATTTCATCTCAAACGTGCAGTAATGTCTTTCATCAAAGTAACATCTAGGTATATAGGTTAGTAGCTCTGGATTACTAACAGTCCATCTTTTCTTCAGAAAGGGGCTTAATATACATTTATACCAAGCGTCTTCAAAATCTATATATTCATTATCTAGATTGCCTAGATCAGTCTGCATCATATATAAGTCTAAGGTATCCTGAGAGTCTTCATACTCATCAGTATCACTATAGTCTTCTGAATCACTGTCTGTGTAAACACTATAGATACTAGTGTTATCATCATCTTCTATGTCTGATATTTCTATAGCATATAGGATATCTAATTCTTCTTGATCTGCATAGTCTAACATTGTATTAATAATCTTAATACTTTCTTTATCTTTCTTATTAGGGCAGTCTTTAGCAAAGTGTCCTTCCTTGCCGCAAGTCCAACACTCTTTGGTGGCGGTCTTAGATTGAGCTACGTCTTTTTCCTTCCTATAATTAGGAACCTTCTTATACTTACTAGTATTCTTCTTAAAGTATCTTCTTTGATTAAATTTATTTTTCTTAGTCTTAGGATTCTTTTCCCTAAAGGTAGTAGATTGTCTAAATTTGTATTTCTTTGGAAATCCTAAAGGTCTAGTCTTAAACTTCCTATGTTTCCATTCTACTTTCTTTTTGAATTTCTTAGATTCACTTCCACATCCCCATTGGATTGGAGCAATGTCTCTTTCGTCTTTGATTGGAGGGATCTGCTTGAAAGTTTCTTCTATTAACTTTCCTTGGGTTATATCACGTCTCTTAGATATGATATAGTCTTTGGCGAAGTTGATTCTTTCACCAAGGGAGTTATTCTTAACTCCAGATACTCCTGGCCAATTCCTATATTCATTAATTAGGATTTGTCCTATGGCTGGTATCTTTCTAAAGTATTCATCTTTTAAGGTTTCTCCAAATTCTTTAATTTGGTAATATAGCTGCTCGTAATTATTGCTATATTCATTTATCTTATCTAACTTGCAAATGCTAAGGAGGGCTAACTTAGTTTTTGCTAGGTCTTGTTCATTGATCTGAGCTAGATGTCCGGCTCCAATGAATTCTGCAGTGAACAATTGAATATATTCTTCAATTGATCGTTCTTCTAGGTTTTCCTTTATCTTTTCAATCTTAGCTAAGGAGTCTTCATCTGTAGCCTTTCTTAAACTATCTAAGTAGTCTTTTGCAATTCCTCTAATGGATTGCTCAGCGTACTGCTTACATGAACTTGCATCCCATTGTTCATTAGACGCAAAACACATGTTCATCTGATTACGCCATTCGTCTAAGGCTTTCTTCCTATCTTGCACATTGTCTAGGTTGAGGTATATACCTACTGGATTTATGGCTTGGCTTGCCATAGTCTTGACGGGAGTGAAACTCTTGTCACTAGTTGGGAAGTCTTTTATATAATCAGGTTTAGTCTTTACTACGGTGCTAGAGTATATAGGAATATTTATTCCTATAGGTTTACTAAAAAGTCTAGGAGCATCTTCTAGCCTACTACTACTTCCTATCTCTTGTTTACTAGGCTCTACTTGTGTAGCTGGCATTAGTCTTTGTTCTCCTTCTTCTATTAGTCTTAAGTTTCTAAGAAGTTCCTTAGTGTTCTTAGATTCTTTTAATTTTAATATGCGGTCTTGGGCTATCATATTAAATCTTTCTCTTTCTTGAAACCTAACAGAATGACTTTTCTTAAGGTTGTCTTTGAATGTCTTTATATCCAATTCTGAGGGTTCATGTCCAAAGTTTTGGATCCTAGCTTTTTCTTTAACTAAGTCTTTTTGTTCAAATGTTCTTCTAGGTCTAATTGTCGGGGCTTGTCTAAGTAAACTAGCACTAGTCTTACTACTACATTCTCCTTCTGAAGGATCATTGATTATGGCTTCTCCCATGGTCTGGATATTCTTATTGACAATCTTAGGGGGACCAAACTGGATGGTAACATTTCCAGTGACGTCGTCTTGATTAATAAACAAGGGTTTATTTTGTATAGTCTTAGTTTCTTGAAATTCTGGCAATTGCCAGAGAGTCTTAGCTTTCTCTTTCATAGGTCCAGTATTCCTAATACTGTAAGTATGATTATAGTCTGATACATTAGTTCTTACTAAGATTTCTTCATTAAGTCTACCGCTAGGAATTCCCGATTGCATTCCTTCATAAGGAAATTGGGAGAACTTCACATAGCTTTGGAATTCTATATTTATATTAGCGTCTGGGATAATATAGTCTTCATAACCACTAGCATATAAGATTAACTTAAAATGCTTGGCTGTGTCTACGGCTACTGTAAATGCCGGGATGACATTAAAGTATCCTATGTTGTCTGACATTTCTAATTGGGCTATTCCAATAAGACTTTTCTCAAAGTCCTTCCATCTTTTGTCTACTAAACAACATAATATGTTTATATTATTCTGGGGTCTATGTAATCCTTGGATTCTTGCTTGAAAGAGTCCAAAGGTTAAGAATTGGAACTTCCTATCAGTTCCTCTAGATCTAAGCCATTCTGAGTCAAATACTTGGAGCTCAGTATAGGATTTGTCTAACACATGATTTCTACAATGGTAGGTCATGTTATAATTGGGAGTCTTAGGAGTGGCACCTTCTTTAAACAAGTCTATATATCTAACGGCTGGAAGTTGTCCATTATGAATGGAGTCTTCAACAATCTTCCAGTCAACTTCACCCCACTCTTTCCATTGGAGAGGATTGGTGAAATTTCTTTCCTTCCACCATGTCCTAACATTGGAGGATGAATCCTTAAGTCTTTGGAGCATATGATTACTCTGTCCAATATTTGGGATAGAGCTGGCTATCTTGCTAGTTTTATCTAATCCATCGTTTATGATTCGTCTACCCAAAGTCTTTCCTTCTCTAGTTTCTATAGAAGGGGTTTCTTTGAATTTACAGGTAGATGCCTGTCTTTGTTCAAGTCTTTTTTCAATTCTTTCTAAGGAATCTGAATAATCTTTTTGTCTTTTTATCTGATTAAGAATTTCTTCTTTAGAATTCTTATTCTCTTTTCTAGTCTTTTCAGAAGTTTCTTCACTATGTCTAGCTAGAGAATTAACAATGGTTTTACCAATGTTAGTGATATAGTCTTTTACTTCATTATCTTTTTCTAGTTGTTGCATGGTTCTAACTTCTATGGCTTCTACAGTCTTTTCAATTTTATCTAACCTAGTTAGAATAAAAGGAGAGTCTATTTCTGCTTGAGAAGGTTTATTATATACGGCCTTAATTCCGTTTATAATTTCACTGTATTTTTCTTCTACTTGGGCCATGTCTAGTCTAAGTTCATTAATAATGCTATCCATTTTAGATAGATTATGTCTTTCCATATTATTAAGGTAATTTGCTAAATTCTGTTGAAATTTAACAAAGTCTGTGTAGAAGGTAGTTAATCCTTCCGTCTTAGCCTTTAAGTCTAAATGCAAGTCTTTAACAAAGCTACTATTATAGTCTTGGGTCTCTGCTATGGATGTAGAAATTAAATTCAGTCTTTCTAATATAAGTCTAGTTGCCTTAGCTGCGTTGGCAATCTCATTTTCATTTATCTTGTAATAAAATCTATCGTCGTTTATCTTTTCTAAAATTCTTTGATAGAATTCGGATAAAGTCTGAATGGAGAGGTCTTTTGATACCTCATTCCAATCTGATCTAACTATCTCCATTAGGAAGATAACTATCAAGTCTAGGGATAAGCTTAGCTTGTTCCTTAGTAAGTTTAATTAACTCACTGTCTTGGTTTTTAATTAAAGTTTTAATTTCTAAAATGTCTTTGTTAATGACTTCTATATGATTAGTCTTAATATTTATTTCTTGTAACACGTGGACTAAGTCTATTGGGATTTGATTATCTATGTCTAATAATCTTGTAGAGATATTTTTGATCTCTGTTTCTAAGGTATGAGTGTCTTTTATTAATTGTCTTAATATAAGCAATATATACTTATTTTGGTCTATTATGCTATTAATAGCACTAGCAGTAACTTGTCTACTATCTGCGTGTTTGGCTGGGATATGTTCAATGTGTGAACAACCGTCTATGTGTGTGGTTAAACAACCTTCTGAGTCTAAATCAGTTATGGGTATAGGTTGGTAGTCTGGGTTGGTTCCAAAAATATCTTGGTAAATGCGAGGGATAAATCCCAAGGGCATTTAAAGTCTTTTTTACCGTATGTCTAAAAGGAACGTCTTATGGCTCTGATACCAGAATTAGGGTTTTGGTCGGAATTTGGTGAGGTTCTCAAATCTTTAAAGTCTTGATATTAATTTTGGGTCTGAATTATAAATTTTTTAATTATAGAGTCTTAAACTAAGTTTTTAGAGTAAGACAAGAGGGGGACCATCTATGGTAAATAACAAAAGTCTTTGGGACCACGAGGGGACCACTTTCGGGATAAGGACAAAAGTCCGCACGGAAAGTCCGCACGGGAAGTCCGCACCTGAGCCTGGGTCTATATATATATATATATATATATATATATATATATATATATATATATATATATATATATAAATCATTTTTTCGTCAAAAAAATGAAATTACTCAGAAAAATTTGGAACTTTGCAGACAAATGTAAAATTTAATTTTGAACAACTTTTCCTTCTTCGTCATCCTCAAAAAAATGGTTTAGATCCCATTTTAGATGGATTTATGTCGAAATTATAGTAAAAAAATTATTTTAGGTGGTGTGGTTGGCTCATTTATTGGGTGGTTGGCTTTTGTATTTTCCAACTTGGGAAAAAAAGTGTTTCACTTATATTTTCAAGCCTATGAGACTTAAATGAGTTAAAATATTGAAAAGGGAATCTTAAAAATTAATATAAATAAGGGTGGGGGGGTTCATGAACTTAGTAAACCAAAAAAAAATATAAACTCCTCCATCTTCTTCCTCTCTCTTATATCCTCAATGGCAAAAATACTTCTAAATTTTGTAGCTCACCCTTATACCCATATTCTCTCTCCTCAAACTCCATTAAAGAAGCTCAAAACTCCATTAAAACATCACACAAGGGATGAGACAACTTGGTGTGGCCTGGAAGCTTGATTTTGGGAGCATAGGAGTGGAGTTTAGGAGCATTCTAGGAGGACTTGAAGTTTTCTTCTCCAAAGTTATCTCATCTTCATAAATCAAGTAGGGTTTTTCTCTTCCTAAATTTATATTTTCAAAAGCTTAAAACACCCATGTCGATGAAAGATGATTTCTTGTAAAAATTGCTAGTTCTTGTATTTTCTATTATGCAAACCCATGCTTTTATGTGTTAAAATGAACTAGCTTTGTTGATTAAATTTCATAATATCATGCTTGTATAAATGAACGATTAGAACATGAAAATTGTTTAAAAAAATATTATAATCATATACTACTTGAATATGAATGTGTAGGATGCATATGCATGGATTTCTTAGGTAGAAATCCTCATTTCATGTGAATATACTTGAATAATTTTTTTAGCCATGATAAATGATATGTTTTGAAATAAAATAGGTAGATTTCATCATGTTTTGAAAGAATGATAAATTTCAGCCCCTATTTTGATGATGTTAAAAAGTGATGATAATGACTTAAAATGGTGTAGAAAACTCATTTAAAACCTTACATTTGAACCCTACATTAAAATGGTAATTTTAATAATTAAGTTTATGATTAAATGAGTGAAATATTATAGAGAAAACAATAAGGTCTTATAAAGATATGTTTTTCCCTTGAAAACCCATTTAAAGGATGCATTTTTGGTTTTAAAATGGCATAATGGAAATTTTGGTAATTATGTGAAAAACTAGTGGAAGATAATATTTCTTTACTTTAAATGCTAGTAAAATCATTTTGAAGGTACTAAAAATGTGTTAATGCATTAATGAATAAATAGGGTAAATGATGATTGGATGTTAGTGTTCAAAGTACGATGTTGTTATTAGTTGTCCTCCTCGGTTATTTTAAAAGTAAGGCAAATAATGAAGTAAATAAGTAACACCGAAAGATTAATGCGAGTACTTGGGATAATGAGAATAATTGTAATAATGTGAATATTTAGAAGAATGTGAATATATGAAAAGATAATGATATTCGGATGTTGTCGGAAAGAATAATTAAGGAGGGCATGACATCCCTAGTGGTGAAAGACCCCAAACAACCTGGCCAGTGTAACATATGTGTGCTCGACACTGAGGGTGAAAGGCCATGAAATCGTGGATGTTGGCAAATCCCAAAGTAATAAAAGTAATATTCATGAATGATTGGGAAAATAAATGGATTAATGAATTTGAATAAATGGATCTTATTAAATGACAACATAGTTGGATTAATAAGTTAAGTCTCTGGCACGAGACATGAAAATACTTAAGTATGAGTTGGGCATATAGCCCGAGTGCATTGCATGTAGTTGTGTTAACATTTAATGAATTGGAAATTATTTTACAAAATACCGAAAGACATTGTATATTTATAGTATTTTGATTATCAAATTATTGCTTAGTATTTCCCACCCTACTGGGCATTCGCTCACCCCCTTACTTTTCCCCACCCCAGGTACTTCAGTTGGTGACACTATAAAGGATCTCGGTAAGGATTCAGAGGGTGTGACTCGACGTTAGACGCTGTGTTGATCGTTTCATAATATGTTTAAGATATATATTTGTAGCACTTTAATTAATATTTTGGAACTTTATTAAGGGATTTGGACTATTGTGTTGTCTTAATCAGTGAACTTTATTTCGACAGATTAAGTGTGGTATTACATGGTTTTTCATGGACAAATTCATAAGTTGAAATTATTAGGCATGTCAAACGTTTATTCTTTTTAAAATAAAATTTAACAAATGAATATCATGTCCTTAAATCAATTAAATAGATATTATTCTTAAATAATAAAGTAAACTTTTTTCCCCTCCCCCCTTTAACACCCCAATTTGGATTTGGGTTATTCCAACGGTAATCTAAATCCGGATCGGGGCGTTACATATGTGCTAGATGGTGGTGTGTTATACAGAAGAAGATTAACTGCTGGTCTACAACGATGTGTGCATCCAACTGAGGTAAAGAATTTGATTGAAGAAGTTCATGAAGGGTCCTGTGGAGCCCATATAGCAGGAAGAACGTTGTTACAAAGAATACATACGCAAGGGTACTACTAGTCAACCATGCGAGCAGATTATGCAGATTTTTATAAGAAATGTGATAAGTGCTAGAGGTTTTTCAGTATACGCAAGGCTCCACAAGCTCTCTTAACACCAATCACTTCACCCTGGCCTTTTGCTATGTGGGGAATTGACTTGGTCGGGCCCCTACTAACCACCCGAGGAAGGTTTAAGTACCCGGTTGTAACTGTTGATTATTTTACAAAGTGGGTGGAAGTTGAACCATTGATCGATATGTCCTATGAAAAGGTTTATCAGTTCATCTGGAAAAGTATTATATATAGGTATGGCTTACCTTATGCCTTCATAACTGATCATGGCACACAGTTTAACAATGACGAATTCTCTTCTTATTGCGCCCAATCCAATGTCCAAAAAATCCACTCAGCTCCTGGCCATCCTCAAAGCAATGACCAAATAGAGGTAACTAATATAACTTTGTTGAACGGGCTAAAAAAAGGTTGGAAAATGCAAAAGGAAATTAGATTAATGAGCTGCATTCGGTCCTATGGGCTTGCCAAACAACTGCCAGAATAGCTACTAGAGAAACTCCATACCTATTGGCATTTGGTACTGAAGCCGTAATCCCTGTTGAGCTAGGTTTACTTACGCATAGAGTTCTTAACTTCAATACCCCGGTTAACGATTTGACTAGAAAGATGGATTTAGACATGCTTGAAGAAGTCTGTGAAGATGCAGCTTTAAGGAATGCAGCCTATCAACAAAGGACTGCACGTTTCTACAACTAGAGGGTCATGGCGAGAAACTTAAAAGAGGGCGATTATGTTTTGAAGAAAGTGATTCAAAAGAACAATAAGCTGGAAGCTAATTGGCATGGGCCTTATCGTATTATTACAATTATCCGACCAGGCACATATCGAATTGAGACTTTGGAAGGGGAAGAATTCAAGAACCCATGGAATGTAGAGCACCTGAAGAAGTATTATCATTAAATGTAGTTACGTTGTACTCACTTCATTTCAAATTTAATAAGAACATGACTATCCCAAAATTGTCATTTTTTGTTTTCTTTTTCGGAGAAATAGTGCTATGCACACTTACAAACACAGTGAAAACCACCAAAAAAGTTGGTCGGTAATAACAAAGACCACCAACAAAGTTGGTCAACATCAATGAAAGCTACCAACAAAGTTGGTCGGTAACAACTAAGGCCACCAACAAAGTTGGTCGGCATTGATGAGGGCACCAACAAAGTTGGTCGGTAACAACTATGCGACCAACAAAGTTGATCAGCATCAATAAAACCACCAACAAAGTTGGTTGTCGAACATATAAAACCATGCAAGGCAAAATCGTAAGTCCCGAATGCTTGGTTAACGAAGACCCGGATGAATAATTTTCATCTAAACTGGGCTAAAAGATGGACAAATATTCCACTCATGCCTGGGAACCAAGGTAACTAATGAAATTACCATAAAATTTAGGTACATTAATAGAACTATGGTGAAACATTGGTAATTGGTATAAAACTTATTACAATCCCAAGGATATCAATAGAACCGATGAAAAACTAAAGATTAACTAAAGTTGATCCATTCATAGTCAAAGACTAAGAAAACAGTAACAAACATTCAAATATTAATTAAAAGTTGATCCATTCATAACATAATCTTTTCATTAAAGATAAATGATTATATATTGTTGCTCAAACATGAAAAAACAAAATACAAAAGTTTATTCTATATGACGCTTTCCTTCAGCCTTAGAGACGTGATCCACACCAGTTGGAGGATCATCCAAAGTAAAAGGAGAGTTAATGAAATTAAGGTTCTGAAGCATCCTGGTATTGCTGTTACTAGGACGGTCAAGCAAGTGAGAGGGACGGACGATCTCTAGTTCATCATGCAGTTCATAATCCCCCAAGTACTTGGAAATCAAGCATTGGGGAATACGGTGAGTAGGTACCCAATTAACACCCAACTTAAATGAAGGATTATCAAGCTGCAGTAATCTCGGATCATACCAATCCCACAGAGAGTCATTCCCATTCACCTCCGGCACAGTTAAAGCGTTTATCCAACCCCATTTGTAGGATTCATTATGGGCCTGTTGAAGTCTATCGTCATAATGTCCCAAAGCTTCATTATACCCACCCATCCAAAATTCTTTGGGCTGTTTATGGAATTAAAAAGTTAATTTATCAACTTGTGATTACAGCTTCTTCAGTACCCCATCCTTAACCTCCAATTGGGAAGATTGAGTGGACAATTGTTCAGATAAGGTCTACAGTTTTTGAGACATCTCAGCAATAGCTCGGTCCTTTGCTTTTAAGTGTGCATCTTGGTTGGAAAGGGTCTATTGGGTCCTGATTTCCTCTATGGTCCCTAAGTCAGCCCTATTTCTATCTCGAGAAGAAGATGCAAATTTAATATTCTTCAAGGCCTCCAATTTATCCCTCAATATGGCATTCTCAGCTTCTAAAAAGGAATAACCATAATCTGTAGTAGCAGCAACAGTTCCAGCGGAAGACTTCAGAAGATTCACTTCATTCCTTAAATTATTATTCTCCTCTTTCAGGAGTTTGGCAACAGTCCTAGTTTCTTCAACTTCAACCCTAAGTAAAGCTTCCTTTTTATTATAAACAGAGACAAATTTATCAAAGCCCCGACCTACACTTAAGCTTTGACACTTCTGCTTGTAGCTCTGGTGCAACAACGCAATGGATTTTTTATACTGTTCTTGAAGTTCTTCTATCATTTCATAATAGGTAACATTATTTTCTACCACCCGATCAAGTAAGTACTTTAAATATTTGTAGGATTCTTTAACATGTTCTATGGCATCAACACTGAGCAATTGAGTAATTTCTTCTTCGGACAAGTCCATATGACCAACTTTGAAAAAAGCATTGTATTTCCTCAGTAGCTCGGTATCATGAGAAGACAGTTCTTCTATCTTAGCAATAAACTAGCAACAAGAAAATAACCACCAATCAACAATAAATATGGAGAATAAGTATAATCAACAGTAGACAAAGAAGGAACAACAAAAGGTTCTTTTATTGAGAACAAAGAGTTTAAGTACAATTAAAATCAAGGAAAAAGAGACAACAAAAGTAAAAGGGAAAAATGCCGAATAACTTTACACCTTCTCCCTATCACTTTCAACCTTCTTGCTCTGCTCAAAAGAAGGAGCTACAGGCTGGAGTTGCTCGACTGGAGGAATATAAGACTCATGAACTTCAGGTTTTTTGGCAGCAGACTGAACCACAAATGAAGACTCCTTAAAAGCAGTTTCACCTTCAACCTCATCTTCTATGACTGGAAGAGGACCATGAATATACCTCTGAAAAAATTCGGAGTCTCCATTTATGTTCAACTCTTGAAGGGCAGCAACCCAACCATCTCTAAAACATTTTTGCTTCACATACTCAATTTGAGCAGATGCAACAAAAATAGCTTTGTTCCAACCCTTATCCTAACCGACATTGAAGGAGGCATTCACAACAAATTTTCTCTTAGCTCTGGCATAGGATACAAGCTCTTTAGCAGCCTTTGCCCTACGCTCAGCTTCCTCTGCTCTACGCTCAGCTTCCTCTTTCTGGCACTCGGCTTCCTCTTTCTGGCGCTCAATTTCCTCTTTCTAGAGCCCAACCTCCTTAGCGCCGCGCTCAGCTTAAAGGGTATTTGATGATGGCACTCTGGTGGTGAACCAGATCTCCCCCTTTGTGGAGCTGTTTCACCATTGAAAGAGACCCATTAAGGTTTTCAAGCTCATCAGTCTTTGATTATTCAGCTCTCTATAGCTCAAACACATGGCACCTGAGATGCCACCACCACCTATTCCTCCACCGGATAGTGGAGTAGGACCCAGTTCTAGTCAACCACCACCCCAGTCCGAGATGGCTGATGTGGCGGCCGCCTTGAAGTCTCTGGCAGCAAGCTAATGGATTATGCTGGAGCAGTTCACGGCTCTTAGCCAAAACATACTAAGACCATCGGGAGTCTCATCGGAGATGATTACTCCAGCGGCAGCTCTAGGGCAGAATGAGGCCAGGGGACCACCCCAGGCACCACGCAAAGACTTGCCGCCTCCTCAGCCAAAGACTTGCCGCCTCCTCAGCGGAGGGATGTTGCTGACTCCCGACGTCTACGCCTGGGGAGGCAGCCCAGAGGACATGTATGATGATCTGGAGGAGGAGGAGGCCCTCATAGAGTGCTGGGAGCCATATGAGGTCTCCAATAATACTGTGCGACCTCTCCAGGAGAGCAGAGGGAAGTGTGGAAGGCAAATCCTGACGATCGCCCGAGGGGCTCTACTTTTGATCGTCTGAGCAGAGGGTCGGACTTTGAGAGGCTAGGCCCAGTAAATGACTTGCGAGAAAAATTATCCCGGTCGAGAAGTGTTGTGAGGTCCAGAAGGGAGGCTGCAGATGGCCGACCCCACGGGAACCGACCCCAAGGACGGGATGACGATCAGGGAGAAGTAAACAGCCGACACAGACTCGCCGCAGCGGAACCCTCCGTTCACCTCAAAGAGGCGGCAGGGGATAACATCGTCCAAGCCGACCCTATGAGGCCCTGGAACGACTCGATCCAAAGGTTGGAAAATAAGATTGGTGATATTCTGAAGAGTCGGGACCCTCTTCAGAGAGGATACTCCATAGTCTCACCCTTTGTAGCGAAGATAGTCAACTTCCCCACGCCATCCAAGTTCAAGCCACCAGTGGTCACCCCAAGGTATGACGGGAGTACTAACCCTATCCGTCATATTGAGATGTACCAGTCAGCGGAAGGCATATACTCTCTCTCAGATGAGATGAGGTGCCGAGCCTTTTCTGGCACTCTAACTGGGGCTGCACATGTCTGGTATATGTCTCTTCCAAAGAACTCCATTAAAAACTTTAAGCAGTTAGCAGATCGGTTTATCCATAACTTTTGCTTTGGAGTGAGGCCACAGAATAAGACCACACACATGCTCTATGTTTAAGTAGGGGAAGAATGAGAGTTTGAGAGACTCCATAGCCAGATTTAACAAAGAAAAGTTATAGGTCGAAGACTACGAGGAAATCATTGCCATGAAAACCCTCATTGGAGGACTCTAGAAGGGAAAGCCATTATTGAAGCTTGCTGAAGACCCTCCGAGGACAATGGCTGAATTGCTGTCAACAGCCGAAAAGGTGATGAACGCCGAAGAGGCGATGGCAGCAAAATACGAAGATAAAAAAGGAGGCACCAGTGGGGGCAAGTACCAGAAAAAGAACAAAGAGGGGAATAAGAGGTCTCCAGATGACAAATTCGTTGATTACACCCCTTTGACGGTCAGCTGTGAGCATATCCTGAATGAGATAAAAGTGACTGGTCCTTGAAGTGGCCTTAGAAGTTGAGGGTAGCCCCCCACAAGAGGAATAAGAATCTATGGTGTGAATTTCACCAAGATCATGACCATGTCACCGACAAGTGTTTTTCTCTGAAAGACAAAATTGAAAAAATGTTAAAATAAGGGAAGTTAAGAAAGTACGTTGATAAGAGTTCCTTCAAAAGGGGCAGAGGGGACGACCCTTCAGAGGATGATGATGACCCCGACCTCCCACTGAGAGACGACCACGGCCCTATAAAGAGACTTAATATGATCTCACTCGGTGTGGGGATGATCTCCTGGGGACTAGCATGAGGAAGGTCAGAGGTCGCAGACAGGAAGGACCATGTAGCTGAGGCCAAGGCAGTGTTAAAGGCTGTGCACTTAACCTCTGTTGAGGCAAAGTTAGAAAAGAGAAAGAAATTTGATATGGATACTCTGATAGTGGGATTCTCAAGAATGGACTTCAAAGGCCTCTTAGCCCCGCTTGATGACCCTCTAGTTATCACTACCAGGGTGCATGGATGTGAGGTACCGATGATCTTGGTAGATGGGGGTAGCTCTACATATGTGATGTTTTGGTCGTATTTCAAATCCTTAGGCCTCAACCGTGCTAGACTCATCCCATACCATCACCCATTGATTGGGTTCAGTGGGGAAAAAGTTAATCCTCTAGGAGTGTATGAGCCCGATGTCAGGATGGGGGACGAGTGGCCGAGATGGCTTACCAAGAGTGTCATCTTCTTCGTGATGGACGAACATATCTTCTCAAACTACAAAATTATACTGGGGCGAGTATCCCTCAAGGGGTTTGAGACTGTGCCATCTACAGTTCATGTGATGATTAAATTCCTGACCCCTTACGGGGTAGGGGAAGTTCAGGGAGACCAGACGACGGCACGGGAATGTTACTTCAACTCCGTCAAAGAAAGAGAGGCGCATAAAAAGGCAACAGCCACGTACAATATTGACACCCTTGACCCCAGGGATGAGAAGAAACTTAAGAAAGGAGAAGCTGCGAAAGAGGTAGAATCCATCATCCTCAATGAGGATGAGCCGGAAAAAATCATCCAAATCGGCAAAGCTCTGAAGATAGATATAAAAGAAGACCTCATGAAATTGATAAGGAAAAGACAGGGTGTCTTTGCATGGAGTCACGCAGATATGCCGGGGATCGACCCCGAAATTATGAGCCACAAGCTCAACATGGTAGAGGGTGCAAAGCCAGTAAAGCAGAAGAGGAGAATTTATTCTCGAGAGAAGTATGAGGTCATAAGGGATAAGGTCAAGAAGTTAGAAGATGCAGAGTTTATCAGAAAGGTCATCTATCCTGAATGGTTGTCCAACGCAGTCATTGTACCAAAATCCAACGAAAAGTGGAGAATGTGTGTAGACTTCACAGACCTCAACAAATATTATCCCAAAGACAGCTTCCCTCTCCCCCGCATCGATCAGATGGTAGACGCTATCGCAGGCCATGAGCTCATGAGCTTCATGGATGCCTATTCAGGGTACAACTAGATCTTCATGAATCCTAAAGACTCGGAGAAAACAACCTTCATTACCGACAAGGGGACATACTATTATAGGGTAATGCCCTTTGACCTAAACAATGAGGGGCCAACGTATCAACGCCTTATGAATAAAATGTTTGAAGACCAAATTGGAAAGTCTATAGAGGTTTATGTAGATGACATGCTGACCAAAAGCTTAAAGGCCGAGGATCATGTGGCCGACCTCGAGAGGACCTTTAACACAATGGACAAGTACCGAATGAAGCTCAACTCGGCTAAATGTGTCTTCGGGGTCGGAACAGGGAAGTTCTTGGGGTTCATTATCAACCAAAGAGGCATCGAGGCCAACCCTGAAAAGATAAAGGCCCTTATAGAAATAAGGACCCCGAAGACCATCAAAGACGTTCAAAGGCTCACAGGGCGAGTGGCTGCCTTGAATAGGTTCGTGTCCAGGGCCATAGACAAGTGCTTACCATTCTTCAAAATTCCTAGGAAAGCTTTTGATTGGAGTAAAGAGTGTGATCAGGCTTTCAAAGAGCTAAAGGCATACTTAGGGTCTCCCTTGCTTTTATCACGACCAGTGCAAGGCGAACGGCTACATGTGTACCTAGCCATCTCAGAGTCATCCATTAGCGCAACTATTGTGAGAGAAGAGGACAGAATACAGAAGCTTGTGTATTTTAACAGTAAGGCACTCCAGGGGGCAGGATAAAGATACCCAAGGATGAAGAAGTTAGCCTATGCCTTGATCCATGCATCAAGAAAGATGAAGCCGTACTTCCAGTCCCACACAATGGTCGTCCTCACCGATTCTCCTCTCAGACAGGTCTTACACAAGCCAGAAAAATCAGGGAGGCTAATGGCCTGAGCCATTGAGTTGGGAGAGTTCGACATTATATATCAACCTAGGGTGGCCATTAAGGGGCAAACATTAGCAGATTTCCTGGCTTAATTTACTTGGGAAGGTGATGAGGCTGAAGATGAGAGCCTCGAAGAGAGAAAAACACGGCAGGGCAAAATTGTTGACCCATCTGCAGAAAAGGCTGAGATAAGCATGTAATACCCCGTATTTTTGGCTATATTTATTTTTGGGATTAATTAATTAAATGCACATTAATTGGAAATTAATCCGGGTTATAAATACTAATGTGATGCGAATTGGTATTTGATTACGTGCATATATGATTATATATGTATTTGGTATTATAAAATTTGTCGTGGGATTTATATACGGCATTTTAGAAATTTTGTTGAGACGCGTGGGACCGCCGCGTCACGGTATAATATTTTGATAATAAAAGTGAATTTAAAATCAATAATCCGTATGGTCGTTTTGAGTGCGTCAACGCGTCCGGAAGGGTCGAGATAGTCAGAAAACACTAGCCGGGGGTATAGTTTGGGTCCGGGGTATTTTTAGGCCGTACCGGTAACTTAAAGGGTATTTTGGTAATTTTACATTTTGAGGAATTAAAAGTGACGAAAGTTGGTTAATTAAATCTGATGTGGATATTGACCCACTAAGCCCATAACCAACCCATATTAACCCTTTTAGCTACGGAGGCTAACATTAGGTTTACAATCTTCCTCAAATCAAACCCTAGCCACCTTGAGCCACCATTGGAGAAGGAGCTTAGAGAGAGAGGAAACTCTGCAGAATCTTCACCAAACCTACACCAAAGTCAGAAATCAAACAAGGCAAGTGGTTTAATTATGTTTAATTTCAGCAAATGTTCCTTCCATGTTAGAAAATTCGAATTTATGGTTTGTTCTTGATAAATATGAAAACCATGTAGTTTAGATCATAGAACTTGAGAAATTGTGAAGAGAATTGCATGTAGAATAGTTTGGAGACGATTAATCTGATGTTAATACATGATTGGGTGAAAGAAAAACGAATTTAATTCTGGAATTTGATGTTGATATATATCTAGGGTTCATGTTCTTGATGATATTGGGGAAAAGCATAAAATCTTGGGATTTAATGATGTTTAGGATGCCTTATTGCCTCAAAAGACGTTAGTTTATGACCTAAGCATGTTTTAGTATGATTAGAGGACTTAAATCATTGTTAGAACGAACTTTGGAGAAGGATTGAAGTGATAAAAATGGTGAAAAACGAGATGGGAAAAATCTGGGCCGAAACTGGTAGCTCGTTAGAAGCAGTCCCCAGGTCGTTCGAACGAACTCGTTCGAACGAGCTTATAACGAGTTGACCAGTCGTTACTAACGAGAAGGGATCTCGTTCGATATCTCGTTCGAACGAGATATCGTTAGAAGGAACAGTTCGTTCGAACGAACTGGGATCTCGTTCGAACAACCTCGTTCGAACGAGACTTCTAACGAGTTGACAGAAGGATCTCGTTCGAACAGACTCGTTCGAACGAAACTTCTAACGAGTTGACAGTTTGGTCCTTTTTGGACTGTTTTGACTTTTGGAGTCCCGAAAACTGGTTCAAGGGTAGAGTTAGCATTCCTTTGATGATATAGTGATAGAATTGGGACTTTTGGGCATTTATGAGAAGTAAATTATATACGAGAGTTGTATTACATGGACGGTTTGGGTTGTGACGTGAGTGTCTACTACGACGTGAGAAATTATAGCGCGTATAATTACAAATCGGAACAGTATAAATTGCGATAAGTATAAGCTAGTACGAGAATGCGATACGTACTACGATTAAAATACGGTATTACGAAGATGTGTGTTTACTTAGTATTGGTATATGGATTGTGTGTATGACATACCTACCATACTTGCTATCACGGGAGGTTGCGTTCGCTTAGGACCCTCTATTCCTTGTGTGCCTACGGGGGGGATATAGACTGGTACCTCGATGAACATAGGTCATAGAAAGACTTATTGTGATATTAATAAGTCCGCTGACCGTGGGAGCGTAGGTATGTGCGTGACCCACGTGATGGTGACTGTGTTCGCCTCCACTATTTGTGATTTGTGTTATCTGAACTATTCCTGAGAGATTCGGAATATGTGATCCTTATGTACGTGATGTACCGGGATGGATAGCAGAGTATGTGTGCACCGCAGCTTAGTTCTCGGGGTGCTTGTATTGTATATTTATGATGTGATTAATATACATTTAATTAATGGAAATCCTCATGTTAATGTTGTATATATATTACGGTGTTGTGTCGAGAAATATAACGAGTAACTGATAGTTATATATATTTCATATTGAGTATCTGAGTTTACGTTAAACCCCTATTTAATTACGAGCGCTATTATGTTGATGGAACCGAGTATTAGGTGTAAGACCTTTGGCAGTGTAGCTAGATATGTTGTCACTTAGATAGTGGTATGGGTAGTTATAGATGGGTACTTGCGTTAGGAGTGCACAGTTAGACGAGAGGTGAGAATATAATGTGAGTGCACGTCCTAACATGTACTTTGCATTTAATGTTTTAAATGTTTTTAAAGCACTTGCAGGTTTTTAAAATATAACTCCACATTCGGGCTCTGACCCGTTTGCTTTTCAAATCTTTTTCTTGTAAAACCTTTTTAGGTGCCCAGCCACAAGGACACCAAGCATAGGATGTTCATTCAGGTGACGAGCTGTAGCTGCTTGTGGAAGCTACAGGGATTTGCATGTAGACGCTTCTATCTTTTGGATTCTAGAGTCCCTATCTATCAGTTGTAGGGCATGTTGCCCATTTCTATTTAGAGCAACTTTTACATTTCAGTTTTCAGACTTTAGCATTTATTGTTTCAGTATTCGGTTATTCTTTCAGTTATGGGATTGTAGTGAGGAGTTTTTCCTCCAGACTTTATTTACTGTTATGTGATGGTTATTCATTTTACTTCAGTATGGGGAATGGTGTTGTTTATTTCTTCATTACAATTGTTGCATGTTAATCAGACTTAAATTAAAATTTGGCAACTTGCTTTTTAAATACTAGGTGGTTAGTAATATTAAAATGTTTTCGACAGTGATGCTATTAACTGAGCCAACTTGGCATTTTGAATTAATTTAATAAAGGAGTAGCTACCCGGTATTTAATTAGTCGGGGTGTCACAGGTGGTATCAGAGCATCAGGTTCTAGTGTCCTTTAGGATCTGTACTGCTATTATGTTTCCGCTACGTTTCTTTGATATAGAGCCCTATATTTTAGGACTGTTGTACTCTTTTTGTGTATGCTTCGTTCTTCAGCTATTTTAAGTTTATAAACTGCAAACTTATAAACTTTGTTCTTATTTCAGATGCCTCCACGACGTGCACGACGAGTTCCCAGGAATGCAATGCCCGAACCCCAGCCCGCTCCAGTTCAGGGCATGATGAACGCCGCTGAGGTTGCTGCTATAGTAGCCCAAGCGGTAAATGCCGCGATTGCCGTGATTCAGCAGGCACCGCCTCAGGCGCCGGTTGCCGCGCCAGCACAGGTTAATGCATTCCCGTCTGCTTGGGAGCGTGTACGAGATGCTTTTCAGAAAGCGCATCCGCCAGAGTTTGCAGGTAGCTCAGATGTGGTAGTCTCGAGCCAATGGAGGAAGGACATACAGAGGCATTTGAGGATGCATGAGTGCACTGATGTTCAGAAACAGGTACTTGCTACTTTCAAGCTAGTAGGATCTGCGCTACAGTGGTGGGAGTCTATTACCACCACGGAGGAGAGAGATACCCTCACGATTCAGGAGTTCTGGGTGCGGTTTGACCGCAAGTACTTTCCGTCTGCAGTTTATACAGAGATGAGGAGGAAGCTGATGAGTTTGAAGCAGGAGGGCAAGACAGTGGCAGAGTATGAGGCCGAGTTCACGAATCTGTTGAACATCGTTCCAGACGAGATACCAACAGAGAAGAAGAAAATAGAGAAGTTCACCGATGGGTTGAATTGGAGGATCCGTCAGCATCTGCTAGGGAACCTATCGTTGGCCACGTATTCTGATGTGGTTAACGCTGCATTATTGCACTGCCAGGACCACCGTTTTCATATGGCCGAGGGCAAGCGGTCGGGGGAGTCTAGCCATCAGGGCAGGACTGGAGGACATGGTGCCAGCGGGGCACAATCTGGTCAGGGGCAGAGACAGAATGAGCAGGGTACCCAGCAGGGGGATAATAAGAGGTTCCGGTCAGGGAACTACAGGCAGGGACAGGGAGGTTTCCGTCAGGGCCATCAGGGTCCAAATGGCCATCAGGGCCAACCGGGACAGAATGGGCAGCAGTTTCATCAGGGCCAGCAGGGCCAGGGGAAGAATGGTAACGGCCACCAGGGCCGGGGACAGCAGGGGCAGAGGGGAGGGAACTTTCCGGGGAAGTGCTTTGTTTGTGGCAAGACTGGCCATAAGAAGCAGGATTGTCCTGATAGGGGCAGGGCCCCACAGCAGCAGCAACAGGGTGTTCACCAGGAGCCACAGAGGCCTATGTTTCCCGCAGCCCTTCCCGCACCGTCGCAGATGGCAGCATTGCCACCCATTCCAGCAGTCCCACCTCAGCAGGGGCAGCTACAGTATGGACGTGTCTACAACGTTCACCAGGCTGCAGTTCCACAGGCACCGCCCGCGATCGAGGGTACGTTTCCTATCCATGGCACTATGGGTCGGGTGTTATTTGATACGGGTGCTACACATTGTTTCATAGCTACACACTTCGCGAAAGCTTTAGGATTGTTAGCTATGGCAGAGAGCACAGTGACGTGTGTTGACTCACTATTAGGGAGTGGGTCACTTATTTTCTTTATATGCCGGGGAGTGGGGGTAGAGATCGGTGGTTTGGTATTGCCTGCAGACATGTTAGTATTAGACATGCATGTTCACGATGTGATCATCGATATGGATTGGCTCGTAGCATATAGGGCCATGATTGATTGCTTCAGCGGGAGCATTGTTTTTGCCATTTCGGGAAAAAAGATGTTTGTAGTGGCGATGCCTCGCCCAGAGGGAGGATCGACCGCTCATCTGTATTACATAGAGGAGGATACCTCTAAGGAGGTTGTTATTCCTTTAGATTCGATCCCGGTTGTCAGGGAGTATTCGGATGTGTTTCAGGAGATACCAGGCTTACCACCCAGTCGTGAGATAGACTTCGTTATAGATTTGCTTCCAGGTACGAGACCTATAGCACGTGCATCGTACCGTATGGCTCCAGCCGAGATGAGAGAGCTACGGGATCAGATAGAGCAGCTGTTGGGACAAGGCTTTATTCGCAGGAGTACCTCACCTTGGGGCGCTCCAGTTTTGTTTGTGAAGAAGAGGGACGGTTCAGTGAGATTGTGTGTGGACTACCGAGAGTTGAATAAGGTCACGATACGGAATAAGTATCCGTTGCCTAGAATCGATGACTTATTCGACCAGTTGAGGGGAGCTTCTTTCTTCTCGAAGATTGACTTGAGATCGAGATACCATCAGTTGCGTATCAGGGAGGAGGATGTCTCGAAGATCGCGTTCTTGTCGAGATGTGGTTCTTACGAGTTTCGGGTTATGCCTTTCGGCTTGACCAACGCTCCAGCAGTGTTTATGGACTTGATGAACAGAGTGTTCAGGGATTTCCTAGACCAGTTTGTCATTGTCTTCATTGATGACATTCTGGTTTACTCTCCGACAGAGGAGGAGCACGCCGAGCATTTGAGGCAGGTTTTGCAGACACTTCGTCAGAACAAGCTGTATGCAAAATATGAGAAGTGCGGGTTTTGGCTGAAGGAAGTCCAGTTCTTGGGTCACATTATTTCCGACCAGGGAATATCTGTCGATCCGGGGAAGGTATCAGCGGTGAGGGAGTGGGGACAGCCCACGACACCAACGGAGATTCGTAGTTTCTTGGGTTTAGCAGGATACTACAGGAGGTTTATTCGGGGTTTCTCGGAGATAGCAGGTCCTTTGACACATCTTACTCGTAAGGGTGTGCCATACATTTGGAGTGATGCCTGTCAGTTGGCATTCTATGAGTTGAAGGACAAATTGACCTCAGCACCTGTGTTAGCATTGTCGAGACCGGGAGTTGAGTATTTGGTTTACACCGACGCGTCTTTGCAAGGGCTTGGAGGTGTATTACAGCAGGAGAGACAGGCCATAGCTTATGCTTCCCGTAAGCTTAAGCCTCATGAGAAGAATTACCCCACGCATGATTTGGAGCTGGCAGCAGTAGAATTTGCTTTACGGATTTGGAGGCACTATCTTTTGGGGGAGAAGTTTCAGCTGTTCACGGACCACAAGTCACTATAGTATCTGTTCGCGCAGTAGGAATTGAATATGCGGCAACGTAGGTGTCTTGAATTTGTGAAGGACTACCAGTTCGACATCCAGTACCACCCGGGTAAGGCTAACGTGGTAGCAGACGCGTTGAGCCGTAGGCCAGCAGATGAGGTGGCAGAGGTGTGGAAGGCGAAGTGGAAGGAATTGGGACACCAGGATGCAGTGGCCCGATCTTTCATGTCTGTGATGACCGTTACACCGCTTATTATCACGAGGATAGTACGAGCACAGGCTAATGACTCGTTCTGTCAGGAGCAGATAGTTCGATTACTTGCAGAGGGAGCCGAGTCCTATACCGTTAGCTCAGACGGGGGATTGCGCTTGAATGGGAGATTGGTAGTTCCGGAAGGGGAAGAATTGCGGCACGATGTGATGGCAGAGTCGCACGGCTCACGGTTCGCGGTACATCCCGGAAGGGACAAAATGTACCAAGACATGAGACGGCAATATTGGTGGAGCGGTATGAAGAGAGATATCGCTGAGTTTGTCTCGAAATGCGCCACTTGCCAGCTTGTGAAAGTGGATCATCAGAGACCAGCAGGATTGCTACAGCCGTTGGAGGTCCCGGTGTGGATGTGGGAGAGCATATCCATGGACTTTATCACGGGGTTGCCGACGTCGCAGAGGGGTCACGACTCCGTTTGGGTAATTGTGGACAGGTTGTCCAAGGTCGCTCACTTCTTACCCGTAAGGACTGACTACACTACGGGACAGTATGCCCAGCTCTTCATTTCAGAGATTGTGAGACTTCACGGTGTGCCCCTAAATATCGTGTCTGACAGAGACAAGATATTTTTTTCGAGGTTTTGGGAGAGTTTCCAGGAGGCCATGGGCACGGAATTGCGGTTGAGTACGACTTATCATCCGCAGACTGATGGGCAGACAGAGCGCACCAATCAGATGTTGGAGGACATGCTACGCATGTGCATTATTGACTTTGGGGGTGGATGGGAGCAGTACCTTCCACTGGTAGAGTTTGCTTACAACAACTCCTATCAGTTCACGATTGGCATGGCTCCGTTTGAGGCATTGTACGGTAGGCCTTGTCGTTCCCCAGCATGTTGGTTGGAGGTGGGGGACAACAAACTACTTGGGTCGAAAGTGATTCAGGATACTTCGGCACGGATTGAGTTAATTCGGAGTCGCATTCGGGTAGCTCAAGACAGGCAGAAGAGTTATGCTGATGCGAAGAGGTTTTTCAGAGAGTTCCAAGTGGGGGACCAGGTTTTGCTCAGGGTATCTCCGATGAAGGGGATTATGCGATTCGGGAAGAAGGGGAAATTGGCACCGAGGTATGTGGGGCCGTTTCCTATTATTGAGCGGATCGGACCGGTTGCGTATAGACTTGGACTACCGGAGCACTTGCATCGGATTCACGACGTGTTCCATATTTCCTCGCTGAGGAAATACCTTAGAGATGATTTGGCTCATTCTCACATTGCTGTGGAGGACATCGATCTCCAGCCGGATAGCTCCTACGAGGAGGGGCCAATTGCTATTTTGGACCGAAGCGAGAGGAAACTGCGGTCAAAGATAGTCCCGTTAGTGCGTGTTCAGTGGCGACATCACAATATCGAGGAGTCCACATGGGAGCGCGAGGATGAGATGCGCGGACGTTATCCAGAGCTATTTTTAGCAGGTACTTTCTAATTTCGAATTTCGGGACGAAATTCAGTTATTAGGGGGGAAGTATGTAATACCCCGTATTTTTGGCTATATTTATTTTTGGGATTAATTAATTAAAGGCGTATTAATTGGAAATTAATCCGGGTTATAAATACTAATGTGATGCGAATTGGTATTTGATTATGTGCATATATGATTATATATGTATTTGGTATTATAAAATTTGTCGTGGGATTTATATACGACATTTTAGAAATTTTGTTGAGACGCGTGGGACCGCCGCGTCACGGTATAATATTTTGATAATAAAAGTAAATTTAAAATCTATAATCCGTATGGTCGTTTTGAGTGCGTCAACGCGTCCGGAAGGGTCGAGATAGTCAGAAAACACTAGCCGGGGGTATAGTTTGGGTCCCGGGGTATTTTTAGGCCGTACCGGTAACTTAAAGGGTATTTTGGTAATTTTACATTTTGAGGAATTAAAAGTGACGAAAATTGGTTAATTAAATTTGATGTGGATATTGACCCACTAAGCCCATAACCAACCCATATTAACCCTTTTAGCTACGGAGGCTAACATTAGGTTTACAATCTTCCCCAAATCAAACCCTAGCCACCTTGAGCCACCATTGGAGAAGGAGCTTAGAGAGAGAGGAAACTCTGCAGAATCTTCACCAAACCTACACCAAAGTCAGAAATCAAACAAGGCAAGTGGTTTAATTATGTTTAATTTCAGCAAATGTTCCTTCCATGTTAGAAAATTCGAATTTATGGTTTGTTCTTGATAAATATGAAAACCATGTAGTTTAGATCATAGAACTTGAGAAATTGTGAAGAGAATTGCATGTAGAATAGTTTGGAGACGATTAATCTGATGTTAATACATGATTGGGTGAAAGAAAAACGAATTTAATTCTGGAATTTGATGTTGATATATATCCAGGGTTCATGTTCTTGATGATATTGGGGAAAAGCATAAAATCTTGGGATTTAATGATGTTTAGGATGCCTTATTGCCTTAAAAGACGTTAGTTTATGACCTAAGCATGTTTTAGTATGATTAGAGGACTTAAATCATTGTTAGAACGAACTTTGGAGAAGGATTGAAGTGATAAAAATGGTGAAAAACGAGATGGGAAAAATCTGGGCCGAAACTGGTAGCTCGTTAGAAGCAGCCCCCAGGTCGTTCGAACGAACTCGTTCGAACGAGCTTCTAACGAGTTGACCAGTCGTTACTAACGAGAAGGGATCTCGTTCGATATCTCGTTCGAACGAGATATCGTTAGAAGGAACAGTTCGTTCGAACGAACTGGGATCTCGTTCGAACAACCTCGTTCGAACGAGACTTCTAACTAGTTGACAGAAGGATCTCGTTCGAATAGACTCGTTCGAACGAAACTTCTAACGAGTTGACAGTTTGGTCCTTTTTGGACTGTTTTGACTTTTGGAGTCCCGGAAACTGGTTCAAGGGTAGAGTTAGCATTCCTTTGATGATATAGTGATAGAATTGGGACTTTTGGGCATTTATGAGAAGTAAATTATATACGAGAGTTGTATTACATGGACGGTTTGGGTTGTGACGTGAGTGTCTACTACGACGTGAGAAATTATAGCGCGTATAATTACAAACCGGAACAATATAAATTGCGATAAGTATAAGCTAGTACGAGAATGCGATACGTACTACGATTAAAATACGGTATTACGAAGATGTGTGTTTACTTAGTATTGGTATATGGATTGTGTGTATGACATACCTACCATACTTGCTATCACGGGAGGTTGCGTTCGCTTAGGACCCTCTATTCCTTGTGTGCCTACGGGGGGGATATAGACTGGTACCTCGATGAACATAGGTCATAGAAAGACTTATTGTGATATTAATAAGTCTGCTGACCGTGGGAGCGTAGGTATGTGCGTGACCCACGTGATGGTGACTGTGTTCGCCTCCACTATTTGTGATTTGTGTTATCTGAACTATTCCTGAGAGATTCGGAATATGTGATCCTTATGTACGTGATGTACCGGGATGGATAGCAGAGTATGTGTGCACCGCAGCTTAGTTCTCGGGGTGCTTGTATTGTATATTTACGATGTGATTAATATACATTTAATTAATGGAAATCCTCATGTTAATGTTGTATATATATTACGGTGTTGTGTCGAGAAATATAACGAGTAACTGATAGTTATATATATTTCATATTGAGTATCTGAGTTTACGTTAAACCCCTATTTAATTACGAGAGCTATTATGTTGATGGAACCGAGTATTAGGTGTAAGACCTTTGGCAGTGTAGCTAGATATGTTGTCACTTAGATAGTGGTATGGGTAGTTATAGATGGGTACTTGCGTTAGGAGTGCACAGTTAGACGAGAGGTGAGAATATAATGTGAGTGCACGTCCTAACATGTACTTTGCATTTAATGTTTTAAATGTTTTTAAAGCACTTGCAGGTTTTTAAAATATAACTCCACATTCGGGCTCTGACCCGTTTGCTTTTCAAATCTTTTTCTTGTAAAACCTTTTTAGGTGCCCAGCCACAAGGACACCAAGCATAGGATGTTCATTCAGGTGACGAGTTGTAGCTGCTTGTGGAAGCTACAGGGATTTGCATGTAGACGCTTCTATCTTTTGGATTCTAGAGTCCCTATCTATCAGTTGTAGGGCATGTTGCCCATTTCTATTTAGAGCAGCTTTTACATTTCAGTTTTCAGACTTTAGCATTTATTGTTTCAGTATTCGGTTATTCTTTCAGTTATGGGATTGTAGTGAGGAGTTTTTCCTCCAGACTTTATTTACTGTTATGTGATGGTTATTCATTTTACTTCAGTATGGGGAATGGTGTTGTTTATTTCTTCATTACAATTGTTGCATGTTAATCAGACTTAAATTAAAATTTGGCAACTTGCTTTTTAAATACTAGGTGGTTAGTAATATTAAAATGTTTTCGACAGTGATGCTATTAACTGAGCCAACTTGGCATTTTGAATTAATTTAATAAAGGAGTAGCTACCCGGTATTTAATTAGTCGGGGTGTCACACACCGCTAGAGAAAAAATGATCGAGAACGAAGAGGGAAGATATCTCTTTAGACAGGGGTCCCTCACTGAGGGAAATTTCTCAGAAGAACAGACTGTGTGGAGCCTCTTCATTGACGGGTCCTCCTGCGACAGCGGAAGTGGGGCTGGATTAATAGTATCAGCACCTGATGGCACAGACATTGAGTACGCCCTGAGGTTCAACTTCAAAACCTCCAACAATGAGTCTGAATATAAGGCCCTGATAGCAGGCCTCTCCTTGGCTAAGTCCCTTAGTGTCGACCATATTGTGGTCCATAGTGATTCAAGACTAGTGGTGAATCAGATACTAAGAGCCTACGAGGCTAAGGATGAGAGAATGGCCAAATATCTGGAAAGGGTAAGGGCACTATTAAAGAGCTTCAGAGCAGTGAAATTGAAGAGGATACCTAGGCATGACAATGGCCGAGCCGATGCACTTACGAGGCTGGCCTCAACAACTAGTGCAGAAGTCAAGAGGACAGTCCCAGTAGAAATTTTGCTTCGACCAACGATCGAAGAAGAAGAGGGAACACTTGGATTTTGCTTAAACATCGATAAATAAGCTTCGTGGATGGACCCTCTAATAAGATACATTAACGAGGTGGAGATGCCTGAGGCAAAATAAGAAAGGAAGAAGTTGAGATACAGAGCTGTGAAATTCACTGTCATCGGAGACACCTTGTATAAAAAGGGGTTCTTGCTCCCCTTGCTCAGATGTGTGCACCCGTCTGAGGTCCCTTGCATTCTACAAGATGTGCATGAGGGGTCATGCTCAAGCCACATTGGGGTGCAAATCGTTAGCAAAGAGGATAGGAACCCAGGGATATTGGTGGCCAACCCTGGGGAAAGACGCCATGACATACGTAAAAAAAGTGCGATAAATGTAAAAGATTTGCCACAATCCTTCACCAACCCCATCAGCCTCTTACCTCCATCACATCCCCATGGCCATTCGCAGTATGAGGAATCGATATAGTAGGAGCTTTGCCTAGGGCCATCAATAACTACCGATACTTGATCGTGGCAATTGACTATTTCTCAAAATGGGTGGAGGCGGAGCCGATGGTAACGATCACAGAGCAGAAAGCCTTACAGTTTATATGGAGAAACATTATATGCAGATATGGTCCTCCCAACACCCTCATCTCGGATAACGGGACTCAATTCAAGAATACATCTCTGGAGAAGTACTGTGAAAGGGTGAGTATCAAACAATTTTTCTCTACCTAAGGCCGACCTCAAGACAACGGGAAAACGGAAGTTACAAACAGAACCATCCTAGATGGGATCAAGAAAAAACTTGAGGAGGCAAAAGGAAGATGGGTTGAGGAGTTGTACGCTGTACTATGGGCCTATAGGACGACGAAAAAGACTCCTACCGAAAAAACTCCGTTTATGTTGGCTTATGGCTCAGAAGCCGTCATTCCCACCGAGATTGGGTTTACTATTCATAGGGTCCAAATGTATGACCCCAAGAGAAATATGAAAGAGAGGATACTTGACTTAGACCTGATCGAGGAAAGGAGGGAAGACGCCGAGATAAGGCAAGTTGCCTACCAGCAAAGGACTACCAGGTTTTACAATTATAGGGTGAAGCAAAGGCCAATCGCAGTGGGGGACTTAGTCCTCAAAAAGACTTGGCAAAAGACTAACAAACTGCACCCAAATTGTCATGGCCCATATAGGGTTATTGATGAAGTTGTCCCTAGAACGCATAGACTAGAGAACCTTGAGGGGGAACCCTTTTCCAAATCCTGGAACGCAGATCATTTGAAGAAATACTATCAGTAGTGTTGTAATGTCCTGTCGGACCACAATTGTGATGGGTGTTGCTCCAACAGAATACTTGGAATGTTAATGAGAATATCATATTGGCCCCTCCTCTTGTATTTGTTAATTCTAGTATGGTTGGGATCATCTTCGTGAAACCACCCTCGACTAAGATGAGGGCAAATGGTGGGGACGACCCCTCATTTACCCTAAAAAAAGACGAGGGGGGACCTAAAATATAAAACCATTAAGTTGGTTGGAAACCACCATCGGCTATGATGAGGGAAAATGGTGGGGACGACCCCTCATTTACCATCAAGAAAGACAAGGGGGGACTTGAAATATAAAACCATTAAGTTGGTGGGAAACCACCCTCTGCTATGATGAGGGAAAATAGTAGGGACGACCCCTCATTTACCCTCAAGAAAGACGAGGGGGGACTTGAAATATAAAACCATTAAGTTGGTGGGAAACCACCCTCGGTTATGATGAGGGCAAATGGTGGGGACGACCCCTCATTTACCCTCAAGAAAGACGAGGGGGGACTTGAAATATAAAACCATTAAGTTGGTGGGAAACCACCCTCGGCTATGATGAGGGAAAATGGTGGGGATAACCCCTCATTTACCCTTAAGAAAGACGAGAGGGGACTTGAAATATAAAACCATTAAGTTGGTGGGAAACTACCATCGGCTATGATGAGGGCAAATGGTGGGGACGACCCCTCATTTACCCTCAAGAAAGACTAGGGGGACTTGAAATATAAAACCATTAAGTTGGTGGGAAACCACCCTTAGCTATGATAAGGGCAAATGGTGGGGACGACACCTCATTTACCCTCAAGAAAGACGAGTGGGGACTTGAAATATAAAACCATTAAGTTGGTGGGAAACCACCCTTGGATATGATGAGGGCAAATGGTGGGGACGACTCCTCATTTTCCCTCAAGAAAGACGAGGGGGGAGTTATAAAGTACATCACAAGGTAAATCATACAAGAGACAAGCATAAAAGACAGAAAAAGGCATTATATTACAAAATGTTACAGATGTCTGTTCAACAAAAATAAAGTACAAAATGTTATAGATGTTAGTTCAACAAAAGAGGGTATGGGCTATAAATAGCCACCCTATTGAACGGCATCAGAGGGAAAGGCTTTAACATCAATGGGAGTTTCTTCTACGACCAAGACAGGCCGAGCCTCAGACGTGCTGGTACCTTCGGCATGCACTTGGGATTCCACATGTGCTAAGGCCTCGACAATCAGGGGGTCATCCAACTGAACCGACTCAAGAGAGGGGCGAACGAAAGAGACAACATCAGCAAACTTGAGGACGACCCACCGACAGGCCGTCCTAATCCCCCTCTCTAAGTATTCAAGACCGAAGCCTTAAAAATTGTCTAAGAGTTTATAGGCCTCCACAACATCGGCCTCGGATTTCTTCACTGCCCCCTCAAGCTCAGTCTTGAATTGAGCCCCCAGGTTGATCAAGGCCTCATCCTTTTCTTTAATAAGAGCAGGTCTGCATCGTACTACCTCGTAAGCTCATCTAGGACCCTCGTATGCCCGATCTAGGCACTCTCTAATGCTGCCCTGGCAGTCTCTAGTTCGGCCTGCAGCTCAGCCTCGTGCTAGATAGCCCTCTCGGCTTCATGGAATTTCTGTTAGTTCTCGGCCATCCACTTGGTAGCTGACGTAAAGGCACAAACAGACTGCACAGAAGAAGGCACATGTTAAGGGGCCGAGGGAACAGTTAGTGAAAAGTTAAACTCAGGAAATGAAGTAAAAACAAATACCTGGGCCAGAGTATGCAAACCATAATCATAAACCTTTATTGGGGGTATCTTGGATAGAAAGTCATAGTCAGCAGCCGAGGGAGCAGAGAACATAGAAGCCTTAGCTGCCCTCAGATTGGCTATGAGGGAAGATGGTTCATCCTTCAAAAACGTCAAATTTTGAGACCGATAAACCCCCATACTGGAAGAGGAACGAGTCCCCTCAGACATCTCCACCCTCGCCCTCGTTCTAGAATCCGGCCGAGGGTCAACGGATACTTCCGGCTCTTTTCTTTTATGACTGTCGACAGTCGGCTCAACATGGGTCGGCCCCACAGCCTTGGTCTTCCTCGGAGGCTGCTGAGGCTCTTTTCCCGTTTTCTTTACCAAACCAGACAGTAAGCTTGGGGCAGTCATTTCCCAAAGTTGGTCAGAGATATCTGCAGGACGACATGAAAGGGAGACGATACATCAGAAAGATACAATGGCAAAGAGGAAGCAGTTGGAGAAATTTAAAAATTGAACAAAAATCTACTCACATAATTCTGTCAAGGGGTCGACCCTCAGGCCAGCTTCTTTGAGGAAGCGGGGGGTCATCAAGTCTTCGAATTTGGCAAGCTCTCCCTCCTTCCCTTGCTCCCTCAAATAATCAACTATGCCCTTTTCATCCAAACTAAGTTCAGGGTCTGACCTAGCCTTCATAGAAGGGTTAAACCATCTCCCTGGGACTCTCGGATTGTCGTCCAAAGGCTGAACCCCAACGGCGAATTCCCAATCTTTAAAAATGAAGAAAAATCTCTTCTTTCAGTCATGGTTAGAGGTTTGTGCCACGTGGAGAAGTTTTTTATCAGACTTCCTCGCCCCCAAATGATAGTACACTGGCTGTTTGGACGAGAAAGTGATATTGTAACAGGCTAAGAACACATCGGTGAAGGTATTTTTCCACAAAGAGACATAACCAAGGATAGTCCTCCGAGAATTATGAGGAAGCTGAGAGGGGGCAACGCCGAGGGCAGACAATCTGTCGACTACAACAGGGTGTAGAGGGAACCTTACACCCACCCTGAGCATCTGCTCATAAACGGAAACTTCCCCCTCGTCCCCCTGGAAGACCCTCTCGTCTGAGTTGGGGACCCTCATAGTTACATTGGGCTGCACACCAAATATATGCCTCCACAATAAGAGATCACGATCCTTAACAGTGGAAACGTAAGTTGAGGCGTGGGAAGTGTCAACTGGATCAGCGTCAGAATCCTCGCCATCGCCCTTGGACCCCTTCCCCTCACATCCCTCGGCCCTCCTAGAAAGGCCATCTGGAAGGCATAAGGGGATAATGTTGTCATGAGAACAGCCTCGGAAGGGACCACTCCTCGGTCTGTCTGCATGGGCTAAGATCAGGCATCTCTCTCCCCCTAGAGGGCCCTACACCTATTGGTGACGACGCTCTCTCATCTATCTCTCCTTCGTATGAATGACTCTCGGCTGGACGACAGGACTCAGATGGTATAATTGTGGCTAAAGGAATTGGGAAAATGGGTCATACCCAATTATGGTCGGCCCCTCGTCTCCTCTTATCCTCATCCTCTTCCTCTATTCGCCTAATTTCTACGAAGAACTTCTCTCTCAGGGATGGGAATTCCTCGGCTAAATTATAAAGCCTCCTAAGCATTAAGGGGAAGACACTACACTTGAAGGAATTTGGCTAACCTAACTACAAACAAGTTTGCAGTTGACTAAGTTGAACTTTTGGATTAAAACCAAAGAAATAAAGGGTTTCGATCAAGAACACTCAAGAAAAGAAAGAACTCAACTCGCCGAAGAAGACGCCGAAAAACACAAGGAAGCCCTAGAAACACCATAAGGCGACATCAACCCCAATGCAAGAAATGAAATTAAAGATTAAAAATGGAATCTACGGCAAAGAAAATTACCCGAAGACGAAAATAACGACTGAATGAAGCTTGATACAGAAAGGTTGCAGAAATGGCTATGAAAGTTGTTGAGAATGTAAAGAGAGGGAGCTTATGTGCATTGTATCCAAGGCCATTAGTGCCCATACTTAGTGGATCACACACTCACAGTGGATATAGGCCTAATGGGCTGAACCACTATACATCATTGTCTTATTCCTCTTATACTCATCTCCTTCTATACATTTACACACATACATCTCTATGGCTACCATTGTTATTACTGTTTGAGCTCATCATCACTTATCTGGTGGTGCTGAATCTTATCATCATCAGTATTTATATCAGATGTTTAACGAGCAATTTTAGCTGTCTTCAGTTTCTCTGCCCAAGTGCTTTTCTCACTCTCCAAGGCTTGTTGAGACTCAAACAGAGACTTCTTCAAACCTGACAAGGCTTCCTCCACCCCATTTAAAGAAAAAGAAGCCTTAATTGGACCATCCTTCTCCACATATTTTTGAAGTGAACCAAGAACTATAAAAAAATGAAGACCAAAGTGAGCATATAAGGAATAAAAATGACGACCAAACCAAGACAATGAAAGTTACTTACTGATGCAAGGTTCTGAGCAGCCAATTCAGAGACCCTCGTTCCAGGGAGCTTGGCATCCAACCCCTTGTGGTCTGAAAGAGTATTAGACTTGATCAACCTCCTAGCCAAACCAGGAGTAATAGCAGTAGGAGGACCAACATCATAAGAGGGTAAATTAACCAAGGATAGTTGATCGGTCACTTGGTCGACTTGTTTTTCTGCAAGCCCTCTCTTATGTCTCCTCAGAGGAATGCCGACCTCTTTGGTAATTACGTCCTTAGAAGCCAGGTTTTTGGGGGCTGGATCTTTAGGGACTGGACCCTTAGGGGCTGGGGGCTTCATAACATCCCCTGTTTTATTCTTGGCTCCTTTAGCAGAGGATTGGGAGCCATAAGCAACACCACTGTAGAGGTCAGGAGACTTCCTCTTCTTCATAATTTCAAACAGAGGAGTATCAGAGTCAACAGCAGCCTCTTGTTCAAGATCAATTACCAGAGCAGGAGAGGCAGCAGGTTTGGCAATAAAAGATGAAATAGTGTTTTTGTATAAGAGCAGATAAGAGGCAAACCTAACGTGCTCTTCAGCAACTACCTTATGAAGACCCCAGATAAATTTTAACTCTTTCAAATTTACATCACTTTCTTTGGGGCACTTTCTTTTTTGCTCAACTGCAAATCAATTTATAAAACAACAGTTAGCATGACATTTTATCAAACATAAACAAGGCAAATTTACTAAAACATAAAATAACCTATTCCATTGTCAAAGAGCGGACATCTAGGTCCTTGGTATTTAACACCTCCAACTAAAGGGGCATGTTGCTTATTTTTTACAATGACCCCATGATCAAAATAATCCATATAGGAATCAGGGAGATTAACTACCAAAGCTTTACCAATAGCCCTAGTTTTCAAATAAAAGGTGGTATCAGTAGTTACCTATTCATAACAAAACCTAATTTTTAAAATCCCTAGATGGGTTCCATAAATTTGATTTAACTTATAGACTCCATTAATAACTCTCCATGTGTTAGGAGCCACTTTTGCAGGTATAATGTCAAAATATTGATAAAACTCCAAACACAAGGTATTGGGAGGAAACATGAAACATCATTCAACAATAAAGATGGAGGGGAACCAATGACCCGCAACAAGAGAGAAAAAATCAGAAGGAAAAGTGGGATGTTCTAATATAACCCAAAATGGAATATTAAAATCAATTATGAACTTATCAAGTGACTTTATAGAGTAAACTATGATGAAGAAAATAAAGAAGAAGAGAAGAAAGATTTTTACAAAGGTTTGAGGATCCATCAAGAACTGAACACATAAAAGAAAACGATTAGCACGAAAGCAAAGAACACAGCAGCAGAATCAGAAGTAAAGAGGTAAAATGATCGAAGTTTTTACCACCCTTTTTATAAGATGCATAAAAAATTGGGTAAAGTAATGATTAAAGCGAACGACGGTTGGATTTACAGCGGATAACAGATGAAAAAACAAAGATACCACAAAAATATTCGCTAAAATTTGAAATATTTATAAAATTGCCATTCGTACCCAAAAATTGTCAATCAAGTGAGTAAAATTTCACAAATCTAGAAGCTCTGCAGCGAACCAAATAGCCTAAGCTACTGCCAAAACATAATATTCCACACTTTTGCATTAACTCCAAGTATGAAACGCCAGGGGCTTCTGTTGATACCAAAATTTACCATCCTACATGGACCAATTACAAAGCCAGCGCGTGTCATCCTATGTGGCACAAGTCCAAGTCAACATGATAGAAAAGTCCGACTAACAAGGAAGCCCAAAAAACTTGGTTATCTGACCAACTGGGAAGCCCAACCAACAGCCGAAAATCCATTTTGTACAGCCAACTAAGCGCCAGTAGTCTTACAACCTGTATTGCTTATGAAGTGACAACGTTCATATAATTTGTTCTCATTACGTATTGATGTGAATGCCTAACAAATAAAGGCATTTCATCATTTCACATGATAGCGATCAAGACCCCCCTTGGGATATAAATACATTGTATCACCCTCATTGAAAGGGATCGAAAAATAACTCAAGGCAGTCAATACATGACAGTGGACATAGTCTATTTCATTGAGCTGAAACACTTTAAAATTTTCTTGTGTCTTGTTGGTTTTACTTAATTTATTTATGATCAATTAATTAGGATTAGTCTTGTTTTTTGAATCAACAATCATAAACTCGTGTAAAAAATATCATCTCAATTTTTTTTTTACTATGTTAAAAAGTGGATATGTTCATAGGTATGTTGCTAGCAAGTATGTTGGAGAGCCTGACTATATATATATGCGCACACACACACACACACACACACACACACACACACACACACACACACATATATATATATATGTGTGTGTGTGTGTGTGAAGCTTCGTCACTAATTTTTTTTCCTTTAAATGAATTTGAATCAAAACATTAATGGCAAGATAATACCTTTGCATGAGGTCATAAAGGGAATAACATCACTTTATTTTAACGCATTCATTAAAATTTAACTATCATTCTTATGGCATGATACTATCAAAGTTTCTACACGAACAATGTTCTACTTTAAAATTATTCTGCCTCTCGATTACTTCCCATCATCCTTCCTATTAATTTTGTCACCAAGACACAAGTGTGAGCCAATTCACAAGAAAGGAACAAAAAGGGTACATGTTTTTCTTCTAAAGAATCCTTTATTTTCTATTTATTTAAAATTACAAATAAAGGATATCATATAAGTTATCACCTTCACACATCACCATCAAACCCACATGTTGATGTAAAAAACTAGATCGCTCTAATTTTTCAATCACAGATAAATAAATAAGACAAAGATTTTTAAAGTGGTTCGGCTAGGAATAAAGCCTACGTCCACTGTTATGTTATTGCTGAGTGTTTGTGGAATTCTTGATTACAAGTTCTCTCAAGAAATTCCGGTCCCCTTGAATTGAGGATGATACAAGGTATTTATAGCCTTTAGGCTGTACATGAAAGGTCCAATACATTAAATGATATACATATGAAAGGGTAATACATTTAATGCAGCGTGTGCGTCAAGAATACAATGGATATTTGAACAGTTGTCCGTCTGGTAATTAATGATACGGCCGAGATGCAGTTCGGACCGCCTTAGTTGCTTGTTGATCAAGAGTTCCTCGGAGTACTTAGAGTATCTCGGGATGATAGAGTTCCTCGGTGTGATAGAGTTTCTCGAAAAGAAGCACGGTTGGTCGGGAAATGATCTTCCTCGCTGCTGTTGTGCCATGTAGATTGACACGTGTCTTCATCTTCTTCGTCCACATCAGCACATTAATTTTGGTATCAACAGAAGCCCCCAATGTTTCATATTTTGAACTTTGAAGAGTATGGAACATTCTTTCTCGGTATATGGCAATATTAAATGTACTTCCCGGGTTTTAGGAACATTGTATTCAAATTTCCTTCTTATTTCGCAGTTTCCGCCTTTTTGATAAGCGCTTTGATATTTGTGCAAATTTTGTCCTTTTAGTCGCCGGAAGTTTAGTAGTTTCTTTTTGGTAATCATTTCTTTCGCCGCTTCCCAATGCAAAGTATTTAAACTTCTTTGGTAACCATACCGTCGTCTACGTTTTTCATTCTCTGCATTCCAGCTTTCTCTTCTCTTCTTCTCTTGTGCGTTCATCTTTGTTTCCGTTCGTTGTCAACACATCTCCTTTCTTTCTGTAAGATCTTCTTTCTTTCTTCTGTATCTCTTTTATTCAATATGGTTTATATTGTGGAATCTGTTGAGAAATTCCGTTCTGATTTTTCCATTCCTTTGTGGGTAACTCTAGAGGTTCTTTTTGAGCCTTTAGATTACTTTCGATTGGCTGAGGGACATTGGTTCCCCAGTCTTTTTGTTGCTGAATGCGGTTTTTTCTTTCCACCGAACCCATTATGTCTTGAGTTTTGTCAATATTTTGATCTTGTTCCTGCAAAAATAGCCCCCAATTCATGGAGAATAATTAACGGGGTGCACAAATTAAATCTAACTCATGGGACTCGTATTGGGATCCCTGAAATTATGTTTTGTTATAAATGGGCTGTTCTAGATAATATTTATTATTTAAAAACTAGGTATTTGAATAGGGCTCTTGTAGTTAATCTCCCTGACTCAAATAGGGATTATTTTGAGCATGGGTTGGTCATAAAAAATTGGCAACATGCGCCTTTATCTGGGAATGAAGTATACAACGGTCCCAGATGCCCCCCATACGGCAATGGGATAGGTTTATTTTTCATTTTATTTTACTTATGAAATTATGCTTTCATCATGTTTGACAAAATGTATGACTGATATTCCATTATGTATTTATTTGCAGTTGATAGCAAAAGAAAAACTCCAAAAGAGTCAGAAGTGAATATCAAGCATTTGAAACTTATCTGGAATTTGCATAAGACCATTGCTGACGAGCATATTAGATCTGCTTCATATTTACTACAGTATAAGAGTTACACAACTTCTTATACTGCTCGCCCTGTTGAACCAGCTTCAACACCAGAAAGTTCATCTTCAGATTCTCATATCCCCCTATCTCAGAGAATGGGCAAGAAAAGAGCTCCTCCTGCTCTATTTGGTGACACTTCTTCTGCTGTTGGAGCCCAGAAAGGAAAAATTTATGTCCCAGAGGGGACTAAAAAAGTAGATGCTGGTTCCTCCAAAGTTGCCGAGAAGCCCCCAGTGGCCCCGAGCAAGAAAGATGCTTCTGCTGATGTAATTGCCATCTCTCCGACCAAGACTTCTTCCTTGGTTAATGCTGCTGACCGTCCTTTGAAGAGATTGAGGAAATCATCCTCAGTTAATCTTGCTGGAACTGCATCTTCTCTACCCGCTGGTGGTAGTGGTGTCTCAAAAATTATTCTTCCGAGTTCTTCAACGAGCTCAGTTATACCCGAGGTTCTCGGGGTTGATGAAAAAATTCCTAGGGACACATTGACATCCATAGCTGCTCGCCATCTTTCTTCAGTAAATTTCTCATACCTTTGGTCTTTCTTTCTTTTTCTTGAATTCTTGTATTTGTGTTGACTTTATTTTTTTTTCTTATTTTTCAGCTGGTGAACTGCTTCAATTCCATCGTGAAGAAAGATCAAGTTATTAAAGCTTCCACTTCATCGTCCGATGTTGACGATGCTTTGTTGGGTTTAACCCAATCTGTGAAGGAATCTCGCCAACAGTACATCGAGGAGAAAACTGTTTGGGAGAAAAAGTTGGCTGTGGCTGAGGCTGATAAGATGAAGATGGCTGAAACCTCCAAGAATTTGGAGGAGAAAATTAAAGATTTGGAGGTTAAACATCAGGAATCTGATGATAAATTGAAGAAGGCAGAAGAAGAATTATCTACTCTGCGAGATATTAAGGTTAAGAAAGAGGAACTGGAGGTGAAGCTCTCCTCGGAGAAGTCGAGGAAAAAAGTTGCAATCAAGAAACATTTCAGCGTTGGTTGGGAAAAAGGATGGGAGAGAGGGATAGCTGCAATGACGTCCCAAGTCCAATACGGGGAGTTAAAATACTTCCATGATGGTTGGGTAGCTGCTCTGCAAGAGCTAAAAGTCCAAGACGATTCTGAGCTATTCCAACGGCATCTCCCTGGTCCTCCTCCACCAATTGTGGAAGAAGAAGAAGATGAACCTGCTTCAGATGAGTCTTCCATGGCTATGGGCGATCAAGTTTCTGCCTCTCAACCCTCTGCCACCGAGGACGTTTCCTCCATGCTTCCTCCTCCCGAGAAGATTCCAACCGATCAAGCTGTAGTTACCACCGAGCAACCGAGCTCCTCGTCCCAGCCTCCCGAGAAAGTCTTGGGAGACAAGGAAAAGGTGTGAAGTTGTTCGGTAGCATTTCTATATTTCCTTGTAATCGAACGATGTAACTTTTTGATGATCTAATAAAATATATCTTTGCTCATCTCTGTTGTTGATAACTTTTTTCTGTTGATTGTTGTCTTTTTCTTGTCATTAGTTTGTTGCTAGAATGGAATTGATCTCTTCTCATGATACCGAGCTGATGCAGCAATGTCATCAATACTATAAGGCTGGTCATACAGATCTTAGTACATCGGAAATTGCTGATATCCTTGGTCACGGTGCTTCAGAGCAGGCTATTGAAGCTTATCAGTACTTGAAAGCTTTACTCGACCGAGCAGTGGCCAACAATGTCGCTTACTATGAGTTGATTGAAGAGCTTCATGGTTACTTAGAGGATCTTCAAAATCAACATAACGAATCAATGGCTTTGTTACATAAAGATTATGAAAATAGATACCAGCAGCTCTCTTCAGAAACAGGCCACAAGAAGATCATTGCTGGGTATGACATCAGGGAGAGGACCCTAAAAGGTGAAATTGAAGCCTGTAGACAAATCGCCGAGATCCTGGAGCAAGAAAATAATAATTTGCAGAAGAAATTAGCTCAATATGAATCTGTTGCTTCATCCTCTACTGCATTAATACCAGTTACTGATGAAGGCTTCTCGTTCTTAGAGGTCGAAAATGCCAAACTGAGGCAAGAGCTGGAGGACTTAAGAAGATCTGCCATTTCTGGAACTGCTCGGGGACGAGGAAGAGGTTCTCGGGGGCGAGGAAGAGTCAGCCAAAATGTTGAAGAGGCTCGCACTCAGTCTACTCTGGAAACTCAAGCATTCCAGTTGAAAGTAAAAGACCGTGCTCTGACTGAAATGTCCAATAAAAATCTGTCTCTGGAAGATCAGCTGGCATCAACGAAATCTGCCTTGCATAACAAAGATCTCTTTTCCAAAAGCCTTCATGAACAATTGGATAGATTAACCTTCCAATTCCATAAGCAGCCAAGAGAATTCTGGATGGCGGGATACAATGAAGCTCTCGTTCATCTGGACGCTCGCATTGAACATGCTAATAATGAAGGTTACAAGCAAGGATGGTTAAATGCATTGGGTGTATTAAAGTTGGAGCAAGGGCATTTTTTATGGGACTATCATGCTCCATCATTATTAGACCTGCCTGTACCACCTTTCAAATTGGATATGGCATGGATTCCAGCTCGTTCCATTCCTCGCAGTCTAATTTCAAAATATCTTGGTGATTATAGCCTTCACTCCCAAGCTGAATTATCTCGTCCTGAGCATCTTTTGGATACACCTTCTGTTATGAACGTCAGAATGCTCAGAGATGTTAATTTCATCAATTCTCCCCTTTGCCTAGAAGACCCTCCTGCCGGCGAGGAACCTGTTTCTAAAGCACAGGGCAAAAAACCAATAGAATAGTAATATCCATGTAACAATTTTGTATCTCCTTGTAATTTGTAATTTATTCTAGATTAATGAAAAGATTTTCATTTTCTGTTTGCCCATTTTGTTAGTCTTGTGTTTATCAAGCACATTTATATTTGTACATATGTATCTATGTATCTGTTAAAAAGATAACAATATTATTGTTCAATAAGCAACTTAATAAAAGTTACAAGTATTAGTAATATTTCTCGATCACTTAATAATAAAGTAATGAGTAAAAATGTTCAAACTGTTTCCAATCAACCAAGGTGGGTGAATAATGTTTGTCGACCAATTACAGTTGATGGGCTTTTATTCCCGACCAGCTATACTTGGTTTATTTATAAAATTGCGTCCGACCAACTAAGATCAATAATTTGTCCTTGCCGACCAACTACAGTTATTGGGTTTTTATCCCCGACCAACTATACTTGGTGTATTTTTTAAACATTTTGTTTTTCAAAAAACACATTGTAATAATATTACCTCCCGACCAACATAAGTTGTAATATGAGAGTATATTTTTATCTTACCAACCGTAGTTGATCATGCTGGTGTACACTTTCTGGATCCTTAAAGCTTTTGGCTCCTTAGAGCATGTCCTCCTAACCAAAGGAGGTTGGCTACTTATAGCACTTTTTGCTCAATAGAGCTGTCCTCCTAACCAAAGGAGGTTGTCTCCTTAGAGCACTTTTGCTCCGTAAAGCTGTCCTCCTAACCAAAGGAGGTTGGCTCCTTAGAGCACTTTTGCTCCGTAGAGCTGCATTTTTTGGCTCCTTAGAGCATGTCCTCCTAACCAAAGGAGGTTGGCTACTTATAGCACTTTTGCTCCGTAGAGCTGTCCTCCTAACCAAAGGAGGTTGACTCCTTAGAGCACTTTTGTTGTGTAGTGTATTATACTAGTATTCCCCGAAAAACTCTCATCCAGAAAGAAAAATGGTGAAACATCTTCGTTTTATTCATAATGAAAGAAATGCTTTACATTTGACATCACTGATAATACTTGCGCAGGTGTTCAGCATTCCATGCATTTTTAAATTCCTCTCCTTCTAGAGTTGCGATTCTGTAAGTTCCTGGTCGAACAACTTCTGTAACTCGGTAAGGTCCATGCCAGTTTGCTTCCAGTTTATTCTGCTTCTGAATGACCTTCTTTAGCACATAATCCCCTTCTTTTAAATCACATTTCTTTACCCTTTTGTTGTAAAACAGAGCTGTTCGTTGTTGATAAGCAGCATTCCTAATGGCTGCCTCTTCTCTGACTTCCTCGAGCATATCTAAATCCATCCTTCTCATCAGATCACTGATCGGAGAATTGAAATTTAACACCCTATGTGTTGGTAGGCCCAACTCGGCAGGTATCACAGCCTCACTTCCAAATGCTAGCATATATGGTGATTCTCCTGTTGCTGCTCGGGGAGTTGTTCGGTAAGCCCACAAAACTGACTGTAGCTCATTAATCCAATTTGCTTTAGCCTCACTTAACCTCTTCTTCAACCCATTTAGTAATGTTCTGTTCGTCACTTCAGTCTGCCCATTGCTTTGGGGATGGCCTGGTGCTGAATGAAACTTCAAGACGTTTGACTGATGACAATAGGCAGCAAATTCTTCATTATCAAATTGCGTTCCATGGTCTGTGATGAAAGTGTGGGGGAGACCATACCGACAAATGATATTTTTCCATATGAACTGATACACCTTCTCGTACGTCATATCAATTAGTGGTTCAGCTTCCACCCACTTAGTAAAATAGTCTACTGCCACGACGAGATACTTGAACCTTCCTCGGGTCGTCGGCAGTGGTCCAACCAGATCAATCCCCCACATGGCAAATGGCCAAGGTGATGTTATGGGTGTCAACAATGCCTGTGGAGTTCTTCGGATGGAAGAAAAACGTTGGCACTTGTCACACTTCTTAGCATAGGCTATACAATCAGCTCTCATCGTCGGCCAGTAGTATCCTTGTGTCATCACCCTTTGCAGTAGAGTCCGACCTGCTACATGAGCTCCACAAGATCCTTCATGGATTTCTTCAATCAATTCTTTGACTTCTGATGGATGCACACATCTCTGCAAACCTGCCATAATTCCTCGTCTATACAAAACACCATTAGTTAATACATACCGAGCGACTTTATACTTCAATTTCTTGGCAGCTAGTTTGTCCTCCGGTAGTACTCCTTCTTCAATGTATGCTCTGATAGGATCCATCCAAGATGGTCCTAAATCAAGGGTAATAATCTTCACCGTCAGATCTTCTTCTATGCTCCGACTTTCTAGTACTTCAATTGGTATTGTTCTTCGCAGCTCGGTGCGCGTAGCTGACGCTAATCGGGCCAATGCGTCTGCTCTAGCATTCTCAATTCTCGGTATCCTCACCAATTGAATAGCATCGAATTCTTTCAATAATTCCATCACTTTTGCATGGTATTTCACCATTAACTCTCCCTTCACTGCATATATTCCCATCATTTGATTCACAATTAACTGAGAATCACTGAAAACAATTACTTGACGTGCCTCCATAACTTTCGCCAAATGAAAACCTGCTATCATAGCCTCATATTCAGCCTCATTATTGGAAGCTTTGAATTGGAATCTTAAGGCGTACTCCATGTCAATATCATCTGGAGAATTTAAAATAATCCCTGCTCCACAACCAGCCGTGCAAGATGATCCATCTACATATAATCTCCATGTATGTAACTCGTCTTCAAATTTCTTATCTGTTAGAGTTCCTCGGTGAAATATCATCTGCTTTCTTTCATCATCCCCGGGTATCCTTCGTTCCTCGTCGGTCATTTGTTCGCGCCCCTCTACCAATCGGAGTTGGTCGGGGTTTAAATATGATGATTTTTCTACATCCACAAGTCCTTTTACCAACCTTGGTTGGTTTGGATCTGTGTCTGTCGATCCTGTATCGTCCACAGGTAGGTCAGCAAGCATCTTTTGCTCCTCGGGGGTATCAGGGTATGTGAACTCTGCTATAAAATCTGCCACGGCTTGCCCTTTCAACGATGATCTGGGTTCATACACAATATCATATTCACCGAGCTCTATTGCCCAGTACATCAATCTTCCTGATTTTTCTGGCTTGTGAAGGGCTTGTCTTAACGGCATGTCGGTATACACAATGATGGTATGGGCCTGGAAGTATGGTCTCATTCTTCTACTTGCTTCAATTAATGCCAGTGCCAATTTTTCCAGCTTTGGGTATCTGATTTCCGCACCTCGGAAGGCCTTGCTTGTGTAATAAATTGGCTTCTGGACTCCATTCTCCAATCTGATCAACGCCGAGCTAACTGCATTTTCTGATACTGCCAAATACAAGTACAGCTTCTCTCCAATTATTGGCCTAGACAACAATGGTGGGGCTCCCAAATACTTCTTCAGATCTTGAAAGGCTTTCTCACATTCATCAGTCCACTCAAAACTTTTTCGTAGTGTTTTGAAGAATGGGAGGCATTTATCAGTTGCTCGGGACACAAATCTGTTGAGTGCTGCAACTCGTCCGGTAAGACTTTGCACCTATTTCTTCGTCGTCGGGGATCGCAGCCCTAAAAGAGCTTTGATCTTTTCTGGATTTGCCTCAATACCTCGTTGGTTGACGATGTATCCGAGGAACATTCCTTCTCGTACTCCAAAGGTACATTTCGTCGGGTTAAGCTTCATCTGGTATTTATCCAGTTGATCAAAAGTTTGACTCAAGTCAACCAAATGATCTGCAGCTCTCTTGCTTTTGGTGAGCATGTCGTCGACATAGACCTCCATATTGCGGCTGATTTGTTCGGTGAATACCTTGTTCATCACCCGCTGATATGTTGCACCTGCATTTTTTAAACCAAAAGGCATAACATTATAACAATAAGTTCCCCTTGGGGTAATAAAAGAGGTACTTTCCCTATCTTCAGGTTTCATTTTGATTTGGTTGTAGCCAGAATAAGCATCCATGAAGCTGAGTAGCTCGTGTCCCGAAGTAGCATCCACTAGTTGATCAATTCTGGGCAATGGAAAATGATCTTTTGGACATGCCTTGTTGAGATCAGTAAAATCAACACACATTCTCCATTTGTTGTTCTTCTTCTTTACCATCACCACATTCGCCAACCAATCTGGATATTTCACGTCTTCAATGAATTGGGCTTTCTGGAGTTTCTCGACCTCCTCTTGTATGGCCTGGTTCTTCTCGGGACTAAACACTCTTCTTCTTTGCTTCACAGGCTTGATCTCCTTATTCACATTGAGTTCATGACATAAGAAGTTTGGATCTATTCCTGGCATGTCTTCATGACTCCAAGCAAAAGTATTCTTCCTGTTTCTCAAGAAAGTTATCAACTCCTGTTTTATTGAAAAATCCAACGACGACCCTATCTGAGTTATTCGTTCAGGATGCTCGTCGTCCAGGATAACAATTTCTGTAGAATCCACAACCTGTCCTTTTACGAGTTGAGATTCATCCCTAGGGTCAAGAGTTTTAATTTCTGTGCCTTCCTCCACTTAGTAAGTAGTAGTCTTTTTCTGTGATTCTTCAAGTTCCTCTTGCTCGGCAGACGAATAATAGCATTCCCGAGCTACTTTTTGATCACCTTTCATAATTCCTACTCCAAAATTCGTTGGGAATTTCAAACACTGATGAACTGTAGATGGAACTGCTTCGAACTTCTTCAATCCAACTCTTCCCATGATGATGTTGTAGGCGGACTGCACATTCTTATCCATTACAAAAAAGCGTATTCTTTCTGTTCGACAAGCAGGCCAAGTTCCAATGAGTATATCCAACTTGATCGTCCCAAGTGGAAAAACTTTCTCGCCAGCAAAACCCAGAAGGGGTCTGTGATAAGGTTCTAATTGAGATAATTTTAAATTCAAGCTATCAAAGCATGAATAATACATGATGTCTGCTGAACTACCATTGTCTACTAACACCCTTGAAATGACCACATCCTTCATCCTCATTTTGATCACCAGAGGATCATCATGAGGGTAGAGAACACCTGCCAGGTCGTTTTTTGAAAAACCAATCACTAGCTTCTCTTTGTTTACCTTCCTCGGACGATCATCCTCGGCCAGGTTTATTCGCTGAATGTATGAACAAGCTTGAGCCTCTCCGAGATAAGCTTTTCTTTCTGCAGTAAGGTCTCCTCCTCCTGCATCTCCTCCTGTAATAACATTACAATCAAATGACCCAAAACGTATGGAAAATACCTCTCGTTCAGGTTTCCTTGGCTTTTTGGGAAGATCGGGGTCATCATCTGGATCCTCTTCATGGTCCCTCCTCTTTTTCTCCTCTGCACGACGAGGAGATCTAGATCTCTCTCTAGTTCTATCATCATTCTTCCTCTCACTCCTGCGATTTACGTACTTTGACAATTTTCCTCTTCGGATGAGTGTTTCAATCTCGTTCTGAAGGGCTATACAATTTTTGGTCATATGATTATGATCTTTGTGAAACTCGCAATATTTGGTCTTATTCCTCAGGTCGGGATCTGTCTTCAGTTTCTCTGGCCATTTGATTTCCTCGTTATTCCTGATTTCTTCCAAAACATGATTAATACCCACTTTCAATGGAGTATAATTATCATACTTCTTTAGGGCTTCCAACTTCATCCTGTTATTCTTGGAATATTTGTCACCACCATTACTTTTTTGATCTTTCTTCTTAGAATTGTCGACCTCCACTTTAACTTCTTTATCCATATTCTTCTTCGCAGCCATAGCCTCCTCGGCATTCATGATTTTGGCCGCCTTTGCCATCAACTCCGACATATTTTTAGGTGGATCTTTGGCCAAAGTGTAATACAGCTTGTTAGGCAGCAAACCACTCATCAGAGCAGTGATTGCTGTCTTTTCTTCATAATCTATGACTTCCAACTTTTCGTTATTGAAACGAGTTATGTAATCTCTGGTACTTTCACCTGATTTTTGTCTAACACTTAGCAAGTGTGCTACTCGCTTTACCGGCTTTGCTCCAAAACAAAAGTTGCCAATAAACAGCTCGGCTAACTGAACAAAAGTTGAAATCTTACCCCGAGGAAGATTATTGTACCATATCTGTGCGGATCCGGTAAGAGTTTCCGAGAATGCTCTACACCTCATCTCGTCGGGGACAGCGTAGATATCTGCAGCAGCTTGGTATTATTCTATATGAAGTACGGGATCTGTCTTTCCATCGTACTTGGGAGTCACTACGGGTGCTTTGAATTTTGACGGTGTAGGGAAATCCACAATGGCTTGCACAAAAGGTGTTCCTTGAACAAAAGTTCTCTGTAAGGGGTTTCTCGCCTTAGCCATTTCTCCCAGTCTATCCTCCAACCGTTGAATGGAACCTTTCCATGCTTCATTCCCTTCCTCGGGCCGCTTAGTCCGAGAAATTGATTGCTCTGACGTAGCTTCCTGAGATTTATCTCGATGAGTGGTTGGTCGCGATTGCGCAGATCCTTCTCTCAAACCTGGTGGTGGTCGAAAACTTCTTGATGGAGCCCTAGGTGGGATCATGTTCCTCCTTGGTCCTAACCGACTGAAAGGAGATACTCTACTTAACCTTTCCAAAGCGCTAGTTCTCTCCGGAGAGAGAGTGATACGTTGATCTGTATCCGAAGCCCGTATCGATGAAGTTCGCCCAGGTTGATAAGAAAAATCATTAGACTCCTCATTGCGATATGACCCAGTACGTCTAGATTGCGATTGCCTATGATCACTCCTTTGCCCTGAATAGGTAGGTGCACTGCCCTGAAGAGTTTGAATGAGTTGCCTCATAGATTCTTGCATGGCGGTTTGTCCTTGAGCCAGATTCGTCATAATTCCGGCCAGATCTGGGGATGCAGATGGATTTGGATGATTTCCAGTATTTCCAACATTTCGATTACTATATTCTGGATTATCTGCCATTGGTGACAAATGATTTTTATGAAAAACGATAATAACAGTCGTTTCCCACAGACGGCGCCAATCCGTTGATGTAAAAAACTAGATCGCTCTAATTTTTCAATCACAGATAAATAAATAAGACAAAGATTTTTAAAGTGGTTCGGCTAGGAATAAAGCCTACGTCCACTGTTATGTTATTGCTGAGTGTTTGTGGAATTCTTGATTACAAGTTCTCTCAAGAAATTCCGGTCCCCTTGAATTGAGGATGATACAAGGTATTTATAGCCTTTAGGCTGTACATGAAAGGTCCAATACATTAAATGATATACATATGAAAGGGTAATACATTTAATGCAGCGTGTGCGTCAAGAATACAATGGATATTTGAACAGTTGTCCGTCTGGTAATTAATGATACGGCCGAGATGCAGTTCGGACCGCCTTAGTTGCTTGTTGATCAAGAGTTCCTCGGAGTACTTAGAGTATCTCGGGATGATAGAGTTCCTCGGTGTGATAGAGTTTCTCGGAAAGAAGCACGGTTGGTCGGGAAATGATCTTCCTCGCTGCTGTTGTGCCATGTAGATTGACACGTGTCTTCATCTTCTTCGTCCACATCAGCACATTAATTTTGGTATCAACACCACATATCTCTCTCTCTCACACACACACAAAATAAACCTTCACATATCGGCCATTACACTCCTCACCTTCATCCATCATCAGGCATGCTCTCTCTCTCTCTCTCTCTCTCTCTCTCTCTCTATATATATATATATATATATATATATATATATATATATATATATATAAACACATTTTTCTATTTCATTATCATTTCCAAATCCCAAAAATTACTTCCTAACTTTTTTTGTCGACACTTTGTATGTTAACAGATTTGACTACAATTTATAAATGAAATTATGACTTGTCCATTTTAATTGTGAGGTCTCATGTTCAAGTAAGTGATTTTAATTTTGAACTGCTTGAGGTTATTATTTGGATGGCCCATATTGAACATATTGGACGGGTGTATGTTTTATCATTATATGTATTGAGTTTTTGGTCGGGTTAAATTACAGTTACTCAAATTGTAAAAAAGATGTTTATGTCATTGTGTTCTCTTATTGTGCTCAAAAATAATTTTTGAATGTGACTAATGTTGAATGCTTTTTTAGAACTATGTTACAAGCGTACAATACATATGTCGATGTCACAAGCTTATATCACACATATATCTCTCATTATATCATTGCATTTTCTTATTGTGATGATGACAACTGAGACTTGAGCGTTCTTTCTGGTAAATTATTGTTTTTATTATTATTATTATTATTATTATTATTATTATTATTATTATTATTATTATTATTATTATTATTATTATTATTATTATTATTATTATTATTATTTTCAACCGAGGTCATTCTTTTTTGTTGTAATTAGCTTTATCATGTTAGATTATATTATAAATAAAGCTACTAGCTAAATAAATATACGAGGTCTTTGTAGAAAATAATGAGACTCATCTTGTTCAACTATAATTCAAAAGAATTGAGAATTTTGTATATAATATGGGTGTGATTTGTTCACTTGCTTAAATTAATATATTGTATATAGGTCATATCGGTTTCTTTTATTTATTATTTTTTATATTTGTAAGGGAAGTAAGAACAAAAGCAAAATCAATTTGGAACTAGGTAAACATGTGTGTGTGTGTGGGGGGGGGGGGGGGGGGGGGGGGATGGGAGTTCATTATAGCATGGATGAAGCAACATAAAGAATATAAGGTAAGTGTGAATTTTTTTTCATCTCATCTCATCATTTTTTATAAGCATGGTGTAATAACAATTGAGTTCTATAGTCAAGATATTTTTTTGTAGATATATGAAAACCATTTTGACTTAAGGGCCCTTCCATATTCACTTACTCATGCATATGCGTGTTTTTAAGTTACATTTAGTAACTTATGCATAAGTTTTATTATAGACTTACTGGTTGGAGATTCATAATGCATAATTATTCAATATTATGTACATTCTATTTAATAGTTATATAGTTTACACGTATTATTAAATCTCTTGAGAAAACTATTTTTATTAATAAGACAAATAATATATAACTAAAAAATGTAATGGGAACATAAATAGTTATAGAAATTGCTAAGAAAATTTAATGTCTTAAGTTCTAAGAAACGTTAACGAGATAACTTTTATAGAGCTATTATATATGTAAGGTGCCATAATCACACACCAAAAGTTGCGAATATTAAGTTGGTCGAGATTTTAGGTCACTAATTATAAACATTAAATATTTAAATATCTCCATATTTTATAATGGAGAAAATATTGTTACAACTTTGTGTATTATATTGTAGTTCCATAAGCAGCGCCACCTCAATGAAAATTAAGCTTTATAAAAAAAAAGGTGTATAATTGTCATAAGGTAGCGCGCGCGCGCGCGCGCGAGCGCGCGCACACACACACACACACACACACACATATATATATATTGAAACTATTTAATGGTGAGAGTGCGCCAGCAATCAATGTCAAACTTATTTAATTAAATTTCAATTTTAGTCCCAACAAGTCTTAACTCTTACAAACAAACGTGATTGAATAAAGAAATAATCTAAGCATGCAAGACAATCACAATTGAGGAAAAATCACCCAATAGGGGCAAAACCATCTTATTTCCCCTATAATTTGTAAAGTTCGGTTTACACGAATTACAATGAAAATACAAGCAGTGACATACGAAATACCCGCAGACGTCAGTTTCGATATCGTCGGCTAGAGTTCTCGCAAGAGCTTCAGAAGGTCAGCAATGGAAAATGTTCGTCTTCTCCACAAGTGTACTCCAGATGAGTAGTATAATCTTCCCCGGGGTTTAGAGGATTCACATAAAGGATTGGGAATTATTTGTGAATAAAAAAAGTATTAAAATATTAAAATGTGAAGTCTGAAAAGAGGTATTGTTTTACAGAACGGAGGTATGCAAACTTGGGAAAAACTTGTAGCATGAACCCTGTTTAAATAAGCAGGTTGAGGCGGTGGTCGTTCGAGCGACATACAATGTCGTTTGAACTAGATGACATCTCGTTCGAACCACATACGATGTCGTTCGAACCACATCAGTGACGTGCCTAAAAAACCTCTTTAAAAAGATTTTGCGTATTTATCATCTTTTAGACTTCAAAATTTTATTTAAAAATTATTCCCAACTATTTATGCAAATAATTAAAAACTCCAATTAAAATTATTTTACCATAAGTACGTGGAGCAGTGGGAACGGTTGAAGTGTACACTGCTTGACCCATGCTGCACGTACGAAGATGATGGATGCATGAATTCGGATCAAGGTCGTCGTGGATGATCATGGAGACGTGCCAAATGTAGCGGTATCAGACATACTTAATTGTGATCTAGGACACTTGAAAAATTCCTAGATACTATCCCGGACATTTATAAAATATGTCCTTACAAATCTCCCCCTATGTCTATGCCGGAACATACATAAAAATATCCGAATTATGATGCCCAAAATAAACAAACTCACATACAATTTAATATCCCCATTAAACCCTAAAATTGAAAATACTAAATGCGTGTCTTCACAAATTCAATCATTTTCACATCTTCAACTCTTCAAACTTTCTTTGTCATCATCAGGGTGTGCAAAAATGATTCTCCATTTTTGATACCTACACACATGAGATAAGAAATAAATATTCGTGACGCGCAACAGTTTGAAATATAATGATAAGTCGAAACAAATATCAATTATGTGCAAGGAAATCATTATAAAAACAAACAAGCAATTCTCACCCATAATTTGTTCTCACCCCTTTTTATGATGTACCCAAATATACAAATATAAATAATATAAGCAATGCAAATGGATAATGTCACAAGGTAATAAACTTTCTCTTTTTGAATGTTTCAAAAAAATTTAAAGCAAAAAAAAAAAAAAATCACACCATGAAAGAACATCAAAACAACCAAGTTAGTAATAGCGGAAATATAGGGATGTGACCAAATTCAACAGGAAAATCAATACATACAACCATAACACATGTGCACAGTGAATGTTAGATATTCCTAACGAAGGAACTCAACATGTTTCTTAGGTGTAAAAATTGTGGAATTAAAAGAAATTGACTCAATCAAATAAGCAATTCAAAGCTCAAAGTCATTTCCACACCAATAGTGTCCAAAATGTTTGAAACGCTTTTTCATGACTTTCAAGCAAGTGTAAACCCATTTTTCATTTCTTTCCATCCAAACTCCCTCATAAATATTTATACATTATATTTTTCTTTTGAGGTGATGAAACTAAAACCTATTGGACCATTTGATTTGGCATATTTTTCTTTTTATTGCCATTTAATTTGTTCGAGCTCTTTTGCAAACGGTGGCTTTCTCGACGAGTTAGTTTTGAACTCTCGTAGACCTTTTTCGCAATTCACTCATCATATTTTATTGCAATTAATTCCTCACGGTAAACAGTTTTTACATGCACTATTATCTTATCAAGTTTTATCGCATTTTGGTCGTTGTATAGACAAAATTGAGATGATAACACTCAAGCTTATATGTGATAAACAAGTACAATACTAAAATAATACTGTGCAAGTGTGCAGTAAAGGAGATAAGGAGCCAAATATGTAGAAGATATCACGAATCACATCTCAAAAACTCCAAACAATGTAAAGCACATGAATGAAATGATGTAGCATCTCAAATCACTGTCATACAGTCACGTGAAATATGGAATGAAGTTGTGACTATGGTTATCTTAAATGTTCATCCATAAACGATGTAAACAAAGTACAAACTCTTTTTGTATTTTTAAAAAAAAATATTATAAAAAGAAAATCTTTTTGGCTTTTTCTAAAATTAAAAAAAATAAAATCTTTTTTGATTTTTCAATTTTTTAATTTTTCAAAAAAATAAATATAAAAATGATACAATTTTTAAATATGAATAAAATGATATGATCATAAAAAATGTATCCTACTCTAGATATGGTGACCATCCCTCAGTCAACTGTGCAAATTCCTAAAGACTTCCTAAGACTCTCGATTCTAAGGACATCTAAAGGTTTCGTGAAGATATCGGCTAACTGGAGGTCGATAGATACAAAACTCAAGGATACGACTTATCTTCTACAAGGTCACGGATAAAGTGCTCGCATATCCTAATGTGTTTTGTGCATAAATGCTGGACAGGATTACGTGATATGTGTAGTGCGCTCGTGTTATCACAGACAATAGTCATGGCACTACAACAAATATTATATTTATTTGGCTACAAAGATGATTTCGTGGCTAAATGATCACGTTTAGCAACGACATTTAAATTGTGATCATTAATTAAATATTGGCCACGAAATAGCAAATTTCATTGTCAAACTGTCAATAAAAATTTGGTGCCATTTTTTCTCGCATAAGATATAAAATACAAATGTTTTTCCAACGAAATAATTAACTTCAGCCACGAAATTTTTCGTTGGTAATTGATTTGCTATTTTGTTACAAAATATTTTTGTGGCCAGAAGTAAAATTTTGGAGGCAAAACATAAAAGAAAAAAATTCCTAAACCTAAAAAACCCCACGTTCCCATTCCCCAACCCTCGTTTCCTACTTCCGGTTCCCTTCCCTCCTATTCCCTTCCGCTTTTATCCTCTGCTCCGCACTGCTCCTCTGCTATGCTCCTCTCCGCCACACCGCACCGCTCCTCTGCTCCTCTCCTCTGGTAATTCTCACTCACCCCCCCCCCCCTCTCTCTCTCTCTCTCTCTCTCTCTCTCTCTCTCGTGCACACAGACGCACACCAAAACATATACTATATATCTCTATCTCTCTATATATATCGTTATATATATAGGTTGATTTTAAAGGTTGATTTTAAAGATTGCAAGTGCTGGTGATCAGCGGGTGTATATATATCAGTCTTAATGTGGGACATAGTTTTTTTGTTCCTTTGTAGATTCTGATTGCTGTTGTATTTATTGGGATGAATGTTCTAATATATAATCGCAAATTTATCTAATTCCCAAAGTGGTTTAATAAAACTAACTTGATTAGCTACCTGGTGGTATTTGCGAATGAAAATAAGACCAGTTTGAGATTGGAGGGCAAACATCTGGACTGAAACTTAAACAGGGATGCCAAGACCGTTAGTGCTGATAATTTTTTACTTTTACCCCTGAGATGATTTTTTATATAAGGATACCCCTTAGATGTTCAATAATTAGACGTACCTCTCATGTATAAGGTACAATACAAGCGAGTCAATGCATAAGGTACAAGCGGGATGATGAACATGCATGGGTTTAAGTCTATTTTTTTTTAAAGTAGGGGGTTAATGATTCTAATTTTTTTGAAAAGACGGTGGTTAAGTCTATTTTTTTTAAAAGACGGGGGCTAATCATCATTTTGTAAACATTTTTTTTAAATGATTCTAATTTTTCTATAAATGATTCTAAATCACCCAAAAAAATTTCTATAAATGTTTCTAAATTTGTAATAAACATTTTAAATTTATTTTCTAGTTTTAATTGTTGGGAATTATTAGTTGAGGGTGACATGAGGTTATTATTGTGTAAACATATACACCAATCATCATTTAAACAGGAAACGTTTGTTGTCTCCCATTATTTTTACCTTAATGGAGCTACATTTAATAATTAATGGTTGATATTGCTCACTATTGAACCTTTGCAATTGGAATTATATGATGATAGACCCTATAAAACATATTTGAATGTCAATTATACTCGTGTAGATCGTATATACTTTAATTTTTCATTTTGAATAATATATAGGCCATTATACGCGTTAGATAGATTAAAAAGTAGTTATATTGTCCTTTGTCTAGTGTTATGTATAACCCCCCCCCAATGTTGTTTTAGATATTCAAAATATGCGCACATATATACATAACGTAATTTATGAATACATAATGCATAAAACAAAATTTAAACTTATAGAATTTATGTAATGTAACTTTGATTTAGAACTTTTTGAAATTCTAGTTTAAGCTTTAGAAACTTAGGTAAGAATTTAATGTTTGGTTTTGAAATTTGTTTGAGAGCATAATATGAATGGTTTCAAAATCTTTTATGATCATCATGTGTATTAATTGATGTTATTTTCTAAATAGAACTAAAGTATATCAGTGAATGAGAAGAGGCTCGATTTTAAAACATTCGTAATTCATAATTCACACTATAGACCTTAATATTTATTTCTATGATTCATAATTCCCATATGTACCTACTTTGATTTTTCTTTGAAAGTTATAACTGCTATGAGGTCGATACGATTCCATATGCATGCATTTTTAGCCTGACTGGAATATAGGACACACTTTTAACATGCCTAGAATCAATATTACAAAACATATGGTCTTGTTCTTGCATATCTATGTGTAAATAAATTGAGTTTCTTTTGTTATTTTGTTTAAAATTAGATGGATAAAAGTTGGATGCACGAAAATTATTGATTTTGTGAGAAGTATGTGATGGGAGTTAGATCATTCATTCGATTTGCGAAGAATCATATGTGGCAAAAGAATGAATCTAGATGTTCGTGTTGCGGTTGCTTAAATATTGATGTTAAAAAAATTTATTAAGTGGAGGATCACTTATTTTTGAAAGGTTTTTGCACAACTTATACTCAATGGATATATCATGGGGAGCGCTCTGAACGCTTGGTGTATGGTAGTGCAAATGCCGATATAGATGGTGATGATGTTGATGAAGAGATAACAGACAATGAAGAGGATAATGGTGACGAAATGCGTGATATGTTATAAGACATACATAGATGAACATTCATAGATACTAGTGGTCCATTTGATTCGTCTCATGGTGATTCTCCCATAGATGTTGGTGGTGGGGAGAAGAAAAGCTTTGAAAAACTATTGAGCGAAGCTAAACGTGAACTTTACCCCAATTGTAAAAAATTCTCTACATTGGATTTTCTTGTCAAGTTGCTACACTTGAAGGTGATTAATCACTAGAGTGATAAATCACTCAACATGTTGCTCAAGCTATTGAAAGAAGCTTTTTCGGATGGAGAGACCCTTCCAAAGTCATATTATGAGGCGAAAAGCATTTTGCGTGATTTGGGATTAGGATATGTGTAGATTCATGCCTGTAAAAATGATTGTTTGTTATTTTGGAAGGAATTTGAGAATATACAAGAGTGTCTAATATGCGGGGAGTCTGGATGGAAGATCAATGATGGAAAGGGTAAGCGGATTCCACATAAGGTGATTCATTACTTCCCGATAACACCAAGACTCCAAAGATTGTTTATGTCGAAAAAAACAACTGAGGATATGAGGTGGCACAACGAGAAGTGTGCAAATGACAATGTGTTAAGACATCATTCTGACTCTAATGCTTGGAAGGAATTTGATTAGGAGCATGAGTGGATCTCTCTAGACCCTCGTAATGTGTGGCTTGGCCTAGCGAGCGATGGGTTCAACTCGTTTGGTAACATGAACAACTCATAGAGCATGTGGCCTTTTATACTCATGCCCTACAACTTACCTCCATGGAAATGCATGAAAGAATAATTTTTCATGATGTCATTGCTCATTCCTGGACCCAAGGCACCTGGTAAGGACATAGACGTGTATTTACAACCATTGATTGATGAATTGAAGGAATTATGGGATGTTGGTGTGGAGACATATGACGCGTCTGCAGGAAAGACATTTCAAATGCATACAACGCTTTTATGGACAATAAATGACTTTCCAGTCTATGGTAACTTATCCGAATGGAGCAGTAAAGGGTACCTGGCATGCCCTACTTGTAATAAGCAGACTTTTTCAAAAAAATTAAGAAGTAAGATTTATTATATGGGCCATCGTCGATATTTGGAGCCAAACCATAAATGGCGAAAGAGTAAAAAATTTAATGGCACGTAGGAGCTTCGTTCAAAGCCTACGGAGTTTGATGGGAAAGATTTGTTAGAACAATTGAATTATCTTAATGATTGTATCCCTGAGAAACACTCCGACAGTAAGAAGCGAAAACGTACACCCGAAGAGTTGAATTGGACTAGAAAAATCATTTTCTTCCAATTGCCGTATTGGGAGACACTGAAGTTGCACCATAATCTTGATGTCATGCACATTGAGAAAAATATTTGTGAGAGTGTACTTGGGACATTGTTAAACATCGAGGGGGAAAAAAGACACGTATAAAGCGAGACAAGATTTGGAGGATATGAAAATAAGAAAGGAGTTACAATTGAAGCGGAATGGTGATAAATATATGATGCCACCAACATCATATACCCTTTCGAAGTAGGAAAAATAGGGGTTTTGCGAGTTCCTAAGATCTGTTGAGTTTCCTGATGCTTATGCTTCCAATATCTCTCGATGTGTAAATGTTAGTGACGGTAAGGTATCGGGATTGAAAAGTCATGACTGTCATGTTCTATTACAACGATTGTTGGCTATTGGTACTCGTGGATATTTGCCTAAGGACGTATATACCACATTGGTTGAATTGGGGAAGTTTTTTAATGACTTGTGTTGTAAGACGCTAGATGAAGAAACACTAAGGATATTGGAAAAAGACATCGTCCTAATTTTGTGCAAACTTGAAATGATTTATCCGTCGGCATTTTTTGATATAATGATCCACTTAGGTGTTCACCTACCGCGAGAGGCTATGCTCGGTGAACCAGTTCAATATAGGTGGATGAATCCTATTGAAAGGTGTGTTTTTATATATATTTAGTCATTATTGTATACTTTGTGTTGTAGTTTGTGGGTTTATTTTGACATGATGTGACATTTTATATGTATAGATACCTGGGAACGCTTAAGGGTTATGTTTGTAATAAAGCCCACCCCGAAGGCTCCATAACGGAAGAATGTGTTGTTAACGAATGCTTAACATTTTGTTCTATGTATCTTAATGGAATTGAAACGAAATTCAATCGTGACGAACGAAATTACGATGGAGATACTCAAGAGGATGGATTGGATGTGTTCACTCAAAAAGTGAGTCCTTTTGGGGAATGTTCATATGATTTTCTTACCGAGGTCGATCTTGAAATGATGAGTTCGTATACGTTGAATAATTGAAAATAATTTCATGTGTGACAATGATGATGATGAGGGCGAGACACTTATTGGATACTATAACGAGGAAGATTTCGTTTATAGTGATAGTGATGAATTTGATATAAATTGATGTGTTGATGGCAATAGGAGAATGTAATTTTAATTTCATATGTTGAAAATGTATTTATTTTTTCTTATATGTTACATCATTTATATACGATGGCAATATGGGAATGTAATTTTAATTTCATAAAAATCTCATTTTAGTTCAATCTAACTTTTTATGAAATGTATTTATTTGTACTTATATGTTCCATCATTTACATGTGATTTGTATATGCGTTTTTTATGCATCATGTTTGGTATATATGGTATTGTACCTTACCCTTAAATTTGAAATTTCATATTTAGAAAAAAATACTATCTACTCACATCAGAACTTGCTCTTTTGCTTTTCTTATATGTAATTTAGTATGGCATCGGGGTCTTCTAGGCGTCTCAGGTCATCTAGATCAAGTATAGGAACAAATGTTGTAGAACATGTGCAGTCTGCTGATATACAAGATGTACAACAATCTATTATGCGGGATGCCAAACCAATAGATTCCACACATTCTTCTCACTCAACAAATGACGCTCCAGTTAGCAGTGAAGGTACAATTATTAAATTCATCCCGCAGGTTTCTTCCCACATATCAAATTCATCCCACATATCAAATTTGGAAGTTTTATTCTTAGTTTTGTTTAACAAGTTGTATTCTTAGGACTAAGTAAACTTTGGAAGTAACAATCGTAACAGTTAACAGGTAGGACTGAATAACAGTCCTAAAGTATGCTAGCCTAGTTTACTGATCATGTTTGTGTGTTGTGTGTAATCTGTGTAATATTAGGTGTGCAGTGTATGTGTTTACTCTATATGTAGTATGTGTTGTGTATTTGTGTGTGCGTGCGTGCGTGTGTTGTTAAAAGAGAGAAGGGGAGAAAGGTGCGGGAAGATTATCGTAGTAAATCCCACACACCCTCTCAGTGTGGGTCCGGCTGGTGGTGGGGGTAGCCACCCTCACGCTCCATCGTAATATGGGACATAATTAAGGGAAGTGGTTGAACGCCAAAAGAAATAATTAAAAATAGACTCAATTTCCTTGATGATAGATTTAAGGGAGAGCATTGTAGCTAGAGTATAACGAGGTATAGTAGAGAGGACATACTTTATAACTACAGGTCTTCCCTTATAGGATAGAAATTTGGATTGCCAACCAGCTACTTTGTCTCTAATTTTTTCCACAAGACTTTCAAAATAAACAACTTTCTTTCTCCCTATGAATAATGGGCATCTAAGATATTTAATTGGAGAATTAACGAAACACAGACCTACCATAGGTTATATCATACTGATTGTCTTTGGGGATGCTTTAGAAGAAACCATAAATTGACTCATGGAGGTATTTATTTTTTGACCAGAGACTCATTCAGTATTGACTAAGGCATGGAAGTATTTTGTGTTCTCTTCACCATATAGAATACATTTGTGCTTGGATTTTTGACCCTAGTAATCCTCCTCACACTTAAGATCCCAGTTAAACCTAGCTTTAGTTTCTTGAAGAAGACTTTTAATTTTGACAGGGATTCATAACATGTTCCTATTTTAGAAAAACGAGTTCATCTTACAAATTTTTCTGTTCTTGATTTTTTTTTTGAATGTGTTTTTATTCCAAACTTTTAGGGAGTTTTTAAGCAACCTCAATTTATTTTGGAATCTATAGAGTTGAGTAATGATTATTTTTATTCAAATGTTAGTTTTAAGAAATTTAAGCTGTAGAAGGTGAGGACTAATTCCCAGAATGATACATCATTCTTCTGTTAAGAAAAAAAAATGAAATAAACAAAGACCAACATAGATGAATGGTTTTCAAGTGTGTAGAATTAATATGGCTGACAATGTTGTGACTCACTTTCCATTATTTTTAGATTGTGATGTAGTTGCCTTTAGTGATGCAGTTTAAGTACCTCATTGGAAGTAAGGTATGTCTGTAGAAATCGATTCCATTGAAAAGAACCAAACATGGAAATTAACCACTCTTCCCGAAGGATAAAAGTCATCCACTCTTCAGTTGGTATTTTTGTCTTTCAATGGAAATATGTTCAACACGTTTTAGACAGATTTAGGATGGGAAGTTATGATGCTGTGAAATATTTAATTGATTACGGTATAAAATTAATGAAAGATTATGAAGGAAAGAAAATTAACAGCACTATTTACAAATAAATTATCGAAAGTCTGATGTAGGTAATAGTTACTAGGCCAGACATTATGTTTGCTGTTAGTATGATTAGTAGATACATGGAAAATCCGACTGAGCTGCCCCTAAACACAGCTAAACGAGATCTTCAATTTTTTAAAGGTACAACCAAGTTTTAAATATATTACAGGAAAGGGGAACATTCTGGTCCAATGAGTTTCACAGAATATGATTATTCTAATTTTCATTGGTGGTTCATTATTTTTAGTAGTTCATTTCAATACGGTGTTCATTAGCCCTTTAAACAAAATGCTTATTGCATAAGCATAACTAGCCTAAGGGAGGGAATGTTAGAGCACGTGTTTCATATGTTGCCTAGTTGTCGGAGTCATTATGACCTAAGATGTAATTAACTTGTTAGCCCTTTCATTCGACTTGTCTTTTGTTAACTTATACCTTAGAGTTACGTAAATTTATCATTGGAATAGGGAAATGTAGTTACGTGGCAGTTTGTAGTCTAATAAACTAAATTTATCATTCGAATAGGTAAATTTATCATTCCCTATGAAGTAAGTAGGATTGGTAAATTTCAGTCCTTATACTTAAGCATCTACATTATATGTTAGCTGCTATGTTAAGCCGCTGATGGTTCTTTCTTTTTATTGGCTAAGCTATTTGTTATTGTATCTATAAAATTTAGTGCTGAATTTTTGTTATAGACCTGTACGCCCAAGGGTTGACTATATACGTATACATTTTTGTTGTTCATTCTACGTGATTGTTATCTCATTTATACATTTTGACATCCGATTTTCTTTGAATTTTCGAATATGTTGTGACAATGTTTTTGGTTTTATACAATCATTTTAGTTGTTTATGGTTTGGGGTTTTGGAGTTTCGCGTTGTTGAGTTTTCGAATATGTTGTGTCAATTGCCCATGGTTTTTCTTCTTTAATTATTCCAGTGATGATCGGTACTTAATTTCAAATAAGTGTCAGTATAGTATTGTTAACATAGAATTTCATTCAGTATGTTTTTTTGGGATATCAGGTACTACATATTTGATCAGGTATTATTGTACCGTCCATATAAGGTATTATTGTACCAGTTTAGGTGCAATATCACGTACTAAATGAAACATAGTACCTGATATGACCCAACCCTGCCTTATTTTCCCATCAACTGACAAGGGTACACTACCACCACCACCATGCACCTGCTAGAACCACCCAAACCTAATACTGCACATGGTAATAAAATTCCTCTGCCCATGATTCACACCAAGATACACATGAACATCTAATGGGCTGTCTTTAGAGGGCCTGCCTCTTCCCTGTGCTGACCCCACCAAATTAATATATCCAAAGACAAGTGCACAACGAGTCACATAAATATCCGACAAAACTCTATTAAAAACACCAAACTTTCTGAACTTGAACAACATTTGAAATGGGCCTCCTTAAAATATTGATATGTGACAACTCAACATTAGTTTTTTTCCAAAGAAAAGTGGAGTCAAAATCTGCACAACCAGCAAAACTAAACACCATGTTTCATAATATAGTTATATTCCCTAAATTATCAGCGTTTGATTTTTCTGTTATCTAGAACAAATATCATTTTGAGTGCAATACCAAAGTGTAGTTGCACAACAGATAATACTGGGCATCTAAATGTCAAGAACACTAGAAAAAGCCAAGCATTGAAAATTGAAAAAGAGCTTTTTAGTTTATTTTCATAGCTTCTAAATGATACTTCTCCAAATCAGCATCGAGATCTTCCGTTGACAACTTCTGACCAGGGCCACTCCATTCTCGTCCACGACCCCTCCCAAATCCATGGCCACTGCCACACGATTCCGGCCTCTGCCGACCACTATTTCTTGTCTTCGAAAATCACCAATTGGATTTCCTAATATGCCACTGGTAGTCGGATTACCCAATATGCCATTAGTGGTTGGATTACCCAATATGCCATTAGTGGTTGGATTACACAATATGCTACTTGTTATTGGATTCACTGCAACAGGGGTAACAATCTTCACTCCTACCATCTCAATTTTCATAGTCTTTCCATTAAGCTGTACATTGTTGTATCTCTTGAGAGCTGCTAAAGCATCTGCTGGGCGCGTAAAAACAACTTTCGCAGTTCCCTTTGATCTTTCGCTCCTATCATAATGAATGGAGTATCGTTTTAATTCGCCAACCTCTGAGAAAAGTACCTTAATGTCATCGTAAGACACTCCATAGTCTAAGTTAGAGATATATAGCTTGGTCCCTGCCCCAGAGTCTAATCCTCCGGGGATCAACATTTCAGGGAGTTGAATTGGCTGGGGAGGAAAATATGGGGTGGGTCTGGTTGGGAGTCGATTGTCGAATCGGCGAAGTGGGCCCGGAGCAGGAGTAAAGCCTCGGCCGCGACCACGGCCTCTGCCCCTAACACAGGCTGAAGGAGCATTAGCTTAAGCTGAATCTAACTAATCCTTTTTGAGATTGTTCTCAGTTATAGTCACAATTCTCTTTTCTATGTGGCGATGGAAATTATTTCAGAGTCTTGTGTTGCTGCTTTTTTTCATTCTTGTGTACATAATTCCATTTGTGTAACTAGTTTTTGTAGACATGGCAGGGACTGTTTGGGATCAAAACGGGGATGGGGTGGGGTGGGGGTGGGGGGTAGGTGGGTAGGGAGGGGATTGGGATGCAAAAAATTATTCCGTCGACACGCGGGTGTTCGTTGTCGCTAGCATTATAATTTCAGTACACACACACACACACACACATATATATATATATATATATGCTTGTTATCCACACATAAACAATTTTGTTTCATTTTTATACTTGACACCAATTTCAGTACACATTTTTATACTTGTATCCGAGGCTAATGAATGAAAATGGTTGTTTCTACTCTCCTTCAAATCATTTATAGTTTTGGTTAATGATTATTATAGTAAAAAGATTACTGTTGCATTCTTTATATCAATGTGATGTTTAGTTTTATATTAATGTACTAACCAATGCATGTACATAGCCTCAAATAGGGTGAAACAAAGAGTTCGTGGACCTACTAAAGGTAGAGGGTTGGAAAAAATGATCAAAGCAACCGGGAAGAAGATGCGGATAGAAATTTCCAAAGAAAAAGGAAGGCCTCTTGAGCATGAGCAGTCTGCCAAACTTTCTTGTGAGATAGGGATTATAACTCGAAATCTTATTCCGGTACCAACTAAATGGAAAGCACTTAGTGAGCGTGATAAGAATGAAGCTTTTGATAGAATTAGTGTAAGTATATATATTTTTAGTCCTGTGACTATCAGAATTATATATTTATGTTTAAATTGATTAATTAATATTTTGTATTTATAGGAGAGATTTGAAATTGACTTGGATGAACATGGAAAACGAAGTTGCGAAGAGTTAATGAAAGGGAGGAGTAGGGCTCGAAGAAGTAAGCTTCATCAATATTATTTGACATTCGAGTTAAAGGAGGTGGCATGGGAAAATCCACATAGTAGCTATACCGAGGCAAATTGGCACGAATTGTGTGATTTATTTGCTGATCCAAAATATGAGGTATAAGATTATTGCAATTATTTTAATAATCTAATATGATAACTTTTATATCTGATTTAATGATTTATCATATATATATATATATATATATATATATATATATATATTGTAGAAACGATGTGAGATAAACAAAAACAATAAAGGAAAGCAAACTGTAAGGCACAACAAGGAATCCAAGGCATTTGGGGTTGTTCGTCATGAACTGGTAATATTATTTACTTTAGATTCAAATTTTTTGTCTTTAAATACGTTTTCTGATTATATACTTATTATATTTTGACAGAAAGTAAAAGCGACTAGCGGTGTTGAGCCTAACAGGATCGAATTTTATAAAGAAACCCATTATAAAAATGGGAATTGGACGTCTCCCAAAGCTGAAGAAATCTATGTAAGTAAAATTGCGATTTATTTTATGTTGCGCTCTTATCGGGTCAAGTATGTTTGGTTATTGGAGGCAATGTTAAGTAGGTTGAGTTTTATTTTTTGATTTGGAGGGTGGGATGAACTATGGTGGATTATTTTGTGTTGAAGTTGATTTTTAAATGGATTGAACAAGTTGGTTTTATTGTAAAAACAAAGGAAACTCTTTTGATTTTTTTTAAATATAAAATATTTTATTGGAGCTATGTTTAGTTATATTTATTGTAGAAGAGGGCGAGATTAAGTTTGAACATATTGGTTTTCATTTAAAACAAAGAAAAGTAAGCTGATTGTTTTAGGTATAAAATATTTAAAAAAATTGAATATGTTTAGATGCTAATTGTATGTTTCTTTCAATCATGAGGAGATGAAAAACCTTGAGTTTGGGTCTGTATTTGAGGAGGGTCCATTATTGAGTCCAGATGAGATAGAGGATCGTGGCTCGGGACGAGAACAGGGTATATTAATGGGCTTGGGCATGGTCCCAAACCAACTAATTCTAAGACATCTTTGCAACAAAAAAAATGCACAATTGGAGGAAGCTCTTAAGGAGTCTGTTAGAGCGCAACATGAGTTGATGGAGAGCCTAAAAGCTCAAGAGGTGGAGTCTGCATCTCATCGTGAGGAGACAATGAAGCAATAAGTGGAGGCGTCTTCTCAATGAGCACTCATAGACACCATTTTAGTTTAGCAAGCTGAATCTGATAAGATCATTCAATCCTTGCTTATTTCGAGAGAAATGCAATCAGCATAATCTTTAGTTCAATGGTACGTCACTCGAGAGATCTTTTTCTATTCAAGTAATAAACATTGATTTTATTATTCTTATTTACAAAACTTAACTGCCAATTTTTTATGATGAATTGCAGATATTGAGGGACGATGACTCTTATTGGCAAAACATATTTGGATTCGACGAACCGAAGGGAAAATTTAGGAGATTGTTATGCCGACCACAATATTTTTGTTATTAGACATCGTGTCGATTTTTGTTAACTTTTGCTATCAGATATTATGACTTATCTTTTAAGTGGAGCTTTTGACACACAAATGGTGCATTTTTGTGATTAGATATTATGACATGTGTGAAATTTTTGGCACAAAGATGGCGCCTTAATTTGTTGATAACACTTTGCATTTTAAATAGATGTACTTTGTGAACGTGATTTTACATTTTAATTATTTTTCGAGCATGCGGATGAACTTGTTGAATGTCACAAAAGTATTAATGTTATTAGTTATTTGTCGTTATGAAAATGACATTTGTGACAACTATTTGGAAAGAAAATGAACTTGTACTAATAGTTAAAATAATATTAAAAATGATAATAACATTAGTAAAAAAAAATAATAATATATAACATTAGCCACGATTTTTATTTGTGGACATACGCGTTAGAAAAATCTATTTGCAACGATTTTTAGTGGTGGCAAATATTGACAACTTATTTAGCCGCGAATTTTTAAGAGTATATGGGAGACAATTTGCCACGAAATTGTAGTATTTGCGATAATTTTTATTGACAAAACACAACGAGAAAAATTCGTTTCCAAAAGGTTCACAATTTGCTACGATTTGTTTTCATGGCTAATAAGTCTACAATTGGCCACGAAACTCATTTTCGTTCTCATATACCTTTAGCCACGACACTACTACGAAAAAAAATTTGTTGCCAAATGTCTTTAGTAACGAAATGTAAACATTTGGCTACGATTTTTTTCGCAACAAAATGTACAATTTCTTGTAGTGTGATGTTCTGTGATTTCCCATAATCCTCCAACATCTGCTTCATCCACAAAAGTTGCGTGCAATAACTCCCGGCGACTATGTACTCAGCCTCCATAGTGGACAAATAGATGGAGTTTTGCTTCTTGCTTATGTAACACCCCGCCCGCCCGGGGAGAGCGAACAGAGCGCTAATATCGATAAAACTAAACTAATCCACAAATAACAAGGTATAGAGCATCTAAATAAACCCACAATAATATAAATCCACTAATCTCAATCTCTTCAATTACATCAAGTCTCTCGAATGAAAATTACAACTATATAAATCGAATAAAAATAAAAATCTCCAAAGCTCTATACATCAAAATAATGCAAATCTTTCCCAAACAATCCTCGCTAAAATCAATCTCCATTAATCCATAGCGCCCAAATTCACGCTAACCTGCCACTAAAAGAAAATATGGGGAAGTACACAATACGACAAGAAAGATGCTCAATAAATATATTAACGATGAATAAAGCGTAACAACACGAGTACGAATATTCAAATCAAATGCAAATCTCAAAGCATTTATCAATAAATTTCTCAACAACACATCAATGGGTAACCATGCCTCACCCCATTCGCATACGCTTTATCAAGTCATAGCCGGGAATAGGTATTTTGGCGGGTACTCAACATCCGTGCCATATTAAAATCTCATGACAACGTGCTCAATAACAATATAATGATACCACATGAATCAAAATAATTTAAACAATTATTTTCCAGATTTCAATGAATTTATCAATTCAAATATGAGTTCAATTAAACAAGAATTCAAAGAGAATGACACTCGCGAGATTTAAGGAGCATATTGTGTAAAACCCCATACCTCAAACCATGATGAGAAACCAATGATCACATCCTCAAGATCAACTCAAAAGATCCACAAAAGCTTCTCCAAGAACCTCAAACAAAATAGCCCCAAGAACACCTCTAATCTAAGGTTGGAACTCACAAATCTCAAGGGCCAATGTGTATATAAAAAGAAGAGGAATATAAAATATATTTGCTGCCAAAAAGTTATGCCAAAAGTATGTTAAAAAGGTTGCCCACGACTTCCTTTTATAATGCAAAGAAATGAAGAGTTGGAATCCAAAAGACTCCTTTAAATAAGGCAAATAAATGAAGAGTTGGAAGTCAAAACAACTCCAAGAGTTAAAAACATTTTAAAATCATTTAAAAATCCGTTTTAACTCCGTTTTCAAAACCGTTTAAAATTCTCGCCTTTAAAAATAATAACCAACATATTTGAGCAATAAAAATAATTTTATCAAAAACTTTATTTTTCCTCTATTTTTGAAAATAACTCAAAAATTACGCGGGTTGTTACACTTCCCCACTATCAATGGAATTTCGCCCTCGAAATTCCCCGAATGCCTAACTCTCAAAATCAGGCCACTAATCTCCAAAAATAATTCCTCACCTCTAATCTCGAAACTTATCACGAATATTACCTAAAATTTTCTATCTCCAAAAATTGTTATCCACGCAATGAACCCAAAATCCAAGCCCCGAGGGTTGTCGTATACCTAAGCTCTGATACCATTTGTAACACCCCGCCCGCCCGGGGAGAGCGAACGGAGCGCTAATATCGATAAAACTAAACTAATCCACAAATAACAAGGTATAGAGCATCTAAATAAACCCACAATAATATAAATCCATTAATCTCAATCTCTTCAATTACATCAAGTCTCTCGAATGAAAATTACAACTATATAAATCGAATAAAAATAAAAATCTCCAAAGCTCTATACATCAAAATAATGCAAATCTTTCCCAAACAATCCTCGCTAAAATCAATCTCCATTAATCCATAGCGCCCAAATTCACGCTAACCTGCCACTAAAAGAAAATATGGGGAAGTACACAATACGACAAGAAAGATGCTCAATAAATATATTAACGATGAATAAAGCGTAACAACACGAGTACGAATATTCAAATCAAATGCAAATCTCAAAGCATTTATCAATAAATTTCTCAACAACACATCAATGGGTAACCATGCCTCACCCCATTCGCATACGCTTTATCAAGCCATAGCCGGGAACAGGTATTTTGGCGGGTACTCAACATCCGTGCCATATTAAAATCTCATGACAACGTGCTCAATAACAATATAATGATACCACATGAATCAAAATAATTTAAACAATTATTTTCCAGATTTCAATGAATTTATCAATTCAAATATGAGTTCAATTAAACAAGAATTCAAAGAGAATGACACTCGCGAGATTTAAGGAGCATATTGTGTAAAATCCCATACCTCAAACCATGATGAGAAACCAATGATCACATCCTCAAGATCAACTCAAAAGATCCACAAAAGCTTCTCCAAGAACCTCCAACAAAATAGCCCCAAGAACACCTCTAATCTAAGGTTGGAACTCACAAATCTCAAGGGCCAATGTGTATATAAAAAGAAGAGGAATATAAAATATATTTGCTGCCAAAAAGTTATGCCAAAAGTATGTTAAAAAGGTTGCCCACGACTTCCTTTTATAATGCAAAGAAATGAAGAGTTGGAATCCAAAAGACTCCTTTAAATAAGGCAAATAAATGAAGAGTTGGAAGTCAAAACAACTCCAAGAGTTAAAAACATTTTAAAATCATTTAAAAATCCGTTTTAACTCCGTTTTCAAAACCGTTTAAAATTCTCGCCTTTAAAAATAATAACCAACATATTTGAGCAATAAAAATAATTTTATCAAAAACTTTATTTTTCCTCTATTTTTGAAAATAACTCAAAAATTACGCGGGTTGTTACACTTCCCCACTATCAATGGAATTTCGCCCTCGAAATTCCCCGAATGCCTAACTCTCAAAATCAGGCCACTAATCTCCAAAAATAATTCCTCACCTCTAATCTCGAAACTTATCACGAATATTACCTAAAATTTTCTATCTCCAAAAATTGTTATCCACGCAATGAACCCAAAATCCAAGCCCCGAGGGTTGTCGTATACCTAAGCTCTGATACCATTTGTAACACCCCGCCCGCCCGGGGAGAGCGAACGGAGCGCTAATATCGATAAAACTAAACTAATCCACAAATAACAAGGTATAGAGCATCTAAATAAACCCACAATAATATAAATCCATTAATCTCAATCTCTTCAATTACATCAAGTCTCTCGAATGAAAATTACAACTATATAAATCGAATAAAAATAAAAATCTCCAAAGCTCTATACATCAAAATAATGCAAATCTTTCCCAAACAATCCTCGCTAAAATCAATCTCCATTAATCCATAGCGCCCAAATTCACGCTAACCTGCCACTAAAAGAAAATATGGGGAAGTACACAATACGACAAGAAAGATGCTCAATAAATATATTAACGATGAATAAAGCGTAACAACACGAGTACGAATATTCAAATCAAATGCAAATCTCAAAGCATTTATCAATAAATTTCTCAACAACACATCAATGGGTAACCATGCCTCACCCCATTCGCATACGCTTTATCAAGCCATAGCCGGGAACAGGTATTTTGGCGGGTACTCAACATCCGTGCCATATTAAAATCTCATGACAACGTGCTCAATAACAATATAATGATACCACATGAATCAAAATAATTTAAACAATTATTTTCCAGATTTCAATGAATTTATCAATTCAAATATGAGTTCAATTAAACAAGAATTCAAAGAGAATGACACTCGCGAGATTTAAGGAGCATATTGTGTAAAACCCCATACCTCAAACCATGATGAGAAACCAATGATCACATCCTCAAGATCAACTCAAAAGATCCACAAAAGCTTCTCCAAGAACCTCCAACAAAATAGCCCCAAGAACACCTCTAATCTAAGGTTGGAACTCACAAATCTCAAGGGCCAATGTGTATATAAAAAGAAGAGGAATATAAAATATATTTGCTGCCAAAAAGTTATGCCAAAAGTATGTTAAAAAGGTTGCCCACGACTTCCTTTTATAATGCAAAGAAATGAAGAGTTGGAATCCAAAAGACTCCTTTAAATAAGGCAAATAAATGAAGAGTTGGAAGTCAAAACAACTCCAAGAGTTAAAAACATTTTAAAATCATTTAAAAATCCGTTTTAACTCCGTTTTCAAAACCGTTTAAAATTCTCGCCTTTAAAAATAATAACCAACATATTTGAGCAATAAAAATAATTTTATCAAAAACTTTATTTTTCCTCTATTTTTGAAAATAACTCAAAAATTACGCGGGTTGTTACACTTCCCCACTATCAATGAAATTTCGCCCTCGAAATTCCCCGAATGCCTAACTCTCAAAATCAGGCCACTAATCTCCAAAAATAATTCCTCACCTCTAATCTCGAAACTTATCACGAATATTACCTAAAATTTTCTATCTCCAAAAATTGTTATCCACGCAATGAACCCAAAATCCAAGCCCCGAGGGTTGTCGTATACCTAAGCTCTGATACCATTTGTAACACCCCGCCCGCCCGGGGAGAGCGAACGGAGCGCTAATATCGATAAAACTAAACTAATCCACAAATAACAAGGTATAGAGCATCTAAATAAACCCACAATAATATAAATCCATTAATCTCAATCTCTTCAATTACATCAAGTCTCTCGAATGAAAATTACAACTATATAAATCGAATAAAAATAAAAATCTCCAAAGCTCTATACATCAAAATAATGCAAATCTTTCCCAAACAATCCTCGCTAAAATCAATCTCCATTAATCCATAGCGCCCAAATTCACGCTAACCTGCCACTAAAAGAAAATATGGGGAAGTACACAATACGACAAGAAAGATGCTCAATAAATATATTAACGATGAATAAAGCGTAACAACACGAGTACGAATATTCAAATCAAATGCAAATCTCAAAGCATTTATCAATAAATTTCTCAACAACACATCAATGGGTAACCATGCCTCACCCCATTCGCATACGCTTTATCAAGCCATAGCCGGGAACAGGTATTTTGGCGGGTACTCAACATCCGTGCCATATTAAAATCTCATGACAACGTGCTCAATAACAATATAATGATACCACATGAATCAAAATAATTTAAACAATTATTTTCCAGATTTCAATGAATTTATCAATTCAAATATGAGTTCAATTAAACAAGAATTCAAAGAGAATGACACTCGCGAGATTTAAGGAGCATATTGTGTAAAACCCCATACCTCAAACCATGATGAGAAACCAATGATCACATCCTCAAGATCAACTCAAAAGATCCACAAAAGCTTCTCCAAGAACCTCCAACAAAATAGCCCCAAGAACACCTCTAATCTAAGGTTGGAACTCACAAATCTCAAGGGCCAATGTGTATATAAAAAGAAGAGGAATATAAAATATATTTGCTGCCAAAAAGTTATGCCAAAAGTATGTTAAAAAGGTTGCCCACGACTTCCTTTTATAATGCAAAGAAATGAAGAGTTGGAATCCAAAAGACTCCTTTAAATAAGGCAAATAAATGAAGAGTTGGAAGTCAAAACAACTCCAAGAGTTAAAAACATTTTAAAATCATTTAAAAATCCGTTTTAACTCCATTTTCAAAACCGTTTAAAATTCTCGCCTTTAAAAATAATAACCAACATATTTGAGCAATAAAAATAATTTTATCAAAAACTTTATTTTTCCTCTATTTTTGAAAATAACTCAAAAATTACGCGGGTTGTTACACTTCCCCACTATCAATGGAATTTCGCCCTCGAAATTCCCCGAATGCCTAACTCTCAAAATCAGGCCACTAATCTCCAAAAATAATTCCTCACCTCTAATCTCGAAACTTATCACGAATATTACCTAAAATTTTCTATCTCCAAAAATTGTTATCCACGCAATGAACCCAAAATCCAAGCCCCGAGGGTTGTCGTATACCTAAGCTCTGATACCATTTGTAACACCCCGCCCGCCCGGGGAGAGCGAACGGAGCGCTAATATCGATAAAACTAAACTAATCCACAAATAACAAGGTATAGAGCATCTAAATAAACCCACAATAATATAAATCCATTAATCTCAATCTCTTCAATTACATCAAGTCTCTCGAATGAAAATTACAACTATATAAATCGAATAAAAATAAAAATCTCCAAAGCTCTATACATCAAAATAATGCAAATCTTTCCCAAACAATCCTCGCTAAAATCAATCTCCATTAATCCATAGCGCCCAAATTCACGCTAACCTGCCACTAAAAGAAAATATGGGGAAGTACACAATACGACAAGAAAGATGCTCAATAAATATATTAACGATGAATAAAGCGTAACAACACGAGTACGAATATTCAAATCAAATGCAAATCTCAAAGCATTTATCAATAAATTTCTCAACAACACATCAATGGGTAACCATGCCTCACCCCATTCGCATACGCTTTATCAAGTCATAGCCGGGAATAGGTATTTTGGCGGGTACTCAACATCCGTGCCATATTAAAATCTCATGACAACGTGCTCAATAACAATATAATGATACCACATGAATCAAAATAATTTAAACAATTATTTTCCAGATTTCAATGAATTTATCAATTCAAATATGAGTTCAATTAAACAAGAATTCAAAGAGAATGACACTCGCGAGATTTAAGGAGCATATTGTGTAAAACCCCATACCTCAAACCATGATGAGAAACCAATGATCACATCCTCAAGATCAACTCAAAAGATCCACAAAAGCTTCTCCAAGAACCTCAAACAAAATAGCCCCAAGAACACCTCTAATCTAAGGTTGGAACTCACAAATCTCAAGGGCCAATGTGTATATAAAAAGAAGAGGAATATAAAATATATTTGCTGCCAAAAAGTTATGCCAAAAGTATGTTAAAAAGGTTGCCCACGACTTCCTTTTATAATGCAAAGAAATGAAGAGTTGGAATCCAAAAGACTCCTTTAAATAAGGCAAATAAATGAAGAGTTGGAAGTCAAAACAACTCCAAGAGTTAAAAACATTTTAAAATCATTTAAAAATCCGTTTTAACTCCGTTTTCAAAACCGTTTAAAATTCTCGCCTTTAAAAATAATAACCAACATATTTGAGCAATAAAAATAATTTTATCAAAAACTTTATTTTTCCTCTATTTTTGAAAATAACTCAAAAATTACGCGGGTTGTTACACTTCCCCACTATCAATGAAATTTCGCCCTCGAAATTCCCCGAATGCCTAACTCTCAAAATCAGGCCACTAATCTCCAAAAATAATTCCTCACCTCTAATCTCGAAACTTATCACGAATATTACCTAAAATTTTCTATCTCCAAAAATTGTTATCCACGCAATGAACCCAAAATCCAAGCCCCGAGGGTTGTCGTATACCTAAGCTCTGATACCATTTGTAACACCCCGCCCGCCCGGGGAGAGCGAACGGAGCGCTAATATCGATAAAACTAAACTAATCCACAAATAACAAGGTATAGAGCATCTAAATAAACCCACAATAATATAAATCCATTAATCTCAATCTCTTCAATTACATCAAGTCTCTCGAATGAAAATTACAACTATATAAATCGAATAAAAATAAAAATCTCCAAAGCTCTATACATCAAAATAATGCAAATCTTTCCCAAACAATCCTCGCTAAAATCAATCTCCATTAATCCATAGCGCCCAAATTCACGCTAACCTGCCACTAAAAGAAAATATGGGGAAGTACACAATACGACAAGAAAGATGCTCAATAAATATATTAACGATGAATAAAGCGTAACAACACGAGTACGAATATTCAAATCAAATGCAAATCTCAAAGCATTTATCAATAAATTTCTCAACAACACATCAATGGGTAACCATGCCTCACCCCATTCGCATACGCTTTATCAAGCCATAGCCGGGAACAGGTATTTTGGCGGGTACTCAACATCCGTGCCATATTAAAATCTCATGACAACGTGCTCAATAACAATATAATGATACCACATGAATCAAAATAATTTAAACAATTATTTTCCAGATTTCAATGAATTTATCAATTCAAATATGAGTTCAATTAAACAAGAATTCAAAGAGAATGACACTCGCGAGATTTAAGGAGCATATTGTGTAAAATCCCATACCTCAAACCATGATGAGAAACCAATGATCACATCCTCAAGATCAACTCAAAAGATCCACAAAAGCTTCTCCAAGAACCTCCAACAAAATAGCCCCAAGAACACCTCTAATCTAAGGTTGGAACTCACAAATCTCAAGGGCCAATGTGTATATAAAAAGAAGAGGAATATAAAATATATTTGCTGCCAAAAAGTTATGCCAAAAGTATGTTAAAAAGGTTGCCCACGACTTCCTTTTATAATGCAAAGAAATGAAGAGTTGGAATCCAAAAGACTCCTTTAAATAAGGCAAATAAATGAAGAGTTGGAAGTCAAAACAACTCCAAGAGTTAAAAACATTTTAAAATCATTTAAAAATCCGTTTTAACTCCGTTTTCAAAACCGTTTAAAATTCTCGCCTTTAAAAATAATAACCAACATATTTGAGCAATAAAAATAATTTTATCAAAAACTTTATTTTTCCTCTATTTTTGAAAATAGCTCAAAAATTACGCGGGTTGTTATACTTCCCCACTTCCCCACGTACTAGGTACTTTTTAACTAACTTTTCCAAATCTCAAAAATTTGCATGACCTAGACGTTGATACCACAGATCCATAGTAGTGCTCGTGGTGCTGTTGCAGACAAATAAGGACTAAGTCATGATCCCATAATAATTATCTTCAGTCCTTACCCCTTGAAATAGAAATTTACCAACTTGATCATAAACATGGCATTTATTTCAGTCAAACTTTACTGCAAAGTTAACGTCGAACAGTTGGCTAATGCTGAGTAAATTTGCTTTTAATCCCTTGGCATATAACACATTCTTTAGCTGAGGAAATCCTGGTAACTCTACTGTACTTTGACCTATTATCCTAGACTTACTCCCGTCTTTAAAAGTGAATTTACCTTCCTTACGATCCTCTAAGGAGGTAAACAGAGAGACGTCACCGGTCATGTGCCTGGAGCACCCACTATCGAAGTACCACTGTAGAGAATTATGTGCCTTAAGAGAAGCATGAACAATAAGGGCTTTTGCGTTGTGTTTAGGCACCCAAGATGTGGTAGCCTTCTGTTTTCCCTTGTCATTGTTGACTCTAGTCGGAATTTTAGAAGTGTCCACTAATGGCATAGAAATCCGTTGGAACTTTTCCACTATACTTTGAGATGTGGCGATTAAAATCTCAACTCGCTATCTAAGACTCTCAAAATCAGTAGTGGCACGTGACAGAGCAAAAGTACGTCGTGTTCGACCCAAACTATAGCAATACTCATGAAGATGGCCTTTTCTTTTGCAATAAGTACAAAAATATGTAGACTTAGGCCAATTTCAGTTTGCTTTTCTTGGCCGAACTCTCTTCTGATTTTCAGGTGGGTGGCCATATGGATTTGTAATAAACTCAGGAACCGGTTTCAATGTCATATGGGATGAGTAAGCGCCATCAAAACTTATTCCCGACCTCTCACCTAAACCCAAAGCAGGGGCGAGGAACATATTTACCATTTTTCCAGATATGTACTCAATTCTTACCTTGACTTCCTGAGCTCTCTCAAGGTCATAGGTGAGTTGGGCTATAAGGGCTTCTAGTTTCTTTCGAGTGTCCAGGGAGGAATGGAGCTCACTCATCAAATCAACCACTTGCTTAGTCAAGTCCCCTTTTCTTTCGTAAAAACACTTTCTCTCTCTCTAAAAACTCTCTCTCTTAACACATGTGATCTCTCTTTCTGTCTCTCAATGCAGTGGACATGGCTGTCTCTTTATCTCTTTCTCATCTCTCCTAACTCCTTCTCTAGAGCTGCTATCCTAAGAGCTAACGATTTGTTATCCTTTTTGGTCTTAAAAGTATCAGCATATAAATCAGCGTACGTGCATCAGAGATCACTCTCGCTCTCACTTGCTTCTTCCTCCCCCTCGCTCACATTATTTATCACTGTCAAGGTATCCCTGTAAGCTTGCATCCTCATCGTCGTGAGTGTAACACCCCGCGATTTTTGGGACTGAGAATTTAATTTATTTGAGAGAAATAAAATCTATTTAAATCGGAGAATTTTAAAATTTGGCAATTGAGGTCAAAATTTGAAGATGATATAAAATATTTCGGATGACGATTCGGAGTGCGCGGTTGATTCCGGATGGGTCAAGATAGTCAAAATGACTGTCCTTGAGATTTATTTTGGTTCCGAAATATTTTAAATTTGTTTGACTCGAATTAGAGTAAACGAGTCATTTAAAGTGTGCATTATCATTTAAGATTGGGATTTAGAATTTAAAGGCTTAAGAGGCTTACGAAATAAGCCAATCTCATTTGTGAGAAAGAGAAAGAGAGCTAGAGAGAGGGAAAAGAAGAAGAGAGAAGTGGAGAAAATCTTGGAGCTTGGAGATTTTCGACCAATACACAATCTCGAGGATGATTCAACCTCTACAACTTCTAGGCAATTGTTTAATCTTGCTAAATAATTCATATGTGTCTTTGATTTCATGAATTGTGGATTAAAAATATGAATTTTGGGTATAAATATCAAAACCTTGATTTTGTGGGTTAAGTCTTGCATTTGATGTTTGTAAATGGATTCGAGGTTGATTTATATAATGATTTTTATGTTAGAAAACATGTTGGGGTTGAAGATTGAGGGTTGGAAGAAGACGGATTTGAGTTTTGGAGTGAAATGCCCATTTCGTAGCTTGCTGAACAAGTCGAATCGATTCGGTCCCCTTCTCGAATCGATTCGAAATGCTGCAGGTTTACAGGTCTGAGTGACCGAATCGATTCGGACCCAAAGCCGAATTGATTCGGCGTAAATCAGACTCCCAGGTCCTTTGGACCGAATCGATTCTCATTGTGGTGGGGGGGGGGGGGACTCGATTCGCTGGGCCGAATCGATTCGGATTGGGCCGAATCGATTTGGAAAAATGGCTGCTTTGAGAAATTTTTCTAGAATGAGTTTTACTCCATTTTGATTGCATTTCTCGATTTGGAACATCCTAATATGGTACAAGAAGTACGTTTCGAAGATTTATTGGGGGTTTCTCACATGATATGATCGTAAAGACGTATCGAACTAGTTATGGAACATACATTCATATGCATTGGAGTTTGTCACATCGATATAGTGGGGAATTTCATTTGGGATGGGTGTCCCATTTGGAGATTAAAAGTGAGTTAATATATGAGTGTAGTTTGAGGATTCCTTAAGGAGGTTGTGAAGGTAGGACATAAGAATGTTATACCGACATTTGTGTAGAATCCGTTTAGCGATAGGATTTCACTTAGAGATGATGGGTGGATAAATGAGAGAGAGGTCGTAAATCCTTAGCGACGATATCTTAGGAATTTAATTTGGAATACGGTATCATTAAGGGTTAACAAAAGTAACTGAATCGTACTTTAAATTGAGGATAATAGAAAGCATTATCAATTAGGATAAGTTGTGTTCATACTTATAGTCGGAATAACTATTGTACATCTATGGGTGATTAACGATAAGTATTCCAATGTGTGATGGGATCATGAAATGAATTTGAGATTGAGCTTGAGGTTTACCGACTGTTAGTTATGTGCATACCTATAGCAGGGATAATTATTATATACCGGCGTGCATACGGGTATAGATGGTGTGTGAATGGGGATTTATATACGTTCGGTTATGCGATAGTATCCTCAAGAATGATTTAAATTGGGAGACTATTCCTATAATAGGTAATGGATGAGCGAGCTTAAAGTGAGAGATCACATTATTTAAAATGCATTGGGAAGGTACGCGTTATAGCGACGGTTAGTATAATGAGGGTTATATATATCTGAAGTTGAATTCATTTCTCTTATATATACGGATTGGAGATAAAGTGTATATATATATATATATTGATTTATATATTTAAATGGGTATTTAACGTGAATGCATAAACCTTGTCTGATGGTTTGTACATATGATGTGATTGCATGTAGATATATTCGTAGTGTGAATGATATATATATATATATACACCTATTGTGTGAGCAAACCCCTATCATGGGAGGTTGCGTGATATGGGTGAGGCCCCTGGCTTGAGGAGCAGGGTGCGTATATTGCCCAGCTCATAGTCGTCCATTATTATTTGTGTGATTTTATTATGGGGTGAGAAGTCTTGGGTATGATTCGTTCTCGCCTGTAGATTTGGAACTATGACCGCTTCCCATACGTTGTGATTTGTTTTATTACCATGGCAGTGTGATAATAATCCAATATATGGTAACCCGGGATAAAGTGAGTAATTTCTGGAAGATGATAGCATTGTGAAGTATTTTTATGTCCTATTACCGTATATGTTATGAGTATTTTAAAGTGCGCATTATATGTGGTATGTGTACATGGTTATAAGATTGAATGATTATGTTATATATAACTAGAGTAATGTTATATATCCTATAGGTGAATGTGATATCTTATTTGGGTAATAGGCAGTTGATGGTAAATGTGTGGTGTACCGAGGGCATAATGGACCTCTACGATCAACATTATCAAGGAGTAGTGTATCGGGGGGTTCCTTGTTTGGATTTCGCTTTGCGAGACGTCCCACACATGAAACATAGCGCAATGTTGGGAGTAGGGAGAAGTTTAGTCCTTGATACTCGGGTATGTGTTGACTGGTGAAAGAATGTTTTATAAGAATAGGAAGGTAATGTGTGCCTATTCTGTTATTAAGGACTTGTTTAAGTTAATAATTAAAATCGGATGGAATCTAGTAAGGAATACGCGTATACGTATATGTAATTATATATATAAGTTTGGGCGTAAACTTAGAGTAGGATAGAATGAGAGGATTTTGGGTTGTACTTGAAATCGAGGGTTACGTGAATGTAGACCATGCGGAGATTAAGGACGGAGACACCCTTAGATGGTGTTAGGGAAATAAAATTTAGGTTCAAATGCATACGTTTTGGTGCGCCCTTTAGTTGAGGGGTGAGTTTGAGTTCCACGAGAGTGCGACTCCACTTTATTTATGAAATTGTGGATTTATAATTATTATGCACATTATACACCTGCTATAAACATTTTCACACCTCGAGCTCTGACCCGCTTATCTTTCTTATATATATATATATATATATATATTGTGTACAACAGGTGTCCCACCGCAAGGATACCGATGATGCTTTTCTATCCAGTGTCTTGGGAGCTGTAGCAGATGCAGACTGTTGCGGAATTTTATTATAGTCGCTTCCTACCATTTATAAATCTAGATAGGATTCATTTTGGTGTATCGGGTTTCTACCCACGAGTTACATTTAGCATTTTGATATTTCTCTCCTCTGGTTTGTTGTATTATATGTTACCCGACAACATATTCGGGTATACTTTTTTTATTGCACTTGTTACGTTTTATATTGAGTACATCCTTTTATTGTTGTGCGTGTATACATCTTACCTTGTTATGTAGATATTATATTGTTGTTTTGATGGTTTAATGTGCAGTTTTAAGTTTTTTGGCATCCGCTTATTATAATAGTGGGCAGTTAGCTAAGCTTATTTTAGTATCGACAGTTGATGCTAAGAATGATTCACTTAAGATTCCTGATTTAATTTAGTATTGGGCTGGCCACCCATTATTATTTTAAGCGGGGTATCACAAGTGGTATTAGAGCATCAGGTCAAGTGTCTTAGGATATGTGCAGGTTTCTGCATTCTTCCGTTAGCGTTCTTAATGTAGAGCCCTATCATTATGATTGTTGTATTCACTACGCCTGTATTTTCTTTTGCGATGTGTAGTCACTTGAACGACGTTCTGATACAGTTTCTCTCCTCTCTGACGTCGCCGAGAAGAGGTCATCCAGGCTGGGCAAATAGAGGGGCTGAGAACATAGAACGCCACATGCCTCAAGGGGTTATTACTGCAGCTGAGGTTACCGATATGGTGGCACAAGCCATTGATGCTGCCATTGATGCGATGGCATGTCATCCTGCAGTTTCGATAACCCAAGACCACCCAGGGCCACCTACGTGGGAAAGAATACGAGAAGCCTTTAAGAAAAGATATCCTCCGGATATTTCGGGGGAGGGGAGCTGATGAAATTATTGCGAGTCAGTGGAAAAGGGTTATACAAAGGCACCTTCGGATGGTTGAACGTAGTGAGGTACAGAAGTAAGAACTCGCCACCTTTAAACTAACGAGTGTAGCTCCCCAATAATGGGAGTTAACCACCACGTTGGAGCAGATAGAGATGAAATGCCCATATCCAATTTTTGGGTACACTTGAGTGGAGGTCTTTTCCTTCTGCAGTTCAGACGGAGATGAGGAAGAGATTTCTAAAGGTGACTCAAGGTGATCGATCGGTGGTTGAGTATAAAGAAGAATTTATTCGATTTGCAAATTTTGTGCCCGGTGAGGTATCAATGTAGGGGGAACGAATAGTGAAGTTCTCGGGAGGAGGAGACTGGTGAATTCAGTAGTATTCGTTAGGGGAACCCAATTTTTTTGGCTTTTACCGATGTGATGAACATGGCAGTGTTAAACTGTCAGGAGTATCGTCTTCATTTAAAGGGAGTAAGTAATTTGGGAACTCCGATTCATCAAGTAGGACTGGATGAGATGTTTCTTTTGCGGAGAAAAGAGTCCTTAGGAAGAGGGATTGTCCTGGAAGAAGTAGAGGGAAATTTTGAGGTGGTCTTGAACGTGCAATTCCTACAACAGTTCCTAGGCTCGTTTGGGAAAGAGAACTTTGATTGGGACCCATGGATGAAGTGAGGTAGTTGGAGTATGGAGGTAATACATAAATTATTTTTTCCCATGTGCTTAGTTTATACTTTGAGCGGTATTGGGAGTATCGCATGAAAGAATTTCGTGAGTGGCTAGAGTAATTGTGGCTTTAAGACAGTATCTGTTTGGAGAATAGGTTGTTTTGGGATGTATTAGTGGAAGTTTATGATTTCTCTATTTTCAGGAGTGCGAACTGTTGAAACGTTTTTGGTGATAACGATAAGGCTATCATTTGATATTTAGTCTAGATGTGCGTGAGTGTAGTGTTCCAATTATGTAAGGGCCTATCTGATGGCGATGCTTGGACGCATTGTAAAGGATTTTTATCTCTAAGAAGATTCAGGGTTTAGCAGGATCCTTGTTGAGCGAGGAATTTAGCTCATGGTTGTGTTAGTTTTGAGAACTAGGTGTTAGTAAGAGTATTGTATTTGTGGATGCCTTGTGTTTTGAACATAAGGTGTTTGATTTGGTGTGTCGAAAGACACACAAATATTTTATATTATATTATTTTATATGCCTTCGGGCAATATCTATGGTTCAAAAATCTTTTACAAAACCTTAGTCCGGATTCAACCGATCTCAATTCCCGACAGAGCTATTTAGTAGTGTATTGGGAGGGTTCCTTGTTTGGATTTCTCTTGCGAGACCTCCCCCGCACGAAAGTAGCGAATTTTAGGAATTAAGAATAGTTCAATCATTAGAAATTTCAAAATTTTACAAATTTAATACGATATTGTAGATTAATTTACTGAGAGTTATATGTTGATTTAAGGCTAATGGAACCGGGTAATTTAAGGCTAATGTATATATAAGTTAAGCACAAATATAGGGTGTATGGGCGCCCTGGTTAGCTAATCTGATTTTAAAAGTTAAAATAATTCTCTGAGAGAAGTGGGAGAACTAGGTATAGTAATTTTTAGGGTAATTGACGTAAGAACTAGTTAAGGTTCGGAGTCCTAGGCTTAACTTAATTTCGAGGACGAAATTCTTGTAAGGGGGAAGTCTATAAGACCTCGCGATTTTTGGGGCTGAGAATTTAATTTATCTGGGAGAAATAAAATTTATTTAAATCGAAGAATTTTGAAATTTGGCAATTGAGGTCAAAATTTGAAGATGATATAAAGTATTTCGGATGACGATTTAGAGTGCGCGGTTATTCCGGATGTGTCGAGATAATCAAAACGACTGTCCTTGGGATTTATTTCGGTTCTGAAATATTTTAAGTTAGTTTGACTTGAATTGGAGTAAACGAGTCATTTAAAGTGTGTATTATCATTTTAGATTGGGATTTAGGATTTAAAGGCTTAAGAGGCTTACGAAATAAGCCAATCTCATTTGTGAGAAAGAGAGAGTGAGCTAGAGAGAGAAAAGAAGAAGAGAGAAGAGGAGAAAAGCTTGGAGCTTGGAGATTTTCGACAATACGCAATCTCGAGGATGATTCAACCTCTACAACTTCAAGGCAAGTGTTTAATCTTGCTAAATAATTCATATGTGTATTTGATTTCGTGAATTGTCGATAAAAAATATGGATTTGGGGTAAAAATATCAAAACCTTGATTTTGCATTTGATGTTTGTAAATGGATTTGAGGTTGTATTATGAGTGGGTATGATTTATATAATGATTTTTATGTTAGAAAACATGTTGGGGTTGAAAATTAAGGGTTGGAAGAAGATGGATTTGAGTTTTGAGAAATTTATGTTTTGGAGAGAAATTCCCATTTCGTAGCTTGCTGAACAGGCCGAATCGATTCGGACTAAATCAGACTCCCAGATCCTTTGGACCTAATTGATTCACATTAGGGGACGAATCGATTCGGATTGGGCCGAATCGATTCAGAAACAGGGCTGTTTTGAATTTTTTTTCTAGAATGAGTTTTACTACATTTCGATTGGGTTTCTCAATTTGAAACATCCTAATATGGTACGAGAAGTACGTTTTGGAGATTTATTGGGGGTTTCTCACATGATATGATCGTAGAGACTTATCGAACTAGTTTGGGAACATACTGTAATACCCAGTGACGTTGGGACTGAAAAATTAAATTTTTGGGAGAAATAAAAATTTATTTAAATTGGAGAATTTTAAAATTTGGAAATAGAGGTCCAAAAATTGAGGACGTTATAAAGTATTCTGGATGATGATTTCGAGTGCGCCATTGATTCCGGATAGGTCGAGATAGTCGAAATGATTATCCTTGGGTTTTATTTCGATTCCGAAATATTTTTAAGTTAGTTTGACTCGAATTGGAGTAAACGAGTCATTTAAAGTGTGTATTATAACTTAAGTTGGGTGTTTTGAGAAATTAGGCTTATAAAGCCTTTGGGAGATTAAAATCTCATTCTTGAGATTATGAGAGAGAGAGAGAAGCCCTAGAAAAAGAGGAAGAAAGAGAGAAAGAAGAAAGGAAGAGAGAGAGAGAGGAGAAAGCTTGGAGGCTTCAGCCCGTACGCGATTTCGGGGATGATTCAACCTCTACCATTTCGAGGCAAGTGTTTAATATTGCTAAATAATTAATTTGTTTAGTTTATTTCATAATTTGTGGGTACAAGAATTGGATTTTGGGTATTAATATCAAAACCTAGATTTTGGGACTAAAACTTGAATTTGATGTTTATATATGGGATTGATGGCATTTAAGTTAATGAGATGAGAGGTAGGTTGGGTTTTGATGTAAGGAATATGATTGAGTGAAAGATTGAGGGTTGGATGATAATATTTGGGTGTTTGGTTTTGCTCAAAAATGGAAAAAGGTCCAAATATCTGGTATGGCCGGTCGACCGCGCCCAGGGGACCGATCGACTGCGCCTCAAGGGAAAAGCCTACTGCATTCTTCGTAGGGTAAGATTTAGACTCGCGATCGACCGGGGGTCTGGGACCGGCCAACCGGTCCCCTGTTTTTAGCCCAAGAGTGGGATTTTCTTTTACCCATTTTCTTTTGGGATTTATTCTTAGAGGCCTTCTTAATGGACTTATTATAGAAGGTTATGATATAATGTTTAGGGATTTGTGCCTTTGGAGTAATAGGGGCTTTCGGGCCTATGTTAAAATAGGTTTATGAAGGTAGGATGCCTCTTTTGCGAAGGAAAGGATTATAGGATTGAATGATAGGCGGGTTATCTCAATATGATGGTGGTGGGCTATCATGAAATAGTTATGAAATGTAGAGCTAGTCCCTTTATGTTTATGTGCGTATTAATAATAGATACTTCGAGTTATAGTGGGGAATCTCATTGAGGATGGGAGTTCTATTTAGAGGTCAGAAGTGAGTTTACACATGATTTAAGGTTTAGGACTCTTTTAGAGAATGGTAAAGGCATGACGTGAAATTGTAGGCCGAGATTTGTGCCGAATCCTTATAGTGATAGGATTCTATTCAATATATGATTTTGGGACCAATGAGAGGTAAAGGTCGCGTATCCTTAGTGATGATAAATTCAAGGAATATATCGTAAATGTGTTAATGTTAAGGGTTCATAGGGACAATTGAATCGTAGTCGGAATTGGGAGCGATTAGGTCATATTATCAACTAGAATAGTGTGTTGTAAATCTAGTCGGGATAATTGTTATATATCGGTGTGGGATTAACAATGGGGATTCCAATAAGTGATGGGATCATGGAATGAATTTAGGATTGAGCTTGAGGTTTGTAGACTATTAGTTATGTGCATACCAATAGTCAAAATTATTACTACATATATCGATGTGCTTTCAGATATAGATGGGATGTGTAGTGATTATCACATACATTAAACTTTGGTTTGATAATCTTAATGTTGGATATATTGGAAGACTATTCATATCATAGGAGAAATGGATGAATGTGCTTCAAGTGAGGGATCATAATTATATAACAAATTAAGTTAATACGCTTGGAATGGCGGCTAGTATATTGAGGATTATGTACACGTATAGCCGAGTTTATGAATCTCATACATACGGATGATAGATAGTGTGTATATATGTGTATATGTGGATATATATATATTTGTGTAGATATGTATATATGTGGGTACATATGGTGTGAATATCTATACCGTGTGTAATGGTTTGATTATATGATGTGATCATATGGATGTATATATATAGTGTGAATGATATATATACTTATGGTGTGAAGCATACCCGACACATGCTATCATGGGAAGTTGCACGATGAGGGTGAGCCCCTGGCTTGAGGAGCAGGGTGTGGATATTCCCAAGGTCATAGTCGTCCGTTATCATTTGTGTGATTTTATATTTTTAGGGGTGAGAATTCTTGGGTATGAGTCGTTCTCACTTGCCAGTTAGGAACTATGATCGCTTCCCATACGTTATGATTGATTTTGTCGCCATGGCTATGTGATAATAGTCCGATAGGTGGTGACCCCGGGAGAAAGTGAGTAATTCCTGGAAGATGATAACATGGTGCAGTATTTTGGCATTTTATAGTCGTTTATGTTATGTGTATTGCAAAGGTACATTATGTGTGTTATGTATACGCGGTTATGGGAATGAATGATTGCTTATATATATTTAGAGTAAATATATATATATTTTTATATCCTATAGGTGAAGAGGATATGGAGTTTCAATGACGTACATCTTGGGTGATTTGGTGTACTAGTTTATTAGGGTTGAAAGATCGTACTTAGAGACAATTGAGGTTATATCGACCCAAGGATTTAAATAGACATTCTAATTATGTTTTTAGATAGTACTTTATAATTAGGTAGTTGTAGTAGTAGGATTTGTGTGGAGATAATGGAGCCCTACGATCAACATTATCAAGGAGTAGTGTATCGGGGGGGGGGGGGGGGGGTTCCTTATTTGGATTTCGCTTTGCGAGACGCCCCATGCACGAAACATAGTGTAATGTTGGGAGTGGAGAGAAGTTATGCTTTTAGTACTAGAATGTATGTTATTTAGAGAATGAACTCTGATATTGAAACCAAATGTTAATATGTATCGTACTAAGACTAATAATTTGTTTAAGCAAATAACAAGATACAATAAAGCCGAGCAAGGTATATATATTTGTGTGTATATATTTATGTGGGAGTTAGAATGGAAAGGATATTTTTAGGGTTATGTTAAGATGGCGGGTTATGCGGGTATATGCCGTGCGTATGGTGAGATAAGTTGTCCTTATATGGACGAGGTAACTTAATTAAGGTTCCAGGACACGCCTAGGTGCGCACTGTAGATGAGAGGTGAGTTTGGGGGTTTCACGAGAGTGGGACTCCACCGTAATTATGAAATAGTGCATTTATATTTATTATGCACGGTTAACACACTTGCTAAATATTTTTACACCTCGGGCTCTGACCCGTTTATATTTCTCTTTTGCTATATATATATATATATATATATATATATATACTGTTACTACAGGTGTCCCACTGCATGGATACCGGATGCTCTCCTTTCCAGAGTCTTAGGAGCCGTAGCAGTTGTGGACTGTTGCGGGACTTACATTGTAGTCGCTTCCTACTTCTTGCAAATCTAGATAGGATTCATTTTGTATATCGGGGTTTACACCCAAGGGTTATTTAGATGATTATATTTCTTCCCTATGGTTGTTGTATTGTCTGTGACCCGACAGCTTATTTGGGTATATTTTTGTATGTACTTATGATGTATTGAGAGTATGTCCTTTATTTATGTTGAGCATGTATATTATTAAATTCATGTTAATAGTCATTCTCATTGTTGGTTTGAATTCCATTGTATGTTTTTATTAAATTTTTTGGCATCCTCTTTTATAGTTTCGGGTAGTTAGCCTTATCTATTTTTAGTATAGTTTGTTGATGCTGAGAATGAGCCATCTGAGATTCCTGATTTAATGTAGTATAGGGTTGGACACCCGTTATTATTTTAAGCGGGGTGTCACACATACATTCATATGTATTGGAGTTTGTCACATCGATATAGTGGGGAATTTATTTAGGGATGGGAATCCCATTTGGAGATTATAAGTGAGTTAATATATATTGGAAGTTTGAGGATTCCTCAAGGAAGTTGTGAAGGTAGGACTTGGGATTGTTATACGGACGTTTGTGTAGAATCCATTTAGCGATAGGATTTCACTTAGAGATGATGGGTGGATAAATGAGAGAGAGGTCGTACATCTCTGGGGACTATATCTTAGGAATTTAATTTGGAATATGGTATCATTAAGTTCACATGAGTAACTGAACAGTATTTTAAATTGAGGATAATAGAACGCATTATCAATTAGGAGAAATTGTGTTCATACTTATAGTCGGAAAAACTATTGTACATCTATGGGTGATTAACGAGAAGTATTCCAATGTGTGATGGGATCATGAAATGAATTTAAGATTTAGCTTGAGGTTTACCGACTGTTAGTTATGTGCATACCTATAGCGGGGATAATTATTATATATCGGCGTGCATACGGGTATAGATGGTGTGTGAATATGGATTTATATACGTTCGATTATGCGATAGTATCCTCAAGAATGATTTAAATTGGGAGACTATTCCTATAATAGGTAATGGATGAGCGAGCTTCAAGTGAGAGATCACATTATTTAAAATGCATTGGGAAGGTACGCGTTATAGCGACGGTTAGTATAATGAGGGTTATATATATCTGAAGTTGAATTCATTTCTCTTATATGTACGGATTGGAGATAAAGTGTATATATATATATATATATATATATATATATATATATATATATATATATATTGATTTATATATTTAAGAGGGTGTATATATGGCGTGAATGCATAAACTTTATGTGATGGTTTGTACATATGATGTGATTGCATGTAGATATATTCATAGTGTGAATGATATATATATACTTATTGTGTGGGCATACCTAACACACGCTATCATGGGAGGTTGCGCGATGTGGGTGAGGCCCCTGGCTTGAGGAGCAGGGTGCGTATAGTCCCCACGTCATAGTCGCCCATTATTATTTGTGTGATTTTATTCTGGGGTGAGAAGTCTTGGGTATGATTCGTTTTGCCTGCAAGTTCGGAATTATGATCGCTTCCCATATGTTGTGATTTGTTTTTTTTACCATGGCGGTGTGATAATAATCCGATATATGGTAACCCGAGATAAACTGAGTAATTCCTAGAAGATGATAGTATTGTGAATTATTTTTATGTCCTATAACCGTATATGTTATGAGTATTTTAAACTGCGCATTATGTGTGGTATGTGTACATGGTTATAAGATTGAATGATTATATTATATATAACTAGAGTAATGTTATATATCCTATAGGTGAATGTGATATCTTATTTGGGTAATTAGAGATAGCTATCCCGAATTGACAGTTGATGGTAAATGTGTGGTGTACCGAGGGCATAATGGACCTCTACGATCAACTTTATCAAGGAGTAGTGTATCGAATGAGTTCCTTGTTTAGATTTTGCTTTGCGAGACGTCCCACGCACGAAACGTAGCGCAATGTTGGGAGTGGGGAGAAGTTTAGTCCTTGGTACTCGGGTATGTGTTGAATGGTGAAAGAATGTTTTATAAGAATAGGAAGTTAATGTGTACGTATTTTGTTATTAAGGACTTGTTTAAGTTAATAATTAAAATCGGATGAACTCTAGTAAGGAATACGTGTATACGTATATGTTATTATATATATAAGTTTGGGCGTAAACTTAAAGTAGGATAGAATGAGAGGATTTGGGGTTGTACTTGAAATCGAGGTTTACGCCGATGTAGACCATGCGGAGATTAAGAATGGAGATACCCTTAGATGGTGTCAGGGAATTTTTTTTAGTTCAAATGCATACTTTTAGGTGCGTGCTTTAGTTGAGGGGTGAGTTTGAGTTCCGCGAGAGTGCAACTCCACTTTATTTATGAAATTGTGCATTTATAATTATTATGTATTTTTTACACTTACTATAAACATTTTCACACCTCGGGCTCTGACGTGTTTATCTTTCTCTCTTGCCATATATATATATTGTGTACAACAGGTGTCGCACCCCAAGGATACCGATGATGCTTTTCTATCCAGTGTCTTGGGATCCATAGCAGATGTGGACTGTTGCGAGATTTTGTTATAGTCGCTTCCTACCGTTTGTAAATCTAGATAGGATTCATTTTGGTTAATCGGGTTTCTACCCACGAGTTACATTTAGCATTTTTATATTTCTCTCCTCTAGTTTGTTGGATTATCTGTTACCCGACAACATATTCGGGTATACTTCTTTTATTGCACTTGTTACGTTTTATATTGAGTACATCCTTTTATTATTGTGCGTGCATACATCTTACCTTATTATGTAGATATTATATTGTTGTTTTGATGGTTTAATGTGCGGTTTTAAGTTTTTTAGCCTCCGCTTATTATAATAGTGGGCAGTTAGCTAGGTTTATTTTAGTATCAAAAGTTGATGCTAGGAATGATTCACTTGAGATTCCTGATTTAATTTAGTATTGGGCTGGTCACCTGTTATTATTTTAAGTGGGGTGTCATAGTGAGGAGCACTGCCAATACTCACATGACTAGCCATGAATGTTGTGAAGTTACGTTCATGCAGTGACTCGTCTTCAGAGTCCACCAACTCGACATCGCCATCATCTCTAAGGGTTGTGTTTAATGTAGCTTTGGATTGTTCTAGACGTTTCAACCTCGTTGCACACTCAACCCCCCTATGACCTCTACCGGCGCACTCAAAACATCCCTCACTTTCTTTCTTAGGGGTGTCCTTTTCATCTTTCTCAAATTTCTTTTATGAATAATTCTTTTTATATTTACAATTCCCATTTTTCTTTAATTTGAGAATTTTTTTGAAATTTTTAGCAAATAGGACCAAATTATCTAAGTCAAAATCCAAATCAGAGTGAGACATCTCTTCCTCTCTTTTCTTAGACGACTCACCTATTTTTGACTCCTCACTCTTTCTGGTCCGGGCTTTGAGTGCTACCCCTTTGTCTTTTGATTTTATCGTGTTTGGGAACATGTCGATTTCATAGGTGTGTAGGTATCCAATTAAATCTTCTAATTTTAGCCTACTCAAATTACCTAATGAATTTAACATAGTGACTTTGGGAATAACTCTTTTAGGCAGTGATCTCAAAATTTTCTTAACTACCCTAGCATCAAGAATGTGTTCACCTAAGTTGAAACTAGTGTTCCCGATATCAAATAAGCGTGCGTAAAATTCATTGAAACACTCATTTTCATGCATGGCGATAGTTTTAAAATTTATAGTTAAGTTTTGCAATTTAGATTCTTTCACTGCATTTGTGCCTTCATGGGTAAGTTACAAAACATCCCATGCCTCTTTTGACGTGGTACACGTCATGATGTGTCGGAACTCGTCAGGTGTGACGGCTCCAGAAATGGCACTAAGCCCACGTGAGTTATATGTGCTCCATTTAAATTCATCCTCAGTCTATGCAGTCACAGATTTTAAAGTAGTTACGTTATCTACAGTGACAGTGGGAGGCGTCCACCCTCTTTCACACACAACCCAAACACGTTCGTCTATGGACTTTATGTGAGATTTCATACGGGATTTCTAATATGCGTAATTTGACCCGTAAAAAATTGGGACTCTATTATATAAGTTTTCCATTGAAATTGCACTTTTTCAAATATCAATTTTTAGAACAAAATTGATATCCAAAATTTTTTTGCAGAGAAATTACATGGTAAATTTGTGTAAATGGCCCTGATACCAATTTGAGAGTGCACCAGCCGTCAATATCAAACTTATTTAATTAAATTACAATTTTAGTCCTAACAAGTCTTAACTCTTGTAAACAAACGTGATTGAATAAAGAAATAATCTAAGCATGCAAGATAATCACAGTTGAGGAAAAATCCACCACAGGGGCAAAACCATCTTATTTTCACTATAATTTGTAAAGTTTGATTTACACGGATTACAATGAAAATACAAGCAGTGACATACGAAATACCCGCAGACATCGATTTCGATGTCATCGACTAGAGTTCCTGTAAGAGCTCCAGAAGGTCAGTAATGGAAAAGGTTCGTCTTCTCCACAAGTGTACTCCAGATGAGTAGTATAACTTCCTTGGGGTTTAGAGGATTCACATAAAGGATTGGGAATTATTTGTGAATTAAAAAGGTATTAAGACCTTAAATTGTGAAGTCTGGAAAAAGGTCTTGTTTTGCAGAAATGGAGGTATACAGACTTGGGAAAAACTTGTAGCATGAAGCCTGTTTAAATAAGTAGGTTGAGGCGGTGGTCATTCGAGCGACATACGATGTCGTTTGAACGAGATGGCATCTCGTTTGAACCACATACGATGTCGTTTGAACCACATCAGTGACGTGCCTAAAATAACCTTTTTAAAAATATCTTGCGTATTTATCATCTTCCAGACTTCAAAAATTTATTTAAAACTTATTCCCAACTATTTATGCAAATAATTAAAAACTCCAATTAAAATTATTTTACCATAAGTACATAGAATAGTGGGAACGGTTGAAGTGTACGTTGCTTGACCCATGATGCACGAACGAAGATAATGGATGCATGAATTCGGATAAAGGCTATTGTGGATGATCATGGAGACTTGCCAAATGTATCGGTATTAGACATACTTAATTGTGATCTAGGACACTTGAAAATTTCAAAATTCTACCCCGGACATTTATAAAACATGTCCTTACAAATGGTAAAGATTAAATTATTGAAACATCAATGGAAGTATAATTAAGGAATGAACATACATCAATCCCTGATTGAAGGTGAGTGTAACTAGAATAGATGATGGGTGTTAGACGAAGAAAAGAACTATAAAAGGGAGGTTTAGTCCTAGCACCTAGAAGTCATCGCAAATAAATATGTGTTAAAATCCTAACAACTTGATAAGCTACATAACTCAAATTAAATATATATACAAATGGTAAAATCACAGTTCATATAATCAATAGTAATGTTCCAACGTGTGTCATGCAATTTCACAAGGCATTTATATTAGCTCTTTATTTCCAATACTTAATTAATTTACTAATCAATTACAATGTAACTTACATGCACTCCTTCTCCCTGACCAACTCATAAAATATGTGGTACGTCCATAAACAATTGTCACACAACTATATCCATCTGCTTTATAGCGCCAAAGACACCATAACCACCCTGTTGCACAGTGTCGTATTTCCACCAAACCATGTGATGCAACAAAATCCATATCAAAATGTACTCCTTACATACGCAACCATGCTAGTGTTCATTCTTGACACCCCCCCCAAAAAAAAAGTTCTATATTCGCTAATTTATTCATCAATAACATTCCAAGTTTTAATTGTAACTTATCACTCGTTGTTACATTAATTATACCCAAATACCCTACCCGTTGGATTATCATAAATAAGAACTACCTCAAGTATTATGACATTTCATTATAGTCTAAAGTGGATGATAGGTCCACCATGGAACAACTCACAAATTAAAGTATTAAATTAAAGGTGTATTGAATAATTAAGGATTTTAAAATCGTCACTCTTATCCGTATCCAATATTCAAGTGTGGGACGTCTCATAACAATAAAATCCAAACAAATACCCCCCAATCCGATACACTTCTGTTTAGATAAGGTAGTCATTAGTTTAATTAGTTAGTCATAGGATTTGTTATGAATAGTTTAAATAGGAGAATAACCTCATTAAATATCCAACCTCCATACCCAACCATAACATGTTCATCATAAGCCACAAAAACTATGAACCAATTAAGACAGGACGAGTTTATCCCTACTCTTTCTAAAACATCTTCTAGGATAAATATCTTAAGGAAAGAAAGTCCTTAATTTCCCATATAATTAGTCCAGTTATCAATTCCATAGCGGTTGAAAAGGGTTGGACACCACCAGTCACACGAGAGGGTGAGGTAACTAGTTTGAACCCATTGAGTCATGGACTGATGCTGAATATAGGCTTACAATGTAAAACTCTAAAGGTCTGCACGTAATTTCCTCACATGTCACACCTGAAGAGTATAATAGATTCATAACTTGTGAAACTTCAAAAGAGGCTTGGGATATACTTGCACTTACTCACGAGGGCACTAGCACGGTTAGGGCGTCTAATTTACAAAATCTCTCTACATAGTTTGAGACGATTAAGATGTTAGATAGTGAGTCATTTCATGAGTTTTACGCTAGGTTGTCTAATATTGGCAACTCGTCGTCTAACTTAGGAGAGAGGATTCCCGACAACCATGTGATAAAGAAAATTTTGAAATCTTTGTCGAGTAGGTTTGATGCAAAAGTGACTGTTTTAAACTCCTTAGGAATGCTTGATTCGACGAAACTCGAAGAGATTGTAGGTGACTTACAAACCTATGAACACGATATGTTTACCTCCAAGATTGTGCCAAAGAAAGAAAAGGGCATTACTTTGAAAGCCCGGAAGGAGGAAACTAAAGTTTAGAATGACAATTCCGATTCCGATTTTGAGGATTTCGCCTTGTTGGCTAAAAAGTTCAAAAAATTTCTTCAGTTTTAAAAGATATCGAAAGATGTCAAAAAGTTTGTGAAATTCAAGAACAACAAGGTTGAGTCCACCCCTAATGATAAAAGTGAGAAATTTAAAAGGATTGAGTTGGATAGGTGTTTTGGGTGTGAGGGGTATGGTCACAAAGTTGCCGAGTGTCCCAATAGACTTAAGAAAGAGAGAAAAAATTGATAGCTTATAGTTACTCGTGAACCGGAAGAGGGAGAGAGTTACCCCAATGAGAGCAAGTTTATTGCTTTCTTGGCATGTCATGTGAGCAACGGAGATATATCATCCCCCGAAGATACTCATGTGTATGAAGCTTTTGAGGACGTTGAGAGTGCATCCCGAGTGTGTGAGGGTGATGAGAGCGAGAAGGAGGAGACCGGTCTAGGTGAGTTGCAAGTTGCATTTAGAGAGTTATACGAAGAAACGGTGAAGGTGAAAAATGCTAACTCTAAATTGCAATCTAGGTTGAATGAGCGTGCCATATAAAATAATGATGTTTTGATTGAGAATCTTAGGGCATGAGCGAAGATGTTTAGGGAGAAGTTAGAATATATGGAGAAAGATAGATATATCTTCGTAGTTTGATGGAGACTTTGAAAAAGGAGTTGCTAGAGTTTGAGGAGTCTAGGCGTGTGCTTGAGTCTAGGATTTGTGAGTTGGAAGAAAAATTTAAAGACTCGAGTAAGGTTAAGTTTGACTTGGAATCTATATCGGAGAAGTTGAATAGGATGTTAGGCATCGTTCAAGTCAAAAGTGATAGGTTTTGTATAGGCTACGATGATCATGTTGTTCCCATTCCCAAAGTCAATACCAACAGTGTGAGAGAGCCCACTAGGAACGTAAGGAGAGGTCGACATTTTAGTAATCATTCCCTCATCTTTACACCGACACAAATTCGGTAGGAAAGGTCACCTTAGACATTTTTGCTATGACCTTAGAAATGCTCCTAGGAAGTTTAGGAATATAGTCGCTTCGGTTTCCAAAATCCCCACCCATCATGTTACACCTACTTGGTTTTGGAAATTGGATTTAGTGGATTTAGGACTAAAACTTCATGATTCTCATTTCGTTGTACTTGATTCTTCCCTTGCTAAATCTAAAGGATTATTGTGTTACCATGTTTGTCATACACTAGTCTTTGCATCATGATTTATATCTCGCTAGTGTTATGACATGTGTATCATTTTGTAATATATTTTTCATTTACTGAGCCTTATTTGAAAAAATACATAAAGATTTTTTATTTTAAAAAACTTTTAAGAAAATAAAAAAAATATTTTGTATTTATTTGAGTCAAAATATGTTGAAAAACCAATAATATTTTCTATTTATTTTTGTTTTTGAGTTTACATGTTTAATGTTGCATATTAGTGTGCTTGGACACCTTCCTTTCATTATCCACATGGCTAGAACATTTGATCATAATTATTGATGCTTAAAATGATCTTAACCATTGTATTATGGGGTTGTTTCGGAGTTGATATGCATTTTGATTCGACTTTGTATATATGCCATATTTGCATACATACACGAGTTTATATGAATGTTTGACATCTCTTGCACATTTGAGTTTGGTGAGATATTCTTATCTCAATTTTGTCATCTATGCGTAAGTAGACATAAGGAGGAGGTGTTCATGTAAGAACCGTTTATCGTGAGGATAATAATTGAAAAAGGATGAGTGTTCATGGGAAAGGGCTGTGAGAGTGTAAAATTGACTCGTCGTGAAAACCACCATTTAAAAGAGACTGAAAAAAATAAAAGGCACTAAAAAGAATCATATGCCAAAATATGGGCCAATTAGTTTATGTTCATTCAAAATAAAATATGATATATATTTGAGGGAGTTTGGATTGATAAATTAAACGTGTTTGCACCACTAATCCCAACGTTAAAAAATCGTATCATGACGTTATTGTTTGTAGAATCGTCAAAATTTCGGATTTGTGTGCATGTTTGATTATTTTGTTAATTTAGCTCACACTTTAATTGTCACATATGGCTAAAATAAAGTTTGATGATTTATCACTATCAATTAGAGCTTCTTGATCATTTTGATGTATTGGAATTGTGATTCATTTGTTGTAGTTCACGTCCATACATTCCATATTCATGTTTGAGCACATCGATACTATGTTGTCATGTAACTCACATTTGGTTGTTTTTTAGTTTTCTTAGTTTAACTACTATTTTAGTACTGTTTTGCAGTTTTAAGTCCCTTCCTGTTAGATTTTTTATGATTTTTTTTCACTAGGCAACTCTTTTTATCCTTTTGGACTGGAACTGGGTTTTTTGGTTTCTCATTCGAGCGAAATGTACTTGTCGCGCAAAGTTGTCATTCTAACGACATCCTTTTATTGTTCGAGCAACTTATCCTTTTCGTTCAAGCAACCTGTCTTATTTTCTGGTTATTCTGTTTCAGTACCATGCTGCTTTTGATCATTTTTTTTGGTACTATTGGATTGCTTCTGGAAAATTTATTTTATGCAAATTCATATTGATCACATATTTTGCAGCATTGGTTCGTTTAATCACACCTGCTTAGATTAATTAATTTATATTGTGTGATTATTATTTGCTAGCTACGGATTTTATATTCTCGATCATTTTTAGCTGGTTGTTTGCATGATTTTCTAGATATATTTCATTGATTTATCTCATTTTACATATGTTTATATTTTCACCTAGTTATCTATTCGAGACAAAAATGGGGAGATATGTATGTGATGTAGCCTATAGGGGGAGATTTGTTGAGCATTGTGTTTCTTTGTTGCACACTTTTGTATCTACATTAGTATCTTGTTTATGTGCATATTTGGTATCTGGATTTAAAAGTTGTTTTGTTTCAAATTGGTATCATAATATTTTGCTCACATATTCCATTATGATTTATATAATTTTTTCCTCCATACTTCACTCGGTATTTGCCTATTTGGTGTGTGTAGGTTTGCTTAATAAGATTCGAGATTTCAAGACTATATCACATTTAGACATTCAAAGACAATTCATGCTTATCGGTCCATTGTCGTCCTGTTTTTGTTTGATTTAAGGTTTGTGGGATGGGATTTAGGCATCATACGGCTTGACGACCAGGCTTAAACATTTCACTATTGGTTTTGTCCCAGAATAGTCAAAGGGGGAGATTTGTAAGGACAAAATTTCCAATTAAGTCTATTATATATTTTTGACTTATTCCCGGAACAAAACACGTTTGAGTCATGGGTCGTATTTTTATTGTCACAATCCCACATAGACTCTGACGTGTTTGAAGATTAATTAAAGACGTTGCGGCAAAGCTTCAAGGAATTAATTATGCCGAAGTTTAATTGGTGCAAGTTTATTCGTCTTCAAGATCAATTGATGTCCGAGATCACTCAGGTATGAATGCGTAATATTTAATGGGACCCAAAATTATTTTTTATAAGGATAAGGATGATATTTTACCGAATAAATGTTTTTAAAATGTTTTATAAGTGTTTGAAACAGTTTACACTTCGTTTAAATCTCATAAGGACGTATTATAGTTTGATTTAATTAGGTCTCTAATTCAGCGCGTCATTCAAACGACAGGACTAGTCGTTTGAGCAAGATTCCATCTCGTTATAACGATAGACCCAAGTCGCTCGAACGAGATAACGCCTTAAAAATATTATTTAGAGGGCGTCTATTCATCAGATTTTGTAAGTGTGCATTCTGCGAAAATCAGTATTCGTCAAAACGCTTGTGCACACAAATTTTCTAAGGTTTTCCAAAGTTAATTCATCCTTAGAGTTTCAAAGATCTGAATATTCATTAATATATTCTACAGTGATCTTTGTGGCACCAAGAAGAGTTCTTCCACTCTTGAACATTGCTGGTTTTATGGTGAAGAATCAGTAGAGTCTGGTTTCAACATCGTAGACATTACAAGCCAGATCGGTGGACATCGAGACATATGTGGATGCGTGTGTTGTGGACAGGTATCATGGAAGAAGGTTACTTTATGCGTGGGCACTGTAAGATGAGTGGTTAAAGATTAGAGGAGCGTCAAGTCTCGTGGGTGGATCGAGTCTTTGAGTAAGACTACCGTCTATACCGTTGTAAAACCATATTCATAGTGATTGTCTGGCTTAGGCCGTCTGAGGTTTTTCCCGTTGTGGTTTTCCTCGTACATCCGGCGTTGTGAGTATTCCTTACTTTATTTTACTTGCTTTAATCACTAGATGGAAGTTTAGGATTAATCAAGATAAAATTTGATTAAGTTAAAATTGTTCACAACTTGGTGCGAAATAAAAATTGGAAAAAGTTATTTATATATTTTTTATTTTTATAAAAAGGGAGATTTGTTTTGTCATCCTTATAACAATTTTCGCTTAAGAAATAAAAAGGGACCATCATGCGACCTAGCCGAGGTCGCAACCCTCAAACCTGTGAACGTGTATCTTGCTTGCTATTACAGTCGCGGCCCCAGAGGGCGAGGTCCCCTTACTTTGGAGGTTGCTTGACACCCTAAAGCTAATATTTCTAACTTAATATAAAGAAAAGAAAAAGGACCTAACCACCCCTAGGATTTTTTCGAAAATCCCCATTAGTCCAAACCAACATACAACTTAATATAATTACTAAATTTTGCCCAATATTTTTAATAATTAAATTAAGCCCATAAAACTTTATTAAATTATCGAATAAACTCAAACGTTCCAAATTAACTCGCTTCAACTTTTAATCCACATAAATAATTATTCTCAATTTTAATTGTATAATTAATCTGAGTTGTCATTTAATTTAATCAATTACTCTTAATGAATTAATTATTTATCCTTTTAAAAATTTGGAGTATTATAGTCTTGATTGTGCGCAAATCAGGAGTTTCACAAGTTATTGCAAAAAATCCATCTATGCCTTCCTATAGTCAGGATACCTCACCCGGTTATAGGTAGTGTGAGAGCCCCCCATTTCATATAATTCATGAAATTAGCCGACTAACCCAGATTGATTAAACTGCCGCATGACCCAAACCATGAGTTATTTTATACAAGAGTACTTCAAATATATTAGAACACTTATGTATGTAATCAAATCGGGTATGAATAATCTCGAAAGAGATATTCAAGCACTCCTCGATATATTGATATATTATTTTGAGTTCCTTTCACAACTGAAAATCTATGACGATTCACTTATTAATTGTACACCCTAACCCAGGGCAAATGAATGTAACAAAACATTGTTGAGAGACACTATAATAAATAGTAACCTCTCCATGGACATAAGCAAGTTGCTGAATCTCATATTGCGTTGTTGTGTTTGCTCTTCACGTTCTGCCTTTGTGATTGTTCCCGTAGATCTTTTCATTGTGATATTTCTTGTACTCACAATTGGTGCCATCTGTGGGAAGCAATTTTTATTCCTACGAAAATTTTCACAAACAGAAAGCCCGTGCTGTTTCACTATAGCAGCAACATTCCTCAAGTTGGCGATATGCAAGAAGGCCCAATCCCTCATAGGTCCAGGTCGGAGATTCGCCAGCATACAAACCCTAGGTTTCGCTCGGAGAGTCAACCTTCTAGGGAAAGTCAGGGGCCACCTAGATCTACGCAGATTTTTAGGTTGGTCGATGCTTATGAAGCTAAACTTCACGAATAAGAGGAGGCTACACGCCTCTAGGTAGAAGAGAATGCTCGCTTCCAAAGGAGACTAGAGAGAATGGAGAGAGAACTCAAAGGTGGAACCGAAAAGCACTGAGATAAGACTCTTAGTCCTCAAGCGAAAAACATTTACAGTCGAGGGAGAAGCTCCAGGCGTGACCAGGAAGGAACTGAACGTGGAAAATTAGAGCATGGTCGATCAAAGTGTGGCCAACTATAGAGATGCCATAAGAGAAATAATCGACAAAGCGAAGATATTAAGATTCTAGTCTGTAGGGAGATGAACCAACATCCAGCCCACCGTAGAGCCAGATGCACCATCGAGCTAGCCAGGAGGGATCTCAATACTCAAATGAAACCTCCTTATTCAAGGGAGATAGAAGAAGAGGATCCCTCAAAGAAGTTTAATGTTCATAAGTTTAAGATCTATGATGGGAAAGCAGACCATATAGACCACGTCCAATAATACAGACAAGCAATGACCCTATGGAGTTACAATGATGCACTAATGTGCCAAAATTTTCCTTTTAGCCTACGTAATGTATCACAAAATTAGTTTGAGAGGCTTTCTCATAGGCCGATTAAAAACTTTGCAGCTCTAGCAGAGGTCTTCACTGCTCACTTTATAATCAGCAACTCACACCCCAAGCGGATGGATGTACTACTTACGATGAATAAGAGACACATGAAAACCTCCGGGATTACGCCAAAAGGTAGTAAATTTTTTAATGAGATCAGGGACTTCTCAGTCGCAGCATCCTTCAAAATTGGGCTATCGACCACCTCCTTGTTCCACTAGTCATTCACTAAGGGGGAAGCCAACACCATTGATGACCTTATGGCCTGTATTGAGAAATATGCCAAGGTGGAAGATGTAGTACACCCTAATGCATGGGATAATGGTCGAGTAAAGGCAAATAAGGGAACATAGAAGAGAAAGAAGGGAAACAAGAACGTGGGCAAGAATAGCTTCAAGAATGGGAACACCGTCGATCCCTCTAAGGCGCTCCAGGCTGTTAACAAGTATTCAAGGAACCCCTTTACAAAATTTTGAGCAAAAATAAAGACGAGCCATTTATCAAATGGCCTAAGAATATAGGTGGTGAACCAATAAAAAGGAATAATGCACTGAGATGCGCATTCCATAAGGAGGGCAATCACAGAATCAAGAATTGCAAGGCTCTGATGTCACACTTGGAGGAGCTGGCTCAAGCAGGGTACATGAATGGGTATATCAAGAAGAAAAAGACAAGGTTACAATGAATAATGACTAGAAGTTGGACAACGTCCTCGATGATGATACTGGACATGAGTTTGCAGTAATCCATGGGGGATCAAACCTTAAGTAGATCCAAGGGAAAGTTGTTCGCATGGATTTTAAGAAGGTGACTACTGGTATGGAGGCTTTTCAAATCGACCCTACCAAAACCCATGTCGGTAAATGTCGATGACCAGAGGATGTTGACTACACCTAGCATATTGTGTTCATTAAGAAAGATTTTGGTTGGGGTAAAAACCCTACATCATGATGCATTGGTGATCACACTCAGAATGGCAAATTGGGAAGTTGACAAGATACTCGTGGACCAGGGGAGTTCATTAATGTACCTACAATTATTGCTTAAACTAAAGCTGAACATCGTCGACCTTAACGAAGCCACAGTTTTATTTATCAACTTTGTGGGAAGGATCATAATGCCGCTAGGGAAGATAGTACTGCCCGTGATGGCAGGTAACGTCTCAAGGCTGACCGAGTTCTTAGTGGTGGACATTGACTCCCAATATCATGCTATCTTAAGCAGGGGATGGCTTCACTCCATGAAGGCCATACCAATTACGTACCACCCGAAGCTGAAGTGCATTACTAATCGAGGAGTGGATAAAATTCATGGCGATCATTCCACAACCAAGAAGTGCTTTATCGCAACCATTCTCCCTAAGAAGGAAAAGAAGAAGGAGGTAAAGGATGGTCAGGAGGAAGCCCGGGAGGGAGTTGTACCCTCCAAATAATAACTATATTACGGACGACCAAGGGTGGTGGAGACCAGGGTCCACCCCACCGATAGGATCGTTAAAAACCTAGAAGAAGTTAGAGCCGACAACAACTTGCTAGAGATGAAATTTTTGATCGGATTCACCCTCACCGATCAAGAGAAAAAAGAGTTGATTACGTTTCTCAAGTTGAATTTGGATGTTTTTGCTTAGGAACCATATGAATTGCCAGGGATTGATCCCAATGTAGCTTGCCATTGCTTGCACATCGATCCGACTTTCAAATTGATAACTCAAAAGGCTCTCCAAATATCCGCCGAGAAGGCTAAAGTGGTGGAGAACAAAGTAGGAAGGCTTCTGGATGCATGATCCATTAGGGAAGTTCAGTTCCCTAAATGGTTATCCAACCCAGTGGTGGTCTGTAAGAGAAATGATAGTTAGAGAGTCTGCATTGATTTCATAGATCTCAACAGAGCTTGTGCCAAGGACAACTTCCCACTTCTCAAAATAGATCAGTTGGTTGACGCTAAAGCAACGCACGAAATAAAGAGCTTCCTGGATGCCTACTCTGGCTACCATTAAATACCTTTTTTCGAACCAAATCAGGATAAAAAGTCTTTCATCACCCAAGTTGGGTTGTATTGCTACAAAGTTATGCCATTCAGCTTAAAGAATAAAGGGGTAACTTATCAAAGATTGGTCATAAAGATGTTCAATCAGATGGGAGACACGGTGGTGGTTTACATCGACGATATGCTATTCGAAAGTAAGAACAAGGGTGACCACCTCAATCACTTAGCCAAAATTTTTGAGATCGCTAGGAATTATCGAATGAAGCTTAATGCGAGTAAGTGTTCATTCGGTGTCTAGTCAGGAAAATTCTTGGGCTATCTAGTTAGTAAGAGATGAATTGAGGCTAATCCAGATTAGTTCGATGCTATCATTAAAGTCCAGCCTCCTCAGACCTTGAGAGATGTCCAAAAGCTCACTGGAATGCTCGTGACACTCAATCGCTTCATCTTCAAGTCTTTGAAATGCTGCCGACCATTCTTTCAACTTCTAAAGAAGGATAAAGGCCTCATGTGGAATGATGATTGTTCGCAAGCTTTGGAAATAGTTAATCTTACCTTATCATGACACCTCTGCTGGTGATTCCAAGTGATGGAGACCCACTATACCTTTACCTGACAGTATTAGACCATGTTGTAAGCTCCGCCCTGGTATGTGAAAAGGAAGAAGGCTAGCACCCAGTTTATTATGCCAGCAAGACACTTCTGGACGCAGAACAATGGTACCTACCTTTGGAGAAACTCGCCTATGTGCTGACAATCACCTCAAGGAAGCTGAAGTACTATTTTGAATCCCATTCAATAAATGTAATCACTTCCTTCCCCCTCAAAGCCGTTTTGCAAAAAACTTACCTCTCCGACTGACTTTTAAAATGGTCGGTCGAGCTTAAAAGATTTGATATCCACTTTCAACCAAAAATGGCAATTAAGGGATAAGTTTTAGCAGATTTCATTGTTGAATTTATAGCAGACCAACCAATTAACCAATTAGAAGCGGAGCAGTCAACGAGTGGGGAAGTGCAACCTAGGGATTAGACCCTATACGTTAATGGAGCCTCTAATTCCAAGGGGGTAGGAGTAAGGATCGTTCTCTTAATCCAAGAAGACATTGTGATTGAGCAAGGAATCATATTGGGATTTTAGGCCTCCAACAATAAAGCTGAGTACGAAGCACTGATCGCTGGCTTGCGCAAATCCTAACTGATGAGGGCAAGGCAATTTCACGTATTCGACGACTCCAACTAGTCTCCAAGAAAGTGAGAAGGGACTTTAATATTAAAGATGATAGGATGGAAACTTACCTCTCTATAGTAAGAGGATTTATGACAGGATTGAAGAAAGTAGACATTCAACAGTTCCCCCGCGGGCAGAACAGTCACGTTGATGCCTTAGTAGCCCTGAGTTCAACAATTGACTCCGACCTAAGGAGAATTATCTAGATAGAATTCCTCGTGCAACTAAGTATTGACTAGGAAGTAATAGCCGAGAAAGTCCTCCTCACAGATAAGGACCCCAATTGGATGAATCCCATTATTAATTATCTATAAAGCGACACGTTGCTCGACGACAGGAGGTCGGCCCATCAAGTAAGGGTCAAGGTTGCTAACTTTAAACTCTCCCTAGAAGGGAAACTCTATAAGAAGTCATTCAATGTCCTTATCTCCAGTACGTCCACCCACAAGACACCGAGCAAGTACTTGGCGAGGTTCATGAGGGAATTTGTGTAAGTCACGCAAGAGGGATATCTCTTACCTTCCGAGCAATCAAGAAGGGTTACTGGTGGCCTCATATGCAAAAGGCCGCAGGTACTTACATTCGCTAGTGTGAAATGTGTCAGAAGCATTATTCTATGATCCACCAGCCCGCCAGCGACCTGAAATCACTGACAAACCCATGGCCATTCGAGTAATAAGGACTAGATATAGTGGGTCCACTACCTATCGCATCTGGAAATCGAAAGTACCTTCTGGTAGGCACATATTACGTCACAAAATAGGTAGAGGCAGAACCACTGGCAAATAATCGCGGCTCGAATATGACCAGTTTTATTTGGAGAAACATTATAACACACTTTTTGGTGCCAAGTACTATCACCACCGATAATGGCACGTAATTTGATAGTGGTTTCTTACAAAAACTTTGTGATAAATATGGCATTAAACACCACTTTAGTTTTGTGGCATACCTCCAAAGCAATGGACATGCAGAGGCTTCTAATAAAACCATGCTCGATGGACTGAAAAATCGGTTAGAAAGAGCCAAGGGTGGTGCTTGGGTGGATGAGCTCCCTCACGTTTTATGGTCTTATCGTACAAACCCTAGCCGACCAATTAGAGAAACATAATTCGCACTCGCTTACGGGATGGAATCCATCATTCCACTAGAAGTAGGCCTCCCCACCATGAGAACTGCCTTGGTCGACCAAGGATTTAATGATGATGCATTGTGCACTAAGCTTGACTTAGCAGACGAATGGGAGAGCATGCCATGATCAAGTTGGCTTCACACCACCACCAACTAGCCAGGTAGTATAAAAAGAAAGTCAACCGAAGAGGTTTCTGGTAGGGAATTATGTCCTCAGGAAAGTCCTCGGCAGTGATGTAATACCATCAGACGATAAATTGGGACCAAACTGGGAAGGACCCTTCAGAGTAATCAGAAATAACCTTCAAGGATCATATCACTTGGAAACGCCAGAGGGCAGGGAGATACTAAGAGCATGGCACGCAACCAATCTCAAGAAGTTTTATTTTTAATACTTCTTTATCTTTTATTAGCATATTTAATTTAAGCAAATTTTTATTTTCAAACTTATGTTGCTCGTTAGACAATATTTAATGAACAAAGGCCACTAGACCCTTCACTTTCGTATTTTGCATTGGCTGCTTAACTCTTCTTGGTTACATCTCATTAATATGCACCTTTTCTAAATAATAAGTCCTTCATGCGTGGCTAAACTCCAGGGACTACAAGAAATTGATTAAACTCGCTTTCAGTTAGGGAACCACACATGTCGAGCAAGGTTGTAGTCATTATAACATATCAATAGAAGTGTTCTAATTATTACAACCCTCCGACCCTTGTTATGAACACAAGGGACCTCATTAGTTACCCCAGTAATAATAAAAGCCCTACAGGGGATGCTTAGGCAATAAAGCTAACTTAGGTTGGTTGCCAACTTTGTTGGTCGTAAAAAAAACCTACTCCGGCGGATGGCCTAGTTATCAGGTACAGTCTCACCACCATCCTACTTAAGCCTAGGGGAGTGTGACAACACGATCTAAGAGGTAAATTATATGAAATGATATCGCTAAGGCATATTGAACTGGGATAATGTTTGAAATCATAAACAACGTGCGACTAACAACTAGTTCTCAATATTACCTAGTCAACAATGAAGCTCAAAGTGAACAAACCTAAGTACTAGCCCACTTGTAGAAGAAAGGACGCAAGGTGGCCGATCAATGTTATTTGGTCAATCAATATTATTTAACAAGTATGCATGTTTAATCAGTATATAGGCTCAAAATATTAGAAATTGATAAATAAAACATTTTCATTCACTATTATGAGAAGTTAGATTTACAATAAAGACTAAAAATATAAAAAGTCCTCGGATGGCCCAGGGTGGCGAGCAAGGTATTCAAAAATAGCCACCCTTTGACCATTATCTGGTTTGGAAGTAAGCTCTCCCATAGCACTGTTTCGATCGTGCTCCAAGAGATGAGAGGGAATACCATTCGCTGGAATCCATCGATCATCCTTTGAAAAAGGATTATGGTAGTAGGCAACACACTTAGCCTGGTATTTATACCACAGCCTGGACACCTTCGGTGTCTCGACTTCCCTAAGAGCACTGAGCTAACTACGCGAGAAATATGCATCGTTGGCCTCTTTAAGCTTTGTTGGGGCATCTGCCCAACCAACATTATAGCCTTCTGACTAGGCTACTTGGGGTTGGATTTTGAAGGCATTTCTCAATCTCTCAACATGTTCCTCGAGCTCAGCAACCTTGACTTTCAGCACAACTGCCTCCCTCCCCAGAGCATCATTCTCTGTCTGAATAACTTCACTAACTTGGCTAACCTCAATGTTCTCATAATCTTTGGCCCTAAAAAATTTCATCTCTTCCAGAACCGAGACACCTATCTCCTCTTTCTTTTGAAGACCGCCCTTCAACTTGGCAACCTGAAAAGTGTGCCTTGCATGATATCGATTCAAATAAATTCGCAAATACCCAATTTAAACTTATTTAACTGGAGTCAATTTTAAACAAAATTAAATCAGCCCCTAAATATGCAACTACATGTGTGTGTCAAACCATCACAAATAAAATTGCAAACTTGCAGATTTTAGGAAAAAAAACCTTTCGGCTAAAACCTTTATTTCACAATAATACTTACAATGAAATTCACAATGAGTTAATCGGAGAAAGCTCACATAGATTGCAGTCTAGGGTCAGCAAGAACCACAACTCCAATTCAACACAAGAATACCCACGAGCACTCCCTATCGACACGCAGTCATCATCAGTCCAATATTCCCCTCCAGAGAACCTAGATCAGTAGTAGAGATCTTATCTACAAGAGAAACTTGACACAAGATGTGTTCTTGGGTTCCAAAACAACTCACATAAACTATTGGGATCTTGTGAATTGAAAACAAAAGGGATTAAAGCCCTAAACGTGAGAAGACGAAGTATTCTGCCAAAGCAATTTCGTCTCTTGAAAATTCTTTGTCTTCTGATAAAAAACGAAGTTGGAAAAACTAATTTATAGAAAATCTAAAGCGACGCGTCGCTCAAACGAGATAACAGTATCACTCGAACGATGACACGTTTCGTTCAAACGATTTTGTGCGACATAAGGTTGTCAGTGTAACGAAATTTAATAAAAAATAATTTTTTATTTCTACTTTAAAAATCCGCCTCAACACTTAGAAAAATCTTTTTGACGAAAAACTTAAAAAGTCTACTCCGAAACTTAAAAAAATATTTGATACAAAATATCCAAACACCCAAATTGAAATGCTAAGGAATGAAAACATAACCTTTACCAATTTATCTCACGGAGGCTTGAATATTGAAGAATTTTGATATTCGTATCCGTCTTGATGCTTGAATGATCTTGAATTATTCTTCGACGTTTGTAGCGGTATACGACATACTCCAAAAGTAACAGACAAAGTCCTTACAAATCTCCCCCTATGTCTGTGCCGTTACAAAATAAAAACATCCGAATTATCAAATCAAAATGCCTATAGAAATCTAATACCCTCCCATGAACCCGAAACTGAAAAGGTACTAAACATGCAAGACCATAACTTTTATTCAAAATCTTCAACTTCAAATCTTTAAGGTTTTCTCATCAGTATGTGCAAAATATAATCTTTATTTTTTGTACCTACACACACGAGACAAAGCAAACACCTTCGTAACGCATCAAGTTTGAAATTACATAAGAATAAATCAATCAATAATCAAATCTCACCCATAATGAAAAACTCCACCATAATTCGTTCTCCCCTTTTTTATTTGTCCGAAATAGATAAGGAAGCGAATAAACAAATAAACATGGAGTTGTCATGACAAATATGCATAGCAAATATGAATCAAACTATGCTCATGCAAAGAGTAACTCAAAATCTTCCACAAACTATTTTTGATTTATCAATTTTTCATACAAAAATGCAAAAATAATTTTACAAAAATCGCACACCATGAAATTACACTAAGACAATCAAATCATGGAAATGGAATGAATGGGTGTGAACATATTCGATAGGCAAATCAAAGCGATCAAACATAATACATGTGCACGATGAATATGTGTACTCCTAACGAATGAATCTCGAAATCGTCCTTAGGTGTCAAAAGTGTTGAATTTAAATGACATCGACTCAATCCATTAACACATTAAAGTCAAGAATGATTCCCACACCAATAATGTCTAAAACTATGTAATATTTTTTCATGACGCTCTCAGGATGTGCAAACCCATTTTTCATTTCTTTCCATCCAAACTCCCTCATTAATAATAATAATTTAATTTTCTTTGAGGTGTCCCCCTTTTGGCATATTTATCTTTTTATTACCTTTAAATTTTTTCAGGCTCTTTTAAACGGTGGCTTTCACGACGAGTTAATTTTGAACTCTCGCAGCCCTTTCTCGTGATTCACTCATCATATTTTGTTGCAATTACATTCCTAATGGTAAATGGTTTTTACATGCACTACTTCCATTGTCAAGTTTATCGCATTTGGTTTGTTTTAAAGACAGAATTGAGATGACAACACTCTGATCAATATGTGATAAACAAGTATGATAATCAAATAAATCCGTGAAAGTGTGCAATAAAGGAACTCATGAGTTAAACATGTAGGTAGTTAGAACTAATCACATCTCAATGACTCCAAACATTGTAAAACACAAAAAATGAAATGATGAAGCATATCAAAATACTATCAAATAGTCATATGTATATGAAATGAAGTTGTGACTCGGTTATCCTAAATGTCCATTCATATACGGTGCAAAAAAAAAAAAATAGAAAACTCTTTTTGACTTTTTCCAAATATGTTATGAAAATAAAATATTTTTGGTTTTTTCAAATTTTTCTCAAAAAAAGAAAAGAAAATCTTTTTGAATTTTTCCAAAAATATATTAAAAAAGGAAAACATAACTACAAAAAGTTACACACTAGCAATAGGCAAAAATATCATCATGCAAATCATCCTATGCTAGCAAACAAGTCTAAACCTCAACCGTCAGGTGCAGTGGAGTTTTCCAAAGGTGGTGACATCCTATTAAAAATATCTATCAGGTCATGTGAAATATTGACTAAAAACTTTACCTGCTCCTTAAGATGTGCAAATTCTCTCGTGTAACCATCCGGAGCATCATGCGTGGGTGCGTGTGTGTGAACACGTATAGTAGCAAACCATGACACATATCCCAACTTAAAACAAAACTCCCTGAGGTGTACTCTCTTCTTGCAATGTGTGAAAACATAAACACGCCTAGGTACACCTCTCTTAAAATGTATCCTACACACTCTCCTATCAGGTACGGAGCGCCTAGGTGGGTTGGGTTGAGAGATATATCGATCAATCATAAATTCAAGAACCGGCTCAGGTGCAACATGTGAAGTGGACGTACCATCATTACCTATTCCTAGTCTCTCAACATTATGCAAAACAGGATTGAGGACCATCTTTACAACCTTCTTAGATGTGTTCTCTAAAGGGACTTTGACATCACGGGCATGTTCGAGATCACTCTCTAATTGGGATACACGTGTCGTCAAACTAGACACCGTGTTGGTCAAATCACTTTTTCCCGATCTAAAGCAATCAACTGTTCACTCAAAGAAACTTTCACTTTTGTCGAGTTCACTTGCTTTCACTTCTAACACCCTCAAACTTTCTCTCTCTCTATCTCTACAAATCTCTCACCCTAAGAGTTAGGTCTTTGTTCAACTTTTTGGTCTTTAGGGTCTCGGCATAGAAATCTTTAAATGCGATCTGGAGATCATTATCACCATCACTAGCGCACTCACTCTCAGACTCGCTAGAAACACTCAAATCATCCTCGGGCATCTAATGTTCACAAGTATCCTCATCATCGTGGGATAAACTGGGTGTGCTCAGTGACTAGCAGAAAAAGCAACAAACTTCCCATGTGACGACTCATCCCCAGAATCTTCACCTCTTCCTCACTATCACTAATAGTGGGTGGCATGGCAATATTTTTTCCCTTTATCTTTAGCCTAGTGTGACACTTAAATGCTCTATGGACTCTCCCCTCACACTTAAAACCTTCTCACTTTCTTTTTCACCGCTATCTTTGGCCTCATTTTAATTTTCTCCAAAAATCTTTTATTGGAAGAATTTTGTTTTGAAAACTTGAGAAATTTTTGAATTTTTTTTGCAAGCATGGCCATATCAAAATCAGACTCGTCCCGAGACTTGGACTCATATAACTCACTTTCTTATTCTTCCTAGACTAGGCTTTAAGTGTTATCCCTCTATCCTTAGGCTTTACAGTGTCAGGAAAGATGTAAATTTCATATGTTTGGAGGTTTCCTACCAACGTTTCCAATTTTAGACGACTCAAATTACCTAAGGTATTCAAAACAGTCACTTTAGGGATAAAACGTTTTGGCAGCGATCTTAAAATCTTTTTAACCACTTGTGCATCAGGTATAGGCTCACCAAGATTGAAACTAGTGTTGATAATGTCAGAAAAACATGCATAAAAGTCATCAAAACACTCAGTCTCAAGCACGGTTATCGTTTCAAATTGAGTAGTTAAATTTTTAATTTTAGACTCTTTGACCGCGTTAGTTCCTTTGTGGGTGAGTTGTAAACTATCTCACGCTTCTTTTGACGTGGTGCACGTCATAATATGTCGGAACTCGTAAGGGGTGATGTGTTCAAAAATTGCATTAAGCCCACGTGAATCAAAATTGCTTCACCTAATCTCATCCTCAGTCCAATCTGACACAGGTTTTAAATTCGTGACATTATTCGTGTTGACAGTGGGAGGAGTTTAGCCTCTTTCACAAATTACTCAAACTCTCTCATCGATTTCTTTTAAATGTGATTTCATATGGGATTTCCAATAAACATAATTAGACCCTTAAAAAATTAGCAACCGATTATATAAGTTTTCATTCGCAAACATTGCGATAATTTTTCAAAAATCAGATTTTTCAAAAATATCAATATCACACAAATTTGGCGAAAAAATAGGATTTCACAATAAATTAGTGAAACCTGCTCTGATACCAATTTGACGAGTGTGCCTTGCGTGATATTGTTTCAAATAAATTCGCAAATCCCCAATTTAAACTTATTTAACATGAGTCAATTTTAAACCAAATTAAATCATCCCCTAAATATGCAACTACATGTGTGTGTGTCAAACCATCACAAATAAAATTGCTAACTTCTAGATTTCAGGAAAATAACCCTTTCGAGTAAAACCTTTATTTCACTATAATACTTACAATGAGGCACAAATTACTTCGCCAAATGGGTAGATGTAGAACCACTGGCGAACATTCGCGGCTCGGATATCACCAGTTGTATCAGGAGAAACATCATAAAACGCTATAGGATACCAAGTACTATCATCACCGATAATGGAACGCAATTTGAGAGTGGTTTATTCCAAAGTTTTGCGATAAACATGGCATTAAGAACAACTTCAGTTTTGTGGCATACCCCCAAGCAATGGACATGCAGGGGCTTCTAATAAAACCATGCTTGATGGACTCAAAAAGCGGTTAAAAAGAGCCAAGGGTGCCTGGGTGGATGAGCACCCTCATGTTTGAAGGTCTTATCGTATCAACCCTAGGGGACCAACTGGAGAAACACAATTAGCGCTCACTTACGGGATGGAAGCCATCATTCCACTAGAACTAGGCCTCCCCACCATGAGAACCGCCTTGGTCGGCCAAGGCTTTAATGATGATGCATTGCACACTGAACTTGGCTTAGCAGATGAATGGAGAGAGCATGCCATTATCAAGTTGGCTTCACACTAACAACAACTAGCCATGTAGTATAAAAAGAAAGTCAATCCGAAGAGGTTTCTGATAGAAAATTGTGTCCTCAGGAAAGTCCTCGGTAGTTCTGTAAGACCATCAAACGATAAATTAGGACCAAACTGGCAAAGACCCTTTAGAGTAATCAGAGACAACCTTCAAGGATCATATCACTTGGAAACACCGGAGGGCAGGAGGATACCAAGAGCTTGGAACGCAACCAATCTGAAGAAGTTTTATTTTTAAGTCTTCTTTATCTTTTATTAGCACATTTAATTTGAGCAAAATTTTATTTTCAAACTTATGTTGCTCGTTAGACAATATTTAATGAACAAAGGCCACTGGCCTCTTCACTTTTGTATTTTGCATTGGATGTGTAACTCTTCTTGGTTACATTTCATTAATATGCACCTTTTCTAAATAATAAGTCCTTCATGCGTGGCTAAACTCTAGGGACTACAACAAGTTGATTAAACTCACTTTCAGTTAGGGAACCTCACATATCGAGCAAGGTTTGCAGTCGTTATAACAAATCAATAGAAGCGTTCTAATTATTACAACCCTCAGGCCCTTGTTATGAACACAAGGGACTTCATTAGTTTCTCGAGCAATAATAAAATCCCTATAAGGGATCCTTAGGCAATAAATCTAACTTAGGTTGGTTGCCAACTTTGTTGGTCGTAAAAATACCCTGCTCGGGCGAATGGCCCAATTATCAGGTATATTCTCGCTATCATCCTACCTAAGCCTAGGGGAGTGTGACGACGCGACCTAGGAGGTAAATTAGATGGAATGATATCGCTAAGGCATATTGGACTGGGAGAATATTCGAAATCATAAACAACGTGTGACTAACAACTAGTTCTCAATATGATCTAGTCAACAATGAAGCTCAAAGTGAAAAAACATAAATACTGGCCCACATGGACAAGAAAGGACCCAAGGTGGTCGTTCAATGTTACCTGATCACTCAATATTATTTAACAAGTACGCATACATAGGATCAAAACATCAGAAATTGATAAATAAAATGTTTTCATTCACTACAATGAGAAGTTACATTTACAATAAAGACTAAAAATATACAACGGCCTCGGATGGCCCAGGGTGGAGAGCAAGGTATTAAAAAATAGCTGCCCTTTGACCTCCCTAAGAGCACTTAGTTACCAACGTGAGAAATCTGCATCCTCCGCCTTTTTAAGCTTTGTGTGACATGTCGCCTAATAAAATACCGGGTGATAAATCCTATACCAGATTAAAACAGGAATCTCATATAGTTCATTCTTAGCATCACTATCAAAAACAAATTTAATTACTAAAAACTTATTAGGCTAGCATAAAAATTATATATTAACTAATCTTTTTAACCAATCATCCTAAATAAAACATTCACACAGTTTATATATATGAAACTGAAATGAAATAAAATAACTGAACACTCGGTATAACATATTACAGCCAAATCGAATGCCACACTAAAAGGCGATAGAAGAATAGCTGAATACAGTTGGGCTACCCGCTCGAATATTTCTACAATACTTCCTATCTAGATCACAAGGATAGAAGCATCTACAATAAACCTGCTTGCATCCACAGCTGCTGTAACAACGTTTAACTCAAAAGAATCATCATCCAGGCGTCCCTGTGTCTGGACACCTAATATATATACATATATAACAAGAGAGGGAAAAAAATAGAGAAACGGGACAGAGCCCGAGTTTTGAAAATATTAAGCAAATGCATTAAATGCTATATTTTAAAATATGAAATCTCTCATATTTAAACTGGTATCACACTCTCATGAGATATCACCCCTCCTCTAATAGTGCACACATATCGCATACATTTTAGACAACCCAATTAAGCTACCCTGCCTAACCTATCTCTATCGCCCATCCTCTAAGTCCTCATAACTATCACCTACCCCGCGTGATATAATACACGTTATATCGTAAGCTATCACCCATGCTTTAGTTGTTATAATAATCAATGTGATATATATATATATATATATATATATATATATATATACCGTTTATTTTTCCGAAACTTTCACTAATTTAAAATTCCATTTTCACTTTAGTATATAAAGTGCCGTATATGTAATTCTCATTTTTAGATAAGATTTACATTGCATTAATCCGGATATAAGTCTCCCGAAAGAAGAATAAACCCTTATTCATTTTACACATTATTCAAGTCTCAATTATATGATTTCACATCTTCATATACAAGCAGCATACTATACGCAACAAATATAATTATACCTATTACAATCATAAGTATAATAACCACCCCACCGAGCTATAACTCAAGAGTGCCGTCTTGAGTGCCTATTCACATATGGGTTTATTCACGTGACCACGGTACCAAGCCACACTCATTTATGGTCATGAAAATAACTAAACGGTGGAGGCGGTCAAGGACGATATGACCCGGGGACTATACTCTCCCTGCTCCTCAAGCCATGGGATTCACCCATATCGCGCAACCTCCCTGGATAGCACTGGAGAAAATATAATTCGGTTGTCCATCCCTATGCACGTGGAACCAGCCTCTAAGATACAAATATACCAACCACACACAAATATATTTATTTCCATATCATATCATATATATACTGTAATAACTCCCGTATGTATAATATAAATCACTCCTCAATATACTCTGGCGATAATTGCTGAACTCTTGTATCAATGGCAAATATCCCGAATGTTTCCATTCGTAATAGTATATAAGTATGTTCACACTTAAAATACTAAACCTATAAGTATTATCTTACTTAAGATTAATTCACGCCTTAGTAACTTCTAAGGATTTATATATAATCCTGAATACACCAATTCGTAATAATTAAATAAGTTTATTATCAAATTATTTTAGTTCTATAGGTATCACATCACCTATAATAATAGTCATCAATAGACGTACCGGATAATCGCTCAAACCCCTTTAGCCCATATCCTAAATTCCATCCTAATCACATCCTAGGATTTACTCAAATGCATTCAATCGATATTTATTCTAACCGCAAAAATATATCTATACGCACTTGCCGAAGACCTCTCTCGAATGTTGCACGTCTTAACCATTCATTAGGTCTATACCACGGATTGCACCCTTAACTCATTTAAGGTTCCCTCTTTCATTCCAAGGTTTACTCACCCTCAATACCATCATCTAGGAGTCTTAATATCATATATAGAATCCCCTATAATAATCTCCAATTGCAATTTAACTCCCCCTAAACTCAAAAAGGGGAAAAACTGTCAAATTCAGCAAAGGCGAATCGATTCGACCCTAATGAGAATCGATTCGGGTTAGCTAATCGATTCGAAAAGTTTTCAGCAAGCAGGTCCTCAAATCCAAATCAATTCGGTCTAAACCCGAATCGATTCGGCCTGAGACAGCCTTACAGGTCCCCTTATGCGAATCGATTCGATCTAGATTCGAATCGATTTGCCCCGTTCGGAGCTCACTGTTTGGGCGATTTCATCTTCTCCAAAATATCCAACTATCAACTCATTCTCCATTTTATGGTTTCTAACCTCAATCAACAACACTATAATCATCCTAAAACTGATTTATAGCTAGCACATCAATTATTTTATGGGATAGAATGATTTCTCTTGGATTTTAAACCCTAAAACCAATTAACTCTTGTTTATCGTTTTCTCCCATTTCTAACCATTTCTACACACCATTAACATGGTTTTAACACTAGAATTCATAAGGAGTTAACAACAAATCATTTTGTTAACTCTAAATCAAATTTCCCAAATTTATTTTAAGGGTTATAACCCAAAATTATCTATTTTATCAACTACAATATGAGATACACACATTCAATTCAATAAAGCAAGTAAACACTTTCCTCGTGGATAAAATCAAGCGACCTCGAGTTGAATCCCGCAGAGTTTGGCCCGGAATCCCCTTTTCTCTCTTCCTTTCTCCTGTTCTCTTCTTTATCTTTCTTCTCTTCTTTATCTTTCTCTCTCTCTCTCGTGCCTTATTAGAGATAAATAAGGATTTGTCCCTTATAAACCCAAAAATGGCTCGTTTACTCAATTGTGAGTCCCTACTAGTCCAAAAATCCCCAAAATCCAAACACTACCATTGGGTACTCTTTTTTTACTATCTCGACAATTTCAAAACTAATCGTGCACTCAAAATGTCCACTCGAATCACTTAACTAAAATTCAGTAGTCCGACCCAATGCTTCTTAACACGCGTTTTATCCAAAGTAAAATAATTCCCGTCGCTTTACCCAACTGCGACATGACATAAAAATATTCTGACTCATTTACTTTGTCCCAAAAGTAAATGTAACACACATCGATAAATATCTAACACTCTTGAACTCGAAAATTATTATTCACAGTAATTCCTCTAATACCAAATGACGCCCACTTATGCAATTTAAATATCCATAAAAGTACGGGGTGTTACATTTCCCCCCCTTACAACGGAATTTTGTCCCCAAAATTTGGATACGACCGGTACTACCAACCTAGGATCTCTAATCAAACTTCATCTGAGTACACACAAGTCGAAAGGTACTAACCCAAATGGTGGGTACCATGAACGAGTACATGAAACTGAAATTAAATAAAATAACTGAACACTAGGTATAACATAATACAACCAAATCGAATGCCGCACTAAAAAGGCGGTAAAAGAATAACTGAATACAGTCGTGCTATTCGCCCGAATGTTTCTATAATACCTCCTATTTAGATCACAAGGATAGAAGCGTCTACAATAAACCTTCTTGCATCCACAACTGCTGCCGCAACGTTTGACTCGAAAGAATCATCATCCAGGCGTCCCTGTGTCTGGATACCTAATATATATACATATATAACAAGAGAGGAAAAAAAATAGAGAAACAGGTCAGAGCCCGAGTTTTGAAAATATTAAGCAAGTGCATCAAATGTTATATTTTGAAATATGAAATCTCTTATATTTAAACTGGTATTGCAGTCTCATGAGATACACCTCACCCCTCCTCTAATCGTGCACACCTATTGCATACATTTTAGACAACCCAGTTAAGCTACCCTACCTAACTAATCTCTATCGCCCATCCTTTTAGTCCTCATAACTATCACCTACCCCGCGTGATATAATACACGTTATACCGTAAGCTATCACATAAGCTTTAGTTGGTGTAATCATCAATGTGATATATATATATATATATATATATATATATATATATATATATATATATATATATATATATATACCGTTTATTTTTCCGAAACTTTCACTAATTTAAAATTCCATTTTCACTTTAGTATATAAAGTGCCGTATATGTAATTCTCATTTTTAGATAAGATTTACATTGAATTAATCTGGATATAAGTCTCCCGGAAGAAGAATAAACACTTATTCATTTTACACATTACTCAAGTATCAATTATATGATTTCGCATCTTTATATACAAGCAACATACTATACACAACAAGTATAATTATACCTAGTACAATCATAAGTATAATAACCACCCCACCGAGCAATAACTCGAGGATGCAGTCTCAAGTGCCTATCCACATCCGGATTTATTCACGTGACCACGGTACCAAGCCAGACTCATTCATGGTCATGGTAATAAATAAATGGTGGAGGCGGTTATGGACAATATGACATGGGGACTATACTCTCCCTGTTCTTCAAGCCAGGGGATTCACCCACATCGCGCAACCTCCCTGTATAGCACTGAGAAAATATAATTTGGTTGTCCATGTAGACACCCCATTCTTTCTCCCCCTAAACTCTCCTTAGGTCCCTAGCACCTCCCTTCATCACTACAAACCCAGGTTATACCCCGAGTACTGACCTAGAAGCCATCGGGCACTCCCAGGCTCCGTTTGACCAAAAGTCAAACTCTTCAACTTGACCGAGATTGAATTAATCTTCGAAGGGCAATGAAACCCCTTCCAATGGTCCGCTGCGTCCGCGATTCTGACTTACGGTACGGACGAACGATTTATTTTACTCCGAGAGGTCACCGAATGCTTCCAGGGACCGATTGACCAAAGTAAACTCCCCGAACCGGATCAAACTCTTTGGAATGTCGAAGTACATCTCCTATCCTTTCTAACGGTCCGCCCCGTACGCGATTCTGACGTACCATGCGGACGAACGATCTGTTTGCGTCCAACGATTCCTCGTCCAATGGACTGAAGAATGCTTCCGAGCCATATATAATCCAAAGTCAACTACCAAACCCGGGATAAGTCCAAAGGACTTTCGGAGGTCTTTGAATTACCTTTCCAACGGTCTACCCCGTGTGCGATTCTGATCAACGTTTTGCGTTCTGCGACCGATTTTCCGAAAAGGCCTGAAAGTCACTGCCTAACGGCAGGTCCCAGACCCTGCCTATCGGCAGTGTGCCTAAACGCACCTGTCGATTGGAAGGAATAGGGCTATGCTGATCGAAAATGCACTGGGCCTATAAAAAGGAGGCCCGACCTCACTTGCAAAGAGATTCCAGATCTGATAGATATCACTCTCAACAAATCCAGAAAATCTCTCTCGAAGTCAGCGTGATTTTCACACCCAAATCCCTTTTCAACCTTCACTTTTCATCATCCTTTTCATCAAACTTGGTGACTTCACTACCTTCCATCATCATCCAAGTCTAAGTTATGCTCTCCAACATTCAAGATCATGCTCAAGATCTTCAAGAAGGTCCAATTTTCTCAACTCTCTTCTTAAATTCTCATAAATTCGCAATAACTTGTTTTATTACTTCGCTCTTTTATTATCTCATCACACACATCCTAATATACTTTTTATTTAGTATTATTGCACATCCCTTATTTTCATATAAATAAAAATCCAAAAAACTAGAAAAATAGGGTTTGCTCAAAAATTCCAAACGGGAATTCTCATACTTTTCTTACACTTTTCTCACAACTAAAACACTTTTTCTACACACACACACACACACACACACACACACACACACACAAATAATAGAATCCCCCCAACTGGATTTATGGGATAAACCCCACCCCTCGTTTTGCATGCGAACTTCATGTACTTTGATGCCTCTATAGGCTACGTAGGTGTCTCGGGGTAAAACCCGAGACTCGAGTCCTATTTTTATTTTTTCTCTCATTTTCTATTTTATCTAAACTCCACTCCCTTATATTATATATATACATATATTTGTTCTTTATGGCGTATTATTCCGCATGCGTTATCGTTCCATCATAACGGTCAACGTAAGGATAATCGCGTAAATCCTATTTTCTAATATTATTTTTATACCTTCCTACGGATAACTCGCTTTATCTATTCCATGATACAAGTCGAGAATTCCTATCTCCACTATATATACACATGCACACATATCATGGGGAAAATAAAGGAAAATAACAAAAATCCATGAGAGACCGAAAGTGCGGAATGGGTGTCTAACACCTTCCCATTTTGTAACTTAGCCTCCGGACCCTTTTCGTATCATTTTGGTTTCGTATGCATTAGTATGTCTTTGGATGCTATCCTTCGGGATGGCTCCCTTTCTTTTGTCTGTTTTGAGAAAATAGACTGGCGACTCTAATTTCTCTACATTTTCACACCTCACCCAAATGACGCTGGTCGAAGCGCTCCCGAAAGGGACGCGCGGGACCTAGGATCCTCCCTCACGCTCACCGGCCCGCCGCGAGGATCCGGGTGGATGGTCACATTGGCGATTCTACTGGGGAATTTCTTATGAGGGCTAGATTCTATTTACATGGGTGTTATGTTTGTTTATATTTTCTCCATTTTTGCATGTTCCCCTTTTTCATGTATCTCCTATACTTATGCTTCTATTCAGACACTTGTAGAACATTCTCCATGTACACTTCACACCACGTGAACCTGGGATCGCATATATCCACATGTTGCGCGCATCATCCGTCCATACTTGGTGAACTATTGGTACCTGTACTTTGCTCTGTGTTTGGCATAATCAGAAAAGACATTCTCATAAGATACTAATAAGAGAATCATGCATGATTCACACGACATCACCAAATAGCATTGTTATTGACCAAATTTTACCCAATAACTGGAGGGTCACTCCGTGATGGGCGCTGGTCCGGCAGGGTGCAGTTAGCCTAAGCGATATGACTCTCACCTTCCATTGGACAAGTACCTTCGACGTATATCGAACGGTTCCCCCCGCATTGTACCGCTTAACCGAAGTCATGACGGGAGGTATATCACAGGGAACTCGTTCATGTACGCCGAGTATATCAAATTTTCTCTCACACGTACCATCCCCACGAGGTATATGGTGATGCAATTCACGTACACTCAGGTATATCAAATGGCTTGTCCATACGTACCGATTGCCTGCAAGAGAAAGACGTATATCATGGAAGTCACGCCAAAGGGGGGAACCCTTTCTGATTCACCCAACCAACTGCATACCCGCATATAGGTGCCAAGCCTAGGACACACATGTTAGATTGGCGATTTCTACCTGAAACTCTGCCGAAATTCCGAGTCGGCCTGCCACCCGAATTTTTGCACATTTTTAAAGTGGGACACTGTCCGTGAGCCTGGTCACAAGTTCAGCCATAGCTTTGCATATATTACAAACCTAATTTTTCCAGGCTCGAGTCCCGTCCGGTATTTCATTTTGTATTTAGGAGAATTAATACAAGTGAAAACATAATAATTATAATAATCATGCTGAGACCGTCTCTGAAGGGAAAATTCCTTTTTTCTCTATCCAAAATCCAAAAACATTTATTCCTTTCGTTATCAAAAATCCAAAAAACATTTCTCCTCTCTTTATCAAAAATCCAAAAATATTTTGTCTTTTAATCTCGAAAAAAATGTAATTTTTTTTATCCCTTTTTCTAAAAAACAAATCCCATTTTACGCCTTCTTAGGTCGATCGCAAACCCTTGGCCTGGCTCTTTATTAGCTTCGGTCTTTAGTCAGATCACTCTGGAGTTCCGTCAGTTCCCCTATTACTTCTTTCGAGTCCGGAATCCATCTGCCTTCTATGGAGAACATAGATCAAGTACCCATTGTTCAGCCGGATCTGACAGCAGTTTTAGCTCAGCTTGTGTCCAAAATTGACAACCTCCAAATTGAGGTCCGAGAGATGCAACGAAACCAGGTTCCCATCCCTCAAGAACCCGAGGCCATATTACCTCACGCTATGGTTCCACCCGAATCTATCTGGGTTCCCGAAGAGTAACAACATGGTCCACGTGTCCCTCTTGTTAATGGGCCGCTGCCTGCCCATCTTCCTATGGCGAACCTTTCCCCGTATGGGGCTAACTTGTCTATGATCATTGATCCGAAGGAAGAAGATCTGAACAAAGTCAAAGAGGACCTCAAGATGATCACCAAGAAGTTCGACCAAATCAGAATCTCAGGAAATTACATGGACTACACCCACATGTCTCCTTATCCTAAAGTGAGGTTTACCCGAGAAGTTCAAGATGCCAAATATCGAGAAAGTCGGAGGATGTGGACCCCCGATTGTTCATCTCCGAAGTTATCATCGTTCCATTCTACTAGGGACTTCTGAAGAAGTGATGGCCCAATTATTTCAGCAAACTTTGAAGGATAATGCCCTCCGATGATTTTTGTCTCTTGAGGAGTCCAGAATCCGTAGCTGGGAGGATATAGCCCTAGAATTCATGTCACAGTACAAATACAATAAAGAGCTTGAGTTCACCCACCGTGGTTTATAGCTGCTCAAACAGAACCCTGTAGAATCATTTAGTAACTTCATCGCCCGATGGAGGGAAAAGGCATCAACCATGACCAATCAGCCTTCCGAGGAAGAACAAGTCAGCATAGTGAAGAAAAACTTCTTACACCATGTCCTAGAAACGATGGGAGGACAATACTATCCACACTTCCGAGCTCTCAGATAAGCAGGAGTAGAAATCGAGGAAGGTCTTGCCAAAACAGAAGTTGAGCCAAAGAAGGTGTCCGGACAGTTCACCCCTAGAAAATATGACAAGCCTGCCAGTGCTGTAGTCTCAACCATCAACAACATCTCTCAACCAACCACATCATGGGCGCAGGAAAATCGCCCTGTCCCAGTTCGAAAGGAATACACCGAGCTCCATGCTCCCCTCTCTAAAGTCTATCAAGCCATGTTAAGCCGAAACCTTATCAAACCCTTGGATCCCTGTCCATTGCCAAATCCACTACCAAGAAACTTCAAGGCAGATGCTCATTGCGCCTTTCACCAAATCGCTGGCCATACCACTGACCAATGCCTTCACCTCCGAAACATAATCCAAGGTCTAATTAGTCGGGGTACCATCGCCCCACCAGACACTACTCACAACCCACTTCCAAATCACGCCAATGCCATCTTTCTAGAAGAGAACCCAGAATTTGATCCCTCAACTCAAATCACACCTATATACTTTCCTAAACCTCTCCAAATTTGCACATTTTCCCTCCTACACCCTACTAGCCTCGCTGATCAGGCACTGCCACTCCTTACAGGAGCATGCATCGTTGTCCGTACCCATTCTGAAAATGGAAGCATGGAATTGTCAGAAGTGTTAAACTAACTCCAAGAGTTCGGGCTAAAATTTCCCTCACAAATGATCCTTGATTGCCATAGATTCAATACGTTGTTCTTGGAAGCACAGAAATGGACCCGAGAGTCAGATAGTTGGGTGGTACCGACCGATGAAGTCATCCTGGATGATGTCGCCCAGATCATGGCAGAATTATTCAGGTAAACCAATAACATTTGCAGTACGATCGAGTTACTTGATAATCTGAAGCTACGGAGGTGCCTGGTCCCTTCACCTTTACACATCCCCACTAAATGGGAAGACCTGTATGAAGAAGCCGTTGAAGTTATGGAATGCATTGGCTTTGCATGGAAAGACATAATTTTTACCATCGGATGGGGGGAAGAATTCGAAGATTCGAATGAAGAACAAGCTTTTGAGAAAACTGGCTCGATAACTGACATGTGTGGAATGATATCATTTTAAGAAGTCCCCGGAGAAATAAACAAGGTGACAAAACAACCCGAGATCGACGAGGAAACGGGACTTTTATTTTTCCCTTCTTTAGTAAATCACATGACCAGATCAGGGAGGCATTACCAGATTCTAAGCTCACTACCAGCAAATGACAAAGGAAGGGGTGATGAAAACCTTCCTATGCCACAGATGACCCTCGAGGAGAGCAAGATCCTCAATCAACTGAAGAAAACTCAAGATAACATCACTTTATGGGCGCTTTTCATGTCTTCTCAGCTACACATAAACTCTTTAATCAAATTGCTCACTGGACCCACAGTTCATCCTTCTACCACACCTGAAGGAGCGATAAATTTGGTCGGATCCTTGACCTCTACCCGAATGCTATCCTTTTCTGAAGAAAAAATCCCCAAGATTGGGCCAAACCACAATCATGCACTCAACATCTCCATCGAAGTTATGGGGAAGGTCGTTCCACTCTCTCTTGTCTATAATGGATCCGCCTTAAATGTCTGCCCACTAAGAACCTTCAAATGTTTAGGCCTGAAGGAAAGCGACCTCTATCCAACCTCCGCTGTTGTGCGTGCCTATGATAATACCCATCGGGAGGTGATGGGATCCATAAAGCTTGTAATAGGGGCTGTCCCTATAAACACTATCTTCGAATTCTAAGTTATTGATATCCCAGCCTGTTTCAACCTATTGCTAGGACGACCTTGGATCCACAGTATCAAGGGTGTGTCTTCCTCACTCCATTAGAAATTAAAGTTCTTCGCCGATGGACGGATCATTACCATCTCGGGTGACGACGAAAATACCAAGGGTGCAAGTACCAACAGTCCGATCCTTGAGATACAGTATGGGTCAAATGATATGCTCCTATCAGGATTTCGAGTTGAACCACTTCTGTAAGGCCCTAAAACACGATTAGTAAGGTTAATTATACGATTAAGTATAAGTTATGAGTTATAAGTTATAAATTGGTTATGTGGTTAAATGCATCATGAAAATATGTTTCTAAATGCATCATTATGTTTATAAAAAGTAAGCTAGAGTGTTGGTGCGAAAGTGGCGATGTTTGGTCGCCAAATGTGAAAGTTATGAAATTTTGAGTAACTAATTACTCTTCTGTTCGAGCCCAAATTAGGTGTACTAGTTTTATGATTTTGGGAAAACACAAAAACATGAAAGTTGTAGATGTTTAAGTTATATACTCATAGACACAAAGTGAGAGAAAATCGGGGCCCGAAATAGTGAGTTATGGTGATTTTACGAGGCCGGACAAATCTGTCATTAACGGAATTGTCCTATTGGACCCCTTCCCCAACGAATCGCATAATACCACCTTAAAGTGGTCCCATAGCCACGTTTTTTGGATCATAAGGCAGAACTTATCATCCTTTTCATTTCCTATTACAAGCTTGAGAAAAAATATGCTTATGGAGAGAGAAAAACAAAGTTAAGGAAGAATTTCTTTGAAAATTCACCATAAATCGAGGAATTCTCGTAAGGTAATTACATCTTTATTAAAGTTTGTCACATGGATGAGTTATATACTTGGTATATTTTTATTCCTGATTTGGATATATATTTTAATGATACCCATATTGCTGAATTGTGTTGGAACAAGGATGGGTTAAGAACATATGTTAGAACTAGAGCTAGGATTGTAAATGCATACTTTAAAGTCCTAAATTTACATCATCTTTTCGTAAAGCATTTTGATTTAGAAAATTCATGATTATGATGTATATTTCTTCTAAAACATGTTTATTATATGTTTCCATGAATTATACTCAAGGTCAAGGTTATGTATGCTTAAAAATGTTAAGTTATGCCTTAATGTTGTATTTTGACCTAGTTATGCTAAAAATGGCACAAATCATGGAATACTTATTGGAATTGAGTGATTCAAGTTGGAGAGTAAAATACACTCATAAATGTATAACATACCCGAAATTTGTGTAAAAATATTAAGGAATGAACCCTTGGTGATAGTTTGAAGTCTTGGTTTAAAATCTTCCCTAAAGGAGCAAGATTGCATACCAGGTGTTTGACGTTTTGCTCGACATAGAAAATGAGCCCTAAAAATTATGAAACATTAAATTTGTATTATTCAATGTGTTTACTGATATTGGGTGGAATATCATAGAAAGTTATATTGTACAAAAATTATGAGAATTCTAGGAAGTTGAAGTTGTGTTGTTGTTTTTCTTGAGAACCGATTTGGAAAAGGCTGTAATGAAATGGGCATAACTTTGTCTAGCAAATTCGTAATTTAATTCTGTAAATTGTGTTAGAACCCTAATTACTTGGGTTTTATAGAAATGTGAAGTATCATATTTATTTCCTCCTTAGTTATTTCTGATTGACCAAATGATGTGATGTATTACTAGGTTTAATGTTAATTGGTGTATTCATATACTAATGACGTTGACTTGTTAGGTGGGGAAGCAACTAATACCACCATACCAAGGAAGTAGTTTGGTATTAATCTTAGCACCAAATCCAAGGTGAGTGACCTTCCCTATGAAATATACATGATCATATGTTCATATGGAAATGTGTAGTTCAATACATGTGTTAAAATGCTTATGGGAGTGATGTTGTATCTAGGAAATATATGCATATGATTGAAATGTTAAGTGATGTTATTTAATGTTAAGGACTGTGGTGGGTCCTACAGGATGTGGCGGTCCTATTAATCCAACTTAAAGGTTTGTGTACTCGGGCCTAATAAAGGGATGTGGTGGTCCCCGATAACTGTGGTGGATTAATTGGACTGTGGCGGGTCCAGGCTTGCGAGAGTTTCACAATTCCTGTTGGGTTATAGCATTAAAACAAAATAAAAATGGTTATTTAATTTGGTTACAGAGGTGGTATATGGTCATTCACTAAAGTTATATTTCTTACACTCCTGTAATGTTATGTTTCAGGTATGCCTACCGTTTGGAGTTCACTGCCAAGTTAGGACCTTAAAACGGGGGAGTGACGGATATTTAGTATGGTTTGAGTATCATGATTTCTTTTGTGTAATTATTAAACTAAGGATCTTGGTTATGTAAAGTTATGTAGTACTTATTAGTTATAAGTAAAGGTAGTTATGTTTTCATCTACACATACCTTTGGAAAAAAAAATCTTATGCTATTTTCCTTAGAGATTTAAATTAAAGCATTGTTTAAGCCAATTTATCTCTAATTAAAAGTATGAGTTTAACAAAATTAAGTCGGGGCGTGAAAACTTCCACTCTCGATAGGGGACAACTTCAAGAAAAGGGTTTGTCCAGAATACGACCCTCATGGTAACATCAATGTGATTCAGATGTTTAGAAACATGAACTTCATGCCCATACTGGGGCTAGGACAAAGACAACAAGGAATACTTGAGCCGATTGAACTGAAGAAGGCTTTCCCTCCTTGTGGTTTGGGGTATCAATCGTCAGAACAAGAGCTCAGAATGATTCGCCTGTCTCGACCAAAGAGAAGACTAGACTGCATCCAGACTATCCCAGGTGACTCATTGAATTGACGATTCATCAAAGAGCAGACAAGAAGATAAAGCCTGGAATGGAGATCTTCTTCCAAGACAGCTACCCATGGGCCGAGAGTTCCCAACACCATGTACTACCGCTCATCAAAGATACCGAAGAGACTGAGGAAAGTGACTCCGAAGATTCCTCAACTTATAGACACTAGGGCTGACACTCTGTATGGTTCATTCAGGCACTACATTACCAGATCCATCCCAACTGATTAAAGCTACTGATAAACCTCTCCTCAACTGGCATGCTGCGCCAGTCTACCTGCTGAAATATCCCCTAATCCAAATGTTTACCCAATTTCTTCCTCTGTTGTCTATCTTTGTTCAAATGTAATCGAGTCCTATTTTGATGAGGTTCTCAATGTTATTTTTCCTATCAATGAAATAAATGAAGATTTTGAGTATCTTGTTGTGCCTTACATTAACTGTTTGGATTCTAATCAAATTTTTGATAATGATGATTTTGCAAATGAACAATTCTTAACTGATCTAAATAAGGTTAATAATAAACAACATACCATGTTCAAGTTAATGAAGAAGAAACTCTTGTTATTAACCTCGATTCTTGTAGCCAACTGCGCGAGATTAGGATAGGGGCTACCCTTAACGAGAATGAGCGTACACAACTCAAAGAATTACTGAAGAAATTCGTGGACGTCTTCGCATGGTCCTACGACGATATGCCCAGAATTGATCCTGAAATAGCTCAACATGAGATCCCCACTCTCCCAGATTACAAGCCGGTTAAATAAAGGTTGAGAAAACTCCGCACCGAATGGTCGCTCAAAGTTAAAGAAGAGGTGGTCAAACAGTTGAACATAGGCTTCATTTGTGTGATCGAATATCCCGAATGTCTAGCCAACATAGTGCCTGTATCGAAATCAAGAAGAAAAGTTCGGATGTGTGTAGACTATCGGGATTTAAACAAAGCCTCTACAAAGGATGATTATCCTCTACCCAATATCGACATGATCGTGGACAACACAACCAATCATGCTCTCAAGTCATTCATCGACGAGTTTGCAGGATACAACCAAATCACCAAGAAAAACAGATTTCATCACCCCATAGGGAACCTTTTGCTACATCGTTATGCCATTTGGTCTTAAGAACGCTGGGCTACCTATCAGATGGCTGCCACAACCATCCTGCATGATTTGATTCACAAAGAGGTCGAGGTCTATGTGGATGATATGATTATCAAATCCAAGATTAAAGAAGGTCATGTTCCTGCTCTCCGAAAGTTCTTCGAATGACTGTGACAGTATCAGATGAAACTCAATCCGCAAAAATGCATCTTCGGCATTACAAAGGTAAAACTCTTAGGATTCATGGTCAGTGAGAAAGGGATGGAAGCAGATCCTGCCAAGATGAAAGCCATACTTGAGATTCCACCTCCCCGAACAGAGAAAGAAGTCCGAGGTTTTCTTAGGAAATTGCAATACATCAGCCGGTTCATCAACCAGTTAACCTCCATCTGCGAGCCAATCTTCAAAATCCTTCGAAAGGATTCAACCAAGATTTTGAATGAGGCATGCTAAGAAGATTTTGACCGAATCAAATAATATCTAACCCAACCCCCGGTACTCATGCCATCGCAACCTGGTCTCCCCTTGCTCCAATACCTAACCATAACCGACAATACATCTGGGACTTTGCTAGCCCAATACCTTGAAGTTTATCGCAAAGAAAGAGCCATATATTACGCCAGTCACAAATTGGTCGGGTATGAGGTTAACTACACCACTTTGGAAAAGGCATGTGTCACACTTATCTGGGTCACCCAAAAGCTGCGGCACTACATTCGGCTGAATGGCTCGATGGTTGATACTCCTAGTCGAGTTCGATATAGTGTACGTCACGTAGAAAGCCATAAAAGGAAGAGTAATCTCTGACTACCTCGCTAATTACCCCATAGAAGAAGCTGATGTGTGGATCTCCAAATTCCCAGATGAAAACATCCTTTGCACTGCTCAAGATAACCTTCGATGGCAAATGTTCTTTGACAGCGCTGCCAATAAAAAGGGATATGACATTAGGATACTTCTGATCGCCCCAGATGACTCCCACACTCCCATAGCCATCAAGTTGGATTTCCCTTGCACCAACAACATGACTGAATACGAGGTATGCACAGTAGGCCTCAAAGTTGCTCTCAAGAAAGTTATTCAATGCCTGGATGTCTACGGGGATTCCGCCCTCATCATCGGTCAAGTGCTCAGAAGGTGGAGAGTAAAGGACGAGAAACTCCACCCCTTCCATGCCCACTTAGAAGAACTAGCCTCCCAATTCTGAGATATCACCTTCCATTACCTACCCCGAGCAAAGAATAACCTAGTCGATTCTCTAGCTACCTTGGCCTTCATGGTCGACATGCCCGAAGGAATAAATATGACCCCCTTCCTAGTTCAAAAGCAAAATAAACCAACCCACTGCTACCACATTGAGCTCGTCACCACAGAAGATCCCGAGATAGTTAATTATTGGTACTATGATATCTGGCACCTCCTCAAACATGGCAGGTATCCCAAGGGTTCCAACAAGAAAGATCGAGCAACCCTTCTAAGACTCACCGCCCAGTACATCATCTGTCACAAAGCACTGCTCAAAAGAAATTTTGATAGAACTCATCTGCACTACATCGCAGGGGCTGACATTGAAAAGATAATGCAGAAGATCCACAGGGGGGAATGCGAACCCCACATGAACGGTCACATGCTTGCCAAAAAGATAATTCGACAGGGGTACTACTGGACCACCATGACCCAAGATTGCACTGCCTATGTCCGGAGATGCCTCAAATGCTAATAATTCTTCAAACTTCAGCATCTGCCTCCACGTTAATTATACAACATGACCTCTACCTGGCCGTTCTCCACTTGGGGCATCGACATTATAGAGAAGGTTATACCGATGGCTTCCAATGGGCATAAGTTTATCCTAGTTTCCATTGATTACTTCACCAAATGGGTCGAAGAGGAGTCATACGCAATACTGAACGCTAAGAAAGTGGCCAAATTCGTTTAGAAAAACATCATCTACCGGTATGGGGTCCCGTACGAGCTAGTATCAGATAACGGGTTGCATTTCGAGTTAGAAGTCACAGAGGTGGTCAACGAGTATGGGACTTAGAGACACAAATCTTCTCCCTACCGACCTCAGACCAATGGTGCAGTTGAAATCGCCAATAAGAATCTCAAAGCCATCATCAGCAAAATGATCGAAAGCCATCGGTATTAGGCTAACTGTATCCCGTACGCCCTCTGGGGCTACCAAACCTCCATTCTAACCTCAACTGGGGCTACCACTTACTCTCTAGTTTACGGCATGGAATCTATACTACCCGTGGAGCTGGAAATACCCTCATTAAGCGTCATGCTTAAAAGCAAGGTCAGTGAAGAAGACTGGTGCCAAAGCCGTCTTGACGAGCTGACCCTCCTAGACGAAAGGAGATCAAAATCACTACACCACATACAAGGGTACAATCGCTAAATAGCGCATTCATTCAACAAGGGGTCAAGGACCGCGGTGTTCAAGAAGGGGACATAGCCCTCAAATAAATCATGAAACCCATCTGGGACCCCAGAGGGAAATTCAAGCCCAATTGGAGCGGCCCCTACATTGTCAAGAAGATCTTGTCCAGCGATGCCGCCGAGCTTAACGACTTAGATAGGGAAGAGATGTCTCCCTTCTATTTTTAAAAAAAATCTCTTCATTTACTTCTACCCAGAACTACGGGGGCCCGATCCTCTGCAAAAAACCATTTTCAAACAAAATTAATACTTTTCAAAAACTCCAAGGGTACGTAGGCATCTCATACACCTTACATGAGCACGACCCTTTCTTTTTCACAAAATACTATTCTTTTCTTATCTCCGAGAACAACAGTCAATTCCAACATATACTTGAACAAAATGATTATGTATGCCTTAGTAATCGGTATAGATAATTCACACAACACAAAATTCATCAAAGGGCACAACTGGATGATCAGAAACTTGTTTATTTCATTAATAAGAAATTACGGTACAGATTACATAAGAAAAGGAACGGATAACTCCTTTTCCCCTTACCTTCCTAAAAAGCCAAAATAAAATCCCCATATTTATTCCCCATTACACAATAAACTCTACAGGAGTCTTACCCACAACTACTAGAGGAACCCGCTCCATCATCATCATTATCATCATCTCCATCCTGGGGTCCCCAAGTTTCCCCTACCTGAACAGAGTGTTGCAGACACTCCATGGATCGATAAGCTCGAACGAGTTTTGAAAAAACCACAACACCTCCTTCTATGGTGTCAAAAGAGATAAGCCACTTTTGTCCAGTCTCCACTGCCAACATCTTGCTAACCACTCTCCTCCACAACCACTTCATATAACCCCCAGGGATATGCCAAACTCTCCCAATAGACTGAGAGGGATGGGTCGACGGATGTCGAATCTCCCACAAAGAGCCAAGCCGCAGGCGCAGATGCTCGGTCAAATCCTCTACCGGAAAGAAATTTAGTGTCCGAGGTGGCACGACCTATGCCCAGCTAAATTATCACAGAAGCCGCCAGAAATAAAAAGAGGTCTTGCTGAGACCAACCAGCTGCACATACGTGTACTCTCTTAGCTCCAGAATAGGCAACAATTATCCCCACTAAGGCACTGACCAATACAGATTCCGAGCCCTATGCTCCACAAGCCAATTCTACCAGCTCTCAATATCCAGGCCAACACTGAAGAAGTGACGTGAAAAGAAATTGGGTACAACTGATAAAGGATATTCTGGAAGAGTCACCAGGCGGAGTCTTTCAGACAACCACATGAATAGCATCACGGGGCTACCCCGCAGGAAGTCAGAACGACCTTCTCGCCAGGCATCTAGAACATTCAGGTTCTCCGCCAGTATCACCGCTGCAGAATTACAACGGTATGACATCCATGAAGCAATGGCTGCAAGTTGCAGATCCACCAACAGTTCCCCAGTCACCAGCAACAATTTTGAAACCAGGCCCAGAGCAACGGCTCCAGCATCACCTACTTCCCATAAATGCACGGACTGCAACACCGCCGGGAGGGAGATCATTCCTCCAATAACCAGTGATCTAGTCACCAAAGGAGAAATACGAAGAAGCCCAGCCAGCAAATCCCTGGGAGACTGAAAAAATTCGGGTAAAGCTGCAGCAACACTAGGATTTATCCCCAGCATGGAAGAAAATTCCTCGTATGTAGGATAAACTTCATCCAATCCAAAGCGGGATACATGGTCTTCGGGGTACCAAAATTGTACCAGCGCCATCAGCATGTTCCACTCAATGGACCAATTGCACCACAAAGAGACTCGACGCATGTTGAAAGCATCGTAGTTGATATTATAAGAGCACATCGCTTCCAGGGCTTCGAGGTAGTTAGCAAACTCAATGCTACCAGGTAGAGCCATCTTGCAGGACTAAGAGATAGTAGGCAAGTAAGTAAGAATGTGAAGGTGTGATGAAAACACTCCACCCCTACCCCTTTTTATACTTGAGAACCCTCACAAAAGACATAATCTCTGCAGAAATTGAAGGGAATCCTTCCCCACAAAGTATCAAAAAGGATGAAGAGGGCTCTAATCAAAGCTTTGAATTGATGGGACTGGACTTGACTGCCGATAGGCAGGACAAGGGTCTTGCCGATCGGCAACCCCCTATTTTTGGAAGTTTTCCTTTTTCCTCTTTTGTAAAAATCAAAAGCTCAATAAAAATAAATTAATATTCTCAATAGAATTTCAAAAATCCTTTTCCACCCCTATATGATTTCCCATTCTTAAAACTTTCCTCAAAATCCCAAAAATATCTCTTTTTACGGTCTCAGCAGCAAAGTAAAAAGCGCATGTGCATGCATTCACTCACTTACCATTATTAAAAGATAGTAAAAAAATCCCATTGCATTGCATATATATATATATTCTTTTGTGTCACATCAAATTTTGCAGGAAATAAAAGAAAAGCAAAAAACAACGGGACTCAGCTCGAACCCACATTCTCTCTCTCTCACCTACTCTTCCCATTCTCTCTAAGAGCTTCCACCCCTGCGACGCGCTCTCTTTCCCCTATGGCGAGACGACACACCAGCGCTACCCGAGCCAGAGTCCTCCCCGAACAAAGCAGACGACACCAAATAAAAAGGAATCGGGATCGCGTCTCGAATATGGGCTATCGCAGAAGATATCCAGTCTCTGATGTCCCTCAGCCAAGTGGTCGACACACGGACTTGTTACAAGTAAAAGGAAAAATTAGTATCAAAGCAAAAAGGATCAAAACAAAAAAGAAAGACAGAGAGGAAGAGGAAAAGATATACCTTAGGTTGAAGAACCTCCTCTGTCAAACCCAACTCCTCCGATTCCATCGCATGAGGACGATGCAACATGGGTACCATCGCTCCATCAGCCCGTCGGATGGTGTACGAAGGGGTATTCAATCGCATGAAGGGAACCTCTAAAGTCGTCACAGACGCCGATGGACAACCACCGCTGTGGGAAGACCCCACCGCCCGACTCGAACCTGCAGGAGGAAAAGGCAGGGCATCATATATGCTGGGAGCCATCAACCAGCTCATCACAAAGTCCATATAGCTATACGACATGACTGATCATCATCGCGATCCTCGCATCCTCCGGCATAGGCCGCTCCTGCCTTATAGACATAGAAGGCTGTGCAAGTGGCACCACCACCTCCTCCTCAGCAATCTGCCAAACAACCCACTCCCCCAGATACCAGGAATGGACGAACTTATGCGCCATCAAATGCTTCATCTGCGCATTCACCCCGATCGCCCCCGTATCCTGAATGGCTGTCCCTCAAGGGTAAAAGGTCACCTGAAAATCCCCGACAGGCATAAGTCAATACAAAATCAGATGATGCCAAAAATCAAGGCTAAAAAGGAAAGAGTCTTACCCTACCACTGGTCAGACCATTCAAGACTTGACGTACCGCCTCCAAAGAGAGATCCCTTCGACTGCCGATTGGCCTTGCGCCATCGATACAATCGGTAGAAATCCCCAACGGTATCGTCCTTCAGAACGATCAGCTGGGTATTGCACCTAATCATAGAACCACGTTTGCCAAAGACTGTAATTCACAATAAAAAAGAGACACATAAGGAAAATATGAATACATGAATGAAAAATGCGCAAAATTAAAGAAATACCTCAAGAAGATACGTGGCTCCAGTAAAAGTTTGCCGGCAGCACCGGCTAAATGCATCCAAAGAAAATAGAGGGTCGCAAAAGTCAGGCTCCCCCAATCATAGAGAGGGATGTTCGAAAACATCCTCAAGTACGGTAAGAACCACAAATGGACAACGTCACCACCATGAAACCTCCCAGCACCAGCAAAATGAACAACTGGGCCATCTGCCTCACCTGCAGCCCGTCCTCCACATCAGCCACCCTACTCAACAGAACATCCCTCAATAAGGATAGCCAGATGGAATCCACAGAGACTATCCTCCTTACGTCACCAAGTGCCGCCCGCGCCCCCTCCGGCCTCACCCTCAGAGAGCGATCCACCTCTATCTTCTCCCCATCGCAATCCAGTCCCAGCAGCTGCTGCACGTCTATGGGAGTCACGATCATCTCCCCAAAACTAAAATGGAAGGTGTGGGTAGTATCCCACCATCTCTCCCCAGAGTGTATAAGACCGCTGTCGACCGAGGCGTCTCATCCAGGGCAGATGCCAACCTCCCAAAACCCGCTGATGATACCACCCAACGCACCACAGGTGGAAGATGCTCCCAGACATACTTAAGTCCCATCGTCCCACGGGCTTGCATGTTCTTTAAAGAGATATCAGACTGTTAAAAGAAGAAACCTTGTCAAAATTCAAGAAGGAAGAAAAAAAGAGAAGAATGTCAAAAGTCAGGTTACTTACATAATCGCCAGGGCTCACCACCCTCGAGGAGCGATGATGCGACGACTCTCGCAGTAAGGTTTGCTCATCTGCAACTGACTCGAACGCAGGGTTGAGGCCGATTCTAAGGACCTAAGGGAGAAAGGATGACCAATTCAGAGGGTCGAGGCCGATTCTGAGGACCTACGGAGTGTGCTGAGGATAACCAATTTTATGGGTAGAAGCCGATTCTGCGGGCTTAAGTTGAGATGACCAATTCTGCGAGTCAAAGCCAACTAGGGTGACGATCCAAGACTGAGGTCTCCTCTCTTAGGTCAGAATTGACCTCGGTCTTCGATCGTCACCTTAGTTAGGTCAGAATTGACCTCGATCCTCATTCGTCACCTCTCTTAGGTCAGAATTGACCTCGGTCTTTGGTCATCACCTTAGTTAGGTCAGAATTGATATCGGTCCTCGGTTATCACCTCTCTTAGATCAGAATTGACCTCGGTCTTGGATCGTCATTCTTAGTTAGGTCAGAATTGACCTCGGTCCTCAGTCGTCACCTCTCTTAGGTCAGAATTGACCTCGATCTTGGATCATCACCTTAAGCCCACAAAATTGGATTCGACCTGCAAAATTGGTTATCTCTACATAATCCCATAGAATTGGCTTCGACTCGCAGAATTGGTCACCTATACTTAAGCCCACAGAATTGGCCATCTCAACTTAAGCCCGCAGAATTGGCTTCTACCCATAAAATTAGTTATCCCCAGCACACTCTGTAGGTCCTCAGAATCGGCCTCGACTCTCTGAATTGGTCATCATTTCTCCCTTAGGTCCTTAGAATCGACCTCGATCCTCTGAATTGGTTATCCTCCCTCAAAAGCATCATACGGTGTCTATTCGACGGCTATCGTTTGTTTCAAACTCACCCATCGAGGGGCTCTGTAGACACCCCATTCTGTTACCCCCTAAACTCTCCTTAGGTCCCTAGCACCTCCCTTCATCACTACAAACCCAGGTCATACCCTGAGTACTGACCTAGAAGCCATCGGGCACTCCCAGGCTTCGTTTGACCAAAATTCAAACTCATCAACTCGACCGAGACTGAATAAATATTCGAAGGGCACTGAAACCCCTTTCCAATGGTCCGCTCTGTGCGCGATTCTGACTTATGGTACTGACGAACGATCCGTTTTACTCCGAGAGGTCACCAAATGCTTTCAGGGCCCGGTTGAACAAAGTCAACTCCCCGAACTGGATCAAACTCTTTGAAATGTCGAAGTACATCTCCTAACCTTTCTAACGGTCCACCTCGTGCACGATTCTGACGTACCATAAGGACGAACGATCCGTTTGTGTCTGACGATTCCCTTTCCAAATGGACTGACGAATGCTTCCGAGCCATATTTGACCCAAAGTCAACCCCTAAACCCAGGAGCAGTCCAAAGAATTTCGAAGGTCTCTGAATTACATTTCCAATGGTCTACCCCATGTGCGATTCTGATCAACGGTTTGCATTCTGCGGCCATTTTTTCGAAAAGGACTGAAAAACACTGCCAAACGGCAGGTCCCAGACCCAGTGTGCCTAAACGCACCTGCTGATTGGCAGGAACAGGGCTATGCCGATCGACAATGCCATGGGCCTATAAAATGGAGGCCTGACCTCACTTGCAAAGAGAGCCCTGATCTGATAGATATCACTCTCAGCAAATCCAGAAAATCTCTCTTGAAGTGAGCGTGATTTCCACACCCAAATCCCTTTCTAACCTTCACTTTTCATCAAACTTGGTGAATTCACTACCCTACATCATCATCCAAGTCTAAGGGCTGCTCTCCAACATTCAAGATCAAGCTCAAGATCTTCAAGAAGGTCCAATTTTCTCAACTCTCTCCTTAAATTCTCATAAATTCGCAATAACTTGTTTTATTATTTAGCACTTTTATTATCTCATCTCACACATCCTAATATACTTTTTATTTAGTATTATTGCACATCCCTTATTTTCATATAAATAAAAACCCAAAAAATAAGAAAAAGAGGGTTTGCTCATGAATTCCAAATGGGAATTCTCATACTTTTCTTACACGTTTCTCACAACTAAAACACTGTTTATACACATACACACAGATACACACACACAAATAAGAGAATCCCCCCGATTGGATTTATGGGATAAACCTCATCCCTCGTTTTGCATGCGAACTACGTGGACTTTGATGCCTCTATAGGCTATGTAGGCATCTCAGGGTAAAACTCGAGACTCGAGTCCTATTTTTATTTTTCCTCTCATTTTCTATTTCCTCTAAACTCCACTCTCTTATATTATATATATGCGTATATTTGTTCTTAGTGGTGTATTATTCCGCATGCGTTATCGTTTCATCATAACGGTTAACGTAAAGATAATCGCGTAAATCCTATTTTCTAATATTATTTTTATACCTTCCTACGGATAACTCGCTTTATCTCTTCCATGATAGAAGTCGAGGATTCCTATCTCCACTATATATACACATGCACACATATCACGGGGAAAATAAAAAAAAATAACAAAAATTCACGAGAAACCGAAAGGGCGAAATGGGTGCCTAACACCTTCCCATTTTGTAACTTAGCCTCCGGACCCTTTTCGAATCATTTTGGTTTCGTATGCATAAGTATGCTTTGGATGATGTCCTTCAGAATGGCTCCCTTTCTTTTGTCTGTTTTGAGTAAAATAGACTGGCGACTCTAATCTCTCTACATTTTCACACCTCAACCAAATGACGCCGACCGAAGCGCTCCCAAGAGGGATGCGCGGGACCTCGGATCCTCCCTCATGTTCACCCGCCTGCCGCGAGGATCTGGGGGGATGTCCACAGCCCATCCCTATGCCCGTGGAAGTAACCTCTAAGATACAAATATACCAACCATACACAAATATATTAATTTCTATATCATATCATAAATATACTATAATAACGCCCGTATATATAATATAAATCACTCTTTAATATGCTCTGGCTATAATTGCCGAACTCTTATAGCAATGATAAATATCCCGAATGTTCCCATTCGTAATAGTATATAAGTATGTACACACTTAAAATACTAAACCTATAACTATTATCTTACTTAAGATTAATTCACACCTTAGTCACTTCTAAGGATTTATATATATAATCCCGAATACACCAATTCGTAATAATTAAATAAGTATACTATCAACTTATTTTAGTTCCATAGGTATCGCATCACCTATAATAATAGTCATCAATAGACGTACCGGATATCCGCTTATCCAAAATTCCATCCTAATCGCATCCTAGAATTTACTAAAATGCATTCAGTCCATATTTATTCTAACCGCAGAAATATATAAATACGCACTTGTCGAAGACCTCTCTCAAATGTTGCATGTCCAAACCATTTGTTAGGTCTATACCATGGATTGCACCCTTAACTCATCTAAGGTTCCCTTTTTCATTCTAAGGTTTACTCACCCTCAATACCGTCATCTAGGAGTCCTAATATCATATCTATAATCCCCTATAATAATCTCCAATTGCAATTTAACTCCCCCTAAACTCAATAATGGGAAAAACAATCAAATTCAGCAAAGGCGAATCGATTCGCCCCTAATGCGAATCGATTCGGGTTAGCGAATTGATTCAGTCTCAATCCGAATCTATTCGGAAAGTGTTCAGCAAGCAGGTCCTCAAAGGAGAATCGATTTGATCTCAACCCGAATCGATTCAGCCTGAGACAGCCTTAGAGGTCCCCTTATGCAAATTGATTCGGTCTAGATCCGAATCGATTCACCCTGTTCAGAGCTCACTGTTTGGGAGATTTCATCTTCTCCAAAATATCCTAATATCAACTCATTCTCCATTTTGTGGTTTCTAACCTCAACCAACAACACTATAATCATCCTAACACTGATTTATAGCTAGCACATCAATTATTTTATGGGATAAAACTATTTCTCTTGGATTTTAAGCTCTAAAACCAATTAACTCTCTTTTATCATTTTCTCCCATTTCTAACAATTTCTACAAACCATTAACATGGTTTTAACACTAGAATTCATAAAGGGGTTAACAACACATCATTTTGTTAACTCTAAATCAAATTTCCCAAATTTATTTTTTGGGTTCTAACCCAAAATTATCTAGTTTACCAACTACGATATGAGATACACACACTCAATTTAATAAAGCAAGTAAACACTTGCCTCGTGGATAAAATCCGGTGACCTCGACTTGAATCCCGCAGAGTTTGGCCCGAAATCCCGTTTTCTATCTTCATTTCTCCTCTTCTCTTCTTTTTCTTTCTTTTCTTCTTTTTATTTCTTCTCTCTCTCTCTCTCTCTCTCTCTCTCTCTCTCCCTTTCTCTCTCTCGTGACTTATAAGATAAAAATAAGGGCTTATCCCTTATAAACCCAAAAATGACTCGTTTACTCAATTACGAGTCCCTACTAGTCCAAAAATCCCCAGAACCCCACACTACCCTCGGGTACTCTATTCTGACTATCTCGGCCATTCCAAAACTAACCGTGCACTCGAAATATCCACCCAAGTCACTTAAGTAAAATTCACTAGTCAGACCCGACGCTTCTCAACACGCGTTTTCTCCAACATGAAATAATTCCCGTCGCTTTACCCAACTGCGACATAACATAAAATTATTTTGACTCGTTTACTTTGTCCCCAAAGTAAATGTAACACACATCGATAAATATGTAACACTCTTGAACTCCAAAAATTATTATTCACAATAATTCCTCTAATACCAAATTACGCCCACTTATGTAATTTAAATATCCATAAAAGTACAGGGCATTACACTTTGTTGGGGCATCTTCCCAACTAGCATTATAGCCTTCCGGCTAGGCTTCTTGGGGTTTGATTTTAAAGTCATTTCTCAATCTCTCAACATGTTCCTCGAGCTCAGCAACCTTGAATTTCAGCCTAGCTACCTCCCTCCCCAAAGAATTATTCTCTATTTGAATAACTTCACCAACTTGGGTAACCTCGGTGTTCTCATAAAGTTTGACCCTCAAAGAGTTCACCTCTACCTAAACTGAGGTGCCAATCTCCACCATCTCTTGAATACTGTCCTTCAACTTGGCAACCTGAAGAGTGTGCCTTGCGTGATACCGATTCAAATAATTCACAAATTCGCAATTTAAACTTATTTAACAAGAGTTAATTTTAAACCAAATTAAATCAACCCCCAAATATGCAACGGCGTGTGTATGTCAAACCATCACAAATAAAATTGCAAACACTCAGATTTTAGGAAAAAAAATCTTTTGAATTAAACATTTATTTCACTATAATACTTATAATGAATATAATGAAATCCACAATGAGTTAACCGCAGAAAACCCACATAGACCGCAACCTAGAGTCAGCAAAAACCGCAACTCCAATTCAACCCAGGAATACCCACGAGCACTTCCTATCGACACGCAGTCATTATCAACCCAGTATTCCCCTCAATAGCACCTAGATCAACAGTGGAGATCTTCTCTATAAGAGAAACTTAACACAAGATGTGTTCTTGGGTTCCAAAACAACTCACATAAATTATTGGGATCTTGTGAATTGAGAACAAGAGCGATTAAAGCCTTAAAAGTGAGAAGACAAAGTATTCTGCCAAAGCAGTTTCGTCTCTTGAAAATTCTCAGGTATTCTGATAAAAAACAAAGTTGTAAAACATATTTATAGAAAATCTAAGGCGACGCATCGCTCAAACGAGATAACAGAGTCGCTCGAACGATGACATGTGTCGTTCAAACGACTTCGTGTGACATAAGGATGTCGTTCGAACAAAATTAAATAAAAAATAATTTTTTATTTCGACTTTAGAAATTCGCCTCAAAACTTAGAAAAATTGTATTGACGAAAAATTTAAAAAGTCCGCTCCAACATTTAGAAAATATTTGATAAAAAATATCCCAACTCTCTAAGTGAAATGCTACGTAATTAAAACATAACCTTTACCAAATTTATCTCGCGGAGGCTTGAATGTTAAAGAACTTTGATATTCGTATCCGTCTTGATGCTTGAATGATCTTGAATTATTCTTCAACGTTTGTAGCGGTATATGACATACTCGAAAGGTAACGAACAAAGTCCTTACACAACCAGTTAAAATTGATTCTTACATTGCTCTTTCCTCGCCCTTAAGGACTTCAGATATTTACAAAGGATTTTCGATCCTTCACACTGATATTTTGCCCAAGGATCTTCCCTAAATGGGAGGTAGGAGGTATGTATTGGTCTAAATCGACAAACTACATACAACAAATCACAAGAAAAGTATTAGCACAAGAATATTAAGTAAACATATTCAAAAAGAAGAAAGATTTCATCTTCATTGATAACAAAAGTGTGACACCTAAGAGGTGGCCAATCCGATACTCCAATAATTACAGGAATCATAGATGGCCCATTCTTAGCATTACTGTCGTGAAAATAATATTTTTACTTAATCTTGAAAAACGGATGTCAAATTAATAATACGAGATAACCACCAATTATTTTATAAACGAATGTCAAATTAATTTGTATGTTTAAAGATAACCATTTTGATAATCCAGTTTGAAAAGAAGGTCGATATAAATAAAAATAATTAACTGTATAACATACATACACAACATAAAAAACGAATAAGCTGTCGGTTAACAGACCAGTACAAGCGGTTACATCGAGTATTAAAATAAATATCACAGTATATAAACAAGTACAAAATTTGGGCAACACGCCCGAATGTTCAAACTGATCATAACTAGAGTACAAAAAGATATAAGCGTCTATAAAAAATATCCTACAACATACGCAAAAATGTTATAGCTCCAGGACACTTGGATGGAAGGGTCAACACGGGTGTCCTTGCGGCGGAGCACCTGGACGTAAATAGAATCCACACAAAACAAAGAGATAGAAACGAGTCAGGTCCCGGTTGGATATGATATACATGTGAATAAAATGTATGACAGTTGTGGATATATAATAACATGCACAAGCCTATCTCGCTCATCATATTTAAGAATAATCCTCACCTCTAAAATAAAATGCACAACCTAACATAACATCGTATATATGGTGTTAACTATGCATTAAAACAAGAGAAATAACTCAATTTCAACTTAATAAGCTTACAATACAGTTTTTCACAATATGACTTCACTAGCCCATTCCTCATTAGGAAACTTATTCCAACGAGTCGATTTATAAAATGCTTTAGCCATTTATAAAGTGTCACATTCGGGAGAATAGTTATAACCACAATATATAACGATTCTAAGACCATCCTTCCGGGAGTCACCCCACTGGATGCGCCCCTAAATAGCTATCATCTTCCAGGGCTTATCAATAAGACAACCCGAGCATCCTAAATAGCGTCGCGTGGGAAGAGGCCATATACCTTCAACAGTGAGTCATAACCATACCCAGAATTACCTCACTTGGAATAAAATAACATCACAATATAACAACCGATCCAATGGTCGAGGAATATATTCACCCTGCATTCACTAGCCAGGGGACATCACCTAATTCGCTTAACTTCCCTTATGATAGCATTTAGAGAGGTATGTATATGCAAATCAATATTCACAAGATATGCCAATTTAAAATGTACATTACATTTTATCCGGAGCCATAAGCGTTTCATGACATACTTTTATAAACTACAGCATTTAATTTGTTTCCATATTAGTCTCGATGAATTAACGACAACCCTATAGGTCATCATGTATAATATTACCTCAACCTCCTTTCAAAAAGGCCACAATTATATATATAACCCTACCTACCCTAGACCTAGACTAGATCACTATGTGAAAAGGACCCTCACATTCTTCTAACAACTAATTAATCAAGTCCCAAACTAAGACCCAACACTCAATTTCTAACCTAGGTTCTCGATTCCCTTAATACTAGACTCTAATACTCTAGTTTTACTTCATGCAAGAAGGTTCCTAGGTCTAAACCTTAAAATAAATGAGTTAAGGAAAACTAAAGTTTTCGGGTGAAAAATAGGGGACCGGTCGACCGGCTCCTGACCCCCAGTCGATCGCGCCTATAAGGTTTTGTCTTATGAGAAATGCAATAAGCCTAATTCTCAAGGCCCGATCGACCGGTCAGGAGACCGCGATTGACCGCACTTTTAAAATATGCCTATCGAGAGAAGCAACGAGCTTTTCTCTTTAGGCCCGGTCGACCGGGCTATGGACCGCGGTCGACTGTGCTTGCCAAATCTCACGGCCAAACCCATCTTTTAACAAGCCAAACGCAAACCTCTAACCCTAATTTCTTTCCATCTCATAACCCCATCAACTACAACATTACCACAACATTTCTACACAATAATAAACCAATATAATCAACTCAACTCTTACAAACAACAAGATCTAAGGGTTAAACACCAAGATTTCTAAAATCCCACAATTTGTTCAATTCTTCCAAATACACAACTATCACTACAATTTATCCACATAAAATCATACATTTGCAAGTTAGAAACTTGCCTTAAGGTTGTAATCTCGGATTTTCTTCTGATAGCAACAAATCCAAGCTCCAATTGTTCAATTTTCCCTCTTTCTCTTCTTTTCTCTCAAATTTCTCTTTCTTTCTCTCTCTTTCTGGGTTTAGAAAACATATAATTGAGAAATAAATGTGGTTGGAATACTTAAATGCCCATTAACACTAAATTCTATCTTTAAATGTTACTACACCATTAAAATGACTCGTAACTACATAATTAAGTCATAACCGGTCAAAAGTGTCTGGAACCCAAAAATACAACATGGCACTTATTTTGACTATCTCGACCATTTCTGGACTAACCGCGCCCTCTAAATTGGCATCCAAAACAACATAAATTAATTCTTGTTCCAACGTCATTTTAAATCATAACCGTCGCTTTAGGGGTTTTACATTTACTTAAAATATGATGTTATTTACATTTATAACCGAAATAAGATATGATGTTATTTACATTTACTTAACAGTAAATATGCAAAATTCAGTAAATATTTTCTCTTAAATCACTTGAAATAATATTTACTCCAACTTCCTTTATTTTGTGTAATTACCCTACGTGGGAAATTAATTTAAAAATAATGACTAAAAAATAAGGGGTTTTACATACTCCCCCCTTTATAAAGGAATTTTCCCCTTAAAATTTAGGTGTACATTGTAAAAAGAGGTGCGGATACTTATCTAGAATATCGTCCTCACGCTCCCATGTCGATTCCTCGGCATTGTGATGTCCCCATTGGACCCGAACCATGGGCACCACCTTCGACCTTAGCCTACGCTCTCCGTGGTCTAAGATTGCAACTAGTTATTCTTCGTATGATATATCGGGTTGCAATTCAATATCATCCAAAGGAATGTGCCAGTGAGCTCCTTCATACCTTTTATACTTTTTCAAGGATGAAACATGAAACACATCATGAATCTGTTATAGGCGTTCCGGCAAGGCAAGTTGATAAGCTACGTGGCCTACTCTTGCAATAATGGGAAAAAGGTCCTACACAGCGAGGCACAAGCTTGCCTTTCTTTCCAAATCGCGTTATGACCTTCATTGGTGACACCCGTACCAAGACTTGGTCTCCCACCTCCAATTCCACATGCCTTCTATTCACATCGGCATAGCTTTTTTGACGGTTTTGAGCGATTCGGATGCGGTTGCGAATAAGTTCAATCTTTGAAGAAGTATCTTGGATCATTTAAGATCTAAGGAACTTATTATCTTCTACTTCCAACCAACAAGTAGGTGATCTACATGGTCGGCCATATAATGCTTCATAAGGTGCCATACCTATTGTGAATTGGTACGAATTATTATAAGAAAATTCGACCAAGGGAAGGTATTGCTGCCATCATCCTTTGAAGTCAAGTACACACATTCTAAGCATGTCCTCCAACATCTGATTGGCCCTTTTCGTCTATCCATCTGTTTGCGGGTGGTAGGAGGTACTCAACTTTAATTCGGTTCCCATTACTTCTTGGAAACTTCGCTAAAAATGGGACACACAAATCTTGTCTCGATCGGAGACTATATTAACGGTTTCCCCATGGTGTCTCATAATATCTGCAATAAATAGACGAGCGTAACGAGCCGTATTGTAATCTGTATGTATCGGTAAGAAATGTGTCGACTTGGTCAGACGATCGACGATAACCCAAATGGAATCATGATCGCTTTGTGATGTTGGCAATCCCGTGATGAAATCCATCAACATACTTTCCCACTTCCATATCGATATTTCTATAGGTTGTAATAATCTCGTTGCTCACTGATGGTCTACTTTCACCAATTGACAAGTAGTACATTGGGAAACAAATTCAAAGATGTACCTTTTCATACCCGCCCACCAATACTGACGGCGCATGTCTTGATACATTTTGTCTCCACCTGGATGTACTGCAAATCTGGACCCATGAGATTCAGTTATAACCGCACTCCTCAAATATCCCTCATCTGGGATAATAAGTCTATCGTGGAAATGTAACCCACCCTCAGAACTTATAGAGTGGGATTTTGCTCCCTCGGTTAACAATTGACATATTCGATCTTGGCAATCTTTGTACCTTCCTTGAGCTTCCACTACTCTCATCACAATCATAGGCGTAATGGTCAACACCGACATAAACGCCCTTGCTACATCATCCTCCTGGCTAAGTTCTTTCCATTTAGCCTTCCATACCTTTACTAACTCCCCCTCGGGTTTCCGACTCAGCGCATCCGCTACCACATTAGCCTTACCCGGGTGATAATGAATATCAAATTGATAGTTTTTCACAAACTCCAACCATCGACGTTGTCGCATATTCAAATCCTTCTGCGAGAATAAATATTGCAACGATTTGTGGTCCGCGAAAAGACTAAACTTCTCCCCCAGGAGGTAATGTCTCTAAATCTTCCAGGCGAAAACTACTGTAGCAAGCTCCAGATCATGCACCGGATAGTTCTTTTCATGGGGCCTTAGCTTGCGATAAGCATAAGAAATGGCCCGATGCTCTTGTTTTAGCACACCTCTCAATCCTTGCAAAGATGCGTTAGTAAAGACTAAGTAGTCCACCCCCTGCCTTGGTAGCGCGAGTACTAGAGCAGAAGTCAACTTATCTTTTAACTCATCAAAAGCTAGTTGACAAGAATCATCCCAAACAAACTTCACTCCCTTCCAAGTCAAATTTATCAAAGGGATAGCGATCTTGGAAAATCCCTTAATGAAACGGTGGTAATAACTAGCCAAACCTAGAAAACTACAAATCTCTGTGGGCGTCGTGGGCTGACCCCATTCCCTCACCGTGACAACTTTACTCAGAACTATCGAAATGCCCTCAGCTATCACAATGTGACCCAAAAACTGCACTTTCTGTAGCCAAAAACTACACTTCTCAAACTTAGCATATAACTGATGATCCCGTAGCATTTGCAGGACCAACCGTAAATGTTTAGCATGATCGACTTTAGTCTGAGATTAGACTAGGATGTCATCAATAAACACGATAAAAAACTGGTCCAGGAAGTCCCGAAACACTCTATTCATAAGGTCCATAAATACGGCAGGAGCATTGGTTAGCCCAAAAAGCATGACCAAAAACTCATAGGACCCATATCTAGTTAAGAATGCAGTTTTGGACACGTCCTGCTCTCGAATCCGTAGCTAATGATACCCAGTCCTCAAGTCTATCTTAGAGAAGTACGATGCTCCCCTTAATTGATCAAACAAATTATTGATCCGAGGCATATTTGTTTCTGATGGTAACCTTATTTAATTCCTGGTAATCAACACATAACCGGAGGGAACCATCTCTCTTCTTCATAAACAACACAGAAGCACCCCACGGCAACGTGCTACGCCTAATAAACCCATGATTTAATAATTTCTGAATTTGATCCCTTAACTCTCTCATTTACACAGGAGCCATACGGTATGGAGCTTTAGCAATTGACCGAATTCCCGGTGCTAAATCAATCATAAACTTAATCTCACGACTTGGAGGTAAACCCAAAATCTCATGGAAAAACATCTTTAAAGTCTCTAACTACGGGGATCGAATCTAAGGAAACGAATATATTACGTGAAGTCTCCTCCGCTATACAATATAAATACGTCCTAGAACCTCCCTCCGAAAGAGGCATACCCACAAGAAACATATCTTGCCACGGAATGGCAAAGACTATACTCCTCCCATAACAATTTACTATAGCACAGTATTTCACTAACCAATCCATACCTAAGATAACATCATACCCGACCATATCCAGGACAAGTAAATCAGCGTCAAAACGTAAATTACCAAGGTCTATTTCTATTCTTTTACAAATAAAGAATATGAGTGAATCATCACCTATAGAATATTCGACACTAGTAAAGGTAATCTCCGCATACTTAATCAACCCCATCGATTGAGGAAAATATCTAGCAATAAACGAGTGCATTGCACCCATATCAAATAACACATGACCCATATACCCTTGAATGGGAAACTTACCCTCGATAGCTAGCGGCGCGGGCTGGGCTGGAGGAAGTAAAGCATCCTAAATATGATAAGCATGCCCATATTATAATTTCCCCTGTTGTCAAGGGACAAATGGAATAGGCGCTGGTAGCGATAGATGTGCCTGCTGATGTTGTGGACCCCTAGGCAACTGTCCCCCAATCAACTGTGGACATGCTTTCCTAAGGTGACCCGGTTCCCACAATGAAAATAGCGCCCGCCATATTCTCCGGATAACGGCCCCTATTATTTCGAAACTGCCCCAAACCTTGGCCCGAATGGCCTCGACCTCCATTATTACCACGACGTGCTTGGCCTTGCTGGCCCACTTGCTACTGCTGCTGGGCATCCTGACTGTGCCTAAAATGGCCTCCACCAAAATTAAAGCCCCCAAAATGCTATCTCTTGGACGAATCCCCTTACTGGGTGTCCCTCTCCTTCTGCTTACTTCCCGACGATTGAGATAAGGGTAGTGCTCCCCCGGCACCGTTATCTCCCTGCTTACTAGGTTGCCCCGAAACTGAAACCTTCTTTCTCCCTTGCACATGTAGATGGTGATCTTGACAATGAAGCATTGATGCATTCATCACGTCACCAAATGTTTACAACGCGGGATTTCCCAACAAGTGTTGTCGTATTCTCCAATGCAAGCCTCCAATAAATTTCGATATCCTTCTTTCCTACGAAATTACTTCATCCGACATAAAGATTGCCAGACGAGTAAATTCCTCCTCACACTCTACAACTGAACCTTCTCCTTGGACTACATCCTAAAGTTTCCTCCTCATCTCCTGCAGGAGGAAAATACTTATGGTCAAACAAAACCCAAAAATCCGATATAGAAATAATATCCCTCTGCTCCGGTGTGGTCACCGACTCCCACCAGTGTAAATCTACTCTAACTAATTTGAAAGTGGCAAGGCTTTACTTCCATTCCCTGCTACAATATACCATTCAGAGATGACGCTGCATATCCTTCTTCCACTGGTTTGCTACTATCACATCAGAACCACCCTGAAATTCTGGGGGGTGACCCTTCAAGAATGATTCTTTTACTCTCTCCCACGGGGAAGGTCCTACATGGGCTTGCACCTCTGGTACTATCGGTTGTTGGGATTGAGGAAACTGTTGAGCCATGGCATTCATTACATCATTGATTGCCTGGGCGACGATATTAGCCTCCTCCGCTGCATTAATAGTTCCTTGTGGTAGTGGAGGTTCTACATTATCTCCTGTAACTTGATTTCCCTTTGCTGGGTGACCTCTTCTAGGTGGCATCTGGGACTGATACACAACTGAATTGGAATACAATTTAAAATAATTTATCTTTACAGAAGATCGCAACCATATACAAACAATATAGTCTTAACAATAGGGCTCTATATCAAAGAACGCTATGGTAAAACGTGACAAGTCCGCATAGATCCTAAGGACTCTAGAACCTAATGCTCTGATACCATCTGTGAAACCCCACTGATTAAAATAAGAGGTGGCCAGCCCGATACTCTAATAATTACTGTAATCATAGATGGTTCATTCTTAGCATTACTGTCATGAAAATAATAATAATACGAGATAACCACCAATTATTTTGGAAAACTAATGTCAAATTAATTTGTAAGTTTAAATATAACCATTTTGACAATCCAGTTTGAAAAGAAGGTGGATATAAATAAAAATAATTAACTGTATAACATACATACACAACATAAAAACCGAATAAGCTGTTGGTTAATAGACCAATACTAGCGGTTACACCGAGTATTAAAATAAATATCACAGTATATGAGCAAGTACAAAATTTGGGTAATACACCCGAATGTTTATAATGATTATAACAAGAGTACACAAAAGATATAAGCGTCTATAACAAATATCCTACAACATTCGCAAAAATGTTACAGCTCCTAGACACTTGGATGGAACGGTCAACACGGGCGTCCTTGCGGCGAAGCACCTGGACGTAAATAGAATCCACACAAAACAAAGAGATAGAAACGGGTCAAGGCCCGGTTGGATATGATATACATGTGAATAAAATGTATGACAGTTGTGGATAAATAACAACATGCACAAGCCTATCTCGCTCATCATATTTAAGAATAATCCCCACCTCTCAAATAAAATGCACAACCTGACGTAACATCGTATATATGGTGTTAACTATGCATTAAAACAAGAGAAATAACTCAATTTTAACTTAATAAGCTTACAATACAGCTTTGCACAATATGATTTCACTAGTCCATTCCTCATTAGGAAACTTATTCCAACGAGTCGATTTATAAAATGCTTTAGCCATTTATAAAGTGTCACATTTGGGAGAATAGTTATAACCACAATATATAACGATTCTAAGACCATCCTTCCGGGAGTCACCCCACAGGATGCGCCCCTAAATAGCTATCATCTTCCAGGGCCTATCAACAAGACAACCCGGGCATCCTAAATCGCGTCACGTGGGAAGACGCCATATACCTTCAATAGTGAGTCATAACCATACCCGGAATTACCTCACTTCGAATAAAATAACATCACAATATAACAACCGATCCAATGGTCGAGGACTATATTTACCCTGCATTCAATAGTCAGGGGACTTCACCTAATTCGCGTAACTTCCCTTATGATAGCATTTAGAGAGGTATGTATATGCAAATCAATATTCACAAGATATGCCAATTTAAAATGTACATTACATTTTATCCGGAGCCATAAGTGTTTCATGAGATAATTTATAAAATACAACATTTAATTTGTTTTCATATTAGTCTCCATGAATTTAACTACAACCCTATAAGTCATCATGTATGATATTACCTCAACCTCCTTTCAAAAAGGTCACAATTATATATATAACCCTACCTCCCCCTAGACCTAGACTAGCTCACTATGTGAAAAGGACCCTCACATTCTTTAACAACTAATTAATCAAGTCCCAAACTGAGACCCAACACTCAATTTCTAATCTAGATTCTCGATTCCCTTAATACTAGACTCTAATACTCTAGTTTTAATTCATGCAAGAAGGTTCCTAGGTCTAAACCTTAAAAGAAATGAGCTAAGGAAAACTAAAGTTTTTGGGTGAAAAATAGGGGACCGGTCGACCGACCCCTGACCCCCAGTCGACCGCGCCTATAAGGTTTTGTCTTATGAGAGATGCAGTAAGCCTAATTCTCAAGGCCCGATCGACCGGTCAGGAGACCGCGATCGACCGCACTTTTAAAATATGCCTATCGAGAGAAGCAACGAGCTTTTCTCTTTAGGCCCGGTCGACCGGGCTATGGACCGTGATCGACCGTGCTCGCCAAATCTCACGGCCAAACCCCTCTTTTAACAAGCCAAACGCAAACCTCTAACCCTAATTTCTTTCCATCTCATAGCCCCATCAACTAACAACATTACCACAACATTTCTACACAATAATAAACCAATATAATCAACTCAACTCTTACAAACAACAAGATCTAAGGGTTAAACACCAAGATTTCTCAAATCCAACAATTTGTTCAATTCTTCCAAATACACAACTATCACTACAATTTATCCACATAAAATCATACATTTTAAAGATAGAAACTTTCCTTAAGGTTGTAATCTCGGATTTTCTTCCAGTAGTAACAAATCTAAGCTCCAATTCTTCAATTTTCCCTCCTCTTCTTTTCTCCCAAATTTCTCTCTCTCTCTCTCTCTCTCTCTCTCTCTCTCTCTCTCTCTCTCTCTCTCTCTCTCTCTAGGTCTAGAAAACATATATTTGAGAAATAAACGTGGTTGGAATACTTAAATGCCCATTAACACTAAATTCTATCTTTAAATGTTACTACACCATTAAAATGACTCGTAACTACATAATTAAGTCATAACCGGTCAAAAGTGTCCGGAACCCAAAAATACAACATGACACTTATTTTGACTATCTCAACCATTTTCGGACTAATCGCGCCCTCTAAATTGGCATCCGGAATAACATAAATTAATTCATGTTCCAACATCATTTTGAATCATTACCGTCGCTTTAGGCACAATGATGCAACAAAATAAAATATGATGCTATTTACATTTGCTTAACAATAAATATGCAAAATTCAGTAAATATTATCTCTTAAATTACTTAAAATAATATTTACTCCAACTTCCTTTATTTTATGTAATTACCCTACCCGGGAAATTAATTTAAAAACAATTACACAAAAATAAGGGGTATTACAAAAAGGAAGGAGGCCAAGGGACAATACACCAAGTCTTTAGAGATCACTACAAAAAGGAAATCGTACAAGGAAGAAATGAGAAAAAAATTCCTAGTCTACGAGCCTTGGTCCTTCACCTGATCATCTTGAGCAATGGCCTTTCCCTTATCAATAGTGGGCTGCTCCTTACCAACATCATCTCCAACGTCGACCTCAATAAGGATGTTCTCAGTATGATCAGCAGGTTGACTATCTCCCTCTTCATCCTCCTTGAAAGGGTCGGGACCAGTAGAATGAAGGACGAAGAGATCAGATTCGACATGAGTTCCAACAACCTTTTGGGCCTGATCCTAACACTTCTTTAATGTCACCTTACAGTCGTAGGCTAGCTGCTGCTCGACATCATTGTAATCCTTATTGAAGCCCTTGCGATAACCGGCATCCTTTTCTTGCGCAAGGTCCTCCTCCAGTTTAACAACGTTGCTAGATAGAGCTTCATTCGCCTCTACCAGCTGGGCCTTCTCGGTGACCATCACTTTTTGAGATGCCCTAAGACCATCACAAGCTTTAGTTAGCTTCTCTTTCTCTTACCCCCACACCCGATGAGCTTCAGCAAAAGCCTTTTTCTCAGAATTCATAACTTCTCTTAGCTCTTGTTCGATCTTAAACTAGATGGCATGGTCGTCTAGAAGAGTTGTGAAATCATATAGTAACCACACAAAAAGAAAGAGAGCAATAAGTTAAGTGCAGAAATAAAGAAAGTACATAGAGATAAATAGTAGAGAAGACTTACCAAGGCCATACCCTGAGCAATTTTGAGGGTGAGCTAGGATGACCCCAACCTCAAAGAACGCTCGCAATCATAAGCACCGTCCTTTTCAGCATGTTGGGGGTGAGGTAGCGGGCATCACCCATGCTATCCCCATCAGCAATTGTGACAGGAGGGGGAAATATAGAGGCTTCTAGAGCCAACTTTCTTTTGGCCTCCCTCCTCTCGTCTTCTTTATTTTTCTCCTCTTCCTTCTCTCTCTCTTCTTCTTCTTCTTCTTCTTCTTCTTCTTCTTCTTCTTCTTCTTCTTCTTCTTCTTCTTCTCCCTACTCTTCGGATCCCTCTTCTTCCTCCTTTATCACAACCGGGTAAGAAGGACCAACATTAGGAGATTTTAATATTGGAACCTTATCGTCCGGACGAGTAATAAAACTCATAATAGTATTTTTGTATTCCAATAGGTAGGCCACCGACCTCGGGTGCTCACCATCCAGTAACCTTTCCTTGATGTTCTAGGCTTTTAGTAGCTCATCGACATCAACCTCACTTATATCAGGCTCTTGATTTTTGGCACGAGCTGTAATAACAAAGGGAAAAGAACATTAGCTAAGAGGACAGAGGTTAAAAAGCAAAAAAATCACAATCAAGAATTAAAAAAGAGGAAGCGATCTATTTGGTCCTCTCCATAGTAAAAAATTATAGGGCCCTGTTGCCTTTCGCCCACAACAGTAGGGGGACGTTGCCAGTTTCTAGAAATGAAAATGTGTTCCCAATAATCCTTATGGGAATCTGAAAGATTAACCACCAGAATACTCTCAACCTTCCTAGTTTTTAAATACAAAATACCTTCCTTGGTTCGCGACCACATGTAGCAGTAGAAGATCTCGACAAGGCCTAATTTTATCCCATAAAGGGTGTTTATCCTATGAACCCCATTAACTATCTTCCAAACATTGGGGGCACACTGGTCAAGCACGATTACAAAATATCTAAAGAACTTATGGAGAAACTGGCTAGGGGGAAATGTTAAACCCTATAGGTTATGAGGAGGGTGTGAATCCAGTGCCCCCTTCAACATCACTAACATTTCTCGTATCATATTATTCATATTGAGTTAGTTTAATCCTTTTTAGTGGTATCTTATATACACGCTCACTCCTTCCATAATCAGGTTACATTTTCATTATTTTGCTCAAATTTTATATCCTTAGGAAGTTTAATTCCCATATTTCCCATGGTGTGGATGTAATGGCTCCACTCCTCACATATGAACACACTTGTACATCATATATATTCACTTTGTTCATTTTTCACATACGTGAAAGTTTCTTCACATACACATATGCGTGCATTTAAGTGAAGGAGAATAGTTTGCATACCACAAAAGAGACAGAAAGGGAAGAGTGGGTGCCTAGAACATTCCCCCTCTGTAACATAGTCTATGATCCCATATTTCACTTGGTTTTATATGCACTAATTATCTTTTAGCAATATCTTTGTAGGTGGCTCCTTATTTTTCCAGTTTTGAGTAAAATAAGTTGGTGACTCCGATCTATACACATTCACACAGATCCCATTACTAATGACGATCATGTGTATCCTTTACCCATACTCTATCGCACGCGTGGGAGCGCCCTTTCTGAGAGAGTGTACGCACTATCAGGAGGAGCTAAGATGGACATAGTAGTGACCCCACTGGGGACATTCCGAGGACTAGACTCTATTTACATAGTTTTTTTCTTCTTCTCCTGCATTATCATTATTTACACACGTGTATATATTTTCCTAGTTATACATTTACTTCTCTCATTTTTTATTGTATATTCTCACATGCTCTTTATGCCATAGTTATATGATGTTGCTCATATACATTTCTCTCCATCTCATGTACATGATCATCTTTTTAACACATGTAAATTCCAATTTTTCTATCACATGATTCACTTCACTTGTATCTATATCCATGCTTCACTTATCTTGTACATATTCACATGCTCCACTTCACTTGTATATTCACATATTCTACCCTACTTGTATAATAACTGTTTTATCACATGCCACTTTTATATATTTCGCCCTTTTTTACTTCATGCTTAGTAGTTGTACATATCCCTCTTAGCGTATAAAATACTTTATATAAAGATATTAATAAAACTCATGCCTTTTTGACATTACATTACATGAGCATTGATTATTGACCCTATATTTATCCCATACTGCAGAGTCACTTTGTGATGGTTTTTTAGTTTTATGGGGAACGATTAACCTAAGAAATAAGCTCCCACCTTCCACTAGCCAAGTAACCTCGACGTATATCGAACGGTTCCCCCGCATCATACCACTTGACGAAACTCACGATGGGAGATATATAATAGGCGCTCTTTATCGTACATCAAGTACATCGAATTATCTCTCAATGAATGATGTGGTGACAATTATTATGCAACACAAATAGATAAGAAAAAAACGATCACCAAGAAAGAATATGGAATGTAAGATGACAATCACACAACAATGGATGTACGTGGTTCAACAAAGAGGTGCCTACGTTCACGGTGGTGCAGTCGATGTTATTTCTATATACTCCGTGGAGTCCTTACAGAAAATACAACTTGTCCTTTTACCTCGGACCTAGGGTTCAATATATACACGTACGTTTAGGTGAGTGGAGGTGTTGGATTCCCCCACGTCTTCCATCTCTCCTTATAACCTCCCTTAATGGGAACGTGGGAAGAGATCGAATCATAATCAAAATAAGAGGTGGGGGGCTTGGACTTTGGGCCGCTAGAATTGGGCTACTCGTTCAGGCCCATGATCTTAATTTTGGGTACCCACAATGCCCCTAAATTTGTTGGGCCATGTTTTGGGATCAATAAATTTAAATGATTAGTCATAACGGCTTTCTGTTCATCGTGCAACTCTTCGAAGGTTGTGAAGATGATTTTGGCGGCATCCGCTTCGTATTTGGTGCACTATGATTAGCGAAATATAAAGGTTTTCTGAAATAGCCACTTTTCTACCGTCGTTTCAATCTTTCTAGCACTCTTTCATCTCCTGTGAGCTCTAGCTCTTTGTACCTTCTTCTCTCAATCTCCATTGTCATTGCTTTCTTGTTGTTTGGACCCGTGCTTCTTCATCGTTTGAATCGATCTTCTATTTTGTAAGTTTCCTGTACCTTTTCTTTGCACTTTCTCTTTGAGTTTGTAGCTTTCTAGGGTTTTCAAATGGCGAAGATTGGGAATAGGTCGGTCTCTGAGTTTAGGAAGTTTTATAACATCCCTGAGTGGGTAGGTATTGAGTGTTGCGCTTCCCCTCCTAGAAACGTTAGAGAGATAGATGACGCCCACTGGATCCATATTTTGTTGCTTTCCCAGGGGGGACTCACTTTTCCTCCAAACGATTTGTTCTTGCATTTTTTTGGATATTTTAATATTGTTCCCGCACAATGCTCGCCCAACGTGTGGAAGATAGTTAATGGCGTACATAGAATAAATCAGTTGTATGGTACCAGGTTAGGGCTCGCCGAGGTCTGTTTTTGCTATTCCTTTTCTCGAACTAGCTCTGGTATCCTCTATCTCAAATCTAGGAGCCCTGACAGGGTATTGGTAGTAAATATACCTGATTCCCATAAGGACTACTGGCAAGATGGTTTCCTCATTAGAAACTGGCAGTTTTCTCCCCAATTAGAAGGGTTGAGTTCCGAGAGGTTCTCTGTTCCCTTTTATGGGGAAGAATACATAGGTAGACTTTACTCTGTTATTTCAATTTTTGTTGATTTGTGATTTTTTTGATTCTTCTTTGTTCTTCTTCTACAGCGAGGTCAAAGAACTTGGAGCCTTCTCTCAGCGAGGTCCGTCTCTCTGAACTATTTAAGTCTTGCAACATCAGGGAGCCTTTGGGTGACGACGAGCATCCCAGGTCTACTGCTTTTCTTCTTGAGTACAAAAATGTTGGCTCCAGTTTCATAGCACGGCCTGTGGACAGTAACCCAGAGTTTGATTTCTCTGAAGAGACTGCTGCGGATCCTATCCAGTTGGATGAGGAGGAGAGAAGCTCTGAAAGTGACATCGTAGGTGTTGTAAGCAATTTGGGGGGAGAGAGCTCCAGTAGTAGCAGTTCTTCTGATCGTGGGGAGGTTTCTGAAGCTCGAGAGTCGTCGAGTACATCTTGCAGTTCGAGCGAGGAAATGGCTCCTCCAAGGAAGAACTTAATCCGAGATGATAATGATGATGAAGACCATATGCTTCTCGCACAGAGTTCAAAGAAGCAAAAATCTAGCTCTGGGGCTGTGGCTACTGGTTCCCGGTCCTCTGCTCAGGAGCAGGAGAAAAATAGGAAGGAAGAAGAGCAGGTAAGGGAGAGGGAGAGAAAGAAGGAAGAAGAGAAGAAGAAGATGGAGGAGAAGAGAAGGGTAGATGAGGAAAAGAGGAAGGTGGAAGCGAGGACGAAGGCTGGGCAGGCCTTAGTCCCAGTGTCCGCGCTGCTCGAGGGGGCTTCTGTTATAATTTCCCCTCAGTTGGCCCCTCTTCTCGAGAGAGCTGTTCTCCCAGCTGATCGCCAAAGGGCGGTGGGGTCCGAGCAATTGTCCCTTCAGGCTAGTCAGAGGCTAGCTTTGGTAAGATTTTTCCTTTTATCCTATGTTTTTACGTATTCCATCATTTCCTTCTTTTAACATTTTCTTCTTCTTGCAGTTTGTGACTGACTTTGTCGTGCTATATCGTTCACGCAATGAGCTGGTGAAGAAAAATAGCGAGTTGGAGAAAGAGAATGCTGCCCTGAAGCTGAAGGGTAAAGAGCTCGAGGCTAGTTTTAAAGCCGTTAACTTTGCTCGAATTTCATCCGACCTGGCTCTTGCTACAGCTAACCGGGAGAGGGATGCAACAGTTAAAGATCTGAAGAAGCTGTAACAATCCTACGACTTGGTTTGTTCGAGCAAGCTGGCAGTTGTGGAAGAGAACATGGTGCTTTCTGAGAAGCTAAAGAAGAAGGAGTCTGAGGCTGTTAATGCCAAGGAAGACTCGTACAATTCTAGTTGCGCTGCGGCATACGAGGACGCTGAAGTTCATATAGGCTATATTAGTCATCTGAACTACAAGAAGGGTTGGAGCAAGGCCCTATTAGCTGCCAATGTCGATATCGACTCCCCTCTGTTTAACGAGCATGACCCGGATCCAAAGCCAACCGTGGATGAAGTCCCTGCCCCTGTTGTTGAGGGTGCTGACCCTGTACCTCAGATGAACCCTGCTGATGTTTCCCTTATTGTGGCGACAGAGATTACCCCTGCCGAGGGCGGTGCCACTGCTGATGCCGATAAAGGGAAATAACCATCAACCTCTGGGCAACCTGAGGTTGCTAACTAGCTATCTTCAAGGATTCTTTTGTATTTTTGCTTTTTCTGTCTGTAAGCTTTCTTCTTACTGTTTGATGTAATTTGAACCTTTATTAATAAAAAGGCTTCTTTTTCCCAGCGCAGTGATTCTTTCTATCTTTTCGATGCTTCCTTATGTCTTGTAGTTGGTTGATGTAGAAGAATATATTCCTGCCACATCTCAATTGGGAAGTACCCTTGGTCCTAATGCGAGTTCTAAGGTTCGCCAGGCCTTCATTAAGCTTTGCAAATCCCATAGGTCTAGGCGTCAGAAGTATAAGGAGCAATCTGAACTTGTGGACAAGCTGAAGGACAGGCTCCAGGAGATGGAAGAGGTTGGTGCTTCAGTGCAAGAAGAAGTGAATGCGTTGAGAGCAAAGCTTCTTGATGCTTACGAGATCAACCAGGTTGGTGAGATGCTTCAGCAAGAAAATAAAGCTTTAAGGAAGGAGGTCTATAGACTTAGGGAACACGCGCCAAGCACCGCCCCTTCAGTATTGCGAGGCTCTTCATCAATGCGAGCTAGGGCTGGCTCGAGCGGTATTCATCCTGTGCTGCGAGGTTCCTCATCGACGCGAGCTGGCAGGAGCACCAAGAGACGAGATAGGGAAATGGAAGAGCTTCGAGAGAGGGATATGGAAGATCTTCGTGGTGACATCCATCGAGCATATGTGATCGCTGCTGGGCTCCAGAGGGATGTCACTCGGTTGCGGCACTTGTTTAAGAAAGGTCCTCGGCAGGTGTGGGCTGACGGCTACGACCAGGGTTGGTCAGATGCTCCAATAAGATTGTTAGAGTTCGAGGAGCTTTCTTTTATCAGGGGGTGGCTGAGTGACTTGAAGGAGCTACAATCCTGAGGAACTCGATGCTCTGGTATCTCCATGAGATTTCTCCCTCTACCCTGATGCCTAACCCTTTCGAAGGGATGATCGATGGATCCCCATCGATGCCATCCCTCGGTAATTATTAGAGTCGGATGCGAATGAGGTTGAGGAAGAATTAGCTACTGCTCCCGATGACGGACGAAGAGCTCGAGTGGATGACTATCTTACTTAGAGGCCTCACCCCCATTGAGATTTTGCCAGTTGTTGCTTTTTGTATTTTTGATAATGTAAATGCTTTGGGCGAGTTCGCCGACTAAACATGTATCACCATTATTGTAAGTATGATGAATTAATGAAAAGTTTATGTTTTGGGCAAATTTTTTGACTAAACAAGTGTATCATATTCTTCATATTCTTGCTGCTTTATGATCTTCTGAATTTGTGTTGTCATGCAAGTGTCCTCCCAGCCCAGTATAATATCGAGATACCATTGTGCATCACTTTAACCCTTAGGTCGTGTCGTCACACTCCCTTAGGCCTAAGTGTGGCAATTGGCGAGGACACACCTGATGTTGGATGCTCTATCCGATCAGGATTTTATTCAACCAAAGAAGGTTTAATGGCCAGTATAAAATTTGGCCATATTGCCTAAGGATCCCCTGTAGGCTTCATATATTGCCAGGGGCAATGCTAAGAGGTCCTTCGTGTTTCATAACGATGACCTAAGGAGGGACACTTCCCTACTAAGGCGTGGTGATCAATATGCCTGTCATTTGGAAAATATGTGCGATAAAGCCCATATAGCCTCTACTTATTAGAATGCAATTGTTTAAATAACTTTTATTAATGACAAGGGAAATGAACTTCTAGTTATATAACAAAAGAATAATCAATAGAAAAGATCTAAAAATAGAATCTCTTGAGATTGGCTGCGTTCAATGCTCGTGGTATTTCTCTGCCTTCCATCGTTTCCAAGTGATAGGCGCCTTGCAAATCGTCTCTGGTTATCTTAAAGGGTCCTTCCCAGTTTGGGCCTAGCTTGCCGTCTGATGGTTTTACTACACTGCCCAGGACTTTCCTTAGAACATAGTCCCCAACTCGGAATGCCCTTGGGTTGACCCTTTTGTTATAAATCCTAGCGAGCTGTTGCTGATAGCTCGCTAGTTTTACTAGGGCTAGATCTTGACGCTCATCGGCTAGGTCGAGCTCGGCGAGTAATGCTACATCATTATGGCCCTGGTCGATAAGGTTGGACCTCATTATTGGCAAACCTGCTTCTAGTGGGATGACTGCTTTCATGCCATATGTCAGCAAAAATGGAGTTTCTCCTGTTGCTCGCCGAGGAGTGGTTCGGTACGCCTATAGGATATGGGGTAGTTCATTTACCCATGCGCCTTTGGCTTGATCCAATCGCTTCTTTAATCCATCGATCACAATTTTGTTGGAAGCCTTAGCTTGGACATTGCTCTGAGGGTAGGCCACCGAACTGAAGTGCTGTCTGATACCGTGTTCGTTACAGAAGTTCTGAAAAGTGCCACTTTCAAACTGTGTTCCATTGTCGGTGATGATGGTTCTGGGGATGCCAAAGCGAGTGATTATGTTCCTCCATATGAACCTTATCACATCAGCATCTCGGATGTTCGCCAGGGGTTCCACTTCGATCCATTTGGCGAAGTAGTCAGTCGCAATAAATAGATATTTGCGATTGTCGATGGTGATAGGCAGTGGTCCCACGATGTACATTACCCATTGGGCGAATGGCCATGGGCTGGACAGTGATTTTAGGTCGCTAGCAGGCTGGTGGACCATAGGAGCGTAGAGTTGGCATTTAAGGCACTTTTGAACATCCATCGCAGAGTCCCTTTGCATGTATGGCCACCAATAGCCCTCCTTCATTGCTCGAAAAGCTAGAGACCTTCCTCTGATATGGCTTCCATAGATTCCTTCCTGAATCTCATGTAAAACTTGCTCGACATTCCCTGGGTGAACTCATTGGAGGTAGGGACCGGAGAAGGATCTCTTATACAGGTTGTCCTCTGGGGATAAGTGAAAGCGAGCAGCTCTGACTCTTATCTGGTGGGCAGTCTTCTTATCATTCGGGAGCCTGCCATCCTTCAAATAGTCCCTCAAGGAGTCCATCCATCTGGGAGCTGATCCCACCTGGAGTACCTATTTCCTGCCTGGTAGTCTGCTCTCGTGGATGCTTGGGTGAGTGAAGAAATCGATGGGGATGGTTCTTTTTAGGTCGGAGTCGACTGTCGAACTCAGGGCTACTAGGGCATCAGCATGGCTGTTTTGCCCTCTGGGAACCTACTGGACATTGATCTCTTCGAAGCTCGCCATTAATTTTTTAACTAAGGCGAGGTAAGCTGCCATTCTTTCATCTTTTGCATTGTAATCTCCATTTATCTAATTGGAGACTAATTGGGAATCGCCGAACACCTGTAAATGCTTTGCTCCCAAAGTGTGTGCCTTATAGAGGCCGGCTATTATGGCTTCTTATTCTGCTTCGTTGTTGGAGGCTGCAAATCCAAGCCTGATTCCTTGCTCAAGGATTGTATTTTCTGGGGTAACGAGGACAATGCCTACTCCGGACCCCTTTGAATTGGAGACTCCATCAATAAACAGTTTCCAGGTTCCCACTGTCGCTTGGTCCTCCTTTGGCCTTGGTAGTTGAGGTTGGTTGGAAGGTACCTCACCCATGAATTCGGCTATGAAATCAGTAAGGATCTGTCCCTTGATGGCGGTACTTGGTTGAAACTGGATGTCAAATTGCTCGAGCTCGACTGACCATTTAGACAGCCTGCCCGACAAATCCGCTTTCCTCAGGAGATCTTTAAGGGGGTGCGATGTAAGGACGATGATTGTGTGGGCTTCGAAATAGTGCTTCATCTTCCTCGAGGCCACTACTAGTGTATAGGCGAGCTTCTCCAGCGATAGGTACCTTTGCTCGGCGTCGAGTAGGGTCTTGCTCGCGTAATAAACAGGGTGCTGGATTCCTGCAACCTCGCATATTAACGCAGAGCTGACAGTGTGGTTAGAAACGGAGAGGTACAAGTACAAAGAATCTGTTTTCCGTGGTATAACGAGCAGTGGTGGAGATCTTAAGTATGCTTTGATCTCGACCAGTGCTTGCGAGCAATCTGGGCTCCACTTTACCGTTTTATTCCCCTTCAGAAGCTGGAAGAAAGGCTTGCATTTCTTGGAGGATTTATAGATGAAGCGATTTAGGGTAGCGAGCATACCAGTGAGCTTCTGTACGTCCCGGATTGTTCGAGGTGGTTGTACCCTGTTAATTGCATCAATTTGGTCTGGGTTAGCCTCTATGCCTCTCTTACTGACCAAGTACCCAAGAAATTTTCCTGACTGGACACCAAAAGAACACTTGCTTGCATTAAGTTTCATTCGGTACTTCCTGAGGATTTCAAAGGTGTTTGACAGGCCTGAGAGGTGATTTTCTTTCCTCTTACTTTTAACGAGCATGTCATCGATGTAGACCTCCATGGTGCTTCCCATCTGGTCCTTGAACATCTTGGTGACCAGCCGCTGATAGGTTACCCCTGCATTTTTGAGCCCAAAGGGCATTACCTTGTAGCAGTATAATCCAACTGTCGTGATGAACGCTGTTTTGTCTTGGTCAGGGGTATACAAGGGGATCTGATGGTACCCTGAGTATGCGTCCAGAAAACTCATTCGTTCATGAGCTGCAGTGGCGTCCACTAGTTGGTCTATTTTTGGGAGGGGGAAACTATCTTTAGGGCACGCTTTGTTGAGGTCAGTGAAGTCGATGCAGACTCTCCACTTCTCGTAGATTTTTGGAACTACTACTGGGTTGGACAACCACTTGGGGAATTGTACTTACCGTATGGATCCTGCATCCAGTAATTTTTTGACCTCCTTCTCTACCGCTTTAGCCTTCTCGGGTTCAATTCGTCGTGCCTTCTGCGTGATGGGTTTGAAGGCAGGATCGACATGCAGCTGATGGCAGACCAAATTAGGATCGATTACAGGTAGCTCGTATGGCTCCCATGCAAAAACATCTATGTTGCGTCTCAGTAGAGTTATCAAGTCCTTTTGTTCCTGGTCGGTGAGAGATGCTCCAATTAAGACGACTCTATTACTGTCGCCATCTCCAGCCGTAACTTCTACTAGGTCCTCGACGACCCGCTCGGAGGGGAGGAGCCTGGTTTCCTCCACTCCAGGTCTTCCGTACTTTAATTGCTATTTAGAAGGTGTCAGACCTTCTTCTGCTTTCTCGTTGGGCTGATCGGCCTTCCTTTCTGGCCTTGGTCGGATGGCTGCTATGAAGAACCTTCTTGCCATTACTTGGTCGCCGTGGATCTCCATTACTCCTCACTCGGTTACATATTTGAGTTTCTGATGGTAGGTCAAGGAGACTGCCTTCATCGCATGAAGCCATCCCCTGCCGAGGATGGCCTGATATGGAGAGTCGATGTCAACTACCAAAAACTCGATCATCTTGGAGACGCTTCCAGCGCGCATCGGTAATACAATATTTTCCAAGGGCATAGTTATTTTTCTAGCAAAGCCAACTAAAGGGATAGTAGCTTCCTTTAGGTCAGCGACGCTTAACTTTAATTTTCTGAATAGGTCGAGATACATTACCTCGGACGATCTCCCTTGGTCGACAAGAAACTTGTCGACGTCAAAGTTAGCTATCCCGAGGGTAATGATCAGAGCGTCGTGATGTGGGGTTCTTACTACCACCAGATCTTTATCTGTGAAAACAATATATTTGTTATAGTTGACGTCATCCACTCGTCGACGCTTTCCTGACTGTGACTTTGCTGGATCGATCTGAAAAGCCTGCATTACCGCTATGAGTTTCTTCATCTCCATTCGAGCTGAATTTCCTTGGATCTTCTTGGCATCAGATGCCCCGTGAATTACCACGAACTCATATTCAACGTCATCTTCGAGCACGTTATCAGGTCTCGCTTCTCTGTTGGCAGCCACTTTCTCTGCCCTTTTCTCCACAAACTCGTTCAAATGCCCAGACTGGGCTAGTTCCTCTAGGTGAGACTTATGAGCTTTGCAGTGCTCAGTCTTATGTCCTCCCTCTTTGTTAAAAGCGCATCTTAGCGCATTGTTCCTCTTCGAAGGATCTCCTCCCATCTTCCTGGGCCACTTGATGAATGGCTCATCTTTGATCTTCGCGAGAATTTTGTAAATTGGTTCTTTGAAGACAGTGTTGACCGTCTGGAATGCTTTCAACGCATCATTGTTCCCTCCGTTCTTGCAGCCATTTTTGCCCCCGTTCTTTCCTCCTTTCTTTTGGCTCTCAGCTTTGACACTGCCCTTGGTAGTGAGTTTAGATCAACTATTTTCTCCTGTACTGAGGCGGGTGACATCTTCCACCTTAGCGTACTTCTCGATGCGGGCCATCAGGTCGTCAATAGTCATAGCCTCCTTCTTCGTCAGGGACTGGTAAAGAAGGGAAGAACTGGGTAGCCCAATTTTGAAAGAGGCCACTGCCACCCCCTCCGAGCAATCCTCGATCTCATTGAATAGCTCCCAGTACCTTTTCGAGTAGTCTCGGAGTGTTTCTTGAGGCGTTTTCTTCATTATTAGTAAAGCATCCATCCTTTTGGGATGGGAGCTACTGGTAATGAAGCGGGCCGTAAAGAGTTCAGCCAGGGATTTAAAACTTCTGATGGATCGGTGGGGGAGCCTTTCAAACCATTTTTGTGCGACGTCATGCAAGCTCGAGGGAAAAATTCGGCACATTAGCGCGTCCCGGTGGTTCTAGAGGGTCATAGCCTGTCGGTATTGCCTGACGTGATCAATGGGATCAGTCTTACCGTCATAAATCTTGAACCTTGGAATGGTAAATTTCTTCTTCTTCTTTTTCTTCTTCTTCTTCTTCTTCTTCTTCTTCTTCTTCTTCTTCTTCTTCTTCTTCTTCTTCTTCTTCTTCTTCTTCTTCTTCTATATCCCTCGTGAAAGGTGACTTCATCTGGGTTTTGAGAGCTCGTCTTGGGAGTTCTCGGGTCGATCTGGTACCATGGTGGGTAGGATGTTGGTCTATCTCCCTGCGAACCAGGTTTCGTATGTTTTAGTCGCTGCGAGTGGGGCTCTGGTAACGGCGAGCTCTTCGCTGCTGCTCGGGGAGGTCGTCGTTTGATTCGCCTTCTTCAACCTTTTGAGATCCACGCCTAGGACTCTTTCCTCGACTGTGAGACTTTCTCGCCTGAGGGCTAGGAGTACGGTACAGACGTCTCCGGTTATCAAGATGAAGCTCCCTCTCTAGTCTTTCCAGTCTTCTTTTCAAGCGAGCATTCTCAGCCTCGTATCTGCGAGAAGACTCCCTCTGCTCGTGGAGCCTTGCCTCGTATGCATCAATCAGTCTGGATATTTGTGTGGACCTCGCTGGTCCTTGGCTTTCTTCTGAGGCTGGCCTTTCCAAGCGAGCCCTCTAATCTGAACGTCGAACTTCAGACCTAATCCTGCGAGGAGCAGGTGGTTCTTGAATATCCCCTGCCTGGGGGGATTTGCTGCTGTGACCAGACATTTTAAATTCCTTTCTTGGCGTGGGCTCTTCTCAGGGAAAGATGAACGCTTCCCACAGACGACGCCAATTGTGGTGACAATTATTATGCAACATAAATAGATAAGAAAAAAGCGATCACCAAGAAAGAATATGGAATATAAGATGACAATCACACAATAATGGATGTACGTGGTTCAGCAAAGAGGTGCCTACGTCCACGATGGTGCAGTCGGTGTTATTTCTATATACTCCGGGGAGTCCTTATAGAAAATAAAACTTGTCCTTTTGCCCCAGACCTAGGGTTCAATATATACACGTACGTTTAGGTGAGTGGGGGTGTTGGATTCCCCCACGTCTTCCATCTCTCCTTATAACCTCCCTTAATGGGAACGTGGGAAGAGACCGGATCATAATAAAAATAAGAGGTGGGGGGCCTAGACTTTGGGCCGCCAGAATTGGGCTACTCGTCCAGGTCCATGATCTTAATTTTGGGTACCCACCAATGAAATAATCACTATGCATAAATAAGTAATATGGGTGAACCGAATAAACCATCGGTCACCAAATAAACATTTACAGTTTAAAAATCGAATAATAACTGAGTATGGAAATATAAATGTCTGACAAAAGTATAAAAGTCTACTAGTAAGATAAAAGCCTATCCATCTATAAGCAACATACACAATTGTAAACACATCTGGGGTGTATGATTAGGCATAAATTCTTCCGATTTATCCCCTTAATTTAGAGGCTTTTATCACCTCATACGATGTAAACTGCGTTAATTTATCTCATATCTTTGCTACTAATATTTTTCATATAGTTCATCGAGTTTCGTGTATTCTTATTGCATTTTACAGATATTTTATACAAGTGAAGAGAATAGGAAACTCAAAATCGAGAAATTAAGAAAGAAAAGAAGGAAAATCAAGGGGCAAATAAGTAATTTTACACCCTGAATTCAAATACGAAAGCCAGAAGAAGTTGAAGTCCGTGAGCCAATGAGAGCATAGGAGGAAACGACATCCAAATTCGAGATCCGAGTGAAAAGTTATGAAGGTTCAAAGTTGTGAAGAAATCATGAAAAACCACAAAGAAAAAGACTTCAAAAATTTTCAGCCTCAATTTTTCACAGCAACGCTGGAAAAGCGAACCAATTCGACCCAAGAACAAAAATTCTGTTTGGTTTTCTGTTTGGTTTGCAATTATAATTCTATTTCTTTGTGTTTTTCCAGCCTCAATTCTGTTTAGTTTGCAATTATAATTCAGGCCCCTGTTTGCTATTATATTTAAACACATAAAATAAAATAATATTTAAATCGGGCCGTGTTTGGCTTGCAATTATAATTCCGTTTTCTGTGTTTAAAAATAATTCTGATAAAAATTTGCGTTTTACAACCTGTTTTTAAACACTGAATTATAATATTTCGTGTGTTATAATCAAGTTTTTCAGAAAATAACAAAATGGTGTTTTATAACTTTTGTTTTTTATTTTTCAACTCATAAATATTCATTCTTAGTATTTTAATACATTTATACCTTAATATATAATATACATACATAATACATTAATATGTGTGTAAATATTATAAATAAAAAAATATATATGTACATGTACACAAAATTACGTATATTTATATTATTAAATTTTATAATATACTAAGATCCATATGTTAAATAATATTATCAATAGATACATGATACTTATATAGTTTTATACATGTATTGATAATGTATGAAATAATATAAAATATACATGTAGTACATATATATTAAAAAATATTATCAATTCATGCATGCACACACACACACACACACACACACACACACACACACACACATATATATATATATATATATATATATATATATATATATATATATATATATATAAGTATAATATAAATATACATATTCGTCAATTTTGTAAATTTTCAAAAAATTGTATTTAAAAACAGGTTTACCAAATGCGCACCAATAGTTGTAAACACAAAAACTGAATTTTAAAATTGTATTAAAAAATAGAGTTTAAATAAAGTTTTCTGAATACAAAATCAAACGGACCCTTAGTAATTTTAATTCTAGTTTGCATTTAGATAGTAGAATTCAATTCCAAAATTTATCACCTTTTTGTTTCTTTTCTCAAGTCAGTTTAGGGTTAGTCATCTTACCTACATCGGCATGAGAGATCGTCCTAGTTCCCGATGGATTCGATCCCGTCTTACCGGGTTATTACTTACGCGACCGATTTGCACTTGAATCATAATAGCACGCACTAGAGACACATTTTCAGCCGCGTTAAGTTTTTGACGCCATTGTCGGGGAACTTAGGTAGACTTTTAGGTTTGTTGATTTAGTCCCAAATTTGATTCCAAATTTTAAAAGCAAAAAAAAAAAATCAAAAATCCAAAAAAAAATCCAGAAAATTGAAAAGAAAAAAAAAAAATAATATCTCTCAACTCCATTTCATGCAAAATCCGCAACAAACACCTCAATTTACTCCTGCATGCATTCACGAGAATCCAATAGTTGAGTAAAATCCTAATAGTCCACATACTCCTCGCGTTCCACAATTTTGGGTTCCACCTCCCATACCTCCAAACTCCATCACGAGTCACACCTGAGTCACACTTCTAGGACACCGAGTGAGGATTCTGAGTTAGTGGGATAGAGAGAAATGTCTGATATAGCCAATTTCGGTACGGGTGAGGGAAACCTACCGTATCGTCCCATGAAAGATATTTTATATCCTGAGCGAACTATCACCCCTGGGTGCAATCTACTTCCATACAATGCAGGATAGGTCCACTTTTGTAATGGGATGATGAAAATTCTTCCCATATTTCACGACATGGATTTGAGAAAAACCATACCTCCACATCCGTGAGTTTGAAGAGGCACGCGACACATTTAGTGATCAAGCTTACATGCAAGACGCCCTTCGCCTAAAACTCTTTCCTTTTTCCTTAAAGGATAAAGGGAAGTCTTGGCTTTAGTCTTTACCACCGAACTCCATTATACCATGAACGGATATGCAATCCAAGTTTCGCTCGAAATTCTTTCCACAACATAAAACCAACTCCGTCGAGGCTCAAATTCAAGCCTTTCGATAACAAGATAATGAGTCATTTGATCAGTGTTAGGAATGCTTTCAAGATTTAGTTAACTCTTGCCCACATCATGGATTTGAGAAGCATCAACTTATCTCTTTATTCCATTAAGGGCTTACCGTAGTGTCTAAACAACTTGTTCAAACTATGTGTGAAAGACCGTTTTGGGAGTTAGATGCGAGCGATGCCGAGGCTCATCTTAAGTATGTCACCGAGACTACTCAAGCATGGGACACATCCGATCCCAATGCCCATAATCGACCTCGAAAAATGTCCACCACTCCTTCTGCGTCTGGTCAGTACCAAGTGAATAAAGATACCTTCTTAGATCGTCGACTTGATCAATTTGAGAAAAGTATGAGAGACATACTCGAGGCACGAATAATAGAAACTATCGGATCCATCCTAGCCGTGAAAGAGAAGGTGTGTGTTATTTATGAGGTAGGAAATTCAACAGAGGAATGACCGAAGATACCCGCTTACAAGGTCAATCTTCAAGAGCAAGTGAATGCGGTAGGAGATTTTAAGGGTAACTTTAATGCCCCGTATGGGAACTAGTACAAACCTTCGTGGAGAATCCACCCTGGTTTTAGCTACAAGCAACAACAAGCTGTGTTAAATCCACTTCACATGTTGCCCCACCTCCACCTCCTCCCCAATTTCAACAAGCGCCACCTATGCGAGTACCACCTCCCGCACCGTATATTACCCCACCGGGAAGAACTCTCGAGGATAGTTTAAATCAATTCATCCAATCTCAAAATACAACCAATGCTAAGTTTGAGCGCATGTTCACTAAGATGAATACAAGTATCTCTAGGTTGAAAGCATCCTTAAGTATCCAAGAAAATGGCAAGTTTTCGGCCCAAGGCCAAAGACCTCCTCAGGGTCAACCTAGTGTTAGCTTTACATCCAACGCAAATCAAGAGCAATGTAGTGAAATTACCACTCTACGTAGTGAAAGGTTTATTGACTTATCACCTCTTCCATGCGAAGAACAAAATGAAAAGGAGATTTCTCCCGACATGAAAAAGGCCAAAGATGTCCCCTTAAAAAATAGTGGTAATGACGACGCAGGTGGGCCGAAAGTGGTTGTGAAACCTCCCAGCGCAGTCCCATACCCTCAACGTTGGTCCCTCACTCCAAAGAGACCTCTCGGGATGATATCCTAGACGTTCTTAAGCAAGTAAAGATTAATTTACCTTTTCTCGAGACCATAAGGAAAATTCTCGCGTACGTTAAGTTCCTTAAGGACTTACTCACGATGAAATGTAGGCTCAAGGTAAAAAAATATGTTCTTAGCACAGAACGTCAGTTTGGTGCTGTTGAGTGACCTTCTGCAAAAATATAATGATCCAGGTGCACCCACCATTTGATGCATATTGGGGAAGAACCGAATCGAGAAAGTGCTAATAGATTTAGTGGCGAGTGTTAACATTATTCCCTATTACCTATATAAATAACTAGACTTGGGTGCCCTTAAGCCCACAAATATGACTCTCCAACTCACGGGTCGCTCCACGAAGATGCCTCGGGGAATTATTGAGGATGTGATCGTTTAAGTTGACACTTTCTACTTCCTGGTGGATTTTGTCATTTGGGACGAGGAGCCATCCGTTCTCCCTAGTGATCATGTGCCCGCCATCCTTGGCCGCCCATTCTTAGCTACGGCTAATACACTTATTAATATTTAGAATGGGTGAATGCAACTAACGTTCGGGAACATGACTCTTGAGATAAATATCTTTAACAACACCAAGAACGAGGGTGATGAGAGCAGACCTCGAGATACAGATCTTATAGAGGAGACATTACATGCGCATGAGAGGAATCACAAGAAAGAGCCGCTAGGGGTAGGCCTTGTTACACCAAGTGAGAATGGAAATTCTAACGTTGAGCAAGAGGTGGGGGAGGCGTGTTTATTGATTGCGATTGAGAGCGAGAGTGAGCACATAGGCATGAACGAAAGAGAGAATTTTGAGGAGAGAGAGAGAATATTCAAAAATTAAGCATGCGAGAGAGTTAGGAGATATGAGCTTAGAAGGTGTCGAGAAAGAATTCTAGCCGGTGGAGGAGAGTCGTACTGTCAAAATCCAACCTTTATTGGGCTCGTTTATTCAATTAGAGGAGAGTGAATGGCAAGATATGATAGACGAATTCCTTCTTTGTGACCATCCACCCATACCACTTGAGTCCTCTAATGCAATTGAGGAAAAGACTCAAGTATCTTCCGATTTAGAGCCCGACCCAAGAGCTCCTGAAACTAAAAGAGATCGAGATGTTCCCTTCAAGTTAGTGCACATAGTCAAAGATTCGATTAGGCACCACGAGGATCTTAGTGAGTCATCCTGAGACCCAAGGCCTCTCCCTTATCTATGGGATTGAGCCTAACTTGTTTCGAATATCTACTTATGACAGGAAGACAGGGTAAACTAGGAGAGAAACAAACCCCCTACAAGGGGTCTGGTGAGTTCGTCTCACACCCGATGCGTATGGGGTGATTGTTGTTGTATTTTTGAGTCGTGTGTTAGAGTTATATAGTGTCTTCTTGCATTTTAATAATTTACTTGTTTTGTTTGTCACACTTGTTATTTTTTCTTCTTTACATCTTATTCCTTTTGATTGAGGACAATGCAAAAGTCTAAGTTGGGGGGTGGGTGGGTGACAAGTGCGTCTTTCTAAAACTTCATAAATTTTTTAAAATCCCACCCCCCCCCAAAAAAATAGAAAATTTTCGAAAAAGAAAAAATATTTTTCTTCAAAATAACTAAAAATTGGAATTTTAATTTTTAAAAAATGTCACAAAATTTTGTTTGAAGTCTCAAATTTGTAAAATTTCAAATGCACAAAGCCGAAATTGACCAGATATGGAAATTGAGCGAAAATTGATGACTTAACGACTAAGTGTGGAGATTAATTAACCCGGTGAGATTTTGAGCCTATCAATTTTTGTGAGTTATTAAATCAATACGAGTTAATGGTCAACTCAAAGTTCATTTCAGCGTTTTAATAAGTCGTTGATGAGCTCTAAATTTTGGCTTTGATCGGTCGAGTGAGATGTTATCTTAAAAAGCGCGCTAACATATCTATAAACTAATTTAATCTCGAGACGCATATGGTAATATAATTAGTAATTCGTACAATGAAGTAGGGCCTCGTTTGTTACCCCAAAATTTTAGCCTTAAAAAATTGTGAAACTTTTTCCTTTTGCAACCCAATTTGAGCTTAATAAAATATTTTATCTTTCCGTTTGGTAACCCAAATAACCCATTTAGCTCGGAATGATGAAAATTTGAAAAAGTCAAAATTTAAGTCCAATTTGTGCGATAAAAAGTGGTAAGAAAAATAGAGTAATGCTCAAGAAAAATAGCAAGAAAAGAAAAGAAAAAGTGAAAAATAAAAAAAAATAGAAAAAGATTTTTTTGAGTAATAGCCCGAAACAACACTAATGGACATCATAAGAAGCTTTTCCAATTTCGAACTTTCCAACCATTTCCAATGATCACCCAATACACCTTATAACCCGAAAAAGTCCTAACTGAGTTCGAAGTGCAAAATTTATTACCGCGTGAAGAATCTAATATACGAAAATATAATAAGAGAGATTAAATGGTGTGTATAAGAGATGATGTTTCCCATTTCCCGATGATCGTAATCCGATGAAGAGATCTTTTCACCATAAATAATTTTCTTCTTTCAGACTTGTGTGCGTGACCTTGTGTCCATTGCATTTACTCTTATAAATCACACACACCGAGAGAAATAGCCACATTCCGACTGATTCATTTGTGAGAGATTCTCGTGACAATTTGAATCAAAATGAATTTTTAGAAAGTAACGTAATGATTAATCTGTGGAAATTTGCGATTTAATTTTAGCTTCACACACACACATTATGATTTGAGACTTATGAATATGAATTATGGTGATTATTTTTAGAAAGGTTTAAATTGTACAATTTTTAAGTGTTTTGATTTTTCTTTGAGTCGAAAATGAATTTTGTGGGTATATTCACTGCAAACCCTCACGAGACAACACTCGTCCTACTAGGGTAACCTAGGGGTTTAACAGCTTGTTGCATGCGCTAAATGCAATCGCTTGCCCGTGAAAGAGGTATTCTATCCCAATAATAGGTTGATAAAGAGTTGAGCCATGCTTCGATTCTTTTACATTGATTGGGACGATCAAAGTTCTAAGTTAGGGGGGGTTTGATTAGTCATAAATTCTTTCAATTTATCCCCTTAATTTAGAGGCTTTTATCACCTCATACGATGTAAATTGCGTTGATTTATCTCATATATTTGCTATTTACATTTCCTATATAGTGCATCGAGTTTATTGTAATCTTCTTGCATTTTGTAGATATTTTATACAAGTGGAGAGAAGAGGAAACTCAAACTCGAGAAATCGAGAAAGCAAGAAAATAAGGAAAATCAAGGGTCAAATAAGTAAATTTACACCCGAAATTCAGACGCGGTAGCCAAGAAGAAGTCGTAGTCCGTGAACCAATGAGAGCATAGGAAGAAACGGCATCCAAATCCGAGTGAAAAGTTATGAAGGTTCAAAGTTGAGAAGAAATTGTGAAAAACAACATAGAAAGAATAAAAAGATTTAGAAAAATTTCAGCCTCACTTTTTCACAGCAATGCTCGAAAAGCAAACCGATTCGCCCCAGCCAAGAACATGTTGTTAAATTTTTTTATGTTAAAATTAGAGTTGTACTTAGCTCAAACTCTTGTAAATCTGTAGGATTTTGATTTCAAATTACCACCAGACTTTAGGAAGTTGTTTTTTTTGTATGTTTTAGAGAGCTTTTGAAGCCAAGAACCCTAGGGAATTACTTTCTGTTGAAAATGAAGACCCCCAATTATAAATTTTCTTTTGAAATTCAATATGAATTTCCTTTAAGTGCGGAATAGGATGGTTCAAACACATAATCAATTTACAAATTTTAATTTCTTCAAAATTAGAATTAAACTAAACAGAAAGTGACATCAAATTAATCAACTAGCAAATATTCACTTAAACAAATTAACTCAATTCAAGTCCTAAAATTTGCCTACACAAATCAATTCATTTTTGAAAATTAGGCTGAACCAAATTTTACCAAAATAAATTATCTTGACTTGAATTAAATGATTCTAAAATATCACCCAAACTAATTTTGGCACCAAATTAAACTTTAGTATGATAACATCTAATTTTATCTTGAATTACCTAAGAATGTATTCTAAGGTGATTTTGCAAGATAAAGAGAAATAAATCACACTACGCCGCGATGTACGAGAAAAACCTAAATGGGTAAAACCTCGGACGATCCTAGCCTTAAGTCCACTAAGAATGGAATTTTACAAATACAAGATAGATGACTTACATAACTCGACTCGACTCCTTCATGCCCATGACGCATATTCTTGTACCAATATCTGCTTAGCCGATAATCCCGGACTCCACCGAAACCTTGGACTCCTCCAATGAAACTTTTAGGACTCCGTCAACCACACATAATGCCTTTCACCGTATGAGCATGCCGCAGCAAAAAACAAGTCTTCTTCTTTAAGGGATGTAGAAGTAAACCCAAATAACTCTTCAAACGGTAGAGTAGAACTCGGTGCCAAACACTCTCCAAGCAAGTATATAACAATAGGAACTTGGATTGAACTTAATTAATGGGTGTATGCGTTTTGGTAGAAATTAATTCATGAAGGCTTAAAAACACAAAAACATGAACTTTTGATTTTGGAAATTTTCTCTCAATATTTTTCTCTCCAAGTGTATCAAAAGTTATATAAAATTTGTTGGTTCTCGCACATATAAAATCTGGAAAAAAAGTTAGTGGGAACAAAGGTGGGAAAGTGGACAAAAACTGCCAAAACTGTTTCCTGCCCGAAATCTCGTTCGAACGACTTTTTCGTCCGAACAACATTTCGTTCGAATAACTCTTCTAACGATAATCCAGTGTAGAATAGGGTAAACTCGTTCGAACGACAATTTCGAATGAAATGTTAGAATAACATTTTCCATATTTATAAAAAGTACACCCATTAAAAATTATTTCAAGACTCCTACACACACACACACACACACACACACACACACACACACACATATATATATATATATATATATATATATATGTGCATTCATACCTTTTGGAGACAATGGAATACAGTGATGTTGATGACGCATAAACGAGGCATAAGAAACTGGTAATTAGTGTCCACTTGAAAAGCTGGCCGCTACGTCTTCAACTTTACGTGTCATAGACTTGAGGGATACACATGAACACTATCCCATGACTCATATGTTTTTGTCCGGAATTGACCCAAAACTACAAAGGACTCAATTGAAAATTTACGTGCTTACAAATCTCCCCCTTTGGCTATTCCGGGAAAAAAACCAAAACAAAATCCTAAAGGGCCGTCAAGCTCAACTAGACTAAAAAACATCCCACCCAAAATTAAAAATACAAGCTTGACTCAAAACCCAAGGATGATTATCTTTGCCGATGAAAGTTGTCGTTAGAATAATTCCTCCACACTTAAGCAAAACATTAAACGCATAGGGAATATCAAAATTTTAAATGCAATGAAAATAAATACTCCACCTTAATTAATTCTCCCCCTTTATCTAATATGATCTACCTAAGAAGATAGCGCTCTCCCCATAAGATAGATCTTCTAAACTAAAGGTTTAGAAACCACCTCTCCCCCTTTTCGTTCAGGAATAGACAAAGGAGATAGAATTAATATAAATACTCATTTCTCCCCAATTTTTTCTTAAAAATTACATAAGGGATATAAAGATAGGAAAACAAGTAAAACATAATGGTGCATGAAGTATTAAGAACATGAATACATATCGGAAACAAACATATAACTAATCCATACAAAATTAAAGGATACCAACTATGATGCGACAAAATGATACCAGTTTAAAATATAAAATATTAAGCACGTGATATCAAACAAAATTTTCCAACAAGGTAGATACAAATTATGAATTAACGCATAGGACTAGCAAGCAAGGTAAATACTAAAAAAAAACAAAAAAATACCACACATATATATATATACACAAAAAAAATCACTAACACACATGCATATATACATAGGTATAAACACCCCACATGACAGAAAATAAATTAAAATTTTCACACTCGTATGGAAAAAATCTATCCAAATACATGTGGAAAATGGTAGTGTAGGGGTGTGAACTAGTAACAATTAAATTTTGACCCAATCACTTAAAACATGTTCACGGAGTTCTCATTTGATTTCAAAAATTTATCACATTAAGATATAGCTTCACGTGACAACAAAAATTGAACTCAATGAACAAACATACACAATTCACATAAGCCTAGAATTTTGATGATTGTACAAACCAATAGAGTCATGACAGTAAAAGCTTAACTAGGATACAAAGTCATTGTGCAAACCCGTTAATACATCCAACCAAACTCCTCATAAATTTTCTTTTCCTTTTGACCATATTAACTAAACTATTTTGCCTTGGCAAATATTCTTTGTAATGCCACATTTTTAAGACCTAAAATTCATTGGTGGCTTTTCACATAAAGTCATTTTGACTTTCGCAGACCGCTTCCATTGATAAATAACTACACCGAATAAACATATTTTTTTCTATTTTTAAATTCGAAAAACGGTTATTACATGCACAAATCCTCCATAGTCATAGAAAAATGTAGATGACTAAATTGATAGTCACTTAAATCAAATATACATGTGAAGTTTAAATTTCAAATGAGCTAGTGCATGTGTGAATAGAGACATATAAAAATAGAATCCATTAAGCAACGTAAAATCCAACTACTCTATGCAAGCATGCCAAAGAACATTTTAAGGATTGACAATCTTAACCAAAAGTTCTAGCCACATGGAAGAGAAAAAGGAAGGGATTCAAACTCAAGTATATGCCACATAAAGTGTGTCAAACTAAAATACACAAAAAAAATCTTTTTGAGTTTTTGGAATTTTTGTAACCAAACATAAATAATACAACTCAAAAGAAAAACAAAGAAAATCTTTTTGTATTTTTCAATTAATGCAAACTAAGAGGAAACAATATAATGCAAAAGATAAACATTAATCGTATTTCTAGCATGTGATTAATCATAGGGCATAGACTAGAAAAATGATAAACGAGCATAAAATTAGCATGATAATATGGCATGAGGCACAAAATCTAAAGTATGCAAACAAAGCTAACACATTCAACCTCTAGATTTTGCAAGGGAGGAAGCATGTTAAAATAAATGAGAATAAAAAATCCTGTTTTGTAAAGAAACCAAGTCGGATCTCCTAACCCAAACTAACGAAGAGTGACAATCTTAGGATTTGGGAATCTTACCTACTTCGGTTACCTTACTCTTGGATTTCCTAGAAATTCTTTGAAGATCAAAACAAAACTTCCTAAGATGACCTTTTCGACCACAATATGAGTAAGTAAAGACACGTCGAAAAGAGTACCTAAGGATTGACCTCTTGAATTGTTCCTAGGTGATTCTCTCAAAACATTGGTTTTGGCTTTATTAGAAGGATCGTGACAAGAAGTGAAGCCTAAACCACAAGTGTCATTTCTGACTTGGACGGTTCCTAATATTTTATATAATTTAGAGGACCTACATTCCAAATCAAATTTGACCTCACTTGAGTCTCTCAATTTTTCTTCTAATTATAAAATCTTAGACTCAAGCAAATTCTTACTCTCTTCAAACTCAGGAATCTCCTTTTTCATTAATTCCATCAAACCTGTAAGGTTATCTCTCTCGCCTTATACAAATTCAAGCTTCTCTCGAAGAGCTCTCTCACGTGTCCTAAGATCATCAACTAACACACTCTCATCAACGACCTTAACACGTTCCCTTAAACTAGCTTCTAACTTTAAATTAGCTCATTTTAACTTAATTGATTCTTCATATAATTATCTAAAAGCTATTTGAAGTTCACTCTCTTCCTCACTTTCATTCTCTCTTTCTCTCTTCTCCACTCTCTCTACCATCATCTTTTGGAGCTTCACAAATAAAGGCCTCAGAAGGGTCATGTAAATGTATATCTTCATCGGAAAATTCATTATTGGTGCTCACATGACTTGCCATGAATGCGGTAAAGTTTCGCTCAATGGGAGAATCGGGTCCCTCTTCCTTATTACTATCACTAAGGGTGGCATCGTATGAAATAGGTTGCTTACCCTCTCGCCTTAGTTTAGTAAGACATTCAAAATCCCTTTGGCCATACCCTTCACAACCATAAAATCTATTCGACTCATCCCTATTAAGATCTCCATTATGCTTTTTAGGGAATTTTTTGGATTCGTCATACTTTGATTTATCAAATTTCTTAAAATCCTTTTTAATATTATCTTTAATAAATTTAAGAAATTTTCTAAACTTTCTAGCGAACATAGCCATCTCATCGAAATCAATGTCACACTCACTATTTGAAACTACCTGTTAACGCAAAAATTCTCCATCTACGAGGACCAATAAAAAAAGGACACATGTCATCCTACGTGGCAATATCCGACACCCGAGGAGAGTTGGTCGGCCTCCGAGGAGAGTTGGTCGGCACCCGAGGAGTGTTAGTCGGCACCCGAGGAGAGTTGGTCAGTACCCGAGGAGAATTAGTCGGCATCCGAGGAGAGTTGGTCGGCACCCGATGAGTGATAGTCGACACCCGAGGAGAGTTGGTCGGTATATCAACCAGGAAGATCAAAGTATAACTATGCATTTAATGTGCATTAATGAAGATGGCAGCACATTTAATGAGCCTTAATGTACATTTATACTGTATTAATAGATGACAACACATAGCATACCAAACAATTCAACAATTAGATTGGTTGAATGTAGACATAAATGTCTACATACAATGAATCTCTTTATCTCCCATCACTATAAATGCATGTATTCCCTTAGCCAAGAAGGGAGATCCAAGAGAACCTAGAAACCCCATACACAAGATATACATCCTTTCTCTCACACACCCTATGGTGCTATTGTAAACCCCTGGGAATAAAATAACAGTGCACGTAGGCTTTATTCATAGCCGAACCACTTTAAAAATCTTTGTCTCTTATGTGCTTGATTGGATTGCTTTCATCTATTTATCTGTAATCATAAAAAGGGGATTCGGTCCAGTTTTTTGCATCAACAGATTGGCGCCGTCTGTGGGAACGTGTTACAAGCATTGTTCTCCATCAAAAGCTAAGTTTTTATTTTCTCTACATATAATCAATTATACATACGTCTTTTAATTCAATCATGATTTTTATGTTTATATACGTAAATTAATTGTCCAATTTTTATTTGCAAAATATTGCATATCATGATTTTAAAATCATAATTGTTAGATTAATTCTTATTTAGATATCTGAAAAATAGTGGATTTCATAAATCATAACTTTTTCCTTGATTCTCAAGTTTCAATTTTATATCATGGAATAAATATTTTAAATGATTAAATATACCAATATATACGATGATGATAAGATTTGATAATTTTCTTTGTTGATTTTGAAATAATTTGTGAAAGATCTTTGATTATTATTCAAATTCCCATTATATTTTTGTTCAAATCATGATTCTCATATGTTTATATCCATAAAATTAGAGATCAAATCAATTATATATTGTGCATACATCTTTTAATTCAATCATGATTTTATATTCACAAATTGTTGAATCTAATTTTACAAATCTGCATAAATGTACATTTCATAATCACAAAGTTTGAGAAATTTGTGTACATATTATATTATTTCTTCTTTAAGGAGATAAAATAATTTCTCCATATTCATAAATCTCTTTTATATGAGTATATACAAAATTCATTTGGAAATCTTTTAATTTAGTCATAATTTTTATATGCACTAACTGTGTGATCGATTTCAATTTGGGGATCTGGTGAATTTTAGACTCATAAATATTATACAAATCCTTGCATCTATGGATCCATTTGAATATTTTCTGAACAAATATGTTAGGATATGGATAAGCATTAAGAACGATTATGTATTTTCCATTTCGATATTAACATGAATTGAATCAGACCCATTTTCTCTCTCTTCAAGAAAACTATGTTCTCTGCACAAATAATCATATTATGTAATTGTGTTAATACGAGCAATTTTATCAATATATGAATAATCAATTATATGTTGTACATACATACATACATCTTTTGATTCAATCATGCTTTTTATGATTATAAACATAAATTAGTTGTCCAATTTTTCATTTATCAAATCTGCAAAATATTGCAAATCACGATTTTATTAAATTAGTGGATCGGTTTTTATTTCAAATATGAATAAACAAAAATTTCATAATCACATGCCCGTTAAATATTTTTTTGGAGACACGTTTATGTACATCATATTTTTATGAGAACACGAGATATTTTGATTGTTATCTCTCATATTATTATCTGGAAATTTAAATTATCCAATATTGAAGCCAATGCACACTATATATTGGTCGGCTGAATAATTATTCTAATCCTAATTTTTATATGATTCAGCCTCAACAGGTGCTCAGGAAAAATTATCTGCCCAGTCAATTCTTGGATGCTCATCAACAACACATAAAGACCTTAAAAGGTCAATACCGAACAAAAACAACGCAGCTAAACTGCACACAACAAAGCAGAAGACTGCAAATAACAATTCAATTGGCACTATCAGATTCATTTCATACATGCCCCAATCCTGGGCATAGAGCTTAATACTTGACTTAATCGAGTTAAGAGTAGGATTGAAGAAGTTCGAGGCAGTGCCATCTACAGTACACCAGTGCCTAAAATTTCCAACAAATTTTGGAGTAGGAGTTATGAAAGGTGATCAAAAAGTAGCTCGGGAATGTTATTATTCCTCTGCCGAGAAAGAGGAGCTGGAGGAGTCGAGGAAAAAGACTACTACTTATCAAGTGGATTAAGGTGTAGAAATTGAAATATTGGATCCTAGAGATGAGTCACAACTCGTGAAGGGTCAAGTGGTGGAAGCTACTGAAAATATCATTCTGGACGACGAGCACCCTGAACGAACTACTCAAATATGTTCGTCGTTGGAAGCCTAATTAAAACAAGAATTGATAACTTTCCTTAGAAGCAGAAGACAAACTTTTGCATGGAGTCATGAAGATGTGCCAGGGATAGACCCAAACTTCTTATTTCACGAACTCAATGTGAATAAGGAGATCAAGCCTGTGAATCAGAGAAGAAGAGTATTCAGTCCCGAGAAGAATCAAGCTATACAGGAGGAAGTCGAGAAGCTCCAAAAAGCTTGTTTCATTGAAGATGTTAAATATCCAGACTGGTTAGCAAATATGGTGATGGTAAAAAAGAAGAATAACAAGTGGAGGATGTGTGTAGACTTCACCGACCTCAATAAAGCATGCCCAAAGGATCACTTTCCGCTGCCACGAATTGATCAACTAGTCGATGCTACCTCGGGACACGAGCTGCTGAGCTTCATGGATGCTTATTCTGGTTACAACCAGATTAAAATAAAAACTGAAGACAGGGAGAGTACTTCTTTCATTACCCCTAGGGGAACTTATTATTATAATGTTATGCCTTTTGGTTTGAAAAATGAAGGTGCGACATATCAGCGGCTGGTGAACAAGGTCTTTGCTGAAAAAATCAGTTGCAATATGGAAGTCTATGTTGACGATATGATGACAAAGAGCAAGAAAGCTGCTGATCATCTAGTTGACTTAGGCCAGACCTTTGATCAACTGGATAAATATCAAATGAAGCTGAACCCGAAGAAGTGCATATTTGGAGTTCGAGAAAGCATGTTTCTCGGGTACATTGTCAATCAACGAGGCATTAAAGCAAATCATGAAAAGATCAAAGCCCTATTAGGGCTGCGATCTCCAACGATGAAGAAAGAAGTACAGAGTCTCACAGGACGAGTAGCAACACTCAAAAAATTTGTATCGCGAGAAACTGATAGATGTCTCCCATTCTTCACAACGCTCCGAAAAACTTTTGAGTGGAATGATGAATGTGAGAAGGCCTTTCAAGACTTGAAGAAATACCTGGGAGCACCTCCACTGTTGTCTAGGCCGGTGATGGAAAAAATTGTACTTGTATCTAGCAGTATCGGAGAATGCAGTTAGCTCAGCGTTGATCAGAGTGGAGAATGGAGTGCAAAAACTAATTTATTACACGAGTAAGGACTTTCGAGGAGCAAAAATCAGATATCCGAGGCTGGAAAAATTGGCACTCGCGTTGATTGAGGCAAGTAGGAGAATGAGGCCATACTTCAAGGCTCATACCATAGTAGTATATACTGATATGCCATTGAGGCAAGCCCTATATAAACCAGAAAAATCAGGGAGATTGATGTATTGGGCAATGGAGCACGGTGAATATGATATAGTTTATGAACCCAGATCATCGCTAAAAGGGCAGGCTGTAGCAGATTTTATAGTAGAGTTCACCTATCCTGATACCCCCGAGGAGCAAAAGTTGCTCGCTGATCAACCTGTGGATGTTACAGAATCAACAGACACAAGCTCAGACCAACTCCGTTTGGTAAAAGGGCGAGTGGATGTTATAGCATCATCAATTTTGAGCTCAGACCAACTCCGATTGGTAAAAGGGAAAGAAAAGATGATCGACGAGGAGCAAGAAATATCAGGAGAGGATGAAAGGAAGCAACAAATATTTCACCGAGGAACTTTGTCAGATCAGAAATTTGAAGACGAGTTACCTGTATGGAGGCTACATGTAGATGGCTCATCTTGCACAACAGGCTGTGGGGCAGGGATCGTTTTGAATAGCCCGTATGAGGTCGACATGGAATACGCCCTACGATTCCAATTCAAAGCTTCCAATAATGAGGTTGAATATGAGGCCATGATTGCAGGTCTTAATTTGGCAAAAATTATGGAGGCGCAACAGGTTATTATCTTTAGTGATTCTCAATTGATCGTAAGTCAAATGTTGGGAATATATGCAGCCAAAGGAGAATCAATGATTAGGTATCATGCAAAGGTGATGGAGTTGGTATCAGAATTTGTTGCTATTCAGCTGGTCAGAATACCAAGAATGTAGAATGCGAGAGTAGACGCCTTAGCTCGATTAGCATCAGCTACTCGTACCGAGCTACGAAGAACAATCCCAATTGAAGTTTTAGTTGGTCGGAGTATAGATGAAGATCTGACGATGAATTTTATTACCCTTGATTTAGGACCATCTTGGATGGATCCCATCAGGGCATATATTGAGGAGGGAGAATTACCAATTGACAAGCTCACAGCCAAGAAATTGAAGTTTAAAGCTGCTCGATATGTATTAATTAACGGTATTCTATATAGATGAGGAATTATGGCAGGTTTGCAAATATGTGTGCATCCCACCGAGGTTAAAGATTTGATTGAAGAGGTCCATGAAGGGTCTTGTGGAGCCCATGTAGCAGGTCAGACGCTTTTGCAAAGGATGATGACGCAGGGATACTACTGGCCAACGATGAAAGATGATTGTATAGCCTATGCCAAGAAATGTGACAAGTGCCAGCTCTTTTCTTCCATCCGAAGAACTCCACAAGAATTGTTGACACCCATCACTTCCCCTTGGCCATTTTCCATGTGGGGAGTAGATCTGGTCGGGCCACTGCCAACGACCCGGGGAAGGTTCAAATACCTCGTCGTCGCAGTGGATTATTTTACTAAGTGGGTAGAAGCGGAGCCTCTCATTGATATGACGTACGACAAGGTGTACCAATTTATCTGGAAGAATATCATCTGTCGATATGGTCTTCCTCATGCCTTCATCACAGACCATGGAACACAATTTGACAACGAGGAGTTCGCTGCCTATTGCCATCAGTCCAATATCTTAAAGATCCACTCGGCACCAGGACATCCTCAAAGCAATGGACAGACTAAAGTGACGAACAGAACACTGCTAAATGGATTGAAGAAAAGACTAAGTGACACTAAAGCAAACTGGATCAACGAGGTACAGTCAGTACTGTGGGCCTATCGTATTACTCCCCGAGCAGCAACTGGAGAATCACCATATATGCTGGCGTTTGAAAGTGAAGCTGTTATACCTGCTCCTTTTATTGAAAAATTTTCGGGGAATACTAGTGCTACACAAAACTCGGCAAAACTCGACAAAGCTCAGACTACTCAGCAAAAATATTCCTAAAAATGCCAACCTCGATTGATTAGGAAATAAAATATTCCTAAAAATGCCAACCTCGGTTGGTTAGGAAACAAAATATTCCTAAAAATGCCAACCTGTTTGGCTAGGAAACAAAATATTCCTAAAAATGCCAACCTCGGTTGGTTAGGAAACAAAATATTCCTAAAAATGCCAACATGTTTGGCTAGGAAACAAAATATTCCTAAAAATGCCAACCTGTTTGGTTAGGAAATAAAATATTCCTAAAAATGCCAACCTGTTTGGTTAGGAAACAAAATATTCCTAAAAATGCCAACTTATGTTGGTTAGGAAGTACATATATTCTCGAAAATCCCAACTTATATTGGTCGGGAGGTAAATATATTCTCGGAAATGCCAACTTATGTTGGTCGGGAGGTTCCTCGCCAGCAGGTGGATCATTTAAAGCAAGAGGAGAATTTATGAAGTTAAGATCTTTGAGCATCCTGATATTCATCACGGATGGTCGATCTAGGACGTGCTCGATAAAGTATTTGTTCATTTGGGGGCTTCTATTATAGATATATTTGTTCATTTGGTGGCACATTCTTATAACATCATGCAGTCGAGCACCAAATTCAACTTCACAAACTCACACGGAGGCGTATTCAGAAGTTCAGGAGGTACATTCAGAAGTTCAGGAGGCATATTCAGGAGTTATTATGCACACATTATTGAAGATCAGAAGTCAAATTTAGCATCTACAGCACTGAAATCTTTGCTACTACTATCCCGACCAATATTGAAGAAGAAGTCGTATAAAAATGTTTCGAAGTCCACCACTAGCTTGGTACTAATCAGATTGAAGAGTTGGGTTCAAAAGCTAGTATGTTACTCGACAAAGTATTCAGAGGATCATAAATCAGAAGAATCAAGCACGTGAAGTTAGCACTCAGTTGCTCGGCACAGGAGGCAGTTGGTCGGCTAGTAAACCAATCAACATACTTAAAGATTATGACAAGCTACAAGCTGCATACTATGGCATGGCTGCATCCAAATTCCCAAGGGTGATACATAGCACACGGAGTTCCTCAAAAGAAAGATTAGCAACCATCGATCAGCCTGCATCATCTGTCGTCCAGGAGATAATGCACTTTATGTTGAACAAATCAAGAAGGTAGATCAAGAGTTTCACGAGCACCGAGAAACACTGCAGAATAAATACTCCATCCTTTCAAGTAAACCATCAAGCATGGAGCATTGGGGGCTTCTGTTAACGCAAAAATTCTCCATCTACGAGGACCAATCAGAAAGGGACACATGTCATCCTACGTGGCAATATCCGATACCCGAGGAGAGTTGGTCGGCATCCGAGGAGAGTTGGTCGGCACTCGAGGAGTGTTAGTCGACACCCGAGGAGAGTTGGTCAGTACCCGAGGAGAATTAGTCGGCACCCGAGGAGAGTTGGTCGGCACCCGAGGAGTGATAGTCGACACCCGAGGAGAGTTGGTCGGTATATCAACCAGGAAGATCAAAGGATAACTACGCATTTAATGTGCATTAATGAAGATGGCATCACATTTAATGAGCCTTAATGTACATTTATACTGTATTAATAGATGACAACACATAGCATACCAAACAATTCAACAATTAGATTCATTGAATGTAGACATAAATGTCTACATACAATGAATCTCTTTATCTCCCATCACTATAAATGCATGTATTCCCTTAGCCAAGAAGGGAGATCCAAGAGAACCTAGAAACCCCATACACAAGATACACATCCTTTCTCTCTCTACACCCTATGGTGCTATTGTAAACCCCTGGGAATAAAATAACAATGGACGTAGGCTTTATTCATAGCTGAACCACTTTAAAAATCTTTGTCTCTTATGTGCTTGATTGGATTACTTTCATCTATTTATCTGTAATCATAAAAATGGTATTCGGTCCAGTTTTTTGCATCAACACTACCTTTACCTCCTTTTGGGCTTTCAAGGCGACACCCTCAACAATTTTCTTTTTATTTTTGGAGGGAAACATGTCTAGTTTATAGGTTTGTAAATCACCAACGAGTTCTTCTAGTTTCGTAGAGGCTAAAGTTGGTAAACAATTTAACATAGTCACTTTTGGGATAAACCTATTGGGTAAGGAACTTAAAATTTTATTTACAACTCGGCCGTCGGGTATTTTCTCTCCCAAATTAAAATATGAACTAACTATATCGTAAAGTCTAGCATAAAATTCATCAAAGGTTTCATTTTTAATTATTTTGATGGTTTCAAATTGAGTGGTGAGGTTTTGCAGTTTAGAAGCTTTTACGACACTAGTTCCTTCATGAGTGAGTAGTAAAATATCCCAAGCCTCCTTAACTATTTTACACGTCATGATACGTCGAAATTCATCCGGTGTGACCGCACTAAATAAGGCCTTTAAACCTCGGGAGTTCGAATTTGCAAGTTTTAATTCATTCTCACTCCATCTCTCGACGGGTTTGGGCACACGAAAATTTTTAACTAACATAGTTGGTGAGGACCACCCTTTAACAACCGAAAGCCAAACCCTATCGTCTATCTAAGTACAGTAAATTAGTATTTCTAGCTCTGATGCCACCTGTTGAAAATGAAGACCCCCAATCTTAAATTTTCTTTTAAAATTCAATATGAATTTCCTTTAAGTCCGAAATAGGATGGTTCAAACACTTGATCAATTTACAAATTTTAATTTCTTCAAAATTAAAATTAAACTAAACTAAAAGTGACATCAAATTAATCAACTAACAAATATTCACTTAAACAAATTAACTCATTTCAAGTCCTAAAATTTTGCCTACACAAATAAATTCATTTTTGCAAATTAGGCCAAACCAAATTTCACCAAATTAAATTATCTTGACTTGAATTAAATTATTCTAAAATATCACCCAAACTAATTTTAACACCAAATTAAACTTTAGTGTTATGAAACCCAATTTTATCTTGAATTACCTAAGCATGCATTCTAAGGAGATTTTTCAAGATAGAGAGAGATAAATCACATTACGCCGCGATGTACGAGGAAAATCCAATTGGGAAAAATCTCGGATGACCTTAGCCTTAAGTCCACTTAATACGAAATTTTATAAATACAAGACAGATGACTTATACAACTCGACTCGAATCCTTCAATCCCCTAGCACGTCTTCTTGTACCAACCTCTGCTTAGCCGATAATCCCGAACTCCACCGGAATCTTGGACTCCTCCAATGAAGCTTTTGGTACTCCGTCAACCACAGACGATGCCTTTCACTTTATGAGCACACCGCAGTAAAAAATAAATCTTTTTCTTTAAGGGATGTAGAAGTAAACCCAAACAACTCTTCAAACGTTAGAGTAGAACTCCGTACCAAACATTCTCCAAGCAAGTATATAACAATAGGAACTTGAATTAAACTTAAACTAACAGGTGTATGTGTTTTGGTAGAAATTAATTCATGAAGGCTTAAAAACACAAAATATGAACTTTTGATTTTGTAAATTTTCTCTCAATATTTTTCTCTCCAAGTGTGTCAAAAGTTATATAAAAAATGTTGGTTCCCGCACATATAAAATATGAGAAAAAGTTAGTGGGAACAAAGGTGGGAAAGTGGACAAAAACTGCCAAAACTGTTTTCCGTCAGAAATTTGGTTCGAACTACTTTTTCGTTCGAACGAGCCTTCTAACAATAATCCAGTGGAGAATAGGGGAAACTCGTTGGCAACCTCGTTCGAACGACATTCTCGTACAAACGACATTCTCGAACGAAATGTCAAAATATAATTTTTCGTATTTATAAAAAGTACACCCATTAAAAATTATTCCAAGACTCCTATATATATATATATATATATATATACACCTTTTGGAGACAATGGAATATGGTGATGTTGATGACGCATAAACGAGGCACAAAAAATAGGTAATTGGCTTCCACTTGAAAAGTTGGTCGCTTCGTCTTCAACTTTACATGTCATAGGGTTGAAGGAGACACATGAACACTATCCTATGACTCAAATGTTTTTGTTCTGAATTTAGCCAAAACTGCAAAGGACTCAATTGGAAATTTGTGTCCTAACACTTTCTTCGACAATTGCTTAACTTTTAGGCATTAATTCAAGATTTTTCTTCATTCCAAGCACTGTTCTAAAAAACCCGCCTAGGCTTGAGGCTTGGCAGAAACGCCTCGCCTTAAGATTTTGACGCCTTATGCTTGGTAAAACCCTTAAGGCGATTTTTTCTCTCTAAAAACAACAATGCTTTAGTGAAACGATATCGCCTTATAAAGATTTTTTTACAAACCGGACCATTATCTCATCCAAAATAATCAAATAGTATTTTTATTTGCAAATATTCTATCATATATTTATGATATGTACAATTTTAGTATTTTAATAGTCTTGTTATGGTTAAAAAATATTAAAATATATTAAAAAGACCTAAATGTCTTTTCACGCCTTTTTACGCCTAGGCCCGCCTAGGCTTCTAAGGCTTAAGGCTTGGCCTCCATGCCTCGATCACGCCCCGCGTTTTTTAGAACATTTCCAAGTAATATTTTCTTTGTGCTTTCATATTTGTGTTTGATGATTCACAGAAATTAGGTTAAAATTCTTCTTTACAAGTTTCGTCCCATTTTTCACGTAATTATGAATTCATGCAATACACTCTATAGATTTCTGGCTCAAGCATAGTTTAATCATGTCTAGCCAGATTTCAAGGGTTACCTGATGCAGTTCACACGTATAAAAAATTAGACTTCGAATCAAATAATGATTGAATCATATTGTGTAGTGATCACAACCATCGTAGGTCTTTTAACCTCGTTTGCCCTAGTTAACCGGGGTCTTTAAGGATGCGACGCGCGTGTTTATTATTTTGACACCGCTTTATTATTGCTCTTAATTATGTATGAAGCGGTCTAGTACCCTCATGTATGTAATGTTTGAGATTAATAGAGGCCGGGTTTAATCAATTATATAATTCAAAAGCTAGTTTTATATACGATAAACATACTAGGGTTTGGGGGATTGTCTTTCAACGTACTTTTATAATTCATAGTTAATCACCTGCAGTAGTTTTAATTTTGCACACTTAGTTTGTTAGTAATTTTAATTGTAGTTTGCATTTAGATAGTAGAATTCAGTTATAAAATTTATCACCTTTTTGTTTCTTTTCTCGAGTCAGTTTAGGGTTAGTCATCTTACCTACGTCGTCACGAGAGATCGTCCTAATTCCATATGGATTCGACCCCATCTTACCGGGTTATTACTTACGCGATCGGTTTTCACTTGAACCGTAATAGCATGCATAAGAGACACATTTTCAGCAGTGTTAATGTAAAAGGAAAAACAATAACGAAAGAAAAAAAACCCGCGGGTCAAATCTCGAGGATATTACATCGAATAAGGATGTGTACGTTCAATAAAAGTATTTTACTCTAATAAACCTATGGGTGAATATATTTGAACATATAATTCCCACTTTTTGTCAATTTCAATTCTATTTCCAAATTTAAGAAAACTAGGACATCTATTAACTAGGTGAAATCATTTTGGACATGTGAATCACATGGATCAACAAATTTGAGTAGTAATTCAGGACATTTAGGTCAAATACGCTATATGCACAATCTTAATTCAAATTTTACCAATTTAGCTAGATGTAGTTTCTATCCATGTGTAGTGTGTGATGTGAGCGAACAATATTACATACACAATATACAATAAATCCATGACTCATATTTTTTGAGGAAAAACCCCACCAAGGAGGGGAAAACCTCGACGCACTCTAATCTCTTATTCAACTTGAAAAGGTTTTATATAATGAAATAAATTACATCTCACTCATACACTCACGAGCAGTTACCTATGAATATTGAACATTCCCCCATTTATGATAAAAGATCCATCATAAGCTTTATAAGATAAACGAGAAAGTCCATTATCCTCCTTAGAGTCACATCATGCCTCGATCTCTCCAATAGAACAAGACACTTCCTTTTTTAGATCTAGCCGAGTTGATCAACCAATTCAAATCATGAATGATATGAATTGAACTTTGACTATGTGGATCTGAACCAGGTCATTGTTAATTTCCTCTCAATCCATAGACTAAGTATAAATTTATGGTTTTCTCTCAATTTTGAGGGAATAAGTGAATTTGAAAACATTGAGACAAAGTAAAAGCTCTAAACCTTGAAAATACTCTCTAGGAAGTAGCGGAGTAATGAGGATTTCAGATATTTGAAAGAAGGTAATCAAGACCTATTTATAGGATTTAATTTTTTTTTGAGATCCTCCATGTGCACAGGTAAAAATTTGTCGTGTGAACGTTTTTGGCTAGTAGGAAATTTAAATAAAAAAATGTGCATGGCCATGCGCATGGGTCCAAATGAGATCGTGTGAATGGTGCCATGCACACGGGTCAAAAAGTGACCATGTAAATGGTTTGGAGAATTTTTGAATAAAATTCCAAATAAAAGGATATTTTGAAAAATTGGTCCTTTTCCAATGGTAAACACAATGCATCTCATGATTTAAAATCACCTTTCCAGCCCCAAAAATACATTTTTTAAATACGTGAAAGTGTTCATAGTCAACGTTCAATCATAAAACCATAAAATGATACCTCTTCAATTCAGCAATGGATGTCTTGTGAAGTTAATAAGCTTTATAGATCTTCAAAGTTTCAAACTTCTAATGTTCATGTAATCTAAATGAACGAGCCTCACTATAATCAAACCTCTCACATCGTATCAGGATTATGTAGTTTGGATGACTCACGACTCAATGCTTTGACACGGAAAATTTTCAACTTAAATAGAATTATTAATGTTTATATTTTTAGTCTTTCCCTTTAGCTATTCCATGGCAAAACTCCAGACCCAAAAATCCCTTGATTACTCCTCCTAACCCCCCACTCCACATTAGCCATATAATGTGATAAGTAAGAAGTAATGCACATAGAGTCTAAAAGAATAATAACATATTAAAAGTCGAGTATCAAATGAAGGTAAGAGTCTTATTAACATGTCTACGCCTGAAATACATGAAATAAAGATACAAAGATCACACAGGTAATAACAGGCACACATAGTAAGCCACAATGCTTTGGGAATCCTTCGAAAATCAATGAAATATGCATATGATATAAATCTTGAAAGCATTGATAAAGTGTTAAGATCATCTAATATCAAGTACAACTAGTAAGTTCTTAAAACAATGAATCTCCCATAAAAATAAAGTTTCTACAATATATTTAAAAACATGGAAAGTTCCCTTATGTTATATGTTTCTCTACCCTTTTTGATATGGAAAGTCAAAGAGAAGTCGAAAGACAAAAAAATGGGTAAATCATGGCAAAAGAGCAACACACACAATGAATAAGAAAAACTAGCAAAGTAAAATCTAGATAATTAAATAACCAATGCTATAAGATAATACTCAATGGAAATCTTCACGAGTATGGGTAACATACAAGTCTAACATTATTAGAATCTCAAGACATAAACAGGAAGATAAGATATATCAATTAAGTAATTGTGTGAAGCAATAAATGTGATATAAATTAGTCTAAATAAGAAAAGATTATATGAGTTATGGATATAATAAATATACGAATCAAAATATGGAAAAAAGCAAGAGAAATCCATAACAAATAACCCAATATATGACCATAATGTCTCATCAAAAGATATTAAAAAACACAGAGATAAATTAGAAAATCTCTAATCTTTTCTATTCTCGTTATTAGTCTCACTTCCTCCTCATCATAATCATAATCATAATCATAATCATTATCACACGCACATTTATACAAATGCAATCTCTAAAATAAAAATTGTGATAGTGTTTAGGCATAACATAACAAACAAACTTCCTTTGAATCTTTATTAATACCATATTTTGATAAGATATTCAAATCAAATATCAATCAATTCAACAAATAAAGTTTAAAATTCCTATTAAATCAAATCAAGTAACTTTTTATTCCAATCAAGGTGATTCGTGAGAAAATAAGATTTACAAGATCAAACGAATATACATAACTAAGTCATAAGAATTATAAATGATGCTTACGTTTATCATTACATCAATATTCCTGTAAGATCTCAATAAATGGTAGTTTATAGCCATTAATCTCCTTCAAGCATATGTTGATTGAATTTTTTCAAAGCCAAAGAAAAAAATCAATTTCTTTTGAATTAAGCTATAGCCATACCTTATTTTTAATATTTGTTAGGCTCTTGACTTGCGATTATTTTCAACATATTAACTTTTGTCATTTATTTTTTTAGCACACACCTAAATGGCACCTACCCAATGACACTCAAATAAGAATCGGGTGTAATCATTCTGATAACATCCCTTATCAGCGCATATAAAAAATTCCTTTTTCGACTCCAAAAAGTATGATAAGCACATAATTCTCACATGTGGACCATGGAAACATTTCAAAACTAATAAGAGATGTATGTATTTGATCATGATTAAGTCATGCACCATGATCAAAACACATAATGATAACCATATGCATAAAGTGATACAAAAGTGAAAAAGTAGTGTGAAATTAATACCATAGATTTTAACAAATTTGACTATCATTATTTATCATTTGAATTATAACCTAACATTGCCATTATTAACATTTGCCATTAAAAGGTTTAATAATCCATATTTTAAACACCATTCAAGTTAAGTCTATTCATCAAATCTCATGAATAAAAGGAGTTACTCACATAATCACAAATATAAATTGTGGGTACCCAGAATTTAGAACCATGGGACTGGACGAGTAGCCCAGTCCTGGCGGCCCAAAGTCCAGGCCCTTTATCTTTTATATTGATCCAGTCTCCTCCCACGATCCCATAAAGGGAAGTTATAGGGGAGATGGGAAACATGGAGGAACCCATCACCTCCACTCACCTACATGTAAATGTATATATTAAACCCTAGGTCCGGGACAAAAGGACAAGTTGTATTCTCTGTAATCACTCTCCGGATTATATAGAAATAACATCGACTGCACCACCGTGGACGTAGGCACATTTTGGCTAAACCACGTACATTATCTGTTGTGTGATTGGCATCTTCTATTCCTTGTTCTCTTCTTGATAATCTTTCTCTCATATTTATTTGTGTTGTATAACAATTGCCTCTACAATTGGCGCCGTCTATGGGAATCGTTCATCTTTCCTTGAGAAGAGCCCACATCAAGAAAGGAGTTTAAGATGTCTGGTCACAGTAGAAATCCCCCCCAAGCAGGAGATATTCAAGAGCCACCTGCTCCTCGTAGTATTGGGTCTGAAGTCCAGCATTCAGATCAGAGAGCTCGCTTGGAAAGACCAGCCTCAGAAGAAAGTCAGGGACCAGCGAGGTCCACGCAGATATCCAGGTTGATTAATGCGTACGAGGCAAGGCTCCACGAGCAGAGAGAGTCTTCTCGCAGGTATGAGGCTGAGAATGATCGTTTGAAAAGAAGACTGGAAAGACTAGAAAGGGAGCTTCGTCTTGATAACCGGAGACGCCCACATCGTACTCCTAGCCCTCAGGCGAGCAAGTCTCGCAGCCGAGGAAGAAGCCCTAGGCGAGGATCTCAAAGGGACGAAGGAGGCGAGTCAGACGATGACCTCCATGAACAGCTTCGAAGAGCTCTCCGCCACCAGAGCCCTGCTTGCAGCGACGAGCTCATACGAAACATGGTCCGCAGGGAGATGGACCAGCACCCCGCTCACTACGGGACAAGATCAACTAGAGAACTCGCGAGGCGAGCTCTCAAAACCCAGATGAAGTCACCTTTCACGAAAGAAATCGAAGAGGAGGAAACTCCCAAGAAATTTTCCATTCCAAGGTTCAAGGTTTACGACAGAAAGACTGATCCCATCGATCACGTCAGGCAATACTGACAGGCAATGACCCTCTGGAGTCACCGTGATGCTTTGATGTGCCGTATTTTCCCCTCAAGCCTTCATGATGTAGCACAGAAGTGGTTCGAAAGACTCCCACACCGATCGATTAAGAATTTCAAATCCCTAGCCGAACTCTTTATGACCCGATTCATTACCAGTAGCTCCCATCCCAAAAGGATGAATGCTCTACTGACAATGAAGAAAACGCCTCAGAAAATCCTCTGCGAATACACGAAGAGGTACTAGGAGTTATTTAATGAGATCGAAGACTGCGCGGAGGAGGTGGCAGTGGCCTCTTTTAAAATTGGGCTCCCTAATTCTTCCCTCCTCTACCAATCCCTGACAAAGAAGGAAGCTATGACCATTGACGACCTTATGGCCCGAATCGAGAAATACACAAAGGTGGAAGATGTCACCCGCTCTAATATAGGAGAAAATGGTAGAACCAAGCTCACTACCAAGGTAGGTGAGAAAGATGAGAACCAGAGGAAATGAGGAAAGAACGGGGGCAAAAATGGCTCCAAAAACGGAGGGAACCAGGACGCATCAAAAGCATTCCAGGCGGTCAACACCGTCTTCAAGGAACCAATTTACAAGGTTCTCGCAAAGATCAAGGATGAGCCATTCATCAAGTGGCCCAGGAAGATGGGGGGAGATCCCTCGAAGAGAAACAATGCGTTGAGGTGCGCTTTTCACAAAGAGGGAGGGCACAAGACCGAGCACTGCAAAGCGCTTAAGTCTCACCTCGAAGAGTTGGCCCAGTCCGGGCATTTGAACGACTTTGTGGAGAAAAAGGTAGAGAAAGTGACTGCCAATAGAGAGATGAGACCCGACAATGTGCTGGAGGATGATGCTGGACACGAGTTTGCCGTAATTCACGGAGTATCTGACGTCAAACAGATACAGGGGAACTCAGCTCGGATGGAACTGAAAAAATTACAGCGGTAATGCAGGCCTTCTAAATCAATCCAGCAAAATCACAGTCGGGAAAACGTCGAAGAGCAGAGGACGTCAACTATAACAAGCATATTGTTTTCACAGATGAAGATTTGATGGGAGTAAGGACCCCACATCATGATGCCCTCGTCATTACCCTCAGGATAGCCAACTTTGATATCGACAAGCTGCTCGTCGATCAAGGAAGCTCATCGAAAGTAATGTACCTCAACCTGTTCAGAAAATTGAAGTTGAGCGTCTTCGACCTAAAGGAAGCTACTGTTCCTTTAGTCGGCTTCACCGGGAAAATGGCCATGCCTCTAGGCAAGATAGTGCTGCCAGTTCGTGCTGGGAACGTCTCCAAAATGATTGAGTTTTTGGTAGTTGACATCGAATCGCCGTACCAGGCCATCCTCGACAGAGGATGGCTTCATGCAATGAAAGCGGTCTCCTCGACCTACCATCAGAAGCTCAAGTATGTAACCGAGCGAGGAGTAATGGAGATCCACGGTGACCAAGCAATGGCAAGGAAGTGCTTCATAGCATCCATCCGATCAAAGCCAGAGAAGAAGGCCGATCAACCCAGCGAGAAAGTTGAAGAGGGTGTTATACCTTCTAAATAGCAACTAAAGTATGGAAGACCAGGAGTAGAGGAGACCAGGCTCCTCCCCTCCGAGCGTGTCATCTAAGACCTGGTAGAAGTTATAGCCGAAGTTGGTAACAGTAGCAGAGTATTCCTGATTGGAGCATCTCTCACCAATCGAGAACAGAAGGAGTTGACGACCATGTTGAGTCACAACGTAGATGTCTTCGCATGGGAACCATAAGAGCTGCGTGGCATTGATCCTGGTATGGCCTGTCATCAGCTGCATGTCGACCCCACATTCAAGCCAGTCGCGCAGAAAGCACAAAGAGCTGCACCTGAGAAGGCTAAAGCGGTCGAAAAGGAGGTCGAAAAACTGCTGGATGCAGGATCCATACGGGAAGTACAATTCCCTAAGTGGTTGTCCAACCCAGTAGTGGTTCCAAAGAACAACGGGAAGTGGAGAGTTTGCATCGACTTCACTGACCTCAATAGAGCGTGCCCAAAGGATAGTTTTCCCCTCCCAAAGATAGACCAACTAGTAGATGCAACTGCAGCTCACGAGCGAATGAGTTTCCTGGACGCATACTCAGGGTATCACTAGATCCCCTTGTATGCCCCATACCAAGACAAAACGGCGTTCATCACGACGGTTGGGTTATATTGCTACAAAGTCATGCCATTTGGGCTCAAGAATGCAGGGGCAACCTACCAGCGGCTGGTCACAAAAATGTTCAAGGATCAAATGGGAGATATAATGGAGGTCTACATCGATGATATGCTCGTTAAGAGCAAGAAGAAGGAAAATCACCTCTCAACCCTGTCAAAGACCTTCGAAATCCTCAGGAAATACCGAATGAAGCTGAATGCAAGCAAGTGTTCCTTCGGTGTCCAGTCAAGAAAATTTCTTGAATACTTAGTCAGCAAGAGAGGCATACAAGCTAATTCGGAACAGATCGATGCAATCAACAAGATACAACCACCTCAAACAGTCCGGGACGTGCAGAAGCTCACTGGAATGCTCGCTGCCTTGAATCGCTTCATCTCCAAATCCTCCGAGAAGTGCCAGCCTTTTTTCCGACTTCTAAAAGGGAATAAACCAATAGAATGGAGCCCGGACTGCTCGCGATCATTGGACGAGCTCAAGTCTTACTTAAGCTCTCCACCGCTGCTTGTCATACCACGACCAATCGATTCTTTATACCTATACCTCTCGGTATCCAGTCACACTGCCAGCTCGGCATTAATATGCGAGGTCGAAGGAATCCAGCACCCCGTTTACTACGCGAGCAAGACCTTATTAGACGCCGAGCAAAGGCACCTTCCATTAGAGAAGCTCTCCTTTGCACTAGTGATAGCCTCGAGGAAACTGAAGCATTATTTTGAAGCCCATACTATCATCGTCCTTACTTCGCACCCCCTTACAGCGATCCTGAGGAAAGCGGATTTGTCGGACAGATTGTCTAAGTGGTCAGTCGAGCTCGGCCGGTTCGACATCCAATTTCAACTAAGGACCGCTATCAAGGGTCTGATCCTCGCTGATTTCATAGCCGAATTCACTGGCGAAGAACTCCCCAACCAACCTCAACCATCAAAGCAAGAAGAAAACCCAGCAACAGTGGAAACCTGGAAACTATTCATTGATGGAGCCTCCAACTCAAAGGGGGCAGGCGTAGGCATCATCCTCATCACCCCAGAAAAGACCATCCTTGAGCAAGGGATCAGGCTTGGATTTGTAGCCTCCAACAACGAAGCAGAATACGAAGCTCTAATAGCCGGTCTCCAAAAGGCGCAAATTCTGGGAGCAAAACGTTTATAGGTGTTCGGCGATTCTCAACTAGTCTCCAATCAGATAAATGGAGATTACAATGTGAAGGATGAAAGGATGGCAGCATACCTCGCCCTGGTGAGGAAACTAATGACGAGCTTTGAGGAGATCAACATCCAGCAGTTTCCCAGAGGGCAAAACAGTCATGCCGACGCCCTAGCGGCCCTAAGCTCGGCAGTTGATTCTAGTCTTAAAAGTCTCATTCCCATCGATTTCCTCATTTGTCCAAGCATTAACCACAATAGCAAGCTGCCAAACGTGGAACAAATACTCCAGGTGGGATCAGCCCCCAGCTGGATGGACCCCCTAAGAGACTATTTAAAGGAGGGCACGCTCCCCGAGAATAAGAAAATTTCCCACCAGATAAGAGTCAAAGCTGCTCGCTTTCACTTATCCACAGGTGGCGACTTGTACAAGAAGTCCTTCTCTGATACCTACCTTAGATGTGTCCACCCAGGCGATGTCGAGCAGGTGCTGCGCGAGCTACACGAAGGAATCTGTGGAAGTCATGTCGGAGGAAGGTCTCTAGCCTTTCGAGCAATGAAGGAAGGCTATTGGTGGCCATATATGCAAAAGGACTCCGCAGTATATGTCCGCAAATGCCCCAAATGCCAGCTTCACGCTCCAATGATCCACCAACCAGCCAGTGATCTAAAATCCTTGACCAGCCCGTGGCCCTTCGACCAATGGGGAATGGACATCGTAGGACCACTACCCACCGCTGCCGGCAATCGTAAATACCTGTTGGTTGCAACTGACTACTTCACCAAATGGATCGAGGCAGAACCATTGGCAAACATTCGAGACGCTGACATGATAAGATTCATATGGAGGAATATAATCACTCGATTTGGAATCCCCAGAACCATCATCACTGAAAATGGGACCTAATTCGAGAGTGGCCCCTTTCAGGAATTCTGTAACGAGCACAGGATCAAGCACAACTTTAGTTCGGTGGCCTACCCACAGAGCAATGGGCAAGCAGAAGCTTCCAATAAAACTGTGATCGATGGACTGAAGAAGCGACTGGAGCGAGCCAAGGGGGCATGGGCAACCGAGCTACCCCATGTTCTGTGGGCATACCGAACAACACCTCGGTGAGCAACAGGAGAAACCCTATTTTCGCTAACATATGGCATAGAAGCAGTCATTCCACTAGAAGCGGGCTTGCCTACAATGAGGTATGACCTTGTCGACCAAGGCCAGAATGATGGGGCGTTGCTCGCTGAACTCGACCTTACCGACGAGCGTAGAGAACTAGCCCTGGTGAAGCTTGCGAACTATCAACAACAACTCGCAAGTCATTACCACCAAGGGTTAACCCAAGAAGATTCCAAGTTGGAGACTATGTTCTAAGGAAGGTCCTGGGCAGCAAAGTAAGGTCATCAGACGGCAAGCTAGGCCCAAACTGGGAAGGACCATTTAAAGTAACTAGGGACGACCTGCAAGGTGCATATCATTTGGAAACAATGGAGGGCAGAGAGATACCACGAGCATGGAATGCAGCCAATCTCAAGAAATTCTATTTTTAGATTCTCAAGGAATTCTATTGTTGAATCTTTTTCTTCTATTTGTTATGTGAAAGGAACAGTTCATTCCCCTTATTACTAATGAAATCAGTAGCTGCATTTTATCACACATCTTTTTCCAAATCACAGGCACGATGGTCGATATAGCAGGGGGATACCCCTCCTCAGGTCATCGTCATGAAACACGAGAGACCTCTTAGCATTGCCCCTGGCAATACATAAAGCCCTACAGAGGATTCTTAGGCAAAGCGACCAGATTTCATACTGGCCACCAAACCTACTTTGGTTGAGCAAAATCCTGACCAGATGAAGACATCCAATACCAGGTGTGTCCTCGACAATTGCCCTACTTAGGCCTAAGGGAGTGTGACGACACAACCTAAAAAGTAAAATGGGGCACAATGGTATTTTGGTATTATACTGGACTGAGGGGACACTTGCATGGCAAAACAAAAAGAATTATGAAGCAGGAAGAATATAAAAAGATTGGATGAACACGTTTAGTCGGAAAAGCTGCCTAAAACACAAACTTTTCATTAATCTCTTATATTTACAACAGTGATAATACATGTTTAGTCGGCGAAGCTCTCCCAAAGCATTTACATTATCAAAAAAGACAAAAGAATAACAACTTGTTATATTTACAACAACGATAATACACGTTTAGTCGGTGAAGCTCGCCCAAGGCGTTTACATTATCAAAAGAAAAACGACTTGCAAAAAATTCAAGAAGGTGGAAGCCTCCGAACGAGATAGTCTGCCACTCTAGCTCTTCGTCCATCATCAGGAGCAGGGACCATCTCTTCCACAACCTCATTTGCATCCAACTCCAACAGTTTCCGGGGAATAGCATCAATGGGGATCCATCGATCATCCCTCCTGAATGGATTGCGCATCAGAGTGAAGGAGGATATCTCGTGTCGATACCATAACACTGAGTTCCTCGGGACCTGCAGCTCTTTCAGGGCACTCAACCACCCTCTGATGAGGGAAAGTTCCTCGAACTCTGATAGTCTCGTTGGAGCATCTAGCCAGCCTTGATCGTAGCCATCAGACCACACCTGTCGAGGACCCTTCTTGAACAGATGCCGCAGTCGATTGACGTCCCTTTGGAGCCCAGCAGCAGTTACATAAGCTCGCCGAACATCGTCGTGCAGCGCCTCCATTTCCCTCTCACGCTGTTCCTCGGCTTCTCTGTTCCTGATCCTAGCACCCTTACCAGCACGCGGAAGGGGAGGACGAGATCCAGCTCACGACGATGAGGAACCTTGCAGGACTGCCAAAACGGTGCTCGGCGAATGCTCCTTAAGCTTTAAGACCTCCTTCCTCAAGTCTTCATTCTCCTGCTACAGGAACTCCCCAGCCTGGTTAATCTCGGTGGCCTCTAGTAACCTTGCCCTCTATGCACTGACTTCTTCTTGTACTGAGGCACCAATTTCTTCCATTTCTTGGAGCCTGTCCTTTAGTTTAGCCACTAGCTTGGACTGCTCCTTATACTTCTGATTCCTAGACCTTAGTGACTTGTAAAGTCTAACAAAGGCCTGGCGAACTTCAGGGCTTGCATTAGGACCAAGGGTCCTGCCCAGTTGGGAAGTGACAGGAATATAGTCATCAACATCAACCAACTACAAGTAAAATAAAGATAGAGGAAAGGAAGAGATCAGCACAAACAAAAGAAGAACCTTCTCATTTCATTAATCAAAGTCAAGTACATTGAGCATAAACTTGAAAAATTACAAGTAAAAAGTACAAAATTAAATCCCAAGAGAAGATTAACTGGCAACCTCATGCGGCCCAGCAGTGTCTGGCTGCTTCCCCTTGTCAGCAGCAGCAGCAGAGGTATCCCCCTCTGCAGGAACGCCCTCAGTTACCTGAGCAGGGAAAACACCGGCAAGAGCTGTATCAGAGGGAAAATCATCACCCTCGATGGCTGGGGCAGGAGCTTCCTCGTCCATAGTTGGCTTGGGACCCGGGTCATGCTCGTCGAACAAAGCAGACTCAGCATCAACCCCAGCAGCTAGAAGATCTTTGTTCCATCCCTTCTTGAAGTTCAGACGGATGATATAGCCTATCTGAACCTCGGCATCGTCATAAGCATCAACCCACCCAGAGTTGTATGAGTCTTCCTTAATGGTGGCTGCCTGGGCCTTTTCCGCCTCCAGCTGCTCGGCCAGAACCCTGTTCTTCTCCGCGAGGTCCAGCTTGCTCGAGCATACTAGATCATAATCCTTCTTCAGCTCGCCCAACTCCTTAACCTCATCATCCCTCTCGCGAGTAGAGTTGACGAGGGCCAGATCAGACGAAACTCGGGCTGCATCAGCAGCCTTTAGGTCAACCTCCAGCTGAGAGCCCCTGGCTTCCAGAGCAGACTTCTGCTGCTCCAACTCGTTGTTCCTCCTCACCAGCTCGTCGCGAGAATGGTAGAGCACAGCAAAGTCAGTCACAAACTGTAAGGAATAGAGAAGAAATCAAGAAAAGGAAAACATCTAGAACTTGTCAAAAAATTGAAAGTTGAAAGAGTATCTTACCAGGGCTAGCCTCTGACTAGCTTGCAGGGCCAATTGATCAGACCCCAACGCCCTCTGGCGATCTGCAGGGAGAACTGCCCTCTCAAGCAGCGCAGGAGCTAGCTGAGGAGATATGGCAACCGAGGCCCCCTCGAGCAAAGCAGATACCGGGACTAAGGGTTGCCCTGCTTTTATCCTGGACTCCATCCTTCTTCTCTCCTCCTCCTTCTCTTTCTCCATCCTCCTCCTCTCATCCAGTCTCTTCTTCTCCTCCTCCTTTTTTCTCTCCCTCTCTTTCACCTGCTCTTCTTCTCTCCTCTTCCTCTCTTTCTCCTGAGAGGAAGGCCGAGAACCTGTAGCCACGGACCCAAATGCAAACTTCTATTTTTTTTACCTTTGTGAAATGAGCACATGGTCATCATCATCATCATCTCTGATCAGGTTCTTCCTTGGAGACATATCTTTACCAGAACTGCTGGAAGTGCTCGACGATCCTCGAGCTTCAGAATTTTGCTCAGAATCAGAAGAGTTGCTACTGTCAGAGCACCCTTCACCTAGATTAGCTGCAGGCTCACTTTCAGAGCTGCTCTCTTCTTCGTCCAACTGGATCGGCTCAGCAGTAATCTCTCCCAAAGAATCAAACTCTGGTACACTATCCACAGGCCGTGCTATGAAGCTGGAGCCTACGTTCTTGTACTCTAATAAGAAGACAACAAACCTGGGATGCTCACCGTCACCCAAAGACTCTCTGATGTTCCAATCTTTCACCAACTCCGAGATTCGGACCTCGCTGAGGGCAGGCTCCAAGTTCTTCGACCTCGCTGTAGAAGAAAAAGCAAAGAGGAGTTAGAAAAGTCATAAATTAGTAGAGATTGAGACAACACTACAAATGTCTACCTATATATCCTTCCCCATAAAAGGGGACAGTAAACCTCTCAGACCTTGAACCTTAGAACAGGGAAGAAAATTGCCAATTTCTAACAAGAAAACCCTCTTGCCAATAGTCCTTGTGGGAATCAGGTAGATTAACTACCAATACCCTATCAGGACTCCTGGCTTTGAGGTAGAGGACACCTGAGCTAGTTCGAGAAAAGGAATAACAGAAACAGACCTCGGTAAGTCTTAATCTAGTACCATACAACTGATTTATTCTATGTACACCATTTACTATTTTCCACACATTTGGTGAGCATTGTGCGGGGACGATATTGAAATAACCAAAGAAATGCAAAAATAGGTCATTAGGGGGAAAAGTAAGTCCCCCCTGAGAAAGAAGCAAAACATGGATCCAGTGGACATCCTCTATATCCCTAACATTCTTAGGAGGCGAGGCACAACACTCAATCTCTACCCACTCAGGGATGTTGTAGAATTTTTTAAACTCAGAGATCGATCTATTTCCAATCTTTGCCATTGGAAAGCACAAAGAAAAGCTACAAACCAAAGAGAAAATGCAAAGAAAGGACACGAAAAACTTACAAAACAGAAGCACGAGCTCAAGATAACTAAAAAGCAATGAGAATGGGGACTGAGAGCAAAGGGAATGATGCGTTAGAATTCTCAGAAGATGGAAGAGTGCAGGAAAGTCTGAAACGACGAGAAAGATGTGGTTATCCCAACGAGCCTTCAAATTCTAATCATAGTGCACAGTAAGCGAAGAGGCTGCCACCAAAATCAACTCCACAGCTCCCGAGGAATTGCAACACGGCCATTATGGCTAATCATTTAAATCTGTTGGGCCCATATACATGGCACAACAAATTTAGGGGCAATTGTGGGTACCCAGAATTTAGAACCATGGGCCTGGACGAGTAGCCCAGTCCTGGTGGCCCAAAGTCCAGGCCCTTTATCTTTTATATTGATCGAGTCTCCTCCCACGATCCCATAAAGGGAAGTTATAGGGGAGATGGGAAACGTGGAGGAACCCATCACCTCCACTCACCTACATGTAAATGTATATATTAAACCCTAGGTCCGGGGCAAAAGGGCAAGTTGTATTCTCTGTAATCACTCTCCGGAGTATATAGAAATAACATCGACTGCACCACCGTGGACGTAGGCACATTTTGGCTGAACCACGTACATCATCTCTTGTGTTATTGGCATCTTCTATTCCTTGTTCTCTTCTTGATAATCTTTCTCTCATATTTATTTGTGTTGCATAACAATTGCCTCTACATAAATAAAGTGAAAAATCTTTCCGATTTTTTTATTTATAAAAGAATGATGTAAATATGTGCAACATGTCAAGTAAGAAACAAAACATATAGAAAAATGCATGTAGATGCACAAATGCATGAAATTCCTCACCAAAATATGAAAAACGATCCAATAGTGAGTTTCAAGCACACACCCACAACAATTTGACCCTCAGAAATTATAGAGTACCTAGGAGGGGACCTACAACAATAATACCTCATGCATTCTAAGAAAATTATTGCCTAGATAGCAATGGGTATAACATATACCGGATCAATGGGAGTAACAAAAACAAATTCCCTCTTGATAAACTTCTTTTGAGGAACTTCACCCTACATTATCTTCCTTGGAGTGTTCCTAGGAACGCCTTTCAAGTTACTTGGCATCCATCTCACATTCCTCATATGATTCTTACGTCAATTCCCTGAAATTTTAGCAAATGGTCTAGGTCTAGGTGTTAGAATTTTCTTTCTAACCTCACCCTTAGCTTTGATTAGGAAGTCAGCTATTCTCATTTATTCATTAATCTTACCCTGAGTTCACTATTAGGATCCCTATGGAATACTTTCCCCTTATTGTTAATGAACATATGATTTCTCTCTCTCAAGCACTTATAAGCTTGATTGTCGTGCCCTTTATTTTTCAAAAGGTTCAATAATGAACCTTATTTCTCAAAATGTTTTTAGTTCCACAAGTTCTCTTCTCAATTCTCCTATCACGTAAATGTGGAGGAACATAAGTCAACGATCTTGGTTTACCATCATGATACTTAACAAACTTCTTTTTATTAAAAACATATCTGAGAAAATATGTCTTATCTCTTTTCAACATCAAGGTATTATGTTTTTGTTTTGGTTTAATCCTTTTTAATGTTTAGCAAAAAGATTCAATATGATCTTACTTGTGACAAAAGGTGCAAGAGAATGAATTTTGATAATCTTTGAAACTTTTTAATCATTTCCCTTTTTCTTTTGAACATTAACATTCTCTTTCATGTTTTGTTTCTTCTTATTTTTCTTCAAAATCAAGTAATTAGAATTCTTCAGATCATGTGATGAAAATTAACTTTTTGTGTCAACTTGAGAAGAAGATGGATTTGTTTGTAAACATTTAGACAAGTCAAATTCATTTTCAAAGATTCAAATCTCTTCCCAAGTTCACTTCTTGCAACTTCATAAAAAAATCTTTTTCTTCACCTTTCAGAGCTCAAGAGTGAAATCACTCTTTTCTTGTTCAATAACCTTGAGTTTTAAAAATCAAAACCTTTTGAACTATTAATTTTCTCAAATTAGAATTTTGTACTCTCTAGGAATTTATATCTTATTTAAAGCACAAGTCAAGTACGAAACCCTTCTAATTTTTAATCTGTTTCAACTTTTGATTGCTAATTTGATGAATGTTTCAAACTCATTTTAAAAGGATTCTTTTTCTTGTCTAAACAATTTGATTTTCATAGCCAATTTGACTTTCTACCTCTTCATTTTTAGTGGTTGTTTAAATATTCATAGTCTCGACTCATTGATTTAACACTTTCAACTTCATCATGTTCATCAAAGTCAGTATTAATAACTTTTTAAAAGTATGAGAAGATGTCTTTTTCTTCTTTTCCTCTTTTGATTTCAAATCTTTTATTTCCTTACTAGTACTCAAAGGCATAAGACTATCTTGACTATGAAAATTTGGAAAATAAAAATCAATCATCAATCATAAAACAAGATATACTCACAAACACAATAGATCTATATGTAACGAACATAAAGAACACACTCCAAGAGCAAGATTTAAATCTTAGCACCTGAATGCAAACAAGATCAACCGCTCTGATACCAATTGTGGATGTGTGTGTTCAATACAAGTGTTATACTCTAATAAACCTCGAGGGAGGGGGGGGGGGGGGGGGTGAGGGGGGTGAATAAGTTAAAACACAATTATGCCCAATTTTGCCAATCTTAATTTTATTTCTAATTTTTAGCAACTTATCACATGTGTCAATTAGGTGAAATAATTTTAGGCATGTGAATCACGCGGATCAACAAATTTGAGTATAAATTTAGGAGATCTAGGTCAAATACACTAAATGCACAATACTAATTCAACTTCTATAAACAAGACACATTAGAGTCGCATCATGCATCAATCTCTCCAATAAAATAAGACACCTCCCTATTTAGATATATAAGTGCTGATTAACCAATTCAAATGATGATGATATGAAATGAAATTTGGCTGTATGGATCTAAATCAAATAACTATCGATTTCCTCTAAATCCATAGATCAAGTTTAATTCTACCTTTTGTTTTCCAATCTAGAGGGATTGGAAGAGTTCAAAAATAGAGAGACAAAGTAAAATCTTTCAACCACAAAAATAATCTCCAAGATATCGATGAGTAATAGAGATTTTAGGTATTTGAAAAATAGGGGAATCAATACCTATTTATAGGATTTTGAAAAAATTGAGCTTCGCTATGTGCACGAGTACAAATTTATCGTGCACACATTTTCGGCTAGTATGCAACCTAAGCCAAAAATGCGCATGGCCGTGTGCACATGTTAAAACAACACCATGCACATGAGTTTAAAAGTGATAATGTGAACGATTAGGAGTAAGTTTGAATAAAACTCTCAAAAAATCACTTTTGATAAGTCGATCTTTTCCTAAAGGCATACATAACACACATCAAAATAAAAAAACACTTGTTCAACCCTAAGAATACATTTTATAATAATCTATAAGTGTGCATAGCCAACCACATTCAATCATAAAACTATAAAATGATACATCTTCAATTCGATAATAAAAGTCTTATTAAGTAGAGAAACTTTGTTGATCTTCAAAGTTCTAATGTTCAGTCCAAATAAACGAGCCTCACTCTAATCAAGTGTATCACATCATATCAATCTTATGTATCTTGAATGAGTCACGACTTAATGGTTTGACAGATAATTTTTTCCGACTTGTATAAAAATACAAACGTGTACATTTTTACCGAGCTTCATGCTCCTCTATCTAATGCGTACCAATACCTTGTCTCCCTAATATCATCAAACCATTGGAACCTCTTCCATTATCTGATTTGCTTTCCCAATAATTAAAGCATGATGCCAATTGTGATTTCTATCAGACCACTAAGCACACTACTTATTAATATCATCTCCTCAAGAATATTGTGCAAGGACTCATTAGTAAGGGAATCACTGCCCCTCATATTGGACCCAAAACCATACATTACCTAGAATTATTTATCGACACACCAAGCCAGTGTAAATGCCATATTGATTGATGAAGAATCATATTTTGATACCTACAAAAACTAAGCCCATACATAACCCTATTTCACCCGTTCCTGTAAAAACTTCCTTAACTCCCCTCTAAACTTTCCTAACCAATTTATTACATCTAGAAACTGAAATAAATCAGTCAAGATATCTAACATAGTTAAAAGGATGATTGACAATCCAAATAAACTCTTTGAAGAAACTCTTATTTGTTGAAATGTATTTCACACTAGATGTGTTAAATCATAAAGATTGTAGTAGATAAATTATTTCATATACTTGGAAAAAAGATATAAAAAGTTTAAAAAACCCTAATAAACCTTAGTTAGCAGGGTATAGCATGGAAGAATTAAGAATCATACACATAAAGTTTACATGCATATTTTTAACGTGGTAAATACAACCATGGTGACCTCTACACCACAAAACAAAATATACTAAAAATGAATTAAGGTTACAAATTACACGCATACAAATAGGATCAAAAATCTAAAAGAAAATATACCTAAAGGCCAAGGATCCACCTCCTAGGTAATATTTATAATCCAACATCTTTTTTAACCTCTAATCCTTAGTTGTCTTTATATCACCACAGTAATTAGACTCTCCAGGAAACAACCACACTTTTCTAATAGTGATGTGTGATATGTACAATTGTGTGTTCTATAACTATTTGAATATGCAATAAATTACACACACGTAATACAAACTATCCAAGAAATTACCCAAGTCCTATAATATTCTCAGATCTTAACCTAATAATATCAAACAATCAAGAATACAGGATCTTGTCATATATTTTGAAGAATAAATCAAAAATTCTATTTACATAAAAATAGATTTCACAAATCGTAAATCCATTTTAAAAACAAACTAGATCTTAAAGTCTAAATGATTTTCTGATATTTAAAGTTTCAAATCTCTAAATGTGTTTGATCTAAAAGCACTTTAAAACATGCACAAAGATCCACATCGCAATATTAGTTTTTTATGAGAAAATATTTTTGAAATAAAAATTAACTAATTTAAAAGTAGAATCTAATGAATACATGTGTAAAATGTATCACAGAGGTTAGATTCTTGATTTTATGAAAAAATTCAAGCCTTTAACAAACACGGGGATGTTTGGAGGAGAATCATATACATAGGAGTTAAAAAATCTAAACGTAAACTCTCAAAACACTGAACTCTCGTATGTTGAAAAACCTAACAGATTTGAAAGAGTGAACTCTCATGTTTTCAAAAACGTTTAGGAAAAAACATTTTGTTAACAAATTTACTCTATGATTGTTAACGAAATTTTTCTCTCTCAAAGATCTCTAAAGTATCCTCTCTCTCTCTCTTCAAGAATCTAACTAAAAGTTTGAAAATGCTAAGATGAATATGGTTTATATAGGATGGAGTGAAAGTTTTGGAAGCTGACTTACAAATGAACGGTTGAGATGAAATACACCGACTTGGCCTAGATTTAATGGCATGGAAAGAAGTGTCGAAGATAAGCTATAAGGGTTATAAACGGTTGTAGGTCTCACCGATTGATTGGTTGTAAGGGTTGGCACATGGATCATGCTAAAATGAACAAAAACCTTAGATGGAATGTGATCCAACGGTGTGTGTAGTGTATCGCATTTGTGAGTGTGAAGAATCACAAAGCTAGCTAATGAAATAATGACAGGTAGCATACACGTGTTACATGCACACGCGAATAATAGTCAGTAGATGACTAATTGAATTACAAATTTTCTTCCAAAAAGTTTTAAAATAAAAATTTCAAAAATGTTCATTTAAATGATTAAAATTGAATTTGAATCCCCAATAATTTTAAAAAATTAGTTTAAACTTTTTTAAAATTACAAATTTAAAAAAAAAAAATATGATGCATGTGGTGTAGTGTGTACTAAAATGTGGATTTTATACCCTTGGAGACTAATCTAGACAGGGAAGAATATGTTTTAGGGATTTCAGTTGAAGTAGTCACCAATGTTGAACTCTGGAGTACCATTTAGAGGAGATCAAGAGTAATAAAAATATTTTGTCTTAATATCTAAACTAGATGAAAGGCATATGTAGTACAAACTCCAAATTAGTTAACCATATAGGATGTTTCAATCCCCCACTTTTTGATATTGGAGACAAAATCCCTTTGAGGGCATGAAGGGTACTCGTAAGCAATAAAAAAAACTAATCCTATATAAATTCTAACTACTCAAACTTTCTAGAACAAAAAGTAAGTGTAAGAAAAATAATTTACCTAACTCGACTAGAATATAAACCAATACCCTAACATCTGTGATGAATGAAGTTCAATGCCTGTAAAATAAATACTTCAATAGAACATGTTAGTCGAATTTAGAAATTGAAATCTTATAAACAGTCCTGGGATGGACTCAATCCTTCCCCCTCAATTTCGTTTCAAATAGACCATGGATAAATTTTGAGAGAGAGTATATAACTAAATAAACTACCAATTAAGTCATAGAAATGGGTGAAATCAAGTATCTCATATATAAAATAGGTAAAATAGTAGTCTTTTTCATTTGATAAACGACCATACCCTAGATCCTCAGAGATATATGATGAACAAGATATATATATGAGGATATGACAAATACTGGTAGAAAACGAATCAAGCACAATCATCCCTATGGATTTCCATAAAGATTCAAATCTAAGGTTGTCTAAGGTCTTAGTAAAAATATCAGTTAGTTTTTTTTTTTCAGTTTGTAGATACACAATAATGAGTTCCTCAAATTCTAACAATTCATGAATAAAGTGATGTTTAATCTTAATGTATTTGGTGCAATAGTGTTGTACAAGATTTTTAGAGATATTGATAAAACTCTGATTATCACATAATAAAGTCAATTGATTCTTAATAATACCATACTCATAGAACATTTATTTGATCTACAATAATTGAGCATAATGACTATCAACAACCATATACTCGGATCCAACAGTCAATAAAGAAATGTAATTCTATTTCTTACGTCTCCAATGACCAGGTTGTTCTTAATATAATAGCAAGAACCAGAAGTTCTCTTACTGTCGTCGAAACACCCTGCCTAGTCAGCATCAGTGTAACCAACTATAGAACTAGATTTTTCCTTTGTGTACTAAATACCATGCTCTTGTGTGACCTTAACATATTTAATGATAAAAATAATGCACAATAAGTGGGATTCTTTGGGTGCACATTGATTTCGTGCAAAAACACAATAGGTAATTAGATATATCAAGTTGCCTATGATGCTTCTATATAAGGTTGGATTAACATATTTCCAATTTTCATCTTTATATATATATTATATGTGGTGCTCATGGGAGTGTGCAATTTTAGCATTATCTCTAAGACAATTTTTTTAATCAATTCTTTCACCTATTGAGTTTGATAAATAAAGAGACCATCACTCAATTGTTTAACTTGAAAATTTAAAAAGTATAATAACTCCCCCATGAGTGACATTTGGAACTCCCTGTGCATTATTTTGGAAAAGTCATCAACTTGTGCTAGGAAAGTTGAACCAAAAATGATGTCATTTACATAAATCTGTTTGATCAAAACCTTGTTATTTATTTTATGGACAAACAATTTATGGTCATTGTTGCCACGCTCAAACCCTTTATTAATTAAAAAGGTGAAGAGGTGTTCGTACCAAGCCCCGGGGTCTTAATTTAAGCCAAATAAAACCTTCTTCATTCGAAAGACACGGTTCAGGTGAGATGGGTCAATAAACCCTTTTGGATGTTATACATATACCTCCTCAACCATAATACCGTTAAAAAATGTGGGCTTAACGTCCATTTGAAAAGGTTGGAATTGTAAGTGACACACTACTGCAAGGAGGAGACGAACAAACTCGAGCCTTGTCATCGAGGCAAAAGTATTATCAAAGTCTATTACTTTTATTTGAGAATATCCTTACGTTCCCAGCCTTGCGATTTTTCTAATGATTGCCATAGGTTCATACATTTTTTTAAAATCCAATGGGTACCGATAAATTTTTATTTCTTGGCCATGAAACAAGACTCCAAACATCATGGATCTTAAACTGGGATAATTTATCTTGCATAGAATCAATTCAGTAAGTGTTGTTGATGACATTGTTTATATTCTTTGGTTCTACTTGAGAGATAAAATATTAAAAGTTAGCCATATTTTGAAGTAATGATCTTGTTCTCACAGGATCCTCAAGGTTACCAACTACCTTATCTAGGGTATGGTCTTTGGAAACCCAAGTTGGCACTGTAGGGACTTCAATCGATAGTGAGTTAGTTATTTGAGGAGAGTCTGTTTCAAACAGATTTTTTGACTCATCCACAATAATTGACTCAGTACCAACACTCCTATTGGCAATATCTTTAATAATTGTATTGATAGTTTCCATTAGAACTTTGTTATCTAAATTGTAGACGCGATATGCTCCACTATTTTGGAAATACCCCAGAAAAATTTATTTATCACCTCAGGTGTCAAATTTTGAAAGGTGTTCCCTATCTTTACAAATATAACAGACGCACTCGAGAGATATAAAGTATTTCAAATTTGTTTTTTTGTTGTACGAAAGTTCATATGAAATCCCTTTGGTATTCTTCATAAGGCATACACGATTAACAATGTGACATGCAGTTTGGACTATCTCAAACCAAAAGTATTTTAGTAGACCTTTGGCGTGTAACATAACCTGAGATTGTTCATTTTTTTCTCTTAGTTATATTTTAGGAGAACTAAACTCATCCTGATATCCATTACAAAAACAATATTCTACTACTCCAATATCCTTGAATTCTCCATCTCTATCACTTTTAATATGTGATACTTGGTTATCCTTTTCATTTTCTATTTTCAAAAGGACTTTTAGAATTTCTTAAAATGTATCTGATTCATTTTTCATAAAATTTACCCAAGTATACCTGTCAAGTCATCCATAATGACAAGAATGTAACTGTTGCCATAAAGCTCAAAGTACGGGAGGGACCCATAAGGTCCATGTGGAGGAGTTACGGAGGTTTTGAAGTCATTATATCCTTAACCTTCTTGTGAGGCATTTTACTTATCTTTTCCACTTGGCACGGACAAAAAATAATATTTAAAGAAAATTTGTATTTTGGGTAAACCTCTAACTAACTCTCGGGAGATCAATCTGAATAGTTATCAAAATTAGTATGACCCAATCTATTATGCCACAAATCAAAATCATCTAATATTATTAACTTATAGGAATCATCACTAGGATAACTGTATTGCAGTTATTCGAATTTCTATTTCCCGTAAAGATATAATTACCATCTTTATTCAAAATTTTACATTCAGTTTGGAAAAGGCAACTATGTGATCAGAATCATAAAATTGAGATATACACAGCATTCCTTTAAGCCTTTCACTAATTAAACATCGTTAAGGATAAGAAAATCCTCTTTTTGAAGCGTCCCTTTACCAATAATACTGGATAAGACTCCGTCAACAAATAAGACGTTACCTCCTAAGAATTTGGTCATGTTTGTCCATTTAGTCTCGTCCATGTTCGTGTGTTTCGAACACCCATAATCAAGGTACCATCCAACGAAGGCGCATTATGCCTTAAAGGAAATTATAACAACATTACACCTTAGATGGGGTAACAAGTCATCTTTTCTAACCCAATTTTTATCCTTTGATTCAGAAAAGGTTTGGGGGCTGGTCCATATTGACTTTCTTTTAGTACGAGACCTATTCCTTTTCTTTTTAAATTTATCGTTTTTATGGGTATGCCTTGGGAGAACATAAGTATTTCTTCTTTTCTTATAATAAATAAAGTTATAGTAAACTGGCATATATATACGCTTTCGAAAACACTAAGAGATTGACCATAAACATCGCAGTAAGTATAGTATAGATGCGAGGATGGTTTAACTCTATCTTCTAAACATTTGAAAATAGGTTTAGATGCTGTCACATTTTGAAAATGAGGTTAATCTGTAACATATTTAGATTTTTACCCAAATTCTCAATGGGTAGGCTGCAGCCCTCGATGATACATAATCTTAGTGTCCTGTGAGATTGGTTGTTTCAAAAAACTTTTTTGAGATTTTTCAAATTCTTGGCCTCGTGTGTTTGGTAAAGTCCCAGAAGAAACAAATAAAGTTTTGGAAATATTGTGATTAGTCTCCTTTGTTCCAATAGGGTTTTTATTAAATCCAAGGCCAGTTTTATCGTCTGAGTTTTTTTTTTCTTGAACTGATTATTTTATCATATGCTTTCATATTAGTCTCAAAGTGATGGAATTTATTAAAATAGTTGAGACTTTTTGTTTATATTCTTATAATTCTACCAAAGTAGACTTGTATATTTATTCTAAAAAAGAATTTTTCCTCAGAAAGTTCATTAATTTTTAAAGCAGAATTTTTAGTTTTAGTCTCATGAGCCATGCATTGACTAATATAATCCTCAATATTCTGCCTAAAAGTCTTACTTAAGCTCTGAATATGTTCGGGCAAGTGTTTAACTAGTTTCTTAAGTTTAGAACTCTTCTTCAGAGTCTCATAATACAATTCTTGAATATCAGGTAAATCATCATGATCGAGCGTGAACCGCATGCTCGTGTAAGGGCACTGTCGTTGTTTTCGGTTCTCCGTCTCAATATAAAAAACCTAAGCTACAACTATACTTACGATACAAGTATAGCGGTAAGTCGGGTATCGTAAGAAATCCATAGAGAGTGTCGGATAGATTTTAATTTATTTTTCACTTCAAAAATAAAAGTATAAAAGGTGATGGGTTATAAAGGGGAAAAAAATTAAGAAGTTAACATTATACTACAACTGATTAAAATGAGAGTCGAGATTGCATCCCCACTATGGGCTAACCAACTAATAGTTAGAATTTCGTTTCGAAAGCTGTTTAACCGAGCAGATTCAATTAATCATAAACATCACGCAAGAAGAAATTTAACTCAAAATTGCGAGATAAAATATTTAACTGAAAATTTTCACATGCGGATTAAATTCTGATTATCGCTATAAATACTAACGTTGCATAACAAAGTTAGTTAAACGCATAATAATCCGACTTTAATGCGCGAGGTTTCAATTAAAAGAAATTTAACACAAAATCTAACTTTCAGAGATCAACGCCCATTAATGGCGGAGAAATGACCCCAACCCTTTAAACTACTCACTATGCATGATTAAATAAATAAAACAACTAATTAACTAATACAAATAAGAAATTAATGAACAAAACAACTTAAGTAGGAAAGGAAATGAAGAAAATTAAGCTAAAACAAGTAAAGAAGATAAATGAATAGTAGACTTACATAAAAAAATGGGCAAAAACCTATTGGAAATGGAGGAGAGGGTGAGTTCCCAATACAAAACCCAAACTAAAAATAAAGTTCCCTCTTACAAATGAGAACAAAAATCATCTTAAATTAAACCTTATTGGCAAAATTGTAAAAAAAAAAAACAGGAAAAAGGGGTCCGAATCGATTTGGTGCCATAACGAATCGATTTGGTAAGAAAAAGTAGCTTCTGGTGCCAAATCGAATCGATTCGGACTTGTCCGAATTGATTCACACCTGATAGTCTGCAATTCTCAACTTCGTTCAACTTTACGGAAAATACCGTAACTTCTTCGTTATAACTCCGAATTAGGCACGGTCAGAGGCTACGCGGAGATAAATCAGAGGGATACAACATCCAAAAAGATATTAGGCCAAAAAACTAAACTATGAAATGACTAAAATGCCCTTGAGTATGCTTTTGAAGTAAAAACCATCCTAAAAATGCCATAACTCCTTTGATACAACTCAAATTCGTGTACCGTAGGCGGCCACAGGAAGAGAAATCAAAAGGATTCGACTTCCGTGAAGAGTTCGGGACTTGAACTTGAATGATGAAATTACTAAAATTCCCCCGAAGCTGCAAAAGGCGACAAAATTTCACCGGAATGCTATCGAACTTCACACTAAGCATTGAAATACCTACAAAAGCTCAATTATACCTCATATAACATCTTAACATATAGAACATAGGTTTTCTGATTAACGAACATAAATATAGCAATTAAGGTACCCAATGGGGCTAAAATGCATATGTATAAGGGGTGAAAAATACAATATTCGTGCCGAATCACATCATCATCATCAGATCCACTAAGTGAAGTGTGTGGGTTGTTCGTTAACAATTCAATTTCAGGGACACACACCCTTTCAATTCATCACAATGATTTTCACTTTGACTATTGCACACATTGGGTTCATCATAAGTGTTAACAATAAAAACATTTGATATTTAATTCACTCAGACAAAAGTTATGGAGTCAATAACAACATCAAGAAGTAAACATGCTTTATCACCAGAATACATAATTTTAGCATAAAAATACATGCATTATTCATATATGTCGAATGACTTAGACTGATCATCGTTTGAGTCACTAGAATCGTCCCAATTCTTACACACATGGGCCTTAGGTTCAGTCATAATCTTAGATTTTCATTTATTAGCATAATGACCCATATTACCCCATTTGTGGCACTGAATGTTACTTAAGTCCTTCTTAGGTCTTTGATTGTTATTTCTGGCATGTCTGTCATAACTACGATCATGGGGTTTGGGAACTTGAAAGTTTTAATAACCAACTTCCCTTATTTAGTTGCCATAGCATTCCTAAACTTTATAATCTTTTTGGAATGTTTACTCATGAGGGATATATGTTATAATTACTCTCAAAGTTAGAGTCCTCTCCTAACTCTAAGTCATAGTCAAACACATTTAACTTAGGTATAGTCATTTGAAAAGAGAAGAATAGATTATATCCAAAGGATATTTTAACAATAGAAGTCATATGTTTTCTATACTATAATTCCATCTCTATAGTTCTTAATTTTCTACTTAATAGTTATGGAGTCAGATTTGGATCATCCATTTTATCTATCTTACAACACATTATCAAACTTAGCAGGTAATGATATAAGTATTTTTTTGTATAATTTCCCTTATATCGTAGATGATGCCATTAGCATGTAGTTTATTGATAATGTCTGTGAGACTGTTGTACAAGCATAAGGGTTTTCCCAGCCTTAAAACATTGGTCACCCTTACGAGCTCTGATAAGGGAGTCCCATGCTTCTTTGGATGTGGTGAAAATTGAAATTCTCTTTAATTTGTGTTCATTTACAAAAATCAATATACAATTTTTACCTTTATTATTGCATAGAGACAACTGTTTCTCATCCTTTGTAAACTCACTAAGAAGTTTCTTAGCCATTATGGTGCTACCTTCAGTTAAAGGTTTAATAGGGTGTGAGTATACGTTTTCAATAGTCTCCTAGACTTTATCACCCAAGGTTCCTTGAATAAATGGAATCATCCTTACTTTCTAGTAGGGAAAGTTATGTCCATCAAATACAGAGGGTCTGGAGGTGTTACCATGTTTCTCAAATTTCTTATCCATTTTAAAAAGACAAAAATAGTTGTAGAAGTTACAGGATAAAAAATATATTAAAAACCACTCTGACACCACTCGAAATAACTCAATCAAGATATTTAACACAATTAAATGAATAATTGAGAATCCGAATAAACTCTTTGAAGAAACTCTTATTTGTTGTAAAGGATTTCACACAAGATGTGTTAAATCATAAAGACTGTAGTAAATAGATTATTTCAGATACTCGGTAACATGATTTAAAAAGTTTTAAAACCCTAATTAACCTTAGTTAGCAGGAGTAGTGTATAAGAATTTAGAATTATCCATAGAACGTTTACACATAGATTTTTAACGTGGTAAAACTCGAGAGGCTGGGAAAATATCCACGGTGACCTCTATGCCACAAAACAAAATATACTAAAATGAAATTAAGGTTACAGATTACAGGCATGAAAAATATGATAAAAAAATTGAAAGAAAATATACCTAAATGCCAAAGCTCCACCTTTTAGGCACTCTTTTTGATCCAATATCTTTCTGAACCTACAATTCATAGTTATCTTTACGTTGACTTAATAATTAGACTCTCCAGACTATTACCACACTTTTATAACAGTGATGTGTGTGATATGGACAGTGATATGTTATATAACTACATAAATATGCAGGGATGCACACACTATGAGGACAAAATTTCCAATTGAGTCCATTGTATATTTTTGACTTATTCCATGAACAAAACATGTTTATGTCACAGGATTTTTTATCGTCACGATCCTACATAGACTATGACGTGTTGAAGATGTTGCGACAAAGCTTCAAGGAATTAATTACGTCGAAGTTTAATTGGTGCAAGTTTATTCATGTTCAAAGTTTAATTTCATTTCGAGATCACTTAGGTATGAATGCATAATTTTAATGAGACTCAGACTTTATTTTAAAATGATTAAGGCTGTAATTTTTATTAAATAAATGTTTTTAAAATGCTTTATAAGTGTTTAAATAGGTTTACACTTCGTTTTAATCTGACGAGGAGGATTAGAGTTGGATTTAAGGGGAACTCTTTCTTAAGAGTTGGTTTAAAAACAAACTCTAATTCGCTGGTCGCTCAAACGACTTGACCTGTCTTTCGAGTGAGATGCTCTAACATTCGAACAACATTTCTATCTCGTTCGAACGACAGGTCAATGTCGCTTGAACAACGCGCCGCCTCAAGAAAATTATATAAGGCGTGTTTTCCATTAGATTTCGTAAGTGTGCATTCTGCAAAAATCAGTATTTGTCCAGAACGTTTCTGCAGAAAAGTTTTTTAATATTTTTCAAAGTTAATGCACCTTTAAAGTTTCAAGGATCCGAGTTATCATTAATATATGCTACAGTAATTTTTGTGGCACCAAGAAGAGTTGTTCTACACTTTAACATTACTCGTTTTGCGGTTAAGATTCGGTGGAGTTCGATTTCAACATCGTAGATGTTACAAGCCATATCAGTGGAAAACGAAACATACGTGGACGCGTGTGTTGTGGACATGCATCGTGGAAGAAGGTTACTTTTTGCATGGGCACTGTGAGAGGAGTGGTTGAAGATTAGAGGATCGTTAAGTCTTATGGGTGGATCGAGTCGTTGATTAAGACTACTGTCTGTACCTTTGTAAAACCATATTGATAGTGATTGTCTGGCTTGGGCCGTCCAAGGTTTTTCCCGTTGTGGTTTTCCTCATACATCTGACATTGTGAGTATTATTTACTTTATTTTACTTGCTTTAATCGCTATATGGATGTTCAGGATTAATCAAGATAAAATTTGGTTAAGTCAAAATTGTTCACAACTTGGTGCGAATTAAAAATTGAAAAAAGTTTTTTCACAAAAAGAGAAAACTGTTTTGTCATCCTAAAAACACTTTCCGCATAAGAAATGAAAAGGGACCATCAAATTGGTATCAGAGATAGAAACATATTTTTATTGTGTTTGATTCCTTGTATTTTTCGGAATGAATTTTGAAGGTTTTGAAAGTTTTCGTGATCCTATTTTTAATGGCAAAAATTATACTTATTGGAAAATGCGAATGAGAAGTGCTTTAAAATCTATTGATGTGCGTGTTTGGTTAATGGTAGAAAAGGGATGGACACAACTAGTCACATGAGAGGGTGAGGTCACAAGTTTAAAACCCGTTGAGTCATGCAGAACATAGGCTTGCACTGTACAACTCTAAATGTCTGCACGTAATTTCCCCACATATCACACCTGAAGAGTATAATAGAATATTGACTTGTGAAACTTCAAAAGAGGCTTGGGATACACATGCACTTACTCACGAGGGAACTAGAACGTTTAGGGAGTATAAGTTACAAAACCTCACTACACAATTCTAGACGATTAAAATGTTAGATAGTGAGTCATTCAATGAGTTTTACGCTAGGCTATCTAATATTATCAACTCGTCGTTTTGACTTAGGAGAGAGGATTCCTGATAACCGTTTGATAAAGAAAATTTTGAGATCTTTATCGATTAGGTTTGATGCCAAAGTGATTGTTTTAAACTCCTTAGGAATGCTTGATTCGACAAAACTCGAAGAGATTGTAAGTGACTTACAAACCTATGAACTCGATATGCTTACCTCCAAGCAAGTGCCAAAGAAAGAAAAGGGCATTTCTTTGAAACTCGGAAGGAGGAAACTAAAGTTTTGGATGACAATTTCGATTTTGAGTATGTCGCCTAGCTGGCTAAAAAGGTAAAAAAATTTCTTAAGTTTCAAAAGCAATTGAAAGATGCCAAAAGTTTGAGAAATTCAATAACAACAAGGTTGAGTCCACCCCTAAAGATAAAAGTGAGAAATTTAATAGCGCTGAGTCGGATAGGTGTTTTGGGTGTGAGGGGTATGGTCACAAAGTTCTCAAGTGTCCCACTAGACTTAAGAAAGAAGGCAAGAAATCGATTACATATAATGCCACCTTAAATGACAGTGATACGGGAGTGGGAGAGAGTTACCCCAATGAGAGAAAGTTTCTTTCTTTCTTAGCATGTCATGTGAGCGGCGACAATAAATCTTCCCACGAAGATTCTCATGTGCATGACACTTCCGAGGCCGTTAAATCCCAAGTGAGTGAGGGAGAAGTTGGTGAGGATGAGGAGGTAAATGTGAAAGAGTTGCAAGTTGCATTTAATGAGTTATATACCGAAGCGGTGAAAGTGAAAAAGGCTAACTCTAAATTGCAAGATAGGCTAAATGAGTGTGCCATAGAAAATAACGATGCTTTGATTGAGGATCTTAGGGCATGGGAGAAGAAGCTTAGGGAGAAGTTGGAGTACGTTGAGAAAGAGAGAGAGAGTCTTCGTGGAGGAGAAGTTTAAAGACTCGAGTAAGGTTAAGTTTGACTTGGAATCTAGGTCAAAGAAGTTAGACAGGATTTTAGGCACCGTCCAAGTCAAAAGTGATAGGTGTGGTATAGGCTACGACGATAGTGTTCCCATTCCCAAAGCCATTACCAACCGTGTGAGAGATCCCACTAAGAACGTGAGGAGAGGTCGACATTTTTGTAATCATTCTCGCCGTTTTTTAACTTGCACACATTTTGGTAGGAAAGGTCACCTTAGACGTTTTTTCTATGACCTTAGGAATGCTCCTAGGAAGTTTAGGAATAAAGTCGTTTCGGCTCCTAGACCCCCCACCCGTCATGTTACACATACTTGGGTTAGGAAATCGAATTTAGTGGATTTTGTGGTGAAACTTCATGGTTCTCATTTGTTTGCCCTTGAGTCTTCCCACGCTAAATCTTAAGGATGATTGTGTTACCACGTTTGTCATACGATAGTTTTTGCATAATGATTTATATCTTTCTAGTGTTACGACATGTGTATCATTTTGTATTTTATTTATTTATTGAGTCTTATTTGATAAATACAAAAAGATTTTTGGCTTATTATATTTTTGAAAAAATACAAAAATATTTTGCTTTTATTTGAGTCAAAATATGTTGAAAAACCAAAAAGATTTTCTATTTGTTTTTGTGTCTTGAGTTTACATGTTTGATGTGGCATTTTGGTGTGCTTGGTTTCATTATCCATGTGGATAGGACATTTGGTCATAATTATTGATGCTTAGAATGATCTTAACCATTGTATTATGGGGTTTTTTCGAAGTTGATATGCATTTTGATCCGACTTTGTACATATGCCATCTTTGCACACATCCACGAGTTTATATGAATCTATGACATCTCTTCCATATTTAATTTTGGTGAGACGTTCTTATCTCAATTTTTTCATCTATGCGTATGTATACACAAGGAGGAGGTATGCATGTAAGAACCGTTTACTGTGAGGATTGTAATTGGAAAAATGATGAGTGTTCATGGGAAAGGGTCGCGGGAGTGTAAAATTGACTCGTCGTAAAAGAGAGCTCGAAAAAAATAATGGCAATAAAAAGAATCATACGCTAATATGGGCCAATTAGTTTATGTTCATTCCAAAAGAAAATATGATATATTTGAGGGTGTTTGGATGGATAATAATATAAACGGATTTGTACAAAGAATCCTAACGTTGAAAAATCGCATCCTGACGCTATTATTTGTAGAATCGTCAAAATTTCGGATTTGTGTTCATGTTTGATTGTTTAGTTCATTTAGATCACACGTCAAAAGTCACATATGGCTAAAATAAAGTTTGATGATATATAACTATCAATTAGAGCTTCTTGATCATTTTGATGTGTTGAAATTATGATTCATTTGTTGTAGTTCACGCCCATACATTCTATGTTCATGTTTGAGCACATCGATACTATGTTTGCATGTAACTCACATTTGATTGTTTTGAGTTTTCTTAGTTAAGCTACTATTTCGGTACCATTTTGCAGTTTTAAGTCCCTTCCAGTTAGCTTTTTGTCGAAATTTTTTAACTGGGCAACAATGTTTGATCTTCTGCAATTGGAACTGAAATTTTTGTTTTCTCGTTCGAGTGACATGTTTGTATCGCGTGAAGTTGTCGTTCTAATAACTTGATTCCGTCATTCGAGCGATAGGGGTGTACCATTCGAGCGACGTCTGGAATTTTTTTCTTCCTTTCTGTTTCAGTACCCTGCTGCATATGTTCATATTTTTGGTACTATTGGGTTGCTTTTGGTCTCATTTGTTTATGCAATTTCATTTTGATCACATCTTTTACTGCATTTTGATTCGTTTAATCACACATGTTTAGATTGTTGATTCATATTATGTGATTCTTCTTTACTAATTTCGGATTTGATCATTATTATATGGTTGTTTCATTGATATCTAGATATATTTCATTTATTTAACCCATGCAAGATATGTTTATCTTTTCACCGGGTTGTTTATTTGAGACAAAAAGGGGGAGAGATGTCTGTGATGTAGGGGGAGTTTTATTTTGTTGAGCACGGTGTTTGGTTGTTGCACACATTAGTATCAACATTGGTATCTTGTTTATGTGCATATTTGATATCCGGATTTAAAAGTTAATTTTTGTTTCAAATTGGTATCAAAATATTTGCTCACATATTTTATTATGATTTATATCATTTGTTCCTCCATAATTAACTGGGTATTTTTCAGTCTCAAGTGTGTTGGTATGTTTAAAGAGATTCGAGATTTAAAGTCTACATCACATTCAGACATTCAAAGATAGTTCATGCTTATCGGATCATCTTTTACTAGTCTTGTGCTGTAATTTTTTGATTTTGGGTTTATGGGATGAGATTGAGGCGTCATACGGCTTGGCGGACCGACTTAGGCATTTCATTGTCAGTTTTGTCCTGGAATAGTCAAAGGGGGAGATTTGTAAGGATAAAATTTCCAATTGAGTTCATTGTATGGTTTTGACTTATTCCCGAAACAAAACACGTTTGTGTCATAGGTCGATTTTCTATTATCACGACCCCACACAGACTATGACGTGTTAAAGACATTGTAACAAAGCTTCAAGGATTTAATTATGCTGAAGTTTAATTGGTGAAAGTTTATTCGTCTTCAAAGTTTAATTGCATTCTTAGATCACTCAGGTATGAATGCGTAATTTTAATGAGACTCAAAATTTATTTTAAAATGATTAAGGATATAATTTTTAATATATAAATGTTTTTACAATGCTTCATAAGTGTTTGAATTGGTTTACACTTCGTTTTAATATGATGAGGATGGATTAGAGTTGGATTTAAGTGGAACTCTTTCTTAAGAGTTGGTTTAAAAATAAACTCTAATTCGTTGGTCCCTCCAACGACTTGACCAGTCATTTGAGCGATATTGCTATCTCATTCGAGCAATAGGTCAATGTCGCTTGAACGACGCGCCGCCTCAAGAAAATTATTTAAGGCGTGTTTTCCATCAGATTTCGTAAGTGTGCATTCTGCAAAAATCAGTATTCATCCATAACGTTTCTACACACAAGTTTTCTAAGGTTTTCCAAAGTTAATGAATCCTTAGAGTTTCAAAGATCCGAATTATCATTAATATATGCTATAGTGATCTTAATGGAACCAAGAAGAGTTGTTCTACACTTGAACATTTCTTATTTTGCGGTGAAGATTCGGTGGAGTCCGATTTCAAAAACGTAAATGTTACAAGCCATATTGGTGGACACCGAGACATACGTGGACGCTTGTGTTATGGACAGGCATCGTGGAAGAAGGTTACTTTTTGTGTGGGCACTGTGAGAGAAATGGTTGAAGATTAGAGGAGCGTCAAGTCTCGTGGGTGGATCGAGTAGTTGAGTAAGACTACTGTCTGTACCTTTGTAAAACCATATTCATAGTGATTGTCTAGCTTGGGCAGTCCAAGATTTTTCTCGTTGTGGGTTTCCTCGTACATCCGGCGTTATGAGTATTATTTGATTTATTTTACTTTCTTTAATCACTAGATGGATGTTTAGGATTAATCATGATAAAATTTGGTTGAGTCAAAATTGTTCACAACTTGGTGCGAATTAAAAATTAAAAAAAGATTTTTCACAAAAAGAGAAAATTTATTAGGTCATCGTTAAAACACTTTCCGCATAAGAAATGAAAAGGGACCATCAAATTGGTATCAGAGCTAGAAACATATTTTTATTGTATTTGATCCCTCGTGTTTTTATTTGTCAACTCGTCGTTTAACTTAAGAGAGAGGATTCTCGATAACCGGGCTATAAAGAAAATTTTAAGATCTTTGCTGAGTAGGTTTGATATAAAAGTGACTGTTTTGAACTCCTTAGTAATGCTTGATTCGACGAAACTTGAAGAGATTGTAGGTGACTTACAAACCAATGAACTCGATATGTTTACCTCCAAGAAAGTGCCAAAGAAAGAAAAGGGCATTGCTTTGAAAGCTCAAAAGGAGGAAACAAAAGTTTCGAATTACGATTTTGATTTTGATTTTGATGATGTCGCCTTGCTGGATAAAAAGTTCAAAAAATTTCTTTAGTTTCAAAAGCAATCAAAAGATGATAAAATTTTTGAGAAATTCAAGAATAACAAGGTTAAGTCCACCCCTAAAGATAAAAGTGAGAAATTTAATAGGATTTATTCGGATATGTGTTTTGGGTGTGAGGGGTATGGTCACAAAGTTGTCGAGTGTCCCACTGGACTTAAGAAAGAGGGAAATAAACCAATTGCATATAATGCCACTTTTAGTGATAGTGATACGAAAGAGGGAGAGAGTTACCCCAATGATAGAAAGTTTGTTTCTTTCTTGGCATGTCATGTGAGCGACGACGATAAATCTTCCCACGAAGATTCTCATGTGCATGACACTTTCGAAGCCTTTAAATCCCAAGTGAGTGAGGGAGAAGTTATTGAGGATGAGGAGGAAAATGTGAAAGAGTTACAAGTTGCATTTAATGAGTTGTATGCCAAAGCAGTGAAAGTGAAAAAGGCTTACTCTAAATTTCAAGCTAAGTTGAATGAGCGTGCCATAGAAAATAACGATGTTTTGATTGAGGATCTTAGGACAAGGGATAAGAAGCTTAGGGAGAAGATAGAGTACGTTGAGAAAGAGAGAGATAGTCTTTGTGGTTTGATGCAGACTTTGTAAAAGGAGTTGATTGAGTTTGAGGAGTCTAAGCGTGTTCTTGAGTCTAGGATTTATGAGTTGGAGGAGAAGTTGAAAGACTCGAGTAAGGTTAAGTTTGACTTGGAATCTAGGTCAGAGAAGCTGGATAGGATGTTAGGCACCGTCCAAGTCAAAAGTGATAGGTGTGGTATAGGCTACAACGATAGTGTTCTCATTCCCAAAGCCAATACCAACCGTGTGAGAGAGTCCACTAAGAACGTGAGAAGAGGTCAACATTTTAGTAACTATTACCACCGTCTTTACACTTGCACACATTTTGGTAGGAAAGGTCACCTTAGATGCTTTTGCTATGACCTTAGGAATGCTCCTAGAGAGTTTAGGAATAAAGTCATTTAGATTCCCAAAACCCCCACCCGTCATGTTAAACCTACTTGGGTTAGGAAATCGGATTTAGTGGCTTTAGGACTAAAAATTCATGGTTTTCATTTGGTTCCACTTGATTCTTCCCACGATAAATCTTAAGGATGATTGTGTTACCATGTTTGTCATATGCTAGTCTTTGCATCATGATGTATATCTTGCTAGTCTTATGACATGTGTATCATTTTGTATTTTATTTATTTATTGAGTCTTATTTGAAAAATATAAAAATATTTTTGGTTTATTATATTTTTGAAAAAATACGAAAAGATTTTGCTTTTATTTGAGTCAAAATATGTTGAAAAACCAAAAATATTTTCTATTTGTTTTTATGTCTTGAGTTTACATGTTTGATGTGGCATTTTGGTGTGCTTGGACCCCCTTCCTTTAATTATCCACGTGGCTAGGACATTTGATCATAATTATTGATGCTTAGAATGATCTTAACCATTGTATTATGGGGTTATTTAGAAGTTGATATGCATTTTGATTCGACTTTGTAGATATGCCATCTTTGCACACATGCACAACTTTATATGAATGTATGACATCACTTCCATATTTGAGTTTGGTGAGATGTTCTTATCTCAATTTTGTAATCTATGCATAAGTATATTGATCAAGCGCGAAAAGTAGCATCGCGTTAGAACATTAATCGTTGTTTTCATTTCGTGTACTCAATACAAAAACCTAAATTACGACTCCACTTGGGATACAAGAGTAGCAGTAAGTCAGGTATCGAGAATCCATAGGGAGTGATTAAATTTTAGATTTTAATTGATTTACTATTTCAAGAATAAAAGTGTAAAAGGTGAATGGATGGAAATGGTGAAAAAGGAAAAAGATAAGTTAAAACTAAATTACAACTAATTAAAATGAGAGTTGGGATCACATCCCCGCCATAGGCTAAACAACGTATAATTAGAATTTTGGTTCGAAAACATTTAATCGAGCATGTTCAATTAATTATCAATATCACACATGAAGGAATTTACTCCAAAAATGTGAGATAAAACATTTAATCAAAATGGCCACACGCGAATTAAATTCGGATTATCGCTATATACACTAACGTGGCATGACAAAGAAAGTTAAACGCATAATAATCTGACTTTATTACACAAGGTTTCAATTAAATGCAATTTTGCTCTAAGACTAACTTTCGGAGCTCAAAGCCCATCAACGGAGAAAACGCAATCCCAACCCTTATACTATGGACTACACATGAATTAATCTACTTTAAACAACAAATTAACTAAGGAAAATAATAAATAAATGAACAACAACTAATTACAAAGCACATAAATAAGGAAATAACAACTATATTAATGGTAGGGATAATGAAAAGTACACTTAGAGCCCAAAAATGGGGAACACCCAAAGAGAGAAGAAGATGAGCTCCCAAAATCCCAAAACCCTTGTCTAAACTAAGCTAAAATGAATTATTCTCTCTCAAAATTGAGAGAAAGTTATTATATACAAAACCCTAGTGGCAAACTTGTAATAAAATGAAATTTAAAAATAGGTGACTGAATTGATTAGAAGTTGTCCGAATCAATTCGAAAATAGGGGAATAAAAAAAATTTGATTCTAGTACAAATCGAATCGATTCTCACTTTCGCGAATCGATTCGCACTTTAGCGAATCGATTCGCACCCCACAGGTCTGGTTGCTGCAGCTTTGTCCAACTTTACGGAAAATACTGTAACAACTTCGTTATAAATCGGAATTAGGCACGGTTAGAGGCTACGCGAAGATAACTCAGAGGCTACAACATCCAAGAATACATTAGGCCAAAAATACAAATGATTAAATGACTAAAATTTCTTTGAATGTGCCCTTGAGTGTGATTTTGAAGTCAAAACCATCCTAAAAATGCCATAACTCCTTCATTATACATTAGAATCATGCATCGTTAGCGGCCACGCGAAGAGAAATGAAAGAGCTTAAACTTTCGTAAAGCGTTCATGATTCAAACCCTAACGATGAAATTACTAAAATGCCCCTGAAGCTGCAATATTTAGCGAAACTTTTCCAAAAAGCTACCGAACTTCACACTAAGCACCGAAATACCTAAAAAAGCTCAATTAACCCCTGAAGAACATGTTAACATAGAAATATAAGGTTGTATGGTTAACGAGCATAAATATAGATATTAAGGTACTCGAGGGGGCTAAGAAGGTGTAGGTTAACGGGTGAAATACGCAATATTTACGTCGTATCACCCCCCTAACTTACACATTGCTAGTCCCAAGCAATGGAATAGGAAACAACAAGATCTAAAAGCAAACCAAAAATAGGATACGAGTACAAAAAAGGGATAAATAGATAAAGGTTAGCGTATGCAATAAGCCGTTAAACCCCTTGGTTACCCTAGTGGACGAGTGTAGTCTCGTGAGGGTTTTCAGGGATGAAAGCCACAAACATCATACAATCCCAAGAAAAATTCAAAACAAAGTATTGGGAGGTAATATGTATGGTTTAAAACTCCAATTAGGAGTTGGTTATGGGATTTTGGGTAATGAAACGAAAGGCTAATATTTAGGCTGAAAGGGATTGACTAGGGAAAGCATATAAGGTGAGGTTAAGACTAATATGGGTGATATAACAAAGATTGCCTATGATCGTTTCATAAAGTTTACCCAATTCTCGAGTTAAAACAATATATGAAAATCATGCTCAAGTAATACATTTCATAAATGAACTCAATTAATGAACGATCAAATGAAAGAATAGAGAGATTACCGATGAATTCAATGTTTTCAAAGAGGAAATAATAGTGTATACACTCATAAACGAGGAAAGGTACAAAGCTTACTCAGTGTAAGTATATACAATGCAACAAAAGATTACCGAGTTATAAAAATCTTAAACGAAATCAATAAAACAAGAAAAGCGCATGTGCTCATGGGATAAAGTTAAATTCATGAAGTTATTCGTAATATCAATGATTCAAGGACTAAAGTCTAATAACTTCTAAAATCGCGAACATGCATCTTTAAATGTCAATTGGATCGGGCATTTATTGAAATTTATTATCGAAAACAAGGCAAAATGCCCAACAAAAGAGAAAAAAGAAAAAAAATATTTTTCAATTTTTTCTAACAAAGCATACTTAGTAATTAACATGTGATAAAATCCATGGAAAAAACAAAAAAATGGGTAGAATATCCCACACACCCTAACTTAAATGTTGCATTGCCCTTAATGCTAATCAAGAACACAACATAAAGAGATGAAAAGAAAGATATTACCCAACAATGGAGCGATCCCCAATAAGTACGAGTCCATTGAATCTACAAAACATGTTAATACCTAGCATAATGAAAAGAAATAACAAAAATTTTAACAAATTACTCTAGACTAAACTAAAAGGAAATAAAAACTAAAGAAAGCAGGAATAAAAAGCTAACTATTTACAACATACTATTTGGACTTCTAACTAACTATACACTAGAAGTATAAATTTTTGAGGGTTCGCACAAAATACAATTTGTCTTTGAAAGATCAACGGTGGACCCGCCAAAGAGAACATGCCTCCCAGAAAATAGGAATTGTGTTTGAACAATGGAAGGCATGTGTAAGGCGTAAGAAATGAACCATAGCTAATTATAAATTTTGGGCGGACGATGGGGGATTTGGATAACAAGGGTGACAAGACAACATTAATCTCGAGAAAAATGAAATAACCTCCCCAAGGTGTAGAAACCACATTATAGGACCCCCTAAGTCTCTCCTTAGAACCCTAGCACTTCCACTTTCCACCGCAAACCTAGGTCGCATTTTGAGTACCGATCTAGAGGCCATTAGACGCCTCTCGAGCCCCATTTGACTCCGATCAACTCTATAGTCAGAGTGAAAGAACTTTGAATATTTGAAGGGCTCCAAATACCCTTTCCAATGGTCTGCCCCGTGCATAAATTGGCATAACGGTTCGGATGAACGGACTATTTCACTATCGAAAATTGATTTAGAGGCCATCGGGTGGTCTCGAGCCCCGAGTTGACCCCAATAAACTTCACCATCAGAGAAAAATGTCTTTGAATATTCGAATGGCACTAAAACCCCTTTCCAACGGTCCGTCCCGTGTGAGGAAATGACATAATTATTTTTCCCCCGAAAATAAATACGGAGGCCACCGGGCGCTCCTGGATTCCGTTTGACCAAAGCCAACTCTTCAGCTCCAATGAGACTGAATGAATATATGAAGGTCACTGAATACCTTTTCTAATGATCTGCCCCGTGCGGGATTCTGACCTACGGTACAGACGAATGATCTGTTTTACTTTGAGAGGTCACCGGATGTTTTTGGTATCGGTTGACCAAGGTCAACTTTCTGAACCAAACGAAACTCATTGAAATATAGAATTACATCTCCTCACCTTTCTAACCGTCCACCCCGTGCGTGATTCTGACTTACCATACCGATGAACGATTCATTTCCGTCCGACAATCTCTCGTCTAAAAGAACGATGTGCACTTTCGAGCCAGATTTAACCCAAAGTAAACTCCCAGAACCGGGAGTGGTCGCAAGGACTCTTGAAGGTCTCTGAAGTAAATTTCTAATGGTATGACCCGTGCGCGATTCGGATCAACGGTTTGTGCACTATGATCATTTTTCCAGAAAAGTTTGCACGAGACTGCCAATTGACAGGTCCTGAACCCTGCCTATCGGCACAGTGTCAAGAGTTGCCTGTCGATAGTCACACCCTAGGGTAGGCAGATTGGTACCCCCCTTGGCCCTATACATAGAGGCCACGACCTTACTATTAAGGAGGATAAGGAAACCATCAGCATCAGTGATCTCAACAACATTATCTCAAAATTAGCAAAGTTCCATAGGAGAAATTCCATTGAAGCCTAAATACCCATCCTTTTCACACCCAATTTGGTAAATATCCTTCTATCTCATCAACATTCATTAACCATCAAAGGAGTTCATCCAAGATCCAAGCTCAAGCTCCAAGGAAGGTCCAATTCCTCCCCCCTCTCTTTTAATTCTCTTATTTTTGCATAAGTTACTTTAGATTCATAATCTAGTTTCACTCTAGTTCATACATATTAAAAACTACGCTTTTATTAGTATATTTCACATACTTTATTTTCCATAAAAAAACCAAAAACAAATAAAAGAGGGTTACACTCGTAAATTCCGAACTGAATTATCCATCTCACTTTTTCCAAAACAAAAAAACACATCTTCTACACGTGCACACATAATAAAATTCCGTTCGAATCTATGGGATAAACCCCACCTCTATTATACATTCGAACTACATGGACTTTGATGCCTTTATAGGCTACGTAGGCATCTCGAATTAAAATCCGATATTCGAGTCCTATTTTCCAATTTCTCTTATTTTCCAAATTCCTCAAAATTCCTCATTTTCATAATTATCATACATAGACATATGATATGCTTTTTCATGTTTTCATCCCACACATTTTATCGTTTCCCAATAACGATAAATATCACGATGAACGCTCATATTCTATCTTCTACATTTATTATTATTTTGGGAATATTCTTGTGAATGACCTCACTTTATCTTTTTCGTGGTATGGATCGAACGATTCCAATATCCATTATATAAATGTAACATCCCGTAATTTTGAGGATTTAATATTTAATTATTTTTGGGAGTTATAAAAATATTTAAATTGGAGAAACTTAAATTCATGAGTTGGAGAATTTATTTGAGTGAGACGAATTATTTATAATTGGCGACCTTTAAGTTTAATTGTTCAAATTAATGCGTGTCGCATTTTGAGGTCGAAATTTGGAGATGTCAAAAATTATTTCGGATGACAATTCCTAGTGCGCGGTTGCGTCCGAATGGGTCGAGATAGTCAGTAAAGAGTACCCGGAGGTAGTAATTGGGTCTCGGGGTATTTTTTGGCATAGCCGGCCCACACGGGATGAGTTGGGCCATTTTAATTAGCCCTAGATGACCAAAAATGGGATTAAGGGTTTTTAATCAAATTAAGAGATTAGGGAACGGCAGTCAACACAACTCTAAGCCTAGGGCTTGAGAGGGAAATTGGGGGAAAGCAAATCAAGAGCCAATTTGGGGATATTGGAGCCAAATTAAGGGACTACACCAACGGATCATACACTACGAACAATTCCAGGCAAGTGGTTAACTGTTGTAATTTCTAAATTGATGATAATCAATTCATATCATAGTGATGTGTAAATCAAAATTCGTTTTGGGAGTGTAACCAAAATTAAAATTAGGTTTTTGGAAATTGATATACCTTAATGGAATTAAAGGTGAGATTGATTGTGTTTATGATTCTAGAACGTAGAGGAATGAATCGTATGTTAAAACCAGTGAGAATAAATGGTTAATTGCTGATAATATGAATGAAATTTGTATTGGAGATTTGAAACCCGGATAATACCTAAATCGGGAAAACGTTGGAATAAATCGTTATTGATGATGAATTAAGGTCTGTGGGATGTTTAAACCCTTTTCTTATGTGGAGGAGATGTTATTTTTATTTTGGTAAAGGTGTAGATTGAGAATCAAATCTTTAGGTTTCGTCCATGGCTGACAGCGGGCTGGAGAGGACGAATAATAGAACGATCGATCGATCGACCCAGGGGGTTAGATCGATCGATGATGCCGAAATCTGGGCAGTTCGGCCAGTTTGTTATATACAGGGAGATTTATTTGAAAGTTAAGTTTCATACATTAATAAATGATAAATAATTATGAAACAAATATTCCTAGCAATTATGAGAGAAAGTAATTTGGACTAGGGTGAATTTATGTGGGGCACTTTATGGATGGATTTGAGAAATTTTATTAAAAAATAGTGAGATACGGATCAAGTGAGCGAGTCCGGGTATGTTGATAATTATAGGTAAATATAATTGGGGAATTTATGGAGATGAATGTGTGACACATTGTGGGAGAATACGTAGGAATGAAATTATGAGATATAAAATGGAAGAAGTGATCGAGTCCGGGTATGTTGGTTATGTGACACCAAAATATTAAATTAATTATTGAGAGAGAGTAATTAATTTGGAGTCGGAACATAAACTCGGGAAATATTAAAGTATGGACCAAATGAGCGAGTTCGGGGAAATTAGTATATTAACTGATGTGTAAATTAATTATATTAGAGTCGGACCACAGACTTGGATTTGTATTGATTAATAAATGTGTAAATTAATTATATTAGAGTCGAACCCCGACTCGGATTTGTGTTGATTAATTAATGTGTAAATAAATTATATTAGAGTCGGACCACGGACTCAGATTTGTGTTGATTAATTAATGTGTAAATTAATTTTATGAGGGTCGGATTGTAGACTAGGGTAGGTATTAAATTAATAGGTGTGATAATTAATTGAATTAGAGTCGAATTGTAAACTTGGGTAGGTATTAAATTAATGGGTATAATAATTAATTTAATTAGAGTCGGATTGTAAACTCGGGTAGGTATTAAATTAATAGGTGTGATAATTAACTTAATTAGAGTCAGACGATAGACTCGTGGAGGTATTAAATTAATAGGTGTGTTAATTAATTTAATTAGATTCGGACAATAGACTCGGGGAGATATTAAATTAATGGGTGTGTTAATTAATTTAATTAGAGTCGGACCATAGACTCGGGGAAAGTATTATATTAATTGAGGTGTGAATTAATTATTTAGAGTCAGACCACAGACTCGGGAAGATGTTAAATTATTAAGTGAGAAAATTAATTATGTTGAGTCGGGCCATAGACTCTAGAAATTACAGGCAGTGTACGAGATTTTGAGTACACGGTAAAGCCGAGGTTTATATTATATATATATATACGGTGTAGTGATAGTATATATATACGTGTATATATTGTGTGTGATATTAAATATCAGTGACTAGATATTTATTTAATTTATATAATCTAGTGCTATCAAGGGAGGTTGGGAGGTGTGGGTGAATCCCCTAGCTTGAGGAGTAGGGCGAGTATATCCCCAGGTCATAGCGTCCGGTATATATGGGTGAGGGATTTACCTCACTTTAAGGGAAGGAATATGACCGCCTCCACTACGTTTATGTTTTAGGCCAGGTTGGTGAGCGAATCCAACTTGGGTAACTAGGTTATGTGAGCACACCTAGTGAGATAACACTTTAGAGGGAATCATCCGACGAGGGTATACTCGGAGGGATGGATATACGTATGTTATATGTGTGGATGTTTTAGTAAAGGTACGTATATAATGGTATTCAATATTATATGCGGGTAATAATACAGCGTGTGATGTATTTACTTTATATAACTTGTGACACAGTTATATACTACTATTTAAGAAGGAATTAATTAAGTTAATTGTGAGATAACTTATAATTAAAAAATCATTATACTCGGGTTAGAGTAGTGTGGCAAGGGGAGGTTATACCAGGACTAGTAAGATGGGGTAGTACAACTAGGTAGGGGTTAAGGTAACTGTTAAGTGTTCACAATAGTGGAGGGGTGAGAATGTCCACAAGGGAGTGCGACACTAACATAAATATGAAGCGCATTCATGCATTTTAAATTACTGCAGTTAATTCACTTTCTAAATATTTTCAAAATGTTTTGGGTTCTAACCCTTGCTATAAAACTATTTTCAAAACCTTTTAGGTGTCCAGCCATAGGGACACCAGGATTGATATTCTATTCCAGGGACACGGAGCTGCGGCATATGTGGATGCTAGAAGGAGTTTGGATTAGACGCATCGTTCATTCATTCCTAGAGTAGGAATCATTTATCAGTCTCAGTTTTATTTAGGACTTGTCCCCCAGACTTCTCAGTACAGTTTTCAGATGTATTTATTCAGGTGTTGATTATTTGTATTAGATTATTTCACTTTGGTGGCCGATGGTTTATTCGGCAAATTGTTTAATTATTTATTCTGTTGAGTTTTATTCAGTTGTGTTATTGAATTATATTTATTTCCTCATGTACTCTATTGTTTAATTAAAACGTTAAAATTTGGCACCAGCTTTTGGAATACTAGGTGGTTAGTAAGTTTTAAAAAGTTTTCGACAGTGATGCTAAGGATGATCCAACTGGGATTCCTATTTTAATTTGGTATAGGACTGATCACTCGGTATTTTATTAGGTGGGGTGTTACAATAAACACATACACACACTTCATGGGGATAAAGGAAAATATTAACATTTGCCCATAAGAGACCGAAAGGGCGGGATGGGTGCCTAAAACCTTTCCATTCCGTAACTTATCTCCTGGAGCTCCGATCTATTGGTTTCGAATGCACTAATTTTTCCTTGATGCCGCTTTCTCAAAGTGGCAACATGTTCTTTTGCCTATTTTGTGCAAAATAGGCGGGCGACTCCATCTCTTTACATTCACCCCACACCGACGACGACCAAAGCCCCTTTCGAAGAGGGGTGTGAGACCATGGTGCAGTTATTTCTCGAGGGATCCTCCTCCTTTCCTCCCCGAACATCGCGCTCGGGATGACCACAGTGGCAACTCAGCTGCGAATTATTTTTAAGAGGGCTAGACTCTGTTTACATGGGTGTTTTATTTTCTTGTATATCCCCCTATTTGCATTGTACCCTTTTTTATTCATATATACCTCATGTTTATACTACTATTCACGCACTTGTAGAAGACTCTCCATGTACATTTCATAACACATGCACCTAGGATCATGTATAATCCAGATGTTGCACACATCACTTAGAAATCCATGCTTAGGTGTCACTAGCACACACCTCCACTTGTATATATCTCTGCTCACTTATCACACATTCATTTGTAGCTAATTACACATCACTCACACATCAATTATCCATGCTTAGTATATCTTTACTATTTGTACTTGTACCTTGCTCCCTATTTGACATGATCAAGAAAAAGATACTCTCTCCATAAGATACTAATAAAATAATCATGCATGATTCACATAACATCACCAAAGAGTATTGCTATTGACCAAATTTTGTTTCGTAACTGGGGAGTCACTTCGCAATGGGCACTGGTTCGGCAGGTCGAAGTTAGCCTAAGGATATGACTCTCACCTTCCATTGGACAAGTACCTTTGACGTATATCGAACGGTTTCCCCGCATCTTACCTCTTGACCGAAGTCATAACGGGAGGTATATCGTAAGGAACTCGTCCACGTACGTCGAATATATTGAATTCGGTCTCACACGTACCATCCCTATAAGGTATATAGTGAGGCAATTCATGTACACTCAGGTATATCAAATGGGTTGCCCACGCATACCAATTGCCCTAAAAAATAAGACATATATCGTGAAAGTGATGCCAAAGGGGGGAACCCCTTCCAATTAACCCAACCAACTGCATACCCGCATATAGATGTCAAGCCTAGTATACACATATTAAATTGTCAGTTTCGGCCCGAAACTCTATGGAAATTCCCGATCGGCCTGCCGTCCAAATTTTTGTGCAATTTTTAAAACGGGACCCTGCCCGTGAGCCTGGTTACAAGTACAACCATAGCTTTACATATGTTGCAAACTCAATTTTTTGAGGCTCGGGTCCCGTCCGACATTTCATTTTGCATTTAGGTAAACTTAATACAAGTGAGAATCTAATAAACATAATAATCATGCTGAGACCCGTATCTCGTCTTTTCCTCTCTCTTTTTTCCAAAAAGTGTCCAAAAACATCTTTCCTTTTTTTTATAAAAAAAGTCAAAAATAATTTTCCTCCTTTTCCCTCAAAAAAAAGAGAGAAAACATTTTCATCTTTTCTAAAAAATGTCAAAAATATTCTCCTCCTTTTTCAAAAATAAAAAGTTTCCCTTTTTCTTTTTCGAAAATAAAATTCCAATTTTTCTCCTTCTTAGGTCGATCACATACCCTTGGCCTGGCTCCCTATTGGCTTCGGTCTTCAGTCAAACCGCCCTGAAGTTCCGTTAGTCCCCTTTCTTCCTACAAGTCCGAGACTCACCCGCCTTCCATGGAGAACACGGATCAAGTGCCGAATGTACAGCCGGATTTATTGACGGTTCTGGACCAGCTCACTGCCAAAATTTATAACCTTCAAACCAAGGTTCAAGAGATGCAAAGAAATCAGGTCCTTGTCCCCTAAAGATCCTGAGGTCATTTTCCCTCGCGCCATGGGTCTGCCTGCACCCCAGCCTATTTGGGTTCCTGAAGAATACCATCATGCTCCACGTGCTCCCCTTGCTAATGGTCTGCCACCAGCTCAACTTCCTATGCCAAACCTTGCTCAGACACTACACCAAAAATAACAATTTGGCACACCCTGATATTAAAAATCTGGCACATTTTAAAACAGTGCCAAAATTTGGCACTGCTTTAAAGTGTGTCAAAATTGAGTACACTTGACTAAAATATAAAATGGTACAAAAAAATATAATACTAACTTTGTGGGTTTACGATTTCACCCGCTCTCTCATTCTAGCTCAGAGTATCCCGCTCACCCGCTCACCCTATCCTGGGTTAGTTTTTTGTCATTTTGATTTTGGTTTTACATAGTTTGTGCTCGATTTTACTGGTGATTTTATGATTCCAGATTAGGGATTTTTGGTTTGTTGGGTTTAAAAGTAGGAATTTTGAATGTGCGATTCCAGATTGGGATTTATGGTTTCTTGGGGTGGTTTACTATTTCAATTTTTTTGTTTAAATGTAGTACTTTTGTTTATCGGGTTTACGATTTCACTATGTTAGTGTTAGTTTAAAGTAGGATTTTTGTTTAATGTAGGGCCTTTGTTTATGATTTTAATTCCTGATTGGGATTTATAGGGTTTGTGTTATGGGTCCAATGTAACTCGTAGGGACTGATCGCGTAGTCACGGGTCTCTCAATTTTAGAATATGACGATAATGTGAAAATATCTAGATTAAGCTTTAAAAACAAGCCGTTAAAGGGTGAAAACCCAAATTAACCACCAAACGGCCCCGTAAGAGGCATACACACCTCGCATGAGATCAATGTAACTCGTAGGGACTGACCGCGTAGTCCCGGGTCTCCCAGTTTGAGAATATGATGATAATTTATAAATATTTAGATTAGGCTTAAAAACAAGCCGTTAAAGGGTGAAAATCCAAAATAACCCCCAAACGGTCCTGTAAGAGGCACGAACACCTTTCACGGAACCAATATAACTCACATGATATGACCGCGTAGTCACGGGTCTTCCGATTTGAGAATATGATGATAATTTGAAAATATCTAGATCAGGCTTAAAAACATGCCGTTTGAGGGTGAAGACTCAAATCAGCCCCCAAACGGCCCCTTAAAAGGCACTAACACCTTGCATGAGACCAATATGACTCGTAGGAACTGACCACGTAGCCACGAGACTTTCAATTTGAGAATATAATAATAATTATCACTCATATATGCAATTTTTCAGCTTGGAAGTATTTTTTAAATTAATTGGTTACTAATATCATCTTTTTTTTTATATCCTATTTTTTTTGCAGGATAACATTTTATTGTTAGCTTTTATCCAAGTGGACCACACGAAGAAGTCAATGGTTTACAACAAGGGGATTATTTATTTAATGTCATTAATATTTAAGATTCTATTTCTTTTTGTGTACGGCCGTGCGGTTTTTATAGTTTTATTGTTATCATTTATGGCCGTGCAGGATTTTGTAATTTTATTATTATATTTTATGGCCGTGTGGGATTTACATTACGCATGTTTTATATTAACATGTTTTAAAATGTCCAAAAAATAGAGGAAACTTCGCCCATTTTTTTTGGCGTGTGAATAATTAATACTTGAAATATTGTGAAGTTTGTATGTACATCTGTTTATCAACAACGTGCGAGATTCATAATTTGTGAATTTTCTTGTTTTCAAATATTTTTTTTCTTTGATCCAAAAATTTGGCACAGTTCAAAACCGTGCCAAAAGTGTATCAAATTTTGGCACGGTTTTGAACTGCGCCAAAAGTGTACCAAAATGTACTCAATCTGGCACATTTATAAACTGTGCCAAAAGTGTGCCAGAAATATCAAATTCTGGCACGGTTTAAAAGTGTGCAAGAAGTGTTTCTGTTTGGCCAAATTTGGAACACTTTTAAACCGTGCCAAAAAAAAATGGCCATTAGGAACACCTGATTCTGGCACAATTCAAAATCATGCCAGATTTGATCTGGCACAGTTTTGAACCGTGCCAGATTGTTATTTTTGGTGTAACGAGATCGGGGCTAATTTACCCGTAACTGTTGATTAGAAAGAGGAAGAACTAAATAAGGTCAAGAAAGACCTCAAGATGTTGACCAAGAAATTTGACCAAGTTAGAATCTCTGGGAACTACATAGACTACACCCACATGTCTCCCTATCCTAAAGCCAGGTTACCATAAAAATTCAAGATGCCCAATATCGAGAAGTTTGGAGGTAGTGGACCCCCGATCGTTCATCTCTGTAGCTATCACTGAGCCACGACTCTCCTAGGGTCTTTCGAAGAAATAATGGCTCAGATGTTCCAGCAGACTTTGAAAGATAGTGCCCTCCGTTGGCTCATATCCCTTGAAGAATCCAGAATTCGCCGTTGGGAAGACGTTGCCGTGAGTTCATGTCACAGTACAAGTACAACGAGGAGCTAAAGGTTACCCGTCGTGACTTAGGGCTACTTAAAAAGAACCCTGGGGAATCAGTGAGCAACTTCATTATAAGATGGAGAGAAAAAGCCGCTACCATGGCCAATCGTCATTTCGAAGAAGACCAAGTCAGTATTGTAAAGAAGAACTTCCTACCCCATGTCTGAGCAACAATAGGAGGATAGTACTACCCTCACTTTCGAGCACTCCGAGAAGCAGGAGTAGAAATCAAAGAAGGTTTTGCTAAGATAAAAGTTGAACCAAATAAAACCTCTGGACAATTTTCTCCTAGAAAGTTTGAAAAGCCTGATAGTACCACAGTCTCTATAATCAACAACATCTATCAGCCTGCCGCTTCGTGGGCACCGAAAAGTTACCCAAACCCAATCCAGAAGGAATATACCGAGCTTCACTATCACACCCCGACTTAATTAACTTAAAATCATCCTTTTATTTAGAGATAAATCCCCATTAGACAATATGGTACTTGAAATCTTTTGAAAAATAACACAAGATTTTTTTTTCTTTTCTTCAAAGGCATATTTGGATGAAAACATAGCTACTTTTATGCACAACTTAAAAGTACCAAACAAATTTACTTACATAAGTTCCTTTGTTTAACATTTACCCAAAAATTTTATTGATATAAAACTCACGTTATTTATCCTCCACTCTCCCATTTAACGTCCTAACTTAGCAGTGAACTCCGAAGGCATACCTGAAACATAACATTATAAGAGTATAAGCAACACAAGCTTAGTGAATGACCATATTCCACACATACATCACCTATATATAACCAATTTGAATAACAATTTTATTTTCTAATGTCATAACCCAACGGGAATTGTGTAACTCTCGCAAGCCTGGACCCGCCAGTCCAATTAACTCCCAGTTAATGGGGATACCACATCCCATAATTAGGCCCGAGTACAACAAATATTTGAGTTGGATTAACGGGACCGCCACATCCCGTAGGACCCACCACGGTCCTTAACATTATATAAAGGACCCACCTCAGTCCATAACATTATATAACATCACATAACATTCTTAATCATATGCATATGTTTTATAAATACAACATCACTCCCATAAGCATCTTAACACATGAGTTTTACTACACATTTCCATATGAACATATAAGCATCTATATTTCATAGGATAGGTCACTAACCTTGAATTTGGTACTAAGATTAATACCAAAACTATTTCCTTGGTATGGCAGTTTTAGCCGCTTCCCCACCTAACAATTCAACATCATTAGTATTTGAATACACCAAATCACATTAAATACAATAACACATCACATCAGTTGGTCAATCTGACATAACTGAAATTTAATTGAATATGATACTTCACATTTCTATAACACCTTATTCATTAAGGTTCTAATACAATTTACGGAATTAAATTAAGAATTCTGTAGATGAAGTTATGCCTGTTTTATTACAACCTTTTTCGAAATCATTTCTGGAGGAAACACAACAACAAAACTTCAACGTAAACACAACCATCAAGACAAAACAGAAGGTATTTTATCATCCCCTTCAATTATATCATACTCATATATGTTCTCTAACACTTCCAATTGGAATTTCTTGATTTCAACAAGTATTGCATGATTTATGCCACTTTTAACACATGTAGATCTGAGTAGACCATCAAAGCATAACTTAACATTTTTCAAGCATATATAATCTCAAAATCGGTTAGACTCATGGGAACATATATTAAACATATTTAATAATATAAAATTAATTTTTTTATAATTTGTAGAGTTGATTTGCTAAGTCAAGCAAAACGTCAAACACCTGGTGTGCGCACTTACACTTTTAGGGCAGATTTTATACCTGAGTTTCAAACTACCACTCACGATTCATTTCTTGGTATTTTAACATAATTTTAGGATATGAAATACACATATGAGCCTATTTTAATATCCAACTAGAATTATTTGATTTCAATAAGTATTCCACGATTTATGCAATTTTTAGCACAACTAGGTAAGAACGGAACATTAAAGCATAACTTAACCTTTTTAAGCATATATCACCCCTACCTTGGGTATCAATCATGTAAACATATACTAAACATGTTTTAGTATATACACACATCATATATATGAATTTCCACATCAAAAAGCTTCACGATAAGGAAATTCAAATCAGGGACTTTAAAGTTAACATTTACGATCCTAACACAAGTCCTCATGTATGTTCTTAAGCCATCCTTGTATTAACACAATTTGGAAATATGGGTATCATTAAATCTTTATCAAAATCAGAAATAAAAATATACAAAGTGTAAAACTCATCCATGTGACCAACTTTAATAAAGACGTAATTACCTTATAAGATCTCCTCGATTTATGGTAATTTTTCAAAGATTTTTCTTCATTACACCTTCCTTTCTCTCTCCTCAATCTTCTTTCTTCCCAAAATTTTATAATGAACTGAATAAGATGATAAGGCCTGATATTATAACCTAAAAACTTGGCCATGTGACTACTTTAAGGTGGGGGCGTGTGATTGTTTGGACAAGAGGTCCAATAAGAGAATTTCAGTAATGTCACATTTGTCCCACATTGGTAAAATCACCATAACTCACTATTACGGGACCCGATTTACTCCCACTTTTCTTCTACATATACACAACTTATATATCTACCACTTTCATACTTTGAGTTTTCCCAAAATCATAAAATTAGTACACCTAATTTGGGCTCGAACAGAATAGTAGCAATTTACCGAAAAATCTCATAAATTTCACATTTGGCGACTAAACATCGCCAATTTTGCACTAACACCCTAGTTTACTTTTATAAACATAACGATGCATTAGAAACATATTGTCATGATACATTTAACCACATAACTAATCATATTATCTAAACAAGTTATCCTCGATCATAAGTTCGATTAACATCAAATGCAAACAACACATATATCACATGAGTATGCATCCCCCAAATATGATAATTAACATGTTTAATTAAAATTCCTAATCACATTTTAGGTCCTTACAATTCTACCCCTCTTATAAAAATTTCGTCCTCAAAATTTAACGCATAAGAACTTACCAAATAGATGAGGATATTATACCTTCATGTTATTCTATCTTTCCCAGGTGGCATACTCCACATTTGACTTTTCCACATTATCTTAACTAACAGACTAATTTTTATTACATAACACCTACTTTTTTTTTAAATTTAGCGATTGGTTCCTTCACGTAGGTCAAGTCATCTTTAAGCTCCATTGGTTGTGAAATAAACACATGTGAAGGATCGACGTCATACTTACGTAACATAGATACACAAAAAAATATCGTGTATCCGAGACCATTCTTATAGCAAAGCCAATTTGTAAGCTATGACTCCAACTCGTTTTACTATTTCATAAGGCCAATGTACCTATTACTTAATTTTCCCTTTTTCTTAAATCTCATAACCCCTCTCCAAGGAGAAACACAGAGGAATACTCGATCACCTTACTCGAATTTCAACTCCTTTCTTCTGTTGTCTGCATAACCTTTTTGTCTACTTTGGACCGCCTTTAAGTGATTACGAATATGATTTATCTTCTGAGTATTCAGTTGCACAATTTCTGACCCAAGTAGTTTTCCATTCTCCTACTTTGGTCCAACACATTGGGTCCTACACTTCCTCCCATACAAGGCTTCACAAGGAGCCATTTCAATACTCAAATGATAACTATTATTATAAGCAACTCTATTAGTGACAAATGTTCATCCCAACTTCCCTTGAACTCTAATACATAAATTCGTAACATGTCTTCGAGTGTCTGGATCATTCTCTTTGACTGCCCATCAGTATGAGGATGAAAACTTATACTAAATTTTAATTTAGTCCCCAAAAATTGTTGTAAACTAGACTAAAAGTGTGAAGTAAATTTTGAATTTGGATCAGAGATAATAGAAACAGGTTCACCATGCACTCTAATCATCTCATCCGCACATATTTTGGTATATCTATCCAAGGAATAAGTAGTTTTCACTGGAAAAAAATGTGCAGACTTAGTTAATCTAGCAACGATAACCCAAATAGAATCAAACCTTCAGGATGATTTTGGTAAACCTATAACAAAATTGGTAGTAACATGCTCCTATTTCCACTCAGGAATAGGTAAGGATTGTAGTAAACCACTAGGCTTCTGATGCTCCACCTTCACTTGTTGGCAAACTGGACATCTAGCAACGAAATCTACAATGTCGTGTTTCATTCCCAGCCACCAATAATATTGTTTCAAATTTCTATGAAGTTATGTGTTTCTGGCATATATATCATATAAAGAACAATGGGCCTTCTTTAAAATCGTTGTCCTTAAATTAGGCACATTAGGTTCACACAACGGTTATCATACATAACAATGTCCTTATTACGAATAGAAAATTCATTTGCTTTACCCTTTTTCATATTGTCTTTAATTTTCTCCAATTCGATATTCCATGCTTGTAATGGTGGTATCTAGTCTATACGCCCGCCGCAAAGTAATGGGATCTATAATGCTTGCAATAGGGGCTGGCCCTATAAATCCTGTTATTGAATTCTAAGCCATCAACATCCCAGCCTGCTTCAATCTATTGCTTGGACGACCATAGCTCCACAACATCAAAGGGGTGTCTTCTTCGCTTCATCAGAAATTGAAATTCTTTACCAATGGACAAGTTATCACTATCTTGGGAGATAATGAAAACATCGAGAATGCAAGCACCAGTAATTCGGTACTTGAGATACAACACAGGGTGAATGATATGCTTCTATCAGGTTTCCAGATCAAACCACTCCTACTCCCAGTAGGGGATAACTTCAAAGATAGGTTTTATCCAGAATATGATCCCCATGGAAACTTTAATGTAATCCAAATGTTCAAGAATATGAACTTCATGCCCGAACTGGGGCTAGGGCAAAGAAAATAAGGGATAACTGAACCTATTGTGTTGAAGGAGGCCTTTACTCCATGTGGATTGGGATATCAACCATCAAAAAAAGAACTCAAATTGATCCATCAGCCAATGGGCCAGAACTATCCCGCGAGATTCTCTAAATGGAAGATTCATCAGAGAGGGTGAATATTTCCCCTTCTGCGGCTTCCCTGAACCTTGGTATGACCCTGTAGATAAGGGGATGAAACTAGGAATGGAGATATTTTTTTAAGATAGCTACACGGGGGCCAAAAGTTCCCAATACTGGGTACAACCCCTCACCAAGGAGACCATAACTGATACCATGGATTTTGAGGGCAGTGACTCCAAGGATTCTTTCAAATTTCATATACTGGGGATGTCACTCTGCATGATCCACTCAGGGACTATATCATCCGATCCATCCTACCTCATCAAAGATGCTGATACACCTCTTCTCAACTGGCATGCTGCACCTCTGCCACCTGCTAATATTCAACCTAACCCTGATATTTATCCCCTTTCTCCTTTAGTTGTTTCCTCACGCTCTGATGTAATCGAAACCACCTTTGATGAGGTTCTCAATGCTATTTTTCCTATCAATAAAATAAATGAAAATTTTGAGTATCTTGTAGTGACTTACATTAATTGCCTTGATTTTAATCAAACTCTTGATGATGATGACTTTGTAAATGAATAATTCTTAACCGATCTAAATAAGGTTAATAACCAACAACATATCTGCATTCAAGTTAATGAAGATGAAACTGTTATTATTAACCTCGATTCTAGTACCAAATGCGCAAGATTAGGATATAGGCTACCCTTGATGAGCACGAGCGAACGCAAATCAAAGAACTACTGAAGGAATTCGTGGATGTCTTCGCATGGTCCTACGATGATATGCTCGACATTGACCCTGAGATAGCACAATATGAGATCTTAACTCTCCCAGAATGTAAACCAGTCAAACAGAAGCTACGAAAGCTCTGCACCAAATGGTCACTCAAAGTAAAAGAAGAAGTATTAAAGCAATTGAACGTGGGCTTCATTCGAGTAATTGAATATCCCATATGGCTAGCCAATATCGTACCCATGTCGAAATCAGGAGGGAAGGTCCGTATGTGTTGACTACCGAGACTTGAACAATGCCTCTCTGAAGGATGATTACCCACTACCCAACATCAATATGATTATGGACAATACAACCAGTCATGCTCTCAAGTCATTCATTGACGGGTTTTCCAGATATAACGAGATCAGGATGCACCATGATTATCAAGAGAAAATCACATTCATCACCCCTTGGGGAACCTTTTGCTACACTATCATGCTATTTGGTCTAAAAAATGCAGGGGATACTTATCAAAGGGCTGCCACAACCATTCTGCATGATCTGATATACAAGGAAGTTGAGGTCTATGTAAATAACATGATTATCAATTTCAAGACTAGAGAAGGTCATGTTACCGCTCTCCAAAAATTCTTTGAACGACTGCGACAGTACCAAATGCAGCTTAACCCACAGAAATGTGTCTTCGGCGTTACCAAAGGAAAACTCTTAGGATTCATGGTCAGTGAGAAAGAGATAGAAACAAATCCTACTAAGTTGAAAGCCATACTTAAGATACCATGTCCTCAAACGGAGAAAGAAGTCCAAGGATTCCTTGGAAGATTATAGTACATCAGTCGATTCATCAGCCAATTGACTTCCATCTTTGAACCCATCTTTAAACTCCTCCGAAAGCATTCAACCAAGGTCTAAAACTAAGCTTGCCAAGAAGCCTTCGATCGAATTAAGCAATACCTAACCTGACCTCCGGTGCTCATGCCACTGTAGCCCGGTCTTCCCTTACTCCTATACCTAACCATGATCGATATTGAATTCGGGGATTTGCTAGCCTAATACCTTAAAAAAACCTACAAAGATAAAGCCATCTACTATGCCGATCGGAAATTGGCCGGTTACAAAGTTAACTATATCGCCTTGGAAAAATCATGTGACGCACTTGTCTAGGTTACCCAAAAGTTACAACACTACATGCTCGCCTTCGCCATTAGACTCGTATCTCGAATTAATCCCAGTAAGTACTTACTCAAAAATCCCGCCCTACCCAACCAAATAGCCCATTGATTGATGCTTCTAACCGAGTTTGATACCGCCTATGCCACACAAAAAGCCATGAAAGGAAGATCCATCTCTGATTACCTTGCTGACTACCCTATGGAAGAATCCGATGTCTGGATTTTCAAATTCCCAGACGAGAATATCCTTTGCGCCTCCCAAGAAGACCTTCGATGGAAAATGTTCTTTTATGGCATTGGCAATAAAAAAGTATATGGCATTGAAATCCACCTATTTGCCCCTGATGACTCCCACACTCCCATTTCCATCAAATTGGATTTCCCATGCACTAACAACACGGCTAAATACGAGGCATGCACAGTAGGCCTCAAAGTTTCCCTCAAGAAAGGAATTCGATACCTCGATGTCTACGGGAATTCAACCTTCATTATCAATTAAGTACTCATGAAATGGAAAGTAAAGGATGAGAAACTTCTACACTTCCATGCCCAACTTGAAGAACTAACTTCCCAATTCTAAAAAATTGCCTTCTACTACCTACCCCGAGCGAAAAACAACCTAGCTGAGGCCCTGGACACCTTAGCCTCTATGATTGACATGACCGAAGGAATAAACATGGCCCCTTTCCTTGTCTAGAAATAAGACAAATTAACCCACTGCTATCACATTTGGCTCAACACGTAGGAAGAACTCGAAATAACCGATTACTGGTACTATGATATTTAGTGCCTCCTCAAACACGGCAGGTATCCCCAATGATCTGACAAGAAAGACCGAGAAACTCTTCGCAGACTGGCTGCCCAGTACATTATCTGTGATAAAGCACTATTTTAGAGAAACTTCGATGAAACCCATTTATATTGCATCGCAGGGGCTGACATTGAAGAAATGGTGCAAAAAATCTACAGCGGGGAATGCGGACCCCACATGAACGGCCACATGCTCGCCAGAAAGATCATTCGATAAGGTTACTATTGGACTACCATGGTTCAGGACTGTACAACCTGCATTTGAAGATGTCTCAAATGCCAACAATTCTCTAACCTATAACACTTGTCTTCATGAGAATTGTACAACATAACTTCTCCCTAGCCGTTTTCCACATGGGGCATCGACATCATAGAGAAATTTACACCAAAAGAATCCAATGGGCATGAGTTCATCCTAGTCGCTGTCGACTGCTTCACCAAAAGGGTCGAAGCCGATTCATACGCAGTTCTGAATGCCAAGAAAGTGTCCAAATTCATCAAGAAAAACATCATCTGCCAATATAGGGTCCCGTATAAGCTGGTATCAGATAACAGGCTACACTTTGAATCAGAAGTTACGAAAGTGGTCGACAAGTATGGAATTCAAAGACACAAATCCTCTCCATACCGACCTCAAACCAACGGGTCGGTCGAGGCAGCCAATAAGAATCTCAAAGCTATAATTAGCAAGATGATCGAGAATTATCAAGATTTGGCCGACAGGATTCCTTACGCCCTCTGGGGATACCGTACTTTAGTTTGAACCTCTACTGCGGCTACCCCTTACTCTCTAGTTTACGACATGGAAGTAGTCCTACCCGTGGTGCTAGAAATCCCTTCACTGCGCGTCATGCTTGAAAGCAAAGTCAATGAGGAAGACTGTAACTAAAGCCGTGTTGACGAGCTGACCCTCTTGGACGAAGGGAGACTGAAAGCTCTATATCACATATAAGGGTAGCATCACCGTATAGCGCGATCATTTAATAAGAGAGTCAAGGATCGCAGTGTTCGAGAAGGGGACATAGCCCTCAAATAAATAATAGAGCCCATCTGGGACCCCAGAGGGAAATTCAAGACTAATTGGAGCGGCCCATACATAGTAAAGAAGATCCCGTCAGGTGCCGTCGCTATGCTTACCGACCTCGATGAAGAAGAAATGGCGCATCCAGTCAACCTGGACCGTCTCAAAAAATTCTACCCCTAGTCCGAAATCTCGGCATGCTACGACTCTTCTCATCTCCCTTCTATTCTTAAAAAAAACTCTTCAATCCCCTACCCAGAACTACGTGGGCCTGATCCTCTAAAAAAATTTTCAAAAATGAATTTCAAAATTTTTCAAAACCCTCAGAGGTATGTTGGTAGCTCATCACTTCACATGAGTGCAACCCCTTTCTTTTCACAAAAAAACTATCCTTTTGTTATCCCCTAGAATGACTGTTTATTCTAACATATACATGAACCAAAGGATTGTGTATGACTTAGCGATGAGTATAGATAATTCAAAATGCAAAAAGTCATCAAGAGGCACAACTAGATGATAAAAAACTTATTTATTTCATTATTTGAAATTTCGATACAATTACATCGGCGTAAGGAGTCAAATGACTTCCCTCGCTATCCTACACCTACTTTCCCCAAAACAAACCCCCACTACTCCTAAACAACTAGAATTACCACAAACAAAACCAAATACTATACAAAATCTTCACAAAGTCTATCCATAGCTTCTAGAAGAACTTCCTCCATCTCCCACATCCTGGGGTCCCTAAACCTCCCCTGACTGGAGGGAATGCTGCTGACGCTGAATTGAGCGATAAGCCCGAACTAGCCTCAGGAAGACCATAATACCTCCCTCTAAAGTATCAAAGAAGACAAGACACCTTTGATCGGTCTCTACAACTAGCATCTTGGCGACCACTCTCCTCTATAGCCATTTCATATAGTTCACTGAGACATGCCAAACTCACCCAATAGATTGAGAGGGACGAGTCGATGGACGTCGATTCTCCCACAAAGAGCCTAGTCGCATTCGCATACGCTCTGTCAGGTCCTCCACAATAAAGAAAGCCAGTGTCCCTGATGGCAAAATTTTCTCCTAACCATATTGACTTAGAAGACGCCAAGGAAAATAGAAAGAGGTCTGCTTGAGGCCAACCAGTCTGACGTAGTAATAATCTCTAAGCTCCATAATGGGTAATAGTTCTCCTCAGCATGGCATAAACCAACTCAGGCCTAAAGCTCCGTGCTCTACAAAACAGTCTCTCACCTCTTAATGTCTAGCCCTACGCTAATGAAATAGCGCGAGAAGAAGTTTGGAACCACCAGCAAGGGATACTCAGGTGGCACCACCATGCGGAACCTCTCACACAACCATATAAACAACATCACGGGGCTCCCTCTCAAAAAGTCAGAACGACCCTCCCACCATGCTTCTAAGCCATTCAAGGTCTCCTCCAGTATCACCGCCACAGGATTACGACGGTATGACATCCAGGAAACGATAGCTGCCAGTTGGGGGTCCATTAGTGTCTCCCCAGGCACCAACAAAACTTTTGAAACAAGGCCTAAGATGACGGTCCTGGTATATCCAATATCACCCACGTCATGCACGCACCACAATACCACTGGAAGGGAAATCATTCATGTCGTAGATAATAACGGAGCCACTAAGTCCTTCCTTCACTCCAAAATTTCAAAAAACTATTTTTTCCTACTTTTTCTCAAAAAGGAAGCTCTTTTTCAACCTAGCCATCGAGGCCATTTTTTACTCAAACATATTCAAAAATTTCCAAAAAACACACTCTTTCTACTCGTTCTCAAAATAAAAACTCAGCAACAAACTAAAGTGCATGTAGAGTAAGACACTAAATTAAGATAATAAAACAAAATGTGCATATCTTTTTGCATTTTTGAGTCTCTTTTCAGGTGCAAGGCCGCTACATCAAGCATGCGAATGCTGAGCTCTCACAGTCGGCAATGAATCTGCAAGAAATTCGAAAGAAAAAACCAAAATTAGATGTCACCTCATCTGCCCCATAACCCTCTCTCCTAGGTACCAGACGTACCCAAACTTGCACGCCGTCAATTATCACAGCTACGTATTCCCCCAGTCAGTCCCGTGTACTGGATGGCCATCCCCCATGGATAGAAGGTCACCTGCAAATCCTCAGTAAGAACGAAAGGATCAACATATGAAAAAGATCATCATGGAAAAATTGTCTAAAGGAAAGAAAAATTTACCCAACCACCCATTGATCGACACTATCCCTTCACCTGCTCAAGGTACCCTAAAAGACCGTGCAAATGCCGATTGACACACCTCTATCTATGCCGACCGGTACATCTTTTACAATTTCGTACAAAAAGTTTTAAAAAATACCAAAAAATCCCGAATTTTTTTCGAAAAATTCCTAAAATTGCCAAATCCATTCTAGCACCTTGTTCACCAAGGAAAATATTTTTTACACCCCCAACGGAATTCCAGAGAATCATTCTCCCCAACAACTTCTCCAAAAGACATTCCAATTTTCCCCAGCTACAAGTCCTCGGATCACTCACTCTTTCCCAATATCCAATGGGGACATATCATTCCCACTAGAATCCTCAAATTTCTCAAAGGAAAACTGCACCTTTTCTAAGTCAAAATTGACCTCGATCCTGAATCGTCACCTTAGTTAGGTCAAAATTAACCTCGGTCCTCGGTCGTCACCTTTTCTAGGTCAGAATTGACCTCGATCTTGAATCGTCACCTTAGTTAGTGAAACACCCTATAACTTTGACTTACTTAAGTCTATACCATATAGATGCTCATCTAGTTTGGAAATTGTGATAAAATTTGAGTCTTATCCCTAGTTACCAAAGTACCTCAGACTCTTCATTCATATCATGCTATATTTGGTTATGTGTGAGGTAATTCCCTTGAAATTGATTTTCTACTATTTTTTGGGAATTTTTAAATAATTTCTAAGGTTTTAAAATGATTTTTAGAAATTAATTTGGTTGGCTTAAAAACCTTTAGGGTAAGATTTACAAATTATTTTTATGGCATAAATTCTGGTTGGGTAGAATTCGAAAGCACTTGAGAATATTGTGGGTGCAAGTTGTATTTCTAAATCTTAAAAAACACGCATTTTTCACTCGATTGCAGTCTTACACGTGTTGTAGTTAACGGCTTGATGTGTGTTTTCTCACACTCAGATACTTAGCACTCACTGTGCACCATTGGATCTTCTTAATCAATGATCAACATGTGTTTTGTTATAATCCCCGTGTTTGATTTTGAACCAATCAAATATATTTCAAAAGCAATGGCTTGGTAGCCCTTAGATCATTTTTGAATGCATCCCGATCGTTCATTTCGCTTTGATCTTCCAGAGCCTTCTACTCTCAGTATAAAAGGAGACCTCGTCTTCGATTTTGTAACTTTTTGTCATTTGTTTCCTCTGAAAGAGAGAAGAGAGTAGAGAGAGAAAAAGTTAGAGAGAGAGTTCGAAAAGTTTTACAAACCCTAACTCAAAACTTCAAACCAAATCCAAACCAGAAAACCTTTTTCTGAGTGTTTATAGTTTGTGATTTGAGAAGTTTTCCTCTACTATCCTATATCTTGTTGCCAACTTAATCACGTTGATTAAGTCTCTATTTCTTCATATAGAAATATGAGATTTGATCTTTGTGATACAGATCACGTAGTTATTTTGCTAGATATGATTACTTGTTTTGATAAATCTATTCTTTGTTGGTTATTTTGAAAATAAATGTTGTTTTCAAACCCTAAACCAACAATACCCTTTCTGATTTCAACTTACTCAAACTGTCAGACTTAGATCTAGTTTTGGGATCTTGATTGGGGATTTCACTTTCTATAGTTAATATTTTCAAACAAAGAAAATGTATAGGATCTTGGATAGTTTGTATAGCAAAATTCCTTCTTGATCTGGGGTTATTTGAAAGATCCAAAGTCTGACTTATTTGACTAAGCTGATTTTAGAAACCCTTACATCTAGAGAGATCCATTTGTAATTTGATTCTCATATTGTCTGTAATTAAGTGTGTGTGTTTATACACTGAAATGTGTCGGTGTTGAGATACTGGACTATTAGAGTCGACGTAAAGCTAAAAGGAGTAAAGATAAGAAGCTGGGATAACATCAGCGACAATCAAAACCTTAGGAGAAGTCAGAACACACCAGCGGAGTTGGTACATTTATAACTTAGATTAGGTTTGTTTGTGTGTCTTGATTGTTATATAGCTTGTAATCTGTTACTCATTTTTAGTGGACTTTTTACTTTTGTGGCATAGAGGTCACCGTGGATGTTTCCCCAATTGGATGGGATTTTACCACGTTAAAATTTCTTGTGTACACTTCCTTTTACTCTCATCTCTTTCTTGATGTTGTGTTGGTTTATTTTGCTTAGTGTTTTGTTTTTCAAAACTGGTAAACCTATAACTGAAATTACTCGTTCATAACTGTTTTACACATCTTGTGCTTATAATTTGTTTTAAGAAAAGAGTTTCTTCAACAAAGAGTTTCAAGATATTTAGATAGTTTAATCTTGTATTAAACAACTTAAGTGGCAGTTTTTCAATTGGTATCAAAGCTTTGGTTTCTCAATTTTTTTAAGATCTTGTGTTTCTGAAATTATTTTCTCAAAAACAAATTATGGACGAGAAATTTGAGAGACTAGGTAACCTGTCCAGACCCCCTCTCTTTGATGGAACCAACTTCCCTTACTGGAAGGTAAGGATGGTTGCATTCATCCAAGGGACCTTGGGAGATGATGTCTAGGAAGTTATAGAAAATGGTTACACTTTTCCTACTAAACCAGTCACTGAAGGAAGTAATGTGAGGATTATAAAGTTACTAAGTGAATTCACTAAAGAAGAGAAACATGTTTCACTTAATAACAATAAAGGCAAAAATACTATATTCATGTCTATAAATGAACACGAATTTAAGATAATATCATTATATTCTACCTCTAAAGAAGCTTGGGACACCCTAGTGACTGCACATGAGGGGGATACCAGAGTTAAAGCTGCTAAAACTCAAATGTTAATCCAACAGTATAACTCATTGATTATGATTGAGATTGAGTCATTTGATGACTTATATATTAGACTTACAGACATTGTGACCAAATTGCATGCTAATGGGATTGTTTATGATAAAAATGAAATTGTATCTAAAATTCTAAGACCACTTCCACAAAAATTTGATAATAAGAGATATGCAATTGAGGATTTGGATGATCAAAGTCTTAGACCTGAACTCCTCATTAGCAAATTGAGAACTGTGGAAATGGAACTAGAATTTGAGAAACAATTAACCTAGTCTCAAAATAGACAGTCTACTTCCAATATTATCTTTTCATCTAAGTTGACTACCTAACATTGACTTAGACTCTGATGAGGACCATAATTTAGATACGTTGGATAATAAAATTGCCTTAATGTCAAATAGTATAAGAAAATTATGAGTTTTCGAAATAAAATAGCAAAAAGACAAGGCAAGCCTACTTATTCAAATCAATATAATAATAGACCTCATGAGTTAAGACAAGACAAACACCAGTAGGACAATCACAAGAGACCTGAGAAAGACCTTAAGAATGTTGAATGCTATAGATGTGGAAAGCTAGGACACATTGCTAGTGACTGTAGAGTTAACTTAGACAAAATTCACAAACATAATAAGGCTCATTTAAGCAAGACTTGGGATGACTCAAGTGATTCAGAAAATGATAAACCGGAGTCATCTAACTCTTTTGACCCTGGCCTGTCATTCTTTGCTAAGATAATCTATAATGATGATGAGGAATCGGATCATACCATGACTGATAGTATGCCTACTAGTTAGCTGCTTTATTTCTTAAGAATATTGATAATGCTTCAAATGCTGTTTGTATGAGTCAAAGGGAACACGCTATTATTGATTTCAATGGGTGTGTGAGTCCTAAAAATGAACCACCAGGGGACACTTCACATTGCACACTGCACACTTAGCGACTCCGAAAGCGATGACCTTCCTGATATTCACACACTAAACAGAAAAATGCTCAAGAAAAACACTAGGCTTGAAAAAACTGTAAGGATCTTAACCAGAAGATAGAGGCCTTAAGTATGATGATAAAACAAAATACTGAAGAGTATACTACCTAATGTCTAACTCATGAGAATGAAAGAAAAAATTTTGAAGAAAAATTGAAAGATTTGTCTCAGGCTAATGAAATTATAGAAAAGAAATACAAAGGAATGTTGTTAGAATTGGAACAAACAAAAGAGAAAACATCCAAAGTCTTTAAAAAATTTGCAAAATTTGAAAATAATTCCAACTGTTTTGAAGATTGTGTGACTGAAAGCAAAACCAATTCTGATGACAGAATTGGAATAGGATTTTGTCCCAATTCTAAGACACAAACTAAAAAATTTGAAGTCATAAAGTTTGTGTCTGGTGGAAAAAGGCCTATTGAAACTTTTCCAGGCTTTCAAGTTTTAAAAAATAATTTTGATAAAAAATAACTGAAAATAGACATTGGTGAATCAAGCTACTCTAAGCATAATGTTGATAAAAAAACCAAATATGTCTTCCCTCCTATTCAACAAGCAGATTTGACATTTCGCCCTGTGCCACCTAGGAATAAGACTAGAGCTCAAAACCTAGACAAACCCTTAAATAATACCTTTCCCAAGGTTATGAGTTCAACATGCCATCTTTACTTCTCCTATTGTGATGTCTATGGACATTCATTAGATGGTTGCTATTCCAAACGACTATATAATCCTGTCTATACCTCTCCTAGTTACCAAAACTTCAACTATTCTAGGAGAAGCTGAAACAATTATGTCCTTCTTAGATAGCCAGACAAGAACACTAACTATCGTAATAAAAAGAAAATGACTAATACTAAAAAACAATCTACAAGAAGGAATCCTAGAATCTATTTTAGACCAATTACTCCAACTGTTTATAACAACAATAAAATTATGCAAAAATATTTTAAACAAAAGGCAAAAGCTCGCAAGTTTTATGAAATATGAGCTAATAAGTGCAAATTAAAAACTAGAGCAATTTAGGTTAGAAAAGATGATCTATTACCCCAGTTAAAATGCAACATAGTGATAAGTGATTTTAGAACTGAACACACTACAACTGGATGGTATTTAGACTTAGGATTTTCCAAACATATGACCGGGGATGATTCCAAACTCTCAAACAAAACTAACTTCTCCGGAGGAATAGTCTTGTTTGGAGATGGTGTATCAACCCAGATCATTGGTAAATGAACACTCCGTGAAGAAGGATTACCCATTCTTGAGAATGTTCTCTTAGTAAAAGGACTTAAAGAAAATTTGCTAAGTATATCATAATTTTGTGACTCCAACCATACTGTCACTTTTTCAAAGAACAATTGTAAAATTTTAAATAAAAAAGGTGACTGCATTAATACTCGACTCCGTACTCCAGATAACTATTACATAGTCAATCCAAGTACAGAGGTCTGTAACATTGCCAGAATGGATGATAATGAGATATGGCATAATAGGTTGGGTCACATTAATTATGATAACCTTAACAAATTATTCTCCCAAGAGACAGTTAGAGGTATTTCTAAGATCAAATCAGTTTCAAACATTATTTGTGGTCCACGTTAAGAAGGGAAAATTATCAAGTGAGAAGAGTGCGCTTGCGTTCAAATAAGGAAGTTATTTAATTAAACACAATTTTTACCACTCAAGTTCTAAACATGCAGCTATATGAGATGAAACATGCAAGAACACATATATGAGGAAAAATCCCCCAAAGGGGAAAAAACTTTTATTTTCACAATAATTTTGTAAGAGTACGGCTTACACGGATTACAATGAAAATATATGACATAGAAATACCCTCGAGTGTCGGTTCTGTTGTCGGAGGATGGAACTATCCCTTTCCAGTAGGGCAGCAGTGAAGAAGAGAGCGACTTCCTCACAAATTACTCCAGATGAGTAAATGATCCTCTTGAAGGTTTAAAGATTCACACACATATATGGGAATGGTTTTGTGAATCAAAAAGGTTTAAAAACCTTAAAAAGTGAAGTCTTATTCTGGGCTATTTTCGCAGAATTTTGAGATTGCAGAAAGACTTAAAAAATGTGTAGAAGGAGATTAGATATTTATACAAAAATCGAGGCGGCGGCTTGTTCGAACGAGATAGCCATGTCGCTCGAACGAAGGACAAAAGTCGTTCGAACGATATCGCGCGTCATGCCTATCTTGCGCGAACGACTTTCAAAGTCGTTTGAACGATCTCGTCGATCGAGGCAATTCGCTTCTACACTTAGAAAAATTCTGCTTTTGATAAAAAATAAAACCAGACTTCAAAAATAATTTTCAAAAACATTTCTCAAATATTTATGCAAATATTTAAAGCTCCAATAAAACATATTACTGATAGAGCGTAGTGGAGTAGTGGGAATGAGCTGAGTAGCACGTTGTATGTAGCATGATGCACGTGATGAAAGTGGATGCATTGAATTCGGATAAAGGCCATCGAGGATGATCGTGTTGACATGTCGAACGTAGACGTATCAGACATATGAACTATGATCTAGGAGAAAACAGAAATTTCCTTGAATCTACCCGGACATTTATAAAATTATGTCCTTACAAATCTCCTCCTATGTCTATGCCGGTACATACATAAAAAATTCTAATTATGCAATCAAATGACATACAAGATAATATCCCCATTAAACCCTTAAACTGAGAATACTAAATGACATGTCTTCCAAAACTTCAGCTCTCCGGTACCTTCCAAAGCTTTTATCATCAGGGTGTGTCATCAAATAATGAGTAATGATGTACCTACACACATGAGATAAAGAAAATACCCGTGACAAGCAACAGATTAAAAATATAATGATATGCAAAAATTTATGATCAATTAAACTTAAGCAAATCATTCATGAAGCAACCAAGCACCAAAACAAATCTCCCCCATAATTCTTCTCCCCCTTTTTATGATGTCCCCAAATAGACAGATATGAGAAGCAGAAATGAAGGCACATGGAGAATGACACATGGTAATAAACTGCTATTTTTGTATTTTTCAAAAATTTTCATACATAGTATACAATAAAGAATCACACCATGAAAGATCACAAAAATAACCAAGTCAATGATAGCGAAAATGAAGGGGTGTGATCAAATTCGATAGGAAAATCAATGCATACAAACATGACATATGTGCACGATGAATATCGGATACTCCTAACGAATGAACTCAAAGTCTTCCTTTTGGTGTAAAAAAAAGTAATATGAGACATTGACTTAATCAAATCAACAAATTAAAGCTCAAAGTGATTTCCACACCAATAACGTCCAAAACTATTTCATGCTTTTTCAGGACTTTCAAGGAAGTGCAAATCCGTTTATATTCTCCAACCAAACTCCCTCAGATTTTAATTTTGAATAGAGGCTTTCTAAATTCTCAAACTTTGGAGAATTGATGGTGAAACCTAATGGCCTATATTTGGCATGTACTTTTTATTGCCTTTACATTTTTTCGGGGCTCTTTTAACCTCTTTGGACCTCGGATAATAAAATTCCTCCATTTTTAGGTCCTTTTGAACGGTGGATTTTGCGCAAAGAATAGATAATTACCTTTCGCAGCCCCTCCCCGTTCTTAGAAAAACATTCAGTCTCATAAAAACGGTTTTACATGCATTCTAATCTTGTTAAGTTTTATCGCACATTGTTAGTTGTACAGACAGAATTGAGAAGGAAACACTCAAGCCAGAATGTGATAGACAAGTACAATAATCAAATAAAGCCGTTCATGTGTGCAATAAAGGAGATAGGAGTCAAACATGTAAAAAAGATATCACGAATCACATCTCAAAGACTCCAAGCAATGTAAAGCACACAGATGAAATGATGTAGCTTCTCAAATCTCTATCAAACAGTCACAGGAAAAGATGGAATGAAATTGTGACTTGGCTATCTTAAATGTTCATCCATAAAAGGTGCATAAAAAATACAAAAATCTTTTTGGGCTTTTCTAAAATATTTATATATAAAAAAAATCTTTTTTGATTTTTTAAAAGAATAAATAAATAACTGTACAACAAAGCAAAAGTACATATAAAACAAACTAGCAATAGGAAGCATATGATATGAACATGAAAAAGCATCCTATCCTAGACATAGACCAACCCCTCAGTCAATTGTGCAAATCCCCAGAGACTTCCTAAGACTCTCAAATCTAAGGGCATCTAAAGGTTTTGTGAAAATATCGGCTAACTGACGGTCGGTGGGAACAAAACTCAGGGATACGACTTTCTCCTCAACTACCTGTCGTATAAAGTGCTCACGTATCCTGATGTGCTTTGTACGCGAATGTTGAACTGGATTACGGGATATGTGTATCGCACTCGTGTTATCACAGGAAATGGTCATGGTGTCCTGTGAAATCCCATAATCCTCCAGCATTTGCTGCATCCATAAGAGTTGCGTGCAACAACTCCCGGCGGCTATGTACTCAGCCTCCGCAGTGGACAAAAGAGATGGAATTTTTCTTCTTGCTCAGCCAGGAGACAAGAGTAGAACCAAAATAGAAACACCCACCAGAAGTGCTCCTACAACCATCTACATCCCCGGCCCAATCGGCATCTGAATAGGCGGACAAACGGTCATCAGTGTCAAAGGAATACCAAATACCGTATGAGAGACTCCCACTCACGTATTTAATAATACGTTTTAGAGCAAGTAAATGTGACTCTTTCGGGGACGCCTGAAATCGTGTACAGACTCCAACACTAAAGGCTATGTCAGGATGACTGGCAGTCAAGTAGAGAAGACTACCTATCATACTCCGATATAAGGTTTGCTCTACGCCCTTTCCTGAAGTGTCCTTACTAATATTGGTAGTGGTACTTATAGGTGTACGTGCATGCTTAGCGTAGTCTAACCCAAATTTCTTCACTAGGTCTCTAGCATACTTGGATTGGGAGATGAACATCCCATCCTCTAGCTAACGAACCTGGAGACCAAGGAAGAAAGTAAGCTCACCAACCATGCTCATCTCAAACTCACTTTTCATCTCCTTTTCAAAGTGATGAGCATGTTGAGAGAACATGGATCCAAAGACTATGTCGTCCACATAGACCTGGGAAACCAAAATTGCACCGTCATCTCTCCTGACGAACAACGTCATATTAACTCCTCCTCTCTTGAAGCCACGGGCTAAGAGATAGGAAGTAAGCTTCTCGTACCAAGAACGGGGTGCTTGATTCAAACCATACAAGGCTTTCCTCAGATAGTAGACGTGATCTGGTGCTAAGGGTCTTCAAACCCTTTTGGTTGTTCCACGTAAACCTCCTCCTGTATAATGCCATTCAGAAAGGCACTCTTGACATCCATATGATATAACTTGAAACGCAGATGACATGCGATGGCGAATAGTAGACGGACGGACTCAAGCCTTGCAACAGGAGCAAATGTCTCCCCAAAGTCTACACCTTCTATCTATGTGTAGCCTTGAGCGACCAACCTAGCCTTGTTTCTGATTATGGTACCATTTTCATCCATTTTATTCTTAAAGATCCATCTTGTACCTATCACATTTGTCTCACAAGGTCGGGGGACAAGTTCCCATACATTATTCTTTTTAAACTGAAGCAACTCATCCTGCATAGCAGATATCCAGTGTTCATCCTTGAGTGCTTCTTTATGATTCTTGGGCTCGACTTTGGACGTATAGCAAAAATGGCTGACAACATTCTCTAGCTGAGCACAAGTCTTGATCCCTAGAGTGGGATCACCAATAATGGCAGAAGGGTCCTGACTCTTGCGAACCCAAGCAGGTGTGTCCCCTAACACAGGAGTAGGGTCCGTAGAGTGTGGGTGAGGTACAAGTAAATCATTGCTAGAAATATCCTCATCCTCACAATGAAGTTTAGAGTCAATAAATGCCGAAGGTTCGTCATCTTTCACGGTGACGTTTATTGACTCCATAACCTTAGTGCTCTTCAGGTTGAAAACTCGCTATGCTCTACTATTCGATGAATATCCCAATAGTATTCCCTCGTCTCTTCGGGATTCAAACTTTCCTAATTGCTCTCCATCCCGTAGGATGTAGAATTTACTCCCCAAAACACGGAAATATGCAAGGTTGGGCCTCTTGCCAGTCCACAACTCATAAGGAGTCTGAAGTGTGTGTGGACGCAGATAAACCCTATTCATCGTGTGGCATGCAGTAGACACTGCCTCCGCCCAAAATCTCCTAGAAAATTTATGACCTAGAAGCATAGATCTAGCCATCTACTGGATCGTTCTATTCTTTCTCTCAATAATCCCATTTTACTGAGGAGTCTTCACAGCAGAAAACTCCTGTTTGATCCCAAGGCTATCACGATAAGAATCTACCTTTGCTTCCTTAAATTCAGTGCCGTTGTCACTATGTATCCTGTTAATAGTGACTCCGTGTTGATTTTGCAGGACACGATACTTGGTCGTTAAAAACTCTACAGCATTGGATTTCTCTCTCAGAAAACCTACGATGGAATATCTGGAGAAATCATCCACCATCACGAGGATATACCTCTTACCACCCAGACTTTCGGTACGAGTGGGACCCATAAGATCCATGTGTATAAGCTCAAGAACACGAGAGGCGGTAATGGAATGCAACTTCTTATGGGGACTACGAATTTGTTTTCCCAACTTACAGGGTCCACAAACCGTCGAAGTTGGCCTTCCAAGAGATGGTAAGCCACGTACTAGGTCCTTTTTAGCTAAGCGAGTTAGATCTCTAATATTTACGTGACCTAGACGTTGGTGCCACATATCCATAAGAGTGATCGTGGCGCTGTTGCAGACAAGTGGGGATGTGGGCTCAGTCCCATAGCAGTTATCCTTTGTCCTCACCCCTTGCACTAAAAGTTTACCGGCTGGATTATAGACCTTACAAGCGTCCCGGTCAAACTTTACGGAAAAGTCAACGTCGTACAGCTAGCTAATGCTGAGAAGGTTTTCTTTCAAACCTTTGACGTATAAAACACTTTCTAGCATATGAAAACCAGGTAACTCGACATTACCACGTCCTATAATGCTAGACTTTCTCCCATCTCCAAAGGTGACTCTGCCATCCTGATAATCCTCAAGAGATGTAAAAAATGAGGCATCACCTGTCATATGTCTGGAGCACCCACTGTCAAAATACCACTGTGAGGTATTATGTGCTTTGAGAGCGACATGAACAACAGAGGCCTTTTTATCTTTCTTAGGAACCCAAGAAGTGGTGACCTTTTGTTTGCCTTTGTTGTTGTTGGTTTTAGCTGGAATGTGAGAAGCATTCACTGAAGGCAAAGACATACGTTGGAATTCCTCCATCAAACACTGAGACGTGGAAGCTAACAACTCAACTTGCTCTCTTAGACTTGTAAAATCATCAGTATGCTGAGGTGGAGCAGTAGTACGTCGTGTCCGACCCATACTATAGCAAAACTTCTTGAGGTGGCCTTTTCTTTTGCAATAAGTACAAAAGAACACAGTCAAAGGCGGACCTTGGTTTGCTTTTCTTGATCGAACTCTCCTTCTAGGTTTTTGACGATGGCCATAAGGAGTCGTAGTAAACCCAGGAACTGGTCCGGGTGCAATTTGGGATGTGGAGGCACCATCATAACCTAAAGCGGGGCCGAGGAGTATCTTTCCTATTTCCCCAGATCTGTCCTCGATTTGTACCTTGACTTCCTGTGCTCTCTCCAGATCATGAGTAAGCTGGGCAACAAGGGATTCAAGTTTCTTTCGAGTCTCCATGGACGAATGAAGCTCACTCGTAAGACTAGCCACTTGTTTAGTCAAGTCCCCTCTCTCTCTCTAAACAGAATTTCTTTCTCAACACAGGCAGACTCTCTCTCTCAGGGTGGTACAGGTGGAGGACTCTCTTTCTCTCGCTTTTCTTAAATCTTCCTCTAAGACGGTGATCTTAAGAACTAACGCTTTGTTACGCTTTTTAGTTATAAATAAATCAGAATATAACTCAGCGTAGGTGCATTGAATATCACTCTCACTCTCACTTGTGTCATCCTCCCCCTCACTCACATTGCTCTCACTGTCGAGGTGTCCATGTGATGCATCATCCTCATCGTCGCGAGGAGAACTAGAAGTGCTCACATAACTAGCCATGAATGCGATGAAGTTACACTCATGCGGTGACTCGACTCTAGAATCCACTGACTCGACCTCACTGTCGTCACTAAGGGTAGCATTAAGGACAACTTTGCCCCTTTCTCTGTTCAGCCTAGTAGCACACTCAAAAGTTCTATGACCCCTACCATCGCACTCAAAGCATCTCTCACTTTCTTTCTTAGGAGGATCTTTAAATTCTTTTTCATTTTTCTTTTCAAACTTATTTTTCTCAAAATTCTTTTTATTTATAAAATTACCATTTTTCTTGAATTTGAGGATCCTCTTGAATTTTTTTCCAAAAAGAGCCAAATCATCTAAATCAAAATCACACTCAGAATCAGACGAATCTGCCTCTCTTTTTCTAGTTGACTCTTCCCTCTTTCTAGCCAACCCCTCACTCTTTCTCTCTTGGGCATTAAGTGCAATTCCCTTATCTTTAGACCTAGTTGTTTTAGGGAACATATTAATTTCATATGTTTGCAAGTCTCCTACGAGTTCTTCCAATTTTAGCGTATTTAAATTACCCATAGAATTTAGCAGAGTGAATTTAGGGATAAAATGCTTAGGCAAAGAACGAAGAATCTTTTTGACAATTCTAGCATTAGGAATATGTTCACCAAGATTAAAGCTAGTATTAACAATGTCAAAAAGCCTAGCATAAAAATCATCAAAACATTCAGTCTCATGCATGGTGATGGTTTCAAATTGAGTTATCCAATTTTGCAATTTAGACTCTTTCACATCATTAGTTCCTTCATGGGTGAGTTGTAAAACATCCCAAGCCTCTTTTAACATGGTGCACGTCATTATGCGTTTGAACTCATCAGGTGTGACAGACCCAGAAATAACACTTAGACCCTTAGAATTGAATGATGACCATTTAAATTCTTCTTCAGTCCAAGAAGTGACAGGTTTTAAATTGATCACATTATCAACAGTCACGGAGGGAGGTGTCCACCCTCTTTCAACCAAAATCCAGACACGTTCATCAATGGATTTTAATGCAGATCGCATGCGAGCTTTCCAATATGCATAGTTTGTCCCGTAAAAAACTGGCATTTTATTATATAACTTCTCCATTATGAACACACTCGTTTTCAAAAATCAAATTTTTTTCTTTAGAAAATTGATATCTTAGAAAAATTTTGCAAAAAATTACACGGTAAATTTGTGTAACTGTCTCTGATACCAATTTGAGAAGAGTGCGCTTGCGTTCAAATAAGGAAGTTATTTAACTAAACACAGTTTTTACCACTCAAGTTCTAAACATGCATCTATATGAGATTAAATACGCTGATGAAACATGCAAGAACACATATATGAGGAAAAATCCCGCAAAGGGGCAAAACCTTTTATTTTCACAATAATTTTGTAAGAGTACGGCTTACACGGATTATAATGAAAATATATGACACAGAAATACCCTCGGGTGTCGGTTCTATTGTCGACGACTGGAACTATCCCTTTCCAGTAATGCAGTAGTGAATAAGAGAGAGACTTCCTCACAAATTACTCCAGATGGGTAAATGATCCTCTTGAAGGTGTAAAGATTCACACACATATATGGGAATGGTTTTATGAATCAAAAAGGTTTAGAAAACCTTAAAAAGTGAAGTCCTATTTCGCAGAATTTTGAGATTGTAGAAAGACTTAAAAAACGTGTAGAAGGAGATCAGATATTTATACAAAAATCGAGGCGGTGGCTCGTTCGAACGAGATAGCCATTTCGCTCGAACGAAGGACAGAAGTCGTTCGAACGATATCGTGCGACATGCCTATCTCGCACGAATGACTTTCAAAGTCGTTTGAGCGATCTCGTCGATCGAGGAAATTCACTTTTACACTTAAAAAAATTCTTCTTTTGATAAAAAATAAAACCAGACTTCAAAAATAATTTTCAAAAACATTTCCCAAATATTTATGCAAATATTTAAAATATTTAAAGCTCCAACAAAACATATTACTGATAGAGCGTAGTGGAGTAGTGGGAATGAGATGAGCAGCATGTTGCGTGTAGCATGATGGATGTGATGAAAGTGGATGCATTGAATTCGGATAAAGGCCGTCGAGGATGATCGTGTTGACGTGCCGAAGTAGCGGTATCAGACATATGAACTGTGATCTAGGAGAAAACAGAAATTTCCTAGAATCTACCCGGATATTTATAAAATTATGTCCTTACATCAAGGCTCTTCATAAGAAAGTCAAAGAAGTTCAATCCACTAAACCTCTAGAACTCATCCATATGGACCTAATGGGTCCTTCTCTTACTTTTAGTTTTTGTGGAAACAGTTACATTCTTGTTATGGTTGATGACTTCACTCGATTCACTTGGGTTGCCTTCCTAAAGCATAAAATTCTAGTTCATATAAAAAATGAAAAGGACACCCAAGTAGATAGAATTCGTAGTAATAGATGAGGAGAATTCATAGATTCAGGTATTATCATAGAATATTGTGACTATAATGGTTACAAACATGAATTTAGTGCCTCTACGACACCTAAACAAAATGGGATAGCTGAGCGTAAAAATTGCACACTTTAAGAAATGGCCCACGCGATGATTCATGCTAAAAACCTACCAAAATACTTTTGGGTAGAATCCATTTGTACTGCTTGTCATATAATCAATCGCGTCTATTTAAGGAAGAATAACAAACAAACATCCTATGAGCTTTGGTATGGAAAGAAATCGAACCTAAAATACTTTAGAACCTTTGGTAGTACCTGTTATGTTTGTAAGGACAGAGAACATCTGTCTAAATTCGAAACTAGAGGTGATAAAGCCATCTTTTTAAGATACTTTCCAAACAGTAGAGCCTATCGTGCTTGTAATCTTTCTACCAAAACCATGATGGAGTCCATTAATGTGGTTATAAGTGAAACTAATGTAGAAAGTAAGACCAAAGAATCAATTATTGTGGATGAGTCCGAAAACATTTTGACTCTCCAGAAATTATTGAATCTTTACTAACTGAAACCCCTGATGTACCTAACTGGGTTTCTAAAGATCATCCTTTAAATAGTGTAGTTGGTAATCCTACTGAGCCTGTTCGTATAAGATCTCAACTTTGTAACATTGCTCATTTTGCATGTTTTGTGTCTCTTATTGAGCCCAAAAATGTAAATGAAGCCTTGAATGACACTTTATGGATAAGTGACACGCAGGAGGAACTTCTTCAATTTGTCATTCATCATGTCTGGTATCTTGTACCCAGGCCTGAAAATAAAAGGGTTATTGGCACACGCTGGATTTTTAAAAACAAGACTGATGAGTCTGGGATGATTATTAGGAAAAAAGTGAGATTAGTTACCCTAGGCTACTTTCAGATTGAAGGAATAGATTTCGAGGAAAATTTTGCCCCTATCACTCGCCTCAAATCTGTTTGCTTACTTTTTTCCATAGCATGTTATTTACATTTCACTCTATATCAAATGGATATTAAGTCAGCCTTCCTTAACGGAATTTTAACTGGGGAGACCTATGAAGAACAACACAAAGGGTTTATTGACCCTCATCACCCAAATTATGTTTATCGTCTTAAGAAAGCTCTTTATGGGTTAAAACAATCTCCTAGATCTTGGTATGAGCGTCTATCCACCTTTTTTTTCTTTTTTCAGATAATGGATTTAGGAGAGGACGAAATGACCAAACCTTGTTTGTCAAATGTTTTGACAACAACATTACTATTGCTCAAGTATATGTTGACGATAACATTTTTGGTTCTACTTCCCCTTTAGAAGTTAAAGCCTTCTCTGACATTATGCACAAAGAATTCCAAATGTCACTTATGGGAGAATTACAGTTCTTCTTAGGACTCTAAAATTAAACATAGTTCAAAAGGATTATGTCTATCACAATCTAAATACGCTTTAGAGATTGTTAAGAAGTTTGGTCTAGAAACAACTAAAGACACTAGGACTCCTATGACTACCATATATGGGAATGGAAAATCTATTGATACCACATTGTACCATAGTATGATAGGAAGTTTACTTTATCTTACTGCTTCCCATCCTGACATCATGTACTCTATTTGTGTGTGTGCCCGATATCAAAATAATCCTAAAGAGAGTAACCTTTTGTGCGTTAAAAGAATTATTAAATACATCAAAGGCACTCTAAACTTAGGAAATTGGTACAATAAAGACACTTGTAGTACTATAGCAGGTTACATCGATGCTGATTGGGTCGGGTGTATCGATGATAGTAAGAGTACTTCAGGAGCCTGTTACTATATCTGCAACAACTTAGTAGTATGGAGTAGTAAGAAACAAAAATGCACTTCCTTGTATACTCTCAAATCCGAATATATTGCAGTAGGAAGTTGTTGCTCTCAATTACTTTGGCTGAAACAAATGCTAAAAGATTATGGTATCACCGAAGATAAGTTACATATCTATTGTGACAATCAAAGCACGATTAAAATTTCTAAAAATCCTGTTCAACACTCTCGTACTAAACATATTAAAATCAGATATCATTTCATACGCGAGTTAGTTGAATCCAAGGAGTTGGAAATTAATTATCTTCCTACTGAATTACAATTAGCTGATCTATTCACTAAACCCTTAAATAATGCATATTTTGAATATTTACGCAAGTCGATTGGCATGATTTTTGCTGAATAATGTTATATGCCTTATGAATGTTTTTTTTGCCCTTTGTCCATTTGAGACAAAATTGGGGGGGGGGGGGGGGAATTTGAGTCATTGTTGTATATTCTCAATTAAAAAGCTTGATCTTAGTTATCTTATTTTTAGGAATCAGTACCATCGGTTGTAACAGAATTTTGTTAGGGTATTGATTTGTATCTAGTTGAGTTATATAATTTTATCTTTCTAGGATATTAGGTAGATAGAATTTTTGTATAATAATAGGATTTTCTTATTTCTTTTCTATCCCTACGAGTCTTCATTGACTCAAAGGAGATTTTGTCTCATATTTCCAAAGGGAGAGATCGAAGCACCATATATCTTTGACTTACTTAAGTCTATACTATATAGGTGCTCATCTAGTTTGAAAATTGTGACAAAATTTAAGTCCCATCCCTAGTTACCAAAGAACCTCAGACTCTTCATTTAATTCCTCTATAAGTTCTTAAAAGGTAGCTCAACAACATCACACACTAGGATTGCATACATACATCATATCATGCTATATTTGGTTGTGTGTGAGTTAATTCCTTTGAAATTGATTTTCTACTATTTTTGTTAATTTTAAATAATTTCTAAGATTTTAAAATAATTTTTAGAAATTAATTTGGTTGGCTTAAAAACCTTTGGGGTTAGATTTATAAATTATTTTTATGGCATAAATTTTGGTTAGGTAGAATTTGAAAGACTTTGAGAATATTGTGGGTACAAGTTGTATTTCTAAATCTTCAAAAATACGCATTTTTCACTCGATCGCGGCCTTACAAGTGTTGTAGTTACATCGGTCTGATATGTGTTTTCTCACACTCACATAGTTAACACTCACTGTGCACCATTGGATCTTCTTAATCAACGATCTGCATGTGTTTTGTTATAATCCCCGTGTTTGAATTTGAACCAATTAATTTTAAAGAGGTGGCTTGGCATCCCTTAGATCATCTTCGAATGCATCCTGATCGTTCATTTCGCTTCGATCTTCCAGAGCCTTCTACTCAGAGTATAAAAGGAGACCTTGTCTTTGATGTTGTAACTTTTAGTCATTTGTTTCCTCTGAGAGAGAGAAGAGAGTAGAGAGAAAAAAAGTTAGATATAGAGAGAGTTCAAAATTTTTTATAAACCCTAACTCAAAACTTCAAACCAAATCCAAACCAGAAAACCTTTTTCTAAGTGTTTATAGTTCATGATTTGAGAAGTTTTCCTCTACTGTCTTATATCTCGTTGCCAACTTAATAACATTGATTAAGTCTCTATTTCTTCATATAGAAATCTGAGATTTGATCTTTGTGATATAGATCACGTAGTTATTTTTCTAGATTTGATTTCTTGTTTCGAGAAATCTATTCTTTGTCGGTTATTTTGAAAATGAATGTTGTTTTCATACACCTAAACCAACAATACCCTTTCTGATTTCAACTTACTCAAGCTGTCAGACTTAGATCTAGTTTTGATATCTTGATTGGGGATTTCACTTTCTATAGTTAATATTTTCAAACAAAGAAAGTGTATAGGATCCTGGCTAGTTTGTATAACATGATTCCTTCTTGATCTGCGATTATTTGAAAGATCCAAAGTCTGACTTATTTGACTAAGATGATTTTAGAAACCCTTGCATCTAGAGAGATATTTTTGTAATTTGATTCTCATATTGTCTATAATTAAGTGTGTGTGTGTGTGTGTGTGTGTATGTTGCATGCATGATTTTAGATCAGTTCACCACATACACCTTCACACTACTACACTGAAACGCGTTGGTGTTGAGATACTGGACTATTAGAGTCGACGTAAAGCTAAAAGGAGTAAAGATAAGAAGCTGGGAGATCATCAACAACAATCAGAACCATAGGAGAAGTTAGAACACTCCAGAGGAGTTGGTACATTTCTGAACTTAGATTAGGTTTGTTTGTTTGTCTTGATTGTTATATAGCCTGTAATCTATTACTCATTTTTTGTGGACTTTTTACTTTTGTGGCGTAGAGGTCACCGTTGATGTTTCCCCAATTGGGTGGGGTTTTACCACGTTAAAATTTCTAGTGTACACTTCCTTTTACTCTCATCCCTTTCTTGAGGTTGTGTTGGTTTATTTGCTTAAAGTTTTATTTTTCAAAAATGGCAAACCTATAACTGAAATCACTCATTCATAACTGCTTTACACATCTTGTGTTTATAATTTGATTTAAGAAAAGAGTTTCTTCAACAAATAGTTAGGATCCATTTAGAAAGTTTAATCTTGTATTAAATAACTTAAGTGGCAGTTTTTCAGTTAGGTCAGAATTGACCTCGATCCTCGGTCGTCACATCTTTTAGGTCATAATTGACCTCAGTTCGGATCGTCACCTCAGTAAGGTTAGAATTGACCTCGTTCCTAGATCGTCACCTCTTATAGGTCAGAATTGACCTTGGTCCTGGATCGTCACCTTAGTTAAGTCAGAATTGACCTCGGTCCTTAGTCATCACCTCTTTTAGGTCAGAATTGACCTCAATCTTGAATCGTCACCTTAGTTAGGTCAGAATTAATCTCGATCCTCGGTCGTCACCTCTTTTAGATCAGAATTAACCTCGGTCTTGGATCATCACCTTAGTTAGGTTAGAATTGACCTCAGTCATTAGTCATCACCTCTTTTAGGTCAGAATTGACCTCGATCTTGGATCGTCACCTCAGTAAGGTCAGAATTGACCTAGATTCTTGGTCGTCACCTCTTTTAGGTCAAAATTGACCTCGGTCTTAGATCGTCACCTCAGTTAGGTAAGAATTGACCTCGATCCTTAGTCGTGACCTCAGTTAGGTCAGAATTGACCTCGGTCTTTGATTGTCACCTTTGTTAGGTTAGAATTGACCTCTATCCTTGAACGTCACCTCTTTTAGGTCAGAATTGACCTCGATCTTGTATCATCACCTCAGTCAGGTAAAAATTGACCTTGGTCCTCGATCATCACCATAGTCAGGTCAGAATTGACATCGTCCGAGCGAAGCGCCGCCTTAATGTTTTTATAAATAGCCTGTTTAACATATTTGTTTTTCTTCAGAAGACCTGAGAATTTTATTCTATGAAAACTGCTTTGGCAGAAACGTTTGTCTTCTCCTTTTTGAGAGTTTTAGTTTTGCTTTCAATTCACAAAACATCCCAATCTTTATGTGAATTATTTTGGAATCCAAGATAAAACTTTGGTAAAGTTTTTCTCTTGCAGAGAGGGTAAATCTACGACTGACGACTGCGTGTCGATTGGAAGTGCTCGAGGGTGTTCCTGGCTGATTTGGACTATGTGTTCATGTGGACTGCTATTGTTAATCCATTGATGACTCTAGGCTATGTGCCTATGTAATTGTTTCGAGGAGTGATCATTGCAGATTTCATTGTACATTTTGTAAGTTGCAATTTACTATTTTATAGTGAAATAAAATTTTTGCCTGAAACGGATTTTTCCAAAAATCTGTGAGTTAGAAATTTTATTTGTGATGGTTTGACACACACACACACACACATACATATACACATACTCACATAGTAGCATATTTAGGGTTTGGATTTATTTGGTTTGATACTTGACACCGATTAAATAAGGTTAACCTAGAAATTTGAGAATTCTATTTAATCAAGTATCGTGCACTCATTTACAAATGGGTATCAGAGCGAGTTTCTCTTATTTATCGAGTGATCATGTTTTTCGCAAAATTTTGTGATATTTTTTTTGAGAAATCTGATTTTGAAAAACCGTAATGTTTCCGAATGAAAACTTATATAATCCGTTGCTAATTTTTGACGGGTCTAATTATGCTAACTGGATAGCCCGTATAAAATTGCATTTAAAAGCAATTGATGAGCGTGTTTGGGTTGTTTATGAAAGAGGATCGACTCCTCCCATTGGCACCATAAATAATATCACTACTTTAAAACCCATAACAGATTGGACTGAGGTTGAATTTAAATGGAGCACCATTAATTTACGTGGGTTGAGTGCAATTTCTGGTGCTGTCACTCCTGAGGAGTTCTAACATATTATGACGTGCACCACGTCGAAAGAAGCATGGGACATTTTACAACTTACCCACGAAGGCACTAATGCGGTCAAAGAGTCTAAAATTCAAAATTTAACTACTTAATTTGAAACAATTACCATGCTTGAATATGAGTGTTTTGATGATTTTTATGCACGTTTATTTGACATTGTCTGCACTAGATTCAATCTTGATGATCCCATACCTGATGCTCGAGTGGTTAAAAATATTTTAAGATCACTGCCTAAACGTTTTATCCCAAAAGTGACTGTTTTGAATACCTTAGGTAATTTGGGAAATTTAAAACTAGAAGAGCTGGTAGGTGACCTCCAGATATATAAAATTGACATATTTCCTGACACTATCAAGCCTAAGGATAGAGGGATAGCACTTAAAGCCCAGTCTAGTAAGAAAAAGAAAGTGAGAGTTTGTGATTCCGAGTCTGAGAGTGAGGGTGATTTTGATATGTCCATGCGTGCAAAAAAATATTTTTTTTTTCAAGTTTTCAAAACAAAATTCTTCCATTAAAAAGTTTTTTGAGAAAAACAAAAAGAAAGATGAGGCCAAAGAGAGCGGTGAGAAAGAGAAAGAGGAAGAAGAGAAGTGTTTTGAGTGTGAGGGTAGGAGGCATAGAGATTTTGAGTGTCCCACTAGGCTAAATAGAAAGGGAAAATAGACTGCCATACGAACCACTCTTAGCGATAGTAAGGAAGAGGTGAAAGATTTCGGGGATGAGTCTTCACATGGGAAATTTATCGCCTTTTTATCTAGTCACGAGAGCACACCTAGTTTGTCCCACAACTATGAGGATACTTGTGCACGTGAGACCCCCAGGGAGGATGATAGTTTGAGTATTTTGAGTGAGGAAGATAGTGAGTGTGGGTGAGAAGGTGAAAATGATCTCCAAATTGTGTTTAGAGATTTGTACGTCGAGACCTTAAAGACTAAGAAATTGAACAAGGGTTTAGGTCTTAGGGTGCGATATTGAGAGTTTTAGGTGATTTGAGGTGTCGTCGAGTCAACTAGAGAAGGTGAAGAATTCTTTGAGTGAGAAATTGATCGTCGTGAACCGAGAGAAGAGTGAACTTATAGCCCTGTGTCACAATTAGAGAGAGATATTGAACGTGCCTGAGAGGTAAATGTCACTTTAGAGGATACATCTAAGAAGGTTGGAAAGATGGTTCTCAATCCCGTTGTGGGTGATGTTAAGAGACGATGGATAGGTCATGATGATGCGTCCTTTTTCCATGTTGCACCCAAGATGGTTCTCGAGTTAGCGATAAATCCACATGTCTCTCAACCTAACCCACCTACGCGTCTCGTACCTGATAGGAGAGTGCACCGTAGAAGTTTTGAGAGAGGTGGTCCTAGGCCCATGTATGTTTGCACTCATTGCAAAAAGATAGGACACCTTAGGGAGCTTTGTTTTAAGTTGGGTTATGTGTCACATTTTGCTACTACACGTGTTCACACCCACACATGATGCTCCAAATGATTACACGAGAGAGTTTGAACATCTTAGGGAGCATGTACAATTTTTAGTCAAGACTTCGCATGACTTGATGAAAACTCTATCGCACCTACTGGTTGAGGTTTAGACTTGTTTGCTAGCATAGGATGATTTTCATTATGATATTTTATGCCTATTCCTAGTGTGTACAGTTTTTGTAGTTATATTTTCTATTTTTGATATATTTTTCGAAAAGCTAAAAAGTTTTTTATTTTTGAAATTTTTTTGGAAAAATACAAAAAAAATTTCTTTTTTTGAGAAAAATTAGAAATGCCAAAAAGATTTTATTTTGATAAAATTCTTGGAAAAAGATAAAATGATTTTTTTATTTTGTTTATAACATATATGGATGGACATTTAGGATGACCGAGTTATAATTTCATTCCATATCCATGTGACTGTTTGATAGTGTTTTGATATGCGTCATCATTTCATTATTATACTTTACAATGTTTGGAGTCATTGAGATATGATTTATTGTTACTACCTACATGTTTGACTCGCGAGTTCCTTCAATGCACACTTGCACGGATTTGTTTGTCTATTGTTTTTATCTACCACATGTTAGTCGATGTATATTCATATCAATTCTATCTTTAAAACGAACCGAATGCGATAAAGCTTGACAATGAAAGTAGTGCATGTAAGAACTATTAATGTGAGTTTATGTTATTTATTTGAAAAAATGGGGAAGGACTACGAAAGGTACTCATTTATCCTTCGCGATTAAGCCACCATTTAAATCAGACCTAGAAAATAAAAATTTGTCAAAAATAGAAGCCAAGGTCTAAAGAGGATGAAAAGAGTCCGGAAAAATTTAAAGGCAATAAAAAGAAAAAAACACCCATAAAGTGGGCCAATAGGATTTAGTTTCATCACTTGAAAAGAAAAATAATAACCATTATTATTTATGAGGGAGTTTGGATGGAATATAAAACTGGTTTGCACATCCTGACAACTTCATAGAAAAGCGTTACATAGTTTTAGACGTTATTGGTGTGAAAGTCATGTCTGACTTTGATTTGTCAATTTGATTAAAACGATGTCATCTAAATCCACATGTTTCGACACCTAAGGACGATTTTGAGGTTAATTCGTTAGGAGTACACATATTCATCATGAACATATGTTATGCGTGATTGCATTGATTTTCCCATAGAATTGTTCATACCCATTCATTCCATTTCCATGACTTGGCTGTCTTAGTGTAAATTCATGGTGTGTGATTTTTGTAAAATTATTTTTGCATTTTTTTATGATAAATTGAAAAATAAAAAATAGTTTGTGGAAGATTTTGGGTTACTCCTTTGCATGAGCGTAGTTTGATTCATGCTTGCTATGCATATTTATCATGACTACTCCATGCTTATTTTGATTATTCTTTTCCTTGTCTATTTCGGACAAATAAAAAGGGGGAGAATGAATTATGGGGGAGTTTTACATTATGGGGGAGTTTTGAGATTCAATATTTATTTTGATGTTATGTTTATCTCATTTCAAACTCGATACGTCACGAAGGTATTTTCTTTGTTTCATGTGTGTAGGTACAAAATTGAAGATCATTATTTTGCACACCATGATGAGAAAATAATAAATACTTGAAGATTTGATGTTGAAGATTTTCAAAGAAAAGTTTTAGACTTACATGTTTAGTACATTTTCAGTTTTGGGTTCATGGGAGATATTAGATTTGTATAGGCATTTTGATTTTATAATTCAGGTGTTTTTATTTTGTATCGGCATAGACATAAGGGGTAGATTTTTAAGGACATTATTTTATTGTCCGGCTTACATTTGAGTATGTCGTATACCGCTACAACCGTCGAAGACTTATTCAAGATCAATCATGCGTCAAGATGAATCCGAATATCAAAGTTCTTCAACATTCAAGCCTCCGTGAGATTAATTTTGGTAAGGTTGTGTTTTTATACCTTAGCATTTCACTTAAGGTGTTGGGATAGTTTTTACAAAATATTTTCTAAGTGTTGGAGCGAAGTTTTTCGTCAAAAAGTATTTTTAAAGTTTTGAGGCAGAGAATTTTCTGGTGAAATAAAAAATTATTTTTTTTCTGTCTTGTTCGAGCAACAGATCAGCTCGTTCAAGCGACGCGTGTCAAAGTTCGAGCGACTCTGACATCTCATTTGAGCGATGCGCCACCTTAACATTTTTATAAATAACGTAATTAACAGCTTCGTTTTTCTTCAGAAGAATTGAGAATTTTATTCTACGAAAACTGCTTTGGCAGAAACATTTGTCTTCTCAGTTTTGAGAGTTTTAGTTTTTTTTTTCAATTCACAAAACATCCCAATATTAATGTGAATTATTTTGGAACCCAAGATACAACTTTGGTGAAGTTATTTCTCTTGTAGAGAGGGTAAATCTACGACTAAAGACTGCATGTCGATTGGGAGTGCTCGAGGGTGTTCCTGGCTGATTTGGACTGTGTGTTTGTGTGGACTACTACGATTGTTCCATTGCGGATTCTAGATTATTTCGAGGAGTGATCATCCCAGATTTCATTGTAATCTTTATAAGTTGCGATTTACTATTTTATAGTGAAATAAAGGTTTTGCCCGAAAGGGATTTCTCCTGAAATCTGTGAGTTAGCAATTTTATTTATAATGGTTTGATACATGCATATGTAATTGCATGTTTAGGGGCTGAATTTATTTGGTTTGATATTTAACACCGATTAAATAAGGTTAACTTGAAAATTGCGAATTTGATTTAATAAAGTATTGCACACTCATTTACAATATGGATATGTACGCCTACTACCCATCTAATGATTCGATGCCATGACTGTAAAGAGGTAGGACACATCTACCCACGATATTCTAACTAGTACCAACCAGTGATAAAAACAGACCTAGTACTTCCTTGAGTCCCAGGGGAACAACTCCTTTCGACAATCAACGCATTCCCTATAACGCTGATAGAAAACTTGAGCAAGTCCCCAATCGTGGGATGAATTGTACTATATTGTCTGTACAGAATTTTCACGACGTTATAGAAGGTATGATACTCTTTTATAACTATCCCGCTCATGTCTTATTTGATTTTAGATCAACTCACTCATTCATTGGTCTTAAACAAGTTTAAGTTTTGTAAATTTTTCAGAAATTATTAGACACTCGCTTAGAAATAGAATTACCTACGACGAGGTTTGCAAACCTAATCAAAGGTATGACAACTGTAAAATTAAGATAGGTATAAGTATCCTCTTATGACAATTGTAAAATTAAGCTAGGTATAAGTATCCTCTTTGTGAATTTAATAATCTTAGATACATCTAGGTATAATATTATTATTGGAATGAATGTGTTATCAACACACCACGCTTATATCAATTGTCATATTAAAAGAATATACTTTTAAGACCAAGATAACCACTCTTTTATGTTCCAAGGAATTAGTCAGTCCGAACCCTCGACATTTTAAATCCAAAGTACCAATTCCCCTTGCTTTCTAGAATCATAGAACAGTTTGATGATGTTTTTCTGGAAGAATTGCCTGCAATACCACTCTTCCGAGAAATTGAGTTTCCATTAATATTCTCCCACATACTTTCCCTATTTCTATAACTTCGTATCGAATGCCCCCTATAGAAATTTGTACCCAACTAGATGATCTACTTACAAAAGGTTTTATTCACCTCAGTTCATCTCCTTAGGGAGCACTCGTTTTGTTCGTGAAAAAGAGTAATGGAAGTTTTATATTGTGTGTGGACTACCGTAAATTGAATTCGATAATAATTAAAAACAAGTATCCCTTTCCTAGAATTGGAGATTTATTTGATCAACTTAGAGTGCAAAGATCTTTTTGAAGATATAAATGCGATCTAGTTACCTTCGGTTACGAGTAAGAGAAGAGAATATTCCAAAAAATGCATTTTGAACTCGTTATGGACATTTCGTATTTACTATGATGTCTTTTGGATTAACCAATGCCCCTACAACCTTTATGGACATATCTTCGGTCAATTTATAATCATATTTATTAATGACATTCTCATTTACTCCAATAATTCTGAGGAACATGCCCAATATTTAGAGACAGTATTTGGAACCCTGAGGAACCACCAATTGTATGATAAAAAAAGAAAATGTGACTTCTCGATGAAGGAAGTAAATTTTTTAGGACATGTGATTTTTAAAAATAGAATCAAAGTCGACCTAACAAAGATCGCAACCATTTTGGGATGGAAATATCCAACCAATATCACCGATATTAAAAGTTTTTTGGGACTAACTAGTTATTACCGTCATTTTATGGAACGATTTTCCATAATTTCTCTTCCATTAATGATGTTAACTAGAAAGGAAATACCATTTATATGGATTTCTAAGAGTGATCAGTCATTCCAAACTCTAAAAGATAAATTGACTATTGCTCCCGTCTTAATCATTCATTCTAGTACCATAAGTTATGGCATATACACTGAGCACAGGTCATTGAGTATGAATCTTGACAACTTAAGACTCATGAGTGTAATTATCCTGTGCATGATCTTGAGTTAACGTTCATAGTTTATTCCTTAAAAATATGGCATTGTGATCTGTACGGTGACTTTTTTTGAGTGTTTTCAGATAACAAAAGCTTGAAATACATCTTCACCCTTAAAGAATTAAATTTTAGACAAAGACAAATTTTTGGAAGATTATGGGTTCGAGTTAGACTACCATCAGGGAAAAGGAAATGTTATAGCCAACTACCTAAGCCATAACCCCGTTGGAAGAATTAAAAACATGATTTCTTATGATTTTGCTGCTACCATATATCGATATAATCTCCAGCCAACCCATCCTTTTTTAAAATTTACCTATATCATCGCCTACCCAAGCCTGAGGATGAAGATTTTAGAACAACAACTTCAAGACCCCTTTGTTATTAAACAACAAATCAGAGGCAAGACCAACGAGTTGTTAAACGAGAAGGTGGCATGTCTACAATTTATAAATAGATTATACATTCCTGTTAAGTCAGCTATACGAGAAGAAATGTTACAAGAAGCTCATTATTTCAAATTTATGATACATCTTGAAATCTTGAAAATTTATCGCGAACTCAAGAAATTTTTTTGGTGGCCAAATATGAGGAACGATATTGAAAACTTTGTTAAGAGATGTCATACCTATAAGCAAGTACAGATAAAACACTAGTGCCCTGGTGGACTCCTCCAACCTCTTCCAATCCCTGAGTGGAGATAGGATCATATCACAATGGACTTCGTCAGTGGATTTCCTCATATGCCCCAAGGATATAATTCTATGTGGGTAATAGTATTTCGACTCACAAAGTCTACCCATTTTCTCTGAGTAAAGACTGTTGATTCTTTTCAAAAACTTTGCAAACTCTACATCCGAGAAATTATTTAATTACAGGGAATTACTTTATTCATAATACCAGACCAATGTTCTCGTTTTGTGGGTAGATTTTGGCAAGCACTCCAAATTGCAATGGGTATAAACTTCATTTCAGTGCGGTATTTCACCCCCAGACCGATGGACAATTTGAACGCACTATCCAATCATTATAAGATATGTTGAGAGCATGTGCTTTAGATATGCCCGATGATTGGAGTGATCACTTGTCACTAATCTAGTTTTCATATAACAACAATTATCAATAAAGTATCAAAGCCACCCCATTTGAAGCATTGTATTGAAGACCCTACCAATCACCACTATGTTGGACCAAATCAAGAGATAACAAGTAATTTGGTCTTGAAATAATTCAAGAAACTATCGAAAAGATACAACAGATCAAGAAAAAAAAATATGGCCCAAGATAGACAAAATATTTATTCTGTCCATCACAGGAAGCCCTTAGAATTCCAAGTTTCTGATCTAGTATTCCTGAAAGTTTTACCCCGAAAAGGAATTTTACAATTCGGAAAGAAATGAAAGTTAGCACCAAGATACATTGGACCCTTTAACATCACTAAACGTGTTGGCTCTATGGCTTATGAATTAAATTTACCTCTTAAATCATCCAATATTCATAATTTATTCCATGTGTCCCAGTTACATCGATATATTTAAGATAATGAATTTGAAGAGCATTCTTTTCGAATTTTGGACCGTTAGGTTAAAGTTCTTAGACATAAAGAAGTTCCCTTAGTAGATATAATTCAGGAACACTAAAATCAGTACGAAGCTACCTAGGAACTAGAGTAAACCATGAAGAAACAATATCCAGAGATTTTTCTAGGTAAATCCGAGGATGAAATTTTTATTAGGTAGGTAGACTATAATACCCATATAGTATCAAACCCTAGAACGATCAAACTACGATCAATTAACTATATATATTGCCTTATATCCCACTTATAACTTAGTTAAATTCAAAAACACTCTAACAAAGTTGAAACTACGCATGAAACCCTACAACTTTATTTTTACATAAGTACCCCCTCAGGTTATAAAACGACCAAAATACCTTCACAAACTTTGGAAGAAGACTCGACCTCTATTTCACTTCAAGACCCAAACCTTATATCAAATTGAACCTTTAGACCTCATCTAATTTAATTTTACAATCATAATCCTTAAACTTTCATAAAATTATATAAATTCCCCTTAAATATGGAAATTTATCACATAAAATACCAAATAAATATTAATCCTCCTCTTTAGAGACCAAACTCAAAACTAATATATTTACACTTTCCCCTGCCAATAAAGCATCCAAATTAGCAGAAAATGTCAAATTTCACATTGATAATACCCTGCCCACATGTGAAAACCTTGTGCCTAAAATTTATCTTCTTAAAATATAAAGAAGAATTTACCTCCCTTGTTGACCAATCAGTTGCCCTTGGTCCATACTATAAACACTCCACGAATTTCAACCTTGAAACTCACTAGTTCAGCACAACTATATTTGTTTTTTTTCATTTTGTACTAGGAACCTTTCATTTTATGCACCATCCTTTCTTTTTATTATCCAAAATATTTTTTTCACTATCACAAAGCACAACCCAACCAAAAAACCTAAGCTTTTACATGTAGAATGGCCGACTCCAACCGATTTTAATGGTGAAACTCCATTCATTGAGTATGAACCTATTTTAAAGTGAGTAATGGGTTCCTTAGGATCTCAAGAGCTCGAATGAAATGACAATTTTAAAAAACAAATAAATTTTGAACCCCAGTTTCTCAAAAGTTTTTTCTAATTTCAAAAAATTCAAATTCAAAAAGCTCTTAGGATACCTAATCCTTTAAACCAAAGCCAAACTCTTCCTTAGAATAGCAGAAACCCAACCATGAATTTAAAATCCATTGCCATACTCTATAAATCCAATAATGTTTGGAAAAATTACAGTACTTGAAACTCGACCATTTTCGAACCTCGAATCATGAAACCGATATATTTGGATTCCTCGTGAAAAAATAGGTTAGATTGGTTCAGGAATCACCTTAAATGGTTTAGGAAATTAATAGATATTTAGGGTCTGTCAAAACATAAGTCAATTGTTGAGAGGTTGAAGATGAACTATTCAACCAGAAATCTTGAACAAGCACGTGAGGGCGTGTGACCACTCAAAATTTTCCATTTTTTTTCAATTTTTTTATTAAATTTTTTTGGTCAAAATGGTAGAAGGTAAAGCAGTGTTTGGTTAAACGTAGCTCAATTTATAAAAAAATAAGGTTTCGTTAAATTGTATTTTCATAAAATTACAAATTAACCCCTCCTATTTTTTATGTTTTGAATTTTTACCCCAACATTTTTTCACATATTTTTTTGATAAATTTTAAGTCAAAAAATTTTCTACACCGTTTTCCAAATATGACCTTAAGCTCTATTTTTTAAACTCTAAAAAATAATTCAAAAGAGCCCCTAAATTTTTAAAAAATACATTTTTTTTCATTTTTCTTTTCAGTTCTATATTATCCCAATCATATACACTTATAATTATGCTGATTGGCAGATAATCAAGCACCAGATTCTCCCTATACCGACTCCAACCGATTTTAAACATATTCTCCACAGCTAACAATTAGGTTTTGCCTTTACGATAGTAATTTTAGTGAATTTGATATAAATGATATTGATATCACACTATGAAAGCCATAAACTAATCTTAGTATATGCTTATTATGATGCTTCATTGCTACATATATTGTTAAATATCATTTATATGTGAATATGGATAATTTGGATGAATCTAAATCCTTCTCTTTAATAACTGATTTCATGAGGTTATTGCAAATAATTAAATCAGTTCACCCAAGCATTTATGTTCTGAATGTCTTTGTTACAAGCAACAATATAACTTATGGAGTATACTACCGTGTTATCCCATGAAAATTTTCTACTTAGCCTATATGTCTCAGATTTTTGAGAGCCTATATTTATTTCTAAATAAGTATGAGTGCCATTCTAACCAGTGTTCCTAGTTGGTTATTTTCTTCATAAGTTTTGAGATGATATCTCCAATGTTTTTGGATTATTATTTGGTTATACTAATATTCTTAATTTTTATACTTGCTAGTAAACTGATAATTATGAAATTATCCATTTAAAAATTCTAAACTTTCTTTTTTATCTATAAGAATTATTGCTTATGCTTAATCCATAATGTTTCTTCAGCAAACAGTCAAATCCATACACCCCTCAAACCTTTATATATAAATCTACTTAGCATACTTGTGCTAATTCCTTTTTACCTCTAGATATTCCAGGATAAGGAAACCGCACACCCTCCCTTTTTGTGATATTGACGGATCACTTGTATGCTTATATAACTATATGGAAGGAGATTAAGGAATATGGAAGCAAAGAATGGCCTTTCTCGATGACCAATGTCATTTTTCATTTTGGGATAAAATGTAGCACATATAATTCACCCATGTGTTGGTGGTACAATATATTTAATACGAGGTTAGTTATTGTTATAATGAATAAAGTTTCATTTTCATCCTTAACTTTAGTTTTATTACTTTGTTACTGTCTTATACATTCATATAAAAAATAGGGTGACATTGAGACTAATAGGATTATGAAATCACTAATGCCACTTGATAGGAAATCAATTATAAAATTTTTAGGTTACTTTTTAGAAGACCGCCCTAGATTAGTGAGGCAGAGGGTAAATGATCCAGCTGATCAGTCTGTGAGTGAGGAAGCTAAGATTAGAGCCGTAAAGAAGGACGATGATCCCATAGATTGATCATACTCGTACAACATGGCATTTATGGGCCGTTAGTTATCTAAACTTAAAGATGATATGCGATACTTGAGGAGCATGTTTACAGATTTCCAAGCCGAATATCGATGATACAGAGAGCAGGAATGTGTTGAGTCTAGGTGAGAACTCTAGATACTACAAGAATTGCATTTGGATATGTTTAGGATATATGTCGGTATAGATGCAGTCCCCTCTCTTTATTATTGTGATCCATATGCAAGAGATTAAAATTAACCCCACCCTTCTGGTGGTCACTAGGAATTTCCCACTTTCATGCCCGCTTCTTACTTTCCCTGATGTCTCTTTTTATCTCATTCTTATGCATTCTTGTCTTTATAGTGCCGAAGCCATAATTTTGATTTGTTATTTCCTTGGTTGGGCCATTATGTATTACCCCTCTTTTATTTCAACTACTAGTATTATAATACATTATTTATATGTACATTATATCATCATATTTATACTTGTTCCTCTTGTACATAATTTTTTTAATATCTTGGGGTTGTAACTAATACCATTTCAAGACCATGTAATTCATTCAATTAGCGACATCTTCACTGTAGGTCCATATATTCTTTCTTTAATTAAATGTTGATATTAATTCACATTGAGGACAGTCCATCATTTATGTTATGGGATGTGAATACATGCCTTTGTGGTCTTTTGAGATTCATGTATCATTCCCATGCCATTTACTAAAAAAAATCAACAATATTTTTTCTTTTCTTCTTTTTTATCTCTTAGGCATCTTGCTATGTTTTTTATGACTCTATAAATAATTACTCTATCCATTTCCATGGTTGTGATACATGTTCTAGTTTTTGCAAGTTATTATAATTTAATTGTCAAACAATCAATTTTAGGAAAAAACTTCACGAATTGAAACTTTGAAACCCATGATCACATACATTTTCTTGTTAGATGATTCGATTTAAGGCAAATTATAACTCGATGATCTAATGATACATTGTAAATACTTATACCAAGTGAGCACGTGCATTTTCTTGTTATATGATTAGAATTAAGGCAACTTATAACTCGATGATCTTATGATGCATTGTAAATACTTATACCAAGTGAGCATTGATATTTTCTTCATTTGTGAATGTCTAATACAATTATTATCTCCTTATTGAAAAACATAATTTTTTTTATAATCTCATTATTCTTTCATTAATTATTTTATTGATTGAGTTCATTATGAATTTTTTTGATGTAGCATGAGTTTCAATATTGTTGATACTCAAGTATCTTGTGAAGCCCTATGAAAAGATCATAGGCCCTATTTGAAATAAAACTCATATTGATCTTGACCTTACCTACTAAATATTTTCCCTAGTTAGACCCCTTGAGCCTAAATATAGCCTTTCATTTCATCCCCCAATCCTTTAACCAACATATTGGAGTTTAAACCATACATACACCTCCATCGCTATTATCTCGGAATGAACTAGGGAAATTATAATGTGTTTATTTCGTGGTTGCAATTAAGACAATAATTGACTTCTAGATTAGAAAAAAAAAGAAAACAAAAAAAAAAGAAAGGAATTTGAAAAAAGTTAGAATCTCATGTGGTTATATGAAAGAATAAAAGAAGTCGCACTCCAACTGTATATTTGAGCCTATGGAATTCGTATTCCAATGTTAAAATTTCCCACACTTACCATTACCCCACATGTTCTATGCAAACCCTGAATCCTAAAAATACCCTTCGTTTCATAACCTTAACCTAGCCTACAATACAACCTTACAATGCCAAATATGATCCGAAGGTGAATCTGATTTGAAAGTTGTGATAATCTTCTAGAGTGAATGTGATTTGAAAGTTGTGACATTGATTCATTAGATTACATTTTTCATTTTTTATATAGAGTTATTCATTATTGACATGTGGGCGGACTTTCTTCCTTATACAGTTACTCATTATTCCCGTAGGTCCTAAGTTTGTTTCACCCCATTTCAATCCTTTTCGTTTATTGAGTCTAATCACTCGAGAGGATTGAGTTGATGCATGTTATAATTATTATCTAAGTTATGTAAGTTTCAGTCGGATTAAATCATTCCATGTGCCTGCACATAACACACGTTTAAGGTTTTAATTTACTGATTTATTTTTACAAATGTTAATAGTTAAGGACCTTTTGGGGAATTCCTATTCACTATTCTAATAAATTGTTTAATATTATTGATGTTGAGCATTGCGCATTGTAGACAAGGGCTTTTATTTTGAGGAAACTCAATGTTTGTGTTTTTTTTCTTCTAAAAACCCTCATGCGACAACATTCGTCCACTAGGATGACTCATGGGTTTAACGAATTGTTGCATGAGCTAAATGCAATTGTTTCATCGAAAAAAGTGGTTGTTTTATTTTTTACTAATCCATTCCGAAATGCTAGATCATTTGTCCTCTTTCTCATTTCAGATTAATTTCTACAGACTAGCAATGTTTAAGTTTAGTCACGATTATTCCTTATATTACCATTTGTACTTGTAACTTCCCATATTTTTTATTCCCCATAATTATGTTCAATTATTGTATAACCCTTGTTTTCCATGTTATGACCTTTTGTCTATTTATTTGAGATTTTATACGTATTGGGAATGCAATGTGAGATGTTGGATGTGTTCCATGAAAGTTTCATCAAAACATGAAACTTAAGGGCATTTTTTTTATAAAATTAAGCTTTAGAGTCCAATTAGCAAAATATCATGGATGTGTAGTTTTTCAAATTATATTCACGTGGCCACTGACCACGCATCAATATGAGTTCAAACGAGGAATTTATGGCCATTTTCACGCGATGTTCCTTGAGAGAATTGATTTTAGGCTCAATGTTCATTTCCTTAACCAAAGAATTAAGTGCCCAAAATTTCCAAAACTAGCCTGAGCCAACACCCACTCATCCCGAGTTGTCCGTGTGAAGGCTACGATGATTTTGACAATTTTATTTTGTCTTTATTTTATTATTTTGTTTTCCCACTTACTAGAAATAGACAATTAGTTTTTTTAGTGGGGAATTGTTATTATATAACCTAAATTAGATGTCAAAGCATTTACTCTCTTCTCTCTCACCGGGTTTCAACTAAAGCTTCTTCCTCTATCTTCCTTCGTTACTTGGTGTTAAATTGTTATGGAAAATTTATTACAAGAAAATCCTTGGCTTGATTTTTGTTTTGTACAAACTTTGTTTTCATATATTAAATAATTAATTATATATTACTCTCTTTAATGGTGTATTATCTTTTTTTCTTACTTTGTTTCATCATAAATGTTATGTTCAACATGAGTAGCTAATTTTTATAGGTTAGGGATCATAAAACCACCATGCATGCTTGAACTTTAAACCTTGGATTTTTTTATTCATTTAATTAAAGCTTGTGTGTTTATATTGGTGTATCATAGTTTGTTTAACTTCCATTGTCATGTAATGGTAGTATTTAAGATTATACTACAATATCAACCCATTTGTCTCATAATCAATTTAAACTTTAATATTTCATTGTTGAGTTTGTTTTCTTTATTGTTGAGGTTTTGTTTCAATTGGGTATGATAATTTAGAATTGAATTTAACCAAATCCTTTATTTATTTAGCTAGCCCTAGGTGGGGTAACGATCCCTAATCTATGGTCTTCATTTTAATCGCACTTTAATTTAATAATTTTCTCGATAGTTGTTCATAGTTTACTTCACTCTTTCTAGGATAATTGTTAGCTACAATTCCACTACAACCATTCTAATTCTCATTTTCACTTTACTTTTGACGTATAGTAACACTCTATAACCTAAATATTTTCTTTAATAAGAGTTCCATCCTTACGAAAATCGACACGAACTTGTCTAGTTTATTACTTGTTGTGATGGATATTTAATTGAATTAAATATAATTTTTAGAGCATCACTCGTATATTCTAACCTTAGGGTTGATCATTTCTTAAGATTAAAATATACATCTTGTAAAAACAATTTGAATATCATTCTCAACATGAAACGAAATAAACAAAACATTTGACAATATAGGAATGCAATATGATAAACTGTAATGACCCAACCTAGATTTATGGGTTACCCGTGAGCCAACCCGATTCAGCCCGAGCGTTAGGTGTGAAGTGCAATGGAACAATCTATATAATGTTGCTAATCTAGTTTTATTTTAATTAATGTTTCACTTGTTAGAATGCGATACCAGTTTTAAGATAAACTACGTGAGGGACCCGCGGGGAGCAACCCGAAGTCCAAGCAAACAAAGCTACTAACTTAAACACAAATAAAATATACTTACTTATATAACGTCCTCAAAATACAAAACCGCTACCAACCTACTGGAACAAAGTGGGGATGTGAGCCTATGCCTAGTTGGATTTATACAAACAATATAGAAATGAACGACATAAGGTAATACTCACATGCTACAACCACATGCATGCGAAAATATATATGTATCTACATATATATAGAAATACCTTTAAAAAATACATATTCAAATGCATTAACCATTTTACTACCGAAAGCCTTAATCATTCAGATTAAATAACCTTAATTTTCTAAAGACTTTCTTTATTCATACCTATCAATTCTCACTTTATTTAACACGTCCGGTTCCACACTTAACACCACTACACTTGATTTATTCCAACCCATTCCTTTACCGGAATCACCCCTTTTTATTCATTTAGAATATATTTTAGTATTTTCATTGAAAATTTACATTTCAACACACGCATTCACCGTGTTAGAAAATACTTATTTCTCATTTGAAAACCCTTACATTTCAAACTAATGCAAATTATGGGTTTAACAACTTAATTTACACAACCACCCATTTTTACACTTTACTTTACCCTTTTTACCTCAACTTATGGACATTTATATATTTACAAATTTACTTGCACATTTAACCCTTTACCAGAACATTTATTTCATTAATTCAAGTTAGATTGTATTAACGTGTTTTACCATACAACTCATTTCTTGAGACGTTCCTTATTCCTTTTATCTTTTCTCAGAATCCTTCTTTACCGCATACTTACACGGGTCCACACCGATGACTATGCGCACCATATGCTCTGGCCAGTGATTTAAAACTTTTCACCCAAGGGATCCGGGTCCCTCCTGATTATTATCGGTTGCATCCGGGTCCTTATTAATCTGTTTAACCTTTTTTCATATTTCCACATTATTCCATTTCCTCACTATTACCCGGCCAAAGCCAAAACCTGGACTTAGTGGTCCATTTTTTCAATAATACTTGGAACATAATTTTTTTTTCTTCTTTAAGTCCCTTATCCACACACGCAATTTATACTAAAATCGTTCCCACGTTGGAACTTAATTCATTTTCAAACACATTAGTGTAAAGACATTCTTAATCATTTTCATTCCATAAAAATGTTCCACTTTAAGTAAATTATCAATTTACCCTTTGTTTACCAAAATTGCAATATAGTTCCTTAACAAATGTTATTTACCAAAATTGCAATATAGTTTGGAACTTAGAACTTGAAAATCTTGAGGAGGATTGCATGTAGAATGATAGGTAGATGATTATACTCATGATATTTGTGATTGGAAGAAATTAAACGGATTTATATTGGGTTAATTCATGATTTAAAATGTTAGGGTTTGTGTTCTTGAAAAGAATTGGAGAAGAATGTAGAATCTTGTAATATAATGATGTTTAGGATGTATTAATTACTTAAAAGGTGTTAGTATATGACCTTAGTATGTTTTAGGATGATTTGAGACCTTAAAACATTGATTGGACGAATTTTGGTTGAGACTTGAGGTGTTAAAATTGATGAAAAACGAAGAAGGAAAATTCTGGGCCGAAACTGGTCTCTCGTTAGAAGACCTTCCCAGGTCGTTCGAACGAGCTCGTTCGAACGAGCTTCTAACGAGTTGACCAGTCGCTTCTAACGAGGGGAGACTTCGTTCGATACCTTCGTTCGAACGAACTGTATTTCGTTCGATACATTCGTTCGAACGAGATGTCGTTAGAAGGTACAGTTCGTTCGAACGAACTGGAATCTAGTTCGAACCGCCTCGTTCGAATGAGACTTCTAACGAGCTGGCAGTTTAGGCCTTTTTTGCCTGTTTTGATTTTGGGAGTCCCGTAAACTTGTTCGAGGGTAGAGATAGCATTCCTTTGATGATATATGGATAGATTTGGGACTTTTGGGTTATTATGAGGAGTAAATTATATATGAGTGATTTAAATCTATGAACCGTTTGGGTTGAGACGTGAGTGTCTACTACGACGTGAGAATAAATATAGGGCGCGTATGATTATAAACCGGAATCGTATAAAGTGTGTAAATTATATATTGATACTAGAATGAGAATAGTACTACAATTAAACTACGGGATTACTAAGACGTGTGTTTACTTAGTATTGGTATATGAATTGTGTGTATGACATACCTACCATACTTGCTATCACGGGAGGTTTGCGTTCGCTTAGGGCCCTCTAATCCTTGTGTTGCCCGGATTTAGACTGGTTACCTTGATGAACATAGGTCATAGAAAGACTTATTGGGATATTAATAAGTCCGCTGATCGTGGGAGCGTAGGTATGTGCGTGACCCATGTGATGTGACTGTGTTCGCCTCCATTATTTGTGATGTTATTATCTGTGAACTATTCCTGAGAGATTCGAAATATGTAATCCTTATGTACGTGATGTACCGGGATGGATAGCAGAGTATGTGTGCACCACAGCTTAGTTCTCGGGGTGCTTGTATTCTATATTTATGATGTGAATAATATACACTTAATATTAATGGGAACCTTCATGTTAATGTTGTGAATATAATTACGGTATTGTTTCGAGAGACATAACGGGTTAGTTGATAGTGAAATATATTGCATATTGAGCATCTGAGTTTACGTTAAACCCCTATTTTAGTACGAGCGTTATAATGTTAATAGAACCGAGTAATAAGGGTAGGACCTATGACAGTCTAGCTAGATATGATGTCACTTAGCTAGTGGGTTGTGTCGTTGTAGATGGGTATTTGCGTTAGGAGTGCACAGTTAGACGAGAGGTGAGAATATCATGTGAGTGCACGTCCTAACATGTACTTTGCATTTAATGTTTTAAATGTTTTTAAAGCACTTGCAGGTTTTTAAAATATCTCCACATTCGGGCTCTGACCCGTTTGCTTTCAAATCTATTTTTCTTTGTAAAACCATTTTAGGTGCCCAGCCACAAGGACACCATGCATAGGATACTCATTCTGGTGACGAGCTGTAGCTGTTTATGGAAGCTACAGGGATTTTCTTGTAGACGCTTCTATCACTTGGATTCCAGATTCATTATCTATCAGTTGTAGGGCATGTTGCCCATTTCTATTAAAGACATCTTTTCATTACAGTTTTCAGACTTTGGCTTGTATTGTTTTAGTATTCGGTTTATTTATTTCAGTTGTGGGATTGTAGTGAGGAGTTTTTCCTCTAGACTTTATTTACATTATGTGATGGTTATTCTATTTACTTCATTATGGTGAATGGTGTTATTATTCTTTATTACACTTGTTGCATGTTAATCAGACTTTAAATAAAATTTGGCACTTACTTTTTAAATACTAGGTGGTTAGTAATAATAAAAATGTTTTCGACAGTGATGCTATTAACTGAGACAACTTGGCATTTTGAATTAATTTAATAAAGGAGTAGCTACCCGGTATTTAATTAGTCGGAGTGTCACAGGTGGTATCAGAGCATCAGGTTCTAGTGTCCTTTAGGATCTGACGGCTTATTATGTTTCCGCTAAGTTTCTTTGATATAGAGCCCTATATTTTAGGACTGTTGTACTCTTTTTGTGTATGCTTCGTTCTTCAGCTATCTTAAGTTTATAAACAGCGAACTTATAAACTTTGTTCTTATTTCAGATGCCTCCACGACGTGCACGACGAGTTCCCAGGGATGCAACGCCCGAACCCCAGCCCGCTCCAGTTCAGGGCATGATGAACGCCGCTGAGGTTGCAGCTATAGTAGCCCAAGCGGTAAATGCCGCAATTGCCGTTGTTCAGCAGGCACCACCTCAGGCGCCGGTTGCCGTGCCAGTACAGGCAAATGCATTCCCGTCTGCTTGGGAACGTGTACGTGACGCTTTTCAGAAAGCACATCCGCTAGAGTTTGCAGGTAGCTCAGATGTAGTAGTCTCGAGCCAGTGGAGGAAGGATATGCAGAGGCACTTAAGGATGTATGAGTGCACGGACGTTCAGAAGCAGGTGCTAGCTACTTTCAAGCTAGTTGGATCTGCACTGCAGTGGTGGGAGTCTATTACCACCGTGTAGGAGAGGGATACTCTCACTATTCAGGACTTCTGGGTGCGGTTTGACCGCAAGTACTTTCCGTCGGCTGTTCACACGGAAATGAGGAGGAAACTTATGAATCTGAGGCAAGAGGGTAAGACCGTGGCCGAGTATGAGGCCGAGTTCACGAATCTGTTGAATATCGTTCCAGATGAGATACCAACAGAGAAGAAGAAGATTGAGAAGTTCACGGACGGGTTGACATGGAGGATCCGTCAGCATCTGTTAGGGAACCTTTCGTTGGCCACGTATTCTGATGTGGTTAACGCTGCTTTGTTACACTGCCAGGACCACCGCTTTCATATGGATGAGGGCAAGAGGTCGGGAGAGTCTAGCCATCAGGGCAGGACAGGAGGACATGGTGCCGGTGGGGCACAATCTGTCCAGGGGCAGAGACAGGGTGAGAAAGGTTCGCAGCAGGGGGATCAGAAGAGGTTCCGATCAGGGAACTACAGGCAGGGACATGGAGGTTTCCGTCAGGGCCATCAGGGTCCAAACGGCCATCAGGGCCAACAGGGGCAGAATGGGCAGCAGTTTCACCAGGGCCAGCAGGGCCAAGGGAGGAACGGTAACGGCCACCAGGGCCGGGGACCGCAGGGGCAGAGAGGAGGGAACTTCCCAGGGAAGTGTTTTGTTTGTGGAAAGACTGGCCATAAGCGACAGGATTGTCCTGATAAGGGCAGGGCCCCACAGCAGCAGCAGCAGGGTGCTTGCCAGGAGCCACAGAGGCCTATGTTTCCCGCCGCTCTTCCCGCACCGCCACAGATGGCAGCATTGCCACCCATTCCAGCAGTCCCAGCTCAGCAGGGGCAGCTACAGTATGGACGTGTCTACAACGTCCACCAGGCTGCAGTTCCACAGGCACCGCCCGCGATTGAGGGTACGTTTCCTACCCATGGCACTATGGGTCGGGTATTATTTGATACGGGGGCCACACATTGTTTTATAGCTACACACTTCGCGAAAGCTTTAGGATTGTTAGCTACGGCAGAGAGCACAGTGACGTGTGTCGACTCACCATTGGGGAGTGGGTCACTTATTTTCTTTATATGTCGGGGAGTGGGGGTAGAGATTGGTGGTTTGGTATTACCTGCAGACATGTTGGTATTAGATATGCATGTTCACGATGTGATTATCGGTATGGATTGGCTCGTAGCTTATAGGGCCATGATTGATTGCTTCAGCGGGAGCATTGTTTTTGCCATTTCGGGGCAAGAGATTTTTATAGTGGCGATGCCTCGTCCAGAGGGAGGATCGACCGCTCATCTGTATTACATAGAGGAGGATACCTCTAAAAAGGTTGTGATTCCTTTAGATTCGATCCCGGTTGTCAGGGAATATTCGGATGTGTTTCAGGAGATACCAGGCCTACCCCCTAGTCGAGAGATAGACTTTGTTATAGACCTATTGCCAGATACGAGGCCTATAGCACGCGCACCGTACCGTATGGCTCCGGCAGAGATGCGAGAGCTACGAGATCAGATAGAGCAGCTGTTAGGTCAGGGCTTTATTCGCAGGAGTACCTCACCTTGGGGCGCTCCAGTTTTGTTTGTGAAGAAGAGGGACGGTTCACTGAGATTGTGTGTGGACTATCGAGAGTTGAATAAGGTCACGATACGGAATAAGTATCCGTTGCCTCGAATCGATGACTTATTCGACCAGTTGAGAGGAGCTTCTTTCTTCTCGAAGATTGATTTGAGATCGGGATACCCTCAGTTGCGTATCAGGGAGGAGGATGTCTCGAAGACTGCGTTCTTGTCGAGATATGGTTCTTATGAGTTTCGGGTTATGCCTTTCGATTTGACCAACGCTCCAGCAGTGTTTATGGATTTGATGAACAGAGTATTAAGAGATTTCCTAGATCAGTTTGTCATTGTCTATATTGATGATATACTGGTTTACTCCCAGACAGAGGAGGAGCACGCTGAGCATTTGAGGCAGGTTTTGCAGACACTTCGTCAGAACGAGTTGTATGCAAAATATGAGAAATGCGGGTTTTGGTTGAAGGAGGTCCAGTTTTTGGGACACATTATTTCCGACCGGGGAATATCTGTTGATCCGGGGAAAGTATCAGCGGTGAGGGAGTGTGGACAGCCCACGACACCGACTGAGATTCGTAGTTTCTTGGGCCTAGCAGGATACTACAGGAGGTTTATTCGGGGTTTCTCCAAAATAGCAGGTCCGTTGACACATCTGACTCGTAAGGGTGTGCCATTCATCTGGAGTGATGCCTGTCAGTTGGCATTTGATGAGTTAAAGGACAAATTGACCTCAGCACCTGTGTTAGCATTGCCGAGACCGGGAGTTGAGTATTTGGTTTACATCGACGCGTCTTTGCAAGGACTTGGAGGTGTATTGCAGCAGGAGAGACAGGCCATAGCTTATGCTTCCCGTAAGCTTAAGACTCATGAGAAAAATTACCCCACGCATGATTTGGAGTTGGCAGCTGTGGTATTTGCTCTACGGATTTGGAGGCACTATCTTTTGGGGGAGAAGTTCCAACTGTTCACGGACCACAAGTCCCTACAGTACCTGTTCACGCAGAAGGAGTTGAATATGCGGCAGCGTAGGTGGCTTGAGTTTGTGAAGGACTACCAGTTCGACATCCAGTATCACCCGGGAAAGGCTAACGTGGTAGCAGACGCGTTGAGCCGTAGGCCAGCAGATGAGGTGGCAGAGGTGTGGAAGGCTAAGTGGAAAGAATTGGGACACCAGGATGCAGTGGCTCGATCTTTCATGTCTGTGATGACCGTTACACCGCAGATTGTCACGAAGGTAGTACGGGCACAGGCTAATGACTCGTTCTGTCAGGAGCAGATAGTTCGATTACTAGCAGAGGGAGCCGAGTCCTATACCGTCAGCTCAGACGGGGGATTACGCTTCAATGGGAGATTGGTAGTTCCGGAAGGGGAGGAATTGCGACATGATGTGATGGCAGAGTCGCACGGCTCACGATTCACGGTACATCCCGGAGGGGATAAAATGTACCAAGACATGAGAAGGCAGTATTGGTGGAGCGGTATGAAGAAAGATATCGCTGAGTTTGTTTCGAAATGCGCCACTTGTCAGCTTGTAAAAGTGGATCATCAGAGACCAGCAGGACTGCTACAGCCGTTGGAGGTCCCAGTGTGGATGTGGGAAAGCATATCCATGGACTTTATCACGGGGTTGCCTACGTCGCAGAGGGGTCACGACTCCGTTTGGGTAATTGTGGACAGGTTGTCCAAGGTCGCTCACTTTTTACCCGTAAGGACTGACTACACTACGGGATAGTATGCCCAGCTCTTCATTTCGGAGGTTGTAAGACTTCACGGTGTACCCCTAAATATCGTGTCTGACAGAGACAAGATATTTGTTTCGAGGTTTTGGGAGAGTTTCCAGGAGGCCATGGGCACGGAATTACGGTTGAGTACGGCTTATCATCCGCAGACCGATGGGCAGACAGAGCGCACAAATCAGATGTTGGAAGACATGCTACGCATGTGCATTATTGACTTTGGGGGTGGATGGGAGCAGTACCTTCCACTGGTGGAGTTTGCTTACAACAACTCCTATCAGTTCACTATTGGCATGGCTCCGTTTGAGGCATTGTACGGTAGGCCTTGTCCTTCCCCAGCATGTTGGTTAGAAGTGGGGGACAACAAACTACTTGGGCCGGAAGTGATTCAGGATACTTCGGTAAGGATTGAGTTGATTCGGAGTCGCATTCGGGTAGCTCAAGACAGGCAGAAGAGTTATGCTGATGCGAAGAGATTTTTCAGGGAATTCCAAGTAGGGGACCAGGTTTTACTCAGAGTATCTCCTATGAAGGGTATTATGCGTTTCGGGAAGAAGGGGAAGTTGGCACCGAGTTATGTGGGGCCGTTTCCTATTATTGAGCGGATCGGACCGGTTGCGTATAGACTTGGGTTACCGGAGCATTTGCATCGGATTCACGATGTGTTCCATATTTCCTCGCTGAGGAAATACCTTAGAGATAATTTGGCTCATTCTCACATTGCTGTGGAGGAAATCGATCTCCAGCCGGATAGCTCCTACGAGGAGGGGCCGATTGCTATTTTGGACCGAAGCGAGAGGAAACTGCGGTCAAAGATAGTTCCGTTAGTACGTGTTCAGTGGCGACATCACAATGTCGAGGAGTCCACATGGGAGCGAGAGGATGAGATGCGCAAACATTATCCAGAGTTGTTTTTAGCAGGTACTTTCTAGTTTTGAATTTCGGGACGAAATTCAGTTATTAGGGGGGAAGTATGTAATACCCCGTACTTTTGGCTATATTTATTTTTGGGATTAATTAAATAAATGCGTATTATTTGGAAATTAATCCGGGTAAAATACTAGCGAGTTGTGAGTTGGTATTTGACTATATTGAGTATATATGATGTTATATGAATATTGAATTATGAATTTGTCGTAAGATTGATATACGGCATTTTAGAAATTTTGTTGAGACTCGTGTGACCGCCGCGTCACGGTGTAATATTTTGATTATAAAAGTGAATTTAAATTCTATTAACCGTATGGTCATTTTGAGTGCGCCAACGCATCTGGAAGGGTCGAGATAGTCAGAAAACACTAGCCGGGGGTTTAGTTTGGGTCCCGGGGTATTTTTAGACCATACCGGCAACATAAAGGGCATTTTAGTAATTTTGTATTTTTGGAGAATTAAAAGTGACGAAAATTGGGAGTTTTAATCTGATTGGGAATTGACCCACTAAGCCACTAACCAACCCATATTAACCCAACAAGCTACGTAGGTTATTAGAATTAGGTTTTCTAATACCTTCCCAAAGCAAACCCTAGCCACCATAGCCACCTTTGGAGAAGAAACTTGGAGAAAGAGAGAGAGAGGAAATTCTGCAGAAAAGCTCCATCAAACCAACATCTAAATCAGAGATAAACTCGAGGCAAGTGACTTAATTCTATTTAATTTAAGAGAATGTTCTTTCTATGCTAGATAAATCAAAATTTATGTTTGTTCTTGGTGAAATATGAAAACCCATGTAGTTTGGAACTTAGAACTTGAAAATCTTGAGGAGGATTGCATGTATAATGATAGGTAGATGATTATACTCATGATATTTGTGATTGGAAGAAATTAAACGGATTTATATTGGGTTAATTCATGATTTAAAATGTTAGGGTTTGTGTTCTTGAAAAGAATTGGAGAAGAATGTAGAATCTTGTAATATAATGATGTTTAGGATGTATTAATTACTTAAAAGATGTTAGTATATGACCTTAGTATGTTTTAGGATGATTGGAGACCTTAAAACATTGATTGGACGAATTTTGGTTGAGACTTGAGGTGTTAAAATTGATGAAAAACGAAGAAGGAAAATTCTGGGCCGAAATTGGTCTCTCGTTAGAAGACCTTCCCAGGTCGTTCGAACGAGCTCGTTCGAACGAGATTCTAACGAGTTGACCAGTCGCTTCTAACGAGAGGGGACACTTCGTTCGATACCTTCGTTCAAACGAACTGTATTTCGTTCGATACATTCGTTCGAACGAGATGTCGTTAGAAGGTACAGTTCGTTCGAACGAACTGGAATCTCGTTCGAACCGCCTCGTTCGAACGAGACTTCTAACGAGCTGGCAGTTTAGGCCTTTTTGGCCTGTTTTGATTTTGGGAGTCCCGTAAACTTGTTCGAGGGTAGAGATAGCATTCCTTTGATGATATATGGATAGATTTGGGACTTTTGGGTTATTATGAGGAGTAAATTATATACGAGTGATTTAAATCTATGAACCGTTTGGGTTGAGACGTGAGTGTCTACTACGACGTGAGAATAAATTTAGGGCGCGTATGATTATAAACCGGAATCGTATAAAGTGTGTAAATTATATATTGATACTAGAATGAGAATAGTACTACAATTAAACTACGGGATTACTAAGATGTGTGTTTACTTAGTATTGGTATATGAATTGTGTGTATGACATACCTACCATACTTGCTATCACGGGAGGTTTGCGTTCGCTTAGGGCCCTCTAATCCTTGTGTTGCCCGGATTTAGACTGGTTACCTTGATGAACATAGGTCATAGAAAGACTTATTGGGATATTAATAAGTCCGCTGATCGTGGGAGCGTAGGTATGTGCGTGACCCATGTGATGTGACTGTGTTCTCCTCCATTATTTGTGATGTTGTTATCTGTGAACTATTCCTGAGAGATTCGGAATATGAAATCCTTATGTACGTGATGTACCGGGATGGATAGCAGAGTATGTGTGCACCACAGCTTAGTTCTCGGGGTGCTTGTATTGTATATTTATGATGTGAATAATATACACTTAATATTAGTGGGAACCTTCATGTTAATGTTGTGAATATAATTACGGTATTGTTTCGAGAGACATAACGGGTTAGTTGATAGTGAAATATATTACATATTGAGCATCTGAGTTTACGTTAAACCCCTATTTAAGTACGAGCGTTATAATGTTAATAGAACCGAGTAATAAGGGTAGGACCTATGACAGTCTAGCTAGATATGATGTCACTTAGCTAGTGGGTTGTGCCGTTGTAGATGGGTATTTGCGTTAGGAGTGCACAGTTAGACGAGAGGTGAGAATATCATGTGAGTGCACGTCCTAACATGTACTTTGCATTTAATGTTTTAAATGTTTTTAAAGCACTTGCAGGTTTTTAAAATATCTCCACATTCGGGCTCTGACCCGTTTGCTTTCAAATCTATTTTTCTTTGTAAAACCATTTTAGGTGCCCAGCCACAAGGACACCGTGCATAGGATACTCATTCTGGTGATGAGCTGTAGCTGTTTGTGGAAGCTACAGGGATTTTCTTGTAGACGCTTCTTGTAATTACCTGGGTAGGATATTACAAACTTCCTTTCTTAGGGAATTTTGTCCTCAAAATTCTTGGCTTATCACAATTTATAATCCGGTCACTTACGGTCAGTTTCCAATCCTAGGCATTCTTAACACTATGGTCCACTCCCAAAGATTTCACTTTAGCCAATCACCATTGTTAATCCAATCACGACGAATTCTAAGGTCTTACTACAAAAATCCCAAGCATGCCTAACATGTCTATCTAAACAACCCTCAAGATTATTGATGCTCATTAATTATCGCAATCTCCATAATGAATTTTATTAACACGTATCATTCCTACATCAAAATTCACAACCTACGTATCCTCAAATAAATTGTCGGATCACGCTTAGCCTGGGCGGATATAATTTCAACACTTCTCATTACACATGTCAATGAATTCTAAGTCAATCACCTTATAACATATTTCTACGATCGATATCTCCTACGAGATCCCTATGTCGACCTAGGTTACCCTGAGTATCACTATGCGGACACATACAAGCGATCATCTCCTCAATTCCCAAAATTATAATATTTTTGAGTCACACACATGAACATGTCGTAACTAGTTATTTTGGCTAACTAGCATCATGTTAACCTAAATGAATCAAGTAACACATGCCAACTATATGTAAGAGAGAGAGAACATGAACACACACAGACTCGTGTAGAATAAAGGTGCATCCGAAGGAGAGTGCATTCACATACCATGACGCATCATCCACAATCGGCCTAACCCGCATCACAACCGAGCTTACATAGTGCCGCCCCCGAATCGTTGTTGATAAATAACTTTCCATTACCGGGATCAAAGAAGACACAATAAATGCAATGAATCAGGCGAATGCTTCGCCCAAAGGAATCAATCAAACTCTGGAAACAAATCGAACCACACAAATTACAAATCCACGGCGTATACTAGAATTCTATAACTCTCTACCGTTACCTGCTAAGCACCTTAGTCTTACCATATACCCTGACTTAGACTCTTAGACTTGACGAGCTCTAATCAAGAATTATCCGTCAATGCCAAACGGACGAAAATGTAACAGCCCTAGGTTTTAGGCCGGCTATTTATTTATTTTGGGAGAAATAAATATTATTTTATTTAGAGAATTATTAAATTGGCAATTGGGGTCCAAATTTGAAGTCGTTAGAAAGTGTTTCGAATGTCAATTCTGAGGCTGTAGTTGTGTCCGGAAGGGTCAAAAAAGTCGAAATAACTGTACTTAGGGTCTATTTAGGTTCTGAAATATTTTAAGTTCGTTTGACTCGAATTTAAAGTTACCGAGTCATTTAAAGTGTGTATTATCATTTAAAGTTGTGTATTTTGGGAGACAAGGCTTAAAAGCCTACGGGAGATCAATTCTCCTTAGAGAAAAAGAGAGAAAAAGAAAGAAAGAGAGAAAAAGAAAGAACAAGAGAAAGAGAGAGAAAGAGGATTTCCGGCCATTATGCGATCTCGAGGACGAATCAGACCCTACAAACCCGAGGCAAGTGATTAAACTTTCTAAATAATTGTTTTGTACCATTTATTTCATGATTTGTGGGTTAAATCTTTGGGTTTTAGGTTTAGTTTGATAAAACCTAACTTTTGGGTATAATCTTAGATTTGTTTTGTAGAAATGGATTTGAGGTTATAAATTAGTTCATATGTGTTCTTGGATGAATATTGATGATATATATGTGATTGGGTTGAAGAGAAATGAAGAGAAAATGATTAAAATGAATTTTGGGGATTTTAGGCTAAATAAAAAGTAGCCATTTTCGTGAGTTCTGCAGAGCCGAATCAATTCGGCCCCTTACCGAATCGATTCGGAAATTTGCAGGTGCCCAGGTCTGAGTGACCGAATCGATTCGAACCCCAGTCGAATCGATTCGTCCTGAGACAGAGTCCCAGGTCTGATGACCCAAATCAATTCGCCTTGGAGGCCGAATCTATTCACAGGGACGAATCGATTCGGAATTGGCTCGAATCGATTCGGAAACAGGGCTTTTCGAGGGATGTTTTTTTAGGGAGAATTGTTCGAGGTTATCAATTGGGAAGCTCTATGGGATCTATGTGGAGTATGTTTTGGAGATTTTTAGAGGGTTTCCCTTATGAGAAATTATTGGAGTCATATTGACTTAAATTGATGAATACCGATTAGAGATTTTAGTATATTCTAAGTGGGGAAGCCACTATTATTGAAGATTCTATTTGGAGATAATTATGAAAATATATTAAAGAATGAGAATGAACTTAGAGATATTGGATCTTAGAATCAAATTCCCAAATTGGATAACTTTAAATGTTCACATAATTTATTGAACCATATTATGGATTGAGAATTATAAATGCTAATAAATGTGCATACGGATAAAGAAATATCCTTAATGAAGAATAATTTGGGAGATGTCTCACACAATGAGAAATGCTAATCGAGGTGCAATAGGATAAAGAATATCCTTAACATAAATCTAATTGAGAGACAATTCATAATCAGAAGCGACATGTGAGCTTTAATCGAGAAATAGTATAGGGTATACTAAGTGGAAAAGTGGTGTGAGAATTGACGATTAGTATATCAAGAGATAAATATACTAAACAATAATATTATTTCATCTACGCCTAAGAGTGTACTATGAATATGTAAATGATGTGGTAGGTATACCTTATATAATGGTATATCTTTATATGATGTGATGATATATGTATACCTTATGTGATGGTATATATATGTATATATATATATATAGTGAAGCATACCCCCTCCTTGCTATCAGTGGGAAGTTGCGTGCGATGACGGTGAGCACTCTGGCTCGATGAGCAGTGTGTGGATATTCCCTAGGTCATAGTCATCCATGGTGATTATTATGTGATATACATTTATTATTTTGGGGGTGAGAAGTTGTGGGTATGTGTCATTCTCACTTTCCGGTTAGGAATTATGACCACTTCCCAGACGTTATGTGTGTGAGTTGATCACGAGGTGGGTGTCGTTTATCCCCACCAGGTGGTCCCCAGTTTGCTACGTGGTTTGGGCAACTGGAAGATGATAGCATTGTGAGCCTGCGTCCTCGAGTTATAGCTCATTTGGATGGTTATTATATTATGGTTGTGATTGGTTATTTGAATATCGAGGGCATAATGGACCTCAACGACCAACATTGCCAGGAGTAGTGTATCGGGGGGGGGGGGGGGGGGTTCCTTGTTTGGATTTCTCATTTGCGAGACGTCCCACGCACGAGCCGCAGTGTAATGTTGGGAATTGAGGAGAAGTTAGTCCTTAATGCTCATATTCATATATACAGTATATCTCGACGATCGACAGTGCCACGAGTAGTGTATCGGGGGGTTCCTTGTTTGGATTTCGCATTTGCGAGACGTCCCATGCACGAAGCGTCGTGTAGTGTTGAGAATTGGGAATAATAAAATTAATTAAAATGGAATACTAAGAATTTGGGTTACATGCATCATGCAGTGAGGGCATAATGAATCTCGAAAATCAATACTGTCAGGAGTAGTGTAACGAGGTGGGTTCCTTATTTGGATTTCGCATTTGCGAGACGTCCCACGCACGAAACGTAGTGCAGTATTGAGAATTGGGAGAAGTTTAGTCCTTAGCACTTAGATGCTAATAACTCATCTATATAATTGTATATTATTGGCATAACTAGAATATGAGAAATTCTAGTAAAGAAGATGTTTATGTTTATTGTATGATTGGATTGGAAAATGGGTATGTAAACCCTATATGTTAAGTAAGTGAACAAATGAATGAAAACCCTAACATTATAAGTTAAAGTATATGAATTAGATGGAATTCAGATAAGTGTAGATTGATAGATGTTAGATGGTTTTAATTGCCTTTTTAAATTGGGATATAGTTAGATTTAATTGCCTAATTAGATTTGGGCATTCACTTGGAGATCACGTGCATATGTTTAGTTGTGCGCTTTAGTTGAGGGGCGAGTTGGATTCTTATGGGGAGTGCGACTCCATTAAATCATGTCATAATGCATTTATAATTATTATGCATTTTAATGCACTTGCTATAAAAATGTTTTCCACTCGGGCTCTGACCCGTTTATATTTTCTCATGCTACGCATATATATTGTATTACTTTAGGTGTTCCTCCGCAAGAACGCCATTGAGGTTTATCCATCCTGTCCATTCGTGGAGCTGTGGCAATAGCGGACTGTTGCAGCACTTTATTTTAGTCAATTCCTATCTTTTGTATATCTAAATTAGGATTCAGTATGTATTTCGGGTTTATACTAAAGTGTTGTAGATTAACACTTTTATATTTTCTTTCTCAGATTATTGTATTGTCTGTGACCCGACAGCATATTCGGGTATTTCATTTTAGAGATTGTGTTGTACTCTTGTATTCATCTCTTTACATATTGGAGGTTGTTTGTATTACTCATCATAGTTAGATGTTGTATTGTTGGTATATGGTTGCATGGTCGATTTTAATTGGTGTTAAATAAAAGTTTTAAAATTTTTGACATCCGCTTTTAATGGTTTCAGGTAGTTAGCCTTATATTATTTAGTATTTTCAGTTGATGTTGAGACTGATCCATCTGAGATACCTGATTTAATGTAGTATAAGGATGGCCACCCGTTATTATTTTGAGCGGGTTGTCACAAAAAAATAAACCAATTCCTTCGGGAAGCTGAAATGATGACTTCTCTCCTAAGTACTGTAACAACCCATATTTTTAAATGGGTATTTTTAAATACGTGACTTTTGTCAGCATGTGTCGCACAGGACGCGAACTTGTGTAATTTTGGTAGGACATTTTATTGGGGTTAAAAATAATTTGACCATATTTATTGGATGTTAAAAATAGGCCAAAGAGTTCCATGGGGTCAAAAATCGAAAAATGAATAAATAAATAAAATATTATTATTTTATTCAAAAAAATGAAAGTGCTCAGAAAATTCTGAAAATCACCATACCGACTCAAAATTTAATTTTGATCAATTTTACCTTCTTCGATATTTCCAAAAAATATCATTTAGACCTGATTTAGACCATTTTAGATTTGTCCAGAAATCTTATTTGAGAAGTTTATTTATTTATTTATTTAAACTTCAATTATTGTTGCCTTATTTAAAGGGATGGCGGGCAACCCTTTTTGACTATTTTGAAGCAAATTTCGGCACATATTTTGGAAGCCAACATATTTTATTAAACTCTCCTATTATATATTCACATAACCCCTTTATATTTATGTATTCAACCTTAGTTTTAGGTGTGTTCTTGGGGTTGTTTTGAGGTGGAGCTTGGGAGATGATTTTGATGGAGTAATCTGACCTTTTTGGGGATATTTATGTTGGATTATTTTTGGTATTTCAAAGTATGGGGTTTTACACAATATACTCCTTAATGTCGCAAGTGTTATTCCCTTTGAATTCATGTGATTATTGAACTCATTTTTGAATTGTTAAATTCATTGAAATCTGGAAAAATAATAGTTGGAGTTATTTTGATTCATGTGGTATTATTCATGTTGTTGTTGTGCACGTTGTCATGAGATTTTAATATGGCACGGATGTTGAGCACCCGCCAAAATTCCTGCTTTCCGGGGCTATGTCTTGATAAAGCATATGCGGATGGGGTGAGACCGGGTGACCCGGTTAATGTGTTGTTTAGAAATTAATATTGATAAAATGCTATTTTGATTTGAATATTCGTACTCACGTTGTTACGCTTTATTCATCGCTAACATAAATTTGCTGAGCATATTTCCTATCGTATTGTGTACTTACCCATATTTTCAATGGTAGGTTAGCGCGGATTTGGGGCGCTGTGGAGATTTTTTAGCTTTAATATTTTTGAAAGAATATTCGAGAATACAAGATGAGAATATTATATTTATTATTTTTATTGTATAGAGCATTGGAGATTTGATTTATTTTATTTCGAGATATATAGTTAGTTTATTTTGAGAGACATTTTTTGTATTATATTTGAAGAATTGAGACTTGTGAGATTGTTAGATGCTCTATACCTTTTTGCTTGTGGATTTGGATTTATTTTATCGCAGTAGCGCTCTGCTCCGCTCTCCCCAGGCGGGCGGGGTGTTAGAGATGGTATCAGATCTTAAGTATACGACGACCCTCGGGGCTTGGGTTTTGGGTTCATTGTGTGATTAGCAATTTTTGGAGATAGAGTATTTTTAGTGATAATCGTGTTAGGGTCCGAGATTTGATGTGAGGAATTTATTTTTGGGAGAAGAAATTATTTTTGGAGATTGTTGGCCTAATATTTGAGAGTTAGGCTTTTGGTGAATTTCGAGAGAGAAATTCCATTGTTAGTGGGGAAGTATGTTACAACCCAAAATTTTAAATGGATATTTTTAAATACACGACTTTTGTCAACAAGTGTCGCGCAGGATGCGAACTTGCGTGATTTTGGTAGGACGTTTTATTGGGGTTAAAAATAATTTGACCATATTTATTGGATGCTAAAAATAGGCCTAAGAGTGCCATGGCGTCATAAATTGAAAAATGAATAAATAAATAAAATATTATTATTTTATTCAAAAAAATAAAAGTGCTCAGAAAATTCTAAAAATTACCATACCGACTCAAACTTTAATTTTGAGCAACTTTTCCTTCTTCGATATTTCGAAAAATATCATTAAACCCGATTTAGGCCATTTTTCGATTCGGCCAGAAATCTTGTTTGAGAAGTTTTTTTTAATTTATTTAAACTTCAATTATTATTGCCTTATTTAAAGGGGTGGTTTTTGAAGCAACTTTCAGCACATGTTTTGGAAGCCAACATATTTTATTAAACTCTCCTATTATATATTCACATAACCCCTTTATATTTATGTATTCAACCTTAGTTTAGGTGTGTTCTTGGGGTTGTTTTTAGGTGGAGCTTGGGAGATGATTTTGATGGAGTAATCTGACTTTTATGGGAAAATTTATGTTGTATTATTTTGTATGTTTTAAAGTACGGGGTTTTACACAATATGCTCTTTAATCTCGCGAGTATTATTCCCTTTGAATTCATGTGATTATTGAACTCGTTTTTGAATTGTTAAATTCATTGAAATCTGGAAAAATAATCGTTGGAATTATTTTGATTCATGTGGTATTATTCATGTTGTTGTTGAGCACGTTGTCATGGGATTTTAATATGGCACGGATGTTGGTCACCCGCGAAAATTCTTGCTTCCCGGGGCTATGTCTTGATAAAGTATATGCGGATGGGGTGAGGCCTGGTGACCCGGTTAATGTGTTGTTGAGAAATTAATATTCATAAAATGCTATTGAGATTTTCATTTTGATTTGAATATTCGTACTCACGTTGTTATGCTTTATTCATCGCTAACATATATTTGTTGAGCATCTTTCTTGTCGTATTTTAATCTTCCCCATATTTTCTTTTAGTGGCAGGTTAGCGCGGATTTGGGGGGCTGTGGAGATTTTTTAGCTTTGATATTTTTGAAAGAATATTTGAGAATACAAGATGAGAAGATTGTATTTATTATTTTTTTTTTAATAGAGCATTGGAGATTTGATTTATTTTATTTCGAGATATATAGTTGGTTTATTTAGAGAGACATTTGTTGTATTATATTTGAAGAATTGAGACTTGTAAGATTTTTAGATGCTCTATACTTTGTTACTTGTGGATTTAGATTTATTTTATCGCAGTAGCGCTCTGCTCCGCTCTCCCCGGGCGGGCGGAGTGTTACAGATGGTACCAGAGCTTAGATATACGGCAACCCTCGGGGCTTGGGTTTTGGGTTCATTGCGTGATTAGCAATTTTTATAGATAGAGTATTTTTAGTGATATTCTTGTTAGGGCCGAAATTTGACGTGATAAATTTATTTTTGGGAGACGAAATTATTTTTGGAGATTGTTGGCCTGATTTTTGAGAGTTAGGCTTTCATTAAATTTCGAGGGAAAAATTCCATTGTTAATGGGGAAGTATGTAACAACCCGAAATTTTAAATGGGTATTTTTAAATACGCGACTTTTGTCAGCATGTGTCGCGCAGAACGCGAACTTACGTAATTTTGGTAGGACGTTTTATTGGGGTTAAAAATAATTTGACCATATTTATTGGATGCTAAAAATAGGCCTAAGAGCGCCATGGGGTAAAAAATCGAAAAATGAATAAATAAATAAAATATTATTATTTAATTCAAAAAAATAAAAGTGCTCAAAAAATTCTGAAAATTATCATACCGACTCAAACTTTAATTTTGAGCAACTTTTCCTTCTTCAACATTTCCAAAAAATATCATTTAGACCCGATTTAGGCCATTTTTCGATTCGTCCAGAAATCTTGTTTGAGAAGTTTTTATTTATTTATTTAAACTTCAGTTATTGTTTCCTTATTTAAAGGGATGGTGGGCAACCCTTTTAGACTATTTTGAAGCAACTTTCGGCACATGTTTTGGCAGCCAACATATTTTATTAAACTCTCCTATTATATATTCACATAACCCCTTTATATTTATGTATTTAACCTTAGTTTTTGGTGTGTTCTTGGGGTTATTTTGAGGTGGAGCTTGGGAGATGATTTTGATGGAGTAATCTGACTTTTATGGGAAGATTTATGGTGTATTCTTTTTTATATTTTAAGGTATGGGGTTTTGCACAATATGCTCCTTAATCTCACAAGTATTATTCCCTTTGAATTCATGTGATTATTGAACTCAGTTTTGAATTGTTAAATTCATTGAAATCTGGAAAAATAATCGTTGGAATTATTTTGATTCGTGTGGTATTATTCATGTTGTTGTTGAGCACGTTGTCCTGAGATTTTAATATGGCATGGATGTTGGGCACTCGCCAAAATTCCTACTTCCCAGGGCTATGTCTTGATAAAGCATATGCGGATGGGGTGAGGCCTGGTGACCCGGTTAATGTGTTGTTGAGCAATTAATATTGATAAAATGCTATTGAGATTTTCATTTTGATTTGAATATTTATACTCACATTGTTACGCCTTATTCATGCTAACATATATTTGTTGGGCATCTTTCCTGTCGTATTGTGTACTTCCCCATATTTTCTTTTAGTGGCAGGTTAGCGCGGATTTGGGGCGTTGTGGATATTTTTTAGCTTGAATATTTTGGGAAGAATATTCGAGAATACAAGATGAGAAGATTGTATTTATTATTTTTGTTGTATAGAGCATTGGAGATTTGATTTATTTTATTTCAAGATAGATAGTTGGTTTATTTCGAGATACATTTGTTGTATTATATTTTAAGAATTGAGACTTTTGGGATTTTTAGATGCTCTATACCTTGTTGCTTGTGGATTTGGATTTATTTTATCGTAGTAGTGCTCTGCTCCGCTTTCCCCGGGCGGGCGGGCGGGGTGTTACAAGGACTAATGATACCTATCCACCACCGGTAAGCATAACTATCCTAAATTAAGGTGAAGATACTTCTCTTGATACTTATTAGTAGCTATCGACTTATCACAGCTTGACCTCCAAAATTTCAATACGCGGTAGCTAACCTCAGTTTTCAAGATCACTCTCATCAAGTGAAACACAACGCTCATATAGTTTTAAACATTAAACTTATGGAACATTACAACCATCCTTAGCATTGCCTATATGATACCTAATCTTAATCATTCTAATGGCATCCTAATTATCAAACATCACTCATGCTTAATGATTTCCCCCTAGAGAGTAATTACTAACTATATAGGTAGCACACGCAGGTGCTATAATCAAGTCTAACGCTTCATCCCAGGTGCTATCTCTAAAAGCCATGACGAATGTCATTATGTTATAAGTCTCCTAGGTGCACCACCTAGCGTTGATCAACCCATTCTCGAAATTACCCTCAAAGGTCATATCATGATACATGTCTATAAAAAAAACCGTAGCACTAACTTCAAGGTACCCCCATAAATTGACATGAGCTAAACGTACTACAATCATCAATGCTCTTCCTTCACCTATGTAAACTTCAATACAACAATGATTCCCAATTCCTCATGGGCGACGACATCAAACTCGTTCATTTCTCTAAATCGTTTTCACACTTATTACGAAGATCACAAGACATACCATAATCTATGCTACACCATTTGAGACTTACCATTACTAGAGAATGACTACTCCTCGCATCAACATTTCATTATACAAACCTTCGTATATACCTCCAAGGGAATTGTTAATATGATTTCACAAACCTACATCCTTTTAATCTCTTATGAGTGTTCAAATACTATAACTGAATTACCTTACTATGTAAACCTCATACTAGGTGTTAATATACCAATTAACATAACTATATATTTTGGTAGGATATGGGACGTTGAGTATTGCCTATAAACACTAAGGCCCACACCCACTAATGACACATGGGATCCTATTTCTTAATGCAACACCAAAATCATCAAACTCTAAATTAATACCATACATGATTTGGTAGGACACGGGTATCACCCCAAGGGGGCCCACCCTTGTGACGCCATAAGAGGTCATATTCTAAAGCATCATAACTCACTTACTTAATTCTAAGTCACCACGATTATATAGGTTCACTCCTAGGTCACCTCAATCATCAAAATTATTTAGACCCACATTATAGACAAGGCACATAAATCTAGATGCCCTAAACCCAAGACCTCAACCAAGGGACCTAATACCTCCTCACGATGGAACCAACACTTATAAACACATTGCTCAATTATTTAATTTCGATAGGGAAATCCACAAGCTTTCCAGTTAAGTCGCAACGGACACTAAGCGATGCTACTATTACTACTAAGGCTTCATTCCTTTGCCATAAAATGGTCCGTAACTCTAATCACGGTTCCTAAGGTATATTCATCAACCAACAACAAATAAGGCGCTTCATCCATTAGGGTAGCATTCCATTAATTAAGATCGACTTATCCTCTAGCATTGGCCCACACAAATTTTATATGTTAATCAAATTGACCATAAATCACGGTATTACTCCAAGGATCGAATTTTCCTAATTACAATATTAACATTGACCCTCATATGTGTCGCACCTAAGTCCACATAGAATTTAGAATCACAATTTCCCATTGCATAGTTATGACACACTAACTATCAATATCTACCGTTGATTACACCAAATGGGGCCACTTGCCCAATGGGCGTCATCTCATTCTAGTAATATCTCTAAGGCTCTACATCATCAAAGGTTGAAACAAACACGTCACACATTAAACCATGGCTTTCCCACTTACTGGCTTACGTGGACACCCGTACATTATTACATACTTAATCAGAATTGTGAAATCGATTTATAATGATTAACTTGACCGTATTCCACTTGGAACTAACTTATTTGTTGTGCTAACCTCTTTGACCTTACCATCGAGGACACGAATCATAGCCGTCACCAAACTAGGGTGACTGATCCAACCTAACACCGATGTAGAAAGATCTAATACCGACCTCACCACGTTACACCTGAAAGGAACCTTGAACCTAGAGCTCTGATACCATTTGTAAAGACCCGACCCAGATTTATGGGTTACCCATGAGTCAACCCGATTCGGCCCGAGCGTTAGGTGTGAAGTGCAATGGAACAACTTATATAATGTTACTAATCCAGTTTTATTTTAAATAATGTTTCATTTGTTAGCATGTCATACCAATTTCAATGTAAACTACGTGAGGGACCCATGGGAAGCACCCCGAAGTCCAAGTAAACATAGCTACTAAACGTAAATAGAATATACTTACATGTATAACGCCCTCAAAATACTAAACTGCTCCCAATCCACCGTAACAAAGTGGGGATGTGAGCTTATGCCCAATGGGATTTATACAAACAGTATAGAAACGAATGACATAAAGGAATACTCACACGCTATAACCACATGCATGAGAAAATATATATGTATCTACATATATATAGATATACCTTTGGAAAAAATACATATTCAAATGCATTAACCATTTTACTTTCGAAAACCTTACTCATCCAGATTAAATTACCTTAATCTTGTAAAGACTTTTTTTTTATTCATACTTACCATTTCTCACTTTCATTAACACGCCTGGTTCCACACTTAACACCACTAAACTTGATTTATTCCAACCCATTCCTTTACCAAAATCACCCCTTTTTATTCATTTAGAATATACATTAGTGTTTTCATTGAAAAGAACCACTTCAACACAAGTATTCACTGTGTTAGAAAATACTTGTTTATCATTTGGAAACCCTTTCATTTCATACTTATGCAACTTATGGGTTTAACAACTTAGGTTACACAACCACCCATTTTCCCACTTTACATTACCATTTTTACCTCAACTTATGGACATTTATAGATTTACGCATTTACTTGCCCATTTAACCTTTTACCGGAATATTTATTTCATTCATTCAAGTTAGGTTGTATTAACACATTTTACCACACAACCCATTTCTTGACATGTTCGATATTCCTTTTATCCTTTCTATGAATCTTCCTTTACCGCATACTTACACGGGTTCCACACCGACGACTGTGCGCACCATATGCTCTAGCCAGTGATTTAGGGCATTTCACCCAAGGGCTCCGGGACCTTCTTGATTATTTTCGATTGCATTAGAGTTCTTATTAATGTGTTCAAGATATTTACATATGTCCACATTATTTTATTTCCTTACTTTTACCCGGTCGAAGCCAAAACCCGGACTTAACCATCCGTTTTTCCATTAACACTTGGAAAGCTATTTCTTTTCTTCTTTGAGTCCCTTATCCAGACACATGTGATTTATACAAAAATCATTCACACTTTAGGACTTAATTCATTTTCACATAAATTAGTGTAAAGACATTCTTTTCAATTTTTATTCCATAAAAATGTTCCACTTTAAATAGCTTACCGATTTACCCTTTGTTTATCAAACTTGCAATTTAGTTCCTGAACAAGTGTTGTTTCTCAAATATGGTTATTATGTTTTCAACTTAACATTTAAACACCTTAGCCATTTTAACACTTGTTTAATATCACACTTTTGGCAACTTTCACATGTGTCAGTTTAACACATAAAATAACACGCTTTTACATAGGATTACTTTTCATTTCTTACAAGTTTTCATTTATTTCATTTAACACATGTAGTCTTATACTCTACATTTTTACATTTTTAATATTCTTTTTTCCACACAATTTGAAGACTAAAATTTCCTTTTATCAAGTTTTATATTAAACCCAACAAGACTTTCTTTAAAATTGCTCACATATTTATTATCAAAATACTACAAGTTTATACGTATAGAAAGTGGACTTTAAATCCTAAAATCCTATTAAATGGGTTAAACACATTTTTTAAGCAAAGTAACACATTTTATCAATTTCTTTAAACTCGGCAAATGTCCATTTTCATAAAGTCTCCAATTTGTAAAGAAACTCAAAATATTTATTTCATAAATATTTCAACAAGTTTACATTATCCAATACAAATATCCATTATTTCCTCTTTACTAGAAATATGCAAAATATCATTTTCTAACATTTTTTATTTCCATAAAAATGTCTATTATTACTTTTTACTAGAAATACACAAAAATGACATTTTCTTACATTTTTTACTCCATAAAATATCCATTATTTATTTTTAGTAAAAATACACTAAGATAACATTTCTTATATTTTTATTTCCATAAAAATATCCATTATTTCTTTTTACTAAAAATACCCAAAAATAACATTTTCTTACATTTTTATTTCCATAAAAATGTCCGTTATTTCTTTTTACTAAAAATACACTAAAATAACACTTCCTTACATTTTTATTCCATAAAAAAGTCCATTTTCAATTTATTAAGAAAACTACAAAAGAAATATTTTCTTACATTTTTATTTCCATAAAAATGTCCATTTTCAATTTATTAAGAACCCATCATCATTTCATAATAAGCCTACTCTTAATAAAAAAATAATAAGACTTCAATATTTATCAAATAGAGTCCCAAATAAAATAAGAGTAGATCAACCTACCTAAATGACTCCAAAGTGGTAGTGGTGGGGGTGAAGATGTATGACTCCCCCACCTCCAAAGGTAGCCCTAAAGGGAGTCACAAGAGTTCCACCATACAAGCTCCACAAAAGGCCTCGGCAAGGTCCTCTTAAAAACCCCACAAATATTTTCATTCATCCTCTTTAAACTCCTAACCAATAACTTTATGTGCTGTGGTTATATCTTAACAGTGGGAAAAATATGCATTTGGTGTGAGTGTGACGATTAGTACTTCTAAATGGCCGATTACATTATGGTAAAGAGGGAGTTGTGAGATCCTTAACAGGGAAAATGAAAATGAAAATGGATATGGGAATGGCCTACATGACTTCCTTATCTTATAATCCAAACAATAAGATGTTAATAAAACTAAGGGGACCTTATTCCCTCACAAAACCACCTATATCAGACTTTAATAACTCTCCGTTCGATAACACACTAAACCAATTTGATCCAACGACCATCATGAAGACAACGTAGAGGTGATCTGCCAACAATATTGTTCGAAGGACTTCACTCGGCGTTCGGACGAGATTCCCTCTTCGTTTGAACGACTTCCTCGTCGTTCGAACGAGAAGATAAAAAATTCCAAAATTTTCTTTTATTCTCCTATCTTCTCAAGTTTCTCACATTTGCCCCAACATAATATCCAAAGTCTTAAGAAGGCCTATATAGTTTAATTACTAATACTTTCCATATAAAATCTATATTCCAGTTTTTCTTTGTTCAAGCCAATTTGTTATCCACAATCTCCTATAATTATAATCTGTTCCTCTCCGTATCAATTCCATACATAATTTAATAAGTTTATCAGGGAGGGATATTACATAAACCTTCAATATAAAACTCATAGAATGCATCATCACTATTATAATGTAAGCGAGATCTCTACATCTAAACACCAACTCAAAAATACATGTCAATATCAAGTCTTAATAATATACGCCAAAGTCTTCTTCCAATAATGCATGATAATTGAATCTAAGATATAGAACTTACACGACTGAAATGTTATACACGCTCTCATAAGAGGATGTGCACACCTCAATCTGTGATCATGTTGTCTGGAGAGGAGAAAATGGAAGATATTTGCTAGATGGAGAGAGAAGGACTATTCATGCATACCAACTCTAGCACTTGAAAGGTTAACACAAACAAAATAGGTCAAAACCTAGAAATTCGCTAAAGCTACGTAACTAAAAACATATATTATATATGATATAGTTTATCTAATCAAAATCGATAACACACCACGTGTCACAAAACCTAAAAGTATAATTAACCAACCCATTTAACTAACGCTCAAGAAACTGTTGCACACCATGTCACCACTTGTGATACACGAGGTCAAAACATCCACAACACAACATGATACACACACACAATCCCATCACACATCTTGTCACCACATATTGTTTGCATGTCCAAAACTCCACAACTCGTATGATGCATTAAATTCAACATAAAACCTTACTCCCTAACTACGCCCTCATAAGTATTCTCTCTCGACACATAGACATAATCCACATTCATTATGTCACTCTCCAATAACCTTACGAGATACACACTTAACATATCACTTATTATTACATCTTTATGTTTCCATTCACCCCACCCTTTAGGACCTTATAATTAAATCTCTAAACCAAAATTAATTTTAGTTCATTAAAGACCAAAGGAATGATGTGTCCAATGTGTGGCTAATCATAAATCAAAACATAATAACTACATAATTATATTAATTAAGGTTGTAAAGTCATCACGCTTACATGTATCTAAACTCCATGCGTGGGACGTCTAATAAATGAATTCTAAACAAGGAACCCCGAATATAGTTCCATTTAGATAGGGTATTCGTTAAGACACTAATTAGTTAAGGATTTATTATGGTGAATTAAATTTAAGAGTTTAAGTGAGTTAACTAGACAACTTTTATGTCCAGGCATATTTGTTTAATAAAAGACAACTAGAATCATAAACTAACAAACTAACAAATGTTTATCCCATACTCCTAATAAATCTACTGAATTAATCCATTTTGAATAACATAAGGAAATTAGTATAGGGCTTACGTTGAATTCTTATACACTTAGGTCAAATTCTCATTTTCAGGGACATAATTTGAGAAAAAGGATTCTATTTTCAAAGTCAAGAGTATAAGGCGTGTTAATTGATAATAATGGATTCTCATAAGTAACTAGGCACTAATTAAAATATTTCATGCTTAGAATTTTATTAATTAGATATTTATTAACAAAGTTAATACTCATAAAGCTAAAGGTACAACCCTAATTAACCTAGGCATTTTAAAACATAATCAAGTCTTAATCATGTCCAAATTACTCATCATAATTTTTAATAAGATAAATCCAAGATTAAATTTCAAACACTTATATGCCAATTTACTACCGAGGGTCAATTTCAATTTTCTCAAGTTTTAGGGATAAATCTTAATTTATAACATGCGAGGAAATGCAATTGCTCCTAATGAAGATCATACAACAATTAATCTAAAATAATCAAGTGTTTATAATGTATATTTAAGCTTGGAATAATAATTTAGGTGAAATTAGCATTTGTATATGTAACATGAGAGGAGTAGTTTAACACCTTGCCTCAGAAGATGAACTGGAAACTTGATTTGAATTGAAGATAAGAAATCTTCAAATGTTAGTCTTGGGTTCTTCTCTTAAAAATTTCATTATGAAACCTATGGATCCCTACCTTAAATATTTAAAGTCTCTTGATTTGTTTAATGAAAGAAGGTTGCTTGAGGGACAATTTTGAGAGTTTTATGGTTTCATAGCGGATAAGGCAACTTAAAAGGAGGGATGATAGGTTTTATTTTGGGTAAAAAAATTTAGGAAGCAAAACATAACAATTAAGGAAGACCTGTAAGGCAAAATAGTCTAGCTTAGACGTATTATTCATTTCATTTTCTCTATAGCACATTTGGTGTATCCCGTTACAAACCGTCATGTGCCATCATGACAAACCGACTCCAAGACTAAAGACTTCCCTACATCCCGCAAAGGTATAAATCAATTTGTGTTTAAAATTATTCGTAAGATTTATTTGGGATGTTTATTTTTTTAACCTCGTTCAAACGAGATTAGCTTCTCGTTCGAAAGACTTTGACTTTTCATTTGAAGTGTCGTTTGATCATTTTATCGAATGAACATCCAACGAGGGACTACTGTTTGATTTTGCCTGAAGCTCGTCAAAATCTTGTTCTAACTCGATTGGAGTTTCGTTTGAACGAACTGGGATTTTGTTCGAAATGACATTCTCATTTGAATGACTTCTACTTTCGTTCGAATGAATTTTATCGCCTCGAATTTTGTGCATGACCTATAGATATCTGTTTTGTTTCCAATTTTTTTGGAATTTTTGCCAAAATGATTTATGCATATCTGTATCAAGTAGTATACCTTATTGTTCATATATATGCTATAAAATTGGATTTTAACCATATAATAAACATAATTTGTTTTTTTAACTAACCTCGGCTATAAATTTGGACAGAAGAAATTTTCTTCCAAGAATTTTTGTCTTCTAATATAGAGAAACTACAATTGAAAAAAATACGCACATATAAAATTCATATATAATAGATACTCTTATATGCTTATTTAGCCTTTCAATCTATATTAAAATTTCATTTAAGCATTGAAACATTTGATATCAACATCCAAAGTTAGAGTTTATTGATTTAAATGATCTACAAACTTTAACTTTTACTCGTTACTTAATTTTATTTAGGTTAGAATAAATTTCACTTGTACAACTTGTTATTGCTTATTTCCTGAAATAATCACACAAAAGTAACTGTGGTGCCTATAGTTAGATTATACATGAAAAATTATCATGCAATGATAAAATGGAATGGAATTATAAACCTATTTCATGATTGAGAATGAAGATTTTTTTATCATGTCAAAAATAATGTTTGCATAACTAGTTAAGATATAACTGAGTAATAAAGTGATGTTCATATAATCCATTAATGTGACGAATTAAGCATGTGATGTAAATAAGTTGGGAAAAGATATGGTATTTTCGTGTGCTTAAGAATATGATAATCATAATTTAGTTCTTGTGGGAGAGTAAAGTATTATTTTGAGAGGCGTGGTGAGTACAAATTTATTAATATGAATTCAGAGATTCAAAAGACAGTAAGAAGGACTGGAATAAAATAGCTTATATGACCATTTTTTTTATTAAAGAGGTTAACTAAGGAATGATGAGCAATGGAATGTGCATATTATGTGTGGTGATTATGACCAGTCACTTCATAACTATATAATATTTGAAGATCATTCATATTATCTCAAAACAAGGGGAATAAATTATATTATATGAGCATCTATGGGGTTAAATAATTAGAAAACCTTTAGTATTGAAAAAACAGATCGAAATAATCCCGATACAGTCATATATAAAATATTTGATTAAATTAACAAAGAATAAATATTTTTGTCCAAATTGTTCACAATTAGTAGTAACACAACAACTTTCCAAAACAATTTATATTGTAAGATAGAGTAACTATTTCTTGGATGGAATATACACTATTATACCCCAAACATTCTTTGAGAGATGAATGTACACACATTAGTTCTGGTCCAGTCCATATGAAAAAGACTTTTAGTGGACTCATGAATGTTTGTGTTTTTTTATAGTTACGAGTCTATATGCAAGGTGGTGATCTTTGAATGAAACAAGAGTTTTGTGTACAAGGACAACATTACAAATATGGGTAGTATTAGGCACTTGCTCCACCTTTTCATTCTTAATAAAATGTGGTATGACTTCCTTGGTCATTCAATGGATGCATGGATTTCTAGATATGTTACAATGGAAATGATGTAAAGGTATATATTCAGTGTGTGTGTGCGTGCAGTGTATATGTACACATATATACAAATATTGTGGCACCCTATATTTCATGATTTAATTAAAAATATTAATGGATGAGTTATCATAATTAATTGGTATTTTTATTTTTAGATTATAAACTAATTATGTGGGATTTTTAGATTTTAGAGATATTATTTAAATGCTATATAGATTAAATAAATCAGTGGAAAATATATTTATATGGACACATTTTAATAAATTAAAATATATGTGGAACTTATTAAATTTTTATTTGAATTGTTTTTAAATTATCTACGACGTGACGTGTTAAAGAGGTTGTATGTAACGCTCTGACCCAGATTTAAGGGTCACCCGTAGGTCACCTCGATTCATTCTGGTTGCGTTAAGTGTGGAGTGATGTGAAATAACATAAGTAATATTTATAATCCATTTTAATTAATTATAATCATTGAATAAGCATGCAATTCCATTTTTCAAGTATACAAACAGAATAATAACAAATGCGAAACCCATTAGGCAATCCCTCTAGGCTTGTGTAATCAGAGCTACTAGCATAAATAATAAGAAACACTAATCTATGAAATGGTCTCTAATGATTATATATAGTTTAACTTGTCATACCAAAAAGGAATGGAGCGAGCTAATGCCCAGTAGAGTTTCCAACAATAATGAAATATAAAAATGAATGAAAGAATGCAATATCGAACATGCAATAACTAAACGTGTATGGGTTAACCATGTTTTATTCACCAAATTCGTTTAACATAAGTTAAAAATAATTTAAACTTTATTCCCTTGATTTTATCGTCTTCTTCTTAAAAGTGCCTATTTATTCCATTAATCCACCAGTTAATATGGGAGACATCATATTCCCTTGTTACTCATGTATCATGTAATACCTCGTAATTTTATTGATTTTTATTTAAGGGATTAATTAAATTAAATGAGAATTAATCTGGGTACAAATACTAGCGAGAGGTGAGTTGGTATTTGATTATGATGTTAAAATTGAAAATTTTATGTATTGAAAATGTTAAAATTGTCGCGAGACAGAAATACGATAATTTGGAAATTTAATTGGAACACGCGTGTCAGTCGCGTCAGGAATGTAATTATTTGAATTAAAAAGTGAATTATAATTTTATCAACCGAATGGTCATTTTGAATGTATCAACGTGTCCAGAAAGGTCAAAATAATCAGAAAACACTAGCTGGGGGTTTAGTTTGGGTCTCGGTGCATTTTTGGGCCATACCGACAACCCAGAAGGGTATTTTGGTAATTTTAAAAATAGGGAAATTAAAACCCACGAATTTTAGAGGTTAATTTTTATATTAGAAATAAACCAACTAAGTCCAATATCAGCATTTAACAAGTAGTGGGCTATGTGAGTTATAGGGAGAGTCTTAAGAGGTTTCAAAAGAAACCCCTAGCCACCATCACCATCTTTGGGAAAAATCTGTAGAGAGAGAGGAGAATCAACCTTCATCCTTCAACATAGAATCAAAAAATCTAAGGCAAGTGGTTTAATTACATAATTTCAAGCGAATGTTTCTTCCATGCTTAGAATTGAATATATATTTTATATTGAAAGTTTGATGAAAAACTCATGAAATTGGAGATAGAACTCATAATCTTACATAGGGATTGCATGTAGAATGGTAATGAATGAATTTCATATCCAAAATGTATCTTTTGATGATTTAAAAACGAATTTATAAGGAGAGATTGTAGACGTTAAAATTCTGGCTTCATGTTTGTAGGGTTTGAAATAAGGTTTGGAAATTATGATGATTACATGTTAATTTAGGAGGAATTGACCCCAAATATATGTTAAAGAGTGATCTAGGAGGACTTAGAGTAGTTTATTTATGTTAAAACTCAATTGGGATGATCTTAGTATGGATTTAGGGAAGAGAAATTGAAGAAAAACGAATTGGAGAAATTTCTGGGCAAGAACTACCATCTCTTTAGAAGACCTACCCAGGTCGTTCGAACGACCTCATTCGAACGAGTTTCTAACGAGATGACAGTATCCCTTCTAACGAGTTGTTAGTTCATTCGAATCCTTTCGTTCGAACGACACTCGTTCGAACGAGACTTCTAACGAGTTGACAGAATGGCCTTTTTGGCCTGATTTTATTTCAAATGTACCGTAGACTTAAGTAATTGAGAATTAACCTTCCCTTATTGACTAGTGGGTATAATTGTGAGAATTGGGGTATGTTGAGGAGTAGAACTTAGAACCTTATAGTAATCCGGATGCCATTTGTGGAATAGGAAACGAATACCTAATTACGACGTGAGAAGGGTTGACAACGTTAATTTACAAATCGGGGACTTGTAATCATATAACATTAAATGTCGGTATAAGAACGAGAAGTGTACCTATATTAATAATTCGAGATATCTAAGATGTGAGAATGCTTAGTATATATGGTTTTATGTGTAAAACATACCTACCATACTTGCTATCACGGGAGGTCTGCGTTCGATTAGGGCCATCTAATCTTTGTGTGCCTACGGGGGGGGGGGGGGGGGGGATTTAGATTGGTACCTCGACATAGGTCAGAGAAGGAATTACTGAGAAGTTAATAAGTCTGTTGATCATGGGAGCGTAGGTATGTGCGTGACCCATGTGATGTGAACTATGTTCGCCTCCATTTTGTGTGATTGTTGTTATTTGAGAACGATTCCTGAGAGATTCGGAATGCGTGGTCCTTATGTACGTGACGTACCGGGATTGGATAGCAGAGTATGTGTGCACAACAGCTTAGTCTCGAGGTGCTAGTATTGTATATTTATGATGAGAATAATATACTGTTAATTGAAATGAACTGTAATGTATAAATGTGAGTATCTATAATATCAACGTTTTGTAAAAGATAAAATGGAAGATCTCTAGTGATTAGTAGTACTAAAATGGGAAACTGTGTAGAAGAGTAAAACCCTTTGTTTAACATAAGATGTCGGGAATTAAATCGTGAATCGTATAGTAGCTTTAGATTTTATATTGAACCAGTTAGATACGGGCATAACTAGATTCGATTACGGATACGTTAGGAGTGCACAGATAGTCGAGAGGTGAGTATTTCATGTGAGAGCACGTCCTAACATGTACTTTGCATTCATTATTTTATGTCATTAAAAAACTTGCTATATTTTAAACTGTTTTTCCACAATTGGGCTCTGACCCATTTGCTTTCAAATATATTTTTCTAAAAAACCTTTTAGGTGCCCAGCCACAAGGACACCATGCATAGGAGTTCTATTCAGGTGACGGACTGTAGCTGCCGTGGAAGTTATAGGACTTTGACACTAGACGCCTCCGCTTTCGATCTTGACTCTATGTTACTAGATTTTTCCTCATCTGTTGGGCATGTCGCCCCATTTCTTTTAGACACTTTATTTATCCAGTCATATCAGATTTTTGGGTTGTAATTAGTTTAGTGATGCAGACTTAGTATTTGTTTATTCCTGTATTTGGATTGTTGTGAGGAGTATCCCTCCAGACTCATTATTATATTATGCTTATTCCCTTTGTCATTATGTTGTGGTGGTTATGTTAGCATTTCATAATTTAATTATTGCATGTTAATCGGATTTAATTAAAATTGACAACTCACTTTTTAAATATTAGGTGGCTAGTAATTAATAAAACGTTTTCGACAGTGATGCTATGAACTGAACCAACTTGGCATTTTGTAATTATTTAATAAAGGAGTAGCTACCCGGTATTTAATTAGTCGGGGTGTCACACATCATTTATTAGGTTTCTATTGAAAACCATCAACTTCACTTTTAAACCGCCATATTCATGGCATTTTCGAAAATAACAATTCAACACACATATCGTGTGTAAAAGATTCCTTTAAATTTGTAAATTAACCTGGGCTTATAATCACTATAGATTATTCAAAAACTCAAATCAAAACTCTTAATTACTCAGTATCCATTGACATTTAACTTTACCAATACATTAATGTTCTATCTTTTAATATTTTATCTTTATCATTTTATTAAAAATATACTAAGTTTCAAGGTTTTTTAATGAATTCCACATTAATTTAGAGTAGTTTATTAAAAAATGTGACTAGTGGCACCAATTTATAAGATTTGTAATTTATGGGAAAAAGTGTTACTTCCACTTTAAATAACCTTACGGGATGTTTTATAATTATTCCAACATCTAATTATTACAAGTTTAAAACTTTAAACTATCTTTTTTTGAATATTTGTATATATTCATGATGTTTAAATTCACACCCAATTGCATGTATCACAAGTACACTAATAGGACACTTTGGGTTTTAATATAACTTTCTTTGAAAATATTTTACATGAAATCACGCATTTAATATCATGGAAAAACTATCCGAAAATAATTCTAAAAATATTGAAATACCCCCATATTTTCATATATTCCCATGAAATTATCATTACAAACACAAGGGTAATATTTTTATTCCATAAGAACTAACACTTTTTATTATGAAAATTTCATAATTTGAAACTTATTTCAAAACTGACTTTTGACATTTTATCTCATATGAAATCATAACTTACTTCATAACTGGGTAGCATATTTTATTTACCACATGAACACACACACACAAACAAACAAATAAATAACATGCACTTAAATATATTTTGGAATATAAATGCTTTTATAAAAAACACCTCATGAAGATATTCTCCAAATTATTATGTAGAAAAGACGCTCCAGGACTCCAAAAGAATACGAGGTAGTTTATATGATTTACTAGCTTTATATTTGCTAGTTTATCTTGCTTATGTGACTTTTCTTGTTACCTATCTATACTCATTGTTTACTGTATATCTTTTCTTTGACTTTTTCATGTTAAAAGGGAAGAAAACTTTATTCCTTATTTAAATGGGGAGAAAATTTCATTTCCTTTAGTTGTCCATTGTGTCAAAAAGGGGGAGTGAACTTTTCTTTCCATTTATTAAGGGGGATAAAATTATTTCTCACTTTATAATAAGGGAGAAACTATTTGTGGTAGGGGAGTTGTTGTTTTCATTGGGATTTGTTATTTAAGGGGAGCATCTTTGTTACATGTTGTTGTTAACCTATTTTATCATATTTTAGTATATTGATATTATATGTATTTAACATGCTCACACGTTATATCACATGTTCTTTATTTAATCTATATTACTTGATACTTATTAAGGGATTCCCATACATAGGACATTTCTCTTTGTGCATTTTATTTCATACGTGATGCTATTTGTTGTTTCGTGTGGTTTCAGCCTTAGCATTGATGATTTTAACTCCATCCCATATTTTAACATTATGTTTGAATTATCATTTTATCCTATGGATTTTGTACATTACCTTCTACTACATTCAATATATAGCTAGTGGAGTGTGTTTCTTGTATGTGTAATTAGATCATTTTGTAATTTCAGGATTTTTTCTACGGAATATTCAATACGGGAGATTGAAAATGTAATTTTTGTATATATATATATATATATGCGCACGCGTGTGTTGAGTTGTCTAGATTCCCATTACAAAAATTTGATTTGTTGACAAATGCTTTGGCTGTGGTGGCATTTGTCATTATATGATAGTGTCTCCTACACATTTACAAAAGATTGAAAAGAAAAAGAACGAAAACAAGAAAAAGAAAGTCTATAAGGATACTCTTAATGATTTAGAAAGTGAGAGTGAAGAAAGTTATACTAGGGATTAGTGTAGGAGTGATATTGCATTCATCGTGAGACTTGAAGAAAATCTAAATGAAAATGACGAGAGTATGTCTTTGAACGGTGTGGTGAAGAAGAATCATGAGAGAACTACTAGTGATAGGTATTTGAGCGACGCAGCATATTGTAGTAGTAATAATTCACACACAATGAATGAGGAATCACAAGGAGGTAGTTATTATGAAGGGGAGGACATACAAGAGGCTTTTTATGAACTCTATTAAGAGTCTCTCAAAGTTAAGAAGTCACACATCAAAGTTTTGTTCAATTTGAAAGCTTTTCCAAAATAACTCGATGAGAAAGAAGAAAAGTTTGAAAATGTTCAATCAAAATCTCTTTATTTCAAAAAGGTAGTTAATGTTTTAACAATGTGAATCCTTGAAAAAAATGCAACTATTTTGAAAGAAAAATAAGAGATTTAAAGTGAAAATTCAATTTTAAAACGTGACTTTGAGAAATTGAAACTTGAGCATGCAAAGGGTAAAAATAAAAATACATGATATAACGAAAGTTCTTAGTAGAATTTTTTTAACCAATGATCAACCTAAACCCAATAATTATGGGATAGGTTGCAATGACCCAAAGCTTAAGAAGAATATTAGAATGGAAAAAGTGAATTTTGAAAGTTCAAACTCTAATGAAAAAAGGATAAGATACAAATTTCTATGCAACAACATAATAAGGTTCAAAAGAAAAATGTTAATCGTACTTTTTGTGGGAAATGAAATCATATTGTGACTTTTTATTTAAAAAAATATTTGAGAGAGTAAGTCAAAAGACTCATTTTGCGAAAGGATTGAGAAGAGATGAGAGAAGGTTTGAAAAAAAGAATTTTGGCTTATTAATTTTTGTCATGTACATGGGCAATCTAATCAAGGATGTTGGTGATTAAAGAATATAATTCACAAGTTAATTGATAATAGGAGAAACACGTTTCATATGAATCCTATTAATGAACTTAAAGGCCAAGTGGATGCTTTAATAAGAAAAACAACTTTTCTAGTGCAAGTGAATGATGAGGCTAAAGGTAACATTCCTAGACCTAATTACCAAACTCAATTTCTAAGGACTAGGCAAAATAATCCAGGGGGGGGGGGGGGAGAAAGACGAATACCTAGTGTAGGTAGAGGTATTTCTAGGTGGTAACTTAGAGTCAAGGTAAACTTGGTAAGAACCCAAAATAAGGTTGATATGAAAGAGGTTAAGTTTGAGTATCCCATTAACTAAGGGGTGCAAATCCATCGTTACCTAGGTAGGTAATTTGCTTAAGATGACTAGGTTCTTGTAGGTTCCCATTCCAAGTCCGTTGTTGATTTGTTAGGGAATAAGTCTATGTGGGTGAGAGATTTTATTTGGTGAGTTTTTCATTGTTTAGTGCTATTTTCATGTATATGTGCATTCTTCATGCATTTTCTTTCTATGAATTGTTTTCTTATCTAAATATGATTTTGTATATATTCATACATCATTTTTATTCAAAAATATTGTATGTTTATCATTTTTTGTGAAATATGGTTAAGTCTTTGATTCATTTTGATTTAATGATCGATTTAACTTGAATGATGATTGAAATGTGAATTCTAAACCATTTGATATATATTGTTTGATTGATTCAATTATTGTTAAAATTCATTTGATAAGTCATAATTGTCAAATTTATTGAGATCTGGAGTATTTGATATCTCAATACATGCACATGTAAATCACTTGTTCCATATGATGCTTATTATGTATGGATTTTAGTGCTTAATTTAATCATGATCAAATCCTAATGATTTTATTAATGTTTCACTGGTCTATATGTGAGATTTTATGAGTTTCTTACTATGAAAAAGTTTAAAGAAGGACCATTTTCAAAAGTGTTGGATAAGGACTACCACTAGGAGTGATTATAACCATTTTCGAAATGCAAATATTTTGGGTGTCATCTAGGCGTGTGAAAAGACAATCAATGGCAAAAGCCAAAATATGTTGAAAATGAACCATAAGCTAATTGCTTGAAGTGGCATGAAAAACAAGTGAGGGATTAGCATTTCAAAATGAAATTTCCTATTTAGTTAGCATTCAAAACATTTAAATCAACATTCGCTTAAGGGAGTTAATGGCATAAAACTATCATTTTGAGATCAAAAGGATATTGATGTAATGACTGTCTTTTAAGCATCATTTGTAATGTTTTACGTTATTTGATTATGTGTATTCATGTTGATATTGTATTCCTAATTGTCACACTAATCATACATTGGTTGATATTACAAAGTTATAAAATATTGATTTGATGAGAATTTCATGCCATTAATGTTGGATGATTGAAAATTGATTTGAACGTGTTTTTCAATTCATGTTTCAATCAAGATTTAAATGAAATATTTACGTCAAGCCATTGGTTCAATAGTTGTCTTATCACAATCACACTTTACATGCTTTTTATTTTCATGTGTATATATGTGTGAGTGAGTTGTTGCGTTTTGCTATTTTTTGTGCATTTGATCCGAATTGGGCATGTTTAAAGTGAAATTGAACGATATTTATAAGATTTTTCATTGATTTATATCCTAATTTAATGAGAGTTTGGATTCTATTAGATTCGCAGAGTTTTGCTGAGATTTGTGGAATTTTTGTTTTCCATTATCTATTTTCCATGCGCACCACATGAGATCAAGGGAGTGCGCATGACCCTTGTGCACGGATGAGTTTGGGCTTGTGAACTCCTATCGACAAACATAAAGGGTTTTTTATTCTTATTTAATAATTTCCATTCAAAAACCTTTCCATAGCCTAAACCCTAAGGGAAAAACACTCTCAAATCACTTTTTCCATTCGCATGCTTATTTGATCAAGTCGTTGAGGGTCTTTTGGTAACATGTTGATATCAAACCCTAGTTTTGGACAAATTTATTTTTCATCCTATTTCACCTGTCGAGTCTTCAATTATCCTTGAGTTTTATTTATTTACTTCACTGTTACTGTTATTAGGTCGATTCCACCACCTTATAAGTCATTTGAGTGTTTGATTTGAGTATTTGGTGATTGACGGTTAGTATATTTGGAAGCTCTTTCTGCCATTTGTGTTTCTTACCTAATTTTATTGGTTGTTTGAATTATATTCCATTTTATGTGTAATGGGTAGGCATAAGACTCAGGCCAGGAAGGAGGTTCATATTTTGAGTGGTACCGGTAAGATTTTGAGAGCCCAAGACTCTTTATCGACACTAGACCGACTAGGAGACGTTGCCAATTCCCCCTTGGATCAGGTTCCTAGTACTTAGTCTGATGTCTCAGGTATTATGTTTACCTGAGATGGTTCAACTTTGTCTCCATCATTTTTAGCTCGTGCTGTCCTTGTTGTGTGAGATGTCAACTTAGTTCATTTTGAGAGGAGTGATGAGGAACAGTACCACTTATCTATGATTTTGGTTGTTCATGATACTCCATTGGTCCGACCACATGATATGGGCAATGTGATAGTTGTTCAATGAGTTCTATATGAACATGATTATTCCTCCTAACACCACGCATGTCATCCATTACTTTGTATGAGGCGTCAACATTGAGCTTTCGAATGATGATCTTTCATAATATTTAGGTCTTCACTATCGTATCTATTAGATAAGTTTCAATCCCAACTGTGAATGAGGTATTTTTGCTATTGCTCTTGTTACATTTTTAGACGGTCATGAGACAACATGGACACTTCATCTATTTCTCCTATCTGAGATAAATGCCATTATTCCCTTTTTCATTTCTTGATTATTTACAAGCTTATGCAATGGCATCGCACAACTAATTTTCCTTGCCACGTTGGTAGGTTTATTTATGCATTAGAATATTGTCAGGTCATCGACTGTCCATAGTTGATCATTCAAGTGATGATGATAGCTTCTACATAGATGGGTGTCGAAGTTTACCCTACTGCATGCTTATTACTGGGCATTTATACCTTGGTTATGCCTAGTTTACATTCTGATGATAGAGAGAGCATTATGAGTTAGTTATCAAGTATGAGTTCATCCCGATCAATAGGTCAGTCTGCATGTCATCCTGTGCAAGAACGCATGGATTCAGGTGATCATATTTCTTCTCCTACTTATGAAACCTAGCTTGCTCTAGAGCCATGATGACACCAGAATCAACTTTCCTTTATTACTTATCAGTTTGCATTTATGGGAGGATAGTTCAGGACGATTCATGATGAGATGGTGAGCCAAAGACAATATCTTAAGCGCCTTGATTAGTATGAATAAACTATCTACACCAATGTATATTTCATTTATGAGTATTTGAGGTGAACAAATCTAGTTCTTGATTTTTCTCATGAGGTTCCTCTACCAGTGGATACTTTTCCACTTGTCCTCGTTTCACCTATTGTTGATGGTAATGACGATTAGGATATTGGTAATAATGATGATTATGAGGAGACCAATGAGCTGCATGATGATGACATGGAGTACGATAGCATGTCCAACTAGATTTTATAGTTTTTCTTTACTTGATGTTATTCATTTAACTTGATCATAGAAATTTACCAAATGTAATTTGAATTGATAAAGCTAGTGTTATGGCCTGATTTAAATCCACCCTCAATTATCCTAAAAACACATTGAATCAAACATAAATAAATATTCAAAATTTTTTTTGAAAAACATATGATATTTTAATTTCAAGAGAGATAAAGTAGAGATCAACTTTGAAAATCACCAAGAAGAGTGTTTCAATTGGGTAATTTTTAGATTTTTAAAAATAGGAGGGAAATTGTCCTTTAAATAAGTTATTTCAAAAATTTGGGTTGGCCTTGCAAACGCTTTTATCTAGTGTGGAAATCATGGTCAAAGCATGCGCATGGTCTCAAATCATAGCCATGCAAACAAGGGTTGTGTGTATGGGGGCTGTGCGAACAGGGCCATGCGCACGAACCTAAAGAATGGTCGTGCGAATGGTCTAAGCACAAAATGGATCTAAAAGGCTTTTAAATATCAAAATAGGCCTATGAAATTCCCAAAATAGTTTAAATTCAGTTTTTAAAAAAATCAGATTATTTTAAAGTCACTTGTTTACATTTTTAAAAATCCTCACACATTTTTTAAAGAAAAGTGCAATTTTAGAAAATCGTGCACACGTGTGTATAGGCTTGTACAATTCACAAATATTTAAAAGGATAAATCTTCACTTCAAAGTGAATTTACGACTTCAGAGTTCTTCAATGAGCGGTGATGCATGATATCTAATCTTTAAGCATCTAAGTCTATCCTAGACAAATGAATGAACCTTACTTATAATGAATCAAGTCTATTTGACTTGTTGGACCATCTGGTGCAATTCACAAAACTTTGCATTCACTTTGTCTACTGCTGTGGGTACTTGGCCATTTGAGTGAGGGTACCTACCAATACCCCATGCACCAATATTCGATAATAGTCCATAGCTTCCACTAAGTTATATGGCAATGAAAATGTGATATCATTCCCAAACTTTCTCTTTCCAGCAGCGTTCTTACCTTAGGACCATGGACTCTTTTCTTTCCTTTAGGACTTCCTTCAATGTATTTCATCGCTTGCCATCATGAAACTTGAAACCTAACATAATAAATTATAAATTATGTTCCCTCAATTCTTGGGGTCTTGGTTTGATGATTATGGCTATATTATTGGCTTCTTGCATGAATTCTTTGAAGGTACCTTCTCGGGTATCATCGATCAGATACATTTTGAATTCCTCCAAAAGCCCCGCCATTCAAATTTGCAGCAACCTTGCCTATGCAATATCTTCATGAACATCTAGTGCCCTCTCTCTAAAATGCGTGATGTATTGCATCAACTCCTCACCTGGACTCAACACTTCTTGGGCTAGGTTTCTCAATGTGAACTCATCCTTATCGAAGAAAAAATTCTACGAAAATTGCCTATGAATTTCCTCCCATGTCGGGATGCTGCTTGGTGCCAAATGAGAGTACCATGTGTGTGCATTTCCAGTGAGAGTTTTTGAGAAGTCCTACAATTTCAACTCCTTATCATTTCCATGTACTCCAAGATACTCCATAAACCTCTTGACATGCTCCCTAAGATTTTCATTTATCCCATTAAACTTCATGAACTTGGGAGGAGCATACCCCTCAGTGTATGGTTCTTCATTGATACTATCTTGATAGGGATTCTGCAGCTCCTCATACATAAGAGGTGACTCTTTATGGGAGGAGAGAGACTTTTCACCTATTCCATCGTGACGTCTTTAGAGGGAGTGTAATACCCGTGCTCGAGATTTTATCCTTCTCCCATGTAAATTGTATTTATGTAGAACTCTTGGGGTTTGGATCAATATATTTCATCGATTATTGTTGGTGATTAAGTACTCTTGTGGCTATTGTGGAATTTATTGGGAGAATTTTGAATTTTGGAGGAATTCTTAGGTTCAAATGAGAATGAGTGTCATTCGAACGAGATCCCCATCTCGTTCGAATAAAGATCCTTTTGGTTTAAACGAGAAGTCCATCTCGTTTGAAATAGGCTTTAAGGAAGATCGAATGAACCTCCTCTTCTTAAAATTTTCACCCTCGTTAGTATGTTGTTCAAATGTCTTTCAAATGAGACCCGTAATCTCGTTCGAATGAGGTGCGATTTCATTCGGACGACCTGATCAAATATTATTTATTTTGAGTTGGCCTTATGTGTTTTCACATTTTGGGCCCTTGATTTGATGATGTGTCGACTTTCGATGAATCCAAATGATAAAAAACGTGATTGGTGCGGTAGGTTGGAGTTTTTAAATGGATTTGTGGGTTATTTTGGGGTTATAAGAAGAGAGAGAGAGGTTAGGCCTTCCCCACCATTTTTCTTCAGCATATTTCCTCTCCCTATCTAAGTTTTAAGAGTCCATCTTCTTCCCCAATCATTTTCCACCATAGTTCCACCTTTCCACCACATTAGTATACCATTAAACACCATTTTCAACCTTGTTCTCCATCCTTAAGCATTTTTTCAAGGAAGAAGTGGATAGAGCCAAGATAGTAAGGGAAGTTTTGGAGCATTTCGAAGAGATTTTTGGAGCTAAGAACTTCAATCTTCATCTTCTTAGTTGTTTCCTCTTCAAACATTGAGGTAGGGCTTTCCTCTTCCTAAAACTTAAAGGTTTCTAGCTATGAAAAATGTGTAGGATGCATGCTCGATGATATTTAATGCCAAAAATGAAGTTATTTGCCAACATATTAAAGTCTTGCAAAAATGAATTTTAAAAAGACAAATCCTAAATGGGTCTTTTATGAATAAATGGCATTTTTACCTTGAAATATGAAAAAAAAGCATGAAAAATGTAAACCCATGATTTATATCTTGTTTAGTTCATGTTGAGGAATTTCTAAGCTTGAAATCCTCCTTAACATGTGTGGAATTATGTAATATGATAGAAAATGATATTTTAGACTTGATAATAATATTGAAATGGGTTTTAGGAGGAAATACGTAATTATGGAAAAATAGTCATAAATAAGTGTTATAAATATTATTAGGATGAAGAAAAATGATATTTGAAGTCATGTGAAATAATATGTCTAAGTAGTGGACATTTGGCTAAAATGATCTTTAAATGCTTGAATGTATTTCATGTAGTAAGACATAAAATAACGAGGCATGATTTTGGACATAAAATAATAAAAAGAATGTTTTAAAAGAAAATTTTGATTTTCCTTAGCGACATAATGAATTAAATTTATTTTTCCCCAAGCTATGAAGAAAGACCCTATCGATCGATTTTTGATGGTCCTGGTGGTTGGATTTCCTCGTTAGACCATATCGATCGATTTTTGGTGAAAAATGGATAAAATAGCATGTTGACAAGAAGAAGTAGTGATATAAACTGTAGAAATGATAAAAACGATAAAAAAGTTGGAATAATGTAAACATTAGCAAAAATGTTAAAACACATTAATATGGACTCAGAGGACACCGAAAATAATTAAGAAGGGCCCGGTGCCACGAATGAAAGACCTAAAATCACTTGCCAGAGCATATGGTAGTATAGCCAGTGGTGTGGAGCCCATTAAGGTATGTGGTTATTGGAAGATTCTAAGAAAAGATAATGGAAAATGGAAATGATAATGATAATGGTTATTCTCGAAAATGCATAAGTAAGACAACCTAATGAAATGTAATAAATGGAGACTAACAAATAAAATAAGGTTAATAGTCTCCACACCCGGTAAAGGGTGGTATGAAACAGTTAAGTGTGAATATGAGCTCATCGCTCGGGTTAGGCATGTTAACGGGTCGGGTTTAGGGAGATCCAGATCCGTGTAATCAGGTCTTCATCGGGTCTACAATATTGGATCCAGACTCGAATCCGTTCGGGTCTTCGGGTCTCGGGTTTGGGTTCGGATCTGGCCAAATGTATACATTTATTTTATATTTATTTTATTTTATCTCCCTTATTTATTTTTTAATCTTAAATTAAAATATTTTGTAATGTATTATAGAATATTATTAGTATAAATAAAACATATATTATTTATATTTATTATATACATAAATACATATTTTTATATATAATACTTACATGTTATATTGATAAGAAATATTTATAAATATATAAATTTATAGTGTATATATATATATATATATATATATATATATATATATATATATATATATATATATATATATATATATATATATATATATATATATATATATAATGTACAATTCGGGTCGGGTCTTCAGGTCCGGGTCTTGTATAAGATCCAGACCCTACCCGTTTAATAAACGGGTCTTTGGGTCTCTGGTCCAAAACAATATTCTCAGACCCTATTTTATGGATCAGGTCTGGTTGTTGTCCGGGTCTAGACCCGACTAATTGACATGCCTAGCTCGGGTGCATTGTATTGTAGATGCATTAATACTAGCTAAATTATTAAACATTTTCAGAATTGATTAAAATACATGTTATATGCACAATATTTTTAATAGAAAACATATAGATTAATATTACCCACCCTGCTGAGCGTTCGCTCACCCCTTGCTTTTATGTTAAAACCGCCACCCCCACCCCAGGTACCTCAGGTAGGGATGTAAAAAAGAATGCGGGTAAGGCCCCAAAGGGCAATCAACATCATTAGTGCTATGTTTGTTTAATGAAATTATGTTTTGGAACTTTGATAAATTCAGGATTTTAAACATTTTATCCGGGCCTTTGGCCATGGTTTGTAATAATACAGGGACGACTATGGTTTGTTTCTCATTTAATTAGCATTGTGGACTAAACCAATTTTTTATAAATAAATCTTATAAATTGACTTAATCACTTAAAGTGGCCACCCTTTTTCCAACTTAAAACCAGTAAATTAGCTTTAACAAACGGTGACCCAAACTCAGATCGAGGCATTACAAATAGTGTTAGAGCAATAGGATCCTCAGGTGTGATGGAGTGTTATGCTTTCGTAGTATGCTTTCCTTATACGTTCCCTCTTAGTTAATGCTTAAGTTACTGTTTTAGTACATCGCTTCTGCTATCACTTTCGATTCATAGCATTGTCTATTGAACACTCCTTTCTTGTGTAGATGCCTCCCCTTCATAATATAACTAGTGGGTCGGGTACTAGGGATCTTAGATACATGAAGCAAGCCGTGCACCAGCTTGCCAACTCCCTCATGCAGCAGCAGTGGGCCAAGTACAGTGGGACAGTCGAAAGTACTACCTCCGCCTCCATCCTTAAGAAGTTCAGGAGTCTTCACCCACCCACCTTTAACGGGACAACTGGCCCCACATAAGAGTGGCTTGATGAAGTCACTAGGATAATAGGGATTCTTGGCATGCCATCTGTTCACAAAGTCAATATACCCACATTTTAACTCATGGATCAAGCTTAATGCTAGTGGAGTGCCTATTCTGTCATACTAGTGAGACTATCGACTGGATTAGTTTCAAGGTTGCCTTCCTCGATAGTTACTTTCCCCAGGCCTTCAAGGATGCTAAGAAGGACGAGTTCCTCCGGATGATACAAGGGGAAACTTCTATGAGTGAGTACTTGGTGAAGTTTAAAAGTTTATGTAAGTATGTTGATGTCGTGCAGAGAGATGAGGCTGAGAAGACGAGGTTGTTTGTTAAGGGGCTTAACCTGAGTATTTGACAGATTCTGGCAGGTATGGATCTACCCAAATTTAGGTCTGTAATGAATAGTGAACATGGCTATTCGATTGAGGCTTGATGCTAAGGATGGCAAGGCCATTCGGGAGAAGAAGAGGGAGCCCAGTGGGTCCCAGGGCAACGGTCATAAAAAGTCTCTAGACGGGGCTCGAGGCTTCTTTGCGAAGCTAAAGACCTCCATGGGGGTCAGTTCTTCATCGACCTAGTGCACTAGCGATCAAAGTTCTATAGCTCCCACAAAGAGGACTTGTTTTTCTTGCGGGTCCCAGGGTCACTTTAAGCGATATTTCCCACATCGAGTTCGGATAGTCAATAGGGTAGTCATCAGACTATTAATTTTGTATCGGGCTGGAGTTTTAGTTACACAGGACCCACCCAACAGTAGCAGCAGTAGCAATAATAACAGTTCTCCTCAGGCCATCAACAGCCCGCGAGGCATAGTGTGTAAGTCAAGGATAAGGTAACAATGGGCCAGGTCATGGGCCAGGTCATGTGCCCGACGGCAATAGTAACAGGCTCAACCCCGGGCGAGCTTATGCCATATCACAGTTTACAATACCTTCTGATGATCAGTCAGTGATGGAAGGTATGATTCTTTTATACAACACATGGGTTATGGCATTATTTGATTATGGCGCATCACACTATTTCATTTCAAGTTCCTTGGCATTCAGATTGGGAATAGAGGTAGAGCAGTTTCATCTTCCTATTTTCAAAGGCCTTCCGATCGGGGGCAATATAGTTCTCGATAGGGTCAATCGTAGGTGCGTGGTTATAGCTGGGGATTATGTTTCTGGAGTATGATTTGATCTTTATGGATAAGGATGGATTCAAGGTGATCCTTGGTATGGATTGGATCTCATGTTTCGAAGCTTTCATCAAATGCCATCAACACAGTGTCTTAGTATCACTTATAGATAGCTCTTGTCATCGCTTTAGTAGTGAGTGGGGCGTCAATTATCCATGCAAGTTTTCTACAGCACATGAGAAATAATGTTACTTTGTATAACTTAGAAGTATGATGGCTCAGGATGAGCCAAATGGTATGGTGTTAGACTACCTGGTGGTGCGGTAGTCACCCGATGTGTTTCCAGATGACTCTTTTAAATTACCCCCCACACTGAGAGGTGGATTTTTCTATAGAGGTGCTTCAAGGCGTCTCGCCTATATCTATCCCACCTCATAGGATGACTCTAATATAATTGCAAAAGTTAAGGATTCCATTGGAGGAGTTAACTACTAAGGGATTCATTCATCGTATGTGTCTCTGTGGGGAGCCCCCATCTTCTTTACGAAGGAAAATGATAATTCTCTTCGACTTTGTATCAACTATAAGAAGTTGAATAGGGTAACGGTGAATAATATGTACCTTATGCGTTGTATCAATGACTTATTCAATCAGTTGTGCGGGGCTGGCAGGTTTTTAAAGATTGATATTCGATCTTAGTACCACCAATTTCACTTTAGGGAGGAAGATATCATTAAGACGATGTTCCAGACTCGGTATGGGAACCACGAGTTCCTTATGATGCCCTTTGATTTGAATAATGCTCTAACGATATTCACGGATCGGATAGATTACATTTACTATCCCTACCTAGATCGATTTATGGTGGTCTTCATAAATGATATATTGGTCTATTCGACATCGGACATAGACCACGAGAGCATATCTGCATGACATTGTAAGTGCTCAGAGAGAATTAATTTTATGCTAAGCTCAGTAAGTGAGAATTCTGGATGAAGGAGGCCAAGTTCCTTAGCCATGGGGTTTCTAGCGAGGTTATTTATATTGATCCTTCCAAACTGGAGGTCGTCCTAGGATGGGATAGATCGAGGACACTTGCTGAAGTATAAAGTTTCTTGGGTTTGGTTGGAAACTACCGCAGGTTCGTACAAGATTTCTTGAGGATCGCTTTGCCCCTCATGATGTTGACTCAGAAGGACGTACACTTTGAATGGTCGAAAGACTGTGAGTTGACCTTTCACGAGCTGAAGGTTAGGTTGACCTTTACACCCATTCTCATCCTCCAAGAGCATGGACGGGGTTATACCATGTATTGTGACGCTTCGAGGTCAAGGATCGATGCAGTATTGATACAGAATGTCCAGGTAGTCTCTTATGCATCCCGTCAACTGAAAGTGCATGAGAGGGACTACCCCATCCATGATCTAGAGCTAGATATTTTGGTGGTGCACTCAAGAGCTATAGGTGCTCTTTGTATGTGCAATGGTTTGAGGTGTTTTTCGATCATAAGGGCCTCCAATACATTTTCACGCACGTCATCTTAATCTCCATCAGAGGAGATAGATGGAATTGATGGAGGAATATGACTTATCATTAGAGTATCTCGAAAAGGCCAATGTGGTGGCCAATGCTCTTAGTCAAAATTCTAGTCTCACCCTTACAATGATGATGTGCCATCGAGTGAAAATGTTCGGTGAGTTGTAAAAGTTTGATTTGCACGTCCAGTAGGGTTACAATAGGGCATGACTTTGGGGAGTGGTGGCTAGGCCACTTATTTAGTAAAAAGTTAATGATGCCTAATCATGTGTTCCTGAGTTCATTCAATATCGAGATTGTATTCAGAATGAGGAAGTGTTCAACACTCTTACCATGGATAAGGATGGCGGGGTGCGACACAAGGGTTGATTGATTGTGCCTGTAGTTATAATTATTGTGCAACACAAATAAATATGAAAGAGGTAATGACCAAGAAAGAACAAATAAAATGTCAATCACACAACAACAGGTGTACATGGTTCAACAAAGATGTGCCTATGTCCACGGTGGTGCAGTCAGTCTTATTTCTCTATATTCTGAAGAATAAGTACAGAGAATACAACTTATCCTTTGCCCCAGACCTAGGGTTTAATTTATACATGTGTATGCTAGTTAGTGGAGATGATGGGTTCCTTCATATTAGCCATCTTCCCTATCCCTTCCCTTCATGGGATTGTGCTCCCCTATAACTTCTCTTCATGGGATCGTGGGAGAGACCGGATCAATATGAAAGATAGAGGGCCTAGACTTTGGGCCGCCAGAACTGGGCTACTCGTCCAGGCCCATGGTTCTCAATTCTGGGTACCTACAATTGCCCCTAAATTTGTTGGGCCATGTTTATGGGTCCAATGAATTTAAATGATCAGCCATTACGGCTGATTTGTGATTCTTTGAAAACTGAGAAGTTGCTTTGGCGGCACCCGCTTCGCTATCCGTGCGCTATGATTAGAATTGAAGGCTTGTTGGGATAGCCACTTTTTCATTCGTCTTTTCAGCCTTTCCAGTATTCTTCCTTCTTCTGAGAACTCTAGCGCCTCGTACCTTCCTCTCTGAATTCCCATTCCCATTGCTTCTTAGTCGTCTTGAGCTCGTGCTTCTTCATCACTCGAACCGATCTTCTGTTTTGTAAGTTTCTTGTGTCCTTTCTTTGCACTTTCTCTTTGGTTTGTAGGATTTGAGTTTTTCAATGGCGAAGATTGGAAACAGGTCAATCTCTGAGTTTAGGAAGTTCTACAATATTCCTGAGTGGGTAGATATTGAATGTTGTGCCTCCCCTCCTAGGAACGTTAGGGATATAGAGGATGCTCACTGGATCCATGTTTTGTTGCTCTCTCAGGGGGGGCTTACTTTTCCCCCTAATGATCTATTTCTGCATTTTTTTGGTTATTTTGATATTGTTCCCGCACATTGCTCGCCCAATGTGTGGAAGATAGTAAATGGCGTCCATAGAATAAACCAGTTATATGGTACTAGGTTAGGACTTGCTGAGATCTGTTTCTGCTATTCCTTCTCTCGAACTAGCTCAGGTGTTTTATACCTTAAAGCTAGGAGTCCTGATAGGGTATTGGTAGTAAACCTACCTGATTCCCATAAGGACTACTGGCAAGAGGGCTTCCTCGTTAGGAATTGGCAGTTCCCTCCCCAGTTTGAAGGGTCGAGGTTTGAGAGGTTCACTGTCCCTTTTTATGGGGAAGAATATATAGGTAGACATTGTACTGTTATTTCAACCTTTGCTGGCTTGTGATTTTTTTAACCTCTTTGCTTTTTCTTTCACAGCGAGGACAAAGAATTTGGAGCCTGCTCTCAGCGAGGTTTGCATCTCGGAGTTGGTGAAAGCTTGGAATATTAGGGAGCCTCTGGGTGACGGCGAGCATCCCAGGTCTTCTGCCTTTTTGCTCGAGTACAAGAACACAGGCTCCAGCTTCATAGCACGACCTGTGGAAAGTGTGCCAGAGTTTGATTTTTTAGGAGAGACTACTGCTGAGCCGATATCTTTGGACGAAGAAGAGAGCAGCTCTGAAAGTGAGCCTGCTGGTAATTTCTGTGAAGGGAGTTCTGACAGTAGCAACTCTTCTGATTCTGAGAAGGCTTCTAAGGCTCGAGGATCGTCGAGTACTTTTAGCAGTTCTGGTGAAGATATGCCTCCAAGGAAGAACCTGATCAGAGATGATGATGATGATGATGATGATGATGACTCTGTGCTCCTTACACAAAGGTCAAAGAAACAGAAGACTGTATCTGGGGTTGTGGCTATAGGTTCTCGGCCTTCCTCTCAGGAGCAAGAGAGGAAGAGGAGAGAAGAAGAGCAGGTGAAAGAGAGGGAGAGAAAGAAGCAGGAGGAGAAGAAGAAGGTGGAAGAAAGGAAAAGGGTCGAGGAGAGGAGGAAAAGAGAGAGTGAGAGGGAGGAGGAGAAGAGGAGAGCTGAGGTAAGGACGAAGGCCGGGCATACCTTAGTTTCAGTGTCTGCTCTGCCAGAGGGAGCTTCCGTGGCAATCTCCCCTCAGCTAGCTCCGACCCTGCTTGAGAGAGTTGTCCTCCCGGCTGATCGCCAAAGGGCACTAGGTTCGGAGCATCTGGCCCTTCAGGCTAGTCAGAGGCTTGCTCTGGTAAGGTTTCTTTTCTTGGCGTGTTTTGCTAACTTTTCTTGCTTTCCTTTTCTTATCTCTCTTTCTTTTTCGTAGTTCGTTACCGACTTCGCTGTGCTGTATCGCTCACGCGACGAGCTGGTGAAGAAGAATAGTGAACTGGAGCAAGAAAACTCTGCCTTGAAGCTGAAGGGTAAGGAGCTCGAGGCAAGTTTCAAGGCTGTTGATGCTGCTAGGCTCTCGTCTGATTTGGCCCTTGCCACTTCCGCTCGCGAGAGAGATGATGCGGTTAGGGAGCTGGGCGAGCTGAGGAAGGCTTATGATTTGGTATGTACGAGCAAGATGGACCTTGTAGAGAAGAGCAAAGTGTTGTCCGACCAACTGGAGGCAGAGAAAGCCCAGGCAACCACCATAAAGGAGGACTCATACAACTCTGGGTGGGCTGCTGCTTATGATGATGCTGAGGCTCAGATTGGCTACATCAGCCGTCTGAATTTCAAGAAGGGCTGGAACAAAGCTCTTCTAGCTGCTGGTGTGGAGCTGAGTCTCCCTTGTTTGATGAGCACGACCCGGGTCACAAGCCAACTATGGACGAAGAAGCTCCTGCTCCAATTATCGAGGGTGCTAATCTTCCCTCGGATACAGTTCCTGCTGAGGGGGATACTTCTGCTGCAACTGATAAGGGGAAGCAGCCAGACACCGCTGGGCAGTCTGAGGTTGCCAATTAATCTGTTTTTAGGATTTTCTTTTGTTCTTTTTGCTTGTAATCTCCCAAGTTTTTTTTTACTCGATGTACTTGGCCTTTATTAATGAATGATAAGATTCTCCCTTTTATTTACGCTGATCCCTTTTTCTCTTCTATCTTTCTTTTATCTGTAGTTGGTTGATGTGGATGACTATATTCCTGTTACCTCCCAACTGGGTAGGACTCTTGGTCCTAATGCAAGCCCTGCAGTTCGCTAGGCCTTTGCTAGACTTTGCAGGTTTGCTAAGTCAAGGAACCAAAAATATAAGGATCAGTCCGAGCTGGTGGCCAAGTTGAAGGACAAGCTCCAGGAGATGGAAGAAATCGGTGCTTCAGTGCAAGAAGAAGTCAGTGCACTGAGAGCAAGGTTGCTGGAGGCCACCGAAATTAACCATATCGGGGAGTTCCTGCAGCAGGAGAATGAAGACTTGAGGAGGGAAGTCTTAAGGCTTAAGGAGCATTCGCCGAGCATCGTTCCGGCAATCCTACAAGGCTCTTCTTCATCGCGAGCTGCTCTGCCTTCCCTCCCGCGTGCTGGTAGGAGTGCCAGGGGTAGGAACAGGGAAGGCGAGGAACAGCGTGAGAGGGAGGTGGAGGAGCTGCGCGGCGATGTTCAGTGAGCTTATGTGACTGCTGCTGGGCTCCAGAGGGATGTCACCCGACTACGGCATTTGTTCAAGAACGGTCCTCGACAAGTGTGGTCCGATGGCTACGATCAAGGCTGGCTGGATGCTCCGATGAGACTATCAGAGTTCGAGGATCTCTCCTTCATCAGAGGGTGGTTGAGTGCCCTCAAAGAGCTGCAGGTCCCGAGGAACTCGTCGTTGTGGTATCGACACGAGATGTCCTCCTCCACTCTGATGCCCAATCCATTCAGGCGGGATGATCGATGGATCCCTATTGATGCTATTCCCCAGCAACTATTGGAATTGGACGCAAATGAGGTTGTGGAGGAGCTCGCCCCTGCTCCTGATGATGGAAGGAGAGCTAACGTTGCTGATTATCTTGCTCGGAGGCTTCCACCTCCTTGAGATTTTGTTACTCTTTTTTTTTTTGATAATTGTAAATGCTTTGGGCGAGCTTCCCCGACTAAACATGTATTATCATTGTTTGTAAATATAAAAGATTAATGACAAGTTTGAGTTTTGGGCGATTTTGTCGACTACATGTTCATTCAATCCTTTTATATTTTTGTTGCTTCACAATCCTTTTTATTTTGTCATGTGAGTGTCCGCCCAGTCCAGTATAAGAATACCATTGTGCCCTCACTTTACCTTTTAGGTTGTGTCGTCACACTCCCTTAGGCCTAAGTAGGGCAATTGGCAAGGACACACCTGGTATTGGATGTCTTCATCCGATCAAGATTTTGTTCAACCAAAGTAGGTTTCATGCCTAAGAATACTCTGTAGGGCTTCATATATTTCCAGGGGCAATGCTAAGAGGTCTGTCGTGCTTCATGATGATGACCTGAGGAGGGGTGTTCCCCTGCTATGTCGACCATTATGCCTGTGATTTGGAAGGGATGTGTAATAAAATATGGCCATGATTAACTGAGAGGTTTTCATTAGTGAAATGAGAAATGAATTGTCACATAACGAATACAATAAAAGATTTAATAATAAAGTTCCTAAAAATAGAATTTCTTGAGATTAGCCGCGTTCCATGCTCGTGGTATCTCCCTGCCCTCCATCGTTTCCAAATGATAGGCACCTTGTAGGTCGTCTCTAATTATCTTATAAGGTCCTTCCCAGTTTGGGCCCATTTTGCCGTCTGATGGCTTCACTGTGTTGCCCAGAACCTTTCTTAGAACGTGGTCCCCAACTTTGAATTTCCTCGGATTGACCCTTTTGCTGTAGTGCTTCGCGAGCTGTTGCTGATAGCTCGCTAGTTTCACTAGGGCAAGTTCCCTGCGTTCGTCGGTCAGGTCGAGTTCAGCGAGCAAAACCTCATCGTTCTGGCCTTGTTTGACAAGATCGGATCTCATGTCGGCAATCCCTCTTCTAGTGGGATGATCGCCTCCATACCATATGTTAGTGAGTATGGTGTTTCTCCTGTTGCTCGCCTAGGGGTCGTTCTGTATGCCCATAGGATATGCGGTAGTTCGGTTGCCCATGCGCCTTTGGCTCGTTCTAACCGCTTCTTCAATCCAGCGATCACTATTTTGTTGGAGGCTTCAGCTTGTCAGTTGCTTTGAGGTTAGACCACCGAGCTGAAGTGGTGCCTGATCCCGTGTTCGTTGCAGAAGTCCTGGAAAGGGACACTCTCGAATTGTGTTCCATTATCAATGATGATGGTTCTGGGGATTCCGAATCAAGTGATTATATTTCTCCATACAAACCTTATCATGTCGGCATCTCGGATGTTCGCCAGTGGTTCTGCCTTAATCCACTTGGTAAAGTAATCAGTTGCGATCAACAGGTATTTGCGATTGCCGGCAGCGGTGGGCAGTGGTCCCACGATGTCCATTCCCCACTGGGCGAAGGGCCAGGGACTGGTCAGGGATTTTAATTCGCTGGCGGGCTGGTGGACCATGGGAGCGTAAAGTTAGCATTTTAGGCATTTGCGGACATATACTGCGGAGTCCTTTTGCATGTATGGCCACCAATAACCTTCCTTCATTGCTCGGAAGACTAGAGACCTTCCTCCGACATGACTTCCACAGATTCCTTCGTGAAGCTCGTGAAGCACTGCCTTGACCTCGCTTGGGTGGACGCATCTAAGGTAGGGGCCGGAGAAAGATCTTTTATATAAGTCGCCTCCTGTGGATAAGTGAAAGCGAGCAGCTTTGACTCTTATCTGGTGGGCAGTTCTCTTGTCCTCTGGAAGCGTTCCGTTTTTTAAATAGTCCTTCACGGGATCCATCCAGCTGGGGGCTGATTCCAATTGGAGTATTGGTTTTGCTTTCGTCAGCTCGCAGTTGGGGTAAATGCTTGGGCAACTGAGGAAATCGATAGGGATGACCCTTTTAAGGTTAGAATCAACTGCCGAGCTCAGGGCTGCTAAGGCATCAGCATGGCTATTTTTCCCCCTGGGAAACTGTTGGATGTTGATCTCTTCAAAGCTCGTCATTAAGTTTTTTACCAAGGAGAGGTAGGATACCATTCTCTCATCCTTCACGTTATAGTATCCACTTATCTGATTGGAAACTAGTTGCGAATCACCGAATACCTGCAAATGCTTTGCTCCCAGAGTTTGCGCCTTTTGGAGACCTGCTATTAGGGCTTCGTATTCTGCTTCGTTGTTGGAGGCTGCAAATCCCAGCCTGATTCCTTGCTCAAGGACTGTGTTTTCTGGAGTGATGAGAACAATTCCTACCCCTGCCCCCTTTGAGTTGGAGGCTCCATCAATGAATAGTTTCCAGCTTTCCACTGTAGCTTGGTTGTTTTGCTCTGTTGGCTTAGGCTGGTCGAAGGGTTCTTCACCTGTGAATTCAGCTATGAAATCAGTAAGGATTTTACCCTTGATAGCTGTCCTTGGTTGAAATTGGATGTCAAATCGGCCGAGCTCGACTGACCATTTAGACAGTCTGCCCGACAAATCCGCCTTCCTTAGGACATCCTTGAGGGGGTGTGATGTAAGGACGATGATCGTATGAGCCTCGAAGTAATGCTTCAGTTTCCTCGAGGCCATTACTAGGGAGAATGTGAGCTTTTCCAATGGTAGGTAGCGCTGCTCGGCATCTAATAAGGTTTTGCTCGCGTAATAGACTGGATGTTGGATTCCTGTAACTTCACACATTAGCGCTGAGCTGACAGTATGACTGGATACAGAGAGGTAGAGGTACAAAGAGTCCATTTGCTGTGGTATGACAAGCAATGGTGGAGAGCTTAGGTAGGACTTGAGCTCGTCTAATGCTCGCGAGCAATCTGGGGTCCATTCTACTGTCTTGCTGCCTTTTAAGAGTTGAAAGAAAGGCTTGCATCTCTCGGAGGATTTAGAAATGAAACGATTCAGAGCAGCGAGCATTCCAGTGAGCTTCTCTACATCTCGGACTGTGCGAGGAGGTTGCACTCTGTGGATTGCATCAATCTGGTCCGGATTAGCCTCTATGCCTCGCACCGAAGGAACACTTACTCGCATTGAGTTTCATTCGGTACTTATTGAGGATTTCGAAGGTACTTGACAGGTCCGAGAGGTGATTCTTCTTCTCCTTGCTCTTGACGAGCATGTCGTCTATGTAGACCTCCATTGTGTCTCCCATTTGATTCTTGAACATTTTAGTAACTAGCCGCTGATAGGTTGCCCCTGCATTTTTTAGCCCAAAAGGCATGACCTTGTAACAGTATAAACCAACTGTCGTGATAAACGCCGTTTTGTCCTGATCTGGGGCATACAGGGGAATCTGGTGATATCCTGAGTACACGTCCAGGAAACTCATTCGTTCGTGGGCTGCGGTGGCGTCTACTAGTTGGTCTATTTTCGGAAGAGGGAAGCTATCCTTGGGGCAGGCTTTGTTGAGGTCAGTGAAGTCTATGCAAACTCTCCACTTCCCGTTGCTTTTCGGAACTACCACTGGGTTGGATAACAATTTTGGGAATTGCACTTCCCGTATGGATCCTGCATCCAGCAGTTTTTCGACTTCTTTTTCTATTGCTCTGGCTTTCTCGAGAGCAGTTCGCTGTGCCTTCTGTGCTATCGGCTTGAATGTGGGATCGACGTGCAACTGATGGCAGACCATATTGGGATCGATTCCTGGAAGCTCATAGGGTTTTAAGCGAAAACATCTATGTTGCTTCTGAGTAAGGTTGACAAATCCTTTTGCTCTTGGCCAGTGAGTGACGCTCCGATCAGGAAGATTCTGCTGTTGTCGCCTTCTTTAGCCGTCACTTCTACTAGGTCCTCGATGACACGCTCGGAGGGGAGGAGCCTGGTCTTTTCCACTCCAGGCCTTCCATATTTTAATTGCTATTTGGAAGGGATTGCACCTTTCTCCACTTTCTCGCTGGGTTGAACGGCTTTTTTCTCTAGCTTTGGTCGGATTGCCGCTATGAAGCACTTCCTTGCCATCTCCTGGTCGCCATGTATCTCCATTACTCCTTGCTCGGTGACATATTTGAGTTTCTGGTGGTAGGTCGAGGAGACTGCCTTAATTGCATGAAGCCATCCCCTGCCGAGGATGGCCTGATACGGTGAATCGATGTCGACCACCAAGAATTCGATCATCTTGGAAACATTTCCAGCGAGCACTGGTAGTACTATTTTGTCCAGAGGCATTGTCATTTTTCCAGCGAAGCCGACCAGAGGGACGGTGGTTCCCTTTAGGTCGGTGGTGAACAGGTCGATGTACATTACTTTGGATGAGCTTCCTTGATCGACGAGCAGCCTGTCGATGTCAAAGTTGGCTATCCTGAGTGTAATGACTAAGGCATCATGATGTGGGGTCCTTACTCCCACAAGATCTTCATCCGTGAAGACAATATGCTTGTTGTAGTTGATGTCCTCTGCTCGCCGACGTTTTCCTGACTGTGATTTTGCTGGGTCAATCTGAAAAGCTTGCATTATCGCTGTCAGTTTCTTTACCTCCATTCGAGCTGAGTTACCTTGGATTTGCTTGACGTCAGATACTCCGTGGATCACTGCGAATTCGTGTCCGGCGTCATCTTCCAATACGTTGTCGGGTTTCGCCTATTTGTGGGCAGCCACTTTCTCTGCCTTCTTTTCTACAAAGTCATTCAAATGTCCGGACTGGGCCAACTCCTCGAGGTGGGACTTAAGAGACTTTCAGTGCTCGGTCTTATGCCCTCCCTCTTTGTGGAAAGTAATAATAAATTATACAGTTATTATTAAGATACCTTTACCCCACCCATAATGGTGTCAAATCATAGGAGTAAAGTATTTTTAATTGCTATGTTTTAAACTCCACACTTCATATAAGTAGAATCTACTAAATAAAGGGGAACTTTTATTATATATAGGTTCTCAAAGATTAACTAAATTACAAAACCCCATTGAGGCCGTTCGTAGGGGTAAAAATTTCAGTCGTTCGCATGATAAAAACCATGTCCATTTTCATACCACCGTTTGCATGGTGAAAAATATGTCCATTCACACTATCCACGAAAAATAAATCCATTCATAATAAGATTTGTACACCCCCATCCCAAGCCCAAAATTCAGATCACTATTTCCTTAAAAAAATGAAGTTCTATGCACCATATCACCCAATTATGGTCTAGGAGAGAGGATAAAGTCGACCCATATATTCGCTTCTTCACTTTCTCATATAGAATTGTGATCTTTCAATATAAAATACCATAACTAAGAGTTATTCTAAAATTTGAAGATAAATATGCTATTACATGTAAAGAGTTGATCTATCACATGATTTTATAACATCTAAAAGAATATTTTTTTTTACTCAGTTCCATTAAAATTATTTAAGCTAAACATGAAAGTGCATGAACTGGTTTATTTATTTTGATACGAAAATCATCATTTCTCCATATATCAAATAATTCTAATTGTTTCTAAACCATTTTCATAATTATAAAAATTGTTTAGGTAGAAATCATTATTTACATCATAAGAGGAGATAGTAGAATTATCTTACCTTGAATGATGAATATCGAATCCCAAAAGAAAGTTAGGAGATATTATTTTGAAAGCACCTTCTAATTGCTCCTAAAATCCCCAATTTGTGTGAAAAAGAACTAACTCGGGGGGGGGGGGGGGGGGGGGGGGGGAGACCCGTGGTGGACTTTGGGCTTTACCGTCTTGTCCCTTACTTTGAGGGGAATGATACATTTATTCCTTCTCTCGAGAGGTTCGAAGAGGAGTTCGTGGCCAAAATCAACGAGCGGCCTCAGCTAGGCTTGAGTGAGTCCACTGATACCCCTATCGTCCTTACAGATAGCATTTTGCGAGTTAGGGTGGGTAGGGGTGACTTCCCCTATTCCAACATTAAACTTAATTTTTGTGGAGGTGCCCCAGATGAGTGGGACCTCTGGGTAGATCACGTTCTCGCTAACCCTGCTCATAAGGCCGTCATCAAGGGCTTAGGTTTGACCATGATTATCTCAAGTTTAAAATCTTGCACTATTGCAAAACACTCCACCACTTTCAATCTTGTGGCTTCTCATTGGGGTATGCACTCGTATACCTTTTGTAGGAGGGTCTTAATGATAAGCCTCTCATTAAATTATTAAATGAGATTAGAGATGATTAATATTGACAAAAGTCCATGTGTTTATGCGACTGAGGTATTATTATGCAAGTCAGACATATCACGCGTATTTGTGTATTATTTACATATTAACTAGACAATATTCTAGTATTCAAAGTTTTAACATATGTTATGGGAAACATGCCATTTAAAATAGGACATGTGTCACCACGGGTTATTTGACATGTGGCGACCCACTTGGGTTGGTTTCGTTATAAATAAACCTCCCCCCCCCCCCCCCCCCCATACATTTGAGAGAGAGCTTCTTGAGAGTGGAAGAATCATTCTCTTATCTTATGAGTTTTTAGAGAGTTTGAGAATAGAGTTTTCGAAAAGAGTTTTGAGATGAGTTTCAACACCTCCCACCTCTCCAAAAAACAACCACAATGAGTTTTCCGGCGAATAGTACGAACCCACGAACTACGCTGACTTTGATTCCGAGCATAACGGATACGTAGGCGCAACCGAAGTTGCTCAAGTCAAACACGTACCAAAATCCGATATTTCCCCAAAATTAGACTACTCTCTTACATTTGGCGACTCTGCTGGGGAGGTATTCTCCATTTTTATCATGTAACGCCTCATTCGTGCTTGAAAAGTGGTGGAAATAAAGGAAAGTGTTTGAGAAAGCATTATAACAGAAAATACTCAACTCAGAATTGCCAGCATTATTTTGCATTATTTCAGATAAGTCTTTACCATCTTCTACATCTTAATGCTCCTTTAGATTTATTATAGAAATTGTAGCATGATATGTTTATCTCATACATATGATTAGTCAAAATAATATAAGATGTTTGGGATCCACTGTAATTTGATTTGAGCACAAATATTTTAGTAATCTAAAATTAGTGGCTTATCGAATATCTGAACAAACTTACCATTGCCTTTCTTTGACTGATCATCTTGATATATATGTGTATACATTCGGAGCATTTCATAAGTATCACCGTTGTTCACTATTTATTATGGATGCAGAGTTTGGTCTTTTTTTTATAAAAATATATATATTATGAAATTGTATAAATACTGTTTTGTAGAGTAACACTTTTTTATGATAGGAGTTGATATAAAAAAAAACATGAAAAGATATTTTTTATAAGAAAAGTCACTGATGGACCTCGATTAAATTAATTGGCAGACTGTACTCTAGTAAAAAAAAAGTTGCCGAAAGGAGGAGGTCACTGAAAAAAAAGTGAGTGAGCCACGTGAAAAATGATGAGCGTTGAACTAAACTAGTGTAGGTTGAGAATCTTTGCACTATTATATTAATATATTGAGATATTTTATAAATGTAAAGTACAATTGCGTACAAAACCGCGTGGGTAGCCTGTAGCTGTCACAGTTTGATTAGAAAAATATACAGTACATTTATGAACAATCCTTTATGACTTTAGTACAAGAGACGAAAGCCTATGCCAGTGAAAACCCCTAGCGTGTCTCTTCAGCAATAGTACTCCCCTGAAATGATTAAGATAAATATTTTATTGTTTTCCCTGGTGCTATATACATATTGGGTCACAAAGTATACTCGGTCAACAATCACGATTTTTTTTATTTAACCAAAGCTAAATACCCTTGTTCCGAGGAACCTCACGTCGGCAGAAAACGACGTGGCTTTGCTCCGACGAACTCTTCTCGACGACGCTCAGACTGAACCCATAACACCTGGTTCGAAGAAAATGAAAACTGATATACCAAACATTAAAAGGGCCACATCTGAGATTTGACTGAGTTTATATCAAGCGAGTTACCACAGAGGGGCGAATAAGCAACCGTGGTAGCTTGAAGTCCGATGAACCTCCATAAAGAAAAAAAAAAGATCGTGGGAGCTTAAAATCTGACAGAAGTTGATCCGGCAAAGACCTTGGCTACCAGACGTCACTAAGAGTTACGACTGTGGAATCGAAAAACTCGCCATGAAATTTTGAGAAAGGGTCAAACGAACCACCATGAATTTTGAGAATCGTTTTTGCTGAGAATTAAAATCCGATAAACCATCATTTCTTATGACCGACTCAGCTGATCTTTGAGTTTGAGAGGCGATTAAGCACGAAACCAAGTTAATCGTTATCAAGAATTGACAGAGCTTTACTCCGGTGAATCTCTTCCCGATGAAGTGTGACACCCCGACTAATTAAATACCGGGTAGCAGCTCCTTTATTAAATTAATTCAAAATGCCAAGTTGGCTCAGTTAATAGCATCACTGTCGAAAACATTTTTTAATGATTACTAACCACCTAGTATTTAAAAAGTAAGCGCCAAAATTTATTTAAAGTCCGATTAACATGCAACAAGTGTAATAAAGAATAATAACACCATTCACCATAATGAAGTAAATAGAATAACCATCACGCAATGTAAATAAAGTCTGGAGGAAAAACTCCTCACTACAATCCCACAACTGAAATAAGTAAACCGAATACTAAAACAATACATGCCAAAGTCTAAAAACTGTAATGGAAAGAAGTCTCTAATAGAAATGGGCAACATGCCCTACAACTGATAGATAAAGAATCTGGAATCCAAGTGATAGAAGCGTCTACATGCAAATCCCTGTAGCTTCCACAAACAGCTACAGCTCGTCACCAGAATGAGTATCCTATGCATGGTGTCCTTGTGGCTGGGCACCTAAAATGGTTTTACAAGAAAAGTAGATTTGAAAGCAAACGGGTCAGAGCCCGAATGTGGAGATATTTTAAAAACCTGCAAGTGCTTTAAAAACATTTAAAACATTAAATGCAAAGTACATGTTAGGACGTGCACTCACATGATATTCTCACATCTCGTCTAACTGTGCACTCCTAACGTAAGTACCCATCTACAACGACACAAACCACTATCTAAGTGACATTATCTCTAGCTAGTCTGCCATAGGTCCTACCCTTATTACTCGGTTCTATTAACATTACAAGGCTCGTAATTAAATAGGGGTTTAACGTAAACTCAGATGCTCAATATGCAGTATATTACTCTATCAGCTAACCCGTTATGTTTCTCGAAACAATACCGTACTTATATTCACAACATTAACATGAAGGTTCCCATTAATTAATTGTATATTATTCACATTATAAATATACAATACAAGCACCCCGAGAACTAAGCTGCTGTGCACACATACTCTGCTATCCATCCCGGTACATCACGTACATAAGGATTACATATTCCGAATCTCTCAGGAATAGTTAACAGATAACAACATCACAAATAATGGAGGCGAACACAGTCACATCACATGGGTCACGCACATACCTACGCTCCCACGATCAGCGGACTTATTAATATCCCAATAAGTCTTTCTATGACCTATGTTCATCAAGGTAACCAGTCTAAATCCGGGCAACACAAGGATTAGAGGGCCCTAAGCGAACGCAAACCTCCCGTGATAGTAAGTATGGTAGGTATGTCATACACACAATTCATATACCAATACTAAGTAAGCACACGTCTTAGTAATCTCGTAGTTTAATTGTAGTACTATTCTCATTCTAGTACCAATATATAATTTATACACTTTATACGATTCCGGTTTATAATCATACGCGCCATAATCTATTCTCACGTCGTAGTAGACACTCACGTCTCAACCCAAACGGTTCATTGATTTAAATCACTCGTATATAATTTACTCCTCATAATAACCCAAAAGTCCCAAATCCATCAATACATCATCAAAGGAATGTTAACTCTACCCTCGAACAAGTTTACGGGACTCCAAAAATCAAAACAGGCCAAAAAGGTCCAAACTGCCGGCTCGTTAGAAGTCTCGTTCGAACGAGGCTGTTCGAACGAGATTAAACTGTCAGCTCGTTAGAAGTCTCGTTCGAACGAGACTGTTCAAACGAGATCCAGTTCGTTCGAACGAACTGTACCTTCTAACGAGATCTCGTTCGAACGAAGTTATTGAACGAAGTTCCCTTTCGTTAGAAGCGACTGGTCGATTCGTTAGAAGCTCGTTCGAACGAGTTCGTTCGAACGACCTGGGCAGGGGCTTCTAACGACCTACCAGTTTCGTCCCAGATTTGTCTAAATCTCATTTTTCACCATTTATACTCCTCAAATCTCCTCCAAACTTAGTCCCAACCTTTGTTTTAAGTTCTCTAATCATCCTAAAACATGCTAAGGTCATACACTAACATCTTTTAAGGGATTAATACATCCTAAACATCATTAACTCACAAGTTTCTACATTTTCCCCAATTTTCTTCAAGAACAAAAACCCTAGATTATTATCATCATAAATTCCCAGATTTTAATCCGTTGTTACATCACATAAATATGAAATCTCTGAATTCAATCTTCAAACAACGTTTTGTACATGCAAACCTATACCCAAAATTAAACTAATAACTTCCAATTTCATGGGTATTCCTTTAACTCTTAAATAAGATTGATTATCAAGATTTCTAACATGGAAGAAGCATTCACTGCATAAAGAATGTAATTTAAATCACTTGCCTTGAGTTTATTTCTGATTTTGATGACGATTTCCTCTCTCTTTCTGCAGAATTTCCTCTCTCTCTCTTTCTCCAAGCTTCTTCTCCAAAGGTGGCTATGGTGGCTAGGGTTTGCTTTGGGAAGGTATTAGAAAACCTAATTCTAATAACCTACGTAGCTTGTTGGGTTAATATGGGTTGGTTAGTGGCTTAGTGGGTCAATTCCCAATTAGATTAAAACTCCCAATTTTCGTCACTTTTAATTCTCCAAAAATACAAAATTACTAAAATGCCCTTTATGTTGCCGGTATGGCCTAAAAATACCCCGGGACCCAAACTAAACTCCCGGCTAGTGTTTTCTGACTATCTCGACCCTTCCGGACGCATTGGCGCACTCGAAACGACCATACGGTTAATAGAATTTAAATTCACTTTTATAATCAAAATACTACACCGTGACGCGGCGGTCACACGTGTCTCAACAAAATTTCTAAAATGCCGTATATAAATCTTACGACAAATTTTTCATAATTCAATATTCATATAAAAACATGTATGCACATAATCAAATAACAACTCGCATCTCGTTAGTATTTTTAACCCGGATTAATTTCCAATTAATACGCATTTAATTAATTAATCCCAAAAATAAATATAGCCAAAAGTACGGGGTATTACATACTTCCCCCCTAATAACTGAATTTCGTCCCGAAATTCGAAACTAGAAAGTACCTGCTAAAAACAAATCTGGATAACGTTCGCGCATCTCATCCTCGCGCTCCCATGTGGACTCCTCGACATTGTGATGTCGCCACTGAACACGCACTAACGGAACTATCTTTGACCGCAGTTTCCTCTCGCTTCGGTCCAAAATAGCAATCGGCCCCTCCTCGTAGGAGCTATCCGACTGGAGATCGATGTCCTCCACAGCAATGTGAGAATGAGACAAATTATCTCTGAGGTATTTCCTTAGCGAGGAAATATGGAACACATCATGAATCCGATGCAAATGCTCCGGTAACCCAAGTCTATACGCAACCGGTCCGATCCGCTCAATAATAGGAAACGGCCCCACATACCTTGGTGCCAACTTCCCCTTCTTCTCGAAACGCATAATCCCCTTCATAGGAGACACTCTGAGCAAAACCTGGTCCCCCACTTGGAACTCTCTGAAAAACCTCTTCGCATCAGCATAACTCTTCTGCCTGTCTTGAGCTACCCGAATGCGACTCCGAATCAAATCAATCCTTGCCGAAGTATCCTGAATCACTTCCGGCCCAAGTAGTTTGTTGTCCCCCACCTCTAACCAACATGCTGGGGAATGACAAGGCCTACCGTACAATGCCTCAAACGGAGCCATGCCAATAGTGAACCGATAGGAGTTGTTGTAAGCAAACTCCACCAGTGGAAGGTACTGCTCCCATCCACCCCCGAAGTCAATAATGCACATGCGTAGCATGTCTTCCAACATCTGATTTGTGCACTCTGTCTGCCCATCGGTCTGCAGATGATAAGTCGTACTCAACCGCAATTCCGTGCCCATGGCCTCCTGGAAACTTTCCCAAAACCTCGAAACAAATATCTTGTCTCTGTCAGACACGATATTTAGGGGTACACCGTGAAGTCTTACAACCTCTGAAATGAAGAGCTGGGCATACTGTCCCGTAGTGTAGTCAGTCCTTACGGGTAAAAAGTGAGCGACCTTGGACAAGCTGTCCACAATTACCCAAACGGAGTCGTGACCCCTCTGCGACGTAGGTAACCCCGTGATAAAGTCCAAGGATATGCTCTCCCACATCCACACCGGGACCTCCAACGGCTGTAACAGTCCTGCCGGTCTCTGATGATCCACTTTAACAAGCTGACAAGTGGCGCATTTCGAAACAAACTCAGCGATATCTCTCTTCATACCGCTCCACCAATACTGGCGTCTCATGTCTTGGTACATTTTGTCCCCTCCGGGATGTACCATGAGCCGTGCGACTCTGACATCACCTCGTGTCGCAATTCCTCCCCTTCCGGAACCACCAATCTCTCATTGAAGCGTAATCCCCCGTCTGAGCTAACGGTATAGGACTCGGCTCCCTCTGCTAGTAATCGAACTATCTGCTCCTGACAGAACGAGTCATTAGCCTGTGCCCGTACTACCTTCGTGACAATCTGCGGTGTAACGGTCATCACAGACATGAAAGGTCGGGCCACTGCATCCTGGTGTCCCAATTCCTTCCACTTTGCCTTCCACACCTCTGCCACCTCATCTGCTGGCCTACGGCTCAACGCGTCTGCTACCATGTTAGCCTTGCCTGGGTGATACTGGATATCGAACTGGTAGTCTTTCACAAACTCAAGCCACCTACGCTGCCTCATATTCAACTCCTTCTGCGTGAATAGGTACTGTAGGGACTTGTGGTCCGTGAACAGTTGGAACTTCTCCCCCAAAAGATAGTGCCTCCAAATCCGTAGGGCAAATACCACTGCTGCCAACTCCAAATCATGCGTGGGGTAATTCTTCTCCTGAGTCTTAAGCTTACGGGAAGCATAAGCTATGGCCTGTCTCTCCTGCTGTAATACACCTCCAAGCCCTTGCAAAGAAGCATCGGTGTAAACCAAATACTCAACTCCCGGTCTCGGCAATGCTAACACAGGTGCTGAGGTCAATTTGTCCTTCAATTCATCGAATGCCAGCTGACAGGCATCACTCCAGATGTATGGCACACCCTTACGAGTCAGATGTGTCAAAGGACCTGCTATCTCTGAGAAACCCCGAATGAACCTCCTGTAGTATCCTGCTAGACCCAAGAAACTACGAATCTCCGTCGGTGTCGTGGGCTGTCCCCACTCCCTCACCGCTGATACTTTCCCCGGATCAACAGATATTCCCCGGTCGGAAATGATATGTCCCAAAAACTGGACCTCCTTCAGCCAAAACCCGCATTTCTCATATTTTGCATACAACTCGTTCTTACGAAGTGTCTACAAAACCTGCCTCAAATGCTCGGCGTGCTCCTCCTCTGTCTGGGAGTAAACCAGTATATCATCAATAAAGACAATGACAAACTGATCTAGGAAATCCCTGAACACTCTATTCATCAAGTCCATAAACACTGCTGGAGCGTTGGTCAAACCGAAAGGCATAACCCGAAACTCGTAAGAACCATATCTCGACAAGAACGCAGTCTTCGAGACATCCTCCTCCCTGATACGCAACTGATGGTATCCCGATCTCAAATCAATCTTCGAGAAGAAAGAAGCTCCTCTCAACTGGTCGAATAAGTCATCGATTCGAGGCAACGAATACTTATTCCGTATCGTGACATTATTCAACTCTCGATAGTCCACACACAATCTTAGTGAACCATCCCTCTTCTTTACAAACAAAACTGGAGCGCCCCAAGGTGAGGTACTCCTGCGAATAAAGCCCTGACCTAACAGTTGCTCTATCTGATCTCGTAGCTCTCGTATCTCTGCCGGAGCCATACGGTACGGTGCGCGTGCTATAGGCCTCGTATCTGGCAATAGGTCTATAACAAAGTCTATCTCTCGACTGGGGGGTAGGCCTGATATCTCCTGAAACACATCCGAATACTCCCTGACTACTGGGATAGAATCTAAAGGAATCACTACCTCCTTAGAGGTATCCTCCTCAATGTAATACAGATGAGCGGTCGATCCTCCCTCTGGGCGAGGCATCGCCACTATAAACATCTCTTGCCCCGGAATGGCAAAAACAATGCTCCCGCTGAAGCAATAAATCATGGCCCTATAAGCTACGAGCCAATCCATACCGATAATCACATCGTGAACATGCATATCTAATACCAACATGTCTGCAGGTAATACCAAACCACCAATCTCTACCCCCACTCCCCGGCATATAAAGAAAATAAGTGACCCACTCCCCAATGGTGAGTCGACACACGTCACTGTGCTCTCTGCCGTAGCTAACAATCCTAAAGCTTTCGCGAAGTGTGTAGCTATAAAACAGTGTGTAGCCCCCGTATCAAATAATACCCGACCCATAGTGCCATGGATAGGAAACGTACCCTCAATCGCGGGCGGTGCCTGAGGAACTGTAGCCTGGTGGACGTTGTAGACACGTCCATACTGTAGCTGCCTCTGCTGAACTGGGACTGCTGGAATGGGTGACAATGCTGCCATCTGTGGCGGTGCGGGAAGAGCGGCGGGAAACAAAGGCCTCTGTGGCTCCTGGCGAGCACCCTGCTGCTGCTGCTGTGGGGCCCTGCCCTTATCAGGACAATCCTGTCGCTTATGGACAGTCTTTCCACAAATAAAACACTTCCCTGGGAAGTTCCCTCCTCTCTGCCCCTGCGGTCCCCGGCCCTGGTGGCCGTTACCGTTCCTCCCTTGGCCCTGCTGGCCCTGGTGAAACTGCTGCCCATTCTGCCCCTGTTGGCCGTTTGGACCCTGATGGCCCTGACGGAAACCTCCCTGTCCCTGTCTATAGTTCCCTGATCGGAATCTCTTCTGATCCCCCTGCTGCGAACCCTGCTCACCCTGTCTCTGCCCCTGGACAGATTGTGCCCCACCAGCACCATGTCCTCCAGTCCTGCCCTGATGGCTAGACTCTCCCGACCTCTTGCCCTCAGCCATATGAAAGCGATGGTCCTGGCAGTGTAACAAAGCAGCGTTAACCACATCAGAATACGTGGCCAACGAAAGGTTCCCTAACAGATGCTGACGGATCCTCCATGTCAACCCGTCCGTGAACTTCTCAATCTTCTTCTTCTCTGTTGGTATTTCATCTGGAATGATATTCAACAGATTCGTGAACTCGGCCTCATACTTGGCCACAGTCTTACCCTCTTGCCTCAGATTCATAAGTTTCCTCCTCATTTCCGTGTGAACAGCCGACGGAAAGGACTTGCGGTCAAACCGCACCCAGAAGTCCTGAATAGTGAGAGTATCCCTCTCCTCCACGGTGGTAATAGACTCCCACCACTGCAGTGCAGATCCAACTAGCTTGAAAGTAGCTAGCACCTGCTTCTGGACGTCCGTGCACTCATACATCCTTAAGTGCCTCTGCATATCCTTCCTCCACTAGCTCGAGACTACCACATCTGAGCTACCTGCAAACTCTGGCGGATGCGCTTTCTGAAAAGCGTCACGTACACGCTCCCAAGCAGACGGGAATGCATTTACCTGTGCTGGCGCGGTAACTGGCGCCTGAGGGGGTGCCTGCTGAACAACGGCAATTGCGGCATTTACCGCTTGGGCTACTATAGCTGCAACCTCAGCGGCGTTCATCATGCCCTGAACTGGAGCGGGCTGGGGTTCGGGCGTTGCATCCCTGGGAACTCGTCGTGCACGTCGTGGAGGCATCTGAAATAAGAACAAAGTTTATAAGTTCGTTGTTTATAAACTTAAAATAGCTGAAGAACGAAGCATACACAAAAGAGTACAACAGTCCTAAAATATAGGGCTCTATATCAAAGAAACTTAGCGAAAACATAATAAGCCATCAGATCCTAAAGGACACTAGAACCTGATGCTCTGATACCACCTGTGACACCCTGACTAATTAAATACCGGGTAGCTGCTCCTTTATTAAATTAATTCAAAATGCCAAGTTGGCTCAGTTAATAGCATCACTGTCGAAAACATTTTTTAATGATTACTAACCACCTAGTATTTAAAAAGTAAGTGCCAAAATTTATTTAAAGTCTGATTAACATGCAACAAGTGTAATAAAGAATAATAACACCATTCACCATAATGAAGTAAATAGAATAACCATCACGCAATGTAAATAAAGTCTGGAGGAAAAACTCCTCACTACAATCCCACAACTGAAATAAGTAAACCGAATACTAAAACAATACATGCCAAAGTCTGAAAACTGTAATGGAAAGAAGTCTCTAATAGAAATGGGCAACATGCCCTACAACTGATAGATAAAGAATCTGGAATCCAAGTGATAGAAGCGTCTACAAGCAAATCCCTGTAGCTTCCACAAACAGCTACAGCTCGTCACCAGAATGAGTATCCTATGCATGGTGTCCTTGTGGCTGGGCACCTAAAATGGTTTTACAAGAAAAGTAGATTTGAAAGCAAACGGGTCAGAGCCCGAATGTGGAGATATTTTAAAAACCTGCAAGTGCTTTAAAAACATTTAAAACATTAAATGCAAAGTACATGTTAGGACGTGCACTCACATGATATTCTCACCTCTCGTCTAACTGTGCACTCCTAACGTAAGTACCCATCTACAACGACACAAACCACTAGCTAAGTGACATTATCTCTAGCTAGTCTGCCATAGGTCCTACCCTTATTACTCGGTTCTATTAACATTACAAGGCTCGTAATTAAATAGGGGTTTAACGTAAACTCAGATGCTCAATATGCAGTATATTACTCTATCAGCTAACCCGTTATGTTTCTCGAAACAATACCGTACTTATATTCACAACATTAACATGAAGGTTCCCATTAATTAATTGTATATTATTCACATTATAAATATACAATACAAGCACCCCGAGAACTAAGCTGCTGTGCACACATACTCTGCTATCCATCCCGGTACATCACGTACATAAGGATTACATATTCCGAATCTCTCAGGAATAGTTAACAGATAACAACATCACAAATAATGGAGGCGAACACAGTCACATCACATGGGTCACGCACATACCTACGCTCCCACGATCAGCGGACTTATTAATATCCCAATAAGTCTTTCTATGACCTATGTTCATCAAGGTAACCAGTCTAAATCCGGGCAACACAAGGATTAGAGGGCCCTAAGCGAACGCAAACCTCCCGTGATAGTAAGTATGGTAGGTATGTCATACACACAATTCATATACCAATACTAAGTAAGCACACGTCTTAGTAATCTCGTAGTTTAATTGTAGTACTATTCTCATTCTAGTACCAATATATAATTTATACACTTTATACGATTCCGGTTTATAATCATACGCGCCATAATCTATTCTCACGTCGTAGTAGACACTCACGTCTCAACCCAAACGGTTCATTGATTTAAATCACTCGTACATAATTTACTCCTCATAATAACCCAAAAGTCCCAAATCCATCAATACATCATCAAAGGAATGTTAACTCTACCCTCGAACAAGTTTACGGGACTCCAAAAATCAAAACAGGCCAAAAAGTCCCAAACTGCCGGCTCGTTAGAAGTCTCGTTCGAACGAGGCTGTTCGAACGAGATTAAACTGTCAGCTCGTTAGAAGTCTCATTCGAACGAGACTGTTCGAACGAGATCCAGTTCGTTCGAACGAACTGTACCTTCTAACGAGATCTCGTTCGAACGAAGTTATCGAACGAAGTTCCCTTTCGTTAGAAGCGACTGGTCGATTCGTTAGAAGCTCATTCGAACGATTTCGTTCGAACGACCTGGGCAGGGGCTTCTAACGACCTACCAATTTCGTCCCAGATTTGTCTAAATCTCGTTTTTCACCATTTATACTCCTCAAATCTCCTCCAAACTTAGTCCCAACCATTGTTTTAAGTTCTCTAATCATCCTAAAACATGCTAAGGTCATACACTAACATCTTTTAAGGGATTAATACATCCTAAACATCATTAACTCACAAGTTTCTACATTTTCCCCAATTTTCTTCAAGAACAAAAACCCTAGATTATTATCATCATAAATTCCCAGATTTTAATCCGTTGTTACATCACATAAATATGAAATCTCTGAATTCAATCTTCAAACAACGTTTTGTACATGCAAACCTATACCCAAAATTAAACTAATAACTTCCAATTTCATGGGTTTTCCTTTAACTCTTAAATAAGATTGATTATCAAGATTTCTAACATGGAAGAAGCATTCACTGCATAAAGAATGTAATTTAAATCACTTGCCTTGAGTTTATTTCTGATTTTGATGACGATTTCCTCTCTCTTTCTGCAGAATTTCCTCTCTCTCTCTTTCTCCAAGCTTCTTCTCCAAAGGTGGCTATGGTGGCTAGGGTTTGCTTTGGGAAGGTATTAGAAAACCTAATTCTAATAACCTACGTAGCTTGTTGGGTTAATATGGGTTGGTTAGTGGCTTAGTGGGTCAATTCCCAATCAGATTAAAACTCCCAATTTTCGTCACTTTTAATTCTCCAAAAATACAAAATTACTAAAATGCCCTTTATGTTGCCGGTATGGCCTAAAAATACCCCGGGACCCAAACTAAACCCCCGGCTAGTGTTTTCTGACTATCTCGACCCTTCCGGACGCGTTGGCGCACTCGAAACGACCATACGGATAATATAATTTAAATTCACTTTTATAATCAAAATATTACACCGTGACGCGGCGGTCACACGCGTCTCAACAAAATTTCTAAAATGCCGTATATAAATCTTACGACAAATTTTTCGTAATTCAATATTCATATAAAAACATGTATGCACATAATCAAATACCAACTCGCATCTCGTTAGTATTTTTAACCCGGATTAATTTCCAATTAATACGCATTTAATTAATTAATCCCAAAAATAAATATAGCCAAAAGTACGGGGTATTACATGAAGCTCGGAGTGAACCAAAATAAATGTTCGAGGGAACTCGTTCGAAGAAACTCAAAATGTAGTGACCATCTTCGTATGTATGTGTGGATCCGACACAAAATTCAACGGATTCACCTGTGATTTTTCAAAACCAAACGGAAATTTCTGCGAGGACCCTGTACCCGATGAAACTCAAACTGGAAGGGGACCGTTGCTGCCACCCGATTCACCATACGAGTTACCATGCTTAGATTTAAATGGGGAACAAAGTGAGACAACACTCCGATAGAACTTAGGGTCGAAATCCGTTGGACCTTATTTTGTACAATATAAGATTGGAACTTTAAATGGGGCGGGCAACCTGAGATGGACTCACCATGGAAACAGTTGGTGGTATGAACGAACGGAGGGCTTTGAAATTGGATGAAGTTTTTTTTTTTTTTTTAAAAAGAAAAAAGAAAAAAAAACATCGTGGGAACTTTCATCCCTCATCTTTTGGCTTTATTTTTGAAGAGTGTTTGCCAGCTTGCCACGGGAAGATTTTTAAAAAGAGATCCACAAAAGAATGTTTGATATTACGTGTTCCCTCTAACATAACACCTGTTGGAACGAGTTGGGTGTGTGCGTATAATTAAGAAATGAGTGCTACTATCCACTTAATGGAATTACCCAAATGATTATAATATAATTATGATATTATTGAATAAATGAGGTTATTTTATATTTATTCTTGAAATTATACATATTTATTATATATATATTGAGAGGTATATTTACTCATAGTTTTAAATCCACAGTATTACACACCAAGTGTCAATTGGATTATAAATGAACTACTATTGAGTTAGATTCTTCGAAAACTCTCAAATTGACGAGGCATGTCATTTTTTAATGTCAATTCATGAGGGTACCATTTATTAACAACTATGAGTATCGTTGTTGCATGTTATTTGAATAAAATAAAGGCTAGAATAATATCAAAATGATATGCGTGACTCCACAATTGAAAATGAATGTCTTTATCACGCTTAGTGACGAATCGTATATATTATTTTTGGGGGGCTTCCTCGAAACATCTGTGTGCATGTCTATTGAGAAACATAAATCACATCATGCAGTTATTATGTTCAGGGGATGAAACTAAAAGTGACTCAGATGGAGTATGATGTATATTATGCGATATTTTATAGAAAAACTTGTGCATATTATTTTATGTTTATTTCATAGATTATGAATCATTTATGAAAGTGTTGAGTATGTTACAATTCATGATTAACCTTGATATTTTACACACTCTTGAGTTTGATAAGACTTGCACTTAAACGACATTAAATTGTGCGCGATACACCTACGAGAATCGGTGGTTATGATTCATTTGCACAGATTTCCCCGGACTTTATTAAAATTTTATTTTATTACATCAAATAAAATAAAATAAAGGGGGCATAATGAGAATTGAACTTAAATATTTCCTGAGTTTTACTAACCATTTGCAATATTATATTATTGTGTCAGAAAGATATTATTTTGTAGAGACTCCTGAATGAGCAGATATGAAGCGACGCTGACATCAGGTCATTGTTCAAAGACATGATAGTTTGAGATACACCCCATGAAATGTAATAATTAGGTTGCTTTCATTTCTTTTTCGGTTGGGAATTGTAAACGATATATGTAATTTATTTTATTATATTTTATCATGAGATAAAATCAAATAAAGGGGGCAAATGAATATTATGATGTAACGTAGCTTGTAGTCTAAAGCTTCTTCGACATCATCCACGCCAAGGTTAGACTGATGAACCTTCAGAGTATAGTAACGTCCAAGTAGACTATTACAAAAGCTTCTTCAACTTCTTTCGCAAAGAGTTTTAGACGAATTAAATAGTTATCACTCAGAGATTGACAAAGTCATAGTCATCCTTCAGATATGACATCATATTACAAGAACTTTGCGATTATTGTGGTAAGTCTTCTTCAAAAGTGTATTATATTCCAAAAAAACCCGATGAAATTGGTAAGTGGTTGAACCACGTAGTTGTGACTTAACTCGTCCGTAGAACTTGGTCATTGATTCAAATAGACAAAGGACCACACTCGATTTGTCATTCGGCAGGTATGGGCTCCCGTCCTGAAAAAGTGATACAGAAGAATGAGTTTATGAGAAATCTTAGCAAGCGTTTTCGTTGTTAAGTCACCGTTATAAGGTGGAGTTTATGAAAAATCTTAACAAGCACTTTCGTTGTTAAGTCATCGTTATAAGGTGGAGTTTATGAAAAATCTTAACAAGCGTTTTTCGTTGTTAAGTCACCGTTATAAGGTGGAGTTTATGAAAAATCTTAACAAGCTTTTTCGTTGTTAAGTCACCGTTATAAGGTGGAGTTTATGACAAATCTTAACAAGTGTTTTTGTTGTTAAGTCACCGTTATAAGGTGGAGTTTATGAAAAATCTTAACAAGCGTTTTCGTTGTTAAGTCACTGTTATAAGGTGGAGTTTATGAAAAATCTTAACAACCGTTTTCGTTGTTAAGTCACCGTTATAAGGTGGAGTTTATGACAAATCTTAACAAGTGTTTTCGTTGTTAAGTCACCGTTATAAGGTCGAGTGTATGAAAAATCTTAACAAGCATTTTCGTTGTTAAGTCACCGTTATAAGGTGGAGTTTATGAAAAATCTTAACAAGTGTTTTCCTTGTTAAGTCACCGTTATAAGGTGGAGTTTATGAAAAATCTTAACAAATGTTTTCGTTGTTAAGTCACCGTTATAGGTGGAGTTTATGGAAAATCTTAACAAGTGTTTTCGTTGTTAAGTCATCGTTATGGGTGTCGCCGTTATTGGTGAAGTTTTACAAAAATCTTAACAAGTATTTTCATTGTTAAGTCACCGTTATAGGTGGAGTTTATGGAAAATCTTAACAAGTATTTTCGTTGTTAAGTCACCGTTATGGGTGTCGCCGTTATTGGTGAACTTTTACGAAAAATCTTAACAAGTGTTTTCATTGTTAAGTCACCGTTATAGGTGGAGTTAATGAAAGATCTTAACAAGTGTTTTCATTGTTAAGTCACCATAATAGGTGGAGTTTACAAAAATTCTTAACAAGTGTTTTCGTTGTTAAAGTCACCGTTATGGGTGTCGCCGTTATTGGTGAAGTTTTACAAAAAATCTTAACAAGTGTTTTCATTGTTAAGTCACCATTATAGGTGGATTTTATGGAAAATCTTAACAAGTGTTTTCGTTGTTAAGTCACCGTTATGGGTGTCGCCGTTATTGGTGAAGTTTTACGAAAAATCTTAACAAGTGTTTTCATTGTTAAGTCACCATTATAGGTGGAGTTTACAAAAATCTTAATAAGTGTGTTTTCATTGTTAAGTCACCTCTAACGGTGGAGTTTGCGAAAAACCTTAACAAGTATGTTTTCATTGTTAAGTCACCTCTAACGGTGGAGTTTACGAGAAACCTTGACAAGTGTGTTCTCATCATTAAGTTGCCTTATAGGTGAGTTTGTGAAAAACATTAAAAAGTGGTAATTTGAGCAAGTCAATAATATGTACATACACAAGAAACCTCATCGTGATTAAAACAAGTCAAAAAAACATGTGCATGCACTAAAAGATTAATCGAGAACAATGAAGTAGTTATTATGTAAACCATAATAATACTTTCACCAAGAGTAGTTGAGAATGCTAAAAGAGAATGATGAAGTAGTTATTATGTAAACCATAATAATACTTTCACCAAACTTGAGAACGACTAAGTACTTATTATGTAAACCATAATAATACTTACACCAAGCTTGGTTGAGAATGATGAAAAAGAATGCTGAGGTAGTTATTATGTGTCCATGATAATACTTTTTACCAAAGTAGAGTTGCAAACAATCGCAATAAAAATGCGGATGCATGTTCATTTAAGTAGGAATGGGGGCAACACTCAATATGTATATCATTCGCATGAAAAGAATGATAAACGAGGTCCTTCGGAATAACCTATGAGATCAAAGCCTCAAAATGAGATTCAAGATATGAGATATGAAATTGATGTATATCATATAACTAAGATATGAAATATGAGATTGCATTATATCATAAAATGTGATATATGAGGTAAAAGTACATCATCAAGATAAAATGAGATATGAGATTATTACCCACGATCCATAGGTCGATCGAACATATGAAAACTGTCTAAAGTTATTTCGTACATACAGTCGATATATTTGAGACATGTATCAATATATCAACTATATGTATGAGGGGGAAAATGTAGGAGGGGCTTAATGATAAGCCTCTCATTAAATTATTAAATGAGATTAGAGATGATTAATATTGACAAAAGTCCATGTGTTTATGCGACTGAGGTATTATTATGCAAGTCAGACATATCACGCGTATTTGTGTATTATTTACATATTAACTAGACAATATTCTAGTATTCAAAGTTTTGACATATGTTATGGGACACATGCCATTTAAAATAGGACATGTGTCACCACGGGTTATTTGACATGTGGCGACCCACTTGGGTTGGTTTCGCTATAAATAAGCCTCCCCCCATACATTTCAGAGAGAGCTTCTTGAGAGTGGAAGAATCATTCTCTTATCTTATGAGTTTTTAGAGAGTTTGAGAATAGAGTTTTCGAAAAGAGTTTTGAGATGAGTTTCAACACCTCCCACCTCTCCGAAAAACAACCACAATGAGTTTTTCGGCGAATAGTACGAACCCACGAACTACGCTGACTTTGATTCCGAGCATAATGGATACATAGGCGCAACCGAAGTTGCTCAAGTCAAAGACGTACCAAAATCCGATATTTCCCCAAAATTAGACTACTCTCTTACACCTTTATTACCTATTAGGAAGAAGTTACTATTACCATGGAGGATATGTGCGAGCTGACGGGTCTTCATTACTTGGGGAGACATGTTTTTATTGATGGTTTTGAGGATAGAGAGGAGGAAGAGATGTATCAAGAACTGCAACAAGCCTTGTCTGAGTGTTCTTGGTAGTTGTTATTAACAAGACGAGTGCCACTAGGCACTCTTTTACAAAGTGGAAAAGATATTGGTTCAGGGACTTCGAATGTATCCCTAAAGAGGAGAGTACGAGCAGAGTGATCAAAATCTAGGATAGGCCCAAAATCAGGTCTCCTTCACACTTAGCTTCATTCTTTGTCACTTTGCTGAGAAGATTTTTATTCCCAGGGAGACCAGATGATTCTCCTCACGAGTTTCTTTTTAGATTGGATATCAGGCTTGCTTGAGAGATGGATGTGCCCCTCGCAACACTTACCTTAGGATCTATGTATACTTGGCTAGATTGTACACACATGGATATGGAACGATCTAATGGTCTCCATGATGTGACCAACTTTGTTAATTCATTTATCTTGATGGCCTTTCTCTTTGAGAGGTTTCCAAACTTTTCTCTAGAATCTCGTGCTTGTCATAATGATGCTACTCAAATTACTAGGTGGCACAAAATGAATCCTAAGAACCCTTTGGGGCCCCTTATTGATAATATGGATGAAATTTTCTTTTACCCCTACAACAAGCGAGTGGGTGGCGCCTTCTTATGGAGCTCCTTCCCAGATCTTGGGGGCACGTTCTATTATCCTTCAAGTGTGGAGTTTGTATCTACATGCCCCCACATTTATGTGATGGCCATGCTCCTTTTTTGCACTCTCCCTTCATTAGCAGACCTTATCCAAGGTTTAGACTTTTATGAGTTCGAACGAGTGAGGAGACATTTTGGCTACGATCAAGGAGTTCATACCCCCATTTATCTATTGAGCACCTCTCCTTTAAAACTATACTTGGAGGCATATGCCAACTTTACCCTCGAGGGGATGCTTCATACGATCGATAGGCTAGTGGGGGGACTTTTTTACCTCCTCATGATTCTCTGTCCTAATTTATCCATTCGTGGTTCAACCTTTAGCAATGATAATTTATTTTGATCAAGAATTGTATCATGGATGTTCCCCATGAAACCATCCCCACAAAGATACCAAACAATGACAAATACTTAGGGAAGAAGAAGTAAAAGGAGTTGTGGTTTTGTATCTCAATAGCCAAGACCCCCTCGAGCAAGTCACACATGTTCTTGTGAGATCCTTGCGCGAGAAGTCCATTTTTGTGAAACATCGTGAACCCCAACTAGCTAAGGTAAAGGAAAAAGCCAAGTCCAAATCCCCTTCTAAAAGGAAACACCTAGATGTAGATGTGACCAACTTTATTCTTGATTCCCTTAATGATCCTTGCCCCCCTCTTCTCATATGAGTATTAGGGCCAGAAAGAAGAAGAAGACTAGTGTTGAGACTGTTGCCCCCCCTTCAATTCCATACCCAGGATCAGACACTAATACCCTTGGGATTGAATAGACTTACCAAACTATTCCTGAGCAAGGCTATGAAGCCTTAGGTATGTCTACTCAGGATCCATCCATCTCATCAACCCCTATTACTGAAGGTACTCTAGCTAATTCCCTCTTACTTAGTGAAACTATTAGTTATGAGGTCTCGAGTGTCTATTCCCTTCTTACTCACTTGAAGAGGAACATGTTAATTATGGAAGCACCTCTTCCTATGATGATAACAATTCTTCTTCAAATGACATCGGTGTTGTTTATTCACATCATGATTACTGGCATAAAACTTGTGCTTTATTACTAGTTTCGAAGGGACCTGATAGCGAGGATGATACCATGATTTACTCCCTCTCTACTTCCATCCCCACTACTGGGAAGCTTCCCTATGGGCATGAACCTCGCCCTTCCACCGTAAGTGTCTGTACCATTTCCTTTATTCTTTCCCTCACTTTCTTACTTAACTTCTCTTCACTTTATTTTCTGATCTTTAACCTTGGTTTTTTCTTTTGTGCAGGTTTCCTTTCAAGAGGTGACTGGCTTTTAGGGGTGGGGATCAACCTCTCATCTTCACTTGCCCCCATTTGCGGATCCCCCTTTTATTCCCGAGAGTAACTCCATGGTCGTCTCTTCTTTAGGTATTTCTAAGGAGGTAAGGTTCTTAATACTTTAATATCTTCTTATGTTATTTCTCTGTCCAACTATTTTTTACATTTTCTGCTTGTATTTATTTGTAACTTTCGATTATATTTCCCACCTCTGCGAGGGGGTCTTTCATGGTTTCTCTTACTGTGCAGGTACTCACCCATTGCCTCAAGTACTTTCCTTTTCTCATTTCTTCATTTGTTAGCTCATAATTGTTTTTTGCTAACTTATTTATACATATGTCATCCTAACATGTGACTAAAACTCCTAGTTCACCTTCCAGGCCACCTTCCCCTTCTTTAACGAGTAGCTCTATTACTAGTCCTTCTATCGTCCTTCCTATAAAGGTGATTTTTGGTTCTTTCCTTACATGTGTTTTGAATCTTATTTGTTACTATATTAATTCTAGATGTTGTATTTGAACTTTATGTTATAGGGATCTATTTCATAAAACCCTTCCACTAGCGGTGGGATATTCCTACCTACGGGAGTTGTTATTTCTAGGCTTCCTCCTTCTGGAAGGATATCTATTCCTAGGGTCAGTCTCTCCATGGACAACAAACCATTGACTCATCCCATTCCTAGCTAACCCATTTACATCATGGCTATTAACAAACTTATTTCACAGCTTTCTTCTTCGTTACAGATATTCATTTGTCTTGCTTTGTTATATATGTTTTTTTTTATTCCTCAGTTGGTCTTTTCCTTATAAGCTGTTTTTTGGGAGGCTGTCACGAGCACCTCGGTAACCTCTACAGTTAGTTTGAGCCCTTCTACCCCTCCCAGGGTTCACGTACTTAACTATTCTTGACTTTAGTCTTTTGATAACTCTAGTTCAATTACAACTCATTTCTTGCTTGTCTACTCTTCAGGCCAATGTTAATACTATAATATCGCTACCTCTGGAATGGGCATACTAGTGAGAAACTCACCTCCTCCTTTAGCTCATGTATTTACTTCTTTCTCTTGGGCTCTCTATACTTGCAATTCTTGCTTGGTGACTTATTCTCAGTTTCCTTATTTTTTAGGCTGGCACTATTGCTGAGGTCCCTTCATCCGTGGTACATGTGGCGAGCACTACAGAGTTGACTCCCCAAGTAGTCATTTTGGCCATTTTTTTAGCTAGACTTGTTGTTTCTGCGCAAGTAATATGCTAACACTTCCTTATTTTCTTGCTTTTAGGATAACGTGGTCGAGGTCCCTTTTCCTATGGGACACTCAATTAGCACCGTGGAAGAGGGTCCCCAGGTACTTTTTTGAATATGCTTTTTTTTTAACTTGCTTTTCCTGCAAAAGTTTTTGCTAACATCTTCCCGTTTCTCTATTTTTAAGTTAGTACTGCGACTGTTCTTGTCACTGTGGAAGAACTTGGGGAGGTTATTGTGAGTGAGGTATTATGCTATTATACCTTATGCACTATTTTCTATTTTTTTCGTTCTTTCTATTACTGTGCAAGCTTCTTACCATCACACCCCCATTTTTCTGTTTCCAGGTTAGTGAGGTAAGTGTTCCTATATACATGGAATATATTGGGAGCATTGCAATGATCACTCTTTAGGTATTATATTATTATACGTGATTCATTCTGGGTGTTTATTAGAATCTTGCTTTCTGATAACCAAGTCTCATAATAACGTTACATTTATTTTGTCTTTACTAGGTTGGCTCCCTCCATCTAGGTGGACCTTCCCGGTTTGTTGGCAGCATACTCACCCTTTTGGGTTTGGGGGTAAAATCTTCACCTTTAATCTTCTTTTCTAAGAGTATTTATTTAACTATCCTTATTTCTTTTCTTTAATCATTCTCTCTACTTCTCTTTGTTTCAAGATCCTGTGAGCAAGCCTGTAGAGGTGACTGATGAGGAGGGGCCCAACTCTGAGGCCACCCACTTTAAAGGTTTTGAGGGTTCTGGAAAGGAATCCTCCTTCCTCCCTTCTAATCTTGAGTATAGGAACACGGGCTATGACGACATGAGGTAGAGGATCCTGAGGCTGTTATGAGGGATCTATGGTGCGAGGAGCAGCCCAAAAGGTTTAAGAGTCATAAGTGGCAAGATTTGGAGATGATATTATGGCACCATCCCAAGAATTATATTTCTCAAAGTGTTCTTAACATCGATAGCCTCACCGTCTTCAACATGAGGCCCTTACCGATCATATCCATGACTTTATATTCACTCCTCGAGCAGACCTGACCAGTGATAGGACTTCACTATTTCTATAGGTTCTCCATGATCTTTAGAGGGTATAGCATTTTTAGATGGATTGGCTTGACACTACAGTTTGTTTCTTCCTGAGTTTTTCTTTTAGGAAGATTATGAGGCTTCATGAATCTAGGCAGTCCTGAGCTTAGTAGCGCCTAGCTGAGGCCACTCATATTCGGGGTCAGATTTAATTTCTAGAGGTAAAGTTGGTGAATCTTGAGGTTGGTGACACCGATGATGAGGAAAAGATTTCCAAAATGGGGGATCAGTTCATCCAGGAGGCATGTCCCTTTTACGCGGACATGCGCTAGCGAAAGGATCTCCTTTTTGTTTTATCTGGTTGATGTATTTTATGACGTAGACTTTTTCTTTCTTTGCATTCATCATCTCTTTTGTACATGTAAAGGTTGTTCTCATTAATGACAACAAACTTTTCCTTCCATTTTCATCTTATCGCTTTGTTATTTAATATTTGTTTACAATGAGTTTCTCTCTTTTTCTGTGAGAATATTTGCATGAAGTTTTGACAAGTGTAATCCTTGAATTGTCACATAGTCCGTGGGGTCTTTGAACATGATCTGAGAAAATTATTATTTAAAACTGCCACTCTAACTATGGGGTATTATATATATATATATATATGTGAAATAACATAGAGGGGGAACCCTTCCTCATTTCCTTTGAAAAAATACTTTTCTTCTTTTCCTAGAGTTTATTATGTTTTAAAACCGCCCCTTAGCCTATGGGGTTCTTGTTCCACACTTAATTTGGAACTTTTTACTTTTAAGAAATACGTTATAGGGGGGATAAACCCCCTCTTCATATTCTTAAGTAATCAAGTAAACAATTTGTAACACAAGCAAATTCATATCTTGAACTCAAGTAAAGAATCTATCAATGTTTTAAAACTTCCCCTTAATGTGCGGGGTATTTAAACTATTATGTCGAGGGGGAGTTTTTTCACTATAATTTGCCTTCGGGATGTATATACCCCCAAGTATATTGAGTAAAGTTACTTAGGTTCTGGCCCCTCTAATAAACTTTGGGAGTCAAAATATTTTTTTTTCCTGCTAGAAAATATATACCTCATTTTCTTTCATACTTAAGCAAAAAAATAATAAACTCGTTACTCTAGATGTAATAAATAAAGTGTGCACAAAATTTCAAGTGTTAGTCAAAATAACTATATTCATTCTTTTAAGTACTATATTCAATGTCTATGCTGTTTACAGAGTTTGTGCTCATGATTTTCTTTACAAAAAGAATTTATGTTATAGAGCACGCTTTTTAAATTTATCAAAAGAAAGGAAACTTAGGTAAAGGTTAGGCATAATATTTCTTTATCCCCTTACAGTTGATAGACTGGAGACACTCAGTCTCCGACTCAGATATTTGGCAGTTGCCTGACTTTTCGACCCCTCGTACCACAAAGGGGCCTTCCCAGTTTGGCTTGAACCTAGACGCTGACATGCTCCGCTGGTGGTAAGTAGATGCCCATAAGACTAAGTCCCCTTCTTGAAAATCATGAGGTATAACCAAATTCTCGTAAGCCCTAGATAGTTGTTGGTTACAGACCTTGAAATTCTCTTTGGCTTTATTTCTATGTTCATCCAATGCCTCTAACTGTACATGACTAGGGTCCAGCATGGGACCATTACTTAGAGCCACTCTAGCTATGGGTACTATAAGTTCTATTGGTATGACAACTTTAGTCCCATAGACCAATTAGAATGGAGTCAACCCTATTGGCTTTCTTTTTGAAGTTCTATAGGCCCATAACACGATTGGTAGTTTTTCATCACAATCCCCCTATATGTCTTCAAGCATTTTCTTCAAGATGTTGATTAGTGTTTTGTTCGTAGACTCCGCTTGGCCATTCCCCTTGGGATATGAGATGGTTAAACTATTATTTATGATCTTATACTTGTCTGTGAGGACTCCCATATCCTTATATATGAATGTTTCATGTTGTCCTTTAGTATCACTTTTAGAATACGAAAACTACCTATTATGTATTCCCTGATAAACTGGGTTACCACTTGATCAGTCACTCTCCTCAAGGGAATCTCTTCTGCCCACTTGGTATACAATCCAGTAGCAACAAGGATGGAAGCTTTACCATAAAAGGTCGGGCTAATATTACCTACTAGATAAAATGACCACCTATGGAAGGGGTAGGGATTGCTAGGCTTTATAGAGTTATTAAGGGGGAATTCACCATATTACCATGCACTTGGCATGCCCTACACTTTTTCACAAAGTGTATATAATCAACCTCCATCATCAGCCACTAATACCCCGGTGTCATTAATTGATCATATAACTTAGCACCTCCCATGTGAGAAGGCTCATGATCCTCCTTTAGAACTTTCTTTGTATCCTCTTTTACCATGCACCTTGCGCTTTCTCATTGTACCCTTTCCTACAGAGCTCCTTGCATATCAAGTATAAATAGGTTGCCCTCTTCTTCAAGTAGATTTCATTTGCTCACTCTTCTAGTAGCTCCCCATCCTCGAGGTAAACTATGTAAACTTCTTTCCACATTTTCTACAAAGTTAGCTTCAGCATGTTGGTCAAACTGGGTTTGGCACTTTAAACAACCATATTATAGATGAGTAACTTCCATACTCATGGAGGGCTAATAATATCCTCCTCACTGGGGGTATATCAATATCCATGCAATCTGCTTATGCATTGCTGCCAGCCTTTTTTTGGCTTCTTCATCCCTTACACACCATGACAAGAACCCTTATGGGATATTAAAATAGAGCATTCCCTAGAGTAGATAATAATTCTCTAACTCTGATATCTTCGTGCTTCCTTCTCTTATTTATATATATTTCACTATAGGGCACTCATAGTCTTCTGACTCCTCATTTGGAATCAATGACTTCACTGTGATTAGCACTGTTCTTTATCACACTGTGATGGCAGCTTCTTGCTCATCTATCTCTAATTTTTGAGATGTTGTGGCTAACGTATCTGGATGTCTGTCCATCGTCCGAGCACGTCTTTCTACCGTTACTTTACAAAAATGGACCTGTATGGGGCTAGGTTATCATACTTGAGAGTTAACTATCCATTACCTTATTTCACCACCAAGTTAGAGTCACATCGTATGCATAACACACTGATTCCTTTTCTTAGTGCCTCTAGCAGGCCTAGAATGAGAGCATCATACTCGACTTCATTGTTTGATCATTTAAAATCAACCTTGAAGGAGATAGTAACCTTCTCCTTTCTATTTGAGAGGATAATACCATCCCCACCTATCCATTGAGAACAAGAGCCATTAAACTCCATCTTCCACTCCTCCATCTCTTCTACTAGTTAGGCTTAAAAAATATTACCTGGAAATTCCTCACTAGGAGGTTCATAGATCTGACTGGGGAAGTGGGCCAACAAATGTGTTATGGATTAGCTCTTGATGGCCTTCAAGACTAAACATTTCAAGTCATATTCAGATAATATTAGAAACCACCTTTCTACTCTTACCACAAGGGATATTCGCTCCAAGAGGTATTTAATTGGATCACACTTAGTAATAATGTGAACTGTGAAAGAAAGCAGGTAGTGTCCTAGCTTCTGGATTATAACAACTGAGGAAAGACAATGCCTCTCTACGCTAGTATATCTGGACTCAGTATTTGAAATCACCCGTGAAAGATAGTACACAGGTCTCTTTATTTTTTACTTATCTTTAGCCAGCAAGGCTCCTATAGACCTTGTTGTTGAGGTCAAGTCGAGCATCAATGATTAACTTGCTTCTGGTGGTACCATTGTTGAGGTGGAAGCCAAAATCTTCCTTATTTTCCCAAAATCTTTCTTTTGTTGCTCCCTTAAACCCATTTGGCCTTCTCTCTCATCAGAGGGGAAAAAGGGTGAGTTACCTCCGCCAATGTTGGTATGAATATTCTCAGGTAAGAAACCTTTCTCAAGAAGCTCTTGAGATGTCTCTGACTTTTCAGTGGTGGCATCGTCATAATGGCTTTCCTCTCCTCTTCATCAATTTGTACTCCTTGTCTTCTTACTAAAAAACCTAAATATTTCCCCGCTGTCACCCCAAAGGTACATTTATAAAGGTTCATCTTTAGCTTGTATTTGCAGCATCTTTCGAACACCAACCTCAGATCCTGAATATGCTTGCTTTCCTTTTTAGATTTCACTGTCAGATCGTCAACATATAATTCCTGTATAAGATGGAACAAATCATGAAATATGTCCATGATTGTATGCAAATAGGTGGCGCATTCATTCTTCAGACCAAACTACATGGCTATGTAATGGAAGTTCCCCAAGGGTATGCGAAAAGTAATTTTTTTAGTGTCAACTTATCCATTCTAATTTTGTTGTAACTAATATACCTGTCCATGAAGCTGTACATTTCATATCCCACTAGGGCATCCACACAACTATAAATGTTTGGGAGTTATAATTTATCTTTGGATAGGCCCAATTTAAGTCTCTGAAGTCTATGCAAATCCTTATTTTTATTTTGTCTTTCTTGGACAATACAATTCTTGAGAGCCATATGGGGTCCTGAATTGGCTTGATGAATCCTATTTTCAATAGCTTCTCTATTTCTGTTTTGAATTTGAGGTCCAACTCCACCTTGTAAGTGCAATTCGCTTGCCTTGCTAGTAGAGCATTGGGAAGAACAATCAACTTGAGAAAGCTTACTTCTAGATATATCCCAGCCATCTCCATATATTTCCATGCGAACACATTTATAAACTCCTTGAGAAAGATGAAATCTCCTCACTCTGTTTAGAGTTCAGGACTTTGGAGATAAAGATAGGCCTATCGTCCCCCCCTTCAACCCCCAAGTTATCTCTTCTAGTTCTTGGAGCTATTCCCTTGGCCCATCCTGCATACACTCAGGTGCCATTTCATGCTCCACTATATGTTTAATAATATGGAACTCATCTACCACAAAGAAACCTAGTTCCAAGTCGACGTTTTCATCCCAAAACACCGCCCACATGGACAAATATAAGTAGCAGATAACTATCGCATTAGGTAGCATAACTTTCTTGCAGGTTTGAGGAGGCCTTATCTCAACCTCAAGCTTTCTCTTTGCTTTCACTTTTTCATCTATTTGGATCACTCACTGACCTAATCTCTCGTGCATAGGCCTTTTGAGTTAATCACTTTATCTAGCCACGCGAGGATCCTCCAACCTCCTGGTCAAGGTTTTCTCTCTTCATCTAGCTCAATGTAGAATGTTATATCCATTAAGTGACACTACACCAAATCTGTCGAATTGTCAAGGTCACTTGTCAAGGTCAATGATCGTGACATTTCGAGGCGAGACAACTTTTTTTGTCACGGTCGTGTCACAGTCATTGACCTTAACACAAAACTCGCATTTTGTGTCACGGTCGTGTCGCGATCAATGACCGTGACACGTTTGTTACGGTTTATAACCGTGACAAAGCCGTCACCCTTTTTAAAAAAATTATCACGGCCATTGACCGTGACAATTCTGGGCAGAATTTAAAAAAAATCTGTTGGGCAGTATGGCCACTACCACTGCCCAGCAGTATATTTGTACCCGTTATAGCAATATTGTACCTGTTCCAAGCATCATATATTCAAACAAACTAAAGATAATGCAAATATATATTCATGACAATATAATCCAAATATTCAAAATAGAAATAATATACATGACGATATAATCCAAATATAATTAAAATGGACAAACTTAAAAATAATGTTACTACATGTCTTGGGTAAAACTGAGGAGGTGAGTAGGCCACACGGCATACGAATTGACGCATCCACTAATATACGTCATGCTGCATTGTTCGCGCAACCATAATAGGGAGTTCTCCTTCCCAGGTATGACATGCGTGACGAGCACCCTGGACTCCATCTCTTGAAGCGCACGTCCATGAACTATTCCGCCCTAGACGATATTCGGGTCCCTCAACCCCCGCCCTATCCGCTGGCCATCAAATACGTCCAATATGAACACGCTCGGACAACCAAGTGTCGACATTGGTCTGTTGAAGGGCGCCAAATAGGGAAGTGGATCATCGAAGTAGGAATGTGTCGGTGATGAAGCAGCGAGGTCCACATCCTCGTCATCCTGCGCCTCGTCCTCCCGCACCTCCTCCTCCACCGACTTCTCCTTCCCTTTCCCTTTCCCTTTATGGTCTCCGCCCAACGTACGCTTCATGAATGCGTACATATCTTGGATCTTCGCCTCCAAACGGGATAGCTTCGCATCGTGTGAATCCACCGTTCGATCCAACCCGATGTCGCTCGTCTCCAATCCAATGATCCTAGATTTGGCCACCCGTGAGCTCACCCCCTTGTCCTCCCCTTTCGATCAGAGCCAAGCACTTGGCTGAGTGCATCTGTGGACAAAGATGCCTTGTCGGCATCAGACTGCGACTCATGCACTTTCTTAAGCTTTGCCTGAAACGACAAAAAGCACATGATTAGTAAAATAAGTAAACTAAAAAATTATAACGTAATTAACAAAAATTAAACTGTCGTATTACTTACAATCGTGGCCGCGACGCTCGGGGACACCTCCTTGTCCTTCCCCTTCTTCGTCCGAAGAGCCACATAAGTATCGAGCCTATGTGGCTTACCCCCTGGCCCACTCCCTACCCCCTGAAATAAAATAAAGTAAAGTAAAATTAGTATCGGCCCCGTAAAGTAAAATAATGAAGAATAATATATTTCTGTAGTTATAGAAAAATTAAATCTTACCTGCATCCTATGCTCCACCTCGGCGTAAGAGGTCAGGCCGGAGTAGTGCACGTCCGTCTTTTTTTCCCGATTTTCCCTTCCCGATTGGCGAGATGCCAATGGTCAATCCTCGATCTCATTGTCAATGAACTTCTGCCATTGTGCCAATGAGATCGGCTCCTTGGGGGGGACAGATTCACGCCATTGGATAATCGACTCTCGTGTTTTCCCAAAGTACCGTGCCCGCATATTTTTTTTCCACGACTTGAGTTGCTCCCTAATCTGCTCCAACACGGGATCGCATAGCTTTGGATCCAAGTTGAATTGTTCCTATCCAACAAATACAATGTTAGTTACGAACAAATATAAATATAAATATAAATATAAATATAAATATAAATATAAATATAAATATAAATATAAATATGAATATGAATATGAATATGAAATTGAAATTGAAATTGAAATTGAAATTGAAATTGAAATTGAAATTGAAATTGAAATTGAAATTGAAATTGAAATTGAAATTGAAATTGAAATTGAAATATTCATATAAATATAAATATAAATATATTAACTGTAGTGCCGCCCAAACAGCTAACTTGAGCTCATATGGCACCTCCTTCCAACTCATAAACCCCGGGCCGATGACCGTCTTTAGCAGCTCGAGGGATCTCGCTAATAGCTCCGATTTGTTCTCGACGGTAATCCCAAATTTTCCATATTTGGGGAGCCTAGGGGCAGAGGAGCCCTCGTCGCCTCCGCTACCACCGAGCCCAGACGACATCATCATAAACAGCATCATCATCTTCGCCTTAATATCTGAAGGAGACATTTTTGCTGTAAAAAAATGTTATTAGTACAGATAAAAAAAATGTTAGTAGTACACAAACACACACCCCTACCCCACCCCCACCACACACACGCACACGTCATGCCACTTTTAAAACTAACCAACCCAACATTTCATCAATTAAACTAACAATTAAAGTATACAATTATTAATTTACTAATTTACAATGAGGGACAATCCTACTTTCATATGAAATTAGCACTAATTATTAATTTACTTTCATCTAAAACTATACAATTAAAATTACAATTAAAGCTATACAATTTCTTAATTAAAGATATACAATTGTTAAAATTGCCCCTCCACACCCCTTGCCCCCTCCCCCCGCCACAGACACACACACACACCCCACCCCCATCACCCCACCCCCTCCCCCCACCACGACCGTGCACTACACCAAAACTGGCGATTGGTCACGGCCAAAATCCCTGACCAAAAGTGTGGGTCGCGGACTTTGGACGTGACCATTTCTGGCGTGACCATTTTCGTGGGTCGCGGCCCAAGTCCGTGACCAAAAAATGGTCACGGCCAAGAAGGGTCATGGCAGATGGCCGCGGACTATAGCCATGACCCATGTCGTGACGGGTCGCGGCCCTTATCCGTGACCCACAACCGTGACAAATTGGTCGCGGCCAAAGTCCGCGACCCCCGTTCGTGACAAAAAAAATTAAAAAAAATTGGTCGGGGTCCTTATCCCTGACCCATAACCGTGACAAATTGGTCGCGGCCAAAGTCCGCGACTCCCGTCCGTGACAAAAAAAAATTAAAAAAAATTGGTCGCGGCCCTTATCCGTGACCCACCACCGTGACAAATTGGTAGCGGCCAAAGTCCGTGACCCACGTGCGTGACAAAAAGAAATGAAAAAAATTGGTCGCGGCCCTAGTCCGCGACCCATAACCGTGACAAAAAAATAAAAAAAATGGTCGCGGACTTTGGCCGCGACCATTTTTAAGCGCGACAAAAAAAAATAAAAATGGTCATGGACAAAGTCCATGACCATATTTATCTATAATTTTAAAAAAATGTATTTTTTTTTGTCCAATCCAAAAATTGGGGGTTCTGTGAGTGCACCGTCGGTTGCTACGAAGTGTTACAAATATTTATTATAGGCAAAACAATAAAAAAAAAAATCACAAATTGCGAATTGAGAATGTTGTTAATAAACAAATATATATACAAACTTAAAAATATTACACGTCTTAATAATTCGCAGACCAAAAAAAAATTGGGCAGAGTTTCCTCTATTTTCTTGACATTCCAAAACCTGTAAATGAAAAACCTATTTATTATAAAGCCCGCACCGCTATAAAATTCAACAATCAAATTATAAAAGCCCGCACGGCCATAAAACTAAACAATAAAAGCCTGCACGGCTATAACAAAAAAACATTATCCTGAATGTCCATAACATATAAATAATCATCATGTTGTAAACCATTGCCTCCTTCATTTGATCCACGTGCAAAAATCCTACAAATGATAGGATACAAAAAACAAAAATATCAGTAACCAAGTATTTTTACAAAAAATTTAATCAAGCTGAAAAATTGCATATGAGTTAAAATTATCAGTAACCAAGTAGAAATATGAAAACTACCGTCGTTTTGAGAGGTGTTGGTGGGAGGTGTTGGTGCCACCCACGGGAACCGTTCGGGGGCTGTTTCGAGTTTTCACCCTCTAACGTCATGTTTTTAAGCCTAAGTCTAGAAATAAGCAAATTACCGTCGTACTCTCAAACCGGGAGTCCCGCGGCTGCGGGGTCAGTTCCTACGAGTTACGTTGGTCCCGTGGGAGGTGTTGGTGCCACCCACGGGGCCGTTCGGGGACCGTTTCGAGTTTTCACCCTCTAACGTCATATTTTTAAGCCTAAGTCTTTAAATATGCAAATTACCGTATTACTCTCAAATCGGGAGACCTGCGACTGCGAGGTCAGTTCCTACGAGTTACGTTGGTCCCGTGGAAGGTGTTAGTGCCACCCACGGGGCCGTTTGGGGGCTGTTTCGAGTTTTCACCCTCTAACGTCATGTTTTGCTAAAGTGTAGAAATACGCAAATTACCCTCGTACTCTCAAACCGGGAGACCCGCGGCAGCGGGGTCAGTTCCTATGAGTTATGTTGGCCCCGTGGGAGGTGTTGGTGCCACCCACGGGGCCGTTCGGGGGCTGTTTCGAGTTTTTACCCTTTAACGCCATGTTTTGCTTAAGAGTAGAAATACGCAAATTACGGTCGTATTCTCAAACCAGGAGACCCGCGGCTGCGGGGTCAGTTCCTACGAGTTACGTTGGTCCCGTGGGAGGTGTTGGTGCCACCCACGGGGACGTTCGGGGGCTGTTTCGAGTTTTCACCCTCTAACGTCATGTTTTTAAGCCTAAGTCTAGAAATACGCAAATTACCGTCGTACTCTCAAACCGGGAGTCCCGCGGGTGCGGTGTCAGTTCCAGCGAGTTACGTTGGTCCCGTGGGAGGTATTGGTGCCACCCACGGGGCCGTTCAGGGAATATTTCTTTTTAAGACTAGACTATGGTCACGGCCTACAGCCTTGACCCGATATGCACGACCCATTAATGAGTATGATTTCTGGCGATTTCGACCTGGTCACGGCCAAGAGCCGTGACCCAATAATGACTTCGATAATGGTGTTTCCAAACTGGTCACGGCCAACAGCCATGACCCATACGCGCGACCCATCACTTTCTTGCAGAACAATGGGGATTTCTATATGGTCACGGCTATGGGCCGTGACCCTTTGTGCGTGACCCTTTTCCAACAGCCTTGGTGTTTGAATGATGTATGGTCACGGCCCATAGCCGTGACCCAGTCCCACAAATGGTCACGGCCCATAGTCGTGACCCTTAATGTGTGTGTTTTCTGCTTCGTCGCGCCCTTAGTCACGGCCCAAGTCCGTGACCCATCCGCGACCAGTTTAGAGAGATTTTTGGCGCCAAACTGGTCACAACCTGGTCACGGATTTGGGCCGTGATCGACCCGCGACCAGTTTGGAGGGAATTTTGGCGCCAAACTGGTCACGGCTTGGTCAGGGACTCGGGCCGTGACCCTCTATGGTCAGGGATTTAGTCCGTGACCATTTCCAGAGCATGGATAATTTAATGTGGTAATAAAATTGGTCACGCCAAAAATTGAGTGGGTCACGGCCCAAGTCCGCGACCATCTGGTCGCGGACTTGGGCCGTGACCCACTGGGCGTGACCATTCGCAGGATTTGGTGTAGTGGTGACAACTACATTTATTGTTTATCAATAAAATTATGACATGAGATAATTATAATTGGAGCATAAATTTCATTATCATAAAGGGATAAATCCAACCAAGTACAGAGATTCTACAAATTAAAGTGAGAATTAAATTTAAGACTTTCTAACAACATGCATGTGTATGGATTTTACATAGTTGGGCACGAAAGTAACTAATGATATTCCTAAAAACATACAATTGGCAACATTTTGTGAATTTACTAAACTTTATATAATATTATCAAATCTGTTAAAAAATTATCTAGGGTTTTACCTAATTGAATTAATTTCATGAATAAAATTATTATCAATTTAAATATTTATATAATTAAATGTAACATATGAATTCTAGAACTTTTCTAACATTTACACAATTCTAACTATCACTAACCTTGCATTTATACTAAGGTTTACATAGTTTTAACAAATTATAACAAAATATTATCATATTTTTAGTTAGAAAATTCCACCCCCACCACATTTTTGGATATTATTTACATTTACATTTTTGGATATTATTTTTGGAAATTTATAGAAAATTACTTATTTATTTACATTTTTAACCCCTACCCCTTACCCCCACCCTGCCCCACCCCCTGCCCCCACCCTACCCCACCCTACCCCCACCCTGCCCCACCCCCTACCCCCCACCCTGCCCCATCCCCCACACACGCACACACACACGCACATATATACACACATACACACATATATATACACACAAACATATATATAAATGGAAGAGAGAGAGAGAGAAAGAGAGAATTAAATCTGAAAGTAGAGAGAGAGAGAGAGAGAGAGAGCAGCGTCGAGAGAGAGAGAGTCCGTGACAAGTAAATTTAAAGAATTGTCATGGTCATTGACCGTGACAATTCTTTGTCACGGTCGTGTCAAGGTCAATGACCGTGACATAAAACGCGTGTTTTTTGTCACGGTCAATGACCTTGACAAGGGTGACCGGCTGAAAGGTGACAATTTGGCCATTTTGGTGTAGTGTGAGCTTATTCTATCCAAAATGGCCTTTCAGTGGCTATGATCAAGATCTCTATGCCCCAGATTTTTGCTTTCGCACACTGGTGGAATGTTGATGGAACTATCCTATATGTGTACATCCACACTCGCCCTATCAAGAGCTAGTATCTGGTGCTGTTATTGATTATATGACATTTGATATGGGATGTAAAATTTTCCAATTTAATTCCCACGTTCACATAGCCCAATGATTGCATCTCTACACTATCAAAACTGGAAATCACCAACGGGATCGAAACTATCTTCTCCTAAGAGAAGCCTATTTTATACAACGTGCTAATAGGCATGATATTAATGGATGCCCCTCCATCCATAAGTTCTCTAGGGAAACTAATTTCGTTTATCAAAGCTCTCATATGTAAAGGACGGTTGTGGAAATATGGCACTTGCCTATCAGATTTTGTGAAGACCACCTCAGAGGTGTATTTCTTGATTAATTTCTTATGAGTCCTTGCTAATTTAGAGAGGAGTCCCCTCGCTGTTGAACTGACTTTATGATCCTCTTTGTAATAACCACATGAGTATCATGTGTTGCTCCAATCTAATAAAAAAAACACTGGAAATTCGAACTTCTTGCTATGGCTGTGCATTTTGAGTCCATCTCTACTTCATGAGTTTGCTCATTGCATACATACTCCGCTTCAGATGTCCCTACCTCATTTAGGGAAATTACCACATATTCTCATCCTTGTGAGGGTCTGACCTACTTGCCCTACCCATCTTCTTGATCTTCTCTATTTAGGCTGATTATTGCTCCACCATTCTTTGAGTTTTTGAGTTCCCTTTTCATTATATGCCACCACTATGTTGGCTAAAGCATAACGATGAGAGAGCAACGGGTTCTCACTAACATCAACTGGAGGTATTTCCAGAGTACCATTGGCCACATGCTCGCCAATAATCCTTCGCAAATAAAAGTAATCTTTGGTCGCATGCTGGACCCTTGAGTTCACAAAATTTTGCGTCTGCCTTATCTACTGTTGACAGTAGTTTTTCATTAGAACCAGGAGAACCTGTTACCCATTCTCTCACTAAGGTGTAGTAACAATCTATGGCTTCTACCACACTACAAGGCAGTGGTGGTGGAATGTCATCTCTAAACTACCTTTTGTCTGTTGAATTTTCTACTTTCTATCCTTGGCCCCCTTCTTACCTTTCGAGTTTTTGTCCACATAGTTGACTGCTTGTCATCTGGGGAATTGGAATCTTCCCACTGTTAAGTGTACCTGCATCCTCCTGCCCTGTGATCGAGGTTTGATAATCATCGCGATGTTTCTAGCTGCTCGCGTGAACTCCCTAAAAGTTCCATCTCATGTCTCATTGACTAAGTGGATTTTATATTCCTCTAGAAGAACCTCAACACATATCTATAGTAGCCTTGATTCTACTACATCCTCATGGATATCCAAATACCTTTCTAGAAATCATTTGATGTACTCCATCAATTCTTCACCAGGTATTTATACCTCTTGCGCGAGGTGCCTCAACGTGAACTCATCTTCCGCCAGGAAAAATTTCTGGAGGAACTGCCTATGTATCTCTTCCCAGGTTGAGATGGTGTTCGACACTAGGTGGGAATACCACGTGTATGATTTTCCTATGAGAGTTTAGATAACTCCCTCAACTTTAACTCCTTGTCATTTCCATTCACACTCAAGTACTCTACGAACCTTTTCACATGCTCTCTAAGGTTCTCACCTTTTCTATTGAACTTAATGAACTTAAGAGGGACATATCCCTCTAGTTACCATTAATGATTTTTGGGTAGGGATTTTGTAACTCCTCATACATGTGAGAGATTCCCTTTGAGAGGAGAAAAACTTTTCACTTCCTCCACAGTAACGACTATGGAGGGAGACTCCTCCAAGCCAACTTCGTTGTCACCGATGAAATAGTTGGCATTATTATCTATTCTGCTTCCACCTTCGTAGGCGGAGCCACCTCTACGTTCACTGTTGCTGCAGCTCCAACAGGGGCCATTATAGGCGTCATGCAACTTTGGTGAAAACTTGCTACATCGACATTGCTCTGCTTTAAAAACTCAAAAAACATACTCAGTAAGATCATCCCCTCTCGTGGTGTGGCCGCTGCTACACTAACCTACTCTCTTTGAGGTGTAGGTGCTCTCACTTCAGTCACTATAACCTCTTCTTGGGTTGTCTGTTTGCTATGAACTCCATTTCCTACTGGAGTGTCTTTAAATACTAGCTGATTTGAAACATTATGTCCTTTATCTATGGAAAGGAGAATACCTCCCCAAGGGAGTTATCAAATTTAAGAGGATGTTTATACTAGGGTCTATGAAGAACTGAAATGGGTGAGTCGTGACCCACTTCCATAGATGCTATCTCCAAGGCCTTCAAAGTCTCAAGAGAAGTTATGGGAGAAAACCTTCCACTTCTGGTAATAATGGAGTAATGACTGTGACATTCTTCCTAAAACGAGAGTGGAGAATAACAAAATTCACAAGTAATAATGATGTTTGAGAGAGAGAGATGCCCTAGGAATAATGATTGTAAAGGGAGTGAAGATGCAAGCACTTTGACACTTAGAGAGATCAGGGAGTGAATACTATTTTTGATGCAATTTTGGCAGAGTAATGGTGCGAACTTGAGTTTTCTATTTGTGCTTGACCTTACCAAAGGGTCCTCACTACTCCAAAATGCTCATTTAGTAACAGACTATTTTTTGTATTACTAATAGTACTTTGATAAGTGTTACTAATATTATTTAAATATTTTAAAAGTAATTTAAAAAAAAAGTAATTAGCTCAGGACTATACACTCTGGCGTTCTCCAAAATGTCCCCGACCCAAAGAAATGTTCTTCTCCAAAATTCTCTAGCGTGACCTAGGGTTTTCTCTTCCTCTTCTCCAAATCACGATCTTCTCCCTCAAACGCTACCATCACAACCTAGGGTTTGGGATTCCTGCTCATTTAGGGTTTGGAAGAAGTCTCACTTGGGGTTTTAGAAGCATTCGTCGCTCACATCACAACCTAGGGTTTGGGAATTGCGATTTGCTTTCATAAGGTAATTATCTCATTTATACCATGCTTTGTCTAAAACGTTCTATGCAATTTTCTTTGCATAAGCGATTTGCTGTTGGGTTACAAGTTTATTTTTTGGTAAAATGAAATGTATTTTTGTTATTGTTGTTGGGTATATACTTTTTGTATATTTTGGTTAAAGTTTTTGATTATTTTGTATTAAATCCAAAGCTTATAATTTTTTTATACACTGATTTATAATATTACTAGACCTGGTATTTAATACCTTATTTAAGAAAATGATTTTTTTATACACTAATTTATATTATTAAAACACATAATTATATATAACTAAGGAAATTGAACCCCTCCCCTGAACTTTAAGGTTTGTTCTAACAAAATTACATGTTCTAACTGTGATTTTTCTTATGTGTATCAATAATTCTATTTTTTGTATATTATCATATAACTTTTGTGTAAACCATATTTTTTTGGTAGTGCAGAATGTCATAAACATTGAACAAAGAATGGATGAATGAAAGGAATAGAATAAGTGAGGTGTACACAAATGGAGTTGCGTCTTTTATTAATTTTTCAATTGTAAACAATCGCCATCAATTCTCGACCTTTCCTTATCCATGTGTTAAGTGCCGAAATAAGAATCGTTTTATTGCGGTAGATATCAAGGGTCATTTGATAATGCATGGTATAGACATGACGTATACTAAGTGGGTTTTACATGTTAAAACACTATCGTCGAACCTAACATGTCCCATAGTCGAACCTATTGATTGTGAAGGACATGATGAAGCTGATAACAATGAGAATAAAAGGTTACGAAACTTAGTTGATGCATGTTACGGAGTGCATGAACAACATTGTGTAGAACCCGATCAGGAAGGATTCTCTAAAAATCGTATGTCGACAATGAGAAATATAATCAATATAATAAATTAGCGATCGAGAAATTGTACCCTTTATGTGAGGGTCCTGAGACTACTCTCTCTGCAATTGTTGAATTGCATAATTTGAAAAAGTAGTTTGGTTGGTCGGGAAATAGCGTGACTTCTTTCTTGTCTGTTTTAAAGAGGTGGCTTCCAAAAGGAAACACATTACTAGAAAAATATTCCCACATGAATGGAATGATGAAAGACCTAGGGATGAAAGCAAATTACATTCATGCTTGTGTTAACAACTGTATTTTATACTGGAAAGAGAATAAAGATTTGGAGGAATGTCCTCAGTGTGGAGAACCTAGATATGCAGTGACCTCAAAGAAAGGGAAAAAGGATATGCAAAGAATCGATGAAAGTGTTGAGACATTTCCCTTTAATTCTAAGGCTAGTGAGACTATACACTATACCTTGGATAGCGCATGAAATGACATGCAACCATTGGGCAACAAGTTCATGGGATTATCAGCGACATCCTTGTGATTCATCCCAATGGATAATGCTAAAAATTAGATGTCCCGATTTCGCCGAGGAAGGGCGCAATGTTTGGCTTGCAATAGAAACAAATGGGTTTAATCCCCATGGTATTCAGCCTAGTAGTTATAGTTGCTGGCCTGTCATGACTGCGCCTTATAATGTGGGCCCTTCTTTGTGCTTGAAGCGTGAGTTCCAAATGTTATCTTTGTTGATTCCTGGCCCAAAGGCACCGGGTCAAGACATTGATGTTTCTCTTCAACCATTAGTAGATGAGTTGAAACAACTATGGGAAGGAGTGCCAACTGTTGACATGAACAAAATGCAACCTTTTACGTTAAGAGATATGTTGATGTGGGGGATTCATGATTTTATCGCATACGGAAACTTATTTGGGTGTGTAACACATGGTTACAAAGCATGTCCTATTTGTGGCGATGACACTCCATCCCTTTGGCTAGAACACAGCAGGAAGATAGTTTTCACACACTATCGTATGTTTCTTAAAAGCGATCATCATTTTAGGAGTGGTAGAGGTTTAGGACTTAGGACACAAGAAGTTGGATGTCCCCCGATTCGACTAAACGGAGATGCACTTGTGGAGAATTTAAGAAATATAAAGTATGTCCTAGAAAACTCTTAAAAGTTCCGCTAAGAAGAGAAAGTCTAATAATGTTAATGGGAGTGGTAATGTTGAAGTTAAAGAAGCATGGTATAAAAAATCTATTTTCTTTGATTTGGAATACTGGCCATATCATCAAGTTCGACATGTCCTTGATGTGATGCACATCGAAATGAATGTTGCAGAGCATTTAATAAACATAATTATTAGTGATAATACAACAAAGGATACTGAAAAGGGTCGATTGGATATGAAGGGTATGGGCATACACAACGGTCAATGGCTTCAAGTTGATGGACGCACTGGAAAAACGATAAAACCAACAACACCATTTATCATGGATAAAGAAGAAAAAAGACAATCCTGCCAAATTTTGAAGGACTTAAAGCTTCCTACCAGTTTTTCCTCTAACTTGAGCAATATAGTAAGTCTTAGTCCCCCACCTTTGTACTTGTTAAAGTCACATGATTATCATGTCATAATTGAACATCTGCTACCTGTGTTGCTCCAACATGCCTTTCCAAAACATTGAGATTTAAGAAGAGCAATCCAACAATTAAGTTTGTTCTTTAACATGTTGTGCTCTATGGTCCTAATTCGACAAGATATCCAAATAGACAAATACATGGTTGTTGAAGCATTGTGCGTGTTGGAAAAATATTTTCCACATACATTTTTTGATATTAGCATTCACCTCACTGTGCATCTAGCGGATGAAGCCCTAGTTTGTGGACCCACCGACGCTCATTGGATGTATTCGTTCGAAAGGTGATTTTTTTACCTTTTAATATAGTAAAATATGCTCCATTTAAGTTAATACTGCTTGTTATTAATTTTTATTACCTTATACAAATAGGATGATGAAAGATTTCAAAGATATACCCAACAATAAGCGGTATGTTGAAGGTTCCATTGCAGAATCCTACGTTGTTGCTGAATCTGTTAGATATTGCATGGAGTATATGCCAAATACATTTGATGGGTATCATAAACGCTCACATGAATCCTTTTTAGAGGAAGGTGGAGAGTTCTCTGATGAAGGTCCTTTGCTTGATGATGAGACTATAACATTGGGACCCGTAGAGTTTCAATAAATACGTCGATGGGTATTATTTTGACTAAATGTTGATGGATTTCAAGAGTAATATAGGTTTGAGTTATTTCTTTTATTTATAGTTAAGAATTAATTATCATTTTAAGTTATAATTACTTATATCAAACTACATATTATAGTGAGTATGAAGCATCATTGAAATTCGTGTCTCGTCCTAAAGGGAAGGGGATTGAAATGACAAAAGTGGAGAAACAAACTTCTTTCATCCCTTGGTTATCCAAGAAGGTGACTATATAAATAATAATATTTTTATTAATCTTTCCATTAAGTATGATGAGAATTGAAGCATTGTAGTAATTATGATTTGTTTTCATCAAACAGTTGCTGAAACCAGGAGAGACGAAGACAAATGAAACATTATGGCGGTTAGTTCAAGGGCCGCAATTGAAGGCCAAAACATATAAAAAGTATCTTGTAAATGGTTTCGTATTCTCTCCTAAGTATCACGATGATACTGTTATCACACAGGATAGCGACATTTGCTTGAAGGCATGGACACAATTTCGAGCTAAAAAAGTGGTAAGAATCTCACAAATGTTTGGACTATGAGGTATGGAGTTATCAAACAAATTATTGAGGTGGACTACACCTTGTTTAAGGAGGTGGTATTTTATTGTGATTGGGTGAGAGTGGAGGATAAGACTAATGGTTGTAAGCTTTGTACGGACTCCAACTTAGTGATGGTAAATTTTGATAAGTTTAAGAGCGTTGATAATGAGTATGATGAGCCTGCCATTCTCGCATCCGAGGCTAGTCAAGTATTCTATTCGAAAGATCTTAAAAATCCCAAATGGTGGGTTGCTATACATTCACTGAAGAGATTGAAGAGTCAAGTGGACGACTTAGAGACACCAACAATCTTTCAATCTATTCTTGAAGACCAACCGCACTTGGAAAGTTTGCTCAAGAAATACGACTCGATTAAGTTGTTTTAATATTTTCTTTTGGATACTGTAACCATTTAAAGATGTTTTATTTTACCAACATGACTACATTTTGTTTTACCCCATTGCTAATATATAAATTCATTGGTGGTATGTTAACCGTTGAAAGTAGCGTCTTGTGATTTTAATGTTATCATCTTGTGATTTCTATATATATCTCTATCAATATGCTAATGTTGTAGTAATATGATAGTTCAATACATACTATTTTATAATTGTTATTTCTATTATTGGCATCTATTTTTTGTTTTGGCAGCACTATATTAGGCATCATGGCTCCAAGTGCAAGTGGTGGTTCGAAACAACAAACGTCATCAACACCGCAACAAATATCATCCACTCTGTAGCAAGAATTAGTCAATGGAGGTTCGAAGCAAACTACCTCAAGTGAAAATAAAAAGAAGCAAGAAGAAATGGATAAAAAGGCTAAACAATTACAATATATGACCCAAGATGGTAAAATGAGAGTCACCGTTGTAGTGGATAGGAGTGTAGTCGGTCCATGGAGTGGGAGATGGAGCACTCGTGTCGGTGATCTTGTTAGATCTTATATTCCGATTAGTTATGAAGTTTGGAGAGTTGTGCCAAACAATTACAAAGATGATGTTTGGAATTCTTTAATGGTAGGATTTGAGTTAGATGTTGAACCGGAGGTGGCCCGCCCACTGATGGAGAAACGGTTTGCACAGAGATTTAGGACACACAAAAGTAATATGAGATGTTTTTTGCCTACCGAAGATAATCATGGAGTCGCACCAATTTAGAATATTCCCATACACTTGTGCGTCGCACCTATGCTGCTTTGCAATATGAAATGGTATGTATCATAATGTTTTTCAATTATCAACACTACTTTTGTGTATAACATGTGATATTTAAATTATAGATCGAATCGAGCCCATAACAAGAATTAACACGAGTATATACATGTCTTGTCGGACACGATGACAAAATGGGGACTGTCTTAAACAGTGCTAAGCTTTACTATGTGCGTATTTACATGAAAAATAATAGTATTTTTAGTATTATTTATTGCGTTTATTAATGAAATTTTCTCATTTTGATTTATAACTATCATTTGATAGGATAAAGTAAAGGATGCGGCGGAGAAAAGAAAGAGAGAGAGAGTGGAGAGGGTAGTAAAAATAGCCAATGCATATAGAGTGATGAGTTGATAGAGGTTTTTGGGAAGTCGAAAAAGGTAGGAGTTCGTGCAGTTTGTCCCCTAATTTCGAAGAAGCAGTTGATGCATTTAGGGGTGGCAAATTCCAAACTTAAACAAAGAAACAAGGCAAATGATGATGTGGATGCATTGAAGGAAGATATCATCTCTTCCGTCAATAGAAGATTTGAGGAAAATAACACACAAATTATGGTGTATATGTATTTTATATAATTTCATTTATTAAAAAGACCTATCTAGATATAATAGATATTAACTTACTATTATTTGATCCGTTTTTTCATAGGATGTTATACAATGTTTGGTTGATGCCTTCAATGCTCAAAATGAAAAGGGTCCACCAATCACACCGATAAGTGATCATGCATCCAATACAAGTCTACAACATAGGAATCTCTATCAAAATTTGGATAATATTTTTGCATTCGCTTCTCATCCTATTTGCGTGACCACACCATCTCTTACCAATAATCCCAAAGTCATCTTGCTTGATAGGTATAATGAAGAACTGGAAAAGGGGTATGTCGTGACAAATGCAACAAAGGATATATGTCATGGTAAGTGAGTTGGAGTCGAGGAGAGGAAAGTATAGGTGGAGGAAGTGATGAAGCCGGATGCTAGGTTGTTTGATGCTCCTCAAGATGGCCAATTCACTTTTGCTGACCTAGTCTTGGGGGGATATTTGATTTGGCTGTATTGTTGGCTTAAATATGTTTAGTTTATGTTGTGAACTTTGTTTGAGCTATCTATATGTGGATTTAGTTTTCATTGTGCATTTTTTATGAATTTGGACTTAATTTGCAATATGTTTTGTTGTGAACTTTGTTTGAATCTATCTATATTTGATTTGGAATTAATTTGCACTGTCTTTTTTATTGTAAAACCCCTTTTAACTCCTCCAATGCTAATATTTATTTTAGTATTGTCGATCCCAAGCCCGGATAAAGGAGGAGGAAAGGGTAAGCATATGTTTAATTTTGAGTTCTCATTCTTCATTTTGCTTTTCTTTCTATCACAAATGTCATTGATTTGGTTTCTTTATGCAAGGACTTGAGTATGGCCTATTAAATCATTTGGTGAATTTGATTGTTTAAATTCTGCACTATCCAATCAACAATCTTTCCATATATTGTTAGCACCAATGACAATACATAGTACCTTGCCATAACCTTCAACAACCTTTCCATAAATGTTTATAGCATTTGTATATTGTCAACATTATATGAAGTTGGAACTTAATTTCATTGAATTTGATGTTCTGCATCCAACTAAGAAGAAAACCTCCTTACTCTTCTTGAGAAAACATAGATATGTGGTCTGATATAAGCACAACAACTTCATTTGTTTCACGAAGAACAAGGGATGTGTGGGCCGTGCTCATTGATAATCTGACACGAATCAACTATGAGGGGAAGAATATGTATATGGCTGCTTATGATTGGAGACTCTATTTTCACAGTATAGAGTTACAACGTTTATTCCTTTACTCTCTTATGCTCACCATAACATTTTAACCACATAGATCACATTCCGTTTCGTTTTATGTATAAGCATCAACAATATATTTTAAGTTCAATAAGAGTTTTTTTGTTCAATCATGTACTACCATGAATTTGATGGGCTTGAATCAAAATCACTTTCTTGATTTAGTTGATTGCCTATTTTTGGACACATTATTGATTATTGTTGATGGTCATGTATTTCTTTTAAGAATAAGAGCCGCATAGAGTGGTATATCATTTCATGGTGTTGAAAAGATTGTAGGTGAAGCTTTCATCGACCAAAGTGCTACTCCCCTGTTCAGGTTTGTTGATATCCTTGCCGCCATCCCCAAACATTATTAGGATCAAGAATCTATGGCGCTCACTTAGCTATGTCTTGAGGGATCTCATTGTAGTCTCTGCTTTCATTGCATTGGACATTTACTTCAACAGGGCATAATGTTTTAGGAGGGCCCTAGATTTTTTTTTTAAATGTACCAAGATTAGTAATATAATTTTAACGTTACTAATTATGAATTTTACTGTTATTATTAGTAACATAATTTACCGTTACTAATTTTGATCTTTCTGTTACTATCAGTAATATAACTTTACCGTTACTAATTCTGAATTTTTCGTTTCTATTATTGACACAACTTTAGCGTTATTAATTTTGAATTTTACCGTTACTATTAGTAACGGAATATGACCGTTACTAATTTCGAATTTTACTGTTACTATTAGTAACAAAATTTTACCGTTACTAATTCTTATTTTTTCCGTTACTATTAGTAACAGAATTTTACCGTTGCTAATTCTATTTTTTTCGTTACTATTAGTAACAGAATTTTACAGTTACTAGCTTCGTTCCCTATGCCTTTTTTCTAACGGTAAAATTGTGTTACTAATATATTTAGTAATGGTAAAATTGTGTTACTAATGGCATGTTTTGGTGTAGTGCCTATTTATTGGTATATACTAGGGCTGACTTGGTATTTTGGGCGCTAAAAATGAGAGGGAACTTAGGGATGAAGTCTATAATATACCTTTTGTCCCTATCTATCTGTTAACCACATGTACCTTTTGCAGATGACATCTGGTGCCTACCAAAGTTAAAAAGCAAATATATCGGCTAATAGTGCCAAAATATGTGATTTGGTAAAAATCTTTTCAAACAGTAACTTGTTGTACAAACTTTTGTAAACACTTGTGAGTGGCCTTGAGCACTACACCAAAAATAACAATTTGACACACCCTAGCACGATTTAATGACGGTACACTTTAAAATAGTGCCAAAATTTAGCACTGTTTTAAAGTGTGCTAAAATTGAGTACACTTGACTAAAATATAAAATACCCTAAAAAATTATTATACAAACTTTGTGTATCCCGCTCTCTCATTCCATATCTCTCATTCCTGCTCATCCTCTCATCCTCTCTCTTCTTCGATCTCTCTCTCTCTCCCTCTCTCTCTCCGATCAGCGTGGACAACTCTCTCTGGTCATCTCATCTCTCTCTCTCTCTCTTCGCTCAGCTCTCTGTCACTCCACTCATCCCAATCAGGTAATTTTTAAAAGCATTTGAATTTTTTTAACCCAAGTCTTTACAAAGACATCCTAACAAGATGTTTCTCTTTTCATGTGGATAAAGATTAGTGTTCATGATTTTCTCTGTAAAGGTATTCACAATCTGTCAAAGTTAGTGTTCAAAGTATTATTGGAAAGGTATACGATTTGATCCTAGAGTTTACGCAATCTGTGATTTGATTTGTGTTTTACATTTTTAGGGTTTTATATATACATTTTTAAATATTTATTGTATTTTTTTTAATGTGTGAGTTTTTGGTACAAATTGAATGTTGATAATTAGAAGAAATAAATCATTGATTTTTGAACGGAGTTTGGGATCTTTAGTGGTAAGCTATGTTTTTATTTTCTTACCCTTCTATTTAAAATGCATATTTATTCTGATTCGTATAGGTTATGGAGTTTTAAGAAAATTTAAATGCTAAACATTCAATAATAATGTAAAAAAACAAATTGAAATAGTAAGTAGACACCCCCACTAATTAAATGGATAAATGAGATTTTGTGTTGAAAATTTAAGAAAAAGAAAAAAAAACTATTTAAATAGTAAGTACACATTAATGTTAAACATTCAATAATAATGTTACAAATGTAGAAAAACCTTAGACCCATTCAAGAGGTCTCACTATGACTATGATGATAACTCTTGAATTGTCCCATTTTTGAATAGTTTGAAAATGCAAAAGTCTATATTGTACATAATATTTATGCATGTCCTATTTTGGAAAATTCGATGGTATCTCTTTATGTTCTTTGGGTGCATACTATATTGATGTAGTATTTTGTGTTTTCTTGGTTGAAAAACTTAAGTAACACATGAACACTCCCAATTTAAGTTGTGTACTTGAAGAACTGTAGGGAGATGCTGGTAAAATATTCCAGATTAGGACATGGCATGAGACATTATGAACAATACAAAATATGCATTTTCAAATGGGATAGGACCCTTAACCTGTAAAGGAGATGGAGGAAATATAGGAGCTAAAATATATACATATTTACACTTGAATAAAAACTTAAATATACCTACAGTAAGCATTTAAATTATAATGCGTGTTCTCTAAACTTATCAGGATGTCATTGGGAATCAGCAAAGAGTGGATAAACGAGAAAAATATCGAGACCAATTAGATATGGGGTGTTCCAGTTTCTACATTATGTGCATAATAATAGTTCAAATACTAAACATTCATGTCCCTGTAGACATTATCGAAATGGGAAAGGACATGTTGCTATAGATGATATATTCGTTCATTTAATGACATATGGTATGTGTGGCCATCCCCCGATCCTCGCTACGGGCGGGCGCGTGAGGAAGGATCCTAGGTCTCGCGAGTCCCTCTCGGGAGTGCTTCGACCGACGTCATTTGGGTGAGGTGAAAAATGTATAGAGATAGAGTCGCCAGTCTATTTTACTCAAAACAGACAAAAGAAAGGGAGCCATCCCGAAGGACAACATCCAAAGACATACTAATGCATACGAAACCAAAAAATGATTCGAAAAGGGTCCGGAGGCTAAGTTATGAAATGGGAAGGTGTTAGGAACCCATTCCGCCCTTTCGGTCTCTCATGGGTTTTTTGTTATTTTCCTTTATTTTCCCCATGATATGTGTGCATGTGTATATATAGTGGAGATAGGAATCATTGACTTGCACCATGAAAGAGGTAAAGGGAGTTATCCGTAGGAAGGTATAAAAATATTAGAAAATAGGATTTACGCGATTATCCTGACGTTGACCGTTATGATGGAACGATAAAGCATGTGGAATAATACTCCACTAAGTACAAATATATGTATATCTATAATATAAGAGAGTGGAGTTTAGAGAAAATAGAAAATGAGAGAAAAAGTAAAAATAGGACTCGAGTCTCGAGTTTTACCCCGAGACGCCTACGTAGCCTATAGAGGCATCAAAGTCCACGTAGTTCGCATGCAAAATGAGGGGTGGGGTTTATCCCATAAATCCAACCTGGGGATTCTCTTATTTGTGTGTGTGTGTGTGTGTGTGTAGAAAAAGTGCTTGAGTTGTGAGAAAAGTGTAAGAAAAGTATGAGAATTCTCGTTTACAATTTAAGAGCAAACCCTCATTTTCTTTTTTTTGGGATTTTATTTATATGAAAATAAGAGATGTGCAATAATACTAAATAAAAAGTATATTAGGAGGTGTGAGATGAGATAATGAAAGTGCTAAGTAATAAAATAAGTTATTGCGAATTTATTAGAATTTAAGGAGAGAGTTGAGAAAATTGGACCTTCTTGAAGATCTTGAGCTTGATCTTGAATTTTGGAGAGCATCCCTTAGACTTGGATGATGATGGAGGGTAGTGAATTCACCATATTTGATGAAAAGGATGATGAAAAGTGAAGGTTGGAAAGGGATTTGGATGTGGAAATCGCGCTGACTTCGAGAGAGGTCGATTTGCTGCGAGTGATATTTATCAGATTTGGGCCCCTCTTGCAAGTGAGGTCAGACCTCCTTTTTATAGGCTCGGGTCATTGTCGATCGGCATAGCCCTATTCCTGCCAATCGACAGGTGCGTTTAGGCACACTGCCAATAGGCAGGGTTTGGGACCTGCCGTTTGGCAGTGTCTTTCAGGCCTTTTAAGAAAATTGGCCACAAAACGCAAATCGTTGATCAGAATCGTGCATGGGTTAGATCGTTGGAAAGGTAATTCAGAGACCTTCGAAAGTCCTTGGATCGCTCCCAGGTTCGGGAGTTGACTTTAGGTTAAATATGGCTCGGAAGCATTCGTCGGTCCATTGGATGAGGAATCATCGGACGCAAACGGATCGTTCGTCCGCATGGTAAGTCCGAATCGTGAACGGGGTGGATAGTTTGAAAGGTTAGGAGATGTAATTATACATTACAAGGAGTTTGATCTAGTTTGGGGAGTTGACTTTGGTCAACCCAGCCTTGGAAGCATTCGGTGACCTTTCGGAGTAAAATAGATCGTTCGTCCGTACCGTAAGTCGGAATCGTGCACATGATAGACCGTTGGAAAGGGGTTTCAGTGCCCTTCGAAGATTCATTCAGTATCGGTCGAGTTGAAGAGTTAAATTAGGTCCAATAGATACCGAGAGCACCCGGTGGCCTCCTAATTGAGTTTCGAGGGAAAATATGTCATTCGTCGGCATTGGTAAGTCAGAATCGCGCACAGGACGGACCATTGGAAAGGGGTTTCACTGCCCTTTGAAGATTCATTCAGTCTCGATCGAGTTGAAAATTTGACTTTTAGTCATACGAAGTCGGGGAGTACCTGATGGCTTCTAGGTCAGTACTCGGGGTATGACCTGAGTTTGTAGTGATGAATGGAGGTGCTAGGGACCTAAGGAGAGTTTAGGGGGTAACAGAATGGGGTGTCTATAGATCCCCTCCACGGGTGAGTTTGGAACAAACGATAGCTGTCGAATAGACACCGCAAGATGCTTTTGAGGGAGGATGACCAGTTCAGAGGGTCGAGGCCGATTCTGAGGACCTAAGGGAGCAAGGATGACCAATTCAGAGGGTCGAGACCAATTTTGAGGACCTACGAAGTGTGCTGGGGATAACCAATTTGGTGTGTAGAAGACAATTCTGTGGGTTTAAGTTGAGATGAACAATTCTGCGGGCTTAAGTATGAGATGACCAATTCTGCGGGTCGAAGCCAATTCTGCGGGCTTAAGTTGAGATGACCAATTCTGCGGGTCAAAGCCAATTCTGCGGGCTTATTTAGAAATGACCAATTTTGCGGGTCGAAGTCGATTCTGCGGGCTTATGTAGAGATGACCAATTCTGCGGGCTTAAGTTGAGATGAACAATTCTGTGGGTCGAAGCCAATTCTGCAGGCTTATGTAGAGATGACCAATTCTGCGGATCGAAGCCAATTCTACGGGCTTAAGTTGAGATGACCAATTTTTGCGGGTCGAAGCCAATTCTGCGGGCTTATGTAGAGATGACCAAAGAGATATTCTTAGGGAACTCTGTCGAGGAGATTTATCTTGTGGTTTTGTTTTGGGCTGGGGAGCCGACTGCTGGAGAAATCTTTTACATCCTCTGAAGGAAAAGACAAAATTCCACTGGGGAGATTTAGGTGGCCCAGGGTTTGGATGTATTGCTTGGGGAAAATTGAGGCCTTTGGGGCATAGGGGGTAATCTTTATAGATCCTCCAGGGATGTTGCCGGGAGGAGTTTTACTTAGTTTTTGAGAGTTTTGCTGGGGAAATAGGGGTTCCGCTTGAGGGAGTGCAAAATTTTCTTGGTGAAAATGTTCTAAATCCTTCCTAGGATTTTTAGGAATTTTCTGAGAATTTTTCAGGGTTGTCTGGTATTTTCTGGGAATTTTTGTACGAAATTTAAAGGGGGTGTCGGTCGGCATGGTTCAGAGGGTGCCATTCGAAAGTGGCACGGACTTTTGGACTGCCTCGGGAAGGTAAGGGGTCAGTGCCGATCGGTGGGTGGGGGTCAATGCCGATCGGCATGACCCTTGGCATCCTATATAAAGGGGTCGAATTCCCCTCATTTTTCATAGCTTCTTGCTTTCTTTATTTATGTGATTTTCCTCTTCAAATCGTTCTAGCGTTCCGATCTCTAAGAAATGGCTGCCTTTGTGAGCACTGCAGTACATAGGGAATGGTTGACTGTTGATGACTGGGCGAACGTGGAGTGGAGGGCCAGGGCGCCTCTTAATTTGGGGAGCGAGAACTCCTTTGACGCATTCGAGCCGGTTGTGGATGAGCAGACTTTGCTACAGGAGCCGTCGAATCATCGGTCTTCTAAGGTGGTGAGCCCCGACGGTTATGTAAGCAACCTGACTGTTAGCATTCTTGATTTTTCCTTCCTTCTTGAATTTTGACTAGGTTTCTTCTTTTGACAGTCTGATATCTCTTTGAACAACAAGCGTGCCAGGGGGACGATGGGTCTTAAGGACGTCTGGGAGCATCTTCCACCTGTGGTGCATTGGGTAGTATTAGGGGTGTAAACGGACCGGGCCTGGATCGGGTCTGGGTATATCCAGATCCGATCCGGGTATATTTTTAGCGGATCGGGTCTTACCCCATTACCCGACGGGTCTCAGAAAAAGGATTTAGACCCGGATCCGTTAAGGACCCGGAGACCCGACCCGAATATATATATATATATATATATATATATATATATATATATATATATATATATATATATATATATATATATATATATATATATATATATATATATATATATATATATATATATATATGTATGTAAAACTGTTTTTATAATATAAAACTATTTTTATAAAACTGTTACATATAACTTATATGTAAATATGTATGTAAAACTGTTTTTATAATATAAAACTGTATATATATATATATATATATGTATATATATATATATATAAGTTAGTTAGCTATATAAATTTAGTAACTATATGGAAGACTATATATATATAATATTATATATAATATTATATATAAATATATATTTATTATATTATATATATATATACACATTCGGGTCGGGTTCTTATCGGATCGGAGTCATGTATATCCAGATCAGATCCATTAACTAATCGGGTAATCGGATAATCGGGTCTATAAAATTTGCTCAGATCCATTAATTTAGGTCGGGTCCGGATCGGGTTCGGGTCCAGACCCGGTCCATTGACAGCCCTAGGTGGTATCATCAGCGGGTTTTGGGAGGTTGGCGTCTGCGCTGGATGAGACGCCTCGGTCGACAGCAATCTTATGCGCTTTGGGGGAGAGATGGTGGGATACTACCCACACCTTCCATTTCAGTTTTGGGGAGATGATCGTGACTCCCATAGACGTGCAACAACTGTTGGGGCTGGATTACGATGGGGAGAAGATAGAGGTGGATCGCTCTCTGAGGGTGAGGCCGGAGGCGGTGAGGGCGGCGCTTGGTGACGTAGGGAGGATAGTTTCTGGGGATTCCATCTGGCTGTCCTTGTTTAAGGATGTTCTGCTGAGTAAGGTTGTTGATGTGGAGGACGGGTTGCAGGTGAGGCAGATGGCCCGGTTGTTCATATTGTTGGTGCTGGGAGGTTTCATAGTGGCTTCGAGTGGCGACGTCGTCCATTTGTGGTTGTTGCCGTATTTGAGGATGTTTTCAAACATCCCTCTATATGATTGGGGGAGTCTGAATTTAAAAACCATATATTTTTTTTTAGATGCATTCAGTCGGTGCTGCCGGGAAATTTTTACTGGAGCCACATATCTCCTCGAGGTATCCTTTAATTTTGCGCATTTTTCTTTCATTCGTATTTTCCTTATGCATCTATTTTTTATTGTGAATTTCTATCTTTGGCAGACGCGATTCTATGAGGTGATTGGGTGCAATACCTAGCTGATTGCCTTGAAGGACGAGACTGTTGGGGACTTTTGCCAATTGTATCGATGGCGCAAGGCCAATCGGCAGTCGAAGGGATCTCTTTCTCTGGAGGTGGTGCGTCAGGTCTTGAATGGCCTGACCAGTGGTAGGGTAAGACTTTTTCTTTTCAGTCTTGATTTTTTCACATTCTGATTCTGTATTGACTTATGCCTGTTGGGGATTTTCAGGTGACTTTTTACCCTTGGGGGACAACCATTCAGGATACGGAGGCGACCAGGGTGAATGCACAGATGAGGCATTTGTTGGCACATGAGTTCGGCCATTTTTGGTATCTGGGGGAGCGGGTGGTTCGGCAGATTGCGGAGGAGGAGGTGGTGGTGCCACCTGCGCATCCTCCTACGTCTATGAGGTGGGAGCGGCTGCTGCCGGAGGATGCGAGGATCGCGACTATGATCGGAGAGTCCTACTTATTATACACTAATACGACTGTGCCGTATGACTATATGGACTTTAAGACAAGCTGGTTGATGGCGTCTAGCATATATGATGCCTTGCCCTTCCTTCCTGTGGGTTCGAGTTGGGCGATGGGGTCTTCCCACAGCGGTAGTGGTCCGTCGACGTCTGCGGTGGCGGAGACTTCAGAGGTTCCCTTTGTTCGATTTCATACCCCTTCATACAACATCTGACGAGCTGATGGAGGGATGGTCCCCATGTTGCATCGTCCTCATGCGATGGATCCGGAGGAGCTGGGTTTGATAGAGGAGGTTCTTCATCCTGTGGTATATTTTCTTCCTCTTTTTGGTTCCTTTTCTGTTTAGATCCCTCTTTAATACTGATTTTTACTTCTTCTTGCAGCAAGTCTGTGTGTCGACCACTTGGCTGAGGGACATCAGAGAATAGATATCTTCGGTGACTGCCCATATTCGGGATGCGGTCCCAGTTCCTTCTTTCTTGGTGTTGTCTGCTTCGTCTGTGGAGGACTCTGGCTCGGGTAGCGGTGGTGTGTCATCTCATCGTAGGGGAAATAGAGCGCGTCGTAGGGGTAGAAGCTCTTAAAGAGAGGGGTGAAGGGTAGGTGAGAGAGAGATAAAATGTGGGTTCGGGTTGAGTCCCGTCTGTTTTTTGCTTTTCTTTTATTTCCTACAAAATTTGATGTAACACAGATGAATATATATATGCAATGCAATGGGATTTTTTATTATCTTTTGTTAATGGTGAGTGAATGCATGCACGTGCGCTTTTTTACTTTGTTGCTGAGACCGTATAAAGAGACATTTTTAGGATTTTTTTTGAAGGAAAGTTTTAAAATGAGAAATTATATAGGGGCGGAAGAGGATTTAGTTTTAAACTCTGTTGAGAATATCAATTTTATTTTTATTGGGTTTTTCTGATTTTGATACAAAAGGAAAAAGGGAAATTTCCAAAAATGGGATAGGATTCCCTCCGATTTCTGCAGGGGTTATGTATTTTGTGAGGGTTTTCAAGTATAAAAAAGGGGTAGGGTGGAGTGTTTTCATCACACCTTCACATTCTTACTTACTTGCCTACTATCTCTTAGTCCTGCAAGATGGCTCTCCCTGGTAGCATTGAGTTTTCTAACTACCTCAAACCTTGGAAGCAATGTGATCTTATAATGTAGACTATGATGCTTTCAACATGTGTCGAGTCTCTTTGTGGTGCAATCGATCCGTTGAGTGGAACATGCTGATGACGGCGGTACAATTTTGGTACCCCGAAGACTATGTATTCTGCTTTGGGTTGGATGAAGTTTGTCCTACCTATGAGGAATTTTCTGCCATGCTGGGGATAAATCCCAGTGTTGCTGCGGCTTTACCCGAATTTTCCCATTCTCCTGGGGATTTGATGGTCGAGCTTCTTCGTATTTCTTCTTCGGTGACGAGATCACTGGTTGCTGGAGGAATGATTTAGCTCCCAGCAGTGTTGCAGTCCGTGTATTTACGGGAAGCAGGTGATGCTGGCTATTCTGGAGCCGTTTCTCTGGGCTTGGTTTCAAAATTATTGCTGGTGATTGGGGAACTACTGGTGGATCCGCAATATGCAGCCATTGCTTCATGGATGTCATACCATCGTAATTCTGCAGCGGTGATACTGGCAGAGACCCTGAATAGTTTAGATGCCTGGCGAGAAGGTCGTTCTGACTTCCTGTAGGGTAGCCCCGTGATGTTGTTCATGTGGTTGTCTGAAAGACTCCGCCTGGTGACTCTTCCAGAATATCCTTTGTCGGCTGTACCCAACTTCTTTTGGCGTCACTTCTTCAGCATTGGTCTGGATATTGAGAGCTGGGAGAATTGGCTTATGGAGCATGGGGCTCAGAATCTGTACTGGTCAATGCCTTGGTGGGGATAATTGTTGCCTGTTCTGGAGCTAGGAGAATACCTGTATGTGCGGCCGGTTGGTCTCAGCCAGACCTCTTTTTATTTCCCTTGGCGGCTTCTGCTCTAATTTGGCTGTGCACAGGTCGTGCCACCTCGGACACTAAATTTCTATTCGGTAGAGGATTTGATTGAGTGTCTGTGCCTGCGGCTTGGCTCTTTATGGGAGAGTCAGCGTCCGTCGACCCGTACCTCTCAGTCTTTTGGAAGAGTTTGGCATATCCCTGGGGATTATATGAAGTGGTTGTGGAGGAGAGTTATTAGCAAGATGTTGGTAGTGGAGACTGGACAAAAGTGGCTTGTCTATTTTAACACCATGGAAGGAGGTGTTGTGGTTTTTTCGAAGCTGGTTCGAGCTTATCGGTCCATGGAGTGTCAGTGACACTCTATTCAGGCAGGGAAAACTTTGGGACCCAAGGATGCAGATGATGATGATGGAGCAGGATCCTCTAGGAGCTGTGGGTAGGATGGTTTATTTTGTAATGGGGAATAAATGTGGGGATTTTATTTGGCTTTTTTAGGAGGGTAGGGGGAAGGGAGTTATCTGTTCCTTTTCTTATGTAATATCTACCGTAATTTCTTATTAGTGAAATAAACAAGTTTCTGATCATCCAGCTGTGCCTTTCGATGAATTTTGTGTTGTTTGAATTATCTATACCGATCTCTAAGGCATACATAATTCTTTTGTTCAAATATATGTTATAATGAAGTGTCATTCTCGATTCTCGGAGGTAAGAAAAGAATAGTATTTTGTGAAAAAGAAAGGGTCGTGCTCATGTAAGGTGTATGAGCTTCCTATGTACCTCTGGGGTTTTGAAATTTTATACTTTGTTTGAAAATGGTTATTTGTAGAGGATCAGGCCCACATAGTTCTAGACAAGGGGGAATGAAGAGTTTTTTTTTAGAATAGAAGGAAGACGAGAAGAGTTGTAGCGCGCCGAGATTTTGAACTAGGGGTAGAACTTCTTGAGACGGTCCAGGTTGACTGGATGAGCCATCTCTTCCCCATCTAAATTGGTAAGCATGGAGGCACCACCAAACAAGATCTTCTTGACAATGTAGGGGCCGCTCTAATTGGGCTTTAATTTCCCTCTGGGGTCCCAGATGGGTTCTACAATTTCTTTGATGGATAGTCTCCTTCTCGGACACCGCGGTCCGTGACTCTCTTATTGAATGAACGCGCTATTCGGCGATGGTACCCTTGTATATGGTATAGTTCTTTTAATCTCCTTTCGTCTAGGAGGGTCAGCTCGTCAAGACGGCTTTGGCACCAATCTTCTTCGATGACCTTGCTTTCAAGCATGACGCGCATTGAGGGTATTTCCAGTTCCACGGGTAGGACTGCTTCCATATCGTAAACGATAGAGTAAGGGTTAGCCCCAGAAGAGGTTTGAATTTAGGTTCGGTAGCCCTAGAGGGCATATGGGATCCGATCGTCCTAATCCCGATAGCTTTCGATCATCTTACTGATGATGGCTTTGAGGTTCTTGTTTGCGGCTTCAACTACACCTTTGGTCTGAGGTCGGTAGGGAGAAGATTTGTGTCTCTGAATCCCATACTTGTTGACCACCTTTGTGACTTCTACCTCGAAATACAACCCATTATTTGATACTAGCTCGTGCGGGACCTCATATCAGTAGATGATGTTTTTCTTGACGAATTTGGCCACTTTCTTAGCATTCAGCACTGCGTATGACTCCGCTTTGACCCATTTGGTGAAGTAATCAATGGCAACTAGGATGAACTCATGCTCATTGGAATCCTTTGGTGTAACCTTCCCTATGATGTCGATGCCCCAGGTGGAAAACGACCAAGGAGAGGTCATGTTGTATAATTCACGTGGAGGCAAATGCTGAAGGTTGAGAATTGTTGGCATTTTAGGCATCTCCGTACATAGGCTGTGAAATCCTGGGTTATGGTGGTCCAGTAGTAACGTTGTCGGATGATCTTTTTGGTAAGTATGTGACCGTTCATATGGGGTCCGCATTCCCCACTATGGATCTTCTAACTATATTTTCAATGTCAGCACCTGTGATGGAGTGCAATTGGGTTCCATCGAAGTTCCTTTTTAGCAGTGATTTATGACAGATGATGTACTGGGTGACGAGTCTTCGAAGGGTTGCTCGATCTTTCTTATTGGAACCCTCGGGATACCTACCATGCTTAAGGAGGCGCCATATATCATAATACCAATAATTGGCTAGCTTGGTCTCTTCTGTAGTGATGAGCTTAATATGGTAGCAGTGGGTTGATTTATCTTGCTTTTAAACTATGAATGAGGTCATAGTTATTTCTTCACGCATGTCGACCATGGAGGCCAAAGTAGAGATAGCATCAGCTAGGTTATTCTTTGCTCGAGGTAGGTAATGGAAGGTGATATCTTAGAATTAGGAGGCTGGTTCTTCCAAGTGGGCATGAAAGGGTTGGAGTTTCTCGTCTTTAACTCTCCATTTTCTAAGCACTTGACCGATGATGAGGGTGGAATCCCCGTAGACGTCTAGGCATTGAATACCTTTCTTGAGAGAAACTTTGAGTCCTACTGTGCATGCCTCGTATTCAGTTATGTTGTTGGTGAAAGGGAAACCAACTTGATGGCGATGGGATTGTGGGAGTCATCTGGGGCGATCAGAAGTATCCCACTGCCATATCCCTTCTTGTTCGCAGTGCCGTCAAACAACAGTTGCCATCGAAGGTTATCTTGAGCAGTGCAAAGGATGTTTTCATCTGAGAATTCGGATATCCAGACATCAGCTTCTTCTATGGGGTAATCAGCGAGGTAGTCAGAGATGGCTCTTCCTTTCATGGCTTTCTGCGTGACGTACACAATATCAAACTCGGCTAGGAGCATCAACCATCGGGCCATTTGGCTGGATATGGTGGGTTTCTCAAGAAGCTATTTGATGGGGTCCATTCAGGATACAAGTTTGATGGGGAAGGTGAGCATTTAGTGCCGCAACTTTTGGGTAACCCAGACAAGTGTGATACACACCTTTTCCAAAGCACTGTAGTTAACCTCGTAACAAACCAATTTGTGACTGGCATAATATATGGCTCTTTTTTAACGAGAATCTTTAAGGTATTGGGCTAGCAAAGCCCCAACTTCAATGTCGATTATGGTTAGGTATAGGAGCAAGGGGAGACCAGGCCGTGGTGGCATGAGTACCGGGGGTTGGGTCAAATATTTTTTGATTCGGTCAAAATATTTTTGGCATGCCCCGTTCCAAACTTTATTTGAACCCTTTTGGAGGAGTTTGAAGATAGGTTCGCAGATAGAGGTTAACTGTCTGATGAACCGACTGATGTATTGTAATTTCCCAAGGAAACCTTGGACTTCTTTCTCTGTTCGGGGACGTGGCATCTCAAGTATGGCTTTCAGCTTAGCAGGATATTTTTCTATCCCCTTCTCACTGACCATAAATCCCAAGAGTTTTTCCTTTGTAACGCCGAAGATGCATTTCTGCGGATTGAGTCTCATTTGATACAGTCGCAGTCGTTCGAAGAACTTTCGGAGAGCAGGAACATAACCCTCTCTAGTTTTGGATTTGATAATCATATCATCCACATAGACCTCAACTTTTTTGTGAATCAAATTGTGCAGGATGGTTGTGGCAGCCCTCTGGTAGGTAGCCCCAGCGTTCTCTCAAGTCATTCATCGACGGGTTTGCCGGATATAACTAAATTAAAATGCAACCATACCACCAAGGAAAAACCACATTCATCACCCTAGCATTCTTGAGACCAAATGGCATGACAGTGTAGCAAAAGGTTCCCCATGGGGTGATGAATGCGGTTTTTTCTTGGTGGTATGGGTGCATTTTGATTTGGCTGTATCCGAAAAACCGGTCGACGAATGACTTGAGAGCATGACTAACTGTGTTGTCCACGATCATGTCGATATTGGGTAGCGAATAATCATCCTTTGGAGAGGTTTTGTTCAAATCCCGATAGTCTACACACATCTGAACTTTTCCTCCTAATTTCGGCATGGGCACTATGTTGGCTAGCCACGTGGGATATTCGATCACATGAATGATGCCTACGTTTAACTGTTTGACCACCTATTCTTTGACCTTGAGCGACCATTCGGTGAGGAGCTTTCTCAACTTTTGTTTAATTGGATTGTAATCTGGGAGAGTGGGAATCTCGTGCTGAGCTATTTCAGGATCAATGCCAAGCATATCGTCGTAGGACCATGCGAAGATATCCATAAATTCTTTTAGCAATTCTTTGAGTTTTGCACGCTCATGCCCGTTGAGGGTAGTCCCTATCCTAATCTCGCGCAGTTGGCTACTGGAACCAAGGTTAATAACAACTGTCTCTTCTTCATTAACTTGAACGTGATTATGTTGTTTATTATTAACCTTATTTAGATCAGTTAAGAATTGTTCATTTGCAAGATCATCATCATCAAAAGTTTGATTAGAATCCAAACAGTTAATTTAAGGCACAACAAGATACTAAAAATCTTCATTTATTTCATTAATAGGAAAAACAACATTGATAACTTCATCAAAAGAGGACTCAATTACATTTGAACAAGGATAAACAACATTAGGATTAGGGTATATTTCAGCAGGTAGAACTAGCGCAGCATGCCAGTTGAGGAGAGGTGTATCAGTAGCATTAATCAGGTGGGATGGATCCAGTGATGTAGTGCTTGAATGAACCATGCAGAGTGTCATTACCAGTGTCTGTAAGTTAAAAAAAATCTTCGGAGTCACTTTTCTCAGTCTCTTCGGTATCTTTGATGAGCGGTTGTACTAGATGTTGGGAATTTTTGGCCCATGGGTAGCTGTCTTGGAAAAAGATCTCCATTCCAGGCTTCATCTTCTTATTTGTATGGTCATACCATGGTTTCAAAAATCCGTAAAAGGGGAAGTCCTCACCCTCTTTGATGAATTGTCCATTCAAGGAGTCACCTGGGATAGTCTGAACGCGGTCTAGTCTTCTCTTTGGTCGAGACTGGCGGATCATTCCGAGCTCTTGTTCTGACGATTGATACCCCAAACCACAAAGAGGGAAAGCCTTCTTTAGTTCAATGGGCTCGAGTATCCCTTGCTGTCTTTTCCCTAGCCCCAGTCCGGGCATGAAGTGTATGTTTCTAAACATCTGAATCATATTGACGTTGCCATGAGGGTCGTATTCTAGACAAATCCTTTCTTTGAAGTTGTCCCCTACCGGGAGTAAAAGTGGTTCAACTCGAAATCTTGATAGGAGCATATCATTTGACCCGTACTGTATCACAGGGATTAGACTACTGGTACTTACACCATCAGTATTGTCATCATCACCCAAGATGGTAATGACCCGTCCATCGGCGAAGAACTTTAACTTCTGATGGAGTGAGGAAGACACGCCCTTGATACCGTGGATCCAAGGTCGTCCTAGCAATAGGTTGAAACAGGTTGGGATGTCAATAACTTGAAATTCGATGACAGGGTTTATAGGGCCAACCCCTATTACAAGCTTTATGGATCCCATCACCTCCCGACGGGTATTATCATAGGCACGCACAACAGCGGAGGATGGAGCGAGGTCACTTTCTTTCAGGACTAAACATTTGAAGGTTCTTGGTGGGCAGACATTTAAGGCGGATCCATTATCGACAAGAAAGAGTGGCACAACCTTCCCCATAACTTCGACGTCAATGTTGAGTCCATGATTGTGGTTTGGCCCAATCTTGGGGATTTATTCTTTGGAAAAGGATAGCATTCGGGTAGAGGTCAAGGATCCGACCAAATTTACTGCTTCTTCTGGTGTGGTGGAAGGAGGAACTGTGGGTCCAGTGAGCAACTTGATCAAAGCATTTCTATGTAGCTGAGAAAACATGAAAAGCCCCCATAGAGTGATGTTAGCTTGAGTTTTCTTCAGTTAATCGAGGATATTTCTCTCCTCTAGGGTCATTTCTGGCATAGGAAGGTTTTCAACGCCCTTCCCTTTGTCATTGGATGGTAGTGAGTTTGGGATATGGTAATGCCTCCCTCATCTAGTTATGTGATTTACTGAAGAAGGGAAAAATATGAATCTAGTTTCCTCATCGATCTCGGGTTGTTTTTCCACTTTGTTTATATCTCCGAGGAGTTCTTCAAATGATATCATTCCACACATGTAGGCTACCATGCCAGTTTTCTCGAAAGCTTGTTCTTCATTCGAATCTTTGAATTCTTCCCCCCATCTGGTGGCAATAATTCTGTCTTTCCATGTAAAGTTGATACATTCCACAACTTCAACGACTTCTTCATACAGGTCATCCCATTCTATGGGGATGTGTAAGGGTGAAGGGACCAGGTGCCCCTGTAGCTTCAGAGTATCAAGTAACTCTGTCATAATGTAAATGTTGTTAGTTTGTCTGAATAATTCTACCATGATCTGAACGACATCATCCAGGATGACTTCATCGATTGGTACTACCTAACTATCTAACTCTCGGGCCCATTTCTGTGCTTCTAAGAACAGTGTACTGAACCTCTGACAATCAATGACCATCTGTGAGGGCAATTTCAGCCCAAACTTTAGGAGTTGGTTTAACACTTCTGATAATTCCATGCTTCTATTTTCAGAATAGGTACGGACAACGATGCATGCTCTAGTAAGGAGTGACAATGCCTGATCAACGAGGCTAGTAGGGTGTAGGAGAAAATATGGGCAAATTTGGAGAGGTTTAGGAAAGTATATGGGTGTGATTTGAGTTGAGGGATGGAATTTTGGGTTCTCTTCTAGAAAGATAGCATTGTCATGATTTGGAAGTGGGTTGTGAGTAGTGTTTGTCTTAGGATTAGCTAGTGGGGCGATGGTACCCCGGTCAATTAGACCTTGGATTATGTTTCGGAGGTGAAAGCATTGGTCGGTGGTATGACTAGCAGTTTGGTGAAAGACACAATGGGAATCTACCTTGAAGTTTCTTGGGAGTGGATTTGGCAATGGACGGGGATCCAAAGGTTTGATAAGGTTTTGGCTTAACAAGGCTTGATAAACTTTGGATAGGGGAGCATGGAGCTCGGTGTATTCCTTTCGGACTGGGCGACTTTCTGGCGCCCATTATGTGGTTGGTTGAGAGATGTTGTTGATACTTGAGACTATAGCATTGGCAAGTTTGTCATATTTTCTAGGGGTGAACTGTCTGGACACCTTCTTTGGTTCGACTTCTATTTTGGCAAGACCTTTCTCGATTTCTACTCCTGCTTCTCTGAGATCTTGGAAGTGGGGATAGTATCGTCCTCCCATCATTTCTTGGACATGGGGTAAGAACTTCTTCTTCACCATGATGACTTATTCTTCCTCGGAAGGCCGATTGGTCATGGTTGCTACTTTTTCCCTCCATCGGGCGATGAAGTTACTGACTGATTCCCCAGGGTTTTGTTTGAGCAGCTCTAAATCACGGCGGGTGACCTCAAGCTCTTCATTGTATTTGTACTCTGACATGAATTCCCGGGCTACATCCTCCCAACTACGAATTCTGAACTCTTCGAGAGACAAAAACCATAGGAGGGCGCTATCCTTTAAAGTTTGTTAAAATAATTGGGCCATCACTTCTTTAGAAGCCCCTAGTAGAGTCATAGAACGGTGATAACTTCGGATATGAACAATTGAGAGGCCACTTCCTCCGAATTTACCAATATTCGGCATCTTGAACTTCTTGGGTAACCTCGCTTTAGGATAAGGAGACATGTCGGTGTAGTCCATGTAATTTCCTGAGATTCTGACTTGGTCAAACTTCTTGGTGAGCATCTTGAGGTCTTCTTTAACTTTGTTCAGCTCTTCTTCCTTCAGATCATAGGCAAGTTAGCCCCAGGTTGGGCAAGGTTCGGCATAGGAAGCTGGGCAGGCGGTGACCCATTAATAGGAGGGGCACATGGAGCGTGATAATACTCTTCGGGAACCCAGATGGGCTCGGGTGGATCCATAGCACGAGGGAATAGGGCCTTGAGTTCTTGAGTAACGGGAACCTAATTTCGTTACATCTCTCAGACCTCAGTTTGGAAATTGTCAGTCTTGGACACAAGCTGAGCTAGGACTGCCATCAGATACGACTATACAGCAGGGACTTGATATGTGTTCTCCATGGAAAGTGAATGGATTCCAGACTCGAAAGGAGTAATAGGGGAACGGATGAAACTCCAGGGTGACTTGACTGAAGACCGAAGGCAATAAGGAGCCAGGCCAAGGGCTTGTAATCGACTTGAGAAGGCGTAAAATGGGATTTATTTTTGAGAAAAAAAAGGAATGAATATATATTTGACATTTTTTTAGATTAAAAGACAAAATATTTTTGGATTTTTGATAAAGAGAGGAGAAATATTTTTGTATTTTGGATAAATAAAAGAGAATTTTCTTTTTGGAGACGGTCTCAGCATGATTGTTATAATTATTATGTTTTCACTTGTATTAATTCTCCTAAATGCAAAATGAAATGTCGGACGGGACCTGATCCTGGAAAAATTAGGTTTGTAATATATGCAAAGTTATGGTTTGACTTGTGACCCGGCTCACGGGCAGGGTCCCGTTTTTAAAAATGAGCAAAAATTCGGGCGTCAAGCCGACCCGGAATTTTGGCAGAGTTTCGGGTAGAAATCGACAATCTAACATGTGTGTCCTAGGATTGACACCTATATGCGGGTATGCAGTTGGTTGGGTGAATAGGAAAGGGTTCCCCCCTTGGCATGACTTCGACGATATACGTCTTGCTCTTACGGGCAATCGGTACGTGTGGACAAGCCATTTGATATACCCGAGTGTACATGAATTGCCTCATCATATACCTCGTGGGGACGGTACGTGTGAGAGTGAATTTGATATACTCGGCATACGTGAATGAGTTCCCTGTGATATACTTCCCGTCATGACTTCGATCAAGCAGTATGATGCGTGGGGAACCGTTCGATATATGTAGAAGGTACTTGGCCAATGGAAGGTGAGATTCATATCGCTTAGGCTAACTGCGCCCTGCCGGACCAGTGCCCATCATGAAGTGACCCTACAGTTACTGGGTAAAAATTTGGTCAATAATAATGCTCTTTGGTGATGTCGTGTGAATCATGCATGATTCTCTTATTAGTATCTTGTGAGAATGTATTTTTCGTTTTTGCCAAACAGGAAGCAAAGTACAAGTACCAATGGTTCACCAAGTATGGATGGATGATGCGTGTAATATGTGGATATATGTTACCTTTGGTGCACGTGGTGCGAAGTGTACATGGAGAAATTTCTACAAGTGTGTGAATAAAAGCATAAGTATGGGAGATACATGGAAAAGGGGAACATGCAAAAATGGGGAAAATGTGAACAAGTATAACATCCATGTAAATAGAGTCTAGCCCTCAAAAGAAAGTCCCCAGCAGAGTCTCCACTGTGGCCATCCCCCAATCCTCGTGGCGGGCGGGCCTAGTGAGGGAGGATCCTAGGTCCCGTGCGTCTCTCTCGGGAGCGCTTCAGCCGACGTCATTTGGATAAGGTGAAAAATGTAGAGAGATAGAGCTGCCAGTCTATTTTACTCAAAACAGACAAAAGAAAGGGAGCCATCCCGAAAGACAGCATCCAAAGACATACTGATGCATACGAAACCAACAAATGATTCGAAGAGGGTCCGGAGGCTAAGTTACGAAATGGAAAGGTGTTAGGCACCCATTCCGCCCTTTCGGTCTCTCATGGGTTTTTTATTATTTTCCCCGTGATATGTGTGCATGTGTACACACAGTGGAGATAAGAATCATCGACTTGCACCATGGAAGAGGTAAAGTGAGTCATTCGTACGAAGGTATAAAAATATTAGAAAATAGGATTGACGCGATTATCCTTACGTTGACCGTTATGATGGAACGATAACGCATGTGGAATAATACGCCACTAAGAACAAATATATGTATATATATATAATATAAGATAGTGGAGTTTAGAGAAAATAGAAAATGAGAGAAAAAGTAAAAATAGGACTCGAGTCTCGGGTTTTACCCCGAGACGCCTACGTAGCCTATAGAGGCATCAAAGCCCATGTAGTTCGCATGCAAAACGAGGGGTTGGGTTTATCCCATAAATCCAACCTGGGGGGTTCTCTTATTTTTGTGTGTGTATGTGTGTAGAAAAAGTGTTTGAGTTGTGAGAAAAGTGTAAGAAAAGTATGAGAATTCCCGTTTGGAATTTATGAGCAAACCCTCTTTTTCTTATTTTTTGGGTTTTTATTTATATGAAAATAAGAGATGTGAAATAATACTAAATAAAAAGTATATTAGGAGGTGTGAGATGAGATAATGAAAGTGCTAAGTAATAAAACAAGTTATTGCGAATTTATGAGAATTTAAGGAGAGACTTGAGAAAATTGGACCTTCTTGAAGATCTTGAGCTTGATCTTGAATGTTGGAGAGCAGCCCTTAGACTTGGATGGTGATGGAGGGTAGTGAATTCACTAAGTTTGATGAAAAGGATGATGAAAAGTGAAGATTGGAAAGGGATTTGGATGTGAAAAACGCGCTGACTTCGAGAGAGGTTTTCTGGATTTACTGAGAGTGATATCTATCAGATCTGGGCCCCTCTTGCAAGTGAGGCCAGGCCTCATTTTCATAGGCCCAGGGTATTGACGATCGACATAGCCATGTTCCTGCCAATCGGCAGGTGCGTTTAGGCACACTGCCGATAGGCAAGGTCTGGGACTGTCGTTTGGCAGTGTCTTTCAGGCCTTTTTGGAAAATCGACCGCAGAACGCAAACCGTTGATCAGAATCGTGCATGGGGTGAACCGTTGGAAAGGTAATTCAGATACCTTAGAAAGTCCTTTGGACCACTCCCGGGTTCAAGAGTTGACTTTGGGTCAAATATGGCTCGGAAGCATTCATCGGTCCATTGGACGGGGAATCGTCGGACACAAATGGATCGTTCGTCCGCATAGTAAGTTCGAATCGCGCACAGGGCAGATCGTTGGAAAGGTTGGTAGATGTACTTCGACATTCAAAAGAGTTTTATCTGGTTTGGGGAGTTGACTTCGGTCAACCGATCCCTGGAAGCATTCAATGACCTTTCGGAGTAAAACGAATTGTTCGTTCGTACCGTAAGTCGGAATCGCGCACGGGATGGACCATTGGAAAGGAGTTTCAGTGACCTTCGAATATTCATTCAGTGTCGGTCGATTTGAAGAGTTAACTTAGGTCAAACAGAGCCCGAGAGCGCCGGGTGGACTCCTAATTGAGTTTCGAGGGAAAATAGGTCATTCGTCCGCATGGTAAGTCAGAATCGTGCACGGGATGGACCGTTGGAAAGGGGTTTTAGTGCCCTTAGAAGATTCATTTAGTCTCGGTCGAGTTTAAGACTTTGAATTTTGGTCAAACGGAGCCTAGGAGTGCCCGATGGCTTCTAGGTCAGTACTCGGGATATGACCTAGGTTTGTAGTGATGAAGGGAGGTGCTAGGGAGCTAAGGAGAGTTTAGGGGGTAACAGAATGGGGTGTCTAAAGTATGAACATGAACTATACCTTATAGCATTTTTATGGTGAGACATTAGTTGTTGATTAAGTCCAACCATCACCTCAATCTATGACATCGACAGAACATGCTAATGTGCACAATATTCCAATTTTAAATGATATTGTGAATGATGCTTATGAGATGCTTACGGGTGAAGCGGAACCTAGTGGACGTAATTGTGTAGGCAGTAATGAAGTCCCCTAACTTTTGAGGTTCCCAATGATTCTCACATATATAAATACAAAGGCAAGAAGTATGAACGTTTACATCGACTCGCACGGGAGCCATTGCACCTAGCTACTAGTTCTTCGCGTCACACTATAATATATGCTCTTATAAAGTTGAATGATTTGAAAACACAATTCAAATTGTATGATAGTGCTATAGGTGGAATTATTAGATTGTTAAATAAACAACTTCTTAAAGGGAACAACTTGATAACTAGTTATACAAAAATGAAAAACACCATTAGAGATCTCGGTATGAATTATGTCAAGTATGACGTATGCATTAACAAATGTATATTATTTTGGAAAGATCATAAAAAATCTAATAAATGTATAAAATGTGGTTCTTTACGCCACAAGTTTACTTCTCTAGATGAGGATGGGGTAGAAATTCTGAATATTAATGGAAAAAAAGTACTGTAGGGTTCCTATGAAGGTAATGCGACATTTCACTTTAATCCCTAGGCTAAAACGGTTATATACCATAAAATGGATAGCAGAGAAAATGACTTGGCACGCTCGTGCAAGCATTTGCATGGAATTCTTGTGTTATCCCTGAGATTCAATAGAATGGGTAAATTCAAACATTATGTGGAGAGATTTTGCAAAAGATCAGCATAATATTCGACTTGCAATATCAACGGATGGTTTTAGCCCGAATAACATGTTTAGCTATAAGTATAGTTGTTGACCAGTGATAATTCAACCTGTCAACCCTCATCCATTAATGTGTATGAAAAGTGAGTTTTCAATGTTGTCTGTATTGATTCTCGGGCCAAAGTCACCATCAACTAATATTGATGTCTTCCTCCAACTGTTGGTCGATGAGTTAAAGATCTTATGATCTGGAGTTGAGGCTTGGTATGCGACAAAAATGAGCAATTTCAGTAAAAGCCATGTTAATGTGGGGATATCATGATTTTCCAGCCTATAGGATGCTGACAGGTTATTTAACTCAAGGTTACAATGGGTGTCCCATTTATTCTATAAATACACCTTCCCAATATGTTCCTAAGTCAACGAAATGTTGTTACCAACAATCTCGTATGTTCCTTAAAACCATCCTTACAGGTTTGACACATCAAATCAAATATTTAATGATAAAATAGAAGATTCCATGGCTCCAAGAAAGTTAACAAGTGTAGAAGTGGAGCAGATAGTGTCACTTATCGCTCAAGAAGGTGCTCGAAGAGAGGGAGATGGAGAAAAAAATGGGAAGGGAAATGGAAATGGAAAGGGGAAGGGGAAAGGGAAGGAGAAGGAGATGGAGGATGTCGTAATGGAAGACAATGATTATCCAAGTGAGGACGACGATGAGGATCTAACGGGTACCGAGGGTTTTTCAAGGAGGTCAATTTTCTTTGACTTAGAGTACTGGAAGGATCATGATATTAGACATAATTTAGATGTTATGCATGTTGAAAAGAATGTCATAGAGACTTTTTTAGGTACAATACTCTCGGTGAAAGGATCGTCAAATAAAGATACCGTCAAAGCTCCGTGAAGAGTTGTAAGATTCTTTGCATCTTAAAAAAAATATGGATGTAAGATGTTGAAGGGTAATAAAAGGCTTTCGCATTAGGAAAGGAAGAGAAAAAATCCCATTATTGTACAGTAAAAACATTAAAGGTACCGATTAGATTTTCATCAAATTTCAGCAACAATGTTAACCTCGATCCACCCGGATTTACTAATCTCAAGTCCCACGATTATCACGTCATTATGCAATGGTTGCTTCCTGCATTTCTTATGCATTCATTTTCGAATCATAAGTCTTTATTTAAAGCTATACAATGGATAAGCATATTCCCTAACGTGTTGTGTTCCAAAGTAATTTTTAGGGAACATCTTTGGAAGGCTAAAAATGCATTGATGAAGGCAATTTGTGTCCTTGAAATTTATTTTCCACCTGCCTTTTTTATGGTGATGATCCACCTTATGCACTATTTAGCCGATGAAGCTTTGATAGCTGGGTTGCCGCCAAGATATCGGGCAATGTGGTTGTTTGAGAGAGAAATGGGAAGATATAAAAAGTGGGCACAAAACAAGAGGTACATTGAAGGGAGCATTGCTAATGCATATTTGTTAATTGAAGCTTATTTGTATGCTATAGAGTACATATCAAAAAGATGTGAAGGAACTCATAAGTGGAATCTTGATGATGAGTTTGATGACTCAGAATGCCAACGAGCATTGGGTAAAAGGAAATAATTGATTTTAAATAATGTATAATTTGAGCAAGTACGAAGATGTGTTTTATCTCAATGCAACAATGTCGATGAGTGGAGAAGGTACACACTTAGTTCTATGTTAATTCTTATTAATTAATTTTTATGTGGTATTTCTTAATTTTTGAACTAATTTCTTGTAGAAAATTTGTGGTAACTGAGACTCCATCGATGCATAGAATTGATGATTTCATCCCTTGGCTAAGGAACGAGGCAAGTATTTATTTATGTGTACTTTTTTTATCAACCGTAATTATTTTTAATGAAACTCTAAAAAATTATCATTCCCTTACAGGCCTCAAGATTTAATGATACGGGAATTTTTCCATATGCCGATGGTCCACTCCATAGGGTTACCAATTATGAGAAATTTCAATGCAATGGTTACACCTTTTGTACTTTTGCACATGAAGAGAATCATAACTTTCAGAGTAATGGTGTATCCACTAAGGCCTTTAATAGGAAGAGGATTATGACAACCATTTATGGGGATACCAGACAAATACTGGACCTCAATTACATTGAGTTCACACATACGGTCTTTTATTGTGATTGTGTGGATATTGATGATAAGAATGCTTGCAAAGTTGAACGCACCTCAAACTTGGTGGTGGTGAATCTTAGTAAGCTCATGAGTAAAAATGCCATTCACGACGATCCGTTCATCCTTGCATCTCAAGCAAGTCAAGATGGAAATGAGCACTCTCCACCACTTCTCCCATATTGCTATGATTTTAGTTATGTTTCATAAAACAAACCGACTACCACTAATACTATTTTTTGTTCAATAAGTATTCTACTATCTTACAGTTATCAATTCACTTTCTCAACGCATCATAAATTTTATGAAAACCTAAAGACCCAAAATTTTATGGACAAAGCCTTCCGATTCGTATCCAAAAATATAAGGTTCTGTTTTTAGTTTTTGCACTTTCATTTATAGATGTAATTATTATCACTCTTGCCCAATTTTATCTTTTTTATTTAGTTATATACAGCAAAGACATATATACAGATTTCCTTCCAGTAAAAAGTTACACGAAGTTACAAAAATAGCTTGCATGTCTATAAGAAATGGTTGCTTAAAATACTTTAACTGATTTGTTTGGGAAGTTTGAAAATGTTGAAAATATATATTTTTACTTATATGTTGCCAACAACATTATTCTATTGAGCTTTTGCGCCTGTTTGCTTCATTCTTGATTATTTTAGGTTCCATTCACTTTGTTAACTATGAAGTATACATAGGCATAGAATGGGAGTATATACATACCGAGGCATACAATGGGGGTATAAAAATAAAGGGGATATTAGAGATATGACAAGTGTAGATAGTAATAAGAAAAACAAAGTTGTTGCGTGCCCAATAATCTGATTAATTCAGGTGAAATTTGCATCTTCTTAACTGTAATGTACTGTCACTATAGGTCGTTAAGTATGTTGGTGTTTTGTAAATTTCATAATCTTGTAGATCATAGGTTGGTTTATATAACATATGGTCCTGAGTTATATTTGAACTTCAGTGCTTCCATCTCAGTTCTCACCATTTCATTTCACCTTTCGTCCTGAGCTTCTTAGCTATCATTATTGGTTGTTTATTTTTCTTAGTATATGGAACAACATGGATAGTGAATTGAAACATATGAACTGAAACAAGAATTGAGAATTTTGTTGGATTGTGTATGTGTTTGATTAATTTATGTTGGCAATTAGATTTTAGATTTTTGGAGACTTTGGGGGGTTTAGATATTTACAATCTGTGTTTACAAATCTACGCTAATTTCGGCTAAATTTTCTAGCATTTTGTGGGGTCAGGATTTATGATTTGCATGTGTTTTGAGTTCACGTTCCATGTTTATGGTGATATCATATTACTAGTTTTATAGTTTCTTTACAAATGTACGGTAATAAAATGTCAAAAATAGATAAATTTGTATGCTTAAATGTAGGATCCAATTGGGAAACAAAGAGTATAAGAAATATGGATACTTTTAACTTATTCTCAAGAAGAGTACTAATCAATGGAGAAGTCATTTTGGCATTGAGGTACATTCAAATTTAATATGCTAATAGACTTCATTGGTCTTGTTGTATAGTTTTCTTATATTTTTATATATATCTTCATTCTTAACGATTTCTCAATGACTTTTGTGAAACAATGATGGTTACTGATTTCCATCTATTACCTTAATGCAGAATAAAGCAGATTCCTCCCACTTTACACACACATAATAAGGAGAAAACTAAATTAATGCATATATAAAAAAAGAAAAAAAAAACTGATAAAATGATTTAGAGATGATCTAAGTGGTATATAAAATAAAATACCATGTTGAAGAAGAGACTTCGAAGTTTGTAACGGTGACTTTGTTTATAGTTGTCTAACAATATTCTCACATATTTGAATCTCATGAAACTGCACAAATGTCCATATAAGTATGTTATAAGTTACTTGGTGTAAGCAAATATAAGCATAAGTACACATATTGTCAGGTCCCGTTTGGTTGTCCTAAAATTGTAAATTGGATCATTAATAAATTTATCCATTTACAGATTAACCCATTAATTGTGTTTGGTTTCATTAATGAAAGGATTCATAAATTGTCCCATTTTAACTCATGTGCAAAATCTGAAATTAGATCATTTCATAAAAAACGTGAAATTAATCCATTTGAAATAGGAGTCACATAAAGTGCATGTCCCCTCTCCTTCACCCCCTCTCTTTCCCTCCTCCCCTCTCTTGATTTGTTTTTATCTTTTTTCATAGAACCTTAATATCAATTTCAAATTTCCTAACATTGTGTAAAATTGGATTTAACTCATTTCAAATTCAGTCATTTACAATTCACTAATTCACAATGAACCAATTTACATAATTGAACAATTTGCGCAACCAAACTGGGTTTATTAAATGATCTTGCACTTTTTGTATAGGCTTGTTATGAGGGGTGACACAATTGAATGATTGTAGAATGCTCTTGGCTTAAGAAGGGAGAGCAAGGAGATCCAAATTTTAGAGCCCCTTGATACTTCTGTAAAGTTTTCTATCCAAGAAGACAAATATACAACTGGTGTAAATGTATGTGCGCATTTGTTTCATGTCATCTACTGATATGGCTATATAAGCCAACTAAATATATGACTTGTATTTAGGTAATGATACATCTTGATTCTATCAGTTAATACACCTTGAATATATCAGTTGCTGCTAAACATCAGTTGTACTGGTCAATTATATCAATTGTACTAGTTGATTGTATCAGTTGTACAAGTTATATTATGAAATCATGTATCAATTGAACATGTCAGTGATAGAACCTTGAAGCTATTTTCTTATGTTACTCGTCGCATCATGATAAGGAAGAAACAGGTGGAGAGGATGCTCACTTTATTTGCACAGAGGATCAAGTGATTGGTGTAGCAGATAGCGTTGGTGGCTAGGCAGATGTTGGTATTCGTGCTGGATTATATTCCCGCGAACTTATGTCTTATTCAGTGGATGCGATTCAAGATGGTCCTAAAGGTTGCATCGACCCGACTAGGGTGTTAGACAAAAGTTCATTCAAAAATAAAAGCCAAGAGTTCCTCAATAGCATGCATCATAGCATTATAGACCAGTAGGGTATTTATGCCATTAATTTTGGAGATTGTGGCTTTATTGTAATCAGAGATGGTTTCACAATCTTCCAATCCCCTGTGCAACAACATGGTTTCAATTTTACATATCAGTGGGAAAGTGGCACAAGGGTTGACCTACCAAATTCGGGTAAGGTTTTCACAATTCCTTTTGCACCAGGAGATGTTATCATTACGGGGACAGATGGATTATTTGACAACTTGTATAATAATGAGTTAACCGTTGTTGTCATTCATGGGGTGAGGGTAGGCTTGAGCCCCGAGGGCGATTGCGGCTTTGGCATATCAGAGAGCTCTTGACAAGAACTGCCAGACGCCATCTTCTACTGCTGCTCAAGAGGCTGGCTTTCGTTACTACGGTGGCAAACTAGATGACATCACTGTTGTCATTTTATATATTAGTGGCTCAACCAGTAATTGAACTTTTTCAAGTTTTTAACTTCTCATTTTTTTGTGTTCGTATACATACATATTTTTTTGGCGAGATGTTTTGGGGTAACTTAGTTCCATATTTATCGTACACGCTGGATGTATCTAGTGTGAAAAAAATTGAACATATCAGGAGTATAAGTTGAATATATTACTAGTATTAGTTGAATATATCAGTTGTATCAGTTACATAAGTTGTGAATTGCTATTAAATATCATCTTTGAACTACACTGCCTTGTAAATTGTTTGGTGTTTGGCATGTAAACTTCGTGTTGGTGTATGCGTTTAGCTGCTAAATTGTTTGGAGTTTGGTGTATCCATTTAGCAACTAAATTTTTAGTGTTTGACATGAAACTTGGTGTGTTTGGGTTATGTTAAATATTAGTTTTGCTTGATGTTTGGTTTGTAAAAGTTATATTATAGAATGTCTAATTTGGTGTTGGTATATGTGTTTAGCAGTTACATTGATAGAATGTCCATTTTATTTAGTGTTTAGAAGTTACAATGTAGAACCAATTAAGTTAGTGTGTACTTTAATGATTACTTAAATGTATACATCGTAGAATTTATACTTCGTTGAGTGTTGTATGCTTGATTTTTCGTGGTGTATGTTCCACATGTATATGAATATATCAGCTATATTACATGTGTTGTACAATGTCGACATTGTTTGTCCCACTGATTTATACTTTTTATAATTAAAGATTGCCATATTAATGATATGATGACTCCTTATTGTTTATCTGCTGTTTATATGATCAATTTGTGATACTGAAGAGCAATATATACTTTTTTTCACAATAAAAATGGTTAAAAGCAGATTGAAGGGCCCTTTTTGTCCTCTAAAGATGATGCTCTCCATTGATGTGGGGCTGTTTTCAACACAATAGTAGGCTCAGAGTGGAAGAATGCGCCTAAGTGTGATGTTATACTCAAATCAACCATCCATTATCGACGTCTTATTTATTAATAACAACCTTTATGCCTTTATTATGGCAACGTAATGTCGTAATTCTTAGGAGAGAGGTCTTTTTCTTTGGTAATTATTCCCTACTTGTGTTCTTGATTGCGTAATTTTTGCAGGTTCATCTTATTTCAGGCGGGGTTCATTTAGAAAGACTTTAGTGATTGCTCATTGCACGCATATTTTATCTTTTGTAAGTGAGATATTCTTATTTACTCATATATATATATGTACATTCTCTTGCTAAACGCATGAGAGTCTACTAGTCTTTTATGTTATTTAATCATATATGCTTACAGATTTATATAGACACCCCATCCTAGGATCCTCCTAAGCATCTCCTTAGGTCCATAGCACTCACCCCTTCACCACGAACCTAGGTCGTACTCCGAATACCAATCTAGAGGCCACCGGGCGCTCTCGGGCCCCATTTTGACTCCGATCAAGTTTTTCATCAAAGAAAAAGCTCAATTAATCTTTGAAGGTCTCTAAATCAACTTTCCAATAGTCCACCCCATGCACGAATCAGCCTTACGATACGGACGAACGGTCCGTTTTACTATCGAAAATCAATCTAAAGGCCACCGGGCTCTCCTAAGCCCCATTTTGACCCCAATCAACTTCCTCGCCCGAGCTAAAGCTCAATGGATCTTTGAAGGTCTCTGAGTGTCCTTTCCAATGGTCCATCCCATGCATGAATCGGACTTACGGTTTGGACGAATGATCCGTTTTATCTCAAAAATTAATTTAGAGGCTACCCAACGCTCATTGACTCCGTTTGACTACTGTCAACTCTTAAGCTCAAATGAGACTGAATGAATTTTCGAAGGTCACTGGATACCCTTTCCAACGGTCCACCTCATGTGCGAATCATCCTTACGGTGCGGACAAATGACCCATTTTACTCTGAAGGGTCACTGGGCGCTATCGGGCCCCATTTGACTAAGGTCAACTCTCTGAACCAAACGAGACTAAATGAATATTCGAAGGGCTCTGAATAACCTTTTCAACAGTCCATCCTGTGTGCGATTCTGACTTGTAGTTCGAACGAACGATCCGTTTTCCTCTAAAAATTTCCTATTTAGTGACCCATGGGCACTTTCGAGCCCCGTTTGACCTTATTTAACTCCCAAACCTGGCAGTGGCTCAATGGATTCTTAAAGGGATCTGAATATCCTTTTCAAGGTCTGCCCCGTGCGTGATTCTAACTTACTGTTTGTATTTTACGATCGCTTTTACGAAAAACCCGTCTCAGACTGCTGAATAGAAATCCTAGGACCATGCCTATTGACAGTGTGTCTAGGGTTCTATGCCTATAGGTACATCAAGGACAATGCCGATCGACACCCCCTTGGTCCTATAAATAGAGGCCATGACCTCACTTTGAAAAACACACATGAACATCCCTTTCAGCAATTCAGGCAGCAATTAAGAGAGAGTTCCCTCGAATTCAGAGTTGTTCTTTCCTAAAAATCCCATATCCCACGTTCTTTCCATCATTTCATACTCTTTTAAGTAAATTTCTGACCACCTCCTCAAACCACCATCAGTCCACTTTGAGATCAACACATCTACAAGGAAGATCTATTTCAAGTCATCATAAGAAGGTTTATCTCCTCCTCTTTGTCTTTAATTTCTCTTAATTTTGCAATAGTTTCTTCATTTTTTATTTAGTATCTTATTTCATTACATCACACATCTTAATTCTAGGGGAGGGAGAAGGATTAAATTTCTCATCTCGGAGTTGGTGGTTAGAGGTGGGTGGAAATTTGCTGGAGAATTGTTTTTGAAGGTGGAACTGGTGGTTCTATGTCGACTGAATTTGTAGCAATATATTGAGAAGACCATCATTGAGCCACGAAGCTTTGACAAGGTGAGAAAAACCTTTTTGTCGATAGCTCGCTTGGAGCCTTGGCCCTCTAAGTTTCAAATTACTAATAATTGTAAGTCCCAAAATGATGTTATTGTTGAGTCATCATCTTGCCTTCTCGAATAAAATATTTCCAGAAAACCTTAGTGGGGCAGATTGGTGGTGTGTATGATGCACCATCATCTTATGAGGCGTTGTCCAGATGGATTGAAGAAAGGTGGAAATGTATAGGCGGAGTGGAAGTAAAAAAACTTTCAAATAACCTGTTTATATTTGACCTTGCTTCGGGAATAGAGGCTATGAGGATATGGGAGGTTAAAATATGGGAGTTTTATGGCGTGGTGTTGTTTTAGGACAAATGGCATCCTCTCTGATGTAGATCAATATTAAGATTATGCCATAAGTATAAATAAATAAGATTTGTTAGCGTTCCACTTAAAATGTGGGGAGAATAGGCATTTCGTGCCATCGGAGAACGCTGTGGTTTTTTTGGTAGTAGACCCAGATACACGAGAGGGTAAGGAGATCCGTTGGGCCTGCATACTAATCAAAATTGGATGTAGGCTGTCAAATAGTGTAAAAGTTAAATTAGGAGAGTGGGTATTTATTCTACCAATCAGAGAGGAGGAGTTAGTGAAGGGCATCCATGAAAATGGAGATAGAACAAAATATTAGTTTAGAGGATGGAAAAGAATATTCTCATACTCGACAAAAATTACCGTCGATAAATACACCGAAATAAGTAAGAAGGAGATTCACAACAATTAGCAGCGGAATGGGGGAGTTAGGTATTCTTACGAAGACAAACAAGTAGAATGAGGCATCAGGAGTTATTACGAGAGCTAGGAAAAATGACAACTTCGACACAATGCATCTCTCGGCATGTACTCCAGAGCAAACCATATTCGGAGTGGAGAAATAAATAGTGTGATGCCATAGTAGACTAGGGTCTCGAAATACGCTGGAGCATGCCAGGGCCTCAACAATCACGCCAAAGCAGACTATGGTCTTAGCAGTTATGATGGAGTAGAACATAATAGGGATCAAAGAGAAGGTAAAGTTAACGCAACACATAATAAGTAAAGTTGACACATCACATAGCAGGGAGCTATGAGTAGGTACATATCTGGTTGGAGACGGAGGAGTAACCTAATTGAAGGAGTCCGATGTATAGTCAAGGCCCGAAAATAATTAGACATTGCCATCAGAGAGTATGGGAGGGAAGAATAAAGTAGATTCCCCCAGCATGGGAGGAAATAAAAAACAAAATATCTGGGAAGAATTTAAAGGAAGTGTGTTCATGGTGTTAAAAAATAAAGTGAGTGGGTACTTTAATCCAAATAGGGGGGAAAGTGGGCACATTTGTAGGAATACGCATGTGCTCTTGGTTGCTAGCGGTGGATGGAGAATAGTCACATGTAGGATTATTTTGTGGGATGAATGGGGAAACTCGTGTTATATTCCAAAAAGCATTCCATAAATATATTTATTTGGGGAACTCCATGTTAAGTTTAAAAACATGAGGCCCCTCATAAATCCAGGTAAAGCAATTAAGAAAGGGTATGTCGGGGGAAAAATAATTCTAAAGGTGGGGGGACAATAAAATTAAAGACAACAAGTAGTCTATGGTAGTAGGAGAGATAGAATAAGGGTACTGATCGAGCGCAAATCGTGCGTTATGTAATACGCAAATCATTGTTATCGGTTCGGCGACTCAATGCAAAAAACCTAAACTACAACTACACTTGACAAGCAAGCACAATGGTAAGTCGGGTATCGTAAGAAATCCACAGGGAGTGATTAAATTTTAGATGTTAATTTCTTTAAAACTTCAAGAATAAAAGTGTAAAATAAATAAAAGAACAGGTGATGGTTGGGAATGGTGGAAAAAGAAAAGAATAAGTTATGCTACACAAAAGTAAAGCGAGGATCGGGATCGCATTCTACCACACGGATCGAAACAAGTACTAATTAGAGTTAAGGCTCGAAAGAAATTTAATCGAGCATTTTCAATTAAGCATAAATATCACACAATAAGGAATTTAATCCAAAGATGCGAGATTAAACATTTAATCAAAAATGATCACACGCGGATTAAATTAATATTGTCGTTATAAACACTAAAGTTGCATGACATATAAAGTTAAACGCATAGCAATCCAACTTTAATACATGCGGTTTCAATTAGACACAATTTTACACAAAACCTAATTTTCAGAGCTCGAGGCCCGTAAATGGCGGAACACAACCCCGACCCTATTTATCTAAGGGCTAAGCATGAATAAACTAATTAACAACTAATTAAACTATAAAATCAATAAATAACAAAAAATAAATATTATCTAGGCAAGAAAAGTAAATGGCATGAATGGAAATAAAACTAGAACAACAAAAGAGATAATGAATAGTAAACTTACATAACAAAAATGGGCAAAAACCCAAACCAAATGGGGAGGAGGGTGAAGAGCTCCCCTTACAAACCCTTGAATCTAATTAAAATGAGAGATTTTCTCTTCAAAATGAAGAGAAAGTGTATTTATACAAAAAAAATCCCATGGCGAACTTGTGAATAAAGAAGAAGAAAAACAAATATCTGCAGGACCGAATCCATTTGGGGTGTCCGAATCGATTCGATATCTGCAGCTTTGTCCTATTTTACGGAAAATGCTTCCATTTCTTCGTTATAGCTCGGAATTAGGCATGGTCGGAGGCTATGGGAAGATAACTCAGAGGGATACAACATACAAGAAGACATTAGGCCAAAAAACCAAAATATGAAATGACTAAAATGCCCTCGAATGTGCCCTTGAGTGTGAATTTGAAGTAAAAACCATCCAAAAATGCCATAACTCCTTCGATACAACTCAGATCCATGCACTGTCGGTGGCCACGCGAAGAGAAATCAAAGGTCTTCAACTTCCGTGAGAACTCGGGATTCAAACCTGAATGTTGAAATTACTAAAATGCCCCCGAAGCTGCAATAGTCGACAAAACTTTTTTGGAAAGCGTTCAAACTCCATACTAGGCATCCAAATACCTACAAAAGCTCAATTAACCCCTGCAAAACATGTTAACATAGAAATCTGAGGTTGTCTGGTTAACGAGCATAAGTATAGGGATTAAGATACTCAAGGGGGCTAATAAGGCGTAGGTTAACGGGTGAAATACGCAATATTTGCGTCATATCACACCCCCTAACTTACACATTGCTAGTCCCTAGCAATGAAATAAGAAACAACAAGAACTACAAGATAACCATAAAAAAGGAGATATGTACAAAAGAGATAAAAGCCACTTTCGCGGGCAAACGATTGCATTTAGCGTATGCAGTAAGTCGTTAAACCCCTAGGTTACCTTAGTGGATGAGTGTCGACTCGTGAGGGTTTTCAGGGATGATACCCACAAACATCATACAATTTCCTCAAAATATTCCCAGCCCAACATGCGACAAACTCAACAACAACGAAAAAGATTTCAAACATGTTATTAGCATATTGAATGAATTCAAGCTAAAGTCCGTTGTTAATAACAGGTTGAATGCACCTCATGGAATTGAAACTTTAAAAGTGGGAGGGGGGGAGAGAACATGCATAGTATGATTTGGTAAAACTTAAATAAACCGGATAAACATAAAAACATGCATATATTCGATCCTCACGTGCATTACACTCAACAAATGAAATTCACTTAAAACAAGGAGGTAACACACAGAACATGCGGGCATAAAGAGTAAATGTAAATGGAAACTAGGTCACGCACATGTCACAGACGAAGAACGCTATATATAAAATTAAAAATTTGTAATCTCAATGAAAGATATCGCTCATTAAAAGAGGCAAAATGCATTTTCACAAATTATCAAAATTATTACGACTTTTAAATTAAATTCACTCTAAGATCACATAGGACTTGATAGGGTTATAATGTAGGCTAGGCTAGGGTACGAAATGAAAAGAATGTATGTACGGATTCAAAGTTTTCGGGATGAAAACTCGGGATAATGGGAAAATGCGGGCAATAGCAAAATTGGAAAAATAGTTCCAAAAAGGCATTAGATATATCATCGGGGAGAGTAATCAAAGTTTATTGAACACTATACAACAAATACAACTTTATCTTTCTTTTCTTTTCTTCTTTTTCTCACTTTTTATTTTATTTTCTTTTGCTTTTACTTTTTCTTTTTCACTACTTTCTTTCTTTCATCACTCTTTTCAAACTCTCATATGCCTAAAATTGCAATCGCGACATAACAACAACATTCAATCCCAAGTAACATTCCAAACAAAGGTATGGAAGGTGTATGTATGGATTAAAACTCCAATTTGGAGTTGGTTATGGGATTGGGTTATGAAACAAAAGGCTAATATTTAGGCTCAAAGGCATTGACGAGGGGAAACATATAAGGTGAGGTCAAGGCTAATATGGGTGATATAACAAAGATGGCCTATGATCATTTCCAAAAGTTTACGCAATTCTCGAGTCAAAACAAACTTTGAAAATCATGCTCAAGTAATACATTTCAAGTATGAACTCAATTAATGAACAGTCAAATGAAAGAATAGAGAGATTACCAATGAGTTCAACGTTTTTAAAGAGGAAAGAATAGTGTATAACACTCACAAACGACGAAAGGTACAAAGCTTACTCGGTGTAAGTATATACAATGCAACAAAAGATTACCGAGTTATAAAAATCTTAAACCAAATCAATAAAGCAAGAAAAGCGCATGTGCTCATGGGATAAAGTTTAATTCATGAAGTTATTCATAATATCAATGATTTGAGGACTAAAATCTAATAACTTTTAAAATCGAGAACATGCATCATTGAGTTGTCTATTGGATCAGACAATTATTAAAATTTATCATCGAAAACAAGGCAAAATGCCCAACAAAGGAGAAAAAAGAAAGAAAATATTTTTGAATTTTTATAATTTTTAACAAAAAATATACTTAGTAACTAACGAGTAAGAAAATCAATGGACTACACATGAAATGGATAGAATATCCTACACCCCCTAACTTAAATGTTGCATTATCCTCAATGCGCATTAAGAACACAACACAAAGAGAGGAAAATAGCGATATTACCCAAAATTGGAGCGATCTCCATAAGCACGAGTCCAATGAAATCTACAAAACAAGTTAGTACTGAGCATAGCAAAAACAAATAACAAAAAGTTAACTAATTACACTAGACTAAATAAAAAGGAAGGGAAAAAAAGGAAAGAAAGAAAATTAAAAATCTAACTATTTACAACCTACTATTTAGGCTTCACACTAACTGTACACTAGAAGTCTAAATAGTTGAGGGTCCACCCACAAAGGGATTTGACTTTGAAAGATCAACGGTGGACCCTCCAAAGCGAACATGCCTCTCGGAAAATAATAATTCCGTTTGAACAACGGAAGGCATGTGGGTGATAAAAAAAGTGAACCATCGCCAATTTGAAATTTTTGGGGTATGATGGGGGATTTGGATAACAAGGGGGACAAGACCACATTGATATCGGGAAAATCAAAATCACATCCCCAAGGTTTTCAATTGGAAAGGAAGGTGGGGCAAGTGTAAGTGAATAGCCCATGAGATGAAGCATCTCAAAATAACTTACTCGTTTAAGAATCGGGTCAAAGTCCTCAAGACTTTCAACCGATTCTTGTGATAAATTTAATTGTTTGGGAATAGTAGGGAGTAAAGGAAAAGAAGGATCATCAACCTCAATACAATCAAAATAATTAATAAGAGGTTGAAAATCGAAAGTGCTAAAGATTGGCTCACTCTTAATGATTTCTTCAACAAAAAGTGGTAGAGATTAAACGCAAGTTTCAACCTCGACCCGATTTTGTAAAGAAATAATCTCATCGAGCATGGCATCATTTTCTAGAAACCAAGCTTGAGAACTTTCGGATTGGTCATTCATTTCCTTAATCATTAACTCATAATCAAACTCATAAGAAGACATAACATCTTCTTGTGGTGGTTGCTCATAGCTAATGGATTCCCCGCATTCTAAATTATTCTCACAAGGCGATGAGGGATTACTTACATATCAATGTGCTTATCTTCAAGAATTTGTAGGCATCCTCTCATTGTTTTGGGAGTATAACTTGGAAAAAAAATCTCATAACAATTAAGGTTATCTAAAGCGTAATAGCGAGACATTTCAAAATAAGCAATTCAACAAAGCGACAAGCACCAAAATTTCAATTTCTCGAAACAATCTAGCACAAGTCAAAAAGAAAGGGGAAAATAAAGAATACAAATATGAATGAAAGAAATATTACGAAATAATAAAACAATAGCAATCTAAAACACACTCCCCGACAATGGAGCCATTTTAATCGAGCGCAAACCGTACGTCATGTAATACGCAAATCGTTGTTATTGGTTCGGCGACTCAATGCAAAAAACCTAAACTACAACTACACTTGACAAGCAAGCACAGCGGTAAGTCAAGTATCGTAAGAAATCCATAGGGAATGATTAAATTTTAGATGTTAATTGCTTTAAAACTTCAAGAATAAAAGTGTAAAATAAATGAAAGAAAAGATGATGGTTGGGAATGGTGGAAAAAGAAAAGAATAAGTTATGCTACACAAAAGTAAAGCGAGGATCGGGATCGCATTCTACCACACGGATCGAAACAACTACTAATTAGAGTTAAGACTCGAAAGAAATTTAATCGAGCATTTTCAATTAAGCATAAACATCACACAATAAGGAATTTAACCATAAGTTGCGAGATTAAACATTTAATCAAAAATGATCGCACACGGATTAAATTCGAATTGTCGCTATAAACACTAAAGTTGCATGACAAATAAAGTTAAACGCATAACAATCCAACTTTAATACATGCGGTTTCAATTAAACACAATTTTATACAAAACCTAATTTTCGGAGCTCGAGGCCCGTAAATGGCGGAACACAACCCCGACCCTATTTATCTAAGGGCTAAGCATGAATAAAATAATTAACAACTAATTAAACTATAAAATCAAAAAGTCACAACAAATAAAGATTATCTAGGCAAGAAAAGTAAATGGCATCAATGGAAATAAAGCTAGAACAACAAAAGAGATAATGAATAGTATACTTACATAACAAAAATGGGCAAAAATTCAAACCAAATGGGGAGGAGGGTGAAGAGCTCCCCTTGCAAACCCTTGAATGTAATTAAAATGAGAGATTTTCTCTTCAAAATAAAGAGAAAGTGTAATTATACAAAAAAAATCCCATGGCAAACTTGTGAATAAAGAAGAAGAAAAACAAATATCTGCAGGACCGAATCGATTTGGGGTGTCCGAATCGATTCGATACCTACAGGTCTGCAATCTGCAGCTTTATCCTATTTTACGGAAAATGTCGCCATTTCTTCGTTATAGCTTAGAATTACGCACGGTCGGAGGCTAAGCGAAGATAACTTAGAGGGATACAACATACAAGAAGACATTAGGACAAAAAAAAACAAAATATAAAATGACTAAAATTCCCTTGAATGTGCCCTTGAGTGTGAATTTGAAGTAAAAACCATCCAAAAATGCCATAACTCCTTCGATACAACTCGGATCCATGCACCGTCGGTGGCCACGCGAAGAGAAATCAAAGGGATTCAACTTCCGTGAAGAGCTCGAGATTCAAAGTCGAATGTTGAAATTACTAAAATGCTCCCGAAGCTGCAATAGTCGACGATTCGAAAAGCGTTCGAACTTCATACTAGGCATCCAAATACCTACAAAAGCTCAATTAAACCCTAAAAAACATGTTAACGTAGAAATTCGAGGTTGTCTAGTTAACGAGCATAAGTATTGGGATTAAGATACCCAAGGGGGCTAATAAGGCGTAGGTTAACGGGTAAAATACGCAATATTTGCGTCGTATCAGGTACCATGAGAACTATCAAACTATGGTGGTCACTAGTGAGAACCTAATGAAATGAGTGGGGTGGGGAGGTAGGAAAAGTCTCCAAACACTAGTAATTTTATGGAATTACAGAATTCTAAACTTTGGGTGGAGATTGAAGTTTAGATAGGGGAAGAGGAGTCAGAGGTGGATAGCAATAATAGTATGCTTGGGGTTATTATACCAAGCAACACGAAGGAGTGGCCTAAAGATGACAATGAGGAGATGGAGGAGGAGGGGTGGGAAGGGGATGGATGGAACAATAATTCAGAAGGATGGGTGGCTAATCACTACACCAAATCCTGCGAATGGTCACGCCCAGTGGATCACGACCCAAGTTCGCGACCAGTTGGTCGCAGACTTGGGCCGTTACCCACTCAATATTTGGCGTGATCATATTTATTATCACACTAAATTATCGATGCTTGAGAAGTGGTCACGGACTAAGTCCGTGACCACAGTGGTCGCGGACTTGGGCCGTGACCAGGTCGTGACCACCTTAGCGCCAAACTCACGCCAAAATTCCCTCCAAGATTGGTCGTGGATTGGTCACGGACTTGGGTCGTGACCATAGGCATGACGAAGCACAAAACACACACATTGGGGGTCACGGATGGGGGCCGTGACCATTTCTTGGCGTGGGTCACGGCTATGGGCCGTGACCATATACAGTTTGATGGGTCTTTTGGTTTCGTTGGTGTTTTTTTTGGTGGGTCACGGCTGAGAGCCATGACGAGGTTCAATCTTAAAAAAATAAAATGCTGCATTGGTTTTCTCATTCAGTAGCCTTCGTTTCTTTCATTTCCCCCCAATGAAAGAGCCGCGCTCAAAAAACCCCTTATCGATGGAAATGTGGCTTTTCCGACAAACCAAAGGTCGAGACCGCCGACGGTAAGTTGGTTAAATGGAAAGCGGGGTTCAACTAACGACGGCGGTGGTGGACTGTAGGGTTTCTTTCATTTCGATTGTTGTAAACGGTCTCAGAAATAAAAAGAAGACTGTAGGGTTCTTTCACCCATACACTAACAATGGCGGTGGAGGAGAGAGAGTTACTTAGTGTGCAGTGAAAGCCATACAAGAAGAAAGTCTGATTTGGTGCCATACAGGAAGAGTTCTTAAACAATAGGATCTCTCGAGCACTCGATCGCTTTGCGATAAATTTACCCTCCTCAGGTACCCCCATCTCTCTAAACAAGCACATATCAATTTATTTTGTTTTTTTAATTTAATAGTTATATAAACTGCTAATATTACTGTTTAACACTATAATTTTAAAACAGGGCACTCCCACACTTTAATATTAGGAGGGAGGCTCCTGCTAAATAAAGAATCTTTCTCAGTTTTTTAACTTTAAGTTGCGATTGATTATATACGTATAAAGTGCGGATGCAACCTCAAGTATGATAGCCTAAAGGTCAAGTGGAGGAGCCAAGATTCTTGGTGGAGGGGCCAAAGTTTTGAGTGTTGTTGGGTTAATTCGAGTTTTATACAAATGATACCTTTTTTTTTTTATGATTTATTACAATTAGTGCCCAAGTGTTTGAGTAAATACCTCAAAGTTTGAAGGTCTTCAAAATTGATCACTTACATATTTCTTATCATTGAAGCATTGTGCCTATTCGCAAAGATAAGTGGTGTTATGTATTTTTGTACAGTCAAATTTCACTAATTCATTTTGAATGTGGGCATATATACGCATATATCCAATGTTCTACATTTTTTTAATTCATGTCCTGCAATATCAAATTCGTATTTGCTCGGTTTAGATTTATTAAAGTGGTAGACTGACAAGCCACTCTCGCTTTGCTGATATGACTTGGGTTTAATCAGGTATTGTTCGAGACTTATTTATTCGTGAAGGTAAATAGAAAATATAACTATAAGTATTTTAAAGAAAGTAAATGAGTTTTATTTTTATTTTTTATGTACTATATGAGTTTTTAGGCTTTCGGTAGTTGTATATGCTCATATTTTATATCTGATTTTGTCCCACTTTGTAGGTTATCAATTTGACTATGTTTTTAATTGGACTATATTGAAGTATCCTCAGATTGGTACCAGTTCTAGAGGACGAGTCGGTGTTTGTATAATTTTCTTTCGTGTTTTTTTCTTCTTCCAAGAATGTTACTTATTTAATGCTTTTGTTTTCAAATTCCCAATGGAAATGCAGGATCATCTGCGAAAAGGACCTTAGGTACTCTCTCTAAGCATATTCAGATTCGTCCGCGAAATGTCATGTCTTTATATAATTATTCTTCTAATTATTCGATTTAGTGTTGTTAGTCTAATTTGAACTTTGCGGAATGGCTATGTTCCTAATTCAACCAAGATTGTAGTTTTACTGGAATGGCTTTTTTGGATTCCGTTAGATTTTTTTCAATAAAGCTAACTATGCTTCTGGGGAATATATTGTATATTTTGTTGGGACTCATTTTAGTATCAGTGTGCTATAGCTCCAATTTATATTTCTAAAAAATCTTGTGTTATGCATGCTAGACGGACAGTAAAAAATATTCCCAAGTATGCTCCAACACAGTTCTACATTAACAATGTGTTGTTTCGGATCAAGGAGAAGAACATTCACTATTGCTATTGTTGCAGGTTAGATCTGCTATACTTTACTTTAACAAAAGTAGTTATATAATTGATATGCATTATCTATTAAATCTTTTAGATGATAGAAGGAGTACGGAATAATTATTGATTTTGTTTGGTTTGGATGTTGGATAATTATTAGTTGTTGCTTGTTGCTTGTTCCTTGTTGTTGGATAGTATGTTAGAAGGAGTATGGGATAATTAGAAGGAGTACGGGATAATTATTAGATAATATGTTGAAAATATTTTAGACTCCCGATTTGAGAATACGACGATAATTTGAAAATGTGTAGACTTAAGATTAAAAGCATGGCGTTAGAGGGGAGAAGCACGAAACATCCCCCAAACGGTTCCGTTAGAGGCATCAACACCTTGCACGGAACCAATGTAACTCGTACGAATAGGCCACATGATCATGGGACTCCCAGTTTGAGAATAGGAGGATAATTTCGCATATATTAGAACTCGGGTTTGAAAACATGGCATTAGAGGGCGAAAACTCGAAACAGCCCCCGAACGGCCCTGTGAGAGGCACCGACACCTCGCCCAGGACCAATGTAACTCGTAGGAACTGACCGTGTGAACACGGGACTCCCGGTTTGAGAATACGAGGATAATTTGAAAATATTATGATTTAGGCTTAAAAACATGGCGTTAGTGGTAAAAACCCAAAACAGTCCCCGAACGGTCTCGTGAGTTGCACCAACACATCGTACGGGACCAATGTAACTCGTAGGAACTGACCGCGCGATCACGGGGACCCCGGTTTGAGAATACGATAATAATTTGCATATTTTGAGACTTAGGCTTAAAAACATGACATTAGTGGGTGAAAAGTCAAAACAACCCCTGAACGGCCCCATGAGTGGCACTAACACCTCACACGGGATCAATGTAACTCGTACGGCTGACTGCGCAATCACGGGACCATCAGTTTGAGAATACGATGATAATTTGCATATTTCTATACTTAGGCTTAAAAACATGGCGTTAGTGGGTGAAAACCCGATATAGCCCCCGAACGTCCCCGTGAATAGCACCAACACCTCGCACGGGACAAATGTAACTCGCACGAACTGACCGCGCGATCACGGGACCCTCGGTTTGCGAATACAGTGGTAATTTGAATATTTCTAGACTTAGGCTTAAAAACATGGCGTTAGTGGGTGAAAACTCAAAATAGCCCCCCGAACGGCCCTGTGGGTGGTACCAACACCTCCCACGGGACCAATGTAACTCGTAGGAACTGACCAAGCAGCCACGGACTCCCGGTTTGAGAATACGACGATAATTTGCATATTTCTAGACTTAGGCTTAAAAGCATAGCGATAGTGGGTGAAAGTCCGAAATCGCCCCCGAACAACCCATGAGTGGCACCAACACCTTGCACGGGACCAATGTAACTCGTAGAAGCTCACCGCGTGATCACAGAATCCCCGGTTTGAGAATATAATGATAATTTGCATATTTCTAGACTTAGGCTTAATAATATGACGTTAGTGAGTGAAAACCCGAAATAGCCCCCGAACGGCCCAGTGGGAGGTACCAACACCTCCCACGGGACCAATGTAACTCGTAAAAACTTATCGCACAATCACGAGACTCTCGGTTTGAGAATACGACGATAATTAAAAATATCAAGACTTAGGCTTAAAAACATGGCGTTAGAGGGTGAAAACAAAAAACCTCCCTCGAACGGCCCCGTGGGAGTCACCAACACCTCCCACGGGACCAATGTAACTCGTAGGAACTGGTCGTGCAGCCATAGGAATCCCAGTTTAAGAATACGATGATAATTTGCATATTTCTAGACTTAGGCTTAAAAACATAGCGTTAGAGGGTGAAAATCCAAAACAGCCCCCGAACGGCCCCATGAGTGGCACCTACACCTCTCACGGGAACAATATAACTCGTAGGAACTGACCACGTAGCCAGGGACTCTCGGTTTGAGAATACGATGATAAGACTTAGGCTTAAAAACATGGCGTTAGTGGGTGAAAAGCCGAAACAACCCTCGAACGGCCCCGTGAGTGGCACCAACATCTCGCACGAGACCAATGTTACTCGTAGGAACTGAATGCGCGATCACGGGATCCCCGGGTTGAGAATACGATGGTAATTTGAATATTTCTAGACTCAGGCTTAAAAACATGGCGTTAGAGGGTGAAAATCTGAAACAACCCCTAAACGACTCCGTGGGTGGCACCAACACCTCCCACAGAACCAATGTAACTCGTAGGAACTCACCGCGCAACCACGAGACTCCCGGTTTGAGAATACGAAGATAATTTGTATATTTCTAGACTTAAGTTTAAAAACATAGCATTAGTGGGTGAAAACCCGAAACAGCCCCCGAACGGCCCCGTGGGTGGTATCAATACCTCCCACGGGCCCAATGTAACTCGTAGGAACTGACCACGTAGCGCGGGACTCTCGGTTTGAGAATACGATGGTAATTTGAATATTTATAGACATAGGAAAAACTTAGCGTTAGTGGGCAAAGACCCGAAACAACCTCCGAACGTCCCCGTGGGTGGTACCAACACCTCTCACAGGACCAATGTAACTCGTAGGAACTGACCATGCAGCTGCGGAACTCTCGGTTTGAGAATACGACAGTAATTTGCATAATTCTAGACTTAGGCTTAAAAACATGGCGTTAATGGGTAAAAACCCGAAACAGCTCCCGAACGGCCACGTGGGTGGCACCAACACCTCCCACGGGACCAATATAACTCGTAGGAATTGACCGCGCAGCTGCGGGACTCCCGATTTGAGAATATGACGATAATTTGCATATTTTTAGACTAGGGCATAAAAATACGACTTTGTAGGTTGAAAACTCGAAACAGCCCCCGAACGGCCCCGTGGGTGACACCAACACCTCCCACAGGACCGATGTGTCTCGTAGGAACTGACCGTGTAGCCGCGGGACTCCCGGATTGAGAATACGATGATAATGTGCAAATTTCTAGACTTAGGCTTAAAAACATGATGTTAGTAGGTGAAAACTCGAAACAGCCCCCGAACGGCCCCGTGGGTGGAACCAACACCTCCCACGGGACCAATGTGACTCGTAGGAACTGACCACGCATCTGCGGGACTCCCGGTTTGAGAATACGATAGTAATTTGACTATTTTTAGACTTAAGCTTAAAAACATGGCGTTAGAGGGTGAAAACCCAAAACAGCCCCCGAACGGTCCCGTGGGTGACACCAACACCTCCCACGGGACCAATATGACTCATAGGAACTGACCGCGTAGCCCCGGGACTACCGGTTTGAGGATATGATGGTAATTTGAATATTTCTAGACTTAGGCTTAAAAACATGGCGTTAGTGAGTGAAAACCCGAAATAGCCCCGTACGGCCCCGTGGGTGGCACCAACACGTCCCACGGGACCAATGTGACTCGTAGGAACTGACCGCGCATCCCCGGGACTCCCGGTTTGACAAATCATACGATAATTTGAATATTTCTAGACTTTGGCAAAACAAGGTGTTAGTGGGGGAAAATTCAAAACAACCCCCGAACGACCCCCTGGGTGGCACCAACACCTTCCACGGGACCAATGTAACTCGTGGGAAGTGACCATGCAGCCGCAGGACTCCTGGTTTGAGAATACGATGATAATTTATATATTTCTAGACTTAGGATTAAAAACATAGCGTTAGACGGTAAAAACCCGAAACATCCCCTGAACGGCCCCGTAGGTGGAACCAACACCTCCCACGGGACCAATGTGACTCATGGGAACTAACCGCGCGACCGCGGGGCTCCCAATTTGAGAATACGACGATAATTTGCTAATTTCTAAACTTAGGCTTAAAAACATAGCGTTAGAGGGTGAAAACCCAAAACAACCCACAAATCGCCCCGTGGGTGGCACCAACACCTCCCACATGACCAATGTGACTCATAGGAACTGTCCGCGCAGTCCCGAAACTCCCAGTTTGAGAATACAACGGTAATTTTAATATTTTAGACTTAGGCTTGAAAATATGGTGTTAGTGGGTGAAAACCCGAAACATCCCCCGTACGGCCCCGTGGATGGCACCAACACCTCCTACGGGACCAATGTGACAAGTAGGAACTGACCGCGCAGCCTCGGGACTCCCGATTTGAGAATACGACAGTAATTTTAATATTTCTAGACTTAGGCTTAAAAACATGGCCTTAGTGGGTGAAAACCCGAAACAGCCCCCGTACGGCCCCGTGGGTGGCACCCACACCTCCCACGGGACCAATGTGACTCGTAGGAACTGACTGCACAGCTTTGGAACTCCCGGTTTGATAATACGACGATAATTTGAGTATTTATAGACTTTAGCAAAACATGGCGTTAGTGGGAAAAACCAGAAACAACCCCCAAACGGCCTCTTGGGTGGCACCAACACCTCCCACGGGACCAATGTAACTCGTAGGAAGTGACCACGCAGCCGTGGGACTCCCGGTTTGAGATACAACAATAATTTGCATATTTCTAGACTTTGACTTAAAGATATGGAGTTATAGGGTGAAAATCCGAAACAGCCCCCGAACGGCTCCGTGGGTGGCACCAACACCTCCTATGGGACCAATCTGACTCGTAGTAACTGACCGCCAAGCGACGGGACTCCCTGTTTGAGAATACGATGATAATTTGCATATTCTTAGACTTACGCCTAAAAACATGGCGTTAGAGGGTGAAGACTCAAAACAGTCCCCGAACGGCCCCGTGGTTGGCTCCAACACCTCCCACGGGACCAATGTGACTCGTTGGAACTGACCGTGCAGTCCCGAGTCTCCCAATTTGAGAATACGATGGTAATTTGAATATTTTTAGACTTAGGTCAAACATGGCGTTAGTGGGGAAAAACTCGAAATAACCCCCAAACGGCCCCGTCAGTGGCACCAACACCTCCCACGGGACCAATGTGACTCGTAGGAACTGTCCGCATATCCCCGAGACTCCCGGTTTGACAATACGATGGTAATTTGAATATTTCTAGACTTTGGCAAAATATGGTGTTAGTGGGGGAAAATTCGAAACAACCCCCGAATGGCCCCCTGGGTGGCTCCAACACCTTCCACGGAACCAATGTAACTCGTAGGAACTGACCACGCAGTCGCGGGACTCCCGGTTTGAGAATATGATGATAATTTGTATATTTCTGGACTTAGGGTTAAAAACATAGCGTTAGACGGTGAAAACCCGAAACAGCCCCCGAACGGCCCTGTGGGTGGCACCAACACCTCCCAGGGGACCAATGTGACTCATAGGAACTGACCGCGCAGCCGCGGGACTCCCGGTTAGAGAATACGACGATAATTTGCTTATTTCTAAACTTAGGCTTAAAAACATGGCGTTAGAGGGTGAAAACCCAAAACAACCCACGAACCGCCCCGTGGGTGGCACCAATACCTCCCACATGACCAATGTGACTCATAGGAACTGTCCGCGCAGCCCCGGAACTCCCAGTTTGAGAATACGACGGTAATTTTAATATTTATAGACTTAGGCTTAAAAATATGGTGTTAGTGGGTGAAAACCCGAAACAGCCCGCGTACGGCCCCGTGTATGGCACCAACACCTCCTACGGGACCAATGTGACTCGTAGAAACTAACCGCATAGCCTCGGGACTCCCGGTTTGAGAATACGACGGTAATTTTAATGTATCTAGACTTAGGCTTAAAAACATGGCGTTAGTGAGTGAAAACCCGAAACAGCCCCCGTACGGCCCCGTGGGTGGCACCCACACCTCCCACGGGACCAATGTGACTCGTAGGAACTGACCGCGCAGCTCCGGGACTCCCGGTTTGATAATACGACGATAATTTGAATATTTCTAGACTATGGCAAAACATGGCGTTAGTGGGGATAACCTGAAACAAGCCCCCAAACGGCCCCGTGGGTGGCACCTACACCTCCCACAGGACCAATGTAACTAGAAGGAAGTGACCACGCAGCCGCGGGACTCCCGGTATGAGAATACGATGATAATTTGCATATTTCTAGACTTTGGCTTAAAAATATGGCGTTATAGGGTGAAAACCCGAAACAGCCCCCGAACGGCTCCGTGGATGGCACCAAACCTCCTATGGGACCAATGTGACTCGTAGGAACTGATCGCGCAGCGGCGGGACTCCCTGTTTGAGAATACGACGATAATTTGCATATTTCTAGACTTACGCCTAAAAACATGGCATTAGAAGGTGAAAATTCAAAACAGCCCCCGAACGGCCCCATGGTTAGCTTCAACACCTCCCACGAGACCAATGTGACTCGTTGGACCTGACCGTGCAGTCCTGGGTCTCCCGGTTTGAGAATACGATGGTAATTTGAATATTTCTAGACTTAGGCAAAACATGGCGTTAGTGGGGAAAAACTCGAAATAACCCCCAAACTTCCCCGTTCGTGGCACCAACACCTCCCACGGGACCAATGTGACTCGTAGGAACTATCCGCGCAGCCCCGAAACTCCCAGTTTGAGAATACGATGGTAATTTGAATATTTCTAGACTTAGGCTTAAAAATATGGTGTTAATTGGTGAAAACCCGAAACATCCCCCGTACGGCCCCGTGGGCGGCAGCAACACCTCATGCGGGACCAATGTGACTCGTAGGAACTGATCGCGCAGCCCCGGCACTCCCGGTTTGAGAATACGACGGTAATTTTAATATTTCTAGACTTAGGCTTAAAAACATGGCGTTAGATGTTGAAAACCCAAAACAGCCCCCGAACGGCCTCGTGGGTGGCACCAACACCTCCTACGGGACCAATGTGACTCGTAGGAACTGATCGCACAGCCTCGGGACTCCTGATTTGAGAATACGATGGTAATTTTAATATTTCTAGACTTAGGCTTAAAAACATGGCTTTAGTGGGTAAAAACCCGAAACAGCCCCCGTACGGCCCCATGGGTGGCACCCACACCTCCCACGGGACCAATGTGACTCGTAGGAACTGATCGCGCAGCTCTGGGACTCCCGGTTTGATAATACGACAATAATTTGAATATTTCAAGACTTTGGCAAAACATGGCGTTGGTGGGAAAAACCTGAAACAACCCCCAAACGGCCCCGTGGGTGGCACCAACACCTCCCACGGGACCAATGTAACTCGTAAGAACTGACCACGCAGCGGCGGGACTCCCTGTTTGAGAATACGACGATAATATGCATATTTCTAGACTTAGGCCTAAAAACATGGCGTTAGAGGGTGAAAACTCAAAACAACCCCCGAACGGCCCCGTGGTTGGCTCCAACACCTACCACGGGACCAATGTGACTCGTTGAAACTGACTGTGCAGTCCCGAGTCTCCCGATTTGAGAATACGATGGTAATTTGAATATTTCTAGACTTAGGCAAAACATGGCGTTAGTGGGAAAAAACTTGAAATAACTCCCAAACGGCCCCGTGGGTGGCATCAACACCTCCCAGGGGACCAATGTGACTCGTAGGAACTGTTCGCGTAGCCCCGGAACTCCCAGTTTGAGAATACGATAGTAATTTGAATATTTCTAGACTTAGGCTTAAAAACATGGTGTTAGTGGGTGAAACCCCGAAACAGCCCCCGTACGGCCACGTGGGTGGCACCACACCTCCTACGGGACCAATGTGACTCGTAGGAACTGACCACGCAGTCCCGGGACTCCCAGTTTGAGAATACGACGGTAATTTGAATATTTCTAGACTTAGGCTTAAAAATATGGCGTTAGAGGTTGAAAACCCAAAACAACTCCTGAACGGCCTCGTGGGTGGCTCCAACACCTCCCATGGGACCAATGTAACTCGTAGGAACAGATCGCGCAGCCACGGCACTCCCGGTTTGAGAATACGACGGTAATTTACGTATTTCTAGACTTAGGCATAAAAACATGGCGTTAGAGGGTGAAAACTCGAAACAACCCCCGAATGCCCCTTGGGTGGCACCAACACCTCCCACGGGACTATTGTAACTCGTAGGAACTGACCATGCAACCGGGGCACTCCCGGTTTGAGAATACGACGGTAATTTGCAAATTTCTAGACCTAAGAAAAACATGGCGTTAGAGGGTGAAAACTCAAAACAACCCTCGAACGGCCTAGTGGGTGGCACCAACACCTCCCACAGGACCAATGTAACTCATAGAAACTGACCCCGCAGTCGCGGGTTTTTCGGTATGAGAATACGACGATAATTTGCATATTGCTAGACCTATGCCTAAAAACATGGCGTTAGAGGGTGAAAACCCAAAATAGCCACCAAACGGCCCCGTAGGAGGCAACAACACCTCCCACGGGACCAATGTGACTCGTTGGAACAGATCGCGTAGCCCCGGGACTACCGATTTGAGGATACGATGGTAATTTTAATATTTCTAGACTTAGGCTTAAAAACATGGTGTTGGTGGGTGAAAACCCGAAACAGCCCCCGTACGGCCCCGTGGGTGGCACCAACACCTTCCACAGGACCAATGTGACTCGTAGGAACTGACCGTGCAGCCCCGGGACTCCCAGTTTGATAATACGATGGTAATTTGAATATTTCTATACTTTGGCAAAACATGGCGTAAGTGAGGGAAAACCCGAAACAACCCCCGAACGGCCCCGTGGGTTGCACCAACACCTCCCATGGGACCAATGTAACTCATAGGAACTGACCACGCAGCTGAGGGACTCCCGGTTTGAAAATACGACGATAATTTGCATATTTCAAGACTTAGGGTTAAAAACACAGCGTTAGACGGTGAAAACCAGAAACAGCCCCGTGGCTGGCACAAACACCTGCCACGGGGACAATGTGACTCGTAGGAAATGATCGCGCAGCCGCGAGACTCCCGAATTGAGAATACGACGATAATTTGCATATTTCTAAACTTAGGCTTAAAAACATGGCATTAGACGGTGAAAATCCAAAATAACCCTCGAACGGCCTTGTGGGTGGCACCAACACCTCCCACTGGACCAATGTGACTCGTAAGAACTATCCGCGCAACCCCAAAACTCCCAGTTTGAGAATACGACGATAATTTGAATATTTCTAGACTTAGGCCTAAAAACATGGTCTTAGTGGGTGAAAACTCAAAACAACCCCCGTACGGCCCCGTGGGTGGCACCAACACCTCCTACGGGACCAATGTGACTCGTAAGAACTGATCGCGCAGCCCCGGGACTCCCATTTTGAGAATACGATGGTAATTTGAATATTTCTAGACTTAGGCTTAAAAACATGGCGTTAGAGGTTGAAAACCCAAAACTGCCCCCGAACGTCCCCGTCGGTGGCACCAACACCTCCCACGGGACAAATGTGACTCGTATGAACTGACCGCACAGTCTCAGGACTCCCGGTTTGAGAATACGACGATAATTTGAATATTTCTAGACTCAGGCTTAAAAACATGGCATTAGTGGGTGAAAACCCGAAACAACCTCCGAACGGCTCCGTGGGTGGCACCAACACCTCCCACGGGACCAATGTGACTCGTACGAACTGACCGCGCAGCGGCAAGACTCCCGATTTGAGAATACGATGATAATTTTCATATTTCTAGACTTAGGTTTACAAACATGGCGTTAAAGGGTGAAAACCCAAAACAGCCCCCGAACGACCCCGTGGGTGGCACCAACACCTCCCACGGGACCAATGTGACTGGATAAAACTGACCGTGTAGCTCCGGGGCTCCCGGTTTGTGAATACGATGGTAATTTGAATATTTTAGACTTAGATAAAACATGGCGTTAGTGGGGAAAAACCCGAAACAACCCCCGAACGATCCCGGGGGTAGCACCAACACCTTCCACGGGTCCAATGTGACTCGTAGGAAATGTCCGCACAGCCCTTAAACTCCTAGTTTGAGAATACGAGGACAATTTGAATATTTCTAGACTTAGGCTTAAAAACATGGTGTTAGTGGGTGAAAACCCGAAACAGCCCCGTACGGCCCCGTGGGTGGCACCAACACCTCCTGCGGGACCAATGTGACTCGTAGGAACTGTCCGCGCATTCTCGGGACTCCTGGTTTGAAAATACGACGGTAATTTGAATATTTCTAGACTTAGGCTTAAAAATATGGCGTTAGAGGTTGAAAAGCAAAAACTGCCCCCTAACGGCCCTGTGGGTGGCACCAACACCTCCCACGGGACCAATGTAACTCGTAGGAACTGACCACGCAGCCGTGGCACTCCCGGTTTGAGAATATGACGGTAATTTGAATATTTCTAGACTTGGGAATAAAAACATGGCGTTAGAGCGTGAAAACCCAAAATAACCCCCGAACGGCCCCGTGGGTGGCACCAACAACTCCCACGAGACCAATGTAACTCGTAGGAATAGACCGCGCAGCCGCGGCACTCCCGATTTGAGAATACAATGGTAATTTGCATATTTCTAGACTTAGGCAGAAAAACATGGCGTTAAAGGGTGAAAACTCGAAACGGCCCCGTGGGTGGCACCAACACCTCCCATGGGACTAATGTAACTCGTAGGAACTGACCGCGCAACCGCAACACTCCCGGTTTGAGAATATGACGGTAATTTCCATATTTTTGGACTTAAGCAAAACATGACGTTAGACGGTGAAAACTCGAAACAACCCTCGAACGACCCCATGGGTGGCACTCACACCTCCCATGGGACCAACGTAACTCGTAGGAACTAACCCGGAATCGTGGGTCTCCCGGTTTGAGAATAGGACGATAATTTGTATATTTCTAGACTTAAGCATAAAACTATGGCGTTTGAGGGTGAAAAAACTCGAAACAGCCCCCGAACGGCCCCGTGGGTGGCACCAACACCTACCACGAGACCAATGTAACTCGTAGGAACTGACCACGCAGCCGCGGTACTCTCGGTTTGAGAATACGACGATAATTTGTATATTTTTAGACTTAAGCTTAAAAACATGGCGTTTGAGGGTAAAAACTCGAAATAGCCCCCAAACGGCCTCGTGGGTGGCACTAACACCTCCCACGGGACCAATGTAACTCGTAGGAACTGACCGCACAGCCGCGACACTCCCGGTTTGAGAATACGACGGCAATTTGTATATTTCTAGACTTAAGCAAAACATGGCGTTAGAGGGTGAAAACTCGAAACAACCCCCAAACGTCCCCGTGGGAGGCACCAACACCTCTCATAGGACCAATGTAACTCGTAGGAACTGACCCCGCAGTCGCGGGTCTCCTGATTTGAGAATATGACTGTTGATACCAAATTTATTCTGCTGACGTGGACCAATTATGTGGAGACACGTGTCAATCTACATGTCACTCGCAAACATTTTCTGAACAACACCTTGACTCCGGGGAACGCAACCTCCCCGACCAACTCAGGCGCTCTGAGCAACATGTTCTCCGAGGAACTCTATTGTACCGAGCAACTCATGTGTACCGAGCTACTTAGGCGGTCCGAGCAGCTTAGGTGGTCCGAGCTGCATCTCGTACAGAGCATTCATATCCGGATAATTAAGAGGATGAATCCGCATTAAATGCTCATTATTATCACACAGACGCACATGCCTATTGGACAACTATGTATTATTCTTTCATTTGAACCGCCTCAAGACTATAAATACATTGTAACCTCCTCATTAGCAGGGGACTGGGAATTTCTTGGTAAACCCATTATCGAGAATTCTGCAAACAGTCAGCAATAACACAAACAGTGGACGTAGGCCATTCTTTCAAGGCTGAACCACTTTAAAAATCTTTTGTCTTATTTATTTTTATCTGTAATTAAAGAATTAGGTTAAATCTAGTTTTTTACATCAACAGATTGGCGCCGTCTGTGGGAAACGACTGTAATTATCGTTTTTCACTAAAACAATTCATCACCAATGGCTGATAATCCTGAATCCAGTAATCGAAACGCTAGAAACCCCCCAACTCCATCCACTCCTCTAAGTGTCCAAGATCTGGCTAGAATAATGGCTAATTTAGCTCAGGGCCAGACCACCATGCAAGAAACCATGTGACAACTCATGCAAACTATCTAGGGTGGATCACCCGCCTAGTCAGGGCAACGAAGCATTCAGAGAAATACCTGATTGCCTTCTTCACGAACTAGACGAACGTCACTCCCAGAAGAATCTCATTCTAGACGCACCGATTCATATCGTACTGAGAGATCCAATGATCCTTCTTATCATCCTGGAAGGACTTCCTCGGTACGAGCTACAAACACTCAACAAAATGTCACTCTATCTCCAGAAAGGACTAGTGCTCTTGAAAGATTGAGTAGAGTTTCTCCCTTTAATCGTTTGGGTCTTAGGAGGAATAAAAGTCCCCCTAGGATGGTGTCGAGGAACTCTCAACGATCCTCTGATTTAAAGGAAGGTTCTGCCCAATCCCGACTAGATGCTCGTCGTGAAAGATCCCAAGAGGCAAATTCAGCACGATCAGTTGCTCGGACCAACAGGCTCGAGGAGGGAAATGATGCGTGGGAAGGCTCTATTCAGAGGTTGGACGATAGACTAGGGGAAATGGCTAAGGCTAAAAATCCTCTACAAAGAACTTTTGTCCAAGGGACACCTTTTATCTAAGCAATTGTGGATTTTCCCACACCATCAAAGTTCAAATCACCTGTTGTGACTCCTAAATATGATGGAAAAACTGAGCCTGTCCTTCATATAGAACAATACCAAGCTGCTGCTGATATCTATGACGTGCCAGACGGGATGAGATGCAGGGCATTTTCAGGAACTCTTACCGAATCTGCTCAAATATGGTACAATAATCTTCCTCGGGGGAAGATTTCAACTTTCTTTCAACTGGTCGAGCTCTTTATTGGAAATTTCTATTTTGGAGCAAAACCAGTTAAATGAATAGCTCATTTGTTAAGTGTTAGACAAAAAGCAGGAGAGTGCACCAGGGATTACATAACTCGTTTCAATAACGAGAATCTCGAAGTTATTGATTACGAGGAAAAGACGGCAATTACTGCTTTGATGAGTGGACTATTGCCAAATAAATTGTACAACACTTTGGCCAAAGATCCACCTAGGACCATGTCAGAATTAATGGCAAAAGCAGCCAAAATCATGAATGCCGAGGAAGCTATGGCTGCAAAGAAGAGCATGGACACTAAGGAGACCAAAGTTGAGGCCGAGAAGATTGAGAAGAAGGATTAGAAGAATAATGGTGGTAACAAGCAGTCAAAAGTAAAGCAAGCATTGGAACAGTTGAAGAAATTTGGAAACTATACTCCTTTAAAGGTAGATATAAACCACGTTCTGGAAGAGATCAAGAACAGCGAGGAGTTAAACTGGCCTGAAAAAATGAAGATAGATCCTGACAAAAGGGATAAATCCAAATATTACGAGTTCCATAAGGATAATGGTCATATGATCAAAAACTATATAGCTCTACAGAATGGAATTGAAGAGCTCATCAGGCGAGGAAAATTGAATAAGTATGTGGATCGCCGAAATGGTGGAAAAAGCAACGACTGAGCGAGGAAGAGGTCTAGATCTCCTTGACGAACAAAAGAAGATAAGAAGAGAAATCATGAAGAAGACCTGGATGAAGATCGAGACGACCCCGATCTCCCCAAAAGACCAAAACATCCAGAACGTGAGGTATTTTCTATTCGTTTTGGATCATTTGATTGCAATGTTATTACTGGTGGAGATGCAGGAGGTGGAGACCTTACTGCAGAGAGGAAAGCTTACCTCAATGAGGCTCAAGCTTGTTCATATATTCAAAGGATAAATCTAGCTGAGGATGATCGCCCGAGGAAGGTAAACAAAGATAAAATAGTCATCGGTTTCTCTAAGAATGACCTCGCAGGTGTGCTATATCCTCATGATGACCCATTGGTGATCAAAATGAGGATGAAGGAAGTAGTCATTTCGCGAGTCTTGGTGGATAATGGCAGCTCGACAGATATTATGTTCTACCTATGTTTTGATAGTTTGAACCTAAAGTTATCCCAGTTGGAGCCATATCATCGGCCCCTCCTCGGTTTTACTGGCGAGAAAGTTTTTTCACTTGGGACGATCAAGTTGGATATGTTCATCAGTACATGGCCTGCTTGTCGAACAGAAAGAGTGCGCTTTTTCGTGATGGATAAAAATGTCCAATCAGCTTATAATATCATCATAGTAAGGGTAGGTTTGAAGAAGTTCGAAGCAGTCCCATCTACTGTACATCAATGCCTAAAGTTTCCAACCAATTTTGGAGTAGGAATTGTGAAGGGTGACCAAAAAGTAGCTCGGAAATGATACTATTCATCTGCCGAGTAAGAAGAGCGTGAAGAATCTAAAAAGAAGACTACTACTTATCAGGTTGATGAGATAAAATACGCAGATATTGAGACTTTAGACCCAAGAGATGAGTCTCATCTCGTTAAGTGTCAGGTCATGGAGGCTACTGAAAATATTGTTCTGGACGACGAGAATCCAGAACGAACATCTCAAATTGGTGCCTCACTAGATGTATCAATAAAACAAGAGCTGATAGCGTTTCTAAAAAGCAGGAAACAAAATTTTGCATGGAGCCACGAAGACATGCCAGGGATAGACCCAAATTTCTTATGTCACGACCTCAATGTGAACAAGGAAATCAAGCCAGTAAAATAAAGAAGAAGAGTGTTCAGCCCCGAAAAGAATCAAGCTATACAAGAAGAAGTCGAGAAGCTCCAAAAAGCCTGTTTTATTGAGGATGTCAAATATCCTAATTGGCTAGCTAATGTGGTGGTGGTGAAGAAGAAAAATAACAAATGGAGGATGTGTGTAGACTTCACCGATCTCAATAAGGCATGCCCAAAGGATCATTTTTCTCTGCCCCGAATCGATCAACTAGTGGATGATACCTCGAGGCACGAATTGCTGAGTTTTATGGATGCTTACTCTGGTTATAATCAGATTAAGATGAAGCCTGAGGACAGGGAGAGTACCTCTTTTATTACCCCTAGGGGAACTTATTGTTATAATGTTATGCCTTTTGGATTGAAAAATGCAGGTGCAACATATCAGAGGCTGATGAATAAGGTGTTTGTAGAGAAAATCAGTTACAACATGGAAGTTTATGTTGACGATATGCTGACGAAGAGCAAGAAAGCTGCTAATCATCTAATTGACTTAGGCCAGACCTTTGATCAACTAGATAAATATCAAATGAAGTTGAACCCTACCAAATGCATATTCAGAGTATGAGAAGGCATGTTACTCGGGTATATTGTCAACCAACGAGGAATTGAAGCAAACCCTGAAAAGATCAAGGCTCTATTGGGACTACGATCTCCAACGACGAAGAAGGAAGTGCAAAGTCTCACAGGGCGAGTTACAACACTTAATAGATTCGTATCACGAGCAACTGACAGATGTTTACCATTCTTCAAAACACTTCGAAAGACTTTCGAGTGGAATGATGAATGAGAAAAGGCCTTTCAAAAGTTAAAGAAATACCTGGGAGCACCTCCACTGTCGTCCAGGCCAGTGATGGGAGAAAGATTGTACTTGTATCTGGCAGTTTCGTAGAATGCAGTTAGCTCAACATTGATAAGAATGGAGGATGGAGTGCAAAAACCAATTTATTACACTAGCAAGGCCTTCCGAGGAGTAGAGATCAGATATCCAAGACTGGAAAAGTTGGCACTAGAGTTGATCGAAGCGAGTAGAAGAATGAGGCCATACTTCCAGGCTCATACCATAGTTGTGTATACCGATATGCCGTTGAGGCAAGCTCTTCATAAACCGGAGAAATTAGGGAGATTGATGTACTGGGCAGTAGAACTTGGTGAATATGACATAGTTTACGAGCCTAGATCGTCGCTTAGAGGGCAAGCAGTAGTATATTTCATCGCAGAATTCACTTATCCTGACACCTCCGAGGAACAAAAGCTGAATATCGACCAATCTGTGGATGTTACAAGATCGTCAAATTTAAACTCCGACCAACTTAAGTCGGTTGACGATCAAGAGGATATGGTCGACGAGTAGCAAGAAGTGTTAGGGGAGGATATAAAGAAGAAATAAATATTCCACCGAGGAACTCTATCCGATAAAAAAAATGAGGATGAAGTACCTATATGGAATCTGTATATGGATGGCTCATCTTGCAGTATAGGCTGTGGGGCAAGAATTATTTCAAACAGCCCGGATGAAATCGATGTGGAGTATGCTCTGCGCTTTCAATTCAAAGCCACTAATAATGAGGCTGAATATGAAGGTATGATTGCAGGTCTTAGTTTAGCAAAAACCATGGGGGCATAGCAGGTCATCGTATTCAATGACTCACAGTTGATCGTAAATCAAATGCTGGGAGTGTATGCAATAAAGGGAGAATTGATGATCAAGTATTATGCGAAAGAGATAGAGATTGTATCGAGCTTTAACGCCGTGCAATTAATTAGAACACCAAGATTGGAGAATGCAAGAGCAGATGCTTTAGCTCGGTTAGCCTCAGCCACACGCACCGAGCTACGAAGAACAATCCCAATAGAAATTTTGGCTAGCAGGAGCATCGACGAAGATCTGATGATGAACTTTATTACCCTTGATTTAGGACCATCTTGGATGGATCCCATCAGGGCATATATTGAAGAAGGGGTTTTACCAACTGATAAGCTTGCGGCCAAGAAACTAAAGTTTAAAGCTGCTCGTTATGTAATAACTAATGGCATTTTATATAGACGGGGAATTATAGCAGGTCTGTAAAGATGTGTGCATCCCTCCGAAGTGAAAGATTTGACTGAAGAGGTCCATGAAGGGTCCTGTGGAGCTCATGTAGCAGGTCGGACGCTTTTGCAAAGAATAATGACCCAGGGATATTATTGGCCGACGATGAGGGCTGATTGTATAGCCTATGCCAAAAAATGTGACAAATGTCAATGCTTCTCCTCTATCCGAAGAGCTCCCCAAGCATTGCTAACACCCATTACTTCCCCTTGGCCATTTGCCATGTGGGGAATAGACTTGGTCGGACCACTTCCAATGACCAAAGGAAGGTTCAAGTACCTCGTAGTCGCTGTGGATTATTTTACTAAATGGGTAGAAGCTGAACCCCTTATTGGTATGACATATGACAAGGTGTATCAATTTATATGGAAGAACATCATTTGTAGCTATGGTCTTCCTCATGCATTCATCACAGACCCTGGAACTCAATTTAATAACGAGGAGTTCGTTGCATATTGTCATCAGTCAAACATATTGAAAACCCACTCTGCACTAGGCCATCCCCAGAGCAATGGACAAACTGAGGTGATGAACAAAATGCTACTGAATGGTTTAAAAAAACGACTAGATGATGCGAAGGCAAACTGGATTAACGAGCTATATTCTGTGCTGTGGGCTTATCGTACTACACCACGAGCGACAATAGGAGAATCTCCATACATGCTGGCATTTGGAAGTGAAGCTATTATACCTGCCGAGATGGACCTCCCCACACACAGAGTGCTGAATTTTAATTCTCCTATCAGTGACTTGATGAGAAGATTAGACTTGGATATGATCGAGGAAGTTAGAGAAGAAGCAGCAATCAGGAATGTTGCATACCAACAACGAACAGCTCTGTTCTACAACAAGAGGGTAAAAAAGTGTGATTTGAAGGAAGGAGACTACGTGCTAAAGAAAGTAATTCAAAAGAACAATAAATTGGAAGCTAACTGGCATGGACCCTACAGAGTAACAGAAGTTGTTCGTCCATGAACTTACAGGATTGAAACCTTGGAGGGGGAAGAATTTAAGAATGCATGGAATGCAGAACATCTACGCAAGTATTATCAGTATTAGGGATTCCTATGTAAATGAAGTTTTCTTCAATATGAATAAAGTGTTGAAGTTTTTATCCAATTCTCTCCTTTTGATGAATTTTTTTCGGAGTATTAGTGCTACACACTACGCATCAAGTTCAGAACAAAAATCCTCCCAACTACGGTTGGTCGGTCCACCAACTACGGTTGGTCAGTAAAATAAAACCCTCCCAACTACGGTTGGTCGGTAAAATAAACCCTCCCAACTACGGTTGGTCGGTCCACCAACTATGGTTGGTCGGTAAAATAAAACCTCCCAACTACGGTTGGTCGGTCCACCAACTACGGTTGGTCGGTAAAATAAAACCCTCCCAACTACGGTTGGTTGGTCCACTAACTATGGTTGGTAGGTAAAATAAACCCTCCCAACTACGGTTGGTCGGTAAAATAAAGCCTCCCAACTACGGTTGGTCGGTCCACCAACTACGGTTGGTCGGTAAAATAAACCCTCCCAACTACGGTTGGTCGGTAAAATAAAACCTCCCAACTACGGTTGGTCGGTAAATTAAACCCTCCCAACTATGGTTAGTCGGTCCACCAACTACGATTGGTCAGTAAAATAAACCCTCCTAATTACGGTTGGTCGGTAAAATAAATCCTCCCAACTACGGTTCTCGGTCCACCAACTATGGTTGGTCGGTAAAATAAAACCTCCCAACTACGGTTGGTCGGTCCACCAACTACGGTTGGTTGATAAAATAAACCCTCCCAACTACGGTTGGTCGGTCCACCAACTACGGTTGGTTGATAAAATAAACCCTCCCAACTACGGTTGGTCGGTCCACCAACTACGGTTGGTCGATAAAATAAACCCTCCCAACTACGGTTGGTCGGTCCACCAACTACGGTTGGTCGGTAAAATAAACCCTCCCAACTATGGTTGGTAGGTAAAATAAACCCTCCCAACTACGGTTGGTCGATCCACCAACTACGGTTGGTCGGTAAAATAAAATCCACCAACTACGGTTGATCGGTAAAATAAAATCCACCAACTACGGTTGGTCGGGAATAAAAATCCACCAACTCCGATTGGTCAAAAATAATTATTTAAGCAATATCATGGGATGGAAGTCGTTTCGTGGCTTATAATTAAAAAGTGATTAGTCACTATAATCAAAAAATAAAACAGAATTTCTTTACTTATGGCATATCAAATTACCACCAACTCTAAGTTGGTCGGGAAACAAAATATCACCAACTCCAGTTGATCGTCTTATAATTATTACAAACTTAGAATGGTCAATAATAAATTTTCACCAACTTCAGTTGGTCGACAATTTAAAATAACACAGGACATTTTTGTTTCCTTACAAGATGTACATACACATTCATCAGAGAATAAAATAGATATTTTATAAAATAATGACAATCAAGATTGCAGAGAAAACCAAAAGTTCCTTCATTAAAATCAGAACATATTACATAGAGGACAAATTACATATTACATCAAAAATCCTATTCTACTGGCTTTTCCCTTCTGCCTTTAAAACAGGCTCTACTCCAACAGGAGGATCATCTAAGGAGAGTTTATGAAGTTCAGATCTCTGAGCATCCTGACATTCATTACTGATGGTCGATCAAGTAAGTGCTCCGGGCGAGATATCTCAAAATTAGAATGAAGACTGTAATCGCCAAGATACTTTGAGATCAGACACTGAGGAATTACCCGAGCAGGAATCCAACTCTTGTCAAGCTTAAATGGAGGCACTGGCAAATCAAGCAACACAGGATCATAATAGTCCCACAAATAATGGACCTGCTCCAACTTTAACACCCCCAGCGCATTCAGCCATCCTTGCTTGTAACCCTCATTATTTGAATTCTTGATTCGATCATCAAGGTGATAAAGGGCTTTATTATATCCAGCCATCCAAAACTCTCTGGGATGTTTATGAAACTGATAGGTCAACCGCTCTAGTTGCTCATGGAGGTTCTCCACTAAAAGTTATTTATTCTCCAAGGCAGAGCTTTGTGCAGAGAGTTGCTCGTCGAGGTTCAAAATCTTTTTGGACATCTCAGCTAATGCTTGATTCTTCACCACCAACTGGAATGCTTGATTCTCCAAAGCTGCTTGAGTTATTGCCTCTTCAATAGTAACCCGAGCAGCTTTTGCTCGTCCCTGAGAAGCTCTTGATCGTCCGCGAGCAGATGTAGAGGGTCCAATTCTCTTTAAAGTTTCCAATTCGTCTCTCAAATTGGCATTTTTAACCTCCAGAAATGAGAAACCTTCGTCATTGAAGGGACCAAGGCTCCCGAGGTAGATACTGCAGATTTCAGTTGGGATATCTCTCCTCGCAAGTTATTATTTTCCTGCTCCAGCAGTTTTGCGATCTGCCTATGCTCTTCAACCTCGGTCTTCAAAGTCCTCTCCTTAATATCAAAAGCAGCAATGAACTTATCATATCCTTTTTCAGCATTTAGTTGCTGATACTTTTTCTCATACCCCTGATGCAAAAGGGCAGAAGATTCCTTGTATTGTTGCTGAAGTTCCTCGATGATACCCCAGAGATCTTCAATCATCTCATAGTATGCCACATTATTAGCAACTGCACAGTTGAGCAAGCACTTTAAATATTGATAGGCTTCGACTGCTCGTTCCGAAGTGTCTGGACCAAGGATGTCGATGATTTGAGCTTCATTCAAGTCAGCATGGCCATCCTTGAAGTAGTCATTGCATTTTTTCATCAGTTCAGTATCGTGAGCTGACAAGAGCTCCATTCTAGCCATAAACTAGTAAAGAAAAGAGACAGAAAGAATCAATAAAGATGCAAACAGAGCAAGTAGAAGAAAAAGTCAATATGAACAGACAAAATTTCAAATTTTATTATATCACAAAGAGAAGTACAAAGCCCAAAATTACATTCAACAAAAAAATAAAAAGCAAAGAGAAAGGTCCGAACAACTCTAAACCTTCTCCTTGCTTCCTAAGACTTCCTCGGGAGGCTTGCACGAAGAAGTAGGTTGCTCGAAAGGCAGAGAAAGCTAATCGGTAGATATGTTGGTTAGTTGGGGTTGTTCATAGCGAAGTTCAACAGTAGGGACCTGATCCCCAATCATCATTGAAGACTCTTCAGAGGCAGCTTCGTCCTCTTCTTCTTCTCTGGGAGAGGGAGGAGGACCATGAATATGGCGTTGAAAAAGTCCAGAACTCTCAGAGACCTTTAACTCCTGCAGAGAAACAATCCATCCATCCCTGAAGTATTTAACACTAGAAAAGTCCATCTGGGAAGACATGGTAGCTAGACCTTTATTCCATCCCTTGTCCCAGCCAGTGCTAAAGGACTTTTTAACTGCAAGTTTTTTTTTGTCTTTCTCTGAGGAAATCCTCTCAGTATGAAGTTCCTCGACAACCTGCATCTTCCCTTCTATCTCCTGCCTTTGACGATCAACGTCATGAAGTTTAACAACTTCCTCTTCAGTTTTCTTAAACTTGTTCTCAAGCTCTTCAGTGTTCTCGAGCTGCTCCTCAAGCTCATTATTTTTCTTCTCAGTTTCTTTCACTTTCCTCTCCAACTCCTGGGAGGCCTCCACAACTCGGTCTTTTTCTTGCTCGATGGACTTGAGTAGTGTCTCCCAGGCCTCCTTATCTTCGTTATATTTTTTACGAGAGTCCTTTAAGGACTGAGTCAATCCATTAAAAGCTTCCTCTATACCTCCCGAGGAGCTTGAAGCTTTGATAGCCTCATCCTTCTTCAGAATGGTATTGAAACATGTTACCAGCTGGAAAAAGAAAATAACTGTAAGTCAGTACAGGGACATAACATTGAAAAATGAAAGTTTAGATTAGTAATACTTACTGAGGCAATATGTTGAGCTTCCAAGGTGGTAACCCTATCCCGATAAAGAATGTCCTCAACACCTTGGATCTCGAGAATAATCCAAGACTTCACTGAGCTCATAGCAGAGCTCGGAGGAACAAAGGTGAGAATACCACCTTCAACATTTAAAGACTGAGAGACTGATTCAACTGGTCTCTCAAGAGAGCTTTTCTTCAACCTCCTCGTAGGAGTAGGAACATTCTCAACCAAGGATGTTGTCTTGGTCGGTGATATAACGATAACCTCACTTGGAGGAGAAACAGCTACAGCCTTGCTCGGAGCCACAGGGGGCTTCTCGACAATCTTCTTAGCAGCAACAGGATGGGATGCATCAATATTTCTCGTCCCTTATTCTGGGACATTTGGCTTATTTTTCTTCGCCTCTCCAGCAGTAGAGGCAAACTTATCAAAGAAGGCAGGAGCTCTTGTTCTCTTCATTCTGTCACTCAGAGGAATATTTGATTCAGGGGAAGAACCTTCAGAAGCTGGTATTGGGTCGATGTCACCTACCACTGGACGAGCAGTAAAAGATGAAGTGTAGCTCTTGTACTGCAACAAGTACGAGGCTGATCTGATATGTTCGTCAGCAACAGTTTGGTGCAAACTCCAGATAAGTTTCAAGTGTCTCAAATTGACATCAGTCTCTTTGGGGGATTTTCTTTTGCTGTCAACTGCAAATAAACAAAAATTAAAATGTCAATGATGCATTTTATCAAACACAAAGAAAACACAATATCAAAAATAAAATAAAATAAAATAAAAGCAACCTATCCCATTGCCATAGGGAGGGCATCTAGGACCCTGATACACATAATTTCCATTTAATGGAGCATGTTGCCGATTCTTCATAACAACTCCATGCTCGAAGTAACCCATGTTGGCATCTGGGAGATTGACAACTAAAGCCCTATTTAAAAACTTAGTTTTTAAATAAAAAGTACTATCGCTGACAACCCATTTATAACAAAACATAATTTTTGGAATTCCTAAACGGGTTCCATGAATTTGATTTAACCTATGAACTCCATTAACTATTCTACAAGTGTTTGGCGATATTTTTGCAGGAACAACATCAAAAAACTGACAGAACTCCAAACATAAAGGATTTGGAGGAAAAGAAAAGCCGCATTCGTCCACAAAGAGACTGGGGAACCAATGTCCCTCAGCCAGACGAAAATAGTCAGAAGGTTCAGAAAGTTCTTCCAAAGTAACCCATGAAGGAATAGAAAAATCAGAGCGAAACTTATCAAGCGACTCAACAAGGTAAACCATGATGAACAGAGAAAATAAAAAAGAAGGAAGAAGATCTTACAGGAAAAGGGTGGATCAGTTGACAACGAACAATAGAAGAAATGAATGCACAAGATAGAGAGGAAGCAAAGAAGTTCTAAGATGCAGATTTGAAAAAGTAAAAGACGATCGAATTTTCTGAAGGGTTTAAATACTTTACCTCGAGAATAGAGAAAAATAATGATTACCAGGATGGACGATTGCATATCCAGCGGCTAAAAAGAAGAAAAGGGCACAAAAAATGAAGCGGTTATGGAAATTCAAAAAATTTATAAAGACTGATACTGTGCATATATAAAGGAGTTGTATACAACGAATGCTTCCCTAGAAACCATACAAACCGAAAATCAAAGCAGCAGAATGTTCCATACTTTTCTTCAACATCAAACTACGAAATATTGGGGGCTTCTGTTGATACCAAATTTATTCTGCTGACGTGGACCAATTATGTGGAGACACGTGTCAATCTACATGGCACTCGCAAACATTTTTTGAACAACACCTTGACTCCGAGGAACGCAACCTCCCCAACCAACTCAGGCGCTCCGAGGAACTCTATTGTACCGAGCAACTCATGTGTACCGAGCTACTTAGGCGGTCCGAGCAACTTAAGCGGTCTGGGCTTCATCTCGTACAGAGAATTCATATCCGGATAATTAAGAGGATGAATGCGCATTAAATGCTCATTATTATCACACAGACGCACACGCCTATTGGACAACTATGTATTATTATTTCATTTGTACCGCCTCAAGGCTATAAATACATTGTAACCTCCTCATTAGCAGGGGACTGGGAATTTCTTGGTAAACCCATTATCGAGAATTCTGCAAACAGTCAGCAATAACACAAACAGTGGACGTAAGCCATTCTTTCAAGGCTGAAACACTTTAAAAATCTTTTGTCTTATTTATTTTTATATGTGATTAAAGAATTAGGTTAAATCTAGTTTTTTACATTAACAATGACGAGAATTTGCATATTTCTAGACTTAGGCTTAAAAACATAGCGTTAGAGGGTGAAAACTCGAAACAACCCCTGAACGGCCCCGAGGGTGGCACCAACACTTCCCACGAGACCAATGTAACTCGTAGGAACTGACCGCGCAGCCCCGGGACTCCCGGTTTGAGAATACGATGGTAATTTGAATATTTCTAGACTTAGGCTTAAAAACACGGCGTTAGAGGTTGAAAACCCAAAACTTCCCTCGAACGGTCCTGTGGGTGGCACCAACACCTCCCACGGGACCAATGTAACTGGTAGGACCTGACCGCGCAACCGCGGCACTCCCGATTTGAGAATACGAGGGTAATTTGCATATTTTTAGATTTGGAATAAAAACATGGCCTTAGAGGGTGAAAATCCAAAACAGCCCCCGGACGGCCTCGTGGGTGGCACCAACACCTCCCACGTGACCAATGTAACTCGTAGGAATTGACCGCGTAGCCGCGGCACTCCCGGTTTGAGAATACAACGATAATTTGCATATTTCTAGACTTAGGCATAAAAATATGGTGATAGAGGGTGAAAATTCGAAACTACCCCCGAATGGCCCCGTAGGTGGCACCAACACCTCCCACGGGACCAATGTAACTCGTAGGAACTGACCGTACAACCGCGACACTCCCGGTTTGCGAATACGATGGTAATTTGCATATTTCTAGACTTAAGTAAAACATGGCCTTAGAGGATGAAAACTCGAAAAAAAAAAACCCGAACGACCCCGTGGGTGGCACCAACACCTCCCACGGGACCAATGTAACTCGTAGGAACTGACCACGCAGCCCCAGAACTCCTAGTTTGAGAATATGACGGTAATTTGAATATTTCTAGACTTAGGCTTAAAAACATGATGTTAGTGGGTGAAAACCCAAAACAGCCCCCGTACGGCCCCGTGGGTGGCACTAACACCTCCTACGGGACAAATATGACTCTGTAGGAACTGATTATGCATCCTCGGGACTCCCAGTTTGAGAATACGATGGTAATTTGAATATTTCTATACTCGGGCTTAAAAACATGGCGTTAGAGATTGAAAACCCAAAACTGCCCCCAAAGGGCCCTGTAGGTGGTACCAACACCTCCCACGCGTCCAATGTAACTCCTAGGAACTGACCGCGCTGCCGCGGCACTCCCAGTTTGAGAATACGATGGTAATTTGCATATTTCTAGACTTAGGAATAAAAACATGACGTTAGAGAGTGTAAACCCAAAACAGCCCCCGAACGGCCCCATGGGTGGCACCAACACCTCCCACGGGACCAATGTAACTCGTAGGAACTGACCGCGCATCTGCGGCACTCCCGAATTGAGAATACGACGGTGATTTGCATATTTCTAGACTTAGGCATAAAAATATGGCGTTAGAGGATGAAAGCTCAAAATAACCCCCGAACGGCCCCGTGGGTGGCACCAACACCTCCCACGGGACCAATGTAACTTGTAGGAACTGGCCGTGCAACCGTGACACTCCCGACTTGAGAATACGGTGGTAATTTTTATATTTCTAGACTTAAGCAAAACATGACGTTAAAGGGTGAAAACTCGAAATAACCCCGAACGGCCCCGTGAGTGGCACCAACACCTCCCACGGGACCAACGTAACTCGAAGGAACTGACGCTACAGTCACGAGTCTCCCGATTTGAGAATATGACGAGAATTTGCATATTTCTAGACTTAAGCTTAAAAACATGGCGTTTGAGGGTGAAAACTCGAAACAGCTCCCGAACGGCCTCGTGGGTGGCACCAACACCTACCACGGGACCAATGTAACTCGTAGGAACTGACCACGCAGCCGCGGTACTCCTAGTTTGAGGATACGATGGTAATTTGCATATTTCTAGACACAGGGATAAAAACATAGCGTTAGAGGGTGAAAACCCAAAACAGCCCCGAACGGCCCCGTGGGTGGCACCAACACCTCCCACGGGACCAATGTAACTCGTAGGAACTGATCGCGCAGCCGCGACACTCTCGATTTGAGAATACGACGGCAATTTGCTTATTCTAGACTTAAGCAAAATATGGTGTTAGAGGGTGAAAACTCGAACCAACCACTGAACGTCCCCGTGGGTGGCACTAACATCTCCCACGGGACCAATATAACTCGTAAGAACTGACCGTGCAATCGCGACACTCCCGGTTTGAGAATACGATGGTAATTTGTATATTTTTAGACTTAAGAAAAACATGATGTTAGATGGTGAAAACTCTAAACAACCTCGAACGACCCCGTGGGTGGCACAAACACCTCCCTTGGGACCAACATAACTCGTAGGAACTAACGCTACAGTCGTGGGTCTCCCGGTTTGAGAATACGATGAGAATTCGCATATTTCTAGACTTAAGCTTAAAAACATGGCGTTTGAGGGTGAAAACTCGAAACAGCCCCCGAACGGCCTCGTGGGTGGCACCAACACCTCCCACGGGACCAATATAACTCGTAGGAACTGACTGCGCAGCCGCAACACTCCCGGTTTGAGAATATGACGGCAATTTGCATATTTCTAGACTTAAGAAAAATATGGCGTTAGAGGGTGAAAACTCGAAACAACCACCGAACGTCCCCGTGGGTGGCACCAACACCTCCCACGGAACCAATGTAACTCATAGGAACTGACCGCGCAACCGCGACGCTCCCGATTTGAGAATACGACGGGAATTTGCATATTTCTAGACTTAAGCAAAATATGGTGTTAGAGGCTGAAAACTCGAAACAGCCACCGAACGTCCCCGTGGGTGGCACCAACACCTCCCACGGGACCAATGTAACTCGTAGGAAATGACCCCGCGGTCGCGGGTTTCCCGGTTTGATAATACGACGATAATTTGCATATTTCTTGACTTAGGCTTAAAAACATGGCGTTAGAGGGTGAAAACTCGAAACAACCACCGAACGGCCCCATGGGTGACACCAACACCTCCCACGGGACCAATGTAACTCATAGGAATTGACTGTACAGCCCCGGGACTCCCGGTTTGAGAATACGATGGTAATTTGAATATTTCTAGACTTAGTTTTAAAAACTTGGCGTTAGAGGTTGAAAACCCAAAATAGCCCCCGAACGGCCCCGTGGGTGGCACCAACACCTCCCACGGGACCAATGTAACTCGTAGGAACTGATCGCACAGCCGCAACACTCCCGATTTGAGAATACGACGGTAATTTGCATATTTTTAGACTTAAGAAAAACATGGCGTTAGAGGGTGAAAACTCGAAACAACCCCCGAACGTCCACGTTAGTGGCACCAACACCTCCCATGGGACCAATGTAACTCGTAGGAACTGACCCCGCAGTCGCGGGTCTCCCGATTTGAGAATACGATGATAATTTGCATATTTCTAGACTTAGGCTTAAAAACATTCCGTTAGAGTGTGAGAACTCGAAACAGCCCCCGAACGGTCTCGTGGGTGGCACCAACACCTCCAACGGAACCAATGTAACTCGTAGGAACTGGCCGCGCAGCCGTGGCACTCCCGATTTGAGAATACGACGGTAATTTTCATATTTCTAGACTTAGCCATATAAACATGGCGTTAGCGGGTGAAAATCCAAAACAACGCAAAACATGGCGTTAGAGGGTCAAAACTCGAAACAAGCCCCGAACGGCCCGTGGGTGGTACCAACACCTCCACGGGACCAATGTAACTCGTAGGAACTGACCCCGCAGCCGCCGGTCTCCCGGTTTGAGAATACGACGATAATTTCCATATTTCTAGACTTAGGCTTAAAAACATGGCGTTAGAGGGTGTAAACCCAAAACAACCCCCGAACGGCCCCGTGGGTGGCACTAAGACCTCTCACGGGACCAATGTAACTTGTAGGAACTGATCGCGCAGCCGCGAGAGTCCCAGTTTGAGAATACGATGATAATTTTCATATTTCAAGACTTAAGCAAAACATGGCATTAGAGGGTGAAAACTCGAAACAACCCCCGAACGGTCCCATGGGTGGCACCAACATCTCCCACGGGACCAATGTAACTCGTAGGAACTGACCCCGCAGCCGCGGGTCTCCCGGTTTGAGAATACGACGATAATTTCCATATTTCTAGACTTAGGCTTAAAACGTGGCATTAGAGGGTGAAAACTGAAAACAGCCCTCGAACGTCCCCGTGGGTGGCACCAACACCTCCCAAAGGACCAATGTAACTCGTAAAAACTGACCACACAGCCGCGGGACTCCCGGTTTGAGAATACGACGGTAATTTGCATATTTCTGTACTTAGGCATAAAAATATTGATATACTGATAATTTTAACTCATATATGAAATTTTTCAGCTTGATTATTTGTTTTGTAAAACTACTTGGTTACTGATATTTTTTTTATGTATCCTATCATTTGTAGGATTTTTACACGCGAAACAAATAAAGGAGGCAATGGTTTACAATGTGAAGATTGTTTATATGTTGTGGACATTCAGGATTTTATTTTTTATGTGTTACAGCGGTGCGGGCTTTTATTGTTTAGTTTTATGGCCGTGCGGGCTTTTATAATTTGATTGTTGAATTTTATGGCCGTGCGGGCTTTATAATAAGCAGGTTTTACATTTACAGGTTTTGGAATATCAAGAAAATAGAGGAAACTCTGCCCAATTTTTTTTTGGTCTGTGAATTATTAAGACGTGTAATATTTTTAAGTTTGTATATATATTTGTTTATTAACAACGTTCTCAATTCGTAATTTGTGATTTTTTTTATTGTTTTGCCAATAATAAATATTTGTAACACCTCGTACGTGTCCAACGTTACACGTAGCAACTGACGGTGCACTCACAAGACCCCCAATTTTAGGATTGGACCAAAAAAATACATTTTTTTTAATTATAGTTAAATATGGTCATGGACTTTGTCCATGACCATTTTTATTTTTTCGTCACGGACTTGGGCCGCGATCATTTTTTTATTATTTTTTTTGTCACGATTGTGGGTCGCGAACTTTGGCCGCGACCAATTTGTCACGATTGTGGGTCACGGATGAGGACCGTGATCAATTTTTATTTTATTTTTTTAGTCACGGTTGTGAGTCGTGGACTTTGGCCGTGACCAATTTGTCACGGTTGTGGGTCACGGATGAGGGCCGCGACCATTTTTTTTAATTACGGTTGTGGGTCGCGGACTTTGGCCACGACCAATTTGTTATGGTTGTGGGTCACGGATGAGGGTCCCGACCCGTCACGACATGGGTCACGGCCTAAGTCCGCGACCATCTGCCGTGACTATTTTTTGGTCACGGACTTGGGCCGCGACCCACGAAAATGGTCAGACCCGAAATGGTCACGACCCAAGTCTGCGACCCACAGCTTTGGTCAGGGATTTTGATCGTGACCAATCGCCAGTTTTGGTGTAGTGAATATGGTATGGGGATTTAGTAAGGTTGAGGGAGTCGCTTACGAAGGAAGTGAGAGTAAGGCATTGCTGTCATTTGAGAATATAGAAAGACAAGGGAGGGGCAACAATAGGGAGACAGTGGGAGTTCTCACCATTATGGGTGAATAGGAAGGATAGAGAACTTAAGATACTTTGGTGTTCTATTAAATATGAGGGAATGGAAGGGAGGGGGGAATGGGGAAAAATAATATTTTATGAAGCTACGCATGATCTCGTGGAATGTGAGGGGTCTAAAAGATCCCAAGAAACATAACATCATTAGTGGTGCTATTTCAAGGTGGATACCATATATTTTATGTCTTCAGGAATGAAAGTTGAGTCAGGTGGATATGGATATTGCAAGATCCATTTAGGGAGGCCGTAGGGTGAATGGAGTAGTATGAATGTTGAGGGTGCATCGAGCGGGGTGATTATAATATTGGATTGTAAAGTCGTTGAAAAGGTGGAGAGAATGGTAGGCAACTCATCTTTGTCATATTTATTTAGAAATGTAGAGGACAGTTTTACAGGTGATTTTCAAGGGTTTATCGACCTTAGAAGATTCTAGTAGCTGAGAATTGTGGGAGGAGTTAGCAGGCATCAGTAAAGTTTGGGGAGTCGTTTAGTGCATAGGGGGAAACTTTGATCTGGTGAGACTTTCTTGAAATGAAGTGGGGGAGAGAGAACTAGCACATACATGAGGGAGTTTTTGGATTTTATTGACAAGCTTGATTGATTGGATCTTTCACTAGTTGGTGGCCTCTTCACGTGGTTTAGAAATAAAGCTAACCCTTCCCCATCTTTCCAAGACCACTTTTTAGTTTCTCAGAGGTGGGAGGAACAATTCCGAGAGGTATTTCAGTCTTATTTTCCTAACATAACATCAAATCATAGCCCAGTCCTTTTAGAGTGTGGTGGATGAAGAAAAGGAAGAACCCCATTGAGATGTGAGAATAAATCGCTTAAAGAGGAGGACTTCATGGACAGAGTTAAAGATTGTCGGTAAGGATATGTGGTGGATGGCAATCCTAGCTTCATTTTGGCAAGGAAACTCAAACTTCTAAAGGAAGACATTAAAAAGTGGAATAAAGAGATTTTTGGTAATGTGAGTGAGACCACCGTGTGTTATATCAAAGAATTTAGACTATCATATGGAAAAAGGGTAATTGGAGGAGAAGATGCCGAGGGAGGAGAGAAAAGGTGAAATAGGGAGAAGACTAATTTAGGAACAAATTAGTTAATGACAAAGGCCCCAAGTATTGTGGTTAAGGTATGGAGATAAGAACACAAATTATTCCACATGGTGGATAATTCTCATCGTCACATTAATCATATTCGAAAGATCTCAATGGACGGGGAGGAGTTTAAAAAAGTAAACGAGGTTAGGGATTATATCTTAATTTTATGTGTGTTCATACAAAGAGTAGGAGTCATAGAGATCTAATTTGGATGAGTCTGAGATGGGGAGAATTTTTGGGTAAGACACTGAGATGTTAGAGGGGGCTCTTACGAAAGAGGTGGTCATGCATATTTTGAGATTTATGAGTGGATATAAGACCCCCATCCAAGATGGTTTCACCATGGACTTCTTTCAGCATTATTGGTTAGTAGTGAGAGGGGAAATGATGGATTTTTTTTCGAGTTTCATGACAGAGGTTACTTCCTGAGGAGTCTTAATTAAACTTTCATATACTTGATTCCCAAGATAGGGGTTCAATAGATGTTCGAGATTTCAGACTACTAAGTATGATCGGGACACTACACCAAAATGGGTAAATTGGAACCGTTCCAGCGCTTAGCCTTGTCACAGTCATTGACCGTGACAAAATAACACGCATTTTATGTCACGATCATTGACCGTGACAAGGCCGTGACAAAGGATTGTCACGCTCATTAACCGTGACAATGCTTATAATGTTGTCACGATCAATGACCGTGACACGACCGTGACAAATGTCGCAGCAAAAAAACCCTTTCCCCTTCTTTTTTCCCCCGCCATTTCTTCCCTCCTTTTTTCTCTCTCTCTCTACGATGCGCTCTCTCTCTCTCTCTCTTACATTTATATATATATATATGTGTGTGTGTGTATATATATATGTGTGTGTGTGTGTATGTGCGTGTGTGTGTGCATGTGTGGTGGGTGGGGAGTGGGGAGGGGGTAGGGGGTGGGGCGGGTGGGGGGGTTGTGCGTGTGTGTGTGTGCGTGTGTGGTGGGGTCAGGGTGGGGCAAGGTGGGGGGGCTGTTTGTGTGTGTGTGTGTGTGTGTGTGGTGTGTGTACATGTGCGTGTGTGTGGTGGGTGGGGAGTGGGGAGGGGGTGGGGGAGGGGGCAGGGATGGGTGGGTGGGTTGTGGGGTAGGGGTGGGGGGTTGTGTGTGTGTGTGTGTATGTGCGTGTGTGTGTATATGTGTGTATAGTGTGCGTGTTTGTGCGTAATGTCCCTTGTAAACGAATTGATTGATTGTCCCTCATTGTAAATTAGTAAATTAATATATAATTAATTATGAAAGTAGGATTGCCCCTCATTCTAAATTAGTAAATTAATAATTGTATACTTTAATTGTTAGTTTAATTGATGAAAATGATTAATTGAGTAGATGAATTAGAAGGAGTACGGGGTACACATTTGTTGTTGTGGGTACCCGAAATTAGAAAGATGGGCTTAGACGAGTAGCCCAATTATAGCGGCCCAAAGGCCAGACCCTCCCTATCTTAATCGGTTATGATTTAGTCTTCTCCCATGTTCTCGTTAAGAGGGGTTCTAGGAGAAGATGGAAAACGTGGGGGAGTCCAACACCCCCACTCCCTGAAAATGAACATGTATATAATAAACCCTAGGTCCGGGGCATAGGACACACTGTATTCTCTGTAATCACTCTACGGAGTATATAGAAATAATACTGACTGCACCACCGTGGACGTAGGCACCTTTGCTGAACCACGTGCATCTTGTGTTGTGTGATTGGCATTTTGTATTCCTTATTTTTCTTAGTGATTGTGTTTCTCTTATCTCTTTGTGTTGAATAATAATTGTCACCACAATTGGCGCCGTCTGTGGGAAGCGTCTATCTTCCCTGAGAAAGCCCACACCAAGAAAAGAGTTAGAAATGTCTGGTCACAGTAGTAATGCTCCCAAGGTAGGAGATGTCCAAGAACCACCTGCTCCTCGCAGGATTAGATCCGAAGCTCGGCGTTCGGATCAGAGGGCTCGTTTAGAAAGGACAACCTCAGAAGAAAGCCAAGGACCAGCGAGGTCCACACAGATATCCAGGCTGATCGATGCATATGAGGCGAGGCTTCACAAGCAAAGGGAGTCTTCTCGCAAGCACGAAGCTGAGAATGCTCGCCTCAAAAGAGGATTAGAAAGAATGGAGAGAGAAATCTATCGTGGTACCAAGAGACGTCCATACCGCACTCCTATCCCTCAGGCGAGCAAGTCTCTCAGCCGAGGAAGGAGCCCCAAGCGCGGGTCCCAGAAAACTGAGGGAAACGAGTCAGAGGATGACCTTCTCGAGCAACTGCGACTAGCTCGCAATCGCAGGAGCCCAGATCGCAGCAACGAAAACATACGAAGTCTGGTCCGAAGGGAGATGGACCAACACCCTGCACATCACGGTACCAGATCGACTAGAGAGCTCGCTAGGCGAGCTCTCAAAACTCAGATGAAATCACCTTTCTCGAGGGAAATAGAAGAAGAGGAAGCCCCCAAGAAGTTTGCTATTCCAAGGTTCAAAATTTATGATGGTAAGACTGATCCCATTGATCACGTCAGGCAGTACCAGCAGGCCATGACCCTCTGGAACCATCGAGACGGGCTAATGTGTTGAATTTTTCCCTCAAGCCGGCATGACGTGGCGCAGAAATGGTTAAAAAGGCTTCCCCACCGCTCTATCAGGAGTTTTAAGTCCCTGGTCGAGCTCTTTACGACCCGATTCATTACTAATAGCTCCCATCCCAAGATGATGGATGCTTTGCTAACAATGAAAAAGACGCCTCAAGAGACCCTCTGAGACTACGCGAAGAGGTACTGGGAGTTATTCAACGAGGTCGAGGACTGCTCGGAGCAAGTGGCAGTGGCCTCTTTGAAAATTGGGCTACCCAGCTCTTCCCTTCTGTACCAGTCCCTAAAAAAGAAAGAAGCCATGACCATCGATGACTTAATGGGACGCATCGAGAAATATGTCAAGGTGGAAGATGTGACCCGCCCCAGCACAGGAGAAAACGGTCGAGCTAAGCTCGCTGCCAAGGGCAGTGACAAAATGGATAGCCAGAAGAAAGGAGGAAAGAATGGGGGCAAGAATGGCTCCAAGAACGGAGGCAACAATGATGTGTCGAAAGCATTTCAGGCGGTCAACACAGTCTTCAGAGAACCAATTTACAAAATTTTCGCAAAAATCAAAGATGATCCATTCATCAAGTGGCCTAGGAAGATGGGAGGAGATCCCTCGAAGAGAAATAATGCGTTGAGATGCACTTTTCACAAAGAAGGAGGACACAAAACCGAGCATTGCAAGTCTCTTAAGTCCCATCTTGAAGAGCTGGCTCAGTCCGGGCATCTGAACGAAATATTGGAAAAGAAAGCAGAGAAAGTTGATACCCATAGAGAAGCAAGGCCCGATAACTTGCTTGAAGATGATGCCGGCCATGAATTCGCAGTAATTCATGGGGCATCTGACGTGAAGCAGATTCAGGGAAATTCAGCTCGAATGGAGGTAAAAAAGCTTACAGCAGTGATGCAAGCTTTTCAGATCGATTCAGCGAAAACACAGTCAGGAAAGAGTTGACGAGCAGATGACGTCGACTATAGTAAGCATATCGTATTTACAGATGAAGATCTGGTGGGAGTGAGAACTCCACATCATGATGCTTTAATCATTACTCTCAAGATAGCGAACTATGACGTCGACAAGTTGCTCGTCCGAGGTAATGTATCTTGACCTGTTAAGAAAATTGAAATTAAGCATCGCCGACCTGAAGGAAATTACTGTCCCTTTGGTTGGCTTCGCTGGAAAGATGACTATGCCCTTGGGAAAGATCGTGCTGCCAGTAAGGGCAAGAAATGTTTCTAAAATGATCAAATTTCTGGTGGTCGGCATTGACTCGCCATATCAGGCTATCCTCGATAGAGGGTGGCTACACGCAATGAAGGCAGTCTCCTCGACCTACCATCAGAAACTCAAGTATGTGATCGAGAAAGGAGTAATGGAGATCGGTGGAAATCAAGCGATGGTGAGAAGATGCTTCATAGTAGCCATCCGCCCAAAACTAGAGAAGAAGGCCGACAAGTCCAGCGAGAAGGTTAAAGAATAAGGAGGTCTGATACCTTCGAAATAGCAATTAAAATACGGAAGGCCCAGAGTAGAGGAGACCAGACTCCTCCCCTCTGAACGTGTCATCGATAACCTGGAGGAAATCACAGCTGGAGATTGCGACGATAGCAGGATCTTCATGATTGGAGCTTCCCTCACAGATCAGGAGAAGAAGGAATTGACGATTCTGCTAAGAAACAACATAGATGTCTTTGCATGGGAACCATACGAGCTGCCTGGAATTGATCCTAGTATGGTTTGTCATCAACTGCACGTCGATCCCACCTTCAAACCAATTGCACAGAAAGCACGGAGAACTACACCCGAGAAAGCAAGAGCCGTGGAGAAAGAGGTTGAAAAATTGTTGGATTCAGGATCCATACGAGAGGTCCAATTACCCAAATGGTTATCCAACCCAATAGTAGTTCCAAAGAGAAATGAAAAGTGGAGAGTCGGCATCGACTTCACTGACCTTAACAGGGCGTGCCCTAAAGACAACTTCCCTCTTCCAAAAATCGATCAGCTAGTGAACGCCACAGCAGCTCACTAGAGAATGAGTTCTCTGGACGCATACTCAGGGTATCATCAGATCCCATTATACGCTCCAGACCAGGACAAGACAGCATTCATCACCATAGTTGGATTGTACTGTTACAAGGTCATGCCCTTCGGGCTCAAAACGCTAGGGCAACCTATCAGCGACTGGTCACCAAGATGTTCAAAGATCAAATGGGAAACACCATGGAAGTTTATATTGACGATATGCTCGTCAAAAGCAGAAAAAAAGAGGACCACCTCTCATACTTATTAAGAACCTTCAAAATCCTCAGGAAATACCGAATGAAACTTAACGCGAGCAAGTGTTCTTTCGGTGTCGAGTCAGGAAAATTTCTCGGGTACTTGGTCAGTAAGAGAGGCATCGAGGCTAACCTAGACCAAATCGATGCAGTAAGCAGGGTACAACCTCCTCGCACCATCCGTGATGTACAGAAGCTCACTGGCATGCTCGCTGCCCTGAACTGTTTTATATCCAAGTCCTCCGAGAAGTGCAAATCGTTCTTCCAACTCCTGAAGGAAAACAAAATGATAGAATGGAATCAAGATTGCTCACGGTCATTGGATGGACTCAAAGCTTACCTTAGCTCCCCACCACTGCTCATCATACCACAGGAAACAGATTCCCTGTACTTATACCTCTCCGTTTCCGACCACACTGTCAGTTCTGCATTAATATGCGAAAAAGTAGGAATCTAGCCCCCCGTTTACTACGCGAGCAAAACCTTATTAGAGGCTGAGAAGCGGTACCTACCACTAGAGAAGCTCGCCTTTGCACTAGTAGTGGCTTCAAGAAAGCTGAAACACTACTTCGAATCCCACACTATAATCGTCCTTACATCGCACCCCCTTAAAGCAATCCTAAGGAAGGCGTATTTTTCGGGCAAACTGTCTAAATGGTCAGTCGATCTCGGATAATTTGATATCCAATTTCAACTAAGGAACGCAATCAAGGGGCAGGTCCTTGCCGATTTCATATCCGAATTCACAGGCGAACAGCCCCTCGACCAACCTCAACCAGGGAAGCAAGGAGAGAACCATGCAACGGAGGGAGTCTGGAAATTATTTATTGATGGAGCCTCCAACTCAAATGGGGAAGGAGTAGGCATTGTCCTCATCACCCCAGAGAATACAATCCTCGAACAGGGTATCAGGCTTGGATTTGCAGCCTCTAACAACGAAGCAGAATATGAGGCTTTAATAGCCGGCCTCCAAAAGGCACACACTTTGGGGGCAAAACACTTACATGTGTTCGACGCTTCACAATTGGTCTCTAATCAGATAAGTGGAGACTACAATGCAAAGGATGGCAGACTACCTCACCATAGCAAAAAGGCTAATGGCTGGCTTCGAGGAAATCAGCGTCCAACAGTTTCCAAGAGGGCAGAACAGCCATGCTGACACCCTAGCGGCCCTGAGTTCGGCAATCGATTTCGATTTAAAAAGGGCAATCCCCATCGACTTCCTCACTCATTCGAGCATTAATCGTGACAATGAACTGCCAACCGTGGAACATGTGCTCCAAATTGAATCAGCACCTAGTTGGATCGATCCTATAAGGGACTATTTGAAGGATGGTATACTTTCGACCGATAAGAAGATTGCTCACCAGATAAGAGTCAAATCCACTCGCTTTCACTTATCCCCCAAGGGGAAGCTATACAAAAGATCGTTTTCCAGTCCCTACCTTCAATGTGTTCACCCAAGGGATGTCGATCAAGTTCTACATGAACTTCACGAGGGAATCTGTGGAGGCCATATTGAAGGAAGATCTCTGGCTTTTTGAGCAATGAAGGAAGGCTATTGGTGGCCATATATGCAAAGGGACTCTACGGCATATGTTCGCAAGTACGAGAAATGCCAACTTCATTCTCCTATGGTCCACCAACCTGCTAGCGACCTAAAATCACTTTCCAACCCATGGCCACTCGCCCAATGGGGAATGGACATTGTAGGGCCACTTCATACTGCTGCCAGAAATCACAAGTATCTATTAGTCGTAACTGACTACTTCACTAAATGGATCGAGGCATAACCCCTAACGAACATCCGAGATGCAGATATGATAAGATTCATATGGAAAAATATAATCACCCGTTTTGGCATCCCCAGAACCATCATCACTGACAATGGAACGCAGTTCGAGAGCGGCTCCTTTAAGAGCTTCTGTGACGAGCATGGAATCAAACACCATTACAGCTCGGTGGCCTATCCTCAGAGCAATGGCCAAGACGAGGCTTCCAACAAAATAGTGATCGACGGATTAAAGAAACGATTAGAGCGAGCCAAGGGCGCATGGGTAAATGAACTACCGCATATTCTATGGGCCTATCGTACCACTCCACGACGAGCAACGAGAGAAACTCCATTTTCATTGATGTATGGAATGGAGGCTGTCATCCCATTAGAAGCAGGCTTGCCAACAATGAGGTCCATCCTTGTCGACGAGGGCCATAATGATGCAGCATTGCTCGCTGAGCTCGACCTAGCCGATGAGCGCCGAGATCTAGCCTTAGTGAAACTAGCGAGCTATCAGCAACAACTCGCAAGGCACTACAATAATAAGGTCAACCCAAGGGCATTTAGAGTTGGGGACTATGTCCTAAGAAAAGTCCTGGGTAGTGCAATAAAACCATCGGATGGCAAGCTAGGGCTAAACTGGGAAGGACCATTTAAGATAACAAGAGATAATCTGTAATGTGCCTATCACTTAGAAACGCTGGAAGGCAGAGAGATACCCCGGGCATGGAACGCAGCCAATCTCAAGAAATTTTATTTTTAGATTCTTCTTTTGTTCTTTAGTTATGGAGCTGAAAGTTCATTTTCCTTGTCATTAATAAAAAGTTGTTTGGCAGTTTCATTCTACGAAGTATCAGTTAACTAATTTACAAGGTGTCAACATATAAACTTTATAACCCACACACCATTCCCAAGTAACAGGCACACTGATCATTACACTATAGCAGGGAAATGACCCTCCTTAGGTTTTCGTTATGAAATATGAAAGACCTCTTAGCATTTCCCCTGGCAATATATGAAGCCCTACCGGAGATCCTTAGGCAATATGGCCAAGTCAAAATTGGTCACCAAATAATGTTTGGTTGAATAAAATCCTGATCGGATAGAGCATCCAACATGAGGTGTGTCCTCGCCAATTGCCCCACTTAGGCTTAAGGGAGTGTGACGACACAACCTAAAAGGTAAAGTGAGGAAGAATGGTATCTCGTTGGCATACTGGACTGGAAGGACACTTACTTAATAATGCGAGCATACAAATCTAGTCAACCAAGATAGGCTCAAGATTTTTGAGTAAAGATGTGGAAGATATAAGACACTTGTTCAGTCGGCAAATTTGCCCAAAACATAAATTTTATATTAATTCATCACATTTACAACAAATACAATACATGTTTAGTCGGCGAGCTCGCCCAAAACATCAACATTACGCTGCTTTATTACATATATATACAGAGTTGCTACTGGAAAAATCTCAATGAGGTTGAAGCCTCTAAACGAAATAATCAGCCACTTGAGCTCTTAGACCATCATCGGGAGGGGGAACTAACTCTTCCTCGACTTCGTTCGCTTCCGACTCCAATATCTACCGAGGGATGATATCAATGGGTATCCACTAATCATCTCTCCGGAAGGGGTTAGGCATTCGAGTGGAAGGAGATATTTCATGTCGATACCAGAGCATTGAGTTCCTTGGAACTTGCAGCTCCCTCAAGGCACTCAACCACCCCCTGATAAAGGCTAGCTCTTCAAACTCTATCTACCTCGTTGGAGCATCTAGCCAACCCTGATTGTAACCATCGGCCCACACTCGTCGAGGTCCTTTCTTAAACAAATGCCTCAACCGAGTGACGTCCCTCTGGATCCCAACAGCAATCACATACGCTCGCTGGACATCACCACGAAGCTCTTCCATTTCCCTAACTGAACTCCTGGTATTCCTGCCAGCTCGCGGAACGGTTGGAGGGGTAGAGCCTCGCAGCACAAGAGGAACGTCGCTCGGGCCAGTTCTGGCTCGCGACGAGGAAGAACCTCGCAATACTGCAGGAGCGGTGCTCGACGCATGCTCCCTAAGTCACTAGACCTCTCTCCTCAAAGCCTCGTTCTCTTGCTGGAGAATTTCCCCAACCTGGTTGATCTCAGAAGCATCTAGAAGCTTTGCTCTTAGTGTATTCACCTCTTCTTGCACTAAAGCACCAACTTCTTCCATCTCTTGGAGCCTGTGTTTCAGTTTGACGACAAGCTCGGTCTGCTCTATGAAACGCTTGTTCCTCAATCGCAAAGATTTGCAAATCCTCACAAAAGTATGACGAACTTCGGAGCTTACATAAAGTCCAAGCATTCCTCCCAATTGAGAAGTGGCTGGTATATAGTCATCAACATCAATCAACTACAAGCAATAAAAGGGCAATGAAAAGAAAAATAAATCAGTGCACTGGAGAGAAGAAACCTTTTCATTTCATTAATAAGGGTAAAAGTACATCGAGCAGCAAAAAGTAAAATTACAAGCGAAGATACAAAAGTAACCCTAGAAGTAAATCAACTAGCAACCTCAGGCTGCCCAGAACGTAGATCATAATATGTTAGAGGATTTAGTTGATGATGCGTACGGAGTTTATGAAGCAGAGGAGAATGAGGTTACTGATGATGTACAAGGTTCAAGTTCTTGGCTCTGATCGCAAAGGGAGGACAAGGGGGTGAGCTCGCGGGTGGACAAATCTAGGATCATCGGATTGGAGACGAGCGACACCGGGTTGGCTCGAACGGTGGACTCACATGACGCGAAGCTATCCCGTTTGGAGGCGACGGTCCAGGATATGTACTCATTAGTGAAGAGTTCATTGGGCGGAAACCGTAAGGGTAAAGGGAAGGAGAAGGCGGTGCGGGAGGAGGAGGTGTGGGAGGACGAGGACAAGGATGTGGACCTTGCTGCTTCATCCCCGAGACGTGCGGACTTTGATGATCCACTTCCCTATTTGGATCCCTTCAACAGACCGATGTCGACACTTGGTTGGCCGAGCGTGTTTATAATGGACATATTTTATGGCCAACGGATAGGGCGGGGGTTGAGGGACCCGAATATCGTCCAAGGTGCACTAGTTCATGGAAGTGAGCTTCAAGACATCGAGTCCAGGGTTCTCGTCATGCATGTGATGCTCGGGAATGAGAACTCCCAATTGTGGTTGCGCGAACAATGCGGCACGACGTATATTAGTGTATTTGTTAATTCGTATATCGTGTGGCCGACTCACCTCCTCAGCGTTAACCATACCCCAGACATTTAGTGACATTGATTTAATTTTGAATTGAATTATTTTGAATTATATTTGGATTATATGGTAATGCATATTCTCTCTATTTTGAATGTATATTTGCATTATCTCTATTTTATTTGGATATATGATGTTTGAACATATACAACGTTGCTATAACAGGTACAAATATATTGTTGGGCAGTGGCAATGGCCATACTGCCCAGCATAATTTTTTTTAATTCTGCCCAGAATTGTCATGGTCATTGACCGTGATAAGTCCTTGACAAAGAAACTTGTCACGAACTTATCACGGTTATTGACCGTGATAATTTTTTAAAGAATGTCACGGGCTTGTCACGGTCCTTGACCATGATAAATCTTTTCCCGGTCAATGACCGTGACAATTCTAACGAACTTGTCACGGTCAATGACCATGACATGACAGTGACAAACAAAGTTGTCTCGCCCAGCATTATCACGGTCTTTAACCTTGACAAGCTGAAGTTGTCAAGGTCAATGATCGTGACAATTCAGCAGATTTGGTGTAGTGGGAGTGTATATAATATTTTCCAAATTATTTTCAGTCAGATTTAGGAGGGACATTGATCCACTCATTTCAGAATCATAAAAAATCTTTCACGGAAGGAAGGATAATCCTCGATGTGCTCCTATTGGCTAATGAGTCTGTAGAATCAACGGTAAGGAGTAGGGAGCCTAGCATTATATGCAAGTTAGACATTGATAAGGATCATGGTAATGTCAACTTATGTTTTTCCAGACATACTTATTAGATTCGATATGATTTGGAGAGAGGTGGTGTCATTTAATCAAGAGATGCACCTCGTCTATTAGGTTTCACGTTCTAATTAATGGGGTTTCGGAGGGGTTCTTTTCCAGCTCTCGTGGCCTTCAGTAGGAAAACCCTCTATCTACCTTTCTTTTCATTTTGGTGATGGATCCTTTTAATCGGATGTTGGTTCGGGTGGTAGAGGTGATGCTAAGTAGAGGATTTGTTATTGGCCATCTGAGCACGAGTCTTGTTAGGGTATCACATCTATTATTTGCAAATGAAACAATTACAATCTGTAGAGTGGAAGAGGGACACATGAGATCTTTAAGACTTATCAAGAGTCAAAGCGAGGCTACATATTAATTCCTAAAAGTGTGAAATGATTCAGGTAGGGGGAGGTGACAATGTGTGTAGTCTGGTAAGGGCTCTTGGATATAGAGTGGGTTCTCCCCCTTTAACATATCTCAGATTTTCATCAGGGGCTACGTATAAGAAAAGCTATACGGGACCCAATTCTGGAGAGGGAAAAATGATATTATAGAGGTGGGGTAAATGTTATCTGTCGAAAGGTGAGAGGTTAACATTGATAAAAATCACCTTGTCAAGATTGGCCACTTACTTCTTGTTTATTTTACCATTGCTAGAGGTTTTTAGTGTGTGAGATGTTGGAGAAGATGATGAGAGATTTTCCATGGAGAGGTAATGAAGTTACTTTCAAGTGCTGCCTAATGGGTTGGGGGAAGCTTACAAGATAGTTCAGGAGGGGGTGCGGTATGGAAGAACCTTGAGTACTTAAATAAAGCTTTATTAGGTAAATGGTAGTGGAGATTCTCTCAAGAGTATAATAAGTTGTGGAGGAGAGTGGTGGTAGCTATAAGGGATGTACATATCTCGTGTGGGGACTAAAGTGGTGTTCTTTACCCATGGAGTGGGGTTGTGGAAGCATACTCGGAAGGGTTGTGGGGGAGTAATATATATACACAGTGTTTCATGTGGGGAACGGTAATGTGATTAGATTCTGAAAGAATAAGTGGGTCAAGGAAGGATTTATGGCGGACCGGTTCCCCAAGATATTCTGTATCAGAGAGTATAAGGACATAACGGTAGTTGATCGTATGACAATGGATGAGAATCAATTTATGTCGGACCTAAAATTCAGAAGATGACTGTGGGACTGAGAATTAAGGGAAGTTAAGGCATTCTTCAACTTGTTAGAAATGACACCTATACTATTGGGAGAAGAAAATGACCTCAAATATGTTTCACATAGAAGGAGGACTTTTAGAGTGATATATTATTATTCCATTTTGAGAGGGAACGTGAATGCTAGCTTTCCATGAAAGGAGATTTGGAAGTCTAAGGCACCTTTAAAAGTTTTTTTCTTTATCTCGATCACTATCAAACGTGCGATGTTAATGACTTGGGGATTCAGATGAGGAGATGACCGATGACTAGTCGATGTTGGCTGCGTAAGGAGGCGCAAAAGATGACAAATCATCTACTCTTGCATTTATGCGTTATGAGGGGTCTCTGGGATGTTTTCGTATGCCTTAGCCAAATTTCATGGATGTTTTCCAAATTGATGAGGGAACTATTAGAGTCATGACATCCGTCGAAGGGTTGGAAGGGAGTTAGAAAAATCTAAAGACTTGTCCCGCATTGAATTTTTGGGAGGATTTGATGGGAGAGAAATTCGAGGTGTTTTGAAGGAAATGAAGTTGATCCATCTAGATTACGATACTTATTTATGAGCTCAATGCTAATTTGGTATAGGGAAAATCATAACACATCTAATCCTATTTTTTGGACTTTTTGACGAATATCTATAGAGTTGTGTAGTCTAGGAAGGTTTTTGGGGTGACTTTTTAAGGCCCCTTTATCTTCTTGGTTGTTATGTATACATCCTATATACGGGTTTTGTCCCCTTGGAATTTTTTATAATATCATTGATTTATCATAAAAATAAAATAAAAATGTGTCTTTGCTTTCAAAGAAAACACTTATATTGATATAAACAATAAACTGATAGTTGGTGATCGTGGATGAGAGATAAATGGGCGTAAAACTACTAAAAATATAAAAGAAATATTCTACCCTCATGTGATGGAAAAAACCTTCCAAGTAAAATATGTACAACTTTATACTTATGAATGCTATAAATGTAAATTTGAACTTCAAAGTATCTAGATGACCTAACCATTAAAAAATCCTTTTGAAAATATGTTGAATTAAATTATTATGTAAAAAATAACAAAATTAAATTTATATGAATCAACATCAAGAAAACTAAAAAAAATATGGAAAACTAATAATTTTAAGGCTAGATATAGGAGGTGTAGGATTGAAATTTCATATAACTATTAGACCACTCATACCATAAAAATTTGATCCACGACATTTCTATACACATCACAAACTTTACGTAGGAACTCCAAAGGCAAGAAAGACATCATATTCATGACCCATCGAAAACCCAAACAACGTATATATGGTAAAATTGATGGGCTAAAAGAACCAAACAAATAACAAAAATGTTCACGCCTAATACAACATAATACAACTTTTGTTTATTTATGGTCAATAGTCAATTGATTCACTTCACTTTCAACATACAAAAGAAATTTAAGGACATGGCATCGTTTTCAAGGAGAACATGGTTAGGGATTTGGTGAAGTTAGATAAAGGTAGATCGTTTAAGGGCTTCGTAGAATTCCAAGGGTTCTCTGTGACGGCAGCGGCGTGAACTTCTTCTTGGGGATTAGATGGATTTAGATATAAAATAGTTTGGTGTGAAATGAAGGATTTTTCATTTCATGTAGAGGAAATAAGAATGAGGGGAGTGTAACTAGTTAATAATGGACAGAGAGAGGGGGGATTTGAGTTAATAGATGTAGAAAAATGGTTTTTGGGGTTATTCAATTTGGGGGCTTTTATGGAAATTAAAGGTAAAGCTACGATTCTCAGGGGTTTGTTTTCCTTTGAAGGGTTTTAAGAGAGAGAGAGAGAGAGAGAGGATAAATGTGATTGAGGGTAGAAAGTAGAACATGACAAAAAATGGTAATAATGTCTAGGGCCGTAAACGGATATTCGAAAATTCGCATCCGTTCGATATCTGAATCCGAATTTACGAATATTTATTCAAAAATATGAAAATGGATACGAATATGGATACTCTATAAAAATATCCGAGAAAACAGATACGGATACGGATAGTACTAGTATCCGACACGGAGAATCCATATCCGATGCGGAGTATCCATTTTATCGGATATCCGTTTTACCGGATATCCGTATCCGTCAAACATATGTTTAAAATATTACTAATAATATTAGTATTAGTATTACTAATAAAATAATATTAAAAAAAATCTTAATCGTTTATTCCCTAAAACAAAATAAACATATACTCCACTCAAAATAAAAACACCTTAAAGTCATTATTTTATTGGGTATGTTATAAAATGTCATGTATTATTATTTTATTGAGTATATTACCATGGAGTTACACAAAAGCTACAATACACCCTATCACACACAGCATACAACCACTAAAGAACATATACTCCACTCAAAACAAACAAAAAAGCTAACTTCATTTCATTTCTCTTTCGTACAAAACTAGAGAAAAGAAACCCTCATGTGGTTGTTCGTTAGTTTCTTTAATTATAAATAAATGTAAGAGAGAAACATAATAGAATGTAAGAGAGAAACATAAAAGTAAAGATATGGTTTTGATTGTGATGAGAGATGAAGTTAACAACGGGTATATTATAAACAAAATAAAAATATATACTTATTAAAATAAAAATATCAATATGTTTTGAAAACAAAAGGTCCATGAGGTTATCATTCTCAATACATTTGATTTAATCTAAAAGGTGCATATTTATTTCTACTGTCATGGAATGCGACTGTTATTTTTTTTAAATGGCTTTAAGCTTATATGGCTATAAAGTATGGATAGCTTTAAGCCATATTATCATTATGGAATGATACTATTATTATAAAACCCATAATTGTTGATGTTAGGAGGCAGTAATTTTGTTATATATTTATTTGGATTGGATTGTTTCATTGGATTTAATATTTTAATAGTTAATTTTTGCGATGGCTAAATAATGTAAATGGATACGGATATTATCCGAATCCGAAGTATCCGAGCGGATACGTATATGGATAGTTGTTTTAACTATCCGTTCGGATACGGATATGGATAGTACATTCAGATAGCGGATACGGATTTGAAAAACATGATATCCGATCCGTATCCGTCCGTTTACCACCTCTAATAATGTCAAAAGAGAATATACAATTTTTTTTACAATTGGTAGTGATGGTGATGATGATACCAATTTAAGTAGTAGTGATAATAGTGATATAAAGTGGAACTAACCATATGCGACTATGAGAGTAGCATTGAAGGACAAAGGATCGAAAACCAACCAGAAGAGAAACAATTACATAAATGTCACCGGGGCGGGGAAAAGCAGGTTACCAGATTTGTTCATAGGGGTAATAGTTAACAAGTCCGGTTCATTTTGCAAAATGTCCTATTTTGTTAAGTGAACACATTAAAATAATAAATATACTCTCAAATTATCTTTGACAATTATTATCTATTTTTTTGCCTAAAAAAAAGTTCATAAAAGCTTTAAAATTCTATAACTTCAAATCTTCAAATTTAAAATTCACAAAATTTATATATTTGGTATCTACTCGTCAAGATCTATCAAACAACACTCATATTCAATATTTTTGACGAAAAAAATCAAAACATATAAATTTACTGTTTCTATGAAACATCCATTTTTTCAACAAAAATTCTTCTCTCTAGCTCAGGGGACGGTGTCACTGTCGTGGATCAGAAAAAACAAAGAAATAAACAAAGAGAGGGAGAGAAACACTCCGGCGAGAATTCCGGTGGGCTGTTTCCAACGAATCTCCGATGGAATGGAGTGGGGTGAGGTGGAGGTGGCGCTACTAGAGAGAGAGAGCGTGTGATTTGTGTGTTTGTTTTACAGAGAGAATAAGTTGGTTTAAAATAAGTATATTTTAGGGTACATTTGTCTAAATATTATATAGTCTATAATGAAGAAAAAAAAATTGCGCATTAAAAAAAAGTAAATGAAATTTAATGGATCCTTCCTCCAATAAATAAGACTAGTTTATGCATTTAGCAAGTTCACGCAAAGAAACCACATTATCTATTTATTTGTGTATTCAAGATCATCCAACCACCTAGTAGTAGTAGGTTGAGGTGGTGAGTCTGCTATATAACATCATATTATGTTTTAAATGTCCGTTTGAAATAAATAACAGAGGTTCCTCTCATGCACCTTTCTAATGTAATCGAAGGCCTTCCCATCTATGTCCTCGCCACCAGGTTGTGGTGGTGGTGGTTCAATCACGTAAGAGAAAGGCTTTGAGCTTGTCTGTGACCGTCGGCTCCCCGGAAGTTGAGGTGGTAGTAGTGGGTTTTTGACATGTGTTACACTTGCCAAGTTTGGAGAAGGTCCATGCCCATGCCTTCCAAGGCTAATTTCTGCAATAGATAAGGATGATTGTTTCACCATGTTGGTCACCATCTTAATTGACTCCTCGTAGAGGGACTTGTTGCTTCTGCCTTTGTTGTTCATAGCAAGAACAAATTTGATGTTATGCACATACGCTACTATACTGTATATATAAGCTTGGGAAAGTTGCTTTACAAAATGTTCGGTAAGAGAGTTCATATGAGCTCAATTCTACTTAGGGCTAGTGGAATCTTCTTTTTTATCACAACCAAAGAGAAAAAACAACTTTAGTTAGTCGGTGGAACTGAATCCATTCTTTAAGTAAGATGTTTTTTTTTTTTTTTTTTGGTATATTTTTTCTCCATATTTCTATGAAATATTCATTTTTTGTTATGATTGTAGTTCATATAGTAGGGAAGAATATTTGAAAATTATAGAATGTTGCCCGAAATGAATTAAGAAACGAGTAAACGAACTCTTTTTTTTTTCTAACTACACAACGAAAAATTTGTGACAGGTAGTTTTGAACCCCCAACTTGTGATGGGAGATATGATTGTATTGAAGATGAAGGTTAGAGACATTTTTAATTAGATTTATGCCGTACTGTAGCTAACCACGTGATTAGCGAGGAATTTAATTTAGTGGTTTTTAGGCTTATAATATGTTGTGCGGCTTACATTCAGTAGAGCTGGAACAAGATTCTCCTTTCCGCTCCCTCTTTCTTTTAGTCAGTTCCTTTAGTGCCTTCACATACTATTCACAATTCCTGTCTCACCTTCACGAGAAAGTATTTCAACTTCCAAGTCAAAATGTACTTCACATTTTTTGGATTGGATAACTTCGTCATATTTTGTTGGAATATTTCTAAAAATAGCAAATATATTCGGGCTTATTTTAATGAGTCAATTATTAAATAGTTCCTACTATAAATATATATTTTTTAAAAAGGACACATATTTTTAGTTTAACTCATTTAGTCCCTCAAGCACTCAATATCCTCTTATTTTTAGAGGTCCGCGCCAGCGGCACTCCCTCTCCAAAATATGTGGCAAAGGACTTTTTGAGGCAAAATAAAAAAGTTTGGACTAAATGGGTATTAAAAAATGTCCGAGGGACTATTTGGTATATGTCCCTATTTTAATTGGGCTAATTAAATAATCTAATTAATAGAGTTCAATAAAACATCTAAAATGAGTAATGGCTTTGTAATGTTTGATTAATCAATAGTCATGTATTGGTAACTCAAGAGTTACCTAATGGTTACTCAAGAGTCGCCTAATTAGAATTTATGGGATTCTAGTTAGATGTTTATATAATGAATGGTTCTGATTTCCAAGATTAATGCACTCATATATTCTCCTCCTCATTCCATCACTAAGAGAGAACTCATAGAGAGAGAGAGAGAGAGAGATTACTCTCTGGAAGACCTCTAAACCCTAAGGCTCAATCACCACTATGGATTCCATAATACAGTTCTAAAAATTTACTATGTAATCTTAATAATCTAATACATTGATATTAAGAATTTCATCCCAACAAATGATATCAGGGCAACTTCATATTAAATTATTGGGATGATATTGTGATTATGATTTGGAATGTTTTTTTTTGTCGTGTCATACATACGATCTGGAAAGAAATCATATGGCTTTTAGGATTTTATATAAAATTTTATGTAAGTTTCCAAATGTTTTTCATAATCATAATCCCAAAATTGATTAAAGGATTGTTGATTTTAGGTCCATAATATTTTTTTATTTATCTAAAATGGGTTTAATTCATGATGGGTTTAGATGGATTAATTCAATCTTGTTCAAGATAAATTGAAAATAATTTTGAGGGCGTTTTTAGCGACATACTTCATTTTCTTACTTAGAATTTTATGAAATTTTGACGGTCACCTGAAAACGTCGAAATAAACAAAACTCATTGTAAACAATAGGCAGAACCCTATCTCGACGATTTTACGTCATTTAGACCATTAAAAATATGTATTTGTCATTTTTGGTAATAATGTCAACGCTAATAACTCTCGCTTAGAAGTTGATTTTACGATTCCGCGAATTGAAGAGTGATCCTGAAGAGATTGTTTACGTTACTGTAGTGATAACTCAAATATTTCTATTTTTGAAAAAAATAAATTATTTTACCATATTTTATTGTATAAATCACTACATATATCTCTCATTATTAAATGTGTGTTCTAATGTTCATGTTATGTATTATTTGGTATTGACCAAATATTCAATATAAAGTTTTGAATATTAGATATATGATAAGGTGGTCACATGGTTGATGGGAGGAAGAAGAATCTCGTCAGGATAATATGTTTTATGAATGATTTGGATTGAGGATTTTTTTTATGGAACCAAAGTCATGCTTCCATTTGTGGCATATAATTAATACCCTTTTGTCTTATATCTTAAAATAAATTAATTGAAGTGATACGTGGACAAAGTAACCTCTTTTGCGTAGATTAATCTATTTTGAGTTATTAAGATGTGTGTGTTTGCTATTTATGCGATTAGTGATTGGCCCAAAGAATGGTTATTAATTGACCATATAATAAATATACATGTGAGAATAAATGTGTGATAATTATAAAGTATCCATGTGGACAATATACCGGCTTAAAGGAAGGTTGTTATTTGATCAGATTTATCATCAACGTTTGATTTATGCACTAAAAGTAAAACTTACAAGTTAATGTTCATGTTTAAAGACTAAACGTTAATGTTGTGTTAGGTATCTTAAATAGGGTGCACCATTACAGTGCATAAAATTTATGTCTTGCATTTATTCTTTTACTATGTATTGAAATGAATTTTAATTTGAGCTTATGTTATTAATTTATTCTCTAAATCCAATTATTACTTCTACTACCAATATCACTGCTAACATGAACACAATTCATGTGCTTAATGGCACAAACTTCAAGAACTGGAAAGATAACATTATGATAGTTCTGGGATGCATGGATTTAGACCATGTATTAAGGAAAGGACCACTTGCACCTCTAACAGAGAAAAATTCCACGGAGGCTAAGCGAACTTTGAGAAGTGGGATCGTTCTAATCGCTTAAGTCTAATAATGTTAAAGCACAGCATTCCAAAAGCATTCGGGGGCGATGTGTCCGATGAGGTAACTACTAAAGGTTTCCTACTAGATATTAAAAATTGTTTTGCAAAGAACGAAAAGGATGAGACAATTACGCTTCTATCTAACCTTATCTAAATGAGGTATAAGGGTAAAGGAAGCATAAGAGGGTACATTATGGAAATGTTTAACATCGCTTCAAAACTTAAGGCACTAAAGTTGTCTGATGACTTGCTCGTGCATCTGGTACTGATTTCCCTTCATGCACAATATGGACAGTTTATAGTTAGCTATAATACTCAAAAGGACAAATTGATACTTAATGAGCTCATTTCTCATTGTTTGCAAGAAGAGGAAAGAGTGAAGCAATAAAAGACAATTGAAATTGATCATATTGCGTCTACCCTAAAGAATAATAAGTGAAAACACAATAATAATAATAATAATAATAATAATAATAATAATAATAATAATAATAATAATAATAATAATAATAATAATAATAATAATAATTCACGACCTAAAATTCCACAAAAGAAGCAGGATCTAAAATTTACCTATTACTTTAGCAAGAAACCTCGACATGTGAAGAAGGATTATTCCATGTGCGCCGCATGGCGTGTAAAGAAAGGTACACCTCTCACTTTGGTTTGTTCTGAAGTTAATTTGGCTTTTGTACCTAGTCATACTTAGTGGGTAGATTATATGCTACTACTCACGTAAGTATGTCTATGCAGGGTTATATGTGGAGCGGACCGCCAAGATATTCTGAAAGATTTATCTATATGGGTGATGGCAAAATAGTTCCAGTTGAAGCAATTGGGATGTTTAGATTATCTTTTGAAACTGATTATTTTATTTGATTAAGAGAGACTTATATAGTATTGTCTTTTAGACGAAATTTGGTTTTTATTTCTGGAATCTAGTGTAGAGAGGTGGTGGGGCAGTATAAGATCGCACGGGTCGGGCTCCCCATTTCTTCTTGGATTTATAATCTTCCTTCTACGCTCTGTTATCTTAACGTAATCCTGGAAAGTGGGCTTATAGTCCAGCCTTTCAAGCCTTCCTAAGTAAAGTGGAATCATTCCTTAGCACAGTTACCGACACAAGCCTTCCTTGTAAGCAAATCCCCAGACCCAACCTTACTCAAATAGGGGGTGAAATTTTATTTTCGCTAGCATACCCGGGTGAGCTCGTCTTCATTCTTTTAGATGGCATCGCATCTAGGGTGATACAATTGGATGTCTCGAACTGATACGATAGGAATTAGAGTCCCAACTTTGCATATGGTTTTTTCTTGTTCATTTGGAAATAATGAAATTAAATATAATTCCTAATTTTACTTTTGTTGCGACCGGTTCCTTTATTGATAAAGTATATATGTTTTATTTAATAAAACCTTGCAAACAATTACAAGAGGTATAAAACTCAAATTGACTAATGGTAATTTCACCGTCTTAAGGCACAAACATTTGGGTCATATCTCCTAAAGGAGAATTAAAAGGCTTATGTCAGACGGAATACTTGAACCCTTTAATTTAACAGAATTTGATGTTTGTATCGAGTGAACAATGTCCAATACTCTTTGCTAAGTTCCTAAAAGAATGCAACATCTTCCCGCAGTACACAATGGCAGGGGACTTAGCATGAATGGTGTTGCTGAGAGACAAAACGGAACGCTTAAGGACATGGTAAGAAGTATAATTAGTCATTCTTCTTTTCCAGAATCACTCTGGGAAGAGGTACTTAAGACTGCGGTATATATTCTAAATAGAGTACCTAGCAAAGTAGTAGCAAAAACCTCTTGTGAACTATAGATAGGCCAAAAACCTGTCTTTAAGCATTTACACATTTGGGGATGTCCAATTGAGGCAAGGCCTTATAGGCCAAATAAAAAGAAACTTGACTCAAGAAATATTAGTTACTATTATATTCGGTACGCTTAATAGTCGAGGGGTTTAAAGTTCTATGATCTCTCAACTAAGTCCTTTTTCGAGACGGGAAATGCGAGATTTCCAAAGGATATTGAGTTTAAGGGGGATGATACGGTTAAGAATAAGAATGTTGTCTTTAAAGAGGAATCAATTTCTCTTCCAAACATTGTTCATCCTACTGACAGTGTTCAAGAAGACAACAATAAGGACGTCCTTCTCAAAATCAAAGAGTTACTTCAAAAGAGAAAACTCAACAACCTCACGAGGAAGTGTCATTAAGGTTATCCACTAGAGAAAAAAGAAGTGTAATTTCAAGTGATTTCATTGTGTTTCTTCAAGAGCATGGGTTTAATATAGGGTTAATGAAAGATAATACAATTAACTTCCAATAAGTAAAATAAAGTGACAACTATCAAAAGTGGATTGATGCCCTGAATGATGAGATGAAATCCATGAGAGATAACGACGTTTGGGATCTTATCAAGTTTCCTGAAGGTGCAAAGCCATTGGTTGTAAATAGATATTTAAAACCAAATGGGATTCTAAGGGAAATGTTGAGAGATATAAGGAGTGTCTAGTTGCAAAGTGTTTCACTCAAAAGGAAGGCATTGACTATAAAGAGACTTTCTCTCTAATTTTGACGAAAGACTCCTTCAAGACAATAATGGCACATGTAGCTCATTTTGATTTAAAGCTACATCAGGTGGATGTTAAGATAATTTTTCTCAATGGTAACATCGAGGAAACCATATATATGGTGTCACCAGAAAACATGGTCTCGGGTGATCCAAAGTTTATGGTTTACAAACTCAAGAAATCCATCTATGGTCTCAAACAAGCTTTCCATAAATGGTATCACAAGTTTGATCAAGTCATCATCTTATATGTGGTTTTGAGGTTAATGCAGTTGATGAATCTGTATATCATAGGGTCAGTATGAGTAAATTTATCTTCCTTGTGCTCTTTATCGATGACATACTAATGGCTATCAGCGATATAGGATTATTGCATGAAACCAAGAGATTTCTAACTAAACATTTTGAAATGAAAGATCTTGGGGATGCCTCTTTTGTATTGGGAATTAAGATACAACGACATCACCCTCAATGTGTCCTTAAGTTATCGCAAAAGAGCTATATCGAAAAGGTACTCGGTAGATTTGTCATGAAAAATTATGCACAAGGAAATACTCTCGTTGCTAAGGGAGACAACTTTAGTCTCTGTCAGTGCCCGAAGAATAAGATTGAAAGTGAAGAAATGAAAAATGTTCCTTATGCTTCAGTTGTAGGGAGTCTTATATATGCTCAAGTATGTATGTGTCTAGATTTAGCGTACATAGTGGGTATATTGGGCAAATATTTGAGTAACCCTGGGATGGATCATTGGAAAGCCGCCAAACAGGTTATGAGATATTTATAGAGAACAAAAGGTTACATGCCCATCTATCGAAAGTCAGATAATTTGGAGATAATTGGGTATTCTGATGTCAATCTTGGAGGTCGCTAAGATACTAAGAGATCCACTTCGGGATATGTCAAAATGTTATCTGGAGGTGCTATTTCTTGGAGAAGTGCGAAGTAGTCACTCATTGCACCTTCCACTGATAGAAAGCTTTTTAGTGTGTTGTTGTTGAATAGCCTCTCTAATAAAAAAATCCTTCAATTACCTACAAAAATATAACAAAATTCATATAGAGGTAAGTAAGGGTATCAATTCAACTTAATGGAGTGAAACACGAGAAAAGAGATGTAATCCAATTTTCTAGTTATTTTCTTTCTAGATTTTTTCTATTTTCCTTTTTCTTTGTTTTCTATTTTTATGATTTTTTTTATATTAAAACAATTTTGTTATGATGGTGAATTAATTAAACTAAGTGAGTAAAATATGAACAAAATCAAATACTAAAATAAGAGATAAAGTGAGGTAAATAAATGTGAGAACAATCAAGGAATGAGACTACACCACATATTCTAGTTATTCTACACTATACCAAAACTGGCGAATGGTCATGGCCAAAATCCCTGACCAAGACTGTCGATCGCAGACTTGGGCCATGACCATTTCTGGCGCAACTAATTTTGTGGGTCGCGGTCCAAGTCCGTGACCAATCGGGGGTCACAGCCCTGAGGAATAACGGGAGATGGTCATGGACTTGGGCTATGACCCACGTCGCAATGGGAAAAAATGGCCACGACCAAAGTCTGTGACTCCCAACCGTGATGAAAAATGATCGCGCCCAAAGTTCGTGACCCACACCGTGATGAAAAAAGGGGAAAAAATGGTCGCGACCAAAGTCCGCGACCCCTAACGTGACCATGTTTTCCATTTTTTTCGTCGCAGTGTGGGCCACGAACCTTGTCCGCGACCATTTTTATGCGTGACGAAAAAAATAAAAATGGTCATGGACAAAGTCCATGACCATATTTAACTAGAAAAAAATCGTATTTTTTTCTAGTCCAATCCTAAAATTGGGGGTCTCGCGACTGAGCGGTCGGTTGCTACGTGTAACGTTGAACTCGCACGAGGTGTTACAAATATTTATTATTGGCAAAATAATTAAAAAAATCACAAATTGCTAATCAGGAACATTGTTAATAAATTAATAAACGTACAAACTTAAAAATATTATAAGTCTTTATAATTCACAGACCAAAAAAATTGGGCATAGTTTCTCCTGTTTTCTGGACATTCCAAACCTTGTTAATACAAAACATGCTTATTATAAAGTCCGCACGACCATAAAATTTAACAATCAGCTTAGAAAAGCCCGCAGGCCATAAAACTAGACAATAAAACTATAAAAGCCCGCACGACTGTAACGTATAAAAAACATAACCCTCAATATTTATAACATTATATAAACAATCTTCATGTTGTAAATCATTGCCTTCTTCATGAGTTCCACGTTCAAAAAGTAAACAATAAAATATTATCCTACAAAAAATAGGAAACAAAAAAGAAACGATATCAGTAACCAAGTAGTTTAAAAAAAATCGTATTCAAGCTGAAAAATTGCATATACGAGTTATAATTATATCATATCAGTTCCTATGAGTTACATTGGTCCCGTGCGAGGTATCAGTGCCTCTCATGGGGTCGTTTGGGAGATGTTTCGGGGTTTTCCCCTCTAACGCCATGTTTTAAGCCTAAGTCTAGATATTTTCAAATTGTCGTCGTATTCTAAAATCGAGAGTCTCGTGATCATGTAGTCAGTTCCTACGAGTTACATTAATCTCGTGCGAGGTGTTGGTGCCTCTCACAGACCGTTTGGGGGCTTTTTCGAGTTTCCCCTCTCTAACGCCATGTTTTAAGCCTAAGTCTAGATATTTTCAAGTTATCATCATATTCTTAAACCGAGAGTCACGTGACCATGCGATCTTACATTGGTCTTGTGCGAGGTGTTAGTGCCTCTCACTGGTCTGTTTGGGTCTTGTGCGAGGTGTTAGTGCCATGCTTTTATGCCTTATGGGTACGGAAGCCTCCTAAATTTAAAAACTAATTGAAAATTAAGCGATGGTTCAATTAAATACCAAACTAAATTTTCTTTTCAAATTTTAATTTCTTCAAAATTAAAATTAAATTAAACTAAAAGTGAAATTAAACTACACAACCATTTTTTATTTTCAGTTTAAGATTTCAAATTTCAATTAAGCAAGAATTTAATTCAATTCAAGGTCTAAATATGGCTAAATTGAACAATCATAAATTATGCCAAATTAATTAATTCCAATATTGAATTAAATTAACCTTAAACTTACCCAAATATTTAATTAGCAACTAATTAAACAAGTGTGAGATTTAAACCAATTTTTATCGTGATTATCCTAGCGTGCATCTAAGGTGATTTTTGCAAGATAAAAATAAACAATCTCACTACACGGCGATGTACGAGGAAAATCATAATGAAAAAAACTTCGGACGACCCTTGTTTACAAGTTCACTAGGTATGGTAATTGCAAATATAAGAAAGACGACTTACTTCCTCAACTTTACTCCCTACAAGACTTGACGCATCTTCTAGTACCAACCTTTTCCTAGTCGACAACCACGGACTCTACCGCAGTTTCAGAATTCACCGATGGTGCTTTAGTCTCCGTCAACCCGCACACGAACTCTATCTCCATATGGGGACACCACATCAAACAAAATTCTTCTCTTCTGTGGGTAGAAAATGAAAACCCAAACTTCTCCTTTGTTGGGGTAGAGATGAACCCGGGGCCAAACAAACTCTCCAAGAAAAATATATATATATGAGTGAACTTGGATTTAAACAAACATATGGGTGTATGTGTTTTGGTATAATATAATCCATGAAATCAAGAACACAAAACTTGAACTTTTGAGGCAAACCTTTTTTGCTCTCAAAGTCTAAAGGAAAGTATGTCAAAAGTTACTTAGAAAAGTGTGTTTCCCTCATATAAAAGTGGCTGGAAAAAGTTAGTGGGAAAGTGAGGAACATGGGTGGTTGAAATTAAAACTGCTAAAAAAATTTCAAAATTCACCCAGGTCTTTCGAACGAAAATCCAAGGTCGGTCGAACGATAATTCAAAGTAAAATCAGGGCAAAGGTTCGTTTGAAAAACTAGTTCGAACGAACTTCTAACGGAAAAACAGAAGATTTTTGGAAAAAAGTCATTTGATCCTCGTTTGATAAACCTCGTTCGAACGAAATCTCGTTCGAATGACATTTTAGAAAAATGAAATTTTCTTTAAAAAATTCCAAAATCATTTTTTAAAATAAGAACTTATTTTTACTTTAAAATACAGTTAAAATGACACCCAAATTTTTTTTCCAAGCTCCTATATATATATAATAGTGCATTCATATCTTTGGAGACTTTGGAATATCAAATGTTGATGACATATATACTTGGCACAAAAATCGACAATGATGAACCTTTAAAATCTAGGTCGCTACGTCTTCAACTTTTCAATCACGTCATAGACTTGATCGGTACACATATCTATCCTATGACTCAAATAGTTTTGTCCAGAATTAAACCAATACTATAAATTGACTCAATTGGAAATTTGCCCTTACAAATCTCCCCCTTTGGCTATTCAGGAGAAAAATAAAACCAAAAATTCTAAGGGCCGTCAAGCATGTGTAGACACAACATCCCACCCAAAAAATATACAGACGCTTGACTCGACTCTTAGAAGATTTGCCTCTTAAATAATGTCGTTAAAATGAATTTCCCGCACACTTAAACAAATCATTGAATGCATAGGGAATATGAAAAAAATAAAGTGCATAAAATTAAATTCTCCCCCTTTAATTAATTTTCCCCCTTTATCTAACAATGATCTACCTAGAAAGACCGCGACCCCCCCTAAGGTAAATCACCCCAAACAAAAGGTTTATATACCATTTCCCCCTTTTGTTCATTAATAGACAAAGAATAAAGAATTATAAACTGACTTATTTCTCCCTCGATTTAAAGCAAATACATTTCTCCCGCTAATGTCTGAATAAGGGATAGGAATTAAGAAGAAATAAGATAAACATGCAATGGTGTATAAACAAGAACAATAAATCATATGACAATAGAGATATGCAACTAATCCATAACAATAATAAATGATACCAATTATGATGCGATGACAAAAAAATAAAAATGATACTAACTAAAATGTTTTAAACATAAGCATGAGATTTCAACCAAAAGAAGCAATAAGATAGATACCAATTATGAATTCAAAGTAGAAATGGACTAGCTAACAAAGAAAAGACTCGAAAACAACCAAAAAATACCATATATATATATATATATATATATATATATATACACACAAAAGATATTAAGGAAACACCAGCACATATATATAGATATAGACAACACAAGTGACACAACACAAAATAAACTGAGCTTTCCACACTCTTATGACATAAATGTGTCATATGGAAACGAAAGTGAATGGTTGTGAAATAGTAGCCAAATAATTAAGACCCAATAACTTAAACATGTTCACAGAGTTCTTTTTTTATTGCAAAACTTTATCAACTAAGATTTAACCTTATATGACAGGATAAAGTGAACTCGATGAACAAAATGAGCACAATGCATACAAGCCTAGCATATTGATGATTCTGCAAACCAATAGAATCATGACAAGATAATGCAACTAGGATACAAAGTCATTGTGCAAAGTTGTCGATATTCCATCCAAACTCCCTTAAATATAATATTATTCTTTTCTTTTATTTTGAATGAAAATATCAATCTAAACATATTAGGCCTTGGCTATATATTTTCTTTTAATGCCATATTTTTCTTTTAGGCCTTTGGACAATATATTTCTTTTAGGTCCATTACAAACGGTGGTTTAAATAACAAAGGATGCTTGTTCCTTTCGTAGCCCTTCCCTGTGAACTTTCCTATATCGTTTCTAACACACAATAATCTCACGTACAATGGTTTTAACATGTACAAATCCTCCTAAGTCACAAAATATGTAGATGACTAGATTGGTAGGAGATCATATCACAAAGATCAAATATACACGTGAAGTTAAATATTCAAAAGATCTCGTGCATGTGTGCCAGAAGGCATAATTTAAACTACTCCATATAACCATGACAAAGAAAACTTTAAGGATTAAAATTCCTAACCAAAAGTTCTAGCCACGTGGAAGAAGAATTATAGGATTCAACACAAGCATATGCTACAAAAGATGTGTAAAACTCCAATATATACTCACACAAAGATCTTTTTGATATTTTCAATTTTTTAACCAACACAAAAAATAACTCAAAAGACAAACAAAAATCTTTTTGTATTTTTCATTAAGCTCAAATAACTCACAAAGGTAAAATACAATTGATAAACAAAATCTTTTTGTAATTTTCATTTGATACCAGCAAAAATGAAAAGAATAAACTACAAAAGATAAACAAGTCATAAATCTAACATAACATATATGTTGAAGCATGGACTAGAATATGACAAACAAATAAACAACTAGAATTAATATATAAAAAGTAGCACAAAAGCTAGTATATGCAAACAAATCTAACACATTTCACCTTTAGATTTAGTATGCGAGTTATCATGTGATAGCAAATGAGAATCATAAATTCTATCTTGTAAAGTTACTAAGTCAGATATCCTAACCCAAACAAGTGAAGAGTGACAATCTCGAGATTGGGTGACCTTGGCTACCTCGGTGACCTTACTCTTGGATTTTCTAGGACCACTTTTAACATTAAACCAAAATTTCCTAAGATGACCTTTTCGACCATAATGTGAACAAGTGAAAACTCCGAAAAAATTAGCACCTAAGGATTGACCCTTAAAATGGTTCTTAGAAGATTCTCCCAAACTTATGGTTTTGGCTTTACTAGATGAAGCATTTTGGGAATCAAAGCCAATACCACACATGTCATTTTTAATTTGAACGGTTCCTAGTATTTTGTCTAATTTTTTGGACCGACACTCCAAATATAATTTGACACGACTTGAGTCCCTTAATTTTCCTTCCAACTCTAAATTTTTTTACTCAAGCAAAAACTTTTTCTCTTCAAAACAAATAAGCTCTTTCTTCATAGCCTTCGTTAAACCTCTAAGGCTATCTCTCTCATTTTCTACGTATTCAAGCTTCTCATGAAGAGCTCTCTCACGTGTCCTAAGGTCTTAAACTAAATCACTCTCATTATTAACCATGGAACGTTCTCTCAAACTTGCTTCTAACTTCAAGTTAGCCCTTTTTTAATTTAATCGATTCGGCATATAACTCTTGAAAAGCTACTTGAAGTTAACTCACATCAACATCTTCTTCATTTTCACTCTATCTTTCATCTCCACTCTCATAACCATAAAGATATGGGATTCACAAACTTTGGCCTTGGAAGTGTCATGTATTATAATGTCATCATTGTACGAGTTCTCACCTTCACTTACATGACTTTCCATGAACGCGGTAAAATTGCGTTCAATGGGGGAATCGGGTCCCTATTCCTTATCACTATCATCACTAAGGGTGACATTATATGGAATTGGTTGTTTGCCTTCCCTACTTAGTTTAGTGGGACACTCATGCTCCCTATGGTCATAATCCTCACAACCGTAACACCTATTTGACTCATCCCTATTAAGATCTTCATTTTGAATTTTAGGGATTTTCTCAACTTTGTAATGCTTAGACTTATCAAATTTCTTAAAATCATTTTTAAGCTTATCTTTTTTAAACTTCAAAAATTTTCAAAACTTCCTAGCAAACATAGCCATATCCTCCGAGTCGATATCACTCTCATTATCCGAAACTTGTTTTTCCTCCTTCTGGACTTTCAAGGTAATGCCCTTATCTTTCTTCTTATCATTTTTGGAGGGAAACATATCAAGTTTATAGGTTTGTAAATCACCTAAAATCTTTTCTAGTTTCGTAGAGTGTAAGGTGGGTAAAGAATTCAACACGGTTGCTTTAGGAATAAATCTATCGGGTAAGGACCTCAAGATTTTCTTTACAACACGGTCATCGGGTATATTTTCTCCCAAATTAAAAGATGAATTAACAATGTTGTGAAGTCTATCATAAAACTCATCAAAGGTTTCACTTTCTAACATCCTGATGGTTTCAAATTGAGTGGTGAGGTTTTAGAGTTTCGAAGCCTTCACAACACTAGTACCTTTCTGGGTGAGTTGTAAAATATCCCATGCCTCTTTAGATGTTTCACACGTCATAATACGTCAGAATTCATCCGGTGTGACCGCACTAAAGAGAGCACTTAGACCACGGAAATTAAAATTAGCTAATTTCAGTTCATTCTCACTACATCTCTCTACGGGTTTAAGTACACGCTCATTATCAACTAAGCAAGTAGGTGGGGACCACCCGGTAACTATCGATTACCAAACCATCTCATCTAAGGACTTAAGTTCAATTTTCATTCGCGCTTTCCACTACACATAATTTAAACCATTAATAACGGGAATTTTTGTGAAAAGTAAAATTTTCATTTTAAACCAAACAAAATTAAGGATCTTAATGCAATAAATTAGCGCTCCGTCTATGATACCAATTGTGGGTGTGGAAGCCGCCTAAATTTAAAAACTACTTGCAAATTGAGCGATGGTTCAATTAAATACCAAACTAAATATTCTTTTCAAATTTTAACAATTATAAAATTCAAATTTGAATTTCTTCAAAATTAAAATTAAATTAAACTTAAAGTAAAATTAAACTACACAACCATTTTTTATTTTCACTTAAAGATTTGAAATTCAATTAAGCAAGAATTTAATTCAATTCACGGTCTAAATATGGATAAACTAAAAAAATCATAAATTATGCCAAATTAATTAATTCCAATCTTGAATTAAATTAACCTTAAACTTACCCAAATATTTAATTAGCACCTAATTAAACAAGTGTGAGATTTGAACCAATTTTTATCTTGATTATCCTAGCATGCATCTAAATAAACAATCTCACTACACATCGATGTATGAGGAAAACTCAAATGGAAAAAACCTCGGACGGACCTTACCTACAAGTCCACTAGGTATGTAATTACAAATACAAGACAGACGACTAATTTCCTCAACTTGACTCCCTACAATCCTTAACGCATCTTCTTACACCAACCTCCGCCTAGTTGACAACCACAAACTCCATCGTAGTCTCGAAATCCACCGATGGGGCTTTAGTCTCCGTCAACCTGCACACGAACTTTATCTCCATATGAGGACACCACAACAAACAAAAATTTTCTCCTTTGTGGGTAGAGAATGAAAAGCCAAACTTCTCCTTTGTTGGTGTAGAGATGAACCCGGTGCCAAACAAACTCTCCAAGAAAAATATATATATGAGAGAAATTGGATTTAAACAAACATATGGGTGTATATGTTTTGGTAGAATTTAATCCATGAAGTCAAGAACACAAAACTTGAACTTTTGAAGAAAACCTTTTTTGCTCTCAAAGTCTAAAGGAAAGTATGTCAAAATTGACTTATAAAATTGTGTTTCCCGCACATAAAAGTGGCTGGTAAAATTTAGTGGGAAAGTGTGGAACATTGGTGGTTGAAATTAAAACTACTAAAAAGATTTCAAAATTCTCCCAGGTCATTCGAATGAAAATCCAAGGTCTTTCGAATGATAATTCAAAGTAATATCAAGGCAAAAGTTTGTTTGAAAAACTCGTTCGAACGAACTTATAACGAAAAAATAGAAGTTTTTTTTGCAAAAAGTCGTTTGATCCTCATTTGATAAACCTCGTTTGAACGAAATCTCGTTTGAACAAAAATTGTCGTTCGAACAATATTTCAGGAAAATGAATTTTTCTTTAAAAAATTCCAAAATCATTTTTTAAAATAAGAACTTATTTTTACTTTTAAATACAATTAAAATAACAGCCAAAAATATTTTCAAAGCTCCTATATATATATATATATATATATATATATATATATATATATATATATATAAATGTGCATTCATACTTTTGGAGACTTTGGAAAATCAAATGTTGATGACGTATACACTTGGCACGAAAATCGGCAATAATGAAGCTTTAAAATCTGGGCCGCTATGTCTTCAACTTTTCAAGCATGTCATAACCTTGATAGGTATAAACATCTATCCTATGACTCAAATAGTTTTGTCCAGAATTAAGCCAATACTACAAATTGACTCGATTGAATTTTTTTTTCTTGCGTACCTAAGTCTAGATATTTTCAAATTATCATCGTATTCTTAGATCGGGAGTCCTTTGATTGCGCGGTCAGTCTATACGAGTTACATTGGTCCCGTGCGAGGTGTTGGTGGCTCTCATGGGACCGTTCGGGGGCTGTTTCGGAGTTTTTCCCTCTAACGCGATTTTTTAAGCCTAAGTCCAGATATTTTCAAATTATCATTGTATTCTTAAATCGGGAGTACTGTGACTGTGCAGTCAGTTCCTTCGAGTTACATTGGTCTCTTGAGAGGTGTTGGTGGCTCTCACGAGGCCAATTGGGTGTTGTTTCAGAGTTTTCCCCTCTAACCCCATATTTTTAAGCCTAAGTTTAGATATATTAAAATTATCTTCGTATTTTCAAACTGGGAGTCCCTTGACTATAAGATTATTTTTTACGAGTTACGTTGGTCCCGTGCGAGGTGTCGGTGCCTCTTATGGGGCCGTCCGGAGGCTATTTTGGGGTGTCGCCCTCTAGCATCGTGTTTTTAATCCTAAGTCTAGATATTTTTAAATTATCATCGTATTGTCAAATCGGGAGTCCCGTGATCGCGCGGCCAGTCCCTACGAGTTACATTTGTCTAATGCGAGGTGTTGATGCCTCTCCTGGGGCCATTTGGAGGCTGTTTTAAGGTTTCACCTTCTAACGCCGTGTTTTTAACCCAAGTCTACATTGGTCCCGTGCGAGGTGTTAGTGCCTCTCACAGGTCCGTTTGAGGGATGTCTCGGGGTGTCTCCCTCGAACACCGTGTTTTTAAGACTAAGTTTAGATATTTTTCAAATTATCATTGTATTCTCAAGCCGAAATTCTCATGATCCCTACGAGTTACATTTCTCTTATGGGAGGTGTTGATTCCTCTCACGAGGCCGTTCGGGGGATGTTTCAGGGTTTCTCCCTCTAACGTCATGTTATTTATCAATTGATAAACACTTAACATTGCATCATCTAGTACATATCCATAGAACATTAAGAGACATCAAGAAAAATTCCCCCAAAAGTAACTAGTTTAAGCCGCTAAGAATATTATTATACAGAAACTATGTCGTTCCAAACTGTCCAAATGGGACAATATGAGAGATCTCATTACAAGGGTAATTACTCTCGAACGGGTCTAAGGGTTATTGATTGCCTACGCATAAGAACTAAAATGTTTCATTTCGCATTATTAATTGTTTAACAGGAAGCTTTTAAAATTTATAATGTGTTTAATTTATGTATTATTTATATTCGGTTTAATCACAACCCTAAGTGTTAAAAATGCCTAGGTCCAACCAACTCAATGGCTTATTACTTATTACCTTTTCACCCTCGTTACTTATTATCTATATAATAAAGGAGGATGGGGTTTTCACTATTCATGACATGTCATATAAGGCTTTATATATATAACCTATATAAATAGGTTATGTATCTATATAAGGTGCCACGTGTTTAATAAGTGAGGATAACAATGGAAAAGTGAGTCTGCTAAATATATGTCACAACAGTCTTAAAACTGACGTAACCCTTGAGACGCAAACCCTACACGCGCACGCTCCTTGAGACGCAAACCCATTCATCTATTCACCTCAAAAACCTGTTCTCCTATTCACGCATTTCAATATAAGAAAAGAAAAACCCCTTCTCCCAGCCTCTCACTTAACTTCACTCAATAATAAAATTGTCTCTTTATCCGACTAACACTTGCCGACCATGAAAGAAATAGACACATAAGAATAATATTTATGCGCATGCGCCAATGGAGTCTTTCATACATACTCTCTTTACGATCTAAATTTTGTTTCATGATCTAAACTTTTTTTCATTGCTCTTAGCTAGTTTCAGAAATGGAGATAAAGGGATGAACACATCGGCTAAAAAATCACCTCTTTATTTTAGCTTTTTTTCATTAGTCTCATATATTTTTATAAACCCAATTACAGATGCTCCATCTCTCATCAAGTTTCATTTTTTTTGTGAGGTTGTTCTTCAGCTGTTGGTGGACCTGGGAAGTGGACTTGGACTTTAAAGCGACTAGTTTGGGTGGGGATGGTGGTCGATATGTTTGGTTTAATTGGATCTTAGTCTGTCTTGGTGGTTTCTCGGATAATACCCACTTGGGTTTGGATTGAGCTTTTTCGGCACTAAGATCTTGACTTTTCCTTCAACGATTTGAGCAAGCTCACGTTTGTGCGTCATATTTTGTAATAACTCTATATTTTAGAACTCTCAGATTTGACTTTACTTTTTGTTGTTTTTTTGTTTGTTTTCATGGGTATGTTGGTAATAGCATTCCAATATTAGAAATAAAGACCTAAAATTTGAGTTCCGTTAGTGTTGAAATTTGAATTCCTTTACTTTCTACTATTTGAACTCTTATATTTGTTTTTTTTTTAGTTTATTTACTTTTTGTTATTTTTTTGCAAGAAACATGGTCGATGAAATAACTTATAAAACCATGTGGTTACAGTTGCAGGACTGAAGCCAACTTTTAGTAGCTTGAAAAAGTGATAAGGGTATTTTAAATGGTGTTCCGAATGGTGGTGTGCTTTTAGTAACTTATAAAACCATGTTGGTAGTACCAAATGGTGTTATTTTCAAGGTATATTAATACATTTAGAACTGTTGATTTTATTTCTTTACACTTTTTTTGTATGGTGGGTTTTTATATCATTTGAAACATATATGATCTGCAATGGTTTTAATAATATTTCTTTAATATTATTTTCTTTACACTAATTTTTTAGAATTTTACTTTTTTAAAAAAATATATATATTTTTTAATTTTCCAGACTATTAGTATTTTTATTTTATATTACCAATATTACTTATCTTTTTCATTTATTCCTGATATTATGTTTTTAAGGAATAAATTTATATTCCCAATATTAGTATTTTATATTCCTAATATTACTATAAATATTTTTAATTTTCTTAACGATATTTTTGGAGTTTGAAAGTAATAATATGCAAATATTTGTAATTTTAAAGTAATTTTAAGCATTATTGATTCGCTAAAACAATGTCTTTTCAATAAGGAGCAATATTTTTTATTAGATTATATATTCTTTTAGAGTTTAAATGATATTTTTTATAACAAGTGAGAAAAAGTGATATTTACGTGGGTTAAAGGATAATTACGTCTTTTTTTATCGAAGTAGAAAGCATGATCTATTATTACAAAAGAAAAAAGTAGCAACAATCAATGCGATGGAGTTTTATTGATGAAGAAGAAGACGAAAAGTGATGGTTTAAAAGAAAGACGAAGATTGTGCTACTTTTGTACAATTACCTCGCCTGTAGCAGGTAAGATTCGATTTTTTGGTGGTTTGTCATAATGTATACTTTTGTACCCACTTCTATTTTCAAACTCAAATATATTTCAATGGGTTTCAAATCACATGGTTTCTAAAAACCAAACTAAATCCCTTCCATTCTCATCTTTACATGTAGATAAAGATAATCTAACCATAAACCCCACACTTTCACCAAATGCTGGGCAGTATCATATAAATGTGAGTTTAGTTGGAGATGAAATGGTTATGGTATGGGGGTTATAGTTGGAGATGAAATGGGATTCAACCGTGGTTTATTTTTTATGGATTGAAATGTATAAAGCACTAATCAACCAACTTTTATGACATGTAATTATATTAGTGCAAGGCGTGTTTTTTAGATTTTATATTTAGTTGATTTGTTTTTTTATTTTGTTCACTGTGTGTTCATTGTCTCAAAAGTTATGGTATTGTATTTTTTTTTATCAAAGTTTGGTGAAACAAATAAAACTATTATGTTCCTTTTATTTCTCACATTATGTGTCTTGCTAATGCAAAATGGAATGAAGGATATAAGGCTTGGTGCTTTTATAAAAAACATAATGTGGGGTAAGGACAACAGAAAACAAACAACTCGGCAGTACTAATCTACTACTCTATCTAGACTATGGATACTTTTTAGATCCCGCCCACTCCTTCCCCACCAAACCACTCAATCATGCACAACTAAGAAAAGAAGATATGCGTTATGTATATGATGTTGTTGAGTCATAGATTGTTGATGTGATGGGACTTATAAATATTATTATCGATTACTTTATTATTGGAATAAAACTAAAGTTTTGGAAAAAAATAAATAAATAAAGGTAATATCCATCCCTTATTGTATTATGGTTTTGAACTTTTTTTTGTTATGGTTGTATATTCAATGCATTTATAATTTTGGCACAGACACATTTTTTCACTAACGCCAATTCAACTTTGTGTATCAATTTTTTGTTGTTGTTCCATGTTATTGTGTTGTGTTCAAAATCTCAACCTTGATGAATTTTACAAATATTAAATCATTAAAAAAGTTGAATTTATCTCACCATTTATAAGTCAATTAATACTTTTTATACTTAACCATGTAACTTTAGTCGCCATGACATTGGCTTTGCTGCAAAATATCACGGAAACAAATTTATCGTCGTGCCGATGGCACGGGTAGGGTTGATTGTATTTAACTCTAGGTTTGATTAGATTTCCCCAAAAAAAACTCTAGGGTTGATTGTATTGTATGTTTTAATGCCTTTTCATCTACATGGGAATGGCTTTGCACAAATGGGTTATTAGTAATTCAATAATTTGAAATTGTATTTTTGCAATCTATTTTGAAAATTCTTAATTTAAATTTCAAAGTAATGTTATGTTATAGGTTGGCATATAGGTTGACATATTATGACATTTAGACGTTTGTTTAAGTTACAAAAAAATTAGGAGATCCAACATTTTTTTCTTAAATTATCAAAATTAACGGGTCTTAATGGTTATTAACAATTGAAGCGGGTCAACGCAATCCTAATCCGTTAACTATTGTATTTTATCGGATTTAAGGTGATTTAATTTGAAATTATTGAGGGTCCACACATTAATATATAACATTGCGTATGTTTATATCATGTTCTCGCATCGTTTTTTTATCTAATCGCTATTACGAAATATTCAGAACTTTTTCCAACCGTGCTTTGATGTAATCACTATTAGGAAATATTCAGAATGTTTTTACTACCGTGCCATCGGCAAGGGTACACCCTAGTATATGTATATATATATATATATATATATATATATATATATATATATATATAGAGAGAGAGAGAGAGAGAGAGAGAGAGAGATGGTCACCGAAACATGTGAGGAAGAGGAATTGAGGGCGTCGCTGCTGCAATTAGAGAGAGAAACCAATTACAAATTTATACCAATTAGCAATTTTAATATATAAATACTAATTTTAGAATGTCGATTTCAATTTATACCAATTTCAATATACAAATACTAATTTCAGAATACCAATTTCAATATACAAATACCAATTTCAGAATTGAATACCATTTTCAATTTATACCAAACACCAAATACACATTATATACCAAATACCAATTTCAATTTCAATTTCAATTTATACACCTCACACCCATACCGCGACCAGTTCCTACAAGTTACATTGGTCCCGTGCGAGGTGTTGGTGCCTCTCACGGGGTCGTTTGGGGGCTGTTTCAGGGCGTTCCCTTCTAACGCCATGTTTTTATGCCTAAGTCGAGATATTTTCAAATTATCATTGTATTCTCAAATCGGGAGTCTCGTGACCATGCGGTCAGTTCCTACAAGTTACATTGGTTCCATTTGAGGTGTTGGAGCCTCTTATGGGGCCATTTGGGGACTGTTTCGAGATTTTACCCTCTAACGCCATATTTTTAAGCCTAAGTATAGATATTTTCAAATTATCATCGTATTCTCAAACCAAGAATCACATGACCACATGATCAGTTCCTAAGAGTTACATTAGTACTGAGTGAGATGTTGGTGCCTCTCACGGGGCCATTTAGGGGCTGTTTCGGGATTTCCCCCTCTAATGCCATGTTTTTAATCTTAAGTCTAGATATCTTCAAATTATTATTGTGTTCTCAAACCAGGAGTCCTGTGACCACGCAGTCAGTTTCTAAGATTTACATTGGTTCGATGCGAGGTGTTGGTGCCTCTCACAGGTAGGGCTGACAATTTTTGACATGATAATCCGTTTATGGTAATAACCCGAAATGACCCAAAATTGACACGATTAGCTTGTATAGATTTAAGAGTAACCAAAACTTATACTCAAATAAAAATCAACGTGACCCGAAAATAACACGACTAACTCGAATATCCACCCCTGCTCACAGGGCCGTTTGGGGGCGGTTTTGGGGTTTCCCTCTGTAACGTCATGTTTTTATGCCTAAGTCTAAATATTTTCAAATTATCATCGTATTCTCACACTAGGAGTCCCGTGAACCCGCGCTCAGTTCCTACGAGTTAAATTACTCCCGTGCGAGGTGTTGGTGCCTCTCACGGGATCGTTTGGCGATTATTTTGGGATTTTCCCTCTAACGCCATGTTTTTAGACTAAGTCTAGATATTTTCAAATTATCATCGTATTCTCAAGCCGGGAGTACCATGACCACGGGTCAGTTCCTAAGAGTTGCATTGGTCCCATGGAGGTATTAGTGCCTCTCACGGGGCTGTTTCGAGGTTTGCCCCTCTAACGTCATGTTTTTAAGCCTAAGTCTAGATATTTTCAAATTATCACCGTATTCTCACAAAGGGAGTCCCGTGACCCCGCGGTTAGTTCCTACGTGTTACATTAGTCACGTGCGAGGTGTTGGTGCCTCTCATGGGGCCGTTTGGGGGCTATTTCGGGGTATCCCCCTCTAACGCCATATTTTTCATAAATAACTTCTATTTAAGATTGTTTCCAATATAATAATATATTATTTATAACAACAAACAGATAGCTTAGTATAAAATAGGTAAATTTTCTGTCGGAGGGGACCATTTTCGGTGTTCCTTATGATTTTGTTTTCTGGTATACAAAATGCCTGTTATAGCAAAACTCCACACATACTTGGTGGAATCGAATTGAGGAGTTAATGTATTTTGAACTTAACTCGCCAATCTTAATGAATTGCGTGGATTCAACCACCTACCCCAACAAACTGAGGTGCAAAAAAAGGAACACATACATACTTTTTCAGAACAGATTTCAAATTAAGAACCAAAAAAATAAAAGGCAATTCACAATCTCTTTGAAAGAATGAAAAAGGAAAAATACCACATCCTTGGATGAAGGAACTCCTTTCGAAGTCTTGTGTCTGGAGTGTACACCGTGCCGACCAGGACCTGATGTATTTCTCCTGGAAAAAGCTTCAACAGCACCTGAGAATCTATTCCGAATATCTTAACTGACTGGGTTAAACAACTGAGGTATTAATATATTCCCCAGAAGCATAGGTAGCTTTATTTAAAAAAATTATAAAAAAAGCCATTCTAGTGAAACTACAATCTTGGTTGAATTAAGAATATAGACATTCCGCAAAAGTTCAAATTAGACTCACAAAACTAAATCAAAAAATTAGAAGAATTATATAAAGACATGACATTTGGTTTCCGAATCTGAATTTTCTTAGAGAGAATATCTGAGGTCCTTCCTGTCCTTTTCGTAGATGGTCCTGCATTTCCATTGGGATTCTAAAAATAAAAGCATTAAATAAGTAACATTCTTGGAAGAAGAAAAATCATGAAAGAAAATTATACAAACACTGACTCGTTCTCTAAAATTGGCATCAATCTGAGGATACTTCAATATAGTCCAATCAAATAAATAGTCAAATTGATAACCTACAAAGAGGGACAAAATTAGATGGAAAAGATGAGAATTTATAACTACCGAAAGCCTAAATACTCGTATAGTAAGTAAAAAATAAAAATAAAACTCATTTACTTGCTTTAAAAAACTTTATAGTTGTACTTTCTATTTACCTTCACGAATAAATAAGTCTCGAACAATACCCGATTAAACCCACGTAATATCACCAAAGCGAGAGTGGCTAGTTAATCTCCCAATTTAATAAATCTAAACCGAGCAAATACGCATTTGATATTGCGGTACATGAATTAAAAAAATGTAGTTCATGGATCTAAGTTCTTCACCACATGTTGGAAGAAATTTGGGGTCCCATCAATGAATCGTAAAATGGAGATTACAACCCATTATAAGATTTTCTGATTAATGAAGGCACAACACAAATAAAAGAATTTTAAATGTTATAGATTAAAAAACAAAGTCCCATGGGTACTCAAATGTCCATATACATAGACAAAAATTAAGAAAATAAATTAAATGAAGTGACTCCTCATCTTTGGGAATAGGCATAATGCTTCAATGATAAGAAATATGTAAGTGAGCAATTTTTAAGGTCTTAAAATTTTTGTTTCTGGAGATGTAATGGCCCTAAAAAAGAACCAAATATTTAAGGATATACTTATTTAAATCAGATGTTCCATTAGAGAGAACTTATTGTCGATGAGTTGCAAGAGAAAAAGAGGGTTTGTGAGGGTTTCGTCGGGGAAACTTACCACCGGCGGTCTCGAGCTCTGATCACCTCAAGCTCCACCCTTTGGTTTGTTGGAAAAGTCATAGTCCACCAACGCGGCTATTTTCTGAGGGTTTCGTTGGGGGAAATGAAAGAAATAAAGGCAATTGAATGAGGAAATGAAGCTAGCGTCTTTATGTTTTTAAGATTGAACCCGATCACGGCTCTCAGTCGTGACCCACTAGCCGAAACCCTTTAATGAAACCAAAAGACCCCATCAAATTACAGATGGTCACGACCCATAGTCGTGACCCACGCCAAGAAATGGTCACGACCCTCAGTCGTGACCCTCGGTGTGTGTGTTTTGTGCTTCCTCATGCCTGTGGTCATGACCCAAATCCGTGACCCATCCGTGACCAAGCATAGAGGGAATTCTGGTCTTAATTTGGCGCCAAGATGGTTCAACCTGGTCATGGGTCCATGACCAACAGTGGTCAGGGACTTGGGTCATGACCACTTTCAGAGCATCCATAACTCAGTGTGGTAATGAATATGGTCACGCCAAAAATTGAGATGGTCACGACCTATATTCGCGACCAAATGGTCGCAAACTTAGGCCGTGACCATTAGCAGGATTTGGTGTCATGCTAATTAATTAATTCACTCATTTGAAATCACCCAAGTTAGTATTGAAATTGCATGTCAACTCTCGTCACAAATGCAATTTTAACACTAACCTTTTAGAGAATTAAATTTAATCCCCCACAACTATTAGAAAATAGATTTATACTCCTTTTAATAAATCACCCGCTATGATCGATTCACTAAAATTCATATAAATCCTAGAAAATAAAAATTAGAGTAGAAATTCAACGAAGAATACCACACTTGAGAAACCCCTATCTCTAGTTCGATTTTAAAACAGGTATTATATCTCGAATTTTGATTTTTCTTTCGAAAATCATTTACCCTCTCTCGAGGTATAAATTGAAAGGTAAATGATCAAAATTAACATTCAAAAGGTAATTTCTAATAATTGAATTAATTAATTACAAGAACATAAAACAAGGGTTCATCTCACCCCTTGAAAGTGATTTTTAGCTTAACATGATATGCAATATGATAAACAAATAATCAAAGGCATTAAATTATAAGAGTAGAGATAGAGAATAAATATTCAAACAAGTCCCCTTGAATTTTCCAAATTAAACTCTATCCTCATCAATGCAATTCAATCCATCAACAATTTATTCTCACAAATTCTCTAAAGTAAATATAAACGAAATAAAAAATATATTTCAAAGCCGCTTGCTCTCTATTCTTCTCTTTAGCTTCTGGTCTTGTAGTCTCCTTTTCTCAAATGGTCATGGTCTTCATTTATACATGGCGAACATAGAGTTAGGGGCAAAGTTCGAAGAATAGAGGTTCATGGGATAGAATGGGTAATAGGTATTTGGGTGAGGGTAAGGTGGAAAATGCACACGTGCATGTGGGTTTCCTGAGGTAAGAAGAATGAGGGGGGTTGGAGGCTATTTTGGGAATAAGGGGTAAAGAGGCATTTAACATGTGGGTTCTTATTTTTGATCTTTGGTTTTGTGCAGAGGAAAAATCGGGTAAGGCACTTGGTGGGTTTTGAATGAAATTGAAGTGGGTCTTGGTTTTGAAAGTTTAAATGGGTTTGGAATAAGGGGGAATGGGTCTTGGGGGGAAATGGATTTGGGTCTGTCAAATGGTTTGGGATTCGGGTTAATGAAGATGGGTTGAGGAGTGGGTCGATTTGGGAAGAAGGTCTGGCGGATTTCATGGCCGGATAGGAGCTTCTGGCGGGTTTCGAGTTCGATATCAGCTGGGTGGGGATCGAGTCATCTCCGGTTAGAAGCACGATAGGGGTTCATGGCCGGTGTTGGGTCGTGAGTTAAACTTTGTAAGGGCTGCCCAGGTCCGAAGGTAGGTGGTTAGGGTTTTCGAGTTGGGTATCCGGGTTTGAGCTCACTGGAGCTTATTATCGTCGGATTTGATAGTGCAACCGGTCGGAGGTAAGATGGGTTGGAAAAGGGTAGTAGGTCCGGTTGATTCGTGTTTTGCAGCTGGGATTGGAACCGAGTATGGAAAAGGTATGGGTTTGGTTTTAGTTTGGGATTTCTATTCAAGATAAGGGTGGTAGAATTTTAATGGACGTTGGTGTTAATGGAGTAAGAAGAGAGCGTGGGTGTAGGAGATGATGAATAGTTAAGGGGTTTATTTGGGTGAGGTAGGATTTATGGGTTAGTGTGTGTGCGTGTGTTTAGTTTGTACTTAACAGAAAAATAACACTACCTAACTAAAAAATAAATAAATACATAAAATTAACAAAATTAATGAAACTAAAAATTAAAATTTATTAAAATTAAAAAATAAAATCCTAACCTATTAATAAAAGACTGAAAATAAAATTAAATAAAAATAAAAATAAAATAATAAAATAACTTATATTCTCATAAAATAGACACATATAATATGTTCAGACACGAACTTAAAGCCACACACATAATATAAAATAATAAAATAAAATGAAGCCCTTAAAATAAAACAAAATAAAAAATAAAAATAAAACAATATAAAAAGAACTAAAAAATTAAACAATCTAAATAAAATATATATCTATATTAAAAATAGAAGAAATAATACTGCACACATTGAGCATGTACAGGACAAGCGAGGGTGGACAGGGCTTGGTTCAAGAAAGGTTTAGGCTACGGGACTGGGTTTACCCTCTTTTAACTTCATCAATGTCGTATTTGCCTTTATTTGAAACGTTTGAACTTGCAAATGACATTTTGACCTACACGATAGACATATACGTGCACAAGATCCATTTTGCCGAGAATTGGCAATTAAAAATCGTTAATTCGGGATTTTATTTAAACACTTTTAGGTACTTATCACACCACTCTCAAATAGAACATTTCTAGTCCTTGAGCAAAAATAGAGAGAAAGAAAGATAAGAAACCAAAAGTGTGTCACTTTCGCTGCACTTGCGATTGCACTTATCATGTGCATCAAGTCTTTAAACTTATAGGTTACCCAACAGGTCTCGTGAGGGTTTAGAGGGAATATACCCACAAAATTCTTTATTTGTATACGATAGTCAATCTCTTATTAGACGTAGAATAATCGCATAATCTATCACGAGATAAATATTTTTAGGAATATAAGCTAGAATTGTATAAAACGTTTAGCTAAGTGAATACTCAAGGAATATCCTTCCTAGAACTCAATGTGTACGGTGTGAATCAATCAAAATGGGTTGAATATCATAAGAGTAATTCCTATATCGCCTTTTTGTAATCAATGCTTCAACTTCAAAATATCACGGATATAGCTCTCTCAAAGGAACTCACGAGATTTGGGTAAGTGTATCGCTCTTGTGTGTAATGAGGTGAGTAAATGTAAGCGAAGCGAAACGTCTCACACACATATAATAAATAACAAACTTTTTAGAAAGAAAAAATGATCTCACGAAAGGATGTTAATCACTGTATTGCAAACGTCGAGCCATTCACCATATAGACTTCTCGTTTACTCAAACAACTTACTAAGGAAGAAAAATGGGGAATGTGTAAGGAATGATGGGAAAATGAAATGAAAAGGATGGGCGTTTTCATTTTATAAAACTATGATCGCGTGCGTTTTTTTTTTCATTACTATTTTTTCCCTTTTTTTTTCTTTTTTCTTTTCTTTTTTCCTTTTTTCAAATTTTTTTGTTGCGATGCATTTTTCTTTTCGAAACACAAATGGAGATAATTTACATTTGGAATTTCAAATACTCTTTTTCTCAAAAATGATGGATGAAAGTGACTGGAAATGATATATGGATGGTGTGGGGAATGTTTAAGGATAAGGAAATATGGGAAGGTAATGGTGAAGTGAATGGTAATGTAATATGGTAAAGAATGGTTTGGTGCTCGATACAAACTACAAGACACATGTTTGTTACGACTCGAAAGTGATATCATTCTCAGTGATCAAGCCAAAAATTTAGTGAAGAATAATGAGATCAAACAATGATTAAGTGTGTATGTCCGAAGTCAGAGTCGTTGATCATTGGTCCTCCATCCTCTTAAACTTTTGGGGATGCTATATACTTTATTCTATGACTTTTTTCTCGCTATTTATTTCTTCCTCCATTTTTATCTATATTTCCAGCAACAAAACTAGCAGTTTAAACCAAAAATGGGATGACCTGCCTTGTATATGTTGGGGTTTACTTAAAAATAAAAATAATTATTTGATTCTTGATTTGTGATTTTTTAATGTCTTCTCTATTGGTTTTAATACAAACATTTTACTTAAAATCAATGTATTTAGTATGTGTTATCAAATTAGTTTTGACTTAGATATTAATTTAATACATGTTCTACATTATTAAACAACACTTTCGCTTTCTAATGGTTATTTCCCTATATTTTAAGGATATTGTATGCTTTAAATGAGACATAATTTATAATGGTTCTTTAATATGAGTCCCATTATTTTTAGTAATCTATCTGTTATTTAAATAACAACCATTATATTTGTAGTGTTTATTTATATTTTTATTATTATATTTATTGCTGCACCCGTATCTAATTTTTTGAGAATTTGTTAATCGCCACACCCGAATATGTGCTTCATAGGTTATACATCACCATTATTTCTTAGTGTATTTTCATTTTGTCCCCTACATGGCTTTCTAGATTGTACCAATATATTTTATACATTTCTATCCAAGGGATACAAAAAATGTCACTCTTGTAAGTATTGGTGGGAAGAAAGTGATTAGGGAAAGAAACTGAATTGATGATGCTACTGTCATACACGTGATGGAAGTTGTACACACAAAAGGATTTGGGAATATTGAAGAAACAAATTTCATGTTAGAAAATTGTTGAATTATTTTTGTATAACTTATTTTATTTTATCTGCTTAACATTACTCAAAAGTTAGGATTGAATAATTATTAAATTCTTGTTGAGTGTGTTATTATTATAAGGAAATTTCCTTCCCACAATAGTGGTTTTGTAATGTAGGTGTTATTAAAGAAGGCCCTGATTTTACCTCTGCAATGTCTCATGAGGCCTGTGCTAATATGTTTGTTCCTACAACTAGAGAATGGATGATAATGAAAGCAGGAACCATAGATTATCATGTGCAGTTTATATGACCTCAATTGACACATGAAGCTATCTCAAAGGGTGAGACTTCTGCTTGATTTAGAATTTTTTTAGTAGGAAAATACACTATGGCCGATTTATCGAATCTGATAGATAATTGAAAATTTTGTTTTCTTTTATTTTGCCAAATGGTTATGTTTTTCTCATCGCATCTATGTATCCTATCCTGAGATCTGTCTCAGCCCTTGAGGCTTTGGCTAAAAACTGATTGTTGCAGAATTGAAGGCAAGGACGCTTGACATTGGTTAGATTCTAGCTCTAGCTACAACTACACGAGTTCTTAATAATTTAATATTTGGGAATATTTATTGCGAAAACATTATTAGTATGAATTCATCTTTTTTCTAAACGAAAGTAGTATTTTTTTGCAACGAAAAAAGAAGTTGCAAAAAATATTTCAGCAAGAAATAATGACTATTAGCAATGAATTTTATCCATCACAAAATATATTCTGCAATGAAATAAATGTTGTTGAAACCGATCATTATAAAGGTGATTATTATTTAAAACCAAAAGTGTCATTTTTTGCAATGAAAGAGTAACATTTGGCAAGGAATTTCAAATTCTCTCAAAATATCTTTTTGCAAGGATTTATTATTACCTTTTACAACGAAATATTCATTTGAAAATATTTTTAGTCGAAATATGAGAAATTTTTTGCAACGAAAAAGATTTTTTCCAATGAAAAATTTCATTAAATTTTTTTGCAAAAGATTTATAGCATGTGTAACACCCCCTAATTTTTAAGGATTTTTTTATGGGGATTAATTAAATAAAAACGGGATATTAATCCGAATTAAAATAAATATTAATTAGCATGATTAGGGTTGATATTTATTTGTATAAAATATATTGATTACTGCTTAGTGAACGAGTAATAAATTTGTAAGAATACATTGTGATTTTCCCGAGTGAGAAATACGGTAGTTATAGTAATTTAATCAAGATGCGCATGTTCGTCGTGTAGGGACTTAAATTTATGAAATAAAATGTGATTTATTTATGGAAAATCCAAATGGTCATTTCGAGTACGCCAATATGTCAACAAGAGTCAAAATAGTTAAAAAAAAAGTGTATTTGGGGGTTTTGATTGGGTCCTAGTGAATTTTTATGCTAAACCAACACCCCGAAATAGTATTTTGGTCTTTTGGCTTTTTAGGGTAAAGGGACCAACGAAATTTCAAGTGATATATTAGCATACATCTGGGGTAACCTAGGGTTAGGAGTTATAAAATATATAGAGGCCATTAGAGGAGCGAGGAGAAGACTTCCAAGGCTCCCACACACCACGTCGGAACATAAATCTAAAGGAGAGGAAGATATCGCCACCAATTATTCTGAAAAAATTAGACCCAAAATATCCAGACAATTGTTTATCTTTCATGTTTCTAAAAGGTTATAATACCCATGTAGTGTAGGGCATTATATTTGATAATAAAATTGGTGTTCTTGGAGTTTTTGAGAAATAAAAACATGAATCTTTGGTAGGATCTTCATGTAGCTTAAACCCTATGTGAATAAAAAATGAAATTTGAGTATATGTGATTATAATAGTGGAAGAAATCTGGATTTTGGATTGAAAGAGATGAAGAACAATGAAAACTAGGGTTTTAAGGATTTTTGAAGAAATTCTTGGATTGAATTCGTTATAATTTAACATTAGAATTACGTTGAAAATCATTCCTATATACTCATATTATGTTTAGTAATGTTGATTTGAAATCTAGTTAAGTTTCATGAAGAATTTGGAAAGTTGTAATGGTGGAAAAATCATAAAATGTAAGGAAGAAGAGAACTTACGATTTTTGAATCGATTCGACCCAACGGCGAATCGATTCGGAAAGCGAATCGATTCGATTTCTCAGATTTTAGCAGTTCTTCCCTTTTAAACCTATAACTTGTGAAAAATGATCAAGTAAACTTTTGAGGTAACTTTAGAATATAGTAAGGGATATTTTGATTTCCACAAGGCTAATGGTAGGGTTGATGCTTAGTCATATGATAAGAATTAAGGCTATGGTTAATTGGGCCTAATTTGTAATGGAAGTGAATTCGAGGGAATGAGAACGAATCATGGAGAGAATGAGTGATCCTATGATAATGACCAGTAGGGTATGAGGCTATAATTACTTAATAAGTTAAGGGGTAACTAGGACACTTCGGGTAGAGAATAATACTCGAAAAAATACAATAGAGAGTTATAAATCATTACGGTAAGTGTTCAAGAAATGTAGGTCTATACTACGTACGAAGGATTATATTATAGGTGGATTGTATACCTATATGGATTATATTATAGATTGAGTGAATACCTATGCGGATTATATTATAGGTGGAGTGTATACCTATATGAATTATATATAGCTGTGTGGAAAACTATACATATTTTATTTATAGTTTGTGTGTATGCCTATATGTGACATATGGATAGGTTTTATGTATGCTTATTACGTGCTTGCTTATGTGTGTGAACATACCTACGTTGCCTGCTATTACAGGAGGTTCCATGTCGTGGAAGTCTTATCTTGATGAGCCCATTGGGGGGAGGAATTTTAGGGTTGAGCACTACTTGTGTGTATGATAGTGTGACCGATCGTTTGTGTGGTTAGGTTTGTGCGTAGACCAAAGGCTCCATTGTGTGTTGTTTGATTTATGGTTTGAGGAGACATTTCGAACCGGTAGTCCTTGATTTAGTACGAGAGGTACTCGGACTTGATAACAGAGTACGCAAGTGTGCATCATTGTGGCTAGGCCAATTCGGGAGATGTTGTATATATATATATATATATATATATATATATATATATATATATATGTGTGTGTGTGTGTGTGTGTGTGTGTGTGTGTGTGTGTGTGTGTGTGTACTTTTGTGATTTATCCTAGTTATGTGTAATAGTAGGGGATATACATAGCGTATATCTAAAGTGATGTTCATTCTATTTATGTGTAATAATAGAAAAATATATAATATATCTAAAGTTTAAATTAAGTAGAGAAACTTAATGAAATAATTTAGTGATAACATATGCGAAAAGTTAGCTCAATGGCTTAATAATAACATACGGGAAATGTTAATTATTAGTTAGTGGATAGCGTGTTGTATGGGTAGTACGAGTGGAGTTAAAGAAAAACTCAAATAATTAAGGGTATACTTTAGCATATTGTATGGGTGGTACGGGTGGGTTAAACTTGATAGAGGTTAGTTATATACTTATGAGGTCTAGTCAGGATAGGTAGCATAACTAGGTGAGATAAGTAGGGGACGTTAGGTGTGCACATTAGATGAGAGGTGATGAACTCAAAGGAGTGTCCACAAACTAACATGTGTAATCAATAACTTCTTTTAAACTATGATAAATACTTGCTAAATATTTCCAAAATGTTTTCTTGGGCTCTGACCCGTATCAAATCTATTTTCAAAACCTTTTAAGGGCCCAACCACAAGGACCTCAACTTAATGATCTATTCCAATGATACGTACCTGCAGAACTTGTGGATTCTTGCAGGATTTGGATTAGACGCTTCAGTTTATTCATTCCTAGAGTAGGATTCAGCTACATATATTTCATTTGGGCATGTCTCCCCTTCAGCTATTTCTTTTAATCAGTTATATCAGACTATGTATTAGTGAATTTAGTTTTGTTTCATAGACTTATAGTTGGACTTTTGTATTGTACACTGATGGTTTATTCGGTATTATTTATTTAGTTACTTATCTTATGATGGATTCATATTATTATTATTATTGCGTCGATGGTTTGGTTATTGTCTTTATTTGCACATGTGGTGGTTTAATGAAAGATAAAATTTGGCACCGGTTTATTTAAAACATAGGTGATTAGTAATTTAAAAGGTTTTCGACAGTGATGCTAAGAATGAACCGAATGAGATTCCTATTTTATTTTTATAAAGGACCGATCACCCAGTATTTAAATAGGCGGGTGTCACAGATGGTATCCGAGAATGAGGTTCTAGTGTCCTTAGGATCTGTACGGCTTACTACAATTTTTACATAACATTCTTTGATATAGAGCCTTATTATAAGATTTTTGTATTCCTCTACGTATGAGACTTACATTCTCCTGCTACTAAGTATATTTGATGTGATTCATATACAAGTTCGGTTGGGTTTCGTATACCAAAAAATATAGGGCGACCAGTGAGGGTCGTTAGGAAGACTGCATGAGGAGAGGAAAGGCAGAAACCATAGAGTATTTTGGGAATGATGATCGTGATAGAATTTACCATGATTATTGTTTAGATGAATGACAATAGGATAATTACTCGGGAGCAAGGTTCTAAAAAACGCGGGGCGTGATCGAGGCGTGGAGGCCAAGCCTTAAGCCTTAGAAGCCTAGGCGGGCCTAGGCGTAAAAAGGCATGAAAAGGCGTTTAGGTCTTTTTAATATATTTTAATATTTTTTAACCATAACAAGGCTATTAAAATACTAAAATTGTACATATCATAAATATATGTCTCAATATTTGCAAATAAAAATACAATTTGATTATTTTGGATGAGATAATAGTCCGGTTTGTAAAAAAATCTTTAAAAGGCGATATCGTTTTACTAAAGCATTGTTGTTTTAAGAGAAAAAGTATGCCCTAAGGGTTTTACCAAGCATAAGGCGTCAAAATCTTAAGGCGAGGCGTTTCTCCCAAGCCTCAAGCCTAGGCGTGCCTAGGCGGAGCCTAGGCGGGTTTTTTAGAACAGTTCTCGGGAGTAGTAACTTCCCCAAGCACTTTCGTAGATAACGGTGGTGCAAATTCAAGCTCATCCAGTGTAGTCGGCAAGGGAGAGTCAAAGGAATTCTCTCAATGAACCATCTATAAGGATTCGGGGAAGAGTGTAAGTGTGATGGTTCAATGGAAGGAGATAATCCAAAAAAATTATGTAGGGTGCAATACAGTGACACTCAAGATTAAATTTTTGGTAAAATTATTTCTACTCATAGGAGCAGTGTGGTAATAGAGGGAGTCAGTCACCAAAACCATGGGGAGATACATTAATAATGAGAAATTTGGGTGCGGTTTGATCGTAAGACCTCGGTGCATCACAATACATATGTTTGTTACCACAAAAATTCGAGTGTAAGTCAGGTTTGTGGGTGCGTTGGCAATATCGACGTGGGTACTATGAATGTAATTTCTCGTTGGGTAGCGGGGCTCTTTGGTGTTTCCTACGGCGGAGATGGTGTGCACACTAGGAGGATGTTTGTATTTTGTAATTAGTTTTACTACTTTTGAGAGTTATGAAAGTAAAATTTATTATGATCATTTGTAGCGGTAGTAGATTATGTGATAATACTATCATGCTAATTATTCCAGGGTAAGATATATTAGTTTTGTGCGAGACATCACCTGAAAGAGGGTCGAGTATATATATATATATATATATATATATATTGTATTGTATTGTATTGTATCATAGATTTTGGTGAGTATAATTCCCCGTTATATTTGATCCCGAAATGGACAGATTTATCTTGTTATTAATCTAGCATTGAGCACCTAGTAATAACGGGAGCGCTGTATTGTATACCGTCTTTAGAGACATGAGAGTAGGCGATTAGATTTTTTGTGTCAAGAGATGGGGGTTTATGTGGTGAGGGCGTACGCTCAACGATCGACAATGTTAGTTAGTAGTGTATCAGGAGGGTTCCTTGTCTGGATTTTTCTTTACGAGACATCCCACACATGAAACTTAGCGAATGGCAGGAGTTGTCCTTTAGGACTTGGTTTTAGTTCCTTAGTTATTATACATGTATGTAGTTATAACTGAGGTATGATAGTTATATTACAATTTAAGGCCAGAAGAACCATATATTGTTGATGTGATAAATAATGTAGTAAGTTTACACCACGAGTAGATTAGTGGGGCAACCTAGAAAATGATTAAGTTGCGATTAGTTAGGTGGTTGAGTGTAACCTTATTATATAGTCGTGCTTAGTATACAAGGCTTAATTTATAACCATTATCTTACGTTCAGTCCATTTGCGCAGAAATGAATGGGACATAGGGTGTATAGGCACCCTAGTTAGTTGAGATTTTCAGTATCATTCACGAAGAGAAGACGTGGAAATATATGAAATAAGCATAGATGCATGGGCTAATTAGAGGCAGAACTAGAATGAGACAAAGAGAATGTAGTTGCATTGTGAATGAGGCTAGTCAATAGGAATCGAAGAGTAGACGAAAAGGGGTTATTATAGTGTTAAAAATTACACGAAATGAACATTTTAGATTTTTGGGGAGAATAAGGAGCTACTTTGTTCAGAAGAGTAATATGATGAGAGTTACATCATAACCAATTGAAGACATAAAAGTCTAATGTGAGTAGTTGGTTATGATTGCAAATATTTTCCAAGAAGCAAGTTATATGATTTAAAAATGGGGAGGTTGGCACTTAGGGAGGAGGGGACCTTTCCCAGGATAGTGGATAGTATAGCCGTTAGAATATTGGCCCAATCTTGTTGAATTATTCTTAGGAGAAGGGTAACTGGTTTCAAATGTGCCTATGTGTAACGATAAGGGAACTGAATGAGTACTTTGGAGTAAAGTGATTAGAGGGGATTGTTCGCTAGTTCTAATGGTAGAGTATAGACTGTTGGACTAAAGAATACCATTAGTAAAGGGATAATGGGAACAACGTAATGTTCCTAACATTGGAAAGATGTAGATATCGCGCGAGGAAGCATCTAGGACTTTTAGTACTGAGCTTATCCTAATTTTGAGGATGAAATTCATTTGTAAGGGGGGAATTATGTAACACCTCGTAATTTTTAATGATTTTTATATGGGGATTAATTGAATTAAAATGGGAAATTAATCCGGATTAAAATAAATATTAATTAGCATGATATGGGTTAAGATTTATTTTTATGAATTATACTGAGTATTACTTAGCGAACGAGTAATAAATTAGTAAGAATGCATTATGATTGTCGTGAGTGAGAAATACGATAATTACAGTAATTTACTCGGGATGTGCGTGTCAGTCGTGTCGGAACTTAAATTTATGAAAAATGTAATTTATTTATGGGTTAATCCAAATGGTCATTTTGAGTTTTGCCAGTGTGTCCAAAAGGATCGAAATAGTTAGAAAAGTGTACTTGAGGGTTTGGATTGGGTCCCGGGACATTTTTAGGCCAAAGCGGCACCCCGAAAGGGTATTTTGGTCTTTTGGCTTTTTAGGGTAAAAGGAACAACGAAATTTCAAGTGATATATCATCATACATCTAGGGTAACCTAGGGTTAGGAGTTAGACAATAGAGAGAGGACATTAGAGGAGGGAGGAGAAGGCTTCCAAGGCTCCCCACACCATTTTTGTACCACCACCACCGTCGAAACACACATCAGAAGGAGAGGAAGATATCCCTACCAATTATTCTGCATAAATCAGACCCACAAACGGTAGGAAAGTGTTTGTCTTGCATGTTTCTAAAAGGTTATAATACCCATGTAGTGTAGGGCATTACATTTGATGATAAAATTGATGTTCTTGGAGTTTTTGAGAATTGAAAACATGAATCTTGGGTAGGATCTGCATGTATCTTAAACCCTATGTGAATATAATTTTTTTTGAGTATATGTGATGATAATAATGTAAGAAATCTGGAGATGAAAGAGATGAAGAACAATGAAAACTAGTGTTTTAAGGATTTTTTTAAGAAAAATTGGTTCTTGGATTGAATTCGTAATAATTTAACATTAGAATTACGTTGAAAATCATTCCTATACACTCATATTATGTTTATTACTGTTCGTTTAAAATTTGGTTAAGTTTCATGAAGAATTGGAAAAGTTATAATGGTGGAAAAATTGTAAAACATAATAAAGAAGAGAACTGACGTTTTTTGAATCGATTCGTCCCAAGGGCGAATCGATTCGGCCATTGGGCGAATAGATTCGATTTCCTAGATTTTGGCAATTCTTCCCTTTTAAACCTGGAACTTGTGAAAAATAATCGGGTGAACTTTTGAGATAACTTTAGAATATAGTGAGGGATATTTTGATTTCCAGTAGGCCGATGGTAGGGTTGAGGCTTAGTCTTATGAGATGAATTAAGGCTAAGGTTAATTGGGCATAATTTGTAATGGAAGTGAATTCGATAGAATCCGAACTAATCACGGAGATAATGAGTGATCCTATGATAAATACCATTAGGGTATGAGGTATAACTATAGAAATAACTTAAGGGGTAACTAGGGCCCTTCGGGTAGAGATTAATACTCGAAAAAATACGATAGAGAGTTATAAGTTATAAATTGAAAATTACGGTAAGTGTTCAAGAGATGGATATCTATACTACGTATGAATGATTATATTATAGGTGCAGTGTATAGCTATATGGATTATATTATAGGTTGAGTCGATACCTATGCAGATTATGTTATCGGTGGAGTGTATACCAATACGAGTTATAAGTATAGGTTGTGTGTATGTCTATATGCGACATATGGATAGGTTATGTGTATGCCTATTACGTGCTTTCTTATGTGTGTGAACATATCTACGCTGCCTGCTATCAGGGGAGGTTTCGCGTCATGAACAGTCTCATCCTGATGGACCTATTGGGGGGGGGGGGGGATTTTAGACTTATTCTAGAGAATATAGAACTTAGGGTTCATGACTAATTGTGTGCATGATAGTGTGATCGATCATTTGGGTGCGCTAGGTGTGTGCATAGCCCAAAGGCTTAGAATTATGTTCATCACCATTGTGCATTGTTTGATATATGGTTCAAGGAGACATTCCAAAATGGTAGTCCATGATTTAGTACGAGAGGTACTTGGACTTTACAGTAGAGTACGCAAGTGTGCATCACGGTGCCTAGTCCGGGAGATGGTGTATTAACATGTATATATACTTGTGTGATTTATCCTACTTATGTGTAATAGTAGGAGAGATAGATATCGTATATCTAAAGTGATGTTCATTCTATTTATGTGTAATAATAGAAAGAGATAGAGCATGTCTAATGTATAAACTAAGTAGAGAAACATAATGAAATAATTTAGTGATAGAATATGCGAAATGTTAACTAAATGGCTTAATAATAACATGCGGGAAATGTTAATTATTAGTTAGTGGATAGCGTATTGTATGGGCAGTACGAGTGGAGTTAACGGGAAACTCAACAGAGGACTTAATGATAATTAAGGGCATACTACAACGTATTGAATAGGTGGTATAGGTGGGCTAAATCTGATAGAGATTAGTTAGATACTTATGAGGTCTAGTTAGGATGGGTATCATAACTAGGTGGGATAAGTAGGGGACGTTAGGTGTGCACATTAGATGAGAGATTAGGAACTCAAGGGAGTGTGCACAAACTAATATTTGTGATGATGCTGGAAACAGCACCACCCTTCAAGGTGTTCGTAAGCTCAATTCAGTGTTAACAATGGTACTATAAGAGTAAGAATATACAGAAGAAAGAGGTGAGGAAAAGAGGATGAACACTTGAACGTAAGTGGTTCAGCCAATTAGGCCTACGTCCACTGTGCAGGTGAGTGAGTAAGATCACTAAAACTAGGCACTAATGGCCATGTATACAATCTCTCAAGCTTTCTCTCTCTAATGTATATTTAGACAGAGTTTCAGCTAGGGTTGCTAATTTTGGATCCTTTTACAAGGTAGAGGATGACCTCTATATATAGTGCTTGGGGGGTGTAATGTGCCCCCAAGCATATAATGAGCATGTGCATGAGCATCGATCCAGTATGAGAGTGACACCTGGCTGATCTCAACTAAGAAATGATGACCTCAATATTCCCTCACGTGGAGGGAATAATTTGCTTATAGCAGATTTGTCCATGTGTTCCAAGTTATACAAGAACGTGTAGAAGCTCGGATGTCCTTGATGGGTGCCAACCTCGGCCTGGAAGAGGACGAGGTTGGTGTGGTCGGGCAACTGCTTGATCAGAGGTTATCAGCGATGGCCGTGGCTCAGTGGGAGAGCCGAGGTAAGGCAGGTGGAGCTGTAATGTCAGCCTGGGCCGAGGTAATGGTGTAGTAGCAGGAATGTCGGTTGATTCCCAACCGAGGCTAATTGCGATGATTGTGTAGTCTCTGCTTCCTCGGCCTACACTCAGCCTAGGTTGATGTATAGTGTAGGCGCGATGTTTTCTTGATGGATTACTATTTGCATGGGCCATGAGGACCTCAGTTTTTTCTTGGCTGTGAGGCGACTAGTAACGTCGGTCATGGCCGACCTTGCTAAGGACGACACCGTTGGTCGCCAACCTAGGGTCCTTCTAACCTCGGCCATCTCCCAGGACGAGGTTGCTATCTCTGAGCTGTTGGGTACATATGGGGCATATCAATCACCCCTATCCCTTAGTTACCTGTGTGATCAGGTGCCTAAGGGGTATGTTTGTCCAAGGTTGGACTTCTTTAGGTGTTAATACCTTTTTGACAAGTGTCAGCTATTGAAGTAGCTAGCGTGCCTGGAAAGTGTAATGATTGCAGCCTTTTGGGCTCCCAAAGCAGTGATGGGACTTGGGATGTGTGCAAGTAGATTTTAAGGGTTTTACCCCTCTTCTTTCTCTTTCTTCTTCACTTCTTCATTCTCTCGCCTGAACTTTCTTTGCCTTCTCTCTCTCTCTCTCTCTCTCTCTCTCTATAAGATCTTGGTTAAGAGTGCATTTGGTGGATTTTTCTTGCAAACCTTTCTCTTCTTCTCTTCGCATTCCCTCAGGTATCGTCTATCACCTCTTCTTCTCCATTTGTTGCATTTTTTTGCCTTGTTCTTCCATTTGTTGCATTTTTTGATGAGTTTATGCATTTTCCAACGAGCCTAAGAGTTTTCAAGTGAACTGTTCTTAATCGTTCTTGTTTAAAAACCCAGTCGGATCTTTAGGCAGTTCCAGCCAAGTTATTTGTTTTTATCTCGAGTCCACAAGTGTAGGGTCGTCCCCATATGCTCAGACCCCTTTATCAACTCTTAGAGGAGTTCCCCTCTCTCAGGGAGAAGACCTTAGATAAAATTGGACACATAGAGCGAGCCCAAGAGGAATCTCGTAGGACAGAGGCATTTCCCCTCATACCTATCTTTCCACCCCCTCTGAAGGTCATATACCCTGAGCCCTTTGTGCCTGTAGAGGTCCCAGTACAACCCATTCCTATGCCTAAGTCTGAGTCGTCAACCTCAGACCCCATGTGTGTTGATTCTTTTGAAGAGGCCATGGATTATTCCGTCCGAATGGACTAAGCTCCTGACCAACACGAGGTTTCTAGCCATGCCTTGTCTCACAAGATTTCTAGCACATCGCACTCTTCCTTCGATGTTGAAATTCTAGGACCCAGCGTGGCTGTTCCTCAAATCCTTGAAGCTATTCTCCTGTCGGCCGTCACAGGAGCTGAGTTTGCTCAGAGGTTCCCAAGTGGTGCTCCATCGTCTGCTCAGGCCGACGTTGAATCGGACGAGGATGACAGTAGAGAAAGCGATATTGACACCTCTGAGGCGGCCGAGATAGAGAGCACTGTCAGCGAGGTCAACCTTCTAGCCTTCAGACATCTGTATTCTATAAGTCCCTCCATAAAGCTTAGGAGGCCTCTGAGGGACGAGAGGGCCTTCGGCAGCCGAGATGGTGATATCTGCTTATATGAGTAGATGTTTACGTTAGGGTTTTATCTTCCCATTCATCCCATAATCAGGTCTATATTGTCCTACATCAACTTGGCTCCTTTCCAGTTGTCACCTAATGCCTGGAGGGTGATAATTGGAGCTATTGTCTTATGGAGGGAAGTCCATCATTCAGACCTTCCCATCTAGGTCTTCACAGGGAGCTACGTCCCCTCATCTTCCAGGAATCAATCGAGCTATTACCATTTTTTAGCTCGAAAGTCAAATAAAAAGATGTTGCAGTTTACCCAAACCTCGAACCATAATTGGAAACCAAACTACTTCTTTGCGTCAGGGCCATGGGAAGTTGGTCACTGTGCACCCTCTTCCTCCCTAGAGCCGAGAATACCCCTGAGATGGGGAAAGGTGACAATGGCTTCTAGGGCCAACCCTGGGTAAGCCAAAATAATATTCAGAAGGCCATAAAACTTCAGGATCAGGGGGAGCATGGTCTGCTAGTCAAGTACGAGCATTTAATGACTCCCTACTATCTCTCCGAAACTGGCCTTGAGGGGAGTCCTTTGACTGAGCTCCGTAAGTTGCTTTATTATTTCAATAAGTTATACCTCTGAATTTGTGTATCTCTAATTTTCTAACTTAGACCTTTCTGTTTTGTAGAGAGCCCAAAAGGGATTTTCGATGACCTCGGGGAGATGGCAACCCCTAGTCTCACGAAGCTTATAAAGAAAGCAGGTCTAAATGCGCCTCCTCCCCCTCTAACTACCTCAAGGGCTGAGGCATCCAAGAAAAGGAAAACTGTTGACCTGCCCCTGAGGATCAGAGGCAGAAGAAGAAAAACTAAAAGGGGGATCGTGTCATCCCCATTTCTTCTGAGGACGTATTGATTGCTCGCTTGGAGTAACTAAAGATTGGTGATAGTCTTATCGTCCATAGTCTGAAGGCCCCAGATGCCATCGACGATGCCATGACCGACTCTAACAAGCGCTTATGTCGCTTTCTGGATAGGCCTCTGTTGGCTGAGTTCTCCCTCCATCGCTCTATCCAAGTAAGACCTTGAACTTTTTCTTTTGCTGCTAAATTATTTAAGTGTAACATCGATTTTTAACTTATACCAGATCTTAGACTGACATCTCTGCACATGTTCTACAGGGTCTCCTCACCATGCACCATTTTGTTAACTGGACCTTGGGGAAACTTCCTCTGATTAAGAAGGGCTAAGAGGCCGAGAAGATCGAGGCCACTTTAAACACTGAAGTGGAGCGTCTGAAGGCCTCTTTGGAGAAGTCTGAGGCCAGCGTTGATATACCCGTTTATATCCTCGGCTTGGATGAATATTACCTCCAAACGGACGACCCCTCAGGGGCCGACCCTTCATCAGGCTCCAGACGGCCCCTCAGGGGGGACGACCCTTCACCAGGCTTCAGACGACCCCTCAGGGGGCCGACCCCTCACCAGGCTCCAGACGACCCCTCAGGGGGCCGACCCCTCACCAGGCTCCAGAAGACCCTCCGAGGGTACGACAGTACGAGGCCAAAATTGGGCCAGTCTCACTACTGGAAGGAACTTTGCCCTCGGCCTCGGCTCATAGGACGAGGGTGACATCATCACAGCGCGTGGTTTGGGAGACGTGTGGAATAGTGCGCGTGAGGCTCACATAGCACATGGGAGACCGTTATAACAAAATCACACCCTCACGTGAGGGAATATTATGTCATCATTTGGCATCTACAGGTGTCAACAGGGGATTGGCTAGATCATCATTCACATGCACCATGCATACTTGGGGGTACACTACACCCCCAAGACCTATATATACTTGTCACCTACAACCCTACAAGGGATGGATCAATTGATTGTAACCCTAGCTAAAACTCTGCTTGTACATACAGTAGAGAGAGAAAGTGAGCTTATGTGCATTGTATCCAAGGCCATTAGTTCCCATACTTAGTGGATTACACACTCACAGTGGATGTAGGCTACATTGGCTGAACCACTATACATCATTGTCTTATTTCCTCTTATACTCATCCCCTTCTACATACTTATACACTTATACATCTCTATGGCTGCCATGGTTACTACTGTTTGAGCTCCTTATCACTTACCCGGTGGTGCTAAATCTTTGCATCATCAGTTTGGCGCCGTCTGTGGGAACCGAGAAGACATCTCTTCCTTTGTACATCTTGACCTCACTGGGCACTCTGGTGGTGAGCCAGCACTCCCCCTGAGAGGAGATGTTTCACCATTGAAAGAGACCCACTAAGGTTCTCAAGATCACCAGTCTTTTCTTCAGATTCAGCTTTTCACAGCTCAAACACATGGCACCTGAAATGCCACCGACACCGCTTCCCCCGCCGGATGAGGGGGGAAGACCCAGTTCCAGTCATCCGCAGCCTCAGTCTGAGTTGGCTGATGTGGCGGCAGCCTTAAAGTCTCTGGCAACAAGCTAGCGGATGATGCAGGAGCAGTTCACAGCTCTAAGCCAGAACATACTAAGACCACCAGGGGTTTCACTTGAGATGATTACTCCGGCAGCAGCTCCAGGACAACATGAGGTCAGGGGACCACCCCAGGCACCACGCAAAGACCTGCCACCCCCTCAGCGGCGTAGGGATGTTGCTGACCCCCGGCGTCTACGCCTGGGGAGGCAAGGAAACCCTTTCCCTGAGGATAGGTATGACGATCTGGAGGGAGAGGAGGCCTGAATAGAATGTTGGGAACCATATGAGGTCTCCAACAATACTATACGACATCTCCAAGATAGTAGAGGAAAGTGCGGGAGACCAAACCCTGATGATCGCCCGAGAGGCTCTGCTTTTGATCGCTTGAGCAGGGGGTCAGCCTTTGAGAGGCTGGGCCCAGTAAATGACCTGCGGGAAAAATTGTCCAGGTCAAGAAGTGCTGCGAGGTCCAGGAGGGAGGCAGCAGATGGCCGGCTAAACAGCCGACACAGGACTGTCGCAGCAGAACCCTCCGTCCACCTAAAGAGGCGGCAGGGGATAACATCGGCCAAGACGACCCTGTGAGGCCCTGAAATGACTCAATCCAGCGACTAGAGGATAGGATCGGTGATATACTGAAGAGCCGGGACCCTCTTCAGAAGGGATACACCATAGGCTCACCCTTTGTGGCAAAGATAGTCAACTTCCCTATGCCATCAAGGTTCAAGCCACCTGAGGTCACCCCAAGATACGATGGGAGCACCAACCCTGTCCACCATGTTGAGATGTATCAATCAGCAATAGACATATACTCTATCTCAGATGAGATGAGGTGTCGTGACTTTTCTGGTACCCTGACAGGGGCTGCACATGTTTGGTACACGTCTCTTCCAAAAAATTCCATTGAAAACTTTAAGCAGTTGGCAGACCTGTTCATCCACAACTTTTGCTTTGGGGTGAGGCCACATAAGAAGACCACCCACCTGCTCTATGTTAAGCAGGGTAAGAGTGAGAGCTTGAGGGACTACATAGCCAGATTCAATAAGGAGAAGCTGGAGGTGGAAGACTATGAGGAGAGCATAGCTATGACAGCCCTGATTGGAGGACTCCAAAAGGGGAAGCTGTTATGGAAGCTTGCTGAAGACCCTCCGAGGATGATGGCTGAATTGTTGTCGACAGCAGGGAAGGTGATGAACGTCGAAGAGGCGATGGCCGCAAAATATGAAGACGAAAAAGGAGGTGCTAGTGGGGGTAGATACCCTAAGAAGAACAAAGAAGGGAAGAAGAGGTCTACGGATGACAAGTTCACTGGTTACACCCCTCTAACGGTCAGCTGTGAACAGATTCTCAATGAGATAAAGAGTGAACGGTCCCTGAAGTGGCCTGAGAAGCTGAGGGCAGCCCCCAGAAAGACTAATAAGAACCTGTGGTGTGAATTTCACCAAGACCACGGCCACGTAACAGACAAATGCTTTGCTTTGAAAATTGAGATTGAGAAGATGCTGAAAGAAGGGAAGCTCAGAAAGTACGTCAATAAAGGTGCCTTCAAGAGGGGCCGAGGGGACGACCCCAGAAAGAAGCGTGGCGATGCATGCAGAGAAGGTCCTCAAAAAAGAGGGGACGACCCTTCTGATGATGAGGACGACCCTGACCTCCCGCCGAGAGACGACCACGGCCCTGTCAAGAGGCTTAATATGATCTCGCTTGGAGTGAGAATGATCTCCGGGGGTCTAGCAGGAGGTAGGTCTGAGGTCGACGACAGGAAGGCCCATGTGGCGGAGGCCAAGGCAGTGACGAAGACGGTACACTTGACCTCTCTGGAGGTCAAGTCAGAAAAGAGGAAGAAGGTTGATATGGACACTCTGATAGTGGGATTTTCAAGAATGGACTTCAAAGGCCTCTTAGCCCCACATGATGACCCTCTCGTCATCACTACCAGGGTGCACGGGTGCGAGGTGCCGAGGATCCTAGTAGATGGGGGCTCATCTGCAGACGTGATGTTTTTGTCGTTCTTCAAAGCCTTAGGTCTCAGTCGGGCTAGACTCATCCCGTACCATCATCCATTGATTGGGTTTAGTGGGGAAAAGGTTCATCCCCTTGGAGTGTATGAGGCTGATGTCAGGATGGGGGACGAATGACCGAGATGGCTCACCAAGAAGGTCAGTTTCTTTATGATGGATGAGCATTTGTTTTCGGCCTACAACATCATACTGGGGCGTGTGACCCTCAAGGGGTTTGAAGCTGTGCCGTCTACGGTCCATCAGATAATCAAATTTCCTACCCCTTACGGGGTGGGGGAAGTTCAGGGAGACCAGACGACAGCGCGAGAATGTTACTACAACTCCGCTGAAGAAAGGGAGGCACACAAGAGGGCTACGATAACTTACAATATTGATACCCTAGACCCCAGGGACGAGACAAAGCTCAAGAAAGGAGAGGCCGCGGAAGAGGTAGAATCCATCATCCTCGATGAGGATGACCTAAAAAAAACCATCCAAATCAGCAAGTCTCTGAAGCCCAATATCAAGGAAGACCTCATTAAACTGTTGAGGAGAAGACGAAGCGTCTTCGCATGTAGTCATGTAGATATGCCGGGGATTGACCCTAAAATCATGTGCCACAAGCTTAATGTGGTAGAGGGAGTGAAGCCGGTAAAGCAGAAGAGGAGAATTTACTCTAAAGAAAAGTATGAGGTCATCAGGGACGAGGTCAAAAAATTAGAAGACGCTAAATTTATCAGAGAGGTCATCTACCCTGAATGGCTGTCCAATGCAGTCATTGTCCCAAAGGCCAACGGGAAGTGGAGAATGTGTGTGGACTTCACAGACCTCAACAAGAACTGTCCCAAAGACAGCTTCCCTCTCCCCCGCATTGACTAGATGGTAGACGCTACCGCAGGCCATGAGCTCATGAGCTTCATGGATGCCTATTCAGGGTATAACCAGATCTTCATGAACCCTGAAGACTTGGAGAGGACAACCTTCATCACTGACAAAGGGACATACTGTTACAGGGTCATGCCCTTTGGCCTAAAAAATGCGGGGGCAACGTACCAGCGCCTCGTAAATAAAATGTTTGAAGACCAAATTGGGAAGTCTATGGAGGTCTATGTAGATGACATGCTGACTAAGAGTTTGAAGGCAGAGGATCATGTGGCAGACCTGGAGAGGACCTTTAATACGATGGACAAATACAAGATGAAGCTTAATCCGGCCAAGTGTGTCTTCGGGGTCGGAGCAGGGAAGTTCTTGGGGTTCATTGTCAACCAAAGAGGCATCGAGTACAATCTTGAAAAGATAAAGGTCCTTGTTGAGATGAAGACCCCCAAGTCCATTAAAGACGTTCAGAGACTCACAGGGAGAGTTGCTGCCTTGAACAGGTTCGTGTCTAGGGCCACAGACAAGTGTTTGCCATTCTTTAAGATCCTTAGGAAGGCCTTCGAATGGAGTGAAGAGTGTGATAAGGCTTTCAGGGACCTAAAGTCATACTTAGGGTCTCCCTTGATGCTGTCACGACCCGTGTAGGGTGAACGACTTTATGTATACCTCGCCGTCTCAGAGTCGGCCATTAGTGCAGCCATTGTGAGAGACGAAGACGGGATACAAAAGCCTGTGTATTTTAACAGCAAGGCACTCTAGGGGCAGAGCAAAGATACCATAGGATGGAGAAGTTAGCCTATGCCTTGATCCATGACTCAAGGAAGATGAAGCCGTACTTCCAGTACCATACAATGGTCATCCTCACCGACTCTCCTCTTAGGCAGGTCCTACACAAGCCAAAAAAATCAGGCAGGCTAATGGCCTGTGCTATAGAGCTGGGGGAGTTTAACATAGTGTATCAGCCTAGGACGGCCATTAAGGGGCAAGCGCTGGCGGATTTCGTGGCTGAGTTTACTTGGGAAGGTGATGAAGCCGAGGGTGAGACCCTCGGGAAGACAGATACACAACAAGACAGGCCCACCGACACACCCGCAGATAGGGCTGAGACAAGCACCGCTAGAAGGAAAGAGACTGAAAATGAAGAAGGAAGATACATCTTTAGACAGGGATCCCTCTCCGAGGGAAATTTTTTAGAGGGAAAGACTCTGTGGAGCCTCTTCGTTGACGGGTCCTCTTGTGACAACAGAAGTGGAGCTGGACTGATACTATCAGCACCCGATGGCACAAACGTTGAATACGCCCTGAGGTTCAACTTCAAAGCCTCCAATAACGAGGCTGAATATGAGGCCTTGGTAGCAGGCCTCTCCTTGGCCAAGTCTCTTAGTGTCGGCCAGATTCTGGTCCATAGTGATTCAAGGCTAGTAGTGAATCAGATACTAGGAGCCTACGAGGCTAAGGACGAGAGTATGGCTAGGTACCTTGAGAAAGTGAGGTCATTACAGAAAGGCTTCAGAGAAGTGAAATTAAAGAGGATACCTAGGCTCGACAATGGCCGTGTTGATGCCCTTGCAAGGTTGGCCTCGGCAACTAGGACAGACATCAGGAGGAGGGTCCCAGTAGTAATTTTTCTTCAGCCAACTATTGAAGACGTCGAGGGAACACTTCGTAATTGCTTAAATGTTTCTCAAGAAGCTTCATGGATGGACCCTCTGATCAAATACATTAAAGAGGGTGAGATGCCAGAAGCAAGGCAAGAAAAGAAGAAGCTGAGGTACAGGGCTGCAAAATTCACTGTCATCGGAGACACCTTGTACAAAAAGGGGTTTTTGGTCCCCTTACTTAGGTGTATGCATCCCTCAGAAGTCCCTTCCACTTTTCAAGATGTGCACGAAGGATCGTTCTCAAGCCACATCGGGGGCAGATCCTTAGCGAAGAGGGTGATCACCCAGGGGTACTGGTGGCCGACCATGGGGAAAGATGCAGCGACATATGTAAAAAAGTGTGACAAATGTCAAAGATTTGACACCATCCCTCACCAGCCCCATCAACCTCTTACTTCCATTACATCCTTATGGCCATTTACAGTATGAGGAATTGACCTAGTAGGACCCTTGCCTAGGGCCGTCAATAACTACCGGTTCCTCATCGTAGGCATTGACTATTTTTCAAAGTGGGTGGAAGCAGAGCCGATGGTGACGATCACAGATCAGAAGACCTTCCAGTTCATCTGGAAGAATATTATATGCAGATATGGTCTCCCCAACACCCTCATCTCGGATAACGGGACTCAGTTCAAGAATACCTCTCTATAGAAGTACTGTGAAAGGGTGAGTATTAAACAATTTTTCTCCACCCCAGGGCGACCTCAGGCCAATGGGCAAACAGAAGTTACAAACAGGACAATCCTAGATGGAATCAAGAAGAGGCTTGAGGAGGCAAAAGGAAGATGGGTCGAGGAGTTATATGCCGTGCTGTGGGCATACAGGACGACAGTGAGGACCTCTACAGGAGAAACCCCATTCATGCTAGCTTATGGCTCAGAAGTCGTCATCCCCATCGAGATTGAGTTTCCTACGCATAGAGTCCAAGTGTATGACCCCCAGAAAAATGCGGAAGAGGGGAGACTCGACTTAGACCTGATTGAGGAAAGGAGGGAGGACGCTGAGATAAGACAGGAAGCCTACCAGCAGAGGACCGCAAGGTTCTATAATCAGAGGGTGAAACAGAGGCCTATCGCAGTGGGGGACTTGGTCCTCAAGAAGACTTGGAAAAAGCCCAACAAGCTCCATCCTATTTGGCATGTCCCATATAGGGTCATCGATGAAGTCGTCCCAGGGACCTATAGACTAGAAAACCTAGAAGGGGAACCTTTTTCCAACCCCTGGAATGCAGATCATTTGAAGAAATACTATCAGTAGTGTTCTAAGGTCTTGATAGACCATAATTGTAATAAGTGTTGCTCCAACAGAACACTTGGAAAATTAATGAGAAATATCAGTGCTTCCCCTCATCCTATGGTTATCAGTTCTAGTACGCATGGAAACATCTACAGAGAACCACCCTCGGCTATAATGAGGGCTAGTGGAGGGGAGGACTCCACCACTCTCCTCAAGAAAGACGAGGGAAAACTTTATTAAAAACCATTAATTTGGTAAGTTGATCCCTCGTCTATAATAAGGGCTAGGTGAGGGTACGACCCCACCACTGTCCTCAAGAAAGACGAGGGAAAACTTCATTAAAAACCATTAGTTTGGTAATTTGATCCCTTGGCTATAATGAGGGCCAGTGGAGGGGACGACCCCACCACTGTCCTCAAGAAAGACGAAGGAAAACTTTATTAAAGCCATTAGTTTGGTAATTTGATCCCTCGGCTATAATGAGGGCCAGTGGAGGGGACGACCCCACCACTGTCCTCAAGAAAGACGAGGAAAAACTTAATTAAAGCCATTAGTTTGGTAATTTGATCCCTCGGCTATAATGAGGGCCAGTGAAGGGGATGACCCCACCACTGTCCTCAAGAAAGACAAGGAAAAACTTTATAAAAACCATTAGTTTGGTAATTTGACTCCTCGGCTATAATGAGGGCCAACGCAGGGGATGACCCCTCGTTCACCCTCAAGAAAGACGAGGAAGAGGTTAGTGGCATTAACAAAGACAAAGAAAACCATACAAAAGGCAAATAAGGAAGATAGTAAAGGAGACGATAGTATAAATGAAATATCAAGTGTTTTACAAGTAGAGTACAAAAATATTGATTACATCAAGAGGGTATGGGCTACAGACAGCCACCCTATGGAACAACATCAGAAGGCAGGGCTTCAACATCTACGAGAGGGGTCTCCTCAATGACCACAACGGGATGATCTTCAGATGTGCCGACCCCCTCGACTTGAACTTGGGATTCCACTTGGTTTAGAGCCTCGGCAATTAGGGGGTCGTACAGTTGAACGGCCTCCAGAGAAGGACGAACGGAAGAGACAACATCACCAAACCTGAGGATGACCCACCGGCAGGCCGTCTTGATTCCTCTCTCCAAATATTCAAGGCCGAAGCCTTGAAACTCATCAGAAATTTTATAAGCCTCAACAGCATCAGCCTCGGCCTTCTTGATAGCTGCTTCAAGATCAGTCTTGTGCTTGACCCCCATGTTGGTCAAGGCCTCGTCCTTTTCCTTGATAAGCAAGTCTTTGGCCTTAAGGTCCTTATCGTGCTGCCTCGTCAGCTGATCCAGGATTCTTGCATGCTCAGTCCTGTTACTTTCTAACTTGGCCCTTGCAGTATCAATCTACGATTAAAGATCTGCCTCATATTGAATAGCCCTCTCGGCTTCATGGAACTTTGCTTGGTTCTCAGCCATCCACTTGGTGGCCGAAGTAAAGGCACATACAGACTGCACAATAAAAATAAACAGATGTGAAGAGGCTGAGGAAACAGTTAGTGAAAGAATGAAATTAAAGAGGTGGGTCAAGACCAATACCTGTGCAAGGGAGTGCAGACCATAGTCGTACACTTTGGCAGGAGGCATCTTTGACAGGAACTCGTAATCAGAGGCCGAGGGAGCAGAAAACATTGAGGCCTTGGCTGCCCTCAATTTTGCAATGAGTGATGAGGGATCGGCCCTCAGATGTGCCAAGTTCTGAGACCAGAAGGCCCCCATGCTAGAAGAGGAGGCGGTTCCCTCAGACCCCTCAACCCTTGCCCTCGTCCGTGATCTTGGCCGAGGGTCTACGGGGGTCTTGGGCTCTTTCCTCTTCTGCGTACCGACGGTCGGCTCAGCAGGGGTCGGTCCTGCGTCCTGTGTCTTCCTCGGAGCATGCTGAGGCTCCTTTCCTTTCTTCCTGGCCAAGCCTGATAATAAGATGGGAGCAGTCATTTCCCAAAGATAGTCTGATATACCTGCAGGATGACCTGGAAAGAGGACGACATGTCAGAAAAATGCAGAGATAAAGAGGAAACACTTCAAAAATAAGTAAAGAATGGAAAACGTTCAGTATAACTCACATAGTTCTGTCAGAGGGCCGACCCTCAGACCAGCTTCTTTGAGGAACCGGGGGGTCATCAAATCTTCAAATTTTGGAAGTTCACCCTCTCTCCCTCATCCTCTCAAATACTCAACTATGCCCTTATCCTCCAGACTAAGTCCGGGGTCTGACCTGGCCTTCATTGAAGGGTTAGACCATCTTCTGGGGACCCTCGGACCATCGGCTATAAGTTGAGCCTCGACGGTGAACTCCCACTCCCCAGAGATAAAGAAGAATCTCTTCTTCCAATCGTGGTTGGAGGTTTGTGCCACGTGGAGAAGTTTTTTCTCAGACCTCCTCGCCCCCAGATGATAGTACCCAGGCTGTTTGGACGAGGAGGTGATATTTTAGCAGGCCAAGAATACGTCTGCCGATGGCTCATCAGTGAAAGCGTTCTTCCATAGGGAGATGTAACTTAGTATTGTCCTCCAGGAGTTGGGAGGAAGCTGCGAGGGGGAAACACCAAGGGCTGACAAGATATCTACGATGGCAGGATGCAGAGGGAACCTGACACCAACCTTGAACATTTGTTCGTATACTGCAACCTCTCCCTCTTCACCCTCGAAGACCCTCTCAGAGTCAGAGGGAACCCTCATAGTTATATTTGGGGACACTCCATAGGCATGCCTCCATATCAAGAGGTCGCGATCCCTAACGGAGGAGATATAGGAAGAGGCATGGGAGGTATCAACCTGGTCATCTGTATCATCGCCCTCATCCTCGGTCCCCTCTCCCTCGTCCTCGTCATCTTCCAGAGGACCGAGGGGAAAGGCTATCTCGAAGGCATGTGGAGATAGGGTTGTCACAGGGACAGCCTCGGAGGGGACCATACCCTCGGCCTGGGTTTAGGTCAGATGTCTCTCTCCTACCGGAAGGTCCAGCGCCAGTTGGCGAGGATGCTCTCTCGTCCATCTCACTTGAATGACTCTCGGATGGACGAGAGGACGAGGCACAAGACTCAGATGGTTCAAATGGATTTATTGTGGCTAGAGGAATGGGAAAGATGGGTCGTACCCAATTAGGGTCGGCCCCTCATCTTTTCTCTTCCTTTTCCTCTATTCGTCTAATCTCTGCAAAGAGCTTCTCTCTCAAGGATGGGAATTCAGATGCTAAACTATAAAGCCTCCTAAGCATTAAAAGGGAAGACCCTACACTTAGAGGAATTTGGGTAACTTAACTACAAACAAGTTTGCAGTTGACCAAATTAGACTTTTGAATTAAAACAAAGGGAATCGATGGTTTTCACTCAAGAACACTCAAGAACACTCAACAACCAGTCGTCAAAAAAGTTATAAACGACCCAAATCAAGCCCTACAGGCCTAAAACCAAAAAAAAAGTAATGAAAGTAACGAGGACACTGGGGCAGAAAGATTACCTGAGAAAAAAATAGCAAAGCTGCCAAACTCAAAACGTAGAGATTGCAAAAATGACAAGAAGGCTGGAAGCTAGAAAGAGAAAGCTTGGGCGTGAAGAAGAAGAAGAAGAGAGAGAGAGTTCAAAAATCTCTTAAATACCTTAGTAATGAGTGGGCCCATTGACTAAGGCAGGAAACAGCCCACGAGGAATGCATCATTAGGGCACAAAGCCCCAAGCAAAGTATGCAGCCACCATGCCTTGGAAACTGGAACAACAATGAGTATCAGCCCAGGTGTCACTCACCTAACTGATCATACACGCATATCAATTACAACACTATCACTCAGCCATATCAACAACATCAATGGCTAAGAGGTGGGGGTGATTGATATACCCGTTTATATCCTCGGCTTGGCTGAAGATTACCTCCAAATGGACGACCCCTCCGGGGCCGATCCTTCATCAGGCTCCAGACGGACCCTCAGAGGGGCCGACCCTTCACCAGGTTTCAGACGACCCCTCAGGGGGCCGACCCTTCACCAGGCTCCAGACGACCCCTCAGAGGGCCGACCCTTCACCAGGATCCAGACGACCCTCCGAGGGTACGACAGTACGAGGCTAGAATTGGGCCAGTCTCACTACTGGAAGGAACTTTGCCCTAGGCCTCGGCTCATAGGCCGAGGGTGACATCATCACAGCGCGTGGTTTGGGAGACGCGTGGAATAGTGCGCGTGAGTCTCATATAGCACATGGGAGACCGTTATAACAAAATCACACCCTCACGTGAGGGAATATTATGTCATCATTTGGCATCTACAGGTGTCAACAGGGGATTGGCTAGATCATTATTCACAAGCACCATGCATACTTGGGGGGTACACTACACCCCCCAAGACCTATATATACTTGTCACCTATAACCCTACAAGGGATGGATCAATTGATTATAACCCAAGCTAAAACTCTGCTTGTACACGCAGTAGAGAGAGAAAGTGAGCTTATGTGCATTGTATCCAAGGCCATTAGTGCCCATACTTAGTGGATCACACACTCACAGTGGATGTAGGCTACATTGGCTGAACCACTATACATCATTGTCTTATTTCTTCTTATACTCATCCCCTTCTACATACTTATACACTTATACATCTCCATGGCTGCCATGGTTACTACTGTTTGAGATCCTTATCACTTACCCGGTGGTGCTAAATCTTAGCATCATCAAGCGTGAAGAGGTTAGAAAAGGACATGGACAAGCTGAGGAAGGATCATAGAACTTCCTTGAAGACTCAGGCTGACACCCTTCAACATAAGGTCGATGTGGCTGTGAAGGCTGCCTTGGATGATGCTTTCGAGAAGATCTTGGAGGACTACAAGGTCTCTGATGAGTTTGTCAGCTTCAGCTTCGAGTACCTGGAAAGGGGTGTAAAGGCCACTGGCAAATGGGCTACCATGAAGGAGAAGGACTCGGGGAGCCTCGCAGCCTCTGACTTCATTGGTTTGGGTTATACCGATCCTCGGTTTGTTCAGGACTTTCAAGAGGTAGAGGAGGAGGGAGGTGCCGCACCTACCTAGACTTCCCCCTAAGATGACACCAGGACTGAAGATGTTGGCGCTCAGGACGACGGGGTGGAAGTGACCACCCTCGGCCAGGGAGATGGGGGCATGGTAACTAACCCTGAGGCTGCAGACACTTGACCATTTTATGAAGCTTTTTGTAATTTTAATTTCTACATCGAACTATAACCTCTGATGACAAACTCTGTTACCTTGTAGTTTGTAACTCTTAACTTTAGTCTATATCAACCTCTGAGGGGGGCTTTATTTCTTTAATTACTGAATGTTCCTTGAATGATTTTCTATATCTAAAGTCTCAATATAATCGTCTAGGGTCTGAGGTCATCCAAGTATGATGTCTTACCTTAGACCTTGTCACCAAATTATGATGTTATAAGGTCTGAGGTCATCAACTAAGATGTTATCCCCATAAATAATTTTTCACAAAATTAATGATGTTAAGGGTCTGAGGTCAGCCAAGCATGATGTCTTACCTCAGACCATGTCACCAAATTATGATGTTATTAGGTCTGAGGTCATATACCAAGATGTTATCCCCATAAATATTTTTGTCAGCAAATAATGATGTTAAAGGTCCAAGGTCATCCAAGTAAGATGTCTTACCTCAGACCTTATCACCAAATTATGATGTTATAAGGTCTGATGTCATAAACTAAAATGTTATCCCCATAAATAATTTTTCACCAAATTAATGACGTTAAGGGTCTGAGGTCCACCAAGCATGATGTCTTACCTCAGACCTTGTCACCAAATTATGATGTTGTAAGGTCTGAGGTCATCAACTAAGATGTGATCCCCATAAATAGTTTTTCACCAAATTAATGATGTCAAGGGTCTAAGGTCCACCAATTATGATGTCTTACCTTAGACCTTGCCACCAAACTATGGTGTTATAAGGTCTGAGGTCATCAACTAAGATGTTATCCCCATAAATAATTTTTCACCAAATTAATGATGTCAAGGGTCTGAGGTCCACTAATTATGATATCTTACCTCAGACCTTGTCACCAAATTATGGTGTTATAACGTCTGAGTTCATCAACTAAGATGTTATCCCCATAAATAATTTTTCACTAAATTAATGATGTTAAGGGTGTGAGGTCCACCAAGCATGATGTCTTACCTCAGACGTTGTCACCAAATCATGATGTTATAAGGTCTGAGGTCATCAACTAAGATGTTATCCCCATAAATAATTTTTCACCAAATTAATGATGTTAAAGGTCTGAGGTCATCCAAGCATGATGTCTTACCTCAAACCTTGTCATCAAATTATGATGTTATAAGGTCTGAGGTCATCAACTAAGATGTTATCCCCATAAGTAATTTTTCACCAAATTAATGATGTTAAAGGTCTGAGGTCATCCAAGTATGATGTCTTACCTCAGACCTTGTCACCAAACTATGGTGTTAAAAGGTCTGAGGTCATCAACTAAGATGTTATCCCCATAAATAATTTTTCACCAAATTAATGATGTCAAGGGTCTGAGGTCCACCAATTATGATGTCTTACCTCAGACCTTGCCACCAAATTATGGTGTTATAAGGTCTGAGGTCATCAACTAAGATGTTATCCCCATAAATAATTTTTTACCAAATTAATTATGTTAAGGGTGTGAGGTCCACCAAGCACGATGTATTACCTCAGACCTTGTCACCAAATTATGATGTTATAAGGTCTGAGGTCATCAAATAAGATGTTATCCCCATAAATAACTTTTCACCAAATTAATGATGTTAAAGGTCTGAGGTCATCCAAGTATGATGTCTTACCTCAAACCTTATCATCAAATTATGATGTTATAAGTTTTGAGGTCATCAACTAAGATGTTATCCCCATAAATAATTTTTCACCGAATTAATGATGTTAAAGGTCTGAGGTCATCCAAGTATGATGTCTTACCTCAGACTTTGTTTCCAAATCATAATGTTATAAGGTATGAGGTCATCAACTAAGGTGTTATCCCCATAAATAATTTTCCACCAATTTAATGATGTTAAATGTATGAGGTCATCCAAGTATGATGTCTTACCTCAGACCTTATCACCAAATTATGATGTTATAAGGTCTGAGGTCATCAACTAAGATGTTTCCCTCATAAGTTCTACCACTAGATCATAATGAACCAAGAATTGACACGGGAATCGATCTTCTCATTAATAATCTCTTCATAAGATGATACATTTTACATAGGAACTCTTGCAACATCGTATGTAATACTTTTTTAGATGATCATCATTCCAAGGATTAGAAAAAGGCTCCCCTTCAAGGTATTCTAGCCTGTAGGTCCCGGGCACAACCTCCTCAATCACTTTGTAAGGACCATGCCAATTCGGGTGAAGCTTGTTTGCCTTTTGTAATGTCTTTTTCAAAACTAGGTCTCCCACAGCTATGGGTCTTGATTTTACCCTTTGATTGTAGAACCTTGATGTTCTCTGCTGGTAAGCTGCCTACCTGATTTTTGCATCTTCCATTCTCTCTTGGATCAAATCGAGGTCGAGTCTTCTCTCCTCCTCATTCCTCTCAGGGTCATAGGTCTGAACCCTATGACTAGGAAGTCCTAGTTCTGTCGGTATGATGGCCTCCGAGCTATGTGCTAACATAAATGGTGTCTCCCCTGTTGGTGTCCTAGCCGTTGTTCTGTAGGCCCATAACACAATATAAACCTCTTCAGTCCATCTTCCCTTAGCCTCTGCTAACCTCTTTTTGATCCCATCAAGGATTGTTCTGTTTGTGACTTCTGTTTGATCGTTTGCCTGAGGTCGGCCAGGAGAAGAGAAATATTGCTTTATCCCAACTCTTTCGCAATACTTTTCCAAGGAAGAATTCTTGAACTGGGTTCCGTCGTCCGAGATGAGGGTGTTTGGGAGTCCATGTCTACATATGATGTTCTTCCAAATAAATTGGAAGGTCTTCTTCTCTGTAATCGTGATCATCGGCTCAGCCTCTACCCATTTGGAGAAGTAATCAATGGCGACTATCAGAAATCGGTAGTTATTTGCAGCCCTTGGCAGGGGACCTACTAAGTCAATTCCCCATACTGTGAATGTCCATGGGGAGTTGATTGACGTCATAGGCTGATGAGGTTGATGGGGGATAGTGGAGAATCTCTGAAATTTATCGCACTTCTTTACGTAGGCTGCAGCATCCTTGGATAAGGTCGGCCACTAGTATCCTTGCGTAATAATCCTCTTAGCCAAAGGTCTTCCTCCTATATAACTGGAGAAAGAACCCTTGTGTACCTCCTATAGGACGCGGGGAACTTCTGTGGGATGAACGCATCTGAGGAGAGCTAATAGGAATCCCTTTTTATATAGGATGTATCCTACTATTGAGAACTTTGCATCTCTGTACCACAGTTTCCTCCTCTCTAACTTTAATTCCGATATCTCTCCCTCTCTAATATATCTGATATGGGGATCCATCCATGAGTCCCATAGGTTCAAATTGAGGCAAGGGTTACTGACCTTTTCTTCTTCAATGGTCGCCTTGGGCATGATCTCAACTGGGACTGTCCTTCTGATGTTTGTCCTTGTTGCCGAAGCTAACCTTGCTAATGCATCTATGTGGCTGTTGTTTTGCTGAGGTATTCTCTTTATCTTTACTTCTTCGAAACCTATCGTTCTCACCCTCTTCAGGTATTTGGTCATCCTTGGCCTCATAAATCCCCAATACTTGATTAACAACCAACCTTGAGTCACTATGAAGCAGGAGTCGTCTTACCCTAAGGTTCTTTGCCAATGAGAGGCCTGCTATCATCTCCTCATATTCTGACTCGTTGTTTGATGCCTTAAAGTTAAACCTTAGGGAATATTCAACGTTAGCACCATCTGGAGCTGATAGTATTAGCCTTGCATCGCTTCTGCTTTCGTAAGAAGACCCGTCAACAAAGAGGTTCCAGATGCCTTTATTTGATGAGAAGCTCGCTTCTGACATGACTCCATGACTGAATAGGTATCGATCTTCCTCATTCTCGACTATTACATTTCTAATTCTCTTGGATACAACCTCTTTAGGATCTTGGCGGATGTTGCTATTTAATCGCTCTGCAGTCTCTAGGTCATTCTCAACCTCAGCCTCTTCCCATGTGAACTCAGCGACAAAATCTATAAGTGACTTCCCTTTGATGGCCACCCTGGGCTGATAAGTAAGGTAATACTCTCCCAACTCAATGGCCCATGTCATTAATCTACCCGACTTCTCAGGTTTATGGAGGACCTGCCTTAGTGGGGAGTCGGTGAGGATGACCATGGAATGGGCCTAAAAGTATGACTTCATTTTCCTAGAAGCATGTATCAAGGCGTAATCTAACTTTTCCATCCGAGGATAATTCTGTTCAGACCCTTATAGGGCCTTACTGTTGAAGTACACAGGCCTTTGGATCCCGACGTCTTCCCATACTATGGCTGCACTTATAGCTGATTCAGAGACTGCTAGATAAATATACAACTTCTCTGCCACTATGAGTCGAGATAAGAGCAAGGGAGATCCGAGGTAGGACTTGAGTTGATAAAAAGACTCATCACACTCTTTGTCCCACTCGAAGGCATTTCTAAGAACCTTAAAGAATGGAAGACACTTGTCCGTCGCTCTTGAAATAAATCTGTTGAGTGCAGATACTCTTCCAGTTAGTCTCCGAACGTCCTTGATTCCTCTTGGTGTCTTCATGTCGAGCAAAGCTTTAATTTTCCCAGGGTTCGCTTCTATTCCTCTCTGATTGACAATGAATCCAAGGAACTTCCTAGAACTTACCCCGAAGACCCACTTCGCAGGGTTGAGTTCCATTCTGTACAAGTCTATGGTATCGAAGGTTTTTTTTAGGTCTACCACATGAGTGCAGGCCTTCAAGATCTTCATCAACATATCGTCTGCGTACACCTCCATAGTCTTGCCTATTTGGGCCTCAAACATCTTATTCACAAAACGTTGGTATGTTACCCACGCATTTTTCAATACGAAGGGCATAACCTTGTAGCAATATGTCCCTTTATCTGTGATGAATGATGTCTGCTCCGAGTCTTCAACATCCATAAAGATCTGGTTGTAGCCTGAATATGCATCCATGAAGCTCATAAGCTCATGCCCTGCAGTGGCATCTACCATCTGGTCGATTCGAGGTAAAGGATAGCTGTCTTTTGGGAAAGACTTATTCAGGTCGGTGAAGTCTACACACATCCTCCATTTTCCATTAGCTTTGGGCACTATGACTGCGTTTGACAACCACTCCGGATATATGACTTCCCTTATGAACTCAGCTTCTTCCAACTTCCTGACTTCTTTTTGGATGATGTCATACTTCTCCCACGAATAAACTCTTCATCTTCGATTGATTGGTTTAGCATCCTTAGATACGTTAAGTTTATGGCTCATAACCTCAGGGTCGATGCCAGGGCTCCAAGGGAAGACACTCTGCCTCTTCTTCAAGAAACTTATCAACTCTTTTTTGATCTTCGCTTTTAAGGCTTTGCCGACTTGGACGTTTTTTCTGGTCCGTCCTCATTGAGGACGCTGCATTCTACCTCTTCCATGGCCTCTCCTTTCTTTAACTTTGTTTCATCTCTGGGGTCAAGTGTATCAATGTTATATGTGGTAGTAACTCTCTTATGGGCCTCTCTCTCTTCATCTGAGTTGAAGTAGCATTCTCGTGCTATGGTCTAGTCACCTTGCACTTCCCCTACCCCATAGGGGATCAGGAATTTCAGCATCTGGTGGACCGTCGACGGCACGACTTCAAACTTCTTAAGGGCCACTCTTCCTATAATGAGGTTGTAGGCTGAGAAGACGTTTTTGTCCATAACAAAAAAATTGATCTTCCGGGTCAACCTCTTAGGCCACTCATCGCCCATTCGCACGTCCATCTCATACATACCCAACGAATGGAATTTTTCACCATTGAATTCCATTAACTGATGATGATAGGGTACCAGCCTTTCTCTGCTGAGGCCAAGGCTCTTAAAGCAGGGCCAGAACATCACATCCGCTGAACTTCCTCCATCTATGAAGATTCTATGTACCTCGCACCCATGCACCCTTATTGTGATTACTAAAGGGTCATCATGCGGAGCTAGGATGCCTTTGAAGTCAAGTCGGGAGAACCCAACTATAAGATTGTCCACCTTCTTTATCTTCTGCTTGGCTTCGAAAGACGTCAGATTTACTACTTAAAGTTTGGCAACTAACTTGGCCTCTGCACATGAGCTTTTCGGTCAACCACTTCAGAACCACCCCTGCAAGTCCTCCGCATATGGTGTTAGTACCAAAGGAGATCATACCAACCCTCTTCACTAGGGTGTTGTCATCTTTTGGTGGGAGGTCTGGATCGTCTTCGTCATCACCATCCGAGTCAACATCCCTTCTTACTGGGGTATCGTCATGACACCTGTCATTTCTTCTCTTTTTGGGGTAGTCTCTTCCCTTTTTGGGAGCCTTGCCATCAATGTATTTCCTCAACTTTCCTGACTTCAACATCTTCTAGATCTCATCCTTCAAGGCGAATCACTTATTTGTAACATGGCCATGGTCTTGGTGGAACTCGCACCATAAGTTCTTATTCCTCTTATGCGGAGGAGCCTTCAGTTTCTCCGACCATCTTAGAGACCTGTCATTATTGATCTTATTGAGGATATGTTCGTAACTCACCATTAGAGGGGTATAGTGTGCGAACTTGTCATCAGCTGACCTCTTCTTTTCGTCCTTCTTTCTTTGGAACTTCTTGCTGCTATCGCCGTTCTCATCCTCATACTTGGCATCCATGGCCTCTTAAGCGTTCATGACCCTCCTCGTAGTAGCCAATAACTCTACCATGGACTTGGGAGGGTCTTCCGCAACTTTTCACAATAACTTCCCTTTCTGAAGACCTCATATGAGGGCGGTTATGGCTATATTCTCTTCGTAATCTTCAACCTCAATTTTTTCTTTGTTGAACCTGGCGATGTAGTCTCTTAGGATCTTCGTGCTTGCCTTGCTTGACATACAACAGATGGGTAGTCTTCTTTTGAGCTCTTACCCCAAAATAGAAATTATGAATGAATCGTTCAGCCAAGCCTTTAAAGTTCTCAATTGAATTCTTTGAAAGAGAGGTAAAACAGATGTGTGTTGCTCCCGTCAAAGTCCCAGAGAAGGCCTAACACTTCATCTCATCTGGTATTGAATAAATATCCGCCGCTGACTGGTACAACTCAATGTGATGTACAGGCTTGGTGCTACCGTCATACTTGGGAGACACCGTGGGCGGTTTGAACTTAGTAGGGGTTAGAAAACTCACTATCCTGTCCACGAATGGGGAGCCCTCCGAGAAACCTCTTTGCAATAGGTCTAGACTTTTGATGAGGTCTCCTATCTTTTCTTTAAGACGTTGGATGGAGTCATTCCATGGTCTTACAATGTCGGCCTGGCCGAGGTTGTCCCCAGCCACCTCCAAAGGGTGGACTGAGGGTTCCCCAGCCACAGCACAATGTCGGCTGTTGACCTCTTTTTGGTCTCTTCCTCGTCCCTGATGAGGCCGACGTTGCCTCTCTTCCTTTTGTGAGCCGGCTGCACTTCTCGACCTTGACAACCTCTGTCTTAGGTCATTTATGGGGACGAGCCTTTCAAAGGTCGAACCTTTGCTCAATCGATCAAAAGCTAATCCTCGTTGTTGGGCTTCTCCACCTCTTCTTCCTCCACCACCCTAGCTCCACTAGATAGGACGAACTGTGTTATTCAAAACCTCATATAGCTCCCGACAATCTTTTGGGACATCTTCGTCCTCTAGATCATCATACCTATCCTCAGGGCAAGGGTGTCCTTGCCTCCCCAGGCATAGACGCCTAGGGTCAGCAATGTCCCTCCTCCGCTGGGGCATAGGGTGGTCCTTGAGCGGTGCCTGGGGTGGTCCCCTGGCTTCAGGATGCGCTTGGACAGCCGCCGAAGTAATCATCTCCAGTGAGACTCCAGGTGGCCTCATCATATTTTGACTGAGCTGTGCAAATTGCTTCTTCATTTCTTGCTGCGTTGCTGCCAAGGACTTCTAGGCTGTCGCCACCTCAGCCATTTCGGACTTGGGTGGTGCCTGGCTGGAACTAGGCCCTCCAGCACCAAGTGAAGGAGGAGGTGGTAGTAACTTCAGTGCCATGTGTTAAAACTAAAGAGCTTGTGAAGGAGTTAACTTATTACCTTAAAGGACCTCTTTAAATGGTGAAACAGCTCCACGTAAGGGGTGAGGCCTGGTTCACCACCAGAGTCTCTAGTGAGGTTAAGCAAAAAATGAGGAATAGACAGCTTCTCGGTTCCCACAGACAGTGCCAAAATGATGATGCTGGAAACAACACCATCCTTCAAGGTGTTCGTAAGCTCAATTTAGTATTAACAATGGTAGTATAAGAGTAAGAATATACAGAAGAAGGAGGTGAGGAGAAGAGGGTGGACACTTTAATGTAAGTGGTTAAGCCAATTAGGCCTACGTCCACTTTGCAAGTGAGTGATCAAGATCACTAAAACTAAGCACTAATGGCCATGGATACAATCTCTCAGGCTTTCTCTCTCTATTGTATATTTAGACGAAGTTTTAGCTAGGGTTGTTAATTTCGGATCCTTTTACAAGGTAGAGGATAATATCTATATATAGTGCTTGGGGGTGTAATGTGCCCCCTAAGCATACAATGAACATGTTCATGAGCATCGATCCAGTATGAGAGTGACACATGGATGATCTCAACTGAACAATGATGACCTTAATACTCCCTCATGTGGAGGGAATAATTCGGTTATAGCAGATTTGTCCACGTGTTCCAAGTTATACAAGAATGTGTAGAAGCTCGACTGTCTTTGATGGGTGCCAACCTCGGCCTAAAAAAGGACTAGGTTGGTGTGGTCGGGCAACTGCTTGATCAGAGGTTATCAGCGATGACCTTGGCTAAGTGGGAGAGCCGAGGTAAGGCAAGTGGAGCTGTAATGTCGGCCTGGGCCGAGGCAATGGTGGAGTAGCCGGAACGTCGGCTGATTCCCAACCGAGGCTAATTGTGATGATTGTGTAGTCTTTTCTTCCTCGGCCTACACTCAGCCGAGGTTGATGTACGGTATAGGCGCGATGTCGATTTGATGAATTACTATCTGCATGGGCCATGAGAACCTCAGCTGTTGCCTGGCTGTGAGGCGACTAGTAACGTCGGCCATGGCCGACCTTGCTAAGGATGACACCGTTGGCCGCCAACCTAGGGTCCTTATAACTGTAACAACCCGAGGTCTTGGAGACAACGAATTATTTATTTTGGGAGAAATAAATAATATTTTACTGGAAAAATAATTAAATTGGCAATTGATGTCAAAATTTGAAGCTGTTAGAAAGAGTGTCAAATGTCGATTCTGAGGGTACCATAGTGTCTGAAAGGGTCGAGAAAGTAAAAATGACTATACTTGGGGTCTATTTAGGTTCCGAAATAAATTAGGACCGTTTGACTCGAATTAAAGTCACCGAGTCATTTAAAGTGTGTGTTATCATTTAAAGATGTGTACCTTGGGAGATTAGGCTTAAAAAGCCTACGGGAGATATTTCTCCAAAGAGAGAAAGAGAAATAGAAAGAAAGAAAGAGAGAAGAAAATGAAGGAGAAAAGAGAGAGAAAGTGGAGATTTCCGGCAAATACGCGATCTCAAGGCGGATTCAGACCCTACGAACCCTAGGCAAGTGATTAAACTTGCTAAATAATTGTTGTGTACCAATTATTGCATGATTTGAGGATTGATATTTTGGGTTTTAGGTTTAGTTTAACAAAAACCTAACTTTTGGGTATAATCTTAGATTTGATATGTAGATCTTTTATTTGAGGGTAGAAATTAGTTTATATATATTCTAGGATGAATAGTGATGATATATTTGTGATTGGGTTGAAAAGAAATGGAGAGAAAATGATAAATATGAACTTTGGGATTTTTGGCTTACTAAAAAGTAGCCATTTTCGAGCCTCCAGGTAGGCCGAATCGATTTGGTACCCTAGACGAATCGATTCGGAAATATGCAGGTGCCCAGGTCTGAGTGACCGAATCGATTCAGACCCCAGCCGAATCGATTCGTCCTGAGATAGAATCCCAGGTCTGATTACCCGAATCGATTCGCCTTCCTGGCTGAATCAATTTGCTGGGCCGAATCGATTCGAAAACAGGACTTTTTCAAGGGATATTTTCTAAGGAGAATTTCATCCCGTTTTGTTCGAGGTTATCGATTGGGGATCTCTATAGGTGATATTTGGAGTATGTTTTGGAGACTTTTAGCGAGTTTCCCTTATAAGAAATTTTGGAGTCATATTGACTAAATTGAGGAATATCGATTAGAGATTTTGGTATTTTTCTAAGTGGGGAAGCCCACTTTTATTTGGGAGTTTTATTTGGAGATAATAACGAGTTCATGATTTGATAATGAGAATAACTTATAGATAATGGATCTTAGGATCCAATCCAAAATGGGATAACTTTAAAGGTTCATAAAATGAATTGAACCCTATTATGGATGGAGAATCATCAATGCTATCTGAGGTGCATACGGATATAGAAATATCCTTATTGATGTTGGATTTGGGAGATGTCTCACACATTGAGAAATGCTAATTGAAGGGCATTACGATAAAAGAACATCCTTAACTTAAATAAAATTGAGAGATAATTCATAATTATAAGAGACATGTGAGCTTCAAGTGAGAAATAGTATAGTGTATAGTAAGTGGGGAAGATGTGTGAAATTACGATTAGCGTATCTAGAGAGAGAGATACAAATCAATGACATTAAATCCATTGCGCCTAAGAGCGTATAATGAATATGAAAATGATGTTGCAGGTATACCTTATATAATGGTATATCTTTATTATGTGGGATGTATGTATACCTTATATGATGGTGTATATACATGTTAAGCATACCCCCTCCTTGCTATCATTGGGAAGTTTCGTGCGTAGAGGGTGAGCATCCTGGCTCAAAGAGCAGGGTGTAGATATTCCCCAGGTCATAGTCGTCCATGGTGGTCAGCAAATGACATATTTATATACATTTATTTATTTTAAGGGTGAGAGGTCGTGGGTATGTGTCACTCTCACTTGCCGGTTAGGAGCTATGATCGCTTCCCGAGACGTCGTGTGCGTGAGTTGATCACGAGGTGGGTGTCGTGGAACCCCACCAGGTGACCCCAGTTTGCTACGTGTATGGGCTGCTGGAAGATGATAGCATGTGAGCCTACGTCCTTCAAGTTATAGCTCGGTTGGATGGTTATTATTGCTTGTGTTTGTATTTGTGTATCAAGGGCATAATGGACCTCAACGACCTACATTGCCAGGATTAGTGTATCGGGGGGTTCCTTGTTTGGATTTCGCTTCGGTGAGACATCCCACGCACGAACCGCAGTATAATGTTGGAACTTGGGGATAAGTTTAGTCCTTAATGCTCATAATTATCTATATATATATCACCTATCCCGACTATCGACAGTTCCAGGAGTAGTGTAACGGGGGGTTCCTTGTTTGGATTTCGCCTCGGCGAGACGTCCCACGCATGAAACGCCATGTACTGTTGAGAATTGGGAATATTAATTAATTAAAACTGGATAATAATAATTTGGGTTACATGCATCATGCATTGAGGGCATAATGAGCCTCGAGGATTAACACGGTCAAGAGTAGTGTAACAGGGGGGGGGGGGTTCCTTGTTTGCATTTCTCCTCGACGAGACGTCCCACGCAGGAAGCGCAGTGCCGTATTGAGAATCGAGAGGAGTTTAGTCTTTAATTCATGATGCTAATAACTCATATATAAATACTATTATAAATATATATATTGTTTACATGCCAAATATAAAATATTTTAGGAGAGTTTAGTCTTTGAGGCATAAATATTTTAGGTGATATTTGGAGTATGTTTTGGAGACTTTTAGCGAGTTTCCCTTGTAAAATATTTTAGGAGAGTTTAGTCTTTGAGGCATAATTAGAATATAAAATATTATAGTAATCGAGAATGTTGATGTATTGTGATGATGTGGTTATGATGGATCATGTAACTTTATATGTTCAAAAAATGAACATTATAAAGATAACTGTAACTATTACATTAAAGTTAATGTACATAATTTATAGATTTTAGGAATAACGGTAGATTGGGAGATAGGTTAGACGGTTTCACTTAAATACTTCAATTGGGTTTATGTTAGAATCCTCTTACCTAAATTAGAATCGGGCATTCATTTCGAGATCACGTGCATACGCTTAGTGCGCGCTTTAGATGAGAGGTGAGTTGAATTATTATGGAGAGTTCGATTCCACCATAATCATGTAATAATGCATTTATAATTATTAAGCATTTTAATACACTTGCTATAAAATGTTTTGCAACTAGGGCTCTGACCCGTTTATATTTTCTCCTCCATGTATATATTGTACTACTTCAGGTGTTTCTCCGCAAGGACACCTTAGATGTTCATCCATTCAGGATTCGTGGAGCTGTGGCAGTAGCGGACTGTTGCGGCACTTTGCTTTTGTCGATTCCTATCTTTGTATATCTAGATTAGGATTCAGTTTCTATATTGAGTTAGTATTCAAGTGTTGTAGATTAACACTTTCACATTTTTATATTTCTGATCATTGTATTGTCTGTTACCCGACAGCATATTCGGGTATTTTATTTGTTCTTTGTAATGCACTCTTGTACATTAATGGAGTTTGCACTTATCACTCATCATAGTTAGATGTATATTGTTGGTTGAGTTGCTTTATTGGTTTCGTTGTTGTTGGTAAATAAAAAGTTTTAAATTTTTGACAATTCGCTTTTAATGATTTCGGATAGTTAGCCTTATATTATTAGTATTGTCAGTTGATGTTGAGACTGTGCCATCTGAGATACTTGATTTAATGTAGTATAGGACTGGCCACTCGTTATTATTTAGAGCGAGTTGTCACAGATGGTATCAGAGCATCAGGTTCTAGTGTTTTTAGGATATGTGTGCGTTACTATGATCTTCCGTAAGAGTTCTTGATATAGAGCCTTATTGCTAGGACGGTTACATTCATACGTCCATATATTTCCGTGAATAAAAAATATTTAAAAGGCATTCTGATACAATTGTTCTTATTTCAGATGCCACCGAAGGGAGGTCGTTCAGTCAAGGAAAACGAAGGGCAACCCCAAATGCCTCAAAGGAACATGACTACGGATGATGTTGCCAATATTGTGGCACAAACGATCACTGTTGCCGTTTCCACGATGGATCAGCAATCTTCCACTCGAGCATCCCCACCCCATTTAGGATTGTCTTTATAGGAGAGAGTGAAGGAAGATTTTAGTAAGGGGCATCCTCTCGAGTTTGTAGGGGGAGTTGATGCAATGGCTGTAAGTCAATGGAAGAATAGTATACAGAGGCACCTTCGTATGGTTGAGTGTAGTAAGGTGCAAAAACAATTTTTAGCCACCTTTAAGTTATCGGGTGCAGCTCTTCAATGGTGGGAGTCTGTCACCACATCTGAACAGAGAGATACCTTACCTATAAAAGAGTTTTGGGAGCTTTTTGATCGAAGGTATTTTCCTTCCTCTTCTTGAAATATGAAGATTTTTCAGGGTAATAGAACAGTGGCAGAGTATGAGGAAGATTTTTTAGATGGGCAAAGCTAGTACCTGATGAGGTAAATATGGAAGAGAAGCGTGTATCGAAGTTTGTTCGAGGATCGGATTGGAAAATACGACAACATTTATTAGAGAGTCCTAGGTTAGTGACTTTCGTTGAGGTAGCGAATGCGGAACTACTAATGTGTCATGAATATCGTCTTCGTTCGCAAGAGGGTAAGAACTTTGGAGATTCAAGTTCATCAAGTAAGTTTGGTGATGAGAGTGCCAATAATACGAGTGGGCAGGAAGGATTTGTGGGTAAGTGTTTCTTTTGTAATGAAATAGGTCATAAAAAGAGAGATTGTCCTAAAAGAGGTAAAGGACCATGGTTTGATGAAGTTTTGGAAGTGCAACCCCTACAGCAGATTCGAGGTCGTTTTAGACCGGGGGACTTTGTTTGGGAGCCCATTGATGAGGAAGGGCAATCGAACTAGAGATGGGTAATGTAAGTTAATTTTCCTTTATAAATAGGATAATTACTAAAACGGGTTTTGGGGATATCGTATGTGAGATATTTGTGAAAGGGTAGTACTATAGCCCTATTATGTATGTAATTACCCTAAGGGGAATTTTGAGCAAGATAGGCTCTTATTCTATTATTTTGTAAAAGGATAGATGATTTTGCAAGGTGCTCAAAAAGAGCTTTAAACCTTGTGGTAAATGTAAGAATGGTAATGATGATAAGTAGTAATGATAAAGCTACTTCTTTTTATATAGTCATGATAGACTTATATAATTGTTGTATTGCAGATATGGATGTGCCTTATAAATGGCGATATATTGAAATGATGAAAAATGTTGTTTATGTTGAAAGTTGAGATTGTGGATTGTTGGGACGCAGGTAAAATTTTAGCTCATGAGTATGGTAATATTTGTGAGCTATATATTGTTATATATATGATGATTAAAAAGACCTTGTGTTGGACATAAGGCATTTTATACTATATTATAATATATAAATCGTTTTTAAAATAAACTGTTTTCAAAATAAAACTTTTATCGGCCTTCGGGTCCTTTCAAAATGATTTTCATAAAATTAAATATTTTCAAACTCTAGTCCGGATTTAACAAACTCTCAATCCCCGACGTCTCCACACAGTAGTGTATTGGGAGGGTTCCTTGTTTGTATTTCGCTTTTGCGAGACATCCCCCGCACAAAAGTGGCGAATGTCAGGAATTGAGAGGAGTTATTTCTTTGGACCATTTAAAATATTTACTCTATTAAAATGTTAGTATTTTATTTATGGAAATGTGGAACTTTGGAGGCAAATAAAGCCTCATTATGATTACTGTGAGCATAAAGCTCAAATATAAAGGGTGTATGGGCGCCCTTGTTGTGGAAATTGGTTCTATTTAACTCATAATTAACTTAATAATTAAATAAATTAAATAAATTCGTCGTGGGAGGTTAGAAGTTTGGAGATAAGATTAGTGAGTATGGGTAGATTAGAAGTAGTTGAGCTTTGGAGAATTAGGCTTAGCTAAAATTTTGAGGATGAAATTTTTGTAAGTGGAGAAGTTTGTAACAACCCGAGGTCTTGGAGACAACGAATTATTTATTTTAGGAGAAATAAATAATATTTTATTGGAAAAATAATTAAATTGGCAATTGAGGTCAAAATTTGAAGCTGTTAGAAAGAGTGTCGAATGTCGATTCTGAGGGTACCATAGTGTCCGGAAGGGTCGAGAAAGTCGAAATGACTGTACTTGGGGTCTATTTAGGTTCCGAAATAAATTAGGACCGTTTGACTCGAATTAAAGTCACCGAGTCATTTCAAGTGTGTATTATCATTTAAAGATGTGTACCTTGGGAGATTAGGCTTAAAAAGCCTACGGGAGATATTTCTCCAAAGAGGGAAAGAGAAATAGAAAGAAAGAAAGAGAGAAGAAAGAAAGAAGAAGAAAAGGAAGGAGAAAAGAGAGAGAAAAGGGTGATTTCCGGCAAATACGCGATCTCAAGGCGGATTCAAACCCTACGAACCCGAGGCAAGTGATTAAACTTGCTAAATAATTGTTGTGTACCAATTATTGCATGATTTGTGGATTGATATTTTGGGTTTTAGGTTTAGTTTAACAAAAACCTAACTTTTGGGTATAATCTTAGATTTGATATGTAGATCTTTGATTTGAGGGTAGAAATTAGTTTATATGTATTCTAGGATGAATAATGATGATATATTTGTGATTGGGTTGAAAAGAAATGGAGAGAAAATGATAAATATGAATTTTGGGATTTATGGCTTACTAAAAAGTAGCCATTTTTGAGCCTCCAAGTAGGCCGAATCGATTCGGAAATATGCAGGTGCCCAGGTTTGATTGACCGAATCGATTCGGACCCCAACCGAATCGATTCGGCCTGAGACAGAATCCTAGGTCTGATGACCCGAATCGATTCGCCTTCCTGTCCGAATCGATTCGCTGGGCCAAATCATTCAGAATTGTCCTGAATCGATTCGGAAACAGGGCTTTTTCAAGGGATGTTTTCTAAGGAGAATTTCATCCCGTTTTGTTCGAGGTTATCGATTGGGGATCTCCATAGGAGATATTTGGAGTATGTTTTGGAGAATTTTAGTGAGTTTCCCTTATAAGAAATTTTGGAGTCATATTGACTAAATTGAGGAATACCGATTAGAGATTTTGGTATTTTTCTAAGTGAGGAAGCCCACTTTTATTTGGGAGTTTTATTTGGAGATAATAACGAGTTCACGATTTGATAATGAGAATAATTTAGAGATAATGGATCTTAGGATCCAATCCCAAATATGATAACTTTAAAGGTTCATATAATGAATTGAACCCTATTATGGAGGGAGACTCATGAATGCTATCTGAGGTGCATATGGATATAGAAATATCCTTATTGATGTTGGATTTGGGAGATGTCTCACACAATGAGAAATGTTAATTGAAGGGCATTAGGATAAAAGAACATCCTTAACTTAAATAAAATTGAGAGATAATTCATAATTATAAGAGACATGTGAGCTTCAAGTGAGAAATAGTATAGTGTATACTAAGTGCGAAAGATGTGTGAAATTACGATTAGCGTATCTAGAGAGAGAGATACAAATCAATGACATTAAATCCATTGCGCCTAAGAGCGTATAATGAATATGAAAATGATGTTGCATGTATACCTTATATAATGGTATATCTTTATTATGTGGGATGTATGTATATCTTATATGATGGTGTATATACATGTTAAGCATACCCCCTCCTTGCTATCATTGGGAAGTTTCGTGCGTAGAGGGTGAGCATCCTGGCTCAAAGAGCAAGGTGTGGATATTCCCCAGGTCATAGTCGTCCATGGTGGTCAGCAAATGACATATTTATATACATTTATTTATTTTGGGGGTGAGAGGTCGTGGGTCTGTGTCTCTCTCACTTGCCGGTTAGGAGCTATGATCGCTTCCCGAGACGTCGTGTGCGTGAGTTGATCACGAGGTGGGTGTCGTGGAACCCCACCAGGTGACCCCAGTTTGCTACGTATATTGGCTGCTGGAAGATGATAGAATGTGAGCCTACGTCCTTCAATTTGTAGCTCGGTTGGATGGTTATTATTGCTTGTGTTTGTATTTGGGTATCAAGGGCATAATGGACCTCCACGACCTACATTGCCAGGATTAGTGTATCGGGGGGGTTCCTTGTTTGGATTTTGCTTTGGCGAGACGTCCCACGCACGAACCGCACTGTAATGTTGGAACTTGGGGATAAGTTTAGTCCTTAATGCTCAGAATTATCTATATATATATATATATATCACCTATCCCGACTATCGACAGTGCCAGGAGTAGTGTAACCGGGGGTTCCTTGTTTGGATTTCGCCTCGGCGAGACGTCCCACGCATGAAACGCCGTGTACTGTTGAGAATTGGGAATATTAATTAATTAAAACTGGATAATAATAATTTGGGTTACATGCATCATGCATTGAGGGCATAATGAGCCTCGAGGATTAACACGGTCAGGAGTAGTGTAACGGGGGGGGGGGGGGGGGGGTTCCTTGTTTGGATTTCGCCTCGGCGAGACGTCCCACGCATGAAACGCAGTGTCTTGTTGAGAATCGAGAGGAGTTTACTTTTTAATTCATGATGCTAATAACTCATATATAAATACTATTATATATATATATATATATATATATATATATATATATATATATATTGTTTACATGCCAAATAAGGGCATAACTAGAATATAAAATATTCTAGTAATTGAGAATGTTGATGTATTGTGATGATGTGGTTATGATGGATCATGTAACTTTATATGTTCAACAAATGAACATTATAAAGATAACTATAACTATTACATTAAAGTTAATGTACATAATTTATAGATTTTAGGAATAAAGGTAGATTGGGAGATAGGTTAGACGGTTTCACTTAAATACTTCAATTGGGTTTAAGTTAGAACCTCTTACCTAAATTAGAATCAGGCATCCATTTGGAGATCACATGCATACGCTTAGTGCACGCTTTAGATGAGAGGCGAGTTGAATTATTATGGAGAGTTAAATTCCACCTTAATCATGTAATAATACATTTATAATTATTATGCATTTTAATACACTTGCTATAAAATGTTTTTCAACTCGGGCTCTGACCCGTTTATATTTTCTCCTCCATGTATATATTGTACTACTTCAGGTATTCCTCCGCAAGGACGCCTTAGACGTTCATCCATTCAGGATTCGTGGAGCTGTGGTAGTAGCGGACTGTTGCGGCACTTTGCTTTAGTCGATTCCTATCTTTGTATATCTAGATTAGGATTCAGTTTATATATTGAGTTAGTATTCAAGTGTTGTAGATTAACACTTTCACATTTTTATATTTCTGATCATTGTATTGTTTGTTACCCGACAGCATATTCGGGTATTTTATTTGTTCTTTGTATTGCACTCTTGTACATTAATGGAGTTTGCACTTATCACTCATCATAGTTAGATGTATATTGTTGGTTGAGTTGCTTTATTGGTTTTGTTGTTGTTGTTAAATAAAAAGTTTTAAATTTTTGACAATTCGCTTTTAATGATTTCGGGTAGTTAGCCTTATATTATTAGTATTTTCAGTTGATGTTGCGACTGTGCCATCTGAGATACCTGATTTAATGAAGTATAGGGCTGGCCACTCGTTATTTTTTAGAGCGGGTTGTCACAATAACCTCGGCCATCTCCCAGTCCGAGGTTGCTGTCTCTGAGCTGTTGGGTACATATGGGGCATATCAATTTGTAATCAATAACTGCTTTTAAATTGTGATAAATACTTTCTAAATATTTTCAATATGTTTTTTTGGGATCTGACACGTATCAAATATATTTTCAAAACCTTTTAGGTGTTCAGCCATAGGGACGCCCAATTCGATGATCTGTTCCAGGGATGCATAGCTGCAGCACTTGTGGATGCTTGCAGGATTTAGATTATACTCTTTAGTTGCTTCATTATTAGAGTAGGATTTAGTTACAGATATTTCATTTGGGCATGTATCCTCTTAAGATATTTCATTTAATCAGTTGTATGAGACTATGTATTAGTAAATTCAGTTTTGTTTCGTAGACTCATAGTTGGACTTTTGTTTTGTAAACTGATGGTTTACTCGCTATTATTTATTTTGTTATTTGTCTTGTGATTGATTAATATTAGCATTATTACGTGGATGGTTTGGTTATTGCCTATATTTACGCATGTTATGGTTCAATGAAAGATAAAAATTAAGCACCGGTTTATTTAAAACGTAGGTAATAAGTTATTTAAAAAGTTTTCTAGAGTGATGCTAAGAATGAACCAAATGATATTTCTATTTTATTTTTATAAAGGACTAATCACTCGGTATTTAAATAGGTGGGGTGTCACAGCATGTTGGCTAGTGTGAGGAATGTTGCAAGGAAAAAAATCGTTGCAACGATTTTTTCCCTTACTAAAAGCCATAATTCTTGTTGTTACTATTGTATATTTGAAGTCTATGAATTTACCTATCCTAGGAGAATTTATGACACTATTATAATGGTCATTACAAAACTCTAGAGAAAGAATCTATAGACCTAGAGATGACAATGAACCTATATGCAATAATAAAGAGGAATTGTAATACCCGTGACTTTTCAAAATCGAACATATCAATAAATAAGTCCCTAAAATATCTATTTTAAACCCTTAGGATGACCTCAAATTCAAAAGTCTCCTGAAGAAGAATGAAACTACCCTTAATGCCCTATAACTTCACTAAATTAACCTAGACACCCTAAAGTTTTAATAATTATAAACTAGCCCCTAAATAATTCAAACCAACATAACTTGACCTATAAACCTCAACTTTATATCAAATTATTCCTCTAGACTTCAATTAACAAAAAATATAATTTCATCCCTTGAAACTTTCTAAAATCACAAAAATACACCTAAAATTCTTTATATTATACTTTTAAGGCTATATACTTTAATGTTTTACCAAACAAGAACCAACCATCAAAGTTTGAGTATTTTCACATAACACCCTAGCCACATATACAACACATTAGCACTAGAAGACAAGAATAACACATGTTAGCATTATGAAAACATGAGAAGTTTTAAAACTCACTTTGAAATCCTTGAATTTTTCCCTGAAATCCACCTCCACTAGCAAACAATCGAATTCCCTGATAAGTATTATAAATACACCATGTTTTCATCGGTTGAAACACACACCATAAGCATATACAAAGTTTGGAAAATTCACTATATATGTACACTATGATTTTATGCATTACATTTAGTTCTTTTAGTTCCAAACAAATTCTGTATGATTATTATGCTAAGAGCAGTCATAATATCAAAGCTTTTACGTATCAAATAGTATATAATAGGAAAAACATAAAATTACACCTTTAAAGCTCGAGCTTTAATGGTGAATCTTGAAATAAATCTTAAAGCTTTAATTTGAATCTATCTTAGTGGAACCTTCGTAACTTTAGTGCAACGATAAAAACTCATGAAATTGCATAATAAGCTTCAATTTGGTAAGTGTTTTTCGAAACAGAAAAATGTAAATCTCAAATTCTCCCGGTATAATCCATCTCAATCCTTGAAATCAAAACCAAACTACTACTTAACATAGCATAAACCCAACTAAGTTCATAATAATCCCTTACCTATTCTTGAAAACCATGAATGTTAAGTCAAAATTTTGACAAAACACAGAGTTATATAACTTACGATATACTGCATCTCAATCCATAAAATCTATAATTTTGGATTCCTTATGCAATTTTAGGTTGATTTGGTTAGAAATCATCTCAAATGGTATATAAATGAAGGAGATATTAAAGGTCAAAAATCTGAAACCCTAAAGTCAACCATCGTGAGGTTGAAGATGATGTTTTTGACCAGAAATATTGACCAGCGAGTGAGGGCGCGTGGCCGATAAAAAATGTCTGAATTTTTATCCAATATCTTTATTTTATTTTTCTGCTCAAAATGATATAAGGTAAGGCCATGTTTGGTTCATTCTAGCTTAAATTTTCTCATTTTTCCATAAATTATAATTTTACCGCTCCTAACTATTTTAACTTATGAATTTGAACCCCTAACTTTGCTTATAAGTACTTCAAAATATTTTAAGAAAAAAGTCTCCTACACCAAAGATCAAGTTATTAACAATTGAACCCCTAGAACTTTAAAAGATACAAATTTTTATATGAACTAACTAAACCAACCCCGGTTCTATAAATGCTTATATACCCAAACATTGTATATAAAAAAACTAGGTATCAGGTCCTCCTAATATGCTCTTTTGATCCCTATGTAATTCGAAATACAAAATAAGTAGGTTTCTCTTACCTCTTCAATAGTAACTTTTGCGTACTTGATAACTGCTATTGATATAATGCAATCATATCCAGCTTTGATTCCAAGTATGTCTAGAAATTACCATACTTACGTATTTTCATATCAACTGGTATTTTAATTATGATCAATTGGATAAAGTTTAAACCCTTCTCACCTAATAACTCAAATCATAACAATTCATTGTAACAATTCGCTTCACCCCGTACTTTTGTCCATTATTCTTATTGAAAAAATATCAGTAATAACTAGGGAGTAGACTGAAATTTTTCTACTTGGCCTATGGTATCTGATGTTGAGAGTCGGTATTATTGCTACATACGTATGATTTCCACTTTAATTGTGTTCCTAGCCAATTTTTATCCAAAGGTTTTGGATTATTTATTATTTAGTTTTACTGATGGCTTACTTATTTCTATGCCACCCTAGCAAGCTGGTAAGTATGAGATTATTAGTTCAAAGATCCTTGATTTTTTTATGTAAACCTTAGTAAACTAATAAGTATGGTATTATTAGCTTCAATACATTTGCGTTATTTTGCAAACACTGAATTCTATACACACTCCACCTCGCATCTATACATATATTTGTTATAGAATTGGTAACACTTGCTTTGCATATTTATGCTAATTCCTTTTTCCTCCAGATGGCCCAGGAAAAAGGGGATAATATCTCTTCCCCTTTAGAGACAAATATCGATCACCTCTTTGCATGCGTGACTGTGCGGGCAGAGAATAAGCCAATGGGAGCAAGGAGTGGCACTTTTTGATTTTTTACTTTATAGTTCGTATCAAATAAATGTAACTCACCCCTGCGGTGGTAATACACTATATGTACTATTTTCATAATGAATAAAGTTTTGTTTTCTGCCTTAACTTTCATTCATTATATAAACTCTTTTGTGCATTCATACCAAAAAGCAGGGAGTGACAAGTTGGTACCAGAGGTAGTTTTAAATTTAAACATATCGTCGGGATATCATTCTTTACGAATTTTTTTATAAGATATTAGATATTTTATCTTTTTGTAACTTATTTTATCACTATTATATGGTAGTTCCATTTTTCAGTATGGATACATGGGATTCATTTTTGTTTAATGTGAATATTGGACCGACTAACCATTGGGAAAATAGAGTTCATGAAGAAGCACTCACGAAGCTTCGAGAAATGATTCGTGAAGTATACGAGGACTGGGTAGGCTCTAGTAGCGATATAAAGAGACTTGTGTTGACTAATCGGGTATTGGGTGAAATGAAAGTAATGAGGAAAGTGGATGACTATGTCAACGATCCAGTGATACTCTAATTAGCTATAAATATTACCTTCGCCAATGCACCACCGACTCCACCGATGTATCATGATGCTACTTCAAATGGTGAACTCATACTTGAGGTGTCTTCTTATACGAGTAATTCAACAAATGATGATGATCCTTCAGAACCACACGACTATCTTGATATTCCAGTTTCTTACTCTTCGGATAATGATGTTATTGTTCCCAACTTAGGAAAATCCAAATTTATAAAGAAACTCATCTCTCCTAGTGTTATATTTTAGAATAAAGTAATGTATATAGTATGTCTTGCTAAACTTTAGGAGGATGACTAACTTTAACAGTTGTAGTATATGTACCGATATATAGAAAATCATGAACTATAACTCTAATGTATCCTTAAACTTTATTCTGTATAATATAATAGGCTTGTGAAACATTCATGTTTACATTCTTATTTATTAGTGTGACTGTTTTATTATATGTTGGATGATTAATACTCAAGTGCCCTCCACTGGAACTCAAACTGAACAGACCAACACTGAAGTAATCATACGATGTTTTCAGGAATTAATGTCTTTAGACCAAAAATAAAAAGTTCATCACTCTACTCCAGAGGAAATTTTAGAAGAAGTCTGCAGGATGAAAGCTCTCAAAGTGCTTTTACGACAAAGACCTCCATCATTTCTTGGAAAGTCAGGTGACAGTGAAACTGAGAAATGGATGCGTCCAATGGTGAAAATTCTAAATGGGTTAGGAATAGCATCCAATCTCCAAGTAACTTTGGCTACTTATATGTTCAAAGGTGAAGTTGATTTCTGGTGGCAAGAGGTATCCCGTAACCAAGTTGTCTTGAATTTGACTTGGGAGTAATTTGAAGAAATTTTCTTTAAAAAGTGCTTTCCCGAAGCTGAACAAGATTAATGAATCATAGATTTCTTAAAATATCAACAAGTTTATTCATATATTCGTCATAACACAACCCGTTTAGTGATTCATTGTCATGAATGTCAAGAATTATGACATATCCGACCATAGTGTCCTAAACTAAGATCTCTTACAGTTCTTAGTCAGTTAGATAGTCCCTCACAAAATTCAAAGTCCCATCTTATTCAAAATCCACCTAAACCAAATTCAGCTACGAAAATTGTGCCAATCCTGAGTCATGGAAAGAATTGTGAGATTTTTCCTACACGAAATTCCTATGACATATAGAAGGTATGATAGTTTTTATCATTTTCTTGCACATATTTTGTTTGATTCAGTATCAACACATTCCTTTATCACTCTTAGACTAACTAAATTATTACAACTACTACCAAAAAATTTGACTGTTCCATTGGATATTGAATTATCTAAGGGTGAAATCAATACACCAATGCAATTTTATAGAAATTTGTAACACCCCGCCTAATTAAATACTGAGTGATCAGTCCTTTATTAAATTAAAATCAAGGTGAACGGTGTGGTTCATTCTTAGCATCACTGTCTAAAATAATTCTTCCATTTTAATCACCCTATAATTAATTAACCTAAGTGTCAAAACATTTTTAAATGTAAACCAGTTTAAGAATAACATAAATGCTAAGGATAACCATCATCCAAAAGAAACATGCCAACTAGATTATTAAAACCAAGCCAACATCCATAAGTATAATTAAGATGACATGAAATAACTCCGAAATGAGTAATGAATACTGAAAACAAAAATAAATACAAAATCTCTAATAAGTCTAAGAGGGAACAGGAAATCGGGTGACACATGCCCTAGCTATGAAGAACTAAATCGAGAGCAGAATCAATGAAGAGGTTGTCTAATGCAAGGTCCTGCAACTCCCACATAAGTTGTAGCACGTCCAATCCAAAGAAGCTATGCCTAATGGCCTTGTGGATGGGCCCCTGTAATATATACATATATATATACAAGAGAGAGAAAATGACAGGAAACGGATTAGAGCTCGAGTGTAAAACAGTTTTAAAAATAGTTTAGCAAATATATAAAATGCTTACTAGCTCATATAACAACCATGTTAGTACACGAAACTCTCTTGAGAATTCTCACCTCTCATCTAGTGTGCACGCCTACCGTACTACTAAAATGCCTCATAAGTCTATCTAATTCATCTCCCATAAATTCTATTCGAGAATCCACAAGAATATGATTTTAGTTTAGAGATTAGTCTCTTAATGATTACTTACATTTATTATGTATTTATCAATACTGTTGTAATGTTCCTGAACACTTACTATAATTATGGAGCATTTATACAATATTTATCTACTTATACGCACAGTAAAAGAATTCCATATGTACGTATATCTATTAATCACTCATATAATATATATACAATCGACACCCCACATAAAATCTATGGTTCTGGCATACTCTACTATCAAATCCCCGTATCACTTGTACTAAGGGAAATATTAGCTCAGAATCACTCTCAAATTGTATTAACACAATACACACATAATGGAGGCGAAGCATAGTTCCAAGTCACTGAGAGGCCAGCACATACCCCTCACGCCTCTTAGGACCGTCTGACTATCATTCTCACATAGTCTGTACCAAGGAATCCTATGTTTTAGGGTACAAGTCAATATCTCCCATAAAGGTTCCATCGAGATAAGACTGTCTCGGCGCAGCAACCTCCGTGATAGCAAGTAGCGCGAGTATGATTATACACAAATATAATATAAATGCATACACATTCACTCGATCATAAATATAAATATTCTCATTTTCCAATTAGGTTCGCCCACGACCCATAATAATATTTTAACCGTACGTAACACAATTTTCTCAATTCTTATGCATAAAGAACTCATCTCTATTTATTCTCAATAAAAATCATTTCATAATTACTTCTCGTCCCTCGAAGAATTCTCTCTTCCTAAAGATCAATTCATTCGTTACACCCTCTCTAACATACTAGTCTAAGTCATTCACGAATCTCTCAATTTTGTAGTTAACACACGCACGGTTTCCAATATGTGTCAAACCCCCGTTAACCCGTAGTTACATCCCATATAAAATTTCATTCAATGTAATTTACTTAAACCCTATTGTTTCTCTTCATGACCCATATACTCTTTACATGATATTCAAGGGTTACTACGCATTTTATCCGAATTACACAAAAAGAGGAAAAACTTGCAGTTTCCAAGGGGGGTCGATCGATCGATCAAACAGATATTCTGAATTTTGCCATCGTTAACAACGGGTTTCTTTCTTCAACCTCAACCAAAACTCCATAATTGAATCCCAAACTCCCTACCAATTAAACTAATAGTCATATTAACCTACCTACATGATTTCCTATGTAAAGCATGTACGAATTTCATCAAAATCATAGGATTAAAGGCCCAATTCATAATATTTATCAAGAATCCTAGTTTCATTATAATTTCCAATCTTCTAATTCTTTTTCCAGATTTCTCTCTTCTAAACCATTACAATTTCGTAGGTAATCTCTACATATGATGAGATTTCCAAAATATACTTATTTCTTCTAAAGCATGTGATTTAAATTCCCTAAATCATTAAATTCTTCCATAAAACATATATTTATCAATCCTATTATAACATGGGTGAAATATCAACTTGAAAAATTGCAATATAGATACTTGCCTTAAGATAGAAGGTCTGATTCCAAGAAGTTGACAAGTATAGTCTTGATCCCCTCGCTCCGATCTACATTTTGGCGGTGGTGGTGATGCAATTAGGTTGGTTCTTGGCCTTGGATTCTTGGAAGACTTTTCTCATTTCTTCCTCTCACTGTCGTTCTAGATTTTTGAGAATGTTAACCCTAGAGGACTCTCATAATATCTATTATTAATTCCCAATTTTCGTCATTTAACTAAGGCCTGATTTGGAAATGACTAAATCGCCCTCCCGGGGTGCCGGTTAGGCATAAAAACACCCCGAGACCCAAACTGTCCGGGTACACTTTTCTGACGATCTTGACCATTCCGTACATGTTGGCGCACTCGAAAAGACCATATGGGAGACTTATAATTTAATTGCTTTTTATTCCATTAATTTAGTCCCGACACAACACATGCGCGTCCTGACTTATTTCCTATAATTGTCGTATTATTCAGTCACGACAATTTTAATAAATTTAATCTCATATATTACTTTAATCATCTAGTAATATTTAACATAATTCTTACAAATAATTATTAACACTCATCACGTTAGTAAATATTTATTAAAAAAATTTGAATTAATCTCAAATTAATATATCCCAATTAAATTTAATTAATCCCATAATTAAAGGCCATAAAAATACGGGGTATTACATACTTCCCCCCTAATAACGGAATTTCGTCCCGAAATTAAAAAAAAGGGCGACCTGGTAACAATTCTAGATACTTTATCAGTACGCAAAACTAACTTCAAAGTAAGGCGCTCAATCACTATAACCCTCGCCTCACAACAAGCCTATTTAACACTCTCAACACTTTATCAGTTATAGGGTTACACCTCAATAACGACACTTCACATTCTGCTCTTATCCATCACTATTCGAATAAGACTAGCCTATACATCAATAGCCCCCATTGTCTCAATATTATTGGGAGGCAGCACCTCACTACATGTCAACTACTCGTATTTATCTAAACACAAAACTCCCATCCTGAGAGAAACCATATGATCATCTGACCACTGTTGTCAATTCTCCAAATCTTGATTTCCGATGATGTAATTAAAAATCCACCTAAAATAGTCTGTGGTAATTCTATTATAGTCATCGGACTATAATTCGACCAATCAAAATTTTGATTATCCGCTCACCTCTAAACGACCAGGGGAGAATAGTCAAGTTTCTTCTACACAAAACTCCAATAAGCACTCTATTCACAATAAAAAGGTATGAGTGTTTACACTCAACTCTACCATTTGTTAATATATTTTCCCAAGTACCGTACTATACTTCACTTACCAGCTATAATTGTTGCGAAAATGTAATGACCTCAATGAGTCCAAAATTACATTCATACAACTCCTCTAGTCGTTTATCACCTTTCCCCTACTCCTCGGGTTATAGGTGATACAACCTGCTCAAAACAAAAAGTCATCCCCACTGCCCCTGAAATCCTGTATTGAAGGTGGGGTTTAAAGATCTCATTCTAGTTCAGAACAATACCGGGCAGGACCACTTACATGTGCGATCCTTCTTTTCAAAGAAAGACTGGGGCATAAAGACTGGGGCATACAGTCTAATAGTGTAAATCACCCAAAAGAATAATAACTAATTTCTTGTTGGTCAACTTGTTCCACACATTCGAAGGAACTCGTGACCTTATCTTGGTATTAGCATCCCATCAAAGAAATTTAACAACTTAATGGCCCTTTTTCCATTTCAGGAATCGTCGGCTTGTTACAAAATTTTCTAGTTGATCATCTTGCTCCAACCGATTTCTATCATGAGTGGTTCACGCGGAGACTACTCACTATGCACCGCTCAACATTGACCTCTGATTGTAATGTGTGGTACTTAATACTCCCCTTCTTCCCTCGGAGCATATCGAAAGTTTCGACCCGTGCACTTTTCTCCTCGATGTGCACTTCTGGACCTTTTATATACCTTGCTAACATCATCATTTTATCTATGCGCAAGTCTCTCTCAACATTTGACTAGGTAAAACTCTGCTCCAAGTGTTTCCCATAATAGTTAAATTTTACCCTTCTCAAGGAATACCCCCTATTTAAATGGCTTCCTACAGTCTTTCAACAAAATTCGGGTGTGATATCAGAATACACACGTATATATGGATTATCGTCCTTCTCACATGATTCTTAATCCACTTTACCATTTCTACTTCGTAATATTAGTCCCCCAAGCATATATTTCACACATCTATTCCCATGTCCCTTTAACCCGAGCGATTCTAACATCAGCTAACCAGGATGACCACACACCCTATAAACCGTGCATACTGGCATAAACATCCCATGCATATCACACATAGCACTCAATTCTTTGTTGTCCCTATATTCACAACGTGACTCTAACACTTCAAAATTTTAAATCCTCCTTATCATCATTCCACCCTTCAACTCGTGGTTATAAAATAAAACTTTCAATGCTTCCTTACCACACAACCGGCTCCACTGACCTTAAATCATAATTTAACTTCCAACTTACAGTTATAATTACCTGATCCAATAATGATCGAGGTACTGGACTCATGGACTAATGACTAAACATCTCCCTGCTTCCAACCTTATGCTAAGTTTCATGCATGGCATGTCTCGCAAAGCGAAATCCAAATAAGGAACCCCCCGATACACTACTACCTAGCATTATCAGTTATCAAATTTCGTTAGGTCCTCCATCCATAAAATGTACCCCTATATTACCGTCACGTGACACAGGGCTACCTCTCCTCCTGCAATTACATTTAAATAAAGATCTTTTAGTCAATTGCACTATCACTTAGCATTGGTGGTAATCACATTCCCTAAACCTCGTACACATAAGATCGGGACTCTCAAAATCTTATCCCCAAACATATGAATATAAGTCTTAACTCCCATGTTTCTAAATGATAGATGTAACAATGCGCTCTTCCTATCACTAAGTCCTGAGCACTAAACATAATAATGAGTTTAATCTTTTTGCTCAATGGTAAACCCAATACACACCGAATCATAGCAATAAATTCCCTACACACCCGGGGATTAAACATTTCGATACAACTATACCCTTCGAAGTCTTTATAATATATACTATAAATGCGAGACCAACCCTCTCACAGGTGAGGCTTCGCCAGAACAAAACATCCCGCACTAGGGCAGCAACCCCGATAGCCTTACAATAACTGTCCACTATTGTTCTAACCATTACTTATAAAACCATAATCAGGATAATGTCATACTCGTTTAATGAATCACTAAGATGAGTAATCTTAATAAAGTATATAACACTATTAATATACCCATTTATCCTCCACGAATAACAATAAAGATAATCCCACTACACTAGGGAAAATATTCACATAATATTAAGGTTATAGATATACGCACTAAACTCGTCTCACATGCGAATCTAGCAATAAACAAAATGTAGTGACTCGCTCATGTCACATAAAACACACCTCATCCTCCGAGGATAAAACTCATACTTCTACCTTGTCAATCGCCTTGGCTTCTAAAATGGTTTCCGAACGTAACACGTCTGTCCGAACCAAATCGAAAACCACATTAACCATTGCCCTTGCTAGGTACCATACCTTGTTCTTTTACTCGCTTCGGGAAAATTAAGGTATGTGGTTTTACTCTCCACAAAATACCTCTATACATAATTAGTTTATCACCGGTCATACTGACCATTTTAGGGTTGTCCTTCTCTCAGACTTTGATAGGCTCGATTCCATATGGCTTACCCTGTTGTTACCTTATCTTTATTGCCCCTAAAGAACACGCTACTGTCTTCAACGACCCTTACTGAACTCACCATCATTTGGTAAGGATTCAGCTACCTGAATTATTTAAATGGGTCCCCTGATGGGTCTACCCCTTGCGGTGTTTCACTAACTGCATTTCATCCAGTCTTACTCTCCAGATAAATATTTTGATTCCTTTAGCTCCCTTCAGAAATAAGCATTAACATCTGTACGGACAAAATGTGACATTATCACCATATGAATCGACCGTATATTATAATTACCCTAAAGTGTTGTCAAGTTTTCTTATGCATCGATTTTCCACTTGAAATTCTCTTCTTCATTTGTATCACTTCATCCGTCACAAAACTCGCTAAATAATTAAATTCATTTTCACACATAGAACTCAGTCTGACCCTCCTGTGATGAGTTTCGAATAACATTAACATCTTATCCTAAACATCTGGTGAAGGAACTTGCGATCAAATCATAAATCGTACCTAAGATCCTTCCATTGACACAACATTCCACTTTTAAATACGGTGGTCGATTCCTTACCATTATAACTTTGCTTTGACAAGTTAAGAAAATTTTACCCCAAATATTCTCCTCCGGTTAACCACACTCCGCCATATGCCTAAGCCCTTGGATATTTTACCTTTGTTGGTTAACACACACAATTCTCGCATTTCTAGAACTTCCACTGATGGATCTCCCCAATATTTCGTTTGACTCTCTCCCAGTCCTACAATGTTGGGTGAGTCTGATTTGGCACCACATTCAACTATAACAACACTTGGAAATCATCTATTGCACCCTAGTCATCTTTACAGTCCTGACCTCTCATGCCATAATAAGGGTGACCTCGACTATGGTCATCATCCACGAATATACCCAACAACCTAAACTAAGGCCTGCCTCCTGCTGTCCACCCAACGGCCCTTTCCTGCCACATTTCATTGTTCGAACACGCCCTAACGCAAATAAGATTCACTAATATACATATGTTATTGCAGGAGAACGGAATCTCACCATAAAAATCAACAATCCTAAATATAGGGCTCTATATCAAACAAAGCAACGCTGGAAGCATAATAAGCCGCACAGATCCTAAGGACACTAGACCCGATGCTCTGATACCACCAGTAATACCACGCCTAATTAAATATCGGGTGATTAGTCCTTTATTAAATTAAAATGAAGGTGAGCGGTGTGGTTCATTCTTAGCATCACTGTCGAAAATAATTCTGCCATTTTAATCACCCTATAATTAATTAAGCTAAGTGTCAAAACATTTTAAAATACTAAATTCCATCGTAAAACCTTTTTAAATATAAACCAGTTTAAGAATAAAATAAATGCTAAGGATAACAATCATCCAAAAGAAACATGCCAACTAGATTATTCAACCCAAGAAAATATCCATAAGTATAATCAACATGACATGAAATAACTCCCAAATGAGTAATGAATACTGAAAACATAAATAAATACAAAATCTCTAATAAGTCTAAGCGGGAATAGGAAATCGGGTGACACATGACCTAGATATGAAAAACTTAATCAAGAGCGGAATCGAGGAAGAGGTCGTCTACTGCAAGGGCCTGCAACTCCAACATAAGCTGCAGCACGTCCAATCCAAAGAACCTACGCCCGACGCCCCTCTGGCTGGGCACCTGTAATACATACATATATACATATATATATATATATATATATATATATATATATATATATATATATATATATATATATATATATATATATATGGTCGTCTACTGCAATGGTCTGCAACTCCCACATAAGCTGCAGCACGTCCAATCCAAAGAACCTACGCCCGACGCCCCTCTGGCTGGGCACCTGTAATACATACATACATACATACATACATACATACATACATATATATATATATATATATATATATATATATATATATATATATATATATATATATATATATATATATATGTATATATATGAGAGAAAAAATGACAGGAAACGGGTCAGATCCCGAGTGTAAAACAGTTTTCAAAATAGTTTATCAAGTATTTAAAATGCTTACTAGCTCATATAACAACCATGTTAGTACACGACACTCTCTTGAGCATTCTCACCTCTCATCTAGTGCTCACGCCTACCGTATTACTAAAATGCCTCATAAATCTATCTAATTCATCTCCCATAAATTCTATTGTGAGCATCCATAAGAATATGATTTTAGTTTAGAGATTAGTCGCTTAACGATTACTTACGTCTATTATGTATTTATCAATATTATTGCAATGTTCCCGAACACTTACTATAATTATGGAGCATTTATACAATATTTATCTACTTATACGCACAGTAGAAGAATTTTATATATACGTATATATATATATATATATATATATATATATATATATATATATATATATATATATATATATATTAATCACTCATAAAATATATATACTATCGGCACCACACATAAAATCTATGGTGTTTGAATACTCTGTTGTCAAGTCCCTGTATCTCTCGTACTAAGGGAAATACTAGTTCGAAATCACTCTCGAACTGTATTAACACAATACACACATAATGGAGGCGAAGCATAGTTCCAAGTCATTAAGAGGTCAGCACATACCCCTCTCGTCTCTTAAAACCGTCTGACTATCATTCTTAGATAGTCTGTACCAAGGAATCCTATGTTTTAGGGTACAAGTCAATATTCACCATAAAGGTCCCTTCGAGATAAGACTCTTCCAGCGTGGCAACCTCCGTGATATCAAATAGCGCGGGTATGATTATACATAAATATAATATAAATACATACACATGCACTCGGTCATATATATAAATATTCTCATTTTCCAATTAGGTTCGTCCACGACCCATAATAATATTTTAACCGTACGTAACACAATTTTCCCAATTCTTAAGCATAAATAATTCATCTATATTTATTCTCAATAAAAATCATTTCATAATTACTTATCGTCCCTCGAAGTATTATCTCTTCTTAAAGGTTAATTCAGTAGGTACACCCTCTCTAACATACTGGTCTAAGTCATTCACTAATCACTCAATTTCATAGTTAACGTACGAACGATTTCTAATATGTGCCAAACCCCCATTAGCCCGCGGTTACACCCCATATAAAATTTCATTCAACGGAATTTACTTAAACCCTACTGTCCCTATTCATGACCCATTATACTCTTTACATGATATTTAAGGGTTCCTACGCTTTTTATCCGAATTAAACAAAAAGAGGAAAAACCTGTAGTTTCCATGAGGGTCGATCGATCGATCAAACAGTATTTCGAATTCTGCCATTGTTAACTACATGTTTCCTTCTTCAACCTCAACAAAACTCCATAATTGAGTCCCAAACTCCCAATTAATTAAACTAATAGTCATATTAACCTACCTAAATGATTTCCTACGTAAAGCATGTATGAATTTCATCAAAAGTATAGGATTAAAGGCCCAATTCATAATATTTATCAAGAACCCTAGTTTCATTATAATTTCCAATCTTCTAATTATTTTTCCAAATTTCTCACTTCTAAACCATTACAATTTCTTGGGTAATCCTCTACATATGATGAGATTTCCGTAATATATTTATTTCTTCTAAAGCATGTGATTTAAATTCCCTAAATCATCAAATTCTTCCATAAAACATATATTTATCAATCCTATTCTAACATGGGTGAAATATCAACTAGAAAAATAGCGAGATAGATACTTGCCTTAAGATCCAAGGTCTGATTCCACAAAGTTGACATGTATAAGCTTGATCCCCTCGCTCCGATCCACGTTTTGGTGGTGGTGGTGGTGCAATTGGGTTGGTTCTTGGAAGACTTTCTCCTTTCTTCCTCTCACTACCGTTCTAGACTTTTGAGAATGTCAGCCCTAGAGGAGTCTCCTAATATCTGATATTAATTCCCAATTTTCTTCATTTAACTAAGGCCTAATTTGGAAATGACTAAATCGCCCTCCCGGGGTGCCGATTAGGCCTAAAAATGCCCCGAGACCCAAACTAAATCCCCAGGTACACTTTTTTTACTATCCTGACCCTTTTGAACATGATGGCACACTCGAAAAGACCATACCGGAGACTTACAATTTAATTACATTTTTATTTCATTAATTTAGTCCCTACACAACACATGCACGTCCCGACTTATTTTCTATAATTGTCGTATTATTCACTCACGACAATTTTAATAAATTCAATCTCATATATTACTTTACTCATCTAGTAATATTCAACATAATTATTACCAATAATTACTAACTCTCGCCACGCTAGTAAATATTCAATAAAAAAAATTCGGATTAATCTCAAATTAATATATCCCAATTAAATTTAATTAATCTCATAATTAAAGGCCATAAAAATACGGGGTATTACAAAATAGTAAAATTCAGCTTGGGTTAGGTATAATCTTTGTGGACTTGATAATACTAGATATATGCAATTTCGAAATTATTATCGGAATGGATGCTCTATCAAGACATTTTGCCTATATCAGTTGTCAAGACAAGAAAATTTATTTTCGAAATAAAGAAATTTATTCCATTATATTTCAAGGATCAAGTCTGTCCAAACCCTTAAGTTTTTAACTTCAAAATTCTGCGTTAATCCCAAGAATTTTGGAACAATACGAAAATATTTTTCGTGAAGAATTAATAGGATTGCCCCCTTCTCGAGGGATCAAATTTAGTATAAATCTTTACCCGAATACTCTTCCTATTTTGATACCTCCATATCAAATGTCTCATTTAGAACTTCGAGATCTCCGTACCCAATTAGATTATCTTCTTGAAAAAGGTTTTATTCAACTTAGCTCATCTCTTTGGGGATCTCCTATATTATTTGTTAAGAAAGGTGATGGAAGCTTTAGATTATGCATAGATTATCGTAAACTGAACTCAGTAACTTTTAAGAAAAAGTATCCTTTACCTCGAATTGGAGATATATTTGATCAACTTCGAGGAGCAAGGGTCTTTTCAAAAATATATTTATGACCTGATTACCATCAATTACGATTCAAAGAAGAAGATATTCAAAAAACTATTTTTTGAACTCATTACGGACATTTCGAATTTACGGTCATGTCGTTTGGATTAACCAATGCTCCCGTAGCTTTTATGGATCTTATGCACATAATTTTTGGACCTTTTCTTGACTAATTCATTATCATTTTTATTAATGATATTTTGTATATTCCAAAAATTCAGTAAAACATGCACAACATTTAGAGACAGTATGAAGTACTCTAAGAAACCGTAGGTTATATGCTAAGAAAAGAACATGTGATTTTTCAATGAAGGAAATCAAATTTTTAAGACATGATTTTTGAAAATGGAATCCAAGTCGATCCTGCCAAAATTTCATCCATCTTAAAATAGAAAAATCCTACCAACATTTTCGAGGTAAAAAGTTTTCTAGGATTAGCCGGTTATTATCGTCATTTTGTGGAAGCATAATCTCGTATCTCTACCCTCTTAAAGCTAACTATGAAGAAAGTTCCATTCATATGGACGATGAATGTAGTCAAGCATTCCAAATTTTAAAGGACAAATTAAGTACTGCTGATGTCCTTACTATTCCTTCTCGTAATATAAGCTATGATGTATATATCGATGCCTCATTGAAAGGGTTAGGATGCGTTTTAACGAAAAATGAGAAAGTTGTGATGTATGGGTCATGACAACTCAAACTCATGAATAAAATTGCCCTATCCATGATCTTGAGTTAGCATCTATAGTTTTTTCTTTAAAAATTTGGCACTGTTATCTTTGTGGTGAAAATTTTCAAGTCTTTTTTTATCTCAAAAGTTTGAAATATATCTGTACTCAAAATGAATTATATTTAAGACAACGATGTTGGATAAAATTTTTGGAAGATTACCGATTTAAGTTAAACTACCATCCAGGGAAAGAAAACGTGGTAGCCAATATCTTAAGTCATAATCTAATAGGAAGACTCGATACTCTAATTTCTTACGATATTGTTGCTACCATAGAGCAGTATGATCTTCAATCAATCTCCCCTTTCTCAAAATTTTGTAACATTATTGTATATCCCGAATTAAGAGAGAAAATCTTAGTCCAGCAATATTAAGATCCTTTTATACAATCTCTTCAAGATAAAAATCCCAACTTCTTGTATGATAAGAAAACAGGTTTATGATTTAGAAATAGATTATATGTACCTGATAATTTATCTCTACGAGAGGAAGTGTTGCAAGAAGCCCATCATTGTAAGTTTATGATTTGTATCGAAATCTCCAATATGTCCATACTTTAAAAAAGAAATATTGGTGGCTAAATTTGAAATATGATATTGAGAATTTTTTTAAGGAAATGTCTTACTTATCATCAAGGAAAGATAGAAGATCAACATCCTAGTGGAATCCTCCATCCCTTACCAATTCCAGATTGGAGATGGGATAATATTACCATGGATTTTGTCAATGGACTACCTCCTACATCCTAAGGATATAATTCCATTTTGATAATAGTAGATCGACTTACCAAGTCTACTCATTTTCTACCAGTAAAAACCACCGATTCATTTCAAAAGCTCGGTAAACTCTATATCCGAGAAATTATCTGATTACTTGAAATTCCTTTACCTATAGTATCAGACAAATATTCCCATTTTATAAGAAAGTTTTTGCAAGCACTTCAAACTGAAATGGGTACTAAACTTCATTTAAGTACAACATTCCACCCACAAATGAATGGACAATCAGAACATACAATTCAAACATTGGAAGCTATGCTATGAGCTTGTACTTTAGATATGCCCAAAAATTAGAATGAACATTTACCCCTTTTCGAATAACAATAGTTATCAGTCAAGTATTAAAGTTGTTCCGTTTACAGATTTATATGGTAGACCTTGTCGTTCCCCTATATGTTGGGTAGAATCAGGAAATAGTCAATAATTTGGTCCCACGATAATCCAAGAAACTACAAAGAAAATACAACATATTTGAGATATGTTGAAAATAGCCCAAGATCGTTAGAAAAGTTAGGCAGATCAGTGGCGAAATCCCTTAGAATTTCAAGTTAATGACTGATTATTTTTTAAAGTTTCTCCTCGAAAAGAAATTTATGCTTTGGAAGAAAAGGAAAATTAGCCCCCAGATATATTTGGCCTTTCACCATTTCTAATCGTATTGCCCTGTAGCCTATTAATTAGAATTACCTTTGGAATTATCCAATATTCGCGATGTATTTCATGTATCTCATTTACACCAGTATATTTCTGATCCCTCTCATATCATCACATGGTAAGAAGTTTCTATCGAACCAAACCATTAATTTGAAGTACGTCCTATTCAAATTCTATATTGCCAAGTAAAATGTGTCAAGAAAGAGGAAATACCCTTAGTCAAATGGGAACCAGAACAATAAGCCACATGGGAACCAGAAAAAGCTATGAAAGATCAATATCGTGATCTCATCCAAGGGAAATTTGAGGATGAATTTTTTTAGATAGGTATACTGTAATACCGTGTAATTTTCAAAATAAAATAAATTGATAACCAAATCCCAAAAATATTTATTTTAAACCCCTATGATGACATCAAATTCAAAAGTATCCTAAAGAAGAATGAAACTACCCTTAATGCCATATAACTTTACTAAATTAACTGAAACACCCTGAAGTTTCAATAATTACAAACTAGAAAAATCGCTCACTATGTTATTTTAACAAAATTTAAAATGGTTTCAATGAGTTTTGAAATTAGTTTTTAAGAAAACTATTTCAAAAATATTTATTAAAACACAAGATGTGTAAAATAGTTTTTGAACGAATTATTTTAGTCTCTTAGAAATAGATTTTAAACTAAACATAAGTATGATTTACAAAATGTAGTAATAAAGAGATAAAAATCACACACAAGCAAGAGGGAATTTTTAACGTGGTAAACCCCATCCAATTGGGGAAACATCCACGGTGACCTCTACACCACAAAACAAAATCCACTATAAACAAATCATACATCCAATCCTATTCTAAGTAAATAATTAGACCTAAGCGAGAATCCTCTCCTTCTAGGGTATCATCTTCTAACTTATTTAAGAATATGGCTCGTCCTTTCTTTATTACATACCTTGCTTTCTTTATCCTTTAACTTGATGTCGACTCAACAGTCAAAATCTCTCAATCAACAGCACACTTTAGTGTTTGTGGATGATTGTGTAGTGAGTGAAGTGCCTAAATGATATTCATGTACTCACTCACACTTAATACAGACAGATCCTATAAATTACGATAGAGATAACAATGAAATACATTTTTACACTTCTGAAATTTAGACTTGTTTTTTTCGTGCAAAATATTTCAAGATTTGATTTCTTTTAGATATTTAAAACACTGATCCACATAAATTATTTATAAACACAATTTTTCGATATGAAAAATTTTCAGATCCGAATCATGAAAGTCATTATTTCAGTTAGTAAAAATAAGAGAAGTTGGACTTAAAAGGTTTTAAAACTTCTTAAAACAGAATCCAATCTAGAGATAAGATTTCTGAAAAAAAGAATTAAAAACTACCTAGAACTAAACTTAAGATGTATCACAGTATTTAGATCTACAAATTTCTAAAAAAAAATGAGATCCAAAATAGTGAGGCTAGAGAGAGATTACAACAGCGAGGAATAAACAAGCATAACTCTCAATATTTTTCTAAAAATATTTTCTCAAAAATTCTATACGAAAAATATTTTTCTCCTAAATTTTTCTTTTCTCTCTCTTCTCTCTTTTCTCTTTTTTTTTTCAAATCTCAAGACTCTAAAAAAAACTCTCAAAATAAAGGAATAATCTTCCTTATATAGGCCTAACGAAGGATCCAGAAGATCCATTTGAAATTAAGGGTTGGGATTAACTTTGATTTAAAACATTGAAATCTAATGGATGAGAAATGATCGCACTAAAACAAAAGTTGATTGATTAAAGTCAGACGCACATGGATCAACTATGGGGACAAGAAAACCATTGATTCATTTAACGGTTGAGATTAGGTGCATGGTATGTGAGTATAAACAAACACAGATTTAGCCAATCACAAGCCAACACGTGCATGTTTCTTAATGAATCAAAAACAAGTGTTTTTAAGTTTTAAAACTCCATTTTCTACCACAAATGTTTAATTCAATTTTGAATTCTACCTAAGCCATTTTTATAGGAACTTATAAAATTCATATTTTATACCCAAAACAATTTAAACCTTATTTTAATTATTTCAAATATATATTTTTGTTGTTTTAAAATTTCCAAAAATTATAGAAAAGTCATTTTAATTCTAATCAACACACAACAATGAATTATGATATGAAAAGCAATCCTATGAGTTGTGAGTGTATTGGAATACTACCTTTGCACTGACTGAGGATTTTTTGCTGACGTTGAGGTAGCATATGAAGAGGCTATATTGTACTTTAAGGAGGGACTTAAATTTTGCCAATATTTCCAAACTAGTTGAGGTTCATATATAGTGCAGACTTAAATGAGTCAAATATATAATGGGCTTCAATGTCCCCGCTTGGGAATTAGAGAAAAAATCTCCTTTGAGTTACCTAGGACTTGTAGGGATATAAATAAGAAAAAACTTATTCCTATACAAAAATTCTAACTACCCAATTCCTAGAAACCGAAAAGTACATAACTCAACTATCATCAGACCAATACCCTAAGAGGATCAAATGATGCCGATTCCTAGTTCCTGAAAAAGATTATAGCAACTAATAACAAATATCAATAAATTAGTCAAGTTTTGCAATAACTATCTTAATGGACTCAAATCTCTCTCCCTCGTTTTATCTCAATTGGACAAAGGGTGAAAACATAAAATGAATATAAACAAGAAAGGTAAACATGATTATTATCAACCTAAATCATACAACGGGTCACCTCAAGGGTCTCCTACATAAGATAGAGAAAGGAGGCATTTTTTTCTATTTATCAAACGACCATGCCCTGTATCCTCAAAGACCAATTATAAGCATGAAAGAAACCGAAGGATATGACATGAGATATATAGCAAAATCAAGCATAATCATACCGATGGATTTCCTTAAGGATTAAAACGTAAATTATTCAAAGGTTTGGTGAACAAGTCAGCTAGTTGATGTTAAGTGGGTAGGTAGTTAACCTTTAATTCTTTAGACTCAATAAGTTCACGGATAAAGTAGTGTCTAATTTTAATATGTTTTATATGCGAATGTTGAACATGATTTTTAGAGATATTGATCGCGCTTTTATTATAACAATATAAATTCAGTTTTTCTTCATTAATACCGTAATCGCTAAGCATTTACTTTATCCATAATAACTGAGTGCAGCAAATACCTGTCGCTATGTATTCTGATTTAGTTGTTGAAAGTGATATGAAACTCTGTTTTTTACTGCTCCACCCGACTAAGTTGTTACCTATGAAGTAACATGCACCGAAAGTTCTTTTGTTGTCATCTAAGTAGTCGGCCCAGTTAGCATTGATGTACCCTACAATTATGCTTATGGTGTCTTTTGTGTACCATATACCTAGATTTATCGTACCCTTAACATATTTGATTATATGTTTAACACATAAAAGGCGACATTCCTAAGGTGCACTTTGGTAGTGAGAGCAAACATAAACAGCGTACATAATATCGGGTTGAGAAGTTGTTAGATGTAGTAAACTGCCTATCATACTTCTATATAGTGTAGGATCTACGAGTTTCCCATTCTTGTCTTTGGATATTTTCGTAGAGGTGCTCATGGGAGTCCTAGAAACTTTAGCATTATCTAGACCGATTTTTTAACTAATTTAATTGCATATTTAGACTGCGATAAAAATAACCCACCATATTTTTATCTGACTCGAAGACCTAAAAAATATTGAGGCTCCCCGATAAGCGATATTTGGAATTCCTCGTGCATAATAGTTGAAAAATCTTTAACATGAGCCAGAGAAGTAGATTCAAATATAATTTCGTCAATACATACTTTATCAATTAAAAGTTGTTTATTAAAATGTTTGACAAATAAAGTTTAGTCATTTTTTCCATGTTGGAACCCTTTATTGATTAAAAAAAGGCAAGACGTTCATACCAGGCCAGAAGGGCTTGCTTTAAGTCGTATAATGCCTTTTTCAATCAAAAGACATGGCTCAGTTGATGAGGATCAATAAAGACTTTCAGTTGTTCAACGTAGATCTCCTCTGTCAAAATACCATTTAAAAAAGAGGATTTAACATCCATTTGATAAACGGTTAATTGTAAGTGACAAGATATGAACAAGTGTAAGCAAACAGATTCAATGTGAGTAACTGGGGCAAAGGTCTCCTCAAAATCTATTCCTTCAACTTGAGAGTATCCCTCATAAACTAATATATTTTTATTTCTAACTATCATCACTAATTCGTCTGTTTTATTTTTAAAAATCCAATGAGTGCCAATAACACTTTTATTTTTTGGCCTAGGGACGAGATGCCACACATCATGACTCTTAAACTGGACTAGCTCTTCTTTCATAGTACCAATCCAAAAGGATTCACTAAGTTCCTCATTTACATTCGTTATTTATACTAGAGAAACATAGCACACAAAATGGGCCACGTTATGTAATTGGGATCGCATTCGCACTACCTCACTAGGGTTATCGACAACATTATCAATGGGGTGATCTTTAAAAACCCAATTGGGTACTAGAGGGGTCTCAGTTAGTAAAGGATAATCTATCTCTAGAGAGTCATAATTAAAAAAAATCAGACTCCTTCACGATAATTAATCCTTGTCCTTTACTCTCGACATTAGTGTCACTCGCTATCACATTTATTGATTCCATGACTACTTTGGTACACAAATTACAAATGCGATATGCCCTACTATTTGGAGAGTAACCTAAAAATATGTCTTTGTCGCCATGGGTTTCAAACTTAGATAGGTGTTCTCTATCTTTTCAAACATAGCACATACTCCCCAAAGTTCAAAAATATTTCAGATTGGGATTTTTACCAAAGTTCATAGGTTGTTTGTTTTATATTTTTTCGAAGATAGACCCAATTAATGATGTGACATGATGTTTAAACTGCCTCAACCCAAACTTATTTTGGAAAGTTCTTAGCATGTATCATGTGGGTACCTTGATTTGTCACTTTGGCCCAGACGAGTATCCCAATTACACATGACCCAAAGTCTAGAGGCCTCACGCCTTAACCAATTCTGTTATGACCCATTCAGTTCCTAAAATCTCTCTTCAGAGATAGTTTATGGATTATGAGATAATGTGGAGGAGTCCCACACCTCCACTCTCTGAAATAACATGTATATATCAAACCCTTAGCCCAGGGCAAAGGGCATGCAATTTTGTAAACACTCCTCCGGAGTAAAGAGCAGTAAAATACTAAGAGCACCACCGTGGACGTAGGTCTTCTTGCCGAACCACGTATATCTTGTGTTGTGTGTTATCATTGCCATTATTTTAAATTCGTTATTTATTCTGGTGATTGCCTTTGCTTATTATTTTGTGTTGAGTATAATTATCACCACAATTGGCGCCGTTTGTGGGAAACATTAGTTTTCCTTTAAGAAATCCTTCACCAAAAAGAGTTTGCAATGTCTAGTCATAGAAGAAATGCCCCTCAAGCATGGGATATTCAAGAGCAACCTGCCCCTCATAGGCTCAGATCTGAAGTTTGACGTTCAAATCCTAGGACTCGCCCAGAATGGCAAGCTTCGGAGGAAAGCCAAGGACCAGCTAGGTCCACACAGGTCTCTAAGTTGATCGATGCCTATGAGGCCAGGCTCCAAGAGCAAGAGGAGGCCACTCGCAAGAAAGAAGACAAGAATTATCATCTCAAAATAAGATTGGAGAAAATGGATAAGGAACTCCATTGTATCACCAGGCAACGTCAATATCGCACTCCTAGCCCTCAGGCGAGCAAGTCTCACAGTCGAGGAAGGAGAACTAGACGTGGATTTCAAAGATTTCAAGAACACATGTCAGATGATGACTTGATCGAACAAGCGCAACCAGCTCGCCATTACAGGATCCCAGCTCAAGGAAATGATGACATACAGAATTTAGTCCGGAGAGAAATGGACCAGCACCCAGCACATGGGGTGCCAGATCGACCAGAGAGCTAGCTAGGCGAGCTCTCAGGTTCCAGATGAAATCCCCTTTCTCAAGGGAGATAGAAGAAGAGGAATCCCCCAAGAAGTTAGCGATTCCTAGATTCAAGATCTATGACCGAAAGACTGATCCTATCGATCATGTTAGGCAGTACAGACAGGCCATGACCCTCTGGAACCATAAGGAAGCATTAATGTGACGGATCTTTCCCTTGAGCTTGCACGATATAGCCCAAAAGTGGTTCGAGAGACTCCCTTGTAGATACATCAGGAGCTTCGAGTCCTCGACAAAGCTCTTCACAGCTCGCTTCATCACCAGTAGCTCCTATCGAAAGAGGATGGATGCCCTATTAAAAATAAAGAAGATGCCTCAGGAGAGCCTTAGAGATTACGTGAAAAGATATTAGGAGCTGTTCAACAAGGTTGAGGACTGCTCGGAGTAGGTCGCTGTGGCATCCTTTAAAATTATCTTACCCAACTCCCGCCTCTTTCACCAGTCCCTCACTAAGAAGGAGGCCACGACCATTGACGACCTAATAGTTGGCATTGAAAAATACTCCAAGGTTGAGGATGTGACCCGCCTAAGTGCAGGGAAGAATGGTTGCACCAAGTTTGCTGGAAAGAGAAGCGATAAATCTGAGAACCAGAATAAAAGACAAAAAAATGGGGGCAAGAGTGGCTCCAAGAGAGGAAAAAAAACAATTCTTCAAAAGCATTTCATCCAGTGAACACTGTCTTTGAAGAACCAATCTACAAGATTCTAGCGAAGATCAAGGACAAGACGTTCATTAAGTGGCCCAGAAAGATGGGAGGAGATCCCTCAAAATGGAACAATGCACTGAGATGTGCCTTCCACAAAGAGGGTGGACACAAGACCGAGCACTGCAAAGCTCTCAAGTCTCACATTGAGGATTTAGCCCAAACTGGACATTTGAACAAATTTATGGAAAAGAAGGCAAAGAAGGTCGCTGCCAATGGAGACCCAAGGCCTGACAACGTGCTCGAGGAGGACGCTGGCCATGAGTTTACAGTGATTCATGGGGCATCAGACCTGAAGCAGATTCAGGGAAACTTAGCTCAGATGGAAGTTAAAAAGCTTACGACAGCAATAAATCTTTTCAAATCAACCCAGCTAAAATGCAGGAAGGGAAGCGTCGATGAGTAGATGAAGTCGACTACAACAGGCACATTGTGTTCACTGACGAAGACCTAGTGCGAGTGGGGACCCCACATCATGATGCATTGATCATTACACTTAGGATAGTTAACTACGATGTTGATAAGTTTCTCGTCGACCAGGGTATCTCATCCGAAGTAATGTATCTCGACCTATTCAGAAAGTAAAGTTAAGCATCGCTGACTTGAAGGAAGACACTATCCCTCTAGTTGGCTTCGCTGGTAAAGTGACCATCCCTTTAGAAAAGATTGTACTGCCAGTAAGGAAAGGAAGTGTCTCCAAAATAATTGAGTTTCTAGTGGTCGACATTGACTCATCCTACCAGGCCATCCTTGGCAGAGGGTGGCTACATGCGCTGACGTCTGTCCCCTCTACCTACCACCAAAAACTTAAATATTTGACTGAGCTAGGAGTGATAGAGATCCATCGAGATCAGGCTATGGAGATAAAGTGTTTTATAGAAGCCATTCACCCAAAGTCGGAGAAGAAGCTCAAGAAGGCTAAGAAGAAGTTTAAAGAATAGGAAGGTTTGATACCTTCCAAATAGCAGTTAAAACATGGAAGACCTGGAGTGGAGGAGACCAGGCTCCTCCCTTCTAAGCAGGTCGTTGATAACCTAGAAGAGGTCGCAGCTGGTGGCAGGAAGGAAGATAGGATGTTCTTGATCAGAACCTCTCCACAGATTGAGAGAATGAGGAATTAATAGTACTTTTGTAGAATAACTTAGACATTTTCGCGTGGGAACCCTACGAGCTGCTTGGGATTGATCCCAGTGTGGTTTGTCATCAGTTGCACGTTGACCCAGCTTTCAAACTGATAGTGCAAAAGGCACGATGAACTGCACCCTAGAAGGCCAAGGCTGTGGATAAGGAAGTGTAGAAGCTACTGGATAAAGGATCCATATGGGAAGTTTAATTCCCTAAGTGTATGTCCAACCCAGTAGTGGTCCCAAAGTGAAATGGAAAATGGAGAGTTTGTATTGACTTCATTTACCTTAACAGGGCATTCCATACATATAATTTTCTTCTCCCAAAGATCGACCAGTTGGTGGACGCCACAGCAGCTCATGAAAGAATGAATTTCCTGAACGCATACTCCGAGCACCACCAAATCCCTTTGCACGAGCCAGATTAAGACAATACAGCATTCATCACCGCTGTCAGGTTATATTGTTATAAGGTCATACCCTTTGGGTTAAAAAATGTAGGAGCAACCTACCAACGGTTGGTCACCAAAATGTTTAAAGACCAAATAGGAAACACCATGGAAGTCTACATCGATGATATAATCGTCAAGAGCACGCATAAAGAAGAACACATGTCATACCATCAAGAACCTTCAAAATCCTCAGGAAATACCGAATGAAGCTCAACACAAGTAAGTGTTCCTTTGGTGTCCAGTTAGGGAAATTTCTCGGGTACTTAGTTAGCGAGAGAGGCATTCAATCCAACCTGAACCAGATTGATGCCATCAATAGGGTACAACCATCCTGTACGATAAAAGATGTGTAAAAGCTCACGAGGATGCTCGTCGCCCTAAATCGGTTCATCTCGAAGTCATCCAAAAGGTGCCAGCCATTCTTCCAGTTGTTGAAGAAAAGAAAAAAATGTAGAGTGGAATAAGGATTGCTCGAAGGCATTAGAGGAGCTCAAAGCTTAGCTCATCACACCACCCTTTCTATTAATACCTCAAGAGAACGATTCCCTGTATTTATACCTCGCAATTTCCATCCACGTTGTCAGCTCGGCACTGGTATGCGAAAGAGAGAGAATCCAACACCGATTCTATTATGCGAGTAATACCCTCTTGGATGTCGAATAATGATACCTACCACCGGAAAAGCTAACCTTTGCACTAGTGGTAACCTCGAGGAAATTAAAACATTACTTCGAAGATCACTCTATCGCCGTCTTTACATCTCATCCCCTTAAAGCAGTCCTGCGAAAAATAGATCTCTCCGGTAGACTATCAAAGTGGTCAGTCAAGCTCGGGTGATTTGACATCCAGTTTCAGCCAAGGAATGCAATCAAGGGACATGTCGTCGTCGACTTCATCACAGAATTTACAGGAGAACATCCTTGCGACCAACTTCAACCTGTTGATTAAAGGGAAGACCACTCGGCACAATGTGTTTGGTGACTTTTCATTGGCGGAGCCTCCAACTCCAATGGGGCATGAGTGGGCATCGTGCTAGTTACCCCTGAGAGTGAAATCGTCGAGCAAGGAATCAGCCTTGGATTTAAAGCCTCCAATAATGAAGCAAAGTATGAATCATTGATAGCAGGACTACAGAAGGCACATGTACTGGGGGCAAGACAACTTCAAGTATTCGAAAACTCACAATTGGTCTCCAACTAGATAAGTGGAGACTTCAACGCGAGGGATGAGAGAATAGAGGCCTACCTCGCCACAATAAAGAAATTAATGTATAACTTAGAACAAGTCAGTGTCCAACAGTTTCCCAGAGGATAAAGTAGCCATGTTGATGCCCTAGCGGCCTTGATCTCAGTGATCAAGTCTGACTTGAAAAGAATAATCCCGATCGACTTCCTCGCCCAGCCAAGCATTAACCAGATTAGTGAACTGTAAGACACAGGTCATGTTCTCCAAATTGAATCATCCCCGATCTAGATGGACCCCCTAAGGGATTATTTGAAAGATGGTGCCCTACCAGACGATAAGAAGGACACTCATCAGATAAGAGTCAAAGCTACTTGCTTTTACTTATCTCCTGAGGGTAAACTTCATAAGAGATCTTTCACTGGTCATTACCTCCAATGCGTTCACCCGAAGGACGTCGAGCAAGTTCTGTACGAGCTCCATGAGGGAATCTGTGGGAGTCATATTAGGGTAGGACACTAGCTTTTCGAGCAATGAAGGAAGGCTACTAGTGGCCGTACAGGCAAAATGATTCTGGGATATATGTTCGCAAGTGTAAAAAATGTCAATTCCATACTCCTATGTTTCACCAACCGGCCAGTGACCTAAGTCACTTACTAGCCCATGGCCTTTCGCCCAATGGGGGATGGACATCGTAGTCCTACTTACTACCGATGCTGGTAATCACAAGTATTTGTTAGTCGTAATAGGCCACTTCACCAAATGGACAGAGGCAAAGCCGCTAGCAAACATCAGAGATGGGGATATGATAAGGTTCATATTGAACAACATTATCACCCGCCTTGGGATACCTAGGACCATCATCATTGACAACGGAACCCATTTTAAAAGTGGCCTCTTTCAGGGTTTCTGTAATGACAACGGGATTAGGCACCATTTTAGCTCAGTGGCATGTCCTTAGAGCAACAGGTAAGTTGAAGCTTCTAAAAAAACAGTGATTGATGGATTAAAGAAACGATTGGAGCGAGCCAAAGGGGCATGGGTGAACAAGCTGCCACACATCCTATGGGCCTAATGCACTACCCCACGACAAACAATCGGGGAAACCCCATTCTCACTGACATATGATATGGAGGTAATCATTCCGTTGGAAGCCGACCTCCCCACCATGAGGTTCACCCTGGTCGACCAAGGCCAGAACGATGCAGTATTGCTCGCTGAGCTTGACGTAGTTGAGGAACGAAGAGAGATGGCTTTATTGAAACTAGCAGGCTATCAGCAATAGCTAGCAAAACATTAGAACAAGAAGGTCAATCCAAAAGCATTCCAAGTTAGGGACTACGTCTTAAGGAAAGTTCTTGGCAGCGCAGTAAAACCATCGGATGGCAAGTTAGGACCAAACTGGAAGGGACCATTCAAGGAGATAAGGGACAACTACAAGGAGCCGATCACTTGGAAATGCTGAAGGGCAGGGATATACCTCGAGCTTGGAACGCAACCAATTTAAAGAGATTCTACTTCTAGTTTTTCGTGTCGATCTTTTATTACAATATTGAAATTTGCAATTCATTTCCGATTAATGAAAGATTGTTTGGTAGTAGCATTCTACAAAATGTTGATTTTATCTCAAATACTTTTTAATTCATGCACCTTTTCCATGTTACAGGCTCCACTCTCAACATATAAAAGTAGGGTATTACCGTCCTCAGGTTTTCGTTATCAAACACAAATAACCTCATAGCATTGCCCCAGGTAATATATGAATCCCTACAGGGGACCCTTAGGCAGCTCGACCAACCCAGGTTAGTCTCCAAACAATGTTTGGACCAAAAAACCTGCTCGGATAGAACATCCAACACCAGGTGTGTCCTCGCCATTGCCACACTTAGGCCTAAGGAAGTGAGACGACACAATCTAAAAGGTAAAGTGAGGCAGAATGGTATCTTATAAGCATACTGGACTGGGGGGATACTCACTCAACAAATCAACTCTTCCTATATTCAATCTAGTCAGCTAAGAAGATCCCAGGATAATCAAACAAGAAATCAATGAAGTAAAAAATACACGACACATGTTTATCCGAAAAATCGGCCAAAAAATAATTATTTTATTACTTCACTACATGTACAAAGAGTTACATTTATTGAATTGAACAAATCCTACTAAGTAATAGGTCACCGAGCAAGATAGTCAGCCACTTGCGCTCTTCGGCCATTGTCTGGGTGAGGAACTAATTCATCCTTGACTTCATTTTCATCTGGTTCCAGTAGCTTCCTGGGGAGAGCATCAATGGGGACCCACTGATCATCCCTCCTAAATGGGATATGCATCAAAGTTAAGGTTTAGATCTCATGGCGATACCAGAGAACCGAGTTCCTAGTGACCTGCAACTCCCTAAAAGCACTCAACCATCCTCTAACAAAGAATAACTCCTTGACCTCCTTCAACTTCATAGGTGCATCGGTCCATTCCTGATTATAACCATTAGCCCACACCTGCCGAGGACCATTCTTGAACAGGTTCCTCAGCAAGGTAACATCTCTTTGGAGGCCAATATTTATCACATACGCCCTGCGAACATCACCCCGAAGCTCGAAAATCTCTCTAGCCGAGCTACTACTATCAGTACCAGATTGTGACCTAGTTGATGAGGAGCCCTGCAAAACTTGGGGGGTGATGCTCGACGCATGCTCTCTAAGTCAAGAAAACTTTTTCCTTAGAGCGTCATTCTTGTGTTGAAGTAATTTTCCAACTTGACTAATCTTAAAGGCATCCAAAATTTTAGTCCTCAAAGCATTCACTTACTCTTGAACGGAAGTGCCAACCTCTTCCATCTCCTGAAGACTATCTTTCAGTTTGGCAACAAGATCCGACTGGTCCTTATAGTTTTGATTCCTCGACCTAAGAGACTTGCAAATTCTTACAAAGGCTTGGAGAACTTAATTTGCTCGTGTTAGGACCAAGAATCTTTTCTCGTTGAGAAGTATCAGGTAAATACTCATTAACATCAATCATCTACAAACCATATAAGCATTGAAGGACAAAGAAATCAGTATGCAGAAGAAAAAAGAATTTCATTTCAGTAAAAAAGAGAGTCAAAGTACATCAGCAGAAAAAAAAAAAAAGAACAACAAAAGTGAAAAATATAAAGGGTTCCCTAAAGGAGGCTAGCTGGGAACCTCAGTTTGCTCTAAAATCGTTGGTTGCTTTCCCTTATCTGCAACAGCCCCAGGAGCGCATCCCTTAGACGGAGCGGTCACTGTCCCCTGGTTAGGGGGAGTATATACAGGAGCAGTCTGGACAGCAAGAACACCTTCATTGATAGCAGGAGGAGGCATCTCATAAATAACAGGCTTAGGGCCAGGATTGTGCTCGTTAAAGAGTGGAGAGTCAATATCCACCTCGATCTCCAGAAGAACCTTATTCCGACCCTTCTAGAAGTTGAGATGGCTAATGTAACCAATCTGAGCATCAACATCCTCATACGCATCAACCCATCCAGCGTTGTATGAGATCTCCTTAAGGGTGGCCGCCTCAGATTCCACCTTCTTCATCTTTTTTGTGAGCACCTTGTTCTCCTCCACCACAGCCAGCTTGCTCGCGCAGACCAAATTATAGGACTATCTCAGCTCCTAAATACCCTTAGCTGCTGCCTCCTTCGCTTGATTGGCTTCAGTTAGGGCTAGATCGAAAGACTTTTGAGCAGTATTGGTGGCCTTTAGACTAGCCTCCAGTTCAACATTCTTCCTATCCAACTTGGCATTTCTTCTCGCCAGCTCATCACGACTGCGGTAGAGGACAATGAAATCGGTCACAAACTACAGAGAAAATGGAAATATTAGCAAAGGAAGTATTGAAAGAATATTATAATAACAATGAAGTAAAATCAAGCTTACCAAGGATAGCCTATGACTTGACTTTATATCTAACTGGTCGGCCCCCATCGTCTTCTGGCGACCAGCTGATAAAACTTCTCTCTCGAGCATTATCGGAGCCAACTGAGGGAAAAGGGCAACAGAAGCCCCTTTGGGAAGAGCAGAAACGAGCACCAGAGACTTCCATGCCTTCTTCCTCACCTCTTCCCTCCTCTTTTCTTATTCTCTCTCCTTTTTCTTGTTCTTAACCCTCTTTCTCTCCTATTCTTTCTTCCTCTCTCTTTCTCTCACCTGTGCCTCCTCCTTCTTCTTCCTCTCTTGCTCATGAGCACCAGACTGGGAAACGGTCATAACATGCCCACTCCTTAATTTTTGCTTCTTCGATCAGCGAGAAAGAAGCATGTGGTCTTCATCATCATCTGGAATCAAATTCTTCCTGGGAGGAGCCATAGCTTCCTCACTAGAGCTACTGGAATCCCCTGAAGACCCTTGAAACTCTGAGACCTCTTCTAAGATGGAAGATTCTTCACTACCAGAGCTCTCCTCACCGGAATTACCTTTAGCAACTCCCCTATTAGCACCCTCGCTCTCCTCACCAGAGCTACTTTCCTCCTCGTCCAATTAGATTGGGTTGGCAGTAACCTCTTCTGTGATGTCTAGCTCAGGAATGCTATCCACAGGTCACACAATGAAACTGGATCCAACATTCTTGTATTCTAGAAGGAACACCGCTGATCGAGGATGCTCACCGTCAGCTAAGAGTTCTCTAATTTTCTAAGCCTTAACCAGCTCGACAACCCGAATATAACGAATATCTGGTTCTGAGTTCTTTATCTTCGCAAAAAAAATGAGAACGATATGATAAAAACCATAGATTAACAGAGGACGAATGATCAGAACAAGAGTTATGTCAACCTATATATTCCTCCCGATAAAAGGAAATCACGAATCTCCCAGACCTTGACCCTTCAGTATGGGGAGGGAACTGCCAATTTCTGACAATAAACCCCTCATGCCAGTAGTCCTTGTGGGAATCAGGTAGGTTCCCTACCAATACCCTATCGGACTCTTGGCCTTAAGGTAAAGAATACCAGAGCTTTTTCGAGAAAAAGAATAGTAGAAGAAGATTCCAGCAAGCCCTGGATTGGTGCCATAGAGCTGATTAATTCTATACACACCATTGACATTTTTCCAAACATTTGGCGAGCACTGTGCAAGGACTATATCGAAGTAACTACAAAAGTTTAAAAAAAAAAGCAATTTTGGGGAAAGGTGAGACCCTCCTGGGATAACAGGAGAACATGTATCTTGTGACCGTCCTCAGTGTCTCTAATATTACGAGGAACAGAGGCATATTCGATATCTACCCAGTTTGGAATATTATAGAATTTCCTAAATTTGATTATCGACCTATTGCCCATCTTCATCATCATAAAAGAGAAACCCTAATATAAAAAATGAAGAAATCCCAACAGAAATAGAAAAAAGAAGGAGTGTGAAGAACTTACGAAGTAAGAATCATCTTGAGACAATGCAAATCCACAAGCAAGGATGATGAAAAGATAAGGAAGAAACTCGGAGACGAAGACCTGGGAATGAGCCGCAACAGTAAGAAGTCAAAGAAATCTAGAGAGTGCAACTAAATTTGAGACAACGACAGGAAAACACCTCTCTAGAGCTGTTTTAAACCTTTATAATCATAACGCACAGGCAACGAGGCAGTCTGCCACTTAAATCAATTCGGGAAAGACACTTTAATACCAAAAGTGTGGCACGATTTAGAAAAATGCCATTAAGGCAAATCATTTAAAATTATTGAGCCCAAATTCTGACCCAAAAGTTTTAGGGGAAATTGTGGGTACGTCGATTTGTCACTTTGGCCCAAACAAGTAGCCCAATTACACACGACCCAAAGTCTAGAGGCCTCGTGCCTTAACCAATTCTGTTATGACCCTGTCATTTCCTAAAATCTCTCTTCAGAGATACTTTGGGGATTATTAGCTAACGTGGAGGAGTCCCACACCTCCACTCTCTGAAATAACATGTATATATCAAATCCCTAGCCGGGGGCAAAGGGCATGCAATTTTGTAAACACTCCCCAGGAGTAAAGAGCAATAAAATACTGAGAGCAACACCGTGGATGTAGGCCTTCTTGCCGAACCATGTATATCTTGTGTTGTGTGATGTGATTGCCATTCTTTTAAGTTCGTTATTTATTCTGGTGATTGCCTTTGCTTGTTATTTTGTGTTGAGTTTAATTGTCACCACATATCACTACCTACACCATTTCCTAGATTTTTCGATTCTTACGCTCAGCAACACCATTTTGTTGAGGTGTTTTAAGAGCACTAAACTCATGCTGATAAGCATTACCACTACAGTACTCTGCTACACCTAATTCCTTAAATTCACCCCCTCTGTCGCTACGTATTCTATTAACTGGGGTATCTTTTTCATTATCGATTCTTAAAAGTATTTTAAAAAATTTCTCGAAATGTATCAGATTTTTATTTTAAAAGGCTACCCAAGTGACCGCATATAGTCATCCACAATGACTAAAATGTAACTGTTACCACAAAGGCTCACAGTTCACGAAGGACCGATAAGATCCATGTGGATTATCACTAGAGGTTTAGAAGTTAAAATGTATTTAACTTTCTTCTGAACAGATTTAGTCATTTTTCCTTCCAGACACGACCCACAAACAACATTCGGAAAAAAAAATATTTTTGGTAAAACTCTAACTATATCCTGGGAGGTTTATTTGTCAATATTATCGTAAATAATGTGGCTTAACCGGTTATGACAGATTTTATTTTCATCAAGTGTGGCTATCCTATAAGTATCATTGACCGGACTTACTGTGTAGCAGTTATCTGGGGTCCTGTGACCTATAAGGATACAATCACCATTCTTATTTAAAATCTTGAATTAGGTTTTTGAGAATGTAACAGTGTGGTTGGAGTCACAAAATTGTGATATGATCAACAAATTGTCTTTAAGACCTTTCACTAATATGACATCTATGAGAATATGGAGTCGCTTTTCTTTGACTGTTCCTTTGACTATTATTGGAGATAATATACATCTCGAAACAAAACATTCCCTCCTAAGAAGTTAGTTATGTTGGATAATTTAGTATCATCTTCGGTCATCTGCTTGGAACATCCAGAGTCTAAGTACCATCCAAATGTTGTGCTCTCAGCTTTTAAAGCACTAGTGTGACACCTCGACTAAATAAATACCGGGTAGCTACTCCTTTATTAAATCAATACAAAATGCCAAGTTGGTTCAGTTAATAGCATCACTGTCGAAAACATTTTAATAATCACTAACCACCTAGTATTTAAAAAGTAAGTTGCCAAATTTTAATTTAAGTCTGATTAACATGCAGTAAAAGAATAATGGAAGAACAACATAATCCATTCACCATAACGAAGTAATGAAATAATCAACAAATAATAATAAGTCCGGAGGAAAAACTCCTCACAAAAATCCCACAAGTGAAAGTAAAATGACAAGTCTGAATCCTGAATTAATTACATGCCCGAAGTCTGAATATCTAAAATAAATGAAAAGTCTCTAAAAGAAATGGGCGACATGCCCTACAACTGATAAGTGCTGAATATAGAGTCAAGATAGATGAAGCGTCTACAAGCAAAGTCCTGTAACTTCCACAAACAGCTACAACTCGTCACCTGAATGAGGATCCTAAGCATGGTGTCCTTGTGGCTGGGCACCTAAAATGGTTTTTACAAAAATAGATTTGAAAGCAAATGGGTCAGAGCCCGAAAGTGGAAATCATTTTAAAAATAGCAAGTGTTTTAATAACATTAAAACATTAAATGCAAAATACATGTTAGGACGTGCACTCACATGAAATTCTCACCTCTCGACTACATGTGCACTCCTAACGTACCTTACACATCTAAATGACATATATATCTAACCAAAACGTAATAAGTTCTACCCCTTACTACTCGATCCCCATGATGCATTCTAGCGTTATCAATTAAATAGAGGGCTTTACTTAAACTCATATTCTCAATTAGTAATACAATTCACTATCAAGTAACCCGTTATGTTTTCTCAAAACAATACCATAATTATATTCACAATATTAACATGAAAGTTCCCATCAATTAAATGTATATTATTCACGTCATAAATATACAATACAAGCACCCCGAGACTAGCTGCGGTGCACACATACTCTGCTATCCATCCCGGTACATCACATACATAAGGATCACGCATTCCGAATCTCTCAGGAATCGTTCAGATAACAACATCACAAATAAAGGAGGCGAACACAGTCAAATCACATGGGTCACGCACATACCTGCGCTCCCACGATCAGCAGACTTATTAACATCCCAATAAGTCCTTCTCTGACCTATGTTCATCGAGGTACCAGTCTAAATCCGGGCAACACAAGGATTAGAGGGCCCTAAGCGAACGTAAACCTCCCATGATAGCAAGTATGGTAGGTATGTCATACACATAAAATCAATACATATACTAAGTATGCACACATCTTAGAAATCACCATAATATATTGGTGGTACACTTCTCAATCTCGTACCGACATATAATGCTACACAATTTATATGTTCCCGATTAATATAGTAATTTAGGCCGTCAATAGTTCTCGCATCGTAATAGACACTCACGTCCTACTTCATAATTTCCCTTAGGTTCAACTACACTTCTAGGTTTCACTCCTCATTATATCTCAAATGTCCCTACTATATCAATTTATCATCAAGGGAAGGTTATCTCAACCATTAAATAAGGTTACGGGACATGCGAAATCAAAACAGGCTAAAAAGCCTAAACTGTCAACTCGTTAGAAGTCTCGTTCGAACGAGGCTGTTCGAACGAGAGTTCGTTCGAACGAACTGGGCCTTCTAACGAGATCTCGTTCGAACGAAAGTCTTCGAACGAACATCCCTCTCGTTAGAACCCAAACTTTCAACTCATTAGAAGCTCGTTCGAACGACCTGGGCAGGTCTTCTAACGAGTGGCCAGATTCGAGCCCAGATTTTCCAAATCTCGTTTTTCCAACTTCTCTACACCTCAAATCTCATCCAAACATTAATCCAACTATTGTTAAAAGTATCTAATCATTCCTAAACATATTTAGGTCATATACTAACATGATTTGTGGGGTTAATTCATTCTAGCCTCATTCAATTATCAAATCTCTTCATATTTTCCCCTAATTTTAAGAACATGAACCCTAGAATTTATAAATCATCAAAGAGCCTAATTAAATCCGTTTTTGTTTCATCCAAATTATAATATCATCAGAATAATCATATAAGTACCAATCTACATGCGATTCCTCATCAAAAATGAAATTTCTACTTCCAATTTAAATGGGTTTTTCATTAACTCCCAAGAACAATGAGATTTTATCAATTCCTACACATGGAGAAAACATTCATTGCAAAATAACGAAATTATACCACTTGCCTTATTTGAATCTCTGATTTTGATGATGAATTGATGAACGATTCTCTCTCTCTTCTGCAGAATTCCTCCTCTCTCTCTCTCTCCAAGCTTTCTTCTCTAATGGTGGCAATAGAGGCTAGGGTTTGTCTTAGGAACTTTTGGGGCTAATTCTAATAACCCCCGTAGCCCTCTAATCAGTTAATGGCTGGTAATGGGTTAGTGGGTCTTTTAATTTTCCATTTAAAACTCCTAAATTTTGTTAATCAAAAATCCCAAAATTCTAAAATTACCAAACTACCCTTATACGTTGCCGGTATGGCCTAAAAATGCCCCGGGACCCAAACTAAACCCCCGGCTAGTGTTTTTTGACTATTTCGACCCTTCCGAACGCGTTGGCGCACTCAAAATGACCATACGGTTTATAGAAATAAAATTTACTTTTTAATTATCATAATTATATTCCATGACGCGACTGTCACACGCGTCTCAACAAAATTTCCAAATTATCATATTTCAATCTCACGACAAATTTCATAATTCAGTATTCATATATAATCATATATGCACATTATAATCAAATACCAACTCGCATCTCGCTAGTATTTTTAATCCGGATTAATTTCCAATTAATACACATTTAATTCAATTAATCCCATAAATAAATATCACAAAATATACGGGGTATTACATACTTCCCCCCTAATAACTGAATTTCGTCCCGAAATTCGGAACTAGATGGTACCTGGTAAGAACAACTCTGGATAACATTCTTGCATCTCATCCTCGCGCTCCCATGTGGAGTCCTCGACATTATGATGTCGCCACTGAACATGCACTAACGAAACTATCTTTAACCGTAGTTTCCGCTCACTTCGGTCCAAAATAGCAATCGAACCCTCCTCGTAGGAGCTATCAGGCTGGAGATCGATGTCCTCCAAAGAAATATGAGAATGAGCCAAATCCTCTCTAAGATATTTCCTTAGCGAGGAAATATGAAACACATCGTGAATCCGATGCAAATGCTCCGGTAATCCAAGTCTATACGCAATCGGTCCAATCCACTCAATAATAGGAAATGGTCCCACATATCTCGGTGCCAACTTCCCTTTCTTCCCGAAACGAATAATCCCCTTCATAGGAGATACTCTGAGCAAAACCTGGTCCCCCACTTGGAACTCTCTGAAGAACCTCTTCGCATCAGCATAACTCTTCTGCCTGTCCTGAGCTACCCGAATGCGACTCCGTATCAGTTCTATCCTTGCCGAAGTATCCTGAATCATCTCCGGCCCAAGTAGTTTGTTGTCCCCCACCTCCAGCCAACATGCTGGGGAACGACAAGGTCTACCGTACAACGCCTCAAATGGAGCCATGCCAATGGTGAACTGGTAGGAGTTGTTGTAAGCAAACTCTACCAGTGGAAGATACTGCTCCCATCCACCCCCGAAATCAATGATGCACATACGTAGCATGTCCTCCAACATCTGGTTTGTACGCTCGGTCTGCCCATCGGTCTGCGGGTGATACGCCGTACTCAACTGCAATTCCGTGCCCATGGCCTCCTGAAAACTCTCCCAAAACCGTGAAACAAATATCTTGTCTCGGTCAGACACGATATTTAAGGGCATACCATGAAGTCTCACTATATCTGAAATAAAGAGCTGGGCATACTGTCCCGTAGTGTAGTCTGTCCTTACGGGTAGGAAATGAGCGACTTTGGTCAACCTGTCCATAATTACCCAAATGGAGTCGTGACCTCTCTGTGACGTAGGCAACCCCGTGATAAAGTCCATGGATATGCTCTCTCACATCCACATCGGGACCTCCAATGGCTGTAGAAGTCCTGCCGGTCTCTGATGATCCACTTTTACATGCTGACAAGTGGCGCATTTAGAAACAAACACGACAATATCTCTCTTCATCCCGCTCCACCAATACTGACGTCTCATGTCTTGGTACATTATGTCCCCACCGGGATGTACCGTGAATCGTGAGACGTGCGACTCTGCCATCACCTCGTGCCGCAATTACTCCCCCTCCGGAACTACCAATCTCCCATTGAAGCGTAATCCCCCGTCTGAGCTAACGGTATAGGATTCGGCTACCTCTGCTAGTAATCAAACTATCAGCTCCTGACAGAACGAGTCATCTGCTTGTGCCTTTACCACTCTCGTGACAATCTGCGGCGTAACAGTCATTATCGACATGAATGATCGGGCCACTGCATCCTGGTGTCCCAATTCTTTCCACTTTGCCTTCCACACCCCTTCCACCTCATCTACTGGCCTACGGCTCAACACGTCTGCTACCACGTTAGCCTTCCCCAGGTGATACTGGATATCGAACTGATAATCCTTCACAAACTCAAGCCACCTTCGCTGCCGTATATTCAACTCCTTTTGCGTGAATAGGTACTGTAGGGACTTGTGGTCCGTGAACAATCGAAACTTTTCCCCCAAAAGGTAATGTCTCCAAATACGAAGGGCAAATACCACTGCCGCTAACTCCAAGTCATGAGTGGGGTAATTATTCTCGTGAGGCTTTAGCTTACGGGATGCATAAGCAATGGCCTGACTCTCCTGTTGTAATAAACCTCCAAGTCCTTGCAAGGACGCATCGGTGTAGACTAGATACTCAACTCCCGGTCTCGGCAATGCTAACACAGGTGCTGAGGTCAACTTATCCTTCAACTCATCGAATGCCAACTGACAGGCATCACTCCAGATGAATGGCACACCCTTACGAGTCAGATGTGTCAAAGGGCCTCTATCTTTGAAAATCCCCGAATGAACCTCCTGTAGTATCCTGCTAATCCCAAGAAACTATGGATCTCCGTCGGTGTCGTGGGCTATCCCCACTCCCTCACCGCGGATACTTTCCCCGAATCAACAGATATCCCCCGGTCGGAAATAATATGTCCCAAAAACTGGACCTCCTTCAGCTAAAACCCGCATTTCTCATATTTTGCATACAGCTCGTTCTGACGTAGTGTCTGAAAAACTTGCCTCAAATGCTCGGCGTGCTCCTCCTCTGTCTGGGAGTAAACCAGAATATCATCGATGAAGACAATGACAAACTGATCTAGGAAATCCCTGAACACCCTATTCATCAAGTCCATAAACACTGCTGGAGCGTTGGTCAAACCAAAAGGCATAACCCGAAACTCATAAGAACCATATCTCGTTAAGAACGCAGTCTTCGAGACATCCTCTTCCCTGATACGCAACTGATGGTATCCCGATCGCAAATCAATCTTCGAGAAGAAAGAAGCTCCTCTCAATTGGTCGAATAAGTCATCGATTCGAGGCAACGGATACTTATTCCATATCGTGATCTTATTCAACTCTCCGTAATCCACACACAATCTCAGTGAACCATCTCTCTTCTTCACGAACAACACAGGGGCACCCCACGGCGAAGTACTCCTCCGTATAAACCCCTGACCCAACAACTGCTCAATCTGATCCCGTAACTCCCTCATCTCAGCTGGAGCCATACGGTACGGTGCGCGTGCTATAGGTCTCGTATCTGGTAATAAGTCTATGACAAAGTCTATCTCTCGATTGGGGGGTAGGCCTGGTATCTCCTGAAACACATCTGAGTACTCCCTGACAACTGGGATCGAATCTAAAGGAATCACAACCTCCTTAGAGGTATCCTCCTCTATGTAATAAAAATGAGCGGTCGAACCTCCCTCTGGGCGAGGCATCGCCACTACAAACATCTCTTGCCCCGGAATGGCAAAAACAATGCTCCCACCGAAGCAATCAATCATGGCTCTATAATCCGCTAGCCAATCCATACCGATGATCACATCGTGAACATGCATATCTAATACCAACATGTCTGCAGGTAATACCAAACTACCAATCTCTACCCCCACTCCCCGGCATATAAAGAAAATAAGTGACCCACTCATCAATGGTGAGTCTACACACGTCACTGTGCTCTCTGCCGTGGTTAACAACCCTAAGGCTTTCGCAAAATGTGTAGCTATAAAACAGTGTGTTTCCCCCGTATCAAATAAAACCCGACCCATAGTACCATGGATAGGAAACATACCCCCAATCGCGGGTGGTGCCTGTGGACCTGCTGCCTGGTGGACGTTATAGACACGTCCATACTGTAACTGCCCTTGCTGTACAGGAACTGCTGGAATGGCTGGTAGTGCTGGCACCTGGGCTGGAGCTGGGAGAGCAGGTGGAAAAAGTGGCCTCTGTGGCTCATGTCGAGCACCCTGCTGCTGCTGCGGGGCCCTGCCCCTATCAGGACAGTCCTGGCATTTATGGACAGTCTTACCACAAACGAAACACTTCCCCGGGAAGTTCCCCCCTCTCTGTCCCTACTTCCCCCGGCCCTGGTGGCCGTTACCGTTCCTCCACTGGCCCTGCTGAAACTGCTGTTGACCATTCTGACCTTGCTGGTTCTAATGGCCGTTCGGACCCTGATGGCCCTGCCGGAAACCTCCCTGTCCGTGCCTAAAATTTCCAGACCTGAACTTCTTGTTATCCCCCTGCTGGGAACCCTGGTCGCCCTGTCTCTGCCCCTGAACAGATTGTGCCCGACTGGCACCATGTCCTCCAGTCCTGCCCTGATGGATGGACTCTCCCGATCGCTTGCCCTCAGCCATGTGAAAGTGGTGATCCTGACAATGGAGCAATGCAGCGTTAACCACATCAGAATAAGTGGCCATCGATAGGTTCCCCAACAAGTGCTGACGAATCCTCCATGTCAACCCGTCAGTAAATTTATGTATCTTCTTCTCCTCTGTCGGTATCTCATCCGGAATAATGTTTAACAGATTAGTGAACTCGGCCTCATACTCGGCCACAGTCTTACCCTCCTGTCGAAGGCTCATCAACTTCCTCCTCATTTCTGTGTGAACAGCTGACGGAAAGTACTTGCGGTTGAACCGCACCCAAAACTCCTGAATAGTGAGAGTGTCTCTCTCCTCCACGGTGGTAATAGACTCCCACCACTGCAGTGCATACCCCACTAGCTTAAAGGTAGCTAGTATCTGCTTCTGAACCTCAGTGCACTCATACATCCTCAAGTGCCGCTGAATATCCTTCCTCCACTGACTCGAAACTACCACATTGGAGCTACCTGCGAACTCCGGAGGGTGTGCTTTCTGAAAAGCATCACGTACACGTTCCCAAGCAGACGGGAATGCATGTGCCTGAATTGGCACGGCTATCGACGCCCGAGGTGGTGCCTGCTGAACTACAGCTAGTGAGGCATTTACCTCTTGGGCTACAATAGCTGCAACCTCGGCGGCATTCATCGTGCCCTGAACTGGTGCGGGCTGTGGTTCTGGTGTTGCATTCCTGGGAACCCGTTGTGCACGTCGTGGAGGCATTCTGAAATAAGAATAAAGTTTATAAGTTCGCAGTTATAAACTTGAAATAGCTGAAGAACGTAGCATATACAAGAGAATACAACAGTCCTAAAATATAGGTCTCTACATCAAAGAAAGCTCAGCGGAAAACATAATAAGCCGTACAGATCCTAATGGACACTAGAACCTGATGCTCTGATACCACCTGTGACACCCCGACTAATTAAATATCGGGTAGATACTCCTTTATTAAATCAATACAAAATGCCAAGTTGGTTCAGTTAATAGCATCACTGTCGAAAACATTTTAATAATCACTAACCACCTAGTATTTAAAAAGTAAGTTGCCAAATTTTAATTTAAGTCTGATTAACATGCAATAAAAGAATAATGGAAGAACAACATAATCCATTCACCACGACGAAGTAATGAAATAATCAACAAATAATAATTAGTCTGGAAGAAAGACTCCTCATAATAATCCCACAACTGAAAGTAAAATGAAAAGTCTGAATCCTGAATTAATTACATGCCCGACGTCTGAATAACTAAAATAAATGAAAAGTCTCTAAAAGAAATGGGCGACATGCCCTATAACTAATAAGTGGTGAATATAGAGTCAAGATAGATGAAGCGTCTACAAGAAAAGTCCTGTAACTTCCACAAACAGCTACAGCTCGTCACCTGAATGAGGATCCTAAGCATGGTGTCCTTGTGGATGGGCACCTAAAATGGTTTTTACAAAAATAGATTTGAAAGCAAATGGGTCAGAGCCCGAAAGTGGAAATCATTTTAAAAACAGCAAGTGTTTTAATAACATTAAAACATTAAATGCAAAATACATGTTAGGACGTGCACTCACATGAAATTCTCACCTCTCGACTTCATGTGCACTCCTAACGTACCTTACCCATCTAAATGACATATATATCTAACCAAAACGTAATAAGTTCTACCCCTTACTACTCGATCCCCATGATGCTTTCTAGCATTATCAATTAAATAGAGGGCTTTACTTAAACTCATATTCTCAATTAGTAATACAATTCACTATCAAGTAACCCGTTATGTTTTCTCAAAACAATACCACAATTATATTCACAATATTAACATGAAAGTTCCCATTAATTAAATGTATATTATTCACGTCATAAATATACAATACAAGCACCCCGAGACTAGCTGCGGTGCACACATACTCTGCTATCCATCCCGGTACATCACATACATAAGGATCACGCATTCCGAATCTCTCAGGAATCGTTTAGATAACAACATCACAAATAATGGAGGCGAACACAGTCAAATTACATGGGTCACGCACATACCTGCGCTCCCACGATCAGCAGACTTATTAACATCCCAATAAGTCCTTCTCTGACCTATGTTCATCGAGGTACCAGTCTAAATCCGGGCAACACAAGGATTAGAGGGCCCTAAGCGAACGTAAACCTCCCGTGATAGCAAGTATGGTAGGTATGTCATACACATAAAATCAATACATATACTAAGTATGCACACATCTTAGAAATCACCATAATATATTGCTGGTACACTTCTCAATCTCGTACCGACACATAATGCTACACAATTTATATGTTCCAGATTAATATAGTAATTTAGGCCGTCAATAGTTCTTGCATCGTAATAGACACTCGCGTCCTACTTCATAATTTCCCTTAGGTTCAACTACACTTCTAGGTTTTGCTCCTCATTATATCTCAAATGTCCCTACTATATCAATTTATCATCAAGGGAAGGTTATCTCTACCATTAAATAATGTTACGGGACATGCGAAATCAAAACAGGCTAAAAAACCTAAACTGTCAACTCGTTAGAAGTCTCGTTCGAACGAGGCTATTCGAACGAGAGTTCGTTCGAACGAACTGGGCCTTCTAACGAGATCTCGTTCGAACGAAAGTCTTCGAACGAACATCCCTCTCGTTAGAACCCAAACTTTCAACTCGTTAGAAGCTCGTTCGAACGAGCTCGTTCGAATGACCTGGGCAGGTCTTCTAATGAGTGGCCAGATTCGAGCCCAGATTTTCCAAATCTCGTTTTTCCAACTTCTCTACACCTCAAATATCATCCAAACATTAATCCAACGATTTTTAAAAGTCTCTAATCATTCCTAAACATATTTAGGTCATATACTAACATGATTTGTTGGGTTAATTCATTCTAACCTCATTCAATTATCAAATCTCTTCATATTTCCCCCTAATTTTAAGAACATGAACCCTAGAATTTATAAATCATCAAAGTGCCTAATTAAATCCGTTTTTGTTTCATCCAAATTATAATATCATCAGAATAATCATCTAAGTACCAATCTACATGCGATTCCTCATCAAAAATGAAATTTCTACTTCCAATATAAATGGGTTTTTCATTAACTCCCAAGAACAATGAGATTTTATCAATTCCTACACATGGAGAAAACATTCTTTGCAAAATAACGAAATTAAACCACTTGCCTTATTTGAATATCTGATTTTGATGACAAATTGATGAACGATTCTCTCTCTCTTCTGCAGAATTCCTCCTCTCTCTCTCTCCAAGCTTTCTTCTCTAATGGTGGCAATAGAGGCTAGGGTTTGTCTTAGGAACTTTTGGGGCTAATTCTAATAACCCCCGTAGCCTTCTAATCAGTTAATGGCTGGTAATGGGTTAGTGGGTCTTTTAATTTTCCATTTAAAACTCCTAAAATTCGTTAATAAAAAATCCCCAAATTCTAAAATTACCAAACTACCCTTATACGTTGCCGGTATGGCCTAAAAATGCCCCGGGACCCAAACTAAACCCCCAGCTAGTGTTTTCTGACTATTTCTACCCTTCCGGACGCGTTGGCGCACTCAAAATGACTATACGGTTTATAGAAATAAAATTTACTTTTTAATTATCATAATTATATTCCATGACGCGACTGTCACACGCGTCTCAACAAAATTTCCAAATTGTCGTATTTCAATCTCACGACAAATTTCATAATTCAGTATTCATATATAATCATATATGCTCATATAATCAAATACCAACTCGCATCTCGCTAGTATTTTTAATCCGGATTAATTTCCAATTAATACACATTTAATTTAATTAATCCCATAAATAAATATCACAAAATATACGGGGTATTACATAGAAACAATATTACACTCTAGTTGGGGTATTAAATCATATTTTCTAACCCAAATAGCTCTAGTTTTGAAATATTTATGAGCTTTTGGTTTAGAAACATATCTAGACTTTTTCTCTTAGATTTCTTCCAAGAACGAGATATTTTCTTCCTACCTCTATAGTTAGAGTTTTTATTGGGCTGTTAGGAAGTACATAATTATTCCTTCATTGCCTGCTATAGTTAAAGTTTTTATAAACGGGTGAATTATAGATAGGTTTATTTAGCCATATTTTAAAACACACAGTAAGACAGTGTCCACAAACATCGCAATGAGGGAAATATTGGTGGCTAAAAGGTTTTTTCGAGTTCTAAAAACCTTTAGAGAGAGGTTTATCCATTTTCTGGACATTGACCTTAGATCTAACTGCAACAGTGTTAAATTAGGGACCAAATTTCCTAACAGGGGGAAAACATACTTTGCCTTAGGTTCATTAGTTGTCTGGATGATTTTCCATTTGATTTTCTGGACACTTTTTCATATTTTCAAAATCTTTCTTTAAGATTTGAAAATCATGACATAGGTTATTTGGTCTTTTTCCAAAAGAAACAAATTTCACATGTTGAATGGTTTTAGTTTGTGCTTAGTTTTTTTTATCAAAACCCAAACTCGTTTTATCTTCAGAATTGGTTTTGCTAGAAGCAATAAAATCTTTAAAAGAGTTGGATTTGTTTTCAATCTTAGTAAATTTATTTAAGACATTTGAAACTTTTTGTTTAGCTTCTTCCAATTCTATGAAAGTTGCATTATATTTCATTTCGAAAACTTCATTTGATTCTGATAGTTCTTTAATTTTTTGAACAAAATATTTAGTTTTCATTTCATAGGTCATACACTGATTTGTATAGTCCTCTGCATTCTGTTTCGCTAATAGGCTTAAATACTCTACATTTTCAATTAAGTCCTTGACTTTCTTTTCTAGTCTAGCACTCTTCCTAAGAGTCTTAGTGTAGAGTGTACGGATGTCATGGAGGTTATCGTTATCTGACTCATTATGTGAAGTGTGTGAGTTGTCCCCTAGTGTTTCATTTAGCAAACTCACACATCCATTCAATTCATCATCAATATGAACACTTTGACTCGCACATATCGTCGAATAACTATTACTAACAATGTTTACAACATGTGTACTATTTAAGAAATGAATAGATAAATTAGAAGTAGACAAAACATCATTAAGCACAACAGTACTGGGTATGATAGCATGAGGTTCTGAATTGTTCATAGACATATCATCAGAATAGATAATTTTTGCAAAGAAATACATGTGGGTCAAAAGATTTTTGGACTCAGGTTCATCTTCTTCAAAGTCACTTGAGTCATCCCACGTCTTACTGATATTAGTATTAGTAGTGTTATTCATTTTAGCCCTATAATTAGAAGCTATGTGACCCTTTTTACCACATCTATTGCATTATGTATTGCTAAGGTCTTTTCCAAGTTCGTTATTATTCTCAGTGTTCTGTTTGTTATTGTTTCTCTCATGAGGCATGTTATTAAAGTTGTTTTGATATCCAATTTTCCCTTGTTTAGATGCAACATTATTTCTAAACTTTATAATTTTCTTAAATCGTTTCGACATTAGGGTTATCTGGTTATTTAAATTCTCTAAATCACAGTCCTCATCATAATCAAAGTTTATATTGGGTATAACTAGTTAAGGTGATGTCACTTTAGACTGAAAAACTACATTGGAACTAGATTGTCTTTTCTAATTATTAGATAGGTTCTTCTTAAACTCAAGTTCCATTTTTACCGTCCAAAGTTTACTACTGAGGAGTTGAGGGGTCAAGTTTGCATCATCTATCTCCTCAATTGCATACCTTTTGTTATCAAACTTAGAGGGATGGGACCGAAGAATTTATTACACTATTCTTTCCTATTATACATGATTCTATTTGCATGCAGTTTTGTGATTATGTCAGTCATTCTAATATAGAATTCGTCAAATGTCTCAATCTTATTCATAATTATAGTGTTATACTATTGTATTAACATCTGTGTTTTGGCTTCCTTAACATGGTCATCACCATCATGAGTAGTGATTAACGTGTCCCATGCCTCTTTAGATGTAGTAAAATAGATATGCATTTGAATTCGTGCTCATTAACAGACATGGACATAACATTTTTTCTATTTATTATTACTTAAGGAGGCATGTCTTTATTCCTTAGTAAACTCATTGTGGAGATTTTTAACCCTTATAGCACTACCCTCTGCAACAGTCTTAGTTGGATGTGAGTATCCATTTTCAATTGTTTACCAGTCATCATCTCCTAATGTCCCTTGGATGAACGCAACCATCCTTAATTTTCAGTACGTAAAATGTTTCCCATCAAAGAGGGGAGTTTGGGATAAATTTCCAAGATGCTCAAACTTTTCATCCATAAAGAGATTTTAGAACAATTTCAAAGCATAAGATTAATTTTTTATTGAAAAACTTCAAAGATCTGATACCAATTGAAAAATCGTTCACTATGTTATTTTAACAAAAGTTAAAATGTCTTAATGAATTCCGAAATTACTTTTTGAGGAAACTATTTCAAAAATCTTTATTAAGACACAAGATATGCAAAACTATTTTTAACGAATTATTTCAGACTCTTGGAAATAGGTTTTAAACTAAACTAAAGTCTGATTTTCAAAATGTGGCAATAAAGAGAAAAAAATCGTACACAAGAGAGAATGAATTTTTAACGTGGTATAACCCCACCCCAATTGGGGAAACATTCGCGGTGACCTCTATGCCATGAAACAAAATCCACTATAAACAGATAAAAGTTACAAGCATGTACAACAAATCATACAACTAATCCTATTCCAAGTCAAGAATTATACTTAAGAGCAAATCCTCTCCTTCTGGGGTACCGTCTTTTGACTTCTTTAAGAATATGGTTCATCCTTTATTTGTTACACGCCTTGCTTCCTTTCTCCTTTTTACTCGATGTCGACCCAATAGTCAAAATCTCTCAACCAACAACACACTTTAGTGTTTGTGGGTGATTGTGTAGTGGGTGAAGTGCCTAAATGATATGCATGTACTTACAAACACTTAATATAGACATATCCTATGAATTAAAATAGATCTAACAATGAAATACATTTTTACACTTATGAAATTTAGCGTTTTTTCTTCGTGCAGAATATTTTAAAATCTGATTTCTTTTAGATCTCTAAAACACTAATCCACATAAATTATTTATAAACACAATTTTTCGATATGAAAAATTTTCAAATCTGAAACATGCAAGTCTTGATTTCAGTTTGTAAAAATAAGAGAAGTTGGATTTAAAAGGTTTTAAAACTTTTAAAAATAGAATCCAACCGAGAGATAAGATTTCTCAAAACAATAAATCAAAAACAACCTAGAAATAAACGTGACATTTATCATAGTATTTAGATTTATAATTTTTTTTTAAATGAGATCCAAAATATGTGAGGCAGTTGAGTGAGAGATTAAAACGGTGAGGAAGAAACAAAAACATAACTCTCAATATTTTTCTAAAAATAGTTTCTTAGAATTTCTATATGAAAAATATTTTTCTCTAAATTTTTTCTCTTATCTCTCTTCTTTATTTTTTCTCTCTTCTTTATTTGTTTTCAACTCTCAGGACTCTAAAAAAACTCTCTAATGAAAGGAATAATCTTCCTTATATAGGCCCAACGAAGGACCCATAAGGTCAGTTCAAAATCAAGGGTGGGATTAACTTTTATTCAAAACATTGTATCTAATGGCTGAGAAACAATCGCACATAAATGAAAGATGATTGGTTAAAATCAAATGCACAAGGATCAACTAAGGTGACATGCATACCATTGATTAAATCAATCTAATGGTTGAGATTAGGTGTGTGGTATGTGAGTATAAACAAACACAGATTTAGCCAACACGTGCATGTCTCTTAATGAATAAAAAGCACGTGTTTTTTATGTTTTTAAAAACTCCATTTTCTACCACAAATGTTTTAGCAGGTTTTGGATTCTACCCAAGCCATTTTTTAGGAACTTATAAAATTCATATTTTATCCCCAAAACAATTTAAACCCTATTTTAATTATTTCAAAAATAGATTTTAATTATTTTAAAATTCCTAAAAATTATAGAAATTTCATTTTAATTCCAATTAACACACATCAATCAATTACGATAATAAATACAATCCTATGAGTTGTGAGTGTGTTGAAATTCCACCTTTGTGATTGGTTGAGGGTTCTTTGCTGATGTTGAGATAGCATATGAAGAAGCTACGATGTATTTGAAGGAGGGACTCAATTCTTTTCAACATTTCCAAACTATTTTAGGCTCCTATGTAATGTAGACTAAAATGAGTCAACTATATAGTGTGCTTCAAAACTAGCCCATGAATAATTTAAACCAACATAACTTGACCAATACTTGACCTATAAATCTCAAATTTTTATCAAATTAATCCTTTGGACTTCAATTAACACAAAATCATAATTTTAGTCTTTAAAACTTTTTGGAATTATAAAAATACCCCTAAACTTTATTTAAAGTATACTTTTAAGGATATATACTTTAATATTTTAACAAACAAAGATCAACCTTCAAAAATCGCGTATTTTTACATAACTCCCGATCACATATGCAACACATCAGCACTAGAAGACAAGAATAATAGATGTTAGCATTATGTAAACTTGTGAAGTTTTAAAATTCACTTTAAAATCCTTGAATTTTTTCCTCTCCACTAGCAACCAATCGAATTCCTTGATGAAGTAATATAAATACCCCACGTTTTCATCAGTTAAAACACATACCATAAGCATATACAAATCTTGGAAAATTCATTCCAAATAGGTACACTGTGATTTTATGCATTACATCTAGTTTTAAACGATTTTTGTATGATTATTATGCTTAGATCAATCATAATATTAAAGTTTTTACATGTAAAACAGTATAGAGTAGGAAAAACATAAAATTACACCATTAAATCTTGAGCTTTAATGGTGAATCTTGATAAAAATCTTAACGCTCTGATTTGAAGCCGTGAATACCTTCACTAGAACCTTTCCCCCTCCATAGATCACCTTATTTCGCAATGTTCATATGCTCCAAAAGTCCACTAGAGGTACCATTTTATAGTAAAAGATCATGTAGTCTTTACCCCTACTGTGTAACCACCAAGCCATTAAGATATAAGCACGAGATTGAAAAGTGATCTTAATACCCATTAAATTAAAAAAATGTTTTCACAAGTTGAAGCTATGGGGCAATGGAGGAATGTATGATTAGTTGTTTCAATATCCTTATGATATAAAGCACATCTTGAGGCCAGTTTTATGTTGCACTTTTGGATATTTTCATCTACCGTTATATTGCTTTTTAACACTCTCCAAGATAGGATGGACCATTTTTTGGGGTTATTTTTGTCCTAAATTTGTTTAAATACTACACTTGATGAGGGGTAGATGCTCAAAATCACTACAACATAAGCTAAGGAGAATTCCCCATTTTTGGATACCAACCAAGACTATTTTTCATCCTTTAGGATCATATTCTCACCAGCAATGGGAGCTACTAATCTCATTCTTTTCATTGATATGGAGCCCGATTGGCCAAAGTTATTGTTTTGTAATCTATATCTAGATTTCATGAACTTGCTCCATTAGGAATTTGAGGTTCTGAGTTTCCATATGGATTTCAGGATTAAGGCTTTTGACATGATTTCTAAAATAGAAAAACCAAGTCCACCACTATCTCTTAGAGAACACAAGATCTCCCAACTGTGCCATTGGTGTTTCCAACCAATCTGCTCACCCCCCCCCCCCCCCCCGAAAAAACTTTTTTAGAATAGAGTGGATCTTTTTTATTATGCCCTTGAGTCGTTGTAGAACTGAAAGCATGTAGCATGGTATTGACCAGAGGACATGTTTGATAAGAGTCCATTTTTCCCCATATGATATATACTTAGATTTCCATCCTTGAAGATTTTGTCTATTTTTTTCCAATAAGGGGTAGAAAAAGTTTATTTTCCTTCTCCCATTAAAGAGGGGACACCCTAGATAGGTGATGGGGAGATGCTTAAGATTCAGCCCTCTGAATTGTGCTTAGACATTGTCTTTTTGAGTGAAGTAAGCTTGTTAATAGTGAAGCTTCTTTTAGAAATTTTTATAAGTTGACCGAAATTTATTTCAAATTAATGAAGAAACTGCATAATTTGTCTAAGGCTCTTTTTATCAACCCTTGAAAATATAATAATGTCATCAACAAATGCGAGGTGGGTGATTAGTGTGCATCTCGGTGAGTGATAGTATGGTAGACAAAAGCCCTTAGCCATCAGAGAATTTAATCCTCTACTTAATACTTCAGATGCCATTACAAATCGACAGGGGGATAGAGGATCACCTTGTCTGAGACCTATACTAGATTTAAAGTATCCTTTTAATTTCTCATTAATTAAAATAGAGAACCAAACGGTTGAGATGACTCTGTATATTAGGTCAATCCAGATTTCCCCAAAGTCAAAATTCCTTAAGATATTGATGAGGAACATCCATTTTACCCTATCATATGCTTTAGACATGTCCAACTTCAATATAACGTTACTCCCCCCCCCCCCCCCCCCCACACACACAAATTTTTATGGGTACATTGTCGACCATTTCTTGAGCAATTAAAATGTTATCTTGTATACGTGTAGTTTTTACAAATCCACTTCGATTGTCAGATATTATTTTGCCTAGTATATTGGATAACCTCGTGGATAGGATTTTAGCCACAATTTTATAAAAGAAATTACATAAGCTGATAGGTTTGAAATCTTCACATGATATTTGCCATTTTATTTTAGGGATAAGGGCTATGCAAGTGCTTGACCAACCTCTAGGCATTACTTCCCCTAAGAAGAAGCTTTTAATAACCATGCACACATCATTCTTTATAATATTCTAGCATTTCTTGTATAAGAATCCCCAAAATCCATCAGGGCCCAGGGCAGTTAGGTGACTTAAAGATTTCATGGCTTCCCTAATTTTCTCTTCTTCTGGTATAAATTGGATTTTATTATTTTTGTCTTTAGATATAAGCTTCTAGATGAGTTGTAGCATTTGGTCATTAGGGTTGTGTTCATCTGAATTTAAAATATTATTGAAATGGTTTAGTATGTGCGGTTGAATATCCTTATCATTCTCTACCCACCTTTCTTTTGTTTTCAGTCTACTAATGTGAATATTTGTGTTCTAGTTTTAAGGGTGCTGATATTCGCACCCCAAAAGTATCTCCTTAACACCAAAAAGAAAAAAAGTCATTTTTGGTACTATTTAACCCAACAAAATCTCACGGTTAACCTTAGTCGTGGTATCCATTTTCATGGACAACCTTGGCCGTGGTACTCATTTTCATGGCTAACCCTGACTGTGGTATCATTTTCACGGCTAATCTTGGCCGTAATACTCATTTTCATGACCAACCTTGGCCGTAATACTCATATTCACGACCAACCTTGGTCGTAGTACCCATTTTCATGGTCTGTGGTGTTAAGGAGATAAAAGTGAGTTTTTTGAAGTAAATGGTGTTTTGGGGTGCGAATATCACGCCCCTAATTTTAATCAAATTATACCCTGTCCCATCTAAAGAATCACCCATAACTTGATGTGCTCGTATCCCTTATCCCACCAAATTATTGAATATATAAGAAGATATGTTGTGTCCTTTCTTAAAACATTTGGAGTAGTTTGGAGGGATATACTCGTATTGAATAGTTTGCCAAAAACCATGATCCCTATTGGCTATCCATACTCTGGCATGAGGCTACTGCATCAAATCCATCTCAACACATACCTGCACGACACTGGGTCTTATCAAATCCATTGTTGCCTGATCTATCTTGATAGGATTACCCACCACTTGGGCAATAGAAAATAGGGTATTTCTTACAAAGAGTTGAAAGGGCAGATGGGGGAAATTGATCCAAACAGGGCATAACTTCTCTCACGGACAGTGCTAAAATTGTATCGCCATTTGAATATTTGCATTGGTGACCCCTCGATCATCCATGTGTCTCTGAGCCATAAACTATTAGAATCGTCCTCCTGATTCAGCACAATCAATATATGTTTATGATCAATTAACCCAACATAGAATTTGAGTTTAATATGAGATATAGCTTTTCTGATTTTCTCCAGGTTTGGGCGCCTATGTGTAAACTTACCTACAACTGATTATTTGAGTAGTTGTGCTAAATCATTAATCTTTGTTTGATAAAAAAATTATAGCAGGTTCCTCTCCCTTTTTGACTAGTTACTTAATGGAGTTTGGCTCGCGTTTACCTTTGGCAGGTTCTATTTGAGGACATCATCAAATGAGCACCTCCAGCTGATTTCAAGTTACATGTGTGACTCATTTAGATTCTCCCCTGGTCTTGTTAGAGTTATGACTGATGATACCAAAAATGGTATTACCAGATCAAGATATATGTAAGCTCAAACCAGACAACAATGGTGTATAGAAGATATAAATGTGTGGACAGAAGTAGATGGGGCAAAGAAGAAGATGGTACCAAATATAAGTGGTTCGACCGAAGCCTACGTCCACTGTAAAGTGTGAATGGTGGTTTTCACTATAAGTATGGCACTAATGGCCTGTAAATACAACACTCAATATTTTCTCTCTTTTTTGTATATTTTGACAAATTTCTGCTAGGATTCTGAATAAATCAGATTCTTTATAATGTAGAAGATGAAAGGTTTATATAGTGCTTAGGGGGTACAGTGTCCCCCCCCCCCCCCCCAAAGCATGTAGTATGCATGAATGTGTACCTCTTAGCCAATCCACCATGGACACCTGGCTATTTTGCACGAGATCATGATGACCAGATATTCCCTCACGTGAGGGAATGGTCAGGTAGTAACGATTTCGCCCACTTATTGTATGTGTCTTATGCGCACTGATCCACGCATCTGTTGATGTCACCCTCGGCCTATGCGCATCAGCCAAGACTGACGATATGAAGAGATGATGATGATACCATTGGGTACCTTTATGACCTAGGTCGACCTAAGTCTTACATTTACTAAATCCCGAGTCGAGACTTTAATCTAGACCGAGGCTCCAAGCATAAGCTACTATATAGGTAAAGGTCGATTGATCATTGGGGCCGAGGCCGATGATGATCTTAGGTACGACCCCCTAAATAAGGTAGTATGGTTCAACTGCACCCTCGTCCTAGTCCGAGTATAGTGTCGACCTGGAGGAGGGTATATTTTGGCATATCAATCACCCCTAGCCCTTAGCCATTGATGTTATGAGGTGGCTGGGGCGTTTATTGTATTCTTGGCAAATAAGTTGATGAGGCTTCTAATTATCACTTGTCACTCATCGTGTTTCATTCTCCAGGAATGACGGCTATTAATCATGCTTGAGACATTATGCCCTAATGATAATATGCCTTGAGGGTTGTTCACCACTTCGTTCTCTCTGCCAAATCATGATGAGATATTTTAAGTTTGAGAATACTTCAATTTTCTTTTTCTTCTTCTTCATTCACTTTGCGTGTGCTCTCTCTCTCTAGCATCAAACATTTTCTCTCCATTTCTGTTCTCTGACAAGTTATTTAGAGCTTAGCACCGGGGTCCTTGCTTTTCTTCTTCTTCCAGGTATTTTTCCTTGCCATTTTCTAGCATTTTCATCCATTATTATTTTGCGTTCATAACTCTTCCCTGAGTTTTCACCTGAGCTTTAATTATTTATGTAACCATTTGTGGTGGTTATAGGGCTAGTTTTAGGGGATACATTGGTGGCCGTTTGGTAGTAGGCCGTATTAGTGCCTAGTATTAGCTCATAGAGGAGACTAAAACCCCCTATCCATACTCATCATTGAGATTTCAGTCACGTTCTCCGGTGGCATTGTTTAGTGTTCTTCACTGTATAAGTTTAAAACGTTTCATTTTCTTCAGTTTGATCTTTGGTCAAACTGGTCAACACCTTTCATTTTTTTTGTATCTTCCCTTATTCTATTCTCAAAATCCCAAGTCTAAGGTCGTCTTTTGGATGCTATAAAAACTTTACAAGTTGGCCGAGGAATTCCCCACTCTGAGAGAAAGGTGTTTTCAAGAGATTCGCAGGGTAGAATAAGAGGATGAGGCTAGACGCAGGGCCGACCCCATATGGGTACGACCCATCTTTCCTATTCCATTAGCCATAATTTTTCCCACACCTTCAAAAACCTTCGTCTCGTCTCAACCCCAAGTAGAGGGTCTTAATTTCAAAGAAACAATGGAGGAACTATAAACTAGAGTGTCACCCTCCTTTGGAGCTGAGACATATGGGAGAGATGACCCACCAAATATTGCCCAACCTGAACAGGACGAGCCCACACTTAATCCAAATGTTGTCCCTGTTACAACTATGTCTCCTAGTGAATTTCAAGATAACTTCCCAGATGGTCGTCCCATTATCAGTGATAATGAGGTTATATAAGCCAAGGACGAGGACGAGAACGATGAGGATGAGGACATTGAAGCCGAGGAATAGGTTGACACTTCATATGCTTATTTCTTTACCTCGTCCATTAAAGAATGTGATCTCGTCGAATGGAGACATTCATTTGGCATAATCTGACATTACGATGAGGGTCACAGACAAGGATGAGAAAGTTTTCTAAGGATGAGAGGGAGAGGCCCCTGTATACGAGCAAATGTTTAGGGTTGGTGCCAGACTTCCCTTTCATCCTGCTATCATTGCCATCGTGTCTGCCTTAGGGGTTGCTCCCACTCATCTACCTCCTACCTCTTGGAAAATCATACGAGAGTATATTTCCTTGTGGAAAAAGACTTTTACAAATGAACCATCGACTGACCTATTTATGACTTCCACTTAGGTAATAGGAAGTCAGATAAAAAGCTTGTCCATGTTTCCCAAATTTTAAATCACCACTGGAAAGGATATTTTTCTTTGTTTATGGTGCTTAGGAGTTTGAGTTGGGGGAGACCACTCTGAGGATGAACCGATGGTCCCTCGAGCATGGTACAACCCCTCTATGATGGCAAGGTCCTACCTTGACCCAGTCTTAATGAGAGGGATATGTCCGACTACCTGAGAGAGCAAGGAGTTGAGGGTTCTCTTCCAAAATTCGAGGACTTAATGACCCCAAAGCTTCTTATAGAATCTGGTTTGGGGGTCGACTCCCTTGAAGAACTATGTGAGTCGTACACTTATTTCTTTTTCTTTTCAAGTCTTCCATCTTCTCATAAATCAATTGTACTGCTATGTCATCTTCTCTCTTACAGATCGTCTACCTAACGTCTTAGACAATATTTGGGAAATGACAGCTCCAAGCTTGTTGGTAGGTTTAGGGAAGAAGAAGAACATATAACCTCCCCATAAGAAGACCACCGTTGGGGGGGCATCTATCAAGGCTACATGCAATGGGAAAGGGCTTGAAGTCCCTGCTGACACCCAGCCCCACCCTATGATAAGGCCGAGGGAGGGGGGATCAGAAGTAACATCATCCTTTAAGGTTGGCTCGTCGTCCTCCATGGGGGCATTTTTTTCGGCCAACTTGTCACAGCTTAAGGCCGACCCCACTTCTCTGGTCACCAACATCAGTTCTGCCAAGGCCTCCATGTTTGCAGCCCCTTCGACTGCCGACTATGATTTCTTAGCCAAGATGCCCCCAGACAAGGTTTATGATTTCGACCTTCACTACTTGGTACATATATCGTCCTTATCTATCTATTATTTATCATAAAGCTGTAATCATGATGATCTTTGCCCAACTTTATCTTTGTTTCTTGAAGTCTATTTGTGCCTTGACCTTAGCCACCAAATGGATGGCTGAGAATCAACAAAAGTTCAAGGAGGCCGAGAGAGCAATTCAAGTAGAGGTTGACCTTAGGACCCAGTTGACTGACCCCAAAACTGAGCATAAACGGGCCATAGACGAGCTGAAACTTCAGTACATCGACCAGTTAAAGCTCAAAGATGACATCATTACTAAGAAGGATGAGGCATTAAGGAACCAGGCCATAAAATTTGAAGCCGACCTTGCTTCAACAGTAAAGAACATCTGGGTTAATGCTGTTAAAGCGTACAAAACCTCGAATGAGTTCCAAGGCTTCAGCCTGAAGTACTTGGAGAGAGGGATCAAGACGACCTGTTGATGGGTCGTCTTGAAGTTTACAGATGAGGTGTCTTATATTCGACCGCCCCTGGAAGCCGTTGACCTTGAGGACCCTTTGATGGCTGAGTATATATCATATGTTGAGTCTTTGGCATCGGCTAAAGGTGAAGGGATGTCATCCGACCCTATGGTGGCTGTGGGAGGAGATGAGAAAGGACGGTCGTTTGCCACTGCTGGTGATTGGACTAAGGCTTTGATTCAAGCTAATCTAACTCAGTAGGGTGGCCGTCTATGGCCGATACCCTTTCCTTTGTACACCTTTTACCTTTTGAGCATGTGAACATTACTCTCTATATTATAACTCTTTATCTCATTAAAATCTTTTGTTTTTAACTTATGCCATGTTGCCCTCAAGTGTTTGAGTATTACATAATAACCACAACTTATGCCGATACTCCTCCCTCATCTTTTTTAGAGTGTACAGAGGTTCGTCACATCCATACACTGTCGTCTCGCCCAAGGGAGTGATTCCAAGTTAATGATGTTTAACAATAATCAACCACACTTAAGTGATTTTTTTAAAATTTCCACCCACCAAATTATGGTGTTTTAGGCATTAAGTCCTCCCTCGTCTTTGTGAGAGTGTATGGAGGGTCGTGCTATCCATACACTGTCATCTCAGCCGAGGGAGTGATTCTAAAAAGTTAATGATGTTTAATAATAATTAACCACACTTAAAGTGATTTTTTTTAAATTGGAACCCACCAAATTATGGTGTTTTAGGCATTAAGCCCTCCCTCATATTTTTGAGAGTTTATGGAGGGTTGTCCCATGCATACATTATCGTCTCAGCCGAGGGAGTGATTCCACTAAGTTATGATGTTTAACAATAATCAACCACACTTAAGTGATTTTTTAAAATTTGCACCCACCAAATTATGGTGTTATAGGCACTAAGTCCTCCCTCATCTTTTTAAGAGTGTATGGAGGGTCATCCTATCCACACACTGTCATCTCAATCGAGGGAGTGATTCCACCAAGTTAATGATTTTTAAGTGCAACATATACCTTTCAGTGTTATTGGCAGTCTATGGATGAGTTCGACCCCATCCAGACTATCGTATCACCGAGTGTAACTTAAGCTCACTTCACTACGAATGATGTTTTACAGGTTAAGGTAAGCTGATACAAAATATTTGAATAGGTAAGCAACATATGAGGTAATACTTTAATTTCATTGAATTTCTTGCATCTGAGTCTCATACACATGTGTTACTATAGAACACAGATAAGACAAAAAAACTATCATCTTATTAGTAATACTTCTTCAAGTGATTGGCGTTCTATGGTTTGGAGAATGGCTCCCCCTCCAAGTTTTCCAATTTGTATGTCCCTGACACAACCTCTTCAATTTCCTTGTATGGACCATGCCAATTTGGGTGAAGCTTATTGGGTTTTTACGATGTTTTCTTCAGTACCAAGTCTCTTACTTTTAGTGGCCGTGCCTTCACCCTCTTATTGTAGAATTTTACTGCTCTTTGCTGGTAGCCTTCTTTCCTAACTCCAGTGCCCTATCTTCTTTCTTTTACAAGATCTAAATTAATCCTCCTCTCATCACTATTCTTCTCAGGGTCATAGGTCTAAACCCTATGGGTGGGCAGACCTATTTCCATTGGTACAACTACCTCCAATCCGTAAGCAAGCATAAACGGGGTTTCCCCGATAGGGATCCTCTCCGTAGTTCTGTAGTCCCATAAGACAGTGTACACTTCCTCAATCCATATCCCTTTTGCATCTTTTAGCTTCTTCATAATTCCATCAAGAATCGTTCGGTTTGTCACTTCCATCTGCCTATTAGCTTGTGGTCGGACAGGAATGGAGAAGAATTATTTGATCCCTACCCTATCACAATACTTTTCCAGGCATATGTTCTTGAATTGTGCTCTATTATAAACAATCAGGGTGTTGGGTAGGCCATACCTATAAATGATATTTTTCCAGATGAACTAAAAGGTCTTATGCTCCGTGATTGTAATCATCATCTCGACCTCCAACTACTTTGAAAATTAATCTATCGCTATGATCAGATAATGATAATTATTCACATATCTGGGTAAGGTTGCTACCAGATCAATTATCCATACCACAAACGGCCAAGGAGATGTGATTGAGGTCAGAGGTTGATGAGGATGATGGGTAATGGTAGCGAACCTCTGTCATTTGTCACACATCTTGACATATGCTGCAGTATCCTTGGCCAAGGTCGATCACCAATACCCTTGCATAATAATCCTCTTAGCCAAGGATCTTTGACTGATGTGACTGAAGCAGGAACCTTCATGCATGTCTTTTAAAATGTATGATGTCTCGGATGGATGGACACATCTGAGTAGAGGAAGCATGAACCCTTTCTTGTATAAGGTGTCTCCTATGAGGGAGAACTTGGAGACTTTATATCTCAACTTCATTTTCTCGATATTTGGCTCTTGAAACTCCCCTTCCTTGATGTATCTGATAAGGTGATCCATCCATGAAGCTCCCATCTCTAAATTTAGACAAGACCCAAAAGTGTTATCTTCCTCCTCAATGGTCGGTCGATGTAGAATTTCTACCGACACTATCCTTCTCATATCTGTTCTTGTGGCTGAGGCAAGTCTTGTAAGTGCATCAGCTCGGCCATTGTCCAGTCGGGGTATCCTCTTTAGCTTCACCTCTTTTAAGATCTTCAATACTAATCTCACTCTCTCCAAGTATTTTTCCATTCTATCATCTTTCACCTCATATGCCCCTAAGATCTGGTTCACCACCAATCTTAAATCACTATGGACTAGGAGTTGGCCAATATTTAGAGCCCTATCTAAGTTGAGGCCCGCTATAAGAGCTTCATATTCAGACTCATTATTGGAGGCCTTGAAGATGAACCTTAAGGCATATTCAATTTTTGTTCCATCTAGTGCTGATACTATAAGTCCGGCACCATTTTAATTTTTGTAAGAGGACCCGTCGACGAAGAGGCTCCACACAATACCATCCTTAGAGAAATTACCCACTGTCAAGGCTACCTGTTTGAAGAGATACTGCTCCTCTTCATTTTCCGGTACCTTCCTCCTAGATGCACTTGCCTGTGAGATTGGAGAATCACTAAGGACGACCATTGTGTGGGCCTGGAAGTATGGCTTCATCTTTCTCGAAGCGTGAATCAGAGCGTAGGCTAACTTTTCCATCCTGGGGTACCTATGCTCATCCCCCTGGAGTGCTTTTCTATTTAAATACACCGGCTTCTATATTCCATCACCTTCTCTCACGATGGTAGCACTAATAGCCGACTCTGAGACTGTTAGGTACACATACAGTTTTTTCCCTTGAACTGTCTGCGATAATAATAAGGTAGAGCCAAGGTAAGACTTCAACTCTTTTAAAGCCTTATCACATTCCTCATTCCACTCAAAAGCCTTTCTAAGGACTTTAAAAAAAGGAATACACTTGTGAGTGGCTTTGGATACAAACCTATTAAGTGCCACTACTCTCCCAGTCAGCCTTTGAACCTCTTTGATTGTAAATTGGAGTTTTCATTTCTATCAAGGCCTTAATATTATCTAGGTTGGCCTCTATACCCCTCTGATTTATGATGAAGCCCAAGAACTTTCCATCCCCTACACCGAACACACACTTTGCAGGGTTAAGCTTCATCCCATATCTATCCATCGTGTCAAAAGTTTGCTTGAGGTTGACCACATGGGTGTCGGCCTTGAGGCTCTTAGTAAGCATATCATCAATATAGACTTCCATCGTCTTCCTAATTTTATCCTCAAATATATTATTAACAAGTCTCTAATAGGTATCCCCAACATTCTTCAAACCAAAGGGAATGAATTTGTAGTAATAGTTCCCCTTTCTGGTTATAAAAGAAGTTTTCTCCTCATCGTTCGGGTGCATGGATATCTGGTTGTAGCCTAAGTAAGCATCCATAAAACTCATCATCTCATGACATGTTGTGGCATCAACCATTTGTTTGATCCTGGGCAAACGAAATTTATCCTTAGGGCATGCCTTATTCAGGTCGATAAAGTCTACACACATTCTCCACTTTCCATTGGCTTTGGGAACTATGACCACATTGGCCAGCCACTCAGGATATATCATTTCTCTTATGAAGTCATCCTTTTATAGTTTTTTTACTTCTTCCCGAATGAACTCATACTTCTTCCGGGAATAGATCTTCCTCTTTTGTCGTATCAGCCTAACATCGTCATCCACATTCAATTTATGACAAACGAGTTCACAGTCTATGCCCGAAATATCCTCATGACTCCATGTGAAGATACTCTGCCTCTCTTTTAACAGTTTGATTAGGTCTTCCTTGATATCTCCTCTCATGTCTTTGCCGACATGGATGATTTTTTTCAGGTCATCCTTATTGAGGATGATGGATTCTACCTCTTTTGCAACTTCCCATTTCTTCAGTTTGGTCTCATCCTTGGGATCCAGGGTATCAATACTGTAGGTCATAGTTGCTCTTTTATGATATTCCCTCTCCTTGGATGAGTTGAAATAGCATTCACGTGCCAACACTTGATCACCTTGGCCTTCCCCTACCCCATAAGGGGTTGGGAATTTTACCATTTGGTGCATAGTAGATGGCACGACCTCAAATTATTTGAGGGCTACTCTTCCCATGATAATGTTATAAGCCGAATATACACTTTCATCTATTACAAAGAAATTGACCTTCATCGTTAACCTCTTAGGCCAAACATCCCCAATTATAATATCCATTTCATACATTCCCAACAGATGCACCTTCTCATCGCTGAAACCTATCAGAGGATGATGATAAGGGATGAGCCTCTTCCTGTTGAGTCCCAAACTTTTGAAACATGTCCAAAACATAACATCAGCCAAACTTCCCCCGTCGACCAATATCCTTGGCATGTCATACCCACATACTCTAATTGTAATTACCAAAGGGTTATCCTGAGGAGCTAGGATTCCCTTAAGGTCAAGTCTTGACAAACCCACGATTAAGGTGTCTATATCTACCTTCTTTCTCTTCTCTGAATTTATACCTATTTCGATTGAGTTAACGGCTTCAACCTTGGGAAGGGCCTTAACCTCGACCAAATGCGCCTTACGGTCAACCACTACTGTACCACCCATTGCCAGGTCTCCACAGATCATCTTCACATCAAACGAGATCATGTAGAGTCAACCTTTTGGATCATCCTCCCTTGGTGGCAGGTCTGGGTTATCATCGTCATTATCTGAGGTGTCGTCATTTTTCCTTGGGGAATCTTAACTGCCCTTATCGACCTTTCTTTTTCTTAGGTCATTTCGTCCTCTCTTTGGGCCTTCACTGCTCACATACTTCCTTAGTTTTCTAGACTTAAACATTTTCTCGATCTCATCTTTCAGGGCAAAATATTTGTCGATTAATTTCCCGTGATCTTGGTGAAATTCACACAATAAGATTTTATTCCTTTCGTGAGGGAGAGCTTTTAGCTTCTCAGGCCATCTTAAGGACCTATCATTCTTGATCCCATTAAGAATGTGCTCATATCTGACCATGAGAGGAGTATACCAAGCAAACTTATCATCGACCGATCTGCTCTTTCCATCTTTATTCTTCTTCTAACACTTGCTCCCACTACTAGTCCCCTTCTCATCCTCATATTTAGCTTCCATAGTTTCCTCGGCGTCCATGACCTTTTTAACCATCGCCAATAGCTCGACCATGGACTTTGGCAGGTCTTCAGCAAGCTTCCAAAGAAATTTTCCTTTCTGTAAGCCCCCTATTAATGTTGTCATTGCAATACTTTCCTCATAATCCTCCACTTCTAACTTATCCTTATTGAACCTTGTGATGTACTCCCCAAGACTCTCATTCTTCCCCTGCTTAACGTACAACAAGTGAGTAGTCTTCTTTTGGGGTCGTACCCCAAAGTAGAATTTGTGGATGAATTGTTATGCGAGTTTCTTGAAATTTTCAATGGAGTTCTTCGAAAGTGAGGTGAACCATATATGGGGAGCTCTTGTCAAAGTGCTTGAGAATGTATAACATTTCATCTCATCTGAGATAGAGTAGATATTTGTAGTTGACTGGTATATATCTCTACATGGTGCATAGGGTTGGTACTTTCATCATACTTTGGAGTAACCATCGGCGGCTTGAATTTGACAGGGGTTGGGAAGTTGACTATTTTTTCCACGAAAGGAGATCCTTCTAAGTATCCCCTCCACAAGGGGTTATGGCTCTTAAGGATGTCTCCAATCTTATTTTTTAGCCTTTGAATGGAGTTGTTCCAAGGCCTTTCGGTGGATTCAACAGCGTCAACCTGACCAATATAATCCCCTGCTACCTCCACCAGTCGAACTGAGGGTTCCCCGGCTACTGATCTGCGTCGGCTCTTCACCTCTCGTTGATCCTCGTCCCAGCTGCGAGGGGGTTGTCCATCTGCCCCTACCTCCTTGAGCCAACGTTGCTCTTTGACCTGGACAACCTCTCTCTCAAATATCTAATTAGGTCGAGCCTTTCAAAGACCGACCCTCTACTTAATCGGTCAAAAGTTGAGCCCCTTGGTCGAGCATTTAGACTCGGCCTCCTATCAAGGACTCGGCTTCCTTGAATGGGGTGTACCGTATTCCTAGATACTTCGTATGGCTCCCAGTAATAAATTTGAGCATCCTAAGCCTCATAATCATCATACCGATCCTCTAGTCAGGGTTGGCCTTACCTCCCCAGGCATTAACGCCTAAGGTCAGTAACGTCCCTCTGCCGCTGAAGAGGAGGTAGATCCTTGCTATGTGCCTTGGGTAGACCCCTGGCCCCCTGATGAGGCTCCCCAGCTACCGAAGTAATCATCTACTATGGGGCTCCCTTTGTCTTGATTACTACGTTCTTACTGAAGGCAACCGACTTCTCTTGTATTGCATGTTGGCTTGATGCCAAGGATTTCAATGCGGCCGTCAGTTTAGCCATTTCTAACTGAGGAGGGGTGTTGCTGGAACTAAGGCCACCAGCTGGTAGTGGAAATTCTGATGCCATGTTAAAGCCTGGTGGATGAGCTTATAATTGAAGAGTGAAACCCTTGTAGCTCAGCAGAAACTCTTTCAATAGTGAAATAACTCAGCATTAGGGGAGGACTGGTTCACCACCAGATACTCCGACGAGAATAATCTAAGTAAGGGAAGAGATGATGCTTCTCGTTCCCACAGACGGCACCAGACTGATGATACCAGAAATGGTATCATCAGGTCAAGATGTATGTAATCTCAAACCAGACAACAATGGTGTAGAGAAGATATAAATGTGTAGACAGAAGGAGATGAGGCAAAGAAGAAGATGGTACCAAATATAAGTGGTTCGGCCGGAGCCTATGTCCACTGAACAATGTGAATGGTGGTTTTCACTATAAGTATGACGCTAATGGCCTGTAAATACAACACTCAAGATTTTCTCTCTCTTCTGTATATTTTGATAGAGTTCTGATAAGGTTTTGAATAAATCAAATCCTTTACAATATAGAAGATGAAAGGTTTATATAGCGCTTAAGTTGTACAGTGTCCCCCCACCCCCCAACCCTAAGCATGTAGTATGTATGAATCTGTACCTCTTAGCCAGTCAAGCGTGGAAACTTGGTTGTTCCACATGTAGATTATGATGACCAAATATTCCCTCACGTGAAGGAATGGTCTGGTAGTAACATTTCATCCACTTGCTGTATGTGTCTTACCCGCAGTAATCCACGTGTCTCCCAAACCAAGCGTTATGTTGATGTCACCCTCTGCCTATATGCATCAGTTGAGGATGAGTACATGAAGAGATGATGCTGATACCATTGGGCACCGTTATGACCTAGGTCTACCTCAGCCTTACATTTACTAGAGGCTGAGCCGATACTTTTGGCTAGGACGAGGATCCAAGCATAAGCTACTAAATAGTTAGCGATCGGCTAATCGTTGAGGCCGAAGCCTATGATGATCTCAGGTACGACCCCTTGAATAAGGTCGTATGGTTCAACTGCACCCTCGTCCTAGGCCGAGTACAGTGTCAGCCTGGATGAGGGTATATTTTTGCATATCAGTGACCAAGCCCCACTGTTGGCGATAAGTGATTGATCTGGTAAATCAGTTGGCGATTTACAGATAAATCGCCGAATCTCTGAACATAACCAAAATTTCCCACCGAAGATGAAATGACCAGTTGAATAATTGGCGTTTTAGTAGGAAGCAGCTAATCGCAGCTCACCAAGTATTTCGCAGTGTTATGTTTGAGTCCAATCATTGTAAAATAAAATTAAACCATCGATCGACGATTATTTTTTGGTTCGTTCGACTGAAAAGTAGTCATTTTAGGGAAGTAAAGAGAACTTTTCAATAAGATGGGTCTTGACAACTCACCTTTTACATTCCAAACAAAAAGGTGAGAGAAGAGAACCTAGATAGGAGAAAGGAGGCAAAAAGGAGAGAACTTGAAGAGAAGAAAAGAAATTGTGATTATATTCTTAAAATCATGTTAAGACATTTTATTAAAAAAATGATTATCTTACTAATTTTTTGAAATAAGAATAATGTTTGTGAGAATTCGTTATATTTATGTTGTATATATATACTTTTCAATATATTTAAGTCAATAGTACTTAGTAGGAATTACAATGACTTGGGTTCATCTTGAAAACAAATGATTAGAGTTCTAATTCTATTACTATTGAACAATTTAAAACTGATAACATGTGGATAAAAGGTAATTTTTATATTAGGGACACAAACCTTAATTTGAAAATAAAATTATATTTTTGGTAACAAAAATCGCTTAGTACATGTTATGGGTTGAAATAAAATGTTCATGAGTTTGTGTCATTTTAGTGGATGACATGATTTGGTTGTATTGATTCAGTGATGTCCGGATTTATTACTTAACTAGTATGCACCCCACGCGATGCGCGGGCGTAATTATATATTACGAATGTTGAGTAAAGAAAATATAATATTTCATTATACTCGAAAAATTGTATTATTTCATGGAAACTTAAGTAGTTATAGGCGGTTTTGGGTGGTTATGGGACTTACTACAATTTTAAAATCACATAGAATGGGAGCCTAACAAATCTTAGGAGATGGGACTAAAGCCAAAATAACTATTATTTCATTATATGAAAATGACCAATGAGTTTGCAAATATTATTACAGTTAAAGCGGAAGGGGTGGTGAGAAAAAGTTGAAGGCAATAAATACAGAACCGTAATAGGAGACACATCTGATGCTTTATACATTTCAAGTTTGAAAAACAACATGGAGAGGACTACATATATGAAATAAATAAAAAAATTAAAATTAAAAATGTGGCAGTTTCATAAAAGACACTTGTAGGAAAAAAATATCTTCAAACTTTGAAAATTATAGAAAAATATTTTTAAAATTTGAAAATCACAAAAATAAATTAGACATTATAAAAATTGAAAACAAAACAATACAAATATTGAAAATTATAGAATGTTAAATAAATTGAAAAATACAGAAAATTAAAAATTAAAAATAAAACTGTAAATTACTGTAAATTTAAAGATTGAAAATTACAGAAAATTAAAAAATAATGTTAGGACATAAATTTCCAATTGAGTCCCTGTATTGTTTTGACTTAGTTCCGTGAATAAAACTGTGTTTGTAATATGTTATAGGGAGATTTTATTTTGTCACGATCCCACTGGGCCTATGAAATATTGAAGAAAATTAAAGACGTTGCGACAAAGCTTCAAAGATTTAATCATGCCGAAGTTTAATTGGTGAAAGTTTATTCGTCTTGATCGTTAATTGCATTCCGTGATCACTCAGAGACGTTTTGAACAAAAATTACTGAAGTTTAATTGGTGCAAGTTTATTCGTCTTCAAAGTTAATTGCATTTCGAGATCACTTAGGTATGAATGCGTATAATTTATGGTGCTCGGAATTGTTTTTATAAAAGATAATGATGTATTTTTATAAAGAAAAATGTTTAAATGGTTTACACTACGTTTTATTCTGATAAGCTCGAAATAGAGTTTGACTAATTTGGATCTCTTTTCGAAGAGACGTTTTGAATAAAAAATCAAAAAGTCAAACCTTCGCAGCGTCGTTCAAACGACATAAGGATCTCGTTCGAACGAGATGCCTATGTCGCGCGAACGACGAGGCATTGTCATTCGAATGACACATTTTTCGAGGCGGAATTTAAATCTTATTTAAAGCGTGTTTTCATCAGAGTTTCATAAGTGTGCCTATCGAAAAAATAGTTTACCATCCATTATATGTTTGCACATGTTTTCTAAGGTTCAAAAATCTTAAACACATCCTTAGAGTTTGCAAATATCCGAGATATCATTCTCATATGTTTAAGTGATCTTGCGGCACCAAGAAGGTTTGTTCTACCATTGAACATCGGGGTTTTGCGATGAAGAAAACAGAAGGACTTCTTGTTCGACATCGTAAATGAATTAAAGCCAAACGGTGGACATCGAGACATTCGTGGAGTCGAGTGTTATGGACAGGTATCGTCAAAGGCGAAATTTCTGTGTGGCCACTATTGAAGAATGGTAGAAGACCAGAAGGAGCATCAAGACCCGTGGGGTTCGAGTCATTGAGTAAGGTTAATCTGTCTTTCTAAAACCTTTGTTCATAGTGATTGTCTGGCTTGGGCCGTCCGAGGTTGTTTTTGCTGTTTGGGTTTTTTCCTCATACATCCGGCGTTGTGATTATTCTTTACTTTACTTGCTTTAATCACTAGATGCATGTTAAGGATTAATCAAGATAAAATTGGTTTAAAATAAGAATTGGGTTTTCACAACTTGGTTTGGTGCACATTAAAAGTTGGATATTTTTTGATAAAAATTGGTTTGATTTGAACACACACACAAAAGGGGAATTTTCAAATTGGTATCAGAGCTAGCAAACATATTTTATTTGTTTTGTGATCCCATGTGTTTTCAAAGATGAATTTTGGATTTAACGAACTTTCTCGAACTCCTAGTTTTGATGGTACTAATTACGCCTACTGGAAGATGAGAATGAGAAGTGGATTAAAATCAATTGATGAGCGTGTGTGGTTAGAAGTTGAGAAAGGATGGAAACCCCTTGTCACTATTGTAGGTGAGGTCACTAGTTTAAAGTCTGTCGAGTTATGGATCGAAACTGAACATAGAATTTCACAATAAAATTCTAGGGGTATGCACGTTATTTCTTCACATGTCACACCGGAAGAATATAATAGAATTATGACTTTTGAAACATCAAAAGAGGCTTGGGATATTTTGTCTCTCACTCATGAGAGCACTAGCACAGTTAGGGAGCCAAAATTTTAAAATCTCACTACACAGTTTGAGGCCATTAGGATGTTAGAGAGTGAGATTTTTGATGAGTTTTATGCTAGGGTATCCAATATTATCAACTCGTCGTTAACCTATGTTAGAAAATTCTCAACAACCGTGTCATTAAGAAAATCCTTAGGTCATTGCCTAGTAGGTTTGATGCGAAAGTGACTATCTTAAACTCCTTTGGTAAGTTAGAGTTGACGAAACTAGAAAAGATTGTAGGTGACTTACAAACCTATGAAATTGACATGATTACCTCCAAGCAAGTGCCTAAGAAAGAAAAGGGTATTGCTTTGAAATCCCGGAAGGAGGAAATTAAAGTTTTAGATTTCGTTTTCGATTTTGATTTTGAGGATGTTTCTTTGTTGGCAATGAGATTTAAAAAATTTATTAAGTTTCAAAATCAATCGAAAGATGCCAAGAAATTTGAAAAATTCAAGAACAACAAAGTAGATCCCACCTCTAAGGATAAGTTTGAGAATCCTAAGAGAGATGAGTCAGATAAGTGTTTTGGGTGTGAGGGGTACGGTCATAAAGTTAAGGAGTGTCCCACTAGACTTAAGAAAGAGGGCAAGCAACCCATTGTCTATAATTCCACCTTAAGTGATAGTGATCCGAAAGAGGGAGAGAGTTCCCCCATTAATAATAACTTTGTTTCGTTCATGGCATGTCATTTGAGCGACGACGATTCTCATGTGCATGACACTTTCGAGGAGGTTTTGAGTGTATGACATGTTAGTGAGGGCGAAGAGAGTGACGAGGAGGAGATAGGTGTGAAATAATTATACAATGCATTTAATGAGTTGTATGCCGAAACGGTGAAGGTGAAAAAGGCTAACTAAAAATTGTAGAATAAGTTTAATGAACGTGCCATAAAAAATAATGATAGATTGATTGAGGATCTTAGGGAACGAGAGAAGAAGTTTAGGGAGAAACTATAGTTTGTGGAAAAAGAGAGAGATAATCTCCGTGGTTTGATGGAGTCCTTGAAAAAGGAGATTTTAGCGTTTGAGGAGTATAGGCATTTACTCGAGTCTAGGATTCATGAGCCGGAGGAGAGATTTAGAGACTCGTCTACAGTTAAGTGTGATTTGGAGGCTAGGTCAGAGAGGTTAGATAAGATCCTAGGCACCGTCCAAATTAAGGGAGATAAGGGAGGTATAGGTTTTAATGAGAGAGTTGTTCATATTCCCCCCGCATGTGTGAGAAACACTAGGAGGGTTAAAAAAGGTCCACATATAGGTAATCATTCCCACCACCGCTACACTTTCATGTTTTGTAGTAGGAAAAGTCACCTTAGGCGTTATTGTTACGACCTTAGACAAGCTCCTAGGAAGTTTAGGAATAAAGTTGCCCCGGTTCCAAAAACCCCCATGCGTCGTTTTACACCTACTCGGGTTAGGAAATCGGATTTAGTGGCTTTAGGAGTTAAACTTCATGATTCTCGTTTAGGAGCACTTGATTCTTCCCATGCTAAATCTAAAGGATGATAGTGTTGTCATGTTTGTCATATGCTAGTTTTCTTCATGATATATTCATTGCTAGAAATGATCATTTTCATTATTTAGGATCGATTATACAAAAAGATGGAGATATTAGTGATGATGTTACGCATAGGATTAGAGCAGTCTGGGTTAAGTGGAGAAGTGCGACCGGCGTTCTGTGTGATAGGCATATACCTTTGAAGTTAAAAGGAAAATTTTATAGGACGGCCATTAGACCCGCCATGTTATATGGGACAGAGTGTTGGGCAACCAAGAAACAAAATGTGCAGAAAATGAGTGTGGCGGAGATGCGAATGCTAAGATGGATTTGTGGTAAAACTCGAAAGGATAAAATTAAAAATGAACAAATTCGTAAAACGGTGAAAGTAGCTCCTATAGAAGATAAATTGAGAGAAAATCGACTTCGATGGTTTGGACACGTCAAGCGTAGACCAATGGATGCTCCTGTAAGGAAGAGTGATTTAGTTAGTATTGATGGTAACCCAAGGGGTAGAGGTAGGCCTAAATTAACTTGGTGGGATATTATAAAAAAGGACATGATATCATGTGGTGTAACCGAAGATATTGCACTGGACAGAATGGAATGGAAAAATAGGATTCATGTAGCCGACCCCAAATAATTGGGAAAAGGCTTTGTTGAGTTGAGTAGAGTATATTCATTGCTAGTATAATGACATGTGTATCATTTTGTATCATAATTTTTCATTAGTTTGAGTCTTAATTGAAAAATACAAAAAGATTTTGTATTTGAGAAAACTTTTGAAAAACCAAAAAAAAATTCTTTTATTTGAGTCAAAATATGAAAAGCCAAAAAGATTTTCGATTTTTGTTTTTGTGTTAACATGTTTGATGTAGCATATTGGTGTGCTTGGACCCCCCCCCCCCCCCCCCCATCATTTCATTATCCATGTGGCTAGGAGATTTGGTCATTATTATCGATGCCTAGAATGATCTTAACCATTGTTTATATGGGGTTGTTTCGAAGTTGACATGCATTTTGATTCGACTTTGTATATATGTCAACAATGCACATATGCACGAGTTTATATGGATGTTTGACTTCTCTTGCATATTTGAATTTGGTGAGGCGTTATTATCTCAATGTTGTCATATATTCGTAAGTATACTTAAGGAGAAGTGTGCATGTAAGAACCGTTTACCGTGAGGATTTGAATAGGTAAAAATGATGAGTGATTCATGGGAAAGGGATGCGAGAGTTCAAAATTGACTCGTCGTGAAAGCGACCGTTTAAAAGAGCCCAAAAGAAAATGAAATATGCTAAGAAAAGGGCCAAATTAGTTTAGTTCATTCCAAAGAAAATATGATATTATTGAGGGTGTTTGGATGGATTAAAAAATTTAACGGGTTTGCACAACTAATCCTAATGTTGAAACATTACAATTTGACGCTATTGTTTGTAGAATCGTCAAAATTCTGGATTTGTGTGCATGTGGTATGTTTAGTTCATTAAGCTCACATTTTAATTGTCATATGGCTATGATAAAGTTTGATGATTTATCGCTATCAATTAGAGCTTCTTGATCGTTTCGATGTGTTGGAATTGTGACTTATTTATTGTAGTTTCACACCTATTCATTCCATATCCATGTTTGAACACATCGGTACTATGTTTGCATGTAACTCGCATTATTAGTTTTTATGAGTTTTTGCGTTTAGTGTTAAAACCTTACTATTTTAACATTGTTTTACTGCTGTCAGGGTCTTTCACTGATTTTTTTCTGGAAATTTTTTCACTGGACAAAAATATAACATATTTCTGGGAAAATGTGAAAATTTGGCAAGCCGCGAGAAGTCATTCAAACGACATCTCCATGTCGCGCGAACAATATATGTATTTCATTCGAGCGACATCCTCATCTCGTTTGAGCGATGTCCCTAGCTCGTTCTAACGACTGGCTGATTTCTTGCTTCTGATTGATCTGCAGTCCTCTGTTTATTTTGGTGATATTTTTGGTACTGCTGGAAATGTTTTTGGACTAACTGGTTTATATGCAGGATTTATGGGTTCTAAATTGGATTTTTTCATATAGTCCATTTATCACACCTGATTAGATTGCTATATTCTTTGTGTGATTCATTTTTTTTACTAGCTACTGATTTGTCATTTCTTGATCATATTTAGCTGGTTGTTTGTTGATTATCTAGCAATTTCAAATCAATTCAAATTGGTATATTCTTATGCTAGATACTTTGATTGGTTTATCTTTTCACCTAATGGTCTATTCGAGACAAAAGGGGGAGAGATGTATGTGATGTAGGGGGAGATTTGAGCATGTTTTTGATTGCATATTTTACAAATTGGTAGTACACATTGGTATCAGTTTGTTGCTCAAATTATTTTACAAATGATTGTTCGGAACTTATTCATATTGGTATCTATTATTGTTTAGTATCATTTGGATAAATATATTGGTTTCATTTGTTCCTCCATACTTCACTAGGTATTTGTTTGTCTGTTTCATGTGTGTAGGTATGCTTCAGTAATTCGAGATTTAAATTCTCCATCATATTCATATAGTTCATGCTTGCCGATGCTACATATACTAGTCTGTATCCTGTAATTTTTTATTTTGGGTTTATGGGATAGGATTTAGGGGTCATACGGCTTGACGGCACGACTTAGGCATTTCACTGGTTTAGTTTTGTCCAGAAATAGTCAAAGGGGGATATTTGTTAGGACATAAATTTCCAATTGAGTCCTTGTATTGTTTTGACTTAATTCCGTGAACAAAACTATGTTTGTAATATGTCATAGGGAGATTTTATTTTGTCACGATCCCACTTGGTCTATGACGTATTGAAGAAAATTGAAGACGTTGTGGCAAAGATTCAAAGATTTAATCATGCCGAAGTTTAATTGGTGCAAGTTTATTCGTCTTGAAAGTTAATTGCATTCCGAGATCATTTTGAACAAAAAGTGCCGAAGTTTAATTGGTGCAGGTTTATTCGTCTTCAAAATTAATTGCATTTCGAGATCACTCAGGTATGAATGCGTATAATTAATGGTGCTCGGAATTTTTTTTATAAAAGATAAGGATGTATTTTTATAAAGAAAAATAATTTAAAATATTTTAAAGTGTTTTAAATGGTTTACACTACCTTTTATTCTGATAAGCTCGAAATAGAGTTTGACTAATTTGGATCTCTTTTGGAAGAGACGTTTTGAATAAAAAGTCAAAAAGTCAAACCTTCGCAACGTCGTTCAAACGACATAAGGATCTCGTTCGAACAAGATGCCTATGTCACGCGAACGACGAGGCATTGTCATTCGAATGACACATTTTTCGAGGCGGAATTTAAATCTTATTTAAAGCGTGTTTTCATCAGAGTTTCATAAGTGTGCCTCTCGAAAAAACTGTTTACCATCCAGTACATGTTTGTACATGTCTTATAAGGTTAAAAAATCTTAAACACATCCTTAGAGTTTGCAAAGATCCGAGATATCATTCTTATATGTTTAAGTGATCTTGCGGCACCAAGAAGGTTTGTTCTACCATTGAACATCGGGGTTTTGCGGTGAAGAAAACAGAAGGACTTCTTGTTCGACATCGTAGACGAATCAAAGCCAAACGGTGGACATCGAGACATTCGTGGAGTCGAGTGTTGTGGACAGGTATCGTCAAAGGCGAAATTTATGTGTGACCACTATTGAAGAATGGTAGAAGATCAGAAGGAGCATCAAGACTCGTGGGGGTCGTGTCATTGAGTAAGGTTAATCTGTCTTTCTAAAACCTTTGTTCATAGTGATTGTCTGGCTTGGGCCGTTCGAGGTTGTTTTCGTTGTTTGGGTTTTTTCCTCGTACATCCGGCGTTGTGATTATTATTTACTTTACTTTACTTGCTTTAATCACTAGATGCATGTTTAGAATTAATCAAGATAAAATTGGTTTAAAGTAAGAATTGGGTTTTCATAACTTGGTTTGGTGAACATTAAAAGTTAGATACTTTTTGATAAAAATTGGTTTGATTTGAAACACACGCAAAAGGGGAAGTTTCAAACATGAAATTATAAAACATTAAAAAATTTGAACTTTATAAAAAATAATGAAAAAACTGAAAAATTATAAAAAAATACTGATTTTTTTTATATTCTGAAAATAATATAAAAACATTTTAAACAATTGAAAAAATGAAAAACTATTAAATTGGAAAATAAAGAAAAAGGCTTTTAAAAAATATAAAATAGTGAAAAAAAATATGTTGCCACAAAGAAACAGTGCTCCTCGAAAAACATTATTTCCAACCAAAAATTTTTTTCCTAAAAAAACATATTTCCCTATTTTCCGAAAAAATTAAACCCTTAATTTTCGTGCCACAAAAACATATTTCCAGAACAAAGAACACTTATTTTCCAAACTGGGAACAATTTATTTTTGGGCAAAAGACATATTTAGTGGGAAAAAAATCAAAATCTCAAAAAATTACAGCCACAAAAACCTGATCGAAAACACAAATAAATAAAAAATAATTATGTATATCACCAAACTAAAAAACTCTGCCCTGACATCCAGTACCAACCAAATACCATCGGCCAACGTTCAATCCAACTAATACAAATCGAACAGATGGAGAAAAATTTGAGGGGCGGTGGTGGTTTTACACAAATTTTGAGCTAGAGGAAGTTGTAAATAAAATGAAAATTACATTTTTCTTATGATAGCATTCTCAGGATCCAAGAAGATAGTGGAATGGAAAGTACATGATAAAATATAAAGGCGTGAAGAAAATAAGACTTACATGTATTTGTTTCCGACGAGTTCAAGATCTGCAATGTGAACAATGATTTATGGAATATCAGAGGAAGAATCTGGAGCTCGGATAGATCGTATGGTGGAGATCGCATATGGCCTCACTAACTTTACCATTCTCTCTTCACTTTCCAAACTCTCAAAATTAAATTCTCTCTCGATTGTGATGAGTCTATAAATATGGAATAGGAATCAAGAAGAGAAAGTTATAGAGAGAGACACATATGGTTTTGGATGCTTGATATTCTACATTGGTGGATATATAATAGGAAGAGGGAAGAAATTAAGAAAAGAAAGTATGCGTGTGAATGAGGAGATGAAAAGTTAAAAGGAATTAACACTCAAAGATAGAAACGAAAATTGTGAAACTATATATATTTCTCTATCTATCTCTCTTTCATTAAACGATCCTCATTAACACTATTTCTATTCTTTTAGAAGTATAACACAAAGAAAAATTGTTTGTAAAAGATAATGCGTGCAAATAATTATAGGGAAAATGGAAAAACGTTATCTTAGTAGTTGAGGAAAAATTTGAGAAATGTTTGGTTTCCAAAAAATATGACTTTTACAATGAGAGAGAAACGAGAGATAATCTGGTATTAATTGTAAGGGTAACTTGTCATCATTAATGCCTATTTATACCTCTATTCTATCGTAATAGAGGTATATTATAGATTATGGAATAATATTGAGAATTATATAAATATTGTGAATAAAATTATTAAAGATAGATCATTGGCTTGGAGAATAATTTAATTGTAGTTTGGTCATTGGAGAAAATAAATTTAAGTTAGTGTGGTTAATTTATAGATAGAATTGCACTTATAGAGTAAATTATATAAATACAAAAAAAAAAAAATTGTGTAAAGGAATGGTGCTAGTAAGAAATGGATATTAGTGGATTGCAAGCTATTAACTGTTTATATGTTGGGTTTGCTAGGTCTATATAGTTTTAGATTATATTGCACTATATAGTGTTAGCTTAGTTGCTATATAATTGGAAAAGAAAATTTATTTGGAAAATGGTTTCTTTAATAGTCAATAATTGTGGACGGGACATTTCACATGTAGAAAAAGTGTAGACAATAAAATAAAACACTATGTAGGAGGCTTGAAGTCGCTATAAACTACCATGGCGGTGAGGGCCACTATAGTGGGATGATTCTGCCCATATGGCGTCTTTCTTAAGTTACTAGAATTCCTTCGTTCACTTATTCGATTGTTTAGTGGGTCTTTATTCATTGTCGATTACTAAACGAGAGATATATAATCCTATGGACATCTTTGCCCTTATTGTAGGCATAAATTAATCAATGGATAAAGGGGGAACATAGGAAAGTTTTTTCTCTCTTTTTTACTTGTTCACTAGGTGTGTTGTACAATGTGTAAGAATTTTAGTTAAATTGATAGAACAACCACCAGATAAATTAAATATTACCAAGGAGACATGGTATTTCAAATAGCAGTGTGGGTTGAAAACAATAATGGTTATTTCGACGAAAAAAACACCACCTACCATGAGAGAAAAGGCCCAGTAATAATCGACTAGAGAGAGGGGCAGAAACATACAAGACAATTGCACATCAAAGGGAGAGAAAATAAGCAGTGGAAATTTGTTAACTGAAAGGAGCACAAATTAAGTAAAGAACATAAGAACCCATGTGGAAACATCATCTACTTCATTAGCAAGACTATAACTCGAGTTGTCATCAATAAAGTTGGAAACATAGGGGAGGCTATCCACTGAAGAGTTTCTAAAGAAAGTTTGAACACGCATGGAGGTGAAAACGTTGGGTAGCAGGGTTAAGTGTCAAACTACCATTATAAACAAATAAGAAGATGTACATGTAAATCATAATATCACAACATGAATCTCATAAACATATACCATGGGAGGAATTATATGAAATCAATAAGCGAAATATGAGAAAATCATAACATCAAACTAGTAAAAAACTAACATCATATAAGAAAAATATATAGAAAGCATGGATATATCAAATTATGGCAATATAGAATAAGATATATGGATAAAAGCATAATATCCATAAAGAACACAAATAAAATCCATACGACTAACAAAAGTATCCAAATATCTAAAAGAAACCAATAAATATATCAAGTACCAATAAAAAAAGGTATAAAAAACACATACAAGCATTATCGTCTCCAATAATAAAGAAAAGATCACCCTCTCCAACAAGATGGATTTTAAGTGATCTAATAATGAGGGAGAGTATAAAACTCTCATGCTTGTTGGAGGCGCTGAGAAGGGGCATTAAAGTGCTTTGTATACGAGGTGACTCTAACTTGGTTATTAAGCTAGTCAATGCGGAGTTTGCATTTAAATACACTAACCTTGCTCCATTGAGAACAATCATTAGAGGTTAATGGGCCAATTTTTTACCATGAAAATAGAAAGGCACCCTATGGAAATGGACAAGAATCCAAAATCCCTAGAAATAATTACGAAGAAATTAGTAACGAAAGAGATAAAGACTATTATCACTATTTAATGAGGAACCGTGCCAATGATGTTGAGGTTTCTATTCCTGAGTGAGAATCTTGAGGACTAAAGAAGATCAATCGTAAAGAAATTGGAGAAAAGAGAGGAAAGATAAAGTTATTAGAGCTAGTTAACTACCACATTATCAGGGCATGCTTTACTTCAAAAGTCTATGTGGATCTATGTCAAGGTGTGTTGTGGAAGAGGAAGCCAAAGAGAAAATAGAATCAATGCATGAAAGGCACTGCGAAGATATAGATATCTTGATTTATAGAAAGCTACAATGAGAGGGATATTATTTCCTTACTATAAGAGTGGAGGTTGATCGCATGCAATATATTTGTTTAAGTGCTAGACACAGTTTGACCATCCAATGTGTTGATGCTGGGATTAGCACCCCCAGGTAAGGTGTTTTCAAGCTCAATCTAAGAACAACAATGGCAGCATAGTTACGTAAAAGGTAGGAGAATAAGATGAGGAAAAGAGGAGAGTGCACCAGGATGTAAGTGGTTCAGCCTAAATTGGCCTACGTCCACTGTGTGTGTGAATAACCTCACTGTAATAAGGCATTGATGGCCGTGGATACAATCTCTCAAGCTCTCTCTCTCTCTCTACTGTGTAGATAGACAGAGTTTAAGCTAGGGTTGTCTATCTTGGATCCTTTACAAGGTAGAGGATGACCTCTATATATAGTGCCTAGGAGGTGTAATGTACCCCCCATGCATGTAATGTGCATGTGCGTGGTTGCCTCACCAGTATGGGAAAGCCATCTATCACTGTCACATATAGAGAATGATGATGCAATATTCTCCCCACGTGTGAGGAATAATCTTGTTATAACTGATTTGTGTCCACATGCCCTCATCCAAATGTCAGCAGATGCTCGGCTATCGAATCTAGTGTATGACCTTAGCCTGGGAGAGGCCGAAGTTGGTAAGTCCAGGTGCTCGTTCAGTCCGAAGTGACCATGTAGGTATCGGCTTAATCCTGGCCGAGTCAATGGACAAGGTCGGCCTGAGGTTGAGTCGAGATTGAGCTGGTGTGTTTGGAGCATCGACTAATGTCTTAATGAGGTTGATGGTGGCTTCTTGCGAGCTCGGCCTATATCTGGACGAGGTTTCCATTCACAGGTGTACGAGAGTGCTGCTGATCCTTATGATGTATGCAAAGTCCCTTGGAGATGCTGGTGGTAGTGTCGGCCTGGGCCGACCTTGCTATGGTCGAGGGCTGATGTCGTATGCCCAAGGCTTATCCAGTGTCGGCCATAATCTTGGCCAAGGTTGGTGTCTCCGAGCCGAGGTCACACTTGGGCATATCAATCACCCCCTAACCCTTAGTGACATGCGGAAGCAGGTGACTGTGGGGTTTGCACACCTCCGAAGCCTTTCCAATATGAACTAGTATTTTCTTGACACTTGTCCAGTGTTGGACTATGGCTTGCTTGGCAAGCGTGAGTTATCAGCCGCCTTTGGTGCTCCCAAGGCAATGATGGGCCTTGGGAGTCGCGCCTGCCTATTTAAGGGTTTTAAACCTTTCCTTTTCCCTCCATCCTCAATTCTTTCTTCTGCGCCATTGCTCTCCAACCATTTTCTCTCTCTAAAGCATTCTTCTTCATGACTTCTCTGCAGAGGTCTTTGGTGGAGCTCTCATTGGTTTTCTTCACTTTTACTTGTCATTTCATCTTCAGGTATCTTCTTCCCCTCATTTACCTCCATTTTCTCTGCTTTTTCCTTTCTATTTGAGTTTTTCGGAGAGTTTTTGAGTTTTTCGGTGAGTCCACCATAGTTGTAGGCGAACTGTTCTTACTATGTTTGGGTAATTTGATATTTAGACTCCTTTATTTTATTAGCCAATCTTGTTTGTAGTTTAAGGCAGTTTCTCCAAGTGTAGTGTCTGCCTCTAATGCTCAGACCCCTGTACCAACTTCTTGAGGAGTTCCCCTCTCTTAGGGAGAAGACTTTAAAAAAATTAGACAAATAGAAAGAGCAAAGGAGGAGGCTCATAGGCCACAAGAATTCCCTATTAGAACCATATTCCCACCACCCCTGAAGGTGATCTATCCTGATCCCTCAGAGTCTTTCAACCAGGAAGAGGTTCCTGCCGATCCTATACCAATGTCTGAGTCTGAGTCTTCCACCTCAGACCCCATATCTGTGGATTCCTTCCAGGAGGCCATGGACTCAATTCGGGAAGATCAGGCCCCTGATCAAGCCGAGGTGTCCAGTCGGGCCTCATCTCATAACAGCTCAAGCTCCTCAGCCTCCTCCTCAGAGGTTGAGATCGTCGATCCAAGTGTGGCCATTCCACCACCATTTGACGCCATTCCTCTGTCGGCCTTCACTGGTGTCAAGTTTTCTCAGAGGTTCCCGGGTAACCCATCCACATCTGCTTCGGCCGACGTTGATCTAGATAATGATGACATTGAGAGTGATGTCGACGTCTCTGAGGCGGCCGAGATCGATAGTACTATAATTGAGGTAGACCTCCTCTGCTTCAGATATCTGTATTCCATTAGTCCCTCCATAAAGTTGAGGAGACCTCTGAGGGAAGAGAGGGCTTTTCACGACCGAGACGGCAAAATCTGCTTGTACGAGCAGATGTTCAAGTTAGGGTTTAGTCTGCCCATCCACCCCATTATCAGATCTATCCTTGCTTATATCAATTTGGACCCCTCTTAACTATCCCCTAATGCCTGGAGGGTCATAATAGGGGCCATAGTCTTATGGAAGGTTGTCCATCACTCAGACCTCCCAGTCCAGGTGTTCGTAGGTTGCTATGTCCCTTCGTCATCCAAAAATCATTCGAGCTACTATCATTTTGTAGCTGGGAAGCCTAAAAAAAAGATGCTTCAAATAACACAAACTTCCAACCATAACTGGAAGCCACGTTACTTTTTTGCCTCTGGACCATGGGAATTTGTCCCATGTGCTCCCTCGTCCATTCTGGAGCTGAGGATGCCCCTTAGGTGGGGTAAGGTCACAATGTCTACGAGGGATGACCCTGTTCTGAGCCCATCAAACCTTCAGAAGGTGAACTCCCTTCAAGATTAGGGGGTGCATGGTCTGTTCGTCAGGTTCGAACACTTGATGACCCCCCATTACCTCTCTGAGACAGGTCTGGGTGGAAGTCCTCTTTCCGAGCTTGGTAAGGGCTTTCTATTTGAAGTTGAACCTCTGATTTTACTTATGTCTGATCTTCTAACTCAGATCTATTGATTTTCGCAGAACGTCCGAAGGATATCTCAGACGAACTCTGGGAAATGGCTGCACCCAGCTTGACGAGACTTGCGAATAAAGCTGGACTTAATACTCCTCCCCCAGCTCCCTCTTCCTCGAAGCCCCATGCCACAAAGAAGAGGGCTCCAGCTGATCATGCCCCTGAGGATCAGAGGCCAAAGAAAAAGACTGCTAATACTGCCATTTCCATCTCTTTAGCAGACGCCCTGTCGGCTCGTCTAGAGCAGTTGAAGATAACTGACAGCATAGTCGACCATAGTCTTCAGGCCCTAGATGCCTTCGGCTCTACAATGATCGAGGCCGATTAGCGCTTCTTCAGGTCACTTAACACTCCTCTGTTGGTTGAGTTAGGCATTCACAGATCCATTCTGGTATGACCTCACTTTTCTTTCCAATTCCTAAGTGTAACATCTTATTTTTCTTCAACTCATTCCTGATCACAAAATATGCAGGGCCTGACAGCGATGCACCACCTCTCCAATTGGAATCTGAGGAAGTTGCCCCTCATCCAAAAGGGTCAAGAGGCTGAGAAGGTCCATAGTTCTTTGAATGCAGAAATCAACCGGCTGAAGTCTGAGCTGGGTGAGTCTGATAAAAAGGTGAAGGGGTTGGAGAAGGAGGTCTCTCGGCTTAACAAGGACCATGTTGCGGATCTGAAGACCAAGGATGATGTTCTGCAGCAGAAGGTCAGCTCGGCCGTGAAGGCAGCCCTAGATGACGCCTCAGAGGGGATCATAGCCGAATACAAAAGCTCTGACGAGTTTATGATCTTCGGCTTTGAATACCTTGAAAGAGGTATCAAAGACACTATCAAGTGGGCTGACGTCAAGGAGAGGGAGGCTGGTACTTTTTAAGCCTCTGACTTCGTAGGCCTTGGCTTTGCTGATCCTCAGTTTTCCCAGGCCCTTCAGGAGGTTGAGGAGGAGGCTGCCGCGCCTGCCGAGACTGCAACGATGGACGGCACTGAGGATATGGGGCCGACGTTGCCGAGGTGACCAATGTTGTCCAGCCTAACCAAGACGAAGATACTAGCATTCCCCCCTCAAACCCTTAGAGAATTTCTGAATATTTTATAACCCATGACATTGTAATCCCTGCACATCTATAAGTTATTAATAAACATGGCTATTACTTTTCCACTTTGTATCCTCTGAAGAGGACCATCTTCTTTTGTTGTATGTATGTCATGATGTTTTTTCTCTAAAGCTTATGCAATGGGGTGTGTTTAAACCAAATTAGTAGTCTGAGCTCAGACCTCGTCACCATCGAATGGTGTTATGAAGGTCTGAGGTCATCACCTTAGACATTATCCCCATAATCTCACCAAATTAATGATATTAAGTGTTTGAGGTCATCACCTAAGAGGTTAGCCCCATTAATTAATCTCACCAAATTAATGATGTTAAGGGTCTGAGGTCATCCAATTATGGTGTCTGACTTCAGACCTTGTCACCACTTAATGATGTTGTAAGGGTCTGAGGTCATCTAATTATGGTGTCTGACTTCAGACCTTATCACCACTTAATGATGTTGTAAGGGTCTGAGGTCATCACCGATGATGTTAGCCCTATTAATTAATCTCACCAAATTAATGATGTTAAGGGTCTGAGGTCATCCAATTATGGTGTCTGACCTCAGACCTTGTCACGACTTAATGATGTTAAGGGTCTGAGGTCATCACCTAGGATGTTAGCCCCATTAATTAATCTCACCAAATTAATGATGTTAAGGGTTTGAGGTCATCCAATTATGGTGTCTGACCTCAGACCTTGTCACCACTTAATGATGTTAAGGGTCTGAGGTCATCCAATTATGGTGTCTGACTTCAGACCTTATCACCACTTAATGATGTTATAAGGGTCTGAGGTCATCACCTAAGATATTAGCCCCATTAATTAATCTCACCAAATTAATGATGTTAATGGTCTGAGGTCATCCAATTATGGTGTCTGAACTCAGACCTTGTCACCACTTACTAATGTTAAGGGTCTGAGGTCATCCCATTATGGTGTCTGATCTCAGACCTAGTCACCACTGAATGGTGTTATGTAGGTCTGAGGTCATCACCTAAGATGTTAGCCCCATTAATTTCTGACAAGTGCAAAATGAAACAAGGACCACCATGGGAACTGATCTTTTATTAATAACCTCTTCATGACAAGATGGTACAATTACACAACTTCATGCAACATCATATGTAATATTTCTTTAGGTGATCAGCATTCCATGGATTAGTGAAAGGTTCTCCTTCTAGATTTTTTAGCCTGTAAGTACTAGGCACAACCTCTTTTGTCACTTTGTAGCGACCGTTCCAGTTTGGGTGGAGTTTGTTTGCTTTCTGTAAGGTCTTCTTTAGCACTAGGTCTCCCACTACAATGGGTCTTGACTTCACCCTCTGGTTGTAGAATTTCGCTGCCCTCTGTTGGTAGGTTGCTTGTTTGACCTCTGCGTCCTCTCTTATTTCTTCGATAAGATCTAGGTCTAGCCTCCTCTCTTCCCCATTATTATCAGGGTTATAGGTCTGAATCCTATGACTTGGGAAACCTACCTCCGTTGGTATGACGGCCTCTGAGCCATGTGCCAACATGAACGTGGTTTCTCCTGTTGGTGTCATTACCGTGGTTCTGTAGGCCCATAACACAGCGTAGACCTCTTTATTCCATCTTCCCTTCGCATCTTCTAACCTCTTCTTGATTCCATCCAGAATTGTTCTGTTTGTGACCTCGGACTGACCATTTGCCTAAGGTCGGCCAGGAGATGAGAAAAATTACTTTATTCCTACTCTTAAGCAATACTTTTCTAAAGAGGAATTCTTGAACTGGGTCCCATTGTCCGAGATGAGAGTGTTTGGGAGGCCATATCTGCATATGATATTCCTCCAAATAAATTGGAAGAACTTCTGCTCTGTGATCGTTATCATCGGCTCTGCCTCCACCCACTTTGAAAAATAATCGATGGCAACTATCAAGAATCTATAGTTGTTGGCAGCTCTTGGCAGGGGTCCTACTAAGTGAATTCCCCATACTGAAAATGGCTATGGAGAAGTGATTGACTTCATAGGCTGATGAGGCTGATGAGGGATTGCGGCAAACCTCTGACATTTATCACATTTCCTCACGTAGGCTGCAGCGTCCTTGGACAAGGTTGGCCACTAGTATCCCTGGGTGATGATTCTTTTAGCCAAGGGTCTTCCCCCTATGTGGCTAGAGCAAGAACCCTCATGGACCTCCTGTAAGACCCGAGGAACTTCTGTGGGGTGCACACATCTGAGGAGAGGTAGCAAGAATCCTTTATTGTACAGGACGTCTCCTACTACCAAGAACTTGGCAGCCTTAAATCTCAATTTCTGCCTTTCTAGCTTGGATTCAGGTAATTCTCCCTCTCTGATATATTTGAAGAGGGGGTCCATCCATGAGTCTCCTAAGTTCAAATTGTGACAAGGGTTATATACCTCTTCTTGCTCAATGGCTGCCTTCCCCAAGACCTCGATCGGGATGGTCCTTTTAACATTTGTCTTCATTGCCGAGGCCAACCTTGCCATTGCATCTGCGTGGCTATTACTTTGTCGAGGCACTCTCTTCAGTCTTGCCTTTTTAAAATGTTCTAACATTGTTTTCACCCTTTTCATGTATTTGGCCATCCTTTCATCTCTGGCCTCATAGATTCCCAATACTTGATTGACAACTAACCGCGAGTAGCTGTGGAGTAGGAGTCACTTTACGTGAAGAGTCTTTGCCAATGAGAGACCTGCTATCATGGACTCATACTCAGACTCATTGCTAGAAGCTCGAAAGTTTAATCTCAAAGCGTATTTAATGTTGGCACCATCTGGAGCTGAGAGTATCAACCCCGCGCCGCTTCCATTGTCACAAGAAGAGCCATCAACGAAGAGGCTCCAAATATCTGTACCTGATGAGAAGACCCCCTCTGTCATGACTCCTTTTTTGAAGAGGTACCTATCTTCCTCGTTTTCCGCAACTTAGTCCCTGGTCCCGTTGGATGCGATCTCTTCCTGATCTTAGAAGATGTTTGGTGTCGTCTCTTCCGAATTTCGGAAGACACCCCAGTTTTCAACACCCTCTTGGCCATTCTCTGCCTCGGCCTCTTCCCATGTAAACTCAGTGAAAAAGTCTGTGAGGGCTTACCCCTTGATGGTCGTCCTAGGTTGGTAGGTAATATCTTACTCCCCCAATTCAATGGCCTATGTCATCAATCGTCCGAACTTCTCAGGTTTGTGTAGGACCTGTCTTAGTGGGGAGTCAGTGAGGACAACCATGGAGTGGGCCTGGAAGTAAGGCTTCATATTTCTCGAGGCATGTATCAAGGCGTAAGCTAGCTTCTCCATGCGAGGGTAATTCTGTTCGGCCCCTTGAAGGGCCTTACTGTTGAAATATACAGGCCTTTGGATTCCAGCGTCTTCCCATATTATGGCTGCGCTGATGGCTGATTCGGAGACTACCAGATACACGTACAGTTTCTCTTCTGCTACATGCCGAGACAGCAATAAGGGAGACCCTAAATAAGACTTGAGCTGGTTGAAGGCTTTTTCGCACTCTTCGTCCCATTGGAAGGCCTTTATCAGCACCTTAAATAACGGAAGGCACTTGTTTGTTGCCCTAGAAACAAACCTGTTAAGGGAAACCACACTCCCCGTAAGTCTTTGAACATCTTTGATACTCCTCGGTGTCTTCATGTTAAGTAAAGCCTTGATTTTTTCAGGGTTTGCTTCAATCCCTCTCTAGTTGACGATAAATCCTAGGAACTTCCCAGCTCCTACTCCAAAGACACACTTCGCGGGGTTGAGTTTCATTCTGTATGAGTCCATAATGTCGAAGGTCTTCTCGAGATCCGTTACATGAGTGTTATCCTTCAAGCTCTTTGTTAGCATATCATCTACATACACCTCCATAGTCTTACCTATTTTCTCTTCGAACATCTTATTAACAAGACGTTGGTATGTCGCCCCTGTATTTTTCAGGCCGAAGGGCATTACTTTATAGCAGTACGTCCCTTTGTCGGTAATGAAGGCCGTCTTTTCCAAGTCTTCCGCATCCATGAAGATTTGGTTGTAGCCTGAATACGCGTCCATGAAGCTCATGAGCTCATGTCCCGCCGTAGCATCCACCATCTGATATATTCGAGGTAAGGGATAGCTGTCTTTTGGACAAGATCTGTTCAGGTCAGTGAAATCAACACACATTCTCCACTTCCCATTAGCCTTGGGTACGATGACTGCATTTGACAACCATTCCGGATTTGTGACTTCTCTTATAAACTCAGCCTCTTCCAACTTTTTGACCTCTTCCCGGATGACGTCGTACTTTTCCTTGGAATAGACTCTTCATCTCTGTTTGATTGGCCTGGCATCTTTGGTCACGTTGAGCCTGTGACTAATAACTTCAGGTCGATGCCGGGCATGTCTGCGTGATTCCATGCGAAGACACTCTGTCTCCTCCTAAGGAAGTTTATCATCTCTTCCTTGATTTCTTCCTTTAGGGCTTTACCGACCTAGATAGTTTTTTCTGGCTTATCCTTATTGAGGACGATGGATTCTACCTCTTCCGCGGCCTCTCCCTTCTTTAACTTTGTCTCATCTCTTGGGTCAAGCGTATCGATGCTACAAGTGGTGGTTGCCCTCTTATGTGCTTCTCTCTCTTCGGCTGAGTTGAAGTAACATTCTCGCACTGTGTTCTGGTCACCTTGTACTTCCCCTACCCCATAAGGAGTAGGGAATTTTAGCATCTGATGGACCGTCACGGCACAGCTTCAAACTCTTTAAGGGCCACCCTTCCTATGATAAGGTTATAGGCCGAAAAAATGTTCTCGTCTATGACGAAAAAATTTATCTTCTTGGTCAGACTCTTAGTCCACTCATCACCCATCCGTACGTCCATCTCATACATGCCCAATGGGTGGACCTTTTCGCCACTAAAGCCTATCAATGGGTGATGATAGGGTACCAGCCTTGCTCTGCTAAGACCTAGGCTCTTGAAGCAAGGACAGAACATCACGTCCGTCGAGCTCTCCCCGTCTATGAGGATCCTCTGCACCTCGCACCCATGCACCCTTATTGTTATGACCAGAGGGTCATCGTGGGGGGATAAGATACTCTTGAAGTCAAGTCTAGAGAACACAACTGCGAGGGTGTCCATGTCTACTTTCTTCCTTTTCTGCATTGTATCGGAAGATGTTAGATTCACAACTTCAAGCTTGGCCACTGACCTGGCCTTTACTACGTGAGCCTTCCTATCAGCTACTTCAGAGCCACCTCCTGTAAATCCTCCACATATGGTGTCAACACCAAACGAGATTGTACCGACCCTCTTCACCGGGGTGTTGTCATCTTTCGGCGGAAGATTCGGATCATTTTCATCATCACCTTCTGACTCATCGTCTCTTCTGGCCGGGACATTGTCACGGCATCTATCATTTCTCCTTTTCTTAGGGTCATCTCTTCCATCCTTAGGAGCTTTACCATCCACATACTTCCTCAACTTTCCATATTTTAGCATCTTTTCAATCTCATCCTTCAGGGTGAAGCATCTGTCCGTGACATGGCCATGATCCTGGTGGAACTCGCACCATAGGTTTTTATTCCTCTTATGTGGTGCGGCTTTCAGTTTCTTGGGCCATCTCAGAGTCCTGTCATTCTTAATCTCGTTGAGGATGTGCTCGCAGCTTACAGTCAGAGGAGTATAGTGAGCAAACTTGTCATCACCCGACCTCTTCTTCCCATCTTTCTTGCTTTGGTAATTTCCATTGCCATCGCGGTTCTCATCCTGGTACCTGGCGGCCATTGCCTCTTCCGCATTCATTACTTTCCCTGCGGTTGCTAGGAGCTCCGCCATAGACCTAGGGGGTCTTCCGCAAGTTTCCACAATAGCTTCCCCTTCTAAAGACCTCCTATAAGGGCAGTCATGGCTATGTTCTCTTCATAATCTTCGACCTCCAACTTCTCTTTGTTGAATCTCGCTATGTAGTCTCTTAGGATCTCATCCTTGGCCTGCTTGACATACAGGAGGTGGGTAGTCTTCTTTTGTGGCCTCACCCCAAAGAAGAAGTTGTGGATGAATAGTTCAGCCAAGCCTTTGAAGTTCTCAATCGAGTTCTTCGTAAGGGAGGTGAACTAACTGTGCACTGCCCCTGTTAAGGTCCCAGAGAAGGCCCTACACTTCATCTCATCGGGTATCGAGTAGATGTCTGCTGCCGACTGGTACATCTCGATATGATGTACAGGGTTAGTGCTGCCATCATACTTGGGAGACACTGTAGGAGGTTTGAACTTAGCTGGGGTTGGGAAGCCCACTATCCGAGCTACAAATGGGGAGCCCTCTGAGTAACCCCTTTGTAATAGGTCCCTGCTTTTAATGAGGTCTCCTATCTTCTCCTCAAGGCGCTGGATAGAGTCATTCCACAGTTTTCTGCCATCGACCTGATCGAGGTTATCCCCTGCCACCTCCATGGGATGGACCGAGGGTTCCCCTTCCTCTTCTTTCACAGTGTCGGCCTTGATCTGGCCGACCCTGCCTGTTCCCTCTCTGAGAGCCTGCTGCGCTCCTTGATCTCGATAATCTCTGTCTTAGGTCATTCATCAGGCCCAATCTCTCAAAGGCCGACCCTCTGCTCAACCTATCAAAGGCTGACCCTATTTGTTGGGCCTCTTCACCTCTTCGGCCAACACACCCTTGACTTTGTCGAAGAGGTCGTATAGTGTTATTTGACCCCTCATACGGCTCCCAGCAGTCTTCTGGGGCTTCTTTCGCCTCTAGATCATCATACCCATCCTCTGGGAAAGGGTCTCCCTACCCCCCAGGCGCAAGCGCCTAGGGTCAGCAACGTCTTTTCTCCGCTGGGGTGAAGGCTGGTCCTTCATTGGTGCCTGGGGTGGTCCCCTGGCATCAGGATGAGGGTGAACAGCCGCCAGAGTGATCATATTCAGTGAGACTCCAGGTGGCCTCATCATAGTTTGGCTGAGCTGTGCAATTGCTCCTGCATAGCTTGTTGTGTTGTAACTAAAGATCTCAAGGCTGCAGCTACCTCCGCCATTTCGGATTGGGGCGGCACCTGACTGGAACTAGGCCCTCCACCCCCAGGTGGCAGAAGAGGCGGTGGTAATTCTGGTGCCATATGTTAACACTATAGAGCTTGAGTAGCATATGAGATTAGTACCTCAAAGGACCTCTTTTAATGGTGAAGAAGCACCACGCAACGGGCGGTGCCTGGTTCACCACCAGAGTCTCCGGTGAGGTTAAGCTGAAGAAGAGGAAGAGATAGCTTTTTTCCTCTTCCCACAGATGACGCCAAAATGTTGATGCTGGGATTAGCACCACCAGGTAAGGTGTTTTCAAGATCAATCTAAGAAAAACAATGGCAGCATAGTTATGTAAAAGGTAGGAGAATGAGATGAGGAAAAGAGGAGAGTGCACCAGGATATAAGTGGTTCAGCCTAAATTGGCCTACGTCCACTGTGTGTGTGAATAACCTCACTGTAATAAGGCACTGATGGCCGTGGATACAATCTCTCAATCTCTCTCTCTCTCTCTCTCTCTCTCTCTCTCTCTCTCTCTCTCTCTCTCTCTCTCTCTCTCTCTCTCTCTCTCTCTCTCTCTCTCTCTCTCTACTGTGTATCTAGACAGAGTTTCAGCTAGGGTTGTCTATCTTGGATGCTTTACAAGGTAGAGGATAACCTCTATATATAGTGCCTAGGGGGTGTAATGTACCCCCCATACATGTAATGTGCATGTGTGTGGTTGCCTCACCAGTATGGGAAAGCCATCTGTCACTGTCACATGTAGAGAATGATGATGCAATATTCTCCCCACGTGTGAGGAATAATCTTGTTATAACTGATTTGTGTCCACGTGCCCTTATCCAAATGTCAGCAGATGCTCAACTATCGAACCTAGTGTATGACCTCGGACTGGGAGAGGCCGAGGTTGGTAAGTCCAGGTGCTCGTTCAGTCCAAAGTGACCATGTAGGTCTCGGCTTAATCCTGGCCGAGTCAATGGACAAGGTCGGCCTGAGGTTGAGCCGAGGTTAAGCTGGTGTGTTTGGAGCATCGACTAATGTCTTAATGAGGTCGATGGTGGCTTCTTGCGAGCTCGGACTATATCTGGCCGAGGTTTCCATTCATAGGTGTACGAGAGTGCTGCTGTACCTTATGATGTATGCAACGTCCCTTGGAGAGGCTAGTGGTAGTGTCGGCCTGGGCCGACCTTGCTATGGCCGAGGGCTGATGTTGCATGCCCAAGGCTTATCCAGTGTCGGCCATAATCTCGGCCGAGGTTGGTGTCTCCGAGCCAAGGTCACACTTTGGCATATCACAATAGAAGAAAATTTTGTGGAAATCTCTGAAGATTGGAGGAGACCCTACATTTCCAATCTGAAATATGGAGAGCTACCAGTTGAGAGGGTCGATGATATTTACTTAAAAAAGAGTGGCCCATTTCTACTTAGTGAATGGGTAACTCTATAGGAAAGCGTACAACGAGAAAGCATTGAGATGTGTGGTAAGGAAAGACGCGGTGAAGGTATTTAAGGGAGCCCATGAGTCTTCGCACATGGTAGATGGCAAATTATATGATCAGCTAATAACCTTGGGGTACTATTTACCAATAATGGAGGCTGACTCCATCAGTTTTATGAAAAAATAAAGAGTGCGCCAAATCCATGGTAATATGGTTTAGGCTCCCTTGGTAAGTTTACAAAGCGTAGTTTTCCCTTATCCATTCCACACTTGGGCATTTGATTTGGTAGGAGAAATCAACCCATCCTCTCACATGAAATCTTTCATTCTGCTCACCATAGAGCCGTATATAAAAGGGATAAAAGATATTCCTTTAAGAAGGATTATTACTCAGGTGGTGACGTAGTTTATTCGAAAATATATAATATGCAGGTTTGGCATTCCAAAGATCATCGTCATATACAATGGCAAGCAGTTTGTGTTTAAGGAAATAGGTCTACTCACGAATAAGTAAAAATGGGCCTGCTCGTGAACAATTATAAAATCATTCATAACAGTTCGACTATCTATTATCCTAAAGGGAATGGTCAATCGGAGGCCACCAACAAAACATTGATCAATATTTTGAAAAATATGCTAGAAGATTGGGATGATAGATTTCCATTGGTTTTATGGGCTTGCAGGATCTCAACGAGAAAGCCAATGAGTTTTACCCCATTTTCTATTGTCTATGAATAGAGGTTGTCCTACAAGTCGAATTGGTTGTGCCTTTAGTGTGAGTGGACATAATCTATAATCCAGTGTCGGACCAAAGACATATGCAATTGGAGGCTTTAGATTTGTACCATGATAAAGCTAAAAAAACTATAAAGTCTACACCCAACACTTATTTAAAGCTTATGAGAATTTAGATAAGACTAGATAATTGAAATTGGGAGACTTATTTTTGTGAGCATCTACCCATCACCTGAGAATCATGTCAACTTTAAAGATCAAATCCAACTGGGAGGGGCCATTTATGGTGTGAGGAGTAGGGAGACAAGAATGCTTTCAAATTTCAAAGATAGAAAGTGATTGGATTTAATTAATCAATTGCAAATGGCTCAATAAATATTATTCCTAATGTACCCTAACTTTTTTTTATAGTTTATTATAGAAAGGGAAGCTCATAACATTCTATTATAATATCACACTAAAAAAGATAGATTACCTTTTTTAGCAGTGAATGGAATCGTGAATGTTCAGTTATTTGTAACCAAAAAAATGTTCAGTTATGACCATTTTCATCATAAGATTCTTTCGGGATATTTATAGTGTTTTTCATTTTACGTAGTCATCCAGTTTATCATGCATTATCTCGCCAATCTAAGTTAGCAGATATGTTTCATTCCTTTTTTATAATTCTAATATTTCCCAAGAAATTTTGTTACAAGGAGAGCAGCCTAAGATTCTCACAGTATAAGAGATAATCTATCTAACTAAAGGAGAATTGCTCATCGTACTTGGGGAGATACGCACCTCTAAATAACAAATATGATGAGCAAAGCACCCCAGCCTACCATATTTTGAAGGATGTGCTTCCAAAATGGAGTGCCCAGTAAAATATAGTAAGGAAGTACACAATTTCAAAATGTTGATAAGATGATACTTGATGTATGTCTTTTATATCATTAGAGGGAATTTACTCCCAAGTATTATTTTCATGTTAAAAACAGGGCAAATATCTCACAAAATAGTTGCATATATTACTCGCTAATTCGTGAGCAGGCGACCTCATAGCAAAAGGAGGATGATAGTTAGTAACACCTACTCAAAATACCATGAGCAAATACTCCCGTAGAATGTAAGAAATATAAAAAAATGAATAAAAATGTATAAAGATATTGAAATGAAATATAAGAAAAAATATCATTATTTCTTTCTCATTTATAGAAATGATTTAGTCGAAGAAGAGCAACCCATGATATTACAAACAGAAAAGGAAAATTGTTTACAAAAAGGAGAAAGAAAATCTCAGTGAGGTAAAAGAAATCGAATATTCGCCATGGAATAAACGTATACAAATGAGGTCCCAATCTCGTTAACCACATATCCTTGGAGCCTATCCTTCTGAGAAGCATCCCTTTCAACATGATACCAAAGAGTCTACGTGGCTCCCTTGGCCTAAGCCCGGGCTCCACGAATGCAAGAGAACTTTTGACACTAACCTAAAAAAAGAAAGGGTAAGTGGTCACTTGAGTACTTGCACAATAAAATCAAGTTATAAAACACCAGGTATGATAGTGTAATACCTGAAGACCACTTGTAATAACACTCGTAACATATTCCGCAAATAAAGGAACGCTCATGATGCTAGTCTAAAAATAAGGAAATAAGACAGTGTCACGTGAGCACTTGCACAACAAAGAAGGTATAAAATCCAGATATGACAAAATAATACATGGGGAGCCCTTGCATCTATGCTCATATGAAGTTATACGATTAGAGGAACACGTGTAGTACCAACCTAAAAATAAAGAAATAGGAAAGTGTTACTCTAGCACTTGCACATAAAAAGCAGGTGATGTGATAGAATAATACCAGAGAAATACTCACGACTGTACTAGTAGGAGGTTCCACAATTAGAGGAACATTTATAGTGTTAACCTGAAAATAAAGGGAAAAATATTATTTGAAAACCTGCATAAAATAAATACCAAATATGCAACACCCAGGGAGCTACAGGTGAGGGAACACGCACGGCTATACTCACCCGCGGTTCCACGCTGTTAGGAACGCTCGTGATGCCAACCTAAAGAAAGAAACATATAATATTACCATTTGAGTGAAAACTCAAAAATAGTACAAATACAAAGATTTAGCAAGCATAAAATCAACAAATGAGAGGCTAATACCTGAGGGGACACAAGTGATGAACCACTCGCAATAACACTGGATAAAGATTTGGTAAATGAGGAATTACTAGCAATACTCGCCCAAATTTGAAAGAAGATAGGATGAATAGCAGTTTGCACACATGAAAAAATGTGTGAACTCTGAGAGCAAGTGTAAAGTTGTGTCAGCTCAAGTATCTGAACTTCGATGTAAGGAGAATCACTCAAATTCACAACAAGAGGTAGAAGGATACTTGTGCTAACCTTTTAATGAAGAATTTGTTAATAAAAAGTTATAAAAAATAATCGAATTATATAACTAGCTACCAGTGATGAGCAAGTGATGTGAAACCATTCATGCCCACACTAAAGGTACGCAGAGTAGGAATGGTCTGGACGTGGGGGCCTATTAGCAAAAGGAAAACAGACTCTGGGGATAGGTATCCTTCTGGATGGAGATAACCTAGGAATGATTACCCCCATGGAAAAAATTATCCCCTAGTGGTAAGGGGGTCTCTCGAGAAGGAGCCATGCAATAGAATAATCAACAAAAAGTAGTCATATTTTTGTTGTCATTCACAGAATAATTATTTGAAGAAAGGAAAAAGAAATGCTCAAAAAATAACTCTCCAGAACTAGCCACAATGTTGCCTGGGGGTTGTGCATTGCAGAAAAAGTCAGTAGCCTGAAAATTGATGCAAGAGGAGCCATAAACATCTTTTAAAAAAATATACAAGTTAATAGGGAACACATAAATAGGACTTGATAATTTTTTTGTAAAACACTAAATACCTGAACTGAACAAGCAGTCACTAAAGAACTCCTCATAGTGGTGGAGAATACAGTAGAGAACTACTAGATAGAATGTTGTCAGTTAGTTGATGAGGGTAGGATTTTAAAGGATAAGAGAAAAAAGAGAGGATATATACACCTAACACATGTACAAACCTCTCATGCAAAGCCCAAAGAAGAAACTAGCATGGAGTTCCTCTCACATTGAAAAGGAGCGCGAGGAATGATAGGAGAACTGGTTTATAGAGTTACCCTCGCCTTAAAGGGGATACTCGTCCCCGCAGAAGAAACTTGATCAAAAAATAATGGGGAGTTAATAATTATATAAATTGTAACTTCGATGAAAATATAGTATAGAGAAAGATGTGCAACGATGTTAGGCACTTACAACCTCATCATGGGGATCTTGCCCAATAGGGTAAATACAATAATTGGACTGGTGGAAGAAGGTGAGTAGATCATGTTGTCATCTTAGTCACTGCTAGGTTGCATCATATCCACAGTTAACCCCCTCGAGGCTAGTAAAAAATGAGAAGCATCAAACGAGTGATCGTGCTTGATGCCAAGTAAATAAATATCATTTGAAGAATAACTATGGTAATCATAAGAAGGAGTACTTTCATAATCAACGAGTTCTTCTTCAGATGAATATGGCGTGGAGTGAGCGCACATAATTTGATTACATATTTTTTTACTAAGTAAAAGAGGAATAATTGGAGTACCTTCCATTAAGGGAGTGTATAGTTGAGCAAAGGTTGAGCAAGAGTGGCTTCAAGGGCTTCATAGCCTTGCTCACGAACATTCTAAAAGGTTTCTTTAACTCCAAAGGTTCCATTGTCTGAACCTTTGTCATCAATGACAAAGGTGCATGTGGCCTTAGTGGCTTTATTCTTTTATTGGCCATTCGGGTTTTAACTAGAGAGGTCTAACACCCGTACAATTCAACCAAGCCAAGTGAATCAATAAATAATAACATTACCCTTTATATCTTTATAAAATAGTCAAATCCAAAAAGAATCTAAATAAAGTTAAAACTAAATCATTAAACTTATAACTTTGCTTAACTATGCAAGTATATCCTGAAGTTTTAAATTGAATAAATTACCCCTTAAACTTTTGAAATAATTATAACTTGATCTACACTTAACCCCTAGACCCAAACATTATATCAAATTAAACCTTTAAACTTCAACTAATTGTGGCCTGCAATCCTAACACTTAAACTTTTATGAAATTACAAAAATACCCATAAAACATGAAAAAAAAAACATTTAACACCAATGAAATATATAACTTTACAACTATGTACTAAAACTCAAAATTTAATATTTATACTCCCCTGGACACATTAGCCTCCACCTAGGTGGAATAAGCCAAAATCACATAGTTACACCATGTAACCATGTGTAATTCAAGTTTCCATAAACTTATCTTCTTGAAAAGAAACAACCACCCTTCTTCACCAATGAACTCTCCTTAACTCAAATTATAAAATCCCCATGATCACCAACAGAAAAACTCACTTCTTGAGCCTACCCAAAGTTTGAAATTTTCCCTCCAAGATGGTACACTGTCATTTTATGTATTAAATTCTATTTTTTCAATTCCATTTATTCTCTACATTGTTATTATGATCAAACCAATTGAAGAAACCGAGTTCTTATGTATCAAATAACCCCTGTTAAAAAAACCTTCCAAAACTCCATTAAAGTTTGAGCTTTAATGGTTAAACTCGATTCCTTGACTCTAAACTAGTTTCAAAGTGAAACATAGGTTTCTTATGAGACTAGGAGCTCAAGTGCAATGGTAGTTTTCAAAAACTAATAAGTTTTAAACCTCAATTTCCCAAAAGTGTTTTTTGTTTCATAAAATTGAAATTTCCAATTTCTCCTCAACCAGGGCACCTCAATCCTTCAAACCAAAAGAAAAACCTTTTTAAGATAGTAAAAAACTAACCATACGTATAACAACCATTTCCATATTCAATAGAGCTTCGAACGCTTGGTCAAAATTTCTAAAGAACCCACCATAGCTATAACTCAATTAATACTAAACCTCGATCCATGAAACTTATATATATGGATTCCTTATGAAAAATTAGGTTGGATTGGTTCAGGAATCATCTCAAATGACTTAGAAAGTCAGAAGTTATTCAAGGTCATAGTTTTTACAAAACCTAAGTCAATTGTTGAGAGGTTGAAGATGAACTTTTCAACCAGAAACCTTGACCAAACGCGTGAGGGCGTGTGGCCAATCAAAATTTTTAGATTTTTTCCAATATTTTTATTAAAATTTTCTAGTAAAAATTGTATAAGGTAAGGCAGTGTTAGATCAATCCTAGCTCAAATTATAGAAAATTAGGGTTTTAGGTTATAAATATTTTCCTAAATTTAAAATTTAATCCCTTTTGACCTTTTCAAGTTATGAACTTTAACCCCAAATTTTTCTAATACCTACTTTGATAAATTTTGAATCAAAAACCTTTGCACCATGTTTTAACTTTGACCATAAGACCTATATTTTAAAACCCCTAAAATAATTACAAATTAACCCATAAACTTCCATTGACACAGTTTTTCCCATCTATTTTCCCAAGCCAGCATTATAATTAACCACACTTACTTACAAAGGTGTTTGTGTATAGATAATCAAGTACAATCTCCTTTCGATCTCCTCTTTAATCCTAATTAAGTCCGTCCGACAGAGCATACAAGTAGGTTTTACCCTTTTAATAGTAAATATCAACGTACATATTTTATGGCTATTGATATCAATATGTGATAGCCCTATTTGATTTTTAGTTTGTGCATAATATTACCATATTATTATGTTATTATACTTCTGTAGACACCACATTCGAGGACCCCCCCCCTAAGCCTCTCCTTAGGTACCTAGTACTTCCTATTCACTATAAACTCTAGGTCATACTCCGAATACCGATTCAGAGGCCACCAGGCGCTCTCGAACTCCGTTTGACTCCAGTCAACTTTCTCGTATGAGTGAAAGCTCAATAAATCTTCAAAGTTCTCTGAATACCCTTTCCAATGGTCCACCTTGTGCACGAATCGGCCTTATGGTTCAGATGAATGGTCCATTTTACTTTTAAAAAAATAGAGTTAGAGGCCACCAGGCGCTCCGGGATGCCATTTTGAGCCCAATCAACTTTCTCGTCTCATCGAAAGCTCATGAATATTCAAAGGGCTTTGAATCCCCTTTATAACAGTCCTCCTCGTGCAAAATATTGGCCTTACAATTCATATAAACAGCCAGTTTGTCCCTAAAAACTTATATAGAGGCCACCAGGCTCTCTCGGGCTCCATTTGTCTCCCATCAACTCTTCAACTCAAATAATATTAAATGAATCTTCGAAGGTATCTAAAAATCCTTTCCAATGGCCCACCTTGTGAGTGAATCATCCTTACGGTACGGATGAACGGTCCATTTCACTTTGAAGGATCATTAGCCACTTTTAGGCCCCGTGTTACAATGGTCAACTCTCCGAACTGAATGAGACTGAATAAATTATTGAAGGGATCAAAATATCCTTTCCAACGGTCCATCCTGTGTGCAAATCAGTGCTATGGTTCAGACGAATGATTCATTTTCCTCCCGAAATCTCTTGTCCAAAAGCCTATCAAGAACTTCCGAGGCTCATTTGACAACATTACACTCCCAAACCCGAGGAGGCCCAATGGATTGTTAGAGGTCTCTGAATACCCTTTCCAATGGTATGCTCCATGCACTATTAAGACATACAAATTGCGTTTTATGACCATTTATTTGGAAAATCTACGTGATATTGTCAAATGGCAAACCCATTTCCCGCCTATCGGTAGTGTCTCTCGGATTGCCTACCGATAGGTAGGTCAAGTACAATGTCAATCGGCACCCCATTGATCCTATATAAGGATATCATGACCTCACTTTGAGAGGCACCTCAGAAACATTTTTCTCAATGATCTCAGCAACATTCTCTCAAAGTCAGCGTGGTTTACCTATTGAAACCTCTCCTCCACATTCCATTTCCATACCTTTCACACCCAATTTAGCAAACTATATTCCCTCTTATCCTACCATCTTCACCCACTTGCAATGTTAGCCCTTTAACAATCATGATCAACCTTTAAGTCTCCAAAAAACGTCCAAACATTCTTCTCTCCCTTTAAGTTTCCTTATTTTCGGATTAGTTATTCAATTCTTATTTTAGCATTTCATCTTTGTTAGTTCACACATATTGATATCCCACTTTTTAATAGTAGTATTGAACATACTATATCTTTTATTAAAAAACCAAAATAAGAGAAAGAGGGTTTGCTTATAAATTCCAACTAAATTCCACACCACATTTTCTCAAACCAAAAACATCATTTTTCCACACACATACATCTAATAGAATCCTCGGTTGGATTTATGGGATAAACCCCACCCTCGTGTTGCATTCAAACTACGTGGACTTTGAAGCCTTTTTAGTCTACGTAGGCATCTTGGGTCAAAACCTGAGAATCGAGTTCTTTTTCCCATTTTTATTCATATATTATTTCCACATATTATATTTTTTATTCATGCCCGTGTTTTGTCCAATTTATACCGTCATCTTTCTATAAACGATTGGTGACCCGAAATATGCACACATTATATTTTTTATTTTATCTTGTGAACTCTACTATGGATGATCTCACTCTGCCTTTCTCCATCACGTGAGTGAAGAAATTCCATTCTCCATTTATATATACACACGCATACACTTCACGTAGTTAAGAAGGAGAATAATAGCATATTCCTATGATAGACCGAAAGGGTGGGATCAGTGCCTAGCATCTTCCCATTCCATAACTTAGTCCACGAATCCTTTTAATTGGTTTTGCAAGCATCAGTATGTCTTTGATGTCATTATCTCAAGGTGGCAAAATTTATTTTTCTTGTTTTGTAAAAAATAGGTTGGCGAATTTATCTCTTTATATCACCCCGACTTGACGAGGGTCGAAGCCCCCCAAAGAAGGGAGCAAAACCTTATTTCTCTCTCCATCGCACGCGTGAGCGCCGACACCCCGAGGAGGAGATGCGAGATGGCCACAGTGGCAAATCTGATAGGGACATTACTTGTCATAATAAGGCAGGACTCTATATGTATGAGTGTTATCATTTTTCACATGTGTGCGTATGCACCTATCTGTATGTTCCCTTTTTCCTCTATTACTTCTTTTATCTATTTTATTTCATGTATAAATCACTCCTCACTAACTTTTCACTTTACTCACTTGTAAATACCCTCCATGTACACCTCACCCTACTTACGCTTGTACGTAGGATCACTTAAATCCACATGTTTCACACACCAGTTAGAATATCCATGCTTATGTCTCACTAGCACACACCTCCACTTATCACACTTTTATATATCCATTCTCACTTGCACATATCATATGCCACTTGTAGTTTAAGGTTTCAGTAGCATACACCTCCACTTATCACACTTATCTATATCCATTTTCACTTGCACATATCAGATGCCACTTGTAGTTAAACCATGCTTAGGTTCACTACCACTCACTTGCTTAAGATATAATCACTCACTCACACGTATCCATGCTTAGTGTAGTATTCCCACTCCATGCTAGACTTACTTGTACTTGTACTTGTTCTCCATAGTATTTCTCTTACACATCATAAAAAAGACTTTCTCCATAAAACACTAATCAAGAATCACGCTTTTGCACACTACATCACCAAGAGCATGGATATTGATCAAAATTTGGTCCCGAACTAGGGGTCACTTTGTGATGGGCACTGGTCCGGCAAGTCACAATTAGCCTAAGAAATATGAATCACCTTCAGTTGGCCTAGTACCTTCAACGTATATCGAACAGTTCCCCCCGCATCGTTCCGCTTTACTGAACTCAAGACAAGAGGTATATAACAGGAACTCATTCATGTACATCGATATATTGAATTCTCTCTCACACGTACTACCCCCATAAGGTATATAGTGAGTCAATTCATGTACACTCAAGTATATCAAATGGCTTGTCCACACGTACCGATTTCCCTCAAAGAAAGAAATATATTGTGGAGGTCATGCCAAAGGGGGAACCTTTCCTCTAACCCAACAACTGCATAGACCTCATATAGGCGTCAGACATAGGGAACTCATATTTAGTTTGTCGATTACAATAAGAAACTCTGCCAAAATTTTGGGTCGGTATGGAGCCCAAATTTTTGCACTAAAATAGGACCCTTTCATGAACCTGGAAACAAGTCAAACCATATCTTACATATTTTCGGATCGGGTATTGTGCGGCAGTTATTTTGCATTTAGGTAAACCTAATAAAGTGAAAACATAATAATAATAATAATAATAATAATAATAATAATAATAATAATAATAATAATAATAATAATAATAATAATAATAATAATAATAATAATAATAATAATAATAATAATAATAATAATAACAAAAAACGGAGATACCAAAAACATTTTCCCTCCTCTTTATAAAAAACGGAGATACCAAAAACATTCTTCCTCCTTTTTACAAAAAGTGTCAAAAAAAATTTCCTCCTTTTCAAAAATACAAAAAAAAACAATCCTTTCCTACATTCTCTCTATAATAAATTTTAATCATTCTCCTTCTTAGGTCAATTGCGTACCCGATTCTTGGCCTGCTCCCTATTGGCTTTGGTCGTTCGTCAAACCACCCCGAAGCTCTGTTAGTTCCCTTACTACTTCATCTGAGTTCAGAATCTACCTTCATCAATCCTTCATGGAATATGCTCATCAAGTACCGAGCATACAGCTTAATCTGATGGCACTACAGGTCTAACTTAGTGTCAATATTGACAACCTTCAAATCTAGGTTCATGATATGCAATGAAACCGAGTCCATATTCTCAAAGAACCCGAGGTCCTCTTCCCTTAAGCCATGGGTACACTAGCTCTCAAACCTTTTTGGGTCTCAAAAGAATATCATAATGCGCCACGTGCCCCGCTTGCCAATGGGCCATTTCCAGTACAACTCCCTATGCCTAACCTTGCTTAGCTAGGGGCTAACTTGCCCATACCTATTGACCCTAAGGAGGAAGAACTGAACAAGGTCAAGGAAGACCTTAAGTTATTGTTAAAGAAGTTTGCTCAAGTTAAGATATCCAGTAACTACATGGACTACACCCACATGTATCCCTACCCTAAAGCAAGATTGTCGAAAAAAATTCAAGATGTCAGCCATTGACAAGTTCGGGGGTAGTGGGACCCCAATTATTCACCTTCGTATTTATCACCAAGCCATGGCCCTTCTTGGCACCTATGAAGAGATAATGGCCCAGATGTTTCAATATACTTTGAAGGACAACTCCCTTCGTTGGTTCCTATCCCTCTAAGAATCCAGAATCCACATTTAGGAAGATATCGCTTGAGAATTCATGTCACAGTACAAGTACAATGAAGAGATAGAGCTTACACGTCATCATATAGATCTTCTCAAGAATAATTCGAGAGAAACTATCAATAACTTCACAGCAAGGTGGAGGGAGAAAGTTTCCACCATGACCAATCGGCTCTTTGGAGAAGAACAAGTCAGCATAGTAAAGAAGAATTTCCTACTCCACATTTGAGAAACTATAGGAGGTCAGTATTACCCACACTGTAGAAAGTGTTAGGAAAATAGAAGTCGAGCCAAAGAAAGTGTCCGGACAGTTCACCCCCCCAAAAAATGAGAAGCCTGCCAATGCTATAGTATTAACCATTAATAATATCTCTCAACCCGCAACCTTTTGAGCACCATAAAGCTGTACTAACCCCGCCAGAAAGGAATACACCGAGCTCCATGCTCCCCTCTCTAAAGTATATCAGGCCTTGTTGAGTGAAACCTCATCAAACCTCTGGACCCTCATCCATGACCAAACCCACTTCATAAAAACTTTAAAACCGATACCCACTGTGATTTCCACCATTCTGCCAGCCATACTACTCATCAGTGCTTCCATATTAGAAATGTAATCTAAGGTTTAATTGATCGAGGTATCATCGCCCCACCAGCCAATCCTAAACCTAACACCACTCATAATCCACTTTAGACCCACACAAATTCCATCTTCCTAGAGGATGACCCAGAATTTCATCCATATACCCAAATTGTGCCCAGTAAAGCTCCCATCAAACCCGTATTTTCACCCAAACTACTCAAAGTTTGCCCATATTTTATCATACACCCTACTTACTTCACTGAACAAGCTCCGTCACTCCTCACGGGGGCCTGTATTGCCATCTAAACTCAATCCAAAGGGAGATATATGGATTTACCGATTGTTCTAAACCAACTCTTGGAGTTCGAAGTAAAATTACCCACTAAAATTTTAAAAATTCAGTGGCTTATTCGTGGAAGCCTAAAAATGGGCTAGAGAATCAGACAATTAGGTGTTACTCGTTGATGAAGTCAGTTTGGACGATGTGGTACAAATCATGGCACACATGTTTTGACAGACTAGAGATATTTGTAACATATTTGAACTGCTCACTGCTTTAAAACTTCAAGGACAATTGGTCCCTTCACTCCTGACCTCCCCGTTGAGTGGAAGATTTATATAAGGAAGCCGTGAGGTCGTGGAATGCATCAATTTTTGTTGGCAAGAAGACATCATTGTCACCAGATGGGGGGATGAATTTGACAAATCAGATGATGAAATGAGTCGAGAAAAGGTCATTCTAGTAATCATCATGGGTAAAAGGATACCTTTCGAGGATCTATTGGGGGAAATCAGTAAAGTAGCCATTTAGCTACAAATAGATGAAGATATTGGATTCTTATTCTTGTCCACTTCCATAAACCATATGACCATATCAGGGTGACACTATCAATATCCAAATCCTCAGTCATTAAGAACAGATAAAGGGAAGGGAGTTGTCGAAGAACATCCTACGATAGAAATGACCATTAAAGAGATCAAGATTCTCAACTAGCTCAAGAAGATTCAAGCCAATATCACCTTATGGTCACTCTTCATGTCTTCCCAATTACACTGAAATGATCTGATAAAACTTCTCACTAGTTGGATCCTTAACCACCACTAGACTCATTTCATTCTCGAAGAATAAATTCCTAAGGTCATCCTTGACCATAATTATGCCCTCAATATCTTTATTGAAGTGATGGGAAAGAAAATCCTGCTCTCGCTCGTCGATAATGAATCCTTCCTTAATGTTTGCCCATTAAGAAACTTCAATTGCTTGGGGTTGAAAGTCAATGACCTGACTCATACTTCTATCGTAGTATGTGCCTATGATAACACCCATGGAGAGGTGATGGGATCCATAACACTCACAATAGGGGTTATCCCTATCAATAACGTTAGTGAGTTTAAAGTTATTAACATACCCGTATGCTTCAACCTTCTATTTGATCAATCGTGGCTTCATAGCATCCGGGGGGTATCTTCCTCCCTTCACCAGAAGTTGAAATTCTTCACCAAGGGGTAAGTCATTACCATTTTAGAGAATGATAATGGTATAGAAATTGGCAACACCATCAATCCAATACTAAAAATACAACATAAGATGAATGACATGCTTCTCTTCGGCTTTAGGGTTGATCCACTTCCCCTTTCGATAGGGGATAATTTAAAGACCAAGTTTGTCCTGAGCATAAACCTCATGAAAATGTCAACGTTATAAAAATGTTCAAGAATATTCACTTTATACCCGAACTGGGGTTGGGGCAACATCAACAAGGGATACTGGATCCCATCATTCGTAAAGAGGCCTTTCCCCCCAGATGGCCTGAGTTATAAGCCTTCACCAAAAGAACTCAGAAAGCTCCACCGACCACGACTGAAACGGAGTTTAGAAGATGCCAAGACTATTTTCAGGGATTCCTTGAATGGGAGATTTTTCAAGGAGGATAAATTTTTTTCCTTCTACGGATTTCCTGAACCATGGTATGATAAAGTGGATATGAAGATGAAGCCAGGGATGGAAATACTCTTTCAAAACAACTACTCCTAGGCCGAAGATTTCCAACATAAAGTGAAACATTCCATCGAGAAGGTAGAGATCTCCGAGAATGTGATTTCGAAGACTTGATCAATCTACAGACAATAGGTCTAACATTTTGTATGATCCATTCAAGCACTACATCGTCAGACCCGTCCACTCTGATCAAGGCCGCTTATGAGCCTGTCCTCGACCGAAATGTTATACTCATCCCACCTGCTGAGATGCAACCCAACCTTGTTGTTTACCCTATTCCTTCATTTATTATTATTCCTCCTTTTTTTATAACAATGTAATTGATACCTCTTTTGACGAGGTTCTCAACACTATTTTTTTAAAAGTGAAATAAACAAGGATTTTGAGTATCTTGTTGTACCTTACATTAATTTTCTTAGTTCTAATCAAACTCTTGATGATGATGACTGTTGATGTAAAAAATTAGATCACTCTAATTATTCAATCTCAAATAAATAAATGAGACAAAGAATTTTAAAGTGGTTCAGCCTTATAGAAATGGCCTACGTCCACTGTTATGTTATTGCTGAGTGTTTGGGAATTCTCGATTACAAGTTCTATGAAGAAATTCCGGTCCCTCTACAATGAGGACTGTACAGTGTATTTATAGCCCTGAGGCTGTAATGTGAAAGGGTAATACATTAAATGATATACATCTAAAAGGGTGATACATTTAATGCTCCTTAAGCGTATGCGTCTGAATGATAAGCATTTAATGAACAGTCAAACTGTTGATTATCCCGCTATTAATGCTTTGTTTGAGGTGCAGCTCGGACCGCCTGAGTTGCTCGGACTGCCTAAGCTTCTCGATGCTCAAGAGTTCCTCGAAGAGTTCTCATTCCTCGGAGCGTATGAGTTCTTCGGGGAAACAGTGTTCCTCGTTGTAGTATGGTTCCTCGGAGCGTGTGAGTTCCTCGGGGAAACAGTGTTCCTCGTTGTAGTATGGTTCCTCAGAGCGTGTGAGTTCCTCAAAAGTGTTTGTTGTTGCCACGTAGACTGCCACGTGTCTTCACTTTATTGATCCATGTCAGCAGACTAAATTTGGTATCAACAGAAGCCCCCAATGTTTCATAGTTTGAATTTTGAGGAGTATGGAACATTCTTTCTCGAAATATGATAGCTTTAAATAGTCCTCCTGATTTTTAGGAGTGTTTCCATTGTATTTATTTCTCTTTCCAAATTCGTAGAATCAGGCTTTTTGAATTTTCACAACCGCCTCGATCTCTGCGTACTTTTTGTCTTTTTAGCCGCCGGTAGTGTAATCGTTTCTTCTCGCTTCGATTGTCGCGCCCTTTTTGTTTCCCTAGCCGCCGGTAGCATAATTATTTATTCTTGTAATCATTACTTTACCATTTCCCAAGGCAAGGTATTTAAACTTCACAGACACTCCCATCATCTTCTACCTTTTCAAATTTGTATTTTCGAGTTTTCCATCGTCTCTTTCTCTCTTGTGTATTCATCTCTTCCATCGTCCGTTGTCAACAGCTCCACTCTTTTTCTGTAAGATCTTCTTTCTTCTTCTTCATTTCCTTTATTCACCATGGTTTACCCTGTTGAATCTCTTGATAAATTTCACTCTGATTTTTCCATTACCTCCTGGGTTGTTTTGGAAGAGCTTTCTGAGCCTTCTGATTATTTCCGTTTGGCTGAGGGACATTGGTGCCCCAGTCTCTTTATTGCTGAGTGTGGATTTTCTTTTCCACTAAATCCCTTGTGTCTGGAATTCTGTTAGTACTTTGACGTTGTTCCTGCAAGAATAGCCCCCAACCCATGGAGAATAGTTAATGGGGTGCATAGATTAAATCAAATCCATGGAACTCGCATAGGAATTCATGAGATTATGTTTTGTTATAGATGGGCAGTGGGTGACAACACCTTTTATTTAAAAACTAGAATATTAAATAGGGCTTTAGTAGTCAATCTCCCTGATGCCAATAGGGATTATTTTGAGCACGGGGTTGTCATAAAAAATTGGCAACATGCTCCTTTATCAGGAGATGGAGTTTATCAGGGTCCCAGATGCCCTCCTTATGGCAATGGGATAGGTTATTTTTATTTCATTTTATTTATTTTGAAATCATGCTTCTTTTGTGTTTGATAAAATGTGCCACTGATATTTCAATGTTTATTTATTTGCAGTTGACAGTAAAAGAAAGTGCCCAAAAGAAGCAGATGTCAATATAAGGCATTTGAAACTTATCTGGAGTCTGCATCAATCTGTTGCCGATGAGCACATTAGATCAACCTCATATCTGCTACAGTACAAGAGCCATATAACCTCTTTTACTGGTCGTCCAGTAATAAGTGAATCAGAGCCAATACCACCTTCCACCAGCTCCTCACCCGAATCTCACGTCCCTTTGAGTGAAAGAATGAAGAAGAGAAGACCTCCCACTCTCTTTGAGAAGCCTGCCTCTTGTTCTGGAGAGGCAAAAAGAAGTAAAGTTGATGTCCCAGGGGAGGGTACAAAGAAGAATGATGCACCTTCCTCGGTTGCTGTTGTGAAGGTTGCCGAGAAGCCCGCAGTGGCTCCGAGCAGGTCTGCTGCTCCTGGAGAGGTGATTGTAATATCACCGACCAAGGGTTCTTCCTTGGTTGAAACTGTTCATGTTCCCCCTAGGAGGCTGAAGAAAATCTCCTCGGTCAATTTGGCTGACACCATCACTCAGCCCGAAGCTACTGGAACTGGGGTTCCAACTTTTGTTCCCCCGAGCTCTTCCATGAGCTCGGTAAAGTCCTGGATCATTCCCGAGGTCCAAGGTACTGAAGAAAACCTTACTCAGGACATGGTCACTTCGTTAGCTGCTCGCCATCTTGCTTCTGTAAGTATTCTTACTTTGAACTTTTCATATTTCCTTTGTCATTTTTGTTTCTGACTTGCTTTCTTTTTACTTTCACAGTTGATGAGCTGCTTTAATATAATTCTGAAGAAGGATGAAGCAATTAGAGCTTCATGCTCCTCGTCCAGTGTGGAGGGAGCTCTGGAAGAAGCTATCAAGTCTTTGGACGATTATCGCCAGACATATGCTACTGACAAGGCTGTCTGGGAGAAGAATCTTGCCTCCACCGAGAAGGAAAAAGCTCGAACTGTTGAAGTCTCCAAAGAGTTGGAGAAAAAAATGAATGCCCTGGAGAAGGCAAATAAAGAGCTCGAAGAGAAGCTCAAAACTGCTGGGGAGCTTGAGGATAAGCTCAGAATTGCTAAAGAGGAGTTGTCTCAACTTCGGGAGGTAAATCGACAGAAGGAGGAGGCTGAGAAAAAACTGAAAGTTGCTGATGACCTACTGTCCGAGAAGCTTTCCTCAGAGAAGTTAAAGAGGAAGATGGATGTGAAGAAGTCCTTCAGTGCTGGCTGTGATAAGGGGTGGAATAAGGGGTTGGCTGCCATGGTGTCACAAGTGGACTATGGCAGTCTCAAATACTTTAGGGATGGATGGGTTGCTGCTCTTCAGGAGATGAAGGTGGATGAAAATTCCGAGCTCTTTCAGCAACACATCCCTGGTCCCCCTCCAACTCCTGAAGACTTAAAAGAGGACGAAGCTGCCTCCGAAGAGTCTTCTATGGTGATGGGAGATCATCCCTCAACCATTCAGCCTGCTGCTGAGGAACTTCAGTAAATTCTTACTTCCTCCGAGCAATTGCCAGTGCTCCCCGAGCAACTATCCATTCCTTTCGAGCAACCTACATCCTCGTCCCAGCCTCCCAAGAAGGTTTTGGGAGACAAGGAAAAGGTGTAGAGTTGTTCGAATTTATATTTACATTTTCTTTTTCTTTTATCAAATGTAACCCAGGACTTGTAACTCTGAACTATGATCTAATAAAACTTGGACTTTTTCGCATACTGTTGTCTTTTCTTCACACTCCGTCTTGATTCTTATTGATTGTTACTTTTTCTTTCTCTGCTAGTTTGTGGCCAGGATGGAATTACTATCTGCCCATGATATGAAGCTGCTGCGACAATGTAATGAATACTTTAAGGCTGGTCACACAGACCTGAGTGCAGCACAAGTTGTCAACATCCTCGGCCAAGATGCTTCAGAACAGGCAGTTAAAGCATATCAATATCTGAAGTGTCTCCTTGATCGAGCATTGGCCAATAATGTGGCCTGTTATGATATGATCAAGGATCTCCAAGGAACCCTCGAGGACCTTCAGCTACAATACAAATAATCCACTTCCCTATTGCATGAGAGGTACGAGAAGAAGTACCAGCAGATTATTGCCGATAAGGGCTACGAGAAGCTTTTTATTGGCTATGATGTAAGGGAGAGAACCTTGAGATGTGAGGTCGAGGAGTGCAGACAAATTACCGAGTTGCTAGAGTAAGAGAATAACAACTTGCAGAAAGAGCTATCATAATTGAAGTCTGCAGCCTCTTCTTCAAAAGCCTTAATCCCAGTGACCGATGAGGGATTCTCGTTCTTAGAGGTCGAGAACGCCAACTTGAGGGATGAGTTAAAAACCTTGAAGAGGTCTGGTCCTTACACATCTTCTCGGGATGAGCACGAGCACCTCGGGGATGAACAAGAGCATCTCGAATTCCTGTCGAGGAACAAAGGAATCAGTCTGCCCTAGAGAACCAGGCCTTCTAATTAATGGAGAAGAACCAGGTTTTGGCTGAAATGTCAAAGAAAATCAGGGACCTGGAAGAGCATCTCTCCACTCAGAAGTCTACCTTGGAAAATAAAGAGATCTTCATCAAAAATCTCCACGAGCAGCTGGATAGATTAACATATCAATTCCACAAATAGCCCAGGGAGTTCTGGATGGCTGGATACAACGAAGCTCACTTTCACTTGGATGATCGTATCCAGAATGCCAATAATGAGGGCTAGAAGCAAGGCTGGTTGAATGCCTTAGGTGTGCTGCAGCTCAAACAGGGTCATTACCTGTGGGACTACCATGATCCTGAGCTGCTTGACTTACCTGTGCCACCATACAAACTGGACATGAGTTGGATCCCTTCTCGGGCCATTCCTCGGAGCTTGATTTCCAAATATCTCGGTGACTACAATCTCTATTCAATTGTTGAAGTATCTCATACCAAGCACCTTCTAGATCGACCATCCGTGATGAATGTCAGGATGTTAAAGGATCTCAACTTCATAAATTCTCCTCTGGCTTTAAATGATCCGCCTGCTGGCGAGGAACCTGTGTCAAAAGCAGAGGGGAAAAAACCAGTAGAGTAGGAATTCTGATGTAATTATTAGTATACATATCAATGTAAATTTCATTTCATTATCAATGTAATTTGTTTTGGATTTAATGAAAGACTTTCATTTCTATTCTCTATTGTCTTATAACACTTTATATTTGTGCATGCATATCTAATAAAAAGATAACAATATTGTGTAGTTTGAACTTGTGATAGTCATTTGGCAAAAATAATATTTTTTTTCTCGATGAACTTAGTAAAAGTTACGAGTAACAAATGTTGCTCGATCACTTAATAATAAAGTTTTGTTTCTCGACCAATCTTAGTAATAAAGTTATGAGTATAAAAAATGTTTAAAAATATTTCCGACCAACCAAAGTCGTTAAATTCTCCATGTCGACGAACTACAGTTAGTGGGTTTTTATCCCCGACCAGCCATAGTTAGTAGATTTTTCTCTTAAATGTTTCCGACCAACCAAGGTCGATAAATTTTCCTTGTCGACCAACTACAGTTGGTGGGTTTCTATCCCCGACCAGCCATAGTTAGTCTTTTTGAAATAATTTTACCTCCCGACTAACTCAAGTTGGCATTTTCGAGAATATATTTACTTCCTAACCGACATAAGTTGGCATTTTTAGGAATACTTTTATTTCACGAGAAACATATTGTTTTATTTCCCTTAGGAATACAAAATTTACTTCCCGGAGGAATACAAGTAGCTTTACTTCCCAGAGGAATACAGGTAGCTTTACTTCCCGGAGGAATATTGGTAGCTTTACTTCCCGGAGGAATATAGGTTTCTCGACCAACCTTAATTGGCATTTTCGAGAAAAAAATTGAGTAGCCTGTGCTTTGCCGAGTAGTGTGTAGCACTAGTATTCCCCAAAAAACATTCAATAAAAAGAAAGAATTTGGCAGAATATCTTCATTTTATTCATCACTGATAATATTTGCACAGGTGCTCTGCTTTCCATGCATTCTTAAACTCCTCCCCTTCTAGAGTTGTTATTCGATAAGTTCCTGGTCGAACAACTTCTGTAACTCGGTATGGTCCATGCCAGTTTGCCTCCAGCTTATTGTGCTTTTGAATTACTTTCTTTAACACATAGTCTCCTTCTTTCTGATCGCACTTCTTCACCCTCTTGTTGTAGAACAAAGATGTTCGCTGCTGGTAAGCAGCATTTCTAATGGCTGCTTCTTCTCTAACTTCCTCGAGCATGTTTAAATCCAAGCTTCTCATTAAGTCACTGACAGGGGAGTTGAAATTTAGTACCCTGTGTGTTGGGAGGCCTAACTCAGTAGGTATAACATCTTCACTTCCAAACGCTTCTCCAGTTGCTACTCGGGGAGTTGTTCGGTATGCCCACAGTACTGATTATAACTCGTGGATCCAATTTGCTTTTGCATCGTCCTGTCTTTTCTCCAAACCATTCAGCATTGTTCTGTTTGTCACTTTAGTTTGTCCATTGCTTTGAGGATGGCCTAGTGCCGAGTGGATCTTCAACACATTTGATTGATGACAATAGGCAGCGAACTCCTCGTTATCAAATTGTGTTCCATGGTCTGTGATAAAAGCATGAGGAAAACCATATCAACAAATGATGTTATTCCAAATAAATTGGTACACCTTCTCGTACGTCATATCAATGAGAGGCTCAGCTTCCACCCATTTAGTAAAATAATCCACTGCGACGACGAGGTATTTGAATCTTCCTCTAGTCGTTGACAGTGTTCCAACCAAATCTATTCCCCACATGGCAAATGGCCAAGGGGAAGTGATGGGTGTCAACAATGCTTGTGGAGTTATTAGGATGGAGGAAAAGCGCTGGCACTTGTAACATTTCTTGGCATCAGCTACACAATCAGCCCTCATCATTGGCCAGTAATATCCCTGCGTCATCATCCTTTGTAAGAGTGTCCGACCTGGTACATGTGCTCCACAGGACCCTTCATAGATCTCTTCAATCAAGTCTTTAACCTCGGAGGGATGTACACATCTCTGTAAACCTTCCATAATTCCTCGTCTATATAAAATACCGCTAGTTAATACGTGCCGAGCAACTTTAAACTTCAATTTCTTAGCTGTGAGCTTCTCAATTGGTAATTCTCCCTCCTCAATATATGCCCTGATAGGATCCATCCAAGATGGTCCTAAGTCAAGGGTGATAAAGTTCATCGCCAAATCTTCATCTATACTCCTACCAGCCAAAACTTCAATTGGGATTGTTCTTCGTAGCTTGGTACGAGTAGCTGATGCTAATCGAGCTAAGGCATCTGCTCTTGCATTCTCCATTCTCGGTATTCTGACCAGCTGAATAGCAGCAAATTCTGATACCAACTCCATCACCTTTGCATGGTATTTGATCATTAATTCTCCTTTGGCTGCATATATTCCCAACATTTGATTTACAATTAATTGAGAATCACTAAAGACAATAATTTGCTGTGCCTCCATAATTTTCGCCAAATTAAGACCTGCAATCATGGCCTCATACTCAGCCTCATTATTGGAAGCTTTGAATTGGAAACGTAGGGCATACTCCATATCGACCTCGTCCGGAGTGCTCAAAACTATCCCCGCGCCACATCCTGTAGTGCAAGATGAACCATTTACATATAGCCTCCATATGAGTAACTTGTCTTCAAACTTCTGATCTGACAGAGTTCCTCGACAAAATATTTGTTGCTTTCTTTCATCTTCCCTTGATATTTTTCTCTCTTCGTCGACCATCTTTTTTTGCCCTTTTACCAACCGAAGTTGGTCTGAGCTCGAATTTGATGATCCTGTAACATCCACTTGCCCTTTTACCAACCGGAGTTGGTCTGAGCCTGTGTTTATTGATCTTGTATCATCCACAGGTTGATCAGCGAGTAACTTTTGCACCTCGGGGTATTGGGATAGGTGAACTCTGCTATAAAATCTGCTACAGCCTGCCCTTTTAGCGATGATCTGGGTTCATAGACTATATCATATTCACCGAGCTCTATTTACCAGTACATCAATCTCCCTAATTTTTCTGGTTTATGAAGGGCTTGTCTCAACGTCATGTCAGTATATATGACTATAGTATGGGCCTGGAAGTATGGCCTCATTCTCCTACTCGCCTCAATCAGCGCCAGTGCTAACTTTTCCAGCCTTGGATATCTGATCTATGCTCCTTGTAAGGCCTTACTTGTGTAATAGATTGGTTTTTGCACTCCATTCTCCGCTCTGATCAACGCCGAGCTAACTGCATGCTCCGATACTGCTAGGTATAAGTACAATTTTTCTCCCATCACCGGCCTGGACAACAGTGGAGGTGCTCCCAAGTATTTCTTCAAGTCTTGAAAAGCATTCTCACATTCATCATTCCACTCAAAAGTCTTTCGGAGTGTCTTGAAGAATGGGAGACATCGATCAGTTGCTCGTGATACAAATCTTTTGAGTGCTGCTACTCATCCTGTAAGGCTTTGCACCTCTTTCTTCGTCGTTGGAGATCACAGCCCTAATAGGGCTTTGATCTTTTCAGGATTCGCCTTAATGCCTCTTTGGTTGACAATGTATCCGAGAAACATGCCTTCTCGTACTCCAAATATGCACTTCGTCGGGTTCAGCTTCATTTGGTATTTATCTAGTTGATCAAAAGTCTGACTTAAGTCAACTAGATGATCAAAAGCTTTTTTGCTTTTCGTCAGCATGTCGTCAACATAGACTTCCATATTGCAACTAATTTGTTCAGCAAAGACTTTGTTCATCAGCCTCTGATATGTCGCACCTGCATTTTTCAAACCAAAAGGCATAACATTATAACAATAAGTTCCCCTATGGGTAATAAAAGAAGTACTCTCCCTGTCTTCAGGTTTCATTTTACTCTGATTGTAGCCAGAATAAGCATCCATGAAGCTCAACAACTCATGTCCCGAGGTAGCATCGACTAGTTGATCAATTTGGGGTAGTGGAAAATGATCCTTTGGTCATGATTTATTGAGGTCGGTGAAGTCTACACACATCATCCATTTGTTGTTCTTCTTCTTTACCATCACCACATTAGCTAACCAGTCTGGATATTTAACATCTTCAATGAAGCAAGCTTTCTGGAGATTCTCGACTTCCTCCTGTGTATCTTGATTCTTCTCGGGACTGAATACTCTTCGTCTCTGCTTCACAGGCTTGATCTCCTTATTCACATTGAGCTCGTGACATAAGAAATTTGGATCTATCCCTAGCATATCTTCATAACTCCACGCAAAAGTTTTCTTTCTGCTTCTAAGGAAAGTTATCAATTCCTTCTTTAGTGATGCTTCCAACGACGAACCTACTTGAGTAATTCGCTCAGGGTGCTCGTCGTCCAGGATGATGTTTTCAGTAGCTTCCACCACTTGACCCTTCACGAGTTGTGACTCATCTCTAGGATCCAATGTTTCAATGTCGGAACCTTCATCCACTTGGTAGGTAGTAGTCTTTTTCCTTGATTCCTCCATTTCTTCTTGCTCGGAGGATGAATAATAGCATTCCTGAGCTACTTTCTGATCACCTTTAAAAACTCCTACTCCGAAATTTGTTAGAAATTTCAGGCATTGATGCACCGTAGATGGCACAGCCTCGAACTTCTTCAATCCTACTCATCCCATGATGATATTGTATGATGACTGAACATTCTTATCCATCAAGAAGAAGCGTATTCTTTCTGTTCAACAAGCAGGCCACGTACCAATGAATATATCCAACTTGATCGTCCCAAGTGGAAATACTTTCTCGCCAGCAAAACCGATGAGGGGTCTATGATAAGGCTCCAATTGAGATAGCTTTAGATTTAAACTATCGAAGCACGAGTAGAACATAATATCTGCCGAGCTACCATTGTCGACCAGTACTCTTGAAATTATGACCTCCTTCATTCTCAACTTGATCACCAATGGGTCATCATGAGGATACAGAACACCTGCAAGGTCATTCTTTGAGAAATAAATGACCAATTTCTCTTTATTCACCTTTCTCGGGCGATCCTCTTCATCTAGATTTATTCATTGAATGTACGAGCAAGCTTGAGCCTCACCGAGGTAAGCTTTTCTCTCTGTCGTAAGATCTCCTCCTCCTGCATCTCCACCTGTTATAACATTACAGTCAAATGACCCAAAGCGTATTAAAAATACCTCTCGTTCTGGCTGCCTTGGTCTCTTGGGAAGATTGAGGTCATCCTAAGGATCAACTTCATGGTTTCTTTTCTTGTTCTCCTCTGCTCGACGAGGAGATCTAGACCTCTATCTAGTTCGGTCTTTGTTTCTTATTTCGCTTCCACGATCAACATACTTTGATAGTTTTCCTCGTCTGATGAGTGTTTCAATCTCATTATGAAGAGCTATGCAGTTTTTGGTCATGTGGCCATGATCTTTATAAAACTTGCAATACTTCGCCTTATTCCTCTTGTCAGGGTCTGCCTTGATTTTCTCTGGCCAGTTTAGTTCCTCGTTGTTCTTGATTTCTTCTAGAACATGGTTGATATCCTTCTTCAAAGGAAGAGTAATTATCATATTTCTTCATTACGTCCCATACCGACCTATTTTTTGAATGTTTGTCATTACCATTGTTTTTATGCTCTTTCTTCTTAGCTTTATCACCTTCCACCTTAGTTTCTTTGGCATCCATGTTCTTCTTCGCAACCATAGCCTCCTCGGCATTCATAATTTTGGATGATTTTCCCATCAAGTCTGACATGGTTCTAGGTGGATCTTTGGCCAAAGTGTAGTACAACTTGTTGGGCAGTAGTCCACTCATCAAAGCGGTAATCGCTGTCTTCTCCTCATAATCAATAACTTCAAGTTTCTCGTTATTAAAACGAGTTATATAATCTTTGGTACTCTCACCAGCTTTTTATCTAACACTTAACAAATGTGCTACTCGTTTAACTGGCTTTGCCCCAAAACAGAAATTCCCAATAAATAAATCGAGCAGTTGAAGAAAAGTTGAAATCTTACCCCGAGGAAGATTATTATACCATATTTGAGCAGGTCCGATAAGAGTTCCTGAGAATTCCTTGATTCTCATCTCATCTGGAACAGCATAGATGTCGGCTGCAGCCTGGTATTGTTCTATATGAAGGACAAGGTCAGTCTTTCCATCATATTTGGGGGTCACAACAGGTGCTTTGAATTTTGATGGTGTTGGAAAATCTACAATGGCCTGGACAAAAGGCGTTCCTCGAATAAAGGTTCGTTGTAGGGGGTTCTTAGCTTTAACCATTTCCCCCAATCTATCCTCCAGCCTTTGAATAGAGCCTTTCCAGGCATCATTTCCTTCCTCGGGCCTATTGGTTCGAGCAGCTGATCGCGTTGAGGTGGCTTCATGGGATCTCTCTTGATGAGCAGCTGGTCGCGACTGGGCAGATCCTTCCCTTAAATCTGATGGTCATCGAAAACTCCTCGATGGGGCTCTAGGAGGACTTTCGCTCCTCCTAGGACCTAATCGATCGAAAGGAGATACTTCGCTTAATCTTTCTAGCGCACTGGCCCTTTCTGGGGAGAGAGTGATGCGTTGCTCAGTATCTGTGGCTCGCACTGACAAAGTTCGCCCAGGTTAATAAGAAAATTCTTCAAATTCCTCATTGCGATATAAATTGGTACGCGTAGTACGTGAGGATGGTGCACGGGTGTTTCTTTGAATACTCCGCAGTCCTGAATGGGTTGGTGCACCGCCATGAAGGGTTTGGATGAGTTGTCACATTGTTTCTTGCATGACGGTCTGGCACTGAGCGAGATTTGTCATTATTCCAGCCAGATCTAGAATATTTGGCAGAGCAGATGGATTTGGAGGGGTTCTAACGTTTCGATTACCGGATTCCGGAATGTCAGTCATTCGTAATGGATTATTTTTGGTGAAAAACGATATTACCAGTCGTTTCCCACAGACGACGCCAATCTGTTGATGTAAAAAATTAGATCACTCTAATTATTCAATCACAGATAAATAAATGAGACAAAGAATTTTAAAGTGGTTCAGCCTTATAGAAATGGCCTACGTCCACTGTTATGTTATTGCTGAGTGTTTGGGAATTCTCGATTACAAGTTCTATGAAGAAATTTTGATCCCTCTACAATGAGGACTGTACAATGTATTTATAGCCCTGTGGCTGTAATGTGAAAGGGTAATACATTAAATGATATACATCTGAAAGGGTGATACATTCAATACTCCTTAAGCGTATGCGTCTGAATGATAAACATTTAATGAACAGTCAAACTGTTGGTTATCCCGCTATTAATGCTTTGTTCGAGGTGCAGCTCGGACCTCCTGAGTTGCTCGGACCGCCTAAGCTTCTCGATGCTCAATAGTTCCTCGGAGAGTTCTCGTTGCTCAGAGTGTATGAGTTCCTCGGGGAAACAGTGTTCCTCGTTGTAGTATGGTTCCTCGGAGCGTGTGAGTTCCTCGGGGAAATAGTATTCCTCATTGTAGTATAGTTCCTTGGAACGTGTGAGTTCCTCGGAAGTATTTTTTGTTGCCACGTAAACTGCCACGTGTCTTCACTTTATTGATCCATGTCAGCAGACTAAATTTGGTATCAACAATGACTTTGCAAATGAATCATTCTTAACTGATCTTAATAAGGTTAATAACAAATAACAAAATCGCATTCATATTAATGAGGATGAAACTGTTGTTATCAATCTTTATTCTAGTAGCCAATAGTGCAAGATAGGATAGGTTTCACCCTTAACGAGCATGAGCGCACACAATTCGAAGAGCTATTGAAGGAATTAATGGATGTCTTCGTATGGTCCTACGACGACATGCCCGGTATCGATCCTAAAATTGTCCAGCATGAGTTTCCAACTCTCCTAAATTGCAAACCGATTAAATAGAGATTGTGAAAGCTCTGCACCGAATGCACTCAAAGTCAATGAAGAGTAATAAAGCAGTTAAAGGTAGTCTTCATTCGAGTGACCGAATATCCCACGTGGCTAGCCAATATTTTACCCTTACTAAAATTAGGAGGGAAAGTACGCAAGTGCGTCTACTATCAGGATTTGACTAAAGCATCTTCGAAAGATGATTACCCATTACCCAATATTTACATGATTATGGACAACACGACCAGTCATACCCTCAAGTAATTCATTAATGGGTTCACCAGATCCAATCAGATCAAGATGCACCCTGACCATCAAGAAAAAACTGCATTCATCACCCCTGGGGAACCTTCTGTCACATGATTATGCCATTCGGGATAAAAAAATGCAGGGGCTACCTACCAAAGGGCTTCCATAACCATCTTTTATGATTTGATACATAAGGAGGTCGAAGTCTATATAGACGACATGATTATTTAGTTTAAGACTCAAAAAGGTCACGTTCCTGCCCTCCTAAAGTTCTTCGAAGGACTGCGATGATACCAAATATGTCTAAACCCTCATAAATCCATTTTCGGTGTCATAAAAGGAAAGATTTGGGGATTCATGGTTAGCAAGAAGGGAATCAAAGCATACCCTTCCAAACTAAAAACCATACTCGAAATGCCATCGCCCTAAATAGAGAAGGAAGCTCGGGGATTCTTAAGAAAATTACAGAATGTCAGTCGGATCATCAACTAATTGACTTTTATTTGCGAACCCATCTTCAAACTCCTTCATAAGGATTCTACTAAAGTACGAAATAAGTCCTGCTAAGAAGCCTTCAACATAATTAAGAAATATCTTAACCAACATCTGATACTTATGCCTCTACAGCTAGGTTCCCTATACTCCTATAATTGACTATAACAAACACTACGACAGGGGATTTGTCAGACCAATACATTGAATAAAATCGTAAAGAAAGGGGCATCTACTATTCCAGTTGAAAATTGTCCTGGTACAAAGTAAACTACACTGACTTAGAGAAAGCATGTGTTTACCTAATATGGGTCACTCAAAAGTGACGACACTACATGCTATCTTTTCTCATTAGATTTGTGTCCTAAATGGACCCCATCAAATATTTGCTTAAAAAATCCTCCTTGTCTAGTCGAATGGCCACATGGTGGATGTTGCTATCTGAGTTCGATATCGTGTATGTTATACAAAAAGCCATGAAAGGGAGATCCATCTCCGGTTACCTTGCTGACTAACCCATAGAAGAGGTTAATGTTTGGGTCTCGTAATTCCCGGATGAAGATAGTATCAGCACCTCTTAGAAGGACCTTTAATGGGAAATGTTCTTTAACGGTGCGACCAATAAGAAACGATATGGAATTGGGATACTCCTTGTGGTGATAATTAATTTCAGCACAAATTAACAAGAAAAACCAATCACCGGAACAAGAATGTAAGGAATGACTATCACACAACACACAATTTACGTGGTTCAGCAAAAAATGCCTACGTCCACGGTGGTGCTCTCAATATTATTTCTCTATACTCCGGGGAGTGTTTTACGGGAAAAATAATGCATGCCCTTTGCCTCAGGCATTTTTTATAAACATGTTCGTTCTCGGAGAGTGGGGGTGTTGGACTCCCCCACGTGAGTCCATAACCCCTAGAATATCTCCTTACGAGATTTTAGGAATCTGATTGGGTTGTAAGTGAATAAATTAGGCCATGAGGCCTCCAGACTTTGGGTCGGGCTCTACTAGGCTACTCGTCTGGGCCCAAATAACAAATCGAGGTACCCACAATTGCCCCTAAAATTGTTGGGCCACAATTTGGGCTCATGAATTTTAAATGATTTGTCATAATGGCATTTTTATAATTTATGTAACACTTTCCAAGATCAAAGCGCCTCTTCTAAACTGATTTAGGTGGAAGACTGCCTCGTTCCCTGTGTGTTATGATTAGAAACGTTTAAAACATATTCGGGGAAGTCTCTTCTTATTTTCTCTTCAAATATCTTCACACTTCTCTAGTTTTCTCCAAGCTTCTGTTGTTGCTCTTTCATTCCCAGGTCTCGTCTTCCAATTTCAATCTTCTCATCGTCCTTGCTTGTGACTTTGCGTCATCCCAAGATAAATTTTTACTTCGTAAGTTCTTCTTACTCCTTCTCTTTACTTTTTATGTTGAAATTTCTTGGCATCTGTTATTAGGGTTTGTATTTTTCAATGACGAAAATAGGCAATAGATCGATTTCTGAATTTAGGAAGTTTTATAACATTCCAGATTGGGTAGACATCGAGTATGCCCCTGTCCCTCGTAATGTTAGAGAGGTTGAGGATGGTCACTGGATTCACATCCTCTTATTGTCCCAAGGGGGTGTTACTTTTCCTCCAAGCAATTTGTTTTTGCACTTTTTTGGTTATTTCAATATAGTCCCTGCACAGTGCTTGCCTAATGTTTGGAAAATTATTAATGGTGTACATAGAGTAAATCAACTCTATGGAACCAATTTAGGGATTGCTGAGATTTGCGTTTGTTATTCCTTTTCATGAACAAGTTCTGGTCTTCTTTACCTCAAGGCCAGGAGTCCTGATAGGGTATTGGTAGTAAATCCACCTGATTCCCATAAGGATTACTGGCATAAGGGTTTTATTATTAGAAATTGGCAGTTTCCTCCCCATACTTAGGGGTCAAGGTCTGGAAGATTTGTGGTCCCTTTTTATGGTGAGGAGTATATAGTTAGGCTTAGTCTTTGTTCTTCTCATCGATTCTCTATTTGTGTATAATTCTTCTCATATTTTTCCTCTTTTTTTTCAGCGAAGACAAAGAACTTGGAACCTGCTCTCAGCGAGGTTCGAGCCGTTGAGTTGGTCAAAGCTCGGAAAATCAGGGAGCTCTTGGTTGACGATGAACACCCTCGATCAGTGACCTTCCTTCTTGGAATACAATACATCCTATGGACAACATTCCTGAGCTAGACATCACCAAAGAGGTTATCGCATATCCCATCCAATTGGGCAAGGAAGAGAGCAACTCTAGTGTGGAGAGCGAGGGTGCTAATAGGGGTGGTGTTGAAGGTGGTTCCAGTGAAGAGAGATTTTATGGTGAAGGATCTTCTAGCTCGGATGAAGTTTCATAGGCTCGAGATCCTTCAAGTGAATCGAGTAGTTCCAGCGAGAAAGATATGGTTCCTCCTAGGAAGAATGTGATTCGTGATGATAATGATGATGATGTGCTCCTTTCTCATTGGTTGAAAATGTAAAAAACTGGCAGTGGAGGAGTTGCAACTGGTTCTCGGTCTGCTGCTCATGAGCAGGAAAAGAAGAAAAGGGAGGAAGAGCAGTTGAGAGAGAGGGAGAGAAAGGAGGAGAAAAGGAAAAAGGTGGAGGAGAGAAGGAGAGGAAGGAGAGGTAAGAGGAAAAAAGAAGAGAGGAGATTAGGATGAAGGCAGGGCAGGCTCTGGTACCTATGTTCGCCTTGCTCGAAGGGGCCTCTATAGCCCTTTCTCCTCAGTTCGCTCCTGCATTGCTCGAAAGAGCAATTCTACCGACTGATCATCAGAAGGCGATGAGGACCGACCAGTTAGCTCTGAAAGAGAGTTAGAGGATATCCTTGGTAAATTTATTCTCACTTTTCTATTCTTGTAATACTTTTCTCTATTCTTCCCTTGCTAATATTTCTCTTTTTTGCAATCTGCTACCGACTTCGCTGTCCTTTATCGTAGCCGCGATGAGCTGGTAAAGAAGAATGCTAATCTTGAGAAGAATAATGCCGAGCTAGAGGCCATCTTGAAGACTAACAATGCCATCTATAAGTCCTCTGATATCTCTTTATCTAAAGTCAATCGAATAAAGTATGCGACGATCAAGGATCTTGGGGAGTTGAGGCAGTCTTATGACCAGGTTTGCTCGAGAAAATTGGTTGTAGTGGAGGAGAATAAGGTGTTGGTGGAGAAGGTGAAGAATGTGGAATCTGAGGCAGCCTACAATGCTAGATGGGTTGTTGTGTATGAGGATACCGATGTTCAGATTGTCTATATCAACCACCTGAACTTCAAGAAGGGTTAGAATAAGGCTCTCCTGGCTGTCAAAGTGGATATCGACTCCACACTATTCGACGAGCATAATCCTGGGCCTAAGTCGATGGTGGATGAGGAACCTACTCCTGCCTCCGACGAAGGCATTCCTTCTGCCCATACCGTCCCTGCTGGTGCTCCTTCTGACCAAGGGATAGTGATCGCCCCATCTGAGGGAGGTGTTCCTTCTGCTGCAGACAAGGGAAAACAACTAGTGACCTCAGAGCAAACTGAGGTTACCAGCTAGCCAGCTTTAGGGATCCCTTTGTATTTTTGTTTTGATTGTTCTTTTCCTTTTTTCTTTCACGGATGTACTCGAAACTTTTTCTTTAATGAAATGAAATATTTTCCCTTTCTGCATACTGATTTCTTTGCTCTTTAATGTTTGTATGGCTTGTAGCTGGTTGATGTTCATGAATACATACCTGCCACTTATCAATTGGGAAGGATTTTTTATCCTAATAATAGTAATCAAGTTCGCCAAGATTTTATAAGGATTTGTAAGTCCCTTAGGTCGAGGGACCAGAGCTTTAAAGACCAATCGGAAATCGTTGCTAAACTGAAGGATAGGCTTCAGGAGATGGAAGAGGTTGGTACTTCTGTTTAAGAGGAAGTGAATGCTTTGAGAGCTAGACTTATGGATGCCTCCGAGATCAATCAAGTCGAAGAGGTTCTTCAACAAGAGAATGAAGCTCTAAGGAGGGAAGTGTCACGACTTAGAGGGCATGCGTCGAGCGTTGTACCTCAAGTTTTGTGGGGTTCCTCTTTATCGGCTGGTCCGCGAGCTAGTACAGCGCCGAGTGCCACCCCTAAAGTTTTGCGAAGTTCCGCTTCATTGGTTGGTTCGTGAGCTGGTACAGATGCCGAGGGTCCATCTAGGGAGATGGAAGAGCTTCGAGTAGATATTTGTCGAGCATACGTGATAGCGACCGGACTCCAAAGAGATGTCACGCGGCTAAGGCATCTGTTCAAGAAAGGTCCTCGATGAGTGTGGGATGACGGTTATGATTAGGGTTGGGCAGATGCTCCGATGAGGTTGGCAGAGTTTGAAGAGCTATCCTTTATTAAGGTATAGTTGAATGCTCTCAGGGAGCTGAAAGTCCCTATGAACTATGTCGCCTGGTATCGTCACCCCTTCGACTCGAATGCCTAACTCTTTCTAGAGGGATGACCAATGGGTCCCCATAGATGTTATTCCCAGGCAGCTACTGGAGTCAGATGCAAATGAAATAGAGTTGGAGTTATCTCCTCACCCAAAAGACGGTCGAAGAGCGCAAGTAGTTGATTACCTTGCTCGAAGACCTAATCCCCAATAAGATTTACTTAATTCATTAAATTTTACTCTGTTGTAAATGCAGTGAAGTAATAAAATATTTATGTTTTGGGCAATTAGCTAACTAAACATGCGTTGTGTATAACTTCATTGATTTTTCTTTGATTATCTTGGGCTCTTCGTAGCCGACTAGATTTAATGTGGGTAGAGTTATTTTATTGTGTGAGTATCCTCCCAGTCCAGTATGCTTATGAGATACCATTCTGCCCCACTTTACCTTTTAAGTCGTGTCGTCACACTCCCTTAGGCCTAAGTGTGGCAATGGAGAGGGCACACCTGGTGTTGAATGTTCTATCCAATCAGGTTTTCTAAGCCAAACATCATTTCGTAACCAATTCGATTTAGCTGAGCTGCCAGTGGCAATGCTAAGAGGTTATTCGTGTTTGATAACGAAAACCTGAGGAGGGTTATACCCTGCTTTTACATATTGAGTGGGGGTGCCTGTCGCTTGGAAAGGATGTGCAAGTTATAAAGTTCATAATAAAAAGAAATTAATACTTCATAGAATGCCACTGCCAAATAATCCTTTATTAATCAAAAACAATGAAAAGTGGGTTTCCCATTTTAACAATGTAATAAAAAAACAATATAGAAAACTATAAGTAGAATTTCTTTAGGTTGGTCGCGTTCCAAGCTCGAGGTATCTTTATGCCATCCAGCGTTTCCAAGTGATAGGCTCCCTACAGGTTGTCTCTTATTACCTTGAATGGTCCCTCTCAGTTTGGACCCAACTTGCCATCAGATGGTTTTACTGCGCTACCAAGAACTTTTCTTATGACGTAGTCCCCAACCTAAAATGTTCTTGTATTGACCTTTTTGTTACAGTGCTCTGCTAGCTGTTGCTGATAGCTCACTAGTTTCACTAGAGCTAATTCTCTGCGTTTGTCAGCTAGGTCAAGTTCAGCGAGTAATGCTACATCATTTTGGCCTTGGTCGACTAAAGTGGACTTCATGGTTGGGAGGCCAGCTTTTAAAAGGATGATTTTCTCAATTCCATATGTTAGTGCTATGTGGAAGCTCGCTCACCCATGCCCCTTTGGCTCGCTCTAATCACTTCTTCAGTCCATCAATCACTATTTTATGAGAAGCTTTAGCATGTCCATTGCTCTTAGGGTATGCCACAGAGATGAAATGGTGCCTGATCCCATGGAAGTTGTAGAAACCCTGGAATAGGCCAGTTTCGAACTGGGTTTCGTTGTCAGTGATGATCGTTCTAGGGATCCCAAAATGGGTAATTATGTTTTTCCATATGAATGTGATCATATCTGCGTCTCTGATGTTTGTCAGGGGCTTCACCTCAATCCATTTGGTGAAGTAGTCTGTCGCGACCAACAGATACTTGTGATTATCAACAGCGGTAGGAAGAGGGCCGACGATGTCCATTCCCCACTGAGCGAAGGGCCAGGGGCTGTTAAGTGATTTTAGGTCGTTGGCAGGTTGGTGACCTATAAGAGCGTGTAGTTGACATTTCTCGCACCTGCAAGCATCTATCCCATAGTCTTTCTGCATGTATGGGCACCAATGACCTTCCTTTATTGCTCGAAAGGCTAGCGATCTGCCCCCAATATGGCTCCCATAGATTTCTTCATGAAGCTCGTGCAGGACTTTCTCAATGTCCTTCGGTTGAACACATTGGAGGTAAGGGCCGGCAAATGATTTTTTGTATAGTTTTCCCTCAGGAGATAAGTGAAAGCGAGCAGCTTTGACTCTTATCTGATGAGCGGCTTTCTTATCATCTAGTAGGGCACCATCTTTCACATAGTCTCTCAGGGGTTCCATACAATTAGGCGCTAGTTCGATCTGGATAATATGGCCCACGCCTAGCAGTTCGTTGCTCTGGTTGATGCTCGACTGAGCGAGGAAGTCGATAATAATTATTCTTTTTAAGTCAGAGTCGATTGCTGAGCTCAAGGCCGCTAAGGCGTCAGCATGACTGTTTTATCCTCTGGGAAACTACTAGACACTGGCTTGCTCGAAGTTATACATTACTTTTTTTTAAGGCGATGTAGGCTTCCATTCTCTCATCCCTCGCATTTAAGTCCCCACTTATCTGGTTGGAGACCAATTGTGAGTCACTAAACACCTCAAGTTTCTTTGCCCCTAATACCCGTGCCTTCTGTAGGCCTGTTATTAATGCTTCACACTATTCTTCGTTATTGGAGGCTTCAAATCCAAGCACGATTCCCTGCTCGAGGATTGTATCTTCTGGGGTAATGAGCATAATGCCTACTCCTGCCCCCTTAGAGTTGGAGGCTCCATCAATAAACAGTCGCCAAACACCTTGGGTAGAGTGTTCTTCCCTTTAACTTAGGGATGGAATATGGTTGCAAGGCTATTTGCCTACAAATTACGTGATGAAATCGGCGAGTACCTACCACTTGATTGCATTCATTGGTTGAAACTGGATGTCAAATCTTTCGAGCTCGATCGACCACTTTGATAGTCTACTAGATAGATCCGCCTTTCGCAGGACTGCTTTAAGGGGGTGTGTTATAAGGATGATGATAGAGTGAGCTTCAAAGTAGTGCTTCAATTTCCCCGAGGCTACCACTAGTGCAAAGGCGAGCTTTTCCAGTGGTAGGTATCGCTGCTCGGCATCCAAGAGGGTCTTGCTTATGTAGTAGACTGGGTGATGGATTCCCGTTCTTTCGCATACTAGTACAGAGCTGACAGTGTGGCTGGAAACTGCAAGGTATAGGTACAAGGAATTGTTATCTTGAGGTATTACGATCAAGGGTAGTTTGCTGAGGTAGGCTTTGAGCTCCTCTAACTCTCTCGAGCAATTCTAGTCCCACTCCACTGTTTTGCTTTTCTTCAATAATTGGAAGAATGGTTGGCATTTTTTTGATGACTTCGAGATGAACCAATTCAAGGCAGAGAGCATGCCTGTGATCTTTTGTACGTCTCTTATCATGCGGGGAGGTTATACCTTATTGATTGCATCTATCGGGTCTGGGTTGGCTTCAATGCCTCTCTAGCTAACCAAGTACCCGTGAAATTTTCCTGACTGGACACCGAAGGAACACTTGCTTGCATTGAGTTTCATTAGGTATTTCCTGAGGATTTCAAAGGTTCTTGATAGGTATGAGAGGTGGTCATATTTGTTCCTTCTCTTGACGAGCATATCATCGATGTAGACTTCTATGGTATCTCCCATTTGGTCTTTAAACATCTTGGTGACCAGCCGCTGGTAGGTTGCTACTACATTTTTGAGCCCGAAGGGCATAACTTTGTAACAATATAATCTGATGGTGGTGATGAAGGCTGTCTTGTCTTGGTCTAGTGCGTACATAGGAATCTGGTGGTACCCTGAGTATATCTCCAGGAAACTTATTCTTTCATGAGCTGCTGTGGCATCCACCAACTGGTTGATCTTCGAGAGAGGGAAATTGTCCTTAGGGCACGCCCTGTTAAGGTCAATGAAGTCAATACAAACTCTCCATTTCCCATTTCTCTTCAGAACCACTACTGGGTTGGACAGCCATTTAGGTAATTGAACTTCCCATATGGATCCTGCATCCAACAACTTCTCTTTTTCTTTCTCCACAGCCTTGACCTTCTCGGGCGCAGTTCATCATTCCTTCTACGTGACAGGCCTAAAAGTATGGCTGACGTGCAACCGATGACAAACCACATTGGAGTCTATTCTAGGTAGCTCGTAAGGTTCCCACGCGAAGACATCCACATTGTTCCTCAAAAGTACCGTCAATTCCTTTTTCTTTCGATCTGTGAGAGAGGCTCCAATCAAGAACATTCTGTCTTTTTTATTGCCACCGACTAAGACTTCTTTTAGGTTTTCAATGACCCACTCAGAGGGGAGGAGCCTGGTCTCCTCTACTCTAGGTCTTCCATATTTAGAGGCTATTTTGAAGGTATCAAACCTTCTTGTTCCTCAACCTTCTCTTTGGCCTTTTTGGCCTTCTTTTCTAGTTTTGGGCGGATGGACACTATGAAGAACCTTTTTGCTATCGCTTGATTTTCGTGGATCTCCATTACTCCTCGCTCAGTTACATACTTAAGTTTTTGATGGTAGGTCTAGGGAACGTCCTTCATCGCATGTAGCCACCCTCTGCCGAGGATAGCCTGGTAGGGTGAGTTAATGTCGACTACCAGAAACTTGATCATCTTGGAGACGCTTCCTTCCCTCATTGGTAGTATGATCTTTTCCAAAGGGATACTCACTTTTCCAATGAAGCCAACTAAAGGGACAATGGCTTCCTTCAAGTCGGCGTCGCTTAACTTCAATTTCCTAAACATGTCGAGATACATTACTTCGGATGAGCTTCCCTGGTCGACGAGCAACTTATCGACATCATAGTTTATTATCCTGAGTGTAATAATTAAGGTGTCATGATGTGGGGTTCTTACTCCCACAAAATATTCATCCGTGAACATGATGCATTTGTTGTAGTTGACATCACCTGCTCGCCGATGCTTTCCTGCTTGTGTTTTTACTGGATCAATTTGAAAATTTTGCATTACTGCTGTAAGCTTCTTCACTTCCATTCGGGCTGAATTTCCCTGAATTTATTTCAGATCCTATGCCCCATGAATCACTGCGAACTCATGGACAATATCTTTCTCGAGCACGTTATCGGACCTTGTGTATCCATTGGCAATAACCTTCTCTGCCTTCTTTTCCACAAATTCGTTCAGGTGCCTAGTCTGGGCTAGCTCTTCAAGATGGGACTTAAGAGCCTTGCAATGCTCGGTTTTGTGTCCTCCATCTTTCTGGGCCATTTAACGAACGGATGCTCCTTTATCTTCGCTAGGATCTTATAAATTGGTTCTTTGAAGACAGTGTTTACTGCCCGAAATGCTTTTGAAGCATCATTTTTTCTCCCGCTCTTAGAGCTACCTTTGCCCCCATTCTTACTTCCCTTCTTCTGGTTCTCCGTATTGTTATTTCCCTTGGCAGATAGCTTAGATCGGCCATTTTCCGCTGTGCTGAGGCGGGTCACATCCTCAACTTTGGCATACTTCTCAATACGAGCCATTAAGTCATCAATGGTTGTGGCCTCCTTCTTAGTGAGGGATTGGTGCAAGAGTCAAGAGCTGGGGAGGCAAATCTTAAAAGAGGCTATGGTTACCTGATCTAAGAAGTCTTCAACCTCATTGAACAACTCTAGTACCTTCTTGTGTAGTCCCAGAGGCTCTTCTAGGGCATCTTCTTCAATATTAGCAAAGCATTTATCCACTTCAGATGAGAGCTGTTGGTAATGAAGCGAGCCATGAAGAGCTCTCCCAGGGACTCAAAGCTCCTGATGGATCTGTGAGGGAGTCTCTCGAACCACTTCTGGGCCACATCATGCAAGCTTAAAGGGAAGATCCAGCACATTAGTGCGTCCCTGTGGCTCTAGAGAGTCATAGCCTGCCTGTACTCCCTAACGTGATTGATAGGGTCAATCTTTCTGTCGTAGATTTTAAATCTAGGAATCGCGAACTTCTTCGGGATTCTTCTTCTTCTATCTCCATTGAGAAAGGGGATTTTATCTAGGTTTTGAGAGCTCACCGAGCTAGCTCTCTGGTCGATCTGGCGCCCCTATATGCTAGGTGTTGGTCCATCTCTCTCCGAACCAAATTTTGTATGTCATCATTTTCTGGAGCTGGACTCCTGCATCAGCGAGCTGGTTGCTTTTGCTCGAGCGAGTCATTCTCTGATTCTTGTTCCTCGAATCTTTGGGATCCAAATCTAGGTCTCATTCCTCGGCTGTGAGACTTGCTCGCCCGAGGGCTAGGAGTGTGATACTGACGTCGCCTGGTGCTACGATGGAGTTCTTTCTCCATCCTTTCTAGTCTCCTTTTGAGGCGAGCATTCTCAGTTTCTTTCTTACGAGTGGCCTACCCTTGCTCTTGGAGCCTTGCCTCATAGGCATCGATCAGCCTGGAGATTTGAGTGAACCTGGATGGTCCTTCACTTTCTTCTGAGGCTTACCGTTCTTGGCGAGCACTCTGATCTAAAAGTTAAACTTCAGATCTGATCCTGTGAGGGGCAGGCTATTCTTGGATATCCCCTACTTGAGGGGTGTTGCTACTGTGACCAGACATTCCAAATTCTTTGTTGGTGAGGGATTTCTTAAAGTAAGATAAACGTTCTCATAGACGGCGCCAATAGTGGTGACAATTAAGTTCAGCACAAATTAACAAAAAAAATCAATCACCAGAACAAGTAAAGAATGTAAGGAATGACTATCATACAACACATAATTTACGTGGTTCAGCAAGAATGCCTACATCCACGGTAGTGCTCTCAATATTATTTCTCTATACTCCGGCAAGAATGTTACAAGAAAAAAAATGCATGCCCTTTGCCCCATGCTAAGGGTTTGTTATATACATGTTCATTCTCGGGGTAGTGAGGGTATTGGACTCCCCCACGCCAGTCCATAACCCTTATAATATCTCCTTACGGTATTTTAGGAATCTGACTGGGTCATAACTGAATAAATTAGGGTGAGAGGCCTCCAGACTTTGGGTCGGGCTCTGTTAGGCTACTTGTCTGGGCCCAAGTAACAAATCGAGGTACCTACACTACTGATTGCCTCTTATGATTCTCACACTCCCATTTCCATCAAGCTAGATTTTCCCTTCACCAATAATATGATGGAATATTAGGCATGCACTGTATGCCTCAAATTCTCCCTCAATAAATGTATTTAACACCTAGATGTCTACGGGGACTGTGCTCTTATCATCTTCCAAATCCTTAGAAGATGAAAAGTCAAAGATCAAATGCACTTACCTTTCCATGCCCATTTAGAGGAGCTAGACTCTCAGTGCCAAGATATCTCCTTCCACTACTTACCCCGCACAAAAAATAGCTTAGCCTATGCCTTTGATACCCTAGTTTCCATGGTCGACATGCGTGAAGGAATAACGATGTCCCCTTTTCTATCCGAAAAACAACTTATGCCAACCCACTACTACCACATTGAGCTCGTTAAAGAGGAAGATTTCGATATGGCCGAGTGTTGGTACTATAACATCTGGCACCTCCTCAAGAATAGTAGGTATCCCTAAGATGCTAAAAAAACTATGAGACCCTTCACAAACTAGCTACCCAGTATATCATCTACGATAAAGCACTTTTTAAGAGAAACATCAATGCAACTGACATTGAAAAAATAATATAGAAGATCCACAATAAGAAATGCGGACCCCACGCGAATGGTCGTATTCTTGCCAAGAATATTATCTGGCAAGGGTATTGTTGGACTACCATAGTTCAGGATTGCACAGCCTATGTCCGAAGATGCCTCAAATGCCAAAAATTTGCCAATCTGTAGCACTTAACCCCTCGAGAATTTTAAACATGACTTCTCCCTGGTCGTTCTCCACCTGAGGCATTGATTTCATAAGGAAAGTCACATATAAAGCCTCCAATGGGCATGAGTTAATCCTAGTCTCCATTGATTACTTCATTAAATGGGTCAAAGTCGAGTCATACGCAGTACCAAGGTTATAAAAAATGTGGGGCGTGACCGAGGCGTGAAGGCCAAGCCTTAAGCCTTAGAAGCCTAGGTGGACCTTAGGCATAAAAAGGCGTGAAAATGTGTTTAGACAATTTTTTATATTTTTTAACTATGACAAGGCTATTAATAATACTAAAATTCTACATAGCTTAATAATATGTCTAAATATTCGTAAATTAAAATACTATTTTCTTAAAATAATAAAAAAAAACTCGCATTTTTTCACGCCTTACTCCCAAAAAATGTGCATTTTTTCACACTTTACCCCAGAAAACGTTGACCATCGTTGACCATGCCTTATTCCATGCCTAGGGATAAAACTTGGCGTATCTAAAAACACTCGCTCCTAGACGCGCCTTGGCGCTGCCTAGGCGCATTTTTTAGAACACTGCGCAATACTAAATATGAAGAAGGTGGCTAAGTTTATTCGAAAGAACATTATCTGCTGATATGGAGTTCCCAAGAAGCTAGTATCAGATAATGGGTTACACTTCAAAGCTGAGGTCAGAGAACTAGTCGATACGTATAGGATTCGGATACACAAATTCTCTCCCTACCAAACCCAAACCAATGGACTAGTTAAAGTCATCAAAAGCCTCAAAGCCATCATCAGCAAAATGATCGAGAGTTACCGAGATTAGATCCCTAATGTCTTCTAGGGCTATCGCAATTCAGTCAGAACATCTACTGGGGCTACCCCTTAATTTATGGTATACGACATGGAAATGGTCCTATCTGTTGAGCTCGAATTACCTTCACTGTGCATTATGCTCGAGAGCAGAGTCAGCGAGGAAGACTAGCATCAGAGCCGCTTTGACGAACTAACACTCTTGGATAAAAAGAGTCTGAAGGCTCTATACCACATACAAGGGTACCATCGTCGAATAGCGTGATCATTCAATCGAAATGTCAAGGACCGTGGTGTCCAAGAAGGAGACTTGTCCCTCAAAGAGATCATAGAACCCATCTAGGACCCCATAGGAAAATTCAAGCCAAACTAGAGTGGCCCCTCCATAGAAAAGAAGAAGATGCTAGGCAGCGACGCTATCCTCGCTAACCTCACAAAAAAGAGATGGCACGTCCAATCAACCTAGACCGTCTCAAAATATTATACCCTTAGTCTAACATCTCGACGCGCTACGACTCTTCTCATCTCCCTTCTATTCTTAAAAAAATCTTAATTTTCCTCTACCATGAACTACGTGGGGCCTGATCCTCTAAAAACATTTTACTTTCAAAATGGAAGTCATAAAATATTCAAAACCCCTAGAGGTACGTAGGTAGCTCATACACTTTACATGGGCATGGTCCCCTTCTTTTTCACAAAATGTTATTCTTTTCTAACCTCCGAGAGCAATCATTCATTTTGTCATTTACATGAACAAAAGGATTATGTATGCCCTAGTGATCGGTATAGATAATTTTAATGGAAAACTCTTCAAGAGCATAACATTATGATCAAAATATTTTTTTATTTCAAATAGGGCAGTTTAGTATTATTACACTAATTGTCAGCAAAGGCAGTCAAACTAACCACCCCTCTCCAATAACTAAATTGTTCCTGAATAAACCCAAGCCTAACCAAACCTCACAAAATTATTCTCATTCCCAAAATACAAAAACATCCCAAGAGTCACCAAAATATTTATATAAATTGATCCCAGCTTCACAAAAAACCTTATCTACAGTAGCCAAAAGACCTAACCCCATCATCATCAGCTCCCTAAGGTCCCCCAAACTTATCCTGCTTTGTTATTATTCCGAATATGCTCCATAAAGAGGTATGCCCTGACCATCCTGGAGAAAACCACTACTCCCCCTCCATGGTGTCAAAAAGAATAAACTGCCTCTAGACGGTCTCCTCCGCCAAGATCTTCGCCAATACTTGCTTCCATATCCATTTCAGATAGTCTCCAGACACATTCCAGACCCTACCTACGTATTGATATGGACGGGTTGACGGTCGACGATTCTCCCACAAAGAACCTAACCTCATACACATGGATTTATCTAGGCCTCTATGGGAAAAAAGTCAAGTGTGCGAGGAGGAACTATTTTCTCCCATCCAACTTAGCACAGAAGATGCCAAGGGAAATAGAATGAAGTCTGCTATAGGCCAACTAACCGAACATGATGGTATTATCCTAGTTACAGAGTAGGCTATAACTCTCCCCACCATAGCACTGAACCGCGAAGGCATCAGGCTCCATGCTCTATAAACCAATTCTCTATAGATGGGAAAAATTGATGAAGTATCAAGTAAATAAATTTAGCACGACTGCCATGGGATACTCGAGAGGAATCGCCAAGCTGAATCTCATAGCCAACCACATGAACAGCATCATCGAGATCCCTCTCAGAAAATTAGAGTGACCTTACCGCCAAGCATCAACACCGTTCAGAGTCTCCGCTAGTGTCACCGCTGCAGGACTACAACGATATGACATCCACACTATAATTGCAATTAAGAGTCCATCATTAGGTCCCCCGTCACCAGTAACAACCCCAAAATTAGGTCCATGAAAATAGCTATGGCATGGCCCGCATCGTTGAAATCCCTTAGACACACAGAATACATGACACTCAGAAAATAGATCATCCCCTCAGTGACCAATGGTTGAGTCGTCAAAGGGGAAATATGGAGCAACTCCACTAACAGCACCCAAGGAGACTGAGAAAATTTGGGCATTATTGCCGCTACATCAATATGCTGAGAATTCGTATATCGAAAAGACCTCTCTAAACCAAAGAAAATGACATGGTATTCAAGGTACCATAAATACACCACTGCCACCAATATATTCTAATTAATGGACCGATTATGACACAAGGAGACTCGATGCAAGTTGAAATCTTCATAGTCCATGTTATATGAGCACATGGCTTCTAGACTTTCGAGGTAGGAATAGAATTCTACGTGCATAAAAATGGTCGTTTGGGAAATAATGGAGCAGAAAGAAATAAACAAGAAGGAGAAGAAAGTGATAGTGGATGAAAAATTACGTCCCCTTTACCCCCTTTTATACACAAAGGTATTGGTTAAAGACAAGAGATCGGTGGAGTCCAAATGAATTGCTACCCTACAAAGTAATCTGAGTTACAGGAAAGTACAATCAAAGACTTAAAATCATTTGACTTTACCCATACGTCGATAGGTAGGACAAAGGGTTTACCGATCGGTAACCCCTACAACATGTTAATCAAAAACTCCTTGAAAATTTTGTATAAAAAATGCCAGAAAAATCAAAAAATTCCCCCAAAAAAATCCTTAAAATGCCAAACAAGTATTAGGACACTTCTTAACCAAGAAAATCATTTTGAGCTCCCAAAATCCCGAGACAGATTATTTTTACACTCTTACCCCAACATAAAACCCTAAACATATTCTGCAAAATGGTGCATCCCAAAGTCCACTACAATTCCCTAGTGGAACCCAAACTTCAAAATCAAATACACCCCCAAATCCCTAGCAGAATTTCCAAACTAAAATTTTTCCCAATCCATCCACCATATGAATTTTAGTATACCCAGTAAAACTATCTCCTCTCAAAAGTATATAATCCCCAGATGTCTTTCCCAGTAGAGTCCGAAAATAACACAATCCTTAACAAAACCACAAGTACAAAGGTAAACTAAAGACTCCCCTAAGGGAAAACCCCCCTCGTTATAACTTTAGGTCCTTAGAATTGGCATCGGCGCTCATAATTGGTTGTCTCAAAATTTAGGTCCCCAAAATTAATCTCGTCCCTTAGAATTGGTCTTCTCAACTTCAGGTCTTCAGAATCGACCTTAGCCCATAGAATTGATCGTCATAACTTTAGGTCCTCAGAATTGACCTCGGCCCTTCGAATTGGTCATAACAACTTTAGGTCCTCAAAATTGACCTCGGCCCTCATAATTAGTCATCTCAGCTTCAGGTCCTCAAAATTGACCTCGGACCTCCGAATTGGTCGTCATAATTTTAGGTCCTCGGAATTGACATCGGACCTCAAAATTGGTCATCATAACCTCAGGTCCTTATAATTGACATGATCCTCAGAATTGGTCGTCACATCTTTACATACTTATAATTGACATCGGCCCACAGAATCGATCTCCTCCACTTTATTCCCTCAGAATTGATCTCGGCTCACAGAATTGATCCCCTCATCTTTAGGTCCTCATAATTGACCTCGCCCTCATAATTGGTCGTCATAACTTTAGGTCCTTAGAATTGACCTCAATGCACAAAATCTATCGTCCCCACTTTACATCCTCAGAATCGATCTCGGCCCTCTGAACCGATCATCATCAACCCTTTGGTCCTCAAAACATCCATGTGGTGTCTATTCGATGACTTTCACTTGCTCCAAGCTCACCCATCGAGGGGTTATATATACAGTACATTCCAGGACCTCACCTAAGACTCTCTTTAGGTCCCTAGTACTTCCCTATTCACCATAAACCCTAGGTCATACTCGTATAACCGACCTAGAGGACATCAAGCTCTCCCGAACTCCGTTTGACATATGTTAACTTTCTCGTTTGATCAAAATATTAATGAATCTTCAAAGGTTTCTGAACCCCATTTTCAATAGTTATTATCATGTGCAAATCGACCTTATGGTTAGGACGAAAGTCCATTTTACTACTGAAAATTGATCCGGAGGCCACTAGGCACTCTCCGACTCCATTTTAACCCCAATCAACTTTCTCATCTGGGAGAAAGCTCAATGAATCCTCAATGGGCTCTGAATCCCCTTTCTAATGGTTTGCTCTATGTGTGAATCGACCTTACGATTTGAACGAATGATCTATTTTCCACCAAAAAATGATATTGATGCCACTGGGCTCTCTTAGGCTCCATTGACTCCCGTTAACCCTTAAGATCAAACGATACTGAATGAATCTTTGAAGGGCTCTGAAAACCCTTTCTGACAGTCCACCCCATGCTTGAATTAGCCTTATCATACAGATGAATGACCCATTTCACTTCGAAGGGTCACTGGCCCCTTTCAGAACCCATTTAACCAAGGTCTACTAATCAAACTTAACTAGACTGAATGAATCTTTGAAGGTCTTTGAACACTCTTTCCAATGGTCCTTCATGTGCATGAATAGTCCCTATAGTTCAGATGAACGATTCATTTTCCTCTAGGAATCTCTTATCCAAAACCTTGTGGGGTGCTTTCGAGCCCTGTTTTACTACAGTCATCTCCCGAACCCGGTGGTGGCCTATGGCTTCTTAAAGGTCTCTAAATACCATTTCCAATCGTATGCCTCGTGCACGATTTGAACTTGCATATTGTATTCTATGACAGTTTTTGGAAAATTTGCATGAGATTACCAAATGACAAACCCATTTCTCTGCATATCGATAGTGTGTCTAGGATCGCTTGCTAATAGGTAGGTTACGTACAATGTTGATCGGCACACCCTTAAACCTATATAAGGATATCATGAGCTAACTTCAAGAGAACATCCCTCTCAGTTATCTCAGTAACATTATCTCGAAGTCAGTGTGGGCTCCCCATTTTAGCCTCTCCTCCACATTCCATATCCATCCCTTTCACACCCAATCTAGCAAATTATCTTCCCTCTTCTCCTACCATCTTCACCCACTTATAAGGGAAGTACTTCAACAATCAATATCATCCTTCAAGTCTCCTAAAAAGGTCCAAACATTCTCCTCTCTCTTTAAATTTCCTTATTTTCACATTAGTTATTCAATTATTAGTTTAGCATTTCATATTTGTTAGTTCACACATTATAATATCTCACTTTTTATTAGTAGTATTGCACATACTATATTTTCGATAAAAAAATGAAAACAAGAAAAAAAGGGTTTGCTTATAAATTCTAAACGGAACTCCTCACTGTAAGGACACAATTCTCCGATTGAGTCTTAATGCAGTTTTGGCTCAATTAAGGACAAAAACGTTTATGTCATAGGATAGTTTTAAATTTTATCCATCCAAGCCTATGGCGTGTTTGTTGAAGACGTAGAGGCTAAGTTTAAAGCTTCATCAAAATGTCGAGTTTATTGTGCCTTGTTTCTATGTCATCAACTTGGTTCCATTGCTCCTAAGGTATGAATGGATTTTAATATATATATATAGGAGCTTGGGACAATTTTTATATGGGTGTAAGTTTTTTTTAAACTGTTGTTTATTTTCAGAAAGTATCTTTAATTATTTAAAATATAGTTTCTGGGCTAAATCTAAATTTGTATATATTCTGGAAAGTCGTTCGAAATTGTCGTTCGAACAAGAATTTCATTCAAACGAGGTTTGCCAATGATCTTGCCACTGGAACTTCGTTCGATATTGTCGTTCGAACGAGTTTATTTGTTCGAATGAGAATGTCGTTCGAACGAGTTTGGCAACAAGATTTCCCAGCAGGCCACTATAACTTCGTTAAAAGGGTCGTTCGAATGAGATTTTCGGCGGGAAAAAAAACGGCAGTTTTTGACAGTTTTTCCCACTTCTTTCCCCATTAACTTTTAACAGAATAATTAAGTGCGGGAGCCAACTTTTTCTATCCAACCTTTTCACTATCCTCCATCTCCTAGATAGAGTTTTAGAGAGTTCAACTTTCCTAAGAAAAAGTTCAAGTTTAAGTGTTCATTTTTCAAAGAAAAATCGTTTAAACACTTTTGTTTACACCCAATAGTTTGTTTATTCCAAGCTACCATATATATATATATATATATATATATATATATATATATATATATCTTACTTGGAGTGTTTGGCACCATCGGTTCACTTTTCTACCTAATAAGAAAAGAGTTTGGGTTTGCTTCTACATCCCCCAAAGAAGAAGTTCGTTTGCGTTGACTTACCCACTTGGAGAAAGGCTCCTTATTCGGGTGACAGTGACCAAAAAGTCCGATCGGTGGATTCCAAGACCGCGGTGGAGCTCCGTTGTTATCCTCTAGAAAGAGGTCTGTACAACAAGTAGCGTCGAGGTTTAGAGGGAGTCAAGTTGATTGTTGTAAGTCTTTCGTGTCTTGTACTTGTAAAATCATATTTAGTGGATTTGAGGCTAGGGTCGTCCGAGCTTTTTTTCCGTTGTGGGTTTTTCCTCGTACATCGCGGCGTAGTGGATGTTTACTTACTTTATCTTTTTGCAAATTTTTATTAGATGCATGCTTAGGTAAAAAGATAAAATTTGGCTTAAGTCATTATTTACGTAAATTGGTGCAGCATAATAATTTCGGTAAAAATTAATTTAATTCAAGTCATCGTTTAATTTGTTAAAATTAGTTTGGCCTATTTGGTAATATTGAAAATATGACTTAGGCAAATCTATAGGGCTTGGGTTGAATTAAATTGGTGTAAGTGAAATTAACATAAGTGTGTGTTTAATTTAATTTCACGTTGCTTAATTTTAATTTGAGATAAATTAAAATTTATTTAAGTTGAACCATCTTTCGCTTCCTCATCTTTAAAAGAAATTACTTTTTGATTATAAGATTTTCAAAATTGGGGGCTACGTGTTCCATCACTCACCACATTTTCTCAAATCAAAAACAATCTTTTTCTACACACACACATCTAATAAAATCTATGGTTGGATTTATGGGATAAACTCGACCCTCATGTTGCATACGAATTACGTGGACTTTGATGCTGTGTTAGGATACGTAGGCATCTCAGGTCAAAACCAGAGTATCGAATCCTCTTTTCCCATTTTTATTCATATATTATTTCCACATATTATATATGTTATTCGTGCTTGCATTTTGTACAATTTATACCATCATTTTTCTATAAACGATTGGGGACCCAACCAAAGCACATATTATATTTTTTATTATTATCTTGGGAACTTTAGTACGGATAACCTCACTACGCCTTTCTCTATGACGTGAGTCGAGAAATTCCTTTCTCTATTTATATATACATGTGCACACACTTCACGGAGTTATTAAGGAGAATAATAATATATGCCCATGAAAGATTGAAAGGTAGGGATGGGTTCCTTAAACCTTTCCATTCCGTAACTTATCCCCGGAATCCCTATATTAATTTGTTTCGCAAGCATCAGTATGTCTTTGATGCCACTCTCTCGATGAAATAGAATTTCTTTTGCCTATTTTATGCAAAATAGGTTGGCGACTCTATCTCTTTGCATCATCTCAAATCGATGACAGCCGAAGCGCCCTGAGTAAGGGCACGAGATCTTCTCTCTCTCTTAACCACACATGAGCTCCAACACCCTGAGGAGGAGAAAGGGGTGGACACAACCTATGTTGAAGTTAATTATGTTCAACTAGATCAATTTTAACCCGTCTCATCTAAATAATTGATATCATGAAATTCTTTGTAATGATTGAATCAATTCACTGCACACCTCAGTACAAATTATTCTTGTAGAAAAATTAGTATTAAGTAGGAAATAGACTGTCATTTTATCCCACGAAAGTTTTCTACTTGGCCTATGGTCTTAGATGTTTGAGATACTGAATTTTAGCCACATACGCCTGAGTCTAGCTTTAATAGTGTCCCTAGCTGGTTATTGATATAAAAAGTTGTTACCCTTCATTATTTGTATACACATTTATAATCCGGTAATTATGGGATTATCAGTTCAAATTCCTTGACTTTCTTACTATACAGTTTTATCGTGTTATTGTAACAAAAATTTAACTTTATACACACTCCAAGCTTCTATCTACTTATAATTTGTTATAAAATTGGTTAGATATGCTTAGCATATTTGTGTTAATTCCTTTTTCCTCCATATGTTACAAGAGAAAGAGGATAAATTCACCGCCCTTCTTATGATATGCACTGATCAAGTGTTTGTTTTTATAACTATATGGAGAGAAATTAAAGAAGATGGGAGCAAGGAGTGGCATTTTTAATGACCTACTTTGGTGGTAGTACATTCATACAAAAAATAGGGTATCACAAGTTGTTTTCAAAGCATAATCTAAAAAAAATATGCCAAGTTAGATTCCTATACGGGGAAGTTTTTATAGCATATTAGTTATTTTACACTTTTCATAACTTCTTTAACTTTATTATATAATAAATCTATTTTTCTACATGAATACGTGGGATTCGCTACTTTTTAGTTTAGACATCATTCCCAATAATAGGTAGGAAACCACAGTCTAAGAAAAAGCCTTCATACGAATAGTATAGTGATTAGGAAAGTCGATGAGGATTGAATTTATTCTAGCAGTGATGTGAAACGACTAGTATTAACAAATCGTGTTTTGAGAGAAGTTCAAGTCCTAAGGAAGATATGTGACTACGTTTATGACACGATTATTTTACAGGAAAAAATTAATCTTGCCTTGGTCGATGCCCAATCGACTCCTCCACTTCACCCTGAAACTACTTCAAATGGTGAATTCATCAGGATTTCCTCAGACTCTCCCAATGACTCAACAAACGATGATCCTCTAAATCAGATGATTTTTCTGGTGTTCCCAACACTGATCCATCTGAGACTCATACAATAGCTCTAAATCAGGAAAATCCACAAAAAAAAAAAACTATCCTTCCTAGTGTAAAATAATGAAAGTAGTCATACATAGTGTTCCCAAACTACTAAATTAGGAGGATGACTAACTGAGACTTTGTGTGAAAATAGACTATGTAGGTATGTGAAAGTAGACTATCTAGGTTGTAAAATACTATTATAACTCTCTTGTATAATATATTTAAAGTTTTTTATATAAGTTATTTTAGAATTATTCTTACACATTTCATGCAACTTTTATATTATGATTTAGGATGGTTAGCACTCGAGTTCCTTCCACCAAAACCCAAAATAACAAGACCAACACTGATGGGATTATGAAATGCCTTCAAGAAGTAACATCGCTAGCTCGACAATAGCAGGTTCCACACCTAGTTTTGAAATAAAATTTAGACGAAACACGTCGAATGAATTCTTTCAAGGAATTTTTTAGACAACAACCCCCTCCATTTATTGGAAATCCAAGTGCCAATGAATCTGGAAAGTGGATGCATCAGATCATAAAGATATTTAATGGTATAGGAATCATTACAAATCTTCGAGTAACCTTGGCATCCTACATGTTTGAAGGTGAAACCGATTTTTATGGCAAGCTATAGCCCGAAGTTATTATGAAGCGACTATGACCTGGGAACAATTTGAAGAAATCTTCTTCAAAAGGTACTTTTTCGAGACGAAAAGAGATCATTTTACTATAGATTTCTTGATGTTACAACAAACAAGTCTGTTTACATCTCTGTACAAAGCCAGGTTTACTAAATTGTCTCATTATGTAGCTAAGTATGTGGATACTGAGAAAAAGAAATTTGAGCAGTTTGAAAGAGGACTACACCCAAGGATCAAAACTTTCATCACCCTTTTGTAGATATGAGATTTTTCTCAACTCATTGAAGTCGTTTGAATGTTGAACGAACTCCCCCCATCGGGAGGATATGTGCGTTCACCCCACCTTATCAAGAAGAACAATTATATTGTTAGAACTTTACCTTGACCTTGATGCCAACCATTTCCCAATTCCAGTGGGCAAGTTTACTCCTAAATTTACCTATCCTTTAATTTGATGTCATGAATTCTAGGAAGTAGGATATATCCTCCCCTAGTTCCCTAAGTTGTACCCTTCTACAATCCGACATCAACCAGGTAATCCTCGAGAATTCAATAAAACCCATCATTTCCAAAACCAGTGTGGGCCAAATAACATCAGGAAACCTGAACTTGTCCCCCATCGTGGAAAGAATTATTCCATACTTCCTATATGGAAGTCACATAATGTGATAGCAGGTACAATACTCTTTCATAATTTTCCCTCTCATATTTTATTAGATTATGGTTCAACACACTCACTAATTAGCCTTAAACTAACTAAAGTTTTACAAATTTTGCCCACATCGTTAAATACTCCCTTGGAAATAAAATTACCTACAGGTGAAATTAATACACTTACCCAGGGGCACGAAAATTGTGAAATTCATATAGGTTTACGTACGCTCTTAATGAACCTAGTAATATTATATATATGGGGATTCGATATCACTACCACAATGATGTATTGTCAAAACATTGCGCTTATATCAATTGTCATTCAAAGAGAATATATTTTTGAGACCAAGAAAATTGCTCTTTCGTGTTTCAAGAACCTATCATCCTGAACTATTAATGTCCCAAATCAAAAATTCCTCTTCCTCCCTAATTCTTATAATTTTGGAACAATATGAGGAGTTTTCCCAGAAGAATTGCCTGGTATGCCCCCTTGCCGAGAAAGAGAATTTACCATTAATCTCTGCCAAAACACTTCTCCCATTTTGATACCTCCGTATCAAATGGCTCATTTAGAACTCCGTGAACTTCATACCCAACTATATGATCTACTCAAAAAGTGTTTTAGTCACCTTAGTTCATCTCCTTAGAGAACACCTATGTTATTTGTGAAGACGAATAATGGAAGTGTTAGATTATGCATAGAATATCGTAAGTTGAATTTAGTTAAAATTAAGAATAAATATCTTTTACCTAAAATCGTAGATTTATTCAATCAACTTAGAGTAGAGAGTCATTTTTAAGATAGATGTAGGATATGGTTACCATCAACCATGAGTAACAGAAGAAGACATTCCAAAGGCTTTTTTACGAACTCATAAAAGACGAATTTACCATAATGTCTTTTGGATTAATCAATGCCCTCGCAGCCTTTATGGATCTTATGCATAGCATCTTTAGACCTTTTCTTGAGAAATTCATTATCATATTCATTGAAGTTGTCCACATTTATTCCCAAAGTCTTATGGAACATGCCCAACATTTAGATACTGTATTAAGAACTTTGAGGAACCATAAATTGTATGCCAAGAAGAGAGAGTGTGGATTTTCGATGAAGGAAGTAAAATTCTTAGGATATGTGATTTCTAAAAGTGGAATCCAAGTCCATCCGCTGAAATTTCAGCCATTTTTAAATGAAGAAACCCCACCAATATCTCCTATATAAAGACTTTTCTCGAATTAGCTTGTAATTATTGTTGTTTCATAGAAAGATTTTCCCAAATCTCTCTTCCGCTACAAAAATGAACTAGGAAAAATGCCATTTGTGTGGACTGCCTAGTGTGATCAAGCATTACAAATTTTAAAGGACAAATTAACTATTGACCCTATCCTAACTATTCCTTCTGGTGATGTAAGCTATGATGTAAATAGTAATGCCTCGTTGCAAGGCTTAGGTTGTGTCTTGATGCAAAAAGGAAAAGTAGTGGAGTGTGGATCTCGACAAATCAAGACTCATGAATGCAATTATCCTATGCATGATCTTGAATTAGCAACTATGGTATTTGCCTTAAAGATATGGCATTGTTATCTATACGGTGAAGAATTTCAAGTCTTTTCACATCATAAAAGCTTAAAATATATCTTTACTCAAAGGGATTTAAATCCGAGAGAACAACGTTGGATCAAATTTTTAGAAGATTGTAATTTTAAATTAGACTACCATCCGAGAAATAGTAGCGTTATATCCAACACTTTAAGTCTAACCCCATTGGGAGACTTCCCACCTTAATCTCCTATGATATTGCTATAATCATAAAGGAGTATGATCTTCAACCAACCCCGTCTTTCTCGAATTTTCCCACATAATTTCTAATCCAGACCTAAGAAAGAAAATTCTATATCAAAAACTCTAATAACCCATTATAATCAAATGGCAAGACCATCATGGAACTCGATAAGTCTTATATGATAAGGAAGAAGGCTTATTTAGAAATAAATTGTATATGCCCGAAGAATCATCCTTACAAGAAGAAGTGCTGGAGGATGCTAATCATTCTAAATTCATGATACACCCCAGAAGTTACAAAATGTATCATGCACTGAGGAAACAACACTGGTTCCCAAATATGAGGACTGGCATTGAGAACTTTATGAGAAGATGTATGACTTGTAAGTAAGTAAAGATAGAACACCAGTGTCTTGGTGGACTCCTCCAACCTCTTTAGATTTCGAAATGGAAATGGGATCATATCACCATGGATTTTTTTAGTTAACAACCTCGTACGTCCTAAGGATACAACTCTGTTGGGGTAATAATTGATCAACTCACCAAATCTGCCCATTTTATATGAGTAAAAACCATATATTCTTTTCAAAAGCTCAGTAAACTCTACATTCGAGAAATTTTTTGACTATATGGAATTCCCCTATCCATAGTATCAGACGAAGATTCCCGTTTTGTAGGAAAATTTTGGTAAGTGCCTCAAGACACAATGGGTACTAAAATTCATTAGAGAATCGCATTTCATCCTCAGATAGATGGATAGTCTAAATGTACGATTCAAACTTTGGAAGATATGTTAAGATCTTGTGCCTTAGACATGCCCAAAAATTAGAGTGAACACTTATCACTCATTGAGTTTTCATACAACATTTATTACAAGTCAAGTATCAAAGCTGCCCCGTTTGAAGCCTTGTATGGAAGACCATGTCGATCACTAGCATATTAGGTTGAGTCAGGAAACAACAAGCAATTTGGTACCAAAATAATTCAAGAAACTACCTAGTCAAGACATCCCAAGATCGCCAAATGAGTTATGCCGGTCATCAATGAAAGCCACTAGAATTTTAAGTTTTCAATCGTATTTCTAAAATTTTCTCCTCCAAAATGACTTTTACGTTTCGAAAAGAAAGGGACACTAGCACCGAGATATATTGAACCCTTCACTATTATTAAATGTATTGGTTTTATAGCCTATCAATTAGAATTACCAGTGCCATTATCTAATATTCATAACGTGCATCATGTATCCCAATTACATCGGTATATTCTAGACCCAAAACATGTCATTACATAGTAGGAAATCTCTGTTCAATCTAACCATGAGTTTGAAGAATGCCATATTCAGATTGTAGAGTGTCAGATGAAAATACTCAAAAAGAAAGAAATTCCCCTAGTAAAGATACTTGGTAACATCAAAATCAACAATAAGCTACATGGGAACCCGAGCAATCAATAAGAAAACAAAATTCTAAGCTTTTTGAAGGTAAAATTTGAGGAGGAACTTTCTTTTTCGGTAGGTAGATTATAACACCCAAACATTTCAACCAATCCAAGTGAATCAACAAATACCAACATTGCCCATTATTTCCCTTATAAAATACTCAAATCCAAAAACATACTAATAAAGTTAAAACTACATCATTAAATCTATAACTTTGCTTAATTATCCAAGTATCCCCTGACGTTTAAATTGACAAAAATACCCCTTGAACTTTTGAAAGAAGAATAACTTGATCTATACTTAACCCCTAAAACCAAACTTTATATCAAATCAAACCTCTAGACTTCAACTAATTAGAAGATAAATCCTAAGCCTTAAACTTTCATAAAATTATAAAAATGATCCTAAACTTGAAAAATCCCATATTTAATATCAAAAAATATAAAACTTTCCAATTAGAGACCGAAACTCAAAATTTAAAATTTACACTTTCCTCCTACCACGTCAACCTCCACTTAGGCAGAACAAGCCAAAATCACGTGATTACACCATGTAACCAAGTGTACTTTAAGTTCCCACAAATTTATTTTCTTAAATCCAGAGAGAAACCATATCCCTTCTACACTAATTAACTCTCCTTAACTCCTACTATAAAATCCCCACGATTACCAGTAACAAAACTCACCTCTTGAGCCTGTTCAAAGTTTCAAACTTTCCCTCCAAGCTGGTACACTGTCATTTTATGTACTAAATTTTGTTCTTTCAATTTCACTTGTATTGTGAACTGTTATTATAATTATACCAATCGAAAAAACCAAGTTCTTGTTTGCAAAAACCTTCAAAAACTCCATTAAAGGTCGAGCTTTAAAGGAGAAACTCAATTCCTTGACTCTGAACTAATTTCAAAGTGAGGAATAGGATTCTTATGAGCCCAAGAGCTCAAATGTAATGGTCGTTTCCAAAAACTTATAAGTTTTGAACATCAATTTCCTAAAAGTGTTTTCTACTTGAGAAAATTGAAATTTCCAAACTCTGTAACTAGACCACCTCAATCCTTCAAATCAAAACAAAAACCTTCCTTAAGATAGAACAAACCTAACCATATGCATAGAAACCATTGCCATATTTGGTAATGCTTCGAATGTTTGGTCAAAATGTTTGAAAAACGCATAATAGTTATTACTCGATGAATACTAAACCTCAATCCATGAAACTTATATATTTGGATTCCTTGTGAAAAATACATTGGATTGGTTCAGGAATCATCTCAAATGGGTTAGAAAATTAGAAATTATTCACGGTCAAAGTTTTTCCAAGACCTAGGTCAATTGTCGATAGGTTGAAGATGAACTTTTCAAGTAAAAACTTTCGCTAAGTGCGTGAGGGCGTATGGACAATCAAAATTTTCTGATTTTTTTCCAATATTTTTATTGAAATTTTCTAGTCAAAATGGTATAAGGTAAGGCAGTGTTTGGTCAATCCAAGATCAAGTTACAGAAAATTAGGGGTTTAGGATATAAACAGTTTCTTATATATACAATTTAACACCCCTCCCGACTTTTTCAAGTTATGAATTTTAACCCAACTTTTAACTAAATGTACTTTGATATATTTTGAACCAAATAGTCTTCCATATTTCAACTTTGACCCTAGCCCCTATATTTTAAATCCCCTAAAATAATTACAAATTAATCCTGAAACTTCAATAAACATAGTTTTTCCCAGTTATTTCTCGAATTATTATCAACTACACTTACTTGCAAAGGTGTTCGTGTATAGATAATAAAGTACCACCAACACCACCACCACCCCGATCTCCTCTTCAATACTAATAAAGACAATTTGGCACAACATACAAGTAGGTTTTACCCTTTTAATAGTGAATTTTAGTTTGCTTGTTTTACTGCTATTGATATCACTATGTGATAGCCCTATTTGATTCTTAGTATATGTATAATATTACCATACTATTATGTTATTATAACTCTGTTGCATTTAATTATGATCAATTGGATCAATTTTAACTCATTTTCATCTAAATAACTGATATCGTGAAAATATTTGTAATGATTCAATCAGTTCACCTTGCACCTTTATGAAAATTATTCTTATAGAAGCATCAGTATTAACTAGGGCATAAACTGTCATGTTGTCCCACAAATTTTTTCTACTTTGCCTAAGGTATCAAATGTTTGAGAGCCTGAATTTTAGCTACATACGTATGAGTGCCGCTTTAATTGTGTGCCTAACTAGTTACTTTTCCCCAAAAGTTTCGGGTTGATATAAAAATTTGGTCATAACTTTGTTATTTTTATACCCATTTGCAATGTAATAAGTATGGGATTATCAGTTTAAATTCCTTAACTTTCTTATTATACTATTGTACCTTATTATTTTAACAAACAGTTAACTTTATACAAACTCCAAGTTTCTATTTATATATAATTTGATGTAAAATTGGTAATATTTGCTTAGCATATTTATGCTAATTCCTTTTCCCCCAGATGTTTAAGGAGAAAGAGGATAAATCCCCCTCCCTTTTTGTGGTACGCACGGACCACATGTTTGCGTTTATAACTATATGGAGGGAAATTAGAGAAGATGGGAGCAATGAGTGGCGATTTTTGATAACATACTTAATTTTCTAGTTTGAGAATAAAATATAATATTAGAAATTCACCCCAGTGGGGGTAGTACAATAAATGTTCCATATTACCTAATGAATAATGTTTCATTTTTTTTCCTTAACTTTAATCCATTGCTTTGTTACTCTCTTGTACATTCATAAAAAAATAAGGTGTGAAAAGAGGAAGGATAGGCATCTTCCCCAACTTGTACAGGAATAAAGTTTAAAAGACCCGCATCTGGGTACCTTCACTTTGAGGGGACCTTAGCCTTACACTTCCTTTTACCTTTCTCCTTGGTTTCTTAGGCTTTAGCCTCAAGATGTTTGGAGTATATGCCCTCTTCATGCATTGGATTCACAAGGATGGTCACAACTTGCTCGAGATGAGCTGTCTAAACCTGGATAAGATGCTAAACTTCGTTATAAGTGTGCTTGGTTAAGTACTTGACAAAATAAGGGATGGACTCAATGAAGGACTCATGTGGGACATCTTACATGGAATTCTTTATCAACATGACTAGGCACTTCCATAAGATAAACCACGAGCGGCTAAAGGAAGGAAGATAATCATGAGTTGTGTTAAAAATGTTCCCATTAGTAGTTTTACGTACCATCCCCTCAGGAGTAAAGGTAGAGTAATCTTCAAAGTATAATTATGAAGGCGAGAGGCTGGTAGGAAAATCTGGGGTATAAGTGCCTTGGTCATATCCAAATTGTATCTTCACCCTCTTGCAGTGGTAAAATTCAACTCCCTTCCCAAGCTTAGTCATAAAGGGTAATATGCATCAGAGAACATAATCCATCATGTAAATGTAAAGGCAGTCATTCACAGACTTAAAATTAGATGGAGAGAAAAAGTTCATAGAGAAGTAGAGTGAAATCATCAAGACAATATACCACCCAGTCGCTTCGGGTAGGTGCGTAAATAAAACTCATATATATTATCCAAAAACAAACTAACTGAATGCTTAAGGGATTTCGTATGCCTCCTATAAATGCAAGCAACCTGACAATGTAGAGATCTCAAGGGCCTGATTTGGGAACCTTTCGATAAGAAAATCCATTAATGACTTTCAGTTCAGCACTCAATCGAGAAAATTCCCCCAGCTAGTGATAAAGGTGAGAGTGTCAGCCCTCCACCGAGAAAGCAAAATGTTGAAGGCATTCGTTCTTTTGGGGATAGTATGGGCTTTTAAATTGATAAGAGTTCAAGTTAAGAACAAACCATCAATAATTATCTGACAGTCTAGGACATTGACAACATAGTTAATCCATAATGCCTACTCCTCTAGGGCCCCTCCACAAACATCAATATTCACGTTGGAAAAAGGAAAGTCACCCCTATCCACTCAAAGATAAAGGATCCTATCAACCATAATTACCGAGGTATCCTCAGATTCAGTAAATCCTAAGAGTGGTCGCTTGTTGACCCTATCAAGAAATTCAACTTCAAACCTCTTGAGCGAGGGCATGAAATCATCATCTTTACTAAAAAGGGGAGCACAACAGTAGACTAAAAAAATCCTTTTTTCCCTGCTCTCTAGAAACAACGTTTGACCTTTAGGCAAGGTAAAAGTGTCCCCCATAGAGTGCCCATCACCACCAATGACGGTGGTGGCAATAGTAATAGAAATAGCCAAAGAAGAGGTGATAAACATATCACCGGTGGCATAGGAAGTGGTAATAGTGACATGAATGGCAAAAGTGCCCATAAAAAGCTCACTCATAGAGGTGGAGGAAGAGGAAAAAACATTAAAGTTAATTGGGGTTATAGTGTTTGGAAAGAGAAACGAACAAAATGGAGGAAAGAGAAAGTTTATTAAAGCACTGTAAAAAATTGCAAGGATTTCTTTTCTCCCTCTAGAAGACAAAGACAACTGGTAGTGGAATTTTAAAAAAAAAGACAAGAATGGGAATATTTATAGGGCATGGGAATGCTTGCCTAACATTTCAAAAGAAGGGTCAATAATACCCAAATCATGGAAAGACTTCCCTAAACAACATGCGTCTCCTAGAGACACTAAATGATGTCCTAGAAATGGCTCCTCTAACAAAGGCAATAATGATTCCAAAAGAAGTCTCCTCGAATTCTTAAAGATTATTTTTTGTACAAAACTCTTCATTTTCAATCAAAAGAATATTTTTGTACAAGGGGATAATGTAAAGGGGTACTTATTCAACCCCTCATTAAAGTTAAGTTGGTGCGATCAAGCCTAATGCCCAAACAGATTATTGATGGGGGAGGCAGGTCTAAAATGGAAATAAGAAATATTGGGAGAGAAAGTACAAATCTAGAGCATGTCAACATTGGGCAAGCAGGTCCAAATAATGAGTAATCCCAAAATTGGGGCAAAGGAATATTGGGCGAGCAAGTCCAAATTAGCAAGATAAGACCAATATAACAATAATGGGCGAGCAGGCCAAGGACAAGAGCAATGCAAGGATAAATGATCAAGTACAAAATTACAAGCAAAATACATGAAGACAAGACAGTGAGGGAGTGATCCATGAGCAACCCCAAGTCATCTAGGGGGTGCTCTTCGACACTACACCATATATTGCCAATGATCACGACTTTGACCCGTGTCCACTGGTATAGGCCACGATCTTCACCCGTGACAATATGAAACGTGACAAAATTATGGGTTACGGTCGGTACCTACGACCCATAGGGGAAAACCTTTGTCACGGTCAACACTCATGACCATGACACCATGGCGGGTCACGGTCCAAGCCCGTAACCCAGAAGAGGGACTATGGATCACAATTCTGACCTGTGACCACAATATCACAGGGGTCACTATTAGTTACGGTCAATGCTTATGAATCAGAAGGGGGAATTTGGGTCACGGTTTGGATTCATAGCATCAATATTATGGTTGGTCACGGTTGGTCATGATTTTGAACCGTGGCCCCTAATTTTTTTTTAAAAACATATTTTGTCGACGATTATGAACCACAACCATGTATATTTTTTTAAAAGAAAATTAATCTTTGGTCATGGTTTTGGACCATGACCAATCGCTTTATTATAATTTTAAAAAATATATATGGTCACCATTTTGGATTGTGACCAAATTAAAAATAAAATTCTTTTTCTGCATCCCGAAGACATGTACATTTTTTAAATATGTTTACATTTTTAGATATAAAAATTTCACTAATATGTAATAAAATTTAACAAATGCATGCTTGCATGAATATGTAATAATAAAACACAAGTTAACTAACACATGTTTGCATGAGTATTTAATAAAATATAACGCATTCTTGTGTGAATATGTGCAACATAAAATAAAATACAATGCATTTTGTGTGAATGTGTACAATATAAATAAAAATGTAACGAATGGTTGCATGAATGTGTTCCAAATGTTCCTTCTCCATTGAGGTCTGCATACGAAACTTCAAAATTATCACAATTTGTAAGTAATAAAATACTTGAATCCAAAAACAATTTTGGAACGTCTACATAGCCAAAAATGGCATCGCCCAGCCCATAATTCGAATCCAGGGTGTCTCTTTGATTTATAAAAATTGATGTCAAATGTATTAAAAGTGTAAAAATTATTGAGAACACTTTAAATTGGAAATTGTGGTATAGCCCTCCCCCCCCACACACACACACACAAAAAAAAATCTTAGTTTTTTATTTACGAAAATATATGTCAATGCATAATTTTGAGACCACTCTAAATTGGGCCATTTTGCATTTTCGTCCTTCAATGTTATATTTTCAAGTTTTTATCATGTTCTCTAACTGGGCATCCCATGACTATGCGATCAGTTGCTATATGTTACATTGGTCCCATGCAAGGTGCTTATGCCTCTTGCGGGACAGTTTGGGGGATGTTTTGCGTTTTCACCTTTCAATCGTATGTTTTCAAGCCTAAGTATAAATATTTGCAAGTTTTGATCGTGTTATCTAACCGAGAATTTTGTGACTATGTGATCAATTGTTACGTGTTATGTTGGTCCCATGCGAGGTGTTAGTTCCTCTTATGGGACCATTTGGGGGTTGTTTTCATTTTCACCCTTCAACGACATGTTTTCAAGCTTAAGTCTAATTATTTTCAAGTTTTGGTCATGTTATCTAAATGGACATTAGGTGACTATGCGGTTTGTTGTTATGTGTTACGTTGGTCTGTGCAAGATGTGCGTGCCTCTTACAGAGTCGTTTGGGAGTTGTTTTGCATTTTGACCCTTCAATGACATGTTTTTAAACCTAAGTCTAACTATGTGCAATTTTTATTCACTTTCTCTAACCGCGCATCATGTGACTATGCGGTTAGTCTTTACATGTTACATTGGTCCCGTGCAAGGTGTCCGTGCCTCTTACGGGGCCTGGGGGTTGTTTTTTATTTTCACCCTTCAACTGCTTATTTTCAAGCCTAAGTTTAACTATTTGCAAGTTTTGGTCATGTTCTCTAACTGGGCATCCCCTGATAATGCGGTCAAATGCTATGTGTTACGTTGTTCCCGTGTGAGTTGTTTGCGCTTCTTAAGGGGATGTTTGGGGGCTTTTTTGCGTTTTCACACTTCAACGACATGTTTTCAAGCCTAAGTCTAACTATTTTCAAGTTTTGGTCATGTTCTCTAATCATGCATCCCATGACTACGCAATCATTCATACATGTTACGTTGGTCTCGTTCAAGGTGTTCATGTTCTTGCGGGACTATTTGGGGGTTGTTTTGGATTTTCACCCTTCAATGGCATATTTTCAAGCCTAAGTCTAACTATTTCAATTTTTTGTAATGTTCTCTTATCGGGCGTCCCCTGACTATGCGGTTTACACCCTTTAATGGCATGTTGTGTTCTAAAAAATGCGCCTAGCAAGCGCCTAGGCGCTGGGCTTTTTACAAATGCCAAGTTTTGGCCCAAGGTGTGTATTAAGGTGCGATCAATGATGGTCAACATTTATTTGTGTAAAGCGTAAGAAAATGCACATTTTCTAGGTAAGGCATGAAAATGAGCATTTTTCGAGTAAAGCGTGAAAAAACGAGCATTTTTTTTAGTATTTTAAAAAATTGTATTTTAGTTTGAAAATATTCAGACATATTTTAAGGTATGTATCATTTTAGTATTTTTATAGACTTGTTGTAGTTAAAAATGTTAAAATATATTTGAAAAGTCCTAAGCGCCTAATCACGCCTTTTTACGCCAAAGGCCTGCCTAGGCTTCTAAGGCTTAAGGCTTGGCCTCCATAACTTGGTCACGCCCCACCTTTTTTAAAACCTTGATGGCATATTTTTAAGCCTAATTCTAACTATTCGCAAAAAAAAATCATGTTCTCTAATCGGGCATCCCGTACTACGCGGTCAGTTGCTACTTGTTACATTGGTTCTATGCGAGATGTCCATGCCTTTTGCGAGGCTGTTTGTTGGTTGTTTTGTATTTTCACCCTTCAACGATATGTTTTCAAGCCTAAGTCTAACTATTAGCAATTTATGGTCATGTTCTCTAATCGGTTGTCTCATGACTACGCGTTTAGTTGCTACGTGTTACATTGGTTCCATGAGAAGTGTATGTGCCTCATGTGGGGGCATTTTGGGGTTGTTCTTCATTTTTACCCATCAAAAGCATATTTTTAAGCCTAAATCTAATTGTTTGAATTTTTGGTCATGTTCTCTAACCAGACATCCCATGACTACGCAGTCAGTTTTGTGAGGTTTGTGCCTCTTGTAGGGTCGTTTAAGGCTATTTTGCACTTTCACCCTTTAACAGTATTTTTTCAAGCCCGAGTCTAATGATTTGCATGTTTTGATCATGTTTTCAAATACGGCGTCTTGTGACTACGTGGTTAGTTTTTATGTGTTACGTTGGTCCCCCATGAGGTGTTTATTCCTCTTACGGGTCCTAGGTCTAACTATTTGAATTTTTTTGTCACGTTCTCTAAACATTTGTAAATCAAAATAAACATTTATAAATCAAACTAAAGATTCGTAAATCAAAATAAACATTCGTAAATCAAACTAATATGGTATAGCTTGGAGACAACTCAGATTGTCAAGTGACAATATAACAATAGGATAGAAATTGGATTTCCAAGGATAAAATAAAGTTTTGATACTCAATCTTCATCTAAATCAACTAAAAGATCCTTAAAACTAGCTTGTCATCAAGAGCATACAAGGAGCCTTTAATTCGTCTACTTCATTACTCATACCTTCAGTGCATGCACAACAATAGACCAGTTGCCATCATTTAGGCACTTCGAGTAGAATACCTTCTTTACGTTCTGAAATGAACAAATAAAAGGCTCATAGACTATGCGTTGTTTACTCTTCATCTTTGATAAATCTACCATGATAAGTTTGGCATCAAGATCAACTTGACAAGCATTCGTTGTGTCCTCCATCTTCACCCAGTAATAATAGATAACGGTTTTTGTGAAATATTAATGATCAAGTTCTAGGATTCATTGGAATTCCCATAATATATTAGCACCTATCTTTTGGATTTTTATCGCTTTTGCCAGCGACATAAGTAGTAAGGCAGAAATTGAAATTTTGGTATTTTGCGTCAAAAACCTTTCCTCAAATATGGCTGCAAAAAATTCAAAACCCTTGGTGCGGAATCTCTTAAACTATTTCTCTTGAAATTTAATACCTTTTACTAGGTGTGCAAGCCCTGACGAGGCATTACCTCATTTTAAAAGCAACAATTATTAATATTTTATAGTAGGATATGTTTTTACCACACATGATAGTAAAAAAGGATAGGAAAATATTTCTCTAATACACAAAATGCCTTTGATAAAGTTTATTTTGCAGCTCTAATGCACTTTTTTTACAACTTTTGCACAAAGTAGGGTAAAGCACAAACTGATTTCCATAATTTCTCGATGGAGATCTTTGTATTCAGATAAGCAATGCCTAAATAGTAGAGGATTAATTGAATGATGACACGCCATTCGTGAGACTTGTTGCACTGTTTCAGGTCATTTGTGTATTATCTTACTATTGTGCAAAATTATCAAAATAATTAGTTGGAGTCTTAAAGTTGAACAATGTATCTAAGAGGATCTTCTTCTCACCGGTAGTCAAAGTGAACAGGGTGATAGAAATATTTTCTGTTATAGGATAATTTTTTAACCACAATTTCTTCTTCATTTTCAAATAATGTATATCTCGGCGCACCCGCTCTCCATCTTTTGAATGAGATTCACCCAGACATATTCCTATCAGATGTTCCACAACATTTTTCTCTTTGTGCATCATATCAACTAATTAGATAAAGGTTTATTATAAACAATTACTAGAGTGAGCATTTTAAATATCCATCATTTGTATCAAACCATTAACCCAACAACTATTAACCCAATAATCCAACACAAGATTATCACGTACGCCTAAATTTTATACTTGATTGATTTTCAAGAACATAAAAATAGAACAATAGTTTTCATATACAATTCTACATCAATGGTTTCATATAATTTAATATTATTTCATTTTTTGAATATCAATACAACAACTAATATATGTCGATTTTAAAAGAATGTGAATTCATGTAAATTTAACAACCAATATCATTTTTTTAATATTAGTACAACAACCACATAGAGAACACACACTCTGAACACACACAAAGAGATAACACACACACGCTGAGCACACACATACACACTGAAAACACACACACACTTTCACAAACGTTAAATGCACACACACACACACTATATTTTTGGAGAAAATGAAAGGAATACCTTGTGAAGAGAGAGAAGTCACTTAAAAACTAGAGAGGGAGAGGCTATTAAAAAATGAAGCCATCGAAAGAGAGTTTTTTAATTTTTACCAAGGGTGAAATGAAATGTATTTATATCTTAAACAGAGCCACGGTACTAACTCATTACCCTTTGTGTGACCCCTTAATGAGTTAGAACTAGTCAGAGTTATCGACTGTGACCCAATAAGTGAACAACTGAGAGCTCTCGAGTTAGTTCTGATTACAGATCGTGACCATCCTAAAGTGGCCATTTTAAAATAGGATTGGGTTCATGGTTTTGGACCGTGACCAACGTTCACTGGTAATTATCACAGGTGGGTCACAGTTTTAGACCGTGACCACCTTTATGACTAAAATGAAGGGAATTTTAGCGCCAAAATATCCTTCATCACAGTTTATGGTCATTGGTGGGTCAGGGATCCGCACTGCACCCACTAGTGTGACCAAAAGTACAGGATATTTGGCGCCATCTAGGGTCATGGGTGAGTCACGATTATTAATAGTGACCCCGTTGGTCATGGATTTAGACCGTCATCGACCCCTTAAAAAGGTCACTCAAAAACCTTTTCACTTATTTGGTTATGATAAATAATTCGGGGTAACGGTCTTGGACCATGACCCATTTATTGTGACCATTTCCAGTTTTTCGTGTAGTGACAGTAGCCCCAAGTCTCTTATAGAGTAATGTTTACATAAATGAATATTTGTTAACATTTTTGTCAGTTGTACAGAGGAGTGTTAGAAAGAAACTTTAGCCAAGAAAGCAGGGCTCGAACAGATGGCCAGTTGGGATCTTTTGAGATTTTTTATTTGGGGGCTTAAAGGTGTAATACCCCGTACTTTTGACTATATTTATTTTTGGGATTAATTAATTAAATGCGTATTAATTGGAAATTAATCCGGGTTATAAATACTAATGAGATGCGAATTGGTATTTGATTATGTGCATATATGATTATATATGTATTTGGTATTATGAAAGTTGTCGTGAGATTTATGTACGGCATTTTAGAAATTTTGTCGAGACGCGTGGGACCGCCGCGTCACGTTATAATATTTTGATAATAAATGTGAATTTAAAATCTATAATCCGTATGGTCATTTTGAGTGTGCCAACGCGTCCGGAAGGGTCGAGATAGTCAGAAAACACTAGCCGGGGGTATAGTTTGGGTCCCGGGGTATTTTTAGGCCATACCGGCAACTTAAAGGGTATTTTGGTAATTTTACATTTTTAGGAATTAAAAGTGACGAAAATTAGAGATGTAAATCTGATGTGGATATTGACCCACTAAGCCCATAACCAACCCATATTAACCCTTTAAACTACGGAGGCTAACATTAGGTTTACAATCTTCCCCAAATCAAACCCTAGCCACCTTAAGCCACCATTGGAGAAGGAGCTTAGAGAGAGAGGAAACTCTGCAGAATTTTCACCAAACCTACACAAAAGTCAGAAATCAAACCAAGGCAAGTGGTTTAATTATGTTTAATTTCAGTAAATGTTCTTTCCATGTTAGAAAATTCAGATTTATGGTTTGTTCTTGATAAATATGAAAACCCATGTAGTTTAGATCATAGAACTTGATAATTGTGAAGAGAATTGCATGTAGTATGATAGGTAGATGATTTCCCTTATATTAATTATGATTTGAAGGAATTAAAACGAAATAAATTCTGGGATTTGATGATGATATAAACCTAGGGTTCATGTTCTAGAGAAATTGGGAAAAGTGTAGAGATTTGTAAAATTAGTTGATGTTATGATGATTCAATCCTTGAAAACATGTTAGGAGATGATGTAAATATGTTTAGGATGAATTAGAGACCCTAAAACGTTATTGGGATGAACCTTGGAAGAGATTAGAAGTGATAAAAATGGTGAAAAACGAATTGGGAAAAATCTGGGCCGAATCTGGTAGCTCGTTAGAAGCAGTCCCCAGGTCGTTCGAACGAACTCGTTCGAACGAGCTTCTAACGAGTTGACCAGTCGTTGCTAACGAGTAGGAATTTCGTTCGATATCTCGTTCGAACGAGATATCGTTAGAAGGGACAGTTCGTTCGAACGAACTGGATCTCGTTCGAACAGTCTCGTTCGAACGAGACTTCTAACGAGCTGACAGTCCAAACTCGTTCGAACACTCGTTCGAACGAGACTTCTAACGAGTTGACAGTTTGGTCCTTTTTGGACTGTTTCGATTTTTGGAGACCCGTAAACTTGTTCGAGGATATAGATAGCATTTCTTTGATGATATAGTAATAGACTTGGGACATTTGGGTATTTATGAGGAGGAATTTACATACGAGAGTTGTGTTACATGTACGGTTTGGGTTGAGACGTGAGTGTCTACTACGAAATGAGAAATTATAGCGCGTATAATTACAAACCGGAATAGTATAGATTGTGATAAATATAGTTAGTGCGAGAATGCGATACGTACTACGATTAAAATACGGTATTACTAAGATGTGTGTTTACTTAGTATATGGATTGTGTGTATGACATACCTACCATACTTGCTATCACGGGAGGTTGCGTTCGTTTAGGACCCTCTAATCCTTGTGTGCCTACGGGGGGGATATAGACTGGTACCTCGATGAACATAGGTCATAGAAGGACTTATTGTGATATTAATAAGTCTGCTGATCATGGGAGCGTAGGTATGTGCGTGACCCATGTGATGGTGACTGTGTTCGCCTCCATTATTTGTGATGTTGTTATCGATAGACTATTCCTGAGAGATTCGGAATATGTAATCCTTATGTACGTGATGTACCGGGATGGATAGCAGAGTATGTGTGCACCGCAGCTTAGTTCTCGGGGTGCTTATATTGTATATTTACGATGTGATAATATACATTTAAATTAATGGGAATCCTCATGTTAATGTTGTATATATATTACGGTGTTGTTTCGAGAAATATAACGAGTTAACTGATAGTTATATATATTGCATATTGAGTATCTGAGTTCACGTTAAATCCCTATAAAATTTCGAGCGTTATATGTTAATGGAACCGAGTAATAGGGGTAGGACCTTTGGCAGTCTAGCTAGTTATGTTGTCACTTAGCTAGTAGTATGGGTCGTTATAGATAGGTACTTACGTTAGGAGTGCACAGTTAGACGAGAGGTGAGAATATCATGCGAGTGTACGTCCTAACATGTACTTTGCATTTAATGTTTTAAATGTTTTTAAAGCACTTGCAGGTTTTTTAAAATATAACTCCACATTCGGGCTCTGACCCGTTTGCTTTTCAAATCTTTTTCTTGTAAAACCATTTTTAGGTGCCCAGCCACAAGGACACCAAGCATAGGATACTCATTCAGGTGACGAGCTGTAGCTGCTTGTGGAAGCTACAGGGATTTACATGTAGACGCTTCTATCTTTTGGATTCCAGAGTCACTATCTATCAGTTGTAGGGCATGTTGCCCATTTCTATTTAGAGACATCTTTTACATTCCAGTTTTCAGACTTTAGCATGTTTTATTTCAGTTCGGTTATTTATTTCAGTATGGGATTGTAGTGAGGAGTTTTCCTCCAGATTTTATTTACTCTTTTGTGATGGTTATTCGTTTTACTTCAGTATGGTGAATGGTGTTATTTATTTCTTCATTACACTTGTTGCATGTTAATCAGATTTTAAATAAAATTTGGCACTTACTTTTTAAATACTAGGTGGTTAGTAAAAATAAAATGTTTTCAACAGTGATGCTATTAACTGAGCCAACTTGGCATTTTGAATTAATTTAATAAAGGAGTAGCTACCCGGTATTTAATTAGTCGGGGTGTCACAAAAGGTAAGTCTTGTTGAGCAAGATAAGGCTCAACTACTTAGGTACCCCCAGGGAGAGAGAATACTAAGAGGAAGGCCCCAATATATCACTCATAAACACTTACATAACTCACATTTAATAAATTAGGCAAGAAGTCAAGGCACTCCTCATAAAGTCCTTTTGAAAATTAACAATGGAGAGTGGACGTGAAGGTTGCTAGCAAGTCTTTAAGATTGTTTACCAAGTAATCATTTGAAATATTAACAAAATCATACTTTTGGGCACTATGCCTGACATATATGCTTTTTGACTTTGGTTGCACTAGATGTCACTTGTTAGAGTGGATAAGATAAATTGTAATATAGGATGAAAAGTACCACCTCAATACCATGTCAGCCCTAATATATAGCTATAAATATACCACCTTGATAAGGTCAAATCAAAAACCTATTGAAGCGCTACTACTCTACAAAAATTCACATAGAAAGTATTCTCTTCCTTCTTTCTCCTAGGTACTTAAAGTTCTTATCTTTTCACTCTCAAAAGATTACATTCATTTTATGCTTACTGAAAAACTTGTATTTAATCATTGTCTTCCTCGTATTGCAATCATAAAGTTGTCATTATATTCCAAAACCCAATTTTAATTTTACTTTCTGCTCTTGAAGCTTTGAACACCTTGGAGGTTATTTCTATTGGTGTTGGTCTCGCTTCACCCTTTCTGATTATTTATAGACCCCAATACCACTACCCTCTTACACCCTGAACCACCACAAATGAGATTTTTGGATTCCCGCGTGCAAGCTAAATAGGGGGATGCTCTGCTAAAGCCACCCTCATGCACTCCTTACTTGAAATCAGGTGTCCGTGGAGAATCAGACCCTGGACCGTGCGCCTAACCACAAATTCTAAATCTCACCCTTATCATTGGAGCAACAAAAGTGAAAAAAACAAAGAAAGTCTTTGTTTTTGAATTATATCCCTTCGAATGTCCATAATCAAGTTCAGTCTTATCCTTAAAAGATTGGGATAATGGTAGGAGAATTTTCCCTAACTTCTCGTATATCTTTTCAATGTGAACTTTAACTTTGTTTGACTCATCAAAATCATAATGTATCCTATAATTCTCATACTATAGCAAGGTTCAAGCCTTGGAATAATCAAAAATAAATTTATTTAGGCTAGAGACCTTATCGTGAAAATCTCATTCTCTATATTATCCCTTTAAACTTCTCAATAATAGTCTTCTCGAGCATTCAATTGGCTCATAAGTTCCTCACCATATTCTATGTAACAAATTTACTCCTTACACTTCTTAATATTATCTAAATGCCTAAAATTATATTTCTTCATCTTGAGGGACATAATAAGAATCTTGGTAAAATCTTTTTCAATATCAACTTCCTTAAAACCTTGGGATCTCTTAGGTTGGGACTCAACACCATTATCCCCAACTTTGTATTAAAAAAAAGAATACTTAGGAATAGATACACTCTAGATGGCAGTGAATGTAATGTTATTGCATTTATTTTAAGGCTCACTCATGGATCTAAAGTCATCATCATTAGGAGCATTAAACTTCTTCCCATTACTTCTTCGATCAGTGGGTTACTCAAATGCTTTATCAACAACACTTTGACACTCAAAGCATATCTATAAATACTTTTATACCTCTTATTTTATCTTTCTTTGGATACTCAAATATTTTCTTACCTTATTGTCCTTGTTTCTCTTAAACCTTTTGGGTATATTAAATTTATTATGTTTGAAAATTTTCTTCAATGAATTAGCCAATTTGATTAAATCCACTTTTTCACTACCATTCAAGTCAGAACTGAAAAGATACCCCTTTTTACCTTAAATTAATTTCCTTAACTTTCTTGGGCTAAGAACAATTCTCCAATTAAAATGTCTATATAGAACCTTGAAGCACCTTATACCTTTGACTTGCTTAAGTCTATATTGTATAAGTGTTCAACTAGTTTGGAAATATTGACAAAATTGGTTGTCCATCCTAGAATCCAAAAAAGACTCAGAACCTATCTCTCTAATCCTATTCAATGATCCATCATGGTATTAAATGAATCACACTACACACAATTATAAGTGCATACATGTGTTCATATTGCTTAAAATTGAGTGTGTGTTTAATTCCCCTTGAATTGATGCTTTAATAATTTTTTGGGAATTTTTAAATATTTTTTAAACCTTTTAAAACTTTTTTAAACATTTTTTTTAATAAAAGTTTTTATTAATAAAATGGGATAATATAATTTGTAGGGTTAATATTCTATTTTGGAAACTTCTGTTTTCATTAAAATGTTTGGTTGGGTAGGATCTCAAAGCGCTAGAGACTTCAGGGTGATGTTTTGTAATTATTTTGATGCGCGTGTGAGAGCCACTCACAGGCCAACACTTGTCATCCTCCGGGTGAATGTATTTGTGTTTGTTATGTGAGAGGGATGGATGGATGTTTGATGATCGTTGGATCATTTCTAATCAAGGTTCTGCATGTGTTCTTGGTTAATCCCGGTGCTATCCATTTGATCCAATCAGAATCATTTTAAACCACCGTTGTTTTATAACCTTTGGATCAAGTCAAACCTTACAAGACTTGATCACAGCCCTTGATTTCCCTCGAATGTCCAGAACCTTCCCTCAGCCCTATATATACCCTCCTCTTCTCAGCCTTAGAAGACTTTTGGGCATTCGTCTTTCTGAGAGAAAAAAAAATAAGAGAGAAGTGAGAGAAGAGAGAGAAAGGGAAACAGTTTAGCCCAAAACCAAACACTAACCCTTAAACACTTCAACTCAGAAACAAACCTTCGTATATATTAAACCCCAAACACATCATGAGTGTTTGAGAGAGAGAGTGGTTTGTTCATATCGTTGCTGTAACCTCGTGATCTTTTGATCTTGCTCACAACTTAAACTTTAGAGTGAAGATCTTGTTTCTTTTTCCATAGAAACGTTAGATCAATACTCTGCATGTTACATTTTCACTAGATCTGCATATTTTCTACCTGTTTCAAGAAAATCTTTACTGATTTGGTTTTGAAAATGTTTTCTGGTTTCTTCTTACGAAACTTAACTCTGACCTAGTTGGATTCGCACTTGGAGGGTTTTCAATCTCATAAATATTTTCAAAAGAGATTGATTAAGGTCTTGACCGATTTCTGAAGCAAGATCTCCATGGAATCTGGGTTATATTTAAAGGTCAAAAAGGGTTTGAGTTCCGTGAGAAAGAAATAAACTAAACTCACTGCATATAGACTTTATATGTAATTTACTAGGACTGTTTGTAAATCTAAGTGTGTGTGAGTTCATGCATGTGAATAGGAATCACTACACAAACACTTAACACACTACTACACTGAAAGTGTTGTGTTTAAGATCTGAGATCATTGAGTCGACATAAGGAAGCTAAAGCAAAGGAAGTTAGCAAACTGAAGAAACATCAACAACAAATCAGATCTATGAGAAGTTAGAAGGACACCAAGTGGGGTATATTCCTAAACTTAGAATAGGTTGATTTGTGTGCTTGCATGTTGTAGTGTTTGTAACTGATTTTTGTTATTAGTGGATTTTTTACTTTTGTGACTTAGAAGTCACCGTGGATGTTTCCTGTGTTGGGAGAGGTTTTACCACGTTAAAAACTGTGTGTTGATTATCTTCATCTACTCATCTCATTCTATAAGTGTGCTGAATTTTTGAAACTGCCTTGATTTAAAAAACTGATTACACAGTCTTAATTACTCTCGTACATAAGTTTCTTTGTAAACACATCTTGTTTATAATTTTTATTTTCAAAAGAAAAGGGTTTCTCCAACAAACATTCGGAGTTGCTTATACAGTTTAACCTTGTGTTAAACGGCTTTAGCGACGTTTTTCAATTGGTATCAGAGCCCTGTTAACTTTTATTTCAAAAGATCTTGTGTTTCTGAAATCGTTTTCTGAAAAATCTAACTATGGACGAGAAGAATGAAAGGTTTGGTAATCTGTCCAGACCTCCACTCTTTGATGGAAACAACTTTGCTTACTGGAAAGTAAGAATGGTTGCCTTCATCCAAGGGACTTTAGGAGATGATGTCTGGGACATTATTGAAAATGGATACACTTATCCTACTAAACCAACCACTGAAGGAAGTGATGAGAGGGTAAAGAAAATCTTAAGTGAATTTACCCAAGAAGAGAAAACCATTTCTCGAAATAACAATAAAGGCAAGAATGCCATTTTTACGTCTATTAATGAGTATGAGTTCAAACGAATCTCATCTTGTGCCACTTCTAAGGAAGCTTGGGACACATTAATCACTGCCCATGAAGGAGACTCAAAAGTTAAAGCTGCTAAAACTCAAATGCTTATCCAGCAGTATAACTCTTTGATCATGACTGATTCTGAGTCTTTTGATGATTTTTACATGAACTTAACTGATATAGTTACTAAGTTGCATGCTAATGGTATAACTTATGATAGGAATGAAATTGTCTCTAAAATTCTAAGGTCATTACCACAAAAGTTTGACAGTAAGAGGTATGCTATTGAGGAAATGAATGATCAAAACCTTACCCCTGAGTTACTTAGTAGCAAACTTAGGACTGTGGAAATGGAATTAGACTTTAAGAAACAATTAAATCATTCTCAAAGAAAATAGCCCAACTCTAACTTGAGTTTTTCCTCTAAGATACCCAAACTTGAGTCTAATTTGACCAACTCTGACTCTGATGAGGAGTGTGATATAGACAAACTAGATAATCAGATTGCCTTGATGTCTAAACAATTTAAGAAAATTGTCAAATTTCGAAACAAACAGGCAACTAAAGAAGGCAAGCCTAATTATCCTACTCTGTCTAATCCCAAACCTCATGAGAGAGGTCTTGATAAACATCCTAAGGACAACAATTCCAGACCTACTAGAGACCTTTATAAGATTGAATGTTTTAGATGTGGGAAACTAGGTCACATTGCTCACGACTGCAGAGTTAATCTGAATAAAGCCAACACACACATTAGAGCCAATGTCTGTAAAACTTGGAATGATTCAAGTGACTCTGATAAAGAGGAACTTGAGTCATCTAATGTTCTTGACCCTTGCATGTCTTTTTATGCTAAGATTATTTACAATGATGATATGCCTGTGTGTGATAATGATGCTCCTACTCTTGCTTGTGTGAATACTCCTTTGATTGGCCTAGATGCTTTATTGTCTGAAAATGTTGCTAGTTCTAGTTCCGTGTGTATGAGTCAAAGTGATCTCGATAATGACGATGCAAATGGGTGCGTGAGTACTAAAACTGAATCGTTAGGGGTCACTACACACACTTCACTTAGCGACTCAGACACAGATGACCTCCCAGATATCCATACCTTGTATGCTAAAACTCTTTAAAAAGGCACTAGACTGGAGAAGACTGTTAGAGACCTGACTAAGAAATTAGATGATCTAAGTCTTATAGTGAAGTTGAATGCTGAAGAGTACACTAACCAGTGTCTCTCTCATCAATCTGAAATTGAAACTTTTGATCAAAAATTAAAAGAGTTGACTAAAACTAATGAAATCCTGGAAATGAAATATAAGGGAACATTATTAGAATTGGAGGAAGCAAAAACAAAGACAGCTACTGTTTTCAAAAAGTTTTCTAAGTTTGAAAACAATTCAAATTGTTTTACTAACTTTGTTGTTGACTCCAAGACCAATTCTGATGATAGAACAGGTATTGGATTTTGCCCTAAGAACAAACCTCAAACTACTAAACTTGAACCTATTAAGTTTGTGTCTGGGGGCAAAAGACCAATTGAAACATGTCCAGACTTTCATTTGATTAAAAAGTAATTTGATCAAAAGTAACAAGAGAAAGACATTGGAGAGTCTAGTACTTCTAAGGCTGACACTGCACTTAAGACTAAATACGTCTGTCCTTTGATCAGAAAGGCTGAGTCTACCTATAAGACCATACCTCCTAGGAATAACACGTCTGAACAGAATGTTGTTAAACCCATCTTTAGAAGTTTTCCTAAGGAAATTCATCACTCAAGCAATCAATATTGCTCCTACTGTGACATTTATGGTCATTCCTTTGAAGGTTGTTATGCTAGGCGTCTAAATACCCCTGTTTACAACACTTCTGTCTACAAGAACTTTAACTATTCTAGGCAAAGTCGTAACAATTATGTCCTTCCAAGACAACCTGATAAGAACTCTAACTACAGAAATAGAAAGACCAAAACTAAGAGTTCATTTAAGAGAAAGGCTCCCAGAAACTTTCCTAAACCAAAAGCTCAACTTTTTCACAACAATCAGTTTGCTGCTCCAAATCTTTTTTGACAAAAAGCTGTCTCTCGAAAATTTTATCAAATAAGAGCAAACATGCGCAAAATTAAAACTAGAGCTATTTGGGTTAAAAAAGAGGATCTTTTACCCCAAATGAAGTGTAACATTGTCATCAGTGCTTTAAAAGGTGAACACAGTTCATCTGGATGGTATTTAGATTCAGGATGTTCCAAACATATGACAGGAGATGAAACCAAACTTTTAAACAAAACCAGATTTGCTGGTGGGAAAGTTGTTTTTGGTGATGGTGTTTCATCTCAGATCATAGGTAAAGGAACCCTAAAAGAAGAAGGAATGTATGTTCTCAAAAATGTTCTATTAGTTAAAGGACTTAAAGACAACCTCCTAAGTATATCACAATTTTGTGACTCTGACCATACAGTCACCTTTTCAAAGAACAATTGTAAAATTCTAAATGATAAAGGTGAATGCATTATTACAGGATTTAGAACACCTGACAATTGTTATACTGTCAAGACTAGTTCTGAAACCTGTAACATTGTCAAAATGGATGACAATGAAATCTGGCATAATCGTATGGGTCACTTAAGTTATGATATCCTTGGAAGATTGTCTAGTCAAGAGATTGTTAGAGGAATTCCTAAAATTAAACCTATTTCAAGTGTTGTCTGTGGTCATTGCCAGGAAGGAAAAATAGTTAAGACTTCGCATAAAAAGGTTAAAGACATTCTCACCTCTAGACCTTTAGATCTCATCCATATGGACCTTATTGGTCCTTCTATAACTTTTAGTCTTTGTGGACACAGTTATATCCTTGTCATGGTTGATGATTTCACATGATTCACTTGGGTTGCCTTCTTAAAACATAAATCTGACTCATTTCATAATTTTTTGAAAATTCTTCTAAGAATTGAAAATGAGAAGGACACACAAGTCAATCGCATTCGTAGTGATAGAGGGGGAGAGTTTATAGACACAGGAATAGTTGAATATTGTGACTACAACGGTTACAAACATGAATTTAGTGCCCCTAAAACTCCTCAGCAGAATGGCATTGCTGAAAGGAAAAACCGAACTCTTCAAGAGATGGCACGTGTCATGTTGCATGCCAAATCCCTACCTAAATACTTTTGGGTAGAATCCATTAGAATTGCCTGTCACATCACTAATAGGGTCTATCTTAGGAAAAACTCTAAACAAACCCCTTATGAGTTGTGGTACGGTAAGAAGCCAAATCTGAAATACCTAAGAACCTTCGGAAGTCAGTGTTATGTCTATAAAGACAGAGAACATCTGTCTAAATTCGAGACTCGTGGTGATAAAGCCATCTTCTTCGGATACTCCCCAAACAGTCGTGCTTATCGTATATACAATCTGCGTACTAAGGCCCTTATGGAATTGATAAATGTAATTGTAAGTGACACTATTGTCGAAAATAAGATATCTGAATCACCTATTGTGGTTGAATCTGAAAATAATTTCAAAACTGATTCACCAGAAATAGATGACTCATTACCTATTGAGACTCCAGAAGTACCTGGCTGGGTATTTAAAGATCATCCCATTGACAACGTGGTCGATAATCTTAATGAGCCAGTTCGTACTAGATCCCAGTTAAGAAATTATGCTAATTATGCATGTTTCGTCTCCCTTGTGGAACCAAAAAATGTTAATGAAGCATTGAATGACACACACTGGATTTCTACTATGCAGGAAGAACTTTTACAATTCGTCATTCACGATGTCTGGTATCTTGTACCGCGGCCTCAAAACAAAAATGTTATTAGAACACGTTGGATTTTTAAGAACAAATCTGATGAAAATGGGGTAATTCTTAGAAACAAAGCTAGACTAGTTGCTCAAGGCTACTCTCAAATAGAAGGGATAGATTTCAGCGAGACATTTGCCCCTGTCACTCGTCTGGAATCTGTTCGACTTCTTTTCGCCATAGCGTGTTACTTAAAATTCACACTTTATCAAATGGACGTAAAATCTGCTTTCCTAAATGGAATCCTGTCCCAAGAAACGTATGTAGAACAACCCAAAGGGTTCATTGACCCTAAATACCCTAATCATGTCTTTCGTCTAAAAAAGGCTCTGTATGGCTTAAAACAAGCTCCTAGAGCTTGGTATGAATGCCTTTCCAAATTTTTGTTGGATAAGGGTTTTAAGAGAGGAGGAAATGACTAGACTCTCTTTGTCAAACATTTTGACAAAAACATTATTATAGCCCAAGTCTATGTAGACGACATCATTTTCGGGTCAACTACAAACTCTGAAGTTAAATCTTTTTCTGCTATTATGCATAAGGAATTTCATATGTCCCTTATGGGAGAGCTACAACTTTTCTTAGGATTTCATGTGAAACAGAATTCTGATGGAATATTTGTCTCTCAAACCAAGTATGCCTTAGATCTTGTTAAGAAATTTGGTTTAGATAATGCTAAAGTCGCCAAAACGCCTATGAGTACTACTGTTAAATTATGTAAAGATGAAACTGGAAAGTCAGTTAATTCCACACTCTATCGTAGTATGATTGGTAGCCTACTCTATCTCACTGCCTCACGACCAGACATAATGTATGTTGTATGTCTGTGTGCTCGTTACCAAAATAACCCTAAAGAGAGCCATTTATTGTGTGTAAAACGTATAATAAAGTACATAAAAGGCACTCTTAATCTTGGACTTAGGTATACTAAGGATACCTGTAGCACCATCATAGGTTATACTGATGCTGATTGGGCCGGTTGTACTGATGATTGTAAAAGTACATCAGGTGCCTGTTATTATGTCGGTAATAATTTAGTTGGTTGGAGTAGCAAAAAACAGAATTGCACATCTTTATCTACGGCTGAGTCCGAATATATAGCAGCAGGCAGTTGTTGTGCTCAATTATTATGGATCAAACATATGTTAAGTGATTACGGGATTAAAGAAGATCAATTACAATTGTATTGTGACAATCAAAGCGCCATTAACATATCTAAAAACCCGGTTCAACACTCGCGAACTAAGCATATTAAAATAAGGCATCATTTTATACGCGAACTTGTTGAAACTAAGGAATTAGAAATTCATTACCTGCCTACTGATCTGCAACTTGCAGACATGTTCACTAAACCTTTAGACTATAATATATTTCTGTATTTGCGAAATTCTATAGGCATGGTATGCGCTGATTAAACTCTCAAGACTTTAAGTTTTTCCCTTTGTCCATTTGAGACAAAATGGGGGAGAAATTTGAGTTTTATGAGTTCATTTTTTGTTCACATTTCATCTAAACTTCTTGATCTTAGTGTGTATATTTGCAGGAATCTCTTTTACTGATTGTCTACCATTTCTAGTGTAAAAATTTGTAAATAGTTGAGTTATGTAATTTTTGACTTTCTAGGAAATGGGTAGATTGTATCTTTTGTATAGGACTAGGTTTTATTTTTTTTGGTTCCCTACGAGTTTTAAGCTAACTCAAAGGAGATTTTGTCTCATATTTCCAAAGGGGGAGATTGAAGCATCTTATACCTTTGACTTGCTTAAGTCTATACTGTATAAGTGTTCAACTAGTTTGGAAATATTGACAAAATTAGTTGTCCATCCTAGAATCCAAAAAAGCCTCAGAACCTATCTCTCTAATCCTCTTCAATGATCCATGATGGTATAAAATGAATCACACTATACACAATTAGAAGTGCATACATGTGTTCATATTGCTTAAAATTGAGTGTGTGTTTAATTCCCCTTGAATTGGTGCTTTAATAATTTTTTGGGAATTTTTAAATATTTTTTAAACCTTTTTAAACTTTTTTAATAAATGTTTTTATTAATAAAATGGGATAATATAATTTGTGGGGTTAATATTATATTTTGGAAACTTCTGTTTTCATTAAAATGTTTGGTTGGGTAGGATCTCAAAGCGCTATAGACTTCAGGGTGATGTTTTGTAATTATTTTGATGCGCGTGTGAGAGCCACTCACAGGCCAACACTTGTCATCCTCCGGGTGACTGTATTTGTGTTTGTTATGTGAGAGGGATGGATGGATGTTTGATGATCGTTGGATCATTTCTAATCAAGGGTCTGCATGTGTTCTTCGTTAATCCCGGTGCTATCCATTTGATCCAATCAGAATCAATTTAAACCATCGTTGTTTTATAACCTTTGGATCAAGTCAAACCTTACAAGACTTGATCACAGCCCTTGATTTCCCTCGAACGTCCAGAACCTTCCCTCAACCCTATATATACCCTCCTCTTCTCAGCCTTAGAAGACTTTTGGGCATTCGTCTTTCTGAGAGAAAAAAAAAATAAGAGAGAAGTGAGAGAAGAGAGAGAAAGGGAAACAGTTTAGCCCAAAACCAAACCCTAACCCTTAAACACTTCAACTCAGAAACAAACCTTCGTATACATTAAACCCCAAACACATCCTGAGTGTTTGAGAGAGAGAGTGGTTTGTTCATATCGTTGCTGTAACCTCGTGATCTTTTGATCTTGTTCACAACTTAAACTTTAAAGTGAAGATCTTGTTTCTTTTTCCATAGAAACGTTAGATCTATACTCTGCATGTTACATTTTCACTAGATCTGCATATTTTCTACCTGTTTCAAGAAAATCTTTACTGATTTGGTTTTGAAAATGTTTTCTGGTTTCTTCTTACGAAACTTAACTCTGACCTAGTTGGATTCGCACTTGGAGGGTTTTCAATCTCATAAATATTTTCAAAAGAGATTGATTAAGGTCTTGACCGATTTCTGAAGCAAGATCTCCATGGAATCTGGGTTATATTTAAAGGTCAAAAAGGGTTTGAGTTCCGTGAGAAAGAAATAAACTAAACTCACTGCATATAGACTTTATATGTAATTTACTAGGACTGTTTGTAAATCTAAGTGTGTGTGAGTTCATGCATGTGAATAGGAATCACTACACAAACACTTAACACACTACTACACTGAAAGTGTTGTGTTTAAGATCTGAGATCATTGAGTCGACATAAGGAAGCTAAAGCAAAGGAAGTTAGCAAACTGAAGAAACATCAACAACAAATCAGATCTATGAGAAGTTAGAAGGACACCAAGTGGGGTATATTCCTAAACTTAGAATAGGTTGATTTGTGTGCTTGCATGTTGTAGTGTTTGTAACTGATTTTTGTTATTAGTGGATTTTTTACTTTTGTGACTTAGAAGTCACCGTGGATGTTTCCTGTGTTGGGAGAGGTTTTACCACGTTAAAAACTGTGTGTTGATTATCTTCATCTACTCATCTCATTCTATAAGTGTGCTGAATTTTTGAAACTGCCTTGATTTAAAAAACTGATTACACAGTCTTAATTACTCTCGTACATAAGTTTCTTTGTAAACACATCTTGTTTATAATTTTTATTTTCAAAAGAAAAGGGTTTCTCCAACAAACATTCGGAGTTGCTTATACAGTTTAACCTTGTGTTAAACGGCTTTAGCGACGTTTTTCAAACCTACGATATCTTCGTCCTTTGCATTGTCTAATCTCCTATAATATTTAAAAGGGTGATGTGTGCCAGAAATCTATGTGGCATTGAACTTAAAATCATTCTAACTACCATTGAGACCAGAATCTTCTCAACCAAATTAATGTGAGAGTTCATAATATTTGAGAGTTTTGTATAAAATTTATTGAATGTCTCATCGCTCAATACACTACACCAAAAATGCCATTCTAGCACGCTTAGGGAAGGAGATTCTGGCACTGTTTAAAACCGTGCCAGATTTTGGCACGGTTTTATCATAATCTGGCATGGTTTGAAAAAGTGCCAAATTTTAGCACAGTTTTAAACAGTGCCAAATATGGGTACGCTTTGTTAAAAAAATAACCCCCCAAAATTTGAAGCGGGGACCAAAATTTCAAGACAATCTAAACTTAACTCACTCTCTCTCTCTCTCCCTCCCCACGCAGCCGGCTCCTATCATCTCCTCGTTATCTCTCCCACGCAACCAGCTCCCATCATCTCCTCATCATCAATTCTCCCTCCCCACGCTACCGGCTTCCATCGTTGCTCCGAGTCGCTGCTCCTGCTCCCACACTTCTGGCTTCATCTTCGTCAGGTATTACATCTCTCTCTCTCTCTCTCTCTCTCTCTCTCTCTCTCTATATATATATATATATATATATATATATATATATATATATATATATATATATATATATATATATATATCAGTTGTTGCGAATTCGGGGGTGTATATATATATATATTCGGGGGTAGCGATTTTGGGGGTATATATGTATATATTCGGAGGTATATATATATATATCAATTGGATTTCTGGTACCTGATTCGATTTCAGGGGTTCCGATTTAGGGGTGCGATTTCAGGTACCGATTTCTAGTACCTGATTCGATTTCAGGGGTTCCGATTTCGGGTACCTGATATATATATATATATATGTATGTCTATATGTATCAGTTTACTGATTTCTCAATTTCAGGGGTATCATACATATGTATTAGTTTACTGATTTCTCAATTTCAAGGGTATCATACACACACACACACACACACACACACACACACACACACACACACACACACACACACACACATATATATATATATATGTATATATACCATACATATATACGTACCGGTTGGGATGTGGTATATTGGGATTACAATACCCCATTGAACTAAAAATTGGTGGCTATTATTTTTCCAATCGTGTCATAATTTTAGATGTTAGTTTAGTTTTTATTGGTGCTGATTATATGTTATATTGGTAATACACTCGCCTGTTAACTTGAATTAATCAACATGTAAATGCAAATCGTAACCATAGTGTGACCATGAAATGATAAATCGTTGATTTATAACCATGAAAATTGATCTTGATTATGGGTTTTGGGTTTCTTTTGATATGGTATTTGGACGGTGAAGAACATCTTCGGTTTTTTAATTTCTTGGGTCAAAAAATTATTGTTTGATGAGGTCACGTGGCTTGATTATCATTGGCGTTGGTTTATAGAAGCAGGGTAGAATGTTTGGTTGTGTTTTTAGGCTAAAATATGAAGTTTTTAAAGCGATTTAGGTTGGTTATGTCCAAGAACACGAGTTGTTGATCGTTATGTGTTCTTGACTAAAAACCTAAGGTTTGGAGGTTTTGTTTCTGTCTAATAACTAAAACGTAAGAATGGATGTTAGATCTTAGTCCATCCTTACATTGCTTTAGGTTTCTCTAATTTACTCATTGTGTCAAGATGCAGAAAGGATCCACAGTTCCTTGAAACTATTACTCCTGTTGGAGAGAGAGCCCACAGTTCCTCGAATACATATGGGACAATTTGGATAATTAGAATGTATTGTATGTGATTGCTGTAATTTAGTAATTCTCCATAGTTCCTCTTGTTGAAATTTTGAAATCCTATTTTATGTGATGTGATCTTATTAACACATTCTGCATCCACATGTATATCAGGATGTCATCGATGATCAATAAAGAGTGGATAAAGGAGAAAAACTTTGAGAACGATTCGTGTAGAGATGGGGTGTTAGAGTTTCTGCAGTATGTGCGTAACACTATTCCCGAGGATATACATTCATGTCCGTGTAGGAGTTGTCGCAATGGGAAAGGACATGTTACTTTAGATGAAATCTTTGTCCATTTTATGGACTGTGGTATGGATATAAATTACACCTTATGGCATTTTCATGGGGAGACGTCAATTCTTAATCCAATCCAGCGATCAGCATAACCCGCTACTGAGACTAATGTTGGAGAACACATTGATGTGTCTAATATTCCGACTTTGGATGACCTTGTGAATGATTCTTGTGAGATGTTCACGACTGAAGCGTGTCCTAGTGAACCTAATTGTGTAGGTGGTGATGAAGGTCCCCAAACTTTTGATGTTCCGAAGGATTCTCACACACATACAGGTAAAGGCAAGAAGTATAAGCGTTTACATTAACTCGTAATGGAGCCACTGCACCCTCCTACTGGTTCGTCACGCCATACGACCATGTATGCTCTTGTGAAGTTAAATGATATAAAAACGCAATTTAATTTGTCAGATGGCGCCACAGGTGGAATTCTTAGATTATTGAATGAGTTACTCCCTGAAGGGAACAACTTGACAACTAGTTATACCGAAATGAAGAGCACAATTAGAGATCTTGGTATGGACTATGTTAAGTATGAGGTGTGCATTAACAATTGCATGTTATTTTGGAAAGAGCATGAAAACTGTAATAAATGTTTAAAATGTGGTGCTTTGCGATACAAGTATACTTCAAGAGGAGATGATGGAGAGGAAATTGTATATCCTAAGGTCCAAAAGAAGTTTCATAAGGTTCCTAAGAAGGTAATGCAACATTTTTCGTTAATCCCTAGGCTAAAGAGGTTGTATACCATTAAATGGATAGCCGAGAAAATGACTTGGCATGCTCGAGCAAGCTCTTGTATGGAATTTATGCGTCATCCTCGAGATTCAGCAGAGTGGGTAAATGCAAACATTATGTGGAGACAATTTGCGAAGGATCCGCGAAATCTTCGACTTGCAATAGCAACTGACGGTTTTAACCCTAATAACATGTTTGGCCGTAACTATAGTTGCTGGCCAGTGATTATTCAACCTCTCAACCCTCCCCCATCAATGTGTATGAAGAGTGAGTTTTTAATGTTGACTGTATTGATTCCCGGGCCAAAGCCACCATCAAGTAATATTGACGTCTTCCTCCAATCCTTAGTCAACGAGCTGAAGATCTTATGGTCTGGAGTCGAGGCTTGGTATTCATGATTTTCCTGCTTATGGGATGTTAGCAGGTTGTTCAACTCAAGGTTATTATGGGTGTCCTGTTTTCTCTACAAACACACCTTCTGAATATCTTTGCAAGTCAACGAAATGTTACTATCAACGATCTCGCATGTTCCTTACCGAAAACTATCCTTACAGGTACGACACATCAAAGCAAACATTTAATGGTAAAATAGAGTCTGCTATGGCTCCACGAAAGTTAACAAGTGTAGAGGTTGAGCAAATTATGTCTGTTATCGCTCGAGAAGGTGCCCAAAAAGAGGGAAAGGGGAAGGGGAAGGTGAAAGGGAAGGGGAAGGGGAAGGGGAAGGGGAAAGGGAAGGGGCCAATAGTATTGGAAGATGATGTAGATAATGATGATCATCCAAGTGAAGGTGACGACGAGGATCTCATAGGTACTGAGGGTTTTTCGAGGAGATCCATTTTGTTTGACTTGGAGTACTGGAAGGATTATGATATTCGACATAATTTAGACATTATGCATGTTGAAAAGAACGTAACAGAGACTCTTTTAGGTACCATTATCTCAGTGAAAGGATCGTCAAATAAAGATACAGTTAGATCCCGGGAAGAGTTGAAGGTCCCATTGAATCTTAAGAGAAAATTATGGATGCAAGATGTTGAAGGTAGTAATAAAAGGCGAATTCCATCAGTACCTTTTGCATTAGGAAAGGAAGAGAAAGAAGCCTTTTATCTCACCTTGAAAACATTGAAGGTACCGATTGGATTTTCATCAAATTTCAGCAATAATGTTAACCTTGACCTTCCCGGATTAACTAATGTCAAGTCTCATGATTATCACGTCATTATACAACGATTGCTTCCTGCGTTGCTTATGCATTCATTTCCAGATCATAAGCCTTCGACACCAGGATCAAACTCTCGCTCGAAGGTTGTTTCGAGGTCTTCGACAACGGGTGATGCACTTTCCACAAAGAGATTAAAATTTAACGAGCATGGCCTTCCTGTGGGGGATAATTCAGCTACACCCTCTACTAGATGGGGAGACCTCACTAGGACGCATATACCGGTTTCTTATATAACATGGAGACATGTAGACGTGCGATATAAGAATCAAATTTGGACAATGTTCAAGGTATACTATTTTTTCTCTTTGGCTACAATTGTAATTGTTACTAAATTTAATTACATAATGATAAATTTTATTTCTTTCATATATTATAGAAAGATTTTCCCGATGTGAAAGATAATCAAAAAAGCATGTTTATGAAAAAAGCTAACGAGTCTTGGAAGAAGTTCAAGGCCAAGATAAAAGGTAAATTTGAAGGGTGACGATGTTTCAAAGTGGAGGGAGAATATTCCTAAAAATGTTAAACCTGAGGATTGGGAGGCATTTTATGACAATGAAGCTGCACAGGCCCAAAGGGATTTGCGAAGAAAAAATAAAGAGCTAAAACAAAATTGTGCGAAAATGACTACTCATAACACGGATCGTTATGGTTATGCCCGAGCTGCAGAGAATTGGAAAAAGGAGCATGAACGTGAACCAACCCGTGCTGAATTGTGGTTGTCAACTCATAAAGTAAAAGGCGGAGATTATGCGCCTCATGATGAAGCATTTGCGGTAATTTAGCTTTAATGTTTTTCTTTTTACTTCATTTACCCAATATGTAATTTAAATGATAACTTTAATGTCTTTATGTACAGGATAAGGTTAAAATGCTTCTAGATGTATACCAAGCGAGTGGTCAAGAGGAGACCTTGGATGCTGGGCCAATTTTTGATGTATTTGGGAAATACACGCGAGGACGTGTTCGTTGCGTTGGGTCCACGATTTCTAGAACAGCTATATTGGCGTCTGCATTTGCTCGAGAAATGCTTCAAGAGGTAACTGTGGACAATAAAAGTTGGAAGGATCAAATGGATAACCTCAGAGAAGAAATGGAGGGTGTGAAGTATACACTCTCAGATTTTGTAAAGAATTTTGAGAGTGGAATGTTCGTATGTGTTGGACATAATTCTCATGCATTACCATCTCCAAACACTGCAACTCCTTCCAGTCCTTTTACTCCCCCCACATCCCAAGTTTCAAGTTTTAGCTCGATGGTGGAATGCAAAATACTATCTCACACTAGTCAAGCCGTCGGTTATGGTAGGAAATTACCGCCAGGAGCTGTATCTTCAGTTCACTTCCATGAGATAGGAAAAGGAGAAGTGAAGATCGTACTCGACCTCATAAAAGTGCCTGAATATCCAGTTTGGGGTGGAAAACAAGGATCTTGTGAGACGTTGGGAGATGTGGGTAACAACGGATTTTTGTATTGGCACGATGACTTTCTCCCTCCCATTGATGACACCAACGAATGATAAAGGTAATATTTATTTGAGTTTTCAAGCTCTCTCATTCTTAATACATATTTTAGATTTCTCTTTATTTGATGCTTAAAATATATTTTAGTTCCCTATTGTTAATTTGAAAACATTTGGATTAAACTTAAAAACAAGCAGTTAAAGGGTGAAAACCCAAACCAGCCCCCAAACGATCCCGTAGGAGGCACGAACACCTCGCACGGGACCAATGTAACTTGTAGGAACTGATCGCGTAGTCTCGGGTCTCCCGGTTTGAGAGTATGACGATAATTTACAAAAAATCACACTTAGACTTGAAAACAGGCCGTTAAAGGATGAACACCCAAACCAGCCCCAAAACGATCCCGTAGGAGTCGAGAACACCTCGCACGGGATTAATGTAATTTGTAGGAACTGACTGCGTAGTCCCGGGTCTCCCGGTTTGAGAGTATAACGATAATTTGCAAAAATCACACTTTGACTTGAAAACAGGCCGTTAAAGGGTGAAAACCCAAACCTGCCCCCAAACGATCCCGTAGGAGGCACGAACACCTCGTACGGGACCAATGTAACTTGTAGGAACTGACCGCATAGTCTCGGGTCTCCCGGTTTGAGAGTATAACGATAATTTGCAAAAATCACACTTTGACTTGAAAACAGGCCGTTAAATGGTGAAAACCCAAACCAGGCCCCAAACGACCCCGTAGGAGGCACGAACACCTCGCACGGGACCAATGTAACTTGTAGGAACTGACCCCGTAGTCCCGGGTCTCCCGGTTTGAGAGTATGACGATAATTTGCAAAAATCACACTTTGACTTGAAAACAGGTCGTTAAAGGGAGAAAACCCAAACCAGCCCCCAAACGATCCCGTAGGAGGCACGAACACCTCGCACAGGACCAATGAAACTTGTAGGAATTGACCGCCTAGTCCCGGGTCTCCCGATTTGAGAGTAAGACGATAATTTGCAAAAATCACACTTAGACTTGAAAACAGGTCGTTAAAGGGTGAAAACCCAAACCAGCCCCCAAACGATCCCTTAGGAGGCACGAACACCTCGCACGGGATCAATGTAATTTGTAGGAACTGATCACGTAGTCCCGGGTCTCCCGGTTTGAGAGTATGATGATAATTTGCAAAAATCACACTTTGACTTGAAAACGGGCCGTTAAAGGGTGAAAACCCAAACCAGCCCCGAAACGACCGCGTAGGAGGCACGAACACCTCGTACAGGACAAATGTAACTTGTAGGAACTGACCGCGTAGTCCCGGGTCTCCCGGTTTGAGAGTATGACGATAATTTGCAAAAATCACACTTTGACTTAAAAATAGGCCGTTAAAGGGTGAAAACCCAAACCAACCCCCAAACGACCCAGTAGGAGGCACGAACACCTCGCACGGGACCAACGTAACTTGTAGGAACTAACCCCGTAGTCTCGGGTCTCCCGGTTTGCGAGTATGATGGTAATTTGCAAAAATCACACTTTGACTAGAAAACAGGCCGTTTAAGGGTGAGCCCCCAAACGATCCCGTAGGAGGCACGAACACCTCGTACGGGACCAATGAAACTTGTAGGAACTGACCGCGTAGTCCTGGGTCTCCCGGTTTGAGAGTATGACGATAATTTGCAAAAATCACACTTTGACTTGAAAACAGGCCGTTAAAGGGTGAAAACCCAAACCAGCCCCAAAACGACCCCGTAGGAGGCACGGACACCTCGCACAGGATCAATGTAACTTGTAGGAATTGACCGCGTAGTCTCGGGTCTCCCGATTTGAGAGTATGATGATAATTTGCAAAAATCACACTTTGACTTGAAAACAGGCCGTAAAAGGGTGAAAACCCAAACCAGCCCCCAAACGACCCCGTAGGAGGCACGAACACCTCGCACGGGACCAATGTAACTTGTAGGAACTGACCGCGTAGTCCCGGGTCTCCCGGTTTGAGAGTATGACGATAATTTGTAAAAAATACACTTTGGCTTGAAAATAGGCCGTTAAAGGGTGAAAACCCAAACCATCCCCCAAACGATCCCGTAGGAGGCACGAACGCCTAGCACAGGACCAATGTAACTTGTAGGAACTGACCGCGTAGTCCCAGGTCTCCCGATTTGAGAGTAAGATGATAATTTGCAAAATTCACACTTATACTTAAAAACAGGCCGTTAAAGGGTGCAAATCCAAACCAGCCCCCAAACGATCCCGTAGGAGGCACGAACACTTCGCACAGGACCAATGTAACTTGTAGGAACTGACTGCATAGTCCCAGGCCTCCCGGTTTGAGATTATGACGATAATTTGCAAAAATCACACTTTGACTTGAAAACAGGTCGTTAAGGGTGAAAACCCAAACCACCCCCAAACGATCCCGTAGGAGGCACGACCACCTCGTACGGGACCAATGTAACTTGTAGGAACTGATCGCGTAGTCTCGAGTCTCGCAGTTTGAGAGTATGACGATAATTTGCAAAAATCACACTTTGACTTGAAAACAGGCCGTTAAAGGGTGAAAACCCAAACCAGCCCCCAAACGACCCCGTAGGAGGCACGAACACCTCGCACGGGACCAATGTAACTTGTAGGAACTGACCGCATAGTCCCGGGTCTCCCGGTTTGAGAGTATGACGATAATTTGCAAAAATCACACTTTGACTTGAAAACAGGTCGTTAAAGGGTGAAAACCCAAACCAGCCACCAAACGATCCCGTATGAGGCACGAACACCTCGCACGGGACCAATGTAACTTGTAGGAACTGACCGCGTAGTCTCGGGTCTCCCAGTTTGATAGTATGACGATAATTTGCAAAAATCACACTTTGACTTGAAAACAGGCTGTTAAAGGGTGAAAACCCAAACCAGCCCCCAAACGACCGCGTAGGAGGCACGAACACCTCGCACGGGATCAATGTAACTTGTAGGAACTGACCGCGTAGTCCCGGGTCTCCCGATTTGAGAGTATGACGATAATTTGCAAAAATCACACTTTTACTTGAAAACAGGTCGTAAAAGTGTGAAAACCCAAACCAGCCCCCAAACGACCCCGTAGGAGGCACGGACACCTCGCACGGGACTAATGTAACTTGTAGGAACTGACCGCGTAGTCCCGGGTCTCCCAGTTTAAGAGTATGATGATAATTTGCAAAAATCACACTTAGACTTGAAAACAGACCGTTAAAGGGTGAAAACCCAAACCAGCCCCCAAACGATCCCGTAGGAGGCACGAACACGTCGCACGGGACCAATGTAACTTGTAGGAACAGACCGCGTAGTCCCGGGTCTCCCGATTTGAGAGTATATCGATAATTTGCAAAAATCACACTTTAACTTGAAAATAGGCTGTTAAAGGGTGAAAACCCAAACCAGCCCCCAAACGATCCCGTAGGAGGCACGAACACCTCGTACGAGATCAATGTAACTTGTATGAACTGACCGTGTAGTCCCGGGTCTCCCGATTTGAGAGTATGACGATAATTTGCAAAAATCACACTTTGACTAGAAAACAGGCCGTTAAAACCAGCCCCCAAACGATCCCGTAAGAGGTACGAACACCTCGCACGGGACCAATGTAACTTGTAGGAACTGACCGCGTAGTCCCGGGTCTCCCGGTTTGAGAGTATGACGATAATTTGCAAAAATCCACTTTGACTTGAAAACAAGCCGTTAAAGGGTGAAAACCTAAACCATCCCCCAAACGACCCCGTAGGAGGCACGAACACCTCGCACGTGACCAATGTAACTTGTAGGAACTGACCGCGTAGTCCCGGGTCTCCCGGTTTGAGAGTATGACGATAATTTGCAAAAATCACATTTTGACTTGAAAACAGGCCGTTAAATGGTGAAAACCCAAATCAGCTCCCAAACGACCCCGTAGGAGGCACGAACACCTCGCACGGGACCAATGTAACTTGTAGTCATATATGCAATTTTTCTGCTTGTATATGCAATTTTTCTGCTTGAATACGATTTTTTTAAAAATGACTTGGTTACTAATATTGTATCTTTTTTGTGCCTTATTTTTTTTTAGGATGACATTCAATCGCTAGCTTTTATTCACTTGGAACGCACGAAGAAGTCAATGCTTTTATCCACAGAAAATCTGGCTCGCCTGATTCTGGCACGATTTTGAACCGTGCCAGATTGCGTCTGGCGCTGTTTTAAACCGTGCCAGTTTCCTATTTTTGGTGTGTATATATATTACAAACTCAAATGGGGTGCCAATATATTGGAGCTTCAGTGCTCGAACGCTATTGGTACCCTCATGGGTGACTTATATAATTTCCTATGCCCCTTTGGATGTAGTACACCTATATATCGAGTGAAACTCTTCTTCTATGAAACCATTGAAAATGGCACCTAAATCCCTAGAGTTGTATTTGGATAACATATTATCGTCCTCATACCAGGATTATGTAGGCTTAGGAACATCGACATCCCCTTACTCGATCGTTGGGTATTTCCACCCCTTAAATACAGTTAATTGTACCATCTTGTCTTGAGACTTTAGAGAAAACTTCATATGCATCATATAGTTTGCGTAGTCGATACCATTAAACACAGGTGGACATGTGATCGGCTAAACCTCAATAAACATACTCCTGATATTCATTTTAATGAATCATACCAATATTGGTTTGAAAAAGTATCTTCCCTGGGAATTTTTCAAATTAATTGATTACCATATTTGTTAAAATTAAATCCTCTTTAATTTAACCAAATTTTAATTTTACAAGATAAAATTGATAAGGTCAATTTAGATGAGGGTTATTCAAATATAAATGTAGAAGCTAGAGTAATCGTAAACAGTGAACAAAGGATTTAGAGTGGAAAACCTTGTGAAAAACTACTATTCCCCAACCCAAAATTACTTGTGCAATTACAACTATTTACAGCACATATATAGAGACAAACGCTCTAACATATATGACAACGATAAAATTTATAAATTCATTCCCTTTTGTTTTGATTTTTGATGCATATAATCATACTTATGTAATTTTTCCATGCTAGGACTCAACTTCCAAGGTCCTCAGACCTTAGTATCCACCAATGTCTATGATTAGCGATGATCTGCCCATGCGTATGCTACGTGCCAATCAACCACATTATGTTGAATACTTCTGCCAATGAATAACACTAGAGGCGATTGTAAACTTAAAGTTTACTTTCAAATCATATGACAATATCTCACTCTCTTAAAACATATTAGGGTTATGTAGAAACTACCTTGCGTGCTTTTAAAGATGAGTATACGCTGTCATTTATACTTAAACATATTTCCTAAAAAAGGGGACACTCATTTAAACAATGGAACCCTCTTTCAAATGAATTCTTTCACATGAGGTTTGAATAGGAGATTAAATTATCAACTCTCTTTTAAATTACAAAAATAACGTGAAAAGGATTCCTCAATTTTAAAAATTTTCTTCTGTATCAATTACTTGCTTAAAAAATAAACTTAAATTACAAAACCTTAAATTCGTAATAAACCTTCGATTATCTAAATTTTTTTATTTGTTTAGTGTGGTAGATCTTTATTGTAGTGCTTTGTCTTTGTATTTATTTGTATGAAATTACAACTCAAAAAATACTAAAAAGTAACTTTGAAATTTTTTCTGGAATAAAGACAAAACCAAAACATAAGAAGTGTAAAACCATGTCCTTACAGTGTGACTGGTTGGTTAAGAAGAGATATTAAGGTAACTTTTCATATCAGACCTAACATTTTGACTTATGGTGATTATTATCTCAATAAATATAGCATTTTAGTTGTGAAAATATTACCAAAGGATTTTGATGGATGTCTTATTAGGCCTTGGGGAAAAACTTGAGGACTAAGATTACTGATTAGGATTAGGTAGGTTACAATGTGATCCTAGTGAAGTCCTACCTTGATGACAGTTGGGGTGAATCCTTTTCCTTATGTGAAATATTGTCCTCCATTTACCTTATTTTAGAAACAGGCCTGCACATTTCTAATTATTGAAACAAATGCAAAACTTTTATGTATTTCCCTTGAATTTTTAGATTCGACCAAGGTGTTCTAAAGCTTAAAGTTTTGGATTATTAAAATCAATTGGGTAAATGTAAGAAGAAGTTGTTTAGCTAACATGGTTGAGACTATATAATCATATTTTTTCCAAGGTAATAAGATAATTATATCGTCTTGTCTTCAGTTGAAACGAGTAGTGGCGATTAAATTGTGGCAAATATTGTGCAACATCATGAGACACTTATCAAGGGAGACTGAAAAAATCTTAGGTAGATGAAGTTTGAATTTGACTTGGAGCTCACATTCTTTAGTGACTTTGAGGTTCACCTCCTTCGGATGAGATCAAACTTCTTATGTCATAATCAAGACAATAATGTGGATCAAATCCTACCAATATGGATTTCCAGTCATCAAGATTTTGATTAATAAATCAGTGTTATCCCACTCTTTACTTGTACTTTCCTTTTTTAGAGTTTTTAGATTTTTGTCAAATGGGTGATCTTATCATTTTAGCCCTTTTATTAAAGAACAAGGTTGAGTATTCCTATAAGGTAGTTTCTGAATGTGACACCCCTTATTTTTCCACATGAAGTTGATCAATCTGACACATCGAATATAGGAAGCACTAGGAAATTTATATCATTCTCAACATTGACGATAAATAAAAATGATAGTAAATAAAAAACATCTAATACATAATAATATAGAATAATATAACTAACTGCGGTGTAATAAAATAAATAAATTTCCATTAAAACTAAGTCCATCACTATAATAAATCTCCATAGCACAATGTAGTCTCAAATTGAAATGTAAAAGAATTGGACCACATTTTCCCACAAATAAACTCGTGCATAAAAATATTGGGATGTCAACTGAAATGAAATATCGTATACTAAGGATGATGAACTAGATCTTCAACCACTACAAGTCTGACTCCTTAGATCTCTTACACTAGAAAAAGAATGATAGTAACTTGTGGAAAGGTTTTAGAGGTTTTGGCCAGGGCTTATAAGTTGTAAGAAATACTATATTACTTAACAGTATTAAATGCGGCTCATTTACACCCCATGTCGTCTCCCGTTGGCACTCATAAAAACCTTAACCAACCTTTCCTATAATCCAATAAAATTATAACTAATTACATCCCTCCTTACCTTACCATATGAAGGCTACCTTTTCACATAAGTAAAACATGAAGTAAAAACTAATGGCCTCAATTCCCCACCATCTTTTAACTCCCAACCCTACTAAGCTCAATGCAGGGGATGTCTTATAAATGAAGTCCATAAAAGGAAAACCCCCACTATAAACTTATATTTATCAGAGTTGGTCATTAATATTGATTGGACCGAGTCACGCCATATAATATACTAATCACAACATAAACCAATTAACAATATCAGGTAGTTTTTAACAATCTCATACCTTATATATTTTAACTCCCGACAGAACTATACTTTGTTCTTGGAATGTCTTGAGAACTAAATCCAAGCAAAGAACCACACAATACACTTTTGTCTATATGAAACTTTCATCTATATCAATGGTAAGAGACTCTCTAAGAAAATATGAATAATATCAATTGTCATAACATATCTGATACCATAGAGCACTACACCAACTCATATATCATCCAAGTTATTGGAAAGAACTAACCAAGATCACATATTCACATTAGTTACTGGAGAGCAATAATCCATGTCATAACTACCTTATCCCATAGTGTAAACAATATAATATACATATCTCATGTCGACCAAGAGTAATCAACTAACCCTAAATCGATCCAACATAAAGTATTCACCCAACTCATATTATTCTATCATTCGCACAGACAAACCAAACCATAATCTTCTCATCGTTGAGTGTTAACATAAAATATGCCCCACCATGAAACCATGTACATATTAGAAGTACTTTAATTAAATACATCATTAAAAATATATAATAACCATTTATTGTTAATTATTATACATTCACCCATCCCCGATGTATTTTAATATTTTTAACTTATTATCTACACCTTTTAATGTTTAACATAACTTAATTTATTTTCGATTTAATTTCATGGACAATATCTCGGTCCCATATATACCTATATGTGTATACAAATAAATTATAATGCATTAACCATAACCTCTGAGTCACTCAAATTCATTAAACCACCCTCGAAACTCAACATATAGGCATCACATTATTAATAAATTTTCCTCACTTACGGACTAAATATCCATTTGCATGCATATATATATATGTGTGTGTGTGTGTGTGTGTGTGTGTGTGTGTGTGTGTGACTATGCCCATAATATAGTAAATTATACTCCAATGCCTAGGTACACAGATATAAGTCAATGTATGTGGTATTCAACTTGAATGTACTAATAATCGTTCTCCTACCAAGCTGACCACGACGGTATGGTATCACCAAATAAATAAGTCCAAAATCTATAATATATAATCATACATAACATAGTATATACACAAAAATATCACATAGTACTTGCATGACAATCATGTTGCCAAATTCCTAAACTGTATTTTTTACCAAAATTGTAGGTTTAGTGCCACTAAACCTTGATTATAATTTCTCTCTAAGATTTACAAATCTTAATCGCATCTTAAATAATTTATTTTTAGAAGGTATAATACTTTATCGTAAATAATATAGCCAAGCTAACCCCTAAATTAAACTAATTAATGTTCTTTATCTCAAAATTTCTTCTCTAGTTTAACCTAGAATACAAAATTCTTCATTAATGTTTAAAAAATTTCATTACATGTACACATTAAGTTCTTATTGATCGTAGAAAATCTTAATTAAATCCCTCACAACATAATGTTAAACTTAAATAAAATTATTTCACCCGAAATCCCATCTTTTACGATACCTAGTACGATTTAATTTTAGATTACATTTTACCATTAATTACTTTTCTTCCATAACCAATATATATCAACGGGATGTACAAATCAATCCTAAACAAGAGTTTCAATCATCTAAAAAAGATATATAAACCCATATTAGTAATCAATTCAACATAACTTTATAAAAATCATATTCTTAACATAGTATTCCAAGTTCACATATTTAATCTCTATTAGCCTAATATAAAACATGATTAACATTAAGATATATAATCAATAATCATATTTTAATAAAAAAAACATGATACCTCCAAATGATTCCTATTTAGTAATGAAATCGTAAATAGATTACATTAATACGATAAGAAATATAGTATTTCTTCCGTTAATAACCTTGATCTTTTATTAAAACCTTTTGAGTGATCTCCCTCTTCTTCCAAGGTTTACCTATGCTTCTAGGTTTTAACTTATGGTTTATTATGATGTTTAATGAGTGTTATTAACTTATTTATAACCCTAATATCGTCAGTTTACTATTGCCCCACTTTTGGACCTCTAAATAAGCCCAAATCACTAACCAAATATTCTTAAAATTTGTCTAAAAGGTGTACCTACCCCTATAACCCAATTTGTCACATTATAATGTTATTGCGGGCATTGTATTCCTACCGATCCTCGTCCAACCATACCATCCCGCAAAATTAAAATAATTGCAACAGTGTTAATTTAATTTATGATTCATTCACATATTATATAAAATTCTCATTTTGAGTTCTGGTTAATAATAGAAACCAGTTAATGTCAATATATTACCCACTAATTCACCCAAGTGAATATTAATTAATAATTAAGTGATAATTTATTTAATTCCTCAAAATACAGGTTATTACAATCTTTCCCTTAATAATGAAATTTGATTCTCGAAATATGCATGAATCCTATCTCATAAGACAAAGATAGACACGGAAACAGTAAGTTGTTGGATTCATATCTCAACATTCATTAGATATTTGTATGGCTCAAAACTCATTAGATACTCGTATGTGGCCTTTTTCTAAGGATAAACCACCTAATTTTGAGAGGACTATGGACATTTTGGTGGCACACTAATGGAAGAAAAACATCCATAGTCCTTTGAGGATGTTGGAGTGTACGGAGATTCATAAATATATGCTTTCCATCTTCAAGCTAGAGGGGGAGGCATTACAGTGGAGGGAATATGTCACCACTATCGAGTAGAGAAGCAACGTGGACATTGATTATTTCTTGAAGGTTTTTTAGGACAAGTATTGTTTGTTATCAATTAGAGAAACAAATAAGGGGAATTTTTTACCTTAGTTAACGGGTATCGCATGGTGGTCGAGTACGAGTGGGAGTTCACCAGTCTCTCTTCTTATCACCCAAAAAATTAAGCAATGAGGAGAAGAAAATGGATTATTTCATCGAGGATAGTATACACCACGTATACGCATGTGTTGAATGTCTCACTTTTGCGCTTAGGATAACTCGAACTTTTAGAATTTCATGAATAGGAAGACAGAAGACAAGGGGACTTACTATACTCAAGAGAAAAAGGGTGAGTCTAATGGAGGAACGCATTCTCATCATAAGGAAGACAAACTAACACAACATGATGATCGTAACAGATACTATTAGCCATGTGAGAAATATAAAGGGGAAGTAATGGGCCAGTGGTAAGGGAATCACAATGGATTCTTTAGGGGACATTTATATGGTTGTGGAGACGAAAGTGATTCATCCAAGTGGTGTTCGAAGGCCAACCTAGGGGAGATTGATGAGCAGGGTAATAGGATATTTGTGCTTCAGATTATTCTAACAACACTGTAATTTTTAGCACCCGTTCATGTTTCGCTAGCCCCGTTATCACCACAAAATATGAGGAGACAATAACTACCAGTCTAGGAGGAGGATCATTGTAGTGCCTAGTGACAATGGGTATCATATCATATGGAATAGGTTATGTACTTATTATTTTATTTATTTATGTGTATTTTGGTTTTCCCTTATCTGTGTGTGTAAGGTAATGGTAGGTAGGATATGTATATATACTATGTTTTTTATGCGTAACTAATAGGAAGGTTGGCATGGGTGAATTTTCAGATCACGGATTTTTTGTTAATTTATTTGGCGTACTAGTCTGCCATAACGTGAATGACCCATTGGGTAAGAAAACATAGTTGATCTACCACGACATTAGTGAGATGTTTAACAGGATGGCATGGTTGATTTATCGCAGCGTGTATGAATTGTTGAAAAGAACCTAGAATGGGTCATGTCCATGGCATGGGTGATTTGTCATAGCATGGATTGTTTTTTATTTATTTGGCATGATGGTCCACCAAAGCATGAACGACATGTTAAAAAGGATGGAGTAAATGGTTTTTCATATAGTGAGTGAGTTTTTTAGCACAAGTTCATGGTTGAATTTCCACAATATGTGTGAGCTACTGAATGGAATCTGTCATGAGTGATTACCATGGCATGTGTGATTTATCGTATCATGGGTAATTTGTTGTTTAGTTTCGCATATTTTTTCACAGGAGCGTGAGTGAGTTATTGAGTAATATGCATGGTTGGTCTTCTACAGTGAGAGTGATGTTGTGAAAAATTCCATGGTTGATTTTCCACGGTACGGGTGAGTGCTGACAAAATATGGCATTGGTTTAGGCATGTTTGGTTGGGTAATTTTATAAGTTATTTGGTCCAGTGCTCGAATGATAGGCTACAGTTATATACCGGGGTTGCCTTATTTGGATTATCCATCCAACATACGATTCTCTACTAAATGTTGAGATATGGCTCCAACAGCTTACCGTTACATTATTTGTCTTTATGATATGAGATTGGACATGGGTAAATTCCGAGGATAATATTCCATTATTAGGAGGAATCATGTAATACCCCATATTTTGGGGAATTAAATAAATTACTATTTGATTATTTATTAATATTTACTCAGGTGAGTTAATGGGTAATTTCTTGTCATTAATTGGTTTGGATTATTCACCATAATTTAAAATGAGAAATTTAAAATAATATGTGAATGACTCGTATATTAAATTGACATGGTTCCAATCAATTTGATGTTGCTGGTTGGTATATTTGTAAGGGGATCTAGATTAATATATTATCCTAAAATAGTATTTTTAATGTGGCAAATGGATCCCCATGCGTATCTAGTTAGTGAAATGGGCTTGTTTGGGGACCAAACATGATCCCCTAGTGGGCCTACAATATTAGGGTTATAAATAAGTTAATAATCCTCATTAAACATCATAATAATTCATAAGCTAAAATCTATTAGCATAGGCAAACATTGGGAGCAGAAGGAGATCACGCAAGAGGGTTTAATTAAAGATCAAGCTTCTTTGAGGCAATAAATACTAAGTTGCTTATTATTAATATAATATATTTATGATTTCGTCTCTAAATATGAATAAATAGGTAGGATAATGGTTTCAATTAAAATCGGATTGTTGATTATAAATCTGAAAGTTAATCATGTTTTGTATTGGGCTAATACGGATTAAAGATATGAACTTGGAATACTCTATTAAAAATCTAATTTTTATAAAGTTATGTGGAAACGATTATTAATCACTGTTTATAAATTTTTCAGATGATTAGAACGCATGTTTATGAGTAAATTATATATCCTATTGATATATGCTGGTTATGCAAAAAATGTAATTAATGGTAAAACGTAATTTGAATTTATTCAGTAATGGGTGTCTTTAATGAGAGGATTTTGGGTGCAGTAATTGTGTTAGATTTGAAACCTATATTGTGAGCATTTTTATTTGGATTTTGTAAGAGCAATTAAAACTTAATTTTCACATTTAATGAAGTTTTTATTAAACACTAATGCTAGATTTTATGTTTTGGGTTCAAAAAAGATAAGAATGGACATAGTGGGCTTGAGCCTTTGTTCTTTCGCCATAGCACCCTCCCACGGACACTGTGGTTGCCTTTCCTAGCCTCTATAACGGTAGGAAAGGCGGGGGTGGGGAAGGGGGAAGCTTTAGGGGTCTTTTATAATATTTTTTGTTTTAACTTGGTTTCCTTACGGGGTCTAATTGGTTTGAATCAGGGTTATTATTCTTATTTTTTTTAAATATATTACACCACCTCAAATTAAAATCTAATTTAAACACGATGAATCTTAGAGAGATAAGAGCATGAAAGCATATGGGCAACAAAATAATAACTAATCCATACAAATAATAACAGATACCAATGAAGATGCAAAAAAAATGACACCAATGTGATACATAAGATACTAAGCATGTGATATCAACAACAATATGCAACAAGATAGATACCAATTATGAATTAGAAGCATAGATGGACTAGAAAGCGACAAAGAAAAAAATACCATATACATGTAGACATAATGACTATCACTAATGCACACGCATATATATGTGAGTATAGACACCACACATGGCACAAAATACAATAATCTTTTCACACTCGTATGGCAAAAATGTGTCATATGGAAATGGAAGTGTAGGGGTGTGACCTAGTAACAATTAAGTTTAGACCTAATCACTTAAAACATGTTCACGGAGTTCTCATTTAATTACAAACTTGATCACATTTGAATATAACGTCATGTGATAATATAGATTGAACTCAATGAATAAACATACACAATGCATACAAGCCTAGAATTTTGATGGTTCTACAAATCAATAGAGTTATGACATTTAATGTACAACTAGGATAAACGGACATTGTGCCAACCGTTTATATACCATCCAAAGTCCCTAAAATAAGCATATATATTTTTAAATGACAAAATCAATCTAAAAAAATATAAGGCTTGGCTAAATATTTTCTATTACTGTCATATTCTTTTAGGCCTTTAGACCACGTATTTCTTTTAGGTCCAAGAAAACAGTGGCTTACTCGCAAAGGATGATATTTCCCTTCAGAGCCCTTCCATGTGCACATATATATATATATATATATATATATATAATATTTTATCACTAAATTCTCGCGTGCAATGGATTTTAACATGCACTATTCCTCCTAAGTCACGTAACATGTAGATGACAAGATTGGTAGGAAAACACCTCACAAACCTCACAAAGCTCTCTCACGTGTCCAAAGTCGTTCGAACGACATTCTCATTCGAACGACTTTACTAATGATGTTCCAGTGAGAAAAAGAAAATCTCGTTAGAAGTCTCGTTCGAACGAACTGGGAGTCTCGTTCGAACGAGATTCCAGTTCATTCGAACAACATGTCAGAAAATGCAATATTCTTTTTAAGCCCAAATTTTTTTATGAAAAGTTCTAAAAGAATATATTCTGAGTAAAAGAGAGTCATTAAATACACCCAATAAATTTCCAAGCTCCTATATATTTATAAAATGCATTCATACCTTAGGAGCATTGGATCCAATATTTTTGACGTAGAAACGAGGCACAATAAACTCGACATAGGATGAAGCTTTATAATCTTGGCCGCTACGTCTTCAACTAACACGTCATAGTCTTGGATGGATACACTTGAACACAAATGTTTGTGTCCGTGATTGAGCCAACACTACATTAAGACTCAATCGGAGACTTGTGTCCTTACAACAATTATTGGTATATAGTTGTGGTGGGATACCACATACACTAGCTTATATTGGTATACATAGATATTGAAATATAATTCAGTAGACTATGGGCATAAATATATAATGTTAAATGCCTATAATTTATTACATCGGCTTAGACTATCTATCTATATATATATATAGTCTAAAGTGAGGACAATTTATTAATAATGTTAAGCACCTATATGTTAAGTTTCGAGGGTAGTTTAACATATGGATTTATGTGCTTTGATGGTTATGGTTAAGGTGATATATTTTATTTGTATAAGTGTATGGTATACATGGGAAATTTATATTATTCATGAAATTAAATCAAAAATACATTGGTTTATGTTAAATTAAAATCAAGAGGTGTACATAACAAGTTTAAAGTGTTAAAATTCAATGGGGATGGGTTGATCATAGTGAATGTACAACGATTAACATTTCATGATTATGGTATGTTCTTAATAAAGGATTTAATTAGAGTAGTTTTACTCTCTGTATGGTTTAATCTGGGTCATGAGTTGGGTTATCACTTTCCCGTAGGACAGTTGTGGTTTGGTCTATTTATGCGAATGATAGAACAGTTTGAAATGGGTGTATGATTTATGTTAGTTTGTTCAAGTTTATTGATTACTCTCGGCCATGATATAAGTGCATTAGATTGTGTACTTTATGGCGTAGGATTATTTTGATCTAGATTATTAATCTTGGGTAACTAACGTGAATATGTGAATTGGGTTAGTACTCTACGGTAACTTAGATGATGCATGAGTCAGGGTACTCCTATATGGTATTGAATATGTTATGGAAATTGAGATTATTGGTATTTTATTAGGGAGTCTCTTACCAATTAATTCTGATGAACAATCCGAGTGGACAAGGACGTACTGGGGGGTCCTTATTTGGATTTTGTTCTTATGGCATCCCACACATAGAGTCTAGTTTTGTTGGCCATTAAGAGATAATGGGTATGAGGTCCTTAAGACATATCAAGTATAGTTAATTAATTTATGTTGTGATTACTATTGTAGATAGTGAGTCTCAGGCCAATAAATCTTAACAACAAACTTATGAGACATCCCACACACATAACTTAATAAGATTGGGAGTTAAGAGATGGTGGGGCACTGAGACCATTAGTTTTTACTTAATAAGTTACTTATGTGGAAAGGTATCCTTAGTATGGTTAGCTAAGGATGGATACAGTTAGTTAAAATTTCAATACTTATAGGAGAGAAAAGTATAGTATGTATGACTGTCAACAGAAGATGACATGGGGTGTAAATGGATCGCATTTAATACTGTTAAGTACTATTGATATTTTTTAACTTTCGGTCCTTCATCCAAATATATAAAATCTCATACCCAAGTATTATTATTCTAATTTAGATGCAACAAGGCTGAAGAGTCCGACTTGAAGTGGTTGAAGATCTAATTCGTCAACCTTAGTGTAGGATTGTAATTTCATTTTAGTTGACATTCCAGTATTTTTATTATGGAGTTTATTTACGGGTTGTGGTTATTCCAGGTCATTTACTTTTTAGTTTGAGACCACTTCGTTATTGAGATTTATATAGTGGTGGATTCATTTTTAATGGATACTTATTTATATTTATTACATCGTAGTTGGTTATATTAATCTTTATTACTAATATATGTAATACCCGTACTTTTATTATTATTTAATTTCAGGGTGCATAATATTATTAATTTAATTAGGGGAAATTAAATTAGATTTTAGTAAGTATTAATTAGCAAGATAAAGGATTAACATTTATTATTATTATTTACCTGATTTTGATAAGCAAATTGATATGTGAGTTAGTATATGTCGTGTATGAGGGAAACCAATGGTTTATTATGATATGTCAATAGAGTGTTACATCGGCGGATTGGTATAATTTATTGGCGACGTGCGTGTTAGGCTTGATTAATGAGATGTTAGCATATATGGAGTTGGGCTACTCAAATGACCTTTTTGAGCCCACCGATGATCCGAGAAGGGTCGAAGTAGTACTGAATAGGTACCTGAGTGTTATAATTGGATTTTGGGGACATTTAAACATAACAGGTTCCGTATAAGGGTAGGAGGGTCCTTTTATACTTAGCGTTAAGTGTAAATGGGATTAGGGAAATTAAGGGAGTATTTAAAAGATTGGGAAAGTGGATGGAAACTCACCTTTAATATTTTTCACATAAGAGATTGAGAAAGAGTTCAAGATAAGAGAAGAGAAAATAAAAAGAAAGAAGCGAAAGGGCTTTGAGAAGAGAAAGAGAAGCTACGTCTAGAGTCAAAACATCATCCAAACATAGAGAACATCGCATTTAATCCACAAAGGAAAATGGAAACTTGCTTTAAGTTGAAGTTATGCGTAGTGAATTATTTTTATGATTAGAGATAAAAATCTAGGAATTAAAGTTATAAAGATTGAAACTTTAGTGGATTGGTTTAGAGATTTCGTTAATATGGGATCTCTGATTTAAATTGATTAGTTGGTATTAATAATATTAGAATTTTAAAATTAATTCTAGAATTAAAATGATGATCATGTAGAACTTTGATCGGGAGGTTGAACTTTTGAAAAATCAAATTCGAAATTTTTTTGAGTTGAAGTAAATTGATGTTTGATATGTAATCCAAGGTCTTTTATATATGATTAATTAGGTGTTATAATGCTTCAGGAATATTAGTATATTGATGTATGAGGTTGATTTCATGTTTTTGGGACCTCCATTGGGGGGTTTAGATGAGAAAACCTAGAGAAAGGATATGACAAGCAGTCCAGCAAATCGAACTAGTTCACTGGTGGAGTAAATTCGTTCGCTCAACCAAACCATTTCGGTTTGCCAGCAAACTAGCCTGCCCAGTTTTGTTTATGAGTTGTTTTGACCCGTTAGGGCTTAGAGAGTGACAGAATGGGGCTTTCGGGGTATGGTGGATTACTAGGGAATGTTTTCCAGGGTTTGTCATGTGTGACAGGTCAATGATTAGATGGGTTCAAGTTCGGAGAACCAAAAATTCAAGTGAGTGACATTTATATATTTTATCAAAAAAGTGATTCGAACTTCGGGATCGGGTGAAACGTGCACTATGGGATAGGCCTACGAATTTAGTACTTTATATATACATATTAAAGTGACGTGTATATATGTGTATTTGCGTAGGCTACCTTCTTATATCCAACATACCTATTTCGTAGTGCAATCGTAGGAGGTTGTCGGTAGTGGGCAGTCCACCCCAGCATTGACCAGCAGGTGTTGAATTAATAACCTAGGTCATCAGGCTATTGCATGGCCACTGTCCATGTGTGAGAATAGGTATTGGTTTGGAGACCGATTGGGTGCGATGTGGTATGGTTGCGACCCTTTGATGTATGTCTATGATCTCCTCAGTTGAATGTGTTACATTTGGGATCAATGGTGAGATTCCAACTCGGTGGCTCAGTGTGATACGTTATGCCTAGAGTCGGATAGCACACGAGAGATGTATCTGTGAGGTCTAGGCTCTCGAGATACGGTTATATGTATATAGCGAGAAACATATATGTATGTTAATAAAATATATATATATATATATATATATATATATATATATATATATATATATATATATATATATATATATATATATATTGTGTGTGTGTGTGTGTGTGTGTAGCATGATTGTAGCCATGTTATGTTTACTATGGGAATATTTATCAATAGTAAATGGGTCGCTACAATATTATTTATGGACGTATACCTAATGATGCTACTTATACTTAGCTAATAGAGAGTATTAATGGGGATTGAGATTACATAGTGGTGATGTGTCCTAGTTAGACTGGGTAGTTAATAAACACGTTAAGTGTGCACTGTATCTGAGAGGCGAGGTTTATCTCATGTGAGCGTGATCAGCTATATATGAAAGTAATAAACTATAGTTTTAATCGATTTAAAATAATTATCTACTTGTAAAATATTTTTTACTTTTTGGGCTTTGAGCCGAGGGCAATTTTTCTTCCTTGTTTTTCTTTTTACACCCCAGATTTGGAGCAGTAACAACCAGGACCACATGGATATATCCATTATTGCCGTTGTGGTAGCTGTGACGATACATGACTTGATTTAGATGCCCCAACTCATTCTATCTAGATAGGATCATTTCATTTCAATTTTCAGTTTGGACGTGTTGCCTATTGATGGATAGGCTTTTATATTGTTGTCAAACATTTTATTTTTGTATGAAGTTTTATTCGGTATTTATTTCAGTTGGTTATTACACTTGGTGACCAATGGTTTATTCGGTTCACTTTTATTATTTATTTATGCATGGTGATCATTATATTCATTTCAGTGAATGGTTTTATTTTTATTATATTATATTGTTATTGGGACAGTGATGTTAAGAATGAAACAATACTGAGATTCATGTGTTCTTTTAATAAGGGGTTGGTCACCTGGTATTATAATAGGGCGATTGTCATAGTTGGTCTAAGAGCAAGAGGTTTTAGTGTCGATCTTTGCCGACTTATTACGTTATCACTGTTGCATTTCTTTGATATATAGCCCTATATTTAGGATTGTTGTTTCATATTTACGTTATTCTATTATTATTTACGATTAAAGTAAATCTTAAATAATTTCAGTTTGGTTTCAGATGCAAAACAACAGAAGAGGTAGGCCAGCACATGCTACTAGGAGGCCGTAGAGGAGGAGGCCCAGATAGAGCCACAGGCCACTCAGGGGAATACGAATTTAACAGATGTCTTAGCTATCATCGCATAGGGGGTTAATTTTGTAATGACTACCTTAGCATAATATTTTACCCAGGCACAGCCATATTAGCTAGTAACAGTAGCAGTTCAAACTCACCCAGTGACGTCAATTTGGGAGTGAGTCAGAGAGGCCTTCCAGAAGGTCCATCTGCCAGAGCTCCAGGGGAGTGCGAATATAGGTTACAACTAGCCAACGGGAAAAATATATCTAGACACAATTGTGCATTATTGAGTGCAACGACACTCAGAAGAAGATGATAACTAGATTCAAGCTAGTCGGGGTAACTCTTTAGTGGTGGGAGTTTGTGTTTATGTCGAAATAGAGGGGTGAAATGATAATATAGGAGTTTCGGGTGCGATTCTATCGTAAGTTCTTTCAATCAAAAATTCATAAAAATATGAGGAGAATATTCCTAGATCTTTCACAAGAAGGTTGGGTTGTGGTCGAGTACGAGAAAAAGATCACGCTCCTAGAGAACTTTGTACCAGATAAGGTGAACACTGAGGATAAAAGTGTCCTCAAGTTTAATGATGGGCTTATTTAGAGGATTTTCCAGCACGTGTTAGGGAACCCAGCATTGTGGACTTACAATAAGGTTATAAATGCCATGTTGCTCCACTATCAGGACCATCACTTCCATTTGAGGGGAGAAAAGAGGATCAGAGGGTATAGGTAGAAGGATAAGACTCGGGGTAATGGTGTCAGCGGGCCACTGTAACAGAAGTAGAAGTAGCATTAGCGGGGTTCCTAATAGGGGACTCTCCTAAGAGATTCAAGCTGAGTAATGATAATTTTAGGAAGGGCCATCAGCATAACCCCATGTCCATCTGGGCTAGGGGAACCAAACCAGGGGCCAGTAAGGCCGAGGTTAGGCCCAATAGGGTCAAAAATAGTGGCATCCTCATCAGGGTCTGTAGGGTCAGAGGTAGACCGATTTTAGTGGGAGGTGTTTTGTATATAAGGAGCAGGGTCAATGCGGTATGCATGCCCAAGAAGGGTGCCCAACCAGGGCCACAGTTACAGTAACTTCAAACCCCACCAGTAGTTTCAGTGTTACTGCCTTCACAGGGGTAAGGGAAGTTTTAGTGTGTATATCACGTCCGAGGACCAGTGTTACCACCAACGCCGCTACTAATTTAGGTTAGGTGTTCTTTCCATGGTAACATGGGGCAGGTTTTATTTGATAGGGGAGTGTCATACTCATTTGTTAGCAATAGATTCGTACGTGTGACATGTTTAGTGGATTTAGCCTCAGACATTATTACGACCGTAGACTTAATGTTAGGTTTTAGGACTATCATTCGTTCCATCCACAAGAGGGTAGGTGTGAACATGGTGAGGTTGTGCTAACTAATAGATCTTCTCGTTTTATACTTGGACGAGTATGATGTTATTTTTAGTATGGATCGATTAGTGGTGTACAGAGCGATGGAGGAATATTACAGTAGGACTATCGCACTCACTATTCTAGGATATGACATATTCCTTATGGCGATGACTTGTCTGGAGGGAGGCTCGAGCACGCACTTATATTATATTGAGGAGGATACTTCTAAGGGTATAGTCATCTCACTAGATTCGATCCTTGTTATTAGACACTACACTGATGTGTTTCAGGAGATACTAGGGCTATCACCGAGTTAGGAGATTGAGTTTTTGATTGACTTAGCATTGGGGACTAAGCCCATAGCATGAGAGCCATATTATATGGCTCCTTTAGAGATACTGGAGTTAAGGGACCAGATTCAGTAGTTATTAAGGCATATTTTTATCTATATGAGTAAATCACCTTAAGGTTCCCCAACTCTGCTTGTGAATAATAATGACGGGTCATTATAATTGTGTATCAATTACAAGGAGTTGAATAAAGTCACGTCCAGAATAAGTATCTGTTGTCATGTATTATTAACTTGTTCAACCAGCTGAGAAGAGCAACCTACTTATCTAATAAGATTTATCTGAGGTTAAATGCCATCACTTATTTATCAGGGAGCAAAATGTCCCTAAGATCTCATTTTTTACAAGATACGGGTCTTGCGAGTTCAGGATTATGTCATTCAAAGTAACTAATGCGTCAACAGTTTTCATGGATCTCATTAAGAGGGTGTTTAGGGATTTTTTGGATCATTTTGTCACTATATTCATAAATGACATCTTGATTTATTATCGAACAGAGGGCAAGCGCGCAGGGCACTTGTGTATAGTTCTTTAAACTTTATGGAACCACTTATTGTATCCCAAGTTTGATAAGTGTGGATTTTGGTTATGGGAGGTACAGATCTTGGGTTATATTGTCTCCAAAAGAGGGATTTTTGTACATCCAATTATGATGTCAGCGGTGAGGGAGTGGGGCAAGCCCATGGCACCGATGGAAAGCATAGTTTTTTAGGTTTAGAAGGGTACCATCACTGGTTTATCAAAGGATCTTTTAATATTACGGGTCCTTTGAAGAATTTGACTCGCAATGGAGTACCATTTATTTGGGATGACCGCTGTCAGTTGGCTTTCGATTCGCTAAAGGACAAATTGACTTCAACACTAGTGCTCGCATTGCCTAGGGAGGAATGAAGTACTTTGTTTTTATCGATGCATCATTTCGTGGACTTAAGGGATTTCTATAGCTAGAGGGGTGAGCTATATGTTATTCATCTCGCAAGCTTAAGCCCCATGAGAAGAACTTTCCCACTCACGACTTGGAGTTGGCAACAATAATATTTGCCTTAAGGATTTGGCGGCACTATATTCTGAGGGAGAAGTTTCGATTATTTATGGACCATAAGTCACTTCAGCACCTTTTCACGTAGAATGAGCTGAACATGAGGCAGTGTAAGTGGCTTGAATTTTTGAAAGATTATCGGTTTGACATCTAGTAAAATTCAGGGAAGGCTAACGTGGTGGAAGATACATTGAGCCGTATGTCGATAGGGCATTTGGCAGTAATGTGGAAGGCGAAGTGGGTTGAGATTTTTCAGGAGGTAGTTAGGTGTACATAGCAATGATGACCATCACACCCAAGATCATTTTGGGTTTATGAAGTCACAAGTATGGGATCCTTCTCTTTAGGAAAGGATTCATCAGTTATTAGTAGGTCGAGCAGAGTTTTACTCAATCAGTTCTAAAGGTGGCTTATTCTTCAATGGGAGGATGATTATCCTAGACAATGAGGGCCTACTTCATGCGATTATAGAAGAGGTACATGGGTCATGGTTTTCGATATATCCCAGAGGGGATAAGATGTACCAAGATATACGGATGCAGTATTAGTGGGCCGAAATGAAGCGAAACATAGTAGAGTTTGTCTCTTGGTGCACCACTTGTCAGATAGTGGAGGTTGATAAGTATGGTGAATCAGATGTTGTAGGATATGCTAAGGATGTGTATTTTGGACTTCAAGTGTAGCTGGGAGGAGTATTTTCCTTTATTAGAGATTACATATGACAACTCATACTATTCACTATCGGCATGGCACCGTTTGAGGCATTGTATGGGAGACCTTGTCATTCTCCCTCTTGTTCGTTAGAGGTGGGGGAAACAAGCTCCTCGGGTCAGATTTGATTCAGGAAACATTAGAGAAGATTAAGTTGGTCACGAGTCATATTCGAATAGCTCAGGACAGGCAGATGAGATACGTCGATACGAATCAAAAAAATTTGGAGTTTGACATGGGTGATCAGGTGTTATTTCGGGCATCTCCTGTCAAGGGAGTGATACGGTTTGAGAATAAGGGGAAGTTGGAGCCTAGACATGTGGGGCCTCTTCCCATCATCGAGAGGGTAAGGCCAATTGCATATAGGCTCGCATTGCTAGAGCATTTGCAGCATATTCATGACATGTTCCATGTGTTGTCATTGAGGAGGTATATCAGGGACTCTGTGGCTTATCGAAACATACCGTTAGAGGAGATTGACCTGAAACAGATATTTTATATCAGGAGAGACATGTTACTATTTTGAGTCATAGCGAGCGAAAGCTTCGGTCAAAGGTGGTACCATTAGTTCGTGTACATTGGGGACACCACATTATTACTTAGTCGATGTGGGAGCATAAGGATAACATGTGGAAAAAATATTTGGACCTCTTCGTGGAAGGTATGATCGAATTTCGGGAATGAAATTCCGTTAGTAGTCCCCGTTCTTTTATTATTATTTAATTTATGTGTGCGTAATATTATAATTTAATTATGGGAAATTAAATTGGATTTTAGTAAATATTAATTAGCGAGGTAAAGAATTAATATTTTATTTTTATTATTATTATTATTATTATTATTATTATTATTATTATTATTATTATTATTATTATTATTATTATTATTATTATTATTATGATGATGATGTAGTTGAATGTGATAAGTAAATTGATATGTGAGTTATTATATGTCGCATATGAGTGAAAGCGATTGTTTATTATTATATGTCAACAGAGTGTTACATTGGCGGATTGATATAATTTATGGGCGACGTGCATGTCGGGCCTTATTAATGAGATGATAGCATATTTTGAGTTGGATGACTCGGATGACCTTTTCGAGTGTCTCGGTGATCTGGGAAGGGTCGAAATAGTCTAGAATAGGTAACCCGGGTGTTATGATTAGGTTGTCGGGACTTTTTAAACATAACAGGGCCCGCATAACGGTAGGAGGGTCTTTTTACACTTAGGTGTAAAGTGGAAAATGGGATTAGGACAATAAAATGAGTATTTTCTGAAAGTGGCGGAGGCCCCCAAATTTTAAGCTATTAACTATGAGATGTTTCAATGTTTTTACAAATTTAAAAATCATTTTGAAACTTAATAATTAAATACTTCAAATTTTAATTTCTTCGAAATTAAAGTTAAGCTAAACAAACATTTGAAATTTAAGCTTAAACAAAATTGATTCAATTCAAGGTAGAAATTATGCCACACAAACTAATCATGCATTTTTTCCAAATTAAATTAAATTGACTTAAATTAAATTAACCCAAACATTACCCAAAAATAAACTTGCACTATAGTAAATTATTTTGTGTGTAAACCAATTTTATCTTTATTAAACCTAAGCATACATCTAGGTATTTTGCAAGATAAAAATAAACACAAACACACTAAGCCGCGATGTACGAGGAAAACCCACAACGGGGAAAACCTCTGATGGCTCTGACTACAAATCCACTAGGTATGGTATGTTTACAAAAACAGGACAACAGACTTCCAATAATGACTTGACTCCGTCCAAGCCTTGACGTTCCTTCTTGCTTCAACCTCCGCCCAATCGATAACTCCGGAGTCCACCAACGGGATAAAACTACCGTCAAAACATATGATGGCCTTTCCAATGTATGCACACCACGAACCAAGAAAACGATCTCCTTTTTGAATAGATAAAGAACCCCAACAATCTCATTTGATGGGTAGCGACGAAACCCGATGCCAACAATGATCTCTCACAAATATATATATATATATATATATGAATACTTGCATCATAGAACAAACTAAATGGGTGTAAACATGTGTTTTGTAGAGATTAAATCATTGAAAAATGTAAACACATAAAAGAACTTTTGGTTTGGTAATATTTTCACTCAAAGTATGTGAAAAACTTCCAAAAGTTATTTTTGAAAAACTATTCCCGTAACATATTAAATCAAACAAAAAGTAGAGGGTAAGTGGGTGGTTTTTGAAGAAATTGTTAGAAAACTGCTAATGTCGTTCGAACGACATTTCAAAGTCGTTCTAACGACCTTGTTCAAACGATATTTTTAAATGAGATTAAGAACGAGATTTCAGAAGCATTTTTCGTTGGAAGTTTTGTTCAAACCAAACTTCTAACTTGAAAATAGTAAAAGGATTACACAGCCTCATTAGAATTTCGTTCGAACGACTTTACAGAAAATAATAATTTTTATTTTAATTCCAAAACTTTTATAAAAATCTAAAATAATTTTTGGAGAAAAATTAAAGTCCATAAAAATGTTTTATTAAAAATACACCCAATTAAAATATACAAGGTCCTAAATATAAATAATTGCATTCATACCTTTGAGACCTTGGATTGATATAAAGTTGATGACGTGAAACATGGAACTTGAAACCAGATAATGATGAAACTTTAAATCCATGTCCGCACGACTTCAACTTAAATGTCATAGGCTTGAAGGGATAACCTCTATCCTACGACTCAAATTGTTTTGTCCAAAATTAATCCAACACTACAAATTGACTCAATTGGAAATTTTCCCTTACAAATCTCCCCCTTTGGCAGTTTCGGGACAAAACCAGACCAAAAAATCCTATGGGCTGTCAAGCACGCCTAGACACAATCCCACCCATAAAATAAAATGAAAAACGAAGCTTAACTCAACTCAAGAATGCTTTGCCGCTTTAACTAATTTGCCACTAAAGATAAAATCCTGCACACTTAAACAAACCATTAAATGCATAGGGAGTATCAAAAGATTAAATTCTAATAATAAAATCCCCCCCCCCCCTTAATTAATTATCCCCTTTATCTAACAACTATCTTTCTAGAAAGACGTCTCCCCCTAAGTTAGATCTCCCCAAATTTTCAAAGGATTAGATATCATTTCTCCCCCTTTTGGTTCCGGAATAGAAAAAGGTAAAAGAATCATCAAATAACTTATTTCTACGCAATTAAATCAAATATTACCTCTAAATTAAACAAGGGATATAAATAAAGAAAAACAAGTTAAACATACAATGGTGCAAAAAGTGACAAAAGCATTAAGGCATATGGGCAACAATGAAATGCAACTAATCCATACAAATATTAATAGGAATCAACTATGATGCGATAACAAAAGATATCATTAACATGTATTATGCTAAGCATGGGATATCAAACACAATTTGCAACAAGATAGATACCAATTTTGAATTCAAAGCATACATGGACTAGCGAGCAAGGAAAAGACTCAAAAATAAAGATACCATATGTGTGTGTGTGTGTGTGTGTGTGTGTGTGCGCGCACACACACACACACATAAATATACCAATAATACACACGCACATATACATAGGTATAAACACCAGAAGCAACACAAACCACATTAAGCTTTCCACACTCATAAGGCAAAAATGTGTCCAAATACATGTGGTAAACGGAAATGAAGGGGTGTTAACGAGAGACTAAAAGAATATAGACCCAATCACCTAAACATGTTCATGGTGTTCTCATTTGATTAAGAAACTTTATCACACTTAAATATAGCCTCATGTGACAATATAAAGTGAACTCAATGAACAGACAAACACAATGCATATAAGCCTAGAATATCAATGATTCTATAATCCAATAAAGTCATGACAAGAATAGCATAACTAGGATACCAAGTCATTGTGCAAACCCGTTGATATATCTAACCAAACTTCCTCATTAATATTCTTTTTCTTTCTCTTATGAATATACCAACTAAACAATGAAGGCCTTGGCCAATTTTTTCAATGCCACATTTTTAAGGCCAAATTTCAATGGTGGATTTTCACGCAAAGAAATTTTGTCTTTCGCAACCCGATTCCATTGATAAACAACTAAAACACCGGATAAATATTTTTCTATATTTTTTTCAAATCCAAGAAACGGTTCTCGCATGAACAAATCTCCATAGTCATAGAAACATGTAGATGACTAAATTGATAGGAGAACATCTCACTTAGCTCAAATATACATGTGAAGTTAAGTTTCAAATGACCTCGTGCATGTGTGAATCGAGGCATATAAAAATAAAATCAATTAAGCAACATAAAATCAAACTACTCCATGCAAGAATGATAAATAACACTTTAAGGATTGAAAATCTTAATCAAAAGTTATAGTCACATGGAAGCGAATATGATATTGGATTCAGACACAAGTATATGCCACAAAAAATGTGTAAAACTAAAATACACACAATTTTTTTATTTTTTGAGTTTTTCAAAAATTTTACCAACCACAAACAAAAATCAATTCAAAAGAAAACAAAGAAAAATCTTTTTTATATTTTTTAATAACACCAAACAAAATAAAATGAAATACAAAAGATAAACAAGTCATAATTCTAGCAACAATTTTTATAATGAAGCATAAACTAAAAAAATAACAAACAAACATACAACTAGCAAGACTATATCAAAATGCACATAAGCTAGTGTATATAAACAAAGCTAACACATTCAACCTTTAAGTTTAGAATGGGAGGTATCACGTGCAAGCAAATGAGAATAAAAAATCATATCTTGTAAAGCCACTAAATCGGATCTCCTAACTCACACAAGTGAAGTGTGACACTCTCGGGATTTGAAAATTTTGGTTACTCTACCATTGAACTTCTTAGGACCCTTTTTAAGATAAAAAAAAATTCTAAGATGACCATTTCGACCACAATGTGTACAAGCAAAGACCCATCGAAAAGTAGTACCTAAGGATTGACCTTTGAAAGTGTTCTTAGTATATTCTCTCAAACTTATGGTTTTGGCTTTATTAGTTGAATCATTTTGAGTTTCGAAACCAATACCACACAAGTCATTTTTAATTTGGATGGTTCCAAGAATTTTATCTAGTTTTTGGGACCTACATTCCAAATCAAATTTGGCCCTACTTAAATCTCTCAATTTCTCTTCTAACTCTAAAATTTTAGACTCAAGCAAACACTTACTCTCTTCAAACCCAAGAAGCTCTTTCTTTATAGCCTCCATTAACCCTCTAAGGCTATCTCCCTCACTGTCTACATATTCAAGCTTCTCACGAAGAGCTCTCTCACATGTCCTAAGGTCTTCCACTAAAGCACTCTCATTATTAACCTTGGCACGTTCTCTCAAACAAGCTTCTAACTTCAAGTTGGCCCATTTTAATTCAATCGAATTGGAATTCAACTATTGAAAAGCTACTTGAAGTTCACTCACATAAACTTCTTCTTCTTTTTCACTCTCACTTTCTACTCCACTCTCATTACCATCAAACACATGGGATTCAATAACAATGGCCTTGGAAGTGTCATGTAACGGAATATCATGATCACATGACTTTCCATAAACACGGTAAAATTGCGCTCAATGGGAGAATCTGGTCCATATTCCCTATCACTATCACTAAGGGTGTCATTATATGAAATTGGTTGCTTTCCCTCCCTACTTAGTTTAGTGGGACATTCTCTAGCCCTATGGCCATAACCCTCACAACCATAACATTTATTCGACTCGTCCCAATTAAGATCTTCATTATACATTGTAGGGAATTTCTCGGCTTTATCATACTTAGACTTATCAATTTTTTTAAAATCTTTTTTAAGATTGTATTTATTGAACTTAATAAGTTTTCTAAACTTCCTAGAAAACATAGCAATCTCATTGAATTCGATGTCATTCTCATCATTCGAAACTTTTTTTCCTCCTTTCGGGCTTTTAAAGCAATGCCCTTATCTTTCTTTTTCTCATCCTTGGAGGTAAACATGACAAGTTCATAGGTTTGTAAGTCACCTACGAGCTCTTCAAGTTTCGTAGAGTCTAAAGTGGGTAAAGAATTTAACATGATCACTTTTGTAATAAACCTATCGGGTAAGGACCTCAAAATTTTCTTTACTACACAGTTGTAAGGTATCTTTTCCCCTGAGTTAAAAGATGAATTAACACTATCAGAAAGTCTAGTATAAAATTCATCAAAAGTTTCACTTGCAAGCATTTTAATGGTTTCAAATTGAGTGGTGAGGTTTTGGAGTTTTGAAGCTTTCACGACACTAGTTCCCTCATGGGTGAGTTATAAAATATCCCAAGCTTCTTTAGCAGTTTCACACATCATGATACGTCAAAATTCTTCCAGTGCGACCTCACTAAAAGGAGCATTTAAACCACGGGAATTAAAATTTGTTAATTTAAGTTCAATTTTACTCCATCTCTCTACGGGTTTAGGTACACGCTCATTTTCAACGAGACACGTAGGTGGAGACCACCCATTAACTACCGATTGCCAAACCCTTTCATCTAAGTAATTAACAGCCGATTTCATTTGAGCCCTCCAATACGCATAATTTGATCCATCAAAAATAGGGAATTTGAAAGCAGTGAAATTTCCATTTTTTTAAAAACAAGCCCAAATGGACCTAAACGCAATAACTTAGCGTTCCTAGCTCTGATACCACTTAAAAGAGGTAGAGGCCCCCAAATTTTAAGCTACTAATTAAGAGATGGTTCAATTTTGTTCCAAATTTGACATTGCTTTTAAAACTTAACAATTAAATACTTCAAATTTTAATTTTGTTCAAAATTAAAATTAAGTTAAACAAATATTTGAAATTTAAGCTTAAACCAAATTGATTCAATTCAAGGTAGAAATTATGCAACACAAACTAAACATACATTTTTTCCAAATTAAATGAAACTGACTTGAATTAAATTAACTCAAACATTAACCAAAAATAAACTTGCACCAAATTAAATTATTTTGTGCTTAAACCAATTTTATCTTGATTAAACCGAAGCATACATCTAGGTGAGTTTGCAAGATAAAAATAAACACAAAAGCACTACGCAATGATGTACGAGGAAACCCCACAACGGGAAAAACCTCAGACGGCCCTACCTATAAATCCACTAGGTATGGCATGTTTACAATAATAAGACAAGAGACTTACAACAATGACTTGGCTCCGTCCAAGGCTTGACGCTCCTTGCTTCAACCTCCGCCTAGTCGATAACTCCGGAGTACACCAAATTCTTGGAGTCCACAAATGGGGCATAGCTATCGTCAAAATATATGATGGCCTTTCCAACGTATGCACAGCACGAACCAAGAAAACAATCTCCTTTTGGGGTAGAGAAAATACCCAAACAATCTCCTTTGTTTCGTAGAGATGAAACCCGGTGCCAACAATGATCTCTCACAAATATATATATATATATATATATATATGAAGACTTGGATCATAGAACAAACTAAATGGGTGTAAACATGTATTGTATCGAGATTAAATCATTGAAAAATGTAAACACGTAAAATAATTTTTGGTTTGGTAATATTTTCTCTCAAAGTATGTGAAAAACTACCAAAGTTGTTTTTGAAAAATTGTTCCCACACATATTAAATCTGACAAAAAGTAGAGGGGAAGTGGGTGGTTTTTAAAGAAACTGTCAGACAACGGCTAATGTCGTTCGAACGACATTTCAAAGTCGTTTGAACCACATTTCAAAGTCATTCGAACGACCCTGTTCAAACGTTATTTTCAAATGATATTTCATAAGCTTTTTTCATTGGAAGTTTCGTTCGAACCAAACTTCTAACGAGAAAATAGTAAAAGGATCGCACAACCTCGTTAGAAGTTCGTTCGAATGACTTTACAAAAAACCAAAAATTTTACTTTAAGTCCAAAACTTTTATAAAAAGATCTAAAATGATTTTCTGAGAACAATTACAGTCGATAAAAATGTTTTGTTATAAATACACCCAATTAAAATAATCAAGGTCCTAAATATATATAATTGCATTCATACCTTTGAGACCTTGGATTGATATAAAGTTGATGACGTGAAACATGGCACTTGAAACCCAACAATGATGAAACTTTAAATTCATGGCCGCACGACTTCAACTTAAACGTAATAGGCTTGAAGGTACAACCTCTATCCTGCGACTCAAATTATTTTTCCCGGAATTAAGCCGACACTACGAATTGACTCGATTGGAAATCTGCATTTACATTTTTCGCGCTTGATATCAACAGTCAAAAGGTTGGTAAGTATAAGGGTACGAGGGTCTTTTTTTCCACCTTTGATATTAGTATGAGAGTAGGAGGGTCTTTTTTCACTTTTCTTGAACTTTCTCTCAATCTCTCTTGTGAAAAATATCAAAGGTTGGTAAGTTACGTTGCACCCCACCTTTGATATTTTCCATAAGAGATACTGAGAGAGAGTTCAAGAGAAGATAACAGAAAAAAGATAAGAGAAAAGGCTGGGAGAAGAGAAAGAGAATTTATCTATGGATTCAACCCATCATCAAAATGTAGAGAACATCAAATTTAATCCACTAAGGCAAGAAGATACTTACTTTGAGTTAAAATTATACGTAGTTAATTAGTTTCATGATTAGAGATAAAAATTAGGGAATTAAATTTATAAAGATTGAAACTTTGATACATCAATGTAGAGATTTATATAATATGGGATCTCTAATTAAAATTTATTATTAGATGGAATTAATCATAATAGAATTTTGCAATTAATTCTAGAATTATAATAATGATCATGTAGAACTTTGATAAAGAGATTGAATATTTGAAAAATCAAATTAGGGAAAATTCTTAGTTAAATTAAATTGATGTTTGATATGTAATCCTAGGTTTTTAAGATAGGATTCACGATTAATAAGGTGTTATGATGGTTCTGGAATATTAGTATATTATATATGAGGCCGATTTCATGTTTGTAGGACCTCCATTGGAGGGTTTGGATGAGAAACAAATTTGAGGAAGAAAATGACAGGCAACCCGTGAAACTGAACTCGTTCATTGGGGGAGCGAATCAGTTCACTCAATCAAACTGATTCGGTCTGTTAGCAAACCATTCGATTTGTTGGCCTTCCCAGTTTTAGTTTGTGCATTATTTTGACCCGTTGGAGCTTGGAGCAGGGGCTTCCGGGGTACTGTGAATAACTATGGAATGATTTTTTTTTGGTTCGTCACATGTGATGGGCCAATGATTAGATGGGTTTGAGTGAGGAGAACAGAAAATTCAAGTGAGTCATAATTTAAATAATTAATCGAAAAGTTGGTTCGAACTTTGGGATTTGGTGAAACGTGTGTTGTGCGATAGGCATATGAGTTCCGTACTTTATATATACATATTAAAGTGACATATATATATATATATATATATATATATATATATATATATATATATATATATATTTGTGTGTGTGTGTGTGTGTGTGTGTGCGCGCGCTACCTGCTTATATCCAACATACCTATTCGGTAGTGCTATCGTAGAAGGTTGCGCGTAGTGGACAGTCCACCCCAGCATTGACCAAGAGGTGTCGGATTGATTCCCTAGGTTATAGAGCTATTGCATGGCCACTATCCATATGTGAGAATAGGTATTGGTTTGGAGATCGATTGGGTGCGATGTGGTATGGTTGTGACCACCAAATGTATGTCTATGACCACCTCCGTAGAATTTGTTATGTTTGGGATCAGTGGTGATATTTGGACTCGATGGCTCAATGTGATGCGTTATGCTTGGAGACGGATAGCACACGAGGGATGTATTCATGAGGTCCAGGATCTGGGCATACAGTTATACGTATATAGTGAGCGACATATATGTATGTTTATAGGATATAGTGTATATATCTATTTATAGCACGAGTGTGGTTACGTTATGTTTATTACATGAATATTTATTTATAGCAAGTGGGTCGTTAAAATATCGTTTATGAGCATACACCAAATGAAGGTTGTTATACTCAACAATAAGGATTATTAGCGAGGATTGGGCTTATATAGACGTGATGTGTGCTCGTTAGTCTGGGTAGTTTAATTTGGATAATAAAATAAACATGTTAGGTGCGCACTATAATTGATTGGTGTGATTTATCTCATGTGAGTGTTACCATTTAATTATGAAAGTAATACACTAGAGTTTTAATAGATTTAAAACAATTACCTACTTGTAAAATATTTTTTACTTTTTGGTCTTTGACCCGTGGGCAATTGTTCTTCCTATTTTTTTCTTTTTACACTCCAGATGTGCATCATCATCAGTCGGGACCACGAGGATAGATCCATTCTTGTCGTTAGGGTATCTATGCACGTTACTATAACACCCCGTATTTTTCGCATTTTTAAATTACACGTGTGAACTTAATTTAATTAAATCGAGAAATAAAGTGCCTTAAATAAATAATAATTAGCAAATAAAAGGATTAATTTTTATGTTTACCTATATTTACTTGTGTAATAATAAATGAAAAAATATTAAATTATATTATGTCGTAAATGGGTTAAAGAGATGGGTTTAATTGTATCTCATTTGTGACAAACAATTAGAGTCCTATTGGGCATGAGATAGAAAATTAATGTTAGATAAATCGGATGGTAATTTCAAGTGCTCCAATGGCCCAAAACGGGTCAAAATTGTTAGTTATAGGTGCCCGTGGGTTTAATTGGGTTACAGCCGCTTTTTAGGCTAAACGGAAGTCGTAAAAGGGTATTCGTGTCATTTTACACATAAGGACTTGACTTAATTTTGGAATTTAGGGTGTTTAGGGTTATAATTAGGTAAGGTGGATAGAGTTAGCACATATCAAGAGTCCAGGTCTTTGAGAGAGGAGAGAAAAGAGAAGAGGAAAAAAGAGAAAATTAAAGAAAAAGGATCCAAGGGGAGATCACATTCATCCGAGCTCAAGAACATTGATAAGATTGGAACTCAAGGAGAGAATATCATAGATTCTTCCATATCTTGGCAAGTACTTAACTTGATTTAATCCTAATGTACTTTCGATAATTCATGTAGAAATTTGGTTTAGGAAGAACACAAATTTTAGACGAGAGAAAAGTGTAAAATTGGGATTTTATTAATGAAATCATCGAAGAGGAACCTTATTACGTTAATTTGTTAGATCTTGTATGAATAGATGATAAAGATGGAATATTGAACTAGGATTTGAAAATATACACGAATCTTGATATAAATTGATGATCTTATGAGTTAGATGTTTTCCGAGATGATTCATGTGTAGAAACCTGATGATACTGTAAATAGCATCACTGAATAAAGAGGTAGTAGAGCTCAAACAGGCATAACAATGGAAGTAAATAACAACACAGATATGTAAAAGGAGATAAGGACAAGAGGATAAACACACCAATATAAGTGGTTTGGCAATTGCCTACGTCCACTGTGTAAGTGAATGTAAGTATCACTATCAGAAGAGGGCTCTAATGGCCTTAGCAACACAATCACTCCACTTTCTATCTCTACTGTAAATGCACCAAAGTGTGGCTAGGGTTTGTAACTGAGGACCCTCTACAAGGTAGGAGAAGACAAGTATATATAGTGCTTGGGGGGTGTAGTATACCCCCAGGCATGCAATGAGCATGTGTAGGATGATCTAGCCAATCTAGTGAAGCCACTTATCACTATCACATGTAGAGGATGGTGATGAAATATTCACTCACGTGCCAAGAAGATTTGGTTATAACAGTTTGTCCACGTGGGATAGGCCATGTTGGGATCTTATACTGCTCGTACAGTAGATGTCATCTGGGGGGTCTCGACCTAGAGTTTATCATCCTAGTTTTGAATGAGGTTGAGACAACGTTGATGCTAGAGAGGGTCGAGGCTGAGTTCATGAGTCAGTCCCCTGATGGGAGTCCTCCTTGGTCTTTGTCATCCTAATCTCGACTGAGGCCGAGATGACCTTGATGTTGTATAATGCCGAGGCTGAAGCACAATGTGATGATTTATGAGGCTGAGGCCGAGGCTGAGCTGCTGTATGAGAGCTATGAGGCTGTGGTCGAGGCTAACGTCTTCTGTTCCAACCCTTAGGCTGAGGATGAGGTCGAGGCACCATGTGATGAGATATGAGGCTGAGGCTGAGGCTGAACTACTATATGAGAGCTATGAGGTTGTGGTTGAGGACAACATCTTCTGTTTCGACCCTTAGGCCGAGGTATCAAATTCACAGCATGATGGTCGAGGTTGCTGCCATGAGATATGAGGTTTCCAATAACAGACTGATGATCTTGCATTAATAGGTGCAAATGTAGTCTCGACTGTAGTGATCAGGACGAGGTTGATTAAGTCATGGTCGACCCTACTAAGGGCGACCCTTATTTGGATGACCCTGTCAATGATTAAGCCGTGGACGACCCTTATCTGGATGACCCCGCCAATGATTAAATCGTGGTCGACCCTACTGAGGATGACCCTTATCTGGACGACCCTGCCAATGATTAAGCCATGGCCGACCCTACTGATGCCGAACCTTATCTGGATGACCCCACCAATGATATGTGAGGCTCTTGTGATGACTCGGCCATGAGATGTGATGCATGTCGTCCTAAGAGACGAGGGTACATTTTGGTCATATCAAAACCTGTACATTTATATTTGGGATTAGTTTAGTAATCATATTATGTGTCTATGTAAAGTTTAGAACTCCAAAGGTTGAATAAAAAAAGGATAATCCTATCAAAAATTCATGTTAACAGCCTAGTAGAACCGAACCAGTTCCCTAGGGGAGTGAACGGGTTTACTCATCAAACCGATTCGATCCAGCCAATGAACCAATTCAGTTTACTATGCCAGCCTCCCTTGCCTTTTGTGGTTTTCGTGGATTATTTAGGGATTGACTTGGTTTATGGAGTTTGGGAGATGGAATTTAACTTCTAGAAAGATAAAGGAAAGGTTAGAAAGCACGTTAGGTCATATAAGGGTAAATTACGGGCAAGAAATTATGAGTGTACAAGGGTGAAAGGATTAGGATAAGTTCTTAGGTAGAATAGAATGTTTACTAGAAACGTGAAGTTAGAGAATTAATCATAAGTAAATGGATACTTGATAAAACTCGGGGATTCAAGATAGACTCGAGATTTATGGACTAGTGCTACGAGAAACATTATGCACACTAGCCGATTATATATATATATATATATATATATATATATATATATAAGTACCAAGTGAAATAGTGCATGTGAGCTGAGTTTCGAGTCCGATGGGGTAATGTGGTACGGTTATGACCGACAAATGTATGTTTATGACCGCCTCGATTATATGTTTATGATTTGGGTAGGGGTGGATATTTGGGTTAGTCGTGTCATTTTCGGGTCATGTTGGTTTTTATTTGAGTATAAGTTTTGGGTACTCTTAAATCTATGCAAGTTAATCGTGTTTATTTCGGATCAGTTAGGGTTATTACCATAAACGGGTTATCATGTCAAAAATTGCCAACCCTAGATTTGGGTTCTGTGGTGAGATTCCGACCTTTGGCCCTAGGATGGTATGGGACGTACTTGGTGCTTGATAGCATACTATGGAATGCATCCAGGCGGACAACTCAGGGATGTCTTGTATATACGTATAAAAGAGTGTTATATGTGTATGTGTACTTAAATTAGTGTGCGAACATTAAATTATAACTAGTGTATAGTTACGTTAATTATATAATGGTACGAGTATAGTTCAGAATTACTATGATACAGCTTATGTGATTAGCTAAGGGATAAACAAAGTAAAGTAAAATATGTGTAGCACATTTGGTCTAAAGGTTTAGCGTATTGGACTATGTTAAGATTGACAAGACTAGTTAGGAAGAGTATTATAACTAGGAAATTAAAATACATGCGTTAGGTGCACACTATAGATGGTGGGCAAGGATAATCTCATGTGAGTGCGACACCGATGAACATGAATAATTATGTTGCATATTCATAATTTCATTTTAAATACTTGAAAATATTTCTAAAATGTTTTGTGCTCCGACCTGTATCAAAATTATTTTTCATAACCTTTTAGGTGCTCGACCATAGGAATGTGGGTGTTAGCTTGTCCTTCCAGTCACACGATGCAGCAGCAGGTGTGGATTCCTATAGGATTTGCTTATATGCCTCTATCCATTTTATCTACTTAGGATGTTTATTTCAGTTTTTATTTCAGGCATGTGGCCCCCAGTGGAACATCTTTCATTTTTATACTTTGTTATTTTATTTCATATATCAATTGGAAAATTGTACTTGGGATTTATCGAGATTTATTCGGTTACTTTATTCATTTGTGCCATTAGTATTCATTATTATTTCGTTGTTTTGAATGTTTACATTTATGATTGACTGTTTTATTAAAACAAGTTAATAAGTTTTTAAAATTTGACACCGAGCTTAATAGGTTATTAGTAATTATTTTAGCTTTCAACAAAGATGCTAAGAATGAACTATACTAAGATTCCTGTTTTATTTTAGTAGATGATTGGCCACCCTTTATTAGAATAGGTGGGGTGTCACAGTTACAAGACTTGATTTAGATGCCTCAGCTCATTCTATCTAGATAGGATCATTTCATTTTAGCTTTCAATTTGGGCGTGTTGCCCATAGATGGATAGGCTTTTATATTACTGTCGGACATTTTATTTATGTACGTAGTTTTATTTAGTATCTATTTCAGTTCGATTTTGGTGATCGATGGTTTATTCGGTTCACTTTTATTATTTATTTATACATGGTGATAATTCTATTAATTTTATTTTATGGTTTTATTTGTATTATACTATATTGTTATTGTGATATTAATGCGGAGAATAAAACTATATTGAGATTCCTGTTTTATTTTAGTAGAGGATTGGCCACCCGGTATTAGAATAGGCGAGTTATCACAATATAGTGGATAGTTTTTATTTACTGTCCTTTTTATAAATCGTCAATGATTAAAAAAATATAAATTGCATAGCACTCTCTATCTCCAATGTGTCAGTCTGATCAACTACGCGTGGGGAAGTATGGGGTGTTACAGTCGATGAGAGATTTGATGGATCTATACAAATTAAATGGTGTAAGTTTTGTATAAAAATAAAGAAATGGGGAAGGGGTTTAGTACCCTTATATAATGGCTTTGATACATTAAAGAATATCACACTACCAGAGCAATGCAAGTTGTATTATAGTGGAAGTTTTTGTTATTTTATTCAATGTTAGGTACATGGGTTTTACTTTTAAATATAGCATTACATCAGTTATTGAGGTTGCATGGAACTCTTAGACAAACTAATTCTGATAAGATGTACAGTGGTTGGATTCGTTTGAATATGATTAGGATCTGGAGGTAATTTTGCAAGTTTGGGAGTAATGTGAATGGGTTTAATGAGTTTAGGAGATTCTCCATTTGTTTGGAAATTATACTCGGTGGTTTGGGTGTGATACTTTAATAACTATAAACAAAATTTTCCTTTGTATTTTATACTAAAAAATTTAAGTCTCATTATTCCTTTTCCATTCGCCATTAATTAATTATGAGTTGGAAATGTATTAAAAAGGAGTGTTAGTAGGGCCTCCTTCACCTTTTAATTTGGATTTCAAGAAAACTAAAATGAAGTTGAGTTTTATTAATAGGAAAAAAGGGTAAATGACTATACCCACCACCAAGGATCATAAGTGAAAAATGAGAAATGACTAGAGATGAGTCTTATGATATTGGCCTACTTAAATATGAAATATAAGATAAGCTGGAAGGAGAGGGGGATTACCTTTATACATCATATCAAAGAAAATAGTTTTTCATATTTCTTATCTTTCTTCAAACCTTGGGGAGATTATAGCATTGTTTTATCTTTAAGATATGATCATCTTTTTTATACCTTTTGTATTAGCAACGTGATTTGAATTTTCTCTTGAGATTGATTATGACACTCCTTGATAGTCGCCTTCAATTTCTTTTTTAGCCTTTTATTTTAATAGACCATTAGATCAACAAGATACTGATTGATTTTTTTTTCTCTAATTAATTTTGTTTTCCTTTTTTACTTCTCGCCCTAATTTGAACCCTACAATTTAAGTTACAATATCTTTTAATGTAGCTATTAAACTTGTATGGCCATGTCTCTTTAAATTAAATGAACAATCCCAAAACTATTGTGACCGATGATCAAAACAACAAGAATTAACAAAAGATTCAAACTGAAAACACATATATTTTTAGTTTTTCTACACAATATGTTAAGCAAATGATAGAGCTATCAGATTATAAGATTTTAGTGCTTTATCTTGTGTTTTAAGAATGACATGTGTGGGGTCCAAACCATAAACGCCCCATTTCGGCTGGTCCTAGAAAGTCTAACAATATCAATACTCTGCCATAGTTTGGTGCATAAATGAAGAGATTAACACAAATGTTTATCATGTGGATAAATACAAACGCTTATCATCTATATATCAATAGGCTTAATTGGTTACCCAAAATCTCGAACAAGATAATCAGGAGTCATCACACGAGCCAATAAAAATCTAGAAGAGTTCATTAAACAATTCAATCACTTTACACCACTATATATATAACCCTAACCCTAGGATCAAAGGGGATATAATTTTTAAACTCTAAGAGACATTAATAAGAACACAGAAACCTCTCTATGGACATATGCAATTATTGAACCACCTATATCTTTATGTTGTGTGGGCATTTTTATATTCTTTCATTACTTGCTTTCTGGAACTCTTATATTATGATTAATTACACTCACAATTTGTGATATTTGTGGGAAATGGTTTTATTTTCTATGAAATCAACCCATACCACAAAATAGTCATAAATATCTCACCGCCCAGACAGTGCACCCCAACCAGGTGACTTACGAGTTGACCTAGCTTCACACAGTGTCAGATCTATAATTAGCCAGATGGGAATCCAAGATCCCATCCACAATAGCAGTTCTCCGAGGAGAGACACAAGTAGCCTATATTAACTCGGATCCACTGTTGGTCGACACATATGAAGCGAGGCTTTAATATCACGAAGAGGAAATTCACCTACAGATTTAGGAGAATTTGCGCCTTCTGCGATGACTGGAAAGTATGGAGAGGGAAATTCGTTAAGAGAACCAAAAATTTCATGGTCAAAATCCTATCCCTCATGTGAGCAAAACTCGTAATCGAGGAAGGAGCACTAGGCGCAACCAAAAGCGTTCGAACATGGGAGTCACCCAGGGAAATTCCACCGGGATAATGAGTGCCATAAATATGATATAATAAGCTTGGTCCGGAGGAAATGGAACAACACTCAGCACACTGAGGGGACAGATCTATAAGAGAGAAACTTATAAGAGCTCTAATCACTCAGATGAAGTCTCCTTTCTCAAGGGCCATTGAGGAGGAGGAGGAACCCCGAAAGAAGTCTGTAACCCCAACGTTTCAAATTTATGATGGAAAAATGATCCCATAGATCATGTTCTATAATATAGTTAGGCCATAACATTGTGGAATCATAACGATGCTCTCATGTGTCTAATATTCCATTTCAGGTTGGGAGATGTCTCCCAGAAGTGGTTTGGGAGGTTGTCTCACAAGTCTATTAAGAGTTTCAATGCCCTCACTGAGGCTTTAAGTGCTCGCTTTATAACCAGCAACTCACATCCCAACAGTATGGATTCTCTACTCACGATGAGGAAGAAAACCCAAGAGACCCTGTGTGAGTACGCCAAGCACTATTGGAAGACTTTCAACGAGGTGGAAGACTTCTCGGAGTAAGTCGTCGTAGCCTCTTTCAAGATAGAATTTCCCCTACCTCCATGCTTCACAAGTCCCTCGCCAAATAAGAAGCACACACTATCGATGACCTTATGTCACGTATTGAGAAGTATCCCAAGGTGGAGTACGTAGTCCATAATAGTCAGGCAAAAACTGGTCGCGCTAAGGTGACTAAAGGCAACAACATAGAGAATAACCCCAAAAAAATGAAGAAGAAGCAAAATGGTGCTAAAATGGTGGCAAAACGGATTCGTCCAAAGATTTTTAAGCCATCAACACAGTTTTTAAGGAACTAATTTATAAGATCTTTGGGAAGATTAAGGATCAACAGTTTCTCAAGTGACTGAAAAAGATGGGAAGCGATCCGACTAAGAGGAACAACACACTCTGGTATGCATTCCACAAAGAAAACAAACACAAGATGTAGAAGTTCAAGGGATTAAAATCTCTCTTAGAGGAGTTGGCCCAAACAGGGCACTTGAATGAGTACATAGAGATGAAGTTGACAAGGTCATCATCAATGGAGACCAAAATCTAAAAAATGTACTGGATGATGAGGTGGGAGATGAGTTTGTCATGATACATGGGGAACCCAACCTCAAACGGATCCTGCTAAATGAAGTTAGGATGGAACTCAAGAAAGTCACTGCAGTGATGGAGGACTTCAAGATAGATCCAGTCAAGATTTAAGATGGCAAGTGCAAACGATTAAAGGACATGGATTATAATAAACACGTAGTGTTTTTTGAGGAAGACTTGGTCGAGGTGAGAACCCCACACCATGATGCACTAGTAATCACTCTCAGGATCTTAAACTAGTATGCGAACAAGTTACTGATGGATTAGGGGAGTTCCTCGAAAGTGATGTACCAATAACTCTTCCACAATCTCAACCTGAAGATGTCGAACTTGAAAGAAGCTATTTTCCATTAGTTCGGCTTCGCAAGACAGATGATCATGCCATTAGGGAAGGTGGTCCTGCGAATAAGGGCATGGAATATTTTAAATCTCATTGAGTTTCTGGTGGTTGACATTGATTCGCCCTATCCTGTTATTCTCAGAATAGGTGGCTTCATGCTATGGGTGTTGTCCCTTCAACTTATCATACAAACTCAAAACCATCACAGATTAGGGCATAATGGAGATCATAGACAACCAAGGCATTGCTCAAAAATTCTACATCGCCGCCATTAAACCCAAGCAGTAGAAAATAAAAGGCAAAAAGCTCCTTTCGAAGATGTTCCAGTATAGGGATACTCCTTCAAAATAACAACTAAGGCACGGCCAACTAGGGGTGCATAAGACTAGAGTCCACCCCCTGATAGGGTCATTAAAAAGTTGGATGGGGTAGTTTTTAACGAGAGCCGACCAGAGAGGAATTTTTTGATTGACACAACATTTTTTGACCATGAGGGAAAAGAGTTGAGGACCTTCCTGAAGAAGAATCTAGATGTATTTACATGGGAGCCATAGGATATATCAAGGATTGATCTTGCAGTCACTTATCACTGTCTCCACAAAGATTCAGTATTCAAGATGATCGTATAAAAATCTAGTCGCACAGCCTCGAAGATGGCAAAGGTGGTGGAAAAAGAGGTACGGAGACTTCTGAAGGAAAGGTCCATTATAGAAGTTCAATTCTTGAAGTGGGTCTCAAGTCCAATAGTACTTCGTAAAAGTAATGATAGTTGGAGAGTCTTCATAGACTTTATCGATCTCAACAGGACTTGCCCTAAGGATAGTTTCCCCTGCTAAAGATATACCAACTGGTCAATGCCATTGCAGCACACGAAGGGCAAAGTTTTTTGGACACTTACACGTGGTATCACCATATTCCTCTATTCGTCCCCGACCAAGACAAGGCTTCATTCATGACACTATTAGGATTGTATTGTTATAAGGTCATGCCTTTCGACTTTTAAAATACTGGAGCCACATACCAGAGACTGGTCACAAAGATGTTCAACTAACAGATGGGGAAAACGATGGACGCGTATATCAATAATATGCTCGTCAAAATAAAAAGCAAAGATGAACACCTCAAAGACTTGTCCAACACCTTGGAAGAGCAAGTGCTCATTTGGGGTCCGGTCGAGGAAGTTCCTAGGCTATTATGTTCGCAAAAAGGGAATTGAAGTAAACCCCGATGAGACAGTGGGATGCTCACGACACTTAATTTCTTCATTTTAAATTCATTCGAGCGTTGTTGATTGTTCTTTTAACTACTCAAAAAAAGGCCGCCCTTGGAATAATGAGTGCTCTAGGTATCTCGAGAAAATTAAGTCTTACCGAAGCAAACCACCATTACTGGATATTCCTAATTAAGGGGACGCTCTCTACCTCTACCTTGCAGTCTCAGGCACGCGATTAGCTCGGCCTTGGTCTACGAGAAAGAGGTCAAACAGTTCCCTACTTATTATTCTAGTAATACTCTCCTTGATGTCGAACAGCATTATTTATCATTAGAAAAATTGGCCTATGCATTAATAATAGATTCTCAAAAGTTGAAGCACTATTTTTAATCCCACTCCGTCATCGTCATCACTTATTTCCCCTTAAAAATGTTCATTGAAAGGCTGACATCTCCGGACGCATGTCCAAGTGGTCGATAGAGCTTAGAAGATTTGGCATCATTTTCAACTAAGGACAGCGGTTAAAGGGTAGATACTAGTTGACTTTATAATGGAATTTATAGGAGATGTTTATATCAACCATTAGATGGTTGGGTAGTTAATAAATTGAAAGAGGGATTAATCCGAGAGATGGAGGATGTATGTGAATGGAGCCTCCAATTCCAAGGGGGTAGGAGTAGGGATTGTTCTTATAATGTTAGAAAATGCCATAATCGAGAAGAGGACCAGATCATGCCTTGAAGCCTCCAATAATGAAGCCGAGTACGAACCAATTCTAGCCGAACTGCGTAGTCTCATATACTGGAAGCAAATCAACTCGAAGTGTACTATGACTCAAAGCTAGCGTCCAACCAAGCCAGTGGAGATTTTAATGCCAAGAACGAAAGAATAGAAGAAGACCTCGAAGTGGTGCATGAGCTGATATCAAAGTTTGAGGAAGTCCACATTCAAAAATTCCCTCGGGGGCACAACAGTCATGAAGATGCTATCTCAGGAGAACAATCAAAGTGGAGATCCTCGCCAAGCCTAGCATTGAAAGGGTGATGGCCTCCGAGAATGTTCTTTCCATTAAAAAGGGTATAAATTGGATATATCCAATCATCGCCGACTTATAGAATGACGCACTCCTAACTGACAAAAATAAGGCTCAACAAGTCAAGGTGAAATCTGCTCACTTTTATTTGGGACTTGGGGAAAAGATTAACAAAAGATCTTTCACAGGACCCTACCTCTAGTGCATACACCCAAAAGATGTCGACCAAGTTCTCTATGAGCTTCATGATGGAATCTGGGGAGGCACGCAAGAGGAAGGTCTCTGACATTTTGAGCAATCAAGGAAGGCTATTGGTGGCCAAATATGCTTAAATACGCAAGTATATATGCTCAAAGTGTGAAATGTGCAAAAGAAAATCCTCCATGCTCTATCAATCAGCTAGCGACCTGAGACCTTTGACCGGTCCATGGTCGTTTTCACAATGGGTGTTGGATATCATAGGGCCACTCCCTACCGCGACAAGGAATCGCAAGTACTTACTAGCTGACACAGATTATTTCACTAAGTGGATTGAGGCAGAACCATTAGCAAACATTAGAGATGCTGACATGATCAAGTTCATCTGGAGGAACATTATAACTCGCTTTGGGGTACCAATTAGTCATAAAAAATAATGGCACACGATTTGAGAGTGGGCCTTTTTAAAGCATCTGCGAGGATCACATAATCAAAAACCACTTCTGTTTTATGGCATACCCCTAAAATAATGGCCAGGTAGAGTCCTCCAATACGACAATTCTCAAGATCTAGAAGAAAAGGATGGAAAGATCAAAGGGTGATTGAGTGGACGAGCTCCCTCACTTCCTCTGGGCGTATCACACCATGTCGAGAAGTCCTACCGATGAAATGCCTTGTGCCCTCACCTATAGAATGGAAGTCTTGATTCCATTCCAAGATGGACTACCGACCATGAGGATAAACGTCATCGAGAAAGACCTGAACAATGAATCCCTTCACGTTAAACTTTACCTAAAAAAAGAACAAAGGGAATAACCATTATCAATATGCATTCCTACCATCAATAATTGGCAAAGAAATACAACAGAGAGGTCAATCCAGGGATATTTTAGTGTGGGGTCATGCCCTCAAAAAAGTCCTTAGCAATGCCAAAAGGACGTCGGACGAAAAATTAGGGCCCAATTGGGAACCTCCATTCAAAGTGATCAAAGATCAAGGAGCCTCTCACTTGGAAACAATGAAGGGGAAAGAGATACCCTGAGAATGGAATGGGACCAACATCAAGAAGTTTTATTTTTAGTTTTATTTCCAACATATTTAGTTTTTGCAAATTTTCATTTCAAACTTATGTTGCTCGCAGTTCACATTCAAGTTAATAATAAAGACCCTGGTTATCTGCTCAATTACTTAGCCATTAAATTTATTTACATTATTCCAAAGTAACACACTAATAATTGGCATTAATTTTAGCTTAATTACAAGGGCAACCTTGCTTACTACAATTAAACTTAAGGTCTTCAAGACTTTTTCATTACAAACCCAAATGACCTCACGAATTTTACTAGGAAATAAAATGCCCTACAAGTGATCCCCAGACATTAAACTAACTCGACTTGGTCAGATAAAATCCTCAAAGGGTGGATTTCCCTTATACCAAGTGCATTTTTGCCATAGTCGTCTCTATGCTTAAGTTAGTGTGATGACACGGCCTAAATGGTAAGATAATAAAGATATAACACATGCTTGGCATAAATGAATAGAAAAATGTGATATTGGTATTAAAGTTCGCTGTAATGTAATATTCAGTTACAAGTTACAAATAGTGACAATTATAAAAGATCATTACAAACAGTACAAATTACAACTATTATGGTCGACGAGAAAGAAATTCTATGGTCGGCCTCCTTCGACTATCATTGGGATTGGTCGTTACTCATCATCATTTCCATGAGCTTTAGATAACTCCCAGTGGGTTAAAAGGTATGGAATCCAAAAAATCCAACTTCTCATCGTGACCAAAGGGAGGGCGCCTATATGCCGGACATACAACACGGTACATGTTCCAAATCTGAGAGTCTTGGGGCTCTTTCATAACTTTTAGTGCATTCAACAAACCATGTTTATAGACCACACTTATAGCCTCCTCAAGCCTAACTGGAGCATCCGCCCAACCTTCATCGTAACCCGCCAACCAGGTTGTGTGAGGACCAATCCTAATTAAGTAGGGAAGATTTTTCACATCACAACTGAGTCCCATCATCCTGATGTGATATCTTCAAATATCTTCCTCAACATCGGTGAGATTCTTTTTAATCTCACCATTTTTAGACTAAATTAGGGCACTGACCTCTCCTACTTCTTTTGCACTAGCAAGTTAGTGCTTCATTTCATTTATCTCATCTTTTATTAAGGAGCCCATGTCACCTAAGTCATTCAGGTTTTCCTTTAACTTGTCCACCAAGACTAAATGGCTCTTGTAGGCCTTAGTCATCTTTTTAAGGCCTTGTGGATGGATAAAAATACTCAGCGAGACTGAGCACTTGCATATTGACTAAGAAAATCATCCAAGTTTCCAATAAAGGAGTGAATCTACTTAGCAATAAACTATAGGAATAAACAAATACAAAGGTAAAATTTAGTAAAGATATCCAAACAGTATAAAAATTAAGGGAAGTGTTCTTTCATTAATATACTACAAAAATGGGCCAGTCCCTTATGAACCGAAAATGAGGGAAAATTACAAGTAGAATAAGTCCTAATGTAAAGTGCACTTATTCCTTCACTTGGTTTTTAACCTCAGCATCCCTTCCTTGGGTCGCCACATCCTCAGCCTCCTCGATCCTTAATGGAGAGCAAAGTTTATGCTCGCTGAAGAGGTCAGAGTCAATTGGAACCTTGGTCCTCACCAAGGTAGCGCCTCAGCCTTTATTGAGGCTGGATTTATGGACTTACACTAGCTGGCATTTGGTCTCCTCATATGCTTCAATGAATCCCTTATAAAAATTGATCTTCTTAGCCACAAGAAACTCGGCCACCTCATTGTCCAATCGATATTTCTCGGCCTTCAATTGAGAGTTCTCAACCTTGATATTCTCATTCTTGATCTTCAGTGCATTTATGGAGGCGCTGTTGGACTTCTTATCATTCTCATAGGCCTTTTGGGAATTGGCCATAGCCTCTTATGATTTTTTCATAGCTTCGCTGAGCTCATCATTGACCTTGGACTTGTTTAGGGGACTATCAAAGAGTTGTACAAACTCTACCACAAACTAAAAATAGATAGACAAAGAAAGTATTATATGAGTCTAGCTCAAAATAGCAACAACATGTAAAGAGGAGAAGGAAAGGAAGGTTCCTTACCAGTGACAAAGTTTGAGAAGCGTGGGTTATGATATTCTCGGGAGAGAGCTGCTTGAGCTGCTCACGGTCAGCTGTGAGCATACCCCCCCCCCCTTAAAAGGTCGTAGCCTAATGAAGGATTCTTGTCCATAGACATGGACTATGAAGACCTGGCATGAGTAGTAGATCACCCGTTTTGGAAAGTTTAGGGACCATGGGAGGTTTTTCTTTCTTCTTCTCCCTAATGACCAAATCCCAATCGTTGGCCTTAGAGCCTTTAACCTCAGTCCTCTTTAATAACTTTGGCTTGGGAGAGTAGGATATGCCCACCACATCATCATCCTCAATCAACAGCACTCTCTTTCTGGGTGCTATTGAATTATCGTCATCATTAAGGATGGAGTCTATGTCAAGGGATTTGAAAGAAGAAGAAATAGATGCATCCTCTTCCGGTGGAGAGAATCCACGAATGTAGTCTACTGGGCTATCAACAAAGATTAAAATAGTGTTCGTGTATTCCAGAAGAAATGAAGTTGGGCAAGGGTGATCACCACCAGCAAGAAACTCTCTCGCTCTCCAAGCCTTCAATAATTCTACCCCATTGATGTGGGTAAAAGGAGGTTCTTTCTTCTTCGAGCGAGTTATTCAACTTCCAGAAAGAACAGTTCATTGGTGGAGATAATTCAAAACATGGAGTGTGAAATAATAAAAAGGAGAAGTAAAAAAAGAGCATGTTTCAACCTATATCACCCCACCCCACCCCCCACCCAAAAAAAAAGTTGGGCACAGGAACCCATCATATTCTTCGCCCTCGGGGAGAGGTGGATGTTGCTAATTTCGAGCAATGAAAACCTAATCCCAATATCCTTTATTATAATCTGAAAGGTTCACTCTCACCTTCAGGTATGCAAGGTCATCGGTGGTGTGAGACAATTAGTAACAGTATTTGATCTCGTGGACACTAAGGTTGGTCCCATACAAATCATTCATTATGTGCAGCCCATTTATAATATGCCAAGTTATGGAGGAACATTGAGCTGGTACAACCCCAAAATATTCACAAAATTCTAAAAACAGTGGGGTTGGGGGGAAAGTTAGTCCCCCCTGAACTATGAACAAGGTATGAATCCAGTGCCACCCATCTACTGCAATAGCATTATTAGGCACGGGGGAACATTCAATTATAACCCAGGGAGGAATGGAATATGTTTTCTTAAAATATTCTAAGTTTTTCCCATGGAGAGTGTTCCCCATTTTTGTCAGAAATGGAAGAACAACAAAAGAAGAATGCGACAGAAACTAGAATAAGAGAATTACAAAGAACAAGATACAAAAAGAAGCAACAAAAAACCTTTAGGTCAAGTGAAAGCAGACAGGAACTTCGGAGTATTTTTTAGTAAGAAAGAAGAAGAAAAGTGACAAGTACAAAGTTTGAAACAAGTGAAGTTGAATTTTTTGCAAGACAACCGTATGGAACGAAGCTCGAGAATACATTTTTATCGGTTCATAATTCTCACAATGACCAGCATACCCCCCCTCGATTTCAACTATTTACGAAAAATCCTGACCATCAATCTTCAATGATATTTGAATCAATTTTGGGGGATTATAAAGGATTTAAAACTCTTTGGCCCAACTCTGACCCAATTTTGTCCAAAACATTTAGGGGCAATTGTGAGGTACAAATAATAAAAGCCCAATTTTGCCTGGTTCGATCAAGTCCAACAGGATCAATATGGTGCCATAGTTTGGTCCAGTAATAAAGAGATTAACATAAACATTTATCATGTGGATAAATACAAACACTTATCATCTAAATATTGATAGGCTTAGTTGGTTACCACAATCTTGAATGAGATAATCAGGAGTCACCACACGAGCCAATAAAAAACTAAAAGAGTTCCTTAAACAACTCATCCACTTTACACCACAATAAATATAACCATCACCCTAGGATCAAAGGGGGTGTAATTTTCTAACTTTGAGAGACACTAATATGAACTCACGACCCTCTCTGTGGATGTAGGCAATTGTCGAACCACATATATCTTTGTGTTGTGAGGGCATTTTTATATTCTTTCATTACTTGCTTTCTGGAATTCTTTTATTGCAATTAATTGCACTCACAAGATGTGTGAAAAGCAAACATTTTACTTTAAAATTTAAATTAAATGGCCCAAACTCAAAATTAAAATTACCATTCATTATAGTATTTGTTTCATTTTATTAAATAAATTAATCTATATATTATTACATCTCAATATAACATAAAATAAAATGATGATGATGATGATGATGATGATGATGATGATGAAAAACACACAACACTCAAACCAACTAGAAAAATAGAAATGGGAAGCGATGATTAACTATGAAGGCAAATCAATTTGGTTATGGATGTCTGACTTAAGCTTGAGAGTAACCTCATTCATCTGAACAAATGATTAGGATAAGTCTTCCTGTATTTATAAAAGATTAAAAATAGAAAATAATAAATTCAAATTTGAAACTAACATTGTTGAAAATTACAGTTAGTACAACTTCCAATTCCAACGACATTACTTGTTGATATCCATTCACAGTTAACTCATTTTTGAGTCCTTACTCTTAGTAAATTAACATTAATATCTATAGAAAACACCATATCATTCTCATAAGTGAAAGCATTAGGAGTTATGAAATCCAATTTTAAGTTTTGTAAGCCCATAAAATTTCACGCAACCATTAATGTCGAATTCTTGAGTTATTTTTAACTACTTTGTAATAATAATCTATAATAACTTTATCGGTGGGATTAACATTGACCGTAAATTTTTAATAACATTAAACACTATTATATCAAGATTGATCATAAACCGTATGATTTCAGGATGATGTCACACCATGGGATGAACATCATAATTACTTTGAATATGTACATGAGCTTATACAAATCCTACAAAAGGTGCATGGCTAAAAAAATGTGTTGTCAAAATGTTGGTTAAAAACACAATAATGCCTACGACCAACATACGTCTATTACTGGGTCACAATAGTCATTGTTCATATTTGTATTTGTGTGTCTTTTTACGTTTCCATCATCTTCACAGGCACATACTCGCGTGCGTACACATACGTGTATATGTTTTTGTGTGTGTTTGGCTACGAGGGATAATTTTGATACGATGGATATTGCAAAAAATAACCATAAGTGTTTGAAGTAGTATAAAAAACACAAGATATAATGTGGTTCGACAATGTTGATATTTCCTACATCTATGGTCGAAAGGGGAAAAGATATTTATTAACGGTAAAGGAGAACACTTTGGTGCTATAAAATCCTAAATTATATACAAGTATTCAGATTACCAAGTGTCAATATTTCCCTCAGGATAATGGGGCTTAAATTTTGCGTTTATCGTACTTGTATGTACTGGTGGCACAAGTATATACTTAACCACTATAAAAAGAGTAATTATCATTATTAAGGGTCGCGTCAGCCATAATGATCTATTATACATTTTGGATGACATATTTCACCGTTATTAGAAAGGATGTATCAAGGAATTTGAGTTAGTGGGGGCTAATTTATGGGGAATTTCTGGAAGTTTGGGGGTGGAAGCCCTCGAGCCAAATTTTTTGAGGCTATTTCTGACTATTTGACAAATATAACGTAATTTATTTGAGCTAATGAAAAGAGAAACAAATGTTTAGATCGACACTTTAGTCCCAAATTTAAACCAATAATATCCCTAATTATCCCTTAATACAAACCCCATATTGACAAATTCAATTCATTCAAAATTTATATCTAAAAATTGACTAATACAAACCCCATATTGACTCATTCAATTCAAACCCCAAATCAAACTGACACTCACTATAAAAACTACAATAAAAATTGACACTTATTACAGTTTACAAATTAATACAAATTGAAACTCATTATGAACCAAAAAAATATACAATAATCACTAGATTAGGTTAGGCGGCCAATAATAAATAAATAACTAGATTTACTTACTTGTCAAAAAACTACAATAATAAACTAGATTTACTTTTATAAACAAAAAAAAAACTAAATCAGAAGTGTTACTTGTCTAAAGTAGAACAGGACGGGAGGAGTGCACTGAGCAGGGCCCGGAGCTAGAGCGAGGAGAGGAGGAAAGAAGGGTTAGGCAGCCAGTCGATCGAAGCAACAGTTGGTGGAAGTTGGAATAGGACGGGTGATTTGGCTAGCAGTTGAGATGAGAGAGATATGTGAGTGTAGTGTGTGCGTGTTGTTGGTATTTACAATTAGGTTAGAAGAGTTAAAGTGTTTAAAATGATACATATTACCAGAATTTATTAAAATTTACAAGTTATCCCCAAATGTTTATATAAGTATAAAAATTTATTTTATTTTTAAAAAAAAAATCCGTGGGGGCTATAGCTCCCACTCCACTTTACGAAACAAGGAAAATATAGTGAATGACTCAAATGAGATAGCCAATAAGAGCATGACGCATCTCAATGGATGTACTCATCGATGATACTAATAACCATGGACGGAGCATAACACATGTCGAGAAAACAAATTTGGGCTTCTAGAAAATCTTTAACCAAACAAGTGCTCTCTAAAATCAAGATATATACCTATCACTATACTCATATTTTCCCGTCTGCAATCATAAATGGGTTGTCTCCTCTCCCATGATCTTTTCTGTAGGCAGAATTACTGTGAGAGGTTTAATGAAGTAATGAGAATTCTCCTAGTTTTTTGATGAAAAATGAAAAATGAAAAAGGTTATAAGGCTGGGATGAGAAATGGGAGTTAGGGAAATTTTCTATGATTTATAACTCTTTCCAAATTAACAAAAATAAAAAACCTTTTTTATATATTTAGCCAATTGAAAATATCCAAATAATGTAATTCTAAAAAAATCAATTTTTTTAGAAATTTCAGTATATTTTGAATATTTAAAAAATTATCATTATTATCTTTTGAAAATCTTGCAAATGTCACTTTTTAATTCTCAAATACTTCATTCAATGGTCACACCTTGTAGTAAAAAAGTTTTTAACCTTGTGAGAGTTTGAAGAACTTAATTAATAATGAAAGTTGGCGAAGAGTTTGGTTTGATTGGAGATGTAAGTTTGTTTGAGAGGATAATTATTATAAAATAAAATTATAATTTTGGTTTGGTTTGGTTTCATAGTGTGCCTCATTTTGTAAGGAATGCATAAAAATGACTTCAAAGGAAGGCTTTAGGTCTACGAATGGTTGTAGTGTATTTTTATATCATATAAATGAATGGTTTGATCATCTTAGTTTTAGATTATTCTGATAGAAAATTCAAAATTTTATATGTTTCTTCCAATTCCATTCCAAATATTTAAAAAAAAATTAGAAATCATGAAATTTGGGATTTCGAAAAAATAAAGTTCCTTATTTGTTTGTATTAACAAGAATCCATTGATAATTACATGATGTCAACTAATTGTCTATTTGTTTCGCATCACAGTGGATGGACTCTAATTTCCTATATTACATTTATTAGTTATCTTAGGATGTTATTGATTGATATCACATTACCTTTTTTACGGAAAAAATCGCTATTTTGGCTCATCGTCTAGTTTAGTGGTGTTTGTTACCAAATCTATTCTAAAGGAACAATAGTCTTTCATGGGGTATGTGATCAAAAATCATGTCCTGGGTGGCCTAATTCAAATTAATTAAATCTTAATTAATCAATTCATTCTCCAAAAAAATCGTATTTAATTTAAATTTTTAATCTTAGCAAATAAGATTATTTAGTAAGATTTACATGTGGTTGATTAAATAAATAAATGAATAAATAAAACATGCAACCACAAGAACACACTATTTAGAGTAGAAACCCTAACGAAAAAATCATTATTACACCCCAACCTAATTAATAAACTAGTACTAATAAATTTTGGTCTTACACTAAATCAACACAACTTGCATATAAGATAACAATAAAGCCAGAATGTATCCCCACTGCCCTCTGCTTAGATGATTCCACTAATACTAGAAACCAGTTTCTCACTTCATACATAGGTTGCACAACTCGCAGGTATTGGTATCCACCGATCTTTACTAGTACATGAGCTTATGACACAAATCCTCATGCTATCAACCCACACAATTTGTTGTGCTAAAATATTTATTTAGAATATTATAATAGATATTTAAAATCAAAAGAAATTAGGAAAGTAAGTGATTTACATGATTTATTCTCTCATATAAATCTCTCTTAAAACCAAAGTTATAGTTTTGCGAAACTAGGATGTGCATCAGTAAACACAGTTTATAAAGTTTTTATATAAATTTTTATAAAGAGAACAATGTAAACACATTTTACCTAAATAAAGACCTTGTTCGAATGAAAATGACCCTGTTAGAACAAGCACTTCGTACAAGGGGTCATAATTAGTAGCCTGGATCTTATGAGGTGCTCTTGAACCATAAACAATATTTCATACAAAATTTTATGTGTACATGATTCCCTCATCTGAAGTATAACTACTTAAGAGGTCCATTGTGTGACACCCCGCCTAATTAAACCTTGGGTGATCAAGCCTTAATTCAATTAAAACAGGTTTCTTAAATGGTCCATTCTTAGCATCACTGTCGAAGGCTTTTTAATTTACTAACCACCTAAGTGAAATTAAACGAGTGCCAAATTTTATCTTTCTTAAGCAGAATAAATAATCCATACCAACACATTACAATTCTAGTAATACTAAAACAGTTTGCATAAATAACTTAATGCAGTTAAAGTCTTGCCGAAAACCACGGCCAATAAAAGACAACTAAAAATCCATAACTAGAATAAACTGTAAAAGTTATTATAGGACAACATATCCCAACTAAGAATACTAAAACTGAGATCCTGCACTAGAACTGAAAAACAGGAAGCGTCTAAACAATCCCTGCAACATCCACACGTGCTGCAGCTCCCAAATCTCTGGAATGAAATCATGTTGGGTGTCCCTGTGGCTGGGCACCTAAAAGGTTTTTAAAATTTTTACATAGCAAGAGTTAGTACTCAAAACATTTGAAAATATTTTGCAAGCAGTTATCACAATTGAGTTATTGATTACACATATTAAAGTTTCTCAGAACTCCCTTGGACTTCCTCACATTTCTTTTATAGTACGTAACTATTGAGGATACTTAGTCTACCTAGTTATACTACCCATAACCGTAGGTAACTTATTTATTGTTCGTTGTCCTTATTCTTGTAATAATTACATCACGCTATAAATTATTACTAGGACATTTACAATTCATTTCATTTTCTACTATTCTAAATCAGTAGATTATACACGTAGAATACATTTTATCACACAATAATGTATTTAATATCAGTTATCACTAACATATCCTTTTATTACACATAAAGGACTCTTGGTTCGGAATGATTCATCGACCCCAAGTAAAAGTTTGTTCGGAATAATCCATCGACCCCAATTATTTAAAAATATAAATATATACACATATTTTGGTTCTGGACTCTTTCATCGCGACACCAGTTTAAAGTTTGGTTCGGCATTTTTCATCGACCCCAAACATATAATAACTTTATGTTAGTTCGGAATGTCACATCGACCCTAACATAATTAATTTAGGTAAAATTCTATTAACCCAAACTTTATATGATTTAGTAGGTACACACCCAACATATCAAATCATGCCCGTACGTAATATATTTTACTTATATTCACAGTACTCATTAATTTACAATTTATTTCACTATTGTATTTGTTCGAGTATTCATGCAACTCTAAGGGCCCTAGTTACCCATCCCTTAATTCAGTAGTTAAGTTAACTTTAACCTACTGGTATTTTTTTTCCGGAATTAAATCTCACTCTTTCTGTAATTAAATTCTCACAATCTCAACATATAGCTCAATTGATCGTTCTCCCGTTGGTCCATTTCTCCAAAATTCCCACTCAATCATTTATGAAGAAATTTAATGGTACACCTACTGGTGATTATAAGGTCTCCTCATAGGTAAAATATCATTACTAAGGTTCCCATTAAGCGATAGTAATTAAAAGAAATTTATTCACAAAATTCTCTAAAGTCCAGCCAGGGTCGATCGATCGAGGGGATATGGTCGATCGATCGACTGCTCGATCGATCGACATTCAAGGGTCGATCAATCAAGGAGTGACAGACCCAGTTCATCTTCTTCATGCGGGTTTCACCATTTTTATCTATCTATCTTTCATGATAATTCACCATATTTTCAACCAACAATTTCTAATCATTCCTACATGTTCTGGGATGATTACTAACGATTTAAACAACAAAATAATTATAAATCTTAGCCAAATTTACTAAAAATCTTTCTAGTATTCAAGAACCCTAAAAATACATTTTTTACATCTTTCATCATAATTCTAGATTTTTAGTTCGATTTAATCATCTAGTTTTCTATGATATCAGAATATTTGGAGATCCAAAAACGTCCTACATGCAATCCCTACCAACCATGGATCATAATCAATTGTTCTTCTCCCAAAAATATCATAAAAACTATGTTCTCCATAAAGCTTAAATATGGGTATTATAACTCAATTTATTTGGCAAATAACCACTTGCTTTATGATTTGTAGGGTCTGATTTCGTGGTTGTTGATGATGGTTGATGATTTTGATCCTTCAATCCTCCTTCCCAACAACTTTATGGTGAAATCTCCTTAGAATTTCCCTTCCTTCCTTCTTTTGCCTTAGGAAATTGTCTCTCTCTCTTATCTAATGGCTATGGTGTATTTTCTTTCTGTCTAACCCTAGCCTCAACTCTTATAATCTGATCTAGGGTTTCAAAATTCGTAGGTCTACTTACCCATAATTGTAAAGAGACAAAATGCCCCCGAATGGTCCCGGTTTAGCCCGAAAATGACCCGGTACTCAACTAGTACCCCCGGGTACACTATTTTGACTAATTCGACCCTTTTGGAATTAACTGTGGACTCTAAATTATCGTTTGAGTCTCTTAAATATTTTTCTACTCTCATCCTTAATTTTTGTCCTACGCGCGACACTCGGTTGAGATAACTCCGGTACGTCCATATAGTCACTAGACCGTACATATCAACATTAAAAATTTACTACTCACATTTAGTAAATTTTTTAATCGTCATATTCATCTTTATTAACATTTTATCTCATTAAATTACTTTTCTCACGTAATTTAAATAAAACGTATTTAATCACATTAAATTACTCTACTCACGTAATTTAAATAAAACTCACATTAAAATACTCTACTCACGTAATTTAAATAAAACGTATTTTCCTAATTAAGCAGAATTACGGGGTATTACATACTTCCCCTCTTATAAAAGGAATTTCGTCCTTAAAATTAGAAAATACCTACTGTGAATAATTCTGGATATTTCTCTCGCATATCTTCCTCCCGTTCCCAACTGGACTCATCCATATTGTGATGTCCCCACAATACTCGCACTAAGGGTACCACCTTGGATCGTAATTTGCGCTCACTATAATCCAGAATAGCCACGGGTCTTTCTTCATACGAGACATCTGGATGTAAGTCGATCTCCTCCAGTGGAATGTGCCAGAAGGCTCTCTCGCTCCTCTTGTATTTCTTCAGCGATGCCATATGGAACACATCGTGCATTCGCTGAAGATGTTCAGGGAGTCCCAATCTATAAGCTACCGGTCCCACCCTCTCAATGATAGGAAACGTTCCCACATATCTCGGTGCTAATTTCCCCTTTTTACCGAACCTCGTAATCCCTTTCATAGGAGATACCCGAATTAACACCTGGTCTCCCACATCTAGTTCCACGTGTCTCCTACCGGCGTCAACATAACTCTTCTGCCTATCCTGGGCTATTCGAATACGTCCTCGAATCAACTCTATTTTGGAGGAAGTCTCCTGTATCATCTCTGGCCCCAATAGCTTGTTATCCCCCACCTCTAACCAACAGGCGGGTGAACGACAAGGCCTCCCATAAAGCGCCTCAAATGGAGCCATGCCAATAGTGAATTGGTAAGAGTTATTATATGCAAACTCCACCAAAGGAAGGTATGGCTCCCAACCTCCCCCAAAATCTGGAATACACATCCTTAGCATGTCCTCTAACATCTGGTTTACCCTCTCCGTCTGTGGGTGATACGCCGTACTCAACCGTAAGTCGGTGCCCATGGCCTCCTGAAAGCTCTACCAGAAATGTGACACAAATATCTTATCTCGGTCCGACACAATATTAATAGGAACTCCGTGCAGCTTTACAATCTCTGAAATGAATAGCTGCGCGTACCGCATAGTATCATAATCCGTACGAACGGGTAAGAAATGGGCTACCTTAGTCAAACGATCCACTATCACCCATATGGAATCATGACCCTTCTGTGAGGTTGGTAACCCGGTAATAAAATCCATTGAGATACTCTCCCACTTCCACACGGGAATTTCTAGTGGTTGTAGCATCCCTGAAGGTCTCTGATGGTCAACTTTTATGAGCTGGCATGTAACACACCTTGAGACAAATTCTGCAATATCTTGTTTCATACATGACCACCAATATACTCGTCGCATGTCCTGGTACATTTTGTCCCCACCTGGATGTACCGATAATTTTGACCTGTGTGACTCTGTCATAATGGCATGCCTCAAATCATCATCTTCGGGTACTATCAGCCTACCATTGAACCGTAGTCCACCCTCTGAACTAATGGAGTAGGACTCTGCCCCCTTGGCCAGTAACTGTCGTACTTTGCCTTGACAAAATGGGTCTTCTGCCTGTGCCCTCACTACCCATAAAACACTCTCGGGAGTGATAGCTAGAACTTCCATGCATGCTCTCACCATTTCATCCTCGTGTCGAAGTTCACTCCACTTCGCCTTCCAAATTTCTGCCAACTCCCCGGTAGGTCTTCTGCTTAACGCATCTGCCACTACGTTAGCCTTACCCGGATGATACTGTATATCAAATTGGTAGTCCTTCACGAATTCAAGCCACCTTCTTTGCCTCATATTCAGATCCTTCTGAGTGAACAGATACTGCAATGACTTATGATCCGTGAATAGAGTGAACTGCTCGCCCAAAAGATAGTGCCTCCATATCCTCAATGCAAAAACAACCGCTGCCAACTCGAGGTCATGGGTGGGGTAATTCTTCTCATGTGTCTTAAGCTTTCGGGACGCATAAGCAATAGCCTTCTCCTCCTGCTGTAATACACCCCCAAGCCCTTGTAAGGACGCATCAGTATAGACTCGGTACTCCACTCCGCTCCTAGGCAAGGCAAGAACGGGGGTTGATGTCAACTTGTCCTTTAATTCATCAAATTCTAACTGACAATTGTCACTCCATATGAAGGGAACTCCCTTCCGAGTCAAATTCATCAACGGTCCGGCAATTTTTTAGAATCCCTTGATGAAGCGACGATAATAATCGGCCAATCCCAAGAAACTGCGAATTTCGGTCGGTGTCGTGGGCTGTTCCCACTCCCACCGCCAATACCTTACTCGGGTCAACAGCAATGCCTCTGCTAGATACGACATGGCCTAGGAACTGAACCTCCCGCAGCTAAAATCCACACTTCTCAAATTTGGCGTACAACTGATGGTCCCGCAATGTCTGTAGAACCATTCGTAAGTGTTCAGCGTGTTCCTCCTCCGTGCGAGAGTAAATTAGAATGTCGTCTATGAATAAAATCACAAACTGATCCAAAAACTCGCTGAATACCCTATTCATGAGATCCATGAATACTTTCGGTGCATTAGTTAGCCCAAAAGGCATCACTCTGAACTCGTATGACCCGTACCGTGACAGGAAAGCGGTTTTAGGTACATCCTCTTCACGAATGCGCAATTGGTGGTAACCCGACCTCAAATCGATCTTTGAGAAGTATTCATCCCCTCTCAATTGATCAAACAAGTCATCAATCCTCGGCAATGGATACTTATTAAGTATCGTCACTTTGTTCAGCTCTCTTTAATCCACACAGAGACGAAGTGAACCATCCCTTTTCTTTACAAACAACACTGGCGCACCCCATGGCGATGTACTCCGTCGAATGAAACCCTGTCCTAATAGTTGCTGAATCTGTTCTCTCAGGTCCCGCATCTCCGAAGGAGCCATGCGATATGGTGCTCTGGCAATCGGTCTCATCCATGGTGCTAGGTCAATAACGTTCTCTATCTCTCAGCTAGGTGGTAACCCTGGTATCTTCTGAAAGACATCCTCAAAATCCCTTACAACTGGGATTGAGTCCAGAGAAACAACAACTCCATGTGAGGTTTCCTCCTCAATATAATATAAATGAGTTCGCGATCCTCCCCTGGGAAGTGGCATTGCCACAAGTAACATCTCTTGTCCCGGGATGGAGAACACGATGGTCCTCTCATAACAATCTACCATTGCCTTATTATGTACCAACCAATCCATGCCTAGGATGACGTCATATCCCTCCATATCCAGCATTAGGAGGTCCGCCGCTAGACTCAATCTCCCGACCATAATGTCCACACCCTTACAAATCGAGTGTATAAGGGACCCACTACCCATCGGTGACTCCACACACATAAGATGAGTGTCTGTTGTCGCTAATAGGTCGACTATCCGTGCAAATCTAGTGGAAATAAATGAATGCGTCGCCCCCGTGTCAAACAAAATACTCCCCTCAAGCCCATGAATAGGAAACATATCCGCAACTGCTGGCGGTGCTGGAGGTGCCGGCTGAAATGGAATATCACGGATGTTGAACACACATCTGTACTGCATCTGCCCTGGTTGTGGGGCCTGTACTGCTGCTGAGGCTAATGGAGCCTGCTGTCCCTGTTGGGCACCCTATTGTTGTGCCCTGTCTGGCTGTGGACAATTTCTGCTCTTGTGACCCTACTAGCCACAAGTGAAACACTGGCCCAGGAACTGTCTCTGTCCTTGGCCCTGTTGTCCCTGACGTTGGCCCTGACGTTGGCCCTGTCGACCTTGGCCTTGTTGTCCCCCATTTTGATTACCTTGGCCCTGTCGGCCCTGAGGGACTGGTTGCTGGGGACCCTGTTGGCCCTGCCGGTCAAAGCGATGCCTCCCGTGCTTAAACTTCTTGGTAGAGTTCCCCTATCGGGAATCCTGCCCTATCTGGCCCACTGTTTGCTGCTGTGATGCGCACTACCGCCATCCACCTTGCCCGGTTGGCTAGGCTCACCCCTCTTATTTCCCTTCGTATGAAAACGGTGATCCTGACAGTGTAGTAGAGCGGCATTGACGACATCTGTGTAGGTTACCAACACCGGATTACCAATCAAATGATGTCTGATTCGCCAGGTTAGGACCTCCATAAATTTGGACTTCTTCCTCTCATCATTTCTCACCTCGTTTGTCACAAAATTGGCCAAGCGAGTAAACTCCTCCTCGTAGTCAGCAACTGAGCGATCACCCTGAACCACTTCACTGAATTTCTTCCTCATCTCTGACTCCACTGCTAGAGGGAAATACTTGCGGTCAAACCGCACCCAAAACTCAGAAATAGTCAAAGTGTCCCTCTCCTCGGTGGTGGTAACTGACTCCCACCACTGTAGGGCCGCTCCGGACAGACGAAAAGTGGCTAGCATTTGTTCCTATACCTCGGTGCACTCTAGCATGCGCAAGTGGCGCTGGATATTTTTCTTCCAGTTGCACGCTTCCACTACATCGGTACTACCCTGAAACTCGGGTGGGTGTCCATTCTGAAATGTCTCCCTGACTCGCTGCCAAGTAGATGGTCCTGCTGGAACTTGCACCACCGGTGCCACAGGGGGAGGTACTTGGGGCTGAGGAAAGTGGGCTGCTATGGCCCTCATAGCTGTCTCGACTGCCTGAGCCACTATCACTGCAACCTGAGTAGTGGAGATTAACTCTGGTGGGGGGGGGGGTGGTATCGGTACCTGTGGCTCCTGATGAGCTTCCCTCACCTCCTCTCTGGCTTCAGCCCTCTCTGCTCTCTGTTTCCTTGGTGGCATCTGAAATAAGATTCAAATTGTATAAGTACACAGTTTATACGAAATTTAAGAGCAGAAGTACGATAACGTAATAGTGGAAATTTTGAATCAACAATCCTAATAGTAGGGCTATAATACAACCAAACGTTACGCTGAATCGTAGTAAGCCGTACAGATCCTAAGGACACTAGAACCTGATGCTCTGATACCATCTGTGACACCCCGCCTAATTAAACCTTGGGAGATCAAGTCTTAATTCAATTAAAACAAGTTTCTTAAATGGTCCATTCTTAGCATCACTGTCGAAGGCTTTTTAATTTACTAACCACCTAAGTGAAATTAAACGAGTGCCAAATTTTATCTTTCTTAAGCAGAATAAATAATCCATACCAACACATTACAATTCTAGTAATACTAAAACAATTTGCATAAATAACTGAATGCAGGTAAAGTCTAGTCGAAAACCACGGCCAATAAAAGACAACTAAAAATCCATAACTAGAATAAACTGTAAAAGTTATTATAGGACAACATGTCCCAACTAAGAATACTAAAACTGAGATCCTGCACTAGAACTGAAAAAGAGGAAGCGTCTAAATAATCCCTGCAACATCCACACGTGCTGCAGCTCCCAAATCTCTGGAATGAAATCATGTTGGGTGTCCCTGTGGCTGGGCACCTAAAAGGTTTTTAAAATTTTTACATAGAAAGAGTTAGTACTCAAAACATTTGAAAATATTTTGCAAGCAGTTATCACAATTGAGTTATTGATTACACATATTAAAGTTTCTCAGAACTCCCTTGGACTTCCTCACCTCTCTTTTATAGTACGTAACTATTGAGGATACTTAGTCTACCTAGTTATACTACCCATAACCGTAGGTAACTTATTTACTGTTCGTTGTCCTTATTCTTGTAATAATTACATCACGCTATAAATTATTACTAAGACATTTACAATTCATTTCATTGTCTACTATTCTAAATCAGTAGATTATACACGTAGAATACATTTTATCATACAATAATGTATTTAATATCAGTTATCACTAACATATCCTTTTATTACACATAAAGGACTCTTGGTTCGGAATGATTCATCGACCCCAAGTAAAAGTTGGTTCGGAATAATCCATCGACCCCAACTATTTAAAAATATAAATATATACACATATTCTGGTTCGGGACTCTTTCATCGCGACACCAGTTTAAAGTTTGGTTCGGCATTTTTCATCGACCCCAAACATATAATAACTTTATGTTAGTTCGGAATGTCACATCGACCCTAACATAATTAATTTTGGTAAAATTCTATTAACCCAAACTTTATATGATTTAGTAGGTACACAGCCAACCTATCAAATCATGCCCGTACGTAATATATTTTACTTATATTCACAGTACTCATTAATTTACAATTTATTTCACTATTGTATTTATTCGAGTATTCACGCAACTCTAAGGGACCTAGTTACCCCTCCCTTAATTCAGTAGTTAAGTTAACTTTAACCTACTGGTATTTTTTTCCGGAATTAAATCTCACTCTTTCCGTAATTAAATTCTCACAATCTCAACATACAGCTCAATCGATCATTCTCCCGTTGGTCCATTTCTCTAAAATTCCCACTCAATCATTTATGAAGAAATCTAATGGTACACCTACTGGTGATTATAAGGTCTCCTCATAGGTAAAATATCATTACTAAGGTTCCCATTAAGCGACAGTAATTAAAAGAAATTTATTCACAAAATTCTCTAAAGTCCAGCCAGGGTCGATCGATCGAGGGGATATGGTCGATAGATCGACTTCTCGATCAATCAACATTTAAGGGTCGATCGATCGATCAAGCAGTGACAGACCCAGTTCATCTTCTTCATGCGGGTTTCACCATTTTTATCTATCTATCTTTCATGATAATTCACCATATTTGCAACCAACAATTTCTAATCATTCCCACATGTTCTCGGATGATTACTAACGATTTAAAACAACAAAATAATTATAAATCTTGGCCAAATTTACTAAAAATCTTTCTAGTATTCAAGAACCCTAAAAATACATTTTTTTCATCTTTCATCATAATTCCAGATTTTTAGTTCGATTTAATCATCTAGTTTTCTATGATATCAGAATATTTGGAGATCCAAAAATGTCCTACATGCAATCCCTACCAATCATGGATCATAATCAATTGTTCTTCTCCCAAAAATATCATAAAAATAATGTTCTTCATAAAGCTTAAATATGGGTATTATAACTCAATTTATTTTGCAAATAACCACTTGCCTTATGATTTGTAGGGTCTGATTTCGTGGTTGTTGATGACGGTTGATGATTTTGATCCTTCAATCCTCCTTCCCAACAACTTTATGGTGAAATCTCCTTAGAATTTCCCTTCCTTCCTTCTTTTGCCTTAGGAAATTGTCTCTCTCTCTTCTCTAATGGCTATGGTGTATTTTCTTTCTTTCTAACCCTAGCCTCAACTCTTATAATCTGATCTAGGGTTTCAAAATTCGTAGGTCTACTTACCCATAATTGTAAAGAGACCAAAATGCCCTCGAATGGTCCCGATTTAGCCCGAAAATGACCCGGCACTCAACTAGTACCCCCGGGTACACTATTTTGACTAATTCGACCCTTTTGGAATTAACTGTGGACTCTAAATTATCGTTTGAGTCTCTTAAATATTTTTCTACTCTCATCCTTAATTTTTTGTCCAACGCGCGACACTCGGTTGAGATAACTCTGGTACGTCCATGTAGTCACTAGACCGTACATATCAACATTAAAAATTTAGTATTCACATTTAGTAAATTTTTTAATCGTCATATTCATCTTTATTAACATTTTATCTCATTAAATTACTCTTCTCACGTAATTTAAATAAAACGTATTTAATCACATTAAATTACTCTACTCACGTAATTTAAATAAAACTCACATTAAATTACTCTACTCACGTAATTTAAATAAAACGTATTTTCCTAATTAAGAAGAATTACGGGGTATTACACATTGTTTCAATAACAATTCGCTCATACAAAATCATCATCATATAGTAGTACCTCTCATTCAAACGAGAGATTTGACTACTAGATTCCTTTCAAATTTTCTAGAAAAATAAAAACAAAATTATTTTCCCAAAAAATATATTTTGCCCTATTAATTATTAACTTCAAAATAGATATTAAAGAACTTAAAAAATTATTACCACACCTCTTGTGTAATGAAATTGTCTGCCATGTAATGTCATGTATCTATGCTTTGCTTTTGTCTTCAAATTCTTCAAAATAAAACTCAAGTATCAAAAGGATGCCTTGACTTAGCTTTGTTATATTCGGAAATAAATCCAAAACCAAAAAAAATGAAGGATTTAAAATCACATCCTTATAGATCTCCCCTTTGGCTACTCTAGAACGAAACTCAAAATTAGAAAAGATTAAAAAAATGGATTAAATAACCTATACAACATATTTACCAATTCCAAATCCCCGTGAGACATAATCACTTCCCTCGATCTAAAACTTCTTTTCTTTTTTGGATAGATGGAGGTAAGAACCCAACAAACAAAATGTCATAAGTCAATCAACCAAGAAAAAATAAATAATATTGTGGTAAATCACATGCTCAAGTGAGATAAATGATATATCTAGGCATGGTAATTCATTTATCTCTAATCATGGAAATACGGATAAATAAAATATCATGTGAAGATTAAAAAAAAATCATATCTTAACATGACCAAACAGGCACACAAAACTCATAAAAATATATATCCCCCCTATAATATGTACAAACCCATTGAATTAACCCATATTTAAACATGACAAAAAATATAAAAAGTTGAGTATAACAAAGGTTCAAGTCTATTAAGACCTAAATTAATGTCTTAGTGCAATACCCCGTATCTTTTCAAATATAAATTCAAGCCTAATTCATATCTACTTGGCTTTTATTGGACCAGAGATATATTCCTTAAGTTTTAATACTTGAATTATCTTATAGATCAACATATTTAGTCTTATGAATTATTTTTAATTTATGTGATGGCATGTTTTTTACGATTTATTTAGATAATTTTATTAAAGACATATTTTGGGGACTCATTTGCACGAACAAATACATTAAAAATAAAAAAAAAACAATGGGTTATGAACCCTTTTGTCCAGTTATTAATGGATAAATATATGTATTTGGATCCCATTTAAATACCTTAATGGAGGACCAATTGAGGAAAAAAGGGATTTATTTTTCAAAACCCTAGTTAGTCATCTCTAAGAATACATATGTTATATTACAACATTTAGGCTTCAATAAAATGCTATAGGATACTAGATAACATTGTATAAGAAGATAAAACATATGGAATATAAAGAAGAATGACCTAATTGATAAGAACGACCTATCTGAACACCATCTTGTCGCCTTTTTCCCCTCTCTTGTTGGTGGCTCCTCTCCACCCTCCCACCCCCTCCAACCTCTTATTTGTAGGTGCTTTAAACATCTATCTACACCCCCTGCTTGTTATGCTCCACTAATGCCACTAAATCTTATCCCATTAACTCATCTGCCCTCAATAGCTCCATCCATACCCCTACTTTGGATTAATCTCAATCGGATATTCTCAGCACTATACTCCCTCGTACCATTAATACCACTCTTTTAGTTTCTTTAGCTAATGGCAACAATGTTATTGAGCCTTCACCAACCATCTCTTCAACTGACCTAGTTGATTACCCCTCCCCTAATGTGGTTAGTCATCTCCCTCCCAATTTGGATCATCAATTTCTACTTAATGTTGCTTCTATGATTAGTAATCATGGCCTATACAGTGGTGCCAACTTCTTGTTTTATAACACAGTCACCTTCATAGTCTTATCACACCTCAAATGGTGCTTCCTACCCACTATATACTTCATACTCCCTCCACCATCTCCATTTCTAATACTACCTTTCCATTTATAGTTGTCCCTTCACTGATTGCTACTTCAATGGAATACATACCCACCCTTACTTCTAACCACCCCCAAACACCCCTTTCCCAGCACAAACACTAATGTGAATTGCCACACTTTACATGGTCCAGCTCCAATTGCTCTTATTATAACCTTGCCACCAAAACCTAAGGTAGCCACCATTATTTTCAAGTATTGTTTCTGGCCAACCCTCTAATCTTAATCTCTCCCGATGGTTGACCTCACTAGATCATATCAACAATGTGATAGATTCACTGTAGATCTTAAATATTATGTTTACAAATAAAACCTCTTCAAATTTCAATTCTCTTTATGGACGTTTTATACTTCCTAAAGGGGCATCCCATCTCAAAACTAAGGATCTCCATTTCAAACTTTCCTCTAAATGAATCACCACCCGTGTTTGAAAACTCATTCCCATTAGCAAGGGATATTTATTCTCAACTTCGTACATAAAGAGGACATGAACAAGTCATGGAATACTGGCGCTATAAATTTCTCACTAGGAAAATTCAAACTATTCCCTTGGACCCTTTATTTCACTCCTTCCACTCTCAAAATTTTACACACCCAACTTTGGGTTAGAATTCACGGTGTGAGCCTTGCCTATTGGCACCCTAAACTTTCACTTACCATTTCCAACACAGTTGTACCCCTCTTAATATTGACTCGAAAAACTTAAGAAATGATGTGGGACATTATTCCAGAATGCTTCTGAAAGTGGACCTCTCCTAAGATCTTCCCACAAAACTTTGGGTTAAAAGGCTTGGCTTAGGCTTTGAAATCACCTTCTCTTATGAGAACCAACCTGCTTTCTTCTCACATTGCTTTGTCATTGACCATCGTGTAGGGATTTGTAACTCCCTCAGGAGACTACAAGCAAATTCTAATAAGTTTTTTATACCATTAATGGAAAAAACACTAAGGTCACATCCACTAATGCTAGACATTTTACTCCTATGGGCACTGCTACCCCCACCACCACCACCACACACACATACACACAAAACTTCTCCTAGACCATCCAATGTTCATCCCACCTCCAACCCCTCTCCTTCTCCCCCTAACCCTCAAAACACCAATAATGTTTGCCTTAATGCTAACTAAGGCTCAACATCATTGCCACTTCCCCCTACTCCCACTCTACAACCTAGTGCTCCACTGCCATCCAGTTTCCCACTTGTAACCACTTTTCTCCATTCTTTTATACAACCCCCATTGCTGACATGACCTCCTATTTCTCTATCCCCTCTTCCCTTCTTCATCATATACCATCTCACCTTCATACCCCATTAGTGTTGAGTCTTGTTGGGTGTGATGTGGTATGGTTATGACCCATGGATGTATGTTTATGACTGTCTTCATTATGTGTTTGCGATTTGGTGATTGGTGGTGAGATTCTGACCCGATGGTCCAGGAGTAGTACGTGATGTACATTGCTCTTGATATCATACTAGGGATCCAGCCAGCGGGCCTATCTCGGGGATGATAGATATATATTTATAAAGAGTTATATATGTATATCTGCTTAAATCATTGTGTAAATATCCAAATATAGAAAGTGTATGGTTACGTTGCCTATGAAATGAGACAAATATTATTAAAAATCCCTAAGTTATAGTTTATGGATTAACTACGTAGTACATAGTATAGTGATTAGGCATAAATTCTTCACATTTATCCCCTTAATTTTGGTATTTTTATCTTCTCGTGTGGTGTAAACATCTTGGATTTGTCTCATATTTATGATACTAACCCTTTTTGGTAAGTACTTTGTGCTTTGTGTATCTCTTATGTGTTTTACAGGTATTTTAAGAAAGCTAGTGTGAAAGAGAACTCAAAATAGTGAAAAAAACCAAGAAATGGGAAGTTCAAGGGAATTTTTATAACTTTGTCGCCTTAGTCCAGAGGTGGGGCCAACTATAAATTTGAATATCTTTCAATTAAAAGAACACTAGAAAAATGGCACCTCAATCCGATCTAAGGTGAAGAAGTTGTGATCAGTTGAAGATGATAGAAGTCAAGAAAAAAAGTTCTGGATGAATTTCAAGACCGATCCAGACCTATTAAAAATAAAATATTCGGACCGGTTGGCAACAAAATCTCTGAATGAAAAATAAGAGAGATATGGACCTATTAATATTAAAGGATCCGGACCGCCCCTGTGAAGATGGTTGACTTAAATAAGGGAGAGATCCGGACTGCCCAGTCTCACCGATCCGGACCGTTTTCGATTTTCTCATAATTTCATTTTCTTTCTTAGAGTTTTATGTTGGCTCAATCTCTTGTAAATTCCAAGGGCTATTTATTCAAGGTTGTTACACAATATTTAGGGTTGGAAAAAATTAGATTTCCAGTAGTATTAGAAGGGTTTTGTAACCAAAAACCCTAGTTTTGTCAAAGAGTGAATTTTGCTTGAAAATTGAAGTTTTATTTTTGAGATTTCTTCAATTCAAGTAATATTTTTCCTTTAATTCTTCAGTTCTTAATTAGAAAAGTTATGTGCTTTTATTTATCATGTTCTCCTTCCCCGTTCTCCATATAGAATGATGTTTTGTTTTTCAAAAATTGTGTTTTTATTTAGTTTAGTTATGTCCGGCTAAGTTTCTAAGGATTGAGATGCATTAATCCAACCCGATATTCATTACATATGTATAAAATTAAGTTTCTGAATTAAATAATTGGTCAAATCATATTGTGTGGTGATCACAACCGTTGTAGGACTTTTGAACTCGTTTGCCCTAGATAATCGAGATGCTTAAGAATGCAATGTGCGTGTAGCTATCTCAACACCGCTTTATTCTTACGTTTGATTATATATGATGCGGTCTTAAACCTCATATATATAGTGTTTGAGATTAATAAAGACTGGATTTTATCATTTATTTCAATTCGAGAGTTGATTTTAACATCAGTAAATGCATTAGGGTTGGAGGATTGTGTCCTAACCTATTGTTCTCATTCGTAGTTAAGTCTTTCATAAATTTATAATCTGACCTTGGATTAATTATCGTAGCTGCACTTCATTAGTATTAAGTTCAAATAGTTTTTAATTTAACTTTGCATTTAGTTCATAATTAATCTCCCATTCAAAGAATCTTTTCACTTCTTTTAGAGTCAAGTTAGGTTTCTCCGTCTCTCCAAACATCGTCACGATTTTCTCATCCTATTTCCCTAAGGATCGATACCCGACTTACCGGGATTATTACTTGAATGACAGGCTTGACTTAAGCCTAGATAAGCATGCACTTTAGAACACTTTTTAAGTCGCATCATACAGGTATCGTATCGACAGTACGGATGGGATAGATATTTGGCGTATTAAAGTAGGTTAAGGATGTTTAGAGTTGTTAGGTGGGGTAGCATAACTAGGAGGATAAAATATATGCATTAGGTGAGCACTATAGATGATGGACGAGGACAATCTCATGTGAATGCAGCACCAGATGAACATGAATATTTCTTGATGCTTTATTACTATTACATTTAGATACTTGCAACTATTTTTCAAATGTTTTGGGCACAGACATGTATCAAAAAAAATTCAAAAACTTTTAGGTACTCAGCCACATGTTCACCAGGGATTGTCATTCCATTCCAATAATATGATGTTGGAGTAGCTGTGCATACCTGCAGAACCTGATAAGACGCTTTCCTAATTTCTATATAGATAGGTTTCCAGTTTAGTAATTCTCTTTGGGAATGTTGCCTTGTATCTTTAGACATAATTTACATTATTTCAGTTGAATATTTGAATTATTGTATTATGGATACTGAGCGTTTATTCAGTTTATTTATTTATGTTATCAGTACTCTTCACTTCAGTCATTGTGGATGTTTGTATTTATATTATTGAATAGTTTCACGTATGCCTGTTAATGAGATTTAAAATTGACACCGGACTTAATGCGTTATTAGTTTAATTAATTTGTTTTTGATAGTGATGTTAAGAATTAAGTCAGATATGATTCTCGTTTAATTTAATAAACGTCTGATTGTTGTTAGAATAGGCAGGGTGTCACAGTATAAAATGAATTTCGAGGACGAAAGACATGTCGTTAGGGACGAAGACTGTAATGCCCTTTTTTTAAATATATATGTGAGCTTAAATCATATCTATTTGGATTTTATATTGGATTTATGATACATTACTTTAGTTTTAATTTTCAATTATTTTATGGATTAACATATTTAGACAACTCAATACGTAGTGAGATTTTTATTATGATTTATTTTGTTAATTCTGGTGGCGAGTTAATTTTAGGACTCGTTAGTGGGAAAATTCACTCAAAATAACAAAAAGAAGTGGTCATGGGTTCTACACCCTTTTGGACTAGTTATTAGTGTGTGTGTGTGTGTGTGTGTGTGTGTGTGTGTGTGTGTGTGTGTGTATGGACACATTTGAAGACCATAGTCTAGGCCCCTGTGCGAAAAATGGGATTTATGATTTTAAAACTCTAGTTAGTCACCTCTAAGTATAAACATGTTATATTACAACACTTGGGGTTTGAGAGAAAGTGATAAGAGGCTAGATAATATTAGAAAAGAAGATAAAACACAAGTGATATGAAGGAAAAGTATATTTCTACAAATTCAAGGTTTGGAGATGAAGATGAAGGGTAAAAGAGATAATGAATTTTTCTGAAATAAACCCATCACTTTCAAGCTATTTTTAGCAAGGTATATTTTTTAATGTAACTTCTTTGACAACTATGGCTCCTTTATAAATGAATTAGAAATGCGTAGGATCTGGTTTCATAAATTCTGGAGATTTCGTGAATACCTTATGAATATTTTTCAAATAGTGCACAAGGCAAAAATTTAATACAAATTTGTTGGAATATTTGTGTGTTGTACATGCTCATCCTTGCTTTTATACATGTATTCAATATTGTGTGTTTCCAAATTATATGTTATACTTGTAAAGAAATATCATCCTCGTTGCACACGTATTTATGTGATCTTATTTTTATGTCGAATAATTAAAAAAAATCATAATTAGATATTTTTTATGCATATGTTAGATTGTAGAAATTGGGCAAAATAATAATAATAATAATAATAATAATAATAATAATAATAATAATAATAATAATAATAATAATAATAATAATAATAATAATAATAATAATAATAATAATAATAATAATACCTAATTTATGTAAATTTAATCTTGATAAAGATTTTGAATTGAGAGGTTGATATTTTTATTATTATTTGAGGATGCATAAGAATCCCTTATCCAAACCACTCGTATGACAAGGTGTGCTTTCAGGCTATTTTTATGTCTCTTATCTCGTGTGTCGTGCCATGGACATGCTGGGATTGTTGAGTCATTTTATTGTGGGTTGTTAAGGCATTTACATATTACAGTGAGGAAAAATATCCTACTGTGACTTGTGACTGTGATTATGTTATTTTGGGACCATGGAGTGTTAGGAGGATAATTGACTAGATGGGTGATCGAGAGTTCATACCGTATTGTGGCAAATGCGTAGGAGGTTTTGATATATGGGGTATATTGGGATGCATAATGACATGTGGTAAGGTTCTATGATGTGATATTTATCTTGGGATGATATGTTCATACTCTCTTATATATTGTACATGCACGAGTATTTGCAATTCACTTAGAGCAGTTATACAAGACTATTGGCTTTTATTATCTCCCCCTGAAAATTTATATATGCATGATAAGTGCTGGTTTAAGCAGTGGTTTATTTTGTTGATGCTACTTTTTTGGATATGGGATATAGGGACGAGTCGACAACTCTATAATTTATTTGTAAAGCATTGTACATTTTATTATAATAACCATCGTAAAGGAATTTTAATATATGATGATAATAAAGAGTTTATTTATTCATTTATGCTTCTGCAAATGTGTATTTAGTCGTTGGGCATTGTTAAATTTGTTTTGAAAATGGTTTTAAATTGGACTCATTTTACTTTATTTTAATAGCACCATTCGTAGTGTTACACTTGTGTTAACAGCTCAATATGGTCAAAACAATCACAAATTAGCCAAAAATTTGTGAACCCATTAGTCGTTGACTTATATCACCCTCAAAATATGATATATTTTTTTTGGCAAGAGAGTCAATGCAACAGATACAAGCAAGATGAAGCACATGCGGGGGTGGGTGGGGGTGTATTATTTTTTTAAAATGAGGGTTATTCTTTAAGAGTATGGATTTTCATAAATAATTCATTTTTCTTTTCTCTCGTTGGAACTTAAATATAAGTTTCTTTTCAATAGTAGTTATCACTCATTTTAGGTAGCTCTTACCAATGTTTTATCTCATTATTTTTATTTAAACTCATAAACAATGGTTCTCACATGCATATCCCCAAATATTAGTGAAACAAAAATATGACCCCATTTTACTTAAAACAAGTGGAAGTAAATATTAGGTATTGAAATTAAAAAACACACCCTATTTCAACTCGTGTATATGTGTGCGATATGGTAACGACCACATCATATTTGACATGAGTTATTATCACATAGTTTAATAAAAATGATTAAGAAAAACATGAATAGGTTTCCTTTAAGTTCATAAGATTCTAATACAACAATAAGAAAATATATAGCATAATATGTTTCATAAGTTTTCAATTGTCTCAACACTAATTATCCACAAAAATCACAAAACTGATAATATTGTTGTAATTTTCTGTAGAAATTTCAAAACAAAAATCTTTTCGATTTCTTCTTTAATGACTCGAAATTAAAAAAAAAAATGTATTTTTCATTTTTAAAAACAAAACAATAAAAATAATTAAACAAAAATATTTTTGTGTTTCCCTCCTTTTTGTTTTTTTAAATATAAAAATGATATACATATAATCAAGGATATAAGTCATCACTCATTAAATATAATCCAAGACTAGAAGTAAAATGTTCACCAAACCTCGGAAAATAATCAACTATAGTCACACATATTCCATGGAGTAAAACGAACTAATTAGTGGTGATGAAAAAACCCTCTACCTATTAAAGGTTCGTTACTATGAATATCTAAGATAGCTCTTACCTACCCACCGATTAAATAACCAAATCGAATTTTTTAACACAAATATATATATATATATATATATATATATATAAAATAATGAAAACATGGTGGTCTGTAATTGATATAGTTATATCCATAAAAGGTGACCTTATCTTAGAATTTTGACCTACAAACTTCCTTTATTTTTTTTTAATAAATGAGATTTCTAATGAGGTTCAGAATCCTTTGACCTGTGTGGTTCAAATTCAAGATATGGATACTAAAAAGGTTAATTCTAAGAATCCTATAAACTCTCTTAAGATTAAAAAATATATATTTATATAAACATATGGTTGTGGAGTATTCACCTTAGTTGGATTAGGAGTGTTCCTAGGCGGGGTATGCATAGGAGTATTTTTTGGCATTTTGAGAAAGATAGTCTCAACTTTAAGATGTATGCCTTTTTAATGGTCATAGCCAAGTCTGGTCTAGTCCTTTGTGGAATTGAATGGTGTTAGGATCATATTCCCTAACTTATGGGATCTATATTCAATATCAACCTCCACCTGCTTTGACTCCTCAAATTCTTTTGCATTCTCATCCTCTAGCAATGTACAAGTTATGGAAGACTCAACAAGTGCCCAATTTAGGCTAGCGACATTCTCATGCAAAAGTTCGTGCTCTGCATTCGTCTCTTAAAGCATATCAGAAAGATTATATTCTTTACCTTTAAATTATCTCATAGTAACCTCATCTTACCTCAGGTTACAAATGTCCTCCTTAAGCTTATTAAGATTAGCATCAAGCTTAAGATTCACCTTTTCCATCTTGATAGACATAGGAAGTATATTGGATAAGGCCTTCAAATGGCAACCTCCCCTTCACTTTAGTATATTTATAAATGGGACTCTACACCACTATCCTCAAACTTGTATTCAATAATGGAAGACAAGATACCAGACATATCCTTAATTGGTGGTGAATATGGTGAAATTGTATTCAATAAAAGATTCACTCGCAGATCCTGATTCACCATCATTAGGGGTGTAATTAAACTTATTTTTTTCCTTTAAACCTTAGTTTAGTAGGACACTCGCATTCTACATTCATAATAACTTGGTATTCATAACACTTCTCATGGTATTTTTCCTACTTCTCATCCCCTTGACTTATGGTCAAGCCTGCAAGAATGTTTTTCAACCCTATTTCCTTTGGGTTTATCAGACCTCTTATGACTAGATAAGAAACTTTAAGGTTTAGATCTGATAGACCTCTTAATTTATTTTGTTAAAGGGGATATCTCAATATCAACATCATCAAAATTGAAATTGTCATCCGAGATAAAAAGAGAACTATTTTGTTGACTCCAACATTATGACATTCTCTTTTTTGGGAGATGGTTAATTCTCTAACTCAAATTTTTTATATATCCTATGATATCTTAACCCTTCATCCTATTTATTATTTACTACGTTTAAGGCAGTTACATGAGGCATGCACCTAAGTTGCAGTAACCTCAAAATCTTCCTTGACACCCTTGAGTCTAAAATTATTTCAACTGAATTAAAATGAGAGTTCAAAATATTGGATATTTTTTCATGAAACTTATTGAAAAAAATTTATCTAGCATATTCGACATTTTAAACTGAATGTCAAGATGATGGATCTTTGGCACTCGTATAGTATCAGTACCTTTATAGGTGACTTGAAGTATATCGCACGTCTACTTGGATGTAATGCACTTCAAAATATGATAAAACTCCTATTATGTGACTTTGCATAACAAGTCATTCAACCCCCCATAGTTATAATTTAATATCATATTCTCATCCTCATTCCACGTCTCTTCAATCTTATGAAAAACAAAATCATCTTGCTGACATGTACATACCTTCTATATGTCTATCCAGACTCACTCATCTTATAAGTTTAGGAAAAAAATTATAAGCGTATTCTAGTATGCGTAGTTGAACTACTAAATACAGGTCGACACATTTAGATTATTTTCACGTACATTTTACTTTATATTCACGTACATCAAGGATTCATATAAAAATCATGTTGTAGGTGGTATAATGCTAATTACATATATATTAAAACCAAATATGTGCCGTGTAAATTTTAGAAAATGTACACTTGGATTGACCTCTGGGAATGTCTTTGGCAATAGTTGAATCTTTAACAAACATGGTCTTGGAGTTAGAAACAAAAGTGTTAAAATCATTATCTAGACTTATTTTGTGATTCTTAATTCGGATGGACCCTAACATCCTATCCAACTTTTCTGACGTAGTTTTCAAATTAAGTTTGACACACCTCGAGTCTTCTAATTCATCTTTTAACTTCAAAATCCTGCTCTAAAGGAAGAACTTAAACTCATCAAATTTTAGGTACATATTCATATTATCAATCATTCCTAGAAGTTTATCTCGGTCTCCCTCAATGGATGCGAGTTCTCCCTAAGAGTCTTCTCATGTGCCTTTAAATACCCAATCAATTTATTATTATTTCCTAAGGAACTCACTTTCAACTTAGCCTCTAATTCGAAGTTAGCCTTTTTAAATTTAAATATTATGTATCCAACTCACGGAAGGAAACTTGAATCTCACTTTCCTCCTCATCTCTCCTTTATTTCTTCCTCATCACAAATATGGGAATCAAAAGACCAGAACTCAAAATCGTCATGCGTATTATTATTTTCAATGGAAAAAGATACTTTATTTATACTCATGTAACTATCCATGAAAGTAGTGTTATTACGCTCCATAGGAGAATTAGTTTATGCTTTCGACTCACTATCACCAAGGATTATAGTATAAGCATTAGGTTTCATCAAGTTATTTTAGTAGTACACCCAAAAGAACGATGCCCAAAACCTTGGCACTCAAAATACTTTTCCCGATCTTCCACCTTCATAGGATTATCCATTTTCTTCCTATCGCAGTCATTGTTATAGTTCTTAGATTTATTATGATAATTTTTATCTTCTTTATGCTTAAGAAATTTATGGAATTTTTTATCAAACCAATTCATGTCTTCGGGTTCTAAATCATATCCCTCGCAGAATACAACACATCATCCTTATGATTTTTCAAAGCTAAACTATTTTCCTTTCTTTTAGGAGGACTCGGTTCATCTCATAGGTTTGGAGATTACCTACAAGTTCTTGGACTCTCAAAGTATTAACAACGCCAAGAGAATCTGGGACCATGACCTTAGCATTAAATCTTTCAAGCAAACACCTTAATATTTTTATAAAAACTTTCGTCTTAGGGATAGGTTCTCTAATATTAAATGAGGAATTAACATTATCTAAAAAATTTAGCTTAAAAATCATCAAACGCCTCATGCTTTCCATTCTAATAATCTCAAATTTAGTTTTCAATTTTTTTAATGTGGACACTGTAGACACCCCATTCTAATACACCCCCTGGAACCTCCCTAGATACCTAATACTCCTACACTCATTGTAAACCTTAGGTCATACTCAGAGTAATGATTTGGAAGCCATTTAGTGCTCTTGGGTCCCATTTGACTCCAAACAACCCTCTAACCTAAGAAAAGATCAATGAAACCTTGAAGGGCCCTAAATACCCTTTCTAATGGCCCGTTCCCTACCAAATCGACCTCACAATTCGCATGAATGATCCATTTTACTTCGAGTACTAATATGGAGGCCATTGGCATCCTCAGGTCCTGTTTCACTCCAATTAACTCTACGACTTGAGTGAAGCTCAATTAAATCTTTAAAGGCTCTGAATCCCCTTTCTAGCGGTTCATGCCATGCATGATCGGTCACACGATTCTCACAAACAATTTATTTTACTTTAAAAGGCCACTGGGTTTTTTCGGGCATCATTTGACCTAGTCAACTATCCAAACCGAGCGAAGCTCAATGAAATCTCGAAGGGAACTGAATTCCCTTTCCAACGGTTCATGTCATATGTGAATCGGCCTCAGAGTTCGAACGAACAACCCGTTTTACTCCAAAAACACCTTGTCTAGAGACTATCGGTTGCTTTCGAGCCCCATTTGACATCACTCAACTTCAGAACCCCAAAGTGAATCTATGAATTCTTGAAGGTCTCTGAATTCCCTTTCACGATTCGAACTTACAGTTTGCATTTTATGTTCATTTTTTGAAAAAGGTATGTTCCAGACTGCCTATAAGCACCCTAGACCCCCTACCTATTGGCATAGTGTAATTCCCTTACCCGAAAAGGAAGGCACTGTACTGGAAAGGAGGCCGGGGGACATGCCTATCAGCACCCTCCTAACCCTAAATTGCATTATATAAAGAGCCCGTAATCTCACTCCTAAAGGAGGTCCCTTTCAGCAATCAACAAATATTCCCTCCAAATCAGAGCTTTGTCATTACAAAAAAAAACTATTTTCCAAAATTATCCTACCTCACTTGCCTGCCTAATTTAGTCACCTACCTCATCATATTTTATCACTTTTATACCAATACAAAAATCAGCCTACATACTTCCCAAATTCAGCAACAAAAATCTTCTAAGAGGTCCATTCCTAACTCTTTTCTAGTTTATTCATTTAGTATTATTATTTACTTTATTCTCATTTTGTGATATCTTTTAGTTTTGTTTCACTATCTGACGACAAGTAATATCCACTTTTATTATTAGTATTTCATATAACTTATTTTCATAAAACACCCAAAAAAGATTTTTAAAAAGAAAGGCTTTACTTGTTAATTTTAATAATAAAACTTCTCCATTTTCTCACACTTTCACATTTGAACAAATTTTTCTCAAAAGTACTCAAAGAGGAATCTTAAATTTTGGTTTATGAGTTAAACCCCACCCCTACGCTATTTTCAAACTACGTGGACTTTGATGCCCCTTGGGCTACGTAGACATCCCTAGCCAATCTTGGGATTCGATTCCTCTCTTTCTATTTTTTGTCTTTTATATTCTGATACATCTATTTTGTGAGTCTTGAAACCCCATTTATTTGTGTATCGTCTGACATGCACATTCATTTTTCCATAGAAATTCGTGATTCAAAGAATATGTATACCATGTGTTTATGATTATTTTGGGTACACTCCTATGGATGATTTCACTGTGTCCATTCCATGACGAGAGTCAGACAATTCCCTTCTCCAGTTATTCACATAATACACATGTAAACACACATCACGGAGAAAAAGGAGAAAATTAACATAGTGCATGAGAGATCGAAAGGGAAGAATGGGTGCCTAACACCTTCTCATTCTTGTGACACCCCGCCTAATTAAATACCGGGGGATCACTCCTTTATTAAATTAAAATCAAGGTGAACAGTTGGTTCATTCTTAGCATCACTGTCGTAAAAATAACTTTTCCAAATTTAACACCCTATTTAATTAAGCTAAGTGTCAAAACCATTTTTTTACATTACTTTCCAAATTTTATTTTGAAAATAAAGATTTAATTATCTACAACAATTCAATATTTAAAGAATCACACCACAATAATCCTGGAACATATAATCCAATTAATTTAAACATTCAACAACTAAACCCCAGCATTTAAAACTTAAAGTAAAACATACATGCTAAATAAATCCCAAAGTAACAGTACTAGAAATAACTGAAATACAAATGTCCCAATAAAACAGATAAATAGTGGAAAGGGCAACACATGCCCAATAAGGAGAATGATAGAAGTGGAATCAAGTAAATGAAATCGTCTAAGCAAGTGGCCTGCAACTCCGACCTAAGCTGCAGCACGTTCCTTCCAAGGGATCCTAAACAAGACGCCCCTGTGGCTGGGCACCTGTAATATATACATATATATACAAGAGAGAAAGAGGAATAGAAACGGGTCAGGACCCGATAGTGTATATGATTTAAAAATTTGTTTAGCAAGTATTTAAATTGATATAGGCCAATGCAACAACATATTAGTGCGACACTCTCTTGAGAAATTCTCGCCTCTCTTCTAATGTGCACTCCTATCGCACTAACCTTCCCAATGGTTTATCTCATCATATATCACACTATCCTTCTCCAAGGATTTAACTTATCTTAGGTGACTCTCAAAATTTAAGATTCAACAACATCATGGTTTAAAAAGAATAATTTCATTTAGTACAAAACACTCATTTTAACTTTATTGATTCATAAAGTTTTTCAATATCATATTATACTTTTCAAAACAAGTATTTCCAATTTGAGTCATTATACATGTCTTACTTACCATAACACAGTAAGAAGTTTCCCATATTTCAAAAGTTCATATATATATATTAAATACTCGTATAATATATATATTCTAACAGCACCCCACATAAAATTTTATGGTGCGGGCATACTCTGCTATCCAATCCCCGTATCAATCGTACTAAAGGGAATACAAGTTCGGAATCACTCTCGAACTGTAAAAATACATACACAAATAATATTGAGGCGAAGCATAGTTTCCAAGTCCAAGAGGTCAGTACATACCCTCACGTCTCTTAAGACCGTGACTACCGATTCGATAGCCTGTACCTAGGATTTCTATCTTCTAGGGTACGAGCCAATATCCCCCATAAGGCACACGAGATAAGATCGTCCCAGCGCGAAAACCTCAGGGATAGCAAGTAGCGCGGGCATGATTTTCACAAGTATATAATATATGCATACACAATCATATAAATATACCACTTTTATTATATCAATTTAGGTTTATCCAATAACCCACATTCACAACATTTATCCTTATTTTCCCATTATTATTTATCAAGTATAATGGTTCGTTTCTAACTTTAATTCGAAGGGTTTTTCCAACTTACTACGTAACCCTCATGGACTCTATTCTTCCAAATGTACAACTCAGTAGATATCCATTTATGTTCCAACGTAACTCTCTCTTACGTGTCTCTCCCCTTTAATATATACTTACATTGTCCCTTATGCAAAATATCCCAAAAATATAGATTTCGCCTTACATTAAAGGATTTTGAATTTTATTTTTAAAGATGAGAATTTCAAACGGTTTCGATATCGGAATTAAAATGGAGTTTTAATTGAATTTTTATTATCTAGAAGATTCCTTGAAACATAAAACTCTATAGCAAAAATATATGTAATAATATTGAACGGTCCGATCGAGCTGAATTTTTTTCTGTAGCTTCCTCTCGTCTTCAGCTAATTCTCTATAAAATTTCATCCAATTCCAACGGTCCGATCGTCCGGAATAAATTTTTTTCTTAGTGTTTGTATCTGATTAGAACTCTTTTCTTAATCAAACTCTTAATCCTTTACATGACAAAGGGTTTCCAGAATATCATATAAATCATCACTACATGAAAATTTCCCATCTCAAATTGGGTTTTTCTTCCATAAATCTCATCCTAATAACTCCTAAACTAATATGGATGATGCATCAACGAAATAAGAAAGATAAACACTTGCCTGGGATTTTCATAAATCTGGTTTGGTGTTGAATTTGGTGTGGTTGCGTTCCCCGTCTCACGATCTACGCGTTGGCGGTGGCGGTGGTGCAAACGGGTGAGTTTTGAGCCTTGGAATGTCTTGAGAGCTCTCTCCTCTCCTCTCCAATGGCCATTCTAGTGTTTTGAGTTATCTAACCCTAGGAGATAACCTAAACATCTGATATAACCCCTTTAATTTTCGTGGGTTTAATTACCCAAAAATACAAAATGACTAAAATGCCCTCCCGGGGTACTAATTAGGCCTAAAAACGCTCCGAAACCCAAATCAAACTCCCGGGTATACTTTTCTGACTATCTCGACCCTTCTGGACGCGTTGGCGCACTGAAAACGACCATACGAACAACTTATAAAATATTTACTTTTATTTATCAATATTTAGTCCCGACGTGACACGGACGCGTCCCGACTCAAATTTTTAAAATTGTCATTTTATTCACTCGTGACATTTAATATGGCCACTATTATATATTACTTTGCTCATTAGTAATATTCAAAAAAAATTCCCATAATTACTAACTCTCATCACGTTAATAATTATAACATAATTAATTTGCGGATTTTTATTAAATAATTAATTCACATTAAATTTAATAAATCCCCAAATTAATATAGCATAAAAATATGGGGTATTACATACTTCCCCCCTAATAACGGAATTTCATCCCGAAATTCAGAAAATAAGGCATACCTGGTAAGAACAAATCTGGATATCTCTCGCGCAAATCGGCCTCGCGCTCCCAAGTGGATTCCTCCACGTTATGATGCTCCCACTGGACCCGTACAAGTGGAAATATCTTCGACCTCAATCTCCTCTCACTATAGTCTAGGATAGCCACCGGTCTGTCCTCGTAAGAGTTGTCAGGCTGTAAGTCTATCTCATCTATCGCGATGTGAGTATGGGCCATATCATCCCGAAGATACCGTCTCAACGACGAGATGTGGAATACATCGTCAATGCGATGTAAATGCTCTGGTAGTCCCAATCTGTATGCTACCGGCCCAATCCTCTCGATAATGAGAAATGGTCTCACGTACCTCGGGGCCAATTTCCCTTTCTTCCCGAACCTCATCACTCCCTTCATAGGAGTTACACGCAGTAACACTTGGTCCCCCACATTAAACTCCCGGAAGAACCGTTTCGCATCGGTGTAGCTCTTCTGCCTGTCCTGGGCTACTCGAATGCGACTCCTGATCATCTCAATCCTTGCGGAGGTTTCCTGAATCACCTTTGGTCCTAGCAACTTGTTATCCCCCATCTCGAGCCAACAAGTTGGAGAACGATAAGGCCGACCATACAAAGCCTCAAATGGAGCCATACCAATCGTAAACTGATAAGAGTTATTATAAGAAAACTCTACCAGTGGAAGATATGGCTCCCAGCCTCCTCCAAAATCAAGAACACACATGCGTAGCATATCCTCTAACATCTGATTAGTACGCGATGTCTGTCCATCTGTCTGTGGGTGATAAGCTGAACTCTACCTCAACTCAGTACCCATAGCCTCCTGAAAGCTTTCCCAAAAACGTGATACGAAAATCTTGTCTCTATCTGACACAATATTCAGGGGCACCCCATGTAGTCTGACAATCTCAGCAATGAACAACTGAGCATACTAACCTGTGGTATAATCTGTCCGTATCGGAAGAAAATGAGTCACCTTGGTCAAACGGTCCACAATCACCCAGATGGAATCGTGGCCCCGTTGTGATGTAGGTAACCCTATAATAAAATCCATGGAAATACTCTCCCACTTCCACACGGGTACTTCCAATGGCTGAAGTAATCCTGACGGTTTCTGATGGTTCACCTTCACCAGCTGGCAAGTAGAACACTTGGACACAAACTCAGCAATGTCCTTCTTCATCCCAATCCACCAGTATTGCCTCCTCATATCCTGGTACATCTTATCTCCTCCAGGATGTACTGCAAATCGGGACCCGTGAGATTGGGTCATCACTACATGACGCAATTCTGCCCCTTTCGGAATCACTAACCTCCCATTAAACCTCAAACCCCCATCAGAACTAACAGAATAGGACTCAGCACCCTCGGCTAAAAGTCGTACAATCTGCTCCTGGCAAAATGGGTATGTGGTTTGGGCATGTATTACCCTCGTAACAATCTCGGGTGTGACTGTCATAACAGATATGAAGGAACGGGCTACTGCGTCCTGGTGATCCAACTCCTTCCACTTCGCCTTACAGACGTCCGCTACCTCATTTACCGGTCTTCGGCTCAACGTATCAGCAACTACGTTGGCTTTCCCCGGATGATACTGTATGTCGAACTGATAGTCCTTCACAAACTCTAACCATCTGCGCTGACGCATATTCAGCTCTCGCTGAGTGAACAGGTACTGCAGTGATTTGTGATCTGTGAACAAACAGAACTTCTCCCCCAATAAATAGTGTCTACATATCTGCAGTGCAAAAACGACCGCTGCTAACTCCAGGTCATGGGTGGGGTAATTCTTCTCATGCGGCTTAAGCTTGCGGGAGGCAAAAGCTATAGCCTTCTCTTCCTGCTGAAGTACTCCCCCAAGTCCCCGTAAAGAGGCATCGGTGTAAACCAGGTACTCCACACCTGGCTTCGGTAAAGCTAGGACTGGTGCTGAAGTAAGCTTGTCTTTCATCTCATCGAAATCCAATTGACAAGAATCATCCCAAACATATGGTACCCCTTTGCGAGTCAGGTTCGTCAATTGACCCGCTATTTTGGAGAATCCCCGAATGAATCTCCTGTAGTATCCGGCTAACCCCAAGAAACTACGCACTTCCATTGGTTTCGTGGGCTGTCCCCACTCCCTCACCGCTGACACTTTACTCGGGTCAAATGTTATCCCCTGTTCAGAAACAAAATGCCCCAAGAACTGTACCTCTCGCAACCAGAATCCACACTTCTCGTACTTAGCATACAACTGATGCTCTCGTAAAGTCTGAAGAACCTGCCTCAAGTGCTCGGCATGCTCCTCCTCGGAGTGTGAATATATCAAAATGTCATCTATGAAGATGATGACAAACTGATCCAAGAACTCTCTGAATACTCGGTTTATTAAGTCCATGAACACGGCTGGAGCATTTGTGAGACCAAATGGCATCACTCTGAACTCGTAAGACCCATATCTCATCAAGAAGGCAGTCTTTGAAACATCCTGCTCTCTAATACGTAGTTGATGGTACCCCGACCTCGGATCTATCTTCAAAAAAAAAGTTACTCCCCTCAGCTGGTCGAACAGATCATCGATTCGAGGCAACAGATACTTATTCTGTATCGTGACCTTGTTCAACTCCCGGTAGTCCACACATAACCTCAGTGAACCATCTCTCTTCTTCACAAACAAGACTGGAGCACCCCAAGGTGAGGTACTCCTGCGAATGAAGCCCTGACCTAACAGCTGCTCTATCTGATCTCGTAACTCTCGCATCTCCGCCGGAGCCATACGGTATGGAGCGCGTGCTATCGGTCTCATATCTGGCAATAAATCTATAACAAAGTCTATCTCTCGACTGGGGGGTAGGCCTGGTATCTCCTGGAATACATCGGAATACTCACGAACGACTGGGATCGAGTCTAAAGGAATCACAACCTCCTTAGAGGCATCCTCCTCTATATAATACAAATGAGCGGTCGAACCTCCCTCTGGGCGAGGCATCACCACTACAAACATCTCTTGCCCCGGAATGGCAAAAACAATGCTCCCACCGAAGCAATTAATCATGCTCTATAAGCTGCGAGCCAATCCATACCGATAATAACATCATGCTCATGCATATCTAAGACTAACATGCCTGCAGGTAATACCAAACTACCAATCTCTACCCCCACTCCCCGGCATATAAAGAAGATAAGCGACCCAATCCCCAGTGGTGAGTCTACACACGTCACTATGCTCTCTGTTATGGCTAACAACCCTAAGGCCTTCTCAAAATGCGTAGCTATAAAATAATGAGTCACCCCAGTATCAAACAAAACCCGACCCATAGTACCATGGATAGGAAACATACCCTCAATCGCGGGTGGTGCCTGTGGAGTTGCTGCCTGGTGGACGTTATAGACACGTCCATACTGTAACTTCCCCTGTTGCACTGGAGCTACTGGAATGGCTGGTAGGGCTGGCACCTAGGCTGGAGCTGGGAGGGAAGCTGGAAAAAGTGGTCTCTGTGGCTCATTACGGGCACCCTGCTGCTGTGGGGCCCTATTACCCTCTGGGCAATCCTGGCACTTATGACCATGCTTGTCGCATACAAAACACCGGCCTCTGAAGTTACCACCCCTCTGACCCTGCTGGCCGTTACCTCCCCGCCACTGGCCCTGTTAGCCCTGATTAGCACGCTATTGGCCCTGTTGATTAGGTTGGCCCTGCTGGCCCTGCCTATAACCCCCAAATCCCTGCCTGGAATCACCTGAACGGAATCGCTTAGCAGGGTTCCCCTGATGGGAACTCTGTTCGTGTTGACGAGTCTGTCCATGAGATGGTGCCCCACTAGCACTACTACCCCCGATCCTACCCTGCTGGCTGGACTCTCCTGCTTTCCTGCTTCCCTGCAGATGGAAGCGGTGATCCTGGCAATGTATTAATACAGCATTGAGTACATCAGTGAAAGTACTTAGAGATAGATTCCCTATAAGATGCTGACGGATCCTCCAAGCTAACCCGTCCAAAAATAACATAATTTTCTTACTCTCAGTAGGTGCCTTATTTGGCACTATGGTGAGAAGTCTCGTGAACTCCTCCTCATACTCAGCAACGGTAGAGTTCTCCTATTTCAAATTCAGTAATTTCTGCCTCATCTTAGTCTGCATGGCGGGTGGAAAGTACTTGCGGTCAAACCGCTCCCAAAACGACTGAATAGGGACCGTGTCCCTCTCCTCCAAAGTGGTAGTGGACTCCCACCACTGCAAAGCGGCCCCCACCAACTTAAAGGAAGCCAATAACTGCCTTTGCACGTCAATGCACTCATACATACGAAGATGCCGCTGGATGTCTTTGTTCCATTGGCTGACTGTGACGATATCTGAGCTACCAGAGAACTAAGGGGGATGCGCCTTCTGAAAAGCGTCCCTAACCCTCTCCCATGCAGATGGAAGTTGTGCTGGTACTGGAGCCACTGCCTGAATCTGGGGTGGAGCCTGATGAACCACCGCTAGCGCGGCATTCATCGCCTGAGCAACAATGGAGGCTATTTCATTAGCATTCATAGTGCCTTGTGTCGGAGCTGCTGGCTGCTCGGCCTGGGCACGCCTATCCTTCGGTGCATGTCTCAGAGGCATATGAAACGTGAAGAAGTTTATTAGTCTCCAGTCATTATCAAATCTCAAATGGCTGGAGACGTAAACGTAAAAGTAGGAATACAACAATCCTAAAAATAGGGCTCTATAGCAAAAATGTTAAGCTGAAAGAGAAAATAAGCCGTACAGATCCTATGGACACTAGAACCTGATGCTCTGATACCACCTGTGACACCCCGCCTAATTAAATACCGGGTGATCACTCCTTTATTAAATTAAAATCAAGGTGAACAGTTGGTTCATTCTTAGCATCACTGTCGTAAAAATAACTTTTCCAAATTTAACACCCTATTTAATTAAGCTAAGTGTCAAAACCATTTTTTTACATTACTTTCCAAATTTTATTTTGAAAATAAAGATTTAATTATCTACAATAATTCAATATTTAAAGAATCACACCACAATAATCCTGGAACATATAATCCAATTAATTTAAACATTCAACAACTAAACCCCAGCATTTAAAACTTAAAGTAAAACATACATGCTAAATAAATCCCAAAGTAACAGTACTAGAAATAACTGAAATACAAATGTCCCAATAAAACAGATAAATAGTGGAAAGGGCAACACATGCCCAATAAGGAGAATGATAGAAGTGGAATCAAGTAAATGAAATCGTCTAAGCAAGTGGCCTGCAACTCCCACCTAAGCTGCAGCACGTTCCTTCCAAGGGATCCTAAACAAGACGCCCCTATGGCTGGGCACCTCTAATATATACATATATACACAAGAGAGAAAGAGGAATAGAAATGGGTCAGAGCCCGATAGTGTATATGATTTAAAAATTCGTTTAGCAAGTATTTAAATTGATACAGGCCAATGCAACAACATATTAGTGCGACACTCTCTTGAGAAATTCTCGCCTCTCTTCTAATGTGCACTCCTATCGCACTAACCTTACCAATGGTTTATCTCATCATATATCACAATATCCTTCCCCAAGGATTTAACTTATCTTAGGTGACTCTCAAAATTTAAGGTTTAACAACATCATGGTTTAAAAAGGATAATTTCATTTAGTACAAAACGCTCATTTTAACTTTATTGATTCATAAAGTTTTTCAATATCATATTATACTTTTCAAAACAAGTATTTCCAATTTGTGTCATTATACATGTCTTACTTACCATAACACAGTAGGCAGTTTCCCATATTTCAGAAGTTCATATATATATTAAATACTCGTATAATATATATATTCTAACAGCACCCCGCATAAAATTTTATGGTGCGGGCATACTCTGCTATCCAATCCCCGTATCAATCGTACTAAAGGGAATACAAGTTCGGAATCACTCTCGAACTGTATAAATACATACACAAACAATATTGAGGCGAAGCACAGTTTCCAAGTCCAAGAGGTCAGTACATATCCTCATGTCTCTTAGGACCGTGACTACCGATTCGATAGCCTGTACCTAGGATTTCTATCTTCTAGGGTACGAGTCAATATCCCCCATAAGGCACACAAGATAAGATCGTCCCAGCGCAGAAATCTCAGGGATAGCAAGTAGCACGGGCATGATTTTCACAAGTATATAATATATGCATACACAATCATATAAATATACCACTTTTATTATATCAACTTAGGTTTATCCAATAACCCACATTCACAACATTTATCCTTATTTTCCCATTATTATTTATCAAGTATAATGGTTCGTTTCTAACTTTAATTCGAAGGGTTTTTCCAACTTACTACGTAACCCTCATGGACTCTATTCTTCCAAATGTACAATTCAGTAGATATCCATTTATGTTCCAACGTAACTCTCTCTTACGTGTCTCTCCCCTTTAATATATACTTACATTGTCCCTTATGCAAAATATCCCAAAAATATAGATTTCGCCTTACATTAAAGAATTTTGAATTTTATTTTTAAAGATGAGAATTTCAAACGGTTTCGAAATCGGAATTAAAATGGAGTTTTAATTGAATTTTTATTATCTAGAAGATTCCTCGAAACATAAAACTCTATAGCAAAAATATATTTAATAATATTGAACAGTCCGATCGAGCTGAATTTTTTTCTGTAGCTTCCTCTCGTCTTCAGCTAATTCTCTGTAAAATTTCATCCAATTCCAACGGTCCGATCGTCCGGAATAAATTTTTTTTTTAGTGTTTGTATCTGATTAGAACTCTTTTCTTAATCAAACTCTTAATCCTTTACATGACAAAGGGTTTCCAGAATATCATATAAATCATCACTACATGAAAATTTCCCATCTCAAATTGGGTTTTTCTTCCATAAATCTCATCCTAATAACTCCTAAACTAATATGGATGATGCATCAACGAAATAAGCAAGATAAACACTTGCCTGGGATTTTCAGAAATCTGGTTTGGTGTTGAATTTGGTGTGGTTGCGTTCCCCGTCTCGCGATCTACGCGTTGGCGGTGGCGGCGGTGCAAACGGGTGAGTTTTGAGTCTTGGAATGCCTTGAGAGATCTCTCCTCTCCTCTCCAATGGTCGTTCTAGTGTTTTGAGTTATCTAACTCTAGGAGATAACCTAAACATCTGATAAAACCCCTTTAATTTTCGTGGTTTCAATTACCCAAAAATACAAAATGACTAAAATGCCCTCCCGGGGTACTAATTAGGCCTAAAAACGTCCCGAGACCCAAATCAAACTCCCGGGTATACTTTTCTGACTATCTCGACCCTTCCGGACGCGTTGGGGCACTCAAAACGACCATACGAACAACTTATAAAATATTTACTTTTATTTATCAATATTTAGTCCCGACGCGACACGGGCGCGTCCCGACTCAAATATTTAAAATTGTCATTTTATTCACTCATGACATTTAATATGGCCACTATTATATATTACTTTGATCATTAGTAATATTCAACAAATTTTCCCATAATTACTAACTCTCATCACGTTAATAATTATAACATAATTAATTTCTGGATTTTTATTAAATAATTAATTCACATTAAATTTAATAAATCCCCAAATTAATATAGCATAAAAATACGGGGTATTACATACTTCCCTCCTAATAACGGAATTTTGTCCCGAAATTCGGAAAATAAGGCATACCTGGTAAGAACAAATCTGGATATCTCTCGCGCATATCGGCCTCGCGCTCCCAAGTGGATTCCTCCACGTTATGATGCTCCCATTGTACCCGTACAAGTGGAACTATCTTTGACCTCAATCTCCTCTCACTATAGTCTAGGATAGCCACCGGTCTCTCCTCATAAGAGTTGTCAGGCTGTAAGTCTATCTCATCTATCGCGATGTGAGTATGGGCCATATCATCCCGAAAATACCGTCTCAACGACGAGATGTGGAATACATCGTGAATGCGATGTAAATGCTTTGGTAGTCCCGATCTGTATGCTACCGGCCCAATCCACTCGATAATGGGAAATGGTCTCACCTACCTCGGGGCCAATTTCCCTTTCTTCTCGAACCTCATCACTCCCTTCATAGGAGATACACGCACTAACACTTGGTCCCCCACATTAAACTCCCTAAAGAACCGTTTCGCATCGGCGTAGCTCTTCTGCCTGTCCTGGGCTACTCGAATGCGACTCCTGATCATCTCAATCCTCGCGGAGGTTTCCTGAATCACCTCTGGTCCTAGCAACTTGTTATCCCCCACCTCGAGCCAATAAGTTGGAGAACGATAAGGCCGGCCATACAAAGCCTCAAATGGAGCCATACCAATCGTAAACTGATAAGAGTTATTATAAGAAAACTCTACCGGTGGAAGATGTGGCTCCCAACCTTTTCCAAAATCAAGAACACACATGCGTAGCATATCCTCTAACATCTGATTAGTACGCTCTGTCTGTCCATCTGTCTGTGGGTGATAAGCTGAACTCTACCTCAACTCAGTACCCATAGCCTCCTGAAAGCTTTCCCAAAAACGTGATACGAAAATCTTGTCTCTATCTGACACAATATTTAGGGGCACCCCATGTAGTCTGAAAATCTCAGCAATGAACAACTGAGCATACTGACCTGTGGTATAATCCGTCCGCACCGGCAGAAAATGATTCACCTTGGTCAAACGGTCCACAATCACCCAGATGGAGTCATGGCCCCGTTGTGATGTAGGTAACCCTGTAATAAAATCCATGGAAATACTCTCCCACTTCCACGCGGGTACTTCCAATGGCTGAAGTAATCCTGACGGTTTCTGATGGTTCACCTTCACCAGCTGGCAAGTAGAACACTTGGACACGAACTCAGCAATGTCCTTCTTCATCCCACTCCACCAGTATTGCCTCCTCATATCCTGGTACATCTTATCTCCTCCAAGATGTACCGCAAATCGGGACCCGTGAGATTGGGTCATCACTGCATGACACAATTTTGCCCCTTTCGGAATCACTAACCTCCCATTAAACCTCAAACCCCCATCAGAACTAACAGAATAGGACTCAGCACCCTCGGCTAAAAGTCGTATAATATGCTCCTGGCAAAATGGGTATGTGGTTTGGGCATGTATTACCCTCGTAACAATCTCGGATGTGACTGTCATAACAGATATGAAAGAACGGGCTACTGCGTCCTGGTGACCTAACTCCTTCCACTTCGCTTTCCAGACTTCCGCTACCTCATTTACCGGTCTTTGGCTCAACGCATCAGCAACTACGTTGGCTTTCCCCCGATGATACTGTATGTCGAACTGATAGTCCTTCACAAACTCTAACCATCTGCGCTGACGCATTTTCATCTCTCGCTGAGTGAACAGGTACTGCAGTGATTTGTGATCTGTGAACAAACGGAACTTCTCCCAGATTGTCATACCACCCGAATTTTCATTATATCTAGTTTGTCGATTATAATTATAAACTCTACCAAAATTCCAGATTGTCATACCGCCCGAATTTTCATTATATCTTGACCATAAATAAAACATGACCCTGACCATGAGACTGGAAACAAGTTAAATTATGTCTTGAATCTTATACCCGATCTTTTTCCCAAATTTGGGTCTCGTTTCATTTTTTTCGCATTTAAGAAAACATAATACAAGTGGAACCTAATAATAATAATCATGTTGTGGATTTTCCCTTTTTCCTCCTTTCAAAAATAAAAATACCAAAAACATATTTCCCCTTTTTCAAAACAAAATACCAAAAATACTCCTTCTTTCCATCAAAAATAAACCAAAATCATTTTTCCCTCTCAGGTTGATCGCATAACTAGATTTGGGTTGGGGTCCTTATTAGCATCAGTCTTCCATCAAACCACCTGGAACTTCACTACTTCTTTTATTACTTCCATCGAATTTTAAATCTACCTTTGCAAGTTGTTCATGGAGAACGTGGACCAACCCTCGAATGTTCATCCAGTTCATACTCCTTCTTTCCATCAAAAATAAACCAAAATCATTTTTCCCTCTCAGGTTGATCACATAACTAGATTTGGGTCGGGCTCCTTATTGGCATTAGTCTTCCATGAAACCACCTGGAACTTCACTACTTCTTTTATTACTTCCATCGAATTTTAAATCTACCTTTGCAAGTTGTTCATGGAGAACGTGGACCAACCATCGAATGTTCATCCAGATCTGATGGCCATCCTAGCTCAGTTCAGGGCCAAGATTGACAACCTTCAGGATAATGTCCAAGAAATGCAACAACATCGGCCCAAACTCCTAAATCTCATGAACCTAGAATCCTCGATCCTCATATTATGGGTCCACCAGCTACTAAACCAGTTTGGGTCCCATATGAATATCAACATGACCTATGTTCCCCGCCTACAAATGGGCCACCACCCTCTCAGCTATCGATTTCAAACAATACCCAGCCAGGGGTTAATCTGTAGTGCTTGTGGACCCCAAAAAGGAAGAACTGAACAAGTTCCAGGAAGACCTCAAGTTGATGTCAAAGAAATTCAACCAAGTCAAGATCTCCTAAAATTATATAGACTACACCTACATGTCTCCTTATACTAAAGGCACATTATTATAACAGTTCAAGATGTCAGACATCAAGAAATTCAGAGGCATTTGGACCCCAATTATGCATCTATGCAACTAACACCGAGCCTTTGGGGGATTTAGAAGAGATTATGGAAAATAAATTTCAACATACCTTGAAAAAGGGTCTTCTACGATGGTTCTTATCTCTCGAGGAATCTAATATCCACAGTTGGAAGGATGTATCCAGGGAATTCATACCCCAATACAAATATAATAAAGAACTAAAGATATTGCGCAGAGACCTAGATCTACAAAAGAAGAGTCCATGGGAATTAGTCAATAGTTCCATTAGAAGGTGGAGATATAAAGTCATTACCATGACAAATAAGCCCTTAGAGGAAGTGCAAGTGATTATAGTGAAGATAAACTTTCGGCCCTAATTTGAGTATCTTTGTGAGGACAGTACTACTCGCATTTTAGAATTCTTCGAGAGGCTAGTGTGGAGATTAAAGAGGGGGTTGCCAACCATAAGGTGGAGTCTGAATCAAAAAGGTTAACATATAGTTTGCATAGTACAATTATGACAAGCCAGTCAATGCCTCAGTCTCAACAATCAATAGTATATCCCAATCTGCCACTTCCTAGGCACCTGAAAGTCACCCTAATCCTATTAGAAAAGAATAAACTATCAAACCTATACCAAGCCCTGCTAGCCCGAAACCTCATTAAGTCGTTGGAAGCTCTACCATTACTAAATCATTTTCTTGAGAACTTCAAACAGGATTCCCACTGTGAATTTCACCAAAATGCAGTCCAAACCACTTACTAGCATGTTTGCCTCAAAAATGTAATAGAAAGCCTTATAGATTGTGGAATCATCGCTTCACCACCTAATCCTAAACCTAACACCACCCAAAACCCTCTCCCAGCACATGGAACTGGGATGAACGCCATCTTCCCCGTAGGTAACCCGGAGTTTGACCCCTTTGCCCAAAGCATGCCTATCAAAATAATCGACACATTGAAAATCTCACCCAAACCCCTCAAAGTCTACCCATCATTTATCCTACATTAAACGAGCTTCATTGTTCAAGCTTTGTCGCTCCTCACATAATCCTGCATTGTCGTCTGAGCCCGATCAAATGGGGGAGGAATGGAACTACCCACATTATTGTATCAAATCCAAAGCTTTGGTCTAAAACTTCCCACACATCGGTTGTGAAAGGTTTAGTGGCCTGTTTATGGAAGACCAAAATTGGGTTCAGGAATCAGAAGAATGTGTGGCACCCAAAGAACAAATCGGTTTAGATGATGTTTTGCAGACTATGTCAAATACATTTCACCTGAAAGGAGAGATATATAGCATTCTCGAGTTGCTCATAGCCTTGAAACTCCAGGGACGTTTGGTCCCCCTACTCCTTCACTTTTCTGTTGAGTAGGAAGATTTATATTATGAATCTATGTAGGTTATTGAGTGCATCGACTACTCTTGGTTGGTGGATATCATCACCACTAGAGGGGTGATGATTACTAAAGCTCAAATGGTGAATTGGGGGACGAGGACTACATATTTTGCGAATTCTATAAACTATGGTATGACCCGACTGATAAAAATATGAAGTCGGGGATGAAGATCTTCTTCCAAGATAACAACACTTGGGGAGGGGAATAGGAGCATGAGGAGGAACCTCTAACTGACGAGACCATGGAAAACATTGAAAACTATGAGGGAAACAACACTGAGGAGTAATTTAACCTTGGACATTGGGGCTAAGTCTCTCGATGATTCACCAAGAAGCTGTGCCGTAGGACCCATCAACAAAGATTTCTATTTTTAAAGAACCTCTCCTTAACTGGCATGATAATCTGGTTCATCCTTCTTAAGCCCATATAAACCCTGTTATCCACCCCATTCAAGAATTCCTTAATCTTGTTGATAATTCTCTTATTTCTAATATCACTGTAAACGAGTCCTCTCTTAATTACGTTCTCAATGTTTTAATTCCTGAGAATGAAGTAAACGAGGATTTTGTGTATCTTGGTGTGCCTTACATTAATTGCATTGATTCTAACCAAACTCTTGATGAAGATGATTTAGTAAAGGAATAATTCTTAAATGATCTCAGTAAGTAAAATAATAAACAACATAACCGAGTTCAAACTAATGACGATGAGATTGTTGTTATTAATCTCGATTCTACTAGACATCCGCGCGAGATTAGGATAGGCTCGACCCTCGATAAGCATGAGCAAGGGCAGTTCTAATAGCTTCTAAAATATTTCCTGGATGTTTTTGCATGGTCCTACAACGACATGCCCGGCATTGATCCAAAGATAGCTCAGCATGAGATCCCCACACTCCTAGAGAGCAAACTCGTCAAGTAAAATTGAGAAAGCTTTGAACAGAATGGTCCCTTAAGGTCAAAGATGAAATAGTTAAAAAGTTAAGCGTAGGATTTATTTGTGTAGTTGAATACCCTACATGGCTTTAAAACATCATCCTCGTGCTGAAATCGAGAGGAAAAGTTTGCATGTGCATCGACTATTAGGATCTGAATAAATCTTCCCCAAAGGATGCTTACCTTCTACCCAAAATTGACATGGTCGTGGACAACACGGCCATCCATGCTCTCAAATCGTTTGTTGATGGATTTGCTGGCTATAACCTGATTAAAATACACTATAGCCAACAGGAGAAAACTACCTTCATCACCCCATGGAGAACTCTTTGCTACACAATCATGCCATTTGGGCTCAAAAATGCCAAGGCTACCTACCAAACGGCCACCACAACCATCTTACATGAACGCATCCATAAAGAAGTTGATATTTATTTTGACGACATGATCACCAAGTCCAAGACTCAGGAAGGTCACATTCTTGCCCTGATAAACTTTTTGAACGACTGTGACAGTACCAGATGCGGTTCAACCCACGGAAATATATCTTTGGCATCACTAAAGAAAAACTCATTGGATTCATGGTCAGTGAGAAAGGAATTGAAGTATATCCTGCCAAACTAAAAGCCATATTTGAGATGCCACCACCTCGAATAGAGAAAAAAGTACAAGGATTCCTGGGTAAGCCGCAATACATCAGTCAGTTCGTCAACCAACTGACCTCTATTTATGAACCCATTTTTGAACTTCTTCGAAAGAACGCAACCAAAGTTTGGAACGAGGCGTTCCATGAAGCCTTTGAACAAATAAATGGTACCTCACCTAACCTCCAGTGCTCATGCCTTCATAGTCAGGTCTCCCCCCCTCCTATACTTGATCGTCACTTATACTGCAGTAGGGGATTTACTATCCAAATACATTGAGGAATTTCACAAGGAGAGAGCTCTGTACTATGCTAGTCAACTACACTACCTTGGAGAAAGTGTGTGTCGCTCTGGTCTGGGTCATGAAAAAACTACGGCACTACATGCTTGTACTCCCTCTTGGACTAGCATCTCGAATGGATTCCATAAAATACTTGCTAGAAAAACCCACTCCGTTAAGATGAATGGCCCCTGGATATTATTGTTATCGAGTTTAAAATTATACACATCACGCAAAAAGCCATGAAAGGGAGGGCCATCTCCGATTACCTTGATGATCATCATATGGAAGGAATCGAAGTTTGGGTTTTAAAATTTCCAAACGAAGACATCCTCTTCACCTCTCAGAAGGAGCCCAGTGGTGGATGTTCCTCAAAAGAGCTACTAGCCAGAAGGGGTATGGTATTAGGATAATCTTGATCACTCTCGATGATTCTGACACCCCCATTGTCATCAAGTAGGACTTCCCTTGCATCGGTAACATGGCAGAATACGAGACATGGACCATAAGGCTCAAGATCACCATCGAGAAGTAGTCCATTACATGGATGTCAATGGGGACTCTGGCCTCATTGTCGGATAAATTCTCAGGAAATGAAAAGTCAAAAAGTAGAAGCTCCTACCCTTCCATGCCCATCTAGAAGATCTTGCCTCCCAATTTAAAGATATGACTTTATATTACCTCCCTCGCGCGAAGAATAGTCTAGTGGACGCATTAGAAACTCCAGATTCCATGGTCAAAATTCCTGAAGGAATAACAATGGCCCATTTCCTAGTTCAAAATAAAGTTGCACTCACCCACTGTTACCATGTCAATCTCATCACTGAAGAAGATCCGGACATGGAAGGATTATGGAACTATGACATTTGGCCCCTTCTCAAACATGGTAGGTATCCATGAGAAGTAGACAAGCTCGGAACATCATCTGTGTTAAAATACTTTTTAAGAGAAACTTCGATGAAACCCATTTTCATTGCATAGCATGGGCTGGAATTGAATAAATGATGCCAAAAATCCACAGTGGGGAATGAAAACCCCCCATAAACGATCACATTCTTGCTAAGAAAATCATCCGTCATGGGTACAACTGGACCACTATGATCCAAGACTACATTGCCTATCTTCGAAGATGCCTCAAATGCCAATTGTTCACTAACTTACAGCACTTTCCTCCCCGAGAATTGTACAACATGACCTCTCCCTGGCCCTTCTCTACTTGGGGCATAGAAATCGTAAGGAAGGTCACTCTTAAATCTTCGAATGGGCACGAATGCATCCTGGTCACCATTAACTACTTGACGAAATGGGTTAAAGTTGAGTCATATGCGGTACTGAATACAAAAAAGTGTCCAAGTTTATCGAAAAGAATATCATTATTTTATGGAGTTCCCCATCATATGGTATCAGAAAATGGACTCCACTTTGAGGCTGAGGTAACAAAATTAGTCAAAATGTATGGAATTCAAAGGCATGAGTCTTCTCCCTATCAACCCCAAACCAATGGCGTTGTTGAATCTGCAAATAAGAACCTCAAAACCATCATTAGCAAGATAAGTGAGATATACAGAAATTAGGCCGATCGGATCCCATATGACCTATGGGGCTATCTCACCTCTATTAGGACACCCATTGAGGCTATCCTATATTCTCTGGTATATGGAATTAATGCGATTCTCCCCATCGAACTAGAAGTGCCTTCTCTGTGTGTCATGATCGCAAGCAAGGACAGTGAGGAAGACTGGCATCAGATCCACTATGATAAACTCTCACTCTTAGATGAAAAAGAGACTAAAATCTCTGTACCACATGCAAGGGAACCATTTTCGGACCGTGCGATCATTCAACAAGAAAGTCAAGGACCACGGTATCCAAGAAGGAGACTTTCCCTCAGAGAAATAGTAGAATCCATCTAGGATCCTAGGGGAAATATCAAACTAAATTAGAGTGGCTGTTACATTATAAAGAAAATCCTGTTAGGTTGCGTTGCTATGATCACAGATCTCGATGGAGAAGAAATGGTGCGTTCATTCAACCCGGACCGTCTAAAAAAATTCTACCCTTAATTCGATCTCTCATCCCCCTTCTATTCTAAAAGAATCTCTTCATTTCCCCTACTCAGATTTACGTGAGACGTGATCCTCTCAAAACACCCCTTTTAAAATAAAGATCACCAATTTTCAAAACCCACATGGGCGTGGTCCTTTCTTTCTCTCAAAATGATATTATTTTCTTCCCCTGAGAACGGTGGTCCGTCTCATTTTTTAAACAAATAAAAGGATTATGTATGCCTTAGTGATTGGTGTAGACGGTTAAAATATGAAATTCATCAAAAGACACAACAAAATATGTTAAATTACTACTTTTTATTTAAATAGGAATATGGTGAAATATCAACAATGGGAGTAACACAAACCACTCCCCTTATAACCATCATACAACTTACAATTCCCCTCCATAAAACAAGATCCATAAAAAAATTAAAAAAATACCAAGCACCTACATAAAGTCAAAACACCTACCCAAACACAAATTCCCCATAAATACAAAACCAGCTTCTCAAAACCCTATCCTTGGCTGCCAGAGGTCCCCGCCTTATCATCATTACTTGCTTCTAGAGATCCCCAGGTATCCCACTCCTGCTTAGTCTTTTTAATGATCTCCATGCAACGATATGCCTTAATAAGTTTTGATGAAATAACAACACCTTCCTCCATGGTATCAAACGTGACAAGCCATCTGTGCCCAGTCTCCTCCACTAAAATCTTTCCTACCACTCATCTCCATAACAACTTCAAATAATCTACGAATACAAACCCAGCCTCTCCAATGGATTGTGATGCACGGGTAGACGATCGATGATGCTACCATAGAGGCCTGATTATCATCCTCGGGGACTCGGTTCAGTCCTCCACTAAAAAGAAATTAGTTATGCAGGGAGGCACAATTTTCTCCCATCCTACTTAGCACAGAAGCCGCTAAGAAATGTATAAGGAAGTCTGGCAAAGACCAAATAATTACAAGTACTGATATTACCCCAATTGCAAAATGGGCTGCAAGTCTAGGGCTAGCAATTTTTGACACGATAACCCGTTTATCGTAATTACCCGGAATGACCCGAACATGACACGACTAGATTATATAGATTTAATAGTACACAAAACTTATACTCAAATCCAAATCAACTCAACCCAAAAATGACACGACTAACACGAACTTCCACCCCTATGCAAGTCCCCCGCTTTGGTACAAATTAGCAAAGGCATCAGGCCTAGTGCTCCATAAGCCAGTTGACCCAATTCTCCGTCGATAGGCCAAAGCTAAAGAAGGGCCTGCTCAGCCTACTAAGGAAATTGGTAACGCTCGACAGAGGATACTCAGGAGGGGCAACCATGTGTAGTCTCTCAAAAAGCCACATGAACAACATGATGGGTCTCCCCTACAGAGAGCCAGTCTGACCTTCCTTGCAGGCATCCAAGTCGTTCAAAGTCTCCGCTAACACCACCATCATAGGATTATAGTGATAGGACAATCACACCGCTATTATGTCCACCTGAGGGTCATCCGTCAGATCACCCATCACTAATAAAAGCCTAGTAGTTAAACATGAGGTTATAACTCTGATAAAGCAATTGTTAGAAGAAGAAAAAAGACCTCTAGCACACCGAATTAATGACTGCCAGAAGGACAATATTTCCTCCATAAACCAACGGTCGAGCGACTTAAGGGGAGATATGAAAAAACTCAGCCAAACGCACCCGGGGAGAATGAGATAAAACCAGCATATCTACTATTGCACTAGGGTTGCACTCAGCATTGAGAGAACTCCTCGTAGATGGGACACACCTCCTCTAAGACAAACCAAAAAACATGGTCTTCAGGGTACCAGACTGTATCGTTTCTTCTAGAAGGTCTAGTATATAGGACAGTTACTGCGCAAAAAGACCAGGTGCAAAGCAAAGGATTTGTAATCGACGTTGTAGAGGCACAATGCTTATTAACCCTTGAGATCGGCAAAAAAGGCCTCGAACACTAAAGGAACCATTTACAGAGAATAGAAAAAGAAATATAAAAAGGAGAGAAAGTGGAATGTGGTGACAAAATACCTCCAAATCCCATTTTATACTAAAACATTCCACAAGAAAATAATCCATTCAAAGCACCACCAGTTTCCCTACTCACAAAGAACCCAAAGTACGCAGAAAGTTTAATCAAATCCAATGGAGTGATTTGGACTTGACCCTTATGCCAATAGGAAGGCTAAGAGGTATGTCGATCGGTAATTCATGTCGATCAGTAACCCCCCCCCCCCCCCCCCCCTTTTGGAAAAATCCTTATTTCCTCTTTTACACAAATCAATTTTTAAAATAAACATTTGCTTTGAAAAATGTCAATCTATGGGTTGTTCCTTTTTGAAAAATTATTACTTTTTCCTTTGTACATAATTCCTTAAATAAATATTTTAGTTTTAATCCGAGTCCCTTTTCATTTTTATCTCCATATTTATAAATAATGAGAAACCTCGGTAGTAAATTAAAGTACATATAGAATAAGTCATTAAACTAAAATAATACTAAAAAGAAATTGCATGCCTTATATATATATTTCTGGAATCATTACATTTCCTTGCAAATGCAATCCAGAAAAGAAAAGAAAAAAGAATAGATACATCGAAACGTAACCTGAATCCCTAAAAATACCTCAAAACCCAACCTTCAACCTCCGTGGCGGACACGTTTTCCCCTGCGATGAGCATAAGACCCTCCACTCCTATAGCTATAACTCTCATCAGACGTGGTCGGAGGCACCAAGCATGAGCTAGATGATTTCCTCATATAAGTTAATGTCGACACCATCTAATCCTTAATATCACTCAGCCAAGTGGTCGACACACGGATAGTTTAGAAGAAAAAGGGAACGAAAGCACCGAAATTGAGTAATTCAATAAAGAGAAAGAAAAGGTAGCGAACAAGAAATAAAAAGATAAAATGATTATACCTCACTACGGAGAGCATCCTCAGAAAGCCCAGAATATCTTTCCACCGTCGCATGAGGATGGTGAGGCACCGACACCACATCCCCGCTACTCAATCGAAAATGATAAGAAGGATTGGGGATTTGAAGAAGTGAAACTCCTCAATGCCGCAGACGCACCTCCTCCGATAATATAGGTCGACGCCTCCGGTATGCTTGTACCTCTCCCCCATCTAGTAGTAGGTGGAGGCATATTCTCTGTCATATATGCACGAGAGCATCAACTAGTTGGTTGAAAAATCCAGATAGTCGTAGCCCATCATCGTATGGATGTAATACGTACAGGTCTCACCATAAATTGTCATCATCGTTTCCTCACCATTTATCTCCCTCACCCAACTCATGTACTCAGGGGACGTCGATGGTTGTACCTCCACCGCTTCCTTAATGAATTATCGCACGACCCTCTCCCGAGGGTAATAGATATACCCAAACTCATGTGCCAATAACTGCCTCATTTACGCATGCGTTCCCATAGCCCCTATGACTCTTGAAGGTAGACTTCAAGGGTAGAAGGTCACTTGTACCCCCAGGAAAGAGCCAATAATTTATCCAGAAGCAAATGGTTCTAAAAATGCAATGAATGATTGGTTTGAATGCCTGTTCGGCTTCCTCTCCCTATACATCCTACAGAAGTCTCCCAACTCAATCGCTTTTGAGGACGAAAACCCAATGTGGTGCTTTATCACCTCGTAAAACCACGTATGTAAAAAGGCAACATCAAGAATCGAAAGAAGGAAAGAAAAAAACTGTAAGACATAAAGAAGAAATTAAACTTAATGATTTCCTCCAATAGATATATGGGTCCTGTGACGTCTGTCGACAGCACCAACTGAAGGCATCCAAAGATGCATATAGGAACTCCAAAATGAAGCTCCCTCGGTTATACATATCGATGTTGGAGATGATCCTCAAAAATGGAAAAAACTAAAGATGAACGACGTCGCCACTCATCGTCACCACAAATCCTCCCAACAAAAGCAGAATAAATAAGCGGACTGCTTATCTCACCTGCCAACCATCATATCATCAATATTTATATATATAAGAGTATTCTTCAACACTAATATACCGATAGAATCCCCTGACACAATTCTTTTGACAGCCCCCAAGGTAACCCGCACCTCCGCCTTCATGACCCACAGAGTATGGTCCACTACGATCTGTTGACCAGCACAGTCCAGCCCCATCAACTATCGAACATCCAAGGGGGTAACAATCATCTCTCCAATCCCTAGATGAAATGTGTGGGTTGTGTTTCATTGCCTCTCCCCTAGTGCACATAACACTATCATATAGTTGAGTGTCTCATCCAATGCACCCGTTCATATACCAAACTCGATGGATGCCACCATTAACTGCACCGCCTTGAGAAGATGGTCCTAAATATCCTTCATCCCAGTTTTTCCTCGATATCGGAAGCTCAAAAAAGCTATGTCATCCTGTGAGAAATCAAGGAAAACTCTTCATTATCCCAAAAATAAGATGAAAAGAAAAGGTAGAAAACCAAAAGACAAATACTCACATAGCCATTAGGTTTCTTCACCCTCGTCGACCGATGATATGCAGGCTCGTACAACAAAATCCTCTCGACAGTTACCAACTCAAAAGAGCCATGCGCATTCTCATTGTCCAAATCTAGAGACACTGCAGCTCGTAATTACAAACCCGATCAATCATAAATAGACACCTATTCATTGTTGTTGTTGTCAAAGGGCTCACCATTTGAGATCTTGCAAACAAAATGGACTAAAAATGGTTTTTAAATAGAGAAAGCAAGAGACTCAATCATTTGAATATGTGGAAAAATGAAGAGGGTCGCACCTTTTTATTGAAGGCTAAGGAGTATGTCGATTGGTATTCCCCGAGGTCTACCTATCGGATATTTCCCATGAAGCCTAAGAGTTTGTTTCCTATGACTATAGGCACCTCCTAGACATGCCTACCGACAGTACCCTTAAAATTTCATTATGAAAAGGCTAGAAAAATCGAAAAACTGTCCGAAAATTCAAAAATTTCCAGAAAATCCCGGCAAAGTTAAGGACGTCCTTTCTTTAAGAAAAAATCATGGTGAAGCACCAAACCGATTACAAACTCTCATAAATGCCCAACGGGATCATCGATACCCAATCTCATCATTAACATAACCCCTAACAAAACCAAGAATCTGAGGTATGCCTACACTAACGTACTTTATGCTTTCCCTAGTGGAACCACATGTCAACATAACCCCATAAACTACTCTTTAGGTCCTCAAAGTACACCTCGACCCATTGAATCGGCCATTTCACTCTACAGGTTAGCAAAATTGACTATGACCCTCAAAATCGGTCATCTCATATCTTAGGTCCGCAGAATTGACCTCGACCTCTTAGGTTCGCATAATTGACCTCAACCCTCTGAATCGGTCATATAAATCTTTAGGTCCACAGAGTTGACCTCGACTCGTTGAATCAATCACTACATCTTTAGGTCCATAGAATTGACCTTGACCCTCTTAATAGGTCGCCAAATCTTTAGGCTCGTATAATTAACCATGACTCGCTGAATCGATCACCACATCTTTAGGTCCACAAAATTGATCATGGATAGTTGAATCGTCCACCACATATTTAGGTCTGTAGAATTAACCTTGACCCTCTAAATCGATCATCTCACTCTTTAGGTCCACATAATCGACCTCGACTCGCTAAATCAGCCACTACATTTTTAGGTCCTCAAAATTGACCTCGACCCTCTAAATTGTTTGTTAATTCTTTAGGTTCCAAAATTGACCTTGAACCGCTAAATCGGTCCCCACATCATTAAGTCCACAAAATTGAACTTAACCCACTGAATTGGTCAATGCATCTTTAGGTCCCCAGAATTGACCAGGACCCACTAAATTGGTCATCATCATATCTTTAGGTTCATATAATTGACCTTGACCCGATGAATTGGTCACCACATCTTTAGGTCCGCATAATTGACCTTGTCCCGCTGAATTGGTCATCACTACATCCTTAGGTCCATAGAATTGACCTTAACTTGATGAATCGATCACCACATCTTCATATCCGTAAAATTGACCTTGACCCGCTGAATTGGTCATCACTACATCCTTAGGTCCAAGAAATTAACATTGACTTTCTGAATCGATCACCACATCTTTAGGTGCGTAGAATTAACCTCAACTCGCTGAATTGGTCACGACATATTTAGATTCTTTAAATTGACCTTGGCCCGCTAGATTGGTCATCCCAATCTTTAGGTCCCTAGAATTGACCTTGACCCGCTGAATTGGTCATCTCAATCTTTAGATCCTAAAAATCAAAATCAACCCTTAGAATTGGTCATCCCAATTTTTATGTCCAAAACACCGACCTGGACCCTTCTTAGGTCTGCAAATTGAGCTCGACCCTCTCAATAGGTCACCCTCGTCCCCCCGGGTCCATAGAATTGATCACAATCCTCTTCTCCAACATAGATGAGGAGTCTATATATTTGCAGACCTTCGCTTCTTCCAAGCTCGCCCGTAGAGGGTCTCTATAGACACCCCATTGTATTATCCCACCCCCAAGCATCTCCTTAGGTACCTAATACTCCTTCAGTCATCGTAAACCCTAAGTCATACTCTGAGTACTAATTTAGAGCCCACTAGGTGCTTTGGGGGCCCGTTTAACTCTGCTCAACTCTCCAACCTAAGTGAATATTAATAAAATCTTGAAGGTCTCTTAATCCACTTTCCAATGGTCAGTTCCATGTGCAAATTTGCCTCACAATTCACACGAATGATCCCTTTTAGTTCGAGTACTGATCTAGCGGCCATCAAGCATCTCTAGCCCCATTTGACTATGATTAAGTCTCTGACTAGATCGAAGCTCAATGAAACCTTGAAGGGCTCTGAATCTCCTTTCTAACAGGCCATATCATGGGTGAATTAGCCTTACAGTTAGCACAAACAATTTTTTTTACTCTGAAAGGTCGTGGAATGCTTTTGGGCCTCATTTTACCTTGATTAACTCTCCAAACTGAGTGAAGCTCCATGAAATCTCAAAGGGATTTGAACTCCCTTTCCAACGGTTCGTGCCATATGCAAATCGACCTCATGTTTCGCATGAACGACCCATTTTACTCCAAAAACCCCATGTTCAGAGATTATCGGGTGCTTCCAAACCCCGTTTGACTTTGGTCAACTCCTAAACCTGAGAGTGTCTTAATAGTCTCAATATTTCCTTTCCAACAATCCCGTCTATTCATAATTTAGACTTCTGATTTGCATTTTATGTCCATTTTTCTGAAAAAATTCATTCTGGATTGCCTATACAAACCCCTTGCCTATCGATAGGGTGTACTTTTCTTCCCCGTCAAGGTAGGAACTGTGACAATAGGATGCCCATGGTCCATGCCAATTGTCACCCTCTAACCTTAAAGTGCATTATATAAAAATACCATGACCTCATTCCTGAAGGAGGTCCCTTTCAGCAGTAAGCAAACATTCCCCCAAAATCGGATCATTGTCATTACCAAAAAAACACTATTTTCCAACATTCCCCCGTCTCACTTTCCTACCACATTTATTAACGTACCTCATCCTATTATATCACTCTTATTCCAATACCAAAATCATCTTATACACTTCCCAAATTCAGCAACAAAAGTCTTCTAAAAGGTCCATTCCTAACTCGTTTCTAGTTTATTCATTTAGTGTTATTATTTATTTTATTCTCATATTGGGATATGTTTTAGTATTGTTTCACTATCTCACAACAAGTAATATCCACTTTTATTATTAATATTTCATACAACTTATTTTCATTAAAACCCCAAAAATGACAAAAGGGGAGTTTACTTATAAATTCCAAAAATAAGACTTCCCCATTTTCTCACACTTTCACATTTGAACACATGTTTCTCAAAATTACTCAAAGAGGAGTCTTAAATTTGGGTTTATAAGTTTAAATCCACCCCTATGCTATTTTCAAACTACGTGAAATTTTATACCCCTTAGGCTACATAGGCGTTTTGAGCCCATCCCGAGATTCGAGTCATCTCTTTCCATTTTCTGTCTTTTATATTCTAATATATCTATTTTGTGAGTCAATTATTCCCATATATCTGTGTCTTGTTCGACATGCGCATTCATTTTTCCATAGAGATTCGTGATTCGGTGAACGCTTACACCATATATTTATGATTATTTTCAGATACACTCCTACGGATGAGTCTTCTCCGTCCATTCATGATGTGAGTCGGATAATTCCCTTATCCGGTTATTTATATTACACATGTGTACATAGACATCATAGAGCAAAAAGAAAAAATTAACATAGCCCATAAGAGACTAAAAGGGCAAAATGGGTGTCAAACACCTTCCCATTCAGTAACTTAGCCCCCCGACCTTTGAATCACTTGGTTTCGTATGCATCCGTATGACCTTAATGCCATTCTCTCAAGGGGCTACATTCTTTTGCCTGTTTTGAGAAAAATAGAAAGGCAAATCCATTCCTTTGTGTTATCCCCTTTTGATGATGACCAACTCGATATCTAAGGCAGCCCATGAAGACGTCGATGCGAGTGGAAAAAAGAGGACCTCCATATCCTTGAATCACCCGCACGCACATGAAAATGGGGAGAATGGGGAACTTTTTCCCTTCCCATCTCGATTTTAGGGCCAATCCACAACGGAAGAATTCGACACGGATGGTCACAGACAATTGAATGGTATTTGTACCCTCATGTGTGGATTTTAAAATATTCTAAGAATCTTTTGCGATCTCATGTGTCATAATTATCCAAACTCCTCAGCCATTACAATATAAAAATTAATAGATTTAACACCTTCAGAATTCAAAGTTGACGCATGATTTTCATCCTTAGTTCATAAGCAATATTTTGTATGCAAATCACCTTCTATAAAAGGATACCACCCACGCATCATAAATTTCCAAACATTATCATCAAACATGGGAGGTCAATTAAAGAATCTACCCTCGCGATTAATCTCCATCAAAGAATCCTAAAACACACAAAACTAAGGATCAACTCAATAACTTAAAGTAACCTGATATCATTCTAATTTGAGAAATCTAGTGTGCGTTATATAAACACTTGCTTTAAACAAACTTGCAATTCCAAATCTTAATTTCATACAAATTAATTATCGAGTAAGAAATTACACCATTTTTAAAACGACATGATTTAATTAAGAATTTTGTAAACATTACCCATTTTATCTTGCCTATCTGAGAATGAAATAATAAAATAAGCAAGTAAACAAACAATCACACAACACCGTGATGTACAAGGAAAATCCACAATGGAAAAAACCTTAGATGGCCAATCCTATAAAGTCCAATATGATATCAAATTTATACAAGGATGATACGCAGACATACTAATAGACTTAAATCCCTTTAATCCTGATGAAGTATTTGATCCTTTCAACTTCTTCATAACAATTGCAGGAATCCATCAATGGCACACAACACAATTTATTTTCACCTCAATATGCATCGATATGGACCAGATTCCGTTAATCAAAAATATGGAATCCATCATGTTAAAATACTCAAACAATGAAGAGTTAACACTTCTTGGGGTTCAAAACATGATATCTATACACATGATTAATAATTTGAAACTAAAATATCAAAAATCAATTTATAAAGGGTATTTAGAGGGTTGATATTTTGTCTCAAAAAAACTCTTTCAAAACTGAAAATAAACTATTTAGGTTGAAAAACGTGTAAAACTAATGGCAGTGCTGTTTGAACAACAATAAGGTCTCGTTCGAACGACATTGGCTTCTCATTCGAATGACATTGGCTTTTCATTTGAACAATATCAAGTCATTCAAATTAAAACCCTAGCGTTGTTAGAATGATGATAAAATGAGCTTCTAGTCACAATGTGAAAAGGGAAACGGTAAGGTCTCATTAGAAGCTCATTAGAACGACATGTAAATCGCATTCGAACTATAAATAAATCTTGTTCAAATAAGATCACGCATCTCGTTAGAACGACTACTAATTTTGTTCGAACGAATTCTAAAAATAAAAATATTTTTCTTCAAAAACATTTGTCAAAAAGGATCCTTAATTAAAATATGAAAACACCTAATTAAGACCCAAGGATCAACATATTAATAAAATTATTCCTTTTATAAATCAAGAATGAAGACGCAAAAACTAGCATGAATTTGATGTTGTTTTGGGGCGTCGCTTCAAGTCTTCAAATGCATAGGCTTAAAGGTACAAAAACAAACAACCTAACCTATGCTCAAAATAGTTTTGTCCAAAGAATGAAGCCAATTATATAAATTAATGTTCATTACAATTGTTAAAAAATTTATCCTTGCACTATTCTAGATGATCATGTGGTTTACATATAAGAATTTGATTTTGATTTTGGGTTGAGTAAAGATCTAATTTCATTTCACAAGTCACATAAAGTATAAAAAGTATTAAGTAAATTGAATTTATGAAAGAATTTTGTAATCAATTGTACCAAACGGGGTAGGGGATATTGTTAAATTGCCTAAAGTATGGAATTAAGTTAGTTGTAAATGGTTTTAAAATAAAATGTGTTAGTGAATGCAATATTGAATGATATAAAGCCATACTTGTGGACATAGGTTTCACTCAAAAGTCAGGCTTTAACTATAAAGATACTTTCTCGCTTGTATCCAATAGAACTCACTTAAAATCATCATGACTTTCGTGCCTCATTATGATAAATAGTTACACCAAATGGATGTGAAATTGTTGGTATAAATGGGGATTAAATAACAAAGTATATATGCATCAAAATGAAGTAATCTTCAAAAAAATGAAACTGACATACATGTTTACATTTAATAAATCAATATATGGGGTTCAACAATACTTATAATACTAGTATATTAAGTTCAATGATTTCATTACTTCCTTAGTTTACAAAGAGAAAACTATATATTGATGTGTATATATTAAGGTCGGTGGGAGCATGTTCATTTTCCTAGTTTTGTATGTTAATGACATCTTACTTTATAGTAGTTATCTTGATTTATTGCATGAAACCCATAAGTTTATTTCCATAATCTCTAAAATAAAAGAAATGAGGGGGGAATCCTATGTAATTGGAATTAAAATTTCCTAAGACTAATAACATGGATTGTTAGGGTACTCTAAGAAATCACAAGTCAAAATAATCCTTAAGATACTGGGTATGTAAATATTAGAGTTTTATTTAGCATTAAGGGTACTTTAGTATTTTCCCTTTTTATATTATTATTAGGTGGTTGGAGTAAGTTATATATTCTCTCTTCTTCCTTTTATTGTAAGACATTCTAGTGTATGAAAATATGAAACCCTAGCCCCTCTTTTTCTCTCTTTCCATTTGATTGTAGATCTTTGATATATTATCATGGTATCAGAGTGGGATCAAAGCTTAATCTCATCAACACAGTCCGTGGATCCATTTGATTGTAGATCTTTGAGATATTTTTTTTGGAGTTACTTTTTCTGTTTGCTCGACTATTTTGAAGGTAATTATGGTCGTTTTCCTCTTGTTTGTTCGATTAATTATTTAGTTCGTTCGATTTGGTTTCGTTTGGGTACTATTTCAGTGTTTATTTTCACAACGGCTAGTGAAAGAGATGATTCGCTGCAATCAATTAGTGTCAGATTAGATGGAAAAAATTATACGTATTGGAGTTATGTTATGAAGAATTTTTTGAAAGGGAAGAAGCTTTGGGGTTACATTAATGGCGATTTGAGTAAGCCTACCGATAAGACGAACGTTGAAAAATATGCAGAGTTGTTGGATGTTTGGGAGGCAAACAACTCGAAAATCATCACTTGGCTCAACAACTCCGTTGCACCTTCTATAGGTATGCAGTTGGCTAAGTACGATTATGCAAAGGATGTTGGGGGTCATTTGGGCAGATTGTATACACAATCTAATTTCGCAAAAAAGTACCAGTTGGAGTGCGATATTAGGGCTCTTGAGCAAAAAAAATTGAGTATTCAGGAGTTCTATTCTGCTATGACGGATCTATGGGATCAGTTGGCTCTCACAGAGTCAGCTGAATTGCGGGCCTTTGCACCATATGTTGCCAATAGGGAGGAACAACGTCTGGTTCTATTTTTTATGGCACTTCGTGATGATTTTGAGGGTCTTCGGGGGTCGATTCTTCATCGTAACCCACTTCTAACCGTTAATTCAGTTGTTCACGAGTTATTAGCCGAGGAGATTCGTCTAAAGACTAAGTCAGGGAAGGTAATTTCTTCATACCCTAATCCATTTGTTTTCGCAGCCTCCTCTCGGCCAATTTCCAGTAATCAGAACAAGCCTTATTCAAGAGTTGCAAGTGATGAATGTAGCTACTGTAAGGAGAAAGGTCATTGGAAGTCTCAGTGCCCTAAGTTGCGAGCACACCAATAACAATCAAATAGTCGACCACCTCAGCAGCAGTTTTCTACTTGGAAATCCAACAACCAATCTCAGCAACGTTCATATAGGCCTTCACAGCCTAATACTGTAGCAGTTGTACCTCCATCAGACTCATTTTCATCAGGTTCTTCATCATTAACTCCGTCCATGTCTCCTCTTGCTGAGCAGTTTCAAAAGTTTCTTACCACACAGCCTCATGCCATTTCCATCTCTTCACTCGGTAAGTCCTCGGATATTTGGATTTTAGACTCCGGCACTTCTAATCACATGTCACCAAATTTTTCCTCTTTTGGTTCTTTTTATCCCACTTCTTCGTTGCCCATTATGACTGCTGATGGTACTCCCATGCCCTCAACGGGTGTTGGGACTATTGACTTACCCAACTTATCTCTCCTAATGTTTACCACATTCCTAAGCTTACAATGAATCTTATTTCCATTGGTCAACTATGTGATGCCGGTTACTCAGTTTCCTTTTCTTCTACCTTTTGTCGTGTGCAGGATCCACAGTCTCAAAAGGTGATTGGAACAGACCGTAGGCAGGGGGGATTTTGCATCATGGAGAAATTTAATATACCAATGGTTGGAGCTTCCAGTGTTGATTTGTCATCCTTTCATTTGAGTTCAGATTCGTCTAGTTTTTATTTATGGCACTCTCGTCTTGGTCACGTCTCAGGGTCATAATTAAAATATTTGGCTTCTACAGGAAAATTAGGATATTTTCATTATCATGATATCTCTGATTGTAGCGGTTGTAAACTTGCAAAATTTTTAGCTTTACCGTTTAATAGAAGTACTTCCTCTACTTTTGCACCCTTTGATCTTATTCATTCTGATGTGTGGGGACCCTCTCATGTTATTACAAGAGGAGGGTCTCGATATTATGTCTCCTTTATTGATGATTATACGCGTTACTGTTGGGTTTTTCTCATGAAACGACATTCGGATTTTTTTTATATTTATAATAAAATCCGTGCCTTTGTCAAAACTCAACATTCTACTATTATCAAATGTTTTAGATACGATTTGGGTGGGGAATATACTTCTCAAAATTTTGGTGAGTTGCTTGATTTAGATGGAACTATTCACTAATCATCTTGTACTGACACTCCTGAACAAAATGGTATTGCTGAAAGGAAACATAGGCACATTGTTGAAACTGCTCACTTATTTTATTATCCGCATATGCCCCTAGTGAGTTTTGGGGAGAGGTTGTCCTTACTGCTATCAATCTGATTAATAAGATTTTGACCTCTCATTGCTCAGGTTTGTCACCTTTTGAAAAGTTGTATGGGTGTGACCCTGATTATTCTTCCTTAAAGGTGTTTGGTTGTACTTGTTTTATTCTTCGACCTCATGTGGAACGTACGAAATTATTTCCAAAGTTGGCTATTTGTGTCTTTCTTGGTTATGGTGAGGGTCAAAAAGTATATCGTTGTTATGATCCAGTTATAAAAAAATTATATTTCTCTCGCCATGTTGTGTTTCTTTAGCATATCCCTTTCTTTTCTATTACTGATAGCCCTCATTAACTCACTAAATCTGTTCTCTTAAATATTAATCCATTCTCTGATAATGATGAGAGTGTGCCATCTGAAGCACCTTGCACCACCGGCAGTGTACCACCCCATGTTCCTTCTGTTCCTATTATATCTACTGATGCAGGTACTTTGCCATTGGATGTTCCTGATGCTCCCCCTTCTCATGTGGCCACCCAAACACCTGCTGATACGGTGGAACCTCCTTCTCGTTATCCAAAATGTCCAAGTAAGTCCACTCAGTCACCAGATTTTTTTTACTCTTGTTATTCTGATTCTTTTGCTTCATTTTTATCCTCTGTTCACTACATTTCAGAGCCTTTGTCTTATAAAGAGGCAGTTCTTAATCCTCTTTGGCAGCAGGTTGTGGCTGAGGAACTCTTTGCTTTGTATCAGACAGATACTTGGAGTTTGGTCCCCTTACCTGCCGATAAGCGGGAAATTGGATATCGTTGGGTATATAAAATAAAAACCAGCTCAGATGGGTTAATTGAGCATTACAAAGCAAGATTGGTTACTCAGGGTTTTTCTCAACAATATGGTATGGATTATAACGAAACCTTTGCTCCTGTTGCGAAATTGACTACTATTCGTACTCTTATTTCTATTGAATATGTTCGTCAGTGGCATATATCGCAAATAGATGTTAAAAATGCGTTCTTGAATGGCGATCTTCATGAGGAAGTTTATATGACTCCTCCTCCGGGTGTTCCACATGGTCCTGGTGAAGTTTGTAGGCTTAAGAAATCCTTATATGATCTCAAACAGGCACCACAGGCTTGGTTTAAGAAGTTTACTACCGTGATTACCTCTCTTGGGTTCATTCCAAGTGAGAATGATTCAGCTCTCTTTATCAGGTACACCTCCTGTGGTCGTATTCTGGTCTCTTTGTATGTTGATGATATGATTATTACTAGGGATAATGTGGGTGGAATTACAGCATTAAAGTCTGAATTATCTCATTGTTTTGAGATGAAGGATTTGGGGCCCCTACGTTACTTTTTGGGTATTGAGGTAGATCATTCTCCAAAGGGTTATCTTCTCTCACAATCTAAGTACATCGGGGACATTCTTGAGCGTGCTCGCCTCACTGATACTAAGATTGTTGATACCCCTTTGGAGCTTAATGTTCATTTTTCCCCGTATGATGGTGTTCTTTTGCCTGATCCCACCTTATATCGCACTATTGTGGGCAGCTTAGTTTATCTCACTATTACTCGTCCAGATATAGCTCATGCAGTCCATGTTGTTAGTCAGTTTGTTACTGATCCTACTACAGTTCATTGGGCAGCTGTTCATCGTATATTGTGATACTTGAGAGGCACTCGATTTCAGAGTCTTTTACTTCCTTCATCTTCTTCTTTGAAGCTGTGTGCATACTCTGATGCTGATTGGGACGATGATCCTGCAGATCGCAAATCAGTTACTGGATTTTGTGTGTTTCTGGTGATTCTTTTATTTCTTGTAAGAGAAAAAGGCAAGTTGTTGTTTCTGCGTCTTCCACGAAAGCCGAGTACCATGCTATGGCTTCAACCACTCGCAAAGTTGTTTGGCTACGTCGGTTACTTGCAGATATGGATGTCTCTTTTTCTCAGCCCACTCCTATGTACTGTGATAATAAGAGTGCTATTTAGATTGCTCACAATTCAGTTTTTCATGAGAGGACTAAGCACATTGAGATTGATTGTCATATTACTCGTCATCATCTTACGCATGGCTCCGTCACTTTGCCTTTTGTTTCTTCTTCCCCACAGATAGCTGATTTGTTTACGAAGTCTCACCCAGTTCAGCGTTTTCATTTTTTGGTTGGAAAACTCTCAATGCTTCTCGCTGCAGCATCGTGAGTTTGAGGGGGGTATTAGAGTTTAATTTAGCATTAAGGGTACTTCAGTATTTTCCCTTTTTTATATTAGTATTAGGTAGTTGTAGTAGGTTATACATTCTCTCTTCTTTCTTTTATTGTAAGACATTTTATTGTATGACAATATGAAACCCTAGACCCTCTTTTTCTCTCTTTCCATTTGATTGTAGATCTTTGATATATTATCAGTAAAATCAGTACCATAACGATTGCTTGTTAGGAAAGGTGTTGAGTGTATCTTTATCCAACGTCATAAAATGATTGAGAAAAAAATATGAGAGATTCCTTATAATTTGGTTATGGGAAGTCAAATAGATGCATATAATTATATACGGCTAACATCAATTTTTCATAAGGTATATATACCAAAGAAATCCAAGATTAGAATATTTTAAATATTCAAAGAAATTCATAAGGTATCTACATGGAAGAAATATTACATGCTTGCATTCAGAAGGTCACATTGTCTAGAGGTGATGAGACTCAAACTTTGGCAAATAACTTAATAATAGGAAATCAACTTTCAGTTATGTTTCCAATAAAGGTAATAAGACATATATTGCAAAAGTTTAAAGGAGTATCATATACTATGGATCTTGAGTTTGTGTCATGCTTTGAGGCCGCTATTCAAAGCTCGCGACTAGCAAAAATGAAATGAAGCACATTAAATTTGAGTAGTCTACAACTTAGTCAAATTTACTTCATTACACTTATTAAGCTCATTAAATTCCTCTCGAATAGCAAAAATTTCATTATCACTAGAAATGGACAAATTTTCATTAAGGCGTCCCATCGAGAGATAAAAAAAAATAATTGAGAGTGAGTAAAAATTGAACCACCTAAATATACAAGGAGCACAAAAATTATAAAAGCCAAAAAACGGATCTTTGACGCGATAAATTAGCGGTCCGGCTCTGATACCAATTTGTGGAAGTGCGGGAGCCCCCAATTTTTGAATCTCTTTAAAATAATAGATTTCCTTTTTATGAGATGGATATGTGGAAGCGTAAAAGGTGATGGCTCAATTAAATGAATGACCAAATTTTAATTCCTTTTTCAAATTAAAATTAAACACAAGTGAAATAAGATGTAATTACACACACACTTTGAATTTCACTTAAACGCCATCAATTCAAGTCCTAGAATTTGCCTAAGTCATATTTATCGTTATTTCCAAATTAGGCCAAACCAGTTTTAACAAAAGACTTGAATTAAATAAACTATTACCCAAAATTAATTATGCACCAAATTAAATTAAGTGTGACAATTAAAACCAATTTTATCTTGACTTATCCTAAGCATGAGTTCTAAGTCATTATGCAAGCTAAAAATAAATCAATCACACTATGCCACGATGTACGAGGAAAAAACCCACAACGGGAAACAACCTCGGACGGCCCTAGCCTCAAATCCACTAAGTATGGAATTTACAATTACAAGACAAAAAACTTACATCACACTACTCGATCCCTCTCAAGCCACGATGCTCCTTCTTGTAAACACCTACACTTAGCGAATAACCCCGAAGCTCCACCGCGGTCTCGGAATCCCCCAATCGGACTTTATGTGGTCACCGTCACCCGAACTAGGAGCCTTTCTCCAATTAGGTAAATCATGAAAACCTCTTCTTCTTTATGGGATTTAGAAGCAGACCCAAACTTCTCTTCAAACTAATGTAGAGATATACCCGGTGCCAAACTCCAAGCAAGATGTATATATATGAACTTGGATAAACAAAACTATGGGTGTAAAACTAAAATGTATAATGATTTTTTCCTTGAAAATTGACACTTTAAAACAATGAACTTTTCCCTAAAACAATTTTTCTCTCAAACACTCTCTATAGGTTGGTAGGATATGAAAAGTTAAGTTGGAACAAGTTGTTCCCGCACATTATAAGTTTTGAAAAAGTTAGTGGAGAAACAAGTGGGAAACATGGGTAAAAACTGTCAAAACTGCCAAAAACTGTTCCCGCCTGACGTCTCGTTCGAACGATATTTCGTTCGAATGAAATCTCATTCAAACGAGACTTCTAACGAAGTTCCAGATTGAACTCGTTAGAAATCTCATTTGATATCTCGTTCGAACATAAGGTTCGTTCGAACGACATATCGAACGGCATTTCAAAGGCCTATACTGGGAACTCGTTGGCAAACTCGTTCGAACGACTTGTGGTTCGAATGACAATCTCGTTCGAACGACACTTCGAACGAACTCACATAATGTTCAAAAATTATTTTTAAGCCCAAAAACATTATATACTTTATATATAAGTTTTAATAGAAAAATATCTGAAAACAAAACACAGTTTTTTTAAAAAATTAACACCCAAATAAACATATTCCAAGCTCCTATATATATATAAATGCATTCATACCTTGGGAGCATGGAACTACTATTGATGACATACAAACGAGGCACATAAATCACGGCTTTTGATTAAGCTTTATAATCTTTGCCGCTACGTCTTCAACTAAACACATCATAGGCTTGAGTAGGTACACTTGAACACTATCCTATGACATAAACGTTTTTGTCCGGAATTGAGCCAAAACTACAAAGGACTCAATTGGAAATTTGTGTCCTTACATAATATAACTTGGATGAGTGCCTTCAACCTAAAAATTTCAGTAATATATATCTACAACTCTGTGTTGAGGCACTGATATTCAATTTCGTAACTCATAAAATTTTTAATGTTGTAAGTAATTACTTTTGACAACCCTGAGTGCAACGATTATACATAGCCCAATAATAACTTTAACATGCTTGGAAAAACTCAAAAATAAATTTCAATATGTATCACAATGTCTAACTCTTAAGTAGATTAACACCATCACTTAGTCATAACATTTCATATTTATATCATACCTCCTCGGCACACCAAATTATCCTCGAACTATCATCACATTACTTAGCATCTTCTTAATCACAATCCTCAAGAATCATTTCGCGTTACCTCAAAATTATAATTTATGATAATTCTGGATGGGGGATCACTTGTAGGTATAACATATGATGATCTATGTTCCATACGGATAAGGAAACCAATCGTATAGCCTTTTTTATATAGATAGGCTCAATATGACTCACTTTTAATAAAATTAAGTTCACTTGGTACGTCACCTGCTCAATATTTTCAAATATATCACAATGAAGGTCTACGAAACCTTAAACATGCCAATATAATATCACTTAGTGGGAATACATAAAGATAAAAAACTAAAGAGTGCACAATTATAGTTTATTAGTTCCTTGGAAAAGTGTGCATTATATTTATAACGCGTGTTAGAAATAAAAATATTGGTGAGTCTTACTTCCCAAGATTTAACTATCGATCTTGTGCCTTAAAGGGATTTTCTTAATATCATAATCAACTCACATAAACGCACTCATATACTACTGACCATTATAAAAGAAATCAATCAATGTATAACTAAATAATTAATGTCATATTAAATTATCCTCGAGTTTAAGATTTTTCGAGTAATCATCCCATCTTAACAATCCAAATATGGTTGACCTTTGAAAAAGATAATATATACCTAAATAAAAAAATACTTAGAGCTCTAATAGTACCGTGGAAAAATAAATAAGTCATCGTATCCCTTATAATGAACAACTTAAGGTTTTATAGTATCACCTTGATCAACCCAGTTGAATGAATCAATCTATCTGCTGAGGTATTAACTCGTCGTCAATATATAACTCCTATTAAATTAAGTAAGTGATCATTGTTATTGAATATTTCTTATCATGTGCACCACTCAAAATCACTAATGATAAGATCATTATATATTCATTATTATCATCCCTATCTACCTCAACCATCGCAAAATCTCAAATTCAAAATCATGCTTTTCTTTACTAGTTGTCAAACACTAATCATGTGTGTCATAGAGGGTAGTAAAGTCACAACACTTAAACTAGTGGCATCACCATGACGACAACTATGGTTTAAGAAAACTCAATTTAAATAATCTTCATGTGATCGACCATCCTTAAGAAAGGATTTTTTTAACTTAAATCCAATTTTAGCCCCGCTAACTCAATACTATATAAACACCATAATTTTGAATAAGTTCCAATTTATATTCTTAATTTTTTGTAGGACATGTAACCTGAAGGTCCTATATTTATCATTGTTGCTCTAGAAATAAACTCAATCAACTTCTTCACTTTACTCTATAATGATATTCATATATAGCTCTTAGTAACATACTCTCTCAATAAACTCTCATAGGGTCACCCTAACTTTATAGAATATATGCAATCAATAGGCTGACACTAATAATTAAATAATCCTTCTAATCATTTACATCCCATTTTTCCTATTGAATCACCCAAAATATTATATCAGTCAAAAAATTAACCATTACTTATCACTATAATCCCAATCACTCTCACCATCATCATTAATTATTATATATACAATAGTATTCTCATATATATACATGTATATACGCATACCTCTTGTATATAGTTAATCCATCGTTGCTAATTATCTCTTAATAAATCATCTCACTATTTCATCCATTCATATTATGAGAACCCTAAAAGACAACATGTAGCTACACGATAATAACCTTTAACTTCCAGTACTGATCCTCTAATGTTCACCACATTAAAAAATTTAATATGTCCCCTGTCCATGAATATTTTCTTAATATCTTATGTGCATAATAAAATATCCCTCAAATATATGAGTGCCAACACTACCTCAAAAACTTCACTAAACAGGTGTACTACTCTCTATTATGTCCAATCTTAAGATCACTACCTTGACCATATTTAACACTTATCTCGCTAAAATAATCAATGCTCCTCAACACCACAAAAGTAGAACATGGTTACACTTTTATATCATCATAAGAATACTAACTGAAATGATCCACTAAAATACTTAGGTTGATGATATCTATAGTATACTAATCACTAATGATAACTAACCGACCATTATCCTCGATTTCTAACACTACTTATATTATCAATGATCATTATTACCCTTGGCCTTTTGAGGTACCTCCAATAATTATCTTCCAAATTTATTTTGGATTATCTTAATAAAATCATCTCAACCCCGTACCACACACTAAAGAGTCCATAAAAACTCGTGCTTCTACACAAGCACGCAACTAAGTCGTAATTAACAATTCTCTTTAATATGCTTAGGTAAACACAATATAGTCCACCTCTCATGACCAAATTGTGTTCCCACTAAGCCAAATTTCATATCTACACAAGTACCTACTAGGTTTCATACTTTCTCACGAGTAAACACCAATACCATACAAAAGATGATGATGAATCCATCGTTGGCGAGGGTGTAGGTGTGCAGTTTATCAATTATTGAAGTTCCCTCAAGAGTTCATCAATGCATAAAGTTCCAAACCCATTATGGAGTAGGTGTGGTTAAGGGGAACCAAGTGAAGGCTCGCAAATTTAACTACAATTTGGTCAACCAGGAATAGCATAAAGATGACCACCACTTAGCAAATTGAGACGATCAATCCACAAGACAATGAAAAATTAGTCAAGGAACGGGTGGTTAAGGAAATCAAAACTATCATCCTCAATGAGTAACATCCCAGAAGACTATCCAGATCGGGTTATCCCTGGACCTAGACCTGAAGAAGGATCTGCTTGACTTACTTAGGCAATGGAAAAAAGTATTTAACTGGAACTATGAGTACATGATCGGAATCTACCCAAAATTCATATACCGTGAGCGAGCATAGTGAAGGGTGTTATCGTACCAGCACTAATGCACCGGATCCTATTAGAACTCCATAGTTAAGCGTGTTAGGGAAAGAGTAGTACTAAGATAGGTGACCCCTTAGGAATTCCTATATTAGGATAGTGAAGGTAGTTTAGACCAGCAACCACAGTTGGAAGTGTCTATATGTTCTTGCCATGGGTGATTAGGAATTTAAGAGTCACGAGCGAGATAAATCTTGTAATATTGCTCAAGAATGGAGCAGGCCAAACAGAATAGGTAAACTTTTTAAGCAGTTGCATAATCTTCTGTCTTGTAATTGTTATTTTCTGATGTTGAACATTTTTTTTCTCTTTTTAGTGAAGAATGGCCCCATAATTGCTTGCCAATATGATTGACCTAATTGAGTCATATTATGTGAAGAAACCCCCAAATTTTAAGGATTTGTTTTTTCTGAAGAAGTTTATTTTCATTAGGTGTCACACCCTACCAGGCAGAGTTCCTCCCATAAATTAAGGCTCCTTTAGAAGAGTATGTTTTGTTTGAGACTAATCTAGGAACAACTAATAATTTTAAGGATGAGCCTTAGAATGACATTGATATAGGTACTAATGTCCTTTATTCTTGGCATGTCCTTATTTATTTTTTCTCATCGTGCTAACATTTTTTATTGTCCATATCTATCTCCACTTACCTTTAAGGACTCATATAAGTCAACATTTGGAATGGCTCCTCGATAGCTTGATTGCAAAGCGATGGAGCTTACTTGTAAAAAGAAGATGGAAGCATTGAAAAATAAGTTGAATGCTGAGGAGAGAGAAACTGAGGCTGAGAAGAAAAAGGCTGAGAAGGAGCAGAATACAGCCGAGGAAGAGTGGAATATGGCCAAGCAGAATGCTCAAAAGATGACTAAGGAGACAGTTGTCGCCCTGGCTAATCAAACGGGAAAGCCCCCATGTATTCTCAAGCACATGTAGTTGGTTACAAGCGTCCTTTGGAGCCCCTAGTTAGTCATAATGCTCCAAAGGTGTCAAGGACCACAAAATCTAAGCCCTTTGTAAGTTGGTGAGAGGCCAAGGTTCTGCCTCCCATTATAAGGAAGTGGAGGAGTTTAGGTTTGATCCTGCACATGGGATTTCTTTCGATAAGTTCAAACATAACCCTGAGTCCATATTTCACCAAGACAATAATGATATCGATCTCCTGGGATACTATGTATATAATAAGGATTTTAAGTTCTTGAGGGGGTATGACCCTGACTCATTATGGAGACTGATTCAACATAAAATCATTGTGGTAAGACTTTTCTGCCTTTCCATTTTATGCTGTTGAATTGTTCCTTACTTGACATATTTATTTTTATTAGTAACATGCTGTTGCTTCCACTATATTATGAAAAAAGGTCGTGGCTAATAACTATGCTTATGAGGAGATATCTGAGGAGGATAGGAAGTTGAAGGCTAAACTGGAGCAGGTGGCGAAGGATATCAAGAAGGCTGGTGAGCAGCTATAAGAATGCGATGACCAATTGATGGCCAAGACAGTGTCCTTTATCTCAGCCGAGGAGGAAAATGCCAAGCTTCAAGATAAAGAAACCACTGATGATTCCAAGTTAAGGATCCTGGATGGGTATGAAGAATTGAATAAGAGGGTAATAACCATTATCGTGACATTGCTTAGGTGGTGATCCCCTGGCAAGGTGATGACAATGAGACTGTTGCCTTAGTGGATGAACATATGATGGTTATTAAAGAACCTATTGGTGAAGATATGTCTGCTCATTTTGTTCTGCATGCTTCATATGGAAATAATAATGCGATTTATGCTACTTGATCTTCATATAAAACTTTAAATTTTAGTGTTTTATTATTTTGGGGTTTTGAATGTGATTTTTTATGTAATATGGAACTTTTTACTTTCCACTCGTTCTTTTTGTAAGGTTGTGCTTCATAATGATATAAATGATAGTTCAAATTCGTTATCTGCTTTGATATGAATTATCTCTTGCACATTGTGGTTAGCTGATTGCTAACTTTACTGATTATGATCGTAGGCAGATTTTGAATGTGTTCAGACTTAGGTTCTACCAATGTTTATTAATTTGCTAGGAAAAGCATGTGCCAATCACCAGTTACCTTAGAAAGTTACAAAGTTTTAAAGGTGTCCATCCTTGCATTAGATTATGGTTAGATGTCAGTCGCCCATAATGCATGGAATCCTTTTACTTTGGTAGGAATATTTCTTGTTCGAGGTTTATCACATGACGAAATCATAAATGAAGTTTGATTTTCTGTTCGTGACTTGTTTGTTCAACGAAGTCATACAATATTTTTATTCATGATTTGTTTGTTTAACAAAGTCATACTTGAGGTTGACATTATAGACTCTTGTTAGAAATCTCTTGTATCGGTACTGTACAGGATTTGATTTTAGTGTTAATTATTGATATGTATATGTACGTATCTCATACCCTCATAAATAAAAAGTGACAAGAATAAAGGAAAAATGAATTTTTATTCAAGGAAAATAGAAAATACATGATAACGTGAAGGGGATAATTCTTGTCATTTACATCATTGATAATATTTCCTCCAATGATCAGCATTCTAAGGATTTTTTAAATGTTCAACTTCAAGAGTCTCAATGCGATAGGTTCTTGATCTCACAACACTGTAAGTGTAGTAAGGATCATACCAGTTAGGCTCCAATTTGTTCCCTTTTTGGACGACCTATTTCAAAACATAATCATCTGCTTTCGGGATGCTCGACCTCACTCGACGATTATAAAAATGGGCAGTTCTATGATGATAAGCAAAAACACTCAATGCTGCATTTTCTCTTACTTCTTTTACGATATCCATATCCATCCTTCTCAGTAGGGGGAAATTAAAATTGAGTACGCGGTGGCTTGGAAGTAAGATCTCAGTTAAGACCACGGCCTCTATGCCAAATGCTATCATATAGGGTTTTCACCCGTAGCAGTCCTGGGAGTGGTCATATAAGCCCATAAGACGCTCTGTAATTCACTGATTCAGTCCCCCTTTGAATCGTTTAGTATTTTTTTATTTCATCTAGTAAGGTTTTGCTAGTGACATGGTTTGGCCATTACACTGCGAATATCCTGGGGCAGAATAATTTTTCTGAATCTTCGAGTAAATGCAATAGTCCTCAAACTCTTGGTTGTAAAATTGGGTGTTGTGGTTGGAAATGAATGCATAAATGTTCTTCCAGATGAATTCGAAGACTCTCTTATACGACATTTCAAGTAGAGGCTTTTCTTTTACTAATTTGATGAAGTAATCCACAGTGACCACTAAGTATTTGAACCTTCCTTATGTTTTTGGTAATAGTCCAACCAGATCAATCCACAAGATTGCAAATGGTCAAGGGGCGTCAGAGGATCTCCGAGAGTGTGGTGGATCTTGGCATACTTCTGGAATTTGTCGCATTTTCTGGCATAGTTAGAACAATCTACTTTCATAGTTGTCCTGTAGTATCCTTGTGTATCTACCCGTTTCACTAATGACCTTCCTTCTGAATGCGCCCCTCAGCACTCTTCATGTACCTCCTTTATCAGGTTGTTTACTTTTCTAAGGTGAACACATTGTAATAAAGAGATAATGTACCCTCTTTTGTACAATACTCCTGCCTCCAACATATAACTGGAGAATTTATATTATAGATTTCTCGCTTCACTCAGGTTATATGGCAATGCACCAGTTTTAATGTAAGCTCATATAGGGTCCATTCAGAATGGACTGATATTCACTTCCATGACGTTGGTTGTTTCCTCATTTTTGTTATGGTGGGTAAGTATTTTGATTAGTACTATTCTTCGCAATTCTTTTTGGGTGACTGACGCCAACCTCTACAGTGCATTTGCCTTAACATTCTCCATTTTAAGGATTCTCAGTACCTTTACCCCTGGAAATTTGGTCAGCCACCACTTTGTCTTATCTAGATACTTAATCGTAGACATCTGGCTTTATAAATCCCAAGTAACTTGTTAACCACTAGGTGCGAGTCATTGTGTACTAAAATTTTCTCGACACCAAGTGACTGGGCCAATTTGAAACCCGCCATCAGTGCTTCATACCCAGCCTTGTTGTTGGAGGCTTTGAGCTGGTGATAGTGAGACCCGCTCCACTGCCCCTCGTACAAGATGATCCATTTACAAATAGTTTCTAGACTTTACTTTCTTAATTGAACTTTCCTTCTACTAGTTCTCCAAATTCGATTAACTTTTTTAAGTGCTCATGGTCGTGTGTGAGGTCTTCACGACTTACGATAGGTTTCAGAACATTCACATAAGGATTCGGGGTTGGATAGGTTTGATCATTCCTTTCATTATGTAACTTCTCTCCCAGATGAGTCTACTCTATTTCAGTCATGGTGGAGCTCTCTTCTGTAGAAGTTGGCTTTTCCTTTTATGTTAAGCTCTCTCAGAAAGGAGTTTTCTTGACCTAATTCTATTCTTATATGAACTCAGCTATAAAGTCTACCACGGGTTGGCCTTTGATAGTCATTTTGGGCTCGTATTGGATATCATATTCCCCCAATTCTACTACTCATGCCATCAGTCAACCAAACTTTTTTTATTTATGCAGAATTAGTTGTAAGGGCATATTTGTAAAAACAATAATGGTATGGTCTTGGAAGTATGACTCCATCCTTCCTGAAGCTTCAATTAGTTCAAGGGCTAGTTTCTCCATCTCGGGATATCGAATTTCTACCCCTTTATATGATTTGTTGGTATAGTATACCGGCCTCTGTATTTCATCCTCTTATCTTACCATAACTGAGATGACGACAGATTTTGATACCGCTAAGTACAAACAGAGTTTTTCCCCAAATATTGGTCTTGACAAGAGAGGAACTGACCTCAAATATCATTTCAACTCTAGGAATATATCCTCATTCTATTCAAAAGTTTTCTTTAAAACATTAAAGAAATAGAGACATTTATTAGTGGCTCTAGAGACGAACCTATTAAGTGAGGCAACCCGTTCAGTCAGCCTCTATACCTATTTCTTTAACCCAACCCGTAGGAGCTCCCCCCCCCCCCCCCCCCCCACAAACCCTGATGGGACAGGTTTCAAAAACCGATTAATGAATTAGGTGCGGGTATGGGTTTAAAAAAATCCGTTTATTAAATGCGACGAGTTAGGAGTTCATTTTAAATAAAATCACCCCGTCCCGCCCAGCCCCATTTAACTTATGCCAACATAAACACCCTTTATAGATATGCTAATTACAATTAAATCATATATACACACACACACTAAAAAACCTTTATATGAATGTCAATTTTGTAGAAGATCTATGTTGAAATTGGGGGACTGTCTGAAATATTGGAATATGAACCACTGTAGACCTCTAAGACTATAATGTAATATTTTTTATTTTTTATTTTAAAAATTAACCTAACTTGTAGGATCCCCGACCCGCTCCGTTTATTAAATGGGGCGGGTTAGGAGTTAATTTAAATAAAATTGCCCCGCCCCATTTATTAAAGGGGCGGGTTAGGATTTTTAAAAACCCGCCCCGTTGCCATCCTTAATCAAGAGGATAATTTAATTAATTAAGAGTCGAGGAATAGACTCGGGATAAGTGAGATTGTGTTTTGGTTATAGGCATGAATTAGCCGAATTTTTTTAATATATATACGAGTGTATATATATATATATATATATATATATATATTCTGTAGAACATACCCCTTTGGTGCTATCATGGGGTGTTGATACCAAATTTAATCTGCTGACGTGGACCAATCATACGAAGACACCTGGCTATCTACATGGCAACAACAGACCTCTCCGAGGAACTCACAGGCTCCGAGGAATAGACCTCTTCGAGGAACTCACAGGCTCCGAGGAACATACATCTCCGAGGAACATACCTCTCCGAGGAACTCTTGAATACCAGGAAGATCAACATACCCGAGTTACTCAGACGATCCGAGCTGCATCTCGGCCACAGCATTGATTGCCAGATAACGAACAATCCAACTGGTTCATTAAATGATTATCCTTGACGCACAAGTCTAAGGGCATTAAATGTATTACCCTTTCACATGTATATCATTTAATGTATCGACCCTTTCATGTACAGCCTCAAGGCTATAAATACCTTGTATCATCCTCATTCAAGGGGAGGGGAATTTCTTGAGAGAACTTGTAATCAAGAATTCCACAAACACTCAGCAATAACATAACAGTGGACGTAGGCTTTATTCCTAGCCGAACCACTTTAAAAATCTTTGTCTTATTTATTTATCTGTGATTGAAAAATTAGAGCGATCTAGTTTTTTACATCAACAGATTGGCGCCGTCTGTGGGAACGTGTTACAAGCGTTGTTCTCCACCAAAAGCTAAGTTTTTATTTTCTCTACGTATAATCAATTATACATACATCTCTTGATTGGATCGTGATTTTTATGTTTATATACATAAATTAATTGTCCAATTTTTATCTGCAAAATGTTGCATATCATGATTTTTAAATCATAACTGTTAGATTAATTCTTATTTAGAAACTGAAAAATAGTAGATTTCATAAATCATAATTCTTTGCTTGATTCTCAAGTTTTAGTTTTAATCATGTAATAAAATTTTTAAATGATTACATATGCCAATATATACGACGATGATAAGATTTGATCATTTTCATTATTGATTTTGAAATAAATTTTGTAAGATATTTGATGTCTATTCATATTCCCATCATATTTTTAATAAAAGAATGGGAAAAGGTTAAAGATAATGAAAAGACTTTTCATGGAAATCATGACACATATATATTCTCTCTCTCTTTAAGTTTGAGTCTCTTTGCATTCACAAGTTTAAGTCTCTTTGTATTCATTTTTATGAACTATATACTTAATTTGGTTCATCTTCCATCTATGTCAATAAAATCAAATTGATTGATTTTTTATATAAATTTGGTAATAATTTCGATCATTCACCATATTTTTATCTCTCCAAATTGGGAATAGGAAGGGATCAATATAAAAAAATAATTTTCTCTCACCTGAAAAGTCATTACCCACCTCTTGTAAAAGAGGATCAGTAAAACAATCATGACCATATCAAGACTTTGGGCACAAATTTGATATGTTGGCCCCTCGTTCATCACATCACAAGGTTTCTTTGACGAAATCACATGATCTATTGGATTATATAGTTATTCGTTTAATTAACATTCTTAAAGCCTAAATTTTACATTGAATGTTATTTTTTTTTTTTTTGATCTCAAGATTTGAGATATTCTAGTCGTCCAACCATATATTTTATAATTTGAGATATCCTTAAATGTTGGTCGGCAACATCCATGTTGTTTGTCGGCAGGACTAGAATCTTGGGGTATTAAGAAATGCTAAGCACCCCTGATATTTTGAAATTAATATTTTTATTTCTCAAGCATATACATATCATATATTGATTGGATGAGTAAATCATTCTCATGACTAATCAATTCAGCCTACACAAATGGTAGAGCAAGATATTAATTTTTACAGGTACAAGATTCAACTCCGACGAATGCTCGGAAATAATCTTACTCTTCTGAAAAATATTATCATAGCTCGGCAGTATGAAAATTCACCTCAGCGAGGAACTATTGATTTTATTATTGCCCAGATATCTGCTCCAGCACAAATTATTCTATATATCCATTGGGATTCATATTCTATATTCATCTCAACATGGAGCTCGGCGAGATACTTATTATCATATTCAGTTTTGAGGAGAACTGTAACATTTATTATATTTCACCCCCAACGGATAGTTGGTCGGGGTGATTCTTATTGATATGCAGGCCCAGCAACATTCTCGGCCATATTATTATGTTCTGAAAGATCTTATTCTTGTTCGGCATTATATGATTCTACCTCGACTGATCGGCGAGGCACTTTATTATTTTTAATTATTCTTTATATCTATTTGGATGCATATTCTATTCTCATTTCAGCATGGAGCTCGACAAATATTTATTATATCTTATTCAGCTCCAAGGATGTCTCCAACATTTATTATATCTTATTCAGCTCCAAGGATGTCTCCAACATTTATTATATCTTATTCAGCTCCAAGGATGTCTCCAACATTTATTATATCTTATTCCCAACAATCTGTTGGTCATCACCAAGGAGGTATCCTGCATTTATCTTATTCCCAACAATCTGTTGGAGGTATCCTGCATTTATTATATCTTATTCCCAACAATCTGTTGGTCATCGCCGAGGAAGTCTCCAGCCTTTATATTATCTTATTCCCAACGAATCTGTTGGTCAGCGCTGAGGAGATTTCCAGCATTTATATTATCTTATTCCCAATGAATCTGTTGGTTAGCGCCGAGGAGGTCTTCAGCATTTATATTATCTTATTCCCAACGAATCTGTTGGTTAGCACCGAGCAACACGGCAGAATAAATACTCCATCCTTTCAAGTAAACCATCAAGCATGAAGCATTGGGGGCTTCTGTTGATACCAAATTTAATCTGCTGACGTGGACCAATCATACGAAGACACCTGGCTATCTACATGGCAACAACAGACCTCTCCGAGGAACTCACAGGCTCCGAGGAATAGACCTCTTCGAGGAACTCACAGGCTCCGAGGAACATACATCTCCGAGGAACATACCTCTCCGAGGAACTCTTGAATACCAGGAAGATCAACATACCCGAGTTACTCAGACGATCCGAGCTGCATCTCGGCCACAGCATTGATTGCCAGATAACGAACAATCCAACTGGTTCATTAAATGATTATCCTTGACGCACAAGTCTAAGGGCATTAAATGTATTACCCTTTCACATGTATATCATTTAATGTATCGACCCTTTCATGTACAGCCTCAAGGCTATAAATACCTTGTATCATCCTCATTCAAGGGGAGGGGAATTTCTTGAGAGAACTTGTAATCAAGAATTCCACAAACACTCAGCAATAACATAACAGTGGACGTAGGCTTTATTCCTAGCCGAACCACTTTAAAAATCTTTGTCTTATTTATTTATCTGTGATTGAAAAATTAGAGCGATCTAGTTTTTTACATCAACATGGGGGTTGTGCGATGTGGGGGATCCCCTTGGCTAGTGAATGCAAGGTGAGTACAGTTCCCAGGTCATAGCGCTGCATATTTTATTGTGCGATTATTTTCGAGGTGAGATGATTTTGGTATGGTTTGGTCTCACTATCAAAGGACTATGACCGCTTCCACTATGTTTGCGATTTTTACCAAGTTCAGTGTGATTTCGGCAGACTTGTGGTAGTCGGGTTAAAGTGATCATATTTGGGATATGATAGCATTTTAGAGAAAAGCATCCAGCGGAATAATGCTCGGAAGGATGGTGACAATATACGACATATGTGTGGTTGTTGTTGTATACTCTTATGTATATAATAGTGTATATATTTGTTGATATGAGAAATCGTCCACTAGTCGTTCTCGCACCAGTAAATCATGTGTAAAATAAGTAATGAGCAAATAAAGCAAGTAAAGGGAGAGGGAAGACAAGATATAGAGTGGTTCAGCCCCTAAAATAGGCCTACGTCCACTTTTCTTCTCTACTCTCGTTATATGCGTTACATTATACAGTATAATCAAGTCGTATTAGGCGTACAAGTATAAGAATAAAGGAGAATACATGGTTGTAGCGGTTTCAGGCGTGCCGAAGATCTGGCTACGATGTAGGTGAATATCCCCCAAGCTGTATGTTGAGGTTGTGTAGAAAGAGTTTAGCAAGGCTTCGCTAGGTGTTGTAGAAACTGACCTCAGGGAGAGGAATCTATCCTATTTTGATGTGTGGTCCTCTATTTATAGGAGGTATACGAGCTGTGTTACGTTCCCCGAGCACGTGACGTATACCAGGTCTCGAGTTGTTATAGTAGAGAGGGATGCGGCCTGTGAGGCGAGTACATTGAGTGCTGCATCCTGCATGAGGATAATGCCAAAAGTGTTGCGCCCCATACGGGGTAGGGCCGCGACCTGTTTATAAGGCCAAGTTGTAAGTGTCGCGCCCTGTACTTGGTAGGACCGCAGCCTATATGCATATGTTCATGCGGGAGCAACATCCATGCCACGGTGCTATATTTGTACTATCAATAAGCCCCCAAGTCGTAGTGCCAAGAGATTGCGATTGGGACTGCATCTTAGTTCAGTCTTCTAAAGTGTCGCGGTACTTTCAAGGGGACACTTCGTCTTCTCGCGCCCTCTTATAAAAATTGTTTCGGTCGTGGACTTCATTACATTTTTAAAATCTTTGAGAGCGTATCGATAGCAAAACCTTATTCATACTTCATCTTAGGTTTTTCGACTACCTTTCCAGCCAGTGTGTGGTGGTTTTGAGATGCTTCAAGGGGGTTTGAGGTTGAGCACCATCGATTTCTTCCTTTCCTGGTAACTTTTTCAACCACCAACCTCTCCAATAGCCTTTTTTAGTTCACAATTCACAATTCATCATTTACCTTAAACTGAATGAAAGAGAATCATGTTTATCTTGAACTTTCGCATATGAACTTCTGCATTTTTGCATTTATCTTGAACTGGATTTCTTCAATAGCCTTGAATTAAACTTAAATCATGTTTGTTGTATCTGAACTTATATTAGATTTTTCTGGAATTTGAACTCGCATGTCTATTCAAAATTGAATTTTCCTCTCTTTGATTGAATATAATTGCTCTTGAACCTTAAATTCAATCTTCATATGAAAGAAATAGGATTTACGGATTGAACATCTGAAATGCATTTTCTTGAATTTCGATAAGAAAATGATATTATAATCGTGTTTGTATTTGCTACTGTACAACTTTCTAAATGTTCCAATTGTAAAGATCGTTGCATTTATTCCTTGTGTTCTTGAGAGAGACCCTTCATATTCTAGGGCTTGCATTTTTTTAGAGAGACGTCTCACTTTCTAGAGCCTTTTATCTTTGAATCTACAAAGATTGAATGCTACCCTGTTTGAGTGAGTAGCCGCGAAAAGGTAAAATCCCTTTAGCAATTTAGGGCTTTCCTGAATCAATGCAACCTTCCAATATTGATCTGTAGCATAGAAAATGTTACTGCGACATGCAGACATTTGGATGTAGCCTGTAGGTTCTTAGACAGAGTTCGTGATATTTAGTCAATACATTGTCCGTAGTTTAACGACTATGGCATGTAAGAAGATAACACACATCCTTCCTCACAAAATAATATGTCGCGGTGATAATAAATGTCTAAGGCTTTAGAACCTAGCATTTGGTATACTTGGCCCATTTGGCCTAATATTTCTTGTTCATCCTCAACTTGATATATCATTACACCTGCCACGGCCTATGAGTGGCCTTAAGACCGTATTGGCTGCGGCGCCTAACTGTGGACTCTCTGCTTTTTAGGTACTGTTGCAGCCATATTAACTTTGACCCGAACGAATTTTTGAGAGGCTTTTGGAACAAAAATTTTGGAGCCGCTCCTCCCGAACTTGCTTCAGTCCGTCCTTTGAGGACTATAGGGCCGCGATAGTTAAGAGATTTCCCTAACTATGTAGTATTGGATTCAGACTCGAATTCTACGGGTATAGATGAAGAGGCCAATTCTAGCAACCATCCGGAGAACGCCACTGCAGGGGGTGCATCTAATGTTAGGGATGAACCTGCTAGCACATCTCGAAGGCCTGAGAGACCCCTTGTTGCACTTGGTATCCACAGTGTTATGACCCAAGAATGGGTTTACCAGGTGGTTGTTGCCTTGAGTTTCCTGAGGGTTTGATGTGCTCAGCGCCTGCTGTGGGACAAAGGCCATGCACTGCACTTACTGACGATGGCATCTGTTTCCCCTTGAACGCCTTCATTTATGGGCTGCGGCTACCAGTCCCTGTTCCAATTAGAAGAATCTTCCAAACCATGAAATTAGCCCCAGTCCAACTAGATCCCAATGGCTGGAAGGCCATTCTTGCAGCCTCTGTACTGTGGGAGAATAAATTCGGTAATGATATTACTCCCGTGGAGTTTTTTCACTTCTACCATCCAAAGGAAAACTCCATAAAGTTTGCAGGGTATTACTACTTCTCAGTGCGCGATAGGGATGAGACCCTTTACTCCGAGAGGCCCGCCAGTGTGAAGAACTGGAAGGGAAAATACTTCTACGTTTCTGGAGAAGGGTGGGAGATCCATCCTGAAGAGAGAGAGAGATAGGGATAGGTCATTTAGGATGCCGCGATAATGGGGGTGTTCCTCCAAACTTGGTAAATACTTTTTTAATTGTGGTCGCATCCCCTCTTCATAGTTTATTATTCCTCCCATTATGCTTTCGTACTAACCTTTACATTTTTCAACAGTTTTAGACAACTTGCAGCTGAGTAAGCGACAAGACAAAAAGAGTTGGTGAGGCCGCGATAATTCCTGCTGAACAGAAGAAATTCAACACACTTGTAACCTCCACGTCTATTTTCGAAGCGGGCTGCTTCCCCAACAAATCCATTCCCAAAGAGATGGGTGCTGAAGGTAATGATGTTATTTGACTTCTTTTTTTTACCATTTTTAACTTTAGATATTGACTGCTTCATTTTTTCTCAGGTGAAGAAATTGATAGGTCTCGGTTAGCAGCTCAACTAGCTAAGATGGATGAGGATGCGGTGGTCCTCAATAATACCGCTTGGCAGAGGAAAAGGAAAAGGACCAAGTTCAAGGCTCCTGCCGTAGTCGCCTCTAGTGGCTAAATTGATCCGGACGCGCCATAAAATTTTGTTGTGGATCAAACAAATACTGTCGCGCCCTCACATCAAAATGAGGATTTGGCCCCTAATGAGAGGCCTGAGGTAACCTTTGATGATGACATCGGGGCTAACCTTTCCGCGGCTAGTCTGATTTCACCCTTACCTGATCAAGATATTCGCGGCACCTCTCCTATACATGAAAGAAGTTCTCCTCACCCTCCATCCATAATTGCTGTTAATGAAAATTTGCCTCCTCCACAAAGTAAACGTCCGCAACTATAACTTCGCAGAATGAATCTCCAGTCTTCTTGGGATAATAATGCTCGTGATGTCCACAGGATAAGGAAGGCAATGGATTGAGCCGACCTTGATCGGTTGGCAACTGAGGACCATGAGGACGTGGAGTCCTATGCCCTCCACAGTCTTCTGAGGGTAAGTAATTATGGCTTACCAATATTTTTTGCAATTTTTAGTTTTACTATCTAACTTAATACACTTACAGGTTCCGAAAGATGTGGCAACCCAAAAAATGCAGTATGAGGGTCTCTACAAGCTTAAGGAGGTTACGACGTTTGTTCACAAAGTTGATTTGTAGAAGGAAAGAGTTGAATCTTTCAAGGCTGGAAATAAATCTTCTGCCACGGCACTCCAGGTGGCTCAAATGGATCTTTAGGCCACTATCAAATCTAGGTGTGAAGCTGAAGAAAATTTTAAGCAAGCCGCGGAGGCACTCAAGGCTTCCCAAGCTCAAATTGCGGAAGCTTGCAAGGCCGGGGAGCTAGCAAACAGTAAGTTGGGAATTCTTGAGAAGCAGTAAGAGGAGCTAAAGATGAAAGTTTCCAATGATGCTGAGGCCCATGCCGCGATGAGGAAGAAGATGGAGGAAGATCACGCCGCGGCTATTAAGAGGATTAAGGAGGATCACTCTACGACCCTTGTCAGGAAAGATGAGCAACACGGCGAAGCCCTTTAACTATCCATTAACAACACCGTTGCATCTTATAAAGGCTCTGAGGACTTCTTCCTCATCAACAACAGGGCTTATATCCGCAGTTATCAGGAGCTGAGGTATAGAGTAGTAAAGAATTTCCCTGATGTCGTTGCTACAATCAAATCTTGGAGTGTCGCAAATGCTGAACATGACGCCTGTGTGGCCGAAATAAAGGTTACGGCCGAGGAGAGGGCCAGGCTGAGGCAGAGGTCGCAGCTAAAGAGCAAGAGATAGAGACGACTGCAGAAGAGGAAGATGAGAATGTAGAAGATGATGCCACCTCCCAGCCTTCCATTAATTTTCAATTATTGGGGTTACGTCCCCTTGCACTTTAAATTTTGCAACTCTTTAAACGGCCGCGGCCCTTTGTATGGCGGTAAACATTAATTTTTATCAATATTTAGGTCGCGGCCACCTTTAATGTTGACTATTTTTTACTATTTTTTATTGCTTAAACATGCGATTTCTTTTGTACAATACAATCACAGATGATTTTTCCACATAGGTTGCGGCCAGTTCTCTTCACCTTTGACATTTCTACTTGAATTCCATTAGATTGTTGTATATAAATATGTTTGAACATGGCCACGGAACCTTTGAGTGTTTGAATCGTGTCCACTGTAGATTTATGATTGTAGCTTTGGCATGCTTCGTGATCACAACAACACAGCCTTCTTTAGTCGCTTTGATTGCTTAAATTATACATTTACTTCTTGAAAAAATGCACTTTACAATAACGTATGGGTCATAGGCTGCAGCCATATTTTTTTATCATCCTATAACTAATATGGGATATCGAGAATGGGTAAGGTTGCGGCCATCTTTAGAAATAATTGGGATATAGCTTAAGACCGCGGTACTTAGTGTGGATGGTTTCTTCACATAGGTTGCGACCTGTTTCATTCACCTTAACCCTTCCACTTGAATTCTTATACATGGCTGCAGTCTCTAAATACATTGTAGCTTTATTACTGGATCATCATCAAAATGTCGCTTTTCTTGAACATGGCTATGGAAAGTTAACAATCTTGCTTGCCTTTTTCTATCGCGTTTTCTGAATGATCCCATATATATAGGGTTGTGGCACCTTTTTAGCCCTTTAGGAAATTAAGGTCATCCTTTTGTAGCTTTGGCACGCCTCGTGATCACAACAATATAACCTCCTTTAGTCGCTTCGATTGCTTTTCATGTCTTTCCTTTAGTCGCTTTGATTGGGTTATTATCTGCCCCACCCGGCTAGGTATTATGAAGTTTCCCGAAGCTTATGTGGATATATATAAAGCCTTCCCAGGCTCTAATAGAGTTATCCGCAAATAATTAAGTCTTTGGTCCCTTCAGATATAGGATTATCCGTAGATAATAAAGTCTTCAGGTATAATGAAGCTTCGCTAAGCTAATATGAGATAACCAAGATAATGATGTTTAGTCTCATATCCACTAAGTTAATAATGTTTACCGGGGGAGTAACCTCCCCGGGCTAATGACGCATCCCGAAAGCTAAGAATGGGCATTAGAAGCACTTGCTGCTAATAACGCTTTCTGATAACTATATTCGAGAATGTGGCTACCATATGCTGGGATATAGCTATTATGAGTTATGTTGCAGACCAATTCAGATAGATGATCACAATAGTCGCTTTTAAAATTTTCAGTTCTCATTCGACTTTATATAACTAGGCGTCATTGCGGGTGTTGTGAGCCTATTTGAATATACTTATTCCTAATATAATTCGATATCTCCATATAGAATATGTTTTAAACAAGGAGTCTTTCATAAGATGTTATTTAATGGAATTGGGAAATTAAATTATTATATTCATTAATTGTCATAAGCATGGACATAAAAAGTCAGGATGAAGTAAAATATAATGTTCACTATGAACATAAACTGAAGGAGATATAAATTAAATCATAAGTTAAGGGAAGTATGTCCCATCAAACTAGGTTGCATCCTCTAAGCATCTCTGAGGAACCTCTGCAGCATTTCTTGCCCAATCAGCCTTTTAATACATCCTTCAGATCATAGCATTGCTCAGTGTTATGGCCATAGTCCTGATGGAATCTACACCAAGTAGCTTTATTCCTCTTGTGGGGTGGAGTTCTCAGTTTTTCTGGCCACCTCAACAGCTTGTCATGTTTGATGAACTCAAAGATGTCTTCAATCGGTAAGGCCAATGGAGTGTAGGCCTTAGATCTCCCTTCAGTGTTCTCTGATTTCCTCTTTAGGGCCTTGGTCGCGGCTGTTCCTTATGAGGCCATTGCTTTTAGCTGGGGCACCTCCTCTTCACTCTTCTCTGATTTCCTCTTTAGGTCCTTGGTCGTGGTCGTTCCTTTTACGGCTAGTGCTTTTAACTGGGGCACCTCTTCTGATGGAATGGGAGCTATGGCAGCAATGATCCTGGGTGCCGCACCCAGATTAGGAGAGGCCTGTAATACCCCGTACTTTTATGTCTTTTAAATTTAGGGATTTATTAAATTTAATTGAGATAAATTAATTTAATTTTAATTCGGAATGTTGTTTTTAATATTTACTAGCGTGACGAGAGTTAGTAATTATTGGAAATTTGTTATTTGTTGAATGTTACGGGATGAGTATAGTAATATATGAGTTTTATTTTATAATATTGTCATGTGTGAATAAAATGATAATTATGAAAATTTAAGTCGGGACGCGCCTATGTCGTGTCGGGACTAAATGTTTATTAATAAAAGTGAATAAATTATAAGTTGCTCGTATGGTCGTTTTGAGTGCGCCAAAGTGTCCGGAATGGTCGAGATAGTTAGAAAAGTATACCCGGGGGATTAGTTTGGGTCTTGGGGCGTTTTTAGGTCTATTTAGTACCCCGGGAGGGCGTTTTGGACATTTGGTAATTATGGGTAATTTTCAAGGGTTATATCAGATGTTAAGTGTTATCTTTTAGGGTTAACACAACCTAAAACTAATGACGGTCATTGGAGAGGAAGAGGAGAAGCTCTCCAAGGAGTTCTAGGCCAAGAACACCTCCGATTGCACCGCCGTCACCGCCAAATGGTAGATCGCGCAATGAGGATCTTGACCACACCAAATTCTTCCACAAATCAGAGACTAAATTTCTAGACAAGTATCTATCTTGCTCTTATCAAGTTAATGCATCCTTTTATATTAGTCTTAGGTTGATTAGAATTAGTGTTCTTGAAGAAAAATGTTAATTGAAGACAAAAATTGCATGTTGTAGAGGTAGAGATCATATTTCTGGAAAATCCATTTCACATGTAGAGGTTGAACCACGAATTTCCATGGTATTAGTGATATAAAATCTGGAAAAGGAATGGAAGAAACTAAGTTAAAGGAAAAATTAGGGTTCTTGAGACTTATAAAGATTTTTTCCCTTTTATCTTGTTATAGATGATGAAAATTCGCATGTGTTACGTAGGATATTGTTTATATGGGTATACAACACTTATAGTATAATTGGTTGGGAGTTTGGGACTAAAACATGATGATTTGGAGAATTTTGGGGTAACAATTCCGTAACTGGGTTTTCTGTAGAATCTGCATAACTGCTTGATCGATCGATCGCGCCCAGAGCATCGATCGATCGATAGATCGATCGATCGACCCCCTTTCATCGATCGATCGACCCCTCCTGGAAAACTTCACTTTTGCTCATGTTAGCTTAATCCGATTTGATACGTAGTAAACTTTGATTAGGGTTGCTAGAACATAATGGGACATAAAAAGGACCATTAGGGTCAAGATAAACCCCGTTAAGTGGGACTTTAAGGTGAAGGGATAAAAAGGGTAAGCGGGGAGATATTTATACTTAAAAAATCATACGTGCGTTGATTTAATAATCGAAACATCTAGGAAGTTGGATTAGAAGGTGAGTGAGGGCTTACTGAATTTGTACTTAATTAAAGATAATACTTCGAGAGGCGAGAAGTGGGTTTAGAATAACTTAATTACGAGAATAAAAAGGAATGTGTCCGTTATATGAGATAATTAAGTAAAATGTGTAATAACGGATAATGACAATTATGGGTCATGAGAGAGTACCTAATTTAATAATGTGGATGTGAATATATATATATATATATATATATATATGACGGTGTGATTGTGCATATATTATTTCTGTGTAAAAATCGTACCCGGGCTACTTACTATCACGGGGGTTTCCACGCTGGGAAAGTCTTATCTTGATGAGCCTTTATGGGGGATATTGACTTATACCCTAGAACATAGAATTCCTTGGTACAGACTATCTGATTGATAGTTCAGACGGGCCAAAGAGACGTGTGGGTATGTACTGACCTCTTAGGACTTGGGACTATGTTTCGCCTCCATTTGTTTGTGTTTTGTGTTAATGCATTTCGAGAGTGATTCCGAACTAGCATTTCCCTAAGTATGTGTGATACATGGACTTGATATCAGAGTATACCAGCACCATAGTTTTTATGTGGGGTGCCGATAGTATATATATATATATATAATTTATGAGTGGTTGGTATATATACACTTATTTATGGAAACGTTGCACCATAGATTTTATGTGGGGTTCGTTCGTATATATAGTATATGTGTAATTAATATATATACGTGTATCTATATGAGAACTCTCTACTGAGTAAAATAGTAGTTAAGTAAAGTATGAAATTCATCAACTTCACTATAAGTATTCAAAAACATTATAACAATACGAAATTATTCTAAATAACGTAAGAAATCTTGAAGAGATAGATGTTTCTAAAAGTGAATATCATAACCTTAATTTCACGAGTTAAGTCTTATGGAGAATAAATTAGAGAGGTATACAGAATTCATTAGTACAGTAGGTGAGAATTCTCAAGAGAGCGTCGCATACTAATATGACTGTTAAATTAGCCGGTAAGCATTTTAAATACTTGCTAAACTATTTTTAAAACTGTTTTACATTCGGGCTCTGACCCGTTTGTTGTTACCTCTTCTCTCTTGTGTATATCTATATGTGTTACAGGTGCCCAGTCACAGGGGCGTCATGCATAGGATTCTAAGGATGGAACGCGTTGTAGCTTTTGTGGGAGTTGCAGTCTCTTGCTCACACGACTTCATTGTTGACTCCACTTCTAGTTCAGTTTTACTCAGTGGGGCATGTGTCGCCCTTTTCTATTATTTAGTTGGTATTGTCAGAGATTGTAATTCTTTTACTTTCAGTATCTTTATTTCGGGATTTATTACTGTCAGGATGTTTTCCTTTAGTGTTTTAATGTTGGGATTTATTATTGATGGTTAACCTCTTGAATGTTCATTTTTTATTCTTGTATTTAATGTGTGACTCTTAAAATGTAAATGGTTAAAGTTTTTTACAATTTGATTTAATAAAATGGAAATAAGGTTCTAAATGGTTTTGACACTTAGTTTAATTAATCAGGGCGTTTAAATTTGAAAATTTTTATTTGCGACAGTGATGCTAAGAATGAACCAACTGTTCACATTGATTTTAATTTAATAAAGGAGTGATCGCCCGGTATTTAATTAGGCGGGGTGTCACAAGGCCGCAGCCTCTAGCATGAGGACCCTCAGAGTCAAATAGTTGACCTATGTTTGGAGTGAGGTATGTCTATCGTAGAGATGGTTAAGGTGATTGTACAGTTGCATGATCCCATCTTTGACTTCCATGCTCTGACTGGATTCTCCCTCCATTTTCTGCTTTTGTTAGTCTTTACAAAGTATATATAAACTAAGACAAAACTAACAGAAGTGAGTAATCTCAGAAATATTGGAGTAACCAAGTAAGAAATGGGGATGTAGCGTTTGCACTACTGCATGGTATTACTGCTGAGGTCGCGGCCAGTAAGGCACATAGGTGCACTGCCATGGCCTTTGTATGATATTCACCAAGGTTGAGCTGGAGACCATCTGAGTTCGTTCCTTGATGTTTTGAAGCTTCTGTAATGTAACCGCTCTAGTAGAGGCCATGACCATATGGCATTTGAACTTCCCGGTCGCATCCCCTCCTAGGCACCAAAGGGAGCAATCCCAAAATCTTAAGCCCATACTGGGTTTTTCTCTCCTAACACGTAGAGAGCATACCTACTAGGGTTTTTTAATGAGAGGACAGCCTCACGGTGCATAAAATGGCACAGCTTCAATGATAAATCCTAGATCATAGGTCAAGAACAACAAAAATGGGATTAATATTATCCTTCCCTAACCATTCACCTTTTCAGGGATAAAGCCCATCGCGCTTTTCAGCTCTATCCAGATAAAATGATATCACGGGGGTATGTAAAATAGATTTAAGGTCATAAAATGAAGGCCCAAGAACATATCTGACTATAAGAAATACCTGCTTAAGGGTGTGAATATAAAATAGAGCTCAATAACCAAAATCTACCCATGAGATGACGATCCAAAGGATCTACATGGCTAGGATAAGGTGTTTAAGAACTCAAAACATAAAGAAACAATATTGAAATATCTCGTTCCCACAGACGGCGCCAGATTACTGATACGATAAATCATCCACTAGTCATTCTCGCACCAGCAAATCATGTGTAAAATAAGTAATGAGCAAATAAAGCAAGTAAAGGGAGAGGGAAGACAAGATATAGATTGGTTCAACCCCTAAAATAGACCTACGTCCACTTTTGTGCTCTACTCTCATTATATGCGTTACATTGTACAGTATAATCAAGCCGTATTAGGCATACAAGTATAAGAATAAAGGAGAATACATGGTTCTAGCGATTATGGGCATGCCGGAGATCGGGCTACGATTTAGGTGAATAGCCCCTAAGCTGTATGTTGAGGTTGCGTAGAGAGAGTTTAGCAAGGCTTCGCTAGGTGTTGTAGAAACTTCCCTCAGGGAGAGGAATCCATCCTTATTTCGAGGTGTGGTCCTCTATTTATAGGAGGTATGCGAGCTATGTTACGTGCCCCGAGCATGTGACGTATATCAGGTCTCGAGTTGCTGTAATAGAGAGGGATGCAGCCTGTGAGGCGAGCACATTGAGTGTTGCATCCTGCATGAGGCTAACGCCAAAAGTGCCATTCCCCATACAGGATAGGGAAGTTGTAAGTGTCGCGCCCTGTACTTGGTAGGTCCGCAACCTATATTCATCTGTGCATGCGAGAGCAACATCCGTGGTAGGGTCCTATATTTGTACTATCAATATTTATATACGAGTAAATACATTAAGTGTGAATGTTATATATAACGAGAGTAGAGTTATATGAATGATTAATTTTGAGATAATTTATTAAGCAAATGAGTAAATGACTTACGATTGAAACAGTAAACAAGTACTCGGGTTAGAGTAGTATGATAGAAAGATTTGTAACAGGGCTAGTTAGGTGGGTTTGTGTAACTAGGTGGGTTAGGATGTATGCGCTAGGTTTGCACTATAGTTGAAAGGTTGGGAGTATCTCATGTAAGTGAGACACCGGCTTAAATATGGAAAGTTTTACTACATATTTATTTAGTGTATCTTAATTACTTGCATCTATTTTTAAAAGGTTTTGGGCTCCAACCCATATCAAATATATTTTCCAAGAACTTTTAGTTTTCCATCCATAGGGATATTATTGATGAATATTCTTTCCAGGTACATGAAGCTGCAGCTGATGTGGAGGCCTACAAGTTGCTGAGTATCCACTTCACTTATTGCATTCTAGATTAGGTTCTATATTCCAGTATTGGTTGGGTGGGTTTTCCCTTTTCATTCAAACTTATGTATTTTAGAGTATTTTAGTCGAATGTATTGGATGTATTTGATTTTTACCCGATTGTTTATTCAGGTACTTTATCTATGTATCTTTGATTTACACTTTATATCGTGGTTTCATTTATTTTGATCACTTTGTTTGGAATTATTGTGGTTTGGTTAATATCGTTATATGTTAATGAAAGATAAATTTTGGCACCGACTTATTTAATTAATAGGTGGTTAGTAAGTTAAAAAAATATTTCTGACAATGATGCCAAGAATGAACTAGATAAGACTTCTATTTTATTTTAATAAAGGACTGATCACACGTGATTGAAATAGACGGGGTGTCACAGATGGTATCAGTGCATCAGGTTCTAAAGTCCTTAGGATCTATGAATACTTACTACGTTTTCAACGTTGTTTTTCTTTGATATAGTGCCCTATACTTAGGACGGTCGATTCATAATGCAACTTACGTTCTCCTGTTTTTTAGTATAGTTGATGCGAATCATATACAAGTTTGGTTGGACTTTGTATAACGAACCATATAAGACGACCAATGAGGGCCGTTAAGAGGACTACATAAGGAGAGACTCAATCGGAGCTACAGAGTATTTTGGGAATGGTGACTACGGTAGGAGTCACCACAAATATTGTTCAGGTATTTGATGCGGTGATAATCACAGGGTCACAGTAGTCCCCAAGTAATGCATAGCATACGGTGGCGCAATTCACTACACCAAAAATAGGAATCTGGCACGGTTTAAAACTGTGCCAGATCAAATCTGGAACGGTTTTGAACTGTGCCAGATCAAATCTGGCACGGTTTTGAACTTTGCCAGAATCAGGTGTTCCAAAATGGCAATTTTTTTCTGACACGGCTCAAAAGTGTGCCAGATTTGGCCAAACAGGAACACTTCAGGCACACTTTTGGCACAGTTAAAAACTGTGCCAGATTCAGCACAGTTTAAAAAAATTGGCACAGTTCAAAGCCGTGCCAAAATATGATACATTTTTGCCACGGTTTTGAACTGTGCTAAATTTTTTATAAAAAAGAAAAAAAATAATTATTTGAAAGCACAAAAATTCACAAATTAAATATTTTGGTTGCCACGGTTTTTACCCTTCAACGGCTTGTTTTGTTGTGTTGGTTGGATTGGATGACACTTGATTCATTAAATATTTTTGTTGTTTGTTGTTCTCATTCGACTTAATGGGATTTTCATATTATAAATTATGATTCATTGGGATTGATTTTATGGTTTTCAAAATAAAAGTGTATAAATATTAATAAGTTGATTTAGTGTTTGATTTAGTGTTTTGTTTTTAAGTTGATTTTACGATTCATATTATGTTGAATTGGATGTAAGAATTTTTAATCCTATATTTAATTTAGTGTTTTATTTTTATATTCTTTATTACATTCTCTCTTAATTTCTACTACAGTGCACCGGTTTGAATACGTAGAGATTTGGTGATTAGTTTTGTCCCCATATCTTGGCCCTGTTTTGTTTTGGTTTAAATTAACTGTTGAGTTAATAGCAAACTGCTATATATATATATATATATATATATATATATATATATATAGCAGCAACAATGTTGTTATATATATATATAAACTGGTCCGGATTCGAACCGACCAAGAAAAGGCAAGTCGGGCGCCATTCTTCTAGGCCAAAGACAGTCCCGCAACTATATGACAGCAGTGTTTTTTATCCAGACAAAATGTCCAAGCTCCCAACCACACCTCTCCGGAGTACAACCAATATTGGATTCCCGAGATTTTAAAACCCCAAACCAAGAATTTCGATCAAGTTAAGGATCATGCTATTGTTTAAATTGCAGATTCAGTGAATGATGAAGATGATCAACATCAACTCATTTGTAATTAAGTTATCCTATATACAAAGCATACCTTGATCGCCGCATCAAAAGTTGAATCAACAATTCTATTATCCTGAAACATGGTTGGGATGTCTTCTAGCAATAGCTCTAGATGTTAACGGCACTAAAACCTCAAGCCAACAATAAATTGCAGTTGTAATCACTTGAAAGAACAAATCCCTAAATGACTAAAAATTAAAAATAGTGCAGGGCTAACCTCAGAATGTTGAACAATAATATCAGTTTGGAGAGGAGTGTAAACATCTTGGACATCAGGAACTATGAGCATAAATGGCTGCAGACATAGATTGAATGTCAGAAATGAATGTATATATTTGAGGGAGCATATATGTCAGAAATAATAATTGGACTCGATAATGAGTTTCTGAAAGAGATAAGTGTGAGCCAGGATCGGTCCATGAATTGGGTGAAAGAAAATGTGGACCAATTCGTTCCTGGGACCCACATCCGCAGGATTGCTGTGGGAAATGAGATCCTCGGGAATACCGATCAGGAACTCTGGGAGGTTCTGCTGCCAGCAGTAAAAAATGTCTATAATGCCCTTGATCAGTTGCGGCTGGCAGATGACGAATACACCATATCACTAAATACAGGTACATATATGTGAAGGTAATCTATAAGACCGATGTCGGTATTTCAATTATTAGTAAGAATTTTATTTATATATGGGTTATTAAGCCAAACAATCAAGAAAACAAAAAGGTCTAGACTGATTAGGAGCAGGAAAAAAATTACCCAAGATCGATACAAATTACCCAAAATCGATTTCCCTCATTTTGATGGCCAAAATCCAAAGGGCGGATTCTCAAAACAAAGAAATTTTTCCAAGTCAATCCCATGGACAACGATCATATGATATGGTATGATTCTCATTATTTAGGTGGTAGGGCTGACATTTGGTTCTAAAACTATCGAGCCAGTAGGTAAGTGATTATTTTAGAGGAGTTTTTAGATGACTTATGCAGTATATTTGAAGATCTAGCACATGAAGATGTTGTGGCAAAGTTTAACGAATTGCAACAGTATTAGGGAACTGTAAAAGAATACCAACTCAAATTTGAAGAGATCAAGCCATATATGCTCCCTCAAAATAGTGGGCTAGGAGAGAGATATTTTATATTTAGTTTTGTCAATGATTTAAAGGAGCTACAGAATATGCTTAAATTATTGAAGCCTACCAGTCTCTACCAAGCTTATAACATGGCCAAGAGCGTGAATATAACCTTGAGCCTGAGAAATCTAATCCATATACTAAGCCAACCACGCATCAGTATCCTAACCATTTTGGCCTTCTACTCCTAACAAAAAGTCTTTTCCCATCTCACACAAGATTGAACCTACCAAACTACCTAACACCCAAGCCCTACCAGTGAAGCAGATAACTGAGAAGGAAATGCAAACAACAAGGAGTAAGGGCCTATGGTGTTACTGTGATGATGTACACAAACCAGGACACAAATGTAAAGACAAGAAACTCTATATGATATATTTAGAAGGGGAAGAGAGACTTGAGGACAACTCTTAACCAGAAAAGTTTGGGAAGGAGGATATATCAAACGCAAACATTGTAATCTCACTACATGGCCTCTCTGGATTTGTGGCCTCTATAACACCATTAGAATCATGGTAAAGGTGAAGAAACAGAAGCTCTCCATCTTAGAAAATAGTGGCAGCATTCAAAATATTTCTTGATAAGGCAACCGCTCAATAGTGTGGGCTCGCACTTGATCCCACTCCCCCTCTATTGGTCTCGATGGCAAATGGTGAAAAGTTAACATGTCACTCCATGTTCCCCCACTTTACCTGGACAATGGATGGTATTGAATTCACTACTGATATATGGATCCTTCCACTCAAGGTTTGTGGCATGGTCTTGGGAGCAGACTGGTTGAGGCAACACAATCATGTCTTATCTGATTTTGATAGCTCACATTAGCAATCAAGCAAAAGGTAGGAATCTTAAATGAGCTGATATGGGTAATTTGTATTATGGCTGGTGTTGGGGAGAATTTTATTTATATCTGGGTGATATGGCAGTGGTGGTTACAAGCAAGTACTTTAAAGGTATCTCAATGGATGTTTAAAGTTATTCCAGTTAGTATTATTTAGGAAATCTGGCTTGCAAGAAATAAAGCTTTATTTGAATCTAAACCTATGAGATCTAATTTGATTATTGTTAAGGTGATGTCTAGAGTTTTAGAGTTGAAACAAAATCTATATTTCAAAGATAGTATTTCTGACTTAAGTACGGCAACAAAGAATACTTTCTCGATATTTTACAAGCAACCCCTGACCTCTATCAATTCTTTGGTGCCTTGGGAATGTCCTCCTAGAGGAAGACATAAATTTAATTGCTCAGGTATATCAGATATCAATTCATCTATGGGAACATGAGTTCTCTTAAGGAATGATTCAGGGCATTTTATTTGGACTTCTTCAAAGATCTTTGATAAGGGTTCTTTTATCGAAGCTGAAGCAAAAGAAACTATGGTTGGCATTGATTACTGCAAGGAGAAGAATTTTACTAATATAGAGATAGAAACTAATTTGAAAATCATATTTAATCTTATCTCATCTTCTTCATCTTCTCGTCCATGGAAAATCAGATCATTTTCGACTCCTAATAATTGTTATTCATGTAGAGAGTCGAGGCATTTAGCCAAGAACTTCCCAAAGAAAGGAACATTGATGGTGTAGAGAGAAATCTGTGGAAAAATGTCTCGAAGATAACCTTACATATGTTCTACTTGTTTATTCAAAGCATCCTTCAAAAAAGCTAAAAATGATCTCGAGTCATTTCTCTTGGGTGATGAGAGATTATAGCCTTGAGGCGGAGCGAGGTGTAAGCCTCAATTTGGGGGAAATCCCAAGAAACAAACTAAAGCGCTACTAAAATAATACATAATCAATGTCATCACATAAAGATCTATAATATTATCAAAGTCAACAGTTTATTATCTCCAAATATCCCATCATAAGAAAAGTAAAATAATATCTCCATGACAAAAGAGATTGTATCATCAAATATCATCATAATATCGGTTTATATAAGTATATAACATGCGTGTTTGAAAGCTAAAGAAGACATTGCCTTACATGATAGGATCAAACTTAAAGCTGAATTAGCTCAAGAAGCAATAGAGCAAATTACTAAGGGCTATGACAACCTCTTCACGCTGGGATCTCTTATGATTCAAGTCATAGTGTTCCAAATGTATTATCACAATGTTGCACATCATTACTTCTAATCCATCCCATAATTCAAGTCATAATGTTCCAAATCTCTAATGATTCAAGTCATAGTCTTCACGTTGGGCTCTCTTATGATTCAAGTCATAATGTTCCAAATGAATCTCATATGATTTAAGTCATGGTAATCATGTTGGGCTATCTTATGATTCAAGCCATAATCTTCATGTTGGGCTATCTTATGATTCAAGTCATAGTTTTCCAAATCAGTACTATTTTCTTGTTCTTAAATTTTCAACACAAAATATCATTTATTATACATTGATAAAAACAGAAATGCAAACACCGCCTCGTAAGAAAAACTGACGCGAGCGTAGAGTGCCAGTTTAAATAATTTGAAAATTCTCAAGAACAGAGGATATAGATAGCACTAGTGCCTCAAGTCATTCCCATGTCACGTACACTAATTGGCAAGTATAAATCTAAACATCCAATAGCATGCAATGACAATGACAAAGATAAACAATAAATTAGAAAAACCAAGCATTCAATCAATGTTTCGTTAATCAGTAATTGATCATATTCATTAATCATTAATACACAAAGGGAGCTAAAATTATATGTCTAGCTAAGGTTAAACCTTGGGCACCAATCATGTTATAATAACCCCCACCCCACCCCCCACTCCCATGCATACCCATTTATTACCAAGCCTATACAATCCCACCAGAGAGTTGAACAAGTTTCTGTAAGTAATAACAAATCATAAATATAGGTATGTATGTATATATTTACCCTAAATCACAGCGAAAATAAATCACAACCGAACGGTTGTGATTTATCATAGCTTGAAATGAATAACAACAACGAACACGTCTTAGTTGACTCAATTACATTAATCTAGTATGCACGCAAAGAACATAAAGAGATACCACCGAATTTTTCAAAATAGGAGATGCATAAACATTGTGTACAATACAAACTTTTGCATTTCCAAACTGTCCAAAAATGGGACAATTCAAGAGTTCTCACCACAGTCATAGTGAGACCTCTTGAACGGGTCTAGGGTTTTTTTACGTGTAACATTATTATTGAATGTTTAGCATTAATGTCTACTTACTATTTAAATAGTTTTTTTTCTTTTTATTAAATTTTCAACAAAAAATCTCATTTATCTAGAGTTTAATTGGTGGGGTGTCCACTTACTATTTAAATAGGATTTTTTTACATTATTATTGAACTTTTTTCTCTTAATTTTTCTTAAAAGTCCATAATCTAAACGAATCAGAACAAATATGCCTTTTACATAAAAGGGTGAGAACATAAAAACACATATTACCACTAAAAGATCCAAAGATTCGTCCAGAAATCAATGTCTTTTTCATTGTCAACATTGAATTTGTACAAAACAAATCATACAACACAATAAATGTTTAAAAATGTATATATAAAACTTGAAAATTTCAAAAATGAGGAATCTTTTAAGTAAAAATTTGAAGAATACCTAGTTGCATACTTTTAGTAGTGATAGGCCCTCAACAGCAGCTACACCACTAGAGAGTGAGAGGGAGAGGGAGAGATCCGAGCGGGAATGAGAGACCACCATCTAAACCACCAAAACGTGGGAGAGAGAGACGATCGACAACCGACATGTGACCAAAATGTGGGAGAGAGAGAGAGAGAGAGACGAGCGGGAGAATCTAAAGCTCCAAAGTGGGAGTGAGCGGGAGACTCCAAATAACTTAGTCAAATTTTTTTTTAGGGTTTTTATATTTTAGTAAGTGTACTCAATTTTGGCACACTTAAAAACAGTGTCAAAATTTGGCACTGTTTTAAAGTGTGCCAGATTGTCATTAAACCGTGCCAGAATTTGGCACAGTTTAAAACAGTGCCAGATTTTAATATCAGGGTGAGCCAAATTATTATTTTTGGTGTAGTGATTTCAGAGTCACCCAGTACAATCTGTAAGGGAGAGAGTCGAAGGGGCTTTTCAGAAGGGCCATTCGTAAAATTAGGGGAAGTGCGGAAGTGTGATTGGCCAATAGAAGGAGATCATCCAAAGGCAATTGTGTATGGTGAATTTCAGTGACACTTATGATTAAATATTTGGACAATTTTTTTAGCTCATAGGACCAGTGTGGTAGTTACGGGAGTCGGTCACCACATTTGAGGAGAGTTACCAAGAATATCAAGGGATTTGGAGTGCGATTTGACCACAAATCCTATTGTCAGCTGTTTAAATATATATGTGAAGGAAATTTCATTACTTATATAGGAAGGTCAAACGGTGGCTGAACATAGGGGAGAATTTTCTTGTTTAACAAACTTTGTACCCATCAAGGTGGATACTGAGGATAAAAACGGTCTTTGAGTTGATGATGGACTCGTGGATAGAATACGCCAGCATTGAGGAAAAATTCAACTTGGACGACTGATGGTGATGTCATCAATGTCATACTTTTGCGAGAGCAATATAAATGATTTCAAGTGAAGAGAATTAAGAGATTGGAGAGTCTAGTCGGCAGAGTCAGAATGAATGTAATTAGTGCTGGTGAGGTACCACAGGGGGATACCCTGCAGGAGACCTTTTCAAATTATTCAAAATAATGGAATTCCTCCCAAGTGACAGTGGATTCAATTAGGGTCGGTAGGGCCAGCAGAGCTAAAGGAACAATGGGGGTAGCAATCGGGTCCAAGGCTACTAGGCTCGAGAAAAGGACAACCCTGACATGGCCACTGGGGTTAGAGACAGGGGAATGACACAGAGAGGTGTCTTATGTGTGGATAGTAGGGCCACATGTGTTGATCTTGTCTGTAGCGAGTTAGGGGATAGGAGAGGGATGCCCAGCAGGGCCAACAATTATAGAATTTTTTGGTTCAATTTGGACGAGAGTATTATGTACAGGAACCATTTGAACCGCCAGTGCTATTGGCAATTGAAGGAATGAATTTTATCCATGAGTAAATGGGATAATATTTATGTGACACGGGTGAGTCACAGTATTTTTCAGCACTAGATTAGAGCGTGAGATGGTTTTAGTGGATGTATCGTTATTGTTACTATTGTGTGTACATATTCACCATTGGGCAGCGGGTCTCTCTTTAGTTCCATCTGCAGGAGAGAAGGAGCAGTCACTATGTTTTAGTGTATTTACTAGTTTTAGAAATATGATATGTGAATACGATGTTATTCGGGGTATGGAATGGTTAGCGATGGTTTGAGAAATGGTGAGTTGTCACAACAAGGTTATTGTGTTCATTATTCCAGGGCATGATGTACGGTTTTGCGATGTCTCAACTGGAAGAGTGATAAGTACCCCAAAAGTGTTAAAATAAATCCCCAACTAGACGATTTTTAATTGCTAAATCTTGATAAAATTGGTCTTATGCGTTTTCATATCTATCTCGTAAGTCAATTGTTGCTTGTAAGAATTTAAAAAGTCTTAATTCAATTCAAATGCAGCAAAAATGCAGTTGATGAGCTCAACCCCAAGTCCCATAGCCTAAATCGGTCCCGAACCAAGACCAGTTCTTCCCTAGCATGTCCTGTAAATGCTCAGTGTTTGTGTGGTATTATTATTTTTTATTTTATATATATATATATATATATATATATATATATATATATATATATATATATATATATATATATTATTCAAGTTATGTCATTTTTATTATTTTATTGTTATTTTGCTTCAATTTAGGGTCTTTATTTTTAGTATTTTATGTAAATATAATATTATACCCGTGTGTCGTCCCGTTAACATCTGTATACATAATAAGTGAGCGTGTTATTAGATATTTTATTTTATTTGTTTTTAGTTTTATTTTTTAATTTTTTATTATTAGTTTATTATTATTTTATTTTATCTTATTTGTTTTTAATTATATTAGGTTAATTTTATTTTTATTTGAGTCTTTTAGTAATAGGTTAGTATTTTCATTTTTATTTTTATAGATTTTATTTAGTTTTATTAATATTATATTTTTAAGTGTTAGGTAATTGATTCTGATTTAAGTACAAATGACAAACACACACACACCTCTTATCATACACCCTCATATCACACCTCATCATCTTCCCCACCAAACCTTACTCCATTAACCATCAAACCCACCAACTCCACCTTCCAATTTTATAACCCAAACCAATGACCAACCATTGACCCAGCAAATAGTTTTTACCCCCTTGTCTAATCGAACCCGAAACCCCTGCTTCTAAACCAGCAGCGTAAGCGTTCTCCGGTTGGCGAAACCTATAAAATCGAAATGCGATCGACTCCCAAACCTTTTACCCATAACCAATTTAACCCATGACTTCCTTTAATCCGGCAACCCCGACCCTGCCTCCTTATATGTAATGACCCCGTTTTCTTATGCTAATATATAATTGTCTTCTTTCAATTTCGTCTCACTTACTATTTAATAATGTTGTATTATTACATATGTGACATTTTGAATTCTTAATATAATAAAACCCATTTTTAAATTTGAAGAATTAACTATAAAATGAGTCAAATTGATGTTTTATGATACATCTTAACCTAAATGATAAGTTTCGGGGTAGAAAATATAATTTTATGAAGCTTTAGGGACTTGTAGTACTCTAAGTTCTTTATGTAACAAGACACATTTTTAAATATGAAGAATCAACTCTAAATTGGATTAAACCATAGTCTTATAACCTATCTTAAGCAAAATGATAAAGTTTTGGGGTAAAAATTGTAATTTAATAAAACTCTAAGGACTTGGTTTTAAATAAGAAAGTTTCAGGGACTAAAATTAAAATATAAAAAGGACCATTTTGTAAATAAAATATTTTCAGGGACCTCTAAGAAATATTGAAAATATATCATGTGAAATTACCAAAATGCCCTTCATGTGTAAAATGACCATTATATCCGTAACACATTTCCACCTCATGCTTGACACCTCGTGCTAACACGTGTCGTCGATATAGCTAAAGCTAAAAACACATGTCGCTGCTCGGTGAAATAAGGCTGCAAGACCCCTTCGTTGCGTGACAACTCAACGCTGACTCACCGTTGTAAAGGCTTGGTCAGTTAGACAAGGGTCAACACCGTGAAATCCCTCAAAAACTATAAATACGGACTTTAGGATCATTTAAACTCATACCATTTCCTCAATAATTATAGTAAGAAAGAGTGATATCTTAAGAAGGTGTTCTGTAAGTTTAAGAAGAAGTTTCATTTTAGCGAAGTAATCTAAGACTCAATACCGATAACTTCGAACTTATGTTTTAGGTGAGTACTCTGACGTTCCTTGTGCATTTTAATTATATGATATTATGAAAACTATGTATATTTTATGAACTTATTTTATTCTCAAAATTCATCGGATACCGATAATTGATTCCTTGTGATATGGATATATTTGTCCATATAGAAATACCGATTAAAATGAATATTGAAAATGATATTGAATATTGAAAATATGATTTGACCTAAGGGACCTCTTTTACGGACTAACCTTCCCAGCTGGGTAGTAATACCCCGTATTTTTATGGCTTTTAATTATGAGATTTATTAAATTAACTTGGGATGATTAATTGGAAAATCCGGATTTAAATGCTAGCGAGACGAGAGTTAGTGTTTGATTATTATAATGTTGTTGAATATTACTGAGTGATTATGGTAATATGTAATTATTGAATTTATTAAAAAAATTTGTGAGTTGAAAATACGGCAATTTCGGTAATTAAGTTGGGACGCGCGTGTCAGTCGTGTCAGGATCCAATTTAATGGATTTAAAAGTATTTTATTTTTATGACATCCATATGAGCATTTTGAGTGCGCCAACGTGTCCGGAAGGTTCGAGATAGTCAGAAAACACTAGCCAGGGGTTTAGTTTGGGTCCCGAGGAATGCCTAGTGTATGGATTTCTTATGTGTATGACATACCTACCATACATGCTATCACGGGAGGTTAGTTTTCGAAAAAGGGCCATCTTATCTTTGTGTGCCTTCGGGAGGATTTATATTGGTACCTTAAGGACATAGGACTGTGAATGACTTATTTGTGAGTTGATAAGTCAGTTGATCATGGGAGCGTAGGTATGTGCATGACCCATGGGTATGTGAACTATGTTCGCCTCCAATATGTGTGATTTGTATTTAGACGGTTCCTGAGTGATTTGGAACACGTGACCCTTACGTACGTGATGTACATGGATTTTATAGGAGAGTATGCGAGCACCGTAAGTTAGCCTAGGGGTGCCATATATGTATTTATGTACTGAGATTGTTATACTTATGTACTTGTGACTGGTTCATTGTTGCTTAGTAAATGTGAATAACTAAGATATTTGAATGGGTTAAGAATGAGAATTTAATTAACACTTGAGATAAGTAATTTAATGAATGCGAATATGGGTTATGAATATAACTTATATGGATATTAAGAGTAGACATACTATGGTAGAATGTGGAAGAGGAGGTGGTATAGACTAGTTAGTTAGCGACATAACTAGGATGGGTTAAGGGCATATGTTAGGCGTGCACATTAGTTGAGAGGTGAGAAACTCATGTGAGATTACGCAACTAACGTGTTTATAATATGTATTGTTTAATTGTAATTTAAACACTTGCTAAACTTTTAAATTGTTTTCACCTTGGGCTCTGACCCGTTTTCCTCCAAATCTATTTTGTTTTGTAAAAATATTTTTAGATGCCCAGCCACAGGAACGCAAAGCATAGGAGTTCCATTTGGATGACGTGTTGTAGCTGCTGTGGAAGCTACAGGATCTTGGTATTAGACGCCTTCATATTTATCCTTGATTCCTTCAGAGTCATTTGTATCAGTTAGGGCATGTCGCCCATTCTTATTTAGAGGTTGTAGTTACAGGCTATCATTATTTCGGTTATTGGTTTATTTATTCAGACTCTTGTATTGGGACTTTATTTACTCTAGCATTATTATTATTATTATTATTGGAGTGTTTACTCCAGACTCAGTTGATTTCATTTCGTTGGTTATTCATATGAGATTGTTTATGTGATTGATAGTTAATGATTTAATTCTTGGTTATTTGATAACTTAATTAATAAAATTTTACATCTCTCTTTTTAAATATTAGGTGGCTAGTAATTAATTAAATGTTTTTCGACACTGATGCTAATACTGAACCAACTTGATATTCTATATTAATTTAATAAAGGAGTAGCTACCCGGTATTTAATTATACGGGGTGTTACAGGTGGTATCAGAGCATCAGGTTCTAGTGTCCTTTAGGATCTGTGCGACTTATTATGCTTCCAGCCTAGCTTTCTTTAATATAGATCCCTATGTTTAGTATTGTTGATTTCTTTGGTGAGATTTCTTTCTCCTGCTATGAGGTGTATGATAGTGAATCTTTGTTACATTCGGGTGTGTTCAAGTGCCAAACAATGCAGTACGTCAGGCGAAGACAGTTGGGTGGAAAGCAAGAGGCAAAGATCAGTTGAGGTGATTTAATTTATTAAAGAAGGATGAGAGTAGTTCAAGTCACCCATATTATGGCACGGAAGTCCAGGATGGTAAAGATGGCTAAGGCGCTACTTGTGACTTCCAGGTATAGCTATAGTAGAAATTGGGGTCAAATTAGACTCACCCAGCAGGGTTGGATTGGGAGAGAGTCAGACGAAACATTTAAAAGAACTAGCAGTGGAAATACTATAAATGCGGAGATGGAGTGTGCTAGCCAACGAACGTAAAATATCCAAAGGCTTGGGCATATGTCGGAGTATGGCTAATCGTGAGTGAAAATTTGGGGTAAATTTTTTCCTTGGCTCGTAAGAGCGAAGTTTCAATGGTGAGAGGCAACCACCACACTTAGAAGTGGAATGTTTTGTCAAGAGAAGGCGCATACGTATGGTTTGACCATAAGTTCTTTCATCAAATGTTCGGGGTGAGATGCGAATATTGTTCTCAACTCACACAAGAGGGTCAAACGGAGGTCACTTTGTGAGAAGAAATTTAATTATTTAGCGAACCTTACACCGGATAAAGTAGGTGAAATGGAGAAGAGGACATTAAAGGGAGAATTTACATACAAGAAGAATTGTTAGCACTTCTGGGAAATTCTACTTGGACGGTCAATGCAGATGGAAATAACGTCGTGTTTTGTTAATATGGGGTAAACGATTCCTTGCGTGGTGAAATACAAGAATCAAAGAATTTATATAGAGTAAGACTGGGGGAAACGGTGTTGGAGAAGCAGCACAAGGGGAGACCCATCGGGGGACCCGTTAAAATGATTCGGATAGCTGAATTGTTACCTTGAGATGGTGATTTCAGTAAGAGATGTGAAAACTAGTAGCGTGTTCCTTGGGGCCATCAAAGCTAAGGGAACAATGGAGGTAGTCATCAGAGTCGAGACTACCAACGTTCGAGAGAAGGACCGCCTTAACATGGTCAGTGTGACCGGAGATAAGTGGAGTATGTGTAGAGGTATTTTATGGGGAGTAAACCCCATGCGTTATAAGTTTTTCTCGAAGCAAGTATAGGGATAAGGGTATGGTGCCTAGCAAGGGCAATAGTTATTAAAATTTTCGATTTGGTACGGACAGGTGTGTTAAGTCCAGGAACCATTTAAGCAGCTAGGGCAATTGACAAGATAAAAGTATGAATTATATCCTCAGATGATGTTGCGTGTTGTATGTTTCAGGAACGAGATTCTACATTTTATTACTGCCATATTCGCATAAGAGTCGAGTTTAGTGAGTATCTCGACAATGTTATTATTTATGTGGATATTTTTCCCTGGTATAATGGGGTTACCTTTAGTGTTATCCGCGAAGGATGAATGGGTATATTAATAGTGGTATATACTTTATTGAAAATAGTCATTTTAGTGCCATGTTATACGAGTATGATATTATCCTAATTATGGTGTGATAATATGCTTATACCGATAGTGTGCGGATATTTCAAGTTTATCGGGGTTACTATCTTGGTGTAGAATGTTTTGTTCTGGAAAGTCCCCATCTGCGAGAGGGTCGGGCTCGCGATTATATATTTGTATGTATATATATTGTTGAGACTTCGAAAAGTACAATGGTCTTAGATATTTGTTCCTGGTATGTGTAGGGACTTTATTGATATAAATCGGAGTGTATTTGGTTTACTGTTCAATGAAAAGATTTAGCTTGTTATTATAATTAACGCTCAGGACGTAGTAATAAGAAGAGTGCATTGATATATCACCCTTTAGAGATGTGGGAGTTAATACTCATAGTTGTAAGTCTAGGGACGGGATTTTGAGAACCTCGATTATATTTGCATGATGTTTATGAAAGGTGATTTCCATCAATGTTGAGAGACAGTGTCTTTCAAGAGGAGTTCCTTATTTAAGTGTAATTGCAGAAGGAGATGTAACTTGATTGTCAAGAGACGGGAATATAGGGGTACAAGTTATGGATCGAGGGCCTAACAAATTTCGATGACCGATAATGCTAGGAAGTAGTGTATCGGGGGGTTCCTTGTGTGGATTTCTCTTTGCGAGACATCCCACGCATGAAACTTAGTGTAAGGTTAGTAGTAAGGAGATGTTTGGCCATTCGTCCATGATTTGGATACCTCGATCGTTGTGGAAGTATGTAATTAGAACTGGAAGTTAAAGGGTAAATTAAGATATAAGGCTAGTAGAGCCAATGGTGTGGTGAGGAAGTACTGAAAAATTTTTACTTTTACTACGGCAAGTTGAAGGATGCAATGAGGTTAAGGAGAATTTAGGATTTCAAATTCGAGGGTGATTGAGAATGCCCAAGTGGTATATCCGCGTTGCAAATGCTGGGGCAATAAAGAGTTTGGAGTTTGTATGAAGCGTATATGATGTTTAAACCCGTATGCACGGGTTATAAGGGGTGTAGACATCTTGGTTTGCTAATGTAGTAATCGCCGGAAGGAGAGACATAGATGGGTGAAATTATTACTTATGGGATTAATATGACGAAATGAAAGTGGTATAATGGGTTAAGCATCGTAAGAGAAGGTAATGATCAGTATACTCATGTGCAATCAGAGTAACACGTCTGAATTTGGTGAAAAGGCAGTGGAAAGCCATTTAATAAGGGGAATCTCTTGAGAAGGAAAATATTTAACTATTCTTGACAATTTGGAGTGGAGTTCCACCCAATCGAATGTTGAGAATGGCTTACGCATAAATAGAGTGATGATGTCAACAAGGGATAAAAAAAATTACAGAAGCGCACATCGTGGTGAAAAGTGCAGGGGTCGGAACTTTTGGTATACACCGAGAGAAGAAGAGGGTTATTAAGTATCACTTAACGGGAATAATTATACGTGGAAGTCGGCATTGAACGGGGTATAGTAAGTAGTACATCGATTGGGGTAAGATGATCAACCCGATAATTTTGTATCAAACTGACGATTCCAGTGATGGAGGAGTCAAGTTGGTAAATTTCCTCGAGGGGTTGCCAACTTATAGATAAGTAACGAGTTCCTTCGAATATATGGGACGAGTTGTCCAGAAGGAGAGAAATTGTTATATGCTTGGGTGATTACACTATTAGATAGTGAACACGCCGGTACGTGGTCCTACGTAGTATTATTCAGAACTAGAATGAGATCCCCGAAATCCACATTCAACGTGGGGCATCAGGAAGTAGTGGAGATAACGTTTCGTTATGAGAAGGTTGTATCACCAATAGCCCGAGGAGTAGGCGCAAGGTGATTGACGACCGGTGGAACTGTATGAAAGCAATTTTAGATTCATTGCGATCATTTCATTTCCAAAACGGGTATAACTAGTAAGTGAGGTATATTGTGGTAATGGGGAGAAGATATTACCTAATGGTAGAGTTGGGTGAAATCATCCGTATCTATTCATAGTGGACAACGTGCATACTGAGGTTTTTGGGTGGATAAACCTTATCATTCTTTCTATGGATGTTTAGAGGTGAGCGGATTATCAGAGTTTTAGATTAGTCATGAGTTAGAGTCTGATGACTAAAATGAGATAACCACCAACAATCGTGAGTGGCTTTCCCTTGTGTAAAAGTCATAACACTGGGAACAGAGATTCAAAGAACGGACAAGAGTAGTCAGATGTTCTATGGTTTCTCCCAGGATGGGAGTTTTGTGTCTAGATAAACGCGAGGCTTGGTACGTAGTGAGGTGTGAACTCACAATAATATTGAGATAATGCGGCCAATGATATATAGGCTATTCTTATTCGAATGTTGTTTAGTAAGAGCACAATGTGAGGTGCATTTATTGAGGTGTAACCCTATAACTCATAAAGTATTGAAAATGTTCAACAAACTTGTTGTGAAGTGGGGGTTGTAGTTATTGGGCCATATTTTGAAAAACAAATTAGTGCTGTAGGATACCTAATTTTTCCAGGTATGCCTTACTTTTTCGAATTTCGGGACGAAATTCCGTTATTAGGGGGGATTATGTAATGCCCCGTATTTTTATGGCTTTTAATTATGAGATTTATTAAATTAACTTAGGATAATTAATTGGAAAATTAATCCAGATTTAAATGATAGCGAGACGGGAGTTAGTATTTGATTATTATAATGTTGTTGAATATTACTGAGTGATTATGGTAATATGTGGTTATTGAATTTATTAAAAATTATCGTGAGTTGAAAATACGGCAGTTTCGATAATTAAGTTGGGATGCACGTGTCAGTCGTGTCAGGACCCAATTTAATGGATTTAAAAGTATTTTATTTTTATGTCATCCGTATGAGCATTTTGAGTGCGCCAACGTGTCTGAAAGGTTTGAGATAGTCAGAAAACACTAGTCGAGGGTTTAGTTTAGGTTTCAGGGCATTTTTAGGCATAATCAACAACCCGAGAGGGTATTTTAGTCATTCCTATTTTTGGGTGAATAGTGACCCACGAATTTTAGATAGTTAATATCAGCCAACACTTGATTCCCTTAGGGTTTCTTAACCAAAAATCATAAACGGCCATTAGAGTGGAAGAGAAGGAAGTTTTCAATGGAGAACCACCACTTAGAGACTTTTGCACCACCGGATAGATCGAAAAGCAAGGATCATCCCCATACCGTCTACTTCATTGGATCAGAATCTTCATTACCGTGCAAGTGATTTAACTTGCAATAATTTAGCGCATATATCATCCATGTTAGGTTAGAATTGGAGAAAAAACTTGAATAATGAAAATTGAATGGATTTGAAGAGTTGAAATCGTAATATGTGTAGGTCTTGCATGTAGTTTAACGTTGGAGATAATAGCAGCCACGAAATTATGATTTATGGGTAGAGAATCATAAATTTGTATTGAATTATATAGTGTTCTTAAGGAAATTAGGAGAAATAGGGTTTTTATGAAAATTGGATGTTTTAATCCGAGAAACTCATGATCCATAAGGTTTAATGATTCTAATACGTTAGAGATGATGTTGATATGTTAATAGGATGATTAGTGAACTTTCTTGGTAGTTTGTGAAGTTTTAATGAAGAATTAGAGGTGTAAAAAGGAAGAATCCCGTAACTGTTTAAGAGAAATCTGGGTTGATACCTGCTTGATCGATCGATCGACCTCTTTTCTTCGATCGATCGACCCCTTCTTATTTTTGGAAATTGTTTTCCCTTAAGGCTTAATGAAAATCTCAAGGCCAGTGATGATTCTTAGGATGTTTAAATTTATATTATGGGACTTAGTTAAGGTCAGTAGGGTCTTAGTTGATGCCGGTAAAAATAGTTTACCTTATGGAATTGAATGATATTGCTTACGAGGGTCTACCGAGTGAGGTACGATTAGAAATCGTTCGAATTGAAACTATAATGGGAATTAATGATGATGTAAGGATAAGAACAGTAACAAAGGGACTTCAAGTTACTGAGATAACGTTAGAAATTAATAGGAGACCTAGTAACCTTTTGAGATAGGTTTAAGTACTCAAATTGATACAACGAGAGAGTTATCAAGCTAAATATATATTACGCATGATGTTCGGGATAAACTTGCTACGTATGAGACTTACTAGATGGAATGTGTGAATACCTATATTGAAATATGACTACTTAGGCTGTGTGAATGCCTAATGTATGGATTTCTTATGTGTATGACATACCTACCATACTTTCTATCACGGGAGGTTAGTTTTCGAAAAAGGGTCATCTTATCTTTGTGTGCCTTCGGGGGGATTTAGATTGGTACCTTAAGGACATAAGACTGTGAATGACTTATTTGTGAGTTGATAAGTCAGCTGACCATGGGAGCGTAGGTATGTGCGTGACCCATGCGTATGTGAACTATGTTCGCCTCCAATATGTGTGATTTGTATTTAGACGGTTACTGAGTGATTCGAAACACGTGATGCTTACGTACGTGATGTACATGGATTTGATAGCAGAGTCTGCGAGCGCCGTAAGTTAGCCTAGGGGTTCCATATATGTATTTATGTACTGAGATTGTTATACTTATGTACTTGTGACTGGTTCATTATTGCTTAGTAAATGTGAATAACTAAGATATTTGAATGGGTTAAGAATGAGAATTTAATTAACACTTGAGATAAGTAATTTAATGAATGCGAATATGGGTTATGAATATAACTTATCTGGATATTAAGAGTAGACATCCTATGGTAGAATGCGAAAGAGGATGTGGTACAAACTAGTTAGTTAGCGACATAACTAGGATGGGTTAAGGGCATACGTTAAGCGTGCACATTAGTTGAGAGGTGAGAAACTCATGTGAGAGTACGCAACTAACATGTTTATAATATGTGTTGTTTAATTGTAATTTAAACATTTGCTAAACTTTTAAATTGTTTTCACCTCGGCTCTGACCCGTTTTCCTCCAAATCTATTTTGTTTTGTAAAAATATTTTTAGGTGCCCAGCCAGAGGGACGCCAAGCATAGGATTTCCATTCTGATGACGTGTTGTAGCTGCTGTGGAAGCTACATGATCTTCGTATTAGACGCATTCATGTTTATTCTTGATTCCTTTAGAGTCATTTGTATCAGTTAGGGCATGTCGCCCATTCTTATTTAGAGGTTGAAGTTACAGGCTATCATTATTTCGGTTATTGGTTTATTTATTCAGACTCTTGTATTGGGACTTTATATACTCTGCCATTATTATTATTGGAGTGTTTACTCAAGACTCGGTTAATTTCATTTCGTTGGTTATTCATATGAGATTGTTTATGCGATTGATGGTTAATGATTTAATTCTTGGTTTTATGATAGCTTAATTAATAAAATTTGACATCTCTCTTTTTAAATATTAGGTGGCTTGTAATTAATTAAATATTTCTCGATAGTGATGCTAAGACTGAACCAATTTGATATTTTGTATTAATTTAGTAAAGGAGTAGCCACCTAGTATCTAATTAGACGGGGTGTTACACGTTATCGCTGGTGTGCCTTAAATAAGGCATTGTGATGAACAAGTTCGATTGACCCTAAAAAACCGGGCTATAATACGGTAGAAGAGTAAGGTATTGGAGTGTACTTGGCCATTAAAATGATATGATTTAAAGAAAAAGTTATGGCCTTTGATTTGTTGCATCCGTTTTATTCTGAGCTATTCATTTCTATATACTATCATTCCAAATTATATACTGCAAGTTCCTATCCGTATACGTATATGCCTTCTCTTTTGATTTGAATAGGTATCAATTTTTTTAAAAACCTTGGAATGTTTGGTGATTGAATCTCACTCATCTTTTAATTGACGTTGTAATAAATTTTCAGAAAATAAGTAGGCTCGTGGAGGGAACATAAAAGGACTATGTTGAATATTCAACTTTTAGAGCTCTTTTTGTTATTTTAAATAAAATATGTGTTTTAACATATACAGCATGTTTGGATCTTTTGTAATAAAAGTTTGTTTTACGTTGTAACTCTTTACTTTTAATATAAATGAAGTTTCCTTTTTGAAATCTCTGATGACGTATTTCCTTCACTTTCAGTATGTTACGATTCATAACCATGTGATTGTATTTCCATTGCATTTAATTAAGGAAACAATTTAGTTCAAAATATTTGTTGCCTTGGTGGCATGTCAAGACACTCGTTCCCCACTACTATTTTGGGACGGGGTCATGACAGAGGTGGTATCATAGCATAGGTTATGAACCCGTAGACTACTGAACATTAGTTTCGAAAGTTATAGATTTTAAGTTTCCATACATAGGATATAGGATATAGGATGAAATATCCGACTTATATGATAACCCTCCATATGTTTTACATCTTATATAACTGTGTATATATAATTTTCCTTTTAATTTCTAATTTTGAGATAGTGTAATACATCTTACATTTGGCCATGACTGTAGAAAATGACCAAGACAAGATTAAGTGCGGGAACTAGTGGTTCAATTAGGGAAGGACTGGAAGGTGCATACAGGGCAATTGAAAGTCAAGTAAGGATTGTGGAGCATCAGCTGAATAATGGAGGATCAAAGAATCGTGAACTAAGTAGTTGTATGTAACACCCCGCCCGCCCGGGGAGAGCGCGCGGCGTGATACTACGATAAAATTAAACTAATCCACAAGTAACAAGGTATAGAGCATCTAAATCCCACAACAACAAGAGAGGAAACCACTAATCTCAAATCTCTTCAAATAAATACAACAAATCTCTCGAATTAAATACAACATCTAACTCAAAATAAAATACTCTATACAACAACAATAAATACAAATCTTCTCTCTCGAATATTCTTCCCAAAATATCCAAGCTAAAAAAATCTCCAATAATCCATAGCGCCCAAATCCACGTTAACTTGCCACTAAAAGAAAATATGGGGAAGTACACAATACGACAGGAAAGATGCTCAACAAATATATTAGCAATAAGTTGTAACAACACAAGTACGAATATTCAAATCAAATACAAATCTCAAAGCATTTATCAATATAATTTTTCAACAACACATGAATGGGTAACCATGCCTCACCCCATTCGCATATGCTTTATCAAGCCATAGACAGGAATAGGTATTTTGGCGGGTACTCAACCTCCGTGCCATATTAAAATATCATGACAACGTTCTCAACAACAATATAGTGATACCACATAAATCAAAATAATTTCAACAATTATTTTCCAGATTTCCAAGAATTTATCAATTCAAACATGAGTTCAATTAACAAGAATTCAACGGAATAGCACTCGCGAGATTAAGGAGCATATTGTGTAAAACCCCTGTAAGGACACAAATTTCCAATTGAGTCCATATATAGTTTTGGCTCAATTCCAGACAAAAACATTTATACATAGGATTGTATTTAATTGTAATATTCTCAAGCCTATGAAAAGTTTGTTTGAAGACGTAGCGGCAAAGAGTATAAAGGTTTATAATCATGCCGGTTTCGTGCCTCGTTTATAGGTCATCAACCATAGTTCCATGCTCCCAAGGTATGAATGCAATCATATATAAATAGGAGCTTGGAGCTTGTTTATTGGGTGTTAGGTTTAATTAAAACTGTGTTTTATTTTCAGAAAGAATTAATTAAAACTTTAAAATAAGTTTATAAAGTTTTCTGGGCTAAAATCGAATTTTCCAAACTTTTTGGAAGTTCATTCGATATGTCGTTCGAACGAGATTGTCGTTCGAACGAGATTGTCGTTCGAACGAGATTGCCAACGACTTACCATTATGGCATACTGGAACTTCGTTCGAAATGTCGTTAGAACGAGATGGTCGTTCTAACAAGATTTCTAACGAGCTTCTAACGAGTTCATACTGGAACTTCGTTAGAAGACTCGTTCGAATGAGAATGTCGTTCGAACAAAATGTCATTCGAACGAGATGCCAGGCGGGAACAGTTTTTGGCAGTTTTAAGCAGTTTTTCTCCCACTTCCCCACTTGTTTCTTAACCAACTTTTCTCAGACTTTATTATGTGCGGGAATAACATTTTCCAAATAATCTTTTTCATATCCTACTAACTCCTAGAGAGTGTTTTGAGAGAAAAATCAAAGAGGAAAAAAGATAATGTTTTGAGTGTGTTTTCATCAAAGAGAAAAATATACACCACTCTAGTATTACACCCAAATTAGTTTCTTCCAAGTTCCCATATTCATATATCTTACTTGGAGTTTGACACCGGATTCATCTCTTCCCTTCAAAGAGAAGTTTCAAGTTTTCTTCTACATCCCATAAAGAAAGAAGAAGAGTTTTGTTTCGGCATTATCCACTTGGAGAAAGGCTCCTTGCTCGGGTGACGGTGACCATATAAAGTCCGGTCGGTGGATTCCGAGACCGGGGTGGAGCTCCAAGGTTATCCGCTAGGAAGAGGTATCTACAAGAAGAAGCGTCGGGGCTTGAGAGGGATCGAGCCGTGTGTTGTAAGCCTTTTTGTCTTGTATTTATAAATTCCGTAGTTAGTGGAATTGTGGCTAGGGCCGTCCGAGGTTGTTTCCCGTTGTGGGTTTTTCCTCGTACATCTCGGCGTAGTGTGATTGATTTATTTTTATCTTGCATAATGAATTAGAACTCATTCTTAGGGTAAATCAAGATAAAAATGGTTTTAATTGTCACACTTAATTTAATTGGGTGCTAATTAAATTTGGATAATTGTTTATTTAATTCAAGTCATTTGCTAAAATTGGTTTGGCCTAACTTTGGAATATTGATAATTATGACTTAAGCAAATTCTAGGACTTGAATTAATTGGTTTAAGTGAAATTTAATATTTGTGTGTGTTTAAATAATTTTCACTTAGGTTTAATTTTAATTTGAAAGAAGAAATTAAAATTTATTATTTAAGTTGAACCATCACCTTTTACGCTTTCGCATAGTAAACAAGAAAAGGAAATATAAAATTTTAAAGAGTTTACAATCCGGGGATCCTACAACCCCATACCTCAAACCATGATGAGAAACCAACGATCACATCCTCAAGATCAACACAAAAGATCTGCAGAAGCTCCTCCAAGAACCTCCAAAAAAAAATAGCCCCAAGAACACCTCTAATCTAAGGTTGGAACTCACAAATCTCAAGGGACAAAGTATAATTAAAAAGGAGAGGAATATAAAATATATTTGCTGCCAAAAGTTGTGCCAAAAGTAGGTTAAAAATTGTTTCCCATGACTCCTTTCATAATGCAAAGAAATGAAGAGTTGGAAGCCAAAAGACTCCTTTAAATAAGGTAAAGAAATGAAGAGTTGGAAGCCAAAAGACTCCTTTAAATAAGGCAAAGAAATGAAGAGTTGGAAGCCAAAACAACTCTTGAAAATTACTTGTTCACGAAATCTGGGGAGGCCGATCGATCGATCCTTCAGGAATTTTGACAGTTCGCCGACAAAGAATTCCAAGAGTTAAAAACATTTAAAAATAATTTTAAAATCCTTTTTAACTCCGATTTCGAAACCGTTTGAAATTCTCGCCTTAAAAAATAATAACCAACATATTTGAGCAATATATATAATTTTATCAAAAACTTTATTTTTTCCTCTTTATTTTGAAAATACCCCAAAAATTACGCGGGTTATTACACTTCCCCACTAACAATGGAATTTCTCCCTCGAAATTCATCGAATGCCTAACTCTCAAAATCAGGCCAACAATCTCCAAAAATAAATTCCTCACATCTAATCTCGAAACCTATCACGAATATCACCTAAAATTTTCTATCTCCAAAAATTATTATCCACGCAATGAACCCAAAACCCAAGACCCGAGGGTTGCCGTATACCTAAGCTCTGATACCATTTGTAACACCCCGCTCGCCCGGGGAGAGCGCGCGGCATGATACTAAGATAAAATTAAACTAATCCACAAGTAACAAGGTATAGAGCATCTAAATTCCACAACAACAAGAGAGGAAACCACTAATCTCAAATCTTTTCAAATAAATACAACAAATCTCTCGAATTAAATACAACATCTAACTGGAAATAAAATACTCCATACAACAACAATAAATACAAATCTTCTCTCTCGAATATTCTTCCCAAAATATACAAGCTAAAAAAATCTCCAATAATCCATAGCGCCCAAATCCACGCTAACCTGCCACTAAAAGAGAATACGGGGAAGTACACAATACAGCAGGAAAGATGCTCAACAAATATATTAACAATAAGGCGTAACAGCACGAGTACGAATATTCCAATCAAATGCAATTCTCAAAGCATTTATCAATATAATTTTTCAACAACACATCAATGGGTAACCATGCCTCACCCCATTCGCATATGCTTTATCAAGCCATAGTCGGGAATAGGTATTTTTGCGGGTACTCAACATCCGTGCCATATTAAAATCTCATGACAGCGTGCTCAACAATAATATAGTGATACCACATGAATTAAAATAATTTCAACAATTATTTTCCAGATTTCCAAGAATTTATTAATTCAAACATGAGTTCAATTAACAAGAATTCAACGAAATAGCACTCGCGAGATTAAGGAGCATATTGTGTAAAACCCCATACCTCAAACCATGATGAGAAACTAACGATCACATCCTCAAGATCAACACAAAAGATCAACAGAAGCTCCTCCAAGAACCTCCAACAAAAATAGCCCCAAGAACACCTCTAATCTAAGGTTGGAACTCACAAATCTCAAGGGACAAAGTATAATTAAAAAGGAGAGGAATATAAAATATATTTGCTACCAAAATTTGTGCCAAAAGTAGGTTAAAAAGGGTTGCCCATGACTCCTTTTATAATGCAAAGAAATGAAGAGTTGGAAGACAAAAGACCCCTTTAAATAAGGCAAAGAAATGAAGAGTTGGAAGCCAAAACAACTCTTGAAAATTACTTGTTGTTCACGAAATCTGGGGAGGTCGATCGATCGATCCTTCAGGAATTTTGACAGTTCGCCGACTAAGAATATCAAGAGTTAAAAACATTTAAAAATAATTTTAATTTCCGTTTTAACTCCGATTTCGAAACCATTTGAAATTCTCGCCTTAAAAAAATAATAACCAACATATTTGAGCAATAAAAATAATTTTATCAAAAACTTTATTTTTCCTCTATATTTTGAAAATACCCCAAAAATTACGCGGGTTATTACATTGTACTATTGAACAGTTCAAGAAGTTGAATCCGCCATCTTTTGAAGGTACTCCTAACCCCACGAAAGCAAAAAGCTGGGTGCTGGAAATGGAAAATACATTCGATGTTCTTAAGTGTACTGGTGAACAAAGGGTTTCGTTTGGAACATTCATGTTAGAAGGTGAAGCCGAACATTATTGGAGAATGACTAAGAGAATTTATGAGGGAATGAATAATCCTATAGGTTTGAATGACTTCTTATTCATCTTCTACGAAAAATACTTTCCTGAAATGGTGCAAGACCAAAAAGCAGCTGACTTCGTAAGTCTGGTTCAAGGAAATATGACGGTTAGTCAATATGAGGGAAAGTTTATTAGTTATCCCATTTTTCACCTCATGTTGTGATAATATATGTTTTAAAGCCAAGAAGTTTAAACGTGGGTTGAGGTTGAATATCCGTAGTCGAATTTCCATCTTGAAGCTAACATCATATAATGACGTGGTGATTAGGGCAACGATAACTGAGAATGATAGTGAAGAATATAATCAGGTTAGAGAGGGGAAGAGTAAGGTTGGAGAACAAAGAGGAAGGAACCCCAATAATAAACCTTTTAGGAATATACCTAATACAGAGCGACCTTTTGTAAATAAACCCTTTAATGTTGATAGATTCCAATGTTGCGGTAATATGCATAGAGGGTAACCATGTTACCTAGAGACATGAAGTTTCTTTGGGTGTGGCCAAAAGGGACATAAAATGAGAGATTGTCCAAACAAAGGAAAGGAGCCGACAAAGACTTTTAATGACAACAAGGATCACGACAGACAAGGTAGAGTTTTTAATCTTTCTGATGCAAAGGCTTCTAATGCAGTGGTGTCAAGTACACTTTCTATATGTGCATAACCTTTTTCAAGTTTTAATAGATCCTGGTTCTACCCATTCATTTGTGTCTGTACATTTTGTTAATCGCTTTCCTAATATTCCTGAACCCTTGAATCATAGCATACATGTTTTTACTCCTTCGAGTGAGTTATTGACGGGAACATTAGTATATAAGTCTTGCCCTATAGATGTTAGTAGTCATAAAATATTCGTCGATTTGATAGTTTTACACATAAAAGACTTTGAAGTCATTTTGGGGATGAATTGGTTAGCATCATATCATGCTAAGGTAGATTGTTTTGACAAGAGAGTTACTTTTCGAATTCTTAACTATCTAGAATTTAGTTTTGAAGGAACTGGAATCCTATCTCCCATACATATTATCTCTGCAATACAAGCTTGTAGTTTTCTTAAGAAGGGATGTCAAGGATTCCTTGCAAGTGTTATTGATTTGCAAATAAAAGAGCCTAGTTTAAAATAAACTCCCATAGCTAAACATTTTTCAGATGTTTTTCCAGATGATTTACCCAGTCTTCCTCCTAGTAGAGAAATAAAGTTTATGATTGACCTTATTCCTGGAACTATACCAATCTAAAAACTGCCTTATCGCATGACACCTTTAGAATTAAGGGAATTAAAAGTTCAATTGCAAGATCTTTTAGACAAGGGTTTTATTAGACCAAGTGTATCCCCTTGGGGTGCTCCGGTGTTATTTATTAAAAAGAAGGAAAGGAAGATGAGGTTATGTATAGATTATCGTGAACTAAATAAGGTGACCATTAAGAATAAATACCCCTTACCCCGTATAGATGATTTGTTTGACCAACTACAAGGTGCGCAAGTATTTTCAAAGATTGACCTTAGATCATGCTATCACCAATTGAATATTAAGGAAGCTGATATTTGGAAATCAACTTTTCGTACAAGATATTGTCACTATGAATTTCTTGTAATGCTATTTGGACTAACTAATGCACCATTCGCTTTTATGGATATGATGAATAGAGTGTTTAGGAAATATTTAGATCAGTGTGTGGTTATTTTCATTGATGACGTCGTTATTTATTCTAAAAATATTAAAGAACATGAAAAGCAATTTGAGATAGTATTGCAAATCCTTAGGAATGAGAAATTATATGTGAAATTTTAGAAGTGTGAGTTTTGGTTGCCTAGCATCTCTTTTCTAGGACATATCATTTCCAAGGAGGGAGTGTCAGTTGACCCTCAAAAGCTTAAGGTTATACTAGATTGTCCTAGACCAACTAATGTGACGTATATTTGTAGTTTCCTTAGATTAGTCGGTTATTATGGAAGATTTGTTGAAGGATTTTCCAGTATTGCCAAACCTCTATCTATGTTAACACAAAAGAAGGTGAAATATGAATGGTTTGAGGAAGTTGAGAATAGTTTTCAAGAACTTAATAATCGATTAGCAACTGCCCCAATTTTGACTATTCCTTCCGGGATAGGGGATTTGTGATTTATAGTGATGCTTTAAAAAATGGTTTGGGATGTGTGCTAATGCATAATGGAAATGTAGTACCATATGCCTCGGGATAGTTAAAAACCCATGAGCAGAATTATCCAACCTATGACCTTGAATTAGCAGCTGTAATTTTTTGTCTTAAGATTTTGAGACATTATTTGTATGGTGAGACTTGTGAGATTTATACCGATCATAAGAGTTTAAAATATATCTTTCCCCAAAATGAATTGAATATGAGACAAAGGAGGTGGTTAGAATTAATGAAGGATTATGATTTAAATATTCATTATCACCCAGGGAAAGCTAATGTAGTAGCCGATGCTTTAAGTAGGAAGTCTACAACAAATTTAGCATGTCTCATTACAAATCAGGAACCTTTGTTAAAGGATTTTAGAAGTATGAAAACAGATGTACATATTTATAGCATAGGAGGAATAGTCGCAAACTTACAAGTACAAACCATGTTGATGGAAAGGATCAAAATTGCACAAATAAATGACCCACAACTGAAGAAGATTAGAGAAGAAGTCATCGAGGGTAAAAGAATTGAATTTGTGATACGATATGATATATTGAAGTTTAGAAATAGAGTGTGTGCGCCATGTGATGCCCTACTAAAGAGGCAAATTTTGGAGGAAATCCATTACTCAAGATTCACATTTCATCCCAGAAGTACAAAAATGTATAGGGATCTTCGAGAAGTATTTTGGTGGAATAACATGAAGATGGAGATAGCAGAATCTATATCTCGGTGTTTGGTTTGTCAACAAGTAAAGGCTAAATATAAAAAACCATCAGGATTACTGCAACCCCTACCTATCCCTGAGTGGAAATGGGAACATATTTGTTGATACCAAATTTAATCTGCTGACGTGGACCAATCATACGAAGACACCTGGCTATCTACATGGCAACAACAGACCTCTCCGAGGAACTCACAGGCTCCGAGGAATAGACCTCTCCGAGGAACTCACAGGCTCCGAGGAACATACCTCTACGAAGAACTCACAGGCTCCGAGGAACATACCTCTCCGAGGAACATACCTCTCCGAGGAACTCTTGAATACCAGGAAGATCGACATACCCGAGTTACTCAGACGGTCCGAGCTGCATCTCGGCCACAGCATTGATTGCCAGATAACGAACAGTCCAACTGGTTCATTAAATGATTATCCTTGACGCACAAGTCTAAGGGCATTAAATGTATTACCCTTTCATATGTATATCATTTAATGTATCGACCCTTTCATGTACAGCCTCAAGGCTATAAATACCTTGTATCACCCTCATTCAAGGGGACCGGAATTTTCTTGAGAGAACTTGTAATCAAGAATTCCACAAACACTCAGCAATAACATAACAGTGGACGTAGGCTTTATTCCTAGCCGAACCACTTTAAAAATCTTTGTCTTATTTATTTATCTGTGATTGAAGAATTAGAGTGATCTAGTTTTTTACATCAACAGAACATACCTCTCCGAGGAACATACCTCTCCGAGGAACTCTTGAATACCAGGAAGATCGACATACCCGAGTTACTCAGACGGTCCGAGCTGCATCTCGGCCACAGCATTGATTGCCAGATAACGAACAGTCCAACTGGTTCATTAAATGATTATCCTTGACGCACAAGTCTAAGGGCATTAAATGTATTACCCTTTCATATGTATATCATTTAATGTATCGACCCTTTCATGTACAGCCTCAAGGCTATAAATACCTTGTATCACCCTCATTCAAGGGGACCGGAATTTTCTTGAGAGAACTTGTAATCAAGAATTCCACAAACACTCAGCAATAACATAACAGTGGACGTAGGCTTTATTCCTAGCCGAACCACTTTAAAAATCTTTGTCTTATTTATTTATCTGTGATTGAAGAATTAGAGTGATCTAGTTTTTTACATCAACAGATTGGCGCCGTCTGTGGGAAACGTGTTACAAGCGTTGTTCTCCACCAAAAGCTAAGTTTTTATTTTCTCTACGTATAATCAATTATACTTACATCTTTTGATTGAATCGTGATTTTTATGTTTATATACATAAATTAATTGTCCAATTTTTATCTGCAAAATGTTGCATATTATGATTTTTAAATCATAACTGTTAGATTAATTCTTATTTAGAAATCTGAAAAATAGTAGATTTCATAAATCATAATTCTTTGCTTGATTCTCAAGTTTTAATTTTATATCATGGAATAAATATTTTAAATGATTACATATGCCAATATATACGACGATGATAAGATTTGATCATTTTCATTGTTGATTTTGAAATAAATTTTGTAAGATATTTGATGTCTATTCAAATTCCCATCATATTTTTAATAAAAGAATGGGAAAAGGTTAAAGACAATGAAAAGTCTTTTCATGGAAATCATGACCCAGATCTATTTTCTCTCTCCACAAGTTTGAGACTCTTTGCATTCATTTTTTATGAACTATATAATTAATTTGGTTCATCTTCCATTTATGTCAATAAAGTCAAATTGATTGATTTTTTATATAAATTTGGTAATGACTTTAATCATTCACCATATTTTTATCTCTCCAAATTGGGAATATGAAGGGATCAATATAAAAAATAATTTTCTCTCACCTGAAAAATCATTACCCACCTCTTGTAAAAAGTCTGAGCACAAATTTGATATGTTGGCCCCTCGTTCATCACATCACAAGATTTCTTCGTCGAAATCACACGATCTAGTGGGTTATATATTTATTCATTTAATTAACGTTCTTAAGGCTTAAATTTTACATTGAATGTTATTTTTGATCTAAAGACTCAAGAAATAATTTGAGATATCCTTAAATGTTGGTCGGCAACATCCATGTTGTTTGTCGGCAGCAGTAAAATCTTGGGGTATTAAAAAATGCTAAGCACCCCTGATATTTCTTTAAACACGAGTTCGGCTTGGGGACAAGCAGGGGGCTTAAGTCTTTTTAACTTATGATCACCCCAAAAATATTTTTAAACAGCAACTAATACCTGATTGGTTGTTGGAGATTAAATAAATTTACAAAAAACTTTACGTCTTATTTATGATGCATATTTGATAATAATTTGTCCATCTCACACACGTGTGGCACAAAAATATTATTTCATATTTTGAAATTTTTATGCTGATACATATCATATATTGATTGGATGAGTAAATTATTCTCATGACTAATCAATTCAACCTACACATATGGTAGAGCAAATTATTAATTTTTACAGGCACAAGATTCAATGCCGACGAATGCTGAAGCACAAATTATCCTATATCCGTTCGGATTCATATTTTATATTTATCTCAGCATGGAGCTCGAAAAATTTCTTCTCTCTATATATATTCGGCTCCGAGGAAAAGCTACAACAGTTATTATATTTCACCCCCAATGGATAGTTGGTCAGGGTAATTCTTATTTATATTCAGGCCCAGATATCTGCTCCAGCACAAATGATTCTATATATCCATTGGGATTCATATTCTATATTAATCTCAACATGAAGCACGGCGAGATACTTATTATCATATTCAACTCTGAGGAGAACTATAACATTTATTATATTTCACCCCCAACGAATAGTTGGTCGGGGTGATTCTTATTTATATGCAGGCCCAGCAAAGTTCTCGGCCATATTCTTATATTCTGGAAAATATTATTCTTATTCGGCATTCTGCAATTATGCCTCGACAGGATACTTATTCAGCTTTAAGGAGAATTACAACATTCGTTCGGATAATTCTTATTTATATTCAGGCCTGACAACATTCTCGGCCATATTATTATGTTCTGAAAGATCTTATTCTTGTTCGGCATTATATGATTCTACCTCGACTGATCGGCGAGGCACTTTATTATTTTTAATTATTCTTTATATCTATTTGGATGCATATTCTATTCTCATTTCAGCATGGAGCTCGACAAATATTTATTATATCTTATTCAGCTCCAAGGATGTCTCCAACATTTATTATATCTTATTCAGCTCCAAGGATGTCTCCAGCATTTATTATATCTTATTACCAACAATCTGTTGGTCATCATCAAGGAGGTATCCTGCATTTATCTTATTCCCAACAATCTGTTGGAGGTATCCTGCATTTATATTATTCCCAACAATCTGTTGGTCATCGCCGAGGAGGTATCCTGCATTTATTATATCTTATTCCCAACGAATCTGTTGGTTAGCGCCGAGGAGGTCTTCAGCATTTATATTATCTTATTCCCAACGAATCTGTTGGTCATCGCCGAGGAGGTATCCTGCATTTATTATATCTTATTCCCAACGAATCTGTTGGTTAGCGCCGAGGAGGTCTTCAGCATTTATATTATCTTATTCCCAACGAATCTGTTGGTCATCGCCGAGGAGGTATCCTGCATTTATTATATCTTATTCCCAACAATCTGTTGGTCAGCGCCGAGGAGGTCTCTAGCATTTGTATTATCTTATTCCCAACAAATCTGTTGGTCAGCGCCGAGGAGGTCTCCAGTATTTATATTATCTTATTCCCAACAATCTGTTGGTCAGCTCCGAGGAAGTCTTCATCATTTATTATCAATTACCACTAACTCTGATCGGTAGATAAAATCCAACTCCGGTTGGTAGATAAAATCCAACTCCGGTTGGTAGATAAAATCCAACTTCGGTTGGTAGAAAAAATCCAACTCCGGTTGGTAGACAAAATCCAACTCCGGTTGGTAAATAAAATCCAACTTCGGTTGGTAGAAAAAATCCAACTCCGGTTGGTAGATAAAATCCAACTCCGGTTGGTATTGGTCGATAAATCTCATTCAAAGTTCACATTCCACAATTGGGGGCTTATATTACAGATATATTTGTTCATTTGGTGGCACATTCTTATATCATCATGCAGTCGAGCATCAAATTCAACCCCGACTAATCAGGAGGTATATTGAAGTTCAAGAGGAATATTGAAGTTCAGGAGATATATTGAAGTTCAGGAGGAATATTGAAGTTCAGGAGGTATATTGAAGTTCAGGAGGAATATTGAAGTTCAGGAGGTATATTGAAGTTCAGGAGGAATATTGAAGTTCAGGAGATATATTGAAGTTCAGGAGGAATATTGAAGTTCAGGAGGTATATTGAAATTCAAGAGGTGTATTCAGAAGTATCACGACATGATGAAAGAAAGCGACAAGTATCCCCCCGAGGAACTCTGTCAGACCAGAAATTTGAAGACGAGGTACCTACATGGAGATTATATGTAGATGGATCATCTTGCACAGCTGGTTGTGGAGCAGGGATTGTTTTAAACACCCTAGATGATATTGACATGGAGTATGCCTTGAGATTCCAATTCAAAGCTTCCAATAATGAGGCTGAGTATGATGCTATGATAGCAGGTTTTCATTTGGCGAAAGTCATGGAGGCACGGCAAGTAATTGTTTTCAGTGATTCTCAATTAATTGAATCAAATGATGGGAATATATACAGTGAATGGAGAGTCGATGGTCAAGTACCATGCAAAGGTGATGGAGTTATTGACAGAATTTGATGCTATTCAATTGGTGAGGACACCGAGGATGGAGAATGCTAGAACAGACGCATTGGCCCGATTAGCATCAGCTACTTGTACCGAGCTGCGAAGAACGATACCAATTGAAGTATTAGAAAGTCGGAGTATATATTGAGGAGGAACAATTACCGGAGGATAATCTCGCTGCCTAGAAAGGGAAGTTTAAAGCTGCTCGGTATGTATTAATTAATGGTATTTTGTATAGACGAGGAATTATGGCAGGTTTGCAAAGATGTGTACATTCCTCCGAGGTGAAAAGAGATCCATGAAGGGTCCTGTGGAGCCCATGTAGCAGGTCGGACACTTTTGCAAAAGGTGATGACGCAGAGATACTACTGGCCGACGATGAGAGCTAACTATATAAGCCTATGCCAAGAAATGTGACAAGTGCCAACGCTTTTCCTCCATCCGAAGAATTCCACAAGCATTGTTGACACCCATAACTCCCTTTGGCCATTTGCCACATGGGGATTGATTTGGTTGGACCATTGCCGACGACTCGAGGAAGATTCAAATACCTCGTCATCACAGTAGATTATTTTACTAAGTGGATAGAAGCTGAGCCACTTATTGACATGACATACGAGAAGAAGAGCATCCATCCCCGAGAAGAATCAAGCTATACAAGAGGAAATGAAGACCGAGCAAGAGAGAGATCTAGATCTCCTCATCGGGCAGAAGAAAAATAATAAATGAAGAATGTGTGTTGATTTCACCGATATCAACAAAGCAGTGGATGCTACCTCGGGACACGAGTTGCTCATGGATACTTACTCTGGCTAACACTAGATTAAAATGAAACCTGAAGACATAACAACGGCTGATGAACAAGGTTTTTGCCGAGAAAATCAGTTGCAGTATGGAAGTCTATGTTGATGACATGCAAGAAAGCTGCTGATCATTTGGTTGATTTGAGTCAAACTTTTGATCAACTGGATAATTATCAAATGAAACTCAACCCGACGAAGTGCACATTTGGAGTACGAGAAGGAATGTTCCTCGGGTACATCATCAACCAGCGAGACGTTGAAGCAAATCCAGACAAGATCAAAGCCCTTTTAGGGTTGCGATCCCCAAAAACGAAAGAAGAGGTGCAGAGATCAGATACCCAAAGCTGGAAAAATTGGCAGTGGCATTAATTAAAGCAAATAGAAGAAGGAGGTTGTGTTTCCAGGCCCATACCATGCATACCGACATGCCATTAATACAAGCTATAGCAGAGTTTACTGATCTTAATACTCCCGAGGAACAAAAGTTGCTTGCTGATCAACCTGTGGACGTTACAGGATGCAATGCAGAAATCGTTGGGAGGATTCCTAATACTCTCGAGGAACAAAAGTTGCTTGCTGATCAACCTGTGGATGTTACAGGATGCAATGCAGAAATGGTTGGGAGGATTCCTAATACTCCCGAGAAACAAACATTGCTCGCTGATCAACCTGTGGATGTTACAGGATCAACCAAGAAGACTGCTCTACGGAGTCATGCTCTACGGAGCCATGCTCTACGGAGTCAAGCTCTCCGGAGCGCTCTACGGAGCAAAAGTGCTATAAGTAGCCAACCTCCTTTGGTTAGGAGGATAAGCTCTCCGGAGCGCTCTACGGAGCAAAAGTGCTATAAGTAGCCAACCTCCTTTGGTTAGGAGGATAAGCTCTCCGGAGCGCTCTACGGAGCAAAAGTGCTATAAGTAGCCAACCTCCTTTGGTTAGGAGGATAAGCTCTCCGGAGCGCTCTACGGAGCAAAAGTGCTATAAGTAGCCAACCTCCTTTGGTTAGGAGGACATGCTCTAAGGAGCCAAAAAGTTCTAAAGAACCCTACTACTCCTTTGGCTAGGAGGTATACACCAGCATGATCAACTACGGTTGGTAAGACTTTATATATTCTCGCATTACAACTTATGTTGGTCGGGAGGTAACATTATTACAAAAAGTTCTTTAAAGAACAAAATATTCCAAACTATACCAAGTATGGTTGGTCGGGGATAAAAACCCACTAACTGTAGCTGGTCGACAAGCATAATTTAACAACCTTGATTGGTTGGAAAAATTCTAAACATTTTTTCATTACTTTATTATTAAGTGATCAAGCAACATTGATACTTGTAACCTTTTTGGTCGATGAACCATACAATATTGTTATGCAAGCACAAATAATAAAGTGTTTGATATTTACAAAACAATAGCAAATTCAAATTTGCGAACAAAAATGAAATTCTTTCACTGAATTCAAAATGAATTATGCAAATTTTTTACATTGTGTACTAACTATTACATTGAGATTCCTACTCTATTGGTTTCTCTCCCTCTGATTTTGAAACAGGTTCCTCGCCAGCAGGAAGATCATCCAAAGCATAATGGAAATTTTATGAAATTAAGATATTTCAGCATTCTGATCTTCATCACAGATGGTCTGTCCGAGCAATTCTTGTTCGTCCCCGAGCAGCTCTTGCTCATCCCCGAAAACCTCTTGCTCGCCCCTGAGTAGAAGTAGAAGTTAAAATCAGCATCTACATCACTGAGATCTTTGCTAATACTGTCTCGACCAAAATTGAAGAAGAAGTTATATGAAAATGTTTCAAAGTCCACCACTAGCTCACAGAATGCAGTAGGTCGGCTAGCAAACCAATCAACATACTTGAAGATTATGATAAGCTACAAGCGGCATCATATGTCGTCCAGGAGATAATGCCCTTTATGTCCAACAAATCAAGAAGGTAGATCAAGAATTTCACGAGCACCGAGCAACACGGCAGAATAAATACTCCATCCTTTCAAGTAAACCATCAAGCATGAAGCATTGGGGGCTTCTGTTGATACCAAATTTAATCTGCTGACGTGGACCAATCATACGAAGACACCTGGCTATCTACATGGCAACAACAGACCTCTCCGAGGAACTCACAGGCTCCGAGGAATAGACCTCTCCGAGGAACTCACAGGCTCCGAGGAACATACCTCTACGAAGAACTCACAGGCTCCGAGGAACATACCTCTCCGAGGAACATACCTCTCCGAGGAACTCTTGAATACCAGGAAGATCGACATACCCGAGTTACTCAGACGGTCCGAGCTGCATCTCGGCCACAGCATTGATTGCCAGATAACGAACAGTCCAACTGGTTCATTAAATGATTATCCTTGACGCACAAGTCTAAGGGCATTAAATGTATTACCCTTTCATATGTATATCATTTAATGTATCGACCCTTTCATGTACAGCCTCAAGGCTATAAATACCTTGTATCACCCTCATTCAAGGGGACCGGAATTTTCTTGAGAGAACTTGTAATCAAGAATTCCACAAACACTCAGCAATAACATAACAGTGGACGTAGGCTTTATTCCTAGCCGAACCACTTTAAAAATCTTTGTCTTATTTATTTATCTGTGATTGAAGAATTAGAGTGATCTAGTTTTTTACATCAACAATATTACTATGGATTTTGTGATGGGTTTACCAAGGAGTTCAAATGGTAATGATTTTATTTTGGTCATTATTGATAGGTTAACTAAATCTTTTCATTTTCTTTCCATTAAGATTACCCATTCTTTAGAAAAGTTAGCTAAGTTGTACGTGCGGGAAATTATTAGGCTTCACGGAACCCCAATTTCAATTATTTCTGATCGTGACCCTAGATTAGTGTCTCGCTTCAGGAAAATCCTACAAGCAACCATGGGAATAAAATTGAATTTTAGCACCGCTTTTCACCCTCAAACGGATGGACAATCTGAGAAAACCATTCAAAGCTTAGAGGATATGCTTAGGGCATGTGTACTTGATTTAAAAGGGAGTTGGGATGATCATTTACCGTTAGTGGAATTTGCGTATAATAATAGTTATCAAGAAAGCATTCAAATGGCTCCGTATGAGGCACTTTATGGTAGAAGGTGTCGTTCCCTTGCATGTTGGGTAGAACTTGGAGAAAGAAAATTATTGGAACCATAATTAATCCAGATCACAATAGAGAAGGTAAAATTAATACAAGACCGACTTCGAATCGCTCAAATCCGTCAAAAGAGTTACGTTGACAATCGACACCGCCAACTAGAATTCCAAAGAGGAGATTATGTGTTCTTGCGATATCACCAGCAAAGGGAGTAATCCAATTTGGAAAGAAAGGGAAACTGATCCAAGATACATAGAACCTTTTGAAATCCTTGAAAAGATATGAGCTATTGCGTATAGAATAGCCTTACCCCCTGAACTCTCTAGTGTGCATAATGTGTTCCACGTGTCAATGATAAAGAAATACGTACCAGATCCAGCGCATATCCTAAGTCACGAACCTCTTCAAGTTAGAGAAGATTTTTCATTCCTTGAGCATCCGATAGAAATTTTGGAGCATAAAGATCAAATATTACGAACCAAGGTAATTCCATTGGTCAAAATGTTATGACGTAATCATTCCATTGAATAAGCAACATGGGAGAGGGAAGATTAAATAAAGGAGAAATATCCATACTTGTTTGGAAATTAATGTAAGTCCAGTTTGAGGACCAAACTTTTTATAAGGAGGGTAGGATGTAATGACCCCATTTTCTTATGCCAATATATAATTGTCTTCTTTCAATTTCGTCTCACTTACTATCTAATAATGTTGTATTATTACATATGTGATATTATGTATTCTTAATATGATAAAACCCATTTTTAAATTGGAAGAATTAACTATAAAATGAGTCAAATTCATGTTTTATGACACATCTTAACCTAAATGATAAGTTTCAGGTAGAAAATATAATTTTATGAAGCTTTAGGGACTTGCAGTACTCTGAGTTCTTTATATAACAAGACACATTTTTAAATATGAAGAATCAACTCTAAATTGGATTAAATCACAGTCTTATAACCTATCTTAAGCGAAATGATAAAGTTTTGGGGTAAAAATTATAATTTAATAAAACTCTAAGGACTTGGTTTTAAATAAGAAAGTTTTAGGGACTAAAATTAAAATATAAAAAGGACCATTTTGTAGATATAATATTTTTAGGGACCTCTAAGAAATATTGAAAATATATCATGTGAAATTACCAAAATGCCCTTCATGTGTAAAATGACCATTGTATCCGTAACACCTTTCCACCTCATGCTTGACACCTCGTGCTAACACGTGTCGTCGATATAGCTAAAGCTAAAAACACATGTCGTTGCTCGGTGAAATAAGGCTGCAAGATCCCTTCGTTGCGTGACAACTCAACGCTGACTCACCGTTGTAAAGGCTTGGTTAGTTAGACACGTGTCAACACCGTGAAATCCCTGAAAAACTATAAATACGGACTTTAGGATCATTTAAACTCATACCATTTCCTCGATAATTATAGTAAGAAAGAGTGATATCTTAAGAAGGTGTTTTGTAAGTTTAAGAAGAAGTTTCATTTTAGCGAAGTAATCCAAGACTCAATACCGATAACTTCAAACTTATGTTTTAGGTGAGTACTCTGACGTTCCTTGTGCATTTTAATTATATGATATTATGAAAACTATGTATATTTTATGAACTTATTTTATTCTCAAAATTCATCGGATACCAATAATTGATTCCTTGTGATATGTTTATATTTGTCCATATAGACATACCGATTAAATTGAATATTGAAAATGATATTGAATATTGAAAATAAGATTCGGCCTAAGGATCTCTTTTACTGACTGACCTTCCCGCTGGGTTATCGTTGGTGTTCCCTAAATAAGGCATTGTGACAAACAAGTATGATTGGCCCTCAACTACTGGGGAATAATACGGTAGAAGAATACGGTATTGGAGTGTACTTTGCCATTAAAATGATGTGATTGAAACAAAAGTTATTACCTTTTATTTATTGCATCCGTTTTATTCTGAGCTATTCATTTCTATATACTGTCATTCCAAATTATATATTGCAAGTTCCTATCCATATATGTATATGCCTTCTCTTTTGATTTGAATAGGTAACAATTTTTTGAAAAATCTTGGAATGTCTGGAGATTGAATCTCACTCAGCTTTTAATTGACGCTGTAATAAATTTTCAGGAAATAAGTAGGCTCGCGGAGGGAACATAAAAGGACTATGTTGAAGATTCAGCTTTTACAGCTCTTTTTGTTATTTTAAATAAAATGTTTGTTTTACCATATAGAGCATGTTTGGCTCTTTTGTAATAAAAGTTTGTTTTACGTTGTAACTCTTTACTTTTAATATAAATGAAGTTTTATTTTAGAAAGCTATGATGACGTAATTCCTTCACTTTTAGTATTTTACGATTCATAACCATGTGATTGTATTTTCGTTGCATTTAATTAAGGAAACAATTTAATCTAGAATATTTGTTGCCTTGGTTTTATGTCAAGAAACTCGTTCCCCACTACTATTTTGGGACGGTGTCATGGCATTATATCCCCAAAACTCGGAGCCATAACTCGAACCAATCTTTAGCTGCTTTAACCCAATTTGAACCTCCTTAAAACCTGCGAACTCGAAACCCAACCTACACCCTTAACTCGAGCGTAGGCCAATAACCCAGTTTCAAAAACCCAAAATTAATTTACCATATCCCTAGCTCCTTACCCACCCGATCCAAAACCGACTACCTAGCTGCCTTGACCCACTTCACTCCAAAACATGTTCGACTCGGACTATCTCAAAACCACGAATCCTACAAATCAACCCATATACCCTTTTATCCATACCAATACCCAACACCACTTCATCAAAACTCATTCAACGCAAATTCCCATTTCCCATTCTCCCAAGACATACCCCATTTCCACCTGTTAAAACCAACCAAAGTAAAAGTCCCCGAATTTTAAAAACCATTATATTCATTTTCCAAAAATGCCCCTTATTTCCTCACCAAATCCATGCACTTGTGTGCAATGCCTATCCCACCCTAAAGCATTAAACCTTCCAAATATGCCCTTCAGCTCCATTGGCCCCATAATAAAAGCAAGGAAGGCCCATTTGAAGAATATGTAGATGAAATCCCAAATAGAAGACCTTGAAAAACCCTAGAGAGAGTATTTTAGTAGCATAGTTTGAGGGAAAAAATTGTAAAGAGAAATTTTATTAGTTTATTGAGAGAAAAGAGTGAAACAAAAAAATTTTAGCATCAAAAGAGATTTTGTACTATATATTGATTATTTGATTCTCTTATCTCATACTCATATGATTTCAATTATTTATTTTATATCGTGGAATCCCATTATGTAAAGCTAATCTCCCATTCAAGGGATGAAATTAAGCCCTCATGCATCCAACTTATCTAGCTTGCTAATTTTATTCTTCTTTGATTTCCTGTTATTAGTAATTTTGATTCCTACACTTATTTTTGTATTGAGAAATGGGAAACCATCCTTGAGAAACTATTGAAAGGTTGTGTTGTAATTTTATCATTATTATTTAAACTAGAGATAGGCTTTTCAAAATGGTCAAAATTATAACATAATTTTCATCTATTCTTGTTTTGTATTGTCTAATTAAAATTAGTTTGGTGAATTTTTCCTAGCGGGTGATTCATTTGGTCAGTTTTAATTCATTATGAGTAGTGTTGTAGGATTTCAAGCTACTTTTTTAAAAATGTATTTAATTAATTCATTAGTGTAATGAGAATTAACTTTTGGATTAAATGCACATTTTGGAAATCAGTGAAATTAAAATAGTTGAAATTAGTGTTAATTGTGTGAAGTGGGGGTGGATTTCATTCCTTGTTTCTTTCACATATTAATTTAATCCTTGTTTTATTTCTCATCATTTTATTAATTAGATTACCTTAGATTTGTATTCACCTAGATTTAGTTTCAATCACATCTTGAAAATTATTTTTAAACGAAAAATAGAAAAATATATTTAGTTATACATTTGAAAGTAAAGGCATTTATCTTCTCATTTTAGCTATCTTACTCTTGAAAGTTGATTTCACATCCTTACTTACCATTATACAAGTTCATATTATGTTTGTAGGTTGAAGGATTTTTATTGGAAGGGTTTTGTAACAATGACACACTAAAAATCTTTCTATCGAATGGCGTCGTTGCCATTTTCTTAAAGTTGGAGACTCATGTGAAGACTTGTATTTTATTTTCATTTTTGTAGTTGTATTTTTTTTCCTTTCATTTTAAGTGTTGTATTAGGATTTCATCATTTGGCTTGTATTGCGGTACTTGGAGACACCATTTATTTTTCATTTATATTTGTAATAACTCATAAAAAACGAAAAGGTAAACGGGACAAGGTAGATAGAGAGCGCCCTTGGAGTGGAATTTTGAATCCTCTCTACCTTGGGTCCGTAAGACTCTCGGGGACGACTGAAGGTATGTGATATTCCCCCCGGTCGACTCAAGTCGGTCTTCACCCCACATGTGTAAAATTCGTGGAAGGTACATTCTTTATCACTCGCGAATCTCCTGCAAGCGAGTTCATTTTTGTGTGATTGTTTGCTCCCATGTGCTTTTAATTCTTACATCGCACTTAATTTGAATGGTTTGATGAATTAATGAACCTAAGACCTATACCCGATCATTGAAACGAGTTGGGATTTCATCACCCACTCAATCACCTTATCCCATTTGCTTGTTACTCGTTCCATCACTTAATTAAAATCAATCAAATAGCAAGCCAAGTAGGATTCAGTGTTCATTAGAAAACTTTTGGAACGAGACACTCGTAGGATACTCTAGTGAGTCATTTCCACCCTTGGCAATCTTCGATCGACTTTCTTAAGAAAATGTCCAGGGAAACTGGGCTTTAAGTGAGGCCGCCTAGTGAAACGGGTTTGTGCTTTCCCCCTGTGGTACCAGATGGTCGATCATTGAAGTAGCTAGTGTTAGGAGACTTAACTAGTAATCCTCTTGTTCTCTCGAGAAGAAACTAGGATCACACTTTGTAACAGCGACGTATATGGATCCTTATTTTTCTTGACCGCGGATTAATTAAAATTTGACTACCTACTCACCTAATTGAAGATAAAAAAAAATTATCTATGTTCTAGTTATAACTTCTACCTTTCTTGTACTTGTCTAATTTATTATTTAGGTAGTCACTTTTACGCTCCATCCTTTTGAGTTTAAAATCGAGTCCATCGCCCCTTTACTTGCCAAAAAAATCCAAAAATATTTTTCATTTTCTCTTCTTTTTTCCAAAAATATTTTCTTTTACTCATTTTCAAAAATATTTTTTTCCTTTTAAAAAAATAAAAATTCACTCTTTGCATGCCCACGTGGCAACGAGTTAATCATCGATTAATTCGTTCTCGTAGCCTTTCTCTCATTTCATCCTCTTTAGGAGAACCACGTGTTCCCCGCGATTTTCCCCTCCCACCAGTCTCTTAGTTGTCCCAGTGTAGACATCTCTACTTCATCCATCCATCCATCCATCCACCCACCATGGCCAACAAGCATGCCTTAAAGGACTATTTGTCCTTGATTACGGCTACCCCACCATCATGCATCGTTCTTCCACCCATCCTAGCGAATGAATATGAAATTCACCCAACGATAATTTCAATGTTGCCCAATTTTCATGGCCTTGAATGTGATTCTCCATACACTCACTTGCAAAAAATCTCACTGTTTGGGCTACTTTTAAAAATTAAAACTTAGATGTAGAAAATGTTCATCTTCGGTTGTTTCCATTTTCTCTCGATCATAACACATCCATGTGGCTCCATTCATTGCCACCGGATTCTATCCATACATGGGAATAACTTGTGAAGAATTTCAAGTCCAAGTTTTACTCGATGAGCAAAACTAATGAGATGCGCCAAGCCATCCAAGATTTTCGTCAAAAGCCAATCGAGCAATTTTGTGAAGCATGGGGCCGTTTTCAAGGTTACATTAATAGTTTCCAACATCATGATCTTTAGAAAAGTCACTTAGTACATAGGCTTTAGAATGGTCTCGTTCCTTCTTTGCGCACCATGATTGAGTCCATGCACAAAAGGAAGTTCATGCACTTAACTCCCACTTTAGCCTATCATTTTTGCCTCGAATTAGGCGATGACTCCCCAGATTGGGAGGGAACCAATGAGTTTTCAAGATCGGAGCCACCACGTGTAGGGAGCACTTATGAGGTAAAAAATCATCTTGATTTTAAAACTTTGCTTCATGGCTTAAACACTTTGACTAAGACCGTTGATGCTCCCAATTGTTCTATGCAACAAAATGGTTCTATATCTAAACAAGTGATGAATGTCAATGAGTCTAGTCCTTCTTCATGTAATGTATTCTTAAGCCAAGATCATTTATCTCATTTGTGCCCCCATTTAAGATGATCCCGAACCCACCATAGTCCAAGCGTGTGCTTTTGATACTGCTTGGAAACTCACTCCCCCATTATTTACTGATAATCCCAATAATGGGGACCATCCTTATTTTTCTTATAAGTACGATAACAACCTCGCTCCATCACACCCACAACAAAATGTAAGTGGTCCACCCGGGTTTCACCAAAACCTACAAAGGCAACCTCTCTCTCCCATATAGAACCACCACGTCCAATAACATCAACAACACCATCCATCACCCTTTATTCCCCACGGAGGACCATCCAATATCAATCATCAAATTGTCCCTGTTCCACCTCCCTTATGAGTATTCACCGCCACTTAGTTCTCACTGTGAGTTGGTTCCCTAACCCCCTTATGCCCCTCCGCCCCAATCATCCACCTCCTCTCTTGAGAATCTTCTCACCCAATTTATCATGACTCAACTACAAGTCACACGAGCATAAACTCACGCCATCGAAAGGATTAACGAACACCTTAACCAGTTTGAGTCCGAGCGAGAGAAAGGTCAATTCCCATGTCAACCCAATGATAACCCTAAGAGGAGTGGCAATGAGTCGTCTTATAAGGTTAGATCCGCTTCCAGTCCATCCATATACCAAGTGAACATGAAAGCGGTGAGTACTCTAAGATCTAAAAAAACATGTTGACAATGGTGTTATAGCTCCCCATAATCATTACCTATTAGAACCTGTCAGTAAGATTCCACCACCTAACAAATCCACAGAAAAGACTGAGTCCAAACCTAATGAGACCACCACTGTCTATGTGCCCAAAGCACCTTTTTCTCATAGGTTGACTCAGACAAAGAAATCCCAATAATTTTATGAGATCAAGAAATTTTTTCAAAATGTTCACATTAAAATTCTATTCCTCACCGCGATTCAATAAGTTCCCTCATATGACAAATTCTTGAAGGACTTGTGCACTGTGAAGCGACGAACGAATGTACCTCGTGATGCTTTTATCACTGAGAAATCCACGTCCCTTATCCATGAGAACGGTGTTGTGAAGTAAAAAGACCCCAATCGTCCTATTGTATCTTGCATGTTAGGAGATAAGTTTATTACTCGAGCTTTGCTTGATCTTAGGGCTAATGTTAATATGTTACCTACTCCATCTACCTTGAGTTAGGCTTACAAAATATGAAACCTATGCGGGTTAGTCTTCAACTTGTTGACCATTCCATGAAAGTACCTACAAGAATAGTCGAAATGTTTTCGTGAAAGCCTCTGACTTTTACTACCCTGTAGATTTCATCGTCTTAGACAAGCCTGCTCCCAACCCAACCAATATTCCAATCACCTTAGGTCGCCCATTTTTGGTAACTACAACTACCATCATCAATTGTTGTAATGGGTCCATGAATCTTTCTTTTGGCAATATGACCGTTGAAGTTAATATCTTCCACCTCATGCAACAAAAGGCCAACATTGATTCTATTGAGGAGGTGTGTGTGATTGACTCCTTGGTCCAAGAGATGTTGGATCAAACATACCCCAAATATCCTTTCCAACGGTGTTTGGATAACTTTGGGTTTGACTTATCTCTGAAGTAAATGCCTTGTCATATTCCACACCACTGATGGACACATTTGAGCCTCTCTTTGTCGACACTCTTCTTTTGTGGATGACCCAGTTAACCCATGCCCCAATATTTCCCTGGACTCTATTTTTGCATCTAAGTATGATGCCTATCCTAAGCCACCACCTAATTTGGAGCTTAAGACATTACTTGTTGAGCTAAAATATATTTTCTTAGTCCTAAACCAACATCACTCAGTTGTAATTGCTTTCGACTTGGCCCCGGATTAAGAAGAGAAATTGTTCTACACTCTCACCTGTGACATTGAGCTCGTTCCTTCACGCACACCACTTACTCGTGGTGTTAATTTTTTATATTGTCAACTCATCAATGTTTCACGGCGCGACCATTATCATCGTCCATTTATAGAACGGTCACTTTCTTTTTCTCCACCCCACCATATCCATATTGCTACACCCTTCTGCCTTCCTCACCAAATTGAGCATCATGCTTATAGGGCCCTTATTTCCCTCACTTTTAAGCTCAATAAGGTCAGGGATAGGTGCTTCTTCACCCTCACCCTTGCCTTTCTTTCATATACACTCCTATCCACCCACCCTTCATCCATCGATGCTTTGTATCACGTGAAGCACTTTTACATACAAGTGCATTGACCTTGTAACCTTTATCCAATAAGACTAACGATTCAGCCTTATTTGGGGGTGATTCTCATCACCCAATTTTTCTGCCACCTTGTGCTTTTATAGTTCTTATCTTTAGGGTGAGTTCCCTTCCATCTGCCTGAAGATGTTAAACTTAGCGCTACTAGGAGCAAGCCTGTCGTGTCTTATTTCAACATATGAGCTTTATCCTGTTTGGGGGTGGTGTTCTCTCCTCCCCCAATGATTTTCACATGCTTTATAGATTCGTACATACTTTTGTGCCGCCTTTATTTTTTAGGTTCTTCTCTTAATTCCATCATGTGGTCCCAATTCATTAGCGATTGATTATGGTAATATTTTTCCTACCTTGTGTTTTCAATTTTCTTATACAGTTTTAAACATCGAGGACGATGTTCTCTTTTATTTGGGAGTGGGAAATCTATCAAAATCGTACCCTTTTGAAAAAAATTCAGAAACAAATCATTTTAACTTTTTTGTGCAGTTCAAATCCAATTTTTTTATGACATGAATGATTTATCATCCCTCTTTTACAAATCTCGAAATATCCTTGTTCAAAGCTAAGATTACGCTTTTTAACATAAAATTTAATAATACCTCTTAAAGTGCACTTGCACTATGAATTCCTAAAATTAGCAAATTTTCACTTTCACATTTACAATTAATTATTGAAGAGTAACTACATTCTCAAGAGATCCCTAAAAGATCACTTGTGGAGACTTAAACCTGTGAAAATTAAGCTATTCACCTTTTTTAGGGTTTTTATGTATCTCCGAGTTATAAGACGACTCAATTTTCCTTGGGCATCGCACTTAGTCATTGTATGATCTCATTATTCTTCATCTTTGGCATAATCACTGAGAATGATATCACCTTTTAGTCATAAGAAACACGTGTCTCAAAGTTTTTCTTGATCACTAGACTTTCACTTATACACTAACCAAATTCCGCATCCATTTACCTTTTATTTTTCATATCATCACCATATACCATACCCATTTCCGTATTAACTCCATTTTCCATCCACTATTTTGAAAAGTAGAAGAGTGTTGAAAGTATCAAAGAGAAAAGTCTTCATAGAGAGTGTTTGCATTTTTAGAAAATACCTCTCTCGGAGTTCATTCGGAGAAAAAAAAGAGAAAGAAATTTGAAAAAGAAAAAGAGAAAGTTGCAGTCAAGTTCTTATGAAATAAAGACATTTGTTCCTCAAGTGTAATACACTCTTCTCGAACATCCATCAAAACATCCATCCAACACCACCCTATCCAAGCTCATCTCATGCCATATTTCTCATTTTATTTCCCCCTTACCCTTAATCATCCATATTTTTCCTAGGTGTTCGGGCAAATGAAGGTCATCGTGGTGAATAACTCGACGTTCTCACTATAGTGATTAACATTCGTTCGTAAGATCAAATTCTTTCATGTATCTATCATATCTTATAAGTGTTTGAGACATTTGACCTTGTTTACATTTACTAACCTCTTTACACACACTAGAGATATACACTTACCCAAATCTCGGAGAGTTCAATTCAGAGAGACATATCTAGTGAGATTTGAAGTCAAAGCGTTGATTCTATAAAGGTGATCTAGGAATTACTCTCCTGATACTTGAGATTGTTTTACAATACACATGCTGAGGGTTTTAGGAAGGATTATGCCTTTGGTATTAAGTAATTTTATGCCATACACTCATGGTTGAACATTGTATTTCGTGAAGTCTTTATAGATGGGTTGTATAGCTTTTCATCATTAAATAAAAGACTACCCTTTTAATTAATCATTTTTAATAAATTTCTGAATTTTGTGGATACATTCACTGCAAACTCTCACAAGACAAAACCTATAGATTTAACATCTTGTTGCACACGATAAGTTCAATTGCAAGTACCCTCGAAAGTGGTACACTTTTTGTTTCTTATCTTTCTTTCTCACTATTTTTTGCTCGAGGACTAACAATGTTCTGTATGGGGGTGGTGTGATAAGCATCCAAAAGTGTTAAAATAAATCCCCAAATAGACGGTTTTTAATTGCCAATTCTCGGTAAAATTGGTCTTATGCGCGTTCAAGTCTATCTTGTAGTTCAATTACCGCTTGCATATTTAAAAACCCTTCATTCAATTCAAATGCAGCAAACATGCAGTTAATGAGCTAAACCCAAGTTTTGTCCCCTAAACCTCTCCCGAACAAAGCCCAGTCCATCCCTAGCTTGTCCTATAAATGCTTAATGTGTGTGTGGTATTATTATTTTTTATTATTAATATAGATATATATATTTTATTTAGGTTGTATCAGTTTTTTATTTTATTTTATTTTAAGTATTTTAGTATTTTATGTAAATATTATATGATACCCGCGTGTCGGCATGTTAGTGTTTGTATATATAATAGGTGTGCGTGTTATTAGATATTTTATTTTATTTGTTTTTAGTTTTAATTTTTTTATTATTAGTTTAATATTATTATTATTATTATTTTATCTTATTTGTTTTTAATTCTATTAGGTTAGTTTTATATTTATTTGAGTCTTTTAGTTATAGGTTAGTATTTTCATTTTTATTTTTATAGATTTTATTTAGTTTTATCAATATTATATCTTTAAGTGTATCTTAACTATTAGGTAGTTGATTTTGATTTAAGCACAAATGGCGCGCACACACACCTCTTATTATACACCCTCATCCCACACCTCATCAACTTCCCCACTAAACCTTACTCCATTAACCATCAAACCGACCAACTCCACCTGCCAATTTTATAACCCAAACGAATTACCAACCATTGACCCAGCAACCCGTTTTTACCCCATTGCCTAAACGAACCCGGAACCTCTGCTTCTAAACCAGCAGCGCCGACGATCTCTGATCGACGAAACCCATAAAACCAAAATTTGGCCGACTCCCAAACCTTTTTCCCGTAAGCCACTTAATCCACTACTTCCTTTAATCTGGCGACCCCACACCTGCCTCCTTATATCCCCAAAGCCCGGAGGCATTACCTGAACCGATCCCCAGCTGCTTTAACCCGGTTTGAACCTCCTTAAAACCTGCAAACCCGACCTACACCCTCAACCCTAGATTCGACCACTAACCGGGTTCCAAAAACCCAAAATTAATTTACCATATCCCTAGCTCCTTACCCACCCGATCCAACTCAACTACCTAGCTGCCTTGACCCACTTCAATCCAAACCAGCTTCGACCTGAAGCCATCTCAACACCATAAAATTTACAAATCAACCCATATACCCTTTTATCCATACCAAGACACATATCCACTTCAACAAAACTCATTCAACCCAAATGCCCATTTCCCATTCTCCCAATACATACCCGATTTCCACCTATTAAAACCAACCAAACAAAAATTCCCAAGATGTTAAAAACCTTTATACCTATTTTCCCAAAACGCCCTCATGACTTCACCAAATCCATGCACTTGTGTCCAATGTCTATCCTACCCTCAAGCAATAAACATTCCAAATATGCCCTTTAGCTCCATTGGCCCCATTATTAAAGCAAGGAAGACCCATTTGAAGAATATGTAGAGAAAACCCTAAAGAGAAGACCTAGAAAAACCCTAGAGAGAGTATTTTATTAGCATAGTTTTGACAGAAAAATTTGTAAAGAGAAATTTTATTAGTTTAGTGAGAGAAAAGAGTGAGACAAAAAAATTATAGCATCAAAAGAGATTTTTTTTATATATTGATTTGTTGATTCTCTTCTCTCAACTCATATGATTTCAATTGTTTATATTTTGTCTTGGAATCCCATTATGGAAGGCTAATCTCCCATTCAAGGGATGAAATGAAGCCTCCATGGATCCAACTTATCAAGCTTTCGAATTTTATTCTTGTTTGATTTCCTTTGATTAGTAAATTTGATTCCTATACTTGTTTTTGCATCGAGTAATGGGAAACCATCCTTAAGAAAGAATTGAAAGTTTGTGTTGTAATTTTATCATTTTGATTCAAACTAGAGATATTCTCTTTAACATGGTCAAAATTATAATATAATTTTCATCTACTATTGTTTTGTATTGTTTAATTAAAATTAGTTTGGTGAATTTTCCCTAGCGGGTGATTCATTTGGTTAGTTTTAATTAATTTTGAGTAGTGTTGTAGGAATTAAAATTACTTATCTAAACGAATGTTTACTTAATTCATTAGTGTAATAAGAATTAACTTTTGAATTAAATGAATATTTTGGAAATCAATGAAATTAAAATAGTTCAAATTAGTGTTAATTGTGTGAAGTGGGGGTGGATTTCATTCCTTGTTTCTTTCACATATTAATTTAATCCGTGTTTTATTTCTCATCATTTTATTACTTAGATTACCTTAGATTTAGTCTCCTTCACACTTTGCAAATTATTTTTAAAAGAAAATAAAAAAAAATATAAAAACATATTTAGTTGCACATTTGAAAGTGAAGTGCATTTATCTTATCATTTTAGCTATCTTACTCTTGAAAGTAGGTTTGACACCCTTACTTACCATTATAGAAATTCCTATTTATGTTTGTAGGTTGAAGGATTTTGATTGTAAGGGCTTTATAACAACGACACACTAAAAAGCTTTCCACCAAATAGGATCAAGCTCGCGTCTATATTATATTATAGAGGAGACTTCAGATAGTATAGTTGTCTCGTTATATTTTATCCTAGTGTGTAGGGAATTTGCTGATTTTATTAAGGGTATATCGGGTTTTCTATCGAGCGGAGAGATTTAACTCGTTATTGATTTAGCACTGGGGACTTAGTGATAGTGCGAGCGCAGTGTTATATGACTCCCTTAGAGATGTGGGAGTTTATGATTAGACTTATACAATGGGGGGACATGATTTTGAGTGTCTCGATTATATGCTTTGGTCCTACAGAACTCGATGACCGATAATTCTAGGTGATAGTGAATCGGGGGAGTTCTTTATTTGAGTTTCTTTTGCGGGACGTTCTACGCATGAAAAATTATAAACGTCGAGAGTGGGGAGACATTATTGGATGCTAGGGCAATAGTTTTGTATGTTAATCATTAAATGTGTAGAGACTGAGAGCTCTTATACTATATACGGCCAGTGGAGACCGTAGTGTTATGCACAAAGCACTGAAGAATGTTTGCACCACTAGTTCATAGGTGGGGAAATCTCGAGGAGAAATAAGTCGCGATTGGTAGGGAAACGAAGTACAACATAATTATATAGCCATGTCGAGAGTTCGGGGTTGAGCTAGAGATAAGTATATTACGTATGAGACGTTAGTGATGATTGTGTAGGTGTGCACGGGATATAAGGTGTATGGGCATCCCGATTAGTTTATTTTCATAATCATCCAGGACAAGGGAGGACCCCACAATTCTGGAATGTAGAGCGGAGTCTTACTTAGTCAAATGCCTAGAGTGGCTTGCGCATAGATAAGATGTTGATCTACCCGACGAAAAAGCGCCTAGAAAGTGCGCAGTTATGGAGCAGACGTACGGGCCATGGTTTTGGTATATCCCATAAAAGGGGAGTAAGATGTGCCACGTGATATGAAATGTTTATCATGTGGATTGGTGTTGAGTGAGACATAGTGAAGTTGTCTCCAGGTCCACCACTCGTTTATGAAAAAGGTTGTACAAGATTATCAACCGAAATTTTGTAATAGATTGATGATTCCAGTGACGAAATGGATACACAGACTTATAAAGTTCATTATTGAGTTATAAAAAAATCGCGGATAGGTCAGGATTTCCTCTGGGTTTATGGAATGAATTGATTGAAACAAAATAATTGTTATTCATTTGGGGTGCATTATAATATCAGGGAGTATGCCCAACATTTCATTGGAGAGAAGAAATGAACCAAAATAATGTGCCCCACAATATTGTTGATGAGACCCTTTAGTCCAACCTCTTATAGGAAGTGTCGAGAGGCGATGGGGACGGAGTCTCCCTTTGAGCTAGACGTGTCACACATAGGCCGTTGGGTAGACGGGAGATTACTAGGATGTTGGATAATGCAAGAAATGTGTATTCTGGATTTTTGGGTAATTTGGAGTATTGATTACCACTTGCAGAGTATGCTTGATACCTCGTAGTGGTTTATTATCCTTGTGATGACTTCTGAGGATTCATACAGAGATCTTGTCATCCACCCTTTGGTTGGTTAGAGGCGGGGAATGACAAGCATCTCGGATCGAAGCGACTCATGGTCCGTCGACAAGGATTGAGTTCATCTACGTTATTTTCGTATAGTTCAGGAATGTAGTGAAAGTATGTCGTCGTGAACCGAAGTTTGAAGTCTGACATGAGCTGTCAGGGGTCGTTGCGGGTGTCTCCCATGAAAGGAGTTACATGATTTGGTAATAAGAGAAATTGGCACCTACAGAAGTGCGTCCTTATCCAATATAAAGATAATAAAGCCAGTAATGTATAGGATCATATTTTTGAAGCATTATTAGCGGATTTATGATAGTTTTGCATGTCAATATATAAAAGAGACCTTAATCATAAGGGAATATATATATATATATATATATATATATATATAAGAGCTTGAACGGACTTGTCACTAATCTTAGGTTGTAGTGAGTAGACCTTCAGTCAAGGTAGCACCACTGACAAATGTATAGTGGAAACACCAAAATATTCTTACGAGTTAACTTTGAATATGTTCGGATGCATTGAGTGTAAGGATTTGAAGTTTTTAGTACCGGACATATTCGAATTTCGAGGACGAAATTCCTTTGCAAGGGGGGAAGTATGTAACACCCCGTATTTTTGGATTATTATGAATTTAATTATTTCTAATATTGTAAATTACGTGTGTGCAGTAATTTAATTAAAATGAAATATTGCATATTTAATAAATATTAGTTGGGTGAGATTAATATTAATATTTATGTGGTAAATTTACTAAGTTTGTAGTAAATAACATGTGATAATTATTATAAGTCGTATTGAGTAATAACGATGGAACTATGTCATATCGCAATGGGGGGTCGTGTGTAGGTTATGTTGAGGTCGAGATAGAAATTTTATGTAAAGTGACTCGGATGGCGATTTCGAGATCACGGTTGATCCCTAATGGCCTGAAATAGGTGGAATATAGTACCCCGGGTGTATTATTTGGGTTTCATGGGAGTTTTAGACTATACCGGGCTCATACGGGGGTATATGGGTCAAGTGGGCTTGGCCCGATAGACTAATTTCAGGATTAGAGACTTAACAACCTAAGATTAGAGTTGTTGTCAGACATTATCATCAGAGGCAAACCCTAATAGAGAAAGGAAGAGAGGCAAGTGCTAGGAGAAATCCAGAAAGGCCAAATTAGGAGAAAATTCAAGGGGGATTCGATCATTCAATTATAGATTCATCATCTACAATGGAAATTAGACCCTATGAACATATATAGGCAAGTAATTAAATTGATTTAAATTAAATTGAAGTGATTATGTCATGGAAGATGTAGAACAAAACCATTTTGGGGCGAGGATTTGCATGTAAATGGGGTTTTGGGTGAAATAAATTCCATAAATATTGGTGTAAATTGATGTATTATGTTATTGAACGAATCCCATATCATATAGATAAGATCTTGATAGAGATTTATAGGTTTGATCATAGGTAATTGGGTTGTTAAATTAAAACTAGGTTAAATAGAGGTATTCATAATTGAGACCCATAAGTATGAATTAATTTGATAATTGATGATTAAATCCTTTGAATTAAGATGATGGATGGATGTTAAAATCAAGTAAAAGACATTCCTTTATGATTTATATTGATTCGGTAGTGTAGAAAAATGATTTAGAGGGTGATTTGGATTGGAATTAGGGAAGAACATAGGTTGGAGTTCGCCAGAACCAAAACTGCTTTATTTTGACTGACAAAGCGAACCGGTTTGCCCCTGACCGAACCGATTCAGTTTTTTTGCTTATCCAAAATATGAAATTATAGATATTTTCGTTACAATCGCATTTGCGCTGACTTTGTAATTAAGTATGAATTTTATACGGAAGGGTGTACGAGACAAAAATCTTCAGTTGGTAATCTAGGGATGGATTTTATCTTAGGCATAATTATGATTTAGATGGTTACAAAACCTTGTGGATATTTTCCTTTAATTTATATGAATTCATAGTTTATGATATTGAGGTTAAGTTAATGATTTTTAATACTTCTACCAATTATGTCCAGTTAGGGAAATTTTAGGTAGACGAGAGTCAACTCGATATACTTGTACGTAGGGTATTTATTGAATAATAATACTCGGGGCGTAGGAGATTGAATGGATAGAGTAATTTTTAATTTATATAATTAGAACTAGTTGGGAGAGTGACGCGACTGAAAATGTGTCTCAGAAATGCGTTCACTCTAGGCTCAAGTGTAAGCCTGTCGCTCAAGTAATAATCCTAATAAGTCGGGTATCGATCCTCAGGGAAAAAGGACAAAAGAGTTGTGACGACGGGAAGAGACGGAGAGACCCTAACTTTGACTCTAAAAAGGAAAGGAAAAATTGATTTGGTTTTGAGATTGACTACAGCTAAATGCGATAATGAAATTATGAGAAATGCAACTATACTAATCTACCAAAATTAAGAATGAACGATGATTTGAAACTTTTTATTTTAAATGATGAGAAAAATAGGACGGGAATACAATCCCCCAACCCTAGTGTATTGCAGTTATAATATTAATCATAAATTTATCTGATTGATCTGACCCGGAATTTAGTACTTCCAAGAATTATGTATACGAGGTTCAAGCCCGCGTCATACCTAATCTGAGGATGAGTAAATCAGTATCGCGATAGTGACACTCAAAGTGCACTATAAATCATCACGAGTACCCAGAGGCAAACGAGATATAAAGATCTACAATTATTGTGTAACTAGGCAATACGATCATAACCAATCACTAAATTCATCGGATTAATTTTATACACACACACTAACACATGAGGCTGGGTTCATGTGGGCCTTGGAAAATCTAGCCTAACATGTTGAATTTAATGAAAATAATGATTGATGTGTAGGAATTCATAATTAATCTAAGGAAAATGGTAATTAAATGTAGAAAGGAAGTGGAAATAAGAAATACTTACTAAAATTACCCAAGCAGTAAGTGCAACAATGAACGAAACTGGTACTCACAAAAATCACTGAATAAATCTTCAATCTTTGAATTAAAACAAATTTTTTTTAGCTAAACTAGGGTTTCTGGAAAAAGAGAGGAAAAATCCTACTAATTCTTCGTACCAATAATAATAATAAATCGGGTTTTTATACCCTACAACAATTTCGGAGTTCAGCTGCACTAGGAGTCTTTTTAGGAAGAGATAGGATTTGCAAATCTCGAAGCCCGGACCGGTCCGGGCCTTAGGCGGATCGGTTCTTTTTATTTTGGGGCGGATCGGTTCGGGGGCGGACCGGATCCTTTTATTTTTGCCTTCTTTGGTTTGCTTGTGGTCCGAGCTCCTTTGGAGTTTGGCAAAGCGGACCGGTCCGGGGTAGGGGCGGACCGATCCGCTAATTTGACTTTTTAGCTCAACTTTGACTGCTCATAACTTTTGTTTCGGGATTCCGATTGAGGTTCCGTTTCTTCTTATGTACTCATGAATAAGATGTCTTCAACTTCTCCTTAGGTACCTCATCTGAATTCCGGGTGGAAATTCCACTTTTTCCCTTTTGACTTTTCCTTCTTTCTTTCTTGATTCTTCCGGTTTCTTTCTTCCGTTTCTTGACATCAAATACCAGTAAAATCACTACAAACTACCAGAAACTCGGTGTACTCATTAGCATCAATCAGTAGCACGATTATGAGATAAAGCCAACTAAATTACGGTGTTCGAGGAGCTAAAAGTAACTAAATCAAGGGATAAATTAGGAAGAATTTATGCCTAATCAAACCCCCCTAACTTAGAACTTTGCGCGTCCCGAGCAATGTAAAAGAATCCTAGCAAGGCTCAACTCTTGAAAATCATTTTATTGGGATAAAATACCTTTTTTGCGGGCAAGCGATTGCATTTAGCGTATGCAACATGCCTTTAAACCCCTAGGTTACCCTAGTAGGACGAGTGTTGTCTCGTGAGGTTTTGCAGAGAATATACCCGCAAAATTCGACTCAAAGAAAATTCAAAATACGCAAAAATTGTGTAATTCAAACTTTTCCAGAAAATAGTCATCATCAAGCCATATTTACAAGTCTCAAACCGTAGTGTGTGTGTGCGAAGCCGGAAATATAACCGCCAATTTACACCGATTGACCATTACGTTACTTATCCAAAAATTCGTTTTGATTTCAAGTTCTCACGGGATACTCTCACAAACGAATCTATCGGATTATGGCTATTCTCTCGGTATGCGTGATATAAAGAGTAAATGTTGATGGAAGCAAAATCACGCATATAATTAGAAAGGCAAAAATTTTATGGTGAAAGGATCTCATCAAAGGATTACGGTTTTAAAAACGGGAACATTGCCTCTATTTCGCCCATTTAATCTCCTTTATTATCTTTTGGTGTCTTAGCTCTTCGCGCGGTACTCAATTTTCGCAATTTGGACTCGGTTAGGACTTTTTCGGGTGTTTAAGGTATATTGGGTAAAATGAAGAAGGTAGGGAAGGGGTTTGGAATTGGAAAAGTCATTAATGATGTCCATTTGTGCTTTTTTCGGGTTATTGCTCATTTTTTCTTTTTTTTCTATTTTTCTGTTTTTCACTACTTTTCTTTTCTTGCTATTTTTTGTTGAGCATAACTATTTTTTTTCTTGCCCATTTATATGCACTTTTTGGACTAAATTCTGAATTTTTCCATTTTTCACAATTCCGGGCTATTTGGGTTTTACGGGTTGTCAAACGAAAGGAAAAATTATTCGGCTCAAATTTGGGTTACAAAAGGGTTGATTTTTTTACAACTTTTTATGGCCAATATTTTTGGGTAACAAACGATGGCCTACCTCATTGTCCAAAATGCCAATTGCGTTACCATATGCGTTTCGAGATGAATTTATGTTTAGAGATTAATATGGCACGTTTTTCAAAGCAATATTACATACATTTTTCAAAACCGGTCAAAATGAAAGACTTGAGATCTTCGATAACTTTTTAGGCGCTGAAAAGAACTTTGAGTTAACAATTAACTCGGATTGATTTAAAAAACTCGTAAAAAGTGATAGGCTCGAATCTCATCGGGTTTGTTAATCTCCACACTTATTCGTTAAGTCGTCAATTTTCGCTCAATTTCCATCTTTGGTCAATTTCGACTTTGTGTATGTTGAATGTTTACAACTTGAGACTTTAAACCGACTTTTAATGATATTTTTGAAAAATTTGAATTCCAATTTTTATTTATTTTGAACAAAAATAGTTTTGGATTTTTCTAAATTTTATGATTTTTTTGGAAATTTCTGGGCATTTTTGAAAATTTGTGAAGTTTTAGAGATACGCACTTGTGACCCCCCCTAACTTAGACTTTTGCATTGTCCTCAAGCAAAAAGGACTAAAATCTAAATAAGGCAAAATAATAAGTGCGATAAATAAAACAAACAAATGGAGAAAATACAGTTTTTATTACAACAGAACTGTGTTACATGTGTAGGGAAAAACATACAACTGTGAATAGGGAAAAACAAACAAAAATCTTCCAACACCATATAAGGCTTCACCGGGGTGGGGGATGGGAGTGGGAAAAACGGATTGGAGGGCATGAATGGGATTAGGGGTTAAAGGGGGATGAATCTTGGGAAGTGGAGAATTCAGAACTGCAGAAGGTGAACCAGTCCGGGGTAGGGGCGGATCGATCCGGGTCTTTGACTTTTCAAACCCTCGATAGGCGGACCGGTTCTTTTAAAAATAAAAATAACCAGTCCGAGGGCGGACCGGTCCGGCCTAAAAAGGAACCAATCCGGCCCCAGGTCCTTTGGGCTGGAATTTTCCGAACTTGGTTTCGAGCTCTCTTCTCCGAAAAATTTCACTTTCAAAACATACTCTCTATCAATCTGGACTAAAACTCTCTAGATTTCACTGGTCAACACCCTTTGACTCAAAATTCCATAAACACACGGATGATTTTCCCGATTGAACCTAGTCCTAACGACTCTCAACACACACGACTCTCACTCCATACGCGTCGGGGGTGCGACGACCTTGCTGCAACAGCTCACTCGACCCCGTAAACTGGGTTCGACAACCAAACGGTGTTGACTTCTTCTGTACACGCCTCTAGATATGGCTTTAGGCGTTGTCCATTCACTTTGAATGTATTTCCCCCTTTTAAATCGTCCAATTCAACAGCTCCATGGAAAAAAACATTCTTCACAACGAACGGGCCAGACCACCGTGATTGCAACTTGCCCAGAAAGAGGTGAAGCCGAGAGTTGTAGAGGATAACTTTTTGCCCGGGGAGAAACTCTTTTTGTCGAAGGATGCTATCATGAGCGATTTTCATCCTCTCTTTCGAAATTTTGGCATTCTCATACGCATCATTGCGTAGTTCTTCTAACTCATTCAATTGAAGCTTGCGGGTTTCACCGACCTTGTCCATGGCATAATTCAATTGCTTAATCACCCAATACGCTTTGTGTTCGAGCTCAACGAGAAGATGGCAAGGTTTGCCATATACAAACCGAAAAGTGAACATGTCGAGTTGATTCTTAAATGCGGTACGATAGGCCCATAGTGAATCGTTCAATCTAAGTGACTAATCTTTCCGGGTAGGATTGACGGTCTTTTCGAGAATGTTCTTGATTTCTCGATTCGCTAGTTCGGCCTGACCATTCATTTGTGGGTGATAAGTCGTTCCCACCTTGTGAACGACACCATACTTTCTCATGAGCTTCGCGAATGGCCTATTGCAAAAGTGCATGCCATTATCGCTAATTATTGCTTTCGGTGCACCAAAGCGGGAAAGTATGTGTTCCTGCAGGAACTTTATCACCACTTTGTTGTCATTAGTCTTGGTAGCTATAGCTTCCACCCATTTAGAAACGTAGTCTACCGCGATAAGTATGTATAGGAAACCAAAGGACGGGGGGAAGGGTCCCATGAAGTCAATACCCCAACAGTCGAATATCTCAATGATGAGTATGGGGGTAAGAGGCATCATGTCTCGTCGAGTAATGGCTCCCATTCATTGGCACCTATTGCACGATTTGCAAGCATCATTCACATCCCGAAATATTGTGGGCCAATAGACGCCGCATTGCAAAATTTTAGCAGCCATCTTTTTCGTCGAAAAGTGGCCTCCACAAGCTTTCGCATGACAAAACTGGATGAATTTCGGGATCTCGTCATCCGGTACACATCGTCAGATGATTTGGTCGGCGTAATATTTAAAAAGGAAGGGATCATCATAGAAGAACATGCGCTACCAAGTAATAAACCTCTTCTTATCTTTCGGTGTCCAGTCGGGAGGGACGTGACAAGATAATTCACTATATCCGCAAACCAGGGATATGAAGAGGTAGCAAAAAGTTGCTCATCCAGAAAGTATTCGTCTATGGGTATGGCATCACTAGGTACGTCGGACGAAAGCCAAGATAAATGGTCGGCAACGATGTTTTCTACTCCTTTCTTATCTTTGATGGAGAGATTGAACTCTGGTAGGAGTATGATCCACCTTATGAGGCGCGGTTTGGCATCTTTCTTTGCAAGTAGGTATTTCAAGGCCGTGTGGTCGGTGAAGACAGTAATAGGAGAACCAATGAGATATGACCGGAATTTATCAAGGGCAAAGACTATCGCTAGAAACTCCTTCTCCGTGGTAGAGTAGTTGAGTTGAGGTCCGGTAAGGGTCCGGCTAGCGTAGTAGATGACATGAGCTTACTTATGTTTTCGTTGGCCCAAAACAGCCCCGATCGCGTAAACGCTTGAATCACACATAAGTTCGAATGGTAAGGACCAATCCGGAACTTACATGATGGGAGCGAACACAAGCATGTTTTTTAATTTTTCAAAAGAGCTTTGGCATGCTTCCATCCACTCGTATGGGGTGTCCTTCATGAGTAGGTTGCTTAAGGGCCTAGCGATGGCGCTAAAGTCCTTAATGAACCTTCGATAAAACCCCGCGTGGCCCAAGAATGAGCGCACTTCCTTCAGCGATTTTGGTGGGGGAAGATCAGCTATGACATCTATCCTTGCCCTATCAACCTCTATTCCTTTGGATGATATTATGTGGCCAAGAACTATTCCCTCGGTGACCATGAAATGGCAATTCTCCCAATTCAGCACTAAGTTCTTTTCCACACATCGGGTAAGTACTTTTTCCAGCTTTTCTAAATAATGATCGAAAGAGGTGCCAAAAACGCTGAAGTCGTCCATGAACACTTCGAGTCCTCTCTCAACCATGTCGCTAAATAAGCTCAACATGCACCTTTGAAAGGTCGCGGGTGCATTACACAAGCCAAATGGAATACGTTTGTAGGCAAACTTACCGAAAGGGCAAGTGAAGGTCGTCTTCTCCTGGTCAAGTACATCTACCTCAATTTGGTTATATCCAGAATAGCCATCAAGGAAGCAATAGTAAGGGTGGACCGCCACCCTTTCAAGCATTTGATCAATAAATGGCAAGGGAAAATGGTCTTTCCTAGTTCCCGCATTAAGTTTTCGATAATCAATGCAAACGCACCACCCGGTGGTGGTACGTTGGGGGACTAGCTCTCCCTTGGCATTCTCAATCACAGTCATACCCGACTTCTTTGGGACGAATTGAATAGGGCTTACCCACTTGCTATCCGAGATTGGGTAGATGATCCCGGCATCCAATAATTTGATAATTTCAGTTCTCACAACTTCTTTCATGTTGGGATTCAGTCTTCTTTGCATTTCTCTAGAGGGTTTGACATCCTCTTCGAGATGGATCTTATGAGTGCAAATCAAAGGACTTATCCCCTTAAAATCAGTAATGCACCAACCAAAAGCACTTTGGTGCTTCCTCAGAATTTTCAATAATTTACCCTCCTACCCTTCATCTAGGCTAGAGGAGATAACAACAGGAAATGTCTCATCCTCTCCTAGGTATGCATATTTAATATGGGAGGGGAGTTTCTTTAATTCGAGGGTTGGAAATTTTTCACTGGAGGGAACCATGTGTGTATCCCTCAGAGGTAATTCCTCGAATCTAGAAGCCCAATTAACCTCTCTCACGTCCTCGTCCGATGCACTCTCATCGAGTAGCTCTCTCAACTCCCCAACCTCCCTCTCGAAGTCGGTGTACGTTCCCTTACTCTTGTATCTCGCAGCTAAATAGGACTCTAAAGCATCGCCACAGTAGTTCTCCTCAAAGTACTCCTCTACTATCTCATCTATGAGGCTCACCGCGTGAAGATCATCTTCCTCCCCTGTATTTTGGGCTATGTGGAAGATGTTGGTTTCCAAGGTCATGTTCCCAAAGGTGAGTTGCATTCGCCCATTCCTAGTATTGATGATTGCGTTAGCCGTAGCTAGGAAAGGGCGCCCAAGGATGATGGAAACATGATTGCTCGAGTGGAAGGAGGGCTCCGTGTCCCAAATAACAAAATCTACTGGAAAGTAGAAAGTGTCAACTTGGACGATCACGTCCTCGACTATGCCTCGTGGGATCTTCACTGCTCGATCCGCTAATTGGAGAGTGACCTTTGTGGGCTTGAGGTCGCCCAAGTCAAGTTGCCTATAAATGGAGTAAGGGAGGATATTTACGCTTACTCCCAAGTCAAGTAAGGCTTTTTCGATTTTATTCTCTCCAATGATGCAGGATATGGTGGGTGCACCGGGATCTTTGAATTTAGGCGGCAAATCATTTAGTAGAATGGAGCTCACGTTCTGGGCTAGAAAGACATTCTTCTTTACCTTCATCTTCCTCTTTACTGTCAACAAATCTTTGATGACTTTGCCATAAGCTGGAATTTTCTTAATGGCATCGAGAAAGCATAAATTTAGTTTTACTTGCTTTAGTACTTCTAGCACATCTTCACGTGAGTTTCCTCTATGGGAGGGAATTAACCTTTGAGGAAACGTTGTCGCGGAGGGTGGTTTCACTACTACCTATGGATCACTAGCGTATTCTTTGTCACTCTCATTCAAGGGGACATCTTCGGCCTCTTTCGTGCCGGGCGAAATCTCCTTGTCTTTCATTGTGTCGTGTGGGGGAGGTGATAAATCAACGACTCTCCCACTACGAAGAGTGGTCACATCTTGACATTGCTCCTGATGTTCAGTGGAGGTGGAGCTAACACTAGTTTGACCTTGGGGAGGTCTTTCGCTTTGGGCAGGAAATTTGCCCTTCTCTTGAACACTCAATGAGGATTGTATTTTTGACAGATTCGCATTTATGTCGCCAATCAGACGATCATATTTGGCATTAGTTACGATCTGGCTTGAGATGAATTAATTCATGGTATCCTCGAGAGTTTTCCGCGGTGGCGGGATATAATTTCTTTGAGGTGGTGGTGCTTGCACATGTCCTTGCAAGTGTGGAGCTTATTGAAAATGTTTTGGTGGAGGAGGGGCAACATGCGAAGGAGGGTTCATTGCGGCATGTTGTTGCCCATAGCTAAAACCGGGATGATTTTTCCATGAAGGGTTGTAGGAATTCCCGTGCGGGGCACCGAAATTACCCTTAAATCCTCTTATACCACTAACTTGTTCCTGAAGCATTACTTTGTAGGCGGGTATCGTCGGACATTCCTTAGTTGAATGGCCCGCCTCACAAATAGCACACACCTTCTCGACGGGGTTTGGTATGGATCCAGTTAATCCTCTCCCACATATACCTCGTAGGTCTCGCATCTCTTTCTCAAGTATATCAATCCGACTGTCTGCTATAGAATTATTTTCTACATGATATAGGCCAGACGCTGACGGAGTGGTTGTCACTTGACAATTTAGATTTTGAGCATTAGGGTAGTAGGTATCCCAGGATTGGGTAGTCTCGGCGACATAACTCAAATGAAGCTCCGCATCTTGGGCGTCTAAGTCGACAAAGGGACCACTTCCCATGGTTTCAACAAGTTGCTTGGAATTGAGATTCAGCCCATTATAGAGAAAAGAGATGATTTGCGCTGCATCAAATCCGTGATGGGGGCATGAAGTAACTAACTCATTGAAACGCTCATGACATCGATGAAATGGCTCATTTTCAGGTTGTCTGAACGCTTGAATTTGAGCCTTTATGGAAATTTTTCGACGTGGCGAGAAGAATTTCTTGAGAAATCTCGATTGTAACTCGTTCCAAGATGGAATCGAGCTCGAAGGTAAAGACCATAGCCAGGTCTTAGCTTTATCTTTGAGCGAGAAAGGGAAGAGTTTGAGGCGGATCACCTCTTGGGTGCAGGTTTAATCATTGAGCGTATCGCACACATCCTCAAATTCCTTAATATGGAGGTATGGCTTTTCAGAATCCATACCGTGGTAATGTGGTAGCATCTGGATCATTCCATTTTTGAAAAGGAATTGCCCGGCATTATACGGGAGTATAATGAATCCCGGAGTGACATTGTGCTCGAGATATAGGAATTCTCTCAGCGGGCGGTATGGGGGCTCTTCCTCACCAGTGGGTGTATTATGTGTTGTGACATCTATCTCTCGCTTAACGACTCGGTTCTATCACTGGGTGTGCTCGAAGTGTGCTCGGAGGTATGCTCGAAGTGTGACGACGGGAAGAGACGGAGAGACCCTAACTTTGACTCTAAAAAGGAAAGGAAAAATTGATTTGGTTTTGAGATTGATTACAGCTAAATGCGGTAATGAAATTATGAGAAATGCAACTATACTAATCTACCGAAATTAAGAATGAACGATTATTTGAAACTTTTTGTTTTAAATGATGAGAAAAATAGGACGGGAATACAATCCTCCAACCCTAGTGTATTGAAGTTATAATATTAATCATAAATTTATCTGATTGATCTGACCCAGAATTTAGTACTCCCAAGCATTATGTATACGAGGTTCAAGCCCGCGTCATACCTAATCTGAGGATGAGTAAATCAGTATCGCGATAGTGACACTCAAATTGCACTCTAAATCATCACGAGTACGCAGAGGCAAACGGGATATAAAGATCTACAATTATTGTGTAACTACACAATATGATCATAATCAATCACTAAATTCATCGGATTAATTTTATACACATACACTAACACATCAGGCTATGTTCATGTACCCCGACCTTGGAAAATCTATCCTAACATGTTGAATTTAATGAAACAATGATTGATGTGCAAGAATTCATAATTAATCTAAGGAAAATGGTAATTAGATGTAGAAAGGAATTGGAAATAAGAAATACTTACTAAAATTACCCAAGCAGTAAGTGCAACAATGAACGAAACTGGTACTCACAAAAATCACTGAATAAATCTTCAATCTTTGAATTAAAACTGAAATTGTTAGCTAAACTAGGGTTTCTGGAAAAGGAGAGGAAAAATCCTACTAATTTTCCGTACCAATAACAATAATAAATCAGGTTTTTATACCCTACAACAATTTCGGAGTTCAGCTGCATTAGGAGTCTTTTTAGGAAGAGATAGGATTTGCAAATCTCGAAGCCCGGACCGGTCCGGGCCTTAGGCGGACCGGTTTGCCTCCAAGGCGGATCGGTTCTTTTTATTTTGGGGCGGAACGGTACGGGGGCAAACCAGTTCCTTTTATTTTTGCCTTCTTCGGTTTGCTTGTGGTCCGGGGTCTTCTGGAGTTTGGCAAAGCGGACCGGTCCGGTTATTTGACTTTTTGGCTCAACTTTGACTGCTCATAACTTTTGTTCCGGGATTCCGATTGAGGTGTCGTTTCTTCCTATGTACTCGTGAATGAGATGTCTTCAACTTCTCTTTAGGTATCTCATCTGAATTTAGGGTGGAAATTACACTTTTGCCCTTTTGACTTTTCCTTCTTTCTTTATTGATTCTTCTGGTTTCTTTCTTTCGTTTCTTGACATCAAATACCTGTAAAATCACTACAAAATACCAGAAATTCGGTGTACTCATTAGAATCAGTCAGTAGCACGATTATGAGATAAAGCCAACTAAATTACGTTGTTCGAGGTGCTAAAAGTAACTAAATCAAGGGATAAATTAGGAAGAATTTATGCCTAATCAGAGAGTCCAGTAGAATTCAGTAATGAGAAACAAGTTATTTTATTTAATCAAGATGATAATTTAATTACTTAAAAGTCAGAGAATAGACTCGAAATAAGTGGGCTAGTGCTTCAGGTGATAGGCATAGATTAGTCGAATTTTGTGAATATATATACGGGTATATATATATATATATATATGTGTGTGTGTGTGTGTGTGTGTGTGTGTGTGTGTGTGAAATATGCATAATATCTATGTGTATTATATTTTCTGTAGAACATACCCTTCTAGTGCTATCATGGGAGGTTGCGCGATGTGGGTGATCCCCTGGCTAGTGAATGTAGGGTGAGTATAGTCCCCAGGTCATAGCGCCGTATATTTTATTGTGTAATTTATTTTCGAGGTGGAACGACTTGGGTACAGTTTGGTCTCACTATCGAAGGACTATGATCGCCTTTACTACGTTTGTAATTTTTACCAAGTTCAGTGTGATTTAGGTCGACTTATGGTAACCGGGTTAGAGTGAGCATAACTGGGATATGCTAGCATTTTAGAGAAAATCATCCAGGGGGTAATGCTCGAAAGGATGGTGATTATACGCGACTTATGTGTTCTAGTTATTGCATACCCCTACGTATATAATAGTATAGATATTTATACATGGGTAAATACATTAAGTGTGATTGTTATATATAACGAGAGTATAGTTATATGAATGATTAATGCTGAGATAATTTATTAAGAAAATAAGTAAATGACTTACGATTGAAACAATAAACAACTACTCAGGTTAGAGTAATGTGATAGGAAAATTTGTAACAACGTTAGTTAGGCGGGGTTGTGTAACTAGGCGGGTTAAGATGTATGCGATAGGTTTGCACTATTGAGAGGTGAGGAGTATCTCATGAGAGTGAAACACCGACTTAACTATGGACAGTATTCCTGCATATTTATTTACTGTATATTAATTACTTGCAATTGTTTTTAAAAGGTTTTGGGCTCTGATCCATATAAAATTTATTTTCCAAAAAATTTTAGGTACCCAACCACAAGGATGCCATGGGTGAATATTCAGTATCGGTTGGGTGTCTTGTCCCTTTTCATTCAAACTCATGTATTTCAGAGTATTTTAGTCAGATGGATTGGATGTATTGGATTTTTACCCGATGGTTTATTCGGGGACTTTATCTATGTATAATTGATTTACATTTTACATCGTGATTTCATTTATATTAATTATTATGTTTAGAATTATTGTGGTTTGGTTAATATTTTTGTATGTTAATGAAAGATAAAATTTGGCACCTACTTATTTAATTAATAGGTTGTTAGTATATAAAAAAATGTTTTCGAAAGTGATGCTAAGAATGAACCAGATGAGACTCCTCTTTTATTGTAGTAAAGGACTGATCACCGTGATTGAAATAGGCGGGGTGTCACACCCTTATCATTGCTCCTATATTCGAACTCTTGTTGTACCTATTCAAATATATTATTAATCACGTGTTGGAGATTATCCAACTTCGAGTTCGTCTCAGATTTATACATGCCAACCTTTGAAGATAAGTCGCTTTGGCTGCTAGCAAGTCCCATCAACTTCAACTTTCCTATCCGCGAGATGACACCCCGAGTACGACCTCTATTTAGTCCAGTCACTCAACTCAGTGCATTCTTACTTATAAATGCCTTATTAACATCACTATGGATGTTATGCATCCTCTTCAGCCTATCTTGAAGTAATATAAAATATGTCATTAACCATGAAAATGAATATTAACAAATTACTAAAATTAACATACAATTAAAAATCTAACCAAAGTCTCAACGGCATGCGAATTAGCAGTCGCACCCCTTTTCAGGTGGAGCTATACATAAGATTAAATCCTATGTGGCTTTCTCCCTGGGCTACTCCCACCCTCCTAAATAGATTAAACTATTTCAAAATTTAATGTGTACATTACATAACTTGTGACCAATTTACTTATCATGCCATACTCCACCTTCGTGTAAGATTTTTCGTCTGGAGTAGTGCACGTCGAATTTCCTCTCGTGATTAGTCCTCACCGACTCTTGGGTGGCCAACTGTCTATCAAATGCTTCAAAGTTAATAAACTTTTTCCAGTTAGCCAATGTCACCTACTCCTTATCCGAGACACTATCTCTCTATTTCAATATAGACTATTGGCCCTTCCCGAGATAGCTCTTGCTTATATTTTTCTTCCATATTTTCTACCGACCTCGGATTATTTCTAAGAGATTGTCCCGTAGTTCGGGGGGCAAGTCTATTTTTTTTCTTCAAAAAATATATAAAAAGAAATTTAGTGAATTAACATCCAAAACAATATAATAAAATCTCAAATGAAAGCCATATATTTATTATAAATATTGAAATTTTAATACCTCTAAAGCCCCCTAAATGGCCACCTTTAGATTTTATGGTACGTTCCTACAGATCTCATACCCCAACCCAATTATGTCTTTCATTAGCTCCAACGACTTACTCATAAAATCCATCTTATTCTCAAGAACGCAATCGGTGTTGGTGAAAACAATGAGTTTTTCATGTGAGACCGTGTCAACTTCATGCAATCATAGTAGACAATAGGGTTATAAATCACCTGAAATGTTTTACTTTCAATAATATTTGAGCATGTGGATTATTTTGGGTGAAGATAGAACATTGGTTTATATGTGGGATTATCGTGTACAATCGATATTGGTGGATAACTAGGCCTTGGAGGTTGTACAACTGATTCCGAGATAGGAGCATCATTTGCTAGTACTAATAGAACAAAATGAAAGGAATGCAAGGGAATGACCACATCGAAGTAAGCATCTCCGTATACGTAAGACGTGTTTATGTCTCTTTTAATTCCTATAAACTTCATATTAATACTAGTAGGGTGATAGTGGTTTTTCCTGCGAGGGATTCCACTCTAAAATTTGTGTAAGTTGGTGTGGTTATTTTATTTATTTACTTTCGATGATAATCACGTACATGCTAATTCATACTAAATAATTTTATTCGATAAAATTAATATTGGTTTAAATTTAAAAAAATAATAATAATTTGCTTGACGTGGTAATATATTTAGAAATTAATTAATTGGAATTCGGTCCTTAGCAACATATCTATTTCAACATAACTAAATAATTGTTTTCAAATATAAAAAAATAATAATAGATTATTCTACATCGTCCACGATTTGATTTCTAGATTATCCCTCGTTCACCCCACTCTTTTGGCGTATCTATGCGTGTATAAGGCTCTCCATGTGATTCTATATTGTTTTGGACTACATTTACTTGATCTTTTCCATCAAGCTCAGTGGGCATTTTATCTCGTATATGGTTGTGGGGAAGTGAATGCGCTATGATGACTTGATTTTGATATTTATAGGAAAGAATGTCAGACTCCATAGAATACCCCATTTTTACTTCAATGCCCCAAGCACCTTTTAATTACATTCCTTGCCTTATAATGTTTTTGATTGAAAATCTCCTTTTTCGTCTCTGGTATTTTTCCCTCTCACCAATTATTTAAATGATATTGTTATTGTCTATAAGGTGTAAGAACACCGCTATGGAAAATCAACGTTGGCAAGAAAGTAATAACCTTGAATATTTAAAAAACTAGTTCGGCACATCAGGGAATTAAGAATCTACAATTATTATGATATCCCACGGGATCTTTAAACTATTTCTCCTATAAAGATAATTTTTATTAAGCCTGGAGTCTTGTGACTACCCCTCCCATCCAGGAAGACCATAAATAATGTTAAGGTTGTAGGAGCATATACTGATGATATTTGTAGTAATTTCACTCCTTCTAATGCAATATTATATTTTTAGATTTTTAAAGTGACATGTGAATGATAATTTATAACTCAAACCATTACCACATATCCCCATGCATGTTTTGGTAGCCACTAATGACTTCTTAAGTAAATGGTGTTGCAATCTAATCACAGTGGATAATACATCCCCTAAATGAAGGTTGATTGTTTCTACCGAATGCATATACTTATTTTTAATATCTATATTCATAAAATGATATGCAAGTGCACAAATAAAAATTGCTACCATCTCTTTAACACTCACACACATAATATCCTTTAACTTGCAATTTATACAGAGAATTTGGCACAACTTGCATAAGGTCCAATTATTCATGAGAATTTGTTCCTTGCATGTTAAATTACTCTCCCTAGTAGTTTGTATAAATATACCTTACGTTCAACGGGGCACTGAAGAGACACTAATTTTAGAAATTGGGTTTCATAATGGTGAATTCTTTTTTGTAGGAGGAAAATATAAAAAGTGAGTTATAATATTCAAAAGAATTATAACACTCTCATGTAACTATAAAAGACTTCTCTTGCTATACAAGATATCGAGCCATTTTTGTATAAAAAATAACAATAAATAATAAATAGATAGAGTAACCTAAAAATGACTCAATGAAATATATTAAGGCAATCAGATTCATATATAAAAGGTTTCCACATGAAATGTAAGGCATTGCCCCCCTTTTTAGTTGTGTCTATTGTCAAGTTAAATTTTCTTTTGAAAACTAAAACTTTTGGCAATTGTCCATAGTTGGCAGAAAGGGAAAAAAATGAAAATCAAACTCATTTAAACTGTATGTTTCTAAAATTGAGCTATAGTCGCTCAACGACCATGAATTATGCATGCCATAGTTACAAATCGATAAAATCAAACCAACTAAAAAAGTAAACCATACAATAACTTTCACAACATAGAATTACATCAAATAACTATTTCAAAATTGAATATTCTAGCTTTTGATGAACATTGCTTCCAACAATACAGTTGGAAAAAAAACTATTTTTAAAAATTTCTAAACAATTAAGCCTAAAAAACTTAGAGGAAACAAAAAATTTCAAAAAAAGCAAAATATAAAAATGACATAAAGTTAAAATATACTAACAAAGAAGGACTACTACATACTTTATATAAGCAATTAGACATGATTTAGTCTCATTTTTCGCCCAAAAAATAATGTAGCCCCAATTATTTTCTTATCTTCTCATTTACTCTAAAGAGTTGAAAAAATGTTTTTTTGGATATTATCGACCATATAGTTACACATTGAGAAATTACATAGATTCATATATAAACATTGTTCATATATAAATAAAAAAACTACATATAAAGATGAAGTGATAAATTTTAATTTGCAAATAAAGGTAAAGTCATAGATTAAAGTAAAAGATTGAAGAAATTAATTATAAAAATCACGGTGAATGATAAAGATCAATCAAACATATATTTCACCTAGGTGGATTTTATTTTTTAGTATATTTCAGTACAATGCTTATAATAATACAATAACTTATCTAATTTTTTATATAGTAAAAAACATCTATATTATACCTCCATTACGATAGTATCAGAGGTTTTAATATCATTTAATAATTAACAAAATTATCTATATAATCTATAACATTTTCAACCCATATCTCTCAACGCAATCCTGGATACATTTAATAAACAGTGTCATTTCATCTTTGTTTTGGAAATACGAAATGGGTGTCTTCTTAGGTCTTCAAAGTTCTATATAGTTTGCGTAAATAGTTGCTGGAATATCAAGATTCTACTACCAATGATGACACAAAGACTAACAGTATGGTGATGTCAAACCACATTAGTGCCAGCTATTTGATCATGACTGTCCTCATGAATTGTCAGTTTGTCACCTACTTTTTGACTCATTATTATTAATATATTTTATTATCTATATAATTATTATAAAATGCATTACATGTGGACACACTAATAATATATTATTGCTTCACCCACCGACTTTGTTATGAACCTTTTGCACTCACACGTCGGCTTCCTCTCCACTCTCTTTCTCCATTTTCCAATGCACTATATTTCCCTTAATTTACTCTTTCATTTCACACCCTTTTATCTAATGAAAGTACACAACCCTCAAACTCTTGATTTTCATTCTTTCTCATAACTCGCTTATGTTATCTCTTTCTTCTTATTTTCTTCTTCTTCTTATGAAACCACAACTTGGCAGTTGCATGGGCAAAACTCACCACCACAATTTACTGGAAATAATCCACTGGCCACTTACACGTGCTCCCATTCTTCAGCTACCAAATCGTGAATAACTATTAGCAAATCATGAACAAGTCATCTCCAAACAAATTTTGAAAATAATAAATAGCTCATAAGATCTTAGCAACATTTATAAACCACTGCAGATGTGTGTGTGTGTGTGTGTGTGTGTGTGTATATATATCAAGGTTGAATGAAAATAGATATCAAAACATTTCTTTCATCTCTAACTAAGTTAGTACTCCTATGTATATAATGATATCGGTGAACTGCCATTCAAGTTGCTCTAGTATTCTTTCCCTTCGATTCAAGTAACTCTACTCTTCTCCCTCATTTCCTCACATTCCTTCCTTTCTACTTTGCTTATTTAAATCACTTATGCACCTCAAAGTGATTTGTAGAAGACGAGCAAAAAAATATTTGTTTGTGATGAAAATCTGATTGTGCATTCAACCATTTGGTTATGAGGAGGATTTTCACTATGTCAGAAGGTTTTGGATTATATTTTAACATTTTTCTTTTTGAGATTGATAAGAAAAAGTTTATTATTATACTTTTTTTAGCAACATTATTCTTTGAAGAATCTAATGAGTTGATTCTTTGGCACACCTAATTACATGTTTTTTTTATTATTATTAACAACATGTAATTTTTAAGAACTATGAAGATTTATTTTTATTATTTTTTTGCATTCTCTTTTCTTAATACTTCTCTCACATTTTAAAAACTCTAGACAAATAGGGGGTTGAACAACTCCCAAATTTGTGTAAATATATAATTTTGAAGTTACATGGCCTAAGAGGAAGTTATAAATGAGGAGAAAAAGACACAATGAGAAAATCAGAGAGGATGTAAAAGTTCTGTTAGGAACTAAACTACTGTTGAATAAATAAATAAACAAATAATGAGAATGGATTGACAAGGGAATATGTTGATTTATTAACATGATAATATTTTTCTTATAATTAAGTTACAACATCCCAATATGTAGACGCAAATAGAGGGATAAAAACAGTGAGGAAACTAAACGCATTTTTGTTTCAAACTTTATAAAATACCCAAAATTGAGGATAAATTTATTATATCAAGTCGATAATTATATTGTATCATATGTCTAAAATTGTAACCCTACTTTTAAGTTCTTTATTTGATTGTCATTTACCATAAAGTATAAAGTATAATATTGTATATATGCTATCAATTATAAGTGTATACTTTATAATTTTTTTTATCAAACGCCTGTTAATTTTAAATTAGAATAATGATAGGCATACAGGGCGGTAGTGCCGGGTTAGTACCAGTTCCACTTTATTTATTTGTACGATGGTGTGATTTGTTTGTTTTATGGTGTGAGTGTCGCCAGAGTACAAGCCATATAAAACACATTTGGTACTAATCCGATACTTTCACGCGATAAGGGTATCATTACTCTTAAAATTATTGCATATACATAATATATTTAACTAGGTGTAAACCCGCGCAGCGCGGGTACAACCTTTAATAACCTTTGCAACCACCAATCTAACTAACAAATCAAAACAAAATAAAAATTAATAATCAAGGGATGAATTTATAACCCCATCAACTGATCCAAATAAGATAAAAAGGAAAAAATAAAAGAATATCAACCTTGTGCATTCCGTTTTAAGAAGAAAATGGGCAATAGAATTAAACCCACCAATTTGAGAAGAACTTGATTAGATCCATATATATATACACGCACAAAATAATGAACAAACATTATAATACCTATGCAAATGGAACATTTTTACATTCCAGACAAATGTAAACAATTATATACAAAAATATCTATTTAAAAAAAATACACATCATATTGAAACAAAAAAAATAATGCAAGAAAAGTGTTAGACTTCCATATGGGCGGGCATCTTCAAATTAGAATTAAAGCTAATGGACAGAAGCAGTGAAAGGCAATTTTCTGGATGTTAAAAAAGTCAATAACTTACGTAACAAACATGTGAAAAAGCGTGTACAATCTAGGATTCTGGGTACTGTGTGAGACGGGCATTATCATCAATATAATATAAACCATTTATTGGTTTCACTCGAATGCGTCATACCAGATGTTATCATGGTAGCATCAACATGTCCCATTGAAGTCACTAATTTGGGAACATTCACATTGTTGTTAATAGGAGCAGTTGAACCTCCCGTTGTTTTTGGTCCATCATTGTTAGTAAACCCACCACCAGACTGTCAAATGGATGAGAAAAAATAGACAAAGGGCTTGAGAGTGTAGAGCAAGGCGGTGAATTCATGAGTTGCTTCCCATAAACATTGTACTCTACTGCCAGTTTGGAAATAGATGCATGAACATGAGCACTTAGTTGTGCCATGTTTGAAGCAGCAGAACACCCATTATGATCTTGTGAATTCTTTGCCAAAATCAAAAATAATTTTTGGTCTGGCATTTGGCTATCAATGTGACTGATCCACCCTGCACGTAGAATATAATGAATATCATTTTTTTTTCAAACAAAGTAATTTAACAGTTAGTATATATGTAGTAAAGTAAAAAGTCCCAAATCTTTAGGTTGTATCATTTTGTCATCATTTCGTCATCACATAAGGATACCATAACAAAACAAAGTTTTAAAAGGAAAACAAAAATAATCATAATAATGTAGATTAATAGAACCATATATAAAAGAATCATAATAAGTTACATAACGATATACTTTTTTTGGGGGGTTGTGCTCGTGTTAAATAAAAAAGTAAAGATTTATTTACTTATACTTTTACAAAATATATATTTTTTTATTATAAATGTAGTTTCGAAAAGCAAATTTCACTTTTGATTAACAATTTTGTTTTTTAAAATTCCAAAATGGAGGTTCGAATTACTAATTTTAACAGCTCATTGCGTACCTAATGTATAATTAAAATAAAGCAAAATTGTGGGTAAGCTTTAATTTAGCCTTGTATGGTGCAAAATGTCTGAGGACCATACAATGAAAACCATGTAGGCAATCATTTACAACTCCTTTATTTCCAGTCATGTTTCCCGACATGTCATAAAATTAACGATGATTAGATCCAGATGTGATACTTACCCCAGAAAAAAAGGTTATCAGCATTTCCCCTCAAACTCTTGTTCTAGACAACATGTGGAAAATAAATAATATTGCAAAACAAATGAATCATCTATTGAAATCCTTATACATTGTTTGATGAGGGAGATAAGAGAGTTGGATTTAATCCCATCCCGTGTTTGGTGGAGATGGGATATAAGATCGGATAATTTATCCCAGTGTATTTCTTGGAGCCCCCTCACATCTGTCCTGATGCGTGGGGATTGGAGGGTCTAAAAAGACCCTTCGGGATTAGTCAGGCGCTCAAAGAGGCCTTAATACCCCTAGATATAAAATAAAAAAATAAAAATTTATAACCAAGTATTCTTATCATCTATTCTGTAGGCTAAACTAATCCCACATTAGTTGGGATGGGATAACTTCTTCCTATCTTACCTTTTATCTGGCAAGTCATACAGGGTCATTAAGGATTTCACACTGGAACGGAATATTTTATTGAGGACTACCGGCTAGACTCAACTATGGTTTTAGCGCACGGTAGAGGTTTTATAAAAGGGTAACGCTATTTATCGATTCCCATATAGAACCAAAAAATCAATCTTCCTCTCCCGTCTTTGCACATCCGCAGCACTGAAGATCGCCTTCTCTTGCTACCATATATTTACTTGTGAAGGAGTTGACATTGGGTCAACTATGCTAGCAAAAATGAAATCGAAATAAAGCGGGAGAAAATCAGGCATTTGTGCTTGATACCTAGGAAGCACCGACTCGACACGTAATACGGAATACGGAGTACGTGATTTTTTCAAAATATAGGATACATATACGCTATGATACGTTAAGTATTTATTATTCTATTTTATATATATTTAAAATAAACTTGATAAAATGAAACTAAAGTATCAAACACCATTATATTAAAATGCTCAAATATGATGATTGTTATCACCAAACAAACACCATTACAATAAACTCTACAAACATAAATAGGAAAAAAAATTCGGAAGGTTTTTATTTATGAAGAAAAAAGGATTCAAACAGTGGGGTGGGGTGTAAAGGTTAAAAACAACACAACTAAGAGTGAATGAAAACGGTTAAAGAAAACAATAGAGTTAAAGACAACACAGATAAAAAAAAAGAATGAAAACATAAAAAATAGTTAAGAAAAAAATCAGAAAACAATACATCACAAGCAAATAATGAAAAAAAAAACAGTTAAAAAAACATAATAAAAAAAGAAAAAGAATCAAAGACTAAAAAATAACACAGGTAAAAAAATAACACAGTTAAAAACAACACACGCAAATGAGGTCAAAAGTGAAAAAAAAATACCTAGAGCAATTGAGAAAAGAAAAAAAAAACAGCACAGAAAAAAATAAAATAAAATAGGATACTCTAGGATTCGCGTATCCTAACGTATCCCGTATCCTATACGTGTCCAAAAAAAATTCGCGACCTCCCGAGAATCCGTGCTTCATAGCTTGATACTAAAAGCATATCTAATGTTAACGCAGTATGCCGCCATCTGGTCATTTCAATAACTAATAGATGATAGTTGAGGTGGAACTTATTTTTGTTCCAATCTTTGTATCCCTCAACTTTGCTGATGGATATAGGAAAGAGTTTTGTCCAAGTCTTATAATGTGACAATAAATACAATATTCCCTCTGACCCAAATTAAGAATCCTCGTTTAAAAGTAAACTTTTTTACGAAAAAAAAAAATTCCAATTTCATTCTCCAAAAGTGTATTATCACCTACCTATCAGATCAAGTGGGTTATACGGTGCCTCCAATAATGTTATTACCTTAAGGGAATGCAACGTATGAACTTGGCTCATTCGTCTCCCATGCGTACATTTAGAATGGGCAACTTTGGAATCTCGCCTTGTTTTATATATAATTATTGAAATTGAGATTCTTAATTCAGTACAAACCAAAAAGGTCAAAAAGAATCTATATTTGGGACGGATGAAGAATTAATTTCAAGAATAATCATACACGTATTTTCATTAAACAATTCATCACAAATTTCCTCATTATGTGGTTAGAACAAGATGTCAAAACTGCCAATCTAAATTGATAAAGCATAAGGATGTTGTGTGTTACTGAACATAAATGGAACATTTCTCTATACTGAATACTCACACTAACACGGGGAGGACTCGTTGATCCACTGGAAGCCCTTTTTTCTTTCAACAAGGCTGCGCGTTTCTGGTCCTTCATCTACATAATAACAATATGGCATAGACGTTGAATCAACAATTTATTCATGAACTTCCCATAAAGACCTTTTATGAGTAAGAATTAAAATATATGTGAAATAAGAATTACCATCTTGCTGCGTTGAATTCTGGCAGCCCGAGCTCCCTTGGCAACATTGTGATCAGATTTTGCAATCTTCTTATCTAATGCACCAGTGATATTTGTAGGGGTGTGCACGGGTCGGTTCGGTTTGGTTTTGGACCGCAATCCAAACCGAACCGATCGATTCGGTTTTGGAAAGGGTTAGACCGAAACCGAAACCGACAATGAAAAAAACCGTCGGTTTCGGTTTATGTCGGTTTCGGTTCGGGTCGGTTCGGTTTCGGTTCGGTTTTGGTCGGTTTTCGGTTTTGGCCGGTTTTTAAGGCCGGTTAATGGATTTTGCATATAAAAATATAAGTTTTTTAATATAAATATTGATATCGGTTCGGTTCGGTTCGATTTTTTCCACAGCTAGACCGCCAACCGAACCGACATGGTCGGTTTTTCAATTCCTTAAACCGTAAACCGAACCGGGCTAAAAAAAACCGTCGGTTTCGGTTCGGTTCTGGCCGGTTCGGTTCGATTTTCGGGCCGGTCGGTTTTTTTGCACACCCCTAGATATTAGAGCGTTTTTTGAAAAGCGAAGCCATGATTTTGTGGGGCATAATACCGGTAATCTTTCCCTCATAAAGCGAAACCATGAGTTGCTCATTAGATCCAAGTTCTCTTTCCCTCATAAATCCACCATGGGAGTGATAACCTTGCTATGGGTAGAAGAGAGAGAAAGAAAATCGAACCCTGCGACTTCAGATCTCTGTATTTTCAGTAGGAGAAAAATAAATTAAGTAAATAAATTAAGTGAAGAAAATGTAAAAGTGTTTATGAGTACCTGTGAAAGACACCATGGTGGTGGGTTGGCGTCAGAGATGAAGACACGGGGGAGGGGGGCGTACGGTGGTGGTGGTGGTGCAGGTTTAGGTGGAGGAATATGGTGGCCGTGGTAGGTTTAGCGTGAGGGAGCGAATGAGGTAGAGTGGGCTTTCACTGTTCGGAGAGAGAAAATGAAAATGCTGAAAATGGAGTGTTGGGATGGGTTTCTTGGATATTGGGTTTTCAAAGAGAAAGAGGATTGAGTGTTTGCTTATGTTACTTTCGGCGGTAACAAACATGTATCTAAATAGTTGAACATATTATGTGTCACGTGGATAAGCTAATTGTAAAATATAATAAATTTCTTGTTTTGCATTTTATAGTATTAAAAAATGTGAATTTAATTCAAAATGGTGGGTTCGTTAGAACTAGTCGACTCCGCCGTAGACTCATTACATAGGGTTGACCTCTTTTGTGAATAGTCTTACGTGCCATATGGACTTGGTGGACCCTTGTCTTGGCGCGCTCCCATAGGGAAAACCAAAATCTCAAATGGGTAAATTACCCCGAGATTACGTAAATCAGGGTAAATTGGTAACACAACAGAAACATTCATTTCATAACAGACATACAGCTGCTTGCTGCTACCATACAATACAAGGCATATGAAATTCAACCTCTCCTCCTCTTCTCTCTTTAGTCGCTCAGAAAGTGAAACTAAAGCAACACTTGCTCTGTAAATGGACCCCGACGAGGTATAAATAACGGGGATGGGATCGATTTTGACATACTTGATTAGACATTTATGTTAACGAGTGTTTGTTATGTTGCAGAGGTTAACGGCCTTGAAGAAGGCGTACGCGGATATAATTCTCAACACCGCAAAAGAGGCCGCGGCGAGGGTTTTGATGTCGGAGCGGAAAGCTCTTCGGTTTCAGCAGGAGCTCAATGTGGTTAAGGAAAACGCGCTTCAAATGCTGCTTCGACTCAAACAAATGATGGACTCCAAGGTCAATTCTTTTGATGAATTTGTTCAATGTCTATATATATGTCTTGTTATGTTCTTTTGTAGTTTAGGTGATGTTTAGTGATTTAAATTAGATTGCATGTTTGCTTGATTGAGATGTTTTAGCTGTTCATTTCTTATGTTGATCTTTTAAGAGTCTTCCAGACTCATTATTCGTTGTGATTTTTAATGTGCATATATTAGGTCATTGAATATTCAAATAACTAGTGTTTTTGCTACTTGATTGAGATGTTTTCGCTGTTAATTTCTTATGTTGTTCATTTGAGAGTCTTCTTGATTCATAGTTCATTGCGATGCGAATGTTTCTTTGATAGTGTTGATTTTTTTTATGACTCTATGTTATCTCTTTTATCCATTTGCTAGCTAATGAGGATTTAAAATTGGTAGATGTCAACAATAATATAGGAATTTAGAATGTCCTTTGTTCATTAGGCAAGTAGCAATTCTAGTAGTGAATATTGGAGCATTCAATCAAAAACCATTTGACAATGGGTTGTGAGGCCCATCCTATCTATATAATAGTGAGGTTTCAAATTACCGATGTGGGACAAGTTCTAACAATGATAAGACGTGGTATTAAGATCAAGATATGATTACATTCAATCATTTTGGCTGGTTGTCTTGGCGGTTATCGTTTTGAAATTTTGGTGTTGTCTAAACATATGAATACTTTCAACTTTTTTTTCGGAGTGGGGTGGGGTGGGAGGGTGGGTGGGGGGTCTGAACTAATGTTTTCAAATTCTTTATTTAGCTTTGGGCTTTCTAATTCTAAGCAGTAATTGTTTGTTATCTTCACCTGTGATTAATGTGAGACAGATCACATGTAGACCTGGACGTTTTGTAATTAATTTTCCTTACTTATGGTCATTTTTTTAGTCGTATATGATTCGAAAGGGTAATTATGCACTCCCTTATATCTCACTATATATTTATTAAGTCCAATTTCCTTTGTCTCATTTTTTTTACTACCACTGAGATTAACTAAAGTCAGTCATCTATCTTTAGATATCTTTGTCTCATTTTTTTACTACCGCTGAGACTAATTAAAGTATGTCTTTCCACTTTGATGTAAAGAAATAACATACTTTCAACTTTTTACTACCAGTAACGAACAATGGGAGTAAGAACTTCATTAAACTCATGAGCATGGTGCTTTGATTGAGCTTATTGTAGTCTTCCAATTGATTTGTTGCTTTGATTAAGCTTTTTGTGGTCTCCAATAGATTTATTTGTGATGTTTTTTGGTAGGCCATCCTGCTTTCAAGAGTGAAAAGTACATGCTTTCTGAAATGGAAGCCAAATCACAAGAGCTCAGCAAGACAACATTCTGAAATTCTACCTTTTTTTAAAAAATTATTTTTTGTATGTTGATTTCCACCATTACGGTTATGACAAATTCTCATTTTTTTTTCTTTTCTTTCTGGTGAACAACTTTTCATCTTAGATAACGATAGACATACCATGATGTGAATTTAGAGTACAAGGGTTGATCGTAATCTTAAATGTACTCTTTTAATTCATTTTTATTTTTATTTTGAGTATTGTTAGTATTACGTATAGGTAATGTAGAAGGTTCATAAGTGATGTCTTCGCTTATGTAACTTTTGTGATGTTACCTATGATGAGTACTGGAACATTCCCCAATTAGTTAACATGTAATCGGAATATTCATCTCTCTTATTACTATAAATTGTAACCTCCCCTCTCGGGGGAAGACATTTAATTTAATATAGAGAGTTTATCTTGGTTTGTTACTTTTCTTTTGGTGCAATTGATGAGTGTACGTCATACCAAGTGAATGTGCTTATTGTTTTGATGTCTTAAATGGTATCTCTTTAATCCCCTTCCTAGCTAATTATTTGAAATGACTTTAATTCGGTGGATGTCAACCTTGTTAGAGGAGATTAGTATGTCTTCCATTTTTCCTTTGTGTAGGCAAGTAGCAATTGCTGTAGCGATAAGACATTTGTCATTCGTACAGTTTCTGCGGTTGTTATAACGTTTGTTGCAATTTTTACTCCTTAAAATGTTTCATTAAACTGTCATTTTCGACTTGACATAAATACATGTCATACTTTCAGTTTTACCAAAAAATGAAGAAAAATGAGAATGAATACTCCATTATATTCATGAACATGGTGCTTTTGTTACGCTTGTTCTGGACTATCAATAGATTTTCTTGTGAAGGTATGTGGAAGTGTAGGAGGGGTTAAGTCGCTCGCTGCCCTCCGTGCAAAGCAAGCTACATGTTACTCACTTAACAGGTACAAATGAGTAACCAGTGCTAAGTCTCACTTAGCTCGAGAAAAAGACAATGCTCCAGGAACCGAGTGTTCCATGAGCAACTCATGGAGTACCATGGGTATTGAATTGGAGGCTGAGAAACGGGACAAGTTACACGTCCTTTTCATTGCGTGAAACTCGAAGAAACACCACTAGAGTCACCCGCTTTCTTTGACGAGGAACCAAGCTCAACCGAGTATCTGGGATTCTTGTGTAATGGGGCTGGTACATGCATGCTAGTCACGTATTGAGTGCCTCATACATCACATCAATTGCCACGACTTAGGCCTCTGTTTGGTGGCTGACTGCCATAGCACTGTCAATCAGTCACCTAACACACCATGCCAATCAAATCATCTTTCTTATTGATCCAATGTTAAATTGCATTAAATGAGATGGAGGAGCATTGATTGTTCATTCACACTACAGATAGGATGTTCGAACTTCCTCAACACACCCATTTTATTCCAGGAGAACATTCTCTGCTGTATTCAATATCTCTCTTCATGACTTCAGTCATTTATCACATTATTGGACTCAATTGCTTGTTATTTTGTTACAAATACGTACTTCCTTTCAACCACTTTTGATTTGCACTTATTACTTCTTCAGTTAGTGGTGTTTGTCTGTCTATCCCATCAGTTACTCGCTCTACTCGTTTTCTCACCCTCTATCGCACTGTCGATTACCCTCATTTATAAGTTACTCAGCATATTAGCTGGTATTGGTGGGTTACGTGTTACACCCCCTGCTCCACGAGCAACACCGGTAAACTTACCTAAATCCTTATAACTTCATACAACTACCCTCTTACATAGGGTGACTCTACGCTTCATTTAGTGGTGTTTGTTTATTCTACCTTTGAGGAGGAAAACCACATGTTTTCTCTCTCTTGAAACAAATTCATTTGGATGAAGACCAAACAATATGGAGATATTGTGATGTGAATTGTATTTTGGGCATTTTCTTATTTTTGTTATTTTATTTTCTTTTTATAATTTTTCCGTTTCCTTCTTAGTTAGTAGTTATTATGTTTAGAGAGGACCATTTTAGGTATTTTGTAATAAGAATGTTCTAGGCCATGTGATGTCATGGTGAGGACCTTACGTGATGTCACCCATGACATCACATGGATGCTAGCATTCATTAATTGAGAAAGTAATGGGCCTTTCTAGATGTGTAATACCCCATTTGAGGAAATCATTCCTTTAATAGATAATTTGAGTAATAGTACTCTTGTTTTGAGTTTAATTTCTTTGCATGCCCTTGACACAGTTTATGTCAATTAGTATCAAAGTCTCGTCGCTCCACCCATGTTGTTATAAAAAATAATCATAAACAAAGCAATAATGGCGCCAAAGAGAAACACCCGATACGAGCGTCGTACCACTCGATTGGAGGAACTCGTTGCCACCCTTGCTGAAAAAGTTGTGTCTTCTCAGCTAATACCAACCGTCATGCCACGTTTTCCCCACCATCTTCGCTGTTCCAACCACTCGATTGGAGTCCATGGTTGACCTCCTCAATACAAAAATCGATTATATTCTCAGCCTATACGTACCACCATTTCACACTTTTGCTACCACTCCCGCTGTTACAACACCACCACCACCACAAAACCCTAACCCCACCAAAACTCCCTCTGTCAAAACCCAACATCCACTGAAAAAAGAAAACAGGGGTGAAACCTTTGAAATCGTCTCTCAAAACAGCTTTTAAGGTTTCAAACAGGACAGAGGAGAGATAAAATGGGAGTTCAGGTGAGTGGGAGAGAGGGAAAATCACACACAAACGGCGGTTTGGCCATGGCAAACCGTTCCTGCCCAAAAGGACCTCCGACGAACAATATTTTCCCCGGAGAAAAAAGGAGGTCTGAATCTAGGGTTTCGAAATCCTAGACCGATCTTTGACTTACTCGTTTTTTTTTTTCGAAAAGAATGATGAAGATAATCGAAAGGAGAGGAACAAATGAGTTCTGATCGAGATGAATTGAGGAAGATCGAACATAGAGGAAAAGAGTTCACCGTAAGGGGAAGCCCGGCGATGGGAACTGCCGGAACTGCAAGGCTTGCTGCCAAATGGGTTACCAATGTTTAAAAAGGAGAAAGGCGAGGCGTTTTAATCCCGGAGAGGCGAGGCGTTTGAGGCGTAAGCCTCACTGAAAAGAAAAAAAGAGAGCAAAATGATATTTAATAAATACTAATAAAACCATAAAAATATAATAACAAAGAAATATAAAATAAAACTACAAAACAAAACATCCTTGAGGACTTTCTCACATAGTTTGACATTTTTTTGTTCCCCCGAGATAACTTTAAAAAAAAAGTAAGTTGAGAAAATCAATTTTAACATATTGGTTATTTTACAATATGACCATAAATTAATCAATGCAAAATCATATTGGAAAAATAATTTTTTTAGCTTCATTCACATATCAGTTATTTTATAATATGATAGTAAATTAATCAATGCAAATTAACAAGCAAATTTATTAAAAAACATTAATTTTCAAGCTAAGATTAAAAAAACAGCAATTTTATTAAAAAAATAATAAAACATATCAACCTAAGCTTATAAAAAAAAACAGCAACCTTTAAAATATATTAGTTTCTTAATATCTATTCAGTTTAGTTAAAGATAACATATTAGTCTAAGTTGAAAACCAAAAAACATAAAACTTAAAAAAAAAAGTCATATTGAAGTTAATTTAGTACATTTATTTCAAACAAAATCAAATTGACAAAATCAGTTTTTTAAGTTTTATTAACATATTGGTTATTTTTTAAAAATTTCTCTTAAGTTACAATAGTAAATAGTATAAGTTAAGTGCAGTTTAAAAAAAAAAAAGAAAAAAGAAACAAGAGTTTTTTTTTTTGCGCCTCAGCAAAAAGGCGCGAGACGAGGCGTGAGGCGCACCGAGGTGTAAGCCTCGAGGCGCATTGAGGCGTATGCCTCAAATTCAACCTTGAGGCTAAGCCTCGAGGCATTTTTTGCCCGCCTCGCCTCGAGGCGTAAGCCTCAAACGCCTTTTTAAACATTGTGGGTTACTGGGCACCTTAGAGATAGCTGACTTGTTGGGTCTTGGACTTGGCTCAAAGTTAGTCACATTTGGACTTCTGAGAAAACGGGCCCAGCGAACAAAATGGGTTTAGCTGCTAGTTATATGGGTTTAAAAAGAACGAGCCCCAAATTAAATTCCAGTGTTTTGAGCAGCCCACCTACTTGAATTGGGTATTACTATAAAAAAGGGCATTGCATATTTTCATAATTTGCACACATCCCTGAAATTTGAAAAGCTTGAGGATGAGCTTGGTTTAAAGTGGGGGAGTGTGATGTGAGTTGTATTTTGGGCATTTTCTTATTTTTCTTCTTGTAATTTTCCTTTTTATTATTTTTCCATTTTAGTTGTAGTTATTAGGTTTAGTGATGGCCATTATAGGTATTCTGTAATAAGAATGTTCCATGGAGGGGACCTTTGGTGATGTCACCCATGACATCACATGGATGCTAGAATTCCTAGTGAGCAAGTAATGAGTAGAGAAAAATCCCTTGTGGCCCGTAACTAGTGTAATACCCCATTTGGGGAAATCATTCATTTGATAGATATTTTGATTATTACTATTCTTCTTTTGTGTAATTTCATTTTGTGCCATTGACAGCGTTTACGTCTTGTATGGATGTGAAATGAGAATCTAATGATATCAAGTTTTACTCTATTTATAATTTTCATGAATCAATAGATCTCAATATGATAACATACTGAATTTATACACATATTTACTTTTGATTGTGACGCTATAGTAATGGTATTCACTTTCGACAATTATTATCTTAGATATTATATATATACCATCTCAAAGATCGACCAATGTGTGTAGATACTCTCCCCCTCCCCCTCCTTGTACAGTGTTCTAGAAATCGCGTATCCCAGGTCTCGAAATCTTGCGTCCCAATTAAATTTTGAAGAGAAGAAGAGAATAACTAAGAAAAACGTAAAAGAGATCATATATGTTATGAATTTCTTTTGATTGTCTCCCTTAAGATCTCGATCGGCTACCCCCTTGGGGCCCCGCACACACACAACAGTTCTACAGAAACCTTGGTAAATAGATTGTAAATTTTGAGTATATGTGTAGAGATGTATGATATATACACACTATGGTATCAAACACAATCCAAATAATAGTTCTAATCGAACCGCGAACAGAAATAGCATCCCAACTAATCCAACATTCAATGTAATGTATAACAGGCACAATAGTGTACCAACATTGATATTGACAGACTTACAATGTCATTGTCACTAATTAATTACTTTGACACTTTTTAGGATTCAAAACTTCTTGCATTTGTTTGAAGTTGAAGTGTCTTGCTTTCATTTTATGTGAGTTGAAAAGAAAATTGGTACATTGTGATAATGAAATTCACAAGTTGTATTTTCACGACTTGTTACACTGCTTCATACACAGAATAAAAATCTTATTTCCAATTTTTATGAATTTTCGATTTCTGTGTTCCTAACAAATTGACAATCTTTCGCAGAGAACAAGAAAGAGAGGGAACTAGCAAACCCAAATTACTTTATTGACTTTACTGGAAATCTATAAATTTAGCATGTCAGATATGCTATAAATGGCATGAAATCTACTTTTAAGTAGAATTTACTGAAGATTTAGCATACATAATAACTATTTGCGCTATCATATATAGGTTTTTAATAAAATGTAATTTTTTCTTCGGGCTGACCTGAGCTCCTTGACATCCCTTTGGCTTCATTTGTGATGGCCGCTCTACTACCGATTTTTGTAACTTTTGTCGTAGTCATCTCATCTCCTGGAAAAGTAAAAAGGAAGATGTCGTTTCACTTTCTTCTGCAGAGGCGGAATATAGGGCCATGGCCTTGGACACGTGTGAAATTATATGGCTTCGTTCTATTCTTAGGGAGTTGGGATTTCCTGAAAAGACTTCTTCTGTTCTGCATTGTGATAGTGAGTCGGCTATCCAACTTCTTATGTTCTTCATGAGAGGACAAAGCATATTGAGATAGATGTTCGTTTTCTTTCGTCATGAGATCATCACTCCATCGTTTGTTTCTTTGGGAGAATAGGTTGCAGATGTTCTTACCAAACCTGTTAGTCCTTCTCTTCTTCACACTTAAATTGACAAGCTTTGCTTGGTCGATATTTACTCGTTAGCTTGAGGGGGAGTGTTAGAATGTGTATGTTTTTTTATGTAATTGACCATAAGGGTAATTTAGTCTCCCAATGTATTTCCTCCTTAGTATAATATAAGCCCCTAAAGTTGTTGGGGCCGTAATTGACTTCTAACATTCTTGTTTCTCTTGTTAATTATATTTTTATTTTCTTTATGATAACCCCTTTTTTCCCCGCATCCTTCTAAAAAAGTTTGGGCAGCCATGATTCCCTTTTATGTTAAGGTGTTTGCATGGTTGGCATAAAATCAAGTTAACACCCATGACTTGATTCAAATAAGAAGACCTTATATGAGTATATCCCCAAATTGGTGTTGTCTATTAAAAAAGAGTGTGGAGACAAGCCGAACAATATTCCTCCAGGGTTCCGTATAAGATTTTCTGTGGACGAAGTTGTTTGGACAATTTAATATAGTTGGGGCACGACCTCAAAACCCAATTGATTTTCTCCTTTGCAAAAGGGAAGGATTCGGTGACTTCACGAAGGTTAATAGCTAATGGAGAAGTATAGTATTGGCTACATTTTGGAATAATTGCTTAGAAAGTAGTACTAAATTTTTGGAGAAAAAGAAGACAAAGATTGTATTTGGTAGAGAGTTGGGTTTGTGGCATCGCTTTGGGCATCGGCAGAAAGGCAGTTTGAGAATATACAGTTGACTTTGATTACACTCTGCTGGAGGAGTGCTATGGGTTACTTCTGTGGGCTGATTATTGTTCCCCTATCCTGTGTGGTGTTGTACTCCATCTTTGTTTTCTCTTGTTATGAAATATAACGTAGACTGTTGGTCCACTGTACTGTATATGATTGTTATTAATAAATGTATATGATTGTTATTAATAAAATGCCATGTTTTTGATAAAAAAAGTGAAATTTTTAGCCATGATTCGCAGAGCCTAGCCCGAATAAGATCGCGGCGTGGCACTAGCCTCGGCTCACACGTTTTAAGGATTAGAACAGGCAAACTTAAATCCATGGCCACAGCCTCTCTAAGATCTCTTAGCCCATAATATTACTCCTTGGCAATTCACATACACCTGTCATTAAATGACATCAATAACTAAACTATCACCACAAGCTTGGTAAATAAGGTAAATAACATCTATGATCCAATCAAATTAATTGTTGCCAATGTTTCAAAAGGTGAGAGGCGGAATCGAGGATTTTTTTCCCGATGAGGGGAGGCGTAAGCCTCAATTTAGAACGAAAAAAATACCAGTGACAATAAAATAATGTATAATGACTGACTAAAAAAAGACTCACAAATGGTTTCACCAACAAAGAATATGTAAATTCATCACATCACAACAAAAAAAAAAACACAATCCATGTCACAACATAATAAGTAGTGCAACATCATAAAAAAGAAATTCACATTAAAAATCCAACATAAAATTCGTCAGCATCATCATCAATTCATCGCAATAAAAATGCATGTAGTGATGGATCATTTCTAATATAAAATAAAATATAACAAAAATAAATAATTACGGATTTACAAGGAAAAGAAAACAAACAGAAAAAGGAAAACAAAACAAAAGCCCAGATGCCAACTTACGAATTTACAAGGAAAAGAGGATTTCGGATTTAAAATGTCAGAGAGATGGCTTCTCTTGTCGTTGTCAATAGGAGGCGAAGACGATGGAGCTAGGGCTTTGGTTGGGTGGGTTGGAAGCTATGATATTTTTTAGCTAGGTTTTACCTTATGTTTTTACCATCTTTTACCTTCGTTTTATTTGAACTTCCAATCATTTTTAATTTGACCCTGCAGTTGACTGTGAACCGTATGCCTCATAAGCTTTGAGGCGTAAGCGTTGAGGGATTTTTCCGGCCCCTCACCTTAAGGCGCGCCTCAAATCGATTTTTAAAACATCGATTGTTGCAATATAATGTCCATGACCATAAATTTCCCAAAACATCCGTGGAACATTACATTAAAGTCCACGACATTACTATAACAATTTAACAATTCATTACATGAATCTACCTCTACAATTTTGCATCATTTAAATATGATCAAAAGATATAAATTTCCACGGCATCCATAGTAATATAGCGTCAACCAAGGAATCTCTAACTATTTTAGAACAAAAGTGAACGAAACTCTCGTTCTTTATACAATAGTTGCTCACAATTAAGGAAATAAGTGGTGTGAGCACTCAAATATGGCTAAGGGAGTATATCAACTCCACAACCCTGATATTATAGATATCCACAAGCCCAATGATAAAAGAAAAAAAAAATATCTCAATAATAACCAACATCCGGACAATAGATCATTAACTAAAAATGATCATAACAACAATAACATGTGAATGCTCAAAGGTATGATATAATTCATTTGAATCTCATGATAAGGAGCATCCGCCGGTTGGTGAGTTAGCACGCATATATAATAGATCTTACCCTCTTCACAAAGCTTTGTAATGCGGAGTAAACCGCATAGCCCTGGGTTATGTTGATCCACACGCTGTTTTGGCTTTGTTGCGATCCTCTGTCCATCTTCGTAGCCATTTACCTGTCCAGATGCAAATACCACCAACTGGGTCCAAAGGAGAGAGAGAAAACAAGCACACATCTGAAAATTGTATTATCAACCAAAGAAAAAGTACATCTATTATTACTTCATCACCTATTTATACTACTAGTAATCCTACTCTAACTAGGAAAGTAGTAATAGATTAAAATACCCTTCACTTATTCTAATATCTACTTAAGACGACTAGATACCCTTTTATTAAATATAATACTAACAATTAAAAAAAAAACATTGAAACCCTATTCTACATCATTCTCCCCTCCTTTGAAAGAGCTTGTCCTTGAACTTAAAGGGGTTCTCCTTCGGTGTCGGGTTCAAGGTGGATGATAAGTGCAGTATGAATTTCTCGTGATTTTTCGCCATTCTCCTCTTCTCCTGTGTCCTTAGTGGCGATTGAAATCGGCGTTTTCTTTCGCTTAGGGAAATCGGTCATCTTATGATCAAATTGACCATGCATTTCATAAGTAATGGAGGAGCTGAAATGTCACTCATTTTTATTGGGGCAGGCGTGTTGGAAGAAGAATTTTCAACCTGGAGATGAGCTTCCACACGCATGGCATATTGCACGACCTTTTGGAGAGTTGGAATCTCCCACAAGGTTAGTTCGTGTTTGATTGAGGTTTGCAAACCATAGATATACCGCCCAATTTTCGCTCCTCCGTCTCTCTCAAAGCGACACGGGTGCACAACAATCGAAACTTCTCTGTGTACTGGCCCACGCTAGAGTATGATTGTCGCAAGGCTTGAATGCGAGCAAAAAGGTCTCTCTCATACGTGGACGACAAAAATTCAGCCAATATAGCCTCTTTCAATTTGGTCATAGAGGGATCTTTTACGGACTGCGTCATTCCACCACGCCTTCGCAAGGCCTTGCAATTTGATTGCAACTAGTTTGACATATTTGAGGCCCAAGTAGTTCTTGAGATAAAAAACTTTCTCCGTGTTATCCACTCAATCAATGAAAGCATTCGTATTCATCTTTCCATCAAAGGTAGGAACATCAACTTGAATGTCCCCTTGCATACTCTTCTCTAAAAGTTTCAAGACAAGTCCCAAATGGTTAGAATCATTATTCTAATTCAAGAACAATCCAGAAAACCATCACTTTGTACACGTTAAAGGCCAAAGGCAATGGCCTACCCATTAGCTCTATAGCCCCAGCCCAAGCTCTAGCGAAGAGGGTAAACCTGATGTTAGCCACTCCTCCCAACCTCAAGCACACATTAGCTCTATTTCCCAACTTTATGCACGAAGAAGAATGTTAGAGGTAATCCACACATGGGTCGCTGCCATATGATGACACCTTGTGACGTAAACTACACGTCAATGTCTAAAAAGAAATGCCAAACCCTAATTTTAGAGAGAGAATCAAAAGTTGTCTTATATTTCAAGAATGGTAAAAGTAAGTACAAATGAGATTACATGGAGTATTTATATGGGAAAAATTACTTGCTAATCAAGTAATTACTTAAAAGACTAAAAAGGATAATCATTAACAAAAATATACCTAATTAGTCTCAAACATGCTTGCAGACTAATTAAAAGACATAAAAGGAAATAAAAGAACTAAAATAAAATGACAATTAGTAAGAAATACTAAAATACCAATATGTCGTCACATGAACCCATTTCCATCACTCTCCCTGACTTCAAAAAAGTTCGACCTCGAACTTGAAGGGTAAGTGACAACGCAGTTAGACCTCTTTCCGTGAATTCTTCAATTTGAAACGGGAGGCGACCTCGTACGCGACTCGCATACCTGCTTGCAAAAAACCCATGGAGAATAGGAACACAACCCAAACATGGCCAACCAACAAAATCTCGCTCCCGGAGTCTTGTGACGATCCTCCCTAACACTAAATCGTGAAAAACATCTACCAAGCGCATATCAAATGTTGCACAAAATGGGTCCACAAACCCACCACCAATCACATCACCCAAGATCACCACCTCATCCCCGGGAGAGAGAACCACCGATCTAACCTCATCAAAATCATCATCCCCATGCTCGAAGATTGGGAAAAAATCTCCCAAATCAAATGTTTTCGGCTCGCGAAAGTGTGTGCGAGTCTCCCAACCATCCTCGACAAAAATGTCAAAAAAATCCCCAATACACAACCCGATTTCGTCGTTTCTATCTTTCTTGCAATCAACCAGCTTGGGTGGGGACTTGTTATCGTTGATTTGATCCGATTGGAGGATTGAGGGAGGAAGAATGATTGGGTGAAGCAACCAATCTTGGCTAGTCGCCGACAATGTTGAATTGAGCCTCGGGAGTTAATCGGGGCAGAAATGTAATTTTTTTGATGTTTGGGGTTTGAAAAATTGGTGGTGGGTTGGGGGATTTGGGTTGGTGGTGGGAGAATTTTGTAGGGTTGGAGGTTAGGGTTTGTAAATTGTAGATAGGATTGTAAAATGATAGGTGAAATCCTAGAAGTAGGTTGTCTTGGATCTTGAATGGAGGGTTTATGGAATGGATTTGGGTTCGGGGGGAAATTAGTGTTCAAGATTTGGGTTTTCGGGGTGGTGGTTTTTATGGTGGCGTGTTTTGTGTAGGGGTGGGGTAGGGCAGGGGTTGTGAGTAGGGATTTCTAGGGTTAGGGTTAGGGTTTTGGAAATGAGTATAGATTTGTTGTTGTGATTGTACCCACTCTTCCGTTCGTTTTTGAATCTCCTCGTATAGTTGTTCGGATCTTCTTGGAGCCATTGTTTGTAGCTTACGGTTTTGATAAAAACACACCGATACACCAAACACCAATGTTGGAGCGACATCTCGCTCTGATACTAATTTGACGTAAACTACACGTCAATGGCTAAAAAGAAATACCAAACCCTAATTTTAGAGAGAGAATCAAAAGTTGTCTTATATTTTTAGAATGGGAAAAGTAAGTACAAATGAGATTACATGGGGTATTTATATGGGAAAAATTACTTGCTAATCAAGTAATTACCTAAAAGACTAAAAAGGACAATGATTAACAAAAATATACCTAATTAGTCCCAAACATGCTTGGAGACCAATTAAAAGACATAAAAAGGAAATAAAATAACTAAAATAAAAGGACAATTTACTAAAATGACCAATATGTCCTCACGTGAACCCATTTCCATCACCTTGTGTATCGATCACGCTACTGAGAGTACAAGAGGTTAAAGAAGGAAGACTAAGGCACAAGACAAGACTGCTCTATGGCCGTGGACAATATGAATGGGGCTAAAGCCTTTGTTCTCCGAAGTGGAAAGGGTATTTTGTAAAATGATAGTTTTTAATACTAATACTTTTTAAAAATAGATTTTAAGATTAAAACCCCAAATGCTACCTCATAGTCAATAGCACTCGAAATAGTATATGCACAGTAGATGTGGCCAATATGAATGATAATGAACATAAATGAAGAGGTGAACAGTAGAAAGCATAAGTCATTTAATCAACCAATAATAAACAGTAAAGACCTAGGATTACATCCCTACTTTACATTCCTGAGCTCATCCTCAAATTCAAAATTTTTGAGGTTATGGTCATTACTTTTGGTGGTCTTGTCTATTGATGTGTGATGTAAGTCTCAGCAATGAACTTACATAAGAATCAAGGGCTTTCATACGGAGAAATTGAAGAAGTTATGTCTGAAAGATTAAGTGTAATCCCCAAAATTCTCAAAGTCCGTGGCCTTTTCCTTCACTCGGCGAAATAACAGAATTCCGCCCCACTCTCTCTCTCTCTCTCTCTCTCACACACACACACACACACACACAGATCTCTATGTGTGTAGCCTCAAAATGGGAACCAACCTCCTATATACATTTTAGTGTTTCTCTAGGATTTCACCTTAAATGACCACAATCCCTAAAATTCATTCCCAAAATATATGTAGTGACTCCAAACTTGGTTCTCCAAATATACATTGGTTCACATTACCAAGTCTAGTCAACAATAAGTACTCGACCTTTCTTGCTGCCTTTTTAAGAGGCCTTGACCATCATGCTCGAAATTTAACTTTTTTCCAACCAAAATTGTAGAGTATGCTTCAAGTTACTCGGCCTAGGACTAGACCACAAATGGCCCAACTGGCCTAACTAAACTCGACCTAACACATAAAGTAGCGACCTGTGGTTTTAAAAGGATTATTGTCAGGTAGCAACTTAGCAAGTCCGCAACCTCAGACACACTCCATAACATTCAAGGACACTTGAAATTTTAAACAGTTGGGTTCTGGGAATATATTGGACAAACAACAAAGAATATGTATATGCACGCGTGTTCATATAAATAAATAACTGTTAATATGTATATTTTAAATTAAGTGCAAATAACTATAATAACTTATCTCTTCCTCATGTCCCAATCCTTCAGTATAATCTTCCTAAATGCCGATTTTGTTGTAACTGAATAATTAAGAGTTTATTCATTAAATTATGTGCATGCCAAAGAAGTTTGGACACATGTTCTACTACGTCCGTGAAGTTTTGATGCCCGATATGTGACATATATAGGTCTCCTACTTAAAAGTATATGTTTTTTAGTTGGCAGACAAATGAACATCATTGTTGATCTGCTGTTGGCATGTGAAGTTTCTAAATAATGGTTTATTATATGTGAGTTTCATGGTAGCTGTGAAGAACTATAAGTTCTGTTTCTTGTTGGCCTTCTATTGCTTTGCAATTTGATGTTTTAGGAATTTGACACTATATTTAAATGTTGTATGGAATTTGACATTATATTTAAATGTTGTGCTGGATCGCTGGTAGATATCACAAAGTAATACCAAAACATAGGTTTTTGATAAATAGGCACCGAGTAAGGTTTACAGGGTTAATTCCTTTTTAGATCAGAAATTAAATAGTGTAGTTAAGTTTTTTTTTTTTATTTTAATTTTATTGTAGCATAACTTTTTAAAATTTGGCTCATATGAACCATATGACTATTATATGAAATACATCTGCATAATTTACAGATGATTATAGAGTCAAAAGTTATCACAATGTTCAAACCTATTATGCTCCATATGTCGATCTACATCTACTCAAACAGCTGTGTAGCAATTATGGCACTTACATCAGTCACACTTACAGATTAATGAAGCAGTGGTAACATCATTGAGTCAACAGAGGAAGATTGAAGAACTTGAAGGACAACTTCAGGAAGCCGAGGATATAGTAAAAGACCTCAGAGAGGAGTTGAGGGAAATGCAGGCTGAATTAGAGAGCGGGAAAAACAACAAAGAACAGAATCTGGATGAACATGATATTACTATTCATGAAGAAACACCGAAGGAGAACATACTCTGTACTTCTCAGTGTTTTACATTCCCTCCCCCAGAATCACAACATGTATCTGTTGCTGTTTCTGATGTGAATAATTCAAATTTGGTTCAGAAGTGCTACAATTCCGTAAATCATACAGGTAATTCCTATGCTGGTAACCCGGATTTACCCTCTATAATACTGAGAAGAAAAGAGCCAGAACTGTACAGAAATGGGTGCACTCAGAGAATTCGTGCATGTGAGAGGAACCTGTTGGATGGAGAATTGTCTGTTTCAGAAAAACTAAATCATTTTAAGCATGAAACAAGTGCTAAAGAAGCTGAAAGGATCTGTACAGAATCCACTCATGCGGGTTACAATATGTGTAGTATAGAAAAGAAAGAAGTAGTGCAGGAAGATAGCAGGCTTAATAGCTGGTACCAAGTTTGGGACGTCAACAGATATCACAGAAAGCTTACAAGAGCCAACATATATAGGAGAACTAGAACACCCTCATCCAGTTATCTCCCTGATCAACTCACGAAGACTGAGCAGTCACCTGATATGCCTTGCTTGGAAACTAGTCTTAATCCTATAAAAAATGCTGCTCTGTATGAAGAAGACCCTTCTAAAGTGGGTCCAAGATTATCCTTGGATAAAACAGAAACGTTCTCGCATCGGGGATCTGATGTTCTATATATAACAAATAAGGGTGAGTCATTGATAGATAATTTGACGCCTAGCGGACGGGAAAGCGGATCCATTGAAAGTTCAGTTGCTCCAGTTTGTAAAATGGATCATGACAAAGGCGACGTTCCATTAGCAAACTCTGACTCAAAAGCATCTGATACAACTGAAGGGATTCCCAGGCCACCTGTAAACAATAGGATTATCAAGTACACATTCCAAAGGAAGCGGAAGAGAGAGTCTTTGAGCAACTCTGATGGGAATGTCTCCCTTGAAAAAGGCACTTTGAAGAAAAATGCAGGGGAGAAAGAGGTTGGTTCTTTGGAGCCACAGAAGTCTAGCTTGATAGCAGAATCATCTAGGGAAAGCAGGAGATTAGCACTGGTTGCTCGTCAGGTTGGTGATATATATATATATATATATATATATATATATATGTGTGTGTGTGTGTGTGTGTGTGTTTTAGTTTTGTGTCATATCATGTATTTACGCGTCTAATACTGTAATATATGTACACACTCACACACACACACTTGATAGGTTGTATTGATGTCAGAATTCAATATGATCTATCTCCTAAAAAGTGTATTGAAACAGGCTATTATTGATCACCTTATCCTCCATACTTGGGCTTATTTTAGGCATCATTAACACGCCATACATGTTTATTATAAAAAAAGAATTAAAGTTCTAGATTATAGGAGGATTAAATCTATACCCTTTACATTATAACAGATGAACATTTTTTCACTTCTGAAGATGTGAAACTCTTTGCAATTTTCCTGAAAGAAAGGAAGATTTCTTGTGAAAAGGCAGTTAATTTCTACTGTAATATTTGAAAGGGGGTGGGGGGTTATTCTTGGCATACCTTTTTCTCAATAAGAAGAGGGGATTATTCTTGGCGTATTTTTTTTTTTTTCAATTAGAAGGAGAATCCATTACAAAGCACCAAATGGCCAGTCAAGTACATACTAAGGTTCTCATCATCATTATGCTATTGAAGATAAATGTTGGGAACTCTTTCCCTCACATCATTTTATTTCTGAATACACCACATGAATGACAAAGGAACCATCTTCCACCCTCCTCTCATCCTAACTCTTCTGCTGCCAGTCCTCCCAACGCTTCAAAATATCTTGGATGATTTTGGCATCAATCCAGCAGACTGCAAACAGTGACAACATTATGCTCTACAGGTCTCTCACGACACTTCTATGAAGAAGCAGGTGGCCTTTTAACCTCTCCCACAACCTTGCACTGTGGCACCAGCTTATAATGGGTTTCCAAGGGAGTGGAGAATATCCAATTTTATAAAGATTGTTATCGAAGGACTTGACCGGAAACTATCCCCCCCCCCCCCCCCCCCCCCCTGAAAGAGATGCCTACAGGTAATAAGCGCATAGGCCCAACACAAAGCTTTACTCAATTCATAAGTGAAGTATAGTTACATAATGAAAATTACATCCATATTTGTAGGCTGATAAACCCCTAATTAATAAGGTACCAAAAATATCCAATATAAACTAACAAGTGTAGTTGGTGGTTTTTAGTATGTTGGTTGGGCTGAAAGCTTTAAATAGAACCTGTATTACCATTAGAAACCCAAAAAACCTACCAACTTAGAAAATGTTGATATCATACCGCTTTTATATTCTAGTATTTTCCACGGGCTGAAGTCCAGATTTCCACTATCCTACGTTAACTCATGTGAACTCTTTAAGGAATAAATCAAAATAAAACGGCAAACCTAGTGCACAAGACGCTCGCCACTGCGTGGTATTGGAGGGTTAGATGTACGCAGCCTTACCCCTGCATATGCTGCTGGGAGGCTGTTTCTGCGAAGGAATAAATCGATATATTAATGATTATTTATTCCTGATAAACAACAATCGAAATAAGGTTATCCTATGACCTAGTTCTTTCCAATTTCGTTCCCATCACTCACCACACTTATTTTTAGGATTAAACCTCTTTATTCAGTGATACTTTCTTTAAGCAATTGTTGCCTTTAAGGGTAAATGGTTGGGAACTAAATTTCCACTTCATTTATTTATTTGTTGTTGTATAAAATCCATTAGATATTCACTTCATATATATATAGATATCCCTATGATTTTAACCCTAGTAATCTATGATATTTGCTTCTTTTTACCATTCAATCTAGTGTACAAACATTCCATTCTTGTCTTCTAGCTTCTGGAGCTTCGATTCTCTCACTAAGTTATGCTTACAAATGTGATACCGAGTTCCTAATTTCAAGAGAACCTCATATTTATTGACATCTTAAGAGGTTATTGACCTTGTGGAATCGGAACACTGGATGTAATTGATAATATGATTAGACATGAAGAGATGTGTTTGAATAAAAGTACATTTCCATATCTATATTATGTATTGGCATCTCGTTTTTTGAATCTATCCTTTGCACACCTACAAAGACTTCAAATATGCCTTTTAATGAGTAATCTTTACATATTAAAAACCTGCCTAACAGGGTGAACCAAAGTATACTCGTTGAATACAAAAAAAATACGGGACAAAAAACAACAAGGAGAATAAAGAAAGTCCAAAGAAGTGCCACCACAAAAGTAGATGATGTAGGAGCATGATCCAAGACGGCGTATTATTGTACTATCGCATTTTTCTTTTAAGTGATGTATGAACACTAGGTTATTCCTCTACAATATTTTAGTGGGTCAACTTTTGTTATTTCTCCTTTTAGAGTCATCTTAGTTAGCAAAATAACTTAGCATATAGATAAGGTCGTTGGCCTCCCATTGTAATCACGACTATTATTTTTGAGTTGAATTAGAGAGAGAAATTGGGTCCTTGGCCTCGAAATCATGTTATTGTTGTGTATTGTAGATTAAATCGCTTTTGCTCCCAACTACACATCAAATTGTTATTAGAGCGTCATTCGCTCTTGGGTGCTCAATATGGATACCAATGATTGGGACACAGTGGTGCCACTTAGACGAAGCACGAGCTGCCGCCAACTACCAAGTAGCACCAAAACCCACCAGATGTGAAAATCCCACCACAAACCCGAGATCTAAAGCAACAGTGACAGCAGTAGCCCCTCTGTACCCTATTTCCGATTCCCGACGACTCTCGCTGTGAAGAGGCAAGGGATATCAGAGCTTCGTCCCCCACTAGAGGTCTTCTCGATGTTGTGAGCAGCCAACCATAATCTACAGTGGAGCATAAATGCCCCTGGACCAGTGTTTCCCCTCCCAAAACCCTAACCCCTCAAAAGATAAACAACAAAACCCTAAAAAAATTGATAAAAAACAAAACCCTTTATAAACAAATAACATAACAAATGATCTTTGAACTAAAAAAAAACCTAAATCAGTATTGAGAGGCATTACCCGAAAGTGAAGCTTTGCAAATGATCAAAATGTTGATGTGATGTTGAAGGTTTGAACTGGTTGCAAAACGTTATACAAAGGCTTGAAAACTGAAAAATTATTTGGTTCGATTGCAAGAGAGAAAACCCCCAAAGGCAAATTAGTGTTTTCATTTGTACAAAGGGTACATGCATCATTATGATCAAGGGTAATGTTGGTAATTGGCTGATAAGGTACAACTAGCTACTAACAACAGTTAAGGCTAGACGTTAGTTTAACACCCATCCAACAATAACTAAAACTAGCGTACCACAGGAACAAAATACTGTAAACAAATGTACCCCAGATAGTAAATGACCCTTAAAATTATATAATGGGCTATTGACAATATTTGATATATATCTATTTTACATTTATTTGTATTGTATATTTTTAGTATATCATTTAGAAAATCTTAATTATTGGTGTGAATCTAAAGTTTCTTTTATGTTGAAGGAATGATTATAAGTTCTTTATTTTGTTGATATTATTTCTAAAAATGAAATGTGGATGACTTCAGTGTTGCATCCACTGTATATGTGTTTAGAGATTTATTATTTACGGGCACCGTTAAAACCTTGTTATACTAAATATGAAATTTATTTTCTGAAAAATGCCAAATAAATTCAAGCCAGAAGTGACGGATTAGACCAGACCGGACCAACCCTGTTAAAGCTCACCGGGCCGATTAGGATCGATTAACCGATATAATCACTCCGATCCGGACGGGACCAAACACCCCTACCAGAATGTAATAATGACAATACAAGATTTATGACCCTTTATATACTAAAGGGGGAAAGTAACAAAGACAAACACCCTCAATTTATAACAAGAAGCTAAAAGGAAATGAAAAGCTCAACAACTATGCTTCTGCATCAGGTTCAGGTGAATATTTAAGGAAATTTAACCTAGAGATAATCTAACATTCCATTAATTGGGATCTTCTTGGTGTGTGGACATCCAACAATATAGATCAAGTGGGTGTTTGATAGCTAGCGTCTACATATGGAAAAAAGGATCAAACTCGGCTCATCGATATCGTGAGTTGATTCAAGCCAGGCCTTTTTTTAGTGCTCATCTCATCACGAGTCAAAAGGGTTGAGCGATCCTTTGTGCAATCTTGTAGATTAAATCGACAAAGTTGGTTTTGTGAATTGGCAACCAAGCTCAATCCGTTAAGGTCGGTTAACCAACAAGGACCGTTATAGGTGAGCACAATTGACCTACAAGGTCAGTCTTGCATTAAATCTAATGCGAATTCATATAGCTAGCTATATATGAAAAGTTTTCGTATATATATATATATATATATATATATATATATATATATATATATCAACACACACATGTATATGCATCAAACTTACCGTGTTAAGCACCTGAATTGCCGAGATTCGTGCAGCTTTGACAGCATAGGTAATTAGGGCTTAGCTGAGAGGGGAAATTGAGAGGGAGACCGTCATGTCAAGAGAAGTAACTGCCAATAGGTTTTGAGGTAATTAGGGCTTTATTTTAGAGAGGCGATATTTGAGGGTGAGACCGTCACGTCAAGAGAAGTAGCCACCAATAACTTTGTAGAGAGATGGGAGAGGAAGGGTTTTCTTAGGTTGAGATGATAAGCCTATAAAGAAAATAGTTATGTGTAATTAGGGTTTACATGGCTTTTATAGTATTCTGGTTTGATTGCTTTTTATAATTAATTTAGAAAGTCACAAAACCAGTTTTAATTGGTTCTTTCTATTTTCAACTGAGCCGAACCGCTGCCATAAAAAAGCTGCTGGTTTGATCAATTTTCTCGTTCCATCAGTTTTTGTGTACCACCGCCAAACTCGAGTCACTTGGTTTGTATTACATCATTGTATTTGTCCTTTCATTATTGTATTTGGAGCTGCTTTAAAGATCATAATACGACATTTATGATAAGAACCACTAACCTTTTCTGTATTTATTTACCAGTGTACAATAGCTTCCCTTCCCCCACCCACCCACCACCACCACCACCAATATCTTATATTTATGGGCTGAAATTTGATTTGGTACAATGACTTGGCATAACTATAACAGAATTCCTTGGGCATCCCAGCCACAAGTGTAATATAATTTGCTATTTAAATGATCAATTCAGTTTCTGAAACTTTTCCATTTCTAGTTAGCAGCATGATATTAGCCTTGGGAGTGGCATACTGTGCCTCTAAGATTTAATAATAAAGTTATGTTCTTCAATAATGACAGTTGAATAAATGTAAGCAGCAATGAAACATGTTATGTAACGTTGAGTAGAGCTAATATTTGCTATAAGTGGTAGTCTACTTTCTTTTGTTTTTTTGATTAGATGCTCTATCTGAAGTCTTCATAGATTGGGGGGTGGGGGGGCAACTTCAAAATATAGTATCTAAGAATGGATCGATGAGTTATGTTTTCAAGTGTTCCGACAAGTTATAATAATTTTTGTACATAATCTTGTGTTTTTGAAATGTTTCCATTGTCAAGCTGAGCACAATACTTCGATCCTGTGAGACAATTCTCTTTAGCAATCTCAGATCATTTCCTAATATTGCTGGATTCTAATAGGAGGCTTTGAGACAGTTATGCATTACTTTATCATTTGCCTCTTTGCTGCTTCTTATTTTTCAATTAAGTTATATATATATATATATATATATATATATATATATATATATATATATATATATGGAAATGATCAAGTAAGGTCCCGGTTTGAGGACCTTGAATGAGGACCACTTTTTTAAAATAGTAAAAAAAATATTTTTGGGCTGATTTTTTTTTTATGATTTTTAAACATTTCAATAGGACCATAAAAAAATAATCAGCTCAAAATGAATTCTTTTGCTATTTTAAAGTTTTTAAGTAGATAAAAACTGACAAAGTTTGACCGATTTTTTTAAAATAGTAAAAAAATTCATTTTGAGCTGATTTTTTTTATATGGCCCTATTGAAATGTTTAAAAAATATATAAAAAAAATTAGCTCAAAAATATTTTTTTTACTATTTTATCAAAATTGGTCCGCGCCAGCGGTATGCAAACAGAGGTCCTCATGAGATCCTCTCTCTCTCTCTCTCTCTATATATATATATATATATATATATATATATATATATATATATATATATTCATCTACGAAAGATTTGCTCAAAATTTTTGGTTTAGTTAGGTTATACTTGGCAATTGAGCGAAAATTGGTTTAGAATGATTGGTAGTGACTCACTTGATAGTGCTTGGATTTCGAAGGACTGATGTGTGAATTGACCCTTTTCGCGGTCCATACGGATTGCGAAAGGGAAGAAGTACAAGAACATTATATAGAAAAAGATGGTGATGGTGTAAGAACTTATGGACTTCATAGTATGTTGTTGATCGCTTTCATATTGTGTGGCGATTTCACATTGTGGAGTCATTAGAGGTTGAGTCTCCTTTTGGATTTAGCTTTTCTTAGTTTTTGTTTATATCATAATGGCATGTCACAAGGTACAGTATCACAGAATATATTAGTTAATATATATCATATGACAATCTTCAATCAGAATGCTGATATGTTTCTGCTTGTTCGATTTGTGCAGCTTATATCGTTGTCAGAGAAAAAATGGGGGCAATAAATCTGGTTTTTTCTTTAATTAAGAAGGTTAGGGTGTTGGGCTCGAGGGGAAGCAAATTTTAACTTTTCATGGGCAATATAACTCTGAAGATGACATCTCATGTGGAACGAGGTGAAGTCCTTTATCATAGGAGAGTTGCCCAATTCATGAGATCGATAATTTATGGGATTATATCCAAAGATCCAATATATTATTGCCATTATTGTCATTATTGTATTGTTCTCTCTCTCTCTCTCTCTCTCTCTCTCTCTCTCTCATAGTGCCATAAATTGTTGTGAACCTCCGATGTTCTTAGTGCTAGAGGCAGCATTCACCTTAATTTGAGTTAATTGTATTAAAGAAAGAATAGTTTCATCTCCTTATGTTTTGAATCCATTCTTTGTCTTTTTTTCATAGTTGCAAACTCCTCTGAATGTGGTATCTTCACACACACGTGTGTGTGTGACATTCTCGTAGATCCAAATAGAAATGAAATGAGATTGTTTGAGATTGCTGGAAATTGTACTTGCAGATTTCTGTACTTAATAACATTTGCCTGACATTGAAGAACAGATGGAATAGTGGACGTATATTTATGATGTGAAAAGATAGTGTGTTTATGATCTAGTTGTCCAGCATGTCCAAAGCATTTAGGATTTGGCTAGCTTCTCTACGACAACAAATGAATTAATAGGATGTTAATGGTACTACTCTTTTTTTGTACTTTGTCATAACGATGACTACAAATTTAGTGCAATCGTCAGAGCATGTATATTGTTATACCACACAGGCTATAAAATGGTCATTGACAAAATACCTATTGTCGAGTTTTGAAAATGTCTCAGCCGGGTGGAAAGGTCGGTGGCACTTCAAATTCGTTGCCAGGGCGGAACTCTAAATGATGGGGGGTTGTCCTAGAAATTGACATTCCAATTTCTTCCTTTCTCCATGAGCACAAGTGATCTTTTTAAAACCATTTACCCTCACAAACTAAATCTTAGCACTAAGCTCAACTTTCACGAGCTGACGTCTTTGATTTTGGGTTCTCTCTACCAATTGCAATGCTCAATGACTATCCCACTGTACATTGTGACGCATAACTTCATTTCTCCTCAAAATTCTATACATTTGAGAAATTGAGTATTTATTAAGTGTTAATATTATGTTTAATTAGAATGTTCATTTAATTATATAAGTTGTGTAATTAAATATTTAATTTAATATACTGTTAAATTGTCTTTGGTGAGTATATGAATTTGCAACAATCCTTACGAGTCGACATGATGTCAACGTACGACCTGATAGATCCAACATAGGTGTGGTTGCCACAGTCAAGTTAGTGTTCCTCATCCACGTGCTCCTCTAGTTGGCCACACCACATCGTTGTTCCTTATGAGCATGATGATGTCATCGAGCCGTGGACAATGTGCGTCGTCACGTCATAAGGCCAGGAGTTGTTTGTGTCTGTCATGCACGTCACCCATGGATTAATGCCCATGTCGCATGTCAGTCTTGCACAATATATTGGAGCCCTGGGTTGTGAGAGACTCTGTCTTTTCATACACTAGTTGATGCATACGTGCTTGTATTTGAAGTTATATTTTGAAAATTCTGTATGTGATTGTTAATTGAAAACTCAAGGAACTAACTAATATATGTATTTGAAACTATATTTAATAGATTTTGTGAGTGGCTTCAAACATGAAATTGTGTATATAGGATGCAACCAACGAATGAAATAAAGAAATAAAAAAGGCGTGTGAAATATTTATGGGTGTTTCTAAGGGAATCACAATAATTGCTTCAAAATACCACAAGTTAAAAAAATGTTGTTTTTGCTAAGTGCCACCACAACTATATTAATTAATTTTTATCTTACTACAACCCACTAACCACTACACTCTAATCTCTCAATTTCTCTCTCTATCCACTACACTTCAAACTTCCCCTTTTTCATCTTCTCTTCACTCAACAAATTTGTCTCCATTATTAATCCAACCATCTTCAACAACATTAAAGTCTTGTTCCATTGGTCCCCACACTCCATTATTAAAGTTTTGTTTTCCACCAACCATCAACAACAACATTATTAAATAACTAGGGTTTGTTCTTTAAATATTCAAATACTAATGGGCATTCCACCATTAGACAATGACCACTCCTCAAAACTAAATGATAACTCTTTAAATTCACTTTTTGAGGTAAACTTTGCCCCCCCTAGACATATATATGTTTTCTCATAAGGTTTGATCTTTAGAAAAATCACAGAAAACCTACAGTTGGTTTGAGATCGGGCCTTCGATTTCAAGGCAGAAATTCATGCTTAACCTCCCGAACCAACTCTATATTTTTTGGTTCGAACTCGGTCCATTCATTATAAACTTAACGAAATGATGCCCGACATTCGGTTAATATTTATGCTGAGCCATATATACCTGGTTCAATACAATCACCCCGAACCATATTTTCTATTTCAGTACCTTTACTCCGAATTAGTGATGCCTAGCAGGTATATTCATGCCGAATGGAATTCAAACTTAGAAATTACAAGCTTGTTATTCAAGTTCAAACTCTACATTTTTGTTATCAATGTAATTCAACCATATAATGTAATTAGGTTTGTAAAGGACAATGGATGCATTATTGGATTCCATATATAACACATTCCATATGTAATTCATTCAAACTCTACATTTTGTTATCAATGTTATTCAAGTTCATTCATTGAGCACTAATAAAATTTTTACTTATGCAGGATGCTTTCTTGGATTTCAATTCTGACGAGGCGTTAGCAAATATTATGATCCCACAAAGCGGTGATGCTTCCTTAGGCATCGATGCAAGCCGGACATTATTTACGATGAAGATATTTCCCACTCGGCAAGAGTGCATTGCTTGGGTTCAAGAGAAAGCTCGATCCGTTAAAACAGTAATAGTCATCACGAAGTCTGATGCCCCTTTCGCAACCCGTAAGGGACATCTACACATTGGTTGTGAGAGGGAAGGTGAGTACCGTGATCATCACGGGAAGAATGTTGGGAATGAAGGTAGTAACCAAGAGCAAAAAGGTAGGAAGAGGGACACGGCCACTCGAAAGTGCAATTGTCCGTTCATGTTGAAGGGCATTCCACTTGATAATGGACAGTGGATGTTGTCTGTTGTTTGTGGTGTTCACAATCACCAATTGCCGGAAACATTAGTTGGACGACTCACTTTGGAGGAGAAAAACATTGTGGAAGAGATGTACTTGAGTGGGGTAAAGCCGTCCTCCATTCTGACGACGATAAAAAGTCGTAACGTTACTAATTTTTTGACCATTAAAACCATTTACAATGCCAAGGGGAAGTTGAGGATTTCAGAACGAGAGGGTAGAACGGCGATGCAATAGTTAATGAAGTTGCTTGGGGATAAACATTACATCTATTGGTATAGAACGAATGATTCTACCATGGAGGTGGAAGACATTTTTTGGGCTCATACAAACTCGATCCAACTTGCCAAGTGTTTTTCGAAAGTTGTCATTGTTGACTGCACGTACAAGACCAATCGATACAAAATGCCTCTGTTCAAGATGGTTGATATCACGTCGTGTGGAAGGACTTTTAATATTGCCTTCTCTTTTTTAGCAATGGAGAAGGTGGAGAACTATCGGTGGGCATTGGGACGTTTAACATCCCTATTCGATACGTTTTCTTGTCCCACGATTTTCATCACAGATCGGGAGTACGCGTGCATGAATGTGTTGCAGGTTGTGTTCCTTGAGGCGAGATCTATGGTTTGCACTTTCCACGTTCATCGCAATGTGGAACTCCATGCTAGGAAAGAGATCCACGATGAGGATTCATTGAAGAATTTCATGAGGGATTGGATGCATTTGGTTGAATCCCCTACCAAGAATGATTTTAATGAAGAGTGGGTGCTATTTCACTATGATTGGGTTTCATATCCGAACACGCTTCACTACATAGATTTCACATGGTGCAAACTAAGGGAGAGATTCATTCACACGTGGACAAATATGATTAGGCACCGGGGCAACCGAACTACCAACCGTTGTGAAGGATCACACGCTAAGTTGAAGAGGCACTTGGAGAGTTCTCAGCTTCCTTTTGACAAGGTTTTTTTCGGCATGCACAACTACATTGAGTTACAAGTGATGGAGATTAAGAGGGAGTTTGAGGATTCTTTGCAAAGATTAAAGCACTCCCATAATATTCCTATCTTGCGTGAGCTCATAGGTCGGGTTTCTCATTATGCCATTGACCTAATTGTTGAGGAATTAAAGCCTTGTGATACCGTTGGCATGGATGCTAAATCGTGCCTCCACTTTGCACGCAATATCTATGACCAACCGTAAACTCATGAATTGGTCATCTACCGGATAGAGAGTAGGGCAATACTATAGGGCAATATCGATGCACATTGGCGCAAATTAACAATGGTGCCCGAATTAGCGAAAGTACCATATGGTTGACTACGAGCCGAAAATGACACTGTTTAAATAAAGGTGGGAACGATTAACTATTGATGAGCAAAGAGCCATGTTACGAAAACTCAATGACATCGGTTGTCCCACCATCGCTAGGCTATTTGAGCCATCCGTGCTAAAGCATTGCAAGGGTCACCAGAGAGGTCGAAAACCAACTGCTAAAGAGCAAAAGCACGAGAAGTCAACTAAAAGGGATCCCTCGGGTTTCGAACTTGCTAGGCAATCAACAGAAAAGGAACACCCCGAGGTCCAAAGGCTTAAAAAGAAAATTGATTTCAAGGAGTTCACCCACCCAGTCCCATGGAGCCCGAACTACTCCCCCGCATATAAACAATATATCAATGAGATACCGATGTTTTATAAATATTGCGTAGAAGATATCATTGATGTTGAAGCTGAAGGAAATTGTGGGTTTTGATGCATTGCTAAATGCCTCAGATTTGGGTCGGACGGATGGAGACAGGTAAGATCGGACTTGATTGAAGAAGTTACGACAAATAAATAATTCTATGCATATTGCTTTGGTGATTGGTTTTCGAACACTCTTCTATGTTGGACGATTATTCAAGCCCATGTATGCCCAAGTCTTAGATGATCATGTTCGAGTGTGGCTATATTTTGGCGAAAACTTTCAAGTGCGTGTGCGTCCTCATTTCGAAGAGACAGTGTCTCATATTTCTACCAATGAGACATGCATGAACCGTGCATTAAATGTTCGTAGAGATTACTCATGTTTGCGGGAATCACTTTGTAGCTTTTAAGTTAAAGTACGACTGTCCAATTCCCCCGGTAGCAAGTCATTGGCATACTTGTTCGTTACCCGAAGCCAAATCTTAGATAGATAAATAATGCAAGAAAAGGAGCGGAGTTTCGAAAAATCTTCCCAGAGGATGAAGCAACCAATGATCAACCTATTGAGATCATGTAAAGCGTGTTGATGTATTTTTAAATGATGTTGTATGATTGTTATACCAATTTATATGATGTGAAATGAGTTGAGTTGAAATGAAGTTGTATGATTTGAAATGAACCGCAACCTCCTCGTCATGAACCGAAACCTCCTCATGCATCTCCACCACTGGGGGGATCCACCTCCATCACATCCGGGACAGTCATAGTAGACAGAGCATGGATCTCTTCTCGACGCTTCCTCTCTAAGGCAGTCAACGACTTCCGGTTCTTGCGAGAGTAGGATACTAGGTTATCTATGGTAGACCTACATTAAAACAATTAACACATTGATGAGTATAATGAAATATAACATAACTAATGTATTGTGCTATAAATAATTCTTTAAGTCATAAACATAACTAACGTATTGTTGTAAACATAATCCATGTATTGTTGTCTTTAACATAAGTCATGTATGTATAAACAATGCACTTATATGGGTTTGGTAAATACGTAACTCAAGAATTCTCGAATTAACATAAGAAAATATACATGTATTACATTCTTCCCTATCTAGGAAATCCTCATGAATTCATGGATCCCAAGTCAACACATAAACATAACCAAAGTCATTCGGGATAAATATGCCGAAATTAGTTAGTTCATTTGGCATAAATACACCGAGATAAATATATTATGTCGGGGTGAACATAACGAATGGAATCTAGTTAATACCTAGTTTCATTCGGTATATATGTGCCAAAAAATAATATATCATTCGGCATGAATATAACGAATGAAACCCTAGATTCTAAAAAATGATTCATTATAAACATATCGAATAAATATAATTCATTCAGTATGTCTATAACAAATGAAACTCTAGTTCTTATCCTTTTTCAACAATCTAGTTCATCTGATAAAAAAACATTAAACGATGGTTCGTCAAGAATCCATTTGGTCCAAAAATATAGTTGATCAATGTCTTGTCTAAAAATCAAGTTCAAGAATCAAGTTCGTGAATGAATTTATTGCCCGACCTATGCAAATGAGAGAATCTATAGTTGGTATTCAAAATATATGTTCATCATATCAGTCCGTGAATGAATTTCGTGAAGGGTCATGAATGGATATATATATATATATATATATATATATATATATATATATATATATATATATATATATATATATATATATATATATATATATATATATATGTTCAAAAGGATATTTTAAAAGTTTTGGTATTCAATGTACTAACCTGATATTTAGTCTTTAGTTGAAGGGGAATGGATTTGAAGCTAAAAGGTTTGAAGGTTTGAATGGATAGAGAGATGGAGGGAAAGTGTGTAAATGATTTTTGTAACTTTAAATATCTAGGGACCCAAATGTGATATTTGGAAGCAACTATTATAATTAAGTGGTATTTTTAAGTAAAAAAATATTGTGATAATTTGAAGCACAAAATGGTGTGCCCTTAGAAACACCCATATTTAAATATTAATTGTCAAAACCTTACCCCCCCCCCCCCCCCTAAAAAAAACTAATAAAGATATAAACATTTATGTAAGGAATGTAGCCTAATCATATGCCAAAGCATGGGAAAATTATCTCATATATAAAGTTATATGTTTAAAAAACAAATACACGTGGTATTCATGTATAAGAAGAAAATTTTGAATAGAGATTGGATATAAGGCCCTTATATATATATATATATATATATGTTTAAAAACAAATGGCCTTGTTTGATGAGCCGTATAAGGGAATCAGATAGGATAGGATAAGATAAGAATTAAATTTGATAGGATAAGGATGGACCGAATAAGATTTATTTCAATATTGCGTTTGGAACAGTTCCAGATAAGAAGCGAGATGGGATATAATAATGTAATCTTGTGTTTGAAATGCTCTAGTTAGGATTAATTTATCTCTAGTTTTCCAAAAATACCCTTACGTTTTATTTAATATTTTAAAAAAATACAAAAGTAGATTGTTATCACTTATTTTAACTCAATATCAATCTACTCAATAACTCAAGTAACCTAAAATTTAAATTGAAAAATCAATATAGCAACCCAATTATATTGCATGCAACAAGAAAGAAACCCATTACGAGTTATGATAAATAATAACAATTTAAGCTCCAACATAAAAATACCAACATATAGTCATCCAAATTAGTCTTGAAGTAGAAATAAAAAATTATTGAAATTAATCCATCAAAAACATAATTCTGCAAAATAAATGTAAGGCCCTAAAACATGATTAGGAAGGTTAACTACATGATTAATTATAAGTTATGAGTTATAAGTTATAAATTGGTTATGTGTGTTAATCATGTTAATTATCATGTTTAGGGGATGCATGCTCATGTGATATATGTGTTGTTTACATTAGGTGCGAATTGACCTTATTATCGAGGATAACATGTTTAGAGAATATGATTAGTTATGTGGTTAAATGCATCATAAAATATGTTTTTAATGCATGGTTATGTTTATAAAAGTAAGCTAGGGTGTTGGTGCGAAATTGGCAATGTTTGGTCGCCAAATGTGAAAGTTTTGAGATTTTCGGTAAATTGCTACTTTCCTGTTCGAGCCCAAATTATGTGTACTAGTTTTATGATTTTGGGAAAACACAAAATATAAAAGTTGTAGATGTTTAAGTTATATACTCATAGACACAAAGAGGGAGTAAATCGGGGTCCGTGATAGTGAGTAATGCTGATTTTACCAAGGTGGGATAAATGTGTCATTAATGGAATTGTCTAATTCGACCTTTCATCCAACCAATCACGTGTTACCACTATCCCTATTGCTATTGGACCACTATACAACGTATTTATGAGTATAAATGAGAGTTATGTCTTCTTCCTCATAATAAATAACAAGTTTTTCCTAAAGAGAGAGAAAGAGAAGAAAGTTAAGGAAGAAATCTTTGGAAAATTTCTATAAATCGAGGAATCCTTGTAAGGTAATTACTTCTTTATTAAAGTTGGTCACATGGATGAGTTCTATACTTGGCATGCTTTTATTTTTGATTTGGATATATATTTTAATGATACCCATATTGCTGAATTGTGTTGGAACAAGGATGGGTTAAGAACATAAGTTAGAACTATAGCTAGGATCGTAAATGCATACTTTAAAGTCCTAGATTTACATCAATTTTTTCGTAAAGAATTTTGATTTGAAAAATTCATGCTTATGATGTATATATCTGCTAAAACATGTTTGTTATATGTTTCCATGAATTATACCCAAGGTGGAGGTTATATATGCTTAAAAATGTTAAGTTATGCCTTAATGTTCTATTTTGACCTAGTTATGCTAAAAATGGTATAAATCATGGAATACTTATTGAAATAAAGTAATTCAAGTGGGAGATGTTAGAAAACATATATGAGTATAACATAACCAAAAATTGTGTAAAAATACCAAGGAATGAACCTTTGGTGATAGTTTGAAGTTTTGGTTTAAAATCTGCCCTAAAGGAGCAAGAATGCATACCAGGTGTTTGACGTTTTGCTCGACATAGAAAATGAGTCCTAAAAATTATGAAACATTAATTTTGTATTATTCAATGTGTTTACTGATATTGGGTGGAATATCATGGAAAATTTTGTTGTATAAAAGTTATGAGAATTCCAGGAAGTTGAAGTTGTGTTGTTGTTTTTCTTGAGGAACGATTTGGAAAAGGTTGTAATAAAATGGGTATAACTTTGTCTAGTGAATTCGTAATTTAATTCCGTAAATTGTGTTAGAACCCTAATTAATTGGGTGTTATATAAATGTGAAGTGTCATATTTAGTTCCTCCTTAGTTATTTCTGATTGACCAAATGATGTGATGTGTTACTGGGTTTGATGTTAATCGGTGCATTCAAATACTAATGACATTGACTTGTTAGGTGGGGAAGCAACTAATACTACCATACCAAGGAAGTAGCTTGGTATTAATCTTAGCACCAAATCCAACGTGAGTGACCTGTCCTATGAAACATAAATGCTTATATGTTCATATGGAAATGTGTAGTTAAACACACGTGTTAAAATGCTTATGGGAGTGATGTTGTATTTAGGAAACATATGCATATGATTAAAAATGTTAAGCGAAGTTATATAATGATATGGACTGGTGAGTCATTTATCTAATGTTAAGGACTGGTGGATCCTACGGGATGTGACGGTCCTGTTAATCCAACTTAAAGGTTGTGTACTCGGGCCTAATAAAGGGATGTGGTGGTCCCTAATAACTGTGGTGGGTTAATTGGACTGTGGCGGGTCCAGGCTTGCGAGAGTTTCACAATTCTTGTTGGGTTATAACATTAGAATAAAATAAAAATGGTTATTCAAATTGGTTGTATGTGTGGTATATGGTCATTCAGTAAGCCTTTATAGCTTACACTCCTATAATGTTTTGTTTCAGGTATGTTTATCATTTGGAGTTCACTGCCAAGTTAGGACCTTATACTGGGGGAGTGACAGATATATAGTATGGTTTGAATATCAAGAATCTTTGTGTAAATATTAAACTAAGGATCTTGGTTATGTAAAGTTGTGTAGTACTTATAAGTTACATGTAAAGGTAGTTATGTTTTCATCTACACATGCCAAAAAAATAAATTCTTATGCTATTTTCCCTTAAAAATTTAAATTAAAGCACTGTTTACTGTTTAAGGAAATTTACCTCTAATTAAAAAGTACGAGTTTAACTTAATTAAGTCGGGCGCGACAATAAAGCATTATAAATTTAAATTTCTAGAAACCTTCCCCGAGTAGTTGGGCCACAAACTGGATACAGTCTTCATTTGACATCGAAAGAAATATGTCCACATAATCCGTTCGCTCGATAATTTTTCTGGCTAGATAAGTGTGATCCTTTGCATTCAACGTGGTCATAGTGTTAAGCTCCTCAAGCATTTTTTTACTGACTTGTCCTATTTTCACCAAAATTGTCACCAAGTGCTTCAAAAATTTTGTTCGAATTTTCTACAAATGAGGTAAAAGTTGTTGTCTTGATATCACACCCAGACATCTTTTCTTTAAATTTTCTCCATCTCCAACGTTATTCCAGGATTAAAGCCATTGTCATGGCTGTACCCATGTCACAGAAGCTCCTTGATTATTGTCACGAGGTATTCTTCCTCAGTCCTAGTCCATATGTATCGATCTCAAACTTTTCCCTTACCCTTACTTTGAACGAGAATGCTACCTTCCATTCCTGACATAGAAAAATATGTTCATATTTCCTAATAATACCTTAATGACAAGGGAACACAAATATTAATAACACCATACAAATAAAAAATAGTTGCAATAAGTAAAGATAATTAATTATTTTCAAAACAGATGTAAAACGTAAAACAATAAACAATAGTCTCATATATAAAAACGTCTCATCCAGTTCTCTATGCGTTAAACATTTGTTCAACCATTCAGACCATTGGTTGGATGTTTCAACTTGGCTAATTGAATCATCCGATGAAAAACTACTCCCTTCTTCTTCTTCTTCTTCTTCTTCTTCTTCTTCTTCTTCTTCTTCTTCTTCTTCTTCTTCTTCTTCTTCTTCTTCTTCTTCTTCTTCTTCAAGGGTCTATTCCATTGGATCAACTGGCATTTCCTTTCTTATGTGATTGTGAATAAGGAAACACGCTAAAATTACACGACATTGTGTTTTGATTGGGTAATACGTTAGACTCCTAAGAGCATCCCATCGCATCTTTAGGATCCCAAAACACCGCTCTATGTAATTTCTAGCTTCCGAATGCTATTTATCAAAGTACTCCTGAGGGGTATCCGGTGCTAATGTATCCTTCATGTATTCAGACAAATGGTATCGGGCTACTCTATACGGGCTAAATATCTTTCACCATTTGTATACCTAGCATCGACAAGATAATAGTAACCTACCATAACAAATAACAACTTTAATATCATATAAACATAATTATTATTGTGGATAAATACTAGGGCCGATTTTTAGTTATTTTGGTGGGTAAATGGAACATACCAATACCGTACCAACTTTAAAATCACCAAACCAAAATTAACAGTTTTACTAGCCGGTACACTAGCCCATAAACCAAAATCAAACTGTGCAGTACATCGGTAAAATCGATTTTTGTGGTAAAGTTGATTTTTCGAAAAATGTAGTAGATTTCTGTAAATTTCTCTTTACGATAAATTTGGTACTACTCGATACATAGTTTTTTTTTTGTACCACTTACCTAAACCTTTTTATATGCATATTTAAAAAAAAAGAAAATAACCTACATAATTGTGTCGTCTCCAGAACTATATATAAACGTTAAACTCCAAAATAAACATCCCAAATTGTAATTCAAGTTACACTATTATCCAAATAACTCGAATAAATATCAACTCTGGTCGTCTTATTAAATAACAAAACAAAATAATAATGTTTGTGAGTGCTTGCGTGGTCTATTAAATATTAATTTAACTTTAGTGAGATAAAAGTATTATTAACTTTAGAGAGTAAAATTTTTCAGAAAAGAAGGGAAAAAAAACAAAAACATGTTGTTCAACAGAGTATCAAATCTACCCAGTAGGAAAACAAGATTATAAATACTAAGAGCCTAAGAATACAAATACTAAAATACTAAGATTACAAATCTACCCAGTAGGAAAACAAGATTATAAATATAAGATTACAAATACTAAGAGTATCAAATTGAATGAGACAATACAATGTCTCCTTCCATTAATATATATATATATATATATATATATATATATATAATTGTTGTTCTAGAGTACAACTCACATCATATTTCATATTTTTTTTTTCATTTTCATCAATATTTAATGTCTTACTCAGATTGTACCAGGAAAATAATTTACCCGTATTGTACTAAGAAAAAATTCACACTTAATAGAAAAATAATTTATACCAGACATGTACCGGATCTAAAAGATTGAATGTCAAACCCATATTGAATGTCATACCCAACAGAGTATCAAATCTAATATTGAATTTCATACCCATTTTGTACCGGATCTGAAAGATTTATACCAGAAATAATTTAAACACAATAAAAAAATATTCGAGGTGAAGTATTACAAAAAAAGTTAGCTAGGGTGAGGATGAATTCGGGACGATGGGTTGACAAAGAGAGCAAAGTTTAGGGGTTCTGTGAGGGAGGAGGGAGGAAAGGGTGTTATTTTGTGAGATGAGAGAGCCGTATGTTGTGGTATTATAATATGAATCATTAACCCTAGTCTTGTTATAAGTTGTATTGTGAATGATCCAAGGGCTATAAAATCTTGTATTAATCCAAGGGTTACTAAAAGGTTGACCATTGAAAGAAAAATAAAGAACCTATAGAATAAGCGTGGTTGTGTTTCGATTTAGCCACTGGGTATTCTTGTTTGATTTAATTTAGTATTTTCAATTTGGTAAGTTCTATAATATCATTTTGCTATTTTCGGTACATTAATTTTGGTATTTCATTTCGGTACGGTACCATCGATAAATCCGTTTTTAAAATGTTAAAACCAAAACCGACCTAAAAAAATTCGATAATTTCTATTTCGGTAGTTGCAGTTTCGATAAGTGAAAAATGTAAACCATTACCACTAATTTTCGGTATAAAACAGTACACCAAGGATTTTTATCGTACCGCAAACACCCTTAATAAATACCGAGGCAAAAAATAACTCACCAGTTGGTACTACAGATCCATTTCTCCTAGAAATTATATCTCGCAAAACCTTAGAATCAGCAATTGAACCTTCTCATCCTAGCAACACATATATAAACTTCACATCACGTCCACATACTACTAATACATTAGTTGCAATATCCCCTTTCCTATTTCATTATCTTTGTTTTTAACTTTTGGGACGTTCACTCCAATAAATGTTCCATCTAACTCACCTAAGCACCCCTAAACAAATAATTTTTTTAAAATTAGTATCCTTTAAAATTTAATATCATAGCTCAATATTGTCGTATTAAATAAATATATATGTACCTTAAACCATTTTCACCTTTCTTCAGTACAATCCTTTGGTACTGATTTGGGTGCTCTAAGTAATAGGCCTTGTACTCTTAACACTGAATTTAAGACTTCATTAAAATACTTACTAACCGTCTCTCCCGACATTCGAAATTGAAATTTTATCACACGATTCTTCGTGTGATGGGCAAGTACATTTGGGAACATGGCCACCTTTTCTTTTATTATGAAATTTTCAGTACTTTTAATTGACCAGCCGTACGAAGAAGTTCACATAAAATACCACAAGCTTGCCTATTTCTCGTCACTCTCACGTACAAGGCGATCTATATTCTCTACTCATGTCTTATACTTAACAAATAATCTGTTGACTACGCGCGTGAAATGTGTGCTCGTGTGAGGCCACGGTCATTATTTCGTTTCACCGCGGTAATGCAAAAACCTAAATTACGACTACACTCAACTGGTGAGTATAGTGGTAAGTCGGGTATCGAAAATATACAGGGACGAGATTCTAGAATTTATAGGATCTAATACTCCTAAATAAAATTGTAAAAGATAAATTACAAATTAAAAAGGAAAAGATGCATAAAAGGAAAATATTAATCTAGGCAAGTGTATTGAAACTAGACTAACAAAGTGAGTAAAACTATAGGTTGCGTCGAATATCCCTCACCCGAGTTAATTTGTATAAAATGGATACATGGGTCGAAGAGTTATTACGAATGCGTATCGTTTTGACAATTAATTGAATCAAGGGTTGTCACGCCCCTAAATCCTCATAAAAGCCTAATAATATTTTGGCGTCAACAAATACCTCGAAATTGCGCACGAAAGGTCATAAGCATGGGGCATACATGATATGCCCCGTCAAATCTCCTAGGCACAATACTAGGACAACGCACCCAAAATAGACCCGCAAACACCATCACCAAAGCAAAGCAACGCGTCAACTCGAGTGAGTTCCATTCAAACACAACCTAATTTAAATTAGCTATAAAGCATATTAAAAACACGATAAATAAACGTGGTAAAGAAATGTAATAAAACTACACTAAAAAGAAAGGAAATAAAGCATGTAAACCTAATTATGAAAGCATGTAAATTAATCTAGAAAGCAAGAATAAAGGAAATACACACTATATTAATGGAGATGGAAGATGGTAGTACAAATTACAAGCCCAAATGGGTGTCAATCCAAGAAGAAATGAAGAAATGAGCTCTCAAACCTCCAAAACCCTAACCTAAACTACCTAAAATGAATTATATCTGTTTTTACATCAAAATTACTTTATATAGTAAAAGGAATAAAATTAGAAATGAAAAGGAAAAAGAAAAGAAAAGCCCAAAATATCAGCTGGAAACAGGGGATCGATCGATGTCCAAAATATTAGCCCACTGTCTCCCCGCGATTTCAGAAATGTGAAGGATCGATCGATCGACCCCTTTGGTCGATCTATCGATCAAGCAGGGGTGAGCCAAGTTGCATGCTATTTTGGTGTGTTTGCAATTCTCCTCCGCTGAAACTCCCGTAACTTCTTCATTCTGAATCGGAATCGTGCACCGTTCACGGCCACGCGAAGCTTGTGAGGAGGGATACAACTTCGGTGTAGATGTTGGGCCAGGTGCCCAAGCTGTAAAAATACTAAAATGCCCTCTAACGTGCGGTCGTGTAGGTAAATTGAGCGGAATGAGTCCGAACTTCATACTTAGCATCCAAATACCAATAAAATCTAAATTAACCCCTGCAAAACATGCTAATGTAGAAATTCGAGGTTGTATGGTTAACGAGCATAAATATAGGGAATAAGATACTCGAGGGGGCTAAAATGTGTCTGTTCGGAGGATGAAATACGCAATATTTGCATATTATCACATCCCCTAACTTGCACATTGCTAGTCCCTAGCAATGAAATAGGATGCAATAAGAACTACTAGAAAACCAAAAGCAGGATAAGTACAAAAATATGGTATAAAAGTATAAGGCCACTTACGCGGGCAATTCAATTGCATTTAGCGTATGCAATAAGCCGTTAAACCCCTAGGTCACCCTAGTGGTCGAGTGTCATCTCATGAGGGTTTTCAGGGATGATACCCACAAACATCACATGATTTCCTCAAAATATTCCCAAACCAACATGTGACAAGCCCAACAATAGCGAAAAGGATTTCATACACATTATTAGCACATTGAACGAATTCAAACAAAAGTCCAAATCATTAACATTATATAATGCACCTCATAAAATTGAAACCTTAAAATGTGGGAGGGGAGAGAGCACATGCAAAAGTGTGATTTGGAAAAAACTTATATAAACCGGATAAATATTAAAGCAAGCATATATTCAATCCTCACGGGCATTACACTCATCAAGTGAATTCACTTGAAACAGGGAGTTAACACACGGAACATATGGGCATAAAGAGTAAATGTAAATGGAAACTAGGCCGCACATATGTCACCAATGAAGAATGCTATATATAAAATGAAAAATTGTAATCTCAATAAAAGATACCTCACATTAAAAGAGGCGAAATGTATTTTCACAGATTATCAAGACTATTATGACTTTTAAATTACATAAACTTAAGATCACATAGGACTTTTATAGGGTTGTAATGTAGGTTTGGCTAGGGTACGAAATGAAGGATATGTATGTACGGATTTAAAGTGTTCGGGATGAAAATTCGGGATAATGGGAAAAATGCGGGCAATATCAAAATTGGAAAACAAGTTCCAAGCAAGCATTGGATATAACAAAGCGGAGAGTAATCAAAGCTTATTGAACTATATACAACATTTAGAACTTTATCTTTCTTTTCTTTTCTTCTTTTTCTCATGTATTCTTTTGTTTTCTTTTGCTTTTTGCTTTCTCTTTTTCTTCACTTTTCACTTTCTCTTTTCTTTACTTATCACACTCTCACAAGCCTAAATTGCAACCGCAACGCAACCACATCATTCAATCCCAAGTAACATTCCAAACAAAGGTATGAAAAGTGTATATCTGGGCTAAAACTCCAATGTGGAGTTGGTATGGGATTTGGGTTATGAAACGAAAGGCTATTATTTAGGCTCAGAGGGGTTAACGAGGAAAAACATTTAAGGGGAAAGTCAAGGCTAATATGGATGATATAACAAAGAATGCCTATGATCATTTCCAAAAGTTTACACAATTCTCGAGTCAAAACAATACATGAAAATCATGATCACGTAACACATTTCAAGTATGAACTCAATTAATGAACGATCAAATGAAAGAATAGAGAGATTACCAACGAATTCAATGTTTTCAAAGAGGAAAGAATAGTGTATACACTCATAAACGACGAAAGTTACAAAGCTTACTCGGTATAAGTATATACAATGCAACAAAATATTACCGAGCTATAAAAATCTTAAACCAAATCAATAGAATGATAAAAGTGCATGTGCTCATGGGATTAAAGTTTAATTCATGAAGTTATTCATAATATCAATAGTGGAGACTAAAGCCTAATAACTTCTAAAATCGAGAACGTACATCATTGGGTTGTCTATTGGATCGGGCAATTATTGAAATTTATCATCGGAAACAAAGGAAAAATTCCCAACAAAGGAGAAAAAAGAAAGAAAATCTTTTTGAATTTTTAATTTTTCTAAGAAAAGCATACTAAGTAACTAACATGTGAGACATGGACTAAATAAAGAAATGGATAGAATATCCCACAGCCCCTAACTTAAAACTTGACATTGTCCTCAACGTATATTAAGAACCCAGTTAAAGAGAGGAAAAGAGCGATATTACCCAAAATTGGAGCGATCCCCATAAGAACAAGCCCAAAGAATCTACAAAACAAGTTAGTACCGAGCATAGCGAAAAAAAATAACAAAAAGTTAACTAATTACATTAGACTAAATTAAAAAGGAAAGAAAAAATAAAAAGTTAACTATATACAACCTACTATTTAGGCTTCACACTAACTATACACTAGAAGTCTAAATAGCTGAGGGTCCACCATAAAAACGATTTGACTTTGGAGGATAACCGATGTACCCTCACTCTCAAGCATGCCTTCCGAAAATATGAATTCCATTTGAACAACGGAAGGCATGTGTAAGGTTGATTGGGCATAAATATTGTATATTTATCCCCCTAATTTCGGTACTTTTGTGAACCCGAGTGATGTAACATATATGGATTTGATTCACATTTATGCTACTAACCTTCGTGGCGAGTAGTTCGTGTTTTGTTCTTCTCCTATTGGTTTTACAGGTTAATTATGCAAGCAGTGCAAAGGATGAAGCATGACAATGCTAGAAAAGCTAAGAAGGCAAGTTCAAGGGCAAATTGGTAATTTTTCATCCAGATCCGGAAGGAGAAGTCAACTGGAAAGTTGAAGAGCTCGAAAAAATGAGAACATTGGAAGAAACGGTACCCAAATCCGAGCTACGGTTGAAAAGTTATGCTCAGTTGAAGTTGAAGAAAAATCCAAGAAAAGAAGAGAAAAGTCAGAAAAATTCTAAGTGTTGAACTCCAGGCCAGCACACATTCGCGAACCCCAGGCCGAACCGGTTTGGGGGGGCGAACCGGTTCACAGGTACCCTCGAACCGGTTCGGGGTACCTGACACGCGAATTTTGCCTTTTATGCTGATTTGTTCCCAAGTCTCCTATTAGATTTTAACTTCTCCAATATTGTAGGGAACGTAGGTAACAACTTAGGAGCAGCCATTAGGAGTAGTTTTACTCAGTTTTTGATAGAGAAGAAGAAGGAGAAACATCTAGGAACATCAAAGGAATTATTTGCTTCAAGATTCAATTGTTAAGGGTTTGTTTTCAAGTTTTAATTCAAGATTCAATATTTTTTGTCGTTGTTCTTGCATGCTTAGTTTTCGTAGTCAATTCAATTTGTCTTCGCATTCATAATACGTATTTACACGTATCTAGTTAGTCTCATCATGAATTCCTCAACATGCAATGTTACTATTTCATGCATTAGTCAATTTAACATGTCCGGCTAGGTTTTAAAGGTTGGGATGCATGAACCCAACCTGATGTGTTAGTGCATGTGTATAACGTTAGTCCGATGAATTTAATGATTAATTTTGACCGTATCGCATAATTTCTTAATAGTTGTGGATCTTTATATCTCGTTTTCCCTTGGGTACTCGTGATGATTTAGAGTACAATTTGAATGTAATTACCGCGATACCGATTTACTCATCCTCAGATTAAGTATGACGCGGGATTGAACCTCGTATACATAATGCTTGGGAGTACTAAATTACGGGTTTGAATTAATCGGATAAATTTATGATTGACGTTGTCACTACACTACACTAGGGTTGGGGGATTGTATTCCCATCCTATTTTCTCATCATTTAAGTTTAACACTTTCAATTTAATTCTTCATTCTTCATTTAGACAATTTAGTTAGTTGCATATTTCATCATAACTTCATAATTGCATTTAGTTAATCAATCCCCAAAACCCAAAAACAATCTTTTCATTTCTTCTTAGAGTCATCGTTAGGATTCCTCCGTCTTATCCTGTCGTCACAACTTCGTTGTCCTTTTTCCCTGAGGATCGATACCCGACTTGTCGGATTATTACTTGAACGACAGGCTTACACTTGAGCCTAAAGAGTACACACTTTAGAGACACATTCTGAGTCGTGTCAAAGGTGTAAGAAAGGAACCATCGCCAATTAAAAGTTTTGGAGGGGCGATGGGGGATTTGGATTGAACGGGTGACAAAAACATGTGGGGACCGAGATAAGATGAATATCCTCCCAATGATTTTGAAATTGGAATGGGAGGTGGCGCACACAAAGGCAAAGATGCGATCATGGAAGGCGACTCGAGCAAGTACTCCTCATCGGTGAAAAGGTTTAGAACATTAAAGTTTTAAATCGAATCATCGGGTACTTATGACGCTGTGATAATAGAAAGTGAAAATGGGGAGGAAAGAAATTCAAACTCATGAGATGAATCATCATCGCATGAAGATTAAGTTTCGAATGAAATAATATCATTTTCAATGAAATGTTCTTCTTTGGGGGCCAAAGAAGAAATCATTTCATTGTAAATGGATATTACGTCATTTTCATCCTCACTTTTAATATCTATTACGTAGTGGGAAAAGTTAAGAATGGTTTGTTCCAAAGTAGGCAAAAGTACCTCATTTGGTTCAAAACATTCTTCGACTTTAAAAATCTCGGAAGCAAAATCGTCGTCGGACTCAAATAATAAATCCAACTCATGTTCCCAACAACGATTCTCTTCCCGATAACGGTTTTCAATTTTCTCATTCTCATACATACGTAAACCCTCACCGAATGTCATAGGTCGAGGTGCGGATCCATGAAAATGGGAACTTTGAAAATTACCGTCGGACTTAAACGAAAACTCATTATTATAAGAATTTTGAAAACTATTACAATTCGTTTCAAAATTCCTATTATAAGGAGGTAAAGGCCCAAAATCGTTGTCATCATCATAAAAATTCCAATAACCCAAGTTTTGACTTTCGTTATACTCGCCCAGAGTCATATTTGAATTTGCAATACTTTGGGATTCTAAGTATTCACCGAAAGTCATAGGATTACGAGCATTTTGAGAATTATAACAATGATTACCAAAAGAATTGGAATAAGACATGCTTACCCCAAAAATGGCTTGAGTGGCGAATTCCACAAAGTAGGTGCGTGTGGGAAATTCAAGCGTTTCTAAGTGCTCAAATGTGAAAGTCCTGCAAAAAGATTAGCAAATAATACAAATAGAAAAAAATATTATGAAATACTAAATCAAATAAAGTCTAAAACAAACTCATCCACGGCAACGATGCCATTTTGACTACGCGCGTGAAATGCGTGCTCGTGTGAGGGCACGATCGTTATTTTCGTTTCATCGCGGTAATGCAAAAACCAAAATTACGACTACACTCAACTGATGAGTATAGCGATAAGTCGGGTATCGAAAATCCACAGGGACGAGATGCTAGAATTTATAGGATCTAATACTCCTAAATAAAAGTGTAAAAGATAAATTACAAACTAAAAAGGAAAAGATGCATAAAAGGAAAATATTAATCTAGTCAAGTGTATTGAAACTAGACTAACAAAGAAAGTAAAACTATAGGTTGCGTCGAATATCCCTTACCCGAGTTAATTTGTATAAAATGGATACATGGGTCGAAAAGTTATTACAAATGCGTCTCGTTTTGATAAAATTAATTGAATCAAGGGTTGCCACGCCCCTAAATCCGCATAAAAGCCTAATAAGATTTTGGCGTCAACAAATACCCAAAAAATTGCGCACGGAAGGTCGTAAGCATGGGACATACATGATATGCCCCGTCAAATCTTCTAGGCGCAATAACTAGGACAACGCACCCGAAATAGACTCGTAAACACCATCACCAAAGCAAAGCAACGCGTCAACTCGATTGAGTTCCATTCAAATACAACCTAATTTAAATTAGCTAGAAAGCATATTAAAAACGTGGTAAATAAACGCGGTAAATAAACGCATTAAAACTACACTAGAAAGCAAGGAAATAAAGCATGTAAACCTAATTATGAAAGCATGTAAATTAATCTAGAAAGCAAGAATAAAGGAAATACACACTATATTAATGGAGATGGAAGATGGTAGCACAAATTACAATCCCAAATGGGTGTCAATCCAAGAAGAAATGAAGAAATGAGCTCTCAAACCTCCAAAACCCTAACCTAAACTACCTTAAATGAATTATATCTGTTTTTACATCAAAATTCCTTTATATAGTAAAAGGAATAAAATTAGTTAAGAAAAGGAAAAAGAAAAGAAAAGCCCAAAATATCAGCTGGAAACAGGGGATCGATCGATCGATCCCCTGTAATCGATCGATCGATGCCCAAAATATCAGCCCACTGTCTCCCCACGATTTCAGAAATATGAAGGATTGATCGATCGACCCCTTTGGTCGATCGATCGATCAAGCAGGGGTGAGCTAAGCTGCATGCTGTTTTGGTGTGTTTGCAATTCTCCTCCGCTGAAACTCCCGTAACTTCTTCGTTCTGAATAGGAATCGCTCACCGTTCACGGCCACGCGAAGCTTGCGTGGAGGGGTACAACTTCCATGTAGATGTTGGGACAGGTGTCCAGGCTATAAAAAGACTAAAATGCCCTCGAACGTGCGGTCGTGTACGAAAATTGAGCGGAATGCGTCCGAACTTCACTTAGCATCCAAATACCTATAAAAACTTAATTAACCCTTACAAAACATGTTAACGTAGAAATATGAGATTGTCTGGTTAACGAGCATAAATATAGGGAATAAGATACCCGAGGGTGCTAAAATGCGTCCGTTCGGAGGATGAAATATGCAATATTTGCGTATTATCATCTGTTCTTTAACATATATTTTTGGTAGTGCCTATTTGCACTAGCATACATAATTATAAAAAATATATACCCAACAACCAACATATTGATCAACTCTTGAAACATCATATATGCGATGACCTCAGCTTCGTCACTAGCCATATCTAACAACTTTTAAAAAAACTATATGAGCACTATTTTAAATACAACAAATGTATTTATTTTATATTAAGATATTTACCCGACACATAACCCAAAAAATGAATTGTCACTCCTACTTTTGAATAATAAAATAACATCAAACATTTATAACCGATAACAAATTAATAAAATAATGATACTTATCATATTTGGTTCAAAAAACTAATATTAATAACATTAGATACATATAAAAACACCACACATAAAATTCTTTTGATGTTTGACATCCATATCAATTTACTTTTTTCACCAACAAAAATAGCACTTGTTGGAGCAATACTAAAGACCATGAACATAAACAAATTCATGTGACTAATATTTTAGTTCAAGTCCCAAAAGACATAAGCAATAACTATCTTACATATCAACATTTCTTTTCTTTGAATACTCTCTCTCTCTCAATTATATATACTAGGCCCTAAAAAAACTTTCCAATCAACACAGGTTCAAAAAATTAGGTCAAAATACAATTTCTACCTATTTTTATAAAAAATCAACAAAAAGGTGTAGAAAACACCTTATTTATAAGGGTTTGTGCCAACAAAATTTGGTGATTTTTTTTTCAAATAGCTAGAAAATATATCTTGACCTAATTTTTTGAACATGTGTTGATTGAAAAGTCAATTTCAATTGAAAAATAAAAAATTTCAAAAAAAAGGTTTCTTAGGGCCTAGAATTAGGTGTGGTGTATTCAGTGCGATGTAGGAGAGCCTTCCACTCTCTCTCTCTCTCTCTCTCTCTCTCTCTCTCTCTCTCTCTCTCTCTCTCTCTCTCTCTCTCTCTCTCTCTCTCTTATATATATATATATATATATATATATAGTTATTAAAATAATTTTTGGTGATGAATTATAAATAATTCCATTCTCCCTCAATTTCATTACACCTAAATCTAAAATGAATTTTCAATCTCTAACTCACTGATGCCTCTTCACCAGCCTTATCCTTACCTTTTTTTTTCCATTTGTTTCTCTTTTGAGGTTTAGTTCATTTACCCCCCCCCCCCCCCATTTGTTTGCTTTCTAAATGTGCTATTTACATCATTCATTTATATTTCAAAGCTTCATCTACTTTAACTGACTGTTTTTTTTATAAGAGTGTTGTTTGTAGCCTCTGAAAAAAAACTCGAACCCAAGAAACCGAATCATCAAAAAGGGGTTCCAATCAACGAAAGAAAAAACCCACTGACGTACTATCCATGGCTTCTCCCATAACAAGAAAGCTTGTGAAAAAAAATTCACTGTCGTTGGGGGGTAAAGGCTATATATATATATATATATATATATATATTGTGAGTGTAAGAAATATCACAATAGAGATCTACAAAAATATCATAACTGTAGAAAGTAAAGATCACACACACAACAACGATATATGTGGTTCGATAACTTGCCTACGTCCATGGAGAGGTTACTATGTTCTTATGAGTGTATCTCAATTCTCGAGGTTACACCCCATTGTCACGGACCATGGTTTATAATTTATAAATGTGTAAAATAAGAGATTGAGTTATATTAACTCAATGAGATCGAAGATAACTCATGGTGTCCCTAAATATCTCCTCTGAGATTGTTGATAACCAATTTGAGTATATCCTTATGTATTTCAGTGCATGCTAAACACACGAGTATTTAATGAATAGCTAATTTGGGCTAGGGAGTCCACTTTCCATACTGGGATGGTCGGCTACTCTCTTGGGCTAAGATAAATGGGTCCCCACAATTGCCCTTAAAATTTCTACGCTGAATATTTGGGCCAACAAATTTTAATTAAGTTGAAGAACCATGGCCTAAAACTTGTCTTTAAAACTGGAGTGGCAATATTACAATTTTTCTAAATTTAAAAGGGCACGCTCATCCGAGGTCAAACACCATGGAAAATTTGTGATTTTATTGAAGAAGCCGGGATACGCTGGTCGGAGTAGGTATTTGAAGCGCCAAAATCCTCCTTGGTTCCTATGATCCATCATTAGCTCAAAGTTCAGACATGGATACATCACCTCTAACCACTATCCCCCAAACACTTCTTCGTCCATGAAACTTCCAGTATCTACTTCTTCAATTTTTTGTATTCAGAGATTCTATTAATTCCTGTAAGTTCTTCTCACTTTTTCTCTGCTTTCACTTTTTCGATTGTTCATCTTTTGTTTCTAGAGATTTTTTCTTTTTTATCATCTACAACGATGTTAGATAATAAGTCAATAATAGAATTTTAGGAAAGCTTATAATGTTTTTAATTGGGTGGAAATCGACTGTGCCCCCCTCCCTCGAGATGTCCTTGACATTGAAAGGTGACACTAGTGTCATACCCTTTTGATTACACTGGGGGGTTTGACATTTCCCCCCAACCCTCTTTTCCTTAGGTCCTTCAAATATTTTGATGTAGTCCCTACTCAGTGTGTTGCTAATGTCTGGAAGATTGTAAATGGGTTTTATAGAATAAATATGCTGCATGGAACCAATTTAGGTCTTTTTGAGCTATGTTATTGTTATGTCTGGTTGCGCACCAATAGGGACATCTTGTACTTGAAGACGAGAAGGTAATATAGGGTTTTGGTTGTGAAACTCCCTGACTCTCTTAAGGATTATTGGGATCATGGTTTTATTGCCAGGATTTGGCAACATCCTCCCCTCCCTGAGAGTAAGAGGAACCGAGGCCCTTGGATTTCTAATTTTGGGGAGGATCACATAGGTCGCTTTTTTTTCCTTTTGTTTCCTTGACGTTTCTTTTTTATCTTGTTTACTTTATGGCTACTTCTATTTCCTGTCCATTGGCTTATATTTTCTTCCTCTATTTTTTAGCTCGCAATAAAAATCAAGAACTTGGTTTGAGCGAGGTGAATGTTGTTAATCTCTTTAAAGCTTGAAGATTTTAGGAGAGATTTTCAGGTAGCGAGTACCCTCGCTCTGCAACCTATCTGTTAGAGTACGAAAACACCACCAACAATTTTATATCTCGACTAGTTGATAAAGTCCCTAACTTGAAGAGTCCTAAAGTGGGACTCTCTAAACCAATTGTGTTAGAGTAAGAAGAAGAAAAAGAAGAGGAAGGAGAGGAAAAATAGGAGGAGGGGGAGGAGTAAGAAGAAGGAGAAGAAGAAGAAGAAGAAGAAGAAGAAGAAGAAGAAGAAGAAGAAGAAGAAGAAGAAGAAGAAGAAGAAGAAGAGATGGCACCCTATGTAAAGATAAGAGTGCTCAACGTTGATGATGATGATGATCAGACCGTGTTGTTCGATTAAATAAAATATTTAAAGATAACTGAGGGTGATTCCCCAAGAGCTAGTGGTTCCAACCCGGTAGCTAAGGGGAAGGAGAAATTGAGAGAGAAAAAGAAGAGGGAAGAAGAAGATAAGAGGAAATAGAGAAAGAAAGAAAGAAAGAAGAAGAAGAGAATAAGAAAAGAAGAAGAAATAGGCTAAGAAGCGGTTGGCGTTGAAGGCCCTTGATGTGCCCTTCGTGACTGCTAATGCTGAGGGGTCAAATGTAGCCAACAGCCCCATCCTGGCCCTTAACATGCTGAAGGGGGCCGTACTTGCGACCTATTACGAGCCATTCTCGTGGATGGGATTGGCCTGGATTGCACTCAAGTCTGCCCAAGGACTTTCTCTGGTAAGTTTTTTTTCTCTTTATTCTCCTGTTTCTTCTTTTCTGCATTTGTCTTCTTTATAGTAATTTAGCTCTTTTTATTTTGCACAGTTCTTAGCTGAATTCACTACTCTCTTAGATGGTCACTCTGATCAATCAAAAAATAAATTGGAGCTGAATAATTCCCTGAAGATGTCCGAAAAAGGCTTAGTTGATGCCTGAGCTACTTGGGAGCAGGAAAAGGAGAGCTCGTAAAAGGTCAATGCCAATCTCCATCAGCCAAGGACTTGGTGGTCGCTGAGAAGGATAAGCTTACTAAAGAAAACCTAAACTTGGTCAGTAAGGTTTAGAAATTAGAGGAGGATCTCCCAAGCGAAAAGGATGAAATTTACAATGAAGGATGGAATACGACGTACGATGATGTCGAACTCTAGATAGGCTATGCCAAGAAACTGTCTGATAATACGCAAATATTGCGTATTTCATCCCTCGAACCTATGCATTTTAGCCCCCTCAGGTGCCTTAATCTCTATGTTTAAGCCCGTTAACCAGAAAACCTTGAATTTATATTGTTAACATGCTATATGAGGTATAATTGGGCTTTTGTAGGTATTTAGGTACTAAGTATGAAGTTCAGACGCATTCTGGCTAATTTTCGTACGCAATCGCACGTTCAAGGGAATGTTAGTCATTTCTCAGTTTGGGAACCTGACCCAACATCTACACAGAATATGTAGACCTCCTCGCAAGCTTCACGTGGCCGTGAATGGTGCACGAATCCGATACCTAACGAAGAAGTTACGGCGATTTTAGCGGAAGAGAAAACCAAGTGAATCAAAGCAGGAGGAAGATTAATGCAAACCTGCTTGATCGATCGATCTATAAGAAGGATCGATCGATCGATCCTTCAATTTTCATTCATCGTGGGAAGCAGTGGGCTCATATCTAATCGATCGATCAAAGGGATCGATCGATCGATCCCTTGTTTTCTGCAGATATTTTCCATTTTCTTTTCTTTTCTTTTTCCTTTTCTTTTCAAATTTAATTCCAATTTACTATATAAAGGTTTTTTGTTGTAATAATCAGATATTCAATAGATAGAAATAATTAGTTTTAGATAGTTTTAGGTTAGGGTTTGAGGGGTTTGGAGAGTTTTTCTTCATTTCTTCTTGGTTTGACACCCATTTGGGTTTGTAAGTTGACTATTCATCTCCCTTACCATTTAATTTAGTTGTATTTCCTTTATTTCCATTGTTGTAGTTTAATTTACATGCTTTCATAATTAGATTTACTTGCTTTCTAGTGTAGTTTTATCGCATTGATTTACTGTGTTTATTTATTGCATTTTTAATATGCTTTCTAGCTAATTTAGTCTAGGTTGTGTCGGATTGAACTCATTTTGGGTTGACATGTTGCTTTGCTTTGGTGATGGAGTTTATGGGTCTATTTCGGGTGCGTTGTCCTAGTTATTATGCCTAGGAGATTTGACGGGGCATATCATGTATGCTCTGTGCTTGCGACCTTGCGTGCGTAATTTTCAGGGTATTTGTTGACGCCAAAATCATATTAGGCTTTTATGTGAATTTAGGGGTGTGACAACCCTTGATTCAATTAACTGTCGAAACGAGACAGATTAATAACTCGTCGACCCATGTAACTATTTTATACTAATTAACTCGGGTGAGGGATATTCGACGCAACCTATAGTTTTTACTCACTTTATTAGTCTAGCTTTATTTTCCCTCGCCTAGATTAATCTTTCCCTTTTGTGCATCTTTTCCTTTTTTGTGTGTAATCATCTTTTACGCTTTTATTTCTGGAATATTAAACCTTATAAATTCTAGAAACTCGTCTTTGTGGATTTTTGATACCCGACTTACCGCTACACTTGTATCGCAAGTGCAATCGTAATTTAGGTTTTTGTATTGAGGCAGTGAACAGAAAACAACGATCGGCGCTTGACATTTGATAGGCGGGGTTTTGCCGCGGCGCGAGCGTCACCTACGCACCGGTCGTTTATTATATTCGACTCACCAACTCTATACAAAACCCTAAACTTATGACTACACTCAACGGGTAAGTATAGTGACCAAGTCCGGGTATCGAAAATCTACAGAGACGAGTTGCTAGAATTTATAAGGTTTAATACTTCAGAAATAAAAGCGTAAAAGGTAATTATACATAAAAGGGAAAAGATGCAGAAAGGAAAAGATTTAATCTAGGTGTGGGAAAATAAATCTAGACTAATAAAGTGAGAAAAACTATAGGTTGCGTCAAATATCCCTCACCCGAGTTAATTAGTATAAAATGGTTACATGGGTCGACGAGTTATTACGAATACGTCTCGTTTCGACAGTTAATTGAATCAAGTGTTGTCACGCCCCTAAATTCGCATAAAAGCCTAATACGATTTTGGCGTCAATAAATACTCCGGAAATTATGCACGCAAGGTCGTAAGAACGAAGCATACATGATATGCCCCGTCAAATCTCCTAGGCATAATAGCTAGGACAACACACCTGAAATAGACCCGTAAATTCCATCACCAAAGCAAAACAACATGTCAACCCGAAGTGAGTTCAATCTGACACAACCTAGACTAACTTAGCTAGAAATTATGATAAAAGCGCGGTAAATAAACGCGATAAATAAACGCAATAGAACTACACTACAAAGCACGAAAAGAAAGCATGTAAACCTAATTATGAAAGAATGTAAATTAACTACAAGAATTAAAGGAAATACAACTATATTAATGGAGAGGGTAAAGAAAAGTGTAACTTACAAACCCAAATGGGTGTCAACCAAATGAGGAAGAAGAAAGAGCTCTCAAAACCCTGAAACCCTAACCTATTCTACCTAAAATGAATTATCTATTGAATATCTGATTATTATAACAAAAAACCTTTATATAGTAAGTTGAAATTAAATTAGAAAAGAAAAGGAAAAAGAAAAGAAAAGGGAAAATATCTGCAGAAAATAGGGGATCGATCGATCAGATATGAGCCCACTGTTTCCCACGATGAATGAAAATTAAAGGATCGATCGATCGATCCTTCTGATCGATCAATCGATCTAGCAGATCTGCATCAATCTTCCTCCTGCTTTGATTCACTTGGTTTTTTCTTCCTCTAAAATCGTCGTAACTTCTTCGTTAGGGATCGGATTCACGCACTGTTCGCGTCCACGCGAAGCTTACGAGGAGGATACATCTTTCGTGAGATGTTGGGCTAGGTACCTAAACTGTGAAATGACTAAAATGCCCTTGAACATGCGATTGCGTACAGAATTTAGCCGAAATGCGTCCGAACTTCATACTTAGTACATAAATACCTACAAAAGCCCAATTATACCTCGTATAGCATGTTAACAATATAAATCTGAGGTTATCTGGTTAACGGTCTTAAATATAGAGATTAAGGCACCCGAGGGGGCTAAAATGCGTAGGTTGAGGGATGAAATACGCAATATTTGCGTATTATCACACCCCCAACTTACACATTGCTAGTCTGTAACAATGAAATAGGATGCAACAAGAACTACAATCAAACCAAAAGTAGGATACAAGTGAAAAAATATGGTATAAAAGCATAAGGCCACTTTCGCAGGCGATTCGATTGCATTTAGTGTATGTAATAAGCCGTTAAACCCCTAAGTTACCCTAGTGGACGAGTGTCGTCTCGTGAGGGTTTTCAGGGATGAAACCTACAAACATCATATGGTTTCCTCAAAATATGCCCAACCCAACATGTAACAAGCCCAATAATAGCAAACAAGATTTTATACACATTATTAGCACATTGAACGAATTCAAACAGAAGTCCGAAATCATTAACATTATAGAATGCACCTCATAGAATTGAAACCTTAAAATGTGGGAGGGGAGAGAGCACATGCAAAAGTGTGATTTGGCAAAAACTTATATAAACCAGATAAACATTAAAGCAAGCATATATTCAATCCTCATGGGCATTATACTCATCAAGTGAATTCACTCGAAACAGGGAGTTAACACACAGAACATATGGGCATAAAGAGTAAATATAAATGGAAACTAGGCCACACACATGTCACAAATGAAGAATGCTATATATAAAATGAAAAATTATAATCTCAATGAAAGATACCGCACATTAAAAGAGGCGAAATATATTTTCACAATTTATTAAGACTATTTCAACTTTTAAATTAAATGCACACTAAGATCACATTGGACTTTAATAGTGTTGTAATGTAGGTTTGGCTAGGGTATGAAATAAAGGATATGTATGTACGGATTCAAAGTGTTCGGAATGAAAACTCAGGATAATGGGAAGAATGCGGGAAAAATCAAAATTGGAAAACAAGTTCCAAGCAAGCATTGGATATATCATTTGGGGAGAGTAATCAAAGCTTATTGAACACTATACAACATATACAAATTTCTCTTTCTTTTCTTCTCTTTTCTTTTATTTTCTTTTCTTCTTTTTCTCATGTTTTCTTTTGCTTTTTGCTTTCTTTTTTTCATCATTTTTTTCACATCTCTTTTCTTTACTTTTGACACTCTCACATGCCTAAATTGCAATCGCAACACAACAACATCATTCAATCCCAGGTAACATTCCAAACAAAGGTATGGAAGGTAATATGTATGGTTTATAACTCCAATATGGAGTTGGTTATGGGATTTAGGTTATGAAACGAAGGGATATATTTAGGCTCAAAGGGGTTAAGGAGGGAAAACATTTAAGGTGAGGTCAAGGCTAATATGGGTGATATAACAAAGATTGCCTATGATCATTTCCTAAAGTTTACGCAATTCTCGAGTGAAAACAATATATGAAAATCATGCTCAAGTAATGCATTTCAACATGAACTCAATTAATGAACTATCAAATGAAAGAATAGAGAGATTACCAACAACGGTAACGTTTTCAAAGAGGAAATAATAGTGTATACACTCACAAACGATGAAAGGTACAAAGCTTACTTGGTGTAAGTATATACAATGCAACAAAAGATTATCGAGTTATAAAAATCTTAAACCAAATCAATAGAGCAATAAAAGAGCATGTGCTCATGGGATTAAAGTTTAATTCATGAAGTTATTCATAATATCAATGATTGAGGACTAAAGTCTAATAACTTCTAAAATCGAGAGCATGCATCATTGGGTTGTCAATTGGATCGAGCAATTATTGAAATTTATCATCGGAAACAAAGGAAAAATGCCCAATAAAGGAGAAAAAAGAAACAAAATATTTTTGAAATTTTTGAAGAAAAGCATACTAAGTAACTAACATGTGAGCAAAAACATGGACTAAATAAAGAAATGGATACAATATACCACACCCCCTAACTTAAAACCTGACATTGTCCTCAATGTGAATTAAAAACCAAGTTAAAGAGAGGAAAATAACGATATTATCCAAAATTGGAGCGATACCCGTAAGAACAAGTCCAAAGAATCTACAAAACAAGTTAGTACCGAGCATAGCAAAAAAAATAACAAAGAATTAACTAATTACACTAGACTAAGTTAAAAAGGAAAAGATAAAAATTATAAAAAGCTAACTATATACAACCTACTATTTAGGCTTCACACTAACTGTACACTAGAAGTCTAAATATATGAGGGTCCACCATGAAAATGATTTGACTTTGGAGGATAACTGGTGTACCCTCAGTCTCAAGCATGACTTTCGATAAATATGAATTTCGTTTGAACAACGGAAGGCATGTGTAAGGCAGAAGAAATGAACCATCGCCAATTAAATGTTTTGGAGGGACGATGAGGGATTTGGATTGAACGGGTGACAAAAACATGTGGGGGCCGATAAAATCAGAATATCCTCCCAAAGATTTTGAAATTATAATGGGAGGTGGCGCACACGAAGGCAAAGATGCGATCGTGGAAGGCGACTCGAGCAAGTACTCCTCGTCGACGAAAAGGTTTAACACATTAAAGTTTAAAATCGATTCATCGGGTACTTGTAACGGTGTGATAACAGAAAATGAAAATGGGGAGGAAAGAAATTCAAACTCAAGAGATGCATCTTCATCGCTTGAAGATTGAGTTTCGAAAGAAGTAAGATCATTTTCAATGAAATGTTCTTCTTTGGGGGCCAAAGAAGAAATCATTTCATTGCAAATAGATATTATGTCATTTTCATGCTCACTTTAAATATTTATTACGCAATGGGCAAAGTCGACAATGATTTGTTCCAAAGTAGGCACAAAGTCCTCATTTGGTTCGAAACATTCCTTGACTTCAAAAGTCTCGAAAGAAAAATCGTAGTCGGATTCAACTAATAAATCCAATTCATGTTCCCACAAACGATTTTCTTCCCGATAACGATTTTCAATTTTCTCATTCTCAAGCATACGCAAGCCCTTGCCAAAAGTCATAGGCCGAGGCGCGGATTCTTGAAAATGGGAACTTTAAAAATTATCATCGGACTTAAACTTAAACTCATTATTATAAGAATTTTGAAAACTATTTCAATTCGTTTCAAAATTCCTATTATAAGCAATTAGAGGCCCAAAATCATTATCATCATCATCATCAAAATTCCAATAACCGAAATTTTGACTTTCATTATACTCGCCCAAAGTTATATTTGAATTTGTAATTTTTTGGGACTCTAAGTATTGACCGAAAGTCATAGGATTATGGGTATTTTGAGAATTATAACAATGATTACCGAAAGAATTGGAATAAGACATGCTTACCCCAAAAATGGCTTGACCTGGCGAATTCCACAAAGTAGATGCGCGGCGAAAATTCAAGCGTTTCTTGGCGCTAAAATGTAAAAGTCCTACAAAAAGGTTAGCCAAAAAATGCAAATAGAAAGAAAATACTGCGAAATAATAAATCAAATAAATTCTAAAACAAACTCATCCCCGACAACGGCGCCATTTGATAGGCAGGGTTTTTCCGCGATGCGGGCATCACCTATGCACCGGTCGTTTGTTATATTCAGCTCACTAGCTCTATACAAAAACCTAAACCTATGACTACACTCAACGGGTGAGTATAGCGGCCAAGTCCGGGTATCAAAAATCCATATAGACGAGTTGCTAGAATTTATAAGATTTAATACTTCAGAAATAAAAGCGTAAAAGGTAATTATACACAATAAGGAAAAGATACAGAAAGGGAAAGATTTAATCTAGGCGTGGGAAAATAAAACTAGACTAATAAAGCGAGAAAAACTATAGGTTGCGTCGAATATCCCTCACCCGAGTTAATTAGTATAAAATGGTTACATGGATAGACGAGTTATTACGAATGCGTCTCGTTTCTACAGTTAATTGAATCAAGGGTTGTCACGCCCCTAAATTCGCATAAAAGCCTAATATGATTTTGACGTCAACAAATACCCTGGAAATTACGCACGCAAGGTCGTAAGCACGAATCACACATGATATGCCCCGTCAAATCTCCTAGGCGTAATAACTAGGACAACGCACCCGAAATAGACCCGTAAACTCCATCACCAAAGCAAAGCAACATGTCAACCCGAAATGAGTTCAATCCGACCCAACCTAGACTAACTTAGCTAGAAAGCATGATAAAAATGCGGTAAATAAATGCAATAAAACTACACTACAAAGCACGGAAAGAAAGCATGTAAACCTAATTATGAAAGCATGTAAATACACTACAAAGCAATAATTAAGGGAAATACAACTATATTAATGGAGATGGTAAAGAAAAGTGTAACTTACAATCCCAAATGGGTTTCAACTAAATGAGGAAGAAGAAAGAGCTCTCAAAACCCTCAAACCCTAACCTATTTTAACCTAAAATCAATTATCGATTGAATAACTGATTATTACAATAAAAAACCTTTATATAGTAAGTTAGAATTAAATTAGAAAAGAAATGAAAAAAGAAAAGAAAAGGGAAAATATCTGCAGAAAATAGGGGATCGATCGATCAGATATGAGACCACTGCTTCCCACGATGAATGAAAATTGAAGGATCGATCAATCGATCCTTCTGATCGATAGATCAATCAACAGGTATGCATCAATCTTCCTACTTATTTGATTCACTTGGTTTTCTCTTTCGCTAAAATTATCGTAACTTCTTCGTTAGGGATTGCATTTACGCACCGTTCGTGACCACGCGAAACTTACGAGGAGGGATACATCTTCCGTGTAGATGTTAGGCCGGGTGATCGAATTGTGAAATGACTCAAATGCCCTTGAACGTGCGATTGCGTACGAAAATTAACCAGAATGCGTCTGAACTTTATACTTAGTACCTAAATACCTACAAAAGCCCAATTATACCTCATATAGAATGTTAACAATATAAATCTGAGGTTGTATGGTTAACGGGCTTAAATATAGAGATTAAGGCAACCGAGGGGGCTAAAATGCGTAGGTACGAGGGATGAAATAAGCAATATTTGCGTATTATCACTGCCCTTCAAAAAAGGATGGGACCAAACACTGGGGGCAGTGGGAGTTCCCTCTGATTTTTAAATATTTAAGATTCACTCTCCTGGACCCAACCCTCTTGTAGAGGAAGAGCCTCCCGTTGGTCAGCCTGCCAACCATGCTGAAGATGAATCTACTGAGGTTGGGATGGCTGTCGACCAAGAGAGGAGAGCTATTGAAAAGGGGAAGGCAATAGATAACTCAGAGTAGGTGAAGGAATAGAGCCTCTTAGCTTAGGATTTATTTTTTATTTTTTAGTGCCTTATAATTTTCTTTTTATCTCGATTGTAATGGCCTTTAACCCCCCTCTATCAGTTAATGAAAAGGAATTTTGCTTTCATAGATGTGTTCTGCCCTTTTATTTTTGCTGAAGTTTAATTGTATTTATATTTGTTGTGCTTTTTGTATCTCGATGAGGACTACATCCCCTACCTCAAAGTTGGGGATGATTATGGGACCAAATATCAACATTCAAGCTCGTAAGGCGTTCATAAAGGCTTGTAAGTCCTTGAGGGTGAGGATTGCACAATACAATGATCAGTCCGAGCTGGTCTCCAAGCTGAAGGATGATCTTCAAGTTATCGAGGAGATCGGTTCTTCAGTTCAAGTGGAGATGAATGGTTTGAGAGCCAAACTTATGGAGAGCCAGGACGTGAGCCAAGTGGGCGAAGTGCTTCAAGCTGAGAATGATGCTCTGAGGAAGGAGTTTGTCGAGCTAAAAAAGGATATCCAAAAGGCATACATTATTACAGCCAAAATCCAAAGAGATGTTACGAGGCTGAGACACTTGTTCATAATGGGTCCTCAAGAAGCATGAGCAAATCATTATGATGAGGGCTAGACTGATGCACCATGGAGACTAAAGGAGTCTAAGGATGTTATGTTTAAGCATGGGTGGTTGACTGCCCTCAGGAGAGTCAAGACTCCTAATGAATCAGACCTATAATATAAGTACCAAGTTAATTTCCTTGCATATCGTCACATCCCTTCTCTAAGGACGACAAATGGATTCCCATCGATGCCATTCTTGCCTAGCTCCTATACCATTACCTTGAAGACAATGAGGAGGTGTTCACTCCTAATCCTAATGATGTTCGAAGAGCATGCATAGCTAATTATCTTTCTCGCCATCCATAGTTGATCTAAGTTTTTGTTTGGTCTTTGTGTATTTTATCTTCTTCTAAGTATACTTTCCATTTTTTGTCAATATACAAAGTTTAATTTTTCAACTTGTTCCATATGTTGAGCATGCATTGACTAAACATGAGTTAATAATGGTCTTTGTGTTTTGACTGCTAAGTGGAAAGAGTTGACGTTTACTGACCACTTAGGACCTTAGTTGACCACGTGATACTAATGATCATTTTAGGCTTTTGGCTAATTAAATGAGTTAATATTTAAGATTAATTATTTTGGTATTCTTAGCCGACTGAATAATTCATGAACAAATGTTAACCATTTTGAGCCCTTGCCGACTAAATGAGCTTGCTAACTTGTGTTCGAACATTCTCCCAGTCTAATATGCCGTAGCAGTATTATTCCATACGCCTTACCTTTTAAGCCGTGTCGTCACACCCCCTTAGGTGAGATGATGGCGAGAATGTACCTAGTTAATGAGCAACCCGTCCGATCAGGTTTTAAGTGACCAACACATTTGGCGACCAACCTAAGTTGGATTTTTTACCTAAGGATCCCCTGTAAGGCTTTTGCTATTGCCGGGGAAACTCATGAGGTCTATTGTGTTTGTGACAAAGACATGAAGGTTTTATCAATTGAAGTATTTTAATAACTTATTGTAATTACTGTAAACCCTTCTCGACATAATGAAATCCTTTTATTGGAATAAGTCGAACAACTTATTATAATCTACAAGAGTTTTGTTAGGCACGAGGAAGTTCTTTAGCTAATACAAGATAAAAAACTTTCTATGAATAAAGGTAACATCTACTAGTGATTGAGGAAGTTATCATTTGGAAACGATGCATAATGCTGAGATTCATAACAAGAAATTTAAAGCAACCAATATATGAGATCAAAATGCGAGGGACAATTTGGCCTTTATTCATTGAATAACAACTTACAAGCGACATAAGTTTAAAATAAAAATTTTCGTAAACTAAATGTGATGATAAAAGATAAATAAGACTAGAAGTAGAACTTCTTGAGATTGGTTGCGTTCCAAGCTCTTGATATCTCCTTTCCCTCCAGTATTTCCAAATGATATGATCCTTGAAGTTCATCCCTGATTACCTTAAATGGTCCTTCCCACTGCCAAGGACTTTCCTTAGGCTATAGTCATCCACTTGGAGTTTCCTCGAATTGATTTTTTTATTGTACTACTGGGCCAGATGCTATTGGTAGGAAGCCATCTTGATCATGTCCTTTTCTCTCCGCTCATTTATTAAGTCAAGTTCAGTGTATAATTCATCATTGTTTAGGCCTTGGTTGACCAAGGTGGTTCTCTTGGTAGGGAGATCTTCTTCTAACGGATTAATAGCTTCCATTTTATGGGCGAGTGCAAAGGGTGTTTCTCCAGTTGGTCTCCTAGGAGTAGTGCGGTAGGCCCACTGAACATGGGGGAACTTGTCTACCCATGCACCTTTTTCTTTTTCCGGCCTCTTCTTGGGGCCATCAAGCATGGTTTTGTTAGAAGCTTCTGCCTGACTGTTGCTTTAGGTTATACCATAGAACTGAAGCGGTGCTTAATTCCATGGTCGTTACAAAAACCTTGAAATAATCTACTTTCAAATTGTGTGTCGTTATCGATGATGATAGTTCTTGGTACCCCAAAGCGCATTATAATGCTCTTCTAGATAAACCTTATCATATCGATGTCATAAATATTCGCTAGTGGTTCTACCTCTACCCACTTGGTGAAGTAGCCTTTTTCGACTAATATATACTTGCAATTTTCAGGTGCAATAGGTAGTGGTCCCACAATATCTAGTCCCTATTACGTGAATGACCAAGGACTAATTGGGATTTCAGGTTGTCAGCTGGCTGGCGGACCACAGAAGAGAATTTTTGGTACTTTTCATATCTGCGAACATAGGTACTTGCGTCCTTTTGCATGTGAGTCCACCAATAGCCTTCTTTAATCGCTTAAAAGTGCAAATGACCTCCCTCCGCACGACTCCAACAAATACCATCATAAAGTTCGTTGAGAACTTGCTCGGTGTCGTGTGGGTGGACGCATTGGAGGTAAGGACCCATGAATGATCTTCATATAGAGCTTTCCTCCTAGGGCAAGGTAAAAATGGGTTACTTTCACCCTTACTTGATAAGCCAGTCTTTTATCATTTGGAAGCATGTCACTCCTTAGATAGGTAATGATAGGATCCATCCAAATATGGGCCTTCTCTGTGAGGAAGACTTCTTCGACAATCGTCATCTAGTCGATGCCTGACTGGGCGAGGAACTCTATATGGATAGTTCTTTTGAGATCAGAGTTCACTGCTGATCTTAGGTCTTCTAAGGCATCATCATGGTTATTCTGCCCCCAGGGGAACTGTTGAAATTAACCTTCTCAAATCCTACCATAATTTCTCTTACTACGACGAGGTAGGTTGCCATCCTATCATCTTTTACGTTAAAATCTCCACTCACATACTTGGAGACCAATTTGGTTTTGTCGAATTTGTTGAGGCTTCTTGCCCCCAGCATTTAGGCCTTGCACAAGACAACGATTAGTGCTTCATATTTAGCTTCGTTATTGAAGGCTTCAAATCCCATCCTGATTCCTTATTTGATGACAGCGTCTCCTACTCATGCCCCCTTAAAATTGGAGGCTCGATCAACGTATAGGGTTCATTCCATAGACTGTGCTTCCTCGTTTGTTGGCTGCTCTATTTCGTGTTAGTCGATAGGCCGATCCCCCATATATTCGGTGATAAAATTAGCCATGACTTATCCCTTAATTATTGTTCTTGGTTAAAAGTGGATATCGAATATGTAGAGCTCGATCGACCATTTTGAGAGTCATCTAGAAAGGTTGCCTTTCCGAAAAATAGCCTTAAAGGGATAGAAACTGATCACGGTTATTGAGTGAGCTTCTAAGTAATGCTTCAGCTTCCTTGAGGCAACTAATAATGCATAGGAAAGCTTCTTCAGGGGCAAGTAGCATTGTTCTGCATCCAGAAGAGTCTCGCTAGAGTAATAGATGGGGTACTATCCGCCTTCCCTCTCGCATACTAAAGAAGAGTTAACATCATAGTTTAATACTGCAAGATAGAGGTATAAAGGATCTCCATCGTCGGGAATAACCAATAGGGGAGGTTTACTGAGGTATCTCTTCCAAAGCATTTAAGTAGTTATCATTCCACATGACGCCTTTGTCCTTCTTTAAAAGCTCAAAGAATGATCGACAACATTTTAAGGACTTGGAGATGAAACGGTTGAGTGTTGTGAGCATACCAATAAGCTTTTGAACATCTCATAAAGTCCGTAGAGGATGGACCTGGTGATCGTGTCAATCTGATTAGGATTGGCCTTAATTCCTCTTTTACTGACCAAATAGCCCAGAAACTTTTGTGACTAGACTGAAGGAACACTTATTTGCTTTAAGCTTTGTTCGGTACGTCCTGAGGATCTCAAAGGTTTTGGCTAGGCCCGTGAGTTAGTCATCTTTATTTTTGCTCTTGACTAGCATATCATCTATGTTTACCTCCATTGTATCTTCCATATGCTTCTTAAACATCTTCGTGACCAACCTCTGATAAGTTACACCTTCATTATTTAGGCCAAACGACATGACCATGCAGCATTATAACCCATTTGGGGTTATGAAGGACTTTTTGTCCTGGTCGGGGACGAACAACGAAATTTAATGGTACCCTGAATAGGCATTCAGAAAACTCATCCTTTCGTGTGCTGTTGTAACATCAACTAGCTGATCAATCCTAAACAGTGGGAATGTGTCTTTAGTACAGGCCCCGTCGAGGTCTGTGAATTCAATACAGACCCTCCAATTTTTGTTACTCTTTCGTACCACCACTAGGTTAGATAACCACTTGGGGAACTTAACTTCCCTAATGGATCCTCCATCCAGAAGCTTCCCTATTTCATTCTCCAGTGCTTTATCCTTCTTGAGGGCTCTTCGACGAGCCCTCTGAGTGATTGACTTGTAGGTTAACATGCAGATGACTATGTCAGGATCAATCCCAGGCAGATCGTATGGCTCCCAAAAAAAACATCTAGATTACTTATCAATAAGGCAATAAACTCTTTCTTTTTGTGATCGGCTAGTGCAGTTCCGATAAAAAACTTTCTTTAGGGAAAGTTATGATCAGCTCTAACTTCCTCCAGGCTTCAATGATCTTGTCAGCGAGGTGGACCCTGGTCTCCTCCACTCCTGATCAGTCATACCATAATTTATATTTGGAGGGTGTAGTCCCATCCTGGTCTTCCTCTAGGGCATCTTTTGGTTCCTTTTGCTTCTCCTTCCTAGTGCATATGACTATAATAAATCAATTTCTTACACTGGCCTAGTCGCCGCAAATCCCGACTACGCCCTGATCGGTGATACACTTCATCTTCTGGTGGTAGGTAGATGATACGAATCTCAAAGCGTGCAACCAATATCTACCTAGAATGATATGATATTGGGACTCAATGTCAACCACCAAGAACTTGATTAACTTTGAGATGTTTCGTGCCCTAATCGGTATACCTAGAGGCATTGTAATTCTCCATGCAAAGCTAACTAACGGAATTGTGGCCTCCTTGAGGTCGACTAGGTTGAGCTTTAGCTTGTGGAACAGCTCTTGGTACATCACCTCTGATGAGCTTTCTTGATCCACCAGCATCTTATCGACATCCTAATTTTTAATCATGAGGGTTATCACGAGTGCAACGTGCTGTGGAGTCCTTAATCCGATCAAATCTTCTTCAGTGAAGATGATGCATTTAGTGTAGTTGACATCCTCTGGTCTCCGGTTCTTACATCTTGGCTCTTTTCAGGGTCAATCTGGAATGCCTCTATGATAAAAGTAACCCTCTTCAGCTCCATTCGAAGAGCATTCCCTTGGATCCTCTTTAGGTCAAAAGCTCCATGGATTTCTGTGAACTCCTATCCTACGTTGTCATCAACGACATCATTTGGTTTCTGGTCTCCATAGGCTGCGATCTTGTTAGATTTCTTTTCTATGTATTCTTTGATATTCCAAGATCGGGTCAACTCTTCCAAGTGTGACTTCAGAGCCTCATAATTCTCAGTTCTGTGGTCGCCCTCTTATGGAATGCACATCTCAGCGCGTGACAACTGGCGGGAACTGCAGTGCAAGTGTTTAAAGATATGCACCAGTCGTTATGATCGATTACCACCGCTATGAAAAAACTTAAACTATGACTACACTTTTTTAAGGGAGTACAACGACTAGTACAGGTATAAAAAATCCATAGAGACTAGTTGTTAGAATTATATTGATTTAATACTTGAGGAATAAAAGTGTAAAAGATAATTGTTAAAAAAAAGATAATACTAGGCATGTGTTTAAACTAAGATTACCAAAATGAATAAAAACTATAGATTGCGATTAATATACCTCACCTAGGCTTAATGCATATAAATGGTTACATGGGACTACGAATTTACTAAGATTGAATCTCATTTCGATAATCAATTAAATCTAGAGTTGTCACCCCCTAAATTTTCATAAAAGCCTAATATGATTTTTGCGTCAACAAATACTTCAAAAATTACGCACACAAGGTCGTAAACACGGAGCATACATGATATACCCCGTTAAATATCATAGGCATAATAACAAGAACAACCTAATCTAATTAAATACATAAAACTGATCACCATAGCAAAACAACCCATTGAAACTAAGGTGAGTTCAATCAATCACAACGTAATTTAAGTTAGCTAGAAAGCATCATAGATGACATGTATTAAATGCAAGAAATAAATGAAAGCAATAAATAAATCAAGAAATATAAGTTAGAAAGCAAGTAAATAAACAAAATGTAACTTACATCAATGGAGGAGAAGGAGGAATAGTAACTTACAAACCCAAAATGGGAAGGAAAACCTAGGAGAGAGAAACTCTCAAACCCTAACCTAAAAATGATCTAAAATGATATATATATATATATATATATATATTTACAAATAAACAAAACCCCCCTTATATAGTAAGTTGAGAAAGAAATAAAAGAAAAGGAAATAAAAAGGAGTGAAGTGGAAAAATCTGGGAGGACAGGTCGACCGCGGCTAAGGGGCCGATCGGTCGGGTGTCAAGGATGATGCCCCCTATTTCCTTCGTAGGTTAAATAATAAATCATCGGTCGACATGGGGCTCAAGGCCGATCGACTGGTCCCATGTTTTCTGGTGTTCTTTGGTATTCAAAAGGGAGATAAGATGCTTCCCAAAAATGGCTCTAACTTCTTCGTTCGAACTAGAAACGACGTGCTGTTTGCGGTCACAAAAAGCTAACTCGATGAACTAAGCTTTCGTGGAATTCCACTGAGTCGAAAATGAAGTGTGAAATGACTAAAATTCCCTTGAAGTTTAGTCCGACGATGAAACTTCTCCGGAATGCAACCAAACCTCACTTTAAGGGTTCCAAAACCTACAAAAGCTCAATTAAACCCGAAAAGCACAACCTCGGTTTTGGACATATATATATAGGCATAAGGAACATGAAAAGTGCTAGAATGCATAAAGATAACGGGCGCGGATATGCAATATTCATGACTAATCACCCCCCCCCAACTTAGACATTGCTAGTCCCTAGTGATGAAACAAACAAGCCTGTCCATAGAAGGAGGTATAAAAAGTATATATGCATAAAACTATCAATGCCACTTTCGTAGGGAACACGACCACATGCAATAAGTCGTTAAACCCCTAGGTTACCCTAGTGGACGAGTGTTGTCTCGTGAGGGTTGTCAAGGATGAAACCCACAAATATAAAAGTTTCCTAAAAAAGTATGCCCGACCAACATGCGAAAAGACCAACAATACCGAAAAAGATTTCAAACACATTATTAGCAAAGGGAATGAATTCACACAAAAATGTCCGTATTATTAACATTATAGAATGAACTTCGTAGAATTGAAACCTTAAAATGTGGGGGGGTATAAGCATTAAAGTATGCATATATGTCAATCCTCACCGGATATTACACTCAACAAATAAAATCACTATGAAATGGGAGGTAATACACGGGACATGCGGGCATAAAGAGTAAATGTAAATGAAAGCTAGGCCATGCACATGTCACTAAAGAAGAACACTATATATAAAATGAAAAACATGTAATCTCAATGAATGATACCGCTATTAAAGGAGGCGAAATGTATTTTCACATATTATCAAAACTATTTAAACTTTTAAATTGAATTCACCCTAGGATCACGTAGGACTTTATAGGGTTGTAATGTAGGCTAGGGGTTAAGGTTATAAAACATAGGGAATTATGTACGGATTCAAAGCTGTTTGGTGATGAAAAATTTGGGATAATGAAAAATTGTGGGCAATTACAAATCGAAAAATGATTCCATAACAATCATTGGATATGAAATTGGAGAGAGAAAATGAAGGTTATTTAACACTAAATACAATATGTACATCTTTCTCTTTCTTTTGTTTTCTTCTTTTTCTCACCTTTTCTTTTGTTTTCTTATTTTTCTCACTTTTTCTTTTGTTTTCTTTCTTCTCTTTTTCTTAACTTTTTCTTTTCTTCCACACTCTCACATGCTTGATTGCAACCATATAACACAAACATCATTTAATCCCAAGTATCATTCCAAACAAAGGTATGGAAGGTGAAATACATGGTTTATAACTCCAGTGTGGAGTCGGTTATGGGATTGGGGGTTATAAAACGAAAGGCTATATTAAGGCTCAAAGGAGTTGACGTGGACACATATTTAAGGTGAGGTCAAGGCCAGTATGGGTGATACACATAAAAGAGGTCTTATGATCCTTTTCTAAAGTTTAAGCAATTGTTGAGTCAAAATAACTTTAAAAATCATGATCAAGTAACACATTTCAAGATATGAACTCAATTAATGAATGATGAATGTAATAATAGTGAGATTACCAATGACTGTAATGTTTTCGAGGAGGAAAGAGTAGTGTATAACACTCACAAATGAAGAAAAGAACAAAGCTCACTAGGTGTAAGTAAATACAATGCAATAAAAATTAGCGAGTTATAAAAATCTTAAACCAAATCAATTAAACAAGAAAAGCGCATGTGCTCATGGGATTAAAGTTTAATTCATGAATTTATTCATAATATCAATAATTGAGGACTAAAGTCTAATAACTTATAAAATCGAGAACATGCATCATTGTATTGTCTATTGGATCAGACATTTATTGAAATTTATCATTGGAAACAAAGGAACAAATGCCCAATAAAGGAGAAAAAATAAAAGAAAATCTTTTCAAAATTTTAATTTTTTACAAGAAAAGCATGTTTGTGAAGAACATATAATCAAATCAAAGAAACTACCAATGAATGGATATAATATCCCACACCCCCTGACTTAAAGCTGACAGTGTCCTCAATGTGAATTAAGAACCCAGCTAAAGAAAAGAAAATAATGATATTACCCAAAATGGAGCGATCTCACGAAAGTACAAGTCCAATGATTCTAAAAAACTTGCTAGCACCAAGCATAAAAAATAAATAACAAAAACTTAACTAATTATGCTGGACAATAAGTAAGAATAAAGAAAAAAAATAAACTAACTATTTACAACCTACAATTTGAACTTCTACCTAACTATACACTAGAAGTTGAAATTTTTGAGGGTCCACCCAAAAAACAATTTGACTTTGAGGAAAATCGGTATACTCTCATTTTCATGCATACCTTTAAAAAAATAGGACTTCCGTTCAAACAACGAAAGGTATTTATAAGGCGGAAGAAATGAACCATCATCAATTAATTTTTTTTTGCGCGTGGGGGGGGGGGGGGGGGGTGATGGGGAATTTGGATTGAGCGGGTGACAAAGATACATGGAATAAAAAAAGAATTTTCTCCCAAAGATTTTGCAATCGGTATGGGAGGTGGCGCACATGGAGGCAAAATTACCTTCATGGAAAGCAACTCGAGCAAGTAATCCTCATCAGTGAAAGGGTTAAACATTTTAAAGTTTTGAACTGATTCATTGGAAACTTGTATCGATTTGATAATGGAGAGTGAAAAGGGGGAGGAAATAAATTTAAACTCAAGTGATGAGTCATCTGTAATACCCCGTAATTTTAAATGACTTTTAAAATGGGTTATATTTTAAATTAATGGATTAATTGGATTTTATTATTAATTAATTCATTTGGGTTTTATCCGGACGGTGGATATTAAAATGGATGATTCTGAATATTACTTAAAGATATTTAGGTAATATATGAATGTGATGTCATTGATATGAGTGTATGATATAAATTCGATAATTTATATTTTTAATCAGACGCGGTATGGGACGTATCGGGACTAGTTTATTAAATTAAAAAGGATATTTATTTTCTATCGACCTTATAGTCATTTCGACTGCGTCGTTGCATTCGGAAGGTTCGAAATAGTCATAAAAGTCTATTTGGATGTTAATTTTGAGTCTCGGATCATTTGGAAATGAATAGACAACCCGAAAAGGCATTTTGGTCATTTTCTAGGGGGGATGAATAGTGATTTCGGATTTTGTCCTATTATGTATATTGGTAGATTAAGTGTATGTGGGTTATTCATCTCCTCTACACAAAATAGAGAAGTCATATTCCTAGAGAGAGTGAAAGGGTGCTTGGGAAGGGAAAAGCCTACTTGGGAAGGAGAAGAACAAGAACCAAGGTTCACCACCACCAACCACCACCGGAGGTTGACCGGAGAAGGGACAACCAACTGAGATATACTACACCAAAGGATCAGACCTTCAGTAAAGGCAAGTGTTTGATAATGGCAATTTAAGTTTGTATATTGTCCATGTTAGAATAGTATGAAAAGAGAAGATTATTCATGTTTGGAAGAAATAATGGAGTATTAAATGGATTTCTGGGAACTGAAATGATATAGGAATTTAACTCATGTTCTAGGATGAAAATAATCACGAAATAATCATATATATATGGAAGAAAAATCTGAAAACCATTGAAGTGTTCTTGAAGTTAATATGTTGATGATTTTTTGGAAAATGAGGAGATAAACATGCTTTTTAATCCAATCCCTTGATGATTCTAGGATGTTTAGAGTATTGGAAATCGTTCATATATGTTGATATATCATGTGTTAAAGATTATAAGTCATTTGGGATGTTTAGATGAAGGTTTAAATGATCATAAGTTGCTAAACCCGTAGTTCCTGAAATGCAGAAAAACCAGGCTGTGACCTGAGGGATCGATCGATCGACCCCTGCCTTCGATCGATCGACCTCCCCAGAATATGTAAAGTTGTTTCTTTTTAAATGTTGATTCTTATCCGAAAACTTTTGTGGATCTTTGGTGATTATTATTTGGATATTATGGGACTTAGAAAATATCAGTAAGCCCTTGATAAGATTTGAATTAATTTGATTTGGATTCAAGTGATTAAAATGATGAAAATTATATTGAATGGAATTTCGGTTGCTAGATTCATTTGTTAAATTTCAAATGGGGATGTATGAGGATTTAAGATAGGACCAGTAGGGGTGATTTAATATAACACCTGGGTATCCTTAAGTTTACAAGAGGGTTTAATCCTAAGTGAAAGAAGATGTGTTTATAAGAGATTTGAAACTATCGATTTTAACCTTAATTAAAAGGAGAACTAAACTCGTAGTAATTCGGGAGAAATGATGTTATGGACCAGTAGGATATTAGTGACTTCTTACTGAATATATGTTGAGGAAAAACCTATTTAAATCATGTGTATTGAGTGAGGGTAGCCTTAGGGTTACAATTTGAACATCAAGGACTGAGTTTAAGCTCATTATTGATTTCGCAAGGAAGGAGTGTAATACAAGAGCGTAGTGGTGTGTCTCCTGGATAGAGATGGGAGTTTAGAACACATTTGGTTGAAAGAAGGTATGAGGTTATCCCGATCGCATAGTTGAAGTTGTCGGACCTCCTCACTCGACAAAGTTAAGTAGTAGTGTATTGGAGGGGTTCCTTGTTTGGATTTCACTTTGCGAGACGCTCCGCGCATGAACCTTAATGACGTCGGGAGTGGAGAGATGTTATAGGATGCGAGGATAATTAAATTATGAAGTAAAGATATGATATTTTAATACGTGGAATTTAAGAGGGTTATAATGCTACGTATGGGAAATATCTTAGGGTAGTGATATTACCTTATTGATATTATATTATAGGTATGATAATACCTATTTGATTGATTAATGATTTATGTGTATGACATACCTAGCTTACTTGCTATCGGTGGGAGGTTTGCGCGTGAGGGCAGTCATATCCTGATGAATCCATGGGATCTTTGATTTGTCGCTCGAGAACATAGGTCTATGAAAGACTTATCGGGGAGTTGATAAGTCCGCTGACTGTGGGTACGTAGGTATGTGCGTGACCCATGGATACGAGAACTATGTTCGCCTCCAATTTATTTGTTGTTGTTTGTGGTTCGTGGAATCTTACCGAACCTTTAGTCCCCTATTCGGCGACCTGCGATGATGGGACATGATAGCAGAGTCATGCATTGCACCGCAGCTGTGACTCGGGGTGCCGTATTATATATGAATATATATATAATGGATTAAATGATTTAAGGGATATATATTGTGGTTAAATCTATCTACAGTGATAATTGTAGATAACGGTGAATAGAGAAAGATAATGGAATTAAGTTAATGAATATTTATTCTTACATAATTGAAAAGCTTAATTCATATTAATGAGAAATGATTCATGTTAAGGAGAAACGATTCATATAAATGAGAAATGTAAATGAATAATAATGTGACGTATGGTATGGGACATACGGGGATTATGATATGGGAATGGAATTATAATATGGAGACTAGAAAAGAGGAACCATTAACTAGGAGGTTAATAGGAAACGTTAAGTGTGCACTCTAGTTGAGAGGTGAGAATAGCAAGTGAGAGTTGGATCTAACATGTACATAATAAATGTTTTATTGCACTTGTTAAATACTTGTTGTTTTAAAAATCATCTACACATTCGGGCTCTGACCCGTTTCCTTGCATATTTTCTTTTCTCTTCTATTGTATCTCTATATCAGGTGTCCAGCAACAGTGACGCCAACCTTAGCGGATTATGACAGGCTATGGATTTATGGAGTTTTGCTTAGACGCCTATCTTCATTTGATTCACAGTATTCTTAGTTAGGGCATGTCGCCCAAAGGATTTTCAGTTATCTTTTCTATCGAGGTCAAATACTATTGTATTCGGGTCTTTTTAATACAGTTGTTATCGATGGGATTACTGTAATGGATTAATATTATTTGGGAATGTTTATTCCAATTGCATTTAAATTCTTTTGTGTTATTTATTGGGTTATCAGTGTTGTAGAATAAAATGTGTTGTGTTATTCTTAAACTAGAAATGGTTTTGTTGAAATTTAAATTTGGAAAGTTTTTAACACCAGCTTAATTGGGTATTCGGTGAGTTGTAAATGTTTTCGACAGTGATGCTAAGAATGAGCCAACTGTATATTCTGTTTTAATTTGGTATGGGACTAGCCACCCGGTATTTAATTAGGCGGGGTGTTACATCATCATCGCTTAAAGATTGAGTTTTGAAGGATATAAGATCATTTTCAATAAAACATTATTCTTTGGGGACCAAAGAAGAAATCATTTAATTGCAAATGGATACTACGTCAATTTCTTCCTCATTTTCATTCTTTATTATACCATAGGCCAAGTGAAGAACTGTTTGTTCCAAATTTGGAAAAAAATTCCTCATTTCCTTCAAAACATTCCTCGACTTCAAAAGTCTCAGAAGAAAAATCATTGTCGGATTCGAATAACGCATCTAACTCTAGCTCCCGACAACGATTTTTATCCTGATAACGGTTTTCAAATTTTTCGTTTTCAAGAATGTTCAAGCCCTCATACAAAGTCATCGGTGGAGGCATCGATTCTTGATAATGAAAAGTTTGGAAACTATTCTCGAAATCATATGAATTTTGAAAACTATTGTAAATCATTCCAACATTCTTATCATAAGGATTTTGAGGCCCAAAATCTGAATAAGCATTCTCAAAATTCCCATAATCCATAACTTGACTTTGGTAATACTCACTCAAAGACATTTTAGATGTTTCAAGTTTTTAACTTTGAGAGTATTCACCAAAAGTCATAGGTTTAGGGGAATTTTGAGAATTATCACTACTATTACCAAAAAAATAGAATAATACACGCTTACCCCAAAATAACTCAAGATAGCAAATTCCACAAAGTGACATGCGTCCCACAAATTCAAGAGGGCGCTCAAATGTAGAAGTCCTACAAAAATAGTTAACAAAGAATACAAATAGAAATAAAATACTATGAAATACTAAATCAATTAAATTCTAAAATAAACAAGTCCCCGACAACGACGCCATTTTGGCAACAGGCGGGAACCGCGACGCAAGTGTATAAAGATATACGAGGGTATTTATGTTCGACTCCCACCCCTATACAAAAACCTAAACTATGACTACACTCTTTTAAGGGATTACATCGGCCAGTCCGGGTATCAAAATTTACAAAGACTATTTGTTAGAATTATATTGATTTAATACTCCAGGAATAAAATTGTAAAAGATAATTATTAACAAAAGAAAAGATAATACTAGGCATGTGTTTAAATTAAGATTAACAAAATGAATAAAAACTATAGATTGCGATTAATATCCCTCACCTCGGCTTAATGCGTATAAATAGTTACATAGGACTACGAATTTAGTAAGATTGAATCTCATTTCGACACTCAATTAAATCTAGAGTTGTCTCCCCCTAAATTCGCATAAAAGCCTAATATGATTTGGCGTTAACAAATACCCTGAAAATTACGCACGCAAGGTCATAAACACGGAGCATACATAGTATACCCTATTAAATCTCCTAGGCATAATAACAAGAACAACCCAATTGAATAAAATACATAAAATTAATAACCATAGCAAAGTAACCCATTGAAACCAATGTGAGTTCAATCAATTACAACCTAATTTAAGTTAGCTAGAAAGCATCATAAATGACATGTATTAAATGCAAGAAATAAATGAAAGCAATAAATAAAGCAAGAAATCTAAGTTAGAAAGCAAGTAAATAAACAAAATGGAACTTACATTAATAGAGGAGAAGGAGGAATAGTAATTTACAAACCCAAAATTGGAAGGAAAACTTAGGAGAGAGAAACTCTCAAACCCTAACCTAAAAACTATCAAAAATGATATATATATATATATATATATACAAATAAACAAAATCCACCTTATATAGTAAGTTGAGAAAGAAATAAAAGAAAAATAATAAAAAGAGCGAAGTGGAAAAATCTGGGAGGACCGCTCGACTGCAGCCAAGGGGTTGATCGACTGGGTGTCAAGGATGATGTCCCCTGTTTACTTCGTAGGCTAAATGCTGAATCATCGATCGACCGGGGCCTCAAGGCCGATCATTCGATCCCCTATTTTCCGGTGTTCATTGGTATTCAAAAGGGAGAAAAGGTGATTCCCGAAAATGGCCCTAACTTCTTCGTTCGAACTCGAAACGACATGCTGTTTGCGGCCACGAGAAGCTAACTCGATGAACTACGATTATGTGGAATTACAATGAGTTGGAGATGAGTTGTGAAATGTCTAAAATTCCCTTGAATTTGAGTCCGATGATGAAACTTCTCCGAAATGCACCCAAACCTCACTTTAAGCGTTCCAATACCTACAAAATCTCAATTAAACCCTCCAAAGAATATATATATATATATATATATATATACACACACACTACAAGTGCTAGAACGCATAAAGATAATGGGCGCGGATATGCAATATTCGTAAGTAATCAGCGCGTTGTTCCTTTTTGTTGGGTCACCACCCATCTTCTTGGGCCACTTGATGAATGGTTGATTCTTGATCTTGATCAAGATATTTTAGATTAGTTCGTTGAAGACTGTGTTAACATCCTAGAACAATTTTGAAGGATCATCGTTACTCTTATTACTAAATTCGTTCTTTCCCCCATTCTTGTTCCCTTGGAGTGCACTCTTATCTCCTACTTTGCTTGCCTGTGCTTGACCGTTGTCCTTGAATTAGAGTGAATCACATCCTCAACCCTAGAGTAATTCTCAATATGAGCCATGATGCCGTCGATTGTGATGGCTTCTTTGTTTTTCAGAGACTGGTGTAGTAGAGATGTGGTCGACAGACCAGTCTTAAGGGATGCAACGACAACCTGCTCTGAGAAGTCCTCCACTTCATTGAAAACCTCTCAGTACCTCTTGGCATAATCACGAAGGCTCTCTTATGGATTTTTATCCATCGTGAGTGGTGAATCCATCCTCTTAGGGTGGGAGCTGCTGGTTATGAAGTGAATAGCAAAGGCCTCTGCTAGGACCTTAAAACTCTTAATCGACCCATGGGGTATCTTTTCGAACCACTTTTGTGCTACGTCATGTGAGCTAGAAGGAAAAATTGTACACATCAAGGCATCGTTGTGGCTCCACATGGTCATTGTCTACCTGTACTGATGAATATGGTATATGGAATCTGTCTTCCCATCATAAATCTTAAACCCGGGAATGACAAACTTCTTTGGGGGTTCCTCTTATTCAATCACCATTGAGAAAGGGGATTTTATCTGGGTATTGAGAGCTCTCCTGGCTTGCTCCCTAGTGGACCTAGCACCTCGATGGGCTAGATACTGGTCCATATGTCTATGGACCAGAATTCTGATGTTCTCGTCCTGACGATCATTGTTTTTGTGGTGCCTCTCTAATATGTCACGCTCTAACCTACCACGTTAAGATTTATCTTGATCGCACCTGGAGCTCCTCCCTCGATTGTGAGTATTGCTCACCTTAGGATTAGGAGTCCAATCACGAAGCTTCTTAGTATCTCTATGGAGATATATTTCCATCCTTTCAAGTCAAATTTGCAGGCGAGATTTTTCTTCCACTTGGATTCTTGTGGCCTCCTATTGTTCTGGAAGCCTGGCTTTATAAGCGTCGACCAGCCTGGAGATATGGGTAGACCTAAGTGGCCCCTGGCTTTCTACAGAAAGCTGCCTTTCTTGGAGAAACCTGGGATATGGTTGCTGGAGAATCTCTGACCTGACCTTAAGTGGGACTGGGCCATTCTGCACATTGCCAACCTGGGGAACGCTGCTGTTGTGGTGAGACATTACGGGATTTCTATTGATGAATGATTTCATAGGAAAAATAATCGGTTCCCACGGACGATGCCAATTGTGAGCGCAAGAAATATCACAATAAAGATCTACAAAAATAATTATAAGTGAAAAGAGTAAAGATCACACACACAATAACGATATACGTGATTTGACAACTTGCTTATGTCCACGGAGAGGTTACTATGTTCTTATTAGTGTCTCTCAATTCTCTAGGTTACATCCCATTGCCCCGGGCCAGGGTTTACAATTTTGTAGATGTGTAAAATAAGAGATTGAGTTTTACAAGTAACTCAATGATATTGAGGATAACTCGTGGTGTCCCCGAATATCTCCTAAAAGATTATTGGTAACCAATTTGAGTATATTTTTATATATTTTAGTGCATATTAAACACAAAAGTCTTTAATGAATAGTTCATTTGGGCCGGGTAGTTCACTTTTGAAAAGGCATAGGCCCCCCAATTTTGAAATCTTTACTATAAAAACTAATTTTCAATTTCCTTCAAATATATATGGAAGCGTGAGATGGTTCAATTAAACAAATTAACTAATTTTAATTTCTTTTCAAATTAAAATTAAACCAAGTGAAATAAGATTAAACATACACATATTTTTAATTCCACTTAAACCAATTTAACCTAAGTCCTAGAAATTTGCCTAAGTCATGTTTTCAATATTACCAAGTTAGGCCAAACCAATTTTATCAAATTAAGTGACGACTTGAATTAAATTAACATATGTTAACACCAAATTAAACAAGTAGTGATTTAAATCAAATTTTATCTTTTTACATAAGCATGCGTTCTAGGTGATTTTGCAAAAGATAAAATAAACAATAAATTACTACGTCGCGATGTACGAGGAAAAACCCACAATGGGAAAAAATCTCGGACGGCCCTAGCCTCAAATCCACTAAGTATGGTTTTACAAGTACAAGACACGAAAGACTTACAACACTCGACTTGACTCCGTCCAAGCCCCGACTCTCCTTGTACACACCTCCGCCTAGCGAATAACCACGGAGCTCCACTGCGATCTCGAAATCCATCGATCGGACTTTTTCGGTCACCGTCACCCGAACTAGGAGCCTTTCTCCAAGTGGGTATGACAACGCAAACAATCTTCTTCTTTGTGGGATTTAGAAGCAAACCCAAACTTCTTCAAATGGTAGAGATAAAAACGGTGCCAAACTCCAAGCAAAGTATATATATAGAGGAACTTGGATATACAAACTGTGGGTGTAAAACAAAATTGTTTTAAAGATTTTCTTGAAAAATTAACACTCTAAACAATGAACTTTTTCTTGGAAAGTTGAGCTCTCAAAACTCTCTCTAGGAGATGGAGGATAGTGAAAAAGTTAAGTTCAAAAAGTTTTTTCCCGCACTTCATAAATTCTGTCAAAAGTTAGTGGGGAAGTGGGAAAAACTGCTCAAAACTGTCAATTAACTGTTCCCGCCAAATCTCGTTCGAACGAGATTTTCGTTCGAACGAGCCTTCTAACTAAGTTCCAGTGTATAAAAGTTGAACTCATTAGAAATCTCGTTGGAATTCTCGTTCGAACAGCCATATCGTTCGAACGATAATTCGAACGATGTTCTAGTGACCACTATGGGAACTCATTTGCAAACCTCGTTCGAACGACAAACTCGTTCGAACGACAACTTCAAACGAACTTCCAGAAAGCTGAAAAATTAAGTTTTAGCCGAGAAACTTTATATACTTTATTTTAAAGTTTGAATTAAATCTTTCTGAAAATAAACAACAGTTTAAAATACCAGTTCACCCAATGAAAAATGTTACAAGCTCCTATATATATATATTTACAATGCATTCATACCTTAGGAGCAATGGAACCATGTTAATGATGTAGAAACGAGGCACAATAAACACAGCATTTGATGAAGCTTTATGAACTTGGCCGCTATATCTTCAACTTTAGTACGTCATAGGCTTGAAGGATGGTAAATAACTCTATCCTATGACTCAAACGTTTTTATCCAAAATTGAGCCAAAACTACAAAGGACTCAATTGGAAATTTGTGTCCTTACAAATCTCCCCCTTTAGCTATTTCGGGACAAAAACCAACAAAAATCCTACAGGTCCGTCAAGCTCTACTAGACTGACATGAATGTCCCACCCAAAATAAAAATACATAGCTTGACTCAAACAACCCAAGGATCAATATCTTTGCCGACAATGAAAGTTGCCACTTAGAAGAATGCCTGCACACTTAAGCAAACTATAAAATTTATAGAGAATATCAAGAATATTAAATGCATAAAATAAATACACCCCCTAAAATAATTCTCCCCTTTATTAACTATGATCTACCTAAGAAGGTCGGGATTCCCCCTAAGATAAATCTCCTCCAAACTAAGATACGATTATAATAGGATAAGATATCATTTCTCCCCCTATCATTCTCCCCCTTTTAGTTAAGGAATAGACAAAGGCTAGAGAATAAAATATTAACTTATCTCCCCCAATTAAAGAAGATACACCCTCTAAACTAAACAAGGGATAAATAGTATGGGATTACAAGCTAAACATGCAATTGTTTATAAAGTGATGAGAATATTAAAGCACACGAGCAACAAAATCATAACTAATCCAACAAATAATAACGGATACCAACTAAGATGCAAGAAAATGATTCCAATATGATACATAAAGTATTAAGCATGTGATATCAACAAAGAATGCAACAAGATAGATACCAATTATAAATTAAAGCTTAGACAGACTAGAAAGCAAGGCAAAGACCAAATAAAAATACCATATATATACATACTCTAGATATACCAAAGATGCACACACACATATATATAGATATAAACACACAAATGACACAAAATAAGATAAGCTTTTCACACTCGTATGACAAAAATGTGTTATATGGAAACGAAAGTGTTGGGATGTGAACTAGTAACGATTAAATTTAGACCCAATCACTTAAAACATGTTCACGGAGTTCTCAATTGATTGCAAACTTCATCACATTTGAATACAACCTCATGTGACAATATAAATTGAACTCAATGAACAAACATACACAATGCATACATGCCTAGACTTTTGATGATTCTACAAACCAATAAAGTCATGACATTGTAAGTACAACTAGGATAAACGAAAATTGTGCAAACCGTTGATATACCATCCAATCTCCCTCAATAAGCATATATATTTTTGAATGAATATATCATTTAAATAAAATAGGCCTTGGCAATTATTTTTCTTTTTAATGCCATAATTCTATTTTTAGGCCTTTGGACCACGTATTTCTTTTAGGTCCAAGCAAACGGTGGCTTACTATTCGCAAAGGATAATCAATCCTTTTGGATTCCATCCCCGTGCACATTTATATATAACATATTTATCTCACAAATCTCATGTGCAACGGATTTTGACATGCACTAGTCCTCCTAGATCTCAAATATGTAGATGGCAAAATTGATAGGATAACACCCACAAAGCTCAAATATAACATGTGATGAATAAATTTCAAAAGAGGTCGTGCATGTGTAAAAAGAGGCATATAAAAATAGAATCCATTTAAGCAACACAAAATCCAACTACTCCATGTAAGCATGGTAAAGAACATAATAAAGATTGATAATCTAAACCAAAAGTTCTAGCCATATGGGAGCGAAAAAAGAAGGATTCTAACACAAGTGTATGCTACATAGAGTGTGTCAAACTAAAATACACACAAAAAAATCTTTTTGAGTTTTTGAAATTTTTAACCAAAAATAAAAATATATACTCAAAAGACAAACAAAAATCATTTGTATTTTCCATTAAACCTAAATTAAAAAAAATTAAACATAAATGATAAACAAAAATCTTTTTGTATTTTTCATTTAATGCAAACTAAAATGAAAGAAATATAATACAAAAGATAAACAAAAATCATTATTCTAGCATGTGATTAATCATGAAGCATAGACTAGAAAATGACTAAACATGAATACATCTAGCAATGATATATAATATGAAGCACAAAAATATAGAGTATGCAAACAAAACTAACACATTCAACCTTTAAATTTAGCAAGGGAGGTTTCACGTGAAAGCAAATGAGAATTAACAAATCTAATATCTAGTGTGTCTAAAATTGATTTTCGAACCCATATAGATGTATATTTAAAATGATGGGATTTGGAAACTAATGAAATGCTAGACATAGACTTCCTACGACTTCTTTTAAGATGAAAACAAAATGACCTAAGGTGACCTTTCCTACCACAATACAAGCATGTGAAAACATGAGTAATGATACCTAAGATATGACCTTTTCTATAGTCTTTGGATAAATTTGACCCTTTGAAACAAATTATGGTCTTAGCGTTAGTAACAAAAATATTTGAACAAGATGAGCTAGAACCATTATCACAACTACTCGAGTCTTGTAAATCATTTTTCATTTTTAAAATTTTGGACTCAAGTAATAAATTCGACTCCTCAATTTTACGGGACTCCTTCTTTAAATTTTTTATAACTCCTAGAAGGTTATCACCCGCCCCCTCAATGTGAGCAAACTTGTCCCTAAGAGTCTTTTCTCGACAATCACTCTCTTTCTTGGACTTTTCTAAAATATTAAAATTATAATTTATGTCCATGAGCTTTTCATGAAAAATATATTTTTGAGATAGCGAGGTTTGCAAAAACTCAACTTTAGCTTTAAAACAAGAATTTTCATTTTCAAGAAATTTAATTCTTTTTGCAAATCTCAAATTTAATTCTCTTAATTTTTCGTTACACTTATTAAGCCCATTAAATTCCTCTCGAATAGAAAAACTTCATTATCATTAGAAAATGACAGATTATCATTAAGATGTCCCATCGAGAGATACAAAAAAAATGAGAGTGAGAAAAAAAATGAACCACCTAAAAATACAAGAAGCACAAAAATTATAAAAGCCGAAAACGGATCTTTGACGCGATAAATTAGCGCTCCGGCTCTGATACCAATTTGAAAATGCGTAGGCCCCCCAATTTTGAAATCTTTACTACAAAAACTAATTTTCAATTTCCTTTAAATATATGCGAAAGCGTGAGATGGTTCAATTAAACAAATTAACTAATTTTAATTTCTTTTCAAATTAAAATTAAACCAAGTGAAATAAGATTAAACATACACATATTTTTAATTTCACTTAAACCAATTTAACCCAAGTCCTAGAAATTTGCCTAAGTCATATTTTCAATATTACCAAGTTAGGCCAAACCAATTTTATCAAATTAAGTGACGACTTGAATTAAATTAATATATACTCAAATTCATGTTAGCACCAAATTAAACAAGTAGTGATTTAAATAAAATTTTATCTCTTTACCTAAGCATGCATTCTAGGTGATTTTGCAAAAGATAAAATAAACAATAAATCACTATGCCGTGATGTACGAGGAAAAACCCACAACGGGAAAAAAACTCGGACGGCCCTAGCGTCAAATCCACTAAGTATGATTTTACAAGTACAAGACACGTAATACTTTCAACACTCAACTTGACTCCGTCCAAGACCCGACGCTCCTTCTTGTACACACCTCCGCCTAGCGAATAACCTTGGAGCTCCACCGCGGTCTCGAAATCTACCGATCGGACTTTTTCGATCACTGTCACTCGAACTAGGAGCCTTTCTCCAAGTGGGTATGACAACACAAACAATCTTCTTCTTTGTGGGATTTAGAAGCAAACCCAAACTTCTCTTCAAACGGTAGAGATAAAACCGGTGCCAAACTCCAAGCAAAGTATATATATAGAGGAACTTGGATATACAAACTATGGGTGTAAAACAAGAATGTTTTAAAGATTTTCTTAAAAAATTAACACTCTAAACAATGAACTTTTTTTGGGAAAGTTGAGCTCTCAAAACTCTCTCTAGGAGATGGAGGATAGTGAAAAAGTTAAGTTCAAAAAGTTTGTTCCCGCACTTCATAAATTCTGTCAAAAGTTAGCGAGGAAAGGAAGTGGAGAAAGTGGGAAAAATTTCTCAAAACTGTAAATTAACTGTTCCCGCCAAATCTCGTTCGAACGAGCCTTCTAATGAAGTTCTAGTGTATAAAAGTTGAACTCGTTAGAAATCTCGTTGAAATTCTCGTTCGAACAGCCATCTCGTTCGAATGACAATTCGAATGATGTTCCAGTGGCCACTATGGGAACTCGTTTGCAAACCTCATCCGAACGACATTCTCGTTTGAACGACAAACTCGTTCGAACGACAACTTTGAACGAACTTCTAGAAAGCTGAAAAATTGAGTTTTAGCCCAGAAACTTTATATACTATATTTTAAAGTTTGAATTAAATCTTTCTGAAAATAAGCATCAGTTTAAAATAAAAGTTCAGCCAATGAAAAATGTTCCAAGTTCCTATATATATATATATATATATATATATATATACAATGCATTCATACCTTAGGAGCAATGAAACCATGTTGATGACGTAGAAACGAGACACAATAAACACGGCATTTGATGAAGCTTTATGAACTTGGTCGCTACGTCTTCAACTTTAGTATGTCATAGGCTTGAAGGATGGTCAATAACTCTATCCTATGACTCAAACATTTTTGTTCGAAATTGAGCCAAAACTATAAAGGACTCAATTGAAAATTTGTGTCCTTACAACTTTATATATATATAGGGAAATGATCAAGTGAGGTCCCAGTTTGAGTACCCTAAATAAGGTCCATTTTTTTAAAATAGTAAAAAAAATATTTGCGAGTTGATTTTTTTTATGATTTTTAAACATTTCAGTAGGTCCATAAAAAATAATCAGCTCAAAATGAATTTTTTTGCTATTTTAAAAAAATCGATCAAACTATGTGAGTTTTTAAGTTGTTAAAAACTCACAAAATTTGACCGATTTTTTTAAAATAGTAAAAAAAATAATTGTGAGCTCATTATTTTTTATGGTCCCACTCAAATGTTTAAAAACCATGAAAAAAAATCAGATTCAAAATATTTTTTTTACTATTTTAAAAAATGGATCTCATTTAGGGTCTTAAACTGGGGGACCTCACTTGATCCTCTCTCTCTCTCTCTCTCTCTCTCTCTCTCTCTCGCTCTCTCTCGCTCTCTCTGTATATATATATATATACAGAGAGAGAGAGAGAGAGAGAGAGAGAGAGAGAGTCAGACTCAAGTGCACACTAAGTTTGCACATCATTTTTTTAAAATAGTAAAAAAATATTTTTGAGTTGATTTTTTTATGTGATATATAAACATTTTAAAGGAGCCATGTAAAAAAAATCAGCCCAAAAAACTTTTTTTGCTATTTTTAAAAAATAGGTCAAACTTTCGCATCTTTTAAGCACTTTAAAAGCTGCGAAAGTTTGACCGATTTTTTAAAAATAGCAAAAAAAAAATTTGAGCTGATTTTTTTTATATGGGTCCATTGAAATGTTTAAATATCACATAAAAAAAATCAACTCATAAATATTTTTTTAATCCTTTAAAAATATTGGTGTGCGCCAGCACTATGCAAACTTAGTATGCACATGAGCGTGCCTCTCTCTCTCTCTCTCTATATATATATATATATAATTTTATTTTATAAAGTATGTGATGTGGATGGTGGAAATATATGTATGATATCTTAACTTTTTATCTATGATATTTTATGTATCGCATGTATGCATAACATGCATACACATGCACATACAACATATATATTATTATACTATTATATATACTATATATGCTATTTAAATACATGCGATATATATATATATATATATCAGGTCAATATACTTCTTAGCAATATATTTATAAATATATCAAAATAATTTAATTATTTTTAATTTATTTTTTTAACATATTTTTTTGGCCCGGGGGAAACTTTAGCGTCGTGCCATCGGCACAGGCACACACTATTGTGTGTATATATACACACACACACACACACACACACACACACACACACACACACACACACACACACACACAATCCTACTCTTGTGCAGACCAATCCGCATTTTAAGAGTGCGGACCGGACATGTGTCTCCTGACGGTGAGCCCAAAAGAGAGAGAGAGTGTGCCTATAATTTAGGCGATAATTTATAGGCGCACCGTCAGGTGACACATGTCTGGTCCGCATTCTTAAAATGCGGAGTAGTCCGCACAAGAACATTATATATATTTATCTATTATATAAAGTATGTGATGTAGATGGTGGAAATATATGTATGATATTTTTTGTATGATATTTTATGTATTTCATGCATGCATAACATACATACACATGCATGCATAACATACATGCATACATACATACATACATACATACATGACAATTGAGCTGGGCTAAAAACTGGACTTGACTTTTAAAAAATGGGTTGGGCTTTTAATTGGGTCGGGGTAAGAAAAATGGGATGGGCTTTTAATTGGACTGGACTTTTAAAAAGTGGGTTGGGCTTTTAATTGGGTTGGACTAAAAAAATGGGTTGCGCTAAAAAAATGGGGTGGGCTTTTAATTGGGATGGGCTAAAAAAATGGGTTGGGCTAAATCGTGCCATAGGCACGGGCATGGGCTAGTATTTAGTCCATCCCAATTAAAAGCCCAGCCCGCTATTTGTAGCCCATCCCAATTAAAAGCCCAACCCATTTTTTAGCCTAGCCCAAGTTTTTTTAACCCAACCTAATAAAATCCCAGCCCAAATTTTCAGCCAGCTCAATTAAAAGCCCAACCCAATTTTAGTCCAGCCCAATTAAAAGTCCAGCTCAATTTTTATAGCCTAACCCAATTTTTATAGCCCAGCCCATTAGCCCGTCTCAATTGTTATGTATGTATGTATGTATGTATGTATGTTATGCATGCAATTATATGTATGTTATGCATGCATGAAGTACATAAAATATCATACATAAAAAAGCAAAAATATCAAACATACATTTCACCATCCACATCACCTACTTTATTTTATATATATATATATATATATATATATATATATATATATATATATATATATATATATATATATATATATATATATATATATATATAGAGAGAGAGAGAGAGAGAGAGAGAGAGATGACGGTTCTAAAGCGGGTGAGAAAAGCGGGTCTAATGAACGGATGCTTTAATCAGACATAAAGGTGGCTTGTAAGTTTAAGGGTTGAAAGGTCAAAGTTGCCTTTGCCACCAGGGCCGTCTCAAGCAAAATCGAGGCCCTAGGCTAGAAATTAATATGGGGCCCTTTTATTGTAAAAATTATTATATTATATTAAATATATGTTACATTTTTTTAATAATTTTTTATAAAATAAATAAATTAAAATTTATTTTTTATTAAATATTTTTTTTACACCCGCTTTCATATTTTCTTATAGACGTATGTATGTATGTATATAGTTAGCGTCAAATATGAATATATTCACAAATAAAAAGTAAATTTAGGCGCTAAAATATAATTTCTTCTAATTATTTCACATAAACAAACAAATATTATTATAGAACAACAGAACCTGATCACGCCAATGTATATTCAATTTGATTATCTGAACAACAAACTTCTCCAATTAAAAAAAATTCACTTTCAACTTGTCAACATTTAAAAACATATTAATAGAATAATCATTTAAGTTTAAACAATTTCATAAAATAAAAAAGAGCAAAAAAGTAAAAAATATATATAATAATATTAACAATATAACATACATAACATATAGTATATATATAAAACAAAAAACAAACCTTGTATGAGAGAAATTTTATAGTGCCACCAGATTTTTTTTGGATGAGCAATTTTTTTTTTCTTTGTATGAGCAAAATAGAATGAGGAAGAGGAGAGTGGAGTTTGGAGAGAGAGAGAGAGAGAGAGAGAGAGAGAGAAAAGAGATGAACTGTTAGTGGAGAGAGAGGAGAGAGAGAGGAGAAATGAAGAGATTGTTAGTTTAGAAGAAATGAATCGTGTACTTTTAATATGCTTAGTTGTTTATTGAGTTATTTTTAATAACCCTGAAAATAGAAATAGTTTTTACTTTTTTCAATGAATGTATTTACTTACATATAATATAATAAATAGCTATTAAAATTAGGGGTCTTTAAATATGGTGAGGCTCTAGGCAGCCTCCTCACCTGCCTAAGGCATGAGTCGATACTGTTTGCCACATAATCCAAAATCATTTGACACCTCATTCTCTCTCTCTCTCTTCCTCCGTAGCCTCTCATTTTGGAATCTCACATTACTTCCTCTCTCTCATTTCATAAAGTAAACATTATTTTTACATAAAAAAGTATAAATACAGCTTTGAAAATATTTTTTTAACTTTTTTTTATAAAACAGGTGCCGAAACAGTTTTTTTAACATTATTAAACAACATTTTTATAATTACTCTTTTATTTTAAATATATATTTTTGACTATATAAAAGAGTGATTATCCAAAAAAAGTATTTATTTTTATATATATAAAAATGTAATTATAAGAAAATAGTTTTTTATAAAATTATTTACAAAAATGTAGTTATATAAAAGAACAATTATACAAAAAAGTATTTACTTTTATAATTTTTTTAAAAATATAATAATAATAATAATAATAATAATAATAATAATAATAATAATAATAATAATAAAAAATAGTCCGGCCACCTATACATACTGCTGCCACGGACCATTTATTCTAAAAATAGTAGAAAGATTATTTTTTAGTTGAGTTTTTTGTGTGGTATATGAAAAAGTTGTTTTTAAAATAGTAAAAAATATTCTGCGTGAGCGGTATGAAAAAAATACGACTCTACCGCTCACGCAGACCATTTTTTACTATTTTAAAAACATCTTTTTTACGATCTTAAAAAAAATGATCCACGTCAGCGGAATGTGTAGGGGGTCCGACAACCTATACAATATATAACTTTCAAATTAAAAAAAAATCAGTCTAATTAAAAAATATAAACACAAGCTATATATAATATATGTAAAAATATATATATTTAAATTATATGTGTTAAAATACAATAAGAAACCAATTAAAAAATTACGCAATGCGATTATGAATCTTTTATTTTTTAACAAACATGTTAACGATCCAAATTAAAACGTGACGCGACATTGAGTCGTACTTTTTTATACAGTTGGCGCTGACCATTTTTTACTATTTAAAAAAAATTATTTAACTTTATTTTAAAAAAATGGTCCGCGTCAACACTATGTATAGGCAATTCGACAATCTATCCATATCGCTGACGCGTACCATTTTTTCTAATATGTTGGTCCACGCCAGCGGTATGCATAGGCAGTCCGACCACCTATACATACCGCTGGCGCGGACCAACATATTAGAAATAACGGTCAGTGATCAGTTATTGTCGCTAGCGCGGATCCGCATCGTTTAATGGATGTGGGTCCGCGCCAGCAACACTAACAAATCGATTAATTTTTTTTTATTTTGATAAAGTTATTTTTTAATTTTTTCGGTAAAACTGTTGCGATACGTTGATATGACGTGTTGCGATTGGTTATTGTATTATGAATGTGGGTTGGCACTAGCGACAATAACCAGATTTTTTTATTTTTTTTCGTTAAAAAAATCTTTTGTTTTTCATTAAAAACATCTTTTTGCTAAAAAAATATTTTTCCTTTATTTTTGTCGTCTCGTATCATATGTGTCAGTTGACACTTCACTGTGTCGTTTTCCTTTTTGTCGTGTCATTTTTTTATCCAATAATTTATAATACTTTGTCGACATCTGTGTCGACGTAACTTTTCTCAATGAAAAAATATATTGTCTGTATATTATTAACACAGTAAATGTTACTGCTTGTAAAAATGTTACAGATATAAAATTATTTCATATATCATTGTCTGTATTATATTAACACAGAAAATATATTGATTTTGTGAAATGTCATTTTATGGAAAAAAAATGATGTTGATGCGTTTAAAACTTATTTTTCTTGGTTAAAACCTTTTTTATTTGAAAAATGATAGTTGCACCGGTTTTGTGCATTTATATTTTTTTATTTTTTGGTCAAACTGTGTTTTTTTGTCTCTAAAAACTGTTTTTTGGTGTGTTAAAACTAGTTTAAAAAATGTATTTGGGTAAAAAAATATTTTTTGTTATTTTTTTTTGTTTTTTCTAAAAGCATTTTTCATTTTTTTTTGTAGAAAGCACCAATGATATATACATTTTTTAAAAGTAAAAAGCAACAATGGTATATATGTGGTCACCTCATGTGGCCACATCAGTCGGTAGGCTAAACCGGTGGGGTTAATCCGGTATGAGTAGCATTGCTCTTTTGACATATGTGAACTTCTGGTATATGTTTATGTATTTTTCAATGGATGTTCAATATATATGGTCTCGGTTTCCTTTGTCTCAAGTTCAAAAAAATTGACTTAAATAAATTGAATTTCAGTTCTCTTTCACGGTTTTGAGGGTAGTCGTGTGAAGATACCGTATTTTTTTACCTTGCGGTTAGTTTTTATATGCTAAAAATAATTTATTACTGTTGATATTCGTTTTCCCCCCTAAAAATCATTTTTATTTGCTAGAAACAATGTTATATTGCTCAAAATTATCTTTTACTCCTAGAAATAAATCTTTTTGCTGTTTTTTTTATTATTGCTGGAAATCGTTTTTTACTTGCTGCAAAATATATTTATTTGATGCAAATCATTTTTTATTGGTTGAACCTTTGTTTCACTTGCTGGAAATATTTAATTTAATTTAAAAATTATTTTTTATTTATAGAAAACTTTTTGTTTATTGAATATTTTTTTAGTTGAAATAATTATTATTTTCAAAAATCTTTTTTATTCGATTGAAATCATTTTTCTATTCCTAAAAATAATTTTTATTTGCTGAAAATTATTTATTACTCCTCAAATCCATTTTTATTTAATGAAAATCATATTTATATGCTGAAAATAATTTTATATTGCTGAAAATTATTTTTAACACCTAGAGATAATTTTTATTTTCTGGAAAAAAATATTATTGCAGAAAATTATTTCTTATTGGTTGAAAATTAAATGTATACGCTGAAAATAATTTATTACTGTTGATATTCATTTTTTATTTGCTGAAAATCATTTTTATAAACTAGAAATATTTTTATTTTGCTGCAGAATCATTTTTTTATTCCTGCAATATTTTTTTCCTGAAAAAATTTATTATTTTCAAAATTTAATTTTATTTACTGCAAATTAAATTTATATGCCGAAAATACTTTTATATTGCTAAAAATAATTTTTTTATTTTTTGAGCCATTTTTTATTTGCTAAAAATAATTTATTACTTCCGAAAATTATCTTTTGTTTGTTGAAATCATTTTTTTATTCCAAGAAATAAAATTTATTTGTTGAAAATATCTTTGAATCTCCAAATATTTTTTTTTTTATTTGCTGAAAATCATTTTTTACCTCATTAATCATTTTTATTTGACGAAAATAATTTATTACTCCTTAAATTCATTTTTTCGTTGCTGGAAATCATTTTTTATTCCTAAAAATAATTAATATGTCCTAGCATTATTTTTATCTATATTTCTTTTATATATTTTTTCTATGTGCAAGTATCATCTTCTTTTTTATTGCATTATACATACCATATTTCGTATAACCTCTCCCGATGCAGGTATGTTACTCAATCCTTGAATATACATTGATAAAGATCGTATCATTTATAATGTTTTTCTAACAAGATAAATATGTTTTATACACATATATAGGTTATCTTCCTGCATTGTACTAATTTTTTTGAAAAAAAAAATTGTATTGATTTATTTTGTTTTTATTTTCACACCTGTTTAGTTTTCATTATGGTTCATGAAATTTTGGTTTTTTTGTTTTCATATGAAATGTCCCATGCATTTAATTTTTATTCACATAATAAAGTGTCTCAATAACATAAATAAAGTACCATACTTATTTATATTAAAACAAAATTCATGTAATGACACAGTTTATGTACAAAAAATAATAAAAGATAAATTAATTAACACTAACAATACTTATAAACAAACAAATAATAATAATAATAATAATAATAATAATAATAATAATAATAATAATAATAATAATAATAATAATAATAATAATAATAATAATAATAATAATAATAATAATAATAATAATAATAATAATAATAATAAGAAGAAGAAGAAGAAGAAGAAGAAGAAGAAGAAGAAGAAGAAGAACACTTATATACATATGGCTCGTTCTACGACATTATGGTTCACTGCCTTCATTTTTTCATATTCATTTTAAGTCGTTCTCTTTATTCACCACATCTTATTATATTTACATGCTCATGGTTATGGCTACGATCTTTATTTACATATTGATAATAATTATTAATTTATATATTTGAATAAAATATTCAAAGCGTGTTACACCCGATCGTGCATCGCACGGGTCACCATTAGTTGTGGAAGTTGCGTTCAGTAACTTTTAATATATATATTTATACACACACGAAAATGATCTTGTGCCGACTGATCCACTCGTATAATACAAACCTTCCAAATTATATCCATTTTTTCACCCCCAGAAATTATCGGTCCTCTTTCTTTCTTTTGGAGGTTCACCGCCAGGTGCCACATGTCTAGTTCGGACTGTTAATTTTCGAGTCAGTCCGCAGATGATACACACACACACACACATCATCATCATCATCATCATCGTGAAACACAACGCAGAATAAAACTCTAATAATGAGAAAGACATACTGATGCTGGTGATGAAAGATTTCCACTATTGTTGTTGTCAATGGAAGAAACGTAGGTATATTTATAATGTTGAGAATTCAAATTGTTTTGGTTTCTATAACTTAATAAGAGTACTCTACTAAATTTATTTGAATATTTGACACCAAATAATTTTATAGTACTTAGGAGATGAGATTCTTTTATCACACTCTAAATGGGATAAGGTACTCACATGGAACAACTTATCTCATTTTATATCCTATCCAAAATAATACTGAACATGGGATATGATAATTTTATCTAATCTGACCTCCTTATACGGCGCATCAAATGACCCTTTAATATTTTCATGTCTAAGAAGATAAATTTGAACCGAGACTCGATACAAACCCCTTATTTATCTATGTTTAAAAATAAATACACTTGGTATTTTCATCTATAGGAAGATAAATTTGAACCAAGATTGGATATAAGCCCTTATTTATCTATGTACTTAATAAAAAAGAAAGTTTCTAGACAATCACATTATTACTAAAAATAACTAAGGCCGTAAAGTATCTGCACGTGTATTATAAACGTATACCTAATATATTATAAGTAACATGATACAAGATACACAACAATGCACACAATCTTCACATCAATCCAAGTACACATCGTAATCCTTTTTAAAGTAAGTAATAATAGTAATTTTTTTTTAAAGTAAGTACAGATCGTAATTGACCAACAAGAATGGATGCACATTGGAATACACTTTTGGTTTTATCACTACTAGAAATAGACATTTTTATGACGGGAAAAAGGGTCATAAAAGGTTATTTATGATGGTTTTCAAAGCTTTAAAAACCGTCGTAATGTTGTGTGTCATAATAAATTGGTATTGACAAAACCGCCATAACAAACCATCCTATTACGACAGTTTTTCGTACATACTGTCATTAATAATAATGTTGTGTGTCTTAATAAAACTGGTGTTGACAAAACTATCATAACAAACCATCCTATTACGACAGTTTTTCGTACAAACCGTTATAAAAGGTACCTATTACGACGGTTAATTTGTTAATTATAATGACAGCGTATATAAAATAGTCATAAAATATACCCATTTTTCTATTTGAACTGTAAACCGTCACAAAAGTTTTTTTCCTTTCTTTTTTTGCATCGTACTATTCAAATATCCCAAACATGTAATGCAGAAAACTACGATTTGCAAATTCAAAGCACAAATTTCCATACTCAAAGTAGCAAATTCCAAGTACCAATATGACTTGAACAATAAGTATAAAAATTGACATTAATATTTGAAATAAATATAAATAAATATACACCAACAGTTTCCCAATTGACTTCTAAACAGCTCACAAACAAAAAGATATCTAAAACGACCTATACTATAGACATAAAAATTAGAAAATTAAACTGCAACATTAGCTCCATTCGTGTAGCATGGAAACCCAATTTAGCAACAGTTACATTGAATACGCAATCGACAACAATGGGATTGATATCTGAACAAAAGAAGGAAACGAATAGCAGTTAACAACTAAAACAAATATGTGGTGAGTAGGTTTCTTATGACTTCGTTATAGATCTTCATTGCAGAAAACTTCAAAACAAAAGCTTTTTCTTCACGCCTTTCTATATAGTCGTATATACCTTCCACCATATACTCTGTTATTCGGTTCATATTGTATGTCTTCCCACTGCTTGTTTGCCTATATGCAATTATACTCGAGTTAATACCACTAACAACCAAAAGAGTAATCTCTTTTGCTCCTTCATTATATAACAGTCTCGTTGAGCAGTCATCACTAAATACTCAAACGTATAGGCAGTCGAAAACATGGTGCACTCTTGAAGGATGTTCCAGAACAAAATGGCAGTTATTAATGCATTCCCAATCTGAAACATCATTCTTGGCAATCTCATTTTCACTCAAAGGCCTCAACCTCACCAACATAAGAATCTTCTCCTCATGAGCACTCGCCAACGATTGCATTTTCTCCCATTTAACCAATTTTTCCCCACCAATTGTCCCCATTTAACACCCTCACATAGTTCTATCAATCTCAAATCTCCCACCAGTTACATCAAAACTAAATTATCCATATTTTACATTCCCCTAAACACCCTATAACTAGTCTAGCAGTATTCGCCAGGGTACCGAAAATAAAAAGACAGTTAGGATGTTAGAAGCATGGTGATTGTGGTTCGGCGAAGACAAGCGTAACCTTTTTAATTTCGTCATTTTATGTGGGTCGACGAAGACAAGCGTAACCTTTTTAATTTCTTATTTCATCACTTAAGACCCCTAAGAGGAAGCATAGTTTTTGGAATGCTCAGTTACTACAATTCTTACTTCTTTTTCACTAACTATGGATTGTTTAGTTTGCACCAACTTTGGAATGTTTATAGATGTTAATTTTTCTACTGGATGTCTATAAATTCTCATTTACTAGGATTCGTGCTTAGGTACCCTTCGAGAATGCATCAACATAGGCTTTCAGACTTTAGGTACTCTTCTATGACTTGCTACATGCATTATTAGGATATGTGTAATTAACTTTTAATTCATTGGTAGTGAACTCAATTAGATGATCATTTTCAATCGGTTTGGGTTCTTCTTCACAATGGGTTAAATCCTAGAAACAAATTAAAATATGATTATTGAAATTATAATATGCCTATCAGTTAGGCACAATTAATTAGGATATGTGTAGTTGAACATTTTTTATAATATTTAAGTCTAGAAATTCTTCAGTTTCCTTTTCTCCTCATTAATATATATATTCTTAAGTTTCATAAATTTTCTAGCTCACTTTGAGTTGCTTCCTTTTACTTTCACAAACAAGGTTTTGCAATTTAACACCCACGGGTCACTTTTATGCCACATGGAGTGTCTGCTCCTATCTCTAGACAACTAGATCGCTATTTTGAATTTTTGCCCCTTAACACGCACTCATAACCCCAAAACAAGCTTATATTAATTATTTAGCCCACCGAGAGTCCGGTGAGGACGCGATCACTTCCCAAGGGTTACATTTATGCCCCATGGGGTGTCCATGACTATCTTCGGGAAACTTGGTTGCAGTTTTGGGTTTTTGCCCCTTAATGCCCACTGTCAATCTGTATATATAACCTTTGGGTACACTCAATTTGTCAGTTGAAAATTTGTAAAGAATTACAAAATTTAGTGACACACATGCTCAGTAGATTTTATCATGTTATGTTCAGGTCAAACTAAGTGTTGCTAAGGCTACCCACACACATGTTCACTTACTTTAATTAGGCCAAAATTAGTCAGGCAAAACAAAACCATATACGATAGTCAAAAGCACAACCAACTTACTTCTCTTGATTGGACAACTGGATAAAATAAATAGAAATAACTAAGAATATGAGAAACTTACAACACTATGTCTTCATCCACTGGAAGTGAGAGGAAACAAATGCGCCAACAAAACAGTTTGCAAATTGCTTGACTTGTATACGTTGCTGGGATTTATGGAATCCTATAAAACCCACATCAAATTTCCAAGTTTTAACACAAAATTGAATTAAATCCAGAATAATATTTGAGGAATCTGATATTAAAATAAAGCATGCTACAAATCATGTCATTTGGAATTATATACCAAGTCTCTGAGGGCAACACATTATAAGCGAGATAAACATAATAATAAACACCACGTTCAAGCCTGCCAAAATGTGTGTAAATAACAAAATATATATTATCTTTTTGACATATTTATAAACATGTTATGTGCTAATCAAGAACTTTGACAAAACATGTAAGGCCAACTTAGGGAAAACAATCCATATTTTAATCATTTTTTGCAATAAAGATTAAACCCCAAATGGAGTGATACCATACTCCAAATCTAAAATTAATCACATTGATCAATCATAGAATACACTTTTCAAAACATCACTTACCTTTATAAATTACATTTAGACCCTTAATTTATCAATAATTACGTTTTGATACCCAAAATTTAAGAAAAATGAACATGCCCAACACATTACCTAAATTATATTTTTGCCTTTCAAATTTTTATAATTTCCAGCACATGAGAACCTAATGACAAAAAATTTCATTAAAAAAATGAACATAAATTTCAATAAAAAATGAACATGTCATAGGAATCTAACAACAAACATTGTAACAGATACTATCACTGCGAAAAAAGACATACATTTTGATAACATAAGGATATCAAAACATCATATATCACACGATGTTAATTAACCGATGAGGGTTTGATACAAAATAAAAATCGGTGAGGGTTTGATACCGAAATAAAATTGAAATCTTTGCTTTAGATGACCGATTGTGAACAAACATGCGTGTTTATGTGTCTGAACGAATATGTAGGTTTCTGTGTGTGAACGAAAGCTACTATGAACGAACATGTGTGTTTATCTATGTGTGTTTCAGAAAAAAAGATATAGATATAGAGAATACCTGCCGACGAGCCAAAATCGGAGGGCTAGATGATCGGAGGTGGATTTTGGCTGGAGGATCTTGTCTGATTTTGGGTGAAGATGGCTGAAAATTTGGGTTAAGTCACTTTGGATAAAAAGTCTCGATTTGAGACGGAGGGGAAAGCATTCCGCCTTTTTTTCCATTACCCGCCTATATACATTTTGGAGGGAAAAAAAATCTATCATATATGTCATCTGACTAAACATGTATTTAGTTGTTTTTAACAAAAACAGTCATAATATGTAGTAATAAATATGACACTTATTTTTAAATTGTCATATATATTAACACTAATAAATTTATAATGAGAGTTTATAAATAATATGTCATTTAAGTAATACCATTATATTTTTAATGACAATTTTTTTTAACTGTCATTTTTACAAGTGTCATAAAAGAGTACTTTTCTTGTAGTGTATACCTATATCTAGGTGGTCAATATCATCATATGAGATAATACAAAGGATTCTGGGATCCATTTAAAGAGACCAAACCCCCAAATGTGTAACATGAAGTTAATTATCCCATGCAAGTATGCAGGATATACTAGTCAGTGTCCTATAATCTTCTCTTTCATAAAAATAACACAGTCCACCTTCGAGCATGAGTTGTACCATAATGTTCTCAAAACATCACTCCGAGGATAAATTGAGGACTCGCCATATCATACCTATAAGCAGTACAACAAATGTTTACATGATCCCATAGTTTCAACTAGGGTTTTGTTTCGACGGAATCGATCAGAAAAGCATGTTTCGAAAAAAATTCCAGGATTTTCAGTAAAAAATTCGACATATTGAAGGCCATTTTTTCGAAATTATTTTTTTCCCCTGATTTCGGAATTTTCGGCAAAATTCATAAATTTGGCATTTTTTTCGAAAAAATCCAAACAGTAACTGTATATATACGTTTTAAATCTAAAACTATTTTCAGATCTAAAACTATATATATATATATATATATATATATATATATATATATAGATAGAGAGAGAGAGAGAGAGAGTTTGGCTCCTGTGCGGATTTAAGAATGCGAATAAAATGCGAATTAACTATCTTCGAAAAACGTCTTTAGACCGAATTTGTCTTTTATGGACCGCTTAGGGACCATTTTCTCTTTTTTTTATAGTTTCTGGGAATACTAATTTCTACCCCAACGATTTCTAGGGTCTTTCAAACTTATTTAAAACTTAATTAATCAGGAAGTCTAAGTGTTGAAGTTTTAGGGCTACTGCTACTTCTTTTGCTTCATCCGTCACTATCGTATTGAAATTCGGAACAATGAGGATTATCTATATAAATATTTTCCTTTGGGTATTTAAAGATTTCAAGGGTTTTTTCGGAACATACTCTAGTCTTAAATGCCTTATGCGGCATTGAGGTTTTATCAATCTAGTTTCTTTATGTATTTGATTAACAATGTAAATCAGGTTGTCTTCTATAAATTCCTCTAATTCGTTGTCACCATAGGATGACAAAAATCTTCGATACGTTTTGGGGGTAGTTGTCTCTACGTTTTTAAGAAGAGGAAGGATTCCTCCTGCTCTTATTAAAGTAGTTCTTGTTTCAGCGAACCTTTTGTGTCTAATGTATTTTAATACGTCTATAATATCTTCAAGTATTCTAGTATATTCTTGATATTTTCTGATCTTGAAAGTTCTTCTGCGAACTATTCAGTTCTTACTTCTTGTTTGAAGAGATCACGGATCCCTGTTCTAATTATTTCTATTCTAGGTACTTATGGTGTTAACCACTAAATAATTTAGTATATATATATATATATATATATATGAGTACCTCCTGTGTATTTTAAAGCAGTTTCTATAAGTACTTTATCTAAGGGGTCCATGAGAGTCCACTCTTGGATTTTTCTTGTTAAGTCTAGATTTTTTTGATTGACAAACGCTAAAAATTCTGTAGTGATTTGTATGCTCATGCAATTATTTTTAACTTTTAACAATAATATGTAAAATAGCTAAGGGTTTGGTTTGAGTTTATACCTTTCTTCTAGTCTGCAATATCTTTATATTCTTTCCTTTGTCTCTTCCGTTTTGTTACTATTCTTCTCCGGTTTGGGCCTCCTGCAACTCTCTCTTTATGTGTTGCACCTCAATCCACTAGTTTGGCGTTGGACCCGTTTCCTGCATGTACACCACCATGCCTAATGCCCACCTGGCTAACGGCTCAAGGTAAATTGGCACCTAACGGCGGTTCAACAGTATAACACCTATGTGCTACACTAGATGTTCCACACAATAGTCCTCTATGAGAAAAAAGTTGGAGACGTTTGGAGAATAATAACAACTTAACATAAGAGATTTCTGGAAAAGAAAATACTTTTATTGCATTGCATAAGTAAATACAAGTCTCCCCTCTCCCCTAACTACGAGAGGTTTACTCACTCATGTACATATTACTCTTTGAGCTCTCTCTCAGATATTCCTCCCCTACAATACAACCCAACTGTCCCTTTTACAGAACAAGGGAGAATACATAAGACTGGATACCGGTGGCTTAAATCTAACCAGTGAAAGCAAAAACAAAAAATTAAAGTCTATACTATAAAGTAGTTTCGTCGTCTTTTAATAATTTAGGCCAACGTCTTTTTCAGAGTCTAAATAATTTTTGTTGTCTTCCTAACAATTATGTCTAGTGGCCTCAGTCTTCATCTTTAAAAAGCAAAGTTGTCACTGTAAGGACATTTTTGTCCATTATAAATTATATGTCGTACGTCGTTACACCATTGAAGATATTCAAAGCTTGCATCATCATCAATGGATCCGAATATCAAAGAAAGCAAGGAATCAATGTTTAAGACAGCCGGACCGGTCTGCCTGTTTTAAAAAGGAATCGGTCCGCCCCGGACCGATCCGCCCCTTTTGGAAAAAGAACCGGTCCTTTCGGACCGATCCGTCTCAATCCGAACCGATCCGCTTTGTTCAGAAACCAGTAGACCCCGGATCGAATGCGAACTGAAGAAGCTACTTGAAAAAACAAACTGGTCCGACCTCGGACCGATCCGCATCCATACCGGACCGGTCCGCCTGGGATAAATTCAAGCAGATCGTGCAGAGATTTTCAGGCCCAGTTTTTCCTTTATAAACCAACTCCGGGGATGTGTTTTGCAAGACTTTTATAGACGATTTTCAAAGTCCAAAAACTCTAAGTCTTCACCTTTGTGAGTCCCAAGACTCATGTTTTGATTCACACAACTTTCCAAACCTTTGTGAATCTGTTTGCAACCCAAGAACACAATCATGTGTCTGTTCATACCCTTGTGGAGAAGACCGTTCTTCTTCTTCATTGCCGCCCTCCTGGAAAGGGAAACTTCCAGCCGCCGACTACAGATCCGACGCCTGCGGGTAATTCTGTGTCACTGTATTTTCATTGTAATCCGAGAAATTGTATGTTACAATATTATAATGAAAATAAATGGTTTTGCCCCTTTGGAGGATTTTTCCTCAAATATGTGTGTTTGAATGTTCTTGCATGTTTCATCATCTTGTTCAATCACATATAGCTGCATGTTTAGGACTTAACTGATAAAACTGAGTTTAATTAAATAATATTTGTATTTGAACGCACGCGCACTCTTTCAAATTGGTATCAAAGCCAATTACACAACCTTATCGTGTAATATTCTGCAAAATTTTTCTAAGATATCAATTTTCTGAAAAATTTATTTTTTGAAAACTAGTGTGTTCATAATGGAGAAATTATATAATAAAATGCCAGTTTTTGACGGGACAAACTATGCATACTGGAAAGCCCACGTGAGATCTGCTTTAAAAGCCATTGATGAACGTTTATGGGTCTTGGTTGAAAGAGGGTGGACAACTCCCTCCGTCACTGTTGATAATGTGATCAATTTAAAACCTGTCACTTCTTGGACTGAAGAAGAATTTAAATGGTCATCATTCAATTCTAAAGGATTAAGTGCCATTTTCGGATCCGTCACACCTGACGAGTTCCGACGTATAATGACGTGCACCACGTCAAAAGAGGCATGGGATGTTTTGCAACTTACCCATGAAGGTACGAATACTGTGAAAGAGTCTAAACTTCAAAATTTAACAACTCAATTTGAGACGATCACCATGCATGAAACTGAATGTTTTGATGATTTTTATGCTAGGCTTTCAGACATTGTTAATACTAGCTTTAATCTTGGTGAACATATTCCTAATGCTAGAGTCGTTAAAAAGATTCCTCGTTCTCTGCCTAAGCGTTTTATCCTTAAAGTCACTGTGCTAAATTCTATGGGTAATTTAAATACGCTAAAATTGGAAGAACTTGTAGGCGGCTTGCAAACATATAAAATTGATATGTTTCCTAAAACTGCTAAGCCTAAAGATAAGGGAATTGCACTTAATGCCCAAGAAAGAAAGAGTGAGGGGTCGGCAAAAAAGAGGGGAGAGTCAACTAGAAAAAGAGAGACAGATATGTCTGATTCTGAGTGTGATTTTGACTTAGATGATTTGGCCCTTTTTGCTAAAAATTTCAAGAGAATTCTCAAATTCAAGAAAAATGGAAATTTTAAAGATAAAAAGAAGTTTGAAAAGAAAAATGAAAAAGCTTTTAAAGATCCTCCTAAGAAAGAAAGTGAGAGATGCTTTGAGTGCAATGGTAGGAGCCATAGAGCTTTTGAGTGTGCTACTAGGTTAAACAGAGAAAAGGGCAAAGTTGTCCTCAATGCTACCCTTAGTGACGACAGTGAGGTCGAGTCGGTGGATTCTAGAGACGAGTCACCGCATGATTGTAACTTCACCGCATTCATGGCTAGCCATGTGAGCACTTCTAGTTCTCCTCACGAAAATGAGGATGTTGCATCACAGAGACACCTCGACAGTGAGACCGATGTGAGTGAGGGGGAGGATGACACAAGTGAGAGTGAGAGTGATCTTCAACGCGCCTACGCCGAGCTATATTCTGAGTCCTTTAAAACTAAAAAGCGTAACAAAGCTTTGGTTCTTAGGATCACCGCTTTAGAGAAAGATTTAGGAAAAGCGAGAGAGAGAGAGTCATCCACCTGCACTACCTTAAGAGAGAGAGAGAGTCTTCCTGTGTTGAGAAAGAGAGTTTGTTTAGAGAAAGAGAGAGCTTGTTTAGAGAGAGAGAGAGTTGTTTTGAGAAAGAGAGAGGGGACTTGACTAAACAAGTGGCTAGTCTTACAAGTGAGCTCCATTACTCCGTGGAGTCTCCGAAGAAACTTGAAACCCTTATTGCCCAGCTTACTCATGATCTTGAGAGAGCACGGGAAGTCAAGGTTCAAATCGAGGACAGATCTGGAAAGATGGGAAAGATGCTCCTCGGCCCCGCTTTAGGTTTCGGTGATCGGCATGGAATTGGTTATGACGGTGCCTCCACGTACCAAATTGAACTAGGACCAATCCCTGAGTTTACTACTACTCCTTATGGTCATCGCCAAAAACCTCTAAGGAGAGTTCGACCAAGAAAAGCAAACCAAGGCCCATCTCTGAATGTGTTCTTTTGTACATATTGCAAAAGAAAAGACCACCTTAGGGAGTTTTGCTATAGTTTGGGTCGGACACGACATACTTCTACTCCACCACGTCATACTAATGAGTTTGCCAGTCTAAGAGAGCGTGTTGAGTTTTTAGCCGCCACATCACAGAGTTTGATGAAGGAATTCCGACGGATGTCTTTGCTGTCAGTGAATGCTTCTCACATTCTGGCTAAAACCAACAACAAGGGTAAACAAAAGGTTACCACTTCTTGGGTGACTAATAAAGATAAGAAAGCCCTTGTTGTTCATGTTGCTCTCAAAGCACATAATACCTCACAGTGGTATTTTGATAGTGGGTGCTCTAGACATATGACAGGTGATGCCTCACTTTTTACGTCTCTTGAGGATTGTCAGGATGGCAGAGTCACCTTTGGAGATGGGAGCAAGTCTAGCATTGTAGGACGAGGTACTATAGAGTTACCAGGATTTCCTAAGCTAGAAAATGTTTTGTACGTCAAAGGTTTGAAAGTAAACCTTCTCAGCATTAGCCAGCTGTGCGACGCTGACTTTGCAGTAAAGTTTGACCGGGACGCGTGTAATGTCTACAATCAATCCGGAAAACTTTTAGTGCAAGGGGTGAGGACCGAGGACAATTGTTATGGGACTGTGCCCACTTCCTCACTTGTCTGCGACAACGTCACAATCACTCCTATGAATTTGTGGCACCAACGTCTAGGTCACGTGAACGTGAGAGACTTGACTCATTTAGCCAAAAGTACCTAGTACATGGCTTACCATCTCTTGAAAAGTCAACTTCCACGGTTTGTGGACCCTGTCAGTTGGGAAAGCAAATTTAGAGCCCTCATAGGACGTTGCATTCCATTACCACCTCCCGAGTACTTGAGTTGATTCACATGGATCTTATGGGTCCTACTCGCACTGAGAGTTTGGGTGGTAAGAGGTATATCCTCGTGATGGTAGATGATTTCTCCAGATATTCTATTATAGGTTTTCTGAGGGAGAAATCCGATGTTGTTGAGTTTATAACGACCAAGTGTCGTGTCCTACAAAATCAACACGGAGTCACTATTAATAGGATCCGTAGTGACAACGGCACAGAATTTAAGGAGGCAAAAGTATATCTGTATTGTGATATCCTTGGGATCAAACATGAGTTTTCTGCTGTGAAGACTCCTCAGCAAAATGGGATTGTTGAGAGAAAGAATAAGACAATCCAGGAAATAGCTAGATCTATGCTTCTAGGTCGTAATGTTTCTAGGAGATTTTGGGCAGAGGTAGTGTCTACTGCATGCCACATGGTGAATAGGGTCTATCTACGTCCACACACACTTAAGACCTTATGAATTGTGGACTGGCAAGAAACCCAACCTTGCATATTTTCTTGCTTTGGGGAGTAAATGCTACATCCTTCGGGATAGAGAGAAAGTAGGAAAGTTTGACTCCCGAAGCGACGAGAGAATATTGTTAGGATATTCATCGAATAGCAGATCGTACCGGGTTTTTAACCTGAAGAGATCTAAGGTTATGGAATCAATAAACGTCACCATGCAAGATGACGAACCTCCGACAGTTACTGATCCTAACCTTCAGTGTGAGGATGAGGACTTTTCTGGTAGTGACTTACTTGTCCCTCACCCACACTTAAATGTAATACCCCGTATTTTCGTGATATTTATTTTTGGGGATTAATTGGAAATTAATCCGGATAAAAATATTAACGAGATGTGAGTTAGTATTTAATTATAATGTGTATACTTGGCAATTTATGAATATTGGAAATATTGAAATTGTCGCGAGATTGAAATACGGCAATTTGGGAAACTTTGTTGGGACGCGCGTGACAGTCGCGTCAGGAATATAATTATTTGAATTAAAAAAATGAATTTTATTTTTATCACCCGTATGGTCATTTTGAGTGCGCCAACGCGTCCGGAAGGGTCGAAATAGTCAGAAAACACTAGCCGGGGGTTAAGTTTGGGTCCCGGGGCATTATTGGGCCATACCGGTAACTTATAGGGGCATTTTGGTAATTTCGAAAATCTGGGAATTAAAACCCACGAAAATTAGAAACAAAAATCTGACTTATTCTTTATCCACTAAACCCACTAACTACACTAAGGGACTTAATGGGCTACGGGAGAAGTTAAGATATAGTCCCAACTTACCAAAAACCAACCACACCTCCATTGTTATCATCCTTAGAGAAACTTGTAGAGAGAGAGAGAGAGAGAGAAGAGATTTCTGCAGAAAGAGAGAGGGAGAACAACTCAGCCCTCAAGATTCAACATCAAATTCAGAGAAAGATTAAGGCAAGTGGTTTAATTACAATTGATTCAATGCCATGCTTTTCCATGTTTAGGAATTATCGAATTTATCTTGGAAGATGATATAGACCCATGAATTGGAAGTTTAAAACTATGAACTATGTTAGGGACTGCATGTAGAAACATTCTGGACGAATTATGAACTCAGAATTATGACCCTTGATGATTTAAAAACGGATTTTAGAAGAAGTTTATTAATGTTCTTGAAAGAAATAGAAATCTGGAATTCTTGATGAAGATTTGATCCATACAAAGCCCTTGAATGATGAATTATTGGTTTTAGAACGTTTACACTGTTGTAGGATGGTTGTATGATGATATTATAACGTTATCTTAGAGTTTCATGCTTGTTAATGGTGTTTTGGGTTGATTTGTAAACTGCAAAACGAAGCAGTCCGCAGCCTACCTGGTGCGATCGATCGATCGACATTCATCAGTCGATCGATCGACCACCATCGATCGATCGAAGGAAAAGGTCGATCGATCGACCTTCCCAGAATGAGTAAATTTTTTCCCTATTTAAATTTTAATGATGTTAACCCTTGATTAATATTGTTGGAGACCATATGAATACCCTTAACCTTAAGGAAGACCAGTAGGCATGGTTATGAAATTTGGACCTTAATTAGAATTAAATCTGAGGAATTATCCTAAACTAATGAAATTCGATAAGTGAGTTAATATTTGGGTTAATAGTGTAAATTTGAATAATTTGATGAAATGAGGTTTGGGGCAGAAGTAAGGACCTTAGGAATAAAGATGTTATACGTGGGAATAATAGGAACTTAATAATCTATTTTAGATAGGTTTTAAGTATAAGAAACTACGACGTGAGACGTGTCGACAGTTTAACTTTTATATTATCGGGAGACGTAAAATATACAAATTTGGAATAATGGTAAAAGTATGTAGAGTATACCTTTATTAATACTGAATTATCTAAGATGTGGGAATGCTTAGTATATGATTTTTATATGTATGACATACCTACCATACTTGCTATCACAGGAGGTTACGTTCGCTTAGGGCCTTCTTATCCGTGTGTTGCCCGGATTTAGATTGGTACCTCGAGGACATAGTTCAAGAGAACGACTTATTTGTGAGTTAATAAGCCAGCTGACTATGGAGCGTAGGTATGTACGTGACCATGGATATGTTGAATTATGTTCGCCTCCATTTTTGTGTGTGGTGTTTATTCCAACAATTCCTGAGAGATTCGGAATTTGTGATCCTTATGTACGTGATGTACCGGGATGGATAGCAGAGTATGTGTGCACCGCAGCTTAGCCTTTGGGTGCTTGTATTGTATATTTATGATGTGAATAATATACGGTTAAATGAAAAGGAAATTTCTATGTTAAATTGTGGGTATAGTAATTGTAATTTTATGAAAAGATAAAAGGGGACAGATATCAATAAATGGTTTTGTTAATAATTGGGAATCCGAGAATTAAAGTAGAACTCTCTATTTAATTGTTAAGGTTGGAAATTAAATGTGAACCGAGTAGAAGTGTTAGAAACTCTTTGGAATTAGATGGTTATGAGAAAACACATGAATGGGTACAGGAACGTTAGGAGTGCACAGTTAGACGAGAGGTGAGTATTTCATGTGAGAGCACGTCCTAACATGTATCTTGCATTCATTGTTTTAATTATTATTAAAGCACTTGCTATTTTTAAAATACTCTCCACATTCGGGCTCTGACCCGTTTGCTTTCAAATCTATCTTTTTGTAAAAACCATTTTAGGTGCCCAGCCACAAGGACACCATGCTTAGGATCCTCATTCAGGTGACGAGCTGTAGCGGTTTGTGGAAATTACAGGACATTGATTATAGACGCTTCATCTATCTTGACTCTATACTCAGTATTTATCAGTTGTAGGGCATGTCGCCCATATCTTTTAGAGGCATTTCATTTATTTCAGTTATTCAGACTTCGGGCATGTACTTAATTCAGAATTCAGACTGGTCTTATTATTTTCAGTTGTGGGATTGTTGTGAGGAGTTTTCCTCCGGACTTATTACTATTGTTGGTTATTTCATTACTTCGTTATGGTGAATGGATTTATGTTGTTCTTTCATTATCCTTTTATTGCATGTTAATCAGACTTAACTTAAAATTTGGCAACTTACTTTTTAAATACTAGGTGGTTAGTAATCATTTAAATATTTTCGACAGTGATGCTATTAACTGGACCAACTTGGCATATTGTATTAATTTAATAAAGGAGTGGCTACCCGGTATTTAATTAGTCGGGGTGTCACGGGTGGTATCAGAGCATCAGGTTCTAGTGTCCTTTAGGATCTGTACGGCTTATTATGTTTCCGCTGAGCTTTCTTTGATGTAGAGCCCTATATTTTAGGACTGTTGTATTCTTTTTTATATGCTACGTTCTTCAGCTATTTTAAGTTTATAACTGCGAACTTATAGACTTTTTTCTTATTTCAGAATGCCTCCACGACGTGCACCACAGGTTCCCAGGAATGCAACGCCAGAACCACAGCCCGCACCAGTTCAGGGCACGATGAACGCCGCTGAGGTTGCAGCCATATTAGCCCAAGCGGTAAATGCTGCATTAGCCGTAGTTCAGCAGGCACCACCTCAGGCGCTAGTTGCCGCGCCAGTTCATCCATATGCATTCCCGTCTGCCTGGGAACGTGTACGTGATGCTTTTCAGAAAGCACATCCACCGGAATTTGCTGGCAGCTCCGATGTTGTTGTTTCGAGTCAGTGGAGAAAGGATATACAGAGGCACTTGAGGATGTATGAGTGCACTGACGTTCAGAGGCAGGTACTAGCTACTTTTAAGCTAGTAGGATCTGCACTACAGTGGTGGGAGTCCATTACCACCGCAGAGGAGAGAGATACTCTCACGATTCAGGAGTTCTGGGTGCGGTTCGACCGCAAGTACTTTTTGTCTGCTGTTCACACGGAAATGAGGAGGAAGTTGATGAACCTTCGACAGGAGGGTAAGACTGTGGCCGAGTATGAGGCCGAATTCACCAATTTGCTGAATATTGTCCCAGATGAGATACCGACGGAAGAGAAGAAGATTCAGAAATTTATAGATGGATTGACTTGGAGGATCCGTCAGCATTTATTGGGGAACCTCTCGTTGGACACTTATTCTGACGTGGTTAACGCTGCATTGCTCCATTGCCAGGACCACCGCTTTCACTTGACAGAGGGGAAGCGATCAGGAGAGTCCAGCCATCAGGGCAGGATAGGGGGAAATGGTGCCAACGGGGCACAGTCAGCTCAGGGTCAGTATAGGCAGAGTGATCAGAGTTCCCATCAGGGGGATCATAAGAGGTTCCGATCAGGGGGTTTCAGTAACGGTCAGGGAGGATTCCGGAATGGCCAGCAGGGTCATAACGGCCATCAGGGCCAGCAGGGTCAAAATGGTCAACATCAGCAGTTTCACCAGGGCCAGCAAGGCCAGGGCAGAAATGGTAACGACCACCAGGGTCGAGGGCAGTAGGGACAACGAGGGGGAAACTTCCCGGGGAAGTGTTTCATTTGTGGTAAGATTGGCCACAAACGCCAGGATTGTCCTGATAAGGGCAGGGCCCCGCAGCAGCAGCAGGGTGCTCGACATGAGCCACAGAGGCCACTTTTTCCACCTTCCCTTCCAGCTCCAGCCCAGGTGCCAGCACTACCAGCCATTCCAGCAGTTCCTGTGCAGCAGGGGCAGTTACAGTATGGACGTGTCTATAACGTTCACCAGGTAGAAGCTCCACAGGCACCACCCGCGATTGAGGGTATGTTTACTATCCATGGTACTATGGGTCGGGTTTTGTTTGATACGGGGGCAACGCATTGTTTTATAGCTACACATTTTGCGAAATCCTTAGGGTTGTTAGCTACGGCAGAGAGCACAGCAACGTGTGTAGACTCACCATTGGGGAGTGGGTCACTTATCTTCTTTATATGCCGGGGAGTGGGGGTAGAGATTGGCAGTCTGGTATTACCTGCAGATATGTTGGTATTAGATATGCATGTTCACGATGTGATTATCGGTATGGATTGGCTCGCTGATTATAGAGCCATGATTGATTGCTTCGGTGGGAGCATTGTTTTTGCCATTCCGGGGCAAGAGATGTTTGTAGTGGCGATGCCTCGCCCAGAGGGAGGTTCGACCGCTCATTTGTACTACTTAGAGGAGGATACCTCTAAGGAGGTTGTGATTCCTTTAGATTCGATCCCAGTTGTCAGGGAGTATTCCGATGTGTTTCAGGAGATACCAGGCCTACCCCCCAGTCGAGAGATAAACTTTGTTATAGACTTATTACCATATACGAGACCTATAGCACGCGCACCGTACCGTATGGCTCCAGCTGAGATGAGGGAGTTACGGGATCAGATTGAGCAGTTGTTGGGTCAGGGGTTTATTCGGAGTACTTCACCGTGGGGTGCCCTTCTGTTGTTCGTGAAGAAGAGAGATGGTTCACTGAGATTGTGTGTGGACTACCGGGAGTTAAACAAGGTCACGATACGGAATAAGTATCCATTGCCTCGAATCGATGACCTATTCGACCAGTTGAGAGGAGCTTCTTGCTTCTCAAAGATTGATTTGCGATCTGGATACCATCAGTTGCGTATCAGGGAGGAGGACGTCTCGAAGACTGCGTTCTTATCGAGATATGGTTCTTATAAGTTTCGGGTTATGCCATTTGGTTTGACCAATGCTCCAGCAGCGTTTATGGACTTGATGAATAGGGTGTTCAGGGATTTCCTAGATCAATTTGTCATTGTCTTCATCGATGATATTCTGGTTTACTCCCAGACAGAGGAGGAGCACGCCGAGCATTTGAGACAAGTTTTGCAGACGCTACGCCAGAACGAGCTGTATGCAAAATATGAGAAATGCGGGTTTTGGCTGAAGGAGGTCCAGTTTTGGGGACACATTATTTCCGACCGGGGGATATGTGTTGATCCGGGGAAGGTATCCGCGGTGAGGGAGTGGGGACAGCCCACGACACCGACTGAGATCCGTAGTTTCTTGGGCTTAGCAGGATACTACAGGAGGTTTATTCGGGGTTTCTCCACGATAGCGGGTCCCATGACAGATCTAACTCGTAAAGGTGTGCCGTTCATTTGGAGTGATGCCTGTCAGTTGGCATTCGATGAGTTGAAGGACAAGTTAACCTCAGCACCTGTGTTAGCATTGCCGAGACCGGGAGTTGAGTATCTTGTTTACACCGATGCGTCCTTACAAGGACTTGGAGGTGTACTGCAGCAGGAGAGTCAGGCCATAGCTTATGCTTCCCGTAAGCTTAAGCCTCACGAGAAGAATTACCCTACCCATGACTTGGAGTTAGCGGCAGTGGTATTTGCCCTTCGTATATGGAGACATTACCTTTTGGGGGAAAAGTTTCGATTGTTCACAGACCACAAGTCTCTACAGTACCTATTCACTCAGAAGGAGTTGAATATGCGGCAACGGAGGTGGCTTGAATTCGTGAAAGATTATCACTTCGATATCCAGTATCACCCGAGGAAGGCTAACGTGGCAGACGCGTTTAGCCGTAGGCCAGTAGATGAGGTGGAAGCGGTGTGGAAGGCCAAGTGGAAGGAGTTGGGACACCAGGATGCAGTGGCCCGATCATTCATGTCTGTGATGACCGTTACACCGCAAATTGTCACGAAGGTGGTAAAGGCACAGGCAAAAGATTCGTTCTATCAGGAGCAGATAGTTCGATTACTAGCAGAGGGAGCCGAGTCCTATACCGTTAGCTCAGACGGGGGATTACGCTTCAATGGGAGATTGGTAGTTCCGGAAGGGGAAGAATTGCGGCACGAAGTGATGGCAGAGTCGCACGGCTCACGGTTTGCGGTACATCCCGGAGGTGACAAAATGTACCAAGACATGAGGCGACAGTATTGGTGGAGCGGGATGAAGAGAGATATTGTCGTGTTTATTTCAAAATGCGCCACTTGTCAGCTAGTTAAAGTGGATCATCAGAGACCGGCAGGACTTCTACAGCCATTGGAGGTCCCGATGTGGATGTGGGAGAGCATCTCCATGGACTTTATCATGGGGTTGCCTACGTCACAGAGAGGTCAGGACTCCATTTGGGTAATTGTGGAAAGGTTGACCAAAGTCGCTCATTTTCTACCCGTAAGGACAGACTACACTGCGGGACAGTATGCCCAGCTCTTCATTTCAGAGATAGTGAGACTTCACGGTGTGCCCCTAAATATCGTGTCTGACCGAGACAAGATATTTTTTTCACGATTTTGAGAGAGTTTTCAGGAGGCCATGGGCACATAACTGCGGTTGAGTACGGCGTATCACCCGCAGACCGATGGGCAAACTGAGCGTACAAACCAGATGTTGGAGGACATGCTACGTATGAGTATCATTGACTTTGGGGGTGGATGGGAGCAGTATCTTCCACTGGTGGAGTTTGCTTACAACAACTCCTACCAGTTCACCATTGGCATGTCTCCATTTGAGGCGTTGTACGGTAGACCTTGTCGTTCCCCAGCATGTTGGTTGGAGGTGGGGGACAACAAACTACTTGGGCCGGAAGTGATTCAGGATACTTCGGCAAGGATAAAATTGATACGGAATCGCATTCGAGTAGCTCAGGATCGGCAGAAGAGCTATGCTGATGCGAAGAGATTCTTCAGGGAGTTCCAGGTGGGGGACCAAGTTTTGCTCAGAGTATCTCGTATGAAGGGGATCATGCGTTTCGGGAAGAAAGGGAAGTTGGCACCGAGATATGTGGGACCATTTCCTATTATTGAGCGGATTGGACCGGTTGCGTATAGGCTTCGATTACCGGAGCATTTGCATCGGATTCACGATGTATTTCATATTTCCTCGCTAAGGAAATATCTTAGAGACGATTTGGCTCATTCTCATATTGCTTTGGAGGACATCGATCTCCAGCCGGATAGCTCCTACGAGAAGGGGCTGATTGCTATTTTGGACGGAAGTGAGCGGAAACTGGGGTCAAAGATAGTTCCGTTAGTGCGTGTTCAGTGGCGACATCATAATATCGAGGAGTCCACATGGGAGCGCGAGGATGAGATGCGCGAACGTTATCCGGAGTTGTTCTTACCAAATACTTTCTAGTTCCGAATTTCAGGACGAAATTCAGTTATTAGGGGGGAAGTATGTAATACCCCGTATTTTCGTGATATTTATTTTTGGGGATTAAATGCGTATTAATTGGAAATTAATCCGGATAAAAATATTAACGATATGTGAGTTAGTATTTAATTATAATGTGTATACTTGGCAATTTATGAATATTGGAAATATTGAAATTGTCGCGAGATTGAAATACGGCAATTTGGAAAACTTTGTTGGGACGCGCGTGACAGTCGCGTCAGGAATATAATTATTTGAATTAAAAAAATGAATTTTATTTTTATCACCCGTATGGTCATTTTGAGTGCGCCAACGCGTCCGGAAGGGTCGAAATAGTCAGAAAACACTAGCCGGGGGTTAAGTTTGGGTCCCGGGGCATTATTGGGCCATACCGGTAACTTATAGGGGCATTTTGGTAATTTCGAAAATCTGGGAATTAAAACCCACGAAAATTAGAAACAAAAATCTGACTTATTCTTTATCCACTAAACCCACTAACTACACTAAGGGACTTAATGGGCTACGGGAGAAGTTAAGATATAGTCCCAACTTACCAAAAACCAACCACACCTCCATTGTTATCATCCTTAGAGAAACTTGTAGAGAGAGAGAGAGAGAGAGAAGAGATTTCTGCAGAAAGAGAGAGGGAGAACAACTCAGCCTTCAAGATTCAACATCAAATTCAGAGAAAGATTAAGGCAAGTGGTTTAATTACAATTGATTCAATGCCATGCTTTTCCATGTTTAGGAATTATCGAATTTATCTTGGAAGATGATATAGACCCATGAATTGGAAGTTTAAAACTATGAACTATGTTAGGGACTGCATGTAGAAACATTCTGGACGAATTATGAACTCAGAATTATGACCCTTGATGATTTAAAAACGGATTTTAGAAGAAGTTTATTAATGTTCTTGAAAGAAATAGAAATCTGGAATTCTTGATGAAGATTTGATCCATACAAAGCCCTTGAATGATGAATTATTGGTTTTAGAACGTTTACACTGTTGTAGGATGGTTGTATGATGATATTATAACGTTATCTTAGAGTTTCATGCTTGTTAATGGTGTTTTGGGTTGATTTGTAAACTGCAAAACGAAGCAGTCTGCAGCCTACCTGGTGCGATCGATCGATCGACATTCATCAGTCGATCGATCGACCACCATCGATCGATCGAAGGAAAAGGTCGATCGATCGACCTTCCCAGAATGAGTAAATTTTTTCCCTATTTAAATTTTAATGATGTTAACCCTTGATTAATATTGTTGGAGACCATATGAATACCCTTAACCTTAAGGAAGACCAGTAGGCATGGTTATGAAATTTGGACCTTAATTAGAATTAAATCTGAGGAATTATCCTAAACTAATGAAATTCGATAAGTGAGTTAATATTTGGGTTAATAGTGTAAATTTGAATAATTTGATGAAATGAGGTTTGGGGCAGAAGTAAGGACCTTAGGAATAAAGATGTTATACGTGGGAATAATAGGAACTTAATAATCTATTTTAGATAGGTTTTAAGTATAAGAAACTACGACGTGAGACGTGTCGACAGTTTAACTTTTATATTATCGGGAGACGTAAAATATACAAATTTGGAATAATGGTAAAAGTATGTAGAGTATACCTTTATTAATACTGAATTATCTAAGATGTGGGAATGCTTAGTATATGATTTTTATATGTATGACATACCTACCATACTTGCTATCACAGGAGGTTACGTTCGCTTAGGGCCTTCTTATCCTTGTGTTGCCCGGATTTAGATTGGTACCTCGAGGACATAGTTCAAGAGAACGACTTATTTGTGAGTTAATAAGCCAGCTGACTATGGAGCGTAGGTATGTACGTGACCATGGATATGTTGAATTATGTTCGCCTCCATTTTTGTGTGTGGTGTTTATTCCAACAATTCCTGAGAGATTCGGAATTTGTGATCCTTATGTACGTGATGTACCGGGATGGATAGCAGAGTATGTGTGCACCGCAGCTTAGCCTTTGGGTGCTTGTATTGTATATTTATGATGTGAATAATATACGGTTAAATGAAAAGGAAATTTCTATGTTAAATTGTGGGTATAGTAATTGTAATTTTATGAAAAGATAAAAGGGGACAGATATTAATAAATGGTTTTGTTAATAATTGGGAATCCGAGAATTAAAGTAGAACTCTCTATTTAATTGTTAAGGTTGGAAATTAAACGTGAACCGAGTAGAAGTGTTAGAAACTCTTTGGAATTAGATGGTTATGAGAAAACACATGAATGGGTACAGGAACGTTAGGAGTGCACAGTTAGACGAGAGGTGAGTATTTCATGTGAGAGCACGTCCTAACATGTATCTTGCATTCATTGTTTTAATTATTATTAAAGCACTTGCTATTTTTAAAATACTCTCCACATTCGGGCTCTGACCCGTTTGCTTTCAAATCTATCTTTTTGTAAAAACCATTTTAGGTGCCCAGCCACAAGGACACCATGCTTAGGATCCTCATTCAAGTGACGAGCTGTAGCGGTTTGTGGAAGTTACAGGACATTGATTATAGACGCTTCATCTATCTTGACTCTATACTCAGTATTTATCAGTTGTAGGGCATGTCGCCCATTTCTAGAGGCATTTCATTTATTTCAGTTATTCAGACTTCGGGCATGTACTTAATTCATAATTCAGACTGGTCTTATTATTTTCAGTTGTGGGATTGTTGTGAGGAGTTTTCCTCCGGACTTATTACTATTGTTGGTTATTTCATTACTTCGTTATGGTGAATGGATTTATGTTGTTCTTTCATTATCCTTTTATTGCATGTTAATCAGACTTAACTTAAAATTTGGCAACTTACTTTTTAAATACTAGGTGGTTAGTAATCATTTAAATGTTTTCGACGGTGATGCTATTAACTGGACCAACTTGGCATATTGTATTAATTTAATAAAGGAGTAGCTACCCGGTATTTAATTAGTCGGGGTGTCACAACTTAGTGGACCCTACTCCTGTGCTAGGGGCACTCCTGCTTGGGTTCGCAAGATTCATGACCCTTCTACCATTGTTGGTGATCCCACTCTAGGGGTCAAGACTCGTGCTCAGCTAGAGAACGTCGTTAGCCACTTTTGCTACACGTCCAAAGTCGAGCCCAAGAATCACAAAGAAGCACTCAAGGATGAACACTGGATATCTTCTATGCAGGATGAGTTGCTTCAGTTTAAAAAGAACAATGTCTGGGAACTTGTACCCCGACCGAGTGAGACTAATGTGATAGGTACCAGGTGGATATTCAAGAATAAAATGGATGAAAATGGTACTATAATCAGAAATAAGGCTAGGTTGGTCGCTTAAGGCTACACACAGATAGAGGATGTAGACTTTGGGAAGACATTTGCTCCTGTTACGAGGCTTGAGTCCGTCCGCTTACTACTCGCCTTCGCATGTCATCTGCGTTTTAAGTTATATCAGATGGATGTCAAGAGTGCCTTTCTGAATGGCATTCTACATGAGGAAGTTTATGTGGAACAACCAAAAGGGTTTGAAGACCCCAAGCACCCTGAGCACGTTTATTATCTGAGGAAAGCCTTGTATGGTTTGATGCAAGCACCCCGTGCTTGGTACGAAAGGCTTACTTCCTATCTTTTAGCCCGTGGATTCAAGAGAGGGGGAGTTGATATGACGCTGTTCGTCAGGAGAGATGACGGTGCTATTTTGGTTGCCCAGGTCTATGTGGACGACATAGTCTTTGGATCCACTTGCTCTCAACATGCTCATCACTTTGAGGAGGATATGAAAAGTGAGTTTGAGATGAGAATGGTTGGTGATCTTACTTTCTTCCTTGGTCTCTAGGTTCGTCAGCTAGAGGATGGGATGTTCATCTCTCAATCCAAGTATGCGAGACACCTAGTGAAGAAATTTGGTTTAGACTCCGCTAAGAATGCACGTACACCTATGAGTACTTCTATCAAGCTTAGTAAGGACACTTCAGGCAAGGACGTAGAGCAAACCTTGTATCGGAGTATGATAGGTAGTCTCCTCTACTTGACTGTCAGTCGTCCCGACATAGCCTTTAGTGTTGGAGTCTGTGCGCGATATCAGGCATCCCCAAAAGAGTCACACTTACTCGCTCTAAAACGTATTATTAAATACATGAGTGGGACTCTCTCATATGGTATTTGGTATTCCTTTGATAATAATGACCGTTTGTCTGCCTATTCAGATGCTGATTGGACTGGGGATGTAGATGGTTGTAGGAGCACTTCTGGTGGGTGTTTCTATTTTGGTTCTGCTCTTGTCTCCTGGATGAGCAAGAAGCAAAACTCCATCTCTTTGTCCACTGGGAGGCTGAGTGTATCGCCACCGGGAGTTGTTGCACACAACTCTTGTGGATGAAGCAGATGCTGGAGGATTATGGAATTTCACAGGACACCATGACCATTTCCTGTGATAACATGAGCGCGATACACATATCCCGCAATCCAGTCCAGCATTCACGCACAAAGCACATCAGGATACGCGAACACTTTATACGTCAGTTAGTTGAGGAGAAAATTGTATCCCTGAGCTTCATACCCACCGACCGTCAGTTAGCCGATATTTTCATGAAACCTTTAGATGCCCTTAGATTTGAGAGTCTTAGGAAGTCTTTGGGAATTTGTACTGTTGACTGGGGGGTTGGTCTATGTCTAAGATAGGATTTTTTATGTCCATATCATATGCTTCCTATTGCTAGTTTGTTTTATATGTACTATTGCTTGTTGTACATTATTTATTGTTTATTTTTTTGAAAAAAAAAATCCAAAAAGATTTTCATTTTATAAAATTCTTTGGAAAAGCACAAAAAGATTTTTTTGGCACCTTTTATGGATGAGCATTTAAGATAGCCAAGTCGTAATTTCATTCCATTTCTCCATGTGACTGTTTGATAGAGATTTGAGACGCTACATCATTTCATCCATGTGCTTTACATTGATTGGAGTCTTTGAGATGTAATTAGTGATATTTTTCTACATGTTTGACTCATATCTCCTTTATTGCACACATGCACGGCTATATTTGATTGTTGTACTTGTCTATCACATATTGGCTAGAGTGTTTCCATCTCAACTCTGTCTATACAACGTACAATATGCGATAAAACTTGACAAGATTGGAATACATGTAAAAACCATTTTGGTGAGACTGTGTGATTATTTGAAAAACGGGGAAGGGCTGCGAAAGGTTCATTTAGCCTTTGCGATTCTAAGCCACCATTAAAAAGGACCTAAAAAATGGAAGAATTTTATTATCTGAGGTCCAAAGAGGTTAAAAGAGCCCGAAAAATTTATAGGCAATCAAAAGCAATTCATGATGGGCCATTAGATTTCACCATCAATTCTTCAAAGTTTGAGAATTTAGAATACCTCTATTCACAATATAAATCTGAGGGAGCTTGGTTGGAGAATTAAACGGGTTTGCACTTCCTTGAAAATCCTGAAAAAGCATAAAATCGTTTTGGACGTTATTGGTGTAGAAATCACTTTGAGGTTTGATTTGTTGATTTGATTTAGTCAATGCCTTATATTTCCATTTTTTTACACCAAAGGAAGATTTTGAGTTCATTCGTTAAGGAGTATCCGATATTCATCTTGCACATATGTCATGTTTGTATGCATTGATTTTCCTATCGAATTTGATCACACCCATTCTTTTACGCTATCATCGACATGGTTGTTTTGTGTTTGTTCATGGTGTGATTTTTGTTTGTTACGTTTGAAAAACATGAAATTTTTAAAAAATAGTAGTTTATTCACTGTGACACCCCGACTTTGTTTGTTAGATTTATTCTTCTCATTTGTCTATTTGGGGACATCATAAAAAAGGGGAGAAATAATTATCATATTATGGGAGAGGTTTGAGTTTTTGAGATTTGATCAAGTATGCTTTCATCACATATTGGTATTTATGTTTATCTCATTTCAAACTAGATACGTCACTTGGTATTGGCTTTGTCCCATGTGTGTAGGTACTACCTTGATGATCTCTGAACTGCACACCCTGATGAGGAAAGCCTTAAGATTCCTGACGAGTTGAAGAACAAACGATGAAGTCTTATTCATTTGTACCTTTTCAGTTTTGGGTTCATAGAAGGGTAGATTTGTATAGGCATTTGATAATTCGGATGTTTGTTTTTATGTATCACATAGGGGGAGATTTGTAAGGACATTTTTGTCCATTATCAATAATATGTCGTACGCCGTTACACCATTGAAGATATTCAAAGCTTGCATCGTCATCAATGGATCCGAATATCAAAGAAAGCAAGGAATCAATGTTTCAGACAGCCGGACCGGTCCGCCCCTTTTGGAATAAGAACCGGTCCGCCCCTCCGGACCGATCCGTCTCAATCCGGATCGATCCGCTTTGTTCAGAAACCAGTAGACCCTGGATCGAATGCGAACCGAAGAAGCTACTTGAAAAAACGAATCGGTCTGACCTCGGATCGATCCGCATCCATACCGGACCGGTCCACCTGGGATAAATTCAAGCAGATCGTGCAGAGATTTTTCAGGCCCAGTTTTTCCTTTATAAACCAACTCCGGGGATGCGTTTTGCAAGACTTTTATAGACGATTTTCAAAGTCCAAAAACTCTAAGTCTTCACCTTTGTGAGTCCCAAGACTCATGTTTTGATTCACACAACTTTCCAAACCTTTGTGAATCTGTTTGCAACCCAAGAACACAATCGTGTGTCTGTTCATACCCTTGTGGAGAAGACCATTCTTCTTCTTCATTGCCGCCCTCCTAGAAAGGGAAACTTCCAGCCGCCGACTACAGATCCGACGCCTGCGGGTAATTCCGTGTCACTATATTTTCATTGTAATCCGAGAAATTGTATGTTACAATATTATAATGAAAATAAATGGTTTTGCCCCTTTGGAGGATTTTTCCTCAAATATGTGTGTTTGAATGTTCTTGCATGTTTCATCATCTTGTTCAATCACATATAGCTGCATGTTTAGGACTTAATTGATAAAACTGAGTTTAATTAAATAATATTTCTATTTGAACACACGCGCACTCTTTCATTCGCTATGCTCAAACGAATCTTCTACTATTCAAAAGTCTAAATTATTGAGTTCTCTGTCTTTAACAACTCATTTAATAAGGTGGGACCCTTCTCTTCTTATTCTATTTCTTCTATTGTCTTTTCTGCATGGTCTTGGTCTAGTAGAGCATTATTGTTGAAGAATTCATCAATGAGGCCCACCACTTTAAGGTTGGCTGGAAAAGCTATCTCTACCATTTCCTTGGATTCTTTCTTGAGCCTTCCATTGAATGGCTCATCAGCTTGGATAATGAGGTCTTCTTATGGTATGCAGTGTACCTTCTGTCTTCACGTGTTAACAACTCCATAATTTCTATTATCTTCATACCTTGAGCAATCTGGAGTTTGAACTTATCAGCAGTTTGGTCTTTAGTCCCGTCTTCGGATAGAATCTCAATGTCCTCAAATGAATAATTGAAAAATCTAATGAGTCTTAATCCTTCAACTCGCATTCCTCTACATGAACTTGGAGCAAGTTGGTAGGTCTTGGAAAATAGGGGACGATAGTCTTCTACCTTTTTTATGTACTCATGGACTATTTTTCCAAGAGCAATAGAGTATTCTACAGTCTTTATCTAGACGAGTTCAATGAACCCGTGGTCTGCTAAAGTTATCTGAGCCATATCTGCTTTTCCAAAAAGATAAAATTTTGGAACGTCTTTGAAGAAAATCCTAATCATTAAGGCATTTCTATTAATCTCGGATAATAACATATTGAATGTTCAATAATGCTATGGGCTTCTTTCTGACAGTCTTCTGAAATTAGAAGATTATTATGACCAAACAGTATAACAATCTTAGTTTTAAAGGTTTTTTTTCTGATAACAAAAATTATCAGTTGGCCTAATTTTGGAGGATTCTCTAAGTGTTTGAGCATACGTTTGACTATGAGGTCTAGCAGTAGCAGTACTACTAAGTTGAGTTACTGCAAGTCTTTGAGTTCTCATGAATCTGAAAACAACTACCAAATTTTGCTTGAATTCTACCCATAGTCTATTCTTTACATTCCACCATAGGGCATCTATAAGAGTATTCTCATCATCTAAAAATTCTCGTCTAAATTTTATCAAGTCTGGGTAATTTTGGTTTGGTCTATATTGGAGAAAATACATCTTCCCAATGAGTCTATTCTGGGAAATAATTTCATGTCTATATTTTTCAGGAGGGATTAGAATATTATCAAAGTTCTCCAGAATTGGTCTTTCTTGAGAGTCTTGAATATGAGTCTGTCTTTGCGTTACACCAGCATTTGATCTTACGTGTCTAAGATAGTCTACAACGTCTTCTTTGTTTAGTCTATTTGTGCTAGAGGAATTCATTGTCTCTAAGTCTTCTGTTTGCAACATAAAATAGGAGATGATATTAGTGTTAGCAAACATAGGTTCTCTAGATATGATGTCTGGAATGGTATTTTTGCTTCCCTTTATATGTATAACAGAGAAGTCATAACCATTAAGAAGTTGCTATCATCTAATAAGTCTATTAGTTCTTGATTTGGATAAATCTAAGTCTCTGAATTTTACTGCATAAGAAGAGTCAGTATAAACAGTAAAATGTTTAGGTCTAAGAAAAATCATATATTTTTCTATTTCCCTTACTATAGCTAAAACTTCTTTTTCATGGGTTGTGTATCTCGTTTCTGGATCAGTTAGGTTCCAGAACTATATCTACAAAGTTTCTTCTATTTTGTCTGATGATCAATGGAAAAGTACATTGCTCCCCATTGTTTATCATATGCATACGTTTCTACTCTGAACTGATCTTCAACATTAGGCAGCTCAAGTAAAGGGATATTCTTGACTGCATCTTTGATTTGTCTTATAACTTCAAAATCATCTTTTGTCCATCTAAAAGGATTAGTTTTATCAGTTCCTTTTAATTTGGAAGTTAAGCTTTGTCTTTTTTAAGCAAGGTCTTTAATAAAATTTGCATCACAACTTAGCAATCCTAAAAATGATTGTAACTATTTTCTATCTTTGAGTTGGTCTAGAAAATCAAGAATCTTTTTGGTTATATGTTTTGCTAAGGATATTTTTCCTTTATTAATATGCATTCCCACAAAATTTATTTCAGTTTGAAATAATTGCATTTTCTTTTCAAAAAAATAATACCATGTTTATCTAATTCTAAAATAATCTTCGTAAGATGGTCTACATATTCTGTCTCAGTCTTGTTGGTTATAAGAATATCATTTATGTAAACAAGACAAAATTCTAAATAAGGTATAAATGTATTATCCATTCTTCTTTGGAATACTTGAGGAGCATTCAAGTATTCAAATGGAATAACTAACCATTCATATTTTCCTTAGGGCACACTAAAGGCTGTTCAAGTTATACTATCTGGATGCATCTTTATTTTCTAGAAGCCTGATTTACAACCAAACTTGCTGAATATAACTTTGTCTTCAATTAGATTAATTAGGTTATTCTTGTCTAGTATCTATAAGAATCAAACTCACAATTCTTATTAAGGTGTCTATAGTCTATGACCATTCGTCTTTTTCCTCTTTTTTGTTCAAACTCATTCTGAACGTAGAAGGAAAGACTATTGTGTCTACTTTTGCTTTCTCTAACAATTCCTTGATTAAGAATTTCATCTATCTCTTTTTAGAATTCTTATCTGTCTTCTTGTGTATATCCTTTCTTATACGTTCCACCATTAATAATGGCATCTGTGTTAATAGGGATGATTTTACAATAACTTTGATCTTTATGTCACTTAGCAATGGGATTTTCTCCTAAAGTAGGCTCTGATAATTGCCTAAGTTTTTCTTTTTCTACTTCTATATCCATCTTCTTTTGTTTGGATATAGCTTGGACCTTTAATAAGGTTTATCTAAAATGTCTTGTTGTATAAGTGCTATTTGCTTATAACACTTTTGTTTTGGACACTTACATTCTTTTTGTAATGGTTTAGTTATTTCTAAGGCTTCTTGTTAGTTTATATGTCTAGTTCCACCATGCTCAGCTAAAGAACTCTGATGGTTTGTTAGCTTAAAATTAGGTTTGACATGCAAAATGTCAAAAGCAGTCTTGTGATCTATTAGAGGGGCAATAATATTAAACTCCTATTTGTTACTAAGTAATATCTTATCATTATACTAAGTATAAGGATGATATTTAATAATAAAGTTTTGTCCTAAAATAATGTTTCATGTGAAACTAGGACGATGATCCATTATCCAAAACCGACGATTAATAGTTTTGTTAGTCTGATTTTCTAATTTAAATAAATAGGAATAGTCTAAAAATATAAGGTAAATGGTTCTCCATTAGCTACCTTATCATGGATCTCTTGATTAATTTCTAGAAAATAATCTTCAGGAAAGGCATTAGCCTTATAAATACTCTGTGAGCATCCTGTATCTATAAAGGCTGAAAGTCTTTTAGGATAGTCTTTAGGTTGTATGGATAATTCTACAAAACAAGCACGTGGTTTAGTAAAAATTTCTAAATGATACATTTCTAAAATAGATATTCCTTTTTGGGGTTTATCTATAAAATCTAATGATGTTAAGTCTTCTGTACTACTATCAGAGCAGTTTTCTTATAAATCATAGGAAATTCCCCTTCCCTTTATGTCTTCCTGTTCTTGTAATCTCTTTGCTATATTTATATCAATGTATTGATAATTTGTTTTAATATCTTGGTCTATTTGAGCATCATATTGGGTAATATATATTTCTCTAAATCTAGTTCTTCAACAGTTTTCATGGTAGTGTAATTGACAAATAACACAAACCATAATAATTCTGTTTGAATAGTCTCAAAGCATTCTACACATCTAAAGTCTTTCTTGCTACATTTCATTTCAAATGTGTAATAATGTTTTTTTCAAAGTAACATCTAGGTATATATCTTAGTAACTCGGGATTACTAATTGTCCATCTTTTCTTTAAAAAGGGGTATATATACATTTATACCAAGCTTCTTCAAAGTATATATATTCATCATCTTGTTCATCTTGATTAATTTGCATCATATATAAATCTAGTGTATCTTGGGAGTCTTCATATTCATTAGTATCACTATTATAATCTTCTGAATCACTGTCTGTGTATACACTATAGATACTGGTATTATCATCATTTTCTATGTCTGATATTTCTATAGCATATAGAATGTCTAATATATTCTTCTTAATTTATAAACTCTAATATTGTATTAATAATCTTAAAACTTTCTTTCTCTTTTTTGTTAAGACAGTCTTTAGCAAATTGTGCTTCTTTGCCACAAGTCCAACATTCTTTGATGGGAGTCTTAGATTGAGCTACTTCTTTTTCTTTCCTATAATTATGAATCTTCTTATGCTTACTAGTGTTCTTCTTAAAATATCTTCTTTGGTTAAATATATTTTTCTTGGTCTTAGATTTCCTTTCTCTAAAGGTAGTAGATGGTCTGAATCTATATTTCTTTAAAAAATCTAAAGTCCTAGTCTTAAACTTCTTTTGTTTCCATTCTAGTTTCTTTTTGAATTTCTTAGATTCACTACCACATCCCCATTGGACTGGAGCAATGTCTCTTTCATCTTTGATTGGAGGACTCTGTTTGAAAGTTTTCATCAATTAACTTTCCTTGAGTTATATCTCGTCTCTTAGATATGATATAGTCTTTGAAAAAATTGATTCTTTCTCCAAGGGAGTTATTCTCAACTCCAGCTACTTCTGGCCAATTTCTATATTCATTAATTAGGATTTGTCCTATGGCTGGTATTTTTCTAAAATATTCATCTTTTAAGGTCTCACTAAATTCTTTAATTTGGTAATTTAGTTGTTCATAATTATTGTTATATTCATTGATCTTATCTAATTTGCAAATACTAATAAGAGCTAACTTAGTTTTTGCTAAGTCTTATTCATTGATTTGAGCTAAATCTCATGCTTCAATGAATTCTGAAGTAAACAATTGAATATATTCTTCAATTGATTTTTCTTCTAGGTTTTCTTTCATCTTTTCAACCTTGGCTAGCAAGTCTGTATCTATGGCCTTTCTTAGACTGTCTAAGTAATCTTTTGCAATACCTCTAATGGATTGCTCAGCATATTGTTTACATGAACTTGCATCCCATTGCTCATTAGATGCAAAACACATGTTCATTTGATTATGCCATTCGTCTAAGGCTTTCATTCTATCTTGGACATTGTCTAGATTAAGGTATATCCCAACTGGATTTATGCTTGACTTGCCACAGTCTTAACAGGAGTAAAACTCTTGTCACTAGTTGGAAAGTCTTTTATATAATCAGGTTTGGTCTTTACCAAAGTTTTTGGGTAAATAGGGATATTTATTCCTATTGGTTTACTAAAGAGTCTAGGAGCATCATTTAGCCTACTATTGGTTCCAATTTCTTGTTTATCAGGACCTAACTGTGTAACTGGTATTAATATTTCTTCTCTTTCTTCTATTAGTCTTAGGTTTCTAAGTCCTTTAGTATTCTTAGATTCTTTTAGTTTTAATATATGGTCTTGGGATATCATATTAAATCTATCTTTTTCTTGGAACCTAACAAAATGATTTCTGTTAAGATGATCTTTAAATGTCTTCATGTCCAATTCTGAGGGTTCATTTCCAAAGTTTTGGATTCTAGCTTTTTCTCTAACTAAGTCTTTTTGTTCAAATAATCTTCTAGGTCTAATTATTGGAGCTTGTCTTAACAAACTAAAACTAGCTTTTCTACTACATTCTCCTTCTGAAGGATCATTAATTATAGCTTCTCCCATATTTATAAATCTGATTTCTTCAGTCTGGATATTCTTACTGGTAATCTTAGGGGGGCAAACTGGATAGTAACATTTTCAGTGACATCGTCTTAATTAATAAACAAATGTTTATTCTGTATAGTCTTAGTTTCTTGAAATTCTGGCAATTTTTCAAGAGTCTTAGCTTCTCTTTCATAGGTCCAGTATTCCTAATACTATAAGTATGATTGTAGTCTGAATTATTGATTTTAACTAATATTTCTTCGTTAAATCTACTACTAGGAATTTTCGATTGCATTCCTTCATAGGAGAATTGGAAAATTTTTACATAGCTTTGAAATTCTATATTTATATTAACCAAGGTTCTAAAAAACGCGGGGCGTGATTGAGGCGTGGAGGCCAAGCCTTAAGCCTTAGAAGCCTAGGCGGGCCTAGGCGTAAAAAGGAGTGAAAAGGCGTTTAGGCCTTCTTAATATATTTTAATATTTTTTAACCATAACAAGGCTATTAAAATACAAAAATGGCACAGATCATAAAAATATGTCTAAATATATGCAAATTAAAATACTATTTGATTATTTTGGATGAGATAATGATCCGGTTTGTAAACAAATTCTTTAAAAGGAGACATCGTTTCACTAAATCATTGTTATTTTTAGAAAAAAATGCGCCTTAAGGGTTTTACCAAGAATAAGGCGTGAAAAGCGTAAGGCGAGGCGTTTCTCCCAAGCCTTAAGCCTAGGCGGAGCCTAGGCGTGCCTAGGCGGAGCCTAGGCGGGTTTTTTAGAACAGTGATATTAACATCTGGGATAATATAGTCATAATATCCACTAGCATATAAGATTAACTTGAAATGTTTGGCGGTGTTTACGGTTAATGTAAATGTCGGAATGAAATTAAAGTATCCTATATTGTCTGACATTTTTAATTGGGCTATACCAATAAGGCTTTTCTCAAAATCTTTCCATCTTTTATCTATTAAACAACATAATATGTTGATATTCTTACTTGAAAGAGTCCAAGGGTTAGGAACTAGAACTTCCCTCAATTCCTCTTGATCTTAGTCATTCTGAGTCAAAAACTTGAAGCTCAATATAGGACTTGTCTAACACATGATTTCTATAATGATAAGTCATGTTGTAATTAGGAGTCTTAGGAGTGGATCCTTCTTGGAATAAGTCTACGTATACGTATCTAACTGTTGGAAGTTTTCCATTATATATGGAGTCTTCTACAATTTTCCAGTCAACTTCACCCCATTCTTTCCATTGGATATGATTAGTGAAATTTCGTTCCTTCCACCATGTTCTATCATTGGAGGATGAATCTTTAAGTCTTTGGAGTATAAAATTACTATGTCCAATATTTGGGATATGACTAATTATCTTACTAGTCTTATCTAATCCATCATTTATGATTCTTCTAGTTATGGTATTTCCTTCCTTAGTTTCTATATAAGGAGATTCTCTAAATTTACAGGTGGTTACTTGTTTTTGTTCAAGTCTTTTCTTAATTCTTTCTAAAGAGTCTGAGTAATCCTTTTGTCTCTTTATCTGACCAAGAATTTCTTCTTTAAAGGTCTTATTCTCTTTTCTTGCATTATTGTTAATATCTTCATTATGTTTAGCAAGAGTATTGACAAGAGAATTAGTAACTTTTGTAATGTATTCTTTTACTTCATCTTTCTGTTGCACAAATTCTTGTGTCATTCTAACTTCTATGATTTCTACATTTTTTTTTTATCTAATTGCGTTTGAATAAATGGAGAGTCTAATTCTTCTTGGAAAGTTTTATTATATATAACCTTAATTCCCTGAATAATCTCTTCATATTTTTCTTTGGCTTGAGCCATGTTTAGTCAAAGTTCATTAACAATATTATCCATTTTGGATAGGTTATGGCTTTCTATACTGTTAAGATAATTTGTTAAATTTTGTTGAAATTTAACAAAGTCTGTATAAAAGGTGGTTAATCCTTCTGTCTTAACCTTTAAATCTAATTCTGAGTCTTTAACAAAGCTACTATTATAGTCTAGTGTGGCTGCTATTGATGTTGAAATTAAATTTAATCTTTCTAGTATAATTCTGGTTGCTTTAACAGCATTAGCAATCTCATTTTTATTTATCTGATAATAAAATCTTTCATCATTTATCTTTTCTAGAATTCTTTGATAAAAATCTGCTAAAGTATGAATGGAGACGTTTTCAGGTATTTCATTTCAATCTAATCTAACTATTTCCATTAGGAAGATAATTATCTAATCTTAGGATAAGCTTAGCTTGTTCTTTAATGAGTTTGACTAACTCACTTTCTTGGTTTCTTGTTAGAATCTTAAGGTCTGAAATTTCTTTATTAAGGACTTCTATGTGATTAGTCTTGATATTTATATCTTGTAATACTTGTACAAGGACTATTGGGATTTTACTGTCTATTTCTTGTATTCGCTTTGAGATATTTTTTTTTATCTCAGTGTCTAGGGTTTGGACGTCTTTAAATAACTGTCTTAAAATAAGGAGGATACAATTATTTTGATCTGGTATGCTATTAATAGCACTGGCAGTGACTTGTCTACTGTCTGCGTGTTTAGCCGGGATATGTTCAACGTGTGAACAACCGTCTGTGTGAGAGGTAAAGCAACATTCTGGGTCTAAATCAGTTATGGGTATGGGTTGATAGTCTGGATGGGTTCCAAAATATCTTTGTAAATGCGTGGAATAAATCCTAAGAGCATTAAAGTCTTTTAGGTCTCAAAGGAGCGTATTAGCTCTAGTACCACTATTAGGATTGGGTCGGAATTCGGTAATTTCTTTTAAAGATCTAATACCAAATTAGGGTTCTTCCTTTCTTCTTATCTTTTTAGGGTCTAAAATATAAATCTGTTATAATTATAGCCTTGAAAAAGGATTTTACTATAAGACAAGAAGGGATCACTAAGGAAAATAAGAAAATTGTCTTTGGGACCACGAGGGGACCAATTTTGGGAAAAGAACAAAGTCCGCACCAAGTTCGCACGGTTTCGCACGCACCCAAGATTATCCCTATATATATGTACTTTATAAATATTGTAACCAGTAGAGCATAGAAACGAGCTGATCAGGTAACAAATTAAACGAGCAGAAAAAAAACGTGAGGGGGAGAGGCAGAGCAAGTGTTTAAACGGATTTTTTGTTTGGTATTTTGGAGTGAGAGGAGAGGTTTTTTTGTTTAAGTAATATTAGGGATACTCTTTTTCGTAACCTTTTTTTGTTACCCTGTTCATATATCAAATAAACATTGAGTAGTGTTTTTAATTCACATGGATCCATTTGAAATACCACACAATGTGTATTTGACACATCAACAAGGTTACAAAAAAAAATCACGAAAAAAAACTCCTTAGTATTATTCTTTTTGTTTGGCATGAAGTGAGAAGGAGAGATGAGAGGAGTGTTTTTTAACCCTAACTCTACCAAAATCTAAGGGTGGTTGTAAGTTATGCAAAATAGTAATAATTTAAAAACTCTTCTTAGTTGAGGTGAAACAAAAGAAGCGTATAATTTTTTTTATAAAGGGTTAATTTTCGGCAACTTAATCAGAAATTATAGTCGAAAAATATTTTGAAAATTCGGATTGGCAAAAATTGAAAATTCCGATCCGTTTTTTGGAAAAATTGGAAAACGGAAAACAAAAATTCATTCCAAAATCAGGAAAAAAAATCGGATCGAAATTTGGAAAAATCATAAATTCGACAAAAAAATACAACCCTAATTTCAACTATTAAATTTGAAAATTACATATGTCGTCGGAGATATAAGTTAGTTTTTCAAAAGGGACGTTTAAATCCCATCAAACCCAACAGATATTTAGTTATTATACTAGATTATGTTGATACTAAAATCAAAATTAATATAAAAACATAAGTCTACATATTGCTTGAAAAAAAAAGGAAAAACGAAATCACAAAACACATAAATACTATATACAAGTAGTGGGTGTTAGTATAATATGATGAGAAAATGAAAAAAAAAATTAAATACAAAACACAATTTTGTGTGAAAAAAATTCGAAGAAAGAGAGTGACGGAATAATAAAGAGAGTTTAAAAATCAAAATACTGTTAGGTACAATTCAAGGTTGGCCACCCCACTGCCTCAAAGGCACTATCTCATTGAAGTCTTCCCATTGAGGTCATGCATAACTTCAATGGAAGCCCTTCTCTCCCCTATAAATATAACCCAAGTTTGGGTTGTGAAGATATAACAAAACACACAAAAACAGATATAGAAAGAAAGAGAGAGTGAGAAATAATTGTGAGAGTTGAGTAGAGAGAGAGATTACAAGAATTGTAAAACTCCATCCTCCTTCATAATAGAATTTTTCTCGCACCCCGTGGATGTAGGCAAGTTGCTGAACCACGTAAATAATGTCTCAATTGTGTGTTTTTTTCCGGCTGCTTCACAAGTGGTATCAGAGCCTTGGTTGAAGTTCAGACCATTTTTTAAAATTATCTCAAATTTCAGTCGAAATTTTTTATTCTCAAAATTCAGTTTTGAGTACACCATTGGAAAGCTCTCGTTCCAAGGATTCCGAAACATATTTTTTCGAAATTTTTCGACCACCGGAAGACTTCAAAAAGTCTCGTCGAAATTTCGCCGAAAAACACCCAAAGTCGCCAGAAAAACCTGTCCGGCAACCGAAGAAGACAAGCCCAGTCAGCGCCACGTCAGCTGCCCACTCAGTGCTAAGTCAGCACCCAGTCATCTGCCCAATCAGCGCCGAGTCAGCACCACGTCAACTGCCCAGCCAGTGCTCAGTCAGCTGCACAATCAGCGCCCAGTCAAGGACACGTCAGCATAAGTTTATGTAATTACAGATTGGCCCCATAACTTTTTGGAAATTATAGTTTGACCCCAAAACTTTCTAAAAATTAGAGCTTGACCCCAAAACTTTCTGGAAATTACAATTTGACCCCTGGTTGATTTTCTGAGATTTTTTCCTACTCTTTTGTCAGATTTCAAAAAAAGTGGTAGTTGTTCTTAACCAAATCAACCATTCCGGACACAACCGCGCACTCAGAATTGTCTAATTCTAAACCAAAGGACACGAAGTCCTTGATTTAAAGCTCAGACAGTTATAGAAAGTCACGATGACCACCGATACTTCAACCTCCAGATCTATGATCCATCTTACGGCCTACAATTACACCATTTGGAAGCCTAGGATGGAGGACAGACTCTACCGCAATGATTTGTACGATGTCCTGAATCACAAAGGGGTTCAGCCTACAGCCACGACTGCCATGGAGTGGACGAAATCCAACAGGAAGACGATTGGAGAAATTCGAAAGTGGATTGACCAATCGGTTTTTCACCATGTTGCGAAGGAGACAGACGCACACAAGTTGTGGACAGCTCTGGAGACACTGTACCAGTCTAAAACATCACGAAACAAAGTTCTTTTGATGTGCAGACTAGTGAATCAGAAGTATCGAGACAATAAGTCCATCAATGAACATACCAGTGAGTTCCAAGACTTGGTAAATCAACTTGCCACTGCCCAAATGGACTTAGAAGATGAATTGCAAGCCTTGCTACTTCTCAGTTCTCTACCGAAGATCTGGGAAACTTTGGTGGTGTCCTTGAACAACTCTGCACTCGATGGGAAGCTGACAATGAGCGGAGTTAAAGGCTCCCTACTCCACGAAGAGGCAAGAAGGAGAAGCTCAAACCAAGACACCGGTCAAGCTCTTGTTTCGAAAACCAAACAGTACAAGGGGCAAGGCAAATACAGAGGCAGAGGCAGAAGCCAAGTCAAAAGCAGAGGAAGATCTCAGGAGTCGGGAACAAGCAGTATGACCTTCAAGTGCTATCATTGTGGCATTGAAGGACACATAAAGAGAGATTGCCAAAAGCTGAAAAGAGAGCAAGGCAATCAACCCAGACAAGACAGCAGTAACACAACAGTTGCAGTCTCTGGAGATCTACAATTATTCTCCTGTGAAGAAGAAGAAGAGTGCTTACACGTCGCAAATCAGGATTCTAAGTGGGTGGTAGATACAGTAGCATCTTACCATGCGACATCACACAAAGAGTTCTTCACCAGCTACAGATCTGGCGAGTTTGGCACAGTTAGGATGGGCAACACCAGTTACTCAAGTATTGTTGGAGTTGGAGATATCCATGTCAAGACTAAAGTGGGATGTACCTTGATTTTGAAGGACGTAAGACATGTGACTGACCTCCGACTCAATCTCATATCAGGGACGGTCCTAAACAAATAGGGCTACAAAAGCTACTTCGGCAACGACACCTGGAAAATAACGAAGGGTGCAATGATTGTTGTGAAAGGACATATTTGCGGAACGTTGTACAAAACACACTTGAAGATTATCGCTGGAAGCCTCAATATAACTGAGAATGAGGCATCACCAAATCTATGGCATGATAGACTGGGCCATACGAGCGAGAAGAACCTGCAAATACTATCAAAGAGGTCCCTAATTCCAGTATCGAAGGGAACATCTTTGAACCCGTGCAATCACTGCCTATTCGGGAAGCAACACAGGGTGTCATTTCAGTCACCCGAAAAAGAAGAAGAACAGAGACATTGAGCCTAGTCCACTCAGATATTTGTGGACCTATAGAAGTTGATTCTCTGGGAGGAAACAGATACTTTCTGACTTTCATTGATGATGCAACAAGAAAGGTGTGGGTGTATTGCTTGAAGACTAAGGATCAAGCCCTTGAGTACTTTAAGCAGTTCCTTGTCATGGTCGAGCGGGAGAGCGGAAAACTATTGAAGCGCCTCCGGACGGACAATGGTGGCGAGTATACTTCAAAGGAGTTCGAAGCATACTGCGCAAGTCTAGGAATCAGACATGAGAAGACGGTCCCACGAACACCACAACATAATGGTGTAGCAGAGAGGATGAACCGAATTATTATAGAGAAAGTTCGATGCATGATGAATAAGTCAAAGTTGCCAAAGCCTTTCAGGGGAGAAGCTGTCAAAGTAGCGGTCTACCTAATCAACCGATCGCCATCCACACCATTGAACTTTGAAATTCCAGAGAAACTATGGTTTGGAGGAAATACTTCTTACTCTCATCTGAGAGTGTTTGGGTGCAAAGCATTTGCACACATCTCCAAGGAGAATGTATCTTCATCGGATACGGAGATGATCAGTTCGGATACAGACTGTGGGACGTTGAAAACAAAAAGATGATTCGAAGCAGAGATGTTGTGTTCTAAGAGAACCAGTTCCAGATAGATAACGATAGTCCCACAAAGACAAGTTCCACCGAAACAACCATCATTCCAGAACCAGAACCAGTACCACCAGCACAACTAGAAGCACCGGAAGACCAAGTACCAAATGAGTCAGATGAAGAAGATGTTGATGAAGAGGGTATTGAGCAGGGGGAGCAAGACCTGCCAGAAGAAGAAGGGCCTCAGCTGAGAAGGTCAGAGAGAGTCCCAGTTCCATCAACCAGATATCCACCATCAGATTATCAACTATTGCTCACTGATGAAGGGGAGCCTGGAGGCACAGACTCATACCGACAAAGCCAGCTGGACACAGACAATGCAAGAAGAGATGAGTTCCTTGCATAAAAACAAAACCTACGAGCTGGTGAAGATGCCTAAAGGAAAGAGAGCGCTCAAGAACAAATGGATCTTCAAGCTGAAGAAAGATGATACTGGAAAGCTGGTGAAACACAAGGCAAGACTAGTCGTCAAAGGATTCAGATAGAGGAGAGGGATTGACTTTGACGAGATATTTTCCCCAGTGGTGAAGATGCCTTCAGTCCACATAGCACTGGGGCTAGTTGCCAGCATGAATCTGGAGTTAGAACAGATGGATGTCAAGACTGTCTTCCTTCACGGAGACTTAGAGGAAGAGATCTACATGGAGCAACCGGAAGGTTTTGAAGTCAAGGGGAAAGAGCACATGGTCTGTAAGCTGAAGAAGAGCCTGTACGGGCTCAAACAGGCACCAAGGCAATGGTACAAAAAGTTCGACTCTTTTATGGTGGAGCACAACTACAGTCGAACCGTTGCAGATCAATGTGTCTATATCAAGAAATTCCCAGATGGTAACTTCATTATGCTCCTGTTATATGTAGACGATATGTTAATTATCGGGAAAGACATGGTGAGATCCGAAAGCTGAAGAAAAATCTGTCAATGTTCTTCGAGATGAAAGACCTAGGTCCAGCTCAGCAGATCCTAGGTATGAAGATTATTCGTGACAAGAATGCCATGAAGATATGGTTATCACGGGAACAGTATATTGAACGAGTTCTACAAAAGTTCAACTTGAGTGGAGCCAAGCCAATCGGTACACCACTGGCCAGTCATTTTCAGCTGAGCAAGAGTACATGTCCTTCCTCACAACAAGGAAGAAAAGAGATGGAGAATGTCCCCTACTCATTAGCAGTTGGGAGTTTGATGTAAGCAATGGTCTGTACAAGACCCGACATTGCTCATGCCATTGGAGTTGTGAGCAGATTTTTGTCTAACCCTGGAAAGGAGCATTGGGAAGCCGTCAAGTGGATACTAAGATACTTGAAAGGAACCTCAAAGCTATGCTTCTGCTTTGGGGGAGAAAATCCAGTACTGAGGAGCTTCACAGATTCAGACATGGCAGGAGACCTTCATGGTAGGAAATCTACATCGGGGTTTGTATTTACTTTTGCATGGGGAGCGGTATCATGGCAGTCGAAGTTGCAGAAGTGTGTTGCTCTATCCACAACAGAAGTAGAGTACATTGCCGCAGTAGATGCGGGCAAGGAGATGTTGTGGCTGCAACAATTCCTTCAGGAGCTAGGGTTACAGCAGAAGGAATACGAGATTCACTGCGACAGTGAGAGTTCTATTGATCTGAGCAAGAACTCTAGGTATCACTCCAGGACCAAGCACATAGACATTCGCTATCATTGGATACGCGAAGTTATGGAACAGAAACTGCTGAAGATCGTGAAAATTCACACAGACGAGAATCCGGCGGATATGTTGACAAAGGTGGTAACGAGAGAGAAGCTTGAGCTATGCAGGGACATAGCCGGTATGGATTCCAACTAAAGCAGTTGAAGACGTTCTCCTCCGATGGGTATGTAAGGGGAGAATTGTTAAGTAAAATTGCAACAATTGGATTGTTGCAATTATTCGGTATCCATACCCATCTTCGGTCAAGAGTTTCAGAAACAATTGTTAGGGTCAATTCAAGGTTGGCCACCTACCCCCACTACCTCAAAGGAGTTTGGCCACCTTCCCCACTATCTCATTGAAGTCTTCCCATTGAGGTCATGCATGGTCTCAATGGAAGCCCTTCTCTCCCCTATAAATATTACCCAAGTTTGGGTTGTGAAGATATAACAAAACACACAAAAACAGATATAGAAAGAGAGAGAGAGAGAGAGAGAGAGAGAGAGAGAGAGAGAGAGAGAGAGAGAGAGAGAGAGAGAGAGAGAAATAATTGTGAGATTTGAGTAGAGAGAGAGATTACAAGAATTGTAAAACTCCATCCTCCTTCATAATAGAATTTTTCTCGCACCCCGTGGATGTAGGCAAGTTGCTGAACCACGTAAATAATGTCTCAATTGTGTGTGTGTTTTTCCGGCTGCCTAACAAATACAACCTAAAAATCAAGAGATACTTTTTTAAAATTTGAATATTCAAAAAGCAACATAGAAAAAGGGATTGCACGTCCTTAAAAAGAGCTATCCAATCCCATTTATATGCAACGAAACCGAAAATAGTCTCACAAGTCCAAAAACCCAACCACTACAACGGCTCAAACTTTTTGTTGTTGGCCAACTAAAATATAGAAATTTACATAAATGTATGTGCGTATATAATCATCATGCATCTCACCAACTTACATCGGAGTGATATACCCCTTCAACCTATTCACTCATAACTCATTAACCATCCGTGGTCCTCCCGGCCTTGAATGCCTCAACAAAATCAGCATCCTTTTGCACACATTGAACACCATCATTACGGAGCCTTGGATATCACTACAAATATACAAATCCAACAATTCAGCCAACAAAGAACGAAAGATAATTCCGAACTATCTTCCCCCCGCAGCAGTAACAAATTCTGATATATACATGAAAAGAGGTGGAAGAAAATTGAGAGGTGAATGGCTACTCTAAAATGACAGGTTAACGGAAAATGCAACAGTTGAAATAGAAATATGTTGACGAATTTGCTTCAACCACACTGGTGCTATAGTTAGCAGTTAAAACAAACTGCTTATGTGATTTACTTGCAAATCAAGCTCCCAATTCTTGTAGATCATATATCTTTACTCCCAGCTCACAATGAGCATTTTAGAACTCAATTCTTTGACAGCTCACCTAATGATCAAGAGATGAACAAAATAATAAGTTTCATCGAAATGAGGCTGTGTGACTCATAATTTTATAGATTAACTATATTAGGTGACCTGTTTCTGTTTGACATCAGTAAAAATGATGATCTTTTTTTTTCTTTTTTTTTTACTGCAGGTCCCTCAGTGTTTTGAATCGAGTGACATATGTCATCTTACAGTAATATATCTATTGTATTGTTATATTCTCAGACGAGGGATTTATTACTGAAGACAAATCGTGTTAGATTGCACCCAACACTTTTAGTATGAAGGACCTAAATCTAAAAACTCAATAATATTAAGGACTTAAAAAAAACATTCACAATACCTGCTGATATATCATACAGAGCATGAATGTCATATGGCATCAGAGATATTCATTGAGACCCTATGTGAGGACCGAAATCCCCTGGGAGTAGCCAACGGATTCACAATAAACCCACCACCACTTCGGAGCCTGAACGCGTCTAAGTTTTTGTTTTTTTCAGTAAAGTGGCGCATGGCAGCTACTGATGGGGTTGCAGCAGAGGAAGATAACCGTGAGCCTTGTGTTCTTCTCCAAAGCTTAGAGCTAAAAAAATCTACACCCGGTAGCTTGCAACACATGGTTATTGCAGAGTTTGTATTTGACACCCTTCTAGCTGTCACAACCGACAAATCATACGAAATCTCATCCAATGCCAGTTCTAGACCATGCACGCGTGACTCCAAAGAACGCATCCCGTTCTGCGAGCTCCCGATGAAACCCTAATCAGAGGGAAATGGAGAATTTTTTTTAACAAAAAAAGGCTTATGTCAACAACAAAATAATTTGGTATCACAAGATGCACAACTAATAATGTCCGTCAAACAGAACCCCTTTGTACTTTCTATTGCTTTTAATAAAGCTATTTGCTTATGATTAAAAAAAATGGTAGTTTATTTCAATTTTCAAATAGATCGTTTAAAAAAATATGACATTACTTCAAAGCGTTAACAAGGATAAGGAGGACAGTAAAAGGTGTCTTTCCCGTGCTTTCAATTATGTACATAATTGTTTTCCAAATTTTTTTTTTTTCATTGATGCATCTTCAGATGATGTTAAGGCAACTTACTAAAGCCATATACCAAGAGTTATCAAGTCGAATGATCAAGTAAGATCCTCAATATGAAGAAGATTTTAATTCACAGATATACCGAGGCTAGCGAAACAATATGAAGTGACAACAAATCACTATAAGCATGCATAAGCAAATTACCTCGAGGAGATCGAACAAACTGGATTGACGGTTTTCAATTTGCACAAGCTGCTTGCGGATCAAAGATAGATCCTCGCTCTCTTTCTGCTTCCTAAAAATATCCTCAGCGTGACCAGCTAAACCAGTAGCTTCTGAAATCTCATCATCACAAGGAACCACGCGTGATCCACCCTTAGACCCACCAAACTTGGTCATCTTTTCATCAGTGTTGCGATTAAAGAGGGCTCGTTTTGTTTCCGTCTTTGTAAATCCATCTCTCTCCTCTCTACCTTTCTCCAATACTTTCTCATCTCCATCACTGGTCCTTTTACAATCCAGCTTTCGAAACATCGGTGGACATATTTTCTTGTTGCTACTATCTAAAGGGAATCTTGTTTGGGCAATAGTAGCAGAAGAACCATCATGTAAATTTGAACTGTTAGCCAAGATGTGTTTCTTCCTTATTTGAGGAGATCCTGAGCTTATAGCGCGAGAATTTCTGGAGCCAGACGGATAACGTCCATCACTAGCAACCTCTGTCCCCATGAATTCTATCCATGAGAAGGTAAATGAATTAAGAAATATATAACATTCTACGAAGGTCACAATACAAGGGTAATCAACTTAAAAAAAAAAAAAAAAGAGAATATCGGAACCTTTTATGATTGGAGCTCCAATTTTTGTGACAAAACTGTCTAAACCAAGAGAATAAGAATGGGAAAAAACATTTAACAATTTTTTTGCAATATCAAATTCAGAAAATGATCCAATTCTACCACATTTTGCCTCAAAAAATGCATCTACAAAAAGATTTTCCAAATCTTGCCAAAGTATAGGATCGATATGGAAATCTTTTGAAGGTGGAATTTTTTTGGTAAAAACATGTTGTAGAATGATCGTTTTGACATTAACCCTTTTAAATATATATATATATATATATATATATATATATATATAGCGAGAGAGAGAGAGAGAGAGAGAGAGAGAATCTAAAGTGGTCCTAAAAGAAATGACCGAAAAAACCGATCAATTATTTAAAATACAAAAAAATGAATTTTCTAATCAAACTTGGTGGAGATGATTTTCCTATAAGGAGATCATCTGCAAATAATTTCATCAAAAAATTCATCCAGAAGGCGGGTGAAATTTAATATTCATAATTATGTGCATTTTGAGGTGTTGAAACTTTTGATCATCCTTCTGGATGAATTTTTTTATGAAATTATTTGCAAATGATCTCTGATCTCTTGTGAAGATCATCTCCATTAAGTTTGGCCGGAGAATTTATTTTTTTGTATTTTAAATAATTGACTCGTTTTATTGGTCATTTCTTCAAGGTCCACTTCAGATCCTCCCTAATATATATATATATATAATTACAAATCTGGGAATGAAAGGGACTGGTGGAACAATTAGTAAACATGTTAGGCAGGGTTTGAAAAACTTCAAGGCCAGTTTGGCAGAACAGGATAGAGAAGAAAAGATACATTGAAAACAGATGATCAAGTCTTGAAGTCTTAACAAAAAAAATGTCAATAACAAAGAGTATAACAGATCTGCAATTTATGAGGTAATCAATTGAAGTTAAATGTATGGCAACACATTGTCATTCAAATTTGATTAGAAAATAAAATTAAGTAAGCACACCCAACCAATAATATACCTTTAGAAGAAGATTGGGATTCACGAGGCAGAGATACCTCGTCTGCTAAATCTGCTAAATCAGGAATCTCCTTCCAAGCTTCCAGCATCTGATTCATAGTCTCTCTCACAACCTTAACCTTATCAAATTTTTTAGCCTCAAAAATCTTCAAACACGAAACCTTAAACTCGGACAACATATCCTTCTCCACCACCGCCAACGTGAGCAGTGCCTCCGCTGCCGCCTTCCTGGTCGCCCAATCCTCACTGATGACAAACTCAACCAAACACTCCACCAAATTCCTCACCGCTTGTTGACTCAAACCCACACTCGCTCCGATCACACTGCGTATAACCGTCAAAAGAGCTGGCTTTGCCTTGAAGCTATCACATTTCAATAATTTGTGTAGTCTGGGTAAAAGTTTTCTCAAAAAGAGAGGCTGGGGATCCGGGGAAGAATCGATGGCTGAGGAGAGACATAAAGCCGCAGAGATTTGAGAATTGTGGTCTTGTTCGGTGACAAGAGCGTCTAGGAGAGGTTTGGCGATGAATGTGAATGGGGGTTTGGTGATGTGAGAGGAAATGGAGGCGGTGGCGTTGATGCAGGAGGATCGGACGGAGGAGTCGGGGTCTCGGAGGCGGCGAGTGATGGAGGAGAGGAGTTTGGAGAGATGGGGAGAGAGGGTGTTGCCGTGGGTTATGGAGAGGAGAGAGATGAGGTTGAGGCATTGCTTTCTGACGGGGGATTTGTCGGAGGTGTGAGTGGCGGAGATGGAGGAGAGGAAAGGAGGGATGGAGTGGTGGGAGAGGGTTTTGGCGATGGATTCTAATTCAGTGGCGGCAGCGGAGTGGGTGTCCCGGTCGGAGAGTTTGTCCAGGCACCTCAGGATTCTTTGCTTCAGCTCTCTAGCGGCTTGGCCTTGGGTGTGTTTGGACTTTGAGAGTCTCATATTTGGAGGTGGTATTGTCGGCAACATACAGGGATTTTTGTGGTGCGCTTTTCACGGGTTTGTTCTCGCTCCTTTTTAAAGAGAGGGAACCACTGTAATAGGACAGCAGATGGTTGAGTTCGGTTTGTTCAGTTCAAGGAAAACTAACGACGACGTTTAAGTTTCTTACAAACATTTAAAGTGGTAGTTAGTACTTTTGTTAAATAACGTACACATTCAGTCTCTACCCTCCTTTTCCATCATTTTCATACCGGAACGACGTATATTATTTTTATGACTAAAACTACATACATTCACAAAAAAAAATACAAAGTATACCCATTTAATAGAATAAAAATGGGTATAAGGTTTTTATACAGTGGGTGGAACCCATTTCTATGCTTTGACGGGAACTACAACAATAAGGTATAAGTTTTTAATGCATTGAGTATGTATTTTGAATTTTTTTATGGATCTACATAGTTTTATTCTATTTTTATTAACACTAGATTGTATTCCTGCGAGGACGTGCTATAATATATTTATATTTGTAGGGTGTAATCTCTTGATTGGTTATTTTGAATTTTTTATCAAATAAATTTTAAACGATTAGGTCCATATAAATATTTTTTACGACATTTCATTCAATTTGTTATCATTAACTTAATCAACGATTATCTTCTCCTTCTTCCTTCTGTTTCTGTCAAACAGTATCGTTATCTCCAATAACTTAGGATCTTATGATTTTTTCCACTTCTGTTCAACCAGCTTTGTTTTATTAAAGAAATAAGTTATCAATTTGTTCGAAAAAATCAATTTTTTCGACTTTGTTTAACCTAAATTATCCTTTGCATTAATTCAATTCTTTATAAGTTTATACATGTTATAAAGAAATATTTTGCATGTCGATCAATTAAAATAGGTTGATGTATTTGTTTTCGATTAATCAAATAATTGTAATTGTGTAAATCATGTATTGAATTAACTCAAATATTGAATGAATGATTTGATTGTGGGTTTTTATAATTTTATATGAATATATTTGACTTTGTGTTTTGATTTCGTAACAGGTTGTGTATGTATATGTTTTGATTGTGCGTTCGTGTGTGTGTACTTTATGTATATACATGTTGTTTATATATATACCTTAAAGGATCATTGCAATAAAATACTCACAATTTAATCTAAAGTACATGTAAATTTTGAACTTGATTAATTCTGATTTTTTCTTTTGACAATAATTTTATATAATGTTAATGTGTGTTTACTTTATTACTTTTGACTCACTACTTGATAGGGCATGTGTTTGTGGCTCCATACCAGCGACATTGACCAATCTTGATGTTTTACAATAGTAAAGTACATTGTATATACGTGAGCAGAAAATTGCAGTAAAGTATATGCAATTTGATCTAAAGTACACGTAATTTTCTAATAATTAATTATCATTTATTTTTTTACATTGATTCTTCATAATGTTAATGTGCATTTACTTTGTTATTGTTGACTCATGCTTAATAGAGTAGTCATGTCTTTGTTGACCATGTGTTTGTTGGTCCGCGCCAGCGACATTAATTAAACTTGAGCTTTAACAAAACCATTTTTCTGCTTTAATTTAATGCAGTGATAATGGAAAGTTGTTGGATTGCCCAGTATTGTTATTTGGATAATATGGCTTGCATTGAAATTTTTGAAGACAACTCATTAGATTTCATATGCAATGAGTTATGTAGCAGGTTTATGGATTTGAAAGCTTAATCTTTTTCATTGAAGTACGACTTTGGTGATGAAAGTCGATTCATGTTGCTTTGTGATAAAGATGTTCGTTGTATGTTACGATTTCAAGTGATTCTCAAAGCTGATTTTATTTGGATATATGTATTTGATTCAAAAACTTTGGTGATTAGCATAATTCACGAATGGGTTGAATGCACGTATAGAATTTGTGAACGGTTAACCGCAGTTATACAAGTTGCGAGAGGGTTAAATGCAATCGTACAAGTAGAGAAAGGGTATATTGTGACATCCATCCCAATTAAATACCGGGTGATCAATCTTGTATTAAATTAAAACAGAATATCTAGTTGGTTCATTCTTAACATCACTGTCGAAAACCATTAATTACTAACCACCTATTAGTTAATTAAGTTGGTGCCAAATTTTAATCTATTTATTTTTAAAATGCGACAACATAAATAAATAATTGAATCATCACCATCAACCAACATAATAAATAGATAATGACTGATTAAAATAAATAGGACTGGAATAAACATTTTAGCCATAAACTCCAATATAGTAATCCATAAATGAAAACTAGTCCAACAACTGAAAAGTAAAGAGATGAAATCCACTGTCACTGAAATATTGTCTGCATAAGAGTGGGCGACATGCCCGACTCAAATAGATATCTCGTAAGGAATAAATGATAATCATGGAGGTGCCTACTACCGAGGTCCTGTAACATCCACAGCAGTTTCAGCACATAAAATGATTTGGACTCCCCTAAATTTATTTTTGCAAAAGGATATGAAACTGGTTAGAGCCCAAGTAAAATAATTTTAAAGATGTAGCAAGTGTTTAAAAAACATTAAGAGAAAATATTATATACATATCAGTATTGCGTGCTCTCACTTGAGATCCTCACTCCTCAACTATTGTGCACGCCTAACGTATTACTCTAACCCACTTAACTAGTCTGAATCATATCTCTTCACGTCTAATAATTCATAATGTCTACTCGTATTACCCTTATAATACGCTACTATATATCCCATTACTTTATATTCGTTAAGGGTTACCAATTTATAATTTAATCTTCTTACTCTTAGAATAACTTAGATATCACTATTTTTCTTACCTACTAATTCACTCGTAGTAGAATCAATCACAAGTAGATATATTTTTATATCATTTATAATATATATACGTACACGCCACCACCAGATGGAACCTGCGATGCGAGCCTACTCTGCTATCAAGTCCCGGTACATCAAGGACTAAGTAAGTACATCGGTTCGGATAATCTCCCCCGAATAATAAATCAAATCACACGTATTGGAGGTGAACATAGCTTTAGGCCTTTGGGATACACTCATACGTGACGCACCCAAATGACCGGTCACACCCTCATTCACACAAGTGGTGCTTAATCCCTAAGGTCTATGTCCTAAGGTAAAAGCCAATATCCCCCCTTATGGGCTCATCAGAATAAGACTGTCCAAAGCAGGTAATTTGCAGATGAATAGTCTTGGAGAGAGGGATGTTGAGCAGGTAATGTAACTTCCTTATATTCTCACAGTTCAGATGAATTTCGTAAACCAATTTTCGTTTTTGGATAAATTTTTCTTTCACATATAGTAAACATGTCTTTCTATCAATTGTGAATCTGAGAGGTTGCTTTTGTTGTTGAGAGAAGGAAATTTCGTTTAAAGGAACTTCTCAATAGTTATTTATTTCTTTGAATGGATTGACTTTGAGTTTGCATTTAGCTGGTAAAACTTCTAGTTGGTGCCTATTGGCATAACAAGCCATTAAATCACGTTTCGTTGATGATCTACTATACTAGGTGGATGGCTTTCTCAAGTTGAGTGGAACAGAGTTGTTATGTGGTGAACAACAAGCATCGGTAGATGAATGGGTTTGGGTTGGTTTAGTGTTAGAATAGATAAAAAGAGAGAAAAATGATTGTATTAGTATGTCAAGTGTATGTTTACATGAGAAGCCTATATATAGTGGAAAGATAGGTAACAAAGGAGAGTAAATTAAGGAGTGGTGGAGGTAGTGGTGGGGTGAGGTATCATGATGATGTATATACTTTAACATTCCCTCTTAAACTCAAGATGGTAAAGTATTGACCAACTTGAGTTTAGTAATGAAGTCTTGAAAACGCCCTGGAGGGTGTGCTTTAAAAAAGATGACGGTGGATTGAGCAGCTATAGAGATGACCCACAGTAATTTGAGAAAATGCTGGAGCAAAATAAAGTGCCAAAAGATACATAATATATGAATGAATTTATTATAGTTCATGATGCACTAATGAGCAAGTACAAGATGATCGTATTAATATAAATAGTGCACAAAGAAATTATGAAAGATTGCACGAGGCACTGATGAGAGAGCGCACGAGGTGCTAATTTGTATAAGTTTTGGAGGCTTATTTATGATTTTCTAAGATTTCAAGGGAAGAAGTGGGAATTCCAGGGGCTAATTTTTTAAAATTTATTTTTAGTTAAAACCAAATGCTGAAATAAAATTAAATTTGGGTTTTGTCGGGTGAATGATTAGAAGGGAAAAAGAGAAACGTGGGTTAAATATTTCAAGAGAGTGGAAGAATTTGGGTTAGGAAAGTGAAAAGGGAGAATTCGGTGAGTACAACTAGGTTGAAGGGGAGCAGGTGCCATCTACCAGCAAAGGTTTTGGCTAGTTATTTTCACATGTGAAGTACTAGCGACATATGGTGCCAGGGGTGGGAGAGGAAGATTACCGGCATAGGTTTTCCAAAAACTTGATTTTCGAGTGAGGGTATTAAAGGTTTGAAAGGAAAAAAGTGAAGACTTAAATTTTTTTTACAGTAACTCCGATGGTGAACAGTGATTCCGACGTGTATAGTACTGCCGGCGATGAACAATGCTTGTTGTAGAGGGAAATATATAGAAGAGAGAGGGGTTTATGAGGTGAGAGGAGGTGTTTTACCTCTGACATAGGGACAATGGAAAGACGACAAATTCACCAAGAAAAGAAAATATTGCTCCACCTAAGTGCGAAAAGTAACCGCCGGAGATAGGTTAAGAAAGTGGTCGGAAAGTGAGGAGAGAGAAAGAGGATTTGGTTAGTTTTCATAGGAGAATTCACGAGTTGATTTTGAGGGTTGAATAGTCGTGGTTTTAGGTGGTCTCGCGAGTGACAAAACATCACCCGTTGACGAAAGCGAAAGACAATGGAGCCTAGGATACTTGCTCTGATACCATGTTAGAATAGATAGAAAGGGAGAAAGATGATTGTATTAATATGTCAAGTGTATATTTACATTACATCACCATCACCATCATCATCCTTACCTTAATCCCATCATATAGGTCGGCCACATGGATTCTCCTTTTCCATTCTAATCTATTATATGCAATACTATCACTTAAGTTTAATTCCTTAAGATCTCTCCTAATAATTTCCTCCCATGATAGCTTAGGGAGACCTCTTTCTCTTTTATCCTCTATTTCCAACATCGCCCTCTTGTTATAAAGGCATATATTGGCCTATGCACTTTCTCTTAATTATTCGCTAATAGGAGCTACTCCTAACTTTTGTCTCACGTATTGGTTTTTAATTTTCTTTTTTTTAGTGATTTCTATCATCCACCGGAGCATCCTCATCTCACTAACATGGAGACTTTGTTCATGTGTTTTCTTTAATGCTTAACACTTTGATTGAAAAACCTATATATTGTGGAAAGAGAGGGAACAGAGGGGAGTAAATTGAGGACTGGTGGAAGTAGTGGTGGGGTGAGGTATAATAATGATGTATATATTTTAACATTTGGGCGGGCCAAATATGGGTGGAGCTAGATTTGGGTGGGCCAAATATGGGCTGGAACATGAGGTGGGTCAGGTTTGGGCTGGGTGAGCCCGTTTTTATTTTTCATTTTTTATAATTGTTTTTGCAATTAGAGGAAAGTTGTTCAACCATCACCAATATTCATTCGTTTTCACATATTCTATTTTTTTTTTAAAAAGAGAGTTGTTTTTTACATAAAAAATCTGATCTCCCATCTTCATGGTAGAAATAGCACACATAACAAACTGAAGACAAACATACAGACACACAAATATATATATATATATATATATAATGCTCTTGTGCGGACCAGTTCACATTTTAAGAATGCGGACCGGACATGTGTCACTTAACGGTGCGCCTAGAAATTATCGCCTAAATTATAGGCACACTCTCTCTCTTTTCTGGGCTCACCGCCAGGTGACACATGTTCGGTCCGCACTCTTAAAATGTGGACTGGTCCGCACAAGAACAGGACTATAGTAGACCCTGACCCCCCGGTCGACCGATCATTCCTTATTTTCCTTGCACGTTATGTAGTAGGACACATCCCCTATCACCGGTCGACCTCTCCCCTGTTACCACTGTTACCATCGACCGCTCCTGACTTAAGTTCGTCGATCTGCTTTCCTCCCTTGTGTTTTCTTTTTGATTTATTTTATTCCCAACTTAGTATATAAGGGAGACTTATTTATTTATGTTTCTTTTATCTCTTTTTATATATAGAACCTAGGGTTAGAGAAATATTTGGGGATTTTGTGGAGTTCCTCTCTCTCTCTCTCTTCCATTTTCTTTGGGGGTTTCACTCATTAATGTAAGAGCTTTGCTATTCATCTTCTTCCTTTTAATTTAAGCTTTGCATTCCTTTATTTTTCATGCTTTATTAATTAGTTCCATTCCTAGATAAGTTGTTGTAGTTAATTTATTTCTTGTTTGCTTTAATTAATTAGTTGTTTTAATTTATGTATTTCATCATGTTTAGTGGCTTACTTAAATTAGGTTGCGATGTATTAAACTCACCTAGGGTTGATTTAGTTGATTTTCTTTGATGATGGTTTTTATTCATTTAATTCGATTGGGTTGTCCTTGTTATTACGCCTATACTCCGTATTTACGACCTTGCGTGCGTAATTTCCGAGGTATTTGTTGACGCCAAAATCTTATTAGGCTTTTGTGACTATTTAAGGGGTGATAACTCTCTATTTGATTAATTATTGAAATGAGACATGATCTTACTAAATTTTTAGACCCGTGCAACCATTTATACTAGTTAACTCGAGGTGAGGGATATCTTTCGCAACCTATAGTTTTTATCCCTTTTGTTAATCTTAGTTTAAATACCCACGCCTAGTTATGTTTTTCTTTTTGTTAACAATTACCTTTTGCACTTTTATTGAGAAGTATTAAACCAATATAAATCTAGCAACGAGTTTCTATGGATTTTCGATACCCGGACTAGCCGTTGTACTCCCTTAAAAGAGTGTAGTCAATAGTTTAGGTTTTTGCACAGTGGTAGGAGTGAAAAATAGTGACCGACATATATTTCTATACTCTCGCACTGTGATTTTCCCTTGCTGTCACTATTACATTAACAATTATCTTTGTGTAACATATGGAGAATAAGAAAACAACCATCCAAACTCTTAATATTGAATCAGTAACCCCAAACACTATAACCACATAATTTTTTGGGTTTCCAACAATTTTCTGAGAAAATATTTAAGTATGTGAACACAAACAAACTAGAATTATTATAGTGATCCTTGAAATAATCATAAGTGAAATCAGTTGAAGAAACTTTTTAAAAATCAAAATCATCTATAAACTACCCAAAAAGAATATAAAATTTATTTCACTATTTTCACACCACCTTTTGTAAGTAAGTTTCAGCACAAACATAATTACATGAGCCTTAGAATCTAAAATTCAAAAGAGAATTTAAAAAAATACCTTCAGTTGTAGATTTATAAACACGGTTGGTTGGCTCTCAAATTTAGGCTTATAAATGAGTAATATAGGGATATTAACGTCTCATAAAATTCATGGACTTAAATGGAAGAAGTTTGTTGAGGCTTTTGGGTTCCATTGAAGAATGGCAGAAAGCTGAAAAGTTCGTAGAGGAGAGGAATTATGGTGGAAAGTAGAGTTAATGAAATTTATTATATCCATATGTCATTTCGTGGTGTTAGGATACACAATTTATAATCATGTGGATCTTTTTTCAATCTCTCCACTCACAAAATGTAAAAGGGAAATATAGTGATGTTTCTACTAAAGGGTGTCCTTTCCTTTCTTTGATAAGTTAATTTAGATTGTTTAATGTTCTTCAGTGATATTAATAGTTTATGGCCTTTAAGAAACAGGTTAAGAATGTGTCAAGCAAAATAGTAAAAATAGTTGTGTAGCTATTGAAGCAGTCCAAAATATATTAAAGATTGGGTATGGTTCAACTCCTCAAATTTTGTAGTGGAAGTAGCAATTAGGGAGGAAATTGGGCAATTAAGGCAATTGCCACGTGTCATCTCAAAACGATGTCGGACTACTCTTTGTATATATATTTATATATATATATATATATATATATATATATATATATAGAGAGAGAGAGAGAGAGAGAGAGAGAGAGAGAGAGATTTATGCAATTATATTTAAGTTATTAATAATTTGTGTCGCAGTAACCATGAAATTAACGTTAAAATTTTTTAGGAGTTTAAAAAATAACTTATTTATACTATTTTTTAATATCAATCTATAAGTATATATTTCGTAATTGTACCTCTATATCTAATATATTTTATTGGATTATATTATTTTAATATTGAAAAACAAATCTTTAAAAATATCTAGAAAAAATAGAAGAATAATGATTTTATATGACAATACCAAATATGGAACCACCAAGTAAATAAATAAGGGCTCAGTCCTGTAGAACCTCAAGTATGCAACAATGGTGAAAACACAAAAATATATATATGAAGCAGGAGGTGAGGAAAAGGGGATAAAGACAATAATATAAGTGGTTTAGCCCTGGGGCCTACTCCACTGTGCAAGGGTGAGTGTGTTTCACTATGAAAATGGTCACAAAAGGCATTGTGATACAATAATCTCAACTTTCTCTCTCTCTACTGCAATTTCAACAGAGTTTTTCTAGGATTTTGAATTATGTATCCTTCTCAAGGTTAAATGAGATAAGTAATTATAGTGCTGGGGCGGTGCAGTGTGCACCCCAAGCATGTAATAGGTGCGTGCAACATACGTTAGCCAATGTCTTGTAGCCACCTATCACCAATGCATATAAATTACGATGACGAAATATTACCTCACATTCAAGGGAGATCTGGTTATAACGATTTTGTGCATGAGGGATTTACTACCCACACACACTCTTCCATGCGTGCCCCAATCCACACGCTCTGCCAGCTGTCAATTATCAACCATCTGAGCTAGGCCGAGGCAGAGTTATCAAGTAGGATCCTCTGACATAATGATGAATGTCATGCTAATATGTCTTCAGTCAGCCCTCGTCCTCTAGGGGATGGACGAGGCCTAAAGTACTTGAGTTATAAGACCAACGATGTTGACATTATTGATTATGTCTTGATACGAGGACAAGACATCAGGTGATCTACAGGAGGCCGAGGCTGAGGAGTTGGATGTCGAGTCCTAGGCTGAGTCATAACTGTCTTTGTTCAATGATTCGACACTTGTCTCCTTTGGCCGAGTGAGTCCAGTCTATGGACGAGGATATACTCAGTATATCAATCACCCCTAGCCCTTAGTCTTTAGTGTGAATGGAAGGTTGAGGGATAAATCATCATTTTGATGACACTGATGCCTCGTTCTTAATGAGACATTATTGATTGCTGTCTAACATCCTTTCCCATGTCAGGTCTGTATCATTGAATGTAGACCTTGAATTGGCACTTGGCATCCATCCTAAGGGTTGACGTGTGGCCCAAGAATGACGGCCGTAAATGTGTCTTAGGGTATTGTTCCCTGATAATGATCGCCTTAGAAGTTGTACAGAATGATTACAAGTATTTAAATATTTTAAAAACTGATTTCACTTTCATTTCTTCTTCGCGCGTAAGATCCTTCTCTCTTTAGAACCAATCTCCCTCTCTCCTCTTATTCGGGCATTTTTAGGCAAGATTTAGGGCTCAATTTGCTTTTGTAATATTTCACTTCTTTTAGGTAATCTCTACGATCCACCATTTCAAAGCTTTTCTCTTTGTTCAGGTAAATTCTGCATTTTCATATTTTTCGGCGAGCTTAGTTTTTTCGGCAGCCTTTGGTTGTGGTTCCAGGACTGCCATTAGGAGGGTTTATTGGTGGTTTTGGGGTTTGACTATGAGTTTTTAGATTTTGTGACCCTTCTCAACCTTAGTAGTCATTTAATTAATCACTGATTGAACTCCGGTATAACGCCGGTGAAGGTGTTCTTCATTGTTCTTGATATAAAACGATTTAATTTCCCCCTTTGATCCTTTAGTCAATAATAGTCAAACCTTAACTTATTTACACCGTTTTAACCTTTGGTTATTCAAGTTGAACCTCATCCTTTTAGATGTTAAAAACCCTCTAAGAGTTAGCAGAGCAGTACCCCACTCCCAAGGAGAGATACTTCTTAGAGATCCGTAGAATTGAGGAAAAGGATGAGGCTTGACATAGAGCTGGGGCTGACCTCAGTCGTCCAATCTTTCCCATGCCTTTAAAGACAGTTCTAGCCTCTTCATCTGAGGTCAGTAGGTACGAGATGGCTAACTCTTCCTCAACCCCAGCCGAGAGTAGGGACTCATTCGAAAAGGCCATGAAATTACCGCCCACACAGCCTGTAGGGTCTGAGATAGCCAAGAGCTTATCTCGAACTTCATCTTCTAGTCAAGCTGAGTCATCTGGTCAGGACAACTCTTTGATCCAAATCTCATTTGATAATAAAGAGTTATCCGTCCAGGATGAGCCGACCGTTAACGTCATTATTCCTTCAACTGTCGTTCCTCATTCTGCCATGACGGTGCGTGAATTCTAGGAGAGGTTTCCATATGGGTCCCCGACCACTGGAGCTCCAGCCAACGATGAGGACTTTGAGGCTGAGAAACCAGTTGATTGTTCATATACCAAATCCTTTCAGTTTACTATGAAATAGTTTGACTTTCTCATTTTGAGATATTTATATGTCATTAAGTCTGACATCATTATGCACGTCCCTGACAAGGATGAGAGAATATATGGCGTCCGAGAAGTTGAAGTCATCGTTTATGGCCAGATATTAAGGGTTGACATTCGAATCTCTTTCCATCCTTCTGTCCGAGCTATTCTATCTAGCTTAGGACTAGCTCCATATCAATTAACGCTAAATTCCTAGCGAATTATACTTAGTTATGTCTTCTTATGGATGAACAAGTACACGGACGACCCTTCAGTCTACATACTCAAAGCTTACTATAATATCTCGTCCTCAAGGACCCAGCTCGACTATTACCATCCAGGGGCTACAAAACTTGATAAGAAAATCATTCAGGTCGCTCAAACATCCAATCATTTCTTAGAGCCGGGTTTCTTCTTTAATTCTGGGGCCCAAGAATTTTTTATCGATGACGACCCATCTGAGGATGGGCTGAGAGTTCCCTGTGATTGTGCAAACCCCTCCATATTGTCCAAGCTTGATCCAGACCTCAGAGTTGATGACTGGGAGATGGTTGACTATCTGAAGAGTCACAAGAAGTAAGGTGCCCTTCCTATGTTTGAGGATCCTATGACTCCTGATTTTCTGGAGGAGGCATTCTTGGGGGTTGACCCCTAGTCGAGTTGTGTGAGTTATTAAACTTTTTTGTTCACAAGTCCTTTCTCGTCTTTAATTTTTATGACCGATAATTTTTGTCTTTCCTTTGTAGACCGTCCTCTTCATATCTCTCATGAACTTTGGAAGATGACGGCCCCCTAGTCTAAAAGGTGTTTTACTCAAGAAGGGAGGTAAGTAAACCTATAAAAATACGATTGCTAGTGGGCCAACGAATACTGAGGCTGGACACAAAAGAAAGGATACCACTCTTCCTTCAGATACTCGTCGAGAGCGTGAGCAGAGGTAAAGAGTAAATCCACCCCCATCTACATCTGTGCCATTGTCCTCTAGTGGTTATTCTTCGCAAGAATTTGACACTTTCTGGGCTGCCAATATAGCCCAACTAAGGGCATACCCTGACTCGATCATTCTATCGGCACCGAGTTCGAGGGCTGCTAAGTTTGGTGTCCCTTCTAAAGGGGACTATGTGTTCATGAGGAAGATGCACCCCTTGAAGACCTACGACTTTGGTCTTCATCACCTGGCGCAGGTATCGACCTCGACTTTAATTTAATTTCATCTCATCCAATTTTTTCTTTGATTTATTCTCACATTTGACTATTTTTGTTTTTTACAGTCTGTGTGTGAATTTACCTTTGCCACAAAATGGATCACATAAAATTATTCCAAACTTTAAGAGGGTGAAAAGTCCATCCAGGACAAGGACGATCTTAAGAGAGAGCTGGGGGAGACCAAGAGGGCCCTTGATCAATCTAAGATGGATTATGCTAACGACTTAAGGGCTAAGGATGAAGAGATGACTACTCAGTCTGCGAAACATGCCACAGACCTTGCTGCAGCTGTGCAAAAGGCTAAGGGTGAGGCTCTTACGGACGAGGTTTTCCAGAAGATTAAGGATGAGGCTCTCTCTCCCAAGGCGATAAAGAAAAATCAAGACGATGCTATTGAGGCCTACAAAGCATCAGATGAATTTGGCAGCTTTGGATGGAATACCTTGAGAGAGGTATCAAGACGTCTTACCTATGAGCCATCATTAAGTTTAATGAGGTCATCTCGTCCATTCGCCCTAAGTTGGAGGACCCTGACTTAGAAGATCCTTTCATGGTCTCAGCTCTAGACTATGTTGAGTCCCTGCCCCCAGCCGAGGAAGATAAAAAAAATGGTTGAGGTACTAGTTGAGGGTAATATCAACACAGTTATTACAGTCGGGGATGCTCCGACCAAGGATGGTGCTGACGGGCTGACTGCTAATACTGACCCAACTCTATAGGGTGTCCGTCTGTGCCCAATACCCTTATTGTTTGATTATTAGTGGATTTTTTATTTTGTGACGTAGAGGTCACCATAGGTGTTTTCCCTAATTTAGGGTTTTACCACGTAATTTTTTTTGTCTCTTGTGTGTGTTCTTTAACTCTTCACTACAACTTCTCCAAACTAGACTTAGGTTTTACTTTAAAAACCTATTTTTAAGAACCTAAAATAACTTGCTCATATTTTTAAAACACATCTTGTGTTACTGTTATGTTTTAAAATAGAGTTTCCTAAAAAAAAAATTCGGAACTTACTTAACTATTTAACTTGTGTTAAATGACTTAGTAAGGTTTTTTAATTGGTAACAGAGCTGAGTATCTATTTTCATGTCTGTTAATGAACATGAATTTAAATTCATATCTATATGTTCAACATTTAAGTAAGCACGGGACACGCGGGTCACTACTCACGAAGGTGATACCCATATTAAGGCAGCCAAAACTCAAATGTTAATCCAATAGTATAATACTCTCCTTATGGATAAAACTGGGACATTTGATGAATTCTACATTAGACTGACTGATGTTATTACCAAATTACATGCTAATGGAATTATGTATGATAGGAAAAAACTAGTCTCTAAAATTCTTAGATCTCTTCCCCCTAAGTTTGATAAAAAACATTATGCAATTGAGGAAATTGATGACCCAAACTTAACTCCAGAATTCCTCAGTAGAAAGCTTAGGACTGTAGAAATGGAATTAGAATTTAAGAAACAGCTTTCCAATAATCAAAAGAGATACACGAGTCCCAATGTAGTTTTTCAGTCTAAAATCACCACACCACACTTTGTTGTACCTAACATTGATTTGGATTATGATGAAGACTGTGACTTAGATAACTTGGATAATCAAATAGCCCTAATGTTTAAACATTTTAAGAAAATTTTGAAGTTTAAAAACAATGTTACTTCTAAACAAGGGAAGGCTTCTTATTCAAATCATTCTAATAACAGAACTCATGAGAGAAATCTAGACAAACATAATAGTGATGACAATAATAGACCAAGGACTGACATGAAAAATGTTAAATGCCATCGTTGTGGGAAATCAGGTCATTATGCTAGTAAAAGTAGAGTTATACTTAAAAATAACAATGCTAAAGCCAACATATGTCAGACTTGGGATGACTCAAGTGACTCTGAAGAAGATGAGCCCAAGTCTTCCAATTCTATTGACCCTTGTATGGCTTTGTTTGCTAAAATTATTTATTCTGATGATATGCCTGAGACTGATTTTGATGTTGGTATGCATAGATCTATTATGACTAATAATGTTGTGCTTACTATTGGTTTATCTGCACTTGCTTACATAATAATGTGGTTGATGTTGCTAGTAATAATTCTTCGACGATGTGTGTGAGTCAAAGTGATCGCTCTAATGACGAATTGAATGGGTGTGTGAGTGTGACAACTGAAATCCTAAGGGAAAATTCACACACTGCACTAGAAAATATTGAAAATGATGACGTACGTGACATTCACACACTTTACACTAAGACCCTTAGGAAGAGCAGTAGACTAGAAAAAACTATCAGGGAGTTAACTGAAAAAACAGAAGCATTAAGCTTAATGGTAAAGCAGTACGTTGAGGACTATACTAATTAATGTTTGGACAATGAAATTAAAACTAAATTTTTTGTTGAAAAATTAAAGAACTATCTTAATCAAATGAAGTTTTGGAAAAGAAATACAAGGAAGCTTTGATAGAATTGTAACAATCTAAAGAAAAGGTTTCAATTGTCTTCAAAAAAATTTCTAAGTTTGAAAACAATTCCAATTGTTTTGAAGATTGTATTACCTCTAGTAAAACCAATTCTGAAGACAAAATAGGCATAGGTTTTGATAAAAAAAATTAAGACTCAAATAAAAACTTCACAAAATATAAAATTTACGTCTTTGGGGAAAAGACCTATTGATCTATGTCCTGATTTTCAAGCTATAAAACTTGATTTTTAGAATAAACAAAAATGGCCAGATATTTTGATGAAAAATTGTCCAAAGCCTATTATCGAACCTAAGGTAAATATGTTTGCCCCCTCCCCCCCCCCCCCCCCCCCCCCCGTTAGGAGATTTGAACTTGAATGGAAAACTGTTGCAGTTAGACCTAAGGTCAATGTTCAACAAATGGATAAACATCTTTTCAAAGATTTTAAAAATCAGAGACAACCTTCTAGCCACTAATCCTATTCATACTATGATGTTTATGGATATTGTCTCGATGAATGTTATTAAAGAAGACTTTATAAGCCTGTCTATAAATCACGTGTTTACAAAAACTTTAACTATTCTAGATAGAGAAAAAATAATTATGTACTTCCTAAATAACCCAAAAAAAACTCTAACGTTTGGAATAGGAAGAAGAGGTCTAAATCTAAGAAGAGATCTAAGAGAAAGACCCTAAATCTAATTCTAAAACAAAACCTCACAAACCTTTTAAAACCAGAGCTATATGGGTTAGAAAGGACGATTTAGTACCCCAGTTGAAGTGCAACATAGTTATAAGCACTTTAAAAGCTGAACACACTGCCTCTGGTTAGTATTTAGACTACGAATGTTCCAAACATATGATCGGAGACGATACTAAACTATCCGACATAACTGACTTCTTAGGAGGAAATATTTTGTTTGGGGACGGAGTATCAGGTCAGATCATAGGCAAAGGAACACTCCAAGAAAAAGGACTTCCTATTCTCAAAGATGTCTTATTAGTGAAAGGTCTTAAAGCGAATCTGTTAACTATATCATAATTTTATGATTCCAACCATACAGTCACATTCTCAAAAACTAATTGTAAAATCTTAAATGAGAATGGTGATTGCATCCTTACTGGTCACTGAACCCCAGATAATTATTATACAGTAAATCCGAGTAATGAAATTTGGCATAATCGTCTGGGTCACATAAATTATAATAATCTTACCACATTAATATCCCAAGATATAATTAAAGGTTTGCCAAAAATAAAAACTATTTTAAATGTTGTTTGTGGGCCGTGTCAGGAAGGAAATATAGTTAAGTCTGCTCATAAGAAAGTTAAAGATACTCTAACTACAAAACCTCTAGAGCTAATCCACATGGATCTCATGGGTCCTTCTCGAACTATAAGACTTTGTGGTAACAGCTATATTTTGGTTATGGTGGATGATTTCACTCGATTCACTTAGGTAGCCTTTTTAAAACAAAAATATGATACATTCAAAGAATTTTTAAAGATTCTTTTAAGAATCGAGAATGAAAAAGATACCCAAGTCAACCGAATCTGTAGCAATAGAGGAGGTGAATTTAAAGAATTATGTGTAACAGAATACTGTAACTGTAATGGTTACCAACACGAGTTCAGTGCACCTAAAACACGTGGGCAGAATGGTGTCGCCGAAGTAAAAAATCGCATAATCTAAGAAATGACTAGAGTAATAATACATGCTAATAACTTGCCAAAATACTTTTAGGTTGAGGTAGTTAAAACATCATATCATATTATCAACAGAGTGTACCTTCAAAAAATACCAAACAATCGTCTTATGAACTTTGGTATGGCAAAAATCCCAATTTAAAATATTTTCAAACTTTTGGGAGTATCTGTTATGTTTATAAAGACAGATAACACCTGCCTAAAGTTGAAACCTGTGGTGATAAATCCATATTTTTGGCTTAATACCCTAATACTCGGGCATATCGCATTTATAATTTGCGTTCCAAAGTCATAATGGAATCGATAAATGTAATAGTGAATGATACTAATGTCGAGAGTAAAGAACAAGGGCCAAATATAATGGATGAGTGTGAAAATAATTTTACCTATGACTCTCCAGAGATAGTTGATCCTTTACCAACTGAGACCCTAAAGTGCCTAAATGGGTTTCTAAAGATCATCCCATAGATAGTATTATTGGTAACCCGAAGAGCTAGTGCGTACAAGATCCCAATTACATAATGTTGTTCATTTTGCATGCTTTGTTTCTTTAATGGAACCAAAGAATGTAAATGAAGCAGCCAATGACTCATTTTGGATAGCTACTATGCAAGAATAGCTTGTCCAATTTAAAATTTATGACATGCGGTATCTTGTACCCAGGCGAGAAAATAAAAGGGTTATTAGCACTCGTTGGATTTTCGAAACAAAACATATGAGTTTGGGATGATAGTTAGAAATAAAGGTAGATTAGTTTCCCAAGATTATTCTCAAGTTGAAGGAATAGATTTCGAGGAGACATTTGCCTCGATCACACGCCTTGAGTTTGTTCGCTTACTCTTGGCCTTAGCTTGTCACTTATAATTCATACTTTATCAAATGGCTATAAAATTTACCTTTTTAAATGGTATTTTGACAAAGGAGAATTATGTTGAACAGTCAAAAGGCTTTATTGACCCTCATTACCTAAACCATGTTTATATTTTGAAAAAGGCTTTATACAGTTTAAAGCAAGCCCCTCGGCCTGGTATGAATGGTTGTCAATCTTTTTAATCAATAAAGGGTTTGGACGAGGTGTAAATGACCATACATTATTTGTTAAACATTTTAACAAATAAGTCTTCATAGCTCAGGTTTATGTTGACGACATAATATATGGTTCTACTTCCCCTTCCAAGGTTAATTTTTTTTCTAAAATTATGCACGGGGAGTTCCAGATGTCGCTTATAGGGTAGCTTCAGTATTTCTTAGGAATACGAGTCAAGCAAAAATCTGATGGGTTATTCATTTCGCAATCAAAATATGCTATAGAGTTAGTGAAAAAGTTTGGATTAGAAAATGCCAAGGTTGCTCGGCCTCCCATAAGTACTTTAATTAAACTTTCTAAAGATGAACATGTGAAACCTATAGATCCTACCCTATATAGAAGTATGATAGGTAGCCTGTTATACCTAACAACCTCGCGTCCTGATATCATGTATGTTGTGTGTGTTTGTGCTCATTACCAAAGTTCACCTAAGGAAAGTCTCTTGCAATGCGTCAAACGTATTATCAAATATGTTAATGTCATAATAAATTTAGGCATATAGTACACAAATGATGCATCTAGTACAATTGTAGAATACACCGACGCAGATTAGGCTAGTTATTCTAATGATAGAAAAAGCACATCAGGCGCTTGCTATTATATAGGTAATGACTTAGTAGGATGGAGTAGTAAAAATAAAAATTGCACTTCACCTTCCATAGAAGAATCTGAATATATGGACGTAGGAAGATGTTGTTCTCAATTAATGTGGATTAAACAAATGCTTAGTGACTATGGCATTAATGAAGAAAAGCTATATCTCTATTGCGATAATCAAAGTGCGATAAATATCTATAAGAATACCGTTCAACATTTATGAACTAAACACGTCAAGATAATACACCATTTTATTCGTGAATTAGTTGAATCTAAAGAATTGTAGATAAACTATTTACCTACATAACTTCAATTAGCCGACTTATTTACTGAGCCATTAGATAACTTGAGATTTGAATCTTTATGAAAATCTATTGGTATGGTTTGTCTTGAATAACTGTCTATCAACTATTAGTATATCCTCCGGTTCCATTCATGGTCTTTGAGGCTATAGGGTACGGTCATTTAAAAAATGACAAAAGACGCCTCCAATCTCTGTTTTATATAGTAGATTTTGAAATAACCCGTTGATTACTATATGTTGTTAGATTTTTTATTATGATTCTTTATCTGTTTTCACCCCTTTGTACATTTGAGAAAAATCGGGGGAGAAATACTTAAGTAACTTGCTATATTTTTATCTCTCTTGATATAACTAATATGCCACCTTAAGTGTTTTCTTTCAGGCATTTCAGACACTATTTGTACCATTTGTGCAGATATCACTATTTTAGGGTATTGGTTTATATGATAGTTGAGTTATATATCTTCTTTCCCTTATTTTTTGGTTCTAGGATGGGAATGGGTAGATAGATATTTTATATAGGAAATCTAGGATTTTTATTTTTATCCACGAGTACAGGTTACTCAAGGGAATTTTGTCTCCAATATCCAAAGGGGGAGATTGAGAACACATTATATGGTTGACTCACTTGAGTCTGCAGCATATAGGAGTTCCAGCTAGTTTGGATATGGTGACAAAATATAATTAGATTTTATGTGCATCCCCTCTAAGGTATCTACAAGATTCATCTTCAAACATCATCCAGTCCAAGACCAATGCATCTACCAAAAGGTAAGTATTCTTATCTCTTGAACACACTATAGGACACAATTCATGCATATAGATGTTAATGTGTGTGCATAAATGTTTGCATATTCTTAGGGATTTTTAAAAGATTTTAAAAGATGGTTAAACATTTGAAATCATGTTTTAAAATATTGTGGTCTTAATTATAATTATTATTATCCCTTAAAAATATGCCAGGGTAAGTGCTAGAGACATTTGTGGGTGCAAATGATATTTTAATAACTTTAAAAACACACGTTTACAATTAGTTATATCCTTACACGTGTTTACTTTCTACCGATTGCATTTGTGTTTCTTTACACTCTCAAAACTGATCATTAGTTACCACCGTTGGATCATTTGTTAGCAACATACTGCATGTCTTAGAAGATAATTCATGTGATAACTGTTAAGGCCAACAGGGTGAGTATAAAAGCGGTGAAATTTTAGCCCTTAGATTTGAACGTTGAATCGTCAAATTAATCATAGCCCTTGTTTGCCTTCAAACGTCTAGATCCTTCCTTGATTAGTATAAATAGAGACCATTTGGTAGCCATTTGAATATTTTGGCATTCGTCTCGTATGAGAAAAAAATAAGAGAGAAGAGAGATAGTAGATTGAGAGAGAGAGAAAACCAATCGTCTAAAAATTACCAAACCCTTAGGTTTTCTCACACACCAAGCACTTATTTTCATATATACTCAAAGTCTGAAGACCACTTTAGTTGAGAGTTAGATTTTCTAGGTTTTTTAGTGAGTTTGGTGTGTGGTTTTATGGTTTGAAGATCCTCTTCAACCTGTATCTCTCTTAGGAACCCCTCTCACAGTATATCTCAAATTTCTCTTTAGAAATTTGGAGATTTTCTAAAAGATAAAGTACACGTCATAGTATAGGGTTTCTGATATCTCTTTTGTGGGATCTTGCTTTTCATGTGTATATTTCTTAAAGATCCACTCTATTTTTCAAATACTTTGAAAAAGAGACTTCATATACTCTAAATTTTTAGATCTGAAAAGTTTTGTTTCAAAAACACAAGTTTCACAGTTTGTGAAATTATTATCATACATAAATAAGTTTTGAAATGATTGAATCTATTTTTCAGAAATATTCTTTTCAGATCTGAAAAATTTTGAAGTCTGATTTTCTTAGAGATTTTAACTCTCTATATGTCATATAGAAACTGCGTAATTTGTAGGATTTATTTGTATAAATCTTGCGAGGTGTGAGATGTATACTTGCATGTAGTTTTAGTCACATTATTATCACTGTCACTCTCACACTAACACCTAGATTGTGTGGTTTATTTGAGAAACATAAGGTTGTTTGAGCCACTGCAAATAGAGAACAAGGAGGAAGGCAAATAAGCTACTATGAAGGTCAATTAGGTCAGATCAAAAGTATTTAAGAGAGGGGAAATCATGTAGGTACATTTCTATCTTAGTCATAGGATCTTGAATGCATGCTTAGTGCTTGTAATCTTGCAATATTGTTTAATTATTAATGGATTTTTTATTTTATGACTAGAAGTCATCGTGGATGTTTCCCCCAATTTGGGGTTTTACCACATAAAAATTATGTCTCTTGTGTGTGTTCTTTAACTCTTCACTACTACTGATGCAAACTAGACTTAGGTTTTACTCTAAAAACCTATTTCCAAGATCCTAAAATAACTTGTTTATATTTTTAAACACATCTTATTTTACTGTTTCGTGTTATAAAAGAGTTTCCTTAAAAAGTTGTTCGAAACTTACTTAGTTGTTTGAACTTCTGTTAAACAACTTAGTAAGGTTTTTTAGCCTGATCCTCCAAGTAAGTCTATCCATGAACCTCATCATTTTATTCTCTTCGTTGTTCACCTCATCGTGCATAAGGTTTTTCCAAACGAGTAAACTCCTCCTTGTACTCATTTACGAATCGATATCCTTGTACCAACTCATTAAATTTCCTATGCATCTCTGTCTGAATCGTCGAAGGAAAGTACGTGCGGTCGAACTGCCCACAGAACTCAATGATCATCATAGTATCTCTCTTATCGAAAGTGGTGACCGGTCCCACCACTGTAAAGATGCACCCACTAGCTTAAATGTCATTAAAATCTTCTTCTGAGTGTCACTGTACTCAACCATATGGAGGTGGAGCTGTATGTCCTTTTTTCACTGACTAGCAACGACTACATTTGAGCTACCTTAAAACTCCGGTGGATGCCCTTTCTAAAATGTCTCCCTCAATCAGCAGAAGAACGTAAATACGTAAATGCGCAAATATGAATGCAACAATTCAAAAAATAGGGCTCTATATTAAAGGACACTATGATGGAACATAAAAAGATGCACATATCCTATAGGACACTAGAACCTAATGCTTTAATACCATCGATGATACCCTCATATTAAAAATAATTGGTGGTCAGCCCACTACTAAAATAAATTGGTAGTCTCACATGGGTCATATTTAACATCACCGTCGAAAGTTTATTAATTACTAACCACCTATTAGTTTAACAAGCAGTGTCAAAATTTTAATCTTTAATTAACATACCATATTAAAGCCATTTAATCATAATCCATCGAGAATAAAACTAAATATATAATCCACACCACACGAGGAAGCCTAAATGCATAATATGAAGCTAGGTACCAAATAAACCATCGAATACCAAAATCTAATCCAAATATCTTATTGAAAAAAATAATTAAACATGACTGAGTTAGAAATCAAAGGCCAACATGCCCAGTAGATAAGTGAAATAGATCATAGTCTAAGAAGCAATGAATGAAGCGACTATTCTTAATTCTGGAAGCCTCCATATCTGCTGCATCTACGTATTCCTGGAAATAGTGATCATCTATGGCGTCCCTATGGCTAGACACCTAAAAGTTTTTGAACAATATTTTGACACGGATCAGAGCCCGAAACCTTTGAAAAATATTTGCAAGTAATTAAGATGCAGCATATAAATATGCAGTAAAACTTTCCATATTTAAGTCGGTGTCAAATCTCATAAGATTACCCTACACCTCTCAACTATTCTGCATAACTAACGCATACATTTCCTGCCTAGTTATACTACCCCATCTAACAAGTCCTATTGTAAACCTCACTAATCACTACACCAAAAACAGGAAACTGGCACGGTTTAAAACAGCGCCAGACGCAATCTGGCACGGTTCAAAACCGTGACAGAATCAGGCGTGCCAGATTTTCTGGCGCGGTTTAAAACCGTGCCAGATTTTCCAAACTGGCACGCTTTTAAACTGTGCCAGTTTTTTATCTGGCACGCTTTTGACACTCTTTTAAACCGTGTTAGATGTTAAATCTGGCACGCTTTTGGCACACGTCGAAACCGTGCCAAATTGTCTATTTTCTATCACGCTTTTGGCACGGTTTTAAAGCGTGCCAGAATGTTTAATAAGCGTTCTCATTTTTATACATTGGAACGGTTTTGGCACGGTTTAAAACCATGCCAGATTTTTCGATTGATTAAAAAAAATAATAATAGGAAACAAATCTGGAAAATCTGCAAATTCCAAATTCGGTAGGAAAAATATTTATTATTTGCAAAAAAAAATCAAGAAAATTCACAAATTATGAATATCGCAGGTTGTTGATAAACTAATGTGCATACAAACTTCAAAAAATTACAAGAGTTAATACCAATATAAAGTCGCACATGACCATAAAAGTCGACAATAACTTCAAAAAATTACAAGAGTTAATAGTTCTCATATCAAAAAAATATTGGGCAGAGTTTCCTCTATTTTTTTAGCATTCCAAAACCTGCTAAACATAAAATCTGCCCATATAAACCCCGCACGGCCATAAATGTCAACAATAAAACTACTACAGCGAGCACGACCATAAAAATAAACCATAAAACTACTGAAGCCTGATCGGCCATAACACAAAAAATAGAATCCTGAATATTAACGACACTAAATAAACAATCCCCCTGTTGTAAAGCATTGACTTCTTCGTGCGTTCTAAGTGGATAAAAGCTAGCGATTGAATGTCATCCTACAAAAAAAATAAGACACAAAAAAGATACAATATTAGTAACCAAGTCATTTTTAAAAAAATCGTATTCAAGCAGAAAAATTGCATATACAAGCAGAAAAATTGCATATACGACTACAAGTTACATTGGTCCCGTGCGAGGTGTTCGTGCCTCCTACGGGATCGTTTGGGGGCTGGTTTGGGTTTTCACCCTTTAACGGCCTGTTTTCAAGTCAAAGTGTGATTTTTACAAATTATCGTCATACTCTCAAACCGGGAGACCCGGGACTACGCGGTCAGTTCCTACAAATTACATTGATCCCGTGCGAGGTGTTCGTGCCTCCTATGGGATCGTTTGGGGGCTGGTTTGGGTTTTCACTCTTTAACGGCCTGTTTTCAAGTCTAAGTGTGATTTTTGCAAATTATCGCCATACTCTCAAATAGGGAGACCCGGGACTACGCGATCAGTTCCTACAAGTTACATTGGTCCCGTGTGAGGTGTTCGTGCCTCCTACGGGATCGTTTGGGGGCTGGTTTGGGTTTTCACCCTTTAACTGCTTGTTTTTAAGTTTAATCCAAATGTTTTCAAATTAACAATAGGGAACTAAAATATATTTTAAGCATCAAATAAAGAGGAATCTAAAATATGTATTAAGAATGAGAGAGCATGAAAACTCAAATAAATATTACCTTTATCATTCGTTTGTGTCATCAATGGGAGGGAGAAAGTCATCGTGCCAATACAAAAATCCGTTGTTACCCACATCTCCCAACGTCTCACAAGATCCTTGTTTTCCACCCCAAACTGGATATTCAGGCACTTTTATGAGGTCGAGTACGATCTTCACTTCTCTCTTTCCTAACTCATGGAAGTGAACTGAAGATACTGCTCCTGGCGGCAATTTCCTACCATAACCGACGACTTGACTAGTGTGAGATAGTATTTTGCATTCCACCATCGAGCTAAAACTTGAAAGTTGGGATGTGGGGTGAGTAAAAGGACTGGAAGGAGTTGCAGTGTTTGGAGATGGTAAACTGTTTATATATACAAACTGTATATATAAACAGATTTGTTTATATAAACAGGTATATATAAACAGTTTATATAAACAGATCTATTTATATAAACAGATATATATACATGTATATATAAACAGATCTGTTTATATATACATGTTTATCTAAACAGATCTGTTTATATATATAAATATATATATATATATATATATATACACATGTATAAAACAGTTTATAGTTTATACATGTATAAAACAGTTTACTATATAAATTACATATACATGTATAAAACAGTTTATAGTTTATATATATATATATATATATATATATAGTGTGTGTATATATATATATATATATATATGTTGGAGACAACGGTACTAACACTGCCCCTTCTTATACATACATATATATATATATATATATATATATATATATAAACTGCTGCATTTATGTTGGAGAAAACAAAAGTGAATGCAGAAAAGCAGTTACTATGATTATTTGCGTGCCCAAGAGCTTACATTGGAGAAAACAGTCTCATCTTTACTAAATGAATGAACAGGTACTGCAGTTGCAATACCCGTAGAGCTGCGATAAGATTTGAAGACAGTACTAACACTTCCCCAATAACTAAATACCCAAGTTCAGGAGTTATTCAACACATAGCAGGCATGAAAGATTCAATAGTTTCAATTGATTAACAATGACTAAATACCCAAGTTCAATAGATTCAATAGATTGACAATAACTAAATACCAAAGTTTAAATAGTAAAAAAATCATATCAGGTTCGAACATGAAGCCATTACATTACATGAATTAGGTGTCTAAAAGTTCCAACAACTTCTCATTTTCCTTGAGAATGGAGTCATACATCGTACGATCAATCTCAATCGCATCTATTTCTTTTGTCAATCTCTTGGGAGAGTGCAAAACAATCGACCACCCCTTGAACTTGGTGTCTTTACAATAAAACACTTGAATTGCTTGAGTTGCAAGGATGAACGGATCGTCGTGTATTGAATTTTTACTCGTGAGCTTACTAAGGTTCACCATCACCAATTTTGAGGTCGGGTCAACTTTGCAAGCATTCTTATCATCTACGTCCACCCAATCACAATAAAAGGCTGTATGTGTGAACTCAATATAATTCAAGTCGAGTATTTGTCTAATAACTCCATAAAAAGTTGTGAGGACACCCTTCTTATTAAATGCCTTCATAGATACACCACTACTCTGAAAGCTGCGATTCTTTTCATATGCAGAAGTACAAAAGGTATAGCCATTGCATTGGAACTTGTCATAGCTAGTAACCCTATGGAGTGGGCCATCGGCATAGGGAAAAATTTCGATATCATTAGATCTTAAGGCCTACAATGAAATGAATATTATTTAATATTTTTATAGAAATAAGGTTATGATAAAAAAAATAAGTACCTAGATAAAAAAGACTTTCTTCATTCCTTAGCCAAGGGATGAAATCATCAATTCTATGCATCGATGTAGTCCCAGTTAACCCAAATTTGCTACAAGTAACGAATTTCGACATTAAGAAATTTTCAATTACAATAAAATAATATGAATTAGTAATGGGTTACATGTTTACCTTCTCCACTCATCAACGCCATGGTATTGAAATAGGACCCATCTTCGTACTTGTTCATACTGCACAGTATTTAGGGTCAACTCCTTACCTTTACCCAATGCTTGTTGACACATTGAGTCATCAAAATCATCATCGAGAAAATCCTCAAGGTTCCTTTTATGAGTTCCTTCACCTCTAATCGACACATATTCCATGGCATACAAAGAAGCTTCATGTAATAAATATTCATTAGCAATGCTCCCTTCGATGTACCTCTTGTTTTGTGACCACCTTTTGTATCTTCCCATTTCTCTTTCAAACAACCACATTGCACGATATCTAGGTGGCCCAGCTGTCAATGCTTCATCGGCTAAATGGTGCATGAGGTGGATCATGACCACAAAAAAGGCAGGTGGAAAGTAAATTTCGAGGACACAAAGAGCCTCTACTAATGCTTGTTTTGCCTTCAAAAGATGTTCCCTGAAAATCACTTTTGCACAAACAACATTAAAGAATATGCTTATTCGTTGTATAGCTTTAAACAAAGGCTTATGATCTGGAAATGAATGCATAAGCAACGCAGGAAGCAATCATTGCATAATGACGTGATAATCATGAGACTTGAGATTGGTTAATCCGGGAAGGTCAAGGTTAACATTATTGCTGAAATTTGATGAAAATCCAATCGGTACCTTCAATGTTTTCAAGGTGAGATAAAAGGCTTCTTTCTCTTCCTTTCCTAATGCAAAAGGTGCTGATGGCATTCGCCTTTTATTACTACCTTCAACATCTTGCATCCATAATTTTCTCTTAAGATTCAACGGGACCTTCAACTCTTCCCGGGCTCTAACTGTATCTTTATTTGACGATCCTTTCACTGAGAGAATGGTACCTAAAAGAGTCTCTGTTACGTTCTTTTCAACATGCATAATGTCTAAATTATGTCGAATATCATGATCCTTCCAGTACTCCAAGTCAAACAAAATGGATCTCCTCGAAAAACCCTCAGTACCTGTGAGATCCTCGTCGTCACCTTCACTTGGATGATCATCATTATCTACATCATCTTCTAATACTATTGGCCCCTTCCCTTTCCCCTTCCCCTTCCCCTTCCCCTTCCCTTTCCCCTTCCCCTCCCATTGCCTTTAGCCTTCCCCTTCCCCTCTCCCTCTTTTTGGGCACCTTCTCGAGCAATAACAGACACAATTTGCTCAACCTCTACACTTGTTAACTTTCGTGGAGCCATAGCAGACTCTATTTTACCATTAAATGTTTGCTTTGATGTGTCGTACCTGTAAGAATGGTTTTCGGGAAGGAATATGCGAGATCGTTGATAGCAACATTTCGTTGACTTGCAAAGATATTCAGAAGGTGTGTTTGTAGAGCAAACAGGACACCCATAATAACCTTGAGTTGAACAACCTGCTAACATCCCATAAGCAGGAAAATCATGAATACCCCACATCAACATGGATTTTAACTGAAAATGTTCATTTTTATTTGCATCCCAAGCCTCGACTCCAGACCATAAGATCTTCAGCTCGTCGACTAAGGGTTGGAGGAAGACATCAATATTACTTGATGGTGACTTTGTCCCGGGAATCAATACAGTCAACATTAAAAACTCACTCTTCATACACATTGATGGGGGAGGGTTGAGAGGTTGAATAATCACTTGCCAGCAACTATAGTTACGGCCAAACATGTTATTAGGGTTAAAACCGTCAGTTGCTATTGCAAGTCGAAGATTTCGTGGATCCTTCGCAAATTGTCTCCACATAATGTTTGCATTTACCCACTCTGCTGAATCTCGGGGATGACGCATACATTTCATACAAGAGCTTGCTCGAGCATGCCAAGTCATTTTCTCGGCTATCCATTTAATGGTATACAACCTATTTAGCCTAGGGATTAACGGAAAATGTCGCATTACCTTCTTAGGAACCTTATGAAACTTCTTTTGGCCCTTAAGATATACAATTTCCTCTCCATCATCTCCTCTTGAAGTATACTTGTATCGCAAAGCACCACATTTTAGACATTTATTACAGTTTTCATGCTCTTTCCAAAATAACATGCAATTGTTAATGCACACGTCATACTTAACATAGTCCATACCAAGATCTCTAATTGTGCTCTTCATTTCGGTATAACTAGTTGTCAAGTTGTTCCCTTCAGGGAGTAACTCATTCAACAATCTAAGAATTCCACCTGTGGCGCCTTCTGACAAATTAAATTGCGTTTTTATATCATTTAACTTCACAAGAGAATACATGGTCGTATGGCGTGACGAACCAGTAGGAGGGTGCAGTGGCTCCATTGCGAGTTGATGTAAACGCTCATACTTCTTGCCTTTGCCTGTATGTGTGTGAGAATCCTTCGAAACATCAAAAGTTTGGGGCCCTTCATCACTACCTACACAATTAGGTTCACTAGGACACGCTTCAGTCGTGAACATCTCACAAGAATCATTCACAAGGTCATCCAAAGTCGGAATATTAAACACATCAATGTGTTCTCCAACATTAGTCTGAGTAGTGGGTTGTGCTGATCGCTGGACTGGATTAAGAATTGACGTCTCCCCATGAAAATGCCATAAGGTGTAATTTATATCCATACCGTAGTCCATCAAATGTACAAAGATTTCATCTAAAGTAACATGTCCTTTCCCATTGCGACAACGCCTACACGGACATGAATGTATATCCTCGGGAATAGTGTTACGCACATACTATAGAAACTCTAACACCCCATCTCTATACGAATCGGTCTCAAAGTTTTTCTCCTTTATCCACTCTTTATTAATCATCGATGACATCCTGATGTACATATGGATGCAAAATGTGTTAATAAGATCACATCACTTAAAATAGCATTTCAAAATTTCAACAAGAGGAACTATGGAGAATTACTAAATTACAGCAATCACATACAATACATTCTAATTATCCAAATTGTCCCATATGTATTCGAGGAACTGTGGGCTCTCTCTCCAACAGGAGTAATAGTTTCAAGGAACTGTGGATCCTTTCTGTATCTTGACACAGTGAGTAAATCAGAGAAACCTAAAGCAATGTAAGGGTGGACTAAGATCTAACATCCATTCTTACGTTTTAGTTATTAAACAGAAACAAAACCTCCAAACCTTAGGTTTTTAGTCAAGAACACATAACGATCAACAACTCGTGTTCTTGGACAAAACCAACCTAAATCGCTTTAAAAACTTCATATTTTAGCCTAAAACACAACCAAACATTCTACCCTGCTTCTATAAACCCACGCCAATGATAATCAAGCCACGTGACCTCATCAAACAATAATTTTTTGACCCAAGAAATTAAAAAACTGAAGATGTTCTTCACCGTCCAAATACCATATCAAAAGAAACCCAAAACCCAAAACCCATAATCAAGATCAATTTTCATGGTTATAAATCAACGATTTATCATTTCATGGTCACACTATGGTTACGATTTGCATTTACATGTTGATTAATTCAAGTTAACAGGCGAGTGTATTACCAATATAACATATAATCAGCACCAATAAAAACTAAACTAACATCTAAAATTATGACACGATTGGAAAAATAATAGCCACCAATTTTTAGTTCAATGGGGTATTGTAATCCCAATATACCACATCCCAACCGGTATGTATATATGTATGGTATATATATATATATATATATACGGTACCCTTGAAATTGAGAAATCAGTAAACTAATACATATGTATGGTACCCCTGAAATTGAGTACCCTTGAAATTGAGAAATCAGTAAACTAATACATATGTATGGTACCCCTGAAATTGAGAAATCAGTAAACTGATACATACATATATATATATATGTATGTATGTATGGTACCCCTGAAATTACCCCTCAAATTGAATATGTATGGTACCCCTGAAATTGAAATGGTACCCCTGAAATTACCCCTGAAATTGAAACTGATATATATATATATATATATATATATCAGGTACTAGAAATCGGTACCTGAAATCGCACCCCTAAATCGGAATCCCTGAAATCGAATCAGGTACCAGAAATCGGTACCTGAAATCCAATTGATATATATATATATATATATATATATATATATATATATATATATATATATATATATATATATATATATATATATATAGAGAGAGAGAGAGAGAGAGAGAGAGAGAGAGAGAGAGAGAGAGAGAGATGTAATACCCGACGAAGATGAAGCCAAAAGCGTGGGAGCAGGAGCAGCGACTCGGAGCAACGATGGAAGCCGGTAGCGTGGGGAGGGAGAAACGATGATGAGGAGATGATGGGAGCCGATTGCGTGGGGAGATAATGAGGAGATGATGGGATCCGAATGCGTGGGGAGGGAGAGAGAGAGAGAGAGAGTGAGTTAGGTTTAGATTGTCTTGAAATTTTGGTCCCCGCTTCAAATTTTTGGGGGTTGTTTTTTTAACAAATTGTACCCATATTTGGCACTGTTTAAAACCGTGCCAAAATTTGGCACTTTTTCAAACCGTGCCAGATTATGATAAAACCGTGCCAAAATCTGGCACGGTTTTAAACAGTGCCAGAATCTCCTTCCCTAAGCGTGCCAGAATGGCATTTTTGGTGTAGTGAATACACCACTCTAATCTGAGTATTGTCTATCATTTATTTCTTGACTATTTCTCTCGTTAGCTTAATTATTCACGTCATCATTTATCATTCTCATAACATTTTCCCAGTTACACCACCCCGTGCCAATCACTTAAAGCACTAGCCTACTATCCCGAGTCTATGCCCCGACTCTCATATTTATTTTAGTTCTTATCTATTAATTAAATGAAATAGCGTCACTCCTATATAATACTCGGATTACCCAACTAACCCGTACATTCAATATTTATGAAATCGCCCCACTCAATTTGTTATTAGAATTACCTGCTAATTATTTCTTTCACTTTTTCAAGTCTAACTTTAATTACCCACTCATCCCTAGGTAATATAATATTTTTAAATCACCTTAATATATATATATATATATATATATATATATATATATATATATGATTTTTACGGGTTTAGCAAATTCATTTAAACCCTACGGAACTCACCCATTTATCAAACAACCAAACTTGGACCGGCCAAAAAACTGAACCGGTTTGGCCAGACTGCGAACCGGTTCACCCAACTATCAGAACCGGTTCAACTGGACCTGCGAACCGGTTCGTTACCCATGTACAACGAATCCTCTTTTCCAATTTCGACCCAAACCCCTTCAATACGATATGAAACCTCTATTAAAACGTATATAACCTAAGGGAATGAATCCTAGATGGTTCTAATAGTTAGCAATCATTCAAATATCAACTATTTATCTAATGTCATCGATTTAATTCAAGAATTGGGTTTATAAAAAGAACATTTCATCTAAACCCTAGATTTAGTCTCAAATCCCCAATTAAACATATTCAATATCTAACTTTCCAATATGGTTTTGATTCCAACAATATTAAAGGGTATTATATTATTAATTAATCATTAACCTACACATGATATCGATTTCACCAAAAATCCCATTTTTGTGTAAAAACCATCCCAAAAATGGTTTCTTCTAAAAACGATTTGTTCTAAAGCCACCATGACATGAACATGAATCACCTCAATTTAATCTAAAGCAAGTTAATTACTTGCCTTGAAATGATTATAGGGTCTAATCTCTCTTGTGTGTGATGATTTGATGCTAGAATCCATTGAGTTTTCCTCTTAATTAGCCTCTCTAGCCTTGCAACTAATGGTAGGGCCACCTCACACACCTAACCTTTATATTTTAACCTTCTAACCCAGAAATTAGGATATTATGCTATTTTAAAATGATCCAAATACCCCTGTCCGGGCTAGTTTAAAAAGTTCCCGAAATTCATATACTACCCCCGGAAACTCAATTCTGCCTATCTCGAACCATTCGGAACCAATCGTGAACTCAAAATCACCATCCAAGCCTCCTTACATAAATTTCTCACCTTAACCTTAAAGTAATGTACTCCCAATCCCCGATTGAGATACTATAAAAAATTTCATCGTTCTCACTAACTACGACGTACGAATAATTACTGTATTTTATTTACTGTACACACTTAGTAAATTTAACACATAAATATAAATCTTAATATCTCTTAATTAATATTTAATAAATACGTAAGACTCTAGTTGAATTAAATTACTGCAACCGTGTAATTTAAAAATGCCAAAATTAATTAATTTCTAAATTATAAAAACTCGAGGTATTACACACACACACACACACACACACACACACACACACATATATATATATATATATATATATATATATATATATATATATATATATATATGTTTTGTATTTCGTTTGTTTACTCTCTTATCTTTTTTTTTTCTTTTCAAACAGTTTCACCACAGGTTTTTTCTTTGCCCACCACCTGTTTGGTGAAATACCATATAGAAATTAATCTTCCCAACTCATACAAGTACTCAAATTACATGTTTTTAGGGTTCAAATTTATATTGCGTTTATTCGAGTTTTGACTTTGTTATTAATAGCTTTGGTTTTCTTTAACACACACACACACACACACACACAGACACACACACACACACATACACACACACATATATATATATATATATATATATATATATATATATATATATATATATATATATATATATATATATATATATATATATATATATATATATATTGTATTCCATTTGTTATCTCTCCCAATTGTTTTTCTTTCTAAATAGTTTTATCACTTGTTTTTCCTTTGCCCACAATTTGTTTGGGGAAATACCATATGAATATCAACTTATTTTTGGAGATACTCTTTTAGCATTTTTTATATGCCTCGCAAATGAACAATTGTTATTAAAATTTGTTAAGATATTTTGTATGCGACTTCATTCCAATGACTCGCAAATGAATTTTTTTGTTAATGATTTATGTATTTAGTTTTAAATATGTATTTTATAAATATCTAAATGAAGTTAATGTTTCTTGTCTTTTTTAGTTCAACAACTAACTGGGTTTTCTATCCCATTAATTATCCCATAGCTAATTGGTCATTTTCGAATAACTTAATTAAGACACAATTGCTTTGTTCTCAAATATAAAGCAGCCTCAACAGTATTATGATCAAATTGGTTTTTTTGAATCAATTCTTGCTGAACAATAGGACCTTTCATCAACCTCTTGAACTATGGCTCAGTGCTCTTCATTTATTCCGTAGTAAAGACCACTGCTTTCTTGGAAACATCGCCAACTATTTTTTTTCTCAGATGGAGGGGATACATGGCTCCAATAATCAAATTGGGGATCTTTCTTTTCACCATTTTTCTTGGGGATGGAAGAGTGGTTGGAATAGATGCTAATTCAAGTGATTCAAATGAGGAAGACACTTCACCCAAGGCAGTATCTCCCTCTTTCAATGGAGATTCAGACGCAACAACTGATGGGGATGAAAAAAAAATCCTCTAAGTCTATGGGGGCTAAGGGAATGTCCTCTGTAGGTCGAGCTACAAGAGAAGTGATGGAACTCTTATATTCCAGCAAGACCGATGCCTACATAGGATGATCTTCCCCTATTCTCCGTTGAATCGACGAGATAAACTTTAATTACTCAAAATTCACTTTAGAGTCTGGGGGGCAGTCTCTCTTCCTCCTCTTTGCGTAATGACAAACACAATATGTTAGTCGAAAAATCAACAAATAAAAAGCAGGTATAAATGAAATATAAGCAATATAAGTCGCCGACATATACCACGCCCTTCCTGAGGGCATTAAGACCATTGTACCTTACCCCCTCAGTAAGGGGGGTATGTTTCCAGTTCTTGACCAAAATTCCATAATCCTAATAATCTTTATTGGAATTAGGAAGATTGACTACTAATGCCCTATTGGCGTGATGTGTCTTTGAAAAATTGGTATTATCTTCAGTGGTCCTCCAACTATAATAATACATTAATTCTTGTATCCTAATATGAGTCCCATATAGTTCGTTAGGAAGGTTAACCCCATTTACTACTCTCCAATTGTTGGGGGACACTCTAGCTAGGACAACATTAAAGTATTGGAAAATTTTCAAAAATAAATTATATTGCGAATGTCACACCTCGCAAAATCCGACATACGAGGTGGCCAGCCACCGCCGCCGAACAATGTCGGGCGTGAACTAAATAAATACCATTCTTAGCATGAGACATATATAAGACATAAATAATCAGTCCATAAGATAAATAATTGAATCAATCCCAAATGATCATAAACAACTAAGCGATAAAAGACCCATCACATGCTAACTCCGAATAAATCCAATCTCCAAACATGATTAAATAAAATCTGAATAATCCAACATAAATCCTCTAAACATCGTTGGAACCGAATGGCCCAGTAAAACTCCAATGAAGTCTCATAATTAAATACGACTGGAAAAGAAAGTCTAACTAAACTATGCCATAAAACAAATAAATCCAGTTGCACCTCCAAATGATAACTTCGAATCCAAACAGTAGCATTATACGCAATGAATATCATAATAGAATATTTTAAATTAAGCGGGATGATTAAACGCGATAAATATAGATCACTAACTACCCCCAGAAATCACCATTTATAAAGGCACATCAATATGATTTTAAATTTCCAAGTACCATGATGTTAATTTAATTAAATTAACCAACTTTATTGTTCTCACTTTTTTTTATTAAAGTGTCACACTTCCCCTTGTCAATCGTCCTTTGACCCGTTTAAACTGTCGGCCCCGACACATGACAAGGTTCCACACACGACATGACATAAATCGTCCTCTGACCCGTTTAAACTGTCGGCCCCGACACCTTATGTCGCCACAAATTTTAATACCCGTTTTTATCTTAGGCATTAATTCTCAATTTCTCAATTTATAATCACCCCACCCTTTTAATTGATATGAGATCTTCAAAATACCCCTTAGTCCCATAACTAAGGATCCCCAAGTTATTATTACGTCCTACCCTATGTATATGAAGAATTTCTATCCTAAATTTCGACTTAGTCTCATGCCTAGGCTAGCGTAACGATGAAAAAGTACCAAAAATCAGCCCACCCCCAAGATGATAAAAACGCGATAACCTACCCTCACTAGTCCCATACCTAGAAGGCGTAAATCATCAAAAGCCATGCCCACTAGTCCCATACCTAGAAGGCATCCTAAAATATAGGGAGAGCAAATTTGGGTAGAGTCGATCGATCGACTCCCTAGGTCGATCGATCGATCAAACATGTACGCCGCCACTGCCATTCTCCTTTGTTTAATACCATTTAACTAAAAATCAATTTTTTATTAGTCACAGACTACATCCGTGACAAATGCTTTTCCCTTTCTTTTTTAAAGGCCAAACTTATAGCTCTCATAAAAACTTCATTTTAAATCCGATTTCAATTGCGCTTGAAGTTTTATTCTTATAAAACTATAACCAACATATTTAACCAACAAAAATTATTAAATTCAAAAATTTATTTTTCTTGAATATTTCAATTATTTAATTAAATTAATTTATAAAAACACGGGGTGTTACATGCTTCCCCACTAGTAAAGAATTTCGTCCTCGAAATTAGACGGAAACATACTCATCAGCGCATAAATCTCGCAAAATAAAATAAGGCTCACATATGCCTACTCGTAGAATGCCATAATTGGTCAGGACACCCATACACCCAATCCTACGCACACCTACCCCACGAACAACAAAATAATATATATATTGCCTATTTGCATACGCATAACTATAAAAAAAATGGCGTACCACACGCTCTCACAAATCCCCCACTCGATCTGATACTAATTGTAACACCCCGAACGCCCGAAAAGACACACGACATGCTACTACGATAAAACTAAAATAAATCCATCAATCAACAAGTATAGAGCATCTAAATGTCGATAGTATAAGTACAACAACTCCACATTTTTTTTTATTTCCACCATAAAGGTTACCATAATTTTCTATTGACTATAAAATTCTCCAACTAAAAATTACACCACTAATTATTACATCAAAATAGATCTTCCAATCCATGCTAAAAAAGAATTCTCCAAATAGTCCATAGCGTCCCAATTCACGCTAACCTACCAACTGAAAGAAAATATGGGGAAATACATAATATGATAGGAATATATACTCAAAAATAATTTGCACGATGAATAAATCACAACAATATGAATCGTATATTCAAATCAAATGCAATATTCACGCATTATATCAATATTAATTTCTCAACAACACATCAATGGTTCATTAGGCCTCACCTCACCACGCCTATGCAATTTAAGTATATCCGGATTTTGGACTTTTGGCGGGTGCCCATTCTCCGTGCCATATTGAAATCTCATGAGACTATGCTCAAAACACAATATAATATATCACAATGAATCAAATTTAGAGTCTATCAATTATTTCAAATTTCAAAGAATATCACAATTCAATATGAGTGCAATCGACACATAAATCAAAACGGAATACTCTCGGGAGAATTTAGGAGCATATTGTGTAAGTCATGTACCTCAAAATCATCACATGAATTGGCACATAAAAGTGAGCCTCTAAATCTGATCGCATCATTCTGTTCCTGTCCCAAAAAATAATCAAATCTCGTTCTAGCCCCATCACGAGAAAATATCATATAAGCCTTCTAATCTAAGATTGAAATCTTGAATAAGTTTGGGTCTATGGTTTATAGATGAAAGCGAGTAATTTTGGAGAGGTCTTCTGGTTGAAAAGTTTGAGAAAAAGAGATTTGAAAAGTCCATCCACGAATTAGTTGATATATAAAGGATTAAGAGTTTGATTAAGAAAAGAGTTCTAATCATATACACACACTTGAAAAATCATTACGGACGATTGGACCGTTATAATGACTTGAAATTTTAGTATGTTGTAGCGAACGGCGAGACATGACTGTTGTGAAAAATTCAGCTCGATCGGACGGTCGAATTTCTAAAAATATTATTTTTATCTTCCTTAGCTCGGATCCTCCCCCGATTTTTATACAAAAAGTTATAATTTCAAAATTTAAATCCCGATTTAAATTCCACTTAAACCCTTATTTTTATATATAAAAACCAACATATTTAATTATTAAAAATAATTAAATCCAAAATTTTATTTTTCTCGATTTCCCAAAACTAATTTAAAAATTCCCAAATAACAAGGAATTTCGCCCTCAAAATTCAACGAAGCCTAACACTCAAAAATCTGGCCACACCAACAATCTCCAAAAATAGATATCGTCTCTAAAAATCAACTTTAAATACCTTGCATCTAACCCCAATGCCTAACACGACTAATCACCAAAAATTTATATCTCCAAAAAATATGTCTAACCCGTATGATAGACCCAAAATCCAAGACCCGAGGGTTGTCGTATCCCTAAGCTCTGATACCATCTGTCACACCCCGCAAAATTCGACAGACGGGGTGGCCAGCCATCGCAGTCGAACTATGTCAGGCGTGAACTAAATAAATACCATTCTTAGCATGAGACAGATATGAGATATAAATAATCAGTCCATAAGATAAGTAATTGAATCAATCTCAAATGATCATAAACAACTAAGCGATGAAAGATCCATCACATGCTAACTCCGAATAAATCCAATCTCCAAACATGATTAAATAAAATCTGAAGAATAAAGATCTGAATAATCCAACATAAATCCTCTAAACAACTTTGGAACCGAATGGACTAATAAAACTCCAATGAAGTCTCATAATTAAATATGACTGGAAAAGAAAGTCTAACTAAACTATGCCATAAAATAAATAAATCCAGCTGCACCTCCAAATGATAACTTCGATAAACCTATGCAGCATCTCTAATTCTAATCCTGAAAAAGATTAGTCAACGCATGGGTCAGAGCCAAAGCCCCGAGCAAGAATACAAACTACTCCCCTCAAATAGGATCCTTGAATCCAGACAGTAGCATTATACGCAATAAATATCATAATAGAATATTTTAAATTAAACGGGATGATTAAACGCGATAAATATAAATCACTAGCTACCCACAAAAATCTCCATTTATAAAGCCACACCAATATGATTTTAAATTTCCAAGTACCACGATGTTAATTTAATTAAATTAACCAACTTTATTGTTCTCACTTTTTTTATTAAAGTGTCACACTTCCCCTTATCAATCATCCTCTGACCCGTTTAAACTGTCGGCCCCGACACATGACCAGGTTCCACACATGTCACGACATAAATCGTCCTCTGACCCGTTTAAACTGTCGGCCCCGACACATTATGTCGCCATAAATTTTAATACCCGTTTTTATCTTAGGCATTAATTCTCAATTTTTCAATTTATAATCACCCCACCCTTTTAATCGATGTGAGATCCTCAAAATATCCCTTAGTCCCATAACTAAGGATCCCCAAGTTATTATTATGTCCTAACCTATGTATAAAAAGAATTTCTATCCTAAACTTTGACCTAGTCTCATGCTTAGGCTAGCATAACGATGAAAAAGTATAAAAAATTAGCCCACCCCCAAGATGATAAAAATGTGATAATCTACCCTCACTAGTCTTATACCTAGAAGGCGTAAATCATCAAAACGCCTATCCACTAGTCCCATACCTAGAAGGCATCCTAAAATATAGGGAGAGCAAAAGTTACCCAACAATCAGTTGTCACAAAGGCAATATAGTAATACCAACAAGTCACACAAACAAGCATAATTAACGAACATATAAAACTACGCATGATAGTCCAATTCAATTAAACCTTAATTTAATTATCACCTCGACATAAACATCCAATTAATCTCATTTAATTATTTAATTTAAATATACCACTATTTCATCATTTAAAGCATCAAAATTCTAATTTCATTGTTTCAACACAAATTACATGAGTTATACGCCCCCAAATCCATTTATTTTAAGATTAGAGTTTTTTCTACATGCAACCTACACCAATAAAATCCAAAATCACTCACCAATCCTACGTACCCAAAGGGTTATGAATATTATTCAGATTAAAAGATTTTATAAAAATAACCCGATAATTAGTGTTCACTTTTTCTAATTAAGTTACTAATTGTTTTTAAGAAAATATGTAATTAAGTGTTTAGGGGACACTTAAAATGCATAATACTAAAGGAAAAGAATAGAGTATTCATGCCTGTGAAGATTGTGTTAAAAATCTGATTAGAAATCTGGATTCCTCTCGAAAAATTAACAAAGAAGTGTTCTTGAATCAATCTTGATTAAGCCCCAATTAGCCCTCCCAAAACTTGTGACAAAAACTTGATTGTGTTGGAGGTTGATGATTATGGTTGAGAGGAAAATTATTTGGAAGTGTTCTCTAGAGAAAAACTTGAGAAAAAGTGATTATAAGAAGTCCCCCCACGATTAATGAAGCTTATATACTAATTAGGAGTCCTAATTCCATTCAAAGTCTACAAAGAAATCGACCCACCGCCTCAAATTTGGGCAGAGTCGATCGATCAAACAGGTACGCCGCCACTGCCATTCTCCTTCGTTTAATACCATTTAACTAAAAATCAATTTTTTTATTAGTCACGGACTAAATCCACGACAAATGTTTTTCCCTTTTTTTAAAAGGTTAAACTTATGACTCTCATAAAAACTTCATTTTAAATCCGATTTCGATTCCGCTTGAAATTTTATTCTTATAAAATTATAACCAACATATTTAACCAACAAAAATTATTAAATTCAAAAATTTATTTTTCTCGAATATTCCAACTATTTAATTAATAAAAGCACGGGGTGTTACAGCGAAAAGGTAATCCCACATTCTGTTATAAAAGTAGTAGAAATCCAATAGCCCTCAGCCAAGGCATACAAGTCGCGTTAACCCCATTTAATACTCTCCAACTGTTGGGGGCCACTCTAATTGGGACAACATTAAAGTATTGGCAAAATTTCAAAAATAAATTATATAGCGAAAAGGTCATTCCACATTCTGCTATAAAAATAGTAGGCATCCAATGGCCCTCATCCAAGGCATACAAGTCTCAAGGTCAGATACTGTCTCAACAGTCACCCATTTAGGAATTTTTCTCTTCGTCCTAAGTTCCTCCAAAGAATCTTCATCAACAATATATACCATCTTAACAAAGTAGAAATAAGAAATAAAGGAAAAATGATTCTTACCTTTACTTGCACAATGGAGAACTCCTTAGAACAACAAAAGGAAAGTAATACTGGAGGAAAACGAAAGTTCGATTGTAAAAGGTGAGGCAAAACGAAGGGAAACACAACCTTTATATAGGTGTGATGATGACTCTCGATATCCCAAAAATACAAGATTTGAAATGGTTCAGTGTACCAACGTTTGGGTTATTGATGATGTCCCAAATCCCTAAAAGATAAAAGACCAGACGGTTCACTATTTTTCAAGATATTTACAAAACTGCCATTTACTCAACACAGGAAATAAAAATTTCAAGTCCTGAAGGTCGGCTGTCGATCACAACCCTTATGAATTGCCGAACAATAATAGACATAAATATTACACCCTTTCATTCAACCTTCAAGTATGGAAGGGCTTTTATTGTATCCTAAAAGTATTCGGCCATGTGGACCAATGAAGTAATGGCACTTGTAAATCTCATGTACTCGTTGTCCATAGAAGATAACATCTGGTTCGCTCAAGTACTTTTGGTCGGCTCTTCAGCCGACCACATCCCAGAATGTGAACCATCAGACACATGAAGAGACGCATGTGGGGAACCTCAACAGTCCTTATATTCATGTGCATGAATAACACCCAACTGCATACTTATATGTACAAATGTAAATGCTTTAAGTTATAAAAGCATTCCACTCTTTGGGATTCCTAATACTATAAATATACCATCTCCCCCAGCTCAAGAGAGGATGATGAATTATCCACTTGTATTCAAGATATTGGAATAAAACCCTAAATACTATTACCCTATTGATGCAGGTTCCATTTCTGAGCTTAACCATGTAAAAAATCTCCAGTCTCTTCTTTATACTTTAATTTTCAATTTTGTCCGTGATTATAAATTTGGTCATTGAGAGCTAAGATAAATAATCCAACTTTAGACATCAACGATGATTATTTTTATCCATTTTTAAATAAATGATCGAATACTTATAAATAATGTTTATTTTATAGCTTCACTCGAAAAAAGCTTTTATGCTTCTACTCATGGTATTTAGTGTTGTAGTTTATTTATGTGTGTTATTGTATGAATAAGAATATATTAATTTGTCCCCAACTCTCCATGTAAAGGTTTATTTTATACATATTAATACACATATGTATTATGTTACATCGATGGACGCATAACTCTTCCAAAGACATATTAAGAAAGAAATATTTGATATCCGTAAATACAAACTATATATATATATATATATATATAGTTTGTATTTACGGATATCAAATATTTCCCCACCTATTGACGTTAGCACGTACAACGGGATTCTTACTAGCCCAGGGTGTAGAGGAAAAGAAAGTTCCACCAATAATACTAGATCGAAAATGGTTACGCACATACACCTTACGACGCTCGCTCAACGATCAACAATCTTGCTTCAGTTTTGGAATCGAAAAGTCGAGGGCTCTCTCCCCGCCCTATGATGGGATGGAGTATTGCATGGAATGACCCAATCTTTCTTTCCAAATTCCTGTAGTAATTTTACTCTCTTTGTATGACGAATCCTAAATTTCCAGTGGTGGAGAACCAAGTTTCAATGTATGTATATTTATTTGTTCTTACTTCAATGTATCAACAGACAAGTAAACGAAAGTGGGGAAACTATGCCTTATATAACATTAACTTTATTTCGGGTGATGAGGATTATGAGAATAAAGAGCATACATTTGTTGCAAACTTTGCATTGAAATGAATATATAATCATGATGGACAAAAAATAAATTATCAAGTCATTTTATTGAATAATCATTTACGTAATCGACCATTTTGAATTCATTTTAAAATTCTTAAATTGATCTGGTGTGCACATTGCAGGTGTACAAGGGGAATTCAAGTTTAAACTTCAGTAGATTTTGTATTGGTATCACCATACATGTTTGTTCCCATCTCACTAAATTTTATTTACGAAATGGACATATGATCACCGTTATCAATGTCGATGTTAAAAAAGAAGACACCATTGACCAACAATCTAACAAGTAGCAAAGATAAACAAATTAAACTACATTTGGATAACAAAAACAAGCCTAAATAAATAAATAGTTTGATAGACATACTTTCTTATTTTCAATTAGATTTAGTATGTTTTAACTATTTATATGATATATAGACCAATAGTTTTTCAAATGGTTTACTTATCCTCTTTTTATGTAAATGTGTATATTCTTGCTCCCCTTGAAATAAAAACCTAAAGGGAATAGATTTCATATGTAGTTTTATGAAAGTTTTTGCAACTATATGATTAAAAGTTTATACATTTTTTTCTCACCAAATTAACTACTCTAATAACCATCATCATCAACTTGGTCAAGCACATAACTATATTTTAGTTATGAATATTATTTATGATTAATTTTTCTTATGTACAAATTGACACTTACATTGACTTCATAATTATTGAATAAAAATAATGAAAAATGCTAAGCAGACATAAAATCTGGATACAAAAGTGAGACACAATTAACGTGCCGCATTCGCATTTGCATTCGCTCATGTCCAGACCACACTGAAAGTGTAATTTTGTAGAGCCGAACACAAGCGAATGAGGGTGCGATACGTCAATCATGTCATACTTCTATATTGTGATTATGTATCGCGTACAAAGAGTCAAAAATAATTTATCTAATTATACCTACTCTCCAACTTCCATTCACAATTCACCCCATCACCCAATAGAAAAGCTCATCCATTATCCACAATCTTGCTTTCCAACTTATCAGATCACCAACTAGAAGCTCCTCCATTATCCGCAGAAGCCGCTAGCTATTTGGATCAAGGGATGACAATGTATAATTTTTTATTACTTATTATCAAATTATAAATTTAATTTTGCAAAAAATAATTGAATACAGGAATTTGAAATAGGAGTGAAATTGTGGTATATTTAAGGAATTGTATTATTCACTTTGGTATGGCTTTTTTAATATTTTTAAATTACTTAAAATTTTCGTTATAGGTTTTATAATTTCTTGAAAAAAGTTGCCGACTAAACAACATATATGTTTGGATTGCACAAATGATTAACAAATTCTATTCCAAACTATAAATTTAAATACCTTTTAGCAGGTGGGCTTAGTGGTGAAGGTACAGTTAGTTCCCTTGCCTTAACAGTTCATAATCTGTCGGCAAAAACAGTACTGTGACACCCGAGGAATAAATAGAAACTGCACCATTGTTTGATAATATTTTATCTTTTCCCAATAAACAACATAATAGACGTCGCTGTCGAGGGATTTTAGCTTATATCGTGATTTGGTCACTGTTGTGTTGGTTGACTAAGAGGCAGATTCCATCCAATAAAGTGGGACCTACTGAGGGTTGAATTATCACCTGTAGACAAAAAAAAGTGTAGCATACGGTACCAAAACCCGACCCCCTTCCCACCTCTGTCCGTATATAGATATATATAAATTGTAAATACGCATATATTTACGTATATATGCATGCAATTGCTTCAGATTTCCGTTGTGTCCATATGCAATTTCATTGTATGTAGCTAGATACACAACGCGGAGGAGTAAGATATTTTTAGTCGAAAACCATTTAAATGTAGTAGAGGAAGAATGAAGGTAGAAGCAAAGACTAGCTAGTGGTGGGGATGGATTTTGGCACTCAAGACATTCCTTAGGTGGGTAACTGATGCCACGCGATCCTTATAATTAAGGGCTACGGTGCTGCAAGTGATAATTAAGGGTGTTTTTAATTCAACCCACAATTCTCGCCGTGCCAACCATTTTTATTATACCCTCAATAATGGAATGAAAATCATTTAATCCACCCCAATCCTAAATATAGAAAAACTAGTTTAACAGATTGAAAAAAACCCATCTATCCCTCTGCAACTGATCCTACTGAACATTGCATTCTAAATCTATAAACGGTGTACACACACACATGCAGGAATAACAAAAATATGCACGCATGATCAGTTTTAGTTCTGCACTGCTTTTCCTTTTACCGGCTTTAGTGTAAACAAAAAATTCTATTCAATTCTCTTTGTGATTTTGAGTTGATTTATTAATTTTATTCACATAAATCTTGAAAATATCCAATTCCTTTTAATAGGAAAATGAAGGAAAGAACAGTTTTGGTTGATTACCTCCTTTAATTAAGATTTACATAGTAGGAGAAGAGTACGCTATATTGATGTGATCAATTCCGTATTTGAAGAGTAGAAAACCCCTTCAGGTTGATTCCACGAGCAATAATTTATAATTAAAAAAAAAGTTTTTACGGTCAAGTCCCTTAACTAAACATTTTGAATTTTTTAATTAGATCAAATAAATTTTAAACGATTAGGTGCATATAAATACCTTTTACGACATTTCATTCATTATGTTATTATTGACCTAATCAATGATTGACAACATTTTCAATAAACTAAGATCTTCTCTTTCTTCCTTCTGTTTCTGTCAAATAGTTTCGTTCTTTCCAATGACTTAGGATCTTATGATTCTCTTTCACTTCTATCAGCATTGTTCTCTCAAAGAAAGAAGTTATCATTTTGTTCGAAAAAATTAATTCTTTCCGCTTTGTTTAACCTAGATTATCATTTGCATTAATTCGATCATTTGTAAGTTTTATACCTGCTATGAAGAAATGTTTTGCATGTCGATCAATTAAAATAGGTTGATGTATTTCCTTTGCATTAATTCGATTATTTGTAACTTCATACTTGTTATGAATAATTGTTTTGCATGTCGATCAATTAAAATAGGTTGATATATTTATTTTCAATTAATCAAACCATTGTAATTGTGTAAATCATGCTCTGAATTAACTCAAATACTGAATGAACGATTTGATTGTGTGTTTTTATAAATTTATTTTAATTTTATTATTATATTTTGACTTTATATTTTGATTTCGTAACAGGTTGTGTATGTATATGTTTTGATTGTGTGTTCATATGCGTGTACTTTATGTATATACATATTGTTCATGTATATACCTCAAATGATCATTGCAGTAAAGTACCCGCAATTTGATATAAAGTACACGTGAATGTTAGGCTTGATTAATTCTGATTTTTTCTTTTAACATTAACTTTACATAATGTTAATGTGTGATTACTTTGTTACTTTTGACTCATTACATAATAGACTTGTCATATTTTAGATGGGCATGTGTTTGTGAGTCCGCACCAGCGGCATTAACCAATCTTGATGTTTTATAATAGTACAGTACTTTGTATATACATGAGCATAAATTATAGTAAAGTACACGCAATTTGATCTAAAGTAAACATGATTTTCTAATGATTAATTCTCATTTGTTTTTGGACATTAATTCTTCATAATGTTAATGTGAATTTATTTTGTCATTGTTAACTCATGCTTAATAGAGTCGTCATGTATTTGTGGGCCATGTGTTTGTTGGTCTGCGCCAACGACATTAATTAAAGTTGAGCTTTAACAAGACCATTTTTCTGTTTTAATTTTATGCAGGTGATAATGAAAAGTTGCCGGATTTCCCGGTGTTGTTATTTGGATAATATGACTTGCATTGAAATTGTTGAAGACAACTCATTAGATTTCGTAAGCAACGAGTTATGTAGTAGGTTTATGGATTGGAAAGCTAGATCTTTTTCATTGAAGTATGACTTTGGTGATGAAAGTCAATTCATTTTAGTTTGTGATACAAATGTTTGTTGTATGTTGCGGTCTCAAGTGATTCTCAAAGCTGATTTTATTTGGATATATGTCTTTGATTCAATAGCTTTGGCGACTAGTACAATGCACGAAATGGTTGAATGCATATATAGAATTCGCAAAACGATTGACCGCAGTTACACAAGTTGTGAGAGGGTTAAATGTCGTGGAAAAAGTAGAGAAATGGTAGACTATATATCATCATCCACTGCAATTAATATTAGTAGTGGAGTTAAAAATGATGTTTATATTGGAGGTGTGGAGCTGAGTATGTCAAAAGTTTATCTCTCCAACGATTGGAAGACATATATTAGTCATGAAGAGCAATGTTTTAAAGGAGAAGTGATTGAGTTTCGTGATAAATTGCGAAAGTATGCTGTTAATGTTGGTTTCACGTATATATATTTGAAGAATGATAAAACTCGAGTGACCGCAGAGTGTTCTAAAAGGAGTATAGAGAATTGCATGTGGCAATTTCATGCTTCATTATCAACTTGTAAATGATTACTTTTATATAAGAAGTTTGAACAATGAGCATACTTGTTGAGGTGTATATCGTAGTCCATCAAGCAGAATGATGGACTCCAAATTGGTTTCGACATTACTTGCTGATGAGCTAAGGGATAAACCATTATTGAGACCAATTGATGTAGTTAGAGATATGAAGAAGAACCAAGGTTTAAATATAGGTTATTATCATGCTTGGCGTGGAAAATAGATGGCTGTTGCTGAGTTGCATGGTGATGAGAAAGTTTCGTATGCATTAGTCAATGATTATAGGGAACTTCTATTACAATATAATCCAGGATCACATTGCATTCTTGAAGTCGAATATAAAGTACATACATGACATTTATAAAGTACACGTGAATATATGCATGTACTTTATGTATTACACGTGTACTTTGAGGTAGGGGTGGCCATGGGCGGGGCCTGGGCAGGCCCGGTCGGGCTCGGGCCGGGCTTGAAAAATTAAGTGCTATCCCAAGCCCGCTCGGGCCCAGATCGGGCCTTATTATGTAATCCCAAGCCCGCCCAGATTTGAAGGCTCTTTACCCAAGCCCGCCCGTTCGGGCCTTGTTATGTTAATTAAAAGATTTAAAAAAAAATTAAAATACCTATTTTTTTATGTAAAGACCAATTTTTTTAATTAAAAATATGTTTTAAACTCCATGTATTACAAAGTCCATATATAAAGTTTTCCACTCTACATGAAAATACTTGGTATACGTTTTTATATTTATAAAAGTTCCCCCCCCATATATATATATATATATATATATTCGGGCCTCGGGTCGGGCCGGGCCTCATCGGGCTTAAGAACTCATGCCCAAGCCCGCCCGAAAAAAAATCGGGCCTATAAAATTTTGCCAGGCCCGCTCTGCGGGCCTATTCACCTTACCCAAGCCCTATTTTTTTATTGGGCGGGTTGGGCGGGCTTAGCGGGCCTCGGGCCTATGGCCACCCCTACTTTGAGGTATGTTTTTGTCATTTGTCTAGAATCCCAAAGTACACACATTAGATAAAACAATACATGTGAATTTATATTCTATGTCACGTGTAGTTTGTAATGCCATGCGTGTACTTTTGGATTCCTAGTTTGTTTTGGTCCAACAGTGCAAAGTACATGCATATCATTGCAAAGTACACGTGAAATCCTCTTTACACTTTATGTACTTTGTAATGTTGTGCGTATACTTTGTGATTTTTTATTTGGTATAGTCAAATGAAATAATAAATTACACCCATATATATTAAAGTACAAGCATAATATGTTTATACTTTACACTTATTATCCTCGAAGTATAAATATATTTATTTAACTTGAATAGCCTTCGTGTTTATTGGTCTGTACCAACGACACCATTTTTCGACTTCATCATAGAATCTCTATGTATCGATATATCTCATTATAATTTCAGGCCTTTATCCTCTTGCATATGCAGTTGTTGATTCAGAGACGGAGGATAATTGGATGTGGTTTCTCATTAATTTGCATGATGCAATAGCTCATCAAGATCGAAATATCACATTTATATCTGATCGAAACAATGGTCTCATTGAAGATTTTCCAATATCTACACATTCCTACTGTATACATCGTTTATAGGGAAATATAAAGAAGAAATTAATGGGGAGTGGGAACTTCTGAAAGAAGCTCGTTCAAGGTTTCATGCGTTGTGCAGATGCTGTAACAATTGATGAATTTCAGAAAAACATTAATGCCCTGAAGAAGGAAGGTGGAGTTGTTGTCGCTGATTTTCTTAGTAATTTGCCTGCGGAGAATTGGTATTGTGCATATTTCATTGGGAAACGTTATGGTGACATGGCATCAATTGTTGCGAAATCATTCAACTCTTGGATCCTAGAGGAAAGACATTTACCAATAATTAATATGATGGACAAAATATGGATCAACATTTATAAATTTCAATGCAAACAAACTTGTTGAATCTGAAACATAGTCAAAGGAGTTTATCCTCATTTTGATAAATTACAAATTGAAAATTGACAAAAATTAGACATAGGAATATTAGATGCTTAAGTAAACATGTATTATAAGTTCATTCAGATGTGCAGGCCACGATTGACTCCGAACAAGGAATTTTCTCTTGTTAGAGTTGACAGGTAAGATGCTTTCCATATTCTCATGCTGTTTCTATCATACGAAAGATGAGTGGAAGTATTTATGATCATATTAAGGATTATTATAAGGTTTTTTCTACAAAAAATCATACTCATCACCATAGTTCCTTTTTCTGATTTGATGTCCCTAAACATTCCATTGTCCAAAAATCCAACAATCCTTCCTCTATTAACAAAGAGACTGAATGGGAGGCCAAGAAGTAAGAGAATAAAATCTATTGAAGAGGTCATAATAAGATAAGTTACTTGCTCTAGGTATAGTAAAACGGGTCACTACAGGTCCACGTGACCTCTTGATATTGTTTAATTTATTCATTGTAACAATAGTTTTAAATAAAATCAATAAATATTCACATTTGAACAAATTATTATAATTTTATTGTTGAGTGTTCATTTGTGTATTAATGGGATCAACACAAAGTACACACATGTTCTTATATAGCATACGCACATTGTAATGAGCAAAACCATTTTTTAACTTCCCGTGCATTATGAAATATGCGTGTACTTTATGAAGTACACGTATAATATATAAAACACATGCATTTAGAAAATGGTTTTAGTCAGTACAATGTGCATGTACTTTATAAAAATATGCGTCTACTTTATATATTGTTGTATAAAATATAATTTATATTTTTCAATTTTATTTATGTATTATTGCATTTAGTTTAGATTTATACTTTTCATTTTTGATATTATAATTTCTATTATTAATTTTTGTAAAGGTTTTGCTTTTGTTATATTATTTTTCAATATTTGATTAACAAGTCACTCATATTCTCATATTTCTACGTGTATTATGATCCGTGTCAGCGGTATTAAATGGGTCATTACATGTCCACGTGTAATGATCCAATTTGATTACTCTTAATAATGTTCAATTCATTCATTGTAACAGTAGTTTTAAATAAAATCAATAAACATTCACATTTGAATAAATTATTGTGATTTTATTGTTTATAGTTCATTTTTGTATTATTTGTTTGGGAATCGGATCAACACAAAGTACACGTATGTTTTTATGAAGTACACGCACATTGTAATGAACACAATCTATTTCAAATGCGTGTACTTTATGAAATATGCTGTAACACCCCGTAATTTTGAGGATTTGAAATTTAATTATTTTTGGGAGTTATACAAATATTTAAATTAGAGAAACTTAAATTCATGACTTGGAGAATTTATTGAGTGAGCCGAATTATTTATAATTAGCGACTTTTAAGTTTAATGGTTCAAAATCTCGTGTGTCACATTTTGAGGTCGAAATTTGGAAATTTCGAAAAGTATCTCGGATGACAATTTCGAGTGCGCGGTTACGTCCGGATGGGTCGAGATAGTCAGAAAAGAGTACCCAGGGGTAGTAATTGGGTCTCGGAGTATTTTTGGGCATAGCCGGGCCCACATGGGGAGAGTTGGGCCTTTTTAATTAGGCCCACATGGCCAAAAACGGGATTGGATGTTTTTAACCTAATGGAGAAATTAGGGAATGGCAGCCAACACAACTCTAAGCCTAGGGCTTGAGAGGAAAATTGGGGGAAAGCGAATCAAGATCAATTGGGAGCTTTTAGAGTCAAATTAAAGGGTTAATTTGGGGTGTTCTTCGTCAACCAATCTCTACACCAACGGAATCATACCCTACGAACGATTCCAGGCAAGTGGTTAACTGTTTTGATTTCTAAATTGATGATAATCAATTCATATCATAGTGATGTGTAAACCAAAATTCGTTTTGGGAATAAATGGGTACAAAAATGGGGGTTTTGTTCATGGAACTATCGGATGAGATTCGAAATAAAATGGGTTGTGTTGTATATTTCTAAGTAGGATTATCTGATTTGAATGAGGAAACCCGGGACAGGAAACAGTGGAATTTAAATATGAAATTGAGATTTTACCATAAGGGTTTGTGTTCTTTTGTGGGTATAGATTCGTAGTGTTAACGATGTAAAAAGGGTTGGATGATGTTTATAGTTCATGAGAAATATAATAAGATGATTAATAGACTGGATTGAGGTTGGAAATTGGAGAAAATAACCTTAGTTTTTCGTCAATGGCCAAACAGGGGTCTGGAGAAGACGAGGTCTGGATCGATCGAACGATCGATCGACCCAGGGGGTTCAATCGATCGAGGGTACATAAATCTTGACAATTCGACCAATTTTGATTACAAAGAGATAATTATTTAAGATTAAATTCCATACGTTTATTTAGTGATAAATTTATATGTGGCATATATTTCCTCAACAATTATAGGGTGTTATAATTGGATTAGGAGGGTGTGAATGGTATGTTATAAGATGGACGAATTTGGGGAAAATAATTCGTAAAGATTTGTGTTAATATCGGACCGAGGTATAATATTCGGGTATTGTAGTTGGGTGACGCTACATTATTAAAGGAATTGAAGTGGAATAATTAATTATGGACCAAGTGAGCCACTCCGGGTGTATGGGTTAAGTGATAGCAAAGTATTAAATTAATTATTAAGAGAGAGTAATTAATTTGGAGTCGGAACATAGACTCGAAAAATAGTAAGGTATGGGCCAAGTGAGCGAGTCCGGGGAAAATGGTTGGGTGACACCAAGTTATTAAATTAATAAGTGTGATAACTAATTTAATTAGAGTCGGAATGTCGACTCGGGTAGAATTAAATTAATAGGTGTGATAATTAATTTAATTAGAGGCGGATTGTAGACTCAGGTAGAATTAAATTAATAGGTGTGATAATTAATTTAATTAAAGTCGGATTGTAGACTCGGGGAGGTATTAAATTAATACATGTCTTAATTAATTTAATTAGAGTCGGGGTGTAGACTCGGGCAGTTATTAAATTAATGGGTGTGTGAATTAATTTAATTATAGTCGAATTGTAGACTCGGGTAAGTATTAAATTAATATATGTGTTAATTAATTTAATTAGAGTTGGATTGTAGACTCGGGTAGGATTAAATTAATAGATGTGATAATTAATTTAAGTAGAGTCGAATTGTAGACTTGAGGAGGTATTGAATTAATAAGTGTGTTAATTAATTATATTAAAGTCGGACCACAGACTCAGATTAGTGTAAATTAATTAATGTGTAAATTAATTAACTGAAAGTCGGACCACAAACTCGGATCGGTATTTAAATTAATATGTGTGTTAATTAATTTAATTAGAGTCGGACGATAGACTCGGGGAAGTATTAAATTAATATGTGTGTTAGTTAATTTAATTAGAGTCGGGTGATAGACTCGGGAAGGTATTAAATTAATAAGTGTGTTAATTAATTTAATTGGAGTCGGACCATAGACTCGGGAAAAGTATTATATAAATTGAGGTCTGAGTTAAATATATTAGAGTCGGACCATAGACTCGGGAAGACGATAAATTAATAAGTGAGAAAATTAATTACGTTGAGTCGGGCCACAGACTCAGGAAATTACAGGCAGTGTACGGGATTTTTAGTACACGGTAAAGCCGGGGTTTATAATATATATATATACGATGTAGTATATATATATATATATATATATATATATATATATATATATATATATATATATATATATATATATATATATATATATATATACGTGTATATGTTGTGTGTGATATTAAATTACAGACAGTGTATGGGATTTTGAGTACACGGTATAACCGGGGTTTATATTATATATATACGGTGTAGTGACAGTATATATATATATATATATATATATATATATATATATATATACGTGTATGTATTGTGTGTGATATTAAATATCAGTGACTAGATATTTATTCAATTTATATACTCTAATGCTATCAAGGGAGGTTGCACGGTGTGGGTGAATCCCCTAGCTTGAGAAGTAGGGCGAGTATATCCCCAGGTCATAGCGTCCGGTATATAAGGGTGAGGGATTTATCTCACTTTCAGGGAAGGAATATGACCGCCTCCACTACGTTTATATTTTTGGCCAAGTTGGTGAGCGATTTCAACTTGGGGTAACTAGGTTTTGTGACCACACCTAGTGAAATAGCTTTTTAGAAGGAATCATCCGGCGAGGGTATACTCAAAGGGATGGATATACGTATGTTATATGTGTGGATGTTGTGGTAAAGGTACGTATATAATGGTATTAAATATTATATACGGGTAATAATACAGTGTGCGAGGTATTTAATTTATATAACTTGTGACACGGTTATATGCTACTATTTAAGAGGAATTAAGTAAGTTCATTGTGAGATAACTTATAATTCAAGAATCATTATACTCGGGTTAGAGTAGTACGGCAAGGGAAGGTTATACCGGGACTAGTTGGACGGGGTAGTACAACTAGGTAGGGTTCAGGTAGCCGGTAGGTGTGCACAATAGTGGAGGGGTGAGAATGTTCACAAGGGAGTGCGACACTAACTTAAATATTAAGCGCATTCATGCATTTTAAATTACTGCAGTTAATTCACTTGCTAAATATTTTCAAAATGTTTTGGGTTCAAACTCTTGCTATAAAACTATTTTTAAAACCTTTTAGGTGTCCAGCCACAGGGACGCCAGGATTGATATTCTATTCCAGGGACACGGAGCTGCGGCATATGTGGATGCTAGCAGGAGTTTGGATTAGACGCATCTTTCATTCATTCCTAGAGTAGGAATCTTGTATCAGTTTCAGTTTTATTTAGGGCATGTTGCCCAGACTTTCAGTTCAGTTTTCAGACTTATTTTATTCCGGGGTTGGTTATTTGTATTGGATTATTTCCTTTGGTGGCCAGTGGTTTATTCGGCATGTTGTGTAATTAATTATTCAATTGAGTTTTATTCAGTTATGTGAATGGTTTATATTTATTTTCGCATGTACTGTTTTGTGTAATTAAAAAGTTAAAATTTGGCACTAGTTTTTGGAATACTAGGTGGTTAGTATGTTTTAAAAAGTTTTCGACAGTGATGCTAAGGATGATCCAATTGGGATTCCTGTTTTAATTTGGTATATGACTGATCACCCGGTATTTTATTAGTCGAAGTGTCACATATGCATGTACGTTATGAAGTACACGTATAATATATAAAGTACACGCATTTAGAAAATGATTTGGGTCATTACAATATGTGTGTACTTTATAAAAACATGCGTGTAGTTATATATTGTATAACTTATAATTTCTATTTTTCACTTTTATTTATGTATTATTGCATTATTTTATTCATTTTTTACATTATAATTTCTATTATTATTATTTTTTTTAAACATTTGCTCCTATTATATTATTTTTTAATATTTAATGAACAATTTACTCATATTCTCACATTCCTACATGTATTATGGTTCGCATGTAAAGAATCCATTTGATTACGTGTAAAATTTATCATTACAGGTGTACATTTAAAGAACCCATTTGATTACGTTTAAAATTGTTGAATTCATTCATTGTAACCATTTGATTGAATAAATTGGTTAATAACACATTTGTTTTGAATAAATAAATGTAATTTTAGTCTCCAGTTTGTAGTATCATGTTTTAATTTTTTTTGTATGGCAGTTCAACAAAGTACACGTATTATTTGGAAACTAGACGTGATCATTTTTTCTAAAGTCCACGTGTACTTTATTAAATTTGCGTGTACTTGACATTTTTCACGTGTGCCTTATTAAATTTGTGTGTACTTTAATTCATTCATTGTAACCGTTTGATTGAACAAAATTATTTAAAAATCCATTTAATTGAATAAAGGAATGTATTTTATTTTTTAGTTCTATTTTTATAGGATCAAATACCAAAAATTCCTTTTCAAACATTTTTAATGCACATTTAATCAAAGTCTTTTACTTTACTCCAAAAATTCCCTTAAACACACATTTACTAATATTTTCTTATTTTTAAAAGTCCGCGCTAGCGGCATTCATCCTCCCTCCCTCCCCCACCATACTATCCTAACCATACTTCATTTTTTTAATGTATTTATGTTGTGTGTGTCTTTCTGGAATAAAATAAAAAGTGTTGTAGTAAATGTGTATTGAAAAAATATTTGAGGGTCTTTTTGATAAAAGCTCCATTTTAAATTTATTTTTTGTATGGAAGTTCAACAAAGTACACGTATTATTTAGAAAGTACACGTGATCAATTTTTCTAAAGTTCACGTGTACATTATTAACTTTGTGTGTGCTTTACACTTTGCACTCTACATATGATTGTTGAATAATGCCTTTTAACTTTATGCTTGAATAAATTATTTAATGACCCATGTTTTAAAGAATAAATGAATGTAATATTATTGTTTAGTATTTAGTTTTATTTTTTTAATTTTTTTTGTGTAGCAGTTCAGCAAAGTATACGTATTTTTCATAAAATACACGTGATCATTTTTTCTAATGTTCACGTGTACTTTATTAAATTTACGTGTATTTTATATTTTTATACTCTATGTATGAATCATGGTTTGAGATAGCACTATATTATGTAGGTTTTAGTGTATGATATAAGTCACAAGACATGCATAAAATATTTATTAGAACAAAAAAAATACAATTTTTATTCATAACAAATGCTAAAAAAAATAAAGAAGACTGCTAGTTGGGAAAGCTGTTAAAGGCATCTGTGATGTCAAAAAGAGAGTCAATTAAATTCGAGTAGACTCGAATTTCTTCTTCCAATATAACTACAAGGCCTTCATGGTAAGCTTTCTTCTCTTTCAGCTGACCAATTTTCATTGTAACCTCATGTGTATAGAAAGACATGAGGTCTTCATGTGTATGAGGAGGGTCCTCATCCACATCAAATAAATATATGGGATTGGGAGTAAGTCTAGAGTAGTCTTCTCTCACATATGTTTGAATCTGATCAAAGGTAGATTCATACAAGGAAAGAGTTTCCTCAACTTCCCTTAATTTTTTTTTGTTTCCTTCTTTCTTTTATAAAGTAGCTCGCAACTTTTCTGTTAGGATACTCATTATTTAATTTTTACTTGACATGTAATGATAAAGAAAGGAACAAATATTACTCTTTTATAGGCCAAATTAAATCTATTTATTTTTTGACCAAAAGTAGTTGGGATAGTGAGTAGAAGCTTAATGAGTAAAGTACAGGGGAATCATATAAGTACAGGTAACATTACTAATTAAGTTTAGGTTCTGACCATTTTTTTGGCATTATCGAAGTATATTGTGTTTTGTTCCTTATCGCCCGGTCGAAGGAAATCCATATGGATGACTTTCTTTTGGTCTCTGTATATTACAAGTAATAAGAAGTGTCCTACGTCACGTCTTAGTACAATGAACAAATTATTATAACTTCCTAAGTATTCAAATAAGTCTCTGTATAACTGTCCCTTCTTATTGACTTCATTTTTGCTACAAGCTTCTATCTGGAAAAAATTATAGACATTGTGCTAATTAAAAAAGTGTGTGATTTTTATTCATAAAGCTTTCGGTTTAATTTTACTTACCCAACCATAATCAGAAAAAGTGTGTGAGTGGGAGAGCTCTTCCTTTGATAATTTAAACCTCAATACTTCACTAAAAACGATTATTATCCGTTTCACACAATATAAAATGGTGAGGATATAATAATGTTGAAATTTAATGAATGTCTAATATTTGGTTTACATATTTGGATTGATACTTCTTGATTCTTGAAGACTTCAACAAAATCTTCCCATGGGACATACGAAACCAACCCTTGGTAAATAAATTCCCTCCATTTTATATAACCAATAACAATTGTATAATAAGAATAACATTATTCTTTTGCACCAAAAAAAGAATATAAATAAGTGAAGTGACGAATCGTCAAATAATACACTTTACCCTGCCTGAGTCTTTTGAATAAACTCTTCAATTTTATGTGACACCGCGCCTAATAAAATACCGGACGATCACTCCTGTACCAAATTAAAACAGCAGTCGCATATGGTTCATTCTTAGCATCACTATCGAAACTTAAATTAATTACTAATAACCTATTAGGCCGGCGTCAAAATTTTATATAACTAATATTTTTAATCAAACCAACTAAGTAAAGCCATCGCACAGTTTACATAAATGAAACTGAAAAGAAATAAAATATCTGAACACTCGGTTCAACAATAATACAATTAGAATGAATGTCGCACTAAAAGGCGATAAAAGAATAAATAAATACAGTTGGGTTATTAGCCTGAATTTTTATACAGTACCTCCTATCTAGATTACAAGGATAGAAGCATCTACAGTGAACCTGCATGCATCCACAGCTGCTGCAGCAGACGTCTGACTCAAAGGAATCATCGTCCAGGCGTCACTAGGTCTGGACACCTATATATATATATATAATATAGCAAGAAAGGGAAAAATAGGAAAACGGGTCAGAGCCCGAGTTGTAAAAATATTTTGCAAGCACATAAATGCTTTATTTTTAAAAGTAGGTTTTATCTCATATTTAAATTGGTATCGTACTCCCATGAGATACCCCTCACCCCTCTTCTAATAGTGCACACTTAACGCATTCGTTTAAAATATCCTAGTTAAGCTACCCCGCTTAACTATTCTAATGCACCCGTCTACTAGAAACTCGATAACCCGAGTACTAAGGGCTAAACTTCTCTCCATTCTCAACACTGCACTGCGTTCCTGCGTGGGGTGTCTCGCAAAGTGAAATCCAAACAAGGAACCCCCCGATACACTACTGCTCGACAACGTTGATCGTCGAGATCCATTATACCCTCAACATATGACGTGTATATAAGACTCATATCATTACACCAAAAACCACAATTTGGCACACCCTGATATTAAAAATCTGGCACAGTTTAAAACTGTGCCAAATTCTGGCACGGTTTAATGACAATTTGGCACACTTTAAAACAGTGCCAAAGTGTGCCAGAATTGAATACACTTGACTAAAATATAAAATACCCTAAAAAAATCATTATACTAACTTTTTGCCTATGTTTAGTTTCCCTCTTCTCTCTCCTTTTTCATCTTCAATCTCCCGCCCTCTCTCTCTTGACCAAAAAACTTCCTCCCTCTCTCGGCTAAACATCCTCTCTCTCTTCGAAGTTTGGGACCAAAAACTTCCCCTCTCTCTCTCGCCTAAACATTTTGTCAATTAGTTTTTTTTAATGTCCGTATTTGTTTGTCTTTAAGTGTTAATTTCTCATACCATTTCTGAAATCTTGTTTTAATTTATCGGAGGTGAAAAAAATCTCGTTGGAGCTCATATGTATGTATCCTATTTTTTCATTTCTTTTCATTGTTTATGAATTTTGTATAATATAGCTAGTTGGCTTCAATTTGAGTGTGATATAAATTTTGTTAGTTTGATAACATGGAATATACCCACATGGATTTATTTGCTAATCCTTGTATTTTTGTTTTATCAATATGTGTATTGATGTGGTTATGTGCACTTCAATGGTTCTAAATGATCTAATGCTTTTTATATTTTATTATATGGAGATTGAATTTTACTCATCATGGATGATTGTAAGTTGTGAAAAGGGAAATCAATGGATTTGAGGAATAATGTGAATTCTAGATTGGTTGAGTTTTTGAAATAGGCTCCTAAGGAGAATGGGCAGAAGGCTGGGGGCATTTGGAGATTTTTGTATCGCCGTATGCACCCAAGGCGTTAGTGATGTTGAACATGTCGTCGGTGAGTGGGAATAAGGATATATGTCGGTTTGGTTATTGACAAAACTTGGAGTTGTATGATATGTGTTTTCTCATTTCAATTCATATATCTTTGTTTTCTGTTAATCCGTGTATTTATACCAATGTTTGTAGTTAATTTGTTTCTATATCTATCAATCTTTATATTGAGTAGTGGTTTTATTTGTAGTTTTACTTTTTACTGTAATTTATCCAATATTCTTTGTCATGTGAGTTGTGATTTTCATCATTACGCAGATATAGACATTGATTATGCTAGATAAAGACCATTGGGTGACGTGTTAATGGTGGCTATGGTGGTTGGGGATACTATGGAGGTAACAATCAACACATTTATGTGGTTGTTTTTAAGCAACCATGATTGTTCTTAGTTTTATTTCTAACTTCATTTATCTTATTCCCCCCCCCCCCCCCCAAAAAAAAATACTGATTTAATAATAGATTTCAGACCTATTATTATGGTTGATTTTGTTTTCAAGCGGATTCCAAAGTTGTGCTATTTGGGTATTGATGATAGTGTGTGTTCAGTTAGCTGGGCTCAACATGGTACACATCTTGTTGTTGGAACCATCAACTGAAAACTCCAGGTGATATGATTAGTCCATTAAAACTTGTGAGTTCGTTTAATTATTAGTCTGTTAAAACCTGTGAGTTCGGGTTGAAACCTGTGAGTTCGATTTATTATAAACATCCAGGTCTATATAGTTTTGTTGTGACCTTGTTTAAGCATTACTGGGACATGATTATGTTGGATTTATTGATATGTTATGAATTTTATTTGAGAATGGACTATTAATGAGCGTGTGAATGTGATTTATATTTACTCGATTCCACTAGACTTAAATCATAAAACAAACAAAACAAACTTTTACCCGTCTTTCAGTTTAGATGTTGAGTTTTGGTTTTATTTGGAAACAACATTAAGTTTCTTTTAACGTATCATTACAGTCCACTGTTTAGTTTCCGCCCAAACTGACATTTATTTTTTTTGATGTTATGGTTCTTTTTGTTTACAAAAAAGGCTAAAATGGACTATTAAATACCAGCATGCCATGTGGGCAGAGTTCATTGTCTTCAGCCTTTGAAACCCTATCATAACCTTACTATTTTATATCATTATGAAAAACAGCTAGTATTCCAGGTCACTAGTGGTGGTCATCTCTGTGACAATATGGGAACTATCATACACTTTTCGCATTTAAAAAAAGTAGATTCCAAAGATAATAGCTTATATAATGGCCTTAATCATTGATAATATTGTCTCTCCCAACCAAACAACTTTCATTATAGGAATAAGAATCCATAAACTAATTGCTCTAGTTTCTAAAACTTATAATATGTTTGACTACAATTATTATGGAGGTAATGTTGTAAAAAATCCTGATGTTAGTAAGGCATTTGACACTCTAAACTAGGAGTTTTTATAGGTTTCTCTTATGACTTATGTTTTTTACCATTTGCAATGATAAGATCGATTGTGAGAAAAGAGGAGAAGATTGGAAGATGACGGTGAGGTCTTCGCCTGATTACTGGAAAAGAAATGTGGAAACCATAGTGCAATGGTCACCCTACGCAAGTGAAGATGAACTTCTTCAATAGGTAATGTTTTGATTTTTTAACCCTCAATGGAAGTTCTTGGATCATAACTGATGTCAAATTGCACTAGACTTAATGACCATTTTATCATTTTGCTAGTGAAGTTAACCTTTTTCAAGACTTACTTTAGTGGGTGAAGTGAGGATAACTATTGCGTGTTTAGTAAAATAGTTCCTCGAGTTTATGAATGATGTGACTAGGGCCAAGTAAAACTTCTCTATAGTCATATAACATATATCTTGTTCAGGGAGAGTGTGATTGAAGTAATAAACTGGCTTCTTCTCTCATTCTTCCGATTGAAATGATACCCTGCTAGTGGTGCATTGTGAAACTACTAATAATAATGGAACTTCTTACCACTAGCTGACTTTGACAATAAAAGTGGGGAACCCATTTTTTCTTGATCTTCTCCAGAATTCATCAAATTATGTTATCCAAATTGTCATGGATTTCTTGAATGTTTAAAAAGGGACAAGTGCTTATCTGATGATGTAGATATGAACTGATTAAGTGTTGCAAGAGCCTATTGAGTACTTTCACCTCTCAAATTAAGGTCGATCATTTAATCTCTTCTAAGTCCTTCATCTTATGAGGATTAGTCCTATGACCCTTTGCATGACAAGGTATATAAGAATTTGCCTGAGATAACATTAAAGACACACTTTAATGCATCGGGCTTCATCTTGTAGCTTTTAAGGATCTTGAAAGTCCTAAAAAGATCAATGATGTGTACGGAGGCAATATTACTCTTCTTCAGAAGCGTGTCGTTGATATAAACTTCCATGGTTAAGGAGATCTATTTTGAGAATATTTTTATCACAAACCTTTCATAGGTTTCCCCGATATTCTTTAATGTGGATGGAATCACCTTGCAATAGTATAGTTCTAATGTGGTAATGAATGAAGTTTTCACCTATTTAGGGACAAATAAAGGTATTTTATGGTACCTAGACATCCATTAATATCATATACTAATGCCCCAATATTAAGTCAACTAACTGATCAATATGTAGCAAAGTTAATTTCCTTAGGGCAAGATTAATTAAGGTTGAAAATCCACACCTACTTTCCACTTACTAATTTTCTTTTGCACAACCATTGAATTTGATATATAGATTAGGAATTAGACATTATTTATGGAGTTGGCACAAAGTATCTAATTAACTTCATTATCCAACGCTTTACTTTCTTAAGAGTTGGTTTCTTGACTTTTGCTTGACATGTCCGCTAGCGGCATCCATATATAGCCAGTGACAAGCTATTTCTAGGTCAATACGTAGAAGATTAGAGGCTGATGAGTAAATACATCAAATTTAATTTTCAACAAATCCACAAGCTGATCAACTTCCTCATCTGACTTTTCGTTGCTCCCTTGTCCCGTACCTATCTTTCAAACAGCTGTATAGCTGTTATACATACTGCCTATATATTTATAACAGCTATATAGCTATTATAGTTGTTATATATATATAACAAGGATGTTATATATATATAAGAACTATAACAACTATATAACTGTTATATATATGGAGCTATATAGTTATATATGCAACTATATATATATATATATATATATATATATATATATATATATATATATATATATATATATATATATATAGAGAGAGAGAGAGAGAGAGAGAGAGAGAGCTATATATGCAGTTATATAGCTATAATAAGTGTCAAGTGATATACAGAGAACGTGATTCTATTTTATTGGTCTTTCAATTAAATATAATTCAAATCACTTTCATGGTTGAATGATCTTTTTTTTCCTTTTTTCTTTAATCCCCATCAACGTGGCAGGTTTAAATTTACTAGCACTCTTAATACTCATTGGTTTGAGTTCCGATGCTTTCAAGGATTCCAAAAATGGTAAATCCACCAATAAATCTCACAATCCAAATTTAAGTTTGGACAACAAGAATTTGAACTTCAAATGTGAATTTACCTAGCTATCAAGTATATGTAACTATGATCATCACTCAAGAGTTTTCCAGAGATTAACAACTTCAATATCTTAGTTAGCTTTATTTTTCAAAAACATAGTTTGAAGTGTATTTTCACGTATTTGCAGTTGGTCGACCACGACCAGACTTCTTTTGGCGCTGCTTTCCCGATGGAAAAGGGGTGAGTTACTCGTCAACTCCCTTTAATTTTTACTCCCAAAATAGTCCCCTAAAACAGTCCCAAAATAATGCTGAAAAAAGTCCCAAAGTAAAGCTGAAAACAGTCCCAAAGTGAAGGTCTCCCTCTCTTCTAACGGAGAGTGTAGAACAAATGTATCGTACGAAATAATATTGAGGATTATGTGCCCAAAGCTATAATGCACTTTTTGGTGATCACTACAAATCCTTTTAGATTTTCTACCTGTATATCTATCATTTTAAGGTCTACATTGATAAGACTTTATCCTCCTTACACTACAATGGATACGACCATTATTCTAAAAAACCCGCCTAGTCTTGAGGCTTGGGAGAAACGCCCCGCCTTACGCTTTTCACGCCTTATTCTTGGTAAAACCCTTAAGGCACACTTTTTTCTAAAAACAACAATGCTTTAGTGAAACGATATCGCATTTTAAAGAATTTTTTTACAAACTGGACCATTGTCTCATCTAAAATAATCAAATAGTATATTAATTTGCATATATTCAGACATATTTTTATGATATGTACAATTTTAGTATTTTAATAGCCTTGTTATGGTTAAAAAATATTAAAATATATTAAGAAGGCCTAAACGCCTTTTCACTCCTTTTTACGCCTAAGGCCCGCCTAGGATTTTAAGGCTTAGGGCATGGCCTCCACGTCTCGATCACGCCCCGCATTTTTTAGAACCTTGGATATATCTATACAAGTTCAAGTTCAAATGGCTCGAGGCTTAAGGCGTTCCTGTCAAGTTGTCCTGCATACAAGTTCAAATGGCTCAAACTATAAGTTGATTCCAATTAACAAGTTTTGATCCTAATGAGGTGAGGGTTTACTTTTAGCGTTTTACTTTATTGTTTTGATCTCTCGTATCTCTTTCTCTAATTCTATTTGTTTTTTATAGAAACTAAATGGGTTTTGTAGGCATATTTTTTTGTTGATGTTATTATGTACCTGCATACTTTATTGTCTGAACTGTAAAAGGAGAAATAGAATATAGAGAAATACCAAGTGATGCTTTATGGTCAGCAACATCTCTGCTTTTCTCAACTCTTATTCGAAACTCCATCATACACACGTGATGGTTTCCAAACCCAAACCAGCCCCCAAACGACCACGTAAGAGGCACGAACACCTCGCACGGGACCAATGTAACTTGTACGAACTGATCGCGTAGTCACGGGTCTCTCGATTTGAGAATATGATGATAATTTCAAAATATATCGATTAAGCTTAAAAATAAGCCCATAAAGGGTGAAAACCCAAACCAGCCCCCAAACGGTCCCGTAAGAGGCACGAACACCTCGCACGGGACCAATGTAACTTGTACGAACTGATCGTATAGTCGCGGGTCTCCCCGTTTGAGAATATGACAATAATTTCAAAATACGTAGATTAGGCATAAAAACAAGTCGTTTGAGGGTTAAAACCCAAATCAGCCCCCAAACGGCCCCGTAAGAGGCATGAACACTTCGTACGGGACCAATGTAACTTGTACAAATTGACCGTGTAGTCGCGGGACTCTCGGTTTGAGAATATGATGATAATTTCAAATTATGTAGATTAGGCTTAAAAATAAGCCGTTTGAGGGTGAAAACCCAAACCAACCCCCAAACGGTCCTATAAGTGGCACAAACACCTCGCACGGGACCAATGTAACTTTTACAAACTGATAGCGTAGTCACGGGCCTCTCGGTTTGAGAATATGATGATAATTTCAAAATATATCGATTAGGCTTGAAAACAAGCTGTTTGAGAGTGAAAACCCAAACCAACCCCCAAACGGTCCCGTAAGAGGTACAAACACTTCGCACGGGACTAATGTAACTTGTACGAACTGACCGCACAGTCGCGGGTCTCCCGATTTGAGAATATGATGATAATTTCAAAATATGTAGATTAGGCTTAAAAATAAGCCGTTTGAGGGTGAAAACCCAAACTAGCCCCCAAACAGTCTCGTAAGAGTCACGAACACCTCGCACGAGATAAATGTAACTTGCATGAATTGATCGCGCAGTCGCAGGTCTCCCGATTTGAGAATATGACGATAATTTCAAAATATATCGATTAGGCTTAAAAACAAGCCATTTGAGGGTTAAAACCAAAACTAGCCCCCAAATGGTCACGTAAGAGGCACGAACACCTCGCACGGGACAAATGTAACTTGTACGAACTGACCGCACAGTCGCGGGTCTCCCGATTTTAGAATATGATGATAATTTCAAAATATATCGATTAGGCTTAAAAACAAGCCGTTTGAGGGTGAAAACCCAAACCAACCCCCTAACGGTCCCGTAAGAGGCACAAAACACTTCGCACGGAACCAATATAACTTGTATGAACTGAACTCACAGTCGCGGGTCTCCTGGTTTGAGAATATGACGATAATTTCAAAATACGTAGATTAGGATTAAAAATAAGTCGTTTAAGGGTGAAAACCCAAACCAACCCCCAACCGATCACGTAAGAGGCACGAACACCTCGCACGGGACAAATGTAACTTGTACGAACTGACCGGGCAGTCGCGCGTCTCCCGATTTGAGAATATGATGATAATTTCAAAACATATCGATTAGGCTTAAAAACAAGTTGTTTGAGGGTGAAAACCCAAACCAGCCCCCAAACGATCCCGTAAGAGGCACAAACACCTCGCATGGGACCAATGTAACTTGTACGAACTGACAACGTAGTCTCAGGTCGCCCCGAAAGATTTTTAATTTTCGAATATAATAATAATTGCAACACCTATATGTAATTTTTTAGCGCGAGTAAGATTTTTTTTTTATGAATTACATGGTTACTAATATTTTTTTTATATCCTATTTTTTTTGCAGGATAACATTTTATCGTTAGCAATTTTTTCACGTGGAACACACGGAGAACTCAATGGTTTACAACAAGGGGTTTATTCACGATTCTATTTTTTTTGTGTTATGGCCGTGTGGGCTTTTGTAGTTTTATTGTTAACTTTTATGGTCGTGCAGGCTTTTGTAAGTTTATTGTTATACTTTGTGGCCGTGCGGGTATTATGTTATGTAGGTTTTATATTAACAAGTTGTAGAATGTCATGAAAATAGAGGAAACTCTGTTTAATTATTTTTTGGTCTGTGAACTACTAAAGACTTGTAATATTTTGAAGTTTGTATTTACATTAGTTTATCAACAACGTGCAAGATTTGCAATTTGTGAATTTTCTTATTTTCAAATAGTTTTTTTTTCTTTTATCCAAAAAATTTGGCACAGTTCAAAACCGTGCCAAAAGTGTATTAAATTTTGGCACTGTTTTGAAATGTGTCAAATTTTTATGAAAATGTGCTCAATCTCGCACAGTTCAAAAATGTCCCAAAAGTGTTCCTATTTGGTGAAATCTGACACACTTTTAAACCGTGATAGAAAAAATGGCCATTTTGTAATACTTGATTCTGGCACAGTTCAAAACCGTGCCAGATTTAATCTGGCACAGTTTTAAACCGTGCCAGATTCCTGTTTTTGGTGTAGTGTATAAACATACAATAATGTATATATATATATATATATATATATAATACTAAAGCTCCATATTCATTGTCATATACATCCGGATCCAAATTTACCAAAAAAAGGGAAAATACACCTTAATAGGCTTTTCACTTATATGCATGAGTTTACTACATGATGGCTTATCTTCATATACAAACAATATACTATACTCATCCAATATATAATTATACCTATTGCACACATAAGTATAATAACCATCCCAGCGAGCTATAACTCAAGGATGTGGTCTCTCAATGCTATCATCTTCCAGGGCATCACTCTCGTACCATCCTGGGGACCAGCAGTCAGACTAAATATCACCGACATCGTGGTCATAAGTCTTAACGTCTGGGAAGCGGTCATAGTTCCTCCCCGAAAGTGAGACGAAACATACCCACCACGTCTCACCCCTAATAAAAATCACACAATATAACAATGGACGCTATGACCTCGGGACTATACGCTCCCTGCTCCTCAAGCCAGAGACCTCACCCACATCGCGCAACTTCCCATGATAGCATTAGAGGGGGTATGCTACACACACACACACACACACACACACACACACACACACACACACACACACACACACACACACACATATATATATATATATATACCATTCACACATAGATATCCATATCATATCATATACCATTCACACATGGATATATACGAATATCTATGTGTGAATGGTGTATATATTATATATATATATATATATATATATATATATATATATATATATATATATTACATCATTCCTCAAATATATACATGGCTAAAATTGCCAATCTCATAATAATATTTAAGTATTTTCCTACTTAAATATGCCTCACACCTTAATCGTTGTTAGGGACTTATATACTCTTCAAATATCCCGATTCAAAATCGTATGATAAGTATACCCTCAACTTATCTTCAACCTATAACTTAAATTCCATCCTGGTCGCCTCGTAGGGGTTACTTACTAATGTCATATACACTTATGTTTTCCTATTCGCACGATTATTTAGCTACAATTGCTCGCTAAAATACTCCCTCGGGTGTCACGCACTCCGAACATCCATAATTAAATAAGTCTTGTATTTTACCCAATTAATTCAAGATATACATTTCACTCCAATAATAATTATTAAAAAGTCCCCTCTTATAGTTATGGAAATCTCAATTTTCTAATCCTTCAATTTGTTTATTTTCCTCGAAAATATACCTTAGTGCCACACAATTATAACACCCTCCTAGCCCCCATAAGTTTCCCCCAAATGGCTAGTGATAAATTACTAGATAAATACTTATTTCCTCAAATAAATAAACTAGGAACAACAATATCAGAATTTATCCCATAATTAAACCTAGGAAAAATTGCCAAAAATCCTGAAGGGTCGATCGATCGACCTGGACCGTCGATCGATCGATTGCCTCAGATAGCTTCTTCTTCGAGAAGCTGTTTCGGCCATTAAAGCCTCTCCCAAGCTTTTGTCTCCTCACTTCATGTCCCCCAACCTCAATCAACTATATATACATAATCTATGAGGGTTCTAAACATCTTAGAACCCATTTTCAATAACATTTTTTTATCTAAATCCTAAGTTTTCCGATTAGGATATTTTTCGAGGTTAATCCGTTAAAATTTTTCGAAAACCCATTTGGGTTCACAAAAACCCATCCCGAAAATCTTTGTGGTTTATCACTACCAACTGCAATATGAGATTTATGCTTTAAACGAAATAAGCAAGTAAACACTTGCCTCATGGATAAAATACAACGATCTCGAGTCGAATCCCGCGGAGTTTGGCCGGAACCTCCCTTTTCTTCCTCTTTTCTCTCCTCCTTTCCTCTCCTCTCTCTTTTCTTTCCTTCTCCCGTCCCTTATATAGGGAGAAAGAAGTGTTTATCCCTTTAAACCCAAAAATGACTCGTTTACTCAATTACGAGTCCCTATTAGCCCAAAAATTCTTGGAGTCTAAACCTTACCCCCGGATACTCTATTCTAACTATCTCGACCATTCCTACACCAACCGTGCAATTGGGATTTCCATTCGAGTTACTTGACCGTAATTCACTATTTTACCCAACACAACTTAATGCGGCTTTTCCCATTGAAATATTATCCTTGGTCGCTTTACCTAACGACGACATAATAAAATACTTTGACTCATTTACTTAATCCTAAAAGTAATTATTACATACATCGAAAATCATTAAATCCTTGAAAACCTCAAAAATTACAATACGCGATAATTTCTTGAATTACCAAATTACACTTACTTATTAAATTTTAATTATCCTCAAAAGTGCAGGGTATTATATACTCCCCCCTTACAACGGAATTTTGCCCTCGAAATTCAGATACAACCAATACTACCAACACTAACCTAGGATCGTGAATCACTCCACATCCTACTGCCTCAAAGTGAAATGGTACTAACCCGATGGCTCTCAACCATACACTTATTCAGCACTCACCTCTAACTAGGTATATGATACTACACTGCTGCCTCGATCGTAAGGTGACTTTAATAACATCACATCGCACCCATCATTGCTAGTAACACATACCGAGAAAATGAGCCTATAGCCGCCGCTCGAATGTCTAAATCGCATCGAAAAAAGAAAAAGGTAACTACTCTGACGCTTAATTACTCCTGTCTATCTCATCGTTTAACTTGAGCATGGTACTTCTTATTTCCCGATACAATTGGATTATTGCATAACTCTTATGATGTTCCATACAACACACTCCAAATCCATTTGTGACTGCCTCACGGCATAAACTTCAACTTTATATACTACGCCCCTTCTATTTCAGGCGGTATATAAAACAACCTTACTAGGGTACCCATACACCTTGTTAACCCGTGCTTATTTGCACAACCATTAATAACGTGACACACATAACACTCTCTCTAAATATGAGCCTTATCTCCTCGGTGTAATACTCATACATGGGTCTTCCCAAACCGCACAATTCAATTCTTCTCAAGGTTAGTCAGCCAATCTTCTTGTGGCTCACTTCTCACAATCTTCCTATATCGGCACCACTAACTCTGTTGAACTTACTCCTTAATAATCCTACGATCTATGCATTATCCTACCTATGCAAAATGAGTATAATCCTAAGTATATCCCTAGTGCCCAAGACCTCTCTCAACTTCTGACATTTGCTTAATTTCATACGTGGGACGTCTCGCAAGCGAAATCCAAACAAGGAACCCCTCCAATACACTACTACTTAACTTTGTCGGTCATGGAGGTCCGTTAGCTTCAAATATGCCACCGGAATAACCCTATCCCCTCTTTCAATAAACTGTGGTCTGAACTCCCAGCTCTGTCTAGAAGCCATACCACTAAGCGCTCGCACTAACACTCAGTCCTTGCACAACCAATAATGAGCTTAAACTCACTGCTCAACAATTAACCCTGCATACCTTAAATCACACCTATAAGGTCGCCACGCACTCGAGTCACGATAATGAAACATCTGCTCACCGAAATTTCACCTACCCAAAATAACAAAGGAGAACTAAACTTATATCCAGGTGAGATATCACAACAATAACCTGATCCACCCTGGAACTGCGGACACGATAGTTTTGCAATCATTAGCCTGTAATTGCTCTGATCAACAAAGAACACTTTATACTCAGAATAATACCATACTCTTATTTTACACATAAAACGAGTAGTATAAACGAGACATATACTCAAAATATTAACACCCGCTTTTATAGAGAATGAAAGAAAATAGAACTCCGCTACTGCGAAAAACACATAGGCCTACATTATATAATATTACTCATTGCGCCCCAAAAGCTCAAACTACACACACAAGTCTAGGGCTAACGAAATATCGCGACTTTATCTACTCACACCAAATATACCTCCTCCATCTGAGGTAAAACTCATAACAATAGCTTCGCCAGTCTCCCTAACTGCTCTATATGGTTCTAAGACATAGTACACTTGTCTTAACTAAACCTAAAAACTACTTTAATTAATGCCCCATCTCGACACTCCATTCTTGTCCTTCAACTCCTACCGGGCAAGGACTAACTGCGTGGCTCTACGCTCCGCATTGCAACATTCTCCATCTGTGGCCATCCTGACCATGTTAAGGTTATAAGTATCTTAGACTCTATAGTCTCGATCCTGACAATCACATTCATAGTCATCTTAACTTCTTCGTCAAAAGGAAACTCCACCACCAGCCTCAACGACCCCGTTTCAAAGAGTTCCCCGGGTGGATGTACACCAATGGGGCTCTACGTACACAAATTCTCCATAAGTGTTAGGAACACTCTTTTTAGTGAGCCAACCATTCTTCTGAAGGACTCTCTCTTCATTGTACCTACCGTTTCTATTCGAAAAAATATTCACTTCTCCCCAACTCTTTATTCACCGTCGGCCTCTGATCGATCCTTGCATGAATAATTTAAAACTGCATTCTTTTCCTTCCTGCTAAATCATGGGGACTCACGGTTAAAAACTATCCTTAAGATCCCTTTAGGGGCAAAACATCCTGCTCCCCCAAATATGGTGACCACCGTTCCCACCATTTCAATATTACTCCTACGAGTGAAAAATTTTCCTATAATTTTCACATATGGGTATTTCCACATCCTGCTTTAAGCCAAAGTTTCTACGCCTTTCACTTCCGTTGAATCACCTTAAACTTACACAGTATAATCTCTACTTCAACATATGGTCCCAATCAAGGACCTTTAGAACATTTTTCTAACTCAACTTCACCGGGTACTTCAACTTTAGCACCACTCTCATCTACAGCGGTATTTGGATACTCATAACTACTATATTTTAGTAGTTGTTGCAACGATCCTTAGCAAAGGCCACAAAGAGAGTGACCTCTACTGCGATCCTAGCTTCCAAATTCCATAACTGCTCCAACTAAGCCCTGCCTCCTGCTGCCCTCATCACGGCTTTCCTCGGTCGCCCTTCCTCGATCAGCACACGAACCTCAAACGAGCGCGTAAAAGATTGACTCGAATCTTACATAATAGCGGGAGAATGAAATCTCACAAGAGGAATTAAAAATTGTAATCAAAAGGCTCTATAACAAATCGAGAGCAACACTGAAAGCGTAGAACGTCGCACAGATTCCTAAGGATAGTAGAACCTGATGCTCTGATACCATCTGCGACACCTCGCCTAATAAAATACCGGGCGATCACTCCTACCAAATTAAAACAGGAGTCACAAATGGTTTATTCTTAGCATCACTGTCGAAAACCAAATTAATTACTAATAACCTATTAGGCTGACGTCAAAATTTTATTTAACTAATCTGTTTAATCAAACCAATTAAGTAAAGCCACCGCACAGTTTAAATAAATGAAACTGAAAAGAAATAAAATAACTGAACACTCGGTTTAATAATAATACAATCAGAATGAATGCCGCACTAAAAGGCGGTAAAAGAATAAATATATACAGTTGGGTTATTAGCCCGAATTTTTATAGACTACCTCCTACCTAGATTACAAGGATAAAAGCGTCTACAGTGAACCTTCATACATCCACAGCTGCTGCAGCAGACGTCAGACTCGAAGGAATCATCATCCAAGCGTCCCTGTGTCTGGACACCTATATATATATATATATATTAAGAAAGGAAAAAATAGGAAAACGGGTCAGAGCCCGAGTTGTAAAAATATTTTACAAGTGCATAAATGCTTTATTTTTAAAAAAAGTTTTTTATCTCAAATTTAAATTGGTATCGTACTCCCATGAGATACCCCTCACCCTCTTCTAATGGTGCATACCTAACGCATTCGTTTAAAACATCCTAGTTAAGCTACCCCACCTAACTATTCTAATGCACCCGTCTGCAAGAAACCTCGACAACCCGAGTACTAAGGGATAAACTTCTCTCCATTCTTAACACTGCACTACGTTCGTGCATGGGGTGTCTCGCGACGAGAAATCCAAACAAGGAACCCCCCTGATACATTACTGCTCGACAGTGTCGATCGTTGAGATCCATTAGACCCTCAGCATATAACGTGTATATAAGACTCATATAAACATACAATAATATATATATATATATATATATATATATATAAGCTCCATATTCATTGTCATATACATCCGGATCAAAATTTACCGAAAAAGGGAAAAATACAGCTTATTAGGCTTTTCACTTATATGCGTGCGTTTACTACATGATGGCTTATCTTCATATACAAACAATATACTATACTCATCTAGTATATAATTATACCTATTGCACACATAAGTATAATAACCATCCCAACGAGCTATAACTCGAGGATGCGGTCTCTCAATGCTATCGTCTTCCAGGGCATCACTCACGTACCGTCCTGGGGACCAACGGTCGGACTAAATATCACCGACATCGTGGTCAAAAGTCACAACGTCTGGGAAGCGTTCACAGTTCCTCTCCGAAAGTGAGATGAAACATACTCACCACGTCTCACCCCTAATAAAAATCACACAATATAACAATGGACGCTATGACCTGGGGACTACACACTCCCTGCTCCTCAAGCCTTGGGCCTCACTCACATCGCGCAACTTCCCATGATATCATTAGAGGGGGTATGCTTTATATATATATATATATATATATATATATATATATTACATCATTCCTAAAATATATACATGGCTAAAATTGCCAATCTCATAATAATATTTAAGTATTTTCCTACTTAAATATGCCTCACACCTTAATCGCTGTTAGGGATTTATATACTCTCCAAATATCCCGATTCAAAATCGTATGATACGTATACCCTCAACTTATCTTTAACCTATAACTCAAATTCCATCCTAGTCGCCTCGTAGGAGTTACTCACTAATTCCATATACACTTACTTTTTCTTATTCGAACAATTATTTACCTATAATCGCTCGCTAAAATACTCTTTCGGGTGTCACTCACTCCGAACATCCATAATTAAATAAGTCTTGGATTTTACCCAATTAATCCAAGATATACATTTCACTCCAATAATAATTATTAAAAAGTCCCCTCATATATTTCTGGAAATCTCAATTTTCTAATCCTTCAATTTGTTTATTTTCCTCGAAAATATACCTTAGTGCCACACAATTATAGCACCCTCCTAGCCCCCATAAGTTTCCCCCAAATGGCTAGTGATAAATTACTAGATAAATACTTATTTCCTCAAATAAATAAACTAGGAACAACAGTATCAGAATTTATCCCATAATTAAACCTAGGAAAAATTGCCAAAAATCCTGAAGGGTCGATCGATCGACCCTAGACCGTCGATCGATCGATCGCCTCGGACATCTTCTTCTCCGAGAAGCTGTTTTGTCCATTAAAGACTCTCCCAAGCTTTTGTCTCGTCACTTAATGTCCCCCAAACTCAATCAACTATATATACACAATCTATGAGGGTCCTAAACATCCTAGAACCCATTTTCAACAACAATTTTTGTCTAAATCCTAAGTTTTTCAATTGGGATATTTTCTAAGGATAATCCGTTAAACTTTTTCGAAAACCAATTTTGGTTCACAAAAACCCATCACGAAAATCTTTGTGGTTTATCACTACAAACTACAAAATGAGATTTATGCTTTAAACCAAATAAGCAAGTAAACACTTGCCTTGTGGAAAAAATCCGACGATCCCGAGTCGAATCCGACGGAGTTTGGCTGGAACCTCCATTTTCTTCCTCTTTTCTCTCCTCATTTCCTCTCATATCTCTTTTCTCTGTTTTCTTTCCTTCTCTCGTCCCTTATATATGGAGGAATAAGGGTTTATCCCTTTAAACCCAAAAATGACTCGTTGACTCAATTACGAGTCCCTATTAACCCAAAAATTCTCGGAGCCTAAACATTACCCCCGGATACTCTATTCTGACTATCTCGGCCATTCCGAGACCAACCGCGCAATTAGTATTTCCATCTGAGGTACTTGACCGCAATTCACTGTTTTAACCAAACACAACTGAATGCGGATTTTTCCATTAAAATATTATCCTTGGTCGCTTTACCCAACGACGACATAATAAAATATTCGACTCATTTACTTAATCCTAAAAGTAATTATTACATACATCGAAAATCATTAAATCCTTGAAAACCTTAAAAATTACTATACACGATAATTTCTTGAATTCCCAAATTACACTTACTTATTAAATTTTAATTATCCTCAAAAGTGTGGGTATTATATTTTATTCTTTGTAGCTTCATTGAGATATTTGTATGCATTGACTGATTCAAGCTTAAAGTGAGTTTCTTTATATTTTTTAGCTATTGTCATCTTTCTTGTTATCATCTTTCTCAGCTTCTATTTTTTAATTGGGTGATTCTTCTCGGTTTCATTGTCATCTTTTTTATTCTTCTATCCTCTAGTAATAGTACGTTTTATTTTGGGTATTTCGGAGGTATCCTGTAGTGTCTTTATTTGATCTTTATAAATATAATCATCTTCTCTTTTTTGTTTTCTATCATTTCTCTCATGGATCCTCTTGTACATCGAGGCTTGTACAATCTTCAAGTTTGAAATTTCATCCACAATGTTTTTATTACTATTTTTGTGATATATTTAAGAAAGGAATGTTAGATTGTAAGCATTTTTTGATAACCATCAAGTCAAAAAACATCATATTCAACAATGTAAAACGCGTGTACTTTGAATTAAGTACTGCATATATTTTGATAAAATGAGTGTACTTTTATCAAAATTTGCGTGTATTTTATAGAGTACACGTGTGTACTTTATAAAATAACTACTTGTACTTAATAAAAAAGATCATGTGGTTTAAAAACGAGTGTAATTTCAACATTACATGTACTTTTATGTACTTAATAAAAACAATGAATACAAATTGAAATAAATGAAACAAACGATAAAGAACAGCATCAAAGAACATCATAATTAAACTATGTAAAACGGGTCTACTTGGATTTAGGTACTGCGTGTATTTTGATAAAATATGTGTACTTTCATTAAAATTTGTGTGTATTTTAAAAAGTACACGTGTGTACTTTATTAAATAACTGCTTCTATTTAATAAAAAAATCACTCCCTTAAAAACGCGTGTACTTTTAAACATTACGTGTACTTTAATTAAAATACTGCGTGTACTTAATAAAAACTTCTTGCATTTTATAGATACCTGTCCAGTTTTTTTAGTTGTGATTCTTCAAGAATTTTCTTCAACTCCGAAATTTCGTCATTAAGAGATTTATTATTGTTTTCCTGATATATAAAAAGAATGATAGATTATAAGAAATAATTGATAAATATAATATTAAAGAAAAATGCATACAAATTGAAATAAATGAAACAAAATATAAAGAACAGTATTAATAACTCCGTGTACTTCACGAAAACTGCGTGTACATTATGAAAATATCATTATTCTATAATATGAAACGCGTGTACTTTCATCAGAATACAACGTATATTTTGATAAAATGCGTGTATTTTATAAAATAATTGCTTGTACTTTATAGAATAATGATGCTCTCAGTTTGAAAATTAGTCAAAAGTACATGTTCAGTTTTTTTCACATCTGATTCTTGAAGATTTTGGCTCAATGTCACCTTTTCAAGCTCACCATCTTTCCAATTTTGGAGTACATCTTCATTCAATTTCTTGAGATTTTTATTAGTCTTAGATAGATAGGCATTCGTTTGATCCAACATTCTTGATGATTCGACCTTCTTATTCAATGATTCTTCCAATTGTTTAATTCTTTCTGAGTCACTCATTATTGCTTGAACAAGTTTTTCATTCAAAGAATTTTTTAACTCAACAAGTTGGGAATTTTACCCTCCAACTTATTTAGTAACTCTTTTTCTTTCAAAATTTGGGAATTTCCCACCTCCAACTTCTTCATTTCCTTTTTTGTTTCCAGAAGTTGAGGACTATCTATCTGCAATTATACATTCATAATAATAAGGTTGACACTCTCCTCCTCCAAAGAATTCACATTTTTTAGTGCACAATCAAGGTCTTCAGCAGCTTTAGATAGTTGGTTATTTTTTTCCAACAACTCCATTTTCAATGCAGCAATTTGTTCCTCCAAATTCAACTTCTCAGCATTATCAAAATCCCTGATTCAAAATTTTTAGCATCTGTTGGTTCATAATTCCCAACATTCTCAAACATTTCAAATTTTCAATATCTCTTGGTTGATCATTTCCCTTCTTTTTTTAAAGGAATCACAATATTTTTATGGGGAATATTCCAACCTAATAAAAAGTTATTATCATCACATTCTTTAGCACCTTTTTTCGACGATGAATTAGTATGTATACGATTTGCTTTAGAAATGTTCAATAAGAAAGTGGGCCCTTCACATTGAGCTTCATTTTTCACTGCACTATCCTTACTAGCTGATTTATTTGTAGTCTCGTTCAAATTTGGTGAAGCGATATCATTCTCAGCAAACTAATCTTTCAAAGATGACAAGTTCTATCTAAGAAATTTTTGTGTCTTATCTTTCTTATCTTCAATAGGAGGAATGATATCAAACTTCTCACATACCCAATATTGTGATCATACAAAAATAAAATGATATTAATAATTGTATTATCTAGTTATTCATAATTGAAACAACGAGTGTACTTTTTAAATACAAGTGGTATTTATAAAGTACATGCGTGTAATTTGTAAATATCACTTCTATTTGCAAAGTACATGTGATATTTAAAAAGTACACGTGTGCTTTGTAAATATCAAGTGTACTTTCAAAGAGCATACAATATTTACAAAGTACATGCGTGAATTGGTTGGAATATCAGGTGTACTTTGAAAGTACAAGTGATATTACAACTATAGTAAATGTAATTAAACTCAGGTTCATGTGTATTTTATAAATATCACGTTTACTTTGTAAGTACACATGATATTTATATGAACATGGTTAAATAAATAATGCGTGCAATATAAAAGTACACGTGATATATATAAAATACACGTAAACTCAAGTTTTTTTAAAAAAATCCAATTATTTGTTGAACTGTATTAGTATGTTTTGCTCACCAATAAGGAAATGACACATCTAGTTGTTGTGCTAAGTTTTGAACTTACTGTTTTGTTGAGTTAGTTGATGAGAAACTCATGCATGGCAGATGCCCAATCATAGCTATTCCTGTCATCAATACTGTTGATATATGCTTAAAAAATTCTCCTAATGTGAAGTTTGGATTGGAAAAAACCAACATCGTCAAGAAGTGGAGACAAATAAGTTTTACAAAATCAGTGATGCCCTCATCTGTGTCCAACTCTACCGACTTCTTCAAACCCTTATTTATTTATGACTTTCTAATTTTTTTAGCTTTGAAGTATCGGGTAAGGAATTCAGATTTTTGAGAAGTAGCCAATCTCTTTTTTAGATATTTTGATTGTTTCCCCTCAAACATTGGGATCCAAAATATTTCACTTATATCTCTTGTGCTTATTTCAACCCTACTCTTTATCTCAAAGCTGATGGTTTCCTTTTTGTACATCTTGATAATGGATAGAATATTTTTATCGATTTTTTTGTATTGCGCTTGTACTACTTCCTCTCTGTAGTAGGCATTGAAAAGCTCCCATAAAGGAGTATTCTTAAGCCGTTCAATATGCCTATCGTTTATTTCTTTTTAATACCAAAATAATCATGAAAAACCTAACAACATTTGACCTAAACTAGTCATGATTATTCACACCATGTGTAGATTCCATTGCCATACTAGAACTGCTTGAAGAAATTTCTTCAAAACTTCTCTTCTTGTTGTTCTTTCCTTTTCTTTCCCTCAACTTTATCCCCATTCTATTAATATAAAAACAAAGTTTAAATTATTAACCTATAATGATAAATTACATGGATAAAAAATAAAATACATGCGAATTAGAATAAAATACAGACTCTAGCAATAAAATACATACATATTTAACAAATGTACATGAAATATTCTCATAAACACTTCATACAAGTCTCAACAAAATACATGCTAAAGGAGGTAATATATATCTTTCGTTACATGGTAATACCTAATACATGTTGTTTTGACAAGTAAAAAACCAAGATTCTCTGTTCTTAACATATTCGGAAAAGAAGTTATACAATTTCTCCATGCTAAATGCGCCAACATTTTCAAAAGATCTTAAGCAATACTGCTCAATTTGTTTTGTTAAATCCTTCTCTTTCGATTAAGTTACTTGAAGCTTTTGCACATCAAAAGTTTACTTAATGTCATCATAGTAGTTAAAAAAACCAAGTAACATTTTCTCTCTATCATTAATGCGAAGGATAAAACACATTTCGTCATCAGTAATAGTATTGACTGTCAATGTGAAAGGTTTTATATTGTTAAGATCTTCGAAGGTGTAAGAAATTTTTTTGTAGTTGAGCATGGTTGATGGTATGATTCCTAAACAATAACACACCAATAATACTTCTTACAAACTTATGGAATATCATTCAAATGCCGTTGGCGTAGACCAAAATAACATAGGATTGATTAAATATGGATGCGACACATACATGGTATAAAGTACACGCATATTGGAATGAGCAAATTCAATTTCAATGTGTGTGTAATTTGTGAATTTTGCATGTAATTTTTGAAAGTACACGCAATAATACAGGACTTGTATAAATACAACACCTAAATTCATAAACTTCATGTAGTCATAAATAAATGTCACTAGCGTGGACCACAATTAATATAAGAGTTACAAAAATACAAAGAGTATGTAAGATTGATTAAATATGGAGGTTGCATATATATTGTATAGAGTACACACATAGTACATAAAAGTACACGCATATTGGATTAAACCAATTCAATTTCAATGTGAAGGTACTTTGTGAATTTTGCGTGCACATTTTGAAAATACAAGCAAAATTCACAAAGTACACGCAATAATAAAGGGCTGGTACAAGTACAACACCTAAATTCATAAACTATATGCAGTCCTAAATTAATACCGTCGGCACGTATCACAGTTAATATAGGAGTTATACAAATATAAAGAGTATGTACATATTTCAATCATGTATATATTCTCAGTCCTCAATAAATGATGTATACATTAGGAAATATACAATGATGAAATCCATAAATGTAACATGCAAAATGTGTCTTCTTTTATATAAAATCAGGGCAAAGAATATATTTTTTCATATCATGAAGAAGAAGAATGTGATTTCATCAGTCCATGTGTAATGTCTGCAAATTTATACATATGAGAACACAAAGTGCATAAGGACAAACAAGTGATATTAGAAATAAAATGCTAAGAACACAGGTATAATATTAAGTACAAAACTTAAGAACATATATATGAGCGTGTATCCATACTTGTTAGTGTTGTCTGGAAGAATTTGGTTGAAAATGTGAGATGCTTGGTAGAACTTCCACGATTAGGGTTTTGATCGCTTTAATTTTGGTGAAGTGTGTTTGTTTTGAAATTCAGGAGTATTTAGATGCTACTGTTGGACACAAATTTTATTGAGAATGAGTATTATTTTGGGGTTTTGATCTAAGAGATAGTACAGTTAGGGTTTCGATCAAAGAGAGAATACAATATTTTTGGCACTTGAATTTTTAAAGTGCGTGTTTGTTTTAATTTTGGGGGTATTTATGTGTTGAACCTGATCGTTTAAAATTCGTTGGGCCTGGGTTTAGAGTCCAAAATTGTTAGTCCAGGGACTCAACAATAAAAGCCCCTTAAAAAAACACCTAGGAGCCACGCTAAATATTAATAGTTTTCTAGTTCAGAATAAAATAAAAGATTTAGTAATAAATAGCCTAGTGGTTACTTTACAAAGATTTGTGGTTGTGGTCATGGGTTCAATCCCCTAAGAGCCACGCAAAATATTAATAGTTTTTTATTGAGTTTGGGCCTTTTGTCTTTTTGAGCTCCTCTTGAGATGCAAGAATTTTTGCCTAATTACAATTACGTTTTTAATTATTGGCTTGATCTTATAGTCCGACACAACTATCCGTTAGTGGAAATAAATGTGAGCTAGTAGGGATAAACCATTTCCCAACATTTTTTTATTCCTATAATTTTGAGTCCTCTGATTTGCAAAATCTAATTTGAAAAATGGCATTCTTTCTATCTCCCTATACAGAAAAATTCTACCTTTTTAATTACCTTTTTCATTATTTTTTTGGTGCTGGAGTGTCTTGGGAGCTCCAAGATTATTCGTTATTACTGGTGAGCAATCATGATGTGAAACGCAGCGGACGCAGCGGAATTAACACACACACGAATAATAATAATAATAATAATAATAATAATAATAATAATAATAATAATAATAATAATAATCAAACCATATTTTATATCAAATCTCATAATTTTTACTAATAATAATTCTAATTGCAAGAGATCGCCAATAGCCTTATTTATTGACAATCCTAAAATTGGGGAGCAAGTCTCCTACTTAAACTCAAAAACTAAATTACCTAACTAAAATTGATAACTAATTAAAAGATAAATCATAATAATCTAAATAAATATTCTTGTTGATACCAAATTTAACCTGCTGACGTGGACTAATCATAAGAAGACACGTGTCAATCTACGTGGCATGTATCGATATTTTTACAATCATATTAGCAACGAGGAACTCTGCCTCTCCGATCAACTCACACGCTCCGACCAATAAGAACTCTACGAGGAACTTTTGAGTACCGAGCTACTTAGGCGGTCCGAGCAGCTTAGGCGGTCCGAGCTGCACCTCGAACAAAGCATTAATAGCAGGATAACCAACAGATTGACTGCGCATTAAATGCTTATTATTATCATACATATGTATATGCTTAAGGGGCATTGAATGTATTAGCCTTTCACATGTACAGCCTGAGGGCTATAAATACATTGTATCATCCTCATTGTAAGGGGACCGAAATTTCTTGATAAAACTTGTAATCGAGAGTTCCCAAACAGTCAGCAATAACAGAAACAGTGGACGTAGGCCATTCTTATAAGGCTGAACCACTTTAAAATTTCTTTGTCTCACTTTATTTTATCTGTGATTAAATAATTAGATATAATCTAATTTTTTACATTAACAGATTGGCGCCGTCTGTGGGAAACGACTGTTAATATCATTTTTCATAAAAAACAATTCATTACAAATGGCTAATAATCCAGAACCCAGCAATCGAAACACTGGAAGCCCTCCAAATCCATCTGCTCCGCCAAATATTTCAGATCTGGCTGGAATAATGACAAATCTGGCCTAGGGCCAGACAGCCATGCAAGAAACTATGCGACAACTCATACAAACCCTCCATGGCAGTGCACCAACCCATTCAGGATCGCGAAGTATTCAAAGAAATACCCGTTTACTTTCTTCGGGTACTAGGCGTACCGATTCATATCGTACTAAGGAGTCTGAATATTTTTCTTATCAACCTGGATGAACTTCATCGGTACGAGCCACAGATACTGAACAACGTATCACTCTCTCTCCAAAAATGACTAGTGCGCTAGAAATATTAAGCAGAGTATCTCCTTTTGATCGATTAGGTCCTAGGAGGAGCAAAAGTCATCCTAAAGCCGCATCGAGGAGTTTTTGACGACCATCAGACTTAAGGGAAGGATCTGCCCAGTCGCGACTAGCTGCTCGTCAAGATAGGTCCCAGGAAGCCACATCAACGCGATCAGTTGCTCGAACCAACAGGCCCGAGGAAGGAAACGATGCGTGGAAAGGCTCTATTCAAAGGCTAGAGGATAGATTAGGGGAAATGGCTAAAGCCAAGAACCCTCTACAACGAACTTTTGTTCAAGGAACACCTTTTGTCCAGGCCATTGTAGATTTTTCCACACCATCAAAGTTCAAATCACCTGTTGTGACCCCAAAATATGATGGAAAGACCGACCCTATCCTTTATATAGAACAATACCAAGCTGCAGCCGACATCTATGCTGTTCCAGATGAGATGAGATACAGAGCATTCTCGGGAACTCTTACCGGATCTGCTCAAATATGGTATAATAATCTTCCTCGGGGTAAGATCTCAACTTTCTTTCAACTGGCCGAGTTATTCATTGGGAATTTCTGTTTTGAGGCAAAGCCAATTAAACGAGTAGCGCATTTGTTAAGTGTTAGACAAAAAGCTGGTGAGAGTACCAGAGATTATATAACTCATTTTAATAACGAGAAACTCGAAGTCATTGATTATGAGGAAAAGACAGCGATTACCGCCTTGATGAGTGGACTATTGCCCAACAAGTTGTACTACACTTTGGCCAAAGATCCACCTAGAACCATGTCAGAACTAATGGGAAAAGCGACGAAGATTATGAATGCCGAGGAGGCTATGGCTGCGAAGAAGAATATGGATGCCAAAAAAAACTATGGTGGAATGTGATAAAGCTAAGAAGAAAGAGCATAAGAACAATGGTAGTGACAAACACTCAAAAACAAGGTCGTCATGGGAAGTATTGAAGAAATTTGATAATTATACTCCTTTGAAGAAAGACATCGACCATGTTATAGAAGAAATCAAGAACAACGAGGAATTAAACTGGCCAGAGAAAATGAAGGCAGACCCTCATAGGAGGAATAAGGCAAAATATTTCGAGTTTCACAAAGACCATAGCTATATGACCAAAAATTACATAGCTCTTCAGAATGAGATTGAAACATTCATCAGACGAGAAAAACTGGCAAAGTATGTTGATCATAGAAATGAAAGAAAAAACAGCGATCGAATAAGAGAGGTCTAGATCTCCTTGTCGAGCAGAGGAGAACAAGAAAAAAGACCATGAAGTTGATCCAGAAGATGACCCTGATCTTCCCAAGAGACCAAGGCAGCCAGAACGTGAGGTATTTTCAATACGTTTTGGCTCATTTGATTGTAATGTTATTACAGGTGGAGATGCAGGAGGAGGAGACCTTACTGCAGAGAGAAAAGCTTATCTCTATGAGGCTCAAGCTTGCCCATACATTAAACGAATAAATCTAGCTGATGAGGATCGCCCTAGAAAGGTAAACAAAGAGAAATTGGTCATTGGTTTCTCAAAGAACGACCTCGTAGGTGTTCTATATCCTCATGATGACCCATTGGTGATCAAAATGAGGATGAAGGAAGTGATGATTTCAAGAGTACTGGTAGATAATGGTAGCTCGACAGACATCATGTTCTACTCGTGCTTCGATAGTTTAAATCTAAAACTATCTCAACTGGAGCCTTATCACAGACCCCTCCTAGGTTTTTCTGGTGAGAAAGTTTTTCCACTTGAGACGATTAAGTTGAATATATTCATTGGTAAATGGCCTGCTTATCAAACATAAAGAATACACTTCTTCGTGATGGATAAGAATGTTCAATCAGCATACAATATCATCATGGGAAGAGTAGGATTGAAGAAGTTTGAGGCTGTACCATCTACGGTACATCAATGCCTAAAATTTCTAATAAATTTTGGAGTAAGAATTGTGAAAGGTGATCAGAAAGTAGCTCGGAAATGCTATTATTCATCCGCCGAGCAAGAGGAACTGGAGGAATCAAGGAAAAAGACTACTACCTATCAAGTGGATGAAGGTGCAGAAATTGAAACATTGGATCCTAAAGATGAGTCGAAACTCGTGACAAGTGGTGGAAGCTACTGAAAATATCATTCTGGACGACGAGCACCCTGAACGAACTACTCAAGTAGGTTCGTCGTTGGAAGCCTCACTAAAACAGAAATTGATAACTTTCCTAAGAAGCAGAAAGAAAACTTTTGCGTGGAGTCATGAGGATATGCCTGGGAAAGACCCGAATTTCTTATGTCACGAACTCAATGTGAATAAGGAGATCAAGCCTGTGAAGCAGAGAAGAAGAGTATTCAGTCACGAGAAGAATCAAGCTATACAGGAGGAAGTCGAGAAGATCCAAAAAGCTTGCTTTATTGAAGATGTTAAATATCCAGACTGGTTAGCAAATGTGCTGATGGTGAAAAAGAAGAACAACAAATGGAGGATGTGTGTAGACTTTACCGACCTCAATAAAGCATGCCTGAAGGATCACTTTTCGCTGCCCCGAATTGATCAACTAGTGGATGCTACCTCGGGACACGAGCTGCTGAGCTTCATGGATGCTTATTCTGGTTACAATCAGATTAAAATGAAACCTAAAAATAGGGAGGGTTCTTCTTTCATTACCCCTAGGGGAACTTATTGTTATAATATTATGCCTTTTGGTTTGAAAATGCAGGTGCAACATATCAGTGGCTGATGAACAAAGTGTTTGCAGACCAAATCAGTTGCAATATGGAAGTCTATGTTAACGATATGCTTACAAAGAGCAAGAAAATTGCTGATCATCTAGTTGACTTAGGCCAAACCTTTGATCAACTAGATAAATATCAAATGAAGATGAACCCGATGAAGTGCATATTTGGAGTACGAGAAGGCATGTTTCTCGGGTACATTGTCAATCAGCGAGGCATTGAAGCTAACCCTGAAAAGATCAAAGCTCTGTTAGGGCTGCGATCCCCAACGACGAAGAAAGAAGTGCAAAGTCTTACAGGACGAGTAGCAACACTCAACAGATTTGTATGGCGAGCAACTGATCGATGTCTCCCATTCTTCAAGACGCTCCAAAAGACTTTTGAGTGGAATGATAAATGTGACAAGGCTTTTCAAGACTTGAAGAAATATTTGGGAGCACCTCCACTGTTATCCAGGCCAGTGATGGGAGAAAAATTATACTTGTATTTGGCAGTGTCCGAGAATGCAGTTAGTTCAGCATTGATAAGAATGGAGTACAAAAACCAATCTACTACACAAGTAAGGCCTTCCGAGGAGCAGAGATCAGATATCCAAAGCTAGAAAAATTGGCACTAGCATTGATCGAGGGAAGTAGAAGAATTAAGCCATACTTCCAGGCTCATACTATAGTAGTATATACTGATATGCCATTGAGGCAAGCCCTTCATAAACCAGAAAAATCAGGAAGATTGATGTGCTGGGAAATAGAACTCGGTGAATATGATATAGTTTATAAACCCAGATCATCGCTAAAAGGGCAAGCGATAGAAGATTTTATAGCAGAGTTCACCTATCCTGATACCCCCGAGGAGCAAAAGTTGCTCACTGATCAACCTGTGGATGTTACAGGATCATCAAATGCAAGCCCTGATCAAGTTAGCTTGGTAAAAGGGCAAGTAGATGTTACAGAATCATCAAATTCAAGCCCAGACCAACTTAGGTTGGTAAAAGGGCAAGAAAAGATGATCGACGAACAATAAGAAATATCAGGAGATGGTGAAAGGAAGAAACAAATTTTCAACCGAGGAACTCTGTCAGATCAGAAATTTGAAGACGAGTTACCTATATGGAGTCTGTATGTGGATGGTTCATCTTGCACTACAGGATGTGGTGCAGGGATAGTTTTGAACAGTCCGGACGAGGTCGACATGGAATACGACCTACGTTTCCAATTCAAAGCTTCGAATAATGAGGCTGAATATGAAGCCATGATTGCAGGTCTTAGTTTGGCAAAAACCATGGGGGCAGAACAAGTTATCGTCTTTAGTGACTCATAATTAGTCATAAATCAAATGATGGGAGTATATGCAGCCAAAGGAGAATTAATGATCGGATATCATGCAAAGGCAAAGGAACTGGTGTAAGAATTGGCTGCTATTCAGCTGGTCAGAATACCAAGAATGGAGAATGCGAGAGCAGACGCCTTAGCTCGATTAGCATCAGCTACTCGTACCGAGCTACGAAGAACAATCCCAATTGAAGTTTTAGCTGGTCGGAGTATAGATGAAGATCTGACGACGAACTTTAATACCCTCGATTTAGGATTATCATGGATGGATCCCATCAGGGCATATATTGAGAAAGAGGAATTACCAACTGACAAACTTGCAGCCAAGAAAATAAAGTTTAAGGATGCTTGTTATGTACTGACTAATGGTATTCTATACAGACGAGGAATTATAACAAGTTTGCAAAGACATGTGCATCCCACCGAGGTAAAATATTTGATTGAAGAGGTCCATGAAGGGTCCTTTGGAGCCCATGTAGCAGGTCGAACTCTTTTGTAAAGGGTGATGACGCAAGGATACTACTGGCCAACGATGAGGGCTGATTCTATAGCCTATGCTAAGAAATGTGATAAGTGTCAGCGCTTCTCCTCCATCCGAAGAACTCCCCAAGCATTATTGACACCCATTACTTCCCCTTGGCCATTTGCCATATGGGGAATAGATTTGGTCGGGCCACTGCCGACGACCAGGGGAAGATTTAAGTATCTCGTGGTCGCTGTGGACTATTTTAATAAATGGGTTGAGGCTGAGCCTCTCATTGATATGACGTACGACAAGGTGTACCAATTTATTTGGAAGAACATCATTTGTCGATATGGTCTTCCTCATCCCTTCATCACAGACTATGGAACACAATTTGACAACGAGGAGCTCGCTGCCTATTATCATCAGTCAAATATCTTGAAGATCCACTCGATACCAGGCCATCCTCAAAGCAATGGACAAACTGAAGTGACAAACAGAACGCTGCTGAATGGCTTGAAAAAAAAGACTGTATGACGCGAAAGAAAACTAGATCAACGAGCTACAATCAGTGCTATGGGCTTATCGAACTACTCCCCGAGCAGCAACAGGGGAATCTCCATATATGCTAGAATTTGGAAGTGAAGCTGTTATACCCGCCGAATTGGGTCTCCCAACACACAGAATACTGAATTTCAATTCCCCTGTCAGCGATTTAATGAGAAGGTTAGACTTGGACATGCTCGAGTAGGTTTGGGAAGAAGCAACCATTAGAAATGCTGCTTACCAGCAATGAACAACTTTGTTCTACAACAAGAGAGTGAAGAAGTGCGACTTGAAAGAAGGAGACTATGTGCTAAAGAAGGTGATTCAAAAGCATAACGAACTGGAAGCAAACTGGCATGGACCTTACCGAGTTACAGAAGTTGTTCGATCAAGAACCTACAGAATAACAACTTTAAAAGGGAAGGAGTTTAAGAATGCATGGAATGCAGAACACTTGCGCAAGTATTATCAGTGATGTAAACTCTCAAACATTTTCGTTAGTATGAATAAAGTGACAATATTCTGCTCAGTTCTCTCCTTTTATTGGAAATTTTTCGCGGAATACTCGTGCTACGCATTTAGCAAAATTAATACTCAGACTACTCAGAAATCTAGTCCCGAAAATGCCAACTAAGGTTGGTCGGGATTTCAGAAATCTATTCCCGAAAATGCCAACTAAGGTTGGTCGGAAAGTAAATCTATTCCTAAAAATGCCAACTAAGGTTGGTTAGGAAGTAAATCTATTCCTAAAAATGCCAACTAAGGTTGGTTAGGAAGTAAATCTATTCCCGAAAACGCCAATTAAGGTTGGTCGGGAAGTAAATCTATTCTCGAAAACGCCAACTAAGGTTGGTCGGGAAGTAAATATATTCCCGAAAACGCCAACTAAGGTTGGTTGGGAAGTAAATATATTCCCGAAAATGCAAACTAAGGTTGGTCGGGAAGTAAATCTATTCCTAAAAATGCCAACTAAGGTTGGTTAGGAAGTAAATCTATTCCCAAAAATGCCAACTAAAGGTTAACTATAGTTGGTCAGAAGCATTTTAAAATATAAGTATGTGAAAATTATCAATAAGTTGGTCGAGAAACAAAGTATCATCAATTTTGGTTAGTCGTTAAATGATTACCACAAATTCAAGATAGTCGACAATAAGTTTTAACAAACTCCAATTGATCAACAAATAACACAATGTTGTTATCTTTTTAACAGATATACATGCATAGATGTAAAGTGTTTTATGATTACAAGACAATGGCAGTCAAGATTTGCAAATAAAATTATTTCATTAAATGTAGAACAAAATACATCAAGAATGAAATACAAATTTATTACATCAAGATTCCTATTTTATTGGTTTCTTCCCCTCTGCTTTTGAAACAGGTTCCTCGCCAGCAGGTGGATCATTCAAAGCATAAGGGGAATTTATGAAGTTAAGATCTTTAAGCATCCTGATGTTCATCACAGATGGTCGATCGAGTAGGTGCTCAGGATGAGATATCTCAACATTGGAATGGAGATTGTAATCGCCAAGGTATTTAGAAATCAAACACCGAGGGATGGCCCGAGCAGGGATCCAACTCATGTCAAGCTTGAATGGTGGCATTGGTAGGTCGAGCAGCCCAGGATTATGGTAATCCCACAGGTAATGACCATGTTCCAGTTGCAGTACACCTAAGGCATTCAACTATCCCTATTTGTAACCCTCATTATTTGCATTTTGGATACGATCATCCAAACGGTAGAGAGCCTCATTATAGCCAGCCATCCAAAATTCTCTGGGCTGCTTGTGGAATTGATATGTCAATATTTCCAGTTGCTCATGGAGACTTTTTATAAAGATTTCTTTATTCTCCAAGGCAGACTTCTGCGCAGAAAGCTGCTCGTCCAGATTCCTGATCTTCTTAGACATTTCAGCCAATGCCTCGTTCTTTGCCATCAGTTGGAAGGCCTGGTTCTCCAGAGCAGATTGAGTTCTCTGTTCCTCGACAGTAATTCGAGCAGCTCTTGCTCGTCCCCGAGGAGCTCTTTCTCATCCCCGAGTAGATGTAGAAGGGCCAGCTCTCTTCAGGGTTTCTAATTCATCCCTCAGGTTGGCATTTTCGACCTCCAAGAAAGAGAATCCCTCGTCGTTCACAGGGACCAAAGCGTTTGAGGTGGAAGCTGCAGACTTCAACTGAGACACCTCTCTTTGCAGGTCATTGTTTTCCTGCTCTAACAACTCAGCTATCTATCTGTGCTCTTCGACCTCAGCCTTCAAAGTTCTCTCCCTCACATCGTAAGTAGTAAATAGTTTATCGTATCCCTTATCAGCACTGAGTTGCTGATACTTCTTCTCGTATCCTTCGTGCAAAAGGGCTGTAGATTCCTTATATTATTGCTGAAGTTCTTCAAGAGTGCCCTGGAGATCTTCAATCATATCATAGTATGCTACGTTGTTAGCCACTGTACGGTCGAGCAGGAACTTCAAATACTGATAGGCTTCAATTGCTTGCTCTGAAGCACCTTGATCGAGGATGTCAATGATTTGAGCTTCACTCATATCTGAATGACCAGCTTTGAAATACTCATTGCATTGCCTTAACAGCTTTGTATCGTGAGCAGATAATAAGTCCATCCTAGCCAGAAACTAGTAACGAAAGAAAAAGAAAGAATCAATAAGAGTACAAACAGAGCATGAAGAAGAGAATCAACAGTATGCATAAGCAAAAGTTCAAATTTTATTACATCATAAAGGAGAAGTACAAAGTTCAGAGTTACATTTGACAAAGAAAAATAAAATAGAGAGAAATCCGAACAACTCTAAACCTTTTCCTTGTCTCCCAAAACTTTCTTGGGAGGCTGGGACGAGGATGTAGGTTGCTCGGATGGAACAGAGGTTTGCTCGGGAAGTGCTGGAGGTTGCTCGGATGAAGTAACGGGTAGTTGAAGTTCCTCGCCAGTGGGCTGGATAACTGGGGGATGAGAAATTTGATCTCCCATCACCATGGAAGATTCCTCAGAGGCAGCTTCTTCTTCTTCTTCTTCTTCTTCTTCTTCTTCTTCTTCTTCTTCTTCTTCTTCAGTTGGAGGGGGGCCCGGGATGTGTCACTGAAATAGTTCAGAATTTTCATCAACTTTCATCTCTTGCAGAGCAGCAACCCATCCATCTCTAAAGTATTTAAGGCTCCCATATTCCACTTGCGACATCATGGCAGCCAAACCTTTATTCCACCCTTTATCCCAACCGACGCTGAAGGATTTTTTGACAGCCAATTTTCTTTTTGTCTTCTTCGAGGAAAGCTTCTCGGAAAGAAGATCATTAGCAGCCTTCAATTTATTCTCAACTTCCTCCTTCTAACGACTTACTTCCCGAAGTTGACCCAACTCCTCCTCAGCAGTCTTGAGCTTATTTTCAAGCTCCCCAGCATTTTTGAGCTTCCCTTCGAGCTCTTTATTCTTCTCCTCCAAATCATTTATTTTTTCCTCCAACCCCTTGGAGACCTCAATAACCTGAGCCTTCTCCTTCTCGATCGAAGTGAGCCTCTTCTCCCAAATCACCTTGTCATTAGCATACTTCTGACGAGAATCCTTCAGGGATTGCATCAGACTTACCAAGGCTTCCTCTACACCTGATGAGGAGCTTGGAGCTTTAATAGCTTCATCTTTCTTCAGAATTGTATTAAAATAGGTCACCAACTGGGAAAATAAAAGCAAGTCAGTGCACAGATACAAAAAGGAAAGAATGAAAATTTAAGACTATAGGACTTACATAAGCAATATGACGAGCTGCTAATGTGGTAACCATGTCCCGAGAAAGGTTTTCTTCAATACCTTGGATCTCGGGAATGATCCAAGTCTTCATCGAGTTCATAGCAGAGCTCGGGGCAACAAAAGTGGGAATACCACTAGTCGGGGGCTGAGAGATGGATTCAGCCAAATTGATAGAGGAGCTTTTCTTCAGCCTCCTCAGAGGAGCATCAATGTTCTCGACTAACGATGTAGTCTTAGTCGGAGAAATGAAAATCACCTCGTTTGGAGCAGCAGCCTTGCTCGGGGCTACTGGGGCTTCTCGACAACCTTCACAGGAGCAGCCGAAGGAGGTGCATCAATTTTCTTTGTCCCCTCTCCTGGGACATCAAGCTTACTTTTCTTTGCCTCTCCAGCACCTGAGGCAGATTTCTCAAAAAGGGTAGGAGGTCTTATTTTCTTCATCCTTTCACTCAAGGGAATATGTGACTCAGGTGAAGAACTTGTAGAGGCTGGTATTGGTCCTGCGTCGCTTATCACTGGACGAGCAGTAAAAGAGGAGGTGTAACTCTTGTACTGCAGCAAATATGAAGCTGACCTAATATGCTCGTCGACAACAGTCTGATGCAAACTCCAGATAAGTTTTAAATGCCTTATGTTAACGTCTGTCTCTTTTGGAGATTTTCTTTTGCTGTTAACTGCAAATAAATCAAAATTAAAATATCAGTGACACATTTTATCAAACTCAAAAGAAGCATAATTTTGAAAATAAAATAAAAACAACCTATCCCATTGCCATAGGGAGGAAATCTGGGACCCTGGTAAACATCAGCTCCAGTTAATGGAGGGTGTTGCCAATTTTTCATAACAGCCCCGTGCTCAAAGTAGTCAATATTGGGATCTGGAAGATTGAACACTAAAGCTCTATTTAAAAACCTAGTTTTTAAATAAAAAGTATTATCACCCACAACCCATCTATAACAAAACATAATTTCAGGAATTCCTATACGACTTCCATGAATTTGATTTAATCTATAAACTCCGTTAACTATTCTCCATGTATTGGGGGCTATTCTTGCAGGAACCACGTCAAAGTATTGACAGAATTCCAGACATAAAGGGTTTGGGGGAAAAGAAAAGCCACATTCAGCGACAAAGAGACTAGGGAACCAATGTCCCTCAGCCAAATAAAAATAGTGTGAAGGCTCAGAAAGCTCTTCCAAAATAACCCATGAGGGAATAGAGAAATCAGAGCGAAACTTATTAATCGATTCTACAGGATAAACCATGATGAAAGAAGGAACTTAAAGAGAAAGAATAAAATCTTACAGGAAAGGGATAAGTCTGTTGACAACAAATGATGAAAGAGATGAACGCACAGGAGGGAGAAACAATGGAAAACTTAAAGAGATAAGAATGAAGACAATGGGATTTTCTGCAACGTTTAAATACTTTTCCTTGGGAAAGGGTAAAAGTAATGATTGCAAAAAGAGACGGTTACGTTATCGGCGGATAAAAAGACAAAAAGGGCGTGAGAATCGAAGCGGTTATAAAAATTCAAAAAAGACCGATTCTACGAATTTGGAAGGAGAAATAAATACAAAAGAAAATACTCCTAAATTTCAGGATGATCATTTAAAACCGCCATATTTCAAGAAAGAATGTTCCACACTCCTCAAATCTCGAACTGTGAAACATTGGGGGCTTCTGTTGATATTAAATTTAACCTGCTGACGTGGACTAATCATAAGAAGACACGTGTCAATCTACGTGTCATGTATCGATATTTTTACAATCATATTAGCAACGAGGAACTCTGCCTCCCCGATCAACTCAGACGCTCCGACCAACAAGAACTCTACGAGGAACTTTTGAGTACCGAGCTACTTAGGCGGTCCGATCAGCTTAGGTGTGTAATACCCCGTATTTTTATGCTATATTAATTTGGGGATTTATTAAATTTAATGTGAGTTATTTATTTAATAAAAAAATCCGGAAATTAATTATGTTATAATTATTAACGTGACGAGAGTTAGTAATTATGGGAAATTTGTTGAATATTACTAATGAGCAAAGTAATATATATGATATTGGTTATATTGAATGTCATGAGTGAATTAAATGACAATTTCGGAAATTTAAGTCGGGACGTGCTCGTGTCACGTCGGGACTAATTTTGTTAAATAAAAAGTGAATATTTTATAAGTTGTTCATATGGTCATTTTGAGTGCGCCAACGCGTCCGGAAGGGCCGAGATAGTCAGAAAAGTATACCCGGGGGTTTAGTTTGGGTCTCGGTGCGTTTTTAGGCCTAATTGGTACCCCGGGAGGGCAATTTAGTCATTTCACCTTTTTGGGTAATTAAACCCACGAAATTCAGCAACCTATATCAGCCATTTGGGTAAGTCTTTTAGGGTTAGAATATTCAGAACACAAGTGACGGCCATTGGAGAAGCGAGGAGAGATCTACAAGGCAATTCAAGGCCAAAAAGTCACCGGTTTGCACCGCCGCCGCCACCAATGCGTAGATCGTGAGAAGGGGAACGCAACCACACCGAATTCATCTGCAAACCAGACCTCTGAAAATCCCAGGCAAGTATTTATCTTGTGTATTTTCATTAGTGCAATCTTCATATTAGTTTAGGATTGATTAGAGATGAAAACTATGGAAGAAAACTCAATTTGTGTTAGGAAAATGCATGTAGTATTGATTATATGAAACTTCTGGAATCCTTGCCATGTAGAGGAATATAACCCACGAAATTTTGATGATATACTAGAAGGAAATTCTGGTAAAAACAGATTAGAACCATGATTAAGAAAAACTCTAGGGTTCTTGATGATTAGATGGAATTTTGGGTTAATTATCCATGTTTAATGTTAGATATACACATGCTTTACGTTGAAAACATCTGGTATATTGTTATAATGATAGTAGTAGGATTTTTGGGACGTTTAGAATTGAAAAACATGGTTTTGGATGAAGAAAATTGGTAGACCCGTAACTGCATTTCTGCAGATTTTCGCAGACCTGCTTGATCGATCGATCGAGCCTAGAGCTTCGATCGATCGAAGGTTCGATCGATCGAGCCCCAGACCTCGATCGATCGACCCTGCCTGACAGACTCCTATTTCTCTTATTTAATTAGTTAAATAAAATTTATCGCGAAATAATTCTTGGGTATTCTTAATGAAATGTTTTGGGAGATAGGAAAGACCAGTAGGACCTATGAAGGTGTGTTGGGAACTTTATTATAAGTCGAGAACTTTGTTTTTGGGACAATTATATAATGAACGATGAAACTACATAATTCAAGTGAGAGATTACGGCAAATAGCTACGATAGTGAATAGAGGTATACCTACTGAATTTTCTACTTGGAAGGATAGAGTCCACTAGTGTCATGTAATAAGTGAGAAAACCCTTCGAGTTAAGGTTAGAGATGAAACCTTATACGTAATACTAATAATGTGAAATTAAGGATAAATATCGTAATTATGGGTGATGAGAGAAACCTATATTGATATAATGATAAGTGGTATGTTTATATGGTTGTGTATGCATATATTATATACGTGTGAAAAACGTACCCGCGCTACTTGCTATCCCTGAGGTTACCGCGTTGGGACAGACTTATCTCGATGGGACCTTTATGGGGGATATTGACTTGTACCCTAGAAGATAGATATCCTTGGTACAGGCTATTGGACCGATAGTTCAGACGGTCCTAAGAGACGTGAGGGTATGTACTGACCTCTTAGAGACTTGGAATCTACGCTTCGCCTCAATCTTGTTTTGTGTATATATGTTATTATAGTTCGAGAGTGATTCCGAACTTGTACACCCCTTAGTGTGAGCGATACGGGGATTGGATAGAAGAGTATGCCTGCACCATAGTTTGTATGTTGGTGCTGCTAGGATCTATATATATTATACGAGTGCTTAATATATATATCTGAATTGGGGAATTTAAACTGTTGTTGTAACATAGTAAGTGAGACATAATGCTAGACTATAAATTATGAATACTTGTTTTAAGAAAGTATAATATGTCACTGGAAAACTTTATTGATTTTATAAAGTTAAAATGGAGAACTTTGGTCACTAATTGGAACATCCTTTTTAAAATGGAATCGTTGAATTGTAAATCTTACGAGTAATCTAAGATAAGTTAAATCATTTGGGAAGACTGGTGCGATATAAATGATAAGATAAACCGTTGGGAAGGTTAGTGCGATAGGTGTACACATTAGAAGAGAGGTGAGATTTTCTCAAGAGAGTGTCGCACTAATATGTTGTTGCCTTGGCCTGTATGAATTTAAATACTTGCTAAACGTATTTTTTAAATCAAACACACTTTCGGGCTCTGACCCGTTTCTTTTTCTCTTTCTCTCTCTTGTATATATATGTATGTATAACAGGTGCCCAGCCACAGGGGCGACTTGCTTAGGACCACTTGGCAGGAACGCGCTGCAGCTTAGGTGGGAGTTGCAGGTCACTTGCGTAGACGGCTTCCTTTATTGTATCCACTTCTAGCATTCTCATTTATAGGGCACGTGTCGCCCTTTCCATTATTTCATTGTTATTGGGACATTTGTATTCGGGTTATTTTTAGTATTGTCACTATGGGATTTATTCAGTTTAAATTGTGTTACTTTATGATTCGCCTGCTGACATTCGATTGACGAATGTTTTAGATTTATTGGATTATGTTCCAGGTTTATTGCGATGTGATTCTTATTTATTGTGATGTTGTTAATAAATAAAATAAATGATTTTTCTTTAAATAAAATTTGGAAAGTTATGCATGAAAATAGTTTTGACACTTGGCTTAATTAATTAGGGTGTTAAATTGAAAAATTTATTTTTATCGATAGTGATGCTGAGAATGAACCAACTGTTCACCTTGATTTAATTTAATAAAGGAGTGATCGCCCGGTATTTAATTAGGCGGGGTGTCACAGGTGGTATCAGAGCATCAGGTTCTAGTGTCCATAGGATCTGTACAACTTATTTCGCTTTCAGCTTAACGTTATTGCTATAGAGCCCTATTTTTAGGATTGTTGTATTCTTGCTTTTACGTTTAAGTCTTCAGCTATTTAAGATTTAGTAATAACTGTAGACTAATAAACTTGTTCACGTTTCAGATGCCTCTGAGACGTGCTCCGAAGGATAGACGTGTCCAGGCCGAGCAGGCAGCAGCTCCGGCACAGGGTACTATGAATGCAAACGAGGTAGCCGCCATTGTTGCTCAGGCGGTGAATGCCGCACTAGCGGTGGTTCAGCAGGCTCCACCCCAGGTTCAGGCAGTGGCGCCAGCACCAGCACAACTTCCATCTGCATGGGAGAGGGTTCGGGATGCTTTTCAGAAAGCGCATCCCCCTGAGTTCTCTGGTAGCTTTGATATTGTCACAGTTAGTTAGTGGAAGAAAGACATCCAGCGGCATCTCCGTATGTATGAGTGCACTGATGTGAAAAAGCAGTTATTGGCTTCCTTTAAGCTGGTGGGAGCCGCATTACAGTGGTGGGAGTCCACTACCACTTTGGAGGAGAGGGACACGATCCCTATTCAGTTGTTCTGGGAGCGGTTTGACCGCAAGTATTTTCCACCCGCAGTGCAGACTGAGATGAGGCGGAAATTATTAAATCTGAAGCAGGAGAATTTTACTGTAGCTGAGTATGAGGAGGAGTTCATGAGACTTCTGACCATTGCGCCAGATGAGGCACCTACTGAGAGCAAGAAGGTTATGCTTTTTGTCGACGGGTTAGCCTGGAGGATCCGTCAGCACCATATTGGGAATTTATCTCTGAGTACTTTCACTGATGTGCTGAATGCCGCGTTGCTACATTGTCAGGATCACCGCTTCCATCTTCAGGGAAGCAAGAGAGCGGGAGAGTCCAGCCAGTAGGGCAGGGCCGGGGGTAATAGTGCCAGTGGGGCACCATCTCATGGACAGACTCGTCAGCACGAGCAGAGTTCCCATCAGGGGGACCATGCTAAGCGATTCCGTTCGGGTGATTCTAGGTAGGGATATGGGGGTTTTGTGCAGGGCTATCAGGGCCAGCCTAATCAGCACGGCCAGCAGGGCCAGCAGGGCCACCACCGACAGCAGGGTTAGCAACAGGGCCAGCAGCGTACTAATCAGGGCCAACAGGGCCAGTGGCGGGGAGGTAACGGCCAGCAGGGACAGAGGGGAGGAAACTTCAGAGGCAGATGTTTTGGGTGCGGCAAACATGGCCACAGACGTCAGGATTGTCCTGAGGGTGATAGGGGGCCACATCAGCAGGGAGCCCGTAATGAGCCACAGAGACCACTTTTTCCACCTGCCCTCCCAGCTCCAGCCCAGGTGCCAGCCCTACCAGCCATTCCAGCAGCTCCAGTGCAGCAGAGGCAATTACAGTATGGACGTGTCTATAATGTCCACCAGGCAGCAGCTCCACAGGCACCACCCGCGATTGAGGGTATATTTCCTATCCATGGTACTATGGGTCGAGTTTTGTTTGATATGGGGGCAACGCATTGTTTTATAGCTACGCATTTTGCGAAGGCCTTAGGGTTGTTAGCCACAGCAGAGAGCACAGTGACGTGTGTGGACTCACCACTGGGGAGTGGGTCACTTATTTTCTTTATATTCCGGGGAGTAGGGGTAGAGATCGGTAGTTTGATATTACATGCGGACATGTTAGTCTTAGACATGCATGAGCATGATGTGATTATTGGTATGGATTGGCCCGCAGCTTATAGAGCCATGATTGATTGCTTCGGTGGGAGCATTGTTTTTGCCATTCCGGGGCAAGAGATGTTTGTAGTGGCGATGCCTCGCCCAGAGGGAGGTTCGACCACTCATTTGTATTACATAGATGAGGATACCTATAAGGAGGTTGTGATTCCCTTAGATTCGATCCCAGTTGTCAGGGAGTATTCCGATGTGTTCCAGGAGATACCAGGCCTACCCCCCAGTCGTGAGATAGACTTTTTCATAGATTTATTGCCAGATACGAGACCTATAGCACGCGCACCGTACCGTATGGCTCCGGCAGAGATGCGAGAGCTACGAGGTCAGATAGAGCAGCTGTTAGGTCAGGGCGTCATCCGTAGGAGTACCTTACCTTGGGGTGCTCCAGTTTTGTTTGTGAATAAGAGAGATGGTTCACTAAGATTGTGTGTGGACTACCGGGAGCTGAACAAGGTCACGATACAGAATAAATATTCGTTACCTCGAATCGATGATCGGTTCAACCAGCTAAGGGGAGAAACTTTATTTGTGAAGATAGATCTGAGGTCGGGGTACCATCAGTTACGTATTAGAGAGCAGGATGTTTCAAAGACTGCCTTCTTGTCGTGATATGGGTCCTATGAGTTCAGGGTAATGCCGTTCGGACTCACAAATGCTCCAACCGTTTTCATGGACTTGATGAATCGAGTATTCAGAGAGTTCTTGGATCATTTTGTCATCGTCTTCATAGATGACATCTTGATATATTCACACTCCGAGGAGGATCATGCCGAACACTTGAGGCAGGTTCTTCAGACTTTACGAGAGCATCCGCTATATGCTAAGTACGAGAAGTGTGGATTTTGGTTGCGAGAGGTAAAGTTCTTGGGCCATGTTGTATCTGAGCAGGGGATAACAGTTGACCCAAGTAAAGTATCAGCGGTGAGGGAGTGGGGACAACCCACAACACCGATGGAAGTACGTAGTTTCTTGGGGTTAGCTGGTTACTACAGGAGATTCATTCGGGATTCTCCAAAATAGCGAGTTCATTGACGAATCTGACTCGCAAGGGAGTACCATATGTTTGGGATGACGCTTGTCAGTTGGTTTTCGACGAGCTGAAAGACAAGCTTACTTCAGCGCCAGTCCTTGCGTTACCGAAGCCAGGTGTGGAGTACCTGGTTTACACCGATGCCTCTTTACGGGGACTTGGGGGAGTACTTCAGCAGGAAGAGAAGGCTATAGCTTTTGCCTCCCGCAAGCTTAAGCCGCATGAGAAGAATTACCCCATCCACGACCTGGAGTTAGCAGCGGTCGTCTTTGCATTGAGAATATGGAGGCACTATTTGTTGGGAGAGAAGTTCCATTTGTTCACAGACCACAAATCACTGCAGTACCTGTTCACTCAGCGAGAGCTGAATATGCGTCAGCGTAGATGGCTAGAGTTTGTGAAGGACTACAAGTTCGATATACAGTATCATCCGGGAAAGGCCAACATAGTTGCTGATGCGTTGAGTCGTAGACCAGTAGACGAAGTAGCAGACGTCTGGAAAGCAAAGTGGAAGGAGTTGGGTCATCAAGAAGCAGTGACACGTTCTTTCATGTCCGTGATGTCAGTCACACCTGAGATTGTTACGAGGGTAATACAGGCACAGACCACAGACCCGTTTTGCCAGGAATAGATTGTGCGACTTCTAGCCGAGGGTGCTGAGTCCTATTCTGTTAGTTCTGATGGAGGTTTAAGGTTTAATGGGAGATTGGTGGTTCCAGAAGGAGCCGAACTACGTCATGCTGTGATGACTCATTCTCATGGGTCCCGATTTGCAGTACATCCGGGAGGCAATAAGATGTACCAGGATATGAGGAGGCAATACTAGTGGAGTGGGATGAAGAAGGACATTACTGAATTCGTGTCCAAGTGTTCTACCTGCCAGCTGGTGAAGGTGGACCATCAGAAACCGTCAGGGCTGCTTCAGCCATTGGAAGTACCCGCGTGGAAGTGGGAGAGCATTTCCATGGATTTTATTACAGGGTTTCCTACCTCACAACGGGGCCACGATTCTATCTGGGTGATTGTAGACCGTTTGACCAAGGTGGCTCATTTTCTGGCGGTGCGGACAGATTATACCACGAGTCAGTATGCTCAGTTGTTCATCGCCGAGATTATCAGATTACACGGAGTGCCCCTGAATATTGTGTCAGATAGGGACAAGATTTTCGTGTCACGTTTTTGGGAAAGCTTTCAGGAGGCTATGGGTACTAAGTTGAGGTTGAGTTCAGCTTACCACCCACAGACAGATGGACAAAAAGAGCGTACTAATCAGATGTTAGAGGATATGCTACGCATGTGTGTTCTCGATTTTGGAGGAGGTTGGGAGCCACACCTTCCACCGGTAGAGTTTGCTTATAATAACTCATATCAGTTCACGATTGGCATGGCTCCATTTGAGGCTTTGTATGGCAGGCCTTGTCGTTCTCCAACTTATTGGCTCGAAGTGGGGGATAACAAGTTGCTAGGACCAGAGGTAATTCAAGAGACCTCCACGAGGATCGTGATGATCAGGAGTCGTATTCGGGTAGCCCAGGACAGGCAGAAGAGCTACGCCGATGCGAAACGGTTCTTCCGGGAGTTTCGTGTGGGGGACCAAGTGCTATTGCGTGTATCTCCTATGAAGGGAGTGATGAGGTTCGGGAAGAAAGGGAAGTTGTCTCCGAGGTATGTGGGACCATTTCCCATCATCGCGAGGATTGGGCCGGTTGCATACAGGTTGGGACTGCCAGAACATTTACATCGTATCCACGATGTATTCCACATCTCGTCGTTGAGACGATATCTTTGGGATGATATGGCCCATACTCACATTGCGATAGATGAGATCGACTTACAGCCTGACAGCTCTTACGAGGAGAGACCGGTGGATATCCTATCTTATAGTGAGAGGAGATTGAGGTCGAAGATAGTTCCACTTGTGCGGGTCCAGTGGGAGCATCATAATGTGGAGGAATCCACTTGGGAGCGCGAGGCAGATATGCGCGAAAGATATCCAGAGTTGTTTCTACTAGGTATGCCTTATTTTCCGAATTTCGGGACGAAATTCCGTTATTAGGGGGGAAGTATGTAATACCCCGTATTTTTATGCTATATTAATTTGGGGATTTATTAAATTTAATGTGAGTTATTTATTTAATAAAAAAATCCAAAAATTAATTATGTTATAATTATTAACGTGACGAGAGTTAGTAATTATGGGAAATTTGTTGAATATTACTAATGAGCAAAGTGATATATATGATATTGGTTATATTGAATGTCATGAGTGAATTAAATGACAATTTCGGAAATTTAAGTCGGGACGTGCTCGTGTCACGTCGGGACTAATTTTGTTAAATAAAAAGTGAATATTTTATAAGTTGTTCGTATGGTCGTTTTGAGTGCGCCAACGCGCCCGGAAGGGTCGAGATAGTCAAAAAAGTGTACCCGGGGGTTTAGTTTGGGTCTCGGGGCGTTTTTAGGCCTAATTGGTACCTCGGGAGGGCAATTTAGTCATTTCACCTTTTTGGGTAATTAAACCCACGAAATTCAGCAACCTATATCAGCCATTTAGGTTAGTCTTTTAGGGTTAGAATATTCAGAACACAAGTGACGGCCATTGGAGAAGAGAGGAGAGAGCTCCAAGGCAATTCAAGGCCAAAAAGTCACCGGTTTGCACCGCCACCGCCACCAACGCGTAGATCGCGAGAAGGGGAACGCAACCACACCGAATTCATCTGCAAACCAGACCTCTAAAAATCCCAGGCAAGTATTTATCTTGCTTATTTTTGTTAGTGCAATCTTCATATTAGTTTAGGATTGATTAGAGATGAAAACTATGGAAGAAAACTCAATTTGTGTTAGGAAAATGCATGTAGTATTGATTATATGAAAATTCTGGAATCCTTGCCATGTAGAGGAATATAACCCACAAAATTTTGATGATATACTAGAAGGAAATTCTGGTAAAAACAGATTAGAATCATGATTAAGAAAAACTCTAGGGTTCTTGATGATTAGATGGAATTTTGGGTTAATTATCCATGTTTAATGTTAGATATACACATGCTTTACGTTGAAAACATCTGGTATATTGTTGTAATGATAGTAGTAGGATTTTTGGGACCTTTAGAATGGAAAAACATGGTTTTGGATGAAGAAAATTGGTAGAACCCGTAACTGCATTTCTGCAGATTTTCGCAGACCTGCTTGATCGATCGATCGAGCCTAGAGCTTCGATCGATCGAAGGTTCGATCGATCGAGCCCCGGACCTCGATCGATCGACCCCGCCTGACAGACTCCTATTTCCCTTGTTTAATTAGTTAAATAAAATTTATCGTGAAATAATTCTTGGGTATTCTTAATGAAATGTTTTCGGAGATAGGAAAGACCAGTAGGACCTATGAAGGTGTGTTGGGAACTTTATTATAAGTCAAGAACTTTATTTTTGGGACAATTATATAATGAACGATGAAACTACGTAATTCAAGTGAGAGATTACGGCAAATAGCTATGATAGTGAATAGAGGTATACCTACTGAATTTTCTACTTGGAAGGATAGAGTCCACTAGTGTCATTTATTAAGTGAGAAAACTCTTCGAGTTAAGGTTAGAGATGAAACCTTATACGTAATACTAATAATGTGAAATTAAGGATAAATATCGTAATTATGGGTGATGAGATAAACCTATATTGATATAATGATAAGTGGTATGTTTATATGGTTGTGTATGCATATATTATATACGTGTGAAAAACGTACCCGCGCTACTTGCTATCCCTGAGGTTACCGCGTTGGGACAGACTTATCTCGATGGGACCTTTATGGGGGATATTAACTTGTACCCTAGAAGATAGATATCCTTGGTACAGGCTATCGGACCGATAGTTCAGACGGTCCTAAGAGACGTGAGGGTATGTACTGACCTCTTAGAGACTTGGAATCTACGCTTCGCCTCAATCTTGTTTTGTGTATATATGTTATTATAGTTCGAGAGTGATTCCGAACTTGTACACCCCTTAGTGTGAGTGATACGGGGATTGGATAGCAGAGTATGCCTGCACCATAGTTTGTATATTGGTGCTGTTAGGATATATATATATTATACAAGGGCTTAATATACATATATATCTGAATTGGGATATTTAAACTGTTGCTGTAACATAGTAAGTGAGACATAATGCTGGACTATAAATTATGAATACTTGTTTTGAGAAAGTATAATATGTCACTGGAAAACTTTATTGATTTTATAAAGTTAAAATGGAGAACTTTGGTCACTAATTGGAACATCCTTTTTAAAATGGAATCGTTGAATTGTAAATCTTACGAGTAATCTAAGATAAGTTAAATCATTTGGGAAGACTGGTGCGATATAAATGATAAGATAAACCGTTGGGAAGGTTAGTGCGATAGTTGTACACATTAGAAGAGAGGTGAGATTTTCTCAAGAGAGTGTCGCACTAATATGTTGTTGCCTTGGCCTGTATCAATTTAAATACTTGCTAAACGTATTTTTTAAATAAAACACACTTTCGGGCTCTGACCCGTTTCTTTTTCTCTTTCTCTCTCTTGTATATATATGTATGTATTACAGGTGCCCAGCCACAGGGGCGACTTGCTTAGGACCTCTTGGCAGGAACGCGCTGCAGCTTAGGTGGGAGTTGCAGGTCACTTGCGTAGACGACTTCCTTTATTGTCTCCACTTCTAGCATTCTCATTTATAGGGCACGTGTCGCCCTTTCCATTATTTCATTGTTATTGGGACATTTGTATTCGGGTTATTTTTAGTATTGTCACTATGGGATTTATTCAGTTTAAATTGTGTTACTTTATGATTCGCCTGCTGACATTCGATTGACGAATGTTTTAGATTTATTGGATTATGTTCCAGGTTTATTGCGATGTGATTCTTATTTATTGTGTTGTTGTTAATAAATAAAATAAATGATTTTTCTTTAAATAAAATTTGGAAAGTTATGCATGAAAATAGTTTTGACACTTGGCTTAATTAATTAGGGTGTTAAATTGGAAAATTTATTTTTATCGACAGTGATGCTGAGAATGAACCAACTGTTCACCTTGATTTAATTTAATAAAGGAGTGATCGCCCGGTATTTAATTAGGCGGGGTGTCACAAGGCGATCCGAGCTGCACCTCGAACAAAGCATTAATAGCAGGATAACCAATAGATTGACTGCGCATTAAATGCTTATTATTATCATACAGATGTATATGCTTAAGGGGCATTGAATGTATTACCCTTTCACATGTACAACCTGAGGGCTATAAATACATTGTATAATCCTCATTGTAAGGGGACCGGAATTTCCTGATAAAACTTGTAATCGAGAATTCCAAACAGTTAGCAATAACAGAAACAGTGGACGTAGGCCATTCTTATAAGGTTGAACCACTTTAAAATTTCTTTGTCTCACTTTATTTTATCTGTGATTAAATAATTAGATATAATCTAATTTTTTACATCAACAATTCTAATATCGAAATAACTAAAATAATAATAGTATTTATATTTTCAATAAATATTCGGATGCTCCACTCCCATCTTCTTTAAGAAGCTTGACCCTAGCGCTAAAGGATTGAATTGATCAAGTTCAATCCATCATCACGATCTTTTGAATTTTTCGGCCTTTCACATTAATTCGTTGTTGTCCGTGCCAAGTAAATAAATATTTTTAATGAATCCGGATTTTAATTTGGCACCCAAAATAGTTTTCCTTTATAGGTGGTGAAAAATATTTTTTCTAAAAATTTTGGGGCCCAAATAAAATATTTTTCAACATTTTTAAAACTGGAGTCTCCTCAAATTTTCCCACACCAAAAAATTAATTTTAGGGTCATTAAACTCCAAGTTGAGTGTTTTGTCTTTTAAAAATGGGCCAAAGTAAAATATAGACCATTTGGGGAGCTCATAATCTTCAAAAGCCTCAAAACCCAACTCTTCATTTAAAAACTCCAACTCCACAAATGAAATCCGAGATTCTTCATTCATCTCTTATACACAAACTTTAACAGTCATTCCTCTAATAATCCCAATCACCTTTCAACTAAACTCATCCATCTTAACAGCTATCGCAGATTGACAACGATCTCTGGAGGTCGAAAATCATTGTCGAGGTGAGCAACACTGAACAATTGACGAAAATAGGTTGGATCTGGGCAGAACTAGGTTGTAGGCTCTCATACAGGTCGGAGGGAATCTAGTTGGTAAGATGAGGTCAGGTATGGAGTTTGGGATGGTTTCAACCTCAGGTCGAACGAAGTCGGGAATGGGTTGGGTTATGGCTACGGGTAAAACTAGATTGACGATGAATGGAGTGGTAGGTTGTGATAGTTGTGACTGGGGGGTAAAAGGTTTTACTATGGTGATGGGTGGGGTAGGTGGGGTGACAATAACTAATTATGAGTCGATTCTGATCCCTCATCCCAATCGTCTATGTCTCGATTCCCACCTCTTGTGATGGTTGGATTCAGAACATTTATTGTCAGCGAGTACATGACATATAATTAGTTGCTCCAACACTACACCAAATCCCGTGAATGGTCACACCTTGGGGGCCACAGCCTAAATCCGTGACTAGCTGGACATGACCCAAAGTCGTGACCATATCAACCTTGGCGTGACCATATCCATGACCCAATGTGGTCATGGATGCTCTTTTCATGGATAAAATCACTGACCAAAATGGGTCATGGACTTGGATTGTATCCATGGTGTGACCATATTGCCTCCGAATTCGCGCCAAAATTCCCTTCACGTTTGGTCATGATACGATCATGGATGAAGGTTGTGGTCAAGGCCACAATTCACACCCATCGGGTCACGACTTGGGGCCATAGCCATCTTAATGTCCTCACGCACATGGGTCACGGCTGGAGACCGTGACCCCCTAGTTACTTACACGCAGATGTGGAAAATTTTAATGGGTCATGGTAGTGGGTCACGACTCTAGGCGGTGATCAGTTTCTTTATAATAAAAACAACAGCCCCACTTTCATTTTTCTTCGCGCTTCAGACCCTCAGTTTTCTTCCTGTGATTTCGACAAGTCTTTCTCTCGATTTCGGTATTTACCTCAAATCTTTCTTTTAATCTCAAAGGCATGCCTAATCTCGCGTGGCCTCTGATGCTTCGTCAATCTGGTTCCTAACGAGCATGTTATGACCAGTTTCCTTGGGAGTTCCTTCTTGGTTATTAGGATAAATCATTTTCTTTTCTTTTGTCTTTATTTCTTTTACTATTTGCTATATAAGTGGGTTTTTGTTGTACTTGAGGACTTTGCTTTATCATCTATTTTAGTTAGTTTTAGGTTAGAGAGGGAGGATTTTGGGTTTTCTTTATCTCTCCTAGAGTTTGCACCCAAATGGGTTTGTATGGCACTATTCATCACCATCCTTGTTAATATAAGCTTTCTTTTATTGTTTTCTTGCTTTGTTACTTATTTACTTGCTTTGTTATTTAGTTTTTTTTGGTTAATTAATTGTTTTCATTTGTTAATTATTTTTATTTCTTGCTTTAATCATGCTTAGTAGCTAAGTTAAAGGTTGCGGTCATATTCCCGCCCTTAATGGGTGTCGAGCTTTGAAATCTAGGTTTTGGGTAAAAACGCATTTAATTAAAACCTCATGTATTAAAGTTGGAATATTAGGCATATAACTTTCTTTGTCACACAACATTAGTTCTTATTACTATATTGTAAAATTAATCCACGTGTGACAAATTATGATCAAATGTTTAATCTCGCAATTTTAGGCTAAGTCCCTCCATGTGTGATGATTATAGTTAATTGAATATGCTCGATTAAATATTTTCCAACTAAAATCATTTTTATACGTTGTTCAGCCTATGACGGGGATGTGATCCTACTCCCGTTTTATTAATCTTTGTTTTGATTTAATTAACGTAATTAACTCCTTTTCCCATTTTCCCCCTTTTACACTTTGATTTGAGAAGTAAGAAATCAATTAAATTCTATCAAACATTCCCCGTGGATTTTCGATACCCGGACTAGCTACTATACTCCATTGGAGTGTAGTTAAAGTTTAGATTTTTTGCATTGCTGTCGAAAGTCGATAACAACGATTAGCTTATCTACACGGATGCTCAGTTTTAGCCACATCAAAATGGCGCTGTTGTCGGGGACTGTTTTGTTAAAGATTATAATTGATTTACTATTTCATAATATATTTTTCTTTTGTATTCGTATTCATTGTTGTAACCTTTTTTGTAGTATACATTTGAGCGCCAAGAAACATTGAATTCTCAATCGTGCACCTTTATACATGGATTGCCCATTTACAAACCATTCAATATTCATGTCGTTTTATAGTGACATCGGTAATTATAATGGTTCTTTCTTTGGCACTAGGTCTCAAATTTTTTATTTTCAAAAATTTACGCCTTCACCTATTACCGTGCATGAAGGCCTTCGAATTCTTGAAAATAAAAGGCTTGAAAACGTATATAAGGAAGAAAATCATTTTTGGGAGATAGAGTTCATTACATTATTTGAATCCAACGATGATTTTTCTTCCGTTATTTTTGAAGTTGAAGAAAAGTTTCAACCAAATGAGGAATTCGAGGTTCTAGAGCTAAGGAAGCTCACTTTAGAAGAAACCTTGATTCGTTTCACCCAAAATGCATTGGATAATGCCAATAGGTTTGGTTTGTAAATGAAATCACTTTGCAATGAGATTAGTTCTTTTTTGAAAAATATAGAGGAGGTTGAGAGTTGTGTTTCACCTCAAACTTTTCTAGAAGAACATCTTATTAAAAGTGAGTCTTTCTCCCCTGAAATTCAATCTCTATCTGATGATGAATCAGTTGAGATTGAATTTACTTCATCCCCATTTTCGTTCTCCATTATTAAACCATTGTAAGTCGGTTGAAACTTTTGAAATGTTTAAACCTTTTACCGACAAGGACTCTTTAGTTGAATTGTTTCTCAAGAGGGTTTCTTACTTTTTGTGTGCCTGGCCTCACATTCTACTTGAAAACCCTTTGAAAGGTGATTCTATTTTTCTTCGGTCCCAATTGTAATTGTCCCCATTAGTAAACAAATCCCCCATCATCTGCCTCAATTTTTTAGCCTTACACATGCCTTTTGTTGTTCAAACAGAATTCTTATTTTTGGGGAGGCATGCATTCAAGTGATGGTACACCAATTATCCCTCAAAGTCAAATTATTGTTTAGGCGGACCCTCATAAATTTCAACTCCTTTTGTATAGTTGATTGAGTGCTTGAAATTTAGGTTGTACATAGTTATTTTATTTATTTATTTAAGTATAGCTTTTAGTGTAATTAGTTAATTTTTTCTTTATTTTTATGTATGCTTGGTTCTAACAATTTTTGTATGTTCAACGAACTAGATTTTACGGAGACTGTGCATCCCGGACATGCGGTTCTTAAAAAGCAAAAAAAAAATTAACTCAAAAAAATATTTTCTTTATTTTCACACAGTCATACTCACTTCTTTGCATATATTTTTTTCTTATTTGTTTTTATGTGTGTGTCACCCATTATAAATTTAATCCTCACATTAATATTTTTATCATTTAGTTTATATATATGTATTTTTAATTATTCTTATATTTTATTTTGTAGTTTTTCCTCATTTTATTCGTATTTTTTTTTTACCCCCTCATTTTCGATTGAATAATATAAGCATGTCTTAGTTTTTGTGAGGCCCGGTTCGAGCGGTCGATCGGTCATAACAAATTTGCCTTTAACTAAATTTAGTACACATTTCATTTGATCAATTTCGGTCCCTGCTTCATTTGTCCACTTATCTTCTCATTTCTTTCTCATTCCTCTACTGCCTTACCCCATTTCATGCCCTATATTTTTCCCCACCCAACTTCAATCGATTTCACCATTTTTTTCACATCAAGGTATAAATTCATCATTTTTATCTTGTTTTTTTGTTGTTATTGGTTGGTAATTCTCATGATTATCGGGTTTATTGTATATTTTGACATTTTGTGAGTTTTTGTTGGGTGTGTTCCAATTGTTTTGTTCCAACATGTTTTATGCTTGATTGTTGATTAATAACCATTCATAAGCACAAATTATTGATCAATTCTTGTGTTTGTTCATGAATAGGGTATTGTTGTTGGTTCAAATGTCACTCACACACCTTTATACCCATTGGGCACACCAAGTGTTTGCTAAATTGGATAAACCAATTTTTTTGATATATTTAGCATATACTTGTGTATTTTTCACTCGTTGTCACACCTCGACACATTTTATAACAATCCGGTATGCTCTCACCCGGTTTCACACACTTGCGCACACCATTTCAACTTGTTCACTGACTAACTTTTAATTGCGCTTTACAATTTTTTTGTCTTGCCTAATTAATATTTTGTAGGTTGACATGGCCGAAATCAAAAAGTACAATTCAACCAAGTGTGCCCCCTCCCGAGGATTCATAGGATCTCGATGTGAAGGGGAAAGAGATTGATTTCATGCCTATTTTCAAACTCACCAGAGGACATTGGACTACCATTATGCGTGGAACCTTGATCGTGTGCCGAAAGTGGCTCGAGTCATCTTGCGTTCCCAATTGGGAGCATTTCCTCGCCACGAATGGTGGAATCAATGAGGTGTTGGTGCATATCTTTCATGTGACATTCGTGTTGGTGAAAGGGAGGCAGATGTCAGACGTGGCTCTAGTGAGGGGGTTAAGGATTGTTTTCAGCTGCTCGGACTTAGTGAGGTATATGGATGGAGCTTCAAACCTTGAGCCATCGATACATTTTGGGGACGAAAATATTTTTGGGCTTGACACATTGATTCAGGTGCTGGTACCGGGAGGGGTTTGGACTGATAAGAAAGCATTTCAGGCAGTTTGTATGGAGGATTTAACCCAATTGCTACATTATATCACTGTACTCTCCTTTATGGTCACTAGTAACTGGTTGGAGGTGCCCCATAAGCACGCGACATTCATCTACGCTCCCATGAACAACTCGGGCAACATTAATTTGTCCAAAGTTTTTTAAAATATGATGCCTGCTACCTCTAAAGAGCAAGACCACTGGTATTCCCTCTCATTTTATTTCCTCTCCACTCAGATTTGTTTAGAGAAGACTGTCTAGAGTTAGATTCTGATAGAAAGTGTGATCTGATGAAGCTCCTTGAAAAAGATAATATTTCGAAGATGTTGGGTCACCCTTGGGGACATATGGGTAGAAAGAGACCGAGGACAGAGGCTGCCGACGACGCTAATAAGGAGGCAAAAATTAAAGCGAATGAATAAGGCCCATAACAGCAGCTGTATGATTTGACGTCGCTGGAGGCGCATTTAGCAGCGATTGAGTTGCATATAGACCGTTGGTTTGATGCATTCGAGGCCGACTACTTACGAGATTTTATCATTTTTCACTTTATGAAGCGGGACATGTACACCTTCCAGCGAGGACGGGATGCGTAGCTGCCACCATATTATCAGAATCCTTATGCGCCGGGATCCTCTGGTGATGCCGATTCTTGAGTATTATTGTTGTAATGGGAATTCTATTTTTTTCCCTTTATTTCTTTTTATTTTATTGTAATAAGTTGTTTTGTGAAATTATGAGATTTGAAATGATAGTATACTTGTTGGTTATCTATTGGATTTTGATGCGTGTGGCCATCCATTTTTATAAAATCAAATGTTCACCATCAAATTATCTAGTATTCACACTTCATCCCCTCTATATTATTGTAACTTATGACATGATTTCCTTTAACTTAATTCTTGTTATTCATATTCTTGTTTTTCTTTTGTTTGTATAGGGATCACGTATGACTGCCTCGGGGATCTCTCCAAATTCGTGTGATTTATTTATCCCTCTACTTGTCATAGTGTCTTTAATTACATTAAGGACAATGTGCTTTCCAAGTTAGGGGGTGTGTGATCATTCATCTCAATTTTTATTTTATCATCGTGAGCTATGTGTATATTTATTAATTAAATTTAATAAAATTAAAAAAATTCAAATTTTCAAATTTTCAAAAGTTGTTTTCTTTATTTCTTTTCTCTTTCTTAGGCATCTTGCCTTAATTTCCTATGATAAATTTTATAATTTCCTTATCCAATTGCTAATTCAGTAATGCATTTTCTATTTCTTTCATGTTGTTAAACTTTACTCCTTAAAGTATTCAATATTGGGAATAAATGCGTCTATTAAACCTTGAAAACCCATAAGCACTTGAGCATATTTTATAAATGATTCAATAGGATAATATAACTTGGAATATTTTTGTTTCTTTATGTACACTAAAACTAAGCGAGCTTTGCTCTTTTCTTCGTTTGCGAGTGTTTATACATTACTCTTTCCTTCTCGAAAACGTTAAATTTGTTGGTAATCTCACTATTCTTTCATTAATATTTCATTAATTGAGTTCTTACATGAGTTGTGTTACTTTAGCATGATTTTTAAAGTTATTATGACTCGAGAATTACATAAATTTTAGCAAAGGATCATATGCCTTCTTTGTTATATCACCCACATTGTCCTTGACCTCTCCTTATGTATTTTCCTAGTCAACCCCCTTGAGCCTATATAATAAACCTTCATTTTAAAATCAAAAATCTCATAACCAACTCCAAATTGGAGTTATAAACCATACACATTACCTTTTCATACATTTGTTTGGAATGATACTTGGGGTTGAATAATGTTCTTGCTATGTGGCTGTAATTAAGCATGTGAGAGTGAAAAGAAGTGAGAAGTGAAAAATGAAAGAAAATAAGTGAAAAAAGAGAAAAGAAAATAAAAAGAAAAGAAAGAAGAAAAAAAGAAAGAGAAAGTACTATCGTTTTATACATAGTGTTCAATAGTCTTTATCATTTTCCAATGTTGTATTCAATGCTTGTTATGGCAATCATTTTTCAATTTTGAAATTGCCCACAATTTTCCATTATCCCAAGTGTTTCATCCCCAAACACCTTTGAATCGGTACATATTCCTTTCCTTTCATTACCTTAACTCCAAACCTACATTACAACCCTATAAAAGTCCTATGTGATCCTAAGGTGAATGTAATTCAAAATTTTAAATAATTGCGATAATCTGTGAAAATGTATTTCACATCTTTAATGATGATATCCTTTAATTGAGATTGCAAAGTTTTTATTTTATATATAGTATTCTTCATTGATGATATGTGTACGACCTAGTTTCCATTTACATTTATTCATTATGTTCACATTATCCCATGTGTAACACCTATTCCGAGTGCCTATATTTGTTGAGTGTAATATTCGAAGAGGATTGAGTGGAAGCGTGCTCTAATTTTTATTTGAACTACGCATTTTTATTGAATCAAAGTTTTTGCATGTGCACGCACACCACTCATATTTGAGGTTTTAATTCCATATAGTTATTATTTTAATAGTTTTGAATTATCAGGCAAAGTTCTTTCCTACGTTGTTAATAACATGTTGAAATATTTTGTTGTTGTTGAGATTGGCATATTGTCCGGTTAGGCATGTTTTGAGGAAATTTGATGTTTATGGATTTCATCCTTAAAAACCCTCACGAGACAACACTCGTCCATTAGGTTAACCTAGGGGTTTAACGGTTTATTGCATATGATGAATGAAATATGTCGCCCGTGAAAGTGGCATTTATATATTTTACACTTATATACATTTTGTATTATTTTTTATTTAACTGGTTTTATATTGTTTTATCACTAGGGACTAACAATGTCTAAGTTAGGGGGTGGAATACGTCACAAATATTGTATATTATCTCTCGTTTTACTTATGCATTCTAGTATAATTTTGTCCGTTAATTTTCGTATTTACGCTCATATACAGTTTAACTTTAGGTTTATATATATATATATATATATATATATATATATATCAGTTTGTGTGTGTGTTACAAGGTTTATTTGAGTTTTTATAGGTATTGGAATGCTAAATGGTGCAATTAGTATTTTTTGGGAAGTTTTCAATATAGTACATAATTTCAGGGGCATTCTAGTCATTTCAGCATTCGAGCTTCATACCTGAACTCTTCAGGAAAGTTGTATCCCTTCAAGTTATCTTCGCGTGGCCTCCAAATTTTTGTTAATCCGGTTCCAAACGAGCATGGTATGACCATTTTCCTGGGGAGATCTTTCTTGGTTATTAGGATAAATCATTTTCTTTTCTTTTCTCTTAATTTCTTTTACCACCTACTATATAAGTGGGGTTTTGTTGTATTTGAGGAGTTTGTTTTATCTTTTATTTTAGGTAGTTTTAGGTTTGAAATGGAGGATTTTGGGTTTTGTTTATCTCTTCTAGGTTTTGTACCCAAATAGGTTTGTATGTCACTATTCATCTTCTTCCTTGTTAATGTAAGCTTCCTTTTATTGTTTTCTTACTTTGTTACTTATTTACTTTCTTTGTATTATTTTTTGTTGGTTAATTAGTTGTTTTCATTTGTTAACTGGTTTATTTCTTGCTTTAATCATGTCTAATAGTTAAGTTAAGGGTTGGAGTCATATTTTCGCCATTAATGAGTGTCGAGCTTTGAAATCTAGGTTACGCATTTAATTGAAATCTCGTGTATTAAAGTTGGAATATTAGGCATTTAAATTTATTTGTTACACAACGTTAGTGTTTATAGCAATATTGCTAAACTAATCCAGGTGTGACCATTTTCGATTAAATATTTAATCTTGCATTTTTGGATTAAGCCCCTTCATGTATGATGTTTATAGTTAATTGAATATGATCGGTAAATTATTTTCGAACCAAAATCCTTTTTATGCATTGTTCAGCCCATGGCGGGGATATGATCTTATTCCCATTTTATTAATCTTTGATTAGATTTAATTAATGTAATAAAATTTTTTTCCCATTTTCTCCATTTTAAACCATCACCAACTTTTACACTTTTATTTGAGAAGTAATAAATAAATTAAATTCTATCAAACATTCCTTAAGGATTTTCGATACTCGGAGTAGCCGCTATACTCTATTAGAGTGTACTTAAAGTTTAAGTTTTTTACATTGTGGTTAAAAATCGTTAACAACGATTAGAATCTCTACACGGACGCTCGGTTTTTATCACATCACACTTCTCGGGAATAACCCAACAGGTGATAGGAATGACGCTCTGAATTTTAAATCCCAGTATTTGCCTCTGGGAAAAATGAATGTGGGAGTCAGTGGACCAGATAACTGGAACCTTGTTGATCAATCCATCAAAGATGGCATAGATGATCAACTCTACAAGCATTTCTCATTTCTCGATTATTTTAATAATAAGGCTCTATCTCAGGTTATTAAAGCATTGAGGACATACATGAGAAACCTTTGAAAGAAACATTTCCCGAAGGAGGCAATGAGCTCCGATATTTTGGCTTTGAAAGAGAGAAAGCCTCCCAATGTTGAAATGCTAGTGGAATAGTGAAATAATTTTTTATAGAATGAGGCGAAGGAGAAAAATTTGGTCCAAAGGGAGAAAAGAAAAAAAAAATAGGGCACAAAAAACTGATATCCACAGACTGGGATCCAAATTATATGAGAATTTGAAGAATGAATGGGGGAGTAGGACAGAGGATGCTCCAAATACCGACAAACAACCAAATCGGGCCAGTTTATTCATTCATTCTTGATGGGACAAAGATAATAAATTCCCACCGCACTTGGCTAAGATGCTGGAATCAATAGAGACCATCAGCAGTCAGTCCGGTTCAAACCCTAATGATGACTTTGACCTTGAAAATAATGCCCTAACCCAAAACTTTGCAAAGGAAAAGGGGGAGGACGAGAGTCGTTGGCTTACATATGCAAAAAAAAAAAATTCAACACATCACACCTCTCGTGAGTGATATTTCTTTGGTCAAGGATCGTGTCTCGTCCACTGAGGAAAAATAGTTCAAGACCGTTAGGGATGTCTAGGAGATTAAAAATAACCCGAGATTCTTATCGAATCCAATTGGGCAACTTATGAGACTTTTTCAAGGTTATAGTCCCCCAATTCCTCTTCAAGGTTACCCTTACCCTCCTCCTATAGGTTTTCCCATATCTTTCCCCTTCAAGTGTCCCTTCCCAAACACTGCCTCCTTCAACATTCCCCTCCTAAATTCTGCCTCCTCCAACATTCACCTCTTAAATGCTGACTCCTACAACATTCTCCTCCCAAATGCTGACTCCTTCAACATTCCCCTGTGACACCCTGCCTAATTAAACAACTGGTGATCAGTCATATATCCAATTAAAACAAGTTTCTCATCTGGTTCATTCTTAGCATCACCGTCGAAAACTTTTTAAAACATTACTAACCACCGATAATTCAAAAAATCGATGTCAAAATTTAAATCTTTTTATTTAACAATCAACAACAACAAAGCATTATTACATAAATACATCCCATACAATAGTAATATAAATCCATCCATAATATAAAAGACTAAAATGAAATAATACCGAATAAACCATCGGTTACAAAATCCAATATAAAATCCAACCTGAATAAAAATTCGAATACAAGGTATGACTATCATAAATGAAATAACTGAGGGCAACATGCCACAATAAAATACTGCCCTGCACCCTACACTAGGAGTGAAGTAACTGAATCGTCTAAGTCCAAATCCTTCAACCACCCATTAGTGTTGCAGCTACGCATCCTTAGAATAGATCATCCTGTTTGGCATCCCTGTGGCTCGACACCTAAAAGTTTTTTAAAAAAGATTTTGCAAGTATGGGTCAGAGACCAAGTAAAAATCATTTAAAAATATTTAGCAACTACTTAAATAATAGTTTAAATGAACAGTTAATACATACACATGTTAGGTTGCAAACACTCCCTTGAGTTCCTCATCTCTCATCTATAATGCGCACCTAACGTTTGCTACTCAACCCCACCTAGTCAATTCTAGCCAAACAAACTATGTAGCCCGTATCTAATAAACCCAAATCAATCTAGATCCTCTGTATCGCCCATATAGTACGCTATCGAATACCCTTAATAATCAACATCTCTCTTATGTTATTATTAAACCCCAGTTACCCTTTCCACATAGGTTATTGTTCAAGCCTTGCCATTTAAGTTTCTCTACTTAAACTTTATTTTAGATATTCACTAACTATCTTCCTACTATTCACACATTAGTAGTTTCACCATTATATAAATATACCATATCTAAGCTCCCTACTAATTACTCTTTAATAGATTAATCGTTCTTTAGATACATACTACCTCGTCTCTCTACTAGCACACATAAGTAGATTATTTGTGTTGTATATATTTTACACACCATATATACTATAAGTACACACTATGCTTTATATTTTACACACCATATATACTATAAGTACACACTCAGCTATTATATCCCTGTATCACACATTAATGGATATTGGTGCGTAATGTTACCCCAAACCCAATAGTTATTCCATATGCATTGGTTCAGAATGTTACCTCGACCCTAATATTCAGAATAATTTAATTTAGATACGCACAACTAACTAGTTTGAAATCGTAAGTCTGCTATCCAAAACTCATAGCGCCCACCCGTATTTCCACGCAAATACATTTATTAAATGTACACCCATTTCTCTTTAAGATGGGCAAGGCTTTTCAAATTTTAGGATTAATTGTTCACATACTTAAGTCAAATAAGATTTCACTATCTTTCTCGTCCAATAATTTCACACAGTAGATAACATCGCAAGCATATATATATATATAAAACCCGACACCACCCAGACTCAACTGTGGTGTATACTGTAAAACATATCAAAGGTATATATATTTACCATCCATTATTTATATACTAGTACGACACCCCGAAACATAGCTGCGGTGCATGCATACTCTGCTATCATGTCTAGGTACATCTCTCGCTGTACAGGGGACTGTTGGTTCGACTTCTCTCACGAAGCATATATATCAAATCACACATATTGAAGGCGAACATAGTTCCAAGTTAATGGGCTACGCACATACCTACGCACCTATATGACCGTCAACACTATCATGCTCAATGATAGCCCGTACCTAGTATCTATGTTCTAGTGGTGCAAATCAAAATTCCCCCGAAGGCTCGTCAAGATATGATCGTCCACAACGCGCAACCTCCAGTCGATAGCAAGCAGCGTAGGTATGTCATCTCTCATCTATAATGTGCACCTAACGTTTGCTACTCAACCCCACCTAGTCAATTCTAGACATTCTAACTAGGTAGCCAGTAGATAATAAACCCAAATCAATCTAGCTCCTCCGTACCACCCATACAGTACTCTATCGAATACCCTTAATAATTAAAATCTCTCTTATGTTATTATTTGATCGAGTGGAAAAATCGAGAGTCCATGTAAATACGCTAGTCGTTGTTATTGACTTGCAACCGTAATATAAAAACCTAAACTTTAACTACACTTTTGCGGACTATAGTGGCTAGTTTGGTTATCGAATCCTCAGGGAACTAGGTTGAGTGAATGTGACGACAAAGGTCAGACTGTTAACCCTAACTTAACTCTAAAAAGAAATAAAAAGATAATTGAGATGGGAAATAACTAATTAACTTAATGCACACAAAATTAAACTACTGCATTAACTATGGAGCAAAATTAACTAACTAAGAATGACTTAATAAGAATGAAGGGAAAATAGGTTGGGAATACAATCCCCCAATCCTTAGTAATTACTTAGCAGAATATACAAATTATAAATTAGAAGTTTGAATGAATCCAGTATTTGTAGATCCTAAGCATTACATATATGAGGTTCAATCCCGCGTCATATGAAATCAAAGGGAAATATAAAGCGATGCTAAACAATTTTACGCACATTATATTCTTAAACATACCAAGTACCTAGGGCAATAGAGATTAAAAGACCCATAATGATTGTAGAATTATCTTGCATGACTCTTTCAAAATTTTAATTTAAATTCTATTTTCTACATATGTAATTTGCATTGGGATGGGTTCATGCATCCCAACCCTAAAAAAACTTAGCTAGACATAATTTTATTAAATGAAAACAAAATTCTAAATGTGCAAGAAATCAAAGGTCTATTATGCATTGAAAAGAAACTTGAATTGAGAAACAAAAATTAAACTACAAGAGCAATTTAAACTTACAATATGGAATAAATGGAAAGTAGAAATTAGCAATACTTGAATAGAAGAAAGAAATCTGAACTTGAAACTTGAATATTGAATAGCTCTTGTTCAACTTACAAAATCCTAAGAAAATATGAAATTATATGCCAAAAGGAACTCTCTCTCTTCCTTCCTTCATTACTCTAGGGCTTGGATTTTTATAATACCCAAATATGACTTTTACAATGACTCTCCACGTTTTACAACTAATAAAAAGGAATTATAGAAGAAATTTCAAGAGTTGAAACTCTTCAGCTTCCAGAATTAATTTCAACTTTGACTTTATTTCTCCAACTTTGACTTGCCATATCTTTTGATCCAGAGCTTCGATTTGACTGCCGTTTTTTCCAGTGTTCTTGTAATTTAGAGCTCTTAAACTTTAGTTATGATTCAAATTCGAACTTCGGATGTAGAGTTACGCTTTTTCCCTTTGACTTGTCTTCCTTTGTTCCATTCCTTTCTTCTGGTTTCTTTTTCTCTTTTCTTTGCACTAAATATCTATAAAAACAGTAAGAAATACACGAAACTCGGGGTACTTATTAGAAGAAGTCATTAGCAATAATATTGGATAAAAATAAATCAATTACGTTGTTCGAGGTACTAAAACTACCAACTTAGGAGGATAAATTCAGAAGAATTTATGCCTAGTCAGCTACACACATACCTACGCACCCATATGACCGTCAACACTATCGTGCTCACTGATAGCCCGTACCTAGGTTCTATGTTCTAGTGGTGCGATTCAAATTCCCCCCGAAGGCTCCTCAAGATGTGATCGTCCACAACGCGAAACCTCCACTCGATAGCAAGCAGCGTAGGTATGTCATACACACAATAAATCAAATTATAGATATTTTCTCCACATATATATCAGTAATATTAATAGGGAATACGCACATCACATATCACAAGTCTCATACGTAGTATATTTATATCCCGAATATCCCATATATTAATGTATTATTACTTAAATCATAGAATAGGTGTTAACTCCACCTATATATATGTAACAACAATAGGGCATACACACATCCCATATCACAAGCCTCATACGTAGTATATTTATATCCCTAATATTCTACATATTACATAATTTATAACTTCGTTTATTACTATACGTTCCCGAGTATTTCTCAACACTCGAAGGGTATCATTTATTCCACATACAGGATTAGAAGGTAAAATATCTACCCCCTACTGGTCTAAGTCTTTGTTTAACTCGAATTATCCTTCAATTTAGATTTTTCCTCTCAATTAATCCAAATTAATTTAGCCCCTAAACTTCCCTCGTAGGTCACACCTAAAACCTAAACTAGGCCTACCGGTGTTGCAATATAATTCCCTTATATTAAAAATTAAATCCCACAAATGAATTTTGAACTATTTCCAAAGGTCCTAAACAAAAAGGAAATTATTAGCCAAAACTGGATAACCGTATCCATTAGAAAATTTTCTAGCAGATTAAACACCTTGTAGTAAAATATCAATTACCCCGTCTACCGATCTCCGACTGACTTGATTCTAAGCTCATTTTAAAGATAAGACATAGAGGTTTCCAGAAATGTATGTATCTCACTCTAATTCTAATTACAATTGAAATGGCATACGTTTAAAATTACATAAAAATATGGCAGATTACTATGCTGGAAGATCAAACACCCTATAGTAAAACATCGATTACTCCCTCTATAGAACTCCGATTGACCTGATTCAAAGCTCATTAGAAAGCTAAGACATGACCTTTCCTGGAGGTAATGGATATAACTCTAATTCTAACTATAATTAAAATGGCATATGTTTAAAGTTACATTAAGAATTCTGGCAGATTGGCATCTTGTGTTCATCAATTAAACCCTAAGTCATTCAAGATTCATGTTTTTGAATCAAGAACCCATCAAGATTCAAAATTAATCGTCAAATATATTCTAATATCATTTTATCTTCACATAGAGATAAATTTCCAATGAAAATTTTACACAAAAACATCAAAAAGATTCAACCCAAGAATCAAATTCTCCCTTAATTAACATAAAACCCTAATTTTCTCATATTCATCAACTTTAATAATCAAGAACTCAGATTTATCTCTTATTAATCAACTCAAACCCACTAATTTCATATTATCATCATTAAGGAACATCTCTACATGCATTATTACTTTATTTTACGAATTAACGCCTCCCAAATTCATATAAAACTTCCAAAAAATATGAAATCAAACCCTATCCCACATGGGTATTATAACATGATTGATATAAATTATCATTTAAATACTTGCCTCTCAATAAAAGGTCTGAAATTCGTTGATAAGATGGTGTGGTGGTTCTCCCCTCCTCCGTTCTCGATTCCGTTATGTTCGGGGCAAAACTGTGTAGGAAACTTAGTTCTCCCCTCCTCTTCCTCTCCTATGGCTTCTATCCCTTTTTATTTGTGTTAACCCTAGCCCCTCTCTCTAATGGGCAGATATACAGGTACAATTTTTGGAGTTTTCTATGTTCCAAACTCCCGAATGACCGAAATACCCTTAAACTGTGTCGGGATGATCTAAAATCGTCCCGGGACCTAAACTATACACCCGAGTACACTTTTTCGACCCTTTCGGAACCAACCATGGCCTCAAAATCACCATCCGAGTCACTATATAAAATCCTCTTATTTTACCTCAAAATACGCCACGTGTGAAATTAAGCTTAGACTGAATTAATTAAATCTGAATCATCGAATTAAATAATTTCTCCCAATTAAATAAATTCTTAGGTCATTAATTTAATTAATTTCCATTTTCTCCAAAAATATGGGGTGTTACATCCCCTTCCCATGTCTCTACCTGTCACGGGACTTGGATCATCGTCAACAACTCACGGTGACTATGGCCAACATTACTGTTTCAGGGACCTGAGAAATATGAGGACTGTTGGGGTGTGTACACTCATGTCCATAGTTATCGAAACTTTAGTACACGGTCGAGCTTCGAAGAGGAGAGAGGCTCAAATAATGGTCAATCAAATATACAAAGATTGTGGAGATGTACCTGTGCATGTTGACAGTGGGGAAGGGAGGGAATTGAGGAATTATGCTAACTCTTTTATTGTTTGGCCAGTTTATCTATTAGCCAAGTTCTAATAATATTTTTTTTCTTTCAGTTGCAAAAATATTTATTTGTTTCAGTTGTAATAATTTTCTTTTGTTTCAGTTGTAAGAGTATTGGTTTTGTTCCAGTTGTAATAATATTTTTTTTTGCTTTTATTGTAAGAATATTATTTTCGTTTCAGTTGTAATAATATTTGTTTAACCCATTACCACATGAATAAAATTTGAAGATTATTACATGGAGTTTCCACAATACAAAGAGTGGATGGGAGAGACTAACAGAATAATAACTAATCATGTAAAGGGCGTTCGAGAATTTGTTAGTGACAAGATTGTGTGTCCGTGCACCCATTGTATGAACGAAAAATATAAGTAATTAGAAGACGTTGAGTCTCATTTAATAAAGTGGGAAATCTGACAAGTCTATAAAATATGGACATACCATGGTGAAACAAATATACCTTATATTCTGAAAGAATTACCGGTACCCGACCTCCTAACAAAACTCCAATGAGTGAAAGTGGTACATGATTCACCACCACATCGTTCATCGATCGACCTAACTGATGATGCTTATGGATTCCAGGACCATTAAAACCACCAACCTATGGATACAAATAATGTACATTATGACCAAGTAAATTAACAATTTGATGCTGAACTACTAGGAGATCAGGAATACATACAGTTGAAGGTCAATGAGGCTAGACCATTATATAAAGATTGCGATGAATATCCCTCATTATTATATGCAATGATTAGTTTGCATAATTTGAAGGATCAATTTCGTTTGTATGGGAATAACGTAACCGAAATTCTAAAGTTTTTTGAAGAAATTCTTCCAAAAGAGAACACGTTACTAGACAATTATCCTACCACGAAGAAGAGATTCAAGGGTTTGGGTATAAAATAAAAATCTATTCATACATTCAAGTATTATTACATATTGTACCACAATGAACACGAAGAGAAAGATGAATGTCCTGTGTGTAGTGAGCCTATATATGTGGTTTGTGAGAATAGAAAGGAGAAACCTGTAAAAAATCGCAAGTTCTCGTAAGTCCTACAAAAGGTTTTTAAGTATTTTCCACTTGGGCCACGATTAAAACGGTTTTTTACTGTATCGTGGATAGTGGAGGCCATGACGTGGCATGGTTGATGTGAGAAAGGTGGAAATCTTATGCGTCATCATGTTGATTCACCCATCAGGAAAATTTCTAACGCATAACACCAAGAATTTGCAAAGGAATTCTCAACATTTGTCTTGTAATCTCAATGAAGTGTTTAACCCTTTCGGTAATTTAAGTAATAGTCATGGCGCCTTTAAGTCTCCCTCTGATACTATGAATGAGAAAAGAGTTAACATTATTATCTTAGTTGATACCGGGGTCAAAGGCTCCCAACGATTATATTGATATATTATTAGCATCATTAATCGAACAACTTAAAGAGTTATGGGATAAAGGCGTGACTACATTCAACTCTCATAAGGGTGAATAGTTCACACTCAAAGCAATGCTGATGTGGGCGATCCACGACCTTCCTGCTTATGGGAACTTATCCGGTTGTATTGTTCATGGTTATTATGGATGTCCTATATATAGGGAGGAAACTAAAACCTTTTGGCTACAACATAGTAGTAATATGAGTTACGCGAGTCATCATTGATTTCTGCCGACTAGTCCCTTTTAGGAACGATAAGTCCAACTTTTTTCTTGTTGGTCTCGAGCGCACAACGCCACCTACTCGACTTTCTGGTCAATAGATCGAAGAGAATTTATCGAGAGGTATAGTGTGTTCGTGTAAGGACACAACCGTTGTGTGATTCGCCGTCGTGATACAAAAACCTAATCTACTACTACACTTACGAGGCAAGCATAGCGGTAAGTCGAGTATCGTAAGAAATCCACAGGGAGTGATATAATTTTAGACTGGTAATTATTTTAGTACTTCAGAAATAAAAGCGTAAAAGGTGATATAGTGGTTATGGTGGAAAATGAAAAGAAACCTTTAGTCTACACAAAAGTAGAGCGAGAGTCGGGATCGCATACTACCACACGGATCGAAACAACTACTAATTAGAATTCCATCTCAAAAACATTTAACCGAGCATTTACAATTAAGCATAAACTTCATGCAATACGACATTTAACCCAAAGTTGATTGAATAAACATTTAAATAAAAAAAATCACACGCGGATTAAATTCGGACTGTTGCTGTAATCACTAAATTTGCATGACAAATAAAGTTAAACGCATAAAAATCCAAATTTAATACACGCAGTTTCAATTAAATGCAATTTTACACAAAACCTAATTTTCGGAGCTCGAGGTCGTTAATGTCGGAACACAACCCCCACCCTATTTATCTAAGGTCTAAGCATGAATTAAACTAAATAGGTAGATTAAAACTATAAATAACTAAATTAAACTAATTATCTAGGTAAGGAAAATGAAGAACATAGCTATATTAATGGAGAGGATAATGAATAATTCAACTTACAAACCCAAATGGATGTCACCCCAAGAAGAAATGAAGATAATCTCTCAAAATCAAACCCTAACCTAAAATATCTCTTAAAAACTAAGTGACTCTTATTATTACAACAAATATCTCTTATATAGTAAGCTGGAATTAAAATAGAAAAGAAAAGGAAAAAGAAAAGGCAAGGCAAAATATCAAAGAAAAATAGGGGATCGATCGATTGAACCCAAGGGGTCGATTGATCGATAGTTCAAAAACATGCCTACTGTCTCCCATAATTTTAGAAATAAGAAGGGGTCGATTGATCGACCCTTTTGGTCGATCGATCGATGAAGCAGGTCTGATCCAAGCTACGCTATTTTGATTTCCTTGTAATTCCCATTCGCTAAAAATCCCATAACTTCTTCGTTCGGACTCGGAATCGAGCACTGTTCATGGCCACGCAAAGCTTACCAGGAGGGATACAACTTCTGTGAGATGTTGGGCCAGGTAACCAAACTATGAAATGACCAAAATGCCCTTGCGCGAGCAATCGTGTACGGAACATCACCGAAATGCATCTACACTTCATACTAAGCATCTGAATACCTATAAAAGCTCATTTAACCCCTGTAAAACATGTTAACATAGAAATCCGAGGTTGTTGAGTTAACGAGAATAAATATATGGATTACGATACCTGAGGGGGCTAGTAACACGTAGGTTAACGGGTGAAATACGCAATATTTGTGTCGTATCACACCCCCTAACTTACATATTGCTAGTCCTTAGTAATGAAATAAGATAAAACAAGAACTACAAGTAAACCAACAATAGAAGATAGCATAAAACGAGAAAAATAGATAAAGGTCACTTTTGCGGACGATTCAATTGCATTTAGCATATGCAATAAGCCGTTAAACCCATAGGTTACCCTAGTCGACGAGCGTCGTCACGTGAGGGTTTTCAGGGATGAAACCCACAAACATCATACTGTTTCCTCAAAATATGCCCAATCAAGCATGCGACGAACTCAACAATACAAATAAGATTTCATACGCATTATTAGCAAAATGAACGAATTCAAATGAAAGTCCGTAGTTATTAACATTATAGAACGAACTTCATAGAATCAAAACCTTAAAAGTGGGAGGGGAGCGAGCACATGTAAAATATGACTTGGTAAAAACTTAAATAATTCGGATAATTAACATGAAAGCAAACATATATCAATCCTCATGGGCATTACACTCATCAAATGAATTCACTTGGAACGGGGAGGAGACACACGGGACATAAGGGCATAAGGAGTATGTGAAAAGGGAAACTAGGATGCACACATGTCGCAAATGAAGAACGCCATATAGGAAATTAAAAAATGTAATCTCAATGAAAGATATCGCTCAATAAAAGAGGCAAAATTCATTTTCACAGATGATCAAAACTATTTTAACTTTTAAACTAAATACACCCTAGGATCACATAGTACTTATAGGTTTTTAATGTAGGCTAGGCTAGGGAATTAAACGAAGGAGATGTATACACGGATTCAAAGTATTCAGAATGAAAAACTTGGAATAATGGGAAATAGTGGGCAATATCAAAAGTGAAAAATGATTTCCAAAATAAGCATTAGATATGAAATGGAGAGCAAAAAGGATAATTGAACACTATTAACAATATATACAAAAGTTTTTTTTCCCCTTCTTTTCACATGTTTTCTTTTGTTTTTCACTTTTTCTTTGCTTTTTTCACTACACTTTCTTCTTTCCTCACTTTTTTCGTGCACAAATTGCAACCACACTATACAGCATCATTTAGTCCTAACTATCATTCCAAACAAAGGCATGTAAGGTAATATGTATGGTGTAAAACTAAAAATGTGGAGTTAGTTATGGGATTTTGGATAAAGAAACGAAAGGCTAGAATTTAGGCTCAAAGGGGTTGACTAGAGAAAATATAAAAGGTGAGGTCAAGATGAAAATGGGTGAAATAAAAAAGACTACCTATGATCATTTCATAAAGTTTACGCAATTCTCGAGTCAAAACTATTTTATGAAAATCATGCTCAAGTAACACATTTTAAGATTTAAACTCAATTAATGAACGATCAATGAAAGAATAGAGAGATTACCGACGAAATCAACATTTTCAAACAGGAAAGAAAAGTGTATAACACTCACAAACGAAGAAAAAGACCAAAGCTCACTCGGTGTAAGTATATACAACGCAACAAAGGATTATCGAGTTATAAAAATCTTAAACCAAATCAATATAACAAGAAAAGCGCATGTGCTCATGGGATTAAAGTTTAATTCATGAAGTTATTCATAATATCAATGATTTAAGGACTAAAGTCTAATAACTTCTAAAATCGAGAACATGCATCATTGAGTTGTCAATTGGATCGGGAAATTGTTGAAGTTTATCATCGGAAACAAAGGCAAAATGCCCAATAAAGGAGAAAAAAGAAAGAAAATATTTTTGATATTTTTTTAATTTTTAACAAAAAGCATGCTTCGTAACTAAATTGTGGTCAAATTTAAGGACTAAACATTAAATAGATAAATATCCTACACCCCCTAATTTAAATGTTGCATTGTCCCCAATGCATCCATTAAAGAACACAACACAAAGATACAAAAAGAATGATATTACCCAAAATTGGAACGATCTCCATAACTACAAGTCCAAATGAATCTACGAAACAAGTTAGTATAAAGCAAAGAAAGAATATTTATTGATATATTAAGTTAAAAGAATTTATGTAGTAAGTCACAACAATATAGAGGGGCTAAAGTGCAAATACTAGATAAATTGATGGTGAACATTTGATTTTATAAAAATGAAAAGTCACACACATCAAAATCCAATACACAACAACAAACTACATTACTATTTATCATTTCATAACTTCAGTACAAAACAACTTAATACATAACAACTAATAAAAATAAAGAAATACAAATAAAAAGGAAAATACGTAATAATATTTGATCCCAAAAATACACAAATGAACCCATAACAGGAGCCTAGTGTCCGGAACCACTAGCATCATAAGGACTCTGAAAATGTGGCGGAGTGACGTATCCTCCCTATGCTGATGCATATACAAGTCTCTCATCATGTTCTGCAGCATGCGAAACTCCTATCGCCGCTCTGCTCTGTCCTGTTTATACTCTGCCCTCTGCTGCTCTAGCTGAGACTCCATAGAAGCCCGACAAACTTGGGTCTCCCCCCACCGCTGGTCCTGCAGTGCCTAGTACGCCTTAAAGCGGGAGTGCGAATCTGTATGTGGCACTTGAGAACTGTTCCCCTCCTCCATCTGCCTAATCTCGGCCTCCTCCTCAGCCTCGTCAATCGCCTATGTACTCTATCTCTTAGCACTCGGCTTCCTCCAAGGGTGGCCCAACATCTTCGAGATGTTATTCTTATTTAGAAGCTTTAGCGGGACAGGCTTGCAGTCAGAATCAAATTCAGGATAGCCGTGCGATAAACAAATATTTGTGATGGGGGAAGTAAATGGAAGGGAAAATGTGCGGTCCCTCTCCTTTGCAGAGGCATACATCATGTATAAGAAAATGTTGGGCAAACTAATATCGCCCAAGTTGTTGATGAGGGTGCTGACAAATGTTGCGTGCTTATGGCACACCTCTGACCGGTTGCTTATTACCATAATGGAGTGCACATTGAGGTAATGAATTAATCTCGACAAATCATCCATTTCGGTCGAGCGAAAAGCTTTCTTATTAGACCATACCTCCCCAGGTGCAAGTGCCTGGATTAATGTGGTAAGCCCGAACATCTCCCCATCTAAAAAATAACTGACTGCTCAAGGTCTGGAACACCCGTATGTCGTGATAAATCCAAGCGGCTAATCTGAATTCGAACCCCCCAAACCATGGCCTCATAGGTAGACGACCTCCCTTTAACAGCTACAAAAGTCGCATAAAACATACGGACTAACTCCACATTAATACGCCTGTTTGTAGTAAGAAAGAGCTCCCAACTGTGCCGACGTGAAATAGTGCGCACAACCTCTGGCAACTCCTCCAAGTTACATGCATAGTAGCAGGCTAATTGCCTATGTCGCAGATGAAAATAGGCTTGGAACCAATCACGTTCCTGTTTGCAACGGAAACCATCAACGCCCCGGCTGGGCATGCTCCTGGTAGAATCATATTTCCTTAACTCGGACATTTCAATCTACAAAACAATAATTAGGCAAAACAAATAGAATTGTAAAGCGCGATTAAAAGTTAGTTAGTGAACTAGTTGAAACGACGTGTGCAAGAGCATGAATCCGAGCGAAAATATCCCACACTATGTCAAAAAGTGTCGAGGTACGACAACAAGTGAAAACCACTCAAATGTGCGCTAAAAAGGGATTGAAAAATTGGTTTAGGCATTTTAGTGAACACTTGGCATGCAAAGTGTGGAATAAGGGTTCGTGAATGCCATCGGAACCAACAACCAAACCCCATTCATGAACAATCACAATTAGCAATCAACAATAAGTGTTCATGAATGTATATTAATCAACATATAGGCACAATAATTGTTGGAACACACAAAATGGAGAAAAACTCAAAATATGTCAAAAATTTGATAAACTTAGGAACATGACATATAAACAACAAACCAACACAAATACACGTACTAAGTAAGTGTTAATACCTGATTTAAGTAGAAAAATGTTCAGTTTGAGAGAAATAAGGGGTGGGAAATTCTAGGGCACGAAAATAGGAAGAGAGGGGAGAATAAGAGAGTAGAAGCAGAATGAAAAAAGAAAAAGCAGATCACGACTTAAACTGGTCAATCGATCGATTGACCCCTGGGGCTCGATCGATCGACTCCCCAGTTTAAAGGCCACTGCATTACTGTTCAATAGGGGGGAATGGGAATAAGGGATATTAAAAGAGGGGTGGGGGTGGAATATATATATAAATAAATATAAGTATACTAGAGTATAAATAAATAAAAATTAAAAATAAAAAAACACAAAATAAACAGAAAATAAAACAAATATATATATACACACACACACACACACACACACACAAGACAAGCACACAAAGTGAAAAAAAATATACACGAGCGACACTAACGCACACAAATGAAAATGAAAACTAAAAACTAAAAAAACAAACAAACAAATGCAAATAAGTGAGTATGAGTGTGTGCAATATGAACAAAAATCTTTGTCAGTAAACTCATTTTTTAGTTATTGTTACAACCGCATGTCCGGCACGCACAATATTCACAAATTCAAGTTCGTTGAACCTACAAAAAATGTTAGAACCAAGCATACCAAAAAGAAATAACAACAACATATCTAATAACACTAGACAAAATTAAAAAGAAATAAAAACTTAAAGGAAGGAAAAAACTAATTATGTACAACCTACATTTTGGACTTCTAATTAACTATATACTAAAAGTCGAAATATTTGAGGGTCCATCCAAAAAACAATTTGACTTTTAAGTATCAATAATGGACCCTCCCAAAAATGCATGCCTCCCAAAAAATGAGAATTCCGTTTGAACAACGGAAGGCATGTGCGAGGCATAAAAATTGAACCATCGCCAATTTGAAATTTAGGAAGGACGATAGGGGATTTGGATAACAAGGGGGAAAGGTACACTTGGGATACAAGAAAAATGAATTCATCTTCCTAAGAATTTTCAATTGGAAGGGGAGATGTTACACACAAGGGGGGAAAGTCCATCGAAAACAAGTCCGGTAGAGAGTCCTCATTGGCAAAAGGCTTACAAGTTTCGATAATTTCTACCGACTCATAGGAATCAACCAACAATTCTAATAGTTCGATTATGGTAAAAGAACATGGCGATGAAACAAATCCAATCTCAATCAACTCATCGTCGGAAGGAGATTGAATTTCGGGGGAAAACGACTCATTTACAATGACAAATTCTTCAAAAAGACAAGGTGGAACACTAGTTTCTACCTCCTCGTTGATATGAAAATAATAATCAAGCTCATTGCAAACTGCTTCAACTCTCAATTCATCATCGCTATCGTCAACCGCGCTTTGGAGGAAAAGAATGAAGGTTTCTTCCAAAGTAGGATTCCTCGATTTAAGAGTCTCGGACTCCTCATTTGGTTGAAACTCGTCTTCAAAATCATCGGAATAAAAGTCATCATTGGATTCGAATAATGAAAACTTGAAAACTATCCCCAATGTAGGAATCATTAGAATGACCGTAATAACTATAAAAGAAAGACATTATTACCAAATTGTTCATAGATGGATAATCCGAGCAAGAAAGTGAGCAACCACGAATCAAAGTTTCTTAGAGCTCAAGTACGCTATCCTATAAAAAAAAAGTTAAAACAAAGAATACAAATAGGAAATGAAAAATACTATGAACTGATAAAATTATCACTATCTAAAATACCCTCCCGGTAACGGCGCCATTTTGATCGAGCGGTAAAAATGTGTTCATGTGAGGACACAATTATTGTGTGATTCGCCGACGCGATGAAAAAACCTAAGCTACTACTAGACTTGTGAGGCAAGCACAACGGTAAGTTGGGTATCATAAGAAATCCACAGGGAGTGATAGAATTTTAGGTTGGTAATTGTTTGAGTACTTCAGGAATAAAAGCGTAAAAGGTGATATGGTGGTTACGATGGCAAAAGAAAAGAAAAGTTAAGTCTGCACAAAAGTAAAGTGAAAATCGGGATCGCATACTACAACACGGATCGAAACAACTACTAATTAGAATTTCGAGTTGAAAACATTTAACCGAGCATTTACAATTAAGCATAAACTTTATGCAATAAGGAATTTAACTCAAAGTTGCTTGAATAAACATTTAAATAAAAATGATCTCACGCGGATTAAATTCGGATTGTTGCTATAAACACTAAAGTTACGTGACAAATACAGTTAAATGAATAACAATCCAACTTTAATACATGTGGTTTCAATTAAACACAATTTTACACAAAACCTAATTTTCGGAGCTCGCGGGCCGTTAATGGAGGAACATAACCACGACCCTATTTATCTAAGGGCTAAGCATGAATTAAACTAAATAACTAGATTAAAACAATAAATAACTAAATTAAACTAATTATCTAGGAAAGGCAAATGAAGAACATAACTATATTAATGGAGAGGATAATGAATAATTCAACTTACAAACCCAAATGGATGTCACCCCAAGAAGAAATGAAGATGAGCTCTCAAAACCAAACCCTAACCTAAAATATATCTTCAAAACTAAGTCTGTCTTCTTATTACAACAAATATCTCTTATATAGTAAGTTGGAATTAAAATAGAAAAGAAAAGGAAAAAGAAAAAGCAGGGCAAAATATCAGAGAAAAACACGGGATTAATCGATCGAACCCAAGGGGTCGATCGATTGAACCCAAGGGGTAGATTGATAGATGGTTGAAAAACATGCCTAATGTCTCCCACGATTTCAGAAATAAGAAGGGGTCGATCAATCGATGAAGCAGGTCTGATCCAAGCTGCCTTGTTTGATTTCCTTATAATTCCATTCCGCTAAAAATCTCGTAACTTCTTCGTTCAGACTCGGAATTGCGCACCGTTTGTGGCCACACAAAGCTTGCGAGGAGTGATACAAATTCTGTGAGATGTTGGTCCAGGTGCTCAAACTATGAAATGACCGAAATGCCCTTACGCGTGTGATCGCTTACGGAACTTCACCGGAAGGCATCTGCACTTCATACTAAGCATACGAATACCTATAAAAGCTCAATTTAACTCCTGAAAAACATTTTAACATAGAAATCTGAGGTGTTATGGTTAACGAGCATAAATATATGGATTAACATACCCGAGGGGGCTAATAACGCACAGGTTAATGGATGAAAAACGCAATATTTGTGTCGTATCAAGAAGGCGGCGATTGCGACTACGAGGAATAGGTACATAGGCAAATACCCCCGATTCGTATACCCAAAGCATAAAGGTAGGGGGATACAAATGGCCATAGTAAAGCAATGTCGTGTTCCAGGCGATCGATATTTATTTATTTGTCTTATTAGAAAGATCACCGTGTAAGGAATGTAATTGATATGATGCACACAGAGAAGAGTGTTGCAGAACATCTAATAGGAACATGTCTGGGTGGATCGCATTCCAAAGATAGAGAGTCGGACCATCGAGATCTACATGATATCAAAATAAAGAAGAAACTATGTTTAAAAAATGGTCCTACAACAGGAAGAATTTCTACCCAGGGATGCTTTCATTTTGACTACTAGTGAGAAGAAGATCCTCTTAGACATGTTGCTCAAATTGAAGACTCCAACCAGTTATTCTGATAATTTATGTAGGGTAGTAAGCTACCAAGTAAATGACTTGAAATAGTGCAAGTCTCATGACTAGCACATAATCATTCAATTAATACCTCTATTATTTTGGCATTACTTTTCCAGACACAAAGATCTCCGCCGAGAAATTATGAAATCAGTTTGTGTTTTACCCTACTTTGTATAAAAGTGTTAAACATAAGACACTTGAAAGCTGCGAAATCAACTTTATCCAAGGCACTGTATGTATTAGAGAAATATTTTACTCCATCGTTCTTCGATATCAACATCGACCTGCTTGTGCATTTATGCGATGAAGCTTTATTATGTGGTCCCATTAGGTATCGTTGGATGTATCCCTTTGAGCACTGCATTAAATATTTCAAATATTACTTAAAGAATACACGGTATATTGGAGGGTCAAATGCTGAAGAATACGTAACGATGGAATCATCGTTGTATGTTAGGGAACATATGCCAAAACAAGAGGTGAGGAGGTTCAATCCTCATGGAGAACGAGTTAACAAGGAAACTAAAGAGTTTGAGGAAGAATTATCATTTGGGAACCCCAAAGAGGTGAAATTCATAAATCTGCAATACGAACAAGCAACTCGTTATGTCTTCAAATCGCAAGTTGAATTCGAAGAATGGAGAGAGTGAGTATCAACTGAATTCTTCTTCTTTGATTATATGTATTTGATTTCGCTTCACCTCCTCAATACAAAAACCTAAACTATTGACTACACTCTTTATGGAAGTATAGCGGTCAGTCGGAGTATCGAATCCATAGAGATTAGTTGTTACAATTCTATTAATTTAATACTTCGCAAGTAAAAGTGTAAAAGATAAAATTTAACAAAAGAAAATATAATACTAGGCACGTGTATAAATTACGATTAAAAAAGGAATAAAAACTATATATTTCGGCTAATATCCCTCACCTAGAGTTAATTAGTATCAATGGTTACAGGGGAAGATAAGTCTACCAAGATTAAATCTCAATTTATCAATTAATTAAATCTAGAATTGTTACCCCCTAAATTTTCATAAAAGCCTATTATGATTTTGGCGCAAAAAAATACCCCGGAAAGGACACACGCAAGGTCGTAAATATGGCGCATACATGATATACATCATTAAATATCCTAGGCATAAAATCAAGAACAAGCCAATCAAATTAAACTCATAAAACCCATCACTAAAGCAAATCAACCAAATCAACCCAAGGTAAGTTCAATCAATCACAACCTAAACTAAATTAGCTAGAAAACATGTTAAATGGCATTGATTAAATGAAAGCAAGTAAATGAAATCAATTAAATCTAGATTACAAAGCAAGTAAAAAAATAACAAAGAAAGAAAAACAATAATGGAAGCTTGTATTAATGAAAGAGATGATGAATAGTGTGCTTACAAATAGATTTCGCTGAAACAATATGAGAGAGAGAAGCAAAACCCAAAATCTCCTCCAAACCCTAGACTTCTCTAACCTAACTACTAAAATAATGATAAAAACAAGATAATGAAAGAGGTATCGTTAAATACACAAAATCCACTTACATAGTAAGTGGTAAAAGAAATAAAGATAAAATAAAAGAATGATTTATACTATGTGATTTTGGTGTTGTCCTTCCTCCGTGAGAAGTCCCGTAACTTCTTCATTATTGACCGAAATCGTTCCCCGTCAGTGGCCATGCGAATATGACTTGGAGGGCATCAAATTTTGTAAAGAGATTGGGCCAAAAATCTAATAAAAATGCCCCTATACGTGCGATTGACGACGAAACTTCCTCAAAATGCTACCGAACTTCACTCTAAGAACCATAATACCGGGAAAAGCTCAATTATACCTCACAAAATATGTAAACATATAAAATAGAGGTTGGCTGGTTAAATAACATAAATATAGGAATTAAGGTACCTGACGAGATAAATTGTGTAAGTAAAGAGGGTGAATGTATGCAATATTTGAGTCGAATCAGTATTTTATATTATATGATCTAAACTCTAAAAATTACCACAAGGAAGTATGAGAACTAAATTGTCCAAAATTAAAGGAGAAACTGCACGACAACTGATTTTAGGGCATGTGTGTCAAAATAGGTAATTTTCACATCTTATGTGTGCGGTTATTTATTCATGTGTGGTAAAAACATGCCCTAATAGAAATTCATTAATAAATGCAACTTCTAAAAAGAGGTGATATCTCTTTCATACTTGCATGCCTAGCAAAAAGTCCTAATTTTCGTGCGAAAGGGTTTAAGAAATTTCGCACCAACGGTTTTGATTTCATTTCATATCCATATGAGGAAAAGCTTTTAATGCAAAATAGTGGAATATCAATTGCTTCCTTGACCACCTGTATCGCTAACAAAAGAAACAAAAATGCAAAGAATATTTTGCTAACCTATTATGTAATGAAATCCTAGAACTTGATTACTTAGATTTCACATAAATCATATTCCGTTGTGGTTGGGTAAAGATGGAGGATACAACGAATGCTTACAAAGTTGATCCTAACTCCAAACTTATTATAGAAGATTTATCAAAGCTGAAGAGTAAAGATCGCATAGTCGACGAGCCTTTTATTTGTGACTTTCAATCATAAAGAAGATATTCGACTTGAAGTGCGTAAACGATGGCAGTTGGTCTATTGTTGTGAATGCACCAAAGGGTGTGACTTCTCAAGTACACACATTAAAAGCTCCAAAAGAGTTCTAGTCAACTCTTGATAAGAAACCTAATTTGAGGGATCTTTTACTTAATTTCAAGAAATATTGAGTATAAAAATATTATTTTATCCTTGTCAATCATATTTGTATCCTATTATGACATTGACATTGTATTAGCACTTTACTTTGATTTATGAATGTTTAGTTATTTTAACGAATGTTTAATATGATTTATGTAAGATGACTTTCGATAATATGTTATGTTCAGTCGAATGTTTAGTTACTTTCACAAGATTCTCGGTTTGAGAATTTAGTCATTTGAGCTTGTGATTGGATCAAATTGACTCATCTCATTTTCTACTTGTTCTTGTACACATACATTTGTTGATCGGTTTCATTGATGCCGTCTTCATAAAATGAAGTTAAACTGGCTTTATTTTATGAAGATTGCATTAAAAAAACTAATCAACAAATGTACATGTAAAAGAATACGTTGGGGACTCTAGGATCAATTTGGTCTAATCATATATTTAAAAGACTCTATTTAATGGCCTTTTTGGATCGCAGGAACTAGGTACTCTTTACTTTAACTAAAGTAGTTATATAATTGATATGCATTATCTTTTAATTTTTTTTAGATGCTAGAAGGAGTATGGGATAATTATTGGTTTTGATTGGTGTGACCGTTGGATAATTTTTGGTTATTGGATTATTGTTGGATAGTATGTTAGAAGAAGTACGGGGTAATTAGAAGAAGTATGGGATAATTACTTGTTCGATTGTTGCATAATATGTTTGATAATTATTGGTTGTTATTTCACGTAGGCTTCCCAATTTCTCCCTCCATCTCTCTCCAATTAATGTCCTGTTCGCAAAACTCTTGAGCTCTAAAAAGTTGCAAAACTCTTGAGCTCTAAATAGTTGCACATGAGGTGTTCACGCCACTGGCGGTGCCGTTTGGGCGCTGCTAGGGGTGACCACCCTTGTGGCACATTTTCAAGCCTAAGTGTGCCTATTTCTGATTTTTTTTGTATTTCACACACACACACACACACACACACCATGATACTTTAGACAAACAATACACTACCTTTGATACTTTCTTAAATTTCCAATGCCATGCCAATGATGGCGAATCCTGAATATGGGTGGAGTAATAATCCACTGCCACCAATGCTTGAAACACATCTCAACTGATTGTCCATGATCAATATCTGACCGTTAAACTCTTAAGCTTCCATGACTCTTGCGATAAGAAATTCAGTCCCACTATTTCAAAATCCCACAAGCCATGTACAACTTTTGTCAGAGGTTCCGGCCTGTATCCAGACAAGTACAGGATAACAACTGCTCCAAAATAATCAAAGGCTTCACTAATAGGAAATAATTCGTCCAAATGAGTATCGATGTATGTTAGAATTTTTTACTGATACTCACATCGATGTATGGGTGAATTATTTCCTATTAGTGATGGAGGGTACTGTATGGTTAAATTGTTTCTTAGACAGACATGGTGGGCACTGTATGGATGAATTATTTTCTAAACAAATATGGTGGGCATTATATGGAAACAATTTGTTCATACGTCTATACGAGTGTCCATAAAATAATCCAAGATACATCGATACTCGAATGGAAAAATTGTTTCTAATCATTGATGACATCGATTATTTTGGAGAAGTGGTTGTCCTGTACTTGTTCAGATACAATACTAAACCTCTAGCAAAAGTTATCAACTACTTGAAGAGTTTTAAAATGGTGGGCACTGAATTGTTCCTCGCAAGAGTCAGGGAAGTTTAAGTGCTTCACTGTCAGATATTGATCACGGACAATTAGTCAAGAGGGGTACCAGTCATCATCAGCGGTGGATTTGTACCCCACCTCATATTCGAGATTCTCCATATTAGGTATAGCATTGGAAACTCGAGAAAATATCAAAGATGGAGTATTATTTGTCTAGAGTCACATGGTGTGTGTGTGTGAAATACAACAAAATTGAGAACAGGCACACTTAGTATTGAAAACATGCCATGGGGGTGGGATCTCCTAGCGGCACCCAAATGGCATCGCGAGTGGAACGAACACCTCTTGTGCAACTATATAGAGCTAAAGTGTTTTGCAAATTTTTAGAGCTCAAGAGTTTTACGAATAAGACATTACTTAAAGAGAGATGGCATGAGATATTAGGAAGCTTACGTGCTACCTAAGATAGCACGGGACTCTAAGTTTGAGAGTAATATGATAATTTGAAAATGTCTAAACTTAGGCTTAAAAACTTACCGTTATAGGGAGAAAGTCCAAAACACCTCCCAAACAGCCCCGTGAGAGGCATGAACATCTCGCATGAGATCAATGTAGCTTGTAAGAACTGATCGCATGGTGACAGACTTCCCATTTTTGAATAAGATGATAATTTGAAAATATCTAGACTCGGGCTTAAACATGCCGTTAGTGGGAGAAAACCCAAAACACCCCCCAAACGACCACGTGAGAGGCACGAAAACCTTGCACGAGATCAATGTAAGTCGAAGAAACTGATCACATGGTCACGGGACTCCCGGTATAAGAATATGATGATAATTTGAAAATATCTAGACTTAGGCTTCAAAACATACCGTTAGGACGAAAACCCCAAACACCCCCAAATGGCCTAGTAAGAGGCAAGAGCACCTCGCATGGGACCAATGTAACTCACATGAACTAATTGCATGGTCATGGGACTCCCAATTTGAGAATATGATGATACTTATAACTCGTAGATGCAATTTTTAGCTTGGATACAATTTTTTAAAAATTACTTGGTTACTAATATCATTTTTTTATCTTATTTTTTATAGGATAACATTGTATCTTTTTCTTTTATCCATGTGGAACACGTGAAGAAGGCAATGCTTTACAATAGGAAGATTGCTTATATAATGTTATTGACATTCATGATTTTATTTTTTATATGTTAAGGCCGTGCGAACTTTTATAATTTTATTGTTTAGTTTTATGGTTGTGCATGTTTTTATACTTTTATTCCTTAGTTTAATGTTCATGCGGGCTTTTGTAATTTTCTCGTTAAATTTTATGGTCGTGCGGGCTTTACATTACGTAAATGTTATATTAACAAGTTTTATAATGTCTAGAAAATAAAGGAAATTATGCCTAACTTTTTTTATTACTATTAAAAATGGTCATGGACGAAGTCCATGACCATCTTTTTTTTTATCACACATAAATAGGGTCATGTCCAAAAGACGCGACCAATTTTGTGATCTCATTTCTGGGTCATTGCCTAAAGCCGTTACCATTTTTCGTTGCGGTAAGGGGCCACGGTTTAACACCATGACCAATAGTGTGTATGCGTCATGGCCTGTGTCAAGGATTATCTACCGTGACCCTCATGTTCGTGAGCCCCCAATTGGTCAGGGATTTGTTTCGTGACCCATGAAAATGATCACACCCGAGATCGTCGCGACCCTTGTGGACCCACAGTCCTTGTTAGGGACAAAGCCCATTACCATACAACTAATTTGGTGTAGTGGAAACTGATTTAGATAATGAATCTGGTCACATTGACTGTGATGAGGAATTGAATTTTAAGAATATATATACAGATCTAATTTGAAAAAGTTGACACACTGAAGCAAAGTCAATGCTAGGTTTTTATTTAAAATTAACTTTTTGAATAAACAAATTCACCTTATTTCGGATCAATCAACTATGCAAATTGAAGAACTTGAATATGATAATCTTTTACTTCTGAAAAATATTTCAAAATTAAAAAAAAATAATCATCTTTTAGAAGTTAAACATAAGATTGTCTCCAATGACTTTGATGAATCACAACTTGAATTCAAGGAAACTGTTAAGAACTTGAACGCTATTGTGACTTTTAGTCTTTTGGTAAAACATATGGTTGATTCTTAAAATGCTCATATGGAAAGAGAGGGTGTTGGATATGATGGAGAAACTTTTCCCGAAACAATTTTTTTCAACTCCATTGAAGTTTGTCCAGAACCATACATTGTTCGATTGTCTATTCCCCATGAGAAAAATCCAATTCAGATTCAAGGGAACTATTCTGCTAAGGAAATTTACAGCTGTAATTTTTGAACTAAATTGGGTCATTTAGAAAAATTCTATTTTAAACATTTAAATAAAAACAAATTAGGTGCTAATGACAGTAGACCGATGATGCCTTTTCAAACTAAACTTATTGATAAGCCACTATATCATTGTGATTTCGGCCATAAAACTATCCATTTAGAGAAATTCTACTATAAACGCTTAAATTTGAATAGATAAGGTAATAAATTTAATAGGCCCAATGCATTTTTCAAGACCAAATCTGTTAAAAAGCCTACACCTACTAGGCCAATACCTTTGGAAACTAAATCTCTTTTTTTTAAAACAAAGCAAATTTGGATTAGGATAAATGATTTAAGTTACTAATTGAGATATAATGTTATCATATCAGCTTCAAATTCATCTTATAAAAACTCTCAATGGTAATTAGATTCATGTTATTCTAGGCATATGACTGGGGACAACGAGAAATTTTCCTCTTTAAAAACTTTTATTAGAGGAAATGTAACTTTTGAAGATGGTAAAATGTCCCAGATAATAGGCAAAGGAACGATTAAGGTCAATTCTCTAACTTAAATGATGTTTTACTCGTTGAGGGACTTAAAGACAACATACTCAGTATAAGTCAGTTTTGCGACATAGACCACATCATTAACTTTTGTAAATCTGAGTATAATTTTGTTAATTTAGAAGGTAAAAATACTATTTGTGGTAAAACAACGCCTGATAACTGTTATGCTTTTATTCAAAACAAATATGTTGCTAATTGCTTATCCACTAGGTTAGATGACTTAGATTTATGACATGAAAGACTAGGTCACAATAACTATGATAATGTATCTAGGTTAACTAGTTAGTAATTTGTTCGTGGTCTACCTAAAATTTCCAAAGTTAAACACTCGATTTGTGGACCATGTCAAGTTAGTAAAATTCACAAAGCCCCTCACATGAAAGTAAAAGATGTTTTAATCACTTAACCTTTAGAAATAATTCACATGGATTTAGTGGGTCCCTCGAGGATAACTAGTTTGTGTGGTAATGCTTACATTCCTATCATTGTAGATGATTATACTAGATTTATTCGGGTAGCTTTCATGAAAGAAAAATTTGACACATTTAAATTTTTTTTAAGAATTCTTCTAAAAATTAAAAATGTGAAAGGTATTCAAGTAACTAGGATCCGCAGTGACAGGGGTAGAGAATTTAAGGACATGGGTGTTGCAGAATACTGTATAGAAAATAGGTATCAAAACGAATTTAGCACTCCCAAAACTCCTCAACAAAATGGTATTGTGAAAATGAAGAATCGAATTATTCAAGAAATGGATCGTGTCTTACTTCACGCTAAGAATCTAACCAAATATTTTGGGGTTGAGGCTACTCAAACTGCGTGTCACATTATAAATAGGGTGTATTTAAGGAAAATAGAGAACAAACCTCTTATGAAATTTGGTATGAAAAATAACCAAATCTTAAGTATATAGGGTCTTTGGTATTAAATTCTATGTTTGTGAAGATAGAGAACACCTTTCAAAATTTGAAACTCGAGAAGATAAAGCATCTTTTTAGGTTATTCTCAGAATAGTTGTGCTTATCGTGTATTTAACCTAAAAATAAAACTATTATAAAATCAATAAATGTTGTTGTAAATGATAGTGTTGCCCCTCATTTGGGAGAAAATGAGAATCCTTTACCTGTTTATAATACTGAAAATGAAGATTTATAAAACAGTCAATAGATTGTGATTCTGTCTCCCTTCCACTTGATGAAAACGATGTTCCCAACTAGGTTAGGGCAATTCACCTAAAGAAAAATAGCTTAGGAGAAGTTAGATAACCAATCATGACTAGATTGCAATCTATAAATGTCTTATTTTCTTCTTATATGTCGTTAGTTGAACCTAAACATATAAAAGAATCTTTAATAGATGAGTCGTGGTTACTTGTTATGCAAGAAGAACTATGACATTTTAAACTACGTGATATGATGTATTTATTGCCTCGTCCCACTCACACTAATGTAATGCGAACAAAATGGATATTTAAAAACATGTGTGATGAATTTGCAAACTTTTTAAGAGACAAAGCTAGACTAATTACACAAGGATATTCTCAAATTGATGGAATTGATGTTGATGAAACTTTTCTCACGTTGCTAGATTAGAATCTGTTAAATTGTTACTTGTTGTTTCTTGCCATTTAAAATTTAATCTATATCAAATAGATGTTAAATCTACGTTTTTAAATAGTAATTTAAATGAGGAGGTTTATGTTGAGCAACCTAATGGCTTTCTTAATCCTTTAATTACTAATCATGTTTTTAGACTTAAGAAAGCGCTTTATGGTTTAAAACAAGATCCTCATACCTTGTATGAAAGATTAGTAACTTTTCTAATGGAAATGACTTTAATCGAGGGGGAGTAGACTTAAATATGTTCACTAAACGTAACACTAATTTTTTACTAATTGCTCAAGTTTACGTTAACGACATCGTTTTTGGGTCTACTTCTCCCCCCCCCCCCCCCCCCCCGAAGTTGAAAACTTTTCCAATGTTGTGAAATTTGAATTTCAACTATTCGTGATGGGGGGAATTGCAATTATTTTTAGGCCTCCAAGTATCTAAAAAACATGATCATATTTTTATTTGTCAAGTAGCTGAAAACTTTGCTAATGTTATGAACCATTAGTGGCTGTTTTTACTTAGGACGTAACCTTGGCTCATGGTCCTCTAAAAAGAAAAATTGTGTTTCTCTTTCATTGTCTGAAGCCTAGTACATTGTCGTTAGAAGTTGTTATACTCAGATTTTGTGGATGAAACAAATGCTAACTGACTCCGGTTTAAATGAATCATTTGCCTTTATTCTTTGCGATAATAAAAGTTCAATAAATATTTTTAAAAATCCGATTTTTCATTCACGAACAAAACATATTAAATGAGAGAACATTTTATTCGTGAATTAATCGAGAAAAAGGAAATAAATATTGAATATTTTAATACACAAGATCAATTAGCCGATTTATTACAAAACCTTTAGACAATCATATATTTGAAACACTACGAATGTTTATTGGTGCATGTGACTATCAAAGCTAATTACCTGTTAGGCATTTCTGTTAATACTTTTATCCACATATTTTGTTGTACTAACACCTGTTTTATAGGATTCTTCCTTACCCTTTGTCATTTTAAGACAAACATGCGGAGAATTTGAGACTCTTTACTCCCCTGTCTATTTGTTTTTAGTATATTTGAGTTGTATAACTGCATCTTATAGGAAACATGTTGTAAGATTTGTCGAGTTATGTACTGATACATGTTATTAGTCGAGTAATGTACTCTTCTTTTTCAGGATACATGTTGTTAGTAGAGTTATGTACTCTTTCTTTTTAAGAATCATATGTATAGTTGAGTTATGTACTTGCTTGAGGTTGCTTTCTCTTGAGTCTCAGTTTAGTTTGTCTCAAAATTGGCTAAAGGGGGAGATTGAAAATATACAATTTTTATATTGGCTCATATTTTAGAGAAATTAATTTATAATATTAAAACCTAAATATAAATTTTATTTGAATTTGTTAACATTTAAACTATTTTTGTAAAAAAAGATTTTATATGTATTTTAACTTGAATAATTTTTATATTATAATTTATTGGGTTTATTATTTTTAGAATTTAAAAAACTTTTATATTTATTTTGTAATTATTTTTTGGATTTTAAAATTTTGAGAATACCTTTTAATTAAATATTTTAATTTTTTAATTAAACATTTTTAATAAATATCACAACGGCAAGGTTTTATGTTTTATGTGGTATCGTTTTCGGTTGATCTAAGTGTATTGTTTCGGGCCAATCAACAAAGGCCTTTTGGCTCACACACCTTAGCTGCGCGTGATCTGTCAAGGGCTCTATTTTGTCGACTGTTGTGTCTGTTGCCTTTAACTATACTACCCTTACTCTGTGCCTTAAAATCACGGATGTAACTTTTATTTTGCAATTACCATTATGCCCTAAGCCGTACTTAGTGTGACACCCCGCCCAATTAAATATAGGGTGATCAGCCCTCTATTAATTTAAAACAGGATATTCAGTTGGTTCATTCTTACCATCACTGTCGAAAAACTTTTTAACATATTAATCACCTAATATAAAATTAAGCTAGGTGTCAAAACATTTCCAATTTAATAAAAGCAAGTAAATCCATTTTCATTCAGTTTTACAATATAAACCATTCACCACACATAGGAATGAAATAAATACGGAACATGAATCAAATACTGAAATAAATAAGAATGGATAAAACCTCCCAGTTCAAAACTCCAAACCATAAAATAAACTGAATACAATATCTCAGATGAAGAACTACAAGTGGGCGACATATGCCCTAAACAAGAAATCTAGATGAAACTGAATAGAAAGGATATATGCGTCTACTACAAGGACCTACAGCTTCCACAGCAGCTGCAGCACGTCAAGCAATCCAAATCTCTAAATCTGATACTTCTGTGGTTCAGCACCTGATATAATACATATATATAGCAAAAGAGAGAAGAGATACAAGAAGCAGGTCAGAGCCCGATGTGTAAAAATATTTTAGCAAGTATTTAAAACTGGTTCTTAAAACAAGTCTTTTACGCATGTTAGTTATCGAACTCTCACATGAGTTTCTCACCTCTCGTCTATTATGCACGCCTAACGTACATCTAATCTCCCCTACTTATACCTCCCAGTCTAACTAGTCAGAAACCATACTAATACTAACTATGCTCACTAGTAGTATTCCCGTATCGCCCATACAATACGCTATTCACATAGTTTATATCAAATACTAAATTTCATTATTCACCGTTTGAATGGTTAATCTTTTATTCACTAAGATTATTTTACTTCTCATTTTCATTTTATCTACTAGTCTCACAAAGTAGAAAGTTACTCAATTACACTCATACATATATATAGTCTTATCATCCCTATATATATACACTAATCCTACACCCTTAGGTTAAGACCGCTCGGTGCAATGTAATAATTATTATTATTACCATGTCTACTAATTTCACACAGTAGCAATATTCACAGGTCCATAAATATATATATATATACTAATCCTACACCCCCGGCTAAGCCCCGTTAGTGCATATCTCTAGAAAATCATGCATCCCCGGGTTAGCACCCAGTAATGCACCTATCAATAATAATTTAGCACCCCGGGTTATCACCCATTAGTGCGCCTAACAATAGAATATTGCATCCCCGAGTTAGCACCCATTAATGCACCTATCAATATTAATCCAGCACCCCCGGGTTATCACCCATTAGTGCGCCAAACAATAATCATCTTTGTACCCCCGGGTTATCACCCATTAGTACACTTAATAATAGAGTTTCTACACCTCCAAGTTATCACTCATTAGTGCTCTTAACTATAATATCACATAATAGGCATTCACACATCCTATTATAATTTATAGGTATTTCTCCAACCTACATATATACTCTTTATACGTATTTTAACTTCATTACTACGTATAGTATAAATAGTTAGATTATTGTCTCTCTCGTAATCTCCAAGGTACATTCTCTCTATACCGAAATAAATAAAGTATTAATTCCCACATACTTTCCCCAAAATTTCTTCTTATTTGAATTTATTATTTGGTAGTTTCTCTCACTCCAATAAACCAATAAACTCCAAACTAGGCTCTAAGCAAATTTCCAGAAATTCACCCTGTGGTTTGAACCAGAATGACATGTGGTTTGAACCAGAATGACATGTCGTTCGAATCAGAAGACATGTTGTTCAAACCAGAATGCATGTCGTTCGAACCAGAATGATATGTCATTTGAACCACTTTGACATGTCGTTCGAACCAGAATGATATGTCATTTCAACCACTTCGCGCGAGATCCCCATCTCGTTTGAACCACTTCGCGCGACTTCGCGCGAGATTGCACTGTTTGTCTTCTTCACCAAACTTCAGCGTTTTTCACCATTTTTAAACCTAAAAACCTCTAAGATTTGATTCCCAACAACTCATCATCAATACCCATCAACACCTAATAGGTTATAAATCATTCCTAACCTCCTAGGATCATTAATTCGTCATAAATAATCATAAATATATAAAATCTCCAAATTAATTCATATGAACCCTAGTTTCCAAATTTTCAATTAAAGAACCTAATCAACCTAGATTTGTTCATCAATATATAATAAAATTCCATGATTAATCCTCTACATACATGAAGGAATTCCAACCACTAATTAAACCAATCCTTAATCATAATTTAAATCTCCAATTTTCACCCAATTAACATATAAATCATGATTAAATCCACCTATACTAACATGAGCATGATTATTGCTAAAAGAAAGCAAGTAATAAACACATTCCTCGAATATGACGGTCTGATCCATTGGTGATGTTGGTACATACACGTTCCTCTCTTCTCGATCTACGCATTGGTGGTCACGGTTATGCAAGGTGATGCCAAATGAGTCTTCTCTCTTGGAATTTGGTTCTCCCTCACACCCTCCATGGTCGTTCTAACTTCCTGTAACTTCTTAACCCTAATGGAATTTCGTGGCTGATATCATAAATCCCAATTTTCGTCCATTAATTTAGCCCAAAAATACAGTTTACCATAATGCCCTCTCGGGGTGCCGGTTAAGCCTAAAATCACCCCGGGACCCAAACTAAACACCCGGGTACACTATTTTGACTATATCGACCCTCTCGGACTCAATGCCGCACTCAAAATGACCATACGAGTTAATAAAAATAAATTCTCTTTTTTTTTATTCCATTCAATTAGTCCTAACATGACTCACACACGTGACAGACTTAAATTACCAAACTGCTGTATTTCTCACTTCCGACAATTTATCAAATATCATAATTCCATATTACATATCACACAGTAATATTTAATAGTTCCCAACAATAATTTTAATACTTATTTTAAATCCGTATTAATAACAAATTAATTTCTCACGTTTTAATTTAATTAATCCAACAACAATAATTAATCGCATACTTATTCCCATAATAATAATAATTAATCACATAATTATTTAAATTGTCAAAAATACAGGGTGTTACATTTAGTTGTTTATGTTTATACCCTTATGGATGTTGGTATTTACAAACCAACCCTAGTGCTTCTCGATCCTTCCATCCTCTAATATATATATGAGGCTTAAGCCGTTTGAAAATTAAGGGTTTTTATTTGCAAAAGTCAGTCAAAAATCTCTCTCTTATTTCCATATGGTTTTACCAGTCTTTTAGAGTGTTTTCCCTGAACCTTAAGCCAATAGTTCATCTCTGTTTCTTATATACAAAAATCTACGTGAGATTGAGTGTTTATTTGGTTTGAGGGTTTGAGGCTTTGATGTTCTGATTTTTGACGATTTGATATTTTGGGCTTGATTTGAAGTTTACAGTTTGAAAGTTGTTTTTAACTTTCTGGTCTTGGGTTTAAAGTTGGATAATAACTTGTTGTGGTGGTCTCATATACGTGTTTTTGGAACTCAAAGGTTTTTAGCATCTTCGAGAGTTTATCTCTTGGGTAGTCTTTTTACCTCTGTTTTATATATATATATATATATATATATATATATATATTTGTATGTATAATCTAGTTAGATGGGTTGATTTAATTAATTTATACTTTCTATGCTTAGTAGATCTGTATCTATTATTTTGATCCAAAATTTTGCGTTGACTTGACTTTACCTTGAACAAATTTCTAGTCCTTACTCTTTTGAAACTTTGTTTCATGGACTCTTTTCGACCGTTGAAATTTTGGGCCTGCGCCAGCCGCTAGATTGATTAAAATTCTGGAGGAACTTCATGTATATGATATTCTCACTGTCAAGATCATATCCATGAAGTTTCATAAAAAAATTTAATCAAAAAGTGGATGACATGATCACTAAATTTCAACGGTCGAAAATGTATATGTATACCATTTTTTTACATGTCATCTCATCTCAATGGTTTTTTTTATTGATTTTGTTTATAAAGAAAACTTGGAGATGATCTTCCCACTGTGGAGATCATATCCATAAAGTTTCATCAATTTTTTTTACTACTTAAAAAAAATGGTATGTACCGGGGTCTACACCATAAGGAGTCCTTACATGATGGGGCTTCATATAGAGAGAGAGCCAGATTCATGTGCACACCCAGTTTGTGTACTAAGTTTGCACATTGATTTTTTGACATAGTAGAAAAATTATTTTTTAGTAAATTTTTTTTGTGTGGTATTTAAATATTTCGAGAAACCAACATGGATAAAAAACCCTCAAAAAAATTATTTTTTCTATTTTAAAAAAATCGACCAAACTTTCACAGCTTTTAAAAGGCTGCAAAAGTTTGATTGATTTTTTTAAAATAGCCCCAAAAAAAATTTTGACCCGATTTTTTTATTTGGGTCCCTTGAAATGTTTAAAAATCACATAAAAGAATTTAACTCAAAAATATTATTTTTAATATTTAAAAAAAATAGGTTTGCACCAATAAATATGCAAACTTGATGTGCAAAGGAGCCTGCCTATATATATATATATATTATTTTCCTTATTTCTTTTACTGTTGACTTGTTCTTTTGCACATGGGAGCTAAATATACGGGCGACTGGGCTCTTTTCATTTTGCCTTCGAACGCATGGGATTTTTTGGGGCAGTTCCCTTTTTGTTACCGACAAGGGTTTGGGGTGTTTTACTTGTATCATAATTGTGTCATGAGTATTCTATTAAAAGACTTTGCCTCTTTCAAACTAAAAAGTACGCACACTTTGTTTCTTCCAAACATTCTCTTCTCAAATACAAGCCAGAACCCTAGAGCCCTCCCCTATTTTTAACCCCAAACCTCCAATAAAACAAAAGTTCAATCTTAATTCGAGAGACTTTAGATACATAATTTGAAGAAGTCCTATGAACGAAACTTGCTTATTTTCACGAGACGAACACAATCGAGTATTCAGAGTTTCCAAGAGACTTATTTTTATTATCATCCTTAAGTGTTGTTTGATATAAATATTGCCTAAATCCTAGTTATACATGTTTTCGCAAAAAAATTATAACTTTAATATGAAAAAATGAGAACCTAATTATAGATCTATTTTAATCAAATACAAAAATATAAGTTAAGACTCCAAATCTCGAATGCTTAGATAGTTGTATCTTGTTATGTTGTGTTATTGTGATGAATCACATGCTAAAAATTAAAATATTTAATTTGAATAGTGGTTTTGGCTCGTTAAAAATACGATATTGAGGTATAGGTTGTAGAATAAATTTATTTGTTGTAAAACGTTATTATTACGTAAATTTGCATTGGATTATGTGTTGAACTAATAAATTATTACTCGAATTGGAATTATGGAATTTGACAAGTTGTGTAGCTATTTCGTAGAACTTGTTTGTTACACGATTAAATGGATGTAATTAGAATGAAATTTGTATGATTAATTATAATATTTTAACATTAAATTAAAGATGTAAATTACGTAGAGATTGTTCGTTTTAATAATTTGATACCATGGGTACATTGGGATTTTTGAAGTAATTGTACTTTCACCTTTATTTATTATGTGGCTTGCTTGATATGGGACTATTAGGTAGACTTTATTGTTGTTGGTACTTTCAAGGCATGGTACTAGCATGTGTAAATTTGTATGATTGGGTATTTCCTAGTTGGGACTAGGTAGTATGCCGTTACATTATTCCTGTAGAATAGATGTGCTAATAGGTTGTGACTTTGATTTGGTATTTTTCATAAGTGATATACTATATGATACTTATGGTTTGGTGATCTCTATGTATGGGATTAGGGATGGTTTTAGTTGTGAATCCCAAATTATGTATGGTAATAATTGGAAATCATGAGAACTTAATAATAGAAACAATAATTAATGCCTGGGACAATAAATGGGTATTAAAATGGACTTGCGTTACGAGTATGTGAATGAAAAATGAAAATTGGGTCGACTGATTATAGTGACGTGAGTGTGTGTTGTCATCACGAGTATGTGAAGGACTAATGAAATTGGGTTTACTGATTATAGTCATGGGTGTGGGTGTGATGTGTTGATATTTTAAGCGTGACAAGCGTATGCATAGGACCAATATAAAGGTTGACTGTGTATAGTGGTGTCGCACTAATAAATTAATTAAATAATTGGAAATTAATTTAATATTAAGGATTAAGATCTAATTAAATCTTAAAACAAACATGATTGGACTTGGGCAGTGAGATGACTAAGTTTATGTGGATAGTTAGTAATATTTTATTTTAATCACAACTTATTATATTAATTCTTAATTTAAAATACCCTATTGTGACTTTTATTTCTTATGATACTTATGCCTGGATTAACATATCCTATCTGGGAGGAGTAATTGGTATTATTACAGTAGGCTCTAACATGTTACTGTTGACTAACATTTCAGATTAGGTTGCTGGGTAACTGCATAGTAATTAAAAATTGAGGACTTGTAGCTGGAGTTACTTTTATTAATTTAGTAGTTTAATTTTCCTTTCCAGGCGTACTTATTACGAGACAGTCATTTATGAATTTTCGTGAGTCATTCGACTTTGCTGTTGTTTACGATTTTCAGTTTGGAGATTGTAGTAGTTGGATTACTATTCATTTGAGTATTATTATCCTTTAAAGTTTGAGATTTATTTATTGGAGTTGGCATGGTGATGGATTTTTATTGTGGTGGATGTTTCATGTTCGTTGGATTTTTGTAAATTATTTCATATGAAAAAATCTTTAAAATGTCTCATATTGTTGTTACATGCTAATAATAATATTTAATTTTAACATCCGATGTAAGTTGGCAGTAGAGCTGTCAATGGGTCGTGTTAACGGGTTAACGGGTGAAAACACCCTTAACCCGTACACAACCCGTCAAGACTAACGGGTCCAATGATAATACCCAAACATGATCCGTTAACATTAACGGGTACATGACCCGAACCGTTAACACTCGTTAATATTAACGGGTCTAAACGGGTAACGGGTTGGGTGACTCTATATTACCCGTTAATACCCGTTAGTACCCGTTAGTACCCCTTAATACCCATTAATACCCATTAGTACACGTTAATACATGTTAGTCTTCAAGGGTGTAATATTAGTTCGGGTGTAATATTAGTTCGAATTGGGTTATAATGGGTGTAATATTAGTTTGGGTCACACGACCCAATAAAATTCGGTATCACTAACGAGTGATAATAGGTATAAATGGGTTTAATTGTGTAAGAGTACAAATCCAAACACGACCTGTTATGATAACGGATCTACCGTGTTGACCCGTTAATGACCCAAACCCGATAAGACTAAACCCATTAACTTATAATTTTATGTCGTGTCGTGTCGTGTCGTGTTATCGTGTCGTGCCTCATTTTTCCAGGTCTAGTTGGCAGTGGGACCTGTCCACCTCCAATGCCAACATACGCGGGTTGTTACAATGTGTTCCTTATAAGGTACTTGAGAATGTAATTTTACACCACTTTAGTGTTTCCTACTTAGGTTAGATTGTAATCTGTTGATATGTTAATAACAAGTTAGATTTCTGTATGTATATACATCACTTAATTTTGGTCACTTGATGTATATATAGAATCCAATATGATTTTATTCTGTTTTGAGTTCTTTCTATAATATGGAAATTTAAAATATCGAATGCATCTTAGTTGGAGAGTTATTATCAAAAAGTTAAATTTTAATCGAATATTAATGCATTAATTATCAATACATAACTTACAATATGAGATATTTTAAAACATATAACCTAAGTTCCTTCCACATATTCACTCCATTTTCATGCCAGAACTTCCGGGGAATAATGAACGTTACTGGTGGCCTAATCCAGCTGTGAGTTTCTCCATTAGATTTACTTACATCGGCTTAGCTCATCACTGTATGCTCAATACCGTCCGACAATTCCTTAGCAGTGGCTATAGAGAATACCACTCCCTCCGAAGCTTGATATGTTTCCATGGTTCCTAATTCATAATGCCCTTCCTTCAGCTGACCTCCTATTCTGTTATCATAAACTCCCCTCACCGTTGTGTGCACTATGTCATTTAGAGGATAACAACTCACATTTTTATACTAATTGCCCTGCTTTCTTCCACCTCCATACTGGGGACATGTTAATTGACACATTGTCGATCCCGTTATTTAGGAGATTAGCTGGTTTACCATATTCTTTTTCACTCAACGTTCATTCTCTTCGGCCTATATCCTCTTGCAAATTCTTTAGCTTAGCAGGAATGAAGCCATTGTTTGAAACTAACATGTGATATGAACATTAGTCCTCCATTCACTATCCCAACAACACTCTCAATTTCTTCGATTACGTCTGGGAACCGCTCCAACTTTTTTTAAATGTAAAACAAAAAGGGCTAAGTCCCATGACACGGGACTCGCATTAATAGGCACTTTTATCAGGAATGCTAGCAGAAATTTTATCAGGGGACTCTCACATAATATCGGATATGCGTCCTCGGTCGTTGCAAAAATTTGAGCGATTAAACTTGGCTTAGACCTAGCTTCTCATCTGGGGGTCAAATGTATTGAGCTAGAAATGGACTGCCTAATGGTTTTTCACATGATCTACAGAAACACAACCCAGGTCCCAGCTCACTAGGAGTTGATTCAGGAGGTCCGGGATGGATTTGTAGGTTCATGCATGTTACTTAGTGTATGTGCTTTAGAGAAACAAATATGTGTGCTGATGTCCTAGCTTCGACTGCATGTAGGTTCATGCATGTTATTTTGTGTCTGTGCTTTAGAGAAGTAAATATGTGTGTTGATGTCCTAACTTCGGCTGCATCATTTAATTATTTCTTTTCTTGTTTTTACTCTCAATTCCCGTCTTATTTGGTCCTAGTGTTTAACAATAATAGGAATTGTTGTACCAGAGTCAGGTTTGCAGTTCCGGACATTACTTGTAAAATAATGTAACACCCCAAGACTTTTGAGACTGAGAAATTAAATTTTGGGAAAATAAAAATTTAATTAAATTGGAGAATTTTAAAATTTGGGAATTTAAGTCCAAAAATAGAGGATGTTTTAAAGTATTCCGGATGATGATTTTGAGTGTGCCATCGATCCCGGAAGGGTCGAGATAGTCAAAATGACTGTCATTGGGTTTTATTTCGGCTCCGGAATATTTTTATGTCAGTTTGACTCGAATTAGAGTAAACGAGTCATTTAAAGTGTGTATTAACATTTAAAATTGGGATTTTGTTTTAAAGGTTTATGAGGCTTACGGATGAAGCCATTTCTCATTTGAGAGAAAGAGAGAAAAAGCCCTAGAGGGAGAAAGAGAAGGAAAGAAGAAGAAAGGAAGAGAAAGAGGAAGAGAAGCTTGGGGATTTCCGGCCCAACCGCATCATCGAGGACGATCCAACCTCTACAAATCTGAGGCAAGTGTTTAATCTTGCTAAATATCTATTTTTGTATTTTATTTCATAATTTGTGGGTTAAAGAAATGGATTTTTGGGTATAAATATCAAAACCTAGATTTTTGGGTTTAATCTTGAAATCAATGTTTAAATTTGGATTTAATGGAATAGAAATGGTTGGGATCAACTTTGGGTTGATAAATGGGTTTAAAATCATGATTTGATGAAGGTTTGGGGGTTAGAATGGAAAATTTAGGGTTTAGAATTCGTGGGTTTTGATGAAGAAGAAGAACCCTTCAAAATTTGCAGGTCCGAATCGATTCGCCCCCTAAGCGAATCGATTCGGTTTAGGGAAATTGGTAGGTCTGCATTGACCGAATCGATTCGGACCCAAGACGAATCGATTCGGCCTATTGCAGAAGCCCAGGTCTTTGGACCCGAATCAATTTGCCTTGGAGGCCGAATCGATTCGTTAGGCCGAATCGATTCGGAATAGGGCCGAATCGATTGAAACAGGGTATTTTGAGGTGTTTTCTCCATAGTGATTCCAAACCCCTTTTTGGTTGGGTTTATAGATTTGGGGCCTTCTCGTGTGATGTAAGAGATATGTTCTTGGAGACATATAAGGAGTTTCTCACATATTAGAATTTTGGGGACTCCTTATCCATGTATGTATTGGAGTTGTGTATAGAGATTTTGGGGAAACCTTTTGTGATTGAGGAATACTAATTGTAGATTAAAAGTAAGTATAGATGTGATGTGAGGCTGAGAACTCTTAGAGAAAATTGTGAGGGTATGTTGTGAGATTCTAGGCCAACCCTTATGTCAAATCTTTATAAGGATAGGATATTATTAAGATACGATTTGGGGTAGAATGGAAGAGTGTAGTTGCATACCCTTAGTTATGTGTATACCAATAGTCAAATGATTACTAAATTCTTTAATGTACTCTCAGATATAGATGAAATGTGTAGTGATGGAATTCCTACGCAAACTCTCGGGTAATAGCCCTAATGTTGAAAATATAGGTATAGATATATACATATGGTTTTGGGAGACTATTCATCATAGGAAGATGATTGAATATGTTTCAAGTGAGGGATTGTATTCACATATCGAGGTGAATTTAATGGAAATGGTGGTGACGACTTGTATATTGAGGATTATGTATATTCATAGCCGGGTATATATATATATATATATATATATATATAAATATTATATATTAATATCTTATACATATGAACGAGAATTAGTATATATATATAGATATAAGGATATGTTAATATGCGTTGATATATATATCTGTATGTATATGAATATATGGATATATTTATGTATGGATATACATGGTATGGATATTTAAACCTTATATGATGGTTTAATATTTGATCATATGATTGGATCATATGGATGTATATATATTGTGCATGTGAATGATATATACTTATTTGGTTAAGCATACCCCGCTCATGCTATCATTGGGAAGTTGCGCGCGTAGAGGGTGAGCATCCAGGCTAGAAAAGCAGGGTGTGGATATTCCCAGGTCATAGCCGTCCCGTGTGTTATTATGTGATTTACATTTTTATATTTTTGGGATGAGACGTGGTGGGTATGTTTCGTCTCATTGCCGGTTTAGAGCTATGACCGCTTCCCGGGACGTCGTGTGCGTGAGTTTACCACTAGATGGGTGTCGTTTAGTCCCACCATGGTGGCCCCAGTATTGCTACGTGAGCCGGGCACTGGGAAGATGATAGCATTGATGCAGTTTATCGGCGATATATTTAGCCGGGTATATTATGTGCATGGCCTTGTACATCATATGTAGTATGTACACTTGGCTATTGGATTGATGATGATATATATATACGGTTAGAAAAAAAATACCTATATATATATATATATATATATATATATATTATATATATCCTATAGATGAAAGGATATGGACTTTTATAGAGTACATCTTGGATGATTATGATGTACTAGATGATTAGACGATTGATGTATCGTGTTTAAGGAATATTTCGGTTACATCATCCCAAGGATATTATTGGAGATTGTATATGTTTTCATATTGTAGTCTAAAATTTAGGAGTAATAGTAATAGTAGTAGTAGTAGTAGTAGTAGTAGTAGTAGTAGTAGTAGTAGTAGTAGTAGTAGTAGTAGTAGTAGTAGTAGTAGTAGTAGTAGTAGTATATGGCATTATGAATCTCTAGGATTGACATTGTCAAGGAGTAGTGTAACGGGATGGTTCCTTGTTTGGATTTCGCTTTGCGAGACACCCCACGCATGAAACGCAGTGCAGTGTTGAAATTGGAGAAAAGTTCTGCCAGTTATGGTATGTACGGCATTATGGATCTCTATGATCGACATTGTCAAAGAGTAGTGTAACGGGGCGGTTCCTTGTTTGAATTTCGCTTTGCGAGACTCCCCACGCACGAAATGTAGTACATTGTTGAGAGTAGAGAGAAGTTTTGTCGATATTTATGTGTGGCATAATGGATCTCCAGGATCGACGTTGACATGGAGTAGTGTAACGGGGCGGTTCCTTGTTTGGATTTCTCTTTGCGAGACACCCCACGCACGAAACGCAGCGCAGCGTTGAAATTGGAGGGAAGTTTTGTCCATAACAATCTTGTATGCATATTTATTCTAAATTAAATCATAGGGCTCTACCCAAATACATATGGGTACTTTATTAATATTTTAATGGGTTAAATTATATATTGGAATCCATAAAGCCTATTATGGCATAATTGCTTGTGATCATAATCTAGCAAGATTAGAAACAGGGTGGATTCTTGGGCTAAATTAGGAAGGCATTTCTCGTGGGTATAGGCTAGGCCTATGATAAGTTAGGTTGTCCTAATAAATTGGGGTAATTTAACTAATAAAATTGAGGACGCGAATAGGTGCGCGCCTTTAGATGAGAGGTGAGTTGGGGTTTCACGAGAGTGCGGTCTCACTTTAATTATGAGATAAGTACACCGGTATTTATTATGCACGGTTAACACACTTGCTAAATATTTTTCACAATCGGGGCTCTGACCCGTTTTCTTTTCTCTCCTGCTTGTATATATATATATGTATTTCCACAGGTATCCTACCGCATGGATGCCGGATGACCTTCTATCCTGAGTCTTGGGAGCCGTGACAGGTGCGGACTGTTGCGGGATGTATCTAGTAGCCGCTTCCTACTTCTTTAAAATTCTAGGTCGGATTCATGTTGTTCATCGGGTTTGTACCCAAGGGATATTTATATACATGTTTATATCTATTCCATTTCAGTTATTATATTGGCTGTGACCCGACAGCTTATTCGGGTCTACTTTTTGTAGTACATTCGGTTGTATTTATTTAGTTCATTTTATTTCTAGCATTTCATTTATCTTAGTTATCTCATGTATCTTTTATTCATTTATTAGTAGTGTTATAGTGTTGGTTTGTTGTATGTTGCATGTTTTAATTTATTCTAACATCTCTCTTATTTGATATCGGGTAGTTAGTCCTATATTATATAGTACCGACATTTGATGTTGAGACTGGACCATCTGGAATTCCTGATTTAATATAGTATAGGGCTGGCCACCCGTTATTATTTTAAGCGGGGTGTTACAGATGGTATCAGAGCATCAGGTTCTAGAGTCCTTAGGATCTGTGCGAGTTTCTGCATTCTTCCGTTAACGTTCTTGACATAAAGCCCTATAATTAGGATTGTTGTGTTCACTACGTTGTTTTCTTCTGTGAAGTATATTCGCTTGATTGGCGTTCTGATAACAGTTGCTCTTGTTTCGTTTCAGACGTCGCCTAGATTTTTCGTCTGGGAAGGGATAGGATTAAAAGTACAATACTAATAGTATATTTTGGGTATGTGTTAATCGAGGGTATTTGTTTTCCCCGGTTTCGGATGAAATATTGAGGACATTTCTAGCAGTGGTTCGAGGTGATTTATCGGCAGTTGAGTAAGAAAGGAAATTTACTCGAATGGCGAATCTTGGTCTTAGTAAGGAAAGTTCGAGGAGAGGCATATAGTGTAGTCTTTGGGAGGCTTAGATTGAGAAACCTGTTAACCTTCGTTAGAAAACCTGGTGTTGGTGACTTTTCCCGACGTGAGGTGTGTGGAGTTATCCCAATATTGGGAGTTTTTCCTTCTGGGAAGTGGGAGTAAGAAATTTGGAGACTCAGTTTCGTTGTGTAGGACTGAGGTAGTTTTGGGTTGTCGCCATCTTGTTTATCCTTCAAAATGGTTAGGAAGGATTTTGAGGAAGATGTTTCTCTTGTGAAGAAATAGGCTTAGGGATAATGATTTTCCTGGAAGGAGTTGAGGACCCTGAGTTGAGATTCTAGGGTGAGGGGAAACCATTAGGTTATGGAATTATAAGGAAGAATACCTTTCTTTGAGTTTGAGTTACGTTTTGTGTAATAATTGGGGACGTCACGCGTAAGGCGTGATGGGTAGTTAGTCGCTACACCGCTAGGGTGTATGGAATTTTCCTAGAGAAGGAAGTGAGCAAGTGTAGTCTCGGTATGGCGTCTTTCGAGATGATACACATTTTCGTAACGAAATAGTAGGGAAGTTTTAGAATCCCAATGAGGGAAGAATTTTTTTTTTCATATCAGTGTTTATGTGATGTAGAGGAATTTCATAACTGAGAGGTTCGGAATTTGGTAGATTTATGTGGAGCGGATAGTTTAGCTCATAGTTGTGCTAGTATTAAGAACTAGATATTGGATTAGCAGTATGGTATTTTGTTGAGGCCTTGTGTCCTAAACATAAGGTGTTTGTTTGGCGTGTCGAAAGACGCGGGATTGATTTATATTGTGTTGTTGTATAGGCCCTCGGGCAATATCTAAAATATGGAATTTTTTTTTTAAAAAACCTTAACCCTGGTTCAACTAATCTCAATCACCGACCTAGCTACACAGTAGTGTATTGGGAGGGTTCCTTGTTTGGATTTCGCTTGCGAGACCTCCCCCGCACGAAGGTGGCTAGCGTCAGGAATTGAGGAGAGTTCAACCAGTGGAAATTTTCAAACTTTTATATATTTTGTATATTGTTATAGATTATATTACCGAGGGTTATCTTACAATTTTGAGGCTAATGGAGCCTGATTAAAATTCTACGAGTGGAGACTCGGGTACGGGGTGTATGGTCGCCCTGAGTAGTTAGTTTGTTTTAAAGGCTATATGGTTCGACGTGAGAACTAGAAAGGATCGGCATAGTGATCTTTAGGATTGATGTAAGGACTAGATGATATTGATGTCCTAGGCTCATCTTAAATTTCGCGGACGAAATTTTTGTAAGGGGGGAAGATTGTAACATCCCAAGACTTTTGAGACTGAGAAATTAAATTTTGGGAAAATAAAAATTTAATTAAATTGGAGAATTTTAAAATTTGGGAATTTAAGTCCAAAAATAGAGGATGTTTTAAAGTATTCCGGATGATGATTTTGAGTGTGCCATCGATCCCGGAAGGGTCGAGATAGTCAAAATGACTGTCATTGGGTTTTATTTCGGCTCCGGAATATTTTTATGTCAGTTTGACTCGAATTAGAGTAAACGAGTCATTTAAAGTGTGTATTAACATTTAAAATTGGGATTTTGTTTTAAAGGTTTATGAGGCTTACGGATGAAGCCATTTCTCATTTGAGAGAAAGAGAGAAAAAGCCTTAGAGGGAGAAAGAGAAGGAAAGAAGAAGAAAGGAAGAGAAAGAGGAAGAGAAGCTTGGGGATTTCCGGCCCAACCGCGTCATCGAGGACGATCCAACCTCTACAAATCTGAGGCAAGTGTTTAATCTTGCTAAATAGCTATTTGTGTATTTTATTTCATAATTTGTGGGTTAAAGAAATGGATTTTTGGGTATAAATATCAAAACCTAGATTTTTGGGTTTAATCTTGAAATCAATGTTTAAATTTGGATTTAATGGAATAGAAATGGTTGGGATCAACTTTGGGGTGATAAATGGGTTTAAAATCATGATTTGATGAAGGTTTGGGGGTTAGAATGGAAAATTTAGGGTTTAGAATTCGTGGGTTTTGATGAAGAAGAAGAACCCTTCAAAATTTGCAGGTCCGAATCGATTCTCCCCCTAAGCGAATCGATTCGGTTTAGGGAAATTGGTAGGTCTGCATTGACCGAATCGATTCGGACCCAAGACGAATCGATTCGGCCTATTGCAGAAGCCCAGGTCTTTGGACCCAAATCAATTTGCCTTGGAGGCCGAATCGATTCGTTAGGCCGAATCGATTCGGAATAGGGCCGAATCGATTCGGAAACAGGGTATTTTGAGGTGTTTTCTCCATAGTGATTCCAAACCCCTTTTTGGTTAGGTTTATTGATTTGGGGCCTTCTCTTATGATGTAAGAGATATGTTCATGGAGACATATAAGGAGTTTCTCACATATTAGAATTTTGGGGACTCCTTAGGGTAATTTGGGAGAAACGTATCCATGTATGTATTGGAGTTGTGTATAGAGATTTTGGGGAAACCTTTTGGGATTGAGGAATCCTAATTGTAGATTAAAAGTAAGTATAGATGTGATGTGAGGCTGAGAACTCTTAGAGAAAATTGTGAGGGTATGTTGTGAGATTCTAGGCCAACCCTTATGTCAAATCTTTATAAGGATAGGATATTATTAAGATACGATTTGGGGCAGAATGGAAGAGTGTAGTTGCATACCCTTAGTTATGTGTATACCAACAGTCAAATGATTACTAAATTCTTTAATGTACTCTCAGATATAGATGAAATGTGTAGTGATGGAATTCCTACGCAAACTCTTGGGTGATAGCCCTAATGTTGAAAATATAGGTATAGATATATACATATGGTTTTGGGAGACTATTCATCATAGGAAGATGATTGAATATGTTTCAAGTGAGGGATTGTATTCACATATCGAGGTGAATTTAATGGAAATGGTGGTGACGGCTTGTATATTGAGGATTATGTATATTCATAGCCGGGTATATATATATATATATATATATATATATATATATATATATATCTTATACATATGAACGAGAATTAGTTTATATATATAGATATAAGGATATGTGAATATGTGTTGATATATATATCTGTATGTATATGAATATATGAATATATTTATGTATGGATATACATGGTATGGATATTTAAATCTTATATGATGGCTTAATATTTGATCATATGATTGGATCATATGGATGTATATATATTGTGCATGTGAATGATATATACTTATTTGGTTAAGCATACCCCGCTCATGCTATCATTGGGAAGTTGCGCGCGTAGAGGGTGAGCATCCTGGCTAGAAAAGCAGGGTGTGGATATTCCCCAGGTCATAGTCGTCCCGTGTGTTATTATGTGATTTACATTTTTATATTTTTGGGATGAGACGTGGTGGGTATGTTTCGTCTCATTGCCGGTTTGGAGCTGTGACCGCTTCCCGGGACGTCGTGTGCGTGAGTTTACCACGAGATGGGTGTCGTTTAGTCCCACCATGGTGGCCCCAGTATTGCTACGTGAGCCGGGCACTGGGAAGATGATAGCATTGATGCAGTTTATCGGCGATATATATAGCCGAGTATATTATGTGCATGGCCTTGTACATCATATGTATTATGTACACTTGGCTATTGGATTGATGATGATATATATATATATACGGTTAGAAAAAAAAATACCTATATATATATATATATATAGTTATATATATCCTATAGATGAAAGGAATGGACTTTTATGGAGTACATCTTGGATGATTATGATGTACTAGATGATTGGGCGATTGATGTATCGCGTTTAAGGAATATTTCGGTTACATCATCCCAAGGATATTATTGGAGATTGTAGATGTTTTCATATTGTAGTCTAAAATTTAGGAGTAATAGTAATAGTAGTAGTGATAGTAGTAGTAGTATATGGCATTATGAATCTCTAGGATTGACATTGTCAAGGAGTAGTGTAACGGGGTGGTTCCTTGTTTGGATTTCGCTTTGCGAGACACCCCACGCATGAAACGCAGTGCAAGGTTGAAATTGGAGAAAAGTTCTGCCAGTTATGGCATGTACGGCATTATGGATCTCTATGATCGACATTGTCAAAGAGTAGTGTAACGGGGCGGTTCCTTGTTTGGATTTCGCTTTGCGAGACTCCCCACGCACGAAATGTAGTACATTGTTGAGATTAGAGATAAGTTTTGTCGATATTTATGTGTGGCATAATGGATCTCCAGGATCGACGTTGACATGGAGTAGTGTAACGGGGCGGTTCCTTGTTTGGATTTCGCTTTGCGAGACACCCCACGCACGAAACGCAGCGCAGCGTTGAAATTGGAGGGAAGTTTTGTCCATAACAATCTTGTATGCATATTTATTCTAAATTAAATCATAGGGCTCTACCCAAATACATATGGGTACTTTATTAATATTTTAATGGGTTAAATTATATATTGGAATCCATAAAGCCTATTATGGCATAATTGCTTGTGATCATAATCTAGCAAGATTAGAAACAGGGTGGATTCTTGGGCTAAGTTAGGAAGGCATTTCTCGTGGGTATAGGCTAGGCCTATGATAAGTTAGGTTGTCCTAATAAATTGGGGTAATTTAACTAATAAAATTGAGGACGCGAATAGGTGCGCGCCTTTAGATGAGAGGTGAGTTGGGGTTTCACGAGAGTGCGGTCTCACTTTAATTATGAGATAAGTACACCGGTATTTATTATGCACGGTTAACACACTTGCTAAATATTTTTCACAATCGGGGCTCTGACCCGTTTTCTTTTCTCTCCTGCTTGTATATATATATATATATATATATATATATATATATATATATATATATATATATATATATATATATATATGTATTTCCACAGGTATCCTACCGCATGGATGCCGGATGACCTTCTATCCTGAGTCTTGGGAGCCGTGACAGGTGCGGACTGTTGCGGGATGTATCTAGTAGCCGCTTCCTACTTCTTTAAAATTCTAGGTCGGATTCATGTTGTTCATCGGGTTTGTACCCAAGGGATATTTATATACATGTTTATATCTATTCCATTTCAGTTATTATATTGGCTGTGACCCGACAGCTTATTCGGGTCTACTTTTTGTAGTACATTCGGTTGTATTTATTTAGTTCATTTTATTTCTAGCATTTCATTTATCTTAGTTATCTCATGTATCTTTTATTCATTTATTAGTAGTGTTATAGTGTTGGTTTGTTGTATGTTGCATGTTTTAATTTATTCTAACATCTCGCTTATTTGATATCGGGTAGTTAGTCCTATATTATATAGTACCGACAGTTGATGTTGAGACTGGACCATCTGGAATTCCTGATTTAATATAGTATAGGGCTGGCCACCCGTTATTATTTTAAGTGGGGTGTTACAAATAAGTTTGTTTTCAATATAACTTTACTTTCTCAAGGGAGAAAAAAGTTCTAAATTGAGATGAACTAAGGGAGTGTTTGATTCCAAACATGGAAAATGCATGGAAACTAGTTCATTTGGATGAAAAGTTAGAAAATGAATGGAAAAAGATATGAGTTTTAAGTCTCACTTATTCTATTTTCCATGAAAATCAATTCTTTGGTAAGTGGATAAGAAATATTTTTCAATAAAAATGAGGTTTGAGATGGATCGCTTGCTACTTGAATAGTGGTTGTTCTTATATAAAGTGTGCAATCAAGATTTTATAAGAGAAAACATAAGTCTAAATAACTATTTTTCATGAAAAAAACTTCCATGTCAATCAAACGCACTCTAACTTAGTGCCGGTCCTGGCCATGTGTCAAGTGGGTAGTGACACAGGATTAGAGTAAGCACCAATATATATATATATATATTAGGGTGTAAAAATATTTTATGTATATTAAAAAATGCCCGTTTCTAAAATGAGTTTAATTTTTTAGGGGCCCATTTTTTCAACTATAAAAAAAAATCTGTACAAAAAATAATTCAATTACCCAACAAAATCTCACCCAACTCATTTAAGATTTTCATTTTTTCAACTACCCACAAAATCTTTTTGGTACCCACTCTCTCTCTCTCTCTCTCTCTGTATTCCTTTTTTTTGCAGAACCCAATTGCCTTGCTAATTTGTCCTGTTTATTTTGGTGTTGACAGAGCCAACTTGGCTCAAGGTAACTAAAGGTAAGACTAAGAATGTTAGTTTTTGTTTCATAGTTGATAGATTTAATCTATGAATAAATTTATAAATTAAAACCATGATTAGTTTTAATTTATTATTTTTTCCAAAATGATTTTTAGTCCACAATTGCTAATCTTTTTTATTACTGTTTTTTTTTATTAATTTGATTTTTTTAAATTCATCAAGGTCTTTTTATGTAATTTTTTTTTGTTACCGGGTTCTTACTTTCTACATTAACCAAGTAGATTAAAATTGGAGAGGGAATAAAAGGCTCAAACGAGGCGACATTTTTTCATATTTTTTTTTATATTCAATCAATTGAGATATTTCAAGAATAAAATTTGCCCTGGAATTTGATTTCTATGTACAATACCCCTTAAGCACAATTTACCACCCTAGGGTGGAATTCAATTCTTTGGGGAGGGGGGGGGGGGTCAGGTTTTTGTTTGCCACCTTTGGGTGGCAAATCACTTAAAACCAATTTTTTTTATAACTCTATATATTTCATAAATATATAAATATATGTTGTTAATAAATATATATATATTTCGTATATTTTAATATATATTCGTATATTTTATATATTTTAGCATATATATGTATATTGCGTATATTTCGTATATTTATATATATTTCATATATTTATATATTTCGTACATTTATATAATTTATATAATTCATATATTTTAATATATATTTTTATTTCGTGAATTTTGTATATTTCATATATTCCTTATATTTAATATATATTATTTACAAAATATATACATATATAATATGAATATATACATATATATATGTATATATTCATATTATATATGTATATATTTTGTAAATAATATATATTTAGTATATAATATATATATTATTTACAGAATATATACATATATAATATGAATACATATGTATATATTATGTATTTATGAATATATACATATATATAATAATGTATATTATATATATGTACATATACAATATATATGTATATATACAGAATATAATAAACATATATATTATATATATGTATACTAAATATATATTATTTACGGAATATATACATATATAAATGTAAATATATATGTATATATGTATATATTTACAGAATATTCAGTATATATATAATTTATTTACAGAATATTCAGTATATATATAATTTTTTATATATGCATATATTTACATAATATATACACATATATATATATATATATATATATATATATATATATATATATATATATATATATATATATATATATATTCATATATTCTGTATATTCTGTATACATATATATGAATGCATATATATATGTATACAGAATATACAGAATATATGTTTACATATATATATACATACATATATATATATATATATATATACATACATATATATATATATATATATATATATATATATATATATGTATGTATATATTCTGTAAATAATATATATTTAGTATATTCATTATATAATATAATATATGTTCATATATTCATTTTGTACATTATTAAATGTACAAAATCTATTAAATATACTAAATCTATGAAAATATAATATATTTAATAGATTTTGTATATTTAATATATTTTGTACATTTAATAATGTACAAAATGAATATATGAATATATATATTATATTATTTGCGGAATATATATATTCCGTAAATTATTATTAATTTTTGAAAAAATATACTAAATATATGAATATTCCGAAAATTAATAATAATTTACGGAATATATATATTCCGCAATTTATATTAATTTTCAGAATATATATATTCCGCGAATAATATAATATATATTCATATATTTTGTATATATATATATATATATATATATATATATATTCCGTAAACAAAATTTTCATATTTATATCTATTTTCCAGCTTTTGCGTTTGATAGAAAATGTGGAAAACTGATGATTTTCAACTTGTATCAAACAGACACAAGTTGGGTAATATTCATTTGCCTTATAATTATTTGACCTGAAATCAAATGTCCTGGAATCATTTGCATTTTTTCAATTTTCTATCAAACGAACCCTAATATTAATATCTATTATTTACCGACCAAACCGTACCGCTTACACTCCTATTACAAATGAATTGTTAAGTGGAAAGTTAACCGTGCTTTCGTATCCTATTACAGTTTATGTTGAGGTGGAGTGACTTAAAATTTAAGAGATGGGGTGCTAGACTTTTCCACTCCTGTATGATTGAGGGGGTCGTCAAGCCATGTGCTGGACCAGTTGCCACTTAGATATAATACTAGGTTGACAGTGGTTCACCCACCATATTTAAAATAAATAACTAATAGATGCCACTAATATATCATGGATATTAATATTACATACTTGGTAGACTTATAGTATATCATCGCTGTTCCTAATTCCACATGCAAGCAAGTGAACAATTATGAGTTGATCTTTGCTACACGCTACATTTATTCCTTTTATGTTTTTTTTTCTTTTGGTTTCCTACTGTGATTTTTTTTTTTTCTTACTCTCTAAATTGATTTATTTAAACATAATGACATAACGAAGCTCCTGTAAGAATGATTCGATTATAATTTTTGATGATGCTATAGAAGAGTCCTTGTTTCCTTTAGCTGCGGAATTGATTTTATGCAAGAGTAGTTCAATACAAATTGTCATTTTGAACCAAACAAAAATCAAATATTTATGTGTTAATCACATTTATTTTTTTATTTTATTATCGTGGAATCTTGACAAGAGCGGATCGCTTTTTAAACTCCGCTGATTACCAACCTAGGGGTAAGATTTTTAACACGCCTCAGTGTATTCAGGGATATGATGTGGATGGTGACTATCATTCCCATGCCAAAGCTTAAATTTTTTATTTATTTCACCGCTCGAGGATGACCACTCTTACCATACACCTACACCCCTGGGTGTTGGCCCTAGAACTTGAACCGGTGACCACTTGGTCATGTCAAGCAACTCTATCAGCCTCGGGTTATCACATGTGGCATTCTAGTGCATAAAAAGTAGATAATTAGAGGGTCATAAAAGACATGTCAGTGACACATACACATTTAATTTTAAAATATTTTTAAAATGGTGGGTTGAATAATTTTCTCCTCACAAAACACACACACACATCCAAAAAGTGTATACCAAATTTACTAAAAATACTTTAATGGTATTGTACCATGCAGAGCCGGCCTTTAAGGCACCGTAGGCTTGTGTCTAGGGCCTCCCCCATACCAAATAGGGGGTGGCCGTGAATCGAGCCTGGGCAGCCCGGTCGGGTCGGATCGGATCGGACTTATAAAATTATGAGCTATCTCAAGTTCGCTCGGGTTGGATCGGACCTTATTATGTAATCCCAACCCCGCACAGATTTGAAAGCTCTTTACCTAGCCCGTTGACCGAACCCGATTACTATTTTTTTAAATAAAAAAATATATATTTTTCCTTAATCAAAGGCATATTTTTTTTAATTAAAAACATGTTTTAAACTTTATATATTACAGAGTCTATATATAAACTTCTCAACTCTACATAAAAAGACTTAGTATATATTTTTATATTTATAAAAGTTACCCACTTTATATATTTATTTATAACTTTGTAGTCTTAAACTTTAATAATAAATTAATATACACACACACACATATATATATATTAGTACTATATATATATTTTTCAGGTCTCGGGTCGAGCCGGACTTCATTGTGCTTAAAAATTTATGTCCAAGCCTATCGAAAAAAAAAATCAAGCTTATCAAATTTTATCAAACTCGCTTTATAAGCTTATTCATTTTACTCACATTCTACTTTTTTATTGGATGAACTTGACGAACGGACCTACGACCACCCCTAGTACCAAATGCATCCTCCTGTCAAAACAAATTTTTTTTGTTAAGTCACTTTGATTTCACTCCTTTTTAGAAAGATGAAAAGTACACTTTTTGAAAAGTAAAAACGAGTTGTTTGTGTCTTCCCAAATACTACTCATTTCTCTCTATTTTTTCTTTAAATATATATTTATATATAAATACAAAACAACTCCCCACGCCACTATATCCCACTCAATTCGTCTCTCTCTCTATCTCTCTCTCACACACACACACACATTAATATTATTTTTAAATTTTGTTACTCACTTTGCAATTTTTTTTATGTAGCTCACACTTCCACTTTCAAAAAAAATAAAATTGAAGTATTGTTTGGTTTGAGTTGCTTTACAATATACAGGTTCCGAACCTTGCGAAAATTTATGACGAAAAGAAACAAATGATAAAGTTAACAATGATGTAGAAGAATTACCAACTGGTTTAAATGTGGTAAATAGTTTTATGCCAAAAAATCTATATGATCCAGGACGGTTGGATAATATTTATATAATATTGAGGGATCTATTAGTAGAAAAGGGTCTGATTAGGGATTTTTTATTCAATATCCCATTCATAATTTTTCAAGCAAATTCTCTAAAACACATTATAGTACAATAATGTCAAATGGAGAAAAAAAAAATGATAGAAGATGGTTAGTATACAAAGGATTTTGATAAAGTATTCTGTTTTTGTTGTAAATTATTTGGTTCAAAATCAAAAGTAAACCACGTAAGTAAGTTATTCAATGAAGCAACAAATGAATGGAAAAATATTGGTGCTAAACTTAAATGTCATGAAAAATCAAATGAGCATAAAACTAATATGGATCTTTGGATTGAATTAGAAAGAAAAAAAAAAGATTTTTGAAGAAAAAGATAATAGATATAAGTATACAAGACCAAATTAATAAAGTACTAGTAAGGATTGTTGCTATACCCACCCACCCTGGTTCATCTCAGCGGTAAGGGCTTATTCAGGGTTATTTGGTGAGGCGCACGATTGTGGGTTCGATTCTCCACAGGGTATGTCAGCATTTAAGTGGGGCTCGTGTGCGAGGTGGGTCATGCGCAGTGTTTTCTCTGTTTAGCTTGCATGAGAAAGTCCAAAGAATTCATTCGTGTGGAGGTTCAAGATTATTAAAAAAAAAAGATTGTTGCTATTGTTAAAACTCTTGCTAAAACTAATATGACATTTCATGGAAGTAAGGAAAAAGATATATGGAGAAAATAATAAATACTTTTTAAGCTTAATTGAAATGCTTGCCCAATTTGACTCAAGAATGCAAGAGCGTGATTTGAATAAATTAAAATTTTTGAAGAAATTTTTGGATTCTTATTTTATTCAAAGAAATTAAAATCATTGAATGATGATAACTTAATGAAGTATGGTGTAAATCTTGAAAGCCTCCTTAAGAACAAGGAGTTAGGTGATATTGATAGAATCGATTTATTTTTTGAATTAAAAATATTGAGAGAATTTTGTAAAGATGACATAACAACTCCAATTGATGTATTAAAGTAGTTAAAAAAATTATTTTTTTCCAAACGCATATATAACTTATAGAAATTATTTACAATACCCGTGACAGTTGGTTTTGCAGAAAGAAGTTTCTTGAAATTAAAATTTGTAAGATCGTACTTAAGATTGATGATGTCATAAGAAAGATTAATAGAATTTTCCACACGATCTATTGAAAATGATATCTTACACAATCTTGAGTGCAAAAACATAATTAATAATTTTGCATCTCAAAAGGCTAGAAAAATTAACCTTTTTTAAAAATATTTGATAACTTAATGTTATTACATTAATATATGTGAACATATGTGTATAATATTTTTTAAAAAAAGTTGTTAACCTAGCCTTTGTAATTCTTTGCATTTACACAGTAGGTACCAAACCTTGATAAAGGAGGAGAGCTTTTATAATTCTATCAGTTTTTTAAAAAATTAATAGTAAAGGGTCCACGTAAAATCTTGCACCTTAGGCCTCAATTTTTCTAGGGCTGACCCTGGTACCATGGTGTGGGCACCACGATGGTATAATGCCCTTAAAGCATATCAGGTAAATTCGGTAATAGAGATTTAAGGTTTAGTTTCATTTCAATGATATGGTGATGTTCGATCTCATGTATTTTTAAAATTATTTTAACTCTCAATGCCAACCAAAACCGTCTCATAACCACTAAAAATATCCTTCTTATCATCTTTAATCTCCCATCTTCATTTCTGTATCATTAGTGTAGAGAATGACGTTTTCAATATTTATTAGAACATGATCAACAATAAAAAATTAAAAATTAAAATTTATTACAGATATATTTTTAAAAATAAAATTGAATTCTTGTACTCCGAGTTAATAATATTCTATTACAAATAGACTTAAAAGAGCTTGTCGAAAATAAAGAATACTTAGAACTAACTCCATACATACATAGGAAAATAACACTAAAAAAAATCTAGGTAGTGAAAATCAATTCATACGCCTAGAGACAAAAATAATTTAAAACTCATTTCATAATTTAACAGAATCATTTCGTCTAGAACTTCGCCTAAAACAAGTAATACTATTTTCTCAATTTTTAATTTTCTTTTCATATTTTGATTTATTACATATAATAAATGACCTTTAGGTGGCAAGTTTTGTACCGTGCGAGTATATAAATTGCCCAACAGTTGTAATTAAAGATAGATGTATGGCCAAAATTAGCGGTGGTAATTTCTGACATGACACAAAAATACGACATGATCCAACATGAAATCAAAAAGACTTATCGTATTTGGAACATATTTTTTCGCCCGGTAGTGGGTCATGTCGTGTTCGTGCCAAGAAAATGACACAAAATTGATCTGGTATTGACCCATTATAGCCCAATTGGAACACGAAAAGAAATCCAAAGTAACCCAATTTCAACCCAATTGTGGGTCAATTATAACCCAATTGGTACCCACCTCCATTTAAAAAAATAATCAGCAGCGTTAATTACTTTAAAAAATCAAAGGGCTTTTTACGGTTTACACCTTGGACTAACAATTTTGGACGAAAAAACTGGGCCCATCAAATTTTAAATGATTAGGTCCAATATATAAATACCTCGAAATTAAAACAAAAACGCACTTTTCGTAATCGAATTGCACTTTGCAGAAAACGAAGCGCCAAAAAGCCTCTTCGATAAAAATCCTAACTGTACTGTCTGTTCGATCAAAACACCAAAACGATTCTCATCCTCAATCAAAATTTGGTCAACAACCACATAGAAATATCCCTGAATTCCAATACGAACACACTTCACAAAAGTTATAGGGATCAAACCCTAATCATTGAAATTCTACCAAGTATTTCAAATTCTCAATCAAATTCATCCAAAAACCACTAACAAGTATGAATACCTTCTGATATATATATATATATATGTGTTCTTAAGTTTTATAATGTATAAATTTGTAGACATTACACATGGATTGATCAAATCACATTCTTCTTCCTCATGATATGAAAAAATACATTTGTTGCCCTGATTTTAAATGCAAGACATATTATTTGCATGATTTGAATAATGTACATGTACATCCCTATTTTATTGCGTGTACTCCGTGAATTTTGCGTGTACTTTCAAAAAGTGCACGCAAAATCCACAGAGTACACGCACATTGAAATTGAATTTGCTCAGTCCAATATGCGTGTACTTTTTTGTTTTAATGATGACGAAATTTATTTTCACCTTTGCATTAATGATAGAGTGAATAGATTATTTGTTTTTTTCTACTACTATGAAGACATTAATTACTCTTTTGATGTGAAAAAGCTTCATGTAACTGAATCGAAAGCAAAGGATTTAGCAAAATGAATTACATATGGGGCAAATAAACTATCTATAAATGTAATTGAAGCGTGCTGTGTAGTGACAGATCCAACAATGGGATTTCCTAATAAAACTTCTCACTGTCTTACATGTAGGGCCAAAGATATTAAAAAATGTGAAGGTTACTTTGAGTTACTCTGATTTTCGTACATGAGAGAATGTGAGGGATAAATATCTTTCATACTTGCATCGCAATACTTGCAGTTCCTTGCCTGACGACGTTTGGATGTTGAATCAACGCTCTTTATAGAGAGCGTTGATTCAACATCCAAACAACGTCAAGCAAGGAACTGCAAGTATTGCGATGGAAGTTTGAAAGATATTTATCCTCCTATCTGTAAAAGTAATTGGAGCACGCACTGAATGACAGATTTGACTTTGAGATTGCCTAATACAACTTCGCAGTGTCTTACATATGGGGCCAAAGATATTAGAGAATGTGATGGTTACTTTGAGTTTTTTAGATTTTTGTACACAATGTATATGTATTTTATATCAAAAGTTGTACATATTTTGAATAAAATATGCCATGATGTATTTGTTTATCTCCTATATTAGTTGTGGCCCGTGCCAGCAACATTTATTTATCTTTGTATGTATTTTAAAGTGCTGTATGGAGCCAAAGATATTAGAGAATGTGATGGTTACTTTGTTTTTTTTTTAGATTTTTGTACACAACAATGTAATGTATTTGATATCAAAAGTTGTACATATTTTGAATAAAATATGCCATGATGTATTTGCCTATCTCCTATATTAATTGTGGTACGTGCCAGCGGCATTTATTTATCGTTGTATGTATTTTAAAGTGTTGTATTGGTACGTGTACTTTCGCTTTTTTGCATGTACTTTGTAATTTTTGCTTTGATTTTTTTAAAGTACACGCAAAATTCACAAAGTAAAAGCACATTGAAATTGAAATTGTTCAATTCAATATGCGTGTACTATTATGTATTATGAGTTTACTTTTTTATATTGTTGTGTTATTATTTAGAAATCATACCATCAATCATGTTCAACTACAAAACTGCTGCTTGCACCTTTGAAGATCTTAATAATACAAAACCTTTCACATTGACAGTCAATAGTACTAGTGATGACGAAATTTATTTTCTCCTTCGAATGAATGATAGAGCTAAAAGGTTACTTGGTTTCTACAACTACTATGAAGACATTAAGTGCACTTTTAACGGGAAACAACTTCAAGTAACTGAATCAAAAGTGAAGGATTTAGCTAAACGAATTGAGCAATATTGCTTAAGGGGTTTTGATAATGTTGGCGCTTTTAGCATGGAGCTATTGTATCACTTCTTTTCTGAATATGTTAGGAAGATAGAATCTTGGTTTTTGACTTGTCGAACAACCTTTATTAGGTATTACCATGAACCGGACGATATATATTACTGCCTTTATCATGTATTTTGTTGAGACTTGTATGAATTGTTCGTGAGAATATTGCATGTACTTTTATTAAATATACTTGTATTTTATTATTTTAGTCTATATTTTATTCTAATTTGCATGTATTTTATTTTTTGTACATATCATTATAGTTTAGTAATTTAAATTTTGTTTATAGATCAATAGAATGGGGATGAAGATGAAGGCAAGAAAAGGAAAGAACATAAAAAAGAACAGTTCTGAAGATAGTTCTTCATCCAGTTCTAGTACTAGTGGTAGTGTGGTATTGAAACATACACGTGCTGCAAAGAAGAATGACCAATATCGGTCAAATGTTGTTAACTTTCTTCATGATTTTGGGTAGATTAAAGAGAAAATAAACAATAGGCATATTGAACTTCTTAAGAAGACTCCATTATGGTGGGAGCTTTTCAATACCTACTACAGAGGGGAAGTAGTAGAAGTGAACCACAAGAAGATCGATAAAAATATTTTATCAATTATTGAGTTGTACAATAAGGAAACCAAAAGTTTCGATATGAAGAGTAGGATTGAAATAATGCCAATAGAATATAAGTGAAGTATTTGGCATACCATTTATTGAGGGGAGAAAATTAATAGAATTGAAAAAGAGACCGACTATATCTCAAAGACATGCATTTCTTGCACAATACTTCAAAAAAAAAGTCAGATATATTGGAGGATTTGAAGAAATCAGTCGAGTTGGACACAGACAAAGGCAGTACTGATTTTGTAAAACTTGTTTTTCTCCACTTCTTGACCATGTTATTTTTCTCCAACTCAAACTTCACACTTAAAGATTTTTTTATAAAATACATCAACATTATTGATGAAATGAATGGCTATGATTGGGCATCTGCTGTGCATGAGTTTCTCATCAATTCACTTAACAAAACAACAAGTTCAAAACCTAGAAGAGAAAGTGGATGTGTCATTTCTCTACTGGTGAGCAAAATATCATCCTGATATTTATAAATATACAAACAAATAATCACGTGTACTTTGTAAAAATCATGTGTACTATTTAAGTACACGTGATTTTTTTAAAGTACACGTGATATTTAAACCAATTCATGCGTGTACTTTATTAATTTCAGGTAAATTTTGAAATTACATGTGATATAACAAGTGTATTTTGAAAGTACATGTGTATTTTACAAAGTACATGTGTACTATATTTTGTAAATATAACAAGTGTACTTTATAAAGTACATGTATACTTTGTACAAATCACGTGTACTTTCAAAATACACTTGTTATATGTTTTGTGTACTTTGTACAAATCACGTGTACTTTCAAAATACACTTGTTGTATGTTTTATAAATATAACAAGTGTACTTTATAAAGTACACGTGAACTTATATTGACTAAGTACGTGTTTACTTTGTAAAAATCATGTGTACTTTCAAAAAACACTTGCTATATTTACGAAGTACACGTTTAACTTTGCGTGTATTTTGTAAAAATCACATGTACTTTCAATTATGAATAACTAGGTAATACAATATTAATATCATTTTGTTTTTTGCATGATCACGGTATTGGGCATGTGAGAAATTTGATATTATTCATCGTATTGAAAAATTTAAAGATAAAACTCCAAAATTTTTGAGGTGGAAATTGTCTTCTTTGAGAGATTGGTTTGCGGTGAATGACATCGCAACAACAAATTTGAAGGAGGCTACAAATAAACTAGCTTGTAAGGACAATTCTGTACAAAGGGAATCTCAGTTTGAAGGGCCCAGTTACTCTTTGAACATTTCTACAGTTAGTCCTATACATGCTGATTCATCATCAGAAAAAGTTGCTGAAGATTTTAATGACAATGAGTTATCATTAGTTTGGAATATGCCCCTTAAAACATGTTGAGTCCAAAGAAAAATAAGGGAAATGGTCAACCAAAGGGAATTGTTAAACCAACAAATGCTGAAATGCCTGAGAAGGTTAATTTGGAGAAACAAATTGCTAGTTTGAAAACGGAATTGCTGAAAAAAAATAACCAACTATCTAAAGCAGCTGAAGACCTTGATTTTGCACAAAAAAAGGTGGCCTCTTTGGAGGTGGAGAGTGCTAACCTGACCATTGTGAATATACAGTTGCAGTTAGATGGTAATTTCCTTTTGGAAGCTCAAGAAGAAATAATGAAGTTGAACGTGGAGAATTCCAACCTTTTGAAAGAAAAAGAGTTAATAGAAAAGTTGGAGGTGGAAAATGACCAACTTATCTTGTTAAACAATTATTTGAAACAAAAGCTTGATTAAGCTATGATGAATGACTCAGAAAGAATTAAACAACTATATGAGTTATTGAGAAAATGGGCTGAAACATTCAGAATTTTGGAACAAAAAAATGCATTTATGTCGACACTAATGAAAATCTAAAAAAAAGTATGAAGATGTAGTGCAAAAATTGAAAGATGGAGATGTAGAAAAAGGGACATTGTTGTTGGATCTTAATTACTCAAAAGCTAAAAGAGTTTAACAGGTACTTTTGATCAAAATACAATTGTATCATTTTTCTATAGATTATAAACAAAGTACACACATATCACGTGTACTTTATGAATAAAGTACACGTGTACTTTTGGGTGATATGCATGTACTTTGTTTATAAAATGCCCAAATGTACACGTGGAATTATTTTTACATTTACTTGTATATTGAAAATCTTCACATGTACTTTGGTCTTCTTTTCAAATAATGATTGTACACACACAGTTTTATTTATTATGATTGAGGTTTATGGTATGTTTAATATTTAAACATGATGTTTTCTTTTCATCAGGGTGCAGAAAATAATAATCTCAAGAAAAAGATAGAAGATTTGTCATCTTAATTATCTAAAAAGGATGAAGAAATAAATTCAATTCAGAACTCAATGGTTTTAAGAATACAGGAAAGAGTTGACAAGAAGCCCAATATTGATAAACAATTTGTATATTCACGTCCTATTCATTCTTTGTCAAAAGGAGATGAACACAATAAGGCTTCTACTGTCACAAACAAAAGAAAAAAAATGGTAGAACAAATGCAACACATGAAGTGGACTTGAAAATCTATAAGTGTTCAAAATACCTGTAATACCCCGTATTTTCATGGCTTTTAAATTTAAGGATTTATTAAATTTAATTGAGATAAATTAATTTAATTCTTATCCGAAATGTTGTTTTAAATATTTACTAGCGTGACGAGAGTTAGTAATTCTTGAAAATATAATATTTGTTGAATATTAATGGACGAGTATAGTAATATATGAGATTTATTTTTATAATATTGTCACTTGTGAATAAAATGGTAATTATGGAAATTTAAGTCGGGACTCGCCTGTGTCGTGTCGGGACTAAATGTTGATTTATAAAAGTGAATATTTTATAGGTTGTTCGTATGGTCATTTTGAGTGCGCCAACGCGTCCGGAAGGGTCGAGATAGTCAAAAAAGTGTACCTGAGGGTTTAGTTTGAGTCTCGAGGCGTTTTTTGACTTAATTAGTACCCCGGGAGGGCATTTTAGTCATTTTGTATTTTGGGGTAATTAAACCCACGAAAAGTAGTAATCTATATCATCCATTTAGGTTAGTCATCTAGGTTTAGAAAACTCAAAACTCTAGAACGACCATTGGAGAGGAGAGGAGAGAGCTCTCAAGGCATTCCAAGGCTCAAAACTCAACTGTTTGCGCCGCCGCCACCACCAACGCGTAGATCGCGAGACGGGAAATGCAACCACACCAATTTCGGCACCAAACAAGACTTTTGAAAATCCCAGGCAAGTATTTATCTTGATTATTTCGTTGATGCATCTTTCATATTGGTTTAGGAATGATTAGGATGAATTGTATGGAAGAAAAACCCAATTTGAGATAGGAAATTGCATGTAGTGATAACTTAAATGATATTCCGGAAACCTTTTGTGATGTAGAGGATTAAACCACGAAATTTTGATGTTGTATAAGAAGGAAATTCTGGGAAAACATATTAGAACCATGATTAAGAGATTTCTAGGGTTCTTGAGTTTTAAATGAATTTTGGCTTGTTAATCCATGTTTAGTGACGAAAATTGACATGTTTTACGTAGGAAATGAATGATATTATGTTAGGATGTTAGTAGTATAAATCTTTGGACATTTGGTAATGCAAAACTTGAATTGGATGAAGATATGTGTTAGAACCCGTAACTGCAAAAGTGCAGAAATCCCAATACCTGTTTGATCAATCGATCGAGCCCAGAGCTTTGATCGATCGAAGGTTCAATCGATTGAGCCCCAGACGTCGATCGATTGACCCCTCCTGGAAGACTTAAGTTCCCCTTTTAAAATTGTTGAATTGATTCGAAATGAAGAAAACTCCTTAGACATCCTTGTTAAAATAATTTGGGAGATAATGATGACTAGTAAGATTCATTAATGAATAAGAGATCTTTAATGTAAGGCAAAGTCTATATTTTTGGGATATTTTGCATAAGGGACAATGTAAGTATATATTAAAGGGGAGAGACACGTAAGAGAGAGTTACGTTGGAACATAAAGGGATACCTACTAAATTGGACATTTGGGAGAATAAAGTCCATGAGGGTTACGCAGTAAGTTGGAAAAACCCTTCGAATTAAAGCTAGAAACGAATCATTATACTTGATAAATAATAATGGGAAAATAAGGATAAATGTTGTGAATGTGGGTTATGGGATAAACCTAAATTGATATAATAAAAATGGTATATTTATATGATTGTGTATGCATATATTATATACTTGTGAAAATCATGCCCGCGCTACTTGCTATCCCTAAGGTTTCCGTGCTGGGACGATCTTATCTCGTGTGCCTTATGGGGGATATTGACTCGTACCCTAGAAGGTAGAAATCCTAGGTACAGGCTATCGAATCGGTAGTCACGGTCCTAAGAGACGTGAGGGTATGTACTGACCTCTTGGACTTGGAAACTATGCTTCGCCTCAATATTGTTTGTGTATGTATTTATATAGTTCGAGAGTGATTCCTAACTTGTATTCCCTTTAGTACGATTGATACGGGGATTGGATAGCAGAGTATGACCGCGCCATAGTTTTTATGTGGGGTGCTGTTATGATATATATATTATACGAGTAGTTAATATATATATGAAATTCTGAAATCTGGAACTGCCTACTGTGATTTGATATGTAGGACATGGTTGATGACTCAAATTATAAATACTTGTTTTGATAAAGTATAATATGACACTGGAAAACTTTATTGATTAATAAAGCTAAAAGGAGAACTTTGGTTACAAATTGAAATATTACGTTTTAAATACTTGTGTTGTTCAGTTATAAATCCTGCGAATAACCTAAGATAAGTTAAACCATTGAGGAAAGATAGTGTGGCATATTACGATATAGACCATTGGGAAGGTTAGTGCGATAGGTGTGCACATTAGAAGATAGGTGAGAATTTCTCAAGAGTGTCGCACTAATATGTTGTTGCATTAGCCTGTAATCAATTTAAATACTTGCTAAACGAATTTTTAAATCATATACACTATCGGGCTCTGACCCGTTTCCATTTCTCTTTCTCTCTTGTATATATATATATATATATATGTATATATTACAGGTGCCCAGCCACAGGGGCGTCTTGCATAGGGTCCTTTGGCAGGAATGAGCTGCAGCTTAGGTGGGAGTTGCAGGCCTGTTGTTTACACGACTTCATCCATTTGATTCTACTCCTAGTTCAGTTTTATCCAGCAGGGGCATGTGTCGCCCTCTTTCTATTAATTAGTTGGTATTGTTAGAGATTGTAATTTTTACTTTCAGTACCTTTATTTCGAGATTTATTACTGTCAGGATGTTTTACTTTGGTGTTGTAAATGTTGGGATTTATTATTGATGATTAAATTCGTGTATGTTCAATTCTATTTTTATTATTAATGTGTGACTCTTAAAAATGTAAATGGTTAAAGGTTTTATAATTGGATCTAATAGAATGGAAATAATGTTTAAAATTGGTTTTGACACTTAGCTTAATTATTTAGGGTGTTTAATTGGAAAAGATTTTTATTAACGACGGTGATGCTGAGAATGAACCAAATGTTCACCTTGATTTTAATTTAATAAAGGAGTGATCTCCCGGTATTTAATTAGGCGGGATGTCACAGGTGGTATCAGAGCATCAGGTTCTATAGTCCTTAGGATCTGTACGGCTTATTATGCTTTCAGCGTTGCTTTGTTTGATATAGAGCCCTATGTTTAGGATTATCGATTTCTTTGACGAGATTTCGTTCTCCTGTTATATGTGTGTACATTAGTGAATTATAATTTCGTTCGGATGTGTGCGTGTGCCGAGCGATGACGGATGTCAGAAGAGGACTGTTAAGCGGACATCAGGAGGCAGGGCTCAGTTGAGATTATAAAATATAACCGAGGATGATGACCGTAGTTGAGGTCACCTCCATTATGGCACGAGAAGCCACGACTAGAAAGTCGACTAAGGTGCAGCAATGATTTTCAAATGTTGTTGTAGTCAAATGAGGTGCGAGGGTAAACTTACCCAACGTATTACAAAAACGTGTAGAGACTGTCAGTGGGAAATTTTAGAAACGCGAAAATTTTATGTGTTTACCAAAGGAGGTAAAGTACCCAAAGGCTTAAAAATAGGACGGAGTGTGGCAAACTGAAAGAGAAAATTTAGAGAAAATTTTCTTGGCTTTCGGGACGAAGTTATAATGGTTGGAGTCAACCACCAATTTTAGAAATGGAATGCTATGCATATAGGAGAACCTTAGGTACAGCGTTGACAGTATGTTCCTTCCTCAACTGTTCAGGATTAGAAGCAAACGTGGTTCTGAACTCATCGCGGGAGGGCATGACAGGGGTCCATTTGTGAATATGAATCTTAACCGCTAGCGAATTTTGCATCGGAAGATGTAGATACGAGTGAAGGAGACGAATCCAAGTGGGAGACCAACTCGTAATAATAGTTGATAATACTCGAGGAGGTAATTCTGATGGACGACCGATTCAGAGGTTGACATTGTCATATTTTATCAAAATAGATGATAACGCTTCTTTGTGGGGGAAGTTAAAGGAATCGAAGAATTTAGTCGAGAATAAGACTTAATGCAACGGTGGTGGTATATCACCACAAAGGGATGTGGATACACATTAAAGGACCCATTTAAATGATTCGGATAATTAAATTCTTACCAAGTGATGGTAAGTTCCATAAGTACTATTATAGATAGTAACAGGATCTTTATGACCTAAAAAGCTAAGGGAACAACCGAGATGGTTAACAGGAATCAAGTTTACTAAAGTCCGAGAGAAGGACAATCCTAACCTGGTTAGTAGGACAGGTGGTAAGTGGATTATGTGTTGAGGTATTTTGTGCGGAGTGAGATCGCTCACGATAATATGTTCCAAAGTGCGAAAAAGGACAAGAATACGGTTCCTAGTAAAAGGCAACGATTAAAGAAATTTTGTTTGGTTTGAGTAGACGTATTACGTCCGGAAACCATTTGCACAGTCAAGATGATTGACAAGGTAGAAGTGTAAGTTGTATCCTCAAAGGATGCGACGTGTTTATGTGACACGAGTGAGTCACCATATTTTGTTCCTTGCTAGATTAGCATGTGAGACGAGCTTAATGCATATCATTTTAAATGTTATTATTATTATGTGAATATCTTTTCCCTAGTGTAGCGAGATTTTTCTTTGATGCTATCCGCGGAGGATGAATGAGTATATTAACAGCGTTTTATACTTTATTGAGGTTACTCGTTGTAGTGATGCGATACACGAGTATGATATTATCTTTGTTAAAATGTTATAGAAATGAGTAGTATGATAGTGGGCATTTATTGCAGGGCTATCAGAGTAGTTGCATTAGTGCAACATGTTTTATGTTTGTTTTGGCGAGGCTTTACCTGTAAGAAGGTTAGACTTTCACTTATATTATCTATCCAAGAGACTTCGGAGGAGATAGTGGGCTCGAGATATTCGATGCCAAAGTATGTATAAACTTTGTCAGTATAATTCCGTATGTATCGGGATTTACCGTTGAGCGAAAAGATTAGACTCAGTATTATGTTTAGCACTCCGGACTTAGTGATAGGAAAAGTACATTATTATATTTATCCTTTAGAGATGTGGGAGTTAATATTTATACCCCTATTATTAGGGAAAGGAATTTCGAGAATTCCGAGTGTATGTATTCAAGGTTTATGGAATGCTATTACTACTAACCCATACTGAGCAATAGTGCAATTAGTGAAACGTTCTTTGTTAAACATAATTACGGGAGAAATTGTAACTTTTTTGTCAAGGGACGGAATAAAGGGGTACATGCCATGGACGAAGGACCTAACGGATTTTGATAACTGACGATGCTAGGTAGTAGTGTATCGGGGGGGGGGGGGGTTCCTTGTTTGGATTTCGCTTTGCGAGACATCCCATGCATGGAATTTAGCGTAAGGTTGGAAATAGGGAGACGTTTGGTCACTATTCCATAAGTTTGGTACCCTGGTCGAAATGGGATCATGTAATTACATATGTAAGTTGGTAGTTGAATTTTAATTCAAAGCCACTGGAGCCGGATTGTGTGGTAAGAAAACATTAAAAGATATCCCCACGAGTTGAGGGGTGGAACGATGATAAGGAGAATTTAAAAATTTTGATTTCCAAGGTTAATAAGGAGTTGTAATGATTTTTAGCATGGATTATCTGGAAAGAACTTTATTATACAAAATAGATGATCTGTAATTATTTTGATGAATAAAGAGTTAGTGATTTATTTTGGGTCGTTGTACCTATTTGGGAAATTGTTGTACTTATTTGAAGAAGGTTGAGATTTGTTATTCTTCTTTTATAGTCATGGAATTTGAATGCCCTATTCCTTGAACTTTGTTGGATTTAGTAAGTTTCACTGATGAGTAGCACGTCGTTCGCTCTCCTAGGGCGGTCGGGGTGTTGCAAAAATGTGGGCATCTTGGTTAACTACAGTTAAAATCGTCGGAGTCGAAAAGACGTGGTTATGGATGTGTGTCATATATGTTTGTGTGACTAGTTTAACGAAGTGGAAGTGATAGAGTGGATTAAACGTCACATGAGGGGCGATAATCCATACATAGGTGTGCAATTAGAATAACACACCCTAATTTGAATTGGAAGACTGTGGGAATCCATTTAAGAAAAGTATTCCTTGAATGGAGCAGAATTAAATGATTATGAAGAACACTCGGAGCGAAATCGTTAGTAATCAAATGTGAGAGCGACTCACACATATAAAGGGTGATGATGTTAGTACGGTATAAGAGGTCCAGAAGTATGCTTTGTGAAGAGAAGAGCACGGGTGGAACCTTCGGCACACACCAAGGAATTTTGTGTTTATTTACAATTGCTGAAATCGAAAGAGGTTGGTAAAGTCGGTAAAGTTCTTGGATGGGTTGCCATCCTCAAAACAAGATCAAGGGTTTATCCCGAACATGTGAATTAAGTCACCGAGAAGGAAGTGATTGATATTCCTTTGGGCTGGCTTACAATATTAACTAGTATGCCCCAGACTTCCTTTGAAAGGAAGGATCGCGCCAGTGCATGGTCCGACGTAGTATGAATTTCTGATCAGGATGATATTGGTGAATCCCACCTTTGAAATGGGATTTCAGGAACCAGCGGAGATAAGGCTTCGTTTCGAGTAGGATGTATCACCCTTAGCCAGGGAATAGGCGCACGGTGATTAAAGATTTGTGGAGACACGTGAAGGAGATTTTGGAATCTTGGTACGATGATTTCAGGAATGCTCTGTAGAAGCACTCGTACCTAAATGTCGCGTACGAGGTGCTTATTAAGGTTTTGTTATGGAAGAACCTCGACTATTCTCCTTCCGTATGTTTAGAGGTGAGTAGATAATCAGAATTTTGGATCGGTCGAGATAATATCCGATAACTATGGTGGAATTCCACGACTGTTTTAGGCGAGCAAGAGTGATCAAATGTTCATATAATTTTCTCAGAATGGGAGTTTTGTTTATGAATAAATCCGAGTAGTTGTCATGTAGTGAGGTGTGGCCTCCTAATGATAGTGAGATAATGGAAAATTGTAACGTATAGGCATGACCTATTCAAATGTTGTCAGTTGGGTGCAATGTGAAGTGTCTCCAATGAGAATGTAAAACAAAGTTACTGTGAGGAAAAAGCTATAATGATTGAGCGTCGTACTATGTAGATAGTTTGCGTACTGACAAGGATATCCAGAATTGTGCTACCTGGTAGGCCTTATTTTCTGAATTTCGGGACGAAATTCTGTTATTAGGGGGGAAGTATGTAATACCCCGTATTTTCATGGCTTTTAAATTTAGGGATTTATTAAATTTAATTGAGATAAATTAATTTAATTCTTATCCGAAATGTTGTTTTAAATATTTATTAGCGTGACGAGAGTTAGTAATTATTGGAAATATAATATTTGTTGAATATTATTGGACGAGTATAGTAATATATGAGATTTATTTTTATAATATTGTCACGTGTGAATAAAATGGCAATTATGAAAATTTAAGTCGGGACGCGCCTGTGTCGTGTCGGGACTAAATATTGATTTATAAAAGTGAATATTTTATAGGTTGTTCGTATGGTCATTTTGAGTGTGCCAACGCGTCCGGAAGGGTCGAGCTAGTCAGAAAAGTGTACCCGGGGGTTTAGTTTGGGTCTCGAGGCGTTTTTAGACTTAATTAGTACCCCGGGAGGGCATTTTAGTCATTTTGTATCTTTGGGTAATTAAACCCACGAAAAGTAGTAATCTATATCATCCATTTAGGTTAGTCATCTAGGGTTAGAAAACTCAAAACTCTAGAACGGCCATTGGAGAGGAGAGGAGAGAGCTCTCAAGGCATTCCAAGGCTCAAAACTCAACCGTTTGCGCCGCCGCCGCCGCCGCCGCCACCGCCAACGCGTATATCGCGAGACGGAAAACGCAACCACACTAATTTCGGCACCAAACCAGACTTTTGAAAATCCCAGTCAAGTGTTTATCTTGCTTATTTCGTTGATGCATCTTTCATATTAGTTTAGGAATGATTAGGATGAATTGTATGGAAGAAAAACCCAGTTTGAGATAGGAAATTTCATGTAGTGATAACTTAAATGATATTCCGGAAACCTTTTGTGATGTAGAGGATTAAACCAAGACATTTTGATGTTGTATAAGAAGGAAATTTTGGGAAAACAGATTAGAACCATGATTAAGAGATTTCTAGGGTTCTTGAGTTTTAAATGAATTTTGGCTTGTTAATCCATGTTTAGTGACGGAAATTGACATGTTTTACATAGGAAATGCATGATATTATGTTAGGATGTTAGTAGTATAAATATTTGGACGTTTGGGAATGCAAAACTTGAATTTGGATGAAGATATGTGTTAGAACCCGTAACTGCAAAACTGCAGAAATCGCAATACCTGTTTGATCGATCGATCAAGCCCAGAGCTTCGATCGATCGAAGGTTCGATCGATCGAGCCCTAGACCTCGATCGATCGACCCCTCCTGGCAGACTTAAGTTCCCCTTTTAAAATTGTTGAATTGATTCGAAATGAAGAAAACTCCTTAGACATCCTTGTTAAAATAATTTGGGAGATAATGATGACTAGTAAGATTCATTAATGAATAAGAGACCTTTAATGTAAGGCGAAATCTATATTTTAGGGATATTTTGCATAAGGGATAATGTAAGTATATATTAAAGGGGAGAGACACGTAAGAGAGAGTTACGTTGGAACATAAATGGATACCTACTGAATTGGACATTTGGGAGAATAGAGTCCATGAGGGTTACGTAGTAAGTTGGAAAAACTCTTCGAATTAAAGCTAGAAACGAATCATTATACTTGATAAATAATAATGGGAAAATAAGGATAAATTTTGTGAATGTGGGTTATGGTATAAACCTAAATTGATATAATAAAAGTGGTATATTTATATGATTGTATATGCATATATTATATACTTGTGAAAATCATGCCCGCGCTACTTGCTATCCCTGAGGTTTCCGCGCTGGGACGATCTTATCTCGTGTGCCTTATGGGGGATATTGAATCGTACCCTAGAAGATAGAAATCCTAGGTACAGGCTATCGAATCGGTAGTCACGGTCCTAAGAGACGTGAGGGTATGCACTGACCTCTTGGACTTGGAAACTATGCTTCGCCTCAATATTGTTTGTGTATGTATTTATACAATTTGAGAGTGATTTCGAACTTGTATTCCCTTTAGTACGATTGATACGGGGATTGGATAGCAGAGTATGCCCGCACCATAGTTTTTATGTGGGGTGCTGTTATGATATATATATATTATACGAGTAGTTAATATATATATGAAATTCTGAAATCTGGAACTGCCTACTGTGATTTGATATGTAGGACATGGTTGATGACTCAAATTATAAGTACTTGTTTTGAGAAATTATAATATGACACTGAAAATCTTTATTGATTAATAAAGGTAAAAGGAGAACTTTGGTTATAAATTGAAATCTTACGTTTTAAATACTTGTGTTGTTTAGTTATAAATCCTACGAATAACCTAAGATAAGTTAAACCATTGGAAAAAGATAGTGTGGTATATGACGAGATAGACCATTGGGAAGGTTAGTGCGATAGGTGTGCACATTAGAAGAGAGGTGAGAATTTCTCAAGAGTGTCGCACTAATATGTTGTTGCATTAGCGTGTATTCAATTTAAATACTTGTTAAACGAATTTTTAAATCATATACACTATCGGGCTCTGACCCATTTCCATTTCTCTTTCTCTCTTGTGTGTGTATATATATATACATATATATATATATACATATATATATATATATATATATATTACAGGTGCCCAGCCACAGGGGCGTCTTGCGTAGGGTCCTTTGGAAGGAACGAGCTGCAGCTTAGGTGGGAGTTGCAGGCCTGTTGTTTAGACGACTTCATCCATTTGATTCTACTCCTAGTTCAGTTTTATCCAGTAGGGGCATGTGTCGCCCTCTTTCTATTAATTAGTTGGTATTGTCAGAGATTGTAATTTTTACTTTCAGTACCTTTATTTCGGGATTTATTACTGTCAGGATGTTTTACTTTGGTGTTGTAAATGTTGGGATTTGTTATTGATGATTAAATTCGTGTATATTCAATTCTATTTTTATTCTTAATGTGTGACTCTTAAAAATGTAAATGGTTAAAGGTTTTATAATTGGATTTAATAGAATGGAAATAATGTTTAAAATTGGTTTTGACACTTAGCTTAATTATTTAGGGTGTTTAATTGGAAAAGATTTTTATTAACGACTGTGATGCTGAGAATGAACCAACTATTCACCTTGATTTTAATCTAATAAAGGAGTGATCTCCCGGTATTTAATTAGGCGGGGTGTCAAAATACCTAAAAAAGATGCCTAGAATAAATTAGATCAATATTTGATGGAGGAGAAGGAAATCGGGTAAATCTTCTAATTGTTTATTTTTGTATTGAACTTTATGCATGTAATTTATAAAGTATATGTGTACTTTATAAAGTTCATGCATCGCTTTTTGAATTACACGCATTTTTGCATCTAACTTTATGCATGTACTTTATAAAGTACACGCATATTCATAAAGTACATGCATTTTTGTATCTAACGTTATGCGTGTACTTTATTAAGTACACCTATTTCATAAAGTACACGCTTATTTTTATAAAGTACACACATTTTTCTATTGAACTTTATGTGTGTACTTTATAAAGTACATTCATAAAGATAAAATACACTCATATTATAATATGATCATAGATTATATACATGTTTCAATTATTCTTCTAACATTATTTTCTGTATTGAAATTCAGCAATCACTACACCAAAAATAGAAATCTGGCATGGTTTAAAACCGTGCCAGATTTTCTGGCACGATTTAAAACCGTGCCAGATTTTCCAATCTGACACGCTTTTGGCACGATTTTAAACTCTGTCATATTATAATATAGCACGCTTTTGGCACGCTTTTAAACCGTGTTAGATATTAAATCTGACATGCTTTTGGCAGAGTTTATAACCGTGCCAGATTTTCCCTTTTTTGGCATGCTTTTGGCACTGTTATAAAGCGTGCCAGATTATTTTATAAGCATAGTCAAATTTCTTATTTTGGCACGGTTCTAAACCGTGCCAAAATTTTCAATTAGTAAAAAAAATATTTGGAAATAAATGTGAAAAATCAACAAATTCTAAATCTGCTAGGGAAAATATTTATTATTTGCAAAAGAAAATCAAGAAAATTCACAAATTAAAAATATCACGCGTTGTTGATAAACTAATGTACATACAAACTTCAAAATATTACAAGTGCTAACAGTTCCCAAATAAAAAAAAATTTGGACAGAGTTTCCTCTATTTTCTGAACAGTCGAAAACCTGCTAATATAAAACCTGTCAGCGTAAAGTCCGCACGGCCATAAAATATATCAATAAAATCAAAAAAGCCTGCACGGCCATAAAGGTTGACAATAAAACTACAAAAGCTTGCACGACCATTAAAGTAAACAATAAAACTACTAAACCCTACACGGTCATAACACAAAAAATGAATCCTGAATATAAATGACACGAAATAAATAATCATGATGCTGTAAACCATTGACTTCTTTGTGTGTTCCACGTGGATAAAAGCTAGCGATTGAATGTCATCCTATAAAAAAAAAATAGGAAATGAAAAAGATGATATTAGTAACAAAGTAGTTTTAAAAAAATCGTATTTAAGTTGAAAATTTCATATACAAGTTACAATTATTATTATATTCTCAAAATGAAAGTCTCGTGACTACGTGATCAGTTTCTATGAGTTACATTGGTCCCGTGCGAGGTGTTAGTGTCTCTTACGGAGCCGTTTGAGGGTTGGTTTGGGTTTTCACCCTTTAATGGCTTGTTTTTAACCTTAATATAGATTTTTTAAAATTATCATCATATTCTCAAACCGGGAGGCCCGTGACTATGTGGTCAATTTCTACGAGTTACATTGGTCCCATGCGAGGTATTAGTGCCTCTTACGGAGCGGTTTGGTGGCAGGTTTAGGTTTTCACCCTTTAACTGCTTGTTTTTAAGCGTAATCTCGATATTTTTAAATTATCATCATATTATCAAATCGGGAGACCTGTGATTACATGGTCAGTTCCTACGAGTTACATTGATCCCGTGCGAGGTATTAGTGCCTCTTACGAGACCGTTTGGGGACGGATTTGGGTTTTCACCATTTAAAGACTTGTTTTTAAGCGTAATCTAGATATTTTCAAATTATCATCATATTCTCAAATCGGGAGACCCGTGACTACACGGTCAGTTCCTACGAGTTACATTGGTCCCGTGCGAGGTGTTAGTGACTCTTACGGGACCGTTTGGGGGAGGGTTTGGATTTTCACCCTTTAACGGCTTATTTTTAAGCGTAATTTGGATATTTTCAATTTATCATCATATTCTAGAACCGAAAGACCCATGACTACGCGGTTAGTTCCTACGAGTTACATTGGTCCCGTGTGAGGTGTTCATGCCTCTTACGTGATCGTTTGGGGGTTGGATTAGGTTATCACCCTTTAACGGCTTGTTTTTAAGTGTAATTCAGATATTTTCAAATTATCATCGTATTCTCAAATCGGGAGACCCGTGACTACGCGATCAATTCTTACGCGTTACATTGGTTCCACGCGAGGTGCTAGTTCCTCTTATGGGGCCGTTTAGAGGCTAGTTTGGATTTTCACCCTTTAATGGCTTGTTTTTAAGCGTAATCTATATATTTTCAAATTATCGATATATTCTCAAGCTGGGAGACTCGTGACTAAACGGTCAGTTCCTACAAGTTATATTAGTCCCGTGCGAGGTGTTAGTGCCTCTTACTGGGCCGTTTGGGTGCTGGTTTGGGTTTTCACCCTTTAACGAGTTATTTTTAAGCGTAATCTAGATATTTTCAAATTATCATCATATTCTCAAACCGAGGGACCCGTGACTACGCGGTCAGTTCCTACGGGTTACATTGGTCCTGTACGAAGTGTTAGTGCTGCTTACGGGGTCGTTTGGGGGCTGGTTTGGATTTTCACCCCTTAATGGCTTATTTTTAAGCCTAATCTATATATTTTCAAATTATCATCATATTCTCAAACCGGGAGACCCGTGATAACGCGGTCAGCTCCTATGAGTTACATTGGTCCCGTGTGAGGTGTTAGTTCCTCTTACGGGGCCATTTGGGGGCTGGTTTGGATTTTCAGCATTTAACAGCTTATTTTTAAGCGTAATCTAAATATTTTCAATTTATCGTCATATTCTCAAACCAGGAGACTCGTGACTACGCGATTAGTTCCTACGAGTTGCATTGGTCCCGTGTGAGATGTTAGTTCCTCTTACGGTGCCTTTTGGGGGCTGGTTTGGGTTTTCACCCCTTAACGACTTATTTTTAGGCCTAATCTAGATATTTTAAAATTATCGTCATATTCTCAAATCGAGAGACCTGTGACTACGTGGTCAGTTTTTACGAGTTACATGGGTTCCGTACGAGGTGTTCATGCCTCTTACAGGGTTAGTTTGGGTTTAGGTTTTCATCCTTTAACGGCTAATTTTTAAGCGTAATCTAGATATTTTCAAATTATTGTCATATTCTCAAACTGGGAGACCCGTGACTACGCGATCAGTTCCTACGAGTTACATTGGTCCCGTGCGAGGTGTTAGTACCTCTTACGGGGCCGTTTGGGGGCCGGTTTGGGTTTACATCCTTTAAAGGCTTGTTTTTAAGCCTAATCTAGATATTTTCAAATTATTGTCATATTCTCAAATCGGGAGGCCCATGACTACGTGGTCAGTTCCTATGAGTTGCATTGGTCCCGTGCGAGATGTTAGTGCCTTTTACGGGTCCGTTTGGGTTTTCACCCCTTAACGACTTGATTTTAAGCATAATCTAGATATTTTCAAATTATCATAATATTCTCAAACCGGGAGACCCGTGACTACGCGGTCAGTTCCTACGAGTTACATTGGTCTTGTGCGAGGTGTTAGTGTCTCTTAAGCGACCGTTTGGGGGTCATTGGGTGTCCAAAAGTTCAAACAACTTCTCATTTTCCCCATATATCAGTATGTTTTTAAGCCTAAGTCTAGATATTTACAAATTATCTTCATATTCTTAAACCAAGGGTATTTATCATCATATTGTCACAACAGGGGTCCCGTGACTACGACAAAAATTTCTACAAGTTACGTATGTCCCGTGCGAGGTGTTCGTTCATCTTTTGGGGCAATTGGGGTTTTTTTGGATCCTTTATTCCACAAGTTACCAAATATAAGAACATATTCTATCTTAATTCCATAACCAACCAATTAAACAAACCTATGGAAATGACTTTGTGAAAAAAATTATGGATATTTTTTTGTGGTGGTGGGGAACTAGTGGCTTAACATAGATTTTTCCATAATAATAGCATGGGCATGTTCCCCATTGGAACCATAATCTACGAACAAAGTATATGATACAGATATGTATACATAGATCTCCATATATTTTAAATATCTCAATGATCTCTATAATGAATGATGAAATTAATCAATTTGGAGATATATTGGGAAGCCTTTTTTAATACTATTATTAAAGAGAGCAAACATTAGTGCGCTCAGTACTTATGTGTGTGTGAGAGAGAGGGAGAGAAAGAGATGACTAACTTATAAGATATTACTTGGTCCACCTTGAAGAGTAATTAATGCTAGATGTTAGAAACAAACTCATTCTCAGGTAATTCCCAGTGGCACTTAAGTTAACCACTACTCCCACACTGCCACTGACAGAAACCACTTGGAAGAATGTCCACCTCTTAATCAATTATAGGTTTGAATCTTATTATAACAATACAAAGAAACACAAAAAATTAAAAAAAAATCACTATACTATTTTGTATCGTAAAGCCTCGTAAACATCAATCTTTTTCTCACCTTTTATTTCTCCAGCTTTCTTCTCAGATGTTCTTGATTATCTGCAAATGACATAAACCATTCATAAATCAGAGAATGGACTATGTATGATCTTTAATCTTACCCATTCCAAAATGATTTCTTACTCAATTAGCTTCATGAAGATAGTCTCGCTTTTTCTCAAAACTTTTTATCCACATCTCCATAAAAGATAAAAAGTGATGCTGCTTACAAAAAACAATCATAGACCTGCTTAAATAGACAACAACCATCAACAAAGAAATTAGCCTGTAAAAATGAGCACAAACAATATTAGTGAATTATGCACACTATAGAATGACATACCTCACTCACCATGCATCTTTCTTTTTTCTAGGGGTACAAAAGTACCATCTGACTTTGTTATGACATCTGATTTTGTCTTTGCATATTGTATTCTCTGCATTGATTACATAAATAAATGATTAACTGGGGTGCCAAATTATAGTGATAAAAGAAAAAGGTTGGAATCTAAATATTGCGTTTGTTGAAAAATATTTACCGAACTTAAATTCAACATCTCATTGAAAGGGTACATATAAACATACTCTTTGTTTTGTAGTTGGAGTTTTAAAAATGTATCTTACTATATAGTATCATAATGCAACTGAGAAATCAAACATCTTTTCTACTATCTAAGGAATTCTACCCCACAAGAAGATGACACCACACTACCTTATAACATATGCCAATAAGTTTCGTCAAGTGCGTAATACTTTGTATGCTTAAAGCTTTATCAAGAAATATATCAAGGAAAAATTAATAAGTCTTTTAACCTAATAGAAAAGACTCGCACCATAATCTAATATACACTATTCCATACCTCATCTCCCTCAATGGATGTTGATCTATGCATAAAGTTCTTATATTAGCTCGATACCAAACACATTAAAAAAATGCACTATTCTAAAATGCGTTTGAAGCTACAGCCTTAAGGGAAGGACCCCAATTTCCATGGCGAGGCTATAGCAACACAGGGAATCGTTGAAACCTATGAATCAAACCTTCCAAGCTTCAATATTTTTCTATGATGTTAATAAACCAGGTTCCAATGCCACGTCTATATAAAAAAATAACCACTATCTAAACAAACTCAAATAGCAAGAATTAAAATAGTGAGAATAGACAAATGAAACATGTAGGGGTTCCATTTTTTTTCCACAACTCTATAGTGGAAAAGGCTTTTAGATTTAGGAAACAAAAAAAAAAGTCCTCAAAGCATACATGTAAATAATCCATGCCATAGATGAATGCCATTCCTTACACATTTACCAACACTGTGCAATCTATTAAATATTAAATAAATTAATATTGCAAGCATATCCACGAAACATATAAAATTGACCCTAATTGATAACAAAACAATCCTAAATCACCGACCTTGGGTTCAAATTCTCACTATATTCAATTGTAAAAACAAATATGCATTCAAAACTTACTGATATGTGGAAGTAGATATATAAAAAAAATAGAAAAATAATTATAGATTTTTATCAGAACAAATTTACAGTGCAATTCACAATCCAACATAGTGTTTTCATACGTAGATTTACAAATCCCAAGGGGGTGTCTCTACCTCCATCTAACACCTGCAATCCAATAAAAAAAATTAACAAAAAAGTAAAACACACATTTAGGAATTGTGTCAAACACTGAAATACCATCAATTAGAAAAAGCACAACATACCACTTTCAAGGTTTGTGTAAATTCTATAGAAATAATACGAAATTAAAAAATGAATTGATTAATGAAAAAAAACATAACTGCAATAAAGAAGACAAAAATGAACATTAAACTATAAAATCCATACTAAAACCCCTAACACATCCTACCTAAAAATGTGAAGAAGGAAACTCTTCCAGATAAGAGAAAATATTACAAATTATAAAGAACAGAGTACCTAAAAATAAAAATAAATAATTGATTCCCATTTGAGAGAAAGAGAGAGAGACTGATAATGGGGGGTATCTTTGATACTGAGATGTTGTAAAGGGTCGGAATAGGTAACGTGCACCGGAGCAGACCGTACCTTTGGCAAGTGGAAACAGAGGATGCCCTGCAAAGATGACCCTTCATCCAATGTACCCACCTCTCCACCTTCTAATGTCCACCCTCCATTGACTCGCTCGGATCCGACCCTTCTCTTAACGGATATAGCACCTCCGATCTCGATATCAATGACTCAGCCTGCGCCACGTGGTGACCGTGAAACTTCCTCCGTCGGAGACCCGAATTCGGTGACCCATTCCACCTACGCCACATGAGTAATGGAGGCGCCGCGGTTTTTTGGATGATGGATCGGGGGAAGAAAGAGACTTAGGTTAGATTGAGATTGAGGAGAGAGAGAGAGACTTAGGTTAGAATGTGATTGGGTCCCGACTCAAAATTGGGGGTGTTGTTTTTTTAATGAAACGTACTCATGTTTGGCACGGTTTAAAACCATGCCAGATTTTGGCACTATTTTAAACTGCGCCAGATTATGATAAAATCGTGCTAGATTCTGGCATGATTTTAAATCATGCCAGAATCTCCTTGCCTCAGCGTGTCAGATTAACATTTTTGGTGTGGTGAATTTTCTCTTTATGATGGAGGATGCAATCATTTGCGGGGATGATATTAAGGAATTGCTGAAAGGCAAAGAAATATCGAACCAGATAATTTAATACTTCTCCCGTTTATTGGAGACAAAAATAAAGAAAATTGGGCTTCGACCTACGCACTCTTTTAACTTATATGCTTGGGTATGAAAAACAAAACCTAAAGCATTGGCCATCATTTTAAAATATATATTATCATAATTATCTTACTAACAAATCTATTACTTTTAACAGGAGTCTATTCGAAAAAATGATCATAAAACACAGAAAGAACATATAGAAAAACGTATTATATAATTTTTTGGAATTACTAATATTATTTTCATTCCCATGAGACATTAAATTGTAGCAAATGATGCATGCCATTTTACATTATTAATTATTTACAAATAAACAAATAAAGTTGTCCATATGGACGCTCTCTGCCCGTTGAAAATAAATCCATCCTCTTTATGCTACAATGAGGCCAATAAAATGGTTACGCCCTAAACTTATTCACATTACATGCACTTTTGTATTTTATATACTCGTGGTTTTTCCTCTTAATAGTTTTCTATTTTCAAATAAACGTTGTACAAATTGAAGGCTGAAGCAGTAATAAGAAGTTAAAAAGGTAGAATAACAAGATCCTTTGAATGGACGGAATTCGAAGATGCACTTTCCAATGAAGAAAAAATAATAATAGACTGGCTCTTGAGTCATTATGTAAATTTTGAACTACTCCAAGATAATGAATGCGCGAGACAAAATAATGGGTAAGATCAAACAATCTTGAATAAGTTACATTTTAACAAATTTCATTCGCATTCTTCTAACAGATTTATTTATTTTATTTTAATTTCAGTGTTGACTGTGGGGTGTATTGTATATACTACATGGAACAAATTGCCAGAGTAAATGCTCTCAATACATCATTTGAAGATGATGAAATTCTCCAACAAAGAGCCTTTATAGCTAATGAATTTTCATTCCATGGTTGTTAATAGGAGGAAATTGTAAAGTTTATTTCTGTATTTATATTTTTTTATCCAATGTAGTTCCATATAATTTCTAGTATAATAAGTGTAAACAGGATGCCACGTATATGTAACACCCCGCCCGCCCGGGGAGAGCGAACGGAGTGTTAATGCGATAAAATAAATCCAAATCCACAAGTGACAAGGTATAGAGCATCTAAATAAACCCACAATCATATAAATTCACTAATCTTAATTCTTCAAATTAAATACAACAACATCTCCCGAATTAAAATTATAACTATCTAACTCGAAAAATAAATACAAATCTCCAATGCTCTATACAACAAAATAAATAATACAAATCTTCCAAAAATATTCTTCCCAAAATAATCCACACTAAAATAATCCCAATAATCCAAAGCGCTCAAATCCACGCTAACCTTCTACTAAAAGAAAATATGGGGAAGTACACAATACGACAGGAAAGATGCTCAACAAATATATTAACAATAAGGCGTAACAACACGAGCACGGATATTCAAATCAAAATGCAAATCTCTATAGCATTTCATCATTATAATTTCTCAACAACACTTTAACCGGGTCACCAGGCCTCACCACATCCGTATATGCTTTATCAAGCCATAGCCCGGGAAACAAGAATTTTGGCGGGTGCCCAACATCCGTGCCATATTAAAATCTCATGACAACGTTCTCATCAACAATATAATGATACCACATGAATCAAAATAATTTCAACAACTATTTTCCAGATTTCAATGAATTTATCAATTCAAATATGAGTTCAACAAGAATTCAAAGAGAATGACACTCGCGAGATTTAAGGAGCATATTGTGTAAAACCCCATACCTCAAACCATGATGAGAAACCAATGATCACATCCTCAAGATCAACACAAAATATCTACAAAATCTCCTCCAAGAACCTCCAATAAAATAGCCCCAAGAACACCTCTAATCTAAGGTTGGAACTCACAAATCTCAAGGGCTAATGTGTATATAAAAAGAAAAGGAATATAAAATATATTTGCTGCCAAAAGTTGGGCCAAAAGTATGTTAAAAGGTTTGCCCACGACTTCCTTTTATAATGCAAAGAAATGAAGAGTTGGAATCCAAAAGACTCCTTTAAATAAGGCAAAGAAATGAAGAGCTGGAAGTCAAAACAACTCCAAGAGTTAAAAACATTTAAAAATTATTTTAAAATCCGTTTTAACTCCGATTTCGAAACCGTTTGAAATTCCCGCCTTTAAAAATAATAACCAACATATTTGAGCAATAAAAATAATTTTATCAAAAATTTTATTTTCCTCCATTTTCCAAAATTAATTAAAATAGCTCAAAAATTACGCGGGTTGTTACACTTCCCCACTAACAATGTAATTTCGCCCTCGAAATTCGCCGAATGCCTAACTCTCAAAATCAGGCCAACAATCTCCAAAATAATCTCGTCTCCAAACATAAATTCCTCACATCTAATCTCGAAACCTAACACGAATATCACCTAAAATTTGCTATCTCCAAAAATTGCTAACCACGCAATGAACCCAAAACCCAAGCCCCGAGGGTTGCCGTATACCTAAGCTCTGATACCATTTGTAACACCCCGCCCGCCCGGGAAGAGCGAACGGAGCGCTAATGCGATAAAATAAATCCAAATCCACAAGTGACAAGGTATAGAGCATCTAAGTCCCACAATACAATAATAGGAATCCACTAATCTCAAATCTCTTCAATTACAACAAGTCTCTCGAATTAAAATTACAACAACTAACTCGAAAATAAAATACAAATCTCCAAAGCTCTATACATCAAAATAATACAAATCTTTTCCAAACAATCCTTGCTAAAATCAATCTCTATAGGGCCCCAAAATCCGCGCTAACCTGCCACTAAAAGAAAATATGGGGAAGTACACAATACGACAGGAAAGATGCTCAACAAATATATTAACAATAAGGCGTAACAACACGAGTACGAATATTCAAATCAAAATGCAAATCTCTATAGCATTTCATCATTATAATTTCTCAACAACACTTTAACCGGGTCACCAGGCCTCACCACATCCGTATATGCTTTATCAAGCCATAGCCCGGGAAACAAGAATTTTGGCGGGTGCCCAACATCCGTGCCATATTAAAATCTCATGACAACGTTCTCATCAACAATATAATGATACCACATGAATCAAAATAATTTCAACAACTATTTTCCAGATTTCAATGAATTTATCAATTCAAATATGAGTTCAATTAACAAGAATTCAAAGAGAATGACACTCGCGAGATTTAAGGAGCATATTGTGTAAAACCCCATACCTCAAACCATGATGAGAAACCAATGATCACATCCTCAAGATCAACACAAAATATCTACAAAATCTCCTCCAAGAACCTCCAACAAAATAGCCCCAAGAACACCTCTAATCTAAGGTTGGAACTCACAAATCTCAAGGGCCAATGTGTATATAAAAAGAAAAGGAATATAAAATATATTTGCTGCCAAAAGTTGGGCCAAAAGTATGTTAAAAGGTTTGCCCACGACTTCCTTTTATAATGCAAAGAAATGAAGAGTTGGAATCCAAAAGACTCCTTTAAATAAGGCAAAGAAATGAAGAGTTGGAAGTCAAAACAACTCCAAGAGTTAAAAACATTTAAAAATTATTTTAAAATCCGTTTTAACTCCGATTTCGAAACCGTTTGAAATTCTCGCCTTTAAAAATAATAACCAACATATTTGAGCAATAAAAATAATTTTATCAAAAATTTTATTTTCCTCCATTTTCCAAAATTAATTAAAATAGCTCAAAAATTACGCGGGTTGTTACAGTATACATGGTAATGAATGCGTGTACTTTACACAAAATCCAAAAGTACACGTAGGACATCACAGAGTACACGTGAATATATGCGTGTACTTTGGAAATTATGCATGTACTTTGAGGTCTGTTATTTATTTGCATTAGAATCCCAAAGTACACGAAATAGATAAAACGGTATATGTGAATTTATAATGGCATATAACAGTACACAGATTCTATGATGAACTCTGAAAATGGTGCCGTTGGCGCGGACCAATAAACACGTAGGCTATACAAGAGAATAAATATATTTGTAGTGATAGGTTACACAAATCTAAATTATAAACATATTATGATTTTTTCATTTGACAATAACAAAGAAAGAATAACAAAGTACACGCAATGAGGCCAAATATTATGCGTGTACTTTACAACATAACCCTTTGTATTAAGTTTTTTTTGATTTTTTTTCATAACAAATGATTTTAATTTTTTTCTCTCTCTCTATATATTTTTTTATTCAATGTGTTCCATATAATTTCTAGTAAAAAAATTGTGCCCCTAGCGAGGACCATTCAACACATATGAATAAAACTACTGTATGTACTTATTCAGCACGACACAATAACCAAAAATAACTTATTAAGCTCAACTACTCTTTATCCCAACTACTTCTGGTCAAAGAAATAAATGGCTTTAACTTTTTTTATAAAAGAGTAATATTTGTTCATTTCTTAACCATTACATCTAGGGTAAATATTACATAATGAGTATTCCAGCAGAAAAGTTACGAGATACTCTTGAGAAAGATGAAAGAAATAAAAAAAGGAAAATTGAGGTGAATCTTTCCTCATATGACACTGCCTTTGAGCAGTTTCAAACATATGTGAGGGAAGGCTACTCTGAACTTCCACCCAATCCCATAGATTTATTTGATGTGGATGAGGACCATCCTCAAACACATGAAGACCTCATGTCTTTCTATAGATAAGAAGTTCCCTTGAAAATCGTCAAGATGAAGGAGAAGAAGGCGCACCATGAAGGCCTTGGAGCTGTCATAGAAGAAGAAATTCTAGTATGCTTGAATTTAATTGACTCTCTTCTTTACTCCATAAATGCCTTTAACAACTTTCCCTAATAGAAGCCTTCTTTAGTTTTTTCATCTTTTGTTATGTGAAAAAATTGTACTTTATTTTTCTGTTTTAATAAAATCTTATTTCTTTCATGCATGTATTCTCACTTATATCATACACCAAATATAGTGAAGTACACGTGAACATTAGAAAAAATGATCACGTGTATTTTACTAAAAAAAAAAGGAACAAACTACATTATATTGTCAAAAATGTAAACATTAATATCATTTATTGTAAAAAATTGGTATGTCAAAATATGATTGTATTGTCAAAATATGTTAAAATACGATTCTATCTACTATAAATTATAATAAACACAAGTTTTTATAAAGAACACGCACAAGTTATTATCCCAAACCATTATATAAATGCGTGTACTTTATATATTACTTGTATACTTTATAAAGTACACGCGCATATTGAAATACGCGTATAATAATGCCGCTAGCGCGGACCATAATACACATAGAAATTTAAGAATATGAGTGACCTAAGTGTCTTTTATAAAGTACAAGCACATTGTAATGACCAAAAATATTTTCCAAATAGTACATGCATTTATATACGTCTACTTTATAAAATTACATGTAGAATACATAAAGTACATATATATTGAATTAGATTTTGGTCATATCAATATGCGTGTACTTTATAAAAATGTGCGTGTACTCCATGTAGATTCCATTCCAAAATAAATAATGCAGAAATCAACACTCATCAATAAAACAATAATAATTTATTCAAATGTGAATGTTCATTGATTTTATTTAAAACTAATGTTATAATGATGAATTGAACAATATTAAGAGGAATCAAATTGGTTCTTTGCACATAAATCTGTAATGACCTATTTTATTACACCTAGAGCAAGTTACTTCTCTTATTATGACCTCTCCAACAAATTTTATTCTCTTATTTCTTGGTCACCCTGTCGGTCTCTTTGTTAATGGAGGAAGGATTGCTGGATTTTCAGGTAATGGAATCTTTAGGGACATCAAATCAGGATGAGGAATTATAGGTGATGAGTATGATTTCTTGCAAAAAAAAACCTTATAATAATCCTCAATATGATCAAAAATACTTTCACATATCTTCCTTACGACATAAACAACATGAGAACATGGAAAATATCGTAGTTTTCAACTCTTACAAGAGCAAATTCCTTTTTCTAAGTCGACCATGGCCCGCACGTTTGCATGAACCTCGAATACATGTGTACTCAAGCTACTAATATTCCAATGTCTCCCTTTATTCTAATTTTCAGTCAGTAATTTATCAAAGTGAGAACACAACTCCTTTGACCATGTTTCAGATTCAACAAGTTTTTTTTTTATTAAAATTCATAATTTTGATCCTCATTTTATCTATCATATTAATTATCGGTAAATGCCTTTCCTCTAGAATCCAAGAGTTGAATGATTCTTCAACACTTGATGCCATGTCACCATAACACTTACTGGTGAAATATGCATAGGACTAATTCTCCGAGGGTAAATTTTCAAGAAAATCAGTGACAACAACTCCACCTTCCTTCTTCAGGGCATCAATGTTCTTCTGAAATTCATCAACTGTTACAGCATATGCACAACGCATGAAATCTTGAATGAGCTTCTTTTGAAAGTTCGCAGTACCCCGTATTTTGTTATTTATATTTCCAAGTAAATGATGTAAACAGTAGCAATGTGCAGACATTGGAAAAACCTTAGACACACCTTCAATAAGACCATTGTTCCAATCAAATATGAATGTGATGTTTCGATCTTGATGTGCTATCGCATCACGTAAATTAATAAGAAACCACATTCAATTATCCTATGTCTCTTAATCAATAATTGCATATGCAAGAGGATAAAGGCCCGAAATAATGACATATATAAGTACACAAGGATTCTATGATGAACTCTGAAAATGGTGCAACTAGCGTGGACCAATAAACACGTAGGCTATATAAGAGAATAAATATATTTGTAGTGATAGGTTACACAAATCTAAATTATGAAAATATTGACAATAAATAAGAGAGAATCACAAAGTAAACGCAAAACATGACAATGTAAACATTAAGTCTAAATAAGATATCACGTGTACATAGTAATAAATGCGTGTACTTTACAAAAAATCAAAAAGTACACGCATAACATCACAAAGTACACGTGAATATATGCATGTACTTTGGGAATTACGCGTATACTTTGAGGTTTGTTTCTTTATTTGCATAAGAATTCCAAAGTACACGCAATAGACAAAACAATACACGTGAATTTACTATAACATATATCAACAAACAAATTCTATGATGAGCTCTGAAAAACGTTTCGCTGGCGTGGACCAATAAACAGGTAGGCTATACAAGAGAATAAATATATTTGTAATGATAGGTTACACAAATGTAAATTATAAACATATTATGATTGTTTCATTTGATAATAACAAAGAAAAAATCACAAATTACACGTAAAACATTACAATGTAAACATTAAGTGTAAACAAAATGTCATGTGTACATAGTAATGAAATCCGTGTACTTTACAAGAAATTCAAAAGCACACGTATGACATCACAGAGTACACGTGACATAGAATATAAATTCACGTGTATTGTTTTATCTATTGCGTGTACTTTAGGATTCTAATACAAATTAAGAAACAAACCTCAAAGTACACGCGTAATTCCCAAAGTACACGCATATATTCACGTGTACTCTGTGATGTCGTGCGTGTACTATATTTTCTGTCCAAAGAACATACAAAGGATTAAAAAATAAAGTCATAATATTATCAATTAAACTTCAGTGCTTCACATTTACCATTGTTCCCATTCCTTACAGTTGCCGATAAAATAGTTCCACGGTACCTGCTCTTCAAAAAGGCACCATCAACAAACAAAACAGGCATGCAGTACTGAAATCCATTAATGGATACTACAAACATTACAAAAATTCTTTTGAATAACTTTCTCTCTGGTTTGACGTCAAGAATGCAATGTGATCCTGGATTATATTGCAATAAAAGTTCGCTATAATCATTGACTAATGCATACGAAACTTTCTCATCATTATGCCACTTAATAGCAACCATCTATTTGCCACGCCATGCACGATGATAACCTATATATTAAGACCATAGTTCTTCTTCATATCTCTAACTACATTAATTGGTCTCAACAATGGTTTATCCCTTAACTCATCAGCCAGCAATGTAGAAACCAATTTGGAATCCATCATTTTGCTTAATGGACTACGATATACTCCCATACAAGTATGATCATTGTTCAGACTTCTTATATAAAAGTAACCATTTAATGTTGATAATGAAGAATGAACTCGCCACATGCAATTCTCATTATTCCTTTTAGAACACTCTGTTGTCACCCGAGTTTTATCATTCTTAAAATATATATACTTGAAACTAACCTCAACAGCATACTTTCTCAACTTATCACGAAACTTAACCATACCTCCTTTGAAACACTGCTCTTTATGATTAATATATGTATTCCAATTATTTGAGAGATAAACTTTTGACGTACTTGGCTCCACACCTCTAATATAAACATCATTTTCAACACCATGACTAATATCAATCGCAGTGGATGATGATATATAGTCTATCCTTTCTTTACTTGTACCACTGCATTCAACCCTCTCACAACTTGTATAACTATGTTCAACCTGATCACATATTCTATACGTGCATTCGACCCGTTCATGAATTGTACTAGTGCCAAAAGCTACTGAATCAAAGACATATATCCAAATAAAATCAGCATTGAGAATCACTTGGGACCGCAACATACAGCGAACATCTTTGTCACAAAGCAACATGAATCGAATTTCATCACCAAAGTCGTATTTTAATGAAAAAGATCCAGCTTTTAAATCCATAAACCTACTACGTAACTCATTGCATATGAAATCTAAGGAGCACTCTTCAAAAATTTCAATGCAAGCCATATTATCCAAATAACAACACCTAGTAATCCGATAACTTTTCATTATATCCTACATTATATTAAAATAGAAAAATGGTTTTGTTAAAGTTTAATTTTAATTAATGCCAGTGGCGCGAACTAATAAATACATGGCCAACAAAGACATGACTATTTTATTAAACATGACTCAACACTAACAAAGTAAATGCACAACAACATTATGAAGAATTAATATCAAGAAACAAAATAAAAATTAATCAATAAAAAATCACGTGTATATTAGATCAATTGCGTGTACTTTATTTCTATTTTCTGCTCAGGTATATATAAAGTATTTTACTATTGTAAAATATCAAAATTGGTTAATGCCGCTGGCGCGGACCAACAAACACATGCCCATATAACACATGGCAACTCTTTTATGTAATGACTCAAAAGAAACAAAGTAAATACGCATTAACATTATTCCAAATTAATGTCAAAAGAAAAAATAGAAATAATCAAGTCCAAAATTCACGTGTACTTTACATCAAATTGCGCATACTTTACTGTAATGATCATTTGAGGTATATGCATGAACAACTTGCATATACATAAAGTACACATACACATAAACACACATAAAAACATATAAATAAACAATCTGTTACGAAATCAAAAGACAAGTGAATATATATTCATATAAAATTAAAATACAATTATAAAAACATACAACCAAATCATTCATTCAATGTTCGAGTTAATTCATCACATGATTTACACAATTACAATGATTTGATTAAACGAAACAAATACATCAAGCTATTATAATTGATCAACATGTAAACATTTCTTCAGAACAAGTATAAACTTACAAATGATCGAATAAATGCAAAGGAAAATCTAGATTAAACAAAGCGCAAAGGATTGATTTCTTCGAACAAATAGATAACTTTTTCTTTGACAGAATAAAGATCATGAACAGAAGTGAAAAGAAATCATAAGATCCTAAGTTAATGGAGAGAACGAACTTGTTTGACAGAAGAGGAATGAAGAAAGAGAAGGACGTGCTTATTGGAAATGCTACCAATCGCTGATTAGGTCAATGATAACAAAATGAATGACATGTCAAAAAAGGTATTTATATGGACCTAATCGTTTAAATTTTTTTTGACCCGGTTAAAATGTCCGGTTAAGGGACTAGACCGTAAAAATCTAAAAATTAAAAACCTAAAAATATAGACATGGTATAAAAGGAAGCTTAAAAAAACTAGCATTCTCACAATACCAAAACTTCACACACGTCGCTCCTCCTCCTCCTCTTCCTCTCTCTATCTTTAACTCTCCCTCTCCCTCTCTAGGTAGCAGTCACAACCCGATTCGTTCCTCATCCTCCTCCTCCCCCCCTCTCTCTCTCTCTCTCGCTCGCGGATTCTCCCTCTCACGACACACTCTGGCCTCTGGATCGGTACCACCATGGATAAAGGAAAGAGAAAAAATCCTTCCCAACCCCAAAATTCAAACATATCCAAAGTGGTTGTGAGAAATAAGGCCAAATTTTCTAGAATACCTCTCAATCTACCACTTGAATTGAATGAGGATCCTCGGATTCGATTTTCTTTTGTATAATTTTTTTATTGGGTAATGTTCTAACTTATATCTCAGGTTTTTTCCGTTGAATTTTGTATTTTTTGGGTACTTACCAACAACAAATAACACATGTGATTTTTATTGGATTTGTATTTTTTGTTGAATCGTTATTATATTTTGTTGGCTTTGTATTCGTCGACATAATTTTTGGTTGGAAGAATTTTTATTGGGTGTGGCTGTGAATTTTTGGTTGGTAGAATTTTCAGTTTAGCTAATTCTAGTCATTGCTTTGGAGGTTTGACACTCCATGTTTAGTTTGTTTCTTCTTATCGGTCTATTTGGGGACATAATAAAAAGGGGGAGAACTAATTGTGATTTTATGGGGGAGTTTACATTATGGGAGAGATTTGATTATATTGATGTATTCTTATATCATTTCAAACTCGATGCGTCATGAAGGTATTTGCTTTATCCCATGTGTGTAGGTACAAAAGTGATGATCATATATTGCACACCCTGATGAGAAAAGCTTAAATGTTTAAAGATTTGAACTTGAAGATTTTTGAAGAAAATTTGAAGACTTGCAAATTTTAGTATTTTCCATTTTTAGGTTCATGGGGGATATTAGATTTGTATAGGCACTTTGATTTGATAATTTAGAGTTTTTATTTTGTACCGGCATAGACATAGGGGGAGATGTCTAAGAAAATTATTTATAAGTCCGTTATTAATTTAGTATGTTGTATATTGCTACACCGTCGAAGAGCATTCAAGAACATTCCAGCATCAAAGACGGATCTGAATATCAAGAACTTCAACATTCAATCCTCCAAATCCAATTTCCTGACCCAAATTGATGTGTAACAGAGTGTGGGAGTTTTGGGAACTGGTGTGACTCTCTTTTTATATTTCCTAGATCCATTCAAAAGATTATAGCAGAAACGCCTAAGATGGCCTTGCCTACCGCAATGTGTGCAAGTGTAAATCGGGCGGTGAGTGTTACTTAAAGGTGGCCTTCTCCACAAATTCCAAGGTGGTGCTCTTTGAATTTGCCTAGGTCGCTCTCTCCTAATTATCCTAGGAGGTTCTCTCACGATGTTCCTAGGGGGATCTTTCCTAACAAACTTAGGTGCCTCTTTCTTAACAATCCTAGGAGGCTCTCTCACACGTGTGGGAATGGGTGCAATATATTTTTCAAGACCAATCCCACCCCTATCCTTTTTTTATCTCTACGGTGCCTAAAATCTTATCAAGTTTTTCAGACCTAGACTCCAAATCAAATTTCACTTTACTTTAATCTTTCAATTTCACCTCAAGTTCACCTATCCTAGATTCAAGCAAACGTCTACAGTCTTCAAACTCTAAAAGTTCTTTTTTCATAACTTCCATCACACCTCGAAGACTATCTCTTTCACCTTCAATATATCCTAATTTCTCTTTAAGCATCTCCTCACGTGCCCTAATATCCTTAATCAACGCATCAGTATTATCATTATCTAAAGCAAGTTTCTTCAATTCAGCTTCAAGTTTCAAGTTTGCCTTTTTTGTCTTTAAAGATTCAAAATACAAATTATTGTAAGAAACTTGCAACTCACTCAATTCTTCTTCTTCTTCTTCTTCTTCTTCTTCTTCTTCTTCTTCTTCTTCTTCTTCTTCTTCTTCTTCTTCTTCTTCTTCTTCTTCTTCTTCTTCTTCTTCTTCTTCTTCTTCCTCACTCTTTTCACCCTCACTCTCATCACTAATCACACGGATGGGAAGTTGTCGCCTAGAAGCATAAAATACTTCTTCTTTCGAATCACTATCACTAAGGGTAGAAACATGAGAAATCGGTTTATTCAATTTCTTCTTTAAATTTGTGGTACACTCATCTAATGTATGACCAACACCCTCACAACAAGGACACCTCTCAGAGTCGTTTTCAACAAAAGATTTAAAACAAGAGTCCGTGTGAATTTTCCAATTAACCTTTTCAAAAAGTTGACATAAAAAATCATCAAAACCGCCAAAATCTATTGTTTAAAAAATAGGATCAAAACACAATAACTTAGTGCAACAGGCTCTGATACCAATTTGTAGAATCGCTATAGCGGAAATATTGCGACTTCTCAAATAAAATTCCATTTTAATTATTCCCAAATTTTAGTTAAACCCTAAAACATGTATCTAGATGATTTATCAAATAAAATAAAACATGTAGGATAAAACAAACAATTTCAGGAAAAATCCCTGAAGGGCAAATAAAATGTGGCAAACAAACAAGAGCAGGCCGTTCGAACGAAAAACACGACACGTGGAAAATGACACGGGACAAATATCGTTTGAACGACAAAAGCAGGTCATTTGAATGACCTATCAAACGAGATTTCACGCATACTTGTAAATAATTTCGATACGAATGCGTGAACGCCAGTTTCATATTTTTCTGATTTTTTATGAATTAGTTATGATTTTTCTACAGAAAGGTGTCCGAGAACAAAATCTTTAGAAAAATATTTGATAAAAATATCCCAGCACTTTAAGTGAAATGCTAAGGAATTAAAACACAACCTTACCAAACTTAACGTCGTGGAGGTTTGAATGTTGAAGATCTTGATATTCGGATCCATCTTTGATGCTTGAATGCTCTTCGACGGTGTAGCAGTATACGACATACTAAATTGATAACGGACTTATAAAATAAGATCCTTACATAACACATGCAATTTTTTTTTGGATTTGTCATTTTTGTTGGACTATAATTATTTTTTTGCTATTTTTGTATTCGTCGACAGAATTTTTAGCTGACATGATTTTCTGTGTAGCTAATTTCACGAGTTTATGGGTCTGGCTCTGAATTTTTGGTTGATAGAATTTTTTGTGTAGCAATACATATCATTTTTTATTTTTTTAACTAGGAAGTGGACAAGGAGATGATAGTTCGGCGATGATAATGTAGTTGATGTAATGGAGAAACTCGAGAGCATTGAAGAATCTAAGCAATGTAGGGAGCGTTGACCTGATGTATGGAGTTACTTTGACCTTCTCTAATCTTGATGGTAAAGAGATAGTGAAATGTAGAAAATAGGGAAAATTTTATGCTTGTGCATCTAAGAATAGAACTGGTAGTTTAAAACGACATAAGATGAGATGCCCAAGGACGGATACAAATGATGTATCTTAACTTATGATGAATCAATTTCGTGGGTACTTATCAATGCGTTCGGCAAAATTTGAACCCAAAACATTTCTTAAACTACTTAGTGAGGATATTATAATGCATGACTTGCCTTTCCAATTTGTGGCGTATGAGGGTATCCTAACAACTTTTAGTTATTTATATGTGGATGTAATTACCATCATAAGAAACACCGCTAAAGGTGACGTTTAAAAAAGTACAAAAGAGAGAAGGTAAAATTAAAACACATGCTAGAGTTAGCTACTGATAGGGGCTCAGTGACCTCAGATTTGTTGTTTTCCATTAATACTGATGGATTTGTGTGTCACTTCTCATTTTATCGATCAATAGTGAAAATTGCAAATGAGAATCTTGAATTTTTTATTTATGGCACCTCATGCAATGGTGTTTGTTTGATTGAAAAAAATATCAACTTTGTTGTCCGAGTGGAGTATCGAAGGTTGATGAGCAAACGAAGAATACTACGGTGCTTAGCAAAGGCACTAAAAATATGTTCGAGGTGAACTTTTTTTTATAGTTTATATGTTGTTTTTTGTAAATGTTGTCTTTTTGTTTGTCATAATGTTCTTCATTTTTATTTAAGTACTTTTTAAGAATTTTTAACATATAAGAGTCAGGAAATTATTTCTACACGAAAGTCCTAACTTGAGATACATTTAGATGAACCAAGAGTTGGATATATTGAGCTTTTGTAGAGCTCATCAATATTGATACCCATATCTTACTTTCATTGAACCTAATATATTAAGTGTTCTCATGTGTACGGTTGCATCCGAATTCGTCTTTAGTAATGGTGATCGAGCTCTTGATTAATACCACAGCTCACTCAAATCTTAAACAGTGGAGGCTTTGATAGGTATTAGGAATTGGTCGTTTGGAATTAACAGTAAAATGTTAGTTTTTGTACTTAGACTTAATTCAAAATAATTATGGGTTATTTTTTAAGTATTACTGAGTGTTACTTACAATTTGGTTTCCTATTATCCTATATGAGATTTGGAGTTGTGTTTGCATGGGCTAACCGAAGACATCATTCAGTTTGACACTAGCATGGTATTTTATTTGGTTATTTAAATTTAAATTTGCCTTTTATTTTTTAATTATTATTAATACATTTTTATCCATGTATGGAGGGATAATTTTGTATAGTGGGATGGAATGCTTATTTTTTATGTCGTTGGGAAAGTTAAGCTTTTTGAAGACTAGCAAAGTTCAGGCCTCTATTTAAATTTAATATTTTCTTTTTCGTCTACATTATGATTTGGTTATGTTGGATTGTAATTTGTGATGAATTAAGTTTAGTAGATTAGTTCTTGCTTGGAAATTTTTATGGGTAACATATTAAATTTAAGGCCTTGCATTCAATTTACACGTGCATAATTATTTACATTTTACATTTTTTATATTATCATTTCTAAAAAATGCATTTTTTATTAACATAAAAATAGTAATCGACGGGTTATCGGGTCACGCGGTGTCAATTGTGCTGAATAAAAGTTAACAATAATTGGCAAGTTATCGTATCACGCCGTGTCAATCATATATAATTAGCACTTTTTTTTATTATTATTATCGTGTTATTCGTGTTGGATTGTGTTAATAACGGGGCGTGTTCGTATTAGCAAAAAAAATGACATCATGTAATGTCATGTTCATAATGAATAATATCATGTTATGTCGTATCGAGCCACACCCAAACACGACCTATTAGTCCAAATTGTCACCCCTAGCCAAAATATAAAATGACTAAAACAACCTTTTGGTTGAATAGTTGATTAACCATGACTAAGGGGAATTTCCTCACCAACAAAAACTTGGGGTCATAAATCGCAATGTTTAATCTCTTTTTCACAAGCTTGATTCAAGGTAGAGGGATTTGTCTCATGTGCTAGCAAGTTGGTATCAGTTGGAAACCCTTGTATATAAAAATAAATAAATAAAAGAAAGAAAAAGACTAAAATTGCCTACCTGATATTTAAAGTGCCCTGTACGAAACTCAACTTAGGCCCCTCCCGAAAAAATATTGTACAAAGGTATTAGATTCCGAAAAACTCATTGAAAAATAGTTCTTCCAGCAGTTCTACTTGCAAAATTACTAATTAAACTTTTACAATCAAGTTTATCTAACAATTTATGTTCAATAGATAATTTGGCTAAGCCGTTTAACCTTTCTTGTGACATAATTGATCCTAAGTAATTTTTGATATCCGGATGCTTGTTTTTTTGGTAACATTTGTAAAAATTATAAATTTATAAATAAAATTAGAACACGCAATTAAGAACGAATCTAATAGATAATTTTATTCTAGAAATATCTCAATTGATTGAATATAAAAAAATATGAAAAAATGTCACCTGGTTTGAGCCTTTTATCCCCTCTCCAAATTTATCTTCTTGGTTAATGTAGAAAGTAAGAACCTGGTAACAAAAAAATAAAATAATTACCTAAAAAAATAAAATAATAAGACCTTGATGAATTTAAAAAATCAAATTAATAAAAAAAACATGGTAATAAAAAAGATTAGCAGTTGTGGACTAAAAATCATTTAGGAAAAAATAATAGATTAAAACTATTCATAGTTTTAATTTATAATTTTATTTATAGATTGAAACTATCAACTATGAAACAGAAACTAACATTCTTAGTCTTGCTTTAGTTGCCTTGAGCCAAGTTGCGCCGCCAACACCAAAACAAACAGGGTAAATTGGCAAGGCAATTAGCTTCTCCAAAAAAAAAATGAGGGGAATACATATAGGCGCACAAATGCACACACAGAGGGAGAGGGAGAGGGAGAGGTCGGTGCAAAGGAAAGAGAGAGAGAGTCTGGGTACCAAAAAGATTTGGTGAGTAGTTGAAAAAATGAACCTTAGAAAAATAAAAATCTAAAATGAGTTGGTGAAATTTTGTTGGGTAATTGAATCATTCTTTGTACAATTTTTTTTATAGTTGAAAAAATGAGCCCAACAAAATTAAACTCATTTTATAAATGGACATTTTTCAATATACATAAAATATTTTTAGACCCATATATATATAAATATTTTGGTATTTATTTTAAAATGAATCCTGTGTCACTGTCACTTGACATGTGACAAGCGTCGACAATGCCTTTAAAGAGGCTGGGCTAAATGTGTGGGACCATGCACATTGGAATTCGCCTAACATCGTTTTGCGGATGGGTTATATCTACCCCTTTGGCAAATAAATAATGCAATGGGTACAAAATAATTCCTCCCAAATATCCCCCAAATCTGATGTGGACGCCACGTCATTCTCTCACATGCTTGTCATCTATTTTCATGAGGTGGGGGTCTCGTCAGAACACAAAAAACAAATCATTTTGGGAAATATTTTGGAGAGTTATTTGGGGATGTAACATTACTCTTGGCAAATACATTTTACAGTGGGATACGCTGCTTTAATTTTGCACAAGACATTGTTCCTTGTGCTAACTTTACATTAGGAAACATTATTCCATTTCATCAACATGAAGGATACAGCTATCCCCGCTCCACTCAACTCCTCCAGCGCTCCAAATGTTTTTTAAATGGCAAAACTAACCTTTATGCTTAAAAAAAGGAAAGACTCCATATTTCTCCAACACTAAAAAAAAAAAATGCTACCAAAATTTTTAAGCTCATACTATTATGGATCTTTCTCTAACATAATATATATATATATATATATATAGGGAGAGGTTCACAAGTGAACCTAAAAGAATAACTTTTTAATGAACCTTAACAAAATAACACCTAACAACTCATTAATTTTAATTCCTATGTTGTACTTGGTCCGGCAACGGCAACGAAAACGCGTGTTGATCGATCCTCACCCCCCCCCCCCCCCCCCCCCCCAACAACGTGTTCGTTGCCGCTGGCGCAGACCAATTACAACATAGGAATTAAAATTAATGAGTTGTTAGGTATTATTTTATTAAGGTTCATTAAAAAGTTCATCTTTTAGGTTCACTTGTGAACCTCTTCCTACATATATATATATATATATATATATATATATATATATATTAAAATGAATAAATAAAAATTCTTTTTTAACCAAATAAGAACATCACCAAATTAAAATATGAAATGACATGATTTTTTTTTAACTTGGCACGAATATGATCCAAGTAAAAACGACACAACATAATTTTTTTTATCAAATGCAAACATGATCCAATGAAAATTGGTTAAAACACAGAATTATTTTTTAACCGAACACGAACAGAATCCAAATAAAATAGACATGACATAACACGAAATATTATTTTAATTTATTTATAAAAATAGAATCACGATCGAATAAAAGAAAATGATTTCGTTTTGTGTGGCAATTTAATAATATCATATTTCTGTTTTTGTAATAAAAAAAAGATTTTACAACCGAACCAAATTAAAATCATGTTGTGAAATCTTTGTTTTTTACTAAAATAGAAATACGGCCAAGCCAAATTTAAATGTCACACAATACGAAATCTTTTTTTTACAAAAAAAGAAAACGGCCATTTTTTTTTCCAAAAGCAAATACGACCCAATTAAAGTACGATAAAACACAAAACTTTTTTTAACCTACTACGAACACGATCCAAGTAAAGCGACACGGCGCTCACAATTTTATAAGTCAATTTTTATTTTATTTTCATCAACATAAAAATAAAGATATATGTACAACATAAAATTTATTTAGTATAGTTGATTTATAATACCTATTAATTTCGGTACGTTTTAGTGTTAATTTATATTAGTGTTAATTGCAATGAATAAATAAAAACAAATATGGACTCAATATTTGTTTTGTCATTATTGTTTGGGGATAAAAAACAGTTTTTTATTCGAGAATAATAATCAAGACCATTTTTATTTTATCCCAATCATTTTTACTTTTTTAACATAAAAACAGTGACAATCCGAAAGTAGTATTTCTTTTTATACCAATTTTCTATTAAAAAAATTTTCATAGATATTTTTAATAGAAAAATGATAAAAATTCGCAAAAACATTTTTTCTTTTATTTTCAGTTATTTCTATTAAAGCAAAGAAAAAACGGTAAAAATATTTACTCTCGGATATTTTTAACATTCTTCTTTCATTTTCTTTATTATTTGGAGTACATTTTAGAGGTTTTAACTTTTATTTTTTTAAAAAATTAATTCTTCAACTTTGAAAAAAAAACAGTTTAAAACTGTTTTAAAAGTTAAAAAAAAAACAGATTTATTTTTTTTCTAAAATAATGTAAGAAGTCTTTTGTTTTTGATAAAGTTTTATTAATTTTTTTTTTACTTTTAGACGTTAATAGGAGTTTGCAAGTGTTAAAGTTTTTTTTTTTTGTAATTTTATAACATTTTGGAGTGTTTTAGGAAACATTTGGAGCGTAAATAGTTATACCCCAACATGAATATGTTTATGTATTTAAACTAACCTTCACATGTATTTATTTTTCCAGTACCATCATATAGCACAGTTGTCACGAGAAAATGTATTTGTTATATGTATTTACAATTAATATTTAAAAATTATTAAAAGTTCGTTTGACATTTTTGAATTATAAAATTTAAAATTAAAATTAAAATTAAAAGAGTAATTTCAATTTGATAGAATTAAAACTCATCTTTTAACTTTATTTTTATGACTTGAGATTGAAATTGAATATTGTATTATGCATCCACCATGATACAATACATATAAAATATTAGTAGTGAATTGGATCACTACTCTTATGTTAAATTTAAGGAGATTTGTTCGTATACACGCAGTAAACTGAAAGACTACCAATTGTGAACCACAGTTGGTTACATGTCGGAGATTACGTGTGGATGGTCTAAATTTCTGAAGTTGGTGTAATAACACCTTTTAAACACAGTTCAGGTTTTCCAATATGATAACTGACCACTGAGCTACTGGGTTTAGATTTGGTGCTGATCAGTGTGAGGACGACCGATTGATGGGACACGGTATCTCATTTGCAAGTTCATTATGGAAGCAATGTTTACAGGGAAAAAGATAGAAAAACAGAAATTACGATGCTGGATTGTCCTGAACGACATGATGACTGTTGTTTACTTTTTTTTATTACTTAAACGACAATCGTAAATTTAATAATTATTTATCTGTATGTTATAAATATAATTACTTGTTTGAATTCCTTGCATTCATAAAATATTAAAATATCCTTTAATGCATAATTGAAATTCAATTTACACCCATAATATTTTAAGAGTGATTCTACACGTACAGAATCGTTTGTACAAATTGACGTGTCGTGTTTGTATTGGTTCGTGTCTGTACAGAGGATTCTGTACAGATTCTTCTGTACCAATAGAATTTTCGATATTTTAATGAACAACCAAACTCTCACTAAAATACCATTACTGTCAAGGCAAATATACTAAACTAGCATGAAATTCATGCCATACGAGGTCATTTGATAAAATAAAAAAATAAACACTTATATTTATATTAAAATAATCATACTCAATAAATATAAATCGATAAAAATTGATAGCATATGTTTAATATTGTACTTAATTATGGTAAATGACTAAAAAAATAAGGGACTCGAAAGTAAGGTGACAATTTAGGCAAAATATAATAAAATGATTTGAACTTGACCTAAAACTAAAATGATATGTTTTGTTTGCTTCATTTTCATATGAAAATTATGAATCCTATTAGTCGTAACACAATATCATCTTATTCATGATTTTGCTCGTATTTGTTGTGTATTATCATGATTAATTTGTTATTAAAAAAATGAATCGAGTTAGTGCTATCGTGGGAAATTATTTACTTTTGTTTTTAAAGTTAAAAAAACATTTTGTCACGGGTTATTATATTAAATTTTCAACCAATAAAAAAGAAAGTGCTTGTCTAAACATAAAAGCATTCACTTATCCTCGCATAATATTTATCCTCACACAATAGTTAAGAACATTGACTTTTAAAACAGAATTTATTTATTTATATATTGGGAAAACATGAGTTTATAACCTAAACCTAATGCTATGAAATTGTATAACAGAAAATAATAGGATTGAAAAATCAATTGGGTAAAAATGTTGTGGAGAATATATACTTCTAGATTGATTTTAAATTTAAAAAGGGGATACATAGAAGAAGATATGAAATCAAAACAAAAAATATGTCACCTATTCTTTCTCTTCCCTAGTTACATTAGAATTATGATGAATCTTATCCCTAAAAGCCTTCTAGTGACTCTTGGCTCCTACCTTTCCCAACCTCTTTTTTCATTGCATCCTACCTTGCCCGACCCCCTTTTTCTTTGCTTCGAGGGAACATTTTCATTGGATTTATAAGAGGCAAAGCTTTATAAATCGGTTAATTTGGAGCTCGTCTCCAGGTGTCCCCGGGCATCATGAAAATGAGAATAGGGTCTGGAGAATATAAATGAACGGTAAAGAGAGTTAAAAAGGTGGAATGGAAAAAGACATGGAGAGAACTAAAGGATCATATCTCCAAAAGGTTTTTTGGCCTTTTCAGAAATCTTAAGAAAGAACTTTAAAAGAAGATAGAGAAGGAAAAGACGAGCGAGAGAGAGGGGTTTAATTCAGGGGTAAATCCTCTTAGGTGGACAACTTAAACTTTGAGAAGATTTTATTCTTTTTATCTTTGGGAAAATTTTTAATTAATAAAGAGATATTAAATGAGATTGACAGGTGGAATTATATGAAGGTTTTAAGGTTATTCCAAAAGCGGCAAGTATGTATTTTGATAGCAATACTAGCATGAAGGCCACGCGATGCGTGACCGAATTTATGTAAACTATATTCTTTTTGCTATAGTATTATTTTTCATACACTCCACTAATTTAAAATGAAAAAGGTAACATACCTGATTTTGGAAGCGTCATCTATGGCTGTCCCAACTTAAAAAATAAAATCGACACAAAAAATCAAATAACTCTAAGTCGTAAGAGATGATTTGAAAAAACAACTCCTTTACAAATTATATATTGCTATTAAAATTATAAATTTGATTGTAAAAATGACTAAAATAATGAAAATGACAAAAAATATAAATAAAATCATAGGTACCTGTAGTGTTTCGGCCATGAATGCTTTGCGTTCACAGGTAAAAAGTTACTTTCACCACCAACAAATTATGAATTGTTTTGGGTTGTGTTTTTTTTCTTTGGCTAATCCTTTAACGGATGGTTCATATATTAAAGGGGAGAGAGAAGAGGAAAAGGAAAAGGAAGAGGTTGTTCTTGGAAAACTAAAAATGGAGTACATTGAATAGGAAGCCGGTTAGACGGACTAAATTCATTGTATTGGAGTGTAGAGAAATATGCTGTTGAATTTCTTTAGGAGGAAAATAATTGAGTCTTGAAAATCTGTCTTGGAAATATAAACGATGGAAGAGAAGAGAGGAGAGATGATTTGAGGAGGAGAGATGTACATTTATGTAAATGCCACGTGTCATCCTCCCATGATTTGGGTCTATAATTTTTATATAGTTATATAGATTTGTTTGGGTGATGTTAAAGGTCTCTAAGCTAAGCTAAGACCCTAATTATAAAAATACCATTAATTATTTTTTGCTACTTCTACTAAATACTAAAATAATATAAAATATAATGACAAACTAAAATAAAAGAAAATAATAAAAATAAAATAAAATGCAATAAAAACAAAAAATGGACCCATTTCCATCACTCTCGAAAAGCTCGTCCTCGAGCGTAGGAGATGAACTGTAAGAAAGCAAGACAACTATCAAAGAGCTCCTCACTAGGAAGAAGAGCTATCCTCGGAAACGCCCCTTGTACCGGCTTGTAAGAAGTCCATGGAGAATAGGAACACAATTCAAACATGCCGACCAGTAAAATCTCGACCCGAGATTCCCGTGGTGAACCTCCTCAATGCTAAGCAGCGAAAAACTTCTTCCGAGCGCATATTAAAAGATACTACAAATGGGTCCACATCCCACCACCTATCACATCACCTCCAATCTCCACCTCAACTCCAAGAGAGATAACCTCCAATCCAACCTCAATAAAATCATCACCCCCATTCCCAAAAATTGGGAAGAAATCTCCCAAATCAAATGCATCCGCCCTGCAAAAGTGCATGCGAGTCACCCAAATATCCTCGACAAAAATATCAAAAAAATCTCCAATGCACAATCCAATTTCGTTGTTTATATCTTTCTTACAATCAACCGCTTGGGAGGGGAGTTTTTATCGTTGATTTGACCCTCTTAGGTGAGTGAGGGAGGAATATTGATTGGATAGAGCAATCAATCTTGGACTAGCTACACGTAATCTTGAATTGAGCCTCAAGAGTTAATTGGGACGAAAAGTAATTTTTTTTATGATTGAGGTTTGAAAAATAGGGTTTGGAGTTGAAAGGGGTTAGGGTTTAATTCAGATTGGTTTTTTTGCGAGATTGGCGAGGGTTCCAGCGTTCAGTGAGTTGGGAAATGAGGGGAGTTGGGACAGCCAGTAAGGGGAGAGGCCAAAAGGGGCTTGGGTGTGTTGGGGTATGGTTTCGGGTTTAAAAAGTAGGGGAACGGGTTACCGGTGTAGCGGGGTTGGTCGGAAGCCCCTGGGGCTGGCTGACCCCCTATGGAGGAGGGATGAGGTTTTTTTTGGGCCGGGGAGTGGTCAAAACGTGGGTGGTGAGTAGGGTTTTGGTCGGTAGGGGTAACGAAGGGTAATGGGGTGGCCGGAATAAGGTAGCGGAGGCAGAGAGGGGTTCAAATGGGGTGGGGATATCCTGGAGGAGGGGAAAATGCCGACCGGCTCTGTTCGGAAGGGGGCTATCATGGCAGGGATTTCGGCCCTTTCTGGGGAAAGATCCTACGATAAGAGGGCTTAGCGCAGAGGGTGGGGAAGGGTAGAGATTGTGGGTTGGGATTTCTAGGGTTAGGGTTTTGAAATTTGAGTTGAAGGAGGGTATTGATATGTTATTGTGTTTGTGTTAACTTTCCATTTGTATTTGAATCTCCACGTATAGTTGTTTGGATGTTCTTGGAGCCATTGAGGGAAGCGTATGATTTGATAAAAAATACATTGATACACCAAACAACAATGTGGAGCGACAACCGATACTAATTTGACGTAAACTACACGTTGACTATTAAGAAAATAAATAAACACTAACTTTAGTAAGAAAAACTAAGAGTCTCTTATATTCAAAATCAAGTCTAACTTAAATGAGGCTTACAAAAGGGTATTTAAAGGAAATAAAATGAAAGACTAAAATAAAATAAAATAAAATAATACAAATAAAATAAAATGCAATAAAACCCTAAAAAGGGCCGTTTATTGATTAAAATATATTTTAAAATATATTTAATTATATTTTGAATCTTGTGTTACTATGAACTTTATTTTAAGTGCTTTATGGGTTGAATCTTAGAAAATATTGTTTCTTGGGATTACTTATTGATTAAATTTACAAGGGTTTTTTATGAGATAAAGTAAATTAGAGAGAGAAAATCTATATACACGCATGCACACACAAACAAAGAATGTTTCACTCGTGACTATGGTGGTGGAGATTGTGATGATAGGTGTGTGGGGGGTGGGGGGTGGAGGATAGTGATGGTATGTTTCTTTTTATGTTCAAAAAGGTTATAAATTTTTAAAGAGAAAAATAAATGAAGAGAGAAAGAAAAAAGAAAAAAAATGAGAAACTTGAACTTTAAATACTTGGGGTACCCTCTTGTGGTATTATAAAGTCAGAAATGGGTCATTATGGTGGTAGTAAGTTATTTTAACTTGGTGGTATTATGAAGTAAATTGTTTGGTATCCTTAGCAATCACCACGTTTATCTCCCTAATATCATGCAAAAAATTAAAATTCCATTTTACAAATGATACCTAAAAGTACCACACAAAAAGACTTTTAAAGTTTACTTTTCATATCACATAATAAAAAAAATATATTTTTTGAATCCCTTTACATTTAAACCAATTTCACTATCACCACCACTTTATCATTCATCTCTCCACTACCATCAACTCCCTCCCCCCCCCCCCCCTCTCTCTCTCTCTCCCCCACCATTCACCATCACCATCAATTTAACACTAGATTTATGTTTTTTCGAAAAACAAACATTGTAAATGATATTAATTAAGTTTTTCGACTCCAAAACTGGAAAATGAAGGCCCTAATGTAAAAAACATTTAAAATTTTAAACCCATAAGGTCCTCTCTACACATTCAACGCGTCATGATTGGATGTATCCCTTGCATTCAATGGACTTTCACTAAATGCGCACAAATAATTTTTTTTTAAAATTTGTACACACTTGTTGGCTTCCTACTATGGTTGGGGATTTTATACGGTTACTTCCCACCGAGTGTGTACAAAGGTTAATTATTTTAATTTGTCACTATTCAATTAAAAGATAACAAATGTAAATGGGTACATCCACTAACGCCAAACAAATGTGTAAAGACGGTCATTTTCACTAATTTATGACATTGGGTGTTTATTTTGGATACATTAAGGATTTAATTTTTCATTTTTGACTGTTTGAGAACGGAAAACTTATTTATTATCATTTATAATGCTTGGTTAAATAAAGTAAGGGTCACAGTGGTGGGGTGGGGGTTGTGTTAATTTTAGTGATAGAGATAGGGAGAAATTTGGAGATAAAGGGATGCGACGTTGGTGGTGGCAGTGTTCGATGTCATGAACAAATTCAATAATAAAACTATGCAAACTATTTATAACTGAAAAAATAATAAATAAGTATTTTATTAGCAATAATGGTAATACAATTACACCTAAATAGACTTACAATTTCTAGAAATAAATCCACGGATACAAGACTTTGATCGATGATACTATTGAGCTATATGTCGTTAAGGAAATTATATCCTCGCTTTTGTACTCGTGGTCCTATGAATGACTGTCTCTCAATAGAACGATCACTCAACATCAAATCAATGAGATTTTTTTATGCAAACTAATAATAGTGGAAAACTCTTTATTTGTTCAAAATATTTCACTGTAAAGATTTATTAAGAAAATTAAATAAAATGTGGCCCAAAAAAGATAGGGTAAGGCCCAACCTACGACCCACGACCCATGACCCACGATCCACGAGCCCAGGTGGATGCGACAATGTTCTTGTGGGATTTTGGCCCAATGCCCAGACAAAACATAGTGTACGCCATCTGCCCTTCAAAGAGTTGGGATACTCTACGGACTCCATTGTTATCATCGAAAACTAGTATGAATTTTATCTTAGCCTAATTTCACCAATTCTAAACATATAAAAAATAAGAGATAATAACAACTGAGATGATAATCAAGAGAAAATAGTAAAATATGAGAGAAAGAGAATGACACTATCAAATAAATGGTTCGGCCAAAAATAACCTGCATCCATTGTGCGATATAGTTGACATTAGATTACTTGGCAACCGTCATTGACGAACATATAATCTCTCTAGTTCTCTCTAGAATTTAGCAACATAACAATATAAAATAATATATCGGATGTCCACTTATGAGGGTGTGATGTGATATTTATAGGCTTCTAAAGGACATAGAATAGATCGGGACACATGTCATGCCTTTATAAGCCAGGAAGGTGCATTCTTTACATAAAGGTTAGGGGATAATCATGAGTTTATTACACAAATATGGGGGAATATATTTTTATATCTCCACATGGGCATGTTTTGTAAGTGTTGCTTATGTCATCTAACCACACAATTCATGTTTCTTTAAAGAAGTGAATTAAAAGTGCTAATCAGTTATGAACTAACAACGTCAAATGAATTATTGGAATAGTTTGGATGACCTCATAACTGGGGCTGACTAGATTCATAACTTTGCCAACATCTTATATTACAGAGAGTGGGTCCACATGCCATATTTTGAGTGGTTTACGAGGTATCCCATACTTGTAAAATAATAAAATCCCCCTAAACTTTGCTCACAATTGGAACTTGTAGCAGATTCTCTGGAGTGTTATGTCTTCCAAGCAAATGTTAAGTGAATTGAGTGAGTGAAGAATTAAATGACAAATATCGTTGCCTTTTAATCTTTTCAGCGCACGCCAATCAAATTATCTTAACAATTGTTAAGCACTGGGAGTGGTGTCAAGTAAAAATTTGACACATGTGCCTAGGACAGTGTTGAATCAATCTATGAAGTGTTATTACTTTTCCCAGGCATGACATCATGTCTTTCTTTAATGGGGGTAATGATTACTACCTAAAAAGTATAAGATGCTAATTTTTCATCATTATATACTTTCAAACACATTTTCTTTAAACGAGAGATTTCCAGAGAGAGAAAATTACATTTTAAAAAATCTTCCTTCTCTGGCAAACCTTTCTTGCTTTATGTCATTTCTGATAGATTCTCTATTTGGAAACTCTTTTCTGGAGGGGGTTTTCAGTTTTTAAACGCTCGTTAATATATCTTGGGCAATGTCTATGTCATCTCTTATAAACTAGGGTTTCCCATTTTCCTATTCACGAATTCAATCTTTCTAAGGTCTTTTTCTATAGATTTTTCAATCTTTGCTATAATTTCTTGTGTTTTGTTTATTATTATTACTAGATTGACATTTGGCTGGAGATTTTTTCAATTCAGGTGGCCATTGAGTCGGTTAGCAAGGGTTTTTTGGTTTTAGGGCTTTTTTGAATTTTCTATTTCTTCTGCCATCAATGTAGCCCCCAAGGCCAAAATAACTCCTCACTTTGAAACTAAACAACCCCAAAGACTTTAATTGCCCCAAATTTTATCCTTAACAAGTGAAAGCTCCTGGGCTCAGAGAGTGTTATAACACATCCGTGAAATTAAAAAAATAGTGTCCTGGTTTCTACAAGGATAGGACACTGGTTCCACTACAAGTTGTTCATCCTGAGGATAGTCCTTCACATCCTAGGTTTACCCCTCAAACTTAGCCTTCAACTAGGTTTGCTCCATAACCCCAAATGTGGAGTATAGGAGTCATGCATTGGTACGTCCCCTAACATTGAAGAGGTTAACCAATAACCTTGTGGTAGAAACTTAGCAAATATGATTTCCAATATATCAATCATAGACTTAGAGGCTTTGGCCGAAAGGGTCATGTCTTGTGGACCTATGACCTCTAGTTCCCCTACCTTTGTACCTCATACTAAATATAGTACTTGTGGTAGTTCATCTCATTCCTATGATCCAATTAATACTGAGGCTCATTACCATGGCTTGAATGTTACAGAGGACGAGTTGGATGAGATGAGAGATTGGTATGTCATACCCATTAGTATTGCGACGAGGCTATCAACTGTTGATAGGGTTTACAATTGGCATAATGCCGATGAGATTTATTTTACTTTGTGGGTGCTCCAAGTTGGAGTTCGTCTTCCACTCCACTCCCTTATAAGGTCAATCCTAAGAGCTTATTGGGTGGCTCCGACCTAACTTCCCCCAAATGCCTATTACACAATACTAGGGTCAATGGTGTATTAGAAGGTTAATACTAGTTTTAACTTTACGATGGAGATTTTTAGGATGGCTTATGGCATGAAAGATAATGTCAAGGCACATAGATACTTTTATTTTGCGCCCCAAAAATCACACATGAAGATGGTGAAGGTTGCTTAGACGAGCAACCACAATTGGAAAAACTAGTACATGTTTATGAAGAGTAATTAAGAATGTCACTCACAAGCAAGGTTTCTGACTAACCGTACTGTAACATCCTACATTTCTTAATTTTTATTAAAAATGTAAAGTTAAAATAATTATATATTGAAATGACATTTTTATTTTTTTAGACAAATGAATATTAAATTTTTAACCAATTAATTACCAAGTATACAATTTTATAAATGTACACATGTGTAAAATGTCCTGTACAGTTAAATAAATTTTTATTATTGTATATCAAGTTATATTAAAACAAAAAGCATCCAAATTTAATTTTAACTAAATTTATATGTGTTGCTATTTAAACTTAAAGGGGGTGTATGTGCAAAACTCCTAAGCTAAAGTTTAGGGGATAAAAAGTTGGAAAAATGAAATGAACCAAACAATCGAACAAGTAAGCCGCCCATACCTGTTTTTTAGAGAAAATAAAAAATAATAAAAAAGCCTTAACTACCTACATGTTAAGAAAAAAAAGTAAAAACAAATCACTCTAAATCGCCCTCAATAAAAAAGGGAAAAAACCAAAACCCAAACATAAACTGACTTCGCATCTCCCATCCTATATAAACCCATAAGTTGGGTTGAAAACAAAGAAACCTCAAGGAAAAAAAATAACACTATCAAACTTCCTTCATAAACAAGTGTTTTTTTTGTTTGTCTTTCCTGTGTATTCTTTTCTTTTCGTTCGTCTATATATATATATATATATATATATATATATAGGGACGTAGCCAAGTTTCTTCAATAGTGGGGGCTAATTTAATGGTAATTTCTGAGGTTTTGGGGACGGGAGCCCCCAAGCAGAATTTTTTTGAGGTTATTTTTGAGTATTTATCAAATAATTAATAAAATATCTATTCAAACTCATGAAAAGAGAAAAAAAATTAACAACAAAAAATTAAGGTCATTACTATCCTTGAGAAAAACTAATAGCATAACATAACATCAATGTCCCTTAAAGTTGATAGCATAATATGAGGAAACTATTAACATCAATTAACCCCAATTTCAATTCTAAATATGAAATCTAATACCCTAAAATTAGAAACCCAAACTAAATTAAAAATTAAAAACACTTGATAAATATATAGTTAGAATCTTATAGCCAAATAAACTGATATAACTAATCAACTAAATTTAACATATACAAAAATAACCAAACAAAACAAACAATAAGAGAAAGAGTCTAAAAAGAAAAACAAACATGTGTTTTTAGTTTTACATGTTGTTGTAAATGAGAAACGGTTGGAAAAGAGGAAAGGGATTGGCGCCGGAGGTGACTCGTGGAGAAGAGTTGGAGAAGTGGATAAGAGTTTGGGTTAAAGAAGTTTCCCGCTCTATTTTTTGCTATTTTGTTTTGTTATTAAGAGTTTAGGTTTTAAAGAATGAATTGCTTTTGTTTATTTATAAAAACACCCCAAAAACTTTTCAAATTAAATTTTACCCCATATATTTTTACATACCTACTTTTCTATTTTTTTTTAAATCTGTGGGGGCCACCCTGTAATACCCCGTATTTTTATCGATATTTATTTATGGGATTAATTAAATTAAATGTGAATTAATTGAGAATTAATCCGGATAAAATACTAACGAGATGTGAGTTGGCATTTGATTATAATGTGTGTACATATGATGTTATATGAATATTGAAACTATTGAAATTGTCACGAGATTGAAATATGGCAATTTGGAAAATTTTGTTGGGACGCGCGTGACAGTCGCGTCAAGAATATAATTATTTAAAATTAAAAAGTAAATTTTAGTTTTATCAACCGTATGGTTATTTTGAGTGCGCCAACGAGTCCGGAAGGGTCGGAATAGTCAGAAAACACTAGCCGGGGGTTTAGTTTGGGTCCCGGGGCATTTTTGGGCCATACCGACAACTTAAAAGGGTATTTTGGTAATTTTGAAATTCATGAGAATTAACCAACGAATTTTGGGAGTTAAATATTAGGAAATTAATGACCCACTAACCCATTACCAGCACTTAGGTGATTAGAGGGCAACGGGAGTTAGAGGAAAAAGTTAGAAAAGTTTCCAAAGAGAGAACCTTAACCTCCATCTTCAACCTTCAACCTTGGGAGAGAAAGAGAAAGACCAACCTTCATCAATTCAACAGAAAATTCAGAGAACAATCCGAGGCAAGTGGTTTAATTACGTTAATTTCAAGTGAATGCTTCTTCCATGCTTAGTAATTGATATAATTGCATTGTATTGGGAGACTTGTAAAAACCCAGGTAATTTGGAGTTATAAATTCAGATTATGATATAGGTTTGCATGTAGAATTGTTGTTGGGTGATTGAACTAAAAGAATTATTACTTTTTATGTTACAAAAACGGATTTATATATGGAAATTGAAGACTTTAAATTTCTAGGGTTCATGTTCTTAAGGTTTGGGGAAAATTGGGGAGTTATGATAATTAAATGATGTTTAGGAAGATTTGGCCCTATATAAATGTAAAGTGATGACCTACGAATGTTTAGTGTGGATTAGAAACCTTAAAATACTGTTGGGACGATTTTTATATGGGATTAGAGGTGAAGAAAATAGAGAAAAACGAGATAGGAAAATTCTGGGCTCGAAACTGGTATCTCGTTAGAAGACCTGCCCAGGTCGTTCGAACGAGCTCGTTCGAACGAGCTTCTAACGAGTTGACAGTTTGACTTCTAACGAGTGGGATGTTCGTTCGATGCCTTTCGTTCGAACGAGATCTCGTTAGATGCCCACTTCGTTCGAACGAACTCTCGTTCGAACGACCTCTCGTTCGAACGACCTCTCGTTCGAACGACCTCGTTCGAACGAGACTTCTAACGAGTTGACAGTTTGGCCTTTTTGGCCTGATTTGATTTCTAATGTCCCGTAACCTGGGTTAATGGTAGAGATAACCTTACCTTGATGACTAATTGATATAGTTGGGATATTCGGGATATATTGGGGAGTAAAATATAGAAGAATGATTTGAACCAAATGATAATTGTAGGTTAGGACGCGAATAACTAATTACGACGTGAGGATAATGGATGATGTGTATATATAAATCGGGGACACGTGTATTGGTATAAGAATGAGAAGTGAACCACTAATAAATTATGGTAATTACTAAGATGTGTGCATGCTTAGTATATGTATATGATTTTTATGTGTATGACATACCTACCATACTTGCTATCACGGGAGGTTTACGTTCGCTTAGGGCCATCTAATCCTTGTGTGCCCAGATTTAGAGTGGTACCTAGAGGACATAGTTCAAGGGAATGACTTAATTGTGAGTTATTAAGTCAGCTGACTATGGAGCGTAGGTATGTACGTGACCATGGATATGTTGAATTATGTTCGCCTCCATTTTTGTGTGTGGTGCTTATTCTAACAATTCCGGAGAGATTCGGAATTTGTAATCCTTATGTACGTGATGTACCGGGATGGATAGCAGAGTATATGTGCACCACAGCTTAGCCTCGGGGTGCTTGTATTGTATATTTATGATGTGTATGATTCGGTTAAATGAACAGAATTGTCATGTTTAATTGTGAGAATAATTTATAGTAACTCCTTGAGAAGATAAATAAGGGGATAACCCCAGTAAAGGGTAATGCTAATAATTGAGAATTCGAGTTTAAGTAAAGCTATCTATTCAAGTGATAACATTGGGAATTCATATTGTGAATCGAGTAGAAAGGTTAATAATTGTTTTAGTCTAGATAGATATGAGAATTACTTGTATGGGTACGTTTCGTTAGGAGTGCACAAGTAGTCGAGAGGTGAATATTTCATGTGAGCGCACGTCCTAACATGTACTTTGCATTCATTGTTTTAAATGTTGTTAAAACACTTGCTGTTTTTAAAATAATTTCCACATTCGGGCTCTGACCCGTTTGCATTCAAATCTATCTTTTTGTAAAAACCATTTTAGGTTCCCAGCCACAAGGACACCATGCACAGGAATTTATTCAGGTGACGAGCTGTAGCTGTTGTGGAAGTTACAGGGCCTTGATAGTAGACGCCTCATTTTCTAGTCTTGACTCCATATTCAGTTTCATCATTAGTAGGGCATGTCGCCCATTTCTATTAGAGACTTTTTATATTTCAGTTATTCAGACTTTGGTTTGTAATTAATTCAGGAGGCAGACTTGTTTATTCATTTCATTATTGGGATTGTTGTGAGGAGTATTTCCTCCAGACTTATTATTAATTGTTGGTTATTCTGTTGCTTCTTTATGGTGAATGGTTATGTTATTCTTTCATAATTCTTTTATTGCATGTTAATCAGATTTAATTTAAAATTTGACAACTCGCTTTTTAAATACTAGGTGGTTAGTAATCATTAAAATGTTTTCGTCAGTTATGCTATTAACTGAACCAATTTGGCATTTTGTATTAATTTTAATAAAGGAGTAGCTACCCGGTATTTAATTAGTCGGGGTGTCACACACCCATCCCTAAGTAGCTCCATATATATATATATATATATATATATATATATATATGTGTGTGTGTGTGTGTGTGTGTGTGTGTGTGTGTGTGTGTGCGCGCGTATGCGTAAACATATGTGTGTTGATGCGTGAGTTTTAGGAAGAAGACAAATAGATATATGTTATGTATATGGGTATATATATTTATGGGTAGACACACGTGTGTCACGACAAAGTAAATAAAACCGAGACAAAAAAAATCATATAATATTATTAAGAATAACAATAGTTACAGAGATATTTGTCGAGAAATGAAACTGGTGTTCTTTTAAAATCCAACGGTAACTACAAGCATACACGTTCAAATGCCACCTTTTTAAGATTTAAAAATTCATATCTTTTACACCGTTATGCATAAAAGTATGCGAAACATACCGTTTGAATCGCAGTGTCGAATAGAATATTTTAGTATATAAACATTTTTATATCGACACTATTTTACAACGTTAAAATTGGGCTGTTGTGTTAATTAAGGGACCCAAATAACCAGTATAATATTATTTTATGATATTTTTCCTAAACAAATTATCCGATATGCTATAAAAATTAAGCAAAGATCATAATTTGGATAATATATGAGTTATATATAAATACTAGTTCGCTACCCCAATACCCATGTCAGTATAAATTAATTACGAATCAAAGCTACGTATAAAGTAAATAGTTTGTTTTAGATTACTCGTAGTATCACTTGCATTAAAGTTCACGTTGAATATGACAAAGCAACAAAGAACTATACAAACTAAGACCACTTTACTCCAAGGTAAGGTAAAAGACAAAGTAAGATCACTTTACTCAAAGGTAGGTCTTTTACCTTTTTAATAATAAACTTTTGTGTACTTATTTAACTGCCTATTGATATCATTTCCTGATAGTTCAATTTGATTCTAAGTATATGTAGAGATTACCATACTCATATGTTATTATATCACAAATTGTTTAAATTATGATCATTCGGTTCAACTTAAACCTTTCTCACCTAATAACAAATATCATAAAACTTCTTTGTAATGATTGATTCAGTTTACCTTGCACCTATGTGCATGATTATTTATTGTACAAGCATCATTAATAACTAAGGAGTAGACTGTTGTGTTATTCCATGGAATTTTCTACTTGGTCTATGGTCTCAGATGATTGAGAGCCCAAATTTTTAGCTATATATGTATGAGTGCCACTTTGATAGTGTGCCTAGCCAGTTATTTATTCCCCAAAGATTTTGGGTCGATATTATTATTTGGTTATACTGATGGCTTACCTAAGTCTATACCCCTTAGTGAGCTGGTAAGTATGGAACTATCAGTTAAAAACTCGTTGATTTTCTTTATGTGAACCTTAATATTTTACAAGAAATCTTTGCTTACGTTTTGATTGACAAAAACTGAATTCCATATATACTCCAAACTCTCTCTCTATATATATACTTGGTATATAACTGGTAAAGACCTATTCAACAACTTTGTTGATTAGTTTCCTTCCAGTTATTTTACATAAGTACCTATCAGCAATGATGATCACTATAGAAATCATAATGCACCAGTAGGAGATATGAAGAGAAATCGATAGAAGAATAAGTCTTTTGAACCACAGTATAAGGCAGTTTAGCTTTTATAAATTCTTAGTTAGCTTAGTATGAATGGCTCAATTATGGTTTAGAACTATTTTAATATAAACCTCGCCCCTGATAAATCAGGTTGTGAGAAGTTGGTATCAGAGCCAAGCCAAGTTAAGTAGCCTATGGGGGATGTAAGTTGAGCATTAGTATTAAGTGAGTTTTTCAAGTTATAAGAATAATGAGGAAAATCAATCTTCAAGTTACATAACGAATTACGGGATATTAGGTTATTGCTTAGAAAACTATTTAAGGATAGAATCATAGTTGCAAGGTTGATATATTTACATAAGTAAGATAAGAAACATTCTAAAACTATAATTTTGTGAAATATGATATAGTAAGATATTCGGATTTTATGTAGTCAAAAGAATCATTAAGAATTTTAAGGATTATCAACATGTGATTAAGGATTTAGAGGCATACTAAAAAAATTATCATAGGATGAGATTTTATACAATATAATCCACAAGTTTGTATGTATTGCACAGTTCTTTTGTTTCAACTATATAATTGATACTCCAATTGAGAACGAACTATTTCACTTCGAACTCCATTTTCATCTTTGAAAGTTCTTTCATTCTTTTATTGACCTTTTATTTTCGTCTTCTGCATATATTGTATAATATTCCCTCTAGATTGATTATGTTAGATGGTAGGATTAGATAGGAAAATTATAAATAAAGTCCTTGATGATGATTGGAAATGCTTTTAGAAAGAAGTATAAGCATTAGAAATGTTAAGTTAAACCTTTATACTTTTTAGAACGTGACTTTATCACTCACTGAGTCCTATCCCACAACCATAATTTTCCCAAGTTTTACACAACCTCGACATTGAATTATGATTAATAAATTACTACTATACGCATTATGACCATTGTTAATTATTTTTTATGTTACCATGACTCAGGATATCATTGAAAATTTAATATCCCCAGAAACAGTACATAATCCATATTGAAACATAATTTCTTACTCAACAAACAACTATAATATTAGTGACCAAATAAAACCTACCATCGACTCTTTACATGACCTTAATAACACAAATATGGTTCCCTTATAAACTATTTTTATAAAGAAACACCAATCTGAAATCCAGATTATATTATTAATGAGCAGCATAATTTTTCACCCATGGTAGGTGATTATGATTTAGTATCATTTCAAGAAATGTTCGTATCATTATACGATAACCCCAATACTTTATGAACTCTTTTGTGTAGTTCAGAATATGTTACGCTTGATGCAAGTTTAAAACCCCATGTTGATCTTAAAATAACGAATTCAAGTTATCCTGATTCCATTGAACATATTCTTATATAGCATAAAATATAACCAGTAAATAAACTACTATTATACCCACGACAGTAATATTTCCCTCTAGGACTCAGAATATTGAGGGCCTAGTTCTATTTATCATATGAATTCATCTCTTCGGATATTTGGCTAGACACTGTTACTTTATCTCCAAAGTTTTGAATTGATTTATTATTTGTATGCCTATTAACCCTAAGCCTCTAGAACATAGAATTGTGGGTTATCTTGTTTTAGAAACCAGCTGCAACCTTAACCTTGTAAACATGATGGTTTTCATTTGAGTAACCTCATCATACTGATTATTGAATACTACTTCCGATGAATTATTATTATACTTACCCAACTTTGCCAAAATTCTTATCCCGAATAAATTGTTGTTGATCTAAATCAAACGAGGCATCTATATTGTCCCATGATTTGTTTGAAACCCTTAAACTCAGAGTACTCATTATTTTCATTACTTAATAACCTAAGAAAGTATCGATAAGATACAACATATTAGAGAAAGACTCAAGACAAACCAAGATACAATGTACCCTTCAGCATTATCATACGTATTGACTTTGTGGCCTATTAATTAGAATTACATGTAGAATTTTCTAAATATTCGTTACGTATTCCATATATTCCAGTTGTGACAATATACTCCAAACCTAATACATGTTAACCCCATAACCACATTGATAATTTACCTTTTTGTATTTAAATCTCTCTCGAAAACTTAGACTCTTATTACTTCATAACCTTAGCTTGCTCTTTATTTCGTGCATATCATTTTTACTTTCAAATTACACAAGATCCTTCAGTGAACATTTTTGGAGCCAATAAGCAAAAATATGTTGGATATATAGTCTATTAAAATCAAAACTTCATTGTAAGTGTGATTACACTAACTCTCATAAACCTCTTCAGAATATAATACCCTTATGACCCTCTAGAGTTCTAAGTGGTACAATGATACGATTTAGAAATCGAAAAAAAAACATCAGTTCAAACCCCATCTTAATTATTTACCTCAACCCTAATACAAGTTCTTAGATAACCAACTAGTACCTATTTAAGAGAAATTCCTATTTACTTTTTATGCTATCTTCTGCATAAATATTACCCTAAGTCCTTTGTTATATGATAATAAATCCTAAGGTGAATTCTTATCACAAGAGTCTAGATACAACTTCACCCAAGGAAACTTGAATTTAAAAATAGAAATATTGAATGGAATTCGAAGGATTATTGATTCAAACCATCTCAAAAAAGGAAACGTTAGAGACAACACCTTAAGCCCTAACCCAGTCGAAAGATTTAATAACCCGATTCCTATAATGTTGTTGTTACCATATGACAATATAATTCTCAGTCAACCCCGCCTTTTTCAAGTTAACCAAATAGCATTTCTTACCCGAACTTGAGAAATAAACTCTTAGAACAACCACTCCTAAATTCCTTTGTGATGAAATAACAAACCAGAAGTAAGACTCGATAATTATTATATGATAAGGAAACAAGTCTATAACTTAGAGATAGAATGTGTGTACCTGATGAATTGTCATTACAAGAGAAGGTGTTAAAAGAAACTCATTGTTCTAGATTCATGATACATCGTGGAATCTTAAAAATGTATCTTAAGGAAATAGTAATTATGACCCAACATGAGAAGTGAGATTGAGAACCTTGTGAGAAATTGTCTTAGATTGTCAATAAAACACTAGTGTCCTAATGAACTTTTCTAACCTCATCCGATTTCGAAATGGAAACATAACCAAATCACAAAAAAAATGTTAGTAAATTACCTCGTACATCCCAAGGTTGTAATTATGTGTATTTATGATAATACACTGACTCACAAAATCTCCCCATTCGCTCCAAATGAAAATTGTCACATAGTTTTAGAAGCTCAACATTAGGATTCATAGAAAAGTTATTTATATGAATAAACCAGTTAATGTACATAAAAGTTTAGGTAACATCGAATATACGAATAAGGACATGCTTTTGGATTATACAAGCCACTCAAAGAATAAATTTAGATTGAATAACATTATGACCTAACATTATCCTGCCTTGAGTACACAAACCATTTTCTAAGAAAATTCCAACCTTATCACTACGACTTCATCAACATTAGTATTTGGATTCAATAATACTCCCAAATAGTAGTATTATCCTGTTAAAATGATATCGATCATAGTGACCTCTTTCACGTGATGGTATTAATTATATTTCAACCCCTTTACCTTCCTTAGTATAATATCCTAGACTAAGTAAACACCATTCATCTATCTGGTCTATAAACTATCAAAAAATTTATAATATATCTACATATCCATAGGTACTTTAAAGAATCATGTCACCTTCATATGTTTATGGTAGATTCCATAAAATGAATTCTACATTATTAGACACCCTACCTATTATAATCCTTCGTAAAACCATGCAAAACTAGGTACCGATTAAACTAACAAGCCTATTAGAAATACCTAAAATTATTAGACATTACTTTTAACCTAATAAATAACAAATCGTACGTATGTATTTTGCTGGTGTTTCAAAAGTAGGTAAATGTCATATGAAGAAACCCGATATAGTTTCTCCTAGTGTTCAAAATTCTAAAGAAAATTCTTTACGAAGTTATCAGTAAACAGTCGATATTTTCCCTATTAAATCAATACATGACTTCACAATCTTAGTAAAACCATATAATAGTTACCTAGATTGTCAGTTATCTATGGAAATGCTCACAGAAGAAACAAGCATAAATACCATACCATAAGGATATAAATTGAAATTCTGATAGTAAACTTATTCATTTTAGATCGAAAAGGGATTTCTTTGTACGAAAATCGTAAGTGTTTTTGGAAACCGTGAATTACAATTCAATCATCGTAACTGTTGTGTTAATCAAGCCAATCTTTAACAGTTTGAGTATAAAATGTCGACCTACCTTCGTCAAACACACTTGTACTTCTATTTGGCTACTATATAAATGAATGTGAAACACCGTTATTACTAAGAATCATATGCAAACTATGCTATCCTTTTACCGATACCACCTTTTTTCTAATATGAATTGCTTTTATGTGAAACATATTTCAAACAACCAGATTATACGTAAAACCTCATCACACAAACCTCTATGACGATACGTGACACATGCAAAGCTTGTAAAATGCTGATTAACTATATGAAACCACATTTGTTTCAAATCCTGGTTACGTCAGTATTCGTTATATGGTTGTGTTGCATAACCTGCAAATTACAAAAGAAACAACATGAATTAAGCCATTATAATTACATGATAAACCTATAAACCCCAAAACATATGAGTTATCATTTTAAATATACAATATATTTTAGATTATGTAAGTATCACAAGAATTTAAAACTCTAAAGAGGCGAGGATGATTTCTTTAAGGTAGGTAAATTGTAACAATATACATATTTAATTTTTATTAAAAATATAGAGTTGAAATAATTATTTATTGAAATGACATTTGTTATTTTTTAGACAAATAAATAACAAAATTTTAACCAATTAATTACCAAGTATACATTTTATAAATACATAACCATGTAAAATGTTTTGTACAATTAAATAAAATTTTATTATTGTATATCAAGTTACAATAAAACAAATAAATCCAAAATTAATTTTAACTAAAATTATATGTGCCACTATTTAAACTTAAAGGGAGTGTATGTGCAAAACTCCTAAACTAAAGTTTAGGGGATAAAAAGTTAGAAAAAGGAAATGAACCAAACAATCTAACAAGTAAGCCGCCCATACTTGTTTTTTTTTTAAATAGAAAAAATAAAAAAAAGCCCAGACCGCGCCTATCTGTTAAGAAAATAAAATTAAAAACAAACCACTCTAAACCACCCTTAGTAGAAAAAAATAACATAAACCGACTTCCCCTCTCCCATCCTATATAAACCCATTAAGTGGGTTGAAAACTGTAACACCCCGTCCGCCCGGGGAGAGCGAACGGAGCGCCACTCATCGATAAAATTAAGCTAATCCACAATCACAAGGTATAGAGCATCTAAATCCCACAACAACAAGAGAGGAAACCACGAATCTCAAATCTCTTCAAATAAATACAACAAATCTCTCGAATTAAATACAACATCTAACTCGAAATAAAATAAATCCCAATGCTCTATACATCAAAATAAATAAATATAAGTCTTCTCAAATGTATTAAAAATTCTTCCAAAAATATCCAAGATAAAATCAATCTCCAATAATCCATAGTGCCCAAATCCACGCTAACCCGACACTAAAAGAAAATATGGGGAAGTACACAATACGACAGGAAAGATGCTCAACAAATATATGTTAGCGATGAATAAAGCGTAACAACACGAGTACGAATATTCAAATCAAAATGCAAATCTCAATAGCATTTCATCATTATAATTTCTCAACAACACTTTAACCGGGTCACCAGGCCTCACCCCATCCGCATATGCTTTATCAAGACATAGCCCGGGAAGCAGGAATTTTGGCGGGTGCCCAACCTCCGTGCCATATTAAAATCTCATGACAACGTGCTCAATAACAACATGAATAATACCACATGAATCAAAATAATTTCAACAATTATTTTCCAGATTTCAATGAATTTATCAATTGAAATATGAGTTCAATTAACAAGAATTCAAAGAGAATTACACTCGCGAGATTTAAGGAGAATATTGTGTAAAACCCCATACCTTAAAATTATTGCATGAATCGCCACATAAAAATCATCCTCAAAATCTGATCACGCCATCATGTTCCTCTCGCGAAAATAATCAAATCATGTTCTAGCCCCAACACGAGATAACACCAAATAGTCCTATTTTAAAAACTCAGAAAAATCATCTCCAAAAATTATTCAAATCGCTGATCCGACTCCAGATTTGGATTCTAGACGAAAAATTGGGTCAGGTATGTGTTTTGAGTTTTTCTCAAATCGCATTCGAATGCATTCAAAAAGAAGATCTAAACATCCCAAATTAGCTCTTCTCATTCCACTCGTTTTTGCCTCTTTTGATTTCATTTTTGGCCTCTCTTTTTCATCTCCCTTTCCTTATAATCATCCATAATATTCCTTATATAACCCCTCTCTCAAACCCTAACTTGGAGCCTAAGCTAACGCATATTACTATATTGCCCTTTAATTCAAAATTGTCAACTTTACATATTTAAACCGTTTCAAAATGTCCAAAAGTCAATTAAATTTGAATTTAAATTTTTGATTAATTTCAAAGAAAAATAAATACAATATCAATATCTCAATTATTAAAATTATATACCATATTCATAAATAAAGCCCTCAAAATTACGGGGTATTACAAAAACAAAGAAACCTCAAGGGAAAAAAACGCTGTCTATTTTTAAACTTCCTCTATAAACAGGTTGAGAACATATTTATATGGTTGACTTACCCGAGTCTGTGCCATATAGAAGTTCCAACTAGTTTGGATATGTTGACAATATTTTATTAGATTTTGAGCTCTTCTCCATGGTACAATTGAAGGCATAACGTTGCATCAAGCTAGATCAAATTCAATCACTCAGGGTTAAAAAGGAAGTTAAACAACACACATAGGATACAATTCATGCACTGCATTAGTGTGTGTGTGTGTGTATGTGTTAAAATATTTTAAATATTTTTTGGGAATTTTTAAATGACTTTTAAACATTTTAAATGATTTTTTAAACAATTAATAAATTGGATTTAAAATATTTTGGGGATAAAAGTTGGATTAATAAAGTTCCTAAAAACTTCCTGGATAGAAAAAATAATCGGGAGAAACTTATGTGGTATAAAATGGGATTTTTATGAACACCAAAACACGCATTTTACAACCTGTTATAGAGCAACATGTGTGTTCATATCTTTCGCTAGATTTGTGTTTTCTTTGTCTCACATTTTTTAGATTGATTCTTAGCCCTTGGTCTTTAGAAATTAATGTTTTACATCTATTTGGAGTCAATCCTAGTGCAAATAGTAAGAGCCAATGAGAGAGAGAGGTTGAGCACTGCGCTAGCCTCCATTAGATTTGACTTCAAAATGTCATTTTAATCTCTACCGCTGATTTACTTCAATCGTCCAAAACCTTCCACTCTTAGTAAAAATGGAGAGCTTAGTTGAGGCATTTCAAGACTTTTGTTATTTCATCCATCTGAGAGAATAAAAGGGAGAGAGAAAGAGAGAAAACCAGAGAGTTAAATAGAAAGATCTTAGGGTTTTCTCTTAAACCAAACACCTTCACCTTCACAGTGTAAACACATCTCAGAAAACCACCATATTGAGAGTTATATCTTTAGGTTTTCTTGAGAGTTTGTGAGTTTGGTGATTTCAAGAAACCTTTTCAAACAATATCTCTCTTAGAAAGACAGTCTCTAGGTTTTTCTCAAGGTTCTTCCTAGAAATCTTGAGAAACACCATTGAGATACATTTACACGTAAAAATCTAGCTATATCTATGTATTTCTATTTTAGAAATACATTCTCTAGTTGGATCTAGGTTTTTATTGCATATCTTAGTAGATCCAACATTTTCTACTTTCACGATCTTAAAAAAGAGACTTTAAAAATTATTTTGTGTTTCGATTTGAAAATTTTCAGTTGAAATAAAGTTTTATAGTTTGTAAAATTTGTTTTGTATTTAAATAATTTTGAGGATCAGATCTTTTTTGTAAAGATCTAATTTCATATCTAAAATCATTTTCATTGAGAAGTCTGGTTTTCTTGAAACTGAAACTCTACATATCATATAGATCTCTTGTAAATTCATAGGACTATTTGTATAATACAAGAGAGACATGAGACTTCATACTGCATATTAGTCGCTTCACAATCACTACACTCTCACATGAATACATATAAGTGTGTTGTTTCTTTGAGAGATTTGGTTTGACTGAGCCACTGGAATAATGAGCAAGGAGTTAAAGTAAGAAACGACCAGGAGGATCAAAAGCATCAGATCAGACTACAATGTAGGATTTTAATATCAATAGGTATATTTTCTATCTTTTAGCTTTAGGATCTTGTGTGTTTTGGTCATGTGCTTGTAATTCTTGAAATTGTTTTTAGTGGATTTTTGGTTGTGGCATAGAGGTCATCATGGATGTTTTCTCAGATTTGAGGTTTTACCACGTTAAAAATAATTGTGTAAAACTTTACAATTTTCTGTTCTTAATGCTTGCATGGTTTGGTTTCATGCAAAAAGAATTAGATTATTTTTTTCATTTAAAACCTATGTAATCAAGCTACCAAGCCTTGAATCTGACTTTAATAACTTTTACACATCTTGTGTTTAGATTTTTGAAAGGAGTTTCCTAAATGAGTTTAATTAGGAGTTTTCTTAATTTTTAACTTTGTTAGTGAACGATTTGCAAGCGGTATCAGAGAAGGTTTTTCAAAATATTTTTGATAATGAAACTCTAGAAAATACTTTATGAAATATTTTTCTTAAAATGGATGAGAGATTTGAAAAGCTTAATAACCTATCCCATCCACACCTCTTTGATGGACACAATTTTCCTTACTATAAAGTAAGGATGATTGCATTCATCCCAGGGACTTTATGTGATTATGCGTGTGACTTTATTGAAAATGCTTATGTTCACCCAACTAAGCCTTTGACTGAAACCAACAATATAAGAATTAAGAAAAGTGAGTTTACCCAAGAAGAAAACAAACGTCAATTAATAATAATAAGGGAAAGAATTGCATATTTATGTCCATAAATGAGCATGAATTTAAATGTATATCTATTTTCTCTACTTCCAGGGAAGCGTGGGACACACTCATCACTTCCCATGAAGGTGATGAGCGTGTTAAGGCTTGGAAGACTCATATGTTAGTCCCACATACAATACTCTCATTATGGAATAAAATGAGTCATTTGATGATTTTTGTATAAAGGTAAATGATATTGTCACCAAGTTGCATGCAAATGGGATAATATATGATAGAAGTGAAATAGTGCTTAAAAGCTTAAGGTCCTTGTTTTCTAAATTTGATAATAAACGTTATGCCATATAAATGATGGATGATCCTAACTTGACTCTTGAATTACTGATTAGTAAACTTGAAACAGTAGAGATGGAATTAAAATTTAAAAAACAATTGACCTCCCAGAATAAAAGATCATCTGGATCAGATGTGGTATTTTCATCTCAAGTGATTGTCCTTAAGATGAACCCACTAGACTTTGACCTAGACCTTAGCGAGGACTGTAATTTAGACATCTTGAGTAACCAAATTACTCTCATGAGCAAACAATTTAAGAAAATCATAAAGTTTAAAAACTTTGTTGCTTCTAAACTGGGGAGACCTGGTTATCAAAACTCTCAAACTCATAGACCTCATGATAGAAATGATGACAAACAAATCAATGATAACAATATTTTTTGTGACTGATAATCGCCACATCAAATGTCATCATTGGGAAAAAATAGGGCATATTGCTGCTAAGTGTAGAGTCAAATTGAGTACTAACAATGTCAGGGCTAATATGTGCAAAACTTGGGACGACTCAAGTGATTGTGATGAAGATGAGCCTGATTCATCCATTGTTAATGAATTATGCATGTCCTTTTATGCCAAGATCACATATTCTGATGATAACGCATGTTTACCTATTGATAATGATGTTGATGACTGCATTATGCCTGTTGATGTTGATGTTATTCGTGCTAGTGAAATGGCTATAACTGCTACTATTAAAAATGATGTAGATAGTTCTAGTTTATGGGTGAGTCAAAGTGAAAATAATGTTGATGAATTGAACGTGCGTGCGAGTCCCACTGCATAAAATGAAACGATAGGGGACTTTGCACAGACTTCACTTAGTGAATTTGATGACGGCCTACCTGATATTCAAGAGTTGTACAAAAAACTCTTTAAAAGAGAGTAAAACTGGATAAGATGGTAAATTAATTGATTTAACGTGTTGAAAAACTTAGTAAAACTATGAATAGGAATGAAGTAGATTACACTACTAAATGTATTGCTCATGAGACATAGACTAAAGAATTTTCCTTAAAAATGAAAGACCTCTTTGAGAAATATGTTGTCTCAGAAGAAAGATACAAGGCTACTTTAATTGAATTGGAGGAATCCAAACAAAAGGTTTCAAATGTCTTTAAAAAATGATTACATTTTGAAACACAAGCTAAATCTTATGAAGAGATTGTTGAATGAATTTTGAAGATAAAACTAACCTGGGTTTTAAAGAAATAGTTAAGTCTGATAAAACGTCTATTTCTCTCGAAAATGTTAATTTTGTAAAACAAGGCCAGGCTTTTGAAAACCCTAATAAAGGAATATTTAATGTTAATGTCTCTCAAGCAAAGAAAACACGTGTAATCAGAATTCGAAACATAACGGTAAAGCTAAGTATGTCTGTCCACCTACTAGAGACCTCGGACAAAACACTAAGAGTTGTGAAAATTGGAAAAATGTGTCAAACCTGACCAAACCCATATTCAAGGACTTAGGTGATAGAGTCAAGACTACCTCTCATCAGTACTATTCCTATTGCGATGTCTACGGGCATCCCATTCCCAGTGTTTCTAAAAAAGGATTTACACCCTATCACAAGGATACAATCAAGAAGAAGGAGTTGATTTTGAAGAAACATATGCTCCAGTTGCTAGATTAAAAGCCATTCCTATGAAATGTTATAACAATTCGCTTATTTCAAATAGATGTTAAAAGTATCGTTTTAAATTGATATATTTTCGAAGAAGTTTACGTTAAACAACCCCCGGATTTTGATAATCATGAATTTTCAAACTATTTAAATAAATTAAAATGATGCTTTATATGGGTTGAAATAAGCACCTAGAGCATGGTATGGAATATTAAGTGAATTTTTACTACAAAATAATTTTATTAAAGGAAATATGGATACTACTTTATTCATTAAATTTTATGAAAAATATATGCTTATTGTGCAAATTTATGTGAATGATATAATTTTTGGTTCTACTAATGAAGATATGTGTTAGAACTTTGCTATTTTTAAGCAAAAAGAATTTGAAATGAGTATGATGGGTAAACTATTTTTTTTCAGAATTACAAATTAAACTAAATAAAAATGGTATTTTCATAAATCAATCAAAGTATATTAAAGATCTTCTTAAAAAATATGGATTGGATAATGCTAAATTGCTTGGACTCCCTATGATCACAACTCTTAAACTTGATAAAGATGAAAATGAAAAATCGATAGATATGAAATTATATCGTGGTATGATTGAAAGTTTACTTTATAGAATGGTTAGCAAACTAGATATTATCTTTAGTGTTTGCTTATGTGCACGTTTTCAAGCTAATCCTAAAGAATCTCGTTTATGTGTCATAAAATATATTTGTAGATACCTTATTAGCAAAATTCAATTGGGATTATGGTATCATATATTTAATTCATTTGATTTAATTAGTTATTCGGATGTTGACTTTTTCGGATGTAAAATTGATAGAAAAAGTACTAGTGGTGCTTATCATTTTCTTGGGCATTCATTAGTTTCATTGTAACAACCCCAATTTCTCACGTAAAGGCTGTCCAGGCACGATATGCCGAAGATGGGGATTGTTTGTCAATTAATATCATTCTTAGTATCAACCTAATATTGTCAGTTCTCTGTTCCAAACATTTCCTGAAAGTAGACGACAAGTTTTAAATCTTAATGCAGGCAAGGCATATCTCGTTGAATCAGTCTTTTTCGCCACATCGCGTATAACGGGAATCGAACCCCCTCTTCTGCTGGCAGGCGGATGGAGAATGTCCTACTTCGATCCAACAACTTTTTAGGAGTAGGTTTTAGCTTGCCCCTTTCTTCTTATTAGTAAGATAGGTTTGGAACCCTTTCCCCTTTTTATAATAATAAGGTAAGCTTCCACCTTTCTGAAGCTGGTGCGCAGGAGCGCACTTTCGTTTTCCCCTTACTATACAAGGGGGTTTAATGAATAGAGATCTCCCGCCAGTAGTCTTCTCTTCCTATCACTTCGTTCGAGAAAGATGATCTCCCCTACTCCTATAAGGGTCGGGCGAAGGGGAAGGAAGGGATGGGTAGTCCGAGAACAACAACAGGAGAGGGCTCGTATCCCCCCTCTCCCTCTTCCCCACGCCTATTGTTCCCCCAGCCCCTTCAAACCAAGGAGATGCAGAACTCTTTTTTTTAAGATTCATAGATAGAGCCATGATACATTCCGGAATATTGTAAAGGTAAATAGACTCTTTTCGTCCCCTTTTCGATGTCTGCCTGAGGACCTATGTGAATGTTTTGGAATGGGGATGTTCGCCTTTTGTAACAAGTAGACCCACGATACGATCATATATTAAAGGCCCATAATTCGGTTTGAATTAATATTTCGATAAATAAATCCAATCGAACATAAATAGTATGACTAGTTCGACATAAAAATAAATACCCAACCAACATAACGTAAATAAGTATCGAGATTATGCCCTTACAATAATCCCAAATATAATAAGTACTGAAGATGGAAAACACCTAAGTTAGAATCAATGGATTTTAAATGCCTGAGGAGCAAAAATGAGAATGCAAGGCTACCACGTTAATAGTCTCTCTATCCCTGTCTATGAGCACTTGGGGGGGGGGGGGGGAGAAAACATTTAAATTTGGGTTAGAGCCCAAGATGTGTAATAATTAACTTAATTAATTTAAAATGCAATAAATAAAGTTGATGCAAAGTAAATATCCCCCGTCGTCACTCACATGCGATTAACATCTCATCCCTCATCCAAGTGCGATATTTTTCTCATTCGAATAAGTCCCAAAATAATAAATATGACAACCCTGCCACATTAATATTAATTGAATTAGCTATAATCAATATCAATAAAGGTGCCGACTATATTAAATTACCAAATCCCAAGGTATCCCAGTCTTTTATATATGTATATATACATGTGTGTGTGTGTGTGACACACAAAGGTATCTACCCGTGGTGTCTCATTCGTGATTTATCGGGAACTCCGGAGGAATCTCTTATCCAAATTGGACATCGCAAAACACGCATAAGTGGGGTAGTCCCTACGCAGTACACCAGTTCATGGCCTATACCCAGCAGTGATAAAGAATCTTAACATCAACACCCACATCTTATATATTGCTCTACTACGTCGTATCTAAATGACCTACACAACGCCCAATCCACCTGTGTCGACGTGTGCTACGGCTCCAAATGCACAAAACCCTAAGCTGATACGACCGTCCATGAACATTGGTATGTCCACACAGATACATATAAGTACATATTATTATTCCCATATAATATGCATAGGTAACAAAACTCTATAATTGCCTAGATGTCCCCAAATTATATCCACAAATGTTCATCAATTAATAGTTTAACATCTAGTTAATTATAAATTCCATTTTCTTTAACAAATTATTTAACCATATAGTTAAATATAATATCCCCATTAACATATGACCACATTTACATTTTTAATAAATTCCCCATTGACCCAAACACCATCCTACCAACTCATTCAGACTTTTAAAAATATTTCGGAACTAACCATGGCCCAACTCACTCAGCACCCAGGGACGAATCGATTTAATTCTTGGCCGAATCGATTCACTGCTAAACTGAATCGATTCGCTCCAAAGTCGAATTAATTCGAAATTGTGCAGTAGCCCAGATCTGCATATATTTTCAATACGGGTTTCTTTCATTGTTTCCCAAGATTACTTCTAATGGTTCATTCCATTGTATAATCATATAATCAAGTTCCTACCACTGATTTAGTCATTTTAGAACAATTAATTTCATGTATTAGCCCCAGTTTCATTCCCCAAATTCCCAAAATTTATGAATATAAATAAAGAACCTAACCCAGATTTCTTCCAGAATCTCAACAATATATAATTCAATTTATGGGGTATATAACATGGAATTTACATCAGAATATGCAGATAATAGACATGTGTTAAGGTCCTCTGCATATGATTTCCAAGAATTCCTAATTTCATTTCAAGAACCCTAAGTTTTCTATCATCAAATTTCAAGAATCGATTCCTAGATTTCTGCGTTAACACCCTATGTTATAATTAATCCTCTACATGCATGATATTGATTCCTAACATTTAATCATCAAAATTCAACCTAAACCCTCAAATCACATTGGGTCGTTACAATGAATCAAGAAGCAAATTAAAATTTAAATTGAGCAAGAAAATTCTTGCCTGAATATACGACCAATGAAATCCACTTTTGAATTCCTCTTCTCCTCTTGCAGTGAGTTCTTCTCTTCTCCATTCCTTTCACAGTGGTTTAGGTTAGGGCTTTTAAAGATAACTTCCTAGGAGTTTATTAGTTTCTTAATATAAGTCATCAACTCCCTAATCTCGAGTTAGGTTAAATTTCTAAAATTTGGACCCCAAAATCGACCGTACGCATAACCAGACTAGCGCAAAAGTCTCCCAACATATATAACTATACCCCGGGACCCTTTTTAAAGGTTTAGAACACCTAAACGAGCCCATATACTCCTCGAAATACGTCCCAATTAATTTTATCCCAACATTACATTTTTGTAATTGCGTCACACTTTATTTATGAATTTTCTACTACACATGCAATTGTTATAAACACTAACATAACAAAAGCCCACTACACATAATTACGACACAACAACAATTTATTTGTTCACGATAATAATTTTAATTCACCGATTTAATCCAATTTCCACAAATTTTTATTTCATTTAAAAAATATAGTTTTTATGATTTATTCTAGAAAAATACGGGGTATTACATTCTTCCCCCTAATAATGGGATTCTGTCCTCGGAATCAAGGAACGTACGTATCTAGCTAGAAGAATTTAGGATATTTTATGCACATATCGTTCTCCCTCTCCCAAGTCGAATCGTCGTCCCGATGGTCTCCCCACTGCACTGGTACTAAAGGAACAACCTTGGATCAAAGTTGGCCCTCCCGATGGTTCAGAATGGCCACTAGTCTTTCCTAGTAAGAAGCATCTGGCTGCAGCCCTATCTAGTCAATATCAATGTGCCGGTACGCTATCCCATCTCTAAGGAACCTTCACAATGCAGATATATGGAATATGTTGTACATCTGCTGCAAGTGGTCCAATAATCCAAACCGACATGCCACGAGTCCAATCCTATCCAGAATAGGGAACGGTCCCACGTATCCTCCTGCATCAAAACCCCTCCAAGTCCCCTCAATGACGCATTTGTGAAGACCTTGTAGTTTATCCCTGCCCAATGTAACACCAAAATCGGTGTAGTAGTCAATCTAGTCTTTATCTCATCAAATGCCTACTGGCACATGTTATCCCACGTAAATGGTACCCCCTTCCTCTTGAAATTCGTTAAGGGCCCGACTATCTTGGGGAACCCCTGAATGAATCGACGGTAGTACCCAACTAGTCCTAAAAAGTTGCGTACCTCGGTGGGTGTAGTGGGCTGTCCCTACTCCATCACTGCAGAAACCTTCCTCGGCTTCACTAATATCCCCCTCTCAGACACAACGTGACCTAAGAACTGTACCTCTCAACAAAGAACAATATTTCTCAAACTTTGCATACAAGTGGTGATCTTGTAACGTATGTAAGACCACCCGTAAATGCTATGCGTGTTCCTCCATAGTCTGAGAATAAATCAGGATATCGTTGATAAACACTATAAAGAACCAATCAAAATACTCTCTAAACACCCAATTCATCCAGTCTATAAATATTGTCGGCGCATTGGTTAACCCAAATGGCATCACCAAAAACTCATACAACCCATATCTAGTAAGGAAAGTAGTCTTTGAGATGTCCTGCTCCTGGACTCTCAACTGGTGATAGCCCGATATCAAATTAATTTTTTTAAAATACGCAGCACCCCTAAGTTGGTCAAATAAATCATCAATATAGGGAAATGTATATTTATTCTGTATGGTGACTTTATTCAACTCCTGGTAGTTGCTACAAAGTTTAATAGATCCGTCCTTCATAACGAATTAAACTGAAGCACCCCACGGCGAAGTACTCCTCCTGAAAAATCCCTGTCCCAATAACTGCTCAATCTGGTCCCGTAGGTCCCTCATCTTTAGAGGAGTCATCCGACATAATGTATGTGTAATGGGTCTCGTTATCGAAATCAATTCGATCACGAAGTCTATCTCTCGACTAGATGGTAACCATAGTATCTCCCCAAAAAATCTAAAAACTCACTAACCACCGGGATGGAATCTAGCATCATCACAATCTCTGGAGAAGTATCCCCCGTGATATAACATAAATGAGTGCTTAACCCACCCCCAGGGTGCAGCATCACAACCAAGTACATCTTCTGCCCCTGAATGGCGAAGACGATGGGCCTACCATAACAATCCACACATGATCTGTACGGGTCTAGCCAGGCCATCCCCAAAATAATGTCGTACTCGTGCATATCAAGTACAAATAAGTCAGCTACAAAAGTGAGTCATCCTATCTCAATCCCGATACCCCGACACACTAAGCGTATGGGTGACTTTCTAGCCATCGGTGAATCTATGTGTAGTATAATATCGGAATCATAGTTTACCATCCCAGTCTTCCATGCAAAACTCGTGGTAACAAAAGAGTGAGATGTCCCCCTGTCAAATAAATTGTGACCTACGTGGCCAAAAATAGGGAATATACCCTCAACTGCCTGTGCTGGAGATGGCCTCTCTACGAGCGCCATATGATAAACCCGTCCATACTGTAGTGGTTTTTGTCTTTGAGGTGGGGTGACGTGTGCTGGAGTGGCTGGTGCAACAACTCTCAGAGATGGTAACGATGAGATCTATCCTTTTGGTGCCTATTATCCCCTCTGACCTCCCGCTCTCGAGTTTTCTGGTTACCCCAAGGACACTGCCTCGACGTATGGCCCCTCTCTTCGCATATGAAATAATTATTATAGAATGGATGCCGCTTTATCTATCGGCCCTACTGGCTATGACCCTGCTATCCTTGTCCCTGATGGCTTCTGTGCTGCTGTCCCTACTAGCTCTGTTCCGACTACCCCTGTCCCTGCTGGCCCTGTCTAACCTGATCATCAGAACCCCTAAACTTCTTATTCTAACTTGCAAATGAAGTACCCCTGAATCGCTGGGCCCCGGATCCGCTACCCCCACTCGTCTTGCCCTGTTGGCTCGACGACTCTTCTCCTTGTCATTTCTCACCCTAGCTCTTCTAAAAAGTCTTGTGATTCTGATAGTGGACAAGTGCGGCATTCGCCAACTGATTATACGTGGTAAAGGCTAAATTCCCCCAAAGAGCCTTCTTAATGTGTTAGGCTGACCCCGCTATGAACCTGTCCATCTTCCTTTGAAAGGGAGATGAAATCCTCTTCGTACTTAGCCACGGTACGCCCCTCCTGCTTAAGCTCCATAAATCTTCTCCTCATCTCAGACTGCATAGCTTGTGGAAAGTACTTCTCCCAAAACTCATCGCTCGTCAGGCTATCCCTCTATGGAACCGAAGTAATCGACTCCCACCATTGGAGCGCGTCCCCCACTAACGAGAATGAAGCTAACATCTTCTTTTGCATTGGCATGCACTTTACCATGCCTAGGTGTCTCTGGATATCCTTCCACGTGCTTGCCACTCATATATTTGGACTTCCCGAGAACTCTGGTGGTTGGCCCTTAACGAAGGCCTCCCTGGTCCTATCCCAAATTAACTCAGGTGCCTGAGCTAGTACGACGACCTACTGTGGTGGTGGTGGGGGGGGGGGGCTGCTGAGCGTCTAGTGGTGGAAAGTGCTGAAGCATGTCTGCCGTGGTTGTGGAATTGCCTGAGCCACAATAGTGGCGATCTCCACTGGTGTCATTAACTGTGGGGCTGGTGGGGCCTGTGGCTGCTGTTGTGGCTCTAGCTGAGCCGCTTCCTCGATAGTAGGTGAGACTGCACACCTCGTCCTACCTCTCCGTTCGTTTTCCATCTGAAAGAAAATAAGGTTCGAATTAGTACAATCGTAAGAATACAACGAATCCTAAGCATAGGTTCTACATATCAAAGGACGTAACACAAAACGTAATGAATGAAAAACAGATCCTAAGGACACTAGAACCTGGATGCTTTGATACCAACTGTAACAATCCTTGTTTTCTCATGTAAAGGCCGACCATGCACGATACGCCGAAGATGGGGCTTGTTTGTCAATTAATATCATTCTTAGCATCAACATAATATAAGTCATATATTAAAGGCCCATAAATCGATTTGAATCAACATTTCAATATATAAATCCAATCCAACATAAATAGTATGACAAGTCCGACATAATAATAAATACCCAAACCAACATAGCGTAAGTAAGTCTCGGGCTTATGACCATATAATAATCCCAAGTAAAATAAGTACTGAAGCTGGAAAACACCTAAGCTAGAATCAATGGATTTGGAATGCCTGAGGAGCAAAAATGAGAATGCAAGGCTATCATGTCAACTGTCTCGCTATCCCCGTCTATGAGTTCTTGGGGGGAGAAAACATTTAAATTTGGGTCAGAGCCCTAGATGTGCAAGAATTAACTTAATCAATTTAAAATGCAATAAATACAGTTGATGCATAGTAAATATCCCCAATCGTCACTCACATGCGATTAATATCTCACCCCTCATGTAAAGTGCGATATTCCCCGCATTTTAACAAGTCCCAAAATAATAAACATGACAATTGTGCCATATTAATATTCATTGAATTAGCGATAATCAATAACTATAACGGAGTCAACTATATTAAATTACTACATCCAAAGGTATTCCAGTCTGATATATATATATATATATATATATATATATATATATATATATATATATATATATATAAGTAAGATTGGCCCTAAATTCTCCCGACATACATACCTATACCCCGGGACCATTTTCAAAAGTTTAAAACACCTAAACGAGCTCGTATATTCCCCAAAATACGTCCCAATTAGTTTTATCCCAACATTATATTTTTATAATTGCATCACACTTTATTTATGAATGTTCGACTACACATGAAATTGTTATAAATATTAACATAACAAAAATCCACTACACGTAAGTACAAAACAACAATAATTTATTTGTTCACGATTAAAATTTTAATTCACCGATTTAATCCAATTTCCATAATTTTATTCATTTAAAAATATAATTTTTATTATTTATTGTAGAAAAATACTGGGTGTTACATTCATGGTTTAGTAAGAAACAAAATTTCGTCGCCTTCTTTACAGTCGAAGACAAATATATTGCCACTGGTAGTTGTCGTACTCAAAATTTATATATAAAACAACAACTAGAGGATTTTAAAATTTTATTTGATAATATTACTATTACGTGTGATAATACTAGTGCTATTTGCTTGACTAAAAATCCTATTCAATACTCTAGAACCAAGCATATTGAAATTAGACAACATTTTCTTAGAGATCATGTGCAAAAAGATGATGTTAAACTTGAATTTGTGAGCACCGAAAACTAATTAGCGGACATTTTTACAAAACTGTCACAAGAAGATCGTTTTTTATATATTAGACGAGAATTGGGAATGACACGTTTATGTGACTTATAATTGCTTATTTGCATTAATTCTTTTTTATAGGGGGAGCACATTATATTTTTTACCCTTGACATTGATTTCATGAAAAATATATTTGATAATGTTAAAAGGAGGAGAAATATGGTTGATTCATATTGCAATATTTTACGTACTTGAAATTCTTCATCTTCAACAAACTTGTGAATCATTATTTATCATCATAAAAAAAGGGGGATAATGTTGAAACAAGATTAAACTTTAGTTAATATTGATTATAATAATATTATTTATTGTTACTAATATATTAATTTTGATGATAACAAACATATACTAATAAATATTTTATATAATTATTTAATATATACTTACTATTTATAAATCACATCATTTATTTTATATTATATTAGTGTGTAAATATTTACCTGACCAAATTATTTCAAAGTTACATGTATTTAACTTATTTTTAAACATAACTTTGGTTACAAAAATTATTTCATTACTAACATTATAGTAAACACTTTATCACATTTTTTTTTTACTAAATTCATTCTAGCATTTTTTTTATGCATAAATTTTATTTGGCATAAAGTTTTTTCTTTTTCTATTTTTCTAATTTTTTATTATATTATATTATTCTTATTAATACATCATTATATTTTGTCTTCAACACACTAACATACACCCTATACGAACCTACACCCCAAAAAACTCCACCGTCACATGCTTTCCCTTTTGACATAAATAAATTGACAAAAATCCTTTATTTTTGTCATTGTCAAATTGTTTTAATAAGATTCCCTTTCCTCCATTAACTCTCACCTCTCTCTTATCGTTATACCTACTAAACTCTTTAATACACACACACACACACAAACACACACACACACACACACACACACACATTATCCAATGCACTCGCTGCACGCACACATATGTAAGATATATTTTTTATTCTTTTATTATGATTTTTATTGGTTTAAAATGCTTTATTTCTTCATACTATTTTGTTTTTTTATATTTATACACTTCCAATTTTTTATTGTTTGATTATTATTTATTGTTTATATACTTTTATTGCGTTTTTTATTACTTTGTTATGTTTTTATGTTATTTATTTGTATACCTTACTTGTATATGTGTGTGTATGCATACATACATACATACATACATACATCTATCTATCTATCTATCTATCTATCTATCTATCTATCTATCTATCTATCTATCTATCTATCTATCTATCTATCTATCTATCTATCTATCTATCTATCTATCTATCGTTATATATATATAGTCATATTATAAACTTTTGTCTCGTTTCTTTTTTGGAGAGTACTTACACAATAGGATGTCAAAGATGATAAAGTAATCTCCAATAGGATATTCAGTCAACCAAATTCAGGGAATACTTTTTGCACGCACACTCAATACTTATGATAGCAAGAAGACTTACCCTTCCATTTAGTCATAAATTTTTATATTATATTTATACATACACTAATGCACTATCATGTACTTTCATCACATATCACAAATTTGTTCTTCATTTTGTTTAAATGATATTTTTTTTGTAAATTATTTAGTCAATTTTTTTCTAGATGTAAGTTTCCCTTAAAACAATATATTCGGTGATTTTTCTCGTATAAATTAAGTATAGTATTTTCTTGGTTTTACATTTATATATTTATAAACTACGAGGACACAAATTTTCAATTTAGTCCATATGTAGTTTTGGCTTAATTCCGGACAAGATTATCGAGTCACTTGTTCCTCAAGCCTATGATGTTTGAAGAGTTGAAGGCATAGCGATCAAGTTTTTCAAGTAGACATCATTGCCGGTTTCTAGTGCCAAGTTTTGCATCATCAACATTTCGTCAATTCCAATCTTTCCAAAGGTATGAATGCATTTATATATAGAGAGGAGCATGGAACTTTTTTGGGATGATCTTTTTATTTAAACGACTTTGTCTTTTTCTCAGAAAATATTTTTAGAACTTTTCATAAAAGTTTTGGGCTTAGAATGAAAATTTTGGTTTTCTAAAAAATCGTTCGAACGAACCTGGATCTCATTCAATCGAAATTCACATGTCATTCGAACGAACTAGTAACGAGATTTTTTTTTCTATTTTATCGTTAGAAGTTTGGTTCGAACGAAATATTTAATTAAATATTTTTTGAAATATCGTTGGTATTCTCGTTCGAACAGTGTCGTTCGAACGACCTGTAAAAGTCGGTCGAACGACCGTGTCAAGTTTTGTGCAGGTTTTGTCAGTTTTCCCCCACTACTTTTTCCCACCACTGTTTGACATATTTTATATATGTGGGAACAATTTTTCTAACATAACTTTTGGGAGTTTTTCACATACTTTGAGAGAAAATACTTTCACACCAAAAGTTCTTTTATGTGTTTAATTTTTCAATGATTTAATCTCTACAAAAAACATGTTTACACCCATGTTTTAGTTTAATCTAAGTCCCTACTTATATATATCTTTGTTGGGAGATGTTTTGGCACCGAGTGACTTATCTCATCCCATAAAAGCGATGTTTCCACGGAGGAGTTTGTTTGTTTGAAGATTTATGATTTACAATGGTGTAAAGGCCATCACTTGTATTTGACGGTAGCTGTGGCCCATTGGTAGATTTCGAGATTGCGGTGGAGTCCGTTGTTATCGACTAGGCGGAGGTTGAAGAGCGAAGGAGCATCAAGGCTTGGACGGACTCAAGTCGTTGTTGTAAGTTTCTGTTATCGTGTCTTTTATAAAAATACCATACTTAGTGGACTTATAGGCAGGGTCATACGAGGTTTTTCAGTTGTGGACTTTTTCTCATACATCACGACGAAGTGTGTTTGTGTTATTTTATCTTGCAGAATTCACCTAGATGCATGCTGAGGTTTAATCAAGGTAAAGTTGGTTTAAACACAAATTTGTTTAATTTGATGCTAATTAAGTTTGGGTAGTGTTTAGGTTAATTTAATTCAAGTCAAAAAATTAGTTTGGCAAAATTGGTGTTTAATTTTTTTGGCCTATATTTAATCATGAATTAAGTTTTGTTAGGCTACTTTGGACTTGAGTTGGCTTAATTCGATTTAAAAGAAAAATTCCAACATTTGTTCCTTTTAATTTTAATTTGGTAAAAATTAAAATTTGAAGTTTATTTTTGTCAAAAGTTAAATATACATTTGAATTGGAATATAATTGAACCATCTCATAATTAGAAGTTTAAAATTTGGAGGCATACCCCTCTAACAAGTGGTATCAGAGCTAGGAGTGCTAAGTTATTGCGTTTCGGTTCTTTTGGGCCTGTTTAAAATATAAAAAATTTCACCGTTTTCAAAATTCCCTATTTTTTATTGTTCAAATTACGCGTATTGGAAGACGCGAATGAAATCGGCACTTAAGTCCTTAGATGAGAGGATTTGACAATCGGTAGTTAGCAAGTGGTTTCCACCTACGTGTCTAGTTAAAAATGAGTGTGTACCTAAACTCGTAGAGAGATGGAGTGAGAATGAACTTAAATTAGTAAATTTTAATTCCCGTGGTTTGAATGCTCTTTTTAGTGTGGTCACACCGGATGAATTTCGATGTATCATGACGTGTGAAACTACTAAAGAGTCTTGGGATATTTTACAACTCACCCTTAAGGGAACTAGTGTCGTGAAAGCTTCAAATCTCCAAAACCTCACCCCTCAATTCGAAACCATGAAAATGCTTGAAAGTGAGACTTTTGATGAATTTTATACTAGACTTTCTGATATTGTTAATTCATCTTTTAACTTGGGAGAAAAGATACCCGACAATTGTGTAGTAAAAAAAAATTGATGTCCTTACCCGATAGGTTTATTCCAAAAGTGATTGTGTTAAATTATTTACCCACTCTAGCCTCTACGAAACTTGAAGAGCTCGTAGGTGACTTACAAACCTATGAACTTGACATGTTTACCTCCAATGATGATAAAAAGAAAGATAAGGGCATCACTTTAAAAGCCCGAAAGGAGGAAAAACAAGTTTCGAATGATGAGAGTGATATCTATTTAGAAGAGATGGCTATGTTTTCTATGAAGTTTTGAAAATTTCTGAAGTTTAATAAAGACAATCTTAAAAAGGATTTTATGAAATTTGACAAGTCTAAGTATGACAAAGCCAAGAAATTCCCTACAAAGTATAATGAAGATCTTAATAGGGACGAGTCGAATAGATGTTATGGTTGTGAGGGTTATAACTATAGGGATAGAGAATGTCCCACTAAACTTGGGATGGAGGGCAAACAACCAATTTCATATAATTCCATCCTTAGTAATAGTGATAAGGAAAAGGGACCTGAATCCCCAATTGAGCATAAATTTATCGCGTTCATGGCAAGTCATGTAAGTGATCGTGAGAAATCATCCAATGATAATATCTTAATATATGACACTTCCGAGGCCATTGTTTGTGAATCCTAAAATTTTTATGGTATAAAGAGTGGAGAAGATAGTGAGAGTGAGAATGAGGAGGAGGTTGATGAGAGTGAACTTCAAGTATCTTTTCAAGAGTTGTATGCCGAATCGATTAAATTAAAAAGGCAAACTTAAAGTTAAAAGCTAGTTTGAGAGAATGTGCCAAGGATAATAATGAGAGTGCTTTAGTGGAAGACCTTAGAACATGTGAGATCGCTCTTCATGATAAGCTTGAGTATGTAGAAGGTGAGAGAGAGAGAGCCTTAGAGGTTTAATGGAGACTATAAAGAAAGATCTTCTTGGGTTTGAAGAGAGTAGGTGTTTGCTTGAGTCTAAAATTTTAGAGTTAGAAGAGAAACTGATAGATTCAAGTAGGGTCAAATTTGATTTGAAATGTAGGTCCGAAAAATTAGATAAAATACTTGGAACCGTCCAATTTAAAAATGATTTGTGTGGTATTGGTTTTGACACTCAAAATGATTAAACTAATAAAGCCAAAACCATAAGTTTGGGAAAATCTACTAGAAACACTTTAGGAGGTCAATCATTAGGTACTACTTTTCGTCGGGTCTTCGCTTGTTCACATTGTGGTCGAAAAGGCCATCTTAGAAAATTTTGTTTTGATCTTAAAAAGGTTCCTAGGAAATCCAATGGTAGAGTCACCAAAATTTTCAAATCTCGAGAGTGTCACACTTCACTTGTTTGGGTTAGTGTCGCGCTCACTTGAGGCATAACTCACCCCTCTCTAATGTGCACACCTAACGCTTGCCTGCTAACCTCCCTAGTTATGCTACCCCACCTAACTAGCCGTATCAAGTCTCTTTCTACATACTAACTCATTGTTCCCACACATATTGCCCATACAATACGTTATTGGATTCTTTATATCAATTAGACAATTATGAATTTCTCATTATATGATTAATCCTCCACCCACTAGGGTTAGATGTCACTATCTTTCTCATATACTAATTACACATCGTAGAATAATTCATAAATGTATATTTATCACTTCGTTACATGTATACTAATACAACAACCCTAGACTCAGCTGCGGTGCATGTATACTATGCTATCATGCCCCGATGCATCATCTACCAAGCACACATAGTAGAATAAAACACGTGCCCAAGGTCCTATGTTTTGGATACAAATCTAAAATCCCCCTTATGGGCTCATCATGATAAGACTGTCCACAACGCCAAACCTCCCATGATAGCAAGTAGTGTAGGTATGTTATACACATAATAAATCATACAAATTAGTATAGCTATGCACAAAATCTATATCATATATCCTCTACGTAGCATATACATCTCCTGAATATCCTACGTATGATTTAATTCCAATTACACTTCTTATCGTATATTCCCGAGTATCTCTCACTACTCGAAGTGTGCCAATTATCCTTTAAAATATTTCAGTAGGTAATTCACTCATATCCTACTGATATATGTCATAGGTTCTCTCATCCCCCGAATTCATTACAATTTAAATTACACCGATTAATCTAATCAATTTCACATTAATTAATTTATTAAACTAGTGTCACCTAACTACAATACTCTGACTCACTCATTCGGTCTGTAACTTTATCTGTTAGTATTTGTTACACCACAATCCCACTAGATAGTTTATCACTTCTCGACAAATTTCATATTCGATAATTTATCATGTTTCCCTATAATAAATTAAACCAGCTATCCCATGCCTAACCCCTAGCACTTCGCCTAAAAATATCCAAGTCACAACTTACAACCCTGACTCTTAATTCCATAAGTATTAAATTACATTCATATTTTTATTCAAGATACTAAGCACATCTCAATCCAGCCCGTATCCTAATTTCATCCAAAATGTCCATTCGAATCCGTTCATATATTTTCGAGTTTTGTTAATCCTAAACACTCCAAAATTCATACCCCGAATTCATTTTCATCCAATTCCAAGATAAAAATAATGTTTCTTAATATTTTTCAGAGTCCTACACTCAGCTACAGACGTCCCTAAATAATCTAAATTTGATTTCTCACAAAGGATTTCAGTTTCAAACACCATTCCGTAATAAAATCATAACTAATTAAAAAAAATCAAAAAATATGAAACTGGCAGCCACATGTTCGTAACGAAAAGATCTATCTCCATGTCCAAAACCTAGGGTCGTTTGAAGGAGATACCTATCTCGTTCGAATGACTTTACAACGTCGCTCGAACGACTTGTCAAGTCATTTGACGTAGCACTGGTCCCTTCTTCTTCTTCCTTTTTTTTCTTTCTGCCGTTAACGAATTACAAGTTTCACGATTTTCAAATCCCAACTTCAATCAGTAATTCCCATCCTTTTTTTCCATTTTACCCTGATCAAACTGTATACTGCAACCGCAATCATCAACGATTTATACGTTTCCCACTGAGTTCGTATATGGGTTTTTATCGAAATTATAAATTTCTCCCCAAATATGATTTCCCGAACCTCAATTACACAAAAAAAATTTATGTATTTATAATCCTAGACTAAGTTCTAATAGTAACACATGAGTTTCAAAATCAATGAGTATTAATTTATACCCATAGTATTCAACTTCACAAAAAATTCATTTCATATAATATTCGACTGCCAGAAATGTATTTCTCTATCACACCCATTCTGATATGAATCGCAATACCACAATTAAATTGAAAGAAAGTTTAACTACTTGGCCGGATTAATTCCTAAAGTCTGATTCCTTTGTTGTTGAAAATATTTTTGATTAAGAACACATCAATATTTTATTGGTTTGGCTCCCAAAATCTCTCCCACTTGATCTCTCTTTTCTCCTCTGCAACTAGGGTTTTCTTATTTGAGTTATGGTTTCCACACCCTCTCACATTTAGGTTTTATTATGCCAATCCCCTTTTTAGTCTTGTGGGCTTTATTAAAATGGCATAAACACTCCCGTGTGGGCTCGGTTATGCCTAAAAAATCCCCAAGACCCAATTACTACCCATGGGTACTCTTTTCGATTATCTCGACCTATTTGGAACCAACCGTGCACTCATAATCGTCATTCCAGCTACTTAACTAAAATCTCCGATTCCAACCTCAAATATGGACACATGTATTCTTAAAAGAAATAACTCGACTTCATTGAAATCTGAATTCTCCAAATAAATTGAATCTTCCAAATTAAATAGATTCTCCAAATTAAATAATTTCTCCAAATCATCAATTTAGTTTAAATTCTAACTCATCAAATTAAATAAATTCTTTATCCTAAAAAATATGGGGTGTTACAGTTGGTTATCGATAACATAATATAGTTCGATAATGACTCCTTTGGTTATTTATGTGCAGAATAAGGAGTCAGAATCCACTATGCATTGGCCGTCTTCCCCTAAGGAAATAGATAGGCATAAATAACCAACAAAATTATTCTCTAAAGAATCAAGTGATGATTAGATAATGACAAAGGATGATGGGTGGATGAGCTTTCATCCGTTCTTTGGGCATATAAGACATCACAAATAAAGTCAATTAAAGAGACTTCGTACTCCCTTGCCTACATTATAGAAGTTGTTATCCCCTTGGAGATCGGACTTCCATTGCTCAGATCATAGATCTTTGAAGATGGTCGTAATAATAACCGAATATCTCACGAATTAGATATGGATGACGAAAGAAAGATCTGATACATTTGGTGACCTGGAAGTAAGAGGTGGTAAAATAACATGACAAGAAGGTAAAGTTCAAAGAAATCCACCTCGACTACTTGGTCCTCAGATAATGCTACCTGCAGCAAAGAATCCATTAGATGGGAAACTTGTGCCAAACTGATAAGGATCCTACTGAGTAGTTATAAGGGGGGGGGGGGGGGTAGGGGATCATGTCATTTAGAAGAATGAGATAGAATCGTAGTACCAAGGTCATTGAATTCCATGAACCTTAGGAAGTTTTTGTGATGCCCGGCTATTCTAATACCAGTTGACCAGGCCTTTATTAAATTAAATGAGAATCATATCTGATTTCATTCTTAGCATCATTGTTGAAAACCATTTAATCAAACTAATAACCTATTAAGTTCGGTGCCAAATTTTAAATCTTATTAACATGCATACATTAAACTATTGAACAATATAAATATAAACACCCACAGTAACTGAACGTGAAGAGTACTGATAGCATAAAATAAATAGACTGAATAAACTCTCAGTATCTAAAATACAATCATCCAAATACTCAACTAAAATAATGTAAATAATAAACTTTCCAACTACAGGCAACATGCCCAAAGAGAAATACTGAACAAAAAACATATTTAGAAAGTATTTAATGAAGTCCTTCAACTATCCACAGTTGCTACAGCAACATCGGACTAAAATGGAATGGCTATCCCTAGCGAACACGTGGTTGAGCCCCTAAAAGGTTTTGAATATATTTTTGATATGGGTCAGCTCCCAAAACATTTTAAAAATAATTGAAAGTATGTAAATGCAATAATAATGTAGCAAGAAATATTCATGTTCACCTAGTGCCGCACTCACATGAGATTATCCTCACCCTTCATCTACAACGCACACCTAACACATTTATTTTATTCGCTTAATTATGCTACCTCACCTAACTATTCTAACCATCCTTAGCATAATATATTTTGCTAATTACTAGCCCATCCTTAATCGGATTTAATCCGTTAAACATCTAGCCCATGTACCACCCATACGATAACCTATATAATGTACTATGTAGTTAATCCATATGCTATCACTTAGGTTTTCTCAATTATATTTATCTCCCTACATAGGCAATGTAACCATACACTATCTACTCTTATATGTTCACACAATCATTTAAAAACATATACATATATCACTCCTTATGAGTATATACATAGCATCCACGAGATGGACCTCCTGAATGCATCCCTAGTATGCTACTATGCACTAGGTACATCGTGTACCAATCCTAGCCCGCTGGGTCAGAGTCTCGCCACCAATCCCAAAATATAAACACATAACATAGGCGATGATAAATATACATCAGTGGGTCATAACCATACCACGTCACACCTAACTGGACTCAAAACTAATACATATCCTTACATACAGGTAGTTTTCATGCAATAGTACTATGACCGGGGAAAACAGTACAACACCTGCTTGTCAACGCCAGGGTGGACCGCCCACTACGCGCAACTTCTAACGATAGCATATATTATAGTAAGCATGTTCACATATATTCAATCACACACACACACACAAATATATATATATATATACTCGTCACACACGATATGTGTATATATAAAGGCTTTCGTGTGTAATATCTCTCGTAGCACTAGACTATCCAATCCCAAAATTTAACTCGATTTCCCGATCTTAGCTAAGTATTCACTTACTTATTGTTGAACTCAATACTTATATGGTTTTAGACAACATGATAATCTAACCAAGCACTAGCCTAGTCATCTTGAAATCCTACCCTTATTTCCTGATTTCCACCCGTGATCATTTACTCGCTTAGTCACGTATTTCCTTACACGGAATCCATCATTGGTTAGTCTACGACACTTTCTAAGTATCTTTGAAATATGATATTATGAGTTTTAAGAGGTCCTCCATGATCTCCCTTTAAATACATATAAATATAAGAGTCCTTATCCCAATAGAATTTTTAAAATCACAAATTCGCACCAATCCATTATTCTGATAAATTAAACAACTTTTACTAAAACAAATATTACTCCCTCCACGGAAGTCTAAATAATCTGATTCAAATCTCATTAGAAAGATAAGATCCATACCTTTCTTTACATGTATGATCCATAGTATAATTCAAAGTACAAATAAAATGGATGACGTCAAAATTCGCAAAAAAATATTCTAACAGATTAAACAAATTTTACTAAAAGAGTTATTACTCCTCCCACTGAAGTCCAAATGTCCTTAATCAAATCTCATCGCAAAGATAAGATCCATAACTTTCTTTAAATTAATGACTCACAGTCTAATTTAAAGTATAAATAAAATGGCATGCGTTTGAAGTGGCGTCAAAATTTTTGAAAGATTCATCAATTGAATCAATAAGTCATGCAAAACTAAACCCTAGTTTTAAGATTTAATATTTTCTTGTTAAATCATTCCAGAACCTATCTTTATTTATCAATTTTTATCAGATTCAACATATAATTTTCTTTAGATCCATCTCCTAACATTTATTGAAAACCCGAATTTTCTTATTTTCCTAACTCAAAAAATTTCATTATTTATACCATTATTTCTTGAACAAATGAAACTATACAAGGATATTAAAGAAAGTAAATATTTGTCTCTAAATGATGAGTTCTTACATTTTCCTTCTTGGAACTCTTATTTTGATGATGATCTTTACCCGAAAATAATACCCTTCCTCCTTGGATCCTCTTTCCCTATTCTTTTCTCCCTTTCTCTTCATTTTTTCACTTTCTCTCAAACCCTAGCCTCTTTAGGTGGATGGATAGCAGACCCCCTCTATTCAAATTGATTATATATTAACCTAAAACACTCTAAACACAAAATAGGGTTATCATCATTTTGTAAAATGACTCATATACCCTCCTAAAGTTCATGCTTAGTTTAAAAAGGCTCGGAACCCAATTGTAACCATATGGTACCTATTTTGGAATATATTGACCCATTTCGAACCATCGACGCACTCAAAATTATCATTAGGGTCACCTAACACTTAATTTCCATTTCATTCCCAACATGACTCTACTTGCATGTCCCGAATGAAATACCAATGACTTTGTCGCTTTAACTCACTTGAGACGTAACATAAATTTATACATTTTTACTTATCACACAAGTAAATATAATTATACATAAATTTTAGTCCTTTTTATTTGCAAATTATTTTTTATCAAAGAAAATTTATTTCACGGTTTAATTATAATTACGTGGACACTTAATTTAAAATGCTTTAAAAATACGGGGTGTTACATCCTTCCCCCAACAACGGAATTTCTTCCCTAAAATTCGAATATGACTGGTACAAATAGATCTAGATACTTTTCCACATGTCATCCTCACACTTCCAAGTTGACTAATCGATATTATTATGCCCGTACTAAACCTAAACTAACAGTACCACCTTGGATCGAAGCTTCCTCTCGCTATGGTCCAATATGGTAACATGTCGCTCCTCGTATGTGATATCGAGCTGTAAGTCTATCTCCTGTAACATGATATGACTATAAGCCAACTCATCCCTGAGATACCTCCACAATGATGATATATGGAACACATCATGAAGCCTCTGTAACTGCTCTAGTAGGGCGAGCCTATATGTAACTGGCCCTATCCTCTCAATAATCATGAAAGGCCCCACATACCTCGATTCCAACTTTTCCTTCTTCCCAAATCGCATAAATCCCTTCATGGGAGTCACCCATAATAACACCTGGTCACCTTCATCAAACTCTTAGCATCTCCGCTCTGCTTCGGCTCTTCTATCTATCTTAAGATATTTATATATGTCCCCGAATCAACTCAATCTTTGCAGAAGTGTCCCAAATCATTTTTGGTCCTGAAACTTATTGTCCCCCACCTCTAACAATTATGCGGGTGAATGACAAGGCCATCTATAAAATGCCTCAAAAGGCTCCATGCCTATCGTGAAATATTATGAGATATTATGGGTAAACTCTACCCGTGGAAGCTACTGCTCCCAAGAACCCTTAAAATATAGTATGCACATCGTGAACATATCCTCTAACATCTGATTCACTTACTCAGTCTACCTATCTATCTGTGGATGATGATTCGTACTCCACCGCAACTCCGTCCCCTTCACCTTTTGAAAACTCTACCAGGAGTGAGTCCAAAGGATCGTACTTGATCCCTAAAATAATGTTGATCAGAACTCGTGCCAGCTCACTCTCTTTCTACAATGAAAAGTGGGGAATTAGTGCCCCAATGTATAATCCACCCTAGTTAGTAAGAGTTGGTCCAACTTTGTCAACCTATCCTATTAACCCAAAAGGAATCTTGACCCCTCTTTGGAATTGGTAACTCCCAAATGAAATCCATCCGTATGCACCACCATTCCCTCACTGTAATCTCCAATGGTTTTAAAACTCCGATTGGTGTTCTAGGATCAACCTTTTCCATCTGACGAGTGGTTCACCTGGAGACAACTTTGCTATGTCTCACTCCACACTGACCCATACCAATAGGTTCCATCATCACTTGGTACATATTATCCCTATCTGGGAGACCCCAAAAACTCGTGGCCTGTGATACTATTCCATAACTATACACTATAGGTCCTTGTTAACTGGGATAATTAACTTCCCATTGAAGCATATTCCATCCTCAATACTGACTGAGTAAGATTCCTCGTTATCTGCCAATAAGTATTTAATCCTCTCCTGACAAGATGAATCCATTTCATATGCCTTCACAACCCTCAGAATGATCTCGGGTGTTACGATCATAACTATCATATAGACCCTAACTATCTCCTCCTCCTGAAAGAGTTCATCCCACTTCATCTTTCACACTGCTGCCATCTTCCCTATAGGCATAAGGCTCAACGCATTTACCTCAATCTTATCCTTTCATGGATGATACTAAACATTTAACTGACTAAGGCGCCCATACACATTATACAACCTACATACACGCACAAATACCACAAATGAAACCTACATACATAAAAATCCCATGATTTCCATAACTATATAGTAAAGGTAGATTCGACTACCCTACTAATTTTGACTCAATTCTGCTTGAGATTACCCCACTTATCAACTAGTGGTACAAACATGGCCCCATGATTTCTACACAACACTACATGGCTCTGTTGGCCTTAAATCATATACTAGCTCTTTACTTGAAGAGTTATACATTCACACTTATAGTAACAAACGTACTATATCACTACCCTAAATTCCAAATGTCTCCCAACTCCCGATGCTTACTAAGGTTTATGCGTGGGACATCTCACAAGCAAAGCCTAAACAAATAACCCTCCCGATACACTACTGCTTAACTTTTTTAGTTATCGAGATCCGTTAGGCCCAAGACACATTACATGGACACTCAAAAATCATTCCCCCCAAAGTCACTAAATCTGATTCTCAACTCCCACCTCTCTAAAAGAGTCATACAATATGATGGTCACACTATCGCTATGTCCCCAATGCTAAGGCAATCACAACTTGATCACTCGACTCGGTTATATCCCCTAATATCCCCTAAACCACATCGGTAAAGTCCCTTAAACATATGGATCATATAACGAGACAATTATACTCTATGAAATCTCCTCTCTATTATATCATAAATGCTGGCTTGACCCTTAATGAGAACGAGGCATTGCAAAAGAAAAACATCCTTTCCTAAAATAGCGAACACGATAGCATTACTATAACAGTCCAATATCACTTTACACGTCACTAACCAGTCCATACACAAGAGACCATCACATTCATATCTATCTAAAATGAGAAGATTCACTAAAATATAATCTCCTAATGTCAACACGCTCCACTATAGATGGAATTTAAGAAATCCTCGCTACCCAGTGGTAAATATATACTCATCATAATAACTGACACTATATCCACTAAACCCATTTGTCATGCAAATCTAGTGCTAATAAAAAATGTGATGCTCCCCTGTCACAAAAAACTCTCCCCATGTTCCCATAGATGGAAAACATCTTAATTGCTAATGGAGCTAGTTGTTCAACTGGTCCACGAACGTGATACGCACGCCCAAACTACCCATGCCCTTGTGAAGGAAAAAAATGTTGGAACTGTTGGTGGTGCTGTCAGTAATGGCACCTGTGGCCCCTGTTGGGCACCCTACTCCTGACCCTTAGTTTTATTCGGGCATACGCATAGCATGTGGCCCTACTCCAAAATATAAACACTTTCCTATGAAACTTGATGGCCTCTAGCCCTACTGACCATGGAGAGATTGTCTCTATCTCTAACCCTAATATCCACGGCCCTTCTAGCTTCCAGTCCTATTATTCTATCCTTGATGGACTTAACTGTAACTACCATTACCCGACTTAAATCTCTTAACCGAGTCCCCCTGCTAAGAATATCTCTCATGCTTCCTACCCTACTATTGTGGTGCCTTACTCACACCGTTGCCCCCATCTTGCTCTGTTGGCTTGAGTCTTATATCCTTTTCGCTCCCCTCTACTGGAAGTGATGATTCAAGATGTGAAGAAACACAGCAAACATAGCATAATTAACCGTCTGTGCTACTATGGCTATAACCTCCACAACGATGACCATCCCCTGAGCGACTTGTGTCCCCGTCCTCCCCTCCCCTCTTGTGGCCCTCCTAGCGGCCCGAGACGATCGTCCTCTACTATTATTTGGCATCTAAAATGAAACTGAGTTCATATGATATTCATTTCAATTATATACTATAGAAGAAGAATATAAAATCAAAATATGAATCAACCGTCCTAAGCATAGGGCTCTACATCAAAGAAAAGGCAACGCTGAAAACGTAGAAAGTCCGCACAGATCCTAAGGACACTCAAATTTGATGCTCTGATACCATCTGTGACACCCCTCCTATTCTAACACCAGTTGATTAGGCCTTTATTTAATTAAATGGGAATCATATATGATTTCATTCTTATCATCACCAGTCGAAAACCATTTATTAAACACATAACCTATTAAGTTCGTTGCCAAATATAAATCTTATTAACATGCATACATTAAACCATTCAATAATATAAATATAAAAACTTAAATTGACTGAATGTAAATAGTATTGATAGCATACATAAATAAATCGAACAAACTCTTGGTATCCACAATACAATCATCCAAGTACTCCACTGAAATATTGTAAATAATAAACTGTCCAACTATGGGAAACATGGCCAAAGAGAAATACTGAACTAGAAACTTATCTAGATAGAAATAAAGAAAGCATTTGATCAAATCCCGTGGACATCCACAACTGCTGCAGCATCGTCTGACCGAAATGGAATTGCAATTCTGGCGAACCTGTGGCTGAGCACCTAAAAGGTTTTGAAAATAATTTTGATATGGGTCAGCAACTAAAACATTTTAAAAACATTTGCAAGTATTTAAATACAATAATAATACAACAAGAGATATTCATGTTCACCTTGTGTCGCACTCACATGAGATTATCCTCACCCTCATCTATAGTGCGCACCTAACGTATTTATTTTATTTGCCTAGTTATGCTACCCCGCCTAACTAGTCCAACCATCCTTAACATGTTATAATATTCTAATTACTATCCCATACTTAACATGCTTTGATCTGCTAAACATCTATCCCGTCTATACCTCCCATACGATACCCCATACAATGTACTATGTAGTTAATCCAAACGCTATAACTTAGGTTTTCTCAATTATATTTGTCTCCCTACATAGGCAATGTAACCATACAATATATATTCTTATATGTTCGCACAATCATTTAAAAACATATACATATATCACTCCTTATATTTATATACATAGCATCACCGAGATGGACCTCCTAGATGCATCCCAAATTGCCATCAGGCACCAGGTACATCATGTACCACTCTTGGACCATCGAGTCGGAGTCTCACCACCAACCCCAAAACGTAAATACATAATGGACACTACACCAAAATGGGAAAATTATCTCCCTTTAGCGACTAGCCTTGTCACGGTCAATGACCGTGGCAAGTCCGTGACAAAGGCTTGTCGTGGTCATTGACCGTGACAAGCCCATGACAAGTACAATTATCATGGACTTGTCACGGTCAATGACCGTGACAATTCTATAAAGTTTTCAATGAGTCTCAGTCTGATGCTGACAAGGCATCTTTGTCCACTGACGTACTCAGCCAAGTGCTTGGCGCTGATCACAAGGGGAGGACAAGAAGGGTGAGCTCGCAGGTGGCCAAATCTAGGATCATCGGATTGGAGTCGAGCGACACTGGGTTGGTTCTAATGGTGGACTTTCATGATGCGAAGTTGTCCCGTTTGGAGGCAACGATCCAAGATATGTTCTCATTCATGAAGCGTTTGTTGGAAGAAATCGTAAGGGGAAAGGGAAGGAGAAGGTGGTGGAGGAGGAGGTGCCAGAGGATGAGGTGCAGTATGATGAGGATGTGGACCTCGCTGCTTCATCGTCGTCATGTGCAAACTTTGATGATCCACTTCCCTATTTAGCTCCCTTCGATCGACCGATGTCGACACTTGGTTGGCCGAGCGCGTTTATACTGGACATATTTGATGGCCAGCGGATAGGGCGGGGGTTGAGGGACCCGAATATCCTCTAGGGTGCACTATTTCATAGACGTGAGCTTGAAGACATCGAATCTAAGGTGCTCGGCACGCATGTAATACCCAGGAAGGAGAACTACACTTTGTGGTTGCACGAACAATGCAGCACAATGTATATTAGGGGATGTGTTAATTCGTATATCGTGTGGCCTACTCACCTCCTCAGAGTTAACCTTACCCAAGACATGTAGTGACATTATTTGAATTGAATTGCTTTTAAGTTGGTACATTTGAATTATATCGTGATGCATATTGTCTCTATTTTGAATGTATATTTGCATTATCTCTATTTTATTTGGATATATGATGCTTGAACAGGTACAATGTTGCTATAACAGGTACAAATATACTGTTGGGCAGTGGCAGTGGCCAAACTGCCCAACAGATTGTTTTTCAATTCTGTCCAGAATTATCACGATCATTGACCGTGATAATTTTTTAACCATTGTCACGGGTTTGTCACGGTCCTTAACCGTGACAAACGAGATTGTCACGGTCCATAACCGTGACAAACTTGTCAAGGTTAAGGACCGTGATAATTCTAACGAACTTGTCACGGTCAATGACCGTGACAAGTCCATGACAAAAAAATTTGTCACCCTAGGAATTGTCACGATCATTGACCTTGACAAGTTGAACTTGTCAAGGTCAATGATCGTGATAATTCGACAGATTTAGTGTAGTGGGAGGCGGTAATAAACATATATTCATGGGTCATAATCATACCACATCACACCCTATTGAACTTAAAACCAACACATATCCTCACATACGGATAATGGTCATGCAACACTACTATGACCTGGGGAAACAATCCAACACCTGTTGGCCAATTCCAGGGTGGACCGTCCACTCTGCACAACCTCCAACAATAACATATTAAAGTAGGTATGTTAACATAAATTCTATCACACACACACACACACACACACACACATATATATATATATATAGTCGTCTACCATGCATAATATCTCTTTTAGCACTAGCCTATCCAATCCCAAAGTCCAACCTGACTTATCGACCATAGATAAGTATTCATTTACTTGTTATTGAACTCATTGATTATATGCTTCTGGACAACATACCTACTTTAAATCCTAGCTCAATTTCCTTCTCGACCATAGATAAGTATTCAAGCACTTTCTTAGCCTTCTTGAAATCCTAGCTCAATTTCCCAATTTCCACCTGTCCTTATTTACATGCTTAGTTACGTATTTCCTTACACAAAATCCATTCTCGGTTATCTAAGGACACTTTATAAGTCTCTTGGGAATAGGTTAATATGAGTTTTAAAAAGCCTCCCACTAGCTCCCTTTAAACAGGTGAAAATACAAGAGCAATTGTTAAAATTCAAAAATTTGCACAAGTCTAATATTCTGACCGATTAAACATCTTTTACTAAAATGGCTATTAGTCCCTCCAAATAATTCCAAATAACCTAATTCAAATCTCATTGGAAAGATAAGGTCTATAAATTTCTTTATATCTATGATTCATAGTTTAATTCAAAGTACAAATAAACTGGAATGCATTTGAAAAATGCCGTCAAAATTCATAAAAATAAATATTCTGACAGGCTAACACCTTTTACTAAAATGGCTAGTATTCCCTCTACAGAAGTCGAAATGACCTGACTCAAATATCATTGTAAAGATATAATCCACACCTTTATTCAAATCTTTGACTTAAATTCTAATTAAAAGTACAAAAAAAGTGCATCCGTTTTAAGTGACGTCAAAATTTCTGACAGATTCATCAATTGAATTAATAAATCATGCAATACTAAATCTTAATTTCAAGATTTGATTTTTTTTCTTCTTAAATCATTCAAGAACCATTATTTCTTTATCAATTTATATCATATTCAACATATAATTATTATTAGATCTATCTCTTAACATTTATATAATTCAAAACCCCGATTTCCTTAGTTTCCCAACTCAAAAATTTTGTTATTCTACACTATAGTTACATGAACAAATAAAAATACACAAGGATATTAAAGTAAGTAAATAATTAACTCTATAATGATGAGTTTTGAGATGTCCCTTTTTGGAACTCTTTTTTGATGATGATCTTCAACCCGGAAACAATAGCCTTCCTCTCCGGATCCTCTTTTCCTCTTTTTTTTTCTCCCTTTCTCTTCATTTTTCTCACTTTCTCTCACACCCTATAGCCTCTTTGGGCGGATGGATAACATCCCCCCTCTATCAAACTTGCTCATATATTAACCTAAAATACTCTAATCCCAAATAGGATCACCCCCTTATGTAAAATTACTCATATACCCTTCTACGACTACCGCTTAGTTCAAAAAGCCCTCAGAATCGAATTCTAACCCCCAGGTACCTATTCTGGACTATTTCGTCCCATTATGGACCATCGCCGCACTCAAAATTCACATATGAGTCACCTGACATTCAATTTCCATTTTATACCTAACACGACTCTACTTGCATGTCTCGAATGAAATACTGATACCCATTGCTTTAACTCAGTTATGACGTAACATAAATTTATACGTTATCATTTACTTATCACACAAGTAAATATAATTATACATTAATATTAATCCTTTTTAGTTGTAAAGTATTATTTATCTATGTTAATTTTTTCCTAGTTTAATTAAAATTACGTCCACATGTGTAATCTAAAATACTTTAAGAATACAAGGTGTTACAATTTTATCATTAGATAGGAAGTTAAATATATTTTTCTTATTTTTATGTTTATTACAACGATCAACAGTTAGTTATTAAAATTAGTCAAAATCATTGTCTTAAACCTTCTTTTTATTCAAACCCATTCAAGTAGTTGAACGATTGATAAAAAGGGTCGGCTACTTAGGAATCTAGCAAAAACCCACGTAAGAACTACGTCATACAACTTATGCATGAGTTGGTCGCCTACATTTAGAATCAAAATCCACTTGAGAAGTGGTATGAACTTAAAAATATCGGCCTAGAAGAGGCAAAAACCCATTTGTGAAGTCGTATCATCTAAAATTGATTGGCCTAAAAGAGGAAAAAACTTACTTGTGGAGTGGTATGATCTAAAGTAGATTAGCCTAGAAGAGGCAAAACCCAAATAATGACTGTGTGGTAAAACTCATATGTGGGTTGGTCTCCTACATTTTCCACTAAAACCCACTTAAGAAGTGGTATGATCTAAAATATATCGACCTAGAAGGTGAAAAAACCCACTTGACATAAAGTAGATTGACGTAAGTTAGGCACATCATTTTCTTATGGTTGGACTAAAGCTTGGCATCATTTACTTATGGCCGGCCTAGGATTAGGAATATCATTGAACGTTTATGATCAACCTCAAATAAGCATAAAATTGAACATGATGCCAGGTCTAACACTAGACCTCCTACTAATGTTCCATTTAATGTAGGACGAGCTTGAAAAAAACTCGTCCTAAGATAACCAAGGACCAAATTCAAGTGATATAGGTCGACCAGGTTAAAGTATCGCAAAAAAACTATTTGTTTTTATGTTAAGGAAAAATAAATTCTATGAAGACAAATAACATTGAGCAGATGCCAAACATGACCTCAAAGCACAAATTATAACGCCACTATTAGGAAAACAAACACCTTATTTGTATTGAAAAAATTAAACAAGTGCACGAAGATCAAGTGGTATGAGAACATATTTTTTATTAATAAATAAGATGGCCATAGGAATACAAAAAGTGACCACTAAGGGTCAAAACTAAAATCTCATGAAACAAAAAAATTAAGTGTTGGTGTAGACTGATCGACGGCAGCAGGTAGGTTAGATTGCTCAGTGGTGACCCCAGCATCCTGAGTTGATGGATCGGCCATAGTTCCCCCGAGAACGAAAATAAGAGGTGGGGCAGACTAATCAACAACGATATGGGATATTTGAGGATCAACAACTGAGGGATGTGCCACAACATTCACCAAGGGTGGTGTCCAGCATAGGCAGGATCACCCTCACAAGCATTCCCTCTCTATCGGATGATTACCAAGCTCTTGTTAAAAGTAAAGGACTAATAGTATTCTATTTGTGAGGAGAGCTCATGGACGATCACCTCATATCCTTCATTGTAGACTTTATCTATGTAATCCTCCCGAGCCCGCTCCATCACACATTTTTGTCTCTGTAGGATTAATTTTTAACGGACCTTGAGTTACAAGGAGATCTTTAAATTCGATAACTCAGTATCCACCCTGCTGAACTCATTTTGAGTTCGCTCGGCTTTTTCCAACTCTTTTTCCTTATCCTCATCCTCATCCTCAACCTTCAACTTTTTATTGAGTTTGTCAACATCCTTGCATTGGGTTGTGAGATGGACCTTCAGGGTATTATTGGAATTCTCTAGTTGATCGTTGTTCTTTTGGTTGAGTTAAACTCGTCCAATAAGTTCCTGAGCGATCTGCATGCTCTGCGAAAAAAAGAGTAGAAAGTTAAAAGTATATTTTAACATGAAATAAAATAAAAAGGTGTGTAATTTACTAGGATACTGTGATGTAAGCTTTCCATATACAGGCTCTCTGAGGTGAAATGCTTTAGATCAAACATGTCAGATGACATCATCACCGCTTGACCAACGGAGTACGCAACCTCAAATAAAAGTGGGTCAAATCATCGTTAGTTACTGTCTATGTTCCTTTGTAAAAGGATAGCTCCCAAGGGAGAACTCAGTTCCCTTGTGAGGAGGGGCCCTTGACCATTCAGCTTGTCACTATTGAGTTTCGTCGATTGTCACAGGTCGGATGGGAACGATAGTTTGACCAAGCGAAACACCTACTTGGTTATTGTCTGTGCTTCATTTATTCATCCTTTCAGCCTCCTGACGCTGATGTTATAGCTCTTAGGCCTCCTTTTCCCCTGAGAGTGATTAACTTCTTCTTCCTCTTAACAACACTTTGTTCGGCCTGGCTATTGCTAGTCGTCTATTTATAAGCTTGTCTCTGGCAGTTCCTAGATCGACTGATCTCCTCTGCTCGCTTTACATAACTTCCAAGTCACTAAGGACTGGAGGGAATGACAAATATTATGCGTAGATGTTTCCTTCTACTTCAATCTCCTTCCAAGTATGACCTTAATTGTTAACCTCATAAGAAAAGAGTGGGTCAAAATTATCTAAGAACGAGTCAATATCTTCCTCTTTGTAACAACTCGTATTTTTGAGAAATTAAAATTTAATTAATTGGGTTAAATTAAATTACACGCGTGACGTAATTTAATGAAAATTACATATTATTTGTTGATTAAATTATTAATCAAAGAGAAATGATTAATGTTTATCGAATAAAATTATTAAATGAATAGTAACTACGTATTTGGCGTCATAATGAATGATAGTGACACAATAATATTTTATCTCAATCGGGTGTCGTGTGGGGTCTAAATGAGGTCGAGATAGGAAATTATTTGTGAGTAACTCGAATGATGATTTTAAGATTACGATTGAGTCCGGAAGGGTTGAAATAGTTGAAATAGTATACACGGGTGTATAGTTTGGGTTTTGAGAGAATTTAGACCAAACCGACACCCTGAAAGGGCATCTTGGTCATTTGGTATTCTACGGTTGAGGGAGATACGAATTTCCAAAGGTTATATAAACTCGTATTTATGTGAGGATAAGGTAAATGGAATAGAAAATACTTGGAGGCAATTAAAGAGAAGAGGAAGAGTATTCTTGGAGCTTAGGAGGGAATTCTTGAAGAGTTCAACCTTCTTCTTGAATCAACGTCACATTTAGAGGGTGAATTATAAGGAAATTATCATCAAGAACACTAAATCAAATCACTCCCATAGAAGGTAAGTATTTATCTTGCAAATTTTATATGAGTTATAACACCCATGTAGAGTAGGGTCTTTGAATTAAAGAAAATTAATGTTATTCTTATGATTTGATCAACAAAGCTCATAATTGGGAATAGGATTATTGTAGAATGAATCCAATTATATAGATAGAATGAAAATAAAATTTTTAGGATTTAGAGCATGGGATAAATTTGGATTTTCGATGAATTCATGTGAAGAACACAAAATGGTAAGGTTTATGATTGATGGAGATTTTAATCTGATATCGAATGAAATTGTATGGATTTTATACATGATTTACGTAAGAAATCATTCCTTTATGTATATTTTATGTTTAGTTATGTTAACTAGGAGTTCGGGATTATAGTATGACAATTGAGGAATTTGATAGCATGAAAATTCGTAACAACGAAATAAAGAAGAAGACCCCTGACACTTTTCGAATCGATTCAGTTTTGCCTAGAACTGTCATTTTTCCCGGTTTGTTTAAGCCTTGAAATTTTGGATAAGTTATAAGGGAATTTTTGGGACAGTTTTAAATTATGGAGGATAATATGAAAATGTCAGTTGGCCTATGACAGTAATTTGGTTTATATAAAATGAGACGAGCTAAGAATTGGGATAATTGAGAAAATGTTTCTAACTGATAAGTAAATGAAATTTGAGATGAGTCACATAATGATGAATGAATCTATGTTTACGACCAGTAGTATACGATGGGAATAACTACACACTAAATAAGAGATAACTAGGACCCTTAGAGTAGTGAGCGATACTCGAAATTACATAAATTGGTATTATATCTGAAATTAACGGTACATCGAATATGTGAGTGATATATACTACGTACGAGTGGATATAATTAGGTTGGGTGCATACCTACTGAATAACATATGTATATAAGTTGTGTGAATACCTATGATTGTGATTTGATTATGTATGTGAACATAACTACGCTACCTCCTATCTGGATATTTCCACATAGAGGGCGATTCCACCTTGACGATTCCAGTGAGGTTTGGATTTAAGCCATAGAACCATTGTGTGTAGTGTATTAATGGGACTGGCAAGTCGTTTTGGTACGTTAGGTATGTGCGTATCCTAAAGGCTTAGAACCATGTTCGCCTTCATCGTTGTGTTAATTTATTTTGGGTTCGAGGGGACATGCCAAACCAATAGTCCTTGATTGAGTACGAGAGGTACATGGATTTGATAGCAGAGTATGCAAGCATCACGAGGGGCCATTTTGGGGATGCTATAGTTGTGTATATATTATATGCGTGATGAATATATATCGGTACGATATATCTACTTATGTGGGATGGTAGAATTGATAGATGATGTACATCTAAAATATTTTAAGTAGTGAAACTTAAATCATTGACTCGATAATAAAACGTGAATAGATAATTTATTATTGAGACCATAGTAATGTATCGTATGGGGATGTACAAGACAACTAGACTTATTGAGAGTAGTCAGATACCTTATCTAGTTGGGTAGGGATACTAATAGGTAGAATACGTTAGGCGTTCACATTAGTTGAGAGGTGAGGATATCAAGTGAGTGTAAATGGATATTACAAGTGTAATAAACAACTGATTTAAATACTTGCAAAATATTTTCAAAATGTTTTTCCCTGACCCGTGTCAAATATATTTTCAAAACCTTTTAGGTGTCCATCAACAGGGACGCCAAGCTTAGAGATCCTATCCAGAGATTCCCAGCTGCAGCAGTGTGGAAGCTTACAAGAGATTTCTATTAAACGCTTCAACTCTTTCATTCTAGATAGGAGGTTCCTTCAACTCTTTCATTCTAGATAGGAGGTTCCTTAGAAGTTAATTTGGGTGTGTTGCCTTCGGACTATTTCTTTTATTCAGTTATTCATCAGACTATATTTCGATTTAGTTTCACTTATTGTGATTGGATTATGTACTTGGATAACCGATGATTTATTCTATCTCATTTATTTATATATATGTTGTGTGATTATTTAGACTATATTTATGTGTGAATGGTTTAGTTCATTTAATTTATTTCCGCATGTGTTCATCTTAAAAGATAAAATTTAACACCAGCTTAATTTAACATAGGTGATTAAAAAGTTTTTCGATAGTGATGCTAAGAATGATACCATTAATGACTCATGTTTAATTTAATAATGGACTAATCACCTAGGATTAAAATAGGCGGGGTATCATACTCTTCCTCTTCCTCTTCCAGGTCGGAATCAAATTCGATTAATATAGCGTATGGGGAATATTTCCCCATAGCATTCTAACTACGAATGAGGGTGGAAGTTGGAATAGTGTCATCACCGACCACGAAATAATTGGCAACCAAAACTTCAGGAACAACTGTAAAGATTTGATCGATTGAACAATCAAGTTGTAGCCGAGCTAAATACGGGCCGCCCTCCAATGTAGATGAAAACCCTTTGGGTTTTGATGCCTCCTATAGACACCCCATCCTATTACCCCCCCCCCTTAAGGACCACCTAAGGTCTCAAACACTCCTCTACTCACCATAAACTCTAGGTCATACTCTGAGTATTGAACTAGAGGCCACTGAGAGCTCTCGGGATCCATTTGAGTCTGGTAAACTCTACAACCTAAGATAAGATCAATGAAAACTTGAAGTTCTCTAAATAATCTTTCTATTGATCCATTTTGTCCATGAATCGGCCCCATGGTTCGCATGAACATTCTGTTTTACTCTGAGTGATCTGGGGCCATCGAGCGCTCTAGAGCCATGTTTGACTCTGGTTAACTCTCAAACCTGTGTAAAGATCCATGAAACCTTAAAGGGCTCTGAATTCCCTTTCCAACGACCCTTGTCGTGCACTGATCAATCTCACGGTTCACACGAACGACCTATTTTACTCTTAAAACCCCTGTCTAGATACCATCGGTGCGCTTCCGAGCCCTGTTTGACTTCAGTTAACACCAAAACCTGAGAGTGTCTCATAGGATTCTTTAAGGTCTCTGAATTCAATTTCCAATGGTACCGGCCACTCATGATTCGAACTTACGATTTGCATTATATGCCCATTTTTTTGAAAAAGTTCGTTCTGGACTGCCTGTAGCCATCCCAAACCTCTGCCTATTGGTTGGGTATACTTTTCTTGAGTAACAAGATTGTGCCAATGGGTAGACCAGGGGTGATGTAGGTAGACACCCCATAACCCTAAAAAGTACACTATAGGTGTCCCTTTTCAACAGTTAACATACATTCCCTCGAAATCAAAGCATTCTCATTACCAAAAAAAGCCCATTTTCCGACATTCCCCCACCTCACTTTCCTACAACATATAGTCACCTACATATCTCCTAAATTCAACAAGAAAAATCTTCTAGGAGGTCACCCTCATCTTCTTTCTAGTTTATTCATTTACTGTTATTATTCACTTTATTCCTATTTTGTGATATCTTTTAATATTTTTTCATTATCTCACATAAAATAATATCCACTTTTATTATTAGTATTTACTTCACATAACTTATTTTCATAAAAATCCAAAAAAGACAAGATGAGGGATTACTTCTAAATTGCAGAAGTAAGACTTGCTTATTTTCTCACACTTTCGCACTTGGACACATTTTTCTAAAAATCACTCAAAGAGGAGTCTTAAATTTGGCTTTATTAGTTGAACCTTACCCCTAATATATATTCAAACTACATGGGTGATTAGGCCTAAATTCTTCACATTTATCCCCTTAATTTCGGTATTTTTATGATCCCGTGCATTGTAAATAGCTTGGATTTGTCTTATATTTATGCTACTAACCCTTTTTGACAAGTATTTCATATTTTGTGTATCTCTTATGTATTTTATAGGTACTTCATGCAAATTAGTATGAAAGAGAACGCAAAACAGTGAAAGAAATCAAGAAATGGGGAGTTCAAGAGCATTTTCATAATTTTACAACCATATTACGGAGGTGGGGAAAACTAGAAAGTTGAAGATATCTATATTACAAGAACACGGGAAGAAACGATAGTCAAATCGGAGCTCTGGATCAAAAGATATGGCAAGTCAAAGTTGGAGAAAGAAAGTCACAATTGAAATTCATTCTAGAAGTTGAAGAGTCACATCACTTGAGATTCTTTTGCACAATTTCTTTTAATTAAATAAAAAAACATCCAGAGGCATGGGAAGAGTCATTTTTGAGATGTATAAAAGGGAAAACCCTAGTAGGAAGAAAAATAATTTTTACTTCACATTGTAGGAGGCTAGTAGTTAGGGTTTCTTTGTAGTTAGTTTTTAAGGGATTCTCGTATCCAAGAACCATAGTTTTGAAGTTTGGCTACTATTCAAGATTCAAATATCTATTCAAGATTCGTCATTCATCCATTGCAAGTAATTTTAATTTATTATTTTTACCGCTTTCATAGTTAGTTTAATTAATTGTTGCTCTCTCGTTTTCCAATCCCAATTCAAGTCATGTTCTCAATTTTCTAGATTTAGTTATGAATTCCTGCACTTTCAGTTTTAAGTTTTCTTTTATTTTAATCATGTTAAGCTAAGTTTTTAAGGGCGGGGATGCATGAACCCAACCCGATGTGGTATGCATAGATATGAAATTTGCCCTCAAAATTAAATACGTGATTAGATCATATTGTATAGTTTCACAACCATTGTAGACCTTTTGACCTCGTTTGCCCTAGGTAACCGGGGTGCTTAAGGATGCAACGCACGTGAACTATTACAACACTTCTTTACTCATTCTTTGATTATGTATGATGCGGGCTTGAACCTCATATATGTAATGCTTTGGAGTACTAAACACTGGGTCTGCTCAATTATCTCATTTATGACTAATTTTGTACTAGCATACACACTAGGGTTTGGGGGAGTGTATTCTTAACCTATTTCTTAATTCATATCAATTCCTTCTTAATTAGTTCATTTTTCATGCGTAGGTTAATTTAATTGAATTTAGTTAATTCATAGATAAAATCCACAAATCAATCATCGTTTTCTTTTCTTTTCCTTTAACATCAACTCTAGGATTAAACTATCTTACCTTTGTTGTCACATTCACACGTCCTAACTCCCTATGGATTCGATACCCAGACTCACCACTATACTCCTTAAGAGTGGAGTTACAAGTTTAGCTTTTTTGTATTGAGGTTGGAAGCCGATAACAACGACTAGCGTATTACACAGACGCTCGGTTTCCACCTCGATCAAAATGGCGTTGTTGTCGGGGAACAAACCCGGGTCACGCGCGTGATAGGCGGGAATACTTACCACTATACTAGTAGGAGGAGAAAAAAATATAGGGGAAAAAACATTTTTGGGAGCAAGAGTTTGATGCATTATTCGAATCCAATGACGATTTTTCTTCCACTATTTTGGAGACTAAAGAATGTTTTTAACCAAATAAGGAATCCAATGAAGAATCACTTCATCTTGAATTTATTTCTTCACCATTCTCATTCACTGTTATAAAAAAATTAGAGTTATCACAAGAGTCGGATGAAAGTTTTGATGACGTTGAGGACAAGGACTCTTTGCTTAAATTATTTTCCAAGATAGATTTTTTCTATTTGTGTTCTCCGATTCCCATACTAGTTGAAAAATCTATGGGAGTTGATTCTATTTTTCTTGGATTCCAATGGTACTTGTCCCCCAATGCACCCAAATCCCTCATTATCCCCCTAAATTTTTTAATAGTTGATGGTTTATTTATTTCTCATTGCACATGTCTTCCGATTTCCCAACGGAATTCTTATTTTTTCGGTAGCATGCTTTCTAGTGAGGGAACACCATTAATCCCTCAAAGTCAAATTGTATTTTGGGTGGACCCTCAAATTTTTCGATTTCTAGTGTATGATTCATTAGAAGTTCAAAACGTAGGTCGTACATAATTAGCTTTTTTTTCTTCTTTTTTTATAGTTTAGAGTAATTAGTTAAAGTTTTTGTTATTCTTTTTGTTATGCTTGGTTCTAACATGTTTTGTAGATTCAATGGACTCGCACTCATCAAGGATCGCTCCATTTGGGTAATATCTTTCTTTTCCTCTCTTTATGTTGTGTTCTTGATTCTCATTGAGGACAATGCAACATTTAAGTTAGGGAGTGTGGGATATTCTTCCCATTTATTATTTAGCTTCACTGATTCGATCACATGTTCTTTCCAAGTGTGTACTTTTTAGCAATTTTCAAAAAAAAAATTAGAAAATCCAAAAATATTTTTCTTCAAAATAAATAAAAATTGTAATTTAAAAGCTTCAAATTGGTAGTTCATACAATTTGGTAGGTACACACCCGACCTATCTATCATACTTGTACGTAATATAGTATTCTCTTATATTAACAATAATTGTTTGTTTTACAAATTTATTTCACTTTCATATTAATTCGAGTATTCACACAACTCTAAGGGTTCTAGTTACCCCTTGATATATCAATTCAGTAGTTATCCTTGTTAACCTACTGAATCAATAAATTTAAGCTCGCTCACGCTTTTCCGTAATCATATTCTTATTGTTGATACCAAACTTAGTCTGCTGACGTGGATCAGTTAAGTGGAGACACGTGTCTATCTACATGGCATTTACAAACATTTCTGAGCAACACCTTGACTTCGAGGAAATCAACCTCCCCGACCAACTATGACACTCCGAGCAACAAGTCCTCTGCGAAGAACTTCACTGTACCGAGAAACTCATGAAGACCGAGCTACTTAGGCGGTCCGAGCCGCTCAGGCGGTCCGAGCTGCATCTCGTACAGAGCATTAATGTCCGAGTTGCATCTCGGACAGAGCATTAATGTCAGGATAATCACAAGAGATACTGCGCATTAAATGCTCATTATTATCACACAGACGCATATGCCTATCAGACAACTGTGTATTATTCTTTCATTTGTACAACCTCAAGGCTATAAATACATTGTAACCTCCTCATTAGCAGGGGACTCGGAATTTCTTGGTAAAAACTATTATCGAGAATTCTGGGCAAACAATCATCAATACAAAAACAGTGGATGTAGGCCATTCTCACAAGGCTGAACCACTTTAAAAATCATTGTCTAATATTTCTTTATTATTATTATCTGTGATTAAAAGAATTAGGTCAATTCTAATTTTTACATCAACAGATTGGCGCCGTCTGTGGGAAACGACTGTAATTTTCATTTTTCATCAAAATAACTCACCTTCAATTGCTGAAAATCCTAAATCCAGTCATCGAAATGCTGGAAACTCCCCAAATCCATCCGCTCCTCCAAATGTCCAAGATCTGGCTGGAATTATGGCCAATTTGGCTCAAGGCCAGACGGCCATGCAAGAGACTATGCGACAGCTCATGCAAACTATCCGTGGTGGAGCGCCGAGCCATTCAGGACAGCGAAGTGTTCAAAGAAATAACCGTTTAGCTTCTTCTCGACTTAGGCAGAGCGATTCATGTTGCACAGAGAGAAATGATGACTTTTCTTATCATCCTGGAAGGACTTCCTCGGTACGAGCTACAGATACGCAACAAAATATCACTCTCTCTCTCCAGAAAGGACCAGTGCTCTTGAAAGACTGAGCAGGGTCTCTCCTTTTGATCGATTGGGCCCTAAGAGGAATAAAAGTCCTCCTAAGGCTGTGTCGAGAAACCTTCGATGACCATCTGATCTAAGAGAGGGTTCTGCCCAATCACAACCAGCTGCTCGTCGTGAGAGATCCCAGGAGGCAAATTCAACAAGATCAGTTGCTCGGACCAATAGACCCGAGGATGGAAATGATGCATGGAAAGGCTCTATTGAAAGGTTGGAGGATAGACTAGGGGAAATGGCTAAGGCAAAGAATTCTCTCCAAAGAACTTTTTTCCAAGGGATGCCTTTTGTACAGGCAATTATGGGTTTTCCCACACCATCGAAGTTCAAAGCACCTGTTGATACCCCTAAATATGATGGAAAAACTGACCCTGTCCTTCATATAGAACAATACCAACCCGCTTCCGACATCTATGCCGTGCCAGACGAGATGAGATGCAGAGCATGTTCAGGAACTCTTACCGGATCCGTATAAATATGGTACAATAATCTTCCTCGGGGGAAGATTTTAACTTTCTTTTAACTGGCCGAGCTCTTCATTGGGAATTTCTATTTTGGAGCAAAACCAGTTAAACGAGTGGCACATTTGTTGAGTGTTAGATAAAAAACAGGTGAAAGCACTAGGATCACATAACTCGTTTCAATAACGAGAAGCTCAAAGTTATTGATTACGAGGAAAAGACAGCAATTACTACATTGATGAGTGGACTATTGCCCAATAAATTGTACTATACTTTAGCCAAAGATCCACTCAGAACCATGTCAGAACTAATGGCAAAAGCGGCCAAGATCATGAATGCCGAGGAGGCTATGGCTGCGAAGAAGAATATAGACACCAAAGAGACCAAGGTGGAGGTTGATAAGGCTAAAAAGAAAGAACATAAGAACAATGGTGGTGATAAGAAGTCAAAGGAAAAACCATCATGGGACATATTGAAGAAATTTGAAAATTATACTCCTTTGAAAGTAGACATAAACCATGTCCTGAAGAGATCAAGAACAACGAAGAACTAAACTGACCTGGGAAATTGAAGTCAGATCCTGATAAGAGGAATAAGGCCAAATATTGCGAGTTCCATAAAGACCATGGTCACACGACCAAAAATTGCATAGCTCTCCAGAATGAAGTCGAAGCACTCATCAGCCGAGGAAAGCTGACCAAGTATGTTGATCGAAGAAATGAAAGAAAAACCAACGACCAAGCAAGACAGAGGTCTAGATCTCCTCATCGAGCAGAAGAAAACAAGAAAAGAAATCATGAAGATGATCCAGAAGATGACCCCGATCTCCCCAAGAAACCAAGACAACCAGAGCGTGAGGAATTTTCAATTCATTTTGGATCATTTGATTATAATGTTATTATAGGTGGAGATGCAGGAGGTGGGGACCTTACTGCGGAAAAGAAAGCTTACCTTAATGAGGCTCAAGCTTGTTCATACATTCAGCGAATAAATCTAGCTGAGGATGATCGCCCGAGGAAGGTGAACAAAGAAAAATTGGTCATCGGTTTCTCCAAGAATGACCTCGCAGGTGTACTATATCCTCATGATGATCTAATCTCAAGAGTATTGGTGGATAATGGTAGCTCGGCGGATATAATGTTCTACCCATGCTTCGATACTTTAAATCTAAAATTGTCTCAGTTGGAACCTTATCACAGGCCTCTCCTCGGGTTTGCTGGCGAGAAAGTCTTTCCACTTGGGACAATCAAGTTGGATATGCTCATCGGTACATGGTCGACTTGTCGAACAGAACGAGTACGTTTCTTTGTGATGGATAAGAATGTCCAGTCAGCTTACAATATCATCATGGGAAGGGTAGGATTGAAGAAGTTCGAAGCAGTACCATCTACTGTACATCAATGCCTGAAATTTCCAACCAATTTTGGAATAGGAGTTGTAAAGGGTGACCAAAAAGTTGCTCGGGAATGTTATTACTCATCTGCCTAGCAAGAAGAACTGGAGGAATCTAGGAAAAAGACTACGACTTACCAAGTGGATGAAGGTGCATAGATTGAGACATTGGATCCTAGAGACGAGTCGCAGCTTGTGAAAGGTCAGGTGGTGGAAGCTACTGAAAATATCATTTTGGACGATGAGTACCCGGAACGAACAACTCAAATAGGTTCGTCGTTAGAGGCCTCACTAAAACAGGAATTGATAGTTTTTCTAAAAAGCAGAAAACAAACTTTTGCTTGGAGTCATGAGGATATGCCAGGAATAGACCTAAATTTCTTATGTCACGAGCTCAATGTGAATAAAGAGATCAAGCCAGTGAAGTAGAGAAGAAGAGTGTTCAGCCCCGAGAAGAACCAAGCTATACAAGAGGAGGTCGAGAAGCTCCAGAAAGCTTGCTTTATTGAAGATGTCAAATATCCAGACTGGTTGGCTAATGTGGTTATGGTGAAGAAGAAAAACAACAAGTGGAGGATGTGTGTAGACTTCACCGACCTCAACAAGGCTTGCCCAAAGGATCATTTTACTTTGCCCCGAATTGATCAACTAGTGGATGCTACCTCGGGGCATGAGTTGTTGAGCTTCATGGGTGCTTATTCTAGTTACAACCAGATTAAAATGAAACCTGAAGACAGGGAGAGTACCTCTTTCATTACCCCTAGGGGAACTTATTGTTATAATGTTACGCCTATTGGTTTGAAAAATGCAGGTGCAACATATCAGCGGTTGATGAACAAGGTGTTTACAAAACAAATCAGTTGCAATATGGAAGTTTATGTTGATGATATGCTGACAAAAAGCAAGAAAGCAGCTGACCATCTAATTGACTTGGGTCAGACCTTTATCAATTAGATAAATATCAAATGAAGTTGAATCCCACCAAGTGCATATTTGGAGTACAAGAAGGCATGTTCCTCGGGTACATTGTTAACCAACGAGGAATTGAAGAAAATCCAGAGAAGATCAAGGCTCTATTGGGACTACGATCTCCAACGACGAAGAAGGAAGTACAAAGTCTCATTGGGCGAGTTGCAGCACTCAATAGATTTGTATCGCGATCAATAGATAGATGCCTCCCATTCTTTAAAACACTCCGAAAAAAGTTTGAATGGAATGATGAATGCGAGAAGGCTTCTCAAGAACTGAAGAAATATCTGGGAGCACCTCCACTTTTGTCCAGGCCAGTGATGGGGGAAAGATTGTATTTATATTTGGCAGTGTCAAAGAATGCAGTTAGCTCGGCATTTATAAGAATGGAGGATGGAGTGCAAAAACCAATCTATTACACTAGCAAAGCCTTCCGAGGAGCAGAGATCAGATATCCAAGACTGGAAAAATTGGCACTAGCATTAATCAAGGCGAGTAGAAGAATGAGGTCGTATTTCCAAGCTCATACCATAATTGTGTATACTAATATGCCATTGAGGCAAGCTCTTCATAAACCAGAAAAGTTAGGGAGATTGATGTACTGGGAAATGGAACTTGCTGAATATGACATAGTTTATGAGCCCAGATCGTTGCTAAAAGGGCAAGCAGTAGCAGATTTTATAGCAGAATTCATCTATCCTGATACCTCCGAGGAGCAAAAGCTGCACACCGACCAACTTGTGAATGATACAGGATCATCAAATTTGACCCCCGATCAACTTAAGGCGATCAGCGAGCAAGAGAAGATAGTCGACAAGCAGCAAGAAGTGCTAGAGGAGGATAAAAGGAAGCAGCAAATATTCCACCAAGGAACTCTGTCTGATAAAAAATTTGAAGACGAGGTACCTATATGGAATCTATATGTAGATGGATCTTCGTGTTCTGCAGGTTGTGGAGTAGGGAGTGTTTTGAGCAGCTCGGACGAGCTCGATGTGGAATATACTTTGTGCTTCTGATTAAAGGCTTCTAATAATGAAGCTGAATTTGAAGCTATGATTGCAGGTCTTAGTTTAGCAAAAACTATGGGGGCAGAGAAAATTATTGTATTCAGTGACTCGCAGTTGATCGTAAATCAAATATTGGGAGTATATGCATCCAAAGGAGAATTAATGATCAGGTATCATGCAAAAGCGATGGAAATTTTATCAAGACTGATGGCAGTACAGATAATCAGAATACCAAGATTGGAGAATGCCAGAGCAGATGCCTTAGCTCGGTTAGCTTCATCCACACGCACCGAGCTACGAAGAACAATCCCAGTAGAAGTCTTGGCTAGTCGGAGCATAGATGAAGATTTGATGATGAACTTTATTACCCTTGATTTAGGACCATCTTGGATGGATCCTATCAAGGAATATATTGAAGAAGGGTATTTGCCAAATGATAAACTCGTAGCTAAGAAACTAAAGTTTAAAGCTGCTCGTTATGTATTGACCAATGGTGTTCTGTATAGACGAGGAATTATAGATGGCTTGCAGAGATGTGTACATCCCACCGAGGTGAAAGACTTGATAGAAGAAGTCCATGAAGGGTCTTGTGGAGCCCATGTAGCAGGTCGGACACTTCTTCAAAGGATAATGACGTAAGGATACTATTGGCCGACGATGAGGGCTAATTGCATAGCCTATGCCAAACAATGTGACAAATGCCAACGTTTCTCCTCTATCAGAAGAACTCCCCAAGCATTGTTGACACCCATTACTTCCCCTTGGCCATTTTCTATGTGGGGAATTAACTTGGTCGGGCCACTTCCAACGACCAGAGGAAGGTTTAAATATCTCGTCGTCGCAGTGGATTACTTTACTAAGTGGGTGGAGGCCGAGCCCCTTGTCGACATGACGTACGAAAAGGTGTACCAATTTATTTGGAAGAATATCATCTGTAGATATGGTCTCCCACATGCATTCATCATAGACCATGGAACCCAATTCGACAACGAGGAGTTTGCTGCGTATTGTCATCAATCGAACATAATGAAAACCCACTCTGCACCAGGCCATCCTCAAAGCAATGGACAAACTGAAGTGACAAACAGAAAACTACTGAATGGCTTGAAGAAAAGATTAAATGATGCAAAGGCAAATTGGATCAACGAGCTACATTCTGTACTATGGGCTTATCGTACTACTCCCCGAGCAGCCACAGGAGAATCTCCATATATGCTGACATTTGGAAGTGAAGCTGTTATACCTGCCGAGCTGGGTCTCCCAACACACAGAGTGCTAAATTTCAATTCTCCCATCAGCGACTTGATGAGAAGATTAGACTTGGATATGTTCGAGGAAGTTAGAGAAAAAGCAACCATCAGGAATGCTGCATACCAGCCGCGAACAGCTCTATTCTACAATAAGAGGGTGAAGAAGTGCGACCTGAAAGAAGGAGACTATGTGCTGAAGAAATTAATTCAAAAGCACAACAAGCTGGAAGCTAACTGGCATGGGCCCTACAGAGTAACAGAGGTTGTTCGACCAGGGGCGTATAGAATCGAAACCTTAGGAGGAGAGGAGTTTAAAAATGCATGGAACGCAGAGCATCTGCGTAAATATTATCAGTAATGTAATCTCTATGTAATGAAGATTTCTTCGATATGAATAAAGTAGTGGATATCTCGCCCAATTCTCTCCTTTTGTTGAAATTTTTTCGGAGTACTAGTGCTACACACTACGCATCAGCCCAAAAACACCAACTATAAGTTGGTCGGGAATAAAAATTTCCCAGAAATACCAACTACGGTTGGTTGGGAAGAAAATCCACCAACTATAAGTTGGTTGGGTATAAAAATTTCCCAGAAATACCAACTACGGTTGGTTGGGAAGAAAATCCACCAACTATAAGTTGGTCGGGAATAAAAATTTCCCAGAAATACCAACTAAGGTTGGTTGGGAAGAAAATCCACCAACTATAAGTTGGTCGGGAATAAAAATTTCCCTGAAATACCAACTAATTTGGTCGAGAATAAAAATTTCCCAGAAATACCAACTACGGTTGGTTGGGAAGAAAATCCACCAACTATAAGTTGGTCGGGAATAAAAATTTCCTAGAAATACCAACTACAGTTGGTTAGGAAGAAAATCCACCAACTATAAGTTGGTCGGGAATAAAAATTTCCCAAAAATACCAACTAAGGTTGGTTGGGAAGAAAATCCACCAACTATAAGTTGGTCGGGAATAAAAATTTCCCAGATATACCAACTAAGGTTGGTTGGGAAGAAAATCCACCAACTATAAGTTGGTCGGGAAAAAAAATCTACCAACTAAGGTTGGTCGGGAACAAATACCACCAATTTTGGTTGGTAGGAAACAGTTGGGTAAACAAATGAAAGTCATTTCAGGGCTTAAAATTAAAAAGTGATAAATTTCTTGATACTTATGGTATTTTAAAATACCACCGCAGTTGGTCGAGAAATAAAATGTCACCAACTCTACTTGGTCGGCAGGCAATCAATTTAGATAGTCAACAATAAATTTCCACCAACTCTAGTTGGTTGACAATTTAAAATAACACAAAATATTTTTATCTTTTCAATAGGTATACATGCACATTCATTAGAAAATGTCTTACAAAATATTTCCAAGGACAATTAAGATTGCAAAGAAAACTAGAAGCTTTTCATTAAATCTAGAACAAAATACATTGAGAATGAAATACATAATAATTGTTACATCAAGAATCCTATTCTATGGGTTTCTTCCTTCTTCCTTTGAAATAGGTTCTTCACCTGCAGGAGGATCGTCTAAGGCATAGGGGGAATTGATGAAATTTATATCTTTCAGCATCCTGACGTTCATTACTGAGGGACGATCAAGTAGGTGTTCAGGGCGAGATATCTGGAAGTTGGAATGAAGACTGTAGTCACCAAGATACTTTGAAATCAGGCATCGAGGAATAGCTCGAGCAGAAATCCAGCTCATATCCAATTTGAAAGGTGGCACTGGTAACTCGAGCAACCCAGGGTCATAGTAGTCCCACAAATAGTGACCCTGTTGCAACTGCAGCACACCCAAGGCATTCAGCCATCCTTGTTTGTAACCCTCATTATTTGCATTTTGAATCCGATCATCTAGATGGTAGAGGGCTTCATTATAACCAGCTATCCAGAACTCTCTGGGTTGCTTGTGGAATTGATAGGTTAACCTCTCCAGTTACTCGTGGAGGTTCTTCGTTAAAAGTTTTTTACTCTCCAAGGCAGACTTTTGTGCAGAGAGCTGCTTACCCATATTCAGAATTTTCTTGGACATCTCTGCCAGAGCTCTATTCTTCACAACCAACTAGATTGCTTGATTTTCCAGAGAAGCTTGAGTTCTTACTTCTTCAATAGTAAGCCGAGCAGCTGTTGCTCATCCCCGATAAACTCTTGCTCGTCCCTGAGCGGAAGTATAAGACCCAGTCCTTTTCAAGGTTTCTAATTCGTCCCTCAGATTGGCATTTTCGACTTCTAAGAAAGAGAAACCCTCGTCGTTGACAGGAACCAAAGCATTCGAGGAGGACGCTGTAGATTTCAACTAAGATATCTCTCCTCGCATATTATTATTTTCCTTCTCTAACAACTTGGCGATCTGCCTATGATCTTCAACCTCTGTCTTCAAAGTCCTCTCCTTAATATCATAAGCAGCAATGAGCTTATCATACCCTTTATTAGCATTTAATTGCTGATACTTTTTCTCATACCCCTGATGAAAAAGGGCAGAGGACTCCTTATACTGCTGTTGAAGGTCTACAACAATTCCTTGAAGATCTTCAATCATCTCGTAATAAGCCACATTATTGCCTACAGCTCGGTCGAGTAAAAACTTCAGATAGTGGTAAGCCTCCACTGCTTGTTCGGAGGCATCTGATCCCAAGATACCAAAAATTTGTGCTTCATCCAAGTTTGTGTGGCCATCTTTGGAATATTCATTACATTTTTTCATCAACTCAGTATTGTGAGCTGACAAGAGTTCCATCCTGGCCATAAACTAGCAAAAAGATAGAAAGAATTAATAAAATGCAGACAGAACTAGAAGAATGAAAGCAGAGCAAGAAGAGAAGAATCAACAATATGAATAACAAAAGTTTCAAATTTTATTACATCATAAGAGAGAAGTACATAGTTCATAGTTACATTTGATAAAAATAAGCAAAGAGAAAAGTCCGAACAATGTTACACCTTCTCCTTGTCTCCTAAAACTTTCTCGGGAGGCCGAGACGAAGAAGTAGGTTGCTCGAAAGGCATGGTAAGTTGCTTGGAGGGTGTTGGGAGCTGCTCGACTGAAATATCGGTTGGTTGAAGTTACTCATGGGAAGTCTGGACAACTGGGACATGGGAAATCTGGTCTCCAATCACCATGGAGGACTCCTCAGAAGCAGCTTCGTCTTCTTCTTCTTCCCCGGGAGTAGGAGGGGAGCCAGGAATATGTTGCTGAGATAGGTCGGAGCTCTCAGCGATATTCATCTCTTTCAGAGCAGCCACCCAACCATCTCTGAAATATTTAAGGCTTCCATATTCCATTTGTGAAACCATGGCAGCCAAACCTTTATTCCACCCCTTATCCCAGCCAGCGCTGAAAAATTTCTTAACAGCTTTTCTTCTTTTTTATCTCTCCGAGGAGGTCCTCTCCTTGAGTTGCTCCTCGACAGCCTTCAACTTATTCTCAACCTCTTCCTTCTAACGACCAACGTCACGAAGTCTACTTAGTTCTTCCTCGGAAGATTTGAGCTTGTTTTCAAACGCTCCAGCATGTTGGAGCTTCTCCTCGAGCTCTTTATTTTTCTCCTCCAAGTCTTTTATTTCTTTCTCCAACCCCTTGGAGACTTCAACAGCCTGATCTCTTTCCTTCTCGGTAGAATTAAGCTGCTTCTCCCAAGCATCTTTATCATCAACATACTTCTGACGAGAATCCTTTAAAGATTGCGTCAGACCTACAAAAGCCTCCTCTACACCACCCGAGGAGATGGACGACTTAATGGCTTCGTCCTTCTTCAGAATTTTATTGAAGCAAGTTACCAACTGGAAAAAGAAAATAACTGTAAGTCAGTACAAGGACATAACATTGAAAAAAGAAAATTTAGATTAGCAATACTTACTGAGGCAATGTGCTGAGCTGCCAAAGTGGTAACCCTATCCCAGGAAAGATTTTCTTCAATACCTTGGATCTCGGGGATGATCCAAGACTTCACCGAGCTCATGGCAGAGCTCGGAGGAACGAAAGTGGGAACCCCACTTCCAGTAGCTGGAGGCTGAGAGATGGATTCAGCCAAATTGACCGAGGAGCTCTTCTTCAGCCTCCTCGTGGGAACAGGAACATTCTCGACCAAGGATGTCATCTTGGTCGGTGATATAATTACAACCTCTCTTGGAGGGGAAACAACTGCAATCTTGCTCGGAGCCACATGGGGCTTCTCGGCAACCTTCACAGTAACAACTGGAGGAGGTGCATCAATTTGTCTTTTCCCTTCTGGGACATCTTGCTTGCTTTTCTTTGCCTCTCCATCACTAGAGGCAGATTTCTCGAAGAGGGCAGGAGCTCTTCTTCTTTTCATTCTTTCACTAAGAGGAATATGTGACTCAGGAGAAGAACCTTCAGAAGCTGGTACTGGTTCTACGTCACTTATCACTGGACGAGTAGTAAAAGACGAGGTGTAACTCTTGTACTGCAACAAGTATGAAGCTGATCTGATGTGTTCATCGGCAACAGTTTGATGCAAACCCCAAATAAGTTTCAGATGCTTTAAATTAACTTCTGTCTCTTTTGGAGACCTTCTCTTACTGTCAACTGCAAATAAATCAAAATTAAAATATCAGTGACACATTTTATCAAACACAAAGAAAACATAATTTCAAAAATAAAGTAAAATGAAAACAACCTATCCCATTGCCATAGGGAGGGCATCTGGGACTCTGATACACATCGTTTCTAGTTAGGGGAGCATGTTGCCAATTTTTCATAACAACACCATGCTCGAAGTAATCCCTATTGGCATCTGGGAGATTGACAACTAAAGCTCTATTTAAAAACCTAGTTTTCAAATAAAAAGTACTATCACTGACAGCCCATCTACAACAAAACATAATCTCTGGAATTCCTAAACGAGTTCCATGAATCTGATTTAATCTATGAACTCCATTAACTATTCTCCATGTATTGGGGGCTATTTTTGCAGGTACTACATCAAAATACTGACAAAATTCCAAACACAAGGGGTTGGGAGAAAAAGAAAAGCCACATTCTGCTACAAAGAGACTGGGGAACCAATGTCCCTCAGCCAAACGAAAATAATCAGGAGGACCAGAAATCTCCTCCAAAATGACCCAAGAAGGAATTGAAAACTCAGAACGAAATTTGTCAAGAGATTCAACGACATAAACCACGATGAACAAAAGAAATAAAAGAGAAGGAAGAAGAGCTTACAGGAAAAATGGTAGATCAGTTGATAACGAACGATGGAAGGAAGGAACGCACAAGATGGAGAAGAAATGGAGAGATCAAAGATACAGATTTGAAAAAAAGTATGAGACGATAGGATTTTTTGCAACGCTTAAATACCTTACCTTGGGAAGGGGTAAAAATAATGATTACGAAGAAAGACGTTTGCGCTACCGGCGACTAAAAGGACAAAAAGGCATGGAGACCAAAGCGGTGGGAAAAATTCAAAAAGTCTGATTCTATGAATTCGAAAGGAAAATTAAATACAAGGAAACCACTTCTAAAATTCAGGACGGCTATTTAATCCTGCCATATTTCAAGAATAATGTTCCACACTCCTCAACCTCGAACTGTGAAACATTGGGGGCTTCTGTTGATACCAAATTTAGTCTGCTGATGTGGATCAGTTAAGTGGAGACACGTGTCTATCTACATGGAATTTATAAACATTTCTGAGCAACACCTTGACTTTGAGGAACTCAACCTCCCCGACCAACTATGACACTCCGAGAAACAAGTGCTCTGCGAGGAACTTCACTGTACCGAGCAACTCATGAAGACCGAGTTACTTAGGCGGTCCGAGCAGCTCAGGAGGTCCGAGATGCATCTCGTACAGAGCATTAATGTCCGAGCTGCATCTCGGACAGAGCATTAATGTCAAGATAATCACAAAAGATACTGCGCATTAAATGCTCATTATTATCACACAGACGAATACGCCTATCAGACAGCTGTGTATTATTCTTTCATTTGTACAGCTTCAAGGCTATAAATACATTGTAACCTCCTCATTAGCAGGGGACTCGAAATTTCTTGGTAAAAACTATTATCGAGAATTCTGGGCAAATAATCATCAATACAAAAACAGTGGATGTAGGCCATTCTCACAATGCTGAACCACTTTAAAAATCATTGTCTAATATTTATTTATTATTATTATCTGTGATTAAAAGAATTAGGTCAAGTCTAATTTTTTACATCAACACTTATCATCTCAAATTAGAATACGTCACAATTAAGCCTATGACTCTCCACTTTAATTCTCTCACAAAATTAAAGTTCAACACTCAATTATAGACCTACTTCCGTATCATTATTCCAGAAAAGTATTTCAAAAAGGTCCCTGATAAAATTTTAGGCATTTGAGTCTTAAAAAGAAAGATCTTACATTTTCTCGCAGCCGAAATGAATCATAAATTTCTCTAACAGATTAAACACCCTCTAGTAAAATTTCGATGTCTCCCTCTACAGAACTCCGATTGACCTGATTCCAAGTTTGTTGGAAAGATAAGAGATAGAAATTTACATAAATCTATGATTCACACTCTAATTCAAAGTACAACTCAAATCGTACACGTTTAAAGTCACGTCAAAATTCTGGCAGATTACTTTGCTGGCAGATCAAACACCCTATAGTAACATGTCGATTACTCCCTCTACAGAACTCTGATTGACTTGATTCAAAGTTCATTGGATATCTAAGAGATAGAAATTTCCAAACATGTATGGTTCACAATCTAATTCGAAGTAAAATTCAAATGGCATACGTTTAAAGTTATGTCAAAAATTCTGGCAGATTGACATCTTGTGTTCATCAATTAAACCCTAAGTCATTCAAGATTCATGTTATTTAACCAAGAAATCATAAAGATTATATGTTAATCATCAAATATATTCAAATTTTGTTTCATATTTACTTAGGGATTAATTCTACATGCAATCCTACCCAAGCATATGATCGATTCATACATTTAATTCAAGGTTTTTCAATAGAATCAACCAATTCTTAAAACTCCCTACACATGGGTATTATAACTTGAATTTGATTTGTATTAAACACTTGCCTTGATAGAGGGGTTCTGGTTTTGTGATTGTTGTTGATGATTGATTGTTTTTCTCCTTCAATCTTCCTTCCCCACAAGTTTGTGGTGAAAGTCTCCTTTGAATCCTTCCCAATTCTTCCTTTTGCCTTCATAATTGTTTCTCTCTTCTCTCTAATGGCTATGGTGTGTTTTTTCTTCTCTCTAACCCTAGCCTCCAACTCTTATAATCTGACTTAGAGTTATTAAATTCGTAGGTCTTCTCACTCCTACATTTTAAAAGACTAAAACGCCCCTAAACGGTCCCGGCTTAGCCCAAAAACGTCCCGGAACCTAACTAGTACCCCTGGGTATACTATTCTGACTATTTCGACCCTTCCGGGGTTAACCGTGACCTCTAAATTATCATTTGAGTCACTTAAAAATATATTACTCGTTCTCACCCCAAAATGGTCTACACGCGTTAAGTAGCTATTTATTACTCGCACTAAGTAAATAGAATGAGGCAATATTAATCGGTATCTATCTCTCGATTAATACTCCATAATCACAATTTTTAATAAATCTCATTAAATTACTTCTCTTACGTAATTTAATTATCCAATTTAATTAAATAGAAATATTCAGAAATACGGGGTATTACAGAATTAAAATCAATTAGATGAACTACCCTCTAGGGAAAATTGCACAAAACTAATTTTAATTCAATAACATGAAACAAGAGTGTAAGAATGATATATTATAATTTTAATAATATGATTAGTCTATCTCTAGTTTGAATCTTAAAATTAAAATTATAAAAATAACATTTCATCCTTTCTCAAGGATATATTAACCATTTCTCAATGCATAAACAATTGTAGGAATCAAAGTCACTAATCAAAGGAGGTTGAATAAAAATAAATTAGTAAACTAGATAAGTTGGATCCATGGGGGCTTCATTTCATCTCTTTAAATGGGAGATTAGCCCTCCATAATGGGACTCCAAGACATAGAATAAATAAATGAGTGCATAAGAATGTGAGAGAAAAAGGATTCAACCAATCAATATATATCACAAAAATCTCTTTTTGATGCTACAATAAAAAAAATTGTTCACTCTTTTCTCTCACTAAACCACAAAATTTTCTCTCAACAAATTTCTAGCACTTTATTTTCAGCTTGTTTTCACTCTCTAATCTCCAATAGCGTTATTCTAAAATGAATGAGAGTCTCTTCCTTTTGTAATTGGAACAAAATGGGGCAAAGGGGTAAAATTGGTAGATACAAATGACGGTAGAATAGGAAGTGGGGTAAAAGTTTAAGATGTGACATTCTTTTTTTTTTTTGGCCGATTGGGTTTGTAGGTTTAAGGGTCTGGGGGTGAAAAATGGAGGCTTAGAGTTGAGGCTTTAGATGAGAGGTGAGGGGATTGGAAATGATGTTTGGGTGTGTACAGCTGATGGGATAAGGTGGAGGATTTGAGGTGTGTTGGAGGGGCTATGAGATGGTTTTGGACTGTTGGATACTTAAGCTTTTGCCTCATGTGTTATTTAGATTTTTAAGAAATGGGATTTGTTGGGTTTGAGGTTGATAGGGGTTTACGATTTGTTCATGGGTTAAATTGAGAAAGGGGTTAAAGGGTTTAATAGACACAAGGGAGTTTTATTTGGTTTTGACTTATTTGGAGTTTGGTCTTGGCTTGAACCTTTGGCAGGTAAGAAAACATGTTTGGCTTGGGTTATAGGAAATGGAAATCGGGTTGATTGGTTTTAGTTTCAGGTTAGTCGGAGTTGATTGGGTTTTCGGGTAGAAGAAATTGGTGGATTCGGGTGGGGTTGTGGGGCTGGATTGTCCATGGGTTTGTGGGATCCGGGTTAGGAATGTCCAGCGGGTAGGTGGTAGAAGGTGGTCGCTGGAGGCAGAGACGGGTTAGGAGGTATAAGGTTTTGGACAGGCCGACGGTAGGAGGTATTGGCAATCGGGTAAGGTCGGATTCCGACGGGTATACCCGATTTCGGGTCTTGGGGGTTTGATGCAACTCGGGTAGGTGGTGGTAGGGTGTTGACGATTTCGACGGGTTATGGCCAGAGGTGTTGGGTCCGAGATTGGGGAATATGGATGGTGTCTTGGTTATGGAGGTTTGGAGAGAGGGTGGGGGGGGATAAGGTGTGGTGATGATGTAGGGTAATTGGTGAGGGTGAGGAGGAGATGCTTGTGTATATGTGAGGTGTAGGACTGTTTGGGTGTGAGTGATTGATGAGTTTGCGTATAGTTGAGTGTATGTTAGTGTGGTGTGTGTGTGTTTAATCTGCATCCTAAACAAAATAAGAAAATAAACTAACTAATATCCTAAAAAAAATATAAAATTTAATAAATAAAATTAAATTTATTAAAATTAAATTCATAATATATAAAAAAACTCAAATAATAAAATAAAAGAAATAAAAACTAAAAATCTAATAAAAATAAAAACAAATAAAACTAAAAATAAACTCCTTAGAACAAATCTTAATAAAAGAAAATAACATAAAGAATAAAAACTAAAAACTAATAAAAATCAAAATGAAGAAATATAAAAATAGGAAATAAAGCCTAGAAAATTCTAAATAAATCTAAAATAAACCCTAAAAATAAAACGACTCAAACTAAAAATCTAAAAAAATAAAAAGGCATAAACTAAATACGCACGGGCTTCGGGGTAGATTTAAGGACTGGTTTAGGCTCGTGTAAGGTTACGAGATAGGGTATTAGTTCCATTCTTGATGCAGTTTGCCTTGAAATAACACTTTTGACACCACAATTGCAATCAAGCCTGCACATTAAACATTTACACGCATAAGACCCAAATTATCGGGAATTAACAACTAAAATATGTCTATTCCGGGTATAAAATTTACACTTTTGGGTGCTTATCAACTGCAGTGTCTAAGAAGGAGATCTTTCCCCTAAAGAAATCATTGTACTCATCTAGGATCCCAGGGTAAAATTTAAGTCTAATTGGATTGGCCCATGCATTGTGAAGAAAATCCTTTTAGGTGGATCCGTTATGCTCACAAATCTTGGTGGATTAGACATGGCGCGTCTAGTTAACCTGGACTGTCTCAAAAAACTCTACCCTTAATAGAAATTATTTTCACACTTAGACTCTTCTCATCCCACCTTATATTCTAAAAAAACTCTTTAATTCCCCTACTCAAAACTACGTGGGGCTGATTCTCTTAGAACAACCTTTTCAAATGAAGCGCAATTTTCAAAACCCGTAGAGGTACTTAGGAGCCCATAAAATACATATAGGACCGATCCTTTCTTTCTCACAAAATGCTACTCTTTTCTTCCCCCGAGAATGATGATCCATTTCATCATTTAATCGAACAAAAGGATTATATATGCTCTAGTGGTTGGTATAGACAATTCAAATACGAAATTCATCAAAAGGAATAACAAAATATGTCAAAATCATTTTTCTTTTATTATATATAATGCGTTTCTTACACGAAAAATCAGCGATGCGAATCAAACAAAGCACTCCCTACTAACCCCATACAATTACCCTTATTAAACAAGATTTATAAAAAAATCCAAAAACATACCAAACACAAAACCAACTTCTTAAAACCTTATCCTCAGCTACGAGATGGTCCCGCCTCATCATCATTACCTTCCCTTGGAGTTCCCTAGGTGTCCCATTCCTGATTATTGCCCCGGATGCACTCTATGTAATGGTAGGCCTTAATAAGCTTTGATGAAACCATGACATCATCCTCCATGGTATCAAAAATGACGAGCCATCTTTGTCTTGTCTTCTCCAAAAAAATATTTTCAACCACCTATTTACATAACCACTTCATATAAAACTCGGATACAAACACAACCCCTCCAACAGATTGTGACACACAGGTAGATGGATGGCAGCGCTATAATAGTGGCCACAGGATCATCCTCAAGGACTCGGTCAAGTCTTCCACTAGAAAGAAATTAGTTATGCGGGAGGAACAATTTACTCCCTGTAATACCCCGTATTTTTATGGATTTTAATTATGTGATTTAAAAATTAAATTGCCTTGAATTATGAGATTTATTATAATTAGTTTGGGTAATTAATTGAAAATTTATTCGAATTTAAATGCTAGGGAGAAGAGAGTTAGTATTTGATTATTATAATGATGTTGAATATTACCGAGTGATTATGGTAATATATGATTATTGTATTTATTAAAAATTATCGTGAGTTGAAAATACGACAGTTTTGGTAATTAAGTGGGACGCGCGTGTCATTCGTGTCAGGACCCAATGTAATGGATTTAAAAGTATTTCATTTTTATGTCATCCGTATGAACATTTTGAGTGCATCAATGTGTCCGGAAGGGTCGAAATAGTCAGAAAACACTAGTCAGGAGTTTAGTTTAGGTCCCGGGGCATTTTTAGGCTTAACCGGCAACCCGGGAAGGTATTTTTGTCATTTTAGATTTTAAGAAAATTAGACCCACGAATTTTAGAGTTTATTTAATTGTTATTGGGAAGGCCATTCAGGCCATTATCATCCAAAAAGTAAGAAGTGGACTACGTGAGATATAGGAGAAGTTACAGAAGAGTTTCCATGGCCATAACCACCACATGCCACCACCACCGCCGGATTTGTGATCGAAAAGAGAGGGGGAACCAATTAACAACGTCATCAATGGATTAGAATCGGTATTCTACAGGCAAGTGATTTATCTTGCAAAGATTAAAAGAATATATTTTACATGATAGTGTAGATTTGAAGATTTATTATGAACAATGATATAAATTGTAAAATGGGAGCATTAAATATTGAATCCGAGTAGGGTTGCATGTAGTTAAAGCTTCTGGACAGATATTAGGTACGAAATCATGTTCCATGTGTAGGTAATTACGAGATTAAATTAGAATTTATAATGTTTTTGGAGAAATTAAGAAGAACTAGGGTTGTAAGAATAATTATGACTTTTGATCTAAGAAACTGTTGATTGGGGATGATTTAATGATTCTAATAATGTTAGAAATTATGTAAACATGTTGGTATGATGATTAGTATACTTGGTTGAGAGTTTTGGACGTTAAAGTGAAGAATTTGAGGTGTAAAAATATGAATCCCGTAACTGTTTAAGCAATTCTTGGCAAATACCTGCTTGATCGATCAATCAACTCAAGAATGTCGATCGATCGACTAATGATCGATCAACTATCGATCGATCAACCACTTTTCTTCGATCGATCGACCCATGCTGATTTTTGGCAATTGTTTCCTTTTAAGGTTTAATAAAAATCCTAAAGCCGAGGTTGATTCTTAGGGTGATTAATATAATATTGTGGAACTTAGATAAGGTTAGTAGAGTCTTAGTTATTTTCGAAAAATATCATAACTTAGGGGATTGAGCGTTGTAATTATGAATGGTTACCGAGTGAGGACGGTTGGAGATCTTTTGATTTTGGGACTGAAAGTGGTATGAATGATAACGTAAGGGATTTTAGATTTGCTGAGATAACCTTAGTAATAAATGGGAGACCTAGTATTCACTTGGGATAGGTATAGGGACCTGAACCCGTATGATGAGACTTATCGTTAAATAAATAGTACGTAGAATCTCCGAAACATAAATATTATGGTGAGACTTAATATGTAGGAGATGAGTGTACCTATATTGAAATTGTATATATATCTATATATACTGGTGGTGTGAATGCCTAGTGTATGGATTTCTTATGTGTATGACATACCTACCATACTTGCTATTACGGGAGGTTATTTTTATGGAAAAGGATCCTCTTATCCTTGTGTGCTTCGGAGGGATTTAGACTGGTACCTTAAGGACATAGGACTGTGAGTGACTTATTTTTGAGTGGATAAGTTACCTAACCATGGGAGCGTAGGTATGTGCATGACCCATGGGTATGTGAACTATGTTCGCCTCCAATATGTGTGATTTGTATTTAGACGGTTCTTGAGTGATTCGAAACACATGATCCTTACATGCGTGATGTACATGAATTTGATAGCAGAGTATGCGTTCACCGCAGCTTAGCCAAGGGGTGCCATATATGTATTTATGTACTGAGAGTTATACACCTATGTACTTGTGACTGGTTTATTGTTGCTTAGTAGATGTGAATAAGCTAAGATATTTGAATGGGTTAAGAATGAGAATTTAATTAACACTTGTAACTTAATGAATGTGAATATGGGGTCTCAACATATCTTGTTTGAATATTAAGAGTAGACATCCTATGGTAGAATGCAAAAGCAGTAGTGGTACAAACTAGTTAGATAGCGGCATAACTAGGATGGGTTAAAGGCATTCGTTAGGCATGCAGAGTAGTTGAGAGGTAAGAAACTCATGTGAGAGTGCGCAACTAACGTGTTTATAATATGTGTTGTTTAATTGTAATTTAAACACTTGCTAAACTTTAAACTGTTTTCACATCGGGCTCTGGCCCGCTTTCCTCCAAATCTATTTTTGTTTTGTAAAAACATTTTAGGTGCCCAGCCACAATGACGCCAAGCATAGAAGTTCCATTCTGATGACGTGTTGTAGTTGTTGTGGAAGCTACAGGATCTTGGTAGTAGACTCCTTCATATTTATACTTGATTTCTTCAGAGTCATTTGTATCAGTTAGGGTATGTCGCCCATTCTTATTTAGAAGTTGTAGTTGCAGACTTTCATTACTTCAGTTATTGGTTTAATTATTCAGACTCTTGTATAGGGACTTTAATTACTCTGGCATATTTTTATTATTGGAGTATTTACTCCAGACTCAGTTGATTTCATTTTCGTTGTTTATTCATATGATATTGTTTATGAGATTAATGGTTAAGGATTTAGTTCTTGGTTATTTGTTAACTTAATTAATAAAATTTAACATCTCTCTTTTTAAATATTAGGTGGCTAGTAATTAATTAAATGTTTTTCGACAGTGATGCTAAGACTGAACCAACTTGATATTCTGTTTTAATTTAATAAAAGAGTAGCTACCCGGTATTTAATTAGACGGGGTGTTACACTCCCATCCCACTGGGCATAGAAAATTCTGGGGAAAGTTGAAGGAAGTCCTGTAAAATGGGCTGCAAGTCCCCCCACCATGGTATAGACTATCGAAAGCATCGAGGCCCATTCTCCACGAGCCAATTAACCTAGTTCTCCATCAAAGGGTCAAAATTGAAGAAGGTCCTATAAAATAAATTAAGAACACCTAACATAGGGTACTCAGGAGGGGCCGCCAGGCGCAGTCTCTCAGAAAGTCACATGAACAGCATGACAGGGCTCCCCCGTAAAAATCCAGTCCGATATTCCTATTAGGCATCCAAGCCATTTAAAGTCTCCACTAGTACCACCGTCGCAGGACTACAATGGTAGGACAAGCAAACCACTATCGTGGACACTTGAGGGTCATCCTTCAGATCGCCTATCACCAATAAAAGCATGGAAGTCAAACCTATGGCCACAACTCCGACAAATCCATAGTGAGAAAAATCCCTCCAGTACATCGAATTCATGACTGATGGGAGGATAATATTTTCTCCCTAAACTAGAAACTGAGCAATTAAGGGGGAGATGTGAAACAACTCTGGCAAAGATACTCGGGGAGAACGAGATAAATCTGGCACAGTTGCCACTACACTGAGACTGATTCCCATATTCACGAAAAACTCCTCATAAGTGGGACATACCTCATATAGGACAAACTAGAAAACATGGTCTTCAGTGTACTAGGACTATACCGCTGCTTTTAGAATGTTTCAGTCAATAGGACGCTAACGCCATAAAGAGACTTGGCTCAAACCAAAGGCTTCGTAGTCGACGTTATAGAGGCACATTGCCTTAAAACCCTCGAGGTAGGTTATAAAGGTCTCGAACGCTAGAAAAAGCATTTGTAGAGAAAAGAATAAGAAATCTACAAAGGAAAGAAAGTGGAATGTGGTGATGAAAATAATTCCAATATCCCTTTTTATACAAAAAAAATCCACAAGAATACAAGCCATTCAAATCACCATTGGTTCCGCTGCTCCCAAAGTACCCAAAGTATGCAAAAGGTGCAATCAAAGCTAAGGGAGTGATTTGGACTTGACCCTTAGGTCTATAGGTAGGCTAATGGGTATGCCGATCGATAACCCTCCTTTTTAGGAAACCCCTTATTTTCTCTTTTATACATATCAATTCCAAAAGTAAACATTTTTCTTTAAAAAATCAATCTTCAAGTTGATCCTTTTTGAAAAATCCTTATTTTCTCCTTTGTACATAATTTCTAAAATAAATATTTTCCTTTTTCTTCTAGTCCCTTTTTCACTTTATCTCTATTTTTGCAAATCCTCAGTAACAAATTAAAGAACATATAAAATAAGTTATTAAATCAAGATAACACCTAAACTAAAATGAATATCTTATATATATCTTTTTGGAATCACTACATTTCCTTGCATAAACAAAATAAAAAGAAAGAAAAAACATATAATGAGACGTAGCCAGAATCTCTCATTACCTCTCAAGCCTAACCTTCAACCCCGCGACGGTCACGCTTTTCCCTGCGATGGGTGGTAGACCCTCCACTCCCAGCGCTAGAACCCTCATCAGACATGGCCAGAGGCACTAAATAGGAACTTGCTGACATCCTCATAAAGGATGACACCGATGTCATCCAATCCTTGATATCCCTCAGCTAGGTGGTTAAGACATGGACAATATGTAAGAAAAAGGGAACAAATGCAACAAAAATCAAGCAAGTCAGTAAAGAGGAAAATAAGGCAGGGAACACAAAATAAAGTGAGGAAAGAAAGATTATACCACACTTTAGAGAACATCCTTAGAAAGACCCGCCAATCCTTCCATCGTCACATGAGGACGGTAGGGTACTGGCACCATATCCCCGCTACTCAATCAAAAATGATAAAAGGGAGTGGAGATTTGAAGAAGCGAAATATCCTTTGTTGTCGTAGTCGTGCCTACTACAGAACCCTGGGTCGATTTTGTTGGTACACTGGTACCTCTCCCCGGTCTAGTATCAGGTGCAGGCATATTCTTCACGTCATATATGCATGACTACATCAACTAGCTGGTCATAAAATCTTGACAGTCATAGCCCGTCATCGTATTGGTGTAATATATATAGGGCTCACCCTCCATTGCAGCCACCCTGTCCTCATCCGTTATCTCCCTTACTCGCCTAATATACTCTCGGGGCGCCGATGGTGGGACCTCCACCTCTTCCTCCATGATCTGACGCACCCCCTTCTCCATGAGGTACCAGACATACCCGTACTCGTGCACCAATAACTGCCTCATCTGTGCATGCAAGTCTAGAAAGCCACGTGTTTCCTCAACAAAGAGTCACTAATTCACACATAAGAAAAAAACTCCAAAAAAACTCAAAAAAGAGATAAAATCAAAAACCTAACCTAGCTTCTCGTGAGGGCGTTCAGTGCCTCCCACACATCCTTTAGTGAAAGTGATTGGTTTGAATGCCTATTCAAATTCCTTCATGTATACATCCTGCAAAAGTCCCCTAGTTCGCTCACTTTTTAAGTACACCAACCCCACATTATGACCTATCATTTCGTAAAACCACATCTGCAAAAGGACACACCAAGAATTAGAAGAAAGAAAGGAAAAAAGACTGGAAGAAATAAAGAGAAAATTGAACTTAAAGATTACCTCCAAAAGATACGTGGGTCCTGTGAACATTTATTAGTGATGACAGAGTGAAGCTCCCCCAATTGTATAGATGGATGTCTGAGATGATCCTAAAATAAAATAAAATAAAGATGGATGATGTCACCACTCGTCGCCACCACAAATCCCCTTATCAAAATCATTATAGATAAGTGGGCTGCCGATTTTACCGCCACCCATCCATCTCATCAATCTACCTAGATAACAAAGTCTCCTTTAGCATAGAAATAGGACTAGAATCCCCCGACACAATTATTTTGACCTTCCCCAAGAAGCCTAGGAGTTTGTGCCCTATACCGATAGGCACCTCCCCAGACTTTCTTATCGGCAGGCCACTCAAATTTTTATCTCGAAAATGCCTGTTATTCTTAAAATTACCCAAAAAATTCACAAAAATTCCCAAAAATTCCACACAAAGTCAAGAACGTTATTTCTCCGAGGAAACCCCTATTTGGAGCACTAAATTGATTACAAGCCCTCGTTAGTACCAAGTAGAACCTTTGGCACTCACTCTCGTCATTAACATATTCTCCAGAAAAACTAAGAATCCAAAATATGTCTGCACCAAGGTATTCTATGCCTTCCCCTAACGGAGCCAAAATTTAACACAATCCCCATAACCTACATCTTTAGGTCCTCAGAGTTGACCTTGGCCCGATGAATCGGTCATCTCACTCTTTAGGTTTTCATAATCGATCTTGATCCGCTGAATTAGCCATCTTACTATTTAGGTTTGTAAAATCGACCTTGACCCGCTAAATTGATCATCTCTCTCTTTAGGTACTTAGAATCGACCTTGACCCACTGAATTGGTCATCTCACTCTTTAGGTCCTCAAAATCAACATTGACCTATTGAATTAGTCATATCACTCTTTAGGTCCTTAGAATCGACCTTGACCCGCGGACTTGGTCATTTCATTCTTAGGTATGTATAATTGACCTTGACCTGCCGAATTTTTCATCTCACTCTTTGGGTCCACAGAATCGACCATGACCTGCTAAATTGGTAGTCTCACTCTTTAGGTCCTCAGAATCAACCTAGACCTGCTTAATTGGTTATCTCACTCTTTAGGTCCGTAGAATCGACCTGGACCCGCTGAATTGGTCATCTCAGTCTTTAGGTCCTCAGAATCGACCATGAGTCACTGAATTAGTAATCTTACTCTTTAGGTCTAAAGAATCAACCTTGACCTGTTAAATTGGTCAACTCACTCTTTAGGTTCACAAAATCGACCTTAACCCCCTTAATTTGTCATCTTAATCTTTAGGTCCGCATAATAGACATTGACCTACTGGATTGGTCATCTCACTCTTTAGTTCTGCATAATCAACATTGACCCACTAAAATGATCATCTCACTCTTTAGGTCCGCATAATCGACCTTGAACCACTAAATTGGTCATCTCACTCTTTAGGTGCCCATAATCGACCTTGACCCTCTGAATGGGTCATCTCACTCTATAGGTCCTTATAATTAAACTTGACCGTTGAATTGGTCATCTCACTTTTTAGGTTCCCAAAATTGACCTTGACCCGAAAAATTATCATCCCACTCTTTAGGTCCGCAGAATCGACCTTAACCCTCCTTAGCTCCACATAATTGTCCTCAACCATCTGAATTGGTCACCTCCGTCCCCTAGGTCCACAAAATTGACCTCTTTTCCAACATCGATGAGGTGTTTATCTTCCGATGACCTTCACTTATTCCAAGCTCACCTGTCAAGGGGCTATGTAAATACCCTATCCTAGTACCCCCCCCCCCCCATGCACCTTCTTTTGTCACTAACACTCCTCCACTGACTTAAAACCTAGGTCATACTCCGAGTACTTATTTGTAGCCCACTGGGAACTCTTAGATCCCGTTTGACTCCGGTCAACTCTTTAAAATAAGCTAATCTCAATAAAACCTTGAAGGGCTCAGAAATCTCTTTCTAATCGTGTGCAAATCGGCCCAACAAATTTCACGAACAATCCTCTTTACTCCGAGTAATGATATAGAGGCCACTGGATGCTCTCGATCCTCGTTTGACTCTGGTAAAATCTCCAACCTGAGCAAATCTCAATGAAACCTTAAAAGATCCTGAATTCATTTTCCAACGATTTATGCCTTGCATGGATCGGCCTCACGATTTGAAAGAATGACCCGTTTTACTCCCAAAACCCCCTGTTCAGAGACCATTGACGCTTTTGATACCTATTTAAATTCCATAAACTCCCAATCTCAAGAGTGACTCATTAATTCTTGAAGGTATCTAAATTCCCTTTTCAATGGTCTCTTCCATGCAGAATTCGGACTTACGAATTTCATTTCATGCTCGTTTTTAAAAAAAGTCCATTCCAGACTACGTATAGGTACGCTAAGACCTCTGCCTATTGGCAGGGTGTACTTTCCTTGACCAGCAAGGTAGAAATTTTTCCAATAGGAAGGTCAAGGTCCATGCCAATCGGCAACCCCTAACCCTAAAAACTCCACTATTTAAAGAGCCCATGACCTCACTCCTAAAGGGGTCTCTTTTCAGTAATTAAGAAACATTACCTCGAAATCAGAGCATTCTCATTACCAAAAAAGGTCTATATTCTAACATTCCCCCACCTCACTCACCTACCGCATTTAGTCACTTACCTCATCCTATCATACCACTCCTATACCGCTACAAAAATAATCCTACATATTTCCCAAATTTAGCAACAAATATTTTTTAGGAGGTTCACCCTCATCTCTTTTCTATTTTATTCATTTAATGTTATTTTTCACCCTATTAACATTTTATGATATCTTTTAGTCTTGTTTCATTATCTCACATCAAATAATATCCAATTTTATTATTATTATTATTATTATTATTATTATTATTATTATTATTATTATTATTATTATTATTATTATTATTATTTCACACCACTTATTTTTAATAAAAATCGAAAATAGACAAAAAGATGGGTTACTTCCTCATTTTCTTACACTTTCATACTTGAACACATTTTTCTCAAAAGTAGTCAAAGAGGAGTCTTAAATTTGGCTTCATGAGTATAACCCCACGTATTCGAACTATGTGGACTTTGATGTCTCTTGGGCTATGTAGGCATCTAGGACCAATCCTGGTATTCAAGTCCTCCCATTCCATTTTATGTCTTTTATACTCTATTGCATCTATTTTATGAGTCTTGAACTCCTATATATTTGTGTCTCGTCTGACTTACACATTTGCTCTTTCATAGTGATTCGTGATTCGACGAACTCTTACATCATATTTTTATAATTATTATTTATAGTTTCACTCCTACGGATGAGTTTGCTCCGTTCATTTCATGACGTAAGTCGGATAATTCCCATCATTTATATTACACACATGTACACACACATCACGCTTTGGAGAAAATGAGAAGATCAACATAGCCCATGAGGGACCAAAAGTGCGGAATGGGTGCCTAACACATTCCCATTCAGTAACTTATTCTCGGGACCTTCGAATAACTTGGTTTAGTGTTCATCAGTATGACCTTGATGTCGTTCTCTCAAGTCAGATACATTCGTTTGCCTGTTTTGAGCAAAATAAGTTGTTGACTCCATTCCTTCATGTTATCCCCTTCTGACGATGGCCAATTTTATATCCAAGGCATCCTGAGAATACGTTAGAATGAGTGGAAAAAAGAGTAAATCCATATGCTCGAATCACCTACACGTGCATGGAAAAGGAGGACATAGGGGTACCTTTTCCCCTCCAGTCCTAATTTCAGGGGTGGCCCATATCGAGGAATCCAAATCCTTAAGATTAACCTGATAGTCAAACGACTTTGTCTTTAGAAAACGATCTCCATAAAAATTAAGCCAGTCAGTAAAAATCTTTCAAGGACTAAGAGAGAATGGAAAAAACTAGACAACCTATTAGGTGCCCCTTTTGTGTCAGGACCCTGAGACCATCATACTTTTCACCACATAGTTCCCCAGAGTCCATTAGGATATTCTTGTCAGTATCCTTTTATGCTTGTGAAAAATATGTAACCAAATTGCGTGACTTTTCCTTGGCCTTGAAATGGTATATATATGAGCTTGGGGAAGACCTCAACTCATAGTAATACCTGATCTCATCAAGACCTAGGTTCATCCAAAAAATTTGATTGATGGCTACTATACCCATCACAATCCAGTAAAAGCTACTGTCTATTTAAGCAAGGAGTATTCCTTAGTAGCGAAGCATTCTAACCAGTAGTGGGTGAAGGGGGAAATGAAACCCCTTTTAATATGGCAACCATTATAAAAGCTACCTCACCATAGGGAAGATCCATGAGATGTTCTTCCTCTTGGGACAACCTTATGTTTCCATTATCAATAATTCCAAATTTATCATAAAATTCCCAATTGTTATCTGTTGAAACACCTCATACTTTCTACCTCACCTAGACATGTAGAAATTAAGGAAAGAATACCTTTGTAAATGATAGAATGACAATGTATAAAGCTTTGAGGTCCTTAAACCTTGTACCTCCATTCAAATCAATCGGCATCTGTCATTTGGGATAAACAACCATGAGCTCACGTGCCATCATTACCTAAGGAAGTGACACCGAGTCACGTGTCCCAAGGATGTAAATACGTGAAAAATGATTCCCAGAGTAATGATTATTACCCCATCATGTACCCCAAGGAACAGACACGTATAATCTTGAAAACACATCCAAATAACTATTTTAAAACACATGGCCAACGCACTAAAAAATACGGTCGGGCTGAACATCATGTTGGTCGATCACCCCAACCTTGGGGGCAATTAAAGGGAGAATGTTTAAATCCATGTCACGTGGCTAACATGTGACAAATATTTGAAGACCACGAATATAAAGGGAAATAAGTCCAAATATCATAAGATCACACGGGGAGGATGGAACACCAATTCTTATAGGACTCAAACTTATAATTGAGATGAACATAAAGAGACCTAGAAAAATAAGGTTTGTGGATTTATAAATAAGGAATACCTCGCTAGGGTATTGATTGTAACCTTCACGTGGTGACTTGGATCCGAGTTAGAAACCCTAGCACTCTAATTGCCATTGTTTTTCCCGAATAGCAAACCAATATCCCTCCCTCCACCCATGGACATAGTCATATCTCCCTGTTGAACCACGTACATCTAGTCTTCTTTATTCTTTCGCTACATTGATAGTTATTTCAGGGTCAATCTCTTATTACTTCTCCTATTATGGGTTAACATCCCCCACAATCAACAACTCACACATATATATACAAATGCAAACAAAAATAATGTAAAGTGCGATTGTGATTAGGTAACTCATGATGAGATGATTTGACATAAAATGTTTCATTTAAATCTTGATTAAAAATTTTAATTAAAACACATTTAACTCAAATTGAATCAATTTAACATTCATGGCATAAAATTCTCATCAAATTAATGTTTTGCAACTTTATAATATCAATAAAGATATGCTTCATTTGATAATAAGGTTTACAAAATTAACATGAATACACATAATCAAATCATGCAAAAAATTACAAATGATGTTTAGAAGATAATCATTACATTAATATCCTTTTGATCTAAAAAAGTGATATTTTTAAGACATTAACTCACTCAAGAATATGTTGATTAAAATCTTTTGAATACGAACTAAATAACAAATTTTATTTTTAAATACTAAGACATATCTTGTTTTTATGCCATTTTAAGCTCTTGTCTTATGGCTCCTTTTCAACATATTTTGGCCATTTCCATTGATTGAATTTTCACACACCTAGATGACGCCTAACCAAAAATATTTGAATTTCCAAAATGGGTGTATTCAGTCTAGCGACAGCACTAATCAATGCTTTTGAAAATATTACTTCTTTAACTCCTTCATAATAAGTGATTTGCAAAATCTCACATATGGACCATCAAAAAACCAATAAGTTTGTAGGAATCTTATTATAATAAAGTTAAGTACTAAAAGCAATATCAACATGATAAACATCATATGCAACAAGTGATATTAATATGCAAGTAGTGTGGAATCAATATCATAAATCTCAACAAATTTGACAATCATGATTTATCAAATGAATTTCAACTAAACAATTAAATCAATTAAATATTTTCATCAAATGGTTTAAAATTCACTTTTTAATCATCATTTAAGTTGAATCGATCATCAAATCAAATTTAATCAAAGATTTAACCACATTTCATAAAAAGAACAAACACAAAATCTTTTTGGATTTTTGAATAAGAATTATGCATGAATATTTACAAAATCATGTTTAGTAAGAAATATATCATAGAAAGAAAATGCATGATAATCTCATCAATCCATAAAAAATGATACCAATAGAGATCAAATGAAATTCTCTCACCCTCATTGGCTTATTTTCCCCACTAATCAAGAAAGAACTAGGAATGGGAACCTATAAGAAATTGGTAATATTAAGCAAACTATATACCTAGATAGTAATGGATTTTTTTCCCCAAGTGATTGGAATGGACAAAATTGACCTCTTTCACCTTAGCTTCCTTTTGAGGTACAATACACTCAACCTTATTTTGAGAACCAACTATGGAAGCCTTCACTCTAAGTTCATACCTAGGAAAATCTATACCTACTATAGGTATCCATCTCACTTCCCTCCTAAGATTCTAATGCTCAGTCCTTGGAAATTGAGTTTGATGTCCAGGTCTAGGAATGTTACCTCTGGCCTCACCATTGCCTTACACTAGAAATGAATATCGTCAATAGGATTCCTACGAAACATGTTTTTCCTATTTCCAACGAACTTTTGATTTCCCTTATTCAATCACCAACAAGCTTGATTTGAATGATCATATATTTGACAAATAGTAAAATAAGATACGTCCTTTCTTTAAAAAAAATTCACATTCCTTCTTAAGTATTTCTTTAAAAATTATGCTTTTTGACCAACTCTTCCAAGACTTTTCTTTTTAAAATAAAAATGCACAACATGGTTTGACTTACCACAAAAACTACAACCAAATTCATTTTTAGTAATCTCAGATTTAGATCCAAACTCCTTATTTTGAAACATAAGAGTTTGTACCTTATCTTCCTTGTGAGCACTTGAACTTTCAACATCTCAAACATTGAATCATTGAACCCAATCCCATGATTGTTTGGTTTTGGCTAAGCATTATGCAATAAAATTCTATTAATAACATTTGTTATATCATGTATATTGATTTGTAAATCCTTAGCATGCTCAATTTCAGTTTTCAATTTTTCAAAGTATATTTTTAAAATTTATTTTTTTAAGGACAATCTTTCTTTTTCTTTTAACATGATTGCAATTTATGATTTCAAAGACTCACACTAGTTAGTCAACACATCAACAACCTTTTCAAAGTAAAAACATTTTAATTGAATATTTTCAAGCTTTTCTTCTTTCTCATAAAGTTCATTTTGAAAAAAATTTAATTTTGACAAAAATATAATGTTGGTATTTTTAGTTTAAGAGACTTTTGACAGAGTTCTTCAAAATCGTCTTGAATGTTATTTACATCCTCATCACTCTCACCTTGTTATTCTTGAATCTAAGTGTATGAATTTTTTTCTACTACATAAAGACTTATCACTCAAAGACTTATCATTCATAGCTCTCTCATGATTTTTCATCACCACACTATCTAATGACATCATATCATCGTTTTTATTATCACTTTATTCTAGCCTAACCATAAAGGTTATTTTTCTTCCACACTCATCACTTGATGAAATATCTTCACTCTCGCTCTCCGAGTCACTTAATCTTGTTTTAGACTCTTTCTTTCTCTTCTCTCCACTCTTATTTTTCTCAAGCTTTTTTTAAATGAGTGGGACACACATTAATACGATGACCTCTTCCACCACAACCAAAATACTTGTCCTCAAACTTAGAATTTCCTTTCTTGAAATTACCATTCTCAACAAAAGAGTTATGTTTAGAAGACTTATATGGCTTTTATTCAAACTTCTTTCCATTTTTTGAAAAACGTTTTATTATTTTTATAAAACTTGATAAATCATTTAACAAAAAGTACCATATTTACTTCAACATTCTCTTTAGGTCTTCCAACACCTTTTCGAAAAACATTTTTACTTGAATCAACAACAGATGCCAAGTCCCTTTTTCGGTTTTATAACAACAACATTTTCTTATTGATCACAAATTTGAAATGATCCAACAAGCTCTTCAAGACAACACTTGATGGTGTCCTTGACATCATTCAAAATAGCAACCTTAGTACTAAATCTATAAGCTAAGGCTCTAAGAAGGTTTTTCACAACCTTGTTTGTAGAATCTTCTATCGTAAGTTGAAAGACACATTCAAAATCTCCCTCAACCTAGTATAGTAGTCATTGAAATAATTACTCTCCTACTTTCTCATGGTTTTGAATTTGGTTATGATCTTTTATAATTTTTCACATTTCATACTCAAATTTTCCTCATGTGTAACTCTCAAAATATCCCACGCCTCCTTGGCTTGCTCCAAATTAAGAATGCGATTGAACTCTTGAGTACTCACCAAAGAAAAATAAGGATTCAAAGCAACGGAATTAAACTTATAATCAACAAATTTGATATTCGTCCATAACAACCTTAGTTATAATCAACCGAATTAAAGTTATAATCAACAAATCTGTGGTAGGGTTTATCCAACCTTCTTCAACACTGATCCACACATGTCCGTGTTTGGATGTAAGATGTGCTCTCATTTGTACCTTTTTAATGCCCATAGTGTGAGCCATTCAAAGAAAGGTGGGCGACTTGTGGAAATAGAATCATAGAATTGATCCATAAGAGAAAAGTTATCAAAATTCACAAAACAATTAACTATTTAACCAAAATTCAAATAAGACATAATCAACACAAGATCTAATCAAGCACATTAATGTTATAAAAATGAGAATGTAGCATTGATACCAATTGACGGATATGTGTAATATTCTCAAGTAAACATAAAAAATAAACCTAGAAGAGGGGGGGGGGGGGGGGGGGTTATCAACAGGTTTGAATGCATTATAGGCCAATTTTTTGTACTTTCACAAAATTATTTCCAATTTTAAAATTCACAACATTTAATTTGATTAAAAAAAACCTTTCAAATGACTTGAATAACTCACACAAGATGAAATTAAGCGAATAGAGTGGTGAAACCTAGGTCTAAAACACTTAATCAAATTTTAAGCAAAATCACAATATACAAACTAAATACATGTGATGTCTGTGATCAATTGTGTATATGCAAAAAAAACATACACAAGCAAGCGTAAAACAAGGTTTATGAGGAAAACGCCCTACCTATAGGTAAAAAATCTTGACGCACTCTAATTCTCTTTTTACTTGAAAAATTATTTTACAAAAGACAATAAAATACCACTCACACAATCACTATCGTATAGTTATCTATGAACCTTTTAGCTTTCCCCCAAAGTCAATGAGAATCCACCATAAGCTCCATGTCGTGAACAAAGGAGTCCATTCTCTTCTTTGGAAGTCATGACACACTCCAAATTCTCTAATAATACGGAATACCTCCAACTTTTGATCATGGATTGGTTGATCATAGAAATTCAGCAAATGTTGATTGAATTGATAAAGGAGAGTGTGAAGATCTGATTAATCAACTCTCAATTCTCTTAAAAATACTATAGATAGAACAAAGATCAAAGTTTCAAAAGTTTTTAAAGAAGAAAAATGAGATTTGAAACTGAATATAGATAAAAGAGCTCTTAACTTTCAAAATTCTCTTAGAAGGATATTTTAATTGTGTAAAATTCAGATTATAAGAAATAAGAGGGAAATTGTCCTTTAAATATAAGATTTTCAAAATTTGGGTCTACGGTGCGCATGGTTAGATCTCGTCATGCGCACGATTTTGGGAAGTTTGGAATCATGGCCAAGGCCGTGCGCATGGAATCCTTTTGTAGTCGTGCGAACGGATGATGTGCACAGGCTCAATATAGAGTCGTGCGAATGGTTAAAGATAAAAACATTTTCGAAAGGCTTTAACTTGTTCAAAGTACAAGACCAACTCTCAAATCAGTTTCAAAAGAGTTTAAAAAACCCTGAGACTATTTAAAAGGCTTTTTTAATAAATTTTCAAAATCCTCACACATCTCCAAATCAAAGTGCAACATTTTAGAAAACAAAGTGCATGTGCGTGCTTAGCCTTGTATATTTCACAATAATGTGAAAGGATACAATCTCCACTTCATCGTGAATGTATGAAAATGGAAGACTTAAAAAAGTGATGTTCATGATCTTCAATCTTCAAGGTTCATCTAAATCTAATCTAAGATAAATGACTACATTTCACTCATGACGAATTAAGTCTACATGACTTGAAAAACTCAATCTGTCAAACATTTTGACACAAAAATCTATCCAACTAATATTAATACAAAATTCCATTTTCAATATCTACTTCTACTTGGATATTTATCATCAGGATACCAACGGGGAACGCATCCGATTATAAGACAAAGAACATCTGTCGGTCTACTTTATCAGCCATACTCTCCCTGAGGCAAAAATAAGATATATTCCCATTGAGAATATGGTCCCAACATTGATCACATCCGAAAGGAAGCTAGTGAACTACTTCAATGTTTACAAAATAGCCGTCCTAATGACTTATCCACTAAAGGAAGTTCTCAAGAAGGTATACATATCCAACAAGATAACAAAGGTCGTCCCAATGAATTATCTACTTCAACACTCATACTTGATATGGCAGTGTATTGTGATTCACATCTGATTGTGAATAAACTCAGTGGGGAATGTGAAGCCAGTGATCCCATAATGATCAACTATTGGGACAAGGTAAGAGGTTTATTGAATCCTTTTAAGTCATACTTAGTAAAATTGTTGCTCAGAAATATAAATAGCCACATTGACGCCTTATCCACTTTGGCATCATCCATTAACACAGATTTGAAGATAATGGTCTTTGTTGCATATGTTAATAGACCAAACATCGATGAACCATATCCCACCTCGGATATCTTGCAGATCCAGCTAGATCCCTCCTGAATGTAACTGATCATGTCCATTTTAAAGGATGGCTATCTACCATTATATGGTAAGGACGCTCACAAAATAAAAATTTAATCAACAAGGTTATGCATTAACTCTTAGGGAAAACTTTATTGTCGTTCATTCACATGACCTCTCCTCAAATGTATCTGTAAAATGAATGTGTGATACTAATTTAATAAAATTCACAAGTTTCCAATTTAGACTTATTTAATCGGTGTCAATTTTTAATCTAATTTAATTCATGCCTAAAACATGCAACTACGTGTGGATAAATCAAACACTCATAAATAAATTGTTGACACACATATTTAAGGAAAAAATTCGTTTCGAGTAAAACTTTTTATTTCACAACTAATACTCACAATGATTACAAGTTAAATCTGCAATGGATTAACCTCGGTAAACCCACATAGGGCGCAACCTAAATTAGCAATGGAATTACGCAGTAACTCCAAAATAACCGCAGTTCAGTCAACCCAGGAACACCCATGAGTATCCCTTTTGACATGCAGTCACGTCAGCCCAACACCTCCCTTAAGTTGCACCTAGATCAGTAGTAGAGATCTTATCTACAAGAGAAACTTTACAAAAATTATGTTCTTGGGTTCCAAAATTATTCACATAAAGATTGGGATGATTTTTGAATTGAAAACAAAAATAAAACTCTCAAAAGTGAGAAGACAAACGTTTCTGCCAAAGCAGTTTTCGTAGAATGAAATTCTGAGGTCTTCTGAACCAAAATGAAGTTGTTTAACATGTTATTTATAAAAACATTAAGGCGGCGCATCGCTCCAACGAAAGTAGAATCTCACTCGAATGGTGACACACGTCGCTCGAACGAGCTTCGCGTGACATAAGGTTGTCGCTCGAACGAGATCCTCTGTCGCTCGAATGAGATTAAAAAAAATTATTCCGTCTTCAAAAATCTGCCTCAACACTTATAAAAATATTTTTGACAAAAAACTCCACAGAACACTTATAAAATATTTTGTAAAATATATCCCAACACTCTAAGTGAAATGTTTATGCAATTAAACACCACCTTACCAAAATTAATCTAGTGGACGCTTGAATGTTGAAGAACTTTAATATTCGGATCCGTCTTAATGCATGATTGAACTTGAATAAGTCTTCGACGATTGTAACGGTATACGACATACTCAAATGTAAACAGGACTTATAAAATATGTCCTTACAAATATCCACCTATGTCTGTGCCGATACAAAATAAAACATCCGAATTATCAAATAAAAATGCCTATACAAATCTAATACCCTAATATAAACCCAGAATTAAAAAGGTACTAAACATGCAAGTCTAAAACTTTCTCTTCAAGATCTTCAAATCTTTAAGCTTTTCTCATCAGGGTGTGCAAAATAATGATCTTCAATTTGGTACCTACACACATGAGATAAAGTAAATACCTTCGTGACGCATCGCGTTTGAATTAATATAAGAATAAATCAATTAATAATCAAATCTCCCCCATAATGCAAAAACTCCCCCATAATTCCTTCTCCCACTTTTTATTTTTTCAAAATAGATAAGGAAAAGAATAAACAAAATAAACATGGAGTTGTCACGAAAAATATGCATAGCAAATATGGATCAAACTACGCTCATGCAAAAGAGTAACTCAAAAGCTTCCACAAATTATTTTTGATTTTTTAATTTTTCAACTAAAAATGCAAAAATAATTTTACAAAAATTACACACCATGTATTTACACTAAGACAGCCAAATCATGGAAATAGAATGAATGGATTTGAACATATTCGATAGGCAAATCAAAGCAATCAAACATAGCATATGTGCACGACGAATATGTGTAATCCTAACGAATGAATCTCAAAATCATCCTTAGGTGTCGAAAGTGTTGAATTTAAATGACATCGACTCAATCCATCAACACATCAAAGTCAAGAATGATTCTCACACCAATAACGTCAAAAACTGTGTAATGCTTTTTCATGACGCTGTAAGGACGTGCAAACCAATTGATTTATTTTCCATCCAAACTCCCTCATAAATAATTATGCATTTATTTTTCTTTTGAGGTGGCCCCTTTTTGGCATATATAACTTTTTATTGCCTTTTATTTTTTCGGGCACTTTTCAAACGGTGACTTTCACGGCGAGTTAATTTTGTACTCTCGTAGCCATTTCCCGTGTTTCATTCATCATTTTTAATTTAATTCCTCACGGGAAACAGTTCTTACATGAACTACTTTCATTGTCAAGTTTTATCGCATATGGTTCGTTTTGATGACAAAATTGAGATGACAACATTCCAAACAATATGTGATAGACACGTATAATAATCAAAAAAATATGTGCAAGTGTTCATTAAAGTAAATTATGAGTCAAACATGTAGGTAGTAACAATTAATCATATCTCAATGAATACAAACATTATAAAGAACATAAATGGAATGATGACGCATATCAAAACACTATTAAATATTCACATGGATGTGGAATGGAATTCTGACTCAGTCTTCCTAAATGTCCATTCAAATACGATGCAAAATAAAATACAAAACTCTTTTTGTCTTTTTTAAAAATTTATCAAAATAAAATCTATTTGGAATTTTCAAATATTTCTAAAAAAATAAAATCTTTTTGAATTTTTCCAAAAATATATCAAAAAAGGAAAACATAACTACAAAAATGGTACACACTAGCAATAGGCTAAAATATCATCATGCAAATCATCCTATGCTAGCAAACAAGTCTAAACCTCAACCGTTAGGTGCGGTGGAGTTATCCAAAGGTGGTGACATCCTATGAAAAACATTAGTCAAGTCATGTGAAGTGACTTAAAACTTTACCTTCTCCCTAAGATGTGCAAACTCTCTTGTGTAATCATTCAGAGCATCATGTGTGGGTGCATGTGGGTAAACATGTGTAGTAGCAAAATATGACAAATACCCCAACTTAAAACAAAACTCCCTACGGTGTCATCTCTTTTTTCAATTGGTGCAAACATATATAGGACTAGGTACACCTCTCTCAAAACGTCTCCTACGAACCCTCCTATCAGGTACGGGATGCCTAGGTGGATCTATCACAAACTTTGGAACCGGCACGGATGCAACGATGAAAGTGGATGCACCGTCATGACATATTCCTCATCTCTCAAAATCACCCAAAAAGATATTGAGAACCATTTTCCCAACCTTCTTAGATGCGTTCACCAAAGGTACTTTGACCTCCCAGGCACGTTCGAGATCACTCTCGTGTTGGAATACACGTGTCGTCAAACTAGACATCGTGTTGATCAAATCAATCTTTTCCTGATCTAAAGAAATCAATTGTTCACTCACAAAAACCTTAACCTTCTCTAGTTGACTTGATTTTTCATCAAACACCCTCAAAACCTCTAACTCTCTCTCCAAATATCGTACCATAAGAACTAAGTCCTTATTCCATTTATTAGTCTTTAAGGTCTCGGTGTACAAAGCTCTAAACAAAATTTGGAGCTCACTTTCATCTCCACTTTCACACTCACTATCACCCTCACTGAAAATAGTCAAACTATCATCCTCCTCGGGGGTATCACATGTACAAATATCCTCATCAACATGGGAAAAACAAGGTGTGCTCACGTGGCTAGCTAAAAATGAGACAAATTTCCTTTGTGAAGACTCATCCCCAAAATTTTTCACCTCTTCCTCCCTATCGCTAAGAGTGGCTGGCATGACAATTTTCTTGCCCTTTCTCCTTAGCCTAGTGGGACACTTAAAAGCTCTATGCCCTATCCCCTCACACTCAAAACACTTATCTTCTTCCTCTGTCTCACCTTCTTTCTCTTCGCTCTCTTTGGACTCATTTTTATTTTTCTTAAAAAATCTTTTATTGGAAGAATTTTGTTTTGAAAACTTGAGAAACTTTTTAAAAAATTTGGCAATCATGGCCGTATAAAAATCAACAGCACTCTCAGAGTCGGACTCATAAACTTTCACTTTCTTTTTCTTCTCTCTCGTGGACACTTCCTCTCCCTTCCTAGACTGGCTCTAAGTGTTATCCCTCTATCCTTCGGCTTGACATTGTCAAGAAACATATCAATTTCATAGTTTAGGCAAAATAGTCACTTTTGGGATAAAACGTTTAGGCAGCGATCTTAAAATCTTTTTAACCATTTGTGCATCAGGTATGGGCTCATCAAGATTGAAACTATTGTTGAAAATGTCAGATAAACGTGCAAAAAAATCATCAAAACACTCAGATTCAAGCATGGTAATCGTTTCAAATTGAGTAGTTAAATATCGAATTTTAGACTTTTTGACCACATTTGTGCCTTCGTGGGTAAGTTGTAAAATGTCCCACATTTCTTTTGACGTGGTGCACGTCATAATAGGTCAAAAATCCTCAGTAGTGATGGAACCAGAAATTGCACTCAACCCACGTGAATTAAAAGTGATCCATTTAAATTCGTCCTCAGTCCAGGTAGTCACAAGCTTTAAAGAAGTTACGTTATCAACAGTGATAGTGGGAGGCGTCCACCCTCTTTCACAAACTAACCAAATGCGCTCATCAATGGCCTTTAACTGTGATCTCATACGTGTTTTCCAGTAGGCATAATTAGAACAGTAAAAAATGGGCATCCGATTATATAATTGCTCTATTGGAAAAATTATGATTTTTGCATAAAACAGATTAAAAAAAATCAATATCACACAATTCTTTAGAACATATGCATACACAATAAATTAGTGTAACCCGCTCTAATACCAATTTGAAAAGTGAGTGTGTGATACTGATTTAATCAAATTCGCAAGTTTTCAATTTAGACTTATTTAATTGGTGTCAATTTTTAATCCAATTTAATTCGGCCCTAAAATATGCAACTACGTGTGGATAAATCAAATAATCATAAGTAAATTACTCACGCACATATTTCATAAAAAAATCCCTTTCGGGCAAAACCTTTTATTTCACAAATAATACTCACAATGATTACAAGTGAAATCTGTAATGGATTAACCTCAGTAAACCCATATAGGCCGCAACCTAAATCAACAATTGAATTCCATAGCAACTCCACACGAACCTCAGTTCAGTCAGCCCAAGAACATCCACGAGTACTACCTTTTGACACGCAGCCACATCAGCCCAACACCTCCCTCAAGTGACACATAGATCAGAAGTAGATATCTTCTTTACAAGAGAAAATTCACAAAAATTGTGTTCTTGGGTCACATAAAGATTGGGATGATTTGTGAATTGAAAAAAAAAACTAAAACTCTCAAAAGTGAGTAGACAAATGTTTCTGCCAAAGCAGTTTTCGTACAATGAAATTCTCAGGTCTTCTGAACCAAAATGAAGCTTTTTAACACCCTATTTATAAAAATGTTAAGGCATCGCGTCGCTCAAACGAAAAGGGCATCTCGCTCGAACGGTGATACACATCGCTCGAACGAGCTTCCCACGACATAAGGTTGTCGCTCGAACGAGCTTCTCTGTCGCTCGAACGAGATTAAATAAAATAAATAAATTTGTATTTCATCTTTAAACATCCGCTTCAACACTTAAAAAAATATTTTGTGACAAAAAACTCCTCTCCAACACTTAAAAAATATGTTGTAAAAAATATTACAACACTCTAAGTGAAATGTTAAGGTACTTAAACACAACCTTACCAAAATTAATCTCGCGGAGGCTCGAATGTTGAAGAAATTTGATATTCGGATCCATCTTGACGCATGATTGAACTTGAATAAGTCTTTGATGGTTGTAGTGGTATACGACATACTTAAATGTAAACAGGACTTATAAAACATGTCGTTACAATATCCATCCAGATTAAGTGGAAGGGATCCTCAAAAAGATGCATGAAGTCAACAGTGGAGCTTATGCAGGTGGAAAATCACTCGCTTATAGGGTGATCTCTTAGGGATATTGGTATACTTTCATGTAGAAAGATCCCGCAAGTGTGCTAAATGTAAGGAATTTTCTCCAATTATCAAGCAACCGAACGATGATTTAAATCCTCTAACAAGTCCTTAGCATTATTCTCAATTAGCCATGGACATCGTGGGGCCTTTACATATAGCAACTGAAAATAGGAAATAATTGATAATTGACATAGATTACTCCATTAAGTGGGTAGAGGTAAAGACACTCACTCATATTAGGGAAGTAGATGATAGACGGTTTGTTTGGAAAAACATCGCTACTAGGTTTGGGATCTCTAGAGCTTTGATAACTGATAATGGGATCTAGTTCGATAATGACACTTATAGAGACTTTTGCGCAGAGCGTGGGATCAGGATCCTCTATGCTTCATCCATCTTTGAATATTTTAACGACTAAGCCAAAATAAAAAATAAGAATTTGATATCCGGAATTAGGCATGGATCGGAAAATGCGAAGGGAAGATAGGTGCACGAGCTATTTTCCTTCCTTTAGTCCTATAAAATAATCCACTTGAGGCCTATGGGAGAAACCCCATACTACTTGACATATAGCATGGAAGCAGTTCATCCCTCTAAATATCAGTCTTCCAACCTTGAGGCCGAATATTTTTGAAGATGGATAGAAGGATGGTCGAATAGACCACGAAATGGATCTAGTGGAAGGATAAAGGGATCAAGCCCTCATACTATAACACTCCCTATTTTTTCACGCCCATTTGATCAGACTGAACATTAATTACAAGGATCTATAAACAATTTATATCATTCTCAATATTAATGAAACCATAAAAATGATAGTAAATAAAAACCATCCATAAAGTGAAACTCAATAAAGTATGACAATAAGAATAAATGAGCTGAGATAAAACTGAAACTCCAATAAAATTAAATCCACTATAATAAAAATCTCTTTTATATAAATATCTCAAATGGAATAAAAGAAATGGAACAGTGACAACCTCTAATTAAAACTCTTGAATACCACTTACTACTACAAAGGATCAACAATTCATATTCTAAGGATGACAAGATGAATCTTCAACCATTACAATTCTAACCTCTAAACATGTTATTCCTCTATATCATAATAATTATTCTTGTGGGGGAAAAAGGTTTATCAATTTAGGCCCTAAAGTTGCAAGAAATAACTTGCAGTATCAAAACAGTCATAATCGCGCGACTCATTTACGATAAACATGCCATCATGTAGACACTCATATGTAAGAGATACATCACCCCGCGTCCTAAGTGATATACTACACGAGTGTCCCAACCCAAGGAATAATTTAACACTAATAAGTCTTTAACATTAGAATATAAAAAACTATCGTGTAACTAAATACTAATATATGATGCAACTAACTACACATGTATAAAATACACCCCTAAAACCCTCATATGTAAAAAATCATTAATATTTTCACGGTCTCATAAACGTAATATTTCTTTTGTCTTAACATCTTTTAATTAAACATTTTCATCACGTAATTACGACATGTGTACACAATACAATCTCGAATGAACTTCCACTCATGTCACCCATATAATATGATGTACACAATATCATAGCAAAACACATGTATATGACATAGGGATTTAATCAAAGTATCCATCACCGAAATAATATAATACACATAACAGCCATATGAAGGTATCTACCATCGAGGGACTTTCTCGTGATTTAATCGGTAAATTCATAAGAGTCCCTCACCGAATGGATTTCAAAATAGCCACACATGAAAAATGAGGGATCACTACGCAATCACACCATCGGGTAGTCCCATACCAAAACTCCTCTAATGGAGCAGATCATCAGCCTCTCTCATTGCGAAACATAAATCGTCTGAACGTATGATCTTAGCATGTTAACACGCAGTAACACCATCGAATAATTCTACTTATGGATTGAACAATTTGAATCCCACATCATGAGGTGGTGTCCATCCTGAATGTGTGGTCATAACACATCGACCTCCACAAAGTCCTTCGTCATTAGTCAGGCATGTGGTGCACCATCACAACCACTTGAATCAATAACCCCTACTGATAGATTCAACACGAGTATCCGATCTGTTCACATAATATATATATATATATATATATATATATATATATAACGTAATACATAATAGCGTGTACTCTCAAGCGTACCCAAACTATCCCAATCCCCATTGTCGAATTATCCAATACATTCTTAGGTTTATTAGCTCTCAAACATTTTTAAAATCCTCCTCCTAGTTTATCACCCTTTAAACTATGATTACATATCTCTATATATTATGTTTTGTAATATACATATGCAACACAACATGGATCACTAAGTTATTTAAAGGCTTATACTCTCAAACCATAATTAACACCCCAAATATTTTAGTTCGTTATCTTACAAACCATATGTCCCAATCTAAATATATCTATATACCTCATATCTTATAATGTATATACTTAAAAAATTCAACTAAATCTATCCAAATGAGAACAAAATAAATAACCTAACAAAACCCTAGACGCATCACAACAATAGTGCTAGATCGATTCTATCCCAACCCAATTAAATCGATCATCCAGATCAAAAGTCCTTCCTCTAAAAGAATATTCATAGCGGCCTTAATCTCCATCAAAGTCACACCCAATCTTCAAAACATATGTTAAACCCCATCTTGAGGTGTATAAACTATATATTCATGTTCCTAATTCGATTCTACAACGAATAAGGTCATTCTAATATGAATCAAGGTTCAAATTGTCAAAACCCGATTTAAACGTAACGTAAAACCCTCAAAATCCAACATACGGGGTGCCAGCCATCGCTGCCGAACTATGCCGGGCGTGAACTAAATAAACACCATTCTTAGCATGAGACAGATATGAGACATAAATAATCAGTCCATAAGATAAATAATTGAATCAATCTCAAATGATCATAAACCACTAAGCGATAAAAGATCCATCACATGCTAACTCCGAATAAATCCAATCTCCAAAAATGATTAAATAAAACCTGAATAAAAAAGATCTGAATAATTAAACATAAATCCTCTAAACAACTTTGGAACCGAATGGCCTAATAAAACTCCATTGAACTCTCAAAATTAAGTACGACTGGAAAATAAAGTCTAACTAAACTATGCAATAAAATAAATAACTCTATCTACACATACAAATGATAACTCCGATAAACTTATGCAGCTTCTCTAATTCTAATCCTGAAAATGATTAGTCAACTCATGGGTCAGAGCCAAAGCCCCGAGCAAGAATACACACTACTCCCCTAAAATAGGATCCTTGAATCTAGATAGTAGCAATATACGCAATAAATATCACAATAGAATATTTTAAATTAAACGCAATAAATATAAATCACTAACTACCCTCATAAGTCCCAATTTATAAAGGTACACCAATATGATTTTAAATCCCCAAGTCCCACGATGTTAATTTAATTAAATTAACCAACTTTATTGTTCTCACTTTTTTTTAAAAGTGTCAAACTTCTCATTGCCAATCGTCATCCGACCCGTTTAAACTGCCGGCACCGACACATGACAAGGTTCCACACACGACACGACATAAATCATCCTCTGACCCGTTTAAAATGTCAGGCCCGACACATTATATCGCCATAAATTTTAATACTCGTTTTTATCTTAGCCATTAATTCTCAATTTCTGATCACCCACCCTTTTAATCGATGTGAGATCCTCAAAATGCCCCTTAGTCCCATAACTAAGGGTCCCCGAGTTATTATTACTTCCTAGCCTATGTATAGGAAGAATTTATATCCTAAACATCGACCTAGTCTCATTTCTAGGCTAGCGTAACGATGAAAAAGTACCCAAAATCAACCCACCCCCAAGATGATAAAAACGCGATAATCTACCCTCACTAGTCCCATACCTAGACGACGTAAATCATTAAAAGTCCTACCCACTAGTCCCATACCTAGAAGGCATCCTAAAGTATAGGGAGAGCAAAATTACCCAACAACCCATCGTCACAAAGGCAACATAACAATACAAAAAAGTCACACAAACAAGCATAATTAATCAACGTATAAAACTACGCATGATAGTCCAATTCAATTTAATCATAAATTAATTATCACCTCGTCATAAACCTCCAATTAATCTCATTTGATTATTTAAATTAAATATACCGCTATTTCATCTTTTAAAACATCAAACTTCTAATTTCTTTGTTTCAACACAAATTACATGAGTTATACTCGCCCAAATCCAATTATTTTAAAACTATGGTTTTTCTATATGAAACCTACACCAATAAAACCCAAAATCACTCACGATCCTACGCACCCAAAGGGTTATGAATATTATTCAGATTACATGATTTTATAAAAGCAACCCCATAGTTAGTGTCCACCTTTTCTAATTAAGTTACTAATTATTTTAAAGAAAACATGTAATTAAGTATTTATGCGACACTTAAAACACATATTACTAAAGGAAAAGAATAGAGCATTCATGTCTGTGAAGATTTTGTTGAAAATTTGATTAGAAATCTGGATTCCTCTCGAAAAATTAGCAAAGAAGGGTTCTTGAAACAATCTTGATTAATGCCCAATTAAGCATCCCAAAACTTGTGACAAAAACTTGATTGTGTTGGAGGTTGATGATTATGGTAGAGAGGAAAACTATTTGTAAGTGTTTTCTAGAGAAAAACTTGAGAAAAGTGATTATAAGAAGTCACGATTAATGAAGATTATATACTAATTAGGAGTCCTAATCCCATTCAAATTCTACAAAGAAATCGATCCTCTGCCTCAAATCTGGGCAGAGTCGATCGATCGATCGAACAGGTACGCGACCAATGCCATTCCCCTACGTTTAATACCATTTAACTAAAAATCATTTTTTTTATTAGTCACGGCCTAAATCCATGACAATTTTTTTTAAAGGCTAAACTTAAAACTCTCATAAAAACTTCATTTTAAATCCGATTTCTATTCCGCTTGAAGTTTTATTCTTCTAAAATCATAACCAACATATTTATTTAATAAAAAAACATTAAATTCAAAAATTTATTTTTCTTGAATATTCTAATTAATTAATTAAATTAATTAATAAAAATACGGGGTGTTACATACTTCCCCACTAGCAAACAATTTCGCCCCCGAAATTAGACGAAGTATACACATCAATGCGTAAATCTCGCAAAAGGAAATAAGGCTCACATATTCCTACCCCATAAAATAACACAATTAGGCGCCCATACACCTAATTCTACACACATCAACCCCACAAGCAACAAAATAATATATATTGCCTATATACATATGCATAACTAAGAAAATAGAGGCGTACCACACTCTCCCAAAAATCTCCACTCGATCCTATATCCGAAAGTCATCAAAATGCTAACGTCCTCAAATTAAATCTCAACATCAAAAATTGATACATACGATACCTAACATCTGCACTAAAATATCTAAAATAATTATCGTCTCCAAAATCCATTTTAAGGATCCTCACATCAAGCTTACTAATTCTAAACTCAATGCTTACAACGTCCTAGCATCAAAACTTAACATCTCCAAGAAACACATCTAACAAGTATGATAGACTCTCTACCTTAAGGAGTACGAATCAACAAAGAGAATCAATAATTTTCAAAGAGGAAGCTAAACGGATTCATAACCTACAATACCTAAGACCATGCTCTGATACCATCTGTCACACCCCGCAAAATCAGACAGACGGGGTGGCTAGCCACCGCCGCCGAACTATGTCGAGCATGAACTAAATAAATATCATGAGACAGATATGAGACATAAATAATCAGTTCATAAGATAAATAATTGAATCAATCTCAAATGATCATAACCACTAAGCGATAAAAGATCCATCACATGCTAACTCCGAATAAATCCAATCTCCAAAAATGATTAAATAAAACCTGAATAAAAAAGATCTAAATAATTCAACTTAAATTCTCTAAATAATTTTGGAACCGAATGGCCTAATAAAACTCCAATGAAGTCTCATAATTAAATACGACTGGAAAAGAAAGTCTAACTAAACTATGCCATAAAATAAATAACTCCAGCTGCACATCCAAATGATAACTCCGATAAACTTATGCAGCTTCTCCAATTCTAATCCTGAAAAAGATTAGTCAACGCATGGGTCAGAGGCAAAGTCCCGAGCAAGAATACACACTACTCCCCTCAAATAGGATCCTTAAATCCAGACAGTAGTATTATACGCAATAAATATCACAATAGAATATTTTTAAATTAAACGGGATAATTAAACGTGATAAATATAAATCACTAACTACCCGCAGAAATTCCCATTTATAAAGGCACACCAATATGATTTTAAATTCCCAAGTCCCACGATGTTAATTTAATTAAATTAACCAACTTTATTGTTCTCACTTTTTTTTAAAGTGTCACACTTCCCATTGTCAATCGTCCTCTGACCCGTTTAAACTGCCGGCCCCGACACATGACAAGGTTCCACACACAACACAACATAAATCGTCCTCTGAACCGTTTAAAATATCGGTCCGACACATTATGTCTCCACAAATTTTAATACTCGTTTTTATCGTAGACATTAATTCTCAATTTCTCAATTTATAATCACCCCACCCTTTTAATCGATGTGAGATCCTCAAAATACCCCTTAGTCCAATAACTAAGGGTCCCCAAGTTAATATTACCTCCTACCCTATGTATAAGAAGAATTTATATCCTACACTTGGACCTAGTCTCATGCCTAGGCTAGCGTAACGATGAAAAAGCACCCAAAATCAGCCCACCCCCAAGATGATAAAAACGCGATAATCTACCCTCACTAGTCCCATACCTAGAAGGCATAAATCATTAAAAGTACCACTCACTAGTTCCATACCTAGAAGGCATCCTTAAGTATAGGGAGAGAAAAATTACGCAACAACCCGTCGTCACAAAGGCAATATAATAATACCAAAAAGTCACACAAACAAGCATAATTAATCAACGTATAAAACTACGCATGATAGTCCAATTTAATCATAATTTAATTATCACCTTGCCATACACCTCCAATTAATATCATTTAATTATTAAAATTAAATATACCGCTATTTCATCTTTTAAACATCAAACTTCTAATTTCATTATTTATACACAAATTACATGAGTTATACTCCCCCAAATCCATTTATTTTAAAACAAGGGGTTTTCTATATGCAACCTACACCAATGAACCCCAAAATCACTCACGAATCCTACGAACCCAAAGGGTTATGAATATTATTCAGATTAAAAGATTTTATAAAAATAGCCTCATAGTCAGTGTCCACTTTTTCTAATTAAGTTACAAATTATTTTTAAGAAAACAAGTAATTAAGTGTTTAGGCAACACTTAAAACGCATAATACTAAAGGAAAAGAATAGAGTATTCATGCCTATGAAGATTGTGTTGAAAATATGATTAGAAATCTGGATTCCTCTCGAAAAATTAGCAAAGAAGTGTTCTTGAATCAATCTTGATTAAGCCCCAATTAAGCCTCCTAAAACTTGTGACAAAAACTTGATTGTGTTGTAGGTTGATGATTATGGTTGAGAGGAAAATTATTTGGAAGTGTTCTATGGAGAAAACTTGAGAAAAAGTGATTATAAGTAGTTCCCCCACAATTAATGAAGCTTATATACTAATTAGGAGTCTTAATCCCATTCAAAGTCTATAAAAAAATCGACCCACCGCCTCAAATCTGGGCAGAGTCGATCGATCGAACAGGTAAGCGACTCATGCCTTTCCCCATCATTTAACACCAATTAACTAAAAATCAATTTTTTTATTAATCACGGTCTACATCCGCGGCAAATACTTTTTTTAAAGGCTAAACTTAAAACTCTCATAAAAACTTCATTTTAAATCCGATTTCGATTACACTTGAAGTATTATTCTTCTAAAATCATAACCAACATATTTATTTAATAAAAAAAATTAAATTCAAAATTTTATTTTTCTTGAATAGTCCAATTAATTAATTAAATTAATTAATAAAAACACGGGGTGTTACATACTTCTCCACAAGCAAAGAATTTCGTCCTCGAAATTAGATGCAGTATACACATCAACGCGTAAATCTCGCAAAAGAAAATAAGGCTCACATATGCCTACCCCGTAAAATAACACAATTAGGCGCCCAAACATCTAATTTTACTTGCATCAACCCCACGAGCAACAAAATAATATATATATTACCTATATACATACGCATAACTATGAAAATAAAGGCGTACCACACGCTCTCAAAAATCTCCACTCGATCCTATATCCGAAAGTCATCAAAATGCTGACGTCCTCAAATTAAATCTCAACATCAAAAATCGATACATACGATACCTAATATCTGCACTAAAATCTCTAATATAATTATCGTCTCCAAAATCCATTTTAAGGATCCTCATAACAAGCTTAGTAATTCTAAACTCAATGCTTACAGCGTCCTTAACTCAAAACTTAACATCTCCAAGAAACACATCTAACAAGTATGCTATACGCTCTACCTTAAGGAGTACGAATAAAAAAAGGGAATCAAAGATCGGCAAAGTGTAGGCTAAACGGACTCATAACCTACGAGACCTAAGATCATGCTCTGATACCATCTGTCACACCCTGCAAACTCCGACAGACGGGATGGCTAGCCACCGCCGCCGAACTATGCCGGGCATGAACTAAATAAATACCATTCTTAGCATGAGACAGAAATAATCAGTCCATAAGATAAATAATTGAATCAATCTCAAAAGATCATAAACCACTGAGCGATAAAAGATCCATCACATGCTAACTCCGAATAAATCCAATCTCCAAAAACGATTAAATAAAACCTGAATAAAAAAGATCTGAATAATTCAACATAAATCCTCTAAACAACTTTAGAACCGAATGGCCCAATAAAACTCCAATGAACTCTCATAATTAAATACGACTGGAAAAGAAAGTCTAACTAAACTATGTCATAAAAAAAATAACTCTAGCTGCACATCTAAATGATAACTCCGATAAACTTATGCAGCTTCTCGAATTCTAATCCTGAAAAGGATTAGTCAACGCATGGGTCAGAGCCAAAGCCCCGAGCAAGAATACACACTACTCCCCTCAAATAGGATCCTTGAATCTAGACAGTAGCAATATACGTAATAAATATCACAATAGAATATTTTAAATTTAACGGGATAATTAAACGCGATAAATATAAATCACTAACTACCCGTAGAAATTCCCATTTATAAAAGGATACCAATATGATTTTAAATCCCCAAGTCCCATGATGTTAATTTAATTAAATTAACCGACTTTATTCTTCTCACTCTTTTTAAAGTGTCACACTTCTCATTGTCAATCGTCCTCTGACCTGTTTAAATTGTCGGCCCCGACACATGACAAGGTTCCACACACGACACGATATAAATCGTCCTCTGACTCGTTTAACATGCCAGCCCCGACACATTATTTCGCCACAATGATTAATGCTCGTTTTTATCTTAGGCATTAATTCTCAATTTCTCAATTTATAATCACCCCACCCTTTTAATCGATTTGAGATCCTCAAAATACCCCTTAGTCCCATAACTAAGGGTCCCCAAGTTATTATTACGTCCTACCCTATGTGTAGGAAGAATTTATGTCCTAAACTTCAACCTAGTCTCATGCCTAGGCTAGCGTAATGATGAAAAAGCACCTAAAATCAGCCCACCCCCAAGATAATAAAAATGCGATAATCTACCCTCACTAGTCTCATACCTAGAAGGCGTAAATCATTAAAAGGCCTACCCAGTAGTCCCATACCTAGAAGGCATCCTAAAGTATAGGGAGAGCAAAATTACCCAACAACCCGTCGTCACAAAGGCAATATAATAATACCAAAAAGTCACACAAACAAGCATAATTAATCAACGTATAAAACTACGCATGATAGTCCAATTCAATTTAATCATAATTTAATTATCACCTCGTCATAAACCTCCAATTAATCTCATTTAATTATTTACATTAAATATACCGCTATTGCATCTTTTAAAACATCAAACTTCTAATTTCATTATTTCAACACAAATTATATGAGTTATACACCCCCAAATCCATTTATTTTTGAACTAGGATTTTTCTATATGCAACCTACACCAATAAAACCCAAAAGCACTCACAAATCCTACGAACCCAAAGGGTTATGAATATTATTTAGGTTAAAAGATTTTATAAAAACAACCCCATAGTTACTGTCCACTCTTTCTAATTAAGTTACTAATTATTTATAAGAAAACATGTAATTAAGTGTTTAGGCGACACTTAAAACGCATAATACTAAAGGAAAAGAATAGAGTATTCATGCCTTTGAAGATTGTGTTGAAAATATGATTAGAAATCTTGATTCCTCTCGAAAAATTAGCAAAGAAGTGTTCTTGAATCAATCTTGATTAAGCGCCAATTAAGCCTCCCAAAACTTATGACAAAAACTTGATTGTGTTGGAGGTTGATGATTATGGTTGAGAGGAAAATTATATGGAAGTGTTCTCTGGAGAAAAACTTCAGAAAAAGTGATTATAAGAAGTCCCCCCATGATTAATGAAGCTTATATACTAATTAGGAGTCCTAATCCCATGCAAAGTCTACAAAGAAATTGACCCACCACCTCAAATCTGGGCAGAGTCGATCGATCGACTCTCTACGCGACCAATGCCATTCCCCTTCGTTTAATACCATTTAACTAAAAATCAATTTTTTATTAGTCACGGCCTAAATCCGTGACAAATGTTTTTTTAAAGGCTAAACTTAAAACTCTCATAAAAACTTCATTTTAAATCCAATTTCGATTCCGCTTGAAGTTTTATTCTTCTAAAATCATAACCAACATATTTATTTAATAAAAAAACATTAAATTCAAAATTCTATTTTTCTTGAATATTCCAATTAATTAATAAATACACGGGGTGTTACACGTAACTTCATCCCCCAACATCAATTGGTGAAATTTAAATAGAATTTCGGATTCCAAAGCATCAAATTGACACAGAACAGTCATTTAACATGGAATAGGATTCAAAATTGTCAAAACCCAATTTAAACATAACTTCATCCCTAAACTTAAATTGGTCCAATTAACATACAATTTTAGATTCCAAAACATGAAATTAACACAGGACAATCATTTTAACACGAATTACGGTTCAAATATGTTAAAACCCAATTTAAGCTTAACATCATCCCCAAACTTCAATTGGTCCAATTTACATACAATTTCAGATTCCAAAACATCAAAGTAAGACAGGACAATCATAACAATAAATGATCCAATCCTAATTATCCATTATAACACAAAGTTATAACCCAAAATGATTCAATTAAATGTTTCCAACAAAAATCCTCGATTAAGTCAGATTACAAAACCCATTAAAAGTTTAATTCATAAACCCAATTAAACCCAATACAAACATAATTCAGATAGTAGACCAAATCTCAAAAAATGCTTCTAAATCCCAAATCAAAATGCAAGATATATAGATCATAAACCAGTTACATACTATACTGTTGTAAAGCAAGATATTTCTTGCCTGAAGGGTACGAACGAGTGAGCCTTCCTCTTGACCCCTCCTAAGTTCTCCTAAATTTCTAAGGCAACCAGGGTTTGTGATTTGGGTATAATGTGTACAAGTAATGAAGTTTAACGCCCTAAAAATAAGGCTAAATCCGCAGGTGACCAAAGGGCCTAATTTTGGGCCTCTAAATGAGTCCAAAATACTACCTAAAGTAATCCAAAACTCATCCCAATGTATACCTACCCTATAAGGCCAATCCAAAGCGCTAAATATACTTATTAGGGCCTCTGTGACACTCTAGAGTCCAATGCAAACAGTACAATTTCACCACAGACGGTAATACCTCATGGCGAAAATAAAATATACACGCCTAATTATTATATGCGTAACACATAGTCCAATATCGTATAATGAATAATACCAATTAATTATTTATAACAAGCGACACAAAACCACATCACATGTAAAATTTAATTACCATCTAAATCATGCATTTCAATATTACTAAATCACTCAACTAATAATTTATCCCATTTATTAATTTATTTTTCAATTAATAAATAATAAATAAAAAATAAAATCCATAAAAATACAGGGTATTACATATACATCTTTTCGCTTACTAGCAAGATCTTTTTTGGAAACACGATAAAAAAGTCAAGGTCATAGAATTTCAGGTCAGTGACCTCATTCTCAGAAATCTCTAACTTGTGATGAAGAACCCCTTGAACGGAAAGTTAACACCGAATTGGCAAGGACCATACATAGTGGAATCAAAGGGAGGAAGAGGATCCTTCCACCTAAAAAATGTAGATGGCAAAAGAGTACCAAGTTCATGGCATCTCATAAACCTTAGGAAATTTTTTCATTAGTTAGGTTTGCCTTTTTATAAATGTTTTAATAAAGTGATTTAATAAAAGTTATTCCTTTACTATTGTGCCCATGCCATAGTTCTTCAACATAAAACCCACATGAAAATGGTGATACAACCCAAGTTGGGTCGGTCTGCCTATCATATACGTAAACCCACTTAAGAATTCAGTGGTATAACTTATAAATAATTTGGGGGCCTACATTTGGCACAAAACCCACTAGAACACGGTGATACAACCCAAGTTGGGATTGTCATATAGAATAGGCATAAATCCACTTAATTATTAAGTGGTATAACTTAAAAATAATTTAGGGGCCTACTTTTGGCATAAAACCCATCTGAAAATGGTGGTGAAATCCTAGTTGGACTGGTCAACCTAGAATAGGCATAAATCCATTTAAGAATAAAGTGGAAGAACTTAAAAAATAGTTGGGACCTATGTTTGGCACATACTCCACATGCGAATGATGGTACAAACCAAGTTAGGGATGGCAACGGGTCGGTTTGGGATCGGGTTTTAACTCTCCATCCCCATTCCCTTTAGAAAAACCATTCCCCATCCCCTCCCTGCTCCCCATTATAATGGGTTCGGGGATCCCCGTCCTCGTTTAAAACAAATATCGGGTTCCCCACAGGCAAACCGTTTTCATTTTATTTTTTTAAGAAAAAATTATCTGTTAAATCTGAATACAAATATTTGTTAGATTTATCTAAAATCAACTATACCAAGCATTTCAGGGGATGAGTAATCTGAAAAAACAACTTTGTTTGCAGTCTAAAAAAATAACTAATGATAATATAAGGGAATGAGTAACATTAATCACACATTAAGGGGATGAAAAAAACAACTAAAAAACAATCTGTAACATTAAGGGAATGAGTTTACAGTAAAGCGAAATCGTAACATAACTTTAATCAAGAGTCAGGGAGGGGATGAGTTTACAATAAAAAACAATCACACAACATAACAGTTTATCTCTTTACCAATCTCCAGCATAACAATTTATCTCTTTACGAATCTCCAATGTAACAGTAACAGCGGATAGTTTATCTTTTTATCGTATGAGTGATAGTTTATCTCTTTACCAATCGTAACAATAACAACGGAGAGAGAGAGAGAGAGAGAGAGAGAGAGAGAGAGAGAGAGAGAGAGAGAGAGAGAGAGAGACTTTACCTTACACGACCTTGTATGGCAGAAGCGGCGTGAGGATAAGGGGATGAGCAGCGCTGGCATGAGGATGAGGGGAAGAGCAGCGCTGGCGTGAGGATCAGGGGATGAGGGAGCTTCGTGCGTGAGAGTGAGAGAGAAGAGAGGGGGAGTGAACTGAACTCTCAAGAGAGGCATGAGTAAAGAGAGAGATTAGTTAGTGTTTATTTATTTAGATGTTTATATACTTATATATTTATTATAATATATATATATATATATATATAGGGAGAGGTTCAAAAGTGAACCAAAAGAATGCACTTTTTAATGAACCTACTAAGACATTAAAAAATTGATCCGTAATTTCTTGTTATAATTGGTCCGCGCCAGCGGTAATGGATAATTTTTCAATCCCCCCGCTGGCGCGGACCAATTACAACAAGAAATTCGGGATCAATTTTTTATATCTTAGTAGGTTCATTAAAAAGTTCATTCTTTTGGTTCACTTTTGAACCTCTCCCTATATATATATTAATAATTCCGGTATCCCCATGGAGACCCGAGGGTATACCTGAAATTGACCTGAATTTTTTGAGGATTTTTTTTACTCCCCGAACCCGACCCGATCCCCGAATTTTCTAGAATTTTTAGATGATTTTTTTCGGGTAACCGCGGGGATCCAAAATTTCGGGGAAAATTGCCATCCCTAAACCATGTAGGGTTGATCATCCCATAACAAGAGACTTGATAATTGGGTAATTATTACTTACTGAGTTATTGATCGGTCAAATATTTTACTCATTCATTAAATTTACAAGTTTCAATGATTGATATATAGAATCCATTAATATCGATTATGTGCTAAGGTTCAAGGTTTAAGTTAACTTGCATATAGTCAAAATTTAATTGGTAGTAAGTTCAGTAATAAATTCTAGAATTAAAATCCAAAACCAGATTGAACGATCACTTTTGCAACATATCACCATCTAAGGCATAATTAAGGTGATCAATATTAGTTATGTCAGAAGTTGAGTTACAATACAAAAGAATATACATAATAGAAAATTGAATGCTTTCATTTCATATAAAAGAAAATAGGCACAAGGGCAATAAAATTTCCTAAACATCCTGCAGAAGATAAAAAAATTAAATTAAAGGATAGGGGTGACCTCCCCCTAACTTGCCAAAAAGAGCATCCTCTGAAATAGCAGCAGCGACCCCATCAGTTAGGGCCGTAGGGTCGATAATTGTCTGCTCGGCCTCATAATCAGCCCCCCCCCCCCCCCCGACAGGATGATCTAAGGGAGGGTGATTGACATAGGCTAGATTGCAATCAGGGACATTACCCTTTTTTAAATCATTAATCCCCCCACGACTGAAAGGCGTTTACTCATGAAAGTCAAGTTATGAGGTAACCTCCTTCATTGTGGCCTCAAAGTCATCATCATAGGACTTTTATATATCAACCTCTACTTTCCTATCAAGATTTAATTTTTACCTTTACAAATTAGGTTTTGCAAAGTCTTATGGTATTAGGATTTCCTAAGATCAGAAAACTCACAGTCAACCCTGTTGAACTCTAGTTGAGTTCGCTTAGCCTTTTCAATACCCTGCTCTTTATCGTCTATCACCTAATTCACTTTGGCTTAGAGTACATTCTCCTCCTTGGTCTTTTTAGTTATGGTGTTCTTCAAGATGTTGTTTTTGTTAAGAAGAACATCATTCTGTCTGGCCAGATAGTCAGTAATGGTGGCGACCTCCTCCATGGCTTGTGGAAGATAAAGAGCAAATAACGTTATATAAAGAAATAAGTAAGAAGAAAATTGTAAAGAAACAAAGTAGGGCTTACGAACACACTGTGATGGAGACCTTTCATGTGAAAGCGCTCTAGTGAAAGCCTATTTTAAAGAATTTGCGTCGAACGACAATATGAAAGCATGGGAAACTAAGTAACCAACATCCATATCATAGTAAGCAGAATTCGATATCATCACTGGCTATTTTCCCTTAATGAAATAAATCGTCTAGGGCCACACGCTGGACGTGGTTGGCAAAGGAGTCCTCTGGTGACCCTGTAGCTATGAATGCATAACCACAAGCTAGTTGGAATTTAGTGATGGAGGTGGGGCAGAAGCATTAAGACCATATATTTATATCCTCCTTTTCTTGGTTAGTTCGACTTGTATCTCCTTCATCCTCTATTGTTCCAATTCAATAACTTCTTTTTCTTTATGGGTAATCACCCTCTTCTTTGGATTAGTGACGCTATGGGAGGCCTAGTTGGACTGGCCGCCTTAATTTTTCTGATTGGCTCAAATGGCGGCCAAGTCCACTATTCGAGGTGGACAATTGGTCATCTCCTCGATGTCGTCTGGAAGAGTTGGAAGGTCAAAATTGTCTGACTAGATACTTTAAGGTTATTTTTCACAATCTTGAGATCATTTGGATAAGGTAAAGTCCAACCCATATTGGAGAGGTGCACAAATTTGTGTAATCCCTGTCTACACATCAAAGAATAGGCCAATCGGTAACAAAAAGATAGTTGGCGACCAACCAGGAGATCTGACCACAATAGGCATAGAGAAACCTATTTATCCCTCACCATAAAGTAACAAAAAAAAATAATACATCCCTGTCGGTGTCTTTTTGTGATCCGGGCAGTAATGTTATCAAACTGACTTATCTATGGATTGGAAATGGTACACATCAGACCCAGGAGAACACTTAAGGTCATAACAGTGCCTAATTTTGTTCAAAACATCATTTGTCCCACAAATTTGATTTATGGAAATTTTAGCCATAAGAATCCAGAAGAAACCTGTATTTTCCTGGATTGGAAGTATTCCATTGAAACAAAGTACTTCTGCCATCAATGGGTGAGGGGAAAATGAACACCCCCATAAATTGTGGCAACAATCATAAAAAATGACTTCTCCATTAATGTCGAAGGTATCTTCTTCGTCCGGAGAAGTCTTATATGGATGTTGTTCAGTAAAGATACTTAGTAGAAAAATTCTTCAAATTTATTCTCTAAAGTCACTTCATAGATTCTTAGGTGCTTGGACATGGCAATATAACTTAACAAAGAAAAAGGAGAAGGGAGAAGAAAAACATAAACGTTAGATTTTAAAAAATTCTAGAGAGAGAAAGAAGTTGATTGTATACCTAAGAATTGGGTTGGGCTAAAGAAGGTATAAGGTTCCTCAAAACTTTATACATTACTGTAAGAACAATTTTCCTGTCATTGTTCATAGCATAGCATTAAGCTAGTTTGGCGTATCCTGATACAAATCGTCACGCACCGAGAAGACAAACCGAACTCAAGCATCTCCAAGTTTGAAGCCTTCTTGATATCCCAAAAGGTATACAACAATTTAGAGTTTGAATCGATTCATAAAATAATGTTTGGGATGTTTATTTTTTTATCAAAAAGACGAACATGACTTTTTACTTTGCAAAAATATGTTTTTGGAAGACCTATAGGTGGCGTTTTTAATTTACAAAAAGTTTTTTTTTGTCATTCAAACGACATATGAAAGTTGTTCAAATGACATGCTCCTGTCATTCAAATGACATGGAGAAGTTGTTCGAATAGCCTTCCGACTCAAGTTTTTAATAAAAACCTGTTTTGTGATCAGTTTGTTCAAGAATTTTTCCAACACGTTTCTGCATCTCAGCAGCAAAATTTCTTCAAGTTTTGCTTTCACATGATTCTTCTCTTGCCATATCACGTGAATAATTGCTTGCATAGTTTATTTATCAACACGTTTCCTACTTTTTTATGACATCTGGATAGGGCATTTGGTTATGAATTTAGATACTTAGATTGTTCTTAACCATATTTATGGAGTTGTTTTGACATTGATTTGCTTTATGGATTCGACTTTCTTTATGCCTCCACACACACATGCACGAGCTTATTGGATTTTGACTTCATAATGTATATTGAGCTTGGCAAGATGTTCTCCCATCAATTTTGTAATCTACATGTTTATTTGACTATGGAGGATTTCTGTATATAAGAATCGTTGCCCGTGAGGATTTGTTTATTATTGAAAAAATGATGAGTGTAAACGAAAAATGGCTGGGAGTGAATAATAATCACGTCGTGAAAGACAGCATTTGAAAAGATCCCCAAAATTAAGGCAGTAAAAAGAATAATATGTCAGATAGGGGCCAAATTTGTTTAGTTTCACATATTCATTCAAAAGAAAAGATAGTAAATAGTTTGATGGAGTTTGGATGGAAATAGCAACGGGTTTTCACAATAGCAATGTATTTGTCATAACGCTATTGATTTGTAGAATCATTAATATTCTAGGCTTGTGCGCATTGTGCTTATTTTGTTCATTAAGTTTAACTTTATTTGTCACTTGAGGCTAAAGCTTTGTTTGATAATGTTTTGTGGTCAATTAGAACTTCTTGAACATAATTGAGTATTTGGGTTATAATTCTTCTGTTACGAGTTCACACCCATTCATTCCATTCCACTCATTTTGAACACATCGATACTATGCTAGTATGTAAATATCACAAGAGGAATCAACAATCCTAATCATAAGGCTCTATATCAAATCGAGAGCAATGCTGAAAGCGTAGTACGCCCGCATAGATTCCAAAGGACATTAGAACCTGATGCTGTGATACCATATGTGATACCCCGCCTAATAAAATACCGGGCGATCAATCATGTACCAAATTAAAACATGAGTCTCATATGGTTCATCCTTAGTATCACTGTTGAAATCAATTTAATTACTAATAACCTATTAGGCTGGCGTCAAAATTTTGTTTAACTAATATTTTTAATCAAACCATTCAATTAAAACATCCACACAATTTCAATATAACAAGCTGAAATGAAATAAAATAACCGAACATTCGATTTAACATATACAACTAAATCGAATGCCGCACTAAAAGGTGGTAAAAGTATAAATGAATACAACTGGGATTTCGGCCCGAGTGTTACTACAATGCTTCCTATCTAGATCCATCTAAAATTAAACCTGCATGCATCCACAACCACTGCTGCAACGTCTTACTCGAAGGAATCATCATCCAGGCGTCCCTGTGTCTGGACACCTATATATATATATACACACACACACACACATATAGCAAAAGAGGGGTAAATAGATAAACAGGTCAGAGCCCGTGTTGTGAAAATATTTTGCAAGTGCATAAATGCTATATTTGTTTTTTCAATATGCTTTACCTCATATTTAAATTGGTATCGCACTCCCATGAGATACTCCTCACCCCTCTTCTAATAGTGCAGAGCTATCGCGTACCTAATAAATAACCTAATCAAGTTACTCTGCCTAACTAATCCATCTCACCCAATCTCTGAAAATCCTAATTAACCCGAGTATGTAATAACCCGAATTTTTTAAATGAGAATTTTTAAATTAATTTTTGAAATCTGAAAAAAATTAAATTTTGAATTTTATAAATTTTATAATTTAAAATGTTGGTTTTTATATTTGAAAAATATATTTTCAAACAGAATTGGAATCGGAATTAAAATGGAGTTTTAATTGAATTTTTATTGTATAGAAGAGTCCTCAAAACATAAAACTCTCTTAGATTCCTCAAAACATAAAACTATCTAGCAAAAAATAATATTTAAAAATATTCAACAGTCAGATCGAGCTGAAATTTTTTGAACAGCTTCCTCTCGTCTTCAGCTACTTCTCTGTAAAATTTCATCCAATTCCAACGGTCCGATCGTCCGGAATAAATTTTTAGTGTTTGTATCTGATTAGAACCCTTTTGTTAATCAAACTCTTAATCCTTTATTTATTAACAAATTCGTGGCTTGGCTTTTCAAATCACTTTTTTTCAAAATTTTCAACCAGAGGACCTCTCCAAAATTACTCCCTTTAATCTACAAACCATAGCCCCAAACTAATTCAAGATTTCAACCTTAAATTAGAAGGCTTACTTAGTGTTTTCTCAAGAGGAGTTCCACCTTCTACTCAGATTTTTGTCCAACTAATCACAGGCATGAATACTCTATTCCTTTCCTTTAGTATTATGCATTTTAAGTTTTTCCTAAACTTTAATCTCATCTTTTTTCTTAAAATCAATTAGGAATTTAATTATAGAAAGTGGACACATAAAACTTGGGGTTATTTTTATGAAATCTCTTAATATGAATAATATTCATAACCCATGGGTGCGTAGGATTCATGAGTGAATTTTGGGTTTTGTTGGTGTAGGTTGCATGTAGAAAAAACATAGCCTTAAATTAATTGATTTGGGGGTGTATAACTCACGTGATTTGTGTTAAGATGATGAAATTGGAAATATGATGTGTTAATGATGTAATCTCGGTGTATTTAATTTAAAATATTTAAATGAGATTAATTTAATTTTTTGCCGATGTGATAATTAAATTAAGATTTAATTGAATTGGGCTATCATGCGTAGTTCGGTACATTGATTAATTCTGCTTATTTATATGACTTGTTGGTTTTATTAATTGCCTTTGTGATGACGGGTTTTGGGGTATTTATGCTCTCCCTATATTTTAGGATGCCTTCTAGGTATAGGACTAGTGGGTAGACCTTTTGATGATTTACGTCTTCTAGGAATGGGACTAGTGAGAGTAGATTATCGCGTGTTTATCATTTTGGGGGTGGGCTGATTTTCGATACTCTATCATCGTTACGCTAACCTATGCATGAGACTAGGTCGTGGCTTATCTTAGAATTTCATCCTATACATAGGATAGGACATATTGATAACCTGGGGACCCTTAAGTATGGAACTAAAGGGTCTTTTGAGGATCTCATATCGATAAAAGTGTGGGGTAATTTTAAATTGTGAATATGAGAAAATTGTGGATTAATACCTAAGATAATAAGACGGGTATTAAAATATATTGGTGACATAATCAGCGAGGGCCGACAGTTTAAACGGGCCAGCCGGCGTTTTATGTCGTGTCTTGTGTGGAACCTTGTCAATTAGCAAGGGCCGATAGTTTAAACGAGCCAACCAGCATTTTGATGAGGGGATGTGTATTTTGGTGGAGAAATCACCCGTGACGGGAGGACCGCTATAATGAATTTTGGTGAATTATCACCCGAAGCGGGAGGACTACCATACCTAATAATTATTGAAGTAATAACATAAATAATTGAAAATTTTGATAATTTGGGTTAATTAATAAAATACTAACTCTGCGGGACTTGGGAATTTAAAATCATATTGGTGTTTTTTTTTAAATGGAGATTCCTTAGGGTAGATGATTTTATATTTATCGTGTTTAACTATCTCGTTTAATTAAAGTACTCTATTGTGATATTTGTTGCGTATAATGCTACTGTCTGGATTCAATGATCCTACTTGAGAGGAGTAGTGTGTATTCGTGCCGGGGGCTCTGACCTCGTGCATTGACTAACTTTTCAGGAATTACTAATCGGTGAAGCCGCATAGAGTTATTTGAGAATTTTCTTGGAGGTGCAATTGGAGTTGCTCTACCTTATGCGTGTTGATTTAGTTTAGTTTTCCATTCCTTCGTATGTACTTTGAGATAGAGTTTATGGTTTTTATTGGGCCATTTGGTTCCAAAGTTGTATGGGTTTTATTCAGTTTTATAATATTGGAGATTAGTTTATTATTTGGAGTTTATCATGTGATGGGTATTTTATCGTTCAGTTGTTGTTATCAATTGAGTTTCATTCAATTATTTATCTTGAGGATTGATTTATTTATGTCTCATACTAACAATGGTATTTTATTGACTCACGTCCGACTTAGTTTTGGTGGCGGGCGACGCCAGAATTAGGCGGGGTGTGACAGATGGTATTAGAGCGTGGTGTTAGGTCTCGTAGGTTATGAGTTCGTTTAGATTCCGCGTTGCCGATCTCTGATTCCCTTTGTTGTTTCGTACTCCTTAAGTTAGAGGGTCTAGCATACGTGTTAGATGTGTTTCTTGGAGATGTGTAGCTTTGTGATAAGGACGTTGTAGGCATTGAGTTTAGAATTAGTAAGCTTAATGTGAGGATCCTTAAAATGAATTTTGGAGACTACAATTATTTTAGAGATTTTAGTGTTGATGTTAGGTATCGTATGTAACAATTTTTGGTGTTGAGGTTTAATTTGAGGATGTTAGCATTTTGATGACTTTCGGATATAGGATCGAGTGGAGATTTGTGAGAGCGTGTGGTATGCCGTTATTTTCATAGTTATGCGTATATATATAGGATATATATAATATTTTATTGTTCTTGGGGTAGTTGTGCGTAGGATTAGGTGTATGTGCACCCAATTATGGCATTCTACGGGTAGGCATATATGAGCCTTATTTTCTTTTACGAGATTTACGCATTGATGTGTATGCTTCGTCTAATTTCGAGGAAGAAATTAATTGCTAGCGGGGAAGTATGTAACAACCGGGATTTTTTAAATGGGAATTTTTAAATTAATTTTTAAAATCGAAAAAAATGAAATTTTGGATTTTATAAATTTTATAATTAAAAATGTTGATTTTTATATTTGAAAAATAAATTTTCAAACAGAATTGGAATAGGAATTAAAATGGAGTTTTAATTGAATTTTTATAGTATAGAAGGGTCCTCAAAACATAAAACTCTCTTAGAGTCCTCAAAACATGAAACTCTCTAGCAAAAAAAAAATTAAAATATTAAACGGTCAGATCGAGCTGAAATTTTTTGAACAGCTTCCTCTCGTCTTCGGTAATTCTCTGTAAAATTTTATCCAATTCCAACGGTCCGATCGTCCGGAATAAATTTTTTAGTGTTTGTATCTCATTATAACTCTTTTCTTAATCAAACTCTTAATCCTTTGTATATCAACAAATTCGTGACTTGGCTTTTCAGAACACTTTTTTTCAAACTTTTTAACCGGAAGACCTCTCCAAAATTACTCCCTTTCATCTACAAACTATAGCCCCAAACTTATTCAAGATTTCAAACTTTGATTAAAAGGCTTAGTTGGTGTTTTCTCAAGAGGAGTTCAACCTTCTACTCAGATTTTTGTTCAACTAATCACAAGCATGAATACTTTATTCCTTTCCTTTAGTATTATGCATTTTAAGTGTTGCCTAAACTTTAATCTCATATTTTTCTTAAAATCAATTAGGAATGTAATTATAGAAAGTGGACACATAAAACTTGGGGCTATTTTTATGAAATCTCTTAATATGAATAATATTCATAACCCTTGGGTGCGTAGGATTCATGAGTGAATTTTGGGTTTTGTTGGTGTAGGTTGCATGTAGAAAAACCCTAGTCTTAGATTAATTGATTTGTGGGTGTATAACTCATGTGATTTATGTTAAGATAATGAAATTTGAAATATGATGTGTTAATGATGTAATCTCGGTGTATTTAATTTATAATAATTAAATGAGATTAATTTAGTTTTTTGTCGATGTGATAATCAAATTAAGATTTAATTGAATTGGGCTATCATGCGTAGTTCGGTACATTGATTAATTGGGCTTATTTATGTGACTTGTTGGTTTTATTAATTAGCTTTATGATGACGAATTTTTGGGTATTTACGCTCTCCCTACATTTTAGCATGCCTTCTAGGTTTGGGACTAGTGGGTAGACCTTTTTATGATTTACTCCTTCTAAGAATGGGACTAGTAAGGGTATATTATCGCGTGTTTATCATTTTGGGGGTGGGCTGATTTTCGATACTCTATCGTCATTACGTTAACCTATGCATGAGACTAGGTCGAGGCTTTTGTTAGAATTTCATCCTATACAAAGGATAGGACATATTGATAACATGGGGACCCTTAGGTATGGAATTAAAGGGTATTTTGAGGATCTCCTATCGATAAAAGGGTGGGGTAATTTTAAATTGTGAATATGAAAAAATTGTGGATTAATACCTAAGATAATAAGACGGGTATTAAAATATATTGACGACATAATCAGCGAGGGCCGACAGTCTAAACGAGACAACCGGCGTTTTATGTCGTGTCGTGTGTGGAACCTTGTTATTTCTTGAGGGCCGACAATTTACAGCCGGTGTTTTGACGCAGGGTTGTGTATTTTGGTGGAGAAATCACTCGTGGCGGGAGGACCGCTATAATGAATTTTGGTGAATTATCTCCCGAGGCGGATGACTGCCATACCTAATAATTATTGAAGTAAGAACATAAATAATTGAAATTTTTGATAATTTGGGTTAATTAATAAAAGACTAACTCCACGGGACTTGGGAATTTAAAATCATATTGCTGTTTTTTTTTAAATGGAGATTCTTGCGGGTAGATGGTTTTATATTTATCGTGTTTAACTGTCTCGTTTAATTGCAATACTCTATTGTGATATTTGTTGCTTATAATGCTACTGTCTGGATTCAATGATCCTACTTGATAGGAGTAGTGTGTATCCGTGCCGGGGGCTCTGACCTCGTGCATTGACTAACTTTTCAGGAATTACTAATCGGTGAAGCCGCATAGAGTTATTTGAGAATTTTCTTGGAGGTGCAATTGGAGTTGCTCTACCTTATGCGTGTTGATTTAGTTTAGTTTTCCATTCCTTCGTATGTACTTTGAGACAAAGTTTATGGTTTTAATTGGGCCATTTGGTTCCAAAGTTGTATGGGTTTTATTCAGTTTTATATTATTGGAGATTAGTTTATTATTGTGAGTTTAGCATGTGATGGGTCTTTTATCGTTCAGTTGTTGTTATCAATTGAGTTTGATTCAATTATTTATCTTGAGGATTGATTTATTTATGTCTTATATCTGTCTCATGCTAAGAATGGTATTTTATTAACTCACGTCCGACTTAGTTTTGGTGGCGGGCGACGCCAGAATTAGGCGGGGTGTGACAGATGGTATTAGAGCGTGGTCTTAGGTCTCGTAGGTTATGAATTCGTTTAGCTTCCGCCTTGCCGATCTCTTATTCCCTTTGTTGTTTCGTACTCCTTAAGGTAGATGGTCTAGCATACGTGTTAGATGTGTTTCTTGGAGATGTGTAGCTTTGTGATAAGGACGTTGTAGGCATTGAGTTTAAAATTAGTAAGCTTAATGTGAGGATCCTTAAAATGAATTTTGGAGAATACAATTATTTTAGAGATTTTAGTGCAGATGTTAGGTATCGTATGTAACGATTTTTGGTGTTGAGGTTTAATTTGAGGATGTTAGCATTTTGATGACTTTCGGATATAGGATCGAATGGGGATTTGTGTGAGCGTGTGGTACGCCGTTATTTTCATAGCTATATGTATGTATATATATATGTATATATATATATATATATATATATATAATTTTGTTGTTCGTGGGGTAGGTGCGCGTAGGATTGGGTGTATGGGCACCCAATTATGGCATTCTATGGATAGCCATATATGAGCCTTATTTTCTTTTGCGAGATTTAGGCATTGATGTGTATGCTTTGTCTAATTTCGAGGACGAGATTCTTTGCTAGTGGGGAAGTATGTAACAACCCGGATTTTTTAAATGGGAATTTTTTAATTAATTTTTGAAATCGGAGAAAAATAAAATTTTGGATTTTATAAATTTTATAGTTCAAAATGTTGATTTTTATATTTGAAAAATAAATTTTCAAACAGAATTGGAATCAAAATTAAAATGGAGTTTTAATTGAATTTTTATTGCATAGAAGAGTCCTCAAAACATTAAACTCTTTAGCAAAAAAAAATATTTAAAAATATTGAACGGTCAGATCGAGATGTAATTTTTTGAAGAGCTTCCTCTCGTCTTTAGCTAATTTTTTGTTAAATTTCGTCCAATTCCAACGGTCCGATCGTCCAAAATAATTTTTTTAGTGTTTGTATTTGATTAAAACTCTTTTCTTAATCAAACTCTTAATCATGTATATATCAACAAATTCGTGGCTTGGCTTTTCAAATCACTTTTTCTCAAACTTTTCGACTAGAAGACCTCTCCAAAATTACTCCCTTTCATCTACAAACCATAGCTCCAAACTTATTCAGGATTTCAACCTTAGATTAGAAGGCTTAGTTGGTATTTTCTCAAGAGGAGTTCAACCTTCTACTCAGATTTTTGTCCAACTAATCATAGTATTATGCATTTTAAGTGTTGCCTAAAATTTAATCTCATTATTAATACAAAAATTAGTCAACTGATGTGGACCAATTATATGAAGACATGTGTCATCTTACGTGGCAAATGATTAAAAGCACCAAGCTACTCACCACCCCGAGCCACTTAGCGTGCCGAGCTACTCAACGAGCAGAGCATCTGGACAGGAAAATCAAGCGACAATTGCACATTCAATGAATATTGGATTTAACGAACATTCTTATTGTACAGATCTATGTGTCTATTAAACAAAGGCATATCGTCTGTTCATACTGATATCACCAAGGCTATAAATACATTGTAACACCCTCCACAAAGGGAGAATCGATCTCTTGTACTCGTCATCGAGATTAAGGAAAATATCGACAATACAAGCAGTGGTTGTAGGCCATTTACATAAGGCTGAACCACTTTAAAAATCTTTTGTCTTATTTTTTATTTCATATTTATCTGTGATTAATTAATTAGATCAAATCTACTTTTTTGCATTAACAGATTGGCGACGTTTGTGGGGAACGACTATAAGTAGCATTTTTCATTAAAAACTTATCACCAATGGCTGAGATTCCAGAATCCAGTAATAGGAACAATACCGGGGTCCCTCCCAACCCCTCTGCTCCTCCAACTATCGATCAACTTACTGTCATAGTGGCCAACTTAGCCCAAGGGCAAATGACTATGCAAGAAACCATGCGACAACTTATTTAGACTGTTCGTAACGGATCACCTGCCCTATCAGGTCAATGGAGTGTTCAGAGAAACACCCATCTGCCTTCTTCAAGAACCAAACGTACACTATTCTCGGACATTTCACAACCCAAACGCACTGATTCTCATTATATTGAGAGGTCCGACGATCCTTCATATCAGCCTACATGGACTTCATCTATAAGGGCTACAGATTCTCGACAAAATGTTACCTTAACTCTTGAGAGAATAAGAGCTTTGGAAAGGTTGAGCAGAGTCTCTCCCTTTGACCGTTTAGGTCCTAGTAGGAATAGAAATCCTCCTAGGATTGCGTCGAGCAATTCTCAACTACCAATCGTCCTATGGGAAGGTGCTGCCCAATCACACCCCACAACTCGTAGTGAAAGATCCCAAGAGGAAAATTTAGCGCGCTCCGTTGCTCGGGAAAATAGTCATGAGGCTGGGAATGATGCGTAGAAGGGTTCCATTCAGATATTGTAAGACCGGTTAGGGGAAATGGCTAAGTCCAAGAACCCTCTCTAAAGAACCTTTGTCTAAGGATCACCCTTTATACAAGCAATAGTGGATATCCCCACACCATCAAAATTTAAAGCTCCTATAGTGATGCCTAAATATGATGGAAAAATAGATCCCGTCCTCCACATAGAGCAGTACCAAGATGATACTGATATCTATGCGGTTCTTGATGAGATGAGGTGCAGGGCATTCTCAGGAACTATCACTAGGTCAGCCCAGATATGGTACAACAACCTTCCCCGGGGAAAGATTTCCACCTTCCATCAGCTGGCAAAGCTCTTCATAAGAAACTTTTTCTTTGGTGCGAAGCCAGTTAAGAGAGTAGCACACCTGCTGAGCGTATGGCAGAAAGCAGGAGAAAGTACCAGGGATTACATCACTCATTTTAATAATGAGAAACTGGAGGTGATCGACTACGAAGAGAAGACATCAATTACAGCACTGATGAGCGGTTTGTTGCCTGACAAGTTATATTATACCTTAGACAAGGATCTCCCCAAATCCATGGCAGAATTGATGGCAAAAGAAGCTAAGATCATAAACGCCGAAGAGGCCACGGCTGCGAAAAAGAATGTTGACACTAAAGCAGAGACCAAGGCTGAAGGTATAGCGGAGAAGAAGGATCAAAAGCATAACGGGAATGGCAAGCGATAAAAAGGAAAGGAGACGCTCAAGCAATTGAAGAAATGTGGGAATTACACTCCTTTAAAGGTGGACATAAACCATATCCTGGAAAAGATCAAGAACAGCGAGGAGCGAACTTGGCCAAGGAAAATGCGGACAAACCCCGATAAGAGGGATAAGTCTAAATACTGCGAATTCCATAGAGAACATGGATATACGACCAAGCATTGCATAGATCTTCCAAATGAAATCGACACACTCATTAGGCGTGGAAAATTGAGTAAATTTGTTGATCGCCAGAATGGTGGGAAGACTAATGAGAGAGGAAAACAAAGGTCCAAATCTCCACGCCGAACAAGAGATGACAAAAAGAGGGAGCACGAAGATAATCCAGAGGATAACCCCGACCTCCCTAAGAAACCAAGGCAACCTTAACGTGAGGTATTATCAATCCATTTTGGATCATTTGAATGTAATGTGATTACTGGTGGCGATGTAGGAGGAGGAGATTATACTTTTGAACGGAAATCTTACCTCAATGAGGCTCAAGCTTTTTTTTACATACAACGCATAAATTTGGTCGAAGACGATCGCTCGAGGAAAGTGAATAAGGATAAACCAGTTATTGATTTTTCCAAAAATGATCTTGCAGGCGTACTGTATCCTCAGGACGACCCCTTGGTGGTCAAGATGAGAATGAAGGATGTGGTGATTTCACGTGTATTGGTAGACAATGGTAGCTCTGCGGACATCATGTTCTACCCCTGTTTCGATAGTTTAAATTTGAAGCTAGCCCAGTTGGAGCCATATCACAGGCCCCTCCTCGGCTTTATCGGCGAAAAGGTTTTTCCACTTGGGACGATCAAGTTGGATAATGCTCATTGGCACTTGTCCTGCTTGCAGAACGAAAAAGGTGCGCTTTTTTGTAATGGATAAGAATGTCCAATCAGCCTACAACATAATCATAAGGAGAGTAGGCTTGAAGAAATTAGAGGCAGTGCCATCCACGGTACATCAATGCTTGAAATTTCTGACCAATTTCAGGGTTGGAATTGTGAAAGGCGACCAGAAAGTAGCTCAGGAATGCTATTATTCATCTACCGAACAGGAGGAACTGGAGGAGGCCAGGAAGAAAACCACCACCTACCGAGTGGATGAGTATGAAGATGCATAGGTTGAGACTTGAGACCCAAGGGATAAGTCCCAGCTTGTCAAGGGTCAGGTCGTTGAAGCTATGGAGAATTTCATTCTGGACGATGAACGACCAGAACGGACAAATCAAATTAGCACTTCACTGGAGTCGTCAATAAAGCAGGAACTAAAGGCATTTTTACGGCAAAGAAAGCAAGATTTCACATGGATTCATGAAGACATGCCAGAAATATACCCAGCCTTCCTGTTCCATGAGCTCAATGTTAATAAGGAGGTCAAGCTAGTGAAGCAGCGAAGAAGGGTATTTAGCCCATAGAAGAACCAAGCTATCCAGTAGGAAGTCGAGAAGCTACAAAAGGCCTCTTTCATTAAAGATGTCAAATATCTTGATTGGCTAGCCAATGTTGTGATGGTGAAGAAGAAGAATAAGTGGAGGATATGTGTAGATTTCACAGATCTCAATAAAGCCTGCCTGAAATATCATTTCCCCTTGCCCCGAATTGATCAGTTGGTGGGAGCTACCTCGGGACATGAGTTATTGAGCTTCATGGATGCTTACTCTGGCTATAACAAGATTAATATGAAACTAGAAGACAGGGAGAGTACTTTTTTTATCACCCCAAGGGGAACATACTACTATAATGTTATGCCTTTCGGACTTAAAAATGCAAGCGCTACGTACCAGAGGTTGGTGAATAAAGTTTTCGTGGAACAAATCGGCAAAAACATAGAGCTTTACGTCGATGATATGCTAACTAAAAGCAAGAAATCCGCCGACCATCTAGATGACCTCAGCCTAACCTTTGATCAGTTGGACAAATATCAGATGAAGCTGAACCCGACGAAATGAATATTCGGTGTACAAACCTTTGACCTCAGTGAGGCATTGAGGCGAATCCAGAGAAGATTAAAGCTTTGCTAGAATTGCGATCTCCAACTACGAAGAAGGAGGTACAAAGCCTCACAGTCCGCATTGAAGCTCTCAACAGGTTTGTGTCAAAAGCAACGAACAGGTGTATCCCATTCTTTAAGACTCTCAGAACATCTTTCGAGTGGAATGATGAGTGCGAGAAGGCGTTTCATGAATTGAAGCAATATTTGGGGACACCTCCATTGTTATCCCGGTCGGTGATGGGAGAAAGATTATACTTATACCTGGCTATCTTAGTGTAATACCCCGTACTTTTGGTTATATTTATTTTTGGGGATTAATTAATTAAATGAGAATTAATTGGTAATTAATCCGGGTAAAATACTAGCGAGTTGTGAGTTGGTATTTGACTATATTGAGTATATATGATGTTATATGAATGTTGAATTATGAAATTTGTCGTGAGATTGATATACGGCAATTTGGCCATTTTATTGGGACGCGTGTGACAGTCGGGTCAGGATATAATTATTTTATTTATTATATTGAATTTAAATTCTATTAACTGTATGGTCATTTTGAGTGCGCCAACGCGTCCGGAAGGGTCGAGATAGTCAGAAAACACTAGACGGGGGTGTAGTTTGGGTCCCGGGGTATTTTTAGGCCATACCGGCAATATAAAGGGTATTTTGGTAATTTCGTATTTTTAGGAATTAAAAATGCCGAAAATTAGAGAAGTAAATCTGATGTGGGTTTGACCTACTAAGCCACTAACCAACCCATGTTAACCCAATAAGTTACGTAGGTTATTAGAATTAGGTTCTATTACTTTCCATAAACAAACCCTAGCCACCATAGCCATTGGAGAAGAAAGCTTAGAGAGGGAGAGAAGGAGACGGAATTCTGCAGAAAATCTTTACAAAATCAACACCAAATTCAGAGACAATCGAGGCAAGTGATTTAACTTCTTTTAATTTAGAGAATGTTTCTTCCATGTTAGATAATTTGAAGATTTACAATTGTTCTTGGAAGATAAATGAAAATCCATGTTAATTGGACTTAGAACTTGAATATTGAGGACAAATTGCATGTAGAATCACATAGAGATGATTATTCTGGTATTAATATATGTTGGATGTAACAAAAACGGATCTAGAATGGACTAATTGATGATTACAAATTCTAGGGTTTATGTTCTTGAATAATTGGGGGAAAAGTGTAGGGATTTGTAAATTGATTGATGTTAGGATGAATTAATCCTTTAAAACGTGTTAGGATGTGACTATAGTATATTTAGGATTGATTAGAGACCTTAAAATAATCGTTGGGACTAATTTTAGAGGAGATTTGAGGAGTAGAAATGGTGAAAAACGAGATTGGGAAAAATCTGGGCCGAAACTGGTCCCTCGTTAGAAGACCTTCCCAGGTCGTTCGAACGAACTCGTTCGAACGAGCTTCTAACGAGTTGACCAGTCGCTTCTAACGAAAGGGAACTTCGTTCGATAACTTCGTTCGAACGATATCTCGTTAGAAGGTACAGTTCGTACGAACGAACTGGAATCTCGTTCGAACGAGACTTCTAACGAGCTGGCAGTTTAGGCCTTTTTGGCCTGTTTTGATTTAGGGAGTCCCGTAAACTTGTTCGAGGGTAGAGATAACATTCCTTTGATGATGTATTGATAGATTTGGGACCTTTGGGTTATTATGAGGAGTAAATTATATACGAGTGATTTAAATCAATGGACCGTTTGGGTTGAGACGTGAGTGTCTACTACGACGTGAGAATAAATTATGGCGCGTATGATTATAAACCGGAATCGTATAAAGTGTATAAATTATATATTGGTACTAGAATGAGAATAGTACTACAATTAAACTACGGGATTACTAAGACGTGTGTTTACTTAGTATTGGTATATGATTTGTGTGTATGACATACCTACCATACTTGCTATCACGGGAGGTTTGCGTTCGCTTAGGGCCCTCTAATCCTTGTGTTGCCCGGATTTAGACTGGTTACCTCGATGAACATAGGTCAGAGAAAGACTTATTGGGATGTTAGTAAGTCCGCTGATCGTGGGAGCGTAGGTATGTGCGTGACCCATGTGATGTGACTGTGTTCGCCTCCACTATTTGTGATTTGTGTTATCTGAACTATTCCTGAGAGATTCGGAATATGTGATCCTCATGTACGTGATGTACAGGGATGGATAGCAGAGTATGTGTGCACCGCAGCTTAGTCTCGGGGTGCTTATATTGTATATTTATGTTGTGGAAATATACGCTTAATAAATTGGGAACTTTTATATAGTATTGTGTGTAACTATGGAATAACATAGAGGGTTAATTTATAACGAGCTGTATTACTCTTGTATGAGAACCTGAATTTACGTTAAGCACCTATTTAACTGAGATCGTTATAATGTTAATGGAACCGAGTAATAAGGGTAGGACCTATGACAGTCTAGCTAGATATGATGTTACTTAGCTAGTGGTTTGTGTCGTTTTAGATGGGTACTTACGTTAGGAGTGCACAGTTAGACGAGAGGTGAGAATATCAGGTGAGTGCACGTCCTAACATGTACTTTGCATTTAATGTTTTAAATGTTTTTAAAGCACTTGCAGGTTTTTAAAATATCTCCACATTCGGGCTCTGACCCGTTTGCTTTCAAATCTATTTTTCTTGTAAAACCATTTTAGGTGCCCAGCCACAAGGACACCATGCATAGGATACTCATTTAGGTGACGAGCTGTAGCTGTTTGTGGAAGCTACAGGGAATTTCTTTTAGACGCTTCTATCATTTGGATTCCGTATTCAGTATTCTATCAGTTGTAGGGCATGTTGCCCATTTCTATTAGAGACATCTTTCCATTACAGTTTTTCAGACTTTGGCATGTATTGTTTCAGTATCCAGTTAGTTATTTCAGTTGTGGTTTTGTAGTGAGGAGTTTTCCTCCAGACTTTATTTACATTATGTGATGGTTATTCTATTTACTTCTTTATGGTGAATGGTGTTATTATTCTTCATTACACTTGTTGCATGTTAATCAGACTTAAATTAAAATTTGGCAACTTACTTTTTAAATACTAGGTGGTTAGTAATCATTAAAATGTTTTCGACAGTGATGCTATTAACTGGATCAACTTGGCATTTTGAATTAATTTAATAAAGGAGTAGCTACCCGGTATTTAATTAGTCGGGGTGTCACACTTAGAAAGCGCTGTTAGTTCAGCGTTGATAAGAATGGAGGATGGAGTACAAAAATCGGTGTATTACACACTGCAAAGCCTTCCGAGGAGCAGAGATTAGATATTCAAGGCTGGAAAAGCTAGCATTAGCTCTAATAGAGGCGAGTAGGAGGGTGAAACCTTATTTACAGGCCCATACCATAGTGGTATACACTAATATGATACTTAGACAGGCCTTGCACAAGCCAGAAAAATCCGAAAGACTGATGTACTGGGCAATCGAACTGGGCAAGTATGATATTATTTATGAGCCAAGGTCCTCACTCAAAGGGCAGGCAGTGACAAATTTTATTGCAGAATTCACTTACCCAGATACCTCCGACCAGCAGGAGTCTAATGCAGAATAACCCAAGGATGTTACGGGATCATCAAAGACAACACCCGATCAACTAAAGTTAGAAGATTCATTAGAAGGGGAAAACAATGAGCAACAAGCATCATCGGGTAACAGCCCAGTAGTGGAGAATGATAAGAGGAAGTACCAAATATTCCATAAGGGAACCTTATCAGATTAAGAGTTTGATAATGGTATACCTGTGTGGAACTTGTATGTTGATGGCTCTTCATGTGCAATAGGAAGTGGAGCTGGAATAATTCTTAGCAACCCCAATGTATTAGATGTTGAATACCCTCTGTGCTTTCAATTTAAAGCTTCCAATAATGAGGACAAATTTGAAGCAATGATCATGGGCCTCAGTTTAGCAAAAACAATGCATGCAGAGCAAGTCACCGTGTTTAGTAATTCATAATTAATTGTACATCAGATTCTGGGGTTGTATGCGGCAGAGGGAGACTTGATGTCAAGATATCACGCCAAAGCTATGGAGATTGTGTCCACCTTTGTAGCAGTTCAGTTGATCAGAATACCAAGATTGGAGAATGCGAGAGCTGACGCACTAGCTCGGTTAGCTTCAGTTACTCGCACCGAGCTACGAAGAACGATTCCTATCGAGATACTAGCAGAACGGAGCATAGATGAATATTTAATGGTGAAATTCATTACCCTAGATATGGGACCATCCGGGATGGACCCCATTAGTGTATACATCGAGGAAGGGGTTATGCCAACCGATCAACTTGCAGCCAAGAGGCTGAAGTTTAAAGCTGCTCGATATGTACTGAATAATGGCATTTTGTATATAAGGGGTATCATCACAGGTCTACAAAGATGTGTGCATCCCTCAGAAGTTAAAGACCTGATTGAAGAGGTTCACGAAGGCTCTTGTGGAGCTCATGTGGAAGGTCGGACTCTCCTACAGAGGTTAACAAAGGTTTTTGAAGAGGTTCACGAAGGTTTTTGGGTATTTATGATCTCCCTATATTTTAGGTTGCCTTCTAGGTATAGGACTAGTGGGTAGACCTTTTGATTATTTACGCCTTATAGGAATGGGACTAGTGAGGGCGAATTATCGCGTGTTTATCATTTTGGGGGTGGGCTGATTTTCGATACTCTATCGTCGTTACGTTAACCTATGCATGAGACTAGGTCGAGGCTTATGTTAGAATTTCATCCTATACATAGGATAGGACGTATTGATAACCTGGGGACCCTTAGGTATGGAACTAAGGGGTATTTTGAGTATCTCATATCGATAAAAGGGTGGGGTAATTTTAAATTGTGAATATGAGAAAATTATGGATTAATACCTAAGATAATAAGACGGGTATTAAAATATATTGGCGACATAATCAATAAGGGCCGACAGTTTGAACGGGCCAGCTACATTTTATGTCGTGTCGTGTGTGGAACCTTGTCAATTAGCAAGGGCTGATAGTTTAAACAGATTAGTCGGCGTTTTGACGAGGGGATGTGTGTTTTGGTGGAGAAATCATCCGTGGCGGGAGGACCGCTATAATGGAATTTGTTGAATTATCACCCGAGGAGGGAGGACCGACATACCTAATAATTGTTGAAGTAAGTACATAAATAACTTATAAATTTGATAATTTGGGTTAATTAATAAAAGATTAACTCCGCGGGACTTGGGAATTTAAAATCATATTGATGTTTTTTTAAAATGGACATTCCTGCGGGTGGATGGTTTTATATTTATCGCGTTTAACTATCTCGTTTAATTAAAATACTCTATTGTGATATCTATTGCGTATAATGCTACTGTCTGGATTCAAGGATCCTATTTTAGGGGAGTAGTGTGTATTCATGCTCGGGGCTCTGACCTCGTACGTTGACAAACTTTTCAGGAATTAGTAATTGGAGAAGCTGCATAGAGTTATTTGAGAATTTTCCTGGAGGTGGAGTAGGAGTTGCTCTACCTTATGCGTGTTGATTTAGTTTAGTTTTCCATTCCTTCGTACGTACTTTGAGGCACAGTTTATGGTTTTGATTGGGCCATTCGGTTCGAAAGTTGTATGGGTTTTATTTAGTATTATATTTTGGAGATTAGTTTATTATTTGGAGTTTAGCATGTGATGGATCTTTTATCGTTCAGTTGTTGTTATCAATTGAGTTTGATTCAATTATTTATCTTGGGGATTGATTTATTTATGTCTCATATCTGTCTCATGCTAAGAATGGTATTTTATTGACTCACGCCCGACTTAGTTTTGGTGGCGGACGATGCAAGAAATAGGCGGGGTGTGACAGAGTACTAAGGGCTAAACTTCTCCTCATTCCCAACACGGCGCTACATTCGTGCATGGGGTGTCTCGCGAAGCAAAATCCAAATAAGGAACCACCCCAATATACTACTAATTGGCAATGTTGATCGTCGAGACCCATTAGGCCCCAGCACCCAACATATATGTAAAACTCATATATAAATATATATTTCTCTTTATAACCTCTGATTCATATTCATATAAATCTGAATATACATGTTTACTGGAAAGGGGATAATACTTAATCATTTTTTTCACCTTATACATATAATATCTCAACTTCGTATATGAGCAATATACTATGCTCAACGAATATAGTTATACTTATTACATTCACAAGCAATATAACCATCCCTCCGAGCTATAACTCGAGGATGCACTCTCGTAGTGCCTATTCGAATCTGGGTTTACTCACTATACCATGGTACCAAGCCAGACTCACTCGTGGTCATGGTAAAAATACACAACGGTGGAGGCGGTCATATTCCCTCTGCAAGTGGAGTACACACATCGCACCCGAACGTGGGGCGAGATGACCTGAGGATATACTATCCCTGCTCCTCAAGCCAGGGGATTCACCCACATTGCGAAACCTCTCCGGATCGCACTAGAGAAATATATAATCTGGATGTTCTAACCCTACGCCAAAGGAAAGCCCGTGGAACCAGCCTCTAAGATACAAATACACCATTCACACACAGATATATATGTATTTGTATTATGTTATATATACTGTAATCGCGTCGTATATATATCCTATATCACTTCTCAATTATATAGATATACGACTATAATTTCCAATCTCATATAGTGATAGACAATAACCCCGAATGATCCCATTTGTAATAATATTTAAGTATCCATACAGCTAAAATACTAACCTCATACGTATTCTTTCACTCAATGTATGACTCGCACCTTAATCACGTTTAAGTACTTACATATAAAATCCCGAATATAATAATTCATAATAATCACATCCTAGGATTTACTCGGATGTATTCAGCCCATATACACTCTAATAACATAAATATCTATGCTCACTGGCAGAAGAACTCTCTCTCTCAAATGTTGCTCGACCCGAACACTCACTACGTCCGTCCCTCGGATTTCACACTGAATCAACCCGAGGTTCCCTCTTTCATCTCAAGGTTTATTTTCCCTTAAAACCATCATTTAAAAATCCTAATATAATAACTAGAATCCCTCATATTCATTTCGAACTTCAATTTAATTCTCCCAAAACTCAAAGAGGGAAAAACTTCCAAATTCTGCATACACCGAATCGATTCTCCTCCCTTTGTGAATCAATTCACCCGCTTTGCGAATCGATTCACCCCCCTATGAGAATCGATTCGGACCAGCTAATCGATTCGGATCAAATCCGAATTGGTTCGGAAAAGGGTATGTGAACAGGTTTCCAAAGGCGAATCGATTCGGTCTCTACCCGAATCGATTCGGCCTGAGACAGTGCCCCAGATCTCCTTATGCGAATCGATTTGTTATGGACCCGAATCGATTCCACCTGTTCGGGGCCCACAGTTTGGGCGATTTCATCTTCTCCAAATCCCAAATAACATCCCAACCTCTATTTTTTTGATTTTTAATCTCAACCCACAACTCTATAATCATCCTAACACTAATTTATAACTAACACATCCATAAATTTATGGTATTAAACCATTTCTTTTAGATTTCAACCATAAAACCCTAGTTTACCATAACTCCAAATTTCTAACCATTTTTACACTCCATTATCATGGATTTAACACTAAAAGTCATTAAGAGTTTACACTACATCAATATGTAAACTCATACTCAATTTCCCCAAATTTATTTTAATGGTTCTAACCCCAAAATTATATAGTTTACCAACTATAATATGATATATATATATTAATTTAAATAAATCAAGTAAAAACTTGCCTCAAGGATAAAATCCGACGACCTCGAGTCGAATCCCACGGAGTTTGACCGAAATCTCCTTTTCTTCTCCCTTTTTTTCCTCTTCCTTTCTTTCTCTCTTTTTCTTTCTCTCTTTCTCCCTCTTTCGAGCCTTTATAAGGGAGAAATAAGGGCTTGTCCCTTATTAACTCAAACATGACTCGTTTACTCAATTACGAGTCCTTATTAATCCAAAAACCCCCGAAACCTAAACACTACTCCCGGATACTCTACTCTGACTATCTCGGCCATTCCGAAATTATCCGCGCACTCGAAATCTCCATCCAAGTCACTTAATCGCAATTCACTAATTAAACCCAACACAACTTAATGCGGTTTTTCCAATTAAAATATTATCCTTTGTCGGTTTACCCAACTACGACATATAATGAAAATACTTCGACTCATTTACTTAATCCCAAAAGTAAATATAGCACACAAAGATAATTATCTAACCCTCGTAAACTCCAAAAATTATTATTCAATTTCCAAATTTCACTTACTTATGAAATTTAATTATACATAAACGTGCGGAGTATTACATTCTCCCCTCTTACAACAGAATTTCTCCCTAGAAATTCGATACGACATATCCTAACCTAGGATCGCGAATCACTCCACATCTTATTGCATAAAAGGGGAATGGTACTAATCTAATGGTACTCGACCATACACTCGTTTAGTATTCACTGATCTCAAGGTTTATAATCCATTACAAGCTTATCTAAATCTCCATATTCTACAATTCTACCTCATTCGTAAGGTTGATTCTAAAGTCACATCGCAACTAGTGCTTCTATAATCCTATCCAAAGGAAACGGGCCTATAATCTCCGCTCTAACTTATTGATCCCATCGGAGATTCGCTACTCCAGGCATCCACTCATCTACGTCAGGACATCCAACTCCTAACAAAAGGTAAGTTACCTTAACGTTCGACTACTCCCATCATCTACTTGCTCATCTTAAGTGTACTAACTCTCATTGCACCTACACCATTGGGTTGTCGCATGACTCCTACGACGTTCCATCCAACAACTTTAAATCTCACGTATAACTTCCTCATAGCATATACTTCAACTTTATATACTACACCCCTTCTAATTGAGATGGTAGATAAACCAAGTTACCAATGGGCACATATACCTTTATGGACCGTGCCTGTATGCACAACCACTGTACACGTCACACACGTAACACTCTTTCTAAAAATAGGCCCCACTTTCTTGGTCTGGTGCTAACACCTGGGTATTCCTAACCCGAATACTTCAAAATCCAATCTTTTCTATAACTGTAAATGAAATCCTTTATAATGTTAACCCACCAATCTTCTGGTGGTTAACTCACGACAACTTCCTTATATCAACGTTACTAATCCTACTGGACTTACTTCCTCATAACCTTACGATCGAAGTGTTTCCAACACATGTAAAATGAGAACTATCCTAACTATATCCCTAGTGCCCAAGACCTATTTCAATTTTCGACATTCACTCGGTTTCATGCATGGGACGTCTTGCAAACAAAAATCCAAACTAGGAACCCTCCTGTTACACTACTCCCTCGTGTCGTCTATCATCGAGATATAACGGCGTAAGGCACACCAATGGGATGTTCTAAATCCTACCTCGCTAGCCTACTTACGTACTCCTACCACTATATCCTTCCATCTTAGCAAATTGGAAAGTCTAACTAATCGGGGCACCTACTCTCAACAAAGGTGTTAAAATCTACATACTCAAGACATATTTCCACTTAATTTTCCTTCTATACAAGGCCTGGCCTTAAGCCTCAAATCGATTTACTTTATCTTACCTCACCCACATACTTGTAGTGAGGAACCATTTCAGTTCTTTTCCATAGTACTTCTATCTCCATAAATATAAAATCATCACACGACTCTCAGTCTATAGTGTTTTCTCCACCCTAGGTGACTTTTCGACAAAACCAACATCCTGCATCCCATAACATCTCTCCACTCCCGACGTCGTTAAGGTTCATGCGTGGAGCATCTTGCAAGTAAAATCCAAACAAGGAACCTCTCCAATGCACTACTATTTAAATTTATCGATCGTGGAGGTCCGTTAGCTTCAAATGTGCAACCGGGATAATCCCATCCCCTCTAACAACAAAATGTGGTCAGAACTCTCACTTCTTTCCAGGAGTCACACCACAAGGCACTTGCACTAACACCAAGTCCTTAGCGCAAACAATAATGAGCTTAAACTCACAGCTTAATAATATATCATGCATACCTTAAATCATATTTATAAGTTCGCCATGCACTCGAATCATGATAATGAAACATCTGCTCATCGAAGTTCCATTTACCCATATAATAAAGGCGAACTCAACCTGTATCCAGGTGAGATATCACAACAACGACCTGTTCCACCCTGGAACCGCGGATACGATAGTCTTGCAATCATTATCCCGCTATCGCTTTGATAATACAATAACATTACTCTTATAATAGTACTATACTCGTATAACACATACAAAACGAGTAGTACAAACTAGATACAAATTTAAAATATAACCCCTCTATCGTGGAAAAGAATATAGACATACACCATATAATGTTTTCGATACCGCCACAAAGCTCGAGTTAGACACACGAATCTAGGGTTAGCAAAATACCACGACTCTATCTAGCCACGCAAAATATACCTCTTTCATTCAAGGTAAAACTCGTAATAATAACTTCGTCGATCTCCCTAACTACTCCGATTGGTTCCCTGACATAGCACACTTGTCTTAACCGAGTCAAAATTACTTTAATCAATGCTCCATCTGAGCACCCTACTTTTGTCCTTTAAGTCCTACTGGGCAAGGACTAACCGTGTGGTTCTACATTCCACATTGCAACATTCCCCTCTCTGTCCACCGTGACCATATTAAGGTTATCGATATCACCGACTCTATAGCCTCTATCCTGAAAATCTCCTTCGTAGTCCACTTAACTTCCTTATCAAAAGGAAACTCCACTACTAGCCTCAACAACCCCGTTTTAATGAATTCCGTCCACCAATGGGGTTCTATGAACACACATTCTCCATAAGTGTTAATAACACTTTCTAGTGAGACTATCATTCTCCTGAAGGACTCTCTCTTCAATGTGCCTTCCTAAACTTGGCACAAAGTTCACTTATCAGTATAACTTTTCGTTCACTGTCGGCCTCTGGACGATTCTCATGCGAATAATTCAGGAACTGCATTCCCTTCACTCCTAAAAAAACAAAGGAACTAACAGTTATCCATCCGTAAGATCTCTCTATGAGCGAAATATCCGGACCCCTTAAATATGGTGACCACCGTTCCCACTATTTAAGTATTTCTTCCATGAGTGAAAAATTTTCCTCAAATTTTCACATAGGGGTATTTCCATACCCTGCTCTAAGCTAAAGCTTCTGAGCTTCCTACTTCCGCTAAATCACGTTACACTTTCTTGGAATGACTTAACTTCAACGCATGGTCCTTCTCAAGGGACCTTTCGAACCCTTTTCCTAGTTTAACTTCACTGGGTAATTCAACTTTAGCACCATATCCCATACTATAGCAGCACGTAATAAATATAATTACTAGACTTTAGCAGTCATTGCAATAATCCTCGATAATGCCACAAAGGGAGTTACCTCTGCTGCGGTCCTCATCCCTAACTTCAACTTATAGCTCCAACTAAGACCCACCTCCTGCCGCCCTTGAAGTGACCTTATGTGGTTTTCCTTCATCGGTCAGCACAAGAAACTCGAACATGCACGTAAAAATTTTATTATAATATTATAATATTATAATATAGCAGGAGAATGAAATCTCATAAGAGGAATATACAATCCTAATCATAAGGCTCTATATCAAATTGAGAGCGACACTGAAAGTGTAGTACGTCCGCACAGATTCCTAAGGACACTAGAACCTGATGCTCTGATACCATCTGTGACACCCCGCCTAATAAAATATCGGGCGATCAATCCTGTACCAAATTAAAATAGGAGTCTCATATGGTTCATCCTTAGCATCACTGTTGAAAATTAATTTAATTACTAATAACCTATTAGGCTGGCGTCAAAATTTTATTTAACTAATCTTTTTAATCAAACTATTCAATTAAAACATCCACACAGTTTAAATATAACAAGATGAAATGAAATAAAATTACCGAACATTCGGTTTAAATAATACAACCAAATCGAATGCCGCACTAAAAGGTGGTAAAAGTATAAATGAATAAAATTGGGCTTTCGGCCCGAGTGTTACTACAATGATTCCTATCTAGATCATAAGAATAAAAGCGTATAAAATTAAACCTGCATGCATCCACAGTTGCTGTAGCAACGTCTGACTCGAAGGAATCATCATCCAGGAGTCCCTGTGTCTGGACACCTATATATATACACACATATATAGCAAAAGAGGGGGAAATAGATAAATGGGTCAGAGCCCAAGTTGTGAAAATATTTTGCAAGTTCATAAATGCTATATTTAAAAAAAAATATATGTTTTACCTTATATTTAAATTGGTATCGCACTCCCATGAAATAACCCTCACCCCTCTTCTAATAGTGGACAGCTATCGCGTACCTAATAAATAACCTAGTCAAGTTACCTTGCCTAATGAATCCGTCTCACCTAATCTCTGAAAACCCTAATTAACCCGAGTACTAAGGGCTAAACTTATCCCCATTCCCAACACTGTGCTACATTCGTGTGTAGGGTGTCTCGCGAAGCGAAAACCAAACAAGGACCCCCCCCCCCCAATACACTACTACTTGCCAATGTTGATCGTCGAGATCCATTAGGCCCTCAGCACCCAACGCATATGTAAAACTCAGAAATAAATATATAGATCTCTTTATAACCTCTGATTCATATTCATACAAATCAGTATATACATGTTTACCGGAAAGGGGATAATACTTAATCATTTTTTTCACCTTATATATATATATATATATATATATATATATATATATATATATATATATATATATATATATATATATAATATCACAACTTCATATACGAGCAATATACTATGCTCAACGAATATACTTATACTTATTACATTCACAAGCAATATAACCATTCCTCCGAGATGTAACTCGAGGATGCAGTCTCGTAGAGCCTATCCAAATCCGGGTTTACTCACTGTACCACGGTACCAAGCCAGACTCACTCATGGTCAAGGTAAAAACACACAACGGTGGAGGCGTCCATATTCCCTCTAAAAGTGGAGTACACACATCGCACCCGAACGCGGGACGAGATGACCCGGGGATATACTCTCCCTGCTCCTCAAGCCAGGGAATTCACCCACATCGCGCAACCTCCCTGGATCGCACTAGAAAAATATATAATTTGGCTGTTCCAACCTTACGCCAAAGGAAAGCCCATGGAACCAGCCTCTAAGATACAAATACACCAATCACACACAGATATATATGTATTCGTATTATGTTATATATACTATAATCGTGTCGTATATATATCCTATATCACGTCCCAATTATTTAGATATACGGCTATAATTGCCAATATCATATAACGATAGCCAATAACCCCGAATGATCCCATTCGTAATAATATTTAAGTATTCATACACCTAGAATACTAAACTCATACGTATTCTATCTCTAAATGTATGACTCGCACCTTAATCACGTTTAAGGATTTACATATATAATCCCGAATATAATAATTCATAATAATCACATCCTAGGATTTACTCGGATGTATTCAGCCCATATACACTCTAATCACATAAATATCTATGCTCACTGGCAGAATAACTCTCCCTCTCAAATGTTGCTCGACCCGAACACTCACTATGTTCGTCCGTCGGATTTCACACAAAATCAACCCAAGGTTCCCCCTATCATCTTAAGGTTTATTTACCCTCAAAACGATCATTTACAAATCCTAATATCATAACTAGAATCCCCCATATTCATCTCCAACTTCAATTTAATTCCCTCTAAACTCAAAGAGAGAAAAACTGCTAAATTCTACATAAACCAAATCGATTCGCCCCCCTTTGCGAATTGATTCGGACCAGCGAATTGGTTCGGATCAAATCTGAATCGGTTCAAAAAAGGGTCTGCGAACAGGTTTCCAAAGGCGAATCGATTCGGTCTCAACCCGAATCGATTCGGCCTGAGACAGTGCCCCTGATCTCCTTATGAAAATCGATTCAGTCTGGACCCAAATCGATTTGCCCTGTTCGGGGCTCACAGTTTGGGCGATTTAATCTTCTCCAAAATCGCAAATAACATCCCAACCTCCATTTTTGTGGTTTCTAATATCAACCCACAACTCTATAATCATCCTAACACTAATTTATAACTATCACATCCATAAATTTATGTTATTAAACCATTTCTTCTAGATTTCAACCATAAAACCCTTGTTTACCACAACTCCGAATTTCTATCCATTTTTACACTCCATTATCATGGATTTGACACTAAAAGTCATTAAGGGTTTACACTATATCAATATGTAAACTCATACTCAATTTTCCTAAATTTATTTTAAGGGTTCTAAACCCAAAATTATATAGTTTACCAACTATAATATGAGATATATACACTAATTTAAATAAAGCAAGTGAACACTTGCCTCGAGGATAAAATCCGACGACCTCGAGTCGAATCCCATGAGTTTGGCCAAAATCTCCTTTTCTTCTCTCTTTTCTCCTCTTCTTTCTTTCTCTCTTTTTCTTTCTCTTTTTCTCCCTCTTTCGTGCCTTTATAAGGGAGAAATAAGGGCTTGTCCCTTATTAACCCAAAAATGACTCGTTTACTCAATTGCGAGTCCTTATTAATCCAAAAATCCCCGAAACCTAAACACTACTCCCGGATACTCTATTCTGACTATCTCGGCCATTTCGAAACCAACCGCGCACTCAAAATCTCCATCCGAGTCACTTAACCGCAATTCACTAATTAAACCCAACATAACTTAATGCGGGTTTTCTAATTAAAATATTATCCTTTGTCGGTTTATCCAACTACGACATATAATTAAAATACTCTGACTCATTTACTTAATCCCAAAAGTAAATATAGCACACATCGACAATCATCTAACCTTCGTAAACTCTAAAAATTATTATTCAATTTCCAAATTTCACTTATGAAATTTAATTAACCATAAAAGTGCGGGGTATTAAAGTAAAGCTTATGTGTTTTGTATCATGTTATGTGGTCGTTTATACCTATATATGTATGCCGGATTTGCTTTGATATACTTTGTATATATTATATATGGTATGTTTGTTGTATTTGTTTTTATTTGAAAAAAGTGAAAATTTTCAAAAATTTATGGTGTTTGTCTGCCTTTGAGATAATATATGCTTGATTTAAAAAAAATTGTGATGATATATTTTCTTCATCATGATGATTTACACTCAATGTTTATTATTTCTACTTCTTTGTTTATTTGGTTATTTCGATAAAAACAAAGGGGGAGAGCAAATTAAAATAGAGTTTGTTGTGAGTATTTATTTATGAGCTTTATTTTGTTTCAAACTCAATATGTCATGAAGGTATATGTTTGTTGTCTCATGTTTGTAGGTACTTAAAGAGGAAATCAAGACACACGGATGAAGACAAAGTTTGGAAAAAGGGAAGAAGAAAAAGGTTATAAGACAAAGAGATTTATGTCGTTCCATTCTACGGTTGGGAAGGGTGTTAGTAACTTTTTAATAAGATGTTTTTATTTTAATTTGGTGTTCGGTACTTTTGTTTGTTTTGTACCGAAATAGCCAAAAGGGGGAGATTTGTAGGAATAATTTTGTGTCATTGTTCATAGCATAGGGTTAGGCTAGTTTGACGTATCCCGTTACAAATCATCACGCACCGAGAAGACGAACTGAACTCAAGAATATCCAAGTTTGAAGACTTCCCGATATCCCAAAAGTTATAAAATAATTTAGAGTTTGAATCAACTCATGAAATAATGTTTGGGATGTTTAATTTTTATCAAAAAGACGAACGTGACTTTTACTTTCGAAAAATATGTTTTTGAAAGACCTGTAGCTGGAGTTTTTTATTTGGAAAAAGTTTCGTTTTTGTCATTCAAATGATATTTAGATGTCGTTCAAACAACATATGCAAGTCATTCAAACAACATGCAATATCCTTACTAATGGCATGGTCCTGTCGTTCAAACGACACAGAGAAGTCGTTCGAACGACCTACCTACTCAAGTTTTTTATATAAACCTGTTTTGTTATCAATTTGTTCAAGAATTTTTCCAACACGTTTCTGCATATCAGCAGCCAAATTTCTTCAAGTTTTGTGTTACCAAAACACTATTTTAATTCACAAAAAGCATCCTTGAATATTGTTCTTGTGAATTAGTTTAGAACCCTAGAAAGTTTTGTATCTCTTGTGATAAGCACCAAAAACTGTACAATTTATACCCCAAATAGACGTACTTTTGTTGCTAATTCTCGACAATATGGGTCTTATGTGCTTAATTGTTCAATATGCAGGTTTAATTACACTTGCGGTGTCAAAAGCTATATTTCCAAGCAATTTGCAGTTAAAATGAAGTTAATTACCCAATCCCGTAACCTCACCCGAGCCTTAACCTAGCCTAAACCTACCCAAACCATGTGTGTGTTTTGCTTGTCTCTTTTTATTATTTTTTAGATTTTTAGTTTGAGTCATTTTTATTTTTAGAATTTATTTTTAGTTATTTAGGAGTTCTTGTTTTTATTTTCTATTTTTTTTATTTGTATAATTTTATTTTATTTTGATTTCTATTTGTTTTTAGTTTTAATTTTATTTTATTTTATTAGGATTAGAATTTTTAGGATTTATGTTTTTTTTAGTTTTATTAGATTTTGCATTTTCTTTTTAGGATTTTAATTTTAAGTTTTATTAGATTTTATTTTTATTTCTTTTTAGTTTCAGTTTTTATTTGAACTTTGTTTTATTTTAAATAGGATTTTATTTTTTAGGTTTTTATTTTATTTTATTAATTTTATTAGTTAGTTTTATTTTAAGGGTCCAAATTACACACACACACACTAAGTCACACCACACTAACCTACACCTAAACACACCCAACCAACACTCACCCTCACCCCTACTTCCTATACACCCCACCACACATTAAACCACCCCCTCTCATCTTCTTCCCTCATCACCACCCATTCTCTTACCACCATTAAACAACCCCACCAAAACTCTATACCCATTTCCAAACCAACAGCAACCCACAATTCCAAACACTTTAAGAACCATCAACCAACCGCCGGCGAGACCTCCACCAGACCCTCTTCCCTTCTCCGGCATCGTCGAGCTCGCAGCCACCTACACCTCTGGTCGGCGCCCCAGCCTCGAACCTCGTCGGACCTCCAACCTCCGCCGATGCTCAACCCGACACCCGCATACCCGACGGCACCCACCTTTTACACCCCTACCTCCGATCCCCATTTTCGTCTGCCGGAATCAAGCCCAACAACCTCTCTCCCTGCTACTCCGGCGACGATGTCGTCCACAACCTCCGGCGGGCTGTCGACCCTTATCCGACCATAATACAGCTTCTCTCTCTCTCTCTCTCTCTCTCTCTCTCTCATCGATCCACTTTTCAGCCACACCCACATCTATCCATGATAAACCCAAACCCATTTCCCATATCACCCATTACCCATTTCAAAAATGCAAGCCACGATTTCATCTCAGCAAACCAATACAAAATAACCCAAGACTAAACCACTTAAACCCCATGTGCCTAATTAAACCTTTTATCCCCTTATACCCATTTTACCCCCAACTGCCTACTTTAACCCCAATACCTAAAAATACCCATAAATCATATCAGATTTTTATCCCCCAATTCCCTCACCCATATACCTTCCTTACCTCACACATTTGCCATGCACGTGTGCACTTCCATTACCCAATTTATCCCCATGTGCACACTCCCCATGCTCCATGTGCCTACTATAAATGAAGATGAAGACCCCATTTAGAAAAAAAAGCTTTTAGATAGGAATTTGTAGAGAGAGAAAATACCATTTTAATGTAGTTTTAGATTAGAATGTTTATTTTATTATTTTTAGATAGTGAGGAGGAAATAAATTATTGTGAGGATTAAATTGAGTGAGATTCTTAATGTAATTGTGTTTGAATCATTCAAATTAAGGGATGTGAATTTCAACTCATGGATTGAAGATCAATTAAGCATAAAGAGATTGGGGTTTGATTGTTCTTTTTCTCTTCTCATTTATTTTATGCCTTTGATTATTAATTTTCCATATTTCATATCAAGTTAGGCTAAATCCCCTTTCAAGGGGTGGGGTAAAACCCTTATTTGATGTTATTTTATTTTAATTAGCTTAATTATTTGAAAAGTCCCTTTGAATGTTAATTTTTATCCCTCACCCTTAAATTTACGCCTCGAGAGGGGGTAAATGATTTTCGAGAGAAAATCGAAATTCTAGTTGTAATACCCATTTTAGTAGATAGGGGTTTCTTAAGTGGGGTATTATAACTTGAATTTCAACTCTAAATTTACTTTCTAAGATTTACATAAATTTTAATTGATCGATCCTAGCGGGTGATTAATTACAAAGAGTGTAGATCTATTTTTCTAGAGTTGTGGGGTGTTAAACTTAATTTTCTAAAAGATTACTATTAAAATTACACTTGCAACGAGAGTTGATTTGTAATGTTGATATTAATTTGGGAGAATTCAATTAATTAAATTAATTAATTAGAAGAACTAAAATTTGTGGTGTGATCCCACTCCTTGATTATTCTCACAATTATTTACCTCACTTTATCTCTTATTTTAGTGTTAGACTTTGTTTTCATTTTAGTCACTTTCTAGTTATTTATTTTCATCTTAGTTTAGTTTAGTTTAAAACCTCACCTCACCCTATTGTTTTAATATTGAAAAAGCTAAAAAAAATTAGAAAAAGTGAAAAAGCACAAAAAGAAAATAAAAAGTGAATTACAATTGAATTTGTCTCTAGCTTACTCCCTAGGAAGTGGATTGATACCCTTACTTACCTCTACACTTTAGATTGTTTTATTTTGTAGGTATATGAGGATTATGACTAACCTGGCTTTCAACAACGACATATACGCAAAAGCTTAGTTATCATCTTGCATACACCTTGTTGGAGAGGATCTCAATTGTTGACTTGTGATACCTGCGGGGATTCACTGCTAAATACGAAGGCTGACGCTGATGGAGGGTTGAGGTCCATTGCAATTCTCGAGGAAATCATTGCTGATTTTAGGTTGCGATCTATGTGGGTTTGGTGCGGTAAATTCATTGCAGATTTCATTATATAATTTGTAAGTTACGATTTACATTATATAGTGAAATAAAGGTTTTTACCCAAAAGGGATTTTTTTTTAAACTTGGCCTTGTCGTATTTCCGTGCTTTAATATATCTGTATTATGACATAGTCTCATACTTAGGATAAACAAGATAAAATCAGTTTAAAAGTCGTTGTCGCATATTCACAACTTGGTGTTCCAATTTTTGTTGAAATCACCCTTTGCAATTATTTCACCCTTACACTTATGACACCAAAGCAAATGGAACTGTAGTTTCGCATTGGGTAGGGAGATCTTCTAGAGTTGCTCCCTAAGCCACACTCTACATGCGTAATCATTGCTAGGGGATAAATGATGGATCACATAACCCTAGTTGTGGGGATTGCGCACGTCAATGGCAAATGATTATGCCCCACTTGCGCAAGTGGGAACATGTTGATTTATTAAAAATGTTTGTATAAACCCAAGAACACACGTGTGCAACTGATAACAAGATTAGGCCAATTCGATCGCCCCAATGTTGGGGGCAATTAAAGGGAGACTGGGATTATTTTTCCACGTGGGATGATATATGGCACCTAGAAGTTAAGGTGGTGTAGTTAACCGATTTCCAAAGGAATGCAAAAAGAGAATTCAACAAGATCATATATATCACGGATGATTAAACTAGTCACAACTCCATCACTTTGGACATAATATAAAAGATAAGTGACACATCTTTTACTTATAAATTAGGGCGACCCAAACCAGTTTGGGGATGTTGAATTATATTCTAATCATAATGATTGGACTCTCATCTAAGAACCTTATCACTCCAATTGACCCTCTTTTTTTGTCAACTAGTATACAACTCTCCGTCTTTTCGCGTGGACATAGGTAGGATGATCTGCTAAACCACGTAGTACATCATGTGTCACTTTTATATTTCATTCATATTTTGGGATCGATTAGTAGTATTACATTTATTATGGGTTCGATATCCCCTACAGTTAGTACGCTTGAACCTATTTTTTTAATGGTCTCTTGAAACACCATAAAAAGTGACATCTTAAAATTGTATCAATCGAAGAAAACAAAATCTTCTAGGTTAGTTCTTTAGACATCTTATCATATTGGTATTACCCTGGATATGTAGTCATCGAGATAGAAAATAGGCTATATGGATATAACAAAACATTTTGTTGATGAACATTGGTGCTTGAGATATATGACAACGGGGACGAAAAATTCAAGGAGGTTAGTCGTAAATTAAAAATCCCATGTGCTAAGAAATTATGCCTTGGTTGCAATAGAATGTGGATTTTAATCTATATGGTGATCAAAATCAATATATATATATATATATATATATATATAATAAGGATTCATTTCCACGTTGCAAAACAACTTGAGAAACATTACATCTCTTTATCATCGAAGCATGGGTTAATCAGTCTCGCAAGAGATACATGTGAATGATTGAAATTCTTTTTTTCTACACTACATGAATTATGGCTTTTAGCAAGGAAAAAAATTATTGCAAAAGATATATTTTTGTTGTAAACATCCTTTTACAATGATTTTTTTCCTTGCAACGTTCATCGTGCTATAGATCTTTTGCAAGAAAATTTGTCATCGTCGCTAAAAATATGTTACAACGAAATATTTCGTGGGGAAAAAGAGGTTTTTCGTTGCAAAATAGTTCTCATATCTCGATTAAAAATATTTTGTAATGAATATTTCAATACTAATAAATCCTCGCAAAAAATATTTTGAAAGAATTAAAATTCCTTACAAAATGTTAATTTTAAATTCCTAAAAATATTTTGTAACACTCTTTTTCATTACAAAAAAGTTCTCATATTTTGACTAAAAATGGTTTATAATAAATGTTTTGTTGCAAAAGATAATAACAAATCCTTGCAAGATATATTTGAGAGAATTACAATTCCTTGCCAAATGTTAATTTTACATTGCTAAAAGTCTTTTGTAACACTCTTTTTAGTTGCAAAAAAGTTCTCATATTTTGATTATTTCATTGCAGCCGATGCTAATAAATCCTTGCAAAAGATATTCCTCACAAACTATCAGTTCTGCGTCGCTAAAAGTCTTTTGCAACGCTCTTTTTCGTTGCAAAAAACTTTTTATTGCAAATAATAATCACATTTATAAGGATAGGTTTCAACAATTTATTTTTTGTAGAATTATATTAAATAATGAAATAAATAAAAAAGAAAATTAAGTAAATACGCATAATTAAAAGATGTTATATTATATTCAAAACATAAATGCACTACTGTTCATGTTATAATGAAGCTAAAAAATAAATAATACTCAATAACTAAGATATGAGTTTAAACTAATTTTCTCATCACAAACAAAATGATAAAATCAACACTTGTCTTCATGCAACCTGATTCGAAGGAATAGAAGATCCTGCAGGAATATCTTTCTCGGGAGCATAGTCTTTATTTGGAAGTAAGTGGTTTTTATTGTATCCATCTCTGACACAAGACCTTGGACTAGGATTTTCAAATCTATGATCTCTATTTGTAACTTTTTGTTCTCCAAATCAAAATTCTTCCTGGATAGTGATTTCAATGTTCAGGTACTAAGACCCTTCACGTATCCCAACCTCTTTTTAAGGACTTTTTGATAGATTGATTCTTCTCTAGAATCTTCTTATCTTTTTTGCAATTCAATCATCTATTCAACAAAGAAAAAGAAAAAATATGTTACACCATCGCCTTTTGACAATTTTAACTTTAAAAAATAAAATCGACAGAGGTTCCTTTGTTTATTTATTAAATCTAACATGCTGTGACACAAATCACTAATCCAACAACTATAGTTACAAGTAAATCATCAATGCGTTCCTTCCACCAATTTCACTTTATTTTTAAAAGAAATTGAAAGAGTTTCCTTTATTTAATCATGAAATCCCACCAGTATTAACACAATTCAAAAACCCAACAACTCTTGTCCATTTGTTTCAATAAAAATCAATCCAACCCGCATGGCTTGGGAGTATTACTTTATGTTTAAGCATATAGAATTATTTACTTTTATAAACTTACATGGTCAGACTCCGCTTTTTCACTAATCCACTCATTGTCCTTCGTCCAATGAGTATCACAAAATACTTCAATTTTTTCTTTCGGCTTCTCATACACCTTACCTACCTACTAACATAAAGAAATAAAATATATAAGTATGTACCCACATAAATTAAAATATAACAAATTTTATGCACTAAAAAATTACCTTGTATTCATACAAGTATTAGACAAAAGACTTTGACCTATCGCTATGAACATACTTGGCATTTGAGCGACTATTAGAGCAAGAATCATATTTTTGCTACAAAAAAGTGATATAATTCCAGTTAATTTATTAAAACTTAAGAAAACAGATAATTTTAACATAAATCATACATCGAAAATTATTACCTTGCGTTCATATCTACTAAAAAATGAGCAAAGAAATTTCCAATCTTCATCATATTTCTCATCAATAGGTTTATTCTTTTTCGCCTCCTCAATATTTGAAAATTTAGCATAATATTTCTTCAATGTGTTATGAAATCCACTGTAACGTGTGGCATTGATGTATGTAAATAGCTCACAACTGCTGAATTAGTGATGTCCAGCTCAAATTTTGACTGCACAAGTTTTAATGAGTTTAGAATAAAAAATCACAACTTTTAAAGGGAATAGAACACAAAAATTAAATATACCAAAACTTGATTAATCATGGATATCCTTCTTTTCAATATTTCCCCATTTTTCAACTTTTAATGGGGAAAAATTTCGCATGACAAAGCCAATTTCATTACTCAAAGGGGTAGACGTGCGTCCGATCGGTTTATTATGCACAGAGTCTGATGGAACTGGAATTTTAGAACCCCTAAAACTTTTAATAAGAGAATTAGTTTCTACCCCACGTGTTCTGCTACGAACTAATTATTTATAATTACCTCTAAAGCATAAAAGAATTATAGTTTATGTTTGTTCTTACCTTTAAAAATATATCGATTACCCAGACCAAACTGAATATGGAAACACGCTTAGTTATACCTGAAATTTTAAATCCCTAATTTCAATTACATCTTTCGTTCTTTTAATTCTTTTTAACTAAAGACTTAAACACATAAATACACTATCTCTCACCAAAATTTCAAATCCCTAATTCCAATTACATCTATGGGGAAGGACGACGACTTTCGTACCAGGGGAGGGCCGACGGTTTTTATACCAGCGACAAATTAAGAGGCATGGAGAGAGGTTTGAGCCGTCTGAGATTGAGTGAGAGAGAGAGAGAGAGAGAGAGAGAGAGAGGTTGAAACCTATAATTTTTAAGATGATGCAGAGAATCATCTTTAAAATTGTAATTTTAAGATAAAATCAAGGGAATATTACTTGAGTTTGCTCGGTATATATTGAAATTTTAGATAAAATCAAGTCACAAGTTTGTTTATCAACGCAATATTACTTTAGTTTGTTCGGTATGCCTTGAAATTTGAGATTGTTTGATAATAGTAGATAATATGTTCCATTACTTTTCATTGCCTATTCTCTTTGGAAATTTTAAAGGTGTTCATATGACCCATGGATGTAATTGGATGGAGCCTTATTAACTCATTGAAACTGATGGACCCATTGTTGAGTCATTCATGTCTAAATCAATATCATTTGAGGGTTATGTAACCCTGACTAAATGAGGGCCAATAAATTTAGACCCCCTTATGTTTTTTGTCTCCAAAAATAGGAAAATTGTGCTTACATCCTGGCATATTTATTTTTCATAAAGTGTTAATAGATTCTGTGTCCCCCAACCCAAGTACCACAATCCAGATCATGCGTAAACTTGTTTGGTTCATACCTTTATAGAGTCTTTGGGGATCCCGATATTCTAAATTAAAGTATTATTTATGTTTCTCTTTAGGATGTTTTCTATTCATTGCAAGGGAAAGTGAGAGAGAATATAAACAGAACGTGTAGGAAGAATGACGAAAGTGGAAATTTTTTCAAGAAAGTTATAAATGTCTGCTCTTCCATTCTACTCGATCTCAAGTTAACATTCTCTATATCTATCACTTCAACAGATCCTTTATCATTTGAAATTTTAGTGATTAAAGAAGACTTGCCATTATTTTGATTTTCACTCCCAACTCAAGTAATCCTTTGTCTATATCAATGAATTTTGGCCCAACTTATCGATAAAATGTGTAGTTAATGAGAAAAATGATATCTCATATATTCTATGTATTTATAATTTTATTTGACCTAATATCGAACTTAAAGGGACAAATAAATTGAAGCAAACTGATGAATCGCCAAATTTTCCAGAATACATATTCTTAGACTGAGTGGTTAACTACATGAAATTTTAATATTATATATACTTACTTTTAAAGTGACTAATTGGCATAAACGTAAATCAAGAAATAGGTAGATCAATATGATAATTTACTTAGAGTAACGGGGGGCGTCGACTACTTGAACGTTGCTCTCTTCAAAAAAATTAACCTTGTAAATGATCAGAAATAGATTGATTAAAGAGAATTCAAAATGTTTCAAATAGTTAAGGGTGAAAATTTATCAAAAGATATCACACAATGGCTAAAAATTAAAACAAGTTCATCGAGATAATCTACAATTCAACACAGGGACATAAAATTCAAGCATAATACAACCAAAGTTTAAAAAGAAAAAGGAAAAGTTATTAATGAAAAACAAACTAATAATCACCAAATTCAAACCCAATAACAAATTATCGAACAAGCACTGATTTTGCAGATTTGACATTACGCCAAATGCACATTAGTTTCCAAGTTCCAGTATAATTATAGAAATAATTTAAAAATGATGATTCGCATAACTCGAAATCGACCTAGAATATTGGCACACTGTAGTGTTCAAACAATTTTTGTAACAATAAGGGGAAAATGGGAAAGATGCTTACCTGATCACCCTAACCCCCTGGATTCCTATCACCAGGCACTTTCACCCACACTTTCCCATTAGAATCAATCCTATTATAACTTTTGTTATCCTAATCATAAGCTTTGGGATACTTTTTGTGCCTAAACCCGTTATCCTGCTATTGGGGGGTTTAGATCCACCAGGGCCAAAGTCATTCTATCCAATGTGGGTAATATCTAGTAGTAATATTTTTTTTCATTATTAAGGGGAGAAAAGTTCTATTAATTATAATTCTACCCTATTTTGCTTCAAAATTATCATGCCCTGCTGCTAATTTTGTAATTTTTCACTCAACTGTTCATTTACTACAAAATCACAAAATAGGTATATGATATATATATTTGGTTATTTTTTTATTTTGCTCCGAGAAATAATGTCTTAATTATATATAAGCCCCCGCTTTTCAAATTATTAGAATTAACCCATATATTTTCAACTTGATTAAAATTTGAACTGTTACCACTTTTGTCATTGTTAGCAAAACCTCAAACGAAATAAAATTATTTGAAACAAACAACCAAAACAAAACTCATCTGCATGCAAAGAGGATACCCTTCAATCCTTTAAATTCTCCAAACCCACATTTACAAACTTCATAAAATTATCATAAAACAATTAATTCATTCTCTCAAAATCAAAAATTGGGAAAATAAAAACGACATGCAAAGTAAACAAAAGGTAATGGATTTTGATACATAGGTGTAGGATCTACATTGAATTATATTCTTGTGACTATAGTAACCAAATTGTGAGGAGTTTGGGTCTGGTGATTAGTTATGTTTTCCATAGCATTCGGTTTCTCAAAAAAATAGTTTCTCGATGTTTCTTACAAAATAAATTAAAGAATAACTAATTTAACAAAGAAAAATTGGCAAATATATGCTTGTGTTCGTGATTTATATATGAATAGAACGGGAGAGAGATTACCAGAGATATTATAAAGGATGAGAGAGAGAGAGAGAGAGAGAGAGAGAGAGAGAGAGAGAGAGATGTCCGAGATTAAGCCTTCAAACCTAAAAATTTTAACCGTTTGATACTTGGGGATTTTTATCTTCCTTTTTCTTTTAATCCATGTGTTATTTTTTGCGAGGAAACTAATTAAAACATTGTAATAAATATTAGGAATGGTAAAAATGGGGCGGGAAATTTTACCACCATATTTTTCAGCAAGAATTCTAAAATTTCCTTGCTAAAATTTACATTCTGTAAGGAAATATTTCCTTGCAATAAGTTTATAACAATATTCTATTTTTAGCAATGATTTTCTCATTTTCCTTGCTAATAACACACTTTTAGGAACGAAAATGACATCATTCCTAAAAAATTCATCACTAAAACCAAATTTTCTTGTAGTGCCATCACTAAAGTTTTTTTTCGAAACTTGATTTCTCACTGCAAACTACTTGTTTCTAAAAGTTACGAGATTAAATTAGCCTTGTGTAGTTAGTGTGGTCATTCGAATGATATGATTAAATTATGGCAACAAGTAAGTTGAATAATTTCATAAGTATTACAATGACAGTCACTAGATTGGTGATATAGCAATTATTTTGGATGAAAGGTCCAAATTTACATTTTTATCGAAGTTTATGCTGAGGAGTGTGATTCTCATATTGAGAGTTTTTAGACAACTTGTTGTGACTCATTAAATGAGTATCAAGTAAAGTTGAAAGTGAGAAATCAGAAACATAAAAGTGATGTAAGTGAGATAACATCAACTAGGTTGGTTAGAATTTATGAGTGTAGCATGGAATATTGATAATTTTTTTAGATATAAACAACTTATTAATGATATGTTCAGAAGTGAAAAAGTTAAATCAGAGTTAGATCACTATTTGAAGAACACTATTTGGATTATAAATTTTGACATTTTAAATTTGTGAAAGTCAAATGATGTTATGTATCCCACGTTGAAACTTATTGCCCAAGAAATATTGGCTATTCTGATATCAACTGTAGCATCACAATTGGCATTATGATCCATCATCATAGTCGACGTGGCGCTATCATTTTGTGGGAAATGATGTGTACCTAAGACTAATTGTGGAACGAGATACAAGGTATTAATTGTGCGTATAATTTTTTATCTATTAACTAGTTGTAAACCCGCGCGATGCGCGGGCGAGACGTAATTACGGAACATAAATAATAAGAAAAATACGGATCGAAAATTTAGATCAATTAGATATTTTTTTACCACCATCTTTGAAACATTTATTCAAACAATACATGGATAATATGAAATTAAGAAAAAATACCTTGTTTAGATATCCTTTTGTCTCTATTTCGTTATAATTTGTGCTAACAAAACACTTTACAAAAAAACATTGACTACCATCGAAAAAAATAACTATACATAAGAAAAAAAATAAGTATATCATTGTTATAAAAAAATAAATATATGAATAAATACTCTCACTAAAAATTTACAATCTCACTCAAACATAAAATAAACAAATGGGAACAAATAACTGTTTACAATGAAAAGAATAAAAGAAAAAAATTGATCCCGATGATGAAAACTTATCCTGAATGAAATTGGAACTATTGGCCAATTTGTCCTTCTCATTTGTTTGAGCTAACAATTTTTTGACGTTTGATCATGTCATTCTCATATTACCAAAAATATTTCAATCCAAGATTGCATGCTCATAAAAAATAATGTTTTGTATCCTCGTTGGCGACTTTTGTAAGCACTCCACCGGTGGGTTTAACCTTAGAACTTTGTAGAAAATCATACTCGCATGTGAAAGAAGAAATATATGAGATGTGATAAAAAAAAAGATGCAATAGTGTAATATAATTAAAATCTATTATTATATGAGAATCTAGTATAATAACCTATACTGTTGATAAAATGGCATGCCATTATGTATAGAAATAACATCATGTGGCAAAACCTTCACTTATTCTTCTAAAGAGTTTTTTTGTTTTTTAGAATATTTTCGCTATTTGAGGCATAGTATTATTTGTAAACAATCCTAATGATTAGGTTTAGAATTCTTGCATATTGTGGAAATTTTTTTTGTTACCAAGACAATTGTTACTCACGTCTCTTATCTTTTCCAGATAATAAGTGAGATATAGGTATTGTGATAACAACAATCGATGCAAAAGTAGTTTCTCATCTTTTATATAATGAAATGTAATCTTAAAATAGTGTAATGATGTAATATAATATAATGCATATACATGTATTTTTGTTATGTTTCCTCTTTTCGCCAATGTAAGGTTAAAACTGCTCATGTAATAATGATAAAAATGTAACAATTAAGGATGGTCTAATAATACCTTCGAAACTACTATTATATAGCATCAAGTGTTGAAGTTGGGATAACATCCCAAGCCATGATGGAACTTCTCCACTAAAGTTATTGAATTCCAAATGGATTTCCCTCAACCGCGGTAACTTTGCCAACTTGTTCGGTATGTGATCATGAAAACTGCTGGAGCTTAGGTCGAGTGAATTAAGAAAAGATAAGTTTCCAAGGTGGCGAGATATTGTCCCTTCGAGGCCCATGGCCGATAAGTTCAAGGTCGTGACTCGATTGTCATCGGCCCCACAAAAGACTCTGACCCAATTGCACACAGAGGTGCTGTTAGCCCAAAAGATTGTCATGCCGAAACTAATATGAGTTTTGAATGCCAGAAGTGTCGATTGATCGACAGCTATGTTAGTTATAATTGCCGCCATGCAACAGTTGAGCAACGTTACTACAATAGCAAAGTGATAGCATGTATTATCCACGTGTATTGAATAAAGTAAGTTTAGTTGATATTGTTCTGCTTCCTAAAAAGTGAAATTTGGTGTGTATATATATGCTCTCTTTAATTATTATTGAAGTGTTGCAAAAGTCCATTTTATTCAATCAGTTTGCCCAAGAGTTAGCCTTTGCAATTGCAACAGTTTTTTTAGCGGGTCTAAAATGGTTCTGCAAAGCATAGGTTGTAGTAGATTCCAAATAAACTGATTGTCCTGTTGTTTATAAAATGACAGTTTCCTTTGCTTTCATCTATTCAGTTGGAAGTTGGTCTAGTGTGTACAAAGATAGACATGAACGGTCTCAGTTGAGGAACGGGTCGCCTCCGATGTCAATATGAAATAATAGTTTTCGGAGTATGCTTTGAAAATCCAAATTTCTTTAATATTTGAACCTGATTTTTTAGTCAAATAACAGTTTAAAATATATTAACATAAGGGATGCATGCTCTATATTTGAGCGTGATTTAGAGACGGGTTGGAAAGGAGTTGAAATCAAATTTAACACAAACAGAAATCGCAATCATCTGACATCTCAGAAAGATGAGTCATTCTATGCCGACATAGATTTGCGACACATTTGGTGCGACACAGTGACGTGTCGCACTGATATTGGTTATTGCCACTGACACGGACCCACATTCATAAGGCAATAACCAATACATGTGCGACACGTCACTGTGTCGCACCACTTTGTGTCGGGCCTAGTATTATTGCAGAAAAATTAGGCACGGGTTGTAAGGGTAATAATTACCATTTGTAATTAAACTTAGAGTAGTATATGGGGGATGTAATTAATAGGCGTATGGAAGGGGCCCAAAAAGATGTCACTGGCATTAGTCTTAAATCCAAATGGAGGTGTCCGATCTTTGTAAGAAACAGAGGAAAGATGAGAAAGAGAAGAATAGAAAATGAACTTAAGAGAAACATAAACTTAATGAATTAGTCATTGGTCCTGGTTTTGGCCCCTTCATCGATTTTTCTGCCCTCCATATTTTTTAACATTATGTAATCAATCTTCTTCCACAAACTCACAGGCCTGCAAGGTTCTTGAGATTTCCAGCAACTTCTGCCAACAACAGAAGCAACTTGTTTACTCCCGTCCACCGACGTGTCTGAATGATGTTACGTTTTTGCCCCTCCCATTTGGCTAAAACCTGAGAAGTACCGATACGAACACGATAAACGGTATTTTCAAAAACCAATATCACCAGATACGTTTAATATAATATAAAATTTTTACAAGTTAATGAACAATTAATATTATTCCAACTACAAAGAGACCTAAGAATACACAAATTACAATGGGGTTAACACAAAATTACATATGTTATTACTCATCCATTCATCGTTTAGTTAAGATTCAACAACCAATTATCTAAGTGAAGATATAAAAACCCACAATCTAATAAAACAATAATCCGAACACTTCATTCTTGTATTTTTTCCAGCCATCTCACAAATTTCAAAGTGAAATATTGTAGTTAGCATTACAAGTCCATAGAATCAAAATCTACAGATATACTGTATGGATCTTCCCAAAGACCAGATACAAAAAATGGATACCCCCAAAATATGTTTATACAATTGAGTTTGAATAGAAAACAAACGTAATATGAAAGAGAAACATAACCTTTCTGAAAAATGGGACGGGGTTATAATTCTTTTGAAATGAAAGAAATGTTAGGAACATAGGGCTTACCGTTTTTTCCATAAATTCTACCATGTTGATCAAACCCTAACAAATCTGTAAATTACAAATAATAAATATCAAATACAAAAAAATACAAAACGAAAATAAGATATACATGAAATTGAAAGAGGAGAGGGGGGCTAGAAGTGCATGGGAATTGGGAGACACTGTTGATAACCCAAAACAAATCTCTCGATTCTTCCTTTAAATCCAATGACCGCCCATTCCTCTTTTTCCTACTGAGGTTTACCGAACGCAAGAATCAAGGGGGAAAACATTCCCCTTAATTACCTCATGCCTTCTCTCATTCCCAAGAAGTAAAGAAAAACAATGTAGACATCTCACAATCATGTTTCTTGGCATTCTTGAAGTTGGAGAACCGTGATTTATATTCCCCAAATTCAATCTCGGCCAGCGTTTTGGCCAGGTGGACAATCGAAAGTAATACTATCATTGTCACGTGGATAGTATTGGGTTTGAGAGTCTTAAATGCTTTGCCTACGTGGATAGGCTGGTTGAAGAGGAGTCTTAATGCCTTGTTTTGCATTTTATAGTAGTAAGAGATTTGCCCAGATTTTTATCCATAAATTGAAGATTTTTTCTTTGCTAATTTGTTTAAGACTTCCTCTAGTTGATGCTTCTAGTGCTGAGTCAAGGCTACGATTTGTGATGATAATATTTTTTTGAATTCTTGTACGCCTTGTTATTTTCACCTCTTTTTTTATTAACATTTCACTTTATTTTAAGTGATGATTGTGAAGATATTTGAGGTTTGCAGCTTTCAGTGGGAATTAAGATTTATGAAGGTATTCTAGTAATTGAGCTCAGTTTTTTTGCTTATAGGTTGGCTCATTCCTATTACAAACAGTTGCTTTAATGAATTGTTGTGTCACCATATCTAGGAAGAATGACACTTATACACATGACATATTTGGTGATGGTTTTAATACTATTTTCGTCGAAAAATGGACAGGTGCGATGATAGTTGAAGAATTAGAAGAAAATATGTATTTTCTTCTAATATTTGATGGGTATTATCTGCTATTGTAATTGATATTTATAGGTTTATTCAACATCTGACATGTTTATCAATTTATTAAAGTATACTGTAACTTTTCTAGGTTTGATTAACTTATAAGGATGTTAGAAAAAGGGATGATATGACTTCAGTTAAATGGACTTGTTATTTTAGTTTGGATGGCCTTTAATTGATGTGGACATTTGCATTATTTGATTTATTTTATTGTTAATTTGTTGGACTTAATATTATATGTCAAAAAATTTGTTGTTTTGATGTGTTAATTAATATTAATTAATGTTGACAGTGTTGTAATAATGTCTTTTGATGTTGGATTAGGAGGGTAGATGTCCAGACCGTATATTTTGAAGTGTTTTTTTTTCAAATCTGTTTGATACTATGTTTTCCAAATTGTTATGTGTGTAATAAATGGTGTTCCTAGGTTATTTTGGATGGCTAATAATCTATTAAAAACATAGGTTCCCGAGCTTACTCCAATATAATTTCTATCCCATCAGATTTTTATGTTAGAAATTCAAAATTAAGAAAATATCCTCCAAGGGCACTTTCCAGGAGTAATCTTATATGAGTTGGCAATACATGTATATAAAAATTTGTGCTCATAATTTTTACATTTAATAATAGATTATTGATACTATACTATCCTGAAGTTTAATAGCTTTTGCACTTCAAACTCCAATGTATTAAAGCTGGCACATAAAATTCCAAAATTTTCACATTGCTACAATTTTAAACCCTGTCATTAAATTGACTAACGAAAATAGTAAAAATGAGGGTATTTGCATTAAAATATTCTTTCCCGCCAAAGTTTTGGGGTTTTAAGTTCTACTCCTGATACATTTGGGTTTGAAGTGCAAAAGTGACTAAACTTCAGGGTAGTAAAGTGTCAATAACCCTTTCTATCAATTATAATAATTATTTAAAATTTATTGTAAAAAATAATAATTTTAGCGCTTAATTTTTGTATTTTTAATTACAAGATATTTATTATATATGTTGTATATGTTCCATGGTTTATTTTATAGGTCAAGACATGCACTTACTGATTAAAACCTTAATTTAATGTTAATTGCAAAAAAAATGTACTTAAAGTATGTCAAGTAATATACTTAAATCAAATCCAAAAGATTGTGAATGAAAATTAAAACCAATCTCATTGTCATATCCAAAAAGCCCTCTCAAATTTAGTATCATCATATATAGAGTAGAAAAAAATAAACGAAAAGTTGAAAAGTCAGAGATCATCTCCATCAATTTTGGTTGTAAAATTAAGTTTTTTACTATTTTAAAAAAATGTGTTTATTTTTCAGGTACATAAAAAAATCGGCACTTGAATAACTCTCTCTTTATATATAGGAGAGATAAATCCCACACAAATAAAACGAGATAAATAGAAAGATAACCTTATTTTTTCCCAAATGATATATAATTGTGTGTTAAAATATTACTTTCATGCATTGATATATAAATTCAATTAGTAAACATAGAGTTTTTAACAAGAAGTAATTACGATGAGAATATTGAGGGTAAAAATATCACAGATTTGAAAGCTTATAATCAGTTTTCTTTAAATAATTTGGTATGAAATCAATATTATCTATTAATAACATAAATAAAAATAAAGCCAAATAACTAAGATAGTTGATAGTGATAAAAGGATTATTGGCACTTTACTACCCTGAATTTTAGTCACTTTTGCACTCCAAATCCCAATGTATCCAGACTGACACTTAAAATCCCAAAATTTGATAGAATATAACATTTTTACGCATTTACCCTCATTTTTTACTATTTATATTAGTCAATTTAACGGTAGGGTTTAAATTATAGTAATGTGAAACTTTGGGTTTTTATGTGCCAGTTTTGATACATTAGGGTTTAAAGTACAAAAGTGACTAAACTTCATGGTATTAAGTGTCAATAATCCTTTAAAAATTCGCTCAAAGCATTTTTATATGACATGACAATAAAATATGATCTTTGTCTCCTCTCTCTCTCTCTCTCCCCCAGATGATTCTTGATAATGGGCGACACGTTGACATAGAAATAAATGGCATTGGAGATGCATATTTAAAAAATGATTTTATCAATGCAGAAAACGAGCCACGTGGACTTAAAAAATTTCTAAAGGAGCTTGACACTTGGGATACACGTGGGATAGAAATATTTGTAGAGAAATAATTTCATCGGAGATTGACTCATTTTCTATTACAAAATGAACAAGTTGTTAAAACATGAATAATACTACCGAAAAAAATATAAAGAAAAATAAGGGAAAATAATATACAGATTGCAACCTGTTGTCAATTTTATAAAATACCGCACGTGCCTGGGCTATTCTAGAATAGCGAGTGTAAGTACGGGTCGAACCCACGGAGATTTGTCAATTTTAATTTTTAAAACAATTGCAACTGTCCAATAATAAAAAATGGGATAGAAAATAGTTATAAACTACACTAAATAAAAAAAACAACGCTAAATGAGAGTAACACAAGAGATTTGTAAATAAATAAGATTCGGGGTCCATTTATCACGTAACAAATTTTGCACACTAATTTAATGTTGTCATTTCCTTTTTATAACTCAAATTAAACCGACTCACATCGAGTTTAATTCAAAAAATATGAAAGTTATGTTCAAAAAGTTTTTAACGTCTCTAACAAACGACTAAAATCCTAATTCCCTTAGAAAATACAAGTTTTAAAGTTTGCAAAGGCATTTAAGCATGGACTATCAAAACAATCAAAGTGGATGCATAATCCATCAAAAATTACTATTTTTATATCTCAAAACTTGATTGACAAAATAATTTTGAAGGTTTTAAAACACACTCTCGTGTCATTTTAAAATGAATATCGAATCTTTGATAACAATTAAAACAAGTAGGGAATAAACAACTATCAAATTAATATAACAATATTTGCTGACTATGATAAACTTCACCTTACTCCTAATATAAGAATCAATCTACCATAATGAAATAGAAATTTCAAGAATAAGTGGATACTTTCATTAATAAATCAAACTTATAATAAGTTCTCACAATAATCTTCAATCCTCTAAAAAACTGATAAAAAAATTGGCTCTCAAATTCATTACAATCTCTGAAAAAAATTCTCTGAAATTCCTCTCCCAAATTATAAGCCCGAGGGTCCTTTTTATAGGACAAGTGGTGAGGTATTTGAGTTGTGGTGGGACGCTCCCCGATTGGCCGAATAGTGTTGGAAGCTATCTCTCTACCTCTTTAATATTTGGATTGGGATAAGTGATCGAATTTTCCCCCACTCGAAAACTATTAAATTTTCTTTTTGAACACGCACGCCATGTTTCATCCAAATAGGAGAAAAAAATTCAGACTTTTTATGAAAACGTGTGAAAAACGACTTTTTTTGAAAGACCGTAAAAATTAGTTTTTCACACCTTTTTCGAGTTGATCATCAATTTGCACCAAATTTCATCATTACCTGCAAAATTTTCACTAGGCAGCCTTTTTCACAAATTAGCACATGAATATAATAAAATTATCGAAGTGCCCATTTTTTTACTTAAAATTGCCATTTTCAATCCAAATTCAATAATTCTTGCATTTTTTTCCCTTTTTTAATAAAATGATCCCAAAAACTTATTAAATAAAATAAAATGGCACTAACAAAGTATAAAATTGGGTATAGAATATACAAAATAATGCACTCATCATAACTTGTCCTGCCCAGCGTAAGAACAATTTTCCTAGGATTGTTCATAGCATAGCTTTAGGGTAGTTTGGCATATCCCGTTACAAATCGTCATGCACCGAAAAGAGGAACCGAACTGAAGAATCTCCAAGTATGAAGACTTCCCGACATCCTAAAAGGTATAAAATGATTTAGAGGTGGAATTAATTCATAAAATTATGTTTGGCATGTTAATTTTTTTAAAACGAATAGGAACATTTATTTTCAAAAAATATTTTCTGAGATACTATAGGTGGAGTTTTGAAAAATAAACATTTTCATTTATGTTCTTCAAATAATATCCTAATGTCATTCAAACGATATTTATAGGTCGTTAGATCCTCATTTTTAGTTTGGATCGATTTTGGATCAAACGACATGATATTGTTTTATTTTTTAGAAGGTCATTTTCATGGTCGTTCAAACGATATCTGTATGCCATTCAAACGACATAGGGAAGCATTTCAAACGATATCTCTTTATCATTCAAATGACCTTCTTATGTTCTTCGAATGAAGCGACGCCTTAGGTTTTGTATAAATACCTATTTTGTGTTCAGATTGTTTAAGACTTTGCAAAAATGAAATTGGATATCTGATACAAAAGTTCTTCACTTTTTGTGTTGAAGAACACTGTTTTAATTCACAACAAACATCCTGTAATATTGCTCTTGTGAATTAGTTTAAAACCCTAGAAAGTTTTTATCTTTGCATAGACCTTTTGTGGAAAGGATCTTGGTTGCTGACTTTTGATACCTATGGGGATTCACTACTGAAGATGAATGCTGAAGATGAAGGAGAGTTACGGTCCATTGTGGTTCTCGAGGGAATCATTGCTGAGTTGAAGACTATGATCTTCGTGGGATTCTGTGAAAATTCATTGTTGTATTTCACTTGTAAGTTTGTTTAGTGGAATAAAAGGTTTTTGCCATGTTGTGATTTTTCCTGAAACTTGTCTTCGTCCTATTTGCTTATTTGATTTATCTATTTTATCACCATAGATGCATGATTAGTATAAAAAGATAGAATCAATTTAAAATTGGCTTTTGCATTTATAAATTGGTGTTGCTATTTTATTGATTTCCACCCTTGCAATTATTTTTGCCTTTACAAATTGGTATCAGAGATTTTAGCTCGGAATGTTTGCACTTACAAAATGGTAGCAGAGCAGGTTGCTCCAAGCTATCGAGTCATTCTGATTTTTTCACAATGTTTTTTTGTCTGATACCTTTTGACTTCTCCGATTGTCAAATAGGTATCAGAGCAGGTTACACTAAGTTATTATGTTTGATCATGTTTAGTTTCTATTTGGGTGGTTATTTATTCATCTCTTGTATGTGTTTTTATCTTGATAGATTCATATTTGAATTTGAAGTTTGTCGAAAGAATTGAATTTCTTGAAAATTGTTTAATAAATGTTTTGAAACTTTGGCAAGCCATTAAAAATCAAAGAGATATCGTTCGTGAGATGTTTGGATCTTTATATGATGACTTTATGATTTTAAAAGTGGTCGAAAAGAGAGTGATGATAGAGTCCCTGTTTTAAGAAAATAATTATAGGACTTAAAAAATTCTAGGGTTTGTGTTTGTGCCAAAGAGGATAAAAATATTTTGATTAATGATTTTAAGGTATGTGAGAATACTCTTAGGGATAAATTTGCTTTTATTGAGGGAGAGGTAGATAACCTTCTGGGTATGATTGAAAATATGAAGAAGGAGTTCCTAAAATTGGAAGAGTCTAATTCTTTGCTTGAGTCTGAAATTTTGAAGCTAATAGATGATTTAAAAGACTTGAGTTGTTTGAGTAGTGATAGTAATGGCTCGTCTTGTTTTTATGCTTCGAGTGTTAAACACAAAACCATTGTTTATTTTAGATGGTTAACCAAAATCAAGGACGCTAGAAAAGTTCAGCCCATAGGTAACATTCCTCTCGTTTACACATGTTCACATTGTGGTAAGAAATGTCACCTTAGGCTTTTTTGTTCTGATCTTGGAAGAGGTACGAGGAAGATTAAGGATAATGTCTCGTAGGTTCCCATAACTCCTCGAGTAAGGTACACACCTGTTTGGGTTAGTAAATCCATTCTGAAGATGCTAAATGTTAGATTGGCTGATTTTTACGTGCATGCACATGATGTATCAGATGCTATTTCAAATCATTGATTTCTTGCATGATTTTGTTTGTCATACGCTAGTTGTGCTTCATGATATATGTTCACTAGTGTTATGAAATGTTTACTTTTTGTATTATATCTCTCTTTTATTGATTCATATTGGAAAATTACAAATAGATTTTTGGTTTATATATTTTTTGAAAAATACAAAAAGATTTCATTTTGATAAAAATATTTTGAAAAATTCAAAAGATTTTTGGTTCTTTGTGTATTTTAATTTTACACATTTAGTGTGGCATAATGGTTTGTTTGAATCAAATTCACTTCCCAATTTCCATGCGGCTAGGATATTTGGTTATGGCTTTAAATGCTTATATTGATCTTAACCATGTTTATGGAGTTGTTTCGAACTTGACTTGCTTTATAGATTCGACTTTATTTATGGCTCCACACAAAAATGCATGAGGTTATTGGATTTTGACTTCAGATGTACATTTGATCTTGGTGAGACGTTCTCCTATCAATTTTGCCATCTACATGTTTATTTGACTACGGAGGATTTGTGCATGTAATAACTGTTGTCCGTGAGGATTTGTTTATTATTGAAAAATATGAGTGTACACAAAAACGGTTGCGAGAGAATAATAATCTCGTCGTGAAAGTCACCTTTTGAAAAGAGGATGAGAAAAAATTAAGGCAATAAAAAGAATAATATACCAAATAGGGGCCAAATTAGTTTAGTTTGATATGTTCATTCAAAAAAAACTCAAGAATTATATTTTGAGGGAGTTTGGATGAAAATATCAACGGGTTTGCACAATGACAATGAATCTTATTTCAGATTATTTTGTCATGACGCTATTGATTTGTAGAATTATTAATATTCTAGGCTTGTGTGCATTGTGCTTATTTGGTTCACTAAGTTCAACTTTATTTGTTACTTGAGGCTAAAGCTTACTTTGATCAAGTTTTGAGGTCAATTAGAACTTCTTGAACATATTTAAACGTTTGGGTTATAATTATTTTGTTACTAGTTCACACCCATTCATTCCATTCCACATATTTGAATACATCGACACTATGCTAGTGTGTAAAGCTTATGTGTTTTATGTTATGTTTTGTGGTCATTTATACCTATATATGTGTACCGAATTTTCTTTGATATATTTTGTATAGATTATACATCTGAGAATTCCCTACATGTGATAAAGATTCGAATAGATTCATAAATTACAATCACAAACTTATTAATTAGAATCAATTTATGAATCAAATCAATTCAGCCCTTAAACTCAAATAACTATGTGCGTACAAGTGCCAACCATTATAAATAAAGATGCGACACAAATTTTAGGAAAAACTCCCGCAGGGCAAAACCTTTTTATTTCTAGAACTTTGACAAGTTTACAAGACCATTGCCTCAAGAGTAATACACGGTGTCTTCATCAAACCTTCAAAGCATCGGTTAGAAATCAGCAATGGTTCACACGCAGCTATACCACAATAGACATGCAATCTTCAGCAAAGAATCAACATGCAGAAGATCCTCAACGACACGAAGCCACAAACTTCGTAGTGACTCACTCCAAAATAGCACGCAGCTCTCAGTTGTAGAGATCTCCCCACAAAGTATGAACAATAGCAAAACTATGCTTTTGGGTTCCACAAAACAACTCACAAAAAAGCTATTGGGATTGCGAATTGTAAAACAAAAGTTATCAACCGTCAAATGTGTTGGAGAATAATAGAACACGTATTCTGTCAAAAACCAACTTTTCTCCACACGAAAATCAGAAGCCTGACACACTTATTTATATTAAAATTTAAGGCGGTGATGTGTCGACTTAAAACAACTTTCATTCGAATGACATGCGTCGTCGTTCGAGCGAACCTCCATCTCGTTCGAATGAGATGTGAGGTCAATTGAACGACAGTCAGTGATCCCTGTGACACCCCGCCTAATTAAATATCGGGTGATCAGGCCTTTATTAAATTAAAACATGTTTCTCAAATGGTTCATTCTTAGCATCACTCTCAAAAACTTTTTAATTACTAATCCCCCAAGTAAAAATTAGACCGGTGCTAAATTTTATCTTACTTAAAACAGATAAATCAACCATGCGGAACAAAGTATAAAAATAACTGTTGATGTAAAAAACTAGATTGCTCTAATTATTCAATCACAGATAAATAAATAAGACAAAGATTTTTAAAGTGGTTCGGCTAGGAATAAAGCCTACGTCCACTGTTATGTTATTGCTGAGTGTTTGCAGAATTCTTGATTACAAGTTCTTTCAAGAAATTCCGGTCTCATTGAATGAGTTTGATACAAGGTATTTATAGCCTTGAGGCTGTACATGAAAGGTTCGATACATTAAATGATATACATGTGAAAGGGTAATACATTTAATGCAGCGTGCGCGTCAAGAATATAAGCATTCAATGAATATCTGAACTGTTGATTATCTGGCAATTAATGATACGATCGAGGTGCAGCTCAGACCGCCATAGCTGTTCGCTGATCAGGAGTTCCTCGGAGAACTAGAGTACCTCGGTGCGCTAGAGTTCCTCGGTGTGCTAGAGTTCCTCGGTGCGCTAGAGTTCCTCGGTGTATCCTCATTGCTCGGAAAGAAGCATGGTTGGTCGGGAAATGAACTTCCTCGCTGCTATCGTGCCACGTAGATTGACACGTGTCTTCGTATTATTCGTCCACATCAGCATATTAATTTTGGTATCAACAGAAGCCCCCAATGTTTCATATTTCGAACTTTGAGGAGTATGGAACATTCTTTCTCGGTATATGGCAATATTAAATGACTTTTCCTGGGTTTCAGGAACATTGTGTTGAAATTTCCTTCTCATTTCGCAGCTTCCGCCCTTTTTTTTTTGTTTTTTATAAGCGCTTCGATCTCCGTGCAGTTTTTGTCCTTTTAGCCGTCGGAAGTTCAGTAGTTTCTTTTTGGTAATCATTTCTTTCGCCGCTTCCCAATGCAAAGTATTTAAACTTCTTAGGTAACCATACCGTCCTCTACATTTTCCAATTTTCTGCCTTCAAGCTTTCTATTCTCTCCTTCTCTCTTGTGCGTTCATCTTTTCCTTCGTTAGTTGTCAGCAGACCTCCTTCCTTCCTGTAAGATTTTCTTCCTTCTTCTTTTATTCATCATGGTTTACATTATTGAATCTCTTGAAAAGTTCCGCTCTGACTTTTCCATCCCGTCTTGGGTAATCTTGGAGGAACTTTCTGAACCTCAAAATTATTTTCGTCTGGCTGAGGGACATTGGTTCCCCAGTCTTTTTATTGCTGAATGCGGTTTTTCCTTTCCACCAAATCCATTGTGTCTTGAGTTTTGTCAATATTTTGATCTTGTCCCTGCAAAAATAGCCCCCAATTCATGGAGAATAATTAATGGGGTACACAAATTAAATCTAACTCATGGGACTCGTATTGGGATCCCTGAGATTATGTATTGCTATAAGTGGGCCACTCTAGATAATATTTATTACTTAAAAACTAGGTTTCTGAATAGGGCTCTTGTAGTTTACCTCCCTGACTCAAATAGAGATTATTTTGAACATGGGTTGGTTATAAAAAATTGGCAATATGCCCCTTTAACTGGAGATGAAGTATACAACGGTCCCAGATGCCCCCCATATGGCAATGGGATAGGTTTATTTTTCATTTTATTTTATTTATGAAATTATGCTTTCATCATGTTTGACAAAATGTATGATTGATATCTCGTTATGTATTTATTTGCAGTTGATAGCAAAAGAAGAACTCCAAAAGAATCAGAGGTTAATATCAAGCATCTGAAACTTATCTGGGGTTTGCACAAGAACATTGCAGACGAACATATCAGGTCTGCCTCATATCTGCTACAGTATAAGAGTTACACAACCTCTTATACTGCTCGCCCTGTTGAACCAGCTTCAACTCCAGAAGGTTCATCTTCAGATTCTCATCTTCCTTTAAGTCAAAGGATGGGTAAGAAAAGAGCTCCTCCTGCTCTCTTTGATGATGTTACTTCTGTTGCTGGGGCCAAGAAAAGCAATACTGATGCCCCAGAGGGGACTAAAAAGGTGGATGCTGGGTCTTCTAAAGCTACCGAGAAGCCCCCAATGGTTCCGAGCAAGAAAAATGCTCCTGTAGATGTAATTACAATCTCTCCGACCAAGACCTCTTTGGTTGAAGGTTCTGACCGCCCGTTGAAGAGATTGAGGAAATCATCCTTAGTTACTCCGGCTGAAACTGCCTCCTCCCTACCTGCTGGTGGTACTGATGTTCCAAACATCATTCTTCCAAGTTCTGCAATGAGCTCGGTCGTACCCGAGGTCCATGGTATTGATGAAAGAATTTCTAGGGATATGCTGACATCCTTAGCTTCTCGTCACCTTGCTTCAGTAAATTTCTTATACTTCTGGTTTTTCTTTCTTTCTCTGAAAGCTTTCATTTTGTATTGACTTTGCTATTTTTCTCATCTTTCAGTTGGTGAACTGTTTTAATAATATTGTGAAAAAGGATGAAGCTATTAAAGCTTCAAGCTCCTCGTCAGGTGTAGAGGATGCTCTGTTGGGTTTGACCCAGTCTTTAAAGGAATCTCGTCAACAGTATGTTGACGAAAAAGCTGTTTGGGAGAAGAAATTAGCTGTGGCTGAAGCTGAGAAGGTGAAAATGGCCGAAACCTCCAAGAATTTGGAGGAGAAAGTAAAAGGTTTAGAGGTTAAACATCAGGAATATGATGGCCAGCTGAAAAAGGCAGAGGAAGAGTTATCTACCCTGCGAGATATCAAGGTCAAAAAAGAGGAATTGGATGTGAAGCTATCCTCGGAGAAGTTGAGGAGAAAGGTCGCAATCAAGAAACATTTCAGTGCTGGTTGGGAGAAAGGATGGGATAAAGGGATTGCTGCAATGACATCCCAAGTCCAATATGGGAAGTTGAAATACTTCCACGATGGCTGGGTAGCTGCTCTGTAAGAGTTGAAGGTCCAAGACGATTCTGAGCTATTCCAACAACACCTCCCTGGTCCTCCTCCAGCAATTGTGGAAGAAGAAGAAGATGATCCTGTCTCAGATGAATCTTCTATGGCTACGGGTGACCCAGTCTCTGCTTCTCAACCCTCTGTCAACGAGGACATTTCTTCCATGCCTCCTCCTGCCGAGAAGATTCCTGCTGATCAAACCGTTGTTACCACCGAGCAACCGAGCTCCTCGTCCCAGCCTCCCGAGAAAGTCTTGGGGGACAAGGAAAAGGTGTGAAGTTGTTCGGTATCATTTCTATATTTCATTACTTGTAATCGAACAATGTAACTTTTTGATGATCTAATAAAATACATCTTCGTTTCTCTTCTTTATTGATACTCTGCCTGCTTTTATTTATTAACTCCTGCTTCCTCTTCTTTATTAGTTTTTGGCCAGAATGGAATTGATATCTGCTCCTGATACTGAATTGATGCGACAATGCAATGGCTATTATAAAGCTGGTCATACAGACCTAAGTGTATCATAGATTGTTGACATCCTTGGTCACGATGCCTCAGAACAAGCAGTTGAGGCTTACCGGTATCTGAAGGATTTACTTGATAGATCTGTGGCCAATAATGTGGCATACTACGAATTGATCGAGGAACTTCATGGTTCCATAGAGGATCTTCAAAATCAACACAATGCATCATTGGCTTCATTGCACAAGGATTATGAAAATAGATACCAGCAGCTCTCTTCTGAAACAGGCCATAAGAAGATCATTGCTGGATATGATATTAGGGAAAAGACCCTAAAAGGTGAAGTTGAAGCTTGCAGGCAGATTACCGAGATCCTAGAGAAAGAAAATAATAATTTACAGAAAAAGTTGGCTCAATATGAATCTGCAGCGTCATCTTCTAATGCTCTAGTGCCCGTTACTGATGAGGGTTTCTCTTTCTTAGAGGTCGAAAATGCCAAATTAAGGCAAGAGCTGGATGATTTAAGAAGATCTGTTGTTTCTGGGACTGCTCGTGGACGAGGAAGAGGTTCTCGGGGACGAGGAAGAATTGGCGAGGAGCAAAGTTCTCCAGTTGCTTCTCGGAGCCGATCAAGAGTTCTTAGTCGCAACGTTGAAGAGGTTCGCACACAATCTACTCTGTAAACTCAAGCGTTCCAACTGAAGGCTAAGGATCGTGCTCTGTCTGAATTGTCCAAGAAAAACTTATATTTAGAAGATCAACTGGCTGCGACAAAGTCTGCTCTTCATACTAAGGATCTTTTTGCCAAAAACCTTCTCGAGCAATCGGATAGATTAACCTTTCAATTTCATAAACAACCCAGGGAATTCTGGATGGCAGGATATAATGAAGCTCTTGTTCATCTGGATGCTCGTATTGAACATGCCAACAATGAAGGTTACAAGCAAGGATGGTTGAACGCACTGGGTGTGTTAAAATTGGAGCAAGGGCATTATTTATGGGATTATCATGCTCCAGGATTATTAGACTTGCATGTACCACCTTTCAAATTGGACATGGCATGGATCCCAGCTCGTTCCATTCCTCGTAGCTTGATTTCAAAGTACCTTGGTGATTATAGCCTTCATTCTCAGGTTGAATTGTCTCGTCCTGAGCATCTCTTGGATACACCTTCTGTAATGAACGTCAGAATGCTCAGGGATGTTAATTTCATTAATTCTCCTCTTTGCCTAGAGGATCCTCCTGCTGGCGAGGAGCCTGTTTCAAAAAATAAAGGAAAGAAACCAATAGAATAGGTTTTCAATGTAACAGTTAGTACATTCATGTAACTTGTAATTTATTCTGGATTTTTAATAAAAAAAAACTTTCATCTTCTGTTTGCCAATTCTGTTATTGTTTTGTGTTTATCAAACACCTTTATATTTGTGCATATGTATCTATGTATCTGTTAAAAAGATAACAATATTGTGCTGTCCATCAACTTAATAATAAAAATTTACAAGTATCAAGGTTGTCCAATCACTTAATAATACAGTAATGAGTATAAATTGTTCAAACTGTTTCCAACCAACCAAGGTGGATAAATAATGTTTGTCGACCAACTACAGTTAATGGATTTTCATCCCTGACCAGCCATACTTGGTTCAATTTCAAATATAAAAATGTGTTCGACCAACTAAGGTCAATAATTTGTCCTCGTCGACCAACTACAGTTAGTGGGTCTTTATCCCCGACCAACTATACTTGGTGTATTTTGGAATATTTTGTTTTTCCTAACCAAAGGAGTATTTTTTGGCTCCTTAGAGCTTTTGGCTCCTTAGAGCGCTTTTTGGCTCCTTAGAGCTTTTGGCTCCTTAGAGCACTTTTTGGCTCCTTAGAGCTTTTGGCTCCTTGGAGCGCCTCCTAACCAAAGGAGTATTTTTTGGCTCCTTAGAGCACTTTTTGGCTCCTTAGAGCTTTTGGCTCCTTAGAGCGCCTCCTAACCAAAGGAGTATTTTTTAGCTCCTTAGAGCTTTTGGCTCCTTAGAGCACTTTTTGGCTCCTTAGAGCACTTTTTGTGTGCATAGTGTATTACACTAGTATTCCACGAAAAACTTTCAACCAGAAAGAAAATGGCGAAACATCCTCGCTTTATTCATAATGAAGGGAATGCTTTACATTTTACATTACTGATAATACTTGCGTAGGTGTTCAGCATTCCACGCATTCTTAAATTCTTCTCCTTCTAGAGTTGCTATTCTGTAAGTTCCTGGACGAACAACCTCTGTAACTCGGTAAGGTCCATGCCAGTTTGCTTCCAACTTATTTTGCTTCTGAATGACTTTCTTTAGCACATAATCCCCTTCTTTTAATTCACATTTCTTCACCCTTTTGTTGTAAAACAGAGCTGTACGTTGTTGGTAAGCAGCATTCCTAATGGCTGCCTCTTCTCTAACCTCCTCGAGCATATCCAAATCCAATCTTCTCATCAAATCGCTGACCGGGGAATTAAAATTCAGTACTCTATGCGTTGGGAGACCCAACTCGGCAGGTATCACAGCCTCACTTCCAAATGCTAGCATATATGGTGATTCTCCAGTTGCTACTCGGGGAGTTGTTCGGTAAGCCCATAGTACTGATTGGAGCTCATTGATCCAATTTGCTTTAACTTCACTTAACCTCTTCTTCAGACCATTTAGTAATGTTCTGTTTGTCACCTCAGTGTGTCCATTGCTTTGGGGATGGCCTGGTGCTAAATGATACTTCAAAATGTTCGATTGATGACAATAGGCAGCAAATTCTTCATTATCGAATTGTGTTCCATGGTCTGTGATGAATGCATGGGGGAGACCATATCGACAAATGATGTTCTTCCAAATGAATTGATATACCTTCTCGTACGTCATATCAATTAGTGGTTCATCTTCCACCCACTTAGTAAAATAATCCACTGCCACGACGAGATACTTGAACCTTCCTCGGGTCGTCGGCAATGGTCCAACCAGATCAACCCCCCACATGGCAAATGGCCAAGGTGAAGTTATGGGTGTCAACAATGCTTGTGGAGTTCTTCGGATGGAGGAAAAACGTTGGCACTTGTCACACTTCTTGGCATAGGCAATACAATCAGCCCTCATCGTCGGCCAGTAATATCCCTGTGTCATTACCCTTTTCAAAAGTGTCCGACCTGCTACATGAGCTCCACAAAATCCTTCATGGATTTCTTCAACCAATTCTTTGACTTCTGATGGATGCACACATCTTTGCAAACCTGCCATAATTCCTCGTCTATACAAAACACCATTAGTTAACACATACCGAGCAATTATATACTTCAATTTCTTTGCAGTTAGCTTGTCCTCTGGTAATTCTCCTTCTTCAATGTATGCCCTGATAGGATCCATCCAAGATGGTCCTAAATCAAGGGTTATTATATTCACCATCAGGTCTTCTTCTATGCTCCGACTTTCTAATACTTCAATTGGTATCGTTCTTCGTAGCTCGGTGCGCTTAGCTGACGCTAATCGGGCTAATGCGTCTGCTCTAGCATTCTCCATCCTTGGTATTCTCACCAATTGAATAGCATCAAATTCTGCCAATAACTCCATCACCTTCGCATGGTACTTCACTATTAACTCTCCTTTAACTGCATATATTCCCATCATTTGATTCACAATTAATTGAGAATCGCTGAAAACAATTATCTGTCGTACCTCCATAACTTTCGCCAAATGAAAACCTGCTATCATAGCCTCATACTCAGCCTCGTTATTGGAAGCTTTGAATTGGAATCTCAGGGCATACTCCATGTCAATATCATCTGGGGTGTTTAAAACAATTCCTGCTCCACAACCAGCTGTGCACGATGATCCATCTACATATAATTTCCATGTAGGTACCTCGTCTTCAAATTTCTTGTCCGTCAGAGTTCCTCGATAAAATATCTGTTGTTTTGTTTCATCATTCCCTGGTATCTTTCGTTCCTCATCGGTCATCTGTTCGCGCCCTTTTACCAACCTTAGTTGGTCTGGGTTTGAATATGATGATTTTTCTATATCCACAAGTCCTTTTACCAACCTTAGTTGGTCTGGATTTGTGTCTGTTGATACTGTATCGTCCACAGGTAGGTCAGCAAGTACCTTTTGTTCCTCGGGGGTATCAGGGTATGTGAACTCTGCTATAAAATCTGCTACAACTTGCCCCTTCAATGATGATCTGGGTTCATACACAATGTCATATTCACCGAGTTCTATTGCCCAATACATCAATCTTCCTGACTTTTCTAGCTTGTGAAAGGCTTGTCTTAATGGCATGTCGGTATACACAATGATTGTATGGGCCTGGAAGTATGGCCTCATTCTTCTACTTGCTTCAATTAATGCCAATGCCAATTTTTCTAGCTTTGGGTATCTGATTTCTGCACCTCGGAAAGCTTTACTTGTGTAATAGATAGGTTTCTGGACTCCATTCTCCAATCTGATCAATGCTGAACTAACTGCATTCTCTGATACTGCCAAATACAAGTACAGCTTCTCTCCAGTTATTGGCCTAGACAACAATGGTGGGGCTCCCAAATACTTCTTCAAATCTTGAAAGGCCTTCTCACATTCATCAGTCCACTCAAAACTTTTTCGCAGTGTTTTGAAGAATGGGAGGCATTTATCAGCTGCTCGGGATACAAATCTGTTGAGCGCTGCAACTCGTCCGGTAAGACTCTGTACTTCTTTCCTCGTCGTTGGGGATCGCAGCCCTAAAAGAGCTTTGATCTTTTCTGGATTTGCCTCAATACCTCGTTGATTGACGATGTATCCGAGGAACATTCCTTCTCGTACTCCAAAGGTACACTTCGTTGGGTTGAGCTTCATTTAGTATTTGTCCAGTTGATCAAAGGTCTGGCCTAAGTCAACTAGATGATTAGTAGCTCTCCTGCTTTTGGTGAGCATGTCGTCGACATAGACTTCCATATTGCAACTGATTTGTTCGGCAAAAACCTTGTTCATCAGCTGCTGATATGTTGCACCTGCATTTTTTAAACCAAAAGGCATAACATTATAACAATAAGTTCCCCTTGGGGTGATAAAAGAAGTACTTTCCCTGTCTTCCGGCTTCATTTTGATCTGATTGTAGCCAGAATAAGCATCCATAAAGCTGAGTAGCTCATGTCCCGAGGTAGCATCCACTAGTTGATCAATTCTGGGCAATGGAAAATGATCTTTTGGGCATGCCTTGTTGAGATCAGTGAAATCAACGCACATTCTCCATTTGTTATTCTTCTTCTTTACCATCACCACATTTGCCAACCAATCTGGATATTTCACATCTTCAATGAATTGGGCTTTCTGAAGTTTCTCGACCTCCTCTTGTATGGCCTGGTTCTTCTCAGGACTAAACACTCTTCTTCTTTGCTTCACAGGCTTGATCTCCTTATTCACATTGAGCTCGTGACATAAGAAGTTTGGATCTATACCTGGCATGTCTTCATGACTCTAAGCAAAAGTATTCTTCCTGTTTCTCAAAAAAGTTATCAACTCCTGTTTTATTGAAACATCCAGCGACGATCCTATCTGGGTTACTCGTTCAGGATGCTCGTCGTCCAGAATAACAATTTCTGTAGACTCCACCACCTGTCCTTTTACAAGTTGAGATTCATCCCTAGGGTCAAGAGTTTCAATTTCTGTACCCTCCTCCACTTGATAAGTAGTAGTCTTTTTCCTTGATTCTTCAAGTTCTTCTTGCTCGGCAGACGAATAATAGCATTCCCGAGCTACTTTTTGATCACCTTTCATAATTCCGACTCCAAAATTCGTTGGGAATTTCAGACACTGATGTACTGTAGATGGAACTGCTTCGAACTTCTTCAATCCAACTCTTCCCATGATGATGTTGTAGGCTGACTGCACATTCTTATCCATCACAAAGAAGCGTATTCTTTCTGTTCGACAAGCAGGCCAAGTTCCAATGAGTATATCCAACTTGATCGTCCCAAGTGGAAAAACTTTCTCGCCAGCAAAACCCAGAAGGGGTCTGTGATAAGGTTCCAATTGAGATAATTTTAAATTCAAGCTATCAAAGCATGAATAGTACATGATGTCTGCCGAACTACCATTGTCTACTAACACCCTTGAAATGACCACATCCTTCATCCTCATTTTGATCACCAAAGGATCATCATGGGGGTAAAGAACACCTGCCAGGTCGTTTTTTGAAAAACCAATCACTAGCTTCTCTTTGTTTACCTTCCTCGGACGATCATCCTCGGCCAGATTTATTCGCTGAATATATGAACAAGCTTGAGCCTCTCCGAGGTAAGCTTTTCTTTCTGCAGTAAGGTCTCCTCCTCCTGCATCTCCTCCTGTAATGACATTACAATAAAATGACCCAAAACGAATGGAAAATACCTCTCGTTCAGGCTTCCTTGGCTTCTTGGGAAGATCAGGGTCATCATCTGGATCTTCTTCATGATCCCTCTTCTTTTTCTCCTCTGCACGACGAGGAGATCTAGATCTCTCTCTAGTTCTGTTATCATTCTTCCTTTCACCTCTACGATCTACATACTTTGACAACTTTCCTCTTCGGATGAGTGTTTCAATCTCGTTCTGAAGGGCTATGCAATTTTTAGTCATATGGTCATGATCTTTATGAAACTCGCAATATTTGTCCTTATTCCTCAGATCGGGATTTGTCTTCAGTTTCTCTGGCCACTTGATTTCCTCGCTATTCTTGATTTCTTCCAAAACATGATTAATACCCATTTTCAATGGGGTATAATTATCGTACTTCTTTAGGACTTTCAACGTTGTCCTATTATTCCAGTAATGCTTGTCACCACCATTACCTTTCTGATCTTTCTTCTTAGACTTGTCGACCTCCACTTTTACTTCTTTATCCATATTCTTCTTCGCAGCCATAGCCTCCTCGGCATTCATAATTTTGGCTGCTTTTGCCATCAACTCGGACATAGTTTTAGGTGGATCTTTGGCCAAGGTGTAGTACAGCTTATTAGGCAGCAAACCACTCATCAAAGCAGTGATTGCTGTCTTTTCTTCGTAATCTACGACTTCCAACTTCTCGTTATTAAAACGAGTTATGTAGTCTCTAGTACTTTCACCTGATTTTTGTCTAACACTTAACAAATGTGCTACTCGCTTTATCGGCTTCGCCCCAAAACAAAAATTCCCAATGAACAACTCGGCTAATTGAATAAAAGTTGAAATCTTACCCCGAGGAAGATTGTTATACCATATCTGTGCAGATCCGGTAAGAGTTCCCGAGAATGCTCTACACCTCATCTCGTCGGGGACGGCATATATGTCGGCGGCAACTTGGTATTGTTCTATATAAAGTACAGGATCTGTCTTTCCATCATACTTGGGGGTCACCACAGGTGCTTTGAATTTCGATGGGGTAGGAAAATCCACAATGGTTTGCACAAAAGGTGTCCCTTGAACAAAAGTTCTCTGTAAGGGGTTTCTTGCCTTAGCCATTTCGCCCAGTCTATCCTCCAACCGCTGAATGGAACCTTTCCATGCTTCATTTCCTTCCTCAGGCCGCTTAGTCCGAGCAACTGATTGTTCTGACGTAGCTTCCTGAGATTTATCTCGACGAGTAGCTGGTCGTGATTGTGCTGATCCTTCTCTCAAACCTGATGGTGGCCGAAAACTTCTCGATGGAGCTCTAGGTGGACTCATATTCCTCCTTGGTCCTAATCGACTGAAAGGAGACGCCCTGCTTAATCTTTCCAAAGCGCTGGTTCTCTCTGGAGAGAGAGATATAGGTTGATTTGTATCCGTAGCCCGTATCGATGAAGTTCGCCCAGGTTGATAAGAAGAATCATTAGATTCCCCATTGCGATATGATGCAGTACGTCTGGATCGTGATTGCCCATGATCACTCCGTTGTCCTGAATAGGTAGGTGCACCGCCTTGAAGAGTTTGAATGAGTTGCCTCATAGATTCTTGCATGGCGGTTTGTCCTTGAGCCAGATTTGTCATAATTCCAGCCAGATCTGGAGTTGCAGATGGATTTGGAGGATTTCCAGCACTTCCAGCATTTCGATTACTGGATTCTGGATTATCTGCCATTGATAACAAATGATTTTTGCGAAAAACGATAGTAACAGTCGTTTCCCACAGACGGCGTCAATCTGTTGATGTAAAAAACTAGATTGCTCTAATTATTCAATCACAGATAAATAAATAAGACAAAGATTTTTAAAGTGGTTCGGCTAGGAATAAAGCCTACGTCCACTGTTATGTTATTGCTGAGTGTTTGCAGAATTCTTGATTACAAGTTCTTTCAAGAAATTCCGGTCTCCTTGAATGGGTTTGATACAAGGTATTTATAGCCTTGAGGCTGTACATGAAAGGTTCGATACATTAAATGATATACATGTGAAAGGGTAATACATTTAATGCAGCGTGCGCGTCAAGAATATAAGCATTCAATGAATATCTGAACTGTTGATTATCTGGCAATTAATGATACGACCGAGGTGCAGCTCAGACCGCCATAGCTGTTCGCTGATCAGGAGTTCCTCGGAGAACTAGAGTACCTCGGTGCGCTAGAGTTCCTCGGTGTGCTAGAGTTCCTCGGTGCGCTAGAGTTCCTCGGTGTATCCTCGTTGCTCGGAAAGAAGCATGGTTGGTCGGGAAATGAACTTCCTCCCTGCTATCGTGCCACGTAGATTGACACGTGTCTTCGTATTATTCGTCCACATCAGCATATTAATTTTGGTATCAACAATAACCATGTACTATAACCCAATCAACAAAGTGTGAGTACAAAAGAATAAGAGTAATACCGAATAAACCATCGGCTAAAATCCCAAAATAATAGTAGAACAACCACTAGTCTGAAACTAAAAATCTAAGACTGATACGAGACCACAATTCCATACAAAGAATAGTGTGAGATCCTGCACTAGATCTGAATGAGAGATATCATCTAATCAAAATCCTGTAAGCATCCACTGTACTACAGCTTCGAGTCCCTGGAATGAAATCATCATACATGGCGTCCCTGTGGCTGGACACCTAAAAGGTTTTGAAAATATTTTATAGCAAGAGTTAGTACTCAAAACATTTTGAAAATATTTAACAAGCATTTATCACAATATAAAATGCAGTTATTGATTACACATGTTCGGTTCTCGTACACTCTCTTGAGTTTACTCACCCCTCATCTTTTGTGCACACTAAACGTTCTACACTTAGCCTACCTGGCCATATCTTCCAAGCTAACTATGACTAAGTAATCATCTGAACTTATCTATACTTAAGTTCTCGTATCGCCCACACAGTACATCCATTTCATTAACATCTCGCGAAGGTTAATTAATACTCAAGTAACATTTCACCTATGTTATGTTTCAAAACTTCTCATTTAGTTTCACTACTAAATTTCTACAATTATCACAATTTCTATCTTCCCACTTTTGTAATTAAGTTTCACTACTTAAATTACTACATAGTTATTCTCTATCTAACATTACGTTTCGTAATTAAGTTTCACTACTTAACTTACCAGTTCAGTATGTATCTTTAAATACATAATATATATCAATCTACTAATACACAGAAGTAGAATATCATCAAGTATATATTTCACACACAATATATACTAAATATCAGTCATTACTATTTTGTTCTTTTCACACATATAAAGGACTCTTGGTTCGGAATGATTCATCGACCCCAAGTAAGAATTGGTTCGGAATGATACATCGACCCCAATTATTTATATACACAAATTCTGGCTCGGACTCTTTCATCACGCCACCAGTTCAAAGGTTTGGTTCGGCATTTTACATCGACCCCAAACATATAATAACCCTATGTTAGTTCGGAATATCTCATCGACCCTAACATAATTAATTTAGGTATTCTTCTCTCGACCTAAAAGATCATATAATTCAGTAGGTACACGCCCGACCTATTAATTATGTTCGTATGTAATATGTTAATCTCTTATATCTACCGTATAATATTCGCTTTACGATTTATCTCATTAATCGCATTTATTTGAGTATTCACACAACTCTAAGGGTCTTAGTTACCCCTCACATATAATTTCAGTAGTTATTACTTACCCTACTTGTCTATTACGTGAATTGACTTTACCTCGCCTCGTAACTCAATTCCGAGTTCCCCTGATACTCTACTAAATCGGATTATTCTCGTCGGTCCATAATCCAAGTCCTACACCCAATGGCCTTATCGGACCCCGATAATATACCTACTGGTCTTATTCTCACTCCCATATAAGTATAATATAAACCCTAGAATAATCATTCATTCCCGGAAATCAAAGAAACCTTAAACACGAAAAAATCGGGAAAAACAGCTTACGTCGATCGATCGACTACTAGGTTCGATCGATCGACTACTGGGTTCGATCGATCGACCTAGTCGATCGATCGACATTCGAGATCGATCGATCAATCGAGCAGGGATAGACGCAGTTCGTCTTCTTCGTTAACCTCTTCCTCCATTAACAAATCTCCAAACTTCATTATAGTCCACCAAACTTCGACCCAATGATCCTAACATGTTTCCACATATACTAGGACAATTTCTAACCTGTCAAATACATCAAAACCCCAATTCCTTTAAAGAAATAGTGAATTAAATCCAGAATTTCTTAAAACCCTAGTTATGGTGTTCTTCCCATATATGCATTCAAAACCCAGATTTTATTCCAAAATAATCATCAAGTCTACTCTGAATATTAATCCTCTACATATGTTAAATCATTCTACATGCGATTCCCATCCCAACATGTATAAATATCATTATTCTCCTATCAAGATAATGATTTAACAAAACTAATCAAAAACCCTACACATGGGTATTATAACTTTATAATTTTTTGCAATAAACAACTTGTCTTGACAGAGGGAATCTGATTTCGTGGATTTGATGATGAATTGATGCTTCTCTTCTTCAATCCTTCCTCCTTTGGCTCCTAGGGTGCAAGATCCAAACCCAACCTTCTCAAAAGCATCTTCTAAGCCTTGAGAATGGTTTTCTCCTTCTCTCTAATGGTATTGGTGTTTACATGGGTTTTCTAACCCTAACCCCTCTTTCATACGGCTGATAAAAGGCTCTCAAATTCGTAGTTCTCCATACCCTTTCATGTTAAAAGACCAAAACGCCCCCGAACGGTCTCGGTTTAGTCCAAAATTATCCCGAGACTCAACTAGTACCCCCGGGTATACTATTTTGACTAATTTGACCCTTCCGGACTCATCTGTGACCTCTAAATTATCATTTGAGTCACTTAAAAATATTACTCGTTCTCACCCCAACACGGTCTACACGCGTTAAGTAACTACTTACCACTCGCACTAAGTAAATATAATGAGGCAATATAAATCAGTATCTATCTCTTGATTAATATTCCATAATTATAATTTTTAATAAATCTCATTAAATTACTCTTCTTACGTAATTTAAATTAAGCCGTATTTTCTCATTTAATTCTCCAATTTAATTAAATAGAATATTCAGAAATACGGGGTATTACAATCCCTTAAAAAAAATTTAAAGTTTTAAATAACTTGAAATCCTCAAATCTTAAAACTGTTCACGGGATCAGGAGATATTTATCCAAAGCTTTTATGATAAAATATTTTTGAAAAATAAAAATCATTTATTAAAATTCCAAAAATCATTTTAACTTTTATAAAAAATATCCCAACACTTTTAATGTGATATGTAAATGAGACTTAAATAAATTTTACCAAATTCAACCTTGTTGGGCTTGGATGTTGAAGTCTTCTTGAAATTCAGATTCGTCTTTGTAGATGTAAGCTTCGCAATCCTTCTACGACTTATAGTAACTTGTCGCGGTATACAACATACTAAATTGTGTCGGACAATGTCATTACAAATCTTCCATATGTCTATGCCGATACAAAATAAAAATATCTGAATTATCAATATCCAAAGACCTATACAAATCAACCCTCCCAAAAACTCAAACGATGTGGAAAGATAAACTGCCAAGTATTCAAATGTTTTCAAATGATGCTTCAACAATAATTTCTTCAAAACTCCAAGCTTTTCTCATCAGGGTGTGCAATCCAAAATCTTAAATTGTGATTCAATTGTACCTACACACAAGAGACAAAGCAAAAGCCTCGTGACGTATAATTTCTCGGGGCTCTTTTAAACCTCATTGGATCCCGGATAATTTTCAAGTCCTCACTTTTTGGTTCGTTTAAACGGTGGCTTATTCGCAAAGGATAAATGAGCCCTTCGTAGCCCTTCCCCATTTTTTAAAATAAAACACACAAACTTACAAACAGTTTATAACATGCACTATTTTTTGTCAAGTTTTATCGAATTTGGTTAGTTGTATAGACAGAATTGAGATGGAAACACTTAACCAATATATGATAGACAAGAACAATAGTCAAATAAATCCGTGCATGTGTGAAATAAAGGACAAATAGAGTCATTTATGTAGGTAGTAACACTATATCATCTCAAAGACTTCAAACTTTATAAAGCACATGAATGACACAATATATTGTCTCAAAGCACTATCAAATAGTCACGTGAATATGGAATGAAATTGTGACTTGGTCACCCTAAATGTCATTCATATAAGGTGCAAACAATATACAAAACTCTTTTTGGATTTTTCAAAGTTTTATAAAACAGAAAATCTTTTTGTACTTTTCAAACACTGTTTAGAAACAACCCAACAGTACTAAAAACATAGCAATATGAATCAGGGGAATGCAAACAGATAAATCTAGAAAACCACACAAGTCGTTCAAACGAGAATCAATCTCACTTGAACGAAATGCATGTCGTTAGAACGACAGCTTCGCGTGATAACTGATGTCGCTTGAATGAGAACTTATCTCGCTCGAACGAGAAAAACAATTTTCACAGGATTCCCATAATGATATGCAGTTTTGTCCAGTAAAAAAATTCGAGAAAATAGCTCCTGGAATGGGCAAACAAATCCAAAACATTGCTAAAATAGTACCAAAAAATAAGAAAAGAAAAAACTGTTAACTAAGTATAAAACAAATGATACGTATTAGTAATAGGAAAAAGATAACATCATGTAAATCACCCTATGCTAGCAAATATGTCTAGACCTCATCCATTAGGTGTGGTGGAGTTTTCCAAAGATAGTGATATCTTTTGAAACAACTCTATCAAATCATGAGAAATCTTGACCAAAAACTTTACTTTCTCTCGAATATGTGCAAACACTCTATCATTATGTGCAAGTAAAGTATCATGGGTGAGTGCATTTGTGTGAACATGTGTATGAGCAAAGCTTGACACATAACCCAATTTAAAACAAAACTCCCTAAGGTGTCCTCTCCTTTCGCAATAGGAGAAAATATAAATCGTCCTAGGTACACCTCTCTGAAAATGTCTCCTACGCGCTCTCCTAACCGGTACGGGACGCCTAGGTGGGTTGGGTCGAGAGTCATGTGATTCCAACTTTAAAGTAGGAACTGGCTCGGGTGCAACAAAAGAAGTTGACGCACCATCATGACTTATTCCTAAACTCTCATTATTTCCCAAAACAGGATTGAGAACCATCTTTCCCACCTTCTTAGATGCAGTCTCCAAAGTGACTTTAGCCTCCAGGGCGTGCTTAAGATCTGTTTCTAATTGTGACACGCGGGCTATAAGCTCACTCTTTTCCCTATTCAAAGCAATCAACTGCTCACTCAAAAAAACCTTCACTTTCTCGAGTTGACTCGCTTTTGTCTCAAACTCTCAATCTCTTTATCCAAATCTTTCACCTTGAGACCCAACTTGTTATTCAATTTTTTAGTCTTTAAGGTCTTGGCGTACAACTCTCGAAATGCAATCTGGAGCTCACTCTCATCATCACTAGTGCACTCACTCTCAAACTTGCTAGAAACACTCAAAACCTCATCGGGGGTATCACGTGCACAAGTATCCGCATCGTCGTGGGACAAAGTGGGTGTGCTCTCGTGACGGGCTAAAAAGGCAATACACTTTCCTTGTGAAGACTCATCCTTGGAATCATTCAAATCTTCCTCACTATCGCTCAGGGTGGTTGGTATGGCAACTTTTTTTCCCTCTCTCCTAAGTCTAGTGGGACACTCAAACAACTTGTACCCTCTCCTCTCACACTCAAAAAATTTTAGATTTTCAAACTTTTCTTCACCCTCTTTCTCTTTCTCACCACTTTCTTTGGCCTTGTCTTTCCTTTTATTTTTCTCCGAAAATATTTTATTGCAAGTATTTTGTTTTGAAAACTAGAGAAATGTTTTAAAATTCTTTGCAAGCAGGGCGATGTCAAAATCAGACTCGTCCTCAGACTCGGACTCATAAAAACTCACTTTATTTTTCTTATCTTAGGCTTTAAGCGCTATCCCTCTATCCTTAGGGTCAATTTCGTACGTCTGCAGGTTTCCTACCAACTCTTATAATTTCAGACGATTCAAATTTCCTAAGGTATTTAAAACAGTTACTTTAGGAATAAAATATTTTGGCAGCGATCTTAAAATATTTTTAACCACATGTACATCAGGTATAGGTTCACCTAGGTTAAAATTAGTGTAACAATATGAGACAAACGTGCATAAAACTCGTCAAAACACTCGGTCTCTAACTTAGTGATTGTCTCAAATTGAGTGGTCAAATTTTAAATTTTAGACTCTTTGACCGCGTTAATGCCTTCGTGGGTGAGTTGCAAAACATCCCATGCTTCTCTAGACGTGGTGCACGTCATAATACGTCGAAACTCACTATGGGTGATGTGTCCGAAAATTTCACTAAGCCCACGTGAATTATAAGTGCTCCACCTAAACTCATCATCAGTCCAATCTGACACAAGTTTTAAATTTATGACATTATTTGCGGTGACAGTGGGGGATTCTAACCTCTTTCACAAATGACCCAAACTCTTTCGTCGATTGCTTTTAAATGGGATTTCATACGGTATTTCCAGTAAGCATAATTATACTCGTAAAAAATTGGCAACCGACTATATAAGTTTTCATTTTGAAACATTGTAACAAAATTTCAAAAATTCAGATTTAAAAAAAATCAATATCACATATTTTTTTGCGAAAAATAGGAATACGCAATAAATTTGAGTAACCTGCTGTGAAACCAATTTGAGAATGCCCTACGTGTGATAAAGATTCGAATAGATTCTCAAATTTCAATCACAAACTTATTTAAGCCCTTAAACTCAAATAACTATGTGCGTGCAAGTGTCAACTATTATAAATAAAGATGTGACACAAATTTCAGGAAAAATTCCCGCAGGGCAAAACCTTTTTATTTCTAGAACTTTGATAAGTTTACAAGACCATTGACTTACATACAACTTCCCTCAAGAGTAATGCACAGTGTCTTCGTCAAACCTTCAAAGCGTCGGTTATAAATCTACAATGGTTCACACGCATCTATACCACAATGGACATGCACTCCAGACACGCAGTCTTCAGCAAAAAATAAACCGCGGAAGATCCTTAATGACACGCAGTCATAAACTTCATAATGACTCACTCCATAATAGCACGCATCTCTCGGTTGTAAAGATCTCCCCACAAAGTATGAACAGTAGCAAAACTATGCTTTTGGGTTCCACAAAACAACTCACACAAAAGCTATTGGGATTGCGAATTATAAAATAAAAGTTATGAACTCAAATGTGTTGGAGAATAATAGAAAACGTATTCTTTCAAAAATCAATTTTTCTTCACACGAAAATTAGAAGCCTGACACCCTTATTTATATTAAAATTTGAGGCAGTGACATGTTGACTTAAAATAACTCTCGTTCGAATGACATGCGACGTCGTTCGAGCAAACCTCCATCTCGTTCAAATGAGATGTGACGTCATTTGAACGACAGTCACTGATAAAATAACTTGGAATCCTCAAATCTTAAAACTGTTCATGGGATCGGGAGATATTTATCTAAAGCTTTTATGATAAAATATTTTTGAAAAATAAAAACCATTTATTAAAATTCCAAAAATCATTTTAACTTATATAAAAAATATCCCAACACTTTTAATGTGAATTGTAAATGAAACTTAAACATATTTTACGAAATTCATCCTTGTTGGGTTTGAATGTTGAAGTCTTATTGAAATTCGGATTCATCTTTGTAGATGTAAGCTTCTCAATCCTTCGACGACTTGAAGCAACTTGTAGCGGTATACGACATACTAAATTGTGTCGGACAATGTCCGTACAACATGGTATGTTTTTTATTTGAAAATTTTGTATTTTTTTGGAAAAATTAAAATTTTTCAAAAATAGTTGGTTGTGTTTCCCTTTGAGATGATCATTACACGTGCTTGATTTATATCTTTTGTGATGATATCTTATCTTCGTCGTGATGCGTTGCACTTAATGTTTATTGTTTATACTTCTTTGTCTATTTATCTTTTTCGGATAAAAACAAAGGGGAAGCGCAAATTAAAATGGAGTTTTTTGATGAGTTTGAATTATGGGGGAGTATTTATTTATGAATTATACTTTGTTTCAAACTCGATGCGACACGAAGGTATATTTTTTTTTGTCTCATGTGTGTAGGTACTTAAAGATGAATTTAAAGACACACGAATGAAAACGAAGTTTAGGAAGAAAAAGAAGTTAGAAGACAAAGAGACTTATGCCATTTTGTTCTAGGATTGGGAAGGGTATTAGTTTTCTTGTCATAGTAGATTTTGATTTTAATTTGGTGTTCGGCCATTTTGTTTGTTTTGTACCGGAATAGCCAAAGGGGGAGATTTATAAGAACAATTTTTCTAGGATTGTTCATAGCATAGCTTTAGGTTAGTTTGACGTATCCCATTACAAATCGTCACGCACTAAAAAAACGAACCGAACTCAAACATCTCCAAGTTTGAAGACTTCCGGACATCCCAAGGTATAAAATGATTTAGAGTTTGAATTAATTCATTAGAATTATGTTTGGGATGCTTATTTATATTCAAAACGAATGTGAACTTTTATTTACGAAAAATATGTTTTCTGAATTACTGTAGGCAGAGTTTTGAAAAATAAACATTTTCGTTTATGTCGTTCAAACGACATCTATTGGTCGTTAGATGCTCGTTTTTTGATTGGATCGATTTTGGATCAAATGACATGCTATTGTTTTATTTTTTAGAAGGTCGTTTTTATGGTCGTTCAAACGATATTTGTATGTCGTTCGAATGATGTACTGCATTAAGTTTTGTATAAATGCATGTTTCGTGTTCAGATTGTTTAAGACTTTTGTTAAAACGAAACTACATATCTCATACAAAGCTTCTTCACTTTTGTGTTGAAAAACACTATTTTGATTCACAACAAAACATCCTGCAATTTTGTTCTTGTGAATAAGTTTAGAACCCTCGAAAGTTTGTATCTTTGCATACACCTTTTGTAGAGAGGATCTCCATTGTCGACTTGTGATACTGACGAAGAATCACTACGGTCCATTGTGGTTTTCGAGGGAATCATTTTTGAGTCGAAGACTGCGGTCTTGATGGATTTCTGTTGAAATTCATTGTTGTATTTCACTTGTAAGTTTGTAAGTTACGATTTGCAAGTTATTAATGGAATAAAAAGGTTTTTGCCCTGCGGAGATTTTTTTCTGAAACTTGGCCTTGTCGTACTTGCTTGTTTGAGTTATTTGTTTTATCATCATAGATGTATGATTAGAATAAAAAGATAAAATCAATATTGATGTAAGGCTAACGTCCCATTTATCCTAAAATATTTGGGTTAAAGTTGAAAAAATCAGAAATTTGATAAAAATAAAATAAAATGGTGTGTAATTCAAATTGACCCGAGGTTGAATTTGCATTTTCCCGTTTAAACTAATGTAGTTAAACGGGGTGTGCTGGTATGTTGGAAACACGCTTAATCTTGCGTGGGCAGTTTTGTCTTGCGAAAAATGTTTGGCATGGTTCAAGGTTTGACTCGGTAAAATATGACCTCAAACATAGTATTAAAAAACGGTGGATGTTGTGGCCAAGGAAAAAGGCAAATATGGGACTCGATCCTGTTTTGGCCCCAAGAAAGAAACGAGGATTAGAAAGAATAGTTTTGCTTCTTTTGTTTTCTTTGTTTCCCCGTTAATTATGAACGATGAATAGCAAACCAATTCTGAAGGGTTTCTAACAATGGTGAATGCTGGGCTTGACGAGCAAGAATTAATCAAACGAGGTCTAATTATATGTGAAAAGACCCGGAAGACTCATCCTTTTGGCATATTTTATGGAGAAAACCCTCTAGAATTCTCCTTTCCCCTTATGTTATTGCAGATTTCTTTGGTGATCGTGATGATCAAAATAGTCCGTTGTGTTCTCAAACCTCTAAAACAATCTAGAGTTGTGTCGGAGATCATTGGTGGTATAATTGTGGGGCCATCCGTGTTAGGTCGTAACAAGAAGTTCGCTACTCATGTTTTTCCAGATAACTCCATATATGTGATGCAAAACATGGCTGTAATTGCTATCATGTATTTTATTTTCCTGTCCGGGGTCAAAATGGATCTAAGCGCCGTTAGAAGAGCAGGAGGAAAGCAGTGGTGGATAGCTGTAGCTGGGACATTCATTCCTCTTGCATCAACCACATGTGTTGCATTTTCTCTCAAGACCTCCATGAAGAAAGAACTCACCACGGGGGCTTCCATATGGGGGATTTGTTCACTTATTTCCATAACCTCGTTTCCGGTTCTATATACAATCATCAAAGATTTTAACCTTATTAGCTCTAATATTGGACGGATGGCCCTCTCCACGGCTCTCATAAGCGATATTATTGCAATAGTCGGGATTGTTATATTCGAGGCCATGATTCAAGAGGAAAGGAAGAGCATTGCGGCGGTGTGGTATCTTATTTCGGTTGCGGCGTTGACGGTTGTGGTCACTGTTGGTATACGACGATTAATGTTGTGGATTGCTCGATCAACGCCAGAAGGGAAGCCAGTGGAGCAAATATTCATTGTGGCGATACTCTTGAGCGTGATGGTGATGGCGTTTTTGACGGATATGTGTGGAGTTGCGATTGCGAATGGACCGTTGTGGTTTGGGTTGGTGGTCCCGGATGGACCGCCATTGGGGGCAACAATTGTGGATAGGAGCGAGACATTGGTGAATGAGGTGTTGATGCCCTTCTTTTACGCATATGTGGGGTTGCAGACGGATGTAACATCCATAGGGTCGATATGGACCAATGCCAACCTAAAGTCGTTGCTTTTGGTGGCATCTACAGGCTATGTGACCAAACTGGTGGGAACTGTGGTTATTTCCCGTTACATGAACATGTCCACGAGGGATAGTGTGGCTCTTAGCATTTTAATGAATTTGAGAGGTCAAAGCGAGCTACTCTTGTTCATTCACTGGATGGACTTAAAGATGATAACGAGGCAAGATTTTACAGTCATGGTGTTATTAATTTTAGTGATGACTGGTGTAATCACGCCTTTCATCAACATAGTCTATGACCCCTTGAAGCCATACATGGTTAATCGGAGAAGAAACATCCAACACAACCCTCCAAATAAAGAATTGCACATAGTACTCTCCCTCTCCATTCATCAAGAGGAAAGCATTGTCAGCTTTATCAACCTTCTCGATATTTCCAACCCAACCCTTAGCAGCCCTTTCTCCGTCTACGCCCTCATCCTCATCGAGCTTGTTGGTCGCGCCACCCCACTCTTCATAGACCACAACAAACAGGACTTCGCCTACTCTGACTATAACAGCCGGAACTCCATTCACAATGCCCTCAAATTGTTTGAGGAAACGCGAAGCGAGTTTATTAGGATCCACTCCTTCACGTCGGTGTCGCCGAAGAGGAGCATGTACCAAGATATCTGTGAGCTCGCTTTAGAAAAAAAAGCTTCTCTCATTATCTTACCTTACATTACCAAATCAGGTATCCAATCTATTAACGCATATGTATTAGCCCACGCACCATGCTCGGTTGGGATACTCGTGGATAAAGGCTCCTTTCGAACGCGATTCATTAACTCGTCAACAAGGCTACAAGCACACCACATTGCCGTCTTATTTTTAGGTGGGTCAGACGCTCGGGAGTCCCTCGCATACGCGGATCGGATGGCCAGGAGTCCCAATGTGTTACTCACGGTTGTAAGATTCCTTTCGCTGAACGGTGTAGGGGATGATGAGATGGAGAAAAGGTTAGATGATGGGTTGGTGACTTGGTTTTGTGTTAATAATGAAAGGAATAAAAATGTGATTTACAAAGAGGTGGTCGTGAAGAATGGGGCAGATACAATGGCTGCAATCAAGGAAATGAAAAATGATTATTTTGATCTTTGGATTATGGGGAGGAAACATGGGATAAATCCGATGCTATTGCATGGCTTGTCAAATTGGAGTGAGAATGTTGAGCTTGGAATTATTGGGGAATTTGTTTCCTCCACGGACTTTATTACTACAGCTTCTGTATTAGTGATGCAACAACAAGTTTTAAGAGGCCAAGAGAGGGAACTTAGTTTACTACAAAGACTTTCCAGAAGTTCAAGTGAGCGATATCACGTGTATTAATTTTTTAGCAAATGTAAGAAAAACAAATTGTATGTATTATGAACCCGAAAATGACCAATTGTATGCATAGTGACCTTAGAACAGGTTAGTTATTAGTTCGGTGCAACACCCCGTATTTCTGAATATTTAAAATTATTAATTTATTTATTTTAAATTACACATGTGACGTAATTTAATTGAATTAAATATTATGTTGTTATTAAAATATTAATCGAGAGAGATAATGATTAATATTTACGAAATAAAGTTACTAAATGAATAGTAAATAACTTGTAATAATTATTATATGTCATCGCGAGTGATATCGACGTGACTGTGTTATGTCTCAACCGGGTGTCGCGTGTAGACTATATGAGGTCGAGATAGGAAATTGATGTAGAGTGACTCAGATGGCGATTTCGAGGTCACGGTTGGTTTCGAATGAGTCGAGATAGTTGAAACAGTACACTCGGGAGTAGTAATTGGGTCCCGGAACCTTTTTAGGCACAATCACGCTACAAGGGGCTATTTGGGTCATTTAGACTTGGTTCGTTAGTTTAATTTCGGGATTGAGGATTTAAAACCTAAGTCTAAGAGTTTGAAGTAGCCGTAACTCATATTCTAAACCCTAAGATATTGAGAGAAGAGAGGGGGACAAAAGGGAGCCAAAATCAAAGAGAATTGTGAAATTCTAACACGATTCATCTTCTACAACGTAAAATCAGACCCTACGAACACACAAAGGCAAGTAATTAACTTGATTTCTATTTAATTTGTAGAAATTCAAGTTTATATTATGGTAGTGTAAACAAATCTGTTTCCGGGGAGGATTGTCACATAAAAATGGGTTTTTGATGATTTGAGTACTATGTATAGATTAAATACTCATTTGATGATAAAATAACATATATGATTGTTAAAATCGGATCCTTATTCGAAATATAGAAGTCAAATGCGTTTAATTTGGATTTGTAGAATCAAATTAAATGAGATTATTGAATTTAATTTGAAAAACCCAATTCGTGAAATTAATGAATTATAATAGAAATCAGTCATGTTGTAAGGTTTATATTAACCTGTTTAAATGTGTAATGAACATTAGGTATAATTTGGTTGAGGTTTAGGTTGAAACCATGGAGGTTCAATGAATAAAATTGGAGAAAATAGAATTGAGGAAGAAGCTGCCAGCGAAGCAACATCGATCGATCGATGATGCTTGATTTCGGGATGTTTCACTTATTTTAAAATTTGGCTTCTAGTTAGTAAGAATAGTCCAAGTCTTATTTGTTTAGTGTAAAGTAAATGGGAAACCTAAATACCTAGGGACTATGGGTAAATACATATGGGATGAGAAATGGTGAGGAATGTAAGAAACGAATTAGGTGAAGTTAATTCGAAATCATGTAAAGTATGGGCCAATTGGGTGAATCTCTTTAATTTAGCAGTGCTACATTAATTATTTAACTGAGGTGAATTTAAATAAATTTAGATTCAGGGAATACACTCGGGGATTTTGGACTAGTGCTAAGGGTGTTAGGCATATTTTATCCAGAATTATATATATATATATATATATATATATATATATGAGAAGGCTCGCCTACATCATTCTCTATACATCATCCATACATCACACCTAGTTGTAGACCCTAAAAAACTTTTTTTCCAAATTTTTTATTTTTCTCTTCAAATTGACCTTTCGATAAACCCATGTTCAAAAAATTAGGTCAAAATACATTTTGTAAATATTTTTAAAAAATCACAAAAAACTGCTCAAAATACCTTATTTTTAAAGGTCTCCACCAGTAGTTTTTTGTGGATTTTTTAAAAATACAATAAAAATATATTTTTATCTAATTTTTTGAATATGAGTTGATTAGAAAGTTAATTTCAAGAGAAAAATAAAAAATTTAAAAAAAGGTTTCTTCGGACCTAGAATTATGTGTGATGTATGGTGTAATGTTTACATCATGATGTTGCGCGATGTGAAAACATAACCCTCTAGTGCTATTGCGCGATGTGGGTGAATCCCCTGGCTAGTGAATGAAGGAAAAGTATAGTCCCCAGGTCATAGCGCCCGGTATTTTATTGTGTGATTTATTTTCAATGTGAGATGTTTTAGGTATAATTCGGTCTCATTCTCGAGGGAATATGACCTCCTCCACTATGTTTGCGATTTTATTACCTATTTCAGTGTGGGTTAACCAACTTATGGTAACCAGGTTAGAGTGAGTATACCTGGGATATGATATAATTTTAGAGAAAAGCATCCGGTGAGTTATTACTTGAAAGTATGGTTATTATATGCAACATGTGTGTGATTGTTTTAATATATTTATACGTATATAATAGAATAAATAATTATATAAGGGTTAAATATGTAAAGTGTGAATATATTTTATATATAACTGGCGTGAATGTTATATAATTAATTAAAGTGGAAAGGATTAAGTAAGCTAATGAGTAAAATAACTTATGAATCAAAGGGAAGAAGTACTCGGGGCTGAGTAGAGTGCTAGAAAAATTGGTAACAGGGTTAGTTAGGTATGGTACTATAACTAGTTGGGTTAGGAGGCAAGTGTTAGGTGTCACAATAGTTGAGGGGTGAGTAATATCTCAAGAGAGTGTGACATCAGCTTAAATTTGGAAAGGGTTAATGCATATTTAATTGTTGCATCTTAATTACTTGCTAAATATTTTCAAAAGGTTTTGGGCTTTGACTCGTGTCAAAAATATTTTCTAGAAACATTTTAGGTGTCTAGTCATAGGGACGCTGTTGATGTAAAAAATTAGATTACTCTAATAATTCAATCAGAGATAAATAAATGAGACAAAGAATTTTAAAGTGGTTCAACCTTATAAGAATGGCCTACGTCCACTGTTGCTTTATTGCTGAGTGTTTGAGAATTCTCGATTATAAGTTCTATCAAGAAATTCCCTTCTGAATTCGAAGTCCAGGTTTTTTCTCTACAATGAGGATTGTACAATGTATTTATAGCCCTAACGCTGTAATGTGAAAGGGTAATACATTAAATGATATAAATATGAAAGGGTAATGCATTTAATGCCCTTTTTGCGTGTGCGTCCAAATGATAAGCATTTAATGAGCAGTTAAACTGTTGGTATCCTGCTTCGAGGTGCAGCTCGAACCGCCTGAGTTTCTCGGTACTCAAGAGTTCCTCGGAGAGGCATTGTTCCTCGGAGATTGTGAGTTCCTCGGGGAACTAGTCTTCCTCGTTGTAGTCTTGTTCCTCGGAGCTCGTGGGTTCCTCGAAAGTGTTTGTTGTTTCCATGTAGATAGCCACGTGTCTTCATATGATTGGTCCATGTCAGCAGATTAAATTTGGTATCAAGGTATTTAAACTTCACAGATACTCCCATCGTCTTCTACTTTTCAAATTTGTGTTTTCGAGTTTTTCATTGTCTTCTACTCTGTTGTGTGTTCATCTCTTCCATCGTTCGTTGTCAATAGCTCTACTCTTTTTCTGTAAGATCTTCTTCATTTCTTTTATTCATCATCATGATTTACTCTGTTGAGTCTCTTGAAAAGTTTCGCTCTGATTTTTCCATTCCCTCTTGGGTTGTCTTGGAAGAGCTTTCTGAGCCTTCTGATTATTTCAATTTGGCTGAGGGATATTGGTTCCCCAGCCTTTTTATTGCTGAGTGTGGGTTTTCTTTTCCACCAAATCCCTTGTGTCTGGAATTCTGTCATTATTTTGACGTCGTTCCTGCGAGAATATGCCCCCAACACATGGAGAATAGTTAATGGGGTACATAAATTAAATCAAGCCCACGGAACTCGCATAGGAATTCCAGAAATCATGCACTGCTATAGATGGGTAGTGAATGATAATATTTTTTATTTAAAAACTAGATTTTTAAATAGAGCCTTAGTAGTCAATCTCCCTGATGCCAATAGGGATTATTTTGAACATGATGTTGTCATAAAAAATTGGCAACACCCTCCATTACCTGGAGATGAGGTTTACCAGGGTCCCAGATGCCCTCCTTATGGCAATGGGATAGGTTATTTTTATTTTATTTTATTTATTTTGAAATCATGTTTCTTTTATGTTTGATAAAATGTGCCACTGATAACAATGTTTATTTATTTGCAGTTGATAACAAAAGAAAGTGCCCAAAGGAAGCAGATGTTAATGTAAGACATCTGAAACTTATCTGGAGTCTGCATCAGAGTGTTGCCGATGAGCACATTAGGTCGGATTCGTATCTGCTCCAGTACAAGAGCTACACCACTTCTTTCACTGCTCGTCCAGTGATAAGTGATTCAGAGCCAGTACCAGCTTCCACAAGCTCATCGCCTGAATCTCATATTCCTTTAAGTGAAAGGATGAAGAAGAGAAGACCTACTACCCTGTTTGAGAAAACTGCCTCCGGTTCTGGGGAGGTAAAAAGGAGTAGGATTGATGTCCCAAGGGAGGGGTCGAAGAAAAATGATGCACCTTCCTCAGCTGCTGCAGTTGTGAAGGTTGCTAAGAAGCCCGTAGTGGCTCCGAGTAGGTCTGCTGCTTCTGGAGAGGTGATTGTGATATCACCGACCAAGGGTTCTTACTTGGTTGAATCCATCCCTGTTCCCCCGAGGAGGCTGAAGAAAAGCTCCTCGGTCAATTTGGATGATACCATCACTCAACCCCCAGTTGTTGGAACTGGGGCTCCAACTTTTGTTCCCTCGAGCTCTGCTATGAGCTCGGTAAAGTCCTCGATCATTCCCGAGTTCCAAGGTACTGAAGAAAACCTTACTCGGGACATGGTCACCTCACTAGCTGCTCGTCACCTTGCTTCTGTAAGTCTTCTTACTTTCAACTTTTCATATTTTCTTTGTCATTTCTGTTTCTAACTTGCTTTCTTTTTCTGTTCATAGTTGACGAGCTGCTTCAATATAATCCTGAAGAAGGATGAAGCGATTAAGGCTTCTTGCTCCTCGTCCAGTGTGGAGGGAGCTCTGGAAGAAGCTACCAAGTCTCTGGCATATTCTCGCCAGAAATATGCTGATGACAAAGCTGTCTGGGAGAAGAAGCTTGCCTCCTCCGAGCAAGAAAAAACTCGGGTCGTTGATGCCTCCAAGGAGTTGGAGAAGAGAATAAATCCCTTGGAGAAGGCAAATAAGGAGCTTGAAGAGAAGCTCAAAACTGTAGGAGAGTTTGAAGATAAACTCAAGGCTGCCGAGGAGGAGTTGGTTCAACTTCGGGAAGTAGGTCGGCAGAAGGAGGAAGCTGAGCAAAAACTGAAAGCTGCTGATGACTTGCTGTCCGAAAAGCTTGCCTTAGAGAAGACCAAGAGGAAAATGGCTGTGAAGAAGTCCTTCAGCTCTGGCTGGGACGAGGGGTGGAACAAGGGGTTGGCTGCCATGGTGTTGCAAGTGGACTATGGCAGTCTCAAATATTTTAGGGATGGATGGGTTGCTGCCCTTCAAGAGATGAAGGTCGACGAGTCTTTCGAGCTCTTCCAGAGACATATCCCTGGTCCCCCTCCAACTCCAGAAGAGTTAGAAGAGGACGAAGCTACCTCCGAAGAGTCTTCGATGGTGATGGGCGATCATGCCCTAGCCATCCAGCCTGCTGCCGAGGAAAATCAACAAATCGTTTCTTCCTCCGAGAAACTGCCTATTCTCCCCGAGCAACTATCCCATCCCTCCGAGCAACCTACATTTTCATCCCAACCTCTCGAGAAGGTTTTGGGAGATAAGGAAAAGGTGTAGTGTTGTTCGGGTTTCTTTTTATTTTGTTTCTCTTTATCAAATGTAACCCAGAAGATGTAACTCTGAACTATGATCTAATAAAGCTTGAACTTTTTTGCATACTATTATTGTCTATCTTTCATTCATACTCTGCTTATCCTTCTTATTGATGATTGCTCTTCTTTCTCTGCTAGTTTCTGGCTAGGATGGAACTGCTATCTGCCCATGATACAAAGTTGCTGCGATAATGTAATGAGTACTTTAAGGCTGGTCACACAGACCTGAGTGTTGCACAAGTTATCGACATACTTGATCATGATGCTTCAGAACAGGCAGTGGAAGCATATCAATATCTGAAGTGTCTTCTTGATAGGATTGTAGCCAATAACATTGCCTATTATGAAATGATTGAGGATCTTCAAAGCACCCTCGAGGACCTTCAGCTTCAATACAAAGAATCCACTGCTTTGTTACATGAGGGGTACGAGAAGAAGTACCAGCAGATCATTTTCGACAAGGGCTACGAGAAGCTTTTTGCTGGGTACGATGTAAGGGAGAGAACCTTGAGAGGTGAGGTCGAAGAATGCAGACAGATTGCTGAGTTGCTGGAAAAGGAAAACAACAACCTGCAGAAGGAGCTGTCACAATTGAAGTCTGCAGCTTCCACTTCTAGTGCCTTGATCCCAATGGCCGATGAGGGATTTTCGTTCTTAGAGGTTGAGAACGCCAAGTTGAGGGACGAGTTGGAGACTTTGAAGAGCTCTGACACCTCTTCATCTTCTCATGGTCGAGCAAGAGCTCCTCGGGGACGAGCAAGAGCAGCTCGGGTTCTTGTCGAGGAACAGAGGACTCAGTCTGCCTTAGAGAACCAGGCTTTCCAATTAATGGCGAAAAGCCAGGCGTTGTCTGATATGTCAAAGAAGATTAGGGACCTGGAAAAACAGCTCTCTGCACAGAAGTCAATCTTGGAGAATAAGGAGCTTTTCATCAAGAATCTCCACGAGCAGCTAGAAAGGTTAACATATCAATTCCACAAACAGCCCAGGGAGTTCTGGATGGCTAGATACAATGAAGCACTATTCCACTTGGACGATCGTATCCAGAATGCCAACAATGAGGGCTACAAGCAAGGTTGGCTGAATGCCTTAGGTGTGCTGAAGCTCGAACAAGGTCATTATCTGTGGGACTACCATGATCCCGGGTTTCTCGACTTGCCTGTGCCACCATACAATTTGGATATGGATTGGATCCCTGCTCGGGCCATTCCTCGGAGCTTAATTTCAAAGTATCTCGGTGACTACAATTTACATTCTCAAATCGAGGTATCTCGTCCCGAGCATCTCTTAGATCGACCATCCGTGATGAATGTCAGGATGTTGAAAGATCTCAACTTCATCAATTCTCCTCAGTCTTTAAATGATCCGCCTGCTGGCAAGGAACCTGTGTCAAAAGCAGAGGGGAAGAGACCAGTAGAATAGGAATTTTTGATGTAATAGTTAGTATACATGTCAATGTAACTCTAATTTCATTATCAATGTAATTTATTTTGAATTCAATGAAAGACTTTCATTTTTGTTTGCAAATCTTGATTGCATTTGTCTTGTAATTATCAAACACTTTATATTTGTGCATATTTGTTAAAAAGATAACAATAATGTGTTGTTTGTCAACCAACTCAATAACAATTAAAAATTTACAAGTATCAATAATGTTGCTCGATCACTTAATAATAAAGTAATGAGTATAAAAATGTTGTTTAAAATGTTTCCAACCAACCAAGGTTGTTAGATTCTCCATGTCGACTAACTACAGTTAGTGGATTTTTATCCCCGACCAACTATAGTTAGTCTTTTTGAAATAATTTTACCCATAAAATGTTTCCGACCAACCAAGATCGGTAAATTTTGCTTGTCGACTAACTACAGATGGTGGGTTTTTATCTCCGATCAGCCATAGTCAGTAGACTTTTATCGCTTTCTGGATGTAATCTTACCTCCCGACCAACATAAGTTGGCATTTGCGAGCATATTTTATTTCCTAGCCAAACAGGTTGGCATTTTTAGGAATATTTCGTTTCCTAGCCAAACAGGTTGGCATTTTTAGGAATATTTTGTTTCCTAACCAACCGAAGTTGGCATTTTTAGGAATATTTTGTTTCCTAACCAACCGATGTTGGCATTTTTAGGAATATTTTGCTACTGAGCAGTCTGAGCTTTGTCGAGTTTTGATGAGTAGTGTGTAGCACTAGTATTCCCCGAAAAATTCTCAATAAAAGGAGAGAATTTAGCAGAATATCTTCATTTTATTCATACTGATGGAACTGTGTTACATATACATCACTGATAATACTTGCGTAGGAGCTATGCGTTCCATGCATTCTTAATCTCCTCGCCTTCTAAAGTTGTTATTCGATAAGTTCCTGGTCGAACAACTTCTGTAACTCGGTATGGTCCATGCCAGTTTGCTTCCAGCTTATTGTGCTTTTGAATTACTTTCTTCAGCACATAGTCTCCTTCTTTCAGGTCGCACTTCTTCACCCTTTTGTTGTAGAACAAAGCTATTCGTTGCTGGTAAGCAACATTTCTAATGGCTGCTTCTTCTCTAACTTCCTCGAGCATGTCTAAATCCAATCTTCTCATTAAGTCGCTGACAGGGGAATTAAAATTTAGTACTCTGTGTGTTGGGAGGCCCAACTCGGCAGGTATAACGGCTTCAGTTCCAAACGCCAACATATATGGTGTTTCTCCAGTTGCTACTCGGGGAGTAGTTCGGTAAGCCCAGAGTACTATTTGTAGCTCGTTGATCCAATTCGATTTTGTATCATCCAGTCTTTTCTTCAAGACATTTAGTAGCGTTATGTTTGTCACTTCAGTTTTTCCATTGCTTTGAGGATGGCCTGGTGCTGAGTGGACCTTCAAAATGTTTGACTGATGACAATAGGCGGCAAACTCCTCGTTATCAAATTGTGTTCCATGGTCTATGATGAAGGCATGAGGTAGACCATATCGACAAATGATGTTCTTCCAAATAAATTGGTACACCTTCTCGTATGTCATGTCAATGAGTGGCTCAACTTCTACCCATTTAGTAAAATAATCCACTGCGACGACGAGGTACTTGAACCTTCCTCGGGTCGTTGGCAGTGGCCCAACCAAGTCAATTCCCCACATGGAAAATGGCCAAGGGGAAGTTATGGGTGTCAACAATGCTTGTGGAGTTCTTTGGATGGAGGAAAAGCGTTGGCACTTGTCACACTTCTTGGCGTAGGCTATGAAATCAGCCCTCATCGTCGGCCAGTGGTATCCTTGCGTCATTACCCTTTGTAAAAGCGTCTGACCTGCTACATGTGCTCCACAAGACCCTTCGTGGATCTCTTCAATTAATTCTTTCACCTCGGAGGGGTGTACACATCTCTGCAAACCTGCCATAATTCCTCGTCTATATAAAACACCATTAGTTAATACATACCGAGCAGCTTTAAACTTCATTTTTTTGGCAGCGATCTTGTCAATTGGCAATTCTCCCTCCTCGATATACGCCCTGATGGAATCCATCCAAGATGGTCCTAAATCCATGGTGATAAAGTTCATCGTCAGATCTTCATCTATGCTCCGACCAGTTAACACTTCAATTGGGATCGTTCGTCGTAGCTCGGTGCGAGTAGCTAATGCTAGTCGAGCTAGGGCGTCTGCTCTCGCATTCTCCATTCTTGGTATTCTAACCAGCTGAATAGAGGAAAATTCTGACACCAGTTCCTTTTCCTTTGCATGATATCAGATCATTAATTCTCCTCTAACTGCATATACTCCCAACATTTGATTTATGATCAATTGAGAATCACTGAAGACAATAATCTGCTGCGCCTCCATAATTTTTGCTAAACCAAGTCCTGCAATCATGGCCTCATACTCAGCCTCATTGTTGGAAGCTTTGAATTGGAAACGCAAAGCGTATTCCATATCGACCTCATCTGGAGTGCTCAAAATTATCCCCGCGCCACATCCTGTAGTGCAAGATGAGCCATCTACATATAGTCTCCATATAGGTAACTCGTCTTCAAATTTCTGATCAGTTAGAGTTCCTCGGTGAAATATTTGTTGCTTCATTTCATCCTCCCCAGATATTTCTCTCTCTTCGTCGATCCTTTTTTCTTGCCCTTTTACCAACCGGAGTTGGTCTGAGCTTGAATTTAATGATTATGTAACATCCACTTGCCCTTTTACCAACCGGAGTTGGTGTGAGCTAGTGTTTGTTGATCCTGTAACATCCACAGGTTGATCAGCGAGCAACTCTTGTTTCTCGTCCGGAGTCCTCACAACTATCTCTGTGTCACGTCCTGTAACATCCACACCCCCTTTTACCAATCGGAATTGGTCTGAGCCTGTGTTTGTTGATCCTGTAACATCCACAAGTTGATCAGCGAGCAACTTTTGTTCCTCGGAGCTATCAGGATAGGTGAACTCCGCTATAAAATCTGCTACAGCCTTCCCTTTAAGAGATGATCTAGGTTCATAGACTATATCATATTCACCGAGCTCTATTGCCCAGTACATCAATCTTCCTGATTTTTTTGGCTTATGGAGGGCTTGCCTCAATGGCATATCAGTATATACTACTATAGTATGAGCCTAGAAGTATGTCCTCATTCTCCTACTTGCCTTAATAAGCGCCAGTGCTAATTTTTCCAGCCTTGGATATCTGATCTTTGCTCCTCGGAAGGCTTTACTTGTGTAGTAAATTGGTTTTTGCACTCCATTCTCCACTCTGATCAATGCCGAGCTAACCGCATTCTCGGACACTGCAAGATACAAGTACAATTTTTCTCCCATCACTGGCCTGGACAACAGTGGAGGTGCTCCCAAGTATCTCTTCAATTCTTGAAAAGCCTTCTCGCATTCATCATTCCACTCAAAAGTCTTTCTGAGTGTCTTGAAGAATGGGAGGCATCTATCAGTTGCTCGTGACACAAATCTGTTGAGTGACACTACTCGTCCTGTGAGACTTTATACTTCCTTCTTCGTCGTTGGAGATCACAGCCCTAATAGAGCTTTGATCTTTTCAGGATTTGCTTCAATGCCTCGCTGATTGACAATGTATCCAAGAAACATGCCTTCTCGTACTCCAAATATGCACTTCGTCGGGTTCAGTTTCATTTGATATTTATCCAATTGATCAAAAGTCTGACTTAAGTCAACTAGATGATCGGTAACTTTCTTGCTTTTTGTCAGCATATCGTCAACATAGACTTCCATATTGCAACTGATTTGTTCAGTAAAGACTTTGTTCATCAGCCGCTGATATGTCGCACCTGCATTTTTCAAACCAAAAGGCATAACATTATAACAATAAGTTCCCTGAAGGGTAATGAAAGAAGTACTCTCCCTGTCTTCAGGTTTCATTTTGATCTGATTGTAGCCCGAATAAGCATCCATGAAGCTCACCAACTCGTGTCACGAGGTAGCATCCACCAGTTGATCAATTCGGGGCAGTGGAAAGTGATCCTTTGGGCATGCTTTGTTGAGGTCAGTGAAGTCTACACACATCCTCCACTTGTAGTTTTTCTTCTTTACCATTACTAGATTAGCTAACCAATCTGGATATTTAACATCTTCAATGAAACAAGCTTTCTGGAGCTTCTTGACTTCCTCCTATATAGCTTGATTCTTCTCGTGACTGAATACTCTTCTTCTCTACTTCACAGTCCTGATCTCCTTATTCACATTGAGCTCGTGACATAAGAAGTTTGGGTCTATCCCAGGCATATCTTCATGACTCCACGCAAAAGTTTATTTTCTGCTTTTAAGGAAAGTTATTAATTCTTGTTTTAATGAGGCTTCCAACGATGAACCTATTTGAGTAGTTCGCTCAGGGTGCTCGTCGTCCAGAATGATGTTTTCAGTAGCTTCCACTACTTGACCCTTCACGAGTTGCGACTCATCTCGAGGATCCAATGTTTCAATTTCTGCACCTTCATCCACTTGATAAGTAGTGGTCTTTTTCTTTGATTCTTCCAGTTCTTCTTGCCCGGCAGATGAATAATAGCATTCCCGAGCTACTTTCTGATCACCTTTCACAACTCCTACTCCAAAGTTTGTTGGAAATTTTAGGCATTGATGCACTGTAGATGGCACGGCCTCGAACTTCTTCAATCCTACTCTTCCCATGATGATATTGTACGATGATTGGACGTTCTTGTCCATCACGAAGAAACGTATTCTTTCTGTCCGACAAGAAGGCCACGCACCAATGAATATATCCAACTTGATCGTCCCAAGTGGAAATACTTTCTCGCCAGCAATACCAATGAGGGGTCTGTGGTAAGGCTCCATTTGAGATAACTTTAGATTTAAACTATCGAAGCACGAGTAGAACATGATGTCTGCCGAGCTACCATTGTCGACCACTACTCTTGAAATCATGACCTACTTCATTCTCATTTTGATTACCAGTGGGTCATCCTGAGGATATAAAACACCTACAAGGTCATTTTTTGAAAAACCGATAACCAATTTCTCCTTGTTCACCTTTCTCGGGCGATCTTCCTCAGCTAGATTTATTCGCTGAATGTACGAGCAAGCTTGAGCCTCACCGAGGTAAGCTTTTCTTTCTGCAGTAAGGTCTCCTCCTCCTGCATCTCCTCCTATAATAACATTACAATCAAATGACCCAAAGCGTATTGAAAATACCTCTCGTCCTGGCTGCCTTGGTTTCTTGGGAAGATCGGGGTCATCCTCTGGATCAACTTCATGGTTTCTCTTCTTGTTCTCCTCTGCTCAACGAGGAGATCTAGACCTCTCTCTAGTTCGGTCGTTGTTTCTTCTTTCGCCTCCCTGATCAACATACTTTGCTAGCTTTCCTCGTCGGATGAGTGTTTCATTCTCATTCTGAAGAGCTATGCAATTTTTGGTCATTTGGCCATGATCATTGTGGAACTCGCAATATTTTTCCCTATTCCTCGTGTCAGGGTCTGCCTTCATTTTCTTTGGCCAGTTTAACTCCTAGCTATTCTTAATTTCTTCCAGGACGTGGTTGATGTTTGCCTTCCAAGGTGTGTACTTATCAAATTTCCTCGAGACTTCCCATGACGACCTATTTTTGGATTGTTTGTCACCAGCATTGTTCTTATGTTCTTTCTTCTTAGCTTTATCACCTTCCACCTTGGTTTCTTTGGCGTCCATATTCTTCTTCGCAGACATAGCTTCCTCGGCATTCATAATCTTGGACGCTTTTCCCATCAGGTTCGACATGGTTTGAGGTGGATCTTTGGACAAAGTGTAGTACAACTTGTTTGGCAATAATCCACTCATCAAAGCGGTAATCGCTGTCTTCTCCTCATAATCAATGACTTCGAGTTTCTGGTTATTAAAACGAGTTATATAATCTCTGGTACTCTCACTAGCTTTTTATCAAACACTTAACAAATGTGCTACTCGTTTAACTGGCTTTGCTCCAAAGCAGAAATTCCCAATGAATAGCTCGGCCAGTTGAAGAAAAGTTGAAATCTTACCCCGAGGAAGACTATTATACCATATTTGAGCAGATCCGGTAAGTGTTCCTGAGAATGCTCTGCATCTCATCTCATCTGGGACAACATAGATGTCGGCTGCAGCTTGGTATTGTTCTATATGAAGGACAAGGTCAGTCTTTCCATCATACTTGGGAGTCACAACAGGTGCTTTGAACTTTGATGGTGTTGGAAAATCAACAATGTCCTGGACAAAAGGCGTTCCTCGAACAAAGGTTCGTTGTAGAGGGTTCTTAGCCTTAGCCATTTCCCCTAATCTATCCTCCAGCCTCTGAATAGATCCTTTCCATGCATCATTTCCTTCTTCGGGCCTATTGGTTCGAGAAACTGATCGCGTTGAAGTGGCTTCCTGGGATTTATCTTGACGAGCAACTGGTCGGTCATAGGATCTATCTTGACGAGCAGCTGATCGCGACTGGGCAGATCCTTCCCTTAAATCTGATGGTCGTCGAAAGCTCCTCGACGCTGCATTAAGAGGACTTTTGTTCCTTCTAAGGCCTAATCGGTCGAAAGGAGAAACCATACTTAATCTTTCCAATGCACTGGTCCTTTCGAGGGAGAGGGTGACACGTTGTTCAGTATCTGTGGCCCGCACTGACGAAGTTCGCCCAGGTTGATAAGAAAAATCTTCAAATTCCTCATTGGGATATGAATTAGTACGCCTAGTACGCGAAGAAGGCGCACGGGTATTTCTTTGAATGCTTTGTGGTCCGGAATGGGCTGATGCACCGCCATGGAGGGTTTGGATGAGTTGTCGCATTGTTTCTTGCATGACGGTCTGGCCCTGAGCCAGATTTTCCATTATTCCAGTCAGATCTGGAATAATTGGTGGAGTAGATGGATTTGGAGGGGTTCCAGCGTTTCGATTGCTGGATTCAGGAATATCCGTCATTGGTAATGGATTGTTTTTTATGAAAAACGATATTATCAGTCGATTCCCACAGACGGCGCCAATCTGTTGATGCAAAAAACTGGACCGAATCCCATTTTTATGATCACAGATAAATAGATGAAAGAAATCCAATTAAGCACATAAGAGACAAAGATTTTTAAAGTGGTTCGGCTATGAATAAAGCCTATGTCCACTGTTATTTTATTCTCAGGGGTTTACAATAGCACCATAGGGTGTAGAGAGAGAAAGGATGTGTATCTTGTGTATGGGGTTTCTAGGTTCTCTTGGATCTCCCTCTTTTTGGCTAAGGGGATACATGTATTTGTAGTGATTGGAAATAAAGAGATTCATTGTATGTAGACATTTGTGTCCACATTCAACGAATCTAATTGTTGAATTGCTTGGTATGCTATGTGGTGTCATCTATTAATACAGTATAAATGTACATTAAGACTCATTAAATGCGCTTCCATCTTTATTAATGCACATTAAATGCATAGTTATCCTTTGATCTTCCTGGTTGGTATGCCGACCAACTCTCCTCGGGTGCCGACTAACTCTCCTCGGGTGCCGACCAACTCTCCTCGGGTGCCGACCAACTCTCCTCGGGTGCCGACTAATACTCCTCGAGTGCCAACTAATTTTCCTCGGGTACTGACCAACTCTCCTCGGGTGCCGACTAATACTCCTAAGGTTCCGACCAACTCTCCTCGGATGTCAAATATTGCCACATAGGATGACATGTGTCCTTTTCTGATTGGTCCTCGTAGATGGAGAATTTTTGCATTAACAGTCGCTAACCTTGATTACTCATTCCAGAGATGTGTAATTGCAACATTTGTGGAGGCTTGTAGGATTTTGTGTATGAACTTCAGTTATTCATTCCTAGATTAGGATTTATGATTCATGATTTCATTTGGGCATATGTTTCCCCTTCTGTTGATACATTCTTTTAGTTTTATTTATCCGACGATGTAATTGGATTCAGTTTTATTTCTATTGACCTATGGTGTGGATTATGAGTTAAAATCGATGGTTTATTCGGTATTGAGTATTTATTTATCATGTGATGATTCAGACTTGTATATTGTGTGGATAAGTTATATTATTTATATTCCTTCGTGTTGTTACGTTAATGAAAGATAAAAATTGACACTAGCTTAATTTAACGTAGGTGGTCAATAATTTAAAAAGGTTTTCGACAGCGATGCTAAGCCTTAACTAAATGAGATTCTTTTTTATTTTGATAAAGGGCTGATCACCCGTGAGTAAAATAAGAGGGGTGTCACAGATGTCATCAGAGCACAAGGCCCTAGTGTCCATAGGATATGTTTGACTTACTATGATTTTAGCGTAGCGTTCTTTGATATAGATCCCTATTATTTAGACTCTCGCATTCATGGTTACGTATTTGAGATTACGTTCTTCTGCTATTATATTTATATTGATTGTGAAATCATACGATTCGATTTGATTTTAGATTCAATTGAGGAAAGAACGACCGACGAGGGCAGTGGCGAGAGCCGATGAGAGAGAGGCTTAGTAGGAGCTACAGGCATCGCAGCCACATCCACCACATGGGATAGTGATGACAACAGAGGTGGCCACTATTATGGCACATACAGCTAATGCCGCTATGAGTTCCATGGCTCTACACTTTTCTCAAGCCCAGATGTCGCAGCAGCCAGTGGCACCGGTTATCCAGGCTCACCCGGGGCCGTCAAATTGGCAAAGAGTGAATGAGGCATTTCAAAAGGGCCACACACCTGAGTTTTAGGGTAGTTCTAACATGATCTTGGCTTGCCAGTGAAAGAAGGATATTCAGCGTCACCTTCGCATAGTTGAGTGTAGTAATATGCAAAAATAGATGTTGGCCTCTTTTAGACTTGTCGGAGTAGCTTTACAGTGGTAGGAGTTTATTACCAATACCGAGGAGAGGGATATTATGCCCATTGTTGAGTTATGGGTGTGGTTTGACCGTAAGTACTTTTCGCCAACTGTTGAGACAGAGATGCTAAAGAGGTTTAATGATGTGGTTTATGGTGACCATTCCATAACTGAGTTGGAAGAGGAGTTCACATATTTGGCCAATTTTGTACCTGACGAGGTGAACAGTGAAAAGAAGAAGAAACTGAGGTTTATGGATGGGCTAGCCTAGAGGATCATGCAACATTTGATAGGCAACCCTACATTGAGGACTTATACTGATGTCGTTAATGCCATACTTCTGTATTGCCAAGATCATTGCTTCTATGTGAAGGGAAAAAAGAGAGGGGGTGAGCCTATTTAGCTAGGAAAGGAAGGTGGGAACGGTGCTAGTGGAGCAGCGCAATAATAGTAAGGCAAACATCATGGGCAGGATTCCTGACAGGGGGATTCGGCCAAGAGATTTAAATCTCAGGGTTATCCACCCAAGGGAGGTTTTAGGCAGGGCCAGTAGGGTCCTCAATAGCAGCAACAACATGTTCCTTAGGGCTTCCAGGGCTAAGGGAACAGTGGAAAAGGCCAGAAAGGCCGAGACCATCAGGGCCAATAGTAGGGACATCCTTAATAGAGCCAGTCGCAGGGGGACTTCTTAGGGTGTTGCTTTGTTTGTAAGCAAATGGGTCATATGAAGAGAGAGTTTCCACAGTGGGGTAGGAAGCACAACAACACGGTGTCTATCAGGGGAAGTAGGCATATTTACGCCTGGTAGCACCAGCCCCACCGCAGTAAGGTAGTTACAGTACGGACGTGTCTATAGGATCCAAAATGCAGTCGTACAGCAAGCACCACAGGTGCCACCTATAGTTGAGGGTAGAATTTCTATTCATAGGCTTGAGGTTATGAATTTATTTGATACGAGTACATCACACTCATTTATAGCCACCGAATTTGCACGTGCGACTAGTTTATTAGAGACATTCAGTAGTTTCATTATGTGTGTAGATTCACCTTTGGGTAGTGGGTCGCTTATACACTCGATTTGTAGCGGTGTGGATATTGATGTGGGGAGACTAAGTTTATCTATCGACCTTCTAGTGTTAGATATGGAGGGTAACAACATTATTTTAGATATAGATTGGTTAGCTAGATATAAATTATTTCGGGAGGACCATTGTGTTCTCTATTCCAGGGAAAGAGATGTTCCTAGTGACCATGCCTCTTTCTGAGGGAGGGTCGAGCACACATATGTTTTATATTAAGGAAGAGACCTCATAGGAGGTGTTTGTTTATTTGGATTCGATTCCAATGGTGAGGGAGTTAGAGCATGCGTTTAGGAGATACCTAGGTTGCCGTTTAGCTAAAAAATTGAGTTCGTTAGACCGATTGCCCGAGCGCCTTATCGCATGGCCCCTTCATAGATGCAGGAGTTAAGGAAGCAGATTTAGCAACTTCTGGGCCAGGGTTTCATTATACGGAGTACATCATTGTATGGTACGACAGTGTTGTTCGTCAAGAAGTGGGATGGATCACTTTGTCTATGTATCGACTCTAGGGAGTTGAACAAGGTCACGATCCAAAATGTGTTCGCTACCTCGGATCGATGATCTACTTGCCCAGTTGAGGGGGGAAGTTTAATTCTTCGAGATAGATATGAGGTAAGGATACTATCAGTTGCACATCAGAGAGGAGGACGTTCCTAAGATTACTTTTCTGAAACGGTATAGGTCATACGAGTTTAGGGTGATGCCGTTTGGGCTCACAAATGCGCCAGCAATGTTCGTGGATCTTATGAATTGGGTTTTTAGAGAGTTTATTGACTAGTTCATGATCGTGTTCATCGACATTATTTTGGTTTCCTCGCTTTCTGATGACGTTACGAGATCACCAGTTGTACCCTAAATTCAAGAAGTGTGGGTTTTGGCTATAGGAGGAGCAGTTTTTGGGCTACATTATATCTGACAAGGGTATTATTATTGATCCGAGTAAGGTATTGACGATGGGGGAGTGGGGATAGTCCACGACACCGAATGAAGTTCACAGTTTTCTGGGGCTAGATGGATACTATCGCCAATTCATTAGGGATTTCTTGAAGATTGAGGGTCCGTTGACAAACCTGCCTCGTAAGGGGTGTCGTTTATTTAGGACGATAATTGTCAGTTAGATTTTGATGAGCTAAAGGATAAATTGACCTCAACACCTATACTTACATTACCTAGGGGAGGAGTTGAGTATCGTGTTCACACATATGCATTCTTACATGGACTTGGGGGTATAGTACAACAGGATGAGAGGATTATAACTTATGGATCTCGCAAGCTTAAGCCCCAGCGGTTGTGTGTAAGGACATAAATTTCTAATTGAGTCCATGTATTGTTTTGACTTAATTCCGTGAACAAAACTGTGTTTGTAATATGTCATAGGGAGAATTTTATTTTGTCACGATCCCACTTGGTCTATGACGTATTGAAGAAATTGAAGACGTTGCGGCAAAGCTTCAAAGAAATAATCATGACGATGTTTATTTTGTGCAAGTTTACTCGTCTTCAAAGTTAATTTCATTCCGAGATCACTTAGGTATGAATGCGTATAATTAATGGTGCTCGGAATTATTTTATAAAAGATAAGGATGTAATTTTTATATAGAAAAATAATTTTAAATGTTTTAAAAGTATTTTAATGGTTTAAACTTCGTTTTATGATGATAAGCTCAAAATAGAGTTTGACTAATTTGAATCTCTTTGTTAAGAGACGTTTTTATTCGAAAGTCAATGAAAGTCAAACTCTCGGAAGGTCGCTTGAACGACATTGGATCTCGTTCGAACGAGATACAATGTCGCGCAAACGACATGGTTAAGTCGTTCGAACGACACGTTTTTCGAGGTGGTGTTTAAATCCTATTTAAACGGTGTTTGCATCATAATTTCGTAAGTGTGCTTTCTGGAAAAAAAATTTACGAACCAGAACCTTGTTTGCACATGTTTTCTAAGGTTTACAAAGCATAAACACATCCTTAGAGTTTGCAACGATTCGAGTTATCATCCTTATATGTTTAAGTGATCTTGCGGCACCAAAGTTGTTTGTTCTACATATTGAACACAAAGGGTTTTGCGGTAAAGAATCGACGGACATCGTGTTCGACATCGTAGACGTATCAAAGCCATATCGATCGACATCGAGACATACGTGGACGCGTGTGTTGTGGACAGAGATCGTGGAAGACGAAATTTTTGCGTGGGCATTATTGAAGAACGGTTAAAGATTAGAAGGAACGTCAAGACCCGTGGGGATCGAGTCTTAGTGTAAGGCTAATCTGTCTTTGTAAAACCATTATTCATAGTGATTGTCTGGCTTGGGCCGTTCGAGATTGTTTTCCCGTTTTGGGTTTTTTTCTCGTACATCCGGCGTTGTGAGTATTCTTTACTTTACTTTACTTGCTTTAATCACTAGATACATGTTTAGGATTAATCAAGATAAAATTGGTTTAAAGTAAGAATTGTTTTTCACAACTTGGTTTGGTGCATAATTAAAAGTTGGATCTTTTTCGGAGAAAAATTGGTTTTGCTTGAAAACACACATATCGGCCACTCACAATCTTTCAAATTGGTATCAGAGCGGGTTACGCTAATTTATTGCGTGATCCTGCTTTTTTGAGGATTTACTTTCTGATACAATTTGACTACTCACGTTTTCAAATTGGTATTAGAGCTAGAAAACATTTTTATTTGTTTTGTGATCCCGTGTGTTTTCAAAGATTAATTTTGGATATAATGAATTTTCTCGAACTCCTATTTTTTATGGCACTAATTACACTTATTGGAACATGAGAATGAAATGTGCTTTAAAATCGATGAGCATGTTTGGCTTGCAATTGAGAAAGGTTGGACACCCCCTGTCACTATTGTAGGTGAGGTCACTAGTTTAAAGCCTGTTGAGTCTTGGACTAAAACTGAACAAAGACTTGCACAATATAATTCTAAGGGTCTTCATGTTATTGCTTTACATGTCACACACGAAGAATATAACAAAATTATGACTTGTGAAACATCAAAAGAGGCTTGGGATATTTTGGCACTCACTCACGAGGGCACTAGCACGGTTAGGGCATCAAAACTTCAAAATCTCACTACACAGTTTGAGACCATTAGGATGTTAGAGAGTGAGACCTTTGATGAGTTTTATGCTAGGTTGTCCAATATTGGCAACTCGTCGTTTAACCTAGGTGAGAAAATTCCCGACAATCGTGTCATTAAGAAAATCCTTAGGTCGTTGCCTAGTAGGTTTGATGCGAAAGTGACCATTTTAAACTCCTTGGGTAGGTTAGAATCAACGAAACTAAAAGAGATTGTAGGTGACTTACAAACCTATGAAATCGACATGATTACCTCCAAGCAAGTGCCTAAGAAAGAAAAGGGTATTGCTTTGAAAACCCGAAAGGAGGAAATTAATGTTTCGAATTCTGATTCCGATTTTGAGGATGTTGCTTTGTTGGCAAAGAAATTAAAAAAATTCATTAAGTTTCAAAAGCAATCGAAAGATGCCAAGAAATTTGAAAAATTCAAGAACAACAAAGTGGATCCCACCTCTAAGGATAAGTTTGAAAAGCCTAAGAGAGATGAGTCGGATAAATGTTTTGAGTGTGAGGGGTACGGTCACAAAGTTAAGGAGTGTCCCACTAGACTTAAGAAAGAGGTCAAGCCATTGTCTATAGTGCCACCTTAAGTGATAATGAACCGAAAGAGGGAGAGAGTTACCCCATTGAGCGTAACTTTGTTGAGTTTATGGCATGTCATGTGAGCGACGACGACAATACTCATGTGAATGACACTTCCGAGGAGGTTTTGAGTGTATCCCATGTTAGTGAGGGTGAAGAGAGTGACGAGGAGGAGATAGATGTGAAAGAATTACAAAATGCGTTTAATGATTTGTATGCCGAAACGGTGAAGGTGAAAAAGGCTAACTCAAAATTGCAATCTAAGTTGAATGAGCGTGCCATAGAAAATAATGATAGCTTGATTGAGGATCTTAGGGCACGAGAGAAGAATTTTAGGGAGAAATTAGAGTTTGTGGAGAAAGAGAGAAATAATCTCCGTGGTTTGATGGAGTCCTTGAAAAAGGAGATTTTAGAGTTTGAGGAGACTAGGCGTTTACTCGAGTCTAGGATTCTTGAGTTGGAGGAAAGGTTAAAAGACTCGTCTAGAGTCAAGTTTGATTCGGAGGCTAGGTCGGAGAGGTTAGATAAGATCTTAGGCACCGTCCAAATTAAGGGAGATAGGGGAGGTATAGGTTTTGGTGAGAGAGTTGTTCCAATTCCCCCCGCATGTGTGAGAAACACTAGGATGGTTAGAAAAGGTCTACATAATGGTAATCATTACCACCACCGCTACACTTGCACATTTTGTGGTAGGAAAGGTCACCTTAGGCGTTATTGTTACGACCTTAGACAAGCTCCTAGGAAGTTTAGGAATAAAGTTGCCCCGGTTTCCCACACCCACATGCGTCATTTTACACCTACTTGGGTTAGGAAATCGAATTTAATGGCTTTAGGAATTAAACTTCATGATTCTCGTTTGGGTGCACTTGATTCTTCCCATGCTAAATCTAAAGGATGATAGTATTGCCATGTTTGTCATATACTAGTTTGTTTCATGATATATTCTTTGCTAGTATTATGACATGTGTATCATTTTGTATTATAATTTTCATTTGTTTGAGTCTTATTTGAAAAATACAAAAAAAAAAAAATTTGAGAAAATATGTTTGAAAAGCCAAAAAGATTTTCAGTTTTTGTTTTTGAGTTTACATGTTTGATGTGGCATATTGGTGTGCTTGGACCCCCCCCCCCCCCCCCCATCTTTTCATTATCCATGTGGCTAGGACATTTGGTCATTATTATCTATACTTAGAATGATCTTAACCATTGTTTATATGGGGTGGTTTCGAAGTTGATATGCACTTTGATTCGACTTTGTATATATGCCAACATTGCACACATGCACGAGTTTATATGGATGTTTAACTTCTCTTGCATATTTGAATTTGGTGAGGCGTTCTTATCTCAATCTTGTCATTTATGCGTAAGTAAACTTAAGGATAAGTGTGCATGTAATAACCATTTTCCGTGAGGATTTTAATTTTAAAAAATGATGAGTGATTCACGGGAAAGGGCTGCGAGAGTTCAAATTTAACTCGTCGTGAAAGCCACCGTTTAAAAGAGCCCAAAAGAAAAAGTAAAATGCTAAGAAAAGGGCCAATAAGATTTTCTCTAAGTTGAGAATGCTAGAAACCTCAAAAGATCTTGAAAAATTATGTCTATATGAGGGTGTTTGGTTGGAGAAAATTTAAACGGGTTTGCACATCTAATCCTAATGTTGAATCATTGCAATTTGACGCTATTGTTTGTAGAATAGTCAAAATTCTAGATTTGTGTGCATGTAGTATGTTTAGTTCATTAAGTTCACACTTTAATTGTCATTTGGCTATTAAAAAGTTTGATGATTTATCGCTATCAATTAGAGATTCTTGATAGTTTCGATGTGTTGGAATTGTGACTCATTTGTTGTAGTTTCACGCCTATTCATTCCATGTCCATGTTTGAGCACATCGGTACTATGTTTGCATGTAACTCGCATTTTAAGTTTTTATGAGTTTTTTGCGTTTTTGTGTTAAAAGCTTAATGTTTTACCACTATTTTACTTATGTCAGTCCCTTTCTGGAATTTTTTTGTGGAAATTTTTTCACTGGGCAATACTTTATAATATTTCTGGGAAACTGGGAAATTTTGGCAGGTCGCGCGAAGTCGTTCTAACGACATTGCATCTCATGGGAACGACTTCTGTACTTCGTTTGAGCGACTTCCTCATCTCGTTTTAGCGAAGTCCCTGGCTCGTTCGAACGACAGGGTGAAAAATGGCTTCTGATTGGTTTGCAGTCCTCTCGCTTAATTTGATATATTTTTGGTACTGTAGGAAGCATTTTTTGGATTAATTGGTTTATATGCAGGTTCTTTTATGTTTCAAATTGGTATTTTGCATATGAGTCCGTTTATCACACTTGATTTGCTTGGTATACTCTTTGTGTGATTCCTTGGTTTACTAGCTACTATTTTGTCATTACATGATCTTTTTTAGCTAGTTGATTCATGTATATCTAGTGGTTTTCATGTTTCAAAATTGGTATCAACTTGATTCTATTTGGTATCATATTCTCATGCTAGATATTTCATATTAGTTTATCTTTTCACCGTATTGTCTATTCGAGACAAAAAGGGGGAGATATTTGGTATGTGATGTAGGCGGAGATTTGTTGAGCGCTTCTTTATGATATTTGTTTCATATTAGTAACAAATTGGTATCAAATAATTGCTCACATGTTTCAAATGATATGTTCTTATTGACTATATAAATTGGTTTCATTTGTTCCTCCATACTTCACTTGGGTATTTGTATGTCTGTTTCATGTGTGTAGGAATGCTTCAGCAATTTGAGATTTCAAGTCTATATCACATTCAAACAGTTCATGCTTGCCGGTGCTACATATATTAGTCCGTGTCCTATATTTTTGATTTTGGGTTTATGGGATGAATTTAGGCGTCATACGGCTTGACGACCCTGTTAGGCATTTCACTGGTTTAGTTTTGTTCCGGAATAGTCAAAGGGGGAGATTTGTAAGGACATAAATTTCCAATTGAGTACCTGTATTGTTTTGACTTAATTCCGTGAACAAAACTGTGTTTGTAATATGTCATAGGGAGAATTTTATTTTGTCACGATCCCACTTGGTCTATGACGTATTGAAGAAATTGAAGACGTTACGGCAAAGCTTCAAAAAAATAATCATGTCGATGTTTATTTGGTGCAAGTTTACTCGTCTTCAAAGTTAATTTCATTCCGAGATCACTCAAGTATGAATGTGTATAATTAATGGTGCTCGAAATTATTTTATAAAATATAAGGATGTAATTTTTATATAGAAAAATAATTTTAAATGTTTTAAAAGTGTTTTAATGGTTTAAACTTCGTTCTATGATGATAAGCTCGAAATAGAGTTTGACTAATTTGAATCTCTTTGTTAAGAGACGTTTTTATCCGAAAGTCAAACTCTCGCGAGGTCGCTCGAATGACATTGGATCTCGTTCGAACGAGATACAATGTCGCGCGAACGACATGCTTAAGTCGTTTGAACGACACGTTTTTCGAGGTGGTGTTTAAATCCTATTTAAACAGTGTTTGCGTCATAATTTTGTAAGTGTGCTTTCTGGAAAAAAGTTTTACGAACCAGAACCTTGTTTGCACATGTTTTCTAAGGTTTACAAAGCATAAACACATCCTTAGAGTTTTCAACGATCCGAGTTATCATCCTTATATGTTTAAGTTATCTTGTGGCACCAAAGTTGTTTGTTCTACACATTGAACACAAAGGGTTTTGCGGTGAAGAAGCGACCGACATCGTGTTCGACATCGTAGACGTATCAAAATCATATCGGTGGACACCGAGACATACTTGGACGCGTGTGTTGTGGACAGAGATCGTGGAAGACGGAATTTCTGCATAGGCACTATTGAAGAACGGTTAAAGATCAGAAGGAGCGTCAAGACCCGTGGGGATCGAGTCTTAGTGTAAGGCTAATCTATATTTGTAAAACCATTATTCATAGTGATTGTCTGGCTTGGGCCGTCCGAGGTTGTTTTCCCGTTTTGGGTTTTTTCCTCGTACATCCGGTGTTGTGAGTATTCTTTACTTTACTTTACTTGCTTTAATCACTAGATGCATGTTTAGGATTAATCAAGATAAAATTGGTTTAAAGTAAGAATTGACTTTTCACAACTTGGTTTGGTGCATAATTAAAAGTTGGATCTTTTTCGGAGAAAAATTGGTTTTGTTTGAAAACACACATATCGGCCACTCACAATCTTTCATTGTGTTTTCCTTAAGGATTCGAAGGCAATATCTTTTCGGGGATTAGTTTACCTTGTTCACGAACCATATATCACTTCAGTATTTGTTCACCTAGAAGGATCTGAATATGAGGCAGAGGATATGGTTAAAGTTCATGAAGGATTATCAGTTTGATATTTAGTATCATTCTGGGAACGCTAACATGGTGGTTGACGCGTTGAGCCGATGGTCTACTAGAGAAATAGTAGAGGTTTAGAAGGCGAAGTGGAGAGGGCTTCGATATGGTGATGAGGTTGCCAGAGACTGTATGTATGTATTGGCTGTCACTCTCGATATGGTTATGAGGGTGGTGAAAGCACATGCAGGGGATTAGTATTTCCAGGACAGAGTTCTCCAGTTATTAGTTGATGAGGAGAAATCTTATTTGATTAGTTCTAAGGGAGGCTTGTACTTCAATGGGAGACTCTTTGTTCAATAGGATGAGGATTTAAGACATTGGATGATGTCAGAGTCTTACGAGTCGAGTTTGTGGTACATCACAATGGGGATAAGATGTACTAGGATATGTGTAGGCAGTATTAGTGGTCGGGGATAAAGAGGGACATAGCGGTGTTTGTTTCCAAGTGTGCTACCTCCCAGCTAGTGATGGTAGACCACCAAAGACCGATGGGGATGTTGCATCCACTACAGATTCTAGAGTGAAAGTGGGAGAGTATCTCCATGAATTTCATTATCGGGTTACTGATATCACAACGAGGTCAGGACTCCATCTCGTGATAGTGGATCAGTTGACTAAGGTGGCCTATTTTGTACTAGTTTGTATGGATTTTGAGACGAGACAATATGAGCAGTTGTTTATTGCTGAGATAGTGAGGTTGCATGGGGTTCCGATTAATTTAGTCTCAGATCAGGAAAAGATTTTTGGATCCCACTTCTGGCAGAGTTTTTAGGAGGCTATGGGCATGGATTTACATTTGAGTACAACATATCACCCATTGGGAAGACGGAGCGAGTTAATCGGATGCTAGAGGATAGGCTGAGGATGTACGTACTTAACTTCGGGGGTGGATGTAAGGAATACCTTCCATTGAATGAGTTTGCGTATAATAACTCCTACCAGTTCACCATCGACATGGCACCATTTGAGGCACTGCATGAACGGCCTTGTCGTTCGTCCGCTTACTGGTTAGAGGTGGGGGACAACAAGATATTATGGCCAGAGATGATTTAAGACACTACTTCCAAGATTGAGCTAATTCGATGGCACGTCCTTATAGCTCGAGAATGGAAGAAGAGTTATGTCGATGCAGACAGGACATACTTAAAGCTAGAGGTTGGCGACCAGGTTTTGGTATAGGTGTCTCCTATGAAGGGTGTCAGGAGGTTCTACAAGAAAGGAAATCTAGCACCGAGATATATGGGATCATTTCCGATTATCGAGAGGGTGTAACCAATGGCATATGGGTTTGGTCTATCGGAGCAATTATAGTGGATCACTACACCAAATCTGTCGAATTATCACGGTCAATGACCGTGATAAGTCTGGGGGTGACAACTTTTATCATCACAGACTTGTCACGGTTATTGACCGTGATAAGTTCATTAGACTTGTCATGGCCATGTCACGACCTTTGATCCTGATTTATTTGACCGTGATAAGTCCGTGATAAATAATACTTATCACGAACTTATCATGGTCAATGACCATGACAATTCTGGACAGAATTCGAAAAAAATATGTTGGGTAGTATGGCCACTGTTACTGCCCAGTAGTATATTTGTACTTGTTATAGCAACGTTGTACCTGTTCAAACATCATATATCCAAATAAAATACAGATAATGCAAATATAATTCAAATGTAACAACTTAAAACAATTCAAATTTAACAACTTAAAACAATTCAAATAATGTAACTACATGTCTGGGGTAGTTTGAGGAGGTGGATAGGCCACACGATATTCAAATCGATACACCCTTAAATATTCATCATGCCGTATTGTTTGCACAACCACAATGGGGAGTTCTCCTTCTCGATTATCACATGAGTGACGAGCACCTTGGCCTCGATGTCTTGAAGCGCACGTCCATGAACTAGCATACCTGGACGGTATTCGGGTCCCTCAACCCCGTCCTTATCTATTCGCCATCAAATATGTCGTGTATGAACACGTAAGGCCAACCAAGTGTCGTCATAGGTCGATCGAAGGGAGCCAAATAAGGGACTGGATCATCAGAGTCTGCACGTGTCGGCAATAAAGCAGCGACGTCTACGTCCTCGTCCTCCTCCATTACCTTCTCCTTCCCTTTCCCCTTACCCTTTTCGCCCAATGAACGCTTCATGAATGAGAACATATCTTGTACCATCGCCTCCAAACGGGACAGCTTCACATCATGCGAGTCCACCGTTCGAGCCAACCCGATATTGCTCATTTCCAATTCGATGATCCTAGATTTGGCCACCTGTGAGCTCACCCCCCTTGTCCTCCCCTTGCGATCAGCGGCAAACACTTGGCTGAGTGCGTATGTCGACATTAGACTACGACTCATGCACTTCCTTAAGCTTTGCCTCAACCGACAAAAAGCACACGATTATTTAAATACGTAAATAAAAAAATTATAACGTAATTAATAAAAAATAAACTGTCGAATTACTTACAATCGTGGATGCGACCATCGGGGATGTCTCTTTATCCTTCCCATTCTTTGTCTGAATATCCACATAAGCATCGAGCCTATGTGGCCTGCCCCTAGGGCCACTCCCCGTCCTTTCAAATAAAATAATTCAAAATTAGTATTAGGCTCGCAAAGTAAAATAAGTCAGAATAACATATTTATTTAATTATATAAAAATAAAATACTACCATCATCCTATGCTCCACCTCGGCATAAGACGTCCGGACGGAGTAGTGAATGCTTGTCTTTTTCACTCGATTTTCCCTCCCCGATTGGCGAGATGCCAATTATCGCTCCCCGATCTCATTGTCAATGAACTTTTGCTATTGTGCCAATGAGATCGGTTCCTTCGGTGGGGCGAACTCACGCATTTGAATAATGGAGTCTTGGGTCTTCCCAAAGTACCGGGCCCGTAATTTTTTCTTTTACGTCTTGTGTTGCTCCCTCAACTACTCCAAGATGGAATTGCGTAGTTCTGGGGCCAGGCTGAATTATTTCTATCCAACGAATACAATCTTAGTTGAAAATAAATATAAATATAAATTGAAATTGAAATATTCATATTCATATAAATATAAATATAAATACATTACCTATAGTGCCGTCCAAATAACTAACTTGAGCTCATTTGGCACCTCCAACCAACTAGTGTACCCAGGGCCGATGATCGTCTTTACCATCTTGAGGGATCTCGCTAATATCCCTGTCTTGTTCTCGACGGCCATCCTATATTCAGGTCTCATACACTGTGAAGGAGGGAGGTTGAGTGGGGCTAGGATCACTGTCCATACACATTGATTGGTGCTTAGATTTCCAAATGGATTGAAACCATTTCTTGATATAGCCAAACGAATGTTACACTATTCTCGAGAAAAATTGGGATAATCATAATTCATCCTCCTCCAAGATGTAGAGTTAATAGGATGACGCGTGAGATTACCCCTACTTCTACCCTAGCATGTCGAGTCATTGCCTCCGCTATCCATGGTACTGTGAAAAATCGCTTTAATCTACGCCCAACGGGAAAATATTTCAACACTTTTGAGGCACTTTTGAGCTTGTGCCTTCCTTCCCAGTTGATTAGACATATCTAGGTTCATCGCATACCGGACAACGATTGAGATTTTCATACTCCTTTCGGTATATTTTGCAGTCATACACGTAAGCATGAATTGATTATACTTCATTCCCAAATCTTTCATACTGTTCTTCATAATAGGATAGCTATTTGGAAGCGTATTCTCCTTGGGTAGTAAGCCCTTCACCCATTTCATAATTCATGTCATTCTATTGCTAGACAAACCGTACTGTGTCTTCAAACTGTGCAAACCAACCATGGCATGTAAAGTTGTTTGATCTTTCTCACAGCCAGAGTATAATGGTTGGGTCGCCTTAAATTTTAAACTTTGGTAGTCATCGTCAAGGTTTATCATGATATCTTCACAAGCACTTGAACCTTGTACATCATTAGTGACCTCGTTCTCCTTCACTTCATAAACACCGTACGCATCATCAACTAAATCCGCTAACATATTATGATCTACATCGTCCCCTTTTACATCTATCCTACATGTTAAAGGTTTTTGTAGGATAACAGGAACTTTCAATTCACCGTGAAAACTCCAAAATCGATAATTATCTTGCATACCCCATCTTAACAAATGTAGTTCAACTGTTTTCCACTCAAACACCTTACCATTCTTATACCTATCACACAGGCATGGAAACCCTTCATCATTATGACATCTCTTAGCGTATTTCAAAAATTCATTAGCACCTCTGCGAAACACATCCCCCATTCTATTTGTCTCACCCATCCACTCTTTGTATTTAGGATATCCCATCACAGCTACTACAACTAATCACCTATTAATATAAGAAGCATATATTCCTAGATTAGTATAAAAAAACATAGATTTATAGTATGTTTCATTTAATTATGTCTTATTTATATTAGATTTTTAAATTTCAAATTCAAATTCAATTTATAATAGAAATTCATATTTCCTCTATCTCCTCTAAAGGGTGAGTGATCTTATCCCATTCAAGATCGCGTATTTCTGTTATATGCTTAACAGGTCATGCACATTGTTACAATTTGAGAAAAATTCAGCAGCATATCCCCATAGTTCTCGAAGTACACGACGTAGATTGGCAAGTGTGAGTGTTATTTTAATTGATCAATTGAAATAACACCCACACTTGTCAATCTAGTATGTACCCAGAGAACATTAGGATACAACTGCAGAACTTCTTCCAAAAGTAATAACTTTAAGCCACTAAGAATATTATTATACAGAAATTATGTAGTCCCAAACTGTCCAAACGGGACAATTCGAGAGATCTCATTACAGGGGTAATGACTCTCAAACGAGTCTAAGGGCTATTGAATGAGTACACATAAGAACTAGAAGTCTAGTATCTATAGGCACTATATGTAATTTCAAGTATGTTTCATTTAATTATCATGCTATATATATATATTGTTCGTGACACAAAGTAATTTTAGGAAAACGTTTAAAAATTCCACCCTCATATGGACAATAATCCATTGGTCATGCCACTTCTAAAATTAACCAACCGAATATCGATCAACTATAATCCAACTGCAATAGAAACAACAAATGTGTATCTCGTACTCCTTCTAATTCATCTACTCAATTAATTCATTTTATCAATTAAACTAACAATTAAAGTATATAATTATTAATTTAATAATTTACAATAAGGGTCAATCCTACTTGCATATGAAAGGGGCACCAATTATTAATTTACTAAAAAAAATTAATAATCAATCAATTCATTTACAAGGGGAACTACTTGTATATGAAGGATAATATCTAATAAACCAATCAAAATTTAATAAAAAAAATCAACAAGCCCCTCCTCCCCCCCCCCCCCCCCCCGGGCCCCATTTCCCCTTACCCCACCACCTCCCCCCACCACACACACACACACACACATATATATATATATACACACATGCAACCCCACCCCCATGCCCACCCCCCACCCAACCCTGCCCCCTACTTCCACTGCCCACCACACGCACATATACACACACGCATATATACACACACCCTTGCATATACACAACCTCCCCACCCCCAGCCATGTCCCCTCCCCCCACCACACACACACACACACACACGCACGTTTACACACACATATATACACACATGCACATATACACACATAAATACAAATGGAAGAGAAATATATATATATATATATATATATATATATATATATATATATATATATATATATATAGAGAGAGAGAGAGAGAGAGAGAGAGAGAGAGAGGGGAGAGAGAGAGAGAGAGAGAGAGAGAGAAAACGTACCAAAATTGTAGAGAGAGAGAGAGAGAGCAGTGTATTAGAGAGAGAAAGAGGGAGGGAAACCAAAATGGTGGGAAATAAAAGGAGGGGAGGTTTTTTTTTACTATGAACATTGTCACGAACATGTCACGGTCCTTGATCATGACAACTTTATTAGATTGTCATGGTCAATGACCGTAACAAGCCTTTGTCACGGCCTTATCACGGTCAATGACCATGATAAGGCTGGCCGGCTGAAGGTGCCAATTTGGTCTTTTTGGTGTAGTGGATACATGAGGTGTTCCACATGTCATCGTTGAAGAGGTATCGGGGGAGCGAGAGAGATTTTTGTCATGTTCCATTAGAGAAAATGTACTTACACCCGAATATCTCATACGAGGAGAGACCGATGGCGATACTTGATTGTAATGAGCATAAGCTGTGGTCTAAGGTGGTGCCCTTGGTTAGAGTTCAAAAGGGGCACCACAACGTTGACGAGTCGACATGGAAGTGGAAGGATGACATGAGCGAGCATTATCCAGAGTAATTCACCCAAGGTGTGTCCCAATTTTGAGGGTTAAATTCCTTTGTAAGGGGGTGTATGTAACACCCCGTATTTTTTAGTATTTAAATTTTAATTAATTCGATTATTTTAAATTACACATGTGATGTAATTTAATTTAATTAAATATTATGTGGTTATTAAAATATTAATCGGGAGAGATAATAATTAATATTTACGGAATGAAGTTACTAAGTGAATAGTAAATAACTTGTAATAATTATTATATGTCGTAGTGCGTGATACCAACATGACTGTGTCATGCCTCAACTGAGAGTCGCATGTATACTATATGAGGTCGAGATATGAAATTTATGTAGAGTGACTTGGATGGAAATTTCGAGGTCACGATTGATTCTGAATGGGTTGAGATAGTCAAAATAGTGTACTATGGGGTAGTATTTGGGTCCCGATGCCTTTTTAGACATAATCGAGCCCACACAGAGGTGTTTGGGTCATTTAAACTTAGCCCATTAGCCTAATTTCGGGATTGAGGATTTAAAACCTAAGTATAAGAGTTTGAGGCAATCGTAAATCATATTTTAAACCCTAGGAGATTGATAGAAGAGAGAAGGAAGAAAGGGGAGAACTTTAGGAGCCAAAAATAAATGGAATTGAGGGATTCTAATAGCGATTCGTCCTCTACAACATAAAATCAGACCCTACAAACCCATAAAGACAAGTAATTAACTTTCTTTCGATTTAATTTGAAGAAATTCATGCTCTTATAGTGGTAGGTGTAAACAAATCCGTTTTGGGGGAGGGTTGTCACATAAAAATGGGTTTTTGATGATTTGACTACTATGTGTAGATTAAATATTCAATTGATGATGGAATAACATATATGATTGTTAGAATCATATCCTTTTTCAAAATATAGAAGTCAGATGCACTTAATTTGGATTTGTAGAATAAAATTAAAAGAGATTCTTGAATGTGATTTGTAAAACCCAATTCGTGAAATTAATGGAATATAATAGAAATCAGTGATGTTGGAAGGTTTATATTATGATTAGAACTTGTTTAAATATGTAATGAAAATTGGGTATAATTTAGTTGAGGTATGAGTCGAAACAGATGAGGTTTTATGAATAAAAAAGGAGAAAATCAAATTGGGGAGGAAGCTGCCAGCGAAGCAGGATCGATCGATCGAGGATGTTTGATTTTAGGAAGTTTCGATTATTTTAAATTTTGGCCTTTAGTTTGTGGGAATAGTCCAAAGCTTATTTGTTTATTGTAAAATAAAAGGGAAACCTAATTACCTAGTTACTATAGGTAAACACATATGAGATGATAAATGGTGAGGAATTTAAGAAACAAATTAGGTAAAGTTAATTCGAAATTATTTAAAGTTCAGGTCGATTGGGTGTCCAAGAATTTTAGCAGATTTATGCTACATTAAGTATTTAATTGAGATGAATTTAAATAAATTTAGAGTTAAGAAATAGAATCGGGGATTTTAGGCTAGTGTTAGGCACCGTTTAGCCAGAATTGTATATATATATATATATATATACGGGTTTATATATATGTGTATACTTTACAAATATCGGTGTGCATGATATTTATGTGAAAACATACCCCTCTAGCGCTATCATGGGAGGTTGTGCGATATGGGAGAATCCCCTGGATAGTGAATGGAGGGAGAGAATAGTCCCCAGGTCATAGCGCCCAATATTTTATTGTGTGATTTATTTTTTGAGGTGAGACGCTTTGGATATGATTCAGTCCCACTCTCAAGGGAATATGACTGCCTCCACTACGTTTGCGATTTTATTACCTATTTCAGTGTGAGTTAACCGACTTATGGTAACCGAGGTAGAGTGAGTTTACCTGGAATATGATAACATTTTAGAGAAAAGATTCCAATGAGTTATCACTCGGATGGATGGTTATTATACGCGACATATGTCTGATTGTTGTAATATATTTGTACGTATGTAATAGAGTAAATAATTATATACGGATTAAATACATAAAGTGTGAATGTATTTTATACAACACTAGCGTGAATGTTATATGATCAATTTAAGTGGAAAGGATTAAGTTAATGGGTAAAATAACTTATGAATCAAAGGAGGAAGTACTCTGGGTAGAGTAGAGTGATAACAAGATTAGTAACAAGACTGGTTAGGTGTGTTAGTATAACTAGTTAGGTTAGTAGGTAAACATTAGATATGCACAAGAATTGAGGGATGAGTAATATATCAAGAGAGTGCAAAACTACCTTAAATAAGGAAAGGGTTAATGCATATTTAATTGTTGCATCTTAATTACTTGACAAATATTTTCACAAGGTTTTGGGCTCTGACCAGTGTCAAAAATATTTTCCAAAATATTTCAGGTATCCAGCCACAGGGACGCAAAGCTTGATGACTCGTTCCAGGGATGCATAGCTGCAGCATTTGTGGAGACCTGCATGATTTCGTTCAGACGCTTCAATTATTTATTTCTACATTAGGATTTATGATTCATGATTTTATTTGGGCATTGTTGATGTTTAAAAATTGACTAAATCCAAATTTATAATCATAGATAAAAATAAGGTAAGTAATTCAAACCACATACACGAGACAAGATTTTTAGAGTAGTTCAGCTGTAAAATATCCTACGTCCACTGTTATTTTTTATTTAATAGGGTGTACAATAGCTCAGTATGGCGTGCATATGAGTGATTCGAATTGTCATTTGAGCTAAGGGAGTAGTTTGTATTTATAGGGGTCTAAAACACTAGAGATGGAGCGCCTTTATATTGATAGGCATTTAGATTTGTATACAATAAGTAAAAGTCTTGGAATTCAGTGCTAGTTGGCATCCCATCCGAGTAACTATTGATATTCCTATTGGTTGACCTTCTGGGGTTGGTCGATTTTCTAACCGACTAAGTATCTCTAAAGCTGATCAAGTAGGTTGGTCGGCCACGTAGGAGGATAGGTATATATTCTCCATTGGTCCACATAAGAGAGTAATTTTCCATACAACAAAAGCCCTCAATGCTCTATGTTTGATGCTTGATTGAAAGTATGGAGTATTTAGCCCAAAAACTTGCTTTGCATACTGTTTTGAGTGTTTGGTCGGTATCCGACCTCTTATACTCGTAAAAATTTTCACTAGTGGCAATGTTCGATGATGACTTTTTTATAAATAATTCAAACTTTTTTGAACCTCCAAAGGACATAGTCGTCTTTTGATGCCTTGAGAAGCATGCAGCCAACGATAGCTATGTGGTTCGTTAAGTTACTCATTTCATTCCCGTTTATCAAGGCAACCTATAAATAGGTACAAATTTTCCCTCATTTCTTCTTACCTCAAAGCTTTTGAACTTTTAGCACTCTCTTTCCCTTCAAGCTTTTCTTTGTGCAATCATTTGCTGCCATCTTTTCTTTAGTTTTTGCTATTTTCTTTAATCCCCTGTAAGCCTTCTTTTCCCTTTTCTCTATTTTATCAACGTTTTCTTTATTTTCACCATGGTTCACATCGTAGACGAGGGCACGTTAGATGCGTTTAGAAAAAAAAGAGGAAAATCCTAAGTTGGGTAGATTTAGAGATACCCAGGGGTCTTGTAGTTGTTTATTCTCTCCCTGAGGGACACTGGATCCCCACTTTGTTTATAGGTGAGTGCGGCATCACCTTTACACCAAATCCCTTTTTTCCTCCAGTTTTTCCAATATTTCGATGTAGTTCCTACAAGAGTAGCGCCCAATACTTGGAGAGTTATGAATGGGGTCCATAGGTTGAACGAACTTTATAGAACCCATATTAGGGTTTTAGAGTTGATATTCTGTTATAAGTGGGGTACCGTAGGAGAGAACACATATTATTTAATAACAAGGCAAGCAAATAGGAACTTAGTGGTGAACTTAGAAAATTCCAATAAAGATTATTGGGAGGTTAGTTTTTTGTCAAGAAATGGGAATACGTTCTCCTCCCTACTGGAGTGGCGTATACTTGTCCGATATGTTCTCAATCAGTATGTGGCATACGTTGTCACACTATTAATTGTTTTTCCTATTTTGTTATGCATTTATGATATTTGCCGACTAACTTTTCTATTTCTTTTTTATGCATAGGAAAGTAAGAAGAGGTTCCCCAAGGAATGGAAAATTAATATTAATGACATTAAGTTCTTGTGGGGATTGAATTAGAAGATTGGAGAGGAACATCCCCGATAAGATTCTTTGTTGTTGAAGTACAAAAGATCTATCACCTCCTTTGTTGCTTGACCTACACTTATCTTGCCCCAAGTTTCTATTTACCTTGAAGAAGACCTTATACTAACTTTTTTAGCCATTGAGTTTGTCGATGCTGAATTCATACAAGGAGAAACTTCTTCCTCATTTGAGTCCTTGGACATTTTTTTATATTCCCCTTTCTCCTTCCATAGACATGACTAAGAGGAAGATACCCAACTCGATGGGTCGACCCTTATCCTCTACCCCCAAGAAAGCCACTGACACTGGCAAGAAGCCAGTTGAAGCCAGTTGACAAAAGGCTTATTGGTGTTAGTAAGACTCAAACTAGTGAGACTCACCTAAATAGGTTGATGAGAGGTTTGCGTGATCCTAAAAAATAGGTCCAGAAGACACCAACCGATCAGCAGGCATTAACTGCAAAGAAGACTGTCGTCCAACAAGAGTTGGTGAGGAAAATTCTGCCTGACATTGACATTGGGTCAACCTCTGTTACTGTTAACCCTAGATTGTCCAGAGTTTTGATTAAATCAGGGACACTTCCTGGATATAGAGCTGCGTCAACCCCCATGCCCAGGTCCAGGCTGAATGAAAGAGCTTTCCATAACTTGGCATTGGTAATTTTCCCATTTTCATCTTTTTCCTTCCTACTGATGAACTCTTTCTGACATCTGATATCTTTCTCTTTTTTGTAATTTTTTGGTTGATTTCAACTAAATTATGGAGAAGGATAACCAATTGAGTACTTATCCTAATGAAGTGGAAGAGGCCTTTGACGGCCTAAGGCAATCTTTGGTTATTTCCCGAGAAACTTTGGAAACGAAACAACAATCCTGGGAGGAGGATTTGAAAAGGGACAATGATAGGTCCACTTCATCTGAAGGAAAAATAAAGGTCGTCGAGGAAAGAGCTAAAGCTTTTGAAAATAATTTTAATGATGTTGAAGGTAGGGCTAGGGCTACCAAGTACAAACTTGCATAAGTCAGCACTCAGGCCCAAACTGCTGAAGACAAAGTGGTTGGTCTGACTTCTCAGGGTACATCCTTAAAGGACAAAGTCAGAGCTTCCTTTGATAAATGTTGGGAGAAGTCCATTATTAATGCCTCTACTCAAATTAAGTATGCTTAAAATATGTCCTTCAAGGAAGGTTGGACTGAAGCCCTGATAGTGGTAGATATGGGAGATGATTCTAAACTCTTCAAAAAGTGTCATCCTAACACTCCTCATAATCTGGATGAGGAGGGGTCAGGAAAGTTTTTTGTGATGTCACTTGATTCTTCCATGATGCCTAGTACCAATGTCGCCCAACCAAATACTGACCAAGAGCAGGCAAGGAAAGAACAACTTTTCTCTTCAACTGCTATTTATACCTTGGAATGGTTTTGATTTCTTATTGAATTGTGTTGTCTATTTCCCTGAATTTGTATTATAAACTCATATATTTTTTACTTTACATTTTGATGCTAGGAAGAAGGCCATTATTTTTACTGAATCTGACTTACTCAGGAGGAGTAGAAACCTTCTGGAGTCTGGTCATGCTCCCATGTTTAAAGAAGACTTAATTGGGTTGATCGACCCAGATGCATCCGACCAAGTTAAAGAGTCATATATCCATCTTTATTCCCTATTGGACATGGTTGTTGCTAATAATGCTACATATTATGAAATGATTGATTTATTGTAAGAAGATCAAAAAAATTTACAGGCTTTACTTCACTATGATTATGAGGCTAAGTATAAAGAATTAAGCGAAGGCTGGGATTTGGACAAGAAGTTGAATGACATCACTTCTTCTCTGAATAAGAAGGAACTATCTTTGAAAAAAGATTTTGATGGTGCTTAATCAATTTGTGCAATGCTGGAGAAGAAAATTAATGCCCTGAGAGATGAACATGATAGTTGAAGCGATTAGCTACTACTGGTCCAGATGAGGATGCTTCTTTTTTAGAGAAAGAAAACACACGACTGTTGGAAGAACTGAAAGCATTAAAGAAGAATAAGACCAAGTCTGGGTAAACTTCCAGACAAAGTATAGTTGTTTTGCCGACAGTTAAGAGGGAGAGGATAAATAAATCTCTTGCAGACTAAGCTGCCCTATTGAAATCCAAAGATCTCATCATTAAAATACTTCAAGATCAAGTGGATAGTTTAACAATCCACTTCCACAAGCAACTAAGAGAAATTTGGATGGAGGGTTATAATAAGGCCTTAGCCCACATGGATGATCATCTTGCTCAAATCAACCATGAAGGTTATAAATAGGGGTGGACCAACTTGTTGATTCTACTTAAGTATGATCAAAATAGTGACTCGTGGCACTAGAATGACCCAAGCTTCTTGGATTGTGACAATCCTCCTTTAAAATTAGATACAAGATGAATTCCTCTTGATGCCATCCCTTAATTCGTAATACGTAAATACTTGGGTGATTATGGTCTCGATGATGAATGTGAGATAGTTCGCCCTCCTCATTTGCTTGATAGGTCGAGCAGAAACAAGAGGAAAATATTGAGGGATTTAAATATAATCAACTCTCTATATACTCTTGATGATCCTCCTGATGGAATGGATAAGGCACAAGGAAAGCATCCATCAAAATAAATTTATACTTCATGTACTATATTTCGATCAATTATTGCTATTGTAACACATTTTGTTCAATGAAATGAAGTTATTTTTTAGTGATTTCTCCTTATTCAAGCTTATGGTCAATGTTAATCTTTTACCCGCTGGGTAACCTGTATAATGATTAGTTAATCGGCTTATAGACTAAATAACCTGTTCAAATATTTAATATTTGATTAATGTTTGAATCATGTATATGGCTTTAGATTTGATTAATGCACTGAGATAAAACTGTAAATAGCTTTATTATACTAAGTTGTAGCATTAGTTATCAGTGGCGACCAAGTGTATTAGGAATGTCTAATTATTCCAGTATGTTAACCTGGTTGGCTAAAGCCCCTAATTAAGAAATTTTACTGCCTTCGTGTTCGTGATTAGCCGAGGAAAAATCATACATGGAGTTTAACTTTTCTGAAGTTTTGAAAAGTATGGACCGTGCTCTTTGGCGAGGAGGTTTTTGAAAACTTTTCAAAAGTTGGAAAAGTGTTAACCATACTCTTTGGCGAGGAAGTTTTGAATTAAAATTGTTCGTTATACTGGTTAAGGTGTAGCCACTATACTCCTAAAAATAAAACACAAAAAGGATGTATAATGGAGTAAAATTTGAACTTTCATTAATTTGAATAGCCAATTACATTAAGAAAATAATTGTTTAACTGAATTACTGATAGTACTTGCGCAGATGGTCTGCGTTCCAAGGATTCTTGAATTCCTCCCCTTCTAGAGTTTCCAAATGATAAGTTCCTGGTGGATAACCGTCGAGATACGGTATGGACCATACCAATTAGGTTCCAACTTGTTACTTTTCTGGATTACTTTCTTGAGTACCAGATCCCCCTTCTTCAGGTTGGTTAGATTGACCCTTCGATTATAAAACCTTACAGTCCTTTGTCGGTAGGTATCCATTCGAATAGAAGTATCTTCTCGAACTTCTTTTATCATGTCCAAATATAGTCTTCTCATGAGGTCACTTTTGGGTGAATTAAAGTTCAGTAACCTATGAGTCGGCAGACTTATTTCCATTGGTACTACTTCCTCAGTGCCAAAATCTATCATGTATGGGGTTTCCCCGGTTGCTGTTCTGGGAGTAGTCCTATATACTCAAAAGACACTGTGGAGTTTATTGATCCAGTTGCCTTTAGATTCATCAATCTTTTTCTTCAATCCATCTAGCAAGTTTTTCTTGGTGATTTATGTTTAGCCGTTTCATTGTGGATGCTCAGGTGCTAAATGAAGTTTCTGAAAGCCTGAACGAATACAGTACTCTTCAAATTCTTTATTGTCAAATTGAGTTCCATGGTCGGTGATGAAATCATAGGGCATGCGATACCTACAAATGATTTGTTTCCACATAAATTGGAAAACCCTCTGATTAGGCATGTCAACCAAAGGATTCAGCCTCTACCTATTTAGTGAAATAATCAACAACTATAAATAAGTACTTGAATCTTCCTTTTATGATCGACAATGGTTCGACCCGTTTAATACTCCACATAGCTAAAGGCCATGGAGAAGTGATGGTTGTTAGACTTTCTCTTGGTCTTTTGTGAATGGTAGCAAACTTCTGGCATTTATCACATTTCTTGGTGAAAGCAACACAGCTTACTTTAATAGTCGACCAATAGTAACCTTGCATTGTTATCCGTTATCTTATAGACCTCCTAGCTATGTGAGATCCACATTAGCCTTTATGAACCTATTTAATAAAATCATTCACCTCGTTAGGATGAACACAACGAAGTAGAGAAATAATATATCCTCACCTGTACAAGACGCCCTTTTCTAGCACATAAGACGATAGTGTTCCTCTTTTAATGTATTACCTAATCGGGTCCATCCATGAAGGATCTAATTCCCCAGAAATGACACTGACTTCCATCCCATCAATGCTTATATGGGCAACAATATCAACTGGGATTGTTCACCTGAGTTCTGTTGGAGTTGCTGAAGCAAGCCGAGAAAGAGCATCTGCTTGGACATTGTCTATTCTGAGAATCCTCACCATCTTGACTAAAGTGAACAAAGAAATAACTTCCATTGATTTTGTATGATATATCATCATACTTTCCCCTTTGAAGCAAAAAATTTTCTGCATTTTATTAACAATCAATTGATCACTATATACCAATACCTGCTCGGTGATTAGTGACAAAGCCAATTCCAATTTTGTGATGAATGATCCATACTCTGCCTCATTATTGGAAGCCTTGAATTGGAATCTCATAGCATATTCCACATCCCAAATTATCTGGAGTGTTTATGCTCCACTTCTAGTAGCACATCAAAATCCATGTACAAATAACTGCCAAATTGGGATGTCATCAGAGAACTCTTCTTCTGCCAGTATGCCATGCTTGAACATATTCTTTCTTTATTAAATTCTTTATGGAGCATTCGATAAATTAGGTTGATCGGTTCCAGTCTCTATTTGCATTTGGATTAAGCTCTCTGTAAGAGGGTAGTTTAGATAAGATGGAGGCGTAACCCCTTTTGAGTAAAGTAATGATAAGTTAAATAGCGACACTGTTGATTGACCATAGGACATACAGACACTACTCAATGAAGATGAACTCAGTTTAAACTCCCAAATCTCTCATGTATAACTCAAAAGGTAGAAGTGAACTTAGAAGTAACTTAGTTATAAGGAGAGAGAAGTAAGCACCCTAGATACACCTTGCCAGGCAGCCAAACACCAACCACCCTCAAGAATCTCTATCAAATATTAAAAGATTCATAATAAATGAAAATAGTGGGTGAGTAAAAACCCTCTGGTTTGTAATAACTCTCTCTAATGTATATTATCTCTAGCAATAACTTCTGAACTTTCAGAAAAGATCTCTCTTCCTCAAGGGTGGTTGGGGTCCTTAAATAGCCCCCCCCCCCCCCCCCACACGCACACACCATCCCCAAGGTAACTCAGTCATCAATACATGTGAAAGACCTCCCTCATACTTTATATCACAACATTAAATACCCGATGCGCTAGTTCTATCCACGTCACAAACATTAAATGCCAAGACATGCATTTTGCCTAACCACTGTGTGTCAGAGGGTTGTTGTCACAGAGTTGGCTCACCAACTGTCTGACAGCCCCAAATACCATGGTGGTTTACTCAAGTGCAGATTTGACATTATTTAGCTAGCTAGTGAAATCACCTACAGTAGATATGACATTAAGTAGAGGGCTATTTGGTTCACAATTCAACGCCCAATGAAACTCCAAGCTGCTCCACTTGAGGTTCCACGATAAGGGTCCTTCGGTATTTTTCTAGGTGTATCTAGGGTGGTTAGGACAAGCCCCAACGGTTCCTCACTTCTTAATCCTCCAAACCAAGTCCCTCTAAAGTTCCTATGAAAAGGTCATTCGATAGAGCATGAAAGCTCTCCCAGCCCTGCCAAGCCAGGTCTCTCGCGAGTACCGTTTGACCTCACACTAAAACTCATTATTATTCTTGTTACATCATTATAATCATTATAGCTCCTAGTCAATATAAACAAAGATACAATATGACTGACTAACACAATAAGCTAAAGTATGAGTTGCTACACTTGAGCTGACACGCTTGAGCTGACATGCTGAGCTGTCACGCTTGAGCTACCTCGGTGCCTTAATTCCCAAAACACTGTTGTTAATATGGAATTACCTCTAATCTCAAAATTAACTTCAAGGCCCCTCTACATTTTCCCCTTCGTGGAGAGATTTATTGGAATAAGAAATGTCTGCACGAAACTTCTCAATCCAATGAACCTTCTCTGCGTGAAATTTTTTTGGCATCCTTTCCTTCGTTAGAACCATAGCATTATAATCTCCAGGAAAAAGTAAAATTCTCCCCGATGTACCTGAGCTGAAGCACTACGACTTGTTGGGGCTTTAACAAAGGGACATCGCCACCTTTTCCTAATACTGGGCTTCAACCGTTCTAGCTTTATTATATGAAATTCTCCCGAAAGGCCTGATAACCTTCTCAAATACTCGTTTTGATTCTTGGTAGGTGAAATTCTCCCTTGTAATGCTTCGCTACGTTCGAAAAAGCAAAAATTCTCCCAATGGAGCCGAGTCACCATTTAAACAACGTTTGGACTTGTGGCGAGGGGACATCGTAGCATTTTTTTGAACCGTTGGGATATCTTTTCCGTTGGGAGTTATTGTATATGTCTAATAAAAATTCTGGCGCCAAAACTCAAACTTGCTGGAGAAGGCAACCTCTTCTATTCACCAGCAGAGTCACCAAATGTAAGAGGGTAGCTTAGATAAGATGGAGGCGTAACCCCTTTTGAGTACAGTAATGATAAGTTAAATAGCGACACTGTTGATTGACCATAGGACATACAAACACGACTCAATGAAGATGAACTTAGTTTAAACTCCCAAATATCTAGTGTATAACTCAGAAGGTAATAGTGAACTTAGAAGTAACTTATCTAGAGGGAGAGAGAAGTAAGAACCCTAGATACACCTTGGCAGGCAGCCAAACACCAACCACCCTCAAGAATCTATGTCAAGTATTAAAAACTTTGTAATAAATGACAATGGTGGGTGAGTAAAAACCCTCTGGTTTGTAATAACTCTCTCTAATGTATATTATCTCTAGCAATAACTTCTGAACTTTCAGAAAAGATCTCTCTTCCTCAAAGGTAGTTGGGGTCCTTAAATATCCCCCCCCCCACCCGAGGCAACTCAGTCATCAATGCATGTGAAATACCTCCCTCATAATTTATGTCACAACATTAAATACCCGATATGTTAGTTATCTCCACGTCACAAACATTAAATGCCAAGACATGCCTTTTGTCTAACCACTGTGTGTCAAGGGGCTGTTGTCACAGAGGTGGCTCACCAACTGTCTGACAACCCCAAATACCACGGTGGTTTACTCAAGTGCAGATTTGACATTGTTTAGTTGGCTAATGACATCACCTACAGTAGATGTGACATTAAGTAGAGGGCTGTTTGGTTCATAACTCAACTCCCGATGGAACTCCAAGTTGCTCCGCCCGAGGTTCCACGATAATGGTCCTTCGATGTTTTGCCAGGTGTATCTAGGGTGGTTAGGACAAGCCCCAATGGTGCCTCACTTCTCAATCCTCCAAACCATGTCCCTCTAATGTTTCCATGGAGAGGTCATTCGATAGAACATGAAAGCTCTCCCAGGACCTGCCAAGCCTGGTCTCTCGCGAGTACCGTTTGACCTCACACTAAAACTAATTATTATTCTCATTACATCATTACAATCGTTATAGCTCCTAGTCAATATAAAGAAACATACAATATGACTGACTAACATAACAAGCTAAAGTATGAGTTGCTACGCTTGAACTGCCATGCTTGAGCTTCCACGCTTGAGCTATCACGCTTGATCTACCTTGGTGCCTTAATCCCCAAAATGCTGTTGCTAATGTGGAATTACCTCTAATCTCAAAATTACCTTCAAGCCCCCTCTACACTCTCTTTTGCAGAAGTCTGCTCGGTAGGCAAATGTGAACTAGGCTGCTCCTATACATACATGAATTCGATAATAAATTCTGCCACTATTTTTCCTTATATTACAACTCTCGGTTCATAGAAAATTTTATAATTTCTCAATTCAACTACCCAAGGCATTAACCTTCCAGACTTTTTTGGTTTATGTAGTGCTTGTTGCAAAGGCATATCCGTGTAGACAATAATGGTGTGAGCTTGGAAGTGTGGCCTCATCCTCTTAGAGGCTCTAATAAGAGCTAGGGATAACTTATCTAGGCATAGATATCTGATTTTTACTCCTTGTAATGTCATTTTAGTATAATATACTGGCCTTTGAACTCCTCCATCTAGTCGGATTAATGCTGAGCTAATAGCTAACTCCGAAATAGCCAAGTAGAGAAATATTTTTTCTCCTATAACTGGTCAGGAAAGTTGTAGGGGAAATCCCAAATAGTTCTTCAACTCCAAGAAAGATTTCTCACATTCATCATTCCACTCAAAGGTTTTTCACAGAACCTTAAAGAATGGAAGACACTTATCAGTTACTCGAGAGACAAAACGATTCAAGGAAGCTACTTTTCCTATCAATTTTTGAACTTCTTTTTAGTTGGTCGAGAATTGCATTTTAAGAGAGGCTTTAATCTTATCATGGTTGGCTTCTATTCCCATTTGATTGAAAATGTAACCTAAGAACATTACCTCATGTATTCTAAAGATACATTTGGTTTGATTGAGCTTCATCTAATGCTTTTCCAATTGATCAAAGGTTTGAGACAAGTCTGTAATGTGTTCGGCAGTATGTTTACTCTTGGTGAGAATATCATTTACATATACCTCCATGTTTTTGCCTATCGAGTCTTCAAAAACCTTATTTACTACTCTCTGATAGGTAGCTTCGATGTTCTTCAACCCAAAGGGAATGACATTGTAACAGTAAGTTCCTCTGTGGGTAATAAAGGAAGTGTTTTATATATCTTTGGGTTTTATCTTAATCTAGTTATATCCAGAATAAGCATCTATAAAATTAAGTAGTTCATAGCCCGCTGTAGCATCGACCAAGTGATCAATCCCTGGTAAAGAAAAGTGATATTTTGGACATGCCTTGTGGAGATCAGTGAAATCCACACACATGCACCACTTTTCATTTTTCTTCTTTACCATGACTACATTGGCCAACTACCTTGGGTATTTGACATCCTCAATGAACCTTGCTCGCTGTAATTTTTCTACCTCCTATTTGATCACTATATTCTTCTCAGGGCTAAATACTCTTTGCTTTTGCTCAATTGGCTTAGCAATTAGACATATGTTAAGCTCACGGCAAAGGAAAGTTGGACCAATCCCTGGCATATCTTCATGACTCCCAGCGGATACATTTTTCCTCTCTCTTAAGAATGTGATAAATTCCTATTTGAAAGAGGAAGATAACCTAGAACCGACCTGGGTGGTTTTTTCTGGTTTCTCGTCACCCAGTATCAACTCTTTGTGACACCCCCTAATTAAATACCGAGTGATCAGTCCTATATAAAATTAAACCAGAATATCCGGTGGTTCAGATTATGCATCACTGTCGAAAGTCATCAATTTTTTTTAATAAAAACTAACCACCTAATATTTAAAAAAATTGATGTCAAAATTTTACCTTGTTATTAATTATCATATGTAAAGGGAAATATTTAATCATCACCATTCATCACAATAGCAATAAGGAAAGAACAAACTGAATTTAAATAAAGAACTGGAGTAAACACTTCCAATCAAAATCCTATACAATAATCCAATAACATGAAATTAAAGTCTAATGATAGAATAAAACAACTCTAAATCTATGACCGTAAAATAAGAGGGACGACATGTCCAACTTAAATAAATGATGGATAGATAAGGAGAAATAGACTCAAAAGCGTCTACTAGCAATATCTTGTAACTTCCACATCAGCTATAGCTCAGGAAAATGAATGTAATCTCCTAAGTGTGGTGACCCTGTGGCTGAGCACCTAAAATAATTAAACAAGGAAAGAGATTTGCAGAAAAATGGGTCAGAGCCCGAGTAGAAAATAATTTAAATATAGCAAGTGCTTACATTGATTAATTAGCACAATATTATTCATTTTAACTTATCATACTCACTTGGGATGCTCACCTCTTATCTACTGTGCACACCTAGCGGCCCTAACTACCCATATTAGTCTCGATATTCTGTCTGATTATACATAGCTTGACCACTATGTCTGATAAAATATTTAAATAACTCAAAGCCAGTATATTTCCATTATTTAGGAATAGGTTTAAATATGTCTTAACTCATCCTCATAGCATTCTTAATTCTCAATTGGTGACCCAATATGTATACACTTTAATAAAGTAGCCAACATGCAACACAGAATAGGAACTCAATATACATATATAAAATCTCTCTATGTATACATACAAATATATATATCAATACTACACCCATGGTTAAGAAATTCTGGTGCTAGGCATACTCGGCTATCTAGTCCCGTTGCAAATGCTCGCACAGAAAGGACAACAAGTTCAATCTCTCAAGAACCAATAAAATGTATACACATATTGGAGGTGAACATAGTCCCAAGAGGATGGGCTACGGACATACCTATGCACCCATATGACCGTCACCACTATCATTCTCACAGATAGCCCGTACCTAGGTTCCATGCTCTAGTGGTATGACTCAAAATCCCCCAAAGGAACACAAGATATGGTCGTCCATAACGTGCTAACCTCCGTTCGATAGCCAGTAGCTAGGTATGTCATACACATAATATTCCAAGTAATAAGCATGCTCACAACTTATTTAACTTAATAAGAATTCATGCAACCCAATTACCATAATACGTAAGTAATATTAATTTATCTACTCACCACGATATTCATTTATATATCACCTCTCTAGGACTTACATTCTCTCCTAGGTTTCCATACAAGTTCAATACCTCGTGTATCATTACACCTTTAATTCCCTACAACTTTGGCTTTTAAGTCACGCGTTACTCACGTAGGTTAATACACTCGCTTGGATAAACCTAGGATGATTTTTAAAAACGAACCCTAAAAAACCATTATGGAATCTCGTTAGCAGTCAAGGAATTCTCATTCAAACGAGGTCGTTCGAACGAAGTTCCAACTACGAACGAACTCAGCAACTCGTTAAAAGGTCGTTGAAAATCTCGTTAGAAGGCTCACTCGAATGAGGTTGTTCAAACGACCTAAGAAGGTCTTCGAACGAGATTTCTGAACTGGCCCTGTTCTTCCCCAAACTCGTTTTTCTCCAATTTTGATTCTTAAATCTCATTCCAAACTCAACCCAATCCTAATATAATTGTTTCTAAACTATTCCGAATTACCATAGGACACTTCCTAACACAAATTAGAGGTTAAATCCTTATGGAATCAAGGTAATCCCACAAATTACTCAAGTTCTTATAAATCTCTTTGATATGAACCTAGAAATTTATAATCCTTCAAAAAACCCCAATTCATTTCGTGATATCAACATTTAATAACCAACGTTAACAGTTCTAAGAAGATAATTTATTCTACATGCCAGCCTATCTCTAATCCATGGGGTTTCTTTACAAATCAGTCAAATTAAACCCTAGTTTTCATTACAAAAATTTCATATCATTTAATCTAAATTAACATGAATAATATATGCTAAAAGAGGAGCAAGATAAACACTTGCCTTGGAATGGATTTCTGATTCTCGAACTAAAATGGGTATGTAGTTGATCCTCCTGTTGCGATCTACACTTTGGTGTAATTCTTGGTGGGAAACCTTGAGTTATTGGCTTAGTTCTCCAATGGAGTTTTTCTTCCTCTTTGGTTCTCTCTCTCTCTCTCTCTCTCTCTCTCTCTCTCTCTCTCTCACACACACACACATACACATAGGTTGAAACTGGCAGTAACCTCTAACCCACATACAACCTTTATTTTAATTCCTAATTTTCATCCATTTAAATTTCTAAAAATATCAAAAGACCTAAATACCCCTCTGGGGTGTTATTTTGGGCTAAAATGCCCCGGACTCCAAATATAACATCCGAGTAGTGTTTTCTGACTATTTCGACCCTTCCAGACACATTGACGCACTCAAAATAGTCATTCAGGTTATATAAAAATAATTTACCTTTTTAACCCCCAAATATATAAGAGTGATGTGACTCATACGCGCGTCCCGAATAATTATATCTTAACTGCCGTGTATCTCATTCCCGACCATATTATTATTTCCGAAACAATATTATGTTAGTCACTACGTAAGGTTCAATATAGTTAATACGCAACTTGATTTCAACTTAATCATTTTCGATAACTACTAACTCTCATCACACTAGTAATTATTACCATTAAGTCGGATTAATTATAAATTTAATTTTCTCTCTTTAATTAATTAATCCAAATTTCCATAATTTCATAATAAAATAAATATGCGTAAAAATACGGGGTATTACACTCTTGTTCTTCCTAAGGATCCAGAGTGTCAATGTGGAAAGTGGCTGTGCCCTTCATTTATATCTCATGTTGGTCGTCAGATGTATAATTGCATTCCCTGGCTTCTTTCAGATTGCCATTTACATTTTCGACTCTATAAATTATTGGAAATTTCATGCATTGGTGCACTGTAGATAGCACAATTTCTAACTTCTTTATTTCCACTCTTCCCAAGATGATATTATAAGCTGATGGGACATTTTTATCTAACACAAAAAAATAAATTATTTCTCTCTTGCTCGTCGGCCAGGTGCCGACCATGATTTTTAGCTTGATGGTTCCTAAAGTGTAATTTTATCCCGCGCAAATCCAATAAGAGGTCTATAGTATGGTTCTAACTTGCATATCTTCAGCCCTAGGCTTTCGAAACTGATGTAGAACATTATCAACCATGATCCTTGTAACTCTTCCATGATGAACTCTGCATGTGATAACCAGTGGATTATTATGAGGGTAAAGAACCCTAATCATTTTTGGATAATTCGATCACTTATCTGTCTTTGATAACTTTCCTTGGCCGACTATCACTGGATTTAGCCATATCAATCTGTGTGACTGTTGTACAAGCCTTAGCTTCATTTAAGTAAGCTTTTCTTTTTGCGATTGCATCTCCTCCACCAGTGCCTCCTCCTGCAATGAAATGGCATCCAAAGGATATCATGCCAACCTCCACTTCAATCTCCTCAGGCTTCTTAAGAAAGTCTGGATCTTCTTTAAAATTATTATTTTATGACCTTTTATTGTCTTCCCTTACTCGATCTAGAAATTCATACCCCCTCTGATCATCTCGATTATCAGTACGATTAACAAAGTTGCTCTATTTTCCCCTCCGAATAATATTTTCAATCTCATTCTTTAGTGCAATGCATCTATTGGTGTTGTTCCCATGATCCCTATAAAAATCACAGTACTTGGACTTATCCCTTTTGTTGGGGGTGTTTTTAACTTTCGAGGCCAATTCAAGTCTCTGTTCCCTTTGATTTCCTCTAAGATATGGTGAACACCCTTATTAAGTGGGGTATGTTCATCATATTTCTTAATTCGATCCCGCTTCTTATCTTTCTGATACTTCTTGAAGGTATTAGCATTATTTTTTTTACCTCCATCCTTGGTCTCAGGAGATTCCTTGGCTGTCATAGCTTCCTTGGAGTTCATTATTTTTCTATCTTTATCCATCGTTTTGTCATGGTTTTGGGTGGATTCTTCGCTAAGGCGTAGTAGAGATCTTTAGCGAGAAACTCTCTCATAATTGCTGCAATGGTTATTTTCTCCTTATAGTCTATAACCTCTAGTTTTTCATTGTTAAAATGAGTAATATATTCTCTATTATTATCTCCCGATTTTTATCGCACAATCAAGAGATGAGTGACACTCTTAATCGACTTAGCCCCAAAGCAAAAGTTATTATTGAATAATTTGGCTAACTGATGAAAACTAGATATATTATCTCTTAAAATATTATTACACCAAATCTGGGTTGGTCATGTGATGGAACTAGAGAAAGCTCTACATCTCATTTTATCAGGCATTGAGTAGATGTCGGTAGCTGCTTGATATTGATCTATATGAAGAACTGGATCAGTTTTCCCGTCATATTTGGGAGTAACCACTGGTGGCTTGAACTTAAAAGGTGTGGGTTATTCCACAATTACCTAGATGAAATGTGATCCTTTGATGAAACTCCTTTGTAATGTATTCTTGGTTTTGGCCATTTCACCAAGCCGATCTTCCAACCGTTGAATGGACCCCTTTCAGGAATGCTCCTATGGCTTAAACTTGCTCGAGGTAGATATAGAGACTTTACTGTGCCTATGTGATAAACTCTCCTCCTGAGAGGTATGCTCATCATGCACAGAGCCCCTCATACTGCCCCTAGATATTATGGATCCTTCTCTGTATTCGCGATGATACTCCTGCTCCCCATGATTTTTGTCTAGCTACTCGGGGGCCTAGACAATCAAAAGAAGACTCCTTGCTTAGCCTCACCAAGACACTTGGTTTTTATTTGGAAAACAATTTGCCATCATAGTGATCCATTGACCGAAATGAAGAAGTTTCACCGGACAGTATGACCTTTCATGAGAAGAACGAGAATGATAATTTCTTTCATTTCTAGCTAGCGGTGGTGGCATATCCCTTCTAGAATTAGAGGACTTATCTTACATAGTGCGAGCCAATGTCTTAACAGACTCTTTCATGGCTTCTTTCCATTTAGCAAGGTTAAGAATAATTCTCTATAAGTCTGTCGCACTAGGTATAGCAGATGAAATGATGGTATTGCCTTCATTTCGAGCGTTATTTTCAGGACCAGTTATTTATTCAAAAAAACGAAATAAATGGTAGAGAATGATGACAAACAAACTTTCCCACAGACGGCGCCAATATGTTGATGTCTAAAAATGTACTAACTCTAAATTTATAATCACAGATGAAAAATGAGGTACGTAATTCAAATCACACGCACAAGAGACAAGGTTTTTAGAGTGTTTCAGATGTAAAATAGCCTACGTCCACTGTTATTTTTTATTTAATAGAATTTACAATAGCTCAATATGGTGTGCATATGAGTGATTCGAGTTGTCCTCTGAGCTAAGGGAGTAGTGTGTATTTATAAAGGTCTAAAACCCTAGAGATGGAGTGCCTTTAAATTGACATGTGTTTTCATTTGTATACAATACGTGAAACTCTTATAATTCAGTTGTGAGAGGCCTAAAATATGATCTTTTCTCACCCATGGTCCTCGGTTGGGTGAAGTTCTCTTTTTTTTTAAATATGGAATAAAAGGAAAATGAAGTCGACGGTATATTTTACTTAAAAATATATAATACAAGGTGTAGTCCTCCCTAGATACCTAGTGATGACAAGTGATTTGTGTGTTAAGAAAGTGAGTCAAGTGTTCGGGGACTAGGTTATGGATTGGGAAGGTTTTAGGCACCCATTCTGTCATTTCGATCTTAAATGTAGATATAAAACTTTTGTTGTAGCATGTATTGATGTAAAACAAATAATAAAGTGATAATATTTAAAATATACACAGGTTGTGCAGTGCACTGTGGGATATATATTTAGATAATGTATTTTTGAGATAAGTACGTACAAGTTGGACTTGTTAAATCAGATAACAATTCGAGTGAGTATACGTACTCGTATGGAGGTTGTTCAAAGTTCACTTAGTTCGTGAATGAACCAATAGGGTTTTCATCTCATATAGAGACAACATGTGAGAGATCTATTATTTCTTTAATCATTCGAGATGTTTTAAGAGTGAAATAGCATCAAGTCTAAAAATGTACATGATTTGAGTTAATGGGAGAACTTGAACAATGGTTAATTCACCCAAAAATTCATTCGATGGTGAAAAAACAGCCAAAATTTTACATTAAGAACAAAAAGGTGGATGAAATCCCCGGATCTAGTGATCCTCTAGCTTATATGGGAATATTCCATAACATTAAGCCTTTTTGTCTAGATTTTTGAGAATGAAAATAGAATTGGATTAATATGTACAATATTTGACTTGAGTTATAGAGATCCAGTTTTATTAATACACCTACATATCAGTCATAGGTGGAATCCAAGTCAATGTAGTTAGGACATGACCTTTGGAGAAAGATCAAGTTTTATTGAATGAAGATACACATAGAAAGTAGCTTGGAGTGGTGTTGTAGTACAACACCACTCTTTTTATATCAAGACATGAGAATAAAAGAAAGAGATCAAATAACTGCAAAGTTAAGCATACTCCTTTTCGTTTTGGCAGCGTTCCAGCTTAATATCGGCCTTTTTTTAGAAATAGGTCTAAGGATACGTTAGAAAGAAAGTACCTTAGAAGGAAAAAAGTAAGAGAAAATTGGAAATGTTTTTTTTTTGTGTGTTTTTGGGTTTAGATGATGAAAGAGACTTTAGGGCTAGGAGTTAGAACAATATATCTAAATTTAAAGAGGGATTTGATGACAAATGGAGAGATTTTTAGGCCTATTTGGACAGGAAATTATTTCTGGACAAAATGCTCTAGATTTAAGAAAGCATAGTTAATGCCTTCCATCGGTATGTGAACACCTCCTTTTATAAACCAAATTCTAGGGAAAATGACCGATATGTCAAGGGTACTGTGTGCGGATGATTGATCGATCAAGCGTGTTTTACCTTGGGCCTTTGGGTCCATTTTGGGTGGGCCTGACTATGTTTTTTGGGGTCTTTTTTTTTGTTTTTTGTACCTTTATGAAGATGTTTATGAATTTGGGATAGATTTTGGGTCTTTGGAATACCATGGTATATGTGGATACCCTTTGGATCATAATGGGGTGCCTACAACCATGTGGCAAAGGCCTTCCAGATCGACCCATATAAGCCCATGATTAAAAAGTATCGTCGATAAGAGGTTGTGGGTCATATTAAGAACATCATCTTTACCGAGTAATATTTGGTGGGTGAGATAACCCCACATCACGACATGTTGTTTATTGAGATACAAACAACCAGTTATGATATAGATAAACTTTTAGTTGACTAAGGAAGATAATATTAAGTCATGTACCTCAAATTGTTCAACAAACTCAACCTTCGTATTAAAGATATTACCATACCCTTAGGGAAAGTCGTTATTCACGTCCAAGTAAGGGGAATCTCGAAGTGGATTTTCTGAAGTAAAAAAATAATATTTCTTCTCAGGGAATCCTTGTAACATTACTGGCATAAAATGCTTTTTGATCCTTCATATCCGCCAATCACAAAAAAGGATCGATAATTTTGAAAAAGTGGTAGGGAAACTTCTTCAGGCAAATTCAATAAAATAAGTTTAAATTTCAAAATGGTTATCCAATCCAGTTTTAGTCAAGAAGAGAAATTATAAGTGTAAAGTATGTGTCAACTTCATCATCTTATATAGATCATGTTCCAAAGATATTTTCTCCCTTCGAAAGATGATCAAATAATCAATGATATAGCTAATCATGAATATGTGAGTTTCTTGTAGGTGTACTCAAGATATCATCATAGTCCATTGTTCATACTAGATCATGAAAATTATACTCCTTATCACAACTCTTGGATACCGTTTAGTTTGAAGAATGCCGAGGAAACATACTAGCATATTTGTACTAAGATGTTCAAGGAATAGTTGGGCAACACCATGGAAGTATAAATAGATGACACGTTGGTAAACATAAAGAAAAGGGTGATTATATTCTTAACCTTCAAAAGACCTTTGAAGTCCTACATAAGTATCGAATGAATCTTCGTGCCACCAAGTTCTATTTGGGTCAATTCTGGCAACTTCTTTAGATATTTGGTTAGCTAGAGAGAATTGAGGCCAATCCTGATCATAATGAATCCCTACAAAAAACCAGCCATCGACCACCTTGTGCGAGGTCCAAAAGCTTACAGTGATGCTCGCAACTCTTAACCGATTAATTTTTTTAAGTCCTTAGAGAGTTATTGATGAACTTCCAAGCCCTAAGAAAATAAAGGAATGATATCTAGAACGACGAGTGTTCAACAATGTTGGAAGAATAAAAAGTAACCTGAGGGAGACGATTCTAGTTATTCCCGACTATGGGAAACCCTATACCTGTACCTAGTGATATTTAATCATGTAGTCGTCTTAATATTATTTTGGGAGGAATGTAAAGGGAAAATAATGATTTGTTAAGTTATTAAGATGATAATCAATGTCAAGTATAGATATATTGTGACACCCCACCTATTTTAATCACGGGTGATTAGTCCTTTACTAAAATAAACAGGAATCTTATTTGATTCATTCTTAGCGTCACTGTCAAAACCTTTTTAAATTACTAACCACCTAGATTAAAATAATCCAGTGCCAATTTTTTTATCCTTTATTAACATACAGTAATATGATGAAATAAAAATAGCATAAACCTTTCACATAATAATTGAAGTTTAAAACATCGCAAGATTTAAGTGAATAAATACCGAACGAACCATCGGCTCCAGATCCAATATCTCAATAATAATTCCAATTTAAATGAAATAAATCTAACTAAAAAGTATGATATTAAAAAGGATAAATCCCACTAACTCTCCTAGGATAGGAATGATATAATCGAAGCGTCTAATCAAGTCTTGCATGCTTCCACAAGAGATGCAGATATGAATCCCTAGAATGAATAATCATGTTTGGTTTCCTTGTGGCTTGATGCCTAAAATTTTTAAAAATGGATTCGATATGGGTCAAAGCCCAAAACCTTTAAAAATATTTAGCAAGTATTTAAAATAGAATAAGAGTAGTTATTATACACATGTTAGTTTCGCACACACTCCCTTGAGTTCCTCACCTCTCAACTATAGTGAACACCTATCATATCCTATTAAACCAACCTAATTATACTACCCGGTATAACTTGTTCCAATAAGCATCTATTAAACAAATAATATGCTTAGCTCACCCGTACAGTCCATACGATACGTTATGGTAAAACCATAATCAATATTAGTCGAATATTATATTTGAACTATTAATTTTCTCTTACTTAAGTTACTTTAGATATACACAATCTATATATTCTACTACCACAAAAGAGTAGAACAAATCACACGTGTATGTGTGTGTGTTCGTGTGAGTGTGTTTATATATATATATATATATATATACAACATCCCTAGAATGAGAACCGCGATGCATGCATACTCTGCAATCGAGTTCATGTACCTCACGTACTACATCAGGACTAGGAGTTCGGAATCTCCCCGAACATAAATAAAATAAACACATAATGAAGGCGAACATAGTTATAAGCCTTTGAGATACCGGCATACATAACGTACCCAAATGTCCTGTCGGTCCCACTATTGTGCACTCAAATAGTGATCCACTCTAAGGTATGTTCTCTAGCACACATCCATACCTTGTTGGCATCGCTAAGGTGGAACCTCCATCTGCGCGTGACCTTCCGTGATAGCAGACAACATAGGTATGCTCACACACATAAGAAAGTACATAATAGGTATACACACAACCTATGAATATAACCAGTACGTTTACGTACGTCCCGAATACCTAACGTACTAAAGATTCACAATTAATATTATTTCCTTATTTTTTCGAGTATCACTCACTACTCGAAAGGTCCAAGTTATCCCTTGAATAATTTATGTAGTTAATACATCATTAACCTAATGGTATCAATTTTGGGTTATTATTCATGCTTACCATAACCCGATTTTAAATTCTTAATACTTAACACCATCGTTTCATTTCATCGGTCCAAATCTCATTTTACGCTCATTAAGACTAAGCTGAGATTTAACTATAGATCCACTAATATTCTCCCACTACTCATATAGTTAATTAAGCAATACCAAAGTCCCCCCATAATCGTTGGCAAAAATAATACTTACATTAAGTAAAGATTCTATTTTCAGATTTGGTCGATCGATCTACAAAACTGATAGATCCATCCATCCATCGACATCCCTCAATTGATCAATCGATACTTGCTGGAAAGTCTTCCTCTAGCTTCGTTTTCTTCCAATTTTACACATCCCAACCTCCATAGAAATTATCCAGACGTCCACCCACATAAACGAGACATCATATAGGAATGTTTAAACAGTTTCTAAAGTAATAAATTCTCAAATCAACATGAAATTCACATTAAACAAAGTCAAATTCTCACTTTATTCATATAAACCCTAGATTTACTTTTCATGCATGTTTATCTTCAACCAAGAATTTTCTCATTCTATTAAACCCATATATCATATTTTGTGTTACATTAATAAGAGGTTGATCTCTAAGATGATATTACAACAAATCATGAATCAAATCTCTACATATATCCCAAAAATGATATTTCCATGCAATATCAACCCTACACTATCATGGGTAATATAAGTACACAAAATACTTGCAAGTGTAAACACTTTCCTTAGGGTTGAGTGGTCTAATTTCCATTTCTAGATGATGAATGCATTTTCTCCTTGCTCCGATCTAGATTCCGGCAATGATAGTGGTAAAAAAGGTGTATGTTAGCTTAAGAACCCTTTTCATACCCTCTCTTCTCTCCCAAGTATTGTAACCCTGGCCTCCCCACCCAATTGGATGATATTTAACTATAAAATTCATAATTTTTTCAACCCTAAACTCCCAAATGACCAAAAGACCCATACGTAGTGTCGGGTTGATCTAAAAATGCCCCAGGATCTAATATATACACCCAGGTACTATGTTCTGCCTATTTCATCCCATTAGGAATCTACCATGAACTTGAAATCATCATCCGAGTCACTATACATAAATTTCCTATTTTGACCTTAATATAGCTTATTCATGACTCCTGGTTGAGATGTAACATAGTGTTATAGATATTGCTCACAATGACGTACAATAGTTATCACTTGTTATTTGCTACACACTTAGTAAATTCATTCCATAAATATTAATCATAATCTCTTCTGGTCAATATTTGATAAACACATAATATTTTATTTAATTAAATTACTGCACACGTGTAAATACAAAAATACTAAAATTAATTAAATTCTAAATGCTAAAAAAAATACGGGGTGTTACATACCCCCTTTCAAAGAAATGTTATCCCCAAAATTTGTACATACCTACGATAAATAACTGTTGATATTGCTCGTGCATATCATCCTCCCGCTCCCACGTCAACTCATCTACATTGTGATGACCCCACTGAACTCGAACCAAGGGCACCACCTTAGACCGCAACTTATGCTCACTCCGATCAAGTATAGCAACTAGTATTTCCTCGTAAGAGATATTTGGATGCAAGTCTATCTCCTCCATGGAATGTGCCAATAATCCCTCTCGCTCCTCTGGTACCTCTTCAGCGACGACACGTGGAACACATCATGAATCTTCTATAAGTGCTTTGGTAAGCCCAAACTATATGAAACTGGTCTCACCCTCTCGATAATTGAAAAAGGTGACACATACCTCGGTGCTAGATTCCTTTTTTTCCAAACCTCATAACTCCTTTCATAGGAGACACCTGTACCAAAACCTGGTCACTAATCTCCAGATCTATGCGCCTCATATTTCTGTCAGCGTAACTCTTCTGTTAGTCCTGAGCTGGACGGATGCGCCCCTGAATTAGCTTAATCTTGGCAGTCGTATCCTGAATCATCTCTGGCCTTGATGGTTTGTTGTCCCCCACCTATAATTAGAAGGCGGGCAAGCGACAATGTCGTCCATACAGTGCCTTAAATGGCGTCATATTGATGGTAAAATGGTAGGAGTCATTATAAGAAAACTCTACCAATGGAAGGTACTGTTCCCATCCTACCCCAAAGTAGAGTATACACATCCTCAACATATCTCAAATATCTGATTAACTCGCTCCATCTTCCCATCCGTCTGTGGGTGATATGCGATATTCAAACGCAAATCTGTGCCCATAGCCCTTTGAAAACTCTATCAAAAGTGGAACACAAAAATATTGTCCTGATCTAACATGATATTAATCGAAACCCCATGAAGCCTTACTATTTGTACGACGAGAAATTATTCGTACTCCCACGTCTCAAAATATGTACGAACTGGTAGAAAATGGGCCACGTTAGTCACATTATCCACTATCACCCAAATGGATTGATGACCTCTCTGTATTTTCAGTAACCCTATAATAAAATCCATAGAGATACTCTCCAACTTCCACACTAGGACCTTTAGTGGATGCAATATCCTTGTCGTTCTCTGGTGGTCTACCTTCACTAGTTGGAAGGTAACACACTTCGAGACAAATTTCGATATTTCCCACTGCATCCCTGACCACCAGTACTACCTACACGTATCCTGGTACATCTTATCCACATCGAGATGTACCATAAAACTCAACCTATGATACTCTTTCATCATTGCGTTCCCCAAATCCTCATCCTTTGGAACAACAAGTCTCTCATTGCAGCGCAAGCTTCCCTCAGAACTGGTCAAATAAGACTCTGTCCCCTCTGCTAATAACTGACATACTCTATATTGGCATAAATGATCCAGTCCCTGTGCTTTCACCACTCGTATAAAAAATTTAGGAGTGAAATCTAATACGGACATACATGCTCTGGTGACCTCATCTTTATGTCTAACATCACTCCACTTCTCCTTCCAAACCTGTGATATCTACCTAATAGTCCGTTGGCTCAACGCGTCTTCTACTACTTTACCTTTCCCTAGATGATACTGAATATCAAGATGGTAGTCCTTCACAAACTCTAACCATCTCCTCTCCTCATATACGGATCATTCTACTTGAACAGATACTGAAATGATTTGTGGTCCGTGAATAAGGTAAACTTATCTCCAATAAGGTAACGCCTCTAAATCCCTAAGGCAAACACAACTTCTGCTAAGTCAAGGTCATGTGTGGGGTAATTCTTCTCGTAAGTCTTAAGATTGCGATCTACATAAGCTATATCATTTTCTTCTTTTAGGCAATGCGAGCACAAGTACTAAACTCAACTTGTCCTGTAGCTCATCGAAATTTAACTGACAATGGGCATCCCAAAAAAAGGACACTCCTTTGCGAGTCTTCCTTGTTTAGTAAAATTATCCTTCCACTTGTGTCAGGTATCCACAGCATTTTCTGGAGCGTGGATCTGCTCAACATCCCAGAACTGTTGGATCCTTCTTTGGATAGAGAGATCCCTCGCTTGTATCTCTATTGTCTTTTAATCCATCTCTTACGTGATAGATCTCCATGATGTACACATATTCGAACTGTCTTTCTCCTTGATGACATATAGTCCATCATACGATTCCAAATCTTCTTCTAACTTACCCATACGCATACTTTCACCCATATATTTCCATATCTTTTCATCACGTCCCATACACTCTATATCTTGTGCATATATGCACCATATACTAAACGTAACATATTTATCTCAAATTAGGCTTTACATACTTGGCATGACTATACAGTAAGGGTAGACCCAATTACCCCACTATTCACAATATAATTATTCATAAGATTGGCCCACTAACCCATTAGTGAGGTAGACATTCCAAAATGCTTCCTACATAATACTACCCAGCTCCACTGGCCTTAAATAATAAAAGAATTTTACCTCACAATTTTATCCACACACACATGCAATAATTAAAGTACTAAGTCCTTGCCCTAGTGACCACACATCTCCCAACTCTCGACCCTCACTAAGGTTTATGCGTGGGACGTCTCGCAAGCGAAATCTAAATAAGGAATGCCTCGATACACTACTATCTAGCATTGTCGGTCATCGAGATCCGTAGGCCCCAAAGCACATAATTGGGAAAACCCAAAATCCCATCCCCATATGTATAAGTCAAATCTACAACTCCCACATCTCTAAGGGAGTCATACAACAGTACGCTCACCCTATCCCTAAGTCCTCGACGCTAAATCAATAATGAACTCAATCTCTCGCTCAATGGTAAACCCGATATACCCTTAATCACATAGGTAAAACAAAACAAAACAAAACATCCTATAATGTATATATAGAAGTCTCTTTTACAATATAATGTAGATACACACCTGACCCTTTTTCAAGTGATACCTTGCAAAACAAAACTTCCTATCCTGGAACAGTGAATATGATAGTTTTCTAATAACAGTCCACTATCACTCAAACCTTTGCAAACTAGTCAATACTTAGAATAATAATATGTTCTACCCTCAAAACTCTCAAAAGGAGAAAAACTATCACGCGATAAAAACATGCATTTAGTGCCCCTATTCGCGCCTCTGCAAGCGGCACCCAAGGGACTTGCTACCCAATGGTAAATATATGCATAATAATAAGGTTGATACCGCCAACGTACCCACTAAACCCAACTCACTCGTGATTCTTAGTGTTAATAATCATATATTGCGATCCACCCATGTCACCCAAAACTTACCCCATCTCCCAAAGGATAAAATAATTAATAACAATATCGTACCCGCCACCGCAAATGGCATCGGCTGCTCGAATGGTTCCTGGTCGTACTACTGCCACTCGAATTAATATAAGAATTATTGTAATGGTTTCCCCTGTGGGATATCGTGATTCCCTCATGCCTTTCTATGGGAAATCTTTCTTTAGGTGTCCGACCTCCCCACAATTAAAACAACGATCGGTGAAGTCATTCTTCTCTTGGCCCTGCTGGTCAAATCGAGGTTGTTCCCTAACTGGATGCAGGCAAGCTTGACGCTTGTGGCCCTACTTTCCACATCTAAAACATCTCTTTTTAAAATATCCTTGATTATGTCTCTGTTGGCACTAGTAGCCTTGAATCTGCTGGCCATTTCCATTGTTCTCTTGGCCTTGACGGTCCCGAGGAACCTGTCACTGTTGTAGCTAGTACTGATGATAATGGCCTTGTTGGACATATATAAATCCATTATCATTAGGCCTAAAGTCCCTTAGACTAAATCTTTTAGAAGAATCCCCCGGTTAGGAATCTCGCCCCTGTTGATGACTAGTCTGCTGCTTCGGTGCTCCACCACCATCATTACCTCCTGTCCTACCAGGAGGGCTAAATTCCTTTATTATTTTGACCTTATCATATGGAAATGATGATCTTGGCAGTGAATCAATGTGGTAGTAACTGCCTGTGCCATAATGTTAGCCACCGTTGTGGCTATCACCATTACCTCTGGTACTTGAGGTTCCTGTTGAACCTGTCCAGCATTAAACCTTCTAATGATCCTAGTCTGCCATTATCTCTTAGGTGGATTTTGAAACCAGGTCAAATTGTATGAGTTCGCAGTCAATACAAAATAATAGAGGAAGAACTTAATCTCAAATGTGTAAATATGAATGCAACGGTCCTAGTAATAAGGATTTATATCAAAGGATGCTACGTCGAAATCGTAGTAAGCCACACAAATCCTATGGATACTAGAACCTCATACTGTGTTACCATCTATGATGACCCTCCTATTTTAATTATAGGTGATTAGTCCTTTACTAAAATAAAGAGGAATCTCATTTGGTTCATTCTTAGCATTACTGTCGAATTTTCTTTAAATTACTAACCACCTACATTAAAATAAGCCAGTGTTAATTTTTTTATCTTTCATTAACTTACAGTAATATGCGTAAATAAAAAAAATATAAACCATTGACATAATAACTGAAGTTTAGAACATCGTTGGAATTAAGTAAATACATACTGAATAAACTATCGGCTCCAAATCTAACATCCAAATTATAAATCCCACTTAAATGAAATAAATCTACATGCAAAGTCTGATGCTAAAAAGGATAAATCCAACTAACTGTCTGAACTGAACGAGCAACATGCCCAACTGAAATAACTGGACATGAATCCTAGTCTAGGAATGAAATAATCGAAGAGTCTAATCCAGTCATACATGCCTCCACAAGCGGTGCAGCTACGAATTCCTGGAATAAATCATCATGCCTGGCGTCCCTGTGGCTAGACACCTAAAAGTTTTGAAAATATATTTCATACGGGACAAATCCCTTTAAAATGTTTTTAGCAAGTATTTAAAATGCAATAAGAGCATTTATTGTACGGATGTTAGTTTCGCGCGCACTCCCTTGAGTTCCTCACCTATCAACTATAGTGCACCCCTAATGTCTCCTATTAAGCTCATCTAGTTATACTAACCAGTCTAACTAGTCCAAATATTCATCTATTCAATCATTAATATGCTTAGCTCACCCTATCTCCCATACGATACGTTAGTGTAAAACCATAATCAATATTAGCCGAATATTATATTTGAACTATTAATTAAGTTTCTCTTACTTACGTTAGTTTAAACATACACTATCTATATCTTCTACTACCACATAAGAGTATAACAAATCACACACACACACACACACACACACACACACACACACACACACACACATATATATATATATGACTACAACATCTCTAGAATGAGAACCGTGATTCATGCATACTCTGCCATCGACTCCATATACCTCATGTACTACATTAAGGACTACCGGATCGGAATTTCGCTCGAACCATAAATCAAATAAACACATAATGGAACAGAACATAGTCTTAAGTCTTTGGGTTATACGCATACCTAACTTAACCAAATAACCTTTCGGTCCCAATTTTGTACACTCAAATAGTGATCCGCCCTAAGTTCTATGTTCGGGGGCACAGATCCAAACCTTGTTGGCATCGCCAAGGTGGAATCGCCCAGCAGGTAACGTAGGTATGCTCACACATATAAGAAAGCATATAATAGGTATACACACAACCTATGAGTATCACCAGTACATTTTACGTGTGTCCAGAATACCCAACGTACTAAAGATTCACACTTAATTCAACGTACTAATTTTGGGTTATCATCTATGCTTCCCGTAAACCAATTTTTAATTCTCGATACATAACACTATCGTTTCATTTCGTTGGTCAAAATCTCATTTAACCCTCACTAAGACTAAGTCGATCTTTAACTATATGTCTGCTGATATTCTCCAAGTCCTCGTATAATTAATAAAGAATTACCAAAGTCCCCTATAATCATTGGTAAAGAAAACTAGGTAAATTAAACAAAGATCCGATTTTCATTTTTGGACGAGCGATAAAAAAATTGATCGATCGATCGATACTTACTGGGAATGTCTTCTTTCAGCTTCATTTTCTTCCAGTTTTACCTAACCCATCGTCTATAGAATTCATCCAAACATCACCTACATAAACAAGACATCATACAAGAATGTTTCAACAATTTCTAACTTAACATATCAACATATCAACATATTTTCACATTAAAGAAGGTCAAATTCCCACCTTATTCATATAAACCATTGATTTACTTTTTATCCATGTTTATCCTCAAGAACCCAATTTTTTCTCATTCTTTTAAACCCAAATATCGTATTTCGTGTTACATTAACGGGAGGTTGATCTCAAAGATGATATTAAAGGAAATCATGAATTAAATCTCTACATATATCCCAAAAATCACGTTTTCATGCAATATTAAACCTACACTATCGTGGGTAATAAAAGTACTCAAAAGACTTACAAGTTTAAAAACTTGACTTAAGGTTGAGTGGTTTGATTTTCATTGCTAAATGATGAATGCATCTTCTCCTTGCTCTGATGTTGATTCTGGCAACGACGATGGTGAAAAAAGGTATATGTTGTCTTAAGAACCCTTCTCATACCCTATCTTATGGACTCTCTTCTCTTCCAAGTATTGTAACCCTAGCCTCCCCACCCAAGTGGGTGATATTTAGCTATAAAATTTAAATTTTTATCAACTCTAAACCCCCAAATTTCGAAAGTGATGAGTTGATCTAAAAATGCCCCGAGACCCAATAAATACACCCGGGTACTTTAATCTACATATTTTGGCCCATTCGGAATAAACAGTGATGTTGAAATCTCCATCCAAATCACTCTACATAAATTTCCTAGTTCGACCTTAATATAGCCTACACACGACTCCCAGTTGAGATATAACATGGTCCTGTCGATATTACTCAGAACGACGTATAATAAAAACCTATTGTTATTTACTACACACTTAGTAAATTCAATCCATAAATAATATTCATAGTCTCTCCCTATCAAAATTTAATAAACACACGATATTTTATTCAATTAAATTACTGCACACGTGTAAATAAAAAATACTCAAAAAATACGGGGTGTTACATATCTGTCGTTAAAAATGTTTATGTATTCATTTGTAATCGTATCTCGATATATGATAAGTGGTATATGTCGATAGGGTTATAATTATGTCAAAGTGTGAAAAACAAACAAACCAACTATTTTTTAAAATTTTCAATTTTAAGTTCGAGTAAACAAGTTGTCCAAATAAATTTAACACCAGTTTTAAACAATTTGTGATTAAATTGATTAACTAAATTTATCTCAACCTAAACATCCATTTAGTGAGTAGATGATAAAGTAAGTAAATCAATCACAATGCTCGATGTACGAGGAAACCCTAAATAGGACAAACCTCAAGCGGCCTAACCACATAAATTCACTACGATAAAAGATCAATAAAAATTAACATATGACTTACACAGTGACCCGATTGCATTACAAGCCTTGATACATATTCAATATTCAACCTCTACTCAAGAATAACAACGTAGAAAGCCACTTATGTAATTACCACAACGTGTGAGTCTGTATATGCCTCAGTATTCACCAAATAGCTCAATAACAATCTACGGATTGGAACACTGAATCCATCCCTTCTTCACAGCAATACCACACCACAAAATCCACCATATGAAATAATTCTCACAAATATGTGGAGAATAGACCTTGGTGCCCAAAATGGGATCTTCAAACCATATATGAATTGAAACTTGGATCCTAAAAAACTCGGGTGTAAACTAGGGTTTTAGAGAACTTTTTAAACCAGTTTTGGAACTTTTAAGGCTTAGAAACATATCAAAGAAAACTATTGCTTTGTGTTCATATTTATAGGAGGTTTGTTAAAACGAGATAAGGATGAAAAGCATTTTGGAAAATCTCGAATAAAATAAAAAATTTCTTACTCAGTCGAACGAGGTACATCTCATTCGAACGAAACTAGCTACTACCTAGACTTCCATCGATATTTCAGAGAAGGAAAAAAATCGCTCGTTTGAAGTTATATGGTATCTCATTCAAATGAGATATCAAGTTATTCTAACGACCTTGCGAAAAAACAATTTTCTTATAAAAAATATTAAAAGAATAAAAACATTTTAAACGCTTTTATAAAATCCTAACATGCAATTATAAAATAACAAGGAATCAAAATATGTACTCATCCATACTTGAGATATCCTCAGAATGTGAAGATGGAAATAAGCAAGATATGCAACGCGATGATGTAGATGTTCTAACTTGGACACTGCATCTTTAAGAAACTACACCGTAGGCTTGAATCAAGAACTCAAGTTCTAACCTATGACTCAAAGAATTTTGTCCAAACATAAAATAAAGGGAAAATACATACAAATTGACTTTATTGAAAAAAAATTCTTACAAATATCCCCCTTTGGCTATTCATGGACAAAACCAAAAATAAAAACTCATATGGTCTATCAAGCTCAACTAAGACTCAATCCCCAACCCCAAAAGGAAAAAGTATAACAGGACTAACTCATAAACCTTGAGTAGCTTTGCTCTCATAAAAACTTTATCTTATGTTGCAAACCTGCACACCTAAATACACCTTCAAAAGCAAAGAAAATATAACAATATATAGAATCTACATAAGAATAAAAACTCCCCTTATGTATAGCAATCCCTGCCTAGGTAAGATGTCTCCCCCTAAGATAAAGATAAGCCTAAAACTAAAGTGAATGATATATTTTGTCCCCCTTTTAATCAGGAAAAGACAAAGAAAGAATGCATAATAAACCATATCTCCCCCAAAATGTGATAAAATACAGAGGAAAGACTAATATCATGCAATGGTATAATGTCCACAAACACAACATGGCAATAAAAATACAAATAATCCAAACAATGATCAATCAATACCAATATTGATGAAATAAATGATTCAAACTTGAATACACAATGAAGCATGAGATACCAATGTAAACAAGTAACAAGAGATACCAATATGATCATATAGCACGCCAATTTGATTTAAAGATAAAACACATGGAAAATAGGGATTAAATGCAAACAAACAGACTAAAAAATAAAAATGATACCACCTATATGAATATGCAAAATATACCAATGACACATAAGCACATATATATAGGTATGAAAAAATACAAAATAACACAAAACATAATAAACATTACACACTAGCATAATGTTGATGTCTCTAAACATGTGGGATAGAATGACGGGGTGCGAATTAGATATAAATGAATTATGACTCAATCATTCATATATGTCCAAGGTGAACTCATAATGGACAAGCAAATGCAATGAGCAGTTGCCTTGAAAATATTGATGATTCTCAAATAAATAGCTTCAACCAGGAAATAACTAGTACTCATTGTGCAAACCTATTGTAGAGTGGGGTTAAATAAATTAACCACCAACACTCTAATATATTAACCCCGCACAATCGATAATATAAGGCTAAGTGATTTATAAAATCCCTAATGATATCCGACTGTAATATTATTGCACACGATTTAATATATCTGGTATACTGCGAGTTTGACGAATTGAACTAGACAATACTCTAGTAATGGTTTAAATTAATTATTTGAGATACCACCACAAATATTGTGACAAATAGCACCATGAATATTGGACATTGTCTCCACATAAAAGACGACATGTGTCAAACTCCACTTGGGGTATTTTGGCTATAAAATAGAGGGTTTCCCCTAATTTTGGAGGATGATGGTCTTAGGAGCAAGGTAAGGAGAGGTAATCTAACTCTTCTCTCCGAAAACCTCTTGAGCTCCATCACGGTTTTGATGGTGATGAGTAAATTTTTATGGTTTTATCAATGAGTTTTACGTATTTTACACGTTATATTTGGAGCCGGTTATTTGGATTTGGCACCCCTCGCACACCAAAATCACCAAAACCACCCAAGAATCGAGTTTTTCAGCGTATCGTACGGACCCTCAAAATACACATACTTTGATTCTGCAAAGAGAATGATACATAGGCGCAACAACATTGCTCAAGTCTAAAACACGTTAAATACGATGCTTCCCAAATTTAGACTACTTCCTTACATTTGGCGACTCCGCTGGGGAGGTATTCGTGATTCTAATTGTGTAATGCCTCGTGTGCATACAGAGAGCTCGGTGAAAATGGAACATTTTCTACAAAGATAAGTATTATTGCTTACATTATCTCGTTTGTGTTATTTTGTATTCCATATATCTTTTTATGAGTATTATAAATCATATTTATTGAGATGTACATAAGAAATATAATCTCTATTTATGATATCTCACGTTTTACATAAAACATCATGGGATATATTTATTATCTGAGATTTCTATATCTAAAATTACAAAATATAACAGTGCTTAACTATTCATTAAAAATAACTATAAAAATAGTTATATTTGTTTGTGGGATAACCCACTATTTAAATATTCATCGATGGGACTAATATAACCAAGGATATAAATCTTCCTATTATATCTTATTGATGTCTTTTACATCTAACAAGTATATACATAAAAGTTATGAGGTGTAATATTAACCACAAAAATTCAAGAGGGTGTACTGTTTGTGTGTATCAAATAACAAAGACGTATTATCTAATTGCTTGTGTAAGTCATATTTAATGGATTGACCCTTTGTCAGTTTTTTTGGATTCTCTGTCAAACGCTAAAAGTTGTGTACCTATAGGCGTGCTAATATATATATATACTAGTGGATGCCCGTGCCCGAGGGCACGGCGATAAATTTGCCCCCGTGATAAAAAAAAATTGAGAAAAAAAAATAGTTAAAAAAAAATTGAGAAAAAATAAAAAAAATTTGAGAAAAAATAAAAAATATAAATTAAAAAAAGAAAAAAATATTTAAAAAATTAATAAAAAATAGTTTAAAAAAATGGGAAAAATATTTAATAAAAAATATAAATTTAAACGTATTTAAAAAAATACATGTATTTATAATAGTATAATAGTATTTATAATAGTATATATATAACACAAAAAAAAAGAAAAAAAATAATTTTTAGCATGACATTTCATGTATGGGCATGAAAGAGAAAAATGTCATGAATAAAAAAAGTGGAGATATTTTGACAAAATTTTCAAAAAACATGCTCCTTTATTATATGGATATATATATATATATAGAGGCAGGCTCCTGTGCACACTAAGTTTGCACATTACCTTATAAAAGTGTGCAAACTTAGTGCTGGCGCACACCAATTTTTTTATGTGATATTTTAACATTTCAACGGACTCACATAAAAAAAATTAGCTCAAAAAAACTTTTTTTGCTATTTTTAAAAAATCGGTCAAACTTTCGCAGTTTTTAAAGGGCTTAAAAACTGTTAAAGTTTGACCGATTTTTTAAAAATAGCAAAAAAAATTTTTTTGAGCTGATTTTTTTTATATGGATTCCTTGAAATGTTTAAATATCACACAAAAAAAATCAACTCAAAAATATTTTTTTTACTATATATAAAAGGTAATGTGCAAACTTAGTGTGCACAGGACCCTGTCTCTCTCTCTCTCTCTCTATATATATATATATATATATATATATATATATATATAATTTGGGGAGTTGACAGTCGAAAGTGGTCTGATGACACATTTGGGTAAACTGAACTTGGTTATTCAGTCGAAATATTATTTTATCCTCATCTTTTTTCCGTTGACTAAAAAAAGAAAAAAAAACTCTGTCCATATTTCTGTTTAATCGAAACAACTGGAAGACCTATCATGAAACCTGTTCGCCACACCGTCCCATCTCACATCATCCATCTCAGAGTACGAGGGCCAACTTAGCTAAGAAATCAAAATCATTTATGTGTAGATGTAAATCGATTTACCACAAAATCCAGTGAGTACGACATCCAACTAAACCATGAGGATATGGAAAACATATGAGAACTTACCCTAAGCTACCATAGAAATTCGACCCACCTCAGGCAAAAAAAATTCTTTGTCCGGCCAAGTTTGTATCGAATCATTGAGCCACCTTGAGGTTTCAACTCAGTTAAAAGAGACCAAGTTCAAGATAAGAATAGTCTCTTTAGTTTTGGAAGAAAATAAGAATAGCTTTTAATATTATGAGGAGATACCTCCTTTTATGGCACTATTGCGTTATATCTTATAAAGATAAAATTCGTCCGAATCACCTCCTATGTTTATTCAAAAAAATGATCATGAGGTTAAAATAATGTGATATTTATCAGACTCACACACTCGTACAATATTTTATCATACTTTGAGTTTTGAAATATTTTATTTTTTTGACGTGATTGATAAATTTTGGAAAAGTCATGTACCACTTCTGAAATTACATAATTATTTTATGTTGTCATAAGTGAGATGATTTAGAGATTAAACTCAAATTAGTACAAGCATGGACTCAAGTAATCTTATGATTATTCAGAGTTAATATGCCACACTTGAAAAGTTGATATAATTCGAGCGTAAATCTTTGGCATTTGCTTGTTGTGTACATCGGAGGTTATTACCTGGGCTCACACAATACATTTCTTTATTGACATGGAAAAATCCGTTTAAACTCAAATAAACGCAAGTTTGGATTTTAGCAACTTCTAATTTGAGCCATATTATTGTTTAAATTTTTCCCAAGACACCTTAGTTTCCCCGAGATACCTTGTCGCGCCCGAGGTACCTTATTGCTTAAATTTTGCCCAAGGCACCTTATTGCTTAAATCGCCCAAAGCGGTGCATTATAGCTTCGAGAACCCTTAATGATATTGTGGTAAGTCGCCCAAAGCGGTGTATTATAGGTTCGAGAAACCTTATTGATATTGTGGTAAGTAGACCAAAGCGGTGCATTATAGGTTCGAGAAACCTTATCGATATTGTGGTAAGTCGCCCAAAGGGGTGCATTATAGCTTCGAGAAACCTTATCGATATCGTGGTAAGTTGCCCAAATCAGTGCATTATGGTTATGAGAAAACTTGGCCTATATGGTAATCCCGGCTTGCTTAAAGGACCTTTATGGCTCCTCGACTAAACAAGTTGGGCAGATTTAAAACCCTAGTTTTCCTAAAGCACCTTTATGGTCGCTCGACTAGATAAATTGTTGTCACTTAAAAGTCCGAGTTTACTTAAAGGGCCTATATGGAACCTCGACTAAGTAAATTAGGCATTCTCAAAGCCCCAGTTTGCCTAAAGCACCTTTATGATCTCTCGACTAGGTAAATTATTGTCGCTTAAAAGTCCCAGTTTACTTAAAGGGCCTATATTGAACCTCAACTAAGTAAATTGAGCATTTTTGAAGCCCCAGTTTGCCTAAAGCACCTTTATGACCGCTCAACTCGGTAAATTATTATCGCTTAAAAGTCTTACTTTACTTAAAGTGCCTATATGGAACCTCGACTAAGTAAATTCAGCATTCTTGAATCCCTAGTTTGCCTAAATCACCTTTATGGTCGCTCGACTAGGTAAATTGTTGTCACTTATAAGTCCCAGTTTACTTAAAGGGCCTATATGGAACCTCGACGAAGTAATTTAGGCATTCTTGAAGCCCCAGTTTGCTTAAAGCACCTTTACGGTCGCTCGACTGGGTAAATTGTTGTCGCATAAAAGTTCTAGTTTACTTAAAGGACCTATATGGAACCTCGATTAAGTAAATTGGGCATTCTCAAAGCCCCAATTTGCCTAAAGCACCTTTATGGTTACTCGACTAGGTACACTGAGGACACTAAACAAGATTTAATAAGTGGTTTTCATTGTTAAGTCACATATTTGGGTATAATTTGCAAAAAATCTTAATAAGTGGTTTTCATTATTAAGTCACATTTTTTGGTGGAGTTTGTGAAAGTCTTAACAAGTGGTTTTCATTGTTAAGTCACATTTTTGTGTGGAGTTTGCGAAAAATCTTACCAAGTGGTTTTCAATATTAAGTCACATATTTGAGTGGACTTTGCAAAAAAATCTTAACAAATGGTTTTCATTGATAAGTCACCTCGTAGGTGTGAGTTTGCGAAAAAACCTTAACAAGTGGTTTTCATTGTTAAGGAGTTATATTTTCCTTCTTATTCTTCATTTCAACTCATAGTGTTTCATTTGCATGAAAAGAATGTTCACGAGGTTCTTCGAAAATAACCTATGAGATCAAAGCCTAAAATGTGAGATATGAGATAGAAGTATATCATCAAATTGAAATGATATATGAGATTATTACCATCGATCCACAAGTTGATCGAGCATATAAAAATCAACTAAAGGAATGAGGGAAACCCCCAAAATACTCCTCCAAAATAAAAAAGAGAGGCGACAATGATATCCCTCAAAATTTTATGCACATATACGCATGGTATAGATCGAACGTGATCACATGATGACTTGGACAAAATTAAAACATAGTGAATGATATTTCATACACAGTTGATGTGTCTCAGCCAAAGCATTACCCCACCAACTATTCATACGAAGGGGCAAATGTAGAGTGCGGTTAAATAAATTACCCACTAACACTCTAATAAATTAACCCTGAACAATCGATAAAATGAGGATAAGTGATTTATAAAAGCCCTACTGATATCCGGGCACTACATGTATTGCAATGTTATTATACGAGATTTAATATACCGCGTATACTACGCTTTTGACGAATTGAACTAGACAATACTCTAGTAATGATTGAAATTAATTATTTGAGATACCACCACATATATTGTGATAAGTGGCACCATAAATATTGGAGATTTGGATCCACAGAAAAGATGACACGTGTCAAACTCCACTTGGGGTATTTTGGCTATAAAAGAGAGGGTTTCCCCTCATTTTGGAGGATGATGGTCCTTGGGTCAAGGGAAGGAGAGGGAATCCAACTTTTCTCCCCCACAAACCTCTTGTGCTACGTCACAATTTTGATGGTGATGAGTGGATTTTTATGCTTTTATCAATGAGTTTTACGTATTTTACATGGTATATGAATGTTTGGAGGTGGGTATTCGTATTCGGCATCACCCGCACACCAAAATCACCAAACCCACCCAAGAACCGAGTTTTTCGGTGTATCGTACAGACCCTCAAACTATGCAGACTTTGATTTCGTGTAGAGATGGATACGTAGGCGCAATAACATTTCTCAAGTCTAAAACACGTTAAATACGATGCTACCCCAAATCCGGACTGCTCTCTTACACCTACTAATTTTCATTTTATAACACCCTCAAAATTACAGATATATTATTTTTCACTCTTATTTTGAGGATACCAATTTCATAGAACAATCAATAAATTAAAAAATTTGGCCTTATCAATATTTTTTTTCTTTTGCCTTTCAATTGTTAGGCTATTTACCAATGGTGACCTTTCACGCGAGGAAGATTTATACATTCGTAGACCTTTCCCATGAACACTCATATTTTTTAATAAAAATTAAACAAACTCACGAGCAATGGTTCTCACATGCACAAATACCCCAATCAAATATATATGTATATGACAAGATTATTAGGAGAACATCTCACTTAGCTCATGTAACATATGAAGTTAAAATCTAAAAGATCTCGTGCATGTGTGTGAGGAGGCATATGCAAAGTGAATCCATGAAGAAAGTCACTTTCAAACTACTTAAGAACAATCCAAGCATTGAAAATCATAATCAAATGTCCTAGCCACACATAGGTCTAAAACTAAACTACATATAAATCAACATTTTTTTTTAGTTTTTAAACTTTTTTTAAAATGATACCAATTTAACAAAAAAACTCAAAAGACAAACAAAATCTTTTTGTATTTTTGTCATTAAGACCCAAAAAATCAAAATACAAAAGACTCAAACATCATACTACTGGCAAATAAATATATCACGAAGTGCAAAATCTATTGTATGTAAACATGAGAAGACAATCAATCATAAGATATCGTATGGGAAGTATCAAGTGCAGGCATTTGAGAATCAACAAGTCTTATATTCAATGTCTCCAAAAATGATTTCCTAACCCAAACTGATAAATACCTAATGCCTCGGGATTTAGGAAACATGATGACATGGGATCTAAAATTCCGACAACCTCTTCTAAGATTGTAACAAAATTACATAAGGTGACCTTTCCTACCACAATGCAAACATGTGTAAACACGAGGAATCTTACCTACGGGTTGAACTTATCTAAACTCCTGGACAATGGGTGACACTCTAAAACAAACATTGGTCTTAGCTTTTGGTGTGGAGGCATTTGAATTATCAAATCCACTACCAATACTACTTGAGTCTCTTAAATCATCATCTAACTTCAAAATTCTAGAATCGAGTAAAAAACTTAGGATCTTCAAAATTTAGGGATACCTTCATATTTTCAACCATTCCTCGAAGGTTATCTCTCTCCCTCTCAGTGAAAGTGAACTTATCCCTAAGTCTTTTCACATGCCCTTAAATTTATCAATTTATCATTATCCTCTATGGCACGTTCATTAACCCTAGTAACTTTAGATTCCTCCAATTCTTTTTTTAAAAATTAGACTATATCATGACTCTCTTTCTTGGACACTTTTAAAGTTTTAATTAATGATTTATGTCCATGAGCTTCTCACGAAGGATATCTCTTTGAGTTTAAAAATTCGTAAAACTTTAACTTCAACTTTAAAACAAAAAAAAACTTTTTCAAGCAATTTAATTCTTTTTGCAAACTTCAAATTCAAAAGAGCTCATTTTTTATCATGGTTATGAAGCTCATTAAACTCATCTCAAATATTAAAATCGTCATCATCTGTAAACACACTGTACAACTTATCACTAGGATGACCCATTGAGAAAACAAATAAATTCTAGAGAGAGAGAATAATAAAGACCCCAATAACCTTGAAACAAAATGAAAAGGCAGATCTACACGATAATTTACTTTTCCCGCTCTGATACCAATTTGAGAAGTGTTATGGGACGGTAAGGTTATAATTATGGCAAAGGGTGAAAAACAAACAAACTTGCTATTTTAAAAAAAATTAAGTAAACAAGTTACCCAGATAAACTGAACACCAATTTTAATCAAGTTGTAATTAAATTGATTAACCAATTTTATCTTGACTTAAACATGCATCTAGGCGAGTTTAGGATCTCACAACACCTGATGTACGAGGAAAACCCAAATGAAAAAAAATTGGAATGGTCCAGCCACACAAATTCACTATGATACAGGACTTACAATAGTTGACAGATGACTTATATAAGACTCGACGCCCTCGCAAAACTTGATATGTCTTTGAGCTTCAACCTCTCCTAAAAAATGACAATGTAGGAGTCCATCCACGTAACTTTCACAATATGTGGGACTACACACGCCTCAGTATCCATCAAACAACTGAGCAACCATCTATGGATTAGAACGCAGAATCCACCTTGTCTTCATTGCAACACTACACCATAAAGTCCACCGTGTGCAAAAAAATAATACGAAATCCACCGTATGGAACAATTCTCACAAAGATGTTGAGAATATACATTGGTTCCCTAAACAGGATCTTCAAAGCATATATGAATTGAAACTTGGGTAGTAAATAACCCGGGTGTAAACTAGGGTTTTAGAGAGCTTTTTAAACAAGTTTTGGAACTTTTAAAGATTGAAAAAGTCTCAAATAAAGTTGGTTCTTTGCACTCCTATTTGTAGGAGGTTTGTTAAAAATGAGATAAGTATGAAAATAGTTTGGAAAATCTCAAATAAAATAAAAATTTATGTACTCGTTCGAACTAGGTACATCCCACTCGATCGAAGCACCTCATGTCGTTTCGAACCTACTTTCAATAAGATTCCAGATAAGGCTAGAAATTGCTCGTTTGAAGTTCGCTGGAACCTTATTCTAACGAGATAGGGTATCTCATTTGAACGACATACCAAGTCGTTCTAACGACCTTGTGAAAGAAATATTTTTTTAAAAAAATATTAAAAGAGATAAAAACATTTTAAAATATTTTTTTAAATCCTAACACCCAATTATAAAATATTCAAGGATCAAAATACATACGCATTCATAGCTGAGAGATCCTCAAAATGTGAAGAATTAATTGAGCGTGAAATATGACACGATGATGTATATCTTCTAATTTAGCCGCTGCCTTCAAAAAACCATATTATATGATTGAAATGTTAGCAACTCAAGTCCTGATCTATGACTCAAAGAGTTTTTTCCAATATAAAATAAATACAAAATATATACAAATCGTCTCAATTGGAAATTTTTCCTTGCAAAAGTTAAAGCATTACTTGGAAGTCAAAATTCTATTAACAGGTATGGTTAGTACTCTACCTAATTTTTTTTCTATGTTTCCCTATATTTGTCTATTAGTTATTGACGTCAACATAATTTTTTGAATGTAAATGATTCATAGTTTAACCATAACTCTTTTATTTTCTGATTTCATGTACTTGAACCTCCCTGGTGTTGGGGAAGGCACATTGACTTTGAGATATTAGAGGGTGATTAAGAAAGAACCAGAGCACTTGAAGGTGTCGATTAGTTATGTAAAGTTTGAAGCATCTTATAGGGAAGAAGAATCTCTTCATGAACAGAAGCTGCAATTCCTTGAGTGTGCCAGAAGGATTTTTGATAGTGCAATTAACTACTTCAAAGCAACTGCTCCTGATCTGAACGAGAGAAGAGCTATGCTACAAGAGGAGTGTCCTGCATTCGAGAGAAGTTTTGGAGAACTTGGAGATGTGAATTTAGTTCGAGTGAAGCATCCGATGTTACATGATCATGACATTTCATGTCATCGAAGTGTTGTGTCGTTATTTTTTTTAATTTATTTTTTATTCTATGTTCATTTTGTACTTGGCGCCCAAGAAGTGTTTATTTGATGTTAAATTAAGTTTAAACAAGTTTTATGTGTACCGGATATTTGAAATCTCAAAAATATAAATGAAATGTTGTCGAATTTTTTAGACTTGTTATCATGATATTTATTTTACTTTCAATATTTCATCATTTTGTAAAAATATAAAGATATTTGTAATAGTTCTTATCACATTTAACAAATTCAATTTCGTAATTGCTAATAGCAGTCATAAATTTGTCACTATTATCAATTTTGTAACTGCTAACAGCAGTTACGAATCTTATATTTGTGACTGCTGTTAGCAGTTACAACTAGCAGTTATAAATTGGGGTCATTAGTCATAACCCCGTAGGGGTTATAAAAATTTGTGACTGTTGCTGGAGTTATAATTTTTCCTTTGTCACCCCCTAAATTATGACGGTAAATAGCAGTTATAAAGGCCATTTGTGACTGCTAACAACACTCACAAATCTTCCATTTTGGTGTAGTGTGGATTAATGAATAGATAGATGTGACTGATTCGATATTATATGGTTAGTTTTTATACTCTGTCTTATTACTGGTTAACTCTTTATATTCTTGAGATTATGAAACACTTATAAGTATTGATACTTTACCTCATGAACCTCATTAAAGACATTGATATTTATTTTTAACGTTTTAAAAGACTATTGTGGTATTTATTCCAATTAGTACTTTTGTTGGTTTATGTACCCATTTTGGAAAATGTAACTAGAATTCTTGTAGTGGGACCTGACCTATTACATTGAGTGAAAGGTTATATGATTTAGGAGACGATTGGATATTGAAGAGTAGGCTGGATATTAGAGTTTGACTACGTACAATTTAGTTTCTTTCCATCAGATTTCATATGAGGCAATTTTTAATGGAGTCGTTTGTGACTCCACTTTTGTATTTGGGATTTTGTATTGAGATTTTGTATATTATTGGAGTATTAGAGGATTATTGTAGTTGAACTTTTTATTTGTGATCAATTATATTTTTGTCTCTCTAATTTCATATTGTTGGAAAAAGTTTTAAATGTCTCATATATGTCACATGCTGAGAATGATATTTTAAATTATACTATTTTGATATTTTAGTATTCGGGATTGAAAAACTCTAATATTAAAATATATGGGGTGCTACAACATTCAGAGTATCAATTGAGATCACCAGCTCAGCCTTGAACTACTTGTTTACCTTGATAGCCTTGCCCAGAGCCTCAATGTGCTCATTGTCCTTCTTGTCCAATTGTACCTTGTGTGTATACTGAGATTTCTTTAAGTACCACATGGTCTGATCAAACTCAGAGGCCTTCTTAATGTAATCAACACTCCTTTCCACCATGGAAGGAAATTCCACAATGAACAACAACCATAAAACATGTGTTAGAAATTCAGAGGAAAAAGTATAATTTAGGTAAATAGCAATAGAAAAATCTCAAGAAGAACTTAATAGATAGAGTGTTTCGGTCGCATGATAGACCGTCTCATCATTTTAAACATAGGCGATCATCATTCGATCATAGCGAAAGATGGATTTATTTGATAAATTAGATGGACATATCGAACAAATAAATAGCAAAATGGTCCTCGCCAGGCCCCTTAACCTCCTTAGACGCTTATCACCCCTTCTTCCAGATAAGAGGATGTTCATCACCCTCCCTAGGCTTATTCTTCTTCGAGGCCTATGTCTCAAACTACTTTATCCATTGAGATTTCTCCATATTAATTAGATTGGATGGACCCTCCATATCCTTCTTCTTCAGTCTTCGATCTTGTTTTTTTTTTTTTTGGGGGGGGGGGGGGGGGGTCAGCACCTTACCCAAAATATTTGGTATCATCCTCTTAAGGTAATGGTGTCTCCAGAGACAGACTTCCTCGGTTAAGTGGACTTGATTAATGACTAATAACTTAGAAGAGTTTGAAGTATACTATAAGTAAATACTAAATCTTCTAATAAAAGAGCATATTAGTATAGTAATAATAGTAGGGAAGTGGTTGGAGTATCACTTAGGGATATTATTCTCCATATCCACTAGTTTGGAAACAAATGAGGTAGTGGTAAAGGCTTACATGATATTAGCATAGACAACCATTAGGTGATTGTCCTTACCAAGTCTCTTCTTGATCACCCAAACCTTTCTTATATCAACAATGTTAACCTCGTGAGAACACGGTTCCTTATTCTTATGAATAGTTGTAAAAGAGACAACATAAACAAAGACTCATAAATCAACTTCAACAATTACAAAAACACAAAGGAAAAGCGAGTGAGTAAGCCCTAAAGATTATGTGACCTAGTGTCCCCCCTTATATAGGGAATCACCTATCATAAGGGGTTAACCCCATAGAATGGGCAAGTGCTCCCAGTTCTTAACCGAGAATATATGCTCCAAATAATCCTCTTTGGAATCAGGAAAGTTCAAAACCAAGGCACGCCCTATTTTCCTTACTATCAAATAATTCACACTATCGACCATCAACCATCAACCATCAACACCCATTGATAGAAACATATTATCTCTTGAATGCCACAATTAGTATTATATAATTGTTTGAGGTGATGTATGTAATTAAGGACTTTCCAAATGTTGGGAATGCATTGGAACGGGACAACCATAAAGTACTCACGAAATCTAAAGAAAAAAGAGGATTTGGGGGGAAAGTAATCCATGTCTCCACCATAAATTGGTAAAAAAACATACACCATATTTGCAAGAAAAAAAGGAAAAAAATGAAATTAAGAGAATATGGAGATGAAAGAAAAGTAAATTGTAGAGAAATCAATATGGAAGTGACTGAAGAGGTCCTAGATGTATTTGAGTAAATTGAAATAGAAATTAATGGTCAACAAAGTGTTCAATGGGTTTTTTAAGCACTCGACATAATCCCCATCATTAATCGCATGTCTTAAGTGATGGTTAAATCAAATCCCAAAGGGACATACCTTCATCATCGAGTTTAAAAGACATTTGTATCCCTCAACCAGAGAAAGACTTTGTGACCTATGATTCACAAAGTGTTGGGGAAATTTTGTGATCTCACAATTCACATTTATGAACTGTGACTTTGGATTAATTCAGCCGGTATACAAGATATTTATAATTAATTAGAGACATGTCCAGATATGCATATAAATACCCGATCGATTGTTAATGAGGGGAGAGTTCATATTTTTAGGTCCTCTAAGGTCCCATACCTTCAAATATTATAGCAACCCAATAAATGGGGGCATGTGAATTTGACATCCTCAAACCTCGATCAAATTGTACTAAAATAATACTTAGTAAAAGATCTCCCTTTTCTCATAGACGTGCGAAATTTTCCAAACCATGTACATTTGCGTACCCTCTCTTTGTGTTTGATTGCTTTTAATATCCTCATAGTTACTTGTTTTCCATGTGTGAATTATTAGTTTACACATGTGAGTTTTGTGCACTTACATGTGATATATAGAAATTTTAAGAAGAAAAACGCCTTCTTATTTGTTGATTTAAGTATATGTTTCATACACTAACTTTTCATTATAGCGTTGATTGGGTGCGTTGCATATTTGCGAAATTTTTGACTCTGACTCAATATAAAAGTTAGTTTATATATTTTAAAGAGTTTTCTAAATTGAAAAGAATTTATTAATAAACGAATGGGTAAGTTACCATTTCCCAGGTACCTCCCAAACGAATGGAAATACTAACTAAACTCAAAATTAAAAAGAAAATGGGAATCTTAGATCTTAATAAAAGAGCCTTGATATTATTATAACTTTAATTTATATTTTCTAAACTTTACTTAATATTAAGAAATTTTGAGAATAATAAGACCTCGAACCTTCATCCAAGTTTAAGGTATCCAATTTCTTTATGAGTTGTTTTGACTTAATCCCCAAATTTTAATTAATAATTTGACTTAACCCCTTATTTTAATAATCCTTTGGTTTTACCCCCAACGTAGGGAGTTAAATCTAATTTGACATTATAAACAATGCGAAAAGTGAAATAAATTCTTATATGTCAATAGAGTCGTTGTGGAAAATTTAAAAATTGGCTAAAATATGGAGGTCATCTAAGGCCTCGTTTGCGAGTTCTATTTTTGGAGAGAAAAGAAAGGAAAGGAAGAGAAAATGTGTTTCCTTTCCTCCGTTTGGGAGTTTAAGTATGAAAGAAAGTGACTTTCTCTCGTTTGGGAGTTTAAAAGGAGAGAAAAGAAAGGAAAATTTTTAAAAAACTTTCTCTTCCTTTCTCTCCAAAACTTTCTTTCCAAATCGGAAAGAAATGGAGAGAAAGGAAAGTTTTTTAATGAATTGTTCCTTCTTCCTCTTAAAAAAATTATTTTCCTTCCAAACTCTCAAACGCAAGAAAGAAAATTATTTTCTTTTCTCTCTCAAACTCCTTTCTCTTCTCTTCTTTTCTTTTCTCTCATATTAACTTTCTTTTCTTTTCTTTTCTCTCCTAATAAAATTTTCCTTTCCTTTCTTTTCTCTCCCAAACTCCCAAACGAGGCCTAAGAGATGGACCTATGAATGAGTTAGCAATTACATTCCTCAACACATCAAACCCTAGTCGTCCCTAACCCTTTCTATGGTTGCATGGCAACTTCTGAACCTCCTATCCCTAACACTCTCAATCCCAAACCTCTTGATTCCTCTAATCCATGGCAGAAATCCTTTGCAAGCGAACCTGCAATCATGTTCTCTGATGAAGAAGTAGATCAACTGGCCTCTCCTTACAAGCATGTTGTTGTAGGAAAATTCTCTCATACAAAACCTTGATGGTATGTTCGGCAACCCAATTTCAAGTCATGGAATTAGAATTCGAAGGTCAATTTCAATTTCACAGAATTAAAATTGGCCTTTAAATTCCAATTTCATGTCTAGGAATTGGATTGCCAAACCGCCTTGAATGGAGTTCATACGTAAAAACTTTGAGTCTTTTGGATTAAAAATAGCTTGCCACATTGGATTAATACATCAGAAACATATACTGCTTAAATTCAATAGCGAGGAAGATTTTATGAGACTCGGGATGAAAGATGATTCGTATGTTTGTAAGAGCCCAATGAGAACTTTCAAGTGGATGCCAAATTCAGACTTGATCAAGAGAGCTCAATAATCCCAACATGGATAAACTTTCCCAATCTTCCAGTGCACCTGTTTGCAAAAGAAGCATTATTTTCAATTGCTCAAGCGGTTGGTAGTCCTCTAAAGATAGAAAATTCAACACCTAGTGTTAATAGGTCTAGTATAGCTAGGGTTTGTGTGGAGATTGACTTGCAAAAGCCTAGGCTAAAGAGGGTTTGGATAGGTCTAGGAGAAGATGGTTTCTGGCAGATTATTGAATTTGAATCCTTACCTGCTTGGACATCAAGAAACTAACTGCTTATTTAGAATTGAAGGGTCAGAAAATAGGTGGTAGAACAACTAGAATTTCAAGCCAATATTGCAAGAAATAATCAGGAACCAACAAAGAGTTTCAGAATCAAAGATCAAGAGAGAAATGTTTTAAGAAGAAGGAGATCTAAAAAGCCTCAAGAAGTAATTGTAAACAAGAAGGTCAGAAGAAAGAGTCCCAGAAAAGTTTTCAAGAAGAGTAGCCCCAAAAAAGTCCTCAAGCTGATAAGATAAATCAAGCAGCCCAAGCAAAGTCCCAAAATTTACTGTTAATTGAAGATATTGAGTAGGTTAATGAGAATATTAGTGAGAAACTTGAAGAAGGAGAATGGAAAGAAGATATTGAAGAAGAATTGGACTTCGAAGATATTCTTAATTCCAAAAATATGAAGATAAAAGAAATGGAGATTAATAAGAGTGCAGATGCAGCAGGTGTAGGCAAAAGGTGTAGAAGAACTGACAAGTGGGTTTTCCTCTAATAATGAAGATTTAGACAACCATCAACACTCATCTTTGGATAAACAAATTCAATTCTCATATTTTTCTATCTTAGAGATGAAATGTCTACCAAAAAAAAGTGGATGAGAAGAAGAAGAAGAAGAAGAAGAAGAAGAAGAAGAAGAATAAAACTCCTAATAAAATAGTCATCCCCAAATAGCAACAGGCCAGATTGAGGAAGAAAATAAAGAAAATTCAAAGAAGAAGTTCAATTTCGAAAAATATATTGACTAGATCAGCTAGTTGCTTAAATTTCTCAATGATTAAAGCTCTTGTATAGAATGCCAGAGGTGTGGGAATAAGTCTACAAAAAGAAGGTTGAAAAAACTTTGTATGTTTCATAATCTATCATTTTTAGCAATTTTAGAACCAATGATAGATTGCTCAAAAATTGAAGATTTTAGAAGAATTTTAAACTTTGAAGGTTGTTCTTTTATCTCTAGCAATAAAATTTGGTGTTTTTGGAAGCATGCAATTACAAGTGAAGTCCTAGCAGATGAAGAGCAAAATTTGCTTATTAAAATTGATCATCCTCAGTTGAAGGAAATAGGGGTTAATTTGTTCTATACAAAGTCTACTAGGCAGGAGAGGAATATGCTTTGGGAGGCTATTATTCAATGTTCTACAGTATGCTCTGAGTATTCTTTAATAGTTATTAGAGATTTTAACATTGTGTCCAATAGTGAAGAGAAAGCAGGAGGTAGAAGCATAGACATTAGAGGTGCTGCTGAATTTAAAGCTTGTATAAATACAAGTTCTCTACAGGACATGGGCTATGAGGGTTCTAGATTTACTTGGTTAAAAGAGTCTAATGGAGTTTTGATTTATGAAAGATTAGATAGAGGGCTTATGAATTGTCAATGGATTAATTTGTTTCCCTAATCAACAATTAGTCATTTGAGTAGAAACTGTTAACACCATAGTCTTCTATTGTTGTCAATTCCACGTCCTCCATATTCAATGATCAAATGTTTCAAATTTCAAAATATATGGGTCAAACATTAAGGTTTTATGCAGTTAGTTAAGGAGTCTTGGGAAGAAACAATTGTTGGACATCACTTGGAGGTATTTGCTTTCAAATTAAGGAGATAAAAGGCTTGTTTAAAAATGTGGACCAACGAAGAGTTTCAAGACATTTTTAAGGAGATTCAAGTTTTGGGGGATAATTTACTTCAAGAAGAGTTAGCTCTGGATCTAAATTCAAGTGGAGAGCAAAAGGAAAGAGTGTCAAAAGCTAAAGCTGATCTAAATTATCCATTGGCCAAGGAAGAAATTTACTGACAATAAAAATCTAAAAGTGATTGGCTGCAAGATGGAGATAGAAATACCAAATTATACCATGCTCAACAACAGAAAAATAGAAGATGACTCAATATTCACAAAATCAAAGATGAAGAGGGCAGAATCCATGAGGATAGAGGGTCTATTGCTAACACTTTTGTTTCTTATTTTCCAACTTTATTTTCTGCAGGTCGTCAAGCGGATAAATTTTTTTGAAGTTACTTCCAAAGATAATTTATGAGGAACACAATAGAAGCCTAACCACTATTCTAGAAGAACAGGAGATTTGGAAGGCAATCAATAGCATGAACAAAGATACTACAGCTGGCTCTGATGGGTTTAATGGCTACTTCTATGTGACCTGTTGGGAAATAATTAAAGAGGACTTCATAAAGGCAATATAATCTTTCTTCTTAGGATCAGACATCCCAAAATCTTGGAGCTCTACTCACATTTGTCTTATTCCAAAGATCCAAAGACCTTCAGTTTGTAAAGATATCAGATCAATAAGCCTTTGCAACTTCAGTTACAAGGTTATTTCTAAAATTCTTCCATCTAGATTGAGCCTTATCCTTCCATTAATAATCTCTCCTAACCAATCAAGATTTTTTCAAAGTAGAAATATTCTTGAAAATATCCTCTTAGGATAGGAAATGATTCACTATATAGATAAGAAGGCTGCAGGAGGTCATGTTATCCTTAAATTACACATGGCCAAGGCTTATGATAGAACTTCTTGGCATTTTCTAATTAAATCTATAAGAGCATTTGGTTTTTCTGAAACTTTTATTGACCTAGTTTGGAGATGCATCTTTTCCACATGATTTTCTATTATATAAATGGTCAGCCCATGGGATTCTTTAAACCTTCTAGAGGATTCAGACAAGGAAATCCAATCTCCCCTAGTCTCTTTACCATAATGGAAGAGATCCAAAGTAGAGGTCTAAATGAGCTGATGTCAAAAAATAAAATATCCCCTTTCTCCTACCCCAGAGGATGCCCAATGATAAGCCATTTAAGCTATGCAGATGATAACATCATTTTCACTAGAGGTCTCAAGAAAATTATTAAGCATTTTATGAAGTTTCATGAAGAATATGAATTGGAGTCTGGTCAGCTTATAAGTAAGGAGAAAAGTTGTATAGTAATGAGTCCAGAAGCCACTATTGTAGCCAGAACAACTACAACAGAAGTCACAGGTTTCCACCATGTTAGAGGTCCTATAAGATACCTTGGATGTCCTTTATTTAAGGGTAGGAAGTAGGCCTGTCAATGGGTCGGGTCTGGACCAGGACCCGACCCGAACCCGATCCGTATAATAGGGTCTGAGCATATTTTTTTGGACCCGAGACTCGAATACCCGAATACCCGAAGACCCGTTTATTAAACGGGTAGGGTCTGGATCTTATACAAGACCCGGCCAGACCCGAAGACCCGACCCGAATTGTACATTATTATTTTGTATATATATACATATATACTATAAGTTTATATATATTTATAACTATATCTTATCAATATAACATGTAAGTATTATATATAAAATTATATATTTATGTATATAATAAATATAAGTAATATATGTTTTATTTATACTAATAATATTTATGTTCGAGACCCGAAGACCCGAACGGATCCGGGTCCGGATCCAATATTGTAGACCCGATGAAGACCCGGACCCGAACCCGAACCCGATGAAGACTCGATTACACGGATCTGGATCTCCCTAAACCCGACCCGTCGACAGGCCTAGTAGGAAGAAATCCATTTATTTTGAACCTTTGGTTCAGTCCATATCAGCTAAAATTCACTCTTGGAAGTTAAAATTCCTCTCTATGGGAGGGAGAGTTACCTCAATCCAATATGTCCTATCCTCAATCCCCATTTACTCTTTACTTCCTTTAAATCCTCCTAAATTGATTATTCATTCAATCAACCATCTTCTCAGTTCCTTTTTTTAGGGTGCCAATCAACAATATGGGAAAAAGTTCCATTAGTCCAGTTGGGAGTCAATTTGTTTACCTATTAATGATGGAGGCTTAGGAATCAGAAATTTGTTCTCAGTTTTGGAGGCAGCTAATCTCAAATTGGCCTGGAAGTTAAAGGAGGGCACAAGCTTATGGGCTAATTTTATGACGAAAAAGTATGGTAATTTGAATTCTTCTACATGTTCAGGGACTTTTAAAAGAATTCAATCAGCTAGAAACTTAATGGAAGCTAATTCAATTTTCATTGATAATTCTTTAATTTGGAAACCTTCAGTTGATTGCAGATTCTCTTTCAAGTCAGCATATGAACTGGTTAGAGCAAACAAGCTCTGTTCTCTGGCCTATAAGTCTATTTGGCACCCACAAATTCCTCCTAAGATGTCAGTTCTTGTGTGGAAAGTGTTTTCTAAGTGTGTTCATGTTGAAGAAATGATTCAATCAGTGGGAATAAGGATAGTTTCTAGTGTCAAAGATGTTATTCTTCAACACAATCTATCAACCATCTATTCATTTTAGGTCATGTTGCTACACGAACATGGGAATTTTTCAGTCGGGTAATGGAAATCAGCACTATGTCTGCATCAGTCCACATCAGTTTAATTAAATGGTGGCTTTATTCTACCTATTCAAAGTTGTCTAATTGGTTGTCCAAGGTGATACCTGTTTGTATAATTTGGGAAATTTGGAATAGTACTTTGAAGCCATTCCTACGAACTCAAAACTCCTTATTCATAGAGTAATTTCTACTATTTCAGATCTTTCAAAATTTATCAATTGTAGAGGTAGAGCGTGGATGATTAATAATGAAGCTGTCAGTTTTTTCTTTGGACCAATTCCCTGATTTTCTAAGCATCAAAGACCACTGGAAGAATCCTAACAGTGGAAGCTTAAAGCTCAATATTGCAGCAAGCTTTGAAAACAAGATTATGAGAGGATCAGGTGCTATTTTAAGAGATGCTCAAGGAAGGATTACATGGGTCTATTCAAATTTTATTATCAGCTCAATTCCTATGCATGCTCTGGTGATTGCAATTAAAGATGGAGTTAGGTCTTTTATTGAGAAGAATTTCCAAAATGTTATTCTGGAAATGGACTAAAAAATTCTTTTTGATTCTCTTCAGTCAGTTTCTAGTAATAAGCCATGGAGATTAAAGTCTGACTTTAGAGAAATTCAAGATATTTTATGCCAAATCAACTGCCTCCTAAGCTACTGTTCAAGAGATATCAACAAAGTCCCAATTCTTCTTGCAAATCATGGGATATCTAAAAAAATGTCAGTCTATTTATAATAGAGTAGATGTTCTTCCTAGATTTATTAAGGTTGCTTATTTGTTAAACTCATCAAAAATTCCTATTTCAAGGAATATTTGATGATTTTATTGGTTTTTCCTTGCTTCCTCTATAATTCCACTTAGAGAGGGCTATTCTCTCTATTTTTCAATAAATGTCTTTTTTCTTTAACAAAAAGGTCAAATAAATCCTTAGACTTAACTCCCTATTTGTTTTAATATTTTGAGATAACCCCCTCGTGCACGGGTATATCAAAGAGATTAGCAAAGTAGGAGTTAAGTTTATTATCACATTAAAAGGTGGGGGTTAAGTAAAAAAATACCTTTCTTTTACCATCCGCAAATTGTGATTATTCAATTAACTTGAATTTCTCCTTTGACCCGAATGCATTACTAGGGCATTATACCTCATCATCTACAAGGTATTCCCAATATAATTTGTTTATACAGTCCACTATTGTGATGCTAAAAATTATATGAGTTAAAGTTATGATCCATGTGATTAAGCCCATGCTCCATATAAATATATAGTTGATCTGATATATTGCCATGATATCCTTTTCACTTTGCCTCTATTTACGTGTTCAACAAAGGTCACTTCAATTTTTGGTATCAACTAGTTGATTTCTCACTAAATTTTTAGTTAAAATGATATTTCCAATTTCTACAACAGTTGTCATATCCTTCCCATCATTTTCATATGATCTAATCCCGTCAGAAATTTTCACCATCCTTTGATCACTTCCAAACACCTCAATATGATCTCTAGGTGTCAATGGGCAATTTGCGTAAAACCGTTCTTACGAATACCATAATATAAATAAATAATCCATTAATTTGATTAAAGTTTAACTTAAAATTGTCCTTAATAAAAAAGATCTTGGATGTTCATGTTTTCCCAAAATATGCCTAAACGATAGAAATAGGCATTACCTTGATCCAATTCTTTTATCATAATTGTTATATAAATCTCCTTTGAATCATCTTAATAATTGCTCCAGCATAACCTTCTTTACTTTGATAGAAGAAGAATAATGTTGGTATCTAATAATTCTCTCTCTCTTGCCCAAGATATTGTGTTGTTATATAGATTATTGATGGAATATAATCTAATATAAATAAGGTGAGTGAGGACATGATTTTCTAGTTACACTAGAATTCTACAATCCATCATAGTAGAGTTTGATTAGGAAACTAATTCACCATCATTATCTTTCAAATGTAGATGACTTATCCAAAAGAATCCTTATCAAATCTAAATTATTATGTGGATCACATTAAGTAGAACTCTAATATTTAATTAAACAATTAACTGTGAATTATCTTAATTTCGAAATTAAATAATCACTATACTAGAATGCCTTAATTATCACCCTTTACCAGCCAGGTCTTGTTACGGTCGAGGACCTTGACAAAAAAACACGTGCATATTCTCACGGTCCTTGACCGTGACAAGATCCTGTGCACTCGGTAAATTTAACCGTGTGCACGACCACTTGTTATTGTCACAATGCTGTCATGGTCCTTGATTGTGATAACGACCATGATAATTTTGTCAAGATTTCAACCCCTAAAACTCACTTTTCCCACAAAAAATACACACTTTGCCTCTTCTATCTCATCAAATTGAATCAAAAAAACCTCAATAGGTATGAATCTATTAAAACATTAAAAAAATCTTAATTCCTTATTGTAATTGATTCGCACCAACAGTAACAGGCACGTGTGTGACACACACGCATTTTTTTAATATACCCCCTACCACCCCACCCCACCCCACCCCACCCCCCCAGCAACAATACCACCTGCCCTCGCTCCTGCCTAACAACAGTGAGACCACAATAGTGAGACCATAAATCCAGACACAAAAGCTGCCATAGAGTGGATAAATTACCCAACTGTATCAAAAATAGAATTAAATAAATAAAGGGTATCTTATCAGATCATGCTAAAAGAGAAAAAAGTTGAGCTTATTCGGGTTTCCTTTTTCTTGCTTCACCTTCTCACTAATGGCATCTTGGACCGTGACTACATCAGTGTTAATGCCAAAAACGACGTCGGATGACCAAACCTCTATATCAAAGTATTGAATATCTTGGTTAAGAACAGCTTCTGGGTACTTGATCCTCATTCTTGTTGATTTTATCTCTCCGGTCCACCTCCAACACGATATCTCTGCAACTCATTTCCCATGTTCCTCGGGACTAGCTGCTTCGCCCATTTCCCATTCACCTAGAAGCAGGGAGGAGTCTCGTGTTACACACGTGTCCGTTATTGTTAAAATAAATGGGTCAATTATTAAATAGTCCCTATTATAAATATGTGACAAAGGACTTTTTGAGGTAAAATAAAAAAGTTTGGACTAAATGGATATTAAAAAATGTCTGAGGGACTATTTGGTATATGTCCCAAAATAAATTCATTATCAATATATATATATATATAAGCATCCAAAAATGTACATTTTATATCCCGAATAGACGTATTTTAATTGTTAATTCTCGAAAAATTGAGTCTTATATACATAAATATTTAATGGGCAGGGTTGATCGTTGTTTACGGAGTTCAAACACTTATTTCAGGGCAAATCTGTGATTTATGGAGCGAATTCCTAAACTCGTACCAAACCCAAGCCTACCCTAACCCAAACCTTCACCTGAGCCCCGTGTGAGTTTGCTTTTTAGATTTTTTTAGATTTTTATTTTAAGTCGTTTTATTTTTTATTTATTTAGAATTTTCTAGAATTTATTTTTATTATTTTTTAATTTTAGTCTTTATTTTATTTTATTTTATTATTTTTAGGTTTATTTTTAGTTTTACTAGGTTTTATATTTTTTTAGGACTTTAAGTTTTATATTTATTTGATTTGTAGTTTTTATTTTTATTATTTGAGTTTTATTTTATAGATTAAGAATTTAATTTTAATAGATTTAATTTTATTGTATTAGGATTTATTTGCAATATTTTTTATATTTTATTTAGTGTTGTTTTATTTTGATTTTTAGTTTTTATTTTATTTTTATTAAGATAAGTTTTATTAGGATTTTAATTTCTAGTTTGATTAGAATGTTTTTAGGACTTTAGTCGTTAGTTTAATAGATTTTTAATTAATTAATTAATTAATTTATTTTATTTTAAGTCTTTTTATTTTTAGATTAGGGAATTATTTTATTATTTTTTATTTTAGACTTGTAATTTTTTTTAGGAGTTTAGTTTTTTATAGACTTTATTTTTTTTAGTCTTAGATTTTTTTTTTAGGTTCGAATATTTTATTTTTTTATTTTTACAAATATAAACACACACACACACATAAAATCTCTACACTTATCCTAGACTAATGTAATAACCCTTATTTTTGAGTAATTAATTTTATATTTAAATTGCCATGTAAGGTAATTATATAAAATAATGGAAGTTGGAGTAAATATTATTTTAAGTGATTTAAAAGATAATATTTACTAGAGTTTTGTGTATTTTCTAATGTAAATAGCATCATGTTATCTTTTATAGTGTCGTTGTGCTTTAAACGACATTTATGGTTTAAAATGAAGTTGGAACATGAAATGATTTATATTATTCCGGATGCTAATTTAGAGGGCGCGGTTAGTCCTGAAACAGTTGTGATAGTCAAAATAAGTGTCATGTTGTATTTTTGGGTTTCGGGACTTTTGACAGGTTATGACTTAATTATGTAGTTACGAGTCATTTTAATGGTGTATTAACATTTAAGGATGGAAACTAATGTTAAATGAACGATTAAGTCTTACAACCCCTCTTATTTCTCAATTGTATGCTTCCTAAACCTAGAGAGAAAGAGAATTTGGGGGAAAAGAAGAGAAAGTCTTACAACCCCTCTTATTTCTCAATTGTATGCTTCCTAAACCTAGAGAGAAAGAGAATTTGGGGGAAAAGAAGAGAAAGAAGGAGAAGAGAAGAAATTGAGTTTGATCTTGTATCTACCGGAAGAGAATCCGAGAATTCAGCCTTAAGGCAAGTTTCTAACTTACTAGTGTATGATTTAATGTGGATACATTGTTGTGATAGTTGTGAAATTGGAGGATTTGAACAAATAGTAGGTTTTGTTAAATCTTGGTGTTTAACCCTTAGATTTTGTTGTTTGTATAATTTAAGTTAGATTTATTGGTGTATTGTTGTGTAAAGTTGTTATAGTTATGTTGTTGGTTGATGAGAAGGAAGGAAGTGGAAGAATATGAGGTGGGGGTTTTGGATTTGGCATTTTAGAAGAAGGTATAACCGTGGGTTTGATAGGCGCGGTCGATCAGGCCTTAAGGGTAAGGCCTACTATTTTCTTCGATAGGTATAATTATAGAGCGCGGTCGACCGCGGTCCCATGACCGGTCGACCGGGCCTTCAGAAATGAGCCTACTTCATTTCTTCCTAGGCAAAACTTCATAGGCGCGGTCGATCGCGGTCCAAAGCCCGGTCGACCGGTCCCCTGTTTTTCACCCTGAAATACTTAGTTTCCTCTAGCTTCTTTCTTTTAAGATAGGGACTTAGGAACCTTCTTGAATGAAGTAAAACTAAAGTATTAAAGTTTAGTAGTAAGGTATCCAAGAACCTAGGTCATAACTGAGAGTTGGGGGCTTAAACTGGGAATTAATTTTAGTTGGTTGTTTAGAGGAAGGTAAAGGGGTTTCTTTTACATAATGAGTTAGTCTAGGTCTAGGGGAAATAGAGTGATATAATTGTGGACTTCGAGAATTGGGTTGAAATAATATCATACATTATGGTTTAAAGGATTATCGTTAATGCATGGAGACTATTATGGAGATAATTAACCATGGAGGTTTACAATTATGACATTAAACGCTTGTGGTTCCGGATAAAATGAAATGCACATATTAAATTGGTACATCTTGTGAATGATGATTTGCCTATACATATCTCTCAAAATGCTATCATAAGGGAACTTACGCGCATGAGGTGAAGTCCCCTGGCTAGTGAATGCAGGGTGAATATAGTCCTCGGCCATATGACCGGTTATTATATATTGTGTGATTATTTTTCGAAGTGAGGTAATTCTGGATATGGCTATGACTCACCGTCGAAGGTATATAACCGCTTCTCAACGTCACGCGAGGTAGGATGCCCAATGTTGATGTAAAAAACTAGATTCGATCTAATTAATTAATCACAGATAAAAAGGAATAAGGAAAATAAGACAATATATTTTTAAAGTTGTTCAGCCCAATGAGAATGACCTACGTCCACTGTTCTTGTATTGCCAATCTGTGCCTTAATCTCAATGATGATTACAAGAGATTAATTGCCCGCTTATGGGGACTGTTATAATGTATTTATAGCCTTAGGGCTATCAGTATGAATAAACAAGATATCGTTGTTTGATTGACATATACATCTGTATAATAAGAATGCTCATTAAACCCAAATGATATGCCCTGAATGTACCCCCTCGGCTCAGAGATATCAACCTTGTCCATAAAGATGGTCGATGTTAGAGGGTCCTTGGATTCATCACTAACAATCTCGTCCAAAGGAAAGGTCGGCCACGACCAACGTTGCTAGTTACCTCAGCAGGTGAGGTCACCATGATCTAGGGGCGGTAATCCACCTAATCTTCCAAGAATTGCAACCTCGGCTCGAAAGATGAAGAGGTTGCCATCCCATCATCAACGTCGGTCTCAGCTAGGGATCGACAGATGTTCCTGCTTTGCCACCACTACCTCGGTCCAGGACGATGTCATAGCTCAACATGTCTTGCCTTGGCCCTCCCACTGAACCAAGGTCACCCCCTCGTCCTCTTCCAGGCTGAGGTTGGGATCATTCATAGATGGCCGAGCTTATCAGCGTATGCATTGATGGGAACACGTGTGCACAATTAGTTATAACCGAATCATTCCCCCCACGTGAGGTAATATTGAGGTCATCATTATTTACAAGCGATCAACTAGGTGTCATTCTCATACTGGTTCGATCTTCATGCACATACTCATTGCATGCTTGGGGGGTACACTACACCCCCCAGGCACTATATATAGAGGTCATCCTCTACCTTGAAAAGGACCCAAAAATACAACCCTAGCTGAAACTCTATTCAAATATACAGTAGAGAGAGAAAGCTTGAGAGATTGTATCCATGGCCGTTAGTGCCTTGTTTCAATGACCTTACTCACTCACCTGCACAGTGGACGTAGGCCTAATTGGCTGAACCACTTATATATTGATGTTCATCCTCTTCTCCTCACCTCCTTCTACTATATACTCAAATACTCTTATGTTGCCATTGTTAACATTGAATTAAGCTTACAAACACCTTGAAGGGTGGTGCTGATTCCAACATCATCATTTTGGCGCCGTCTGTGGGAATAGAGAAGTTATCTCTTCCTCATCTGTTGCTTAGCCTCACCGGAGACTCTGGTGGTGAATCAGGCCTCCCCCTTGCGCGGAGATATTTCACCATTGAAAGAGGTCCTGTAAGGTATTAAGCTTATTTACTACACCAGCTCTTTTGTGCTAATACATGGCACTGGAATTACCACCACCTCTTCCGCCGCCTGGTGCGGGGGGACCTAGCTTTAGCCAGGCACCACCCCAATCTGAAATGGCGTAACTGGCCGCGGCCTTGAGGTATTTGGCTACAACGCAACATGCAATGCAGGAGCAATTCACACAGCTCAGCCAAAACATAATGAGGCCACCTGGAGTCTCACCGAAAATGATCACTCCGGCGGCGGTTCAACCTCATCCTGACGCCGGGGGACCACCCCAAGCACCGCAGAAAGACCAACTTGCGCCCCAGCGGAGGAGGGACGTTGCTGACCCTAGGCGCTTACGCCTGGGGAGGCAAGGAAACCCTTTCCCTAATGACAGGTATGATGATCTAGATGCGGAAGATGTCCCGGAAGATTGTTGGGAACCGTATGAGGTTTCGAACAATACAGTTCGTCCTATCCAACAGAGCCAAGGCTGTGGAGGCAAAAGAGGTGGAGAAGCCCAATAGCGAGGATCAGTTTTTGATCAAATGAGTAGAGGGTCATCCTTTGAAAGGCTACACATGGTAAACGATCTAAGACAAATGTTTTCAAGGTCGAGGAGTGCACCTGGATCACAAAGGGAAGAGAGGCAATGTCAGCCTCATCGGGGAAGAGGAAGAGACCAAGAAGAGGTCAACAGCAGACGTTGTGTTGTGGTTGGGGAACCATCAGTCCACCCCCTAAAGGTGGCTGGGGATAACCTTGGCTAGGTCGACGTTGCAAGACCATGGAACGACTCTATTAAACATCTTGAGAACAAGAGAGGAGACCTCATCAAAAGTCGGGATCAACTGCAAAGAGGTTTCTCAAAGGGCTCCCCGTTCGTGGCTAAGATAGTAAGCTTCCCTACCCCAGCTAAGTTCAAGCCACCTACAGTGACTCCCAAGTATGATGGTAGCACCAACCCTGTACATCACATTGAGATGTACCAGTCAGCAGCGGACTTCTACTCAATACCGGATGAGATGAAGTGCAGAGCCTTCTTCGGAACCTTAACGGGAGCTGCGCACATATGGTTTACATCCCTTCCGAAGAATCCTTTCGAAGAATTCAATTGAGAACTTTAAGGGCTTGGCCGAACTGTTCATTCACAACTTCTTCTTTGGGGTAAGACCTCAAAAGAAGACCACCTATCTGTTGTACGTCAAGCAAGGCAAGCACGAGAGCCTGAGAGACTACATCTCCAGGTTCCACAAAGAAAAACTTGAGGTTGAAGATTAGGAAGAGAATATCGCCATAACCGCCCTCATAGGAGGTCTTCAGAAGGGGAAGTTGTTATGGAAACTTGTGGAAGACCCTCCAAAGTCCATGGCGGAGCTACTGGTAACTGCGAGGAAGGTCATGAACGCTAAAGAGGCGATGGCCGCTAAGTATAAAGACGAGAACGACGGTAGCAGTGGGAAATTCTAAAAAAAAGAAGGATGGGAAGAAGAGGGCAGCTGATGATAAGTTTGCGCGTTACACCCCTCTTACGATAAGCTGCGAACACATCCTCAATGAGATAAAAAATTATCAACCCCTAAGATGGCTAGAGAAGCTGAAGGCTCCTCCATATAAGAGGAACCAGAACTTATGGTGTGAGTTCCACCAAGACCATGGCCATATAACAAACAAGTGCTTCGCCTTGAAGAATGAGATCGAGAAGATGTTGAAGTCGGGAAAATTGAGGAAATATGTGGATGGCAAAGCCCCCAAAAAGGGGAGAGATGACCCCAAAAAGAAGAGGAACGACAAATGTCGTGACAATACCTCGACAAGAAGATATGGTGACTCGGACGGAGATGACAAAGACGATCCAGACCTCCCGCCAAAAGATGACAACACCCCAGTAAAGAGGGTTGGTATGATCTCCTTTGGTGTTAGCACAATATGCGGAGGACTTGCGGGGGGTGGCTCTGAAGTGGCTGACAGAAAAGCTCATGTGGTAGAGGCCAAATCAGTGGCCAAACTTGACGTGGTAAACCTGACGTCTTCCGATACTACGCAGAAGAGAAAGAAGGTAGACATGGATACTCTCGTAGTTGGGTTCTCCCAACTCGACTTCAAGGGCATCTTAGCTCCACATGATGACCCTTTGGTGATCACAACAAGAGTTCATGGATTTGAGGTACAGAGAATTCTTGTAGACGGAGGAAGCTCAGCAGATGTGATGTTTTGGCCTTCCTTCAAGTGCCTAGGTCTTAGCAGAGTTAGGTTGGTACCCTATCATCATCCGTTAATGGGCTTTAGCAGTGAAAAGGTCCATCCATTGGGCATGTATGAGATGGACGTGCGAATGGGTGATGAGTGGCCTAAGAGGTTAACCCGAAAGATCAATTTTTTTGTTATGGACGAAAATGTCTTCTCGGCCTATAACCTCGTCATAGGAAGAGTAGCCCTTAAGGAGTTTGAAGCCGTGACTTCGACGATCCACCAGATGCTAACATTCCCAACCCCCTATGGGGTAGGGGAAGTGCAGGGTGACCAGACCATAGCACGAGAATGTTACTTCAATTCGGCTGAAGAGAGAGAGGCCTACAAGAGAGCTACTACCACTTATAACATCGATACACTTGACCCAAGAGATGAAACAAAGTTGAAGAAGGGAGAGACCACGGAAGAGGTAGAATCCATCGTCCTCAATGAAGACGAACTAGAAAAACCGTCCAGATCGGCAAAGCTTTAAAAGCGTAGATCAAGGAAGAACTGATAAACTTCCTGAGGAAGAGGCAAAGTGTCTTCGCATGGAGTCACGTGGACATCCCAGGCATCAGCCCTGAAGTTATGTGCCACAAGCTGAATGTGACTAAGGATGCTAAGCTAATCAAACAGAAAAGAAGAGTATACTCCAGGGAGAAGTGTGACGTTATCCGGGAAGAGGTCTGAAAGTTGGAAGAGGATGAATTCATCAGGGAAGTGATATATTCTGAGTGGCTATCAAACGCAGTCATTGTGCCCAAAGCCAACGGAAAGTGGAGAATGTGCGTAGATTTTACTGACCTGAACAAGTCTTGCCTGAAAGATAGTTACCCCTTACCTCGGATCGATCAGATGGTAGATGCAACTGCAGGACATGAGCTCATGAGCTTCATGGACGCGTATTCAGGCTACAACTAAATCTTCATGGATGTCGAAGACTCAGAGAAGACAACCTTCATTACTGACAAAGGGACGTATTGCTATAAGGTGATGCCCTTCGAATTGAAAAATGCAGGGGCAACCTATCAACGTCTTGTGAATAAGATGTTCGACGACCAAACAGGTAAGACTATGGAGGTGTATATAGACGATATGTTGACGAAGAGCTTAAAGTCCTGCACTTATGTGGAAGACCTGGAAAATACCTTCAATACCATGGACCTGTATAGGATGAAACTCAGCCCGGCAAAGTGTGTCTTCGGTGTAAGAGCTGGGAATTTTCTTGGATTCATCGTCAATTAAAGAGGAATAGAGGCGAACCCTGAGAAAATCAAGGCTTTTCTCGACATGAAGACACCTCGAAATATCAAGGACGTTCAGAGGTCACTGGAAGAGTGGCTGCACTCAACAGATTTGTTTCCAGAGCGATCGACAAGTGTCTTCCGTTCTTCAAGGTGCTTAGAAAGGCCTTCGAGTGGGACAAAGGATGTGATGAGGCTTTTGATCAGCTCAAGTCATACCTTGGATCTCCTTTGCTCTTATCTCGACCAATAGTGGGGGAGAGGCTATTTGTTTATCTAGCGGTCTCTGAATTAGCTATAAGTGCAGCTATTGTGAGGGAGGATGTTGGGGTTCAAAGGCCTGCATACTTCAATAGTAAGGCCCTTCGGGGATTTGAGCAGAATTACCCTCGCATGGAAAAGTTAGACTACGCCTTGATACATGCCTCTAGGAAGATGAAGCCCTACTTTCAAGCCCATTCTATGGTCGTCCTCACTGACTCCCCACTAAGACAGGTCTTATATAAACCTGAGAAGTCAGGAAGATTGATGGCATGGTCCATTGAGCTAGGGGAGTATGACCTTACTATCAGCCTAGGACGACCATCAAAGGGAAGGCACTGGTAGATTTTATCGCAGAGTTTACATGGGAAGAGGTCGAGGGTGAGAATAGCTTAAAGGCTATAGAAGGGTCAAACAGCAACGTCTTTCGACACCCCGAAAGAGGTTAAGCCCAAGAGAGTCAGAGATGGGATAGCCGAGAATGAGGAAGACCAGTACCTCTTTAGGCAGGGAATTATGTTAAAAGAGGGTTTTCATCAGATAAGGACATATGGAACCTCTTCGTTGATGGGTCCTCTTACGAAAGTGGGATCGGTGCAGGCCTAATACTTTTAAGCCCGGATGGTACCAACATCGAATATGACCTAAGGTTCAACTTCAAGGCGTCGAACAACGAGTCAGAATACTAGGCCATGATAGCAGGCCTCTCATTGGCAAGAACCGTTGGTATAAGACGATTACTCCTTCACAGTGACTCAAGGTTGGTTGTTAATCAAGTATTGGGGGTTTATGAGGCCAAGGACGAGAGGATGGCCAAATACCTGAAGAGGGTGAGAACGATACTTGAAGGCCTCGAGGAGGTAAAGATGAAGAGAATACCTCGATAAAAAAATAGTCATGCAGACGCATTAGCAAGACTAACTTCGGGAACGAGGATAGATATCAGAAGGACAGTCCTAGTTGAGATATTACCCAAATCAACCATTGAAGAAGAAGAGGTTAGTAATCTTTGTCTCAATTTGGGCCTAAGGGACTCATGGATGGATCCCCTTATCAGATACATCAGAGATGGGGTGTTACCAGAGTCAAAGTTAGAAAGGAGGAAATTGAGGTATAGGGCAGCAAAGTTCTCAATAATAGAAGATGTTCTATATAGGAAGGGATTCCTGTTACCTCTGCTCAGATGCGTCCATCCAACCGAAGTTCCCCACGTCCTACAGGAGGTACATGAGGGTTCTTGCTCCAGTCACCTAGGAGGAAGACCTTTGACGAAGAGGATTGTCACGCAAGGATATTAGTGGTCGACCTTGACCAAAGATGCAGCATCTTATGTAAAGAGGTGCGACAAATGTGAGAGATTCTCCACAATCCCCCATCAACCTCATCAGCCTATAACATCTATCAGTTCCCCTTGGCTATTCGCAGTATAGGGGATTGACTTAGTAGGTCCCCTACCAAGGGCTACAAATAATTACAGATTGCTGATAGTTTCCATTGATTACTTCTCCAAGTGGGTATAGGCAGAGCCGAAGGTCACGATTACAGAGCAGAAGACCTTCCAATTTATTTGGAAAAACATCATATGTAGATATGGCCTCCTGAATACCCTCATTTCGGACAATGGAACACAGTTCGAGAATTCTTCCCTGGAAAAATACTGCGAAAGAGTTGGGATAAAGAAGTTTTTCTCTTTTCCTGGTCGACCTCAGGCAAACGGTCAGACCGAATTCACCAACAGAACAATCCTCGACGAGATTAAGAAGAGGTTGGAAGAGGCTAAGGGAAGATGGAATGAAGAGGTTTATGCTGTTTCGTGGGCCTATAGAACGACGGCTAGGACACCTACGGGGGAGACCCCATTTATTATGTCACATGGCTCAGAGGTCGTCATACCCACAGAGGTTGGACTCCCTGCTCATAGGGTTCAGGCCTACGACCCCGAGAAGAATGGGGAGGAGAGAAGACTCGACCTAGACTTGATCGAGGAGAGAAGGGAAGATGCAAAAGTCAGGCAAGTAGCCTATCAGCACAGAACAACAAAGTTTTACAATCAGAGGGTAAAATCAAGGCCCATAGTTGTAGGAGATTTGGTACTGAAGAAGGCGTTACAGAAGGCGAACAAGCTTCATCCAAATTGGCATGGCCCTTACAAAGTAATTGAGGAGGTTGTTCCAGGAACCTACAGACTAGAGAACCTCAAAGGGGAACCATTTTCCAATCCTTGGAATGCTGATCATCTAAAAAATTATTACATATGATGTTGTAAGAGAGTGTGTAAATGTATCATCTGAGGAAGAGATTATTAATGAGAAGATCAATTTCCATGTCAATTATTGGTTCATTGTGCTCTAGTGGTAGAATTAATGGGGATAACATCTTAGTTGATGACCTCAGACCTTATAACATCACGATTTGGTGACAAGGTCTGTGGTCAGACATCATGCTTGGATGACCTCAGACCCTTAACATCATTAGTTTGGTGAAATTATTAATAGGGATAACATATTAGTTGATGACCTCAGACCTTATAACATCATGATTTGGCGACAAGGTCTGAGGTCAGACATCATGCTTGGATAACCTCAGACCCTTAATATCATTAGTATTGGTGAAATTATTAATGGGGATAACATCTTAGTTGATGACCTCAGACCCTATAACATCACGATTTGGTGACAAGGTCTGAGGTCAGACATCATGCTTGGATGACCTCAAACCCTTAACATCATTAGTTTGGTGAAATTATTAATGGGGATAACATCTTAGTTGATGACCTCAGACCTTATAACATCATGACAAGGTCTAAGGTCAGACATCATGCTTGGATGACCTCAGACCTGGTGAAATTATTAATGGGGATAACATCTTAGTTGATAACCTTAGACCTTATAACATCACAATTTGGTGACAAGGTCTGAGGTCAGACATCATGCTTGGATGACCTTAGACCTAGTGAAATTATTATTGGGGATAACATCTTAGTTGATGACCTCAGACCTTATAACATCACGATTTGGTGATAAGGTCTGAGGTCAGACATCATGCTTGGATGACCTCAGACCTGGTGAAATTATTAATGGGGATAACATCTTAGTTGATGACCTCAGACCTTATAACATCATGATTTGGTGACAATGTCTGATGTCAGACATCATGCTTGGATGACCCAGACCCTTAACATCATTAGTTTGGTGAAATTATTAATGGGGATAACATCTTAGTTGATGACCTCGGACCTTAAAACATCATTAGTTTGGTGAAATTATTAATGGGGATAACATCTTAGTTGATAACATCAGACCTTATAACATCATGATTTGGTGACAAGGTCTGAGGTCAGACATCATGCTTGGATGACCTCAGACCCTTAACATCATTAGTTTGGTGAAAATTATTACATGGCAAAGAAAATCCAACAAATAATTCAACAAGAGAAGAAATAAGAGCCCTCCTTAGAGGTTGACAGATTGAGTTACAAATGGCAAAAATATAAAGTAACATTGTTCATCAGAGGTTATAATTCAAATATATAGTGAAAAAGTACAAAACCTTCACAACTAAGATGTCCTAAGGGTTTGCAGGGACAGTGCTGGCATCCTCAGCCTGATTCCCTTGGCCGACGTTGGTCACCTCAGCCCCATCATCTCTGGGGTTGGCTCCCTCAGTCTCTGTAACATCCAGTGGAGCCGTCTCTGCATGGGCAACGTCTTCCTCTTCAACCTCTTGAAGGACTTGGGCAAATTGTGGGTTACCAAAACCCAGACCTATGAAGTTAGAGGCTTTCAGTCTCCCTGACTCCTTCTCCTTAGTAGCCGCCCATTTGCCAGTAGCCTTAATACCTCTTTTGAGGTACTCAAAGCCGAAGCTGATGAATTCATAGGAGACTTTATAATCGTCTAGAATCCCCTCAGAAGCATCCTCAAGGGCTGCCTTCACTGCAGCGTCAACCTTCTGCTGCAGAACGTCGTCCTTGGCCTTCAGAGCAATGGTGTGGTCCTTTTTAAGCTTGGAGATTTCTTTCTCCATCTCCTTAACCTTCTTATCAGTCCCCTCCAAGTAAGACTTCAGACGACCTACCTTTGCATTTAGAGAGCTTTGAACCTTCTCGGCCTCTTGGCCTTTCTGGATGAGGGACAACTTCTTCAGAGTCCAGTTGGCAAGATGATGTATAGCAACGAGGCCCTGTAAATCACGAGGCCGTGTATATAAGTTGAAATTCAAAGAATAGTTACACTTCGAAGTTAAACTGAAATTCGAAGTCATACCTGAATAGACCTATGAAGGCCAAACTCAACCAACATAGGTGTGTCCATGGATCGACAAAAGTATTTGTCAGCGTTGGTCATAGCAGAGCCGATGGCATTCAATGCCTACAAACTGTGGCCTATGATGCTATCATTAATTTTTAGTTTCTCTATACGAGCAGCCAATGCATCCTCAGAAGAAATAGGGATGGCATCATCCCCACCTTTCTTCTTCTGCCTCTGATCCTCAGGGGCAGGATCGACAACCTTTATCTTCTTGGTGGCCTCAGCCCTCGAGGTTGAGGGAGGGGGAGGAGGAGCATTCAGACCTACTTTTTTTACGAGCTTCGTTAAACTAGATGATGCCATCTCCCACAACTCATCAGATATTCCCTTTTGGACACTCTGTAAAATAGAAAGGTCTGAGTTAGACAGTTAGACATACATAAATTCAGAAGTATAACTTGTTAAAATAAAAAGAACTTACGAAGATCTGTCAGAGGGCTTCCCCCAAGACTGATCTCAGAGAGATAGTAGGGGGTCATCAGGTGTTCGAACTTGACAAGAAGACCATTATCTCCCTGATCCTGAAGGTCTTTGACCTTCTGAAGATTGTTTAGGCTTAGCCGAGGGTCGGCTCTGGCACCCATTGTTACCTTTCCCCATCTCAGGGGTATCCCCGGCTCTAATGAGGAAGAGGGGGCACTTGAAACAAATTCCTATGGACCTGATGCAAAAAATTAGTGTGGCTTCTAATTATGATTCAAGGTTTCGGTGATCTGCAACATCTTTTTATTTGACTTTCGAGCTAAGAAATAATAATAGCTTGGATGATTCCTGGCAGACGAAGGGACATAACATCCCGTGAAGATTTGGACTGGAAGGTCTGAGTGACGGACAACCTTCCAGAGGATAATGGCTCCAATTATCACCCTCCAAGCATTGGGTGACAACTGGGAAGGAGCTAAGTTAATGTAAGCCAATATAGCTCCGATGATAGGATGGATAGGCAAACGAAATCCTAACTTGAACATCTTTTCATATAAGCAGATCTCACCATCTTGACTATTATAATCCCTCTTTTCCCTCAGAGGTATCCTGAGTTTTATAGAGGGACTTATGGAATATAGATGTCTGAAGTCCAGAAGGTCGACCTCACTAACTTTACTCTCAATCTCGGCCACCTCATAGGTGTCAACGTCACTCTCAACACCATCATCGTCACCTGGCTCAAGTCGGCCCGAGAAGACGATGGGGCACCACCTGGAAACCTCTGAGCGAACTCTGCCCCTTTGACTGTCGATAAAGGAATGACTTCAAGAATCGGTGGAACAGCCACACTTGGTCCAATAATCTAAACCTCTGAAGAAGAGGTTGATGTGCTTGAACTTTTGTGAGATGAGGCCCGACTGGAAACCTCTACCTGATCAGGGACCTGATCTTATTGATTTGTGAAGTCCATGGCCTCTTAGAAGGAGTCCACAAATATAGGGTCTGAGGTGGATGACTCAGACTCCGACATTAGAGAGGGTTCAGTAGGAACCTCTACTTCGTTAGCTGGTTCAGTTGGATCAGGTTATATGACCTTCATAGGTGGTGGAAAGATAGGTCCGAGGGGGAATTCTTCGGCCCTACGAGCTTCCTCTTGCGCTCTTTCTATTTGTCTAATTTTATCCAAGGTCTTCTCCCTAAGAGAGGGGAATTCATCTAAGAGTTGGTAAAGGGGTCTGAGCATATGAGGCAGACGCTAGACTTACAGACCCTCCTAAATTACAAACAAGATTGGCAAATTTAATTAAAGATCAAGCTGTTAAACTTTGAACAAAAATGACGAAGAACAATTAAGAACAGTTCGCCGAAAAAACCAGTAGTTTCACCGGAAACCTCTTAAGGCTCACCGAAAAATGCAAAAGTAAGAACAAAGGCAGAAAAATGAAGAAGAAGGTATGGCAAGGGGTACCTCAAGAAAGGTGATGATAATTAAGGAAGGAATCCCAAGGAATGATCACCCCAAAGCGCTTCAAATCAGAGATCTTCTAGAGAGAGAAAGTTGGAAAAATGATCACATTCGGAGAAGTAGAGAAATGAGGAAGAAAGAGAAGAAAATGGGGTTTAAACCCTTAGTTATGAGTGCACGCGTCCCAAGGACCATCATTGCCTAGGGATCCCAAAAGACAACCAACATCATCAAGCCTGTCAGGCACGCTATCCACTACAGTAATTGACAAGTGTCAAAAAAGGAATATTGGTACAAAGCACAAGGACCTCGGAGTTGTAGACCCCATATTCACCTGCTCTCGCATATAACTAAGGTCTAGGGGGTGATTGATATTCCCTGAATGTACCCCCTCGGCTCAGAGATATCAACCTCGGCCATGAAGATGTCCAATGTTAGAGGGTCCTTGGATTCATCACTAACAGTCTCGTCCAAAGGAAAGGTCGACCACGACCGACGTTGCTAGTTACCTCAGCAGGTGAGGTCACCATGATCCAGGGGCGATAATCCACCTGATCTTCCAAGAATTGCAACCTCAGCTCGAAAGATGAAGAGGTTTCCATCCCATCATCAACGTCGGTCTCAGCTAGGGATCGACCGACGTTCCTGCTTTTCCACCACTACCTCGGCCCAGACCGATGTCATAGCTCAACATGTCTTGCCTCGGCCATCCCACTGAACCAAAGTCACCACCTCGTCCTCTTCCAGGCCGAGGTTGGGATCATTCATGGATGGCGGAGTTCTTATCAGCGTATGCATTGATGGGAACACGTGTGGAAAATCAGTTATAACAGAATCATTCCCCCCACGTGAGGGAATATTGAGGTCATCATTATCTACATGCGATCATCTAGGTGACATTCTCATATTGGTTCGATCCTCATGCACATACTCTTTGCATGCTTGGGGGGTACACTACACCCCCAGGCACTATATATAGAGGTCATCCTCTACCTTGAAAAGGACCCCAAAATACAACCCTAGCTGAAACTCTGTTCAAATATACAGTAGAGAGAGAAAGATTGAGAGATTATATCCATGGCCATTAGTGCCTTGTTTCAGTGACCTTACTCACCTGCATAGTGGACGTAGGCCTAATTGGCTGAACCACTTATATATTAATATATACTCAAATACTCTTATATTGCCATTGTTAACATTAAATTAAGCTTACAAACACCTTAAAGGGTGGTGCTAATTCCAACATCATCACCAATGTTCATTGAATATGCAGTCGTCGCTTGATCTTCCTATTCAGATGCTCGGCACGCTGAGTAGCTCGACAAGCCATGTATCTCGGTATGCCCTGTAGCTCGGGAAACGTATGTATTCGCCACGTAATGTGTTACGTGTCTTTATATGGCTAATCCATGCCAGCTGTCTAATTTTCACATCAATAGAAGCCCCCAATGTTTCACAATCGAGTTTTGATATCAGAGTGTGGAATATTTTATTCAAAAGTTTCTCGAACACCTTTGTATGCGTTGATTACTTAAAATCTCCAACACTTAGGATATTTTCCCCTAATCTCATCATTTGAGCGCGAAATGGCAAATTTGTAAATATTTTGAATCTACAACAGACGTTTGGGTATTGGCGTCTTTTTCATTATTTAACCATCGGAAACGCAATCATCTTTTCTAGTAATCATTTATTTTACTACTTTTCGAGGTAAGTCATTTAAAAGCGATAGGAAAAGGATCGTCATCTACTTTTCACTCCCAGATTTCTAAACTCTGTGTTTTCTCACTCCATTTTCATACTATCGTTCTTTCCATTGTCCGCCTTAGCAGATTTCTAAATTCTCTGTAAGAATTTCTTTCTTCTTATTTCTTTGCTTTAGTCATCATGGTTTATCTTATCGAATCTTTGGATAAATTTCGAGCCGATTTTGCAATTCCCTCCTAGATTATTCTAGAAGAACTTCCTTCTTCAACTGATTTATTTTCTCTGGCCGAGGGGCACTGGTTTCCCTCACTTTTCATAGCTGAATGTGGCTTTTCTTTTCCGCCTAATCCCCTGTGTTTGGAATTTTGCTAATATTTTGATATTGTGCCTTCAAGAGTAGCTTCAAATACATGGATGGTAGTTAATGGCGTACATAGGTTAAACCAGATTCACGGGACTCATTTAGGGATCCCTGAAATTATGTTTTGTTATAAATGGGTTACTGGTGGTACCACATTTTATTTAAAAACTAGGTTTTCCAATAGAGATTTAGTAGTCAATCTTACCGATGCTAATAGTGACTATTCTGATCATGGGGTTGTGATGGAAAATTGGCAATACCCTCCATTAAAAGGGAATGATGTGTACCAAGGTCCCAGGTGTCCACTTTATGGCAATGGGATAGGTTATTTTCAATGATTTGATTTAGCTCCGTTTATGTTTGATAAAATGCGTCACTGATATTTATATTTGCTTTTGTGGTTGATAACAAAAGGAAGCCCCCAAAAGAGAGCGATATCAATATAAAGTCTTTGAAACTCATCTGGGGTTTGCATCAATCAGTTAACGGGGAGCACGTTAAAGCGGCTTCTTATTTGTTAAAATACCAAAATACCACCTCTTCTTTCATTGCTCGTCCTCTTACCCCTCATTTGGTAATTGACCTTGATCAAGTACCAGTATCTCAAGCAACTGCCAAGGAGCCTTATTCTAATTTTGGTGCATCTATTGTTGATTTGATGATGAGGAAGAGGAGTGCTCGCGTTCTTCGCTAAAGATGCTCCTGGTACTGAAGGGGCGAAGAAGAGCAAAGGGGATGGTCCAATTGAACAGACAAAGAAAGTGGATGATATCTCCTCCAAAGGAATAATTTTACCTGTCAAGGAAGTTAGCAGGATACTTCCTGCTGTCCCAAAAGAGGCAGCACCTTTGATTGAAGGTGCTGTTATTGCACAAGAAGAGGCAGCATCTTTGATTGAAGATGCTCCTTTGAGGAGATTAAGGAGAGGTCTTGTAGAGAGACCTGTAAAAACTGCTGCTCGACCTTCTGATGTCATATGTCCTTCCTCGGGGACTAGCGCTCCAACTAGTATTACTCCGAGTTTGGCCAGGGGTTTGATCAAGTTTTGGACCATTCCAGATTATCGAGCTGCTGGAGGTTCCCTTTCAGGGGAGAAGGTCATTGATTTTGCTGCCTAACATATCACCTCAGTAAGTTTTATTATTCCTAACACTTCTTCCCATAACTGTATTCCCATTCTAACGTGAGCTTCATTTTGGGTTCCAGTTTATGACGTGATTTAATAGGATCTTGGAGAGAGATGAGGCCATTAAGGCTGCAACCTCGTCCAGCGAAATTGAAGAAGCTTTTGTTGGGTTATCCCAAGCCTTGAAGGATACTTAAAATAAATACGATGAAGATAAAGCTGCCTGGGAAAAGAAACTTTTATCCATAGAGCCAGCTCATGATCAGGCTGTAAATGCCTCCAAAGAGTTGGAGGAAAAATTAAAAGTCGTCGTTTCTAGCAAGAAAGAAACTGATGTCAAGCTTGAAGAGGCTGAATGGCGTAAGAAAGACCTTGAGGAGAGGGTGAGGCTTATCGAGGAACGTGCTTCTTTTGAGAAGATGAAGAGAAAAGCCGCGGTGAAGAAATCGTTCAGCTCTGGTTGGGATAAGGGGTGGAATAAAGCCTTGACCTCGATTACTTGCCAGATGGAATAAGCGAGTTTGAAGTACTTCAAGGACGGATGGGTCGCAGTATTAAGAGAGTTGAATGTTACGGATGATTCAGAGTTATTCCAAAAACACACTCATGGTCCTCCTCCTACTATTGACGAGGAAGAGGAAGAGGAAGCTGCATCTGATGAGTCTTCTTTGATGCTAGTAGAATAAGTCCCTGTTGCTAACGCTCCTCAACCCTCCGAACAAGTTCAACAAGCGTCAACTTCTACCGAGAAACATCAAATGCCTCCCGAGCAACCAACTTCTTCGTCCAAACCTGCTGATGATGTGATCAGGAATAAGGAGAAGGTGTAGCATTGCTCGACTTTTTATTTATGTTGTTCTTCTATTTTTGTTTCTTTCTTGTAATTTTGGTTGTAATCTCTCCTTTTATGAGCAGTAAAATGGGATGTTGTCATCTAATCTAAATATCTCCTTGACTTGTTCTTGTTTATATCATTGCTGATGTGTTTTTACTTGTCTTTGTTAGTTCATTGCCATGATGGAACTTTTATCAGCTCATGACACAGAATTGATGAAAAATGTAATGATTACTTCAAAGCGGGTCATGCAGATTTTACTAAGGCTCAAATAATTGATATCCTTGGACTTGATGCTTCTGAGCAGGCAGTTGATGCGTACCAATACTTAAAGTGTCTACTTAATCGTGTCGTGGCTAATAACGTGGATTATTACGAAATGATAGAAGACCTTCAAGGGATGACCGAAGAACTTAAACTTTAACATAAAAGAACCACTGCACTCTTACACGAAGGTTATGAGAAAAAATACCAACAATTGAATGCTGATAGGGGCTATGATAAGTTCGTCTCTACCTATGAGAAAAAGGAAAGCGTGCTGAAGCTTGAGATCGAAGAGCACATGAATATTTCCAAGCTACTAGAGCAAGAAATTATTGCATTGCAAGAGGAAGTGAAGCAACTCAGATCTACTGCCTCATCTTCTCCGGGAGCCCTGGTTCCAGTTAACGATGAAGGCTTTTCCTTTCTAGAGACCAAAAACGCTGCCTTGAGGGAGGAGTAGGAGATTTTGAAATGAACCGGATATGCCTAGTCTATTCGTGGCAGAGCAAGGCCTTCTACCCGTGGACGAGCAAGGGATGGTTGGATCAATATTGAAGAGACGAGGACCCAAATGGCTTTGAAAAATCAAGTCGTTCAATTGATGGAAAAAAATTAGGCCTTGGCAGAGATGTAAAAAAAAATCCAAAGTCTTACCGACCAACTCTCCAACCAGAGCTCTGCCCTGGAGAATAAAAAAATATTGGTGAAGAAGATCCACGAGGAACTTAAAAGATTGACCTATCAATTTCACAAGCAGCCTAGGGAGTTCTGAATGGCGGGATACAATGAAGCTTTATGCCACCTCGATGCTCGGTTGCAACAATCCAACAATGAGGGGTATAAATAGGGATGTTTGAATGCCTTATGTGTAATGAAAGTTGATCGAGGACTATCCTTGTGGGATTGGTGTGAGCCTGGATTACTTGACTTGTCAGTTCCTCCTTGTAAACTAGATGTCAGCTAGATTCTAGCACGTGCCATTCCTTGGTGTTTGATCTTTAGGTATCTTGATGATTACCATCTTCATTCAGAGTTTGAGATATCTCGTCCTCAATATTTGCTTGATCGACCATGTCTGAGCAACATCAGAATGTTACAAGATATGAACTTTATCAATTCTCCCTATGCGTTGGATGACCCTCCGACCGGGATGGAACCCGTGGAAAAATCAAAGGGAAAGAAACCCATAGAATAGGAAATTTGTATTCAATGAAACACAATTCATGTTTATGTGGTCTGCTTGTATTTAATGAAGAAAATTTGGTCTTTGTTCAATGGGTTTCTCGTTTTTATTAATGAATGTATATATGCATATATATAGAGAGGGACAATTTGTCCTGTTCTGCCTAGATAATGGAGCTTGCCCCATTTGCTACCTAGTTGTAATGACTTATCACTTATTAGTGCCTAAGCAATGGGGTGATTTTCATCCCATGTTCCTGCTTAGTTGTAGTAATCACATTGGGATTACCTTGGTGCCTAGACAGTAGATGCCCCGTGAGGTCACCCATCTTTTTGCCTAGTTTGGGATATCTCTTGAGATCATCCATGATCAAATAGGCTTTGCCTTGTATGATTGATATGCCAACTGTGTTGGTCAAATGTATTAGTGCCGACTAACCGGAGTTGGTGGTTACTGATGTTGATCAACCGAAATTGATGTAGTGTGTAGCACGAGTATTCCAACAAAAATTAAACAAAAAGACGACATATGGAAAAACCAACACTTTTATTAATGTAAGGAGAAATGCATACTTGTAAGTTTGTATTACTGGTAATACTTGCGCAAATGCTCTGCATTCCATGCATCTTTAAATTCTTCCCTCTCTAAAGCTTCTATTCTGTAAGTCCCAAGGTGAACAATTGTAGTTACTCGGTAGGGACCATGCCAATTAGCCTCTATCTTGTTATGCTTCTGAATCACCTTCTTGAGCACAAATCCCCCTCCTTAAGTTCACATTTCTTCACTCTTTTGTTGTAGAACATGGTTGTTCTCTGTTGGTAGGTTGCGTTCCTGATTGCCGCATCTTCTCGAACTTCCTCGAGCATGTCCAGGTCTAAGAGTCTCATCAAATCGCTTATAAAAGAGTTAAAATTGAGTACCCTGTGTGTAGTCAGGCCCAATTCAACTCGGATAACTGCTTCGCTTCCAAAGGCTAGCATGTAGGGTGATTCTCCAGTAGTTGTTTGAGGCGTTGTACGATATTCCCAGAGTACGGAATGTAGCTCGTTATTCGTCTTTTCTGATGAGTCTTCCACCGTTAGTTGATCGGGCACTATCCTTGATGATTTCGTAACATCCATGGGTTATTCTACATTAGACTCTTATTGGTCGGGGGTATCTGGGTAAGTGAATTCCGCGATGAAATTGACCACCGCTTGTCCTTTGAGTGAGGACCTTATCTCATAAACAATATCATTTACCAGTTCGACCGCCCAGTACATTAGTATTTCAAACTTTTCTGGCTTGTACAAGGCATGTCTAAGTGGCATATCAGTGTACACCACTATGGTATGGGCATGGAAATAAGGTTTCATCCTCCTACTCGCTTCAACTAGAGCCAATGCCCTAGCTTTTCCAACTTTGGATATCTAATTTCTACTCCTTGGAACGCTCTGCTGGTGTAGTACACGGGTTTTTGTACTCTATCCTCCATTCTTATCAACGCCGAACTGACTGCGTTCTCTAAGACAGCTAGGTACAAGTATAATATTTCGCCCATAACCGACCTAGATAGAAGTGAAGGTGTCCCTAAATATTTCTTCAATTCTTAAAATGCCTGCTCGTATTCGTCATTCCATTCAAAAGTTATCCTAAGGGTCTTAAAGAATGGGAGATATCTGTCTGTTGCTCTCGATACAAACCTGTTAAAAGCTGCGACTCGGCCTATGAGGCTTTGCACTTCCTTCTTCGTAGCTGGAGATCGTAATTCCAGTAGAGCTTTGATCTTATCTGGATTCTCTTCGATGCCTCGCTGATTCATAATATACCCGAGGAACATGCCTTCTCGTACATCGAATATGCATTTCATCAGGTTCAACTTCATCTTATATTTATCCATTTGATCAAAGGTTTGGGCGAGGTCAGCTAGATAGTCGACAGCTTTCTTGCTCTTAGTTAGCATATCGTCAACGTAAAACTCCATGATTTTGTCAATTTCCTCTGCGAAGACTTTATTCATCAACCTCTGGTACGTAGCGCCTGCATTTTTAAGTTCGAATGGCATGACATTATAGCAGTATGTTCCCCTTGGGGTAATGAAAGAAGTACTCTCCCTATCTTCTGGTTTCATCTTAATCTGGTTATAGCCGGAGTAAGTATCCATGAAGCTCAATAACTCGTGCCCCGAAGCAACGTCCACCAGCTGATCAATTCAGGGCAAGGGAAAGTGATCTTTTAGGAAAGCTTTATTTAGATCAGTGAAATCTACACACATCCTCCGCTTGCTATTCTTCTTTTTTACCATAACAACATTGGTTATCCAGTCGGGGTATTTGACATCTTAGATGAAGGAGGCCTTTTGTAGCTTCTCGACTTCTTCTTGGATTGCCTGGTTCTGCTCTAGGCTAAATACCCTTCTTTGATACTTCACCTGCTTGGCCTCCTTGTTAACATTGAGCTCGTGGCATAGGAAAGTAGGGTCTATCCCTAACATGTCTTCGTGGCTCCATACGAAAGCTTGCTTTCTATGTCGTAGAAATTCCAATAGCTCTTATTTTATAAATAGATCCAGAGAAGTGCTGATTTCAGTTGTTCGTTCTGGTCGTTCATCATCCAAAATGATGTTGTCTGTATTTTCGATGACTTGGTCCTTCACAAGTTGAGATTCATCTCTGGGGTCTAAAGTATCGATCTCCGCCTCTTCAGACTCATCCACCTGGTGGGTGGTGGATTGCTTTCTCGTCTCTTCCATTCCTTCCTGCTCGGCAAAATGAATGGTAACATTCCCGAGCTACTTTTTTATCACCTTTTATAATTCCAACTTCAAAATTAGTCGAAAACTTCAAGCACTGGTGTATCGTGGATGGTATAGCCTCAAACTTCTTCAGGCCTACTCTTCCCATGATTATGTAATAGGCTAATTGGGCATTCTTATCCATTACGAAAAAAGCATACTTTTTCTGTTCCGCAGGCAGGCTAGGTGCCGTCCAACTTGATCGTCCCAAATGGGAAGACCTTCGCTCCTGTAAAACCGTGGAGAGGCCTGTGATATGGCTTCAACTGGGCTAACTTCAAATTCAAACTATCAAAATAGGGGTAGAACATTATGTCTGTAGAGCTACCATTATCTACCAATACACATGAAATCACTACATCCTTCATTCTTATCTTGACCACTAAAGTATCATCATGAGGATATAGTACGCCAGAAAGATCATTTTTGGAAAATCCAATGACTAGTTTGTCCCTATTCACCTTCCTCGGATGATCGTCCCCAGTTAATTTATACGTTGTATGTAAGAACAAGCTTGAGCCTCATTGAGGTAAGCTTTTCGTTCGGCAGTATGATCTCTTCCCCCTGCATCGCCACTTGTAATCACATTACATTCAAATGATCCAAAATGGATGGAAAATACCATGCGTTCCGATTGCTTTGGTTTTTTGGGGAGGTCGGGATCATCCTCTAGATTATCTTCGTGGCTCCTCTTGTTATCATCTCTTGGTCGGCGAGGAGATTTGGACCTTTGTCTTCCTCTTTCGCTAGTCTTCCCACCATTCTGGCGATTGACGAACTTACTCAATTTTATGTGCCTGATGAGTGCTTTGATCTCGTTCTGGAGAGCTATGCAGCATTTGGTCGTGTGGCCGTGATCTCTATGGAACTTGTAATATTTGGACTTATCCCTCTTATTGGGTTATGTCCTCATTTTCTCTAGCCAATTTAGCTCCTCGCTGTTCTTGATCTCTTCCAGAATATGGTTTATATCCACCTTCAAGGGCATGTAATTCCCATACTTCTTCAATTGCTCGAACGCTTCCTTAGATTTTGGTCGTTTGACGTTCCCATTGCACTTTTGGTCCATCTTCTCGACTGTACCTTCAGCCTTGGTCTCTACTTTAGTGCCACGGTTCTTCTTCATAACCATGGACTCTTCGGCATTCATGATCTTGGCTGCCTTTGCCATCAGTTCTTCCATAGATTTAGGGGGTCTTTAGCCAATGTATAATATAACTTGTCCGATAATAGACCGCTCATTAGAGCTGTTATTACTGTTTTCTCCTCATAGTCAATCACTTCCAGCTTCTTGTTATTAAAACGAGTGATGTAATCCCTGGTGCTTTCTCCTGATTTCTCCCTCACACTTAGTAGGTGTGCTACTCTCTTAACTGGCTTTACTCCAAAGCAGAAGTTTCCTATGAATAGCTCCTCCAATCGATGGAAAGTAGAAATCTTGCCCCTTAGAAGGTTATTGTACCAAATCTGGGTTGATCCAGTGATGGTTCCGAAGAAAGCCCTGCACCGCATCTTGCCTGGAATTGCATAGATGTCAGCAGCGGCCTGGTACTACTCTATGTGGAGGACGGGATGAGTTTTCCATCATATTTGGGTGTCACTACCGGGGCTTTAAACTTTGATGGTGTGGGAAAATCCACTACCGTCTGCACGAAAGGTGACCTTTGGATAAAAGTTCTTTGTAGAGGATTCTTAGCCTTAGCCATTTCCCCTAATCGGTCTTCCAATATCTGAATGGATCCCTTCCATGCATCATTTGTAACCATGGGCTTATTTATCCGAGCAATAAAGCACGCTGTATTCTCCCCTTGGGATCTTTCATTGAAGGATCCTGGGTGTGATTGGGCAGAACCCTCCCTTAGATCGGTTGGTCGTTGAGTATTCCTCGGCGTAATCCTAGGGGGATTCCCATTCCTCATAGGGCCCAAACGATCAAAAGGGGAGACTCTGCTCAACCTTTCCAGAGCGTTTGTTCCCTCAGGATTTAAAGTGACATTTGGTGTAGAATTTGTAGCTCTGATAGATGAAGTTCATCCACGTTGATACGAAGGATTATTGGACCTCTCAATATCACGAGAGTCACTGCGCCTGGGCTAAGAAACATTCGAGAATAGTGTACGTCTAGTTCTTGAGGATGGCAGGTGATCCGTTACGAACAGTCTGAATGAGTTGACGCATAGTTTCTTACATAGCCGTTTGCCCTTGGGCCAAGTTGGCTACTATTCTTATAAGTTGATCGATAGTTGGAGGAGCATAGGGATTTGGAGGGCCCCCGCTATTGTTCCGGGTGCTAGATTCTGGGATCCTAGCCATTAGTAAGAAGTTTTTGGTGAAAAACCCTACGTATAGTCATTTCCCACAGACGACGCCAATCTATTGATGTAAAAAACTAGATTCGATCTAATTAATTAATCACAAATAAAAAGGAATAAAGAAAATAAGACATTATATTTTTAAAGTGGTTCAGCCCAATGAGAATGGCCTACATTCACTGTTCTTGTATTGCCAATGTGTTCCCTAATCTCAATGATGATTACAAGAGATTAATTGCCCGCTTATGGGGACTGTTACAATGTATTTATAGCCTTGGGTTATCAGTATGAATATATAAGATTCCGTTATTTGATTGACATATACATCTGTACAATAAGAATGTTCATTAAACCCAATGTTCATTGAATATCCAGTTGTCGCTTGATCTTCCTGTACAGATGCTCGACACACTGAGTAGCTCGACAGGCCATGTAGCTCGGTATGCCTTGTAGCTCAGGGAGCGTATTTGTTCGCCTCGTAATGTGTTACGTGTCTTTATATGGATAATCCACGTCAGCTGTCTAATTTTCGCATCAACACCCAGGTTGTCTTGTTGATAGGCCGTGGAAGATGATAGTTATTTAGGGGCGTATCCAGTGGGGTGACTCTTGGAAGGATGGTCTTAGAATCGTTATATGATGTGATTATAACTATTCTTATGAAAGTGATATTTATAGAGATGATAAAGCATTTTATGAAATGAAATAAATTGCTTTGAATAAGTTTCCTAAAGAGAAAAGGAATTGTGAAGTCAAATGGTGTAAAGCTGAAATGGAGTCCCATTAAATAAGATCTAGATATCTTCTTATGCATAAATGAATTTTCATCATTGTTATTGATATTGCGCTAGGTTATGATGTTAGATTGAGAGGTGAGGATTCTTATTAATCGTGGAGAGCGAGATAAGCTTATTCATGATGCTTTATTATTTATAACTGTCATGCTTTTTATTCACATGGTGATCATACCAAATCGGGCTCTGACCCATTTATATCTCTTTCCTCTTGCATGAATCTTATATTCTCCCATGTGCTCCGTCGCCCGGACGCCCGTATTGACCTCTCTATCCCAGTGTCTTGGAGCTATAACACATTGCGGATGTTATAGGATACTTGCTATAAACATTTATATTCTTTTGTACTCTAGTCATGATCAGTTTATATATTTCAGGTGCGTTGCCTAAGTTTTGTACTTGTTTAATATAATGGGATATTTTACTTTAATACTCGGTGTAACCTTCTTGTAAGGGTTTGTTAACCGGCAGCTTATTCAGTTATTTTTATGTACATGATTGTTGATCTAATATCTGTCTTTATTTATATCCACCTTCTTTTTAACTTGGATGGTTTAAATATTTTTCTTTAACTTACAAAATAATTTTGACATCCTTTTTCTACAATAATTGGTAGTTATCTCGTATTATTTATTATATGACAGTGATGCTAAGAATGGACCGTCTATGATTCCTGTAATTATTAGAGTATCGAGATGGCCACCTCTTATTTTAATAAGCGGGGTGTCACGGATAGTATCAGAGCATCAGGTTCTAGAGTCTTCAGGATCTATGCTGACTTATCACGTTCCACCGTAGCGTTATTTGATATCGAGCCCTATTGTTAGGACTGTTTTGTTTGTATATGTTTACGATCTTCTGCAAAGATAAATTGTTTCAAATGGTATTCTAATTTAGTTGTTTCTTCGTATCAGATGCCGCCTAAAATAGGTCGCCCTACGAGGAGAAATAGAGTTGTAGAAGATAATGTAGAACCTCCACCGCCACAGCAAGGTACTATTAATGCCGCTGCGCACCCAATATTATTGCCCAGGTGGTTAATGCAGTGATGACTGCCGTGGTTCAATAATTTCCTCAAGCCCAACAATCGATAGTTCAGGAGGTGCAGGCCCATGCGGGACCTTCTCCGTGGGAAAGAGTCAGAGAAGCTTTCTTGAAGGGTCATACCCCAAAATTCCAGGGTGGTTCTGATGTAATTATATCCAATCAATGGAAGAAGGACATGCATCATCATCTTCGCATGGTAGACTTTAGTGAGGAACGAAAGCAAATCATTGCTACTTTTAAACTAGTAGGAGCAGCCTTACACTGGTGGGAGTCATGACCACGCCATAATAATGAGATACCATGACTATATCGGACTTTTGGGTTTTGTTCGGTGAGGAGAAAACTTTAAGATGTAGTTCAAGGTGAACGTTCTGTGACAGAGTATGAGGAAGAATTTACTCATCTGGCTAATTTTGTGTCGGTTGAGGTAACTCCAGGAGAAAGGAGGATATCAAAGTTTATTAGAGTTTTGAATTGGAGAATACGAAAACACTTGTTGGGAAACCCAACTTTACAAACATTTAGGGATGTTATGAATGCCGCATTACTTCATTGTCAAGATCATTGTTTACATGTACAAGGAAGTAAGAAAATTTCAGTTTTTTGGCAATATAGTAAGCTGGGAGGCAATGGTGCCAGATGAGCACTATTCTCGTCTCAACCATCGGGAAGTAATAAAAAGGAAAGGGACAGCCAACAAGGAGATTTTTCCAAAAGACAGCATTTCGTGGGATTTAATTTTGGTAGTAGTGGTTTTAGGCACGGTCAGGGTGCCCATCAACAGTAGCAGGTAGGCTAGCAAGGCCAGATAGGTCGGGGGTATTAATGGGGGTCGAAGCCATCTGGGTCAAGGCTTTGGATAGTTCAGAAATAATAGGGGCCGTAATCAGGAAAATATGGCGGGTCGTTGTTTTCAATGTGGGGAGTTGGGTCAATATAGGAAATCTTGTCTACAGTTGATTGGGGGACAGTTTCCTTGAATTCCACAGCATCAGCAGGCACAACTACCACCACTAGTGCCTAATCCAGTCGTCCCTCCACAACAGGGACAATTACAGTATGGGCGTGTCTACCATATTCAGGATGCTATGCTTCCTCCAGCCCCGCCCGCGCCGCCAGCTATCGAGGGTAAGTTTCCCATTAATGGGCACATAGGTTGTGTATTATTTGATACGGGTGAGACGCACTCGTTTATTTCTAGAAATTTTTCTCAATCGACGGAATTAATTAAATCTGGGGAAAGCAGTTTTACTAGTGTCGAATCCTCTACGGGTGATGGTTCGCTCATTCTCTTTGTTTGTAAAAGAGTAGAAATAAACCTTGGTAACTTGTGTTTTGAGGCCGATTTGCTCGTCCTTGATATGGTCGGGTATGATGTTATCTTGGGTATGGATTGGTTAGTGAAATACCGTGCGATAGTAAATTATTATGGGAAGAGTATAGTCTTTGCTATTCCGGGGCAAGAGATGTTTCTAGTGTCTATGCCTATTTCAGAGGGAGGTTCTAGCACGTATTTATATTGTATTGCGGAGGAGACTTCTCGTGATATAATAGTTTCCTTAGATCCGATTCCCGTTATTAGAGACTTTGAGGATGTTTTTCGGGAGATACCGGGTTTACCTCCAAGTCAAGAGATTAAGTTTGTGATTTATTTAGCATCTGGAATGCGGCCAATTGCTAGGGCTCCGTACCGTATGACTCCTGTTGAAATAAGGGAGTTAAGAGATCATATTCAGAAATTATAGAGCAGGGGTTTATTAGGCATAGTACGTCGCCATGGGTTGCTCCTATATTGTTTGTAAAGAAGAGAGATGGTTCCCTCCGGTTGTGTTTGGATTATCGGGAGTTGAATAAAGTTGTCATCAGGAATAATTACCCACTACCTCGAATCGATGATTTGTTTGATCAACTAAGGGGAGCGTCATACTTCTCTAAAATAGATTTGAGGACGGGGTATCATCAATTGAGGGTTCGAGAGCAGGATGTGACCAAAATTGCGTTTTTAACTAGATATGGGTGTTATGAGTTTTTGGTCATGCCTTTTGGGCTAACCAATGCTCCTGTAGTGTTTATGGACCTTATAAATAGAGTGTTTCGGGACTTCCTGGAATAGTTTGTTTTCGTGTTTATTAATGACATCCTAGTTTATTCTCAGACGGAAGTCGATCATGCTAAGCATTTACGGTTGGTCCTGCAAACGTTGAGGGATCATCAGTTGTATTCCAAGTTTGATAAGTGTAGTTTTTGGTTATAGGAAGTGCAGTTTTTGGGTCACATTGTGATGACTGAGGGCATTTAGGAAGGTCCGAGTAAAGTTATCGCGGTGAGGGAATGGGGTCAGCCCACGACACCTACAGAGATTCGTAGTTTTCTGGGTTTGGCTGGCTATTACTGCAGATTTATTAAGGTTTTTTCTAAGATCGCTAGCCCTTTGATAAATTTGACTCGAAAGGGAGTGAGGTTTATTTGGGATGATTCTTGTCAACTAGCTTTTGATGAATTGAAAGATAGGTTGACTTCTACTCCAATACTTACGTTACCGAGGTCGGGGGTGGAATATTTGGTCTTTACTGACGCATCTCTGCAAGGGTTGGGAGGTGTGTTACAGCAAAAGCATCGGTATATTGCTTATGCTTCTCGCAAGTTAAAGTCCCATGAGAAAAATTATCCAATATATGATCTGGAACTTGCTGCAGTAGTTTTTGCCTTGAAGATTTGGAGACATTACCTCCTGGGGGAGAAGTTTAGTCTTTTCACGGACCACAAATCGTTGCGATATTTATTCTCGCAGAAGGATTTGAATATGCGACAACATCGGTTGTTAGAGTTTGTGAAAGACTACCAATTTGATATTCATTATCACCCGAAAGGCTAATGTAGTAGCTAATGTGTTGAGTCGAAAACCCGAGGGGGAGTTAACAAGGGTATGGAAGGCTAAATGGAGAGCTTATCCATGAGGATGCGGTAGCAAGGGAGTTTATGTCGATGTTGACCGTTACGCCTACGATAATGATAAGATTTGATGAAGCTCAAGGAAGGGACAAATATTGTTAAGATCGTATACGCCAATTATTAGCCGAGGGAGCGAAATCCTGCACTATAAGTTCTGAGGGTGGGTTACGTTTCCACGAGAGACTTGTTGTCTTGGATGAAGGGGATTTGAGGCAGGCCGTTATGACAAAATCTCATGGGTTCAAATTTGCAGTACATTCTAGTGGAGACAAAGTGTACCAAGACATGTGCCGTCAATATTGGTGGGCGGGTATAAAACGGGACATCTCTAAATTTGTTTCCCAATGTACTACTTGTCAACTGGTAAAAGTAAACCATCAACGACCGAAGAGATTGCTACAACCCTTAGAAATACCGGTATGAAAGTGGGAAAGCATCTCGATGGATTTCATCATGGGATTGCCAACATAACAAAGCGGTCATGATTCCATTTGGGTTATCGTTGATCGTCTAACCAAGTCGGCACATTTCTTACCGGTACGCACAGATTATAATATGGATCGTTATGCTCAGCTATTTATTGCGGAGATTGTTAGACTCCACGAGGTGCCCATTAATATAGTCTTCGATTAAAATAAAAAATTTATTTCCCATTTTTGGCAAAGTTTCCAAGAAGTGATGGGAACCGAATTGAAGTTGAGTACCTCCTACCATCCTCAAACAAATGGACAGACAGAAAGAGTTAACCAAATATTGGAGGATATGCTCAGAATGTGTATACTCGATTTTAAAGGAGGTTGGGAACAATACCTTCCCTTGGTCGAATTTTCTTATAACAATTCGTACCAATTCACTATAGGTATGGCACCCTATGAAGCATTAGATGGTCGGTCGTGTAGATCACCTACTTGTTGGTTGGAAGTAGGGGATAATAAATTTCTTGGACCTTAAATGATCCAAGATACTTCTTCAAAGATTGAACTTATTCGTAACCGCATCCGAATCGCTCAAGATCGTCAAAAGAGTTATGCTGATGCGAATAGAAGGCATGTGGAATTGGAGGTTGGAGTTCAAGTTTTGGTACGGGTGTCGCTAATGAATGGTATAACGCGATTTGGGAAGAAAGGGAAGCTTGCGCCTCGTTATGTAGGCCATTTTCCCATTGTTGCAAAAGTAGGCCCCGAAGCTTACCAACTCGCTTTGCTGGAACACCTACAACAGATTCATGATGTGTTTCATGTTTCTTCCCTGAAAAAGTACAAAAGGTGTGAAGGAGCTCACTGGCACATTCCTTTGCAAGATATCAAATTGCAACCCAATATTTCATAAAAGGAACAACCAGTTGCAATTTTAGATCACGGGGAACGTAGGCTAAGATCTAGAGTGGTGCCATTAATTCGGGTCCAATGGGGACATCACAATGTCGAAGAGTCAACGTGGGAGCATGAGGACGACATGCGAGAAAAGTATCCATGCCTCTTTTTGCAAGGTACGCTTGAAGTTTGAGGGCAAAATTCCCTTATAAGGGTGGAGTATGTAATAACCCTTATTTTTGAGTAATTAATTTTATATTAAATTTTCATGTGAGGTAATTATATAAAATAATAGAAGTTGGAGTAATTATTATTTTAAGTGATTTAAAAGATAATATTTACTATATTTTTGCGTATTTACTGTTAAGAGAATGTAAATAGCATCATGTTATATTTTATAGTGTCGTTGTGCTTTAAACGACATTTAGGGTTTAAAATGAAGTTGGAACATGAAATGATTTATATTATTCCGGATACCAATTTAGAGGGCGCGGTTTTTCCTGAAACAATCGTGATAGTCAAAATAAGTACCATGTTGTATTTTTGGGTTCCGGGCACTTTTGACAGGTTATGACTTAATTATGTAGTTACGAGCCATTTTAATGGTGTATTAACATTTAAGGATGGAAAATAATGTTAAATGAATGATTAAGTCTTACAAACCTTCTTATTTCTCAATTGTATGCTTCCTAAACCTAGAGAGAAAGGGATAAAAAGAGAATTTGGGGGAAAAGAAGAGAAGGAAGGAGAAGAGAAGAAATTGAGTTTGATCTTGCATCTACAAGAAGAGAATTCGAAAATTCAGCCTTAAGGCAATTTTCTAACTTTCTAGTATATGATGTAATGTGGATAAATTATTGTGATAATTGTGAAATTTTAGGATTTGAATAAATAGTAGGTTTTGTTAAATCTTGGTGTTTAACCCTTAGATTTTGTTGTTTGTATAATTTAAGTTGGATTTATTGGTGTATTGTTGTGTAAAGTTGTTGTGGTTATGTTGTTGGTTGATGAGAAGGAATGAAGTGGAAGAATATGGGGTGAGGGTTTTGGATTTGGCATTTTAGAAGAAGGTATAACAGTGGGTCTGATAGGCGCGATCGACCACGGTCTAAAGCCCGAGCGCCCGGGCCTTAAAGGTAAGGCCTACTATTTTCTTCGATAGGTATAATTTAAGAGCGCGGTCGACCGAGGTCCCATGATCGGTCGATCGGGCCTTAAGAAATGCGCCTAATGCATTTCTTCCTAGGCAAAACTTCATAGGCGCGGTCGGCCGGAGTCCAAAGCTCGGTCGACCGATCCCCTATTTTTCACCCTGAAATACTTAGTTTCCTCTAACTTCTTTCTTTTAAGATAGGGACTTGGGAACCTTCTTGAATGAAGTAAACTAGATTATTATATTTTAGTAGTAAGGTATCCAATAACCTAGGTCATAACCGAGAGTTGGGGGCTTAAACCGGGAATTAATTTTAGTTAGTTGTTTAGAGGATGTTAAAGGGGTCTCTTTTACATAATGAGTTAGTATAGGTCTAGGGGAAAATAGATTGATATAATTGTGGACTTCGAGAATTGGGTTGAAGTAATATCATACATTATCGTTAATGCATGGAGACTATTATGGATATAATTAAACACTAAGGCTTACAATTATGACATTAAACGCTTGTGGCTCCGGATAAAATGAAATTCACATATTAAATTGGCATATCTTGTGAATGATGATTAGCATATACAAACCTCTCTAAATGTTATCATAAGGTAAGTTACGTGCATGAGGTGAAGTGCCCTGGCTAGTGAATGCAGGGTGAATATAGTCCTCAGCCATAGAATCGATTATTATATATTGTGTGATTATTTTTCGAAGTGAGGTAATTCCGGGTATGGTTATGACTCACTGTCGAAGGTATATGGATTCTTCCCAACGTCACGCGAGGTAGGATGCCTAGGTTGTCTTGTTGATAGGCCCTGAAAGATGATAGCTATTTAGGGGAGCATCCAGTGGGGTGACTCCCGGAAGGATGGTCTTATAATCGTTATATGATGTGATTATAACTATTCTTATGAAAATGGTATTTATAGAGATGATAAAGCATTTTATGAAATGAAATAAATTGCTTTGAATAAGTTTCCTAAAGAGAAAAGGAACTGTGAAGTTCAATTGTGTAAAGCTGAAATGGAATCCCATTAAATAAGATCTATAGTTATCTTCTCATGCATAAATGAATTTTCATCATTATCATTCATATTGCGCTAGGTTGTGCTTTTTGATTTAGAGGTGAGGATTCTTATTAATTGTGGAGAGCGAGATAAGCTTATTCATGATGCTTTATTATTCATGACGGTCATGCTTTTTATTCACATGGTGATCATATCAAGCCGAGCTCTGACCCGTTTATATCTCTTTGCTTTTGCATGAATCTTATATTCGCCCAGGTGCTCCGCCGCAAGGACGCCCGTATTGACCTCTCTACACCAGCGTCTTGGAGCTATAACACTTTTCGGATGTTATAGGATACTTGCTATAGACGTTTCTATTCTTTTGTACTCTAGTCATGATCAGTTTATATATTTCAGGCGCGTTGCCCAAGTTTTGTACTTGTTTAATAGAATGGGATATTTTACTTTAATACTCGGTGTAACCTGCTTGTAAGGGTCTGTTAACCGACAGCTTATTCGGTTATTTTGATGTATATGATTGTTGATCTAATATCTGTCTTTATTTACATCCACCTTCTTTTTAACTTGGATGGTTTAAATATTTTTTTTTAACTTACAAAATAATTTTGACATCCGTTTTCTAGAATAATTGGTTGTTATCTCTTATTATTTATTGTATGATAGTGATGCTAAGAATGGACCGTCTATGATTCCTGTAATTATTGGAGTATTGGGATGGCCACCTCTTATTTTAATAAGCTGGGTGTCACAACTAAACCCCCACTCACACCTTAATACCATACACCACACACACATTAAATCTCTACACTTATCCTAAACTAAAACCCCCACTCATACCTTAATACCATACACCACACTCACACCTAACCAAAACCCCACCCATCATCTTCCTCACTAACACTCTCACTCTCTCACCTCCCTCCATTAACCATAAAAACCCAAGCTACCATCTTTAATCTCCCACCAAATCCATTTTCTCTCTCCTCACTTCTCACCATTAACATACCCCATTTCCTCTATCTCACCTCTCATACAACAAACTCCTCCACCATTACCAAATATAGCCCCAACAAATTCCTTTTAACACTTTTTTCAAAAATAACCCTCACACCCCTCATCTCCATATTCAGATTTTATGACCCCATCTAAACCACATGACACACCCATTTCCCACATGCACCCTCTTTACTTCCTAAATTAATCTTCACCCAACACCTTACACACCCTCCTACACCATTAACCTTTTCAATTTACCCATTAGCTCCATTTTGAAGGATCTCCAAATTAGTTTTTAAGCTTTGTGTGATAAAATATTCCTCATTCCTCTATAGAGAGTATTTGTATTTTTAGCAAATATCTCAATATAGAGGTGTGTGGTGAAATTTATCTCTTCAATGAATTCCACTTCACTCCTTTATAGTGGGTTTTTGCATTTTTAGCAACTATTTCAAAATAGATTGATGTGGTTGAATTCATACCTTATGGGAGGTAAATTCTAATCCATTTCTTTATGTTGAGTATTTGCTTGTTTAGCAAATATCTCAACATAAAGTGATGATGTAGAATTTATTTCCTTGGATGAGTTCTAACGTACAATTTTATAATATTAAGATTTGCATTTTTAGCAAATCTCTTTTATTATTTATGTGACCATTATGAATTCATCCAATATCTTGTAATTAGTTTATTTTTATTTTTATTTTTGTAGTTTTTACTTTAGATTCAATTAATATATTTGTGAGTGATTGTAATTGAGAGATTGTTGATGTAATTGAGGATTCCATTCCAATTCAAGGCTTTAATGAGTTTGATCTATTACCCTATTATTACTTTTGTTTTAATCATCACATTCTTTCATTCATTTACTTTTATCTTTATTTTTGGATGATGATTATTGAGGACTATTCTCCCATTCACGGGGTGTATTTTGAAGCCCTCATGAGTCCAATTTAGTTAGTTTACTTTTTAGCATAATTATGTTTACCTCATTTTTTTATTAGCTTTTATATCTTAGTTAGCGCTTTAAAAATTAGTACAGTTAGTTAATTGATACCCCCTTGAAAAATCCATAAAAAATAGAAAAAGCAAAAATAGAAAGATCGTAAAAGTCATAATAATATGCAAATGAATTACACATGACTTCACATATTTTGTGTTTCATCCTTGGAGTTGTATTGATACTCCCTTACTTACCCTATGCATATTTTGAGTTTATTTGTAGGTTCAAGGGAATTTTGATAGAAAAGAAGTTGCAACGACAAAAACACATTAGATGCAATTTTTTTTGTCTATTATATATATATATATATATATATATATATATATATAGTTCTTAAATACATATGTTTGTTTGTTGTAAAATAGTTGTTTTTACATGTATGACTTTGATATTATTATAAAGATAATGGGAAAAACCTAGGTTTGAACAATTTGACTTTGATATTTGTTTATGCTTGAATATATGTAGTTATTTGTTGTAAAATAATTATATTTATATGTATGCCTTTTATATGCTTAAAAAAATAATGGGAAAAACCTAGCTTTGAACATTCTTAAAATATGAATATTTGTGTTTGTTTGTTATAATTGTAATCATTTTGGATAAAGGGACTTTTTAATTAGTGGGTTTATTTAAATATAGGTTTAAAGGGGGTTCATTATGGTATGTGTACGCGACTTAGGGTTTCAACTTAGATTTTAAAAATTGGATTCGATTAAGATTATAAAGTATAATTTAACCCAATTTGGTATTTATACACAGTTTGCTTAGGGTTTGTACATGATAATGTTTCAACATTGTTATTTAATGATGATATGTTGTGGGTATGAACATAATTTCTAATTTGGTATGTATGCGCAACTTAGAGTTTCAACCAAGGTTTTAGAAATTGGATTCGATTAAGGTTATAAAATATAATTCAGCCCAATTTGGTATGTATATGTGGAATACTTACGGTTTCAACATGATAACATTTCAAAATTGTTATTTGAACATGATATGTTGTGGGTGTGAACATAATTAATTTCCAATTTGGTATGTATACGCGGCTTAGGTTTTCAACTTAGGTTTTGAAAATTAGAGTCAATTAAGGTTATAAAATATAATTTAACCCAATTTGGTTTGTATACGTGACTTGCTTAGGGTTTCAACATGATAACATTTCAACTTTGGTATTTAAACATGATATGTTGGGGGTATGAACATAATTCCCATTTAGGTATGTATACACGACTTGGATTTTCAACCTAAGTTTTGAAAATTGGTTTCAATTAAGGAAATAAAATATAATTTAACTGAATTTTGTAGGTATGTGTAGCTTGCTTAGGGTTTCAAAAAGAAAAAAACTTCAACATTATTATTTGCACATGACGTGTTGTGGGTGTGAACATAATTAATTTCCAATTTGGTACGTATACGCAGTAACACCCTGTATTTTTGATGATTTAAATAATTATGTGATTAATTATTATTATGGGAATAAGTATGTGATTAATTATTGTTGTTGGATTAATTAAATTAAAATGTGAGAAATAAATTTGTTATTAATCCGGATTAAAATAATTATTAACTAGCGTGCCAAGGGTTAATACTTATTGTTGAGAATTATTGAATGTTACCGTGTGATATGTAATATGGAATTATAATACTTGATAAATTGTCGAAAGTGAGAAATACGGCAATTTGGTAATTTAAGTCTGACACGCGTGTGAGTCGGGTCGAGACTAATTGAATAGAATAAAAAGAGAATTAATTTTTATTAACTCGTATGGTCATTTCGAGTGCATCGTTGAGTCCGAAAGGGTCGAGATAGTCAAAATAGTATACCCGGGGTGTTTAGTTTGGGTTCCGGGGCAATTTTAGGCCTAACCGTCGTCCCGAGAGGGCATTATGGTAAATTGTATTTTTGGGTGGAATTAATGGACAAAAATTAATAATTATTTTTATCATCCTAAAGAAATCCATTAGGGTTGAGAGTTGGAAAAGAAAAGAACGGCCATAAAAAGTGTGGGGGAGAACCAAAACCCAAGAAGGAAGGCCAAATCATCCTCACCTTGCATAACTGTGACCACCGATGCGTAGATCGAGACGAGAGGGACGCGTATATACCAACATCACCAACGGATCAGACCGTCATATTTGAGGCAAGTGTTTATTACTTTCTTTCTTTAGCAATAATCATACTCATTTTAGTGTAGGTGAACGCAATCCTTAATTTACATGTTAATTGGGTGAAATTTGGAAGTTAAATGATGATTAGAGGTTGGGGTAATTAGTTGTTAATATTTTGTCATGAATGTAGAGGATGAACTACAAAATTGAATTATATATTAATGAACAAATCTGGGTTGATTAGGTTCTTTAATTGAAAATTTGGAAACTAGGGTTCATATGAATTGATTTGGGAATTTATATAATTATGATGATTTATGATGAATTAATGATCCTAGGAGGTTAGGAATGATTTATAACCTATTAGGGTTGATTTGTATTGATGATGAGGCATTGGGTGTTGAATCTTAGAGGTTTTTAGGTTCATAAGTGGTGGAAAAGTACAGAATTCTGGGAAAGAAGAAGAACAGTGACATCTCGCGCGATCTCGCGCGAAGTCGTTCGAGTGAGATGGCATCTCGAGCGAAGTCACTCGAACAACACGTGGAAGTCGTTCAAACGACAACCCTTCTGATTCGAGCGACATAGCGAATTTTTGGGAATTTTCTCAAGGTCCAGTTTTGAGTTTGTCAGTTTATTGGAGTGAGAGAAATTGCCAAATAGTAAATTCAAATAGGACAGAATTTCGGGAAAAGTATGGGAGAATTAATACTTTAATTATTTCGGTATAGAGAGAATGTATCTTGGAGATAACGAGAGAGATAGTAATCTAAATATTTATACTATACGTAGTGATGAGGTTAAAATACGTATGAAGAGTATGTATGTAGGTTGGAGAAATACCTATAAATTATAATAGGATGAGTGTATGCCTATTATGTGATATTATTGTTAAGAGCACTAATGGGTGATAACCCCGGGGTGAAAGAACCTTATAATTAAGCGCACTAATGAGTGATAACTCGGGGGTGAAGAAACTCTATTGTTAAGTGTACTAATGGGTGATAACCCGGGGGTACAAGGATGACTATTGTTAGGTACACTAATGGGTAATAACCCGGGGGTGCTGAATTGTTAATGATAAGTGCATTAATGGGTGCTAACCCGGGGATGCAGGATGTTCTGGATAGGTGCACTAATGGGTCTTAGCCCGGGGGTGCAGGATTAGTATATATATATGTATAGGGATAATGTGACTATAAATATATATATATGAACTTGTGAATATTGCTACTGTGTGAAATTAGTAGACTTGGTAATAATAATAATCATTACATTGCACCAAGTGGTCTTAACCTCAGGGTGCAGGATTAGTGTATATATATAGGGATGATGAAACTATATATATGTATGAGTGTACTTGGGTAACTTTCTACTTTATGAAACTAGTAGATAAAATGGATATGAGAAATAAAATAATCTTAGTGAATAAAAAATTAACCATTCAAACGGTGAATAATGAAACTTAGTATGTGAGATAAACTATCTAATTTAGCATATTGTATGGGCGATATGGGAATACTACTAGTGAGCATAGTTAGTATTAGTATGGTATCTGATTAGTTAGACTAGGAGGTATAACTAGTGGGAGATTAGATGAACGTTAGGCGTGCACAATAGACGAGAGGTGAGAAACTCATGTGAGAGTTCGATAACTAACATGCGTATAAGACTTGTTTTAAATACCAGTTTTTAATACTTGCTAATATATATATATATATATATATATATATCAGGTGCTCAGCCACATGAACACCAAATTTAGAGATTTGGATTGCTTGACGTGCTGCAGCTATTGTGGAAGCTGTAGGTCCTTGCAGTAGACGCATCTATCTTTTCCATTCAGTTTTATCTAGACTTATTATCTAGGGCATGGGTCGCCCACTTCTAGTCTTTCATCAGAGTTATTGTATTCAGTTTAGTTTATGGTTTAGAGCTTTGAACTGAGAGTTTTACTTAGTCTTATTTAGTTCAGTATTTGATTCTTGTTCAGTACTTATTATATTCATGTGTATGTTGATGGTTTATAATTTATTCTTGGATTTTTATGGAGTTAAATGGTTTATATTTTAAGAATTAATGAAAATGGATTTACTTGGTTTTAATAAAATAGGGAATGTTTTGACACCTAACTTAATTTTATATTAGGTGATTAATATGTTAAAAAGTTTTTCGACAATGATGCTAAGAATGAACCAACTGAATATCCTGTTTTGAATTGGTAGAGGACTCATCACCCTATATTTAATTGGGTGAGGTGTCACAGGTGGTATCAGAGCATCAGGTTCTAGTGTCCTTAAGATCTGTGCGGCTTATTACGTTTCAGCGCATCGTTCTTTGATGTAGATCCTTATGATAGGGTTGTTGTGTTCCCTTACGTATGCGACTTACGTTCTCCTGCTACGAATTGTAATGGATGTGACTCATTATACGAATTTCTGTGTGATTCGAACACCGAACATTTTAGGATGACCAGCGAGGGCCGTAAGAAGAACTGAGGGAGAAGAAGTTCAACAGAAGACATATAGAAATCGGGAAAGAGTGATCGGGACAAAAAAAATCACCATGAGGATTACTTAAGCAAGAGATAGTAAAATCGTCACTCGAGAACTATGGGTTCCCAGGACACAATCATAGATAATGGTGGAGTGATTTCAGGACCACCTAGCATAGTCGATAAAAGGTAAATCAGAGGGACTCTTTTGAAAACTCATTTGTGAAGATGCGGAGAAGAAAATGAGAAAATGTAATAGACCAGCGAAAGTTGGAAAATTCGAAGGCAGTGGTGTAGAGTGGGGTGTGACGACACTCAGAATTAAATTTGGAGTTAAAAGCTATAGCTCTTAGGAGCATCATGTAGTGATTAAAGACAATCACCATATTTGAATAAGTGTGTTTGAAATTTAAAAAGAAATTTGGGTACGATTTGACCGTGATGTCTTCTATTCGATGTGGTAACAAAATGCGAGTAAGATTTTGATGTTTAGCACGATGGGTAAGATAGAAATCGATCGTGAGAGAAAGGTTGAATTGCATAATGAACTTCGTACCTAGCAGAGGGGCATAAATTATCAAAAGGGTTTATAGTTGATAAAGAACCCGTGAGTAGAACACAAGGATAGATGAGAAATATAGCAAACTAATGTTGATGTCATCAAGGTTATATGGTGACTAGTTCTTGCATTCTTTCTAGAAGAAGAAAGCCAGGAAGGTTAGAGAATCTGGCCGAAAAGCAAAAACTGAACTTAAGGGTGTTAGTGAAACCCCTTATGAGAGTATACCCAATAGGGAACACGGTTAGATGATTTTAAGTTAATTACCTTCCTAAAAAGTTACGATGAAGTCAATCAAGCCGTGGAGGCCAACCGTAGTTCCAAAAGGCAAGTGTAGCCAGCAAGTTAAGACTACTTGATCCGAGAGAAGGACATTCCCAAAATAGTCAGTGAGACCAGTGACGGGGAAATGGTTCATGAAGTTTTCCTTATGTGGAGGAAGTATAACTACAAGTATTGAAGGTGACCACAATTAAGAAGTGAGACCGAAGAGATTAGAAATGGTAAACCATGCCAGTTAGGCATAAGAATTGGAGGAGCGAGACTTTCAGCGAAAGAATTTGGGGTCATGAGAATTAGGCCCAGGAAATTTATAACCCGAGAGTGATGGGTTCAAGATGTACTAGTAGAGTCCTCGTTAATAGTAGCATACAGTATGTCAGGGTCTACGGGGACCGGGATGTAAATGGGAGTTCGATAAAGCTATAATTGAGGCCTAGAGAATTTGAGCCAATGTTTCAATAATGGGCATGAAACCCACATGATGGAATAAATTATCCATGATGAAAGAGGACAACTATAGGATGAAATCTTAGGATGTATGACGAATGCAGATGTTCATGGGTCGTGATGGCAGCCACGTGCTGAGACCTTGTGATTTGGCGAGACTAGTGAGGTTTTGCTTCTTCCTTGTGAGAAAGGATAGATTCTAGTGACATGGGTGTGCCACAACTTTTATGTAAATTGGAAACCCTAAACTTCGTGTGCAGGTCGAGTTCAGTGGGAATGTTAGTTATAACAATCTTGCTACAAACGTATTTCTCATTGTTAGCAGGTCATTTTGATGATTGCCCGTGAGTGAATCGGGGGGGGGGGGGAGGGGGGGGGCTAAGAATATATTTTGTTGTTGTAATTTACTACTTCATTGAGTCAGCTTTAGCAGGGTTTATTATGGTAATGTGTAGTGATTAATTACCGTATGGTTAAACGATAGTAAAAATTTAGTGATATGACTATCGTGCCGGATACTCCGGAAGGAGTGATCTTAGTTTTGTGCGGCGCCACCTGAAATAGGGTTGGGCCCAGATATGAGTATATATGAGAATTTCATGGTATTATAGACCTCAACGAGTATAGTGTCTAATTATATGTGATTCCCGAGCATAAGAATTTATTCGTCTGTTAGGACTTAAAATACATTGTGTTCTTATCGAGCGGCAAAATATAGCTCGTTATATATTTATAGCGCCAAGTACTTGGGATAGTAAGGGTGCCATGCTTCATGTTACATTTTTATGGACATGACAGTGGACGAGTAAACTTTTATGTCACAATACGTAAATTGTGGGAAAGTACATAGTATGTATTGAAGGCCTTACGGACCTCAGCAATCGAATAGGTTAGATAGTAGTGTATCAGGGGGTTCCTTGTTTGGATTTCGCTTTGCGAGACATCCCACGTATGAAACTAGCAAACGTTGGGAGTTGGAGAGAAGTTTGGTCGATAGTACATAAGTTTTGTATGTTAGTTATTGTACCTATAGGAGAATATAATTGAGACTTGATAATTCTTTTATGTCTTAAGGCCAATAGAGTCGCCTAGTCTTAGTATCATTCTGAATAGAGCAATGATACCGTTGAAGGATTGATTAAATTTTAACTAGTGGGGTGGTTGAGTACACCTTTACCACATCAGCATACCGAGTGTGCAAGAATTGAAGTAAGAAAATTTTATGTCTTTTGTATAATGATGCGCGAGGCATAGGGTGTATGGGTGCCCTAGGGGATTGAATCATATAGTGGATTATGATTATCTTGTGAATTCGATAACATGTAGTCGGTTACGCCGAAGATTACTCCGTAAGATTTGTTAGAGACTTACGTTTCAAAATAAATTAAGATTTTTGAGCGGGAAAAGAGACTTGTGTCACACGTTTCGACAGAGTCACACGTATCACGACTAGAAGTAAATTCAAGAGAGTATAAAATGTATCAGGATACAAATAATAGTGGTAATGGGTTTAATGTAGAGTAATTTTTAAAGTTAGTCTTGCAGTGGGTCAGCTGACTGTTAGAAAAAGGGCGGACAATTCGAAACCAGTAGGGGCTCCTTCCACTAGATAATGGAAGAGTATCCCCAAGGATCTTTTCATGTAGTTGAGATAGTAAGATTATAGGTACTAAGATGCGATTGAGTAGGGCCTACTACCAAAGAGGGATGGGCAGGACAAGCGGTCTAATCGGATGCGGGAGAGAAAATTTTATGCGGACCCTGAGATATTAGGGGAAGACGGGAGGCATTACCTTCCACTAATGGAGTTTGTGTCCAAATAAGTCCTATAAGTTCACATTCGGGCAGAGTGCCAGTAGAACTATGGCACAGTAAACTTTGTTGTTGTCCTACTTGAGAGTTAGAGGTAGGGGGACCAGTTATGATTTCAAATGTCAGAGAAGGATCGATATTATCTATATATTGTGTGTGAAATATATATTGCACAACCAATTTACTTGTATGAACGACACGAGACAAAGTCGTATGTATATGAGAAGAGGATAAATCTACTAAGGTGAAAATAGTAGAAGACTAGATAGTGAATATAAAAAATATAGTAAGTAGTGAAACTTAAACTGTAAGGATTGGGCAAGAGCCTATATGATAGGGTAACCTAGAGTTTAAAGCAAACACATGTGAAGTGTTCATTATTAAGGGTATTTGATAGCGTACTACATGGGTGGTACGGAGTAGCTTACCTATGAGCGTCGGGATGCGATGCGCAATATTTTTACAGCGTTGTGTGTACCTGGTATACTCTTTGCGAATTTTGGGACGAAATTCCGTTGTAAGGGGGGAAGTATGTAACACCCCGTATTTTTGACGATTTAAATAATTATGTGATTAATTATTATTATGGGGATAAGTATGAGATTAATTATTGTTGTTGGATTAATTAAATTAAAATGTGATAAATTAATTTATTATTAATTCGGATTAAAATAATTATTAAATAGCGTGCCAAGGGTTAATACTTATTGTTGAGAATTATTGAATGTTACTGTATGATTTGTAATATGGAATTATAATACTTGATAAATTATCGAAAGTGAGAAATACGACAGTTTGGTAATTTAAGTCTGACACGCGTGAGTCGGGTTAGGACTAATTGAATAGAATAAAAAGAGAATTTATTAACTCGTATGGTCATTTTGAGTGCACCGTTGAGTCTGAAAGGGTCGAGATAGTCAAAATATTATACTCGGGTGTTTAGTTTGGGTCCCGGGGCAATTTTAGGCCTAACCCGCGTCCCGAGAGGGCATTATGGTAAATTATATTTTTGGGTGGACTTAATGGACGAAAATTAATAATTATTTTTATCAGCCTAAAGAAGTCCATCAGGGTTGAGAGTTGGAAAAGAAAAGAACGGCCATAGAAAGTGTGGGGGAGAACCAAAACCCAAGAAGGAAAGCCAAATCATCCTCACCTTACATAACTGTGACCACCAACGCGTAGATCGAGAAGAGAGGAACGCGTATATACCAACATCACCAACGGATCAGACCGTCATATTTGAGGCAAGTGTTTATTACTTGCTTTCTTTATCAATAATCATACTCATGTTAGTGTAGGTGAATTCAATCCTTGATTTACATGTTAATAGGGTGAAAAATGGAGGTTAAATGATGATTAGAGGTTGGGGTAATTAGTTGTTAATATTTTGTCATGAATGTAGAGGATGAACTACGAAATTGAATTATATATTGATAAACGAATCTGGGTTGATTAGGTTCTTTAATTGAAAATTTGGAAACTAGGGTTCATATGAATTGATTTGTGGATTTTATATAATTATGATGATTTATGACGAATTAATGATCCTAGGAGGTTAAGAATGATTTATAACCTGTTAGGGTTGATGGGTATTGATGATGAGGCTTTAGGTATTGAATCTTAGAGGTTTCTAGGTTCATAAGTGGTGGAAAAACGCAGAATTCTGGGAAAGAAGACGAACAGTGACATCTCGCGCGAAGTCATTCGAGCGAGATGGCATCTCGCGCGAAGTCGCTTGAACGACACGTGGAAGTCATTCAAACGACAACCCTTCTGGTTCGAGCGACAGAGGGAATTTTTGGGGATTTTCTCAAGGTCCTGTTTTGAGTTTGCCGGTTTATTGGAGTGAGAGAAATTGCCAAATAGTAAATTTAAATATGACAAAATTTCGGGAAAAGTATGGGAGAATTAATAATTCACTTATTTTGGTATATAGAGAATGTACCTTGGAGATTACGAGAGAGATAGTAATCTAAATATTTATACTATATGTAGTGATGAGGTTAAAATACGCATGAGGAGTATGTATGTAGGTTGGAGAAATACCTACAAATTATAATAGGATGAGTGTATGCCTATTATGTGATATTATTGTTAAGAGCACTAATGGGTGATAACCAGGTTGTGCATGAACCTTATAATTAAGCGCACTAATGAGTGATAACTCGGGGGTGCAGAAACTCTATTGTTAAGTGTACTAATGGGTGATAACCCGGGGGTACAAGGATGACTATTGTTAGGCGCACTAATGGGTGATAACCCGGGGGTGCTAAATTGTTAATGATAGGTGCATTATTGGGTGCTAACCCGGGGATGCAGGATGTTCTGAATAGGTGCACTAATGGGTCTTAGCCCGGGGGTGCAGGATTAGTATATATATATATGTATAGGGATGATGTGACTATATATATATATATATATATATACACACACACATATATGAACTTGTGAATACTGCTACTGTGTGAAATTAGTAGACTTAGTAATAATAATAATCATTACATTGTACAAAGTGGTCTTAACCTCAGGGTGCAGGATTAGTGTATATATATAGGGATGATGAGACTATATATATGTATGAGTGTACTTGGGTAACTTTCTACTTTGTGAAACTAGTAGATAAAATGGATATGAGAAATAAAAGAATCTTAGTGAATAAAAGATTAACCATTTAAGCGGTGAATAATAAAACTTAGTATGTGAGATAAACTATCTGATTAGGGTATTGTATAGGCGATACGAGAATACTACTAGTGAGCATAGTTAGTATTAGTATGGTTTCTAACTAGTTAGACTGGGAGGTATAACTAGGAGGAGATTAGATTTACCTTAGGCGTGCACAATAGACGAGATGTGAGAAACTCATATGAGAGTTCGATAACTAGCATGCGTATAAGACTTGTTTTAAGAACTAGTTTTAAATACTTGCTAAATCATTTTTACACATCGGGCTCTGACCCGTTTCTTGTATTTCTTCTCTCTTTTGCTATATATATGTATTATATCAGGTGCTCAGCCACAGGGACACCGAATTTAGAGATTTGGATTGCTTGACGTGTTGCAGCTGTTGTGGAAGATGTTGGTCCTTGCAGTAGACGCTAATATATTTTCCATTCAGTTTCATCTAGACTTCTTATCTAGGGCATGGTTCGCCCACTTCTAGTCTTTCATCAGAGTTATTGTATTCAGTTTAGTTTATGATTTGGAGCTTTGAACTAAGAGTTTTACTCAGTCTTATTTAGTTCAGTATTTTATTCTTGTTCAGTACTTAATATATTCCTGTGTATGTTGATGGTTTATAATTTATTCTTGGATTGTTATGGAGTTAAATGGTTTATATTTTAAGATTTAATGAAAATGGATTTACTTAGTTTTACTAAAATTGGGAATGTTTTGACACATGGGTTAATTTTATATTAGGTGATTAATATGCTAAAAAAAAATTCTACGGTGATGCTAAGAATGAACCAACTGAATATCCTGTTTTGAATTGGTAGATGACTGATCACCCTATATTTAATTGGGTGATTGTCACATACGCCACTTAGGGTTTTAACCTAGATTTTTTAAATTGGATTCGATTAAGGTTATAAAATATAATTTAACCCAATTTTCTATGTGTATGTGGCTTTCTTAGGGGTTCAGTGTGATAACATATTAATATTGTTATTTAAACACGATAGGTTGTTAATTAGATTGGTCTTGTGTCTGAGTTAACTGATCATTCAACTACCTAGTAGGATAAACTAATTTGTTGAAATATCATGTTTGTTCACACATTATAGGTGACAATTCCTACAAGTTATTTTGGGGTATCTTCTATAAAATGAGTAGATGAGTGAGATAAATAGATTCGGGAATGTGTATCATAGATGTGCTAACGAGTTTGTAAAATTAGCAAAGAGGTATCTCAATAATAAAGAGTAATCATGTCCTTACACACATTGTAGAAATGGTAAAGGTTTTGAGTGAAAAATAGTTGAATCACATCTTCTTAGATGGGGTATGCAAGATAATTATCGGTGTGGTTTTTTCATAGGGAAATACATTATCCCTTTTTCCCTGAATAACCTCCACTATAACGGTCAAGTACGACAGCGGTGGAAGGATCTCCCCATATTGCATAAAATGTTAGATGATCTAATAGATGATCCTTACAGATATTATGTGGTGGAAGACAATAAGGATTCTAATAGAAAACACAATGACTATTGTGGTGGAAATTCTAGTGCTCATAGCGGTGTTAGGATAAACCTCGAATGACTACTAAAGTTTGAAAGTAAAATAAACCGAACTGTTGTACCTTAATTGAATTAACGATAAAATAAATTTGCATGCCATGGTTTCTTTAAATAGTTTTAAAATCCGTTTTGGTTTGTCTAGCAATAGCGTGAATGGAATTCTGAATTGGGTGAAGGTTTTCTCCCCAAAGAAAATATGCTTTCAAGTAACTATATAAATATGAATAAAACTTTGAAAGGTTTGGGAATGAAGTATAAATTAATTTATGCTTACAAGTATGATTGCATATTATACTGAAAGGAGTACAAGAATATTGATCATTGTTTGTTATATGGGGAACTAGATATGTGACAGAGCATGGTTCTAATGATAAGAGAGGTGCACTTTAAAAAGTGACTCAAAAAGTATTTAAATATTTCCTCATTGGTCCCAGGTTTAAGAGATTGTTGACAATACCATGGATAGCGTAGGCAAAGGCTTGGCACGCTATGACAGAAGTATGTGATAATCTCATGTGTCATCCTATGGACTCAACCGTTTGGAGAAACAAAAATTTTACCTAGATGTTTCCAATGAACATCATAACCTTCACGGGTTCAATCCATTTGGAAATATAAGCACCAATCAAAGTGTATGAAAAGTGATCTTAGCACCCCTAATCCTTTTCCTTCGTTGTGCATGAGACAAGAATTTTGAATGTTGTCTTTGTTGATACCTAGGCCAAATGCACCAAGTGATGACATTAATGTCTACTTGGCACCGTTGGTAGAAGAATTGAATGAGTTATGGTTAATGAGTGTGAAATCATTTTATTTTAGCAAACATGAACAGTTCATGTCAAAAGCTATGTTGATCTGGGCAATTCATGATTGCTTATGGGACTTTATCGGGATGTATTTTTTCACGATTAATTTGGGTGTCCAATTTTAACATAAATAATATATTGTGATAATTGCATTATGTAACCTGTATTATTGCTTCATGTAGTAATAATTAGACGGCCCCAGGTTTGGTCCTTATTTTTCCCTCTCACTTGTTATTTATAGTGGTAATCATCCATTTAAATGACTAAAGTTATGTTCCTAGATGGTTAAACAACTTATAATCTATATTTTAAAAGATATTTTTATGTATTAAGATTTCTCTAATGTAGATGTGCAAATATACATCCTCATTTTATCTCAATTATATTTTATGTATATATGTTTTTTCCTTAAATATGATGTAAATGTGACAGTTCTATTTTATTTTTGTAAGTCGATTTGTAAGGGACTATAAGAGTGTGTATATATATATATATATATATATATATATATATATACTTATTTGTGCCAACTTAGGTGTTTATCTTATTTCGATTTCCAAAATAGACTTTAAGCACTAATTTTACCTCTCCGGGAAGCTTCATCAATGTTCAATACCTTGAAGCATTTTTCTTATCCAGATGACTCATCGGTCACATTTAGTGTGAAATGTAAAAGTCTTAGTAGACCTACACTCACATCACTTATTTTTATAGTAGATAAAATTATGTTAAAAACTTTTGTGCATGTAAAACTTGTGTTTTTTCCCTTTACTTTTGCTTATTCAAAATTCATTGAAAAAATCAAAATAATCAAAAGTAAACGAGTCCTACTGGACTCGCTACAGTGATGGTTTCCATCGCTAGTTATGTCCATTGATCATTCTATCAGAAAAATCCATTAGATCCCCTAATAACTGTCTCACACGTGCCTTGTGTAAGAGATGTGACATGATACATCACCTTGGTAATAGGTAAATACACTTGTTTGGGGTTTCATAATAAAAACCATTATTTATCCTCATTTCAAAATATCTCTCATATTATATTTCAAGAGGAATATTTTTGAAGAGATCTTTGTGTGTCTTCTTCATCCTTTTCCTTTCTAAGAAGATCATAACGCATATTTTTTGAAAGGGGGAAATTAATATCTAAATATATGTCATCTTGTTTATTCTCTTATTTGCATTTAATCACCTCTTCCACTTAAGTTTGATTAGATGAAAAAATACGAAGATTTTTCTTAAGATCTTTCATCTTTTATAAAATTACTTAGTTTCATACACATTGAGGTTTTTCTCCCAAACATGATAATGAGAATAAATGCAACTACCATGCAATGTACCCGAGATATGTACTCATACCCATACTTGTCCATTTTACACCAACTTTTCACGTAACTAGAGACCATTTAATCATCTTTATCCACTCGTCTCCATTTTTATATTTTTATTAGGTTGCCTTTCTTCAATTCCCTAAGAAAAACCTTATTTATTTTCATTTCCATCATTATGTTATGAACATTATCTTTTTTTTCCGAAATTTACCAAATAACCGCATACTTTAACATGATCCACACTGTCAGCCACACTACCATATGCTCTGGCAATGATTTTAGGTCTTTCACCACAGGGCTTGGGGCCCTTCTTAATTATTTTTCGATTTCATCTATTTATGTATTTTAATATTTTATCAAATGTGCACATTATTCCACCGTACAGTTCAATTTTATATTTCACACCATTTTCATGCCACTTTATTCATTTCATTCGTTTTTTACAAAACCGACCGCTAAGGTTAAATGAGGATGTCCAACCACTAGGACCCTCTATTATGCCGAAATTACTATTTTGTTATTTATTTTGCCAACATGCTGTGAAAAATATATTTCCACCATTATAACAACATAATTTATCAATTTATGTCCAAAAACTATACTTCATCATTTTACTTTAAGAAAATCCCATTTCTTCATATTTCTTAACAAGAATACATTTAATATTATGAAGGTCATTTTTACCAAAATTCCCATTTTAACCTTATAATAATATGTTGCCTTCAACATCATTTTTCCTCATTTTATCAACACTTTATAATATATTTAGGGGCTGAATTTATCAACTTTCTTATTTCTTCTGGAAACTTGTTTTTCATTTGTCAGATGACATTTACTAACATAGTACCAAATTCCACATATGTGAGGATCAATTTTGACCTAAAAATCCAATAATATGAACTATAAACATGATATTAACATGAAATCATAGTTTATGTGCACATTCATCATATTTCAAGACTAAAATGATGATTGTTATTCAAAAATCCATTTAAGTTTAGTTTTCTTTAAAACTTGCATTTTTCATAAGAAAACTTTAAATAAACAAACTAGAAAATGATTTTGGAAGATTTATAAATTCTACCATGCATCCTAACAGGAAGATTATGTTTAATATTAAATATATAGTGATGAAAACTCTACATTGAATTTGAAGAGGAGAAACCAAGAAATGATGACTTAAAAGCACCTAAAACTCCAAAAGCTCCAAGAAATGCACCAACTCCTCTTAAAAGCTCCAAGAACAATTCTTCCACCCAACTTATTCCTTGGACAAGGCTTGAAATGGGTCTTACAAGCTTCAAAATGGCTATAACAATGCATGGAATGGAAACCCAAGATATAAACAGTTAAAGGGTTAGTGAGATGACTATTCTATTATAGATTGGAAAATTGCTGCAAAGATGGAAAGATAATTACTTTTAATACCAAGACTTCAAAGTTATTTATGTCATCAAAGACAACATTATAAATGAGATGGCATAAAAGGGAGCACATTGATGATGGAAATGTCAGGCATCCATCCGATTCTCTTACATGGAAAACATTTTATAAGATATATCCATATCTTGGTGGAGAACCACAAAATGTTAGACTATTTTTATCGAGTGATGGCTTCAACTCATTTAGGAGCATAAGTATTTCCGATCGAAAGTCCTATGAAGATAGGAGGGTATAACTGATCTACCTCTAAACCCAAGCTGAATGCTAAAGAAATCTAGATAAATAAATGCGATGCCCATTAATGGGACAATGCCTTTAACAAAGTGCTGAACAGTCGAATCATACCTTTTATAACCAATGAATCATAAGAAGGAGATGGAAACTGGGGCATGGAATAAGTGCGTCCAGTATTGAACCTACTACCCTGACCACTGGGCACCTAACCTTGCCCATGATTGCTATTAACTTGGCTGGGACATGAACCATTCTCATTATGCCTCGTTGGTTGATGATAGTCGAATAGAAAATGTTGTGGCTAGGTGTGTCCCGCATAACTGGAACTCCTGCCTTACATACGTGATTGTCTGTTGACTGCCTTGTTGGTTCCCAATTGCTCTCTGCGGGTCATCCTTCTTGAAATGGACGTGAAGCCCACACACCAAACACGTCTGTTCGAAAGGGGAAATTGTATGCTTGTCACTAGTACACTGAGAAGAGGATGAAATAACACCCATAGTGGCTTTGAGATTCATAAAGAAACCCTAGCACTGCTCCAGAAATTCTTGATGTTACTGCCCTAAGACCCATTCGTCTCTTGCTTCTTCTCTTGAATAACCCTACCATCCTCTGACTGAGCTCAATCCTAATGGCCTTGAAGTTTGGCACATCTAAACTAGCCATAATCCACCGGATGCTAAGGTTAAGGCCCTTGACAAACAACCTTATATTCTTATCCTCAACCTTCTGAACCATGTCCACACACTTAGACAAACTCTCAAACATGACTTGTACTCATTGACTGACATTTTCCCAAGATCAAATGAAGGAACTCATCCTTGTTAGAATCTTTTAATGCCTGAGGTAAGTACTGGTCTAAAAATCACATTATAAGGTCTCTATCATGCTGACTAAGTAGGTGCTTCACTAAAGCTGGGCTTGTATGGTGAGATGAAAGGTATATATTTTGACCTTGTGCCCAACTATAATGTCAAGGATGTCCATAACCCTGGTGACCTCATCCAACTACTCCTCTATAGCATCGGGACCAGCTGCCCCGTTGAAGGTTGGTGGGTTCAGCCTCCTAAACTCTGTTAACTATTGCAATATTGTTAGCTCTCTACCGTGGAGTGAGGAAGTCGAGAAGATGACGCATGGATGTTCCATGCACCTGATCTCTCTGTTGACAAATCCACTAGCACCACCATGACAGTTAGTCATGTGCATAAGAAGAAGAGTTCAATACAACAACGGTAATGAAAATAAAAGTGAAAACTATATCGGAGTGCATGAGGAAAAGTATTAAGAAATTGTAAGACACTCTGTCACACATGAGGATCCTAATGGTCTAATACCATTTGTAACACCCTGACCCGAATTTGGGCTACCGTTGCATCAACCCACACCCGAGTCAAGGTGCTAAGAGGTGATGGGAAAAGTCCAATTTTATTATGAAGAAAATCCTATAAGTTTTACTATTTTATAAGGAACGGAAATAATTAGACAGGTTCTAATTTAAGAAATAGATTTCCGCTTTAATTAGTTAAAAATATTTATTTAGAAAAATTCCATTAAATCAAACAATTCTAATAATAAGGTAAACATGCCCTAAAACTCATGTATTATTTAAATAAAATGGCCCAAGGCTCGAATAATTTTTTTTAAAGTGCCATAAATTGAATTGTCCCGAACACATTCTTAAAAATGCCATGGTAGAGATATAATGACAACTAGTGCCCTCTGGGGTTGTACCAGTGTCCTTGCCAATGTTCTTATCGAAGGTCTCTGGGGGTGGGGGTTTTAAGATAAAAAGTATGGGTGATCAAAAAGCTTAATTTTTTTAGATGTAATGGTGTAATTTGGGTGAAAGTGGATTAAGTTTTGGGTTGAGTTGCATATTGAAATGAGAATGGTAGTAGAGGATGAAGAAAATAAAGAGAATTGTTGATTTGTAAGAATGAGTATCATATGCTTATTATTTTATTTTAATTCTTAAATTGTAATTAATATTTATCATCCTATGTGAATAGTAATTACTATTTAGCATACTATGTCAATAGTATATACTATTTGAATAGTAATTAGTATTTATCATCCTATGTGAATAGTAAATATTATCTGAATAGCAAGCATCCAATGTTAAATAGTATATAATATTCATATTTGTTTGTATCTCAAATTCAATTTCCCTAAAATAATCAATTTAATCAATAAATGCTTGTCCCCATGGCCTGTTGGAAATTATTCTAAAAATGTTTCACAAATGTAGGGCACCAATAAAAAATGATCGACAATGGGACCCCATGCACTCGAACTATCTCGAAAACATACAAATGTGCAAGTTGCTCGGTCAAATCATCGGTACGAATGGCCAAAAAGTGAACCACCTTTGTGAGGCGATCAACAATCACCAAAATAGAATTATGTTGTTGAGGTGTCAAAGGTAGGCCCATGATTAAATCCATCGAGATACTATCCCACTTACACTTAGAAATGGGTAGAGGTTAGAGCATACTAGATGGTTTCTAATGTTCTACCTTCACCATCTGATGAGTAGTGCAACGTGATACGAACTCGGCCACATCATTCTTCATACCGTCTCACAAATATTTTTGCTTCATGTCTTGGTATATTTTATCTGCACCTGGGTCTACCATAAAATGCGAACCATGTGACTCCTCCATAACTTCCTGTCTCAAATCCTCACCCAAGGGTACCACCATTATACCTTTATAACGTAACCTACCATTGGACTCCACTAAAAAGAAAGGTGCACCAGTAGTGAGGAGCTCCATCACCTTCCCCTTACACATCTCATCATGTGACTGCCCATGAACTACACGTACCACAATCTCTAAACTCATTGTAAGCATATTCATGAACGCCCTGGTTAACTCTCCAATCATCTTTATTGAACCCCACTCGGCATCCTGAAGGGTCGAAAGACTAACACTAGGTCGTCGCCTTTATGCGTCTGCCTCCATGTTAACCTTCCCTGGGTGGTAGTGGATTGTGAAATGGTAATCCTTAATAAATTCAAACGACCTGCATTGCCTCATATTCATGTATTTATGTGTAATTAGGTATTGTAGGCTCTTGTGATCACTAAAGAACCTAAACTTCTCACTCTAGAGATAATGCCTCCATTCATGCAACACAAGTACTATGACCGCCAACTCTAAGTTATGAGTTGGATAATGAACCTTTTGTTGTTTAATTTTCTATGAGGCATAAGAAATAGGCTTGTCCTCCTACATCAAAACCCCATCTAATCCCTATAGATAAGCATCAGTCTAAACAAATAACTCTACTCTATTTTACGGCAAAGTAAGAACCGGTGCAGAAGTCAATTTCTTCTTGAGAGTGTCAAACACATGATGACACTTCTCTGTACAAAAGAATGAAAAACCTTTCTTCATTAACTCATTTATTGTCCCCACTATCTTTAAGAAACCACGGATGAATATCCAATAATAACCGGCTATTCCTAAAAAGTTACGAACCTCAGTAGGTTTCGTGGGTTGTCCCTAATCCAACACGATTAACACCTTACTCCAATCCATGGATAATCCCTTCGTCGATACCACATGCCCCAAAAACTTCTCTTCCCACTTCCAAAACTCTCATTTGTAGAACTTTGCATAAAACTTATCCTCTCTTAGAATTTTTTATGCAATTCGCAAATGTCGTCCATGCTCCTCCTCTGTCCATGACTAGATCAAAATATAATCAATAAAGACAATGATGAACTGGACCAAATACGGTCGCAACACCCGATTCATTAAGTCCATGAATGCAGCAGGAGCATTACTTAACCCGAACGGCAACACTCGGAACTCGTAATACCCATAACCAGTTAAGAAGTTTGTCTTGGGAACATCCTCCTATTTCACCATCAACTGGTGATAACTGAATCATAAATTAACATAGTTTTACGTAAAATATAATTTTCTACAAGTTTCATGTTTTAACCAATTCCCAAAAAGGACATTTAGGACTTGGAAAATGAGAAAAACGGACTAGGTATATTTGTCGACGTGTAATAAGATATAGAAAAGTGAATTTTTTAACCCCTATAGAAGGCATAAATTGATACATTTGAGTGCTTTTGTAGGAAATCGAGTTCTAGACAACTTTCGTATTTTAGTTTTTTCTAAAATTCGATTATAAGGGGACCGTATTAACAAATTATTATTTTGACAACATAATACTTGAAATATCCAAAATGAGTAAAATCCTAATTTATGGTCATTAGAAAATATGCATAAAATGCATTTTTTTTATGTGACGTGCCTGGAATAAAATTCTTCTTTTTTTTTTATGGAGAATCAATGCATCACCCCTCCCTTATAAAAGTAGTATAATATTTAGAATAAATTTAAGGGAATTTGAAAACATAAAGATAAAGTATAAAAGACGTTGGAATTCATTGGTGATGTGAGAAATTTAAATTGTGAAATTATATCGAGAGTCGATAAATATTAGTCTTATATATGTTGATGACCCTATGCATGTGGACATTTTTATTATATTTTTATTATAGATATGTTTTGTGGATAAGGTTGGTTCCCTATTGTGGGACTCGGTGACCCCAAAGGAAATGGGGGCCAGACACGATCACAATGATCTTATTATTGGTGGTGTTTAGGGTGGATAAGGTGATATTAGATTTGGGTTTATGATGGGATTTATTTATGTTATGACTTGCATTTCATTTCACATGTGTGGGGTCCAAGATATAGCCACGAGCCTTATTGATTAATAAAATATTTAAATTGATTATATATATGTGAGGCAAGTTATGCGTTGTGAGACCCCTCAACAAATTGATTATATGGATAGATATGTTGTGGTTAATTTGCATAATGGCCCTCATTAAATCTTTATGCTTAGACAAATGGTGCTTAAACAATAAAGGAGCCAGTTTCATGGTCATATGGAAATTGTGAGACTTGCATTTGTTTAGATCATATGTGGGATAACTCACAACACTCTAAACATTTGATGAAAAATTAGAGGGAAATTTCAAACTATGCAGTGTGTTTAAAAGAACCTTTTTTTCTTCGCTCGTCAAAGTATAAGCCTCGGGGGGATTACGTTCCTCCCACTACTGTCTTCTTTAACCTAATTGCGACCTAATTTTCAACACTTTTAGATCGTGCCTTTTCTCCATCCTTAGAATGAATTTCACATAGACATGTGCTCACAAGATTTTTGATGATATTCTTTTGGACATGAATGATATCTAATACATGATGCACAGGGTTTCCCTTTCAATACGTCAAGTCAAAAAATATTGACCTCCTAGACCTCGCCTTCCCTTTATCAACTTTATTCTCAATATAAGTCTTTTTATGCTTGACATTATTGAATTTAGGATTCTTTTTGGAACATTAGCTACACTTTTAGAAGACATCCTTTCAATTTCTAAACTTGAAATCCTTCTCAAAGGTAGCCTATGTTTGACACCCCCCAAACCCACCGACAAAAAAAATAACCTTTATAAAATCTAAACGTGTGATTGGGAGGAAAGAATCTCCAATGAGAATGATATATAATTTTTTCACTATCCTTGAGGTGTTGAGATCTAGCTTCCTCTTTTTTATTCTGGCCATTAATTATTTTAATTTGAAAAATAGTTGGGACAACTTTGGATCAATTCTAAAGGATTTATGAGGGACAATTCAACTACCTTACAAGAGGGATTTCTTCCACTACTTGGGGGATTATTTTCATAAAATGAGGAGGAATTTTGGATGGTCTTTCTTATATGATATTTCCTTACTATTTTTGGAGTTTTTCTAGATTGAGGAAATATGATTCCATTCCCTCCTCTCATGAAATAAATAGTATTTTCAACCTAAAGAGTTTTTTTTTTTTTTTTATAAATTCTAAAATTTATTTACAGATCATTAAGGTTTATCTTGTCTTGATCACACCTTTATAAATTATAAATTTTGGTGAATAAATTAATGAATCTAATTCATGAAATTATATACTTGATTAATTTAATCTAACTTGGTATAATTGAATTAGATTATGAATTGTGCATTCTTGGTATGATTTAAATGTTAAATCTAACATTGAATGAATTATATGTGTTGGAAATCCAGATAGTAGATTAAATTCATGACATATTATGTTAAATTTTGTTTTTCATACTTTTGGTAATTGGAGCTCTAATAAATATCAACCTCTTAATTTTTGGGTTATGAATTATGCTAAATATTTGAGATAGTCTTGGATTTAAAAAAATAGTAACTCTACTTAGAAAATTATGAAACTGATTTTATCCGAATTCGCTTCTATACCTCTCTGGGTTTCCAAATATCCAAGAAACTTACTAGATTTAACTCCAAAGATGCAATTTCAGGCATTGATATTCATCATGTATTCTCCAAGGATCCTTAAGGTCTTTGTGAGGCCTCTGATGTGATCAACTTCCTACTTTCTTTTAACGTGCGTATCGTCGATGTAAACTTCCATGGTAGAGCCGATCAGCTTCTTGAACATTTTAGTTATAAGGTGCTGATAGGTTATTCTGTCTTTTTCAAATCGAAAGGCATTATCTTAAACCATTAAAGTCTTAAGGCTATGATGAATGAGGTATTTCCCTAATCCAGGCCGAATAGAGGTATTTGGTGGTAATTATAGTACGCATCCAAGAAGCTCATGCATTGATGTTCGGTCATAAATTCCACGAGTTGATCTATTCATGGTAATGGAAAACTGTCTTTTGGGAAGTGCTTATTGAGGTTGGTGAAATCTACACATATTATCCACTTGTCACTCTTCTTTCAGATAACAACAGTGTTATAAATCTAGTCCGAGGATTGGACTTCTTTGATGGATCCATCCCGGAGTAGGTTATTAACTTCTATCTGTGTAATTTTTACCTTATCTAGGACTGACTTCCTTGGTTTCTTATTGCTCGACTTAATAGTTAGATTTATGTGTAGTTGATCAAAAGTGATCTCTGTGTCTATCCTTAAAAAAGATCATGTGAGTACTATGCAAATACATCGGCATTAGTTATGAGGAAATGAATAAGATTCTCTGCTTCATCCTTGGGTAACTCTAATCTAATGTGGAATGTCTTCTCCGGCTGTGATGAATCCAGAGGAACAATAATGACTTCTTCCATCATGCATTTGACGAGAGCCAACTAGTTCTCTTTTAACCCCAATCGAATGCCCTTTGGTTAATACTTAAGGTGATCATCCTCTAAATAGTCATCATTTTGATTTTTCCTAGACTAATTATGTCTTTCTTTGATGGTTGACACGAAGCACCTGCGAGCTACTACTTAATTTTCCCTAATATTCACTACCCCCTAATCGAATAAGAACTTGAGTTTCTTTTGAAGAAAATAAAGGATAAATTTCATCTCGTGAATCTATATTTTGTCCATTATGGCATTATATGGTGACTCTAATTGGATTACATGGAACTCAACATCCTTATTTGCTGGATCGACATTTACTGTTATCTTGATTTGGCCTGGGGGTCTCTACATGTCCATTTAAACCAATTAATGTCCCTACGTTTGTATCAAGATCCTTGATTCTAAAGTCAATCTTATAGGGAAACTTCAGATACATGATCTTTGATGAGCTTCCTTGATCCACTAATATTCTTCTCATATAAAAGTTTAAAATTCACTATGTGAGGACCAAGGCGTCCTTATGTGGCAGGTTCATACTGACCAGATTGTCATTGCTGAATATAATGGCTCGATCAGCGTCAACATCTCTTCTCTCCCACTTGGAAAAAGAGGCTTGGTCAAGTCTAGCTGGAAAGCTTGTTTAATGTTGGTAGCAATCCGAATATTTTCCCTGAGCTTCTTGCCAATGCATTGAGCTTGGTTGATATATTTGTGATTGGATTCGAGTAATCCTGCTGGGGAAAATCCTCGTCTTCAGTCTAAATTGTATGATCTTTGTGGATCTTTGATAGGTCTCAATCACTTATGAACTTTAAACCTTGAAGTAGAACGTTTGTGCAATATTATTGACGTATACTAAGACATAAAAATATTGAGTATTTCTACTCATGTGTAGAGATATTGGGCTTGTTCCGGGGGTATACAAATTGAGGTTAGGGCATTATTTCCCTTTAGTTAAGTTTTAGAAGTCTAAGAGTTGTCAAGTCATATTGGGAGACTTTAGAAGCTCAATTGAAGTATGTAGTCGTGGAGGGTTATAATAAAACCCTAAAATGTTTGGTGAATGAATCGATAAGTTATTCATTCATTGAGGTTGTGATGATGATATGATTTACATATGGCTCCGGATAAAATGGGATATATCCATTAAATGAACATGTACATGGAAAATGAAAATGAAACGGAAATGGTAATGATGATGGTAAATGATAATTTACTTAATCATGAATATGGTAAATGATAATTTACTTAAACACATCTCTCTAAATGCTATCATAGGGGAAGTACGCTCATGAGGTGATGTCCCCTGACTATTGAATGTAGGGAGACTATAGTCCTCAGCCATATGATCGGTTATTATGTATGTTTTCTACGATGGTAAGGTAATTCTGGGTGTGGTTATGACTCTCCCGTAGGCATATGGCCACTTCCCGACGTTGCGATAGGTGCCCAGGTTGTCTTGGTTGATAGGCCCTAGAAGATGATAGTCATTTAGGGGCGCGTCTAGTGGGGAAACCTGAAGGGACGGTCTTAGAATCGTTATATGTATATGAATATAACAATTCTTTATCAAGTGGGACTTGATGTATGATAAATGCCACAAAGAGCATATAACAGTGATTATATTCCTGATAAGGAATGTAATTCCACAAAGAGCATATGACAGTAATTATATTCCTGATAAGGAATGGAAAGATGAAATGAAATAGTGTAAAATGATGGAGGTTTTTAATTAATGATATTCATTTATATCCTCTTGCATAACTAAATAAAATTTATAATCTTTTAAATTGTCTTAGTTTATACTTTGAGATTATGCTGATAGATTCTCATCTTTATCATTCATGATTAACTGCTCATAACTGTCATGCTTTTTATTCATCTGGTGATCATATAAAACCGGGCCCTGACCCGTTCATATTTCTTGTTGTGCATGAATCTTGTATCCGCTCAGGTGCTCCGCCACAAGGACGCCCGTACTGATTTTTTGATTCCGGTGATTTTGGGGAGCCGTGGTACTTTGCGGATATTATGGGATATTTTTGTGTAGATGCCTTCATTTTTTTACTCTAGTTATGATCGGGTCTTTTACTCGGGCGTGTGGCCCAAACTTTTGTAACTGTCTAATGGATGTATTATGTAACTTAATGAACTTGTTATACTTGGTTTGTATAGACTGTTGACCGACGGCATATTCGGTCCCCTTATTATATACTTGTTGTGATGTAATATAAGTTCTTTTGGGTTTCCACTTTCTTTTCAAAATGAATTGTTTAAATTCTTTCCTTAACTTATAATAAAACAAAATTTTTGGCAACCCGTTTTTCTGAATTATTGGGTGGTTATCCAATATACTTATTATATTGTTGCGACGCTGAGAATGATTCCATCCATGATTCCTATTATATTGGAGTATCGGGTTTGGCCACCCCTATTTTGGTGAGCGGGTTGTCACATATGGTATCAGAGCATCAGGTTCTAGAGTCTTTAGGTTCTATGTGGACTTGTCATGTTCTACCGCAGCGTTCTTTAATATAGAGCTTAATGTTAGGACTGCTTTGTTATTTATGTTTGCGATCTTCTACAAGATAGATTGCTACGACTAGTATTCTAATTATATTGTTTCTTCATCTCAGATGCCGCCTAAGAGAGGTCTCCCTGCTAAAAGAAATAGAGTTATAGAAGAGGATGTTGGTCCTCCACCGCCGCCACAAGGAAATATAAATGTTGTTGATGTAGCAAACATTGTGGTTCAAGCGGTTAATGCATCGATGACTGCCGTGGTTCAGTAAATGCCACAAGCTCAACAACAACGGGCTCAGGATGCACAAGCTCCTACGGACCTTCTCCGTGGGAGAGAGTTAGAGACTCCTTTTTAAAGGGCCAGCCCCTGGAATTTGATGGAGGATATGATGTTGTTAGAGCTAATCAGTGGAAGAAGGATATGCAGTGCCATCTGTGAATGGTGGAGTGTAGCGAGAAGAAGAAACAAATCCATGTTACCTTCAAGCTTTTTGGAGATGCACTGCATTGGTGGGAGTCGATGACTACGCTGGAGCAGAGATATACTATGACTATTAATGATTTTTGTGTTTTATTTGACCGGAAGTACTTCCCTCCGGCAGTTCAAAGGGAGATGAGAAGGAAGCTTCAGGATGTGGTACAGGGAGAACGGTCAGTTGCGGAATATGAAGAGGAGTTCACCCGGTTAGAAGGTTTTGTACCGGATGAGGTGACTATGAAATATAGAAAAATATCGAGGTTCATGGGAGGTTTGAGCTAGAGGATCCGACAACATTTGTTGGGTAATCCATCTTTACAAAGTTTTGGGATGTGATGAATGCGGTGTTACTTCATTGCCAAGAACATCGGTTGTATGTCCAAGGTAGTAAGAAGGATACAATGGTGGGACAAGTGGAAAAACCCGGAGGTAATGGGATAGGAGGAGGGCTATTACCCTCGTCCCAATCTTCGAGAAAAAAGCAACGAGAAAGGGATCCCCAGCAAGGTGACTTGTCTAAAAGGAAACGTTTCGATGGGTTCAATGTGGGTAGCAGTAATGTTAGGCATGGTCAGGGTGCCCCGCAACAACAACAAACAGGTTGGGGTGTTTATGGGGGTAGGGGCCATCCAGGCCAAGGCATTAACCAGTTTATAAATAATCGGGGCCGAAATCAGAAGAATATGATGGGTCGGTGCTTCCAATGTGGGGAGGGGGGTCATTATAAGAAGGAGTATCCTCAGTTGGTTGGGGTCAACTTCCTAGGGTTCCTCAGCATCCAAAGTTTCAGTTACCGCCGCAGGGGCCTAATCCAATTGTCCCTCCGTAACAGGGGTAGCTATCGTATGGTTCTGTTTACCACATTCTGGAGGCTATGCTTCATTCGGCTCCGCCCGTGCCGCCATCTATTTAGGGTAAGTTTCTTATTCAGGGGCACATGGATCGTGTATTATTTGATATGGTTGAGACACACTCGTTTATTTCTAGAAGTTTTGCTCAGTCTATAGAGTTGATAAAATCTGCTGAGAGTACCTTCACTAGTGTTGAATCTTCTATGGGTGATGGTTCACTCATTTTCTTTGTTTGTAAAGAAATAAGAATTTATCTTGGTAATTTTTGCTTTGAGACCGATTTGCTCATCCTGGATATGGTCGGGTATGATGTGATTTTGGGTATGGATTGGCTAGTGAAGTATCACACGATAGTTAATTGCTCTGGGAAGAGTATAGTTTTTGCCGTTCTAGGGCAAGAAATATTTTTAGTGGTTATGCCTCATTCAGAAGGAGGTATTAGCACTTAATTATATTGTATTGCGGAGGAAACTTCTCGGGATGTAGTTGTTTCCTTAGATTCTATTTCGGTTGTTAGAGATTTTGAAGATGTTTTCCGAGAAATACCGGGTTTGCATCTTAGTAGTGATATTGAATTTGTGATTGATTTAGTGTCGAGAGCTCGATCGATTGCGAGAGCTCCGCATCATATGGCTACTGTTGATATGAGGGAGTTAAGGGATCAGATTTTTGACTTGCTAGAGCAAGGGTTTATTAGGAGAAGCATGTCATCGTGGGGCGCTCCGGTGTTATTTGTGAAGAAAAGAGACGGTTCTCTACGGTTATGTGTTGACTATAGAGAGTTGAATAAGGTCACCATCCGAAACAAATACCCGTTGCCTCGGATTGATGATTTGTTTGATCAACTTAGGGGAGCGTCGTACTTCTCTAAGATTGATTTGAGGGTGGGGTATCACCAAATGCGAATACGAGAACAAGATGTGTCCAAGACCGCTTTCCTAATGAGATATGGGTCCTATGAATTTTTGGTTATGCCTTTTGGACTAACCAATGCCCCCGCCGTGTTTATGGATCTCATGAATAGGGTATTTCGGGACTTCCTGGACCAGTTTGTCATTGTGTGCATTGATGACATCCTAGTTTATTCTCGAACTGAAGCCGATTATGCTACTCATTTTTGGTTGGTCCTGCAAAGATTGAGAGATCGCCAATTGTATGCCAAATTTGAGAAGTGCGGTTTTTGGTTGCAGGAAGTGCAGTTTCTGGGTCACATTGTGACAACCCAGGGTATTTCAGTAGACCCAAGTAAAATGGTTGCAATGAGGGAGTGGGGTCAGCCCACGACACCTACCGATATTCGTATTTTGCTGAGTTTGGCGGGTTATTACTGCCGGTTTATCAAAGGTTTCTCTAAAATTGCTAGCCCTTTGATAAATTTAACCCAAAAAGGGTTGCGATTTGTATGGGATGATTATTGTCAGTCTGCTTTTGATGAGCTCAAGGATAGTTTGACTTCTTCTCTAGTCCTTGCATTACCAAGGCCAGGATTGGAATATTTGGTCTTCGCCGATGAATCTCTACAAGGATTGGGAGGTGTGCTTCAACAAGAGTGGCGGGCTATTGCTTATGCCTCTCGTAAGTTAAATCCTCATGAAAAGAATTATCTGGTGCATGACTTCGAACTTGCAGCAGTAGTTTTTGCCTTGAAGATTTGGAGGCATTATCTCCTAGGGGAGAAATTTTGTCTCTTCACGGACCATAAATCATTGCAATATTTATTTTCTCAGAAAGATTTAAATATGCGATAACGCCGGTGGTTGGAGTTTGTGAAAGACTATCAATTTGACATCCACTATCACCCGGGCAAAGCTAATATGGTAGCAGATGCCTTGAGTAGAAATCCCTAGGGGGAGTTAGCGGAGGTATGGAAAGCTAAATAGAAGGATCTTAGTCAGGAGGATGCGGTTGCCAGGGCATTTATGTCAGTGTTGACCGTCACGCCTACTATTGTGGCAAGGGTTATAGAGGCCCAAGGAAGGGATAAAGGTTGTCAAGACCATATACGCCAATTGTTGGCCGAGGGAGCGGAATCCTACTCCATAAGTTTGGAGGGTGGATTACGTTTACACAGGAGACTCATTGTCCCGAACGAAGGGGATTTGAGGCGGGCCGTAATGGCAGAATCTCATGGGTCTAAATTTTCAGTGCATCCGGGTGGGGACAAGATGTATCAAGACATGCGTCGTCAGTATTTGTGGCCAGGCATGAAATAAAATATTTTTGAGTTCGTATCCCAATGTACTACTTATCAATTGGTCAAGATAGATTATCGCGATCGACGAGTTTCTTGCAGCCGTTGGAAATACCGATGTGGAAGTGGGAGAGTACATCGATGGATTTCATCACGGGCTTGCCAACGTCACAAAATGGCCACGATTTTATTTGGGTTATCGTTGATCATTTGACTAAGTCGGCACATTTCCTACTGGTACGCACCGATTACAATACCACTCATTATGCCCGCCTATTTATTGCAGAGGTTGTTAGACTCCATGAGGTGCCCTTAAATATAGTCTCCGACAGAGACAAGATTTTTGTTTCCCACTTTTGGCAAAGTTTTCAAGAGGCTATGGGAACCAAATTGAAATTGAGTACTTCTTATCACCCTCAAAGAGATGGCCAGACAGAAAGAGTCAACCAAATGTTGGAGGATATGCTCCGAATGTGTGTGCTTGATTTTAGGGGTAATTAGGAACAATAACTCCTTTTGGTCGAATTTGCTTATAATAATTCGTCCTAATTTACTATTGGGATGGCACCCTATGAATAACTTTATGGTAGGCCTTATAGATCACCCACTTGTTGGTTGGAGGTGGGGGATAATAAGTTCTTTGGGCCTGAAATGATCCAGGATACTTCTTCCAAGATTGAACTCATCCGGAATCGCATTCGGATAGCTCAAGATCGTCAAAAGAGTTATGCCGATGTGAATAGAAGGCATGTGGAGCTGGAAATTGGGGATCAAGTGTTGGTGAGAGTATCGCCTATGAAAGGTATCAAGCGTTTTGGGAAGAAAGGGAAGCTTGCGTCACGCTATGTGGGACCTTTCCCTATTATCGCCAAGGTAGGTCTGGTGGCGTATCAACTTGCCTTACCTGAACACTTATAACAAATCCATGATGTGTTCCATGTTTCCTCTTTGAAGAGGTACAAGAGGTGTGAAGGAGCCCTTTGGCATATTCCTTTGGAGGATATCGAGTTGCAACCCAACATTTCATATGAGGAACAATCGGTTGCTATCTTAGAGCATGGAGAGCGACGATTGAGATCTCGAGTGGTGCCCTTAGTTCAAGTTCAATAGGGTCATAACAACGCCGAGGAATCGATGTGGGAACGTGAGGACGATATGCGGGAAAAGTATCCGCATATCTTCTTGTAAGGTACGTTTGAATTTTGAGGGCAAAATTCCCTCATAAGGGGGGGAGTATGTAACAACCCTCGCTTTTGAGCCAGTTATTTTATATTAATTTACTATATGAAGTAATTATATAAAATACGGATGATGGTGTAAATATGAACTAATGAGATAATTGAGCATTGTGGGTACCCGAAATTAGAATGATGGGCCTGGACGAGTATCCCAATGCTGACGGCCCAAATTCCAGACCTCCCATCTCTTAACTGGTCATGATCCAATCTCCTCCCACGTTCCCCTTAAGAGAGGTTCTAGGGAGAGATGGAAAACGTGGGGGAGTTCAACACCCACACTTACTAAAATAAACATGTATATATTGAACCCTAGGTTCGGGGAAAAGGACAAATTGTATTCTCTGTAACCACTCTTCGGAGTATATAAAAATAACACTGACTGCACCACCGTGGACGTAGGAACATCTTTGCTGAACCACGTACATCCTTTGTTGTGTGACTGCCATTCTACCTTCCTTATTCCTGCTTGGTGATTGCTTTTCTCTTATCTATTTGTGTTGCATAATAATTATCACCACAATTGGTGTCGTCTGTGGGAACATTTATCTTTCCTGAGAAAGCCCACACCAAAAAAGGAGTTTAAAATGTCCGGTAACAGTGGCAATGCTCCCCAGGCAGGGGATATTCAAGAACCACCTGTTCCTCATAGGATTAGATCTGAAATTTGACGTTCAGATCAAAGGGCTCGCTTAGAAAGGACAGCCTCAGAAGAAAGCCAGGGACTAGCAAGGTCCACACAGATATCTAGACTAATTGATGCATATGAGGTAAGACTCCACGAGCAGAGGGAGTCTTCTCAAAGACACGAGGCTGAGAATGCTCACCTGAAAAGAAGATTAGAGAGAATGGAGAAAGAGCTCCATCATGATACCAGGAGACGTCTGTACCGCACTCCTATCCCTCAAGCGAGCAAATCTTGTAGCCAAGGAAGGAGCCCCAAGCGAGGATCCCAAAAGATTGAGGGAGACGAGTCATAGGATGACCTACGCGAGCAGCTATGAAAAGCTCGCCGTTATCAGAGCCCTACTCGTAGCAACGAGAACATATGAAGTCTGGTCCGTAGGGAGATGGACCATCATCCTGCCCATCACGGTACCAGATCAACCCAGGAACTCGTTAGGCGAGCTCTTAAAACCCAAATGAAGTCACCTTTCTCGAGGTAAATTGAAGATGAAGAAGCCCCCAAGAAGTTTGCCATTCTAAGGTTAAAAATTTATGACGAAAAGACTGATCCCATTGATCACGTCAGGCAGTACCGACAGGCCATGACCCTCTGGAACCACCGAGATGCACTAATGTGCCGAATTTTCCCCTCTAGCCAGTATGACGTGGCACAGAAATGGTTCAAAAGGCTCCCCCACAGGTCCATCATAAGTTTTAAATCCATGGCCGATCTCTTTACGACCCGATTCATTACTAGTAGCTCCCATCCCAAAAGGATGGATGCTTTGCTAACAATGAAGAAAACACCTCAAGATACCCTCCGAGACTACGCGAAGAGGTACGGGGAGTTATTCAATGAGGTCGAGGATTGCTCGGAGCAAGTGGCAATGGCCTCTTTCAAAATTGGGCTACCCAGCTCTTCCCTTCTATACCAGTCCTTGACAAATAAAAAGGCTATGACCATTGAAGACCTAATGGCTCGCATCGAGAAGTACGCTAAGGTGGAAGATGTCACCCGCCTCAATACAGGGGAAAACGGTCGAGCTAAACTCACTACCAAGGGTAGTGACAAAACTGAGAACCAGAAGAAAGGAGTAAATAATGGGGGCAAAAATGGCTCTAAAAACGGGGGCAATAATGACATGTCGAAAGCATTTCAAGCGGTTAACACCATTTTTAAAGAACCAATTTATAAAATTCTTGCAAAAATCAAAGACGAGCCATTCATCAAGCGGCCCTGGAAGATGGGAGGAGATCCCTCGAAGAGAAACAATGCCCTGAGATGCGCCTTTCACAAAGAGGGAGGACATAAGACTGAGCATTGCAAAGCTCTTAAGTCCCACCTCGAAGAGCTAGACCAATCCGGGCATTTGAACGAATTCGTGGAGAAGAAGGTAGAGAAAGCGGCTGCCAATAGAGAGGCGAGACCCGACAACATGCTCGATGATGATGCTGGACATGAGTTCGTGGTAATTCATGGGGCATCTGATGCTAGGCAGATCCAAGGAAATTCAACTCGAATGGAGATGAAGAAACTTACAGAGGTGATGCAAGGTTTTCAGATCGATCCATCAAAGTCACAGTCAGGAAAGCGTCGACGAGCAGACGACGTCAACTATAATAAGCATATTGTTTTCACAGATGAAGATCTGGTTGGAGTGAGAACCCCACATCACGATGCTTTGATCATTACCCTCAGGATAGCTAACTTTGACGTCGATAAGTTGCTTGTCGACCAAGGAAGCTCATCCGAGGTAATGTATCTCGACCTATTCAGAAGATTGAAGTTAAGCATCGTCGACCTAAAAGAGGCCACTGTCCCTTTAGTTGGCTTGGATGGAAAAATAACTATGCCCCTGGGAAAGATCGTACTGCCAGTACGCGTGGGAAACGTCTCCAAGATGATCGAGTTTTTGGTGGTGGACATCGACTCGCCATCCTCGGCAGAGGATGGCTACATGCGATGAAGGCAGTCTCCTCGACCTACCATCAGAAACTCAAGTATGTAACTGAGCGAGGAGCAATGGAGATCCACGACGATCAAGCAATGGCAAGAAGGTGCTTCATAGAAGCCATCCGACCAAGGTTAGAGAAGAAGGCTGATCAACCCAGGGAGAACATTGAAGAACAAGAAGGTCTAACACCTTCTAAATAGCAATTAAAGTACGAAAGACCTGGAGTAGAGGAGACCAGTCTCCTCCCCTTTGAATGGGTCGTCAAAGACCTGGTGGAGGTTACGACTGGAGATAGCGACAGTAACAGATTTTTCTTGATTAGAGCATCTCTCACTAACCAATAACAGAAGGAATTGACAACTCTACTGAGACGCAACGTAGATGTTTTTGCATGGGAACCATACGAACTGCCTGGAATTGATCTCGGTATGGTTTTTCATCAGTTTCACGTCAATCCCACCTTCAAACAAATCACGCAGAAAGCACGGCGAACTGCGCTCAAAAAGGTAAAAGTCGTGGAGAAAGAAATAGAAAAACTGCTAGATGCAGGATCCATACGAGAGGTACAATTCCCCGAGTTGTTATCCAACCCAGTAATAGTTCCAAAAAGCAACGGGAAGTGGAGATTTTGCATCAACTTCACGTACCTCAACAGAGCGTGCCCTAAAGATAATTTCCTCCTCCCAAAAATTGACCAACTGGTGGACGCTACTGCAGCTCACGAGCGAATGAGTTTCTTGGATGCGTACTCAGGCTATCATCAGATCCCTTTATATGCCTTAGACCAAGACAAAACAACATTTATCACCACAGTTGGGTTATATTGCTACAAGTTCATGCCTTTTGGGCTTAAAAACACAGGGGCAACCTACCAGTGGTTGGTCACCAAGATGTTTAAAGACCAGATGGGAGATACCATGGAGGTCTACATTGACGACATGCTCGTTAAAATCAAGAAGAAATAAGACCACCTCTCAGACCTATCAAACACATTCGAAATCCTCAGGAAATACCGAATGAAACTTATTGCGAGAAAGTGTTCTTTTGGTGTCCAGTCAGGAAAATTTCTTGAGTACTTGGTCAGTAAGAGAGGCATAGAGGCTAACCCAGACCAGATCGACGCAATTAACAGGGAACAACCCCCTCGAATAATCCAGGACATACAAAAGCTCACTGGTATGCTCGCTGCCTTAAATCGCTTTATCGCTAAATCCTCTTAAAAGTGCAAGCCATTCTTCTAGCTTCTAAAGGGGAATAAAACGGTAGAGTGGAACCCAGATTGCTCACAGGCATTGGTTGAGCTCAAAGCTTACCTAAGCTCTCCACCACTACTCATCATACCACAACAAACAAATTCTTTGTACTTGTACCTCTCCGTTTCCAACCACACTATTAGTTCTGCATTAATGAGCGAAGTTGCAGGAATCCAGCACCCCGTTTACTACGCGAGGAAAACCCTGCTTGAGGCCGAGCAGAGGCACCTACCTCTGGAGAAGCTCGAATTTGCACTAGTAGTGGCTTCGAGGAAGCTGAAGCACTATTTTGAATCCCACACCATAATCGTCCTTACATCGCACCCTCTTAAATCAATCCTAAGGAAGGCGAATTTGTTAGGCAGGCTGTCTAAATGGTCAGTCGAGCTCGGACGATTTGATATCCAATTTCAACCGAGGAGTGCAATCAAGGGTCAGGTCCTTGATGATTTCATAGCTGAATTCACAGGCGAGCAACCTTGCAACCAACCACAGCCAACTAAATAAAAAGGGAGCCACACGACGGAGGGAATCTGGAAATTATTTGTTGATGGAGCCTCCAATTCAAAGGGGACAGGCATGGGCATCATTCTTATCACTCCAAAAAATACAATCCTCGAGCAGGGAATCAGGATTGGATTTGAAGCCTCCAACAATGAAGCAGAATATGAGGCCCTGATAGTTAGCCTCCAAAAAGCACACACTTTGGGAGAAAAGCAATTACAGGTGTTTGGCGACTCACAGTTAGTCTCCAATCAGATCAGCGGGGACTACAATGAGAAAGATGAAAGGATGGCAGCCTACCTCGCCTTGGCAAAGAGGCTATTGGCTGACTTTGAGGAAGTCAATGTCCAGATGTTCCCCAAGGGACAGAACAGCCATGCTGACGACCTAGCAGACCTAAGCTCATCAATCGATTACGACTTAAAAAGAACAATCCCCATGGATTTCCTCGCTCATCCAAGCATCAACCGTAACGGCGAGTCACAGACCGTGGAGCAGGTGATCCATATTGAGTCAGTACCCATCTGGATGGACCCACTGAAGGATTATATGAAGGATGGAATGCTTTCAGATGACAAGAAGACTTCTCACTGGATAAGAGTCAAAGATGCTTGCTTTCACTTATCTCCTGAGGGAAAGCTATACAAGATATCGTTTTTCGGTCCCTACCTTCAATGTATTCACCCAAAGGATGTCGAGCAGGTTCTGCATGAGCTTCATGAAGGAATCTTTGAAAGTCATATTGGAGGAAGATCTCTGGCTTTCCGAGTAATGAAGGAAGGCTATTGGTGGCCATATATGAAAATGAACTCTACGGCGTATGTTCGCAAGTGCCTGAAATGCCAACTTCACTCTCCTATGGTCCACTAACCTGTTAACGACCTAAAATCATTGTCCATCCCATGGCCATTCTCCCAATGGGGGATGGACATCATAGGACCACTTCCTATCGCCATCGGCAGTCGCAAGTATCTGCTGGTCGCGATTGACTACTTCACCAAATGGATCGAGGCAGAACCCCTAGCGAACATCCGAGATGCAAATATGATAAGGTTTATATGGAGAAATATAATCACCCGCTTTGGCATCCCCAGAACCATCATCCTCGATAATGGAACGCAGTTCGAAAGCAGCTCTTTTTAGAGTTTCTGTAACGAACATGGAATCAGACACCATTTCAGTTCGGTGGCCTACCCTCAGAGCAATAGACAAGCTGAGGCTTCCAACAAAACTGTGATCGACGAATTAAAAAAGCGATTAGAGAGAGCCAAAGGTACATGGGTAAATGAACTACCACATATTCTATGGGCTTATCGAACCACTCCACGACGAGCAACAGGGGAAACCCCATTTTTGTTGACATATAGGGTGGAAGCAGTCATCCCACTAGAAGTAGGTTTGCCAATAATGAGGTCCAACCTTGTCGACCAGGGACATAATGATGCAGCATTGTTCGCTGAGCTCGACCTGGCGGACGAGCATCGAGAGCTAGCCCTAGTAAAACTAGCGACTTATCAGCAACATCTCGCGAGGCATTACAACAAGAGGGTCAACCCAAGGACATTTCGAGTTGGGGACTGTGTCCTAAGGAAAGTCCTGGGCAGCGCAGTAAAACCATCAGACGGCAAGCTAGGGCCAAACTGGGAAGGCCCTTCAAGATAATAAGAGATAATCTGCAAGGCGCCTATCACTTGGAAACGATGGAAGGCAGAAAAATCCCTGAGCATGGAACGCAACCAATCTCCAGAGATTCTATTTTTACATCTTTCTTTTATTCTTTTGTTATGCAGCTATAAGTTTATTTTTCTTGTCATTAATGAAAGTTATTTAACGGTTGCATTCTGATAAGTAACAGCTATATAAGCATTATCCCACATCTTTTCCAAATGACAGGCACATTGATCATTACGCCATAGCAGGGAATTGTCCCTCCTCAGGTTGTCGTTATGAAACACGAAAAACCTCTTGACATTGCCCTTGGCAATATATGAATCCCTACAGGGGATCCTTAGGCAATATGGCTAAAATTTAAATTGGTCACCAAACCTTATTTGGTTGAATAAAATCCTAATCGAATAGAACATCCAACACCAGGTCTGTCCTCACCAATTGCCACACTTAGGCCTAAGGGAGTGTGACGACATGACCTAAAAGGTAAAGTGGTGCACAATGGTATCTCGATGTTATACTGGACCGGGAGGACACTTGCGTGATTATACAAACTTAGAAGATCATAAAAGGGCAAGAGTATGTAGATAATCTGCACTTGTTTAGTCGGCTAAATTGGCCTAAAACATAAATTTTATTAATCCACTATAGTTACAACAAATACAATACATGTTTAGTCGGCGAGCTCACCCAAAACATTGGCACAACATTACTTCAACACAAAAGACATCGATGCTACTGGAAAAATCTCAGTGGGGGTGAGGCCTCTGAACGAGATAATCAGCCACTTGAGCCCTTCGACCATCATCAGGAGCAGGAACCAACTCTTCCTCGGCTTCGTTAGCATCTGACTCCAATAGCTGCCGTGGGATAGCATTGATGGGTACCCACTAATCATCTCTCCTGAAGGGATTGGGCATCCGAGTGGAAGGAAATATTTCGTGGCGATACCAGAGCATAGAGTTCCTTGGAACCTGCATCTCCTTCAAAGCACTCAACCACCCCCTGATAAAGGCGAGCTCCTCAAATTCTATCAGCCTCATCGGAGCATCCAGCCAACCTTGGTTATAACCATCGGCCCATACTCACCGAGTTCATTTTTTAAACAGATGCCGCAGCCGAGTAACGTCCTTTTAGAGCCCGACAGCAATCACATATGCTCGTTGGACGTCACCACAGAGCTCTTCCATTTCTCTATCTGAAAGCCTGGTGCTCCTGCCAGCTCGCGAAATGAATGGGCCAGTGGAAACTCGCAGCAGAGTGGGAACGTCGCTCGAGCCAGCTCTAGCTTGCATTGATGAAGAGCCTCGCAACACTGCAGGAGCAGTGCTCGGTGCGTGCTCCCTGAGATGCGAGAACTCTTTCCTTAAAGCTTTATTTTCTTGCTGAAGCATCTCACCAACCTGGTTGATCTCAGAAGCATCGAGAAGCTTTTTCCTCAACGCATTCACTTCTTCTTGCACTGAAGCACCAACCTCTTCCATCTCCTGGAGCCTGTCCTTTAACTTGGCCATAAGGTCAGACTGATCCTTATACTTTTGATTCCTTGACCTAAGAGATTTGCAAATCCTAAAAAAGACCTGGCGAACCTGAGGACTGGCATTAGGACTAAGAGTCCTGCCCAAATGAGATGTGGCAGGAATATACTCTTCTACATTAGTCAACTACAAGACATAAAAGGGCAAGGGAAAGAAAAATCAATCAGTGCACTGGGAAAAAGAACCATTTTCATTGATAAGGGTTAAAAGTACATTAAGCAGCAAAAAGAAAATTTACAAACAGCGAAAGAAAAAATATAAGGTAGTCCTAGAAGTAAAAACTAACTAGCAACCTCAGGTTGCCCAGAAGTCGATGGTTGTTTCCATTTATCAGCATCAGCAAGAGCACCGCCCTCAGTAGGGGTAACCTCTGTCGCCACAGCAAGGGGAACGTCCGCAGATATTATCTTGGAGACAGGGTCAGCGGCTACAATAACTGGGGGAGGGACTTCTTCCATAGTCGACTTCGGACCCGGGTCATGCTCGTCGAACAGAGTAGAGTCTATATCAACACTAGCAGCTAAGAGGGCCTTGTTCCAGCCCTTCTTGACGTTCAGGCGACTAATATAGCCTATCTGAACCTCAGCATCCTCGTATGCTGCAGCCCAACGAGAGTTCTATGAGTCTTCCTTGGCAGTGACCGCCTCATACTCCTTCTTCTTTAGCTCCTCGGATAGCACTCTGTTCTCTTCCACGATGATAGGCATCTTGCTTGAGCAAACCAGGTCGTAGGCTTGTCGCAACTCTTTCAACTCTTTAATTACCGCGTCCTTCTCCCGGTTGGTAGTAACAAGAGCCAAATCGGATGATATCCGAGCAGCATCAACAGCTTTAAAACCAGCCTCGAGCTTTGTACCCTTCAACCTCAAGGCTTTATTTTTCTGCTCCAGCTCACCATTTCTCTTCACCAGCTCATCGCGAGAACGATAGAGCACGCCGAAGTCGGTCATAAACTGCAGGAAGAGGAAGACATTAAAATAAGGAAATGATGGAATTCATTAAAACAGTGGAAAAAAGAAATAGTCTTACCAAAGCTAGCCTCTGGCTAACCTGTAGGGACAGTTGATCAGACCCCAGTGCCCTTTAGCGATTAGCAGGAAGAACTGCTCTCTCGAGCAGCGTGGGGGCCAACTGAGGATAAATTACAACAAAAGCCCCCTCGGGCAGTGCAGACACCGGGACTAAGGCCTGCCCAGCCTTCGTCCTCGATTACATACTCCTCTCCTCCTCCTCCTCCTCTTTCTCATTCTCTATCTTCTTCCTCTCTTCTATCCTCTTCCTCTCCTCCATCTTCTTTCTCTCCTCTTCCTTTTTTCTCTCTTTCTCTCTCATCTGCTCTTCCTCTCTGCTCTTCTTCTCCTGCTCCTGAGCAGAAGACCTAGAACCAGTAGCCACGGCCCCAGAGCTAGACTTATGCTTCTTCGACCTCTAAGCGAGGAGCACGTGATCTTAATCATCATCGTCCCGAATTAAATTCTTCCTTGGAGGAACCATCTCCTCGCTCGAACTGCTAGATGTGCTCGGCGACTCTCGAGCTTCAAAAACTTCCCCACGATCAGAGGAACTGCTACTACTGGAGCTGCCTTTACCCAAATTTCCACCAGCACCACCTGCGATATCGCTTTCAAAGCTGCTCTCCTCCTCGTCCAACTGGATAGGATCCGAAGCAGTTTCTTCAGAGGTATCAAACTCAGGGTTACTGTCACCGGCCTTACTATAAAACTGGAGCCAACGTTCTTGTATTCAAGCAGAAAAGCAGCAGACCAGGGATGATCGTCGTCAGCTAAAAGCTCCCTGATATTCCAGGCCTTGACCAATTCAGAGAGACGAACCTCGCTGAGAGCAGGTTTCAAGTTCTTCGACCTCGCTGAAGAAAAAATAGAGAAAAATAAAAAAGATCATAAATCAACAAAAATTAAAAGAGCAGAGCAAAGTCTACCTATGTATTCTTCCCCATAAAAGGGAACAGAGAACCTATCAGACCTCGACCCTTAAAATTGGGGAGAAAACTGCCAGTTTCTAACAAGGAAACCTTCTTGCAATTAGTCCTTATGGGAATCAGGTAGGTTTACTACCAATACCCTGTCAGGGCTCCTAGCTTTGAGATAGAGGACACCAGAGCTAGTTCGAGAGAAAGAGTAGCAAAAACAGACCTCGGCAAGCCCTAACTTGGTACCATACAACTGATTTATTCTATGGATGCCATTAATTATCTTCCACACATTGGGCGAACACTGTGCAGGAATAATATTGAAATAACCTACGAAATGCAAGAATAGATTGTTGGGAGGAAAAATGAGTCCCCCCTGGGAGAGCAACAAAACATGAATCCAATGGTCATCTTCTATCTCTCTAAAGTTTCTAGGGGGAGGCACAAAACTCAATCTCTAGCCACTCTGGGATGTTATAAAACTTCCTAAACTCGGGGACCGACCTATTCCTAATCTTTGCCATTGGAAAACCCTAGAAAACTACAAATTCAAAGAAAAAGTACAAAGAGAAGGCACAGGAGACTTACAAGATGGAAGTTCAACTCAAACGATGAAGAATCACGAGCCCAAATAACACGAAAGCAATGAGAATGGAGATTGAGAGAAGAAAGTGTGAATCGCTAGAGCTCACGGAAAATGGAAGAATGTTGAGAAGGTTGAAACGACGGTTGAAAAGTGACTACTTTAGAAAACCTTTAAGTATTGCTAATCACGGTGCACAAACCATGAAGCGGGTGTCGCCAGAATCAGTTTCCCAACTTTTGAAGAGTTGCATAATGTACGAAAAAACCATTATGGCAAATCATTTAAATTTATTGATCCCAAAGTATGGCCCAACAAACTTAGGGAAAATTGTGGGTACTCAAAATTAGAATGATGGGCCTGGACGAGTAGCCCAATACTGACGACCCAAAGTCCAGACCCCCATCTCTTAACTGGTCATGATCCAGTCTCCTCCCACGTTCCCCTTAAGAGAGGTTGTAGGGAGAGATGGAAAACGTGGGGGAGTCCAACACCCCCACTTACTAAAATGAGCATGTATATATTGAACCCTAGGTTCGGGACAAAGGACAAGTTGTATTCTCTGTAACCACTCTCCGGAGTATATTGAAATAACACTGACTGCACCACCATGGACGTAGACACGTCTTTGCTGAACCACGTACATCCTTTATTATGTGACTGCCATTTTACCTTCCTTATTCCTGCTTGGTGATTGCTTTTCTCTTATCTATTTGTGTTGCACAATAATTGTCAGCACAAGCATATTTACTGAATTGTTGTATATTTAGTGTATGTGTAAGTAAATATCATCATGTTGCATTTTATAGTGTCATATGATTTAAATGACATTAATGGTTTAAAATGAAACTGGAACTTAAAATGATTTATAAAATTGCCATATGCCAATTTAGAGGGTGTAGTTAGTCCCGAAATGTGCGAGATCGTCAAAATAAGTGATATATTGTATTTTCGTGATTCGAGCACTTTTGACTTATTTTAACTTAAATGTGTAGTTGTGAATCATTTTAATGTGGTATTAACCATTTAAGTTGGGAATTTAATACTAATGCCACGATTTAGTCTTTCTAAGCCTTTTATTTCTCTTAAGTGCATTTGTTAACCTTGAGAGAATGTGAGAGGAAGAGAACTTGGAGAGAAAGAGGAGAAAGGAAGAAATTGAAGATTGGAGATTTGATCTTACATTCATCTTCCAAGAATCTGAAATTCCAACCTCAAGGCAAGTTTTCTACTTGCTAATATATGGTTTAAGATGAGTAAATTGTGTGATAGTTGTGTGTTAGCATTAATGGAATAAATGTGGATTTTATGGTGTTTAAACCCAAATCATAGTTTATGTTGATCATATTGTGGATTATAGTAGTTGATAATCATATAGGATGATTTGGGGTAGGTTAATGTGGTTGGTTATGTGTGAAAATGAAGTAGAAATGAGTTTGGGGGAAAAACTAGGGTTCATAACCCGTAGCCCCATTCTTGGCCAAATCGCAGGGGTGAATCGATTCGCTAAGGGGTCAGCCTACAGGTCTGCAAACTCGAATCGATTCATGTTAAGTCCAAATCGATTCGGCCATATGCATAATGTTGGGTTTGTCCTCCGAATCAATTCTCTTTTGGGGCGAATGGATTCGCTGCTTGGGGCGAATCGATTCAGCCCTAGGGTGAATCTATTTAGAAACCTTACTGTTTTGAGTTATTTTTCTAACTCAATTTTGATCCTTTTCTTTTAGGCTTAGGACCTAGGAACCTTCTTGTATGAAGTAAAATTAGAGTCCTAGAGTCCTAGATGCTTGGGGCCTACGTTTGTTATATAATCCAACATAAATATGAATAATTAGAATCGAAGTGAACAAACAAAACATCCCCTCTGGAAGAAAAATCATAATATTTGGAAGAACATAATTTTTTTCAAAATTTTTTTTAAATTATCACCACGGAATTGTAGATAATCACTTTAGGATCTCAGAAAAGTTCGCAGAATTTAAAAATAAATTTTTTGGAATGAGATATCGACGTCAACATTATTACCAATACTGACAAAAATGCAATTTTAAGATCCTAAATGATGTCAAAATGCAAATGTAAGGCGGTGCCCATCGTATACAATGGCTTTTGTTTATTTTGATGCTTCCTATCAACCATGTGAGTTTCGCAAAATTCTGATGTTTTCAGTTGACCATGTGAGTTTCGTAAAATTCTGAGCAAGTTTTGACTTTTCATTCCAATCAGTGAGTATTGGTGGTTGAAAAAATGTCACAAAAAGTCCCAGGTATACAAAATCATTTTGAGCAGATTTAATGATAGAAGTAAAATGTTATTTAAAGTCCCACGCACATAAAAGAACTTTACTGTAGATTTCAGTATTAGATAATATCAATAGAGGAAAAACATAAGATTTTAAACTTTAGTTCTGATAGCACATGTAAACCCATTCTTACGAACATTGTAATATAAATTAAGAATTCATTCATTTATTTAACTTTCACATAGAATTATTATTAATAAAAAAGGATCTTAGGTATTCATGTTTTCACAAAATATTCTTAAAAGATAGAAAATATGGTTTATCTTAATCCAATTCTTTGATCATATTTCTTGTAGAAATCCCATTTGAATCATCTTGATAATTGCACCACCATAACCTTCATCACTTTGATACAAATAATAATGCTCGAGTCTCAAAATTTTCTCTCTCTTGCCCAATATATTGTGTTTTATGTAGATTATTGATGAAATATAATTTACTATATATAAGGTGAGAGAGGACCCAATTTCCTACTTAGATAAGAATTCTACAATCCATAAAAGTAGAGTTTGATTAGAAAACTAACACACCATCATTATCTTTAAGATGTACACGACTTATCTGAAAGAATCCTAATCAAATCTAATTTCTTATATGGAGCACATTGAGTAGGACTATAATATTTAATTAAATAATTAGAATCCGAGTTATCTTAATTTTGAAATTAATAATAATTAAATATCTTCAAAATTTTATTCAACCCTAAAGGATTTAGAATTAATTTTCACACCATTTATTCTTTCCACTATTATATTTGTAAGATATACTTTAACTAAAAAAATAGTAAAACATGACTTAATTAATCTAAGTTAATCGATTAATTAATTAGCATGTTATGTTTCCTTAAATAATAGGATCTGAAATCTTCATGATAATCACATCTTGAACATCATGATTTTCACATATAATCACTATACGGAACGTAAAACGATAATCTACTCCATACCTCGATCCATAACTATGGACTTAGAACTCATTCATATGCCTCCATCATGAAACAGTTCGAAACATTAGCAGAGCAATTTACCTTAACGATGTCTTTGGCAAAAACCTGTTCCATTTTTAGTGTATTCTAATGGTTAGATCTTCTTCTAAGGTCAAAATACTATTACTAAAATTAAATATCATTAATAATTTCAATTTCTCTCCTTTTTTTATGGAATTGTGTTATCTTTTGAAAGTAGTGGATAATGGACTTCAACACTTTATTTATAGGCAGCGAAAAGACTCAAATCTCCAACAGTCACTTAACATCAACCGTCTATCAAGGTAGATACCCAAGAGTCCTTAGTCCTTAATAAACCAAAGATGTACTTTGATTAACCATCTTAATAACATCGACTCTTTGTATTTGGAGTACCCATTTTATTAACCAATGTAACTCTTAGCATTATATAATTATGGAACACATTATGGAAAATTATTATTTAAAATAATTTTAAGATTCTCCCAACTGGTCCATAATTATCGTAAGGCATGCAATAATATCTAATATCTAATCATCTTTAAATTGTTTTTTCGTAAACACATTAATCAAATAAACCATTAAAGCAAGTTATGGAGCTCGTGTACTAATTTAAGAGCATGATTATTTTTCATGTACCATAACATTAAAAACTCATCCAATAAGGTCTATAAATTGGGTTATTCAATAATGGTCCAATAATGTCTTATATAAATGACTATTTATGTCACATTTATCAATGCACATGTATGTAAACTTATACTGTAAGACAAAAATTTAAATGTTCAGAATAAACTTCAATTGATATCAAATATAGTTTCACAAATTAAGCACCAAACAATCCACAACACTTATAATTAATTTGCTCCACTCAATACCCATATCTTAATCATGCTTCATGAATGATGTTTGGTGATAGCCCATTTATTAATGGTTATGCTATGTTAATACTTGTACTGATGTGTTCAACTGACACTTGTTGTTTCTGAACTTCTTTGTTCATAGGTAATATATCCTAATGTGCTTAGGTTTTTTAAAATACATATGAGTTCTTCATAACAAAGATAACAGTGGAATTATCATAGTACTTCAGCAACTTGGTAATAATGTCGATCAATTCGAGTCCCAAAATAAATTTCCTCAACCATAATCTATAAAAGGTAGTCTCAAAGCATGCTACAGACTTGGGTTTTCATAATAAACAATAGTTGGTTATTTCTTACTCTTTCATAATATTGGACATTAAGACAAAATGAATCTACTTAATCAAAAGCGAATTGTAAGTACTGATCATCATTATGTGAACAATTATCATAAGTGTAAGCATATAATATGTTAGCCATATCATTACTTAATACTCTTAAAAATATTTTATTTTTCTAATTTATCATTCATTAATAATGTATAAAGAGAAAAGAGAAATTGGAAAGGACGTATATAATAGAAAGAACCAAACCTCAAAGCCGATAACCTTGTTCTCCTACCTACGCATGTGAGGTTTTCCAACCATGGCAACACATTCCCACCTTCCTCTCAAGCCTAAACCTCCAGACATTTCAACCAAAAAATCATTCGCTTCCATTCTTTCATCAACTCCTACCTCAGGATACTCACTCAGAGGTGAACACTCTCCATACAATGGGGAACCTGGTTGTTTTTTCATAAACACATATATTTCCGAACTATCATCCAGCTTCAAATATTCTCTTATTAGTGTCTTTAATCATTCAAGGCCCTCTATGGACTCTATAAGAAAAATATTTCATACCCTCTTTCTTAAGAAATCTTTCAAAATTGGCTTACTTAATAGTCGTCACATACTTATTGAACTGAGTTGCGAGGAAGAATTTCACCATATTTGGATTAGAGGAAACTGGTATGTCTTTCAATCTTGCACGAAAATATTCAAATGGACACCTGATTTCTCTCCTCACCAAGACTTCTTTATCCACCCTATTTGGCTCACCCTTCCTAACCTTCCTGTGCACTTTTTTCATAAAAGCTCCCTCTTTAATATTGTAAAATTAGTGGGTAACCCTCTATTGTTGGATGAAGCCACTGCCTCTTAACTCGTCCCATCCATGCTAGAGTTTGCACTGAAATCGATCTGAGCCAGGAACTTCTAAATAGGATTTGGATTGGTTATGAGGATAAAGGTTTCTGGCAACCATTGAATATGAAAATATTCCTCAATATTGCACCATGTGCTTGAAACTGGGACACTCAAAATCCTCTTGTCCTATTGATAAAATCAACACAATGATTGGTGATAAAGGCAAGGGTATTGCCTCTGATACCCACATTGAAACTAGCCGGAGTAATGCCGGAATAGTCATCAGCGATCAAATTTTGGCAAACACTGATGGTTCCGCTTTTTTTGGAAAAACTCCAACAAACTCGTGGAATCGCGCGAAATCACATAACCACCATAAAGACCGAACTTCTGTTCAACCAAACTTGACCTACTCTAATCCGAATAACGCATCCACTTCCAACTTCAAACCCCTTCCATCCAAAATCTCTAAATCCCAGTATAAACCCAAAACCACCTATCCGAATATCAACCCTAAAACTTCCAATACCACTAGCTTAAAAACCACCGTCTTTCCTAATACCAATACCACAGTCCAGGCCACTATTATTAAACCTAAACCTCTCGACCCTAACACTAAACATACTGTCCCTCAATCCAAACCTTTTTTTCTATCCCTAAACCTCTTGCTCTAAAATCTTCTTCTAACCAACTTCAACTCATTTGTTACCACCAGGCCACTCAGCAACTTTCTCCCACCTTTTCTAACTCCTTTTCTTCTCACAATCCTTTTGAGGTCTTAGCTGAAGATGGTGGAATTATCGAAGAAGATAATCCTACCTCATCCTAACACTGCCACTCAGATGGTGAACATTATGATTTGCACACACATGAATGGCAAAAAGTCTAATCATCTGACATTGAAGAAGGAGATAATTTTATCAATGTGGACTCTAAAGAAAAGTTTTTCTCTGAGAAACTAGAGCAGTTATATGCTATTCCTCCTACCCCCCCCCCCCCCCCCCCCCAAAAAAAAAAAAAGAGAACTTTCAAAAAAAGAAAAAATTATATCAAAACCTCCAACATACTGGCTCGTTCAGCTAAGAGGTTACCTAGAACTTCTTCTTCTACTATTTCAAATGTTTAATGTCCTCATTTGAAATGTTAGAGGTATTGGCAGCACTGCCTCTTTATCTAGGATTAAGAACATTATTCGTTCTCATAAAATAGGGGTCCTTGTTATTTGTGAACCTATGATTTAAGATAGTAGAATGGATCTTTTCTGTCACAGTATCAATTTTATTGGTGGTTTTGCAAACCGTAACAACAAAATTTTGGTTGTATGGAGTCAAGACTGGAATGTCAATATAATTCAATCCTAAAGCCAATGTTTCACTTTTCAAGTAAGGCATAATTCTTTAACATGCCCCCTCCATATCAGTTGTGTTTATGCTACATGCAAGAGGACAGGTAGACTTGCCCTCTAGGACTCGTTATTAGACATCTCTACCTCGATTATGGGTCCTTGGCTAGTAGGTGGCAATTTCAATGTTATTTGTGACTCCACAAAAAAAATTGGAGGGGTTCCTATTGATAGAGGAGCTTCCATTGACTTCTCCATCACTATGGAAGCTGTTGGCCTTATGGACATCCCTTTTGAAGGTTCAAACTTTTCTTGGTGTAATAATAGGGAAGGTTTGTCTTGAATTTGGTCTCGTCTCGATAGGGTTGTATCTAATCTTGATTGGATTAATCTTTTCTCCTTAACTAGAGTGGAACACCTTCATCGTACTGAATCAGACCATGGCCCCTTACTCATTAAGATTGACAACCATTTGAACAGCTTTCCAAAACTTTTCAAATTTTAGACTGTGTGGACTCACCATCATAATTTTCTTATAGTGGTATCTCAGTCATGGAACCTTTCTTGTGACGCTCGCCCCATGCAATATATTTCCAGTAAATTGTTCATATTAAAAGATGCTCTTAAAGTCTGGAATAAAAATACTTTCAAAAATGTTTTTCAGTAAGTTAAATTAACGAAAGATGATCTCACGAGATCTGAGATAGAATATGACGGGGCACCATCTCCTTCTACCAGACACTCTTATCATAAGGCAAAATCAGAATACTTGCTTCGATCAAAATATGAGACTGAATATTGGAAGCAAAAAACTAGATTCAAATGGGCTGAAGCAGGTGACCATAACTCCAAATTGTTCCATGCTATGCTACACCAAAAACACTCCAATCTAGAAATTCATAAAATCAAAGATACTAATGGTAATGTCTTGGAAGGTCAGAAAGCTATAGCAGATAGCTTTATTAACAATTTTGAATAGCTCCTTGGCTCTCCTACCTACTCTACCTCCTCTAATTACCTGCTTGAGTTTATCCCTTCATTAATCACAGTGAATAACGACCTGCAATTAAGCTCAGTCCCGAATGAAGCTGAGATCAAGAAGACTGTTTTCTCCATTGATAGCTTTAGTGCATCCGGACCTGATGGCTTCAATGGGAATTTTTTCCAGATTGTGTGGGATATCATTAAAAAAGAATTAATTTTCGCCATTCAATCCTTTTTCCTCAGCGACAACCTCCCTCATAGTTGGACATCCACTGTTCTCATTCTTATTCCTAAAATTTTTAATCCAAAATCTTGTAGTGATTACAGACCTATTAGTCTCAGCAATATTTGCTGCAAAATTTTATCAAAAATTTTGGTGAATAGATTAAATCTTATTCTTCCTAATATTATTTCTGAATCTCAATTAGGTTTTATCAAAGGAAGGAGCATCCTCGATAAATGCATAACTTCAATATAAAGTCTAGAGGCTCCAATGTTATTTTCAAACTAGACTTGTCTAAAGCTTTCGATCGATTATCCTGGTTCTTCCTTATAAAAGTGATGCGTGCTTTTGGCTTTGCCGAATCTATAATTGACATGATTTGGAGGCTTATTTCCAATTGTTGGTTCTCCATATGCATCAATGGAAATCCTACAGGTTTCTTTAAATCTTCTCAAGGTGTGCGTTTAGGCGATCCTCTCTCACCCGCTCTTTTCATTCAAGCCTCAGAAGTTATCTCAAGAGGTCTTCACCATCTCATGATTTTGGGTAATATCAAAAGATTCTCTCACCCAAGGGGATGCCCTCTCATCTCTTATCTTTCATTTGCGGATGATTTTCTCATTTTTTCCATTGGCGAGAAATCTTCATTGCAAAACCTGATGAGTTTTTAATCTTCTTGAAAGCTATTCTGGTCTTCTCATCAACAAAGATAAAAGCTATTTTTCAGTCCCTTCCCACACTAATATTTGCAGGAAAAATATTATTCATGATATCAAGAGATTTACTCGAAAAGACCTTCCTCTAAAATATTTAGGGTGCCCCCTTTATATTGGCAGGAAAACTAATGCTATATTCGATAACATTATGGACAATATTTCTTAAAAAATCAATTATTGGGAAGGTAAATTTTTATCTGCAGCTGTCCGTATTATCCTCATCAAGAATGTTCTTCACTCTACTACTTTTCATCTATTTGCGGCTCTCCATCCCCCAATATCGGTGATGAACAATATTGAATCCTTATTCAGTAATTTTTTTTGGTGTGGAACAACCTTATCGAGCAGACATCATTGGATCAACTGGCATCAGTTTTGACTTCCTTATAGTGAAGGTGGTCTCGGGTTAAGAAGAATTTCAGACAGTTGTGATGCCATTGCATGCAAGCTATGGTGGAATTTTTATAATTATTCTAGTTTGTGGGCTAAATTTCTAGAGGCAATTCTATCAGGAGCATTCTGTGTAATATTCTTCCATCCATCATTTGTTGGCATATTTAGAAAGCTAAAAACTCCAACTTTTTTTAGAATACTCCCATTAATGCCCATCACTCTGTAAAGAATATCAAAGATGATATTTACTTAGCTTTATTCATCAAACCTTATAAGGGATCCACTGGAAGAATATTTCAATCTTTTATTTCAGACTTTAATGTAAAATGCGCTCGAAATATGTACAAGCCACCATGAGAGGGCTATTCTCTCATTTATAATAAATTGATAGTTGCTTTAAAAAAAATAGTGTATAAAGAAATTCAAAATTTATAAAGTTACTCCCACTAACCTAATGTGTATATATGCTAATAAATAAAATACATAAAATATCATTGGTGGGAAACTTACATAAGTTTATATCGTTATTTCTCAACCTATATATTTATTCTTTTAAACTCTCACGAATTTTCACACTGCATGAAACTCTTAATCAAAAGGATCTACTAAAGCCATAAGAATTTCACATTTTAAGATATATGTGAAAATGTTTATTTACAAACCCTTCTCTATTCGTAATGAAAAGTTTGACCGTAATTCTAGCTTTATATTGTTGATCACCACTAGGGTCGTGTTTGGTCTTAAAGACGCATTTACACTTAACTCTAATGTATCAATTAATAAATTCAATGCAATTCTAAACTTTATGTTGGCTAATTAATGTCATTTCACATAACTATAATTTCTTACAACTTGTGAAACATTGTATTTGTTTTATGGTGATAATTGTATTATATAGTAGTTGATCATTTATTTGTTCTCTGTTTTCCAAATATTCCACCAACTAAAAGAATGAGTACCTTAAATTCTTTTATAACTACATTAAGTGATTTTGTACTCCCACTAATTTCACCATTCTTTAAAAATTTGATATTTTTGGTTTCAACAATAATTAGTGTACCCGATTGAAAGTGTAGATACATAATTCCAAAACTCAATTATTTTAGTAGATTCAAAATTCATGCATGTACTAGGCATACCCAATCATGCAAGCGTTTTATATTGGGTAAAGTAAAATTTATATAATACACTTTTAACCATATATATTCAAATACTTTTCTCAACTAAAGTTTGGAATATAAAAAATAAGTTGGTAAATAAATGTGTGAATAACTCTTGTGGTGACATCATTAGCATTTTTGACTTGTTATTTCATAATGAGATGATCTATGCAGGTCCACTATCCAAGAAATTATCATAATCTCCCACTTGGTCCTCTTAGATCGTCATAAAGTTGTAAAAACGTAAGAGCTCAAGCGTAACTGCCAAGATTCATAAGTGACAACCCCAAGACAATCTAGTCTATTAAATCATCAAAGTAAGTCTAAATTTAAAAGAGTTTGATATTCAATTGTGCCACAAGATTGAAGAGTTTTAATAGTAAAACTATTTTTAAGTTTAACATTATGATATGGGATCAAAATCATTTTTCCTATAAAAGGTTTTACCAAAAATATAATTGTGCAAACCACTAATGAGAATACCATAATTAAGAAAAATATATTCTCATATAAACTTAAAGATCCTTTGGTATACTCAAAATAAATTCCTCATGATTAAATAAAAATATATATTTTAAAGGTCATTGAGGGTTTTTGAACTGATTCCAAAATAACATGAAAAAATAATTCAAGAATTTACAGTTTGTCTTGTAAGCATACTTATATTGGATTTGAACTATTTTTCGTAGCACTCTATTTTGAAGAACAAGACGATTTTTTGTCATTCCTATCGAACAATACATTAAAATTCGCACAATAAAACTTAAAGATATATATGTTATACAATTGGTACTTTTAAGGGAAACTTAACTTCTTAACTTCATTCTAAGAAGTTAGTCTGGGATAAAACATGCAATTTTAGAGCAATAAAATGATGTAGAATTAATGAGATAAATATTTCACTGCATTAATGCTAAGAATTGACAACACGTTCGTTAATAACATATTATAAATATGAGCTTTCTTTCGTAATAACTTTGAATACTTACATATGACTTTATTGCTAACTATGTTTTGTAATTTAGATGGATGCATTATCTAGGGTAGCCTTTCACCACCTAATTGCATAATTCCTTAATATTTATTTCATTTACTTAAAATAAATTCCTCTTGGGAAATTATCTTACTTGATGAAATAAACCAAATATACCCCATTAATATCTTTACATATATAAGCATGATTAGTTATTACGACTACTTTTATCTTTATATGTAATATTCACAAACATTCTAGTTGGCCCACTTTTGTGGCTACCAAACTATTCATTATTTGAATATTATATTATTTCATGGATTGTTTAATGATTTCAACAAGCATAAATGGGCACTGTGCTTATAAATTAAGAGAAAATATAGAGCAACTTATATCCACATCAATTAAAAACATATTTCCCTTCATATTAATTTAACTATGGTGACCAGACTCTTTGGAGTAACAAAATCACAGCAGCTTAATCAATTATCATAATAAAATCATTAATAATCCGAACGCTCATAATTATATTCGGACTCTTTTGTGCAACCTAAACATAGTTCTTGAATGTATTCACAAAATACATTATATATAGTTTATTATATTGGACCACTTTGGTGAAATCATAGCATAATCATGAAATAAATACTCAGATGAAAATCTTAAAGCATGCTTTTAGTATTCCATAACTTATATTGGACACAATAAACATATACACATTGACATAATATTTAAAAATTAGGATTGGGGAAATTTTTTATCACCTAATTAAACGTCACGTAAATATTAGTTCTGAAAAGTTTATAAATCCTTCGAGGTTACATTGATGCAAAGAAAATTACTCATTAATGTTCATTTAATAATTATAATTGTACCTTTGAAAAACCAACTTATAATGAGCAAGCCAATTCATCATTTCATCAACAACCTAACATTCATAATTATATTTGGACAATAAAATTTATACACAATAATTTAACATTTACAACTATAGACTATAGCACTTTGATGGACATAAAATCTAACATAATATAAATATTAGTGTCAAAACCTCAACCACAAATATAATATCCATAAAAATATTTGGGGTATACCAAAAACATCACGTAATATAAATATTATAACATTCAAATAAGGTATGACATCTTATGTAATTATTAAAACACATAAAATGGGAAAATCCATAATTTTCAATAAGGAAATTTTTTTAGTAATCACTACAAAAGTGTTAAGGAAAAATTTTGAAACACTCTCCAATAAGTGGGATTTAAAAAAAAAATTGGAGATAGAAATAAATGTCACCTTTATTACCAAATATGACAAATTTAAGATTTTAAGGGATTAAACGTGCTTGAATAGCTAAAACAACGTACATCTCCAAAAATGGTAAGTTTTAATCATTAGGCCGTTTTGAATTGTCATAAAAAATTTATTAAATTGTAAATAAGTCGGCAATTTTAATTTGTATTATTGCTTATTAAAGGCATAGGAAGACGATCACTGAAAATGTCTACAAATATTAGATTTATAATTTTATAAAATAAGCAGATTCAAGGAGATAATATAACACCCTGCCTAATTAATTACCGGGTGATCAGTCCTTAATTAATTAATTTCAGAATATAAAGTTGATTCAGATAATGCATCACTGTCAAAAACTCAAATTTTAATTTAATAAAAACTAACCACCTAATATTTCAAAAGGTTGGTGTCAAAATTTAATCTTCTTATTAACCATCATCAATAAAGGAAAATATTTATACATCACCATACATCACAATAGCATAAGTAAAGAACTAACTGAATTTAAATAAAAAACTGGAGTAAACACTTCCAGTCAAATTTCCTTACAATAATCCATTAACATGAAATCAAAGTCTAATATTAGAATAAAACAACTCTAAATCTCTGAATGTAGAATATGAGGGATGACATGTCCAACTGAAATAAATGACTGATAGATAAGGAGAAATAGACTCAGAAGCGTCTACTAGCAACATCCCGTAGCTTCCACAGTAGCTACAGCTCGACAAATGAATGGAATCTCCTAAGTTTAGTGTCCCTTTGGCTGATCACCTAAAATAATAGAACAAGAAAAGAGATTTTCAGAAAAATGGGTCAGAGCTCGAGTAGAAAACTGTTTAAACATAGCAAGTGCTTAAATTGGTTAATTAGCACAAATATTATTCATGTTAACTTAGTGTACTCACTTGAGATGCTCACCTCTCATCTAATGTGCACACCTAACGAGCCTAACTACCCATACTAGTCTCGATACTCTGCATGACTATATATACTCTGCATGACTATATGTAGTGCAACCACTATGTCGGGTAAAATATCTAAATAAGCCGAAGACACTATATCTCTATTATATATGAATGGATTTAAAGATGCTTTAACTCATTCTCATAGCGCTCGTAATTCTCAACTGGTGACCCAATAAGTATATACTTTAATAAAGTAGACAACACGAAACACAAAATAGGAACTCAGTATACATGTATAAAATCTCACTATGTATACATATAAATATAGATATATCAATACTGCAACCATGGTTAAGAAACCCCTGGTATTAGTCATACTCGACTATCTAGTCCCATTGCAACGCTCACGCATAAAGGACAACAGGTTTAATCTCTCAAGAACCAATAAATCATATACATATATTGGAGGCGAACATAGTTCTAAGCCGATGGGCTACGCACATACCTACGCACCCATACGACCATCATCACCATCGTTATCACAGATTGACCGTACCTAGGTTCCATGCTCTAGTGGTACGACTCAAAATCCCCCGAAGGCACACAAGATATGGTCGTCCATAATGCGCTAACCTACGTTCAATAACCAGTACCTAGGTATGTCATACACATAATATTCCAAGTAATAAGCATGCACACAACTTATACAACTTAATAGGCATTTACACAACCCAATTTCAATAATACGTAAGTAATATTAACGTCTCTACTCTCCACGATATCCATTTATATATAACCTTTATTGGACTTACATTCTATCCTAGGTTTCCATACAAGTTCAATACCTCGAGTATCATTACTCCCTTAATTCCCTAAAACATTCGATTTTACATCACCCGTTACTTATGTAGGTTAATACACTCGCTTGGATAAACCTAGGATGATTTTTAACTCGACCGGACCCTAAAAACCCATTTTGGAGTCTTGTTAGAAGTCAAGGTATTCTCATTCGAATGAGTCGAACGGAGTTCTCACTTCGAACGAACTCCACCATTTCGTTAGAAGGGTCATTAGAATTCCCGTTCGAACGACTTGGGAAGACTTCGAATGAGAAATCCGAACAGGCCCAGTTCTTCCCCAAATTTGATTTTTCCAACATAACAACCCTCAAACTTAACCCAAATTTCATCCAACCTCCAATTAGATAGTTCTAAACTATTCCTAATCATTATGGGACACTTTCTAACACAAATTAGTGTTCAAATCTTTATGTTTTCTAAGAATTCTCATATAATGAACCCAACACTTTAATTATTCAAACCGTTAATTTAATTCATGATTTGTACATGAAATCTCCAGATTTAACAGTCTATAAATGGGGTAAATTGATTAGGAATAAATTCTTCACATTTATCCACTTAATTTCGGTATTTTAATGATCCCGTGCATTGTAAATAGCTTGAATTTGTCTTATATTTATGCTACTAACCCTTTTTGGCAAGTATTTCGTATTTTGTATATCTCTTATGTATTTTACAGGTATTTCATGCAAATTAGTGCGAAAGAGAACGCAAAATATATTCCGGTGGTGGGGAAAACTAGAAAGTTTAAGATCTCTAAATTACAAGAACATTGAAAAAAATGACAACCCAATCCGAGCTACGGTGAAGAAGTTATGCCCATTTAAAGTTGGAGACAGAAAGTCAAAGTTGAAATTAATTCTGGAAGCTGAAGAGTTTCAACTCTTGCAATTTGTTTTATAATGCCTTTTTATCAGTTGTAAAACGTGGAGAGGCATGGTAAGAGTCATTTTTGAGATTTATAAAAGGTCTAACCCTAGTAGGAAGAAAGGAGGTTTTGTTACTTCACGTTGTAGGAGGCCAGTAGTTAGTTTTTAAAGCATTCTTGTATCCAAGAACCCTAGTTTTGAATTTTGGCTACTATTCAAGATTTAACAATCTATTCAAGATTCATTATTCATCCATTGCAAGTAATTTTAATTTATTTTTTTTACTGCTTTCATAGTTAGTTTAATTAATTGTTGCTTTCTAGTTTTCCAATCCCAATTCAAGTCATGTTCTCAATTTTCTAGATTTAGTAATGAATTCCTGCACTTTTATTTTTAAGTTTTCTTTTATTTTAATCATGCTAAGCTAAGTTTTTAAGGGTGGGGATGCATTAACCCAACCCGATGTGGTATACAGAGATATAAAATTTGTCCTCTAAATTAAATAAGTGATTAGATCGTGTTGTATAGTTTCACAACCATTGTAGACCTTTTGACCTCGTTTGCCCTAGGTAACCGGGGTGCTTAAGGATGCAACGCGCGTGAACTATTGTGACACTGCTTTACTCATTCTTTGATTATGTATGAGGCGGGCTTGAACCTCATATATATAATGCTTTGGAGTACTAAAGATTGGGTCTGATCAATTATCTAATTTATGACTAATTTTGTACTAGCATACACACTAGGGTTCGGGGGAGTGTATTCTTAACCCATTTCTTCATTCATATTAATTCCTTGTTAGTTAGTTAATTTTGCATGTGTAGGTTAATTTAATTGAATTTAGTTAATTCATAGATAAAATCCAAAAATCATTCATCTTTTTCTTTTCTTTTCTTTTAACATAAACTTTAGGATTAAACTACCTTACCTTTGTCGTCACGTTCACATGTCCTAACTCCCTATGGATTTAATACCCAGACTCACCACTATACTCCTTAAGAGTGTAGTTATAAGTTCAGGTTTTTTGTATTGAGCTTGGAAGCCGATAAAAATGACTAGCATATTACACGGACGCTCGGTACTTCGACTCGATCATAAATCCTCCACATGCAACCCATCACCAAAATCTAAAGTTTTTTTTACGATTAAACCTAATGAAACCCAAATCCCATCATATTTTGTCTAAATCATCAACAAAGTTTAACAGGAACAATATATGCTAAATAAACTAGCAAGATAAACACTTACCTTCTAATGGATTTCTGATTCTCGGGTTGAAATTCATATGTGATTGATCCTCTTGTCTCGATCTACATGTTGGCGCAACTTTTGGTTGGAATCATTGAGTTCTGGCTCTTGTTCTCCAATTGAGTCGTCTTCCTCCTTGGTTCTCTCTCTCTCTCTCTCTCTCACGTAGGTTAAAACTAAAAGTAACCTCTAACCCACGTAGATTTTATTTTAATCCTAATTTTTGTCCATTTAATTACTCAAAAATCCCAAAAGACTAAAATACCCCTCTAGGGTGTCATTTTTGGGCTAAAATGCTCCGGACTCCAAATAAGACCCCTCGAGTAGTGTTTTTTACTATTTTGACCCTTCCGGACACACTGGCACACTTAAAATAGTCATTCGAGTTATATAAAAATAATTTACCTTTTTAACCCCCAAATGTATAATAGTGACGTGACTCATAAGTGTATAATAGTGATGTCACTCATACGCGCGTCCCAAACAATTATATCTTCACTCTCGTGTATCTTTTCGCCAGTTATATGATTATGTCCCAAACCATCTATTACGTTACTCACTACGTAATGCTCAACATAGTTATTGCTTAACATAATTTTAACATAATTATTTTTGATAACTACTAACTCTCGTCACGCTAGTAATTATTACCATTAAGTCGGATTAATTATAAATTGAATTTTCTCTCTTAAATGAATTAATCCGAATTTATATAATTTCATAATAAAATAAATATGCATAAAAATATGGGGTATTACATACTCCCCCCTAATAACATAATTTTTTTTCGAAATTCAGAAATGAAAGTATACCTGGAAAGAATAACTCTGAATAACGTTCACACATGTCATCCTCGCGCTCCCAGGTAGATTCCTCGACATAATGGTGCCGCTACTGAACATGGACTAGTGGTACTATCTTTGACCTCAACTTCCTCTCGCTACGGTCTAGGATCGCAACCTACCCCTCCTCATTGGAGCTATCAGGCTGTAAGTCAATCTCTTGCAATGCAATGTGAGTCTGGGCCAAATCATCTCGAAGATATCTCCTCAGCGAAGAGATATGGAACACATCATGGACCCTATGCAAGTGCTCTGGTAACCCAAGTCTATAAGACACTGGCCCAATCTTCTCGATAATGGGGAATGTCCCTACATATCTAGGCGCCAACATCCCCTTCTTCCCAAAATGCATTACTCCCTTCATAGGAGACACCCAAAGTAACACCTGGTCCCCAATATTGAACTCTCAAAAATACCGCTTGGCATCGGCGTAGCTCTTCTGCCAACCCTGAGCAACTCAAATTCGGTTCCTAATCAACTTTATCCTCATCGAAGTATCCTGAATTACCTCCGAGCCAAGTAATTTATTACCCCCCACCTCTAACCAACATGCTAAGGAATGACAAGGTATGTCGTATAATGCCTCAAATGGAGTCATACCGATAGTAAACTGGTAGGAGTTATTATAGACTAACTCCACCAGCGGAAGGTACTGCTCCCAGCCTCTGCTAAAATCAATGATGCACATACGCAACATGCCCTCTAACATCTAATTTATCCGCTCGGTCTGTCCATCCATCTGCAGGTGATAGGCTATACTCAGTCGCAACTTCATACCTATCGCCTCCTGGAAACTCTCCCAAAATAGAGACACAAACACTTTATCTCTGTCAGACACAATGTTTAGAGTTACTCCGTGAAGTCTCACTATCTCTGCTATGAATATCTGGGCGTACTGTCCCGAGGTGTAATTTTTTTGGACTGGCAAAAAGTGGTCTATCTTGGTCAGTCGATCCACTATCACCCATATTGAATCATGACCCCTCTACGATGTAGGTAATCCCATGGTGAAGTCCATGGAAATTCTTTCCATTTCCACTAGGAACCTCTAATGTCTGTAGAAGTCCCGTCGGTCTCTGATGGTCGACCTTTACTAGCTGACAAGTGGCACATTTCGAGATGAACTCGACAATATCCTTCTTCATCCCTCTCCACTAGTACTGTCTCCGCATATCCTAGTACATCTTATCCCCACCGGGATATACCGCAAATATTTAATCGTGCGACTCCATTATCACCTCGTGTCGTAAGTCTTCTCCCTCAGGAATAACCAACCTTCTATTAAAACTTAGACCCCAATATGAACCCACGGTATAAGACTCGTCCCCCTCTACTAGAATCTGCACTATCTGACTCTGGCAGATGAGTCAGCTGCCTGAGCTTGTATTACTCTCATAATAATCTGGGGCGTAACTATCATCAGAGATATGAATGATCGAGCCACTGCATCCTACTGTCCTAACTCCTTCCATTTCTCTTTCCATACCTCGTCCACATCCCTTATCGGCCTACAGCTCAATGCATATGCTACCACGTTAGCCTTCCTTGGATGGTATTGGATATCAAAATGATAATCCCTCATAAACTCAAGTCACTGGCACTGACGCATAATCAACTCCTTTTGTGTGAAGAGGTACTATAATGACTTGTGATCTGTGAACAAGAAAAATTTCTCTCTCGGGAGGTAATGCCTCCAAATTCGAAGTTTAAACACGATCATCGCCAATTCCAAATCGTGGGTGGGGGTAATTCCTCTCATGAGGCTTAAGCTTATGGGAGGCATAAGCTATAGCCTATCCTCCTGCTGAAGTACACCCCCAAGTCCTAATAAGGACGCATCATTGTAAACTAGATACTCCACTCCCGGCCTGGGCAATGCTAACACTGGTGCTGAGGTTAACTTATCTTTCAACTCATCAAAGGACGACTGACAGTCGTCACTCTAGATAAACGGGACCCCTTTGCGAGTCAGGTATGTCAACGAACCTGCTTTCTTTGAAAACCCTCGAATGAACCTCCTGTAGTTTCAATCTAGGCCCAAGAAACTGCATATCTCGATCGCTGCCGTGGGCTGTCTCCACTACCTCACCGCTGAAACCTTCCCCGTATCCACAGATATCCCTCTATCAGAGATGATATGTCCCCAAAAATGGACCTCCTTCAGCCAAAACCCATATTTTTCATATTTTGCGTACAACTCATGCTGACGCAGTGTCTATAGAACCTGTCTCAAGTGATCAAAATGCTCCTCCTTGGTCTGCGAATAACCAAAACATCATCTATGAAGACGATGACGAACTGGTCCAGGAACTCTCAGAACACCCTGTTTATTAAGTCCATAAACATGGTTGGGGCATTGGTTAGCCCGAAAGGCATAACCCTGAATTCATAGGAACCATATCTCATTAAGAAAGAAATCTTCGACACATCCTGATCCTTGGTACGCAACTGATGGTATCCCGATCTCAAGTCAATCTTCGAGAACAAGGTCATTCCCCTCAACTAGTCAAATATGTCATCGATTCGAGGCAACGGATATTTGTTTCGTATCATGACTTTATTCAACTCCCGGTAATTGACACAAAACCTCAACGATCCATCCCTCTTCTTAACGAATAGTACGGGAGCACCCCATGGCGAAGTACTCCTATAGATAAACCCTTGCCCCAATAACTGTTCAATATGGTCACGTAACTCCCTCATCTCTACTGGAGACATAGAGTAAGGTGCGCGAGCTATCGGTCGAATGTCTGATGCTACATCAATGACGAAGTTTATCTCTCTACTCTGTGGTAACCCCGAAATTTACTGAAATATATTGACTAATTCTCGAACCACAAGAATCTAGTCAAGTGGTACCACCACCTCCCTAGAGGTCTCCTCCTTTAAATAGTATAAATGTGTGGACGATACTCCCTCAGAGAAAGGCATCGCCGCCAGGAACATATCCTGACCAGGTATGGAAAAAACTATACTCCTACTAAAATAATGAATCATGGTCCTATACCTGACAAGACAATCCATACCTATAATCGCGTCATACTTGGACATATCTAATACGTGCATGTCAGCGGGTAAGATAAACCTCCCAATCTATATACCCGTTCGTCGACAAATAAAAGAAATGACAGAACCTCTACTCAATAACGAATCCACACAGGTAATCGTACTATCTGCTATATCAAATAATCCTTTAGTACGTGCAAACCCCGTAGTAATAAAATAGTGTATGGCCCCGTATCAAATAAAATGCGACCCAAAGTCCCCTGGATAGAAAACATACCCTCAATCACAGGTGGGTACTGTGGGACTGTGACCTGGTGCAGATTGTAGACTCGTCCGTACTGAAGCTTACCCTGCTGAACTGGGACGGATGGAATGAGTGGCAGTGCTGGCATCTGTGGGGGTGTTGGGAGAGATGCAGGGAACAACGGTCTCTTGGGCTCCTGACAAGCACCCTGCTACTGCTGCTGGCCTCTATCCTTCTGAGGGCAGTCTTGACGTTTGTGGACAGTGTTTCCATAAGTGAAACATCTACCTAAGAAGTGTAATCCCCTATGTCCATGTTGTCCCCAACCTTGATGACTGTTACCACCCCTCCCTTGGCCATGTTAGCCCTGATTCTAGCCCTGATGGCCATACTAACCCTGTTGGCCATGTCTAAAGCCTCCCTGCCCATGTCTAAAACCTCCTGACTTGAACCTCCTAGGATCCCCCTACTAGGAACCCTGATCACTGTGTCTATGCTAACCCTGAACTTCCTGTGCCCCACTGGCACCATTTCCTTCTGTCCTTCCCTACTGGATGGACTCTCCTACTCGCTTAACTTCTGTCAGATGAAAATGGTGGTCCTGGTAGTGGAGTAGTGTTGCATTAACCACGTCTAAATAGGTGGCCAAAGAGAGATTGCCTATCAAGTGCTAGCGGATCCTCCATGTTAACCCATCCATAAAATGTTGAATCTTCTTCTCCTCAGTCGGGATCTCATCCGGTACAATGTACATAAGGTTGATAAACTCTGCCTCATATTCCTCCACGGTCTTTCCCTCATGCTACAAGTTCACCAACTTCCGTCTCATATCTATCTGGATGGACGAGGGAAAATATTTGCGGTTGAACCTCACCTAAAAGCCTCGAATAGTGAGTGTGTCTCTCTCCTCAGCGGTGGTAATAGACTCCCACCACTGTAGTGCTGCTCCCACTAACTTGAACGTGGCTAGTATCTGACTCTGCACTTTCGTGCACTCATGCATCCTCAAATGCCTCTGGATATCCTTCTTTAATTGGCTCTCTACTACCACATCGGAGATCCCTGTAAACTACAGAGGATACGCCTTCTGGAAGGCATCCCTAACACATTCCCAAGCATACGGGGAGGCTTGAGCGTGAACTGGAGCCACCATCGGTGCCTAGGGTGGTGCTTGCTTCACAACTACCAATGTCGCATTTATCGCTTGAGCTATAATGGTGGCAACTTTAGTGGCATTCATCACACCCCGAGCTGGTTCAGGCTGAGGCTCGGGATGAACATCCCTAGGAACTCTCTGTGCACGTCAAGGAGGCATCTGAAAGGAGAGGAAAGTTTCATAAGTCTATAGTTATTATCTCAAAATAGCTGAAGAACGTAAAATGTATAAAGAGCACAACAATCCTAAAATATAGGGCTCTATATCAAAGGACACTACGCGAAAACATAATAAGCCATACAGATCCTAAGGACACTAGAACCTGATGCTCAGATACCACGTGTGACATCCCGCCCAATTAATTACCAGGTGATCAGTCCTTAATTAATTAATTTCAGAATATCAAGTTGGTTCAGATGATGCATCACTGTCAAAAACTCAAATTTTAATTTAATAAAAACTAACCACCTAAAATTTAAAAAGGTTGGTGTCAAAATTTTATCTTATTATTAACCATCTCAATAAAGGGAAATATTTATGCATAACCATACATCACAATAGCATAAGGAAAGAACTAACTGAATTTAAATAAAGAACTGGAGTAAACACTTCCAGTCAAAATCTCATACAATAATCTAATAGAATGAAATCAAAGTCTAATGATAGAATAAAACAACTCTAAATCTCTTAATGTAAAATAGGAGGGACGACATGTCCAACTCAAATAAATGGCTGATAAATAAGGAGAAATAGACTCAGAAGCATCCACTAGCAACATCCCGTAGCTTCCACAGCATCTACATCTCGACAAAAGAATGGAATCTCCTAAGTCTGGTGTCCCTGTGGCTGAGCAGCTAAAATAATAAAACAAGAAAAGAGATTTGCAGAAAAATGGGTCAGAACCCGAGTAGAAAACAGTTTAAATATATCAAATGCTTAAATTGGTTAATTAGCACAAAAATTATTCATGTTAATTTAGCGTACTCACTTGAGATGCTCACCTCTCATCTAATGTTCACACCTAATGAAACTAACTACCCATACTAGTCTCGATACTATGCCTGACTATATGTAATGTAACGACTATGCCAGATAAAATATCTAAATAACTCGAAGACACTATATCTCTATTATATAGGAATAAATTTGAAGATGCTTTAACTTATTCTCATAGCACTCTTAATTCTCAACAGGTGACCCAATAAGTATATATTTTAATAAAGTAGCCAATATGAAACATAGAATAAGAGTTGAGTATACAACTATAAAATGTCACTATGTATACATACAAATATAGATATATCAATACTTCACCCATGGTTAAGAAACCGTTGGTGCTAGTCATACTCGGCTGTCTAGTCCCAATGCAACGCTCACGCATAAAGGAAAACAAGTTAAATCTCTCAAGAATAAATAAATCATATACACATTTTGGAGGCAAATAAGTTCCAAGATGATGGGCTACGCACATACCTACGCACCCATACGATCGTCATCACCATCATTCTCACAAATAACCCTTACCTAGGTTCCATGCTCTAGTGGTACGACTCAAAATTACCTGAATGCACACAAGATATGGTCATCCACAATGCGCTAACCTCCGTTAGATATCTAGTAGCTAGGTATGTCATATACATAATATTCCAAGTAATAATCATACACACAACTTATACAACTTAATATGAATTCACGTAACCCAATTTCCATAATACGTAAGTAATATTAATGACTCTACTCTCCACGATATCCATTTATATATAATCTTTCTAGGACTTACATTCTATCCTAGGTTTCCATACATGTTCAATACCTCGAGTATCATTACTCCCTTAATTCCCTAAAACTTTGGATTTTATGTCACCCGTTACTTACGTAGGTTAATACACTCGCTTAGATACACCTAGGATGATTTTTAACTCGACCGAACCCTAATAACCCATTATGGAATCTTGTGAGATGTCAAGGTATTCTCGTTCGAATGAGTCAAACGAAGTTCTCACTTCGAACGAACTCCACATTCGAATGAGGTCGCTCGAATGACCTGGGCATACTTCGGACGAGAAATTCGAACAGGCCCAGTTTTTCCCCATATTAGATTTTTCCAACATAACAACCCTCAAAATCAACCCAAATTTCATCCAACCTACAATTAGATAGTCCTAAACTATTCCTAATCATTATGGATGGGACACTTTCTAACACAAATTAGTGTTCAAATCTTTATATTTTCCAAAGGAAACCAATCATTTCTAAAATCTCTAAGAATTCTCATATAATGAAACAAACACTTTAATTATTCAAACCCTTAATTTAATTCATGATTTGTACATGAAATCTACAGATTTAATAGTCTATAAAAGGGGTAAACCCTTTACATGAAACCCATCACCAAAATCTAAAGTTTCTTCACGATTAAACCTAATGAAATAAATCCCATCATATTATGTCTAAATCATCAATAGAGTTTAACATGAAAAATATATGCTAAAAAAAGTAGCAAGATAAACACTTGCCTTGGAATGTATTTTTGATTCTCGGGTTGAAATTAATATGTGGTTGATCCCTTCTCGTCGCGATCTACACTTTGGCATAACTTTTGGTGGGAATCCTTGAGTTCTTGCCCTTGTTCTCCAATGGAGTCTTCTTCCTCCTTAGTTATCTCTCTCTTTCACGTAGGTTGAAACTGACGGTAACCTCTAACCCACGTAGTTTTTATTTTAATCCTAATTTTCTTCCATTTAATTACTCAAAAATCCTAAAAGACTAAAATACCCCTCCGGGGTGTCATTTTTGGGCTAAACTGCTCCGAACTCCAAATAAAACTCCCGAATAGTGTTTTTTGACTATTTCGACCCTTCTGGGCACACTGACGCACTTAAAATAGTCATTCGAGTTATATAAAAATAATTACTTTTTTAACCCCCAAATGTATAATAGTGATGTGACTCATATGTGCATCCCAAATAATTATATCTTAACTGTCGTGTATCTCGTCCCCGACCATATCATTATTTCCAAAACCATCTATTATGTTACTCACTACGTAATGTTCAACATAGTTATTACTCAACATAATTTTAACATAATTATTTTCGATAAGTACTAACTCTCGTCACGCTAGTAATTATTACCGTTAAGTCGAATTAATTATAAATTGAATTTTCTCTCTTAAATTAATTAATCCCAATTTCCATAATTTCATAATAAAATAAATATGCGTAAAAATACGAGGTATTATAGATAATCAGATCGTCATAAAAAATCACACAAAAGGGGACTACTTGGTCATAAAATTTTTGGAATGGGACAATTTCATCTTATGATATATCCTTTTATGTGATTTCATGGATTTATTAATTTATTCATTAGATTTTGTAAGGCAATTAAGTCCGTTGCATTTTTATTTGACTTATCCTTGGAACAAAACACGTTTGAGTCATAGGTTGTATTTTTATTATCACAACCCCACACAGACTATGACGTATTGAAATTTATTGAAGACATTGCGGCAAAGCTTCAAAGAATTAACATGTCGATTTTATGATGCATATTTCATCCTCAAGTCAAATTGCATCCCGAGTTCACTCAGGTATGAATGTGTAATTTAATGGGACTCAGAATATATTTTTATATGTTTAAGGATGTTATTTTATTAAGAAAATATTTTTAAAATGTTTTTATATATTGTTAAAAGGTTTGCACTTCATTTTATTCTGATAAGGATGGATTAGAGTTGTGTTAAAAATAATCTCTAATTCACTGGGCGCTCAAATGACTTGACCAGTCATTCAAGCGAGAGAGGAATGTAGTTCGAACGACATGTAAACTCGTTCGAGCGACAGGTCAAAGTCGCTTGAACGAACCGTCGCCTCAAGAAAATTATAAAAGGTGTGTTTTCATCTGAATTTCGTAAGTGTGCATTCTGCAAAAATAGTATACAACCAAAACGTTGTTTACACATATTTTCTAATGTTTTCTAAAGCCAAATACATCCTTAGAGTTTCAAAGATCCGAGTTTATATTCACATATTCTATTGTGATATTTGTTTGCACCAAGAGAGGCTTGTTCTATACTTGAACATTGGGTTTTGCGATAAAGAAGCGAAGGAGTTCGTGTTTAACATCATATATGACACAAAGACATATCGATGGACACCGATACATACGTGGACGCGTGTGTTGTGGACAAGTATCGTGGGGGAAGGACTTTCTGCTTGGGCACTGTGGAGGAGTGGTTAAAGATCAGAAGAGCGCCAAGTCTTGTGGGGGATCGAGTCGTTGAGTAAGAGTTGTGTCTATTCATTGTCCACATTATAGTGATTTTCTGGCTTGGGTCGTTCAAGGTTTTTTCCCTTAGTGGTTTCCTCGTACATCCAGCATTGTGAGTACTGTTTTCTTTACTTCACTTTCTTTAATAACTAGATGCTTGTTTAGGATTAATCAAGATAAAATTTGGTTAAGTTAAAATTGGTTCACAACTTGGTGTGGTATAAATATTGGAAAAAGGTGTTCTCATAAAAAGAAAGTTATTTCATCCTTATAACACTTTTCACATAGAAAAATGGGCCTAAAAATTGGTATCAAAGCTAGAAATATAATTTTGTTGTGTTGATCCCTTGTGTTTTTCAGGATGAATTTGGGTGGTTTTGAAAGTTTTCGTGCTCCTATTTTTTATGGCACAAATTATGCTTAGTGGATAATGCGAATGAGAAATGCCTTGAAATCCATTGATGGGTGTGTGTGATTAGCAATAGAAAAGGGTTGGAATCCACCAATCAAACGATAGGGTGAGGTCACTAGTTTGAAACTCGTTGAGTCATGGACCGAAGCCGAACATAGACTTGAACTTTGCAACTCTAAGGGTTTGCACTTTATTTCCTCACATGTCACACCAGAAGAGTATAATATAATCATGACTTGTGAAACTTCAAAAAAGGCTTGGGATACACTTACACTTACTCACGAGGGCACCAGCATGGTTAAGGCATCTAAGCTACAAAATCTCACTACACAATTTGAGATGATTAAGATATTCGAAAGTGAGTCATTTTGTAAGGACATTCTTGTCCATTATCAATTTGTATGTTGTATACCGCTACATCATCGAAGAAGTTCAAGAGCACATTCACATCAAGACGGATCTAAATAATCAAGGTTCTTCAACATTCAAGCCTCAGTAGGATTTAATTTGGTAAGGTTTTGTTTTAGAGTACCTTAATAATGCACTTAGAGTATTGGGATATTTTTTACAAGATTCACCCACCTTTTCCCCCAATCCCATTCATTCCCTCCAATCCGTTTTTCCTCTTCCCAACCCCAACCTTTCCCTCCCAAATCCATCCCCTTTTCCCTCCAAACCCCTTCCCTCCAAAACCAACCCCTCCCCTCCCCTTTCCACTATAAATACACATCCAACCCTCCCCTTCTCCTCACACCTTCAACCCAACTACTCTCTTCTTCCTCTTTTGTGTTTCAATCAATAACTCCCTACTGTTTCCATGGCCCCCCGTGTTGCCCCCACCAAATACGACTCCACCGTGATCCAACCCTCCGATCACGGAGGGTTTCCCCTTCCGCCAATAGGAGCGGTGGTGCACTCAATACTTCAGTTTGGGCCGCAAAATCCATATGGAGCGCGCTGTCCAATGGGAAGCCCTGCCCAACTCCGTCACCGCCCTATTTATGGCTCGGGGACTGGTGCCGATTCCTCAACCAACCTCACGGAGCGGTTTGGGCAACCGAAGTTCGTTCATTCTATGGCACGCTAGTCCGGATGGTCCAATTTGAGGTCGAAGCTTACGTGGATGGGACTCCCATTCCATTTTCCTTGGCCCGTCTCACGGCCAAGTTGGCCGAGTTTGACATCCCGGACGTCCAAGAATTCACCTATCCCCGAAATGTCCCCCCGGTCGACAAGGATACCATCATGGTCCGAATTGCGCCGAATGTTGCTTGGACGGGGCAAATCGTCACCGTTGGACGCCTCAAAGAGAAGGCTCACCTCACATTTCAGATTGTGTGCGCCAACATGTTACAAACATCCAACGACTATGCCATGAGACCTTGGCAAGCCACCTTGACGTATCACCTCTTCGACCCCCAAACTTCCATCCACTTGGGTCGAACCTTATACACGGATATCATTAACGTGTCCTTGGATGAGAAGGGCACCGCCCCACTTCCCTATGCCCAATTGATCACTTCCATCCTTCAGGATGCTGGCATAGAGGCGCCGAGCGACCATACGCGCATCCCTGGTCCTTTCAGCCAGGGACCCACACCAAAAGCACCAAATAGCTAGCTGTCCTCCGGTCTAGGCGGGGAGGTGATAGTGACGAAGAGGATGCTCTGAGCGACAGCGAGGAAGAAGCAGGGGCAGCCGGTGAGGACGTCGAGATGGGTGATATCGGTCCGGACGAAGAGTCGGCTGATGAGGAGGACGACCCAGATTTCGAGTGGGAGGGCACGGACCTATCCGCGCGTATGTCGACGCTTGAGACCAACTTCAACACCTTTCAGACCAACTACGAGCGCGACATGGACATCGTCCTCCGCTTCCAAGCGGACATCTATCGCCGCCTCGGGGATCCGAATGAGCCACTACCTTCCTGCTACCATAACCCTTCTGACCCCACCGCGCCCGGTTCCTCCCATCCCCCACCCCGGTGAAGCTCTATATGGTGCTGGAAGCTTTTTATTTTTCTTCCTGTTCACATTTGTATGCTTTTTCCTGCACATGTAACACAGTCCTTTTGTAATAAAAACTGAATTTTCTCTATTTGATTGTTTTATTTACCGCACTTATTATTTTGTCTTATTTAGATTTTAGTCCTTTTTGCTTAAGGACAATGCAAAAGTCTAAGTTAGGGGGGGTCGCAAGTGCGTATTTCTAAAACTTCACAAATTTTCAAAATGCCCAGAAATTTTCCAAAAAAAAAATCACAAAATTTTGAAAAATCCAAAAATATTTTTGTCAAAATAAATAAAAATTGGAATTCAAAATTTTCAAAATATATCATTAAAAGTCGGTTTAAAGTCTCAAGTTGTAAACATTCAACATACACAAAGCCGAAATTGGTCAAAGATGGTGTTGATACCAAAATTAGTATGCTGATGTGGACGAATAATAAGAAGACACGTGTCAATCTACGTGGCACAATAGCAACAAGGAAGATCGTTTCCCCGACCAACATACTCACTCCGAGCAACAAGTATACTCCAAGGAACGCCAGTCTTCCAAGGAACTCCAATGCTCCGAGGAACTCTTGGATGACGAGCAACTAAGGCGGTTCGAGCTGCATCCCGACCACAGCATTAATTGTCAGATAATCAATAGTTCAACTATTCATTGAATGCTTATCATCTTGACGTGCACGTTTGAAGAACATTAAATGAATTACCCCTTCATATGTGTATCATTTATTGTAACACCCTTTCATGTACAGCCTAAGGGATATAAATACCTTGTATCACCCACATTCAAAGGGACCGGAATTTCTTGATAGCAATTGTAATCGAGAATTCCCAAACACTCAGCAATAACATAACAGTGGACGTAGGCCATTCATATAAGGCTGAACCACTTTAAAATCTTTTGTCTTATTTATTTATCTGTGATTAAATAATTAGAGTAATCTAGTTTTTTACATCAACAGATTGGCGCCGTCTGTGGGAAGCGATTGTTATTATCGTTTTTCACCAAAAATCATTCATCATCAATGGAGGATAATCCAGAATCTAACAATCGAAACGCTGGAAATGCTGGAAATCCTCAAAATCCCTCTGCACCTCCGGATCTGGCCGGGATTATGACGAATCCGGCTCAAGGACAAACCGCCATGCAAGAAACAATGAGGCAACTCATACACACCCTTCATGGCGATGCACCTGCACGTTCAGGACAACGAAGTGGTCAGAGGCAAATTTATTTACTTTCTTCACAATCCAGGCGTACTGAGTTATATCGTAATGAGGAGTCTGATGATTTATCTTATCAACCTGGGCGAACTTCGTCAATAAGGGCTACAGATACTAATCAACGTACCACTCTCTCTCCAGAAAGACCTAGTGCCTTAGAAAGACTGAGTAGGGTGTCTCCTTTCAGTTGATTAGGCCCTAGGAGGAATAGGAGTCCACCTAAGACCATGTCGAGGAGTTTTTGACAACCATCAGATCTAAGAGAAGGATCAGCACAATCACGACCAGTTGCTCGTCAAGATAGATCTCAAGAGGCTACTTCAGAATGATCTATTGCTCGACCCAATAGGCCCGAGGAAGGAAATGAAGCGTGGAAAGGGTCCCTTCAGCGATTGGAGGATAGATTGGGAGAAATGTCTAAGGCGAAGAATCCCTTACAACGAATTTTTGCTCAAGGGACACCTTTTATCCAGGGAATTTTCCTACACCGTCAAAGTTTAAAGCACCAGTAGTGACCCCCAAATATGATGGAAAGACATATCATGTTCTTCATATAGAGCAATATCAAGATGCCGACGATATCTATGCTGTCCCCGATGAGATGAGATGCAGAGCGTTCTCAGGAACTCTTACCGGAGCTGCCCAGATATGGTACAACTATCTTCCTCGGGGTAAGATTTCAACTTTCTTTCAGTTGGCCGAGTTGTTCATCGGCAATTTCTGTTTCGGTGCAAAGCCAGTAAAATGAGTAGCACACTTGTTAAGTGTTAGACAAAAATCTGGTGAGAGTACTAGAGATTACATAACTCGTTTCAATAACGAGTGGCTGGAAGTCATAGATTCCGAGGAGAAGACAGCAATCATCGCCTTGATGAGTGGGTTGTTGCCTAATAAGTTGTATTACACCTTGGAGAAAGATCCACATAAAACTATGTCAGAGTTGATGGCAAAAGCGGCCAAAATCATGAATGCCGAGGAAGCTATGGCTGCAAAGAAAAATATGGATAAAGACACCAAGGTGGACGTCGACAAGTCTAAAAATAAAGAGCATAAGGGAAATGGCACTGACAAGCGTTCCAGAAATAATAGGTCATCATGGGAAGTCCTGAAGAAATTCGATAATTATACTCCTTTGAAAATGGGTACTAATCATGTCTTGGAAGAAATCAAGAATAGCGAGGAAGTAAAGTGGCCGAAGAAACTGAGGTCAGATCCTGATGCGAGGAATAGGGATAAATATTGCGAGTTCCACAAAGATCATGGCCATATGACTAAAAATTGCATAGCTCTTCAGAACGAGATTGAAACACTCATCCGAAGAGGAAATCTAGCAAAGTATGTTGATCGGGGAGGTGAAAGAAGAAATAATGATCGAACTAGAGAGAGATCTAGATCTCCTCGTCGAGAAGAGGAAAAAAAGAAGAGAGGTCATGAAGATGATGCCGAGGATGACCCCGATCTTCCCAAGAAACCAAGGCAGCCAGAACGAGAGGTATTTTCCAAACGTTTTGGGTCATTTGATTGTAATGTTATTACAGGAGGAGATGCAGGAGGAGGAGATCTTACTGCAGAAAGAAAAGCTTACCTCGGAGAGGCACAAGCTTGCTCGTACATTCAGCGAATAAATTTGGCCGAGGAGGATCGTCCGAGGAAGGTAAACAAAGAGAAGCTGGTTATTGGTTTTTCAAAAAATGACCTGGCAGGTGTTCTTTACCCTCACGACGACCCTTTGGTGATCAAAATGAGGATGAAAGAAGTAGTGATTTCAAGGGTGCTGGTAGACAATGGCAGTTCGGCAGACATCATGTATTATTCATGCTTTGACAGTTTAAATTTGAAATTATCTCAATTGGAGCCTTATCACAGACCTCTTCTGGGTTTCGCTGGCGAGAAAGTTTTTCCACTTGGGACGATCAAGTTGGATATATTCATTGGAACTTGGCCTGCTTGTCGAACAGAGAGAATACGCTTCTTTGTGATGGATAAGAATGTGCAGTCAGCCTACAACATCATCATGGGAAGAGTTGGTTTGAAGAAGTTCGAAGCAGTCCCATCTACAGTACATCAATGTTTAAAATTCCCAACAAACTTCGGAGAGGGAGTGGTGAAAGGTGATCAAAAAGTAGCTCGAGAATGCTATTATTCATCTGCCGAGCAAGAGGAGCTTGAAGAGTCAAGGAAAAAGACTACTACTTACCAGGTGGATGAAAGTACAGAAATTGAAACACAAATCCGAGTAGGGGTGTGCAAAAAAACAGTTAACCCGAAGAACCGAACCAAACCGACCTTCGTGGGTTGGGTTGGTTCGGGTTTTTTTTCTCCACGGGTTGGTTCTGGTTCCAAAAAATTGATAACCGAAGTGTTCGGTTCGGTTCTCAATTTTATACCTGAACCAAATCGAACCGAATCGAGAACCGAACCAAAAAACTGAACCGAATAACTGACCCCAAGAACTGACCCATGAACCTGAACCATTAACCAAAACCATTAACCATAACCATTAACCAGAACCATTAACCAACCCGAGAACCAACCCACGAACCAGAACCATTAATGAAAACCGCGAACCAGAACCGCAAACTAGAACCGCAAACCAGAACCACAACCAGAACCGCAAACCAGAACCAAGAACCAGAACCATAAACCAACCCGAACCAAATCGAGAATCGATGGTTCGGTTCCGAACCGAACCGACCAATTTTGGTTCTGGTTTTGGTTCCAAAACCATGGAACCGATCAATTTCGGTTCTGGTTCTGGTTCCGTAGTGGAACCGAACCGAACCGAACCATGTGCACCCCTAGATCCGAGAGATGAATCCCAACTTGTAAAAGGACAGGTGGTAGAATCTACAGAAAATGTTATTATGGACGACGAACACCCTGAACGAGTAACCCAGATAGGTTCATCGTTGGATGCTTCAATAAAATAGGAGTTGATAACTTTCTTGAAAAACAGAAAGAAAACTTTTGCGTGGAGTCATGAAGACATGCCAGGAATAGATCCAAACTTCTTATGTCATGAGCTCAATGTGAATAAGGAGATCAAGCCTGTAAAGCAGAGAAGAAGGGTATTTAGCCCCGAGAAGAATCAAGCTATTCAAGAGGAGGTCGACAAGCTCCAGAAAGCCCAATTCATTGAGGATGTGAAGTATCCGGACTGGTTGGAAAATGTGGTAATGGTAAAGAAGAAAAACAATAAATGGAGAATGTGTGTTGATTTCACTGATCTCAACAAGGCTTGCCCAAAGGATCACTTCCCATTGCCCAGAATTGACCAACTAGTAGATGCTACCTCAGGGCACGAGCTGCTCAACTTCATGGATGCTTACTCTGGTTACAACCAGATCAAAATGAAACCTGAAGACAGGGAAAGCACTTCTTTTATTACCCCTAGGGGAACTTATTGTTATAATGTTATGCCTTTTGGTTTAAAAAATGCAGGAGCGACATATCAACGGCTGATGAATAAGGTTTTTTCTGAACAAATCAGTTGCAACATGGAAGTCTATGTTGACGATATGCTGACAAAGAGCAAGATAGCTGCTGAGCATCTAGTTGTTTAGGTTAGACCTTTGATCAACTGGATAAATACCAGATGAAGCTCAACCCGACGAAGTGCACCTTTGGAGTACGAGAAGGAATGTTCCTCGGGTACATCGTCAATCAGCGAGGCATTGAGGCAAATCCAGCAAAGATCAAAGCTCTTTTAGGGTTGCGATCTCCAACGACGAAGAAAGAAGTGCAGAGTCTTACAGGACGAGTTGCAGCGCTCAATAGATTTGTATCTCGAGCAACTGATAGGTGTCTTCCATTCTTTAAAACACTCCAAAAAACTTTCGAGTGGAATGATGAATGTGAAAAAGCCTTTCAAGACTTAAAGAAATATCTGGGAACACCTCCATTGCTGTCCAGATCAGTGATGGGTGAAAAGTTGTACTTATACATGGCAGTATCAGAGAATGCAGTCAGTTCAGCATTGATCAGATTGGAGAATGGAGTCCAGAAGCCAATTTATTACACAAGTAAAGCTTTCTGAGGTGCAGAGATCAGGTACCCAAAGTTAGAAAAATTGGCATTGTCATTAATTGAAGCAAGTAGAAGAATGAGGCCATATTTCCAGGCCCATACCATCATCGTGTACCGACATGCCATTAAGATAAGCCCTTCATAAGCCAGAAAAGTCAGGGAGACTGATGTACTAGGCAATAGAGCTCGGTGAATATGATATTGTGTATGAACCCAGATCATCCTTAAAAGGGCAAGCTGTAGTAGACTTTATAGCAGAGTTTACATATCCTGATACCCCCGAGGAACAAAAGTTGCTCGCTAACCAACCTGTGGATGTTACAGGATCAACAGACATAAGTCCAGACCAACTCCGATTGGTAAAAGGTCTTGTGGATGTAGAAAGATCATCAAATTCAAACCCAGACCAACTACGGTTGGTAAAAGGGGGAGAAGAGATGGTCGACGAGGAGCGAAAGATACCAGGGGAGGATGAAACAAAATAGCAAATATTTTACCGAGGAACGCTGTCAGATAAGAATTTTGAAGACGAGTTACCTACGTGGAGATTTAATGTAGATGGGTCATCTTGTACAACAGGTTGTGGAGCAGGGATTATTTTGAACACCCCAGACGAGATTGAAGTGGAATATGCCTTACGATTCCAATTCAAAGCTTCCAATAATGAGGCTGAGTATGAAGCCATGATAGCAGGTCTTAATTTAGCAAAGATTATGGAAGCGCAACAAGTGATGGTATTCAGTGATTCTCAATTAATTGTGAATCAGATGATGGGAACGTATGCAGTTAAAGGAGAATTAATGGTCAAGTATCATGCAAAGGTGATGGAGTTGTTGGCATAATTTGATGTCATTCAGTTGATCAGAATACCAAGAATGGAGAATGCACAAGCAGATGCACTGGCCCGACTAGCATCAGCTACTCGTACCGAGTTGCGAAGAACAATACCAATTGAGGTGTTAGAAAGTCGAAGCATAGATGAAGGCCTGACGATGAATGTTATTTCCCTTGATTTAGGACCATCTTGGATGGATCCCATCAGGGCATATGTCGAGGAAGGATAATTACCAGAGGATAAGATCGCTGCCAAGAAATTGAAGTTTAAAGCTGCTCGGTATGTACTAACTAATGGTGTTTTGTATAGACGAGGAATTATGGCAGGTTTGCAAAGATGTGTACATCCCTCCGAGGTGAAAGAATTGATTGAAGAGATCCATGAAGGGTCCTGTGGAGCCCATGTAGTAGGTCGAACACTTTTGCAAAGGGTGATGATGTAAGGATACTACTGGCCAACGATGAGGGCTGATTATATAGCCTATGCTAAGAAATGTGATAAATGCCAACGTTTTTCTTCCATCCGACGTACTCCACAAGCATTGTTGACACCCATAACTTCTCCTTGGCCATTTGCCATATGGGGAATTGATCTGGTTGGACCACTTCCAACGACCCGAGGAAGATTCAAGTACCTCGTCGTCGTAGTGGATTATTTTACTAAGTGGGTAGAAGCTGACCCTCTGATTGATATGACATACGAGAAGGTATACCAATTCATTTGGAAGAATATCATCTGCCGATATGGTCTCCCTCATGCCTTCATCACAGACCATGGAACACAGTTTGATAACGAGGAGTTTGCCGCCTATTGTCATCAGTCAAACATTTTGAAGGTTCATTCAGCACCAGGCCATCCTCAAAGCAATGGACAGACTGAAGTGACGAACAGAACATTATTAAATGGTTTGAAGAAGAGGTTAAGTGAGGCTAAAGATAATTGAATTAATGAGCTACAATCAGTATTGTGGGCTTACCGAACAACTCCTCGAGCAGCGACTGGAGAATCACCATATATGCTGGCGTTTGGAAGTGAGGCAGTAATACCTGCTGAGTTGGGTCTCCCAACACACAGAGTGCTGAATTTTAATTCCCCAGTCAGTGACTTGATGAGAAGATTAGATTTGGACATGCTCGAGGAGGTTAGAGAAGAAGCAGCCATTAGGAAGAGGGTGAAGAAATGCGATTTAAAAGAAGGAGATTACGTGCTAAAGAAGGTCATTCAGAAGCACAATAAATTGGAAGCAAATTGGCATGGACCTTACCGAGTTATAGAAGTTGTCCGACCAGGAACTTACCGAATAGCAACTCTAGAAGGAGAGGAATTCAAGAATGCATGGAATGCTGAACACCTACGCAAGTATTATCAGTAATGTAAAATGTAAAGAAGTTCTATAAATATGAATAAAACGATGATATTTCACCATCTTCTCTCCTTTTATTGAAAGTTTTTTGGGGAATACTAGTGTATAACACTACGCTGCTCGACAACAAAAAGAAGATGATAGTTCAGACCCACGACCAACTCCGGTTGGTAAAAGGGCGAGAACAAACTATACTCCTTTGGATAGGAGGCGTACACTAGCGTGATCAACTCCGGTTGGTAAAATAACTAGTGGACATGATAGTTCGAGCGTGATCAACTTCAGTTGGTAAAATAGCGAGAACAAACTATACTCCTTTGGTTAGGAGGCATACACTAGCGTGATCAACTCCGGTTGGTAAAATAACTAGTGGACACTGATAGTTCGAGCGTGATCAACTTCGTTTGGTAAAATAGCGAGAACAAACTATACTCCTTTGGTTAGGAGGCATACACTAGCGTGATCAACTCCGGTTGGTAAAATAACTAGTGGACACTGATAGTTCGAGCGTGATCAACTTCGGTTGGTAAAATAGCGAGAACAAACTATACTCCTTTGGATAGGAGGCGTACACTAATGTGATCAACTTCGGTTGGTAAAAGAATTAGTGGACATGATAGTTCAAACCCATAACCAACTCCGGTTGGTAAAAGGGCAAGAACAACATTCTTAAAAATGCCAATTTCGGCGGGTTAAGAAACAAAATACGCCAACTTATGTTGGTCGGAAGCTTTTGAAATAGGTTCCTCGCCAGCAGGAGGATCATTTAAGGTCTGAGGAGAATTGATAAAATTCAAGTCCTTTAACATTCTGACATTCATTAATGAAGGAGTGTCCAATAGATGCTCGGGACGAGATACCTCGATCTGAGAATGAAGATTGTAATCACCGAGGTATTGTGCAATTAAGCTCCGAGGAATGGCATGAGCTGGGATCCATTCCTTGTCCAAATTAAACAGTGTCAAAGGCAAATCAAGCACCCCGGGGTCATAATAGTCCCACAAGTAGTGTCCCTGTTCAAGTTTTAACACGCATAAGGCATTCAACCAGCCTTGTTTATAGCCCTCATTAGTGGCATTCTGGATACGAGCATCTAAATGGAATAATGCCTCATTGTACCCAGCCATCCAAAATTCCCTGGGCTGCTTATGGAATTGGAAGGTCAGTCTCTCCAACTGCTCGTGAAGGCTTTTTGTAAAAATGTCCTTATTCTCTAAAGCAGACTTCGTCGCAGTAAGTTGATCCTCCAAAGTTAGGATTTTCTTGGACATTTCAGACAAGGCCCGATCTTTGGCATTTAGTTGGTACGCTTGGGTTTCCAATGTTGACAGAGTACAAGCTTTTTCAATACTACGAGGAGTTCTTGATCGACCCCGAGCAGCTGGAGTATGTCATTCCTCAACAACATCCTGGGCAACTCTTCCTCGCCCACGAGAACCTCTTCCTCATCCCCGAGTAGAAGTAGAAGTACCAGATCTTCACAGGACATCCAACTCTTGCCTTAATTTGGCATTCTCAACTTCTAAGAAAGAAAATCCCTCATCGGTCACTGGGATCACCGCTATTGAAGAAGAGGCTGCAGACTTGTATTGTGCTAGTTCTTTCTATAAATTATTATTTTCTTGCTCCAGCAGTTCAGCAATTTGTCTACAAGCTTCAACTTCTCCCTTTAAGGTCATCTCCCTGACATCATACCCAGCAAGGATTTTGTCATAGCCCTTCTCGGCAGAAAGCTGTTGATATTTCTTTTCATACCCCTCATGTAACAAGGCATTTGACTCCTTGTACTGAGTCTGAAGATCTTCTAGAGTATATTGGAGCTCCTCGATCATATCATAGTAGGCCACGTTATTGGCCACAGCTCGATCAAGTAAGCCCTTCAGATATTGATAAGCTTCTACTGCCTGCTCTGAAGCACCATGGCCAAGGATGTCGGCAACTTCTGATGCACTGAGGTCTGTGTGACCAGTTTTATAATACTCATGGCATTACTGCATTAACTTTATGTCATTAGCACACAAAAGATCCATCCTGGCCAGAAACTAACAGAGAAAGAAAAATAAGATCAAGACAGAGTGCAGATAAAGAAGAGACAATCATATGGAAGAAAAGAACTCAAATTTTATTAGATCATAAGGCAAAGTTACAAAGATCTGAGATACAAAGTACAAGTAAAAGAAAAACAGAAAGAGAATTCCGAACAACTTCACACATTTTCCTTGTCTCCCAAGACTTTCTCGGGAGGCTGGGACGAGGAGCTTAGTTGCTCAGTGGAAATAAGGAGTTGGTCGGCGGGAGCTGGAACTTGTTCTGGAGGAGATGGCAGAGATGAAAGCTCCTCGTCAGCAGGCTGGGTAAGGATGATATCACCCACAACCAATGAAGATTCTTCTGAGGCAGCTTTGTCCTCTTCTTCATCCTCGATGGATGGAGGAGGACCAGGGAGATGCTGTTGAAATATCTCGGAGTCCTCGCTCACTTTTAATTCTTGTAAAGCTGCAACCTAGCCATCTCGGAAGTACTTCAAACTTCCATATTGCACTTGAGTCATCATAGCAACTACTCCCTTGTTCCACCCTTTGTCCCAACCTGTGCTGAAAGACTTATTTATTGCCTTCTTTCTTTTCATTTTCTCCGAGGAGAGCTTCTCAGATAGAAGGTCCTCGGAGGCTTTCAGTTTGGCCTCCAACTCCTCCTTCTGACGATTTGCTTCGCGCAGAAGGGTCAGCTCTTCCTCAGCTGATTTCACCTTATTTTCAAGCTCCCCGAAGGTGGTGAGCTTCTCGTAGTATTTCTTATTTTTCCTATCCAAGTCCTTCACTTTATTTCCCAACTGCACCTTCTCTGCTTCAGATGCAGCCAGTTTCTTCTCCCATTCACCTTTATCCTCGTCGTACTTCTGACGGGATTCCTTCAGAGATTGGGCCAAACCCTGGAATGCATCCTCTACTCCAGATGAGGAGCTTTAAGCCTTGAGTGCTTCATCTTTCTTCACAATGGTGTTAAAGCAACTCACCATCTAAAAAAGAAGGTAGTGATGAGTTAGTGCCGAGATACATATATTGATAGAAGGAAATAAGAATTCAAGATAAGAAGAAACTTACTGAAGCGATGTGACGAGTAGCTAGGGATGTCAGCATATCCCTAGGCATGTTTTCCTCGACGCCTTGGACTTCAGGAATGATCCAAGTCTTAACCGAGCTCATTGCAGAGTTCGGGGGAATAATGGTTGGAACACCAGCTCCACTAGTTTGGAGCTAGGGAATGACTTCAGAAAAACTAACCGAGGAAGACTTCTTCAATCTCCTCGGTGTCTTCTCAACAACCTCAACCAAAGAAGAATTTTTGGTTGGAGAGATAATGATTACTTCCACTGGCGCATTCTTCTGTACAGGAGCCACAGGGGGCTTCTCGACGACCTTCTGAGGAGCAGCAGAAGGGGCAGCATCAACTTTCTTTGTCCCCTTTGGGACATCGACTTTGCTTCTCTTTCCATCTCCAGCAGAGGAGGTCTCTTCAAAGAGAGCAGGAACTCTTCTCTTGCCCATCTTCTGACTCAGAGGAATGTGAGAGTCTGGTGAAGAATCTTCAGAAGATGGCAATGGTTCGCTAATGCTAGCCATAGGACGAGCAGTATAAGAGGATGTAAAACTCCTGTACTGCAACAAGTATGAAGCAGACCTAATGTTCTCGTCTGCAACCTTCTAATGCAAACTCCAGATATGTTTTAAATGCTTGATATTAACTTCTGTTTCTCTTGGAGTTTTTCTCTTGCTGTCAACTGCAAATAAAAATATAGTGAAATATCAGTCATACATTTTGTCAAACACAATGAAGTCATAATTTCAAAAAACAAAATAAGATGAAAATAACCTATCCCATTGCCATATGGAGGGCATTTGGGACCCTCATATACTTTGTCTCTAACCAGAGGGGCATGTTGCTAATTTTTTACAACTACTCCATGTTCAAAATAATCCCTGTTCGCATCAAGGAGGTTGACTACTAGAGCCCTATTCAAAAATCTAGTTTTTAAATAATAAACATTGTCTAAAACAGCCCATCTATAACAGTACATAATCTCAGGAATTCCTATACGAGTTCCATGAGTTTGATTTAACCTATACACCCCATTAACTATTCTCCAGGTGTTGGGGGCTATTTTTGCAGGGACAACGTCGAAATACTGACAGAACTCTAAGCATAAAGGGTTTGGTGGAAAAGAAAATCCACATTCAGCAATAAAGAGGCTAGGGAACCGATGTCCCTCAGCCAAATCAAAATAACTTGAAGGCTCAGAAAGAACCTCCAAAATTACCCAAGATGGAATAGGGAAATCAGAACGGAATTTCTCAAGAGACTCAATAATGTAAACCATGATGAATAAAAGAAGAAGGAAGAAGAGCTTACAGGGAAAAATGAGATCTGTTGACAAACAAACGAAGAAAAGTATGGACGCACAGGAGAGAGAAAATCTATAGAAAACTCGAAAGCAGAAATTGAAAAGGTAGAAGACGATGGGATTGCCTCTGAAGCTTAAATACTTTGCCTTGGGAAACGGCGAAAGAAATGATTACAAAAAGGAAACTATTACGCTACCGGCGGCTAAAAGGACAAAAAGGGCACAAAGATCGAAGCACCTATAAAAATGCAAAAAGACGGATTCTGCGAATTTGGAAGGAAATTCAAATATGAAGAAAAGGCTCCTAAAACCCAGGAAGGTCATTTAATATAGCCATATACCGAGAAAGAATGTTCCATACTCCTCAAAGTTCGAAATATGAAACTTTAGGGGCTTCTGTTGATACCAAAATTAGTATGCTGATGTGGACGAATAATAAGAAGACACGTGTCAATCTACGTGGTACAATAGCAACGAGGAAGATCGTCTCACCGACCAACATACTCACTCCGAGCAACAAGTATACTCTGAGGAACGCCAGTCTTCCAAGGAACTCCAATGCTCCGAGGAACTCTTGGACGACGAGCAACTAAGGCGGTTCGAGCTGCATCTCGACCACAGCATTAACTGCCAGATAATCAACAGTTCAACTATTCATTGAATGCTTATCATCTTGACGCGCACGTTTGAAGAACATTAAATGAATTACCCCTTCATATGTGTATCATTTATTGTAACACCCTTTCATGTACAACCTAAGGGCTATAAATACCTTGTATCACCCACATTCAAAGGGACCGGAATTTCTTGATAGCACTTGTAATCGAGAATTCCCAAACACTCAGCAATAACATAACAGTGGACGTAGGCCATTCATATAAGGCTGAACCACTTTAAAATATTTTGTCTTATTTATTTATATGTGATTAAATAATTAGAGTAATCTAGTTTTTTACATCAACAGATGGAAATTGAGAGAAAATTGACGACTTAACGAATAAGTGTGGAGATTAACAAACCCGGTGAGATTCGAGCCTATCGATCTTTTTGAGTTTTTAAATCAATCCGAGTTAATGGTTAACTCATAGTTTTAATTCAACATTTTACAAAAGTCGTTGATGATCTCTATTTTATTATTTTGATCGGTTATGGAAAAGGGAATGTTGTCTCGAAACGCGCGCTACAAATCTCTAAATTAAATTAATCTCGAGACGAATATGGTAAATTAATAAGTAATTCGGATAATGAAGTAGGCCATCGTTTGTTACCCAAAAATATTAGCCATAAAAAGATGTGAAAAATTATCCCTTTGATAACCCAATTGATCTGAATAAAATTTATCCTTTTTCGTTTGGTAACCCGAAAAACCCAAATAGCCCGGAATTGAGAAAAAATTGAAAAAAATAGAATTTAAGTCCGGAAAGTGCATAAAAAGGGGCAAGAAAAAAATAGTTATGCTAAAAAAAAATAGCAAGAAAAGAACAAAAGTGAAAAACAAAAAAAAATAGAGAAAGAAGAGAAAATGAGCAATAGCCCAAAAAAAAACACTAACGGACATCATAAGAAAATTTTCCAATTCCGAATTTTCCAATCATTTCATGTTACCCAATTACACCTTAAACCCGAAAAAGTCCTAGCTGAGTCCGAATTGCGAAATTGGTTACCGCGTGGAAAGTTAAAACACAAAAGGATAATAAAAGAGATTACATGGTGTGAAAAAGGGATGATGGTTCCCATTTCCCTATGACCGTATTCCAATGAAGAGATCTTTTCAGCAAAAAATTTTCGTCTTTCAATTTGTGAGCGTGACTTTGTGTCCATTATATTTACTCTTTATAAATCACGCATACCGAGAGAATAGCCACATTTCGAGAGATTCGTTTGAGAGAGCATCCCGTGAGCATTTGAATCAAAACGAATTTTCGAAAAGTAACATAATGATCAATCGGTGGAAGTTAGCGGTTCAATTTTTGGCTTCGTACACACACACTCTGACTTGAGACTCCTAAATAAGATTTTAAGGTGACCATTTTTGGGGAGTTTAAATTGTACAATTTTTAAGTATTTTGAATTTTCTTTGAGTCAACAAAGAATTTTGTGGGTATATTCACTGCAAACCCTCACGAGACACCACTCATCCTACTAGGGTAACCTAGAGGTTTAAAGGCTTGTTGCATGTGCTAAATGCAATCTCTTGCCCGCGAAAGAGGTATTATATCCCAATAAAGTTTTTTAAGGGTCCTTAACTCATATTCTCATTCTTTTACATTGCTCGGGACGCGCAAAGTTCTAAGTTAGAGGGGTTTGATTAGGCATAAATTCTTCACATTTATCCCCTTAATTTCGGTATTTTTATGATCCCGTGCGGTGTAAATAACTTGGATTTATCTCATATCTATGATACTAACCCTTTTTGGCAAGTATTTCCTATTTTGTGTGTCTCTTATGTGTTTTACAGATATTTCATGCAAAAAAGATGGAAAAGAGAACTCAAAATAGTGAAAGAAACCAAGAATCGGGGAGTTGAAGGGCATTTTCATAATTTTTCAGCCTTAGTCTGGAGGTGGGGACAATTGGAAAGTTGAAGAGATTTCAATTACAAGAACACTGGAAAAAATAGCACCTCAATCCGAGTTACGGTGAAGAAGTTATGCCCATTTGAAGTTGAGAAGAAATCCAAGAAAAAAGCTGTCAGGCCCGAATCGAATCGAAGCCGAGGAAAAAAACCGGTCAGTGACATTTGTCACGCACCAGATCCGTTACAAAATTAGTCACGCTCCAGATCCGTTACAAAATTAGTCACGCTTTCTAACTGTGACAAATTGACAGATACGAGATTTTTATTTTGTGCTTATCTTTTAGCCAAAAGAGTTTTATGTTTTAGGCTCTTCTAAACGACCTCTAGCCTATATATTTAGTCATTAGGACTCTTTTTATTCAGATTTCATTCATGTAAAAGCTCCATAACAAGTAGGAACATCTAGGAGAAAGATTCACATATTTTGCACCATTAATTCTTGAGATTTTCGAGTTTTTCTTCAATCTTTGATTTCTTCTTACACGTTCTTATTCTTCAATCGTGGTAACTTTAATTTCCAGCACTTTTATTATTATTCACCATGTTAGGCTAGGTTTTTAAAGGTTGGGATGCATGAACCCAGCCTGATGTGTTAGTGCGTGCGTATAAAATTAATCCGCTGAATTTAGTGATTGATTATGACCGTATTGCGTAGTTACACAACAATTGTAGATCTTTATATCTCGTTTGCCTCTGGGTACTCGTGATGATTTAGAGTGCAATTTGAGTGCTACATCGCGATACTGATTTACTCGTCCTCAGATTAAGTATGGCGCGGTCTTGAACCTCGTATACGTAATGCTTGGGAGTACTAAATTCTGGGTCAAATTAATTAGTTAAATTTACGATTAGTTTTATAACATCAATACTCTAGGGTTGGGGGATTGTGTCTCTACCTTAATTTTTCCAATTAGTTTTAGTTAACTTCTTTATTTTTCCCTTTTTCCTTTCTCACTCAATCATCATCATCTTTTACACTTTATTTTTTGAAATAATAAATCAATTAAAATCTATCAAACATTCCCTGTGGATTCGATACCCAGACTCGCCACTATACTCCGCAAGAGTGTAGTTAAAGTTTAGTTTTTTTTTATTGTGGTTAGAAGCTGACAACAACGAATAACGTATTTACACGGACTCTCGGTTTTCGACTCGATCACCTGCCAAATGGGTCACGCACATACCTATGCTCCCATTCAGCAGTCGAAACTATCCTACGTCTCAGATAGCACGTATCCAAGTTCATATGCTTTGGTAAAAATCAAATATCCCCCCATTAGGTAACCAAGGATAAGACTGTACACTGCGCAATAACCTCCTCCCGATAGCAAGCAGCGTAGGTATGCTATACACACAATAAAAATAATAATATAATAACAGGCGCTCCCACATCTTATTATAGTCCAGGTATTCACCCAATCCATACATACATTTCTCCACGTAGTGTACTTCCCATTATTACTTATAATGTAATTAATTCGATTATTCACTCTCTCAAAATTTTCAAAGTTAATTCACCTATCCACGCCTTAAGGTATCATGCTAGGAATGTTTCCCAAGTAATTCTAGACTAAGCTAATATCAGTCAATGGCAGTTTACCTCACTCAACTAACTATGTAACACGATTTAGAGGGAAAATAGGGATTTATGGAATTTTTTTGGGACTATCGTTCAAACCAGAACTAGTTTCGTTCGAACGAATTAGCATGGCATTCGAACGACTATGCATCACGTTCGAACGAGACGTCGTCGTCTCCATTCTGCTACCTTCTGCGTTTTTCCTGTCTTACTCAAATTAAAACCCCTACAGATTTGTCCTAAACTCCCAGTAATAACTTCCAATCAATAATTAAACATGTTGGGATAATATCTAATAAACTAGAATCATTTAATCATGCATAAACCTTAATAAATTCTGAAAATCGCCAAAATTATTCAAACGAACCCCAGTTCTTCAAATTTCCATATAAGAACTCAAAATCAGATTCTTCCATCATAAATTATTGATCAATTCGTGATTTTCAACCTATCTACATGAAGGATTCATCCTAATTAGATATTAGTTTTCAATTAATGTCCTTAGTTCTCCAATTTCATCAAAATTTATGAACCATAATTAAATATTACAAATCTATACTAGAATGAAGATGATTGTTGCTACAATTTTGCAAGGATTAAACATTTGCCTCAATTTTGAAGGTCTGGTCTCCTCGTGATGTTGGTATAGGTGTGTTCTTCGTCTCACAATCTACACTTTGGTGGGATTTTTGGTGTGTGTTCTTGAGTTATGCACCAAGAACTCCTATGGCTTCTTCTTCCTTCCTCTGTGCCTTTCGCTTTTCTCTCTCGTAGGTTTAGAACTAATAAATCCCCTCTAATCCACTTTCCTCTATATTTAATTTCCTAATTTTTTTCCATAATATATCCCCAAAAATTTAAAGGACAAAAATATCCCTACGGAATGCCGGTTAGGCCTAAAAATATCTCGGAGTCCAAATGAAATACCCGGGTAGAGTTTTCTGACTATTGCGGCCGTTACGGATTCAATGGAGCGATTGAAATTACCATATGAGTTAACTTAAAAATACTTAACTTTTTTAACCCATTAAATTATTCCCGACACGACTCGCACGCTCGTCCTGACTTAATGTACCAAACTATCGTATTTCCCACTCTCGACAATTTATAAAAATTTCATAATTCCATATTACGTATTTACACAGTAATATTCCATAATTATTAATAGTAATTATTAACCCTTGGCACGCTAGTTAATATTTATTTTTAATCTGGATTATTGAATAATCAATTTCTAACATTTTTAATTTAATTAATCCAACAATAATAATTAATCCCATAATTATTTAACATAGTGAAAATACGGGGTATTACAACAAGCGTAACATATTAATGATTCTACAAACCAATTGAGTTATGAAAAGATAGCGCAACTAGGATACAAAGTCATTGTGAAAAGCCGTTGATATTCCATCCAAACTCCCCCAAATATAATATTTTCTTTTCTTTTCTTTCGACGGAAATATCAATCTAAACAAACTATGCTTTGGAATATATTTTTCTTTTAATGCCATATTTTTCTTTTAGGCCTTTGAACCACTTATTTCTTTTAGGTCCATTGCCAACGGTGGCTTAATCGTAAAGGATGATTGTTCCTTTCGTAGTCCTTCCCCGTGCACTAGCATATATCATTTTTAAACACACAATAATCTCACGTGCAACGGTTCTAATATGCACAAATCCTCCTAAGTCACAAAGTATGTAGACGACTAGATTGATAGGAGAACATCTCACAATGCTCAAATATACATGTGAAGTTAAATTTCAAATGATCTCGTTCATGTGTGAAACGAGGCATATAAAAATAGAATCCATTAAGTAATACAAAATCCAACTAGTCTATGCAATCATGACAAAGAACATTTTAAGGATTGAAAATCTTAACCAAAATTTATGGCCACATGGAAGCGGAAAGGGAAAGGATTCAAACACAAGTATATGCCACATAAAGTGTGTTAAACTAAAATACACACAAAATAAAAAAAAAAATGAGTTCTTCAAAAAAATTCACCAGACACAAAAAAATTCAACTCAAAAGAAAAGCAAAGAAAATCTTTTTGTATTTTTCTCAATAAGACAAAAACAAATAAAAATAAATACAAAAGATATACATAAATCATAATTATAGCATGTGATTAATCATGGAGCATAGACTAGAAAAAGACAAACATATATACAACTAGCTAGAGTATGTAAACAAAACTAACACATTTAACCTTTCGATTTAGCATGGGAGGTTTCACGTGATAGCAAATGAGAATCATAAACCCAATTTTATAAAGTCACGAATTCGGATCTCCTAACCCAAACAAGTGAAGAGGGAAAATCTCGGGATTGGATGACCTTGGCTACCTCGATGATCTTACTTTTGGATTTCCTAGGATCCTTTTTGAGATCAAAATAAAATTTGCTAAGATGACCTTTTTTACCACAACATGATTAAGTAAAGACCCGACGAAAAGTATTACCTAAGGATTGACCTTTGGAAGTGTTCCTAGGTTATTCTCTCAAAATAGTGGTTTTGGTTTTTGGTTTTGGTTTTGGTTTTATTCTCTCAAAAGGATTATAAGAATCGAAGCATAAACCACAAGTGTCATTTTTTACTTGGAAGGTTCCTAATATTTTTTTTAATTTAGCGGACCTACATTCCAAATCAAATTTGACTTTACTAGAGTCTCTCAATTTTTCTTCTAATTTTAAGATCATAAACTCTATCAAAACCTTCCTTTATTTAAACACTAGAAGATCTTTCCTCATTGTTTCCATCAAACCTCTAAGGCTATCTCTCTCGCCTTCAACATACTCAAGATTCTCTCGAATATCTCTCTCACGTGTCCTAAGGTCTTCCACTAAAGCGCTCTCATCAATGACCTTGGCGCGCTCTCTTAAACAAGATTCTAACTTCAAGTTTTCCCTTTTTAATTTAATTGATTCGGCATACAATCCTTAAAATGCTACTTGAAGCTCACTCACATCAACCTCTTCTTCATTTTAACTTTCTCTTTCATATCCACTCTCACAACCATAAAAGACATGGGATTCACTAACTTTGTCCTTAGAAGTGGCATGTATTATAATGTCATCATTAGACGAGTTCTTTCCCTCTCTCCATATCACTATCACTAAGTGTGGCATTGTATGATATTGGTTGCTTGCCCTCTTTCCTTAATTTAGTGGGACATTCAAAAGCCCTATGGCCATACCATTCCCAACCAAAATAATTAATTGACTCGTCCCTATTAAGATATTCACTATGATTTTTAGGAATGTTCTTTGGCTTCTTATACTAGGATTTATCAAATTTCTTTATTCAATTTTTAGTCTCTCTTTATTAGTCTTAAGAAAATTTCTAAATTTCCTAGCAAACATTTCCATATCTTCCGAGTCACAATCACTATCATTATTCGAAACTTATTTTTCATCCTTTCGAGCTTTCAAAATGATGCCCTTATATTCTTATTTTTTATCTTAGAGGAAAACATGTCAAGTTCATAGGTTTGTAAATCACCTACGAGCTCTTTTAATTTCGTAGAGGCTAGAGTGGGTAAAGAATTTAAGACGGTCACTTTAGGAATAAACCTATCGGGTAGGGACCTTAAAAAAAAATTTACTACTCGCTCGTCGAGTATGTTTTTTTCCCAAATTAAATGATGAATTAACAATATCTAAAAGTCTAGCATAAAATGCAACAAAAGTTTCATTTTCAATCATTTTAATGGTCTCGAATTGAGTGGCGAGGTTTTGGAGTTTCGAAGCCTTCACGACACTAGTTACCTCATGGGTGAGTTGTAAAATATCCCACGACTCTCTGGCAGTTTCAAACGTCATGATACGTCAAAATTCATCCGATGCTACCGCATTAAAGATAGTATTTAAACCACGTGAATTAAAATTCACCTAGTTTAAGTTCATTCTCACTCCATCGTTCTGCGATTTTAGGAACACACCCATTTCTACTAGACATGTAAATGGGGACCATTTGGAAACTACTGATTGCCAAACCAGCTCATCTAGGGACTTTAGTGTCGATTTCATACATGTTTTCCAGTACGCGTAATTTGAACCATCAAAAATAGGAAATTTTGAAAACGGTGAAATTTTCATTTTTTTTAAAACAAGTGCAAAAAGGACCAAAACGCAATAACTTAGCGCTCCTTCTCTGATGCCAATTTGAAAACGCGGAAGCCCCTAACTTTAAATTCTTTAGATTTCCATGTGCGAAATAGGATGGTTCAACAAACACGAACTGTTAAACTAAAATTTCTTTTTCAAATTCACAATTAAATATATCAAATTTTAATTTCTTCAAATTAAAATTAAACTAAGTTAAAAATGTGAATTTTATATTTAACACAAAGTTAACTTAACCAAGTCTTGAAAGTATCCTAACAATGATTTATTCCAATTTTCAATATAGGCCAAACCAAGTTTTAACAAATTAAATTCTAGACTTGAATTAAATTCAACTTAAACTAGCACCAAGTTAAAGCAAGATTGCAAGTTAAACCCAATTTTATCTTTTTAACCTAAGCATGCATTCTAGGTGAGTTAAGAAAAATAAAATAAACAATCTCACTACACGGCGCTGTACGAGGAAAACCTAAATGGAAAAAACCTCGGACGACCCTTTCCTAACAAATCCACAAGATAGGGTTTTACAATTACAAGACAAAAGAGTTAGTACACTCAAATTGACTCCCTTTAAGGCTCGACGCTTCTTCTTGCAAATACCTCGGTCTAGTTGATAACGACGACATTCATTGCAGTCTTGGAGTCCACCAATGGAAGCACATTAACCGTCAAACAGACATGGTGCCTTTCACCATGTGAGAATGTCACATCAAACAAATTTCTTCTCCTTTATAGGGTAAAGAATATACCCAACTCTCTTCTTATTGGTGTAGAGAAAACCCGGTTCCAAACAAACACTCCAAGTAATATATATATATATATATATATATATATATATATATATATATATATATATATATATATATATATATATATATATATATATATATATATATATATATATATATATATATATAAAGGAACTTGTATTTAAACAAGCATCTGGGTGTGTGAGTTTTTGTAGAATTTAATCCATAAAATCAAAAATACAAAAACTTGAACTTTTGAGGGAAACCTCTAAAAATCTAGAGTTAATTCTGTCCAAAGTTGGTTTCCAAAATGTTTTTCCCACACATAAAGTCTGGTGAAAAGTAGTGGGGAAAGTAGTGGGTAAAAATGGAGGGAAAAGAAAAAAACTGCCCAAAAATGACGACATGTCATTCGAACGACTTCGTTCGAACAACTTTTAACGAGAATTTATAGTTAAGGGACAAATTTCGTTTGATATCTCGTTCGAATGAGTTCGTTTGAACGAATTCATTCGAACCAAACTTCTTACAAGAAAACAGAGACATGGTAATCAATCTCGTTAGTAATGTCGTTCGAACAACTTTTCAAAAAATCCAATTTTTAATTTTAAAGCACAAAACTTTTATAAAATAAAGTTTAAAAAGTCTAAAATGATTTTTGAGAAAATTGAAAGTCGTTAAGACAACTTTATAAAACTAACACCCATAAAATATTTTCCAACTTCATATGTATATAATAGTTCTTTCATACCTTTGGATACGTGGAATCCTCAAATGTTGATGATGTGAAACATATGGCATGAAACTCGGCAAGGATGAAACTTTAATTCTTGACTGTTACGTCTTCAACTTCTTCAAACGTCATAGGCTTGATAGGAACAAACTTCTATCCTACGACTCAAATGGTTTTGTCCGGAATTAAGCCAAAACTACATATGGACTCAATTGGAAATTTGTTTCCTCACAATTTGAATTCTATGGTAGAATAAATAAAGGTATGTAATTGTATTGCCTTGGCAAAACTAATATAAAATATATAAACTCTAAAGTGGTTCATGTGGCTTTGGGGATGGAACTAAATCCAAAAATAATATTTAAAATCGTGTATATACATACAAGAGATGTGCACCGAAGATAAACGATATTTGAATTTAATTTTGGTGATCACTTAGTGGGGGGTTTAATTTTATAATATTTGGTGGAGGCCATGGCCTCCTCTATCGGGGTGTGGCTTCACACATGCTTAGAGGTGATTATAATTCAACCCAACTAAGTAAAACCATAATAATGTAGTGTAGAAGTTATTTTTGTGAAAATGTATTTATCACAACTTCACAGTTCAGACTAGGTATGTACAAATCAGACGGCCACGTCCAACATCGGTAGGTACTTTCCTCCTATTCTTAGAGATTTATATTTTCTAAGTAGTATAAATTGTCTAAATACATTATCCTTTCAGTGCCATTATGTTAAAAAAATTTATTGTCCCGTGCACATTTATTATCAATTTTTATCAAACCAATTACTGTATTTTTTTAACTCTGAAAACCTTTACTTTTTTATATGGAAATTTTGAACACTTTTGTTTTTTTTATATATTATTAGTTGTTATTTTTCACAATATTATCATTTAATAGTATTGTTATTTTACCGATACTACTTCATTTGATTATTATTGATTCCTACAATTATTGTGTTTGAGTAATTTGATGATAATGGGATAGAATATTGAGCCTTGTATAAGGACACTTGCGAATTTCATTTGTTTAAGGGTCAAGAAAATTTTAGTGTCGTTATTCTTCCAATATGGAGGTCAATCTTAAAAGCTTTCTTGGCAATTATGTGAAAATTACTTTGTCTTCTAATGGTTGCGATTATTCTTCCATGGGTGATGCAAATAGTATTATGTTCAGTAATACATATACTGCAACAACCCAAAAACTTTAACCCGATTATTTTTATTCATTCATTTAATTTAATTATTAATATCCATAAGTAAGGCATATTTGTATTCATCTGTGCGTATTTTTAATGCCATAAAATGATAATAATAACAATTAAGTGAGTCGAGGTCGTATTTATAGCAACACAAGATATTTATTATCATAAGTGAATATTTAATTATATGATTAAACATAATATTTAACATCACATTTTTAATAAAACAGGTGAAGAAATAAGTTTTAAGAATTCAAATTCTATTTAAATTCTAATTTTTTTAAAAAATTATTATGTATCCTCATTTATTGGAGGTTAGGAGAGAGAAATGAGAGAGGTGGTGTGTGTTAGAGTGTGTGTGTTTGGGTGAGTATTTTTGGGGGGATTATGAAGAGTGAGCGAGTGAGTGAGAGAGAGTTTGTTTGGGTGAGATATTTTTAGGGGGGATTGTGAAGAGAGAGAGAAAGAGAGAGTAAGGAAAATTTTCTTAACATAGTTAATTTGTATGTTTTTCCTTATTCTGTGTTTAGACAAAACCATTTGAGCCATATGTTAGGATTTCTGTGTGTTGACATTTGAAGCCTATGAAGTGTTTACTTGAAGACTTAGCGGCTAACTTAGAAAATCTACACGATCGTGTCGTGGTTCGTGCTACATTTTGTATTCATGTTCTGAGGATCTTTCAAGTATGAGTTTGTATTTATTTTGATTCTTGGAGATTTTATATTTGGGTGGTAGGATTTTATAAATTTGATTTGAAAATGATTTTATCTCTTTTTATAACTTTGAAGATATTTTTTTTTTGCGAGGTGGTTAGAATGACTTGGTATGTCATTCGAATGAGTTAGTTTAAATCGTTAGAGCAGAGTCCCAGCGAGATATCGAATGAGGCATTTCCACGTTACACTGGAATTTTATTTGATGATTCATTAGAAGTTGTTCGAACGAGATAAGGGGCTTCATTTGAATGAGATGTACCTCATTCGAATGAGCCAGTGTGTTTTTAATGTTTTGATATTAGCTTTAATGTTTTCCATCATTATATCGATTTTGAAAAACCTCCTATAAATAGGAGTGTGGATCAGCAGTTTTCTTTGAGGTAAAAACTTTTGTTTTGAGTTCCCAAACTCTATCAAAAAGCTCACGCAAACCCTAGTTTTCACCTAAGTTACTTAGGATCTAAGTGTTAATCTTAATATGCTTTGAAGATCCTATTTTGAGAACCAAAGTCTTATTCTCTACATAGATTGAGATTTTTTTTTTATTGTGGTGGATTTCGCTCATTTGTTGATGTGTTTGCACATGATGGAATTTATGTGACGGTTGCTGAGCATGTTCGATGGATACCGGGATGTGTGTGGACTCACACAATTTGGCAATGCGTCAGTGGACTCCTATTTGTCACTATGGAGGAGAGAAAGAAGATTGAAGAACGTGTCAAGGCTTGTGAGGGGGTCGAGTCAATGTGTAATTCTTCTGCCAATCTTGTGTAATTATGTATCATACTTAATTACATTGACTCATTCGTCCAAGGTTTTACCATCTAGGTTTCTCTTGTACATTGGACTTTGTGATTTAATTTACTTATTTTATCTTGCACTCGCCTAGATGCATATTTTAGGTTAAGATAAAATTAGTTAATCGTTTAACGCAACAATCAGTTTGAAATTGGTGCTTAGTAAATTAGGTAAACTAAATTATTTAATTTGAAAAAAGATAAAACCTAGTTTATATGGTTTCTAACCACTCTTCGTATCTTAGCACTTTCAAATTGGTATCAGAGAAGGTACACTAAGTTATCATATAGATTCATTATTTTGTGATGTTTTAGGGTGGTCTGTGTGTGTCTCTCACTCTTTTGTTTGTTTGTGTCTCTTAATGGATCATCATAGTTATAAGTTATCTGATGTGCTTAGTGATGATGATGATGATTTTGATATCCGAGAGGAGTTTAATGAGATTCATAGTCATGTTGTATTTGAATTAGAGTTATGCAAAAAAGAGTTAAATTTCTTTAAAAACAATTTTTTAAGCTGTAATTGAATTTTTGCAAACTATTTAATCTCAAAAATATATTCTTTGTGAAAATCTCAGGGACATGAACTGTATTTTTCATATTCTAGAAGTGTCCAAGAAAAAGAGTGTTAATAGAGTTCAATTTCTAGAGAATGAATTAACGGACTCTAAATTTTCTAGGGTTAATGTAACACCCACCCCGCAATTTCGACCATACCCGTATGATTTGGTAACTTTTTATGACCCATTTGGGGTTTTAGAATTGGTAAAATGGATCTTGGGTCAAATCTGGGTAACATAGTGGCGCCATTACGATTAAACTTGATTTATATGGCCTAAAGTTGAGATGCACAAATTTAATCATCATTCGAACGAGTTGACACATCGCCCGAATGAGAAAGGATGTCGTTCAAATGAACGACCTTCTAACGACTAGGGCCTGCTCGATTTCCATTGTTCTCTAGAATATCGTTGGAACACCCTCATTCGAACTAGGTGCGTTGTCGTTTGAACAAGAGGTAGTTTTATGTTCAAATGAGCTAGTGTATTATTCCCTTTTAAGCCGCGTTTTGCACTCCTTAGATCCCTTGTTGGAACTCTCGTTCGAAAGAGGTCCAAATTCGTTCGAACGACTAGACAAAAATCATAAATTTCCTCACGTTTTAGTGTGTTGTCATGATGTGGATCGTCGCATTGGATGACGTGTTGAGCTCTTGGTGGCTCAGGTCTAAATGTGGGATAATGGTTTCATGGACCAAACGTTAAAAGGATTGAGTTTGGGACATTTTGGGGATTTAGTCCATAGGGTTTGGGGAGTATTTCTAGTGAGTTTTATCCCATTTGGGCATTCCAATCAGATTTGGTCTCGCACTCTCTCTCTAGCTCTTGGGGCTCCTCCACCTTTCATCACCCAAACACCACCATTCTTCCACCCAAAATAGCCATAGATTAACTATTTTATTCCATGTTTAAGCTTATAAAACCCATGTCCACCATTATTGGGAAAAGTTATGGATTTTGGAGATATTATTGGGGGATTTTGGAGAGAAAATAAAGGATAAATTATGGTGTTGAAGGGGGGTTTCATGGAACTTTCAAGGAGCAAGCTTAGTGGAGCTAGGCATACTCTTTAAGGCCACCTTAGGAGGCGGGAGGTTGCCATCTTCTTCTACATTCGTCCAACCATTTTTGGAGCTTCTTTGAGGTGTAAAACTCTACTCTTTAGCTTAAAAACACCATTTTCCATAGTATTAGTCTTGTAGTTAGAGTTTGTAAGAGTAGAATGCATATGTGATTTAAAAGGGTTATTTCTAATGAATTTGTGTAAAATGGTTTACAAATGATTTTCAAGAACTTTGAATAAAATGATATATTTCAAGAATACTTGGTATTTAAACATTTGGCTGAAATAAAACGTTGAAATAATATTTATCTTCTTGAAGATATTTTATGAACAATTGTCTCAAGATTTTCTTGTAAAAATGAGATTTTTGTAAAGATATGCATTTATTACTGTTTTGAAGAAACAAAAAATGTATCTTAGCCTTGAAAGTCATATTTTTTTCTATTATTATGAAATTCTTAGAATAAATCATGTGATAAACTCATTTTTATGGATTTTGGACTTAATGTCCCTCTTCCCATGTACACAAACTTATAGTATTTCGATGATGAGCACATAAACAAGTTTAGTGAATTTTTTAATGAGTTTTAATATGAAATAAGAAAAATAAAAATTGCATCCCTTAAAGTGTGTTAATAAGTGTGAAAATGTGATAAGTGTATGTTTTCAATACTATATGTGATGATAAGGGAAATGGTGATTTTTAAAGTGTAACACAAGGTGGGGTGAAATGCTCGAGTCTTGTCTTCGGTCAATAAAGGTTGAATAATGTGGACATTTGAAAAATGTTAAAACCACATTAATTTAGTCTCGGAAGAGATCGGGAAAGAATTAAGGAGGGTCTGGAGCCCTAGGGTGAAAGGCCCAAAACACTGGCTAGATCATATGGTGGCATAGTCTACAGTGTGGAGCTTATTAAAGTACGCAGTTATTTGAGGGATTTTGAGAAAAGATAATGGAACATGGTAAAGAAATGGTATGTGTTGTCAATATAAGAAAAGGCAACCTAACTTAAAAATGAAATTGATAAATTTTTCGATTGAAAGATAATGTGGACAAATAATATGAGAAATTGGCTAATGTCCAAATAAAGTGATAAAATAGGTAATTAAGCAACCTAATGAGGTTTTAACCCATAATTAACACAAGCCTGTGTTTATGAAAGACTTTCAACATAAAATAAGTATTTTTCTAATATGGCGTGTGCATATGTTGGAGGGTTATTTTCAAGGAAAATACTAAGTTAAACTCGGTATGAGTAAATGAATGATTTCGGTAAAAGAAGTATTTTCTCTAAAAAAAAATGGCTTATTGTTTAAGTATTTAACCATGTGTGTTAAATCGAGAAAATTGGTAAGTTAAGCAAAAAGGGTCTCTTCATGGATTAATGTGATTTAATCGGAACAAGTAACGTTCTTGGAATAAAACGGTTTCATGCACTAATGTATGTGTGTGTGTGTGTGTGTATGTGTGTGTGATAATGTCATGTGCACGTATGTATAACTTTTTAGAGCCTTTTTTCTGACATTCGATTCTATATTGTATTGCTTTATTTCCCAGTAGGCAACTGCTCATGCCCTGTTCTTTGTTACGACACTATGCAGTTTCGTATTTTGAGAGCATTGTACAGGTAAGTCTCCTTTTATTTTACGTTAGTATCTTTGAATGCTTGGATCCCGGGGATGCTTCCAATGGGGTCCCACACATAGTTCGATATAAACTGGAATCGCATGTTAAACAAGTGAAATATTCATTAAATAAAATTAGACTAGCAACATTATTTAGATTGTCTCCTTACACTTCACACATAACGTTTGGGACAGATCATGTTGATCTACGAGTGACTCATAAAATTGGGTCGGGGCATTACAAATAGTATCAGAGCTCTAGGTTCAAGGTTCCTTTGAGGAGTGCATTATGAGGTGGGTAGTGGATCTTTGACGTCAATGTTAGATTTGGGTCGATCACGCTAGACAAGTGATGGTTTTGGTTCCTGTTATCGACGATAGAATCAAGGAAATTAGGACGACGACGAATTTATTTCCAAGTAGAAAGTGGCCAAGTTAGTTAGTTGCTAGTAATAATTCTCAGCGCTTATGATATAAACATGTTAGTGATTTGTGAGTGTTTGTGTAAGACATTAGTGGCTACACCATGTTCTCTAGTGTGAGGCGAATTTGTGTCAACCTTTGATGATGTGAGAGGCCTATTAAGATATTAATAGAGGTAAATGATATCCATTGAATTAGTGACATGAGTTGAGTAAGGTCAACAGTGGGAATCAGGTGACTAGAGTGTCATGTCTAAGCGGTATTGATTTTGTGATAGAAATGCATTAGGTTCATTGGTTAGGTACTTGTGTATAGTTGAAAATAATGATGTGATTAGGCGAATTTGATCCTTGGCGTAGTGTCATGCCGTAATCATTTAACAATTCGGTAGGTATGTAGACCCGAGTTGGTTATTACTTGAGGATGTGTACTCGGGACTTAATTGACATGATATAATCGTTATAGTTGAGTGCCTTGGTGATTGTCGATTGAAAGTTGTATCTTGTGAGCTACGATGAGAGTTAGGAGTCATGGGTGGTAAGGGTGTTACGCGTGTAACGAAAAGGAATTGAAGTGACATAAGAGTGAACCATGGGTAGTCTTCTATGAGGTGATTTTAGAGAATATGGTACGACTTTCGAGGAATATGATCCCTTGTGACATCAGTAGTGTGGAAGTAGAGGTTTTTAGGTTTTACCCGATGTCCTATATCCGATTAGAATCCTCAGTAGTGTCAGCTTGTAGTTTAATATATAGTATATGGCATTAGTTGTTTAAAAGGAAATCCTTGGAGCATCTGGCGATAGGAATCGGCTTGTTTTGGTTCCTTGAGGTGTTCAATGGATGTATTTCACCATGTGTAGAGTCCTTGTGAGTACCTAATAGTTGTGGGATGGATATTGGTAAATCGATAGAGTCTACCTACTACAATAGGGTCATAGGTGATGCAATCTTATTAGGCTTGGGGTGATAAATTATGTTGGGGTATGCTTGGTGTCCTTAGGGAACCAGTTAAGTTCGGTATTATGAAGTGATAGTGTTCTAATGATGATTGTATTGTGGGTCATGATATAATCTCAGGTTATTGGTCAAGTCTAAGGAAGTCAAATTATGTATTCCTTAGTGCTGCCATCAAATTTGGTATAAATATATGAGGTAACCTCCTAAGGGTAATTAGAGGCTAGTGTCATGATTGGACATAATGCTAGTTGATACGTCACGCATATTGCATTTAACTACCCTCTTTACTTATGCATTTTAGGCGCCTTGGGTACTTTAATTCCTATAATTATGCTCATTAACTAGACAATCTCTATTTAATATGTTTACATGCTTTATGATGTATAATGGAGATTTTGTAGATATTACGGTGCTTAGTGTGAATTTTGGTAGCGTTTCGGGGAAGTTATGTTAACAAATGCAACTTCAAAGGTATTTTAATCATTTCAGCGTTCAAGCTTCGTGCCTAAACTCTTCACAAAAGTTGTGGCCCTTCGAGTCACGTCGCTCGGCCTTCGATGGTTTGTTAATTTTGTTCCTACCAAGCATGTTATGACCAGGGCTCCTTCCTGGTTATTATGATAAATCATTTTCTTTTCTTTTCTCTTTATTTCTAATACCACTTATTATATATGTTGTATTTGAAGCAAAAAAAAATCATTATTGTTTTATCTTGTTTTTATATTTGATTTTATTTAGTTTTTAGGTTAGAGTGGGAGGATTTTGGGTTTTGTTTATCTCTCCTAGGGTTTGCACCCAAATGGGTTTGTATGACACTACTCATCTTCTTTCTTTAATGTAAGCCTTTTTTTTATTATTTTCTTTCTTTGTTACATATTTACTTGATTTGTATTTAGTTTTTGTTCGTTAATTAGTTGATTTCATTTGTTAACTAATTTTATATCTTGCTTTAATCATGTCTTGTAGCTAAGTTAAGGGTTGGGGTCATATTTCTTCAATTAATGGGTGTCAGGCTTTGAAATCTAGGTTTTGGGTAAAAACTCATTTAATTGAAACCCCGTCTATTAAAGTTGGAATATAAGGCATTTTAATTTTTTTGTCACACAGCATTAGTGTTTATAGCAATATTCCTAAATTAATCCATTTGTGACCATTTTTCGTTGAAAGTTTAATCTATCATTGTTGAATTGAATTTTTTCATGTTTGGTGTTTAATTAATTGAATATGCTTGGTTAAATATTTTTGAAACAAACTCCTTAATAGGTTTAGCCCATGGCGGGGATGTGGTCCTAATCTCATTTTGTTAATCTTATTTTGTTTTAACTAGCGTAATTAACTATTTTACCCTTTTAAACCATCATCACCTTTTGCACTTTTATTTTAGAAGTAATAAATCAATTAAAGTTTGTCAAACATTCCCTATGTATTTTCGATACCTGTACTAGCCGTTATACTCCATTTGAGTGTAGCTAAAGTTTAGGTTTTTTCATTGCGATCGGAAGTCGACAACAACGATTGTCATATCTACACGGACGCTCGATTTTTGCCCCATCAAAATGGCGCCGTTGTCGGGGAGTGTTTTGTAATAGATTGTAATTGTTTTATTATTTCATAGTATTCTTTTCTTTGTATTTGTATTCTTTGTTTTTTTTTCTTTGTTTTCGACTTGAGCTAAATTGTTTCGAGAATCTTGAAATTTTGGTGCTCATCGTGTTTTTGAATTGCCTACTTTGAAATGTCTCATTATAACTCTTTATATAATTTTAATTTTTATGATAATGGTTGTTAAAGTTACACTCCTAAGACTATGCGAAAACGTCTACAAATTCTTGAAAATGAATGAATTGAGCGTGAAATTCAAGAATTTATAAGTTATCCCGCATTGCCTTGGGAAGAAACTTTGCGAACGGGGAATCCTCTGACTATGAGCAAACCTCCTAAGAAGATTCTATGTCTTCATGTTGGGTTGATCATGAGTTAAATTTCAAGGAATTTAATGACTTGGTCTTTAGAAATAAACGGATAACTAGAAGCCCTTTCGATGGTCCTTTACTTCCTTGTTTCCCCACCATTATCGAACCATTAAATTTATCATAACAATCGATTGAAATTCTTGAAGACTTTGACCCAGTTCTTGAATGGGAATGTTATTTTGAGATGCTTCATCTCATGGGCTATTCGCTAGCACTTTCCCCACCTCCCCTTCAAATTGAAAAACCTTAGGGAGGTGATTATAATTTTCTCGAGATTATTATGGTTTTGTCACCCTTAGCATCCAAATCCCCCATTATTTTCCTCCAACTTTTAATGGATGATGGTTCTTTTCTTCCATCGTACACATACCTTTCATTGTTCAATTGGAATTTTTATTTTTCAAAAGGTATGAACTCAATTTAGGGACCGCCAATTATCCCTCAAAGTAAAATCATTCTTTAGGTGAACCCTCAGAAAGTTCAACTCATCTTGTATAGTTAATTGAGTAATTTAAATTCAGGTTGTTCATAATTAATTCTTTTTTTTTATTTCAGTATAGCTTATAGTGTAATTAGTTAATTTTTTTCTTTATTTTTTGTGTATGCTTATGTATGACAATTTTTATAGGTTCATCGAATTGGAATTTATGAAGATTGTGCGTCCCAGACATGCAGTTGTTAAAAAGTAAAAAAAAAATAACTCATAAAAATATTTTCTCTATTTTACGCACACTCATAGTCACTTCTTTGCATATATTTTTCTTATTTGTGTATGTGTGCGTGTGTCACCCATTGTAAATTCCATCCTTACATTAGTGTGCATATATATATATATATATATATATATATATTTCATCCTTACTTAAATTTTTTAGTGTATATACTTTTTATAGTAATTTCTATATATATTATTCAGTTATTCATATATTGTTTTTATTTAGTTTAATTTTAACTTTTTTTTTATTTAATCCCCACTCATTTTTTTCCATTGCATACCAGGAGTAGGCTAAAAAAAGGACAAGCAGGCATATGCTTACAAAAGAGAAGTAGGTCCAATTTTTGGCTGACCCCGATCGACCGGGTATGATTGAGCGATCATTCAGTCAGAAGCATATTTGCCTAAAAGAAAACCAATATGCTAGAGTCTTAATCATCGATCGATTGATGATTTTCGATCAATCGTTCAGATAAATCTCGGCGCCACTGCTCGTTTTTGTTTTGCCTCTTCTTTTATAATTTCTCTCATCCTCCTTTATCTCCTCCCAAACATCTCGTGCCCTATTTTTTCCCCACCCAACTTCAACCCATTTTTACACAATCAAGGTATAAATTCTTCATTTTTATCTTGTGTTTCTGATGTTTTTGATTGATAATTCTCTTTACTATATGGTTTAATGTATATTTTGACACTTTGTGAGTTTTCCTTGGGTGTGTTCCAAATGTTTTGTTCCAACACCTTTTATGCTCGATTGTTGATTGATAACCATTTATGAACACAACTGTTGTTGGATTATTGTGTTTTTTCATGAACGGGGCATGTTGTTGGTTCAAATAGCACTCACACGCCCTTATACCACATTGTGCACACTAAGTGTTAGCTAAAATGCTTAAACCAATTTTTTTCGAAATGTATGGGATACACTTGCGGATTTTTCACTCATTGTCTCACCTCGACACATTTTGTCACAATGTGGTATGCTTTCACCCAGTTTTACACACTTGCACACACCATTTCAACTTGTTCACCGACTAACTTTTACTTGCGCTTTATAATTTTTTGTCTTTCCTAATAACTATTTTGTCGATTGAAATGGCCGGAATTAAAATGTACGATTCAACCAAGTGTGTGCCCTTCTGAGGATTCGAAGAATTCCGATGTGAAATGGAAAGAGATTGGTTTCATGACTATTTTCAGACACACTAGAGTCCAGTGGCCTACCATTATGCTTGGAACCTTGGTCATGTGATGGAAGCGGCGCGAGTCCTCCTGTGCTGTCACAAGTGGGAGCATTTTATTGCCACAAATGGTCGCATCAATGAGGAGTTGATGCACATCTTTTATGCAACATTCATGGTGGTGAAAGGGAGGCGGACTTCATATAAGGCTATGGTGAGCGGGTGAGGATTGCTTTCAGTCGGTCAGACTTAGCGATATATGGGTAGAGTTTTAGACCCGGGTCATCGATACATTATAGGGACAAGAATATTTTTGGGCTTGACACATTAATCCAGGTGCTAGCACTAGGTATGGGACAATAAGAAATCATTTTGGGTTAATTTTCATAGAGTATTTACCCCGATTGATACACTATATCAATGTAAACTCCTTTATGGTCACTAGAAACCGGTCAGAGGTGCGCCACAAGCATGTCGCATTCATCTACACTCTCGTGAACAACTCGAGCAACATTAATTTACCTGACATTTTTTTTAATATCATGCATGCTACCTCCAAGGAGCGATGCCACCAGTATTCGTTCCCATTTCCTCCCCTCATCACTCAGATTTGTCTAGAGCATGACTACCCCGAGTTAGTATTAAACCGAAAGCATGATCCGATGAAGCTCCTTGACAAAGATAATATTTCAAAGATGTTGGTTCACCCTTGGGGACAACCGTATAACATGAGATCGAGAACAAGGGTTATCGACAATGTTATTGAGGAGGCAAAGATTAAAGTGGCCGAGTAGGGCCCACGGCAGTGACAGTATGATCTAACGCCGCTTAAGGCATGTTTAACGATGATGGAATTTCTTGTAGACTGCCAATTTGACGCATTCAAGGCCAACTACCGATGAGATTTTGACATTTTTTCCTCAATGATGCGAAACATGTACCAGCGAAGGCGAGATGCTTAGCTGCCACCATATTATGAGAATCCTTATACGTCAGCCGATACTAATGTGCTGGGATCCTTTGGCGGTCCCAGTTTCTGAGCTATTATTCCTATTGTAATGGGAATTTATTTTTCTTTTTTCTTTTTTCTTTATTTCTATTTATATTATATTAATTTATTTTGTCAAATCGTGAGATTTAAAATAATGATATAGTTGTTGGTTATCTATTGGCATATTGGTTGGTTAGGCGTGTTTTGAGGAAATTTGATGTTTGTGGATTTATCCTTAAAAATCCTCACGAGACAACACTTGTCTACTAGGGTAACCTAGGAGTTTAACGACTTATGGCATATGCTAAATGCAATCATTCACCCGTAAAGGTGGAATTTATATATTTTATGCTTATATACATTTTTTATCGCCATCTTTTGGATAGGTTTTGTTTTGTTTCATCACTAAGGACTAACAATGTCTAAGTTATGGGGTTCGATACATCACGAATATTGCAATTAACTACCCTCTTTACTTACGCATTTTATCCCCTCAGGTACTTTAATTCCTATAATTATGCTTGTTAACCAGAAAACCTATATTTTACATGTTTACATGCTTTATGAGGTATAATTGAGCTTTTCTAGGTATTACGGTGCTTAGTGTGAAATTCGGTAGCATTCCGGGGAAGTTCGGTTAAAAAACATAACTTAAGGGGCATTTTAGTCATTTTAGCATTCGAGCCTCATGCCCGAACTCTTCACAAAAAAATTTCCCTGCGAGATGGCTTCGCGTGGCCTTCGACAGTTCATTAATTCGGTTCCTAACGAGCATGTTATGACCATTTTTCCAGGGATCTCCTTCTTGGTCATTAGGATAAATCATTTTCTTTTCTATTCTCTTTATTTCTTATACTACTTACTATATAAAAAATGTTTTGTTCTATTAGAAGAAAATCTATTTTATAATTATTTTATCTATTTTTATCTTGTATTTTATTTAGTTTTTAGCTTAGAGAGGGAGGATTTTGGGTTTTGTTTATCTCTCCTACAGTTTTCACCCAAATGGGTTTATATGACACTATTCCTTTTCTTCCTTGTTAATGTAAGCTTTCTTTTATTGTTACTTATTTACTTTCTTTGTATTTAGTTTTTATTGGTTAATTAGTTATTTTCATTTGTTAGCTATTTTTAGCTAAACTAAGGGTTGGGGTCATATTTTCGCCATTAATGGTTGTCAAGCTTTGAAATCTAGGTTTGGGGTAAAAACGCATTTATTTGAAACCTCGTGTATTAAAGTTGAAATATTAGGTGTTTAACTTTCTTTGCCATGCAACGTTAGTGTTTATAGAGGTATTCCTAAAGTAATCCATTTGTGACCATTTTCGGTTCAAAGTTTAATCTTCCATTATTGAATTAATTTTCTCCTTGTTTGGTGTTTATGATTAATTGAATATGCTCAGTTAAATGTTTTCGAAGTGAAATCCATAATGCGTGTTGTTTATCCCATGGCGGGGATGTGATCCAAATCTCATTTTATTAATCTTGTTTAGTTTTAATTATCATAATTAACTTTTTCCCCCTTTTAAACCATCATCACCTATTACACTTTTATTTTAGAAGTAATAAATCAATTAAAGTTTGTCAAACATTCCCTATGAATTTTTGATACCTAGACTAGTCTCTGTACTCCATATGAGTGTGGTTAAAGTTTAGGTTTTTGCATTACAATCGAAGCCGTTAACAATGATTAGCGTATCTACACGGATGCTTGGTTTTCACCCCATCACAAGGGTTAAATATCCCAGTAACTCAATGTAACACCCCATAGTTTTGGAGAATATAGAAATTAATTAAATTGGTAATTTAGGAATTTATTAATTTGGGTAAATTATTTAATTCGATGGTTTGGATTTCATTAATCCAGTTTAAATTTAATTTCAAGCGTGCTGTATTTTGAGGTGGAAATAAGAGGATTTTATAAAGTAAGTCAGATGAAGATTTTGAGGTCACGGTTTCTTCCGAAAGGGTCGAAATAGTCGGAATAGTGTACACGGGTGAATAGTTTGGTTCCCGTGGCGATTTTAGACCAACCCGACAGCATTTGAGGGCGTTTTAATCATTAAAAAGTTTGTGGTTTAGATAACTCCAAAAATTGCAAATTTATATCTTTCCATTAGAGAGAGGAGCTAAGGTTAACATAAAGCTAAAGGAAGAGAGGCCATAGGAGAGGAAGAGGATGGGAGAACCAAGACTCCTACACCATTAGGGGCACTTATGGGAGCCTAAATCAAAGTCCAAATTTTTGGCAATCGAGCATGGTCCAACACGCTGCCCCAAGTCCGGTTTAGTGTCACAAGGATAAATACGAATGCTTACCACATGAATAAATACAAATATTTATAGATGAATATTGACAGGCTTTACTGGTTACTTATAATCTTGATCGAGATAAACGTAAGTCACCACATAAGCCAATAGAGAGCTAGGAGAGTTCCTTGTGCAACTCAAGTACTTTAAATTACTATAAAACAACCTTCACCCCAAGTTAAAGGGGAATGTAAATTTGAACCTTATGACAAATTAATAAGAACTGAGAACTCTCTCTGTGGACGTAGACAGTTGTTGAACCATGTAAATTCTTGTGTTGTGAGAATTAATTATTATCTTTTTATTCTCTGCTTTTTGGAAATACTTTATTGTGATTTATTGTACTCGTGGATAGGTTGTTATATGAATCATCATATAGGTGCTAAAGCTTTTGTCAGCTTTTGTCTTCATATGAATTAACACTCTCAATCAATGACGTGGATGTATTAGATCTCATCATTTAATCTTTATTTATAATCTAAACTTTTTTGCGGAATTATAACTTGGAACTAAATTGGTATTATATAAACACATGAGTATGACATAACTTATAACTTGTTTTTAAGTGATGGCATGTGGGTCCTGCTTTTCCATTTTCAATTGAAAATAACTTTTGCAAGTAGTTGTCTCTTTTTCAACCATGCAAGTAATGGTAATTTAAAAAAATATAATTGAGATAAAAATGTCATTGGGTTTCATGTAGCCATTCTTTCAAATAGTACATGGTTACGGTAATTTCATAATTTGTCCTTTAAAATAAGATTATTGTGGATGTTTTATTAAAGGAAATCCTATAAACCTTATGCTTCTATAATTTTTTATTTTCTCTCATATTGCATAAACTTTACATATTTATTATTTATGGTGATGTGTCCAACCCCTTGGATTATTTCCAATTTAAAATTCTAACTTATAAATCCATAGTGATGTTTTTGGTTCGTCTTTCATGTCCGACCCCTTTGATTATATTCAACTTAAAAGTCCAACTAATAAATCCATCATGATGTTTTTTTTCTGACCTGTGTGTTTTGTCCCTTGGATTATATCTGATTTTAAAATCCAACTTATAAATTCGTAATGATTATTTTTTGTCCAACCCACATATCCGGCTTATTGGATTGTTGATCCGACCCATTAGTTCGACTAAGAAATCGATAATAATTATATTTAACTCGACCTATGTAAAAACCACATTCTAGGACCTCCCCCCACCCCCCAACAAAAAAAAGTCTCTCCTTAGGTCCCTAGAACCTCCCCATTCACTACAAACCCTAGGCTCCAAGTACCGATATAGAGACCATCGGGCACTTGCGGGCCTTGTTTGGCTCCATTAAACTTTATTGTCAAAGAGAAAGCTTAATGAATCTTCAAAGGTATCTGAATCCCCTTTCCAAAGGTATGCCCCATGCATGAATCGGCATAACGGTTCGGACGAACATACCATTTTACTACCGAAAACTGATCTAAAGTCCATCGAGCGCTCCCGGGCCCCGATTTGACCTTAATAAACTTTATCTTCAGAGCAAAAGCTCAATGAATCTTTGAAGGTCACTGAAACCCATTTCCAATGGTTCGCCCCTGCACAAAATGGCATATCCGTTCGGACAAACGATCCATTTTCCCCCGAAAACTGATTCGGAGGCCACCGAGCGCTCTCGGGCTCCATTTGACTAAAGTCAACTCTTTATATCATATGAGACTGAATGAATCTTTCAAGGGCACGGAATACCCTTTCCAACGATCCACCCCATGCGTAAATCAACTTTATGGTGCAGATGAATAACCCATTTTACTCTGAAAGGTCACGGGAAATTTCAGGCCCCGAATGACCAAAGTCAACTATCCAAAATTGAGAAAATCACTGTGGAATGTCAAATTTTTGCACATAACCTTTCCAATGGCCTACCCTGTGTGTGATTCTGACTTACGATTTGGACGAACGATCCATTACCGTCCTACGATTTCCTGCCCAAAGGACCAATGGGCGCTTTCAAACCACGTTTGACCCAAATTCAACTCTCGAACCCGAGAAAGACCTGAAGGAGTCTTAAAGGTCTCTGAATTGTCTTTCTAATGGTATTTCCCTTGTATAATTTGGATTTACAGATTGCGTTTTACGACTATTTTTTTGAAAAAATCTGCACGAGACTACCGATTGGCAAGTCCATTTTCCTGACTATCGGCAGTGTGTCTAGGGTCACCTGCCAATTGTCAAGGCTAGGGATATGTCGATTGGCATTTTACCTACCTTATATAAGGAGGGCATGAGCTCATTTCCAAGACACAACTCAAATCCATCAATATCAGCGATCACAACAATATTCTTCTTCAATCAGTGAAGTTCCTTGTGTGAAATTCCTTTCCACCTTTCATTCCCATGATTTTCATACCCAATTTAGAAAAAAATTCCTTCTCTCTTATCCAACATTCATCCCAACTAGCAAGGAATCTCATCAAGTATCAAGATCAAGCCTCAAGTCTCCAAAGAAGGTCCAAACACCCTTTTATCTCTCTCTAAATTTCCATGTTTTCGTATTATTTATATAAATTCTCAATTTAGCTTTTACTTTAAATCACACACATTAATATTTCATCCTTTATTAGTTATATTGCACATACTTTATTTTCTATAAAGAAAAAATAAAACAAAGAAAAAAAGGGTTACACCTATAAATTTTGATCGGATTATTCACCACATTTTCTCAAAACTAAAAATATCATTTCTACACACACACATATAATAAACTCCCGTTTGAATCTATGGGATAAATCCCACCCTTGTGCCATATTCTAACTGCATGGACTTTTATACTTTTATAGGCTATGTAGGCATTTTGGGTTAAAACCCGAGACTCGAGTCCAATTTTTCTATTTTCATAGTTTCATTTTTTTCCTCTTTTATCCATGCATTACTCATATATACCATGCTTGTGATTCATATTTGAGTTTTATCTAACAAATATCATCATTCCATTATAATGATGAATATCTCGATAAGCGTACACATATATTTTCTAACTATTATTTCGAAACATTCCTTTGGATGACCTCACTCTATCTTTTCCATGATATGAGTCGAGCGATTTCGATCTCCATTTATATATACACGTGAACACACTTCAGAGAAAAATTAAGGAAATAGTAACATAAGCCCATGAGATATCGAAAGGGAGGGATGGGTACCTAACACCTTCCCATTATGTAACTTAGCCCCCAAACCTTTAAACTATTAGTTACATAAGCATTAGTTTGTCTTTTATGCCGCTCTCTTAAGGCGATAACATGCTCTTTTGCCTATTTTGTGAAAAATAGGTTAGCAACTCCATCTCTTTACATTACCCCACATCAACGACGGTCGAAGCGCTCCTAAAAAGGGCGCGAGACCTTCTCTCCCTATCCAACCGCGTGTGCATGAGCACCGACCCCGATATGGAGGAAAATTGGAGGGATGGCCACAGTGGCGACTCGGCTAGGGACTGACTTAAAAGGGCTAGACTCCGTTTGCATGGGTGTCATCATTTTCTACGTATGTGCGTATGCACCAGCCTCTATGTTTCCCTTTTTCTTTCTATTATTTCTTGTACATATCTACCTCATGATTATATCACTCCTCACTTACACACTTGTATATACTCTCCATGTACACTTCACACTACTTCCACGTAGGATCACTTATATCCACATGTTGCACACTGTAACACCCCATGATTTTTGAGAGTGAGAAATTAAATTTTGGAAAAATAAAAATTGAATTGAATTGGAGAATTTTGATATTTGGGAATTGAGGTATAAAAATAGAGAACATTTTAAAGTATTTCGTATGATGATTTTGAGGGTACCATCGATCCCGGAAGGCTCAAGATAGTCAAAATGACTGTCATTGGGTTTTATTTCGGCTCCGGATTGTTTTAAGTCAGTTTGACTCAAATTGGAGTAAATGAGTCATTTAAAGTGTGTATTAACATTTAAAACTAGGACTTATGTTTTATAGGTTTAAGAGGCTTATGGGACAAGCCTTCTCATTTGTGAGAAAGAGAGAAAGAGAAAGGAAGAAAGAAAGAAGAAGAAAAGAATAGAGAGAGGAAGAAAAGCTTGGAGGTTCCGGCCCAAACGCGACATCGAGGATGATCCAACCTCTACAAAATTGAGGCAAGTGTTTAATATTGCTAAATAAGTCATTTGTGTATTTGATTTCATAATTGTGGGCAAAAGAAATGGATTTTGGGTATTAATGGCAAAACCTAATTTTTTGGGTAAAAATCTTACAATTGAGGGTATAGCACTTGTTGGGTAGTTATATGATGATTTTTGAGGTTAGAAACATGTTTGGTATGAAAATTGATGGTTGGGTAATAATATATAGGAGTTTTGGAAATTTTGGGTTTATAGAAAATCAGCCATTTTCGTGGCTTTCTGAACTGGCCGAATCGATTCGCTAGGTTGCAGAAGCTACAGGTCTTTAGGGCCGAATCGATTCGCTATGTAGCAGACTGTCAGGTCCCTTTGGACCTAATCGATTCAGATGGGCCGAATCGATTCGTTGATGGGGCCGAATCGATTCGGAGGGGCCGAATCGATTCGAAAACAGGGCATTTTGAGGAATTTTCTCTATTAGTGATTTCTAACCCTATTTGGTTGGGTTTTATTGATTTGGGGCCATCTTTTATGATGTAAGAAATATGTTTTGGAGACACATAAGGGGTTTCTCACCTATTATGATTATGGGGACTTCTTTAAATAGTTAAGGAAGGTATGTGTTTACGTGCATGCATTGGAGTTGTGTGTGTTTATGGAGATAGTGGGAGACCTCATTGGGATTGGAAATCCTAATATTAAATCAAAAGTGAGTCGAGATATGATGCGAAGTTAAGAGTTCTTAGAGAAATATTTGCGAGAGTATGTTGGGAAATTATAGGCCGATATTCATGTCGAATCCTTATAGCGATAGGATTCTATTAAGTTATAAATGGGGGCTAACAAGAGATAGAATGGTCAAGTATCCTTAGAAAAGTCTAAATTAAGGAACAAACTGTAATGCAATAGGATTTAGGGTTCATAAGATAAATGGAACAATAGGCGAAATTGGGAACGATTGGATCGTGCTATTAACTAGAATAAGTGTAGTATAATTCTAGTTAGGTTAGCTTATACATAAAATTGTGTGGGAGTAACAACTGGAACTCCAATAATTGAAATGGACTTGAGATAAGCTTGAGGTTTATAGGCTATTAGTTATGTGTATACCAATAGTCGAAATTTGTATTAGAAATATGGATGTACTTTCGGATATAGAGGAGATGTGTAGTGATGGTTCCCTACACTAAACTTTGGGTGATAACTCTAATGTTGGATATATATGTATATATATACATATGATTTTGGGTGACTATTCTTTATAGGAAAAGTGGATAAATATGCTCCAAGTGAGGGATTGTATTCACATATCGAGGCAAATTAACTGAGTTTGTGGTGACGACTTGTATATTAAGGATTATGTATACTTGTAGCCGAGTTTAGATATCTTATACATATGAACGAGAATTAGTTTGTATATATAGATATATGGAGATGTGAGAATAAATATATATATATGTATGGATATGAATATGGATATATATATATGTTGTGGATATACATGTTATGAATATCTAAACTTTATGTGATGGTTTATTTATATGATTGGGTCATATGGATGTATATATATTGTGCATGTGAATGATATATATACTTATGTGGTTAAGCATAACCCGCTCATGCTATCATTGGGAAGTTTCTACGCAGAGGGTGAGCATCCTGGCTAGAAAAGCAGGGTGTGGATATTTCCCAGGTCATAGTCATCCCGTGTGTTATTATATGATTTATATTTTTGGGATGAGACGTGGTGGGTATGTTTCGTCTCATTGTCGGTTAGGAGCTATGACCGCTTCCCGGGACGTCGTGTGGGTGAGTTTACCACGAGTTGGGTGTCGTTTAGTCCCACCATGGTGGCCCCAGTATTGCTACGTGAGTCGGGCACTGGGAAGATGATGGCATGATGCAGTTTTATCGGCGATATATATAGCCGGGTATATTATGTGTATGGCCATTGTACATCATATGTGGTATGTACACTTGGCTATGGGAATGGATGATTGTATATATATATATGGTTAGAATAAATGCCTATATATATATATATATATATATATATATCCTATAGATGAAAGGATATGGAATCTTTGTGGAGTACATCTTGAATGATTATGGTGCACTAGATTGATGGGGGTTGATGTATCACATTTAAGGAATATTTCGGTTACATCATCCCAAGGATATTATTGGAGATTTTAAATTGTTCTTATATTGTAACCTAAATTTAGTAGTTGTAGTAACATAATAATTGTATGTATGGCATAATGGATCTCTAGGACCGACATTATCAAGGAGTAGTGTAACGGGATGGTTCCTTGTTTGGATTTCGCTTTGCGAGACACCCCACGCACAAAACGTAGTGCAGTGTTGAGATTGGAGAGAAGTTTTGTCAATAGTAATTTGTATGCATGCTAATTAGAAATTAAATCTTATGATTCAACCCAAATATAAATGGGTAACGTATTAAGAATTATAAATTAAATAAATTATAAATCGGAATCCATTAAACCTATTATGGCATAATTGTTTGTAAACATAATCTAGTATGATTAGAAAAGGGGTGGATTCTTGGGTTAAGATAGGAAGGCAAATCTTGTGGGAATAGGCGGGGCCTATGTTAAGTTAGGTTGTCCTTATAATTGGGGTAATTTAACAAAAATTTGGGACTCAAATAGGTGCGCGCAACTAGATGAGAGGTGAGATGGGGTTCCACGAGAGTGCGATTTCACTTTAATTATGAAATAAGTGCACCGATATTTATTATGCACGGTTAACACTTGCTAAATATTTTTCACAACTCGGGCTCTGACCCGCTTACTTTTCTCTCCTGCCTGTATATATATATATATATATATATATATATATATATATATATATTACTACAGGTTCCCTATCGCATGGGTGCCGGATGACCTTCTATCCAGAGTCTTGGGAGCCGTGACAGGTGCGGACTGTTGCGGGATGTATCATGTAGTCGTTTCCTACTTCTTTGAAAATCTAGGTAGGATTCATGTTGTACATCAGGTTCATACCCAAGGGATATCTATGGATGTGTATTTATTTCATTTCAGTTATTGTATTGGCTATGACCCGACAGCTTATTCGGGTCTTATTCCTTGTGGTATATTCAGTTGTAGTTATTTATTTCATTTTATTCTAGCATTTCATTTATCATAGTTCTTTTATGCATCTTTCTTTCCTTTATTAGTAGTGTTATAGTGTTGGTCTGTTGTTTGTTGCTTATTTTATTTTATTTTAACATCTCGCTTATATGATATTGGGTCGTTAGTCCTATATTATATAGTATCGACGGTTGATGTTGAGACTGGACCATCTAAAACTCCTGATTTAATGTAGTATAGGGTTGGCCACCCGTTATTATTTTAAGCGGGATGTTACACACACACCACTTAGAATATCTATTCTTAGTTGTCACTAACACACACCTCCACTTATCACACTTTTATATATCCATTCTCATTCACACTTATCACACTCCACTAGTAGATGATCCATGCTTAGGTCCACTACCATACACTCAGTTAAAGATACTCACACATCACTCACTCTCACATATCCATGCTTAGTGAAATCTTCACGCTCCACACTAGATTTACTTTTCATGATACTTGCACATTCTTCCCAATTAGTATAGTGCTCATCATGCTAAATAATAATGCTCTCTCCATAATATACTAATCAAGAATCATGCATTTCGCAGACTACATCACCAAAGAGTATGGCTATTAACGAAATTTTCTCCCGTAACTGGGAGTCACTTTGTGATGGGCATTAGTCCGACAGGTCACAGTTAGCCTAAGCAATATGACTCTCACCTTCCATTTTCCAAGTACCTTCGATATATATCAAACGGTTCTCCCCGCATCGTACCGCTTACCGAAGTCATGACGGGAGATATATAGCAGGGAACATAGGTCGAGTGTATCGAATTCTCTCTTACGCGTATTGTACCCACGAGATTTATAGTGAGGCAATCCATGTGCATTCAGGTACATCAAATGTCTTGTCCACATGTATCGATTGCCCTCAAAAGCAAGGCGTATATCGTGGAAGTCATGTCAATGGGGAGAACTTTTCCACTAACCCAATAATTGCATACCCTGATATAGGCGTCAAACCTAGGGCACTCATATTTAGATTGTCGGTTACTACCCAAAAATCTATCGAAATGCTGGGTCAACATGTCACCCAAATTTTTGTGCGATTTCATCTTTTTCAAAACGAGACCCTGTCCATGAGCCTGGCAACAATCCAAATCGTGTTTTACATATTTTTCAAACCCAATTTTTCCCAGTCTCGAGTCCCATCTGAAATTTCTTTGCATTAGGTAAACCTAATACAAGTGAAAACATGATGATAATAATAATAATAATAATAATAATAATAATAATAATAATAATAATAATAATAATAATAATAATAATAATAATAATAATAATAATAATAATAATAATAATAATAATAATGCTAAGACCCTTTTCTCATTTTTTTTCTCCTTCCTTACAAAAGTGTCAAAAAAATTCCTCTCTTTTATCAAAGTACCAAAAGCACTTTCCTTCCTTTTATCATTAACGTAAAAAGACATTTTTTCCTCCCTTCGTCAAAAACATGCCAAACATATTTTGTCCCTCCCTTTCCAAAAAAAAATTTGTCAAAAACATTTTTCTCCTTTTTCAATAATAAAAGTTTTTCCCTTCTCTCTTCCAAAAATAAATTCGAATCATTTTCCTTCTCAAGTGGATCGCATACCCGACCCTTGCCCTGGCTTTCGTCGAACCTCCCTGAGGCTCTATCAATTCTCCCGATACTTCCTTCAAGTCCGAAATCCACCCTTTCTCCATGGAGAATCCCGACCAGTACCGAATGTGTAGTCTGATTTGATAACAACTCTGAGGTTCATAAGATGCAGCAAAATCGGGTCCTTATTCCTGAAGATCTCGAGGTCCTCTTCCCTTGCACTATGGGTCCACCGACACCTGAGCCTATTGGGTCCCAAAAGAGTATCAGCATGCTCCACGTGTCTCTCCTACCAATGGTCAATCACCGGCTCAGCTCCCTATGTCGTATCTTGTCTATCCAGGGGCTAACCTTCCAGTGACCATCGATCGAAAGGAAGAATAGTTGAACAAGGCCAAGGAGGACCTTATGCTGTTGACCAAGAAGTTTCACCAGGTCCGAATCTCCAGAAACTGCATGGATAACACCTATATGTCTCCCTGCCCTAAATCAAGGCTACCAAAAAAGTTTAAGATAACCAGCATTAAAAGTTTGGGGGGTAGAAAACCCCCCAATTATCCCTCTCCAAAGTTACCACCGAGCCATGACTCTCCTATATGCCTCAGAGGAAATAATGGCCTAGATGTTCCAATAGACTTTGAAGGACAGTGATCTTCATTGGTTCATATCTCTCGAGGAGTCCAGAATTCGCAGTTAAGAGGATGTCGCCCGTGAATTCATGTCACAATATAAGTATAACAGTGAATTGGAGGTTACACGTCGTGATTTAGAACTTCTCAAGAAGAACCTTAGAGAAACTATCAGCCATTTCATAGTAAGGTGGAGGGAGAAAGTGACCACCATAACCAACTGGCCTTTCAAAAAGGAGAAGGTTAACAATGTAAAGAAAAACTTCTTACCCCATATTCGAGTAACGATGGGAGGATAGTATTACCCCCATTATTGAGCCCTCCGAGAAGTAGGAGTGGAGATTGAAGAAAGTCTTGTCAATACAGAAAATGAGCCAAAGAATGTATTCGAATAATTCACTCTAAGAAAGTATGAGAAGCCTTCCAATACCACAGTCTCGACCATCAACAACATTTCATAGTCTACCACTTCATGGGCACCAAAATGTCATATTAACCGAGTCAGAAAAGAATACATCGAGCTTCATGCTCCCCTCTCTAAACTCTACCAATCCATTTTGATCTAAAATCTCATCAACTCATTCGACCCTCGCCTATTACCAAACTCGCTTCCCAAAAATTTCAAACCCAACGCCCATCATGATTTTCATAAAAATGTTGGCCATACCACTGATCAGTGCTTTCATCTTTGGAATGTAATCCAAGGTTTTATTGATCGGGGTGTTATCGCCCCACCAGCCAATTTTAAACCTAACACTACTCATAATCCACTTCATAATCATACAAATGCTATCTTCCTAGAAAATGACCCAGAATTTGACCCGTCTACCCAGATTGTACCCAGTAAATTTCCCATCATACCTATATATTCACCTAAATCCCTCAAAGTTTGCCCATATTTTCTCCTACACCCTACCTGTTTTTCCGAACATGCCTTGTCACTTCTTACAAGAGTGTGTATCGTCGTCCGTACACATTCTGGAGAGAAATATATGGAATTTCCAGTGGTACTGAACTAGATCCTAGAGTTTAGGTTAATATTTCTCTTAGAAATGACCATTAACTAACAAAAAATTCAACACACTATTCTTGGAGGCCCGAAAGTGGGCTCGAGAGTCAGATAATTAGGTTGTGCCCGCCGATGAAGTCAGTTTAGATGATACCGTCCAGATTATGGCAGACTTATTTCCATAGACCAATGAGATTTGAAGTATATCCGAGTTACTTGATGCTTTAAAACTACAAGGGAAATTGGTCCCTTCACTTCTACATCTCCCCGCTGAGTGGGATGATTTATATGAAGAATCCATTGAGGTTGTAGAATGCATTGACTTCTCATGGAAGGAGGACATTATTGCCACCAAATAGGTATATGAATTTTATAGTTTTGATAAAGAACCAAACCACAAAAATACTAACCTGGTGATCACTGTATGTGGGATGATATCATTTGAAGATTTGCTAGGGGAGATCAATAAAGTGGTCGAAAAGTCTGAGATAGATGAAGGAATAGGGTTTATGTTTTTTCCCATCTTATGTGAAATATATGACTAGATCTGGGAGGCACTACCAGAGTTCGAACCCTCAATCAACAACGACAAATAAAGGAAAAAAGTGTTATCAACAAACTCCCCATGCCAGAAATGACCATCGAGGAGAGCAAGATCCTCGACCAGTTGAAGAAAACTCAAGCTAACATCAATTTGTGGGGACTTTTCATGTCTTCCCAACTGCACCGAAATGCTTCGATTAAATTTCTTAGCGGACCTACAGTCCCTCCTTCCACCACTTCAGAAGAAGTCGTGAACTTGGTCGGGTCTCTAACCTCTACTATAATTCTTTCCTACTCTGAGGAAAAAATCCCTAAGTTTGGTGGTAATCATAATTATGCACTCAATATCTCTGTTGAGGTCAGTGGGGAAACAGTCCCCCTTTTCGCTCATCGACAACGGATCAGCACTTAATAATTACCCATTAAGAAACCTCAATTTCTTAGGTTTGAAAGTAAGCGACCTTGATCCAACTTTCACCGCGGTGCATGCTTATGACAATACTCGTCGAGAGGTGATGGAATCCATTAAGCTTCTTATAATTGGGGTTGGCCCTATAAATCTCGTTACTGAATTCCAAATCTATGACATACCGACTTATTTTAACCTATTGCTAATCGACCATGGATTTATAGCATTGAGGGGGTATCTTCCTCTCTCCAATAGAAACTGAAGTTCTTCTCCAAGGGGCAAGTCATCACCATCTTGGGCTACGATGATAATACTGCGAATGCAAGTACTAGTAATATGATAATAGAGATATAACATAGGGAGAATGACATGCTTTTGTCCAGTTTTCAAGTCGAAACACTTCCACTCGTAATAGGGGTTGATTTAAAAGACAAAGTTTTTCTAGAGCACAACCCTCACAGTAATGTCAAGATGATACAGATGTTCAAAAATATACACTTCATGCCCGAACTGGGGCTAGGACAACAACAATCGGGAATACTAGAACCCACAGTGCTGATGAAGGACTTTCCTTTATGTGGCTTGGGTTATCAACCATCATCAGAGGAACTCAGAATGCTCTATCAACCTCGATTGAAGAGAAGGCTAGAAAGTACCAAGACTATTTCGAGGGATTCTTTAAATGGGAGATTCGTCAAAGAGGGTGAAGATTTTCCCTATTGTGGTTTTCCCGAATCGTGTATGATTATGTGGAAAAGAAGATGAAATCGGGGATGGAGATATTCTTATAAGATAGTTTCTTATGGGCCATAAGTTCCCAGCAACATGTGCGACCTCTCATTGAGAAGACTACAGTTGTTACCAATATTTTTTAGGAAAGTGATTCTGAGGACTCATTTAATATGAAGACACTGGGGTTGGCACTCTGCATGATCCACTCATATGGTACATCATCAGATCCATCCATCCTGATCAAGACTACTGATGCACCCCTTCTTAAATGGAATATTATACCAATTCCACCTGTTGAGATGCAACCCAATCGAGATGTTTATCCTATTTCTTCTTCTTTTGTTGTTACTTATTCTGATCACAATCTAATCAAGACCTCCATTGATGAGATTCTCAGCGTTATTTTTCCTAAGAATGAACTAAACGAAGATTTTGGGTATCTTGTTGTTCATTAGATTAATTGTTTTGAGTATAATCAAACTCTTGATGATTATTTTGTAGATGAACAATTCTTAGCTGATCTTAATAAGGTTAATAACAAATAAAATAACCGTGTTCAAATTAACGAAGATGAAACTATTATTATTAATCTCGTTTCTAGTAGCCAACTGTGCAAGATTAGGATGGTATTTACCCTTAACGAGAATGAGCACGCCCAACTCAAAGAACTGCCGCAGGAATTTGTAGACTTCTTCTTATGGTCCTATAGCACGAGATTCCAACTCTCCTAGAATGTAAACCAGTTAAACAGAAACTGCGAATGCTCTGCACCAAATGGACGCTCAAGGTTAAAGAAAAAGTAGTCAAACAGTTAAACGTAGGCTTCAATCAGGTGATCAAATGTCCCACATGGTTAGCCACCATCGTACCCGTGCCAAAATCAGGAAGAAATGTTCTTGTGTTCATTGATTACATAGATTTGAACAAGGACTATCCGAAGGATGATTATACACTACCCAATATAGATATGATTGTGGACAATACGTCTAGTCACGATTTTAAGTCATGGATTAATTGGTTTCTCGAAAACAATCAGATCAAGATACAACCTGATCACTAAAAAAAATCGCATTCATCACCCCTTGGGGAACCTTCTATTACACAGTTATGCCATTCGGTCTCAAAAATGCAAGGGCTACCTACTAAAAGGCTGCCACAACCATTTTGCATTATCTGATACATAACAAGGCCTAGGTCTACGTGGACAATATGATCATTAAATCTAACAATCTGGAACGTCATGTTCCCGCTCTCCAAAAGTTCTTCAAACAACTGTAGCGATACCAAATGCGACTTCACTAGTAGAAATATATTTCTGGCGTTACCAAAGGAAAAAGTTTGGGATTCATGGTTAGAGAGAAGTCGATTGAAGCAGATCCTGCCAAACAGAAAGTCATACTCGAAATTCCACCACCCTGAACGGAGAAGGAATTCTGGGGATTCTTAGGGAAATTACAATATAGCAGTCGATTCGTTAGCCAGTTGGCTTCTATTTTTGAACCCATCTTAAAACTCCTTCGCATGGATTCTACCAAAGTCTGTAATGAAGCTTGTCAGGAAGCCTTTGACCGTATCAAGCGGTACCTAACCCGACCTCCGGTACTCCTACCACCGCAGCCTGGGTAATACCCTGATTTTTATTTTTATTTAAATTGAATTATTTATGTGTTAAAATGACCTTTTACGGACCATTAATAGTTTTCGTGATGCTTGTGACCCGTACGTATGTCCTGTAACATGAAAATAGAGTTGACACATTTATTCTCTTATTCAAAATAATTATTTTTCATACAAACAGATAGTAGAACGAGATTAAAATGAATAAATTTAAATTATTATTCGAATTAAAATTTTGTATATATAAGTATAATCCAAAGGTACTTTTAATGTAAAAATACTAAGTTAACATGTCTTATGTGTCCTAATACTAATTTATAGTTGGTTGTAATCTCAAGAAATATAAAAATTTATACACGTTAAAAATTATAAGCGAGTACCAAAACACATAGTTATATTAAGCTAACTGTACCTATCTAAAATCTATTAAAAAAAAAAAAAAAACTAACCCTTTTGTTATTTTCACGACCAACGATTTACTCTCCCTACATACAAAACCTCTGCTCTTGTACTACAATACCCACCAACCCCGGGTCTTCTACCTATAAAACCATGAATAATCAACAAGCCTCTGCAAAAATATAACGAAAACCACTGTCGGCGTCCCTCTCTTCTCCAACCCCCGACCTCTGCTTCAATACCAAGAACCCTCGAAATCCCCAAACCCCTCGCTGCAACCCTCTTTCTCCCTCCTCCGTAGAAGCCCTGCTCCACCGTCGACAGCCGTTAGTTCTTCTTCTTCATCTATTTTTGTTTTTCCCTATTTTTCTTCCATTAAAGAAGATCAAAGCCTCTATGCATCTGTGTGCATGTGGCTAAGCACATGTGAGTGAGAATTGGAAGCCAGACCACCCCTGGCATGGACGGCGTCCAGAAACCCCAATCGGGGTGGGTTTTGTTTAACTGTTATGATTTTGTTCCTTATATATATATATATACACACATGGAGAGATTCACAAGTGGATCAAAACAATGGACTTTTTAATGGACTTAACAAAAAAGACTAGTAAGTCTGGTTATTGGGTGCCGCTGGCGCGGACCCATTACATCAAGGAATTAAAATTACTGGGTTATTAGTCTTTTTTGTTAAGTTCATTAAAAAGTTCATTCTTTTGCTCCACTTGTGATCCTCTTCTTATATATATATATATATATATATATATATATATATATATATATGTTTGTGTGTTATAAAAGTAAGTGGATGTTCATTATTCCACATTGAAAGAGTGAGACTTTTGGTAGGGTTATCTTGTATTATAAATAGGAGATTACTCTCTCATTATTAAGACATCAATTAATGATAACTCTTTCTCTCTCTGAAATTCTTTCTGTATCCCATTTATTTTAACACGTTATCCGTACGAGTGCTCAATAAAAAAAAAAAAACTCAAGGGTTTCATTTTATCTCTCTCAAAAAGAGCTTTATACATTTTTCCCTCTTTCTTGTGCTTTTACCATCCATTTCTAATACAGGTATGTCTTGTAACAAAAGTTCAAAAGTTATCTCGTTCATTTGCGTATATGCCTTCAAAAGTTCTTGCTGTTAGATATTCATATTTTATTCAAAAATTCTATTTTGCCCGAATTTTTGTCGACAAACTGACGTGTCGGACTGCTATTGGTTGGTTTGTAGGGTCCGCGCCAGCGGGACTCCAAAACCAACCAATAGCAGGCTGACACGTCAGTTTGTCGGTCAAAATTAAGTCAAATTCGGTCTCTCTAGAACTACTCTATTTTATTTTTGACCATTTGGTTTACCTACTATTAGCTATGAGTTTCATATAGTGTATTACAGCTAAATCAAAGTAGCTTTCTTCGTGTGTGTGATATTATCCGCCGTGATATTTTTTTTAAAAAACTATTAGAGCGACTTGCAACCCAAACTTAAATTTCCTACTTAATGATGTGGCACATGCCACATCATTAAGATGCACTTTTTTATTTTATCACCTTATCATTTTTTTTTCAAAATATAATTTTAAAGTAAAAAAAAAAAGTTGTCATATTAAAAAATATATATATGTTAAAATTATGTGTGTTAAAATACAACAAGACAAGACACGAAATTATATTTTTTTACTTATCACAAATCAATTAAAAAATTACACAATACATTTATGAATCTTTTATTTTTTTTAACTAACAGGATCACGATCCAAAAAAATCCGACGTGACATAGTCGTATTTTTTCATATCGCTGGCGCGGATCATTTTTTACTGTTTTAAAAATAATAATTTTACGATTTAAAAAAAACGGTTCGCGCCATCGGTATGTGTAGGCGGTCCGACCACCTATACATACTGCTGGCGCGAACCAACATATTAGAAAAAATGGTCCGTGCCAGCGGTATGTATAGGTGGTCGGACCGCCTATACAAACCGCTGACGTAGATCGTTTTTTTTAAATTGTAAAAATATTATTTTTAAAATAGTAGAAAACGATTCGCTCCAACGGTATGAAAAAAAAAATTAGACTTCATCCCACGTTGTGTTTTTTTGTATCGTGATCCTGTAAGTTAAAAAACTAAAAGATTCATATTCGTATTATGTAATTTTTTAATTGAATTGCGATAAGTAAAAAAAACGATTTCGCATCTCTATCATTTTCCTTTTCTTTTAATTACACAATACTCATTTATCTCAAAATATTTTTTTTATTTGTCTGTTTTATCACTCCATAATTTTTTTTTTCAAAATATAATTTTTGAGTTAAAAAAAAAACAATCAAATTAAAAAACATAAATATATGTAAAAAAAATTATGTTAAAATTATGTGTGTTAAAATACATCATTGTGTTAATTTTTTTACTTAACGCAAACCAATTAAAAAATTACATAATGCGATTATGAATCTTTTATTTTTAAACTAACACGATCGCGACCCAAATAAAACGCGACGTGGCATAGAGTCGATTTTTTTTATACCACTGCCACGAACCATTTTTTACTATTTTAAAATTAATTTTTTTTACTATTTAGGAAAAATGGTCCGCACCAGCGACATGAAGAAAATATAACTCCATGTCACGTCGCGTTTTATATGGGTCGTGATCGTGTTAGTTAAAAAATAAAAGATTGGCACTCGCATTGTGTAATTTTTTAATTGATTTGTGTTAAGTAAATAAATGATCAATTACCAAAAAGTTCCTCAAACATTTTTAATACACATTTAATCCAAGCGTTTTTATTTTGTTTCAAAAAGTCACTCACCACATAAAAATATTCAATGTGTGCCGTTGGCGCGGACTTTTAAAATAAGAGAATATTAAATATTCTCTTATTTTTAAAAGTCCGCGCCAGCGACACACATTGAGTGTTTTTATGTGGTGAGTGACTTTTTGGAACAAAATAATTTTTTTTTGACTAAACATGAATTAAATTTTTTTTGAAAGATTATTTGGTATATGACCTAAAAAATTAACACAACGATGTATTTGAACACATATAATTTCAACATATTTTTTTTATATATATAGCATGTATTTATGTTTTTTAATTGGATTGTTTTGTTTTTTAACTTGAAAGTTATATTTTATGAAAAAAATGAATTTATAGAGTAATAAAATAAATACATAAATATTTTTGTTTTTGCGGTTAGGATACATCTAAAAAAAACAGAAGGTATTATGGGATTAATGATGTGGCAAAGCCACATTATTAAGTTTGAGATTTATGTTCAGTTTTTGGGTCGCTGTAGTAGTGCTCTTTTTTTTATTGAAAAATGTGTAATGTTTTTCAGTTGACTGGATTTTATGCCAGCTATTTTTTGTGTGTGTGTGAGTTATTCACTTGGTCTTAACTCACTGATTTATCTTGACCATAACTCGCTGATTTATCTTGGACTTAATCACTAGCTTAACTCGAACTCAAATCAATGTGTTTACTCGGAGTAACTCCGTTTAAATATTGGACTAATCTTTGATTTAACTTTTGGACATTTTTTTTTTGGACATGATAATAAAATGAATTATAAAATTAAACCTGAAGTTTTGATTTTAGGACTGGAAGTTACCAGTAATTAGGACCTGAAGTTCCTACGTGATATTCAATTTTGAACCAAAAGTTTTAATAATTTTGGAGCCTGAAACTTTTGTCAGCATGTGTCGCGCAGGACACGAACTTGCATAATTTTTGTAAGACGTTTTATTGGGGTTAAAAATAATTTGACCATATTTATTGGATGCTAAAAATAGGCCTAAGAGTTCCATGGGGTCAAAAGTAAAAAAAAAATGAATAAATAAATAAAATGTTATTATTTTATTAAAAAAAAAGTGCTCAGAAAATTCTGACAATCACCATACTGACTCAAAATTTAATTTTAAGCCACTTTCTCTTCTTTGACATTTTCAAAAAAAGTCATTTAAACCCGATTTAGTCTATTTTTTGGTTCGGCCGAACTTTTTTTTTTCTAATTTTTAATCAGTTTGTTGTCTTATTTAAAAGGATGGTGGCAACCCTTTTTGATCATTTTAAAACATCTTTCGGCACAATATTTTTGCAGCCAACATATTTTAATTTTATCTCCTTTTATATATACCTTAACCCCTTATAATTATGTGTTCAACCTTAGTTTGGAGGTGTGTTCTTGAGGTTGTTTTGGTGTTTGTTCTTGGAGGACTTGTGATGATTCTTGGAAGATGATTTTGATGAAGTAATCTGAATTTCTGGGCAGATTTATAATGATTCATTTTGATGGTTGAAGTTTTTGATTATTTTTATAGTTAGGGAGGGGCATTAAATGTCCATAAATACTTTGTATTTAGGGCATGAAGTTCCAAATCATAAATTAAAGTTTTTTTTTATTATTTTTGGGACATTAGACTTACTCAAATAATTTAATTTGGACCTGAAGCTCCAACTATATATTTGTGATCAAACCTGAAGTTTTGACACAATGGGGTGGGGATTTTCAAATCCCAAGATATTAATAAAATTGAACCCGAAGTTCAAAAATTCATGTGTACAACCTGAAGTTCTCACAAATAAATAGCGATGACCTGAAGTTCCAGATAAAATATGCTTCCTAACAATTAATTAAAAATTAGGGTCCGAAGTTCCTAATTTACATTTAAATTTCGAACCTGAAGCTTTGAATTGATGTTTAATTTGGGATCTGAAGTTCCCATGTCAATTTTTTCATTTGGGACCCGAAGTTTTCAAATTATTTTATATTGGGACTAAAGTCCTTAATTATTGTTCAAATTATTGAACATGACAATGAAATATGCCCTAAAATCAAATTCAAAGTTTTGATTACTTATATAATAAGGGTAGGGATATTACATGTTCCGTAAGGATTATTTATATTTTTGGACCTGAAGTTCCAAACAATTTTACCCCTTATCAAACTTGAAGTTTGAATATAATTGGGCGGTTGTTTAACGTCTCTAAATATTTAATGTTATGATATGAAATTGTCATTATTTATAATTGGGGCCTAAAGTTCTCTAATAATTATTCAAATATGGAAATTGAATTTCTCCGTTCAAATTTTGGGACGTTGAATACATAAATTATTTTGGCCTAAAGTGATAAAAGAAAATATATCACAATCAAACCTGAAGTCTTGATTGTCAAATTGAAAGGTTATAGACCAAGATTCCCCCAATTATCATTGATTTGTGATATGAAGATTCATATTCAATATTGTGATCAGAAGTTCACAAAATATTTTTTTTTGAATTGGAATATAAATTTTAAAATTGGACACTCCCATTTTATTTATGGTTGCTTGGACTTGCAGATCCAACGAAAATGCGCGATAAATTAAAACTCGAAGTTTTGATTATTCATAAGGTATGCGTCAAATATATTATTTTTATTGGGATTAGTTTCAAAATCAATTAAGTGTCCCTTTAACTATCACATTAATGATTTCACCATTAAATTTTTTGTCTCTTGACCTTTTTTGGATTTATTGAAGTGTTAACTTACTTTTAATGGTATTTAATTTTAACTCCTTTTTCACATTCTAATTATTTAATATACATTTGGGCCTTGAAAATGTGTGGAGAATGTGAAAAATTAAGTCTCTAATTTTTATTTTTTTAAAGAGGTTGGATTATTATTAGTCGGAGTTAATTAAAATATTTGTCACTTGTTTAGAAGATTCTCTAACATTTTTTATTATGTAATCAAACCTGAAGTTTTATTACAAAAAGGGCAGCGAATTTAATGTCGTTCGACATTAGTAATATTGAACTTGAAGTTAAACTATTTATGTAGAACTAGAAGTTCTCAAATACAAATGATAAAAAAAAATTGAAGTTTTATTCATAATTCGCACCACTCACTTTATGAGTTATTTTAATGTAGGACTTTAAGTCCTAGACTTTAATTTGATAATTTTAATGAACTCGACTATTCTTATACATGTGATGTTAAATAAAGAACCTGAAGTTCTCATTACTTTTCCCATTAAACTAAGGCTCCAGAAGAGCCTACGTTATGTTATTATTTGGTACCCCCCCCCCCCCCCCCCCCTCATACATATACGATGAGTTATATGAAAGTTATTTCTAAAGTAATTTGCTTTGTTCTATGGGCATCAATATACATGGGTATCATATTAAAATAAAGAGTCAAAAGTAATTTTGCGTTACTTCTAGTGTTACAAGTCAAAAGCTTATATTAGCAAACAATCGTTACATTATTCAAGGGTCTATACTATATCATATTTAATATTGTAAAATTTCACTTTGTCATGAGCCTGTAGCTTCGTGGTTCAATTATTTATTATTATATAATGACCATTTTGGTCACGTCAATTATTTTTCATAAGACGTTGTAAATGCAAATGATATCTATCACAAGGATATATATGGTGCTTAATATTCACCCTCTTTTGAACCATTGATAAATACAATGTTTATGGTATATGTGGCATTTGGTTTTGATGAGACACTATTCTCGCCATTAGGGGGAGGATAGAACGTACCTGAAGTACAAATTCTACTTAAAGATTCATTCCTGAAGAACGACAAGAATTATCATGGAATACTTCCACATTGTCTCATATAATCCCTTGTATCACTCAATGTGAAAACGAAGTGAAAAATGATATTGCAACATCAAATGTCACATGGACTAGTTGCAAATGTGCTTGCCAAAACCATTATCCCAGAAGGATAAAATAAATTCTGGCAGCAAATAAATTCATTGCACGCCATAAGCGTGGCAAATCTGTAGGTCCCAACTATTTTACTCCATGGAAGTTATGGAAGTGGAGATTAAATAAAAACATACCCAAATAACGCTCTAGAAAAGGTTATACGTAATGCTCCAGAAGAGATTATGAATAAAATATCCACTTTCTCAAAAACTCCATAAGAGGTTATTATTTATGAAAAGACATAAGTCCCTGAAGTGACTATAAAGCCCTTGAAGTTGGCAAAGGTACCTAATATTAAATGAAATCTCTATCTTTTATAGATATACAAGAGAAAAGTGGGATAAACAGAGATGATCATCGATGATATAATTATATATGTTGTAGCTACACAAAAATCAAAGGGCAATGATACTAAAAATCCACGTGCTATGAATGAATGTCCACAAATAAATATTGGCCAAATTCTGAAAATGCCATGATGGTATAATTCGAGTCTTTTGATATACGTGGTATATTTGGACCTATAGTAGAAACCCCAAAATATGTTAACCCTGAAGGTTACGAATGGGTGTTTATAAGAATGTGAAGTGTTAAAACTCACTAAAAGTGCATAATTTATGGCACAAGGTTTCCTGAAGAAATAAAATTGATTATATAAGAACATACCATCCCATTTTCGGCCGTAAGTACTTTCAGATATCTGACTAGCTTAGTAGTTTTTTATATTATGTGAGACTAGTGAATATTATAACTGCTTATATATACAGGACTTAGACAAAGAATACATATAAAAATCCTAGAAGTATTTTCTTTGCCTGAAACAAAGATAAGGAGTACGTACTCAAATGCAATAAGACGTTCATTGTACAGCAGGCAATCCAAATGGATATAGGTACAACCGTCTTAGTAAATATTTGTCTAAGAAAGAATATGAAAATAATCATATATAAAAATGTGTCATTATAAAATATCCTTAATAGATGTGCTCCTGAAGAGCTCAATTAAAATGAAATCCTTAAATGGATATGCTCTTGAAGAGCTCAATTAAAATGCAAAATATCCAAATAAGAAATTCAAAATGAATGACGTTGGGGTAACAAGTCTTTGTCTCGGTCGGCAGATCGAGCGCATTTTATGTTAAACTCATATCCATTAGTCAAATGGATTGAAAAGTTCTGCAAAAGCTTTAAGCATACAATTTTAGTATACCCATGGTCTCCGGTATTTGGATCTTATATTATTCATATCATCCTAAAGAGGATGCCAAAAATAAATTTGGTCCCGAAGTTTCATATGTACATTTTATTATAGTATTTGGTCCAGAAGTACCATACTTGTACGTTATTAGTATATTGATGTATACAAAATCATGCATGATATTGGATATTATAATAAGTCAATATCTTGGCAAGAAATAATTATCATTGACTTCATAGCATGGGACTAACCATCTATGTCCAGCTAGTTATATAGATTCAGGATATCTCTAGTATCCTCACAAGGAATAGTCAAAGAACTTATGACTTGCCTCGAACAATATATGTTCCTACTACTTCTTATGAAGAAGAGTTATGCAACACACAAACTCTAAAAGAGTTATGCTATTAGTGACATATTCATCCCTCTTCACCCACGTCTTATGGAAGTTGATCTTATGAAGAAACTTGAAATTGAAGTAATAGCGGATCAAATCTATTAACCATGTTAAAGAAACTTTTCAGAAGATTGTATATGAGACTGATATGAATTTACTCAACCATTAGAGAAATATCATAATCATGGGGGAGTATCCAATAAGGGGGACCATTTGATCAGGGGGAGAATCTAAGAACATAATGTTTTGGACATATACGTATTGTACTCTTTTTCCTTTAACTAGGTTTTTTCCCATTGGGTTTTACAGTTAAAGGTTTTAACGAGGCAACATTAAGCGCGTCCAACACCGATTCAATGATCACAAAAGTTGTACTCTTTTTTCTTCACTTTGGTTTTTCCCACTGGGTTTTTTCCTAGTAAGGTTTTAATGAGGCAACAATCATTGAATGGTGGATATAGTGTACATCCAAGGGGAAGTGTTATAAAAGTAAGTGGATGTTCACTATCCCACATCCCACATCGGAAGAGTGGGACTTTTGGTAGGCTTACCTTGTATTATAAATAGGAGATTACCCCCTCATTGTTGAGACACCAATTAATGAGAACTCTTCCTCTCTCTAAAATTCTCTTTGTGTCCCATTTATTTTAACAATATATATATATATATATATATATATATATATATATATATATGATTATACCCTAGAATCATCCGTACATTAGATAATTGATTTGTTATTGTTAAATTTCATCACAGTCTGGAAACTCGTTACTCGGGGTATGGGAAATAGCAGTTGGGTATTGTATCTCTTTTGTTAGTTTAAATTCAAAATTATATATTGTTGTACATAAATTAAAATCGTATTTGTACTCGATCTTTTGTAGAACTGTCACAGACATGAGACCCGACACATACGAGTAATCGTTCATTTTTTATAAATATTTGGACTCTTTTTTATTTTTTTTATAAAAATTATCACTTTTCTTTTACAAATGTATTTAAACAAGTTACGGCACAAAACGAATCGAGGTTATGTCATTTTTATAACCCGGGACTATATTATGAGTCATATTTATTAAAATTATGATTATGCAGGCGTTGGACTATTTATTTTATTTGTGTTGGTTAATTTTGGAAGTGTCATGACCACTGGATTATCGTACAAATAAAGGGGAGGGATTTTTTATTTTCCTAATTTTAATTTTGTTACGAACATTAATTTTATAACCACTTGTGCCGAATGTTGACATTCAGGTAATATAAAATGTGATAGACAAGGATTACAATTTTAATTAATTTAATTACGCAATTGATTTCGGACCAACTTTAGAAATTAATATTTTTAGAAATCACATATTGGGATAATACCCAATAACATATCTTTACTTGGAGATTTTGTTAAAATAGTTAAACTGAATATTTGATGAGGATAATATGTTTATAAAATTGTTGTTTATTCAATTTATCTAGACAAATTCAACCCTTTTATTCCATTTAAAGAATATTTTTCCAAAAAAATGAAATTATTCAAATATCGAGTTACCACATAAACCTTATTTACGAAATTCAGAATGTAACTTATATCGTCAACAAATTAGAGAAGTTTGTATGCCACTAACATACTTACGAAAAATATAGAAACGAAATTTATATATTAAATTCTTGTTATAGTATAAGCTTTATTTATATTAACCGAACGACGTAAGTTATCATAAACCCAAACCATTCTTTCCAAACATCGATATACTCACTTTCATTTAAACCCTGGAGAAAAACTATATATATATATATATATATATATATATATATATATATATATATATATAATATATACGAGAATTGTAATACAACTATGGAACATACCTAAATGTCAATGCAAAGCTCATAAACACAGGTAGGTGATTTCATATTTGATATTATTTTCTCGCAATGCCATTGAATTACGCCTGTCATTGATATCACTTTCTGATAGACCCGGTATATCATACTCTCATTGTGGAACTCATTTGCATAGTTCAAAATTGTTTACGTATAATTGATTTATATCTTGAAATGACTATGCGGTCGTATTATTTCTCATGATTATTATGATACGGTTACCGATTTATTGCATACACTATAATCAATGAATAATCTTTCGTTATACCCACGATTGTATTATTTGGCCTGAAGGATTCAGATTATTGAGGGCCTAGATTATTGCTGCCATATGGAATGTCATTTATTAACTTATCACGTTACTTTTATCTCCAGTTATCTGGATTAATTATCTACGATTTCATTATATTGATTTAGTTGTATGTATTTGCTATTGTCCTAATCCTCTAGACAGATAATTATGGGTTATTTGTTTATAAACAATCCACACACTTTAACCTGATCCATCCCCTGATATTTCTATTTTTAGCAATATCATACGGTATGCTTATCTCACTATCACTGTTGAATCAAATTTCTATTGTACTCATGATGTTATTATCCGTCAAAGCAAGATTTTATCTTAAAAATCATTTTTTTATTCTTATCATAGAATTATAATCATATATTAGGCAAAGTTTTGCTTATTCCTTCTTTTTCAGTTATGTTTGTAAAGTACCTATAGGCTAGGATGAATATTTCAGAAATCAGTTGATACATAGAAGCAAGGAAAAATCATATTAGAAGAAAAGGAACATAGTTGGTAGGAGAAATACTTTTGTATAGAAGTCTGACATAAGAATGAATTCTTAGATTTCGATTGCAACACATTTGAGTATCAATAAAGTCGCAGTTGTTACAATACTTAAGAATTATTTATGATTTAAAATTATTATCAGGTAACCCTCATGCTCGTGAAACCCGTGTGTGACAACGTCGTATCAAATCACCAGTTTCATACTCCTATACGGGGCATAGTTGGGTTTACCAATAGGATAATTAGATTGTAGGAATAAGGATAATAAAATAATTAGACAAGAATTAAGGAAAGTTGATTTTCAATCTACATGACCAGTAAATTATATATTAGGACTCTACTTGGAGATTTGTAATTGATTCCGATATTCAAATTTTATGTGGTGAAAGACTCGTTACGAATTTGGGATGACATGATTAAGGATTAGAGGTATACTAAGAAAGTTATCTTAGGATGGTATTTTATAAAATATACTCCATAAGTCTGTACGTACATCACTGTTCTTTTGTCTACACTATTTAATTGACCCTCTCTTTGAAAATGAGTTACTTCATTTGGAATTACAAAAACTTTCATCTTTGAAAGTTATTTCACTTCTCGATTTGAACTTTTATTATTAGCTTTTGCATTGTACTCTTGTTATACTATATACCATTCCCATTAGATTACGAGAAGAATTACTTATATTAGAATGGTACTTGTTCAAGAGTATTAAGAAAGTTCGTTAGTGAATATTGGGAGTTTCTAGAAGAAAGTTGAAGGCATTAGAAATATTACGATTAACCATTATACTCTTTAAAACATAATGATATTACTTATTGGATCCTACCCCATGATTATAATTTTTTCGAATCCCACATAAGTTGTTTACACATTATGATTATTGCACCACTATTATATGCCTCATAGCCATTGTTAATTATTTTCACTGTTTAGTGTGATTCAGGATAATACATAATATTTTATCACCCGAAATACTATGGCCTCGGTAGTGAAATATAATTCTTATCCTACAAAAAATGAGCCAAGTTGTAATTACATGAAAGGTTACCTAAGACCCCTAAATGACTTGGATATCCCAAATTTATTTTTCTTATAACCCATTTTCCTAAAGGAACCTTAATATGTAACCCAAATAATTTTACTAGAAGACAATATGGCTTTTCATCCCGGCAGGTAAATGATAAAATGAATAAATCCCCTCATTCTTTTAAATAGGAAAAAAAAGAATGAACCGTGTCAATGTTAACAATCCGCATTAATGACTTTTGTATAAATCATCAAGACAACTTAAGCTCTACATAAAATTGTATTTGTTTAATTTAATTAACTAGAGTTTGGAATTTTCTGAAATCCTTAGTGTCAGACCTGTTCCGTTTCTAATTAAGTTATTGTAAGATTATCAGAAAATAGTTACCCGTCAACAGTAATCCAATTTATAGATTATTACTTGAACCTTATGCTTTAATCATACAGATCTTATGACCGCATCTGACAAGTTACGTTCGACAACATGTATTCCTATTATGTTACGATGAACTTAACATTAGCTAGCTCCTTATTCGGTATAGCTAAATTACTTGCAATGTATGTAAGATCCTTTAACAGATAATTGAATTAATGACTCATTTAATTTTATAACTCTTTTTTATAAATATTTACCGGGTATCCTGGAATGATTATTCAACCATAGTACCCTTATGACATTTTATAATTCAAAAGCATCAACGAATTAGGAATAAGCATCAATTGAACCCTTTAGAATATAATATTATTACACGTTTTGTGATCAGTTATATACCGTAATTATCTAAATTTAGATAATCATCGATTCAGATACCGTTACATCTACTAACATTCACCCTATTATCAGTGCTTCAGATATCTAGCTAGCCTCATCTAAGAGAACTTTCTAAGTTTCATATTTGTGTCATCTTCGGATAAATATAAAAGACCTTAAACTTGTGATGGATGATTAGAATACCAAGTAACTTCAGGTCACCCAGGTTTGGAATACGTCTTCATGGAATAGGGCTCGAGTTGAAAACAGAAACTTGGAATGAAATGAGTACCGAAGCAAGTTAGACTATCATTCAAAAATAAATAAGCGTTGCATCTGACACCTTACTAGGAAACTTAACCATCTGATCATATAGAATGTTGTTGCTAGTAAAGAACGATATGGACTTTAGCGAATCCCGCACTTTTTCAAATGTCACCAATACCATTGCATATCCGAATCTAAGAAAGAAAAACTTAGAACGACAGTCTTCGAAATCCCTTTATGATGAAACATAAACCATAATGAGAACTAAGAATTATCTTACAATGAGGAAACGAACCTTTGATTTAGAAATAGATTGCATGTCCCTACTCAATATCATCAGAAGTTCACCATTCTAAATTCAAGATATACCATAGGAACTTAAGAACATATCATGAATACCATTAGTGGCCAATATAAGAATGATATTAAGAGCTTTTTGAGAAAATATCGTACTTGTCACCAAGTCCAATTAGGGCACTAGTATTTTCGTGAATTCCTTTAACTCCTTATGATCCCGAAATGGAAATAGGATCGCATCACAACGAATTTTATTATTTAAATGTTTCATATGTTTCAAGGATACAATTCAGACTCGTCAATTTTACTTTTCTCTTCCAAGGAGAACTAGTTGATTCTTTTCTCAATAGAGAAATTTATAGTAATTTGATTAGCGTAAACAAATCCAGTAGCTCATGGAATAGTCACACCAACGTACTTAGAAATTAAAATTACATCCAATTTTGGGATGAGAACATACTCTTTTTTATTATACCTACTACCTCAAATATATGATCTTAGATGAAACCTCATCGTGATTTAATACTATCTTACCTTGATTATACAACCCAGTTCTAGTAAGCCCGAGTATTAAGATATATATATACCAGTTGAGAGCAATACATGCCTATAAGCATATTCCCACTAGTAGTATATTTATACTAAACTTCATAGTTTATAGTGACTTCGTTTACATTGTTGTAAGAACTAGGTGTAAAGAAACTCTTTTCATCCTTAATAGTATATCTTAGATTATGGAAATTCCATACATCCAAGAAATTCAAATTTTTCAAAGTTAAAGGATATCCCCGATGTACCTTAAAAAATCATTTTGTCTTGCATGAGTATGGAAGATCTTTGGAGGGTAATTCTACAATGTTAGGCATCATACATGTAGTGACCTTTAGTAAATTCATGAAACTCGAGAACCAGTCAAATCAATGGACCTATTTAAAATATTCAACGCTTATCAAACGCTGCCTTATGGTAACTTCGTAAGAATCAAACTCTATAGATACGTTAAACTGATGTTCAGAAAATTAAGTATACCTTACGTCAAGATCCCTACATTCTTCTTTGGTATGTGAAACTATAAATAAACTGCTCTCAGAATTATAAAACATTGTGAATAAAATGATGTATTTTTCCAATGAACCATCAAACGATTTCACAAACATAGTAAAACAATCTAGTACTTCCTTAACACGTTCTTTATCAATAGAAATGTTAGTGGAAGAAACAAATGTAAAGTACAGTATCACCATGGATTGAAAATTCTTATAATAGCCTTGGTATTTAGATGGAAAAAGATATTCAATATAGTTATCATAATAAACATTTTATCATTGTACTTTACTTATATTTACCGTAATTAGTCAAACTTGAAAGTCATAGAATTTTTAAGTCATTGTTAGCATAATTCTAAATTAATATCTCTCAACCTCAAGGACAGTTGACCTTATCATTTATTACTTGTACCACATGACACCAAGAACTAGTAAACCTCCAACCAAAACTTGACGAAGTAGTTGAGAAAATATTTATTTAAGAATGACCAGTTCTGATTGAGAAAATGAAGCATAGAACATTTCAATTATATATCAACTATCGAAAAATTAATCAAGTAACTATTAAGGATACATATCCTTAGCGTAAGATACGAGACTTCTTATGATTAATTATGAGAATCCTAAAAACATGAATTGAGATTTAGTTAACATCAACTTCGTGTGGATCAAATTTGGAAAGTCGGTCTTTAAACCCTCGAATGTAAACTGCTGAATCTCATCCTATATTTCCAAATACATATTGTGCAAACGACTATACAATATTGTTATTACGAGATCCATTATTCAACCTGTAGCATCATCTTACCCGTACCCATTTGTATAGCATAACGAAACGTATTGTATGAAACGAACTTCAGACCCTTTACGAACCATGTTACCAAAAACCTATATTTTGATACACGATACCAGTAAAGCTTATAAAAATGCCTACTAACTGAAACCCGTTTTTGTTTATATTCCTGATTATGTCATTATTCCTTATATGAGTAGATTATATCATTATCACGAGAAAACCAACCTTGATGAATTATAAATTCATAAACTATCTTTACAAATATGCTATATACCCTAGACGATGTACACACTATTAGACTCTGAAACTTTAGGATATCAAAATTTTAAGGACAATTTTTTTTTAAGGTGGGTAGATTGTAATACCCTGATTTTTATTTCTATTTAAATTGAATTCTTTATATGTCAAAATGAACTTTTACGGACCATTAATAATTTTCGCGACACTTGTGACCCCTTACGTATGTCCTGTAACATGAAAATATTGTCAACACATTTATTCTAAAGAATTATTTTTCATACAAACGGATATTATAATGAGATTAAAATGAATAAATTTCAATTATTATTTGAATTAAAAGTGTGTATAAATAAGTATAATCCAATGGTACTTTTAATATTAAAATACCACGTTAATATGTCCTACATGTCCCAATACTAATTTATAGTTAGTTGAAATCTCAAAAAATATAAAAATTTATACACGTTAAAAATTATAAGCGAGTATCAAATACACTCAATCGGATAGTTATCTTAAACTTACTGTATCTATCTAAAATCTATAAAAGAAACCCTTCACACCTACAAAACCTCTGCTCCTATACTACAAAACCCACCCACCAACCCCTGGTCTTCTACCTACAAAACCACGAATAATCAACAAACCTCTGCAAAAATACGACCAAAACCACCACTGGCCTCCCTCTCTTCTCTAACCTCCAACCTCTGCTTTAATACCACGAACCCTCGAAATCCCCAAACCCCTCACCGTAATCCTCCTTCTCCCTCCTCCGTCGAACCCATACCACACCGCCGACATCCGCTACTTCTTTTTCATCATCTATTTTCGTTTTTCCCTATTTTGCTGCCATTGAAGAAGCTCGAAGCTTCTATACATGTGTGTGTGTGTGTGTGAATTGGAAGCCCGACCACCCCTTCCATGGATGGAGGCCAGAAACCCCAATCGGGGTGGGTACCGGAGAATCATCCGTCCCTCATCAATTTTGTTAAATTTATTTTTCTTAAATCTCATCATGGTTTGGAAATTCGGTACTTGGGGTATGGGAAACAGCGGTTGGGTATTGTATCTCTTTTTTCTAGTTTACATTCAAAATTACGTACTTTTGTACATAAATTAAAATCGAATTTGTACTCGATCTTTTGTAGTATTGTTACAGACACGACACATACAAATAATCGTACATTTTTTATAAGTATTTGGACTCATTTGTTTTATTAATAAAAATTCACTTTTCTTTTACAAATGTATTTAAACAAGTTACGGCCCAAAACAACTCGAGGTTATGTCATTTTTATAACTCAAGATTATATTACAAGTCAAATTCATTAAAATTGTGATTATGCAGATGTTGGTGTATTTATTTTGTTTGTGTTGGCTAATTTTCGAAATGGCATGCCCATTGGATTATCGTCTAAATAAAGGAGGAATTTTTTATTTTTTTTAATTTTAATTATGTCACGAACATTAATTCTATAACTACTCGTGCCTAATGTTGACAATCGGATAATATAAAATATGATAGACATGAACTACTATTTAAATTAATTTAATTACGCAATTGATTTCGGACCAACTTTGAAAATTAATATTTTTAGAAATCACATTTTGGGATAATACCCAAAAATAGGTCTTGGAGATTTTGTTAAAATAGTTAAATTCAATATTTGATAAGGATAATATTTTAATAAAATTGTTGTTTATTCATTTAGACAAATTGAATCCTTTGATTCCATTTAAAGAATATTTTCCAGAAAAAATGATATTATTCAAATATCGAGTTACCACATAAACCTTATTTACGAAATTCAGAATGTTACTTGTTTCTTCAACGAATTAGAGAAAGTTTGTTATTGTAAGGGCATTTTTGTCCATTGTCAATATGTATGTCGTACGCCGTTACACCGTTGAAGAAATTCAAGATCGCATCTACATCAACGGATCCGAATATCAAAGCGCCTTCAACATCATAACCTCTGCGAGAATGAACTTGGTAAAGTTTTGTTTTTAAGTTCCTTAAAGTTTCATACTTAGTATTGGGAAATTTTTATAAAATGATTTTTTATAAAAATAAAAAGCAAGTTTTTTCAAGCAAAATGAGGCTTTAAAATATTTTTTATTTTCTGGTAAACCGAACCGGTTCCCCCATATTTTAAACGAATCGATCCGCCTCTATGCCGGATCGATCCCCTTTGCCAGAAATAGTATACCCCGGATCTAATGTAAACCGATGAAGCCTCTTTTAAAAACGAACCGGTCCGAGGTCGGACCAATCCACCTCCAAAACGGACCGATCCGCTTTGGATAATTTCGCACAGATCCGTGAGATTTTTTACCTCCGATTCATATTTCCGATATATATTACTTGTTCGGTGGTGTATTTTTTTAAGTCTTTGAGAAAATGTTTCTAAGAGTTAAAACACAACAAGACTTCATTTTTTGATGTGCCAAACATCTTTTTGATTCACACACAAAAATCCCAATTACTTTTGTGAATCTTTTGGAACCCTAGAATACAAGCTTTGCTATTATTCAACCTTTGTGGGGAGATCTTTGCAGCCGACGGCCGCGTGTCATTGCTAAGGGAGTCTCTACAAAGTGTTATGGTTGTGTGTCAATAAGGAGAGCTGCGGTTCTTCCTTTGTTGTTTGGGCTGCGAGTCCTTGGAGGGTACTGCGTGTATTCTCTTGCTGAGTTCAAGACTACGTGTCTTTGTGGGTTGGCTACGCGTTGATCCATTGTAGGTTTCTCTATGTAATTGTAAGTTGCGATTTATATATTCATAGTGAAATAAATGTTTTACCCGAAAGGGTTTTTTTCCTGAAATCTGTGTCTCAGCATATTTTTTTGTCACATGCTTTATTTATTTATGGGTTGACACACGCACCTTAGATGCATGTTTAGGGGCTGAATTAAATAAGGGTTATTTGGAAACTTGTGAATTTAATTTAAATCAATTATCACAATTTCGTACTCTTCAGTTATGCCACTAAAGTATTTACGAAAAATATATAAACGGAATTTATGTATTAAATTCTTGTCATAGTATAAGCTTTATTTGTATTAACCGAATGACGTAAGTTATCTTAAACCCAAACCATTCTTTCTAAACACCGATATACTCACTTTCATTTAAACCAAAGAGAAAAACTATATACGGGAATTGGAATACAATAATGGAACATACATAAATGTCAACGTAAAACTCGCAAACACTGGTAGGTGATTTCTTAATTAATATTATTTTCTCGCAATGCTATTGAATTATGCCATCATTGATATCACTTTGTGATAGATCTGGTATATCATATTCTCATTGTGGAACTCATTTGAGTAGTTCAAAATTATTTACGTACAATTGATTCATGTCTTGAAATGACTATGCCATCGTATTATTTCACATGATGCTTATGATCGGGTTACTGATTTATAACATACATTATAATCAGGGAATAATCTTTCATTATACCCACGACTGTATTATTTGGTCTGAAGGACTTAAATGATTGAGGGCCTGGATTATTTCTACTATATGGAATGTCATTTATTGACTTAGCACCATTACTTTTATCTCTAGTTATCCACATTGATTATTTCCAATTTAATCGGATTGATTTAGTTGTATGTATTTGTTATTGCCCTAAGCCTCTAGAGAGATAATTATGGGTTATTTGTTTAGAAACCATCCGCAGCCTTTAACTAGATCTATCCCCTGATATTTTTATTTTTAGCAATATCATTATGTATCATTATGCTTATCTAACTATCACTGTTGAATCAAATTTCTTATTATACTTATGATGTTATTATCCTTCAAAGCAAGAATCTATCTTAAAAATTATTTTTTAATTCTTATCGTTGAATTAGAATCATCTATTGGGCAAAGTTTTGCTTATTCCTTCTTTTTTAGTTATGTTTATCAGGTACCCATAGGCTATGATGAATATTTCAGAGATCAGTTGACACATAGAAGTAAGGAAAAGTCATATTAGAAGAAAAGGAGCATAGTTGGCAGGAGAAATACTTTTGTATAGATGTTTGACATAAGGATGGATTCTTAGATTTCGTTTGTAACTTATTTGAGTAGCAATAAATGCCGCAGTTGTTTCAGTACTTCAGAATTATTTATGATTTAGAACTATTATCAGGTAACCCTCACGCTCGAGAAACTAGGATGTGATAGTCTGGTCTCCCTCTACTCCTATACTTGACCGTATTAGACACCACAACTGGTTCTTTTCTAGCCCAATACTTTGAACAATCCAACAAAGAGAGGGACATCTACTATACCTATTGTAAATTGATCGGGAAAGAAGTCAACTACACTACCTTGGGTCACCTTGTCTGGGTCACTCAGAAATTACAGCATTACTTGCTCACTTTTCCCATCTGCCATGTCTAGCCAAATGGCCCGATGGTTAATGTTACTAGCCGAGTTTGATATTATGTATGTCACGTAAAAAGACATGAAAGGGAGAGATATCTCTAACTACCTTGTTAATTACCCCATATAAGAAGCCAACATTTGGATCTCCAAATCCTCAGATGAAGATATCCTTTGCACCTCTCAGGAAGATCTCAGATGGTAAATGTTCTTTGACAGCGCCGCCAATAGGAAAGGATAAAGCATTGGGATATTCCTGATCACCCCTGATGACTCTCACACTCCTATTGCCATCAAGCTAGATTTTCCCTGCACTAAAAACATGATCGAATATGAGGCGTGCACTGTAGGCCTAAAAGTAGCTATCAAGAAATGAATCCAATGCTTATATGTCTATGGAGATTCAGGCCTCATCATCAGCCAGGTCCTTAGAAGACGGAGAGTCAAGGGTGAGAAGCTTCTACCCTTCCACGCCCACTTAGAAGAGATGGCCTTCCAGTTTTGAGATATGACCATCCACTACTTTCCTTTAGCAAGGAACATCTTATACGATGTCCTTATTACCTAGGCCTCCATGGTCGACATGCCTAAAGGAATAATAGTGGCCCCCTTCCTAGTCCAAAAGCAAGCTAAATCGACCCACTGCTACCATATTGAGCTCATCACAAAAGAGGATCCTGATATGGTCGAGTGATGGTATTATAAAATCTAGAGCCTCCTCGAGAATGATAGGTACCCCTAAGATGCCAACAAGAAAGATCGAGCAACAATATGTTAGATGGATACCCAGTTCATTATCTGCGATAAAGCACTGTTTAAGAGAAACTTTGATTGAACCCACTAACACTGAATCACAGGGGCTGACATTGAAGAGATGATGTGGAAGATCCACATCGGGTAATACGTACCCTACATGAATGGACATATGCTCGCCAAGAATATTATCTGACAGGGTTACTATTGGACTACCATGGTTCAGGATTGCACCGCTTATGTTTAGAGATGCGTTAAATGGCAACAATTTTCCAATCTCCAACATTTTCCTCCATAGGAATTATAGAATATGACTTTTCCTTGGTTATTCTCCTCATGGGGCATCGATATCATAGGTAAAGTCACGCCCAAAGCCTCTAATGGGCATGAGTTCATCATGGTTAACATAAATTACTTCACCAAATGGGTCAAAATCGAGTCATACGCAGTGTTGAATGCCAAAAAGGTAGTCAAGTTCATTCAAAAACACATCATCTATCGATATCGGGTCCCCCACGAGTTAGTGTCAAATAATGGGTTATATTTCGAGGCATAAGTCATAGAATTGGTCGATGAGTATGGGATCTAGAGACACAAATATCCTCCCTACCGAATGCAAACCAACAATGCAGTTGAATCCGCGAACAAAAACCTCAAAGTAATCATCAGAAAGATGACAGAGAGTTACTAAGATTGGGTTGATCGAATACCTTATGCCCTATGGGGCTATCACACTTCAGTTAGGGCATCTATTGAGGCTACCCCTTACTCTCTAGTATACGGCATGGAAGCATTCCTACCTATTGAACTATAAATACCTTCACTACGCGTTATGCTTAAAAGAAAAGTCAACAAAAAATACTGGCACCAGAGCCGACTTGACGAGTTGTCATTCTTAGGTAAAAGTAGGCCAAAGGCTCTATATCATATATAAGGTTATCATCGCTGGATAACGCGATCTTTCAATAAGATATTTAAGAATTGTGGTATCCGAGAAGGGGATTTAGTCCTTAAAGAAATCATAGCACCCGTCTGGGACCCCAGAGGGAAATTCAGGCCTAACTAGAGTGGCCCCTACATCGTGAAGAAGATCTTGTCCGATGGAAGCGCTATGCTCACAACCTTAACGGAGAAGATATGTCGTGTTCAGTTAAACTGGACCGTCTCAAGAAATTCTACCCCTAGTCCAAAAGCTCTACTAGCTACAACTCCTCTCATCTTTCTTTTATTCTAAACAAAATTCTCCATTTCCCTCTACCCAGAACTACGTGTAAGGACATAAATTTCCAATTGAGTCCATGTATTGTTTTGACTTAATTTCGTGAACAAAACTGTGTTTGTAATATGTCATAGGGAGAATTTTATTTTGTCACGATCCCACTTGGTCTATGACGTATTGAAGAAATTGAAGACTTTGCGGCAAAGCTTCAAAGAATTAAATAATGCAGAAGTTTAATTGGTGCAAGTTTAATCATCTTCAAAGTTAATTTCATTCCGAGATCACTCAGGTATGAATGCGTATAATTAATAGTGCTCGAAATTATTTTATAAAAGATAAGGATGTAATTTTTATAAAGAAAAATGTTTTTTAAATGTTTTAAAAGTATTTTAAAGGTTTAAAATATGTTTTATGATGATAAGCTCGTAAAAGAGTTTTCCATTTTTTGATCTCTCTTTAAAAGAGACGTTTTAAACAAAAAGTCAAAAAGTCAAACTTTCGCGCTATCATTCAAACAACATCGAATCTCGTTCGAACGAGATGGGATGTCGCTCGAACGAGTTCCTCAAGTCGTTCGAACGACACATTTTTTGATGCGGCGTTTAAATCCTATTTAAATAGTGTTTTCGTCATAATTCCGTAGGTGTGCATTCTGGAAAACAATATTCGACCAGAAACTTGTTTTGCACATGTTTTCTAAGGTTTACAAAGCATAAACACATCCTTAGAGTTTGCATAGATCCGAGTTATCATTCTTATATGTTTAAGTGATCTTGCTGCACCAAAGTTGTTTGTTCTACACATTGAACATCAAAGGGTTTTGCGGTGAAGAATTGATGAACATCGTATTCGACATCGTAGACGAATCAAAGCCATTCGATGGACACCGAGACATACGTGGACGCGCGTGTTGTGGACAGGTATCGTGGAAGATGGAATTTTTGTGTGGGCACTATTAAAGAACGGTTGAAGATCAGAAGGAGCGTCAAGACCCGTGGGGATCGAGTCTTAGTGTCAGGCTAATTTGTCTTTTTAAAACCTTTGTTCATAGTGATTGTCTGGCTTGGTCCGTCCGAGGTTGTTTTCCCATTTTGGGTTTTTTCTGTGTACATCCGGCGTTGTGAGTATTCTTTACTTTACTTTACTTTACTTGCTTTAATCACTAGATGCATGTTTAGGATTAATCAAGATAAAGCTGGTTTAAAGTAAGAATTTCGTTTTCACAACTTGGTTTGGTGCATAATTAAAAGTTGGATCTTTTTCGAAGAAAAATTGGTTTTGTTTGAAACAAACATATCGGGCCACTCACATCTCTTCACTACGTGGGCCTGATCTTCTAAAAAAACCTTTTTCTGAAAAATAAAACTCAAAAATTTTTAAAAACCCCAGAGGTACGTAAGCAGATCTGACGCTTTATATGGGCACGGTCCCCTTCTTTTTCATAAAATGCTATTATTTTCTTACCCTAAGGATGACAGTTCATTTTATCATTTACATGAACAAAAGGATTATGTATGACTTAGTGATTGGTACAAATAATTCAAATATAAAACTTATCAAGAGACACAACAATATAATTAAAATCCTTTTTATTCCATTATGGGAAAAGTTGGCATGATTACAGGAAATATCAGCGTAAGGAGTCAAACAACTACCCCCGCCAACCTAATTAACCTAAAAACAAACCGAAACAAACTGCTCCTAAACAAACTAACCAAACCTTACCACATTATTTCCAAAAAGTAAAAAATAACCAAATACATAACCAAACACATAAAAGCTTCACAAAAGACCCTACCCATAGCTACCAAAAGATCCAGCCCCATCATCATCTACATTTTGAGACTCCTAAACGTTCCCTGCCTAGATAGTATGTCGAAGCAGCTCCATGAAACGATAAGCCCGAACCAACCTAGAGAAAACCACTACACCCCATTTCATAGTGTTAAACATGACAAACCATCTCTTTTCGATCTCATCGGCCAAGATCTTAACCACTACCCTCCTCCACAACCATTTTATATAATCCCCGAAAACGTGTCGAACTCTGCTAACAGATTGAGAGGGATGGGTTGACGGTCGATGACTCTCTCATAAAGAGCCCAACCGCATGTGCATGCCTTCGGTCAAATACTCTACATGAAAGAATTCTAAGGTAAGAGAGGGTAGTATATGCTCCCATACGACTTAACGCAGATGCCTCCAAGGAAGATAGAAGGAGGTATACTAGAGGACAACTAACCGAACATATTGGTATTTCTCTAGTTCCAAAATGGGTTGTAACTCCCCCCACTAGGGCACTGACCAGCGCAGACATCAAGCTCCGTGCTCCATAAACTAGTTTACCCAGTTATCAATGTTCGGGCCAAAGATGATAAAATAACTTGTGAAGAAATTTGAAATAATTTCCAAAGGATATTCAAAGGGGACCACCAAACAGAATCTCTTAGACAACTACATGAATAGCATGACTAGCCTACCTCTCAGAAAATCAGAACGGCCTTCTCGCCAAGCATCTAGACCATTTAGGTTCTCCTCCAGTATCACCGCCATAGGATTGCGACGATATGACATCAACGCAGTAATAATAGCAAGTTAAGGGTCCACTATTAGGTCCTTGGTCACCAACAGTAGATTCGAAGTTAAGCTAAGGGCGAGGGATCCAGTATTGCCCACATCATATACATCCCGTAGACGCACGAAATACAACACAGTTGGGAGGGAGATTGTTCCTCCAGTGACCAATGACCGAGCTGCTGAAGGTGAGATGTGGAGAAATTCTGCTAACAGTGCCCGAGGATATCGAGAGAATTCAAGCATGGCCACCGCTACATTGAGATTTACCCCTAAACATAGCAGAAAACTCCTCATAGGTCGGGAAGAACTATTCCAAGACAAAACGAAAAACATTATCCTCGGGGTACCAAAATCCGATAGCATATTCTAGTTAATGGGTCGGTCATGCTATAAGGAGACATGACGCAGGTTAAATGCGTCAGAGTCTATGTTGTACGAACATATAACTTCTAGATTATCGAGATAAGAGGCAAATTTTGCACTTATGGGAAGGGCCATTTTGGAAAACAACAAAACACAAGACAAGAAATAAGTAAGAGAAAGAAAATGTGAATGGTTGAATAAACCTCTTCATTTTCCCCCTTTTTTATACTTGAAAAACTTGGCTAAAGACAAGGAGCCTACAAAATTCGAATGGAACACTACCCCATTAAGGATAAAGTAGCTGAAGAAGTGCAATCAAAGTTTTGGGGTGATTTGACTAGAGTGAAATGTTGATAGGCAGGATAAGGTGTATGCCGATAGGTATCCCCCCATTTTTAAAAAATTCCATTTTTCCTTTTTTTGTCGAAATCAAAAAACCCAATAAAAATAATTTTTAATCCAAAAGAATTCAGAATTTTTCTCTCCTTATATTTAGCCCATCGTGTTTTAAAATAAATTCTCTTTTAAGTAATTCTAATCCTTTTTTATGGAGTCCGCAAACAAAGTCAAAAGTGTATGTAGATTAAGTCATTTAAAGCAAAGATAAATAAATAAAATATTATTCATTTCATATATATGTGTTTCCGTCATTACATTTCTTTGTAGAAAAGCAGAAGAAGAAAAACAACGGGACTCAGGCCGAAACCCCAACCTTTCCGTCTCTCACTTTCTCTCTCTCTCTATGATCCCCCATCCCTACGATGCACGCGCTTCCCCCTGCGACGAGTTGAGGAGCCTCTACTACCTGATCCAGATGCCTCCTCAGAAGAAGCAGATGGCACAAAATAGGAAGGAACCGGGATCAAATCTTGAATATGAGTCGTTAAAGAAGACACCCAGTCTCGGATGTCCCTTAGCCAGGTAGTTGACACCCGAACATGCAACAAGAAAAACAAAAAGAGAAAATCATTCAGTCTGAAGCAAAGAAAAGAAATCAGAAAGATAACGGACAAAGATATACCTCTAGATGGAGGACATCCTTAGTTTGCCCCAACACCGTTGGGTCCATCGTGTTAGGGCGATACTGCATACTCACTAATCCCCCTCTAGGCAGCTGGATATTATAAGATGGAGGAGCAAGCTAGAGAAATGGAACCTCTAATGTCCCTATCGCTGCTGACATCGATGCACCACCAATGTTGTGGGCAGACCCCACTGGCCGACTCGTACCCCTGACTAGGGGTGTGCAAAAAAAATGACCGAACCGAAAACCGAACCAAACCGGCCCGAACCGAACCGAAACTGGCGGTTTTTTTTAGCCCGGTTCGGTTTGCGGTTTAAGGATTGAAAAAACCGACAATATCGGTTCGGTTGTCGGTTTAGACAAAGAAAAAACTGATTCTAACCGAACCGAACCGAACCGACATCAATATTATATATTAAAAACCTTTAAATATCTTATATTTTTATATCCAAACACCATTAACCAACCTCCAAAACCGACCAAAACCGAAAACCGACCTACAAAAAACCGATCAAAACTGAAAATCGGTTAAAACCGAACCGAAACCGAACCGAACCGAAACCGATGTGAACCGAAACCGGCGGTTTTTTTCATCGTCGGTTCGGTTTCGGTCTGATTTTTTCCAAAACCGAACCGATCGGTTCGGTCTGAATTGCGGTCCAAAACCGAACCGAACCGACCCGTGCACACCCCTACCCCTGACTGAAGTCATAGGAGGCAGAGGCATATTGACCATGTCATAGATGCATGATGGCATCATACACATCGTAGTGAAATTAAGGTAGTCGTTGGTCGCCACCATGTCTGTGTACAAATAATAGGGCTCGCCGATCATCATCGTCGCCCGGGACTCATTGTGATATCTTTTGAAACCACCTCATGTACCTCAAGGGCATCATTTTTAGGACCTCCACCTCATCCTCTAAAATCTATCGGACTACTCTATATCCCAGATACCAAGAGTAGCCAAACTCGGGCACCAACAGTCGGCACATCTGCGTGTTCCCTCCGGTCACCCTCGTGTGCTAGATGGCCATCACCAAAGGATAAAAGGTCACATATAATTTACTAGGATAAATTCAATACTTGAATAAAGGAAATGTCGAGGAAAATACTCGAAAGATAAAAGAAGAGATAATCGGGTCGCTTGTTAGGACATTCAAGACTTGACACACTACAACCAAGGAAAGAGATCGCTTTGATTGTCAGTTGAACTTTCGCCACCGATACATCCAAAAGAAGCCCCCCACCGACTCATGATGCAAACCAATCAAACGGGAATTGAGCTCGATCACCTCGTAGAACCACATTTGCAAAGGACAAGAGTCGGCAATCAGGAAAAATCAAGGAGGACCTAAAAGAAAATGCATAAAGGAAAAATGCAAAAAAGAAAAATACCTCCAAAAGTTACGTGGCTCCAGTAAAAGTTTGCAGACAGCACTGGCTAAAAGCATCCAAAGATGAATAAAGGGTCACCAAAGTCAGGCTCCCCCAGTCAAAGAGAGGGATATTCAAAAATACCCTCAAGTATGGTAAAAACCATAAGTGGACGACATTGCCGCTTGACACCACCAAAAATCCTCCTAACAACAAAATAATAAATAAATGAGCCATCTGACGAACCCTCTACCCGTTGGTCTCATCAATCAGTCGACTCAACAAACCCTCTCAAAGAAGAGATATATGGATAGAGTCCCCCGAGACTATTCGTCCAACATCGCCTAGTGCTGCTGCTACCATTTCGGTGTCACCCTCAGGGACCGGTCCACCTCTATCTGTGTCCCCTCACTGTCTATCCCCAACAGCTTCTATATATCAATAGGGGACACTATCATCTCCTTGAAATCAAAATGTATGGTGTGGGTAGTATCCCACCACCTATCTCCCAGATCACATAGAACATCCGCTGAGAGGGACGTATGATCTAATGCATTCGCCAAACTGCCAAAACCTACGAAAGAGACAACCCAACGCACCACTGTAGGAACGTGCCCCCACACATATCTAAATCCCATTACCCCCCAAGAGAGAAGACTCGTCGCAGTAATGTTAATCTGTAAAAAAAATAGAAACCTTTTGTCAAAATTTAAAGAAACAAGAAGATACAAAAGAGGTAAAAAGGAATGACAAACGGTAATTACATAACACTCAGGCTTCCTCACTCAAAACGATCGATGGTGTGAAGGCTCGCGCAAAAGATTTTGCTCAATGGCAATAGGCTCGAACAAATTAAAAGAATTCTCGTTGCTGAATGCTAAGGTCACTCTAGACCGCCACTCCAAGTTTGCCCAATCGTCAACACCTAGCCACGCTATGTGAGTCTCGCTGCTTGAGAAATTCGCCATTTTTAATCTCAAATGAGGAGAGAACGTAGGAGCAGATAGTAGAATAGACAATCAGAAGATAGAAAGTTTAGAAACTGTGAATAATAAAGAGAATTCACCCATCCCCTAGGCAGTCCAAAAGACCGTGCCACTACCATTTGGCAACCATTACAACCTGTCGATTGGCAACCCCCTGAAATTTGGAAAAAAAAATCCCCCAAAATGCCAAAAAAATCCCGAAAATGCCCAAAATTGCCAAATAAATATTGGAAAATTTCTTCACCAAGAAAATCATTTTTCAAGTTCCCCAAACCCCCAGCCGGATTAATAACACATTTATCCCTAGCTTAAAACCCTAAAAATTAGAGTGTCTATTACCACTCCCTAGTGAAATCTTGAAAAAACTTCATCCTCAACAGGAATCAAATGCTTCCTCAGCAGAGCTACCCACTTTCCAGCAGGAATTCTCGAATTAAACTTTTCCCTGAAAAAATTCCAATTTCCCCAGGCAGAGTTAGAAGCCTTAATCGGGCATCTCTCCCCAGCAACACATTCCTTAGGGGAATTCTAAAACATCAAGTCATTAAACTGTTTGCCCAAAATGGAATTTCCAAACTAAAATTTTCATCACTTCTCAAAAGGACATCATCCCCAGACAAATTTATCTTCCCCAATAAAGTCTATAAAAAAGGGAAAATTCAAAATTCCCTAGGAGAGCTATATCCCACTTAAGGTACTCATAATCGAACTCGACTCTCAGAATTGGTCTCCCCAACTTAAGGTCCTCAGAATTAACCTCTACCCTCAGAATCGGTCGCTCCCACTTAAGGTCCTCATAATTGACCTCGACCTTCAGAATTGGTCGCTCCCACTTAAGGTCCTCATAATTGACCTCGACCTTCAGAATTGGTCGGTCCCTACTTAAGGTCGTCAAAATTGACCTCAACCCTTAGAATTGGTCACCCTAACTTAAGGTCCTCAAAATTGACCTCAACCCTTAGAATTGGTCGCCTCTACTTTAGGTCCTTAGAATTAAACTCGACCCTCAGAATTGGTCTTCCCAACCTAAGGTCCTCAATATTAACCTCGACCCTCAGAATTGGATGTTTCCCACTTAAGGTCCTCAAAATTGCCTCGACCCTCAGAATTGGTCACTCCCATACTTAGATCCTCATAATTAACCTCGAACCTTATAATTCATCGCTCCCTACTTAAGGTCCTCAGAATTGACCTCGATTCTCATAATTGGTCACCTCCCACTTAAGGTCCTCAAAATTGACCTCGACCCTCAGAATTGGTTTCTCATATCTTAAGGTCCTCAGAATTGGTCGCTCCCTACATAAGGTCCTCGGAATTGACCTCGACCCTCAGAATTGGTCACTTCTACTCAAGGTCCTAAGCATTGACCTCGACCCTCAAAATTGGTCGCTCCCATATTTAATTCTTCAGAATTCGTCGCTCCCACCTTAAGTTCCCAGAATGACTTCCACCCTTAGAATCACCCATCCTCAGCATTACCTAAGGTCCTCATAAATGACCTCAACCTTCTGAATTGGTCATCCTCATCATTTTTGGTCCTCGGAATTGACCTCTTTCCCAAAACATCATGTGGTGTCTACTTGATAGTTTTCACTTGCTCCAAGCTCACCAGTCGAAAGGCTCTGTAGACACCACATTCTAGGACCCCTTATATTTTTCCTTAGGTTCCTAACACCTCCCCATTCACTACAAACCCTAAGTCATATTTTGAGTACCGATCTAGAGGCCATCGAACGCTCCTAGGCCCCGTTTGACTTCGGTTAACTTTATCGTCAGAGCAAAAGCTCAATGAATCTTCGAAGGTCTCTGAATCACATTTTTAAACGTCTACCCCATGCATGAATCGGCATAAAAATTTGGACGAACGAACCATTTTACTATCAAAAACTGACTGGAGTCCACCGAGGGCTCTCAAGCCCCGATTTGACCTTAATCAACTTTATCGTCAGCGAAAAATCTCAATGAATCTTCAAAGGGAAATGAAACCCCTTTCTAATTGTCCAACCCATGCGTAAAATGGCATAATCGTTATGATAAATGATCCGTTTTCCCTTTAAAACTTATCCAAAGGCCACCGGGGGCTCCCTGGGCTCCGTTTGATCAAAGTCAACTCTTCATCTTGAACGATACTAAATGAGTCATCAAAGGCCACTAAATACCCTTTTTAACGATCTTCCCCATGTGCAAATCAGCTTTATGGTATGGACGAATGACCCATTTTACTCTCAAAGGTCATCGGGTGCTTCCGAACCCCGGTTGACCAAAGTCAACTCTCTGAATCGAGTGAAGCTCTTTGGAACATCAAATTACCTAAAATAAAATTTCCAATGGTCCACCTCGTGCGCGAATTTGACTTACAGTTTTGACGAACTATCCATTATTATTCTACGATCTCCTGTTCAAAGGATCAATGGGCGCTTTCGAGCCTCGTTTGACCCAAAGTCAACTCTTGAACCCAGGATAGGCCCAAAGTAATCTTGAAGATCTACATGAGAGTTGACTTTGGTTCTTTGTAATGGGATTCCTCTGTGCGCAATTTGGATTTATGGACTCTGTTCTACGACCGTTCTTTCTAACAAATCTTCACGAGACTATCAATTGGCAGGTCTATTTCCCTTCTTATCGGCAGTATGTCAAGGCTAGGGATACGCCAATCGAGAGTTCCCCTACCCTATATAAGGATGTCATGAGATCATTTGAAAGACACACCTCAAATCCATCAATATATGTGATCTCAGTAACATTCTTCTTCAATTAGCGAAGTTTCCTTGTGTGAAATTCCTTTTCACCTTTCATTCCCATCATTTTCATACCCAGCTTAGAAAAAATATATTTCTCTCTCATCCAACATTCATCCCAACTTGCAAGGAAGTTCATCAAGGATCACGATCAAGCCTCAAGTCTCCAAAGAATGTCCAAACACCTTTCTCTCTCTCTCTCTAAATTTCCATGTTTTCGCATTAGTAATATAAATTCTCAATTTAGCTTTTACTTTAGATCATACACGTTAGCATTTCATACTTTATTATTTATATTGCACATATAACAAACTCCCGTTTAAATCTATGGGATAAACCCCACCCTTGTGCCGCACGCGAACTACGTGCACTTTGATGCCTTTATAGGCTATGTAGGCATTTCGGGCTAAAACCTGATACTCGAGTCCTATTTTCTTATCTTCCTATTTTCATTTTTTCCTTATTTTATCCATACATTTATCATATATATCATACTTGTGATTCATATTTGCATTTTATCTAATAAATATTATCGTTCCATTATAACAATTAATATCTTGATAAGTGCACACATCATAATTTTTAACTATTATTTCGAGAACATTCCTTTAGATGACCTCACTCTTATCTTTTCCATGATATGAGTCAAGAAATCCTATATCCATCTATATATACATGTGCACACACTTCACGGAGCAATTAAGGAAATAGTAACATAAGAGAATGAGAGACCAAAAGGGCGGGATGGGTGACTAAAACCTTCTCATTTTATAACTTATCCCCCAAACCTATGAACTATTAGTTTCGTAAGCACAAGTTTGTCTTTGATGTCACTCTCTCGAGGCGACGACATGTTCTTTTTCCTGTTTTGTGAAAAATAGGTTGGCGACTCCATCTCTTTACATCACCTCATATCGACGACGACCGAAGCACTTCTAAAAAAGGGCGCGAGGCCTTCTCTCCCTCTCTAACCTCATGCGCGAGCCCAGACCCTGAGACGGAGGAAAACCAAAGGGATGGCCACAACTTACGTGTCTAATCTTTAAGATTATATGTCTGGCTCATTTTTTTGGCCTAAAATTCCATAATGTAACTCATAAGGTCATTATGTTCGACCTAACAGTCTGACTTTGAGTATTATAAATTTGACTCTTATGTATGATTTATAATTTTATAAAATATAAGGTCTAACGCTTAAGTTAGACCCATGATGATAAAAACTAATTAATGTGCAGTTACAATCACCGAAGCGACTCGACTATAATTAATTATAAATAACAAATAGTATTATTGATAATGACATTTGCAATTATGAATTTAAACATTTGATTAAAAACTAGCCCAAAGGTGAATAATGTTTAATTGAACTACGGTAATTAATGTGTTTTTATTAAATTAAGACTTGAAGTGGGTATGAGGTAACCAACTGCCTAATTGGGATATACATTATTAATTAACCATAATGTTTAGTGCATTATGATATCCACCCAAAGGTTGAATCACAATGATAATTATTATTGTTTTCAAATTATGTTTAAGTAACAGAAATAATTAATGTAGTGAGAATATGTTCTTTGCAATTGTGATACTTTTTTCCCTGCATTCACATGCTTCGTCTGTACTGATATTTAATAAACTTAACTTCTCATTTTAGTGGGAACAAATGCAGTTTCACCTCGGTGTACTGGATCTTGATTTAGCACTTTGAGTTGATTAACCCGCTACTCTTATGGACCCAAGCAATGCTAATGAAATGGCTTTCCATAAGCTTGGGAAAGATCCAACGGTCTTAGCAACATGTTTATGTGAATGATCATCGTAAGTAACATTATTATAACACTCCCCAAATTTTATAATGCTATAGAATTCGTAAAAAAGGAAAAACATTTATATTTAGTTGAATAGTCTTTAGTAAGGACATTAATGGATAAACTTACCACTATGTGGTATGATGGGCTATGCACAATGTATGAGCATATCCTTGAAATGACTAACATACTTGCAAAACTGAAGTCCGTAGGCATTAATGTTGATGAGTTATTTCTTATGTAATTCTTCATAAACTCATTACCTATTAAGAATTATGGTATATTTCAAATCCATTACAATACCATTTAAGGGTAAAAGGAATGTAAATGCTTTTCAAGCATGATTTTTCAAGAAGAAGCACGACTTAAGCAACAAGAAAATCATTCCATTTATATTATGATTCGAGAAGAGAGCAACAAAGGAAAGAATCCTAGAAAAGACAAAAGGGGAGTCAAACCCAAGATTAATAACCATAATAAGGAACGTGGGAATGAAAAGAAATGTTTATTGTGTAATAAGTCTGGAAATGTTCAAAAAGGTTGTTCCAAATGCGGGGCTTAGTTTGAAAAGAAAGGTAAGTTTTTAACTTTTGTATATTTAGAATCAAACATTAATGAAGTTTATTCTAATACTTGGTTGATTGACGTGGGTTCCACTACCCATGTTTTTAATATGATGTAGGGATTAATTATATCCCAAACAATAAGACCAAATGAATACTTTTTTCATGGGGAATCGAGTTAAAGCCAAATTTGAAGCCACTAGAACCTATTTTTTGTTCTGAGATACTGATTGTCATTTAGATTTGTTACAAGCTTTTTATGTATCTTTGGTTTATATAATCCTTATTTGTTTGCCTAAACTTGATGTAGATGGTTACTCTTTTAAATTTAGGACTATGTGTTTTAGTTTATTTAGTAATGCATGCTTAATTAATTATTCCATATTATGATGGTTTGTACAAACTAAAATTAGATAAACACTTTGTTATAACCCTTTTAACCCTACATCGTAATGTTGGAACAAAATGTGGTTTAATTAATGAAACTTCCTCAATTTTGTGGCATAAATGTTTGGGTCATATATCCAGAGAAATGATGCAAAGATTAGTAAAATATAGGATTTTATTTAATATAGATCTTACTAATTTCGGAATGTGTGTGGGTTGTATTAAGGGAAAATAAACCAAACACGGCAAGAAGGTTTCCACAAGAACTTAAAAGCTTTTTGATAATATTCATACTAATATATGTAGTCCATTTGGAGATAAATACTTTATATCCTTTATAGATACCTTTTGCGATATGGATATGTCTATATATTACACTAGAAATCTCAAGCAGTGGATGCCCTTGAGGTATACAAAAATTTGGCTGAAATACAATTATATCAAATTGTGAAAACAATTAAGTCGGATAGATGTGGTGAGTGTTTGGTAAGAATAATGAATATGTTCAATGGTCAGGTCAATTTGCCAAATTTCTTGAAAAATGTGGCATTCGTGCACAATATACAATGCTAGAAATGCCACAGCATAATGGTTTAGTTGAAAGGTGTAAATATATTGTAATGGAAATCGTTAGTAGCATGTTAAATAACTCCACTTTACCATAATCATTGTGGGTTAAAATTTTTTAAAATGTTATGTATATATTGAACCGTGTTCCTACTAAGGTATTTCCAAAGAGACCTTTTGAACTGTGGACTGGAAGGAAACCTATTTTGAGACACCTGTGTATTTGGGGTAGTCTAATGGAGGCTAGAATCTATATTCCACTTGAAAATAAATTCGTATCTAGAATAATTAGTAGTTACTGTATCGGTTACCTGGAGAAATCTAAAGGATGTCGATTTTATTTTATTAATCATAGTACGAGGATTGTTGAAACCAGTAATGTCGAACTCATTGAACACGGTGAAGTCAGCAGGGATGATAAAGCACAAACTTTGGTTATCATAGAATATAAGGTGACAATTTTACTTATGAAAACTAATGAACTTGTTGTTCCAATAACTACTACTCAATGTGATATTGTTGAACGATAACCACTGATCAAACACACCATAATGACGACATAAAAAATGAACATATTATTGAATAACCACAAGGAGTATAATTAACAAGATATCAAATGGTAAGGATATTGGTAAGGATCTAATCCATTCTAAATGATTATGTGTTTATTTAAAAGAGCAAAATTTTGACAGTAAAAAGATAAAGATCCAGTTGTGTTTTCACAACATAGAATGTTTTAATTATGCTAAGTGAATTGATGCCATGAATACTGAGTTAAAATTAAAGGTCCTCGTTCTCTAAACTCGTTGAATTTTCTAAAGGACATAAGAGAGTGGGGGTGTAAATGGTTATATGAGACCAAACAAGACTCAAATGGTAGTATCAAACGATATAAAATATAGAATTGTGGCTACACGTTTTACCCCTTATGGATTTTTGGTTAAAGGAAAGGATCATATGGTATGAAAACTAAAAAATAAATATACAGACTTAAGCAGGATTCCAAAAAATCGTATCATAAATTTAATGATGGTATTACTTCCTTCGGTTCTAAGGAAAACACTTTTGACCGATGTATATACTTGGAGGCCAGGTGGGTAAGTTCATGTTCTTGATTATACATGTTGATGACATATTACTAGCTACTAGTTATCTTGGTATATCAAGTGAAACAAAGAAATTTCTGTTAAAGAACTTTGAAATGAAATATATGAGATAGGCGACCTGTCTGATTGGAATTCAATTTTTTTGAGACCGATAGCAAGGCATATTAGTGTTGTCTCGGAAGTCATATATCGAAAGAGTTCTATAAATATTTGGTATACAAAACTTCTAGGCTAGTGATGCTCCAAAATAAAAGGGTGGAAAGTTTAACCTTATGCAATGTCCAAAAAATTATTTGGAACATAAGTAGATGGGCACTTACACTTCCGATTTGAGAAGTTTCATAGATGTGAATTATACTAAACATTAATTTCGCATTACGCATATTTATATAATATCAAAGAAATTATGGAATGTATACCTGGATATATACTGAGAAGGTGATGAGATACTTCTAAGGAATGTAGGAATGAATGATTACATGATTGCACTTAAGACATTAGGTCAACCTGAAGACTTTGATTTTATCGGATGTTTTGATAGTAAAAAGTCAACATTTGGGTACATGTCTATGTTATCTAGAAGGGACCACAATTCATGTTTTATGGTTACGAGATTTTATTCGAGGACTTGGGGTTGTCGATAGTACTGCCAAGGTATTAAAAATTTATTGTGTTAATTTCGCAACCGTTTTCTTCTCTTAGAACAACAAGTGATCCAATGGTGATAAATGTAATTGAAATTCCTTGACGTTAAAGAAGAAGTTAATAAACGTAGAGTGTTTGTGGAACATATTAGCCCCAAATTTATGGTGTAGGTTCTTTAACTAAAGGTTTATCACCAAAGATGTTGAAGGAGCATGATAACAATATGGGTCTTCATTGTGGCCCATGGTGATATGGATTGAATCGGTGTAAGTGTCATTGCCATAAAATATATAGAGTTCTTAATTTAAGTATGATTTTGAGCACAATACATCACACTTACGGCTCATTGCGTGCCTATTTACTTAGTGTCTACAACAGACTTTGTCGTGGTTCGAGATATAAATGATTAAAGTAACCCATTACTTTTGAACATTTTTAATTAGATTTTTCTGGTCATAATGACATCTGGGGTTAATTTTATGTATCCGACAAACTTAGTATGATTGACATAACAATCTTTTAATGAAATAAAGATACTACAAATAAATGGTTTGTAAAACGACTGAGAAATATACAGATTTCAAACTACAAACACATATTTCATATATACTTGGTAAAAATATCATGAAGATCATAGAATTGTATTGTGTGACTTTAAACCTCAATGTCATAATCTAGAAAACTTAACCAAACAATGTCGTCATATATGGACTCCTAAGTGAAAATAACCTTAAAGAGGACATACAAAATATGATGATAAGTATGTCGTTCATGAATGATCACTCCTTTTTTAAACAAGTTATATATGGAAGGTTGATACTCCACACCCTTTGGTTTGGATGCCTTCTCTTTAAGATCATTATATCCATGTATTTCTTTGCATTTTTTCGTCATGTATTTTATTTTTATATAGCTCGTATGCTACATACATTCAATAATAATAATAATAATAATAATAATAATAATAATAATAATAATAATAATAATAATAATAATAATAATAATAATAAAAATAATAATAATAAAAATAAAAATAATAATAATAATAATAATAATAATAATAATGATAATAATAATAATAATAATAATAATAATAATAATAATAATAATAATAATAATAATAATAATAATAATAATAATAATAATAATAATAATAATAATAATAATAATATAGTCTAAAAACACCCATGTTTAATTCAAATGTTAGAATAGTAATATGAAAGTTACATTGTCATATAACATATTTCAAGAAAATATGTTCATTGTTTAAAACTACAAAATTAGCCGTCGGTATCAATAAAGCAAAGAAATTGATATAAAGAAGATTTTAAATATCTAAATGAAAAGAAACTTTCCATCTTTTAACCAAAAATTGAGTTATCACATTAAATATTTCAAGAAACTACATAACATTCCATAAATAATTACATATGGTCACTCGATTTACCACAACAAAATCAAAGATAATCTTAATATATAAACCCATCTAGATTGGTCCACTGATTTTGTTACACATAGACCGCATTTATTAGATAAGAATATGTATCCTCTGTCTGTCAACCTCTTGACCTGACACTGTCATTCATATATACCCCTCCCAATCCTTTCACCTCCCTTACCTCAACCTCTTGAAATTCTGAAGATGGAGGATTTTAGATTTTAGGTTATTTGGAGTCTTTAGATTGTGATTCCTTAACTATTTCTTCAACCTACAAAAATACGATAAAAGTAAATGGGAAGATAAATAAACACAGTGAGATTTGAAAGAAAGATGGGGAACCACCTAAAAGGGAGAGATGGAGAAAAATATAACAAAAGAGGGAGGGAAATAGTTGATATTTAAGAGATTGAATTTATAAAGAAGTTTGAAGTTCATTTTTTTATTTTCCATAAATTTTCTCAATTGACATACATTTTTGAAAATTCTAGTAAGTTAAACCATGTACGAGTAGAAAAAGGGAGGAAATTTCTAAAGAAAACATTAAGTAAATTAATCCAAAAAAAGGAAAAAATGAAAAAAAATATTCATTGTAGTTATTTGATATTTGGTAGATAATAATAAAAATATTTATTGATTTTTATTCATCTAACTTGCACGTACTTTAGTTAAATTGTATGATTTTATACTTAGATATGTTTTATTTGTGCTTTATGTCATTATTGGTAGTATTTCTTGTTGGTACATATAGTGTAACTATAGTTGTTAGAACATTTATTTTGCATATTTATCTATAAGAGTATTTAATTAATTAATAAATAAATAATTGGCTCTACATTGCCGGTGCCCAAATCTTGATGTAAAACAAGGTGGGTTAGTGTCAGGTTGATAGCCGAATGTAAAATCTATGTCAAATCTTGTGATGGATTCTCTAATTAAAATAAGAAACATAATTAAAAATAACATACATAAAACCATATTTGGAACGTGGAAATTAGGCACACTTACTGGTAAGTGTAAAGAACTTATGAATACCTTAAAATGGAGGGAAATCAACATAGCCTGCTTGCAAGAAACTAAATGGAAGGGGGAAAAGGATAGAGAGATAGGATAAGGTTATAAATTATTTTACTCGGGAGGGATAGATTATCTTAGAAAGGGGGTGGTTATTGTTGTTAATCACTAAATAAAAGATAACGTTGTGGATGTTAAGTGATGGGGAGATATATTCATGAGTATTAAGATCATCTTAGATACAACGATATTGAATATTATAAGAGCTTACGCACCCCATTGGGATTTAGATGGAAATGCAAATAAATCAATTTGGAAATTATTGGATGAAGTATTACAACAAATTCCTGGGCATGAAACATTTTTTTGGGAGGTGACTTAAATGGACATGTAGGAGTAGAACGAGATGGTTATCCAAGAATACATGGAGGTTTTGGTTTTGATATAAGAAATGAAGAAGGGAAAACTATCTTAAAATTTTCTAACAAACACATTTTTTTTAAAAAGATAAGAACATTTAATAACATTCAAAAGCGGAGAGAATAAAACTCAAATAGACTATTACTTACTAGAAGATGAGACTTGTACACATGCAAAGACTATAAATTTATACTAGGTGAAAGTTTAATAAATCAACATCGTCTATTAGTAATAGATTTAACAATTAAATGATTTAAGTATTGAAAAGAGAAAATAGGCTATCAAAATATAAAATGGAAGGATTTAAATGGATGCAAAGAGATTGAATTTAGATAGAAGTTCATGTTAACCGTGAAGTGGAATTGAAACGACAATGTTAACAATATTTGGTCAAAAATAAAGAATGATATCGAGAAAAATGGTACGCGAGTTTTAGGTGAAACTAAAGGAGAAAGATTCGTAAAAAAGAGACTTGGTGGTGGAATGAGAAAGTGCAAAAGATAATACAAAAGAAGCGAGTAAATTTTAAAGAGTGGCAAATGAGTAAAAATCAAGAATATTTAGAAAAGTATAAGAAGTTAAAAAGTGAAGTAAAAAATATTGTTAGAAATGCGCAACAAAATGCACTAAATAATCTTTATAATAAATTAGGTACCAAGGAAGGTGAAAAAGATATATTTAAATTGGCAAAGAATAGAGATAGACTGACAAGGGATATGGCTTCAGTTAAGTGTATTAAAGACATAAATTAAATATATTAATTAACGATAAAGAAATTGTAGATAGATGGGAAGAGTATTTTCAGAGATTATTAAATTAAGAATATCTGAAAAAAGATGTCAAGAACATTGAACGGAATATAAGAATGGTATGTCCGATTACTGAAAAAGAAGTAGATATTTTAATAAGAAAAATGGGAAAGAATAAAGCGGTTAGACCATATAAAATACCCATAGAGGTTTGGAGAACCCTTGGAAGTTTATGGTTGAATGGTTAAAAGGCTTATTTAATAAAATTTTAAGAAAAGGAAACATGCCAGATGAGTGGAGAAAAAGCACCATAATACCATTGTATAAAAATAAAGGGGATATACAAAATTGCGATAATTATAGAGGAATCAAACTGATAAGTCAGACTATGAAATTATGGGAAAAAGGTTATAGAAGAAATATTAAGAAATGAGTCAACTATCTCGAAAAATCAATTTGGATTTATGCCAGGGAGATCCACCACGGAAGCTATTTACTTATTAAGATAATTAATGGAGAAATGTAGAAGTAAGAATAAAAACTTATAGATGGTCTTTATAAATTTAGAAAAGGCTTATGATAGAGTACCTAGGAATATAATTTGGTGACCTGAGGAAAATAATCCCTATGAGATATATTAAAGTTACTGAATATATGTTTGATAACACAAAGACTAGAGTAATGACTATATGTGGAGAAACTAATGACTTTGCGATTTAAGCGGGTTTACATCAAGGATCGGCCTTAAGTCCTTAATTATTTGTCATAGTTTTAGATGAGATTACTAAGGAGATACAAAAAGATATCCCATGTTATATGTTGTTTACGGATGATATAGTTTTAATAGACACTTCAAAGGAAAGCTTAGCAATGAGAGTAGATACTTGGAGAAAATCCTTGGAATCTAAAGGACTAAAAATCAGTAGAAATAAAATGGAATTTATGGAATGTAAACTTAATAATGAGGCATCGAGTAACATAATGTTAAGGATTGAAGTAAAAGTGATAAACCAAACTAATAAATTTTTTCATCTAGGTTCAATGTTACAAAGTAATGGGGATATTGATGAGGATGTTATGAATAGAATATCAACTGGTTGTATGAAATGGAGACAAGAGAGTGGAGAGTTGTACGATAAGAGGATAACTAATAAATTAAAAGAAATTTTTTATAAAACATTTGTTTTCCCAATGACCTTCTATGGAGCAGAGTGTTGGGCGTTAAAGAAGAAACATGAACAAAGTCTCCATATTAGTGAGATGAGGATGCTTCGGTGGATGATAGGAATTACTATAAAGGACAAAATTAAAAACCAATACGTGAGAGAAAAGTTAGGAGTAGCTCCCATTAACTATAAATTAAGAGAAAGTAGACTTAGTTGACATGTGTTACGTAGACCAGTATATGCCCCTATAACAAGAGGAAGATTGTTGGAAATAGAGAGTAAAAGAGAGAGAGGTCTCCCTAAGCTATTATGGGAAGAAATCATTAGGAGAGACCTTGAGGAATTAAACTTGAATGATAATAATGCATATAATATATTAGAATGGAAAAGGAGAATACCCATATGATGGGATTAAAGCAAGGATGATGATAATGATGATGATGATGATGATGATGAAGGTAGATGAGAGCACTACCTTTGAAATATGTTGAAGAATGATGGTATATTATTGAATTTTACTGTAGAATGATCATATATAAGTGATACTTGATAAGATATTTGTTTCATTTATTGTATTCTTCATTACCCACTATTTTGTAATTTTTTTAGGAGATGGGATAAGTTTTACATACGAAATGTTAGAAGATGATCGAATAAAAAATTTGAGAGGAATGGGAAATGGGAAGAGGATGGATATTTTATTAACGTTTCTCCATACCATCATTTAATACTTTAAACTTAACTAGAATATATTACTACTCTTGTGATATAGACAAAAGAATGGGTTGAGACAATTGAGGTTTTTGAATAGAGTAATTCTAGGGATATCCTTGAATTGGAACCAAAAATAAGATGCGATGATGTATCACATATCCATTGGTTGGTGTGTGAAGTTCCCATGGGGTCTATTCAAAATACCAACCAATGCATGTCTGACACATCACCGAATTTTATTTTTAGGTATCATTTTGAGGGTCTCTCTATAATTACTCTTGAGAATAAAGGGGTAGATGAAGAGTCAAAGATACAGTGGGAGATGGTGAGATGTCATCGATTAACATTTCGGATGAGAGAGAGAGCATGCGTGGGGTAATAATGTATGAGATAGATCATTGCTTTAAGAAAAGCATAGAAAAAGAGAGGCTTGAATTGAAAGAATGAAAGGGATATATGTTACCCAACAAATAACTTTATGATAACTAATATTGGAAATATGTCAAAGGAAGAAGGTGGAGCTTCTGTTTTATATGTTATATCATATACCGTGATAGACAAGTTGCTACCGTTATAAACATGGAAGTGAATATGTCACTGAATTGACCTACAATTTCCATGTCTCACATTAGTAAGTTATTTATTCCTCGAGTTATGATGGCCAACTTAATGCAATGTTGGATTTGGTTATATAACGATCACTTTTAATAGCATTATGAAAGTTAATTGGCATAATATGGGACAAATGGGAGAATGTTAGGTATTATCTTTGTGTGGCAAATATAATATAGTTTAACATGAGCTAAATTAAATAACCATCTAAACCCACTACTTATTGGTTATGAAAAGTTATTTCCTACTGGTCCACTTTGATGGATCAGTGAAAATTATTTTAGTTATTCCCAGGAAACTGTCATCTCTATCAACATATCTAAGTGACACCAATACATTAAAAGTCCAAAATTATCTCACCTTTTTATAGAGTCTTTATCACGATCATTGACCGTACTAAACAAAACACGTATTTTCGGCCACAGTCAATGACTCTGATAAGGCCCTCACAAAGCTTGTCACGATCAAGGATCATGACAAGTTGGTTATATAAGATCATTTTCATGGTCAAGTACCATGATATTACTAATAAAGTCTCAACCTAATAAAACCCTATTTTCACCCCCGCCTTTCTCTTTTCCATCTCCTCTCTCTTCAACATGGCTTCCAACCTCTTCCTAGGTCAAAAACCCTAATTTTCTTACAAGCATAAGGTATGATTTGTATATATATATATATATATATATATATATATATATATATATATATATATATATATATATATATATATAGTGTGTGTGTGTGTGTGTGTGTGTGTGTGTGTAGTTCTTCAACATGGGTTTTTTATAGAAGAGAGACAGACCCCCCATATATATTATTAAAATAATATAGAAACAGCCTCTTCAGTAACAAGTAGCTCATACAAGATGAAATCAATCGAGATTTGAACCCAATGACTCGATTCGGAAAGCAATAAATATGAGCTTTTATAAGTAAACTCATTACATATATAGAAAAATAAATGAAAACCCCAAAATTGTTTGAAGAAACCGATTTGAGGATATCAACATATATAAAGATAAAAAAAAGCCCTCTAGAATAATAGGAAAGACTCTTAAAAGAATCATATATCACCATCTCCTTCATGAAGATCCCGTGATTAGCCAGATTATCTGCCACCGAATTTGCTTCTCTATAACAATGATTAATAGAGTAATCAATCAATTTAAGAAGCCCTTCCATTTCTGATTAAGTATTAGGAAGATGCCAAATATGTTTCCAGATATGCTTGATGATGTTTACTAAGGTTTGAGAATCAAATTTTATGTTAATAATAGAAATCTTATGTTGAATTTCCAGTTGAAGACCTTATTTAAGAGCTTCTATTTCAGCAAATAAATTTGAGCCAAATCCTAAACCTTTAGCAAACCCAATAATGAACATGCCCTTGTGGTTTTTAATGATCCCTCCACAAGAGCTAATACTAGGGTTCCCTTTCATTAAAATGTGAATATTTTAATTTGAGATTTATTTTGACTTCATTATAATGTGATTTACTATTATAAACTAGTTGCATATACATGTATGGTTTTGACATTGGTTGGAATTGTGAAAAAACTAGGATTGAACATTCAAACCATTCTTCATTAGAATGTGAATATATCACTTTGATATTCAGTTGGTCATCATTATAATGTGTTTGACTATTGTAAACTAGTTATATATACATGTATAGCCTTGACATTGTTTGGAAATAATTTGTACAAAAACTAAGTTTGAATAGTCAAACCATTCTTCATTAGAATGTGAATATTTGACTTTGATATTTGTTTGAACTTCATTATAATGTAATGTTATCATTTTGGTTAAAATATATAATTTATGGGTTTATTTAAAAATATAAAGGATGTTGGGTGAAAATGGCAAAGAACACAATGACTATTTTTAAATTTTTGATGTTCTTCAAATGAACCTAGGGTTTGAAATTTGAATTAGATTAGGTTTTCATTAGAATTAAAACCAATTTTGTACATATATGTGGCTTATTGTTTCAATATGATAGTGTTGTGGGCCTCATGAAACACATTTTTTGTTAAGACTTAACTTCTTTATTATTATCCCATACTTATTGTTGGGTAATTGCGGAGTTTGTGTTGGGTTATTATTAGGTTGTTGTTTGATTATTGTTAATTAGGTTGTTAGTTAGGTTATTAATTAGGTGGTTAATTAGGTTGTTATTGGTTTGTGCTTGTGTATGATTTAACTTTCCCTTCTGTTTACACATGGTAGCACTACACCAAAAAAAGCATCTGACATGGTTTAAAACTGTGCCAGGTCAAATCTGACACGATTTTGAACTATGCCAGAATTAGGTGTTCCAAAATGACCATTTTTTTCTGGCACGATTTAAAAGTGTGCCAGATTTGGCAAAACAAAAACACTTCTGGCACACTTTTAAACCATACCAGAATTTGATATTTCTGGCACACTTTTGACACAGTTTATAACTGTTCCAGATTGAACACATTTTTGCACACTTTTGGTACAGTTCAAAACAGTGCCAAAATTTGATACACTTTTGTCACGGTTTTGAACTGTGCCAAATTTTTGGATCAAATAAAAAAAATATTAAAAAATAAGAAAATTCACAAATTGTGAATCTCTCACGTTATTGATAAACGCATGTACACACAAACTTCAAAATATTACAAGTCTTAACAGTTAACAAATCAAAAAATAATTGGGCAGAGTTTCCTCTATTTTGTGGACATTCTAAAACATGCGTAATGTAAAGCCCGCACGGCCATAAAATATAACAATAAATTTACAAAAGTCCGCACAGCCATAAAAGTTAGCAATAAAACTACAAAAGCCCGCACAGCCATAATACAAAAAAAATAGAATTATGAATATTAACGACATTAAATAAATAATTTTCTTGTTGTAAACCATTGACTTTTTAGTGTGTTTCATGTGTATTAAAGTTGACGATAAAATGTTATCCTGCAAAACAATAGGATACAAACAAGAGATTAAATTAGTAATCAAGCAATTTTTAAAAAAAATATTATTCAAGCTGAAAAATTTCATATACGAGTTACAATTATTATTATATTCTCAAACCGAAAGCTTTGTTACTACGTGGCCAACTCCTACGAGTCACATTAGTCACATACGAGGTGTTAGTGCTTCTTACGGGACCGCTTGATGACTGATTTAAGTTTTCACCCTCAAACGACATGTTTTTAAGCACAATCTAAATATTTTCAAATTATCGTCATATTCTCAAACCAGGAGACCCGTGACTATGTGGTCAGTTCTTACAAGTCACATTGGTCCCGTGCGAGGTGTTCATGCATCTTACGGGGCCGTTTGGGGGATGGTTTGGGTTTTCACCTTTTAACGGCTTATTTTTAAACCTAATCTAGATAATTTCAAACTATCGTCATATTCTCAAACCGGGAGATCGAGAGTATGCAGTCAGTTCCTATGAGTTATACATTAGTCTCGTGCGAGGTATTAGTACCTCTTACGGGGCCATTTGAGGGCTGGTTTAGATTTTCACCCTCTAACGACATGTTTTTAAACCTAATCTATATATTTTCAAATTACCATCATATTCACAAACTGAGAGACCCATGACTACACGATCAGTTCCTACAAGTTACATTGGTCTCATGCGAGGTGTTCTTGCCTCTTACGGGATCGTTCGGGGCGAATTTGGGTTTTCACCCTTTTATTGGCTTATTTTTAAGTCTAATCTAGATATTTTAAAATTATCATCATATTCTCAAACTGGGGACCCCACGACTACGCGGTTAGTTCCTACGAGTTACATTGGTCCCGTGCAAGGTGTTAGTGCATCTAACGGGTCCATTTGCGCGCTGGTTTAGATTTTCACCCTCTAACGACATGTTTTTAAGCCTAATCTAGATATTTTTAAATTATTGTCATATTCTCAAATTGGGAGGCCCATGACTACGCGGTCAATTTCTACAAGTCATATTGTTCCCGTTAGAGGTGTTCATGCCTCTTACGTGGCCGTTTGGGGTCTGGTTTGGGGTTTCACCCTTTTTTCAACATGTTTCTAAGCTTAATCTAGATGTTTTCAAATTATCATCATATTTTCAAAGCAGGAGACCCGTGACTATGCGGTCAATTCTTATTAGTTACATTGGTCCCGTGCGAGGTGCTCGGTCCTCTTACGGGGTCGTTTGGTGATTATTTTGGGTTTTCGCCATTTAAATGCATGTTTTTAAGACTAAGTCTAGTGATTTGGAAATTATCGAGTTCCTACGACTCATATTGGTTATTATTTTTGGAAATTGGTTTGTTTTCTTTATCATCGCATTAACCAAATGTTCAACTCACATGTGTGTATTCAACCCAACCATAAACTACCTAAGTCATTCGATCAGTTCTACATAAATACTAAAGATCTTTACAAATTCATCAAATAGTACCGTAAGTGTAGCCACTTCCAATACATCCTTTTTAGTGCTTGCAAAGAAAACTTCCATCTTTTACTTCCTGTTATGATAACATATAAACATAGAAAAATGAACATTAAATGTTTGAAAATTAACATCGTAGAATCGGCATCCTATTAAACCTTGAAAATGAAATCGAACAAAAAACAAGAACATAAACAAAATAATAACAGATCTAAGAGATAACAAAAAGGAAATGGAGATGAGACTGACTAAGATTGGATAGGAAACAGAGTCAAAATTGAGGAAGGACCCAGCTTTGGCACAGGACAGCGATGGGTTCGGGGAGAAGAAAGATTCTTGATGAAGCTTCAAAGTGTGGGATAAAAATGTTGGACTTGCTATGTTATAGTACAATAGTCTACCTAATAGATTGTCCTGATCTATAAAATTTGGCCTGTGCATTTTTGTAAATAGAACTCTATTGACCTTGTTGGATACTCACATGTCCTGTGTGGCTATTTTATATATGAAATTTAAACACTTAATGGATTTCTTGTAATGCCAACCAGACATCTTACAGTACATAAGAGTTATCTCACAGGGTTGTACATTTTGTTTCATACTTTCATGGCATGTTTTTAAACTTTGGAAAATATAAGAAAAGAAGCCCAAGAGGTATATGGTTAGGCAGGCTGAAAACGAGTTGAGACCGTATAAGTATACTAGGTTCATCTCACACCGGGTTCGTATCTTGTTTATATTGTTTATTCCTCACATTTAACATTTAGTGTCTTCATAGTGTATAACGAGTTTCATGTAACACGTTTATATAATCAAGCCTAAAGGGTCATCTCATTAACAACCTAAATCCTAACAATGAGCGTAGAAAATGGACTTCGCATTTTTCTGCCATGTTGAAACATGACCACATCACGAAGGAATTATGGTAAAATCGGGTCTCAAGTTTCTTTGACTTTTCAACCTACACTTTGTATCATACTTTTGTGGCATTTGACAAATATCACATCCAATATCTGATCTAATACTATGGATTTGTGAGTATACCTCGTGAAACAGAGGTTTATTGTAAATAAATGAGAGCATACCATGAACCTATAACCTATATATATAATCATACCTTGAAATTTTAAATTAGACCATGAATAAGACCAGAACCCACATCCATAAATCAGATCATGAATCTATAATCTACTTGCATTAATTTTAAAGACAAACAAAGGTAAGAAAAGAGTATCCGCTGTCACAATTTAAAACTTGGTAATAATCCATGGTTACTAAATTAATATCATTGGTGTATATCATTATAAACTAACAAATTTAAACAAAAATAACCAAACTGGAATAGAGAGAATACCTTAAGCCAAATGAACAGTATAAAAATGTTATAACATTAAGACTTTAAAAATAAAAATAGAACATAGATAATACCTTAACTAAACATTTGATATATTCCCTGCGAAAAAATGATCACCAAGAATGTAGTCAAATTTCATAAAGTCAACCAAATTTGATATATTCAAAATTTCAAAACTTCAAATCCCCTGACTTTGCTTCAACAAGTAGGTTTAATCCACAAAATATTAATACAGTAATCAAAAACTAAAATCCAAAACATCCTATTTTAAACCCAAAATAGTCAAGCATGCCTTATTATTAAATTATGATGAAATCACAAAAGAAATTAACTTGTTTTAAGATCCATTACAACCAATGGAATATCCTATAAAAACAGCCGGCACACAGTGTGAACTGATCATGAACTTAACTAAACTAAACAAATCCTTATGAGTGTCTACACAACTCAACATTTTAGCAGGATCCTCACATGGGAGTTTTGATGGAAAAAAACATTTGAACAAACAAAGAATCTTTTAACCATAGACATAACCTAATAGAAAATACACAATTTCATATACCAAAAAAGCAAAAAGATCATATAAATAAAGATTTAAAGAATACCTGGGGTTTCAAAACCAAATCTAAACAGGTGATACATACACCAAAATTCGAATTAAGGGTTTGTATACATACACCACTGATATAAAAATAAACCCTAAGAATTTTATAGAAAATAAACCCTAAGAATATCATAGAAAATAAACACTAAGAATATCCATCGGTGGAGACCCAACGAGTCGAATACAAACTGATAACTACAAAAGAAAACCAATGATTAAATCAATAACACAACGATTCAATCAACAATAGAAAATGAAAAACACTTAAAACTTAGTTGGCCTTAGAAAATCGTACCTCGAAAATGAAGATGAAGATGTTCTTTTTTCAGAACTGAGAGAAAGAGGGAGGTCAAAAGAGGGGTGAGCGAGAATGCGAGGGGGACCCTCAAAGTTAGTAGAATAATTTTTTTAGGGCATTCTATATTTTAGTCAAGTGTACTCAATTTTGGCACACTTTAAAATAGTGCTAAATTTTGGCACTATTTTAAAGTGTGCCAGATTGTCATTAAACCGTGCCAAAATTTGGCACAACTTTAAACTGTGTCAGATTTGTAATGTCGGGTGTGCCAAATTGTTATTTTTAGTGTAGTGTAGGTAAAGATTCTTACAAGCTATGATGGGGTATCTTCTATACAAATAGTGGACTGGTTAGATAAATAGACTCAGGAATGTGTACCATAGAGGCACTAATGAGTTTGTAAAATTTACAAATAGGCATTTTAATAGTGAAGAGTTCGCTTGTATTTTCACACGTTATATAAATGGTCAAATTATTTGAGTGGGAAATACCTGAATTACATTTTCTTAAATGGGTAATGCTAGTAGATTATCAGGTGTGAGTTTTTCATACGAAAATACATTATCCCTTCGTACCTGAACAACATCCCATACAACCATCAAGAAGGATAGTGGTAAAATTACAGGAGGATATCGTAAAGAATAATATGTTAGATGGTCTAATAGACGATGCTTATGGAGATCATGTGTTGCAAGACAATGAGGATTATGATATTTCTTGTGAAGGGGAAAATAATAAATTTTTTTGTGGAGGTTTTAGTACTCACAACGGTGTTAGGATAATCCTTAATGATGATTACCTAAGTTTTAAAGTCAAATTGACCCAAATTTTGTATTCTAATTATGACAAATATCACCCAACTTTGTATGCCATAATTGGTTTGCATAGTTTGAATAGCCATTTTGGTTTATTTGGAAATAGCGTGACTGGAATTCTGAGGTGGGTGAAAGATTTTCTCCCCAAATAGATCACGTTACCAAATAAATATCTTACTTTGAACAACTAATTTAAAAAATAGGAATGGAGTATAAATCAACCCGTGCTTGCAAGTATGATTGCATACTATACCAGAATGAGTACAAAAACCATGGCCATTGTACGTTATATGGGGAACCTAAATATGTGACAGAGCATGGTTCAAATGATAAGACAAGCTCTCAAAAAAATTTATCGTGATCGGGTAAGAGTTGAGGACAAGAATCCTTATAAAGTCGATTATGCTACCAATATGATAACGGTAGACTTGTATAAGAAAAAGAGCAAGAGGATATGAATAACATATCATTTCTTTGTGCATTTATAATGTTTTACTCAGAGTATATCAACAATTAATTGTGGTTAGTCATCTAACACGAGCCAAAGCATCTCACTAATAGTGCGGATGACCTGAGAGCGACTATCAATCTGTATCGGATGACAACATGAACTTAAATTAATTTCTAGATTATTTAGATAAGAATATTTATTTGGGTGTTAATTTGGATCGAGTTTAGTAATTTTAGTTGGGAGGATGGTGAGAATTCCAATTTGCAATTTCATGTATATAGTTTGTTAAGTAATTGATTTCAATTTGTGTTTTGTAGTTCATTAAATTTAATGTGGGTTGTTATATTCAAGCGTTGAAAATTCTAAGTGTATACACCCCATTCGGCTCCATGAATGTATCACTACTTGGCATGGTCTCCCAAAGGCTCAAATGAAGTTTAAACATCAAAGCCACCCAAAATACCTCATTAAAAGTCCAAAAGCCTAGAGGACTAAAAATGTATCGTCCAAACCATCCCAAAACAAGCCCAAAAATAAGGGGATACATGTTTGCCCGATTGGTCCTGGGTGTACAGTACCCATGGTCGATCGGTCCCATAAGAGGACCTATCGATCCTGTTCACCAGACAGTTTGCCTATAAAAAAGGGATCTCGTGTACCATTTTAGAAGGCATTCACTTTTCTCTTAAAGGATATCTTTTTGTCCAGAAGTGCTTTCTGTCCAAAAAAAGGCCCAAAACACTCTCACTTTACCTTCAAAACCCCTTCCAACACTACAAAAAAAGTACATTTTTAGACTGAGCCTTTTAAGACGGCTAAAATTAGCGGTCTTAAAAACTACTAGTTTTTAAGAACACTTTTATTACCCATCCCAAAAAGTCATTCTAAAGAGACTGCATATTAGTAGCCATCCCAATAGGTATGCCTTATGAGACAGCTAAAATCAATTTATGTTCTCTCTTAATAATTTCAACTCTCCCACTTATAACTTTTATATTAGTCACTTATAATGTCTCATTACCCATCCCAAATAGTATAGAAAATGAGACGTCTTGTTAGTAGTCGTCCCAAACAGTATAGCAAATGATACGGGTGAAAATAATTTTGGTTCCCTCTGTGTGACTTCTATCAGCTGCCTTCTAACTTTCCTATAGCATTATATAAAGAAAAAAAAGAAAGGAAAATATCATTTTACTTCTTCAAAACCCGACAAAACAAAAGAAACCCTAAGCACCCCTACTTTCTTCTTCCTCACTCCCCCTCAGTTTGTGACAAGCTCAATAGTGGTCCAAAAATATTTGTTGTGCTCGATAAGTTAGAGATTGAAATTTGATCAGTTTCGAGGCAGTGGCGACAGAGATCATAGTGGGAACCATCTTCATTCGATCAAATTCAGGTATATCTTACCTAATATGTTTTATTTTTTATGATTGGATCATAATAGTGGTATTATGTGACTCTTCTCCTTATTTATTTCTTCAATTTTTTTCATTCCATTTATTGATATTCATTCTTTAACTATTTTTCTCGATGGCTACATTATTTACATATTTGTCTTTCAATCGTTGTTCATAGTATGTGAAAATGTTAAACTATAGTTTTTAGGCTTGAAGATGTAAAACTACTCAACACTAGCGTGTTTGTTTACTGATTTACATATTTGGTTTTAAGTTTTTGTTCATGGTATGTGAATATGTAAACTATGATTTTTAGGCTTGTTTCACATGATGTGTATGTAAAAATGCTCAACATAAGCATGTTTGTTTGTTTAGAGATTTAAATATGCTTCAATGGTTGTTCATAGTATGTGAAAATGTAAACTTTTTTTTAGGATTGTTGAAGATTATAAGTATGTGAAAATTAGCATGTTTGCTTGTTAACTGGTATACACATTTTAGTTCAATTGTTGTTCATAGTATGTGGAAATATTAACCTGAGGCTTTTGGTAAAGTAAATTTGAATTATCATATTGATAAATTTATTATTAGGATATTGAGAGCACTGAGAAACAATTAACTAATGGTCTTGTTTTGAATGATGTTCATTTAAGAAGTGTTGATCTATAGTTGTATGAGGCGTTACCATCATAAATGGTATCTCACAAGGTCTCCTCACATTAACTTTAGAGAAAATAGAGAGTTTGCACTAAATTTCATGTTTAAATAGAATGATATAATTTCACGATATGCCTAGGATGAAAATAGTCCCATTCCATAGGATGTGTAATGGTTTGCGTACATATGGGTTAGTTGTCATGTTGAAGAAGAAATGACCATGTTTCTAAACATGGAAGATCACGACCTTCACAAGTAAGTCGAGACCTTCTTATTATTTATCTCCTTCCCGTTCTTGATAAACTGCACTCGAGAAAATTTTCTAATAGGAAAGTTATGCTGATTAACATCTATCTCTTAGACACCACTTAATTCTAACGTCGACTGCCACCAAAACTAAGCCGGGTGCGAGTATATAAAATACTATTCGTAGCATATGACAGATATGAGACATTTAAAAAATCAATCCGCAAGATAAATAATGTAATCAATCCCAAATGATAATAACCAACTATGCGATAAAAGATCCATCACCATGCTAAACTCCAAATAATAAACTAATCTCCAATAGTATAAAACTGAATAAACTCCAACTGAATCCACAATGAGATATTTGAATAAAAACCCATACAAATTTGGGACTGAATGGCCCAATAAAACCATAAACTGAGTCTCAATGTAAAAACGAAGGAAAGGATACTAAACTAAACTAATAAAGTAAATAACTCCAGCTGCACCTCCAAGAAAATCTCCAAATAATCATATGTAGCTTCTCCAAACTTATTCCTGAAAAGGTTAGTTAATGCACGAGGTCAGAGCCCCGATGTAAAGTGCGAAGGTGTGATAATTGATTAAATTAATTCGCAAGTTTCCAATTAAACCTTATTTAATTAGAGTCTATATAAACTAAAGTAAATCAACCCCTAAACATGCATCTATGTGTGTGCGCGTGTCAAACCATAAATATATGAAGCACGTGACACAAAGTTAAGGAAAAAAAACCTTTCGAGTAAAACCTTTTATTTCTAGTGTAGAGGGGGCTTGAAGGTAATTCTGAGATTAGGGATAATTCCCTAATTGGAAATAGTATTTGAGATTAAGCAACCGAGGCAGCTCAAGCGTGGAAACTCAGCGAGGCAGCTTGGCGTGGCAACTTATACTTTAGCTTGTTGTGTTAGTCATATTGTATCTTTGTTTATATTGACTATTAGCTATAACGATTGTAAAGATGTAATGAGAATAATGAACCTGTGTGAGGTCAAACGGTACTCGCGAGAGACCAGGCTTGGCAGGGCCTGAGAGAGCTTTCATGCTCTATCGAACGACCTCACCGTGGGAATTTTAGAGGGACTTGGTTTGGAGGATTGATAAGTAAGGCACCGTTGGGGCTTGTCCTGATCATCTTAGATACACCTGGTAAAACACCGAAGGACCCTGACTGTGGAACCTCAGGTGGAGAAGCTTGGAGTTCCATTGGGCGTTGAGTCATGAAACAAACAACCCTATACTTAATGTCACATCTACTGTAGGTGATGTCACTAGCCAGCTAAATAATGTCAGACATGCACTTGAGTAAACCACCGTGGTATTTGGGGCTGTCAGGCAGTTGGTGAACCACCTCTGCAACAACAGCCCCCTGACACACAGTGGTTAGGAAAAAGGCATGTCTTGGCATTTAATGTTTATGACGTGGAGACGACTAGTGCATCAGGCATTTAATGTTGTGACATAAAGTGTGAGGGATGTCTTTCATAGTATTAAATGACTGAGTTGCCTCGGAGGTGGTGTGGGGGGCTATTTAAGGACCCCAACCACCTTTGAGGAAGGGATAGATCCTTTTTTAGGATTGAGGAGTTATTGCTAGAGAGAATACACATCAGAGAGAGAGAGAGAGAGTTATTGCAAACCAAAGAGTTTACTCACTCACCATTGTTATTTATTATGAAGCTTTTAATACTTGACAAAGATTCTTGAGGGTGTTCGGTGTGTTTTCTACCTGCCTGCCAGGGTGTATCTAGGGTGCTTACTTCTCTCTCCCTCTAGCTAAGTTACTTCTAAAGTTCATTACTATTTTCTGAGTTATACACGAGAGATTTGTGAGTTTAAATCGACCTCTATCCTCATTAGGCTTGGGTTGGCATGTTCTATCACTAATCCAAAGTTTTGGGCTAATTAACTTATCATTACCATACTTAAAAAGGGTTTACGCCTCCATCTACATTCTAAAGTACCCTCTTACATTTGATGACTCTGCTGGGGAGGAATTATCCTAAGTAAGGAGTATGGCACAAGATAACGCTACTTAAAGACTCAACTTTGATGATATTCAACATAATGAAGAGCAGGCTACGAGGGAGAAAGAGGCCCTAAGGGATGGGGCTCCTAGAGTAGAGGTACCTCCGGTTCCAACGACGATATGCCTTCGAGGGGCGACACAACCTTCCACGAGCGCGGGGTTGGAACCCGCCCAGATGGCGCTACTCATGAGCAAATTTTATGAGTTTTTGCAAACCCCAGTAGCTTCAACTATGCTGGGAGGATTGGAGTCTAATGCTTTCGTAACACCAGGGGTAGCTCCAACGTCCCCACCAAGTGCATATATTGCTGGAACGATCCCAGTAAGTATACCCTCTGTTGTGAATCCAGCAGTCATAATTTTAGGAGTTTCAACAGCACCACCGGTAACGTTCATTTCAGTCACAACGGGCACTCAGCCCATGGCCCTGCTGCTAGTTGCCCTGGTGGTATCGCCCATGGAGGAAATGAGAAAAGAGATGCAGAAGGAGATGTTGAAGTTCATACAAGTTTCCTCGTAATCCGTTGGCAAGGTGGCTTCGGTTTATGATGACTTTCGAACACCTTATCCTCAGAAATACAACGATGAGCCTTAACCAAAGGACTATATTCCCCCTATCTTTGAAAAATATACAGGGAAATATGGGAACCCGAAGGATCACATTAAGCGTTTTGTTGAACACTTGGGAGCTTGTTGAAATGATAAGAAGCTTAGATTGAGGGAGTTTTCCAAATCCCTAACCGATAAGGCATACACCTGGTACTCCTATTTGACTCCCAACAACGATTCTACGTGGCAGGAGATGCATGTATTATTTGTCCAAAAGTTCTTTCTGACAAAAGATGAGTTCACCTTGACCCAACTTAATAGGGAGAAGCAAAGACCTTGGGAGGAGGTGGTGGCCTATGTTCGAAGGTTCAGGGAAAGGTCCCTCGATGTAAGGGAGGAGGCCAAAGAGTCCAAGTTATTACAGATTTGTGCTGAGGGACTGCTTCCTGAATACATCTACCATCTTATCAATGAGATGCGCGAGCGGACTTTTGCGGCATTCTTAAAAGCGGTGAGAAACATTTCTTTGGTGGTTCGACCCAATTCGGTGGTGGCACCCATGATGTTTAGGCAGCCGATGCAACCCGCAGGGGGGAGGTCTCAGCCCCCACGGGTAGGGTACGCTGAGGGGGAAGATAGGGGAAAGGCACCAAAGAGGGACAACAAGAGGAAGTTTGTAAGAGACAGAGAAGACCCACCACCGTTGCCTTGCACGATAGAAGAGGCTGTGAGTTGTTATAACGCGATGGTCCAAGGGGGAACAATTTATGAACCAAAAGGCATTCCGATGGAAGAACCCAATGCTGCAACGAAGGTGAATCCTAAATATTATCAGATTCATCGAAAGATCTATCATCCAATGGAGAGCTGTTTCACGCAAAGAAGAATCATTGACAAGTATATGAAGGCGGGAACGTTGCAGATCCCCCCACAAAATGTTAACAACAATCCACTACCAGCGCATGGGGCCAATCTTGTGGTAGCCTATGATGCATAGGCGGAGAGAGAGGAAGGAGAGGAGTACGAGGATGCTTTAGAGATTTGCACCAGCGGAATGGCTAACATCGTATTAGCTTACGATGAAGCAAGCGCCAAGGATGTGGAGGATGTATATGATGCCGAAAGCGAAGAGGTAGACCCAACCTTAGAATATGGGGCAGTTTCAAAATCCTCAAAGTTCACTTGGTTCTTCGAACAAGTGGGGATTCCAAAGGAGAGCAGGCTGGAGATAACCCAGGCGATACTTGATATTTTGAAAAAGAACGCGGTCCCTTCGCTGAGATGGAATGGACCTATGGACAAGTTGGTTAGAAGGTTTCTGTCAGAAGTAACCTTCAGTGACGCAGATAGGGCTGTAAGGTTCCCTCACAACAGGCCATTGTATGTGACCGCCAGGGTCAACGGAGTTAGCTTTGCAAGGACACTTATGGATGGGAGAGCTTCCATCAATATTATGCCAATCAACTCCTTCCACGCAGCCAATATTTCAGAAGAAAGGTTGGTCCCCATGCCCTTGGTGATTTCGGGGTACGATAATCAATCTTACAAGTCCATTAGGTACGTTAACATTGGGATTGTAATGGGAAATCTGAGTTACCATATCAAGTTCCACGTAATAGAGAGTTCAACTTCCTATCATGTACTAATAGGAAGGGTGTGGATGCACAACCAAGGCCTAGTTCCTTCTACATATCACCAATGTGCTAAAGTGAATGTCAAGGGCACAGAGGTGACCATAATGTCCACAAAGAGGCCCTTCGCTGTTGAAGAAGCTCATTTGGTGGATGCAACATTTAACACAGAGCTAGAAGAAGATGTCCGGATCTTGACAAGAAGAATAGAGGGAGCGTGGGTTCCCTCGATCAGAGAAAGGATGGGTCCCTTGGTCGAGCAGAAGAGGGCGGTTACAAGCGATACAAAGGAAGTGGCCGAAGAAGCTCACAAGGTGGCCCCTCGACCCCAAGGCATCACGAAGCATCTTAAAGACAAAATGAGACCCAAATTGGACCCAATGGAGCATGAGGTCTAACGACAGAGCGTGCTGAGTCGGTTCTCAGGAGAAAAAGTGTCTGAAGCTTCTAGAGAGAAGAACAGGAAGGCGATCACCACTACCAGCAGGCAATGTAAGAAAGTCATTACCGAGGAAGGAAAGGTGGTGTATCGATTGTAACGGTGTGATTGGGCGGCTGAAGAAACTGAGGACGAGGTTGACCCGATATATGAATTTTTTTTGGTAGATCAACGGGGGAAGTTCATGGTAATAGATAATTCTAGCATACAGGAATTCATGGAAGAAGTTTCCAAGGAACCAGATTACATGGCAAATCAGCCAAAACCCCAGGCGCAAGAGTTGGAATAATTAAACCTGGCAAAAGAAGGAGAAGATCCATGACCCATCTTCATCTCGAAGGATCTCAACAATAAAAAACGAGAGGCCTTGGTTGAATTGATTCAGGAGTTTATAGATGCCTTCGCATGGAAATACACAGAAATGGAAGGGCTGGATGAGGAAGTAAGCTGCCACAGGCTGAACGTAATGCCTTCAGCAATTCCAGTGAAACAGGCAATGAGAACGTACAAGCTCGAGATGGATCTAAAGATTAAATAAGAGGTACAATGCCTACTAACGATAAGGTTCGTCATAACTATACAACACCCACTCTAGCTATCTAGTATTGTCCCAGTAGGAAAGAAGGACAAAAACCAGATAAGGATCTATGTGGACTTCAGAGATTTGAATAGAGCTTGCCCTAAAGATGAATTCCCTCTACCCTCCATCGATAGCCTGATAGACGCAACGGCTGGTCATGATATGTATAGCTTCATGGATGGGTATGTGGGGTATAATCAGATCAAGATGGACCCCACGGACGCGGAGAAAATGGCATTCAGAACCCCGTTGGGTAACTTCATGTACAGGGTGATGTCGTTCGGCCTCAATAACGCTGGGGAAACGTACCAGAGAACGATGATGGCCATTTTTCATGACTTCTTTCATAAATTTATAGAATTCTATGTGGACGACTTGGTTATCAAATTGAAGGAGGAGGGGTCCCATTTGAGTGATTTGAGGAAGGTGTTTTCCCATTGTAGAAAGTATAAGTTGAGGATGAACCCATTGAAGTGTGTTTTTGGAGTAACGAGTGGGAAATTCTTGGGCTTTATGGTTGATCGAAAAGGGGTGAAAATGGACCAGGACAAACAGCGAGCGATCTTGGAAATGTCAAGTCCTAGAACGGTGAGGGAGTTGAAGAGATTCCTCGGTAAAGTCTCCTACCTTAGGAGATTTGTTCCTGGATTGGTCGAAGTAACACACCCGCTGATGCAGCTGTTGTGAAAGAGCACGAAGTTTAGGTGGTAAGAGGTTCACCAGGAGTCTTTTGCTGGGTTAAAGAAGTTGCTGGTTTCACCACAGAACATTGTTCCACACGGACAGGAACGCCATTGCAGTTATATCTCACATCTACCACGAGGTTCGTCGGAGCTTTGCTGGCCCAGGAAATTAATGGGAAAGAGCGACCAGTCTACTACCTCAGTAGAATCATACATGGGCTAGAGATTAGATATAGCAGCTTAGAAAGGCATTGTTTAGCCTTAGTCTTTGTAAAATAAAAACTTAGGCATTACATGCTGTCTTTTACAATTCATATTGTAACTAAATGCGATCCTATTAGATATTTATTAGAAAAAACTATATTGATTGGTAGGGCAGCTAGGTGGTTCCTCATCCTCTCAGAATATGACTTAAAGTGTGTAGTTCCTCGCGCGATCAAAAGACAGGCGTATGCCGATCTATTGGCAATCTTTCCTTCAGGAAGATTTGAACCACCTAAGGAAGACATTCCAGGAGGTGACTTACAAGACAATTATCTAGATGCAACTGAGGAGGAGTGGGCGATGCAGTTCGATGGATCTTCGACAGAAAGAAGGGAGGGAAAAGGGTTATTCTTTCGAAAGGAACGGAAGAGATTTTCCTTTCCTCCAAGTTATATTTACCTTGTTCCAAGAACGAAGCAGAGTATGAGGCATTGGTACTAGGGTTGTTATAGGCTCTTCAAAAGGGAATTCATTCACTCTGTATTAAGGGTGATTCAAACTTAGTGATCCAGCAAGTAAATGGAGAATATGCGTTAAAGCACATGAACCTGGCACCATACAGAACGATCATTCAGAGACTCCTCAGCCAGTTCCATCAAATTAAGATCAAGAGACATCCCAAAACAATGAATCACCATCTAGATGTGTATGCAACTATTGCCCAAAAAATAATCATGAGGATTTATACAACTATCGTCACGATCCAACAAAGAACAAATCCTTTGGTGGTGCAATCAATGCTACCAATGGGGGAGGACGAGGACTGGAGGGGAGAGATTAGGAAGCAGCTGGAGTCTGGCGAAGGGGCAATGGGACTAAGAGAGTTGGCCCAATATTTTACAAACTAGGGAAATATCTACTTCCTCAAACGCAGGTTATCCAGATGTATTGGCCCAGAAGAAGCAGAGCGAAGGTTGAAGAAAACACATGAGGAGCACTGCGAAACAACTGAGGTACCTCTGTATAGGAGAATTCAAAGAGGGGATATGTCTGGCCTAAATTGAAGCAGGACGCGATGAATCTACAATGGAGGTGCGATAAGTATCAGCATTTCTTCGAAGTAGCAGAATGTCATTTCATTGAAACTCAGGCCGACTGGAGGCAACCCTATATTGACTTCATTAAAGATGGAGTGGTCCCGACAGAGAAAATTGATGCGGTGAGACTAAAGTGAAGGGCCCCAAGGTTCTACATCCAGGAGGGGCAGCTCAACCGAAGGGATACTTCAACAGCCCATTACGTTGCATCACGAAGGAAGAAGCAGCTGAGGTCCTCAAACAAGCACACGATCCAGCTCACATAGGAGGGGCCAGGTTGTATGATCAGTTGATGACGTTGGGGTATTATTGGCCAACAACAGAAAAAGACGCTGTTAAGTTCGTTCGAAAATATAAATCTTGCCAACTACATGGAAACATGATCCATGACCCATCGGTGGATTTACACTCTCTGACAATGCCTTACCCTTTTCACACTTGGGCGTTTGACCTGGTGGGGGCAATACATCCTCCTTCGAGGGGGAGGATATAGATACTAGTTGCAACGGAGTGTTTCATAAAGTGGGCCGAGGCAATACCACTAAGAAGGGCAACGGCTGGGTTAGTGAGCAACTTTATCAGAGAATACATTATTTATTATTTTGGGATCCCAAAGGTTATTCTCTCAGATAACGGGAAGCCCTTTGTTAATTCAGAAATAATAATAATGCTCACAGATAAGTACTCCATTATTCACTATACTTCAACGGTGGCATACCCAAAGGGAAACGGTCAAGCCGAAGCGACTAACAAAATGTTGGTTAATATTTTGGCCAAAGTGATGGAGGACTTCCCAGGATCGTGGGACGACAAGATACCAGCTGTGTTATGGGCCTATCGAACAACCAAGAGGAAACCCATGGGGTACACTCCATTCTTGCTTATTTATGAGGTGGAGGCAATCCTTCCAGTGGAGCTAGTAGTTTCCTCAGCTCGATACACCTTACGAAGTAGCATGCTCCCTTAGAATAGACATGTTCAGTTGGAAGATTTAGACGAGCACAGGGATAATGCGATGCAACACTTTCAAATGTACGCGAAACAACTATCTAGGGCATATAATAACTTGGTAAGACCCAGGAAGTTCGTAGAAGGAGACCTCATTTTGAAAGTAGTAGTGAATCACATTAGGGGGCTTCCTCTACCGAAGTTTGCAGCCAATTGGGAGGGACCTTTTGTTATAAAAGAAGCTCATGACTCGGGCTATTGCTTAATTTCTAGAATGGAGGAAGACAAGCCATTTAAAATTAACAATAAATGGCTAAAGGTTTATCATGTGTAGACAATTAAGTTTGAACCATGATTGTAAGTAGTTGTTGTTATAAATATACAAGTTTTAGTTATGACTTGAACAGAATGAAAGAGTTACAGAAATATAGAAATTTATAAAGCAGTTGTAACATACAGACGAATGGGATAATACACATTTTTCATTCATTTGTAAACGATAGAGCATTAAAAAATTAGGAACTACTGCCCAAGAATTACATAGAAAGAAGCAAGAGGAAAATATATATACAAGAGCTGACTATCCTAAGAGGAGCCATAGGTCCGAGGACGAGAAAAAATCTCCAGGAAGGCCCAAAGAGGCTGCAGCGCAAGACTATTAGGCATCGATGGAAACCTCCAACCTCGTTTGTACTTGTGCACGTTCAATAAGGAGTCTTTCTCATTTCATCTTGGCTAGGCACAAAGCTTCTTCATCATCGTCTACCTCCTAATTAACTCTTCCAGAAGGGGTGTTATTTCGGCCAACCTGGCTTCCTATGCCCGTTGGTCCTGCTGATGCTTCTGCAATAATTCCCTCTGCCTGATCAGTTGTTGGCTCTTCAAAGTTTTTAAATACAATATAAGCCAGTTAAAACGAAAACCATCATGACCCAACTCCTTCAAATAGCCAAGAAATTGGTTAAGGAGTGGTCTGGTAATGGTCGCAGTGGGAGTGCTAGCAATTTCTGCAACAACGGTAGCCATGCCTTGCAGCCTATAACTCATGACAGAGATGTTGGACTGTAAGCAATCCACCGAGAAGGTTTCAGGATGGTGATTCGCAAGTTGCTCGATCACTAGTCGATGAGTGGCAGGCATTTGGGGAGATTGTTGAAGCACCATTAAGCAGAGTGCATGAGGAGCTAAATCCGGCAGAGGAAGCTCGCACCCGGATTCACTCTCCGCTTCAGCACCGGTCGTGGAACCTTAGTCAACATAGCCAAAATCTTCCGAGATGTCAGGTTCCCGATAAGGTGATCCAATAGGCGAAAGAACGTGTGAAGAGGTCTCTCGTGCAACCTGAGATAAGAAAAGTAATGAGCTTATGAAAAAAATCTTAACAAGCATTTTCGTTGTTAAGTCACCGTTATAGGTTTAGTTTATGAAGAAAACTTAACAAGTGTTTTCATTGTTAAGTCACCGCTATAGGTGGAGTTTATCAAAAATCTTAACAAGCATTTTCGTTGTTAAGTCACCGTTATAGGTGGAGTTTATGAAAAAAATCTTAACAAGCGTTTTCGATGTTAAGTCACCATTATAGGTGGAGTTTATGAAGAAAACTTAACAAGTGTTTTCATTTTTAAGTCACCGTTATAAATGGAGTTTATCAAAAATCTTAACAAGCATTTTCGTTGTTAAGTCATCGTTATAGGTGGAGTTTATGAAAAATCTTAACAAGAGTTTTCGTTGTTAAGTCACCGTTATAGGTGGAGTTTATGAAGAAAACTTAACAAGTGTTTTCAATGTTAAGTCACCGTTATAGGCGGAGTTTATCAAAAATCTTAACAAGCATTTTCGTTGTTAAGTCACCGTTATAGGTGGAGTTTGTGAAAAAATCTTAACAAGTGTTTTCTTTGTTAAGTCATCGTTATAGGTGTAGTTTATGAAAAATCTTAAAAAGCGTTTTCGTTGTTAAGTCACCATTATAGGTGGAGTTTATGAAAAAAAACTTAACAAGTGTTTTCCTTGTTAAGTCACCGTTATAGGCGGAGTTTGTGAAAAAATCTTAACAAGTGTTTTCGTTGTTAAGTCACTGTCATAGGTGGGAGTTTGTGAAAAAACTTAACAAGCATTTTTAGTTGTTAAGTCACCAAGATAGGAGTTCATGGAAAATCTTAATTACTATTTTCATGGATTAAGTCACCTACATAAATGAAGTTTGAGAAGCTGAGAAACACAGATTAAAATTAGAGAAGTACCTCAGCAACAGTAGGAGCGAGATCAATAGTCAATACGGGAGGTAGAATGCTAGACACCGTGGGAGGCGAGCTCATTACCCCAGCAGCCTCAACGGAGCCCTTGGATGTAGAAGATTCAAGGGAAGGCACACTCTCCTCACCAGCATAGGGTACTATGGCTAATATGGGTGAATCCTCCGAATGAGATGATGGGCCTTCGACAGATGCCCCAACGAGAGCAGCTACTCCAACCTGCGCCTGAGAAGGGATAAGGCCACTCAACGCAAAAGGCGGAGAAAGACTTGGAGAGAGCTGCAAATGCAAATAAAAATGTTAGAAGAAATGATTAATCGCAAATGAATAAGAGAAAGAAATGTGCTTAGGTTACCCCCGTTATGGCACTAAAGAGAGGAACTGCAGCGATGGGTCTTGGCAATAAAGGAGGAAGGAGGATATGGGCTATCAGCGACGTCACTTCCACCTAAAGTGGCCCAACAGGGTGGAAATGATAAATAGGACAAATAAAGAAATGAAAATACAAGGCTCGAAAAGATATTTACCTGTGGGATACGCTCTTCGACCACAACCAGGGGCAGAGGAACCCCCCCGCTCCGAGGGCAACTCGGGGGAACCTAGAACAGGTGCCTCGGGCTGGCTATCCAACTCGGTGGCACCCATAGTGGAATTTCTGGCATGGCGGGAGGATGAACGACGCGAGTAGGTGAGGCTTATCAAAGGAGAACGTGGAAGGGCGGCAGTGGCTGGAGGAATACCGCAATGCCCCCCCCCCCCCCCCCGAAACGACTCACCGGGGGACTGGGAGGACTGACCCCCACTTCTTCAACTCCCTTCACCAAAGATAGCAATCAGTAAGTAAACTATGTCAATAAAATAATAACGAGAAATAAAGAATGCACATATACCTCAGATCCAGAGGGAGAACGAGATGGTATGATCACCGGTGAACGTGGTGAGGGGCAGCTGCCGAAAGAACTGGGGAGGAGATCTCCTCATGTGTCCGTTTCCTCTGGAACTTAGTACCCATCATTTTTTTTCCTGGAGCTCGTTGCACCACCAGCTTTAGGTACCTTCGACCTTCTTCTCCATTTTTCTATGGGATCACTAGGATCAATCACGATTGTGGGGAATGTACCTGGAGGAGGAATGGGGACTGCTCGCCATTGGAATTCAGCATTTATTCGGGCAACTTCGACCTCCACCCACCTTCTCAGCTCTTCATCCATTTTCGGACACATGGGAGGGGGAACGGAGGTAATTGGGAATGCCTTTAATGGAGTTTTCGTTTGACCTCGGGCCTTGGGATTTTTAGACTCGGATTTTTTTGGCTTTCTTAGCAGGTGGCTGAGAAGGCCCTTCTCCCATGACAGCTTTGGCCGTGGGGACATATGGTTTGGGGGTCGCAGTGGACTCTGGTTTGAGCATGGCAACAGGGATCACGGGGCAGTATGGAAGAAGCTCCGTGGGCAGTTCTTTAGGGGTCTGGCTTAGAGGAAACTTAACCCCGAGAACGGAATTTCCCTTCAGGCCCAGCTCTAGTGCAGAAAATGAAAGAACTGGGGGATACACGGGATAACCCTGATGAATTCAGCAATTTGGGCCAATTACCTCGGCCAATACTTTGTGGAAAACAGAGGGGTCACGTTCCCTTGCCTAGTGATGCTGGGGATGGTGACTCACCCAGCCAATGTCGAACTCACTCCCCACGCGGTCGTCGAGGAAAATAGAGAACATGCCTCGCCAAAATATACATTGGGGTTAAATAACTGAAACACCGGGCGAGGAGCCCTTTGATCAAAGCCAAATTGACGGTTGCATCGGTTGGGATTGTAATGTTCGCTGGTATATACCCACTCGGTGTATGAGGGCAGGTATCCTGGCGAAAACATAAGCACAACGGCCAATGAAGGGTCTTCGGTAATGAGGTCTACAGTGGATCGTTGTACCACTCTTATCCCATGCTTGAAAAAATCACAAGTATGAAGAAAAATATCTTCTTCATAAGGCCTCATTACAAACCTTGAAAAGTCGTTAATAAAGGAGGTCAGCTCTTTTCGACTCTGCCTCTTGTGGTAAACAAATGAGCGAGGGGGCAGGATTGCTTCCCCTAAGGGAGGACGATTAGTCTTGGCGGCTACGACCGGGAAGCGAACATAAAGGAAACCCATAAGGAGAATGCAGTTGGCAAATTGGCTAGGTTGTAACGTCCCAGAGATCGCTCCATGTCAAAAAGGACCCTGTCAAGCCATGTGTAGAAAGACCCCAAGGCGATTGCAACCAGAGGGAGCTTAATACCTCGGGCCAATCGGAGAGATAGGTTGAAAAGGTCCCTTCGGGGCTAGTCATTGGGCTTCCCCATTAAAAAGAAACGAGAAAGAATGACAAGGATATAGGCAGAAAGCTTTAGCGATGTACCTTGTCCAGAGGCAGCCTCAGAGGAACTCCCTTCGGAAGGATCCTTGAAGAAGTAGTTGATTAAGGGAGTGAACGTGGCTTTGTTTGAAGTATCAATGCACCTTCGGCATATACGGTCTATCTCTAAACAGTCAGGGGTTTCTTGGGCATCTAGATCTTCATCAGAATAGGGCTCATGACCTGTTGCCTCAAGACCTAGGAGCTCGCACACGTCTTCCAACGTTATTGTAAACTCTCCCCATGCAGCGATGAACGTGTAAGTAGTAACATTCCAGCGAGATACCAGAACGGGAAGAGCAGCATTGTTCTTGGAGAGGGTGAACTCACAAAACCACTTGGTCCGATGTAACCCAATCTTAGCGAGAATATTAGCGTGGGAACTCTGCATATGAGAATTCCAAGCAGCAAAGTGAGCAGGAGAGCCTCTAGGACTTTCAAAATCGATGTGGGACCATAGGAAGTCCCCTCGCTCAAGACGAAACCTGAGAGTTCCCTCGGGAGGAAGAAATCCCCATTAATCAGAATCCCCATCTTCATCACCAAGCGTTATGGCATCGTAATTGGTGTTAAAAACGCAACTCTTAAAAAACCCAGCAAAGTCATCACCTTCGCCAAAAATGGGGGATCGAAGGTAGAAACGCAAATATTCTTGACGAGTAGCGGTCAATGAGGCAGCATAGGGGGTGGTGACAACGGAGGCGGCATGAGGAGCGCTGGTGGCAGGAGTGGAAGGGTTGCTTGAAAAGGCCATTATAGACAACAGAAGTATGAAAATGTCTGATAAAATAAGAGTGGGGATGAATAGGGAGGTACACAACCGCAGGTGGTGGTGCAAAGGATGAGAGGATGAGGAGACTGAGTAAAGAAGAAGGCAACAATGGAAGTCGCACAGAGTTTATCTCTCTAAAGGAGGCGGGGAGCTTGAAGAAGATAAAGAATATGAGGATATGGAAGGGTTTTGAAATAAAAGAGACGTTTAAAGGGTTTCTAACTCGACGGTTGGAGTTTCCCACCATCGCACGTGCAAGGGTTACCTCAAATCATTTCAAATGAACACGTGGCACATCGGGAAGGGTCTCGAAAGCTGAAAAGACAGCGTTATATCAAATAAGAAGTGACATCTGGGGAATATAAAGGGTTGCCTTCCTAACGAAGTTTGTGTTTTGACGCCAAATTGGTGTTAGACTTATCCACCACCACCTAACGGTAAATATGTCCCAACAGTTCAGCTACGACGACTGACTCTGTCACATCGGGGAGAATTTCACCTACCACGAGTCCAAGTGAGTATTTGAGAAGGTTGCTAGGCCCTTCGGGAGAATTTTAAATAGTAACGCTCGAACGGTTGAGGCCTAGCATGAGGAAAAAGTAGCGATGTCCCTTCTCCCAAGCCCCAGTGAGAACGGTGCTTCGGCTCAGGTACATCAGGGAGAATTTAACTTTTTCAAGAAATTAAATTACTACGGTTCTAACAAAGGAAAGAAGGTCATAATAGTGCTTCAGCTCAGAGAAGGTTCATCGGAATGAGGAGTTTCGTGCAGACATTTCTTGTTCCAACAAATCTCTCCACGAAGGGGAAAATGTAGAGAGGGCTTGAAGGTAATTCTAAGATTAGGGACAATTCCCTAATTGGCAATAGTATTTGAGATTAAGCAAACGAGGCAGCTCAAACGTGACAACTCAGCGAGGCATCTTGGCGTGGCAACTTATACTTTAGCTTGTTGTTTTAGTCATATTGTATATTTGTTTATATTGGCTATGAGTTATAATGATTGTAATGATGTAAAGAGAATAATGAACCTGTGTGAGGTCGAACGATACTCGCGAGAGATCAGGCTTGGCAGGGCCTGAGAGTGCTTTCATACTCTATCGAACGACCTCACCGTGGGAATTTTAGAGGGACTTAGTTTGGAGGATTGAATAGTAAGGCACTGTTGGGTCTTGTCCTGATCATCTTAGATACACCTGGTAAAACACCGAAGGACCCTGACCGTGGAACCTCAGGCGGAGCAACTTGGAGTTCCATCGGGCGTTGAGTCATGAAACAAACAACCCTCTACTTAATGTCACATCTACTGTAGGTGATGTCACTAGCTAGCTAAACAATGTCAGACATGCACTTGAGTAAACCACCGTGGTATTTGGGGCTGTCATGCAGTTAGTGAGCCACCTCTGCAACAACAGCCCCTTGACACACAGTTGTTAGGCAAAAGGCATGTCTTGGCATTTAATGTTTATGACGTAGAGACGACTAGTGAATCAGGCATTTAATGTTGTGATATAAAGGGTGAGGGGTATCTTTCATAGTCTTAAATAATTGAGTTACCTCGGGGGGGGGGGGGGGGGGGGGGCGGCTATTTATGGACCCCAACCACCTTTGAGGAAGGGATCGATACCTTTTTAGGATTGAGGAGTTATTGCTAGAGAGAATACACATCAGAGAGAGAGAGTTATTGCAAAACAGAGAGTTTACTCACTCACCATTGTTATTTATTACGAAGCATTTAATACTTGACAGAGATTCTTGAGGGTGTTCAGTGTGTTTTCTACCTGCCTGCCAGGGTGTATCTAGGGTGCTTACTTCTCTCTCCCTCCAGCTAAGTTACTTCTAAAGTTCATTACTATTTCCTGAGTTATACACGAGAGATTTATGAGTTTAAATCGACCTCTATCCTCATTAGGATTGTGTTGGGATGTTCTATCACTAATCCAAAGTTTTGGGCTAATTAACTTATTATTACCATACTTAAAAAGGGGTTACGCCTCCATATATGCATTCTAAAGTACCCTCTTACATCTAGAACATCGAAGAATTTACAATACCATTGACTTACATACAACCTGATAATCGCCCACAAGTGTAATGCACTGTGTCTTCGTCAAACCTCCAAAGCAACGGCTAGAAATACAAGGTGACACAGAAATACCCACAGGTGTCGGTTCCTATGACGTCGGCTGAAACTTTCCCTTCCAGGAGGGTAGCAATGAAGAAGAGAACGGCTTCTCCACAAGGGTTGAACAAACTCAAAGTTTTGTTCTTGGTTTAAAAAAGGATTCACAAATATTTGGCAAGGATATGTGAATCAAAACATGAGTCTTGGAACTCAAAAAATATGAAGACTTGAGGTGATAGAACTCTCAAAAACGTCTTTCAAAGTATTTAAAAAATAACTCCCCCGACATTGGATTTTATAGGGAAACCAATAAAGAGTTTTGTGATTTTAAAATTCTTCCAGCATACAGGTGCCCCGAACCGATTCTGGTGTACCTCAAATCGGTTCCCCCCTGAACCGGTTCACCATGGGTTTGCGATACTTCGCTGGTTTGGGGTTGAAAAAAATCAGCATTCTTCTAAGGAATTTTCTCCATCTTCAAAAGGTCATAACTTCTTCACTGTAGATCGGATTGGGGTGACGTTTCTTCCAGTATCTTCGTGACATCGAACTCTACAAATTTCCAGTTGACCAAACCTCTGGACTATGGCTATAAAATTACAAAAATTCCCTTGAACTTCCATATCTAGCCTTCTTTCACTGTTTTGACGTCTCTTGCGTACCACTTGCATTAAGTCCCTAAAATCATGGAACGTGAAGTCGATGAGGCAGATGTGGGACACATGATGGAGATGTTGAATGCTTGATTCCCGAAATTCGGATGGAGGCCGTCATGTGAGAACGTGAGGTGACGTGTCAAATGTAGCGTCGTACGACATACATAAATGTAACATGTTGGACATGAGAAAAATGTTCTTACAAATCTCCCCCTATGTCTATGTCGGTACATACATAAAAATATCCGAATTATCAAATACCAAATTGCATATACAAATCTACCCTCCCATGAACCCAAAACTGGAAAGATACAAATGAATAACACTTCATCGTTTGTTCTTCAAATCATCAAAACTTTTCTCATTAGGTTATGCAATTCAGTGATCATCAATGTAGTACCTACGAACATGAGATAAAGCAAATACCAAGTGACGTATCGAGTTTTAAATGAGATAAACATATATACCAATTTATGATGAAAAACTCAAAACTCCCTCAATATGATAATTCTTTCTCCTCCTTTTTAGTATGACCCCAAATAGACAAATGAGAAGAATAAATCAAACAAGCAAAGTCGGGGTGTCACGGTATTCAAAACAAAGCATCAATCAAATGGAAAACGCGCTCTTGAACAAAGATACTCAAAAAATCTTCACAAACTATTTTTGATTTTTCAAATTTTTTCTTACAAAAATAAGATACCAATTTGAAAAATATGATACAAAAATCACACCATGGAATTAAACAAAAACAACCAAGTCATGAAAGTGGAATGAATGGGTGTGAACCCATTCGATAAGTAAATCAACTCAATCAATCATATGTGCACGATGCATATGTGTACCCCTAACGAATGAACATCAAAAATATCCTTAGGTGGAAAAATTGTTGAATTTATCAACAAATCAAAGTCAAAGTGATTTCCACACCAATAACGTCCAAAACTATTTAGCGCTTTTTCAAGATTTTCAAGGACGTGCAAACCCGTTATAAAATCTCCAACCAAACTCCCTCATATATATTTTCTTTTAGAGGTAATCTAAATTCTCAAACATTGGAGAATTGGTGCAAAAACCTAATTGGCCCATTTTTGGCATGAATTTCTTTATATTGCCTTTAAATTTTTTAGGGCTCTTTTAAACCTCTTTGGACCCCGGATAATAAAATTCCTCCATTTTTTAGGTCCAATTTAACGGTGGCTTAGTATCCGCAAAGGAAAAAAGAACCTTTCGCAGCCCTTCCCCATTTTCAAATAAAGCACACAAACTCACCAAACGGTTCTTATATGCACAATTTTCTTATAAAAATTATCGCGCTTAGTTTGTTTTAAGGAAAGGATTGAAGTGAAAACACCCAACCAACGTGTGAGAAGATAAGCACAATAATCAAACAAATCCGTGCATGTGTGCAATAAAGGAAATTATGAGTCAAACATGTAGGAAGTAACACTTAATTACATCTTAATAACTCCAAACATTATAAAGCACAAGGATGAATTGACATATTGTCTCAAAACACTATCAAATAGTCACATGAATATAATGGAATGATGTTGTGACTTGGTCATCCTAAGTGTTCATCCATAAATGGTGCAAACAAAATACAAAAATGTTTTTGGTTTTTTCAAAATTTTATCAAAATAAAATCTTTTTGTATTTTTCAAAAAATTTTAAAAACAAAAAATTATACAAAAAGTACATGTCACAACGCTAGAAAAAATATATCAAAAAGCACAACTACCGTATGACAAACATGCAAACACAATCATCTATATGATATAGCAAGAGAAGAATCATGTGCAAGCAAACGGGAATTAACTTTTCTAAAATCTAGTGCCTCTAAAAGTGATTTCCTAACCCAAATAGATGTGAAACGTCGTGTGGGGGCTTTGGGAACCACGGGAACACTAGACATAAACTTCCTAGGATATTTTCCAAGATCAAAACAAAATCGTCTAAGGTGACCTTTCCTACCACATTATGAACATGTGTAAACGGGAGAAATGTTACCTAAAGTGTGATCTTTTCTAACATCCTTGGGATTAATTGACCCTCTAAAACAAAATATGGTTTTGGCTTTTACACTCGAAGCATGAGAACAAGATGAGCCATTACCATCACTATTAAACCTACTCGAGTCTCTCAAATCATTTTTTAACTTCAAATTTTTTTACTCAAGCAAAGAATTAGACTCTTCCAAAGACAGGGATTTCTTTTTCAAATTTTTAATTAAACTTAACAGTTTATCACGCTCCCCCTCAATTAAAACAAACTTATCCCTAAGAGTCTTTTCACGTGGCGTAAAATCATCGATTAATTTTTTATCCTCGACGGAATAAACAGGAACCCTAGAATTCTTTAAATACTCCAATTCCTTCTCTAAAATAAGGACTCTCTCATCACTATTCTTTTTGGCAATTTTCAAAGAATCAAAGTCAATAAACAAATTACCAAAGTGCTCACGACAAATATCACTTTCAGTTTGAAACTCTTGCAAATATTCAATCTTACTTTTAAAGAGAGAATTTTCTTTTTCCAAAACTTTAATTCTTTTGCAAAGTTTCAAATTCAAACTTTTTAATTTTTCAGAACGGTCGTGAATTTTTTCAAAAATAAGCTCCTCATTAAATGGACGTTCCATTGAAAATTTGCAATTTTTCACAAATCTGATTTAAAAAAAATCAATATCACACAATTTTTGCCAAAAATAGGAATACTCAATAAATTAGCACAACTTGCTCTGATACCAATTTGAAAACATGAGTAGACAAATTGTATCAGAAAGTAAATCCTCGAAAAATCAGGATCACGCGATAAATTAGCGTAACTGGCTTTATACCAATTTGTAAGGTGCGAAGGTGTGATAATTGATTAAATTAACTCGCAAGTTTCCAATTAAACCTTATTTAATTAAAGTCTATATAAACCAAAGTAAATCAACCCCTAAACATGGATCTATGTGTGTGTGCATGTCAAACCATAAATATATGAAGCATGTGACACAAAGTTAAGGAAAAAAACCCTTTCAGGTAAAACCTTTTATTTCTAGAACTTTGAAGAATTTTCAAGACCATTGACTTACATACAACGTGATAATCGCCCACAAGTGTAATGCACGGTGTCTTCGTCAAACCTCCAAAGCAACGGCTAGAAATATAGTGTGACACAGAAATACCCGCAGGCGTCGGTTCCTATGACGTCGGCTGGAACTTTCCCTTTCCAGGAGGGCAGCAATGAAGAAGAGAACGGCTTCTCCACAAGGGTTGAACAAACTCAAAGTTGTGTTCTTGGGTTACAAAAGGATTCACAAATATTTGGAAAGGATGTGTGAATCAAAACATGAGCCTTGGAACTCAAAAAATATGAAGACTTGAGGTGATAGAACTCTCAAAAACGTCTTTCAAAGTCTTTAAAAAATAACTCCCCCGAAGTTGGCTTTTATTGGGAAACCAATAAAGAGTTTTGTGATTTTAAAATTCTGCTAGCGTACAGGTACCCCGAACCAGTTCTGGTGTACCCCGAACTGGTTCATCATGGGTTTGCGGTACTTCGCTGGTTTAAGGTTGAAAAAAATCAGCATTCTTCTAAGGAATTTTCTCCATCTTCAAAAGGTCATAACTTCTTCATCGTAGCTCGTATTGGGGTGACATTTCTTCCAGTATCTTTGTGGAATCTAGATCTACAAATTTCCAGCTAATCAGACCTCCGAACTATGGCTGTAAAATTAGGAAAATTCCCTTGAACTTCCATATCTAGCCTTCTTTCACTGTTTTGACTTCTCTTGCGTACCACTTGCATTAAGTCCCTAAAATCATGGAACGCGAAGTCGATGAGGCAGATGTGGGACACATAATGGAGATGTTTAATTCTTGATTCCCGAAATTCGAATAGATTCCGTCATGTGAGATTGTGAGGTGACATGCCAAATATAGCGACGTACGACATACATAAATGTAACATATTGGACATGAGAAAAATGTCCTTACACCCGAGCATGAATACACACTACTCCCCCCAAATAGGATCCTTGAATCCAGACATAAGAATTATACATGATAAATATCACAATAGAATATTTTAATTAGACGGAAAATAATTAAACACGATAGCACAAATAACTAACTACCCACAAAAATTATTAATCACAAAGCATACCAATATGATTTTAAATAAATAGGCCCCATGTTGTTAATTTAATTAAATTAACCCAATTTATTATTCTTCTCACTTTATTATAGCGGTCCTCCTGCCCCGGGTGGTATTCCCACCAAAGTTTTACACTTCCCTTGTCAATAGCCAGCTGACCTGTTTAAACTGTCGACCCCGCAATATGACAATGTTCCACACACGACACGACATAAATGCAAGATGACCCATTTAAATTTTCGATCCCCGCACATTATGCCTCCGCCAATTTTTATACCCCTTGTTATCTTAGGCATTAATTCTCATCTTCTCAATTTATCATTTATCAATTTATCCCACCCTTATTATCGATGTGATATTCTCAAAATACCCCTTAGTCACATACCTTAGGGTACCCAAAGTACACATACGTCCTACCCTATATATAGGATCAATTACCAACATTTAACTCATCATAATATCATGCCTAGGCTAGCGTAACGACGATAAAGCATAAAAAATATGCCCCATCCCAGAATAAAAAATCTCCACGAATCTACACTAACTAGTCCCATACCTAGCAAGCATAAATTATAACCAGGGCCTATCCACTAGTCCCATACCTAGTAAGCATCCTAAAATAGTGGTGAGCAATATACTACCCAAAAGCCCCCCATCCCCGTGATGGCAAAGTGACTAAAAAATTAAACAAAACGCAATTCAATATGCGCAACATATCAATTTAATCATAAAGGTCCCAATTTACTTTAAATCAATTACTAACACCGTCATGAATTTCAACACGATTAATTCCATTCAATAATGTTAAATTAATTAACATATAATAATCTTCAATATAACATAATCGTTATCTTTCATAAATCATCTAAATTTTTTTTATAATAATATATGCGTCCCAAATAACATATATCCAATCCCATAATTTCTACATGCAAGCCTACATCCCCCAAACCATGAAAACGCAATAATCTAACCTACGCACCCAAGGGTTTCAAAGATAAAATCATATTTAAAGATTTCATAAAAACATTCCCAGATTATGTGTCCACTTTCTTTAATTAAGTTACTAACTGATTTTATAAAAAAAACATGATTAAGGGTTTGGGCGACACTTAAGACGCATAATACTAAAGAAAGAAAATAGAGTATTCATGCATGCAATTTAGATGAAGAAGATCTGAGTTGACAGTTGGATTCCTCTAAAAAAAATTAGCAAAGAGACGTTCTTGAACAATCTTGAGAAAACCCGGTTTAAAGCTTCAGAACTTGGATTGAAAATAGCTCTCCAATGGAGTTAAGGTTTTGAGGGAGGAAGAAGATGTAAAAAAGGAGATTGCTTCTATTAGGGTTTAGAATAAAGTGTTTTTAAAAGTCCTAAACCCTTCACTTTGCTCATATACCAAAAAGAATTTGAGTCCTAATCAAATATAAACACTCGAAAAATTATTACTAACAATCGGACCATCAGAATGGCTTGAAATTTTAATATGTTGTAGAGAACAGCGAGACGGAGCTGTTGTGAAAAATTCAGCTCGTTTGGAAGGTCGAATTTCTAAAAATATTATTTTTATACTCCGTAGCTCGGATCCTCCTCCGATTTTCATAGAAAAAGTTATAATTTCCAAATTTTAATCCCGATTTAAATTCCACTTAAAACTTTATATATATATACATATATATATAAACCAACATATTTAATTACTAAGAAGAATTAAATCCAAAATTTTATTTTTCTCTCAAATTTTCCAATTAATTAATTTAATTAACTGTTGAAAACACGGGGTGTTACACAATTCCACTATCAAATCCATACAATTAAGCAACTATTAGGTTATTGCAAAAAAAATGTGAAAGGAAAGAAAAAAAGAAAGGAATTGAATACTAAAACTTAATAATAATTTCAATAAACATATTGTTTGAAGTCAAATAACACAAGCTTATAATTTTAATAAACATCTTGTTCACTATTAAACGTTATAATAACAATGGCATAAAATGTTTTTCTTCTTCCTAGGCCCCTAATACGTTGGTGACAAGAGTAAGAAATGTATTTAAAACTTTATGAAATTAAGGAGTCATAGTTTGGCTAGACCCCAAATGACGGTTACCTTAACTATATCAAAGAGAATGTGAGTATTGTGACACACAAATTTACATCAACTAATAGTTTCTATTATAACAACAACGGTACACTGTGAAGTTTTTTATTTAAGACATGTAGATAGTTTGTGTTTGTGTGGTTATCATGTAGGATGAGGTACTGATCTACGGATATATAATCCGTAATTAATTTAGTTAGAAAACTAATGGAACTAAGAGTCTTACGGGATAGGAAAACCTAGTTTTTTTTTATCATCGTCCTAAGATTTTTGATTTGTTGTTTGAGGATGATTGTCAATCATTTCTTAGGAGTGATTCATGTAATGCTGCCATAATTCAAAACATCCTCCACTTATATGACATTGTCTCCCGAAAAAAGTCTTATGAATTTTTTATTTGAACTATAGTCCTAATGTGAGTTCTACCAAATAACCATTATATCATGATGCACAGCAACAAAAATGATGTGTTAGGAATGAATTTAACTTTACTTGGAAAAAGATGTGTTATGCAACAAAATAACTATTTTTAGCGCAACCTTATCCCAAATGAAAATGAAAAACTAAAGACTATAATAATATGTAAGAAGAAACTAAACTTGAGGAGATATTCACAAAAAAATGTCCATACCATCTATTCATACAGGAGATAATATCTCATTTTTGTGCTAATGAGTCCATCATTTTTTTCTATGGCACTGATGTCACATTTGACAAAAAAATGATCCTACCTTGTAATGTAAAATTTAATCTTTGCGCAAATGTGGAAAGTGGGGAGGTAAAACATCCCAATTGAATTTATGTACTTCTTTCCACCATTTTCCTTCTAAATATAATGTTTGTAGTAGGTTTCCTTTCAATATTAGTATTAACTATTCGTAAAAGTAGGGAAAATGGTTGTTGTTGTGAAACCATGAGTAGGAACGCAAAGAGGGATAGTATTAGCTGATTAACATGACAATCACAATTACATTTCAACACATTCACACATTAAGAAATTAAACAAAGTATAAATTTTGGAAAATACAGAATTGGTATGACAACTATTGGGCAGAAGGTTTCCTTTTCATCTTAGTATAGTTGTTGCAAAATTTCCCAACTTTGTGAGTTATGAAAAATCTAGTATATCGACCTATTGGCTTCCAAATAATATTTTCTATTTTTCTTCTTATAAATTCTGTAATTAATTCGATCAAATACTATATATACAATGAATGTTGTATGAGTAATCGTGGTCTGTAATTCATTCTATGAAATCCTATTGTTTAGCGGTCATATAATTGGTATGTAATGGAATTCAATGAAGGTTGTACAGAGTAGTCTTGTTTGTTAAAATGGATTTTCAATTTTTTCCCTTTATAATTTTTATTTGTTAAAATGGAATATACTATTCCTCTCACCCTCATGATTTGGTGTTTGATGTGTATTTTTGGTAGAAGTTTATGTATATTGACCCTACGATATAAACAATTTAGATAGAATAAGGATATTAAACAAAATCTATCAACATCTGATTATGTCACACCCAGTAACTTCTCTACCCAATAATTCCATAGTATCCTTTGGTGCAATACTAGACTTTTCAGTTATGTCAATCCTAGTAGCTTGAACTAGAGTTATTGCCCTATGTGATTTTAATATAAAACTTTTCTAGGGTACACTGTGTCATGATTATGATTCGGTTCAAATTTATTAACATGATTGTTGTATGTAAAAATTACAATCCCATGTGGACCAATGATGAATGTACACATGTACCTTAATGTGTCTGACCAGCCTCCTTGATCGACTTCAGAGACACTAAGTCGTCCGGAATTCCGACCAACTCCAGAAGGGAAACCAACAGGAATACTAATAGTTACTCGAAGGGGATGCCAAGAAGCACTGAATTCCAAGAGTTTCCTTTATTGTACACAGATGTAAATGCCTGTCAATATAAAGTTGCTCCATCTCTAAAGTTTATAACCACTATAAATACAAACTAATCTATTAGCTCAAGGATCAACTCGAATCACTCATATGCGCACCATACCGAGCTACTATAAACCCTACTGAATAAAAACAACAGTGTACGTAGGCTATTTTATAGATGAACCACTCTAAAAACCTTATATCTTATGTGTGTGGTTTAAGTTACTTATCTTATTTTTATCTGTGAATATAAATTTATAGTTAGCCTATTTTTAGACATCAACAGATTGGCGCCATCTGTGGGAATATTTGTCTGTCATCGTTCTTTACCATTTGTTTTGTTTCTTTACCTATAAAGAAATTATTGATCCTGAAAATAGCGCTCGAAATGAAGGTAATACCATAATTCCATCTGCTCCCCTAGTGCGAAAGACTTACATGGAATTCTTCTTAACCTTGCTAGAGAAAAAGAAGCCATGCAGGAGTATATTAAGCAATTGGCTCGCACCATGCAAGCTAGGTCTTCCAATTTTAGAAGAGATATGCCACTACCACCACCGGTTAGGCATGAAAGAAGTTATCATTCTCATTCTTCTCAAAATAGACTGTACCGTCCTGGTACAACTTCTTCATTCCTATCAACATATTACTATGATGGCGGCTCTTTTTCCAAAGAAATACTAAGTGTCTTACAAAGGCTGAGCAGGGAGTCTTCTTTTGATTGCCTGGGCACTTGCATAAATAGAGGACATCATAAGGAGCAGGAACATCTCCATGAACACAAATAATGGTCCACAATATCTAGAGCCAGTATGAGGGGCTCTGTGCATGCCGAGCTGACCTCTCAAGAGGAGAGTTCGACACATAGTCACAGTAAATCCGCAAAATCTACCTTGGATGAGTCTAAGCCTAGAGAACATTCCTGGAAAGGATCCATGAAATGGTTTCAAGATCGACTAGGTGAAATGGCCAAGACAAAGAATCCATTGTAAAGGAGTTTCATTAAAGGGTCACCTTTCATCAAGACAATTGTGGAACACCTCACACCTTCCAAGTTCAAGCCCCCAGTGGTTACTTCTAAGTATGATGGGAAACTTTATCCAGTCTTGCATATAGAGAAATATCAAGTTGTTGCTGACATCTACTCAGTGCCCGATTAAACGAGATGCAGAGCTTTCTCTAATTCCATAACTAGCCCAGCCAAGATTTGGGATAACAATCTCCCAAGAGGTAAAATATCTAGTTTTCATCACCTAGCCAAATTGTTCGTACATAACTTTTTCTTTGGGGCTAAGCCAATCAAGAGAGTCACTCATCTTTTGATCGTGCAAGAAAATCCAGGGAAAAGCACAAGATAATATATTACTCGCTTTAACAATGAAAAACTAGAGGTGGTGGACTATGAAGAGAAAATAGTCATTGCATCACTTATGAGTGGGTTGCTTGCAAAAGATTTTAACTATGATTTAGCGAAGAATACACCTAAGACCATGACATAATTAATGGCTAAATCTTGAAAGATAATGAATGCTAAAAAAGCTATGACAGCTAAGGAAGTTCCTGAGACCAAGGGTGAAGGTCAGAAAAATAATTCTAGATCCTTCAAGAAGGATAAAAAAGATAAGAAGCTGGATCGGATCAAGAAATATGATGAATATACCCCACTCAACAAGGATGTTCACCATATCATCGAGGAGATCAAAAGGAACAGAGACTTGAATTAGCCTTCAAAGTTGAAGACACCCCCCACTAAGAGGAATAAGTCTAAGTACTGTGAATTGCATAGGGATCATGGGCATAACACCAACAACTGCATTGCATTAAAGAATGAGATTGAAACTCTTATTTGGCGAGGTAAGTTAAGCAAGTTTATTGATCATAATGACATCCGAAAAGATCGAAATACGTTTGAGTCTCCTGCTCGAGAAGGAATGATAATAAAATAACAAGAAATGATTATTTTAAAGAAGATTCGAACTTGAGGAAAAAGCCTGAGAAGCCAGAAGTGGAGGTCGGCATGATATCCTTTGGATGTCATTTCATCGCATGTGGTGATGCTAGAGGAGGAGACGTGATATCATAAAGGAAATCTTACTTGAATTAAATCAAGGCGTTTCCAACTGTCAGACCAGTTGATATGGTTGAATTCAGTGATAGTCGATCGAGGAAAGTCAACAAAGATAAACTAATGATTCGATTTTCCAAAAATGTTATGAGTGGAGTTCTTTCCCCTCATGACGATCCGTTAGTTATCACATGTAGAGTTCATCATGGCAGAGTCGCCAGGATCTTGGTTGATAATGGGAGCTCAGTTGATGTAATATTCTATAACTATTTCGACAGGTTAGGGATGAAAATCAACAAGCCAGAATCATACCACAGACCTTTTATTGCATTTTCAAGAGAAAAATTATACCCATTAGGAACCATCAAGCTAGAAGTCTTTGTCGGTACCTGGTTGGGGAGCAGGAAAGAAAGAACTCACTTCTTTGTGTTAGATATAAATGTCACGTCATCTTATAATATCATCGTGGGAACAAGTAGTTAAAGGCTGTGCCATCTACAATGCACCAATGCATGAAATTTCTAACAAATTTTGGAGTCAGTATAGTAAATGGAAGTCGAAAAGATGATAGGGAATGTTATTATACATCGGTCGATCAATATGAGATGTAAATAAAGGGCACAACTAATTTTTACGTCGACACTATAGATCCTCGGGAAGAAGAACAATTGTTTGAAGGACAAGTTATGGAAGAAATAAGAATTTGTTGTATTGGATGACGAGAAACTAGAAAGAACCACCCAGATCAATTTCAAGTTATCTCTTTCTCTCAAACAAGAGTTAATCGCGTCCCTTAGAGATAGGAAAAATGTTTTCACGTGGAGCCATGAAGATATGCCAGGAATTGATCTAATCTTTATGTGCCATGAGCGTAATATTTATCAGAGATCTAAGCCGATCAAGTAAAGATGAAGGGTCTTCAGTACCGAGAAGAATACAGTAATCCAGGAGGAAGTGGAGAAATTATAGCGAGAACAGTTTATTGAAGATGTCAAGTACCCTAGTTGGTTAGCTAATGTGGTGATGGTCAATAAGAAAAATGACAAATGGCGCATGTGCGTGGATTTCACTGATCTCAATAAGGCATGTACAAAAGATCATTTTCCTTTACCAAGGATTGATAAATTGGTCAATGTCATAGAAGGTCATGAACTAATCAGCCTTATTGATGATTATTTTGGATATAACCAAATTAATATGCAATTTGAAGATAAGGAAATCACTTCCTTCATTACCAGCCAAGGAACTTACTGTTAAAATGTCATGCCTTTTGGGTTGAAAAATGCTAGAGACACCTATCGAAGATTAGTGAATGAGGTTTTTGAAGATCGGATCGATAAAAATATGGAGATCTACATAGATGCCATGCTCACTAAGAGCAAACATAATGTCGACCACATTGCAGACTTAGATCAAACATTTGATCAAATCAGAAAAGAACCAGATGAAGGTCAACCCAACCAAATGCATCTTCGGAGTATAGAACGAAATGTTCTTAGGGTACATCATTAATCAAAGTGGAATAGAAGCTAACCCTGATAAGATTAAAACCTTACTTGAAATTCAATCCCCAACCAACAAGAAAGAAGTTTAAAAGCTTATAGGAAGAGTAACTACATTGAACCGTTTTATCTCATGAGCAACTGATAAGTGTCTTCCATTCTTTAAGGTGCTTAGAAATACCTTTGAGTGGAATGAAGAATGTGAAAAGGGATTCCTGGAGCTGAAGAACTACTTGGGATCTCCCCCACTCCATTCCCAACCAATTCTGGGAGAAAAATTATATTTATACTTGGCTATTTTATAGTCAGTTATAAGTATAGCATTGATCCGACAAGATAGTGGAGATCAAAGTCCAGTGTATTATAATAGAAAAGCATTACTAGGAGAGGAAATTAGGTATCCAGGCTTGGACAAATTATCCCTGGCCTGATTAAATCCTCTAGGAGGATGAGACCATACTTACGAGCCCATACCATTGTTGTCTATGCGGATTTACATCTGCGACAAGCATGTCACAAACCAGAGAAGTTTGGAAGGTTAATGTCTTGAGCAGTTGAATTGGGAGAGTATGAAATTGCTTATGAACCCAGAGTTAAAATAAAAGTCCAAGCAGTGGTACGCTTTATTGTTGAATTCACATGTGGAGGTGCAACATAATCTATGTTTACCTACCGAGCAAACTTATATGGAAGAGATCTTAGCTCAAAAGAAGATATAGATTGCGGTCGATTAACCTGAGTCATTGGTTACTTATGAAAAATTTCAACAAATCTAAAAGGTTCAAGCATGGAATACTGGTAGAAGAAGAGTTATCTGATGGCATTCCAACTTGGAAGTTATTTGTATATGGATCCTCATGTGCTATTGGAAGTGGAGCAGGCTTTATCATCAACACTCTGAATAACTTGAATGTGGAATATGCTCTGAGATTTTAATTCAAGGCTTCCAATAATGAGGTCGAATATGAAGCATTGATTATATGAATGGAATTGGTACCATCACTAGGCGCCGATCAGATATTAGTATATAGTGATTCTCAACTGATAGTTAATCAAATGCAGTAAATTTATGGTGTCAAAGGAGAAATTGTGATTAGATATCATAAAAAACCAATGTAGGTTATCTCTCTTATCACTTTAGTTAAAATAATGAGGATTCCCAGACTTAAAAATGCCCGAGCAGATGCTCTTGCTCGGCTTGCTTAAGCAACCCCAACAGAGCTTAGACGAACAATCCTAATGGATATTATTTCCCACAAAAGCATAGATCGGATGGAAATCGGCGTCATATCTGTGGAGTTAGGTCCTTCATTGATGGACCCTATTAGAAAATACATCGAAGGAGGAACACTTCATTCGACCAAAAGGAAGCTAGGAAGATGAGGTACAAATCATCCAATTATGTGCTAGAAAAAGGTGACCTGTACAAGCGAGGATAAACTATTTCCCTACTTTATTGTGTTTATACAAATAAAGTGAATAATTTGATCAAAGAGGTTCATGAAGGCTCATGTGGAGCACACACATCTGGGAGGTCTCTAAGGCAACGAATAGCAATAAAAGGTTACTACTGACCGACGATGAAAACAGATTATGCTGCTTTCACCAAGAAGTGTGATAAATGCCAAAAAAATTCTACCATTCATAGAAGACCAAGAGAAGCCTAACACCAATCACTTTTCCATGGCCCTTTGCAATATGAGAAATTCACTTGATCGGGCCATTGTCGACCACCAAGGGAAGATTCAAGTACCTAGTTATAGTTGTTAATTATTTTACTAAATGGCTGGAGGTTGAGACCCTAGTTGATATGCCTTATCAAATAGTGATCCAGTTCATATGGAAGAAGATCATTTGTAGATATGGCAGGCCCTATACCTTCATTAACGACCATGAACTCAGTTTGATAATGAAGAAGTTAAAGAATTATGCATTCAGTCAGGTATCCAAAAACTTCATTCAGCACCTGGGCATCCACAATGCAATATTCAGACAAAAATGATCAATAAAACCTTGTTGGATGAGTCGAAGAAATGGTTAGATGAGGTTAAAGGAAATTAGTTTAATGAGCTCCACAGTGTTAAGACTACTCCTAGAATGGTAACATGAGAACTCTATACATGCCAACTTTTGGCACTGAGGGAGAAGTACAATGGAAATAGGTATGCCAACTCACAAGGTATTGAACTTTGATTCACCCAATAGTGACCTCATGAGGCAATTAGATCTGGCTATGATAGAAGAAGTCTGAGAAGATGATGCTATTCAGATGGATGCCGATCAATAAAGGACTGCAAGGTTTTATAATCGAAGGGTCAAGGCAACCACTCTAAAGTAAGGAGATCTGGTACTCAAAAAAGTGATCCAAAAGAACAATAAGATGGAGCCTAATTAGCATAGTCCCTACCATCTCTCGACAGTTATCCGACTAGGAACGTATCAATTGGAAACTCTAAACGGGGAAGAATTCAAGAATCCTTAGAACACAGACCATCTGCGCAAGGATTATCAGTAATACAGTTTTGAAAATTATATCCTTAATGTAATTGCTTATTCAAATTAATGAAATTTTATATTTTCTCAATTATACAACCTTTTTGTGTTTTGTTTTTCTGAGTATGGGGGCTACACCTTAACCAAAATTAATGAGCAACTTAAATTCAAATTTTTCTAACTTCAGAAAAGTTTTCAAAAAGTTCCTCCCTTAAAAGAGCATGGCTGAAACTTTTTCAACTTCAGAAAAACTTTCAAAAAGTTCCTCGCCGAAAAGGTCACAGGTCAAACTTTTCCATCTTTAGAAAAGTTTTCAAAAAGTTCCTCGTAGAAAGATGCAAACTTTTCCAACTTTAGAAAAGTTTACAAAAAGTAACTCGCCAACAGAGCATGGTTCAAATTGTTCCCAAACTTTCTCAACTTTAAAAAACTTAAACTTCATGTATGATTTGTCCTCAGTAAGTCACATACAATAAGTTAGTAAAATTTCTTAATTAAAAGTTTTACCCGACCAGGTTAAATTACTAGAATAATTATACATTCCTAATACACTTTGTCGCCACTGATAACTAATGCTACAAATTAGTATAATAAAGATATTAATAGTTTTATTTAAGTGCTTTAGTTGAATCTAAGGTCATATATGTGATTCAAACATGAATTAGATATTAAATATTTAAGCAGTTTATTTAGTCTATAAACCAATTAACTAATCTCTCTACAGGTCACCTAGTAGACAAAAAGATTAATAACAACCATAAGCTTGAATAAAGAGAATTTAATCAAAAATGACTCATTTCATTGATCAAAATGTATTGCATTATCGGTCAGTAAACAAAATGCAATACAAGAAATATAAATTTATTCTGCTAGACGATTTCCCTATGCCTTGTCCATCCCGGCAGGAGGATCATCTAAACTATGTGGAGAATTTATTAAGTTGAAATCTCTTAGCATTTGCCTATTGCTACTACTCGGCATATCAATCAAGTGAGAAGGGTGAACTATTTCATTCTCATCATGAAGACCATAATCACCCAAGTATTTACTTATTAGGCATTAAGGAATGTCATTAGGAGGAATCCAGCTCGAGTCCATCTAGAATGGGGGGTTGTCACAATCCAAAAGACTAGGGTCATTTCAGTGCCATAAATCACTGCTTTGATCATACTTTAGCATAATCGATAAGTTAATCCACCCCTACTTCTATCCTTCACAATTTTGCAAGATGATCATCCATGTGAATAAAGGCTTCGTTATATCCATCCATCCAACCTTCCCTTAGTTTATATGAAATTGGAAGTTCAACCTATCAACTTAATCCTTAAGTTTCTTGATGAATAAGATCTTTAAATTTTAGCAGGGCATCTTGGTCGGCAAGAGTTTTCTTAGTACTCGCCTCCTCAATGGTCGTCCAAACAACTATAGTTTGTCTGGAAGTGTGCCCAGACTTGGTCTTATTCTTCCTTAGTACGTCCAACTCTTCCAAAAATATTGCATTTTCAATCTCTAAAAAGGAAGCACCTTCATCTAGACCAGTAGCAGTTGATGTCTTCAGACTATCTAGTTCATCTCTCAAGGCATTATTCTCTTTTTCTAGCATTGCAGTAATGGACCTAGCACTCTCCAAATCCAGTTTCAAGGAAAGTTTTTTCTTGTTCAGTGTAGAAGTGATATCTTTCAACATAGTGTCGAAACCCCAACCTTCACTTAAGGCTTTATACTTAGCCTCATAATCAGAATGAAGTAGGGCCAGGGATATCTTATGATCTTATTACAGCCTCTTAATCATTTTATAATATACAGCGTTACTAGCACCAGATCTATCCAATAGGAAATAGAGATGGATATATGACTCCTTGATTTGGTCGGATGCATCTGGATCTAGAAACCCAGTTAAGTCTTCTTCAGATATGGGAACATGACCAGCTTTTAGAAGGTTTCCACTTCATCTAAGAAGATCAGATTCAAATAAAATTATAATCTTCTTTCTAACACCAAACTGTAAAGTTACAAATATATAAGTTTAAGAGGAAAATCCATAGGATCAGACAACACAAGCAATAAACAACACAGTTCAACAAGAAATTAATATCATTCTAAGATATGAATAGCAGTTGAAGAGAAAAAGTTATTCTTTCATTTATTGATAGTTGAAGTACAAAAGTTGCTACATCTTTAAGAAAAAGAGACAAAAAATAAGAAAAAATAAGTAAACTTGTAAGACCTTATCCTTGTCCTTGGCCTGGTCTTGGCTAGCAGCTGGTAGGTCAACATCAGTACTGGGCACTATCGAAGAATCAAGGGGCATCACAAAATACTCTTCACACCCCTCATCATCATCAAACTCCTCATCCAGGTTGGGAGGAGTACCAGGGTCATGCCTTGTGAAGAGTTCGGAACCTTCTTCGGTGTCAACCAATTTTAAGGCTTTAGTCCACCCTTCCTTAAAGGATAACTTTTTAGCATTCTCAATTTGAGCAAAGGAAGCAAAAATAGCCTTCTCGCAGCCTTTATTTAAAGCAATTTTGCCTTTATCCTTCAAGGATATAACCATAGAAGTCAGACTAGCTACTTTATCTTATGCAGTTTGGGCCTGAATGGTGACTTCTAAATTTATCCTCGGTAACCTTGCCTTGCCTTCAGCCTTATTCATCTTCTTCTCAGTAGCGTCAACTTTCTCCTCGGTAGCCTTTGTTTTGCCTTTAGTTATATTGGCCCTATTATTGTCCTTCTTCAAATCCTCTTCCTAATATTTCTATTTTTCCTCCAAGGCTCATCGGGACTGTGTGAAAGAATGCTTTAGACCTTCAAAGGCCTCTTCAACTTCTCCTGGAGAAGAATGCAATTGATTGTCCTTCTCCATCATCGAGTTAAAATTAACCAGGAACTACAAGAAGGGCATAAGAATCAGACATCAGAGAGAGTTCATCATCATGGAAGAAAAATCACAAAAGTAAGAAAATTACCGGTGCCAAGTTATGGAAATCTCTTTCAGTCATCCTGGACCTAGACATGGGGGATGATGCATCTCTGTCCACAGAAAAGGTCCCAGACTTAATTAACCCATGTCTTGTCCAGGGTTAACACTAACAGAGTCTGACCCAATGTCAAGGTCAGATAAATTTTTCTCACTAGCTCCTGTTGGTCGGCGATCTTATTTGCAGTTAATGCATACTGCTCGAATGAATTTTTCTGGACCTTTGAAGGATCATGCATACCTCTTCTCAACCTCTTCAGTTGAGTCTCAACCGTCTGAGTCTCATCGGCACCAATAGGCCTCTTGTCACTGGGCTAAGACTTCTTATCAGTATCAGCATCTTTCTTGGGGGTAAGAGATAAGGGACCACCCATCAAGTTGGGCATCCTCCTATTAGTCATATTTATAAAAGGATAAAGGGGAATCTTAGTAACGTTCACGGACTCAAATGAGGAGGAATTTCCTCCATGGATAATATCCCTGGCAGACTCGGTGGCTAAGGAAGTTGGCACAGGATCCTCCTCAAGATTGACAACATTTGAGGGCTAAATAAGTGTATGTCAGGCAACAAAATAAGTGATGGAACTTTTATATTCCAACATTAACGATGCAATCCTAAAATGTTCTTCTCCAATCTTTGGAAGTGCAAGGACCCTCAATTTTAAAAACTTTCACTTTAATTTCCTTAAGATACAGAATAAAGATGGTTACTAACACAATTTAATTTTCCAAAATTTATTTAATTTTTTTTCTTTAAAAGATGAAAAAAATAAATTAAACACAAATTTTAATTTCTAAAAATAAAATTAAAATTAAACCTGAATAAGTATATTATGGTGAACACACACACAAAAAAAATCACATAAACCAATTTTTGAATTTTCTGACAAACAAAAATAATACTTGAAGTTAACTATGAGAAATTTACTTTTAGCCCAAAATTAATTTAACACAAGTCCTAAAATTTGCCTAAACAATATTTTCAATACTAACAAATTAGGCCAAATCAAATTTAACAAATTAAATTACCGACTTGAATTAAATTAAATTAATTTTCGCCCAATTTAATTTTTACACCAAATTAAACAAGTAGTGATTTAAACCAAATTTTATCTTTTTACCTAAGCATGCATCTAAGGTGAATTTTGCATAAGATAAAATAAACAAACCACTACACGGCGATGTACGAGAAACTCCACAACGAAAAAACCTCTGATTTCCCTGGCCTACCAAATTCACTAAGTATGGAATTACAAATTTCAAGACAGGTAGACTTACACCATAAACTTGAGTACGTCCAAGCCTTAACGCTCCTTCTTGTAAACACCTCCACTTAGCAAATAATCCCGGAGTCCAACGAAACCTTGGAGTCCACCAATTGAGACCAAGAAACCATCAAGTACACATGGTGCCTTTCACCATGTGAGAATACCGCAGCAAAACAAAAGCTTCTTCTTTTTTGCGGGATGTAGAAGTAAACCCAAACAACTCTTCAAACGGTAGAGTAGAACCCGGTGCCAAATAAATTCCATGCAAGATATATATATTTAAGAACTTGGAATAAACATAAACGGATGGGTGTATCTGTTTTAGTAGAAAGTAATTCATCAAGGCTTGAAAAACACAAAAACATGAACTTTTGATTTTTTGAAATTCTCTCTCAATTTTTTCTCTCTCAAAGTGTGTCCAATTTATCACAAAAATGTTGGTTCCCGCACATATAAAATCTGGGAAAAAGTTAGTGGGAACAAAAGAGTGGGAACATGTAGAAAACTCGTTCGAACGATAATTTCAAGCAAATGGAAAAATTCGTTGGCAAACTCGTTCGAACGATAATTTCAAACGAAATGTCAGAAGTCCAATTTTACATATTAAGCCCAAAAACTTTGTATTTAAAATTCTAAAGTAACCTTCTGAAAATAAAATTACACCCATTATAAAATTATTCCAAGTCTCCATATATATAAAAATGCATTCATACCTTTTGAAGATAATGGAATCAATTATCGTTGACGTAGAAACTTAGCACTTGAAACTCGGCACTTTGATATCTTCGCTTTTAAACACAAGCCACTATGTCTTCAACTTTTCATGTCATAGTATTGGTAGATGCTAAAGAACTCTATCCTATGACTCAAGTGTTTTTGTTCGAAAATGAGCCAACACTATATAAGACTCAATTGGAGACTTGTGTCCTTACAAATGTTCCCTTTTGGCTATTCAGGGACAAAAACCAAAACAAAATCCTAAAGGGCCGTCAAGCTCTACTAGACTCAAAAAACTTGCCACCCAAGAATAAAAATAAGAAGATTGACTCAAAGACCACTTAGGATAAATAGCTTTGCCGATGAAAGTTGCTACTTAGAAAAAATTTCTGCACACTTAAGCAAACTATCAAACGCATAGGTAATATCAAGAATTAAATGCATGTATATCAAGAATATTAAATGCGTGTAAAATAAATACTCCCCCTAAATTAATTCTCCTTTATCAACTATGATTAACCTAAGAAGATAGCGCTCTCCCCCTAATTTAAATCTCTTAAATGAAGATACGATTATAATAGGATTAGATACCATTTCTCCCCCTATCATTCTCCCCCTTTTTGTTCAGGAATAGACAAAGGTGATAGAATTAATAAAATACTGATTTCTCTCCCAATAGAATTAAGTATGAATTATCTCCTTAAAAACTACACAAGGGACATATATATGGGAAAACAAGTAAAATAAAATTATGCATAAAGTGTTAAGGGCATGAAAGCATATGGGAAACGATGGATAATAACTAATACAAGCAATAATAATGGATGCTAACTATGATGCGAACAATATGATATCAATTTAAAACATAAGAGAATAAGCATGTTATATTAAACAAACATTTTACAACCAATTAGATACCAATTATGAATTAAAGCATAGGTGGACTAGCTAAAATGGCAAAGACTCAAAAAAAATTACCATATATATGTAAAAAAACGAATATCACTAACGCACATATACATATATATAGGTATAAACACCACACATAACACAAAATACATTAAGCTTTTCACACTCAGATGGAAAAAAGGTGTCCAAATACAAGTGGTAAACGGAAGTTAGGGGTGTGAACTAGTAACAATTAAATTTCGACCCAATCACTTAAAACATGTTCACAGAGTTCTCATTTGATTGTAAAACTTTATCACATTTAGATATAGCCTCATGTGACAATACAGATTGAACTTAATGAACAAACATACACAATGCATACAAGCCTAGAATTTTTATGATTCTACAAACCAATAGAGTCATGACAATGAAAGCGCAACTAGGATAAACGAACATTGTACAAAACCTTTGATATACCATCCAAACTCCCTCAAAATATGTGTATAATTATGGAATGACAATATCAACTAAACAAAATAGGCCTTGGCAAATTATTTTTTCTTTTAATGCCATATTTTACTTTTAGTCCTTTGGACCACGTATTTCTTTTAGGTCAATTATAAACGGTGGCCTACTCGCAAAGGATAAATTTCCTTTCGTAGCCCTTCCCCGTGCACATTCATATAATATTTTTTTATATTACACAAATCTCACGTGCAACAGATTTAACATGCACAAGTCCTCCTAGGTCATAAAATATGTAGATGACTAGATTGGTAGGAGAACACCTCATAAAGCTCAAATATACATGTGAAGTTAATATTTCCACTGAGCTAGTGCATGTGTGAGTTGAGGCATATAGAAATAGAATCCATTAAGAAACACAAAATCCAACTACTCCACATAAGCATGGTAAAGAACATTTTAAGGATTGACGATCTTAACCAAAAGTTCTAGTCACATGGAAGCGAAAAGGAAGGATTCGGACACAAGTATATGCCATGTAAAGTGTGTCAAACTAAAATACAAACAAAAGAAAATCTTTTTGAGTTTTTGAAATTTTTAACCAATCAAACAAAAATATTTACTCAAAAGACAAACAATAATCATTTGAATTTTTCATTAAGCCTAAATAACTCATAAGATAAAACAAAAATGATAAACAAAAATCTTTTTGTATTTGTCATTTAATGCAAACTAAAATGAAAGAACTATAATACAAAGGATAAACAAAAATCATAATTCTAGCATGAGATATGTGATAAATCAATGACTAGAAAATAATAAACAAGCATACAATTAGCATGATAATATAGCATGAAGTATAAAAGCTAAAGTATGCAAACAACTAACACATTCAACCTTTAGATTTAGCAAATGAGGTATCGTGTGAAAGTAAATGAGAATCAAAAATCCTATCTTGTAAATCTACCAAGTCGGATCTCCTAACCCAAAACTAATGATGAATGAATTTCTTGGGATATAGGAATCTTGTCTAGCTCGGTTGCCTTACATTGGGATTTTCTAGGACCTCATTTAAGATAAAACCAAAACTTCCTAAGATGACCTTTTCGACCACAATGTGAGCACCTAAAGACTCGGCGAAAAGACTTTCCTAAGCAATGATATATACCATTGTTCCTAGAGTATTCTCCTAAAATATTGGTTTTGGCTTTAATAGTGGAATCATAACAAGAATCGAAGCCTAAATCACAATTGTCATTTTTAATTTGGACCGTTCGTAAGATTTTATCTAATTTCTCCGAACGACTCTCCAAATAAAGTTTGACTCTACTTGAGTCTCTCACTTTCTTCTCAAGCTCTACAATCCTAGACTCAAGAAAAATCTTCCTCTCTTCAAACTCAAGAAGCTCCTTTTTCATTGATTCCATCAATCCTCTAAGGATATCTTTCTCACCTTCTACATACTCAAGATTCTCTTGAAGAGCTCTCTCACGTCTCCTAAGGTCTTCAACCAACACGCTATCATCAACGACCTTGACACGCTCCCTTAAACTAGCTTCTAACGTAAAATTTGCTCTTTTTAATTTAATAGATTCTTCATATAATTCTCTAAATGCAAATTGAAGTTCACTCTCATCACCCTCTTCATCACTTTCACTCTCTCTCTATTCTCTACTCTCACTACCATCATCCTTTTGAGCTTCTCAAACAAAGGCCTCGGAAGTTTTATGTTTTGAGATGTCATCGTCGGACAATTTCTCATTATCAATCTCATGACGAACCATGAATGCCGTAAAGTTGCGTTCAATGGAGGAAGCGGGTCCCTATTCCTTATCACTGTCACCAAGGGTAGCATTATATTAAATTGGTTGTTTACCCTCTTTACTTAGTTTAGTGGGGCATTCAAAAGCCCTATGGCCATACCCTTCACAACCAAAGTACCTATTTGACTCGTCCCTATTAAGGTTTTCATTAAAAGTTTTAGGGATCTTTTCAGCTTTGTCATGCTTAAAGTTTTAAAATTTCTTAAAATAAATTTTAAACTTATCTTTATTAAATTTAAGAAATTTTCTAAATTTCCTAGCAAACATAGCCATGTCCTCTGAGTCACTATCACTCTCATCAACCACAACTTGTTTTACCTCCTTGTGGTCTTTCAAAGAAACACCCTTGTCAATTTTCTTTTCATTTTTGGAGGAGGAAATATCAAATTCATAAGTTTGTAAATCACCTACTAGTTCCTCAAGTTTGGTAGAGTTCGAGGTGGGTAAAGAATTTTAAACGGTCACTTTAGGGATAATCTCTCGGGTAGGGACCTTAAAATTTTCTTTACAACAATGTCATCGGGTATTTTCTCTCCCAAACTAAATGATGAATTTACTATATCGAAAAGTCTAGCATAAAATTCATCAAATGTTTCTTTTTCATTCATTTTGATGGTTTCAAATTGAGTGGTGAGGTTTTGGAGTTTAGAAGCTTTAACAACACTAGTTCCCTTGTGAGTGAGTTGTAATATATCCCAAGCTTCCTTAATGTTTTCACACGTCATGATACGTAGGAATTCATCCGGTGTGACCGCGCTAAACAAGACATATAAACCTCGGGAATTAAAATTAGAAAGTTTAAATTCATTCTCACTCCATCTATCTACGGGTTTGGGAACACGCTCATTTTATACCAAATGTGTGGGTGGGTACCACCCGATTAACAACTGACAACCAAACCCTCTCATCGATAGACTTTAGTGCCGATTTCATACGCACTTTCCAATATGCATAATTGGAACCATCGAAAATAGAAAATGAAAAAAAAGAAGAAAATTCCTTTTTTAACCAAAAATATTTATAAGGACCTTAACGCAATAAATTAGCGCTCCGGCTCTGATACCAATTTTAAAGTGCAAGGACCCCAAATTTTAAAAACTTTCACTTTAATTTCCTTAAGATGCGAAATAAAGATGGTTACTAACACAATTTAATTTTCCAAAATTTATTTAATTTTTTTTTCTTTAAAAGATGAAAAAAAATTAAACACAAATTTTAATTTCTAAAAACAAAATTAAAATTAAACCTGAATAAGTTAATTATGGTGAACACACACACACAAACCAATTTTTGGATTTTCTCACAAACAAAAATAACACTTAAAGTTAACTATGAGAAATTTACTTTTAGCCCAAAATTAATTTAACACCAGTCTTAAAATTTGCCTACTCAATATTTTTAATATTACCAAATTAGGCCAAATCAAATTTAACAAATTAAATTACCAACTTGAATTAAATTAACTTAATTTTCACCCAATTTAATTTTTGCACCAATTTAAACAAGTAGTGATTTAAACCCAATTTTATCTTTTTACCTAAGCATGCATCTAAGGTGAATTTTGCATAACATAAAATAAACAAACCACTACACGGCGATGTATGAGGAAAACCCACAACGGAAAAAATCTCGGACGGCCCTGGCCTAACAAATTCACTAAGTATGGAATTATAAATTACAAGACAGGTAGACTTACACCACAAACTTGAGTCCGTCCAAGCCTTGTCGCTCCTTGTAAGCGCCTCCGCCTAGAGAATAATCCCGGAGTCCACCGAAACCTTGGAGTCCGCCAATGAGACCAAGCAACCATCAACCACATATGGTGCCTTTCACCATGTGAGAATGCTGCAGTAAAACAAAAGCTTCTTCTTCTTTGTGGGATGTAGAAGTAAACCCAAACAACTCTTCAAATGGTAGAGTAGAACCCGGTGCCAAACAAACTCCAAGAAATATATATATATATATATATATATATATATATATATATATATATATATATATATATATATATATATATATATATATGTGTGTGTGTGTGTGTGTGTGTGTGTGTGTGTGTGTGTGCTTGGAATAAACATAAACAGATGGGTGAATGTGTTTTGGTAAAAATTAATTCATGAAGGCTTGAAAAACCCAAAAACATGAACTTTTGATTTTTAGAAATTCTCTCTCAATTTTTTCTCTCTCAAGGTGTGTCAAAAGTTATCTCAAAAAGGTTGGTTCCCGCACATATAAAATCTGGGAAAAATTTAGTGGGAACAAAAGAGTGGGAACATGGAGAAAACTGCCACAAAATTTTTTCGCCAGAAATCTCGTTCGAACGAGATTTTTGTTCGAACGATTATCTAACGATTGGCAAACTCGTTCGAACAAAATTCTCATTCGAACGAAAATTTTGAGCGAAATGTCAGAAGTCCAATTTTACATATTAAGCCCAAAAACTTTTTATTCAAAGTTCTAAAGTAACCTTCTGAAAATAAAATTCATTTTAAAATAAAATTACACCCATTATAAAATTATTCCAAGTCTCCAGATATATAAAAATGCATTCATACCTTTTGGAGACAATGGAATCAATTGTCGTTGACGTTGAAACATTGCACTTAAAACTCGATATTTTTATATCTTTTCTTTTAAATACAAGTCGCTACGTCTTCAACTTTTCATGTCATAGTCTTTGTGGATGCTCAAGAATTCTATGACTCAAGTGTTTTTGTCCGCAAATGAGCCAACACTACATAAGACTCAATTGGAGACTTGTGTTCTTAAAATCTTCTAGTTCAAACCCCGCAAGAACTTAACATCGTTGATATTGATTTTCCCTTCGTTAGGGGACCTTTTTTTATTTTCCTCTGCATAAAAAAGAAACAACAAAAATAGTCAGCAGATACCAAAAATGTATAACTAAAGAGGAAAAAAAACATAAATTGAGTTATAACCTATGCCACGTCCTGATTGAGGACATCTGGGACCAGTATAAACCACTCCAGTAGGGAGGGGAGCATATTGCTAGTTCTTGACAATAATACCATACTCAAAATAATCCTTATTAGAGTGTGTTAAATTTATTACTAAGGTCCTATTAGCCTGCCTAGTCTTAAAATACTAGGCACTCCCCCAAACAGTGACCCACTTATAATAAAACATCAATTCCAAAACCCCAATATGGTTATTATAAAGTTCTTTTAACCTACGAATCCCATTCACAACTCTCCAAGTGTTGGGTGCTAATCTGGAAAGAACTACATCTAAGTATTGGAAAAATTGGAAAAAAAATGGGTTTAGTGGAAACGTAATACGACACTCAACTATAAACAAGGTTGGGACCCGATGACCCTTAAGGAGGGAATAAACATCTACAAAACTCCTGGGTATTTCTAAATTTACCCAACTTAGAATTTTCCTCAAAACTCATCTAACGAGTTATCATTTACGATGTGAACCATGGTGTAAATAGAGAAAAATATGATAAAACAGAGGAAAAGAAGGCTCACAGGGGATCAAAGACTGGGAAAAATTGAAGAAGAAAATGGAAGCAAATGATCGCACAAAAAAAAAAACTTGAAGGCAAAGAGAGTGCTAAAGTTCAGAAGTTTTGAGGTAGAAGGAAATGAGGGAAATTTCATACCTATTTATAGGTTGCATCGAGAAATGGGAATGAAATGATTAACTGAATTAATCGTATAGCTACCGCCGACTACACGCTTCTTGAAGCATAAAAAGAAGATTGTGTCCTTTGGTAATTCAAAAATCTTCAAATTATTACAAAAATTTCATCATCAAACAGTTCCAGTGGAAATTTTTACAAGTATAGGAGGTCGGTTGCCAACCAAACACTCAAATAGTATGTCGAGCAACTTCGTGGGCTAAATACTCCATACTTTCACACAAGAATCAAGTATGGAGCATTGGAGGCTTTTGTTGTATATAAAAATTACACTCCCACGTGGACCAATGATGAATATACACATGTCCTCCAATGTGGCCGGCCAACCTCTCTGATTGTCTTCAGAGACACTAAGTCTGTCAGAATGTCGACCAACTCCAAAAGGCCCAGCAACATGAATGATAATAGTTACTCAGAGGGGATGTCAACCAATACTGAATTCGAAGAGTTTTCTTAATTGTACATAGATGTAAATGCTGGAAATATAAAGGTGCTCCATCTCTAGAGTTTGTGACCACTATAAATACAAACTAATCCCTTAGCTCAAGTGACAACTAGAATCACTCATATGCACACAATACTGAGCTACTATAAACCCTACTGAATAAAAACAATAGTGGACGTAGGCTAATTTACAACTAAACCATTCTAAAAACCTTATCTCTTGTGTGTCTGGTTTGAGTTACTTATTTTATTTTTATCTATGATTATAAATTTGGAGTTAGTCTATTTTTAGACATCAACAATTATACGTGTCATTGAATTGAAGGTAAATAAATATGTTTGAAGGTATTTTATAATTCTGAACAAAACATAAAATTCCTTGTGTCAAATAATTTTTAATTGTTTGTTTGTAGTCACATTACATTATAAATGTGTGATCAAACTGGCATCATTCAAGATCTTAATGTATACTCGAAGAGCTCTGACGATCTTATGTATATCCCTGGTATATCGTCAGAACAAGAGAGCATATTATGTTATTGGTGGTGTTTCTCATGTGCATTGTGATGTTGTTGGTGTTTCTTATGTATATCCTTGCCTACGTTATGATGCGTTGGTGTTTCTTATGTATATTGTGTATTTCTATCAGGCCCTTTGTGTCTGAGTCATTGGCAAAAACAATCTTGTTACTGTGATTAGGATCAGTAGACAATCTAGTGTTAGTCTGACTTAGAATTTGATCCCCTCATGTATAGACCGGTCACGACTATTTCTATATTTTTTGCTTATGTTAATATTAGGTCATTGAGGATTGGGAAATCAATTCATGGTTATGTTATAAGATTTCTTATGAATGTTTTGACTGATTTGGTTGATATGTACTCAAAATGTGAGTTCTTGGATACTTCTCAAATGATTTTTTATAAGATGAGTCATAGGACAATGGTATCATGGAACTCGATGATTGATGGATGTGCACAAGGTGGTGAGTCCGTGTTCACAATTGTGTATGTTCAGACACACATGCGTGTAGAGCAATATAAGAAGATTGAAGGTATTCTTAATAACTCTTATTAGTTTAGTGTTGATTTTGTTATGTAATTGTTCGATTATTCAACGTGCATTCTCTAATGTTAATAGTTCGGAAAACTTTTATGTTGTTCTTTAATGGTATTCCTCATAATTTTATCACTCAAATGTATCTTATCATCTTAAACACCTTTCCCTCTATATCGAAATTTTCCTAAACCTCAAGATTGCGATTTATATAAGTGGGAAATGGTACCATGCATGATTGTAAAGCAATAATAATCTTACTTATGAAGTAAACCCCTTCTATTTCTATTTTGTACCAAAAAAAGGCTAGAAGTCAATATGAATTAACAGTCTCAAGTTGTTACTTTCCAAATTCAAAATGTACTTGCTTGGTACACCACTTGAAGGTTATGTGCAGAATTGAAGTTGGACAAAAAAGTTAATCAGAGAAGGATAAGCAAGCATGACAAAAAAGAAGAGTGAGTACATGTTTTTTCATGGACAATATCATATTCGCGGCTCATTAATAATTATTGAAAAGAAAGATAGGTCATTTGGTTGTCCTAAAAAATAGTAAGTTTACTTTAAAATTTACAGTTGAATTTAAATCACGTATTAGATTTTCTTTTCTTAAAAAAACATTATAAAATGTAAATGATCAAAATTCTATAATATTTCCCCGATAGTATTTTTCTAAAATGATGCGTCCCTAATCGTTTGTTAGTTAAAATATTTATTTAAACATTGATGTGGAAGGGAGTTGTGCGTAATTTTTATTTACAGTAACTTTACATTTTCCTCTTTGTTTAGTAACCTAGCCCTCGTGATTGTCTTGTTACGAAATAATAATAATAATAATAATAATAATAATAATAATAATAATAATAATAATAATAATAATAATAATAATAATAATAATAATAATAATAATAATAATAATAATAATAATAATAATAATAATAATAATAATAAGACTTATGCATTGGTCAACATGATTTTTAAATTCAAACAAGTTCATTCGCGCAAATTTCAGGTACCATTGCTGCAAGACCATACCCCCAAGACTATAAGAAGAGTTTCACATATTAATCACAAACTAAAGAAAGATATAGTAAGCATTCGTTATCTTGTTGTGAAATATACAATAGAAAGAGGGTGACGATAAAAGCATCCAATTTTTTAGTTTAGCACCTGTTTTAGTAATTTTGAAGTTACCCCGTAGGGAGAAAAAATTAAACTCCAAAATTTCAAAGTGGTGTGAAAAGTACACATTTGAAGGGATGAAAATTGTTTTGTTTTTCCTTCAAAAGTGTTCCCCTCATGCAAAATCAAGATATCGTGTATACACGTAGATGATGAAAGAGATTTAGATTATACATAAGAAACATATTGACATATTGTCTTGTCAATATGTATAACAGTAAGGTAAACCATGAAAACTTAAGATACCCACTTCACGAAGACATTATACGACGGACTTGTATGCATTATGTTATGTTTAACACTAGTGGGAACATAACAGCCTTCTTTTTTTGTATTGTCATCTCATCCGTCTTCATTTTGCAGCTTCAGATATTATACGAAGGAGCAAAGAATGATTTATATTCTTTGTATCATTTTGCTGCTTCAGATATTATTGGAGCCATTTTTGTTGGAGATTTTTAAAATAAGAGAGTAAGAGTTTTTTGGGTGTAAAAGCCTTAAGAGCTTGTCCCACATTGGAAGTGTGAGGAAGAGGTGGGAAGCTAACCCAAATATAAAAGGGGATAGTGTCCCACATTGGAAAATGTACAAAGCTAAGTGTCACCACTAAGCTATAAAAGGGGTGGGCAACCTTTGAGTCCCACATTGGAAAAATTTTAAGAATTTGTACACTTAATAAGTACAAATGGAAGATGAAGAGTTAATTCATCTAGCATTTAAGAGGCTATTCAAGAGACCTCAATACGGTGCGAAGCACCGTATGCGCGCGCTCGGGTGCGGGGCAGTGGGCTGTAGAGGCGCTAGTGGCGCACTTTGCACGCCGCGTGTCCGCAGTGGCAGCGGGTTGCCGGGATTCGTCCGGGTCATAGCTCGGGCGTGGTCACTTTTTGGTTGACCCGTGCAAAACCGATTCGGTATTATTATACCTGTTCGGAAAGGACTTAAGACTGTTGGTAATTAACAGTCATACCTGTTCGGAACTGACTTAATTCAATAGTCATGACTCTTGAAGACAAAGCCTTTCATTATCTATAAATAAAGGCTGCCTAAAAACGGAATTAAATTGATAACAAAAACCAGTTTCAGATTTCCAGACCCTGCTATTACTCTCTTACAATTTTCAGGAGATACAAATTCTCTTATTCTGTTTTGTGCACATAAACAGAATAAGAACTTGATTGACTGTTCTTCGCTGCTACATCCAAGGACTGTCTTCAAATATACAAGTTGCAGACAGTGCAATTGCTTCATTGTATCTTGAGTACGGATTTTCTGATTCCCGTTTCTATACCGAAATTCTTCGTGTGGGGAAAATACTGTATAAAAGGAAAGTGATATCACGCCTTGAAGTTTTATAGTGACTGTTCAGAAATTACATTATTGTATTGAAGTTGACATTTTTGAGATATATAAAGAGTTCCATTTCTGTATTTGCATTCATAATATCCAACAATCTAAATACAGTATTTTTGGAAATGGCCGACTCTTCCAAATCACTTCGACAAATAACAGAAAGCTTTGTCAAGTTGGACCGTTTTGATGGTGGTAATTTTCTACGTTGGCAGAAAAAGGTTCATTTTCTTCTAACAACATTGAAGATTGTATATGTCTTGTCATAACCGAAACCAAATGAAGATGAAGATGAAACCGTGGAACAGACTAGGCAACGCACAAAATGGGAGACCGATGATTATTTGTGTCGTGGTCACATTCTCAATGCACTTGCTGATAATTTGTTCGACTTGTACCAAAATGTTGGGACAGCAAAAACTTTATGGGAAACATTGGAGACCAAATATCTAACGGAAGACGCTACAAGTAAGAAGTTCCTTATCGGTCAGTTTCTAAGCTTTAAAATGCATGATAATAGGCCTGTGCTAGAACAATTTCATGACATCCAACGCATCATAAATCATTGCAAACTGAAAAAATTAAATATGGATGATAATGTAATTGTTGCTGCCATAATTGAAAAACTTCCTCCTTCTTGGAAAAACTATAAGAAAGAACTCAAACACAAAAAGGAGGATCTTTCACTTGAAGAATTAGAGACTCATTTAAGAATTGAACAAGAGTCTCGAATTCTAGATGGTAAAGAGGAACAAGAAAATTCTGTTTGAAAAATTCTTCCGCTTGTTATTTTTTCCATGATTGCCATATTTTTGCCTAAATAATTACACGCACATCATATTCTTAAATATCCCAAGTACCTAGGTCAAGAGAGATTAAAAGATCTAGGATGATTGTGAACTTATCTTACACGATTCTTTCAAATTTAAATTTAAATTCTATTTCCTACGTAGATAAATTACATCGGGATGGGTTCATGCATCCCAACCCTTAAAAATTAGCTAAACATGATGAAAACAAAAGAAAACTCTAACAAACATTGTTAACAATTTGCAAAACAATTGAGAATTGAATGGAAAAATAAAATAGAGAATATAAATTGATACTTGTATTTAACAAGAGGAGAAAGAGATGAATTTGAATCCAGCAAAACTTCTTCTTCAAACTTACAACTAGGGTTTATGAAAACTTCTACCAAAGAAAACTACAATCTAACTTTTTCTCTCTAATCCTACTCCTACCCTCTAGAATTTGACTCCCTCTCTCTAGAATTCAACTCCCTCTTGAAAATGAGGTAGGTTTTGGTCTTTTATAGCACCAAGTTGCATGAATTTGGCATCAAATTTCTCTTGTGGCACAAGTTTTCCAAGAGTTGCACTGCATTAAATGCATAATTAATTACAGAAATCCGCACATCCAGACTCTTCATTATCGCGCAACTTCAAAACATCGTAACTTCTTCACCGTAGCTCGGATTGAGGTGCCGTTTTTTCCAGTATTCTTGTAATTTTGAGCTCTTAAACTTTCTAGTTGGCCCCACCTTCGGACTAAGGCTGAAAAATTACGAAAATGCTCTTCAACTCTCCATTTCTTGGTTTCTTTCACTGTTTTGAGTTCTCCTTCGCACTAACTTGCATGAAATACCTGTAAAACACATGAGAAATACACGAAACATGAAATACTTGCCAAAAAAGGTTAGTATCATAAATAAGAGACAAATCGAAGCTAAATACACTGCACGGGATCATAAAAATACCGAAATTAAAGGGATAAATGTGAAGAATATGTGCATAATCACACCCCCTAACTTAGAACTTTGCGCGTCCCGAGCAATGTAAATGAATCTAACCAAAAATCCACTCTTGAAAATTCTTTTATTAAAATAAAATTCCACTTTCGCAGGCAAGAGATTGCATTTAGCGTATGCAACAAGCCTTTAAACCTCTAGGTTACCCTAGTAGGACGAGTTTTGTCTCGTGAGGGTTTGTAGTGAATACACGCACAAAATTATTTATTGACTCAAATAAAGATCAAAATACTTAAAAATTGTACAATTTAAACTTTTTGAAAAATAATCACCATAAATTCATATTCAAATGTCTCAAACCATAGTGTGTGTGTGCAAAGCCAAAAATTAAACCTCAAACTTCCACTGATTGAGCATTACGTTACTTTTCGAAAATTCGTTTTGATTCAAATTCTTACGGATGCACTCACAAACGAATCACTCGGATTGTGGCTATTTTCTCTCGGTATGCATGATATAAAAAGTAAATATAATGGACACAAATTCACGCATACAAAATTGAAAAGAAGGAAATATATGGTGAAAAATCTCATCACAGGAATACAGTTATTTGGAAATGGGAACATCACCTCTAGTTCACACCATTTAATCTCTCATATTATCTTTTCATGTCTTAGCTCTCCACGCGGTAATTAATTTCGCCATTCGGACTCAGTTTGGACTTTTTTGGGGTTAAAATGTGTAAAGGGTAAAAATGGCAATGGATGGAATGTTCGGAATTGGAAAATTTTCTTATGACGTCCATTAGTGCTTTTTCGGGCATTTGCTCATTTTTCTCTTTCTTTTTTTTTCTCTTTTCATTTTTTTCCTTTTTTTTTATTTATTTATTTATTTATTTATTTATTTGCTAATTTGTTTTTTCATTTTTTTTCACTATTTTTTTTTTAACATTTTTTTTCTTGCCCCTTTTTATTGCACAATTTGGACTTACTTGATGAATTTTCTCAATTTTCACAATTCCGGGCTAATTAGGTTTTTCGGGTTATCAAACGAAAGGAAAATATTTTATTAGGCTCAACTTGGGTTGCAAAGGGATAATTTTTCACAACTTTTTATGGCTAATATTTTTGGGTAACAAATGAGGGCCTACTTCATTGTCCAAATTGCTAATCACATTACCATATGCATCTCGAGATTAGTTAAGTTTAGAGATATATTTAGCACGAATTTCGAGATAACATTTCACACATTTCCCATAACCGATCAAAATAAAGGATTGAGATCATCAACGACTTATTAAAACGCTGAAAAGAACTTTGAGTTAATCATAAACTCGGATTGATTTAAAAACTCATAAAAAATTGAAAGGCTCGAAATCTCACCGGGTTGGACTAATCTCCACACTTATTCGTTAAGTCGTCAATTTTCTTTCAATTTTCATCTTTGGTCAATTTTGGCTTAGTGCAATTGAGATTTAACAATTTGAGACTTTAAATAGAATAAAGGTGATATTTTTGAAAAATTTAAATTCCAATTTTTATTTATTTTGAAGAAAAATATCTTTGGCTTTTTTTCAAAAATTTTCAATTTTTTTTTAACTTTCTAAAATATACACTTGGAAAGAACATGTGATCGAATCGATGAATCTAAACAATAAATGGGAAGAATATCCCACACCCCCTAACTTAAATGTTGCATTGTCCTCAATGCGAATCAAGAACACAACATAAAGAGAGGAAAAGAAAGATATTACCCAAATGGAGCGATCATCGATGAGTGTGAGTCCATTGAATCTACAAAACATGTTAGAACAAAGCATAGCAAAAAGAATAACAAAAACTTTAAGTAATTACTCTAAACTATAAAAAAAAAGAGCTAATTATATACGACCCTCAAATTTTTCGACTTCTACTATATGAGTTATTAGAAGTTAAAATCGTAGGTTGTATATAATTAGCTTTTTCTTTTTCTTTTCTTTTTTTTTATAGTTTAGAGTAATTACTTAAAGTTTTTGTTATTCTTTTTGCTATGCTTTGTTCTAACATGTTTTGTAGATTCAATGGACTCACACTCAACGATGATCGCTCCATTTGGGTAATATCTTTCTTTTCCTCTCTTTATGTTGTGTTCTTGATTCGCATTGAGGACAATGCAACATTTAAGTTAGGGGGTGTGGGATATTCTTCCCATTTATTGTTTAGATTCATTGATTCGATCACATGTTCTTTCCAAGTGTGTTTTTTATTTTATTTTCAAAAAAAAAATGAATTTTTTTTTAAAAAGCCAAAAATATTTTTCTTCAAATAAATAAAAATTGGAATTTAAAATTTTCAAAAATGTCACCTTTATTCTATTTAAAGTCTCAAATTGTTAACAATCAAAATGCACTAAGCCAAAATTGACCGAAGATGGAAATTGAAAAAAATTGACGACTTTACGAATAAGTGTGGAGATTAGTCCAAACCGGTGAGATTTCGAGCCTTTCAATTTTTTATGAGTTTTTAAATCAATCCGAGTTTATGATTAACTCAAAGTTCTTTTCAGCGTTTTAATAAGTCGTTGATGATCTCAATCTTTTGTTTTGATCGGTTATGGGAAATGTGTGAAGTGTTGTCTCGAAATTCGTACTAAATATATCTCTAAACTTAATTAATCTCGAGATGCATATGGTAATGTGATTAGCAATTTGGACAATGAAGTAGGCCCTCGTTTGTTACCCAAAAATATTAGCCATAAAAAGTTGTGAAAAATTATCCCTTTGCAACCCAAGTTGAGCCAAATAAAATTTATCTTTTCGTTTGATAACCCGAAAAATCCAAATACCCCGGAATTGTGAAAATTGAGAAAATTCATCAATTAAGTCCAAATTGTGTAATAAAAAGGGGCAAGAGAAAAATAGAAAAAAAATAGCAAAAAAAAATGAAAAAAAAAAGCAAGAAAAAAAAGGGAAAAAAATGAAAATAGAAAAAAGAAAATAAAGAGAAAATTGGCAAATGCCCGAAAAAGCACTACTGGACATCATAAAGATATTTTTCAATTCCGAACATTCCATCCATTCCATTTTTACCCTTTACACTTTTTAACCCGAAAAATCCTAACTGAGCCCGAATGGCGAAATTAATTACTGCGTGGAGAGCTAAGATACAAAAAGATAATATGAGAGATTAAATGGTGTGAACTAGAGGTGATGTTCCCGTTTCCTAATAACCGTATTCTGATGATGAGATCTTTTCACCATATATTTCCTTCTTTTCAATTTTGTATGCATGAATTTGTGTCCATTATATTTACTCTTTATATCATGCATACCGAGAGAAAATAGCCACAATCCGAGTGATTCATTTGTGAGTGCATCCGTAAGAATTTGAATCAAAACGAATTTTCGGAAAGTAACGTAATGCTCAATCGGTGGAAATTTACTGTTTAATTTTTGGCTTTGCACACACACACTATGGTTTGAGACATTTGAATATGAATTTATGGTGATTATTTTTCGAAAAGTTTAAATTGTACAATTTTTAACTATTTTGATCTTTATTTGAGTCAATAAAGAATTTTGTGGGTGTATTCACTGCAAACCCTCACGAGACAAAACTCGTCCTACTAGGGTAACCTAGGGGTTTAAAGGCTTGTTGCATACGCTAAATGCAATCTCTTGCCGGCAAAAAAGGTATTTTATCCCAATAAAAGAATTTTCAAGAGTTGAACTTTAAACTAATTTCATTTACATTGCTCGGGACGCGCAAAGTTCTAAGTTAGGGGGTGTGATTAGGCACATATTCTTCACATTTGTCCCCTTAATTTCGGTATTTTTATGATCCCGTGCAGTGTGAATATCTTGGATTTGTCTCTTATTTATACTACTAACCTTTTTTGGCAATTATTTCGTGTTTTGTGTACTTCTCATGTGTTTTACAGGTATTTCACGCAAGTTAGTGCGAAGGAGAACTCAAAACAGTGAAAGAAACCAAGAAATGGAGAGTTGAAGGGAATTTTCTTAATTTTACAGCCTTATTCTGGAAGTGGGGCCAACTAGAAAGTTGAAGAGCTCTAAATTACAAGAATACTGGAAAAAACGGAACCTCAATCCGAGCTACGGTGAAGAAGTTACGATGTTTTGAAGTTGCGCGATAATGAAGAGTCTGGATGTGCGAATTTCTGTAATTAATTATGCATTTAATGCAGTGCAACTCTTGGAAAACTTGTGCCACAAGCGAAATTTGATGCCAAATTCATGCAACTTGGTGCTATAAAAGACCAAGCCCTACCTCATTTTCAAGGAGAGTTGAATTCTAGAGAGAGGGAGTCAAATTCTAGAGGGTAGGAGTAGGATTAGAGAGAGAAAGTTAGATTGTAGTTTTCTTTGGTAGAAGTTTTCATAAACTCTAGTTGTAAGTTTGAAGAAGAAGTTTTGCTGGATTTAAATTCATCTTTTTCTCCTCTTACTAAATACAAGTATCAATTTCTATTCTCTATTTTATTTTTCCATTCAATTCTCAATTGTTTTGCAAATTATTAACAATGTTTGTTAGAGTTTTCTTTTGTTTTCATCATGTTTAGCTAATTTTTAAGGGTTGGGATGCATGAACCCATCCCGATGTAATTTATCAACATAGTAAATAGAATTTAAATTTAAATATGAAAGAATCGTGTAAGATAAGTTCACAACCATCCTAGATCTTTTAATCTCTCTTGCCCTAGGTACTTGGGATATTTAAGAATATGATGTGCGTGTAATTATTTAGCACTGCTTTATATTTATCTTTGATTTCATATGATGCGAGCTTGAACCTCATATATGTAATGCTTAGGATCTATAAAGACTGGATTCATTCAAATTTATAATTTACAATTCTAGTATTCTAATGGGTAATTACTAGGGATTGGGGGATTGTATTCCAACCTATTTCCTCATTCATTTTAATTAGTTTTATAAATTTGTTCCAACTTATTTCCCCTTGTCAACCTTCATCATCTTTTTCACTTTTATTTTAGAAGTAATAAATCAATTAAATTCTATAAATCATTCCCTGTGGATTCGATACCCAGACTTACTACTATACTCCATAAAAGTGTAGTTAAAAGTTTAGGTTTTTTTTGTATTGAGGTTGGAAGCCGATAACAATGACTAGCGTATTACACGGACGCTAGTGAGATTTTGATCAAGGAGACTCAAAATTTTCCGAAGAGTTGCACCTTGACGCAACTTCATCTTCAAAATCAATAAAAATCAATTGTGTGTGTCGGGAGCCTCTCCCGACACATTGATTTAAGAACTTTGGGTTTTCCCCTCGATCAAAGTGGGTGGGTTGATAGAGCCTCTCCCGACACACTCTAAATTTCCTCTTTCACTCTTGTTCATGGGCTCACTCGTGCTCTCGAATGCATTAACTAAACATACCTCCCCTACCTTGCTCTGAATATTGTAACCACTCCACTCACTGGGCGCAACACAACCTTCCCCTAATGGCTCTCCCTTGTAAGTTCTTTCTTGCTCGTGTGCTTCCCCCAAAAAATCCAACCCCCGCGGTTCCTCTTCATCATCCTCTCTCTTGGAATTATTAAAGATATTTGTGTCGAGGGTCATGTTCCCGAAAGTTAATTGCATACGCCCACTTCGGGTATTGATAAGAGCATTAGCAGTAGCTAAAAATGGACGGCCAAGGATAACGGGAACATGATTACTTGGGAGAACGGAGGATTCTTCGTCCCAAATGACAAAATCCACCGGGAAGTAGAAAGTGTCTATTTGAACAATCACATCCTCAACAATTCCCCGAGGAAACTTCACAGAACGATCCACGAGCTGGAGAGTCATTTTTGTGGGCTTAAGGGCCCCCAGTTCCAGTTTCGTATAGATGGAATAGGGCATAATGTTAACACTCGCCCCGGGATCTATTAGAGCTCTCTCAATTCAGTTCTTCCCCATGATACAAGAAATAGTGGGTGCACCCGGATCTTTATATTTTAATGGAAATTCACTCGACAAGACTGCGCTGACATTTTGGGCCAAAGAGACGTTATGGTTTACCTTTAGCTTGCGTTTCACCGTGAGTAAGTCTTTAATAAACTTAGCATACGCGGGAATTTTCTGTATAGTCTCGAGAAAAGGTAAATTGACTTTTACTTGCTTAAGGACTTCCAGAACTTCATCACGGGAGGTCGTTTTGGAGTGAGAGACCAATCGTTGAGGGTATGGGGCAGCGGTGGGGGTGATGGCCTTGGGTCCACTAGTGTTTTCCTCCTCCTCACTCTCAATTAAAGGGGCATCTTCGGCCTCTTTTGTGCCGGGTGAAACCTCTTTATCTTTAGATGCATTGCATGAGGGAGGTGACAAATCAAATACTCTCCCACTACGGAGAGTGGTAATAGCGCTACATTGCTCTCGATGGTCGAGGGATGTAGTGCCAATACTGGTTTGTCCTTGGGGAGGGGGTCTTTGGCCTTGAGCTGGGAATTTACCTTTCTCCTGAGTATTCACTGCAGATTGCAACCTAGAGATGCTAGTATGCATTTCAGCGAACATTCGATCATACTTAGCAGTCCTCTCCTTTTGGGATTGAATGAAGTGATTTATGTTGTCTTCAAGAGATCGCCTCGGAGGGGTAACATACGGACCAGGAGGTGGTGTCTACAAAGGAGGTTGCATTGGAGGAGCCATATGCTGAAATTGAGGAGGGGTTTGTGGCAAAGTCACATGTGGATGAGGCACCATCCCCCCTTGTGGTTGTCCATAGTTGAAACCAGGATGATTCCTCCAAGATTGATTATATGCACTCCCTTGAGGTGCATTAAAATTTTCACGAAACCCTCCTATCGCCTCTACTTGCTCAGTGTACATTGCCTTGTAAGCAGGGATGGTAGGACATCCTTCGGTAGAAATGACCAGCAGCACAAATGGCACACACTTTCTCCTTTTCTGTTTGCACGGGTCCAGACACATCTCTCAATCGCATATCTAGCATATCTCCGAAATTCTTCTCCAATTGGTCAAATTTTCGATCCAACAAAGTGTCCTTGTCCAAGTGATAAATACCGGACGCAGCAGGCAAGTTGGACACTTGTCGATTTCTATTTTGACTATTGGGATCAGAAGTATCCCATGCTTGGGTAGTTTCTGCCACATATTTCAAATGAGCCTCAGCATCGCTCGTACTTAACTCCCAAAAAGGTCTCTCACGCATGGTTTGAACAAGTTGTTTAGACGCTACAGTAAGGCCTTGATGGAAAAATGAAATCAGATGATGAGGTTCAAAACCATGATGGGGGCACGCATTAACTAACTCCTGATATCTCTCCCAACACTTATCAAAAGCCTCATTCTCATTTTGACGAAAAGCTTGGATTTGGGCTTTAACATAATTGGTTTTGTGTTGTGGAAAAAATTTTGAGATAAACTTGTTTTGCATATCTCTCCAGGATAAAACAGAATTTGGGGGCAAGGACCATAACCAAGTTTTAGCTTTATCCTTTAAGGAAAAAGGAAAGAGCTTCAACCGGATTACCTCTTGTGGACAAGCTTGGTCTCCAAATGTCTCACACGTATCTTCGAATTCTCGAATATGGAGATATGGTTTTTCCGAATCCATCCCATGAAATATAGGAAGAATTTGGATCATTCCATTCCGAAAGTGGAACTGACCGGCATTATTCGGGAGTAAAATGCAACCAGGGGTAACAGTTCTCTCCGGAAATAAAAGATCTTTCATGGGTTGATATGGTACATCATCCTCTCCAGCACCAACACCGACACTACCATGATCCGACATATTGCTACCGAAAGGTTCAGAATTCTCACTTCCGGTTTGACTCAATGAACGACTTGTGATGGAATTATTAGGCGAAGGAGGTGGAACCCAAAAATGAGGAGACTCAGAATTTTCAGAACTAGCTTCGGCAATAGGATTTTCGTGAATTTGGGTGGGAGATGAATTCTGCATATAAGTACACAAGAGAAGAAATGAAATTGTTTTTTTTTTTTTTGTTTTTATGAAATCACTTGTAGATAAAAATAACTTTCTTGAAAATTTAACAATTTCGGATCCCCGACAACGGCGCCAAAAACTTGACGCGACTAAGATTTTGTCTCAAAAGTGCGTTTTAGTCTAGGCTCAAGTGCAAGCCTTGTCGCTCAAGTAATAACCCGGTAAGTCGGGATCGTCTCCACAGGGATCGAGATTGCCAAATAGTAATAAGAAAAATTATTAAATCTTGAAATGATTCCTTAAAAGAAATAAAAAGATGATTAAGTATTGGGAAAATTTCTAGTGAAATAAAAACTTTACGTAAGGAAAACAAATTGAAAATTGCAAAAACACTTAGATCTGACAAATGGGCGAAAATAGGGTAGGGTACAATCTCTCAATCCTTAACAAATTACCTTATAGAATACTAGAATTGTAAATTAAAATTATTGACTAGATCTGATCTTTATAAATTCTAAGCATTACATATATGAGGGATCTAGCCCGCATCATATGAAATCAAAGATAGATATAAAGCGGTGAATGATAAATCATACTCGCAAAACGTTCTTGAACATCTCAAGTACCTAGGGCAAGAGAGATTAAAAGATTGACAATGTTTGTATGATTTTCTTTCACGATTCAATCAATATTTTAATTTAACCTCTATTTTCTACATAAATAATTTGCCTTGGATTGAGTTCATGTACCCCAACCCTTGGGAATTTAGCTACTCATGATTTTTATGGGAAAACAATTTCATAACAATGCATATAATTGTAGATCTAAGAAATATGGTAAAAACAAAAATTACAAAACAAGAAAAGATGATTAAATAAAAATTGAGATTAAATAAGAGAAGGGAATTTGATACTTGAATTGAATTGAAGAATTGATACTTGAAATCTTCACTAGATGAACTTGAATCTTCAAACATACAAACTAGGGCTTTTCTAAGAGTATGAAAAACTAAAAAGGATTTCTAAAAAAATGAATTTCTCTCTCTAATTTTTAGTCCCCCTTTCTAGAATTCAACTCCCCTCTCTCTAGAATTCAACTCCCCTTGAAAATGAGGTAGAGCTTGATCTTTTATAGCACCAAGTTGAATGAATTTGGCATCAAATTTCGCTTGTGGCACAAGTTTTCCAAGAGTTGCACTGCATTAAATGCATAATTAATTACAGAAATTCGCACATCGAGACTCTTCATTATCACGCAACTTCAAAACATCGTAACTTCTTCACCGTAGCTCGGATTGAGGTGCCGTTTTTTCCAGTATTCTTGTAATTTAGAGATATTCAACTTTCTAGTTGGCCCCACCTTCGGACTAAGGCTGAAAAATTACGAAAATGCCCTTCAACTCTCCATTTCTTGGTTTCTTTCACTGTTTTGAGTTCTCCTTCGCACTAACTTGCATGAAATACCTGTAAAACACATGAGAAATACACAAAACACGAAATACTTGCCAAAAAATGTTAGTAGCATAAATAAGAGACAAATCCAAGCTAAATACACTGCACGGGATCATAAAAATACCGCAATTAAGGGGATAAATGTGAAGAATATATGCCTAATCATGTGCCAAAGCAAATGTGAATGGCAAAGAGGTGCTGATTCGAGAATCTAAGAATCCGTTCGCAAAAGAGGAAGCTCACTTAGCTGATGTTGCCTTATACATGGAGTTGACCGAAGAGGCTAAGGTAGTTACAAGGTATACTAGAGTCACCAGGATTCCCAATAGTTAAGAAAAAGTGTGTGAACCAGCTCAACCAGTGGTGGCTTACACGGAAAAAGAACACAAGCAGGAGGTAGTGAGGCCTCCCAGTTTATCTAGGCGTTTGCGTAATCGAATAACTCCACACATTGATCCTATAGAACACTAAGTTCAAGGCTAAAGTGTGCTCAATAGATTCTTGTGAGAGAGTTAGAGGAAAACTACTACAAAATATCTCACGGGGAAGAAAACTCCAGACGGTTCAAAAGAGTAGTTTTGCCTAACTGCAAAATCATTTAAAAATCAGGAAGGTGTAAGCGGATAGATGAAGATTTGGATGATGAAGATGGCTCAATATATGAATGTTTCTTGATGGAAAACTAAGGACAATGTTTGTTGATTGACAACTCTAGCATCCAAGAGTTTGTAAAAGAAGTAAAGGAAGAGCCTGAGTGCATGAAAGATAGGTCTAGACCACAAATACAGGAGTTAGAAAAGATAGATCTTGATAAGGAGGGTGATGATCGTTGTCCTATTTTTTATCTCAAAGGACCTTGAAGGTCCATCACGAGAAGGTTTGATTGGGATGCTACAAGAGTTTAAAGATGTCTTCACATGGAAGTACACCGAGATGCCTAGGGTTGACAAAGAAGTGAGATGCTATAAGTTTAACGTTTTTCCCTCAGCCATCCTAGTAACGCAAGACACTCAAATATACAAAGAAGAGTTAGACATGAAGATCAATGAGGAAGTTCAAAGGCTGATCGCAGCAGGCTTCATTGTCCCTATTCAGCATCCCATCTGGCTGTCTTTCATTGTACTAGTAAGAAAGAAAAATTAGAGCTAAATAAGGATCTGTATGGAGTTTATAGACCTGCATCATGCTTACCTAAAAATTGAGTTTCCATTGCCTTTAATAGACAGCTTGATAGACAAAACTGTGGATCATGAGATGTACAGCTTCATGGATGGATACATGTTCTTTAACCAGATCAAGATGTACCCAGATAACCCCGAGAAGACTACCTTCCGAACACCCTTTGGAAACTTCATGTATATAGTCATGCCTTTTTAATTTGAAAAATGCAGGATCTACCTACCAAAGGACTATGATGGACATATTTCACGATCTATTTCACAAGATTCTGGAATTTTATGTTGAAGACCTGGTGATAAAGTCCAAAAAGAGGCTACTCACCTGGAAGACTTGAGGGAGGTGTTTATGCAATGCAGGAAGTACAAGTTGAAAATGAATCCTCTTAAATATGCTGTTAGGGTGACAAGTGGGACGTTCCTAAGGTTTGTGTTGAATCGATAAGGCGTTCAAATAGATATTGATAAGCAGAGGGCCATTCTCGATATGCCAAGGCCAAAGTTAGTGAGGGATTTAAAAAACTTTTTGAGGAAAGTTTCTTACTTGAGTCGGTTTATGCTTGGAATTATTGAGGTAACCCATCCCTTAATGGAGCTGCTGCAAAAAGGGTCCAAGTACGCATGAGAGAAGATTCATCAAGAAGCTATGGACAAGCTAAAAACACCCCTCACATCTCCTCAGATAATGATTCCTCCAAAGACAAGTATTCCATTGCTTCTATATCTCACATCTACTGAATGATCCATCTGGGAACTGTTACCCCAAGAGGTGGATGGTGTAGAAAAAACTCGCTATTATTTGAGATGAATTATACATGGGCTGGAGGCCAGATTCACCAGCATTGAGAGGCACTATTTGGCCCTCATATTTATAGCACAAAAACTTAGACATTAAATGTTGTCCTTCATAATCCACATTTTAACTAGATGTGATCCTATAAAGTTTTTGCTTGCTAGAACTGTACTAATAGGCAGGGCAGCTAGATGGCTCTTGATACTTTCAAAATATAATCTTAAATGTGTTTCCCCTCGAGCTATCAAGAGCCAAGATTATGAAGACCTCTTGGCGATCTTTCTGTGACACCCCCATCAGTCCTAAATTAAATTAAAATAGGTTTTTCAGTTGGTTCATTCTTAGCATCACTGTCGAAAACTTTTTAATTACTATCCACCTAAGTGAAATTAGACTGGTGTCAAGTTTTATCTTTCGTTAACTAAATGAAATACTCATGCGTAAATAAATGATCAAACAATCACAAGCTAATTGAATCCAACCATCACATATAAATGAGAATTTGGCCGAATAAACCATCGTCTAAAATCCAACACAAATGTAAAGACAGATAATAGTAAATCTCAAAGTATCTGAAATGAACACTAAACGAAACTGTGAGCAACATGCTCGCGTATCTGATATAAAGTCCATTCTAATAATGGAAGAGATAGAGGTGCCTATCGAAATCCTGTAACATCCACATATGTTGCAGCAGCAAAATTCCTGGAATGAATCAAATCTAGCGTCCCTGTGGCTGGACACCTAAAAGGTTTTGAAAATAGCTTATAGCAAGGATTAGAATCCAAAATATTTTGAAAACGTTTAGCAAATGATTAACTTGTAGTAATATAAAATGCATGAATGCGCTTCATACTTTAGTTAGTGTCACACTCCCTTGAGGACATCCTCATCCCTCCTCTAATGTGCACACCTAATGCCTGATTTATATCTCCCCCCCCCCCCCCTGCCCCTATAACTAGATAATTGATATAATCCCTTTCACCCACCCTACTCTAACAGAGTATGCTTAAATATATGATTTAAAAGTTATAACAAGCACTAACTTAATTAATCATTTTCTTATTTAAATTAATATAACTTTCACACCCGTTATACACATAATACAATTCACGTCATGTATTAAATTACACGTATATAATTATCCATCCCATTATATACATATAACCATATTACAACATTTGCACATATGTTGACTATATAAGTAGTATCCATCCTCCGGAAAAATAACACACTGGATATATTCTCTAAAGTGCAATCCCACTAAGTATACTCGGATAACCTAGTTACCCAAGTCAACATCGCTAACTAACTTGGATAAAAACATGAACATAATGGAGGAGGTCATATTCCTCCTTGAAAGTGAGATGCCCCTCACCCATATACCGGATGCTATGACCTAGGGATATACTCGCCCTACTCCTCAAGCTAGGGGATTCACCCACTACGCGCAACCTCCCTTGATAGCACTAGAGTATGTATTTAAATAATATCCAATCACTGATACTTATATCACACACCATATATATACTATCGCATATCGTATAAATATATAATTAAATTATTTTTAGTGTCACCCAATCAATATACTTGGACTCGCTCTCATGGCCCGAAATTAATATAATACCTGAGTCTAATCCTCGACTCCTAATTAATTAGTTTTCATCCATAATTAATTTTAGTGAGCAATGTCTCCCTACTACTATACCCGAACTTTTCCCCCTCCACTCCCAACTATATTCCCTTATAATTGTGATGATTTTAACTTCCCTAATTAATTTCCTCCTTTAATTAGACTTGGTGGAATTTAAATAAAAACTCACTTTAAACTCCCAAGGCCGAACTGTCAAAAATCCTGAAGGGTCGATCGATCGACCCCCAGCCGTCGATCAATCGATTGAACAGGTGGTCATCTTCTCCGACTTGTTGTTTCCTCCATTAACGAAATACTATACTTTCTAACCTACTCCCATGGTCTAACCCAAGAACAATTAACACCATAACTATATAAGAACATGATCAGGGCCTCTTATAGAGCTTCAAACTCAAATTTAATCTCACTAATGTCTACTTTTCCGATTTGGGGAATTTTTTGGGTTTTCACTCGTTAGACGCCAATTTCATCTAATTACCCCAAATTTGTTCATAATTTCTACTCGGTTTTCACATATAAACCAATTATTATCTCCGAATCATATAACACAATAAACTCCCCATTAATTTCATTCAAGTGTGCCGTTTACAAAACCCCCATTTTGTACCCATTTATACCCAAAACGAATTTCAGATTTCCACATCATAAAAATATGAATTGAATAACATCAGTTAATATCACAACAAGATAACCACTTGCCTTTTGGGTTCGTAGGGTCGTATACAAAGGTGTACTTTGCAAGCTTGATGATGAACTCCCAATTGGTTCCTTGTCTTATCTCCAAAAGACCCCAATTTGCAGTGTCACCACTCTCAATGGCTTCCTCTCAATACCCTAGGTTCTCTCTTGTGTTTTCTTCCATTCTCCTTTTCTCCCAAATTAGGTATTAAAGCTAAATCCCGTTTTTAGCCTAATGGGTCAAGTTCGAGTGACACAAATACCCCCGTGTGGGCCCTACTATTCCTAAAAATTCCCCGAGACCGATTTACTACCCCCGGGTACTCTTTTTCGACTATCTCGATCCATCCGAACTCAACCGTGCACTCAAAATTGGCATCCAAATTAATTTACAGAATTTCTGATCTCACACCTAACTTAGTCTACAACGAACTCCCGACTTAGATAAGTAAATCCCACATCAGTAATACACTTATGACGTAAATAATTATTACTATTCACTTAGTAATTTAATTCCCATAAATATTAACCATTTATTCTCCCGATTAATATTTATATAAATATTTTCATAATTAATTCCATTAAATTACGACACACGAGTAATTTAAATTTTTACCTGAATTAATTAATTTTTAAAAGCATAAAAATACGGTGTCTTACACTTTCCTTCTGTGACATTCGAGCCATCAGTTGAATGGAGCATGGAATTTGATGATTGGATCATGAAGTTTAATGGTTCATCAGCTATAAGAAAAGGGGGAGCTAGCGTGATTTTGAGAAAAAATGAAGAAAAAGTTTGATTCTCTTTCAATCTGGACTTCAGCTGCTCGAACAATGAACCTAAATATGAAAAACTGGTGCTAGGGATGCTGGAAGCCCTTCGAAGAGGCATTGAGGTGCTCACAATAAAACAGGACTCCAACTTAGTGATCAAATAGGTGAATGGTATCCAAGAGTCTTGGCCTAGTGTTATAAGGTTTCCACTGGGAAAGTCTTGGGGATAGATTGGGTTTGGAACCCAGTTCGATCCCCGACACTATCAAAATAATGCTTAGTCAGTGGAAGCCACGAATCGCGCAAGTGGATTAGTCGAGGTGTGCTTAAAGCTGGTTCGAACACCACGTAGTATGATACCAAAAAAATAGGTGAATGTTGAAATTTCTCTACAGCACATGAGTTTGGCGCCTTATCGGACGATCATACAAAGGTTGCTCAGCTAATTCAATGAAGTAAAGATCAAATGGCATCCCAGAATGATGAACAGACATACAGACGCTTATGCCACAATTGCTCAGAAAATTGGCTTTTGATGGAGAGTCAACAGTGGTTCGAATTACTAAGAGGAAAACTCCCTCAATTATACACAATATTTTACCCACCGATGATAGCAATGACTGGAGAGGGAAAATAAATAAGCAGTAGAAAATGGGGGAAGGATCACTACGTTTGTCTTATCTCGCGCAGTATTTCCTTGCTAGGGGCAACTTTACTAAAACAATAAAGGGGGATGGTTATCCAGATATGTGGACACAGAAGAGGCTGAAAGAAGAGGTTGAATGAAGATTGAAAGAAGTCTATGAAGACAGCTGTCAGACTACAAAATTTCATTTCTACCAAAGGGTCTAGCGAACAGGTTACTTCTGGCTTTCGATCAGACAAGATGCTGTGATGGTATAAAGAGATTGTGGGAAATGCCAGTTATTTTATCAGGTTGTTGAGTTCAACTTCATCGACCAACCTCATGATTATAGGTATCCATATATGGACATGTTAATAGATAGAGTGATGCCAGCGGACAAAGATGATGCCACGAGGCGAAAGCGGCGAGCATCCATGTATTATGTTTAAGATGGACTGTTATATCTAAGAGGCTATCATGATAGGCCTCTAAGGTGCGTCGGGATGGAAAAGTAAGAAGAGGTGTTGAATTAGGACCAAGAACCAGGTTATATTAGGGGATCCAAACTTTATTATTGGCTTATGACTTCGGGGTATTTTTGGCCTACAATTGAAAATGATTATGTAGAATTTACTCATAAAGGCAAGGGATTCTAGCTCCAAGGGAATATAATTCGTGCTCCTTATATGGACCTGCATTATCTTTCTACCCTTTTTCCATCCCATACATGGGCATTCGACCTAGTGGGAGCAATAAACCCTTCCTTTAGAGGAAAGGTTTGGATATTCGTAGCCATTGAATGTTTTACCAAGTGGGCAAAGGCCAAACCAATGAAGAAAGCCACAGGCGAGGTAGTTGCTCGATTTATGAAGTAGTACATTATCTCTTGTTTTGGTATCCCAAAAGTTTTTCTCTTGGATAATGGCACTCCCTTTGTAAATAGTGAGGTACAGCTACTCACAAATAAGCATTCTATTATCCATCACTAATTTGTTGTGGCATATTCTAAGTGCAACGGGCAGGCAGAAGATACCAATAAGACCTTAGTAAATATTCTGGCAAAGATGTTAGAAGATTTTACAAGAACTTGGGATGACAAGATACCAGAAATTCTATGCGTATACAACACGACTAAAAGGAAACCCACAGGATACACTCCTTTTTCCTTGGTCTTTGGTGCTGAAGCAATCCTTCCAGTGGAGCTCGAGGTACCTTCTTCTAGGTATAATTTATGAAGTGAAATGCTTCCTCACATTCTTCATGTGTAACTCTAGGCCTTGGAAGAAAATAGAGACAATGCAACGAGGTACTTTTAATTGTATCAAAAATAGTTGTCCAGATCCTACGACCAACTTATAAAATCGAGGAAGCTCAAAGAGGGAGACTTAGTCTTAAAAGATTGCATGAGGCATATTCGGGGACTCTCATTAAACAAGTATAAGGCAAATTTGGAAGGCCCTTACATTGTTCGAGCAGCACATGATTTAGCCTATTGTGAGATGTCAAAGATGGAGGGCAGAGTCATTTTCAAACTAAACAATAAATGGCTCAAAATTTACCATATTTAATAGTAGTTGTTAGTTTATTCTCAATGGTTTATTTAGTTTTTATTTGTTAACACGTGTTCTAACATGAATTTTAAGGGACTGGCATTGGAGATTTAAAGTCCTATACTACAAGGCACGCCTGACATTTTTTTATGGGAGATTTAAAGTCCTACATTACTAAGCACGACCCTTTTAAAGGAAATTTAAAGTCCTGTACTACTAGGCTTGACTGACCGTCGTTTATGGGAGATTTAAAGTCCTACACTACTAGGCAATTCTAATAATGTGTATTGTAGAAGTTATTTTCTTTCAAAGGTCAGGAAAATTATACCTCTTCGATAATGGGCAATACTAGTGCGGGTGGAGGCACAGATGGAACCAGGCTATCCTCAATTGTTGGGATTCTTCTGTAAGTTACCTCTTAATAATCTGTACCACGTCCTCCTTCTTATTATGGGCTTACCGAGCCAACAGGAGAGCACTTCGACAAACCACAAGCCGCTGTCAACCACAACTGTAGCGGCTTCCTTTACAGTAGCAGCTTTCTCTCGCGCTACTTTAACATGTGCAGCCGTAGTAGCAACCTCGTCCCCTTCTGGGTTAGGGATCGAGGGACCAAACAAGGTCACTAAAACTTGATCATTTATTGGGGGAGGCAACAAAACATCAGCCTTCTCTGGTAAGGTAGTTTGAGATGACCATTAAACAAAACCAAAGTCAACACAAAAAGAAAATAAAAGTTAAAAGCTAATGGAAGAAATTGAAAAATGAGAAGTGTTACCATTGCAAGTGGTGCACCAGCAGGAGACTTCACAAGGACAGACTCAACAAGACCTTCCTCATTTTCACCTTCTTTAAGGGAAGCTTGATTATGAAAGAAGGAAGAGTCGGGCGAATATCCACTACTAGATTCAACATCATATAGGCTAACAACTGCCTTTATGAGTAAATTCATCGTAACCTTCGATGTCATAAGGGTAGTTTCACTCTCTGGGAGAACATAATGAGAGGCATCCAAAACGTTTGTCATCTCTAAGTCTACCTCAACACAACCACTCGCCTCAGCACCCCAAGGGGAACCATCATGAGCACAAACCTACGTCTAGAGAAATAAAGAATTAATATTTAAAGAAAGAAATTAGAGAAGTTGCAAGTAAAGAGGAATAGTTGTACCTTTTTTTAAATAAGAACATATTCCAAAATGATATAGTCACGAGGGGGTGAAGAGGGATTCGCAGTAGAAACCATCCTTCGAAGTCTACATCTTCGGGCAAGTGGGGAATTTTCCTCCTCTTCCTCCTACTCTTACTCTTCCTCTATCTCTTTCTCTTCCTCTTATTCTTAAACTTCTCATTTATCTTCTTCTTGTTCCTTACCAGACTACTCCTCAGTACTTTTCTCATCAGGCCTAAAAAAAAACCTTAACGGGGTTAATTAACCATATCAAGGCTTTCTATGTTTCCTACTACCTTCAATAGTTGTGGGCGTATAAGAAAAGCCTTGAGTAGACATGTGAGTTGACATAGCATACCTATCTTCCACTAAGAAATTATCCCAAGTCTGTCGTAGGTATTCGAACATCTGGCCATCCTACTTGGCTAACTTACGATTACAAGTCACTATGGGAGAAACCTCTTAAGTTACCTTGAGTTTATTTGAAGGAACTTATCTAGTATCTTTCATATTTATCCTAATTGAAGAAGCATGAGGAGTCTCCTCCTCTTCAACTACCTTTAAAGTAGCAGTGGCAACAGCTACTTCCTTGCCCATGCTTAAAGTTTGGGCACCTTTCTTCTTTTTCGCTACCGCCTCGTCCAAAGGGACTAAGGGAGGCAGTTTGTCCAGAGTAAAATCATTGGTGGCACTAAGGGGGAATTGAGAATTGGCAGTGGAATAAATACTCAATTCTAACTCTATAGGAGAAAATATCTCAACACCAGGGTAATGGGGTTACTTAAAGATGTTACTTTGAAACTTGCAGAGTTGATTCATCCAGAACATGGACAAGTACATGGTTGATATACCTCTCGGAGCAGCTCTATTCGGGATGAGGAGGTTAGCAGTGTATTTAGAACAGAGATTAACAATAGTGGAGGTTAAAAAATTCTTACAAGAAAAAGAGAAGTTGGTGGGCTTCTCGTGGGTGAAGTGGATAATCATCGGAGTACCTTAATCGTACCCAAATTGCATTACCACCCAGTTGGGGCAGTAAATTAAATAAGGTGAGATCCAATCGATATAGGATGGAAAATATTAGTGGGCAAGGATCAAAAGAACGTTGCTTATAGGAAAGTTCTTTGCAAATGCTTCCTCGACCGGGGCAATGGGCTACACTACTTCTTCGAATAAATTATTGGTGAAAAACTGATCAACAACCATGTGAGGGCGACAAACAAACTTCTTGACATCATCAATTAAGGAATGACAAGGTTTATTGGAAAGTTGATGATTCCAACAGCATATATGGGACACCCTAATGGCATGTTCTTGGGGATAGCTACAAGCGAGAGCCTACTCAAAGAAATGGGAATACAAAAATGTTTTTAAAAGAATGTGGTTAGCATAATTAGAAATGTCAAAACTACCAAGACTACGAGCAGAGACCGCTTGAACCTAATCGAGCCAATTATAAAATGACCCTAAAGTAATGGCAACCAAAGGGAGTTTGACATCGTAAGCCATTTCAACTTCCATATTTATCGATCTTTCTAAGGGAAATCATGTGGCTTATTATGGATGAAGACCTTGGAAAGAATAACCCAATTATAGCCTGCCAGCTCGATATTTGAACCATAGCCACTTGTAGTAGGGGGAGTCTCAACCACATGCTTACCCTTTGGAGTCTTCTTTATAGCCTTGCTAGCCTTGGCGCTCACCTTATCCTCAATATAGAAAAAGTAACGAATTACCTCCGAGTATGTATATTTATTGTATGTGACCATACAATCTCTAGCAACAGCTCCCAACTCCACTTGAGAGGCTTTTTCACCACTATAAATAGCCTCTTTAAAGATTGTGTTAAAACCAGAGGCCTCTAACCCCGTGAGTTCACAAACAACCTCAAGGTTGATTGTAAACTCACCCCAAGATACTACAAAGGTATGAGTTTGATGACTCCACCTGATACAAGTGTTTTCAGAGTGTTGTCATTGTTGGCAAAGGTAATATCACCCAGTCAATAAGTACAGGATAAACCCGTCAAAGATAGCTTTATGGCGTACTTGACGTGAATATAGTCATTCCCGGCCCCCAGACCCTCACAAGTGCCACCGGTTTATTCAAAATCCACTTTAGAGTATGAGTAGTCCCCCCATTCGAAGTGGGAATATAAGTAAAGTCATCGGCATTTTCACTCTCATCCATCAGCAAGTTCACCTATGTCGCCAATGTAAGCATCCTCGGAAAATGTTCAGAAATGGCCCAAAAGTAATCAGCCCATCGAAATAGGGCGCACGATGATAACGGGTCCACTAGTTCTGACGAGCATCAATGCGGGGAGACACACTCCTAGAGGATGGAGTTCTCTTCACAACTGGGGCCATTAATGCAAGAAAAGTGAAGGTGAATGAAGGAAAAACTTGAGTTACAAAAAAGATGAAGGATTAAGGATTGTATTCTCCCTCTCTCTAAGAAAAAACAAGTTTCAACAGCCAAAAGGTAAAGATTTTGATGGCTAAGTGTGCCCTTCTATATGGCGCTCCAAAAAATGTGGTGACATTTGAAGTACCTCGTGTGGTTTTTACACATGTGTAAGGGCACAAATTCAAATTTGGTAATGATGCAAATAAAGTGGCGATGCATGAAGCGCCTCGTGTGAGCAGCATGCGCTAACCCCGATCCTCCACGTGTAAAATCGAGAAGTAAGTGTTAGTTGTATTAAATTTGGAGTGGCCAAAGCAATAACGGCACACACAAAATCCCCAGCCTGGGGAGATGAATCATTTTGGGAGGAAATTTGAAAATAAAAGTATCCACTCCCCAAGAACATTATCTCACATGCAATCATAACGTGTTATCAGTGAATAGTTCCATCTAATGAAATCACAATCTGGTAGAAGATGAAATGGATCAAAGGAAAAATTAATAAAATCCCTCGCTCACCCTTGTTTACACTGACTAAAAATATTTTGTAACTATTATGATATGATTTTTTGTTTGTTGAAAATAACTCTTCCTTACAGATGGTTCGAAGGACGTCAAAGTAATTCATACAGATATTTCTTCATGAGGTAAATAAATATCTCTACGAATGGGCAAATGTAGGGGGAAGTCTACACTCAAGATTGATTAGCTGAGTTGACTTTGTACTTAGTGAAAGGCTAACGAAAGAGTGAAAACAGAGGTTTCTCGAGGGAACTCCTACAGAGATCAAGGCTATTCGAATGATAATATTTGTAATACAAAATATGATGTACCTCATTTGATATTTATGATTATTTATAAAATTTAACTTTGTAATATGTGAGAGAATGTTCGGTACCCTCGAGGGACCATGTCAGGCAGGGCATGGGAGAGCTTACATTCTCTATCAAATGGCTTCCTCTTGGAAACCTCGCAGGGATTTGGTTTGGAGTATTGGGATCAAGGGAACGTTGGGAAAGTAATAACCAACCCTCTTAGAACACTTAGGTAAAAACCTTGTTTAGAAAATATAGTTTCTCGAGTTACCATGTCTAGGGAAACCTCCTCGAGGAACCTCAATCCTAGATAATCAACAAGGAACAATATCTAGCCCATAAACAGTCCAAGAGATGCTCGAGAAACTTCCAGTCGAGCAACCTCAACTTGATGAACCACCTCTTTGATTGATGTGACAGCACATCTGGTGCCGGTGACTGTTCACCTACTTTGTGACGTCATAGCATCTGACATTTAGGAGCTCAAAATAATATCAGTCAAGTGGGTTCATCCTTAGGATAGCAGGCTCATTTAATGAATCTGTATCTTCTAGATGTTTTAAGATAAATCTGTGAGTTATCACAGCGTACCCTCAATAATGCCACCATGCTTTTAATTGGTGAGGAAGTTTCCCGTCAAAACACAATATCTCATGCATTTAATTCAATATCTTTGGCATTAATGATGCAGTACTTTATCTTTTATTTCCAGTCAATCACATTTAATAGAAATAAGGTTATTAGAGTGGCCTTGCCCTCATATAAATACATCAATAAAATAACTTACAAGGACTACAATTTAAACCTAGAATTATTATTAGAATTCCCTCATACACGAGCGCTATTGTGAGAACATTTACTACTTGAACATTACCTCTTGCTTCCATTGATACTGATATCATTGAGCATTAATTGTACTTTGAGTTCCTGCCTTGCCTTTATTGTGGCAATAGTGCTTGCTCTTTCTCCCTCCGACCAGGTTACCTGCTGGTTCTACTCGTTTATTGTATCTCGAGGGCATTTATGGTGTAAAGGTATCACTTGATAAAAGTTTGAACATTGAATATTATTGTCTCTTTCATTCTCATTTATTCTCACTGTCATCTATAACTTGGAGCATTAATCATGGTCTTGATAAGGGGTTACGCCTCACTTGATACTAATTGTAATCCAAGAACCCATATCTTACAGTCATCATAGGTTATTTTTCCCGAGAAATATTCTAGGGTATCTCGCCGAGAATCCATTCCTATTTTGGTCCCCTCGCCAACAAATGATCAAGTCTTGGTTATATTATTCGTAACATCCATCCTTAATACAGAGGGAGGTGAACCCGTTATTGTAACTATGCATGTGGAGCCTCTAGTGATTTTATAGCAATCAGTAGATTTTGTTGGAATCCATGTTGAGGTAATTCGAGGGGGATATTATGTTGACAAGGATACCCCTATCACTATGGCTGAGCAACGACTTGTATTTGAGAAGAATGCTCCACTGATTGTGCAAAAGTCCCAAAATAAAGAGGAAGATGTTGTGCAGAGGCCACGAGGCAGTTTATTGAGGAACCCCAACACCTCATGGAGGGAGTGGTTCCCTTTGTACCTCCTCTTGCGCCAGAATTGCTTGTTATTGAAGAGGTATGATTTCACCAACGTTTCAAAAAAAATTCTTTCATTTCTTTTCCTTCTTGGTTCGATCCATCTCGTGTGGATGAAAGTGCCTTAATAAATGTCATTAGAACTTCTTAGTAATATGGGACTTTAAATCTCCCATAAACAAGGAGGGTCTTGCCTAGTAATATAGGACTTTAAATCTCCCATAAACGAGAGTTAGGCGTGCCTAGTAATATACGAATTTCATCTCCCTTAAAAAGGGTTATGCCTTGTAATATAGGACTTTAATCTCCCATAAACGAGGTTCAAGTGTGCCTAGTAATATAGGAATACATTGATAGTTTGGCCTAAAGAAGTTTAATTTTGTCTTCAAGTCCCTCCTTCGCATTCCTCAGCTCATCACAAGAGTTCATGGAAGATTAAGCCTTTTCCCTCATAATTTTTGTGGCCATATTACCTTGCATAAAGAAAAAATGGAACAAATTAGCTAAATTAGAATATATTGGCTTGGAAGAGAACAATGCAAATTAACAAGTTCAATTTACCACAAATGCCTTATAAGAAGAAAAATTCCAAAGATTATTCACATTTAAATTCCTTATGAGCTGAAAGTCAGGGGTATAAACCACATAGCCTAAGACTTCAAATGTGTTTGCAATGTTCATAATGATAAAATTCTTGTCCTCGTTAAGTTTTTCCTAAGTCATCAGAAGATCAAGATCATAAGGCTCAATGTGACCACTGGGATATGAAGAATATGTCCCCTTGTAAATCCTCTGTACATGTCGACCATTAATGACAATCTTTTCTTTGGCATTAAACTTGGGCAATTTGGGATCCTTAACAGATGGATCATCCATTGGCCTCTTCTTATTGGTCGGCCTCTCCTGAGATACTTTGTTTTTTTCTTTTGTCAGCAACCTTTTACTTCTTGGTCTATTTAGTGGAAAGTTTTATTACCTCAACGTTTGGAAGTTGAGTTGTATCATCATGTCTCTATTTGGTACCAGTCTCCTCTTTGGAATTTTTAACAAATGACTAATGGTCTAGTTCTTCGAACTATTTTTCTCGCATTTCCTTTAATTTATCCTGAGAAACATTAGCTGGAGACATAATAAAGGAGCTTCAATTTGGAGTTGAAGCTGGGAATTTTTTTTTGACAAAGGCAGTTAACAATCAAGTTGAAATGAAGTACACAAGAACATAAAAAGGAAGGGGAACTAAAACTTGTGAAAACTTCTCATCTTTTTCGACCTTCTAATCGGTCTCTTTATAATTCCCTTTAACCTGGTCGACCTCCACCTCGTCTTCCTCCTCTTCCCGAGAACTTTTCTCACTGTCATCAATTAGCCTTGGTTGCCTATAAGTCTCAATATTAATAGTACTGTGACACCCCACCTAATAGTACGGTGATCAGTCCTAAATTAAATTAGAACAGGTTTCTCAGTTGGTTCATTCTTAGCATCACTGTCAAAACTTTTTTATTACTGACCACCTAAGTGAAATTATACTGGTGCTAAGTTTTATCTTTCATTAAATCAATGAAATACTCAAGCGAAAATAAATAATGAACAATTACAACCTAACTAAATTCAACCATCCCATTATATACGTAGAACCATTTTACAACATTCACAAATATGTTGAATATAAATATAACCCATCCTCCCGAGTAATAACTCATCGGATGTATTCTCTAAAGTGATATCACACTAGGTATACTCGCATAACCTAGTTACCCCAAGTCAGAATCCCTCACTAACTTGGCCAAAAATATAAACAAAATGGAGGCGGTCATATTCCTTCCCTGAAAGTGAGATAAGCCCCTCACCCATATAACGGACGCTATGACCTGCGGATATACTCGCCCTACTCCTTAAGCTAGGGGATTAACCCACTTCGCGCAACCTCCCTTGATAGCACTAGAGAATATGTATTAATAATATCTAATCACTGATATTTATAAACACACACCATATATATACTATTACACACTGTGTGTATATATATATATAATATCCCAGCTTTACCGTCTACTGAGTCCGTAACACTAGCCTATACTTAGTATCTCGAGTTTATGGTCCAACTCTGTTTATTATTTAATTTGCACACTAATTAATTAAATTACTTTTGGTGTCCCCCAACCAATATACTCGGACTCGCTCTCGTGGTCCGAAATAAATATAATACCCGAGCCTAATCCCCGACTCCGAATTAATTATTTTTCATCCATAATTAATTTAAGGGAGTATTGTCGCACTACTATGATACCCGAAATTATTAACTCAGTCTGTTACATTACTTTTCATAATTTATTCTCCAAATTTACATTCGTGTGTCGCACTAAATTTTCCCCCCACCCCTCCTAATTATTATTCCCTAATAACTGTGGGGATATAAATTTTCCTAATTAATTTTATCCCTTAATTAGACCTGGTGGCAATTAAACTAAAAAGGAAATTCCACCTAAAACTCCCAAGGCCGAACTGTCAAAAATCCCCAGCCATCGATCGATCGTACAGGTCCTCTTTTTCTCCGACCTCCTGTTTCTGCCATTAATGAAAACCTCCACTATCTAAGCTTGTCTTTGGTTCATCTCAAGCACACACAACATTATAACTATATGGGAACGTGATCAGGACCTCCCCTAGAACCTTAAACACAAATTAAATTTCACAAATCTCTACTTTTCCGAATTTGGAGAATTTTCGGGTCTTTACTCATTCAGTCCCAATTTCATCTGTTTATCCCAAATTCGTTCATAAATTTCTACTTGGTTTTCACATCTCAATAAATTATCTCATAACTATGTAACACAATGAATTCCCACATTAAATTCCCATTAATTTCATACAAGTATTATATAGACAAAAAAAAACTTTTTATACCCTTTTACACCCAAAACGAATTTTCATTTACACATCACAAAAGTATGAATTGTATATCATAAATAAACATCAAAGCAAGTTAATCACTTGCATTTTGGGGTTCGTTGGGTCTGGCCCGTTGGTGTAGAGGCAAGATTGATGATGGGCACCCAATCCGTTCCTTGCTTTATCTCTAAAAGATCCCCAAATTGCCTCTAACTAATCCCTCTCACTTTCTTCCCAAATTCTTAGATTTAGGTTTATGTCTCTCTGTCGTTCCCAACTCTTAGATTTAGGTCTTAAAACACTAATCCCATTTTTAGCCTAATGGGCCAAGCCCAAGTGACCCAAATAACCCCGTGTGGGTCCAGTTATGCCTAAAAATGCCCTGTGGCCCGTTTACTACCCCCGAGTATACTTTTTCAACTATCTCGGCCCATTCGGACTCAATCGTGCACTCAAAATCGACATCCGAATTAATTTATTAAAATCCTTATCTCACACCCAAACTAGTCTACACCGACTCCCGATTGAGATAAATAAATACCACATCACTAATACACGTTATGATGTAAATAAATTATTACTATTCATTTATTAATTAAATTTCCCTAAATATTAACCATTCACTCTCCGATTAATATTTAAATAAATATTACCATAATTAATTCAATTAAATTATGTCACACAAGTAATTTAAAATTTCTCGAATTAATGAAATATTACATGCACAGAGATATGGGGTGTTACAAGTACTGATGCTCAAGTAGTTTGTCATGGCCCGAAACTTCTTAGGGGAGTATACATCCTCAAACTACTCATGCTCTGAGGTGAAAATTTTTGTCATGGCCCGAAAATTCTTGGGGGAGTATACATCCTCAAAGTACTCACACTCTGAGATGAAAATTTGCCTAATCAACTTTAACGCCTTTTATCCCATGATGGATCCATTATGGCGATCAAGTCTGGGAAGCACCAGTCCCTCGAAATGCGTATCACTCTTTCTAGGTCATTGGGAGAAAACTCCCATACACCAGAAATATAAAAATAATTTAGTTTTCCAATTGTGGTTGCTACTTTAGGTGACTTGGATTATTTTGATATTGGACTTCCGAGGATAAAAATAATAATAACCATGGGTTTTTATGTTTTCCTTTAAACTATATATAAATCTGAATATATCGTAATTAATATCAAGTCCCCATATATTTTACAATTGATCATGGATCCTATAATTGACCTATAGGCATTTGGAGAAAGCTGGGTAAGGGCCACTACAATCCCCTTTTTAAGATGGATCCTATTGGGGGATAGAGGGTAAGATGAATTCCAACTTGGAATGCCGAAAGGGGAAAGAAAACCTCGCTTATATTTCTCTTATCATAGGGCCTCTCTTTTGGGTTAGGTATTCTAATGATCATATAGCCAGGTATATAGTACAAAATACAAAGGTCATCCTGATCATCTTCTCCGATATAACTTCTGTATTATCTAGCGTCAGAGGTAGAATGATTGTAAAAGGTCGTAGGAACCTCTTCCAGGTTCACCTCCCCAGTAATTAATGGAACATCAACAAGCGAACTGGAAGATGAAGGATTGTCCATTAAAGCTCTCTCATCATAGTTTAACTGATCAGATGAAGTCATGTCAATATTGTTCGCATAAATTATCCTCCCAACTGTATAGTTATTGCTATCAGAACTCTCAAAGGTTTGATGTTTCAATATGATATACGCAAAACTTGGGGGTTGATATAGAAGAAGAATAAAATTTTGTAAGGTCTAAGGACCTTGAGTGTAATGGGAAAATTTTTAGCAAAATATTTGGGAAAAATCTTATTTAGGTTAGTAATATGTTTCCATATTATCAAGTCTCACTCGTACAAAGAACATTTACACGCAAAAAAACCCTAACTAAACGATAAAAATGAAAAACCCTGAACGAAAATCCCTCAACTCAACACAAATCCAAAATGAAAGAAGAGTAAATGATTGAAGACTTGAGAAAGAAAGAATAAAGAGTACATGATGTTAGAAACAAACCAAAAGCTGAGTTACAGAATCTCCAAAAGACTTAGAATGGGCTCACAATCTCTCTCTCTTTCATAAAGTCTTGGACACGTGAAATTTGAAATTACCAAAAATTGGCTTCAATCTGCTTTTATAAATGTAAAAATGTGCTTGTCAAACGTGACTATCTAAGGTCCAATGGACTTCCAGCACGTGGAACATTTAATTCAGTTGGAAATTTCATCAAGGAAACTGACAAGACATTCTGCTCGTCTCACTGAGAAGAATAACTACTGACCTCTGTAATAAGATATTCTAACTCAAAACCATTCGTAAAAAACTTCACCCACTTCCTTGCTTAATACCTTTCCTGAAGGTTAAGATTTACTGCAGTGAGAAAGGTCTTGGGAGATTTTGATATACCATATTTGTAGAACATCTCATGACTCGAAGATACCTGAGTAAACCATTCAATTCATTAAGAGCTCGTCCCTGGCCGAGCAGACTTACCAAGGGATAACGTTAACTCAGTATAAGAGATTGGCCATAAGCAATGTGGTCGGCCACTTTTCCATCTGAACGGATAAGATTGTTGCCAACAAGGATAATTTATGGAATATAAATATGATAACATTATTAAAGGCATATGAATACCATACGAGGGGAAGCACTGTCAGCAAACATGTACAGAAACATTCCTTCATGGGAAAACCTTTAAACCATCCTACATCTTGGTTGAAATCTATTCAAAAGATACTCCTGCCAAATCTATAAGTGTAGGACACGTGTAAACCACATACTTTGGGGCTTACATACATTCTCTCATACTCATTCACTATAAAATAGGAGATACCCCATTCAGATATAGACCGAAAAAGAGATACTCATACATTCTAACTATCATATCACTGAGTGAGCTGAATTGTATTATTCTTAAACCTCTAGTTAATTAAAACATAGTATAAAATCTACCCTGTGGATGTAAGCCTCTCTTTAAAAGATGAACCACGTAACAATTTTTGTAATTCTTCTCATTCTCACCTCTGTCTTTACATATCTGCATTTTATAGATTATTTATTTTTTGTTATCTCAAATTGAATCTCAACATGCTAATACGAAACCTTAAAACCAATTTTAGTACGATAAAAATCTCCTGCACTGTACATCTCTTTCGTGCGGATAGCATCTACGACATCTTCCATATAAGTATTATTAGCTTTATATTTATAGGCTTGCTACTTTATGAATCATTTTTAGAGATGATAGTTATGTATTGAATTTGCTTGTCGTTGGTGTTTGATGGTGTTTGTCGTGATGTCATGTTTGTCTTGTGTTTTTGTTGGATTATGGGTATTGATCATGTGTTTTTGGTGGTTGTGATCGAATATTGTGTTTTGAGATGTATATGTTTGCATACATACAACTTCTTTGGAGATGTCGGATAGATTCATTAAATTAATATCATATGTATTTCATTGTGATGAATTCATACATGTATAGATGTTATTGGTTACCATAAGCTTGATAAAATGCCTAAAACATATTTGTCTACTAGAGGTTTTCTTCTTGTGTTTTTTCCATCATCTCGGCTGTCTAATTTTTTCCCAGATTGAATGTCTCAGTTAATCCATCCTAAGCACCCCAGAAATATATTCAATGCGGTTGAAATTGGTACTCAAACATCGTACATTTTTTCAATTCTTAATGGATAAATCTTTTGAGGCCTTTTTTTGTATGACATAATATTATATGTAACTCGCGCCAGCTGAAAAATATTTATATTTCATTCAAGTGAAAAAAATTCCAAACTCAACGAAACTAGGCTTAATGTTCAAAACTTATTAAGAGTTATTTTTGTAAATAATTTTATATTATAGATAGAACCATATAGGGGCCTGACGATTTTTTCTTTATGTTTGAGAGCTTGATTTTATTATAGGGAAATAGAGGGTTTAGTGAGAAGGTTAATTTTTATCTCTTGACTTTGTTTGTCTATTTTAGGGGGTGATGAGAATAAAGGGTAGAGCGTACATGAGGTGGTTGGTTGGTTAAGGTAGTTGGAATGGTGCATTATGGAATTTCTTTCCTCAATTAAGGTTTTCAGTTAATGAAGGGATGAGATAATGGGATATGGTTGTGACTTTTGGTTCCTTTGATTAAGGTAACCACATAGGTTTTCTTATAATGTTAATGACTTACACTTCCTTTAAAGTGATTCAATTATATTTTACTATATATGTTGTTCTCTCTTTTTAAACATCATAATTGTTTATTGTTGATGCTCTTAGCTAAGTAAAGAAGAACAAAACAAAGAAAAAATAAATTTGCTTTGTTTGTTATTAAAAGAACAATAGGAACAAGCGAGAGACCCTTTTATATGTGTTCAAAGAATGGTGATACCACATTTGAAACTTCGTATTCCTAAGCTCTTCAAGTCCATTGACTCTACTATTACAAGGACAGAAGTCATAGAGTCAATCGCATACCTCTGCCACACTAATACCTAGCTCCAAAGACCACATCTGCTATGGGAAAAAGAATATAATAGTGTAGCCTAACTCAAAAACTTCCTAAGTATTCCAAAAGACCTAATCATTCGAACACTCTCTTTAACCAAGATTAGAGACCACAACACCAATGTTCCACCATGTCTAACGCTTGCAGCATACTAAATTTGAAGGGAAATGGACTTCTAAGGTCATGTAGTCCTCATCCTGAAAAGGTATTATCACAACATACCTCAAGATCATCCTAGGATCATCTAATGGAATTTACGGACCTCCGTAGGTCTAGTTGAACGCCTGTAGCATATCTAGTGGAGTAGGTGAAAGAAGAACACTATTCCGCCCATCGCCACCACTAAAGGCCACTTACATTGATCGATCCCATCTTCATTTAATGCTTCCAAAAACTACCTCACATCACCTGTAAAACTTTTTTCCCACACTCCACCCTCCTGCTGATGCCGTTAAACCTCGGAGGTACCGCAACCATGCTTTGACAGTCCACTCATTCTCTCTCTTAGAATTTTCTATAAATAGTATGCTGGTGAAAGCTTGAAGACACGTTCAAGTAATCATTGTTATAGAGAATAAAGAGTTTTAGTATTTATAGGTGTTTACTCCTTAATAGACACACTCCCAAACCATCGTTGTGATCATAAAACTCATAGTTTGGATCATTTTTGGCTATATTATAACTTGTATACCTTATTAAACCTTAAAAACAATACTCACAAACCCTTAAAAAATTCAATTAGTTACATCATAACGTCATGTGGATCATTTACAAAGGCCGCAAGGACCTCGGACTCTCTTAACAAAAGCTCAAGAGGTCTCTTAGATTCTAATAACTCTTTTATGATCTACTAAAAAATATTACACCCTTTGACAATGGACGTAGGATCCTCAACTGAATTCCAAACCATTTTAAATGAATGTCTTATACTTTGACGTTCATCCCCTTTTACCTATATTAGGTCTATAAGGGAAGACCTGTTGGGTCTGAGGTGAAATACGATTTTTACCCGCATCAATTTGGCACCGTTTGTGGGAATGACAAGTTCCATTTCTTTTAAGTATACATCTTGATCTCTCTTCAATATGACAACTAATTCCATTTTGTCTCATTATTTTAAAGAAATGGAATCTCAACAAAAAGACCTCAAAGAGTAGCTAACTACCAATCCCCAATGGTAGAGGAACCAATTGCACAAAAATGTAACAGTGTTGAGGAAAACCACGAGCCCCATCTTGAGAGAGAGTATGATCTAGAGGGTGTGCCTAAGCCCCCCCCCCCCCCCAATGATCATTGACCCGCATTCTTGTCAAAGACAGACTATCACTTCCTGGAGATCAATCTCAAGGTCGTTCTAGGGTGGCTAGGCCATAGGATGATGATATCAAGTTTTTGATAGTTCGGATGGGGAACTTTCTCAACCAATACAAGATGAAAACTCTTAATATCATAGATTTATCTCTCTAAAATACATTGTCCCCATTTTCTAATGATATTCAGCATTATCTCCATTTTCCATTGATCACCTGAAACCTTACATATCACTAAAGATCCTCCAAGACACCCGAGATGGGGTACTTTGCAGAGGTTTTCCCATTACCCTGAGAGGAATGGATATGCACTGGTTTGAGAAGCTAAAGCCAGGGACCATTAGGATCTTTAATAAGTAAGCAAAACCCTTTCTCAACTATTTTATTATAGCCCAGAAGAAGCGGAAGCATGTTACTCACCTCATCCACTTCAGAGAAAAGACTGGTGAAGCCCTCGGGGAGTATGCCATATTATTCAACCAAGAGTCTATCTAGGTTGATGATTAAATGAAAAAATATACATGGTTGCCTTCATCTGAAGCCTCACTTAGGAAGACTTACTAAGGTCTTTTAGTAAGAATCCCAAAATCCATGATTGAGCTACTCAAAAGATCTCAGAAGTATATGAATGATGAGTATTCATTCTTAGCAAGGAACGCTATAGCCTCTCCTTAGTAAGGAAAGAGTAAAGATGTCTTTTCCCGTCTTAGGGAGGCCTATGAAGCAATTTATGTAAAAAGAATAAAATAAAGGAAAAGGTAATGGACCTCCAGAGGCCAATTATTTCACTCCACTTACAACCACCACGTAAGAGGTATTTTCAATGGGAGAATCTCACGATATCCTACCTCCATTAAAACCCATACGGACCACAAATGAGCAGAAGGAAAAGTCTAATTATTATAAGTTCCACAAGAACCATGGCCAAAACACTAGTGATTGCTTCAAGATTAAGGAAGACATAAAGGAGAAATTAAAAGGGGCTGCCTCAAGGAGTTTCCGGCTAAAGATATAAGAAAAGTAAATGAAACAATAAGAATAAAAATAAGGATGATGTCGTTTTGATAGATGTCAAGTGTATTCCTGGAGGTTTCATCGGACGTGGACTCTCTACCACAGCCAGAAAGGCTCACCTCAGGATCATACAACATGAAGGAATACAATTCAACCATGTTTATACTTGAATAAAATGAAAAAAAACTCCTTTTCTACGTCTAATGTCTCAGTACCATGTTCAAAAAGATTTGTAATGCTTCAATCCTAGGCTCTAATTAAACGACTGAGATTCGAAAGACCTCAGGCCAAGACTTATGGAGTTTCAAGGCTTCAATCCTTGACTCCCAAAGCCCCCAAGGTCTTAAATAACCAAAGAAGTGTGGCAAGGATGTTATCGCTGGATTTAATTAACGATCAGAGGACTTAAAAACTCAAAAAGGCTAAAAGAATCACCCAGTCCTTTCAGACTTGATTCCACTAAAATTAACTAAGGTCTAAAGAGCCTTGACATTCAATTCAAAGGACCTTACTCTCACCAAGAAGTATTTTTAAAAATGAGGAAATATGCAAAAAAATGAAACACCTTTAACAACTATCTATTTTACCCCATTTTTTGAAATAACCAATTCAAAAAATTCAAAAAGGCCCTTTTGAAAACCACGGTTAAAAACTCGAGACTTAGAAAAACTACCATTTTTTAAAAAAATTGGGGGGTCTAAGTGTTTACACGCAAAAAAAGTCCAAAATTCCAATTTTTCCAAAGTGCGGAATCTCGACTTTATATACAGAGGTTATCCTAGGTGAAACCTCAAACTTGTGACACAAGTCTTTCATCCAAGTTGGCAAAGGTTCATAAGTCTCAAGACCCATTATGGACCATAAGAAAATTCAAGTATCTTAAGTCTAGATGTCTTATAACCCATTGCGGGACTTTAAATTTCAAAATTTATAAGTTCAGAGGTCTTATGACCCATTAATTGTGGAACTTTAAAATTTCAAAATACTAAGTCTAGAGGTCTTAAGACCCTTCGTTATGACCCATTGCAGGACTTTAGAGTTTCAAAATATTATGTCCAAAGGTCCTAAGACCCTTTGTGGGACTTCAGTACTTTAAAATAGTAAATCTAGAGGCCTTAGGGACCTTTGTCGGATTTCACTATTCAAAACTCCTAAGTTTAGAGGTCTCAAGACTCATTGGGGTACTTAAGGTTTAAATTTTTTTGAAGTTCTTAGGTTTCAGGATCCTTAACAGAACTATATTTTATACTTTAAGGATTTTGTCCTTAGTAAAACATGTTTCAAAAGTCTTAGGACCCTTATTGAAACAAATTTCAAGTCAAAACTTAAAAAGCTAAGGTCTTGGGTCCTTAACAGACTTATCTCTTGGCATTTACACCTGAAATTCTTAGGGGGGTCTAAGTGTGTATACAAAAAATTTGGGCTCTCGGTCCAAAAAAGTGCCAGTACTAAAGATTCTATGGTTTAAGGTCTTATGACCCATCTCGAAGCCTTAGTCTGGACTTTAAAAACTGTGCAAATTATACAGCATATCTCTAAGGACCCTGAGATGTTCCTTAACAAAGTTGTTGCTCAATCTATTTTGCTTTACTAAGAAATATTTGGGGATGAGGGGGAATTCCACCTCAGGTAGACTTAGATAGATGAATTCTATGAAAAAATCCATAGTAAAAAAAAAAGCAAGTTTGAACCAAACCAAAGAAGTGTAGAAGTGAAAATTTCAAAAACCAAGCCATTGTTTGTAATGCCCCGATACAGATTTATGGGTTACCCGTGGTCAACCCAATCCAAAACGAGTGTTAGGTGTGTGTGCAATGAAATTACCTAAATAATGTTGCATGTTCAGTTTAATTTAAATAGCATTTCACTTGTTTAGCATGTGATTTCCATTTAAAATCAAGCTATATGAGGGACAAAGCATAAAGAGCTACTAACATAAAATAAAACGAGAATACGAACCCGTATAATACTCTCAAATTATGGAACCGCACCCAACCTACCATAACAAAGACGAGGGAATGAGGTAAAGGCCCAGTGGGAAATTACAACAATGCAGTATAGAAGCCAACAGCAGAAAAGAATACTCTAACACGTTGTATCTACGTGCACATGCAACTACTATATATATATACACTTATATATACTTACATGCATGAAACCTTTTTTATTCCAAAAACATTAATTATCCGGATTAATTTATCTAAATCTTGTAAAAAAATCTCTTTTACTTGACTTGACACTTATTCCATGATCTAACACACCTAGTTAAATACTTAAAACTGTAAGGGAAAATATTTTAGCTTAGGTTGTTTATTTGTTTTCTTTGAACTTTAGAATATTTGGTGTATCCTATTACAAAAAGACACGTGCCAAAACGATGAACCGAACTCTAACATCTCCGAGAATTGAAGACTTCTCTGCATCTCAAAAAGGCATAAAGCTTTTAGGATTTTAAAATCATTAATAATTATATTCGGGATGTATTTGTTTGAAAAATTGAGGCTGGATTTTTTAAAGTTTTAAAATAAAAAATTTATTTTTTTAACCTTGTTCTAACGACTTTGCTTTATTATTTGATGCGTCATTAGATCTAACATCAAACGAACATCTAATGAAGGCACACTGTTGGAATTCTTTAGAAGCTCGTTAGATATCGGTTCAATCGAGATGGCTATCTCATTCGATCCAGCTGGGTTTTTGTTCTAACGAGATGCCAATATCGTTCGAATGACTTGGATTTTCATTCGAACGAGTTGCTGCCTCGAGATTTATGCAGCATCTATAAATACCAATTTTGAGTTCTTTTTTCACGGGACTTTGGAAAAAATGTAACCCGGATATCTTTATCAATGTTTTTCCATCTTTTGAATTTTCAAACACTTTTTGATTCACACTTTACATCCCCAAATAGTTTTTTGAATCTTTTTGAAACTCTTGAAAGTTTTATATCTTGTGTACATACTTTGTGGAGAGAGATCTCTACGACTGATTTTGTGACGCGGGGGATCATGGCCGAAGAAGGTTGAAGGCTGATCGGTGAATATCGAGGATGGACAGCCACCTATGGACGACTCTGTACTGAGCCATTTTTTTAGAAATTTTGAAGACACTACATGTTATACTTGTGGGCGTATCAAGTAGTCTGCAAGTCGGTAGTCTTGTGAAACTTTCTAACGTACTGAAAAAGGGATTTTCCCAAAAAAGTATTTTTACTCACTATTTGTGTTCTATGCATCCATAGTTCAAATCATTACATTTAGAACACATATTCGCATTCACACATAATTTAATCAAAGGTTTAAATTTGTTTAAAATTGGATTTGTGTGTTTGGGACTTAAATTGATAAAAATACAAAAAATGAATTTTTATTTGTGATCATCCTTACCGACTATGTTCATATGCACTAACTGATTGGTATCGGAGCATTCCACCTTTTACAAATTGGTATTAGAGCGAGTCTCACCAATATGTCGTGTAGATCCTTATTTAGTGTTGTTTAAGGTGGTTGTTTATTCATCTCTCTTATGTTTGACTGCTTGATTCTCGCATGCTTGCACATGACTCCTCACGTGCTATATCTTATGGATGATTTCTTGCATAATTTTGCTTGTCATACTCTAGTTGTGCTTCATCATATATGTTTGCTAGTTTTATGGCATGTGTATTCTTTTGTATTATATTATTCTTTTATTGAGCCGTATATGAAAAATACAAAACGATTTTATTTTGATAAAAAAAAATCAAAAGTACAAAAAGGTTTTGGCTTTTGTGTATTTTAGTTTTACACATTTGGTATGACATATTGTGAGAGTGCGCTTGCAATCAATGATTAAACTTGTTTAATTAAATTCCAATTTTATGCCCAGATTTTAATTAAAACCCTATCTCATGCATCTAGTTGTGATTGAAAGAAAATACATAATCAAGCATGCACACAATGTTTTGAGGAAAAATCACCCAAAGGGGCAAAACATTTTTATTTCACTATATTATGTAAACCACAACCGAAAAATACAGAGAAATACAATGTGTTGTGACATACGAATACCCACAGGCATCGGTTCGTTGTCATCGACAAGAGATCCTGCAAGAGCTCCAATGGCTAGCAGTGAAGACAATCTTTCTTCTTCACAAGATGTACTCCAAGAATGAGTAGAATGAGTAATAAGGGTTTAGAATGATTAACATATATATTTGGGATATTTTGGTGAATCAAAAGAGGTTTAAAACGTAAAAGATTAAGTCTTAAAATCGCAGTTGTTCAGCAGAAAACGGAGTTGTAAAGACTTGAAAAACATAAATACATAATTAGGTATTTATAAAAAAAATTAAGTCGGTGCGGTCGCTCGAACGACATATGGGTGTCGCTCGAACGACAACAGATGTCGCTTGATACCATATCGTGCGACCTATCAAACGAGGTAAAACAAACCAAAACATAACGGCTTCATTTGATGAACTGTTTTAAGCGAGGTTCGCGGGACCTATCTCGTGACATGCAATGTCGCTTGATGAGGTCGATTGAATGATATAAGTTTGTCGTTTCAACGACTGAAGCATCAAAATCTAAGTTCGTCAACTGGTCTTTAAAAATTAATTTTGACTTAGAAAACCCAACTTATTTTGATAAATACATTTTAAAACAATTCTCAAATAAATACGGAAACATTAAATACTCCAAATTAAACATTATACCATTTTAGCGAGTGGAGTTAGTGGGAACAATTGAAGACGCGCGTTTGAAGATGATGGGTGCATGAAGCTCAGAATTCAGATTAAGGCCATCATGAATGATCGTGTTGACGTGACGAATGTAGCAGTATACGGCATACTTGTTGTGATCTAGGACATATAGAAAATCCTAGATTCTAAACGAACATTAATAAAATCATGTCCTTAAAAATATCCCCCTATTTCTATGCCAGTTAATACATAAAAATATCCGAATTATGCTACCTAAACTAAAATATAATAACCTATAATTTAATATCCCCAAAAACCCAAAAACTGGAAATACTAAATAACATGTCTTCAAAATTCTTTCAACATCTTCAATTCTTCAACTTTTTGTTGTCATCATTAGGGTGTGCAATGGATCCTCAAAATGTACCTACACACATGAGATGAGAAACAATACCCATGACACGCAAATGTTTGAAATATAATAATAAGAAAAAATAAATATCAATTAAGCTCAAGCAAGCCATTATCAAATCAAACAAGCAAGAATAACATCTCCCCCATAATTCGTTTTCCCCTTTTTTATGATGTCACTAAAAAGGCAAATATAAAGAACACAAAATAATGCATATGCAGAGTGTTACAAGGTAATAAACTTACCTTGTTGAATTTTTCAAAAAAATTCTAACAAACAAAACAAAAATATGTAAGAAAGAATCACACCATGAAATAACACAAAAAAAAAAAACAAGTCGGTGATAGCGCAAATGAAGGAATGTGAACAAATTCGATAGGAAAATCAATGCAAACAAACATAACGTATGTGCACGATGAATCTAAGATATTCCTAACGAATGAACTCCATATCTTCCTTAGGTGTAAAAATGGTGGAATTATAAGAAATTGACTCAATCTAATCGACAAATCAAAGTTCAAAGTGATTTTCACACCAATAACACCCAAAACTATTTAATTTTTTTTAGATTTTCAAGAAAGTGCAACCCGTTGATATACAAATCCAACCAAACTACCTCAAATGTAATAATGATCATATAATGATATATCTTTTCTTGTGAATGATCATAATATCCTACACAAGTTTGGCCTTGGCTACTTTTTTCAATGCCACACTTTTTTGGCTCTTTTCAAATCTTTGGGTCTTGGCTACTGTTTTTGATGCCACGCATTTTTTAATCGATTGAAGTGGTGGCTTAATCGCAAAGGATATTATTATTACCTTTCACAGCCCTTACTCGTTTTTCACATAACATATATATATATATATATATATATATACACACACACACACATACACAACCAGGCTCTAATGCAGACGCAACTTGCGGATTTAACTTGCGAACGGATTTTTGTGTATTTTTTAAAAATAGCAAACAATCAAATTTCAACTTGATTTTTTCTGTGGTATTTAAACATTTCAGGGGACCCCTCTAAAAAAAATCAACTCAAAATGAAATTATTTACTATTTTTAAAAAATTGGTCATACATATGTCAGTTTTAAAGAGCTTTAAAAACTGACATATGTTTGACCGATTTTTTAAAAATAGAAAAACAATTCATTTTTAGCTGATTTTTTTTATAGGGGTCCCTTGGAATGTTTAAATATCACATTAATAAAATCAAGTCGAAAAAAGTTTTTTTACTATTTTGGAAAAATACAAAAAAAATCCGTCCACAAGTTAAATTCGGAAGTTGCGTCCGCATTTGAGTCGGCCTATATATATATATATATATATATATATATATATATATATATATATATATATGTATATTGAAACAAATACCTCACGGGAAACGGATATGACATGCACTACTATTATTATTCTAATTTTATCGCATTTGGTTCGTTGTATAGGCATAATTGATATGGAAAGACTCAAACCAACATGTTATAGACAAGTACAAAATTCAAATAAAACCTTGCATCTGTGCATTAAAGGAGATAAGGATCCAAACATGTAGAAAGATATCACTAATCACATCTCAATGACTCCATACATTATAAAGCACGTGGATGAAATGATGTAGCATCTCAAATCACTTTCAAACAGTCACATGGGATATGAAAACGAAGTTGTGACTTTGGCTATCTTAAATCTTCATCCATAAAAGGTGTAAACAAAATACAAAACACTTTTTGTGTTTTTCAAAAAAATTTAAGAAAAGAAAATCTTTTTGTCGTTTTAAAAAAATTTATAAAAAACAAAATCTTTTGGATTTTTTCAATTTTTCAAAAAAAAATCTTTTTGTGTTTTTCTAAAAATATGAAAAAATAAAAAATTATGCAAAAAATGATACAAATGATACACTCTAGAAATAGGAATCATATGATATGAACATGAAAAATGCATCCTATTCTATACATGGTAACCACCCCTCAGTCAACTGTGTAAATTCCTAAAGACTTCCTAAAACTCTCGAATCTAAGGGGGTCTAAAGGCCTCATGAAAATACCGTCTAACTGGAGGTCGGTAGACACAAAACTCAAGGACATGACTCTCTCTTCTACTAACTTACGAATAGAGTGCTCACGTATCCTAATGTGTTTTGTGTACGAATGCTAGACTGGATTGGGAGATATTTATTTCGCGCACGTGTTATCACAGGAAATAGTCATGGTGTCCTGTGATATCTCATAATCCTTCAATATCTGTTTCATCCACAAAAGTTACGTGCAATAACTCCCAGCGGCTAGTACTCAGCCTCCGTAGTGGACAAAGAGATGGAGTTTTATTTCTTCCTCAGCTAAGAGACAAAAGCAAAACTAAAGAAGAAACATCCACCATAAGTGCTCCTACATATATTTGTATCCCTGGCCCAATCGGTATCCGAATAGGCGGATAAACGTTCATCAGTATCAAAGGAATACCAAATGTCGTATGAGAGAGTCCCACTCACCTATTTAATGATACGTTTAAGAGTAAGTAAGTGCGACTCTTTTGCGTACGCCTGATATCACGCACAGACTCTAACATTAAAGGCGATGTCGGGACGACTGACAGTCAAGAAGAGAAGACTACCTATTATACTTTGATACAAGGTTTGATCCATTTCGTTGTCTAAAGTGTCCTTTCTAAGCTTAGTTGAGGTACTCGTCGGGGTACGTGCGTGCTTAGCGAAGTCTAAACCAAATTTCTTCACAAGATCTCTTACAAACTTAGATTAGGAGATGAACATCCCATCCTCTAGCTGACAAACCTGGAGACCAAGGAAGAATGTAAACTCACCAACCATGCTCATCTAAAACTCACTCTTCATCTCCTCCTTAAAGTTATAGCATGTAAAGAGCACGTGGATCCAAATACTATGTCGTCCACATAGACCTGGGCAATTAAAATAGAATCGTCTCCTCTCCTAACAAATAACATCTTATCAACTCCCCCTCTCTTAAAGTCACGATCTAAGAGATAGGAAATAAGCCTCTCATACCAAGCATGGGGTCCTTGCTTTAAACCATATAAGTATTTTCTAAAACAAATAACCGTAATCAGGGTGTTTTGGGTGTTTAAACTCTTTTGGTTATTCCACGTATACCTACTCCAGAAGAATGCCATTCAGAAAGGCAGTCTTGATATCCATCTTATATAACTTAAAGCACAGATGGCATGAGATGGTGAGTAGTAAATGGACGGACTGAAGCCTCGCAACAAGAGCAAATGTATTGTCAAAGTCTACACCTTATATCTGTGTGTAGACCTCATAGACCAACCTAGCCTCGTTTCGGATAATGGTACCATTCTCATCCATCTTATTTTTATAGATCCACTTGGTACTAATCACATTCTTCTCACTAGGTCCGGGGATAAGGTCACAGACATCATTCATTCTAAACTAAAGCAAATCGTACTGCATAGTGGATATCCAGTGTTCATCTTTGAGTGCTTCTTTGATGTTCTTGGGCCCGACTTTAGAAGTATAGCACAGAAATAAGACCATATTTTCTACCTGAGAACGAGCCTCGACCCCTAAGATGGGATTTCCTAAAATGGCAGAAGGGTCATGACTCTTGTGAACCCAAGTAAGTGTGTTCCCTAAGTTAGGAATAGGGTCCACCCTGGGTGTGTGAGGGATAATGGGATCATCAGTTGGAAGTGCGTTGTCCTACACAAAATGTTGGAATCAACAAACATCGGTCATTCATCATCTTGAATGGTGATGTTTATTAACTCCATAACCTTAGAGCTACTCAGGTTAAAACCCAGGTATACTCTACGCGTCGATGAATAACCTAACAATATTCCCTCGTCGCTCCGGGAGTCGAACTTTCCTAATTGCTCTTTGTCCCGTAGGATGTCGTATTTGCTCATAAAAACACGAAAATATGAAAGGTTGGGCTTCTTTCCATTCCACAATTCATAAGGCATCTGAAGTGTGTGTGGACGAAGATAGACCCTATTCATTATATGGCATGCGGTAGACACCTCCTCTGCCCAAAATCTCATAGCAACTTTATGACCTAAAAGCATAGATCTAGCCATCTCCTGAATCATTTGATTTTTCCTCTTAACAATCCCATTTTGCTGAGCAGTATTCATGGCCAAAAAATCTCGTTTGATCCTGAGGCTATCACAGTAAAGATCCACCTTTGCTTCCTTAAATTCAGTGTCGCTGTCACTCTGCATTCTATTGATACTGACATCGTGTTGATTTTTCAGGACATGGCACTTGGTCATAAGAAACTTTACATCATCGAATTTCTCTCTCGGAAATCCTACTATGGAGTAACGAGAGAAATCATCTACCATCAGGAGGATATAACTCTTACCACTAAAACTCTCAATGCGAGTAGTAACCATAAGATCCATGTATATCAACTCAATCACTCGTGAAGTGGTAATATAATTCAACTTTCTGTGGGGGCTATGGACTTTTTTTCCCAACTGACAGGGTCCACAAACTGTGAAAGTTAGCTTCCCAAGTGACGATAAGCCACGTACTAGGTCCTTTTTAGCTAATCACTCTAAATATCTAAAATTCACGTAACCTAGACGTTGATGTCACAGATCCATAAAAGTGATCGTGGCGCTATTGCAGACAAATGAGGACTAGGGAACAATCCCATAATAATTATCTTCAGTCCTCACCCCTTGCAATAGAAGTTTACCGACTTGATCATAAACATTGCACTTGTTTCAATCAAACTTTACTGTAAAGGCAGCGTCACATAGCTAGATAATGCTGAGAAGGTTTGCTTTCAAACCTTTGACGTACAAAACATTCTCTGTCTTAGGAAATCTAAGTATCTTTCCTACTATGATAGACTTACTCCCATCTCCAAAAGTGACTTTACCTTCCTTACGATCCTCTAAGTAGGTAAAAAATGAGACGTCGGTTGTCATGTGCCTGGAGCACCCACAAACAAAATACCACTGTGTGGTATTATGTACTTTAAGACCAACATGAACAACAAGGGCTTTTAAGTCATGCTTAGGTACCCAAGAAGTGGTAACCTTATGTTTTCCCTTGTCATTGTTGGTTCTAGCCGGGATTTTAGAAGTATCCGCTAATGGCAAAGACATTCGTTCGAATTTTTCCATTAAACTCTGAGATGTGGTGACTGAAAACTCAACCTTCTCTCTAAGACTAGTAAGATTTCTAGTAATACGTGGAGGAGAAAATGTACGTCGTGTCCGACCCAAACTATAGAGAAAATCCCTAAGGTGGCCTTTTCTTTTGCAATTGGTACATAGTCTTAGACCGACCTTGGTTTGATTTTTTTGGCCGAACTTTTCTTTGGGGTTTTGATTGACGGTCGTATGGGTTCGTAGTAAATGAAGGAATGGGTTTCGATGTCACATGAGACGTGAAAGCACCATCAAAACCTATTCTCTTCCTTTCACCAAACCCTAAAGCAGGGGCGAGGATCATCTTTCCCATCTTTCCAGATTTGTCCTCTATCTTTACATCGACCTCCCGGGCTCTTTGAATGTCATGAGTGAGTTTGGGAACAAGGGCTTGAAGTTTCTTCCGAGCCTCCATAGAGGAATGGAGCTCACTCGTAAGAATAGCTACTTTCTTGGTCAAGTCCCCTTTCTCTTTATGAAAATAACTCTCTCTCTAAACAGTCTCTTTCTTTCTAAACTGACTTTCTCTCCCTACACAAACTCTCTCTCTCTCTCAACACAAACTTTATCTCTCTCTCTCTCTTAAGGCAGTGCTAATGGAGGAATCTCTCTCGCGTTTCTCCTAAATATTTTTCTAAGGCGATGATCCTAAGAGCTAACTCTTTGTTACATTTTTTAGTTTAAAATAATCAGTATACAAATTAGCGTAGGCGCGTCATAGGTTGCTCTCGCTCTCACTTACAGCATCCTCCCCCTCACATCGCTTTCACTGTTGAGGTGTCCCCATGAAGTAGCTTCCTCATCGTCTTGAGGTGCACTATCAATACTAACATGACTAGCCATAAATGCGATAAAGTTACATTCATATGGTTGCTCATCTCCAGAATCCACCGACTCAACCTCATTGTCGTCACTAAGGGAGGCATTTAAAGAAGCTTTGCCTTTGCCTTAACTCAAAATCCTTATGACCTCTACCGCCACACTCGTAAAATCTCTCTTCGTTTCTTTTAGGCATGTCCTTTTTATCTTTATCATTTTTCTTTCCAGATTTATTTTTCTCAAAATTCTTTTTATCTTTGAAATTGCCATTATTTTTCAATTTGAGAAATTTTTTGAATTTTTTTGCAAATAAAGCCAGATCATCTAAATCAAAATCAAACTCTGAATCTGACGTCTCTTCCCTTTTTCTCTTAGACGACGCACCCCTCTTTCAGCTGACCCCCCACTTTTTCTAGCTTGGGCTTTGAGTGCTACCTCTTTATCTTTTGATTTAATCGTATTAGGAAACATGTCAATGTCATATGTCTGAAGGTCTCTTACCAGTTCTTCTAATTTAAGACTGCTCAAATTTTCTATAAAATTTAGTACAGTGACTTTAGGGAGAAAATGCATAGGCAATGATCTCAAAATCTTTTTAACTACTCTAGCATCAGGAATATGTTCACCAAGATTGAAACTAGTGTTAAGAATATCATATAAACAAGAATAGAATTCATCAAAATACTCAAATTCAAGCTTGGTAATTATTTCAAATTGAGTAGTTAGATTTTGCAATTTAGACTCTTTAACTGCATTAGTGCCTTCATGGGTAAGTTGAACATCCCATACTTATTTTGATATGGTACATGTCATGATGCGTCATCACTCGTCGGGTGTGACGGCTTCAGAAATTTCACTTAGACCATAACAGTTATATATGCTCCATTTAAATTCTTTCTCAGTCCAGTCTGAAATCGGTTTAAGGTTTGTCACATTTTCTAAGGTGACAGAGGGAGGATTCCACCCTTTTTCACATACAACCCAGACATGTTCATCAATGGCATTTAAATGAGATTTCATATGGGCTTTCTAATATGCATAGTTTGTCCCGTCAAAAAATGGCACCCAATTATACAAGTTTTCCATTGAGTTTGCACTTTTTCAAAAATCAATTTTTAGACAAAAATTGATATCCACAAAAAAAATTTGAAAAAATTACACGGTATAATTGTGTAATTGGCTCTGATACCAATTTGAGAGTGCGCTTGCCAATGAATAAACTTGTTTAATAAAATTCCAATTTTATGTCTAGCTTTTAATTAAAACCCTAGCTCATGCATCTAATTGTGATTGACAAAATATACGTAATCAAGCATACACATAATCACAAACACAAATTTGAGGAAAAATATGCCAAAGGGGCAAAACCTTTTTATCACTATATTATGTAAACCACGACTTACAAATATATAGAAATACGGCTTGTTGTGACACACGAACACCCACAGACGTCGGTTCGTTATCGTCGGCAAGAGATCCCGCAAGAGCTCCAATGGTCAACAGTGAAAACAGCCTTTCTTCTTCATAAGATGTACTCCAAGAACGGGTAGAATGAGTAATAAAGGTTTAGAATAATTTACATAAATATTTGGGATGTTTTGGTGAATCAAAAGAGGTTTAAAACCTAAAGGATGAAGTCTCAAAATCGCAGTTATTCTGCAAAAAACGAAGTTGTTAAGACTTGAAAACCTAACTGAAGAAACAGGTATTTATAAAAAAAAATAAGTCGGCTCGATCGCTGAAACGACAACAGATGTCGCTTGATCCCATATCGTGCGACTTATCAAACGCGGTAAAAAAATAGAGTGGGTTTATTTTATGAACTGATTCATCGAGGTTTGTACGACCTATCTCGCGACATGCAATGTCTCTTTGAACGATATAAACTTGTCGTTTAAACGACATAGCTTTGTCGTTTGAACGAATAAAGCGTCAAAATCTAAATTCGCCAACAGTTCTTTAAAAATTAATTTTGACTTAGAAAACCCGACTTATTTTGATAATAACATTTTAGAAAAATTCTCAAATAAATTCAAAAACATTAAAAATACCATTTTAGCAAGTGGAGTTAGTGGGAACGGTTGAAGACACACGTTTGAAGATGATGGGTGCGTGAAGCTCAGCAATCGGATTAAGACCGTCATGGATGATCGTGTTGACGTTTCGAATGTAGAGGTATATGACATACTTATTGTGATCTATGATATATAAAAAATTCCTAGATTCTTAACGACATTTATAAAATCATGTCCTTACATATTAGTTTGTTTTAATCCAATTCACTGCACAATTTTTATGTGGCTAGGAAATTTGGTTATGATTAAAGATACTTAGATTGCTCTTAATAATGTTTACATAGAGTTATTTCAAACTTGATTTGCTTTATGGATTTGACTTTGTATATGCCTCCGCACACACATGCACGAGCTTTTTGAACGTTAACTTCACATGTATATTTGAGTTTTATGAGATGTTCTCCCATAATTTTTTTTTCATCTACATATATTGTACAATGAGGGATTTGTGCATGTAAGAACCGTTGCCCATGTGAGATTTTGTTTAGTATTGAAAAAATATGAGTGTGCACGGGAAACTGCTATAAAATGAGCAAATCCCATTTGCGAGAAAGCCACCATTGGCAAGAGCCCAATAAAAGATTAAAGGCAATAAAATAGAAAATTTTCCAAACAGGGCCAACTTATTCTAATGTTTAATCTTTCAAAATAAATAACTTTAAAAAATTTGAGAAAAGAAAAGAAGAATAAAATATGATGTGTCTTTATATTTTGAGGGTGTTTAGTTGAAGATCAATGGGTTTGCACAATGAAGCCTAGTTATGATTATTTTGTCACGATGCTATTGATTTGTATAATCATCAATATTCTAGGCTTATGTGCATTGTGCTTGTTTGTTCATTGAAGTTAACTTTATCCAGTGACTTGAGCCTAAAGCTTAGTTTGATAAAGTTTTGCGGTCAATAAGAACTTCTTGAACATATTTGAGCGTTTGGGTCATAATTCATTTGTATTTAGTTCACGCTTATTCACTCAAATATTTAGACACATCGATACTATGCTAGTGTGTAAAGCTTATGTGTTTTATGTCGAGTTTTGTGGTCGTTTATACATACATACATACATACATACATACATACATACATATATATATATATATATATATATATATATGTGTGTGTGTGTGTGTGTGTGTGTGTGTGTGTGTGTGCGCCAGATTTTCTTTGGTATATTTCGCATATATTATATATGGTATGGTGTTTTGAATCTTTGAGATTTACATTTAGTCCCTAGTTGTCACATACTTGACCATTGTTTGGATTATTTGTGCCTGAGTTGTTGTGTTGTATTTGTAATATTTACACTTTTTGAAAAATTTGAAAATTTTTAAAAATAGTTAGTTGAGATTTGCCTTTGAGATTATCATTACACGTGCATTGTTTACATATTTTGTGATGATATAATACTTCTTCTATGTGATGCTTAATTCTCCACCTTTGTCTATTTCGGACAAAAGGAGGGAGAACAAATTAAGGGGAGATTTGATTTGATGATGACTTTGATTTATAGGGGAGATTGCTTTATGAGTTTTGCGCTTATTTTTTATTTCAAACTCAATGAATCACGGGATACTTTCTTTGCATCATGTGTGTAGGTACATACAAAAGATCATATTTCATCACATAAAGAACAAGTGGATATTAAAGACAGCATTCCCTTATGTCATTTCATTTCTAGGGCTTGTGAAGGGTATTAGGATTTTTTTCACAGAGGAGTATTTTTTTGTAATTTGGGTTACTATTAGTTTTGTACCGAATTAGCCAAAGGGAGAGATTTGTAAGGGAAAATATTTTAGCTTACGTTGTTTATTTGTTTTATTCTCCCTTTGGCGTATTTGGTATATCCTGTTACAAAATGACACGTGCCAACACGATGAAGCGAACTCCAACATCTCCATAGTTGAAGACTTATCTTCATCTTAAAAAGGTATAAATCTTTTAGGATTTTAAAATTATTCATAATTTTATTTGGTATGTATTATTTTATGAAAACCGAGGCTGAATTTTTTAAAGTTTTACAATAAAAATTTATTTTTTTAACCTCGTTCGAACGACATTGCTTTGTCATTTGATGCCTCGTCAGATCTAACATCAAACGAACATATGATGAAAGCACACTGTTGGAATTCGTTAGAAGCTCATTGGATACTGGTATAAACGAGATGTCTATCTCGTTCGAATAACCTGGGTTTTCATTCTAACGTGACTTGGATTTTTGTTCGAACGAGTCACCATCAAGAAATTTCTTCAGCGTCTATAAATACCTTTTTTGAGTTCTTTTTTTCGTGGGACCTAAGAAAAAAACATAAATAGAATATCTTGACCAATATTTTTCCATCTTTTGGGTTTCCAAACACTTATTTATTAACACTTTACATCCCCAAATAGTTTTGTGAATCTTTTAGAAAGTTTTGAATCTTGTATACATACTTTGTGGAGAGAGATCTCTACGGCTAATTTTGTGACCCGGGGGATCACGGAAAAAAAGGCAGAAGAAGTGTGAAGGTTGATTGGTGGATACCAAGGGTGGAGCGCCACATGTGGATGACTCTGGACTGATTCATTTTCTTTATAAGCTTTGAATACACTACACGTTATACTTGTGGGTGTATCAAGTACTCTGTAAGTCGAGTCTTATAAAATTTTCTAAAGTGCTGAAAAAGGTTTTGCCCTGAAAAGGGATTTTTCCTCAATATTTGTGTTCTTTACATGCGTAGGTTAAATCACTATAATTAGAAGACATACTTGCGTTCACACATAATTTACTCAAAGGTTAAAATTTGTTTAAAATTGAATTTGTGTGTTTGGGATTAAATTGATAAAAATAGAAAAATTGATTTTTTGTCTAGGACCATCCTTTTCGAGTTTGTTCATACGCGCTAACAAAGTGGTATCAGAGCATTCCACCTTTTAAAAAAATATATACACTTTTTTTTAAGGAAAATCATTTCTTTCTCCAGAATTATCCACTTTATTTGTACCAATCCATGTTAGTATTTTCATTGAAAATCACTCATTCAATACACGCATATGCCATGTCAGAATATAATTATTTTTCCTTTGAAAATCTTTCATAAAAAACCCTTGTATTAATTATGAGTTTAACCTCTTTAGGTTGCTTAATTACCCATTTAATCCCTTCAATTTATCATTCGTTTACTTTATGGACATTAATCAATTTTCACATTTCTAGTCCACTTTACCCTTTACCGGAATATTTATTAATTCATTAAAGTTAGGTTGTATTTTCATATATTTTCCACAAAATCCATTTCTTGACGTGTTCTATATTCATTATCATTTTCTCCGAATCTTCCAATATCTGTATACTTTACGACCTACGCACCGTCGACTATGCTACCAAATGTTTTGGTCAGTGGTTTTGTTTCTTTCTCCCCAAGGCTCTAGGCCCTCCTTAACTATTTTCGGTGTCATCCGAGTCCTAATTAATGTGTTCTAATATGTTACAAATGTTCACATTATTCATTCTTCCCTTTTTAGCCGGTCGAAGTCAAAACCCGAGATTTTTGTGTTACACTTTTGAAATTGTCATTTATTGTCCTTTATACTTTAGCCTTTATTATTATTACAAAATCATGTTCATTTAGGACCATTTTATGTAACACCTTTTTTCAAGATTTTTATTTTATAAAAATGTTCCACTTTAAGTAAAATTATCAATTTACCCATTTGTTTTCAAACTTGTCCTTTTTTGGCTATTTTCACAAGTGTTATTCTCCCAAAACATCACTAAGTTATCTATACCAACTTATCAATGTTTTAATCCCGTAATGCTTGTTCAACACCTTTTTCTAACCATCTCCTCAAGTTACACATTCCTTCACTTTGCTTATCAAATAAACTGAATTACATTTGAAGACTACTTTATAAGAAAATATCATTTTTCCCTCATTAACACATGTAGTCTTAATGCAATTAACTTATTACATTTTAAATCCTTTTCCACACACTTTAAAGGCTAAAATTTTTATTTTCCATATTCCAATTTACAACTCATTAAACTTGTTTATATGTTTGTCATCGAAATACAAGAAGTTTATATTCATGAGAATTAGGATTTTAAATCTAAAAATTTGAGAAATGAGTCTAACATGTGTTTTATTCAAGAAACTCCACAATGCTTGCTAAAATATAATTTTCAAGACTAAGGGATTCCTTTTATAAAATCTTCATTTTTGTAAGAAACTTCGAAAAATAGTTCACCAAATATCTTTAATAAGATAAATATGATTTCAAAACATTTTATTTCATTAAATGTTTAATACCAACTGTCCTTAACGCACATCATATTCAACATTATTGAAATCACCTTTTTAATCCATTTTAATGAAACCGAAAGAAATATCATTCTTATATTATAAAATCATTTTACTCTTATAATTCTAGCAACATGACCACTAATATGCAAAACAGAGTCTTAACATTAAGAGTAGAGTTTTTTCCACCTCAAATGGAGCTCCAAAAGTGGTTGGATGATGAAGAAGGTGATGGCAACCTCTCACCTCCTAAGGTGGCCTCAAGGAAGTTACCTAGCACCACCAGCATGCTCCATGAAAGTTCCAAGAAAAAACCCCTTCAAACTCCATTAATCTTTATTCTTCTTCCTCAAAAACCCCAATAACATCACCAAAAATCCATAGCTAGGTTGAACCATGGATAAATTGGGTGTATTGGGCTTAAATAATGTGGAATGCCTCTAAAATGTGGTGATATATGGCGGGGCTATTCCAGTGTAGGATGGATGGTGGTGGAATAAGAGGATAAAGGCTCCCATGAACTAGAGAGAGAGAGAGAGAGAGAGAGAGAGAGAGAGAGTAAAGATAGAAATGGTTGTGGAGCGACCTCCCCACGGCTCTCATTTTCTACACAAAGTGAACCCCAAATAACCCCCCATAGACTATATAAAAACCCATACTCATACTAAAATTTCGACATTAACCATCCAGGACACACAGAAATTAACACCTTATCAATCCAAGGGTTCAAAATGTGATAACACACAAGGGCAACCTGAACTTAAAATTTATGGGTAGCTCGATGGAACAAGAATGGGACCTCGTTCTAACGAGATTGGTTTCTCATTTGATCCACCCTTCGAACGATCTTCTAACGAGCCTATTCATCTATATACAGAGGGATCTCGGTCGATCCTCATTCGACCTCCACTTAAAATGACTAGGGACTTTTGTTCGAGCCAATCTTCTTCGTTCGAACAAGTTTGATTATCCTTCAAACCACTATTTCCTAGTTTCTCCAATTTTCACCCCAAAACTTCCACAATTAGCATCAAGACTCCAAGAACAGTCAATTACATATATATATATATATATATATATATACCCAATTATAATTATCCGATTCCCAAGGATTCCATATTACTACAACTTACACATGAAAGAAAATAAAATATTAGTCACAGGTATTACATTCTTCCCTCTTTAGGAAATTTGCCCCCAAAATTATCGACTCGCCAATTCCTCAAGCGTATGGGATTTACCAATTTCTACTCTAAGTTATAAAAATCCTCCAAGATAAAATCATCTAAGTCCTCAATAGCTAAGATCACACCACACCCTCTTACACAAGGGTTATCACCAAAAGTTCAACATGCGACATGCTCTAAATCTCACCTCACGCTAACCATCAACGTTGCATAATGATCTCGAGTCTCCACACCCTCCTATTACTACCTTTGATAATACCCAAAGATTATCGATGCCTTTATTAGCAACCATATCTAGTGATCGATACTCACCCAAGAGTGAACCCTCATATAACCAATCATCCAATTCATCATCAAGGACCTTCTTGAATCTAAGGACTACACATTAATAGTTTCCTTAAATCCTTGGGTCATCATAACCACATAACCTCATTTAAGCCTGATTTTAACCTCACATCGCTAATCACTCACTCCGAGGAGTAATACACCGACCAAATTCGCGCACTCGATTGACACCTTTCGCTGCGTCACTCTAATGACCATAGTATTTTTTTAGGCATATAACTTTGGATCACACGGCTGAGTATTATGCCAATACACTCACTGTGGTAAAATAACACTATGTGCTAAGTTTCCTCAAGTTTTAACACTACATAATGTCCTAAAGTCATCCTGGCCTGTACAATGAGAGCCCCTGACTGCCATATCGTCCAATCCTAAGGCCGCTTATCCTAAGGAAAGCAAATACTACGAGCAAATCGTATGGTCGAAAGTTCATCCACCCATACATTGTACATTATGCAATAGAAAGGATACCTCACATATTAGCGCACCCAGTTACTGACTTGCAATGACCATGCCAGGTCCACCCGCACTTTACTAGGACAAACTGCATCGTACTATAAGATGGTATAAATTCGAGCTATCACAGTCACGAGAATACCATTCCTCGATTACGGGAACCAAAAAGGACACACAAGAATAAAATGAATAAACAACTGTTTTCAGAAAATCCCATACGTACGCGTCAAACAATGGTTAACGACAATCAAACCCATGCTGCCTACATATTCTAATTCGTATTGGTTTGTCAAGACGTGCCAAGAACTAGTCCCTTCTCTTCTAGGGTTGTTCTAACTTATGTCGTCGGCACATGCCAATTGTCACCCCCTAACCCCATTAGGATATATTTAACTAAATAGTTTACAAACCACAATTATAGTTTATTTATTATTTTAGTAATACATATTGAAACAACTTCAAGGTTAAAATGCGAAATACTAAAAATCCAATCGTTTTAAGGAGACATAATTTCAACAGAACTCACATATCATTTAACTTACTTACAAATAGTACAGTTCATAAAACAAACTAACAAGACCCTACTTCTATTTACTCCACCTCATATACCTGGCGGTGGCAGCTGGAAGACCTGAAAATGTAAACATATAAAACCATGAGTTTAAAAACTCAGTGAATGTACTACAGCTATCTATAGTAAAAGTACTATATTAACATCTCAATATAACAATATATACATCTCTGTGCCAAATTAGGCCATATACATATCCGGAGTTAATAAACCCCACATCTCCTGCCCGTAGGCAATAATCATATCCATAGGTTTTAAAAACCTAACATCTCCTGAATTACATAGTAACTCAACATATCTTGGCTTTTAATGAGCCATAACATCTCAACATCTCTTGGCTTTTAATAAGCCATAATATCTCAACATCTCTTGGCTTTTAATAAGCCATAACATCTTAACATCTCATGACTTTTAATAAGCCATATCATCTCAATATATAATACATACACATCATATCCCAAATCAACTCAGTAAGTACACTCACCTTGTGTTGTCAATTATGTATTCACGTTTCCCTCGGGTGGAGCTGAACTTGGTTGATTTGACCTTACACCTGTTAATCCAACTAAATCAGTACTGAAACTCAATCATAAGTATTATCTTAATATAATTATGTAACTTTAAATGAGTACACAACCACAATATGATTCTACTCAAGTCATATTCCATGAAACATATGTAAAGACGAAACGATGGTATATATGTTGATAACGTCATGAACATTCAACCCTAGAAACGACCTCGTAAGGAACTTATAACTAAACTCAAGTAAACATAAAATTATACTTCTGAATATATATACACATGAAACATGTACTCAAAATACCCTTGGGAAGGAGAAGATAAAAGTATTATTTCATGGGATATCCAGTATGGCCTGAAATTATTGTCCTCCATATTTAACCTTTCCATATTCGTTAATTGCACACATACAGGTGTCCAACCTTATCAATATGAAAACATATATGAATATACTTTCTATCACAAGTGACGGTGTAATTTTCCAAGCTCCCTAGGGCCAGTTATGACTATTTCTTTACAACACAAGAAATCTTCCCTACAAGCCCCTCAATTGTTTCTTCAACTTCCAAGAATTTTCATATTTTTTCTCCAGCATAACTTTACATGATTTTCAACAAACTTTCAGTACACATACTGAATAGTAAAGAATTAAAGTTTCATAATATTTGGACTTCATTTTCTATCTCAAAAGCTTTACCAAACTCAGGGCATACCGAAATGAAATATACAAAAAGCAACTATTACCAACTTGAAACCATAACTAAGACCTAACCATAAGGAGTTAAATTCTAATTTTCGGATATGATATGACTATATGAGTCTATTTGCATATCCAACTGGAATTTCTGAATTCCAGTAAGCACACAAAGAGATATGCAAGTTTGAATACAAAGGGTTTCAATACAAAGCAATATGACCTATAATACCACCTATCTCACATATGAACCAATACATATTATCACAAAGGAGTATGGAATTTTAATACCTAACGATTTATATACATTGAAATAATTATAATACAATATTAAAACAATATTAACAAATAATTTTACCTTGGAAACACCTTAAGGATTTTCTTGGAATTGGTTTCCTAGATTTTCCTTGTAACCCTTTCTTCCTTAACTTCTACCTCTCTTTCCTCAAGCTAATAACACCTCAGACTGAACCTAGGGACTTATTTTTTGAAGAAATAAGGTTAAGGGAGAGTTTTAAGTCTGCCAAGGCTGCCTCCCAATCCATCCAATCAAATTAAAACATTTGGTTTAAAAAAAGACAATTTACCACTTAAGGGAATTGACAGGTTTGCACCTTGTTCGTAATTTCGGCCTAACTTCTTACTCAAACATCCGTTTGATGCACCGTTTGTTGTGTTACAACCCTAAATCACATGTCTACAACTATGTAGTTTTCACCTCAAGTCAATTGTAATGTTACAAGGGTCAAAACTAGTCTTAAATATAAACATTTCTATCGAAAATAACCAAATCTTGTGTTTGTAAATAATTCGACAATTCATGTTTTATGAAAGTAGAATTATACTAACCATAATCACTTAACATTAGATATAATAATAACACATTATTCATATCACATAGGATAAGTATGATTTAAATATAATTTATCATAATTATATACGGGTTGTCACAACCTCCCCCCTAAGAAAATTTCGTCCCCGAAATTTTATACGAATGTCACTTACCAAACAAATGGGGATGCTGTTTCTTCGTGCTATCCTCCATTTCCCAAGTTGCTTATTTAATTCCACGGCTCATCCACATAACTTTAACTAAGGGAATAACTTTATTCCTCAAAACTTTCTCTTTACGATCAAGAATTTCCACCGGTTCCTCGATATACGACAAGTCTTCTTTCAGTTCAATAGGTTGTTTTTCAGTTGATGAGATGGATCTGCCAAGTACTTACGAAGCATCGATACGTGGAACACATCATGCAAATGAGATAACTCTGGAGGTAATGCCAATCTATATGCCAGGGTCCCAATTCTTTCCAACACTTCATATGGTCCAATGTATCTTGGACTTAGTTTCCCCTTCTTTCCAAATTTCATAACGCCTTTCCACGGTGAAATACGTAGGAATACAAAATCCCCCTTCTGAAATTCCAATGGATAATTTCGCTATCTGCATAAAATTTTTGCCTGCTTTGCGCTATCTTTATCCGTTCCTGAATTATTTTGATCTTCTCAGTTGTCATATCTATAAATTCAGGGCCCAAAAGTTTCCTTTCACCTACTTCATCCCAACACAAAGGAGTTCTACATCTCCTCCCATATAAAGCTTCATACGAAGCCATACCAATGGTGGACTGATAACTATTATTATACAAGAATTCCATCAATGGAAAATGATCATACCAACTACCCTTGAAGTCAAATACACAAGCTCGTAACATGTCTTCTAATATTTGAATCGTTCTTTCTGATTGCCCATCGGTTTGTGGATGAAATGCAGTACTGAACTTCAAACTTATGCCTAGGGAATTCTGTAAACGAGGCCAAAACTTAGAAGTGAAAGTTGGATCTCTATCTGATACTATTGACACTGGTACTCCATGTAAACGGATAATCTCATCAACGTACATACGTGCATATTTATCAACAGTGTAGGTCGTCTTAAAAGGAAGAAAATGAGCTGACTTTGTCAATCGATCTAGGAAGAAAATGAGCTGACTTTGTCAATCGATCTACAATCACCCAAATAGAATCATTCCCCTTTGGTGACTGTGGTAATCCTATAATAAAATCCATCGTTATATTCTCCCACTTCTATTCCGGAATAGGCAATGACTGCAATAATCCTGTCGGCTTCTGATGCTCCGCTTTCACTTGCTAACATACTAAACATTTAGCTATAAATTCTGCAATCTCAAGTTTCATATTATTCCACTAGTAATACTCTTTCAAATCTCTGAACATTTTGGAACCTCCCGGATGCATCGAATAAATAGAACTATGTGCCTCTTCCAATATATCCTTCTTTAAGGGTGGATCATTCGGTACACAAATCCTATTTTTATAACACAACGATTCATCATTCTTAATTTCAAAGTCACTCTCTTTACCCTCTAAGACATCTTATTTCTTCTTCTCAAGGAATGCATCACTGACCTGCAAATTTCTTATGCGTTCTGCCAATAAAGATCTCACTATAACATGTGCTAATAAGCCTCCCCTTTTTGAAAAACTTAATTCAATGCCCATCGATGCCCAGTCAAGGATATTTCCCACACGTGCACACTGTATGCAACCTAGAATCCCCAATGATTTTTGGCTCAAAGCATCTGCTACTACATTGGCCTTTCCTGGATGATGATGGATGGTAAAGTCATAGTCTTTAATCAGCTCTATCCAACGCCTCTGCCTCAAATTCAAGTCTCTCTATGTAAATAAATACTTCAAACTTTGATGGTCAGTGAAAATTTCACACGTCTCTCTATATAAATGATGTCTCCATAATTTCAAGGCAAAAATAATAGCTGCAAGCTCTAAATCTTGTGTAGGATAATTACGTTGATGCGTCTTCAACTGTCTAGATGCATAAGAAATTACCTTTCCATGTTGCCTGAAAACACAACCCAAACCCTGATGTGAAGCATCAGTATAAATCACAAAACCTTATCCACTTGATGGAACAGTGAGAACTGGAGCTGATACTAGCCTGTTTTTCAACTTTTCAAAGTTGTGCTGACATTCGTCACTCCACACAAATTTCACTTCCTTTCAGGTCAATTTAGTCAACGGCAAAGCTATAGATGAAAACCCCTTTATGAATATTCTATAATATCCAGCCAATCCTAGGAAACTCCTTATCTCCGTTACATTCCTTGGTCTTTCCCATTGTACAATTGCCTCTACCTTCTTAGGGTCAACATAAATTCCATCTCCCGAAACAACATGCCCCAGAAATACTACATGATTTAACCAAAACTCACATTTACTAAACTTCGCAAATAATTGACTATCTCGCAAAACTTGTAATACAACTCTTAGATGCTTATCATGTTCCTCTTGGCTAGGTGAGTATATCAAAACATCATCGATAAAGACAATCACAAACGAATCTATGAAAGGATGAAATACCCGATTCATTAAATCCATAAAAACTGCAATAGCATTTGTTAACCCAAATGGCATTACCAAAAATTCATAATGACAATAGCGAGAACGAAAAGCTGTCTTTGAAATGTCACAATCTCTTACCCTTAATTGATGATAACCCGATCTTAAATCAATTTTTGAAAACACTTTAGCACCCTGTAATTGATCAAACAAATCATTAATATGAGGCAATGGATATTTATTTCGAATAGTCACCTTGTTCAACTGTCGATAATTAATGCAGAGTCGCATGGTGCCATCTTTCTTCTTCACAAATAATACTGGAGCGCCCCATGGTGATACACTGGGTCGAATAAAACCTCTATCTAGAAAATCTTGCAATTGAACCTTTAACTCCTTTAGTTCCACAGGTGCCATTCTATATGGAGAAATAGAAACTGGAGCTATACCAGGCACTAAATCGATAGTAAACTCTACCTCTCTGCTAGGTGGCAATCCTGGTAATTCATCTGGGAACACATCTGCAAAATCCTTAACGACTGGGATATCTTCTAATTTTTTCAATTCCCTGTTTGTATCCACATTATATGCTAAAAAGCCTTGACAACCCTTATTTAATAATTTCCTCGCCCGAAGGGCAGAAATAAGACAGTTCGGAACCACATTTCTTTCCCCAGTAAATTTAAATTCTTCCTCCCCCGGCATATAAAATGTAACCTCCTTACGAAAACAGTCAATTGATGCATGGTAGGAAGATAACCAGTCCATACCCAAGATAATATCAAAATCTCGAATATCTAGTGGAATTAAATCAATGGTTAACTCCCTTTCCCCCACATACAATACATAGTTTTTATACACACGCTCCACTAACATCACATCCCCCATAGGTGTAGAAATATATAAACCACAATCTAGATAAGAACATGGTCTACCCAAATGCATGGTAAATGACAGTGATACAAATGAATGAGTAGAACCAGGATCAATAAGCACGTAAGCATGTTTGTTCATGATAGAAAATGTACCTGTCACCACCTCTGGACTAGCCTGAGCATCCTGTAAAGTCATAGCAAATATCCTTCCCGGAGCCCTGGATACACTAGCCTGTCCTCTACCTCCTCCTCTCCCTGTGCCTCCAGGTGATGAGCCTCGACTAGTAGTAGCTGATTCAATCCCTCCCAGTAGCATAGGATAGTTCCTTTTGGTATGACCAATTTGATGGCAGTGATAACACTCTACCCCCTTTAACTTGGGACAATCTGGAGTGATATGGCCCTCAGCTTTGCAAAAATAGCATGTAACAGGCTTGGACTGCCTATTGTTATTCTCCTGCTGTCTATTCCGTTGGCGCATTGATCCTTCACCCCTAAAAAAACTTGGTGTCCTATTCTGAACATAATTTCCAGTCCCTCTGCCGCGCTGAAATCTTTGACTCCCTTGTTTTGAGTATTCTACATTGCCTTCCTTTTGCTGAGATGGATCAAACCTGCTCCTTTTTCCCCTTTGTTCCCTATTCTTTATTGCATCGTTAACATCTCCTTCAACCATCATAGCTTTGTTAACTAAAGAATCAAAATCTACCATTTCAAGTGTAGTGAGTCTAGGCTTGATAACTAAATTCAACCCATTCTGAAATCTGGTGCATTTATCCTCCTCATTGTGTAAGAAACGTAATGAAAATCGAGATAAAGATATAAATTTAGTTTCATACTCCCTGACCAACATATTCCCCTGAGCCAATGATAAAAATTCACTCTCTTTTTTTTTCCGATACATGCGAGGAAAATACTTTTCATATAAGGCTTTAATAAAGGAATCCCAAGTAATTACCTCACCCCCCTCCGGAGTAAGCAATAAATGTTTGGAAGACTCCCGCCAATATTTAGCTTCTCCCTTTAACATGAAAGTAGCCAAAATTACCTTCTGCGTGCCAGGTACATTCATCACCCCGAAGATAGTTTCAGTATCTCTAACCCAAGCCTCAACTTCTAAAGGATATACAAAACCTGAGAATGTTGGGGGGTTCAATTTGATAAACTTCTCATACAAAGTATTCTTCTCCTCTCGTTGTATTTCCCTTTCTCTTTTGGCCAAAGTCTGCTCCTCCAAGTACTTGGCTTGTTGTTCTGCTATTTGCGTCATAAACATGTTTTGTTGTTCTGCCATTAAAGTCATGGAACGAGCCATTTTCTACATATCTGTAAATTGTTCAGGAAATCTGCCCTACAAGCTCCTCTATTGTTTCTTCAACTTCCAAGAATTTTCATAATTTTTCTCCTACATAATTTTACATGATTTTCAACACACTTTCATTAAACATACTGAATAGTACAGAATTAAAGTTTCATAATATTTGGACTTCATTTTCTATCTCAAAATCATGACTAAACTCAGGGCATACCGAAATGAAATATACAAACAGCAACTATATACCAACTTGAAACCATCACTAAGACCTAACCATAAGGAGTTAAATTCTAATTTTCGGATATGATATGAATATATGAGTCTATTTTCAGATCCAATTAGAATTTCTGAATTCCAGTAAGCACACAAAGATATATGCAAGTTTCAATACAAAGGGTTTCAATACAAAGCAATATGACCTGTAATACCACTTATCTCACATATGAACCAATACATATTATCACAAAGGAGGATAGAATTTTAATCAATACTTAACGAGTTATATACTTTGAAATAAGTATAATACAATATTAAAACAATATTAACAAATAATTTTACCTTGGAAACACCTTAAGGATTTTCTTGGAATTGTTTTCCTAGATTTTCCTTGTAACCCTTTCTTCCTTAACTTCTACCTCTCTTTCCTCAAGCTAATAACACCTCAAACTGAACCTAGGGACTTATTTGATGAAGAAATAAGGTTAAGGGAGAGTTTTAAGTCGTCCAAGGCTGCCTCCCAATCCATACAATCAAATTAAAACATTTGGTCTAATAAAAGACAATTTACCACTTAAGGGAATTGACAAGTTTGCCCCTTGTTCGTAATTTCTGCCTAACTTCTTACTCGAACATCCATTTGATGCACCGTTTGTTGTGTTACAACCCTAACTCACATGTATACAACTATGTAGTTTTCACCTCAAGTCAATTGTAATGTTACAAGGGTCAAAACTAGTCTTAAACAGGAACATTTCTATCGAAAATAACCAAATCTTGTGTTTGTAAATAATTCGACAATTCATGTTTTACGAAAGTAGAATTATACTAACCATAATCACTTAACATTAGATATACTAATAACACATTATTCATATCACATAGGATAAGTATGATTTAAATATAATTTATCATAATTATATACGGGTTGTCACACCAATACTCTAATCGTCCTTTGTTGTTTCCCTCTTTGGTTTCATTTTCAAATCTCTAACATGAAATTATCAATTTGAGTCCTAAATACATTTTTTAGTGCTCCTGAAAATCAAGTGTTACACCACCCATCTGTACCAAATCGGGTGACAGCACTCGGCACGTACACTATTCGACTCTTTTAAACCTTGACCAATAACATGAGGTTATTATCTAATCTTTACTACGATCATCATCAGGATGCTATTACTTCTTCATACCGGACTTAACTGGTTTCCTAAGGTCACTAAGAACACTCCACGTAAAAGTCCTCAAAACTCGATAAGATTTCATCTTTTGTGACTTTATCATCGTAGGTATGCTCTACAAACTTCTTAATACCCACATAGAGATTACTAGGTGCTTGCAAAGACATTTTTTTACGATCCTCCACATATGTTGCACCTTAACCACTAAACACCTTCAGACGTCACAACAAGTCGATTTCTATTCTTAATGATGCCATACACAATTAGTCCTACAGACACTCCAAGACGCCCTTAAACCACACTCACATTAGTATTTCCTCACATCTAGCCATTACTTAGGCCGCTCTAAGACTTCGATAATAATCTTATCTATATTCCAAATGACTGTGACCATAATCCAGATACTAAATCACAAACTAACACTACTAAGGATTCTGGAAAGATACGGAACGTTGCATACAATCAATAAAACTCTAAGACTACATAACCGACATCACTAAGATCCTATCCCTCAAAATCGCAACATATCTCCTAAAACTGACATGGGAGGCTATCTAAAGTTCACTCCTAAGTCTCCGCAACCATCATCACTACATAGGTAACATATTTACCGTAATTTTCCCTTAACTCACCTCATACCATGCGAGGTAAAAAATTCAACCAACAGTCACCAAGACACTTACTTACAACAGTAGTATATTACCGACTCTGACCATGTACACATCCCCAAGTATTAACCAATAAGATTCCTCATGTTCACCAAATTATTGACAGTCTTATGACACGATACTACCCCAAGGATCGAATTCGTCTAATTACATCATCATTATTATCTATCCGACAACACAGTACCCCAAAACTTAATATATCCTCATCACAATTCAATATTGCCTAGGCATGACGCACTAGTCACATAATATCCACAATTGATTTTACAACATTCATGTTTCTGATTTAGGGGACATTATTTAAAATTTCGCATCTTAATTGGCCTCTCACATCATCAAGGGTTGACACACAAGCACCTCACACTAAAAAATACGGCATTTCCACCATTGGCTTGAACGAATACTTGCAACTTACTAACATTCCTAATCATAAGCGCGGAAGTAATTAATAGCAACTAACTTGGTCGCGTGCCACTTGGCAATAAACTACCCTTCGTGCTAATCTATTTGATTCCATCGTCGAGAACACGAACTGAAACTGTCACTAATCCAGTGTGACCATCCCAAAACCAACACCGATGTCAAAAGATCCACTATCGACCTCACCACGTCACACCCGAAAGGAACCTTGAACCTAGAGCTCTGATACCATTTGTAACACCCCCGCCCGAATTTATGGACTTCCCATGGTCAACTCGGTCCGACCCGAGCGTTAGGTGTGAAGTGAAATGAAACAACCTATATAATGTTGCTAGTCTAGTTTAATTTAATTAACATTTTACATGTTTAACATGCATTTCCCATTTAAAATCAAGCTACGTGAGGGACTCGTGGAAAGCATCCCCGGAATCCAAGCATACAGGGATACTAATGTAAAATAAAAAGAGAATACTTACCAGTATAACTCTCTCAAAATACAGAACCGCACCCAACCTACTATAACAAAGATGAGGGAATGAGCCGAATGCCCAGTCGAAAATTACAACAATGCAGTATAGATTCGAATAGCGGAAAGACGACTCTAACTACGTCCTCATGCAACTACCATATATATATATACTTACATGAATGGGACCATTTTTATTCCAAAAACGTTGATTACCCTGATTAATATACATTAATATTGTAAAAGTAGTCCATTTTACCTGACTTGACAGTTATTCCTTGATTTCACGCGCCCGATTAAATACTTAAAACAAATACACTTTGTTTAAGGAAAATTATTTCTTTCACTAGAATTATCCACTTTATTTGTACCAATCCGCATTAGTTTTTCATTGAAAATCACCCTTTCAACACACACATATGTTGTGTTAGAAAATACATATTTTTCCTTTGAAAATCTGTCATAAACGTCCCCTTGTGTTAATTATGGGTTAAACCTCTTTACGTTACTTAACTACCCATTTAATCTCTTCACTTTACCACTCCTTTATTTTATGGACATTAATCAATTTTCACATTCCTTATTCACTTTACCTTTTACTGGAACATTTATTAAATCATTCAAGTTAGGTTGTATTTTCAAATATTCACCACACAATCCATTTCGTGGTGTATTCCATCTTCATTATCTTTTTCTCAGAATCTTTCAATATTTGTATTCTTTAATGGGCTACGCACTGTCGGTTTTGCTACCTAATGCTTTAGCCAAGGGTTTTGGGTCTTTCGCCCCAAGGCTCCAGGCCCTCCTTAATTATTTCTGGTGTCATCCAAGTCCTTATTAGTGTGTTCTAACATTTTACAACTATCCAAATTATTCATTCTTCCCTTTTTACCCAAACAAAGTCAAAATCCGAAATTTCACCCCAACTTGTGTTACACTTTTGAAATCGTCATTTATTGTCCTTTATACTTTAGCCTTTATTATTATTCCAAAATCATGTCCATTTAGGACCATTTTATGTAACACCTTTTTACAATAATTTTATTTCATAAAAATGTTCCACTTTAAGTAAAATTATCAATTTACCCATTTGTTTCCAAACTTGTCCTTTTTCTCAATTTTCACAAGTGTTATTCACCCAAAATATCATTATTTACACGAAGTTCTCAACGTTTTAACCACTTAACACGTATTCAACACCTTTTTCTAACCATTTCCTCAAGTTAGACATTCCTTCACTTTCCTTATCAAAGAAACTCAACTACATTTGAAGACTGCCTTATAAGAAAATACCATTTTCCCTCATTAACATATGTAGTCTTAATACAATCAACTTATTACATTTTAAACCCTTTTTCACACACTTTGAAGGCTAAAAATTCTATTTTCTTTATTCCAAGTTATAACTCATTAAGACCCCCCACCCCCCCACCCCCACCCAAAAAAAACTTGTTTATATGTTTGTCATCAAAATACTACAAGTTTATATTCATTAGAAAAAGGATTTTAAATCTAAAAATACGAGAAATGAATCTAACCTGTGATTTATTCAAGAAACTCAACAATACTTGCAAAAATACAATTTTCAAGACTAAGGGACACTTTTATTCTTCAAAACTTAAATAAATGTCCGACTTTTATAAAATCTTCATGTTTGCAAGAAATCTAAGAAACATAGTTCACCAATTATCTTTAAGATGATAAGTATGATTTCAAAATATTTTATTTTATTAAATGTTTAATCCCAACTATCCTTAACAGATATAATGTTCAACATTCTATAAATCCTCTTTTTACAAAATCACTAGAAACATCATTCTTATATCATAAATGCATCTGACTCTTATAATTTTAGCAATAAGATCACTAATATGCAAAATAGAGTCTTAATACTAAGAGTAGAGTTTTTTCCACCTCAAATGTATCTCTAAAAGTGGTTGAATAATTAAGAAGGTGATGGAAACCTCCCACCTCTTAAGGAGGCCTCAAGGAGGTTGTCTAGCTCCACAAGCATGCTCCATGGAAGCTCCAAGAAAAAAAAACCTTCAAACTCTATTAATCTTCTATTCTTCTTCCTCAAAACCCCCCAACAACACCTCCAAAAATTCGTAGCTAGGTTTAACCACGGAGTAATTTGGTGTATTGGGCTTAAATATGGTGGAATACCTCTAAATGTGGTTTTGATATAGTGGGGCTATGGTGGTGTAAGATGGATAGTGGTGGAGGAAGAGGGGAAAAGCTCTCCATGAACTCTAGAGAGAGAGAGAAATGCGATAAATGGTGGGGAAGTGACCTCCCCATCTCTCTCATATTCTACACAAAATAAATCCCAAGTGATCCCCCTCCTCCCCCCCCCCCCCCCCCACACACACACGCACACACCCCACAAACTATATAAAAACCCTTCCTCACACCAAAATTCCAAAATTTACCATCCGGGACACTCAGAGCTTGACACCTCATCAATCCAGGGGTCCAAAATGTGACAACACGTAAGGGCAACCCGAACTTAAAATATTTAGGCAGCTCATTGGAACGAGAATGGGACCTCATTCGAAAGAGATTGGATTCTCATTCGATCCACCCTTTAAACGGCCTTCTAAAGATCATGTTCATCTATACAGTGGGATTTCGTTCGATACTCGTTCGATCTCCTCTTCAAAAGATCAGGGAATTTTGTTCTAACCAATCTTCCTCATTCGAACGAGAATGGCCACTGGTTCGAATGAGATTGATTATCGTTCGAACCACTGTTTCCTAATTTCTCCAATTTTAACCTTAAACTTTCACAATTACCATTAAGTCTCCAAGAACAGTAAATTACATACATAAACCCAATTATAATGATTTAATGGTTTCCATATTACTATAACTTACATGGGAAAAATAATAAAATATTTGGCATGGGTATTACATTATCATTGAATAGTAGAAAGCAGAGGTTTACATCAAAAGACCTTCGGCCCAAAATAGTTTACAAAAAAAAAATTACATAAAATCCATCTCAAGTCTTGAGATTGATGGGGTTAACAAGAACTTCACTTTTTAAGGGCTTGATTGCGGCTGAGAGGTGGACGATTCATTATGGGATTCTTTTTTTAGACCATGAGAGAAGAGGCTTCATCAGTAGCATCACCACTACTTCTCTCGTCATATGAGCTCTCATTGCCAGACTGAGGGGATTCATTGAATAGACCGAAGACAACCATATCAGGAAAAAAAATTAGACGTTAGCCTTGTAAGACTCAAACCCAGAGTTATAATTCTGGAATAAAAACTTCTATAAGGGATTAAAATCGATAAAAGAATCTAGATATATCTTTACCATGGTGTCAATCTTACCCTACATCTTGGTGCACTTCACATGGACCTCGATATAGTCCTTTTGTAGCTCCTAAACCTTAGAGGTCAACTGGTACATCACAACATTGAGGTCTTTGATCGTCGGCTTCAGTACATCCATATCCTTTTCAATCTTGAGAAGTTTATCTTGAGCACTTTGAAGTGGAACGTACTAACCTCAGAGAGCCTCCACTGCCACTTGAGGCACAAGTTGTTCCAGAGCATTGGTCTCGTCAACCTGAAATAAGGAATCTCAAGTTATTTCTAGGTGGGGAGCATTGTCCCTGAGGGTCTTCTCACTGAGAAGTTTATCATGCTCTAGTAAAGTGACTTCAAACCTGAGGATCACCCCCTCCTTCTGCAAGGAAGCCACCTCCATCTGTTGTTTATTGATGATTTAGTTCAACTCCAGCTAGAAGAGGTCCTAATCATCCTCCATCTCCATATATTTGTTCCACTATATACTATCACCAATAGCATCCACAAAGAGGGCCTACATCAAATATTAGGACTATAAATAGAAGGAAAAATTATGAGAACGGGGTACAAAGAAAAAAATGCTGAGGAGTCAAAATAAAGGTACAAAAATCCTTTCCCGGGAGATGACCCATCTTTGGGGCATTAACAAGAGGTTTCCTTGCCCCTCTTTGTGGCCACCATCTCCGAGAAGTTTGTACTTTCCATTGAATGGAGTGCATCTATAGTTGAAGCATAGGATTTCATCTTCTCATTAGATAGAGGCCTCTATTTCCTCTAAAACCCAAGGGACAACTAATATCCCCCTCAGTAGTTGAACCCTTAGACCGACTAGGTACCTCAACAGCACTTCTCGAACCCCCTCCTCTTAGAGGGGAACCACCTTCTCTTTAGTTTCATTAACTTTTAAGACTAGGGACGGCAAGTACCCTGGAATAAAAGAATGACTCTAAGTTTCCCCAAAGATTCCACCTACCGCCAATAATGCTTGCATTAAAGGCAGGGTTTTGGTTGTGGACTCTAGCACTGGGCCCTCGACTGAGCCAGGATTCAAGTTTTCCTCCTCCACTATCTTAGAACAAAGGATTGGAATGTCCACATATTTATTGAACTTCAAACATTTAGTGGTCTTAGAACAATTATTCTTATTGACCACAGCCTCAACATGGGTTTCTTTGGAAAACTTCCTAGCCATCATATGTTCCTCCTGTTCATCTACTGGATCTGTAATAAATCAGAGTTAGTCACTAAAGAATAAAAAATGAGGATAATATTAGGAAAAAATGAAGTTACTTACTAGGAGAGCAGTCATAGATCATCAGGATAGTTTCCTTGGTCAAAGGGAACTTCTTTAATCGAAGGGGAGCTTAGCCTTGTCCAGGGGTTGGTCATCCCCGCCCTTAAAGACCTCAAGGAACTCAAAAGAGGGCTCGACAGCAGCTTTCCTCTTTGAAGCCATCATGATAGAGGGCTCAGACCCTATTATCTCTCCAACTATGATCTTAGGGACTAAAAGAGCACCTTCAAACATCAAAGGCTTGGGGTCATTCCCCAACCCATTATTAAAAGGTGTTTAGCTATGATAAGGACTTCAAAAGGGGTAGAGGATAATGCATGGTACCTAATTATCCTATCCACCTCCTCCTAGGAGGGCTCACCAACCACTGCAAAAGGAAATAGATTATTAAAACTCATAGCATAGGTCAATGAATAAACTAAAGCACAAAGGTATAGGTATACGATGTCAACTTACCCATGGCCATAGCAGTACACCAGAGGTAGGGAATCAGTCATCTCAACGAGATGTCGAATAGTCCAAGCTCTACCTATAAAGAAGAATATATCCTTTTAGTTCTTTGAAGTATTGTGCTTATCCTTGGCAAAGACCATGGTAGCCTTATGAACCAGGTAGTTTAACCCCTTCTAGTTGACTTTCTTCTACTCCTGGACCCGATATATCTTAAAGAATTGGGTCGGGTAAACATCATGATTGCCCCGATTGATTTTCGAAAGTCCAAAACTGTGGCCATCAAAGATCTCCAAGAGTTGGACACTAAATGAGATGGATATATCCCTATGGCCTTTAAATACTCACCACGAGTATAGGTAAGGGGATCCTGGCCCCATACTAGAGCAAACACTTATTAGGGCATAAATTTTGGGAAACTAATGAATATGCCCTCTCATCAGGCTTTGGAATCCTCAAAAAGATAGAGTTTGGAATCTAAGAGTCCTCCTATACGTCTAACAAGTCCTGCTTCGAAATTTGAGAAGCCAAATAGGCTCCACCAGAGAAATTAGGGTCATCTCCCCCCAAGTAAGTGATCATCGTAGAACCTAAAGGGATGGAATAGGTGGGTAGGTGGACATAAGCCTCGGTTACCTTATCCTCGGTTGGAAAAAAATGTGAGGCTAACCACAAACAAAGGCTTTAGGTACAAGACCTTGGAAGGTGAAATATTTCAGGCATATATTTTTGAAGGAAATAGGGATGGAATGAAGTTGTTTGCTCAAATAATTCTATATAGAGAAGATAATTGAAGTGAGTGGTGAAGAACTCAAACTAACCTATGGGGTTTCTTTATAAACCCAAGGCATGAGGCTTCAATCCCTTCGGTTTGAAGTCACGTCTCATCAAGAACTCTTAGTCACTAATAGCATCCTTCCCAGTTCACTCGCATTATGATGAATATTGGCTAGTTACCATTCTACCCCAAACTTATATAAGAGTATGTGTTGTTCCTTATAATCTTTGCAAGAAGCAATAAGGCATTACTGATGATACCGCATTTAACCCTAGGTATTCTAAATCTCTTTAAATCCACCTAATCCACTTATGCAAGGACAGAGGTCCTAGAGTCAACTCAAACCTCTGTTAGACCAGTACCTAGGTCAAAAGACCATACCTGTTATAGGAAAAAGACCACAATATTGTAGTAGACCTCAAAAACCTCCTAAGTCTTCCAAAAGTCCTAATCATTCCGACATATCTCTTCAACCAAGCATAGAGACCAAAGAACTAATTTTACGTCATGTTTGTTTCACGCAGTAGACCTCAATCTGAAGGGAAATTACTATCTAAGGTCATGTAGCCCTCATCCCAGAGAGGTATTATCATAACATACCTCAAGATCATCCCATGATAAAATATTAGCATTTTTTAACCTTCGTAGGTCTGATTGAACACCTGTAATGTGTTTAGCGGAATAAGTGGAAAGCAAAACACTATTCCACCTACCTCCACATCTAAAGGCGAATTTCTTTTATGGCTCACATTCTCATTTAATGCTCCCATAAATTACCTTACATAACTTACAAAACTTTTGGCCAACAATGCATGCTCCTACTGATGTCATCAGACCTCAGAAGCACCATAGTCATGTTGTCACAATCCACTCATTCTCTCTTAGACTTTTCATATAAATAGGAGGTTGGGAAAGGTTAAAGGTACATTTAAGTAATCATACTTCCAAATAACTAAGAGTTTTAGCATTTACTCCTTATTCTACATTCTCCCAACCCACTACTGTGAGGAAAAAAAACATAGTTTGGATCATTTTTGGTTGTCTTATACCTTGTAGTGCCCTAAAACAATCAGAAACCCATATATAAGTCATTCGGTTACTTCTTAAGATCCTTTGGATTGTGGACAAATTCCACAAGGATCTCAGACTCTCTTAACCAAAGCTCAAGAGGTCTCCAAAATTTGTAATAACTCTTTTATGATATAATAAAAAGTATAGGATCCTCAATTGAGGTACGAACTCGTTCAAACACTTGTCTTATACTTTTATACACCTCCCATTTTACATGTCTAAGGTCTATAGGGGAACACCTATTGGGTTTCATATCACATATAATTTTCTACACCCATCAGTTTTGCACCGTTTGTGGGAACGAAAAGCTCCATTTCTTTTAAATACATATTTTTCTCTTTCTTAAAGATGCGACTAATTTTGTTTTGGATCCTTCTTTCAAATAAATGGAAGCTTGGCAAAAAGATCTCAAAGAGCAGCTAGTTACCATTATCAGTATACTTCCTTCATCCCCACCGTTAGAGGAACTAGTTGTTCCAAAACATAGCAGTTCTTGAGAAAACCACAAGCCCCAGTTAGAGGGGAAAGATGATCTAATGGGTGTGCTTAAGGCCCCCCAAAGATCAGTGACCAGAAATACTGTCAAGGATAGGATATCACTTCCCTAAGGTGGTAAAAAAACACTTGGGAGGAAATATGATTAACAAGTTTAATCAATTTTGTTTCTTGTAAGCCACAAGTTATTTGAAAAAACCATTAATCACAAAAACAGAGTTAAATAAATACACAAGGTATGTAACCTAAATATCTAACTGATTTTATTTTAAAAATTCTTTATTTTGTCTTTAGGAAAAACTCTTAACCAAACAACAAGAGTCAATATCCATGCAAATAAGTAAAGCAAAAAGTAACCACAACACAAGGATTTTAAGGGGGTAAAACCTCCCCAGAGGAAACATCCATGAGGTCCACTACACCCAAATAAAAATAAATTCACTATAAACAAGAACAGGTTACAAATACAACCAATATCATAAAATGGAAAAAAAGAAACTACTTAACTGAGATACCCTCTCAAACGCTGGTAATATGCCTCTGAATGTCGATGTACTAGTCCCAAGTTGAATTTATCATCAAAGCCTCCAAATATCAACAGGATCTAGTGGATTTTGTGAAATGTGTAGTGAATTAAAAAACACTAACAAAATACACACTCACTAAATTCTTAAACAGTTCTTTTGAACAAAAAAATATCTCAACATACTTGTACATAGTCACAAGAATCTCAAGATCAGAATTCAAATTTTCATAGAAGTTTAGAAACTGGAGTCTCATAAGACCAACCCTAGATCTCAAAAAAAATTAGAAAAATAAAATGTTTTCCTTCAAAACAGCTATATACAATATATATATATACAAATATAGCCCAAAAACATTTTTAAAAAATCATAGATATGATATAATGATGTGAAACAGAAACGAAAATTTTCAAAGTATGGTTTTGAAAAAAACAGAAAGGGTAAAACGAAAACGAAAATAACCTAGAAATCTAAGAACATGAAAGATTTATTCTAGGTTAAATACTGAGTTTCAATTGTTTTGAAATGAGTACAAAAACCCAATAAAACCCCTCTAATTTACTCCTCTCTCTCTCTCTCTCTCTCTCATTCTCTCTAGAACCTTCTTCTCTCTCTCTAGAGCTATCTTTTCTCTCTCTCTCTAGAGCTCTCCTTTCTCTCTCACTCGAAGAAACCCTAACTCGTCTGACCAAAGAACTAAGCAAAATGTGAAGTAGGGATTTATGTAGAAGCGGTTAAGAGATGGTTTCAAATGGCTGAAATCAACGGCTTAGATTGAAAGTTATAAATAGATGTAAATCCAAATGCTGATATTGGCACGTATTAACTAAGAAAAACCTGGCGAATAGGTTATAGATTAAAATGAACATTCTTCAATCCATGTAAAAAACCTAATATCCCACAACCTTTGATACCATTTGATTCACCAGGTTGAAAGTTGATAATCAATGCAGACATGGAAGAAACACAAGTTAAGGGCTCATTATTAAGACAAACACTTTCTTGGGAATTAAAATGCTGAAAATGTTATTTTTAATGAATTATTTTTCTATAAATTCAATTGAAGATACCATAAAACTATTTTAAATTCAGAAAAAATTCCAAAAAAAATTTCATGCAATATTTTATCAAAATATCATTTTCCACAATTTTAGCATTATTAAGCATAGAATTAAAATTTGATAAATTCCAAAATTAATTTCAATTAAGTCAATTTTAATTCTCAAAAAATTATTTAAACGATTTTGTAAAATTCTTATTAATGCAAGAGTGTGAATGTAGTGTAGTGCAGTGATTTTTCACTATTCTCTGTTATCTTTATTACATACCTGGCTTGATGTTGATAGGAATCTCTTTAAGGTCTTCAGTCTTCAATTAAACTTAAGAGGGATATCTTCTAAAATAAATTTTTTGGCACAATATCCAAAGTAATTGAACACTTGATAGTCTATACTCAATAAACCTAAGAAGTCTTCTATCAAGAGTGTTTCAATCTCCCCCTATGGATATCTGTGAAAAAACTCCATCAAGTATATACATATTTTATGGAATACATTTGGATTCTTTTGACAAAAATAAAACCTTGTCCTATCAAAAACTAATATATCCCATCAAGAACCGAAAATAAGAAGAAGGGTGTAAAATAAAACTCAACTAGCAACATTTGATCCTAGAGATAAGTAAAATAAAAATTTGATCAAATATGCGCATCAAATATACTCTCTCGACAAGTGAGTATTGTCAAGATAAGTATAGAGAAGATAAGGAGAAATGTATTCAATAATATGGATGTAATCTACTCCCCCATTTTGGCTCAAATAAACAAGGGTGTAAAGTAATGATTACACAAAATGTGTCTAAACAAGGGTTGATCCTGCATTAACAAGACATTAGAGGTGCCTTTTATTGTTCACAAACATCCATTCCCCATAACCTCATATAGCAATTTATCAACATGATAAAGATAGGAATGTAGTTTCATATATCACATGTAAATAAATCAAGCATAATCATCCATATTGCTCTTCTCATACTTTCGAAACGAATATTATTTAAAGGCATAGTTAGAAACTCAGCAAGTTTCTTTTTAGTGATAAAATATTCAATTAAGAGTTCTTTAGATTCTACTAAGTCTCTAATAAAATGATGATGAATTTTTATGTGTTTTGTTCAAGAATGCTGAACAGGATTTTTAGTCATGTTTATAGTGCTTTCGTTATCATACAATAAAGTATCTTGAGTTTCTATAATTCCATAATCACTTAGCATCCATTTGATCGATATTGATTGGGCATAACAACTTCTAGTTGCAATATATTCTGCCACAATAGTAGATAAGGAAATACAATTTTATTTTTTGCATCCCCAACCAACTAAGTAATTTTCAACATAATAACAAGCACTAGAGATACTCTTACCATCATCACAATGATCTGCCCAGTCGGCATCACTGTACCCTAAAATACTAACAGTTATGTCCATTGCGTACCACAATCCTAACTCTAAAGTCCTCTTAACATATTTTAAAATTCTCTTAATGCTTTTAAGGTGACTTTATTTAGGAGTGAATTGATAACGGTCACATGCATACACAGAAAACATGATATCAGGTTGAGAAGCAGTTAAATATAATAAACTACCCATCATGCTTCTATATAAAATAGGATATATGCTTTTACCACTTTCATCTTTAGTTATTTCATGGTTGTGCTCACAGGTGTGTACATGCAATTTTGCCATCATTCAAATCAAACTTCTTTATTAAGACTTTAGCATATTTGGTTTGACATATAAATAAGCCATTGTCAAATTATTTCACTTGAAGTCCGAGAAAATATTGCAACTCGCCCATAAACGACATATGAAACTCCCCAATCATAGAATTTGAAAACATTTTTACGTCTCAAGGGGAAGTTGAACTAAAAATAATATCATCTACATATACTTCTCTAATCAGAACATCATTTTATATTTCCGAACAAATAATGTCTGGTCACTGCCATCGAGATCGAACCCTTTATTCAGTAAAAAGGTCGAAAGGCAATCATATCGAGCACTGGGGTCTTACTTTAAACCACATAATGCCTTTTTAAGTCTAAAGACATATTCAGGGTATTTGGGTCAATAAAACCTTTTGGTTGATCTACATAAATTTCCTCAGATAAAATACCATTCAAAATGCGAATTTAACATCCATTTGAAAAGGTTTGAATTGTAAATGATAGGCAATAGCCAAAAGAAGATGGAAAGACTTCATCCAGTTAACTGGGGCGAATGTCTCATCTTCACCTATCCATTATAGCTGGTTGTATGCCTGAGCAACCAGCCTAGTTTTATTTCTAATTATCATCCCTGTTTCATCGATTTTATTTTTGAAAATCCATTTAGTACTGATAACTTTAATATTAGATAGCCTAGGAATGAGATACCAAAAATCGTGTGTTTAAAATTATTCCATCACTTCTTTCATAGCATCTATCCAAAATGAATATTGCAAAGGTTCATTTATAATTTTAGGTTCCACTAGGGGAAAAAAATAGGAAAATTTGCAAAATTACGAGGTTGTGATCTTTTAACTAGATTTAATACTTCACCAACTATGTTAGTGGTTGGACGATCCTTAGAAACCTAGTTAAACTATTAATTTTAATTAATGAGTCTGGGTTTTAAAAAAAAATTGACTCGTCATTAGAAATTGGTGTTTTTCGAACAGAAGTGACTAAAGTGTCGTCTATAAATACATTGATTGACTCCATAATGGACTTTGTTCTTAAATTATAAACCCAATAAGCATGACTATTTTGAGAACAGCCTAAGACACTGCCTTTATCACCTCGGGATTCAAATTTTGAAAGATTTTATCAATCACAACAAACATAACAAATGCTCCCAAATCTTCAAAAGTACTTAACATTAGGCTTGTTGTTAGACCAAGTTCATATGGAGTCATTTTGGTATTTTTATGAAGGTAAATTTTATTTATAGTAAGGCAAGCCATTTAAATTGCTTCAACCCAAAAATATTTTGGAATTTTTAGCATGAATTAATACCTTGGCCATTTCTTGAAGCATTTTATTTTTATGTTCAGTTATTCCATTCTGTTGGGGCATCTTAGGAGCACTAAACTAATGTAAATAACAATTACCAAGCAGTATTCAATAATGCCAGTGTCTTTAAACTCACCTACCCTATCACTTCTTATAAGTAATACTTAGGTATCCTTTTCATATTTAATTTTCAAAAGGATCTTCAAACTTTCTTTTTGATTTTTTTCATGAAAGCTACCCATGTAAAACGTGAGAAGTCATCCACAATGACAAAGGTATAACTATTACCACAAAGGCTCATAGTATGAAAAGGACCCATTAAGTCCATATAGATGAGGTCGAGGGGTTTTAAAGTTAAACATCAAGTACTTTCTTATGAGGTGCTTCAGTTATTTTTCACACTTAACAAGGTCCACAAATAATATTAGGACTCTCTTTAATTTTAAGCAAACCCTTAACAATCTCTTAAGTGCTCAATCTGCTCAGGTTTTCAAAATTACTGTGACCTAGCCTATTGTGCCAAAGGCCAGTATCATCAAGTCTAATCAAAAGACAAGAATAAGTAATAAGGGAAACTACATACTATGATGAAATTACCAGTTTTGTCAAAAAATTTGCACAAATTTTTTGAAAAATAATAGAATAATTTGCATCACATAATTGACTCTTACTCAGCAGATTAGCTTTTAACCCTTTAACTAAGAGAACATCATCAAGAAGAGGCAACCCTTTCTTCAAAGAGTGTACAAACTTCCATCTACAAGCATGACTTTGCCACCAAAGTAATTAGTCAGGTTTTCAACTTAGTTCTGTCACCTATCATATGCCTAGAACAACCTGAATTTAAATACCAACCACTCGAGTTGCTTTCAGCTTTGAGTGCAAAAATCATAATGTTTCATCTCAATTGGGGCAATAGATCATATTTCCTCACCCATTTAGGCCTTTTAAAAGTTTTTTTTCTTTTTGAGTGATTGGAAGGTTGAGGGGTTCTGCGAGGTGCTTTTTTCTTAGTTCAAGATTTATTTTTATTTTTGCCTCCAAAATGATTTTGAGTTGTCTAATGAGAATATAGTTATTGTTCTTCACGTGAGAGTAATTAAAATTTAGATAAATAGGCGTGTAAATTATTTTATGAAAATAATTATCTACGTTGTGTCCATAGACTTTACAGTAGGAATAATACTTAGCCGACGCTGGTTTGACCCTATTATCTAGTCCTTGAAAATAAGTTTGGACTAAGTCTAATTTCTAGATTTTACTTGAATAAACCCATCATTTTCTTTGTATCTAAAAACGGGACAAACATACTTAGGTTTTGGTTCAGCATTTTAGCCATGGAATACATGAGTTCTTGGTCACTTGTGAGACTGGAGTATTTTTATAACTTTATTTGACAAAACTAGTTTCTTTCAATTTAATAGAGTTTTTGCTTTCAATAAAAACGAATTCTAATTTTGTCATTTTCATGTCTCATTTCACTCAACATGTGTTCTTGTTGTTTTTTGGAGTTTTCAAAATCTTTTTACTTTCTAAAACTTTTGAACATTTTGTCTTGGATTCCTCTTATTCTACCATAGGGGCCTTGTATTGTTGTTCTAAGACAAAATTATTTTCAGAAAGTTCTATTGTTTTAGATTTAAAACCTTTAGTCTCAATCTCATAAGTCAAGCATTTACTTGTGTATTCTTCAGTATTCAGCTTAGCAGTCCTACTCATATTCTCAACTTAATCAAAAAGTTTTTTCACCAATTTTTCAGACTTAGAAAATTTCTTCAATGTTATACCATATAGGTCTTGAAAAATTGGTAAAACATCATTATCATAGCTATCACAAAGTGATGTGTGTGTTGTATCCCCTAATGTTTCAGTTTTATTTATGTAACTGACACACACAATCAATTCATCGGCTACAGCATCACTTTGACTCACACACCTACGAGTATCTATTTAGCAACATCATTATTATGAGAGATTTAAGCCATAGTATCGGCAATATTATCATCAGATATGTTACTAACATAGGTACAAATAATAGTATTTTCAACTACAGTATTAGCAGGAGTTTTGAATTCATCACAAGCAGGAATAGAACCATCACCAAATAGGTAAGCATTACCATCATATTCAATAACTCTAGCATAAAAATCCATACAATTTTCATATATATTCGAAGGTCCTGACTCATCAGAATCAGAATCACTTGAGTCATCCCAAATTTTAGTAATGTGAGACTTAGGTATGATTGTATAACCTATTAGCATAATGTACGATTTTTCCACATTAATGACATTGTACATGGGGCTTGTCATGTGGAGGTTTGATGTGGTCTGAGCCTATGAATATATTATTATTTGACTATGTGGGTCTGTGAAACTTTTTGTCATGTGGTCTAGATCTTGAAGTCCCTAATGCTCAGGTTGTGCTTTACGAGTAGCAACAGTATTTCTATATTTCAAAATTTTCTAAATTGTTTGCTCATTAGGGCAATTTGAGTATTAAGGGTATCATGATCAATGTATTGGTCTGAATCACTGTTCAAGTCAGGCATAAATAATTTAGGACGCTCATCTTAAAAGTGAAGCATATTGTTAACTCACTGTGCCTTTTAGTAGTTGACGACAATTGTTTTTTTTAAACAGTTACCATTTCCATAGTCCTTATTTTACCACTAAGAAATTCAGGAGTTAAGTAAGGCCTTATATAGGACCAGTTATGACATGGTTTCAACCGGCTAAAATCAAGGGCTTAGATTGAAAGTCTGAAACTGATGTAAATCCAAAGGTTGATATTAGTGCATACTAAGTAAGATAAATCTGGTGAACAGGTTACAAGTTAAACTGAACGGTCTTCGATCCATGTAAAAACACTAATCTCTCACAACCCTTTATAACATTTGATCTCACGGTTAAAAATTGACGCTCAACACAGACACAGAAGAAACACAAGTTAAGGACATGTTATTAAGCAAAACACTGCCTTAGGAATTCAAATGTTAAAAATGTTATTTTAATGAATTAAAAATGTATATAAATTCAATTCAAAATACCCAAAAAAATTTAAATTCAGGAAAAATTCCTAAACATTTTCACACAATATTTTATCAAAAAATCATTTTTCCACAATTTCAGCATTATTGAGTATAGAATTGAAAATTGATTAATTCCAAAATTAATTTCAATTAAATCTAATTTTAAATCAATTTTAATTCTTAAAAAATCATTTAAAAGATTTTGAAAAATTCTAATTAATGAAAGTGTGTGAATGCAGTGTAGTGAAATAACTTTCCACTCTTCTATGTTATCTTCATTACATACATGGCTTGATGTAGATAAGAATCCCTTTAGGGTCTTCAGTATTCAATAAAACTTGAGAGGAATCTCTTGTCAAATAAATATTTTACCACAATATTCAAACTAGTTTAACACTTAATAGTCTAGACTCAACAAACCCAAGAAGTCTTATGTCAAGAGTGTTTTAGGTGGCTTCATGGTGGTTAGGCCCTGAGACGATGAGACCAAGAAGATGCAAGATCGGCTGGGGAAATTCTCAACTAATAAAATACGTAAACTCCTAACGCCATAGAGTTGGTTCTCTAAAGAAATTGTCTCCATTTTCCAGTGACGTTCATTATTATGTGATTAGTCACGAATATTACATTTAAATCCCATGAAGTTTACACATTACAACATTCCCACACGCATTAATCCCGAGACTTATGCTCATTTAGTGAATAACCTCTATTTTCATTGTATATATTTTGTGCAGGGTTGATTTAGATTTTATAAGTGTTAGGAATGGAAGGCATGAAGTTTGGTTGAATTTCGAGAAATTTTTGTCAACAAATACAACTTTATGGGCATTTTAATAAATTCATCACTTGGTTTTTGGGCTTGGGCTTTACACAAAAGTTGTATATCTCCATGTTATTTATACGTGGTTGATGATGGTGCATGATTTTGACCCTTAATGAGGAAGTTAAGGATATTTTCGTGGGACGACCAATATAAAAAGCAAGGCAACAAGGGCTTATCAATCACTTTCACGTATCGAATCGATTCGGCCCCTGATCCGAATCAATTTGGACCTGGAAGCCTCGTGTTAATTCTGATCTGAACTAATTTGGTCCTATTCTGAATCAATTCGGTCCCCTGTTTTGGCTTTGACTCTTTATTCACAAGTTTATCGTTTCTCTTATTGTGTATATAGTTTTTCCCTTTCATATTACTAGGGATTTATTTTTATGTTTAGAATATAACATTAAACAAGCCTTTACTCCTTTCTCTCTCTTAGGATAACATTGAAAGTTTGCTTTCTCTTTATTTTCTTCCATTAAATAGATAAAAAGTTGTTGTATAATTATTGCTATAAGCTTGTTACTCTTAATTTGGTTGGTTATAAGCCTGGAACTTGCATTTATTCAAGAAGCTTATGTAGATATCTCTCTTAAATGATGTCTTCTTTACTGTTTATGCTTACTTTCATTGTGTATGTCATTTATACCATGAGTAGGTACTTTTCATAGGTTACGGATCATAAACCCACCATGGATGAATGAACTTGAAAAGTAGGGTTTGATTTAGATTCATTTTAATTGAAACTCATGTGTTGATATTGGAGTATCATAGCCTCTTAACTTCCCTTATAATGCAATGGTAGTATTTGAAGTTTTACTGCAAACTCAACCAGTTTGCCACTATAATTAATTAAACCTTAATCTTTCATTGTTGAGTTTTATCTCTACAGGGTTAATGTTTGGCCTTAATTGGATATGATCTACTATAATTAAATTAAATCAAACTCCGTCAATTATATAGCTAGTTCTAGGTGGGAGAATGATCCCTAATCTCTTTTCACTATTATAAATTACATGTTTTCAATTAATTTTGTAATAATTATTATCTTTTAATAATTCACACTTATTTTAGCACATGCTAATATATTTATTAGTTCTAGTTCACCATCCCAACTATTATCATATTTTCACTTTACCTTTGTGACGTATAATAACTTTATATAACCCAAATATGAAAGTTGATCCCGGACTTGCCTGGATATTACTTTTTGCGATTGATTTACACATGAATCAAACATAGTTTTTAGAGTATTAAGTTTTTGGAACCGTCATCGGGAATTAACAACAAAGTTGAGGTTATACAACATTTTTATACACATTCTCATTCCATGTGGTCATCGTGACAATATAGTTTCCAAAATAAATCCAAAAATATCATAAATGCATAATGTAAACAACAATTATTAAAATACTATAGTGGAATATTCTTCATCGAGTGAGCATTCTGATTATTAGAGACCATCTCCAACTCCTTTCACATTCTTACATTCTGAAGCCAACTCCAACTCGGTCACCATGAGTGACAATTTCAGTAAGCATGGTAGTCGGGAAGAGGTCAAAATACTATATCGGCCTATGAGAGAGTACATTCAACTGGAGAAGACCATTTCTCTGTTGTGTATCATGTTCCCGTACAATGTCGTGCAATTCCACTTTCAGAATGGCATGGTACAATTACTACTAACTTTTCACGGCATGGAAAGTGAACAAACTTACTTACATGTGAGAGAGTTTAAGGAACCCAAACTATCTCTTGATGTTACATGCATCAAACTCTTCCCATTTTCTCTTAAAGACAAGGCAAAAACTTGGGTTTGATCCTTAGCCCCAAATTCTACTAGGAGTTAGAGAGATATGCAACCCCAATTATTAAAAAAATTATTCCCCGGACATATAACCAACACTCTCAAAGGACAAATTCAAACCTTCATCAAAGGAAAAAATGAGACGTTTAAGATATGTTAGGATGGGTTTAATGATCTCTTAGGTAAGTGTCCTCGCCACACTTTTGAAATATGGAGACTCATCTCCTTTTCCATAATGGGATTAACCTTAATTATAAACAAATAGTGGAGACCATGTGCTCCAGAGAATTTTTTGGTTTGGATATAGATGATGTTGAGGCACATTTCAAGCATTGTGCCGAGAATACTCAAGCATGGGACACGTCGGATCCAAATAAAGTTAATCCTCGACACTCTAATCCAACCACCTCTACCCAAGGAATATATCAACTAAATAATGAGGATAATATGATAATGAGGCTTGATAAATTATCAAAGAAGGTAGAGGAATTAGGCTTAAAGAGTTAAGATCCCTTCGTTCCAATGCCTTCTTCAACCGAGCAGTTATGTGCTATATGAGACGTTAATGGCCACCTAACCAAGGAGTAACCTACAATCCCGACCTACAAAGTTTTCCTCCACGATCAAGCGAGTACTATGGGGGATTTTAAAAGGCCCCAGAACACTCCTTCTGTTCAAGTATATAAACAATCTTGTAGTAATCATCCCGATTTTTAATATGGACGACCCAACAAGATCAAAATCCTCCACTTTTGAATTATCAACTACCTTACTTACATGCGCCTCACCCTCCTCTATAAATTGAAGGTCCTCCTCCCATTCCTCCTTATATGCCCCGCATAAGAATAGACTCGAGGACACTTTACAAGCATTCATACAAGCGTAAGCGACCGCTAATAGCTAAAATTCTCAACAATTTATGCTCACTAAGTCCCAAATTATAAAATTGGCTGCTTCGTTGGATACCTAAGAAAAGCGAAAAGCCCTCGCTCAATGCCAAACACTAGAAAAATCCAACTCCATCACAACTCTTTGTAATGGGAAAGCGATTCAAAATCATATCCCACCAATCCCTAAAGAATTCTAGGGGATCTCACTAACGCCCCTAGAGCGTGAAGTGACTCCAAAAAAGAGTAGTGATAAGTTGCATATCGATGAGCCGAAAGCCCTAATCTCGTGTTCGTTTCCTGCTCCCAACCCTCAAAGGATTCTTCCCATTATGAATCCCAATAAGGATTATGAATTATAGACACTTTCAAACAAGTGAAGATCAAACTCATATTCTTGATGCTATCAATCAAATTCAATCTTATAGAAAAACTTTGAAAGACTTGTGCACTTCCAAGAGATATAATTTTTTTTGTAAAAAGGTGGAGTTGACCGAGAAAGTGAGCTCCATCTCCCAACATAACACGATTCCCAAATTAAAGGACCCTGATTGTCTAACAATCTCGTGTGTGATTAGAAATTTTTCTATAAATTATGCCATCCTTGATCTCGGTCCTAGCTTAAACCTCTTGCCGTATTCGATTTATCTCCAATTGAGCCTTGGCGAGCTTAGCCCAACCAAGATGGGAATCCAATTATCCGATGGGTCCAACCAAATTCCTATGGTGTGTTAGAAGATATTCTTGTCTAAATAAACACTTTTATCTTTCATGTAGAGTTTATCATTCTTGACACCCATCCCTCTTCAATCTCAAACACTCAACCTCCCGTCGTCCTAATGAGACCATTCTTCGTAATCGCAAATGCCTCGCTTAATTGTAGGAATGGGATAATGAATCTATCCTTTGCAAATATGACATTAGATGTTAATATTTTCAATTTAACACAAATCCCAAAATTTGAGGATGAATGTATCAAAAAAGTAAATTTTGTTGAGGTGGTGCTAAAGGAATATGAGCGAAGGGTGAGATAGTCTATGGAATGAAGTGTGGTAGACGCATGTGTTGACATGCTTGGAGAGATAGATATCGATGAGAAAGTCAAGATATGGGAGGAATTTGAAGATTGTAATTTCACCTTGATTGACGACTCGAATGTATTTAAAAAAATATCCCAATAAGAGTTGTCGATCCCCATTAAGGTGAATGTTAGTTACCCAGCTATGATCGATAGTACCCAACCTTAGCATTTCTAATCCATAGACTCCACTCTCAATTTTTTATTCGTGTGAAGAAACCAACCGCATGTCAATCGTTCAAAAATTAGCAACAGTGGTGTTCATCACATCATAGGATTTAGACCCCGACTCATTTGCTGATGGGTGGAATTCTCAACGAGATGAGGTTGTGAAAGTTGAGGAGTAGCTCTCGATTTACACGATTATTTCTAAGTTATATCCGTGAATTTACCGTCGAACACCATGAGAAAAGACCCCATTTTCGGAGTATTTAGGTTCTCCCGACCCTATATTTTACGTCAAATAACCCTTAACATTTAATGGGGTTACACTTTATTGATGGGAATCAATTTTAGGTCATTTCCAAACATTATAAAATAAGTCTTCACCAAAAATCTGTTGATTTGTCCCATTTTTACGAAACCACGAGGCAGTGCCATATCTCATAAGTTCCGAATCTATTCAGTCCATTTTCGAATTGATTCAGACCAAGGCAATATGAAATTTAGGATGTGTTAATCGATTTGTTTAATGGAAGTGATATGTGCAATAAGTGCATATGTGTCATAGTAATTAATTCCATGTTTATTTGTTAATAACCCTTAGCAACTCATATTGTTATTGATTTAATTTCCCTTTTAATACCCATTTGCACCTAGTTAATGACTAGTTTTGATTTGGCAAAATTGAGTTCATTTCATCATTAATTTCTTCTTTTCAAAAGACCACATCCCTCAATATCATCGCTTAATGAAATGTAGTTGGTTAATATTCTACATTAAGAACAAAATTGATTTTATTCTTAGTTTTATTGGCATCCTCCTTAATGAGATAAATTACGAAGTCAGGTCCAAATTACTTTTGAGTTCTTTGTATTTTACTTATTCTTCGTTCAACATTATTTGTTGATTACAAAGGAGAATTGATTTTGAAAGGACTTTAGAAGGTTGGGCATCAGAGTCGAACAATAAGCCTTGATTCAAAGTACTTGACTTAATTAGATGTTTAAAGAATTTCACATCTACTTACTTAATAATTTCTTGAGTTACAAGGTTCAAAAATATATAAGTAGTACTATTGTTAAATTGTCCAATAAAAATACATATGTAAGTCTTATTTTCAAATTAGGTCTCTTAAGTTCGAGTTTTCTTACATAAGCAAGACAGGCCCAAATTTTGAGAAGTTTAAGATTAGGCTTACAATTAAACTAAAATTTATATGGTGTAATATCCTAGATTTTCAATGGAACTCTATTTAAAATATAACATGCAGATAATACTTCTTTACCCCCACATAGACAGTGGCAACCCAAAACTGATTAACATTGCATTGTGCATTTCAATGAAAGTACTATTTTTTCTTTATGCGGTTACATTTTATTGCAGTCTTTATGGTGCCGTAACTTGATGGATTATTCCATGAGTATTAAAAAATTGTATAAACTCATTTGGGTAGTATTCACCACCTCTATCGGATCGTAAATCTTTATTTTTTTATTTTGTTGAGTTTCAACTTTCACGTTAAAAAAAAAAAAAAAAATCTCAAATACATCATCTTTACTCTTAAGTAAATATGTATAGGCATATTTAGAGTATTCATCTATAAAATTTGAGAAATATTTATTTCCTATATAACTAATGTTACTCTTCATATCACACACATCACTGTGTATAAGATCAAGCATTTCGGATATCCTCTCAACGAATTTAAACGAATATCTAACTATTTTAGATTGAGCACAAATTTCAAATTCATCATAATGGTCAATTTTACAATTGAAATTAGTTCTAGATTAGTCATATCTTTAATACTTCTATAATAACATGACTTACTATGCCATGAAGATGTACAATCAATATAAGCATAAATAATATCATTTATTATATCAAATACGATCATGTCGTTATAAGAGTACCCTTTGCTAATAAATTGATTATTCTTCGATAAGCCAAATTTATCCGACTCATTCACAAGTTTGAAACCTCTCTGATTAAGAATGTCTGTAGCCACAAAGTTTTACAATATGTGGTACGTGAAGTACATCAATCAAAGTAAGAACCTTTTCAGATATCAACTTAAATTTTATCATGCCCTTAGATGTCAACTTTAATTCTATTATTCCCTTTTTCAATTACTTTGATATGAAGTTATTACTCTCTATTTTCACTTCTTTTTCATTGTTCTCTTGATATGTTTTGAAGAGACAATAATCTTTGCAGATATGAATAGTTGTGTTGGTATCAAACCACTATCCAGTTTCATTATCCATAAAATTCACTTTACACGTCATTGCAATAAGATCTTCTACATTGTTGGTTTTTTATCACTTATTTACTTTCAAAATCCTTATTTCTAAGTCAACACTCTCGAGCAAAATGATTCGATTTTTCATTGAAATAACATTTACCCTCTTTCTTCTTGTTTGCACTTTAGTTCCATAAATTGGAATCATTCCTCACTTTAAGTTTGGATTCTTTAGTGTCCTTGGCTTTTATCCCTAATCATATTTGTGGGTACCCGAAATTAGGATGATGGGCCTAGACGAGTAGCCCAATTCTGGCGGCCCAAAGTCTAGACCCCCCATCTCTTATTTTGAGTATGATCTATTCTCTTCCCACGTTCCCATTAAGGGAGGTTCAAGGGATAGGTGGAAGACGTGGGGGAGTCCAACTCCCCCACTTACTAAAATGAACTTGTATATATTGAACCCTAAGTCCGGGGCAAAGGACAAGTTGTATTCTCTGTAACCACTCTCCGGAGTATATAGAAATTACATTGACTGCACCACCGTGGATGTAGGCACATCTTTGTTGAACCACGTACATCCTTTGTTGTGTGATTGTCATTTTATATTCCTTACTCTTGCTTGGTGATTGCCTTTCTCCTATCTATTTGTGTTGCATAATTTGTCACCACAATTGGCGCCGTCTGTGGGAAACGTTCATCTTCCCTGAGAAAAGCCCACACCAAGAAAGGAGTTTAAAATGTCTGGTCACAGTAGCAATGCTCCCCAGGCAGGGGATATTCAAGAACCACCTGTTCCTCGCAGAATTAGATCTGAAGTTCGACGTTCAGATCAGAGGGCTCGCTTAGAAAGGCCAGCCTCAAAGAAAGCCAAGGACCTGCGAGGTCCACGCAGATATCCAGACTGATTGATGTATACGAGGCAAGGCTGCACGAGCAGAGGGAGTTTTCTTACAAATACGAGGCTGAGAATGCTCGCCTAAAAAGAAGACTAGAAAGACTGAAGAGAGAGCTTCATCATGACACTAGGAGACGTCCATACCGCACTCCTAGCCCTCAGGCGATCAAGTCTCACAACCAAGGGAGGAGCCCTAGGCGAGGATCCCAAAAGGTGGAGGGAGATGAATCAGATGACGACCTACGCGAGCAGCTGCGAAAAGCTCGCCGTTACCAGAGCCCTACTCGCAGTAACGAGAACATACGAGATCTGGTCCGCAGGGAGATGGACCAACATCCTACCCACCACGGTACCAGATCGACCCGAGAACTAGCTAGGCGGGCTCTCAAAACCCAAATGAAGTCACCTTTCACGAGGGAAATTGAAGAAGAAGAAGCCCCCAAGAAATTTTCCATTCCTAGGTTCAAGATTTATGACGGTAAGACTGATCCCATTGATCACGTCAGGCAGTACCGGCAGGCCATGACCCTCTGGAACCACCGGGATGCACTAATGTGTCGAATTTTTCCCTCGAGCCTGCATGACGTAGTGCAGAAGTGGTTCGAGAGGCTTCCCCACTGATCCATCAGGAGTTTTAAATCCCTAGCCGAGCTCTTTATGGCCCGATTCATTACCAGTAGCTCCCATCCCAAAAAGATGGATGCTTTGCTGACGATGAAGAAAACACCTCAAGAGACCCTCCAAGACTACGCAAAGAGGTACTGGGAGTTATTCAATGAAGTCGAGGATTGCTCGGAGCAAGTGGCAGTGGCCTCTTTCAAAATTGGGTTACCCATCTCTTCCTTTCTGTACCAGTCACTGATGAAGAAGGAGACTATGACTGTTGACGACCTAATGGCTCGCATCGAGAAGTGCGCTAAGGTGGAAGATGTCACCCACCTCAGTAAAATGGTCGAGCTAAACTCACTGCCAAGGGCAGTGACAAAATTGAGAACCAGAAGAAGGGAGGAAAGAACGGGGGAAAAAATGGCTCCAAGAATGGAGGCAATAATGATGTGTCGAAAGCATTTCAGGCGGTCAATACAGTCTTCAAGGAACCAATTTACAAAATTCTCGCAAAAATCAAGGACGAGCCATTCATCAAGTGGCCCAGGAAGATGGGAGGAGATCCCACGAAAAGGAACAATGCGGTGAGATGATCCTTTCACAAAGAGGGGGGACATAAGATTGAGCATTGCAAAGCTCTTAAGTCCCACCTCGAAGAGCTTGCCTAATCCGGGCATTTGAACGAGTTTGTGGAGAAAAAGGCAGAGAAAGTGGCTGCCAATAGAGAGGCGAGACCTGACAACGTGCTCGAAGATGACGCTGGACATGAGTTCGCGGTGATTCATGCGGTATCTGATGCCAAAGAGATCCAAGGAAATTCATCTCGGATGGAGATAAAGAAACTTACAGCGGTAATGCAAGCTTTTCAGATCGATCCAGCAAAGTCACAGTCAGGAAAGCGTCGACGAGCAGATGATGTCAACTATAACAAGCATATTGTTTTCACAGATGAAGATCTGGTGGGAGTAAGAACCCCACATCACGATGCTTTGATCATTACCCTCAGAATAGCTAACTTTGACGTCGACAAGTTGCTCGTCGACCAAGGAAGCTCATCCGAGGTAATGTATCTTGACGTATTCAGAAAATTGAGGTTAAGCGTCGTCGACCTAAAGGAAGCTACTGTCCCTTTAGTTGGCTTCGCTGGAAAAATCACTATGCCCCTGGGAAAAATTATACTGCCAGTTCCCACGGGAAACATCTCCAAGATGATTGAGTTTTTGGTGGTGGACATCGACTCGCCATACCAAGACATCCTCGGTAGGGGATGGCTCCACGCAATGAAAGCAGTCTCCTTGACCTACCATCAGAAACTCAAGTACGTAATTGAGCGAGAAGTAATGGAGATACACGGCAATCAAGCGATGGCAAGAAGGTGCTTCATAGTAGCCGTCCGACCAAAGCCAGAGAAGAAGGCCGATCATCCTAACGAGAAAGTTGAAGAAGTTTTGACACCTTCTAAATAACAATTAAATTACGGAAGACCTGGAGTAGAGGAGACCAGGCTCCTCCCCTTCGAATGGGTCGTCGAGTACCTGGTAGAAGTTACGGCTGGAGATGGCGATAATAATAGAGTCTTCCTGATTGGAGCATCTCTCACTGACCAGGAACAGAAGGAATTGACAACTCTGCTGAGACGCAACGTAGATGTTTTCGCATGGGAACCATAAGAGCTGTCTGGAATCGATCCTAGTATGGTCTGTCATCAGTTGCATGTAGACCCCACCTTCAAACCAATCACCCAGAAAGCACGGCGAACCGCACCCGAGAAGGCAAAAGCGATAGAAAAAGAAGTTGAAAAACTGCTGGAAGCGGGAAGTATAATTCCCCAAGTGGTTATCCAACCCAGTAGTGGTTCCAAAAAGCAATGGGAAGTGGAGAGTTTGCATCGACTTCACTGACCTCAACAGAGCGTGCCCTAAGGACAGTTTCCCCCTCTCAAAAATAGACCAACTAGTAGACGCCACTGCAGCTCACGAGCGAATGAGTTTTCTGGACGCGTACTCAGGGTATCATCAGATCCCTTTATATGCCCCAGACCAGGACAAAACAACGTTCATCACGACAGTTGGATTATACTGCTATAAGGTCATGCCCTTTGGGCTCAAGAATGCAGGGGCAACCTATCAGCGGCTGGTCGCCAAGATGTTAAAGGGCCAAATGGGAAACACCATGGAGGTCTACATCGATGACATGCTCGTTAAAAGCAAGAAGAAAGAAAACCACCTCTCAGACCCGTCAAACACCTTTGAAATCCTCAGGAAATACCGAATGAAACTTAATGCGAGCAAGTGTTCTTTCGGTGTCCAGTCAGGAAAATTTCTTGGGTACTTGGTCAGCAAGAGAGGCATAGAGACTAACCCAGACCAGATCGATGCAATTAATAGGGTACAACCTCCTCGAACAATCCGAGACGTACAGAAGCTCACTGGAATGCTCGTTGCCTTAAATCGCTTCATCTCTAAATCCTCCGAGAAATGCAAGTCTTTCTTCCAGTTTCTAAAGGGGAACAAAATGGTAGAGTGGAGCCCAGATTGCTCGCGAGCATTGAACGAGCTCAAAGCTTACTTAAGCTCTCCACCACTGCTTGTCATACCACGGTAAACAGATTCTTTGTACCTGTACCTCTCCGTTTCCAACCATACTGTCAGCTCTGCATTAATATGCGAGGTTGCAGGTATCCAGAACCCTGTTTATTAGATGAGAAAGACCATACTTGATGCCGAGCAGAGGTACCTACCACTGGAGAAGCTCGCCTTTGCACTAGTAGTGGCTTCGAGGAAGCTGAAGCACTATTTTGAAGCCCACACTATCAGCATCCTAACATCGCACCCTCTTAAGGCAATCCTAAGGAAAGCGGATTTGTCGGGCAGACTATCTAAATGGTCAGTCGAGCTCGGGTGATTTGACATCCAATTTCAACCAAGGAACGCAATCAAGGGGTAGATCCTTGCTGATTTCATAGCCAAATTCACGGACGAGGAACCTTCCAACCAACCTCAACCAACAAGGCAAAAGGAGAACCAAATGACAGAGGAAACCTGGAAATCGTTTATTGATGGAGCCTCCAACTCAAAGGGGGAAGGGATAGGCATTATCCTCGTTACTCCAGAGAATACAATCCTTGAACAAGGAATCAGGCTTGGATTTACAGCCTCCAACAACGAAGCAGAATATGAAGCCCTAATAGCCAGCCTCCAGAAGGCGCACACTTTAGGGGCAAAGCATTTACAGGTGTTCGGCGATTCCCAATTAGTCTCCAATCAGATAAGTGGAGACTATAATGCAAAAGATGAAAGAATGGCAGCTTGCCTCGCCTTAGTGAAAAAAATAATGGCGAGCTTCGAAGAAATCAATGTCCAGCAGTTTCCCAGAGGGAAAAATAGCCATGATGATGCCCTAGAAGCCCTGAGTTCGGTAGTCGACTCTGACCTAAAAAGAACCATCCCCGTCGATTTCCTCACTCAGCCGAGCATTAACCGCGGTAGCAAGCCATCAGACGTGGAACAGGTACTCCAGGTGGGATCACCTCCCAGCTGGATGGACCCCTTAAGGGATTATTTGAAGGATGGCACGCTCCTGGATGATAAGAAGATTGCCCACCAGATAAGACTCAAAGCTTCTCGCTTTCACTTATCCCCAGAGAGAAACTTGTATAAGAAATCCTTCTCTGGACCCTACCTCCAATGCGTTCACTCAGGGAATATCAAGCAATTGCTACATGAGCTTCACGAAAAAGTCTGTGGAAGCCATATCGAAGGAAAATCTCTAGATTTTTGAGCAATGAAGGAGGGCTATTGGTGGCCATATATGCAAAGGGACTCTGCGATATATGTTCGCAAGTGCCTGAAATGCCAACTTCACGCTCCTATAGTCCACCAACCAGCTAGCGACCTAAAATCACTGATCAGCCCATGGCCATTCGCCCAATGGGGAATTAACATCGTGGGACCACTTCCCACCGCCACCGATAATCATAAATCTCTATTGGTTGCAACCGACTACTTCACCAAATGGATCGAGGCGGAACCCCTGGCGAACATTCGAGATGCAGATATGATAAGATTCATATGGAGAAATATAATCACTCGTTTTGGCATCCCCAGAACCATCATCACCGATAATGGAACACAGTTCGAAAGCGTCTCTTTTCAGATTTTTTGTAATGAACATGGTATCAGACACCACTTCAGTTCGGTGGCCTACCCTCAGAGCAATGGCCAAGCTGAGGCTTCTAACAGAACTGTGATCGACGGATTAAAAAAGCGATCGGAGCGAGCCAAAGGCGCATGGATAAATGAATTACCACACATTCTATGGGCTTACCGAACCACTCCACGGCGAGTAACAGGAGAAACCCCATTTTCACTGACATATGAGATGGAAGCAGTCATCCCACTAGAAGCAGGTTTGCCAACAATGAGATCCAACCTTGTCAACCAGGGCCATAATGATGCAGCATTGCTCGCTGAGCTTGACCTAGTCGACTAGCGCCGAGAGTTAGCCCTAGTAAAACTAGCGAACTATCAGCAACAGCTCGCAAGACATTACAACAAAAGGGTCAACCCAAGGACATTCCGAGTTGGGGACTACGTCCTGAGGAAAGTTCTGGGCAGCGCAGTAAAACCATTAGATGGCAAGCTAGGACCAAACTGGGAAGGACCCTTCAAGATAACAAGAGACGATCTACAGGGTGCCTATCACTTGGAAACGATGGAAGGCAGAGAAATACCCCGAGCATGGAACGCAGCCAATCTCAAGAGATTCTATTTTTAGATCTTTCTTTTATTCTTTTGTTATAGAACTAGAAGTTCATTTTCCTTGTCATTAATGAAAATTATTTAAAACGGTTGCATTCTAACGAGTAACAGTTATACGAGCTTTATCGCACATCTTTTCCAAATAACAGACACATTGATCATCACATCATAGCAGGGAATTGTCCCTCCTCAGGTTGTCATTATGAAACATAAAAGACCTCTTGACATTGCCCCTGGCAATATATGAAGCCCTACAGGAGATACTTAGGCAAAATGGCCAAATCTAAACTGGTCACCAAACCTTCTTTGGTTAAATAAAATCCTGATCGGATGGAATATCCAACACCAGGTGTGTCCTTGCCAATTGCCACACTTAGGCCTAAGGGAGTGTGACGACATAACCTAAAAGGTAAAGTGGTGCACAATGGTATCTTGATGTTATACTGGACTGGGAGGACACTTGCGTGATAACACAAACTTAGAAGATCACCAAGGAGTAAGAACTTGGAGAATATAATGCACTTGTTTAGTCGGCTAAATTAGCCCAAAATATAAATTTTATTAATCCACTATATTTACAACAATGGTGATACATGTTTAGTCAGCGAACTCGCCCAAAGAATTTACACTACAAAAATACACAGAGAAACTACTAGCAAAATCCTAATGAGGATGAGGCCTCTGAGCAAGGTAATCAGCCACTTGGGCTCTTCGGCCATCATCAGGATGAGGGGCCAACCCATCCTCAACTTCATCAGCATCCGACTCCCACAGTTGTCGAGGGATGGCATCGATGGGTATCCACTAATCATCTTTCCGAAAGGGATTAGGCATCTGAGTAGAGGGGGAGATTTCATGGCGATACCAGAGCATTGAGTTCCTTGGGACTTGCATCTCCTTCAATGCACTCAACTACCCCCTGATGAAGGCGAGCTCCTCAAACTCTGCCAGCCTAGTCGGAGCATCTCGCCAACCCTAATCGTAACCGTCGGCCCATACCCGCCGAGGTCCTTTTTTAAACAGGTGCCGCAGCCGAGTAACATCCCTTTGAAGCCCAGCAGCGATCACATATGCTCGTTGGACATCATCGCGAAGCTCTTCCATTTCCCTATCTCGGCTCCTGGTGCTCCTGCCAGCTCACATCGATGAATAACCTCGCAGTACATGGGGAACAACGCTCGAGACAGCCCTATCTCGCATTGATAAAGAACCTCACAGCACAGGGGGAACATCACTCGAGCCATCCCTAGCTTGCATTGATGAAGAGCCTCGCAACACTGAAGGAGCGGTGCTCGGCGCATGTTCCCTAAGACGTGAAACCTCTTTCCTTAAAGCTTCATTTTCTTGCTGAAGCATCTCACCAACCTGGTTGATCTCGGAAGCATCGAGAAGCTTTGCTCTCAACATATTTACCTCTTCTTGCACTGTAGAACCAACCTCTTCCATCTCCTGGAGCCTGTCCTTCAACTTGGTCACAAGCTCAGACTGATCCTTATACTTTTGATTCCTAGGCCTAAGGGATTTGCAAAGCTTAACAAAGGCTTAGCGAACCTGAGGACTCGCATTAGGACCAAGGGTCCTTCCCAATTGAGATGTGGCAGGAATATACTCTTTTATATCAACTAACTACAAGACATAAGAAGACATCGAAAAGAAAGACAGAATCAGTGCACTGGGAAAAAGAAACCTTTTCATTGATAAGGATTAAAAGTACATCGAGCAGTAAAAATAAAGTTTACAGATAGAAAAAAGTGAAAATACAAAGTAATCCTAGAAGCCAACTAGTTATCAACCTCAGTTTGCTTAGAGGTCGATGGCTGCTTCCCTTTACCAGCATCAACAGGAGCACCGCCTTCAGCAGGGGTGACCTCTGTCGCCACAACGAGGGACTGGGAGACAGGATCAACACCCTCAAGAGCAGGGGTAGGAGCATCTTCATCCACAGTCGGCTTCGGACCCGGGTCATGCTCGTCGAACAGAGGAGAGTCGATATCAACCCCAGCAGCTAAGAGGGCCTTGTTCCAACCCTTCTTGAAGTTCATACGACTGATGTAGCCTATCTGAACCTCAGCATCTTCATATGCAGCAGTCCACCCGGAGTTGTATGAATCCTCCTTGATGGTGGCTGTCTGGGACTCCTTCTCCTTTAACTTCTCGGTCAGAACCTTGTTCTCCTCTATGACAGCCAGCTTGCTCGAGCAAACCAGGTCATAGGCTTCTCGCAACTCTTTCAGCTCTTTAACTGTCGCGTCCTTCTCCCGGTTGGCTGTAGCAAGAGCTAGATCGGATGATATCCGAGCAGCATCAACGGCTTTGAAACCAGCTTCGAGCTCTGTACCCTTCAGCCACAAGGCAGTATTCTCTCTTTCCAGTTCACCATTTTTCTTCACCAGCTCATCGCGAGAATGATAGAGCACAGCGAAGTCGGTCACAAACTGCAGGAAGAAGTAAACATTAGAAGAAGGAAATAATGGAATTCATTAAAACATTGGGGAAAAGGGAATAGTCTTACCAAAGCTAGCCTCTGGCTAGCCTGTAGGTCCAGTTAATCAGACCCCAATGCCCTTTGGCGATCAGCATGAAGAACTGCTCTCTCGAGCAGCGCGGGGGCTAACTAAGGAGAAATTGCAACTGAAGCCTCCTCGGGTAGTGCAGACACCGGGACTAAGGCTTACCCAGCCTTCATCCTGGCCTCTATCTTCCTCCTCTCTTCCTCCTTCTCCCTCTCCATTCTTCTCCTCTCCTTTATCCTCTTCTTCTCCTCCACCTTCTTTCTCTCCTCCTCCTTTTTTCTCTCTCTCTCTCTCACTTGCTCTTCTTCTTTCCTCTTCTTCTCCTGCTCCTAAGCAGAAGGCCGAGAACCAGTAGCCACGGCCCCAAAGCTAGACTTCTTCTTCGACCTCTGGGGGAGGAGCACGTGATTATCATCATCATCATCATCCCGAATTAGATTCTTCCTTAGAGGAACCATCTCCTCGCTTGAACTGATGGATGTGCTCGACGACTCTCGAACTTCAGGAACTTCCCCACATTCAGAAGAACTGCTACTACTGGAGCTCCCTTCACTCAAATTGCCTACAGCACCACCTGCGATATCGCTTTCAGAGCTGCTCTCCTCCTCGTCCAACTGGATAGGATCCACAGTAGTCTCTTTAGAAGTATCAAACTCAGGGATACTATCCACCGGCCTCGCTATAAAATTGGAGCCAACGTTCTTGTATCCGAGCAAAAAAGCAGCAGACCGAGGATGCTCGCCGTCCGCTAAAGGCTCCTTGATATTCCAGGCCTTTACCAATTCGGAGATACGAACCTCGTTGAGAGCAGGTTCCAAATTCTTCAATTTCACTGAAGACAAAATAGAGAAAAGTCAGAAAGATCACAAGTCAACAAAAATTAAAAGAGCAGAGCAAAGTCTACCTATGTATTCTTCCCCATAAAAGGGAACAAAGAACCTATCAGACCTCGACCCTTCAAACTGGGGAGAAAACTGCCAATTCCTAGCAAGGAAGCCCTCTTGCCAATAGTCCTTATGGGAATCAGGTAGGTTTACTATCAATACCCTATCAGGACTCCTGGCTTTGAGGTGGAGGACACCAGAACTGGTTCGAGAAAAAGAATAGCAAAAGCAGACCTCAGCAAGCACTAACTTGGTACCATATAATTGATTTATTCTATGGATGCCATTAATTATCTTCCACACATTGGGCGAGCACTGTGCAGGAACAATATTGAAATAGCCAAAGAAGTGCAAGAACAGATCGTTGAGAGGAAAAGTGAGTCCCCCTTGGGAAAGCAACAAAACATGGAGCCAATGGGCATCCTCTATATCTCTAACGTTTCTAGGGGAAAGCGCAACACTCAATATCTACCCACTCTGGGATGTTATAAAACTTCCTAAATTCAGAGACCGACCTATTCCCAATCTTCGCCATCGGAAAACCCTAGAAAACTACAAATTCAAAGAGAAAGTACGAAGAAAAGGCACAGGAGACTTACAAGATGGAAGTTCGACTCGAACGATGAAGAAGCACGAGCCCGAGTAACAGGGAAGCAATGAGAACGGAGACTGAGAGAAGAAAGTACGAATCGCTAGAGCTCACAGGGAAGGGAAGAATGCTGGGAAGGCTGAAACGACGGACGAAAAGTAACTATTCTAGAAAACCTTTAAGTATGGCTAATCATAATGCACAGACCTCGAAGCGGATGCCGCCAAAATCAGTTCTCCAACTTTTGAAGAGTTGCACGAGATACGAAGCAGCCATTATGGCAAATCATTTAAATTTATTGAGCCCCAAAACATGGCCCAATAAACTTAGGGGCAATTGTGGGTACCCGAAATTAGGATGATGGGCCTAGACGAGTAGCGCAATTCTGGCGGCCCAAAGTCTAGACCCCCCATCTCTTATTTTGAGTATGATCCATTCTCTTCCCACGTTCCCATTAAGGGAGGTTCAAGGGATAGGTGGAAGATGTGGAGGAGTCCAAATTCCCCACTTACTAAAATGAACTTGTATATATTGAACCCTAAGTCCGGGGCAAAGGACAAGTTGTATTCTCTGTAACCACTCTCCGGAGTATATAGAAATTACATTGACTGCACCACCGTGGACGTAGGCACATCTTTGCTGAACCACGTACATCCTTTGTTGTGTGATTGTCATTTTATATTCCTTACTCTTGCTTGGTGATTGCCTTTCTCCTATCTATTTGTGTTGCATAATAATTGTCACCACAATATTTATTTTGGATTGATTGTCACTTTGTTCTTCCTTCTTCTCTTGAATGGGAAAGCCTTGTTTAATACGAAGCTGGCGAAGAACGAATTCATATGTGTATGTTTTTTCATCATAATTATGTTTCTTCTTAAAGCCATTCCAAGTGGAAGTAAGTTTGGAAACAATAATCCCCACTTGAAATTCATTCATAAATTTATCACAGTGGTCTTAAGATCACCAACAATTTGTTGGAGTTTCTGGGTTTGTGCAACGACAGATTTATCATTAGATATTTTATTATTCATATAATTAAAAGACATTCAAATACCATAATACCCTTTTAAAAAGTGCACATAACCCATTTTTCATCCAAAAAAATAATTGTGTTAACGTTAAGGGATTATTTGAAGTCGTATTGAAATTCAGGGGATTAATCCCAAAAATAAAATTTAGGTGCTAAAGTGAAAATGTGAATAAAGTTCAGAGTGAATAAGTGTAATTAATTCTAAATTTTTTGTGAGTTCTAACTGCCGAAATAGAACTATTCACCAAAGTTCCCCCAATGAATCTACCACAAGGTCTACAGATTACAATGATTAGTCCTCAACCCTCTCAAGACCAAAATTTTGCCTCAACCTTTGTGTAAGAATAATGTTATGAGTCTCAAAGAAAAAAATCAAAACCTCTCCCGTAGTGCAGTAAGTGCGTGTACTATGTGTGGATCACACTCTAATATATAAGCACTTAATACACTTTAGAAATGTTTTAGAGGATTTTTTGGGAACATAGCATTACTCTTTGCGTAAACCCATTATTTTACTGCAATATTTTTTGTCATGTTAATTTTCTATGAAAGAAAAATTGTGGTGCATTTAGTATTTATTGACATATTTCAATAAATGTCTATTGTTTCTTGTCCCTTTCAAGCTACGAGTTATTAATTGAAGGGGCATATATACCAAATAGTCCCTCGAACTTTTCTTAATACACGTTTAGTCCAAGTCTTTTTATTTTACACCAAAAAGTCATTTACCATGCCAAAAAGGTTTTACCATGCCGCTGATGCAGAACTTTAAAGATAAGATAATAAGGGATTTTTTGATACAAAATAAAAAATTTGGACTAAATATGTATTAAAAAATGTTTGAGGAAATTTTTAGTATTTGATCCTTAATTGAAAGCTAATTTATTTTTCCTTTCCAAAATTAACTATTTTTATAAACAACCGTTAAAATGATAACTCATTCAAGTAACATAAAATTCTATAAATTGATTTTAAAAAAAAAAAACTCTCAATCCGACTCCACTAGGTTTTAGCTAACTCGTTTCTTAATATAGAGTTTGAAAAAAAAAATCCTAAATTTTGACCTTTGTAGGTTTAGACAGCTATTGATGGGATTTTGTACTACATATTGTAATTAATTACTGTCCAATATGGGATTCAATTCAAGAGCCATTACTCAGCCAACAAAATGTTATGTGGTCCTCCTCTCTCTGATCCCACCTCATAAAGGATTACACCTTCCAATGCATCGCCATAATAAAGCCTTCAATTAATAACCAAACCCCTCGAAGAAAGACTTCAATTAATAAACTTTTATGTCCACTTTAATATAGGTTAAAATGAAGAAAAATTATCTTGTATATAGAACATCACGTATTTGTACTTGTATACTTAACATTGATAAAGACATGAACGTTTACACATATAAAAATATTATATTTATGGTGGAAATTATATGAGACACGTATCGCATTCGTATCGTATCATTTACACATATAAAAATATTATCCTTATAGGGGAGATACGTGAAAGACGTATCACGTTCGTATCGTGTCTTTATTGATATTGAGCACCGACATATGTTGATAGTACTTTTTTTCATTAAAAGGCTATACCATGATGTGAGTTAAATAAGATTGAATTTATGCAAATTAGAGAATAAAAGAAGAAAAAACAGAATACACACTAAATCATGTGATTCTTAATAACGTATTAGGTTAATTAGAATTTAACCTCTCAAACTTTATCTTTTTTCAGTTCCCCGCCCCTATTTTCATTTTCTACTAGAAGAATAGGATTTAATCATCTTTAAAATTACAGAGAGTTTAGCGCCGTATTGTATCTTATATATCTTATATGGGTCGTGTTCATGTCCAAAAAATTCTTATTATGGCATGTCACCCCGACACCCAATCCAACAATATGAATTGACATCCCTAGAGTAGAGTGGCACCTTATACACCATTGCATATGAAACCTCGTATGCTACTTCATACCACCATTAAAAATCTCACATAAAAGGATGTAGTATTTTTACCGATGTCTTGTTTAATAAATATGTAGTTAAATAAATTATATTAAGTTTTTTTCTCTCATATATTCATGAAAAAAATTGCTCTAATAAATCTTGTTAGAAAATAAATGGGGAATATTTATTTATATCTCACGTAAAACATAAATTATTTGTCAAATTTCCAAAAATTTATAAGTTGGCGATCTATTCTACCCCATCAGTTTGGTATCATTTTCTTGACATTATATTTGTCTTCATCAAATCACTCAATATACCCAACTCGTCTCTTGAAGCTTGAAAAAGTCTTTAAAAACGATAAAAGTAAACCATTACAAGAAAGTTCATGTGAAGCCCTAAAAAAAACATTTCAATTTTAAAACAATTAATGTTTAGTCTCCGCTAAGTACATTTTGCACTTAATCGATCTTATTTTTTTACGCTCCAAAAAATTTCTAATTAAGTATTTTGACAAAAAAAAATCCCCACGAGAAAAGGAGAGAATGTGTGTGACTCTTTCATATAGTGAGGGACATTTTGGAACAAAATAAAAAAAAGATTTGACTAAACGTTAATTAAAAAATTATTAGAAAAAATTTGTTTTCTTCTAATAAGAATTTGCGTTTGGCACACCTATTTTTAAATACTGAATAATAATATTTATGTGTTATAATCAAGTTTTTCAACAAACGGCAAAAGTATATTTTTTAAATTATGTTTTTTATGTTTCAACTCAGAATTATTCTTTCTTAATATTTTTATCACTGTTCTAAAAAACCCGCCTAGGCTCCGCCTAGGCACGCCTAGGCTTAAGGCTTGGGAGAAACGCCTCGCCTTACGTTTTTCACGCCTTATTCTTGGTAAAACCCTTAAGGCGCACTTTTTTCTAAAAACAACAATGATTTAGTGAAACGATGTCGCCTTTTAAAGAATATGTTTACAAACCGGACCATTATCTCATCCAAAATAATCAAATAGTATTTTAATTTGCATATATTCAGACATATTTTTATGATCTATGCAATTTTTGTTTTTTAATAGCCTTGTTATGGTTAAAAAATATTAAAATATATTAAGAAGGCCTAAACGCCTTTTCACGCCTTTTTACGCCTAGGCCCGCCTAGGCTTCTAAGGCTTAAGGCTTGGCCTCCACGCCTCAATCACGCCCCGCGTTTTTTAGAACCTTGATTTTTATGCATTTATACCTTAATATATAATCATCATCATCACCATTGCCTTAATCCCATCACATGGAGTCGGCCACATGGATTCTCCTTTTTCATTCTAATCTATTATGAGCAATATTATCATTCAAGTTTAATGTTTTAAGATTTCTCTTAATAATTTCCTCCCACGATAACTTAGGGCGGCACCTTTCTCTTTTACCCTCTATTTGCAATAATCTTCCTCTTGTTATAGGTGAATTTAGTGCTCTACCTAACACATGTCCGTACCATCTAAGTCTGCTTTCTCTTAACTTATCGCTAATGGAAGTTACTTCTAACTTTTCTTTCACATAATGACTTTTAATCCTGTCATTTGTAGTAATTCCTATCATCCATCTGAACATCCTCATCTCACTAACATGGAGACTTTGTTCATTTTTTTTCTTAAAGCCCAACACTCCACTCCATACAAGGTCGTTGACCTAACAACTGCTTTATAAAAAATTTCTTTTAATTTAATAGTTATCCTATTGTCGCATAATACCCCACTTGTTTGCCTATTGTCGCATATTCTACTCGTAACATCCTGATCAATAGTCCCATTACTTTATAACACAAAACCTAAATACCGAAATTTATTGATTTGATTTATCATTTTTTTTCTTCAATCTTTAACATTATGCTATCAGACACCTCATTATTAAATTTACATTCCATAAATTCAGCTTTATACCCTAATATATAATATACATATATAATACATTAATATGTGTGTAATTTCAATAAATAAATAATATAGATGTACTTGTACATAAATTTACATATATGTATATTTTATTAATCATATAATATACTAAGATCAATATGTTAAATAATATTATCAATATATACATGATAGTTATATATAGTTTATACATGTATTATTAATATATGAAATAATCTCTCTCTCTCTCTCTCTCTCTCTCTCTATATATATATATATATATATATATATATATATATATATATATAGTACATATGCATTAAATAATATTATTAATTCATATATGTCTATAATTTATTATTGATTATACATGCAATAACATAATAATATAAATTTACATGTTTGTTAATTTGTCAAATTTTCAGAAAATTATATTTAAAAACAAGTTTACCAAACATATACCAATATTTATAAATACAGAAAACTGAATTTTAAAACCATATTTAAAAATATTGTTTAAATCGAGTTTTCTAAATACATAACCAGACGGGCCCTTAATTTTTGAATTTTTTTACTTTAATACATAACTCATTTTTCATTTTAAACTTAAATACATTTTAATTTAAAAAAATGAACTTCACCTAAAATTGTTTGAAAATTTTCTTTAACTTCAACAACCACCTGACATTTTATATTAAAGTAATCTAAAAATCCTAAAAAAATTAAAAAGAAAGAAAGAGAGAAAATGCATTTTAATTTGAAGACTTTGACTTTTTTTCAAATTAAAATGAATTTTCTTTTTTTATTTTTGTAGTATTTTAATTCATTTTTAATTTAAAATGACACATGTCAATTAAAGTTAATAATTTTTTTAACAATGTTAAGCAAAATCTAATTTTCTATTTAAAGTGTAAAAAACTCTAAAATCAAATGTTAATAATGTATTATAGTGGAAACAAAAAAAAAATAAAAAATAAATTGTCTAAAAGTCATACTGTATCAAAACCCTGATACTTAACATGACGTATGGTATTCATATTAGTATATCAATGATCCATAGTACATCGGAACTATCGGATCAAAACTAGAACAAATTCAACAAATTCGTTTTGAACTAATATAATATCCGTTGATTGACTAGTTAGTTTAGCTATATTATCTTGCAACTTTGATCACACCGAGCATTGTTAATCCATGTTGCTGGCCAATGATCTAAACAATTTTACGGTGTCTTTCATAAATTATAATGGAAATAGCTATTTTCACTCTTTATGTCTTCTCCCACACTTTTTGGATGGTAAATGATGTCCTTAAGTTTATATAATATAAATGTCCAATTTTTTCACCTCCAACTAAAACAGATACATGTAGGGCTGTGTTTCGGTCGGATCGGATCGGAAAATGACCTTTCGGAAAAAATTCCAATTTTTTCGGAAATAAAATATTTGTTCCAATTTCCTATCCAATTTTTTCGGAAAATCAAAAAAGTTTCCGAATTCGGAAATATCGGAAAATCGGAAAAAAATCGGAAAAATTCGGAAATTAGAAATATGGTAATTTTTCTGTTCTGCCACATGAAGACAGTATGAGAAATTAGAAATTAGTTTTTTTCTGTTCTGCCGCAACCATCAATATAACAAACCGATGTAAACAAATCTGTAAACCTATAAACCGATCAATATAACAAACCTATTAAACCTATAAATCGATCCCAACAGATGTATTAGATGAAATAAAAAAGATGTAAAAAGATGTAAATAAGATGTAAACCGATCTTATAAACAGAAGTAAACAAGATGTAAACAGAGCCTATAAACCGATCTAAACAGATCTGTAAATAAGTAGAAATAAAAAAAACACAGATAAAAATAAACTAGAAAAGGCTTACCTATGTTCGAGATGGGTCGGACGATGTAAACAAATATGCGCCACCGAAAGTAGAAGAAAGGGGTTGGACGACCGTATAGAGATTGGGTCGAGAGAGAGAGGTGAGAGATATGCACCGCCGAGGAGAAAGGGGCGAGACGAGAGAGAGATAAAGATGTGAGAGATATTTTAATAAGAATATCATACAACCCTTGTTGCTCTCTACTAACAGCATATATAAATATATGGGGTAAGGTAAAAAATAAAGGAAATCTAAATTGTACACATTCTTATTACATAAGGATATAACTTATAAGGTAAAAAAATATATATAGAAAATATTCGGAAAAAATATTCGAAATATTAATCGGAAGATATATTCGGAATATTAATCGGAAAAAAGATTCGGAAATTATATCGGAAAAATCGGAAAATCGGAATTTAAAACATAGTTCCAATTTCCTATCCAATTTAATTCGGAAAAATCGAAAATCGGAAAATCGGAAATCGGAAACATTATATATGTTCCAAAATCGGAAAATATCGGATCGGACAACGGAAAAATCGGAATGTTCGGAAAAAAAACACAGCCCTAGATACATGTGATAAAAAATAATAATTTATATTTTCAATAAAAAAAATACAATTTTTATATAAAAAACTGTTTATAAAACATAAAATCTTATCTATTTTTTTTTTAATGTAAAAACTGTTTATAAAAAGTAAAATTTGTTTTCTTAAGAAACTATTTTCTTAAAAAAGTATTTTTTTTGTTTACAAATTTTATTTTTGATTAAAAACTGTTTTTTTTTTACTATTTTAAAACTAAAATCTTTTTACTATTTTAAAACAATATGTTCCACGACAGCGATATGTATAGGTGGTCCGACCACCCATTTTTTCTAATATGTTGCTCTGCATCAGCGATATATATAAGTGGTCGGACTGTCTACACATACCGCTAACGCAGACCATTCTTTCAAATAGTAAAAAGATTATTTTTAAAATAGTAAAAGAAACAGTTTTTAACTAAAAAATAAATAACAAAACAATTTTTTTAAACAAATAAAATATACATTTTTTTAAAATAAATAAACGAAATAGCTTTTACTAAAAATAGATAAGATTTTACGTTTTATAAACATTTTTTTTATCGAAAATATAAATTTTTGTTTTTCATCAAATATATTTATTTTAGTTGAAAGTGAAAAAATTGGACATTTAAATTTTATAAACCTAATGGAATAATTGTCATTTACTATCCAAAGAATGTAGGGAAAGATAGAGAGATGGTGAGAATAGCTATTCCCATTATAATTTGGGCTTGCATATTCATTGGATATACGGAAATATAGATACAAACTGCAATGAGTTATCATGATTCGTGACATTTACAGTTGAAAATATGACACGGGGTTAACACGTGTCGTGAAATACAGTGACACAAATTGGACAGAGTGACTCAACACCAACCCTCTAACTACAACCTAATTTATGTCCGCATATTGTAATACAGTGACGCACGTGTTCGTTTCCACTGGCGCGGACTAATTACAACATAGAAATTAAAATTAATGAGTTGTTAGGTGTTATTTTGTTAAGGTTCATTAAATAAAAAGTTCATCACTGGTGAACCTCTCCCTATATATATATATAGATATATATATTTTTATTTTATTTTTGAAAATGAATATAGGATACTCTTTTCCCTTTTAATAATATTGTGATCCTATTTTGAACGGAAAACACATGACCATTTTCTGTCTGAGTTAACGGCCTGAACAAGACGAAAGAACCTTGTTAAAACATTACACTGTTTGGTTAGCTTGAGGACAGACTTGCAACCAAAAATAGAGAGGGGACAAATGAATAATTTACTCAATTACTAAACACAAATTTCAAGAGAAGGTCATTGTAATTATTCACACATAAACAAAAAGAGGAAATGTCACTGCAGTCATTCCTAATTGCAGCCTTCAAACAGGAGCATTGATTTCATCTCGCTAGATTAGATAAAGGTCCGGGAAGAGTTAAAACAAACCAACCCAACATCAATAACCCTCTTTAAAACTGTAAGCAACCCACATTTAAACACACAGCTGAAACTTCCATTTCCCAAACACAAGGAAAGAAGCCACAAAATTTCCCGATTTCTAGCCAGGAGACCTTCTACACTTGCCCTTTTCTTCTCTGTTTTGTCACTCCTTTTTTTTCTTCAATCAAATTCTCCAAGAAACACAAACAACTTCTTCTACATTTGATTTTCACCAACCAAAATTCAAAATTCACTTCAACCAATGACAGCAACAGAACCATCAACATTTATTAAGGCCATTGCAGTAACAGTTGCAAGCACTCTAATTGTTGCTGGGATTTTCTTCTATTTCTTCTACAGATTAGCTATGGCTCGGCAGCGTGAGAAGAATAAGTTTTCTTCAAGCTTCCGTCGAGAAGAAGTGGTGGGTCCTCACCAAGGTGGAAATCTGACGGGGGTAATTGTTGAGGATAGGTTGGATTTTCTTTATCTGAGAAAACTTGAGGATGGACAACTTAGGAGTTGTTTCTCGACTGTTTGGTTTAATCCCATGGAAGAACAGAGGAGACTAGATAATAGAGGAAACAAACCCAGTAATACTCTACCAGTCCAGGAAAGTCCATTACTTGATCCAACATACAAAGCCATTGGTCTTGCAGAAGTGGCAAAACCAGCTCCAAATCCTCAGCCTCCAGCTCTACCACCTCCACCGCCTCCTCCACCCCCTCCGCCACCTCTTTCTACAAAGAAAATTCCTAAACAACCAATTCCACCAAAAAGAAACCCTTCAGCTCCACCGACACCGCTCCGGACAGGTGGTTTAGTTTCATCTTTGAAACCCCCAACTGCACCAAGAGGGAAACTAAGCAGCAGTAGCAGATCAGAGGCTCCAACAGATGAAGGGTCAAAAGAAGATGGTGAAATCCTGAAAAAGATGAAACCATTACACTGGGATAAGGTTCTCACCAACGCTGATCATTCAATGGTCTGGCATGAGATCAATAGGGGTTCTTTTCGGTGAGTAAAACACGCATAAAAATCATAATTTCTTGCTTCTTTACCTTCTTTCCCATGTGCCTCAAATAATTGACATCTACTTGGTGATTATCAGATTTGATGATCAACTTATGGAAGCTCTGTTTGGATACGATATCAACAACCAAAAATCCCATGAAAAAAAAAATATATCACCAAGTTCAGGCAATTCCAGTTCAGCCCCAGCCTCTCAAATTTTCATTCTGGATCCTCGTAAGTCACAAAATACAGCAATTGTACTTAAATCTCTTGCAATATCTCGAAATGAAATCATCGATGCACTCCTAGAGGGACGAGGTCTCAGCGCTGATAACCTCGAAAAGTTGACAAAAATGTCCCCAACCCAAGAGGAAGCAACCAAAATCCTTCAATTCAATGGTGACCCAACAAAACTAGCTGATGCTGAATCTTTTCTCTTCCACATCCTCAAAACTGTCCCCTCTGCATTTATCCGAATCAATGCAATGCTCTTCAGATCAAATTATGACCCAGAAATCCTTCATCTCAAAGAGACTCTGCAAACCCTAGAACTGGGGTGCAAGGAATTAAGAGCACACGGGATTTTCTTAAAACTACTTGAAGCAATTCTCAAGGCCGGTAATCATATGAATGCCGGAACTTCAAGAGGAAATGCACAAGCTTTCAACCTTAGTGCTCTTCGAAAACTCTCCGACGTGAAAGGTACTGACGGGAAGACAACACTACTCCGCTTTGTTGTAGAGCAAGTTGTTCGATCCGAGGGTAAACGTAATGTGATCAATAGAAACCATACACCTGGAAGTAGTAATCAAGGTAGCAAAAAAAGTGATGAGGATTCAGATAGCTTCGCAACCAAGGAAGAGAGAGAGAGAGAATACTTAATGCTAGGGTTACCAGTGTTGGGTGGTTTAAGTACTGAATTCTCTAATGTAAAGAAAGCTGCCACCATGGACTCAGACTTTTTTGTGAGCATGGGTCCAAATCTCACGGAACGGATCAGTGAGATCCGAGAGCTAGTGACCCGCTGTGGCAATGATGAAAGAGGTAAATTTATGAGGAAAATGAAAGGGTTTTTAGAGGAATGTGAAGAGGAGCTTATGGTGTTGAGAGAGGAACAAACTAGGGTTATGGAGCTAGTGCGAAGAACAACAAATTTTTATCAAGCAGGAGCTACCAACGACAAAGAAGCCCACCCACTTCAGATATTTGTCTTTGTGAAGGATTTTCTGGATATGGTTGATCAAGTTTGTGTTGATATCACGAGGGAGATTCAGAAGAAGAATGTCAAGGGTGTAGGATCATCGCCGCCATTGTCACCATCAACAAGGGCTTCTGTAATGTTTCAAAACTTGTCGTCATATTTTAAGCCCGAATCATTATCATCTGGCGAATCAGATGATAATTTCTGAAAATAGAAATTTTTTTACTGCGCAAAAACTAGAGTTAACTTTGGTTTTATTTGAAAACTTCCTTAACTTTGAATTTCTATGTTCTTTATTTTATCTTATCTAGCATCAGTGCATCACTATGGTGAAGAGAATGTTGCATTGCGATGTGGTTAACAGCGTTAACTCTGTTTACCGACATTTCTCTAAAATTAAAGAGACTGGGTCATTAAATGAATAAACAATGGCTGTAAAGTTGAACATCAAAAAATCAACACTACAACTGCTTTGTCATGTGTGTTAAGCAGGGGAGGAAAGGGGAGCAGATGGGTTCACAAGTAATTCAGTTACCTTGGTTAATGTATTTTGCCCTGTGAATTTTAATCATTTCATCTCTTCCTAGTAAAATTTTCAGACTGGGTTTCAAATGCCTCGGTGTTTCTTGAAAATTGGCAGAAATAATAGAGATTTCATGTAGCAGCAAGAAAGGTTAATATCCATTCTACAAAGATGACATTAAAAAAAGCTATACCCATATTCCAGGGATACCATATCCATTCTACAAAGGTGAGTCAATACCATTTGTTAACACACTTTCGCACAATACATACGACAAACACCTACATACACACACACACAAAAGGATGGGATTTTCACTGATTGGTCTTATTTACTTGGTATGTAGTTAAATTGTCCTACGGATTTTCTTGCTCAAACGGGTCCCGTGAAAAATTATTTTTGCTCCAATAGGTCATATTAGAAAACAGGTAGTAAATATTAACATGTATAAATAGGACATATTAGAAAACAGATAGTATATATTTACATGTATAAATACGACCTATTGAGGAAAGTTTGTTTTGATGGGACCAATGAGGAAATGCCTAATGTAAACACGACTTATTTGTCAAGCTCCCAAAAATATTGGAAGTGAATACTGCAGCCAATATTTTGGGAAGCAAGTGAATTAAGAAATTAACAAGTTCAGCAGGTTTACTGAATACCATACAGAAAAGCTAGAATGTCCGAACTCAAAATAATGGGTTTTCCAGGAGTGTAACAAACAGACATGAAGTCCCTCTTCGCTGCTGGGAAATGAATACCTATCCATAATGTACAACATAGATAGACACAAAAGACTGCTTCTACTGGCTGGAGAATAGAACCAGGAAAAGTGTTAATGTTCCATCAAATGAAGACAAATAAGAGTGTAGCAGTAAAAAGATAAGCTATATGAGTGGGAAATATGCATAAAAAGATGTCAATAAGGATCCTATATTACCTTTAAAATAACACGTAAAATAATCAAAAGATTTGCTTCTTACAATCTAAAGTTGTTTGGAATTGTTCCTGACAGCTGTTGCTTCTTAAGGTATTTTTTTTTAATTCAGACTCTTGTTTCTTAAGGTAATGAAAAAAAGTTATTTAAAATCACGGTCGGGTGGCTTGACAATTATTTGAAACAACCCCCTTATAAATCACTTGCTAAGAAACGAAACTGACCAATTCATGGTTTGCTTAACATGAACAACATTTTAATTTTAAATTTTATTACAATAGCAGGCGCAGTAAATAGGATTAAAGAAAGAATTCGAATCAATTAAAACTCAACTTTAAAGGAGGATCCAGACTACCCTTTATAAGTTGGAGAATCTTAGGAACTGTGTATGGAACCACAAACACAATGATTGTTGGTTTCCCATTTACTCATTTTACCGACCAATAAATGAAGTTGAAGAGATCCAATTCCAGGAGTAGAGCAATGTGGCCAACAAAGTGGACCATCAATAATATAATATAATGTTGCAATGAACATAAATAATCTAACTTCCAAAGCATGAATAATGGATATTAACATCAACACGAGCACATACTACATTAAATGAAAAATCATTACAAAAAAATAAACAAGGATACAAATATGACATGAAAACACAGAAATATATCTTTTCCACAAACTTTTAAGTTACCTACTCAAGTGTTAGTTTACGTAAATGTAATACTCTCGAGGCTCAAAAAAATTGTAATAACCAAAAATTACCTGTTACACAAACAGAATGCAACATGGATGTGTTTCCATAGAGTGTGTGTGTGTGTGTGTGTGTGTGTGTGTGTGTGTGTGTGTGTGTATTTAAATTATGTTAACATCTCTCCACCTACTCACCTTCTTGTATCTACTGTTTTCAATGATGAAAGCAAGCCTAGAGCTCTAATGATGCACAGAAAGTTTATGCAGTGAACCTATCTAAGAACACTTTTATCAGGAGTCTCTAAGGCTCTGATATTCTGCTCCGGGACACAGTTCCAATCCCAAAATCTTGAAATGATGTGTGATTGGAACCCATCAATATTAACCCAACGTATATCACTAACATAAATGGCTCTGAAATCAGCAAGCTGCCGATCTATTGTTAAGTAGACCCACATCCAATCTATAGTAATTGTAACATAAAAGCAGGAGAAACTGTTTCAGTGTTTAGATGGAGTTATTTCGCATTCAAGAGTTGAAGTCAATTGTGCCATCAAACCAATCATCCCAAATTAAATTTCACTGATAACATTATCAACACTAAAAGGTGATTTAGTCCATTTACTCATCATGTCACCATTGATTTCAAGCATGCATGAAATGCTTGAATTGACCAAGAACAATTTGAATTTACAAAGAAAGCAATGAGAGTTTATAATTAACCCAACACCAGTAGATCAACAATAGTAATATGCCACTGGTATGACCGTGAAGTAAAACCCTAAAACGGTAAAACGTAACATTTAAAATTGTTAGGACACTCGCTGGAGTAGATGATAAGACGCTGGAGTCTCCCATTGAGATAACTATCAGAGTACCAAACAATGGCCAACACCGTTAATACAAACTATTTGCAGTCTGGACAATCAGTTTGATGATTACCATGAAATTACTTGCGGCTTCTAAGACATGCTGCTACACTAGGAAGCACAGATACGAAACACGGGGATACAAAAAACACTGAAAAAAAAAACTAGGACACGATACGGCCGGGATACGGTAATAAAATAATATATTTTTATGAAAAAAAAATAATTTAACAACTGTACGAACAGTGTGACTTGAAAAATATTCAAGCAATAACAATTGTATATAAAAACAAAAATAACAATTAATATTCACCATAAATATTCAAATGTTGTTTGAGTACATGCAAAGTTGCGACCCTGTTGGGAGGAGAAAGAGAGAAGTTGTATTATTTTATGACTTTTTCTCAATGATGAGAACTCCCACCCTCAAGACTCCTCTATGGCCAAAGTCTCAATGTTCAGCTGACAGCTAGGAGAACAAGGTCAAGACCTTTAAGGTGGTCAATAATCATATGGCCGAGGATGAAACCAACACCATGTGCAAGAACTTCAACAATACCTACCTTAAATAGGTTGGCCCCGGTAACTTGAGAGCAAGTTTTCTTTATGGGTTCTTCCCTTCAGCCTTTTTTACTTTGGTCCTAATATAAGGTATTGATTTAGGCTGGAGTTAGAGGAGAAACTGAAATTGGACGAAGAGATAAAGGTAAGGGGTGATGAGGCAGCAGAGGACGGAATCAAGAAGTAAAAATCTGTCGAAGACATCTGAAGCCAGCCTTAACAAAGTTAAAATCAGTCTGAAGACTCTGAAACCAGCTGAAGCGCTCTCCATACGTCTAAAGCCGATGCTGAAAAATTCAAGGCTGAAGCTGAAAGGCCAACCTCAAAAAACTCAAAAGGTCTCATCGGGTGGCATTCGGGAGAAAGTTATTTCTGAGCTTATGAACAATGGTCCATTTTAGCTGATCAAGTACAAGACCTTAAAAAGAGATTATCACGAGATGAAAAAAAGGGTGGCTGCAAACCACCCTTCGCTGGATGTGAAGGAGTACGACCTCACACAAGTTCAACCCGAAAAGGAGGTTGATACCACATTAATAACACACCCCCAAGGCAAGGCCAAAAATGAAAAGATAATGAAGGTGCCACCCTTTTAACCACTTAATCCCTTAACAACTAGACCTTTTCTGCACCTTGTGTATAAACAATTATAACATTCCGGACACTAAATCTTGTAATTTTAGGTCGCCATTGGACAACCTATTTTAAATTCCTTCGGCTTTATATTTCATGTTATGTTTCTCATTATAATTGTTGAAATTTGAATGCCTTCATATTCCTCGTCTAATTGGTTCGAATGTGCCTGTTGTCACTGGTCAAATGTGAACGTTGTTATCATCGCACAAGCATGCTAGCCTAAGGCTAAAGACTTGTATCTAGGCCACGGGCTACTTAGCCATTGTTGTGCCCCGATACCTAATTTGTTGCGGCGCCCTCCAAACAACACCGACCTTGGATATAATCAAGATAAAATGGCAATAATGACCAGCGCAATAAAGATGTAAACAAGAGAGGCAATAACATCTATGTGGTTCATCTACCAAAATCCTGAACAGTCATTCTACACCAACTCTTCCCCCAAGTGAATCTAATAACCCTTTCAATCTCTTTCCCTCGAGTGTTTCCCAAGTGTTTCTCATATATCCAATCCGGTGTATCTCGCTCCAATGTTAAGCCGGTGAGAAATTCCCCACATCTTCAGCACACCTACCATAAATGAAACATTCACACCCTTTTTCCACCTTTGAGCAATACCCATCCATGAGAGGAAAAATCCCTCACCTCATCCAAACCCTCATCTTTATGAGAAGACTCCCTCTATATATAGCTCTCAAATGAGAAGCCAAAGACGTATCCTCATAACGATCCTCTTATATGTTGAACACCTGTGTGGAAACCCCCCCAAAATACCCCCATCAAAAATCCATTTTACGCAAATGTAGGTCCGTGCACTGCAATGAACCAAACCCTTAATTGGTCGCGCCTAGCAAATCAGAAAACCCTGCCCCTAGGCGCTACCTGCCTCACTGCAGCGAAACCCAGCCTTCGTTGGTCGCGCCGTTTGACGAAAACATGATTTTTGGGAATCTCCACCTTGGCGAGAAAATATTGTAAACCACAACTAATACTCCACCAGATAAGAATTACTGCCCACGTCGAATCTCCCTGTATGTCACGCCACCCAAGAGAACCCACCATTGATCTTCATTGTACTAGCTATACCTATCCATATTCCGTTCAATGCCTCTTTAAAGATCTAATTAATCCGTAAAAAATTGCCCTCAGATTATACAACTCCTCTTGCAAACATACCCATTGCACTTTGAAATTTTGAAAGGCTCTTTTTGGTTATCTTCTGAAGTTGAACACAAGGGTCAATGCCTAATTGTAGCTGCAACCAGTTGAATCTACCCATCGACTCCGAAGAGGGACCTCAATCCCACCCCTTCGTCAGTAATATTCCTCTCACCATTGTTTGTCGAACATACACCCTGCTCATCGATTGTAAACGAGAGCATTTAGAAAGTGTCTTCCCAAAATAAATCCAGACGACATCAACCAATCACAAACGAAAAAATCCATACAACACCGTCTGAATCATGAACTCCACCTACAACCGAGCACCGTTGTCCTCAGAATTCATCACCTTTCGAGATTGTGAGAGTATTCCCAAAAGTCTTGTGTATACAGCGAACCATCTTGAGGTACTTCTCGAGCCACCACCATCCTTGTTTCAAATACTTAATCAAGAAATGACTCATTTCCCTCCACACATAGCAATGCTCATTATTCTTGGATGTAGACTTGATATGACAACATCCCCAACAATCAATTTTTTTTCGGCTGAAAATTTAACCATAACAATAGACTTTGCGAGTGACTATCACATCGTTACCAATTGCATCGCGGGCTAGCAATCACACTCCCTACATCTTTCTCTGATTTCCATTCTTCCTTCAACTCCGTTAAGCGATTTATGTTGAAGAAGAATGACTTCCACTCTACTTGACCGAAAGCAAAGCAACTATTACCATTAAATCCCTCCACCTAAACTTGTGAAGCAAAATCCCCTTTCATGGTTGAATGAACACGCCCAAGAAATCCAAGTCCTAGTGATTTGAAACCAAAATCTCATTTCCGATTTTTAAACAAACACCATGTTCGCACCAAGAGCACTGATACCAATTATTGTGCCCCAATACCCAATTTGTTGGGGCACCGTCCAAATAATCATGATCCCACGTATAATCAAAATAAAATGGTAATAATAACAACCACAATAAAAATGTAAATAAGAGAGACAACAAGAAGATATACGTGATTCACCAACATGGCTACATCCATATAGAAGCCTGATTCCATTATCTTTTACGATATTACAAGTATAATAGAGAATATAATAAATAGTTTTTTTGGTTGTAGTCCCATTTTTAAAGTTTTGTTTGTCTCCCATCCTATGTGTTTTTTAAGTTGTTTTAAGTCCCATAACCGCCCTCAACTTCCATGTAACCTCTCCTAACCGCTCATGTCTATTTTTGTAGGGAATGACAAGTGTAAAAATGTAGGACCACTAACAAAAAAATAATGACATGGGATTAAACGCACACATATTCAAAAAAGTAGGACTAAACACTTGTAATCCCTATAATAAATAACATATCCTCTACTTTCCTACTCAAATTCCGGATAGCCATTGTACATCAATTCTTCCCCCATGTGAATTCAATTTCTAAGCCAAGAATCCTTTAAATCTCTTGCCCTCGAGTGTTTCCCAATGTACCCAATCCGATGTATTCCACTCCCATGTAACCCAGTTATAAATCCCACACACAATGCATCTTGAGCACACTTACCATATATAGCGCACCCACTCACACCCTTCTTCCACCTTTGAGCAATACCCATGAGAAATAGGAAAAATCCCTCACCTCTCACTCCAAACCCTCACCTTCGGAAAAAGACTCTCTCTAGCTCTCAAATGAGCATCCACAGACTTAGGGTTTTAACCCTAAAAATTATCATTTCATATGTGGAACGCATTTGTTGCAAACCCCTCAAAATACCTCCACTGTAAAACCCATTTTATGCAAATTTGAGCCCGTTCACTGCAGCGAACCAAGCCCTTCGTCGGTCGCGCCTTTTGACAGAAACATAGGTTTGGGGGTATTTTGAGCTAAAACCCCACAACAGCCATAACCAAGTTACCCTTCAACCTACTATCATATGAATGAGTCTGATGTAAATTCATAGGGAATGGGGAGTATTTAGAGGGAAAAAATAAAAATAAAAATAAAAAAAGGCTTCTAGAAGTTATTAGCCAAGTATAAATTGTCATGAGATGAATTATCATGAGTTGTCATGACAACTCATCCATGACAACTCAAACTAATGGAACCTTCTATAAACTTCCATCTCAACCCTTGTTATAACTAAAAAAAATGTAACAAAAACAACTAAACTAACGATAAGAGAAAAGTACATCGTAACAGAGAAAATAACAAAAATGTCTCTCAAGTGGGTATGAACTAAAAATTGTCTCTAAGCTTCTCAATTCACATCATTCTCCCCCACTTAAAACCAAACTCATCCTCGAGCTTTCAAAAATTGGAGTCGAGTAAAAAGTTCCCAAAATAGGTGGCCGAATTATTTTTATATTTGTGATATTTTCTTCCTCTCAAGCTCTTCATCTATACTTTTTTGTTCCCATTAGGATCGAACAATAACCTAGGGTTTCGCAACCTTAGATCGTGCCCTCTCTGTCCATCGCGAACCCTTTTGGCCTCCACCGGTAGAAGTCGGATCCCACGTGGGTGTGTCGGGGTCAACGATGATTGGGGCAACTATTCTAGCTCCTCCCTGGTCCAAGTGATTTTTGGATTCTTTCACTTTCCTCATCGAGACCCTATGGTTGGATTTCAACCCCTCTTCCTTCTTTTTCTGAGGTTTGACAAAGGATTTTTGGGTGGGTTTAGGGTCCGTTATGGTGGTGTAATCGAGGGTGGAAGGAGGGACAATGGTGGCGGTGAAATTAGGGTTTTTGGTGGTGGTGGGAGCGGTGTGAGGGTGGCTCATGGACGCATCGGGTGGAGGAAGGCGAGCGTCAAATCATGCTACGAGGCGGTTTATAACCTCCTCGAGCCTATCGGTGCACGAATCAACGGGAGCAAACCTATTCTTAGGTCCCATTTGCTGTCGTCTACGATTTGTTATACAACAACTGCGGGTGGGGCCAACGAGACTCTGATACCAACTAACGTAAATGAGCGTCAAATGAAAAATAAGAAGATGATTCAACTCTCATCTCAATTCTCTCTCTCTCAATATCTCAAAAATGTAGGAATGCCCCAAATGATGCTATAAGGGGAGTATTTATAGTGAATGAGAGGCTTCTAGAAGTTGTTAGCCAAGTATGAGTTGTCATGACAACTCATCCATGACAACTCTAACTAATGGAACATTCTGGAAACTTCCATCTCAACCCTTGCTACAACTAAAAAGATGTAGCAAAAACAACTAAACTAAGAATAAAAGAAAAGTGCATCATAGTAGAGAAAATGAAAAAAATGTCACTCAAGTGGGTATGAACTAAAAATAGCCTCTAAGCTTCTCAATTCACATCGGGGTCATAACTCGGGTGGCTAAGGTAGCAACTTCATCTCCTCTTTCTCCAAGTGATCCAATTTTTCCCTCAAAAATTTGTTATTGGGATCCTAAACAAAATATGACGTAAATGACGCCAAAGGGGAGCAAGAAAAAATAAATCTCTCTAAACTCTCTCAATCTCAATATCTAAAAATGGAAGAATACCTCAAATGAGGCTCATATGAGTATTTATAGGAAGGAGGTTGCTTGGCCTCTAAACTAAGAATCTAATTACATTTATGTCCCTAAGAGCCAACTAACCTTCCTTCTTCTAAATACTAACAAAAAAGGAAAATACAATGAAATACTAAAAATAAAAGAAAGACTAAAAATAACAAAAAGACAATAAAGCCCTAAAAATACTAAAAATAACCCCTAATTCTTCACTCACATCATTCTCTTCGCATTCGAAAAAGCTCGTCCTCGAACTTTAAGATTGAGGTCGAATGCAAAAAGTCCCAAAATTGCAGAAGAGACAGCTTGAGGGGCCAAAACGTAATTTGCTGAAAATTGGAGGAAGACTCGTCAATTCTTGCATTAATCTTTATCTTCTTCCTCATGCCACACGTGTCCAATCATCAAAAATATCGACCGCCGGGGTCAAAAACCAAGATTTTGATGTCAAGCCTTAGTTCTTGAATTCGTGCATTGATCTCATCCATTTGGACCTTCAATTGGTTGAGGGCTTCCATGATTTGATCGAAAGGATTTGTCGTGGAGGTGTTCATCTTTTCTTGTACCAACTTTGACGTTGTTTATGAGTTTTTATTTTTTTACAACAACAACAACCGGTGGAGCGACTAGGCTCTAATACCAATCGACGTAAATGACGCCAAATGTGAGCAAGAAAAGATAAATCTCTCTAAACTCTCTCAAATCTCAATATCTCAAAATGAAAGAATACCTCAAATCTACATATGAGTATTTATAGGAAGGAGATTGCTTGGCCACTAAGCTAAGAATTTAATTACATTTATGCCCCTAAAAGACAATTAACCTTCCTTCTTCTAAATACTGACAAAAAAGGAAAATACAATGAAATACTAAAAATAACAAAAAAACAATAAAACCCTAAAATACTAAAAATAATCCCTAATCCTTCATTCACATCAAATATGAGACTCATGGTTGGACTAGTGATTCCGTTGCTTCAATGCCAAAGGCTAGAGCAAAGGTGGGTTTTTTGATAGGATCCCTCATAGTTGTCACATAAACCTAGAGATCAATCCAAAGTGTCTTGGTCTATGAAGCACCAATTCTTCTAAAATAGCCTCGAGCCCAAATTCGATTCTTCTGAGGTGCGGGAGCGGCCCCGATTCGGCCCCAAGAAGAATCGGTGGGAAAAAAAAATCGATTCGTTTTGGATTCAGTAATGATTCGTTTCTGGATTCGTTTTTTAATAAAAAGTAAGTTGTGTAAAAGTTTTGGGCCTGTTTTCAAAACAAAATAAAAAACTTTAGTTGAGTTATATGGCCATTGAAATGGTGTTAAAGGGTGAGGGGCTATTTTTTGTTCTTGTAAAACTATCTTTTTATTATGATTCACCTAAGAAGTTGACGATGCATATACGGTGTTTTGATTTGTAAATCCTTCTACTAAACAATTGGTACATGAATCATATGTTTTTCATACGGTGAGACCCTGCATTAGGTTTTTCATGCGGTCCAATTGGAGAGGCCGACCAAAAGCCTACGTGCCGAGGCTTGCTCGGGCATGTTCCTAGTCGGGCTAAGACCCTGCATTAGGTTTCTCATATGGTCCAATTGGAGAGGCCGACCACAGGCCTATGTGTCGAGCCTTGCTCGAGCATGCACCTAGTAGGGATAAGACCCTGCATTAGGTTTATAATATTTGATATGTAATCAATACGCTTATTATACATAGGCCTTTCCCGCAAGTCAATGTAATACCAATTTTGTTCGCATTTTTCCATTTTCTAATGCCTGGCATGTAAATATCCGTCTATTTTACCTTTTAGGTTGTGCCATCACACGTCCTTAGGCCTAAAAGACGATGGCAAAAATGCACCTGGTTTAAGGGCCATCCACCCGTTCAGGATTTTAACCGACCAACATAGTTGGCAACCAACCTGAGTTAGCTTTTTGCCTAGGGATCCCCCGTAGGGCTTTTATTGTTGCCGGGGCAACTCGTGAGGCCATTTGTGTTTGGAGATGACAAAGGCTTGTGGACTTCCTTAATTTAATTGGAATAAGCAAGAAAGTTGTTGTAATTAAATCAAGCTTAATCTCGATTGTCATTTGAAAGACTAATTCCAGTGTTAGCCATGTTGGCAACCATCCTAAGTTGGCCTCTTCTATTTTGCTTTAAATGTTGCGGTGAATCTGTTCACGTGTCATCGTTGCCCTGGAGCCCCCAATCGGGCTGTGATCTGTATAACTGAGATGATAAATGTGCCCGATTGTTCCTTGGGGCTTCGTTGTGTTGAAGAGTATCGCGTTGATCGTTCGTCAAGTTAGATATAATTAAGGATTGTGTAAGGACATTTTTCTCATGTCCAACATGTTACATTTGTGTATGTCGTACGCCGCTACATTCGGCACGTCACCTCACGATCTCACATGACGGCCTCTATCCGAATTTTGGGAATCAAGCATTCAACATCTCCATTAATGTGTCCCACATCTGCCTCAACGACTTCACGTTCCAAGATTTTAGGGACTTAATGCAAGTAGTACGCAAGGGAAGTCAAAACAGTGAAATAAGGCTTGATAGGGAAGTTCAAGGGCATTTTCGTAATTTCACATCCATAGTTCGGAGGTCTGGTCAACTGGAAAGTTGAAGAGCTCGCCGCAACGAAGATACTGGAAGAAACGGCACCTCAATCCGAGCTACGATGAAGAAGTTATGACCTTTTGAAGTTGGAGAAAATTCCTTGAAGAATGCTGTTTTTTAACCCCATACCAGAATGGTACAACTAAACCGGTTCGGTGTACCCCAGATCGGGTTCAGTGTACCTGTACGCTGATAAGTTTTTAAGAGTTTTAACAAAGCGGGACTCTTCATATTTTTTCCTATAAATACCAACTTCGGGGGAGTTGTTTTGCAAGACTTTAGAAGACGTTTTTGAGAGTCCAAATACATCTAGTCTTCATATTTTTGAGTCCCAAGACTCATGTTTTGATTCACACAATTTCCAAACCTTTGTGAATCTTTTTGGTAACCCAAGAACACATCTTGTGTATTTGTTTAGCCTCTGTGGAGAAGGTATCTCCATACTTTGATCGGTGGATACCGAGCGTAGTCATTCTACGTGTGGACGAGCCGAAGACGACGAACCGACACCTGGAGGGTACTTTCGCTGTCTCTCGTATCTTTGAAGGTTTTCTGAAGGCACCGTGCAATATAGTCTTGTGGGCGATTATCAGGATTGTATGTAAGTCAAAGGTCTTGTTAACTTTTCAAAGTGTTTTAAAAGGTTTTTACTCGGAAGGGGTTTTTTTCCTCAATTGCTCGTCTTTATTTTACCATGCATGGCTTGAATGATTTATCTTGGTTAGATGCATGTGTAGGGGCTGTTTTAATAGACTCTAATTAAATAAGTGTGCCATCTTATTAATTTGCGAATCGAATCGATATCACACGACGTTTTCAAATTGGTATCAGAGCGGGTTACGCTAATTTATCGCGTATTCCTATTTTCCGCAAAAATTGTGTGATATTGATTTTTTTAAAAATCAGTTTTATAAAAAATCGCAATTTTTCAATGGAACGCCCATTTAATGAGGAGCCTATTTTTGAAAAATTTCACGACCGTGCTGAAAAAATTAATTGGAAAATTCACACGAACTCTTGTTTTAAATCTTCTGTTGAAAACGAATCTGAGAGGTGTCCTTGTTGTGAGGGTGTTGGTCACACGTTACATGAGTGTACCACAAATTTAAAGAAGAAATTGAATAAATCGATTTCTCATGTTTCTACCCTTAGTGATTGTGATTCGAAAGAAGAAGTTTTTTATGCTTCTAGGCGAGAGTTTCCCATCCGTGTGATTAGTGATGATAGTGAAAGTGATGGGAGTGTGAATGAAAGTGAGGAGGAAAGTGTAGATGAGCATGACTTGCAAACTGCTTTCAATGAACTTTATGCTGAAACTTTGAAAACAAAGAAAGAAAATTTGAAATTGAAAGCTCAGTTGAAAGAGTGTGCCATAAAAAATAATGATTTTTTAGTTAAAGAACTTAGGGCTCATGCGAAAATTTTGAAAGAGAAGCTTGAGTACGTCGAGGGTGAGAGAGATAGTCTTAGAGGGTTGATGGAGACTATGAAAAAGGAGCTTTTAGAGTTTGAGGATTCTAAACGAGTACTTGAATCTAGGATAGGTGAACTTGAGGTGAAATTGAAATATTCAAGTAAAGTGAAATTTGATTTGGAGTCTAGGTCTGAAAAACTTGATAAGATTTTAGGCACAGTCGAGATCAAAACAGATAGGGGTGGGATTGGTCTTGAAAAATATGTTGCACCCATTCCCTCACGTGTGAGAGAGCCTCCTAGGTTTGTTAAGAAAGAGGCACCTAAAGTTGTTAGGAAAGCACCCCTTAAGAACATTGTGAGAGAACCTTCTAGGATCATTAGGAGATACCCACCTAGGCAAATTCGGAAAGAGCAACCGATAAATTTGAGGAGAGGGCCACATTTAGGTAACACACACCGCCCGATTTACACTTGCACACATTGCGGTAGGCAAGGTCATATTAGGCGATTCTGTTACAAGCTGTTAAATTAACCTAGGAAGGTTAATAGAAGAATAAATTCGATTCCCAAAACCCCCACACTCCGTTACACATCTATTTGGGTTAGAAAATCGGATTTAAAGGCTTATGGTTTATTTGTCCACGATTCCCGTTTGCTTGCACGTGATTCACCCCATGTGAAATCTTTTGGTTGATTGTGGTTGCATGTTTGTCATACACTAGTTGTGGTTTCATGATATATTTTTACTAGTGTGATGACTTGTACTTTTTGTATAAATTCTTGTTTTTGAATTTTTTTTTGAAAAAATACAAAAAGATTTTATTTTGATAAAATTTTGAGAAAATCCAAAAAGATTTTTGTATTGCACCGTTTATGGATGAACACTTAGGATGACCGAGTCACAACATCATTCCATTATTTTCATGTGACTATTTGATAGTGTTTTGAGACAATAGGTCAATTCATCCATGTGCTTTATAATGTTTGGAGTCATTAAGATGCATTTAAGTGTTACTTCCTACATGTTTGACTCATAATTTCCTTTATTGCACACATGCACGGATTTGATTGATTATTGTGCTTGTCTTATCACATGTTGGTTGGGTGTTTTCACTTCAATCCTGTCTTTAAAACGAACCAAGCGCGATAATTTTTATAAGGAAAGTGTGCATATAAAAACCGTGTTGTGTGTTTGTGTGCTTTGTTTGAATAACGGGGAGGGGTTGCGAAAGGTAATTATCTATCCTTTGCGCAAAAGCCACCGTTAAAAAGGACCTAAAAATTGAGGATTTTTATTATCCGAGGTCCAAAGAGGTTAAAAGAGCCCGAAAAAATTGAAAGGCAATAAAAAGATATTCATGCCAAAAAGGGGCCATTTAGGTTTTTGCACCAATTCTCCAATGTTTGAGAATTTAGATTACCTCTAAAAGAATATATATATGAGGGAGTTTGGTTGGAGAATTAAAACGGGTTTGCACGTCCTTGAAATTTTTGAAAATGCGCTATATAGTTTTGGACGTTATTGGTGTGGAAATCATTTGACTTTGAGTTGTTGATTTGCATAAAACGATGTCATCTAAATTCAACAAACGTTTACACTTAAGGATACCTTTGATGTTCATTCGTTAGGAGTACACGTATGCATCGTGCACATATGATTGATTGAGTTGATTTACCTATCGAATGTGTTCACACCCATTCATTCCATTTCCATGACTTGGTTGTTTGAGTCTAAATCCATGGTGTGATTTTTGTTTCATATTTGTTCATATTGGTATCTTATTTTTGTACGAAAAATTTGAAAAATCAAAAATAGTTTGTATTTTTTTTGTATACCGTGACACCCCGATTTTGCTTATTTGATTCATTCTTCTCATTTGTCTATTTGGGAACATCATAAAAAGGGAAAGAAAGAATTATCATATTATGGGGGAGTTTGAATTTTGGGGGAGTTTTTGAGATGTTGCTTATGTTTTTATCATATATTGATATCCATGTTATCTCATTTCAAACTCGATATGTCACGTGGTATTTGCTTTGTCTCATGTGTGTAGGTATGAAGATTGAAGATCTATATGTTGCACACCCTGATGAGAAAAGATTTGAGATTCCTGAAGACTTGAATAACAAACGATGAAGACTATTCATTTGTACCTTTTCCAGTTTTGGGTTCATGGGAGGGTAGATTTGTATAAGCAATTTCATATTTGATAATTCGGATTTTTTATGTATGTACCGGCATAGACATAGGGGGAGATTTGTAAGGACATTTTTCTCATGTCCAACATGATACATTTGTGTATGTCGTACGCCGCTACATTTGGCACGTCACCTCACGATCTCACATGACGGCCTCTATCCGAATTTTGGGAATCAAGCATTCAACATCTCCATTAATGTGTCCCACATCTGCCTCAACGACTTCACGTTCCAAGATTTTAGGGACTTAATGCAAGTGGTACGCAAGGGAAGTCAAAACAGTGAAATAAGGCTTGATAGGGAAGTTCAAGGGCATTTTCGTAATTTCACATCCATAGTTCGGAGGTCTGGTCAACTAGAAAGTTGAAGAGCTCGCCGCAACGAAGATACTGGAAGAAACGGCACCTCAATCCGAGCTACGATGAAGAAGTTATGACCTTTTGAAGTTGGAGAAAATTCCTTGAAGAATGCTGTTTTTTAACCCCATACCATTAGGTACAACCAAACCGGTTCGGTGTACCCCAGATCGGGTTCGGTGTACCTGTACGCTGATAAGTTTTTAAGAGTTTTAACAAAGCGGAACTCTTCATATTTTTTCCTATAAATACCAACTTCGGGGGAGTTGTTTTGCAAGACTTTAGAAGACGTTTTTGAGAGTCCAAATACATCTAGTCTTCATATTTTTGAGTCCCAAGACTCATGTTTTGATTCACACAATTTCCAAACCTTTGTGAATCTTTTTGGTAACCCAAGAACACATCTTGTGTATTTGTTTAGCCTCTGTGGAGAAGGTATCTCCATACTTTGATCGGTGGATACCGAGCGTAGTCATTCTACGTGTGGACGAGCCGAAGACGACGAACCGACACCTGGAGGGTACTTTCGCTGTCTCTCGTATCTTTGAAGGTTTTCTGAAGGCACCGTGCAGTATAGTCTTGTGGGCGATTATCAGGATTGTATGTAAGTCAAAGGTCTTGTTAACTTTTCAAAGTGTTATAAAAGGTTTTTACCCGGAAGGGGTTTTTTTCCTCAATTGCTCGTCTTTATTTTACCATGCATGGCTTGAATGATTTATCTTGGTTAGATGCATGTGTAGGGGCTGTTTTAATAGACTCTAATTAAATAAGTGTGCCATCTTATTAATTTGCGAATCGAATCGATATCACACGACGTTTTCAAATTGTTTTGCTCATATAGCTCCATGTAATGTACTGTTTCATGGGGCACACTTGTTCGTCGACCATGCATGGTGGTTCCAGGAGGCTGTGGAAGACTCCATATAGCTCGTGCACCTAAAGAAATTGATACGAGTTCAAAGCATCTTCGTACAGAAATGCGTTGATTTGATATGGCGTTCAAGAAATGTTGTTCCTCTGGAGTGAATATCTTAATGTTGTTATCAACATATTCTGCTCGTTGATTGTGATCTTGCTGGATATGTGACTTCTTACATGTTGGATTCGTCCTTGTTGATAAATATAGTTGATCGTTGCTCTTCATGCTGCTTTATGTGTTATTGGATCTTTGTTATACAGATCGCCCAACTTCTCATTCACCGAGGTTGAATTAAATAAGAATTGTATTTCCCAACTGTCCATTGGAGCTTGAGACGTGATCACATAATGTCGACCATCCATCGAAGTTGAGGGTCCGTCGAGCCAAAATTGCAAAGGATCTAGTAGATGTTGCGAACGATCCATGCTCGAGCATCTGTCGGAGCATTGATAAGATAAATGATGTCTGAGCATCCGTCGAGGCAAGATTATCAAGGTGAAAAGTAGATTTCCAGATTAAGTAAACGATGCCTGAATGCCTGTTGAGGTAAAAATTGTAGAGGATCCGGTAGATATTGCGAGTGATCCATGCTCGAGCATTCGTCGAGGCAAAAAGGACTGAGCAGATATTACAAACGATCCTGCAGCATTAGTGAAAACTAACTTTCCAATAAATGTAATGTCGATCATTAATCGACTGTGCCAACCATCTGTCGGGACTGAATATAAGAATTATCCTGACCAACTATTTGTTGGGGATAAAATGCGACGTGTGGCAAATATCTTCGGGACTAAATATATAAAAATATTTTGTCGATCATTTGCCGAGATGAACCTTGAATATGCCTCATCATTCTTTAGGTCGAGAATTGTAAAGCCAGATAATCAATACTGAAATTGAAGAAATATAAACGTTCGAGCATCCGTTGGTTATCACTAATAATATTGCCCAAGTATTTGTTGGGTCCAAAGGGGTGTAAAGTGCTCGACCATCCGTCAGAGCATTAACAAAATAAGTGGTGCCTGGTTGGTCTGTCGGGGCGAAGTTGTACAAGTTCGAGTAGATATAAGGAGCGATCCGTGCTCGAGCATCTATCGGTGCATTAACAAGATTTCCAAGAGCTTAAGATTGTGGTCGAGCGTTCGTCGGGACTGAATCTTGTACCTGTGGAAGTTAATAAGTTGCTCGACCATTTGTCGGCTAAATCAAATAGAATTTATCATGCAATTCGTTTATCCAGTCAAGGAATATAAGATGTGCATCTGCCCGAACATGTGTCGAGGAAAAGATTCATAGTATTGAATGAATGACATGAATGATCCCATAATTTCTATGATAAAATCTCACGAGGATGGCCGTGCCCGAGCATCCGTCGGGGCTACGCTAGGTATTAGTAAAAACATTACACTGACCATCCATTGGTATAACCAATAATAGCTAGACGACAATATTGAAAATTAAATGATCGAATAAATGACGTGAGGGCTATACAAGCGCGCCCCACTATTTATGTGAACAAAACAATTGTAATAAAGTCGAATAAAATTTGTCAAATATATCCGGATGTACGACATGGGAGTTAATTTGGAATTTTTGCAACTAGCTCTAAGAAAATACTCAATTGTGAGTTGGTTTCAAAAAATTATTTTTACAGAAAATTTGTGTAGAGACAATTGTGAAGTATACAGTATAGATAGCCCCCTGCTGACAAATTTATGATGATAAAAATCGTGAGCATAATTTGTGAGCAAATAAAATATTATGAGACAGAAACGAACAATGCACAAATAAATGTGCGTATCCATCAACTGGGGTTGCGCTATATATAAGAGTTATCCTGACCAACCATCCATTGGGGATAATTTGAGACTTGTGCAGTAGATATCTTCAGGACTAAATATATAGAAATATTTTGCCGATATGAATCTTAGATATGCCTGATCGTCCTTCAGGTTGAGAATCATAGAACCCAAGCTTCAGTCGGAGTAATAATAATTGTGCTATAGTGTGCTCGACTATCCGTCGGAGCATTAATAAAATGAATGGTGCCTGGATAGTCCGCCGGGACAAAGTTGTACAATACCGAGTAGATATAGCGAGCAATTTGTGCTCGAGCATCAGTCGAAAAATCTATGAGATTTCCAAGAACTTAAGATTGTTGTCGAGCAACCGTCGGGACTGAATCTTGTAACTGTGGAAGTTAGTAAATTCCCCGACCATCTGTTGAGGCTAAATCAAATAGAAGTTATCACGAAAATGATCTGTTCCACAAAGTATATAAGATATGCATCCGCTCGGCCATTTGCCGGGGAAAAAATTCATAGTAGCGTATGAATGTAATAAATGATCCAATGATTTTTATGATAAAAATCCCACTGAGATAACCGTGCCCGAGCATCCGTCGGGGCTCCTTTTGCCGAGATTAAATAGTTGTAGCCGAACGACAATATTGAAAATAATGAACAAATAAATGACATGAGTGCTCTATCGGTGCGCCCCACTATTTATGTGAACAAAATAATTTGTAATAGGGTCGCATAAAAAGTGCCAACTAAAATCGTTACAACAATTGTAATAAAGTCACATGGTCCCTCAAAATTTTTTCAGAGGGAACCGAGTAGTGCAAATATTAGTCAAGTATATCCCGAATGTAAGACATAAGGTTGATTTAGAATTTTTGCAAAAATAATTTGAACTCCAAGCAAATCCTTAATTATAAGTTGGTTTCAAAAATCCTCTTTCACATTAAGATGTGAAGTATGGGGAGGCACCTCTGCTGTGACAAGTTTGCAATAATAAAAAATGTGGTCACAATTAATAGGCAATTAAGAACTATGAGGTAGATAGATGAATAATGCACAGTTGACAGGGGGTATTAGACTCTGGTCGGCCTGCTCGTGGGTTACTCCCGAAGCTGTACGAGTATCAAGTCGTCCTCATCGTGCTGCCGACCAGCCAAAGGAGCTGAAGGAAGTGCTCGCCTTTACCGACGACGAGTTGATGGTGTGCTCGTCCTTGCTCGTTCCCGCCGCCGACCAGCTGATGGTGGTCAGGTGGTGATCTTTCTCGAGCTCGCCGCCCGTTCGCGGGTTTCATGCCTGAAATCTGTGCTCGGAGTGAGGTATGCAAAGCAGTACGATTATCAGGCCGTCCTCGTCGTGGTCGTCGACCAACCGGAGGAGAGGTGCTGCTGCACAGATGAGTTTGCTGCAAGGATGAGAGGTGCTTCGCATAGTGGTCGCCGACCTATGGCGACGTGGATGATGGGTCCTCCACCGATTTTCGCTTTATGGAAGTCTTGCTCGCCACCACTGGTCGAGAGGAGAAGGAACTGGTCAAGGAAAATTCCTGTTGCTCCAGAATATTTTTGCATAAAAGAGCAAGCTTCTGCAATTTTGTTGTTGTCTCACCGATGCTGGGTCATCGGAGTTCGTACTCCTTATGCTTAGAGATGACCGGAAGGGATGACCAACATATTGTTGGCTCTTCTGTTATACGGATTGCCCCTTTTCCATTGTTGTGTGACCATAGATAAATTGAGTAGTGGCTGGTGCCGCCTGGCTGGACGACAGTGCTGGATCACAGGCCGGAGACGACCTCAGGTTGTAGACCGGGGATGACCGGAAGGGAGAACCAGAAATTGGTTGATTTCTTCATGATTTCACTTTTACCGTGTAGATGAAGATAAAGATTGACGGCTTGATTGTGTTTTGATACTCTGTTCGACACGAATGTCGTTGAATGACGTATTTTTTAGAAATTCCCATCTCGAATTCGTGCCCGGAGCTATATATTGATGTGGTTTCAGGATCAACGGTCATGCCGGTTCTCTTTCGTTCTTCTGTGGAGTTGGGTAATTGGGATCCCAGGAGAGAGAAACTTGATTTTTTACATTTATCCCTTCTTATATTTCAGTTGCAGATAGAAAAATTAGGCGAATGATGGTATTCCTCTCTTAAAATTGTTATGAGAGTCCATATATCTAAGGATTCTCCAAAAACTTCGAGTATGAAATTCACGCCTGATTGTGTGCCATAATATGTGAAAACATATCAGTCAAAATAACATCCTTAGAAATTTCGTAAAGATGCAGAGATGATCCCTAACGAAAGAGAAACGTTGTAGGCGGTTATCTCCTGCCGGAGACCATGGGATATGGGAATCAAGATATGATGTAACCCAGCAAATAGCTTTGTTTGCCCAGAAAAATCTGGAGAACGTCCATATCTCTAAGGACTCATAAAAAACTCATTATTATGAAACTGACTATTATGCAGATTCACAAATGAAAATCCAACACAAGATTCATGAATATGAACAATCAGGGTTGAACAAAAAGATGCATGCAGAACATATAATTTATTTGTATGCAGAGAAAGAAAAACTTAGCTCTTGATGGGGTTTCGTGAGTGTAAGCTATTGCATCGCAACGTAAATCTTCATCTTGTCAACAAGAAGGAAAGACTTCGTGTCGTTTCCCATAGACGGCGCCAATTGTGGTGTCAAAAAATCTGGGATATGGGGGGTGCCCATGTACCACGATGTATACACAATAATAAATAAAAGAGAGACAAATATTCACACAGTTCGACCATGAATGGCCTACGTCCACGGTGCTGTTGTTGTATTCCATTAGAATGATGAGAGAGCTTTACATGAGTGTTTCTCTAGCTTCTAAGCCCCCTTTCACAATGGGGGGTGTCCCCTTTATATAGAGTTAGGGGTTACATTAGGGTTACAAATATGGATGAGTCCTATCTTCATGGAGTTTAATTCCAATCAGATACTGCTCCTCGGTCTTCTAGTTTATCAAGGACTCTAGTCGTCCCTATCTTGTTGGAGCGTCTGTTGCTCGCCATCTTGACCGAGGTGCTCGCCACAGGTCACGCTATTATGTAGGCATATTTTTTGCCCCCACAGTCTACATGATAATGATAAGATGAAATTGTAGCTTTTGATGATATGGTTTGTAGTATCACTTCATATAATTTTGTTGATGGATATCTTGGATACTTTAAAGAAAGAACGAAGTGACCGTATTATTGTTATTTATTATTGACTTATTAGATTTAAATTGTTAAATTTTGATTTAGATATTAATATAATTTAGTGGTTGATGAAAAGATGAGTAATAAAATATGAAATTTAGTACGTTATCCCATTTGTAATTTTGTGAACTTTAGCTCAGTTATTCCATCTATGCCAAAAAAAACACATTATATTCAGCATCTATCCCCGTGTCCTATATTTTTCTAAATGTCATGTCGTGTCGCGTGTTAATGCTTCTTAGCTTGATAAAGGGTTCATCAAAACGAAGTACGCAATACAAGAGGAATACAACCTCTAAGGAAAGATGAAACCTCACGGTTTCGTCCAAACAATAATCTTTAGGATTTCTTTGTTAAATCTCTTCACAAACTCTCTAGGGGTTTCAATCTTCGTATGAACATTGAAAAGGCAATCTATGGAGTTCTTATTCCACTCAAGGCTCTAGATAACTTGTCATAGCTCGGCAATGAGTTCGATGGGAGCCAAGTAAAGCATGTGCAGGGGAAGGATCACGGGGAAGACTCGCACAGGATCTCGTCAGCCACACTTGCAGATACATTAAAGCTTGGTCAAGATGATCCCTAGGATCAGCATTACCATTAAAACTTTCATAGTCAGTGACGTAAACTACATGTCAAAAGGCTCCTAAAAATATCTCACACACACTTTTAGAGAGAGAATTACTCTTTTCTATTTTCCAATCAAGTTTACCTCAAATGAGGCTTACATGAGGGTATTTAAAGGAGAGGAGTAGCTTAGGCTCCAAGCTAAGGCCCTAATTACAAAAATGCCATTACTACTCCTTACCTCTAAATAGTCAAGCAAAAGAAAGAAAAATAAAATCACAAAATAAAAGAAAAATAACAAAAGAAAACAAAATGAAATGAAATCCTAAAATGGGGCAAATTTTCATCACTCTCCCCCTCTTAAAACCAAGCTCGTCCTCGAGCGTTTAAAAAAAATTGGGGATTCGTGGGGAGATTCCAAAGATTAGGAGTCAAAAACTTGGGGCCAAAATTTAATTTCTAAAACTTGAGGGGTGCCCATCCCACAATTTCTCTTCTTCTTTTCTTCTCTTCTTCACTTTCTTCACCCAAGCCAACCCTAAAAGCTTCCACCGGGTCAAAGCCATGATTTTGGGGTGGTTAGAAGGGTTTGAGGTTGGGTAGGGTAGCGCAGATGGGTTCCGAACAGGACTAGGGCAAAACCCTAATTTTTCGGGGTGGTTTTGGGGGTTTTGTGAGTCGGAGTGATGTGGGTGAGAGTTCCAGGCAGGTCGGCTAGTGAGGGGGAGTTTTACGGCAGCTGTGGGGCACAGGGGTTTGTCGAAAGTGGGGTGGGGAGGTCGGGATAGGCCGGCGCTGAGGTTGGCAGGCCCATGGCTGCTTTGGTGGTCGTCCCGGGTCAGACTGCTGTCGCCAGTGATCGAGAGGGGTTGGGGTGGAATCACTGCCTAGGGTTTGAAGCGGGGGAGGGGCAAAGGGGGTTAGGGTTGATGGGGTTTGGGGCGGAAGCAGCAGGGGGTGTTGGGGTGGTCGGCGACCAGGGTTTTGGTGTCGGGGCAGAAGGTGGAGGTAGGGCAGGGGTTTTGGGTGGGTGAGGGTAGACTAGTGTTTTGGGAGTTGGAGAAGATTAGTTGATAGTGGGTATCAAATTTTTGATTGAGTTCTTGGGTTAGGACTAGGGTTTGTTTTTGTTGTTCGATCATGTTCCTCAATTCTTGAATCTCTCCATTGTGTTGTTTGGATTTCTTGGGAGCCCTTGTGAGTAGCGTACGATTTTGATAAAAATACACCAATACACCAACACCAATGTGGAGCGACACCCGTTCTAATACCAATATGACGTAAACTACACGTCAAAAGGCTTTTAAAAATATCTAACACAGTTTTAGAGAGAGAATTACTCTTTTCTATTTCCAAAATCAAGTCTACCTCAAATGAGACTTACATGGGGGTATTTAAAGGAGAGGAATAGCTTAGGCCCCAAGCTAAGGCCCTAATTACAAAAATGCCACTACTTCTCCTTACCTCTAAATAATAAATCAAAAGAAAGAAAAATACAATAACAAAATAAATGAAAAATAACAAAAGAAAACAAAATGCAATAAAATCCTAAAATGGGGCCCATTTCCATCAGTTAGTGACTTGAAGCTTTTTCGCGGGGGGTACCATGTGCACATATCTCTAACAAACAGATACTATCTTAACGCAAACTAAGCATCGTACGGGTCAATGACCACGGCTACCCGGGCTTGGTACTTGTGATGCGCCCTCCCTCAACAGTTTGGGAGGTTCCTAAGGTTCGAGTTATGAATCTTATCAATACCACGTTTTCTTACAGATGCACATGTTACTGGAGGGTATATCAGCATTGTCCCATTCCCGATGACGGTGGAGGTGAAAATCGATTTATGGACCGGCAGAGGCAGAAGAATGGATTTGTGTTGGCGGAGGTGGAGGAATGAAATCCTGCACCAGCAAAGCCAACAGAATGTGTTCTTGCGTACTGTTGGATCTTGACTAGAGGTTGTTGATTAGCCTATTGTTGTTGTTGCTGCAATTGTTTCTGTTGTTCGAAGGCCAGAATCTGGGCCACTTGCTCTTGAAGAGCATCTTGACGGACAACAATATTTTGCAATGTTTGAGTAACTTGTCGCCCATTTATAGCCATATCTTACATTCCCACAAACACGCCAAAGAATGTTGATGAAAGTTTGTTCCACGCGCACACTCTCAAAAGAATATAAAGGAAATGTAAAGAACACAAGCCCACAACGAGTTTACCTGGTTCAGCCTGTGTGAAGCCTATGTCCATGAGGTGAAACCGTGAAGGCCATTGCGGAAATTTATCAATAGAGTTTAGAGTTACAAAGATACTCTCTGCAAAGCACAATAACATTGATTTCAGATTAGTTTTACGCACTTCAGTTCCTTTTTGTAGGAGTCCTGTTGGGAGTCAAAACTCCTTTGCCCCCGTCCAATAATGGAGTCCTCGTTTCATCATTTGGTCCTTCATCCTATCATGAATTTTCAGCCAAGAGAGGGATCTTTGGCAATGGGTTGGGCACCTCCAGCTTTTGGCCACATCTGCTCCCCCTTTAGCGTATACTTTGTCAGGCAGAGGAACACTTATCCTGGAGGTACTCTTGAGGAAGACGATGAATATTTTTCCTCAACGTCCATCAATCCAGGGATATATATATATATATATATAGAGAGAGAGAGAGAGAGAGCTGTGCTAAAACAATACAAATTTATAGAATGCAAGTGTTTGAATATCTAAAGCATCATCTAGCAATCACCAAATAATTCTTATATATTTTTTGATATCACTAAATATTTCATAGGCCAAATGATAGCATTTAAGGAATAAAGTTTAGCTAACAACGTTGCTTATAATAGAAAAGAATGGAAAAGGGAATCCATGATGATGATGATGACGAGTACATGATGATGATGATGACGAGGACGACAACGACGACGCAAGCCTTAAAGACAGACAACGAACAAGTATCAGGTATAAATCCTAAAGAGATAGAACCTTCGAATATATCATCAGAGTCCACACAGCCCCAGGAGGGCACTTTTTGTGGCATAAACCAACCACCACCATTATCAAGAGGGCGCTTCAACACAACCCTCCTATAATATGTAGAGCTTTAACAGAAATCTCCAATATACGCCACGGTTTACAATTCTAATTTCTGAAGGAGTAACACCAAAAGTGAGTCAAGTAACATGGAGAGAATGGAAGGGAATCAATTGTGTACCTTGTGGTATTGTTGGCAGATATTTGACACGACTCCAGGTGGGTTGGCAAGTGGTCAAGGATTTTTTCAGTCTGCCCATTCTACTCGATGCTGATAGGGAGGAGCAGTGCTGTCTTCATTTGGAGGCAAGTTTGGCAATCTAAGCCCCAACCTAAGTTGTCTGGAAAGAGTCTAAGCAGGAAATTCTAACAACAGAGTTTAAAGAGGAGGGGCTGCGGACACATGGCTAGCCGTTGTTGGACTTTGCAAGTCCTAGAAGGAAAAGATGGACAACCTATTGTTGCACTGTTGGGTGTCGAGTAACTTATGAGATGTCACTATTTCTCGTTTCCGAGATCCCTGGAGAAAGCAACAATTCGCTTCTTTTGGAGCTTGTGCAGAGAAAGGAATCGATAATGTTTTCAAGGCGTCGAGACATCTCCAGCTAAAGCTGCGTTATAGTTTGTTGAGTACTTTCTATTTGTAGATCAAAGAAGAGTTCCCATATTCTCTATCTTTTTTGTAGACTTTAGGAGGAATTTGAGGGGAGAATTGACTGTAGTCTGTGTTTACATTTATGAGGGAAGGTGTTTTTTGGTGCCTGATCCCCTCTTTTCTCTTCCTGACATACATAATACATATTTATGCGCTTACTTCCCAAAAAAATTGATTACAACTCCAGGGGCTATAGATGCATCTGAAGGGCAGGAAATTATGATTTTTAAATATAGCTAACGTAACACAACAAATGGCACACAAGAGCAAGCCAAAAATAAAAAATAAAAAAATTCGCTCTTCACTAAAATGTAAACTGATGAGTGGTCAATGGCCTTATTTATAGGGATAAGGTATCTATCTTGCTAGACAACAAAACCTAAAAAGATAAAAAGACTAAAATGGGCACACAAATAAACTCCAAAGGAATATTACCCATTTACCTAATATAACTAGCAAGCATACTAACCTAAGGTCCTAAACTTAAATAAAATAACGAAATATAATAAAAGTTTAACAAAATTAAAAAGTGTACAATTCGTGATATTACAATAAATCCCCCGTACTCCTCTATTATCATCACTCTTCCCTTCTACGAAAAAGCTTGCCCATGAGCTTTGAAAGTTGGAACCTAGTGCAAAATCCCCAAAATATGTGGCCAAAGAGGGCAAAAAAAGGCCTTCAAAATAATTTTCTGAAAAATTAGGGAGGACTCGATCATCCAAATAGTCCTCCAAATTTGGGACAAAACAAAACTTCATAAACTCCAAAATTTCAGCCTCAAATCAGCAGTCAAATGGCTCATTCAACTCTAACCCAAAATATCTCAAGCAGCAAACCCAAAATATTAAGGTCCAAATGGACCAGCTTACTTCCTCCTATTATAAGAGCCCTCAAGATAAAAGAACAGGCCCAACCAGCATAATATTTTATTCTTCAACACAACAGGCCCAGCATATTTGGGAAGAATTTTAGGGTTTCTAGGCCAAACCTCCCGCCACTCCTTGCTGCAGCACCAAGTGTCCTGCCGTTGTGTCCTCACTGGGGACTTCTCCGGTGGGTTGTTCTCGCTATCCTCTTTGATCTTCCCCATCTCTACCTTTTTTCTCAAGCTTTTCTTCTCTCTCGACCTTTTCTCAAACAAGCCCAAACCCACCTGAGTCAAAAACCACCCTAGGTTAAAACAGAACCCATTGATAGAGTCTCCGAGCACCGTAATCGGTGTTGAGGGCCGCAAAAAAACTTGCAGAGTCGCTGGCACTGAGTCACGATTTTACAACTAACCTTTTTGTTTTTGGATAAGACGAGGTCAAATACCAATTTGACGTAACAGGACAAATGGCACACGAGCAAACCAAATAAAGAAACTCCCATTTTTTAACTAAAATGTAAATTCGCTTGTTGCATGCACGTCTCGAAAATTGATGATGATGTCACACGCAGAAGAAACTAATAACAATCTACCAATTTTTTTTCAAACAAATAATTATATTCATGAAAGTCTATATATAACGGGAGGCCTTGTCCTTTAATCAATTGTAAAACTAAAGAGATCTCAACTCAACAAAGCATTTTCCCAATTATTTGGCGTCGGCTGTAAAACTCAAGAGATCTAACTATGGTAAATAACTATCCAAAAAGCAGTGTTCTAAAAGGCGCGCCTATGCTTGCGGCTTGGGAAAAACGCCTCGCCTTGAGCCTTTTACGCCTTATTCTTGGTAAAAGGCTCAAGGCGCACTTTTTTTTAAAAAAAAAAAACGCTTTAGTGAAACGATATCTCCTTTTAAAGACTTTTTTTTTTTAAATCGGACCAATATCTCATTCAAAACAATCAAAAGACAAATGGTATCCCAAACCTCTCTACCTCTCATCCAAAAAAACGCGCGTTTTTTTTTTTTCTTAGTATTTAAAAAATAATAGTATTTTAATTTGCTTATATTCAGATATATTTGAAGGTATGTACCATTTTAGTATTTTTAATAGCCTTGTTATAGTTAAAAATGTTAAAATATATTTAAAAAAGGACTAAACGCCTTTTTACGCTTAAGACCCGCCTAGGGTTCTAAGGTTTAAGGCTTGGCCTCCGCCCTCGGTCACGCCCCGCGTTTTTTAGAACCTTGCTAAAAAGGAATTAAACATAAACATGGAACTAGAAAACAAAGTAATTAAAATTCTAATCATTGTTGTCACTATCATACGATGCATGATACGATACATTCTCGAGTAAAACAATATGATACACAGCAACTGTATAGTACAAAACACGTAATGTCTTTATACTAACTTTCAATTAGATATGTCCAGTCCAACAATGCTAGTAACCCAATACGTAACTATTGGAGAATAGGCGACTCACAACTAGACTAAAATTGATGTGAATTATATGTGTGGGGAATTTTCGGCATTTTCTTATTATAGTAACTTTCCTTTTATTATGTTACATTTTTTAGTCGTAGTTATTAACGCATATGATGATCTTTATACAAAACTAGGAACACAAGAAAGGGAAAGAAGTATATATAAGTTGGCTAAACATGGGGATAAAAAAACAAAAGATTTTATTGACGTTAAGAATATTAAAAGTGAGGATTTGAGAGTCTTAGTCTAGAATGAAGAGATTAAAAAAATGTGAAAAGTTTATTTTGAGAGGCTATGGAATGAAGATAATGGGAGTAGATCGGATATGGAGGAATTTAGGGAGACTAGAGAAAATATTTTTGTAGAATTAGGGCAATGGAGATTAGGATTGCTTTAAAGAAGATGAAAACAGGGAGGGCCGGATGTTATCCCTATTGAGGTTTGGAAGTGTTTAGGAGTGTCTTGATTAACAAAGTTGTTTAATAGAATTATAATGAATGATAGAATGCCCAATGAACGGCCAAATAGTATTTTAGTACATATTTATAAAAATAAAGGTGATATACAATGTTGTTTAAATTATCATAGTATTAAGTTAATTAGTCATACAATGAAGCCTACCTTGGGAGAGAGTGATTGAAAATAGATTGAGATTGGAAACAACAGTATATGAGAATTGGTATGGGTTTATGCTTGGGAGGTCAACAATGGAAGCTATTTATTTATTGAGGAGACTAATAGAGAGGTATAAGGAGAAAAAGAAGAATCTTCATATGATTTTTATAGATTTCAAAAGGTGCATGATTGAATACCTAGAGATATAATATAGTAGGTTTTACATAAAAAAGGACTGACTCGTAGTCGTAGATATATCTATGTGATTAAGAATATGCAAAATGGTGCTATGACTATAGTAAGGACAACGGCCGGAGAAAGTTGTTAATTCTCAATTAATGTAGGTTTGCACCAAGGTTCCTTATCTTTTTGCTCTTGTTATGGATGAATTGACCGAACAAATACAAGATGAGGTGCCACAATGTATACTATTGCAAATGATATCGTTTTAATTGACAAAACCAAGGCAAGGATCAATGTTGGATTAGAAGTGTGGAGAGAAACTCTAAAAACATGAGCGTTTAAAATAAGTAAAACTAAAACATAGTATGTGGAGTGTAATTTTAGTAATGATAGGAAGACAAATGGGGATGATGAAACTTGATGGTCAATAGATACCTAAAACTGATCATTTTTGCTATTTAGGCTAAATTATCCACAGAGATGGAGATATTAGTGAAAATTGTTACTCATTCTGTAAGGACAAATTTCCAATTGAGTCAATTTGTAAGTGTTGGCTTAATTCCGGACAAAACTATGACGTTTGAGTTGAAGACATAGTGGCCAAGCATAGATTGAAGATATCATCATTATCGGCTTTCGTGCCATGTTTAATGTCAACAACCTTTCAAGTTTTCCTTGGTCTCTAAAAGTATGAATGCATATGATATATAGAGTCCCTTGGAAATTTATTTTGGGTGTCATTTATTTAAACAAAGTATAAAATGATTTTTTATTATTTTTTTATTTTTTATAGAAAATAATTTTTTCTGAAAAGTCGTTCGAACGAAATTTGAACCTTGTTCGAACGAGATCCCCGAGTCGTTCGAACGAGATATCAAACGAAGTTTTTCTCTTCAATCTCGTTCGTAGTATCGTTCAAACGACATTAACGTCAACAATCTCGTTCGAACGAGATTTAAAAGTCGTTTGAATGACATTATAGTTTTTGACAGTTTTCGTCAGTTTTCTACAAACCACCCACTTCCCCACTTCTTTTTTACATACTTTTAAGAGTACGGGAATAACATTTTTTGAGTGACTTTTTCCAGATTTTCAAGGGTCGTTGAGAGCCAAAACTTTAACCAAAAAGTCCCTTTAGTTTTTGTGATTCACAAAAATTTAATTCCACACAAAAACTAGTTTACACCCAATAGTTTATTTTGATCCAAGTACCAATATATATATTATTCTTTGAGATCATCATGTTGGCACCAGGGTTATAGTTTCCTACAGAGGATTCCGTTTTGTTGATTCATGGTGTACATACGAAGGCAGACTTCGTGTATTGACAGTAGTTGTGCCCCATCGGTGGACTCCGAGACGAAGGTGGATTCCTAAGTTGTCGACTAGACGGAGGTAGAAGAACGAAGAAGCATCGAGGCTTGCGAGGGCGTCAGGTGTTGAGTAAGTCTTTCTGTCGTGTCTTGTGTAAAACCATACCTAGTGGACTTGTGGTTAGGTCGTCCGAGGTTTTTCCCGTTGTGGGTTTTCCTCGTACATCGCATCGTTGTGGTGTATTTATTTTTAGCTTGCAAATCTTCACGTAAATGCATGCTTAGGCTTAAAAAGATAAAAATCGGTTTAATCACAACATTTGTTTAAATTGGTGCTAATTTAATTTTGCATAAAGTTTAGTGTAATTTAATTCAAGTAAATTTGGCAAAATTCATGTCTGGTTTGTTTGGATAATTTGGAACTTGAATTGAATTAATTTTGTTTAAGAAATTTAAATATTTGTTTAGTTTAATTTAGTTTTAATTTTGAAGAAATTAAAATCTCGGGTGAAAATTAAAATTTGGAATATTGTGTGAACCATCTCCCATTTGAATTTAAATATTGGCATATAATTCTAACAAGTGGTATCATAGTGGGAAGGCTAAATTATTGCGTTAAGATCATTTTTGGGTTTAAATATGGAAAATATTCCTTTTTCAAAATTTCCTATTTTTTATGGTTCCAACTATGCGTATTGGAAAGCGCGTATGAGGTCGGCACTTAAATTGTTAGATGAGTGGGTTTGGCAATCGATTGTTAAAGGGTGGTCCCAACCAACATGTCTAGAAGGAGTGAGAATGAGCTTAAACTAGCAAACTTTAATTCTCGAGGTTTAAATGCTCTTTTTAGTGTGGTCACACCGGATAAATTCCGCAAAATAATAACGTGTGAGACGTCAAAGGAGGCATGGGGTATACTCCAACTCACCCATGAAGGTACAAATGTCGTTAAAGCTTCTAAACTTCAAAACCTAACCACTCAATTTGAAACAATTAAGATGCTAGAAAGTGAAACTTTTGATGAATTCTATGCGAGATTGTCCGATATTGTGAATTCATGTTTTAATTTAGGAGAAAAGATACTCGACAACCGTGTCGTAAAGAAAATTTTGAGGTCATTACCCGATAGATTTATTCCAAAAGTGACCGTTTTAAATTCTTTAGGCACTTTAGACTTTACGAATCATGAAGAGCTTGTAGGTGACTTACAAACCTATGAACTTGACATGTTTCACTCCAAGGATGAGAAGAAGAAAGATAAGGGCATTGCTTTGAAAGGCCGGAAGGAGGAAATATCGGTTTCGGATGTTTAGTTTGAGATTGACTCGGATGATATGGCTTTGTTTGCTAAGAAGTTTAGAAAATTTCTCAAGATTAATAAAGAGAAACTTAACATTGATTATAAGAAGTTTGAGAAGTCTAAGCATAATAAAGCCGAGAAATTCCCTAAAAATAGTAATGAAGACCTTAATAGGGACGAGTCAAATAGATGTCATAGTTGTGAGGGCTATGGCCATAGGGCATTCGAATGTCCCACTAAACTAAGGAAGGAAGGCAAGAAACCAATTTCATATAATGCCACCCTTAGTGAGAGTGAACCGGAAGAGGGACCCGATTCCACCATTGAGCGCAATTTTACCGCGTTCATGGCTTGTCATGTGAGTGATAGTGAAAAACCTTCCGTTTATGATACCTTAATACATGACACTTCCAAGGCCATTGTTTGTGAATCCCATGAGTTTGCCCATCGATGGGGCAAGGCTACCATCACACACACGGAGTCCATCATACGAAAATAGAACACGGAATCCTCCGCATGAAACGATCTCTATGGTGTAGAGAATAAAACGAGGTGCCAAAATAATGATCTCAAAACATATATTAATGAGAAGCTTGGATCATAAACAATTGGGTGTAAAACTTGGCTTTTGTTTTGAAGATTAAACCATTAAAGACACAAAAACTCCAAAGGACTTTTCTTAAAGGTCTCTATCTTTAGAAGTCGAAAAAAATCCCAACAAAAAAATCAACTCCCGCACTACTAAAAAGCTTGGGAAAAAGTAGTGGGAATAATGGGGAAAAACTGCCAAAAAACAGCTCATTTTTGGTGAAAAACTGTAATCTCATTCGAACGAAAACCAGAATCGTTCGAACGACATATCGAACCACAAATCAACGAACCAAAAAAGAATCTCGTTTGAAGTCTCGTTCGAACGAGGTTGTTCGAATGAGATTTCAGGCCATGAATCTAGATAGTTTCGATACGAACGCATATCCGCTAGTTTCGCATTTTTCTGATTTTTTTTTACTTAGTTATAATTTTTTTACGAAAAGGTGTCCAAGAACAAAATCTTTAGATCGTATGAATGCAAAAAAAAAAATTGACTAAAATTCTAACACCCAATAATAAATTTCCAAGTCTCAACATGATATAAGCATTCATACTTGAGAGATCCTTGGACTGTTGATGACGAACACAAGGTACGAAACACGGCATATGATGTGATCTTCTTTGACTTGGCCGCTACGTCTTCAACATAATTGTCATAGGCTTGAAAGGTCACAAATAAATTCTATCCTATGAAGAGTTTTGCCCAGAATTAAGCCAACACATACAAATTGACTTAATTGGAAATTTGTACTTACAATTATAATGTCTCATCATTGTATATTTTGCGCACTATTTATTTAGAGCCTAGAATAACTATGATTCCATCCCATGAGAGAAAATAATACTCAAGATAAAAAATAATAAAACCTCAAGAAAGGATGCAAATGCAAAGCACAAATGCAAAGGGAGTCTTACAAAAATTATGTTTTGCACATAAAGTTAAATTTTCAAATCGGTAACCAACTATAGTTAATGTGTGTGTGTGAAACAGATTTCAAGAAAAAAGTCTTCCTAGCTTCGAATACACCCCCACTTCAAAGAGACCAAAAACAAAATTTGGATGCAAAAGCTAGAAACAATGTACCTCTGCAACTCAAGGAGCAAGGAATTGAGCACAAACGAACTACGAAGCCATTGAGCGAATTTTTTTGAGTAAATTTATTTTTGTGCTGGAAGGATTCCTTGATTCTCGCAGGAGACCATTTTAGATATACTTGCCTTATTGTCATTGGCTTTCCGTAATATTTATGTATATGTAGCTCCTGTAATGTGTTGCGCTCCCTCTGGAGCCTTCCTATTTTTAAAACAAAAGGTAAGTACAGATACCAGGTTGTATAGGGATCCTCTCACTTAAACCACAAGAGTTGTCTATGTGACATATAATAACTACATACACAAATATAATTAAAACTTAATATTTAACAAACTTTATAAAAATAAAAACAATCCTTTAAAATATAGTTGCCCAATCATTCAATTCTTATTGAGAAATGATGTTAATTTCCAAAGTTGTCGAAAATAATATAATCACTATAAGTGACACCAAAGTGCTTCTACAGCCCTAGAGGCCTACTAGTATTGATGGCAAATCATATGGGAACCAATACCAAAATTATCAATACTGCTGGAGAACACCAGACAATAAAGCCTATAGATGGAAAAAAAAAAATTCCAGATAAAGTTAAACTTGATAGCAAGAAGTTCTTTAAGTAACATTAAATTTTAAACTACTCATCCAAAAGCAATATTATGCACATACCTCAAACTGCTCAAGAATTAACCATCAGCATGATTCCACAACTACAGGAGCCCACCAACATATAGATTAACAAGGCTTCTGGGCAGCCATATATATACAAGAGTATTGATAAGGACATCAAAAATCACAATGGAACAGATAGCATAACAGAACATTTGCCAGATCTTTAGTCCAGCTATTTTATGTCAGCTTCAAAGTTCATGACCAAGCCAGATACAAATTTCGACTTCTGAGACCACTTTGATCGCAATAGAGGGGCCTGTAATAAGCGTTGCTAATCCGGTCGGTAATTAAGTAAAACCATCAAACTGGTTATGTAGTTAATTTCATACTGTGCAAGTAAAACCATCCAACTGGTAATGTAGTTAATTCCATACTGGCATGAACATAGTATGGAAGAATCTATAAAGTAAAGTAAAAAGGTAATGTATGTTCCTTACTCTGCCTGGCAATCAATAAATTATATACAAGGACGGAGAATCCAATATTGTAGTCAATCAAGCCATCTGCCAAGGAAATGTTGAAGTCCTACCACACCATATATCAAGGCACGATGAAGTGAAATGTGTGGCACGGTTAGGTTCGTGTAACTGAGCATCTATTGAGATAGATACATTCTAAACAACAAAAACTAAGGTAATAAAAGATATGGATAAACGGGTAACAAAAAGTAAGGTAAATTTTTTTTTTTTTTTTATCAAGCTAAACTTTCGCTTCTCTCACCTTCTTTTCAATTTGGAGAGAGTTTCCATTAAAGGCTTCAAAGCGTAAAAAACTCTCTTTCTATTTCCCTTTCCTTTTTGATTAAACTTCCAAACTTGAGAAACGATGCACTTTCTATCCATTTTAAAGCATCCCAACAAGCAGAAAGCCCTGCAAGACACAGCTAGGTCTTCACTAGGAAAGTGGAAATTATAATTGTCACTTGGGATAATGTTCCATCTTTCAATCAAATATGTATATTAGTGGCATATTTATGTCTCTGTGTAAATAGGTTTTAAGTAATCTATGAACATTAAGTTAGCAGTTAGCTATACCTTCAAATATAGTGGTATTCACCTCATCACTGAATCGTTCTATAGTTTTAGAACAAGAAATGAGCTCGTCTTTTTAGAATGATTGAACCGAACCAACCCATAATTTTGTTTGGGTCTCATTTCAACTCTTAATTTTTATTTCTTTATTTATCCAATAACGGTCAACACGTTTTACTTAAACAAGAACCATTAACAATTTATCGAAAAATTAACAATGCAAACGATTATTATAATTATGGGAGAGTGAAATACCCCATAAACTATACAATTTGGAAGAAAAAAAAAACTACTACTTTTAGTGCAAAACAATCCCCTGAACTACGCATTTTGTTGCAAAGACCCCATTTTGAGTACTTTTTAGAGAGAATTTTTCGCGACATACAGGGTAATATCTGAGCAAATAGTTCGAGGGAGTTCTATTTAAAAATTATTCAAGGAGATGAGCAAATAGTTCAAGGGAGTTCTATTTAAAAACTATTCAATCATCATCATCATCATCACCACTAGGGTTAATTAATTGCAAATTTGACCATGGGGTTGATTTTGAATATTAGACCAAGTGTTTCAATTTTTGCAATGTTAACCCTATTCTTTTTAAATTGTTCAATTTCAACCCTCCATTAAATCTACTATCAAATAAATTAACGAAAGGCGAAAATGCGTCACTTACATGGCATTGTCTCCGATGAATGGGTGTCATGTGGTAATTTTTTAACGATAAGTAATAATTTAAAGGGTAAATTGCACCTAGCCCCCCTCAACTATCTCGAGATTGCGAGCCCACCCCCTCAAGAAAAATACCCGACAAACTCCCTTCCCTTAACAATCAAATTGTTGCAATAAACACCGGAAACCGGGTTCCCTCCATTTTTAGAGGTAAATGGACAAGAACACCCCTGGAAAAACCCAAAAAAAAGAGAAGTAATATAAAAAACAACTAAAACCCAAAACTAAAAAATCTTTAAAAAAAAAAAAAACTAACCTCTCTCTCAACAGCCATTTTCAAATCCAATTTCAATTTCAAACCCAATTTCAAAAAAAAAAACTCCTCCCACCCCCTCCACCACCCATCCCCACCCCCACCACCCAAAACTAAGTTCGCAAGGATGAAGAAGAATCCGGCCTGGTTCCATTACAAATCTAGCGATTCTCTACCGGAAAGGCTTTCGTCAGTCGTCTTCATCGGCAATTTATCATCGTTGTTGACATCGCTCACAACCGAAAACTGATCTCTCGTCATTACATAAACAACAAATGGTTGAAGATCAGCCACGGCTAGAGCTTCTGTACCAGAATTTTCACAAGCCGACCGTTTGTCATCTCTGACATGTTCGGTCATGACAGGATCAAAACCCAAGGGTTAGCAATCAGTCGCCGATCTCCACCACCAGCAATTGATCTCTAAAATGGAACAAATCCCAATTCGACCCAGTTCATATTAGCAAAAAAGATTGGTCCGCCAACCTTTGTCGAACCTGTTTTACCATACCATCAAATCGATCAGAGAGAAATGAAAAATATCAGAATTGGGCAACTTGATTTCAGATTTGGTTGTTGTGCTTGAGTGTTTTGGTTTGGGTGTGTTGTTGTGGTTTGCCGACGGGGAGCAACGGGTTGGCCATGGTGGGTTGTCGGCGGGGATATTGGGTGGTGGTGGTTTAGTTATTGATTTTGGTTTGTTTTTGTTTTTTATTTTAGTTGTGGGTGTTTCAATGGTGGGGTGGAGGGGGTTGTGTGATGGAGGGGGGAAATTTTTTTAGGTTTTAGGTGGTGGGTGGTTTTGATGGATTTTTGGTGGGGTGCAGATAGTGGGAGAATGAGGAGAGAGAGAGAGAGAGAGAGAGAGAGAGAGAGAGAGAGAGAGAGAGAAGGGGGTTTGAATTTTAAAATGGGTTTAAATTTGAAAATGGATTTTTTTATAGTTTTTTTGTTTTGTTTTGGATTTTTCAATTGGGTGAGGGGCATATTAGTCAATTTGTATAAAAAATGGTGGGAACTAGGTTTCGGGTGTTAATTGCAACAAACTGATAGTCAAAGAGGTGAGTTTGTCGGATATTTTTTTTAGGGGTGTGACCCGCAAACCCGAGATAGTTTAAGGGGCTAGGTGCAATTTCCCTAATTTAAAATTAGAATCAAAATTTTTTAATTACATTAAAATAAATTATAATTTAACTCTCTCTTCCACTCTACCACCTTCACCCCTTCTAAATCTACCACCTACTACCTCTGCATCCACCAACTCCACCAGCATAACCTGCCATCATTTCCACCACCACCTGACACCAACTCCACTACCACCATCCCCATCGCCGCCTACTACCACCTCCACGGTTGCACTTGCAAAAAATCTAAATCAATTCTGTAAATACCACAACAATCATACCAATGTAAATAATCTGAAAAATTAGCCCCAAAGATTCATATCGATTTGTATTTTAAGTACCAGTTTAACCAAACCCATGAAACCATTGCGGGATAATGGTTATTTAATGGGGCATGATACGTCTCGTTTCTCTCTCACAAAGGGAAACAAACTAATACCTGATAACAAAGAGAGAAATTCAGTGAAGGTTCTACGCTTCTCTTGACCGCAAAGAAAATTGAAACCGATTGAAGTTCCCATCAAATCAAAACCCATTTGATTTAAAACACAAGATGAGTTTGATTTTTCCAAACAATCTGTAATCGACTCAAATATTTGCAATCACAAAAGAAAATGAAACACAAATACATAGATGAGAGAGAGAGAGAGAGAGAGAGAGAGAGAGAGGTGGGATGGAGGAGATGGTAGGTGGGGTGGCGGTAGGGTTCTCTATAGGGGCAGACAGAGAGAAGGAGTGAAAGGGGGGGTTAATGAGGTTTAATTTTTTTATTTTTTTTATTGATGATCAATTAAAAAATAGAAATTAAAATTATATAAGTGTGTACAATCAATCTTTCGTTAATTTATATGACGGTAGATTTAACGGGGGGTTGACATTGAACAGTCTAAAAAGAATAGGGTTGACATTGAAAAAGTTGAAACACTTCGTCTAATATTCAAAATCACCCCAAATATCAAGGTCAAATTTGTAATTAATCCTTATTACTATTACCAGTATTAATATTTTCTATTATTATTATTAAAATATTACAAGTCATAAAAACACATACATCAACTATTATAGAACGCCAAGAGGAATTTCAGTTATTGAAGCTCCATCTCATTTTAAGAGTCAAAAATTACCCTTCAAACTATTACCCCTCAAAACAATTTAAATGATATAAATGTAATCTTTTATTTCCAACCCACTAACTAACAGGTACTTCATTGTAACTGCCTACCATTCCAAACCATATTAATAAAACTCCGTCTCCCCACATAAGTCCCAACATCCCTTCTTACTAGACGTCTTTCCAACTGGGCATTTTCTGCTAGTCTCTTTATATTTCTGTTTTGTTTTTGTTTGCCTTTAACCATCACATTTTATATTCTGATCACTTTAATTTGTATCACAACCGAATGTTATTTGCAGTTTTCCTCCGTAACCCCAACAAGGTAACTTTGGTAATTTTTGTGATCTTAATCTTTGATTAATGTTGCACACACATTGTGTGCCCGATGGCTAGTGTGTGTGTGTGTGTGTGTGTGTGTGTGTGTGTGTGTATATATATATATATATCTATATATATATATAGAGAGAGAGAGAGAGAGAGAGAAGATTAGCTATAGTAGTTCAGTTTGGTGTGGCTTGGACGTGGAGTAAGGATTCAGGACACAGAATTCAACTCAAGAACCAAAACCAAATCGAACCTTGGTTCTCCAATTTCCATAACTTAAACCACCAGTAACATAACTAAACCAACCCACGAACCTCGACTTGATTCTATTCCTCAGGTTAATTGATTATGATGAATCCCCCTGATGTTGGCACACTTGACGTGTGTCTGCTCAAGAGGCTTGGCAGATTGAGGCATGTAAGATTGTACTTTGATTTCTAAATTACCACTGTTTGAAGATGACTAGGGTGAATGGATTGCTTATTTCTTAGCTATCAACCCTCGCAAAGGACACTTTGTGAGCTAATTGGTAACTACTTGAAAGTTAAGCCAATAATTTACTTGAAACATTTTTTATGAGCTTATGTTAATGTGGAACCATATTATTGAGCCATTCAGATAGATATGCCTAAGAACTCCTCGCCTAGTAAGATGCTCCAAGAAGAAATAATGTCGGAATGAAAGCAAAGTGAACATAAATTAATCAGGGATGACATTAACATTAAACGGTTCAAAATTGATTCAACATCTCGAATGAGATGGCAATTTGGTTTTAATGCTAAGATATCCTTAACAATTTTTCATACAAAGGGACGAAACCAATTATACAGGGAGTATATACAACAAGAAAACAAAAAATAATAGTGTGGTCTAATCCAAACGCAACCCTGACAATAGAGAATAGTTAACGCGACACGTTAATGGACCAAAAGAAAGAATATTAATTGGGTTGCCCCAATGGGGAATAGGTACATTTATAGTGGTTTGTGAGAAGAATATTCTCCTAAAGATCCTAATTAATTGCGAAAATTCTTAGTACTAATGAGGTCATGGGTGATCACTCATGGGTGATTCCAATCATGACATCACTAGTAGAATATCCTTAACACTGAGTTTAATATCGAACTAATGAAAATAAAATAAACACAAGAAAACAAAACGGTAGAAATAAAAGATATCACAATTAAACCCCTTGCACTCTTAATTCACATCACAATCCCTCCTTTAAAGAAAGCTCTTCAACAAGCCTTAGAGGTCGGAGACGCATGTGAACTATATGAAAATTTTAATTCTAGACCTCAACTTCAAGTACCCCTTTAACTCTTGACCCCATCCTACCACTCAACAACCCCAATGAAGCTCTCCGGATGTCAATTAACGCCCCAAAACCCTGCGATGAAGCACACTAGTGGTCATCGGTGCTCGGTTGTTGCAGAATTGTCATCGCAACGGCAAAAGAGTAACAAAAACCATTGCCTTAAGCCTCCAAACCTTTTACCGGACATGAGTACCACTCTGCGGCATCGGACAACATTAATCGGAGGCTCAACGCATGCATCGGCAAACCAACCAACCAACCCAACCCCCCAAGACTTCTTTTCTGCCAACTCTATTAGTTTGCAAAAATTATAACCCTAAACTTATGCCTTTCCATCAACATTCATAGTCCCCTCCCTTGTCTTTCCAAAACGACACATTTGACCCCAAGATTTTAAAGCAAGTTCAAAATATTGCGAGAGAGCCCTTCCCTCATCTCTAACTTCATTTAAACTCTTATATGTTGGCGGAGCAAATCCTCAAAATTATCATATACGAAATCAAGTCGTGGAAAAATATTCAAGTCTCTTGGTATAATAAGGGCATGGGGATGATCGATATGAGAAGTATTGTCTAAGGATGATCAAGTGTAATACGATGATTGGTTATCTGAAGGGCTAAGCATGAGAAAATCGAGTCGTCAGAGATTTGTGTATCCGTTGATGTTATCGTATGTCGTTTGTCATTTGTCCTTACATGAGCCATTCCATGTGGCCTTGTTACTTTTATTTCCTATAGTTGTCTCCCCTCCTTTCATGCTGCTTCGACCAACATACCAAGCTTATTGATGGTTGTTGAGATTCCCTCAAATACTCTATTGGGGATTTCTTCAATATCTTTGTTGAGGATTGTTTAATTACTCGAGACTAGATATTGAGATGCCGAGAGGTGTTCACTATCGGGGACTTTTATCCCATTTTCGTGCAAGACGCTGGAATCTGTATCAAAGATATCTTCGATAATTTGTTAATAGCTCACACTCACTTTCGAAATGTGGAGTCGTATTGTGTCAATGACTTCTTGCTTTTTGGGTTAAAAGATGATATTTATATGGAAGTTGCTCTTGTTAGTGGCCCTGAGATTAGTTTGTGCTTCGGTGAACTTCATTGGACCCGAGTATATACCCATTATGGGATGCGTTTCAAGTCCTTTTTGAAGATTAAGATGCAAGGACTAACATTAAAGTTGTTAATTAGGTGTTCATTTTGGGTGTCTTGGCCTTATCTAGCATTGTTTTCCCCCTCCAATGAGTCAAAGGATTTCACTCTGTCTCTTCTTTTATGCTTAATCGTAGCCCTGGGGCTCAGCTACATAGGGGTCACGCCCGAAGACTCTTTGTCTCTCTTTTCTTCTAGTTACAGTAATGTTTGGAAGAGGGTGACCATGGAAGTTGGACTCATTTATCATGATGGTGGAACTGGCGGATGGGGTTACGGGTGATACGACAAAGTCACATTAACTTCAAGGTTTTTTTAGAGAAGGGTGTAAATTTTTAGGCAAATCGAAATTGACGTGGCACCCAAAATAAAGAATAACCAAGATAGTCACAAAATGTATTGTATTAATTAATCTGTCTAGTAGAGAATATTCTTCTAGAGAAAACAGTAATACTAGTGAGGTCATAAGTGATGACACCAAGGTTTTAAAAGGCGCGAGGCGTAGTTGAGGTGTTTTGCCTCTGTGAGGCGAGGCGTAAGCCTCGAGGCGGTCCGAGGCGTAAGCATCAACTTTATATAGGGGTGGCAATTTGGGCACGAACACGACAACACGACACGATCCAACACGAAATTGACACGAAATTAAAACAGCTTGTCGTGTTCGGGTCGTGTTCGGGCCAGACTTTTTTGGCCCACTATCGGGTCGTGTCGTGTTCGTGCCAGGAAATTGACCCGATATTGGCCCGAAATTGGCCCGTTAGAGCCCAATTGCAACACGATAAGAAAATAACCCAATTATGTCCCAATTACAACCCAATTGTGTCCCAATTAGCCCAAATAAGAAACTCCATCTCGTGAAAAAAGAAAACACATCTTCAATTAGCCCAACGGGTTATCGTGTCCAGTCGTGTCAATCGTGCCAATTTGGCACAATTTTTTTTTTCGTGTTACTCGTGTCGGGTCGTGCTACTAATGGGTTGTGTTCGTGCTAGCAAAAAAAACATGCTAGCATGTCGTGTCGTGTTCGTGCCAGATAAAATTGTGTCGGGTCGTGTCGGGCCAGACCTAAACACGACCCATTGGCCCGAATTGCCACCCCTAACTTTATATATATATATACAGCGAAAAAAAAAATATATATATATATATAGCAACAAATATACAGCAGCAACATATATATATACATAAACATATATTTATATAACCCAAAAAAGATGCAACATCTATATATATATGTGTGTGTGTACAGAAGAATATATATACATAAACGTATATTTATATAGCCAAATCTTAAAAAAAACGGGGGGATACAAGCGAAAAAGGGAGTATTACCTGATAGAGAAGACGATCGGCTGTTTTCCTGTGTGTAAATGGTTCAGCACTAGGGTTTCCCTTAGAGAAGACTATCGGTTGTTTTCCTCTGTTTTCTGTTACATACGACTTTTTTTTACTGGTTTCTCCTTAAAAAAAACACGTGGCTTTTTTTTTTTTAACAGCCAAAAACTGAGGTGGACACCTCATACGCCTCAAGGCGTTATGCCTCAAGGTGCACGCCTCTCGCAGACAAGGCGTAAGCCTCACTGAAGTGCACCTGAGGCGTAAGCCTCACACCTGCTTCCCTCTGCCTCGCCTTGAGGCGCCCCTCGTTTCGCCTTTTAAAACCTTGGATGACACCTAACGCTGACATCGCCAATCTAAATTTCCTTAGTACTAACTATAATATCTATATCTAGAAAGGCCACGATATCAGCCTCTTCATATATGGAGGCAAACCGGCAAACATACGCCTCTCCCAGACCCCGCAATTAAATGGGAGCCTTGTGCACTGGGTATGACCTTTGTTATATTTAACTAATAAAAATAAGATAAAGGCAAAAGAATATTACAATCAAATGCCTTGCACTTTTCACATCAGAAGTAAAGAGAAAATAATATTATTCCCTCCCAAAGGTCCACCATATATAATCAAAAAAGAATGAACCAACTAAAAAAAATATCTTTAACCCAAAAATAAAACAAAATTCGTAAGGATATGGGCCAACATATTCACTCTCTCTTGTTTACTTTCATTCCATGGACCGCCATATCCCAATACTTAGACATTAACCTTCAACAAACACCCCTTCCACTGGGGGGTGCACAGTGAGAGGACTGCTCAATACCCTCAATTGATATTGCACAAAATGAGGTTGAAAAGTGGAAGTCCATTTGGGAAGGTATGTCAGGGTTAAATTTTCTTCTTTAACCTTCGCTAAGAAGAAAAACATAGAGTTATGAAGTTGAAAAAACTGATCTCAACAATTAATTACAAGAGCGTAGAAGACACTTGATTAATAAATTTCATTTTCTATTTCAAGCCTACATTAAGTTCCTTAAATATTTGCATATCAATATCCCATGCAAATCAAGCGAGCCTTCTTTTTCCTTTTTCATTAATGATATTGAGGGAGAAATCAACCAGGGTGTTTTCATAAAACTTTAGCATTAAGAGCAATCATAATGGAACTTTAGGATTGTAGAAATACCTTTACACACCCCATGCACCATATTATGCAAAGTAATATGATGTTTTAAACCGATGTTCTAGAAATGTGGGTCTCTATTGTACACGGTACGTTGATTTAGTCCTTATGTTACATGGCAGGGGTAGAGTTAATATTCAATTTTGGACTATGAAGCACCGACACTCTCCCGAAAGCCACGAGTCCGACACGCGACACGCTCCGACATGTTGTCGACACACTGGGACACGTAGGGACATGTTTGGACGCGTTGCCGACACGCTGGGACACGTAAAAGGGCACTTTTTTATTTTTTTATTTTTTTTATTTATTTTTAAAAAAAAAAATCTTATGTGATTATGATTCTGCCCTATTTATGATTTTTAATGTTAGTGTGTTTGAATTTTGTTTTATATGGTCCATTTTCATAATTTCATGTTAAGAATGCTCTAATAATGTATTTTATGGGAAAAAATATGTTTTATTTCATTAATATATATATTTAAATATATATTATATATTTTAACATATATTATATAGTACATGTATCCTAGCGTGTCGTATCCTAGTTTTTGAAAAAATCACGTGTCGCGTGTTGTGTCGAAACACGTATTACATGTCGAGTCGGTGCTTCATAGATTTTGGATTACGGGACATTTTTAGGTTAATCAGGATTATATATTGTCAAGAAAACATAATGGGGGGTTAATCAGGATTATTTTACACCCCATGCACCATATTATGCAAAGTAATATGATGTTTAAGATCTATGTTAACTAAGAATTTTTGTAATGTATAATCCACATTATAAGGAAAACCCAGGTGCACGAGGCTCCCGCCACTGCGGAGTACTGGGTTATAGATGTGGGTTATAGATGTACGTAGTGATTCGTATCGAATATTGCATATTTCCGCCCGTTATCTTTATGCATTCTAGCGCTTTTACGGTCCTTAATGCCTATATTTATGCTCATTAACCAGACAACCTTGGATTTGGATATATACATGCTTTGCAGGGGTTAATTGTGCTTTTGTAGGTATTAGAATGCTAAAAGTGAGGATCCGTTGCATTTCGGAGAAGTTCCGTCACCGATCGCTACTTCAAGGGTATTTTAGTCAATTCACATTTCTTCTTCAGCTCATGGAAATTCCACGGATGCGTAGTTCGTTGAGTTAGCGTCGCGTGGCCGCAAACGGTGCGTCGTTTGGAGTTCGGATGAAGAAGTTATGGCCGTTTCCGTTAATGGACTTTTCCCCCTCTTCATGGACTAAAGGCTGCCAAAACAGAGTGCCGGTCGACCGGGCTTGGGCCCCCGGTCGACCGCGGTTTCGGATTAAGCCTACGAATTGAGAGACAATGGGTTGGGACCTGTTCGATCGATCGATCGATGGTCTTTGATCGATCGATCGATGGTCTTTGATCGATCGATCGATCATACCAGATATTTGGCAATTCGTTCCTTTTCTTTTCTTTTTCCTTCATTTCTTTTGTAACTTACTATATAAAGCAATTTTGTGTAAATATCAGATATAGTTAGATATTATTAGAAGGTAGATAGTTTAGGTTAGGGTTTGGAGGGTGAGAGCTCATTTTTCTTCCTCATTTGGTGTGACAACATTTGGGTTTGTAATTTGAACTATTCATCTTCCCTTCCATTTAATTTAAGTTGTATTTCCTTTATTTCCATTGTTGTAGTTAGTTTACTTGCTTTCTAATTTAGGTTTACATACTTTGTTTCCTTGCTTTCTAGTGTAGATTTATTGCGTTTATTTACCGCGTTTATTTATCGCGTTTTTAATATGCTTTCTAGCTAATTTAGTCTAGGTTGTGTTTGAATGGAACTCACTCGGGTTGACGTGTTTCTTTGCTTTCGTGATGGTGTTTACGGGTTTATTTCGGGTGTGTTGTCCTAGTTATTATGCCTAGGAGATTTGACGGGGCATATCATGTATGTCCCGTGCTTACGACCTTGCGTGCGTAATTTTCAGGGTATTTGTTGACGCCAAAATCGGATTAGGCTTTAAATTTTGGGGCGTGACAACCCTTGATTTAATTAACTGTCGAAACGAGACGCATTTGTAATAACTCGTCGACCCATGTGACCATTTTATACTAATTAACCCGGGTGAGGGATATTCAACGCAACCTATAGTTTTTACCGCTTTGTTAATCTAGTTTCAATACAGTCGCCTAGATTAATATTTCCCTTTTATGCATCTTTTCTTTTTTAGTCTGTAATTCACCTTTTACACTTTTATTTCGGAGTATTAAATCCCATAAATTCTAGCAACTTGTCTCTGTGGATTTTCGATACCCGGACTTGGCCGCTATACTCACCCGTTGAGTGTAGTCATAAGTTTAAGTTTTTGTATAGTTCAGGTGAGCCGAATTCAAAACGACCGGCGTGTAGGTGACTCTCGCGCCGCGGCGAAAACCCTGCCTATCACGTAGCCTTATCCCTGCATATGCAGAGATTGTTTTCGCGACTCGAACCTGTGACCTGGACGTCACAATGAGGCAACCTTACCGTTGCTCCTAGTTCACCCCTATGATCCACCTTATATATTAAGAAAATATAAACTAATGTTGTATAGTTTAATTTTGCTACGAAACATTTTTCCCAATTTATATCATTTTTTGTTGCAATACTAAGTTATACATGTTAAAACATTATTTCTCAATATCGACGCCACTTTTGAAGATCCAAATCACCACCAATCATTTTTTTGGGATAGTGATCCTGGATTGCAATATGTAAGTGGGCATAGAGATCCCTGTAACTATGGTTTAAACAAACTCAATATGGTGCATCTACAATAATTCAAACATAAATGATCCTTAATAACCCAATGATGCATTCATCTTACTTAGAGTCGTATAGTCGAACTGTCTGAAGTGCAAGGATTCCAGCAATCACATTAGGAAAACCAAAGGGCAAACAAACTTAGTTACTTTTGATTAAAAATGTGGTCCTCATATCAATTTAGTAAGTGGAAACAAAGTCATGTTGCAATCAGATTTGATGTACTAATTTCTATACCACCTTATGTATTCACAGACATACCAAAGTGATCCTCTACATCAACACATGCACTGTAGAAATATGGACCAGACTCAAAAGGAACTAGCTTCATGCCCTACAAAATAACATCCCTATACGCACATTTTAAGGCTGAAATGAGAGTCGATAGTTGCACAACATTCGCACCCAAAAGAAAAGTAGTGACCCAACATACGTACCAAAGGGAACAAGAAACTCTTCCTAAGACCTTGTAATCATGCTACAAGAACGAGCCAGTCTCAATGTCATATTACCTCCATTCCCAGTTGGTTCCCCCTCAACCGCACTAGAATCATACAGTTTCCTACAGCCCGGGCAGCAACCATCCTCTTCAAGAATCCTCTTGTGGCAAAAGAGGCATTGCCGGAACCCACACCAACAAGGAATAAAACTGGAGTCAGTGAGATCCAGATCCTCACAGCAGATTGGACATGAGGATGGAGCTGATATCACATTCTGACAACCCCACTATCGATCCGAATTCGTGGGGAAACAATGCTGCTTTAATAAATTCAGCAGACTCTGAGGACGAAAGGTATCATCTGATCTACTTCTCACACACACCGGCTTCGAATTGGTGGACTCCAAGTGGGTGACATTTTCATGCTCATTCGGGCTGTTATGTTATGGTGACCCTGCTTGTGTTCTGTAGCGGCCAAAGCATCGGCAACAGCCTCCCAATCATCCAAGCAGTCATCATCTTCCAGAACAACACCCACCGCTACTACCACGAAAACTAGTTTGACTGCTCCAACTCCCTGTTCCTATGATTAATCACCAAATTCTCTACGGTTTGATCCCTCTCATTGCGTTCATGTACCACAGCTCCACCACTGTTCAATTCATCCTTACATCCCTTTTTCTTCACTGTCCCATCCAAATAATCAAAAATTTAAATAATTATGAACATGTGTGCTTGTGTGGCACGAAGGATTGCACGTGCACGTGCACGTACCTTGAGAAAGCCACTGCTCACGACGAGCATCCAGTTTGCATTGTTTCAATTTGGCTGACCCGTTTGCCTGGAATCCAAATGAATCAATAAATTGAAATTTTAAAGAGAAAAAAAAAACGACAAGTTTTCGTATCTTAGAGATAAATTAGTAAATAGTGACCTTTTTCTTGGCCAAGTCCTTGGCATTGGAGGCCCATGGGGTTGAAGCGTTCGTGATCGAATCATAAACCAGGGCTCTCATGAAAGATTTAGCCAAACCGTAATTTGATCAAAAATGGGATTAGAAGTTTTCAGCGTTACTTTTTTTAATATATGTGTGTCTAATCTATGTCATTATTTATTTATTTATTTTGTTAGGTTGCATTTATATCTGAATACAAGTTATTTGAATCATTATACCTTTATATTTATTTTATAAATAAAATATATATCTAAAACATTCATGATCTTAAATAAATATTATTACACACATTATGCAATTTAATAGGTAAATAATATTTGGCATTTCAAGTAGTAGGGAATTTGCGTAATTTAAAATATTTTAAAATATGTAAAAACTAACTAAGTAGCTATTAAAAGTCATAAAAATACTAATAAGGTTGAACTATTAATCGTGAATTCTACTGAATAATTGATCAGCAATTTTATCACATAAATTAATCATTTCTTATTGCGGTGTTCGTCCAAATATTTGAACATAATTTGGTGGAGCTTCTGCTTGTTCACTATCTACCGAAGGCGCGGACGGCAAGTCCACATCATCATCTTCATATATCTTAAACAATGGATCATTAAGTGATACTCGACGAAGGAACTTATGTATTGTCATGCATGCAACAAGAATGTGTACTTGGGTTCGATTAACTATAAGGAGTCATTTTATGTAATATCGTGAATCTATTATTCAAAACAGCGAATGTTCTCTCAATCACATTTCTTAATCTAGCATGTGCATTATTGAATTTCTCCTTTTTATCTCTAGTTTGACCATCACGACTAAAATTCGACAACCAGTATCGTGTGTCTTTACAAGGACACCTAAAGCCCCTAGTGTGGATGTATGCAACATCACACCAATAATACATACCTACAATAGCACAAAAATTAAGACAAATAGTAATAAATAAATATAATAGTTGTAGAAAAAATAATAATAATAATAATAATAATAATAATAATAATAATAATAATAATAATAATAATAATAATAATAATAATAATAATAATAATGATAATAATAATAATAATAACAACAAATATCACCTTCAGGGGGTAATGAAAATTTGTTGCTTGGACGGCACAAAGTCTCATTTAACACTCGTGAATCGAGCACTATCCCCTCCCATCCGGACATAACATAAATAAATTTCATATTAAAATCACATACGGCCATAACATTTTGAAAACATTCCTTTCCGCCTCGTCCTCTGAAAGGGATTTATTTATCCACCGGACTATGTGCATTAATTAGTGTACCGTCAAGTGCTCCAACAACCCCTTTGAATGGTCCTTCCCTAAGACGTCGATATGATCGAATTTGTCCAGTAGATCCATCAAATGCAGGAGGCACTATAACCTCTTTGGAAAAATGAAGCATTGCCCATAATACTTCATGAAAATACTTGCTTATAGTTTATCCGAAATGTTGGAATCGGTATTTTATTACTCGATTTTGATGATTGTGACCAATAATGCCTAAAAAAAGTCATTTTATCTTCAACGTCTATATGTCTACTATCAGTAAGTCACTCTCTTTCGCGGAAGTGATCGCATAGCTCAAGAAGTGCATTTGTCCTCATCCTAAATAAATCAAACATTTGTGTGGGAGATATATCTAAAAGATCTTGTAAATATGCCTTACTCGAAAGCGATGATGTACACAACTTTTGTTTCACACATGTACGTTGTTTAATAAGTTTAAACATTATAATTATTGCAACAACGCACACCAACAACCTTTGCTTTGGAGTCATTTTACTGCATGAAAAAAAATTGTAAACTATAAAATAATAATTGGGAGATAACTAAATTAATATGTAAAAACGACCATCAAATAACAAAACTAAACAATCGCTTTAAATGTCATCCTAAGAAAAATAAAATGACTGATCTAAGAATTCAAATAACCTAACTACTCAATTGTCTTTCATTATACTATTGAGGAAGCACACTTTATGCTCGTTATTTTCCATCATCAAAAATAACTTCATATACTCCACGTTGTCCCCAAACGCTTTCATGGCTGCAATATAAAGATTAGTGTCCAGTAAACCTAAGAGCATCAATTCCTTCAAAGATGTGACACAATCATCTAAGATTTTTTTATCTGCACCATGATCACTCTTGATAATATCAATAAGATCATCAACTTTTTTCATTAAGGGGTTATCAACATTCTCTCTTTTAGTACGCTTTTTTTATTGGCGTGATGATCCCATGTCACTTCTCCCTCCTTCTTTTGGGTCTAAAGATTTTTTCCTCCCTGTTCTGAAGTAGCATTGGTACGTACATCTTGGAAGGTATAATCAGTGAAATAGGTATCATATATTGGTTGGTCTCATTCAGTGTCAAGTGTTTCATTCTCTCCGAAAACATCTCCATCATCATCTTCGAGTGAACGTTGATTGCGGGGATTCTCTTGAGGTAAAGAATGCATAGGGTTAAACGCTTCATCCCCAGTTGCCATGGTGGCCTCAAACAACGTCGTAAGCAAATTTCTATCTTCTAGAGGCTTGTTGCTAAACTTTTTTGGGTCAGGGTACTTCTGTTGATTGAAATTAAATTAAGAAAAAAGTTTAAATAATATATAGCTTATGATAATTTACTACATAAACAAAACAAATGTTTAATTCTTGCCTTTATAGTATCATTCCAAACATCATCTGGCCAATCGAAAGTCCTTCTTTCTGCATTGTACCCATGACCAGTCCTATTCACAAGCATTGTCCAAGCGGAATAAGATTTTCGAAGATAGTCCCACTGATTCTTTAATTATTTTTTATCAAATTCGTGATTGTATTTCGTTTTTAATTCCTGGATGATCCTATTCCACAACACAGTCTTCAACGAAGTTCCACTATACCCTTCCCTGTTAACTTCTTTGAGACACATATCTATAAAATCTTTGCCTAAACTAGTGCCCATAAATTTTGATCGTGGAGTTACTTTCGATTCTTTTGGAGCCATATCTAACCAATTACATCAGCAACATAACAACTTTAATTAGCATAAAAATAACATAAGGTCTCAAAGTAAAAATATTTAAAAATAAGGATTAAAAACTATATAAAATAAAATCTATTGTCTTATATCTAATTAATATTATTTTACCCCATAAAAATATTTAAAGTAAATCGTAATGATAAATTAATCAATCCATTGGCGCGAACCCACATTCATCAAACGTCAACCACCTATAGCATGTCACGTAAATCGATAATTTAAAAATAGGGATTAAAAACTATATAAACAAAAAATTATTATCTTATATCTAATTAATATTATTTTACCCCATAAGAATATTTAACGTAAACCGTAAGAAGCAAATGAGAGTAGAGTGGGAAAAATTAGTTCATTATTTTGTTCTAAATCATAATTTTTTATTTTTATAATTATACAACCTCTTAAGGAGCAACTGAAAGTTTATATATATTTGTTCATATCTTGGCTTATGTCAGAGTCTCGGCTTTAAAGTTGAGCATATATCATGATCCATTCATATCTTGGCTTTAAAGTTCATAGAAGTCTATAACATGTATCATACATATGTCCACTGCTATTGACATATGCTGACATATGTCAACTCCTCTCCTCTAATAAATAAAGGATGTCATTGGCTTTCTTTTATAAAAGTTATCAGAGAACTATAACTGCTCTATTTTTAACTAAGACACAACACATAGCACATATTTTAAGAAAAAATAAAGGAGAAAAAGAAGATACCTGTTGAAGATTGTGGAGATGTCAAATTTCTTCTACGCATTTTTTTGTGTATTTCTGTGATTATATATAAATCTTGTTTAGAAAGAATTTTATTTTGTCTTTAACTCTTTGTTTTCTTTTATTTTAATACGATTCCAAGATGACTTATCCATATTTTTGTGATTTTATAGAAATAATAAGGGTATTATAGGAAATATATTTCGATTTAGATATTAGATTCAAGATTCAGACGTTTCAAAACATCTGAATTAATTAGAGGGCCAAGTTAATGTTTCTATTTGAAAACCCTCCAAAACAAATATATTTTTATTGCCTCTGAAATCTGAATGGCTTAAATTCAGACTTCAGAGGTGAAAACAAACGGACCCTTAGTCCTGTATTTTTACGCTTGTGATTCTCTACAAAAAGATACATGAGCGGTTAGAAGAGGTTACATGGAAGTTGAGGAAAGTTGAGAATGGTTATGAGACTTAAAACAACTTAAAAAACACATGGGACGGGAGAAACAAAATTTTAAAAATGGGAATAAAATAAAAAGAACTAATAAAAAGTAACTCAAATTTTAGAGAGAGAGGTGGGAGGGGATAACGAAAACTCTACGACTGCGTTTGCCCTTTTGTAGACTAGAAAACGAGGATTTATTCCACCTACTTTAATATATATATTCGTTATTTTTCTATTATACCCTTGGGTCCCACTTAATTTTCTGAAAAGCCCAGACTCAATTACGTGAGTTTGGGTGGATAGGAATCCTTTACGGGATGCGAAAAAAATGAAAGACAACATCGTAAAGAATTAACCAAGTTCTTGACCGAGTGATATAAAACTCTTACTCAAATAGTTTTGAAGGTGAATTAGGTTTGGTCCTCAATTCGATCCTCGGTACTCTCAAAAAAATATTTGATCAGTGAAAGTCACGAACTACGAATGGAGATTATTCGAGATGCGCGTAAATTTCCCAGACACGTTATGATATGCTACAAAAAAAAACATAGTAAAGAATTAGTTCTTTTCTCCTCAATAAAGTATCTTTAGACCCAAAGTCTTCTAACTTTCTTTGATGTGAATACTGCCAAATCTAACTCTCCTTTTAGTTGGTTTTCCAACTGTATGTATAAAAGCATTAGTTTGTTGAATCTAACACTTAGGCTTTTGATAGAAAAATGCGAAAATAAAAATTATTTCTGAATAATTGATTTTAGAATAAATATTTTTTTAAAGATAAATGACAATATGTCTCTCTTTAATACAAATTGCAAGTTGAAAAATCATCAATTTTTCACAATTTTTATTAAATACAAAAGTTGAAAAATATAAATAAATGTGAAAATTTTGTTTACGAAATACATACACACACACACACACACACACACACACACACATATATATATATATATATATATATATATATATATATTGTTTATATTATTTCTAAAATACGATAAATACAAATATGAGTGGACATTCATTTATTGTACAAGTTGGTAGAGTCCTAATAGGAATGGACATTCATTTAAATATGATGAATACAAATATTAGAACACTAATTATACTTACATTATTTTTTTTTTTATCAATTAGTCTCGTTTACTAGTTATGTATTTTAATAGGTCCTACCATATTTTTATTAGTCCAACAGGTCCCATGAAAAAATATTTTTGCTCCAATAGGTCCTATTTGTAACCATATAGTGAATATTCACCATATGTATAAATAAGACATATTGGTAAAAAAAATTATAGAAAAATAATTCAATTTGCATCGTATGTTCGAAATACATAAAAAGATGGAGAAATCAAAAGTGGTAAGGGTTTGCCTGTTTTGACTTATGTGGCCTGACCAGCGCCTTATTGGCCTCGTCGATGTCTGAGGTTCGTTGATGGGATCATCTGGTTGATACATGTAGTGGAAGTCATCACGCTTCATTTGAATCGTATCACTCTACAAACGCATAACCTGGAAGTCTTTCATAGTTTATCGTACAATGGTGTGTTACTTGTAACGGGATATGCATACTCATATTGTTGTGACTAACTTTAGAAACATTTATTGCCATAGGACTTTGATTGATCATGTTTCAAAAACTATATCTATGTAATTTGACATAAGGTTTGGATCACCATACAGTAACAGATCTTGTAAAATCCGGGGCAAGAGACAAATTTGATGAAGAAGATGGTGTTCTTGTTATTTATCCTCCAAATCCTTATTTAGATTTTGCAAAACACCTTTGGTATTATAGCCTATGATTCATCCAAAGCAAGCCATGTGTGCGGACACTTCCGAAGATTAATACTTGGTGAAATAAAAGAAAAATCATTTTCTCTCTCCTCACCATCTCACAAAAACATGAATATTATATTTTCTCTCCCTCTATAACCCTTGTGAAAGTATCATGCAACTTAAACATCTTCCCTTGACCCGTATATATATATATATATATATGAAGTGGGCTTAGGCAAAATAGATTTCCAAAGAGTTTTGGGCTTGCTATTTTGTAAATGGACTATACTAGGGACCTAGGGCAAAAAATTAAAATTGACATCTAAACAAGAATATGAAAATCTCAAATTATGCCACGCAATTTATTTTCTTTTTTATTTATTAGTAATTAATTCCACTAAATAATTACAACCGCACTCCAATTTAATTGTTCCAAATTACTCGATTAGAAAGGCCTTGTTTGCAAAGCTAGATATCAAATAATACAATTCTCCGCATTAAGAATTCGATACCCTCTTGGTGAAAGTCAGTTTATCGCAAATCGATTTTCACCTACATCTTATTTATTCCTTAATCTCAAAATTAACTTAATTAATAATTTATTAGATTATGAAATCCATCGATCGGGTTTATTGGCTGAATAAAACTTTATAAATTTATTAATGGGGTACCGCAATTCATAATAATATAGTATTGGATGCGGATTCCTCTAGAATATTCACTTAGACATAGTACACAATGATTTTCTAACTTACGGAGATTATTGATCCAAAAAAATGAATAAGGGATTAAGAATATATTTACATTTTACAAACTTGTGGTATTTTGTAAGTCTAATCTAGTCAACGCCTATGTTATGTACCGATACAATCCTTTTTTAACAATCAGATAAGCTCTCGAGCCATTACATAGGTTTTCGTGGGAAAGATAAACTACTGAGAATCTACGTGCAACTTTATCGATAGGATGTGAAATTCTAATCTAGGTTGTGAATTGTCCAATTATACTATAACGAAAATTTTAATCTTTTGTGATCAAGTCGAACCCAAATCAACAAAATTCCTACTAAGTACAATTGGTCTACATATACAATATATTTATAAACAAATATAAAGTATTCTCACAAACTTGATGCTTATTTCAAATGATCTTTGACAAACATTTATTAATAAACAATAAATATCACAAAACATGATTTTAAGAATAAAACTCCTAAACATGCGACCTTATCTTATTTAGATTATTTTATTCTGGTTTTAAAAAATATGTTTTGAGTCTTTAGTCCTTTATATTGTTTTGGAAAAACTTCAATTCACCAGTCATATTCAATGAACTTCATCAAAACTTCATATTGGCATCATTCAGAATCAGTTAATTTAATTATTCATAATTGAAAAGTGATTTACGTGTCACGTATTGATATGGTTCTTTTGGTATTGGTGATATAAGTATACTTGTATTGTAAATTAAAAATGAATTGTACCAAAATCTTGACTATTATGATTTTTACCATTTTGAGCTACATGAAATAACTCTATATACCTTGATCCATTACTGAGATGATGTTGAATGTGAAAAGTTCGAAAACCCTTTTCTATCTCTTGACCTATTTCAATATTTGCAAAGAATTTGACACTCATTTAATGGGGGAACTACATCAAAATAGGTGAATTTCCATGGTCATTGATCGTGACACAGCAGAGCATGACAACAAGACTTATCACAATCCTTAATAGTGATAAGTTTATGTTGTCACAATCTTTTTGGCCTAGATTTTTTGTTGAACTTTAGGGTGACGGGAATTTTTCCACAGTCCATGGCCATGACAACAGGTGGCTAGTTACGATCAAGGACTATGACAATGCACTTGACAATGTCAGTGGTTTATCACGGTCCGAGACCGTGAAAAGTCCTACAAAAAATATCAGGACTTTCTCATGGTTATAGATTGTGTCAACCATGGGAGAAAAAAAGTTGTTGGGAACAACTATTACCTAGCAGGAAAAAAATTATTTAATATACTTGTCCGATATTATATATTTCTAATGAAATAACAACATCCACAACAAAATGTCAATTAATTTAATCGACATCCACATCCACATGAGAAATTAAATTAATCAAACCAAAATTAATGTTGGAAAATATTAAAATACAAATGTATCACATAATTTTAATGTTAACTAAATACAAGAACTCAAAATGGCTCCAAAAAATGAATCGAACAAACGACATACGACTCCACTATGCCATCGATATGTTAAGCACTGCATTGCTCGTTTAGCCACAAAACATCGTCTTATTTCCCAACAACACTTGAATTACTCTAACATAGGACTCATAAATCTATAGTGGATGACCATGCACCAAGGTCTGAAAAACATTTTGTATTGTAATTATTGTATATATAAGTTTGCTAAATTTCATGACAAAACATTGAGTCGTTGAGTCGTTTGAGCCACGGTGGCATGAATCGTAGAGTGGGAGACGTTCATTTAGATTACATGGACTTGTGAACTTGAAGATCATTAATCATCTCTATAACACAAGACTTCCATTGCCATAGAATTTAAAGATGTGTCATTTGGTAGTTTTTGTGATTGAACATTTGGCTACACACAATTACAAGTGTTTTTAAAATGCGTTTTGAATATGTTAAACAAGTGAATTATCTTTGAAAAGTGTCATGTGCTCCAAATGGGAAATGATCGAATTTTTTATTTGCTACAATTTGAAGTATTTTCTTACTTTGACTTTAATTCATTTGCACCATTCATATTGGACCCGTGCGCGTGGATCCATGCGTATGATTAGCTTTTAACCCATGCACTCGGTTGCGCATACATTTTAGCACTGGTTGAATCGTGCGCACGATAAAAGTTAATTATGTGAACGACGGATAAGATTTTGGAAATTATCCTATAATAGGTTCATTTCCCTCCCATTTTAAAATATTTCAAAACCTCACAACTCTGACACACTTTTGAGAGTATTTTTTAGGTTGAGAGCATTTTACTTTGCCTATATATTCCAATTTCACTTGTTCCCTCCAAAATTAATGGAACTTATATGTATACTTGATATATGCTTTTTAGAGAGAATTAAGAGTGTTTTGGTTTAGATCTACATAACCTTGTTTTATTCAAACTACATTTACACTTTAATTGAATATCTATCACTCTTAGATCTAAAATTAAAGTTTCTTTGATTTATTGGAGGAATTGTAGCATAACATGTTTCTAATGAGAAAAATGGAGTTTGTTATTCACTTTTAGGATTGAGGTGGATTTTTACATTCAATAGGAGAAAGTTCAAAGTCCATAGATTACTACTCGTGGGGTAATGACTGAGAGGTGCCTTCTTAAGTTGAGCAAAAACTTTTTTTAAAATTGAAATAGAAATTGGAGTGCGTCAAGTTTTTTACCCCTAGGTGGTGGTGGTTGGGGGTCTCATGAATCCATCTCGTGGATTGGTTGTTCAATTGTACACTTTGATCACACACTATACTTAGATCACATCTAAATCGAGTGTAATTCACTAAAATTAGAATTAGCTTTTTTGTAAATTCTGGTTATTTATGTTAGATTTGCCTAATTGAACTCATTGTGTTATTGAGCTAAAGCTTTCATCATCTCACCTAGTAATTCCACATGTTAGGAAAATTAAAATCGAAAGCAAATTTGAAATTGCTCAAAAATTTGCCATGTTGTGGAATCAAACCTATTCACCCCCTAGGTTTTTTTAGAGTGAACACTTATTATCTAAACAAACATCCTCAATCAGTATCAAAGTGGCTGCTCTTGTTTTTGCATTCACGTGCTTACAGTTGATCCTATATTTGTTATATGTTTACTGTGTTGTTGCTTATAAACCTTGTTTGTTTGGGAATAGTGTCTTTTGTGATTGATGGATCATTGTCATGATAGTATTTACATAAATAGGCCATCATACTTTGATGGTTAGAATATGTCCATTGGAAGGTGAAGATGAGAACACATTTGAGATCTAAACATTGGGGAGTTTAGACGAGTGTTGAAGAATGTAGGATTTATTCTACAATCAAAGAGGATGGAGTGAGCGTTAAGAAATTGAGGGTTTTATGGACTAATGCAGAATTTGTGGATTTTATCCAAAATTCCATTACTTTAAATGCATTGTTTTCATCCGAGAGTACACAAGAATACAACCATATTATAAATTGTGAATTGGCAGAAGAGGCTTGGAATATTCTCAAGGTGACACATGAGAGAACGTCTAGAGTCAAGCGATCTAAGTTACAACACATTGCCACAAAGTTTGAAATAATAAGAATGAATGAAGATGAGAGTTTTAACGACTATTACATAAGATTAACGAAAGTTTCCAATGCTTCATTCAATCTTAGAAAGAAGATTCCAGAGAATAAAGTTGTTAAAAAAATCATAAAACTCTGCCTTTGAGGTTTAATAATAAGGTTGCCATTATAAATGAGGTGAAGGACACGAGCACTTATAGCCTGGAGGAGTTGGTTGGGTCTTTATAAATTTGTGTCCAGGAGGAGAGTGTTGCGATGTCTTATCCTAACAAGGACTTATCTTTTGTTTTTAAGTCAAGTAATAATGTGTTTTTGAATAGTGAGGATACGCCCAAAGAAAATATTGGAGTAGATATGGATTTGTTTGTGAAACATTTTAGCAAATTCTATAAAAATAACAAGAAAATTTTCAAAAATGGTAGAAATTTTGAACTAAATTCATATAAGCCTACTAAACATGCTTTTTTTGGATGAGAATAATGATTATAAGAAACACAAGGCAAGGGAAGAAAATCATTGTTATAGATGTGTGCCCAACACATTTGAGGAAGTTTGTGGAGAATAAAAAGGTAGACAAGAATAAGAAAGTCTACAAAATTAGTTTGAATAAATAGTGAAAATGATGAGAAAACTACTAGTGAAGAAAGTGGGAGTGATATAGACTTTATGGTTAGGCTCGATGAGAGTGAGAAGGTGAGTGGAGATATGATGTATTTAAAGAGCGTTGTGAGAAAGAATCGAGTTAAAGCTTCTAGTGATAAGTCAATTAGTGACTCTTCATCTCTTAGAGGCAAAGGTTAACACACTTATATCATGAGATAACAAGATAGTAGTGATGATGATGTGGAAGACATTAAAGAAGCTTGTAATGAACTATATTAAGAATCTTTGAAACTCAAAAAATCAAACATCATACTTTGGAACATAATGACAATATTTCGAAGTGAACATAAAGAGAGAGATGAAAAGATTAATTGTGTTTAATTGGAATGTTTAAAACTTAAAAGGAGGTTGATGTTTTGAAAAATTAATGTGATTCTTTGAGAGTCCAAAATGAATCCATTTTGAAAGAAAAGGAAGACATATAAGTTCGAAATAAGATTTTAAAAATTAACTTTGAAAAATTGAAACATGAATTGCAACACGAAAAAGATTCAAAACTTGAGTTGTTTGAGAAAACAAACGTTCTAGATAATATTTTATTAAATCATGCTGGAGTGAAACATGAAAATTATAGCATTTTTCAACGAACCTATTAGGGTTTTATTCTTAAAACCATATATGACGTTTATTTTGAACTAAAGGTGCGTCAATTCATTTTGATACAAGAATCGTGGTTATGAGAATGCCTTATATTTGATTTAAATATATTGTAGACATGTCGGTCAATAGAGTTTTATATAAATCCCGGTGAGTAGGCTTCATGTTGATCACTGGGAGATTGAGAGTTTGGTTATAGCACTATTAAAATGTTCAGAACCTATATAGGGGAGTTAAAATCCTATCGCAACGGTTGCATTGAAATCTTAGTAGTTTATCTCAAACTTCTGTTTGATGGTTCGAGAACTTGTTTAATATTTCGACAGAGGTTCGAGAACTTGTTTAATATTTAAGTTTAAGGGTTGTCTTGATTAAACTCAGACAACCTCAATTTGCAGAGGCTGCATATATTCTTAATCTCATGAATTATAAAGATTAAAACTCTTGAGCAAATGTCACTTTGATTGCTATGGGTGCAATTTGATCTTATCGGATAAAATGATCTCCATATATTGGGAGACAATTGTGTGATTAGATATGAGATCATAATTCGTAGGAATCCGTATCCAGGGGATATCGTAGATTGTGATACCCCCTTGATAGACTTATATGTTTTGTTTCCACCGAGTAAAACCCGATCGATGGATTATTTTATAATCTCGATGGATTAGCAAATAAGTTAGGTCTAAGAATCAAGGAATTGATTAGAGATTGGTTAAAATCAATTAAAAGGAAATTGATTTGACCAAGTGAGCATTGGACACTTAATGTGGGTAATCATATTATGTACCATAATCTATTTGAAAATAAGATGTCATTATATCCGAGTGATTTCCACGATAATTAAATTGGAGTGTAGTCATAATAATTTAGTGGAATTAATTATGATTAAATACAAAAAGAAAATAGATAACGGTAATTATAATTAGGATTTTTTAATTTTTATTTTGAGCTAAATTATTTATTTGTCTTGAGTCACTAGTGTAGTCCACATACCCAAATAGTTAGGCCCACACTCTCAAGAAACCTATTTTGGCCCAAATTCAACTTTATACTTGTATATAAAGGTGAGGGAATGGGTTTTATCTGTAATTATTCATCATTGGGGTTTGAGAGGAGTGAGAGAAAACACGATTCACATTTTTTTCAAAAAGAGAGACCATCATATCTCATTCATAATTAAGTGTTTTCATCTAAAAAGGTGCCCACATACCTACTTAGCTTTGGAGAGGATCATACACCAGAAAATATAACCTTTACAAAAGGTTTAACTAGGTTTTTGAAGACCTTAGAGGGCAGTAAGGATTTCATCATCTTTTACCTTTACAGAAGGTTCAACTAGGTTTTTGAAGACCTTAGAAGGATGTCTTTCCCAAAATACTTTTTTATAGGTATTAAGAGGGAACCTCATCTAGGTGGCGACAGAAGCCCATGTTGAGAAGGACCCCCTCTAAGGTCCCTATAGAAACTTAAGTTGAGAAGGAACCTCTGTTGAGAGGGACTTCCCCCAAGGTCTCCGCAGAGACTCACGTTGAGAAGGAACTTCACTTAGATGGCGGTAGAAGCCCAGTTTGAGAGGGACCACCGCAAGGGTCCCTTCAGAAACTCAAGTTGAGAAGGAACCTCTGTTGGGAGGGACTTCCCCCAAGATCTTCGCAGAAACTCACGTTGAGAAGGAACTTCACTTAGACGACGGTAGAAGCCCATGTTGAGAGGGCCACCGCAAGGGTCCCTACAGAAACTCAAGTTGATAAGGAACCGCTGTTGAGAGGGACTTCTCCCAAGGTCTCCATAGAAACTCAAGTTGAGAAGGAACCCCACTAAGGTGGCAGCATAAGCCTATGTTGAGAGGGCCCCCGTAAGGTCCCCTGCAGAAACTCAAGTTGAGAAGGAACCTCTGTTGAGAGGGACTTACCCTAAGGTCTCCATAGAAACTCACGTTGAGAAGTAACTTCACTTAGATGGCGGCAAAAGCCTAGGTTAAGAGGGACCACCGCAAGGATCCCTGTAGAAACTCAAGTTGAGAAGGAACCGTTGTTGAGTGGGACTTCCCCCAAGGTCTCCGTAAAAACTCACATTGAGAAGGAACCCCACCAGGTGGAAGCAGAAGCCTACATTGAGAGGGCGCTCCATTAGGGTCCCTACAGAAACTCAAGTTGAGAAGGAACCTTTATTGAGTGGGACTTCCCCCAAGGTCTTAGCATAAGCTCACGTTGAGAAGGAATTTCACTGAGATGGCGGCAGAAGCCCAGGTTGAGAAGGACTCCCCTAGGGTCCCTACAGAAATGACACTTGAGAGGGAAACCCTAAGGCTTCCTCAACATCAAAAAATGATGTTTAAGAAGGAACCCCACCACTAGTGTTCCTCAACAACAGAAACTTACATGGGAGGAGGGACCCGCAAGGTCCTTCCCCCCTCAGCTCCTAGAAAACAAAGTTAGGATGATGGGATGCCTACCATAAGCAATCCCTCATCATAAAAAAATAACATAAGTACTAACACTTATTTTCTTGTACAGGTTACCTGGTTGAGCAAGCAGGGCTCAAGTAGGCCAGTTGAGATCTCTTGGGAGTTTTGGCTTGGTGGATGAGGGACAAGGTATGTTGAGAAAGCTCAACCACTTAGCATAGGATTGAGAGAATACTAGTAGGAAGATCCAGAGTCACTCAAGACTACACACACCTCACAGTTGGTCACAAGTGAAGTGAGCAGCCAAAGAGCTAGCTACTCACAAGGAATAAACTCTTTACAAATATAACTTTTTCAGAAGAGGGGGTCCTCGATGTCCCTCTCAAGAAAAATAATTATTTTAGAAGCGAGGGGTCCTTAAGGCCTCCTTTATCAAGATTTGCAAAGATTTTACCACAAGTTACCATTTCAAAGGATATCTATCAAATCAGATATATTGTCTTCATTGGGAGACATATTTGCTTTTTGACTTTGATTGGTGCCAGGTGGCGCCTGCAGGAGGGGACAGGTAGAGTTACCTGCAAGTAGGGATAAATGATACATTTTAGGCATTGTCCCCCACCAACCTTCTCAATTTTGGCGTCAAAAGTGTCAACCCCGACCTAGTGCCCAAGTATAAATAGGACCCCTGGGGAAGGTCAAGAAAAAGATAGAAAAAAAACTCAATAGCACTATTACTCTGTTAAAATCACACCAGACTTCCTAGCATTCTCTCCCTGCTCTCTCTCTAGTGCTAAGTGCGTTGTTCTTTCACTCCCCACTGACAACCTTCATTCTCAGGAGCTCTTCTTGAGAAAATTACTATTATTGTTGTAGAAGTTCATCTTCTTACAGAGAGGGAGTTCCAGTTTGAGCTCCATTTTTACCAAAAGGAAAAGGTTTTACTAGAAGATGCTCCAAGAGTTCTTGAGAACCTTGCAAACAACGTCCATTGGAGTGGGTCACGTCCCACCCTCTCCAAATATTCATAGACCCCAGTTTCACTACCCTCCTACATTTGGCGACTCTACTGGGAAGGTATCCTAACTTCCATGGACAAAAACGGTTTTAATGTTTTTAAGCAGCTAGTGTTTGAAGATACTCTATCTGTGACTGGAGCTCAAAGTGACCAGACCACTCAAGAGGATATGTGGTGTTAATCGGAGCAAATACACCTGCTCCTCCGAGAGGGCAGGCCAGCTCACCGACAGCAGCTCCGGTGGTAGAGGCTTATGAGTGTGTTTTTTGAGTTTTTGAAACAAAATAACTAGACTTGCCAAGTTTGGGCCAAGGTTATGTAATAACAACAACAACCCCTCTGAGAGGAGAAGCCGCTCCGACGACGATTCCAGTAGAAATAGCTCGACCATAGAGGGCGGCATCGGAGCAAGTTGTGACACTGTAAAGCTCACCGACAGGCAAGGGCAAGAGTTTGGGGGAATCACCCTCCAAATTTGTTATTATGAAGGAAGTCAGGAAGCTGTTCTCCTCTTACTAGAGGGAGGGTCCTCATATATATGAGGGGTTGCAGGACCCTACCCACAACAGGATGAAGTGGTTGAGGAACTGCCAAGAGCCATTGGCTCAAGAAAAGAACCCATCGTGGTAAAAATTCCAAGTGAGGAACTCTCGGCTGCAGCAGCCCCTCTAACACCAACTCGCAAAGAACCCATGGATGAGAAACTCTGGGTGTCCCTCGCTGAAAAAAAAGTGGCAATAGTAACCCCTGTAGAGACGTCAACTCGCGAGGAGCCCTGGGGGTCCCTCGTTGCTAAAATAAAAGTCCTGACAGCAGTCCCAGGTGACAAATCCATGCGTGAGGAACTCCCAAACATAACGCCACCAGACGAGGAACCCTTGATGAGGCAGGGGGTCGAGATACCCTCAGATGAGAAGCCGACGTGCGAGGAACCCACTGGCAGTGAAGTGGCACTCGACGAGGAACCCGCGGCGAGAGAGAGGTTTGAGCTTGAACTCATTATGGGAAATGACATTTGTGAAGAACCCATTTCCATATGGGTCATAAATGACAAACCTGTGGTCATCGATAATGAACTAACAGGAAAGGAGACCCTAGGTATTGAGGGGGTACATAAAAAACCCAATGGATTATCAGCAGTAGTCGAGGAACCCTCAGACGGTAAATCAACCCACGAGAAACCCTTTGATATAAACCCAACCTGTGAAGAACTCCAGGTAACATCCCTCGTCCGCAAGGAATCATTGGCCAGCAACAGACTCCCTATAGTGCCAACAGTTAGCAAGATACCCTCGGGTACAAGACCCATATGAGAGGAACCCTCGGGAACGAAACCAACGTAAGAGGAACCCTTGGCAGTGGCGACCTCAAAGGCAGAACCCAAAGTCACTAGGAACCAGCCTTGATTAAAGGTGATGGTGAGGAACTCGTGAGGAACCCACGGGTTGGACAGAAGCACACGGGGAACCCTTGGGTGCAAGATCAACCCGCGAGGAACCCCTTTTAATTGGAGCACTGGATAAGAAATCGCCAACAAAAAAAATCATGCGAGGAACCTGCCTTACCTAGCAGCACGGGCAAGGAACCTGCCAAACTCGTCATCAACGGGGGACCCCTCATATCTGAAAATATGTTGGGTGAGGTACCCATCATGGAAAATGGCATTGGCGAGGAACCCGCCGCCATATTGGTCCCAGATAGCAAACCAAATCATGAGGAACCCTTAAAATTACATCCCGTAGGCGAGGAACCCTCGTTAGAGGTAAAACCCATGACAGCAAGTCGCGATACCATCAACGAGGAACCCTTTATGTTCTAGGAACCCCTTAAACCTGCAACATGCGAGGAACCCTTGATAATAAAACTACCTAAAGTTGGGAGTGGCGAGGAACCCTTGGGTATTGGGTTCACCCGCGATGAACCCCCAGAAGAATTAATCATCGACAAGGAACCCTCCCTACCATAGCTGGCATCTAACACCTCACATAATGTCTCCAAAGTCACAAAGAAAAATGGCGAGGAACCCAGGGTAGCGGGTATCGTTCGCGAGGAACCCCCCATAGTTAAGGCTTCATGCGTGGAACCTGTAACTGCCTCCACAGAATGAAAGGGATCCCTTGAAATAAGAACAGCGGGCGAGGAGCCCCCATATTTTATTCCTCAAACGAGGAACCCACATGCACAATCTCTAAGTGAAGAACCCCCATGGGCAACACCTCGCGTGAGTAACCACTAGTAGCTCTATGTTCCAATAAGGAACCCAGTGAAAAAGGGGCTTGGGGACTCTAAGCGAAGAACCCTTATCAGTAAAGAACCCCCCCGCCACAGATTTTTTCACGAGGAATCCCAACCAGCAGCGACTATGGGCGAGGAACCCAAATTCTGTGATACCTCTGATAAGGAACCCCTAGGGGTACAGATCCTAAGTGAGGAACCCTGGATGGAAGGAATACAAGAGAAAGAACTTTTCCATGATTGATACCTCGCACGAGGAACCCCCTGAAGCATTTAAACTCAAAAAAGTAGAAGCAACCAAAATATAGACAGAAAGGCCTAGCTCAACAAATGGTACACCAGACTAATGTTTTCTCTTTCTTAATAGTATAGTAGATACTATACAAAATTAGAAGAGGGTACATGACATTAAGGTCTTTCCTCATTATACTTAGGGGAATATTTATCCATCCCAAGGGAAACGTATGTTAAGGAAAGTCCTTATGGACACAACAGATAAATTTTTTACACCAGACTGACAGGGGGTTATCCTCCTAGTAATAATAATAATAAAAAAAATTCACTACATTTTTTATTTATTATTCAATACAGATTTATAGCCTAGAGAACAAGTCCTAACCTCTGTTCTCGAGAAAAAAAATTACTTGACCAGTTTTCAAAAAATAGAGAGAAGCGGGTCTACCCCCCTCTCTAAACTTGTTATTTTTTATAAGATAAAAAGGTTTCTAAGAAAAGTTTGGAACAAGGACCCTGCAGACCTAGGGAAATTTTTAGTATAAAGAAATAATTATTTCTTTACTTATGATATATATGAAATTTTATTCAAAGTTTATGGGAAGAAGAAGGGTTAACCCCATCTCCTAGTTACTCCCTAAGAAATAAATGTGCATAACAAAATACCCCACAGTCACATGGAGTTTCTCTAAAAAAGATACCCCAAAGTCACACGGGGTTGCGCTAGAAAGTACCTCACAGTTACGTGGGGCTGCGCTAAAAAGTCATAACTTTCTCAGCCTATATGCAAGTACCCCGCAGTTAGAGGGATAGCTTCCAAATCTTAACTTACTCTGTTATACGTAAGTACCCCACAGCTAGAGGGGAAACTTCCAAATTTTAACTTGCTCACCTTATATACCCCACAGTTAGAGGGGAAGTTTCAAAATATTAACTTGCTCAGCCTATATGCAAGTACCCCGCAGTTAGAGGGGTAGCTTCCAAATCTTAACTTGCCTAGATGTATGCAAGTACCCCGCAGTTAGAGGGGCAACTACAGAAATTTTAACTTGCTCAGTTATATGTAAGTACTCCGCAGCTAAAGGGGAAACTTCCAAATTTTAACTTGGTCAGCTTATATGCAAGTACCCCACAATTAGAGGGGAAGTTTCAAAATATTAACTTTCTTAGCCTATATGCAAGTTCCTCGCAGTTAGAGGGGAGGTTTCAAAATATTAACTTGCTCAACCTATATGAAAGTACCCCGCAGTTAAAGGGGAAACTTAAAAAATATTAACTTGCTCAGTTATATGAAAATACCCCGCAGTTAGAGGGCTAACTTCAAAATTTTGACTTGCTCAGTTATATGAAAGTACCCCACGGCTAGGGGGACAACTTCCAGACTTTAACTTGCTCAATTATATGCAAGTACCCCACAGTTAGAGGGGAAGCTTCAGAAATGATAACTTACTTAGATCATATGCAAGTACCCCCTAGTTAGAGGGGTAGCTTCAGAAATAATAACTTGGTCGACTATAGGTAAGTACCCCATGGCTAGAGGAGCAACTTCCAAATTTTAACTTGCTCATCTCACATGCAAGTACCCCACAGTTAGAAGGGGGAAGTTCAATCTTAAAGTTCTCACATAAAATTTAGCAATTCAGAGTATTGAGCAAGTGCAAGTATACATATAAGGTACGACGGTTTAGTACCTAAGGCTCCAAGGACACCGGAGCGCTCACAATATTGAGCAATTTCCAAGTATAAATATAAGGTATGACAATTTACTACCTAAGGCTCCAAGAACACCAGAGCGCTCATAATATTGAGCAATTGCCAAGTATAAATATAAGGTACGACAGTTTAGTACCTCAGGCTCCAAGGGCAATGAAGCGCTCATCATATTGAGCAACTGCCAAGTATAAATATAAGGTACGACAGTTTAGTGCCTAAGGCTCTAGGGGCCCCGGAGCGCTCACAGTCTTGAGAAACTGCCAAATATAAATAAAAGATACGACAGTTTCGTGCACAAGTCTCTCGACACTACAAGATATTTTTGCACGAGGGGGCTAATATTGAGAAGTTCCCAAGCCAATGAACAAATAGGGAAATATGCTGGAGTGTGGGGATCCACTTAGAGTGGCTCCACCTGCCCAAGATTGCAAGTTTGACAAAAAATAACCTAGGTCGAGGGGATTAAACTCGAGCGACCCCTATTCCTAAACTTGAGGCCATAGAAGAAGGTCAAGAGCGAGGGGTTCATCGCGAGCAACCCCTCTACCAAATATAGAAGGCCACAGAAAAAGGTCAAGGGCGAGGGGCTCACCACGAGAAACCCCTTTACCCAAGAAAGAAGGCCACGGAAGAAGACCAATGTCGAGGGGCTCACCGCGAGCAACCCCTCTACCAAAGATAGAAGGCCAGAGAAGAAAGCCAAGGTTAAGGGGCTCATCGTGACCCAAGATAGAAGGCCACAAAATAAGGCCGAGGGTAAGGGGCTCACCGCGAGCAACCCCTCTACCCAAGATAGAAGGCCACAGAAGAAGGCCAAGGGCGAGGGGATCACCACAAGAAATCCCTCCACCCAAGATGGGAGGCCACAGAAGAAGGCCAAGTGCGAGGGGCTCAGAGTGAGAAACCTCTCTACCCAAGATAGAAGGCCACAAAAAAGGGCCAAGGACGAGGGGCTCACTATGAGAAACCCCTTTAAATAAAGTAGAAGGCCATAGAAGAAGGCTAAGAATGAGGGGATCTGCCTGAGTAACCCCTCCACCTAAGTTGATACCCAGATAAGGAGGTCCACCATAAGTGACCCCATCCACAAAATATGGGATGAAATGACAGAACATTTAATGACCCTAAGGGGAATGATGAAGGAACCCTAGGGTCCCTCAAAATAAAAAACAGAATTTATGGCATATAAAGCCTTTTGGTTTACCCAACACAAAAGACTTTGCACGAGAGGCTAATGTAGAAGGGTGTCTTCCCTAAAATACTTTTTAATAGATATTTAGGGGGAAGGCAAAAGCCCATGTTAAGAAGGACCCCCTCCAAGATCCCTGTAGAAACTTAAGTTGAGAAGGAACCTCTATTGAGAGGGACTTCCCCCAAGGTCTCTGCAGAGACTCACGTTGAGAAGGAACTTCACCTATATAGCGGCAGAAGCCCAGTTTGAGAGGGACCATCGCAAAAGTCCCTGCAGAAACTCAAGTTGAGAAGTAACCTCTGTTAAGAGGTACTTCCCCCAATATCTTCGTAGAAACTCACGTTGAGAAGAAACTTCACTTAGATGACGATAGAAGCCCAGGTTGAGAGGGACCACCGTAAGGGTCCCTGCAGAAACTCAAGTTGATAAGTAATCGCTATTGAGAGGGACTTCTCCCAAGGTCTCCGTAGAAACTCACATTGAGAAGGAACCCTACTAAGGTGGCAACAGAAGCCTACGTTGAGAGGGCCTCCCGCAAGGGACCCTGCAGAAACTCAAGTTGAGAAGGAACCTCTGTTGAGAGGGACTTCTCCCAAGATCTCCGTAAAAACTCACGTTGAGAAGGAACTTCACTTAGATGGTGGCAGAAGCCCAGGTTGAGAGGGACCACCATAAGGGTTCTTGCAGAAACTCAAGTTGAGAAGGAACTGTTGTTGAGAGGGACTTCCCCCAAGGTCTCCGCAGAAACTCACATTGTGAAGGAACCCAACCAAGGTGCCAACAGAAGCCTATGTTGAGATCCCCCCCGCAAGGATCCCTGCAGAAACTCAAGTTGATAAGGAACCTCTATTGAGTGGTACTTCCCCAAGGTCTCCGCAGAAAATCACGTTGAGAAAGAACTTAACTTAGATGGTGACAGAATCTCGGGTTGAAAAGGACTCCCCCCAGGGTCCCTGTAGAAATGACACTTGAGAGGGAACCCCCAAGGCTTCCTCAAGAGCAAAAAATGATGTTTGAGAAGGAACCCCACCACCATGGTTCCTCAACAATAGAAACTTATATGAGAAGAGGTACCCGTAAGTCCTCCCCCCCTCAGCTCCCAGAAAATAAAGTTAGGTTGATGTGGTGCCTACCATAAGCAACCCCTCATCATGAAAAAAGAATAGAAGTACTAACACTTATTTTCTTGTACTGGTTGCCTGGTTGAGCAAGCAGGGCTCAAGTAGGCCAGTTGGGATATCTTGGGAGTTTTGGCTTGGTGACTGAAGGACAAGGTATGTTGAGCAAGTTCAACCACTTAGCACTATACGATTGAGAGGATACTAGTAGGGAGACCAATAAGTCACTCAAGACTACACACACCTCACACTTGGTCATAAGTGAAGTGAGCAGCCAAAGAGCTGGCTACTCACAAGGAATAAACTCTTTACAAAAAATGACTTGTTTAAAAGAGTGGGTCCTCGATGTCCCTCTCAAGAAAAATAACGATTTTAGAAGAGAGGGGTCCTTAAGGCCTCTTCTCTCACTATTTGCAAAGATTGCACCACAAGTTACCTTTTCAAAGGATATTTATCAAATTAGATATTTGTAAGGACGCATTAGCGATGCGCAAAAGACTTTATGTGCGAAAGTAAATAATTTGTCGAAATAAACTCCAGTTACCTACAAGTTATCTATGTTATTGAAGAGGGGACCAATTTAAACTTTTCTTGAATTTCTAACTTAGCTAAAATAGATTTTAGTTTGCCAAGTCAATTAATAGTCCTATTTATTATCTTGAGTTAACTAGGTGTCAAAATAGATAATATATGATTCAATTAATTAGGTGCATTTCTAGTATTAAACCTACGTTTTCGTATGAGGCGAGATATAGCAAATTTGTAAAGTAAAGCACGAAGTATTTATTTTACATCGTAAAAACCCTTCCTCGGGAAAAATGACGTAATCCTCTAGGAGTTACCTAATCTACTTCCACTAAAATAATAAAACCAAGAAGAATGAGCTACAATTAACAAACTTGACAACTAAAGAAGATAGATGTAGCGATTACCCCACACGACCAAGACTCCTCCCTGGTTGCTTATTCTACTCTCTCTTTAAGTCTGTCCACGCTTGTTATTGCGTTCTACACTTCTCAGAGTCTCCCTTTTTCTCTTCTAGCTCAAGATTAGCTCGGTGCTTATTATGTTATTTTCTAGTGAAGTTATAGTGTGTGGTGTACTATCCTATATGACACACACCCACACTTAATGAATACACACCGAATGCTATGCAACAAATTATATCTCTTATATATCTTCGCAAGTCTTATGTCAACTCAAATCAAGTCTTCTTGACTTTCAATACAGGTTTGAAAAGCTTTCTTTTCTTTTTAAATCTTAAACACTAGACTTGTTCAAATATTTACACAATTAAATGTGTCTATGTGAATACAACGTGAGTATATATATGTGAGTGATATGAGATGAAAACAGATCCTGAAAATCACTTACACAATCAAGAAATCATGTTCACAGAATAATGACTTCAAATATATTCAATCAAATCAGACAATCAAATATTCTCAATCTTATTTTTCAGAAATCAAAAATTAGATTAAATCAGATTTTAATCTAAAATCTTATCAAGACTATTTTCACAAATATTTCAGATTAAATCAAAACAGTCTTTCTCACTCAAGAAAATAATATTCAGTCAAGATTTTAAATCTTCACAAATTAGATCTCAAAAATCTTAGGATTAACTTTCTAAACCACAAACAATATAAATCTGAATATTACCAAAATATTTTCTGAAAAATCTGTTTTAAAACAAAATGTTTAAAAACATTCAAGATCTCACAAACAAGATACAAATAAAATATTCACCCAAAAATTAATTCCATGAATAGTGCGTGTTTTGTACAAATATTAGATCTAAAGACTGATCTAAATAATACACACAGATGAGAGAACTCACTTACAAAAATTATATACTCTTGAAAAATCGTAAGTACAGATTTAGAATGAGAGATGTCCAATCTTCATTTTCATTTTGACAGAAATCAACACTTGAAGATGACACAAAAATAATTCTGGTTTAATCTCTCTCTCTCTCTAAAAATTTTGACAGAGTTTAGCCACAAAAACTATTTTCTCAGCTATCCGAAAATGATACACAAAGAGTTTTATTATAGAGTGCACAAGTGTGTGGAGATTGGTGTAAAGTAGAGTCACATAGATTGACATAAAAATACACACAACCGTTGATTAAATGTAATCTGAGGGCTCACAAAGAAACACAAAATGTTGTGATAAAAATGTGACACGTGTAGTGCAAGCTGTAACAGACTAACAGAACAAGAAACAAATTATAACTTCAGTTTTATAAAACACAGTCGTTTTAAAAGATTGTAAAATCCAGCTGTAAACCACTATAAAAATTACCGTTATAAAAATCAAGCGACGTCGTTTATCAAAATCGGAAAACAACTTTTGTTTCAACCAAATACCGTGGGCTGAAATATGTGAACGGAATATGCCACGTTGTTTTAACAATGAGAATAACCAACTTTTATTTATATTAAAAAACAAAGTCGTGACAGCTTTTTGTTTTCGATTAAGAGAAAAAACGTGGTCAGTGCTAGCTGATATAAAAAATGACCATTGACAGGACAAGTCCAATCGGACATATATATACAGCTAAGGCTAAAGATTTAGCGTACTAAGAGCATGTCCAATGGTGGACACGAAGGAAAGCTATAATTGCAAATTGAAAAGTGGGTTTTCCTTCCATTGCATACACTGGTGGATGAAGTGCAATTTGTATCTTAGGTTCCTACGAACTTATATTGTTCGTAGGAAATGAAAAAAATTTCTTACGAACAATATAAGTTCGTAGGAATATATAAAAAATCAGATACTTAATAAAAAATGCTTCCTACGAACTTCATTGGTTCGTAGGAGTTCCAACGAACTTCAGAAGTTCGTAGGAAATTCCTACGAACAAATGAAGTTCGTAGGAAGCATTTGCAAATTCAGTAGCCAAATGGTAACTTTGCAAACCCTCTACCATTTCTCCTGCTGAATTTGTTAATTTGGGTACACCATTGCAGGCCTACCGATTTGCAAAAATACCCTTTACTTTGTTTTTTAGCATCACCACTACGGATGCTCTAAACACCCCAACAGTAAAGCCTAAGAGATATTGCCACGCATGAGCATATATATAAAAAAAGATATAACCCTAAGCTGAAAACAGTATCCTTACATCACTGTAAGGTTAAATCGGCAGGTACAGAGTCTCATCATAGGGCAAATCAACTAAGGCTAGATGGATCATATATTATATAACAAACACAACCTCATGTGGATTCTTATAAGGCCACGGATATAAAGCAAGACCTATATTATATATGTAATATATACGCACAAGAGACCATGTGTTCAAAAAAAAAAAACCACGCATGCTATCAATCATACATATAACATACACAAAGCGTATGCATATATATATATACCACGCACAAAAATTATTTTTAACTTCAAATATTTTATTCTGAACATTTTATTAAAAGAAATATTTGGTGTCGAAAATTTATTTTCACAAAAATATTTATTTTTATAAAAGCTTCAAATTAAAATATTGAACTAAAAAAAATTAATACGAAGAAACCAAACACTATCATTAGATATGATAAACAAAATGCAAATGTGACGTGGTGTCGTGTCCTACGCGACATAAATTCCTATGAGCCATAGAAAATGACCTTTTCTGATAGGGCGGACTGAATCGAGTGTTTATTTGATGTAGATGAACAAGGAGAACTTGGCGTCTATAGGGGTATACACAATCCTAATTACAAAAATATTTTGTCAAAATTCACGTCCAGCTAGATGAAGTCCTATATAGCTAAAGCATGGAAAGCAAACCCTAGGTATGCTCTATATAGGGACCTTCAATATTTTGTCTTCATTAAGAGACATATTTGCTTTTTGACTTTGGTTGGCGCTAGGTGGCGCCTGCAGGAGGGGACAGGCAGAGCTGCCTGTAGGTAGGGACAAATGGTACATTTCAGACATTGTCTCCCACCAACCCTCTCAATTTTGGAGCCAAAAGTGCCAACCCGGACCTAGTGCTCAAGTATAAATAGGACCCCTGGGCAAGGTCAAGAAAAAGATAGAAAAAAAATCAATTGCACCGTTACGCTGTCAAAATCACACCAGACTTTCTAGTATTCTCTCCCTGACCTCTCTCTAGTGCTAAGTGCCTTGTCCTTTCACTCCCAACTAACAACCATCATTCTCGGGAGCTCCTCTTGAGAAAATTACTATTATTGTTGTGGAATTTCATCTTCTTGCAGGGAGGGAGTTCCAGCTTGAGCTTCATTTTTATCAAAAGGAGAAGGTTTTACCAGAAGCTGCTCCAGAAGTTCTTGAGAACCTTATAGATAGCGTCCATTGGAGTGCGTCACGCCTCACCCTTTCTAGATATTCATAGACCTCAGTCTCACTACCCTCATACAGAATCATAACATGCTTCACGAAAAAAAAAATTAAAGAGTCAGTTTGAAATCTCAAGAAGTGAGAAAGGATATGAGAAAGAATGGAGAAAGTGTGTGAGAAAAAATGTCTCATTTTATAATTCCTTCAAGGTATAAGGTCACACTAATCAAGCTTGTAGGTGCTTGAGAGAGAGAAATTTATGCTTTGATAAGAATGATGGATTTTCTAGTGCAAGGTAGAGGTGATTTAGAAGTGATATACTTATTTCTAGATACTATATTAAAAGAACTGGGCATACGAATCCTATGAGGAATGGGAGTTAGATTCCAAGAGTTGGTAGTGGGTTGCCTATGAATGCACCCAAAAAGTTGTACCTCAAAAGAAGTTTGTGATAAAAAAGGTTACATTTGTTCCTCCCATTGATCCAGGAGATGGAACACCCATCGCTATCTAGGGTAGTTTGCTAAGATGCTTAGGATCTTGTTTGTGTGTTGGTTCCCTCCTAGGTCCTTCTTGATATATGGGGAAATAAATCTTATGGGTGTGAACTTATAAGAAGAATATATATCTTTTTATATTTTGGTGAGGACTTTATGCATTTGTGCATCTACATGCATTTGATTTATATGTTTTTCCCTAATAAACATGTTTATAAATATTTGCAAATATTTTATGTTTTGTTTCTTTTTGTGATTACGTGATTAAGTCTTAGATTTATACAATTCGATGGATAGAATCAACTTTAATGATGTTTGAAATATGAATTTTTAACGATTTGATTTAAATTGTTGATAATGTCAATTGTTAGGTTATAATTCATTTGATAAATCATAATTGTAAAATTTGTATATTTATTTCACACTACTTAATCACTTGCATATCACTTGATATATATGATTATAGTTATGTGATTATTTCTTTTAGTGCTTGACTTAATCATGATCAAATCCCGGGATCCCTTGTTAGTTTTGAAAGTTTTTATGGTCCATGTGTGAGCTTTGTGTGTTTTGTACTTAAAGGACTTAAAAAATGACCATTTTATACGCACTGATAAGAGCTACATTAGAGTGATTACACTCGATTTTGAATTTAAGTATCATTCAGTAGGTGTCATATAGGTGTGTGAAAAGTTAATCAACTACAAAAGCCATTATATTGGAAAGAGCAATAAGCCAAGTGCTTAAACCGACATTGAAAACAAGATAGGGCATAACTTTTCAAAATGAAAATTGTTATCTGTAAGGACATATGTTATAAGTCCTGTTTACATTAGTGTATGTCGTATACCACTACAAGCCGTCGAAGAAAAAGTTCAAGTTTGAAAATACATTAAGATTGATCCGAATATCAAAGTCCATCAACATTCAAAGCCTATGCGAGATTAATTTTGGTAAGGATGTGTTTAAGTATCTTAACAGTTCATTTAAAGTGTTGGGATATTTTTTCTAAAATATTTTCTAAGTGTTAAGGCGTTGTTTTTTCGTCAAAATATTTTTCTAAGTGTTGAAGCGAATTTTTGAAATAAAAAAAATATTTTCTCTCTTGGTCCTTCTAGCGACAGTCTAATGTCGTTCAAATGACATAGCCTTGTTACGAGAAGCTCTCCTTCGAGAGACATACAGTCTCATTTGAGCGACTTTGCCACATCGTTCGAGCGATAACACCGAATCAACTTTTCTATATAAAGTGTGTTAAACGAGTCCTTTTTCGTTAAGAAGACCTGACGAATTTCAATACCAGTTCACTGCATTATGCATAACATTTTGTCTTCTTCATTTAGCGTTCAAATACTTTTATTTTCAATTCAAAAAAATCCCAAAAGCTTTAGTGAATTGTTTTGGAACCCAAGATACATCTTTGCTGGAGAATCTTTTGTAGGGAGGATAACCTACTGCTGATCTGGTTATCGCTTGGGGGTGGTACTATGCTGACGTTGACTGCTTGTCATAGGAAGTGCTCATGAGTTTTCCTGGGCTCACTGGATTATGTGTCTTTATTGATCTTCTGAGGTTGATTCAGAACTGCGGTTCTTGTGGGTATCTGAGGATATTCATTGCAGATTTTACTTGTAATCATTGTGAGTATTATTAAGTGAAATAAAATGTTTTCCCTTTTATTTTTTTTTCATGAAATGTGTGAGTCATTAATTCTTATTTATTTGTGTTGGCATGATCCACTACACCTAGATGCATGTGTTAGGGTTTAATTAAATATGTTTAAAAATTGACAAGTAATTAAATAAGTTTACAATTCGAATTTATGAATTTATTTAAATCAACATCACACCGCTTTCTCAAATTGGTATCATAATGGGTTTCTCTAATTTATCGAGTGATCCTATTTTCACAAAATTTTGTGATATTGATTTTTTTGAAAAATCTAATTTAAAAAGTCGCAATGTTTTCGAATGAAAACTTATGTAATCGGTTGCCAATTTTTGACTGATCTAATTATGCTTACTAGAAAGCCTGTATGAAATCGCATTTAAAAAAAATCGATGGGCGCATTTGGGTAGTTTTTGAAAGAGGCTGGACTTATCCCACTGTCACCACAAATAATGTCACTAATTTAAAACCCATGGCAGACTGGACTGAGGATGAGTTTAGGTGGAGCACTTTTTTAATTCACGTGGGCTGAGTACAATTTCTGGTGTCGTCACTCTTGAGGAGTTCCTTCATATTATGACGTGCACCACGTCTGAAGAAGCGTGAGATGTTTTACAACTTACCCATGAAGGCATAAACATGGTCAAAGAGTCTAAATTTCAAATTTAACTACTCAATTTGAAATAATCATCATGCTTGAATCTGAGTGTTTTAATGATTTTTACGCACGTTTATCCGATATTATCAACACTAGTTTAAATCTTGGTGAACACATACCTGATGCACGAGTGGTTAAAAGGATTTTGAGATCTATGCCTAAACATTTTATCCCTAAAGTAACTGTTTTAAATTCCTTAGGTAATTTGAGCAATTTAAAATTGGAAGAGCTGGTAGGAGACCTCCATACATATGAAATTGACATATTCCCTGACATTATCAAACCTAAGGATAGAGGTATAGCACTTAAAGCCCATTCTAGGAAGGAAAAGGAAGTGTCTAAGAGTGAGAGGAAAAATAAAGTGAGAGTTTGTGAGTCTGAGTCTGATTTTAATATGGCCATGCTTGCGAAAAATTTCAAAAATTTTCTCAAGTTTTCAAAGAAAAATTCTTTCAATAAAAGGGTTTTTGAGAAAAATAAAAAGAAAGATGAGGCTAAAGAGAGCGGTGAGAAATAAGGTGAAAAATAGAAAGAGGAAGAAGAAAGATGTTTTGAGTGCGAGGGATAGGGGCATAGAGCTTTTGAGTGTTCGACTAGGCTAAAGATAAAGGGTAAAAAGATTGCCATGCCAGTCACTCTTAGCGATATTGAGGAAGAGGTGAAAGATTTTGGGGATGAGTATTCACAAGAGAAGTTTGTTGCCTTTTTATCAAGTCACATAATCACACCTTATTTTTCCCACGACGATGAGGATACTTGTGCACGTGAGACCCCTGAGGATGATTTGAGTGTTTTTAGCGAGCGTGAGAGTGAGTGCGCTAGTGAGGGTGATAGTGAGCTCTAGATTGCGTTTAGAGGTTTGTAGGCCAAGACCTTAAAGGCGAAGAAATTGAATAAGGAATTAGGTCTTAGGATGATTGATTTGTAGAGAGAGAGATTGAGAGTGTAAGGGTATTTGAGGCATCGACAAGTCAACTCGAGAAGGTGAAGGTTTCTTTGAGTGAGCAGTTGATTGTCGTGAATCGAAAACAGAGTGAACTTATAACTTGTGTGTCAAGATTAGAGAGAGATCTTAAACGTGCCCCCATAGGTAAAGGACACTTTAGAGGACACATCTAAGAAGGTAGGGAAGATGCACCTCGGTTCCGCTTTGGGTAAGGTTGAGAGACTAGGAATAGGTCATGACGTTGCATCCACTTCCCACGTTGCACCCGATTCGATTCCCGAGTTTGTGATTGATCCATATGGATCACAACCCCACCCACCTAGGCGTCCCATACTTGATAGAAAAGTGTGCCATAAACATTTTGAGAGAGGTGTTCATGGGTCCATATATGTTTGCACCCATTGCAAGAAAAGAGGTGTTTTATTTTAAGTGGGTAATGTGTCACATTTTGCTATTACACATGTTTCTACGACGCATGCACCCACACATGATACTTTGGATGCTCCAGATGATTACATAAGAGAGTTTGCACATCTTAGGGAGTAGGTAAAGTTTTTAGTCAAAACTTCACATGACTTTATGAATGTTTTTCATAGGATGTCACCACCTTTGGAAAACTCCATCGCACCTAACAGTTGAGGTTTAGACTTGTTTGATAGCATATGATGTTTTTCATGATGATATTTTATGCCTAATTCTGGTGTGTACCATTTTTTTATTTATATTTTCCATTTTTGATATATTTTTCGAAAAACCCAAAAAAAATTGTTTTTGAAAAAATACAAAAAGATTTTCATTTTTTTAGAAAAATTTGAAAAAGCAAAAAGATTTGTTTTGATAAAATTTTTGGAAAAAGACAAAAAGAATTTTTTATTTTGTTTACACCGTTTATGGATGGACATTTAGGATGACCGAGTCACAATTTCATTCCATATCCATGTGACGATTTGATAGTGTTTTGATATGAGTCGTCATTTCATTTTTGTGCTTTATAATGTTTGGAGTCATTAAGACGTAATTTGAGATTACTACCTATATGTTTGAATCTTATCTCCTTTAATTCACACATGCACGGATTTTTTTGATTATTGTACTTGTGAAGGCACATGTTAAACGAAGTGTTTCCATCTCAATCATGTCTTTAAAACGAACCAAATGCGATGAAACTTGACAATGAAAGTAGTGCATGTAAGAACCGTTTATCTTGAGGAATTAAATTGAAAAAAATGATGAGTGTTCACGAGAAAGGGTTGCGAGAGTACAAAATTAACTCGTAGTGAAAGCCACCATTTAATCGAGCCCGAAAAAATTTAAAGGCAATAAAAAGATAAATGTGACAAAAAGGTGGGCCAATAAGATTTAGTTTCATCACCTCAAAAGGAAAATGATTGATATTTATGAGGTTGTTCGGATGAAAAAAGTAAAAAACGGGTTTGCACGTCCTGACAAAGACTTAAAAAAGTATTACATAGTTTTAGACGTTATTAGTGTGAAAATAATTTTAAACTTTGATGTGTCGATTAGATTGAGTCGATGTCATATAAATTCACATTTTTTTTACACCTAAGGAAGATTTTGAGTTCATTTATTAGGAGTATCCATATTCATCGTGCACATATGTTATGCTTTATTGCATTGATTTTCCTATCGAATTTGTTCACACACATTCATTCACCATTTCCATGATTTGGTTATCTTAGTGTAAATTCATGGTGTGTGATTTTTTTTTTTGCATTTTTGTTTGAAAAATCAAAAATAGTTTGTGGAATGCTTTTGAGTATATCCTGGATGATCGTAGTTGTTTATTTTGCTTGCCGTGACGCTCCATATTTGTTTTATTTTCCTTGTTTATTTCGGACAAATAAAAAGTGGGAGAACGAATTATGGAGAATTTTACATTACGGGGGAGATTTGAGATTCGATATTTATTTTAATGTTATGTTTATCTCATTTCAAACTCGATACGTCACGAAGGTATTTTCTTTGTCTCACGTTTGTAGGTACGAATATTGATGATCGATCATGTTGCACACACTGATGATAAAAGCTTGAAGATTTTTCATGAAAAGTTTTTATCCTGAAATTTTAGTACCTTTTCAGTTTTGGGATCATGTGAGGGCATTATATTTGTATAGACATTTTGATTTGATAATTCAGATGTTTTTATTTTGTACCATCATAGAGATAGGGGAAATTTGTAAGGACATATGTTATAAGTCCTATTTACATTAGTGTATGTCGTATACCGCTACAAACCGTCAAAGAAAAAGTTCAAGTTTGAAGATACATGAAGACGGATCCGAATATCAAATTTCATCAACATTCAAAGCCTTTGCGAGATTAATTTTGGTAAGAACGTGTTTAAGTATCTTAACGGTTCATTTAAAGTGTTAGGATATTTTTTCTAAAATATTTTCTAAATGTTGAGGCGTTGTTTTTCGTCAAAATATTTTTCTAAGTGTTGAAGAGGATTTTTGAAATAAAAATAAAAAATTATTTTCTCGCCTGGTCGTTGGAGTGACAAGCTAATTCCAGTTAAACGACATAGCCTTGTCACAAGAAGCTCTCGTTCGAGTGACATACAGTCTTGTTTGAGTGACTTTGTCACTTCGTTCGAGCGACAGCACCGACTAAACTTTTCTATGTAAAGCGTGTTAAACGAGTCCTTTTTGGTTAAAAAGACCTAATGAATTTCAATGCCAGTAAACTGCATTCTTCATAACACTTTGTCTTCTACATTTAGGGTTCAAATCCTTTTGTTTTCAAATCACAAAAATCCCAAATGCTTTGGTGAATTGTTTTAGAACCCAAGATACATCTTTGCTGGATTTTCTCTTGTAGGGAGGATAACCTACTGTGGATATAGGTGTCACTTGAGGGATGCACTGGATTGAAGTTGACTGCGTGTCATAGGAAGTGCTCGTGAGTGTTCCTGGGTTGCGTGTCTTTATGGATCTTCTGAGGTTGATTCATTGTTCATTCAAAATTGCGGTTCTTGTGGATATTTGAGGATATTCATTGTAGATTCCGCTTGTAATCATTGTGAGTATTATTAAGTGAAATAAAAGATTTTCCTTTTTTTTTTTAATTTTGAAATCTGTGAGTCAGCAATTCATATTTATTTATGTTGGCATGATCCACTACACCTAGATGCATGTGTTAGGGTTTAATTAAATTTGTTTAAAAATTGACAACTAATTAAATAAGTTTACAAATGGAATTTGCGAATTTATCTAAATCATCATCACACCGCTTTCACATTATCTTAGTTTGGCATTCATAATATTTTGAACAACATATGATTTAGGGAGAAAAATGGCTAGAAACTATTATTTCTTGATATCTTGAAAGGGTATTGACAAAATGATAACTTTAAGTATCATTTATGATTTCCATACGATTTAGTTATGTGCATTCTCTTAATCTTTTAACTATATTTTTCATAAATCATGTCTTAATTGATATACAAATTTCTTGAAATGATTTGATGATTTTTTTTATCCTTTTTTGTTTAATTTATTGATTTTTGAATTGAATGTGTTTCAATATCTGTTTTAATCAAGTCTTATAGTCATCAATCTAACCTAAGTTTCAAGCACTATATTTTCAAATCCAACTTTTTTTTTTATTGATTTACTCCTCTTATAATGTTTCTAGGCTAGATTCATTGAGCTAAATGATTGATTTGGCTATTTTTGAGGATTGTGGTGATATTTCTGGGTTCATGCCTTATTGTACTCTCATATTCTCTTAGGTTGTTCGTCCTACTTCAATTTTTGTTCAATTTCTGCCATATTTATGTGTCATGGTTAGAGATAATACGCGCGTTGGGAAGAGAGTTTCGCTACCCCTAGCCTTGAGTGGTCCCCGTGAGAGTCCGCTTGATAGAGGGTCTCCTTCATCACCACCACCCATGACATGTTGTAGACAGTCCCTGAGAACCTCCATTCCCATTCTGAATGCTATATCCAATTTCTTTAGGATTCAATTTAGTAGAGATGGTTCCCCACTCACTAATAGTTTTATGTCACGTGTCGTGAAGACTAAAAGATATGTTGATTTGGAGCATCTAGATGGGTGTGAGGAAGGTCAGTATTTGATGTCCTTTATAGAGACTATTCGAGATTCATGTTTTCTTTGGCTACGTCATTTGTAACGCCCCACCCAGATTTGGGTTACCGTTAAGTCAACCCTCACCGAATCAACAAGTTAAAGGGGGAGGGGGGAAGTCCAATTTCATTATTTAAGAAAAAACCATTTAATTGTACCATTTATTAAAGATTCATTTATCTATTTTAAGTTGAAAAAAAGGAGACCACTTTAAGTAATTAGGTCAATTTATAAGGTTTATCCATAAAAATTCAATTTAATCCACAATGTTAATTAAATGAGAAATAAGCCATAACCATCCTTTTATTATTACAAACCATGACCAAATGCCCAAATAAAATGTTTAAAGTCCTAAATTACCGATGTTTCAAAGATAATTTCATTAAAATTACAGAGCCACTAACGACATTGATTACCCTCTAGGGCCTTACTTGTGTCCTGCCTGACGTCCCTACTCGAAGTACCTAGGGTGGGGGTTTTAACATAAAAAGAAGGGGTGAGCGAACGCTCAGCAGGGTGAGCAATACTAAGCTATACATTGTCTACAAAATATAAATATAACATGTATTTTAATCAATTTTGAAAACGTTTAATTAATTTAGCTAGTATTAATGGAACTACTATGCAATGCACCTGATCGATGAGCTCATACCCACGCTAAACTGTTTCATACCACCCCTTACCGGATCTAGAGACTATTAATCATATTATTTTCATTAGTCTCATTTTTACCCCTTTTCATTAGGTTGTCTTACTTACACATTTTTTAGCAAAACTATTATCTTCTCTCAAAATATTTTGATATCTTCATACTTTAATGGGCACCTCTTCCAAGATCAAACTAATGTACTTATTTTTGGTTGACTCTCTAAATCAAACCATGGTTTCAGTTTTAGCAATGGAAGCACTAGAACAAGTTAAATCATTACTATTACTACTTGAGTCTTTTGAATCATTTTTTAACTTCAAAACTTTGGACTCAAGCAAAGAATTAGACTCCTAAATTTTTAGAGACTCATTCTTTAAATTTTCAATTACTTCTAAAAGTTTATATCATTCCCACTCAATGAAATCAAACTTATCCCTAAGTGTCTTCTCACGTTCCTTAAAATCATTAATCAAAACACTATCCTTTTTAGCACAAACACAAACCCTATAATTTTTTAAGTCCTTTAATTCTTTCTCTAAAACAAGGACTCTATTCTCACTCTGTTCTTTACGCACTTTCAAATATTTAAAGTCATCATATAAAGGACCAAATTTCTCACAAATTATATCTCTTTTGATTTGAAACGTTTGCAAATATTCAATCATATTTTTAAAACGAAAATTTTCTTCTTCAGGAATTTCAATTCTTTCGGCAAACTTCAAATTCAAATGAGAATCCATCGAGAGAAAGAAACAACCAAAGGAAATAAGAATCAACAACCACCCAAATAGTAGGTAAACAAGATCAAACACAGTAACTTAGTGCAATCCGCTCTGATGCCAATTTGATTATTTGAGAAGTCAAAAGGTATTAGATGAATTTTTTTTTTTTGAAAAAATGAGTATCACTCAATAACTTGGAGCAACCTTCTCTGAAATCAATTTGTAAATGCAAATAATCCAATGGTGATTTCAAACAAAAATTGCAAAGCCAATTTATACGCGGAAGCTAATTTTAAATAGATTTATCATTTTATCTTAATCATGCATCTATGGTGATAAAACAAATAAATCAAACAAGCAAATGTGACAATGCCAAGTTTCAGGAAAAAATCCCAAAGGGAAAAACCTTTATTCACTTAGAAATTTACAAGAGAGTCTAATTACAAACTACTTGATATCCCCCACAAGTATAACACGATATTCTAAAAAAAATCTCTAAGGAACAACAACTATGATCCTTGCACGAATCACATGACCGCAGTCCTTCGTCAGCCTCAGCCTTCGTCTTCAGCAGTGAATCTCCGCATGTATCACAAGTCAGTAATGGAGATCCTCTCCACTAAGGTGTATGAAAAGATACAAAAATTTCTAGGGTTCTAACCTAATTCAAAAGAATAATATTTGCAGGATGTTTTGTTGTGAATTAAATAAGTGTTTTTCGACACAAAAAGTGAAGAACTTTTGCAAAATATATGCAGAAAACATTATGTCAAAAGTATTAAACATCTGAATCACAAAACGGGTATTTATAAAAAACTTAAGGCGGCGTGTCATTCGAACGAGTTGAGCAGGTCATTCTAACAACATAAGCATATATTCAAACGATATCTCATCTCGCTACCAACGACTTAAATAAAACCATACTAGTAGCATATCGTTTAATCCAAAATCAATCCAAGCTTCAAACGAGGATCTAACGACTTTGTAATATCGTTTGAACAACTTTTTGATGTCGTTTGAATGACATAAATGAAAACTTAATATTTTAAAAACTCCACCTATAAGTATCTAAAAAAATATTCGAAAACAAAAAGTCATGTTCGTCTTTTTGATAAAATTAAACATCCCAAAAATATTTCCATGAATTAATTCAAACTCTAAATTGTTTAATACCTCACTGTGATGTCGTAAGTCTTCAAACTTAGATATGCTTGAGTTCGGTTCGTCTTGAAGGTTCATGATGATTTGTAACGGGATATGCCAAACTAACCTAAAGTTATGCTATGAACAATCCTAGAAAAATTGTTCTTATAAATCTTCACCTTTGGCTATTTCGGTAGAAAACAAACAAAATAACCGAACACCAAATTAAAATTAAAATTAAAATTAAAATTAAAATTAAAATTAAAATTAAAATTAAAATTAAAATCAAAATCTCCTATGATAAAAAATACTAACATCCTTCCCCAACCCTAGAACGGAATGTCATAAGTCTTTTTGTCTTCAGACTTCTTCTTCTTTTTCTTCCCTTAATTTTCTTGAGCCATGACAAAGTTTGGAAAACGTACACGCATGAAACAAGAAATATACCTCGTGACGCAACGAGTTTGAAACATAGTAAATCTCATAAATAAATACTCTTCCATAATTCAAACTCATTTTAATTTTATCTCCCCTTCGTTTTTATCCTAAATAGACAAATAGGCAAAGAAGTAAAAACATAAACATAAAATACCAAGCATCATGGAGAAGATAAGATATCATCACATAAAGATGTAAATCAAGCACGTGTGATGATCATATCAAAGGAAAAACAGAACCAACTATTTTTGAAATTTTTTTATTTTTCAAAAAAAAAAAAATTCACTAATAAGACACAATACCTTATATAATATATGCAAAATATATCAAATTAAATCCGGCACACATATATTGTAATGACCCCATGTTTATATGTTCATATATAGTTTTAAAGTTGTATTATTTCATATGTGATATGGATAATGTTAAATTATTATTTTAGTCTAAACCCTCCTTCAGAAATCATGAAATGTCAAATTAGTACAAACATAAAATTTTAAAGTTTTCGGTAGGAATATTACTATTGGAGACTAGTTTTCACCATTATAATATAAGAATTGACTTCAGGTAAAACCTAAAAAGTTGTAGATATTTGAATTAGGTTTGTAACACAACAAACGACGTGTTAAACGGAGGTTAAAGCAAGAAATTATACAGAAATTGCGAAATAAGGGCAAATTTGTCCATCCTTTAAGTTGTTTTTTGTTCTATTACCACACCATGTGTTATATTTTGATTGGTTGAAAGGGAAAGCTAGTTAGGCCGACTTAAACACCTTTAAATGACCTTTTTCTTCATCAAAATGGATTAAATCAAAGTCTTATGGCATATCCTAAGCTAAATGATAAGTTTTGGGGTCGAAATTATAAATTTATGAAACTTTAGGGATTTAATTTTTAACTAAAGAAAGTTTCAAGGACAAAAATAAAAATATAAAAAGGTCCATTTTTCAAATAAAATATTTTCAAGGACCTCTAAGAAATATTGAAAATGTATGGTGTAAAATTACTAAAATACCCTTCATGTGTAAAATGACCCTTATACCCTTAATAACTTTACACCTCGTGCTTGGTTTTGACACCTCCACCATACACGTGTCACCTTTAAATGAAGGGGAAAAACACATGTCATGTAATTAGATAAATTTATAACACGTGTCGGCATCGGGTGAATTAAGGCTGCAAGATAGCTCTGTTACGCGACACGCGACACACTGACTCACCAAATTGGACGCTTAGTCATCGGGGCACGTATCAAAATCCAAATAACTTTGGGAAACTATAAATAAGGCCTTAGGATCAGTTGTTACACGTAATTCATTCCAAATATCAGAGAGAAACAGTGAGAAACAGTGAGGGAAAATATGGGGAAAGTTTAAGAAGAAGTTTTGTCTCAAGATTAACGAGCGATCCAAGACTCGGTTTCTGTAACTTCATATTTCTGTTCTAAGTGAGTACTCTGTGACATTCCTTGTGTATTTTGATTATATGATATTATTCAAACTACATATATTTTGTGAAATGATTTTATTCTCAAATACATCTGATACCGATGATTCCGTCGTTTGTTATATGTATATATCTCTCGATATATACATCTGAATTGAATTCTGAAATTATTAATTCGGACTATGGAAACTCTCTTACTATGTTGGTCTTGACCACCGGGTGAAAATATTTGGGTGGTACCTTCCAAGCTGGTTTATCGCTGGTGTGCCCTAAATAAGGCGTTGTTTCAGATATCATGATTTTCTGTATGTGTTGTGCCGAGTGGAAACATTTGGTAACACTATATATTTATCTGGGTATTAGAGCGTACATGGCCATCAAAATAAATTTGAGTAATTGATATATTGCTCAAATTGTTTTATCTGTTCTGTTCTGAAATGTTATTATGAAAATATATACTGTCAATTTAACTTATATATTTTACTGCAAATTCCTGTCCATATATGTATATGCCTTATGTTGTAAATTGAATAGGTATCAATTTTTTGAAAAACTCTGGAATGTCTGGAGATTAATTCTCACTCGGCTTTTAGCTGATGTTGTATAAATAACCATTTTTCAGGAAATAAGTAGGTTCGCAGAGGAAACAAAAAAGGACTGTGTTGAAGATGCAACTTTTCGAGCTCTTTTTGTTATTATGTTTATTTTATCATTTAGAGCATATTTGGCTCTCTTGTAATAAGATTTAAATTTTGTCTTAAGTTGTAATTCATCGTTATTTGTAATATAAATGATGTTTCCTTTTAGAAAGCTCTGATGACGTAATCCCTTTACTTTCAGTAGTTTATGATTTATAACCATGTGATTATATTTCCGTTGCACTTATTTAAGGAAACAATTTAAGTCAGAATATATGTTGCCTTGGTGGCATGTCAAGACACTCGTTCCCTACTACTAATTTTGGGACGGGGTCGTGACAGAGGTGGTATCAGAGCCTAGGTTATGAACTTGTAGACTACTGAACATAAGTTTCGAACGTTATCGATTTTATGTCTCCATACATAGGATATAGGATTTAATATTCGACTTATGTGATAACCCTCCAAATGTCTGATAGTTTACATATAATTGTTTATATATAATTGTTCTGTTAATTTGCAATCTTAAGTTAGTATAATACGTCTTATGTTTGGTCATGACTGTAGAAAATGAGCGAGCCAAGATCAACTGTGAGAACAAGTGGTTCAAGTATGGAAGGACTGGAAGGTGCATACAAGACGATTGAGAGTCTAGCAAAGATTGTGGAGCATCAAGTGAATAATGGAGCATCGAGGAATCTTGAACCAACTAGCTGTACTATTGAATAGTTCAAGAAGTTGAATCCCCCATCTTTTAAAGGTACTCCTAACCCCACTGAAGCAGAAAATTGGGTGATGCAAATGGAAAAGATGTTCGATGTTCTTAAGTGTACAGATGAACAAAGGGTTTCATTTGCAACATTTATGTTAGAAGGTGAAGCCGAACATTGGTGGAGGATGACTAAGAGAATACACGAGGAGAGTAATACTTGTATAGGCTGGAAGGAATTCTTGATGATATTTTATGAGAAATATTTCCCTGAAACATTGAAGGATGAAATGGCAGCTGAGTTCATGAGTTTAGTGCAAGGGAATATGACGGTTAATCAATACGAGGCAAATTTCATTGAGTTATACCGTTTTGCACCTTATGTTGTGATAACTGATGTTTTAAAAGCTAAAAAGTTTTAACGTGGGTTAAGGTTGAGTATTCGTAGTAGAATTTCCAACCTAAAGTTGACATCGTATAGTGACGTTGTGGCTAGGGCTACGATAGCCGAAAGGGATGTCGAGGAGTACAATCGAATTCGAGATGGTAAGAGGAAGTTTGGGGAACAAATAGGGAAGAACGCCAATAATAGAAATAATTTTAGGAGTATATCCAATGTTGGGGGAGCAAGTGATAACAAACGATATGATAACAAGATATGTCAGTAATATGGGAAGATGCATGGAGGACGGCCTTGATATAAGGATACGGAAGCTTGTTTTAGATGTGGACAGAAGGGACATCAGATAAAAGATTTTCCAACCCCAATAAGGATTCCGATACAGCCTTTAGGTGAAAAGAAAGACCAAGGCAGACAAGGTAGAGTTTTTGCACTTTCTGATACCCAAGCTTCTAATGCAGTAGTATCAGGTACACTTTCTATATGTGCACAACATTTTTAAGTTTTAATAGATCCTGGTTTTACCCATTCATTTGTTTTTGTGCATTTTGTTAATCGCTTTCTTAATAAGCCCGAACCCTTGAATCATAGCATGCACATTTCTACTCCTTCGAGTGAGTTATTGATGGGAACCTCAGTATATAAGTCTTGCCCTATAGATGCTAGTAGTCATAAACTATTTGCTGATTTGATAGTTTTATACATTAAAGACTTTGAAGTCATTTTGAGGATGGATTGGTTAGCATCGTATCATGCTAAGGTAGATTATTTTGAGAAGAGAGTTACTTTCCAAATTCATAACCAACCGGAATTCAGCTTTGAAGGAACATGCATCCTATCTCCCATTTGTATTATCTCTGCAATGCAAGCTTGTAGTTTTTTCAAGAAGGAATGTCAAGGATTCCTTGCGAGTGTTAGTGATTTTTAAACAAAAGATCCCATTTTAGAAGATATTCCAATAGCTAAACATTTTTCAGATGTTTTTCCAGATGATTTTCCCAGTCTTCCTCCTAGTAGAGAAATAGAGTTTACTATTGACCTTATTCCCGGAACTGTACCAATCTCGAAACCACCTTATCGTATAGAACCTTTAGAACTAAGGGAATCAAAAGTTCAATTACAAGATTTGTTAGACAAGGGTTTTATTAGACCAAGTCTATCCCCTTGGGGTGCTCTAGTGTTATTTGTTAAAAAGAAGGATGGGACGATGAGGTTGTGTATAGATTATCGTGAACTAAATAAGGTAACCATTAAGAATAAATACCCTTTACCTCGTATAGATGATTTGTTTGACCAACTGCAAGGTGCGCAAGTATTTTCTAAGATTGACCTTAGGTCTGGCTATCACCAATTGAAGATTAAGGAGGATGATATTTCGAAATCATCTTTTCGTACTAGATATGGTCACTATGAATTTCTTGTGATGCCATTTGGGTTGATTAATGCACCAACCACTTTTATGGATATGATGAATAGGGTGTTTAGGAAGTATTTGGATCAGTGTGTGGTTGTTTTCATTGATGACATTCTTATTTATTCCAAAAGTATTGAAGAACACGAAAAGCATTTAGAGACAGTATTACAAATCCTTAGGAAGGAGAAATTATATGCAAAATTAAAGAAGTGTGAGTTTTGGTTGCCTAGTGTCTCTTTTCTAGGACATGTCATTTCTAATGAGGGAGTGTCAGTTGACCCTCAAAAGATCAAAGCTATACTAGATTGGCCTAGACCAACTAATGTGATGGAGATTCATAGTTTTCTTGGATTAACAGGTTATTATCGAAGATTTGTTGAAGGATTTTCCAGTATTGCCAAACCTCTATCTATGTTAACCCAAAAAAGGTAAGATATGAATGGTGTGAGGAAGTTGAGAATAGTTTTCAAGAACTTAAGAATCGATTAGTAACTGCCTTAATTTTAACTATTCCTTCCGGGATATGGGGATTTGTGATTTATAGTGATGCTTTAAAAAATGGTTTGGGATGTGTGCTAATGCAAAATGGAAAAGTAGTAGCTTATGCCTCAAGACAGTTGAAAAACCATGAGCAGAATTATCCAACCCATGACCTAGAATTAACAGCTATAATTTTTGCTCTTAAGATTTGGAGACACTATTTATATGGTGAGACTTATGATATTTATACCGATCATAAGAGTTTGAAGTATATATTTACTCAGAAAGAGTTGAATATGAGACAAAGGAGGTGGTTAAAATTGATGAAGGATTATGATGTAAGTATTCACTATCACCCGGGGAGAGCTAATGTAGTAGCCGACACTTTAAGTAGGAAGTCTATAAAAAATTTAGTATATCTCATTACAAATCAGGAACCTTTGTTAAGGTATTTAAGAAGTATGGAAACAGACGTACGTATCTATAGTAAAGGAGGAATTATTGCAAACTTACAAGTACGACCCATGTTGATTGAAAGGATCAAACTTGCACAAGTACATGACCCACAACTGAAGAAGATTAGAAAAGAAGTTATTGAAGGGAAGAGGATTGAATTTGTGATACGAGATGATATATTGAGATTTGGAAATAGAGTGTGTGTGCCATCTGATGCCTAACTAAAGAGGTAAATTTTGGAGGAAAGTCATTACTCAAGATTCACATTTCATCCCGGATGTAAAAAGATGTATAGAGATCTTCGAGAAGTATTTTGGTGGAATAACATGAAAAGGGAGATAACATAATTTGTATCCCAGTGTTTGGTTTGTCAACAAGTAAAGGCTGATCATAAAAAACCATCAGGATTACTGCAACCCCTACCTATCCCTGAGTGGAAGTGGGAACATATCACTATGGATTTTGTGATAGGTTTACCAAGGAGTTCAAATGTTAATGATTCTATTTGGGTAATTATTGTTAGGTTAACTAAATCTGCTAATTTTCTTGCCATTAAGATTACCCATTCTTTAGAAAAGTTAGCCAAGTTATACATACGGGAAATTATTAGGCTTCATGGAACCCCGATGTCAATTATTTCTGATCGTGACCCTAGATTTGTGTCTCGCTTTTGGAAAAGCCTACAAGCATCCATGGGAACACAATTGAATTTTAGCACCGCTTTTCATCCTCAAACAGATGGAAAATCCGAGATAACCATTCAAACCTTAGAGGATATGCTTAGGGTATGTGTACTTGATTTGAAAGGTAATTGGGATGATCATTTACCGTTAGTGGAATTTGCGTATAATAATAGTTATCAAGCAAGTATTCAAATGGCTCCGTATGAGGCACTATATGGTAGAAGGTGTCATTCCCCTACATGTTGGATAGAAGTTGGAGAAAGAAAATTATTGGGACCAGAATTGATCCAGATCACAACAGAGAAAGTGAAATTGATACAAGACCGACTTCGAATCGCTCAAATACGTCAAAAGAGTTATGTTGACAATCGCCTAAGAGAGTTGGAATTCCAAAGTGGAGATTATGTGTTCTTATGAGTATCACCAGCAAAGGGAGTAATTCGATTTGGAAAGAAAGGGAAATTGAGTCAAAGATATATAGGACCTTTTGAAATCCTTGAAAGGATAGGAGCTGTTGCATATATAATAGATTTACCCCCTGAACTCTCTAGTGTGCATAATGTTTTCCACGTGTCAATGATGAAGAAATACGTCCCAGATCCAACGCATATCCTAAGTCATGAACCTCTTCAAGTTAGAGAAGATTTGTCATACATTGAGCTTCCAGTAGAGATTTTGGACCCTAAAGATCAAATATTACGAACCAAGGTAATTCCATTGGTCAAAGTGTTATGGCGTAATCATTCCATTGAAGAAGCAACATGGGAGCGAGAATATGAAATAAAGGAGAAATATCCATACCTGTTTGGGAATTAATGTAAGTAAAGTTTGGGGACCAAACTTTTTATAAGGAAGGTAGGATGTAATGACCCCACGTTTATATGTTCATATATAGTTTTAAATGTTGTATTATTTCATATGTGATATGTATAATGTTAATTTATTATTTTAGTCTAAACCCCCCTTCAGAAATCATGAAATGTCAAATTAGTACAAACATAAAATTTTAAAGTTTTCGGTAGGAATATTCCTATTAGAGACTAGTTTTCACCATTATAATATAAGAATTGACTTCAGTTAAAACCTAAAAAGTTGTAGATATTTGAATTAGGTTTGTAACACAACGAACGACGTGTTAAACGGAGGTTCGAGCAAGAAATTATACAAAAATTGCGAAATAAGGGCAAATCTGTCCATCCTTTAAGTTGTATTTTGTCCTATTACCACACCATGTGTTATATTTTGATTGGTTGGAAGGGGAAGCTAGTTAGGCCGACTTAAACACCTTGAAATGACCTTTTTCTTCATCAAAATGGATTAAATCAAAGTCTTATGGCATATCCTAAGCTAAATGATAAGTTTTGGGGTCGAAATTATAAATTTATGAAACTTTGGGGATTTAATTTTTAAATAAAGAAAGTTTCAAGGACAAAAATAAAAATATAAAAAGGGCCATTTTGCAAATAAAATATTTTCAAGTACCTCTAAGGAATATTGAAGATGTATGGTGTAAAATTACTAAAATACCCTTCATGTGTAAAATGACCCTTATACCCTTAATAACTTTACAACTCGTGCTTGACACCTCGTGCTTGGTTTTGACACCTCCACCATACACGTGTCACCTTTAAATGAAGGGGAAAAACACATGTCATGCAATTAGATAAAGTTATCACACGTGTCGGCATCGGGTGAATTAAGGCTGCAAGATAGCTCCGTTACGCGACACACTGACTCACCAAATTGGACGCTTAGTCATCGGGGCACGTATCAACACCCAAATAACTTTGGGAAACTATAAATATGGCCTTAGTATCAGTTGTTACAGGAAATTCATTCCAAATATCAGAGAGAAACAGTGAGAGAAAATACAGGGAAAGTTTAAGAAGAAGTTTTGTCTCAAGATTAACGAGCGATCCAAGACTCTGTTTCTGTAACTTCAGATTTATTTTCTAGGAGAGTACTCTGTGACATTCCTTGTGTATTTTGATTATATGATATTATTCAAACTACATATATTTTTTGAAATGATTTTATTCTCAAATACATCTGATACCGATGATTCCGTCGTTTGTCATATGTGTATATCTCTCGATATATACATCTGATTTGAATTCTGAAATTATTGATTCGGCCTATGGAAACTCTCTTACTATGTTGGCCTTGACTACCGGGTGGAAATATTTGGGTGGTACCTTCCCATCTGGTTTATTGCTGGTGTGCCCTAAATAAGGCGTTGTTTTAGATATCATGATTTTCTGTCTGTGTTGTTGCCGAGTGGAAACATTTGGTAACACTATCTGTTTATCTGGGTATTAGAGCGTATATGGCCATCAAAATAAATTTGAGTAATTGACATATTGCTCAAATTGTTTTATCTGTTCTGTTCTGAAATGTTATTTTGAAAATATATACTGTCAATTTAACTTATATATTTTACTGCAAATTCCTGTCCATATATGTATATGCCTTCTGTTGTAAATTGAATAGGTATCAATTTTCTGAAAAACTCTGGAATGTATGGAGATTAATTCTCACTCGGCTTTTAGCTGCTGTTGTATAAATAACCATTTTTCAGGAAATAAGTAGGTTCGCGGAGGAAACGAAAAAGGATTGTGCTGAAGATTCAACTTTTAGAGCTCTTTTTGTTATTATGTTTATTTTATCATTTAGAGCATGTTTGGCTCTCTTGTAATAAGATTTAAATTTTGTCTTAAGTTATAATTCATCTTTATTTGTAATATAAATGAAGTTTCCTTTTAGAAATCTCTGATGACGTAATCCATTTACTTTCAGTAGTTTATGATTCATAACCATGTGATTATATTTCCGTTGCACTTATTTAAGAAAACAATTTAAGTCAGAATATATGTTGCCTTGGTGGCATGTCAAGACACTCGTTCCCTACTACTAATTTTGGGATGGGGTCGTGACATATATAGGTATAAACGACCACAAAACATGACACAAAACATATAAGCTTTACACACTAGCATAGTATCGATGTGTCCAAACATGTGGGATCGAATGAATGGTTGTGAGCTAGTAACAAAAGAATTATAACCCAAACACTCAAATATGTTCAAAAGGTTCTAATTGATCGCAAAACTTTGTCAAACTAAGCTTTAGCCTTAAGTGAAAAGTAAAGTTGAACTTAATGAATAAAACAAGCACAATGCACACAAGCCTAGAATATTAATGATTCTACAAATCAATAGCGTCATGACAAAATAAGCTTAACTAAGATTCATTGTCATTGTGAAAACCTGTTGATATTTCCATCCAAACTCCCTCAAAATAAAATTATTTTATTTTCTTTTGAATGAACATATCAAACTAAACTAATTGCCCCCCTTTTGGCATATTATACTTTTCATTGCCTTAATTTTTTCTTGGTATCTTTTTCAAATGGTGGTTTTCACGACGAATTCATTATACTCTCGCAACCCTTTTCACATATACACTCATATTTTTCAATAAAAAACAAATCCTCATAAGCAACCGTTCTTACATGAACAAATCCTCCATAGTCAAATGAAAATGTATATGACAAGATTAATAGGAGAACATCTCACCAAGGTCAAATATACATCATGAAGTCAAAATCCAATAAGCTCGTGCATGTGTGTGTTAAGGAATAACAAAGTCGAATCCATAAAGCAAGTCAAGTTTGAAACAACTATATAAACATGGTTAAGATCAATTTAATAATCCAAAGTCATGACCAAATGTCCTAGCCACATGGAAATTACGTAATAAATTGAATTCATACACACCAATATGCCACACTAAACGTGTAAAACTAAAACACACAAGAACCGAAAATCTTTTTGTATTTTTCTAATTTTTGTATCAAAATTAAATATTTTTATCAAAATTAAATCTTTTTGTATTTTTCGAATATGACTTAATAAAAGAAAAATATAATTCAAAAAGTACACATGTCATAACACTAGCAAGAATATATCATGAAACACAACTAGAGTATGACAAACAAAATCATGCACGCAATCATCCATAACAAATATTGTGAAATGTCATGTGCAAGCATGTAAGAATCAACCAATCTAACATTTAGTGTCTCCAAATTTGATTTACTAACACAAATCAGTGTGTACCTAACTCATAGGGTTATGGTAACCGTAATAACACTACACTTAAACTTCCTAGGACCTCTTTTAAGATCAAAATAAAAATGCCTCAGGTAACTTTTTCTACCAGAATGTGAACATGTGTAAACAAGAGGAATGTTACCTATGGTGTGACCTTTTCTAATGTCCTTGGTTTTGGTTGACCTTCTTATACAAACTATGGTTTTGGCTCTAGCAACGGAAGCACTAGAACAAGATAAACCACTACCATTAGTACTTGAGTCGTTTGAATCATCTTTTATCTTCAAAACTCTAGACTCAAGTAAAGAATTAGACTCCTCAATTTTTAGGGACTCCTTATTTAAATTTTCAATTACCCCTAGAAGGTTATCTCGCTCCCCATTAATGAAAGAAAACTTATCCCTAAGAGTCTTCTCATGTGACTTAAAATCATTAATCAAAACACTATCCTTTTTGGCACAAACACAAATCCTAGAATTTTGTAAGTCCTCTAATTCTTTATCTAAAATAAGGACTCTATTCTCACTCTCTTTCCTGGACACTTTCAAAGATTTAAAGTCAGCATATAAAGCAACAAACTTCTCACGAATGATATCTCTTTGGATTTGAAACGTTTGAAAATATTCAATCATATAATTAAAATGAGAATTTTCTTCTTCAAGATTTTCAATTCTTTTGGCAAACTTCAAATTCAAATGAGAATCCATCGAGAGAAAAAACAAGCTTGGGAAAAAAGAATAAACAACCACCCAATCAACCGATAAACAAGATTTAAATACAATAACTTAGTGCAATCCGGTTTGATGCTAATTTGACAATTTGAGAAGTTAAAAGGTATCAGACGAAATTTTTTTTTTGAAAAAATCAGGATCACTTGATAACTTGGAGTAACCTGTTCTGATACACACTTGTAAACGCAAATAATCCAAGGGTGATTTTAAATAAAAATTGCAACACCAATTTATATGTGGAACCTAATTTTAAACATATATTATATTTTTATCCTAATCACGCGTCTATGGTGATAATAAAATAAATCAAACAAGTAAATATGACAATGCCAAGTTTCGGGAAAAAAATCCCAAGGGAAAAACCTTTATTCACTTAGAAATTTACAAGAGAGTCGACTTACAAACTGCTTGATATACCCCACAAGTCTAATGCGCTATTCTTTAAAAATCTCTAAGAAACCACTACTATTATCCTCGTAAGAATCAGATGACCACAGTCCTCTGTTAGTCTCACCCTTTGTCTTTAGCAGTGAATCCCCGCAGGTATCACAAGTCAACAGTGGAGATCCTTTGCACCAAGGTGTATGCAAAGATACAAAACTTTCTAGGGTTCTAAACTAATTCACAAGAACAATATTTGTAGGATGTTTTGTTGCGAATTAAACAAGTTTGTTCACACAAAAAGTGAAGAACTTTTGCAAAAGAAATGCAAAAAACTATATGTCAAACGTCTTAAACATCTGAATCATGAAACAGGTATTTATACAAAACTTAAGGGGCATGTCGTTCAAACGAGTTGAGTAGGTCGTTCTGACGACATAAGCATGTCGTTCGAACGAGATTTCATCTCGCTACTAACGACGTAAATAAAACCAAACTAGTAGCATATCGTTTAATCCAAAGTTGATCCAAGCTTCAAATGAGGATCTAACGACTTTTTAATGTCGTTCGAACAACTTCTTGATGTCTTTTGAATGGAAGAAATGAAAACTAAATATTTTTAAAACTCCGCCTACAAGTATCTCAAAAAATACATTTTCAAAAACAAATAGTCCTATTCGTCTTTTTGATAAAAAATAAACATCCCAAACATAATTCCATGAAATAATTCAAACTCTAAATTTTTCAATACCTCATCGGGATGTCGGGAAGTCTTCAAACTTGGATATTCTTGAGTTCGTTTTGTCTTGAAGGTGCATGAAATTTTTTATCGGGATACGCCAAACTAACCTAAAGCTATGCTATGAACAATTCTAGAAAAAATGTTCTTACAATTTATAACACATATTAGGGTTATTTTTCTACATTTAATCACATTTCTCCTAAACCCATTTCAACATGATTTATCAAGTCTAAAATGCCATTTTCTATCATACTACACCATTCTACAGATGTTAAGGAGGATTTCGAGCCTAGAAATTCCTTATAAATGAACGAAACAAGATATAAATCACGGGTTTACATTTTTCATGCTTTCTTTCCATATTTCAAGGTAAAAATACCATTTATTCGTAAACAGCCATTTAGGGTTTGTCTTATTTAAAAATCCATTTTTGCAAAACTTAAATATATTAACAAATAACTTCATTTTGGGCATTAAATGTCATCTAGCATGCATCCTACAAATTTTTCATAGCAAAAAACCTTGAAATCTTAGGAAGAGGAAAACTCTACCTTATGGTTTGAAGAGGAGACAAATAAGAAAAGGAAGATGGAAGTTTTTAGCTCTAAATACTCTAAAAATCCCTCTAAAATACTCCAAAGATATTCCTACTTGCTTGACTTTACCCACTTTAACCCTTGATAAAGCTTAAGGATAAAGAACAAGGCTTGGAAATGGGGTATAATGGTGGTGACAAGGTGTAACTATGGTGGGAAATGTTTGGGGAAGATTGTGAACTCTTGAGAGAGGGAGAGAGTATGGATGATATAAAATAGTAGGGAGACACCCACCATTTTTATCTTCTTTATAACCCCAAAAAAACATATAGAATGATTTAAAAACAAACACCCGACACTAAAAACACGTTTTGGTAGCTAGTGCCTTCAGAGATTGACACCTCATCAACCCAAGGGTTCAAAATGCGATACCACACAAGGGAAACTCGAAATATTAAATTTCTGAAGTGGTCATTCGAACGAGATCGCATCTCGTTCGAATGAGAGTACGAATCTCATTTGAACGACGTTCGAATGACATACTAAAGGGGGCGAAATCCTAAACATGCGAGGTTCGTTAGAAGCTCATTCAAAAGAGAGGAGCTTCTCTTTTAAGATAAAAATGACTACGTTCAAATGATATGAGGACCTCATTTAAATGACCCTAACTTTCGTTAAGGCGACATAAACATTCCAAATTTGACCACTATTTTTCCATCAAATTCCACAAGGGTCACAAGAATATTCAATTACCAATAACCATCCATATATATTGATCTAAATCCCAAGATTTCTACCTATAATACAGATTACATGGGAAAAGGAATTAAATCTCAGGCAAGGGCATTACATCTCTCCACCTTAGGAGATTTCATCCTCGAAATAAGAATAACCAACTAGGGATAGAGATTCAGGTGCTTCTCCCGCATCTCCGACTTGCATTCCCATGTCGCATCTTTGACGCCCTGAAACTCTTAAAGAACCTTCAATAAAGGGATGACCTTGTTGCCCAGGACCCTCTCCTCGGGGTCCAAAATGGATATAGGTCGCGCAGGAAACGTAATGTATTCCTCTAACTCGATGAGGTTCCAATCGATGATGTGCCAGGGAATCGTTAAGATACTTCTTCAATATCGAGACATGGAATACATTATGGACTTGAGATAACTATGGAGGCAGTGCCATGCAGTACAATACATCCTTAATCCATTCAAGTTCTTAAAGGGATCGATATACCCAGGGGCCCGCTTCCCTTTCTTCTCGAATCGTTGACCACCGGTTCTCGCTCTTCAGCATCACATGATCACCTACCCAAAACTCCAAGCGTATCTCAAGATTATTGATGTAATTATTTTGTCAGATCTAGGCCATCATGATACTCCGTCAAATTCACGAACCTTCTCCGTTATTTCTTGAATCAACTCTGAATTTGTGAGATGATTCGTTCCCACCTCAGCCCAATAAATCGAAGAGCGGCATGGTCCCCCATAAAGAGACTCGTAGGGAGCCAACTCGATGTCCGCCTAATAACAATTGTTATAGGAGAACTCCATTATATGAAAATTTTTCGTCCAACTGCCCTAAAAGTTGAGTGCAAAAGCTCTCAACATATCGTTCAGAATTTGAATGGTTCATTCAGATTATCCATCGGTCTCAAGGTGATATGTCGTACTCATATGCAACTCGGTAACTAATTCCTATTAAAACTTCTTCAAAAATTAAGATACAAATAGGGGATTCCTATTTGAAACAATCGAGAGAGGAACACCATGAAGCCTGACTATTTCTTGAACATACAACCTCGCCAACTTAGCCGCACTGTCCATAACCTTGATCGATAGAAAGTGTGCGGACTTCGTGAATCGATCCACTATGACCCACACTACATCATGGACATGCTCAGACCATGGTAAGGCTGCGATAAAATCCATTGTGATATACTCCCACTTCCATTCTTCCTCAGATAGTGGTTGTAATAGCCCTGTTGGCTTCTTATGCTCGACCTTCACCTGCTGATATGTATAGCACTTAGCCATATATGTCGCTACATCCCTCTTCATACTGGACCACCAGTAATCTTTGCATAGGTCCGTATACATGTTTGTAGCATCAGGATGTATGATTTAGTGTGAGTGATGGGCCTCATCCATACCTTGTCCTGAATTTTATCGATAATTGGAATAATCAATCGACCCTTGTGTTGCACCCCACCGTTCTTGTCCACAGTAAGGGTGTCAAACACCTCGCCATTCAGAATACGATCATGATACTAGGCAAAATCAGGATCACATAACTGGGCATCCAGAACTTTCTACTGAATGAGTTGCCTAACCACCAAACCCCAAAGGTACGCCCTATCGTAACTCCGCCAGACATGCATATCAAATTTCTACAACTCACCAAACATCTTTAATCGATGTCACCTCATTGCTCAATGGGTGAGACTAAACTTTTGGTTCAGATAATCAACCACCACATTGGCCTTGCCAAATAATACTCTAATTAAAAGTCATAGTCCTCCATCAATTCCATCAGATCGTCTCACACTACATGAAAATGCACCGGTGGCTCTTATGATCGAAAAACACCTCAAACCATTCTCCATACAGATAATACCTTCAACTCTGAAGTGCAAATACCACAACAGCTAGCTCTAAATCATGGGTGGGATAGTTTCTCTCACTTTCAAAGTATGAGATGCATAAGCGACTACCTGCCCATTCTGCTTCAATACTTCACCAAGCCCTAACCCTGAAACATCACAATTCACGGTGTAAACCCTACCATACTCTGGGAGGATAAGATCGGGTGCAGAAGTTAACTTAATATTCTACTCCTGAAAAGTTGACACACAATCCTCTAACCACTTAAAGTGTGCTTCCTTTTGAGTCAACGTGGTGAGGGGCATTGCAACCCTCGAGAAGTCTTATATAAACCCGTGGTAGTAATCGACCATGAAAGCGTAAAGTGTCCCAATTAAAATATTTAATTTCCTTTTCGTATAAAAAACACAATAGAGATGATGCGGAAGCGTTGTAAAACAGGCGATGGTTCAACTTTCAAAAATAACAGCAAGTTTTAATTTCTCAAAACTAATTAAAACATAATTCAAGTCCTAGAATTTGCCTAAGTCATAATTAACAATTATCCAAAGTTAGGCGAAACCAAATTAATGCAAGTGACTAGAATTACACAATTTTACCCAATATTAAATTAAAGTCCAATTTTAATATAGTGTGAGAATTAAACCGAATTTTATCTTGAATTAAACCTAAAGCATGCGTTCTAAATTTTGTGCAAGATAAAAATAAACAATGTCACACTACACCGCGATGTACGAGGAAAAACCCACTAACGGGAAAAAACCTCGGGACGGCCCTAGCCTCAAATCCACTAAAAACGGTATTACAAAATACAAGACAAAAGACTTACTTCCTAAACTCGAACCCTCTCAAGCCGTGATGCTTCTTCTTGTATCAACCTCCAATTAGCGGATAACCAACGGAGCTCCACCGTGGTCTCGAAATTCACCGATGAGACTTTATATGGTCACCGTCACCCAAGCATGGAGCCTTTCTCCGTGTGGGTAGAATATCAACAAAAGTCTTCTTTGTGATGGGGTGTAGAAGCAAACCCGAAACGTCTCTTGAATTCGGTAGAGAAAACCGGTGCTAAAAACTCCAAGCAAAGATATGTATATATAGAACTTGGAATAAACAACAATGGGTGTAAACTAAGTGTTTAAAGAATTTTCTTTAAGTTGAAGAACACTCAAACATGAACATTTTCCTTTTTAATATGATCTCTCAAACTCTCTCTAGGAGATGTATTAGGATGGAAAAGTTGTCTTGGAAAATGTGTTTCCCGCACATAATAATGTATGAAAAAAGTTGGTTGAAAACCAAGTGGAGGAGTGGGGAAAAACTGCAAAAAACTGCCAAATAACTGTTCCCGCTGGAATCTCGTTCGAACGAACTTGATTCTCGTTCGAACGAGACTTCTAACGAGCGACCAGCCTGGGCTCGTTAGAAGTTCGTTAGATACCTCGTTAGAACGAACATTCGTTCGAACGACATATCGAACGACATATCGAACGACTGACCAGTTAGGGTCGTTGGCAAAACTCGTTCGAACGAAACTGGTTCGAACGACAAAACTCGTTCGAACGAAATCTGGTTCGAACGAAAAAATTCGTTCGAACGACATTTCTAACGAACGACCAGAAAGTTTGTAAAATTCGATTTTGGCCCAGAAACTTTTATATACTTATATTAAAGTTCTAATTGATTCTTTCTGAAAATAAAATGCAGTTTTTTATTACACCTAACACCCAATACATATTGTTCCAAGCTCCTATATAAATATAATTACATTCATACCTTGGGAGCATGGAACCTTAGTTGATGACGTAGAAACGAGGCACACAAACCGGCATTTTGATGACGCTTTAAATTCTTTGCCGCTACGTCTTCAATACATAATTCATAGGCTTGAGAATATTACAAATAAATACTATCCTATGAATAAATGTTTTTGTCCGGAATTGAGCCAAAACTATATATGGACTCAATTTGAAATTTGTGTCCTTACAAATCTCCCCCTTTGGCTATTCCGGGACAAAAACCAAACAAAAATCCTAAAGGGCCGTCAAGCTCTACTAGACTCAAAACATAACCCGCCCAATCTTGACTCAACCCAAGGATTAAACGCTTTGCCATTAAACAATGCTGCTTTAGAAGAATTCCTGCACACTTAAGCAAACTCATCAAATGCATAGGGAATATCAAATATAAAATGTAATTAATTAAATTATTCCCCCTAAATTAATTCTCCCCTTTATCAAACAATGACATTTACTTAGACAGACGTCTCCCCCTAAGATAAATCTCCCCCAAACTAAGATACGATAATAATAGGATTAGATACCATTTCTCCCCCTATCATCATACTCCCCCTTTTTGTTCGGGAATAGGCAAAGGATAAAGAACTAATAAACAACATGTGAAAGCTTAAAGTGATAAGACATGAAAGCATATGGGAAATTAAAGCAAGGCAAAGACAAACAGATATCATATATATATATACTTTAAATATACCAATAAGTACATGCATATATAGATAGATATAAACACACACATGACACAAAATACAATAAGTTTGCACACTCGTATGGAAAAAATGTGTCATATGGAAACGGAAGTGTAGGGGTGTGAACTAGCAACAATTAAATTTAGACCCAAACACTTAAGAAACGTTCACGGAGTTCTCATTTGATTGCAAACTTCATCACAGTTAAATATAACCTCATGTGACAATATAAAGATTGAACTCAATGAATAAACATACACAATGCATACATGCCTAGCATGATGATGATTCTACAAACCAAATAGAGTCATGATATTAAAGACAACTAGGATAAACGGACATTGTGCAAACCGTTGATATACCATCCAATTCTCCCTCAATAAGCATATATATTCTTTTGTTTTTGAATGAATTTATCAAACAAACATAGGCCTTGGCAATTGCTTTCTTTTTAATGCCAAATATTCTGTTTTTAGGCCCTTGGATCACGTATTTCTTTTAGATCCAATCGACGGTGGCTTACTATCGCAAAGGATTTAATTCATCCTTTCGGAGCCCTTCCCCGTGCATATATTAATTTATCATGTTTTCATTTTTCGCACAAATCTCACATGCAACGGATTTTGACATGCACTAGTCCTCCTAGGTCATAGATATGTAGATGACTAGATTGATAGGAGAACACCTCAAAAAGCTCAAATATAACATGTGACATTAAGATTTCAAAAGAGCTCGTGCATGTGTGAATAGAGGCATATAGAAATAGAATCCATTTAAACAATACAAAATCCAACTACTCCATATAAAACATGGTAAAGAACATTTTAAGGATTGAAAATCTAAACCAAAAGTTCTAGCCACATGGAAGCGTAAACGATAGGATTCAAACACAAATATATGCCACATAAAGTGTGTCAAACAAAAATACACACAAAACAAAATCTTTTTGAGTTTTTAACATTTTTAATCAAAAATAAATATTTACTCAAAAGGACAAACAAAAATCATTTGTATTTTTCATTAAGCTTAAATGAAATAAATAAAACACAAATGATAAACAAAAATCTTTTTATATTATGCAGTCGATTCAAACACAAAATATAATACAAAAAGATAAACAAGTCATAATTTCTAGCATGTGATATGAAAAAGGCAATGACTAGAAAATGACTAAACAAGCATACATTTAGCATATTAATATAGCATGAAGTACAAACGCTAAAGTATGCAAACACTAACACATTTATCCTTTAGATTTAGTGAGGGAGGAGGCATGTGTAAGTAAATGAGAATCAACAACCCTATTTTATAAGGCAACCAAGTCGGATTTCCTAACCCAAATTAATGAGGAATGACTATCTTGGGGTGTAGGAACGTTAACTACCGTGGTTACTTTACTATGGGGTTTTCTAGGAATTCGTTTAAGATCTAAACAAAATTTCCTAAGATGACCTTGTCGACCACAATGTGTACAAGTGAGAACATGTCGAAAAGATTTACTTAAGGAGTGATCTTTAAAAGTATTCCTAGTTGATTCTCCTAAAACATTGGTTTGGGCATTATGAGAGAATTCATTACAAGGATTGAAGCCTAAACCACAAGTGTCATTTTTAATTTGGACCGTTCCTAACATTTTATCTAATTTTTCCGAACGACACTCCAAATCAAATTTGACAATACTAGAATCTTTTAATTTATTTTCCAACTCAACAATGTTAGATTCTAATAAAACATTTCGCTCTTCAAAAGCAAGAAGCTCCTTTTTCAAGGATTCCATTAAACTTCTAAGGCTATTTCTTTCGCCTTCTACATAATCAAGCTTCTCTTGAAGAGTCCTCACATGTGTCCTAAGGTCTTCTATTATGGCACTATCATCAACGACCTTGACACTCTTTCTTAAACAAGCTTCTAACTTCAAATTAGTTCTTTTCAAATTAATAGATTCTTTATATAATTCATGAAAAGCATTTTGAAGTTCACTCACATCAACCTCTTCTTTATTTTCACTCTCACTTTCTTCTTCACTCTCACTATCATTAAAAACAAGGGAATCATGAACAATGACCTTGGAAGTGGCATGTGCAATCGTGTCATCAATCGATGAGTTCTCATTATCACTCACATGACTAGCCATAAAAGCCACAAAATTTTTCTTAGTGGGGGAATCGGGCTTTTCTTCCTTATCACTATCACTAAGGGTTGCATTATATGAAATAGGTCGCTTAACATCTTTCCTTAGTTTAGTGGGACACTCATAAGCCCTATGGCCATAACCTTCACAACCAAAACACTTATTAGACTCGTCCCTATCTAAATGTTCATTACTAGGTTTAGTGATTTTCTCGGCTTTAGAAATCTTCTCGCTTTTATCATGTTTAGAAGTATCAAATTTCTTAAAATCATTTTTAACTTTATATTTGTTAAATTTAAGAAATTTTCTAAATTTACGAGCAAACAAAGCCATGTCTTCCGAGTCACTATCACTATCGCTCTCTACTACTTGTTTGACCTCTTTTCGGGCTTTTAAAGCAACACCCTTTTCAATTTTCTTTTCAGTTTTAGAGGGAAACATATCCAGTTCATAGGTTTGTAAATCACCTACAAGCTCTTCTAATTTCCTAGAGGCTAAAGTGGGTAAAGAATTTAAAACGGTCACCTTTGGAATAAATCTATCGGGTAGGGACCTTAAAATTTTCTTTACAACACGGTCGTCAGGTATTTTCTCTCCCAAGTTAAAAGATGAATTAACAATGTCAGAAAGTCTAGCATAAAATTTATCAAAAGTTTCTTTTTCATCCATTTTGATACTTTCAAATTAAGTGGTGAGGTTTTGGAGTTTTGAAGCTTTAACGACACTCGTTCCTTCATGAGTTAATTGTAAAATATCCCAAGCTTCTTTAGCGGTTTCACACGTCATAATACGTCGGAATTCATCCGGTGCGACAGCGCTAAATAAGGCATTTAAACCACGGGAATTAAAATTTGCAAGCTTAAACTCATTTTCGGTCCATCTATCGATGGGTTTGGGAACACGTTCATTTTCAATTAGATGAGTTGGTGGGGAGTACCCGGTAACAACAGACATCCAAACACGTTCATCGATAGATTTAAGTGCCGATTTCATTCGCGCTTTCCAATACGCGTAGTTAGAACCATCAAAAATAGGAAATTTTGAAAATGGGGAAAAATCCATTTTAGCCAAAAATTAATGAATCTTAACGAAATAATTTATCGTTTTTGGCTCCGATACCAATTTGAAAGCGTAAAGTGTCCCAATTAAAATATTTAATTTCCTTTTCGTATAAAAAACACAATAGAGATGATGCGGAAGCGTTGTAAAACAGGTGATGGTTCAACTTTCAAAAATAACAGCAAGTTTTAATTTCTCAAAACTAATTAAAACATAATTCAAGTCCTAGAATTTGCCTAAGTCATAATTAACAATTATCCAAAGTTAGGCGAAACCAAATTAATGCAAGTGACTAGAATTACACAATTTTACCCAATATTAAATTAAAGTCCAATTTTAATATAGTGTGAGAATTAAACCGAATTTTATCTTGAATTAAACCTAAAGCATGCGTTCTAAATTTTGTGCAAGATAAGAATAAACAATGTCACACTACACCGCGATGTACGAGGAAAAACCCACTAACGGGAAAAAACCTCGGGACGACCCTAGCCTCAAATCCACTAAAAACGGTATTACAAAATACAAGACAAAAGACTTACTTCCTAAACTCGAACCCTCTCAAGCCGTGATGCTTCTTATTGTATCAACCTCCAATTAGCGGATAACCAACGGAGCTCCACCGTGGTCTCGGAATTCACCGATGGAACTTTATATGGTCACCGTCACCCAAGAATGGAGCCTTTCTCCGTGTGGGTAGAATATCAACAAAAGTCTTCTTTGTGATGGGGTGTAGAAGCAAACCCGAAAAGTCTCTTGAATTCGGTAGAGAAAACCGGTGCCAAAAACTCCAAGCAAAGATATGTATATATAGAACTTGGAATAAACAACAATGGGTGTAAACTAAGTGTTTAAAGAATTTTCTTTAAGTTGAAGAACACTCAAACATGAACATTTTCCTTTTTAATATGATCTCTCAAACTCTCTCTAGGAGATGTATTAGGATGGAAAAGTTGTCTTGGAAAATGTGTTTCCCGCACATAATAATGTATGAAAAAAGTTGGTTGAAAACCAAGTGGAGGAGTGGAGAAAAACTGCAAAAAACTGCCAAATAACTGTTCCCGCTGGAATCTCGTTCGAACGAACTTGATTCTCGTTCGAACGAGACTTCTAACGAGCGACCAGCCTGGGCTCGTTAGAAGTTCGTTAGATACCTCGTTAGAACGAACATTCGTTCGAACGACATATCGAACGACTGACCAGTTAGGGTCGTTGGCAAAACTTGTTCGAACGAAACTGGTTCGAACGACAAAACTCGTTCGAACGAAATCTGGTTCGAACGAAAAAATTCGTTCGAACGACATTTCTAACGAACGACCAGAAAGTTTGTAAAATTCGATTTTGGCCCAGAAACTTTTATATACTTATATTAAAGTTCTAATTGATTCTTTCTGAAAATAAAATGCAGTTTTTTATTACACATAACACCCAATACATATTGTTCCAAGCTCCTATATAAATATAATTACATTCATACCTTGGGAGCATGGAACCTTAGTTGATGACGTAGAAACGAGGTACACAAACCGGCATTTTGATGAAGCTTTAAATTCTTTGCCGCTACGTCTTCAATACATAATTCATAGGCTTGAGAATATTACAAATAAATACTATCCCATGAATAAATGTTTTTGTCCGGAATTGAGCCAAAACTATATATGGACTCAATTTGAAATTTGTGTCCTTACAGACCAAACCCAAGAAAATATTCACTTACACAATGATCCTTGCCTATCCCATCCCAGGACGAGCTTCACCTTGGAAGGGTGGACAAAAATGCCCTCACCAGAAACCATATGGCCAAGGAACTTAACCTCATCCGTCGAGAACTCCCACTTACTGAATTTAGCGTACAAATGGTTCTCCCTGAGAACTTATAATGTCGTGTGAAGATGCTCCTCATGGTCAATATTTGATGCCTAATAGACCAAAATGTCATCCACGAAGACCACCATACACTGGTCTAAGTAGGGATGCTAAATGCGGGTCATTATATCCATGAATGTCATTGGGGCATTGGTCAAATCGAAAGGCATCATTAGGAACTCGTAGTGCCCATACTAGGTCTGAAACGTCATCTTAAGGTTATCCTCCTCCCTAACATGTAATTTATGGTACCCGAACTGAAGGTAAATCTTTAAAAACCTATTCGCCCCACGCAATTGGTCGAACAAGTTGTCGACACGGGGAATAGGGTATTTATTCTTCACCGTCACCCTAGTCAATTGCTTGTAATTAATGCAAAGATGCAGGGAATTATAATTTTTCTTAGAAAAGAGGACTGGAGATCTCCACGTGATACATTAGGGTGAATGAATCCCTTGTTGGTTAACTCCTCCAACTGAACCCTTAGCTCATACAATTCAGCGGGGGCCATTCTGTGAGGTGGAATAGATATGGGCGAGACGCCTTGATGCACTTTTATGGAAACATTCACCTCCCAGTGTGGAGACAATCTAGGATGATCATCTAAGAATACATTGAAAAACTCCCGCACCAATGGGTAATCTAATATTATACCATCCGGCTCATCCCGAGCCACCATACCGCTTTTAAGGATAATCAATGCCCTTCTCGCTACCAAAAAGATGGTGAGACTCGTATAGAAGTGATACTAAGACACTTTGTTGATGATATTCGATGGTAGATTTGAAACATGATAGCCAATCGATACTAAGGATCACTTCGAACCCATCCATGTCCATAAGGATCAAATCATACTCCAAAACCTAATCTCCAGTCATAACCACATATGTATGACAAACCCTATTAAGAACTATACCTCCACTAACAGGAAGTCCTATGAATATAGAAGGAAGAAATTGGTCTACCTATAGTCCCAAATCGAATTCTAAGGAACTCGAAATTAAAGAATGAGATGCACCAGAATTAAATAGTGGCTTAACCTATGTACTGTACAAAATGATCATACCTTCCATCACTTATGGATCTTCGAAAGGTGTAGCAAATCATGACATAGCATAAGCTCATCCAGGGTTGAACTTGCTTCTCTAGCTGCCGAGCACCTGACCTGGCCCATGACTACTCTGCCTTTGACTTGGGTATGAACCATCCATATAATGCCATGCGGGCTGTTGATAACCCAAGGAGAATTGTTGCTGTTAGGTGGGGCCTGTATAACTAGAACTCTGGCTTGACATGAAATTAACAGTCTACTGGCTGCCCTATTGATTGCCTGAAGCTCACTGTGGTCAATCTCTTTTAAAATGACCTGGTGAACCAAAATAAAAAAGTCCTCTTCACAATCTCTATAGGACCCTCATCGTTGGTGCACTGGGATGATGAAGAATCAACGCCCATGGCGACCTTTAGCTTCATAGAAAAGCCTCAAACCTCACTGGCGCTGTGCTTGCTCTGTGGTTGGCATTTTTCTATTGCGTGAGGGAGTTGGCTTAAAATTTCCTCACTAAATTTCCCCTCCAAAACCTTCCCACCAAGCGTTCCTCGTGAGAAATCTCATCCCTCTAAACCTTCATGCCTCTAAACCTTCATCCGATCTTTCGATTTGATCTTTTCATTGGTAATCGTGTTCATGTATTGTGTATTCGTGTATTCGTTTCGATTTTGATTTTACTGTGATCTTTCTATTTGATTATTACTGTGTATTATTTTTCCTCTCTCCTTCATTTTGATTTCGATTAGATTAAAAGGTTCCCCCTCTCCCACTGTTAATAATCTCTCGAAGCATCAATCTAGGGCTCAAACCCGTTACGGTATGTTTTCTTTTTTCAATCTCAAGTTTTTTTTCAATCTTAATTTTCTATTTCTAATATTTTTTTTTATTTTGCGTCATTTTCTTCTCCTCTTTCACAGACCCAGGATGCAAGCCTCTCAAGGTATGTTAAATGTTTTTTTTCAATCACAATATTTTTTCAGTCGTGAAACCCGATATGAGATTGAGTTTAGTCATAATATTTGTTTTCAAGCAATATTTAGTTTTAGTTTCCAACCTGTTTGTGTATATTTGGGTGCATTTCACTCCACACCCGACCTAGAAAATTCGTGTAAATTTCACTCCACACCTATCTATATATTTGGCCCTAAACAAACACTTCTATTTCATAATTTTTCTTGATTAAAATGGGTTATTGTGTATCTATATATTGGTGACATCTCCCTCTCTTTTTACTCTGTGATTTATATAGGTGGGGTCTTAAGTTTGATTGAATGTTCCAATTCGAAAGCCTAACAATGGTGCACGGGGTTCTGGAGCTACTAATCTTCCCTTATCTCTTTTAGTTTTTGTCCCAAATAACAAAGGTAGTTTCTAACTAATTTGACATGTACTTTATTCTCAAATATTATTAACCTATAAGATGTTCTGTAAAAAAGAGGTTACATGCCACTTTAACTCATACCAATACAATATTGTTGTATTTAAAAAAGCGCTTTGACACAATTGTGATGGTTCCCTACATTCATTTGTGATGGTTCTTAAGAGATATTTGTACTTCTCATAGATCCCATCCCACTTATTAATAAGGTGTTTGCTTTGGTGTCTCGAGAAGGAAAGATATGAGAAATCAGTGCTAACATAAATTTTGTTAGACTTCCTGTCTTTATCATCGTATTTGTTCAAGTAAATTATTCCTTATTGCTCACATATGTCTTGTTTGTCCCTCAATTTATGTGTAATATTCTTTATGGGAGTGTACTTACTTCTATTAATTTGTTCTCTATCATTTTTCTTACTTCTATTAATCTTATATATGTGGAAGTGCAAATGATCGCTCTCTTATAAATTACAGTAACAAAAATGATTTATGTAGTAAGAAATAAGGTCTTGGGTGTGTTAGGTTAAGGTTAATCCAAATCTTACTTATATCTTATTCAGGTTTAATCAACTTAGAACAATATAAAATGCTAAGAAGAATAGGAAATTAAATATCACATAACCTTTACAAGGGTCGGGAAAAGCACATAAACGCGTCCTAGTAGGACTAGGAAAACTTTTACTTTTATACTATTCTAGAGAGTTAAAGACTTCATATAATACCCATTCGACATAAGTTGACCCTTAGCAGAACTCATGGACTATAAGTACCACTAGGCCCAATAAAAATCTATATTACCCTTGATCCTTCATAAAACTCAAATAAACCTTACTGAAAACTTATTAACCTTGGATATTACATTATATTACCTTTGTGAGCAGCCAAAGCGGTCAATAGTCAAAGGGTAATTGCTATTAATATCTTGAAAACACTTACTTCATTTATAAATTATCAGATTCCATACTCCCTCCATTGGTTGGACAGGTAATGAACTTAAAAAATCCCTACATGAATCTCAATGAACAAAAGCATATCCTACTTTTGATCATTCTATGAATAATTCTACTCTTTGTTGTTTTAATACTTGGTCTTACAATCTGAAGACTAATTCTTTGAAAGGTACTCTAGAGTTGGATAAAGGCATCTCTCCTTCAAATGATAGCAATAACCATCGTCATATGATAATAAAATTATTTTACCTGACTGAAATATGTGAATTTGAAGTGATTGGCTGAATCCATATATTTATAACAGAGTTGGATGCTAAGCTTATTCCCCTTATTATGAATATTAGGATGCTATTTTTTTTAGGTTCACTAAGAACTATTATTTCGATCGTTTTGAGTACCATATAAATTCTGCACACATATACACGATACCCGAGCACACTTAGTTTTAGAGTCCCTAGATTACATTGCATTAGGAACCTTAGTAATAGAGTCTATACACATATGTTGTTTTGTATTAGGCACCTTAGTATTAGAGTCCCTAGATTACTTTGCATTTCTAAGGAGTATGACCCCTGAAACCCAATAGGACGAGCTAAGGTGACTACAAAGATTCAACGTCGGTGAAGATTGCCATGTGTTTGGTGGTCTCTAGCAAACTAGAGTCTCCTGGTTGGCCTCCTATTCGAGCCCTAACATTCGATGTTCTTGTTAAAGGTAATACTGATAATCATCGAATATTTAACATTTTATATAATAATAATGAATTTAATGGTGAGTGTAATGGTTATGTATAGTTTTTATTTAACATATCAAGTTCTGATAAATTTCTCTTAATGCTTGTGTACAAAACAGATCGAGGTGCTTAGTCCACTTAATGGAGATGTTCATGTTTCTGTTCACTATGTCAGTCAAGGCGATTCTTGACCTGAAGATGATGCAATTATTGGGTTGCATTTGTTCAAAAAATAATCACCTGAATTATCATCCAGGTACTATTTTATTTATACATGCGATTTGGGTCTAAGGGCTCGAGTAGAAATATGAAGTCTATCAATCCCAACTTTTTATGTTTCTAACCAAAAGTTGATTTTGAAACCGCGGGTAGTAATTTATAGGTAATCATAATATCTTTTACATTTTAACCATTAAATGATAAAAACTAAAGCACCAGATGGAATTAACTTCATTAGCAACGGCCTTCTCAAAACCAAACTTCCTTATGAATTCATCCAACATACTAACATCAACCATTGGTTCTAAGCAAATAAACATAACCAACTTACGAAGCAAACACAATTTTTTTATTCTACACACTGCACTAGTCTTTGCTATACCCCTGACGTTCCATATGACGATCTTGGTCATTGATAGTTAGATTAGTTGCGAATCTTAGAGTTGGATCTTAAACCACGTTGAATTGGAGTCAAATTCTTCTTGTCTATAGATTTATTTTTTCGCTTTCCTCTAACTTTTGTCCAGTTTTCTGTCACTGTGTTGTGGCTTATTGCGATCGGAATTTTTTTGGGAGAGAGGTGGAGAGTTTATTCCATACAACTAACATCATTATTCTCATGCATAGGACCACAGTCTCCCCTATTAATAACTATATTCTCACCCAAACACAGAGCCACTGTGCTGAAAGTACCCTCGACCCGCTGTGAATCCTCGTGTTGGATTGGGTCTTCATGTATCATTTCATCTGCTTCTATACTTTTATTGGTATAGTCTATATACTCAATGACACTTCCAGGAGTAAACTTAGAGATCTTCTTTTAAGAAACTTCCTCTTATTATATTTTACCTTCTTCTAACTGATTCTCCACAATGCCCATATGTTCAACTGCAATATCACCACCTTCCTGACATTTGTCTGCACTATCTTTTTTTAAATCATCAAGTAGGTTCAGGAGATTCATACAATTTTTCCCAAAATAAGAAATCTTTGCTTGGAAAGATTATGAGGCTTAACGTCGATAACATGTCAAGTAAGTATAATGATTATCAACAATACGGCTCATATATATATATATATATATATATATATATATATATATATATGTGTGTGTGTGTGTGTGTGTGTGTGTGTGTGTGTGTGTGTGTGTGTGTGTGTGTGTGTGTGTGTGTCTTAAGTCATTATTTTTGGTTATTAAAGAGCTCAATCTTTTTATCACACTTGGTATTAATTATCAGGTGCAACAGAAATTAGTCGGCTTGGTCTGTAGGGAAACTACTTTGTACCCGAGGACAGTCCATATAGGGAAGACGAAGAATTGCATCCTAAAATTTGGTCTGTAGGACTCCGCAATCCTTGGCGCTACAGTTTTCATTATGTGAGGCCTTTTTATTTTATGTGTGCAGATGTAAGCCAGGTATTACATTACATTACTCCTCTCCTCATTGTAATTTACATTATTTTTATTATTATAAACTGAGTTATGGATTCATGTTATCTATGAAGGGATAAGAGCTTGTATCCGCTTTTTGATTGGGGAGCCAATTTTGATTTCGTTTTTTTTTCGTTCTGGTGTACAACTAAGTTCTGTGTAAATTTATGCAATTACATAAGAAGTTAGTGTTCTAAGGCTAGAGGAAAAAGTCACTAGAAAAGAACTCGGGCTAAGGAGTTATTATTATTTTTGTCGTCCATGGCACAAAAATCCATGGGCTCGGACACATTACTTTCTTCATATTGACAATGTGACAAGAAATATTGAATGCTTATGACATTGTATATTTTTTTTAATTTGATATAGTTCTAACATTACATTTATCCAATATTGAATGCTTATAGCATTATAATCTCATGTTAAAGTTCACCCTGTTATAGTTCTAATTTTTTTAAATTTGTTATTTTAAACTTTGATTATAACATTGTAAATGGAATGTGCACTCCAGTGATTGACCAATTTTCCCTTGTATACAGAACCATTGACAATGGAGAAAATATTAAATGCTTGGAAAACATGTAAGATTAATATATGTACATTATAGTTCCACTGCTATATAATTTCCTCCAGATAGATGACTATTATTAAACTCATACTATGATACAGCATGAAAGTTCCACAACCGAAGTACTAAGCTTTTTATGAGGCTAGTTTTGGTCAAGTTGGCACTGCAATGAGGAGGGATACGCAGTAGAAACTGATTTGGCGTGGTTTTTCAACCGACATTGGCATCAAATTGATGAGTCCACCATAGGCTCCCAATCATAAAAACATCATATTTTCTTTTGTTGGAGCAAGACACAACTATTAAGAAGTTATCCAACTCCAGTTTAACCAAATTGGAGGGAAAAGGTGCTTCAATGGAAGAAAATTATGGAGCTTCAACAGAAGAAGATATAACACTAAGATTTTTTTTTGCTTGCATTGTAAATTTCCCTTTTCCCTCATCAAGAGTTTTATTGTCGGAAGACAGAGATTTTGTCACGATTATCATGTTCAATGAAATCATTCACAGTATTCATTTAATCTATTGTATGTTGTATTCCACTGTTTATCAAATTGTTCTTGTCTTTGACAGTTTTCTATTGTTTTGATTTAATCATTCATAATCTTGATTTAATAAATTGTATGTTGTATTATACTTCTTGCATTTAATGTGAGGTTAGTGGTATAAGGTGGATAATTTTTATTTTTTTTAATATTTTAATTTATGCAAGTATTCATAACACTTACCAAATGAACATTGTCTTCCTTACATATTAATATTTGTAAGTGTTTTGAACAGTTACAAAAAAAATATATATTTTCTTTTGCAAGTGTTTATAACCGTTGTAAATTAAAAAGGTTGCTGAATTTTGAAAGTGTTATAAACACTTGCAAATGAATTTTTTTTCAAGTGTTTAAAACACTTGCAAAAGTTTAATATGAAAATGTTCAGAACACTTACACTTTTTTTTTTTGTAACGGTTGTCCAAAACGGATATGTATTCCCAATGAACATTTGCAACGGTTTTGAACACTTATAATTTTTTTGCAACGCGCCGATTTGTAAGTGTTTTAAACACTTGCAAATGGCATTTGCAAGTGTTTAAAACACTTACAAATCACCTGTTTTGGTTAGTGCACACCTAATTTAGGAGTTAAAGGGGGAGGGGGAAAGTCCAATTTCATTATTTAATAAAAGTCCCTTTAATTGCAATTTTATTAAAGATTAATTTCTCTGTTTTAAGTTGAAAAAAGGGTGGCCACTTTAAGTAATTGAGTAAATTTACAAGGTTTATTCATAAAAATTTGATTCAATCCACAATTCTAATTAAATAAGAAATAAACCATAATCATCCTTGTATTATTACAAACCATGGCCAAAGGCTCGAATAAAATATTTAAATTCCCAAATTACCGATGTTTCAAAGATAATTTCATTAAAATTACGGAGCCACTAACGACATTGATTGCCCTCTAGGGCCTTACCTGCATCCTTCCCGACGTCCATACTCGAATTACCTGGGAGGGGGGGAGGCATAAAAAGTAAGGGTGAGCGAACTCTTAGTAAGGCGGGTAATACTAAGCTATACGTTTTCTACAAAAATACTATACATATAACATGTATTTTAATCAATTCCGAAAATGTTTAACAATTTAGCTAGTATTAATGCAACTACTGTGGAATCCACCCGAGCGATGATCTCATACTCACTCTTAACCGTTTTATACCACCCCTTACCGGGTCTAGAGACTACTAATCATATTTCGTTCATTAGTCTCATTTTTACCACTTTTCATTGGGTTGTCTTACTTACACATTTTTTAGCACAATCAATATCTTTTCTCGGAATCTTTCAATATCCAGATACTTTAATGGGTTCTACACCATCCATTATGATACCATATGCTCTGGCCAGTGATTTTGGATCTTTCACTCCAGGGCTCTAGCCCCTTCTTAATTATTTTCGGTGTCATTTGAGTCCATATTAATGTGTTTTTATATTTTTGCTAATGTCCACATTGTTCCATCATTTTACCGTTTCATAATTTCTACGATCTATATCACTATTCCATTTTATCAACGTTCAATTTTATCTGTTTTTCACTGAAATCAACCGATAACGTCTAACAAGGAAGTCCAACTACTAGGACTCTTAATTTTAGCAAAAATTATCATTTCACCCTTTCTTTCATCATAACTTTGTGAAACACATATTTATTCCATTATGGCACTAAAACCCAATATTTTATTTCAAAACATCCCTTTTATAATTTGTTGTCCAAAATCATGCTTTTTTATTTGACGTCATCAACATAAAATACATTCAACCATTTAAAGACCATTTTAGCCAAAAGTTCAGTACTTAGTCCTATTATTTCACGTGACTTCAAATATCATTTTTCTTCGTTCTAACAATATTTATAACACAGATTTAGGGTTGTTTTTCTACATTTAATCACCTTTCTCATAAAACCCATTTAAACATGATTTATCAAGTCTAAAATGCTATTTTCTATCATACTACACGATTTTGCAGATGTTAAGGAGGATTTCAAGCCTACAAATTCCTTAAGAATGAACTAAATAAGATATAAATCATGGGTTTACATTTTCCATGCTCTTTTTTTTCCATATTTGAAGGTAAAAATATCATTTATTCATAAATACCCATTTAGGGTTTGTCTTCTTTAAAAATCCATTTTTTGCAAGACTTTAATATATCAGCAAATAACTTCATTTTTGGCATTAAATTTCATCTAGCATGCACCCTACGCATTTTTTGTAGCTAGAAACCTTGAAATCTTAGGAAGAGAAAAACCATACCTTATTGTCTGAAGAGGAGATAAATAAGTAGATGAAGATGGAAGTCCCTAACTCTAAATACTCCAAAAGACGCTCCAAAATACTCCAACGCTTCTCCTACTTGCTTGACTCTACCCACTTCTACCCTTAATAAAGCTTGAGGATGAAGAACATGGATTGGAATTGGAGTATAATGGTGGTGGAAAGGTGTAACTATGGTGGGAAATGCTTGGGGAAGATGGTGAGCTCTTGAAACTCGAAAGAGAGAGAGAGAGAGAGAGATAGAGTATGGCTGATATAAAATGGTGGGGAGAGAACCCAACATTTCACTCTTGTTTATAACCCCCAAAACCTACATAAAATTATTTAAAAACCAAGACCCAACACTAAAAACACACTTTGGTAATCTGGTGCCTTCAGAGATCGACACCTGATCAATCTAAGGGTACAAAATGCGACAGCGCATAAGGGAAACTCAAAATATTAAATTTTTAAAGCGATCGTTTGGACGAGATCACATCTTGTTCTAATGAGAATACGAAGCTTGTTCGAATGACGTTTGAATGACATACTAATGAGGGGAAAAATCCTAGATAGGTGAGGTTTATTAGAACTTCGTTAGAAGATCGTTCAAACGAGAGGATCTCCTCATTCGAACCAAAACGGACTTCGTTTGAATAAGATAATGACCTCGTTTGAATGACCCTAATTTTTATTAGAATGAAAGAAACATTCCAAATCCGAAGTTTTCCCATTATCTTTTCAACAAATTCCACAAGGGCCACAAGAATATTCAGTTATTAACAACCATCCATATATATTGATCCAAATCCTAAGAATTCTACCTATAGTACAAATTACACGAAATATGAATTAAATCTCGGGCACGGGTATTACATCATTCGACCAATGCCTCTCTTGTTCACAAATTCTATGCGAACATGATTGTGACTTCCACATCTCCGATTACGTTATCTACTTTTGTTTATGGGATTGACGTTGAGATCACCGATGATATCCTTGATACACCTTTAGGTGTTAGGACTCGTATTCTTAATCCTAATTTTGTAGCAATTCTGGTTAATGAGGTTGATCATGATGATGTCTCATCATTCCTTACTAGATATAGGACTACATATGTTAAGGATCTATTTTTATAGACTAACTAAAGGATGAGGTATAATTTACTTCATTTTCTGGTTATTTATAACCTGTTACCTCATCGACGATAGAACGACTTGCCATATTTTATTAAACGATTGATGTATTTCCTAGATCATCATCAGACCATAGATTATCCTCATCTTATTATTGAGGTTATGAGGAGATATTTCACCGATATAAGTCAAGAGTTTTTACTGTATGAACGGATGATTACCGAATACTTATATTAGTTAGGTGTTCCAAGATTATTTACGGATGAGGATGTTAATATTCTTTGTACTATTTCTAACACCAGTTTATACTGTTCCTTAGATCAAATACCTCATAAACCACCTCGACACCCTATTGATATTGATGCACTTCCATATGCACTTGTACCTTTGACACCACCACCACCACCACTAAATCCTCTATCTTATCAGGATACATGCGAGTTTATGGAGTTTGATTTTCTTATATGAGACTTCAATTTCAATAAATAAGATTCGAGATGACCTATATGCGAGACTATTTTAGCCATTGTCTAGATGTAGTGGACTGTGAGTAGGATGATCTTCACACATATGTTGTTTTTATAGTCGATTACTTGAAGAGGAATGAACTTGTCCTCGATGTACTATATATTGCATCATCGCCTATTGCCACTCCTCATACATATTCTCCTTCTATAGACGATGATAGTGATGAGGAGGATAAGGCTGATGAGGATGAGATGGCCGATAATGATTAGATATTTTCTACGTATCTCAATTTTGTCTTTGTTAAGATTTGGTAGTACCGTCTGTGGTACTTTAATACTTTGTCTGTATTTGGATATTTATGCCTTTTCTTCGGTACATTGATATTTGGATGTTTTCATGGATATTTTGTTTTACTTTTACTCCTATGTATGTTATGGAGTGATTTTGGCTTATTATGGTACACTTAAGATGGTTTTATGGATTATTTATGTTTTATCCATAAGTTGTATCTTGCATTGCTATATCCATTATTTATATAATATCATTATAGTTAGATTGATTTATATCATATATCTTGTTTTACGTTGTTTATTGATTGATATATTTATTCCCATAGTTCTTGTTAAGAGATTCATATGCTAATATCATTATATGCTGCTCATATTCATGTTGATTTATTTAGCATTCCTTTTATAACTTTGGTATTTCACATGATTTATGGGTTTGTGCCTCGCTAGTTCTTGTATATTCTTTGTGTTTTTTTCTTTATTACCGTGTATACCCATTATCTATGTCTTTTAACTTTTGTTTGACCTTTTGCTGTCAAAAAATGGTAGAAACATCTAAGATAAGGGGGAGTTAATCCCATGTCATCTTATTTATGGGTGAGACATGTTGATATGGGAGATTCCATGTTCTCATGTTTCTAACTTTAGGGGGATGAACTTTATTTAATGGGACTTTGGGGGATATACAATTTTGTTATGATATTTCATGTAGGGGAACATACTTGTTGTATTCATTGATATTAGATCATTCTTATCATATTTCACATGCTTACGTGCTTACGTGCTTACATATTTTATATCACCTATATATTATTGAATTTTTTGGAGGATTCCCAAAATAAGGGGAGTTACTCAATGTGCATGTTATTACACGTGTGATGCTCTTTGTTGTTTCATGTGATTTCAGGTATAGTCATGTTGATCTAACTCCGACCCACTATTTCGAAATCAACTATTATGTGTCATTTGTCTTTTGAACTCATATGTGCATTACTTCCCATTACTCTCATTTTATGGCTAATGTGGAGTGGGTTTGGTAGGAGTAATCAAGATTATTTTTTGTTTTGTGGGTTTTACCATGGAATATCCAATTGGGGAGATAAAAAATGTAAACATTTTATATTATAATAGTTATATACATAAGTTGGCTAAATTCTATGACAAAATATAGAGTCTTTGAGTCATTTAAGCCACATATGATTGAATCATAGAGTGAGGCGCATTCATTTCGACTATATGAACTTTTGGACTTTAAGGTCATGCAAGCCTCTCTACAACACAAGAATAAGTCCCATCAAATCCCGGACCCTCGATCCTTTTTCAACCTAATAAGAGGATGAATAAATGCTTTCCAAGATCTGTTTGACTTTGGTGAACTCTCGAACTAAGAGTATCTCAACACACTTCTATAAATCTATAGATTCTCTTTCCAACGGTCCCGTTTGTGCGCAAATTAGACTTACTATTTTTATTTTATGGTCGCTTTACCAAAAAATCCATTTCAGCCTGCTAATAGGCACCCCCTGTCTGCAAGAGAAACATTGCTTGTCTACCAAGTCTAAAACCTCTTACAACAAGCTGGACAAATCTTATGCCGACCTCCCTGTGGTAGCCCAGTCATTTTAACCTTATAGGGTTGCCAATCTAAAGAAACCCTTACCTCGCCATTCCAAGCATCCAATATCATAATTCGTACGACATCCCCCTTACATCACTCCCAAAAAAATTCTCTTACATCACCCTCTCACCATTTGTGACCGCCATCCTTTACCTTCAAAAATCATATTACAAAACCTCCAAAAATCAGAATTCAAACAACTTTAACCCTCTTCATCCTACTTTGTCAATTTAGTGTCATCTCATATATTTCATAATTTTTAGTACATTTTCTAGTTGATTCTTATTTTCGCCCATCACTAATCACATTTATAATATTTATATGTCTTCAAATTTATTTTTATAAAATCAAAACCCCAAAAAGAGGGTATATCCTATAACCCCCAAATTAGAGTTTTTCTCACTTTTCTTATACTTTGACCAACTTGGCACACTTTTTTATAAAATAAAAGATGAGCTCTAATTTTGGATTATGGGTTAGACCCCACTTTGTTCCCTATTTGAACTACGTGGACTTTGATGCCTGTTTCGGCTACTTACGCATCCCGAGAGTACCTTGGGATTCGATTCCTTACATATATATTTCATTTGTTCTCACAAGTATTCTATTTATATAGTTTATATATGTGATTAGATTATGTCTTTTATTAATTTTTAGCGGTCTCATTGACATGCGTACTCACTCCTTCATATTGAGTCACGATCCGTCGACTCGCTCATAGGCTATCTACCTTTATTTATTTTATCACTTTTTAGCGGTCCTGTCAACATGCGTAATCACTCTATCATAGCGAGTCACGATCCAATGCATCACTCATAAGATATCTACTTTTATTTATTTTATCACTTTTTAGAGGTCCCCATAACACACATATTCATTCTTTCATAGTGGGTCATGAATTGGTGCATCGCTCATATCTTTGAAATCTCTATATTTGTCACTTTCTTTTAGTGTTACTACTTAGAATGAATCATTTCCATATTTTCCATGATTTGGACACAATAATTTTATCCTTACACGTATTTAACATATATACACATTTCTTTATTCCACACACATTGCACATATAGAATATTCTTACACTTTGTACACATGTTCACACGGTTTAGGAGATAAAGAACATTTTTATAGCTCATGAGAGACTGAATTGGCGAAATGGGTGCATAAAACCTTCCCCATTTTGTAAATAATCTCCAAGCTCGTGATTCACTTGGTTTCATTAGCATCATTAACCTTCTTTATGCCATTTTTTCGAAGATGGCTACCTCCTTTGCCTGTTTTGAGAAAATAGGATGGTGACTCCGGTCTCTATACATTCACACAGTCTCTCATCCTTGACAACGATCGCTTTATGTATTTTATAGCTCGAGAACGTCGCATCAGTAGTGGGGGAGGAGTTTCTTCCCACCTCCCTCGTACGATCCTTCGGGGTACGAATGGACACAATGGCGAATCCAATGGGGATTATTTTATATGACTAGACTCTATTTAGATGGTCTTTGTTTTCCTTTTTCCACATGCGTATATTTTCTCTCATTTGTATATTATTTTTCTTCTCATGATCACATGTTTTATATTCCATATCCACATTATGATATCCATGTATATTCCTCTTCATCAAGCTTACCTTTTTGTCACATGTATATACCATCATTTTTATCACATGCTTCATGTCACTTGTATATATCCATGCTTTATTCACTTGTATATATCTCATGATTCAGACCCACTTGTACATATTTTCTACGTTTCACTTCACTTGTCCACATTTTTCATATATCATCACTTGTACATAGTCACATTCTTTATGTATCACATACTTCACATCACTTGTATATATCACATGCTTTATGTATACATTTCATTTCACTTGTACATATCCCCTTGTTTTCCTCATTTACACATATTCTTATGTTGCTCCTACTTTGTACATATATCCATCTCACTTATGTATATCCACATGTTTCACACCTTGTACATATTATCACACTTTGTTCACTTGTACATCATGCTTTGTTCGTACATACTATATCTTACTTATACATGTTCTTCTACCTTACTTTCTCTCTCACATGATCCACGTTACTTGTAAATATTTTCTCACTTTACCCCACTTATATATTTAGCTATTTTATCACATTCCATTCATATATATATTTTCATGCTTTATTCATTGCTTAGTAGCTGTACGTATTCCTTTAGCACACATAAAATTTTGCATAAAAATACTAATTAAGACTCATACATTTTTTAACACTACATCATACGAGCATTACATATTGACCCTATATTTGTCATGTACTTGGGATTCACTTTGTGATGGGTTGTCAATTCTGAGGGGAACGATTAACCTAAGCGATATGGCTCCCACCTTCCATTGTCCAAGTACCCTCGACGAATATAGAACGCTTCCCTCATATCGTATTGCTTGATCGAACTCATGATGGGAGGTATCTACCATTAACTTGTTCACATACGTCGAATATGTAGAATTTTCTCTCACATGTAACATCACCACGAGGTATATCGTGAGGCAATTCACGTACACTCGGGTACATCAAATGGCTTTTCCATACGTATTGATGGATGAATGACCTTATAGGTAAGAGGTATATCATGAAAGTCATTCCAAAGGAGGGAATCCTTACACTAACCTCCCATGTATAAAACTCATATAGGTGTCTGCCCTATGACACTCATACCTAGATTGACAGTTCCAACATGAAACTCTGCCAAAATTTCGAGTCGCCTTACCGCCTAATTTTGTGCTCTTTCTCCCATTTTTAATGCATGGCCATATTCGTGAGTCTGGAAACAAGTCAAAACGTGTATTTCTTTACAAACCCTATTTCTTCTTAGACTTGGGTCATGTCTGACATTTCACTTGCATCCTAGGTGGAACATAATAAAAGTGAAAACTTAATAATAACAACACACGAATTTTTCTCCTTTCCATCCTTTTTTTTAAAATACCAAAAATATTATTGTTTAATAAAAAATAAGAAAATAAAAATAGTTTTCCCTCTCAGGTGCGACTGCATTCCCCTAGCTTGGCTTGACTCCGTATTGGCTGAAATTTGCCATTGAACAACCTTAAAACTCTACTCCATCATCAATCACTTTAGCATAAATAGAATGGTCCTATTGTATATTTCTTATGGAAAGTCCTCATCAGAATGTTAATCTTCAACCAGATCTGATAACTATACTTGCACAACTTACTACGAAAATTGACAGTCTATAATCACATGTTCATGAGATGCAAAGAAATAGGGCCAAATACTAGAGATACCAGATCCATAAGTCATGCCTAATGCTGCTTTTCCCCATGTAGTGAGATAACAAATGATCGAGCTAATATGGGTTCCAAAAGAATATTAATAGGATCCATATGTTGTGATGCCTTTATGAGTTCTGCCTGTCAATTGGCCGCCTCTTTCACATATGTCGATGTCGAATCTTACTCAGCAAGGGTCTAACTTTCCCATATTTGCTCTCGTCGATCCTTAGGAGGAAGGACTTAACCGAGTGAAGGAGTGTCTTAAAAATTCTTTTATAAGAAATTCAATAAAATAAATATTTTGGGAAACTACATGAATTACACCCATATGTCTCCTTACCCAAAATCCAGACTGCCTTAGATGTTCAAGATGTCCGATATTAAAAATTTTGGAGGTAGTGGATCTCCCGTCATGTATTTTTTGGAATTACCATCACTCCATGAGTTTTTTGGGGCTATAAATGACATTATGGCCCAAATGTTTCAACAAACCCTCAAACAGAGTGCCCTCTACTGGTTCCTATCATTAGAAGAATCCTGGATCCATAACTGGGAAGATGTTTCAACAGAGTTCATGACTCAGTCTAAATATAATAAAGAGTTTGAGGTAACTCTTTGAGACCTCGAATTGCTTAAGAAAAGCCAAGGGGAGTCTGTTAACAGTTTCGTAACAAGATGGAGAAAGAAATTTGCCACCATGACCAACCGTTCATTGAAAGAGGAACATGTCAACATGATGAAGAAATTTTTTTAGCTGCATATACAGACTTCTATGGATAATCAGTATTACCCCTAATTTAGAGCCCTCCGGGAGGCCGAGGTTGAAACTAAAGAGAATGCCTCCAATAAAAAAGAAGAATCCGAGTAAAAGAAGCCAGTTGGATAATTCATCCCTTGAAAGTATGATAAGCCTACTGCCCCTGCCATTAACACTATATTTTGTCAGCCTATGACTCTATGGTCCCCAAAATCCCGTCCTACTGTAATTTAGAAGGAGTATACTGAACTCCAAGTCTTTATCTCCAAATTGTAACAAGCTCTCTTATCTTGTAATCTCATCAAACCTTCGGATCCTTATCCTCTTCTCGATCCCCTTCCTAAATACTTCAAACATGATGCTCATTGTGATTTATACCAAACCACTGAGCATACCACTGAACAATGTTACCACCTAAAAATGTCACCCAAGGCCTCATCGACAAAGGCGTCATTGCACCTCCTGCAAACCCAAACCAAACACTACTGAAAACCCTCTATTTATGCACCAAGACGACGTGAATTCCATTCTTACCGATGAAGATTTATACTTTGATCCTTTTACCATAATTAAACCTATTATTGATACGAAAATTAGTCAGATACATGTACCAATCATATGAAGACATGTGTCATCTTACGTGGCAAATGCTTATATGCACCGCGCTATTCCACCTCCGAGATACTTGCATACCGAGCAACTCATCACCCCGAGCTACTTAGCGTGCCGAGTTGCTTAACATGCAGAGAATCTAGTCAGGAAGATCAAGCGACAATTGAACATTCAGTGAACATCGAATTTAATGAACATTCTTGTTATACAAATGTATATGTCTATTAAATAACGGCATATCGTCTATTCATATTGACAGCGCTATAATGCATTGTAACACCCTTAATAACGGGGTAATTGATCATTAGCAATTGTGATCGAGATTAAAGCCAAGACATCCAGCAATTCAAAATAGTGAACGTAGGCCATTTTCATAAGGCTAAACCACTTTAAAAATCCTCTGTCTTATTTCTTATTTTATATTTATTTGTGATTAATTAATTAGATCAAATCTAGTTTTTTACATCAACAGATTAGCGCTGTCTGTGGAAAACGACTATACGTAGCATTTTCACTAACATATTCATCACAAATGGCTGAGATCCCAGAATCCAGTAATAGGAACAATGATCGAGTTCCCCCAATCCATCTGCTCCTCCAACTCTTCAAGATCTCACTGGCATGGTAGCCAATTTAGCCCAGGGGCAAACAAATATGCAAGAGACCATGCGTCAACTCATTCGAACCGTTCGTAATGGCACGCCTGCCCACTCAGGGCAACGAAGCATCCAGAGACCCACTCATTTGCCATCTTCAAGAACCAGACGTACGCTATTCCCAGATGTTCCTCAGTTTCGACACACTGGGTCTCATCATACCGAGGGGACCAATGATCCCTCTTATTAGCCTGGCCGGACCTCTTCTATAAGAGCTGTAAATTCTCAATGAAATGTTACGTTAGCCCCAGAATGAACAAGCGCTCTGGAAAGGTTGAGCAGAGCTTCTCCCTTTGAACATTTGGGCCCTAGGAGGAATAAAAATCCTCCTAGGATTGCATTGAGAAATTATCAACGACCAAACGATTTACAAGAAGGTTCTGCCCAGTCACGACTAGAAACTCATAATGAAGGATACCAAGAGGAGAATTCAGCGTGATCTGTTGCTCGGGAAAATATGTTCGAGGACATAAACAACGCATGGAAGGGCTCCATTCAGAGGTTGGAGGACAAGTTAGAGGAAATGGCTAAGGCCAAGAACCCTCTCCAAAGAAATTTCATCAAGGGATCACCCTTTGTACAAGCTGTTATGGATTTTCCCACACCATCAAAATTTAAAGCTCCTATAGTAATGCCTAAGTACGATTGAAAAACTGATCCCGTCCTTCATAGTGCTGATATTTACGCCGTTCTTGACGAGATGAGGTGCAGAGCATTTTTTAGAACTATCACTGGGTCAGCCCAAATATGGTACAATAACCTTCCTCGGGGGTAGATTGCTACATTCCATCAGCTGGCAGAGATCTTCATAGGGAATTTCTATTTTGGAGCAAATCCAGTAAAGAGAGTAGCACATCTACTGAGTGTAAGGCAGAAAATAGGAGAGAGCACCAGGGATTATATCACTCGTTTTATTAACGAGAAACTTAAGGTAATCGACTACGAGGAGAAGACAACCATTACAACTCTGATGAGTGGTATATTACCCAATAAGTTGTACTATACACTGGCCAAAGATCCCCCCAAGACCATGGCAGAACTGATGGCAAAGCTATCTAAGATCATGAACGCCGAAGAGGCCATGGATGCGAAGAAGAATACTGACGCGAAAACAGAGACGAAAGTTGTAGTTAAAACTGATAGGAAAGATTCGAAGCACAATGGGGGCATTAAGCAGTTGAAAGTTAAGGAAACACTAGAGTAGTTGAAGAAGTATGGTAATTATACTCCCTTAAAGATGGATATCAACCATATTCTAAAGGAGATCAAGAACATCGAGGAATTGAATTGGCCAGAGAAAATGAGGACAACCCCTGACAAGAGGGATAAGTTCAAATACTGCGAGTCCCACAGAGATCATGGCCATACGACCAAGTGTTGTATAGCTCTCCATAATGAGATCGAATCACTTATTCGACGAGGAAAATTGAGCAGGTTTGTTGATCATCAAAATGATGAAAAGTCTAACGAAAAAAAGGCAAAGGTCAAAATCTCCTCGCCGATCTAAAGATAATAAGAAAAGGGACCATGAAGATGATCCAGAAGATGACCCCGACCTTCCCAAAAGACCAAGGTAACCCGAACGTGAGGTATTTTCAATACATTTTGGATCATTTAAATGTAATGTGATTACAGGTGGAGATGTAGGAGGTGGGTATCACACTACTGAAAGAAAAGCTTACCTCAATGAGGCCCAAGCTCGTTCTTATATATAATGCATAAATCTGACTGAAGATGATCGCTCGAGGAAGGTGAACAAGGATAAACTGGTCATCGGTTTTTCCAAAAATGATCTAGAAGGTGTCTTATATCCCCATGATGATCCCTTGGTTATCAAGATGAGGATGAAGGATGTGGTGATCTCATGAGTATTGGTAGATAATGGTAGCTCTGCAGATATCATGTTCTATCCGTGTTTTGACAGCTTAAATTTGAAGTTAGCCCAATTGGATCCATATCACAGGCCCCTCCTTGGCTTCATTGGCGAGAAAGTCTTTCCACTTGGGACGATCAAGTTGGATATGCTAATTGGTACCTGGTCTGCTTGCAGAATAGAAAAAGTATGGTTTTTCGTAATGGATAAAAACGTCCAATCAGCCTACAACATAATCATGGGGAAGGTAGGCTTGAAAAAGTTTGAGACAGTGCCATCCACAGTACATCAATGCCTGAAGTTTCTGACTAATTTTGGGGTTTGAATTGTAAAGGGGGACCAAAAAGTAGCTCGGGAATGCTACTATTCATCTGCCGAGTAGGAAGAGTTGGAGGAAGCTAAGAAAAAGACCACCACGTACCAAGTGGAGGAGTCTGAAGATGCAGAGATCGAGACTCTGGACCTTAGAGATAAGTCCGAGCTTATGAAGGGTTAGGTTATGGAGACCATGAAGAACATCATTCTGGACGACGAACATCCATAACAAACAACTCAAATTGGCATCTTACTGGACCCGTCAATAAAGCAGGAATTAGTGGCATGTTTACGACATAGAAAACAAGCTTTTACGTGGAGTCATGAAGATATGCCAGGAATAGATCTAGCCTTCTTATGCCACGAGTTAAATGTTAATAAAGAGATCAAGCCAGTGAAACAGCGAAAAAGAGTATTTAGCCCAGAGAAGAACCAAGCTATCCAGGAGGAAGTAAAAAAACTGCAAAAGGCCTCTTTTATTGAGGATGTCAAATATCCAGATTGGTTAGCCAGTGTGGTGATGGTGAAAAAGAAGAACAACAAATGGAGGATGTGTGTAGATTTCACAGATCACAACAAATCTTTCCCAAAAGACCATTTTTCCTTTCCCCGAATCGATTAGCTGGTGGATGCTACTTCGGGGCATGAATTGCTGAGCTTCATGGATGCTTATTCTAGCTACAACCAGATTAAGATGAAACTAGAAGACATGGAAAGTATTTCTTTTATAACCCCAAGGTGTACATATTGTTATAATGTTATGCCATTTGGTCTAAAAAATACAGGTGCAATGTACCAGCGATTGATGAATAAGGTGTTCGCAGAACAAATCAGCAACACCATGGAGGTTTATATCAATGATATGCTGACAAAGAGTAAAAAATCCGCAGACCACATAGATGATCTGAACTAAACTTTTGATCAACTGGAGAAATATCAGATGAAGCTATACCCGACTAAGTATGTTTTTGGCGTATGAGAAGGCATGTTGCTCCGGTATATCGTGAATCAGCGAGGTATCGAAGCAAATTTGGATAAAATCAAGGCTTTGTTAGAACTGAAATCTCCAACCACTAAGAAGGAAGTGCAAAGCCTTACGGGTCATATTATAGTTCTAAAAAGGTTCGTCTCCAGAGAGACGGATAAATGTCTCCCATTCTTCAAGGTGCTTAGAAAGACTTTGAGTGGAATGACGAGTGCGAGCAGGCATTTCTAGCTTTGAAGAAATACTTGGGGACGCCACCTTTGCTTTCCCGGCCAATGATGGGAGAAAGATTATACTTATATCTATCTGTCTCTGAGGGTGCAGTCATTTCAGCGTTAATAAGAGTTAAAGATGGAGTACAAAAACCTGTGTATTATACAAGCCAGACTTTTCGAGGAGCAGTGGTAAGATATCCCAGATTGGAGAAGCTAGCCCTAGCATTGATAGAGGCAAGTAGGAGGATGAAACCTTATTTCCAGGCCCATACCATAGTGGTGTACACTGATATGCCGCTCAGCCAGGCCTTGCACAAGCCAGAAAAATTTGGAAGACTGATGTATTGGGAAGTCGAACTGGGAACAAACGCTGAGCAGCAAGAACCATCAGACAACAGCCCAGTGTTAGGAAATGATAAAAATAAGTATCAAATATTTCATCGGGGAATTTTTTCAGATCAAGAATTTGATAATGGCACCCCTATATGGAATTTGTTTGTTGATGGCTCTTCGTGTGCCATAGGCAGCGAAGCCGCTTTAATTCTTCACAGTCCAAATGGATTGGATATGGAATATGCATTGCATTTCCTTTTCAAATCTTCTAATAATGAAGCTATAATCGTGGGCCTCTGTTTAGCCAAAACACTGAATGCAGAGCAAGTTGTTGTGTTTAGTGACTCACAGTTAATCGTAAATCAAATTCTTGGGTTATATGCAACGAAAGGAGACTTGATGTCAAGGTATCACTCCAAATCTATGGAGATTGTGTCCACTCTTGATGCGGTCCAATTGATCAAAATACCGAGATTAGAAAATGCAAGAGTTGACACACTAGCTCGATTAGCCTCAGCTACTCGTACCAAATTACGAAGAACGATTCCTATTGAGATTCTGACAGACCGGAGCACAGATAAAGATTTAATGGCGAGATTCATCACCCTGGATATGGGACCATCTTGGATGGACCCCATCAGGGCATATATCGAGGAAGGAATTATACCAACTGACCACCTTATAGCCAAGAGCCTGAAGTTTAAAGCTACTCGGTATGTACTGAACAATAGTGTTTTGTACAAAAGGGGTATCATAGCAGGTCTACAGAGATGTGTGCATCCTTCAGAAGTTAATGATTTGATAGAAAAAATTCATGAAGGCTCTTGTGGAGCTCATGTAGCAGGTCGGACTCTCCTTCAGAGGATAACGACGCAGGGTACCTATTGGCCAACGATAAGAGCTGATTGCACAGCTTATGCGAAGAAGTGTGATAAGTGCCAACGTTTCTCTTCCATTAGAAGAACTCCCCATGCATTGTTAACGCCCATCACTTACCCTTAGCCATTTTCCATGTAGGGTATAGATTTGGTCGGGCCTCTACTGACTCCCAAAGGGAGATTCAAATATTTAGTAGTCGCTGTTGATTATTTCACCAAGTGGGTTGAAGCTGAGTCTCTCATTAACATGTCATATGAAAGAGTTTACCAATTTATTTGGAAGAATATTATTTACAAATATGGTTTGCCACATGCTTTCATTACTGATCATGGTACCCAATTTGATAATTAGGAGTTCGCTGCATTTTGTCATTAATCCAATGTCTAAAAAATTCATTCTTCACAACGTCATCCCTAGAGCAATGGAAAAATTGAAGTGACAAACAGAACTCTGCTGAACGGGTTGAAGAAACGGCTGGATAATGCAAAAGGAAATTGGATTAACAAGCTACATTCTGTGTTATGGGCTTATCGCACAACACCCCGAACAGCAACTGGGGAATCTCCCTACATGCTAGCCTTTGGAAGTGAAATAGTCATACCAGCTGAACTGGGCTTACCCACACACAAGGTGCTTAATTTTAACTCTCATGTAAGCGATTTGATGAGACGTTTAGACTTGGATATGCTCAAAGAAGTAAAAGAAGATGCGGCACTCATGAACGCCGCTTACCAGCAACGAACTGCCATGTTCTACAACAAAAGAGTAAAGAAATATAATCTTAAAGAGGGAGATTATGTTCTCAATAAGGTGATTCAGAAGTATAATAAGTTAGAGGTCAACTGGCATGGGCCCTACCGGGTAACTACAGTTGTTCGACCTGGGACCTACAGAATAAAGACCTTGAAGGGTGAAGAATTCAAAAATGCATGGAATGCGGAGCATTTGCATAAATATTATCAGTAACACAGATTCATATGTACTTTAGTTCTTTCAGTATGAACAAAAATGATATTTTCTCCATATTCCTTTTGTTAAATTTTTTTTGGAGTACTAGTGCTACACACTACACCAACTAAAGTTGGTTGACATATCAGCAACCACCAACCACGGTTGGTCGGCACCAATAAATTTAACCAACAATGTTGGCATAACAATCATACAAGGCAAAGCCTGTTTGATCACGGGTGACCTCGAGGGGCATCCTAAACTAGGCAAGAAGATGGGCGACCTCACGGGGCATCCACTATCTAGGCACCAAGGTAATCCTGAAAAGATTACTACAACTAAGCAAGATCATGGGATGAAAATCATTCCATTGCTTAGGCATTTATGGGTGACAAGTCACTACAACTAGGCAGCAAGTGGGGCAAGCTCCATTATCTAGGCAAACAAAACAAAATATAATAAATTGTCTCCCTATAGATATATATGCATTCATAAATTATAATAAAGACATCTTAAACACTATTTCCAAGGAAAGAAAAGTGCATAAAGATAACATTTTTCTTCATTAAATACAGGAAAACAAATTACAAAAGATGAAGTTTTCTTCATTCAATACAAATATCCAATTCTATTGCCTTTTTTCCCTCTGATTTTGGTACAGGTTCCATTCCTGCAGGAGGGTCACCAAAAGCATAAGGAGAGTTGATGAAGTTCATATCTCGTAGCATCCTAGTGTTGCTCAAACTTGTCCGCTCAAGCATATGAGGAGGTCGGGATATCTCATAATCTTCATGAAGATTGTAATCACCAAGGTACTTGGAGATCAAACATTAAGGTATGGCTCGAGCTGGAATCCAACTAACGTCTAAGTTGAAAGGAGGTACTGGTAAGTCGAGAAACCCAGGTTCATACCAATCCCACAAGGAATTTCCTTCCTCAAGATGCATCACACCAAGAGCATTAAACCATCCTTGCTTGTACCCCTCATTGTTTGATTGTCTCAATCGAGCGTCGATATGGCACAGAGCTTCATTGTATCCCGCATTCCAAAACTCCCTAGGCTGTTTGGGGAATTGATATGTCGATCTCTCGAAGTTTTGATGAAGCTTCTTCACAAAATTCTCTTTACTCTCCAAGGCAGAGCTTTGCTTGAAAAGTTGATCGGTAAGACTTTGAATTTTTCGGGACATTTTTGTCAGGGCTTGATTTTTTGCCATCAATTAAACGACTTGATTTTCTAAAGCCAGTTGGGTCTTCGTCTCTTTAATATAATTCGAACAGCCCTTGCTCGACCACGGGTAGAAGGCCTTGCTCTTCCGCGAGTAGACGAGGTAGGTCCGGTTCGTTTCTAAGTCTCTAACTCTTCTCTCAAGGCAACATTTTTAGTTTCCAAAAAGGAAAAACCTTCATCATTAACTGGGACTAAAGCTCCCGAAGAGGTTGAGGCAACAGATTTGAGTTGTTTCACTTCTTCCTGTAAGGCAATATTCTCTTCCTCCAACAGCTTGGCAATATTCCTATGTTCCCCGATCTCAAGTTTTAGCACACTTTCCCTCTTTTCACGGGGCGAGATATATTTGTCATAGCCCCGATCAACACTCAACTGTTGGTACTTTTTCTCATAACCTTCATACAGGAGTGCAGTGGTTTCTTTGTGTTGAAATTGGAGTTCCTCGATTATTCCTGGGAGGTCTTCAATCATTTCATAATAGGCCACATTGTTTGCTACAGCACGATCAAGTAAACACTTTAAATATTGGTATGCATCCACTACGCGCTCAGAAGCGTCAGGCACGAGGATATCAATTATTTAATCTTCAATAAAATCTGTGTGACCAGCTTTGAAATAATCATTACATTTTTTTATCAACTCTGTATCATGAGCTGACAAGAGTTCCATCCTGGCAATAAACTAGTAAGGAAAAACCAAAATGCATCAACAACGATACAGACAGAGCAATTAAAGAAGAAACTCAGAATAAATAACAAAGTCCTTTTTATTAATCAACGAGAGAAGCAAGTACAACCAAAGTTATAACAACAAAGGGAAAAGCAAAAGAACAACATAATTAAAGAGCCAAATAACTCTACACCTTATCCTTATTCCCTACAACGTCATCAGCCGTTTTGGACGAAGAAGTTGGCTGCTCGAAGGGCAGTTTGTGTTGCTCGATAGAATTTGTCTCCTGCTAAACTTAGTCGGAGGGTTAATGAATGGTAACAACAAGTACTTGTTCTACTATCACCATAAAAGATTCATCATATGCAACTTCATCTTCTTCTTCTTCTTCATCAATAGTAGGAGGAGGGCTATGAGTGTGCTTCTGAAATAATTCAGAATCGTCTGCAACACTCAAATCTTTCAGTGCTGCGACCCATCCGTCTCTGAAGTACTTCAAACTTGCATACTCCATCTGGCAAGTAATAGCAGTTAAGGCTTTGTTCCATCCTTTGTCCCAACCAGAGCTAAAGGCCTTCTTCACAACAGCTTTTCTCTTCACTTTCTCAAAAGAAGCATGTCCCTCAGCAAGTTTCACTTTCTCCTCCAGGTCTTTCTTATGTCGTTCAGCTTTTTCAAGATTGCCATAAGCTTCTTCCTTGATGGAAACTGTTGATACCAAATTTAATCTGATGACATGGCCCAATTGAATGAAGACACGTGGCAATCTACATGGTAACAACAAACACTTCCGAGGAACTCACACGCTCCGAAGAATAAGATAACAACGAGGAAAACTATTTCCCCGAGGATCATTGCTTCCCCGAGGAACTGATACGCTCCGAGGAACAAGACCTCACCGAGGAACTCTTAAGTACCAAGAAGCTTAGGCGGTCTGAGCAACTCAGGAGGTCCAAGCTGCACCACGAACAAAGCATTAATATCGGGATAACCAACAGTTCAACTGATTCATTAAATGCTTATCATTCAAACGCACACGCTTAAGGGGCATTAAATGTATTACCTTTTCACATGTATCCCATTTAATGTATTACCCTTTCACATTACAGCCTCAAGGCTATAAATACATTGTACAATCCTCATTGTAGAGGGACCCGGAATCGAGACCGAAATTTCTTGATAGAACTTGTAATCGAGAGTTCCCAAACACTCAGGAATAAAACAACAGTGGACGTAGGCCATTCTTATAAGGCTGAACCACTTTAAAATTCTTTGTCTCATTTATTTATCTGTGATTGAATAATTAGAGTGATCTAATTTTTTACATCAACAGATTGGCGCCGTCTGTGGGAAGCGACTGGTAATATCATTTTCTCACCAAAAATAATCCATCACAAATGGATGATATTCCTGAATCCAGTAATCGCAACGTTGGAACCCCTCCAAACCCATCTCTTCCGCCAAATATTCCAGATCTGGCTGGAATAATGACAAATCTGGCTCAGGGCCAGACCGTCATGCGAAAAACAATGCGAAAACTCATCCAAACCCTCCATGGCGGTGCGTCAGCCCATTCAGGACCACAAAGTATTCAAAGAAACACCCGTGCACCATCCTCACGTACTAGGTGTACTAATTCATATCGCAATGAGGAATCTGATGATTTCTCTTATCAACCTGGGCGAACTTCATCTGTGCGAGCCACAGATACTGAACAACGTGTCACTCTCTCCCCAGAAAGAACCAGCGCATTGGAAAGATTAAGTTGGGTTTCTCCTTTCGACCGACTAGGCCCTAGGAGGAACAAAAGTCCTCTTAATGCAGCGTCGAGGAGCTTTCGACGATCAACAGCCCTAAGGGAAGGATCTGCCCAGTCGCGACCAGCTGCTCGTCAGGATAGATCCCAAGAAGCCACTTCAACGCGATCAGCTTCTCGAACCAACAGGCCCGAAGAAGGAAATGATGCATGTAAAGGCTCTATTCAAAGGCTGGAGGATAGATTGGGGGAAATGGTTAAAACCAAGAACCCTCTACAACGAACCTTTATTCGAGGAACACCTTTTGTCCAGGCCATTATAGATTTTCCAACACCATCAAAGTTCAAAGCACCTGTTGTGACCCCCAAATATGATGGAAAGACTGACCCTGTTCTTCATATAGAACAATATCAAGCTGCTGCCGACATCTATGCTGTCCCAGACGAGATGAGATGCAGGGCATTCTCAGGAACTCTTACCGGATCTGCTAAAATATGGTATAATAATCTTCCTTGGGGTAAGATCTCAACTTTCTTTTAACTGGCCGAGTTATTCATTGGAAATTTCTGCTTTGGGGCAAAGCCAGTTAAACAAGTAGCACATCTGTTAAGTGTTCGACAAAAAGCTAGTGAAAGTACCAGAGATTATATAACTCGTTTTAATAACGAGAAACTTGAAGTCATTGATTACGAGGAAAATACAGCGATCACTGCCTTGATGAGTGGGCTGTTACCTAACAAGTTGTATTACACTTTGGCCAAAGATCCACCCACAACTATGTCAGAATTGATGGCAAAAGCGGCCAAAATCATGAATGCCGAGGAGGCTATGGCTGCGAAGAAGAATATGGATAAAGAAACCAAGGTGGAAGTCGACAAAACCAAGAAGAAAGAACATAAGAACAATGGCGGTGATAAACAATCCAAAAATAGGTCGTCATGGGAGGTATTGAAGAAATTTGATAATTACACTCCTTTGAAGGTAGATATCAACCACGTCCTGGAAGAAATTAAGAACAGCGAGGAGTTAAACTGGCCAAAGAAAATGAAGGCAGACCCTGACACGAGGAATAGGGAAAAATATTGCGAGTTTCACAAAGATCATGGCCATATGACCAAAAATTTCATAGCTCTCCAGAATGAGATCGAAACACTCATCCGACGAGGAAAGCTGTCAAAGTATGTTGATCGTGGAAACGAAAGAAGATACAACGATCGAGCAAGAGAGAGGTCTAGATCTCCTCATCGAGCAGAGGAGAATAAGAAAAGAAACTATAAAGTTGATCCAAAAGACGACCCTGATCTTCCCAAGAGACCAAGGCAGCCAGAACGAGTGGTATTTTCAATACGCTTTGGGTCGTTTGACTGTAATGTTATAACAGGTGGAGATGCAGGAGGAGGAGACCTTACTGCAGAGAGAAAAGCTTACCTCGGTGAGGCTCAATCTTGCTCGTACATTCAGCGAATAAATCTAGCTGAGGAGGATCCCCCGAGAAAGGTGAACAAAGAGAAGTTGGTCATTAGGTTCTCAAAAAATGACCTCGCAGGTGTTCTATATCCTCACGATGATTCACTGGTGATTAAAATGAGGATGAAGGAAGTTATGATTTCAAGAGTACTGGTCGACAATGGTAGCTCGGTAGACGTCATGTTCTACTCATGTTCGATAGTTTAAATCTAAAGCTATCTCAACTGGAGCCTTACCACAAACCCCTCATCGGTTTTGCTGGCAAGAAAGTATTTCCACTTGGGACGATCAAGTTGGATATATTCATTAGTACGTGGCCTGCTTGTCGGACAGAAGGAATACGTTTCTTCATGATCGATAAGAATGTCCAATCATCGTACAATATCATCATGGGAATAGTAGGATTGAAAAAGTTCGAGGCTGTACCATCTACAGTGCATCAGTGCCTAAAATTTCCAACAAACTTTGGAGTAGGAGTTGTGAAAGGTGATCAGAAAGTAGCTCGAGAATGCTATTATTCATCCGCCGAGCAATAAGAATTGGAGGAATCAAAGAAAAAGACTACTACCTATCAAGTCGATGAAGGTGCAAAGATTGAAATCTTGGATCCTCGAGATGAGTCGCAACTCGTGAAGGGTCAAGTGGTGGAAGCTACTGAAAACATCATTCTGGACGACGAACACCCTGAGCGAACTACTAAAGTAGATTCGTCGTTGGAAGCCTCATTAAAACAGGAATTGATAACTTTCCTTAGAAGCAGAAGACAAACTTTTGCATGGAGTCATGAAGATATGCCTGGGATAGACCCAAACTTCTTATGTCACGAACTCAATGTGAATAAGGAGATCAAGCCTGTGAAGCAGAGAAGAAGAGTATTTAGTCCCGAGAAGAATCAAGCTATATAGGAGGAAGTCGAGAAGCTCCAAAAGGCTTGTTTCATTGAAGATGTTAAATATCCAGACTGGTTAGCCAATGTGGTGATGGCAAAGAAGAAAAACAACAAGTGGAGGATGTGTGTAGACTTCACCGATCTCAACAAAGCATGCCCAAAGGATCACTTTCCACTGCCCCGAATTGATCAACTGGTGGATGCTACCTCGGGACACGAGTTGCTGAGCTTCATGGATGCTTATTCTGGCTACAATCAGATCAAAATGAAACCTGAAGATAGGGAGAGTACTTTTTTCATTACCCCTCGGGGAACTTATTGTTATAATGTTATGCCTTTTGGTTTGAAAAATGCAGGTGCGACATATCAGCGGCTGATGAACAAAGTCTTTGCTGAACAAATCAGTTACAATATGGAAGTCTATGTTGACGATATGCTGACGAAAAGCAAGAAAGCCGCCGATCATCTAGTTGACTTAAGTCAGACTTTTGATCAACTGGATAAATATCAAATGAAGCTGAACCCGACGAAGTGCATATTTGGAGTACGAGAAGGCATGTTTCTCTGATACATTGTCAATCAGCGAGGCATTTAGGCAAATGCTGAAAAGATCAAAGCTCTATTAGGGCTGCGATCTCCAATGACGAAGAAGGAAGTACAGAGTCTCACAGGACGAGTTGTAGCACTCAACAGATTTGTGTCACGAGCAACTGATAGATGTCTCCCATTCTTCAAGACACTCAGAAAGACTTTTGAGTGGAATGATGAATGCGAGAAGGCTTTTCAAGACTTGAAGAAATACTTGGGAGCACCTCCACTGTTGTCCAGGCCAGTGATGGGAGAAAAATTGTACTTGTATCTTGCAGTGTCCGAGAATGCAGTTAGCTCGGCGTTGATCAAAGTGGAGAGTGGAGTGCAAAAACTAATTTACTACACAAGTAAGGCTTTCCGAGGAGCAGAGATCAGATATCCAAGGCTGGAAAAGTTAGCACTGACGCTTATTGAGGCAAGTAGGAGAATGAGGCCATACTTCCAGGATCATACCATAGTAGTATATACCGATATTCCATTGAGGCAGGCCCTTCACAAGCCAGAAAAATCAGGGAGATTGATGTACTGGGCAATAGAGCTGGGTGAATATGATATAGTCTATGAACCCAGATCATCGCTAAAAGGGCAAGCTGTGGCAGATTTTATAGCAGAGTTCACCTATCCTGATACCCCCGAGGAGCAAAAGTTGCTCGCTGATCAACCTGTGGATATTACAGGATCAACAAACACAAGCTCAGACTAATTCCAATTGGTAAAAGGACGTGTGGATGTTACAGGATGTAGCGCAGGGATAGTTGTGAGCACTCCGGACGAGGAACAAAAGTTTCTCGCTGATCAACCTGTGGATGTTACAGGATCAACAAACACTATCTCAAACCAATTCCGATTGGTAAAAGGGCAAGTGGATGTTACAGGATCATCAAATTCGATCTCAGACCAATTTCGATTGGTAAAAGGGAAAGAAAAGATGATCGACGAAGAGCAAGAGAAATCCGGGGAGGATGAAAGGAAGCAGCAAATATTTTACCGAGGAACTCTGACCGAGCAGAAATTTGAAGACGAGTTACCTATATGGAGGCTATATGTAGATGGCTCATCTTGCACTGTAGGATGTGGCGCGGGGATAGTTTTGAGCACTCCGGATGAGGTCGACATAGAATACGCCCTGCGTTTCCAATTCAAAGCTTCCAACAACGAGGCTGAGTATGAGGCCATGATTACAGGACTTAGTTTGGCAAAAATTATGGAGGCGCAGCAGGTTATTGTCTTCAGTGATTGTCAATTGATCGTAAATCAAATGTTGGGAGTATATACAGTTAGAGGAGAATTAATGATCAGATATCATGCAAAGGCAAAGGGGCTGGTGTCAGAATTTGTCGCTATTCAGCTGGTTAGAATACCAAGAATGGAGAATGCGAGAGCAGACGCTCTAGCTCGACTAGCATCAGCTACTCGCACCGAGCTACGATGAATAATCCCAATTGAAGTGCTATCTGGTCGGAGTATAGATGAAGATCTGACGATGAACTTTATTATCCTTGATTTAGGACCATCTTGGATGGATCCCATCAGGGCATATATTGAAGAGGGAGAATTACCAATTGACAAGCTCGTAGCCAAGAAATTAAAGTTTAAAGCTGCTCGGTATGTATTAACTAATGGTGTTTTATATAGACGAGGAATTATAGCAGGTTTGCAGAGATGTGTATATCCCTCCGAGGTGAACGAATTGATTGAAGAGATCCATAAAGGGTCCTTTGGAGCACATGTAGCAGGTCGGACGCTTTTACAAAAGGGTGATGATGCAGGGATACTACTGGACGACGATGAGGGATGATTGTATAGCCTATGCCAAGAAATGTGACAGGTGCCAGCGCTTTTCCTCCATCCGAAGAACTCCACAAGCATTGTTGACACCCATAACTTCCCCTTGGCCATTTGACTTATGGGGAATTGATTTGGTTGGGCCACTGCCAACAACCCGAGGAAGATTCAAATACCTCGTCGTCACAGTAGATTATTTTACTAAGTGGGTAAAAGCTGAGCCACTCATTGATATGACGTACGAGAAGGTGTACCAATTTGTTTGGAAGAACATCATTTGTCGATATGGTCTTCCTCATGCTTTCATCACAGACCATGGAACATAATTTGATAACGAGGAGTTCGCTGCCTATTGCCATCAGTCAAACATTTTGAAGGTCCACTCAGCACCAGGCCATCCTCAAAGCAATGGAAAAATTGAGGTAATAAACATAACGCTACTAAATGGTTTGAAGCAAAGACTGGATGATGCGAAAGCAAACTGGATCAACAAGCTACAATCAGTACTTTGGGCTTACCGAACTACTCCCCGAGTAGCAGCAGGAGAATCACCATATATGCTGGCGTTTGGAAGTGAAGATGTTATACCTGCCGAGTTGGGCCTCCCAACACACATGGTACTGAATTTTAATTCCCCTGTCAGTGACTTAATGAGAAGACTGGATTTAGACATGCTCGAGGAAGTTAGAGAAGAAGCAGCCATCAGAAATGCTGCCTACCAGCAGCGAACAACTTTGTTTTACAACAAGAGGGTGAAGAAATGCGACCTGAAAGAAGGAGACTATGTGCTGAAGAAAGTAATTCAAAAACACGATAAACTGGAGGCAAATTGGCATGGACCATACCGAGTTACAGAAGTTGTTCGACTAGGAACTTATCGAATAACAACTCTAGAGGGGGAGGAGTTTAAGAATTCATGGAACGCAGAGCACCTGCGCAAGTATTATCAGTGATGTATATTCCTATGTAATGCAGTTCCATCAATATGAATAAAATGAAGATATTCTGCCAAAGTTTTTCCTTTTATTGAGAATTTTTTGGGGAATACTAGTGCTACACACTACTCGGCAAAACTCGGCAAAGATCAGACTACTCAGCAAAAATATCAGACTACTCAACAAAATATTCTTAAAAATGCCAACCTGTTTGGCTAGGAAACAAAATATTCCTAAAAATACCAACCTCGGTTGGTTAGGAAACAAAATATTCCTAAAAATACCAACATCGATTGGTTAGGAAACAAAAATATTCCTAAAAATGCCAACCTCGGTTGGTTAGGAAACAAAAATATTCCTAAAAATTCCAACTTATTTGGCTAGGAAACAAAATATTCCTAAAAATGCCAACCTGTTTGGCTAGGAAACAATATATTCCTAAAAATACCAACTTGTTTGACTAGGAAATAAAATATTCCTAAAAATGCCAACTTATGTTGGTTAGGAAGTAAATATATTCTCGAAAATGCCAACTTATGTTGGTCGGGAGGTAAAATTATTCCAGAAAGCGCCAAAGTCTACTATTTATGGCTGGTTGGGGATAAAAACCCACCAACTGTAGTTGGTTGACAAGGAAAATTTACCGACCTTGGTTGGTCGGAAACATTTTATGGGCAAAATTATTTCAAAAAGACTAACTATAGCTGGTCGGGGATAAAAACCCACTAACTGTAGTTGGTCGACATGAAGAATTTAATAACCTTGGTTGGTTGGAAACATTTTAAACATTTTTATACTTATTACTTTATTGCTAAGTTGATCGAGAAACAAAACTTTATTATTAAATGATCGAGCAACATTTTTGATACTCGTAATTATTACTAAGTTGGTCGAGAAACAAAATGTTGTTTTTGCCAAATGACTATCACAAGTTCAAACTACACAATATTGTTATCTTTTTATCAGATATGCATGCACAAGTATAAAGTGTTATAAGACAATAGCGAATAAAAATGAAAGTCTTTCATTGGATTCAAAATGAATTACATTGATAATAAAATGAAAGTTACATTGATATGTATACTAACAATTACATCCAAATTCCTATTCTACTGGTCTTTTCTCCTCTGCTTTTGACACAGGTTCCTCGCCAGCAGGCGGATCATTTAAAGCCAGAGGAGAATTTATGAAGTTGAGATCCTTTAACATCCTGACATTCATTACGGATGGTCGATCTAGAAGATGCTCGGGACGAGATACTTCAACAATTGAATGGAGATTGTAGTCACAGAGATACTTAGAAATCAGGCTCCGAGGAATGGCCCGAGCAGGGATCCAACTCATATCCAGTTTGAATGGTGGCACGGGTAAGTCGAGAAGCCCGAGATCATGGTAGTCCCACAGGTAATGACCCTGTTCGATCTGCAGCACACCTAAGGCATTCAACCAGCCTTGTTTTTAGACCTCGTTATTGGCATTCTGGATACGATCGTCCAAGTGAAAGAGAGCTTCGTTGTATCCAGCCATCCAGAACTCCCTGGGCTGTTTGTGGAACTGATATGTTAGTCTGTCTAGCTGCTCGTGGAGATTTTTGATGAAGATCTCTTTGTTCTCCAAGGTAGACTTCTGCGTGGAGAGCTGCTCTTCCAGGTCTCTAATCTTCTTTGACATTTTAACCAAAGCCTGGTTCTTCGCCATTAATTGGAAGGCCGTGTTCTCTAGGGCAGTCTGAGTCCTTTGTTCCTCGACAGGAATACGAGATGGTCTTGCTCATCCACGAAGAGCCCTTGCTCGACCCTGAGAAGATGTGGAAGGGCTAGACCTCTTCAAGGTTTCCAACTCGTCCCTCAAGTTGGTATTCTCGACCTCTAGGAACGAGAATCCCTCATCGGTCACTGGGATTAAGGCTTTTGAAGAAGAGGCTGCAGACTTCAACTGTGATAGCTCTTTCTGCAAGTTGTTGTTCTCTTGCTATAGCAACTCGACAATTTGTCTGCATTCCTCGACCTCGCCCCTCAGAGTTATCTCCCTCACCTCGTAGCCAGCAAAGCGCTTCTCGTACCCCTTGTCAGCATTAAGTTACTGGTACTTCTTCTCGTACCCCTCATGCAACAAGGTAGTGGATTCTTTATATTGTAGCTGAAGGTCCTCGAGGGTGCCTTGGAGATCCTCGATCATATCATAATAGGCCACATTATTGGCCACTGCTCGATCGAGGAGACACTTCAAATATTGATATGCTTCCACTGCCTGTTCTGAAGCATCTTGGCCGAGGATGTCTACAACTTGTGCTGCACTCAGGTCTGTGTGACCAACTTTAAAATATTCATTACATTGTCGCAGCAACTTAGTATCATGGGCAGATAGTAATTCCTTCCTGGCCAGAAACTAGCAGAGAAAGAAAGAGCAATCATCAATAAGAAATATAAGCAAAGTATGAATAGAATATAAACAACAGTATACAAAAAAGTCCAAGTTTTATTAGATCATAAAGTTCAGAGTTACATATGTGGGTTACATTTGAAAAATAAAAAGATAAAGAGAAACCCGAACAACTCTACACCTTTTTCTTATCTCCCAAAACCTTCTCGGGAGGCTGGGACGAGGAAGTAGGTTACTCGGAGGGAATGGATAGTTGCTCGGGGAGCACGGGCAGCTGGTCGGAGGAAGTAACAATCTGTTGAAGTTCCTCGGTAGCAGGCTGAATGGCTGGGGGATTATCTCCCATCACCATAGAAGACTCTTCTGAGGCAGCTTCGTCCTCTTCAAGATCTTCTGGGGTTGGAGGGGGACCAGGAATGTGTTGCTGGAAAGGCTCAGAAGATTCATCAACTTTCATTTCCTGGAGAGCAGCAACCCATCCATCCCTAAAGTATTTGAGACTGCTATAGTCCACTTGCGACACCATAGAAGCCAACCCCTTGTCCCAGTCAGTGCTGAAGGACTTCTTCACAGCTACCTTCCTCTTCAATTTCTCCGAGGAGAGCTTCTCAGACAGCAGGTTATCAGCAGCTTTCAATCTGTTTTCAATCTCCTCCTTCTGCCGACCTACTTCCCTAAGTTGAGCCAGCTCCTCCTCAGCAGCCTTGAGCTTATCTTCAAGCTCCCCAACAGTTTTGAGCTTCTCTTTGAGCTCCTTATTTGCCTTCTACAGGGCATTTATTCTCTTCTCCAACACCTTGGAGGCATCAACAGCTCGAGCTTTCTCTTGCTCGGTGGAGGCAAGATTTTTCTCCCAGACAGCCTTGCCAGTAGCGTATGTCTGGCAAGAATCGTCCAAAGACTTGATAGCTTCTGCCAGAGCTCCCTCCACACTAGACGAGGAGCATGAAGCTTTAATCGCTTCATCCTTCTTCAGGATTATATTAAAGCAACTCGTCAACTGTGAAAATAAAAAGAAAGCAAGTCAGAAACAGAAATAACAAAGGAAATATGAAAATTTCAAAGTAAGAAGACTTACAGAAGCAAGGTGACGAGCATCTAACGAGGTGACCATGTCCCGAGTAAGGTTTTCTTAAGTACCTTGGACCTCGAGAATGATCCAGGACTTTACCGAGCTCATGGCAGAGCTCGGAGGAACAAAAGTGGGAACCCCTGTCCCAGTAGTTGTGGGCTGAGTGATGGTGTCAACCAAATTGACCGAGGAGCTCTTCTTCAGCCTCCTCGGGGGAACAGAAACAGATTCAACCAAGGAAGAACCCTTGGTCGGTGATATTACAATCACCTCTCCAGGAGCAGCAGACCTGCTCGGAGCCACTGCGGGCTTCTCTACAACCTTCACGATAGCAGCCGAGGAAGGCACATCATTCTTCTTTGTCCCCTCCCCTGGGACATCAATTTTATTTCTTTTTACCTCTCCAGAACCAGAGGCAGGTTTCTTGAACAGAGTGGGAGGTCTTCTTCTCTTCATCCTTTCGCTTAAAGGGACGTGAGATTCAGGCGAGGAACTGGTGGAAGCTGGTACTGGCTCTGATTCACTTATCACTGGACGAGCAGTGAAAGAAGTGGTGTAGCTCTTGTATTGCAGCAGATATGAAGCTGACCTGATATGCTCGTCGACAACGGATTGATGCAGACTCCAGATAAGTTTCAGATGCCTTATATTCACGTCTGCTTCCTTTGGACACTTTCTTTTACTGTCAACTGCAAATAAATAAATAAATATTGAAATATCAGTGGCACATTTTATCAAACACAAAAGAAGCATGATTTTAAAATAAGTAAAATGAAATAAAAATAACCTATCCCATTGCCATAAGGAGGGCATCTGGGACCCTGGTAAACCTCATCTCCATTTAATGGAGGGTGTTGCCAATTTTTTATGACAACGCCATGCTCAAAATAATCCCTATTGGCATCAGGGAGATTGACTACTAAGGCTCTATTTAAAAATCTAGTTTTTAAATAAAAAATATTATCATTAACTGTCCATCTATAGCAAAACATAATCTCAGGAATTCCTATGCGAGTTCCATGGATTTGATTTAATTTATGCACCCCATTAACTATTCTTCATGTGTTGGGGGCTAATCTTTGCGGGAACAACGTCAAAGTACTGACAGAATTCCAAACACAAGGGATTTGGTGGAAAAGAAAATCCACACTCAGCAATAAAAAGACTGGGGAACCAATGTCCCTCAGCCAATCGGAAATAATCAGAAGGCTCAGAAAGCTCTTCCAGAACAACCCAGGAGGGAATGGAAAAATCAGAACGAAACTTATCAAGAGATTCAACAAGGTAAACCATGATGAATTAAAGAAATAAAGAATAAGGAAGAAAATCTTACAGAAAAAGAGTGGATCTGGTGACAACGGACGATGGAAAAGATGAATACATAGGAGAGAAAGAGACGACGGAAAATTCGAAGATAAAAATTTGAAAAGGTAGAAAACGATGGGAGTGTCTGTAAAGTTTAAATACCTTGCCTTGGGAAATGGTGAAGTAATGATTACAAAAAAGGATGATTACGTTACTGGAGACTAAAAAAATGAAAAGGGGCGCGGGAATCAAAGCGGGCTACAACGGTTAAAAAGACGAAAAGGGGTGCGGGTATCAAAGCGGGCAACAACGGCTAAAAGGACAAAAAGTACGCAGAAATCTAGGCGGTTATAAAAATTCAAAAACGCATGATTCTACGAATCTAAAAGAAGAAATAAATACAAAGGAAACACTCCTAAAAATCAGGAGGACCATTTAAAGTTACCATATTCCAAGAAAGAATGTTCCCTACTCCTCAAATTTTGAACTGTGAAACATTGGAGGCTTCTGTTGATACCAAATTTAGTCTGCTGACATGGACCAATTGAATGAAGACACGTGGAAATCTACATGGCAACAATAAACACTTCCGAGGAACTCACACGCTCCGAGGAATAAGATAACAACGAGGAAAACTATTTCCCCGAGGAACATTGTGTAATACCCCGTATTTTTGGCTATATTTATTTTTGGGATTAATTAATTAAATGAGAATTAATTGGGAATTAATCAGGATAAAATACTAGCGATATGTGAGTTGGTATTTGACTATATTGAGTATATATGATAATATATGAATGTTGAATTATGAAATTTGTCGTGAGATTGATATACGGCAATTTGGTCATTTTATTGGGACGCGGGTGATAGTTGCGTCAGGATATAATTATGTTATTTATAAAAGTGAATTTAAATTCTATCAACCGTATAGTCGTTTTGAGTGCGCCAACGCGTCCGAAAGGGTCGAGATAGTCAGAAAACACTAGCCGGGGGTTTAATTTGGGTCCCGGGGTATTTTTAGGCCATACCGGCAACATAAAGGGTATTTTAGTAATTTTGTATTTTTGAGGAATTAAAAATCACGAAAATTAGGAGTCTTTATCTGATTGGGAATAGTCCCACTAAACCCACTAACCAACCCTTAATGACCCGATAAGCTACGGAGGTTATCTGATTAGGTTTCCAAAACTTTCCCAAAGAAAACCCTAGCCACCTTTGGAGAAGAAGGCTTGTAGAGAGAGAGAGAGAAGGAATTCTGCAGAAAAGTTTCATCAAACCAACACCAAATTCAGAGACACTAGAGGCAAGTGATTTAATTTGATTTAATTCAGAGAATGTTTCTTCCATGTTAGATAAATTGACAGATTTACATTTATTCTTGGAAGTTAAATAAAAACCCATGTTAATTGAACTTAGGACTTGAATTTTGAGGACCAATTGCATGTAGAATTGTATGGAGATGATTATTCTGATGTTAAAATATGTTGGATGTAACAAAACGGATCTAGAATGGACTTATTGATGATTTAAAATTCTAGGGTTTATGTTCTTGAAAATTTGGGGAAAAGGGTAGAGATTTGATGAATTAATGATGTTTAGGATCTGTAAATTCCTTAAAAGATGTTAGTATATGATCCTAGTACGTTTTAGGATGATTAGAGACCATAAAACATTGTTGGGACGAATTTTGGTTGAGATTAGAAGTGTAGAAATTGGTGAAAAACGAATATAGAATTTCCGGGCTTGAATCTGGTCCCTCGTTAGAAGACCTACCCAGTTCGTTCGAACGAGCTCGTTCGAACGAGCTTCTAACGAGTTGACAGTTTGGGGTTCTAACGAGAGGGATGTTCGTTCGATAATCTCGTTCGAACGAGATCTCGTTAGATAGCCCAGTTCGTTCGAACGAACTCTCGTTCGAACAACCTCGTTCGAACGAGACTTCTAACGAGCTGGCAGTTTAGGCCTTTTTGGCCTGTTTTGATTTTGGGAGTTCCGTAAACTTGTTCGAGGATAGAGATAACATTCCTTTGATGATATATTGATAGATTTGGGACATTTGGTTTATTATGAGGAGTAAATTATATACGAGTGATTTAAATAATGGTTAATATGGGATTGAGACGTGAGTGTTTACCACGACGTGAGAATAAATTATGGCGCGTGTAAATATGGACAGGGATTATATAAGTTGTATATATATTAAGTTGGTACGAGAATGTGATAAGTACTACAATTAAACTACGGGATTACTAAGATGTGTGCTTACTGAGTATTGGTATATGAATTGTGTGTATGACATACCTACCATACTTGCTATCACGGGAGGTTTGCGTTCTCTTAGGGCCCTCTAATCCTTGTGTTGCCCGGATTTAGACTGGTTACCTCGATGAACATAGGTAAGAGAAAGACTTATTGGGATGTTAATAAGCCCGCTGATCGTGGGAGCGTAGGTATGTGCGTGACCCATGTGATGTGACTGTGTTTGCCTCCATTATTTGTGATGTTGTTATCTGTGAACTATTCCTGAGAGATTCGGAATATGTGATCCTTATGTACGTGATGTACCGGGGTGGATAGCAGAGTATGTGTGCACCGCAGCTTAGTCTCGGGGTGCTTATATTGTATATTTATGTTGTGGAAAATATACACTTAGTAAAATGAGAACTTTCATATGGTATTGTGTGTATAACTATGGAATAACATAAAAGGGATAATCTATAACGAGTTGTATTACTTCTGTATGAGAACCTGAATTTACGTTGAGCCCTATTTAATTGCGAGCGTTATTATGTTAATGGGAACCGAGTAATAAGGATAGAACCTATGAAAGTCTAGCTAGATATGATGTCACTTAGCTAGTGGTTTGTGTCATTTTAGATGGGTACTTACGTTAGGAGTGCACAATTAGACGAGAGGTGAGAATTTCATGTGAGTGCACGTCCTAACATGTACTTTGCATTTAATGTTTTAAATGTTTTTAAAGCACTTGCAGGTTTTTAAAATATCTCCACATTCGGGCTCTGACCCGTTTGCTTTCAAATCTATTTTTGTTGTAAAACCATTTTTAGGTGCCCAGCCACAAGGACACCATGCATAGGATACTCATTCAGGTGACGAGCTGTAGCTGTTTGTGGAAGTTACAGGGATTTGCTTTTAGACGCTTCTATCATTTGGATTCCATCTTCAGTATTCCTCAGTTTTAGGGCATGTTGCCCAGTTCCATTAGAGTTACATTTCCATTACAGTTTTCAGACTTTGGCATGTATTGATTTAGTATTCAGTATTTAGTTATTCATTTCAGTTATGGAGTTTGTTGTGAGGAGTTTTTCCTCCGGATTTATTTATATCTTGTGATGGTTATTCTATTACTTTCGTTATGGTGAATGGTGATATTATTCTTGCTTTAAATCTTGTACTGCATGTTAATCAGACTTTAATTAAAATTTGGCAACTTACTTTTTAAATACTAGGTGGTTAGTAATAATAAAATGTTTTCGACAGTGATGCTATTAACTGAGCCAACTTGGCATTTTGAATTAATTTAATAAAGGAGTAGCTACCCGGTTTTTAATTAGTCGGGGTGTCACACATTGCTTCCCCGAGGAACTCATACGCTCCGAGGAACAAGACCTCACCGAGGAACTCTTAAGTACCAAGAAGCTTAGGCGGTCCGAGCAACTCAGGCTGTCCGAGCTGCACCTCGAACAAAGCATTAATAGCGGGATAACCAACAGTTCAACTGATTCATTAAATGCTTATCATTCAAACGCACACGCTTAAGGGGCATTAAATGTATTACCTTTTCACATGTATCCCATTTAATGTATTACCCTTTCACATTACAGCCTCAAGCTATAAATACATTGTACAATCCTCATTGTAGAGGGACCCGGAATCGAGACCAAAATTTCTTGATAGAACTTGTAATCAAGAATTCCCAAACACTCAGGAATAAAACCACAGTGGACGTAGGCCATTCTTATAAGGCTGAACCACTTTAAAATTCTTTGTCTCATTTATTTATCTGTGATTGAATAATTAGAGTGATCTAATTTTTTACATCAACAGAAATGATGAGCTTAAATTTTTCCTCCAACTCCTTGGAGACATTTACAGCTTGGTCTTGAGCTATATCAGCTTGTCGGCGAGATGTCTCTATAGATAGAAGTTGCTCCTCCCAAGTAGCTCTATCTTCCTTGTACTTCTGCCGAGAGTCTTTTAAAGATTGTGATAACCCAGAAAAAGCTTCTTCCACCCCACTGGAGGAAGTTAAAGCCTTGATAACCTCATCCTTCTCCAGGATACTATTAAAACACATTATAAACTGCATAAGAAAAGGAGTTCGGATCAGAATATGAGCACGGTACATGAAGATGAAATAGTAAGGATGATGATATTTACTGACGCAATATGTTGAGTGGCTAAGTTAGTGACCTTCTCCCGAGAAAGGGAACCCTCAACAACTCAATATTCTTGAATAGTCCAAGACTTGATCAAACTTTTTGTCAATCTCGAAGCAACGAGAGCTGGAGTGTTAGCTCTCAAAGAAGGATCCTCAACATCAGAAGGTTGAGCAGCAATTTCTATAGGTCTTTCGTGAGGCAATTCACGTACACTTGGGTACATCAAATGGATTTTCCATACGTACCTATGAATGAATGACCTTATAGGTAAGAGGTATATTATGAAAGTCATGCCAAAGGAGGGAATCCTTACACTAACCTCCCATGCATAAAACTCATATAGGTGTCTTCCCTAGGACACTCATACCTAGATTGCCAGTTCCAACATGAAACTCTGCCTAAATTTCGAGTGCCTTACCGCCCAATTTTGTGCTCTTTATCCCATTTTTAATGCATGGCCATATTCGTGAGTCTAGAAACAAGTCAAAACGTGTCTTTCATTACAAACCCTATTTCTTCTCAGACTTGGGTCATGTCTAATATTTCACTTGCATCCTAGGAGGAACATAATAAAAGTGAATACTTAATAATAACAACACATGAATTTTTCTCCTTTCCACCTTTTTTTTTAAAAATACCAAAAATATTATTTTTTTAATAAAAAATAAGAAAATAAAAATAGTTTTCCCTCTTAGGTGCGATCGCATTCCCCTAGATTGGCTTAACTCCGTATTGGCTGAAATTTGCCATTACACAACCTCAAAACTATACTCCATCATCAATCACTTTAGCATAAATATAATGGTTCTATTGTAGATTCCTTACGAAAAGTCCTGATCAGAATGTTAATCTTCAACCAGATTTGATAACTATACTTGCACAACTTACTACGAATATTGAGAGTCTATAATCACATGTTCATGAGATGCAAAGAAATAGGGCTAAATACTAGAGATACCAGATCCATAAGTCATGCCTAATGCTGCTTTTCCCCATGTAGTGAGATAACAAATGATCAAGCTAATATGGGTTCCAAAAGAATATTAACAGGATCCACATGTTGTGATGCCTTTATGAGTTCTGCCCGTCAATTGGCCACCTCCTTCACATATGTCGATGTCGAATCTTACTCAACAAGGGTCTAACTTTCCCATATTTTCTCTCGTCGATCCTTAGGAGGAAGGACTTAATCGAGTGAAGGAGTGTCTTAAAAATTCTTTTATAAGAAATTCAATAAAATAAAGATTTTGGGAAACTACACGAATTACACCCATATGTCTCCTTACCCAAAATCCAGACTTCCTTAGATGTTCAAGATGCCCGACATCAAAAAGTTTGGAGGTAGTGGATCTCTCCCTGTGCATTGTTCGGAATTACCATAACTCCATGAGTTTTTTGGGGCCATAAATGACATTATGGCCCAAATGTTTCAACAAACCCTCAAAGAGAGTGCCCTCTACTGGTTCATATCATTAGAAGAATCCTATATCAGATTTAATAACTCAGTCTAAATATAATAAAGAGTTTGAGGTAACTCTTTGAGACCTCGAATTGCTTAAGAAAAGCCAAAAGGAGTCTGTTAACAGTTTCATAACAAGATAGAGAAAGAAATTTGCTACCATGACCAACCGTTCATTGAAAGAGGAACATGTCAACATGATGAAGACATTTTTTTAGCTGCATATACAGACTTACATGGATAATCAGTATTACCCCTAATTCAGAGCCCACCGGGAGGCCGAGGTTGAAACTAAAGAGAATGCCTCCAATAAAAAAGAAGAATCCGAGTCAAAGAATCCAGTTGGATAGTTCACCCCTTGAAAGTATGATAAGCCTGTTTCCCCTTCCATCAACAACATATTTTGTCTTCCTACGACTCTATGGTCCCCAAAATCCCGTCCTACTCTAATTTAGAAGGAGTATACTAAACTCCAAGTCTTTCTCTCCAAATTGTACCAAGCTCTCTTATCTCGTAATCTCATCAAACCTTCGGATCCTTATCCTCTTCTCGATCCCCTTCCTAAATAATTCAAACATGATGCTCATTGGGATTTATACCAAACCACTGAGCATACCACTGAACAATGTTACCACCTAAAAATGTCACCCAAGGCCTCATCGACAAATGCGTCATTGCACCTACTGCAAACCCCAACCAAACACTACTGAAAACCCTCTATTTATGCACCAAGACGATGTGAATTCCATTCTTACCGATGAAGATATCTACTTTGATCCTTTTACCATAATTAAACCTATTAATAACCCACCTCATTTATCATGTGATAAAAATCTCGAGTTACGCTTAAAATCTGTCCATCCTTCTTGTTGCATCCCGAAAGTGCTCACAATCAAGCTCTCTCTTTGATGACAAGGGCTTGTATTGCCATTTAGACTCAATCAGAAACCAAAAGTATGGATCTATCTGCTATCCTAAAACAACTAAGGACCTTTGGGATGAAATTGCCATCAAATATAACCCTCGACGAGGGAGATTTTGTAAGAATCAACGATATTTACATGGAAGCCCGAAAGTGGGCTGACAGTCTTGTGTTTTGTTTATACCGCCACAAGAATTCACTATAGATGACATTGTTCAGATATTTGTAGAAGAACACATTAAGAAGATAAAAATATGTGAAGCTCTTGAGTTACTCACTTCCTTAAGGTTGAAAAGATATTTGGTCCTAGCTCAGAAGCATTTCTCCATTGTATGGGAGGATTATTATGATGAAGCATTCAAAGTTGTAAAGTGCATTGATTTCTCTTAGAATAACCAGATTATTGCAATAGGATGGGTAGATGATTCTAATACTTCATATAAGTTCGACGGTGAGCCCAATATTGAAATCCCAGTGTATTTGCCTATAATTATGGGGTGATCTCTTTTGAAGAACTCTTGTCTAAAATTTTCAAAGTTTTTCCTGCTCCTAAAATAAATAAATAAACTGGGTTCTTGTTCTTCCCATCATCCATAAACCACATGACCCGATCAGGCCGATAATACTAAAATCCAATCCTCCCATCAGAAAGTACGCTCGTAGATAAAGGAAAGACGGCTGTGGAAGAAATCCCTATGCCTGAAATAATGATTGAGGGGAGAAAAATCCTCGAACAACTAAAGAAGATCCAGACCAACATCACCTTATGGGAACTTTTTATGTCTTCCTAGCTCCACACAAATTCCCTAATCAAAATCCTTACTCCAGCTACAGTTCCTCCCTCGACCTCCCATAATGAGGCGATTCATATAGTAGGAATTCTGACTGCCATAAGGCTCATCTCCTTCTCCGACGAAGAGATTACCATGTTTGGTCTAGATAATAATCTTTCAACATCTCAATTCTAGTGTTAGATAAAATGGTTTATTTGGTGTTTGTTAATAATGGTTACACCCATAACGTATGTCCATTGTGAACTCTCCGGTGTCTGGAGTTACAAGTCAATGATCTCACCCCAACACCCACTGATGTGTTTATTTATGATAATACCCAATGAGAATTCATTGGGTCGATACTACTCACACTAGGGGATGGACAAATATGCCCTCAAATAAAATTCCAAGTTAATGACATTCGTGTTTTATTCCACTTGCTTTTTGATCTCCCATCGCTTCATAGCATCAGAGGGGTAGCATCATATCTTCATAAAAAACTAAAGTTATTTGTGGATAATAAGGTTATTACCATGATTGGGGATGATGATAACACATACGACATCAGTACCAGTAATTTGATCTTAGAAATCTAGCACAGTGCAAACAACATGTTCCTCTCCGATTTCAAGATCGATTAATTCCCTCTTCCAATTGAAAATGACTTCAAAGACAAAGTGAGTCGTGAACATAACTCTCATGGGAATGTTAATGTAATTCATATGTTTAAGAACATGCACTTCATGACTGGAATGGGGACGGGCTATAGACAATAAGGAATCCTTGAGTCGATCGTTCTGAAGAAACCCTATCCTCCGTGTGGTCTCGGATAACAACTATCTATCACTGAAATAATGGTTATCCATCAACCGTACCTAAAGAGGGTGCAGAAGAGGAAAGAATTAATCTTTGTAGACTTTCTGAATGGATGTTTAATTAAAGAGGGCGAATAATTCCCTTATTATGGATTTTAGAAGCCTTGGTATGACCTAATTTAAAAAAAGATGAGGTTTAGATTTTAAATATTATTTGAAGACAAATTCACTTGAACTGAGGTTCCAATCATAAGGTGAATCCCTTAACCATTAAATCATTTGACTCAAACTCTTTTGATACAGACATCACTGTAAGCACTGATAGTGGCGAATCATTTGGTCTCGCCAGCTGGGAATGGACCTTTGCATTATCCACACTGAGTCGTCCGACTCTTCCCTGAAGATATCTCCCATTGATAATTCTCTTATCAATTGGTGGAATTTTCCAGCGAATCCCACTCTATCAACCCAAACCTTAGTATTTATAACCTGAAAATTAAATTGGTTTTCCCATTTCTAATGCAAATGTTAATGAAGCCTACTTCGATGAGGTCCTCAATGTTATTTTACTAGAAAATGTTATCAATGAAATGAACAAATATTTTGAGTATCCTATTGTTCCTTATATTAATTGCATTGATTATAATCAAATAATTGACGAAGATGATATAATAAATAAATAATTCTTAACTGATCTAATAAGGAATAAATAAAACAACATAACTGCATTCAAACTAATGATGATGAAACTGTTGTTATTAATCTTGGTTCTAGTTGCACTTCGCATGAGGTTAGGATAGGGTCAACCCTTGATGAGCATAAGCGGTTGCAATTCAAAAAGCTTATGAAAGAGTTTGTAGACGTCGTGACAGGATCTTACAGTGATATACCTAACATTTGCCTAGAGATCATAAAACATGAGATTCTCACATATCCAGAATGTAAACCTGTCATGCAAAAGCTGAGAAATCTCCATCCTAAATGGTCCTTCAAAGTGAAAGATGAAGTGGATGAGAAATTAAATATAGGTTTCGTCCGTATAGTCGAGTATTCGAATTGGCTTGCCAACATTTTTCTCGTGCTAAAATTAAGAGGAAAGGTTTTCATGTGTATTGACTATCGGTATTTGAACAAATATTCTCCAAAAAATGATTACCCCTTGACCAAAATTGACATAATTATAGAATATATGGACAATCATGCCCTCAAGTCATTCGTTGATGGATTTACAGGGTATAATCAGATCAAGTTGCATTCCGATCAATAAGAGAAGACTAATTTCACCACCCTACGGGGAACCTTCTGATATATCATTATGCCTTTTGGTCTAAACAATGTCGAGGATACATATCAAAGAGCATCCATAACTATCTTGAATGATCTTATTCACAAAGATATCGAAGTCCATGTTGACGATATGATCATCAAGTCCAAAACTCGATAAGTTCACGTCCACACCTTGAGGATATTATTTAAATGGAGGAAAAAATCCAGATTCATCTAAACCCACAGAAATGAATTTTTGTCTTCACAAGGGTAAAACGCCTTGGATTTATGGTCCAAAAAATAGGGATCGAAGCATACCCTACTAAACTCAAGGCCATTCTGTAAATTCAACCTCCTCGAACCGAGAAGGAAATCCGTGGTTTCTTGGGCAAACTCCAATATAATATCAGATTCATTAACCAACTCACTTCCATCTGTGATCCCATATTCAAGCTCCTCCGAAAGGATTCAACCAAAGTCTGGAATGAGGCATGTCAAGAAGTCTTCAATAAAATTAAGCAATACCTCACCCAAGCAATGGGGCTTATGCCACCATAACCTAGCCTACCCCTTATCTTATAACTAACTATCACAAACACTGCAGGTGGGGCTATGTTATCCCAATACGTCGAAGAATAACAAAAAGATAGAGATATCTACTATGCTAGTCCAAAATTGGGAGGATATGAGGTGAACTGTACAACGCTAGAGAAGGCGTGTGTCACTCAGGATTAGGTCGCTCAGAAACGATAACACTACATGCTTGTGTTCCCCATAAAGTTAGTGTCCCAAATGGATCCCATGAAATAATTTCTTGAGAAGCCTAACTTATCAGGCCACATGGTCCCTTAGCTATTCTTGATAGCCTAATTCAACATCACCTACGTCACATAAAAATACATCAAGGTAAGGACATCTCTGACTACTTAGCTGATCATCCCATAGAGGAAGATAGTCTATGGATTTTGGAGTTTCCAATCAAATATATTATTGGTACCACTCATGAAGAGCTCCATTGGAAAATGTTCTTTGATGGAGTTACCAACAAGAAGGGATATGGCATTGGGATACCCCTACTCGCGCCCGACGATTCTCACACTCTAATCTCCATTAAGTTAGACTTCCCTTGCACCAACAACATGACAAAATATTAAGCATGCACTGTAGGCCTCAAACATGCCTTTGAGAAGGGAATCCGATACCTTAATGTTTACGGGGATGATGACCTTATCATACGACAAGTCCTTGTGAAATGAAAAGTTAAATATGGGAAACTCTCACCCTTCCATGCTAACCTTGAAGAGATCGCTTCCCAGTTCAAAGATGTCACATTCCAGTATCTCTTCCTCTCAAGAAATAACTTTGTTAATGCATTGATAACTCTGGCCTCTATTTTTAACATTCCCGAGGGAATAATAATGGCCCCCTTACAGGTTCAAAAATTGTCCATGCCAACATAATGCTACCAAATCTTGATCTCTATAGAAGCAGATTAAAAAAAGTTTGGTAGTAGTTTTATTACATTTGGCGTCTCCTTAAACACGGTCGATACCCACAATGGGCCGATAAGAAAGACTGAATGACCCTTTGTAAACTCATAACTCAATACATTATCTATGATAATGAACTATTTAAGAAGAACTTCGATGACACCTAGTTGCAATGCATATTAGGGGCTAATGTTGAAGAGATAATGTAGAAAATTCATGGTAGGGAGTTTGGGCCCCATATGAATGACCACATGCTTTCTAAAAGATTATTAAACAGGGTTACTATTGAACTACCATGATCCGAGATTATGCTACTTACATCAAGAGATACCTCAAATACCAATAATTTGTCAATCTCTAAGATTTACCTATTCGGGAATTGTACAACATGACTTCTCCCTACCCCTTATCAACTTGGGTCATTGACATCATTAGGAAAGTAACTCCTAAGCCATCCAATTCGCATGAGTTCATCCTAGTCGCCATAGATTATTTCACCAAATGGGTTAAAGAAGAATCATACATAGTGTTGAATACAAAGAAACTGATGAAGTTCATCCGGAAGAATATCATTTGTCTCTATAGGGTCCCTCACGAGCTTGTATCAAATAATGGCCTCCATTTTGATGCTAAAGTCACAGAGGAAGTCGACGAGTATGACATTTTGAGGCTTAGATCCTCGCCTTACTGACCATAAACTAATGGGGTCGTTGAAGCTCTTAATAAAATCCTCAAATCCATAATGATAAAGATGACAGAAAGTTACGGAGATTGGGCCAAAATGATCCTCTATTCCTTATGGGGCTACCATACATCCATCAAGACACTTATTGGGGATACCACTACTCCTTAGTCTATGACATGGAAAAATCCCACCTATCTAATTAAGATACCATCCCTACGGATCATGATCGAAAGTCAGGCTGTCAGCATAACCGTTATGATGAGCTCACATTATTGGATGAGAAGAGACTAAAAGCCCTAAAACGCATAAAATGGTATCATCATCGCATTACATGATCATTCAATAAAAAGTTAAATATTACGGTGTGTGAGAAATCAACCTCACTCTCAAAGGAATTGTGGAATCAATCTGGGACCCCAGATGGAAATTAAATCCCGATTAGAGCGGGCCATATCTTATAATGAGTGTAAAAATGATAGTGACTTTAGACCCACATATGTTCCCCTCTTCACCATAGACGAGTAAGAGGAGAGAAGTGTCAAGTGTGAGATAAAGGTTTAAAATAGTTTGAACCTCAAGAGATGGTCCTACGTCCACTGTAAAAAGGTGTTATACATTTTTATTAGAATATAGTTCAGTATTACAGTCTAAGAGACTCCTTGAGCTTTGGTCAAGGGATTCTGAGGTCTTATGGACTTTGACAACGGTACAGAGGACCTTAGGAAGTAACTGAATGACTTTTCTAAGGGACCCTAGAAACTGTTTTAGGTTTTGTGCAAGATGTACAAAGTGTATGAATAATGAAAGTGGTCCAAATAAAAATATATGCTCGTAACAATGGGTTATAAGTGTAAACTAAGGTCGGAGCAACTATATAATTATAGAACTCTTGTGAGCTTGACTGCTTGAATGTTATCATATTTTTGAAGGTTGGGGATCGATGCCCTTTCACCTTTCACTGACTTTATATTTATAGGAGAACTCTTGTAGAGATAAATAGTGGGTTCTCAAGGCATGACTTTGACATTTTTGAAGTCTAACGGTGTCAGGGAGAGGTGGAGTGTTGGGAAAAGTATATGCAGGTGAAGTACCTTAGTTGTTTACGCCCTTTAAATGCTGATGGGAATATATAATACAAGTGGAGTTGGATAATGGTGGTAGGTAATAAGTGCTCTGCTTTCTACCTGCTCCGTCAGACAACTTATAGGAGAACTATTAGAGGTTTAAAGGGGCTGCAGGGGTTATGGAGTTGCTGGGAATCGATCCTGAAGTACCAGGTGCCACCACATCCTAAGATTGAGGTCTGGGTGAACTTTAGAGTCCATTATCCCTCAATCTGTGGTTGGTTAGTGGAAATGATTATAATAAGACCTTAATGCCGAGGTCTCTGATATTGTTAGAGGGATCATGCTAGAACGATCAACCTTGGTTGGAGAAAATAATCTCAACTGAGGTCTTTTATGGTACCATGGATTTCTTTGGGGAACATCCAAGGACTCTAGCGTTAAGTAGCATTTTGACTGAGGTTCAACATTAGCTGGGGAGCCTTTTTTCTTGCTCAAAAGTATTTGAAGAAGTTTGAGACTTTAGAAGGTAAAGGGAGTTTAAAAGGGTATTATTAATAGCCCCTTGTTTTTTTTACAAGAATTACAAAGGATAACACTTATCAGTTTAATTTAAATGAAGGGGAAGGCTATAATTTTACTCTAAAATACTTTTTTTCATCGGGAAGGAGCACTTAAGCGATTGAGAGCTTTGACGAAACTTGAGAGATCGAAGACCTTTCATTTAGAGGTTATAAGAAGCCTTTTTTGGGCAATCTTGAAGGCATAACATTTACCTTTCTTTTATAAAATATGTTTGCTACAACTCTTTCCCTTTCTAAAATATCTACCATGGTTCCTCATGTTTCCAATCCATTGATCGAAGATGGGAGTACTGGGACCCTAGGGGAGGTGGACTAGGGGGTGAATGACCCCAACTTCACTGGTGGAGATTATTTCTCGAATTACCAATCATGACCTAGTGAATATGATAAGGGTCTCCTAAATACCTAACTCCATTATTTTGAGGGTTACTAAGCCTAATGAAAGGGTCTATTATTTGATCCCGAGGTACATTTTCTTCAATAGATGATTCTTGTAATATAGGGCCAAGTTCTCCCCACCTCTTTTGGTGATAAAGATTCTGAGAGTTTTTCAAATCGATCCTTTCCAGTTGGTGGCTAACTCTCGGAGATCATTTATGGAGATAATCCTGGCCTTTAGGTAGGCTAGTGGTGGTCAATGAGATATGGAATTAGCCCAATTCTTTAAGCTATACCAGGTTTAAGAACATATCAAGTCAAAGTACATGGGGTTGAAGTATCTTTCCCCGATAGCTGTTGCGGTCTTTGATTAGGATGGACATATTGCCCCCAAGTACTGGAGAGAAATGTTCTTTTTTGTGAATGGTTCCTAGGTGACCTCCATTCCGATAAACCATTGGGTTCCCCACTTTTTGGCATACCCCCTTAGCGTTAGGTAAGATTTTTCTCTCCTTTGTGCTTGGGACTCGATCTTGGGACCTGATATGTGTACAAACTTTACTAATCTTCTTATTTTTGTTTATAGTGGATGTTAAGCCTTCTGATCAGGAGAAAGAGGAGACAGAGAAGGCATTAAAGCTGTCCTCTACCCCTTTTGAGACCTTTGTTACAAGCAAGCCCCTCTTTGATAATGGTTCAGGGCATGAACCCAAGCTTGTGACCTCTATAATGATCGTCCCCCCAAGCTCGTGGTGATGGAAGTTCTGAGGTCTAAGCCCCTCGCTGAGGTCTCCTGTAAGAGGAAAACTACTCCCAAGTTGGTGCATGAGGTCCCTGAGGCCTCTGATGAAGAAAATCAAACCAAGGGTGGAGGCAAACTTCTAGCAATGGTTAACGGGGCAATTTTATTAGACTTTGATGACGAAGGAGATTAACCAAGTAAATGGTTGCCCCTTTTCGAATTAATTATCTCCTTTACCTCAATTTTTCTGATGGTCAATTATTTTCTTGTAGCACTATTACAATAAATAAATGGGAAGAGGATGATGAGATATTTTGTCAAGGGTACTTCAACTGGGGTTGCTGCTTCCACGTGGAAGAGGTTCTTGATTATTAGGAAGATGAAACTTAACACACCAAAAGGTCCTAAGGTTGAACTAGCTAAGGAGGCTGAAGAGGGACCTACGATCAAAACCTTTCCCTTATTGCAATCGTCATTAAGGGTAGGTGGAACCCTGAGGAATACCAAGGATATTCTTATATTCCAAGGGACTTGTAGCTCCTGTTCTCAAAAGGCAAAGGAAGTGATATTTTATTAAGAGGAAAATACCTGACCTTTTTAGTCCATACTAAAACTACCACCTTGTCATTTAGAGGGTATGTCCACCAACGAGAGATATTATCGAAATCCTTCTATTGATGAGCTGAATTCTTATGCTTATTTAGTGGATGCCCTCAACTTAAGGATGATGTGCCCTGATGTTGTGGACAAACACCTGGGAGACCTTTGTCAATGCTTAGGAGATGATCCACCTATTGGGGAAGGTATTTTCAAAGTTACTCTAGTTTTCTTTTGGTTCTTTTACCTTTTGTGACCTTATTCTTACATCCCCTTGTCTTTTTGTAGACTTAGCACCTGACTGAGGCTCTTCTGGATGATGCCCTTGATGGAAAAAATGGTGGAATAGGGCCATTGAGATGGTAAAGGGATAGACCCTTACCCGTATAGAATTGGATCGAACCATTAATGATCTGAAGGTGAAGGAAGGAATCTTTAGAATCGAGAAGGAGGCTCTAAGATCTTGACTAAATGTTCTAGAGAAAGATAAACTTATGGATTCTAAGAATCTTATGGACAATACTTCCTTCATGGCCACTATAATAGACTCCTTGGAGGAGCTTAAAAACTTCATGCCCTTGGATAAATTGAGCTTTTTGAGATAACGAAGATGCTTCGAGGCTAGAAAGATAAGGTCCAAGGTTTATAAGAAAAACGTCTTCAGGACGATAGTGAAGTGGATCTTTTAGCACAGTTCATCTGAAAGATTGCTATTATTAAGAAGTAACTGACCTCCAAGGTCCAGGAGCTTCAGAAAAACATACTAGTGTTTTCTTGCTTTATTCCTCTCTCTAGGGGGAAATCCACTCTAATTTTAGGAGGAACGTGGATGCCTATCTTGGTTCTGAGCCGTTCAAGAAGTAAATCTCCCATGATTACAACTTTGGATTTAATGCCTATAAGACGAAAGTCCAGAGGTTATTCTTTTAGGCAAACATTTTTGGCATGTTTGTTGAGGCCCCTAGATCATTTAGGGAGAGCTCAGATGATGAGGGAAACCCTAATATTCCCAAGGAATATGCCTCCATTTATATCCTAAATTGAAGCTTCCATGGATCCCAAATCCTCATGATTTGAATGGCTATTTTACAAATTTATATTTGAACCACTGATTCATCGTGGGTCGTCAGATGTAATTTCTCAACCTTTGGTTTTCAATTAAAGTGGCTTTTAAATGGGAATGTGTTGTCTTTCAATCTTTTACTTCATTACCTTTTGTTTTGATATGGAATTTTATGCACTGCTTGAGATGTCTGAGATATGTCCTACATAAAGTATACCCCTAGTCCTCTAAGGTTCCTTGGTAATGTAATGTAATTGGGGGATCAATTTTGTTAAAGTGGATATGAGGGCCCTAAGGCCTCTGCTTCATACTTGCGTAGTTTGTCAAAGTCAAGACTGTGATGGTTCTGTACTGGGGCATTGAGTCTTAAAACCTTAACACGTTTGATTCTTGTACTTTGGTGAGATTGAAAGCCCATAATTTTTTTTCAAACACTTAACCCCCAAAATATTTTGTACATAGATGAATAGAAGTCACACCTGTAATGGTTCCTAAGACCTTAGGCTTTAAAACATGAATTTGGACATTTGAAATATAAAAATCCTTATAAGGGTCTTAAGATCTCCGGATTGAGTAAAACTGAAACATGAAGTTCCACAAAAGGCCATAAAAACTCCGAACTTAGGCAAGACCTCTGAATTTTGGAACAATGTAATTCGAAACCCCATAAAGGGTCATAAGACCTCTAAACTTAGGTAAATATTCGAAAATTTTGAAATTTTGAAGTCCTTATAAAGCTCTAAGACCTTCGGACTAAACTTTTTTGCAATACAAAGTCCTTATAAGGGTCTAAGACCTCACGGCTTAGAAAACATTTGAGGATTTGAAGTCCTTATAAGGGTTTGAGATCTCTGAACTGAATTTTATTCTAATTTGAAGTTCTTATAAGGGTCTAGGACCTCTGAACTTAGAAAACATTTGAAGGTTTGAAGTCCTAATAAGGGTCTGAGACCTTCAGACTAAACTTTTTCACAATCTGAAGTCCTTATAAAGGAATAAGACCTCTACACTTAGAAAATGTTTGAAAGTTTAAAGTCCTTATAAGGGTATGTGCAAAGAGAAGAATAATTTGTTCCAAAGTAAGCATCGATTACTCATTTGGTTCAAAACAATACTCAACTTCAAAAGTCTCGGAATAATAATCATCATTGGATTCAAATAATATATCCATGACTTTCTCCCAATAATGATTGTTTTCCCGATAATAGTTTTCAAGTTTTTCATTTTTAAGAATTCGCAAGCCCTCACGTAATGCCATTGGTGGAGGTGCGGATTCTTGAAAATGAGAAGTTTGGAAACTATCCTCGGAATTACTATCAAATTATTAGTATAAGAATTTTGAAAGCTAAGGAAATTAGTTTCACCATTCTTATTATAATGACCTTTTGCCCCAAATCAAAATGATCATTCTTAAAATTCTTAGAATCCATAACTTGACTTTCGTAATACTCACCCAAAGTCATTTAAATGTTTCAATTTTTTGACTTTGAGAGTATTCATCAAAATCCATAGGTTTAGGAGGATTTTGAGAATTATCGTTAAGATTATTGAAAACATTGAAATAAGACATGCTTACCCAAAAAAACTCGGGATGACAAAATCCCGAAAGTGATGTGCAGCTGATAAATTCAAGCGTTTCTTGACGCTCAAATGTATAAGTCCTACAAAAGTAGTTAGCAAAGAATACAAATATAAAGAGAATATTATGAAATACTAATCAATTAAATTCTAAAACAAACAATTCCCCGGTAATGGCGCCATTTTGATAACAGGTGGGAAACCGCAGCGCTCATGTTACATGTGCTTGTCGTTGCTTTCGGCCCCCACTGATACGTAAAAAAACTTAAACTATAACTGCACTCTTTACGGGAGTATATCGACAAGTTCGGGTATCAAATCCATAACAAATGCTGCTAAACTTTAACTGATTTATTATTTCAGGAATAAAAGTGTAAAAGATGAAAATTATAACAAAAGATAAATCTAAGCATGTGTTTAAACTAAGATTAACAAAAGGAAGAAAAACTATAGGTTGAGAATAATATCCCTCACCTCGGATTAATAAGTATAAATGGTTACATGAGAACAAAAGTTTATGAAGATTAATCTCATTTTCATAATTAATTAAATCTAGATTTTCCAACCCTAAATTGTCATAGAAGCCTAATTGATTTTGGCGTCAATAAATATCCCTGAGAATACACACGCAAGATCATAAATATAACGCATATATGATATACACCGTCAAATCTCTTAGGCATAAAATCAAAAACAACCTAGCCCATTTAAACTCATAAAAATAACCAAAGCAAATCAACCCATTAACCCAAGGTGCTCAACCTAAACTAAGTTAAATACATGTATTTAAAGCAAGGAAGTAAATTAAAGCAAGTAAATAAGCAACTAAACCTGATCAACAAAGCGAGAAAAACGACAATGTAAACTTATATTAAAGGCGGAAGAAGTTGAATAGTGACTTACAAACCCTAGGAGAGAGAAGTTCCATCCAAAATCTCCCTTATTCTAACCTAAAATATGTTATATCTCTTAAAATAAATCCCCCTACTTTCTATTTATACCCCTAAACAAAATACATACAAAACCAAGTAAAATAGCCCAAAAAATTTCAATTTACATCTTTATCTGATGGACCCGATCGGCCTGGCCTCTGAACCGGTCGACCTAGCCTATGGCAGTCCCAAACTTCATTTTGATCCAATTTGACACGTCGCATGAAAAAGGCTATAAAATCTTCATACGGATTCAGAAGGATGCGTGGTAAGAACCCATACGAATATAATTCAATTCTCTACACGATGGTATTTTGAAACCCTCCAAATTGTGCTGTATGAAATTACCAAATTACCCTTTAAGTAGATTAAAATGTCAAAACTTTCTGAAAATGACCATATTATCTCATTCAGGATCAGAATGACACACGATCAATGGTCACGTGAAGATAATTTAATGATATACCCGTTGATAAATTCATACCATCCAAAGCAGGGAGTTTAAAAAGACCAAATTACCGTTGAAGTTGCATTTTGCGATGAAACTTTCCTAAAACGTATTCAACTTCACACTATGCATCCATAATACCTACATAAGCTCAAATATACCTCACAAAACATATAAACAAATATAACAAAGGTTATTCAATATATGAGCTTAAATACAGGAATTCACGAACACAAGAATACTAAAATGTGTAAGAATAAAGGGTGCAAAGTGCAATATTCACGACTAATCACCCCCTAACTTCCACATTTTTAGTCCATAGCAATAAAGATGAATGAAAATGAGAAAAAGAGGTAGACCAACCAGTATATATATATACATACATACAAATCATAAAAAGCCACTTTTGTAGGGAACACGATTGCATTTAGTATATGAAATAAGCCGTTAAACCCCTAGTTTATCCTAGTGGACGAGTGTTGTCTAGTGAGGGCTTTCAGGAATGAAACCCGCAAACATAAAGTTTCCTCAAAAGTATGCCTAAATAACCAAAAAGATAAGCTCAATAACAACAAAAGGATTTCAACATGTTATTAGATAAGTGAATGAATTCACACAAAAGTCCATAGTTATTAACATTATAGAATGAACATCATATAATTAAAACCTTAAGTGTGGGAGGAAAAACGAGCACATGAAAAGTATGATTTAATAAAAGTTCTATAAACCAGATAGTAAACATTAAAGCATGCATGATATTCAATCCTCTTCGGTGTTTACACTCAATAAATGAAATCACTATGAGATGGGGTGTAACACATATGGAAGACACGGGAATAAAGAGTAAGTGTAAATCGAAACTAGACCGCACACATGCCATCAATGAAGAATACTATATATAAAATAAAAACTTTACAATATCAATGAAAGGATATCATCATTAAAATGGTGAAATACATTTTCACAGATTATCATAATTATTTGAACTTTTGAATTACATTCACCTTAGGTACACATATGACTTGTATAGGGTTATAATGTAGGTTTGGGGTTAGGCTTATGAAATGAAGGGAATATGTATGGATTAAAAGGTGTTTGGGGATGAAACACCTGGGATAATGGAAAATTGTGGGCAATTTCAAAACTGAAAAAATGATTTCTACGATAAACATGAGATATAATATTGGAAAACGATAAAGATTATTGAGCACTATGAACAATAAAGAAATAATCTCTCTTTCTTTTATTTTCTTCTTTTCTTTTTTTATCTTTTCTTTATCTTTTGTTTTTCTTTACCTTTTATTTTCTTTCACACTCTCACATGCTTAATTGTAACCATAAAACAAGAATACCATTCAATCCCAAGTATCATTACAAACAAAGGTATGGAAGGTAATATGTATAGTTTAAAACTCCAATTTGGAGTTGGTTATGGGATTTTGGGTTATGAAACAGAAGGCCATATTTAGGGTTTGATGAGGAAAAGCATATAAGGTGAGGTTAAGGTCAATATGGGTTACGCAATTCTTGAGTCAAAACAACTTTGATAATCATGATCAAGTAACACATTTCATATATGAACTCAATTAATAAACGATCAATGAAGGAATAGTGAGACTACTGACGACTTTAACATTTTCAAGAAGGAAAGAGTAATGTGTAAACACTCACAAACGAAGAAAATCCCAGTGCTCATTTAGTTTAAGTATATAAAATGCAACAAAAGATTACCGAGTTATTAACGTCTTAAACCAAATTAATTAAACAAGAAAAGTGCATGTGCTCATGGGTTCAAAGTTTAATACACGAAAATTTTCAAAATATCAATTATTCGAGGACTAACGCAAATAACTTCTAAAATTAAGAACATGCATCATTGAATTATCTATTGGATTAGGAATTTATTAAAATTTATCTCGAAAACAAAGGCAAAACGCCCAATAAGGGAGAAAAAAGAAAGAAAATGTTTTTTAATTTTTACAACAAAAGCATGCTTGATAAGAACATGTAATCAATCAATGGAACTCAAAAAGCAATGGATAGCATATGACACACCCTAACTTAAACCTTGTATTGTCCTCAATGTGAATTAAGAACCAAGTTAAAGAGATAAGAAGAACAATATTACCCAAAATTGAGCGATATTCGAAAAGTACAAGTCCAATGATTCTATAAAACATGTTAGCACCAAGCATAACAAATAAGAAGAACTAAAACTTTAACTAATTACACTAGATTTAAGTAAAAGAAAAATCAACCTAATATGTACAACCTATAATTTTAACTTCAAATCAATTATACACTAGAAGTTGAAATTTTTGAGGGTCCACCCAAAATACCATTTTACTTTGAGAGATAATTGGTGTACCCTCATTGGCATGCATACCTTCCCGAAAATAAGAATTCTGTTTGAATAATGGAAGGTATGCATAATGTGGAAGAAAGGAACCATCACTATTTAAAATTTTATGCGGGATGATGGGGGATTTGAATAAAGTGGGTGATAAGTACACATGGGATCCAATAAACAGTAGATTTCTTACCAAAGATTTTTCAAATGGAATGGGAGGTGGTGACCAAGGAGGTAAAATTGACTTCATGGAAAGAAACTCAAGAAAGTAGTCCTCATTGGTAAAAGGATTACAAGTTTTAAAGTTTTTAACCGACTCATGGGATACTTGTAACAATTCAATAATGGAGATTGAAAAGGGGGAGGAGATAAATTCAATCTCTAGAGAAGAGCTATCATCGCTCAAAGATTGAATTTTAAAGGAGATAGGATCATTTTCAATTAAACATTCTTCTTTGGTTACTAAAGAATAAATCATTTCATTGCAAATGGATACTACATTCATTTCTTCCTCACTTTCATTCTCCACCATGCCATGGGCAAAGTGAAGAATGGTTTGTTTCAAAGTAGTCATCGATTCCTTGTTTGGTTCAAAACACTTCTGAACTCCAAAAGTCTCGGAAGAAAAATCATCATTGGATTCAAATAATAAATTGAAGTCATGCTCCCAATAATGATTTTTCCCAATAATAGTTTTCATGTTTCTCATTTTTAAGAATGCGCAAGCCCTCACACAATGTCATTGGTCGAGGTGAGGATTCTTAAAAATGAGAAGTTTGGAAACTATCCTCGGAACTACTATAAAAATATTAGTAAAAGAATTTTGTAAGCGAATGAAATTAATTTCACCATTCTTAATAGATTGAGCTTGTGGCCTATAATCGCAATGATCATTCTCAAAATTCCTATAATCCATAACTTGACTTTTATAATACTCACCCAAAGTCATTTTATAGGTTTTAAGTTTATGAGTTTGAGAGTATTCAACAAAATCCACAGGTTTAAGGTGATTTTGAGAATTATCATTATGATTATCGAAATCATTGAAATAAGACATGCTTACCCAAAAAAGCTCGAAATGAAAAAAATATTAGAAAGTGATGTGCAATCGATAAATTCAAGTGTTTCTTAGTGCTCAAATGTTGTAGTCCTACATAACTAGTTAACAAAGAATACAAATAAAAAGAAAAATATTACGAAATACTAAATCAATTAAATTCTAAAATAAAAAATTCCACGACAATGGCTCCATTTTGACAACAAGGGGAAAACCGTTGTGCTCGTGTTACCTATGCCTGTCATTTCTTTCGGCCTCCACCGCTATGTAAAAGAACTAAACTATAACTACACTCTTTACGGGAGTATATCGAATAGTCCCGGTATCGAATCCACTGGGAATGTTGCTAGACTTTAATTGATTTATTACTTCGGAAATAAAAGTGTAAAAGAGGAAAACAAAAGATAAATCTAGGCATGTGTTTAAACTAAGATTAACAAAAGAATGAAAAACTATAGGTTGAGAATAATATCCCTCACCTCGGATTAATAACTATAAACGGTTATACGGGAACACAATTTTATCAAGATTAAATCTCATTTTTACAATTAATTAAATCTAGATTTGTCACCCCCTAAATTGTCATAAAAGCTTTATTGATTTTGGCTTCAACAAATATCCCCGAGATTACACACGCAAAGTCATAAATACGTCGCATACATGATATACATAATTAAATCTCCTAAGCATAAAATCAAGAACAATATAACCCATTTAAACTCATAAACCCATCAAGAAAGCAAATCAACCCATTAACGTAAGGCGAGTTCAATCAATCTCAACCAAACTACCTTTAAAGTAAAAGAAAATGCCAAAACTTTCTAAAAACGAGCATAATTTCCTCATTCGGGATCAGAATAATGCACGGTTAACGGTCACATGAAGATAATTTGATGATCTTCATGTTTATAATTTCACACCATTCGAAATATGGAGTTTAAAAAGTCCAAATTGCCGTTAAAGTTGTATATTACAATGAAACTTTCTCGAAACGTATCCAACTTCACACCGTGCATCCATAATACCTACAAAAGCTCAAATATACATAAAAAACATTTAAACAAATAGAATAAAGGTTATCCAATATATAAGCTCAAATATAAAAATTAATGGACACGAGAATACTAGAATGTGCAAGAATAAAGGGTACTAAAAGCAATTTTCACGACCAATCATTTACTTTCTTTAATTATTTTCGCACATGAAGGGTATAAGGTTCGTCTGTCTTTTTTTATAACTTCAAGGTTAAGGAAAGGTTTTTGTTGTAAGAAAATGGGTTGTCCATGGGTCCTTAGACCTTAGCATTTTGGAATAATGGATGAAAATGTCAATAATTATTTGGTATTATGGGTAAGAGGACCTTTTGATTATGCCTTTGAGTTGTTTATATTGAGATTTTTAGTATTTTTGCGTTCTAAGACCTTTAATTGTTAGTCCTAAACTAAGGCTGAAATCCTTGCAACTCGAATAATGGGTATTAAGACCTTAATTTCCTAGAGCCAAGGCTTACTTCCTTGTAGCTTTTTAACAATACTTATATAGAAGACATCATGGACAGCGAAATGGTTTGTTTTATTTCTTTCAAATATTGAATGCGCTATTAATAGTATTTCTTGAGGTGATTTATACTCACGGGATGAGGGGAAGCGTACCTCTCTATGCCTTTGTGGTACTGACAGCCAAGTCTCGTAATATTGGTTACGACACATGGACCTTCCCATTTTTGGCCTTGCTTTCCTTCACTCGAATTATTGGTTGCGAGAGTGACCTCCCTTAGGACAAAGTCTCCCACTTTGAACTCCAAGAGGCGGACCTTCTTATTGAAGTAAAAGGCTTGTGCAACTTCTCTTATTTCTTTTAACTCATCCAAATATTCCCTCATACTTTCTTCATTAGACCCTAATTTAAATTGGGATACCCTTTGTGTGGGAATTTGAACCTCATTTAGGAGCACAACCTTAGTACCGAACGTCAAAGAGAATGGATTTTATCTCGTTGGACCTCTGACTGTAGTACTATAATCCCACATGAGCCTGAGTAGTTATTCAACCCACAACCACCTGACATTCTCTAGTCTTTTCTTTAAACTGTAGAAGATCATTCTATTAGTAACCTTAACTTGGCCATTGACTTGAGGGTGGTGGACTGGGGATGAGTAATGATTTGTTGTCAAACTAGTTGCCATTGTCTGAAATGATAGCTCTAGGTAGGTCAAACCTGCATATGATGTTCTTTCAGATAAAGTTGTTGGTCTTATTCTCAGTGACGGTGGCTAAGGGTTCAGCCTCAAACCACTGGGTGAAGTAATAATGACCACTATATATAAATTATTTTATCCTTTAACGAGAATTAGATGTCCTACTAAATACACCATTGAGAAAAGTGCCATGAACTTAACATCGGAGCCATTTTCTCTATTGGCGGGTTTAGAACAAAATCAAATCTCTAACATCGTAGTTCTATACCAAGTCCTTGGCTTCCTTCACTAACGTTGGCGAAAAATATCCTTTCTTGAAGACCTTATATTCTAGGATCTTTGGGCTTGCATGAGCACCTAATACAGATTCATGGATGTATCTAACGATGTAAATGGCTTTTGAAGAGCTTGGGCATCTATGAGGTGCTGAGAAGTTTCCTTTCTTGTATAGTATCCTCTTTTCTAGGTATTACTTGGAACATGTGCACTTCACCCGTCTCGACTGGAGCTTGTATTTGGGAAGATCACCCTTCTTGAGGTAGGCTTTGATGGGAGTAATCAAGTTCGAGCTCTGATCAACCTTTGATGTGTTAATCTGCAGCTGTGTGATGATCAGTTGGTGTCGGGTGACAATTAGTACCTCTATATCTATCTTATCTTATGATGCCATACGTGAAAGGTGTTACACCTATGAGTTCTTCGCCCGGGGGACCCATATAATACAAAACTTTGGTATCCTCTTAATCAGGTGCTATATAATTTCTAGGTACCCTTTTATTCTATCATCTTGGGGCTTATACACCTCAATGACCCGATTGACCACAAATTGAGAGTTCCTAATAGCCTCTACACGTTGAGATTTTAAGTCGATGGTAAGGACCAAGACTGCCACCAAGGCTTCGTACTTTGCTTCATTATTAGAGGCTTTGAATTTAAAGTAGAGAGAAGGAGAGATTATACTTTCTTACAGTGTTGCAAGTGGAGTCTTGGCCTTTTACTTGAGCTGTTTGAGGAGTAATCCACGTGCAACACCCATGTAGGAGAACTGAGGTCTAATTATTAGAATGGGGGATGTATGGCCTATTGGGTCCCCATTGGAATCATAGCCTTAGGGCTTGTGTGTCACTCTTTCCCTTCTTTTAAGTTACTGAACTTCGCAGTGAAATTGGCTATGGCATGCCCTTTGACAACACTCCAATATTGATACTTGATGTCAAACTTGCCCAACTTTACAAACCATTTTACAAACCTCCCAAAGGTGTCAGGCCTATGAAAGACCTGTCGAAGGGGTTGATTGGTTATGGCCACGATAGAGTGGGATTACAAGTATGGAATCAATCATTTTACTGAGACGATAAGGCAAAAGTCCAACTTTTTTATTCTTTGGTACTTGCTCTTAGCCACTGAAGGGCTCGATTGGCTTAATACATGGGGTATTGCACTCTTAATCTTCTCTGATGAGAGTCAAGCTAATAATAGAGAGTTAAACAGTAAGGTAAAGGTACAAGTCTTCCCCTATAATTGTCTTTGATAACAGTGGTGCAGACTTCAGGTACTTCTTGAGGTTATGAAAAGATTCCTCAACCTCATGAGTCCACTAAAAGGCCTTCTTTAAAATTTTGAATAAGGGTAAGCACTCATCTGTGGCCTTAAAGACAAATCTATTGAGGGAAGTAACCGTTCCATCTAGGCTTTTAACCTTATTTAGTATTGTTGGGGACTTCATATCCAATAATGCTTAGATATTTTCTGGATTGCCTTATTAGCCTCATATGCAGACTATGAACCCATGGAATTTACCTTTCACCACCCTAAAAGGACACTTCTTCGGATTGAGGTTCATTTGGTTCATTCAAAGAATAACAAAGGCCTCTTCGAGGTTCTGAACGTAATTATAAGCTTCCAATCTTTTGACTAACATGGCATCAACATAGACTTCTAGGACCTTGAAGCGACCAAAAATGTGTCAAGTGTGTGTGCTATTTAGGCTCAAGTGCAAGCATGCCGCTCAAGTAATAATCCGATAAGTCAGGTAACGATCCTCAGGGAAATAGGATGAACGGAGTCGTAATGACATTGGATAGACGAAGGAAACCTAAATTTGACTCTAAAAAGAAGAAAATGTGATTTGGATTTGCAAAACAACAACAACTATATACAATTATAAGAATGATTAACTAATGAAATGCAATTATTCTACTGCAGAATTACGAACGACTTGACTAAAACTGTAACTATGAAGGGAGAAAGATTGGTCGGGTTACAATCCCCCACACCCTAGTAATTCACTTCGTAAGATACTAGATTTAGAATTAAAGCTTTAAATGAATCCAACTTTTTAATACTCCTAAGTATTACATATATGAGGGATCGTAGCCCGTACTGTACGTAAGCAAAGGCTAGATTAAAATTCGGTCTTTATTTCTCCTAAGTATTACACATATGAGGGATCGTAGCCTGCACAGTATGTAAGCAAAGGCTGAATTAAAGTAGTATCACATGAACTACGATATTATTCATCTACGGTTTCAATTCTGACTTCTATTTCCACTATCCTGAATCACATCGGGTGGGGTTCATGCACCCTAACCCTTGAAAACTTAGCCGGACATATTAAAACTAGAAGAAAACTTATTTGGAATGAAAGATTTTTTTTTATTACTGAATGAAGATGAAAATTGATGAAATTTATATTAGAGAAGTAACTACTGTAGTAATGAAAGCAAGAATTATAATGGTATTACATGAATTGCAAAACTGGAATCAAAACTAGGGTTTCACTATTATTGTCTTCTCCAAACTAATTACAAAGCTTCCCTAACGAATCAAAATCCCCCTAATGTGTGTGAGGTGTTTACAATTTATAATCTACGATTTCTAAGAGTTTCAACCATACAGGATTCTAATTTTACAAGTGGATAAGTTTGAATTTCCGATAATCGAACCAATCCTATTAAGGGGGTTCGATTCGGTTCCATATTTGACAGCCTTTACAGGAGGTTCTTCAAGCATAGGATCGGTTCGTTTTCCCTCCTCTTCGGTTCGGTTCCATCTTTTAGTGCTTTACAAGAAGTTCTTCAAGCATGGGATTAGTTCATTTTTCCTCCTCTTAGGTTCGGTTCCATCTTGTTAGTTTTTCACATGAAGTTTCCCAGGTCGGGATCGGTTCTTTTTCCAACCCATTCGGTTCATTTCCATCTTTTCAGGAACTTTTCCTCCTTGCATTTTTGAAGATTTGTAACTTTTGGTCTGGAACTCGGATTAGGCTGCCGATCCTTCCTTGTTCACTGAAATCCTGCAAAATAGATAGAAAATACATGAAACTTGACGTACTAATTAGAAACTGTCAATAGCGATGATATGAGATAAATCCACTGGAAATACACTTTGCAGAGCGATAAAATATTCTAAATTAAGGGGATAAATGGGAAGAGTTTATGCCGAATCAAACCCCCCTAACTTAGAACTTTGATCGTGCTAAGTAATGTAAAAAGAATCAAAACTTGCTTTAACTATAAAATGGGATAGAATACCTCTTTCTTGGACGAGCGATTGCATTTAGCATATGCAACAAGCCTTTAAACCCCTAGGTTACCCTAGTAGGACGAGTTATGTCTCATGAGGGTTTGCAGTCAATATACCCACAAAATTCGACTAAAAAAACTCAAAATACGCAAAAAATGTATATTTCAAACTTTTCCAGAAAATAGTCATCATCAAATCATGTTCAAGAGTCTCAAATCATAGTGCGTGTGTGTGAAGCCAAAAATTTAACCACGAATTTCCACCGATTGAACATTACGTTACTTATCCAAAAATTCATTTTAATTCAAATTCTCGCGGAGTTCTCTCTCAAACGAATCACTCGGAATGTGGCTTATTCTCTCGATATGCGTGATTTATAAGAGTAAATGTATTGAAACCAAGTTCACGTCCACAAGTAGAAAAATGGAAATATTTGGTAACTGGATCTCATCAATGGATTACGGTCATAAGAAAGTCGAAACATTGCCTTTAATTCATATTTTTGATCTCTTTTATTATCTTTTTGTGTATTGGGTAAAATGGGAATAGTACGAAAAATTTGGAATATTTTCGTATAATGTCTGTTAGTGCTTTTTCGGTCTTTCGCTCATTTTTCTTTTGATTTTTCTATTTTTTTTTCTGTTTTTCACGCCTTTTCTTTTCATGCTACTTTTTGTTGAGCATAGCTATAATTTTTTTCTTTCCCCTTTTTATGCACTTTTCGGACTTAATTTATGGGATTATCACTTTTGAAAATTCCTGGCCAATTGGGGTTTTTCGGGTTGTCAAACAAAAGGGAAAATTATTCGGCTCAATTTGGGTTTTCAAAAGGAATAATTTTTCACTGCTTTTTCTGGCCAATATTTTTGGGTGACAAATGAGGGCCTACTTCATTGTTCGAAATACTAATTGCGTTACCATATGCGTCTCGAGATGAATTAAGTTTAGAGATCTATTGGGCATGTTTTTCAAGGAAATATCACACACATTTTCCATAACCGATCAAAGTGAAAGAATTGAGATCCTCGACGACTTATTAGAATGCTGAAAAGAACTTTGAGTTAACAATTAACTCAGATTGATTTTTAAAATCACAAAAATGATAGGTTCGAATCTCATCGGGTTCGTTAATCTCCACATTTATCCGTTAAGCCATCTCGCTCAATTTCTATTTTTGGTCAATTTTGGCTTTGTGTATTATGTTTTTACAATTTGAGACTTTAAACCAACTTTTAATGATATTTTTGAAAAATTTAAATTCCAATTTTTATTTATTTTGAAGTAAAATATTTTTGGGCTTTTCAAAATTTTATGAATTTTTTGAAATTTCTGGGCATTTTTGAAAATTTGTGAAGTTTTCGAAAGATGCACTTGTGAGCCCCCCAACTTAGACTTTTGCATTGTCCTCAAGCAAAAAGGACAAAAATCTAAATCAAAGCGAATTTAAAAGTGCGAGAAAATAGAACAAACAAATGAGACAAAAATGTAGATTTTTATTATAAATACTTAACATCTGTGTTACAAAGGAGAGAGGAGCACACAACTAACATTTTTAAACAACCCCTACAACACAGAAACAACAAACAACAGATAGGGGCTTCACTGGGGAGGTGTATTTGAGGGTCCGGGTGCACTGGGATCATACGAATCATAGAAGAAAGTTAGAGGGGGTCCACCGAAGTTGATCTAGTATAAATGGACTTGGAGACGATGCATCATGCTCGTGTCCCTTCGGTAGGCCTCTTAATCTCGATTGTGTTGTGTGATGAAATCGTCAAAACAAGTTTCCACCGTCGAAAGGTGCCTATCAAAATCTGCACTCGGTGGCTCAATGGTTGAGTCGTCTTCCTCGTCGTACTCTTCTTCTTCTACCTTTCCCATCTCGACATCTTCAGCCTCGGGCACTTCAACATGGATCTCCTCCTCTGCATCTACATCAACCACCTCCCGGGCTGCTCAAAGGGTAACCCTTTGCTGGGCACTCCTAGTGCGTGACACTTTCCCAATAGGCTTCGGGAGGTGTGGGAAAGCGTGAGGTGGCTAGATACCGACATCGACAAGGAGGGAGGTTATGAGTCATGCATATGGGAGGGGAACCGCACCTTTTTGCTCCAAGGCCTCTTAAAGAATATCGGTGTAAAGCATGCGGGCCATATTTAGAGTGAAGTTTGGATCGAAAAGGTTGTAGACGAGGGTATCTTGGCGAGGGCGCATCGTCGAGTCGTTTGTGGTTTGAAGCAAGTTGGCACACACAATATGGAAGGTAATACATGCCTCATCGTTTAGGCATCCCACGGGGAAGGTGCCCCTTTCCCAAATCTCATAGGGTACGAGACGGTCGATGCATTGCTGTTTCGGTATAGTGGGGGCATTGGTGGGGTAGTCATAGTCGTCCGGGTGTGGTACTCCTTTTGTAGCAAGTTTATGGGGTAGAATGGCCAAGGAAAACGGGATGGGGAGGCCATCGACAAAGGCCTGGATCTCAAACTCGCCCGTGCGGACGAGTGAGCCATAAAAAGAGCGGACCTCGTCGGCCCAAACGACATTGTGTGGTTTGGCGAGGTATTGCATCCACCACCTCTGGCTAAAAAGAGTGGTGATCGAGCGGGGCAGCTCGTCCCAATTGACGAATCGCTCGATGTGCAGTTAACGGGAGAGGCTGAATTTTTTTTTGCACCACATGTGCTCCATGTGGGAGTGGTATTCCTCATTGCCGTTGGGCAGAATCTCGGTGGACATGTATTTTGGGGGAAGAGCCGGATTGACCATTGAAGTTTTTGGGAATATTTGAAATGGGAGAGATAGAGGTTTAGAGAGGTGAGATGTGATGGAGGTGTGGATGGAAAGGTAGGGGGAAGGTGTAATTTATAGATGGTGGAGAGGGTTGGGGGAAAGAATTTGGAGGGGAAAAGGGGGATGACTGTTTGGAGGGAAAGGAGGAGATAGGGGGGGGGGGGGGGCACCTCAGGAATAAACAAAATTGCAGAACCCAAACCGATCCAGTTTAGGGGTGGACCTATTCGGTTATGGATTTTTTATTTTTCGATTTATCAAAACCGAACCGATCTGGTTAGGGGGAATCGGTTCGGTTCGCCTTAGGCAGAACCCTCTCACCCAGAATGCAGAAACTAGAATCTCACACCTCAAATTTTTGGACACTTTCTCATTTATTCTCCCACGTGGATTTCTTGATGCTCTCACGACATGCATGTTGGTGCGCGTGATCCTAACCCTAACCTCTCATAACCTACCTACGGACTCTTACTAATCTACCTATGCACAACTACTATACATAAGAATTCACCCCATATACGTCGGGGGTGCAACGACCTCTCACTTCAAGCTCATTATACCCCGTAAATGGGTTCCGACAACCAGATGATGTCGATCTCTTCTACACACGCCTCAATATATAGCTTTAGGCGTTGTCCATTGACTTTGAATGCGTTCCCCCTTTTGGATCTTCCAATTCTGCGGCTCCGTGGGGGGAATACGATTTTCACAATGAAAGGACCAGTCCATCGGGACCGCAATTTACCTGGAAATAGATGAAGCCGGGAGTTATAGAGGAGTACCTTTTGTTCCGGTTGAAACTCTTTTCGTCGGATAATTTTACCATGTGCTAGTTTCATCCGGAATTTTTCAATCTTGGCATTATCATACGCATCATTGTGTATCTCCTCTAACTCATTCAGTTGAAGATTATGAGCTTCATCTCTTTGTCCATATCCTAATTTAATCTCTTAGTGGCCCAATACACTTTGTGCTCCAAGTCAACGAGAAGATGGCAAGGTTTTCCATTCACAAAGCGGAATGGGGACATCCCGAGTGGGTTCTTGTATGCGGTACGGTAGGCCCATAACGAATCGTTTAATCGAAGGGACCAATCTTTCCGGTTGGGATTGACGGTCTTCTCTAGTATGTGCTTGATTTCACGATTTGCCAATTCAGCCTGTCCATTCGTTTGTGGGTGATATGTTGTTCCAACCTTGTGAATGACACCATACTTTTTCATAAGTCTTTCAAATGGATTGTTGCAAAAGTGTGTGCCGTCATCACTAATTACCTCTTTAGGTGCACCGTAGTGAGAAAGTATGTGTTCGTGTAGGAACTTTATCACCACTTTATTAACATTAGTCTTGGTAGCTATAACTTCCACCCATTTAGAAACATAGTCTACTGCGACTAGGATGTATAAGTATCCAAAGGATGGGGGAAAAGGGCCCATGAAGTCAATACCCCAACAGTCGAAGATCTCGATGATGAGAATTGGGGTTAATGGCATCATGTCTCGTCGGGTAATTGCTTTCATCCGTTGACACTTGTTGCAAGATTTACAATAATTGTTAACATCCTAGAACATTGTGGGCCAGTATAAACCGCATTGGAGAATTTTAGCGGTTGTCTTTTTTTACAGAAAAGTGGCCTCCACATGCTTCCGAATGACAAAATTAGATGACTTGGGGAATATCTTCATCCGGTACACATCATCGGATGATTTGATCAGCGTAATATTTAAAGAGAAATGGATCATCATAGAAAAATATGCGCGACCAAGTAATGAACCTCTTCTTATCTTGCGGTGTCCAATCGGGAGGGACGACTCCCATGGCAAGATAGTTCACAATATCCGCAAACCAGGGCGAAGAAAAGGTTGCAAAGAGCTGCTCATTCGAAAAATACTCGTCTATGGGTGTAGGATCACTAGGCACGTCGGACGAAAGACGTGATAAGTGATAGGCAACGACGTTTTCTACTCATTTTTTATCTTTAATGGAGATATTAAACTCTTATAGGAGTAAGATCCACCTTATGAAGTGCGACTTTGCATCCTTCTTCGCAAGTAGATATTTTAAATCCGCATGGTCGTTGAACCAAGTGATGGGGGAACCGATAATATAGGACCGAAATTTGTCGAGCGCGAATACTACTGCTAGAAACTCCTTCTCCATGGTGGAGTAATTGAGTTGTGGTCCGGTAAGGGTCCGATTAGCGTAGTAGATGACGTGATCTTTATTATATTTTCTTTGGACTAAAATAGCCCATATCGCATAATCTTTAGCATCGCACATAAACTCGAATAGCAAGGACCAATCTGGAGCTTGTATAATGGGAGCGAACACGAGCATGTTTTTTAGTTTTTCAAAAGCGCTTTGGCATGCTTTCGTCCATTCGAATGGGGTGTCCTTCATAAGAAGGTTGCTTAAGGGTCTAGCGATGACACTAAAGTTCTTGATGAACCTTCGATAAAACCCCGCATGGCCCAAGAAGGAGCGCATGTCTTTTAGTGATTTAGGTAGGGGTAGGTAAGATATAACATCTATTTTTTCTCAATCAACCTCGATCCCTTTGGATGACACAATGTGGCTAAGAACTATACCCTCGGTTATCATGAAATGGTATTTTTCCCAATTAAGCACTTTCTTTTCCACACATCGGGCTAGTACTCTCTCAAGATTGGCTAAACATAAGTCGAAGGAGGTGCCCAAAACACTAAAGTCGTCCATAAACACCTCTTGCCCTCTCTCAACCATGTCACTGAATAAGTTCAACATGCACCTTTGAAAGGTCGCCGGTGCATTACACAAGCCAAATGGCATACGTTTATAGGCAAACGTTCCAAAAGGGCAGTGAATGTTGTTTTCTCTTGATCAAGTACATCTACCTCAATTTGGTTATATCTGTAATAACCATCTAGGAAGCAATAATATGGCTGGCCCTCTACTCTTTCAAGAATTTGATCGATAAATGGTAAGGGAAAATGGTCTTTCCTAGTTCCCGCATTGAGTTTCCGGTAATCAATGCAAACGCGCCATCCAGTGGTGGTACGTTGGGGAACTAGCTCTCCCTTGGCATTTTTAATCACAGTCATGCCCGACTTCTTCGGGACAACTTGAATGGGGCTCACCCACTTGCTATCTGAGATTGGGTAGATAATCCCGACATCCAATAGCTTCATAATTTCAGCTCTCACCACATCTTTCATTGTGGGGTTTAGCCGTCTTTGCATTTCTCTTGAGGGCTTAATATCCTCTTCGAGGCGAATCTTGTGGGTGAAAATTAGAGGTCTTATCACCTTCAAATCATCTATACACCAACCAAAATAACTTTGGTGCTTCCTTAAAATCTTTATTAGTTTACTCTCCTGCTCTTCATCTAAGTTAGAGGAGACAATAACAGGAAATGTCTCACTTTTACCTAGGAAAGCATATTTAACATTAGAGGGTATTTTTTTCAATTCGAGAGTCGAAAATGTGTCGCTAGAGGGCACCATGCGTGCTTCTCTTAGTGGTAACTCTTCGAATTGAGAAACCCAGTTAACATCTCTCGCGTCCTCGTCCGACGCTCTCTCATCAAGTAAGCCTACCAACTCCTCTATCTCCCTCTCAAACTTGGTGTAGGCTCCCTCACTATCATAAGTAGAAGCTAGGCAAGCTTCTAAGGCGTCCCCACAGTAATTTTCCTTAAAGTGATCTTCTACAATCTCCTCAATTCAACTCACCTCATGAAGATCATCTTCTCCCTTGCCTGTTGGGCTATGTTGAAGATGTTTATTTCTAATGTCGTATTCCCAAAAGTGATTTGCATCTACCCATTTCTAGTATTGATCACTGCATTGGGTGTGGCTAAAAATGGGTGTCCAAGGATGATGGGAACATGATTTTTCGAGGCAAATGAGGGATCCGTGTCCCAAATGATAAAATCTATCGGGAAGTAGAAAGTGTCCACTTGGACTATCACGTCCCCAACTATACCCCTTGGTATCTTCACGATTCGATCCGCTAACTGGGGAGTGATCCTTAGGGGCTTAAGATCACCTAGATCAAGTTTCCTATAAATCTAATAGGAGAGGATATTAACACTTACCCTTAAATCGAGTAAGGCTTTTTCGAATTTGTTCTCTCCAATAGTTCAGGAAATAGTGGGGGCACCGGGATCTTTATAATTAAGTGAAAGATCATTAAGAAGGACTGAGCTCACGTTTTTTGCTAAAAACACATTCGTCTTTACCTTAATCCTCCTCTTGACTGTCAATAAATCTTTTATGACTTTTGCATAGGATGGAATTTGCCTTATTGCGTTGAGGAAAGGTAAGTTCAATTTTACATTCTTAAGAACTTTCACCATTTCTTCACTTATGGTTCCTTAATGGGCAGGAGCCAACCTTTGAGGAAATGGCGTAGCAGAGGGTGGTTTTAAAACTACCTCGAGCTCACTAGTGTTTCCCTTTTCACTCTCATTTAAGGAAATATTTTGACCTCTTTCGTGCCGGGCGAATTATCCTTGTCTTTTGAAATGTCGTGTGAGGGAGGTGATAAATCAACAACTCTCCCACTACGAAGAGTGGTTATCACTTGGCAGTGCTCCTGCTGTTCGATAGAAGTGGATCTAACACTAGGTTGACCTTGGGTAGGAAAGTTACCCTTCTCTTGGGTGCTCAACGTGGATTGCATCTTGGAGATGTTTGCATTTATTTTGGTGAACAAGCGTTCATATCGGGCATTGTGTGCACCTTGAGAATTTAATTTATGAATTGGTTCATTGTATCCTCGAGGCTCCTCCGCTGTGGGGATCCATATGGGACTGGAGGTGGTGGCGCTTGTTGGTATTGAGGAGGCGATGGAGGTGGAACAACCTGTGAATGTGGGTTCATCGCAGCTTGTGATTGTCCATAGTTAAAACTAGGATGGTTCCTCCACGAAGGGTTGTAAGAATTCCCATGCGGGGCATTAAAATTCCCTTTGAACCCTCCTATAACATTCACCTTCTCAGTGTGCATGGCCTTGTAGGCAGAGATCTTCAGACATGCCTTTGTGGAGTGGCTCGCCTCACAAATATCACACACTTTTTCTTTCGAACCATGGCTGGGTCCAGAGATGTTTCTCAATCGACCATCAAACCACTCCTTCATATCTCTCTGAAACTGATCAAATCGACGGTCTATTAAGGTATTACTATCCAAATGGTATAGACCGAAGGTAGTTTTATTGGTATATGGTTGTCTAGGTCGAGCTTGGTTGGGATCAGATATATCCCATGCTTGAGTAGTCTCTGTGATATACTTACGGTGGGCCTCAGCATCGCATGCGTCTAAATCCCAAAAGGGTCTTTTACACATCGTTTGAACAAGTTGTTTGGAAGCTATTGTTAACCCATTATGGAAGAAAGATATCACCAGGTGTTTGTCAAAACCATGATGGGGGCATGCGCTTACTAACTCTTGGAACCGTTCCCAACATCTATCAAAAGACTCATTATTGTGTTGTCGGCAGAGTTGGTCTTATGATGCGAATAGAATTTTGAGACAAACTTGGAATGCATATCTCTCCAGGAAGTGACGGAGTTCGGGGGTAGAGACCATAGCTAGGTCTTAGCTTTATCCTGTAAGGAGAAAGGAAAAAGATTAGGCGAATGACGTCTTGCGTGCAAGTTTGATCACCAAATGTGTCACATGCCTCTTCGAACTCACGAATATGCAGGTATGGTTTCTCGGAATCCATGCAATGAGATATAGGGAGAATTTGTATCATCCCATTGCGAACTTGAAACTGACTAGCAGTATTCAGAAGTAAAATGCAACCAGGGGTGACAGTCCGTTCAGGAGAAAGTAAGTCTTTCATGGGACGATAGGGAATATCTCCCTCTCTAGTACCGAAACTTGCTGCGCCAGACATCATAGTCGCGCTCTCTTCAAATTATTCTGTGTACTCACTTGGTATCCTAGAGGTGTGACTCAAAGTTTGACCAGGGTGTAACTACTGATAGAGTGCTCAGGAGTAGGAATGGGAAACCAGAATTGTGAGACACGAGGTGTGTGGGGGATTTCAGAGTTATACTCAACTATAGGGTTTTCGTGGATTCTGACTGGAGTATTGTGTGGAGTCCGAGTGTTTTCAGGATTTTGTATTAAAGTCTTTGAGAAATGATAAGATTTTTTTTTATTTTCAGAATGTTTTTATTTTTTTCGATTTTTGGAAATTTTTGGTCAAAGTTTTAGATTGACTTGATCTAAACTAAGTCTACCTAAATCCCCGGCAACGGCGCCAAAAACTTGACGCGACCACAAATGTGTCTAGTGTGCGTGATATTTAGGATCAAGTGCAAGCATGTTGTTCAAGTAATAATTCGATAAGTCGAGTATCGATCCTTAGGGAAATAAGACGAACGGAGTCATAACGACGTTGGATAGACGAAGGAAACCTAACTTTGACTCTAAAAAGTAGAAAAAGGTGATTTGGATTTGCGAAACAACTACAACTATATGAAATTTTAAGAATAATTAACTAATAAAATGCAATTATTCTACTGCAGAATTACGGACGACTTGACTAAAACTTTAACTATGAAGGGAGAAAGATAGATCGGGTTACAATACCCCACACCCTAGTAATTCACTTTGTAAGATACTAGATTCATAATTAAAGCATTAAATGAATCTAACTTTTTGATACTCCTAAGTATTACATATATGAGGGATCGTAGCCTGCACAGTATGTAAGCAAAGGCTGGATTAAAATTCAATCTTTATTTCTCCTAAGTATTACACATATGAGGGATCGTAGACCACACAGTATGTAAGAAAAGGTTGAATTAAAGTAGTATCACATGAACTACGATACAATTCATCTAAGGTTTTAATTCCAACTTCTATTTCCACTATCGTGAATCACATCGGGTGGGGTTCATGCACCCCAACCCTTGAAAACTTAGTTGGACATATTAAAACTAGAAGAAAACATGTTTGGAATGAAAGAAAACGTTTTTACTACTGAATGAAGATGAAAAGTGATGAAATTGCTATTAGATAAGTAACTACTACAGTAATGAAAGCAAGAATTAGAATGGTATTACTTGAATTGCAAAACTGGAATCAAAACTAGGATTTCACTGTTGTTGTCTTCTCCAAACTAATTACAAAGCTTCCCTAACGAATCAGAAACCCCCTAATGTCTGGGAGGTGTTTATAATTTATAATCTACGATATCTAAGAGTTTCAACCATGCAGGATTCTAATTTTACAGGTGGATAAGTTTGAATTTCTGATAATCGAACCGATCCTATTAAGGGGGTTCGGTTCGATTCAATCTTTGACAGCCTTTACAGGAGGTTCTTCAAGCATAGGATCGGTTCGTTTTTCCTCCTATTCGATTCGGTTCCATCTTTTAGTTCTTTACAATAAGTTCTTCAAGCATGGGATTGGTTCATTTTTCCTCCTTTTCGGTTCGATTCCATCTTATTATTTCTTCACAGGAAGTTTCCCAGGATGGGATCGGTTATTTTTTTAACCCATTCGATTCGGTTCCACATTTTTAGGAACTTTTCCTCCTTGAATTTTTGAAGATTTGTAACTTTTGGTCTGGAACTCGGATTAGGATGCCGATCCTTACTTGTGCACTGAAATCCTGCAAAATAGATAAGAAATACACGAAACTCGGCGTACTAATTAGAAACTGTCAATAGCGATGATATGAGATAAATCCACTGGAAATACACTTTGCAGAGCGATAAAATCTTTTAAATTAAGGGTATAAATGGGAAGAATTTATTCCTAATCAGACCTTATTAATAAGGTCCTTGAAAATGGAGTTCACCACCCTCTAATAAATGGCACATGGATTCTTTAGTCCGAAATGTGTAACTTTTTAACAAGAAGTACCTTTGTCTGTGATGAATAAGTTATTTTTCTCATAGACAGGAGCCATACTAATTTGATTATATCGGGAATAATCATCCATGAAAGAGAGGAACTAATGACCAAATGTAGAGTCTACCAAAGTGTCAATCTAAGGCAGAGGACAAGAGTCCTTAGGGCGTGCCTTGTTAAGTTCAGTGAAATCGACACACATTCTCCATTTTTAGATAACTTTAGGCATGAGCACTATATTGGAGAGCCACACGGGGTACTATACCTCTCTGATGAAGTTGGAGGTCATAATTTTATCAACCTCATTTTTTGTGACGTTGTTCCTTTGTAGGCCAAATAACCTCTTCTTTTATAGGAGTGGTTTATGATTTGGATCCACGCTTAGGTGATGGACCATGGCTTCGGGGTCCACCTCAATCATATCGAAATGACTCTAGGGGAATACATTCTTATTTTCCCTCATGAACTGGACAAGTTTTTCTCCAAGGGAGGGGACGAGGCCGACCCCAATATGAACTTCTTTGGTTAGATCCTGCACAACGATGCTCATGGTGATCATGGCCTCGGTAGACTTGCCCTTTTACTTTTTCATTTCGCCATGGGGATTCAGAGTGTCCACATTTAAAAATTCAATGCTTGGACCTTCTAGGAGAGATATTTTTGTTAAACTTCTACTCCTTTGGGAAGGTGGTCCATAACAGTGTTGATTGACATATTAGAGGGAGCAAGATGTGTTTTTGAGAAAAATAGTTATCGTCATTCCCACAGATGGCGCCAAAGCAATGAGTGTTAAAATCGTAAGTGACTTTAGACCCACATGTACTCCCCTTTAGACCTCAAATGGGTAAGAGGCGAGAAGTGTCATGTGTAAGGCAAAGGTTTAAAGCGGTTCGGACCTCAGGAGATGGTCATACATCCATATATAAAGGTGTTATGCCTTTTTATTAGAATGTAGTTGAGTTTTACAGTCTCAGAGACCCTTTGAGTTTTACAAAGGTGTTATGCCTTTTTATTAGAATGTAGTTGAGTTTTACAGTCTCAGAGACCCTTTGAGATTTGGTCAAGGGAGTTTGAGGTCTTGCGTCCTTCGTTAACAGTATAGAGGACCTCAGGAAGTAGATAAATTACTTATCTAAAGGTGTCTAGGTATTACTTTAGGGATCTTGCAAGATGTACAAAGTGTATAAATAATGGAATTGGTCTAAATAAAAATACAGGCTTGTAATAATAGGTTATGAGTGTAAACTAAGCTGGGAGTAACTATATAATCCTAGAACTCTTATGGGTCTGATTGCGTAAATATTCTTGTCTCTTTGAAGGCTATAAATATATTCCCTTTCACCAACTTCCTATTTATAGGATAACTCTTGGAGAGAGAAATAGTGGAATGTCAAGGTATGGGTTTGAAAGTTCCAAGGGGAGGTGGAACGGTGGGTAAAGTATTATTGAGCATATTAAGACTGATAGGATACTTAATAAAAGTGGAGCTGGATAGTGGTGGTAAGTAGAAAGTGTTATGCTTTCTGCGTGCTCCGTTAAACAGCTTACAAGAGAACTAGAGTAGGTTCAAAGTGGCCAGAGGGATCATGGACTTTCTCTGAATTAATCTTGACCATGTGCCACCACATTTTAGGATTGAGGTATGGGTGACCCTTGGAGACCATTATCCCTCAATCCGAGGTGGATTGGATGTGCCGATTTTAATAGGACCTTGATACCGAGGTCTCTGAGCTTGCTAGAGGGACTAAACTAGAATGACTAACCTTCATTGGAGAAAGTACTCTCAACTGAGGTTTACTACGATTCCATGGATTTCTCTTGGTAACATCCAAGGTCTCTAGAGCTGATTAGAACTTTTGCCCAAGGTCCGAGGTTAACTGGGGAGCCTCTTTCCTTACTGAAGGGTGTTTGAAGAGGTTTGAGCCTTTGAATGGTTAAGGGTTTGAGAGGGTATTATCATTCTGTTAAGAATTTTTTTCAGGTAGCACCGCTATGCTCACAGACCTCGATGGAGAAGAGATGGAACACCTGGTTAATTTAAATTGACTCAATAAATTCTACCCTTAATCCAATTCTCCACGCATTAAAAATTTCTCAATTCCATTCGATTCTTAAAAACACTTTATTTTTCTCTCCCTTCGCAAGAAATACGTAGGACCTGATACTCTTAAAATATGTTTTAAAACCTCTTCATCCCCACAAAGAGGTCCTCAAGCAACCCATAAAGTGACATTGGGTACGATCCTTTCTCTTAAAAAATAATATTTTTTTCTCCCATCGAGAGACACCAGTATTTGTCATCATTTTTAATTGAAGAAAAGGATTATGTATGCCTTAATAGTTCAAATATAAGAAAATATTCTAAAGGCACAACATGATATGTCAAAATTATTATTTATTTAAGCACATGTTTTTTCAAACATAGATGTTACATGAAACATCATTAACGGGAATCCCCAAAACTAACAAAAATCCCACACCTACCAAACCCAAACCCATAACCATACCCCAAACACATACAAATACCTCAACCCTTACCAAAGATACACCAAAAAACTAACCTAGAAAATAAAGACTCCTAAACTAATACCTAAAAGCTTCACGAAAAACTCGCATCAAATAGCAGAAGGCCCTGATTCGTCATTATCATTTTCACAGTCGTTGTTATTTTTTGGGGGTCCCCAGTATTCTTCATTTTGAGTACGTACCCTCATGATCTCAATGATGTGATAGACCTTGAAAAGTTTCTAAGGGACCACGACTTCCTTTTTCCCAACCTTTGCTATCATAATCTACCTTTGTCGAATTTCCTCAATGTAAACTTTCAGAACCAAGTCCTTCTATAACCACCTCAGGTAATCCCCTAAAACCATCGCAATTTCTCCCATAGACTGGATTGAATGGAGAGACGGCCCGCGATGTTGCCACAAAGCCCCTAAATTCATAATGGACAACTTCTACTATGCTCATCTTATGGATTGAGAGAATTGCATAAGTCGTCCGTTTGACAAATACCCACTAGCTGAGCATAGAAGGAAGTCTATCAAATACCCACAAGTCGAGCATAACATAAGTTGTCTAGTTGCAAAATAACCTTAAATTCACCCCACCGGGGCACAAACCAATGTAGGCAAATGGCTCCATTTGACAAGCGTTTGTCAGTCCAGTTATCCACAAATGGACCAAAGTCCATATGAGATCGAAGGAAAAGTGGGGAACAACGATCAATGGGTATTTATGAGGCCCATGCAGATAAATCCTCTCCGCTAGCCACATATATAATATCATTGGGTTACCTCCTAAGAAGAAAGAATTGTTCTCTTTTCAGTCATCAAGACCGTTCAACATCTTTGCTAAGATAGTGGCATCGGGGTTTCAATGATAGCCCATCCACAACACTATGGTAGCTACTTCAGGTCAACGTTCAGACTATCCGTCACTATAATCATTTTAGCCATTAGACCTAGAGCCACTGTGCTAGAACAACTGTTGTCCTTAAAATTCCTCTAGCGCACAAGGTCCAACACTACAGGAAAATTGATAGTCCCCCCACACTAGTGGTCGGATGGCAAATGAAAAAATTGTAGCAATTCATCCAGAACCACCCGCGAAGAATGGGAAAACTCGAGCATAGATGTAGGAATTGTAGGGTCGATACTCAACATGGCATAAATTTTTCATAAGTTGGACACACCTTATCCAACCCAAAACAAAACATGTGATCCTCAGGATACCAATTGTAAAGTCGTCTGCAATAAGCTCTAATTTACCGAGTGGTCGGGTACAAGTTAAAAGAATCATAATTAATGTTGTACAAACTCATAGCTTCTATGCCTTCGAGATAGGAAACAAACATTTATGTCACGATAAGAACCATTTAGAAATAATGGAGTTGTACACAAAGAAAATGAAAAAAAATGTTAGGATGGTTCAAAACCCCCACCTGAAGCCGCCTATTATACTAAAATCCTCCAGAAATGATAATATTGTTGAACCATCAACAATAATAAAGGAATCCAAGTACCAAGGGTGCAAGAAGAGTGCAATAAAAGGCTAAAAAGAAAATGCACCTGAGGAGATGTGGCGATTGGCAAGCCTAGGGGTATGCCGGTCGGTATCACCCTTATTTTGGGAAGATTCCACTTTCCTTTTTTTTTCTCATTTCCAAATAAGCCCCTCTAAAAATTAACTTATCACAAAAAATATCCCGCGCATTTCTTCATTCAAACATTCAAAACTTATTCAAAAATTTTAAAGAATAGATTTTCTTACTTTCAAATAAAATCCTCTGTGGAAAATTAAAGTTCATATAGAATATGTCATTAATTCAAGATAATAAAAATAAAAAATGAATTATTTTATATATGTGTTTTTTTTGTTTTATACATCCTTTTTAGGTACATTAAAAGAGAAAACAAGGAAAAATAAAAAAAGGCAAAATTATCAGAGCAAGCCTGAACTTTCTAAGAGCCTAAACCTAATAACATTACTCCTTATGATGTCATCTTCGATAAAGACAAGAAGTGGACCACCACTTCCGAACCTCGAATATGGCAAATAATCATCAACAGTCGCCGGAGGAGCAATACAAGATCGGATCATCGCCCGCACATGCTCAACCATGGAAGACATCCAGTCTCGGATGTCGCACAACCAGGATGTCCGTACAATTACAATATTAAAAAAGAAGATCTAAAGAAAGATACCCAGTTAGTAATATGCCAAAACTTAGAAACTAAAGCACGAAAATAAAAGTCGAATAAAGAAGGAATAAGCTTTACCTCCAGCTAGATGTCTACCTCTTGAAAGGTAGGAAGACCCTCTAGTGTCACATGGGGACGGTAGGGCACCTGGATTTAATTATCCCCTCCCAACTAGATGTAGTACGAAAGGAATAGATAAAATCTAAGTGTAGGAACCTGCTCAGCATCTGCACCACCCCCAGATGCCTGAGCAAAATACCCCGACGCACTAGTACCACCTTTCGCCTTCGATGATGGGGGAGTAGCACCACCCACGTCATTGATTGACGCCAACACCAATTAGATGGTCACAAACTCCATGTAGTCATGAGGCACTGCCATATCCATATAAAGGGAGTAGTACTACCCCGTCATAGCCATCATTAATCCCCCTCCGACATCATTTATGAATTCCTCGTGTAAAATTGAGGGTTTGTCAGAGGAACCACCATCTCACTCTTCATCACCTCCCTCACTAATCTCTCCTAGATACCAAAAGTATCTGAACTTATGCAATAATAACCACCATATATGAGCATGGAAATCGGTGACTCCCATCTACATCGGGGGCCAACCCCATAGATAAAAAGACACATGTCCAAATAAATTTAATCATTTAGCAGATAATAAAAAATAAAAGGTACAAAAATCAGAAAAAATAAATAAAATCCAAAAATAAAATAAAAGCTAACTTGGCTGTTCGTCTGAGAGTTTATCACGACTCTCACATCCCTGTGTGGGTCAGAGGCTCCTTCACTCACTTATTATCATTCCTCCACATTGTCATCCTATGCCCACACATCGACCTCCCCCGTCAGTAAGGGCATTAACGAGGTATTGCACCCGATCACCTCATAGAACCATACCTAAAATACAACAAATAAAACCTAAAAAATGCACATATTTCCAAAAGGAAAGAAAGCAATCACGAAAAGAGGGAAAAAAGAATGCAAAAATAAGGAATCAAAGGCATCATAATAATAAAGAATACCTTTAAGAGGTATGTGGCCTCCGTAAAAATGGACTGATTGCATTACGTGAAAGCATCCAAAGAAGTGTAAATAAGCCAACATCAAACTCCCCCAATCGAAGATGCTAAGCTGAGACATGACCCGAAGAGAGGGAAAGAACCACAAATAGGTGTCATCCTCACCCTTCTCCACCAGAATAATCATCAGCAGGATCATTATGTACAATCGAGTTGCCTGTCGCGACTGTTGGTCATCGCTCACATCTACTTCCCTCTTCATCAAAATGTCCTTCAATAAGGATACCTTCACGGAATCCCTTGAGCCTACTCTTCCAATAGTCCCAATGCCTCCCAAATCGTCATGTAAGTCAGGCATAGGGACTGGTTCACCACAATCTTCTCCCACTCACCTGGAGTCCTCAGAATATGATGCACGTCTATTGGCATGATTTTCATCTCACTCACACCAAAATGGAAAGTGTGGGTGGTGTGACACCCCGCTTATTAAAATAAGAGGTGGACAACCAATCAATCCAATAGAACAGGAATCTTAAATGGTCCATTCTTAGCATCACTGTTGAAAAAATAATAATACGAGACAACCACCAAATATTTTGAAAACGGATGTCATATATAATTTTGCAAATTTGATAAAAGCAATCTACATAAATTAGTTTATGACAAAAGGTTGATGTTTATATATAACAATTTAACAACAATATTAGAAAGCATAACCGAATAAGCTGTCGGTTAACAGACTAAATACAAAAGATTACACCAAGTATTACAGTATATACGAATACTAAACTTGGGGAAACACGCCCGAATATACAGACGGATCATAGCTAGAGTATCAAAAGAAATGATGCGTCTACTACAAAAATCCTACAACATCCGCAAAATGTCGTATCTCCTTGACACTGGGAAGGAAAATCACATCGGGCGCCCATATGGCGGAGCACCTGAACATATATAAGAACCACACAAGAAGAAGAAATATAAACGGGTCTGGGTTCGATTTGATATGATATACATGTGAATAAATGCATGACAGTTATGAATACTACTTTCGTAAAAAAGTAAAATTCGCTCTTTATTTAAGGAATCATCCTCACCTCTCTTTTAAGTGCACATCCTAACGCGAACAATTCATGTTAAGTTAAACTACCATCTACTTAATAGGAGTAGCCTAACTATATTCCACATACCAAGTTTATTAGTTGGAAACATATTCACAAGTCAAAAATCATTAGGGACCATAGGCCATTAAAGTTGATTCACTGTTTACTTCAGTTAATTAATCGATTGGGTGAAATACTATTTCAAAGGGAACAGTTACAATCATAATAATAATAATGGTTCTAAGACCATCCTTTCGGGAGTTACCCTACTGGATGCACCCCTAAACACTATCATCTTCCAGGGAATATAATCGAGACCACCTGTGTATCCTAAATCGTAACGCGTGGGAAGCGGCCATATACCTTCGACAGTGAGTCATATCCGTACCCAGAATTACCTCATTTCAAACCATACAATCATACAACGTAACAACCAGTATCATATCCCGAGGACTATACTCTCCCTGGATCATTAGCCAGGGGATTCACATTTAACGCGTACTTCCCCTATGATAGTATTTAGAGAGGTATGTATAAATGTACCATAGTTACAAACTATATTAAGTTAAACACATGGTCCTTAAATTCTGAAACCATAGGTGCATACAATTTTGGCTATAAGAGATAATTATTATCATTCTAGCCCTCTAAAGTCCATCACACACTACCCGATTCTACAGTAGTCCTACTCTCATTTACTAGGGGAAATGAGACATTATACCTTTATAAATAGTCCTCAAAATAATCTCGGACACTCCTGTACTATCCTAGAGTACCACTCTCCTTATATGAGGTCATATTACTTCTCAATACATCCTAAGAGAAGGTTCGTAAGTCTTAAACCCAAAAGAAAAGGAGTAAAAAGAAAGTCCAATTCTTGAGCTGAAAACAAAGTACCGATACCGCGAAATTGAAATTTGCCTTGCGAGGGAACGAGTAGGCTTTTTCCTTTAGGCCTGCTCGATCGACGGCTTAACCGCGGTCGACCGGTCGCACCAAATAATTCGGCCAACCCCCATTTTTCTTACAAAACCTAAATCTTCCAACTCTTCTTCCTCCCTCTACACTAACTATCATCAACCCATATTATCAACAAATCATTCCTATATGATCACCTAACAATATACAACCTCAAATCATGCCTAACATATCCAGGTGAAGGTTTGAACAACAAACTCAATCAAAACCCTAAATGGGTCAAATTTTAAGAACTACAACTAATCACACAATTTATTCAACATAATCATAAGGTATTGCAAGTGTAATACTTGCCTTGTTGTTGGAGTCTTAGATTCTTCTTCGTAGCAACGATTCCAAGCTCAAATGGACAATCTCTTCTCTTTCTCTTCTTTCTCTCAAGCTCTCACTTCTCTCTAACTTCTAGGTTTAGAAAATACACAGATAAGGTATATACACTCTTGCACGACTAAATACCTAAATATAACTCAATTACATTAAGTCCAACATTAAATGCTACTACATACTTAAAATGACTCGTAACATCATATTTACGTCATAACTAGATAAAAGTATCCCAGAACCCAAAAACAACCGTGTCACTTATTTTGACTATCTCGACCCTTCTTGGACTAACCGCGCCCTCTAAAATGACATTCGGGTTTTTGTTCATTATTTTCTATTCCAACGTCATATTAACATTTTAATAATAACTCGAATGGAATATAATTCATAACCGTCGTTTTAAAGCCCACGACTTAACATAACATAATATTACAGTATTCACATTCTCGTAAAGGTAAATATGCAATACTCATAAATATTAACTCTTAAATTAATGAAATTAATATTTACTCTAATTTCTTTTATTTATGTAACTAACCCACATGGGAAATTAATATAAAAATAATTACTCAAAAGTAAGGGCTATTAGAGGTGGTATCCCACCACCGCTCTCTAGAGTGCACACCACCTCCGTTAATCGAGACGTATCATCCAACTCTCTCGCCAAATAGCCAAAATTCACAAGGTCCACAAAAATCTTCATTTCCTCAGGAAAGATGTCCCAGACCACTTACACCCATGTCGATCCTCGGGGGCAAACCTTCTTCAATGAGATGTCCATTTTCAAAATACATTCAATAACATAAATCCCTCAAAAAAATAAACAAATTAACAACAAAAATAAAAAAAGGAAAAAATAATAATAAATGAATACCCACATAGCCCTCAGAGTTTTCCACCCTAGCCGAGTGATGGGTCTGAAGTTCCCATAGTAAGATTCAATCGTCCGCCAGGACCTTAGCGTCACAATACACATTCTTCATCCTCATCGGTATTCCCCCATGACATGACAACTCAATGTTAGGCCAGTCGTCGACATCCACAATGTAGGCCATTCTTCGAAAAATAAAAAAAACACTCGAGATAATATATTCTAGAGAGAGAGTGAGAAAAATCATTTATGGTGTAGGAATTAAAAGTTGCCTTCCCCTATTTATATAAGTGTGTGAAGGGTATGCCGACTGGCATAGCCCTCTGCTTGCCAGCCGATAGTAACCCTTGGGGAACTTGCAAAATGCTCTAAATATTTGTCCCCTGCCGGTTGGCACAAGTCAGATCCTGCCTATCGACACCCCCTTCAATTTTTGTTACGAAAATTCTACAAAATTGCTAAAATGCACAAAAAAATCTGAAAATTCCCTAAAATTTCAAAACTTTCATAAAATCTAAAATTCTATAAAAAAAGTGCACATTTTCGATTAAAAAATCGTACCACTTCAAAATTCATCAAAAATCCCAAAAAATATCATAAATTATAAAAATCATAGAAAATTCCAAAAAATCACGAAAATTCAAATTTTGCAAAAAATACACAATTTTCATGAAAATCGTCAAAATTAAAAAATACACAAATATTAAGAATTATCAAAATTGTTAAAAATTCTCATGAAAATCCAAAACTTTCTTTAAAATTCTCATGTCCTCACATATCCTTCTCAAGGATACGAATCACCTTTAGTTCCACAAAATTGTATTCTTTATCCTTTAGTTTCATAGATTGACTTTCTCACTCTTTAAGTCTGTAGAATTGACCTTGGTCTTCAATAATAGGACGCGATTCCTGTATTGGACGCATACACTCTTTACGTCCTCAAAATTGACATTGTTCCTTAGAATTAGGCTGTGATCCATGTATTGATCGCATACACTCTTTAGGTCCTCAAAACTGACCTAGGCCCTTCGAATTAGGCTGTATCCCCGTATTGATTGCATACACTCTTTAGGTCCTCAAAATTGACCTTGTCCCTCCAAATTAGGCTGCGATCCACTTATTAATCACACACACCCTTTAGGTCCTCATAATTGACCTTGACCTTGTGATCCTCGTATTGGTCGTATACACTCTTTAGGTCCTCATAATTGACCCTGACCTCCAGAATTAGGCCACGATCCTTGTATTGTCCATAACACTCTTTAGGTCCTCAAAATTGATATTGGACCTCAGGACTAAGCTGCGATACCCATATTATTCGCATACACTCTTTAGGTTCTCAAAATTGGCCTTGGCCTTCAGGATTTAGTCGCGGTCCCTATATTGATCGTATACACTTTTTAAGTTCTCAGAATTGACCTTAGACCTCAAAATTAATCCGTGATATCCATATTGGTTACATACACCCTTTAGGTCCTCAGAATTAACCTTGGCCATCAAAATTAGGCTAGAATCCCCATATTGGTCGCATACATCCTTTAGGTCCTCAGAATTGAGTTTAACCCTCAGAATAAGGTTGCGATCTTTGTATTGGTCGAGCACTCGTCCCTTCGAATCATCCACACCCTTTGTATTAGTCACACCTACTCCCTAGGTAATTCTTCAAACCCTAACTAAAGGATGACTAAATGTTTTTTGAGCTCTGCTTGATCGTGGTCAACTCTCAGACTCGAGAGTATCTTAAGAAACTTTTATAGAGCTCTGAATACTCTTTTTAATGATCCTGATTGTGTTCCAATCGGACTTACGATTTGAATTTCTTGACCATTTTACCGAACAAATCCATTTCAGCTTGCCATTGGGAACAACCTCTGCCTACTGGTAGGTGAAACATTGCTTGACTGCCAAATCTTGCACCCCTGTCGATAGACATGCCAACTCTTGAGATAACTAGCACCCCTAGGGATATCCTAGTTATTACAACCTTCTAGGGTTCCTTATTTAAGGAACCCTGACCTCACCATTCCACGTCGTCAGTCTTATAATTCGCGCGACTGCCCTATTTCCCCAAAACATTCTCTTACACCGTCCTCTCACCTTACCATTTCTACCACTCCACCACCATCCTTTACCTCAAAAAATCATAATTTAGACAACTTAGAAGGCTTAAACCCTTTTAATCCTACTTTGCCAATTTAATCTCATCTCACATATTTCATTAATTTTAGTACACTTTCTAGTTAATTCTTGTTTTCCCCAACACGAATCACATTTTTATTATTTATATATCTTCAAACTAATTTTAATAAAATCAAAAACCCCAAAAGACGGTTTATCATATAAATCCCAAATTAGAGTTATTCTTACACTTTTACTACCTTTGCACACTACTCTATAAAATAAAAAGAGAAGCTATAATTTCAGATTGTGGGTTAGACCTAACTTGGTTCCCTATTCAAACTACATGGACTTTGATGTCAATTTTAGCTACACAAGCATCCCTAGATTACCTTGGGGTTCGAGTCCCCCTCCCATATATATATCATTTTGTTCTCACTAGTATTGTACTTATTTATTTTGTATATGTAATTAGCTTACTTATTTTATCACTTTTTAGCAGTCCCATTGACATGCATATTCTCTCTTTCATAGAGAGTCATGATCCGATGCATCTCTCATAGGATATCTACTTTTATTTATTTGAACGTTGACATGCGTATTCACTCTTTCATAGTGAGTCACAATCTGGTGCATAGCTCATATCTCGGATATCACTATATTTTTCACTTTCATTTAGTATTACTCCTTAGAATGATTTGTTACCAATTTCTCCATGATGTGAACACAATTATTTCGCTCCTCACACTCATTTCACATATATACACATTTCTTTATTCCAAACACATTTAACGTGTATACATTTTAGGAGATGGAGAATAATTTTATATCCCATGAGAGACCAAAAGGGCGAAATGGATTCCTAAAACCATCCTATTTCGTAACATAGTCTTTGATCCCGTAATTCACTTGGTTTCATATGCATGAGTAGTCTTCTTTATGTCATCTCTTCAGAGATGGATACCTTTTTTTCCTATTTTGAGTAAAATAGGCTGGAGACTCCAATCTCTACATATTCACACACTCTCACATCCTTGACATTGACCGCTTTATGTCTGATGTAGCTCGCAAAAGATGCATCAATGACGAAGGGATGAGGTTCTTCCCACCTCCCTCGTATCATCCTTTAGGATAGGGATGTCCACACTCTTGGTCTTTTGGGTCCATCTTGATTTGATTGTAGCCAGCTAAGTCATCAATGAAGGACTTTAGGCAATGGTCAGTGGTTTTGTCGATGAAAATATCTATATTTGGCAATGGATAATCATCTTTAGGGATAACTTTGTTCAAATTTTTGTAATCAACACACATCCTTATTTCCCCTTTTATTTTTGGTACAAGTACGTTATTATCTAGCCATGTGGGGTATTCGATACCCTTAAGAAGACTGAGATGAAATGTTTCATTACCTCCTATTTGACCTTGAAGGACCATTATAATTTGAGCCTTTTGAGTTTTTACTTAACTGGATTATAATGAGGATATGTGGGTATGAGATAGATAATAATTTTGAGGTTGATTCCCGAAATATCTGCGTAAGACCAGTTAAAAATTGATGTATTATGTAAGAAATTGGATGAATTCAGACTTTTCTAAATTGCCTAATGAAGAACCTATTTTTTTTATCTCAGCTGAAGATCCTAAATTGACCATTGTCATTTCGTTAACAGGTTGTGCGCCATTGGTCTATTTGTCATTAAGCCTATTTAGGTGGTATTCTAATTCCTCTTTATGTAATTAATTACTTTGATTATAACATTCATCATCATTTAATGTTTTGGACATGATGATACTCAAACTTAAAATTTATTTCAGCGATGAAAGTGTTAACATAGTTAAGTGAATCGAAATAGTTTACTTTAAGGGACGTAACTTAAATGGGAGGTTACAGATAGTACCTGGAGGTTACTCTTATAACATGTGGGTGATTTTGTCTTCAAAGGGATTCTCAATCATTGGCAGGTGTCAAGCAATCTTATTATTCTCATCCACCATTATTATATCCCGAAACATTTTAGTGTTTTCAGGTCTTCAAGTGGATCCCATTCCCATGAACTTCTTAATATCTGAAATTTTAAATTTTTTTGGAAGCCTGGCATTAGGGTAAAGGGACATGCGTTGGATGTTTGCAATATCATCGGTAGGTCAAAGCTGCTGAAAAATCTGTTGGAATGTTTGGAATTCCATTCTAAGGAGTTCAAGATCTATTGGAGCCTCAAATTCATTAGCCACAACTGTGCTTTTGGTAGTCACAATAGGGGGTTATTAGTAGCTTGGACCATTGCTGGTGAAGGTGAAATATTGGTAGGGTATGGGTTTATTCCCTGTCCATTGGTATTCTCTAATCGGTTTTGGAGAGAGATTTGTTCCTAACCCAGAGTTTCGCTCCTCAGGGTAGTTAGGCTAGCCTAAATATCAACTAATGACACTTCTTCTTCGTTCTGCAAGTTATCGAGACTATAAAATGTCGAAGTTCAAGAGATATAACTTTCGTCACTTGTTTAAAATAGTAACTGTAATGTTTACAAAAGTTGTGGAATTAATAATTTTGCCTAAGCATTATCCCCAGAAGAACAAGCATTAGTTTAAACAAGCATGGCTATTTTGTTTAGGTAATCTCGGGTGATGATCCATTTCCTCTAATAATCCTTACTTGGATTGTAATCCCTAGTTCAGAGCCATAAGAACTAAGTGAATTTTTCAAATCCTGGAGTCCCATCCTAGTTTAGGAAACTTTCTTAGGGGATACAAAACCCTTTTGGGAGATGTCACCATTTCGCGAGTTCTTGGCTTATTTATTTGGTTGTGTCCTAAGATTCTACTACATAAGGTTATGCAAGGCTTTTAGCGAGGTTAAAGGATCCCTTCTTTTGGGAATGACCACTCATAATATACCTTGGGGTTACGTGTGAGGGGGACATTTTGATATACCCAAATGTAAATTAATCGAGCCTACTGATATACCTCACGGGGACCGTACATGGGGGAGTTGACTCGATAGACACGAGGTACTTGAGTGAAGATCACCGATAACATACCACTATATGTACGCCGAGGGTACGAGTCCAAGAAGAGTGGAAACCATCTCTAGGCACACAGATTGTTTTGACCCGAATCCTGTTGCTAGGCTTCCTTGGGTGACAGGGTATGTAGTGATATATAAATGTTATGCGGTGAAGTAGTGTGGATATTGGGAGAGTCTTTTTTTCGATAAGAGACATTTTTATTTGTGATTGTTGTGAATTTTGGCATACATGTCATAAAGAAGGTTCAAGGGATGCATATGGTGTATCCTTATCTTTACGGGAACATGCAATAAGAATGTTTTTCTACCTGACCTAGTTAGGTTTCTAAAAAAAGATTAAGCAATGAATAAAATATACAGGAATGTATAAGAATAACATGTTAAAGTAAATACTAATCTACATTAAATTGAGTTCAATCATCTTTAAAAAATATCCCCAACTAAGTCTCCACTATCAGAGCCCAAAACTAATTTTTTGAACTGTAAAGCATGGTCATCGCCCCATTCTCTCTTTTGAGCAAAAAATGGAGCCGCCAATCTATTTTACAAATAATGGAAAAAGTAAAGTAGAAGGCCTCCGTAGACACCTATTGATGCCAAGTTATCTACATGTTTAACCAGAGGTTCAAAGGTTCGATGAGTGGGTTATGGATTAGGAAGGTGTTAGACAGCCACTCTGCCTTTCTGGTATCAAATGTAGACATTAAACATTTATATTAGCATGTTATGGTGTAAAAAGAAATAATAAAATAAAATAGTTAGTATTTAAATATATTGTGCAGTGTAGTGTGGATGTGTGTGTAAAAGATATAGTCAAAGGATAAATACGTGCAAGGTTAGACTTGTTCACTCGGACAGCAGTCTGAGTGAGACTGTACTCGTATAGATAGACTCAAATTCCACATAGTTTATGGAGAAACAATAAGGATTTTTTTTATCTTATATAGGCTCGATGCGAGAGATCTAGATCTTCTTTGATCTTTTAAGGTATTTTAGAGTGAAACAAGACCGAATATGAAGATATGAATGATTTTTGTTCATGAAATAACTTGAACAAGATTGATTCACTCCTAAAATCACTTGATGATGAAAGAATGACCAAACTTCCAACATTAAGAACAAAATGGAAGATAAAATACCCAGATTTAATGATCCTCTAACCTACATGAGAATGTATCAGGGCTTCGAAGATTTTTGTTTAGTTTTTGAACATTTCATGAGGAAAAGGATGAAAAAATATTTTTATGTATAAGATCTGACTTGAGTTTTAGAGATCGGGTTTCTTTAATGCGCCTATGTATCCACCGTAGGCGGAATCAAAGTCAACGTAATTTGGTCTTGACCTTTAGAGAAAATTCAAGACTAAAATAATGAAGGAATGGAGAAAAGAGTATTTTGGGGTAGTGTTGAATCATAAAACCAACCTTTCATATCAATAATTAAAAATAAAAGGTTGAGAAACAGTGTACCTGTATTTTTCACGTGCTCCTTTTCTTTTTGACAACGTTTCGTCTTGGAATCAACCTATTTTGGGGGTGGATCTAAGGTTACTTTAAAATAAAGTACCTTTAAATAAAAAGAAAATATTAAAGAGACAATCATTTTTTTCTTTTGGTTATGAATGAGAATGAAGAAGTAAGAGCTTTGAGTTATAATTCTAGATGTAAGCTTGACTATAAAAAAAACTTCTTTTTGAGACGATACTTTAGCCGTCTGAAAAGCCTCTTGGGACCCTATATGGGACAACTAAGGGGGATCATATTAGACCCCTTTTTGAAAGCTTTTTGAGACGACAATAGACATCTCAAAAGGGTTTTTTGAGACAGTAAATAAGCAGTCTCAAAAGGTCATCCTTTATAAAGCCTTTTTCAGATGGGAAAAAAGTCATCTTTTAAACCTATTTTTGACATGGCAACATCAGTCCTAAAAGCTTTTTTTTATATGGTAACGAAACCGTCTCAAAAGATCTTCGTTTATAGAACCTTATTGAGACGACAAAGAAGCATTCTTTAATAATTTTGACACCAAACTTGGAATTTCATCCATTCCAGAATATATTGTACATAATTATAAACAAAACGTCTTAAAAACAATAAATGACATATTTGGAATCCCATTGCAACATATATAACATACAATTTTCCATTTAACTATAATTAGATTTCATACATGTAAATTCTCTCTATGTAATCAATAATTCCAACATCACATCCACCAACCTAAATCTCTCTACAAAATTTCACTCGTCACATTAAACAAAAAATATAAAAACCTATCTACTCCTAACATAAAATGATGTAAGAAAAGTAAACACATAATCTTGAAGCACGCGACCTCCAACAAAATGACTTTAATGACTTGCCTTGTTCGCAAAAGGTTTCCACCTTCCATAAGATTGATTTAGTGTCAGTTACCTTAAAGAAAGAAGAAATATTTTTTAACAGTTCTTATACATGAAAATCTTTAAAAACATTATCAAATTTGTATATCTTCATATTAATCACTTTTAAAAAAACTTACCATTAAAAAAAAATCCGACAGAGTCTCCTTTATTTATTCATGAAAACCAACACGTTTAAATATAAAAATTAACTAAAAAACAACTATAGAAATTGCCATAACATTATAAACAACTAAGGACATAAAATCTCAATACGTATGTCCTACCTAAAACTGCATCACATACATATATATAAATAAAATAAAGATGTATTATTACCTGGTCGGTATGGGTCGTAATACAACTAGCAGATAATCAAGCAATAATTATATTAGCTACTTTTGAGCTTGTAAGAAAGCTCCTTAGACACAAGGGCTCCAAATGCACAGTAACATCTAGTTGACACTGAATACATTTTCCTCCTTAGCTTCATCCTCACTGCATAATGTAATAGAAGCATTATTTACAAAACACCAACTATAAAAATGCAATTAACAAAATGAATTTTAATACTTTTACTAATTACGCTACTTTAGAGGACGCGTAAATGTATATATATATATATATATATATATATATATATATGTATAAATAATTACATAAAACATTATTAAATTTTACCATAAGAAACTCGGAAGAAAATCACTTTAGGGAAACAAAAAGAATTCAAAATATAACATGTCGCAAATGAATACTAATTACCTCCTCTTTCAGATTTAAAAGAGAAAAATGTCATTTTAACGGTCTCTGATGAAAGTAATCTTCCTCTACAATAATCACTACACCAAAAATTTCATTTTGTAAGTGTTTTAAACACTTACAAATCGTTTTATAACTGTTTAAAACCATTATAATTCATGGAGCTATAATTTTATTGTAACAATCTTAAACCGTTATAAATTTATATTTGTAATAATTTTTTGTCTAATAAAATTTGTCCAATATGAGTATGTATAGAAATTTTGTTAGAGAGAACATTATATACATACATATATAGATTGTAATTCATATGTCATCACTACGGGTTCACTACAACTTGCTAAGTTTAGACTACAGACTTTTGATATGTATTCCATTCAAAGAATTTTGATAAAAATGTATTTTCACTTGGCCTCTTTTGATATGTATTCCATTCAATTCATATGCCATCACTACAGATGATCAAAATTCATTTTAAGGTCTATTATCTCTTTATCTGGAATAAGTTTGTATTTCAATGTGAAATGTGCTGGTATATCTTCATGGTTGTCTCAATTTTGTATATTAATATCTTTAGTACATATAGTTTGATTCTTGTTCGTGTTATGTGCTACATTTCGGTTATTGAAATTGAACTATGTTATATTTTAAAAATTATGTAGTTAATGCAACACAATTATGATTTTCAACTAAGGTATAACGTTTTTTTCTCTATTGTTACAAGAATACCTACCTAATTCCTAAAGCCAATGTCTTCAACTGAAAGCTAATTTAGTTTATCTTTTGTTTTATCAATATAGATATCGATAATGTTTGCTAATTTTTTGTATGTTTTAATAAACAGGAAAAGGAAAACATATGAATGAAAAAAATTGTATGTTGCACAAGCAATTGCATAATAAACTAAGCACTTAATTTTAATTCTAGAAGGGTATAAGCCATAGAGAAAACATTGGATATGGAGTAAAGTAGCAGAAAAAGAGCAAAGAGTATTATGATTTGAAAAAAAAGGATTGATCACCTTTTGTGTGTATCATACGCTTTCGAAGAGTTACCTTTCTTTCACAAAAATTGTTGGATATTATGAATGCAAATACAGAAATGGAACTCTTTATATATCTCAAAAATGTCAACTTCAATACAACAATGCAATTTCTGAACAGTCACTATAAAACTTCAAGGCGTGATGTCACTTTCCTAAATACAGTATTTTCCCCACACGAAGAATTTCGGTATACAAACGGGAATCAGCAAATCCGTACTCAAGATACAATGAAGCAATTGCACTGTCTGCAACTTGTATATTTGAAGACAGTCCTTGGATGTAGCAGCGAAGAACAGTCAATCAAGTTCTTATTCTGTTTATGTGCACAAAACAGAATAAGAGAATTTGTATCTCCTGAAAATTGTAAGAGAGTAATAGCAGGGTCTGGAAATCTAAAACTGGTTTTTGTTATCAATTTAATTCTGTTTTTAGGCAGCCTTTATTTATAGATAATGAAAGGCTTTGTCTTCAAGAGTCATGACTGTTGAATTAAGTTAGTTCCGAACAGGTATGACTGTTAATTACCAACAGTCTTAAGTCCTTTCCGAACAGGTATAATAATACCAAATCGGTTTTGCACGGGTCAACCAAAAAGTGACCGAGCCCGAGCTACCGCGATCCGACCCGAACGAATCCCGGCAACCCGCTACCACTGCGGACACGTGGCATGTGAAGTGCAAAGTGCGCCACTAGAGCCTCTACAGCCCACTGCCCCGCACCCGTACGCGCGCGCGCGCTCGTGTGCGTGTGCGTACGGTGCTTCGCACCGTATTGAGGTCTCTTGAATAGCCTCTTAAATGCTAGATGAATTAACTCTTCATCTTCCATTTGTACTTATTAAGTGTACAAATTCTTAACATTTTTCCAATGTGGGACTCAAAGGTTGCCCACCCCTTTTATAGCTTAGTGGTGACACTTAGCTTTGTACATTTTCCAATGTGGGACACTATCCCCTTTTATATTTGGGTTAACTTCCCACCTCTTCCTCACACTTCCAATGTGGGACAAGCTCTTAAGGCTTTTACACCCAAAAAACTCTTACTCTCTTATTTTAAAAATCTCCAACATCCCTCCACCATTTTCAAAATAAGTTTTGTAAATCTTTGATTGTCTGTAAGACTGTGTATGAGCATTGGTGTCTCACGACTTGAACCAATACCCTGTGAAGGTTCGTCAAGGTTAACCATGAAAGTATAGTAGACTTGTCTTTGAACTATCAATCTATATTGATTATCCGGATTTGTCTTCACACACAAATCTTTTAGTCACTGATTATCCATATAAGCCGACACAATCATTAGGCCTTGTGTCTGTACCTTGATTTCATGAGTGCTTTAGAGTCAAGCCCAATACTCATAGGAAGCGGCACCACTTCCACACTCATATAGGTAGATTATCATAGGTGTCCATGTAACTTAAAACACCATAAATCTATTAAGGTTAAACCCATCCTCTTTCATTATTCATTACATGTTCTAAGCACTTATCCTTGGGATGTTAAATTTCATAGTGCTTACAATCACGTCGTATGATGTACTTTAATCATTGAACTTGAGACTTGAATATATCAAGTTTCAAGTTGAGTTTCCATCAAGAGTGATTATTATTAATGGGCTTTAGTCCCATCCCTATTGATGTCTTAGACACCAGTCCTCTTACAAGACCTTTTGTAAAAGGATCAGCTAAATTTTGACTTGATTTTACATAATCCACTGTGATTACACTATCTGTAATCATTTGTCTGACATAACTATGTGTCAGGCCAATATGTCTAGATTTTCCATTGTACACTTTACTATAAGCTCTGGAAAGTGTAGACTCACTATCACAATGTATAGATATTGGAGGCATTGGTTTTGGCCAAACTGGAATTTCAATCAATGAATTCCTTAACCATTCTGCCTCTTTACTAGTTGCAGCTAATGCTACAAACTCAGCTGCCATAGTAGAGTCAGCTATACAAGTTTGTTTCTTTGATCCCCAAGAAACAGCTCCTCCACCAAGAGTGAAAATCCATCCACTTGTTGAGGAATGATCCTCCCGCTCAGTTATCTAACTGGCATCAGAAAACCCTTCTAATACTGAAGGATATCCACTATAGTATATACCATAGTCCATAGTTCCTTTCAAATATTTTAATATTCTATTGACAGCATGTCAATGCAATAAACTTGGATTACTAGTATATCTACTTAATTTACCAACAACATAAGCAATATCAGGTCGAGTACATGTCATGGCATACATTAAACTACAAATTACTCGTGCATATTCCAATTGTGAAATAGCTCTACCATTATTAGGGATCATCTTTAGCTGTGGTTCAAAAGGTGTACTAACAGGTGTGCAATCAAACTGATTAAATTTCTTTAAAATTTTCTCAACATAATGAGATTGAGTGAGAATTATATTTTTATCTTTCCTTATTATTCTCATTCCTAATATGACATCAGCTACACCCATATCTTTCATATCAAATTTAGAAGACAAAAAACTCTTAGTATTATTAATGCTTTCTAAATCAGTACCAAGAATTAACATGTCATCTACATATAAACAAATGATCACACCTTTACCATTAGCAAATTTACTATAAACACACTTATCAGATTCATGAATTTTAAAATCATAAGAAATAATGACTTTATCAAATTTTTCATGCCATTGTTTAGATGCTTGTTTTAGGCCATATAAGGACTTAATAAGTTTACATACTTTGTTTTCTTGTCCAGGCATAACAAACCCTTCAGGTTGTTCCATGTAAATTTCTTCTTCTAAGTCACCATTTAAAAAGGCAGTTTTCACATCCATTTGATGAATCTCAAAATTATATATAGATGCTAATGCAATTAAAATTCTAATAGTGGCAGTTCTAGCAACAGGTGCATAGGTATCAAAATAATCAATTCCTTCTTTTTGTGTAAAACCTTTAGCAACCAATCTAGCCTTGAATTTATCAATTGTTCCATCTATTTTCATTTTCTTTTTAAAAATCCATCTACACTTAATGGGTTTAGATCCTGGAGGTAAGTCTACTAATTTCCAAGTTTTATTTCCCAAAATTGAATCCATTTCATCATTTATAGCTTCTTTCCAAAATGCTGAATCTACAGACTTAATTGCCTCACTATAAGTTTGTGGGTCTGTTTCAACGCTAAGAGTCAAAGCATATTGATTACAAGATGTGTTTTTAGTTCCTTCAACAAGATAGACTACAAAGTCGGGACCAAAGCTTTTTTCTTTCCTAGGTCTTTTACTTTTTCTAATCTCTTCTTGTTCTACTAGTGGAGTTTCAGGTAACTGTGAAGGAGTGCTTACTTCTTTTTCATTATTAATTCTAGGAATAGAAGAAAACATTTGTTCATAAAAAATTGCATCTCTCGATTCAATTATTGTATTTACCTCAACAGAATCATTAGGTTCACTAACCAAAAATCTATAGGCTTTACTATGTTGTGCATAACCTATGAAAATACACTCAACACCTTTGCTTCCTAATTTCTTTCTCTTAGTTTCAGGTAGTCTTACAATAGCTCTACAACCCCAAACTTTAAGATAACCTAAATTAGGTTTTCTATTCTTCCATAATTCGTAAGGAGTTTTCTTATTATCTTTAACAGGTATTCTATTCAGAATATGACATGCAGTTAAAAGTGCTTCTCCCCAAAACCCTTTAGTTAAACCAGAATAAGAAAGCATAGCATTAACCATTTCAGTTAGTGTCCTATTTTTTCTTTCTGCTACTCCATTTTGTTGTGGTGTATAAGGTGCAGTAACTTCATGTATAATTCCCATATCTTCACAAAATTGAGGAAAGTGGTATTCACCACCTCTATCAGATCTAAGACATTTTATTTTAGAATCACATTGATTTTCAACTTCATTTTTATATGTCTTAAATCTATTAAGCACATCATCCTTAGAGTTTAAAAGATATACGTAACAATATTTTGAAAAGTCATCAATAAATGTAGCAAAATATTTACTACCACCTCTAGTAGGCGTTCCATGCAAATCACAAACATCACTATGTACTAATTGCAACAAAGATGTAGTTTTTTCTATTTTAGAAAAAGGCAATCTTGTTATTTTTGTTTTCATGCATATTTTACACTTTTCATTCTTATCATTCTCATATTTAGGAATTAAATTTAAATTAACCATGAAATGCATTTTCTTTGTATTAACATGTCCTAAACGACTATGCCACAATGAAAGACAATCAACGATATAAGCAGAAGAATCCTTTTCATTGATATTGAGCTTAAACATGCCCTCATACAAATATCCTTTGCCTACAAAGGTACCATTCTTAGTCAGAATAAATTTGTCTGACTCAAATACAAGCTTAAAGCCAAATTTGTTAAGAAGACTTCCAGAAACTAAATTTTTCCTAACATCAGGAACATGAAAAACATTGGTGAGGCTAAGGATTTTCCCGGAAGTGAATTCGAGATCCACTGTCCCTTTGCCTTTAACCGCAGCTGTAGATGAATTTACCATATAGAGAACATCTCCTTCCACTGTTTCATAGGCAGAGAACAAGTTCTTGTCCTTACAAACATGCCTTGTGGCACCAGAATCAACCCACCAAGAGTTGTCTTCTCCAAGCATATTAGCCTCGGATATCATAGCAGCAAATTTTTGCTTTGTGTCTGATGTCCCTCCTTTTTCCTTTAGTTTCTTGAACTCACGACAATCCTTCTTGAAGTGACCTGGTTTGTTGCAATGAAAACAATTTCCTTTCTTATTTTTGTTTGCTTTAGAATTATTTGAAAAATTCTTCCGCTTGTTATTTTTTCCATGATTGCCATATTTTTGCTCCTTTCCTTCCTCCACCACATGGACCTTAGAAACAGAATTTTCTTGTTCCTCTTTACCATCTAGAATTCGAGACTCTTGTTCAATTCTTAAATGAGTCTCTAATTCTTCAAGTGAAAGATCCTCCTTTTTGTGTTTGAGTTCTTTCTTATAGTCTTTCCAAGAAGGAGGAAGTTTTTCAATTATGGCAACAACAATTACATTATCATCCATATTTAATTTTTTCAGTTTGCAATGATTTATGATGCGTTGGATGTCATGAAATTGTTCTAGCACATGCCTATTATCATGCATTTTAAAGCTTAGAAACTGACCGATAAGGAACTTCTTACTTGTAGCGTCTTCCGTTAGATATTTGGTCTCCAATGTTTCCCATAAAGTTTTTGCTGTCCCAACATTTTGGTACAAGTCGAACAAATTATCAGCAAGTGCATTGAGAATGTGACCACGACACAAATAATCATCGGTCTCCCATTTTGTGCGTTGCCTAGTCTGTTCCACGGTTTCATCTTCATCTTCATTTGGTTTCGGTTGTGACAAGACATATACAATCTGCAATGTTGTTAGAAGAAAATGAACCTTTTTCTGCCAACGCAGAAAATTACCACCATCAAAACGGTCCAACTTGACAAAGCTTTCTGTTATTTGTCGAAGTGATTTGGAAGAGTCGGCCATTTCCAAAAATATTGTATTTAGATTATTGGATATTATGAATGCAAATACAGAAATGGAACTCTTTATATATCTCAAAAATGTGAACTTCAATACAACAATGTAATTTCTGAACAGTCACTATAAAACTTCAAGGCGTGATGTCACTTTCCTTTTATACAGTATTTGCCCCACACGAAGAATTTCGGTATACAAACGGGAATCAACAAATCCGTACTCAAGATACAATGAAGCAATTGCACTGTCTGCAACTTGTATATTTGAAGACAGTCCTTGGATGTAGCAGCGAAGAACAGTCAATCAAGTTCTTATTCTGTTTATGTGCACAAAACAGAATAAGAGAATTTGTATATCCTGAAAATTATGATCATATTCTCAAACCGAGAGTCCGGAGATCGCGCGATCAGTTCCAACGAGTAACATTGGTCCCGTGCGAGGTGTTGGTGCCACTCACGGGGCCATTCGAGAGTTATTTCGGGTTTTCACCCACTAACGCCACATTTTTAAGCCTAAGAATAGAAATATGCAAATTATCATCATTTTCTCAAAAAGGGAGTCCTGTGATTGCGCGATCTATTCCTTCGAGTTACATTGGTCCCGTACGGGGGCCGTTCGGGGGCTATTTCGGGTTATCACCCACTAACTTTATGTCTTGATTAAATCCTGATATTTTTAAATTATCATCATATTCTCAAACCGGGAGTACCATGATCACGTGGGAAGTTCCTACGGGTTATATTGGTCCCATACGAGGTGTCGGTGCCACTCACGGGGTCGTTTGGGGACTGTTTTTGGTTTTCACCCACTAAAGCCATGTTTTTATGCCTAAGCCTATAAATATACAAATTATCATCATATTCTCAAACTAGGAGTCCCGTGATTGCGCGGTCCGTTCCCACGAGTTACATTTTGGTCCCGTGCGAGGTGTTGGTGCCACTAACGGGGCCGTTCGGGGGCTGTTTTGGGTTTTCACTCGCTAACGCCATGTTTTTAAGCCTAAGACTAGAAAAATGTAAATTATTATAATATTCTCAAACCGAGAGTCTCGTGATCGTGTGGTAAGTTTCTACGAGTTAGAATGGTCCCGTGCGAGGTGTTGGTGCCACTCACGGGGCCGTTCGGGGGATCTTTCGGGTTTGCACCCACTAACGCCATATTTTTTAGCCTAAGTCTAGAAATATGAAAATTTTCATCGTATTCTCAAATCGGGAGTCCCGTGATCGCGCGATAAGTACCTACAAGTTACATTGGTCCCGTGCGAGGTGTTGGTTCCACTCACGGGGCCGTTCGAGAGCTGTTTTGGGTTTTCACCCACTAACGCCATGTTATTATGCCTACGTCTAGAAATATGTAAATTATTATCGTATTCTCAAATCGGGAGTCCTATGATCGCGCAGTCAATTCCTACAAGTTAAATTTTGGTCCTGTGCGAGGTGTTGGTGCCACTCACGGGGTCGTTCGGGGGCTGTTTTGGGTTTCACTCGCTAATGCCATATTTTTAAGCCTAAGACTAGAAATATAAAAATTATTGTCATATTCTCAAATTGGGTGTCCCGAGATGCGTTATCAGTTCCTACGAGTAACATTGGTCCCGTGCGAGGTGTTGGTGCCACTCATGGGTCTGTTTGGGGGCTGTTGCGGGTTTTTCCCTTCTAACGCCATGTTTTCCACCCTAAGTCTAAAAATATGCGTTATTATCATCGTATTCTCAAACCGGGAGTCCTGTGATCATGCGGTAAGTTCCTATGAGTTACATTGTTCCCGTGCGTGGTGTTGGTGCCACTCATGGGGTCGTTCGGGGGGCTGTTTTGGGTTTTCACCCACTAATGCCACGTTTTAAGCCTAAGTATAGAAATATGAAAATTATCATTGTTTTATCAAACTGGTAGTCCCGTGATTGAGCGGTCTATTCCTACGAGCTACATTGGTCCCATTTGAGCTGTTGGTGCAACTCACAGGGTCGTTCGGGGGCTGTTTATGGTTTTCACCCACTAACTTTATGTCTCACTTGAGTCCTGATATTTTTAAATTATCATCGTATTCTCAAATCAGGAGTCCTGTAATCACGCGTGCGAGGTGTTGGTGCCACTCACGGGGCCGTTCGAGGGCTGTTTCGGGTTTTCACCCACTAACACCATGTTTTGCTTAAGTCCTGACATTTTTAAATTATCTTCGTATTCTCAAACTGGGAGTCCCATGATCGCTCGATAAGTTCCTACGAGTTACATTGGTCCCGTGCGAGGTGTTGGGGCCCCTGATAGGGCTGTTTGGATGTTCACCCACCAACGCCATGTTTTTATGCCTAAGTCCAGATATATGCAAATTATCATTGTATTCTGAAACTGGGAGTGCCATGATCGCGTAGTAATTTCTAATAAGTTACATTGGTCCCGTGCGAGGCGTTGGTTCCATTGACGGGGCCGTTCGGTGGTTGTTTTGGGTTTTTACCCAATAACGCCATGTTTTTATTCTTAAGTCTAGAAATATACCAATTATCGTCGTATTCTAAAATCGGGAGTCCTGTGATTGTGAAGTCAGTTCCTACTAGTTACATTGGTCCCATGCGAGGAATTGGTGCCACTCATGGGGCCGTTCGGGTGCTGTGTCTAGTTTTTCCCTTCTAACGCATTTTTTTAAGCCTAAGTTTAGAAATATACAAATTATCATCGAATTCTCAAACCGGGAGTCCCATGATCTTGTGGTAAGTTCCTACGAGTTACATTGGTCCCATGCGAGGTGTTGGTGCCAATCACGGCGTCGTTCAGGGGATGTTTTTGGTTTTCACCCACTAACACCATGTTTTTATTCTTAAGTCTAGAAATATGCAAATTATCATCATATTCTCAAACCGGGAGTCCTGTGATCACGCAGTCAATTCCTATGAGTTATATTGGTCCCATGTAAGATGTTGGTGCCACTCATGGGGCCGTTTGGGGAATGTTTTTTATTTTCACCCACTAATGCCATGTTTTTATGCCTAAGTCTAGAAATATGCACATTATTGTCGTATTCTCAAACTGAGAGTCCCGAGTTTGTGCGGTAAGTTCCTACGAGTTAGATTGGTTCCTTGTGAGGTGTTGGGGCCACTCACGGGGCCGTTCGGGGGTTATTTAGGGTTTTCACACACTAACGCCATGTTATTAAGCCTAAGCCTAGAAATATGCAAATAATCATCATATTCTCAAATCGGGAGTCCCGGTATCGCACGGTCAGTTCCTATGAGTTACATTGGTCCCATGCGAGGTGCTGATGCCACTCACAGGGCCGTTCGGGGGTGATTTTGAGTTTTCACCCACTAACGCCATGTTTTCCTCAAGTCCTGATATTTTTAATTTATCATCTTATTATGAAATCAGGAGTCCCATGATTGTGCGATAAGTTCCTATGAGTTACATTAGTCACGTGCGAGGTGTTGGTTACACTCACGGGGCCGTTCGGGGGCTATTTTGGATTTTCACCCATTAACACCATGTTTTTATGCCTAAGTCTAGAAATATGCAAATTATCAATGTATTCTCAAATCAGGAGTCCCGTGATCACACGGTAAATTCTTACGAGTTACATTTGTCCCATGCGAGGTGTTGGTGCCACTCATGGGGCCGTTCGGGGGGCTATTTTGGATTTTCACCCACTAACGCCATCTTTTCATGCCTAAGTATAGAAATAGGCAAACTATCATCGTATTCTCAAACCAATACTCCCGTGTTCGCGCGGTAAGTTTCTACGAGTTAGATTGGTCCTGTGCGAGGTGTTGGTGCCACTTATGGAACGTTCGGGGGATGTTTCGGGTTTTCACCCACTAACGCCATGTTCTTAAGCCTAGGTCCAGAAATATGAAAATTATCATCGTATTCTCAAAACGGGAGTCCTGAGATCGTGCGGTCAGTTCCTACGAGTAACATTGGTCCCGAGCAAGGTGTTGGTGCCACTCACTAGGCCGTTCGGGGGCCGTTTCAAGTTTTTGCCTTCTAATGCCATGTTTTTAGCCTAAATCTAGAAATATGCGTTATTATCATCGTATACTCAAATCGGGAGTCCTGTGATCATGTGGTAAGTTCCTATGAGTTACATTGGTCCCGTGCGAGGTGTTGATGCCACTCATGGGGTTGTTTGGGGGTTGTGTCGGGTTTTTACCTTCTAACGCTTTTTTTAAGCCTAAGTTTAGAATGCAAATTATCATCGAATTGACAAATCGGGAGTCCCGTGATCATGCGGTAAGTTCCTACGATTTACATTGGTCTCGTACGAGGTGTTGGTGCCACTCTCGGGGTCGTTCAGGGTCTGCTTTGGGTTTTCAGCCACTAACACCATGCTTTTATGCCTAAGTCTAGAAATATGAAAATTATCATTTTATTCTCAAACTGGGAGTCCCGTGATCTAGCTGTAAGTTCCTACGAGTTACATTGGTCCCTAGCGAGGTGTTGGTGCTCTCAAGTGGCCTTTCGGGGGCTATTTTGGATTTTCACCCACTAACGCCTTGTTTTTATGCTTAAGTCTACAAATATGCAAATTATCGTCGTACTCTATAACCGGGAGTCCCATGATCGCGCAGTAAGTTCCTACGATTTAGATTGGCCACGTGTGAGGTGTTGGTGCCACTCACGGGGCCGTTCGGGGGATGTTTCGGGTTTTCACTCACTAACGCCATATTTTTAAGCCTAAGTAAAAAAATATGAAAATTATCATCGTATTCTCAAACCGGGAGTCCCGAGATCGCGCGATCTATTTTAACGAGTAACATTGGTCCTGTGCGAGGTATTGGTGACACTGATAGGGCCATTCTTGGGCTGTTTCGGGTTTTCACACACTAACGCCATATTTTTATATTTTAGTCTAAAAATATGCAAATTATCATCATATTGTCAAATCGGGAGTTTCGTAATTGTGCGATCAGTTCTTATGAGTTATATTGGTCCCGTACGAGGTGTTGGTGGCACTCACGGGGTCGTTCGGGGGATGTTTTGGATTTTCACCCACTAAGGCCATGTTTTTAAGCCCAAGTCTATATATATGCAAATTATTGTCGTATTCTCAAATCAAGAGTCCCTTGAATGCGCGGTCAGTTCGTACGAGTTACATTGGTGCTGTGCGAGGTGTTGGTGCCACTCATGGGGCCGTTCGAGGGTTGTTTCGGGTTTTCACCCACTAACGCCATGTTTTTATTAAGTCCAAATATTTTTAAATTATCATCATATTCTCAAATCAAAAGTCCTGTGATCACGCGGTAAGTTCCTACGAGTTACACAGGTCTCGTACGAGGTGTTGGTGCCACTCACGGGGCCGTTCGGGGTCTGTTTGGGTGTTCACCCACCAACGCCATATTTTTATGCCTAAGTCAAGAAATATGCAAATTATCATCGTATTCTCAAACTGGGAGTCCCGTAATCGCGCGATAAGTTCCTATAAGTTACATTGGCCTTCTGCGAGTTGTTGGTGCCACTCACGGGGTCGTTCGGGGGCTGTTTTGGGTTTTCACCCACTAACGCCATGTTTTTATTCCTAAGTCTAGAAATATGCAAATTATCGTCGTGTACTGAAATCGGGAGTCCCGTGATTACGCGATCAGTTCCTACTAGTTTAATTAGTCCCATGGGAGGAGTTGATGCCACTTATGGGGCCGTTCGGGGGTTGTGTCAGGGTTTTGCCTTCTAACTCTTTATTTTTAAGCCTATGTTTAGAAATATAGAAATTATCATTGAATTCTCAAACTGGGAGTCCCCTGATCTTGCGATAAGTTCCTATGAGTTAGATTCGTTCCGTGCGAGGTGTTGGTGCCACTCACGGGGCCGTTCGGGGGCTGTTTCGGGTTTTCACCCACTAACGCCATGATTTTAAGCCTAAGTCCATAAATATGTAAAATATCATCACATTCTCAAACCGGGAGTCCTGTGATCGTGCGGTAAGTTCCTACGAGTTACAATGGTCCTGTACAGGGTGTTGGTTCCACTCACAGGGCCGTTCGGGGGATGTTTTGGGTTTTAACCCACTAACGCCATGTTTTTATGCCTAAGTCTAGAAATATGCAAATTATCGTCGTATTCTCAAACCGGGAGTCCCGTGATCACGCACTCAGTTCCTTCGAGTTATATTTTAGTCATGTACGAGGTGTTAGTGCCACTCACGGGCCGTTCGGGGGTTGTTTTGGGTTTTCCCCCGCTAACACTATGTTTCTAAGCCTAAGCCTGTAAATATGAAAATTATCGTCGTATTCTTAAACCGTGAGTCCGGAGACCACACGATCAGCTCCTATGAGTTACATTAGTCCCGTGCAAGGTGGTGGTGCTACACATGGGGCCGTTTGGGGGTTGTTTCGGGTTTTCACCCACTAACGGCATGTTTTTAAGCCTAAGTCTAGAAATTTGAAAATTATCATCGTATTCTCAAATTAGGAGTCCCGAGATCGCGCGATTAGTTCCTACGAGTAACATTGGTCCAGTGCGAGGTGTTGGTGCCACTCACGGGGACGTACGGGGGCTATTTCGAGTTTTCACCCACTAACGCCAAATTTTGCTTAAGTCCTGATATTTTTTAATTATCATCTTATTCTCAAGCCGAGAGTCTTGTGATCGCGCGATAAGTTCCTACGAGTTACATTGGTCTCGTGCGAGGTGTTGGTGCCACTCACGGGGAAGTTCGGGGGTTGTTTTGGGTTTTCACTCGCTAACATCATGTTTTTAAGCCTATGTCTGGAAATATGAAAATTATCATCATATTGTTAATCGGGAGTTCGAAGACCGCACAGTCAGTTCCTATAAGTTACATTAGTCCCGTGCGAGGTGGTGGTCCCACTCACGGGGCCGTTCTGGGGCAGTTTCGGGTTTTCAGCCACTAACGCCATGTTTTTATGCTTTAGACTAGAAATATGCAAATTGTCATCATATTCACAAATCGGGAGTCCCATGATCACGCGGTCAGTTCCTATGAGTTATATTGGTCCCCTACGAGGTGTTGGTGCCACTCACGGGGACATTCGGCGACTGCTTTGGATTTTCACCCACTAATGCCATGTTTTTAAGCCTAAGTCTAGAAATATGCAAATTATATTCATATTCTAAAATTGGGAGTCCCGTGATTGCGTGGTCAGTTCATGTGAGTTACATTGGTCCCGTGCGAGGGGTTGGTGTCACTCACGGGGCCGTTCGAGGCTTGTTTCGAGTTTTCACCCACAAATGCCACGCTTTGCTTAAGTCCTGATATTTTTAAATTATCATCGTATTCTCAGACCTAGAGTCTCGTGATCGCATGATAAGTTCCTACGAGTTACATTGGTCCCGTAAGAGGTGTTGGTGCCACTCACGGGGCCGTTCGGGTTTTCATCCACCAAAGCCATGGTTTTATGCCTAAGCCTAGAAATATGCAAATTATAATTGTATTCTCAAATTGGTAGTCCCGTGATCATGCGATAAATTCCTATGAGTTACATTGGTCCCGTACAAGGTGTTGGTGTCACTCACGGGGCCGTTCGGGGGCTGTTTTGGGTATTCATCCACTAACGCCATTTTTTATGCCTAATTCTAAAAATATGCAAATTAGCCTCGTATTCTAAAATCAGAAGTCCTGTGATTGTGCGGTCAGTTCCTAATAGTTACATTGGTATTGCGAGGAGTGGGTGCCACTCATGGGGCCGTTTGGGGATTGTGTCGAGTTTTTGCCTTCTAACGCTTTTTTTAAGACTAAGTTTAGAAATATCCAAATTATCATCGAATTCTCAAACTGGGAGTCCCGTGATCATACGGAAAGTTCCTACGAGTTAAAATGGACCCGTATGAGGTGTTGGTACCACTCACGGGGCCGTTCGGGGGCTATTTTGGGTTCTCACCCACTGACACCATGTTTTTATGTCCAAGTCTAGAAATATGCAAATTATCGTTGTATTATCAAACCAGGATTCCCGTGATCGCGCGATCAGTTCCTACGAGTTACATTGGTCCCGTGTGAGGTGTTGGTGCCAATCATGGGGCCGTTCGAGGGCTGTTTCAGGTTTTCACCCACTCACGCCACATTTTGCTTAAGTCTCGATATTTTTGCATTATCATCTTATTCTCAAACCGAGAGTCTCGTGATCGTGCGGTAAGTTCCTACGAGTTACATTGGTCCCGTGCGAGGTGTTGGTGCCACTCACAGGTAAGTTCGGGGGTTGCTTTGGGTTTTCACTCGCTAACATCATGTTTTTAAGCCTAAGTCTGGAAATATGAAAATTATCATCATATTGTTAAACCAAGAGTCTGGAGACTGCACAGTCAGTTCCTATAAGTTACATTAGTCCCGTGCGAGGTGGTGGTGCCACTCACGGGGCCGTTCGGGGGTTGTTTCGGGTTTTCACCCACTGACGCCATGTTTTTATGCCTAACTCTAGAAATATGAAAATTATCATCGTATTCTCAAATTGGGAGTCCCGAGATCGCGCGGTTACTTCCTATGAGTAACATTGGTCCCGTGCGAGTTGTTGGTGCCACTCAAAGGGCCGTTCGAGGGCTGTTTCGGGTTTTCACCCACTACCGTCATGTTTTTATGCCTAAGTCTAGAAATATTAAAATTATCATCGTATTCTGAAATCGGGAGTCCTATGATTGCGCAGTCAGTTCCTGCTAGTTACATTGGTCCCGTGCGAGGAGCTGGTGCCACTCATGGGGCCGTTCGGGGGCTGTGTCAGGTTTTTGCCTTCTAACGCTTTGTTTTTAAACCTAGGTTTATAAATACACAAATTATCATCGAATTCTCAAATCGGGAGTCCCCTGATCGTGCGTTAAGTTCCTACGAGTTACATTGGTCCCGTCCGAGGGGTTGGTGCCACTCACGGGGCTGTTCGGGGGCTGTTTTGGGTTTTCACCCATTAACGCCATGTTTTTATGCCTAAGTCTAGAAATATGAAAATTATCATCATATTCTCAAACCATTTGTCCAGTGATCGCGCGGTCAGTTCCTACGAGTCATATTGGTTCCATGCGAGGTGTTGGTGCCACTCACGGGGCCGTTCGGGGACTATTTTTGGTTTTCATCCACTAACGCCATTTTTTATGCCTAAGTCTAGAAATATGAAAATTATCGTCGTATTCTCAAATTGGGAGTCCCGTGATCGTGCGGTAACTTCCTACGGGTTAGATTGGTCCCGTGCGAGGTGTTCATGCCACTCACAAGGACGTTCGAGGGTTGTTTGTGGTTTTTACCTACTAACGCCATGTTTTTAAGCCTAAGCCAATAAATATGGAAATTATAAGCATATTCTCAAACCGGGAGTCCCGAGATCGTGCAATCAGTTCCTACTAGTTACATTGGTCCCATTAGAGGTGTTGGTGCCCCTCACAGGGCCGTTTGGGTGCTGTTTCGAGTTTTCACCCACTAACGCCATGTTTCCATGCCTAAGTCTAGAAATATAAAAATTATCATCATATTATTAAACCATAAGTTTTGTGATGGAGCGATAAGTTCCTATGAGTTACATTGGTCCCGGAAGAGGTGTTGGTGCCACTCACGGGGTCATTCGGGGAGTGTTTGGGTGTTCACCCACCAAGGCCATATTTTTATGCCTAAGTCTAGAAATATGTAAATTATCATATTATTCTCAAATTGGGAGTCCCGTGATCGCACGGTAAGTTCCTACAAGTTACATTGGTCCCGTGGGAGTTGTTGGTGCCACTCACGGGGCCGTTCGGGGGCTGTTTTAGGTTTTCACCCACTAACGCCATGTTTCTATGCCTAAGTCTAGAAATATAAAAATTATCATCGTGTACTAAAACTGGGAGTCTCGTGATTTCACAATCAGTTCCTACTAATTTCATTGGTCTCGTGCGATGAGCTGGTGCCACTCATGGGGCCGTTCGGGGGCTGTGTCGGGTTTTTGCCTTCTAACCCTTTGTTTTTAAGCCTATATTTAGAAATATAGAAATTATCATCGAATTCTCAAACTGGGAGTCCTGTGATTGTGCGATAAGTTCCTATGAGTTAGATTCATCCCGTGGGAGGTGTTGGTGCCACTCACGGGGCCGTTCGGGGATTGTTTTTGGTTTTCACCCACTACTGCCATGTTTTTATGCCTACGTCTAGAAATATGCAAATTATCATCGTATTCTCAAACTGGGAGTCCCGTGATCGCACGGTAACTTCCTACGGGTTAGATTAGTCCCATGCGAGGTGTTCATGCCACTCACGGGGCCGTTCGAGGGTTGTTTGTGGTTTTCACCTACTAACTCCATGTTTTTAATCCTAAGTCAAGAAATATGCAAATTATAATCGTATTCTCAAACCGAGAGTCCCAATATCGCGCGATCAGTTCCTACTAGTTACAATGGTCCCGTACGAGGTGTTGGTGTCACTCACAGGGCCGTTCGGGTGCTGTTTTGGGTTTTAACCCACTAACGCCATGTTTTTCTTAAGTCCTGATATTTTTAAATTATCATCATATTCTTAAACTGAAAGTCCTGTGATGGTGCGATAAGTTCCTACGAGTTACATTGGTCCCATAAGAGGTGTTGGTGCCACTCATGGGGCCGTTCGGGGTCTATTTGGGTGTTCACCCACCAACGCCATGTTTTAATGCCTAAGTCTAGAAATATGCAAATTATCATCGTATTTTTAAACTGGGAGTCCCATGATCGCGCCATAAGTTCCTACAAGTTACATTGGTCCCGTGCGAGTTGTTGGTGCCACTCACGGGGTCGTTCGAGGGATGTTTTAGGTTTTCACCCACTAACGCTATGTTTTTATGCCTAAGTCTAGAAATTTGAAAATTATCACCGTATTCTCAAGTTAGGAGTCCCGAGATCGCGCGATTAGTTCCTACAAGTAACATTTGTCCCGTGCGAGGTGTTGGTGCCACTCACGGGGCCGTTCGGGGGCTATTTTGTGTTTTCAGCCAGTAACGCCATGTGTTTATGCTTTAGACTAGAAATATACAAATTATCATCATATTCAAAAATTGGGAGTCCCGTGATCGCGCGGTAGTTCCTATGAGTTATATTGGTCCCGTTCGAGGTGTTGGTGCCACTCACGGGGAAGTTCGGTGACTGCTTCAGATTTTCACCCACTAACGCCAATTTTTTAAGCCTAAGTCTATAAATACGCAAATTATCTTCATATTCTAAAATCGGGAGTCTCGTGATTGCGCGATCAGTTCTTACTAGTTACATTCGTCTCGTGCGAGGAGTTAGTGCCACTCATGGGGCTGTTCGGGGGCCGTGTCGAGGCTTTGCCTTCTAACACTTTGTTTTTAAGCCTAGATTTTAAAATATACAAATTATCATCAAATTCTCAAGCCAAGAGTACCGTGATCGTGCGGTAAGTTCCTACAAGTTACATTGGTCCCGTGCGAGGGGTTGGTTCCACTCACGACACTGTTCGGGGGCTGAGTTGGGTTTTCACCCACTAACGCCATGTTTTTATGCCAGAGTCTAAAAATATGAAAATCATTGTCGTATTCTCCAGCCAGGAGTCCCGTCATCGCGCAGTCAGTTCCTACGAGTTATATTAGTTCCATGCGAGGTGTTGGTGCCACTAACGAGGCCGTTCGGGGATTATTTTTAGTTTTCACCCACTAACGCTATGTTTTTATGCCTAAGTCTAGAAATATGCAAATTATCATCGTATTCTAAAATTGGGAGTCCCGTGATCGCCCGGTAAGTTTCTACGAGTTAGATTAGTACCGTGCAAGGTGTTAGTGCCACTCAGATGGCCGTTAGGGGGTTGTTTCGGGCTTTCACCCACTAACGCCATATTTTTAAGCCTAAGTAAGAAATATGAAAATTATAATCTTATTCTCAAACCGGGAGTCCCGAGATCGCGCGGTCATTTCCTATGAGTTACATTGGTCCCGTTCGAGGTGTAGGTGCCACTCATAGGGCCGTTCGGGGGCTATTCCATGTTTTCCTTAAGTCCTAATTTTTTTAAATATTATCGTATTCTCAAATTGGGAGTCTCGGGATCGCGCGATAAGTTCCTACGAGTTACATTGGTCCCGTGCGAGGTGTTGGTGTGACTCACAGGGCCGTTCGGGGGCTGTTTTGGGTTTTCACCCACTAACGCCATGTTTTATGCCTAAGTCTAGAAATATGCAAATTATCGTCGTATTCTCAAATCGGGAGTCTCGTGATCACACGATTAGTTCCTACTAGTTACATTTTGTTCCGGTGCGAGGTGTTGGTGCCACTCAAGGGGACGTTCGAGGGCTATTTTGGGTTTTCACCCGCTAACGCCATGTTTTTAAGCCTAAGACTCGAAATATGAAAATTATCGCCGTATTCTCAAACCGGGAGTTCTGTGATTGCGCAATAAGTTCCTACGAGTTGCATTGTCCCGTGTGAAGAGTTGGTGCCACTCATGGGGCCGTTCAGGGGGGGGGGGGGTGGGTTTTTACCCGCTAACACCATGTTTTTCTTAAGTCCTAGTATTTTTAATTTATTGTCGTATTCTCAAACCAGGAGTCCCCGCATCGCGTGGTAAGTTTCTACGAGTTACATTGGTCCCGTGCGAGGTGGTGGTGCCACTCACAGGGCCTTTCGGGCATTAACGCCATGTTTTTATCCCTAAGTTTATAAATATGTAAATTATCGTCGCATTCTGAAACCGAGAGTCCCGTGATCTCATGGTAAGTTTCTATGAGTTACATTGGTCCCATACGAGGTGCTGGTGCCACTCACGGGGCCGTTCGTGGGCTGTTTTGGGTTCCACCCACTAACGCAATGTTTTTATGCCTATGTCTAAAAATAGGAAAATTATCATCGTCTTCTCAAACTGGGACTCCCATGATTGAGCGGTAAGTTTTTACGAGTTAGGTTGGTCCTGTACGAGGTGTTGGTGCCACTCACAGATGTTTCGGGTTTTCTCCCACTAACGCCATGTTTTCAAGCTTAAGTCTAGAAATATGAAAATTATCATCGTATTCACTAACCGGGAGTCCCGAAATCACGCGGTCAGTTCCTACGAGTAACATTGGTCCCGTGAGAGGTGTTCGTGCCACTCACGGGGCCGTTCAGGAGATGTTTTGGGTTTTTGCCTTCTAACTCCAAGTTTTTCTGCCTAACTCTAGAAATAGGCTTTATTATCAACGTATTCTCAAACCTAAAGTCCCATGATCATACGATAAGTTCCTACGAGTTACATTGGTCCCGTGCAAGGTGTTGGTTCCACTCACAGTGCCGTTCGACGGCTGTTTCGAGTTTTCTCCCACTAACGCCATGTTTTTCTTAAGTCCTGATATTTTTATATTATCATCGTATTCTCAAACTAGGAGTTTCGTGATCGCGCGATAAGTTCCTACGAGTTACATTGGTCCCGTGCGAGGTGTTGGTTCCACTCTCTGGGCCGTTCGTGGGCTAGTTTCGGTTTTCACCCACTAACGCCATGTTTTTTTCCCATGTCTAGAAATATGAAAATTATCGTTGTATTCTCGAGCTGAGAGTCCCAAGATCACGTGGTTAGTTCTTACGAGTTACATTAGTCCCGTCCGAGGTGTTGGTGCCACTCACGGGGCCGTTCGGAGGCTAATTCGAGGTTTCGCCCACTGACGCCATGGTTTTAAGCCTATGTCTAGAAATATGCAAATTATCCTCAAATTCTCAAATCGGGAATCCCGTGATCGCGCGGTCAGTTCTTATGAGTTATATTGGTCCCGTGCAAGGTGTTGGTGCCACTAACGGGGCTATTTCAGATTTTCACCCACTAACGCCATGTTTTTAACCCTAAGTCTAGATATATGCAAATTATCGTCGTATTCTCAAATCGGGAGACCCGTGCAACCGCGATCAGTTTCTACTAGTTACATTGGTCATGTGCGAGGTGTTGGTGCCACTCACTGGGCCGTTCGAGGGCTGTTTCATTTTTTCACCCACTAACACCATGTTTTTCTTAAGTCCTGATATTTTTTAATTATCATCGTATTCTCAAACTGAGAGTCTCGTGATCGCTCGATACGTTCTTGCGAGTTACATTGGTCCCGTGCGAGGTGTTGGTGCCACTCACGGGGACGTTAGGGGGCTGTTTCGGGTTTTTACTCACTAACGCCATGTTTTTATGCCTAACTCTAGAAATATGCAAGTTATCACCGTATTCTCTAACTGGGAGTCCCTGATTGCCCGGTCAGTTCCTACGAGTTACATTGGTCCCGTGTGAGGAGTTGGTGCAACTCACAGGACCGTTCGAGGGTTGTTCCGAGTTTTCTCCCACTAATGCCATGTTTTGAGCTTAAGTCAAGAAATATGAAAATGATCATCGTATTCTTAAACTGGGATTCCTGAGATCACGCGGTCAGTTCTTATGAGTTACATTGGTCCGTGAGAGGTGTTGGTTTCACTCACGATGCCGTTCAGGGGCGGTTTTGAGTTTTCACCCACTAACGCCATGTTTTTCTCAAGTCGTGATATTTTTTTAATTATCATCGTATTCTCAAATCAGGAGTTCCATGATCGCACGATAAGTTCCTATAAGTTACGTTGGTCCCGTGCGAGGTGTTGGTGCCACTCACGGGGCCATTCGGGGGCTGTTTTGGCTTTTAAACCACTAACGCCATATTTTTATGCCTAAGTCTAGAAATATGCAAATTATCATCGTATTCTCAAACCGTGAGTCATGTGATCGCGTGGTAAGTTCCGACGAGTTAGATTGGTTTCGTGCGAGGTGTTGGTACCACTCACGGGGTCGTTAAGGGGCTGTTTCGGGTTTTCACCCACTAACGCCATGTTTTTATGCCTAAGTCCAGAAATATAAAAATTATCGTCGTATTCTCAAACCGAGATTCCCGTGATCGCACGGTAAGTTCCTTTAGATTGGTTCCGTTCGAGGTGTTGGTGCCACTCACGGGGCCGTTAAGGTGTTGTTTCGGGTTTTCAACCACTAACGCCTTGTTTTTAAGCCTAAGTCAGTAACTATGCAAATTATTATCGTATTCTCAAACCAGGAGTCCCGAGATCGCATGGTCAGTTCCTACAAGTTACATTGGTCCCGTGCAAGGTGGTGGTGCCACTCACGGGGCCGTTCGGGGTTATTTTGAGTTTTCACCCACTAACGCCATGCTTTTATGCCTATGTCTAAAAATATAAAAATTATCATCGTATTCTCAAACCGAGAGTCCCGTGATCGCGCGGTCAGTTCCTACGAGTTACATTTTCGTGTCCTGCAAGGTGTTGGTTCCACTCATGGGGCCATTTGGGGGCTGTTTTGGGTTTTCACCTCCTAACGCCATGTTTTTAAGCCTAAGTCTAGAAATATGAAAATTATCTTCGTATTCTCAAACTGGGAGTCTCGAGATCGCGCGATCAGTTCCTACGAGTTACATTAGTCCCGTGCGAGGTGGGTGTGCCACTCACGTGGCCGTTCGGGGGATTTTTGAGGTTTTCACCCACTAACACCATGCTGTGCTTAAGTCCTGATATTATTGAATTATCATTATTTTCTCAAACCGAGAGTCCCGTGATCGCGCGGTAAGTTCCTAAGAGTTACATTGGTCCCGTGCGAGGTGTTGGTACCACTCACGGGGTCGTTTTGGGTTTTCCCCACTAACGCCATGTTTTTATGCCTAAGTCTAAAAATATGCAAATTATCGTCGTATTCTCAAACCGGGAGTCCCGTGATCGTGCGGTTAGTTCCTGCGAGTTAGATTGGTTCCGTGCGAGGTGTTGGTGCCACTCACGGGGCCGTTAAGTGGATGTTTTGGATTTTCACCCACTAATACCTTATGTTTAAGACTAAGTCTAAAAATATGCAAATTATCATCGTATTCTCAACCCAGGAGTCCCGATATTGCATGGTCAGTTTTTACGAGTTACATTGGTCCCATGCAAGGTGGTGGTGCCACTCATGGGGCTGTTCCGGGGCTGTTTCGAGTTTTCACCCACTAACGCCATGTTTTTCTTAAGTCCTTTTGAATTATCAAACAGGGATGTGACACCTCGACTAATTAAATACCGGGTAGCTACTCCTTTATTAAATTAATACAAAATGCCAAGTTGGTTAAGTTAATAGCATCACTGTCAAAAATATTTTAATAATTACTAACCACCTAGTATTTAAAAAGTGAGTTGCCAAATTTTAAGTTAACTCTGATTAAATGCAATAAGTGAAATATAAAGGATAACATAACCATTCACAATAAAGTCCAACTACAGTAATCATCAAATAATAATAAGTCTGGAGGAAATACTCCTCATAACAATCCCAATAATGAAACGAGTAAACAAGTCTGCATCCTGAATTAATTACAAACCAAAGTCTGAATAACTGAAATATAAAATGTCTCTAAAAGAAATGGGCGACATGCCCTACAAATGATGGAACTGAATAAGGAATCAAGACAAGAAAAAGAGGCGTCTACTATCAAGGCCCTGTAACTTCCACAACAGCTACAGCTCGTCACCTGAATAGAATTCCTATGCATGGTGTCCTTGTGGCTGGGCACCTAAAATGGTTTTTACAAAAAGATATATTTGAAAGCAAACGGGTCAGAGCCCGAATGTGGAGAATATTTTAAAAACAGCAAGTGTTTTAACAACATTTAAAACAATGAATGCAAAGTACATGTTAGGACGTGCTCTCACATGAAATACTCACCTCTCGACTAATTGTGCACTCCTAACGTACCGTACCCATTCAAGTGATTCTCATATCTAGATAAACCAACATAAGTTCTAGCCTTCCTACTCAAGTCACAATATGAATTCCCAATGTTATCACTTAAATAGATAGCTTTACTTAAACTCGGATTTTCAATTATCAGCATTACCATTTACTGGAGGTTATCCCCTTATTTATCTTCTCAAGGAGTTACTATAAATTATTCTCATAATTAAACATGACAATTATGTTCATTTAACCTAATCATACACATCATAAATATACAATACAAGCACCCCGAGGCTAAGCTTTGGTGCACACATACTCTGCTATCCATCCCGGAACATCACGTACATAAGGATTATAAATTCCGAATCTCTCAGGAATTGTTAGAATAAGCACCACACACAAAAATGGAGGCGAACATAATTCAACATATCCATGGTCACGTACATACCTACGATCCATAGTCAGCTGACTTAATAACTCACAATTAAGTCATTCCCTTGAACTATGTCCTCTAGGTACCAATTTAAATCCGGGCACACAAGGATTAGTTGGCCCTAAGCGAAACGTAAACCTCCCGTGATAGCAAGTATGGTAGGTATGTCCTACACATAAAATCATATACATATACTAAGAATGCACACATCTTAGTAATTACCATAATTTATTAGTGGTATACTTCTCATTCTTATACCAATACACGTGTCCCCGGTTTATATATACACATCATCCATTATCCTCACGTCATAATTAGTTATTCGCGTCCTAACCCATAATTACCATTTGGTTCAAATCATTCTTCTATATTTTACTCCCCAATATATCCCGAATATCCCAACTATATCAATTAGTCATCAAGGTAATGTAATCTCTACAATTAAACAAGGTTACGGGACACTAGGAATCAAACCAGGCCAAAAAGGCCAATCTGTCAACTCGTTAGAAGTCTCGTTCGAACGAAGTGGGAGTCTAACGAGATCTCGTTCGAACGAAAGGCATCTAACGAACATCCCACTCGTTAGAAGTCAAACTGTCAACTCGTTAGAAGCTCGTTCGAACGAGCTCGTTCGAACGACCTGGGCAGGTCTTCTAACGAGATGCCAGTTTCGAGCCCAGAATTTTCCTATCTCGTTTTTCTCTATTTTTTTCACCTCTAATCCCAAATAAAAATCGTCCCAACAGTATTTTAAGGTTTCTAATCCACCCTAAACATTTATAGGTCATAACTTAACATTTATATAGGGCTAAACATCATTTAATCATCAAATCTCCCCAATTTTTCCCAAATCTTATGAACATGAACCCTAGAAATTTAAAGTCTTCAATTTGCATAAATAAATCCGTTATTGTAACATAAAAAGTAGTAATTCTTTTAGTTCAATCACCCAACAACAATTCTACATGCAAACCTATATCATAATCTGAATTTATAACTCCAAATTACATGGGTTTTTACAAGTCTCCCAATACAATGCAATTTTATCAATTTCTAAGCATGGAAGAAGCATTCGCTTGAAATTAACGTAATTAAACCACTTGCCTTAGATAGTTCTCTGAATTTGGTGTTGGTGAATGGGTTGATTCTCCCCTTTCTCTATGGATTTCCTCCCAAGGTTGAAGATGGTGGTTTTCTCTTTGGGAACCTCTTCTAACTTCTCTCCCACTTCTTCCTATAACTCGCGTAGCCCTTTAGTTGGTTAAGTGCTGGTAATGGTTTAGTGGGTTACAAAATAACCTAATATTAAGTCCCAAAATTCGTTGGTTATTATTCCCAAAATTTCAAAATTACCAAAATACCCTTTTAAGTTGCCGGTATGGCCCGAAACTGCCCCGGGACCCAAACTAAACCCCCGGCTAGTGTTTTCTGACTATTTCGACCCTTCTGGACACGTTGGCGCACTCAAAATGACCATACGGTTGATAAAATTAAAATACACATTTTTTTAAATAATTATATTCCTGACGCGACTGTCACGCGCGTCCCAACAAAATTTCCCAAATTGCCGTATTTCAATCTCGCGACAATTTCAATAGTTTCAATATTCATATAACATCATATGTATACACATTATAATCAAATACCAACTCACATCTCGTTAGTATTTTATCCGGATTAATTCTCAATTAATTCACATTTAATTTAATTAATCCCATAAATAAATATCGATAAAAATGCGGGGTATTACAAAGGAGTCCCATGATCGCGAGGTAACTTCCTACGAGTTACATTGGTCCCGTGCGAGGTGTTGGAGCCACTCACGAGGCCGTTCCGGGGCTATTTTGGGTTTTCAAGCACTAACGCCGTGTTTTTATTCCTAAGTCTAGAATTATCCAAATTATCGTCGTATTCTCAAGCCTGGAGTCTCGTGATCACGCGGTCAATTCCTCCGAGTTAAATTTTGGTGCCATGCAAAGTGTTGGTGCCACTCATGGGCCCGTTTGCGGGTTATTTTGGGTTTTAACCAACTAATGACATGTTTTTAAACCTAAGTCTGGAAATATGAAAATTATCTTCATATTCTCAAACTGGGAGTCCCAAGTTCGAGCGGTCAGTTCCTACGAGTTACATTGGGCCCGTGCGAGGTGGGGGTGCCACTCACGGGGACGTTCGGGGGTTATTTCTAGTTTTCACCCATTAACACCAGTTGTTCTTAAGTACTGATATTATTGAATTATCATTGTATTCTCAAACCGGGAGTCCCGTGATCGCGCGATAAGTTCCGACGAGTTACATTGGTCCCGTGGAAGGTGTTGGTGCCGCTCACTGGGCCGTTCGGGTGCTGTTTTGGATTTTCACCCACTAACGCTATGTTTTTATGCCTAAGTCTAGAAATATGCAAATTATCGTCGTATTCTCAAGCCTGGAGTCTCGTGATCGCGCGGTCAATTCCTCCGAGTTAAATTTTGGTGCCATGCAAAGTGTTGGTGCCACTCATGGGCCCGTTTGCGGGTTGTTTTGGGTTTTAACCAACTAATGCCATGTTTTTAAACCTAAGTCTGGAAATATGAAAATTATCTTCATATTCTCAAACTGGGAGTCCCAAGATCGAGCGGTCAGTTCCTACGAGTTACATTGGGCCCGTGCGAGGTGGGGGTGCCACTCACGGGGATGTTCGGGGGTTATTTCTAGTTTTCACCCATTAACACCAGTTGTTCTTAAGTACTGATATTATTGAATTATCATTGTATTCTCAAACCGAGAGTCCCGTGATCACGCGATAAGTTCCGACGAGTTACATTGGTCCCGTGGAAGGTGTTGGTGCCGCTCACTGGGCCGTTCGGGTGCTGTTTTGGATTTTCACCCACTAACGCTATGTTTTTATGCCTAAGTCTAAAAATATGCAAATTATCATCGTATTCTCAAATTGGGAGTCCCGTGATCACGCGATAAGTTTTCACGAGTTACATAGGTCTCGTGCGAGGTGTTGGTTCCACTCACGGGACCGTTCGGGGCCTGTTTTGGGGTTTCACCCGTTGTCTCCATGTTTTTAAGCCGACGTCTAGAAATATGCCAATTATCATCGTATTCTCAAATCGAGACTTCCGTGACTGGGCGGTTAGTTCCTACGAGTTACATTGATCCCTTGCGAGGTGTTGGTACCTCTCACGTGACCATGGTAAGTATGGTTCATTTATTCGATAGTAATTGTTTAACAACAAGCTTTTTAAATTTATAGTATGTTTTATTTATGTCTTTTCATATTCGGTTTAATCCCAACCCTAAATGTTAGAAATGCCTAGGGCCAACCAACTCAATGGAAATCTAAATGTTCAAATCCACCAGTCAACAACAATTCAAATAATAATGTGATATATTAGAAATTCCTAGGGCCAAGCAACTCAATGACCATTTAAATGTTCAAATCCACCAGTAAACTGCATTTCAAAAATCCCAAACAACAACTTAAAGCAAGTGTCATATAAAAAGTAACGAGGGTGAAGAGGTAATAAGTAAATATCAACATCTAAAAAAAGAGCAGACTTGGTCGGAATGCTAAAATGATGAAAAGGAACATTACCCATAGCAGCTCCAAAGAGGCATCGTAGTAACCCCATAGCAGCCCCGTAGCACCCCATAGCATCCCCGTAGTAGCCCCATAACAGCTGCTACCATAGAAGCCCCAAACCTTACGCAAGAATTAAGTACCTAAAATATTCCAAACCAAGAAAATAAAAGAAATGAAAAGAAAGAAAATATGAGACCATAAACACAATAAACCAAATTGATGATGATGATGATGGTTGTGGTGTATCTATACATGTGTCACTATGCCTCTTCTAGCGTAATGATGGTTACGAAATGAATACGTTGTTCTAAAATAAGTTATCAATGCAATCCCTCGTATCTACATTTAAATGTCAATATACTTATTCTGAAATGAAGCATAGTTCTCTAGAATCAAAATATGAGCATGTTTTGGATTTGCCTGAGAAATTTTGTCCAAAGTCACAAACATTATGTCAATAAAAAAAACTCATTCAAGTTAAACCTTGGGAACATATAAACGAAATAATTTCTGGAGGGGGGGGGGGGGGGAATTAAACACGATATGTCAAAAGAATATAGAATTAAGCGAATGTAATTCATGCATGAAAAACATGTCATTCATGTACCTGAGAGTGATTTCATGGACTTTTGAAGAGAGATAGAGCGAGAGCGAGAGAATTGAGAATTAGATTTTAAAAGAATCAAGTCAAAACACTACAGAGCAGTTTCTAATGTTGAAAATATTGTAACAGTATTACCGGAGCAAGAAAGCCTTTAGCAGCTACTTTTTGTCCAATATCCCCCCACATCTTCTTCACGTAATATCGAACTGTATGTACATATTACAAACAAATCAATAACAAGACTAAATTGAAATCAACTCTGATGAAATCACATTTCCAAAAGGTAAAAATAAAATGAAATTGATAACATAAGAAGAGTTCAGTCATAATTTTCATCATTTCAATAATTTAACAATAATAAGAGACTCGGTCCATCAACTCAAGGTATATGCCTGGTTTTCAATTCAGCAATCACAATCAACGATTTACACAGTAATAATCAAAATTCAAACTGCCTATTACGCATAAAAGGTTATCAGTGTTACTGTTAATAATTAACAAATTAGAGCTAATTTATTCACTACTTGGTAAAAACATAGGACCTACTAATCAAAGGTTTTTATCAATAATATCAGTTGTAATATACTCACAGAAACATCTCAACCCATACAAATAAATGAAGACTGAAATCTGGTAAACAAATCACAACAACAGTTATAATAGCCCTAAGTTAGAACTCCATAAGATTAAAAATGATGGATCATGGGTGGGTTTCACATATGAACGATTCATCTTTTTTCTTTGAATGCAGGGGATAGGGCACGATCGTGAGAACCGCTACTATAAAGCAACCACAGTGAAAGGATGAGTTGTTTGTGATCCTGGACTCATTTTTTATGCATATAGGGGGCTCGTCAACAATAATGAAAGGTGTTTCGAAACCCAACACCTCAATAATACCCTAACGTGTGAGATAAACAGAATACAAAAACAACAGATAGAAATTACCATTTGTATGGAATAAGGCCAATTACTAGGAGTGAGGGTGACAAAGAATATCAGCACAAGGGATAATGTACGCAAGCTGACCATAAAGGAGCCGAATATGAATTCCCCATGTGCTATATCAATTCAACGTACGTCCAAGGTGGCCAAGTATGATATAATCTCTGTTAGTGATGAAATGAAAAACTTGATCACCAGCCCAAGTTAATCAAATAGTTCATAAACTTAGAAAACTTAAGTTTAGGGATACTAAGGCCCACTATTTTGCAACAAAACCACCTAAACCCAATGAACCACTAATTGAAACCAATTCTGAGCACAAAAACATGACATTGGCAACCATTTCCATCTCAAATGATAAAGAAAAAACATGAGCTTAATAAAATCCATGTCATCAATGGAGATTACTCACAAAGATCAAGTTTATTCTATTATAGAATTTGTCGGAGGACCTTTCTTTGACAAATAATACTGACACTGACAAGAACAAATCAGCAAAGGAACTTAATTTCGATTCAAAATTTAGGAACCTCTCCCTTAAGGGAAAATAAGAGAGTGTAGAAGATACTAATGGGAAAACCAAGATAAGTAGGGTGGTGTATGCTCCTCTTTTGTCGAACCGTGGAGGAATGGGGGCTAAAGGCCAGAGGAAATTTTGATTTCAATCTCAAAAGGGCCAAAGAAAACTCATAACTTTAGAAATAGGCTTAATGGATGTGCCAATAGTAATCGATATGAGAAATTTGGAGAGAAATAATGATAGTGATGAAGTGAAAGTTGATGGATTATGGTGGTCGGGGCAAATAACCACAAAGGCGATCTTAATGGTCTTGTGGAACTGCCATGGAGTCAGGCAACCCTAAATAGTCTGTATGTTAAAGGAGACAATGATGACCATAGTGCTCATCTTTTGATTTCAAAATCTAGTGGACCTAACTGGTGTAGTTTATGAATGGAGTTAACTTTGAAAATCAGGAAAAGCTAAATACTATCATTCCTCTTCATGAATAGGATTAAGAACATAAGATAAACTAATATTTATTTTACTTAAAAAAGCATCTTTCAGTGAAATCCTAATAAAAAAGGGTGGAGTACCTTTGTAAAGGAAAAAGTTAGTAATACTGCTGGTACTGTCAAGGAGCATGTTGACATCTACAAAGACAAAGTATAAGAAAAGTTAGTCCACAGTTGAGATTGCACGAGTCTAACACAGAGCATGCGTCAAAGACACATAAGTGCACAACCTCCTAGGCATGATAACAATTGGATCTTCTCTCTAATAAAATAAAATCACTGACTGGATTAATTTGTCATAACCAGTATTCACTTTATTATGACCCTCAATGTTATTTTCAATTACAATGCCTACTATCTTAAGATACTAAGACCTCTTAGTGAACTTTCATATACTAACCTTGCAGAAGTTGATTATAAATATTTTTCTTGGTCTTACAATTGTCTCTCCGACATTAATACTTTGATGTTAGGACTATTTCACATCATAATTAATGAATTAGATGGTTCGATCAGTTAGAAAGAAGTTTAATAAGGTGTGTGACCACTACTTCACGTTTTTCTTGTTAATTTATGAAAGGACTATGATATTTCGTCATCTCGTTCTTTTATAAGATAAAATCAAGTGTTGAGCGTCTAAAACTAACTAACATTTCACTCCCCTATTGAAGATCTTATCCTCTAGCACGTAAATTTAGTGAAGTCAAGCCACAAGGAGAAAGCATCAAACAAATAAAGCCACAAACTTCACTCACAAATAAACATATTGAAATATCAAATTTCATAAGACAAAATGATGACACATACATATAAGTTGAATAAAGCATACCAGATTGAATTGTTTTTCACATTTCCTCTCAATTATCTGCAACCAAAAGAGAGAAAATTATTAAAACTTATCCATCTGAACTCGTAATAGAATCGAAAGGAAAGTTAAATTCACCATTAAACACATTCTCATAAAATTTATCCAAGAAAATTACCTGAAGAACCTTTTACATACACGATTTTGGGCCACAAGAAAAAGATCCAAAGACAACTGGGCATGGTCTAAACTTTAGCTCTTTTGTATACAAATGAAAAAAGAGTTATTAGTAACCTTAAAATCATTCAACGTTTGCACACAATCTACTTTAGTTTTAACAAATAGAAAATAGAAATAAGAGTGCCAAAATTATATTAGATATTGCATTACTATTTACGTACTAGAAAAAAAATTATACCAAAGCTTCTCTGGTAGGGAGGTCAATTATTCTGCTTTGACTGGAAAGAATCTACGAAAATGAAAAATCACACCAAATCATAGAAATAGCTCCTACAAAAAGATTAAGATTGTAAGGACACAATTCTACGATTGAGTCTCAATGTAGTGGTGGTTTAATTCCGAACAAAAATGTTTGAGTCATAGGATAGTGTCATGTGTAACCTTCAAGCCTATGACACGTTAAAGTTGAAGATGTAGCGGCAAAGAGTATAAAGCTTTATCAAATGCCGAGTTTGTGTGCCTAGTTTCTACGTCACCAACATAGTTCCAATTTCTCCCAAGGTATGAATGCATTACATATATATATATAGGAGCTTGGAACAATTCATATTGGGTGTAAAATTATTTTAAATTGTTGTCTATTTTCAGAAAGATTTAATTAAAACTTTAAAATAAAGTAAATAAAGTTTCTGGCCTAAAACTCAATTTTTCAGCTTTCTGGAAGTTCATTCGAAGTTGTCGTTCAAACGAGCTTTTTTTTCGAACGATAATGTTGTTCGAACGAGGTTCGCCAACGAGTTCCCCAATTGGCCACTGGAATGTCGTTCGAATGAGAATGATGTTCGAACGAGAATTCCAACGAGATTTCTAAAGAGTTCAACATTTATACACTGGAACTTCGTTAGAAGGATCGTTCGAATGATACTTCGTTCGAAAGAAAATCTCGTTCGAACGAGATTTGGCAAGAATAGTTTTGTTACAGTTTTCCCCACTTTCCCACTTTTGTTCCCACTACTTTTTTGGCAAAATAATTATGGGCGGGAACTAACTTTTTCTAATTAACTTTTTCATCCTATTCCAACTCCTAGAGAGTTTTGAGAGTTCAACTTTCCAAGAAAAAGTTCATGGTTTTGAGTGTTAATTTTTCAAGAAAATCTTTAAAATACTTATGTTTTACACTCATAGTTTGTTTATCCAAGTTCCTCTCTATATATACTTTGCTTGGAGTTTGGCATCGATGTGATCTCTACCATTTGAAGAGAAGTTTGGGTTTGCTTATAAATCCCACAAATAAGAAGAAGGTTTTTAGTTATGGCATTCTCACATGGTAAAAGGCACTATGTGTGGTTGACGGTTGCTTCCTAGTTCCTCATTGGTGGATTCCAAGGTTCCGGTGGAGTCCAAGATTGTCAACTAAGAGGCGATCGTTACAAGAAGGAGCATCAGGGTTTGAAAGGAGTCAAGTCGAGTGTTGTATGTCTTTTTGCTTGTACTTGTAAAATACCATACTTAGTGGACTTAAGGCTTGGTTCGTTCGAGGTTTTTTTCCGTTGTGGGTTTTCCTTGTACATCGCAGCGTAGTGATTTATTTGTTTATTTTATCTTTTGCATAAATCACCTAGAACGCATGCTTAGGTAAAAAGATAAAATTTGGTTTAAATCACTACTTACTTAATTTGGCACTAAATTAATTTGGGTAATGTTTATGATTATTTAATTCAAGTCATTAATTTTATTGGTTAAAATTGGTTTGGCCTAATTTGGTAATATTGAAAATATGAATTAGGAAAATTTCTAGGGCTTGAGTTGAGTTAATTTATTTAAGTGAAATATCCATGTGTCATTTAATTTAATTTCACTTTGGTTTAATTTTAATTTGAAAAAATTAAAATTTGTGAATTTGTTTAATTGAACCATCTTCGCTTACGCATCTTTAAAAGGAAATTGAAATTACTTTTTGTAATAAGATTTTAAAATTGGGGGCCCACGCATTTTTGAAATTGGTATCAGAGACAAAACGATAAATTACTTCGTTAAGATCCTTTACATATTTTTGGCTAAAATGGAATTTTTCCCATTTTCTAAATTTCCTATTTTCGATGGTTCTAACTACGCGTATTGGAAAGTGCGAATGAAATCGACACTTAAATCTATCGATGAAAGAGTTTGGTTATCTGTCATTAACAGGTGGTCCCCACCTACTCACTTGGTAGATAATGAGTGTGTTTCCAAACCCGTTGATAGATGGAGTGAGAATGAATTCAAATTATCTAATTTTAATTCCCGAGGTTTAAATGCCTTATTTAGCGTGGTCACACCGGATGAATTCCATCACATTATGACGTGTGAAATCGCTAAAGAAGATTGGTATATTTTACAACTCACTCATGAAGGTACTAGTGTCGTTAAAGCTTCGAAACTCCAAAACCTCACCACTCAATATGAAACCATCAAAATGAATGAAAAAGAAACCTTTGATGAATTTTATGCTTGACTTTTTGATATTGTTAATCCATCTTTTACTTTGGGAGAGAAAATACTCGACAACCGAGTAGTAAAGAAAATTTTAAGGTCCCTACCCAATAGATTTATTCCAAAACTGACTATTTTAAATTTTTTACCAACTTTAGCCTCTACAAAATTAGAATAGCACGTAGGTGATTTACAAACCTATGAACTGGACATGTTTCTCTCTAAAACTGAAAAGAAAATAGAAAAGGGCGTTGCTTTAAAAGCCCTAAAAGAGGAAAAGCAAGTAGTAGAGTGTGAAAGTGATAGTGACTAGGAAGATATGGCCTTGTTTGCTAGGAAATTTTGAAAATTTCTTAAATATAACAAAGATAAATTTAAAAATGATTTTAAGAAATTTGAAGTTTCTAAGCGTGATAATGCTGAAAAGATCCCTAAAACTCCTGAAGAAAATTTAAATAGGGATGAGTCAAATAGGTGTTTTGGTTGTGAAGGGTATGTCCATAGGGCTTTTAAGTGTCCCACTAAACTAAGGAGAGAGGGTAAGCAATCTATTTCATATAATGCAACCCTTAGTGATAGTGATAAGGAAGAGGGACTTGATTCCCCCGCTAAGCCCAACTTTGTGGCTTTTATGGCTAGTCATGTGAGCACTGATAATGAATCTTCCCATGAAGATATTCAAACACATGACACTTTCGTGGTCAAAATTTATGATTCCCTTATTTTTTATGGTAGTGAGAGTGAAGAAGAGAGAGAGAATGAAAATGATGAGGTTGATGTGAGTGAGCTTCAAAATGCTTTTCAAGAACTTTATGAAGAATTTATTAAATTAAAAAGAGCTAATTTGAAGTTAGAAGGGTGTTTAAAAGAGCGTGTCAAGGTCGTTTATGATAGTGCGTTAGTGGAAGACCTTAGGACACGAGAGAGAGCTCTTCGAGAGAAGCTTGAATATATAGAAGGCGAGAGAGATAGCCTTAGAGGTTTAATGGAATCCTTAAAAAAGGAGCTTCTCGAGTTTGAAGAGAGAAATATTTTATTAGAGTCTAAAATTGTAGAATTAGAAAATAAATTAAAAGACTCTAGTAAAGTCAAATTTCATTTGGAGTGTCGTTCGGAGAAATTAGATAAAATTTTAGGAACGGTCCAAATTAAAAATGACACTTGTGGTTTAGGCTTCGATACTTGTAATGAATCTTCTTATAAATCCAAAACCCATGTTTTAGGAGAATCACCTAGGAAAGCCTTTAGAGATCAATCCTTAGGTACCAATTTTTGACGTGTTTTTACTTGTGCACATTGTGGTAAAAAAGGTCATCTTAGGAAATTTTGTTTTGATCTTAAGCGACGTCCTAGAAAAACCCAACGTAAGGCAACCAAGGTAGCCAAGATTTCTACGCCCTGAGATCATCATTCGTCGTTAGTTTGGGTTAGGAGATTCGACTTGGGTTAGGAGATCGTCGTTCGTCGTTAGTTTGACACCTATATGAGGGTATGCAGTTGTTGGGTTAATTGGAAGGGTTCCCCCCTTTGGCATGACTTCCACGATATACGTCTTTCTTTTGAGGGGAATCAGTACGTGTGGACAAGCCATTTGATATACCTGAGTGTATATGAATTGCCTCACTATATACCTCATGGGGACAGTATGTGTCATGTACGTGAATGAGTTTCCTATGATATACCTCCCGTCATAACTTCGGTCAAGTGGTACGATTCGGGGGGAACTATTTAATATAATTCAAAGGTAATTGGCCAATGGAAGGTGAGAGTCATATCTCTTAGGCTAAATGCGACCCACCAGACCAGCGCCTATCACAAAGTGACCCCCCAATTACGGGATAAAATTTGGTCAATAGACATGCTCTTTGGTGATGTAGTGTGCAAAATGCATGATTCTTAATTAGCATATTATGGAGATAGAATCCTTATTGAGCAAGATGAGCATTATACTAAATAGGGGATAATTTACAAGTATAAAAAGTAAATCTAACATGGAGTATGGAGATTAAACTAAGCATGGATATGTGAGTGATGTGTGAATATCTACAAGTGAGTGTGTGGTAGTGAACCTAAGCATGGATCAACAATAAGTGGTGTGTGACAAGTGTGAGTAAGCATGGATATATACAAGTGTGATAAGTGGAGGTGTGTGTTAGTAACACCTAAGCATGGATATTCTAAATGGTGTGTGAAACATGTGGATATAAGTGATCCTAAGTTCACGTAGAGTGAAGTGTACGTGGAGAGTATTTACAAGTGTGTGAGTGAGTAGTGATATAAGCATGAGGTATATATGTGAAAGAAATAATAGAGAAGAAAAACAAAACACTCATGCAAACTGAGCCTAGCCCTCTTATGAAAAAGCATCCCCAACAGAGTTGCCACTGTGGCCATCTCGGATTCATCTCCTCTTTCTCCCGTGGGGCGGGGAACAAAGGGGATAGAAAAAGATCTCACGCCCTCTTACTCTAGGATCACTTTAGTCGTCATCGGTGTGGGGTAATTTTAAAGAGATAGAGTCTTTGACCTATTTTGTATAAAACAGGCAAAAGAATATGTCGCCGCCTCGAGAGAGCGACATCAAAGATAAACTGATGCTTATGAAACCAATAGTTCGAAGGGTTCGGGGGCTAAGTGACTAAATGGGAAGGTTTTAGGTGTGACACCCCTCCTAATAAAATATCGGGCGATCACTCCTGTACCAAATTAAAATAAGAATCGCACAAGGTTCATTCTTAGCATCACTGTCGGAAACTAAATTTATTACAAATAACCTATTAGGATGGCGTCAAAATTTTATTTAAATAGTCTTTTTAATCAAACCAACAAAGCAAAGTCATCACACAGTTTATATAAATGAAACTGAAAATAAATAAAATAACCTAACACTCGATTTAAAGTAATACAATCAAATCAAAGGCCACACAAAAAGGTGGTAGAAGAATAAATAAATACAATTGGGATTTCAACCCGAATGTCCATAGTACCTCCTATCTAGATCTCAAGGATGGAAACATCTACAAGAAACCAGCATGCATCCACAACTACTTCAACATGCGTCTGACTAAAAGGAATCATCATTCAGGCGTCCCTGTGTCTAGACACCTATATATATAGTATATAGCAAGAGAGGGGAAAAAGAGATAAATGGGTCAGAGCCCGATTTGTGAAAATATTTTGCAAGAGAATAAATGCTATATTTTTAAATATGTTTTACCTCATATTTAAAGTTGGTATCGCACTCCCATGAGATACCACTCACCCCTCTTATAATAGTGCACGCCTATCGCATACATAACAAACAACCTAATTAAGCTACCCTGCCTAACTAATCCGTTGCACCCAAACTCTAAAAATCCTAGTTAACCCAAGTACTAAGGGATGAAATTCTCCCCATTACCAACACTGCTCTATATTCATGCGTGGGGTGTCTCTCAAAGCGAAATCTAAACAAGGAACCCCTCGATACATGATACGACGCAAATATTGCGTATTTCACCCATTAACCTACGCGTTATTAGCCCCCTCGGGTATCTTAATCCCTATATTTATGCTCGTTAACTAGACAACCTCGGATTTCTATGTTAACATGTTTTGTAGGGGTTAATTGAGCTTTTGTAGGTATTTGGATGCTTAGTATGAAGTTCAGATGCCTTCCGGTGAAGTTCCGTACACAATCGCACGCGCAAGGGCATTTTAGTCTTTTCATAGCTTGGGTACCTGGCCCTACATCTCACGGAAGTTTTAGCCCTCCTCGCTAGCTTCACGTGGCTTTGAACGGTGCGCGATTCCGATTCATAACGAAAAAGTTACGGTGATTTCAGCGGAGGAAAAACAAGGAAGCAAAAGAGGAGAAGGAGAAAGAGAAGAAGAAGAAGAATGCAGTAGGTTGCTGCATTCTGCCCTGCTTGATCGATCGATCGATTCTTATGGTCGATCGATCGACCATTCTGATTTGCTGAAGTTTTGCCTAGGTCGATCGATCGACCAAAGGGGTCGATCGATCGATGCTCTAGTTTCTGCAGATATTTTGCCTTCTTTTTCTTTCTTCTTTATTTTTATTCCAACTTACTATATAAGCCAAATTTTGTTGTAATAACATAGATATCAGTAGAGGCACGATTTTAGGTTAGTTTTAGTTAGGGTTTTGGGATTTTGCTTGGTTCTTCTTCAATTCCTCTTGGTTTGACACCCCATGTGGATTGTATGTTGACTATTCATCTTCCCTCTTCCTTTAATATAGTTGTATTTCTTCATTTCCTTGCTTTCTAGATAATTTCCATGCTTTCTAATTAGGTTTTCTTGCTTTAATTATTGTTTTCTTAGTTAATTAGTTTAATTTAGTTTAATTCATGCTTAGCACCTAGATAAATAGGGTCGGGATTGCATTTCCGCCATTTTCGGGTTCGGACCTCGAAATTTAGGGTTTCGTGTAAAATCGCATTTAATTGAAACCTCACGTATTAAAGTCGGATCATTATGCGTTTAACTTTCTTTGTCATGCAACGTTAGTGTTTATAGCGATTATCCGAATTTAATCCACGTGTGACCATTTTCCGTTAAATGTTTAATCTCTCAACTTTGGCTTAAATTCCTTATTGCGTGATGTTTATGCTTAATTGAAAATGATCGATTAAATTTCTTTCGAGCCGGAATTCTAATTAGTAGTCGTTTAATCCGTGAATGCGTGTGTGCGATCCCGATCCTCGCTTTACTTTTGTTTAGCGTTAACTTATTCTTTTCTTTTGCCACCATAACCACACATCACCTTTTCTTATTTCTTTTACACCACTTTTATTCCTGAAGTAATTAAAATAATTAACATCTAAAATTCAATCACTCCCTGTGGATTTACGATACCCGACTTACCGCTGTGCTTGCTTGTCAAGTGTAGTAGTAGCTTAGGTTTTCTTTGTATCACGGCGGCGAATCACACGACGATTGTGCACTTTACACGCGCACACTTTTTCCGCCCGATCAATACACTACTACCTGGCAATGTTGATCGTCAAGATCCATTAGGCCCTCAGCACCTGACGCATATATAAGACTCATATATAAGACTCATATATACATATACATATAGCTCTTACTATAATTTCTGATTCATAATCATATAAATCCGAAAATAAATCTATCGAAAAGGGGAAAAATACACCTTATTAGGCTTTTCACTTTATATACATAAGTTTACTATATGATGTCTCATTTTCATATACAAAAAATATACTATACGCAACCAGTATATGATTATACCTATCACAAACATAAATATAATACCCATCCCATCGAGCCATAACTCGAGGATGCCGTCTCATAGTGCCGATCCCAAATCTAGGTTTACTCACTATACCTCGGTACCAAGCCAGACTCACTCAATGGTCATGGTAAAATATACACAACGGTGGAGGCGATCATGTTCCCCCTGCCAGTCGAGTACACACATCGCACTCGAATGTGGGACAAGATGACCTGGGGATATACTCACCCTGCTCCTCAAGTTAAGGGATTCACGCACATAGCGCAACCTCCCTGAATTGCACTAGAGAAAAATGTATATGGCTGTTCCAACCCTACGCCAAAAGAAAGCCCGTGGAATTAGACTCTAAATACACATATACCAAACACACATAGATATATGTGTATTCGTATCATACAATATATACTATATTCACATCGTATATATATATATATATATATATATATATATATATATATATATATATATATATATATATATATATATACAATTATCACTCCTCAACTGGATACATGGCTATAATTGTAAATCGTAAAATGATATTTAAATATTCCCTTACATAAATATACCTCGCACCTTGATCTCTGTTAGGGATTTATATACTCTCTAAAAATCCCAATTCATAACCATTATATAAGTATACCCTCAAATTATCTTTAACCTATAACCCAAATTCCATCCTAGTCGCCTCATAGTATTTACTCAATTAAAGTAGGCATAATATTTCCTTACCTACGCGAACAATTATTTCCATAATCACTCACTGAAATATTCCTTCGAGTGTTACTCATCTTAAACACACTTGATTAAATATGTCATGGATCCCATTTTCCATGAACCTAAAGTTTACATACCATTAGGAAATTTATTTAGAGGTCCCCACTCTATTTTAGGAGCCCTAAACATTTAATTCCTCAATCTATTTATTTTCTTCGAAATTGTACTTTTAGTGTCGCACATCTTAGCACCCTCCTAGCCCCTATAAATTTCCTCAAATGGCTAGATATTAATTACCTAAATGAATCTTCATTTAACTAATTAAATAAACTAGAATCAATTAAAATTGGAATTTATTCCATATAATTAACCCTAGGCAAAATTGCCAAAAATCCTGAACGATCGATCGATCGACCTTGGGCCATCGATCGATCGATCGACCTTGGGCCATCGATCGATCGATCGCTCCGGACAGCTTCTTCTCCGAGAAGCTATTTTGTCTATTAAAGCTTTTCCCAAGCTTTTATATCCTCACATAATTTCCTACAACCTCAATAAACTACATATATTCAAATGAAAAAGGGTTCTAAACATCCTAGAACCCATAACCAACAATAAATTTTAATTAAATCCTAGGTTTCTCAAATTATTAATTATTCGGGGTTTACTCGTTTAACTTCTGAAAACCCATTTTGATTCATGAAAACCCAACCCCAAAATCATCTAATTTGTTATTTCCAAATTATAATATGAGATTTATGCTTAAAAGGAAATAAAGCAAGTAAACACTTGCCTTGTGGATAAAATCCGACGACCTCGAGTCGAATCTCGCGGAGTTTGGCCGGAACCTCTATTTTCTTTTTTTTTCATTTCCTCTCCTCTTTATTTTTTTTCTTTTTCCTTTATTTCTTTCCTTATCTCGTGCCTTGTATAGGGAGAAATAAGGGTTTATCCCTTTAAACCCAAAAATGACTCGTTTACTCAATTGCGAGTTCCTTTTAATCTAAAAATTCCCGGAACTCAATTATGACCTCCGGATACTTTATTCTGACTATCTCGGCCATTTCGAGGCCAACCACGCACTCGAAATATCCATATGAGGTACTTGACCGCAATCCACAATTAAACCCAATACATCTCAATGCGGGTTTTCCCATTAAAATATTATTTTTTGTCGCTTTATCCAACTGCGATATGTAATTAAAATAATCCAACTCATTTACTTAGTCTTAAAAGTAAATAAAACACACACCAGTAATAATCAAATGTTCATAAACTCCAAAATTTATGTTCACAGAATTTCCTTTAATCTCCAAATTACACCCACTAATGTAATTTAATAATCCCTAAAAGTGCGGGGTGTTACATACTTCCCCCCTTACAACGGAATTTCTCCCTCGAAATTCGGATATAACCTTGTACCACCAACCTAGGATCGCTACTTACACTACGTCTTAGTACACCAAAGTCGAAAGTTGCTGATACAATGGCCGCCTACCGTATTCCACCTATCTCAAGGCGTGCGTTCAAACGTACTAGCTTCAACAGAAGCTTATCTAAATCTATGCATGCTATAACATTACCTCGATCGTAAGGTTGACTCTAAAGTCACATTATACTTAGTGCTTCTATAGCCGCATGTATTTAAAACGAGCCTACACCCACCGCTCTAATTTATCGATCCCATCGGAGATCCGTTATTCTAGGCGTCCGCCTATTCACATCAGGACATCTTATTTCCTTCAAAAATAGACTACTCTAGTGCTTAACTATTCCCATCAGTCTTATCAGTTATCTTAGGCATGCTACCCCTTATAGCCCCATACACTTGGATTATCGCGTACCTCTTACGACATTCCATCCAACACACTCCAAATTCATTATGACTGCCTCACGACATTATCTTAGACTTTATATACTACGCCCTTTCTATTTCAGGCGGTATGTAAAACCAATCTACCAAGGTGCCCATACACCTATTTGGACCCTTGCCTATTTGCACAACCATTATAAACGTCCGATACGTATTCTCTCTCATAAAAATGGGCCTTATTTCCTCAGCGTAATACTAATACATGGGTCTTCCCAACCCGCCAAAATTCCATTCTTTCTATACGTGGAAATCCCATCCTTATCAAGGTTAACCAACCAATCTTTCCATGGTTAACTCACAAAAATCTTCCTATATCAGCGGCACTAACTATGTTGAACTTACTCCCTAATAATCCTACGATACAAGTGTTTTCCTACCCATGTAATGAGTACTAACCTAAATTGTGTCCCCAATGTCCAATACCTTTATCAACTCCTGACATTTACTTGGTTGCATGCGTGGGATGTCTTGCAAAGCGAAATCCAGACAATGAACCCTCCCATTACACTATTCCCTCGCCTCGTCGGTCATTGAGATATAACGGCCTAAGGCACACCGGCAGGACATCCTAAGTGATACCTCACTAACTTACTAACACTCTTCTACCACTAAAACCTTATGTCTTAGAGAAATGGAAAGTCTAACTAATCTGGGCGCCTACTCTCTGCAAAGATGTTACAAACATTTTACCCAAAACATATTTCCTCCAGAATTTGCCTTTCAAACTAGGCCTGGATACTAAAAACTTAAATCAATTTCTTTTACCTGGCCTCATCCACATACTTGCGGTGAGAAAAACATTTCAGTGCTTTTCCATAGCACTTCCATCTCTATACGCATACAATCATCAGACGACTCTCAGTCCACAGTGTTTTCTCTACACTAGGTAACTTATCATCTAAACCAATATCCTTGCATCTCATAACATCTCTCCACTCTCGACGTTATTAAGGTTCGTGCATGGAGTGTCTCGCAAGCAAAATACAAACAAGGAACCCCTCCTATACACTACTTCTTATGTTTGTCGGTCGTGGAGGTCTGTTAGTTTCAGATATGCCATCGAGATAATCCCATCCCACCTATCTCCAAAATGTGGTCAGAAATCGTATTTCCTTCCAGGAGCCACACCACCAAACGCTTGTACTAACACTACGTCCTTAGCGCCAACAACCATGAGCTTAAACTCACAACTTAGTAGTAAATCCTGTGTACCCTAAATCATACCTATAAGGTTGCCACTCTAAAATCGAGAAAATGGAACATCTACTCATCGAGGTTCCATCTAAACATATATTAAAGGCGAGCTCAACTTGTATCCAAGTGAGATATCATAACTAAAACTTGTTCCAACATGGAATCGCAGACATGATAGTCTTGCAATCATTAGCCTTCTATCGCTTCGATCAACGAAAATCATATAATACTCAAAATAAAATTATACTCGTATAACACACACAAAAGGAGCAATCCAAATCTAATATAAACTCTAAATACTAACACTCGCTTTTCATAGCGAATGAAAGCAAATAGATCCCCGCTATCGTGAAAAAACACATAAACATATACTATATAATGTTATAGATACTACTAGTAAACTCGAATCACACACGAATCTAGATCTAATAAAGTACTGTGGCTCAATCTTGTCACACAACGTATACCTCTTTCATCCGAGGTTAAACTTAAAATGACATTCTTGCCAATAACCCTGGCTATTCCCATTGGTTCCCAGACATGGTACACTTGCCCTAACTGAATCAAAAACTACTTTAATCGATGCCCTACCTTGGCACCCTATTCTTGTCCTTTAACTCTTACCGAGAAAGATCAAATCATGTAGTTACACACTTTACATTACAACATTCTTTCTCTCTGGCCACCCTGACCATGTTAAGGTTATCAGCATCTTGGACTCTATAGCCTCGATCCTGACAATCGTCTTCATAGTCCCCTTAACTTCTTCATTAAATATAAACTCCACCACCTACCTCAATAGCCCTGGGTCAATAAATTCCCTAGGTGGATGTCCACCGATGGGGTTCCATCGATACCAATTTTCCATAAGTGTTAGCAACACTTCTCTAGTGATCCTATCATTCCTATGGAGGACTCTCTCTTCATTGTACTTACCTTGATTCAGTACAAAATTCACCTATCCATAACTCTCTTTATTCACCGTCGGCCTCTGACCAAACCTTAGGTTAATAGTTTAGAACTTCATTCTTTATATTCCTACTAAATCAGGGGAGCTCACGGTTAAAAATTATCCGTAAGATCCATTTAGGGGCAAAACATCCTTCTCCCCCGAATATGGTGATTACAGTTCCCACCATTTCAATATTGCTCCTACGAGTGAAAAATTTTCCTCAAATTTTCACATATGGGTATTTCCACACCCTGATTTAAGCCAAAGCTTCTGAGCCTTCTACTCCCACTGAATCACATTACACTTACTCTGCATAACTTAACTTCAAGGTATGGTCCTTATCTAAGACCTTTCGAACCTTTTTCCAACTCAACCTCACCGGGTAGTTCAACTTTAGCACCACTTCCTACTACAGCGGTACTTGGATAATTATAACTACTATACCTTGGTAGTCGTTGCAACAATCATTAGTAATTTACACAAGGATAGTGACCCCTATTTTAGTCCTAGTCTCTGACTTCAACTAACTGCTCCAACTAAGCCCCGCCTCCTGTTGCCCTCATCATGGTCTTCCTTGGTCGCCCTTCCTCAATCATCACACGAGTCTCAAACGAGTGCGCAAAAGAATTACTATAATCTTATGTAATAGAAGGAGAACAAAATCTCATAAGAGGAATCAACGATCCTAATCCTAAGGCCCTATATCAAACCGGGAGCAACGCTAGAAGCGTAGTACATCCGCACAGATTCCAAAGGACACTAGAACCTGAAGCTCTGATACCATATATGACACCCCACCTAATAAAATATCGGGCGATCACTCCTGTACCAAATTAAAATAGGAGTCGCACATGGTTCATTCTTAGCATCACTGTCGAAAACAAAATTTATTACTAATAACCTATTAGGCGGGCGTTAAAATTTTATTTAAATAGTCTTTTTGATCAAACCAACAATGCAAAGCCATCACACAGTTTATATAAATGAAACTGAAAAGAAATAAAATAACCTAGCACTCGGTTTAAAGTAATACAATCAAATCAAAGGTCGCACAAAAAGGCGGTAAAAGAATAAATAAATACAGTTGGCCTTTCAACCCGAATGTCTCTAGTACCTCCTATCTAGATCTCAAGGATGGAAGCGTCTACAAAAAATCTGCATGCATCCACAGCTGCTGCAGCAAGCGTCTGACTCGAAGGAATCATCATCCAGGTGTCCCTGTGTCTGGACACGTATATATATATATAAGAGGGGAAAAAGAGATAAACGGGTCAGAGCCCGATTTGTGAAAATATTTTACAAGTGCATAAATGCTATATTTTTAAAATATGTTTTACCTCATATTTAAATTTGGTATCGCACTCCCATGAGATACCCCTCACCCTTCTTCTAATAATGTACGCCTATCGCATACCTAACAAATAACCTATTTAAGCTACCCTAACTAACTAATCCATTGCACCCAAACTCTAAAAATCCTAGTTAACCCGAGTACTAAAGGCTAAACTTCTCCCCATTACCAACACTGCTCTATGTTTGTACGTGGGGTGTCTCGCGAAGCGAAATCCAAACAAGAAACCCCCCCTGATACACTACTACCTGGCAATATTGATCGTCGAGATCCATTAGGCCCTCAGCACCTGACGCGTATATAAGACTCATATATACATATACATATAGTTCTTACTATAACTTCTGATTCATATTCATATAAATCCGGAAATAAATCTACCAAAAAGGGAAAAAATACACCTTATTAGGCTTTTCACTTTATATACATAAGTTTACTATTGATGTCTCATTTTCATATACAAAAAAAATACTATACGCAACGAGTATATGATTATACCTGTCATAAACACATGTTTAATAACCATCCCACTGAGCTATAACTCGAGGATGTCGTCTCATAGTGCCGATCCCAAATCTGGGTTACTCACTGTACCTCGGTACTAAGCCAGACTCACTCAATGGTCATGGTAAAATATACACAACGGTGGAGGCAGTCATGTTCCCCCTGTGAGTGGAGTAGACACATCGCACTCGAACACGGGACGAGATGACCTGAGGATATACTCATCCTGCTCCTCAAGCCAAGGGATTCACCCACATCGCGCAACCTCCATAGACCGCACTAGAGAAAAATATATATCTGTTTGTTCCAACCCTACGCCAAAGGAAAGCCCGTGGAATTAGCCTATATATACACATCTATCAAACACGCATAGATATACATGTATTCGTATCATACAATATATACTATATTCACATCGTATATATATATATATATATATATATATATATATATACATTTATCACTCCTCAACTGGATACATGGCTATAATTTCCAATCGTAAAATGATATTTAAGTATTCCCTTGCATAAATATACCTCGCACCTTGATCTCTGTTAGGGATTTATATACTCTCCAGAAATCCCAATTCATAACCATTATATAAGTATACCCTCAACTTATCTTTAACCTATAACCCAATCTCTATCCTAGTTTCCTTATAGGATTTACTCAATTATAGTCGTCATAATATTTCGTTACCTATGCGCACAATTATTTCCATAATCGCCTGCCGAAATATTCCTTCGAGTGTTACTCATCTTAAACACCCTCGATTAAATAAGTCATGGATCCCATTTTCCATGAACCTAAAGTTTACATACCATTCTGAAATTTATTTAGAGGTCCCCATTCTATTTTAGGAGCCCTAAAGATTTAATTCCTAAATCTATTTATTTTCCTCGAAATTGTACTTTCAGTGCCGCACATCTTAGCACCCTCCTAGCCCCTAAAAATTTCCTCAAATGGCTAGATATTAATTCCCTCAATGAATCTTCATTTCCTTAATTAGATAAACTAGAATCAATTAAAATTGGAATTTATTCCATGTAATTAACCCTAGGTAAAATTGCCAGAAATCCTGAAGGATTGATCGATCGACACTGGGCCATCGATCGATCGATCGCTCCGGACAGCTTCTTCTCCGAGAAGCTATTTCGTCCATTAAAGCTTCTACAAAGCTTTTATCTCCTCACCTAATGTCCTCCAACCTCAATCAACTACATATATCCAAATGAAAAAGGGTTCTAAACATCCTAGAACCCATAACTAACAATAAATTTTAATTAAATCCTAGGTTTCTCAAATTGGCTATTATTCGGGGTTTACTCGTTTAACTTTCGAAAACCCATTTTGATTTATAATATGAGATTTATGCTCAAAAGGATATAAAGCAAGTAAACAATTGCCTCGTGGATAAAATTCGACGACATCAAGTTGAATCCCGCGGAGTTTGGCCGGAACCTCCCTTTTCTTCCTCTTTTCTCTCTTCATTTCCTCTCCTCTTTCTTTTCTCTCTTTTTCCTTTCTTTCCTTCCCTCTCCCGTGCCTTATATAGGGAGAAATAAGGGTTTATCCCTTTAAACCCAAAAATGAATCGTTTACTCAATTGTGAGTTCCTTTTAATCCAAAAATTCCTGGAACTCAATTATGACATCCGGATACTCTGTTTTGACTATCTCGGCCATTTTGAGGCCAACCATGCACTCGAAATCTCCATTCGAGGTACTTACCGCAATCCACAATTAAACCCAATACATCTCAATGCGGGTTTTCCCATTAAAATATTATCCTTTGTCTCTTTATCTAATTGCGACATGTAATTAAAATAATCCACCTCATTTACTTAGTCTTAAAAGTAAATGAAACACACACCAGTACTAATCAAATGTTCATAAACTCCAAAATTTCTATTCACAGGATTTCTCTTAATCTCCAAATTACACCCACTAATGTAATTTAATAATCCCTAAAAGTGCGGGGTGTTACATTAGGCACCCATCCTGCCCTTTGGGTCTCTCATGGGGTTGTGTTATTATTTTCCTTTATTTCTCTGTGAAGTTTGTGTGCGTGTATATATAAGGGAGATTGGAATCTCCCAACTCACACCATGGAAGAGATAGAGTGAGTTCATCAATAGGAATGTTACCAACAATAATATTAAAAATACTATTTATTCGTTTATCGTGATATTGATCGTTATAATGAAACGATAATTTGTGTTGGATAAAATGCTTCTAATGATCACAAACATTATATGTATTAAAATAATTCGAGAGTGTGAAAAATGCAAAAATGGGGAATTTTGAAAAATTCAAAATTTGGAAAATTGGAACATTGGACTCGAGTATCGGGTTTTAATCCGAAATGCCTACGTTATCAAAGTCCACGTAGTTCACATAAGGCATAGGGGTAGGGTTTATCCCATAGATTCGAACGGTGTTTTATTATATGTGTGCGTAGAAAATGTGTTTTAGTTTTGAAAAAGTGTAATGGATAATCCCATTTGAATTTATAGGTGTAATCATCTTTTTGTTTGTTTTTAGTTTGGTTTTTATAGAAAAAAAGTATGTGCAATATAACTAATAAAAATGTGAGATGTTAATGTGTATGAACTAAGGTAAAAGCTATATTATGAGATTTTGTAATTAATGTGAAAACAAGAAATTTAAAGAGAGAGGGGAGGATTTGGACCTTTTTTTAAGAGTTCAAGTTTGATCTTGATCTTAGATGATATCCATTTAATGTTGAGATGAATGTTGTATGAGAGAGTGAAATTTTGCCAAATTAGGTATGAAAAGGATGGGAAATGAAGATGGAATGGAATTTCACATAAGGAAACTTCACTGATTGCAAGAGAATGATGTTGAGATCACTGATGCTGATGGATCTGAGGTATGCTTTGGGAGTAAGTTTATGTCCTCTATTTATAGGGTCAGGGGGTGACGATCGTCATGGTCCCGACCTTGCCAATCATAAGGTAACCCTAGACAAACTACCAATAGGAACAAAAATGGGCCTGCCGATTGGCAGTCTTGTGCATATTTTTTTGGAAAATGATCATAGAATGAAGTCCATTAATAAAAATTATACACAGGGTATACCATTAGAATAGTAATTCAGAGACCTTTAATAGTCTTTTGGACCTCTCCTGGGTCCGAAAGTTGACTTTGGGTCAAATGTGGCTCGAACTCATTGGTTAGTCCTTTGAACGAGAGATCGTCGGACGGAAACAAATCATTTATTTGAATAGTAAGTCATAATCATGCATGGGGAAGACCATTGGAAATTTTATGTGAGTTAATTCAACATTTCAAAGAGCTTAGCTCGGTTCAAAAAGTTGACCTTGGTCAACCATGGCCTAGGAGTGCCATATGACCTCTCAAAGTAAAACGTGTTGTTCATTAGTACAGTAAGGCTGATTCATGCATGGGACAGACTGTTGGAAATTGTATTTAGTGACCTTAAAAGATTCATTCATTCTCGTTCTATCTGAAGAATTGACCTTGGTCAAATGGAGCCGTGGAGCACCCAGTGGCCTCCGGATCAATTTTCTTGGGAAAATGGATCATTCATCCTAACGATAATGTCATTTTGTGCATGGGATAGACCGTTGGAAAGGGGATTCAGTGCCCTTCAAAGATTCAAAGATCTTTCTTTCTGAAGATGAAGTTGATTGGGGTCAAATCGGGGCCTGGGAGTGTCCAATGGCCTCTAGATCGATTTTCGATAGTAAAATGGCCTGTTCGTCTGAATCATTATGTCGATTTATACACGGGGTAGAAGTTTGGAAAGGGGATTCAGAGACCTTGGAAGATTCAATGAGCTTTCACCCTAATAATAGAGTCGATCGGAGTCAAATGGGGCTTGAGAGCGCCCGATGGCCTCTAGATCAGTACTCGGATTGTGACCTAGGATTTATAGTGAAATGGGGAGGTGCTGGGGACCTAAGGAGAGACTTAGGGGTTCTTAGAATGTGGTTTCCTAAAATACCCTTTGATGCAGAGTGATTGAATGCCTCTAGTAATCCTAACACTAAGGCCTCACATTATACCTCATTATTGGAGAAGAGAAATCTAATTTAAAAGGCAGGCATGCTCCCCATTTTCCTTGAGTTGATGAGCCATCAAACTCCATGGTCCATTATTCAAGGTTGACCTACAAGCAATTGTCTTAAAAATTATCACCTGGAATATTTTCATGCGGTGGCTCAAATTTCTCAGAGGGAAAATTGCCAATAAATTTGCATAAGCTTGACTCTTGATCGCACGAGGAACCACAAACTTCAAGTCATGCTCTGAGAGGATAAGAAATAAACTTGTTTCCCTCCCAATGAAAATTTTTTGTAACAGTAAAAAGTTAATTGGATCACATATCGGTACAATGTAATTAGTGAAAGATAACACATAAACTTTTTTAGCATCAAACACCAAGGCCAAACAATGCCTTTCAACACTAGTGTAACTCACCTATGTACCATGAATTATTATACTAAGATAGTTGACATGCCGTTCTTATCCATCAATCTTAGGTTCTAACAAAGCACCAATAGATCTCATGGTGGAAGTAAGGTAATGCTACAATGGTACTCCAACCCTTGGAAGAATCATAATCTGTAGGGAAGTGAGTAACTTTTTAAGCTTACCAAAAGCTTTTTGATGATATTCCTCCCATTTAAAATTTACGGTCTTGCACATCAGATCCATCAAAGTATGAGTAATCTCATCCAAATATGGCATAAATCTTCTTAGGTAGTAAACCTTCCCTAAGAATCTCTTAAGCTCCTTCAATGTCCTTGGGCAAGGCATGTCAAGGATTGCCTTCTGTTTGCCTTGGTCCATCTAGACTCCTTCAAGATCCACCACAATGCCTAAGATTTTCCCAATCGTCAAACTAAAGGTGAATTTAAGTGGCCTTATCTTTAATTTATATTTCCTACACCTATTGAAAACTCTTCTTAGGTCAATCAAATGGGATTCCTCCTTTCTTTACTTAGTAACCTGATCATCTACATTAAACTCCAAAATGTCACTAAAAATTCATGAAAGATGGTCATCATCATTCTTTGATAGGTTTTCCCGGCATTCTTCAACGCAAAAGGCATGACATTGTACATAAAATTGTCCAATGGAGTCTTGAATGTTGTCTTCTCTGCATTAATTGGATCCATATTGATCCTACATACCCATCCATAAAGCTATACATTTCATGGCCTACTGTTGAATTTATAAGACTATCAATAGAGGGAAGAGGGAACTCATAATTTGGGCAAGCTTTGTTGGGATCTCTAAAATCAACAAAGATGTGTATTTGGTTTTTATCCTTCATACTTACTAGTATAATGCTGGAGAGACAAATTGGATGTTGAATTGACCTAATCAACCCAGCTGCCAATAATCATTGCACCTCCACATTGATCTTGATATCTAGCTCTAGTTTGTGTATTCTAGTTTCTTGATTCACTGGTATGTTGAAGGCATAACTTTAAATTTGTGGCAACTCATTTCTTGATCTAAACCCCATCTTTGTACTTCCAAGAAATGTCTTTTTATTTATGAATAAGTTTTATCCACCCTATTTCTTCTTAGAATCCAAGTCCATCGAAATGAAAATTGGCCTTTGATCCTATCCATCCTCAACCGAGTTAATCTGTTCCAACTCCTATACCCGCGTCCTTGGGAGATCGATCATACATCTCGATTCATCTTCAACCACCTCGATAAATTCATGAATGTTGGAATTATCAATACCAAGACATTGCCCTTAATTATCCACCAGGAAACACTCATATTCCAAGTCAGCTTTTTCGGCTACCCGGACACACCTTAAAGGTGATATACCACCCTCCATCCTTCAATTTTACTTTTTTGCACTGGCGAGTAGGTGATGCAACTGCCTTCCTCTTTCGGTCCCTTTCGACTTTTTTACGCCTTGTCCCACTTGTTCGAAGAGCCATTAAAATTTGGGGGCCTGTAACATAACTTGATACTCTAATCTGGGTTCCACCATATGTCCTTCTACATTATACACTTCCTTTATGTCCCTATCACTTAACTCATCATAGGCAATAACTACGTTTGATATTCCCACTGTGCAATCTTTTAATGTTGCTTTGAACTCCTCTCAGCTCCTTCGTGCGATCCTCAACCTCCTCTTCATAAGCTACAATGATGTTTTCCAAATTAACGAGCAATGGGTTGTTGTTAATGTCTCCTTGAGGTATTTTTAGTGTTCCATCTAATAAATGCTTGTTAATGATTCTCCTCAACATAAATCATGAGTTGGTTGGGTGGAAAACACGCCAATATAGATGACAATATTTAGGATCAACTTGAATATCTGATCCTAGTTCTTCTTGAGGGCATCCTTAGGCATATAGACTATCCCACCATAAAGAATGACAGTATAATAGCTAATGGGTTCCTCAATTGTTCAAGGAAAAAGTGGTGGGTCTTCTCTCACTTCGTAAACTTCCTCTTGTTATCCTTCATCGGACCCTCGTAGATTTAATAGCTCTATATGCATAACCCATTCGTGGATCTTGACCTTTTTCAGAACCAAATTGTGGTCTAAACATCAAATTGCTCACAACTGAGTTTGGGTGGACAACCAATGAGATATTTTGTGCGGATTTCAAGAAAGCCGCAAATGTGCCCTCACGCATTTCATTTATCATATGGAAAATATATTTAGGGAGAAAACCTTCTTCATAAAGCTGAATTAACTTGGATTCCGTGTCATACTCTATCACATTGAGAGACCTGTACCGAAACCTTCATATATATGACACCACCTCCTCACACGGCCTTTGTTTTTCTTGTGTAAGCTGGGTCAGAGTGAAATCGTCCTCATCTATAAAAAAAACTTTTGAATAAATACGATGTGCATCATCTTCCAGGTAGTCACACTCCTTAAAGCTAAGTGTGAGTACCACATGTAAGTTTTTTCTGTGAGGGTTTTAGAAAACTCCCTCAAGTGCATATTTTGTTATTACAATGAAAACCCTAAATGCTCCCAGAATCTTTTAATGTGCTCCTTAGGAATCACCCCTTCATATTGTATATCTCAAATATAGGGAGAATGTAATACTTAAGATATGGTTTATCGTTAAACTCCTCTAGGTAAGGTGTGCAAAAGTCATCCTATACTGAGGTAGTCACATTGGCAGTTTGCGAAGAAGCTGCCATCATCTTTAATATTTCCTTATTTATTTCTTTGATAGTCAATGAATGTGAGGTCAATGTCCCTATTGCTATAGCACTTGGTCAAACGACTATAACCATAACATCACTATCCATAGGATTTTCCACAGTCAGTGCAATAAGGGAAATAACTCCTAAAGGAATTCCACTTGAAGGAACTCCAGGAGGTGCTATAGGAGTAAAGAATGAGATGGGGTCTATGGCTTCCGTGAAATCCATCACGTTTATTGGAGTTTGTAGGAACTCCATAAAATTCCCCATTAGATGAGCCACCTGAGCGGGATGTATCAATGCTCTATTGGAAGCATATGTCACCATGGCAACTTTTCTGATAGTTAGATCTGGGGGTCCACCCGAGGCACCCCGTCTCTAGGAAACATGTGTTCCCTTACTTCTTGTTCCTCCTTACCACTTCCCATACAGGTTCCCACAATGAGGATATTCGATAGAGCATCCCAAGCCCTGTCAGATCTGGTCCCTCGCGCATACCAATTAACCTCACCCACACATTACAATACATCTCATAAATTTACAATATGTCTTATAAATACATAACTTAAGTATAAATAAAAATACAGATCTTTGATAAACAACTCCTTTGGGGAAGCTTCCTTGGTCCCTAATTCAACTGCTTTAAAAGGCTTACTTTCCTTCTTCATTCTTTGCTCGAGTTAGATTATGAGCCTGTTCACTTGACTCTGTTCATTCCTTTCACATAATATATTTTCCATAAAATTAAAAAGACAAAAAGTGAGTTTATTTATAAACTTCAAAAGTAGGATTTCCTCACTTTTTTTACACTTTTACTCCTGAGCACATTTCCTTCAAAAACAATTATAGAGGAATCCTAGATTTAGGTTAATGTGTTAACCCTACCCTTATGATATGTCGAACCGCGTGGACTTTGATGCCTATTATGTCTATGTTGGAACCTCGAGTCATTATTGGGATTCGAGTCCTATTTTGTTCATTGTGTTACTTTTCTTATTTATCATATTTAGTATTATTGTGCATATATACACGTCTACACATTAGTTTTCCCACCCGACATGCACATTAACTTTCTCATGGTAATTCATGATTCGGTGGACACTAGCATCATAGTTTTTGTTATTTTCATTTCTTTCGTATACTTCTTAGGATGACTCCTCTTTGTCCTCCCCATAGCCTGAGTATGATGGTTCCTTTTTTCATTCAACTTCATATCGCACACATTACACGCATGCATCTTGGAGGAAAATGAGAACATTATTATATCCCATGAGAGATCTAAAGGGCAGTATGGGTGCCTAACACCTTCCCATTTTGTAACTTAGTCCCCGGACCCTCGATTCATTTGGTTTCATATGTATCAGTTTGTCTTTTGATATCATTATCTCGGGTACAGATACATTCTTTTACCTAATCTGAGGAAAAAAGGCTGGCGAGTACATTTTTCTGTACATTTTCCTCCCCTTTGGTGATGGGAGATTTATATCTATACATTTTCATCCCCTTTGGCGAAAAGAGGATTCATATCCAGGAATACCCACATGCATATAGAGTGATATTTTCCCATATTATTTTGTCTCTCTCCCATTTCAAGACCAGGCCGTGCTGGAGGAATCCCCAGATGGCCATAGTGGCGAATCTGATGTGGAGATTTTTAGAGGACTAGACTATAGATCTCATGGGTTTTGTTTCCTTTTCTCTCATTTCTCTCTATTTTTCGACATGCATACATATGCCTCCACTTATATATTCTTCTTTCTCTCATACTTACATGTTGAATATATGCTTTTTTCATATCATGATGTGCATATACTTCTCTCTATTATACTCTTTTATCATCACTTGTACATACCATTTTTCAATCACATGTTTCACTCTTTACTCACTTGTATATAGTCACTATGTTTCACTTCACTTGCTCAAACTTGAACATGATTCGTATTCCTTGTAGATATCCATGCTTAGTCTTTATAGCACACACCTTTACATTTATCTCACTTGTATATCTCCACATAATCTTTGCACTCACATATTCACATATCAATCTCACTTTGTACATATTTCCTATTCATTTATGTATATTCATGTTTCACATTTTGTATCTATCACCATTATTTGTATGATCTCCATGCTTCATGTACATATGTACTAGTTTTACTCTCCATGTTTATCACCATTATCCTATGCTACTTGTATATTTTTTGCTCTGCCTCGCAAAGGTAGTATTTCTGTCGCATAGAATACATAAAACTCTCTATAAACACTAATTAAGCCTCATGCATTATTTCACACTATATCACTTGAGCATTGCAATATTGACCAAAATTGTGTCCCTTACTTGGGGGTCACTTCATGATGGGTGTCAGTCCTGTGGGGAGTGATTAACCTAAGTTATATGACTCCCACTTCCATTAGCCTAGTGCTTTAGACATATATCGAGTGGTTCCCTTCGCATTGTATCGCTTGATCGAACTCACGACAGGAGGTATATAGTAGGGAACTCGTTCATGCTTCACGAGTTATATCGTGAGGTAATTCATGTACACTCGAGTATATAAAATGTCTTGTCCACATGTACTGATGAATTATGTCCTTATATGCAAGTGGTATGTTTTGGAAGTCATGCCAAAGGGGGGAGCCTTTCCATTAACCCACCAATACATCAACCTCATATAGGCACCGTCTCTAGGACACTCACGCCTAGTCTTCTGGCCTCAATGCAAAACTCTGTCGAAATTCTGGGTCACCTTACCACCCGAATTTTCATGCTATTTCACTCATTTTTAAAATAGGACCCTATCCTTGAGTCTAGAAACAAGTTAAATTGTGTCTTGCAATGTATACCCTACTTTTTCTCCAGACTCGAGTCTTGTCAGACATTTTTCTTGCACCCTAAGAGGAACATAATACAAGTTGAACCTAATAATAATAAATGTGCTGAAGATTTTCCTTTTTCCCCACTTTAAAAATACTAAAAATATTTTCTCCCTTTTTAAAAAAAAGAAACACACACACACACACACACACACACACACACACACATATATATATATATATATATATATATATTCCTCTTTCCCTTAAAATAAATGGAAAAATAACTTTTTCCCCTCAGTTGCGATTGCATACCTCAATCTTAGCCTGACTCCCTATTGGCTTTGGTCCTTCATCAAGCCACCCCGAAGATCCACTGGTTTCTCTGCTACTTCTATAGTATTTAATAAATCCCTCTAGAAGGTTGTTCATGGAGAATATTGACCCGATTATAAATGCCCAGCTATATCTCATGGCAGCCCTTTCTTAGCTCAGTGTTAAGATAGATAATCTTCAGGCAATAGTTCAGGAAATGCAACGCGACATTGAGTCAGACTCCTGAGGCTTCCGAGCCCAAAATACTCTTTCCCCGTGCTATGGGTACTCTGTCTCCAGAACTAGTGTGGGTTCTATAAGAGTAGCAGCATTCCCCATCTGCCCCACACGCCAATGGATTGCTTCTAACTCAGCTGTCGATACCGAATCTCGCCCAGCGAATCCCAAGGAAGAATAATTGAACAAGGTCAAAGAAGACCTTAGGTTGTTCTCTATGTAGGCCCCTTTTTCTCAAATGATCTTTAAGGATATCAAAACCTTTTTCCAAATTTTATATGCACCAACTTTGTGAACCAATTTCAATTCAGTCCAATTTTATCTTATTTAATCCTAAACATGCATCTAGGTGATTAAAGAAAGTAAAATAAATAAGTTCACAATGACGGATTTACGAGGAAGATAGACAAACTTGCACAACGACTCAATCCCCCAAGACTTGACTCTCTTCTTCTCTTTAATCGCTCCTCCACAGTGTCCACACAGAATTCCTTCTACGATACCTATCCACAGCACATGCATTCGCGAGTGCCTCAGTGTCCACCGATGCAGCTTGGCAAATCGTCTACGAGTGGGAACACAGACTCCTTCGTTTTTTCACCACAAAACCCAACAAACAATGTTCAATATGATGAACAAACCCTGAGACATGTCGTTCGAATGACATCACATGTCGTTTGAACCATCAAATTGAAAAGATATGATTCAACACAACTCTAAACGATGTTTATCTTACAAAAAAATGAAGTTAAATATTTTAAAATCATTTTATACATTTTAAATTATTTATTAACAAAATATCCATCCTAAAAAACTCTTTCTGAAATTCATAAACATAATGCCTTCATACCTGAGAGATCAGAATGCAATGAAGACGTGAAACGTGCACCAACAAAACTCAGCATGATATAATTTTTGAAGCTTGGCCACTACGTCTTCTAAATAAACATGTCATAGGCTTTATGAGAATCGTGACAATATAAAATATATATATGACTCAAATAAATTTTGTTCTAGGAATAAGTCAAGTACTTACAAATGGACTCAATTAGAAGTTTTGTCCTTACAAATCTCCCCCTTTGACTATTCCAGGATAAAACCCAAACAGTGAAATGCTTAAGTCAGGCCGTCAAGACATATAAAACCTAAATCCCATCCTATAAAACCTAAAACAAAAAGTACAGGACAAGTACTAGTATATGCAGGTCCAGCAAGCATGAGCTATCTGAATGCGATGTAGTCTTGAAATATCGACTCGTTGAAGAATACCTACACACATAAAATAGACAAATACCCAGTGAAGTATCGAGGAACAAATGATATAAAAATACCAATATGTAAAACAAATCATTTGTTAAACGCGTGAGCAAATCAGGATACCGTTTTGTAATTAAGATACTAATTTGAGTAAACTAATTTATGCAAGTCAACATGATAAAATATAAACATACATAACATGATAACAATATGAAAAGTCAAAAAAATCTCATATGTGCTCATCATCAATCAAATTACTCCCCCTACATCACATACATCTCTCCCCCTTTTCAACTCGAATAGACAATAAGTGAAAAAGATAAATGAAGCATATCTAGATAGACATGAAAATGCAAGTTAATTATAGTCACAGAGTACCAAATTTTATCTAGCAAATAGTCACAATGAATGAAATCATCAATCTAAGCATAGATGTGACTAAACTAATCAATGCAGTGTAAGAATCAACACATTAATAATCAATATCAACTGCATGCAAACTATCCCAATGAACCCATAAGTACTAAAACAAAATGATATAATCATATATATGAAGTTTTGCCCAGTGAAAAAATTTCATGAAAACAGGTGCTGGAGATACGAAACAGTAGCAAAACAGACTCAAAACAGAAAAAAATATATAAAAAAATGTGAGTTTCATGCTAACATAGTATCAATGTGTTTAAAAATGGATATGGAGTGAATGCGTGTGAACTATAACAAATGACTCACAACATGAACACATAGAAACGATCAAGAATCTATAATTGATAGCTAAATATCATAAAACTTAGTTTTAGCCATATGTGACAATTAATATATCGAGCTTAATGAATTAAACAATCAACATGCACACAAATTTGGAATTTTGATGATTCTACAAATAATAGTGTCATGATACGATTTTCAACATTAAGGATTCGTGGTGCAAACCCGTTTAATTTTCCAACCAAACACCCTCAAATATATATTTTCTTTTTCAATATCTTTAAAGGTCTCTATTTTTCTCAATTTATATAAATTCTATTGGCCCTATTTTGGCATATGATTCTTTTTATTGCCTTAATTTTTTCTCAAGCTCTTTTAAACAATGTCTTTCGCGACAAGTTAATTGTACTCTCACACACCTTTTCCATGAACACTCATCATTTTTTTAATGCAAGCAATATCAATCCTCATGGTAAACAGTTATTACATGCACACCTCCTCCTAAGTCTTATTACACATAGATGACAAAATTGAGATAAGAACATCTCACCAAAGTCCTGAATGAAATTTCAATCATTCATATAAACTCATGCATGTGTGCAAAGATAGCATACATACAAACTCGAATCCAAATGCATATCAAATTCGAAACAACCCCATTAAGACAATGGTTAAGATAATTCAATGCATCAATAATTATGACCAAATGTCCTAGTCACGTGGTTAATGAAATGACGGGGGTCCAAGCACACCAATATGTCACGTTAAACATGAAAAATCACGACAAAAAAGAAAAATGTAATATTTTTGTGTTTTTTTAAAAATAATTTTTGACTCAAAAATAAAATCTGTCTTTTTTCAAAAATATATGAAACCATAAATCTTTTTGTATTTTTCAAAAGTTTTATCAAAAACAAAATCTTTTTGTATTTTTCAAATAATACTCAATAAATGAAAAAATATAATATAAAGATATACACATGTCATAACACTAGCAAGATATAAATTGTGAAGCAAAAAGACTAGCGTATGACAAACATGGAAACACAATCATCATTTCCAAACAAGAACCTTGAAGTTTGATTCCTAAAGCCTCTAAGTACGATTTCATGACAAAAATAGGTGTGTAACGATGCATGGGGGTCTTGGGAACCTAAACAAGTTTATTCCTTAACAATTCCTAGGAACATTTCTAAGGTCATACCAAAAATGCCTAAGGTGACGCATCTTACCGCAATGGTAACAAGTGTAAACACGGCGAGGAATGTGACCTAAATGTGGACCTCTCCCAACGTTTCTAGTCGACTCTCTCACACGATTAGTATTGGATTTGGAAATGGGAATAACACTATCATCATAGCCTATACCAAACCTATATCCCTTGATTTGGACGGTGCCTAACATCCTATCAAATTTATATGACCTTGCCTACAAATCAAATTCACCTTACTCGAGTCTCTCAGTCTCTCCTTAAGATCACTAATCCTAGACTCAAGCAAATGCCTAGACTCCTCAAACTCTAAAACTTTTTATTTAAAGCCTCTACCAAACCATGAAAACTATATCTTTCTTTCTCAACATATTCTAGTTTCTCTCTAAGAGTCTTCTCTCATGACCTAAGATACTCAATCAAAGTATCACTATTCTCTACGGAACGCTCATGCAACCTATCTTGAACCTTCATGTTTTCCTTTTTCACCTCTACCGCTTCCTTATACAAATCGTTAAAGGCAACTTGCAACTCACCCACATCAATCTCCTCATATTCACTTGCTTCACCCTCACTCACTTTGGATTCACACTCAACAGCCTCAAAAGTGTCATTCACATGAGAATCTTCATAGGAAGATTTATCGTCGTTGCTTAGATTACATGCCATGAATGCTACAAAGTTACGCGCAATGGGGAAACTCTTTCCCTCTTTCGGTTCACTATCACTTAAGGTGAAATTATATGTTATCGATTTCTTTCCCTCCTTCTTAAGTCTAGTGGGACACTCGGCTACCTTGTGACCATACCCATCACACCCAAAACATCTATCAAACTCAACCCTATTAATATTCGCACTTTTATCCTTAGGGTGGGATCGACCTTGTTGTTCTTGGATTTCTCAAGTCATTGGCATCTTTTGATTTCTTTTGGAACTTCAGAAACTTTTTGATTTTCTTTGCTAACAATGCCATTCCCTTTTCTTTCTTTGGCACTTTCTTGGAGGTAAACATGTCAAACTCATAAGTTTGTAAGTCCCCTACAAGCTCTTCTAGTTTTTTCGATTCAAGCATACCCAAGGAGTTTAAAACGGCCACTTTGGAATCAAATCTACTAAGAAACCACCTTAATATTTTCTTTATGACTCGGTTATTAGGTATTTTCTCTCCCAAATTAAACGACGAGTGACAATATTGGACAGTCTCGCATAAAACTCATCAAACAAATCACTCTCTAACATCGTAATCATCCCAAATTTTGCAACAAGGTTTTAAAGTTTAGACGCCCTAACCGTGATAGTGCCCTCGTGAGTAAGTGAAAGAATATCCCAAGACTCTTTTGAAGTTTCAAATGTCATGATTCTATTATACTCTTCTAGTATGACACATGTGGAAATAACGCGAAGACCTTTAGAATTATAAGTGCAAGTCTATGTTCGGCTTCAGTCCATAACTCAATGGGTTTTTAATTAGTGGCCTCTCCCTCTCGTGTGGCCGGTGGTGTCCAACCCTTTTCGACCGCTAACCACACATGCTCATCAATTGATTTTAAGCACTTCTCATTCGCATTTTCCAATAAGCATAGTTAGTGCCGTCAAAAGTAGGAGCTCTAAAACTTTAAAAATTTCTAAAATTCATCCTTAAAAACACAAGGGAGAAACACACAAAAAAAATGTTTCTAGCTCTAATACTAATTTGTACACCACTTTTTCTCAAATGTACTTTAAGGATGTCAAAAATAATTTTCTTTCAAAAATCGTTTTCCAAATTTTATATGCACCTAGTTTGTGAACCAATTTCAATTAAGTCCAATTTTATTATTCATAATCCTAAACATGCATCTAGGTTATTAAAGAAAATAAAATGAATAAGTTCACAATGCTGGATGTACGAGGAAACCATAAAGGGTAAAAACCTCGGATGGTCAAAGCCAGGCAATCATTATGATGCAGAGTTTTACAAAGGAAGATAAATAGACTTGCACAACGACTCTGTCACCACAAGACTTGATTCTACTCTTATCTTTAACCACTCCTCCACAGTGCCCACGCAAAAGTCCTTCTACTATACCTGTCCATAGAACACGTATCCACGAGTGCCTCGGTGTCCACAGATGCAGCTTTATAAACCGTCTACGATTTAGAACACGAACTCCTCCGTTTCTTCACTGCAAAACCTAATGAATAATGTTCAGTGTGATGAGCAAACCCTGATGGTGCTAACAAGATCTCTATAGCAATAAAATATGAAAGCTCGAATATTTTAAACTCTAAGGATGGTTTTTATTCTTTGAAAATGTAAGGACATTTTTGTCCATTGTCAATATGTATGTCGTAGGCCGTTACACCGTTGAAGAAACTTAAGATCGCATCTACATCAACGGATCCGAATATCAAAGCGTTTTCAACATCATAGCCTCTGCGAGAATGAACTTGGTAAAGTTTTGTTTTTAAGTTCCTTAAAGTTCATACTTAGTATTGGGAAATTTTTTATAAAATGTTTTTTATAAAAATTAGAAGTACCGGTCCGCCCATATTAAACGAAGCTTTTAAAAGGAAGCTTTTAAAAGGATTTTAATTTTTCTGGTAAGTCGGACCGGTCCCCCCATATTAAACGAACCGGTCCGCCTACCTACCGGACCGATCCGCTTTGCACCAGTGAACCACGAACCGATTACGAACCGAAGAAGCCTATTTTAAAAAGAACCGATCTGAGGTCGGACCGATCCGCCTCCTAGCCGGACTGGTCCGCCTGGGATAAAATTGTTTAGTTCCATGTGATTTTTATCCACCAGCTCTTATTTTCTATATATATAACTATTCCGATGGTGTATTTATTTAAGTCTTTGAGAAAATGTTTCTAAGAGTACAAACACTACAAGACTTCGATTTTTGATGTGTCAAACATCTTTTTGATTCACACACAAAAATCCCAATTAATTTTGTGAATCTTTTGGAACCCTAGAACACAAGCTTTGCTACCGTTCAACCTTTGTGGGGAGATCTTTGCAACCGAGGGTTGCATGTCATTGCTGAGGGAGTCTCTATAAAGTGTTATGGTTGCGTGTCATTAAGGAGAGCTGCGGTTCTTCCTTTGTTGTTTGGGCTGCGAGTCCTTGGAGGGTGCTTCGTGTATCCTCTTGCTGAGTTCAAGACTGTGTGTCTTTGTGGGTTGGCTGCACGTTGATCCATTGCAGATTTCTCTATGTAATTGTAAGTTGCGACTTGTATATTCATAGTGAAATAAAGGTTTTACCCGAAAGGATTTTTTTCCTGAAATCTGTGTCTCAGCATATTTTTGTGTCACATACTTTATTTATTTATGGGTTGACACACGCACCTTAGATGCATGTTTAGGGACTCTAATTAAATAAGGGGTACTTTGAAACTTGCGAATTTAATTTAATCAATTATCACTATGTAGAAAATAAGGGGTACTTGGAAACTTTTCAGAAAACCTTAGAAAACTTATGTAGAAAATGTTTGAGTTCTTTTCTAGAATATGGTTCAACAGAACCTTATGAAATTCTGAGAGAAAAACTCTTTAAATAAAAAGTCTAAGTCGGCATGTTGTTTTTAACGACTTTAACATGTTGTTCTAACAATAGTGACATGTCGTTCGAACGACATCACACGTCGTTTGAACTATCAAATTGAAAAGAGATGATTCTACACGACTCTAAACAATGTTTTTCTCAAAATAAATGAAGTTAAAACTTTTTAAATCATTTTAAATCATTTATTAACAACATATTCATCCTAAAAAAACTCTTTACGAACTTCATAAACATAATGCGTTCATACCTGAGAGATCGGAATGCGATGAAGACGTGAAACGTGAACCAATAAAACTTGGCATGATATAATCTTTTAATCTTGGCCACTACGTCTTCTAAATAAACACGTCATAGACTTTATGGGAATCGTGACAATATAAAATCTACCTATAACTCAAATAAGTTTTGTTCTGGGAATAATTCAAATACTTACAAATGGACTCAATTGGAATTTTCATCCTTACTGTCTAAAAGGTTCGTACAAGTTAAAATCTCAGAGAATTATATAGAGTCCACCCACATATCTATTTATCCTAAAGCTCGACTATCGAAGAAGTTCAAAATTTCGAACATTGAGAACATAAAAGGAAGCAAACCTATGAGTTTGCAACTATGCAATTACCATCATGCCATGACTCTCCTCAGGGTGTAAGAGGAGATAATAGCCTAAATAAAGAAGGTGCACTCCGGTGGTTCCTGTCCTTTGAATAATTTAGAATATGTAGTTATGAGGATGTAGCTCGAGAAATCATGACTCAGTACAAGTATAATGAAGAGATGGAAGTTACCTGTCAAAACTTGGAACTAGTTAAACAAAACCTCGCTGAATCAGCTAGCAGCTTTATTGGAAGGTAGAGAGAAAGAAACTACTATAATAAACCTACCATTAGAGGAAGAAAAGGTATGCATTGTGAAGAATAACTTCTTGCCCCATATAACAACTTCAATGGGAGGCTAGTATTAACCTCATTTTAGAGCCCTCTGGGAGGCTTGGGTAGAAATTAAAGAAGGTATCACAACTCAAAAAGCTAAATCTGAGATGGAAAGGCTGACTAGGCATCTTGCACCTCGAAAGTACGATAAGTCGGCCAACACCTTAGTCTTAACCATAAACATCAACCAACCTTCTACCTCTTGGACACCTAAAAGTCACCCCAATCTAGTCAGAAAGGAATATAACGAACTTCATGTCCCTTTGTCAAAAGTGTATCAAGCCTTTTTTCCTGAAACCTCATCAAACCTTTGGAACCTTGACCATTTATAGATCCCCTTCCTTGGAATTTCAAGAATAATGCCCATTGCAGGTTCCACCAAATTGTCGGGCACACCACTATTTACTATCTCTGACTAAATAATATTATCTAAAGCCTCATAGATAGGTGATCATTGCCCCACTAGCTAATATAAATCCCAATACCATTCATAATCCTCTCCTAGCACTTTGAACTGGAGTGAATGCCCTCCTCTCATAATAAAACCCAAAATTCGACCCTTCTACTAGAATCAAACCCATCAAAACACCTAGTACATCTACCATCTAACCCAAACCCCTTAAAGTTTATCCTTCTTTTCTCCTACAGCCTAAGAAACCTACCGATTAAGATCTATCACTCTTTACTAGGGACTGTATTTTTGTTTATACCCGAATATAAGGGGAGGTGTGGAACATCTCATAGTTTTGGATCAGCATAAGAAATTTCGGCTGAAAATGTCTTTAGAGATAACCATCGACTACGAAAGGATTAGTGCCTTATTCATGGAAATTGGAAGTGGGCTCGATAATTCGATGAATGGTTCATTCACGCAAAAGAGTTCATTTTAAAGGACATTATGCAGGTTATGTCTGATGTATTTTTCAAAAAATGAGAAGTATGCATTGTCTTCGAACTGCTCACAGTTTTGAAACTTCAAGGACGTCTAGTCCCTTCCTTTCAACATTTCCTTGTTGAATGGGAAGACTTGTATGACAAAGCCATGGAGGTGTAGTATGTATTGACTTCACTTGTAAACATGATATCTTTTCCATCAGATGGGGTGATGATTTTGACAGCTCTAATGATGAATCAAACGGTGAAGAACCTAACGACATCGCTACTTTGTGCGAAATGATTTCTTTTGAGGAATTTTAAGGAGGGTTCAACCCATTGCACCCAAGGTAGATAAAGATACTGTGTTCCTGCTCTTTCTTGCCTTTATAAATCACATGACTCGATTCGGGCGACACTATAAGGATTCAATTCCTCCGTCAGGAGGAACAAATAAGGGAAAAGGAGTTATTGAGGAACTCCCAATGCCAGAGATAACAGTTGAGGAAAATATGGTCCTTGACCAGCTCAAAAAGACTCAAGAAAATTTCATTCTATAGGGAATTTTTATTTCCTCCCATCTACATAGGAATGCTACAATAAAACTCCTTATGGGACCCACGGTTCCTCCAACTACCAGTCCTAAAGAAGTCGTACATATGGTCAGATCTCTGACCTCTATAAGACTCATATCCTTATCCAAAGAGTAAATTCTAAATATTGGTCCTGATCAAAACTACACCCTAAATATCTCTGTCGAATTCATAGGAAAGATAATTCCACTGGCACTTGTAGATAACAGATATGCTCTCAATGTCTTCCCACTAAGGACCCCTAATTGCCAGGGGATAAAAGTCAGTGAACTTACTCCAATTTTTTATGTTGTGCACACCTGTGATAATAATCCTCATGAAGTTATGGGTTCCATAAGGCTTTCACTAGCGGTTGGCCCTATTTTCCCTCAAACGGAATTCCAAGTCATCAACATACCTGCCAACTTGAACCTTCTTCTTGGCTGCCTTTGGTTCCATAGTATTCGATGTGTATCTTCTTGCTTCCACTGTAAATTAAAGTTCTTTTCCAACGGTTGAGTCATCACTATTCCCAGGGATAATGATAACCTATATGGTATCAACACAAGCATCTCGATACTAGAAATTATGTGTGGGGTTAATGATATGCTCCTCTCTGGATTTACGATCGATCCACTTCCCGTCCTAGTTGGGGAAAATTTCAAAAAGCTAGTGTGTCCACAACATAGGCCTGATGGGAATGTCGATGTAATTCAAGTGTTTAAAAACATTAATTTCATGCCCGAAATGGGTTTGGTTCGACGCAAACAACGAATCCTCGAGCTAATAATCCTGAAGGAAGCCTTTTCCCCTGCAGCCTGGGCTACCAACCACCACTGGCTGAACTCAAAATATTCCGTCGATTGCACCATAAGAGAATCTTAAAAAGTAAAAGATAGTCTTAGTAGAGTCCTTGAATGGGAGGTTTTTTAAAGAGGGTGAATACTTACCCTTTTACAAATTCCTCAAACCATGGTATGACCCCGTGGAAAAAAGAATGAAACTAGGGTTGTAGATCTTCTTTGAAGATAACATCTCCTGGGGTGAAGATAAAAAGCATAAAGGGAAGCCTCTAACAGTCAAAGTTGTGGAAAGCATCGAGAACTCATAGGTTAATTATATCAATGAACCATTTGACCTGCATGCACTAGGGTTAGATCTCTGCATGATCCACCTGAAAGTCGAATCGTCTGACCAATCCAAGAGAATCACCACTGATGATGCACCACTCCTCAATTGGCATACCATTCCTATTAATCCTATCTAACTCAACCTGAAGCTTGTTTTTCATACCCTATAAGAAACACATGAATCTAATACTTTTTCTTCTATATCTGAAGTAATTTTGAAAGAGGCCTCCTTTAATGGGGCACCCACTGTTGTACTTACTGAAAATGATTTCAATAAAATGAATGATGATTTAGAGTAACTTGTCATTCCTTACATTAATTGCCTTGATGCTAATCAAACTATTAATAAAGTTGATTTAATAAATGAATAATTCTTAGCTGATCTTAATAAGGTAAAAACTAAACATCTTAACCGCATCAAACTAATGATGACGAGACTATTATTACCAATCTTGGTTCTAGTATGATTCGTGTAAGATTAGGATTGGGTACACCCTCAACGAGAATGAGCAGTAAGAATTCAAAGAACTTCTAAAGAATTTATGGATATATTATCATGGTCCTATAATGACATGCCTAGTATTGACTCGAAAATAACACAGCATGAGATCCGCACTTTCTCAAAAAGAAAACCTATCAAGTGGAAACTGAGAAAGCTCCAGACAGAATGGTCCCTCAAAGTCAAAGACGAAGTGGTGAAACAATTAAAGGTAGTCTTCATTCATGTGGTCGAATATTCTATATGTCTTGCAAACATCATTCGTATGCCAAATCACAAAGGAAAGTCCACATGTGCATTAATTATCAAGATTTGAACAAGGCATCCCCGAAGGATAATTATCCTCTACCTAACATTGACATGATCATTGATAATATTTCTAGTCATGCCCTCAAGTCATATTTTGATGGTTTCATTGGGTATAATCAGATTAAGATGCATCTCGACCATTAGGAAATGATCGGCTTCGTGATCATATGGGGAAATTTTTGTTATATAGTCATGCCTTCGATCTCAAGAATGTTGGGGCTACCTACCAAAGGTCCACTAAAACATTATTCGTGATCTTATCCATAAAAAAATGAAGTTATGTCGACAATATAATAATCAAGTCCAAGACTCGGGAAGGTCACATTCCATCCCTGAGGAAATTATTTAAATGGCTATGATAATACCAGATGCGACTCAACCCATAGAAATTCATATTCTGTGTCACAAAGAGAAAACTCCTTTGATTCATGGTCAGCGAAAAAGGGGTTGAAGAAGACCCTGTCAAATTAAAAAAAAAAAATAATTGAGATTCCACCACCCTAGATAGAGAAATAAGGCATGGATTTCTAGGTAAGATCCAATACATCAGTCGGTTCATCAACCAGCTGACCTCTATTTGAGCCCCCATTTTCAAGAATCTTTGAAAGGATTAAACTAAAGTCTAGAACTAGGCATGTCAAGAAGCCTTCGATCAGATAAATTATTACCTCACCCTACCTTTGATGATCATGCATCAACAACAAGGTATCCCCCTCCTCCTATACCTAACAGTCACCGACATCTCAACAGGGGATATGTAGGACCAGTACATCAAAGAATTCCGTAAGGAGAGATCCATCTAATACACTGGTCAAAATCTAGATGTATATGAGTTGAACTACATTGCATTAAAGAAAGAATATGTCGACTTAGTCCGGGTCACGCAATAACTCTGTCACTACATGCTTGCATTTCCCATCAAACAGTTTTTCGAATGCATACAATGAAATACCAATTAGAGAATCCCGCCTTATTTATCCGTATGAACTACTAGTTGATGTTATTGGCTGAATTTGACATCAAATACATCAAGAAGAAAGATATGAAGGGAAGAAGCATTTCCTATTACCTTGCCGATAATCCTATGGAAGGGATTGAAGTTTAGATATTCGAATTCCCAAACGAAGACATCCATTTCTCCTCTTATGAGGATCTCAAATGGTAGATGTTCTTCGATAAAGCCGCTAACAGGAAAGGATACGGTATTGGGATACTTATCATCGCCCCCAATGATTCCCACACTCCCATTTTCATCCAATTATATTTTCTTTACACCAAAAACATGACAAAATATGAAGCATGTACTGTAGGGTTCAAGAATACATTCAAAAGAGGAATCAACCCATTTATATCTATGTTGATTCAACACTCATCATGAGAAAAATCCTCAAAAAGTGGAAAATTAAAGACGAGAAGCTCTTAGCCTTCCACTCTCACCTAGAAGAGCTCACCTTCTAATTCGAAGATGTCACCTTCCACTACCTTCCTCGTTCAAGAAATAGGTTTGCCGATGCACTGGAAACCCAAGACTCTTTGGTCAACATGATCGCATGGATAATAATATCCCCTTTTCTTATACAAAAATAGGTTGCACCGACTCACTACAACCACATCGAGTTCGTTACAAAAATTTGAGAATAACAGGGTTGTGGTATTATAACATTTGGAGCTTCCTCAAGCATGGTAGGTATCCTCAAGACACTGACAAGAACAAGAAATATTGTGTGAACCTTCGCAGGTTGGTTGCTCAGTACATCATCTACGAAAAGGAACTCTTCAAATGGATTTTTTATGGAATTGGCTGGGATCAAAGATGTAATACAGAATATCTACAGTGGGTAATGTGGAACTCACATGAATGGTCATAGGCTTACCAAGAAGATCATCCATCAAGGATATTAATGGATCACCAAGGTTCAAGATTGCGCCACTTGTGTCCAAAGATGCCTCAAATGCCAACAGTTTTTCATCCTTCAACACTCGCCTCCTTAGGAGCTGTATAACATGACTTCTCCCTATACCTTCTACCCATGGGGAATAGACATCATAGGGAAAGTCACTCTAAAGGCCTGAAATAGGCATGAATTCATTTTGGTCACCATTAATTACTTCACAAAATGGGTCAAAATTGAGTTATAAGCGGTCTTGAATGCAAAGAAAATAGATAAATTCATTAGAAAGGACATCATCTTTTGCTAAGTAGTTCCCCACAAGATGGTATCAGACAATGGGAACCATTTCAAAGCTAAGGTCACAAAACTAATTGAAGAGTATGGGATCTAAAGGCACAAGTCCTCTCCTTGCTAATCCAAAACCAGTGCGGTTTTTTAAGATGGTAACAAAAGACTCAAGACCATCATTACAAAATGATCGAAAGCTATAGAGATTGTTCTGATCGAATCCCATATTCCCTCTGGGGCTATCATACCTCCATCAGAACACCCACTATGTCTACTCCCTACTTTCTGGTATATGGCATGGAGGCGGTCTTACCTATCAAACTTTAAATACCTTCCCAATGGGTTGTGCTTGAAAGTCAAGTCAGCGAATAAGATTGAAAGCAAAACCATTATGATGAACTTTTTCTCTTATATAAAAGGAAATTGAAAGCCTTATATCACATACAAGGTTATCATCATCGTATTGTGCGATCATTCAATAAAAAGTCAAGGACTGTAGTGTCCAAAAAGGAGATCTTTCCCTCAAGGAAATCATAGAACCCGTCTGGGATTCGAGAGGAAAGTTCAATATCAACTGAAGGGGGTCCTACATTGTAAAGAAAATCATGTCAAGTGCCATCACTATGCTCGCGGACCTCGATGGGGTCCAGTAAATTTGGACCATCTTAAGAAATTTTACCCCTAGTCCGAACTCTTGTTGTGCTACGATTCTTCTCACCTCCCTATTATTCTAATCTAAAAAATATCTCCCCCTCTATACTCAGAACTACATAGGACCTGATCCTCTCAAAATTCACCTTTTTCAAAAGAGAAAAATATAATATTCACCCACAAACGTACACAGGCATCCCATAAGACACCCATGGGCAAGTTCCTTTCTCTTTCACAAAATGCTATTCTTTTATCCCTCCAAGAAGGATAGTTTCCCTCATCATTTAAACAAACAAAAGGATTATGTATGCCTTAGCGATCGGTATAGATAGTTCAAACAAAAGAATTCATCAATGGAACGATAAAACGTCAAAATCATCATCATCTTTTATTAAAAAATAGAGTATGACAATTACATGAGAAATCATAAAAAAATAGAAACAATCAACACTCTTACAAATGTCGCAAACCAAATACAATAAATCCATATATTACTAACACTTTACTCATATTCAATAATTGACTTCATCTAACGAACATACCCACCTCATTATCATTTCATGTCCCTCGGACGACCCTAAGAATCCAATCCTAGTTACGATTCTACATCAGCTCTATGCGGCGGTATGCCTGAATCATATTGGACAAAACCACGATACCTTCCTCCAAAGTGTCAAACATCACTAACCACCTTTTTACAGTCTCTTCAGTACAAATCTTCATGACCACTTTCTTTCATAGCCACTTCAAATAATCCATGAATATGAACCCAGTCTCCCCAATAGACTACGATGGTTCGGTAGACGGTTGACGACGCTGACAGAAAAGGCCTTAAAATCATATTTAGTGACTCGGTCAAGTCTACGTGGGAAAAAAATTAGTTATATGGGATGATCGTTCTGCTCCCAGCCCACTTGATGTAGGAGGTTATAGATTGCCTCACCAAGGTGCGGATCAGTGAACATTCCTTCTCAATGATCTATGAGCCAATTCACCCAATGCTTTGTGGATGGGAAAAAACTGAAGAAATACTAGGAAAGGAAATTAGGAATGCCCGTCAGAGGGTACTCAGGAGGAGCCACTAGGAACGGTCTCTATTACAACCATATGAATTACATCAAAGGGCTTTCCCGTAAAAATTGTCCCAACCTTCTCTCGAGGCATCCAGTCCTTTCAAACTCTTTGCATGTATAAAAGCAGCATGATTACAATTATAAGTCATCCAACGTACTATTATGGCCACCTAAGGTCAGCCGTTAGGTCACCAATCACTAAAAGAAACTTGGGATTCAATCACAGGGCCACAATACTAGCAAATCCATTATCAATATAATCTTTTCAGCACACCAAGTTCAATATCGCTGGGAGAATAGTACTTCCTTCGTGCACCAACGATCAAGAAATCGAAGGATAAATATGGAGTAACTTATCTAATGACACCCGAGGAAAATGAGACGAGTATGACATAACTGCAATGGCACTTGGGCTAATACCCAACATCGCATAAAACTCCTCCTAAGTAGGTAACACTCTGTCCAGACCAAAGAAAAATACATTCTCTTCTAGATACAAAAATTATAGCGCTGCTTCCAATATATCCCAATTTAAAGGACGGTTATGCCATAAAGAGACATGGTGCAAGTTTAAGGCTTCGTAATTAACATTATAGAGGCACATGTCCTCCAAACCTTGGAGAAAATAAGAAAGTTTCAAAGAGAGTAGGTTGAAGTGTGTTAATGGAACCCCCCTCCAAGCCCCTTTTTATACCCAAGAACACCCATAAGAAATAAAAGGCTCGAACCGTTGTCATGAATATTATTCCTAAGTACTCCTAAGTACAAAAGAAGTGCAATGAAAACTAGAAAAGTGATTTGGACTTGACAGATTTGCCGATAGACGGGCCAGAGATATGTCGATCACACCCTATTTCGAAAAACCCTAATTTTCCTTTTCTAACCTTTTTTATTTCGAAATAATCACTTTAAAGGGAAGACCTTTGCAACCAAGCCTCTAAGGGATTTCTCTATTCAAATATGCCAAGAAAATATTCAAAAATTCCCCTAAAAACACATTTTTCCTACTGTTTCTCTAAATAAACCTTAGTGGAAAATTAAAGTGCATGCAGACTAAGCCACTAAATTAGGATAATCAAACAAAAATGCATCATTTCTTCCTTTTGAGTTTCTTTTCAAGTACAAATAAAAACCACTAAATCAATCATACAACATCTTCAATGCTGAACTCCTCTAATCAAAATAACGGACCTGCATGAAAATTCCTAGAGGATTGAATGAGTAAAATCCCCCAAAAAAGTCGCTAAAAAATGCATCATCACTTAAAGAGACCTCATCACCAGGATACTCCCCAGCATGACCAAAATCAAAGTGCGCTAGCACTCACATAACCAACACAATCCCCAACGGAATCAGAAACAAAATACGTTAACACTCGTAGAATCCTCATGTGAGTGCGCTTGCAATTAACGAATAAACTTATTTAATTAAATTTAAATTTTATGCCCAAATTTTAATTAAAACCATAAAACATGCATCTACTTGTGATTGAAAAAATATTAATGATCTAGCATTCACATAAAAAACAATCAAAACATATATTTGAGGAAAAATCCCCAGCATGGGAAAAACCTTTTATTTCTCTTTAAAACTATAAATATCCAACTTACAGTTACATAGTAGAAACACAACATTTTTATGACGATGAAATACCCTTAGGTGTCAATTCGAAGTCTTCAACAAGACATACCACAAGAGATCCAATGGCCATCAATGGAGAGACAACCTTCTTCTCCACAAGGGTTATTCCATATGAGTAAGATGAATAATCAGGTCACTAATGATTCACATAAATGATTTGGAAATTTTGCAGTGAATTAAAAAGGGTTTAAAGCCTAAAAATTAAAGTCTTTTCATGCACCAGATATGCAAAAATGGAGTTTTGAAAGACTTAAAAAACCTAACTTCGTAGCAGGTATAAATAGGATGAATACAAAGTTGAGGCGGTGGAAGCCATTTGAAGTCGTTTGAATGACATCTGCATGTCATTTGAATGGCATCTGATGTCGTTACTAACGACCATACTAACGACCCAAAAATGCTAAAATAGTACGGGTTCGTTTGATGTAGGCTTCAAACGAGCCTTCAAACGACATGTGTTATCGTTAGAAGTAGTCGTTCAAACGACTTATCGATGTCGTTTAAACGACATTGCTATGTCGTTTAAGCGACACAAGCAAAAAATATTTTCTCAAAAGTCGTGCCTACAGGTCTTAAAAAATAATTTTTGACTTAGAAAAATGCATCAATTTTGATAAAAACATTTTATAAAATAGAGAATTAAGGTAAAGGTCATGTTCCTTCTTATATTTGGATTTTTAGGACAATGATTTTCAAGTTTATAAATCTAGTCCCTGTGGTACAATAGCATTTATAAATCTAGTCCCTGTAGTACAATTGGCTTTATTTTTTTGGTCCGCACCAGCAGCACCATTTTTCATCATTTTTCATGATGTTTTTATTACAGGGACTAAATTTATAAAATTATATGGACTGTCCTATTTTTATACACTTTAAGCACTATAAGGACCTTTTCCCGATACTCCCTTTATAAAAATATCCCAAATAAATACGTGAACATTAATAACTTCAATTAATCATTTTACCTTTTAGCGTAGTGGAGTTAGTGGCATAAATTCGGTTAAAGACGCATGCCGCACATAGAAATTGATGGGTCCGTGTAGATGATGCGTGTAGCTCAATAATTGCTTGATGAATGTCAAGGTAGAACATGTGAAGATGTTCTTAGATGTAATGGTATATGACATACTAACGGTGATCTAGGACTAAATGAAAATTCCTAGATTCTATACGGACATTTATAAAACATGTCCTTACAAATATCCCCTATGTCTACGCTGGTACACTCATAAAAAATCCGAATTATGATACCCTACAAAAATATGAGACATACAATCTAATATCCCCCAAAGCCCATAAATGGAAATATCAAATAACATGTCTTAAAAAACCTTCAACATCTTCAAAGCATCAATTCTCCAACGTTTCTTTGTCATCATCAGGGTGTGCCAAAAAATGATCCTCAATTTTGTACCTACACTCATGAGACAAGAAACAAATACCCGTGCATGCAAAAGTTTGAAATATAATGATAAGCAGAAAATCAGTATCAATTAAGCTCAAGAAAATCATTATTAAATCAAATAAGTAATCAAAACATCTCCCCCATAATTCCTTCTCCCCCTTTTTATGATGTCCCCAAATAGACAAATAAGAAGAACACTAAGCAGTGCATATGGAGAGTGTCACAAGGTAATAAACTTCTCTTTTTCAATTTTTCAAAATTTTTCTTAAAAAAAATATACAACAACGAATCACACCATGAAAGAACACGAAAATAACCAAGTCAGTGATAGCGTAATTGAAGGGATGTTAACAAATTCGATATGAAAATCAACGCAAAGAATCATAATATATGTGCACGATGAATTTTCGATATTCCTAATGAATGAAATCAATATCTTCCTTAGGTGAATGGTGGAATTATAAGAAATTCACTCAATCTAATCAACGAATCAAAGTTCAAAGTGATTCCCACACCAATACCACCCAAAACAATTTAATACTTTTTCGAGATTATTAAGAAAGTGCAAACCCATTGATACACAAATCCAACCGAACTCCCTCAAATGTAATAATGATCATATAATGATATTTATTTTCTTAAATGATCATATCATCCTAAAGTATTTTGACCTTGGCTACTTTTTTCAATGCCACACTTTTTTTGGCTCTTTTCAATTCTTTAGGTCTTGGCAACTATTTTCAATGCCACACTTTTTTTTACCTGAATTAAATGGTGGCTTAATCGCAAAGGATATTATTATTACCTTTCATATTCTTTCCCCATTTTTCACACATCATATATATATTGAAACAAATTCCTCACGGGCAACGGATATTACATGCATTACTATTATTATTATCGTTTTATTGCATTTGGTTCGTTGTATAGGAAGAATTGAGATGGAAACACTCAAACCAAAATATGACAGACAAGCAAAAAATTCAAATAAAACCCTGCATGTGTGCATTAAAGGAGATAATGATCCAAACATGTAGAAAGATATCACTGCTCACATCTCAATGACTCCATACATTATAAAGCACATGGAGGAAAAGATGTAGCATCTCAAATCACTATGAAAAAAAGTCACGTGGAATATGGAAATGAAGTTGTGACTATGGCTATTGTAAATGTTCATCCATAAAAGGTGTAAAGAAAATACAAAAATCTTTTTACTTTTTTTAAAAAATTTATAAAAAGAGAATATTTTCGTCTTTTTCAAAAAATTTATAAAAACACAATCTTTTTGGATTTTTTCAAAAAACAGAAATCTTTTTGTATTTTTCTAAAAATATGAAAAAATGAAAATAGACTATAAAAAATTATACAAATAATACAATCTAGCAATAGGAATCAATGATGTGGATGTGAAAAATGCATCCTATTATAGACATGGTAACCACCCCTCAGTCAACTGTGCAAATTCTTAAAGACTTTCTAAGACACTCGAATCTAAGGGGGTTAAAAGGCTTTATGAAGATATCGGTTAACTGGAGGTCCGTAGACACAAAACTCAAGGACACGACTTCGATTAACTCACGGATAAAGTGCTCGTGTATCCTAATGTGTTTGGTGCTCGAATGCTGGACTGGATTGTGGGATATTTTTATCATGCTCGTGTTATCACAGGAAATAGTCATGGTGTCCTATGAGATCCCATATCCTCTAGCATATGCTTCATCCATAGAAATTGCGTGCAATAACTCCCGAAGGCTATGTACTCAGCCTCTGTAGTGAACAAAGAGATTGAGTTTTATTTCTTGCTTAACCAAGAGACAAGAGCAGAACTCAAGAAAAAATACCCATCAGAAGTGCTCTTGCATCCATCTGCATTCCCAGCCTAATCAGCATCCGAATAGGCAGATAAATGGTTGTTGGTATCAAAGGAATACCAAATGTCATACGAGAGAGTCCCACTCACATATTTAATAATACATTTAAGATAGAGTAAGTGTGACTCTTTCGGGGATGCCTAATGTCGCGCACAGACTCCAATATTAAAGCCGATGTCGGGGTGACTGGCAGTGAAGTAGAAAAGACTACCTATCATACTCCTATACAAGGTTTTATCTACGTCCTTGCCTGAAGTTTCCTTGCTAAGCTTAGTTGAGGTACTCGTCGAGGTATGTGCATGCTTAGCGGATTCTAAACCAAAGTTCTTCACAATGTCTCTAACATAATTGGATTAGGAGATATACATCCCGTCCTCTAGCTGACGAACTTGGGGACCAAGGAAGAATGTAAGAACATCAACCATGCTCATCTTAAACTCACTCTTTATATCCTCCTAAAAGTCATGAGAAAGTCAGGAGCACATTGATACAAAGACTATATCGTCCACATAAACCTGGGAAACTAAAACAGCACCATCTCCTCTCTTAACAAATAATGTCTTATCAACTCTCCCGAGCTAAGAGATAGTAAGTAAGCATATCATACCATGCACGGGGTGATTGCTTCAAACCATACAGGGCTTTTCTAAAAAAATAGACGAATTTAGGATGCTTAGCGTCTTCAAACCCTTTTAGTTGTTCCACGTAAATGTCCTCCTGCAGAATGCCATTTAGAAAGGCACTCTTGACATCCATCTGATATAACTTTAAGTGCAGATGTCATGAAATGGAGATTAGTAAACGGACGGACTCAAGCCTCATAATAGGAGCAAATGTCTTGTCAAAGTCTACACCCTCTATCTGTGCATAGCCCTAAGAGACCAAACTAACCTCGTTTTAGATAATGGTACCATTCTTATTCATCTTATTCTTATAGATCCACTTGATACCAATCAAATTCTTCTCACTAGGTTAGGGGATAAGTTTCAAGACATCATTTTTTATAAACTGAAGCTACTCATCATGTATAGTGTATATCCAGTGTTCATCTTTGAGTGCTTCTTTGACGTTCTTGGGCTCAACTTTTGACGTGTAGCATAAAAAGATAACCAAGTTCTCTAGATGAGCACGAGTCTTGACCCCTAAAGTGGGATCACTTAGAATGGAGGAAGGGTCATGACTCTTACGAACCCAAGCAGGTGTTTCCCTTAAGTCAGGAGTAGGGTCCACCCTGGGTGTGTGAGGGATAAAGGTATCATCAGTTAGAAGTACATCATCCTCACACAAAAGGCTAGAACCAATAAATGTCGGAGGTTTGTCATCTTGTAGGGTGACGTTTATTGACTCTATAATTTTAGAGCTACTCAGGTTAAAAATCGAGTATGCTCTACTCATCGATGAATAAGCAAACAATATTCCCTCATCGCCCCGGGATTCAAACTTTCCTAATTGCTCTCTGTCCCATAGGATATAGCGTTTGCTCCCAAAGACATAAAAATATGAAAAGTTGGGCTTCTTTCCAGTCCATAATTCATAAGGTGTGTGAAGTGTGTGTGGACTCAGTTAAACCCTATTCACCATGTGGCAGGCGATAGACACCGCCTCTGCCCAAAATCTCCTAGAAACTCTATGACCTAGAAGTATAGATTTAGCCATCTCCTGAATTATTTGATTGTTCCTCTTAACAGTCCTATTTTGCTGAGGAGCCTTCACGATAAAAAATTCATGTTTGATCCTGAGGCTATTACATTAAAGATCCACCTTTGTTTCCTTAAATTCAGTGTTTTTGTCACTACACATTCTATTAATTGTGACACTGTGTTGATTTTATAGGATACAAAACTTGGTCATAAAAAACTCTACAGCATCGGATTTCTCTCTCAGAAAACCTACTACGGAGTAAGGATATAAATCATCTACCATCATGAGGATATACATCTTACCACCCAAACTCTCAGTACGAGTAGGAGCCATAAGATCCATTAGAATCAACTCAATCACTTGTGAAATGGTAATGGAATTCAACTTCCGGTGGGAGCTACGGTCTTTCTTTCCCAACTGAAAAGGTCCATAAATCATGGAAGATGGCTTCCTAAGTGATGGAAAGCCACTTACTTGATCCTTTTTAGCTAAGTGCTCCAAGTCTCTAAAATTCACATGACCTAGACATTGATGCCACAGATCCATAGGAGTTATTGTGGTGCTGTTGTAGACAAATGAGGACTTAGGCATGATCCCATAAAAATTATCTTCAGTCCTCACCCCTTGCAATAGAAGTTTACCATCTTGATCATAAACATTACACTCGTTACAGTCAAACTTTACTACAAAGTCAGTGTCGCATAGTTGGCTGATGTTGAGAAGGTTTGCCTTTAAACCTTTGACATACAAAACATTATCTAGCTTAGAAAATCTTAGTATCTCTACTGTACCTCGTCCTAATATGCTAGACTTGCTCCCATATCCAACAGTGACTTTACCTTCCTTATGATCCTTTAGGTAGGTTAAAAATGAGAGGTCACCTGTCATGTGCCTTGAGAACCCACTATTAAATTACCACTATGATGTATTATGTTATTTAAGAGAAATATGAACAACAAGGGACTTTACATTTGCTTTGGTACCCAAGAAGTGGTAACCCTATGTTTGGCATTGTCATTGTTGGTTTTAGCCGGGATTTTGGAAGTATCCGCTAACGGCAATGACATCCGTTTGAACTGTTCCATTAAATTCTGAGATGTGGCAACTAGAATTTCAACCTTCTCTCTAAGATTAGTAAGATTTCTAGTGGAAAGTGGTGAAGCAAATGTACATCGTATCCAACCCAAAATATAGTAAAACTCCTTAAGGTGGTCTTTTCTCTTGCACTGGGAACAAAAATACACAGTCTTAGGACGACCTTGGATTGTTTTTCTTGGCCGAACTCTTCTTTGGGGTTTTAATTGATGGTCGTATGGATTCATAGTAAACTCAGGAATTAGTTTCGGCGTAATATGAGACATGGAAGCACCATCAAAACTTATTCCCTGCCTTTCACCAAACACTAAAGTAGGGGCGAGGAGCATCTTTCCCATATTTACAGATATGTCCTATATCTTTACCTTGACCTCGCAGGATCTCTCAAGGTCATGAGTGAGTTGGGCAACAAGGGATTCAAGTTTCTTTCGAGCCTCCACAGAGGAATGGATCTCACTCATATGACTAGCCACTTTCTTGGTTAAGCCATTTTTCTCTCTCACAAAACAATTCTCTCTCTCCCCAAATTGTCTCTCTCTATCTTTCTCCAAACTGACTTTCTCTCTCTACACAAACTCTCTCTCTCTATATATATATCTCTCTCTATCTCGTCTCTCTTAAATCCTTTTCTAAGGAGATGATCCTAAGAGCTAATGCTTTGTTATGCTTTTTACTCTTAAATGAATCAGTATACAAATTAGCATAGGCGTGTCATAGGTCGCTCTCGCTCTCAGTTTCAGCATCCTCCCCCTCACTCACATCACTTTCACTATTGAGGTGTCCTTGTGAAGTAGCTTCCTCATCTTCGTGAGGTTCACTATCTGTACTCACATGACTAGCCATGAATACGGTGAAATTACATTCATGTGATGACTCATCTCCAGAATCCACCGACTCGACCTCACTGTCGTCACTAAAGGAGGCATTTAAATCAGTTTTACCTTTGCCTTGATGTTTCAACCTAGTTGTAGGCTCAAAAGCCTTATGACCTCTACCGTCACACTCAAAACATCTATCTTAGTCTCTTTTAGGCACGTCCTTTTTATCTTTATCATTTTTCTTTTCAGATTTGTTTTTCTCAAAATTATTTTTATCTTTGAAATTGCCATTATTTTTCAATTTGACAAATTTCTTGAAATTTTTTACAACAAATCTAGATCGTCTAAATCAAAATCAAACTCTGAATCTGACGTCTTTTCCTCTTTTCTTTCAGACGACTCACCCCTATTTATAGATGACCCCTCACTTTTCTATCCTGGGCTTTAAGTGGTATCCTTTTATCTTTAGATTTAACCATATTAGTAAACATGTCAATTTCATATGTTTAGAGGTCTCCTACTAGTTCTTCTAATTTAAGACTACTCAAATTTCCAATAGAATTTAGCACAATGACTTTAGGGATAAAACGCTTAGGCAATGATCTCAAAATATTTTTAACTACTCTAGCATCAGGAATATGTTCACCAAGATTGAAAGTAATGTTAACAATATCAAATAAACAAGCATAGAATTCATCAAAACACTCAGATTCAAGCATGGTAATTTTTTCAAATTGAGTAGTTCAATTTTTCAATTTATACTGTTTAACCGCATTAGTGCCTTCATCTGTAAGTTAAAGAATATCCCATGCTTCTTTTGACGTGGTATGCGTCATGATGCATCGAAACTTTTCGGGTGTGATGGCTCCAGAAATTGCACTTAGTCGATGAGAGTTATATGTGCTCCATTTATATTCTTCCTCGGTACAATCTGTTGCAGGTTTAAGATTTGTGAGATTATTAGCATTGACAGTGGGAGAAGCCCCCCCTCTTTCACATACAACCCATACACGTTCATCAATGGCTTTTAATTGGGATTTCATACAGGCTTTCCAATATGCATAATTAGTCCCGTCAAAAATTGGCATCCGATTATAAAAGTTCGCCATTGAGTTTACGCTTTTTCATAAATAAATTTTTAGACAAAAATTGATATCCATAAATATTTTGCGAAAAAATTACATGGTAAAATTGTGTGATTGGCTCTGATACCAATTTGAAAGTGCGTTTGAAATCAATTAATATATATCTTTAATTAAATTCCTATTTATGCCCAGATTTTAATTAAAACCCTAAAATATGCATCTAATTGTGATTGAGAGAATATTAATGATCAAGCATGAACATCAAAAACAATCACAAAGACGGACAAAAATGCATCATTTTTTCCTTTTGTGTCCCTTTTCAAGTATAAATAAAAGCCACTAAATCAATCATACAACATCTTCAATGTCGAGCTCCTCTAGTCATAATAATGGACCTCCATGAAAATTCCTAGAGGATTGAATGCAAAAAATCCCCCAAAAAAGTCGTTAAAATGAAACATCACTTGCAGAGCCCTCATCACCAGCATACTCCCCAGCATGACCAAAATCAAAGTCTGCTAGCACTCATATTACCAACACACTCCCCAACGGGATCAGAAACTAAATGTGTTAGCACTCGTAGAATCCTCATGAGATTGCGCTTGCAATCAATGAATAAACTTATTTAATTAAATTTCAATTTTATGCCCAAATTTTAATCTAATTGTGGTTGACAAAATATTAATGATCTAGCATGCACATAAAAAACAATCACAAACTTATATTTGAGGAAAAATCCACAGCAAGGAAAAAACCTTTTATTTCTCTATAAAACTGTAAATATCCAACTTACAATTACATAGTAGAAGCACAAAATTTTTGTGACGACGAAATACCCTTAGGTGTCGATTCAAAGTCCTCAACAAGACATAGCACAAGAGCTCCAATGGCCAGCAATGGAGAGACAACCTTATTCTCCACAAGGGTTACTCCATATGAGTATGATAAATAATCAGGTCACTAATGATTCACATAAATGATTTGGTAATTTTGTAGTGAATAAAAAGGGTTTAAAGCCTAAAAATTGAAATATTTTGATTCACTAGATATCCAGAAACGGAGTTTTAAAAGACTTAAAAAGCCTAACTTCGTCGCGGGTATAAATAGGTTAAATAAAAATTTAAGGTGGTGGAAGTCATTTGAAGTTGTTCGAATGACATCTGCATGTCATTTGAACGACATCTGATGTCGTTATGAATGACCTAAAAAATCTAAAACAGTGCGGGTTCATTTGGTGTAGGCTTCATACGACCCTTCAAACGACATGTGTTATCGTTAGAAGCAGTCATTCGAATGACTTATCAATGTCGTTCGAACGACATTGCTATGTCATTTTAATGATACAAGGGAAAAATATTTCCATAAAAAGTCTCGCCTACTGGTCTTAAAAAATAATTTTTGACTTAAAAACGCCTCAATTTTGATAAAAACATTTTATAAAAATATCCCAAATAAATACGTGAACATTAATAACTCCAATTAATCATTTTAACTTTTAGTGTAGTGGATTTAGTGGTATAAAGTCGGTTGAGTTGCATGATGCACGTAGAAACTGATGGGTGCGTGTAGCTCAAGATTCGGATGATGGACGTCAAGGTAGAGTGTATGAAAACATGCTGAGATGTAATGGTATATGACATACTAACGGTGATCTTAGACTAAATGGAAATTCCTAAATTCTATACAGACATTTATAAAACATTTCCTTACACCTCACTAATCACCCTCCCCAGAAGAATCAGAATCTGAAGACATTCCTTGTTATCAAAACTCTTTAGGCCCCCAGAATTGACATCGACCCTTTGAATGATAACTCAACTCTTTTGGTCCATAATATTGAACAATGTCTATAGAATCAACCTCGACCCTCTGAATTGTTCACCTCAACTTTTTATCTCCGCAGAATTGACAAAGGTCCACATAATCAACCTCTACCCTCGAAATCGGTTATCTAGAATCTTTAGTTTTGAAGAATCGACCCCGAACCTCTAAATTGGTCACTCTCAGCTTATTAGGTCCATATAATTGGCTTAGTTCCACATCCGCAACCCTCTAAATTGGTCATCTCAACTCTTTAAGTATTCATAATTGACCTTAACCCGGTAAATTGGTCATTTCAACTCTTTAGATTACAGAATCGACTTCGACCCTCCAAATTGATCATCTCAACTCTTTAGGTATGTAATCGACATCAATCCTCTCAATCCATCATTTCAACTATTTAGGTCTATAGATCCGCATAACCAATATTGACCCTCTGAATTGGTCCTCAATTGTTTAGGTCTGCAGAATCAATGTAGACCCTCTCAATCGACCATCTAAAATATTTAGGCCCACATAATTGACCTAGGTCTATTGAATTGACCTCGACCCTCTAAATTGGTCACTTTAACTCTTTAGGTTCACAGAATTAACCTAGGTTCTTCGAATTGACCTCAACCCTTTAAATTGATCACCTTTAAATTCCCACCAAGAGCCTCGACCCTCTAAAAATCTTAAATATCAATGAGGTGCCTATCGTTTGACTATCTCTTCTTGTTTCAAGCTCACCCATTAAGGGGATTTATAGACACCCCATCTTAGTACCCTCTAAATACCTCCTTAGATTCCTAACACTCTTCCCACCATAAGACCCTAAATCTTACTCCAAACCATTATTAAGAGTCCATCGGGCACTCTTGAAACCCTTTTAACTTTGGTTAACTCTCCAACTCATGTGAATCTCATTTCACTCTCATAGTTCTTTGAATCCCATTTCCAACAGTCCATATTGTGTGCGAATCATCCTTACAGTCCCTGCGTACTCACCTTTTTACTCTAGACCCTGATCCAGAGTCCACTGGGAACTCTCGAGATCCATTTGACTTGGGTCAACTCTCCAAGTTAATAATATCTCATTTCACACTTATAGGGATCTGAATACCCTTTCCAACATTCCATACCATGAATGAATAGGCCTCATAGTTCGCGCGTACTCACTTTTTTTATTCTAAACCCTGATTTAAAGTCCACCAGACACTCCCGAGCCCCGTTTGACTTTGGTTAGTTCTCTAACCTGAGCGAAGCTCATTTTTCTTTTATAAGGCTCTGAATACCCTTTTCAAAGATGCATATCGTGCTCGAACCGATCATACGATTTTCATATACTTGACTTTTTACTCCAAGAATCCCCATCCAGAGGCCATCGTGTGACTTCAAGCCTCATTTGACTTTAGTCAACTCTTGAACCCAGGAGTGACACGTGAATTTTCATAGGGCTCTAAGTTATCCTGGATGTGCACAATTTAGAATTACAATTTGCATTTATGTCTATTTTCCCTAAAAAGTCCTCTTCGGACTGCCCATAGGCACCTTAAACCTCCTGCCTATAGGCAGGGGTGTACTTTACTTCGCATCAAGCCAAGGGTATGCTGATAGGTTGGCTAGAACCTATGATTATTGGAACCTCCTAAAACCCTATTTTTTTTACTATTTAAGGAGGTAATGACCTCATTGTTAAAGGTCCTCTTTCTCACCAATCAGAACATTTCCTGAAATCAGTGCCCCGTCATTCTAAAAAATCCATATTTCCAACATTCCTTTCATCTTTCTTACCTCACTTTCATACCATCTTTGGCCACTTACATCACCCCTACTTCACTATCATTCCACCACCATAAAATCAACTTACTTTCCTTCAAAAATTAGTAGCAAAATATTCTAAGAGTTCTACTCGTACTCCTTTTTAATTCATTTATTTAGTGTTGTTTACTTACTTTATTTCCATTCTTGATATGTTTTAGTCTTACTCCATTTTCTCACATAAACTAATATCCATTTTTATTACTTGTATTACACAATATATTTTCAGAAAATCAAAAGGATAAAAAGCGAGTTTACTTATAAACTCAAAAAGTAATATTTCCTCACTTTTTCTACTCTTTTACACTTAAGCACGTTTCCTTCGAAAACATTTAAAGAGGAGTCCTAAATTTGGGTTTATGGGTTAAACCACACCCTTGGGATATGTCTAATTAAGTGGATTTTGATGCCTATAATGACTACGTAGGTGTCCCGAGTCATTATTGGTGTTTGAGTCCTATTTCGTTCATTGCATTACTTTGTTTATATCCCATATTTAGTAGTATTGCGCGTATGTACACGCCTACACATCAGTGTTCACATCAGGCATGCATGTGCACTTTCTCATGGTGAATTTTGATTTGGTGGACACTAAAATTATATTTTCCTTTCCTTTTCTTTCTTTCGTATACTCCTTAGGTTGACTCCTCTCTTCCCTCCTCATGGCGTGAGTAAAACGATTCATCTTTTCACTCATTTTCACATCGCATATATTACACGCATGAGTCGCATCTTGGAGAAAATTAAAATATCCCATGAGAGATCGAAGGGTAAAATGGGGGCCTAACACATTCCCGTTCTATAACTTAGTCCTCAGACCCTCAATTCATTTAGTTCTGTATGAATGAGTTTGTTTTTTGATGTCATTCGCTTGGGATGGCTATATTATTTTGCCTGTTTTGAGTAAAATAGGTTGGCGACTCCACTTTTTTTACATTTCCCTCAGCTTTGATGATGGTCTATTTATATCTATGGTAGCCCATGAATATCATGGGAGTGGTGGAAAGACGATTCATGTCCTCAAATCCCCACGCTAAGAGAGAGATTTCCCCAGATTATTTTCTCTCTCTCCCATTTTGGGGACAGCCCGCCCTGGAGTAATTCATGGATGGACACACTATTTATATGATAATCATCAATATTTCTTAGGCTAGTGTGCATTATATACTTTTTTTCATTATTAGTTAACTTTATTTGTCAAGTGAGGCTAAATATAAGTTCGATGAGTTAATGCAATCAAATAAAACTTCTTGGCATATCTTGAGTGGTTGGGACATATTGCTTTTGATTTCTATTTCATGCATCTTCACTCTATACCACATTTAGTTTAGACACATTTACGCCATACGAGTGTGAAAATCTTGTGTTTTGTGTGTTTTGTGGGCATGTTATACCTATATATACATGTTCGTTCTTGCTATTTGCTTGTGTTTATATTTATATATATCATATGTTTGTTTTGATTATTTGTTGGCATTTAATCAACGTTTTCTATATGCTTCGTATTTATATCAAATAGGCATTATATATGATTAAATGGATATCATTTCATCCATTATTTACATTAGTATCATTTGTCTCATTGTTTAGATTATTTTTGTTTGTGTTGCCGAGTTTGTATGTCGTTTTGTTTCACTTCACATCGTTTCATGATATGCTTGTTTCTTTTATGTTTTTCATGTCACATTAAGGGGGAGGCTTTGTTTCATATTATGCATCTTACCTTTTTTTATTCCTGAATAAAAGGAGGAGAAATTTTACCTTAGCGGGAGACATATTATACCTTAGGTGGAGTTGTTTAAAAAAGGGGGAGGATTATTCTTCATATACGGTTTATATATGTTATCATCTCTTTGTATTTAAAATTGTGTTAAGTGTGCAAGTTTAAGTGACGATGTGACATTCATAAGAGCAAAGATACTCAAAAGTCTGTGTCGATAAATTATGTGTAATTTTTCCTTTTAGGTTTTGGGATTGATTCTTAATAGATCTTGAAGACCCAATAGGTTTTTGGTTTTGGTTTTGTCCTGGAATAGACAAAGGGGGAGGTTTGCAAGGATAAATCTCACATAGAGTTATTTTATAATATTGGTTTATTTTTTTTGGACTAAAATATTTGTCATAGGTTAGGATTTGAGTTCAGTTTGTCCTTAAAGCTTATGATGCACATTGAATATCGTAGCATCCAAGTAAAGCAACATCAACATCAACCCAAGTTTTATGTCTAGTTTCGCCTTCAACATCCATAGGATCTCGATACGGTATTAATGCATATTATGTTTAATCCCTATATTCAGTTTTGGTCTCTAATGTGTTTAAAATCTATTACCGAGGCTATGATTTTAATAGGATTTTACAAGAAAACATTTTTTTTTAATTTTTGAAGTCGTTCGAATGAGTTTGTCTTTTCATTCAAATGATTTATATGTTTCGAATGAGTTCTTCACTTGTTTCAAACGAGTATGGGTAATTTGTTCTAATGACCTTCAAATGAGTGTTTCTTCTTGATAGAAAGTTTTCATGTGAATCTTTCTAGATTTTGTTTTAGTTCGAACGAAATAGCTATTGCCATTCGAACGAGGTCACCATTTTTGAACGAGTTGTCTTAGGTTGCATGCTGATGTCGTTTGTGAAAAATGTATATGAAAAACGGTACAATAATAGTTTTAAACAAAAAGTGTTTCAAAAAAACATATTTTCAAGATCAAATCTAGATCTTACATCCTTAGATTGAGATCCAAGTTTCAACATCATATATGTGTTTAAGATCTCGTATGTCTTTCACCCAGACTATTTAATCTTAATTGAATATTATTTTAATTGGTGGATTTCACATTTGTGTTGGGTGATGGTTGGAACTAGTCAAGAAACAAGTAAGATCAGTGTAATACCGAGTCGTGAGAAGCGACTGTGTTGTGATTACTGTTGGAAGGCACCTAATAGGGGTTGTAAAGAAGGTAGAAAGGAGCAAACAAGTGCATCAAGACTTGAAGGCATCGATTGTGTGAGTAAGTCTAATTTGTCCTTGTATCGAGACCTAAATCATAATGGATTTATGTGGTTGGGTCGTCCAAGGTTTTTCCAGTCTTAGGTTTTCCTTATACATTGTGGCATTATGGTCTATTGCTTCATTTTACTCTTGGACTTATCACTTAGATGCATGATTAGTACAAGAAAAAAATCAGTAATTAGTTAACACAATGTTTGGTATGACTGATGCAAAGATTAAAATCATATTAATTCTGTATTCATTTAATTTAATTAGAAAATTAAAAGTTGGTGTTTGATAATCCTTTTATGGTACTTAGGTTTTTTAGTTATCAATGTACTATGCACATACCAACTACCGCAAAAAGGTGATCACGCTTTCCATTCTCGGGCAGGAGGTTCTCCTTATTGGTATGCCTAGGATTGAAAGGAATTCTAGCATAGATGCGAGTAAATATAAAGAGGTCACTGTGTCTTTGGATTTGATACCATTTGTCTAGGTGTTTAAGGACGTATTTGATGAGGTACCAGGATTATCGCTAAATAAGGAGGTAGACTTTTGAATGGATTTAGCTTTGGGAACCAGGTCTATTGCGCGGGCTCAATACTGTATTGCTCTGTTAGAGATGCGTGAGCATCATGAGAAAATTTGGCAGCTTTTAATTCGGGGTTTCATATAAAGAGCATGTCTTCGTGGGTAGATCCAGTTCTTTTTATGAAGAAGAAGAAGAAGAAGAAGAAGAAGAAGAAGAAGAAGAAGAAGAAGAAAAAGAAGAAGAAGAAGAAGAAGAAGAAGAAGAAGAAGAAGAAGAAGAAGAAGAAGAAGAAGAAGAAGAAGAAGAATGGATTGTTTTGATTCTGTGTGGATTATCGGGATCTGAACAAGTTATCGATATGGCATAAGTATTTATTATCTCATATCGATGACTTTTTCGATCAGTTGAGAGGGGCATCATTATTTTTCAAGTTTGATTTGTGCTCAGAGTATCACTAGTTGCATATTAGAAATGAGGACACTCTGAAGATGACTTTCCTAATGCGCTATTGATCATATAAGTTTCGAGTCATGCCATTCGGACTGACCAATGCGCCAACCGTGTTTATGGATTTGATGAATCCATTGTTTTTCCCATTCTTACATCAATTCGGCATACAGTTCATCGATGGTATCCGATATATTCATGTTCATACTAGGAACACACACAATATTTGAGATGATTTTGCAGACACTTAGGGAGAAAATATGTTTGCCAAGTTCTCGAAGTGTGGAATTTAGCTCCGCGAGTTGTAGTTTTTTTGGTACATCGTATTTGAGGATTGGATTTTAGTGGCTCTTAGCAATGAATCTAAGGTTTTGGATTGACCACAACCTAAGATGCCTACCAAGGTTAGGAGTTTATTGGGTTTGGAGGTTTATTACAAGAGGTTCATTTAGGTGTTCTCAAAGATTTTCAATCTACTGACTCACCTCACCCTAAAGGGGTATCACTCGTATGGAGCTTCGACAATCAGAGAGAATTTGAGGAGCTCAAAGAGAGACTCACATCCGCATTTTTCCTTGATTTACCATGAGGCGGAGTTAAGTATATCATTTACATAAATGCTTCACTCAAGGATCTAGGAGGTGTGCTGATGTCGGAAGGTATACCTATTATTTATGCTTCACATAATCTTAAGTCGCACGAGGTCAATTACCCCACTCATGATTTGGAGTTGGCATCGATACTTTTTTCTCTTCGTATTTGGAGACATTACCTATTGGGTGAGAAGTTCACACTATTTTTTATCACAAGAGTCTCCAGTAATTATTCACTCAAAGAGATATGAACATGAGGCGATGTAGATGGTATCAAAGGTGACAACTTTATAATCTAGTATCATCTAGGGAAACTAAATGTGGTAGCAGATGCTTTGATCCATAGGCCAACATAATTTTATTGGCTGAGTATGAGGATTATTTATCGACTTTTAGGTAAAGAGGTGGAGTACCTTATGAGAGATGGATTTGGCATATGCCATCTTGGAAGTTGTGATTATTACACCTAATATTATGTCATGGGATATGCATGCACAAGGTTTAGAATCTTTTCATCAGGAGAAGGTGGGAGGGATTTTTTCTTATGGAGTTTCTTTTTTTTATTGGCTCAAATGAAGGGGTTATATTCTTAGGTTGTTTAATAGTGCTAGAGGATCCGAAGTTATGGAGGGAAGTTTTAGTTTAGGCAAGCAGTGCATCCTAAAGGGGACAAGATGTATCAAGATGTGAGGAGATCATATTGGTGAGCCGGGATTAAGAGAAAGGTGGTATAGGTTATGTCTATATGTACCACCTTTCAGCTTATAAAGGTGGATCATCAAATACCGATATGGGAATTGCAGTTGTTAGAGATTCCCAAGTGGAAGTGAGATAACATCTCTATATACTTTTATTATGGATTTTTTACAGTCTTAGAGGTGCCATGATTCCATTTGGGTCATCATCGATCGATTGATGAAGCAGGATTATTTCTTTTCAGTGAGGACAGATTATACCGCAAAGTAGTATGTCAAATTGTTCATAGAAGAGATTATGCAACTTCATGGGGTAGCATTGGATATTATGTCCAAAAGGGACAAGACATTCGTCTCCTAATTTTTGAGGGGTTTTTAAGAGGCTATGGGAGTGCAAATGAATATGAGTATAGAATTTCACCCATTATCAGATTGTCAAACTAAACGGGTAAACCAAATATTAGGAGATATTCTCTGAGCATGCGTGTTTGATTTCAAGGGGAGATGTGATTAACACTTACCACGTATGGATTTTGCCTAAGATACTAGTAATCAGTAGACTATTCTTATGGAACCTTATGAGGCATTGTATGGGTGACCATTTTGTTCACCAAGTTATGGCTTAGAGACAGGGTGTTTGGTATGTACATTATTCGGGACACCTTAGAGAAGGTGGCACTCATCCAGGCATGGATAAAGATAGAAAAGGATCGATAAAAGAGTTATGCTGAAAAGAGAAAGCATAAGATGGAGTTTCAAGTGGGGGATGAGGTGCTTTTGTGTGACAACCCGCACTCCAAAATAAGGGGTGGCCAGCCCGATACTCCGACATATACGATAATCATGGACGGAAATCATTCTCAGCACCACTAAATATAGTAAGAGTAACCGAGAAAACCACCCAATAAATTCAGAAAACGGGTTGTCAAAACAATTTATGTGATAAAAATTTAAGTTAAGAAAACAATTTAAACAACCCATTCTAGAACAATAGTGGAAATCAAAGAAACATAATTAACATACGTCTAAAACCACTATATACAAAGAGAGGAACCGAATATGCTGTCGGTTCATAGCTACATAAAAGTAATCACAACAGTTAGATGTTATGTTTTACATTCATTAAGCAATTACAAGATTTGGGCCACTCGCCCGAGTGACAGACCCGATCATAAGTAGATATCAAAAGAATGAGGGCGTCTAGCAAAACATCCTGTAATATCCGCAATTTCATACAGCTCCTTAAAAGCAAAAGAGTAAGAATATCAACACGGGCGTCCTTGCGGAGGAGCACCTGGGCGGATACAATAACAAGCACAACATAGAGGAAAAAGAACGGGTCAGGACCCGGTTTATATATAGTTCCCAGATGAACAAAAAGCATGCTAGATGAATAGCAAAACATGGGTATAGATCAACACTCTAACAACCTAAGCATGGATCATAAGAAAACAAGTGAAAATGACATGATTAAAAGAGACTATGCATGAAGATGAAATTATGCAAAAATTAAATTAAAACTAAATTAAAAGCTTGTATTCACCAATTTCCACTTTAATCCAGTTTCAATTCCTTAACAAGAATATACTAACATTATCTTCTTATTTCATTCCAATTCCCATTCCTTAGTAGGAATGTAATTGTCATAATATCATTTAGTGGAATAATACAACCCTCAAGTCCCACTTGAGTTTTAGAAAAGCTATATTCTTATACATATAACCATTCTAAGACTGCCCCTCCGAGTTTCCCCACTGGGCGCGCCCCTAAATGACTATCATCTTCCAGGGGCCCATCAAACAAGGCAGCCTGGGTACCTAACGCACGTCGGGAAGTGGCCATATGCCTGCGAGTGAGTCATAACCACACTCGGAATCACTTCACTAGCGCAGAAAAATACATATAATAAACCCGCATATGGCCGAGGACTATAGTCTCCCTGCATTCACTAGTCAAGGAACATCACCTCATGCACGAGCTTCCCTTATGATAGCATTTAGAGAGGTGTGTTTAAGTAAATTAGCATTTACTATAAAAACCATACTTTTCATTTTCATTTACATTTACATGTTTCATTTGTTTGAAACCGTTATCATAGGATATTTCATTACTTTTCATCCTAGGTTATGCCTGGAATAAATCTCCAAGGAGGTTATTTTCGTTTCCCAAGCTTAAGGTCTTATGCCTCATTTCAAGCCCCTAGAGTCTCCAAGTATGGGCCTACAATTCCCATCCATATATTTATTAGGATGCACAAAGAAAAGTGATGCCTTAACATCACTAGGACAACCTCTCCCCCGGACTTAACCCCAAGTGAAACCCATTCAACCCTAGGGTGACAACAAACTCAACTAGGACTCTAAAAGTCAAGGTTTACTTCATTCAAGAAGAGTCCTAAGTTCCTAGGGGAAGAAAAGGATTAAAAATAAAAGTAGGAAATTGGTTGAGAAAACAGGGGACCGGTCGACCGATCCCAAGACCGCGGTCGACCGCGTCTCAAAGTTTAGCTTTTGAAAGAAAGCAGAAAGTTCATTTCGGATGAACCGGTCGACCTGTGGTAGAACCGCGGTCGACCGCGCCCTTATATTCATGCCTTTGAAAGAAAGCAGTGTGCCCACCTCCGAAGGCCCGGTCGACCGGTTTGAGATACGCGGTCGATCGGCCATTGCAGACCTAGACCCATTTTTCCTAATATCTTCTAAACCCAAAATCAATAACCAACCCAAAATCATCCAACTACATTTAATGATACCAAAAGATCATAAATGCTCCCAACAACATTTTTCTACCTCAATCAACAATCTATCTCTACCAAAGATGTTGATACCCATAAATCCAACCAAAAACCACAATTATATTACATCAAAACTATACATATCTACCCATACTAATTATTCATCTTAAACCATACAATAGCAAGTAGAAAACTTGCCTTGGGGCTTCAATATCAGGCTTGGTTGAAGAAGAAAGCAAGATCAAACCACAAATCTTCAAGATCTCTCTCTTTTTCTCCAATCTTCCACTCTCACTCTCTCTCACTCTAGGGCTAGAACACTTAGGGAAAACAAGAGGAAATGAAAGACTTGGGGAAAGACTAAAACGTGGCTTAAGATTAAAAGTTTCCAACCTTTAAGTAAAAATATCGCAATAGTTAATTTCTAATACGCAATATGCCAAAACCAGTCAAAAGTGCCCAAAATCTCAAAATACAATATGGCACACATTTCGACTGTCTCGCACCTCCCGGAACTAACTACACCCTCCAAATTATCATTTGGATATTTTATAAGCCATTTCAAGTTCCGGTTCCATTATAATTCAAATTTCCATATTAATTTTCATGACAAAATAGAACACCACATGGTAACAACTACTTACACACATGGTATCATGCAACTTATTAGTAAATATTAACTTATTTCATCAAATTAATACTTACCCACATGCAGCATTTTATATATGTAACTACTCAACATAGTAAATAAATATAAAATGGGCTCCCAAAAGCGAGGGTTGTTACATACTCCCTCCCTTATGAGGGAATTTTGCCCCCAAAATTCAAGCGTACCTTGGATAAAAAGATGCGGATACTTTTCCCGCATATCATCCTCACGCTCCCAAGTAGATTCATCGACACTGTGATGACTCCATTTTACTCTAACCAAGGGCACCACATGAGATCTCAATCTACGTTCCCCATGCTCCAAAATGGCCACGGGTTGCTCTTCATAAGACATATAGGGTTGTAACTCTATATCCTCGAAAGGGATGTGCCAAAGGGCATCATCACACCTCTTATACTTATTCAAAGAGGAGATGTGGAAAACATTGTGAATCTGTTGCAACGGTTCCGATAGGGCAATTTGATACGCCACGGGGCCTACTTTAGCAAGTACAGGAAAAGGCCCAACGAAACGTGGTGCAAGCTTCCCCTTCTTTTCGAAATGCTTAACGCCTTTCATAGGCGACACCCGTACCAACACTTGGTCTCCAACTTCTAACTCCACATGCCTTCTCCATGCATCGGCATAGCTCTTTTGTCTGTCTTGGTCTATCCAAATATGATCTCGAATAAGCTCGATCTTTGAAGAAGTATCCCGAATCATTTCAGGTCCGAGAAACTTGTTATCTCCCACTTCTAACCAACACGTGGGGGATCTACAAGGCCTACCATACAAGGCTTCATAGGGCGCCATCCCAATAGTGAACTGGTATGAGTTATTATAAGAAAATTCAACCAAAGGGAGACATTGTTCCCAACTACCCTTGAAATCAAGCATGCACATACGAAGCATATCCTCTAACATTTGGTTAACCCTTTCGATCTGGCCATCTGTTTGAGGATGATAAGAAGTACTTAACTTTAATTTCGTTCCCATGGCCTCTTGGAAACTTTGCCAAAAATGGGAAACAAAGATCTTGTCTCTGTCGGAAACAATATTCAAGGGCACCCCATGCAATCTAACAATCTCTTCAATGAACAATCGAGCGTAACGAGCGGTATTATAATCAGTATGGATGGGAAGGAAATGCACAAGCGATCCACGATAACCCAAATAGAATCGTGACCCTTTTGTGACGTTGGAAAACGGTGATAAAATCCATTGAAATACTCTCCCATTTCCATACAGGAATTTCCAACGGTTGCAAAAAACCTGCCGGTAGCTGATGGTCAACCTTAACTAACTGACAAGTAGTGCATCGAGATACAAACTCCGAAATATCTTGTTTCATACCCGGCCACTAATATTGACGGCGCATATCTTGATACATTTTATCATTTCCCGGATGTACTGAAAATTTAGAGCCGTGAGATTTCGCCATCACAGCCCATCGCAAATTTCCATCCTCCGGAACAATAAGCCTTCCATGAAAGCGCAATCCACCCTCAGAACTTACCGAGTAGGAATCCGCTCCCCCAGTCAATAACTGGCGAATGTGGTCTTGACATTCTTTATCTCTTCCTTGGGCTTCCACAATCCTTGCCACAATCGTCGGAGTAACAGTCATCACGGACATAAATGCCCTAACAACCGCATCATCTTGACTGAGTTCCTTCCATTTAGCTTTCCACACAACAGCTAATTCTCCATTGGGTTTCCTACTCAGGGCATCTGCCACTACGTTCGCCTTGCCCGAATGATAATGAATATCAAATTGGTAATCTTTCACGAACTCCAACCATCTTCGCTGCCGCATATTCAAATCTTTCTGAGAAAATAAATATTGCAACGACTTATGGTCCGTGAAAAGACTAGACTTCTCCCCGAGGAGATAGTGCCTCAAAATATTTAAGGCAAAGACAACGGCGGCTAATTCCAAGTCATGCACCGGATAATTTCTTTCATGAGGCTTGAGTTTTCTAGAAGCATATGCAATAGCTTGTCGCTCCTGCTGAAGCACACCTCCCAAACCTTGTAGAGATGCATCGGTGAAGACTAAATATTCCAACCCTGGCTTGGGTAAAGCAAGGACTGGAGCCGAAGTCAATCTATCTTTAAGCTCATCGAACGCAGCTTGACAGGCGTCATCCCAAACAAATCTAACCCCTTTCCGGGTCAAATTTATCAAAGGACTAGCAATTTTAGAAAATCCCTTAATAAATCGGTGGTAATAGCCCGCCAAACCCAGAAAATTGCGTATCTCGGTAGGCGTCGTGGGCTGACCCCACTCCCTCACCACAACAACTTTACTTGGGTCCACCGGTATACCTTGCGAAGAAACAACATGACCCAAAAATTGCACTTCCCGCAACCAAAAACCATACTTCTCAAACTTAGCGTACAATTGGTGATCCCTCAACCTTTGCAGGACCAACCCCAAATGAGTAGCATGATCATCTTCCGTTTGAGAATACACAAGGATGTCATCAATAAACACAATGAAAAATTGGTCCAGGAAGTCCCGAAATACCCTATTCATAAGATCCATGAATACCGCAGGGGCATTGGTTAGCCCAAAAGGCATAACCAGAAACTCATAAGACCCGTACCTCGTCAGGAAAGCAGTTTTGGATACATCTTGATCCCGTATCCTCAACTGGTGATACCCCGTTCTCAAATCTATCTTAGTGAAGTAGGTCGCTCCCCTGAGCTGATCAAACAAGTCATCTATGCGAGGCAAAGGGTATTTGTTCTGGATGGTGACCTTATTCAACTCTCTATAGTCAACACACAATCGGAGAGAACCATCTCTTTTCTTTACGAATAACACAGGAGCACCCCACGACGATGTGCTACGCCTGATAAACCCCTGTTCCAACAACTGCTGAATCTGATCTCTTAGCTCCCTCATTTCCACAGGAGCCATACGATAAGGAGTTTGCGCAATCGGTCGAGTTCCCGGCGCTAAGTCTATAACAAACTCAATCTCTCTACTAGGAGGCAAACCCGGTATCTCCCAAAAAACGTCCTCAAAATCTCGAACAACAGGAATAGAATCTGAGGGAACAACTACATCCCGAGAATTCTCTTTCGCAATACAATATAAATAAGTACCAGAATCTCCCTCTAAACGGGGCATAACCACCAGGAACATATCTTGTCCCGGAACGACGAAGACTATACTCTTCCTGTAACAATTAACTATAGCATGATACTTAACAAGCCAATCCATGCCCAAAATAACATCATACCCGACCATGTCTAGGACGAGTAAGTCGGCCTCAAAACACAAATTACCAAGAGTGATCCCTATATGTTTACAAACGAAGAAAATAAGGGAACCGTCACCCATAGAGGACTCCACACTAGAAAAGGTACTTTCCGCAGATTTTATCAACTCTGTGGACTGAGCAAAACTTCTGGAAATAAAAGAATGCGTCGCACCCGTATCAAACAGAATGCGACCCATGTGTCCCTGAATAAGGAACTTACCCTCTATAGCTGGCGGCGCTGGCTGAATAGGAGGAAGAATAACATCCTGAATGTGGTAGACTCTCCCATACTGTAGTTGACCCTGCTGCAGAGGGACAACTGGATTTGGTGCTTGTGGAGGGAACTGCACATAAGGCTGCTGAGGAACTCGTGGAGGTTATCCCCCAATCACCTGAGGACAATCTCTCTTAAAATGACCAGCTTCTCCACATTGGAAACATTTCCCCACCATATTCTCCTGACCTCGACCTCTGTTATTTCTGAACTGCCCAATACCTTGGCCCGGTTGGCCCCTACCTCCCTAGCCACCTCGACTCGCTTGCTGTGGTACGACACCCTGACCTTGCCTGTTAGCATTGCCACTAACATTAAACCCGCCAGAGCGTTGTCTTTTCGACCCATCCCCTTGCTGGGGATCCCTATCTCGTTGCTTATTACCCACTGGTTGGGACGAAGGAAAGGCTCCTCCTCCATTCCCACTCACCCCGGGCTTCCCTACTTGCCCAATTCCTGAAGTTTTCTTGCTATTCTGAATAAACAACCGATGCTCCTGACAATGAAGCAATGCAGCATTCATCACTTCACTAAAAGTTTATAAAGTCGAATTACCCAGCAAATGCTGCCGAATTCTCCAGTTTAGACCTCCCATGAATTTTGAGACTTTCCTTTCCTCCGGGGTCACCTCTTCCGGCACAAAACTAGCTAGCCAGGTAAACTCCTCCTCATGTTCGACAACCAATCGTTCTCCCTGAACTAGATCTTGAATTTTCCTCCTCATCTCCCTCTGAATTACGGGAGGAAAATATTTCCGGTCGTACAAGACCCAGAAATCAGTAATGGACATAGTGTCCCTCTGTTCTGGCGTAGTCATCGACTCCCACCAATGTAACGCTGCCCCAACCAACTTGAAAGTAGCAAGCACTTGCTTCTTTTCCTCACTACAATCCACCATTCGCAAATGGCGTTGCATATCCTTCTTCCATTGATTTGCTCGAACAACATCAGAACCTCCGTCAAACTCTGGGGGATGGCCCTTTAAAAAGGACTCCCTTACTCTTTCCCATGGAGAGGGTCCCGTAGGTGCCTGAGCATCCTATGCCCGTTGTTGAGATGTTGGCATCTGTTGAGCTACTGCGGTCATGGCGGCATTAACTTCATGAGCCACGATATTGGCTACGTCCGCAGCATTAAAAGTTCCTTGGGGCAGTGGAGGACCAACATCCTCTTCTACAACTCTATTGCGTCTCGCAGGGCGACCTCTCTTAGGCGGCATCTGCGATGAAGGGACAATAGTGTTAGAATACAATTCACAACAATCTATTTCACAGAAGATCGCAATTATAAGCAGCAAAGAAATCTTATCATTAGGCTTTATATCAAAGAACGCTACGGTAGATCATGACAAGTCCACATAGATCCTAGTACTCTAGAACCCAGTGCTCTGATACCATCTGTGACAACCCGCACTCCGAAATAAGGGGTGGCCAGCCCGATACTCCGACATATACGGTAATCATGGACGGAAATCATTCTCAGCACCACTAAATATAGTAAGAGTAACCGAGAAAACCACCCAATAAATTCAGAAAACGGGTTGTCAAAACAATTTATGTGATAAAAATTTAAGTTAAGAAAACAATTTAAACAACCCATTCTAGAACAATAGTGGAAATCAAAGAAACATAATTAACATACGTCTAAAACCACTATATACAAAGAGAGGAACCGAATATGCTGTCGGTTCATAGCTACATAAAAGTAATCACAACAGTTAGATGTTATGTTTTACATTCATTAAGCAATTACAAGATTTGGGCCACTCGCCCGAGTGACAGACCCGATCATAAGTAGATATCAAAAGAATGAGGGCGTCTAGCAAAACATCCTGTAATATCCGCAATTTCATACAGCTCCTTAAAAGCAAAAGAGTAGGAATATCAACACGGGCGTCCTTGCGGAGGAGCACCTGGGCGGATACAATAACAAGCACAACATAGAGGAAAAAGAACGGGTCAGGACCCGGTTTATATATAGTTCCCAGATGAACAAAAAGCATGCTAGATGAATAGCAAAACATGGGTATAGAAATCAACACTCTAACAACCTAAGCATGGATCATAAGAAAGCAAGTGAAAATGACATGATTAAAAGAGACTATGCATGAAGATGAAATTATGCAAAAATTAAATTAAAACTAAATTAAAAGCTTGTATTCACCAATTTCCACTTTAATCCAGTTTCAATTCCTTAACAAGAATATACTAACATTATATTCTTATTTCATTCCAATTCCCATTCCTTAGCAGGAATGTAATTGTCATAATATCATTTAGTGGAATAATACAACCCTCAAGTCCCACTTGAGTTTTAGAAAAGCTATATTCTTATACAAATAACCATTCTAAGACTGCCCCTCCGAGTTTCCCCATTGGGCACGCCCCTAAATGACTATCATCTTCCAGGGGCCCATAAAACAAGGCAGCCTGGGTACCTAACGCACGTCGGGAAGTGGCCATATGCCTGCTAGTGAGTCATAACCACACTCGGAATTACTTCACTAGCACAGAAAAATACATATAATAAACCCGCATATGGCCGAGGACTATAGTCTCCCTACATTCACTAGTCAAGGAACATCACCTCATGCGTGAGCTTCCCTTATGATAGCATTTAGAGAGGTGTGTTTAAGTAAATTAGCATTTACTATAAAAACCATACTTTTCATTTTCATTTACATTTACATGTTTCATTTGTTTGAAACCGTTATCATAGGATATTTCATTACTTTTCATACTAGGTTATGCCTCGAATAAATCTCCAAGGAGGTTATTTTCGTTTCCCAAGCTTAAGGTCTTATGCCTCATTTCAAGCCCTAAAGTCTCCAAGTATGGGCCTACAATTCCCATCCATATATTTATTAGGATGCACAAAGAAAAGTGATGCCTTAACATCACTAGGACAACCTCTCCCCCGGAATTAACCCCAAGTGAAACCCATTCAACCCTAGGGTGACAACCAACTCAACTAGGACTCTAAAAGCCAAGGTTTACTTCATTCAAGAAGAGTCCTAAGTTCCTAGGGGAAGAAAAGGATTAAAAATAAAAGTAGGAAATTGGTTGAGAAAACAGGGGACCGGTCGACCGATCCCAAGACCGCGGTCGACCGCGTCTCAAAGTTTAGCTTTTGAAAGAAAGCAGAAAGTTCATTTCGGATGGACCGGTCGACCTGTGGTAGAACCACGGTCGACCGCGCCCTTATATTCGTGCCTTTGAAAGAAAGCAGTGTGCCCACCTCCGAAGGCCCGGTCGACCGGTCTGAGATACGCGGTCGACCGGCCATTGCAGACGTAGACCCATTTTTCCTAATATCTTCTAAACCCAAAATCAATAACCAACCCAAAATCATCCAACTACATTTAATGATACCAAAAGATCATAAATGCTCCCAACAACATTTTTCTACCTCAATCAACAATCTATCTCTACCAAAGATGTTGATACCCATAAATCCAACCAAAAACCACAATTATATTACATAAAAACTATACATATCTACCCATACTAATTATTCATCTTAAACCATACAATAGCAAGTAGAAAACTTGCCTTGGGGATTCAATATCAGGCTTGGTTGAAGAAGAAAGCAAGATCAAACCACAAATCTTCAAGATCTCTCTTTTTTTTTCCAATCTTCCACTCTCACTCTCTCTCACTCTAGGGCTAGAACACTTAGGGAAAACAAGAGGAAATAAAAGACTCGGGAAAAGACTAAAACGTGGCTTAAGATTAAAAGTCTCCAACCTTTAAGTAAAAATGCCGCAATAGTTAATTTCTAATACGCAATATGCCAAAACCAGTAAAAAGTGCCCAAAATCTCAAAATACAATATGGCACACATTTCGACTGTCTCGCATCTCCCGGAACTAACTACACCCTCCAAATTATCATTTGGAGATTTTATAAGCCATTTCAAGTTCCGGTTGCATTATAATTCAAATTTCCATATTAATTTTCATGACAAAATAGAACACCACATGGTAACAACTACTTACACACATGGTATCATGCAACTTATTAGTAAATATTAACTTATTTCATCAAATTAATACTTACCCACATGCAGCATTTTATATATGCAACTACTCAACATAGTAAATAAATATAAAATGGGCTCCCAAAAGCGAGGGTTGTTACATTTTGAAGGTCTCCATGATGAAAGGAGTCATCAAATTTGGATCCAAGGGGAAGTTATCTCCGTCATATGTAGGTACCTTTACGATATTGGATATGGTAGGCCCGATGGTATATGGATTGTCCTTACCCGATCATCTTCAGTAGGTTAACGATGTCTTTCATGTATCCATGATGAGGAAGTTTCTCATGGATGAGTTGTCTTACAAGCACATTGACCTCTATGGGATTGAGCTACATCCCGATGAGAGATACGATCAGCGACCAAAATGTATCCCTTATCAATGAGAGAATACTCTATGATCTAAGGTCATAACATTAAATAGATTGTAGTGAAAATACCATGATGAGGCTGAAACTACATGGGGAGAGAGGATTACATGTGGGCAAGATATTTACAGTTACACTAGTGAGGTATAAATTTGAACTTAGAGGATGAAAATCCTTATTTAAGGGGGATGAATGTAATAGCCCATATTTTTATGTACATTAAATTAATCTATGACTTTTTTATGTTTGCCTACAATGACATGAGATGTCATTATTTATATTCTGAATGTGTTATATAATTCAAAATTTAAATTGGATTAAATGCAAGGAAATTCAATAATTAAATATTTAGAAGTGATTGCGTATTATAGGCGACTATGGAATGATCATAGATTTGGTATCATCTGTTTCCATATTTGGATTATCCCCTCAGTTTCAAGTTCCACTGATCGTGAATTAGTTTCCTATAATGTCAAGTCGCATTAAATTTATCAATAATTCATTAATTAAATTTGGGCTCGTAATGGATAAGATATCAATTTGTTTTGGCTCGTAATTCGGGTTGGATTTTAGGTCAATTAGAATGTCCATTTATGACTTAAAATTATGGGTTTTAAGTCCTATTGGTTGCCCATGTGAAACCTAAGGCCATTTTCATGGTTAACTAAGTTGAGGGAACATTAGACTTAACCTAATTCACTTTAGAGGCTAGTAAGAGGAACCCTAAGACTAAAAAGAGGAGACACCCAAGAGAGAGGAAGCTTTGGATATCTTTTGGCTTGGATTTAACCTATTTTATTAAGGAAAGTTTACCTAGAATAAAGATTTAATTTAGAGTTTGTGTTATAATGATAATTTCCTATTAGAATCTATTAATTTCACGTGAAATAATATGATTTTTCATTACTAAAAACTTGATTTTGAAATTAGACTAATTTGGAAGTTTAACCCCTAATCAATGGTTAATGTATAGAGAATAGAAGTGTTGAATATCTTAAATTGGAGTAGGTTATGAATAAATTTCGTTAGATATTTATTCATATTCACAAATCACTAGAAAGCCCTTTATCTAATATATTAATTGAATAAAATTTGAGCTTAATTGGACAAATTTTAAAACTAGGGTTTATAACTCTTAATCTGGAAATTAATACCTAAATTTCATGCTAGATTAATCTAAAACTCATAAATATAGGTTAATAATGTTAGTAGGTAACTAATGTCTGAAGGAGGTTGGCATTGGTGCTTTTTAGAGGCTTTGAATTAGGTGCTTTTTATTATTAGTGGCGGGTTTTGGAGACTTGCGGAAGTTAATTGCATTCATCTCGTTTGAAAGATATTATTATCTCATTTGAATGATATTTAACGGTTCGTTTGAAAAAGTTCGTAACTCCTTAGAATGAGGCGGTGCTTTTCATTCGAGAAACTGAAATATATCACTCGAACGACCTACTAGATCTCATTTGAGAGAGAATAGGTATGTCGTTAGAGTGGGTTTTTAATAGTTTGGAAATTTAATTCTTAGTTAAAAGAGATTAATTAAGTTAAGAATTTGGGTTTATGGCTTAGTAATTTGTGAGTGATTATGACTGATATTTTGTGCTCATATGTGTAAGCATACCATGTGTGAGTGCTCGTGGATGACATATGAGGAGGGATTTTTATAGGGCGCAAACGATGATAACTGTGTGGGTACCCCAGTGATAGAGATGGGCTTTACCTTAGTCCTTTACCCCGATCCTATAACTGGCATGCCTATATCCCGAGGGAGAATACACGATGGAGTTCTAGCCTATAGCCTTAGGTATGGAGGTTGTGTGTTATGATGGGAATACATAATGATTATCCCTTGCTGATGGGTTTTTTTAGTTATAGGTTTCGAAAAGCCTATAACTATACTTATTATGCACAGTTGATCCCTAAAGGCTATAGAGATAGGCCTTCTAATACTTTATGTGCGGACTAGAGAGTAGACCATTTACTTGTACGCGTCGAGGACCGTACTTATGTGGATATTAGACTTGACATTATCTTATTTCTCATTTGGTATTATACTTGATAGGTATACATTGGCATATATGATGGAACCCTTTTTATTAGATACAATTGAGAAGAATGATAATTAAATATCAGGTTCATTGTGGATTAGGTTAGACACATGTGATATTTAGGGTTGTTTGGGTTAAGGAACCATAAAAATAACTAAAACATGGGAGGAATATGTGTAGTTATTTCATTTATCCCAAATTTGGTTAAATCTTTATTCATTATAGACTTTTTGTTTAGTGGTTGATTTTATTTTTCAAGAACTAGGATGCACCTTCCACCTCAGTCTTGATTTACCTACTTGCTTTCCACTTTAGTTGATGCTCATATAGGATGTAGATGTTAAGCTTGTATGCCTGTTCTTTTATTCCTATTTTTATTTTAGTTGTGTAGGATACTATATTAGTTGGTATTTTCTTTGGGGAGTTGGGCTCATTTGGAGATAGTTGTACTTCCAGTGTTTTATTATTGCTGATGTTCATCGTATCAGAGGCTTATATTAGTTTACTGTTATTATTGTATTCAGATACTTAGTTTATGCATTTAGTTTTATTCCTCTCATGATTATAATGATATTCAATTGTTTTAGCGTCATGTGTTATTAATTTTAGACCTAATCAATCTATATTAGATTTTACTGGGTGTCATAATCTATTAGACATATCATTGAAAAGGTAGAAAAACTCAAACAAGAAAGAAATAAGACATCGGGGGTGCGGTGTTGGATTGCCATAGAAGTTGTATCAGTGATAGGTGGATCCACTTGGTTGGTCATTGTGCTTAGTTCCTCGTGGTGCAAGATATCCATCATTATGAACTTGTGAGTTGTTCATGTGTATGTCTTCCATTGTCATGCACGGGTAGGAAATAAATCCTTGCATTGAAGAATTTTGTGTGTGTTCCAGTACGTGAATCATGCTGAGCTAACCACATAGCCCATTGTTGGGTGTAGAGGTTTCTAAAATTCTGAATTATATGGATGTTATCTGAATGTTCATCCAGCATCCGATATGTTGACTTTAAGTTATGTTAATGGCTATGAGGAAGAGAATTGACATTATTCTGAAGAGACTCCACTTGACTTATGAGATGATATTGACGAGATCATAAGGAGTGAAGTTCTTGACGAACATGGGTGTAAAGTGATGAGAATTCACGAGTCAAAATCTCAATCAGAAATGCTTGGGATTCGATTTCTTAAGGAGATACATCATTCTCATCATTTTTTAGTGTTAGAAAACATGCCAAATCATTCATATTACTTTTTCCTACATATTATTCTTGACCTTCTTCTTCAAGTTTTCAATGTTCCATACATTATTTATTTTAACAACTTTCATAAGTTTGAGGATGCGGACTGAAAAGATGAAAAAAATGGCTATGACAATAAAATTGTGTGCTTGAGAGAGTAAGAGATGTTTGTATTTAAAAATATTAATGAGTACCATTCCAAAAGTAATACTTACGAGTTCTCTTCTTATGGAACGTAATCATGTGCTAGACAATATAATCAGTGAGGTGGATGCGAATTTTATTTAGAATGCACTAATTAATGAATACGTCGAGGAAGGTGACGGAGCTTTGACTTTCACTCCTGGGGATTTATATGACAAATATAGTGCCTTTTCGCGGACTTACTGACAAGCAGGCACTAAAACTTTCAGGCCGCGGCACCTTATGGGGTCCCACTAATACAGGTTGCAGCCTTGTACAACACAGGGTGGGGCACCCAACATGTGTACCTAGTTGGCCGCACCCCCTTATTCACAGCTACTCCGGACTTTATATATGCCGCGTGCTCAGGGCATGTGAAAGCTGACATACCTCCTATAACAATAGGTCCACACCTCGAGATAGGGGGTTCCAGTTTGTAAGGACACAAATTTCCAATTGAGTCCTTTGTTGTTTTGGCTCAATTCCGGACAAAAACGTTTAAGTCGTAGGATAGAGTATATTGATCATCTTTCAAGCCTATGATGTGTTTGTTGAAGACGTAGCGACCAAGTGTCTAAAGCTTCATCAAAATGCTGTGGTTTATGTTCCTCGTTTCAACGTCATCAACAGTGATTCCATGCTCCCAAGGTATGAATGCATTTATGTATATATAGGAGCTTGGAACTAGTTTATATTGGGTGTTAGGTTTTTAAAACTGTGTTTTGTTTTCAGATGTTCTCTATTAAAACTTATATATAAAGTATATAATGTTGCTGGGCTTAAAAATAATTTTTTGAACATTCTGTGAGTTCGTTCGAAGTGTCGTTCGAACGAGATTGTCGTTCGAACCACAAGTTGTTCGAACGAGATTGCCAGCGACTTTCCATTATGGCATACTGGAACTTCGTTCGAAATGTCGTTCGAACGAGATGGTCATTCTAACGAGATTTCTAACGAGCTTCTAACGAGTTCATACTGGAACTTCATTAGAAGACTCGTTCGAACGAAATGTCGTCCGAACAAGATTTGGTGGGAACAGGTTTTTGGCAGTTTTAAGCAATTTTGCCCACTTTCCCACTTGGTTTTACCCCACTACTTTTTGCTGAATATCAATGTGCGGGAAACCATTTTTCTAATTGATCTTTTTGATATCCTTTGAACTCTTAGAGAGTGTTTTGAGAGAAAAATTATAAAGAGAAAAAGATCATGTTGTGAGTGATAATTTTCAAAGTAAAATTCATCTACCACTATAGTTTTCACCCATAGTTTTATTCATCCCAGTTCATATATATATATATATATATATATATATATATATATATATACATCTTGCTTGGAGTTTGGCACCGGGTTTATCTCTACACCGAATTGAAAAGAGTGTTTGGGTTTGCTTCTAAATCCCACAAAGAAGAAGTTGTTTACGTTGATTTACCCTCTTGGAGAAAGGCTCCTAGTTCGGGTGACAGTGACCATATAAAGTCATATCAGTGGATTCCAAGACCGCGGTGGAGCTCCAAGGTTATCCGCTAGGAAGAGGTGTCTACAAGAGAAGCATCGTGGCTTGAGAGGGATCGAGTCATGTGATGTGAGTCTTTTCTTGTATTTATAAAACCGTATCTAGTGGATTTGTGGCTAGGGTCGTCCGAGGTTATTTCCCGTCTTGGGTTTTTTCTCGAACATCGCGGCGTAGTGATTTCTTATTTTATTTTATCTTGCAATATCACCTAGAACGCATGCTTAGGTAAAGAAGATAAAATTGTTTTAAATCACTTTTAATTTAATTTGGTGCATAATTAAATTTGGGTAATGTTTACTTAATTCAAGTCATTTGTTCAAAACGGTTTAGGCAAATTCTAGGACTTGGATTAGTTAATTAGTTTAGGTGAAATTAACATAAGTGTGTGTGTTTAATTCATTTTCACTTGTGCTTAATTTTAATTTGAAATATAAATTCAAATTTGTTTATTTTTAGTTGAACCATCACCTTTACGCTTCCACATCTGTTTCTTAACAAGGAAATCTAGGATTTTTAAATAAGATTAAAATCGCGGGTCTTCAAATTGGTATCAGAGCCAAAGCGATAAATTAATTCGTTAAGATCCTTTAAATATATTTTTTGGCTAAAATGGAATTTTCCCCATTTTCTAAATTTCCTATGTTCGATGGTTCTAACTACGCGTATTGGAAAGCGTGAATGAAATCGGCACTAAAATCTATCGACGAGAGAGTTTGGATGTCTGTTGTTAACGGGTGGTCCCCACCAACTCACTTAGTTGAAAATGAACGTGTTCTCAAACCGGCCGATAGATGGACTGAGAATGAGTTTAAACTTTCTAATTTTAATTCTCGAGGTTTAAATGCCTTGTTTAGCGATGTCACACTGGATGAATTCCGACGCATTATGACGTGTGAAACCGCTAAAGAAGCTTGGGATATTTTACAACTAACTCATGAAGGAACTAGTGTCGTTAAAACTTCGAAACTCCAAAATCTCACCACTCAATTTGAAACCATCAAAATGAACGATAATGAAACTTTTAATGAATTTTATGCTAGACTTTAGGATATTGTCAATTCATCTTTTAATTTGGGAGAGAAAATACCCGACAACCGAGTTGTAAAGAAAATTTTAAGGTCCCTACTCGATAGATTTATTCCAAAAGTGGCCGTTTTAAATTATTTACCAACTTTAGCCTCTAGAAAATTAGAAGAGCTTGTAGGTGATTTACAAACCTATGAACTAGATATGTTTCCCTCTAAAACTGAAAAGAGAATTGAAAAGGGTGTTGCTTTAAAAGCCCAAAAAGAGGTCAAACAAGTAGTAGAGAGCGAGAGTGATAGTGAATCGGAAGACATGGCTTTATTTGCTCGTAAATTTAGAAAAAAATTTAAATTTAACAAAGATAAGTTTAAAAATGATTTTAAGAAATTCGAAACTTCTAAGCATGACAAAGCCGAGAAGATCCCTAAACCTATTAATGAACAACTAAATAGGACGAGTCAAATAGGTGTTTTGGTTGTGAGGGTTATGGCCATAGGGCTTCTGAGTGCCCCACTAAACTAAGGAAAGAGGGTAAACAACCCATTGCATATAATGCGACTCTTAGTGATAGTGATAAGGAATAGGGACCCGATTCCCCCACTAAGCCTAATTTTGTGGCTTTTATGGCTAGTCATGTGAGTGATAGTGAGAACTCATCGATTGATGAAACTTTAACACATGACACTTCCAAGGTCATTGTTTATGATTCCCTTGATTGTGATGATAGTGAGAGTGGAGAAGAAAGAGAGAGTGAAAATGAAGAGGAGGTTAATGTGAGTGAACTTCAAAATGCTTTTCAAGAACTTTATAAAGAATCTATTAAATTGAAAAGAGCTAATTTGAAGTTAGAAGCTAGTTTAAGAGAGAGTGTCAAGGTCATTGATGATAGTATGTTGGTTGAAGACCTTAGGGCACGAGAGAAAGCTCTTCTAGAGAAGCTTGAATATATAAAAGGCGAGAGAGATAGCCTTAGGGGTTTAATGGAATCCTTGAAAAGGAACTTCTTGCTTTTGAAGAGCGAAATATTTTATTAGAGTCTAAAATTTTAGAATTGCAAAATAAATTAAAAGACTTTAGTAATGTCAAATTTGATTTGGAGTGTCGTTCGAAAAAATTAGATAAATATTAGGAACGATCCAAATTAAAAATGACACTTGTGGTTTAGGCTTCAATACTTGTAATGATTTTACTCATAACGCCAAAACCAATGTTTTAGGAGAATCTACTAGGAAAGTCTTTCGAGATCATTTCTTAGGTACCAAATTTCGACGTAATTTTACTTGTACACATTGTGGTCGAAAAGGTCATCTTAGGAAAAAAAAATTTGATCTTAAACGAATTCCTAGAAAATCCCATCGTAAACTAACCACGGTAGTTAAAGTTCCTACACCCCAAGATAGTCATTCTTCATTAATTTGGGTTAGGAAATCCGATTTGATTGCTTGCAAAATAGGGTTTTTGATTTTCATTTACTTTCACATGCTTCCTCCCTTGCTAAATCTAAAGATTGAATGTGTTAGTTGTTTGCATACTTTAGCTTTTATTCTTCATGCTATATTCACATGCTAAATGTATGCTTGTTTAATCATGTTCTAGTTTATGCCCCATGCTTAATCACATGCTAGAATAATGATTTTTGTTTATCTTTTGTATTTTATTTCTTCATTTTGTTTGCATTAAATGAAAAATACAATAAGATTTTTCTGTTTCTTATTTGTGTTTTATTTGTTTCATTTAAGCTTAGTGAAAAATACAAATGATTTTTGTTTATCCTTTTGAGTATATATTTTTTATTTTTGGTTAAAAATGTCAAAAACTCAAAAAGATTTTATGTTGTGTGTATTTTGGTTTGACACACTTTAAGTGGCATATACTTGTGTTTGAATCCCTCCTTTAACGCTCTCATGTGGCTAGAACTTTTGGTATAGATTATCAATCCTTGTTATGTTCTTTACCATGCTTACATGAAGTAGTTGGATTTTGTGTTGATTAAATGGATTCTATTTTTATATGCCTCTATTCACACATGCACGAGTTCTTTTGAAATTTTAACTTCATATGTATGTTTGAGCTATGTGAGGTGTTCTCCTTCCAATCTTGTCATCTACATATTTGTAACTTAGGAGGACTAGTGCATGTCAAAATCCGTTGCACGTGAGATTTGTGTGAAAAAATGAAAACATGATAAATATAAATGTGCACGGGGACGGGCTCCGAAAGGAATAATAATCCTTTGCGATTGTAAGCCACCATTTGTAATGGACCTAAAAGAAATACGTGGTCCAAAGGCAAAAAAAAATATAGATAAATTGGCACTAAAAGAAAAATAACTACCAAGGCCTATGTTTGATTGATATATTCATTCAAATTTAATATAAATGCTTATTGAGGGAGATTGGATGGTATATCAACAGTTTTCACAATGTTTGTTTATCCTAGTTGCGTATCTCATGTCATGACTCTATTGGTTTGTAGAATCATCACTACGCTAGGCTTGTATGCATTGTGTTTGTTTGTTCATTGAGTTCAATCTATATTGTCACATGAGGTTATATTCAAATGTGATGAAATTTGCAATCAAATGAGAACTCCGTGAACATGTTTTTAAGTGACTGGGTCTAAATTTAATCGTTACTAGTTCACACCCCAACACTTCCATTTCCATATGACACATTTTTGCCATATGAGTGTGAAGGACTCCTATTATATTTTGTGTGTGTAATTTGTATGTTTATATCTATATATGTGTACTTGAGTCTCTTTGGTATATATTATGTATACATATATTTGATATTTTTGTTTAGTCTTTGCCTTGATTTCTAATCCTTATATGCTTTAATTCATACTTGATATCCATCTTATTGCATTCTTTGCTGATATCACATGCTTAATAATTTATATATCATATTGATATCATTTTAGTGCACCCTAGTTGGTATCCGATGTTATTTCTTGGATTAGTTGAATCTTTGTTGCCCATATGCTTTAACATTCTCATCACTATATGCACAATTACATGTTTTAGCTTGTTATCCCATTCTTTTATCTCTTGCTTAGTTTAGAGGGAGTATATGCTTTATTTGGTGGAAATAAGTCATCATTTGATTATTTAAGCCTTTGTATATTCCTGAACAAAAAGGGGGAGAATGATGATAGGGAGAAATAGGGAGAAATGGAATGGTATCTAATCCTATTATTATCGCACCTTAGTTTAAGGAGATTTATCTTAGGGGGAGACGTCTTTTTAAGTAGGTTTGTTTGATAAAGGGGAGAATTAATTTAGGGGGAGTACTTAGTTCACTTGCATTAAATGTATTGATATTCCCTATGCGTGTAATGTGTTTGCTTAAGTGGGCAGGAATCATATTATAAGTGGATACTTTCACCGGCAAAGATTGTGATCCTTTGGGTTGCTTGTTTCAAGCATTGTAATTTTATTTTGGGTGGGACTTTTTTATTTAGTCTAGTAGAGCTTGACGGCCCTTTAGGATTTTTGTATAGTTTTTGTCCCGGAATAGCCAAAGGGGGAGATTTGTAAGGACACAAATTTCCAATTGAGTCCTTTGTTGTTTTGGCTCAATTCCGGACAAAAACGTTTAAGTCATAGAATAGAGTATATTGATCATCTTTCAAGCCTATGACGTGTTTGTTGAAGACGTAGCGGCCAAGTTTCTAAAGCTTCATCAAAATGCTGTGGTTTATGTGCCTCGTTTCAACGTCATCAACAGTGATTCCATGCTCCCAAGGTATGAATGCATTTATGTATATATAGGAGCTTGGAACTAGTTTATGTAAGGAAATTTTTGTTCATTATCAATGTATTATGTCGCACACCGTTACACCGTTGAAGAAATTCAAGATTCAATGGATTCGAATATCAAAAGAAGAAGAGGAATCATAGTCTGACAGCCGGACCAATCCGCTGAAATAAAAGAACCGATCCGACTAACCGGACCGGTCAGACTAAAGACTCGGACCGATCCGCTTGTTTGTTAGAAGGCCAGTATACCTCGAACCGCAAGCGAACCGATGAAGCCTGGAAGAGAACCGATCCGATCATCAACGGATCGATCCACCTCAGAATAAAAGAACCAATCCGGTATATATCCGCCTCAGACCCGGACCGGTCTGCCTGGGATAAACTTCATTAGATCGTGTTCAGATTTTTAAGGCCCGAGACTTCTTATTTAAACCCACTACGGGAAGTGGTTTTCTAAGACTTAAACACACGATTTTCAGAGTACAGAAAGCCCTAAGTCTTCACCTATTGAGCATCTAGACTCTAGGTATTTGATTCACACAAATTGCCAATCCTTTGTGAATCACTTTGCAACCCAGGAACGCATTCTTGCTGTTCACACCCTTTTGGAGAAGCCGTTCTCTTCTCCATTGCAGCCCTACTGGAAAGGGATAGTTCCAGCCGCGACTACAGAATTCGATACCTGAGGGTAATTCTTAGTCACTTGTATTTTCATTATAATCCGAAATTGTATAGCCTATAATATTATAATGAAAATAAATAGTTTTGCCCCTTTGGGGGATTTTTCCTCAATTGCATGTGTTTGAATGTTCTTGCTTAGATTATCATCTTATTCAATCACATATTGTTGCATGTTTAGGGTTTGTTTGGGTTAAAAGGTGTTTAATATATAAGTTGCTCATTTGAACGCAAGCACACACGTTCTCAGTTTATATTGGGTGTTAGGTTTTTAAAACTGTGTTTTGTTTTCAGATGTTCTCTATTAAAACTTATATATAAAGTATATAATGTTGTTGGGCTTAAAAAGAATTTTTTGAACATTCTGTGAGTTCGTTCGAAGTGTCGTTCGAATGAGATTGTCGTTCGAACCACAAGTCGTTCGAACGAGATTGCCAATGGCTTCCCATTATGGCATACTGGAACTTCATTCGAAATGTCGTTTGAACGAGATGGTCGTTCTAACGAGCTTCTAACGAGTTCATACTGGAACTTCATTAGAAGACTCGTTCGAACGAGAATGTCGTTTGAACGAGATTTGGCGGGAACAAGTTTTTGGCAGTTTTAAGCAGTTTTGCCCACTTTCCCACTTGGTTTTACCCCACTACTTTTTTCTGAATATCAATGTGCGGGAAACCATTTTTCTAATTGATCTTTTTTATATCCTTTGAAATCTTAGAGAGTGTTTTGAGAGCAAAAGTATAAAGAGAAAAAGATCATGTTTTGAGTGATAATTTTCAAAGTAAAATTCATCTACCACTCTAGTTTTCACCCATAGTTTTATTCATCCAAGTTCATATATATATACATCTTGCTTGGAGTTTGGTACCGGGTTTATCTCTATACCGAATTGAAGAGAGTGTTTGGGTTTGCTTCTAAATCCCACAAAGAAGAAGTTGTTTACGTTGATTTACCCTCTTGGAAAAAGGCTCCTAGTTCGGGTGATGGTGACCATATAAAGTCCTATCGGTGGATTTCGAGACCGTGATGGAGCTCCAAGGTTATCCACTAGGAAGAGGTGTCTACAAAAAAAAGCATCGGGGCTTGAGAGGGATCGAGTCATGTGATGTAAGTCTTTTGTCTTGTATTTGTAAAACCGTATCTAGTGGATTTGTGGCTAGGGCCGTCCGAGGTTGTTTCCCGTCTTGGGTTTTTCCTCGTACATCGTGGCGTAGTGATTTCTTGTTTTTTTTATCTTGCAATATCACCTAGAACGCATGCTTAGGTAAAGAAGATAAAATTGTTTTAAATCACTTTTAATTTAATTTGGTGCATAATTAAGTTTGGGTAATATCTACTTAATTCAAGTCATTTGTTCAAAATGGTTTAGGTAAATTCTAGGACTTGGATTAATTAATTGGTTTAGGTGAAATTAACATAAGTGTGTGTGTTTAATTAATTTTCACTTGTCCTTAATTTTAATTTAAAATATAAATTAAAATTTGTTTGTTTTTAGTTGAACCATCACCTTACGCTTCCGCATATGTTTCTTAACAAGGAAATCTAGGATTTTTAAAGAAGATTAAAATCGGGGGTCTTCACGGTTCCAAGCCTGGGATCTAATCCCAAGATCCGAGACTACTACACTAGGTGAATCCCTTCCGAACTCTCTACACATCCCCAATACATCTTGGGGGTTTCTCATCTATTTCATAACCATCTCACCGGCTCACCCAAAACGGCTAAAACATGTATTCTTCTCTCTCATCTATCTTGTACGCCTATACGGGATTGTGAACTTGTACAAGAATACATATATAATGAGAGTAGGGTAGAAAAGTGGATGTAGGCTCATTTTAATAGTCGAACCACTCTATATATTATTTTTTGTCTCTTTACTTGCTTTATATCTATTCTATACTTGATATGCTGATACGAGAACGACATGTGATCGATTTCTCGTATCAATAATCTTGCGACATCTGTGGGAAGTGAGGTATTTCTATCTTGTTTCTATATATTTCGGGTTCTTAGCACCTTCTTTCATTCATGGGGACCCCTTGGGTTATCATTTCATGGGTGAGTTTCGGTTATTGAGATCGTATTTAGTATATACACCTTTAAATGGGTATCGCATATTTTACAGACATATTTGTTTGTTGGTCTCCCTTTTTATAACCTTCGATCTATTTTATATACGCTGATGATGTTACCTCACCTAGATAATGCTGAAGAATGCAAAAAGGCTATAGCCTCATAAAGGTGGGTAATTAGGGACGAGTTTTATTTGCTCATTTGCTACTTTCTTAGCCTATGATCTAGGATTTTCTACCATAATTGTGCCATTTTGGGGGCACTTGAAGACTGATATGTCCCTGATAGACCCCTAGTAGGCTTATTTTTTCATATTTCAATATGGCTTGAGCGCGTCCTATGGATCCTTGGAATCGTACCACGCTACAGCAAGAAGGATGTGGCCTGGCAAGTAAATTGCTTGAGTATCGCAGCCCTTATGGAGGATGCGACATAGCTTCATTTCATCACCTGGGAGGAAATGGTAGAACTATCCTCAGATTCAACTCTGGTGCTCCCTCGGAGAGGCCAAGGCAGTGACTTCACCTGTTCAGCATGTCGCGGCCACAGCTGTGTAGCCTCGAAAATTGCCATAGTCTACATCCTTATTACTATACTTAGTTATTTCCTCTACATTTCTTTCATCACTCACTCTAACTTGTTTTGTCTCATAATATGTATATTTTAAAGACTAATAAAGTAGAAATAGAAGGAGAATCCAGCCAAAGTGTAGAGATGAAAGATGAGATCGCTCAGTTGTACAACCATCTTAGCCACCTGTATGATAGCCATGCCTCACTCCAGACTCAAGTCAACTTTCTGACCCAGAGGGTTCTTATGTTAGAGGTTTCAACACCTAAGGTTGTTATTCCAAACATCAAGACTGCAGTCGCAGAAGCCACAGCAGAGACAGCAGACAAGAACCAAAAAAGGAAGATGGAGAAGGCAAAGAAAAGCTTTGATACCTACACCCCATTGACCTGTGAAATTGAAGATATTTTTTAGTGCATCAAAGAAGACTAGTTTCTCAAATGGCCTAAAAATATGAAGGCTCCTTCCCACAAAAGGAACTAGGCCTAGCGGTACAAATTTCACCAAGACCATGGCTATAGAACTGATAAATGTTTTGCGCTGAAAGATTAAATCAAAAGACTTGTGAGGCAGGGAATGCTGCAGTGATTCCTGAAGGATGCATAAGGGATGCAGCATAGTCTGACAGGCCGCATGCCTCATATCTACCTTAGTTTCCACTATGTTTATGTTTTATCTTTGAGAAAATATATTGAAATATTTCCTTTCGACTTCGTATTTTCCTAACAAAGTCATGAATATATGAATACTTGAATATATGGAATTGTGTTAATTTTGCCATACCTCATTTGTTTTGTTTTCATTGTCTGTTATCTCATAAAAAGACCTTTTGTCTTATACAGACATACATATTTCGAATGAAGACAATATATTATCTTGGAGATAATTATCTTAACTAGATCACAATATCCCTCATAATGCCTAAGCATATCAAAGCACATGATTTTTTATAAATCATAAAGGCAACATCTATAGCATTCGAGGATTCAAGGATATTTTATCAGCCATGGGGGCTGACAATGTTCGTTATCAACTTTCGAATGATTCAATTAGCTACGAGAGCTACTATTGCATGTTCATCGCTATCTGGATGTATGAGTTGGCTTGGGGAAGCCCCACAATACCAACCTGGGAAGGCTTTATATATATATATATATATATATATATATATATATCTAACTCTGGCTTGGCGAGGCCCCATAATACCCAGTCTGGGAAGGCTATATATATATTTTTTATTTTGGTTTAGGGAAGCCCCATAATACCCGGCCTGGGAAGTCTTTATATGTATCCAAATATAGCTTGGGGAATCTTTATAATACCTAGCCCAGGGAGGCCTGATAATAACCTAATTAAAGCGACTAAGAGAGGCTATGAAGGTAGCTTCATGATAAAGTGACTAAAGGGAAGCCATGAAACATTTTCCATGCAATTAAAGCTACTAAAGGTGTTGTGGTACTGGCATCCTGAAGCATGTGAAAGCTACAAGGAATAGATGGCTGCAGCCCAGCATAAAGAAATAATGAAATGACAGTACAAATGCCATGGTAGGCTAGTAAATCAGTTGCAGCCTCAATATTGCTACTCACCAAGACTTGGAAAAATTGTGGAAAGGTTAAGAAACAGGGCAAAAGATTTAAGTCGCAAACCCAAAGTCCTTTATAAGGTGTTGTCGCGGCCCTATGTGTATACTATTATTATTGAAGAGCATTTTTCCAAGGAATAATTTTACATTCAAGTAGTTAAAAATATATACATAGATGAAGCATTCATTTTAGTATTGAAGGAAAGAAAGTAGAGGAATAAAAAGCATGCAGATATAAAGTAAAAAATAATCAAGTTTGGGATAGAGGTCGCAGCCTTAATTAAGTTGAAATGTTAAAGGGTTACAGCCCTGTGTACAATACAAAAAAGAAGCAAAAAAATATGTTGAGTCTAAGAGGCATCATCATCTTCATTATCCCCCTCTTCACCCTCCATAACTATTTTCGTTACAGCGTCCTCTGCTGCGGCCTCCTCTAACTGCTTCCTGGACCTCTCCTCAGTTGCAGCCCTTATTTCAGCCACGCAGGCATTGTGCTCAGCATCACCCACACTCCAGGACATGATTTGATCCTTAGCCTCTGGAAAGTTATTGATGACCGTGTATCTAAATTCCTGGTAGCCGCTGATGTAGGCCTTGTTATTGGTGAGGAAAAAATCCCTTGGATTTTTATATACGGCCATAGCAGCTTCTACAGCCTGATTAAGGGTCATTAAATAAGACTCTTGCATCCGTTTGATGGCTGCAACATGCTCAATCTCACTTTGGGTGTGTTTTTCTTGAAGTTCATTCAGTTAGGTCTCAAGACTAGAGGCATGTTTGGCAGCATCCGCAGCCATTATCAATTTTTCCTCAGCATCATTCTTGACATTGACAACAATTTTAAGGTTCATTTGGGCAGCTTGGAGTGCCACGGAAGCAGATTTCTTGCTAGCCTCAAAAGATGTATCCTTGGAATTCTGCAGATCAGTCATGTGAACCTTCTCCGCGACCTCCTTTAACTTGTATAGGCCTTCATACTTCAGTCTTTGGGACATCACAATGTCCGTAACCTAAAGAGAAATTGTATGTTAGAAATAAAATGTATTATAAAATGAAATGAAGGGAAAAGAAAAGTTTCCCTTACCCGCAGTAAGTCGTGGAGGGCATAATCCTACAAGTCCTCATGGTCCTCATCTATCAGACGGTTCAAGTCAATGTTATCAGCTACCTTCTACATCCTATGGACCGCCCTGGTAGTTATATACCAGGAAGACTGAGGTTTTGAAGTCTGTAGTTGAGGCTGCGAACGGCCATTAGGTCCAACACTGGCACAACTTTGGGGAGGTGCCAAGTTGGCATTTACAACCATTATAACTGGTGGAGGGGGAAATCGGAGGTGGTAGTTTGAGACAATTCACTGCCACCTTAAAGCTCAGAATCAGTAGGCATCAAGCCTGTCGCATCCAAGTGGGTGCCAATATCGTCATCAAACTGGACCTCAGGCCTCTCTTGGGCAGAAGACTCCTCAACCTACACGGTTGGTGTGGCAGGATTTGGTTGGGATTATATATTAACCGCGTCAAGATGTTTAGCCCTGGCCTTTTTTCATTTTTTTCTCTATTTAGCTACATTATTGAGGGCAGTTGCGTCCTCATCCATCTCAGCTAATTGAGCTGCCAAGAGCTCTCTGTCTATCTCCTCACCTAAAAAAGCAATAGAATTAAGATCAAGTATTGAAAATTTGAAGATAACTTTTTGCAACCTGATTAAAAGAAAGGATTATTACCTTCCACAACCATCCTTTTTGGTAAATATTTATTGGGGAAGTAGCCTCCCTCAAAGATAGAGGCAGAAGTTACTTAAGTGTTAAATTTTTTCTCTGAAACACTATTTGTTGTGGCCTTTCTTATCCTTCTCTCTTACCTCTCACTAAGGGGTAAATTATCAAGAACTGCATGAGAGGTCAATATTAGTGTAACACAATAAAAGATACAAAATAAATGCAAACTACAAAACTAGACGCGGCATGATGAAAAGGTTGCATCACTACAAACCTAGCATGGATGGCCGTCCCCATTATCATGGAATCCTATGAGATTTCTCTCTCTCTGACTCTTCTGGATGAATCTCCCATTTTTCTCCAGAAATATAAAAATATTTTCCCTTCCAGTTCTTTAAACTGGAAGGCCTTCCATTATACAGGGTCTCTTCATTATTACGGATGGAAAAATAGTAATACGAGACAAACTTAACGGATTTCTCCTTTGGTCTATAAAAATGAAAGAACTCTGCAGAAGTTATATCCCTTTTGAACTTTTTCTTCCAAAGCACTAAAGATGAAAGAGTTTCCCTCCAATCATTGGGGTCTAATTAGGCTGAGGCTAACTTTATTGAACTAAAGATCCTCCTCATTAGGACAGGAACAGGTAGCCGCAGCCTATATACAAAAGCATGGAGGGGGAAGCAGACCCTATCATCAGTAATCATAGAGCATGACCTCTTCTCTGCGGAAGGATCTGAGCAAACTACATTGTCCATAAACTGAAACGCCGTGGCAACTTGGTTAACCCATTCCTCAGTCATGATAATGCGGACATTTAAGGCTGCAGGGGGTCTCTCAGCTCTATTAGATGGGCCCGTAGGTGCATCCCTGGCCTTAGAAGGCCCAACTACCGTGGCCTCATGATCAATAGGTTAGTTACTATAGTTAGTTTCTTCTTCCATTTCCATAGCCTCAGTATCTTCCCTATAAATAGAGTCTATAGAGTCAGAGTCTAGAATGATGCATTTGGGGAAGTTTTTGAGTAGGAAAGTTCTAAATGTATATAGAGGATGCACAAATGGAATTTCAGGAGGAGAAATGCCAAAATGTGTTCTCCAAAAGCCCTTCAGAAAGTCGGCAGGATTCCAACTCATATGGTCGTAGAAAGACCTGAAAAGCAAAGATTTCACTGTTAGGTGTCACAGATAATATGGCCAGAGAAGCTTCTTAGAGGCTGCGACAGGAACAACATAAGGCAAGTAAAGTGAGGTTTCAAGAGTGGAAACCAACTACACTAAGTTTTAACCCTATCCTAAAATCTACTGAGGTCAAGTGGAAGTTTTACTTGCCACGACATATTATTTAAGAAAACAAAATCATCTAGAATGTCTCTACATGTATAATTCTCCCATGAGTGTCGCAGCCCTGTACTTCAAGAATAAAGGGTTACAAACGATCAGTCAAAAACTAAACCCTAAAGTCAAAGGGATTACTATCATTGAGGTATTAACATGTGGCCGCAGCAAAAGAGCACAAGATTATGCTACTTGCCGCGGCCGGATTCATGAATAGCTTAATGACGAAAATTATTTAGTCTAAAGATTGAAAACCTATAATTTGAAGGGTTTACTCAAAGAACACGAAGAACATCAGGAAGAGATTTGGTATGTTTTCAATCTACAAAATCCAAGTTTCATTTACAAGCAAAAATGGAAAATCTTGAAAACTTATGCCTAAGCCAACAAATTCAGTCTAAACCCTAGATTCCACACAAACTCAAGGGATTAAAACAATCGTTATGGTTTTAGAAGTTCAATTCATTGGGGAAATTGATTCATTTCAAGATTAGCATTATTGTGAATTCAGCCATTGTTACGAGTTCAGCCTTTATTATGAGCTTATTGCATTATGAATGTGAAAAAAAATCAAGAACATTCAACAAAACAAGAATTAACATATGTTATTGAGGAGATTTTTAATTTGAAAGTTACATGGGAATTGAAAAGAATCGGTTGCTCCGCTTCTAACAGCCATTGACCACCACCTGGAGATCGTTGGAAAACTCAAGGGAATAAGTGATAGAATGTCTCTCTCGATTTGCTCTCAAAGGTTTGGGAAACGTAAGGAAGGCAACGTCCAGAACTATTTATATAAGAGGACGCAGGAAGATGAAGCATCATTTTGGAAATATCCACTTCATAGGTTACATGCCGCGGTCTTTTCGACATCAAGACACAGCAAAAAGTCACCCCTTGGCACTACCACTTGGGGGCTTATTGATATGAAAAATATAGTGCCTTGTCAGGGAGTTACTGACTGGCATGCACTAAAGCTTACAAGTCGTGGCACCTTATGGGTTCCCACTAATACAAGCCGTAGCCTTGTATAACACAGGGTGAGGCACCCAGCATGTTTACCTAGTTGGTCGCACCTCCTTATTCACAGTTCCTCTGGACTTGATATATGTCGCGTGCTCAGGGCACATGACAGCTGACATACCTCATATAAATAGAGGTCCACACCTCGAGATAGGGGGTTTTGGTTCCAATCCCAAGTTCTGATTCTGAGATTCGAGACTACTACACTAGGCAAAGCCCTGCCGAACTCTCTACACACCCCAAATACGGTTGCTCATCTACTTCATAGCCATCTCATTGGATCACCCGAAATGACTACAGACATGTATTCTTCTCTATCATCTATCTTGTATGCCTATTACGGCATTATAAACTTGTACAACAATGCATATATAATGAGAGTAGGGTAGCAAAGTGGATGTAGGCTAGGGGTGGTAAACGGACGGATACGAATCGGATACCATGTTTTCTATATATGTATCCGCTATCTGAATGTACTATCCATATCTGTATCTGTATCCGCCCGGATAGTTAAAACATCTATCCATATCCGTATCCGCTCGGATACCTCGGATTCGGATAATATTCGTATCCGTTTACATTATTTAGCAATCCCAAAAAATAACAATTCAAATATCCAATTCAATGAAATCCAATCCAATCCAAATAAATATATAACAAAATTACCGCCTCCTAACATCAATAATTATGGATTCCATAATAATAGTATCATTCCATAATGATAATATGGCTTAAAGTCATCCATACTTTACAACCATATAAGCTTAAAGCCATCCGAAAAAAAATAACAGTCGCATTCCATGATAGTAGAAATAAATATGCACCTTTTAGATTAATCAAATTTATTGAGAATAATAACCTCATGGACCTTTTGTCTTCAAAATATACTGATATTTTTATTTTAATAAGTATATATATTTATTTTGTATATAATATACATGTTGTTAACTTCAGTTCTCATCAGATTCAAAGCCATCTCTTTACTTTTCTGTTTCTTTCTTACATTATATTATGTTTCTCTCTTATATTCTTTTCTGTTTCTCTCTTACATTTATTTATAATTAAGGAAACTAACGAACAACCACATGAGAGTTTCTTTTCTCTTGTTTTGTACGAAAGAGAAATGAAACGAAGTTAGTTTTTTATTTTTGTTTTGAGTAGAGTATATGTTCTTTAGTCGGTGTATGTTGTGTGTGATAGGGTGTATTGTAACCTATGAAGCACGGACACTCTCTCGAAAGCTAGCATGTCGTGTCCTACAACGTGTCGGACACCTATGAAGCACGAACACTCTCCCGGAAGCCATGAGATAACTTTGACCCAAGTGATGGTGATTGTGCTTTATTTATGATTCTTAAGGTCAAAGTGTGTTTGGATTTTATTTTGTATGGTCCATTTTCTTAATTTCATGGTAAGAATGCTCTAATAATGTATTTTATGGAGAAAATCTGTTTTATTTCATTAATATATATTTAAATATACATTATATATTATACGTATCATAGCATGTCGTATCCTAATTTTTGGATCAATCACGTGTCCCGTGGCGCATGTCGAAACACATATTAGGTGTCTGTGCTTCATAGATTGTAACTTTAGTGTAACTCCATGAAAATATACCCAATAAAATAATAATACATGACATTTTATAATATACCCAATAAAATAATAAATTTAGGGTGTTTTTGTTTTGAGTGGAGTATGTGTTTATTTTGTTTGGGGGAATAAACGATTAAGTTTTTTTTTAATATTATTTTATTAGTAATACTAGTACTAATATTATTAGTAATATTTTAAATATATGTTTGATGGATACGGATATCCGGTAAAACGGATATCCGATAAAATGGATACTCCGCATCGGATACGGATTATCCGTGTCGGATACTAGTACTATCCGTATCCGTATCCGTTTTCTCGGATATTTTTATAGAGTATCCATATTCGTATCCATTTTCATATTTTCGGATAAATATCCGCAAATTTGGATTCGGATATCGGACGGATGCGGATTTTCAAATATCCGTTTACAGCCCTAATGTAGGCTCATTTTAATATCCGAACCACTCTATATCTTGTTTTGGTATCTTTTCTAGCTTTATATATATTCTATAATTGATATGCTGATATGAGAATGACATGTGTCTGATTTCTTGTATCAATAGGCATGATGCATTAGGATATTAAGTTGTGGATAACTCTTGAAGTGACATTGAGTTCGTTGAGATGTAGATGATATTCGTTAGAGAATACCACTTCTTTTCCATCAAGGAATTTCATTGCCTCAATGGGATGGAAATTAGGATAATTTGTATATTCATACGATACATATGTAGTAAAATCAATGTTGGGAATTTCAATGGATTTCTGAATATTCTTTTATGTATATTTTATTTGGATTTTAAGGACATAGGAGTAAGTGAATTATTTCTACAACAGAGGTTGGTGAAGAAAATATGTACATAAGTAGGGTAAATACGCTTAGATATTTCAAGATACTTGATCCACCCCTGAGTTTGGAATAAGTCATATATATGATGGATCTCAGTTTAAAGAAATCTTACATGAAAAAATCTTCTTGGCTCGGTGGTTTTACGAGAGAAGGTTTCAATGAAGATGTCCTTACGATCGAGATGTTTGAAAAAGTGTAGTTTTAGCCTGAGGACCATATCTTGTTGAGTTTTGTTTTTCTTAGAGGTAGCTTTAGATGAAGATTTCATGGGACTTTTTCAAAATGAGGATTTTTTAGATTTGTCTAGATAATTTCTTTGAAGAGAAAGGTGATTAATGTATGGGAGATATTCTTTAGGATTTATAAGGAAGGAAGTAAATATTAAGTAAGTCAAGTTAAAGCTTAGGGACAGTTCAATGGTGTGGGTCCCTTTTTATTTCTTATGCAGAAATTGTTTTAAAGATGATAATAATAACTTCTCTTTTTATGAAAAAACTTTTCCCAACTTTTAATACGCACCAAGTTGTGAACAATTTTAACTTCACCAAATTTTATCTTAATTAATCCTAAACATCCATCTCGTGATTAAAGCAAGTAAAATAAAGCAAAGAATAGTCACAAAGCTACATGTATGAGGAAACCATAACGAAAAAAAAAAGCTCGGACTGTCCAAGCCAGACAATCACTATGAATGTGGATTTACAATGAACAGACACAAGTCTTACTCAATGACTCGATCCCCACGAGACTTGACGCTCTTCTGATCTTCAACCACTCCTCTCACAGTGCCCACACAGAAAATTCTTCTTCCACAATACTTATGCACGGCACACGCATCCTCGTATGTCTTGGTGTCCACCGATATGGCTTTTAACGTCTACGAAATCGAAACAAGAACTCCTTCTCTTCTTCTCCACAAAACTAGCAATGTTAAAGTGTAGAACAACTCTACTTGGTGCAAACAAGATCACTATTGCATATAGTAATGAAAACTTGGATCTTGTAAACTCTAAGGATGTCTTTGGACTTAAAAAAACTTAGAAAACAATGTGCAGAAACGTTATGGTTCGTAAACTATTTTTTCCATAATGCACACTTACGAAATCTGATGGAAACACGCCTATTTATATTTTTCTTGAGGCGGGTGCTTGTTCAAGCGACTTTGTACTGTAGCTCGAATGAGATGCATATGCTGCTCGAATTACCCATCATCTCGCTCGAATGACTGGTCAGGTCGTTTGAGGGACACAACGAATTAGAGTCCAAACCCAACACTACTATAATATGTCCTTATCAGAATAAAACGAAGTTTAAACAGTTTCAAACACTTCAAAAACATTTTTAAAACATTTTCATAGTAAAATAACATCCGTAAACATTTTGAAATAAATTTTGAGTCCCATTAAAATTACGCATTCATACCTTAATGATCTCGGAATGCAATTAAACTTGAAGACGAATAAACTTGCACTAATTAACCATTCGGAATAATTAATTCCTTGAAGCTTTTTCGCAACATCTTCAATAAACTTCAACACGTCACAGTCTGTGTGGGATCGTGAGAATTAAACCTCCCTATAACTCAAACATGTTTTGTTCCCGGAATAAGTCAAAACTATATAACGGACTCAATTGGAAATTTTGTCCTTACAAACCAAGAGTGAAATGCCTAAGCCAGGTCGTCAATACGTATGACACCTAAATTCCATTACATAAACCCAAAATCAAAAAATATAGGACAAGACTAGAAAACGATGGTCCAGAAAGCATGAACTATCTCTGAATGTCTGAATGTGATGTAGTCTTGAAATCTCGAATCTCTAAAGCATACCTACACACATGAAACAGACAAATACCCAGTGAAGTATGGAGGAACAAATGATATAAATCATAATGAAATATGTGAGTAAAAAAATTGATAATAATTTGAAACAAAAAAAACTTTTTAATCCGGATATCAAATATCCACATAAACAAGATACCAATGTAGATACAAATGTGTGCAACAAACAAACACAGTGCTCAACAAATCTCCCCCTACATTACATACATATCTCCCCCTTTTCGTCTCGAATAGACAACCTAGTGAAAAGATACACATATCTATAATCAAACAAATGAATAAAATATATCTAGATAAACATGCAAATAACCAGCTAATAATGATCCACAATAGAAAATCTATAGCTAGAAAACAGTATCACACAATAGGAATCAGCAATCTAAGCAGGTGTGACTAAACGAACCAATGCAAAAAAATATATAAATTTATCAATGTGAATGGCATAATGGAAACTCTGTATCAAACTAGCAGTACCAATAACATGACCAAATGAACTAGGGTACTGAAACAAAAGGAACCAAAAATACAGGGCATCACTCTAATGAGACTGCATTATCGTTCAAAAAACATAGGAATATCGCGAGATAAACTTCATGCGACAACAGTAAGTCTCTCAAATGAGGAACCCAAAATATCACATCCAGGACAGAAAGTCAAACAGTTTTTCCCAGTGAAAAATTTTCTTGAAAAAACTGACTAGAAGTGGCAGAAAATGGCAAAATAGTAGCGAAATCAACAAAAAAAAAGATGAGTTACATGCTAACATAGTACTGGTGTTCTCAAACATTAACATTGAATGTATGGGAGTGAACTACAACACGTGAATCACAATTCCAACACATCGAAACAATCAAGAAGCTCTAATTGATCACTATAAATCATCAAACTTTATTTTAGCTATATGTGACAATTAAAGTGTGAGATAAATTAACTAAACAATTAAACATGCACAAAAATTCAAAATTTTGACGATTCTAGAAATAATAGCGTCATGACACGATTTTTTAACATTAGGATTTGTGGTGCAAACCCGTTTACATTTTCCATCCAAATTCCCTCAAATATATATCATATTTTCTTTTGAATGAAAATAAACTAAATGGCCCATATTTTGGCATTTGAATCTTTTACTGCCTTTAATTTTTTCGGGCTCTTTTAAACGGTGGCTTTCACGACGAGTCAATTTTACACTCTCACAGCCCTTTCCGGTGAACACTCATCATTTTTTTAATTACAATCCTCGTGGTAAATAGTTCTTACATGCACACCTCCTCCTTATATATACTTACACATAGATGAAAAAATTGAGATAAGAGTGTCTCACCAAACTCAAATATGAAAGAGATGTCAAACATTCATATAAAATCGTGCATGTGTGCAAAGATGGCATATATACAACGTTGAATCAAAATGCATATCAACTTCAAAATAACCCCATAATATGATGTTAAGATCATTATAAGCATCAATAATTATGACCAAATGTCCTAGCCAGGTGGATAATGAAAGGAAGGGGGTCCAAGCACACCAATATGCCACATCAAACATGTAAACTCATGACACAAAAACTAACCGAAAATCTTTTTTGGCTTTTTAACATATTTTGACTCAAATAAATGCAAAATATTTTTGTATTTTCTCAAAAATATTATAAACCAAAAATATTTTTGTATTTATCACAAAAGACTCAATAAAATAAAATTATAATAATAAATGATACACATGTCATAACACTAGCAAGATATAAATCATGATGCAAAGACTAGCGTATGACAAACATGGTAATACAACCATCCTTTAGATCTATCATGGGAAGAATCAAGTGCAACCAAATTAGAACCATGAAGTTTTAGTCCTAAAGCCACTAAATCCTATTTCCTAACCCAAGTAGGTATAACATGATGGGTGGGGGTTTTGGGAACCGAAACGACTTTATTATTAAACTTCCTAAGTTCTTAGAAAAAACGTCTAAGGTGAAATTTCCTACCGCAATATGTGCAAGTGTAAATATGGAGGGAACGATTACCAAAATGTCAACCTCTCCTCATGTTCCTAGTGGGTTCTCTCACACGGTTGATATTATCTTTGGGAATGGGAACAACTATATCATCGTAGCCTATACCACACCTATCACTTTTGACTTGGATGGTTCCTAACATCCTATCCAACTTCTCCAACCTTGATTCCAAGTCAAACTTAACCTTACTCGAGTCTCTCAATCTCTCCTCTAACTCAAAAATCCTAGACTCAAGCACATTTCTAGACTCTTCAAACTCTCAAATATTTTTTATCAATGCCTCCATCAAACCACGAAGACTATCTCTCTCTTTCTCCACATATTCTAGCTTCTCCCTAAGCTTTCTCTCCCGTGCCCTAAGATCCTCAATCAAAACATCATTATTTTCTATGGCACGCTCATTTAACCTACCTTGTAATTTAGAGTTTGACTTTTTCACCTTCACCGCTTCGGCATACAACTCATTAAATGCAACTTGCAATTATTTCACATCAACCTCCTCCTCGTCACTCATATCACCGTCACACACTTGGGAAGCACTCTCAATGGCCTTGGAAGTGTCATGCACATGAGAATCTTCGTGGGAAGATTTATCATCGTCGCTCACATGACATGCCAAGAAAGAAAGAAACTTGCTCTCATTGGGGGAACTCTCTCCCTCTTCCTGATCACTCTCACTTAAGGAGGCACTATAAACTATCGGTGGTTTTTTCCCCCTTTCTGAAGTCTAGTGGGAAACTCAGCAACTTTATAACCATACCCGTCACACCCAAAACACCTATCATACTCAACCTTATTAAATTTCTCACTCTTATCTTTAGGGGTTGAATCTACCTTATTGTTCTTGAATTTCTCAAACTTTTTGGCATCTTTCGATTGCTTTTGAAACTTAAGAAATTTTTTGAACTTCTTTGCCAACAAGGTGACATCCTCAAAATCGGAATCAAAATCAGAATAGGAATCGAAATCAGAATCCTAATCCAAAACTTTAGTTTCCTCCTTCTAGGCTTTCAAATCAATGCCCTTTTCTTTCTTTGGCACTTCCTTGGAGGTAAACGTATCGAGTTCATAGGTTTATAGGTCACCTAAAATCTCTTCAAGTCATGCATACCTAAGGAGTTTAAAACGGTCACTTTTGTATCAAACCTACTCAGCAAATATCTCAGAATTTTCTCTATCACACCGTTGTCGGGAATCCTCTCCTAAGTTAAACGACGAGTTGACAATATTAGACAAATTATCGTAAAACTCATCAAACGACTCACTATCTAACATCTTAATCATCTCAAACTTTGTAGTGAGGTATTTTAACTTAGATGCCCTAACCGTGCTAGTGCCCTCGTGAGTAAGTGCAAAATTATACCAAGCCTCTTTTGAAGTTTCACAAGTTATGATTCTATTATATTATTCAGGTGTGACATGTGAGGAAATTACGTGCAGACCTTTAAAGTTGTACAGTGCAAGCCTATGTTCATCCTCGGTCCATGAATCAACGGGTTTTAAACTAGTGACCTCACTCTCTCGTGTGACTGGTGGTGTCCAACCTTTTTCAACTACTAACCACTCATGCTCATCACTGGATTTTAAAGTACTTCTCATTCGCATTTTCCAATAATCATAATTTGTGCCATCAAAAATATGTACACGAAAACATTCAAAACCTCCAACATTCATTCTCAAAAACACAAGGGATCAAAAACAATGAAAATATATTTCTAGTTCTGATACCAATTTTTGGGTTCCTTTTTATTTCTTATGCTTAAAGTGTTTTAAGGATGACAAAAATAATTTCTCTTTTTATGAAAAAACTTTTTCCAAATTTTAATACGCACCAAGTTGTGAACCAATTTTAACTTCACCAACTTTTATCTTGATTAATCCTAAACATCCATCTATTGATTAAAGCAAGTAAAATAAAGTAAAGAATACTCACAACATCGGATGTATGAGGAAACCACAACGGGAAAAAAACCTCGGACGGCCCAAGCCATACAATCACGATGAATGTGGATTTACAACGAACAGACACAAGTCTTACTCAATGACTCGATCCCCATGAGACGTGATGCTATTCTAATCTTCAACCACTCCTATCACAGTGCCCATACAAAAAATCCTTCGTCCACGATACATGTCCATAACACACGCGTCCACATATGACTTGGTGTCCACCGATATGGCTTGTAATGTCTACGGAATCGGAACGTGAACTCCTTCGCTTCTTCTTCACAAAACCAGCAATGTTCAAGTGTAGAACAACTCTTCTTGGCGCAAACAAGGTCACGATTTCCTATAGTAATGAAAACTCGAATCTTGTAAAGTCTAAGGATGTGTTCAGACTTAAAAACCTTAGAAAACAATGTGTAGAAACGTTCTGGTTCATAAACTATTTTTTCTAGAATGCACAATTACAAAATCTGATGGAAACACGACTATTTATATTTTTCTTGAGGCAGTAGCTCGTTCAAGCGCGTTTGGCCTTTCGCTCGAATGACACATCATCTTGCTCGAACGACTGGTCAGGTTGTGTAAGCGACGCAACACTACTCTAATCCATATTTATCAAAATAAATTGAAGAATAAATAGTTTCAAACACTTTAAAAACATTTTGTTAATAAAGTAACATCCTTAAACATTTTAAAATAAATTCTAAGTTCCATTAAAATTACGCATTCATACCTGAGTGATCTCGGAATGCAATTAAACTTGAAGGCTGAATAAACTTGCACCAATTAAATATTCGGCATAATTAATTCATTGAAGCTTTGCCGCAACGTCTTCAAGAAACTTCAACACGTCATAGTTTGTGTGGGATCGTGACAATAAAAATCTCCCTATGACTCAAACGTGTTTATTTCGGAAATATGTCAAAACTATACAATGGACTCAATTGGAAATTTTTTCCTTGCAAATGGGAACACATAACAAGTTTGGGAGGTTTTGAGGAGATTTTAGTAAAATGTATTAGACAAGTCAGTGTCTAGATGCACTAGTTAGGTGACTGTGATAGTCGATTATAACACTTACAACTTTTTTTTTATAGATTGATGCATGGATTTGAGTTTGATGTTTTATAGGTTTCAACTTTTACTTTTTCTAGATAAGAGTGGGGTTCATGGATAATATACACTATTGTGAAATTGTGTAAGATTGTAAGAGTGTAAGATTATTGAGGACAAATATGATGGAAAAAAACAACACAATTAGCTATTTAAATGAGTAGAGGACAATGTATATTATTGTTACATTTTGAGAGTCTTTTATATTTCAGATGAATCCTTCACCTTTACTTTAAGGAAAAAAAATTCATATTTTTCTTTATAGTAGTATTGATAGTGTCATCCTTTTCTTGTGATGGAATTGAGGTGGGGCGGGATGAATTCTCTTTGTTTTATTAATCAAGAGTAATTTTATATGGGCATTGAGGAGGAGTAATATTAGGAGCATGAGAAGGAGGTGCTTACATGGAAAGTAAGGTTGATTCTTTGGAAAGAAATTTGTTGTGAATGGCTCCAAAAAAAATTTACTTAATTCTCGCACTCCCCCGAAGATATGTAAATTCTAAGATGACGACTTATCCATACTATGTAGAAACTATTATTTCCCATAGAGTTTATTTTTGTGTGAGAGAGGATAGAGAGCTTACTCTTACTAAATATTATTTAAAGGGAATATGAATAGAAATTCATGTGAGTATGTGAAATATAGGACTAAACTATTTGTTAGACTCTTGGACTTAGATTCTAAAAATTCTAGAGTTTTTAGGCTCAAGAGTTGAAGTTTTGTTTTTAAGTTTTCTATCTTTTTCAATTTTTTTTCTTTGATAATTAGGAGGTTTGAAAGAATAGTGTATTGGTGGGTAATATCTCCATTTCTCTTGTGTTGGATAACTAGAAATATACTTCCTAGATTTTCGGTAATGGTATATAATTTTGATTCTGATAAGGTTACATGTGTTAATGGTGTGATTAGTTACTATACATTATGTACAATAATTAAAAGGATATCTTAATTTGCAGCTAACATAAGTGTAATCTTTTTCTTTGGAGGTAACGTAAAAATGAATTTTCCTTCCCAACCTAATTTTGCATGTTTTGAATGTGTGATTGTTACTTTTACATAATGTGCATCTCATAATATGACTAATTTTATTTGGTTCTTTACTTCTTATGAGTTTTTTAGTTTTGATTTTAGGAGTATCTTCTATTGTTGTTCTTGTTTTGTTTGGAATATTTTCAAGTTTATGTTCCCTAAAAATATTTTATGAGTAAATAAACTTCCTTTCTTAATTGATTGTTTTTAGTTTGTAGGAATGGAATGTACTTACCTTTTACTTTAGTCAAAGAAACACATTTTCTCAAGTTGATCATTTTTCAGTGTCAAGTTGTTGTATTCTTTTCTAGAGTTTTTGTAATACCCCCAATTTTAAGTAGATTATTTAATTGAGAAAATTTATGAAAATTAATTATGTGTCTTGTTGTGACTGGAAATGTCATTATTTATATTTGTATGTTATTTAATTCGGATTTAAAATCCAATTATATATATATATATATATATATCAACCCATTAATTGATATTTGGACTTGTACCAATTGATTATTGAATCATTGAGTTGTTAATCAATCGATTTGGCACATTTTATATTCACATTTTGGTATGCGTATAATGACCTTTATTGGGTGTTAGGCCTATTGGGTTGGTTTAAGGCTTAGGTAAGGTTTTTAGTCATTTGGATGTGATTTTGGACTTTTTTAGGTGAGGCCGACTTAGGGCTCAAGTGTAGTTTCGGGACTAAATGGTTTTAATGAGTCATTAGGGATCTCATAAGGCACATAACATAATTAGGGAGGCACCTTGAGCCTTGAGAAAAGGAAATTAAAGAGGAGAGAAGAATTGGGAGAATGGTTATATGGTTTCCTCCACAAATTGATTGAGGCAAATATATCTAGAATTTGATTATAGTTTATTTTATGTTAGATTATATCAATTCATTGAAATTTGAATTTAATCATATTCAAATTTGAGTTTTGAAGATCAAAAAGTTAATTTAGTATTTAATATAATCAAGATATTAATTAGGTAAATTTCCCTCTTATTGTAACACCCCGTATTTTTATGATATTCAATTCTTATGAGATTAATTATTATTGTTGGATTACGTAAATTAAAAAGGTGAGAAATTAATTTGTTAGTTAATTAATCCAAATTAAAATAATTATTAAGTAGTGTTCCAAGGTTTAATATTACTGATGAAAATTATCGTATATTACTGTGTGAATATGTAATATGGACTTATGAAATTTTATAAATTGTCGAGAATGGAAAATATGACATTTTGGTATATTAAGTCGGGACACGCGTGTGAGTCGTGTTGGGACTAATTAAATGGCTTAAAGAAGTGAATTATTTTTAAGTAACCCGTATGGTCAATTCGAGTGCGCTATTGAATCTCAAAGGGTCGAGATAGTCTGAAAACTCCATTCGGGTATTCTATTTGGACTCCGGAATATTTTTAGGCTTAATCGGCACCCCGTAGGGGTATTTTTGTCCTTGGAATTTGGGGGGAAACATTATGGACGAAAATTAAAAAAAAAAAATAAGGTAAACGAGGGGGAGAAAGGGTCTATCAATTCCCAACCTACGAGAGAGAAAATAGAGAGACACGGAGGAAGGAAGAAGGAGTCCATAGGTGTTCTTAGTGCATAACTCAAGGACTCACATCACAAATCCTACAAAAGCGTAGATTAGAAGACGAGGAACACGTATCTGCCAATTTCATCAACGGATCAGAACATCATAATCGAGACAAGTGTTTATTACTTGCTTTCTTTAGAGATAATTGTGTTCATATTAGACTAGGTGATTACCCCATTATTATGAAGATGAATATTGTTGAAAATTTGGGAGAATTGATCATAAATTAGGAATGATTTGAATAGAGTCTGATTCCCTCATGTAGATAGGATTATGTCCACGAAATTATGATAATTTAATGATTAAATCTGGGCTTAATTTGGAGTTTTTCATATAAATTTGAGAACTCTTGATATATTAATTTGGGAATTTCGATCTTATTAATGATTAGTGATGATTAAATGATTATATATAGTTGGAAATCATGTATATATGTTAGGTAGTTGATGGGAATTGAATGATTGGTGTTTGGGCTGATTATTTTAGAGGTTTTAGGCTTTAAAATGGTGGAAAACGGAACTGTTAAGGGTGTAGAATGTAACAAGTTTGGTGGGGGAGAAGAATGCTGAATCTCGTTCGAACGAGATTGAGCTTCATTCGAATGAGAAATCTAATATGGTTCGAACGACATTTGACTTCGTTCGAACGATAGGTCCAAAAATCAAAGAAATTTCAGTTCAATCCAATTCGAATTACACAGTTATTTTGAGTAAGGTAAAATATCAGTTGATGAATTTAGTATAGTGCAGAATTGTTGGGAGGTAATTGTATAATGATACTTTATATGATGGGAAAACTGAGTTAACCATAAAAATTTTGAGAGAGAGAATAATCGAAATAATAATATTACAAATAGTAATGAGAGACTACTACGTATGGAAAATATATGTATGGGTTGGGTGAATACCTAATAAATTTTTAATAGGATGTATGAATGCCTGTTATATGGTTGTATTTTTGTGTATAGCATACCTACACTGCCTGCTATCGGTAGGAGGTTTTGCGTAGTGGACAGTGATGATGTTATAAACAGCACCACCAACAGAGTTGTTGATAAGCTCAAGCTAGCAATAATAATGGCACCACAAGAGTAAATATCTGGTAGAGAGAGGTGAAGAGAAGAGGAGGAACCCTAGTATATAAGTGGTTCAGTCGATCTGGCCTACATCCACTGTGAGTGTGTGAGTAATGTCACTAGATAAAGGCACTAATGGCCATAGATACATTCTCTCAAGCTTTCTCTCTCTACTGTGTATACAAACAGAGTTTTAGCTAAGGTTGCAATTATCGATCCTTTTAGAAGGTAGAAGAAGACCTCTATATATAGTGCTTGGGGGTGTAATGTACCCCCTAGCATGCAATGAGCATGTTTATGAGGATCAAACCAATATCTTGATGACACATGGCTGATCTTATATAGATAATGATGACCACAATATTCCCTCACGTGAGGGGAATGATTTGGTTATATCTGATTTGCCACGTGCTCCAAGTCTTTCATGCGCTTGCATATGCTAGGACTTGTAATGTCACTCGTTGCAACCTCGATCTGGCCAAGTATGAGGTTGGTGAAGTTCGATAATGTTTCTTTGTCTTTTCAATAACCATAATAACCTCGGCCAGGAAAATAGGCCTAGGCTAGGCAGGGGGAAGGATGTAACGTCGGCTCTAACAGAGTATAATGTTAGTAATAACCTGATCCCATTAGGTGCTGCTGACCTCGGTTGGGCAGCAGTCGAGGTTGGTAATAGAGAGCCGACCTTACAAAAGACGATCTTCCCAGTGGCTGTTGTAGGCCTATTTCCACTCGATTGTGAGGCAGGCCGAGGTTAGTGACCCTGAGTACGAGGGCACACTTTAGGCATATCAATCACCCCCTAGCCCTTAGTTTCTTACAAGAGTAGGAGATTAAGGGGTATGTAGGTTTGGACAAGGCTGAGTCTCTTTTGGTGTCTTGGGGCGTGAAGTGATTTCTTGACACATGTCACTCACTGAAGTGACTAACGTACTCCCTAAAGTATGATAATTCTGATAGGGTCTTTTAGGTTCCCTAGGATAATGATGGGTGTATTGAGAATTGCGCCCCATCATTGAGAAGGTTTAAAAAACCATCTCTTTCCTTATTTTCTCTTTCTTTCCCATTTTCTCTCCTAAGCTTTCTTTGCTGCAGAAAAACCCTACACACCCTCCATAGCCAAAGCTTGGTCATTTTTCTAGTTTTGTGCACATCTCAAGTTTGTAAGCCTTTGCTCTTCGTTGATCAGGTAACCTCCTTTGACCCTTATTCTCCCATTTTTGGGTATATTTTCTTTTCTATTGTTGTTTTTTGTCAGCGAGGTTTTTCACCACTATCAAGTGGTTACTAGGTTAGGCTTGTAGTAGTTAGGTAGTGTTGGGACTATTCTAGGTTGCTCTGAGGCTGTTTCAGCCACAAATAACCCTCTTTTAGGTTTTTCGACAACCCTCTCGATCATCTTCTCTGGCAATTATCTTAGGGTGTTCCTGGTGTTCTTATGGGGAACCCTTTGGATTCCTTATTTGATCTTTAGTTCAAGTTGCACAAGTTGTTAGCATGTTTTCATTTTGGACCCTTAAGTGTAGTGTCATCTTCTATATGCCCAGGCCCTTATACTAACTTATAGAAGAATTCCCATCTCTTCGTGAGAAGACCCTTGAGAAGATTAGGTAGATAGAGCTAGCCCAGGAAGAATCTCGTAGGGATGAGGCCTTTCCCCTCAGACCAATCTTTCCTCCTCCTTTAAATTTCATATACCCTGAGCCTACAAAGACTGCTGAGCCTACAGAGGTTCGTGAACCAATATCTGAGGATAACGCTGCTTCAGACCCAATGTCAATGTCTGAGGCTGGAGAATCTATAGACTCTTTTCAAGAGGCTATGGATTATTCCCGTAGGAATGGTGAGGTTTCAGAGGACGTCGAGGTTTTAAGCAGAGCCTCGTCTCATAGAGAAGCTAGCACTTCGCGTAGATCTCCTTCCATAGAGATTGTAGGGCCCAGCATAGAAATTCCACCTCCCAATGATGACATTCTGCTATCAGCTGCCATCGGGGTTGAATTTATGAAGAGGTTTCCTGGTGGTGTGCCTACCACTACCTAGGCCGACGTTGATGTGGATGTTGATGATGGTGAGGAGAGCGAACTTGATACCTTTGAGGCGGCCGACATTGAGAGCACCATGAATGAGTATGACCTTTTTTCTTTTAGGCACCTCTATTCCATAGATTCTTCAATCATCCTTAGGAAGCCTCTATAGGATAAGAGGGCCTTCGATGGCCGAGATGGATAAATCTGTGTTTATGAGCAGATGTTTAAGTTGGGCTTTCATCTTCCTATTCACCCAACCATCAGAACTATACTTTCCCACATTAATCTTGTCCCTTCCCAATTGTCCCCAAATGCCTGGAGGGTTATGATTGTGGCCATCATCCTTTGGAGGGTATTTCACCATTCAGACCTTCCATTTAGAGTTTTTAGAGGATGTTACGTTTCCTTGTTTGCCAAAAACCACCCCAGCTACTACCACTTCTTAGCTAGGAAATCTAAGAAGAAAATGATCTTGGTTACCCAAACTTCAAATCATAATTGGAAACCTCGGTACTTCTTTATTTCTGGGGCGTGATAATTTGGTTCAGATGAGGCATCTGGAAAGTCGGTTCCGAGGACCCCTCTGAGATGGGGGAAGGTCTCCCTTGCTGCTAAAGCTGACCCTGTACTTAGCTAGGACAATTACAAAAATGTTGAGGACCTTCGCAATCAGGGAGAGAAAGGGTGTCTCGTTAAATATGAACATCTGATGACCCCCTATTACCTTTCTCAGACAGGTTTGGGGGGTGGTACCCAAGTTATACCTCTTATATTTTTTATCTCTGACTGACTAACTCAGAGACTCGTCTTTTGTGGAGCGCCCAGCAGGCATACCAGACGAGTTTTGGGAAATGTCGGCATCTAGTTTAGTGAAGCTTATAAAAAAGTGGGGTGCCAAGAGTGCACCACCACCGAAATCAAAAAAGAACATCGGCATCTCCAGGGCCGATGCTAACAAAAAGAGGAAGTCCACAGTTGACCCGATGCACACGAGGCCGAGCAAGATCCAAGCCAAGGATCGTGACATACCCATCTCTACAGATGATGCCCTAGTACCTCATCTATCTCAGCTCAAAATTAGAGATATCTTGATCGGCCATAGTCTGAAAGATGTCGATGTTATTGGAAAAATAATGATTGAGGAAGGCAAGCATTTTCTATGCGCATTGGATGTCCCTTTATTGGTCGAGTTTGCTCTCCATAAGTCAATCCAGGTACTAGTTCTTTGCTCATTTGCATATAAGTGTAACATAGACTTTTTAGAAATTAGAACTCATATGTCCGTACATCTGATCTTTTTCTGTAGGGTAGCTTATCTTTTCATCGTCTTGTTGATTAGACTTTGAAGAAGATCCCCCTTATAGAGAAGGGTAAGGAAGTTGAGAAAGTTGAGGCCTCTCTGAATGCAGAGGTTGAAAGGTTGAATGGAGTAATCAATGAGAGGTACATCCAGTTGTCTCAGCTCAAGAAGGATGACAGCAAGGCTCTGAAGGCCAGGGATGATGTTCTTTAGTCTAAGGTTGATGCTGCAGTCAAGGCTGCTTTGGAAAATGTTACTGAGAAGACCATCGAGGACTATAAGTTCTTCAAAGAATTTATTAGCTTTGTCTTTGAGTACCTAGAGAGGGGCATCAAAGCGAATGGAAAATGGGCATCCATGAAAGATAATGAGTCCATAAGCTTAAATTCATCAGACTTTGTTGATCTCGGCTTTGGAGACCTTCGATTCGCTCGGGCCTTAAAGGAGGTTAAAGAGGGTGATGCTGCTCCAGTCGACACTACTCCTCTCGAGGTTATAGTGACTGAGGACGCTACTCATCATGATGATGGAGTTGAAGTCCCAAATGTTGGCCTTGACTGGATGAGTGATGCTATTGGTGGGTCAATTCCCGTCGAGACATAGGCTCTTTTGCTAATGAAGCTTTTCAATAGTTGTAATTTTGATGAGCTTTTGTCTGTAATTCTTGTTTTTATGAACTTTGATGGATTTTTTACACTCTATCTTATAAATCTGAATCTTTTTTATGATAATCATAAGTAGTTCGACTTCTTCAGATTCTATTGCTTCAGACGATGTTTTGTTTAAAATTTATATGTTGGTGTTGCCCTATATTTACGATGTTTTACCTCTTATTTTCACCAATCTAATGTTGTTTGAGGTCTAAGGTCACAAAACTATAATGTTTTACCTCATAATTTTCACCAAACTAATAATGTTTAAGGTCTGGGTCACCAAATTATGATGTTTTACCTCATAATTTTCACCAAACTAATCATATTATAGGTCTGAGGTCACCAAATTATGATCTTTTACCTCATAATTTTCACCAAACTAATGATGTATAAGGTCTGAGGTCACCAAATTATGATGTTTTACCTCATAATTTTCACCAAACTAATTATGTATAAGGTCTGAGGTTACCAAATTATGATGTTTTACCTCATAATTTTCACCAAACTAATGATGTTTAAGGTCTGAGGTCACTAAATTATGATGTTTTATCCTCGTGCTTTCACCAAACTAATGATGTTAAAGGTCTGAGGTCACCAAATTATGATGTTTTACCTTATAATTTTCACCAAACTAATGATGTTTAAGACATATTATAGGAAAAGTATCAGCATGACATTGATATCTTTTCATTAACATTCTTTGTATAGACTGATACATGTATTATAAGAAGAAAAGAACTACGACATCATAAGTAATATTTATTTAGGTGATCCGCATTCCAAAGGTTGTAGAAAGGTTTTCCTTTAATATTTTCTACCCAATGGGTACCAGGCACAACCTCATCAACTACCCTATAAGGATCATGCCAATTAGGATGGAGTTTATTTGTCTTTTGCCATGTCTTCTTCAGGACTAGGTCCCCACAGCTATCAGCCTTGCCCTTACCCTCTGATTATAGAATCTCACAGTTCTCTATTAATAAGTTGCATGTCTTATGTCAGCATCCTCTCTTCTTTCCTCAATCAAATCAAGATCAAGTCTTATCTCTTCCCCATTCTTTTGGGGGTCATATGTCTGAACTCTATGAGTTGGAAGTCATACCTCTATTGGGATGATAGCCTCTGAGCCATGGGCTAACATTGATGGAGTTTCTCTTGTTGGTGTCCTCGTTGTCGTTCTGTAGGCCCAAAGCACAGCGTATACCTCCTCTATCCATCTCCCTTTAGCCTCTTCCAAAAAAAAATTTATCCCATCAAGGATTGTTCGATTTGTGACCTCAGTCTGACCATTTTCCTGGGGTCGGCCAGGAGAAGAGAAAAACTGCTTGATCCCTACTCTTTCGCAGTAATTTTCTATGGAAAAATTCTTGAACTGGGTTTCTTTGTCTGAGACGAGGGTATTTGGAAGTCCATACCTGCATATGATGTTCTTCCAGATGAACTGTAAAGTGTTCTGCTCAGTGATTATGATCATTGGCTTGGCTTCTACCCATTTGGATAAATAATCAATTACCACTATTAAGAACCGATAGTTATTTACAGCTCTTGGCAAGGGTCCTGCCAAATCAATGCCCTATACTGGAAATGGCTAAGGGGAGTTTATTGAAGTAAGATATTGGTGAGGCTCATGAGGGATGGTGGAGAACCTTTGCCACTTATCACACTTCTTCACATACGCGGCTGCATCTTTGGCCAAGGTCGGCCACCAGTACCCCTGAGTAATTATCCTCTTAGCCAACGGCCTTCCTCCTGTGTGACTGGAACAAAATCCCTCATGCACATCGTTCAAGATGTGTGGAACCTCTGAAGGGTAAACACATCTAAGGAGAAGGAGAAGCAATCCCTTTTTATACAAGACATCTCTTATAATTGAAATTTTAGTAGCTCTGAACCTCATCTTTCTCTTTTCTAACTTCAACTCTGGCAGCTCTCCCACTCTGATGTATTTGATAAGAGGATCCATCCATGAGGCTCCCATACTCAGATTTAAGCAAGGTCTAGCAACCTCTTCCTCTTCGATGGTCGGCTTGAGCAGAATCTCAATTGGAATTGTTCTCCTTATGTATGTCCTTGTTGCTGAGGCCAACCTTACGAGTGCATCATCTCGACTATTATCTTGCCGAGATATCCTCTTCATCTTTACTTTCCTGAAGCTTTCTAGCATAGATCTCACCCTCTTCAGATATCTGGCCATTCTTTCGTCTTTTGCTTCATATACCCCCAGGATTTGGGTCACGACTAACCTTGAGTCACTGTGGACTAAGAGTTGGCCAACATTGAGGGCTTTTGCCAAAGAGAGACCTGCTATTAATGCCTCATAATCTGACTCATTATTGGAAGCTTTGAAGTTAAACCTCAGTGCATATTCAATATCGATACCATCTGGTGCTGACACTAGTAGCCCTACTCCATTTCCTCTTTCACAAGACGATCCATGAACAAAGAGGTTCCAAATGGTTACATCTGAAGAGAATTTTCCCTCTGATAGGACCCCCTGCTTGAAGAGGTATCTCTTTTCCTCATTCTCAGCAATTCTTTACATGGCTATACCTGTCTTGGCCTCTTCGAATGTTCGGTTGACATTTCTCTCTTTTGTCTCATGTGCAGCCTCTTGATTAGTATCAACTTTAATCCCATCCTAGGTAAACTCGGCCATAAAATCTACGAGTGCTTGTCCCTTGATGGCAACCCTGGGTTGATAAACAATGTCGTATTTTCCCAACTCAATTTCCCAGGTCATTAGCGTTCCTGCCTTCTCAGGCTTATGGAGGACCTGTCTAAGTGGGGAATCAGTGAGGACGACCATGGAGTGGGCTTAGAAGTATAGCTTCATTTTCCTGGAAGCATGTCAAGGCATAGGCTAATTTTTCAATCTGAGGGTACTTCTGCTCAGACCCTTGGAGTGCTTTGCTATTGAAGTACACTGGTCTCTACACTCCATCCTCTTTTCTCACTATTGCAGCACTGATGGTTGACTCTGAGACAGCTAGATATACGTACAGCTTCTCTCCCTAAATTGGCCAAGATAGGATTATAGGGGATCTGAGGTAGGACTTAAGATCTTTGAAAGCTTTGTCACATTCCTCATTCCATTCAAATGTGTTTCTAAGAACTTTAAAAAAAGGAAAACACTTATTTGTGGCCCTTGAGACAAACATGTTAAGTGTAGAAACTCATCCGGTTAGCCTCTGAACGTCTTTGATGGTACTAGGTGTCTTCATTTCTAGTAAAGCCTTGATCATCTCAGGGCTAGCCTTTATTCCTCTCTGGTTGACGATGAAGCCCAAAAACTTTCCTGCTCCTACCCTGAAGACACATTTGGTTGGGTTAAGCTTCATTTTGTATTTGTTTATGGTGTCAAAAGTTCTTTCAAGGTCGACCACATGAGTATCGGCCCTCAGACTCTTCGTCAGCATGTCGTCCACATGAACTTCCATAGACTTGCCTATCTGATCTTCGAACATCTTATTTATAAGATGCTAATAGGTGGCCCCTGCATTCTTTAGGCCAAAGGACATGACCTTGTACCAATAGGTCCCCTTATCTGTAATAAATGATGTCTTATCTGAGTCATCCGAGTTCATGAAGATCTGATTATACCCAAAATATGCATCCATGAAGCTCATAAGCTCATGTCCTGCTGTAGCATCCACCATCTGATCTATACGAGGTAAGGGAAAAATGTCCTTTGGGCAAGACTTGTTTAAATCAGTGAAATCTACACACATCCTCCATTTTCCATTAGCTTTGGGCACTATGAGATCGTTAGATAACCACTCAGGGTATATGACCTATCTGGTGAACTTGTCCTCTTCAAGCTTTCTAACCTCATCTCTGATGACATCATACTTCTCTCTTGAGTATATTCTTATTCTCTACTTGATGGGTTTGGCCTCCTCTACAACATTGAGTTTATGGCACATAATTTTAGGATCAATACCTGGCATGTCAGCATGGCTCCAAGCAAAGATACTTTGTCTCTTCCTTAATAGCTTTACTAGATCCTCCTTGATATCAAGTCTTAGGTCTTTGTCGACTTGGATGGTTGTTTTTTGGTCTTATCCTCATTGAGGATGATGGATTATGCCTCTTTCGCGGCTTCTCCCTTTTTGAGCTTTGTTTCATCTCTAAGATCAAGGGTGTCAATGTTGTACGTGGTTGTTGCCTTCTTATGAGCCTCTCTCTCTTTTACAGAGTTGAAGTATCATTCACGTGCCTCTGTTTGGTCACCTTGCACTTCCCCTACTCCTTAAGAAGTCGAGAATTTTAGTATTTGGTGAACCGTTGAAGGCACGGCCTCAAATTCCTTGAGGGCTACTCGTCCTATAATGAGTTTGTAGGCTAAGAAGACATTTTCATCCATCACAAAAAAATTGATTTTTTTGTTTAACCTCTTAGGCCATTCATCTCCCATTCTCACATCCATTTCATACATACCCAATGGATGAACCTTTTCATCGCAGAAACCAATCAACAGATGATGATAAGGGACAAGCCTAGCTCTGATGAGTCCCAAGCTCTTGAAACAAGGCCAAAACATAACGTCTGCAAAACTTCCACCATCAATCAGGATCCTCCAAACTTCACACCCATGCACCCTTGTGGTGATGACTAAAGGGTCATTGTGGGGAGCTAAGATACCTTTGAAATCAAGTCGTGAGAAGCCGACTACGAGGGTGTCCATATCTAACTTCTTTCTCTTCTCACATTTTTCTGTAGATGCCAAGTTCATAACCTCGGCTTTAGTCACTGCTTTAACCTTTGTCACTTGAGCCTTGCGATTTGTTACCTCTGAGCCACCCCCTTTTAGTCCTCCACAGATAGTGATTACACCGAAAGAGATTATACCAACCCTCTTCACTGGGGCATTGTGATCTTTTGATGGGAGGTCGGGTCATCATTATCATCATCTAAGTCACCAGCTCTTCTGGCAGGGGCATCTTCCCAGCATTTATCATTTCTTTTCTTCTTAGGCTCGTCTCCTCCTCCCTTTGAAGCTCTACCATCCACATACTTTCTGATCTTTTCAGACTTCAACATTTTTTCAATCTCATCCTTCAGGGCGAAACACTTGTCAATTAGATGGCCGTGATCCTAATGAAACTCACACTATAAATACTTGTTTCTTTTATGTGGATGATTCTTCAGCTTCTCCGGCCATCTCAGGGACCTATCATTATTTATTTCGTTGAGGATGTGTTCACAGCTCACAGTTGAAGGAGTATAGTGTGCAAACTTGTCATCTGCAGTCCTCTTCTTTCCATCTTTTTTCTTTTGAAATTTCCCACTGCTACTTCCATTCTTATCTGCATACTTTGTAGCCACTACTTCTTATACATTCATGACCTTTCCAGCTGTTGCTAACAGCTCATCCATAGACTTGAAGGGTCTTCAGCAAGCTTCCAGAGTAGCTTTCTCTTCTGAAGTCCTCTAATAAGGGTTGTTATGGCTATACTCCCATCATAATCTTCTACCTCTAATTTTTCCTTGTTGAACCTCGCGAAATAGTCTCTGAGGATTTCATTCTTCCTTTGCTTTACGTAAAGCAAGTGCGTTGTCTTTTACTGAGGTCTTACCCCAAAACAGAAGTTGTGAATAAACCGCTCGGCCAAACCTTTAAAACTCTCAATTGAATTTTTAGGAAGAGAAGTGAACCAGATATGTGCAGCCCCAGTTAGTGTGCTTGAGAAAGCTTGGAATCTAATCTCATCAGAGGTTAAATAAATGTCTTCTTCAGATTGATACATTTAGATATGATGAATAGGGTTTATACTTCCATCGTACTTGTGAGACACCACTGGAGGTTTAAATTTGGTAGGGGTTGGGAAGTTAACAGTCCTTGCCATAAATGGTGAGCCCTCTGAGTACCCCCTCTATAATGGATCTCAACTTTTTATGAGGTCCCCATATTTTCTCTTCAAGCCTTTGAATGGAATCGTTCCATGGTTTATCAACGTCGGCCTAGCTGAGCTTGTCCTCTGCCACCTTCAAAGGGTGGACAGAGGGTTCCCCGGCTGCCGCACAACGTCGGTTATTGACCTTCCTCTGACCATAGTCTCGGCCATGTGGGGGTAAACAATGATGAGGTAGATAATCACCACCTTCCCTTCATGAGCCATCTATGCTTCTTGACCTAGATATCCTCTGCCTCAGATCATTAACTGGGCTGAGCCTTTCAAAGGCTGACCCTCTACTTAAGCGATCAAAAGTTGACCCTCTCTGTCGTGCATCACCATCTCATCTTTCACACTGACCTCGGCTCTACTGTATTGGATGTACAATGTTGTTTGAGACCTCATACGGCTTCCAACAGTCTGTCGGTGCATCCTCTGCCTCAATGTCATCGTACATATCCTCAGGGCAAGGGTTTCCTTACCTCCTCAGGCATAAACACCTAGGGGCAGCAACATCCCTCCTCCGTTGAGGAGTAGGTTGGTCCTTTTGTGGTTCCTGGGGTGGTTCCATGGCCTCATACTATGGTTGAGCATACGCAGGAGTAATCATTTCTAGTAAGACCCCAGGTGGTCTAATTATTATGTTTTGTCTTAGCTGGGCAAATTTCTCTTGCATCACTTATTGAGATGTAGCCAAGGACTTAAAGGCTGCTGCCACCTAAGCCATCTTGGACTGGGGTGATGCCTGGCTGAAAATGGGTCCTCCAACACCAAATGGTGGAGGAGGTGGTGGTAACTTCGGTGCCATATGCTTGAACTTTTGATGAAAGGACTATAGAGCTTGGAAACCTTAAGGGGCTTCTTTCAATCTTAAAATAGCTCCACACGAAGGGTGAGGCCTGGTTCACCACCAGAATCTTCGATGAGGTTAAGCATCTATTGAGGAAGAGATAAATCCTCATGTTCCCACAGACGGTGCCAAAATAATGATGCTATAAATAGCAACACCAGTAAGAGGTGTTGATAAGCTTAAGCTAGCAATAACAATGGCAGCACAAGAGTAAATATCTAGTAAAGAGAGGTGAGGAAAAGAGGAGGAACACTAGTATATAAGTGGTTCAGCTGATCTGGCCTACATCCACTGTGAGTGTGTGAGTAATTTCACTAGATAAAGGCACTAATAGCCATAGATATAATCTCTCAAGATTTCTCTCTCTACAATGTATACAAAGAGATTTTTAGTTGGGGTTGCAATTATCGATCCTTTTACGAGGTAGAAGAAGACCTCTATATATAGTGCTTGGGGTTGTAATGTACCCCCTAGCATGCAATGATCATGTGTATGAGGATTGAACCAATATCCTGATGAAACCTGGTTGATCTTATGTAGATAATGATGACCTCAACATTCCCTCACGTGAGGGGAATGATTTGGTTATAACTGATTTGCCGTGTGCTCCAAGTCTTCCATACGATTGCGTATGCTAGGACTTGTAATGTCACTCGTTACAACATCGACCTGGCCGAGTATGAGGTTGGTGAAGTTCGATAGTGTTGCTTTGTCTTCTCAATAACCATGAGGACCTCGGCCGGGAAGACAGGCCGAGACTAGGCAGGGGGCAGGATGTAACATCGTCTCCAGTAGAGTACGATGTTGGTAATAACCTGATCCCATTAGGTGTTGTTGAACTCGGCTGGGAAGTAGCCGAGGTTGGTAATACGACCTTGCAGAAGACTATCTTCCTTCTAGCTATTGTTGGCCTTCTGTCCACTCGGCTGTGAGGCAGGCCGAGGTTAGTGACCCTAAGTACGACGGTACACTTTGGCCATATCAGACAATCTTATCCTGGGTGACCCAATAGGGGATATTTGACTTGTACCCAGAGCATATGAACTTGGATACATACTATCTGTTACATAAGATAGTTTTGATGGTTGAATGGGAGCATCGGTATGTGCATGACCCATTTAGCTGGTGAGTATGATGGCCTCTAATATTTGTGTTATGAGATTTATGGTTCGTTGGAGAGGCCAAACCAATTATCCTTTATGCAATGAGCGATGCACCGGGACATGATAGCAGAGTCTGCATTGCGCCAAGTGGTCTGAATCAAGGGGTGCAGGATTAGTATATATATATGTGTAGGGATGATGTGACTATATGTATATATATTTATGTGCTTGTGGATATTTCTACTTTGTGAAACTAGTAGATATGTTAATAATAATAATTTCTTTGTGCCAAGTGGTATTAACCAAGGGGTGCATGTGTAGTATACATATATAGGGATGATGTGACCTTATATATGAATAAACTTGGGAGAATTATACTGTGTGAAATTAGTATATATAGTAATACTAAGAAAAAAAATAATCTTAGTTGGTAAAAGATTAACCGGTCGGACGGTGAATAATGATGTTGGTTATGAGGGATAAACTATTTTAGTAATGTATTGTATGGGCGATTAGGATATAGTACTAGTGACGTAGGTGATTGTATGGTGACTTCGAACTAGTTAGGTTGGGTATCATATCTAATAAGGGGTAGATGTACGTTAGGCGTGCATAATATATAAGAGGTGAGAATCTCATGTGAGAGTTCGAAACTAACATGCACATAATACTTGCTTCATTATAGTTTTAAATGCTTGCTAAGATAAATATTTTTACAATACGGGCTCTGACCCGTTTCTTTCTATTCTCCTATGTTTTGCTAGATATATATATATATATATATATATATATATATATATATCATGTGCCCAACCACAAGGTTGCCACCAAATTTAGACGCATGGATCATTTGGCGAGCTCCAACTGTTGTGGAAGCTGTAGGTTATTGAGGTTAGACAATCCTATCTTTCCATTAAGTTCTAGTTCAGACATTTCAGTTAGGGTATGTGTCGCCTCCTTCCAGTTTAGTTATTCAGAGGTTTTACTTTTCTTAGTAGCATTTCTTCTATTGTTTGATTGAGTAGTATTACACGTTTGGTTTGAAAATTCGAACTGGAATGTTTTATCCAGTCTTATTTAATTCAGTAATTATTCTGTTCAGTATTTATTTTATTCTGGTGGAATGCAAATATTTTCTATTTTAATAATGAAAATTTATTCACATATTATTTGGTTATAATTCAAATTAAATGTTTTGACACTTATCTTAATTATTTATTAGGTTATAATTAAAAATAAATTGTTTTCAATAGTGATGCTAAGAATGAACCAATCGGACACCGTGATTTAATTTAATAAATGACTGATCAGACAGTATTTAATTAGGCGGGGTGTCACATGTGGTATCAGAGCATCAGGTTCTAGTGTCCTTAGGATTTGTACGGCTTTTCACGTTTTACCGTAGCGTTCTTTGATGCAGAGCCTTACTATAGGATTGTTCTATTCCCTTACGCATGCGACTTACGCTCATCTTCTATGATATATAATGGATATCACTCACTATACGAAATAGTGTGTGCTTCGAGTTCCAAACATTATAGGATTACCAGCGAGGGTCGTAAGATGGACTGCAGGAGAAGAAACCCGACAGAAGACAGAGATTAATTGGGGAATGGTGGACGTGACAAAAGTCACTATGACCATTAGTTAAGCAAAGGATAATGGAATCATCACTCGGGAACAAAAGTGTTCCCCAGGCACAGTCCTAGGTAACAGTGGAGAGATTTCAGGGCCACTTAGCATAGTCGACAGGGGGAAATCAGAAAGACTCTTCTGAAAAGCCTTCGGTGAAGTTACGGAGAAGGAAGAGAGAAAGTGTAACAAGCCATTGGAAGTAGAAAATTTGAAGGCAATTGTGTCGAGAGGAGTGTAGCGACACTCGAAGTTAAAATTGCAGTTAAATTTGTAGCTCTCAAGAGAGACATAAAGTGATTAGAGTCAATCACCATGTATAAAGAAGCATGTTTGAAATTTAAAGAGAAAATTGGGTATGATTTGATCATGGGGTCTTCCATTCGATGTTATGACAGAGATGCAAGTGAAATTTTGAAACTTAGCACAGTGGGTAGGCTAGAGACCAATCGTGAGAGATAGGTTGAATTTCCTAATGAATTCCGTACCTCGAAAAAAGGGGGTTCGTGTGTAGAATACGATGTTGGATGATAAATCTAGCTATAATGACTGATGTTAAAGTCATCAAGGTTATACGTTTGCAAGTTATTTCAGCACTTCGAGAAGAAGTGAGCCAGGAGGGTTAGAGAATTTTGCCGAAAAATAAAACTGAACTTAACAGTGTTAGAGAAACACCATATAAGAGTATGCCCAATAAGGAATTCATTTAGATAATTTCGATTGATTAACTTCCTACAAAGTGAAGGTGAAGTCAATTAGGGCTGTAGAGGCCAAGAGGGAAGGACATTCTAAAATTGTCAGTGGGACCAGTGACAGGAAATGGCTCGGTAAGTTTCCCTATGTATAGCGAGTGGGACTATAAATGTTAAATGTTTCCAAGTTGAGAAGTACAACCGATAAGATTTGAGGATGGTAAACCATGCCATTTAGACATAAAAACTGGAGGAGTGAGGTTTTTATAGGAGGAATTGGGTTAAGAGAATTGAGCTCAAGGAGTTACAATCCGAGAGTAGTGGGTTCAGGCAGGACCAGCAGAGTCCTCGTTAATATTAGCATACATTATTTCGGGTCGATGGGGCCCAAGATGAAATAGGGTGTCCAGTAAGGCCATAATTGAGGTTTTGAGATTTAGGCCAATGTTTCGATGATGGGTGTGTAAACCGTAATACAGAATAATTTTTCTCACAGTAAGGAGGGGGAAACTATGGGGTGAAATTTAAAAGGTATAAAGATTGCAGATACTCACGGGTCGTGTTGGCAACCACTTGTTGGGATCCTACGACTAGGTGAGCCTGATGAAGTTTTGTTTCATCCTTGCGAGAAAAGGATTAGGTCAAGTGACATGAGTGTATCACAATTCATATATGAATTTTTAACATTAAATGTCGTGTGCGAGTTGAGTTTAGAGGGTACGTTAGTTTTAACAGTCTGGTTACAAACATATTTATTATGGGTAACGGGGCTTTCTGATGTCGCCCAAGAGTGAGACGGGTGGGTCCTAAAAAGCATATTTCATTATAAAAAAATAATTATTGCATTTAGTTAGCAAACCAGAGCTTATTATGGTCATTTTTAGTGATAATTACCTAATGTTTGAACGATAGTAGATGGAGTGATAAGACTATCGTGTTGGATACTCCCGGTGAGTAAAATTATTTATGTGTGGTGCCACCTGAAACAAGGATGGGCCTATATATGTATATGAAAATTTCATGATATCGTAGACTCCAGTGAGTATGTCGCCTAGTTATATATGACCCCGATGTGTAGGAATTTATTTACTGATGTGACTCGGGATACATTGTGTTCTTTATCAAGCAGCGAGAGATAACTTGTTATTTATAGCGCTGAAACTTGGGATAGTGAGAGAACTATGTTTCATGTTATTTTTATGGACATACGTAGATTAATATGTCAACATATAGATTTTGGTAAGGTACATGTTATGGACTAGGGGACTTACGAATGTCGACGATCGATAATCTTAGGTAGTAGTGTATCGAGAGGGTTCCTTGTTTGGATTTCGCTTTGCGAGACATCCCACACATGAAACTAACGAACGTCGGGAGTTGGAGAGAAGTTTGGAAGATAGTACGTGTGATTCGTACCTTAGTAATTGTACATATATGAGAGTAATCGAGAGTAGATAATTCCAATATAATGTGAGAATATATTTTATTTGTGCAAAAATACGCAAGGCATAGGGTGTATGGGCACCTTAGTTAATTGAATCTTAACTTTTTTTCATTCAGAACGTATGGGATAAGGTAAATGAAGGTAGATTGTATGCTCATGGGAGTGGTATTGTATTAGGCAATAGATGGTGATTTTCATGTGAATTTGACAACATGTAGCTCAGGGAGTTGAAGTTTATTCCGTAAGATTGTTAGAGGCTTACATTTCATAAGAAACTGAGTATTGGAGAGGTGGAAGGACCTGCGACACGCGGTGAGGTAAAGTCACATGGATTACGGTTAGAGGTACCTTTGAGAGAAAATAAGAGGTATCATGTTAAAGATGACAGCGGTGGTGGGATTTAACAAAGAGAAATATTGCTAAATTCATTTTGCAATGGGTCACCTATCCGTTGGAAAAAAGGTGGACCCCACGAGATCGGTAGGGGTTTCTTCAACCGTTAGGGATTCCGAAGTAGGAATGGGAGAGTACTCCCAAGAGTTTTATCGTGAAGGGGGATACGATCCTATATGGGTGATAATGGATCGGTTGACCAAAATAGCTCACATTATGCCAGTTAAGACTGGTCATACTAAAGGACAGTATGCGCAGATTTTTATAATCTATATAGTGAGGTTTGGTGGGGTACCGCTTGACATCGATTCCCATTAGGATAAGATCTTTGTCTTTTGATTACTAAAAGGTGTTCACAAGGCTTTGGATACCGAGTTGTGGTTTAGTACGACCTATCATCCCATACAAATGCGCAGAACAAGAGGACTAATCAGGTGATTGGGAAAGTAAATTATATATGTACCCTTGGACCTTAGGGAGTATGAGAGTAGTCCCTTCCACAAGTTGAGTTTGTGTATAATAACTCATATAAGTTAACTTTTGGGCACGGTGCCAGTGGAGATATGGCACAGTAAACTTTGTTGTTCTCATGATCGTTGATTAAAGATTGGGGGAAACAAATCCTATTGCGAAGATTCGAGATGAGTTGATACCTAAATGAAAGGGGGTGGTCCCTATGCATGTGTTTCAAATCAAACCAATTTTCACAAAAAATTATTTAACTTTTAAAGTGCACCAAACCAAGTTGTGAAAAATCAATTTTTTACTTTAAACCAATTTCATCTTGATTAATCCTAAACATGCATCTTGTGATTAAAGCAAGTAAATTAAAGTAAATAATACTCACAATTTCGGATGTACGAGGAAAAACCCAAGAGGGGAAAAAACCTTGAACGGCCCAAGCCAGACAATCACTTTGAATGTGGAATTACAATGAACAGACAAAAGATTCACTCAATAACTTGATCCCCATGGGTCTTGACGCTCTTCTGATCTTCAATTACTCCTCTCACAGTAACCATGTAGAAAGTCCTTCTTCCACGATACCTCTCCATAACACACGCGTCCACGTATGTCTCGGTATCCACCGAATGGCTTCGATACGTCTACGATGTCGAATAAGAAGTCCTTCTCTTTTCTTCACCATAAAACCCAGATGTTCAAGTATAGAATAAACCTTCTTGGTGCAGCAAGATCACATAAACATATAATAATGATAACTCGGATCTTTGCAAACTCTAAGTATGTGTTTAAGTTTGAAACCTTAGAAAAACATTTACAAACACGTCTCTGGATCGTAAACTATTTTTTCTAGAATGCACACTTAATAATTCTGACAAAACGACGCTTTAAGTATGAAAAGATCATCGCCTCAAAAATAGTGTCGCTCGAACAAGATTGTCCTGTTGTTCGTGCGATATGGCTATCTCGTTTGAATGAGATAACTTATCGTTTGAACGACGTGCATGTTAGTTTTAATTTTTGACTTTTTCTTTAAAAAGTCTCTTCCAAAAGAGATCCAAATAAGTCAAACTCTTTTTCGAGCTTATTAGAATAAAACTTAGTTTAAAACATCTAAAACACTTTTAAAAAATTTGAAAACATTTTTCCTTATAAAATTACATCCTTATCTTTTATAAAAATAATTTTGAGCACCATTAATTATACGCATTCATACCTGCGTGATCTCGAAATGCAATTAATTTGAAGATGAATAAACTTGCACCAATTAAACTTCGGCATGATTAAATCTTTGAAGATTTGCGCAACTTCTTCAATTTCTTTAATACGTCATAGACCAAGTGGGATCGTGACAAAATAAAATCTCCCTATGACATATTACAAACACAGTTTTGTTCACGGAATTAAGTCAAAACAATACAGGGACTAACCCTTTGACTATTTCGGGACAAAACTAAACCAGTGAAATGCCTAAGTTGGGCCGTCAAGCTATATGACGCCTAAATCCCATCCCATAAACCCAAAATAAAAAATACGGGACACAGACTAGTATATGAAGCACCGACGAGCATGAAATGTCTGAATGTGATGTAGACTTGAAATCTCAAAACTCTGAAGCATACCTACACACATGAAACAGACAAACAAATACCCAATGAAGTATGGAGGAACAAATGAAACCAATATATATTTATATCCAAATGATACCAATTTAACAATAGATACCAATATGAATAAACTCTGAAAAATCATTTGATAAATAATTGAGCAACAATATGATACCAAATTTATACTACCAATTTCTAAAATATGTAATCAAAAAACATGCTCAACAAATCTCAAATCTTCCCCTACATCACATACATCTCTCCCCCTTTTTGTCTCGAATAGACAATCCGGTGAAAAGATAAATGAATCAACAAGTATCTAGCATGAGAATATACCAAATAGAAATCGCGAGATAATCATGAAACAACCAGATAAATATGATCAAGTAATGACAAATCAGTAGTTAGTAAACCAAGGAATCACACAAAGAATAGCAATCTAAATAGGTGTGATAAATGGAATCATATGAAAAATATCAATTTAGAACCAATAAAACCTGGATATAAATCAGTTAGTCCAGAAAACTTCCAGCAGTACCAAAAAATATACCACAATAACCAGGGTGCTGCAAACAAGAAAGAAGCAAAAATCCAGACTATTGTTCGAACGAGTCAAGGACGTCGCTCAAATGAGATGAGGACATTGCTCGAACGATACTTCTCGCGACAGAGAGATGTCATTAGAATGACTTCTCGCGACATGCCAAATTTTCACAGATTCCCAGAAATATCATATAATTTTGCCAAGTGAAAAAATTTCCAAAAAAATCACAGTGGAAGGGCCTGACAACAGCAAAACAGTGCTAAAACTATAAGCTTTTAACACAAAACGCATAAAAACAAAAAATGCGAGTTACATGAAAACATAGAACCGATGTGCTCAAACATGTACATGGAATGTATGGTCGTAAAACTACAACAAATAAGTCACAATTCCAACACATCGAAAAGATCAAGAAGCTCTAATTGATAGCAATAAATCATCAAACTTTATCATAGACATATGGCAATTAAAGTGTGAGGTAAATGAACTAAACATACTACATGCACACAAATCCAGAATTTTGACTATTCTACAAATAATAGCATCAAATTTCAATTTTTCAACATTAGGATTAGTTGTGCAAATCTGTTTAAATTTTCTCCAACCAAACTCCCTCATAAACATAATTTTTCAAGTTCTTTTGAGGTTTCTAGCATTTTACTTTTGGGGGGGCTCTTTTAAATGGTGGATTTCATGACGAGTTAATTTTCAACTTTCTCAGTCCTTTCCTGTAATCACTCATCATTTTTTAATTAGGTACCAATTTAAATCCTCACGGTAAACGATTCTTACATGCACACTTATCCTTAAGTCTACTTATGCATAGATGACAAGATTGAGATAAGAACGCCTCACCAAATTCACATATGCAAGAGAAGTCAAATATCCATATAAACTCGTGCATGTGTGCAATGTTGGCATATATACAAAGTCGAATCAAAATGCATATCAACTTCAAAACAACCCCATATAAACAATGGTTAAGATCATTCTAAGTATCGAGAATAATGACCAAATGTCCTAACCACATGAATAGTGAAACAATGGGGGTCCAAGCACGCCAATATGCCAGATCAAACATGTAAACTCAAAAACAAAAGCCGAAAATCTTTTTGGCTTTTCAAACATATTTTGACTCAAATAAAAGCAAAAATCTTTTTGGTTTTTCAAAAGTTTTCTCAAAAACAAAATCTTTTTGTATTTTTTTCAATAAGACTCAAACAAATGAAAAACTATAATACAAAATGATAAACATGTCATAATACTAGCAAGGAATATATCATAAAGCAAACTAGCATATGACAAACATGGCAACACTATCATCCTTTAGATTTAGCATGGGAAGAATCAAGTGGACCCAAATGAGAATCATGAAGTTTTATTCCTAAATCCACTAGATCTGATTTCCTAACCCAAGTAGGTGTAAAATGACGATTGGGGGTTTGGGTAACCGGGGAACCTTTATTCCTAAACTTCCTAGGAGCTTGTCTAAGGTCGTAACAATAACGCCTAAGGTGACCTTTCCTACCACAAAATGTGCAAGTGTAGCGACGGTGGGAATGATTACCTATATGTGGACCTTTTCTAACCTTTCTAGTGTTTCCCACACGTGCGGGGGGAATGGGAACAATTCTCTCATCAAAACCTATACCTCCCCTATCTCCCTTAATTTGGACGGTGCCTAAGATATTATCTAACTTCTCTGACCTAGCCTCTAAATCAAACTTAACTCTAGATGAGTCTCTCAATCTCTCCTTCAAATCATCAATCCTAGACTCGAGCAAACACCTAGACTCCTTAAACTCTAAAATCTCCTTTTTCAAAGACTCAATCAAACCACGGAGATTATCTCTCTCTTTCTCCACAAAATCTAGTTTCTCCTTAAAGTTCTTCTCTTGTACCCTAATATCCTCAATCAAACTATCATTATTTTCTATGGCACGCTCATTCAGTTTAGCTTTCAATTTAGAGTTAGACTTTTTCACCTTCACTGTTTTGGCATACAACTCATTAAATGCATTTTTCAATTCTTTCACATCTACCTCTTCCTCGTCACTCTCTTCTCCCTCACTAACATGGGATACACTCAAAACCTCCTCGGAAGTGTCATTCACATGAGAATCTTCATCGCTCACATGACATGCCATAAACGCAACAAAGTTACGATCAATGGGGGAAATCTCTCCCTCTTCCGGATCACTATCACATAAGGTGGCACTATAAACAATGGGTTGCTTTCCCTCTTTATTAAGTCTAGTGGTACACTCCTTAACTTTGTGACCGTAACCCTCACACCCAAAACACTTATCCGACTCATCTCTTTTAGGCTTTTCAAACTTATCCTTAGAGGTGGGATCAACTTTGTTGTTCTTGAATTTTTCAAATTTCTTGGCATCTTTCGATTGCTTTCGAAACTTAATAAATTTTTTAAATTTCTTTGTCAATAAAGCAACATCCTCAAAATCGGAATCGGAATCCAAATCTTAAACTTTAATTTCCTCCTTCCGGGTTTTTAAAGCAATACCCTTTTCTTTTTTAGGCACTTTCTTGGAGGTAATCATGTCGATTTCATAGGTTTGCAAGTCACCTACAATCTCTTCTAGTTTTGCCGACTCTAACTTACCCAAGGAGTTTAAACTAGTGACTTTTGCATCAAACCTATTAGGTAACGACCTAAGGATTTTCTTAATGACACGGTTGTCAGGAATTTTCTCACCTAGGTTAAACGACGAGTTGACAATATTTGACAACCTAGCATAAAACTCATCAAAAGTCTCACTTTTTAACATCCTAATGGTCTCAAACTGTGTAGTGAGATTTTGAAGTTTTGATGCCCTAACCATGCTAGTGCCCTCGTGAGTGAGTTCCAAAATATCCCAAGCCTCTTTTGATGTTTCACAAGTCATAATTATATTATATTCTTCTGGTGTGACATGTGCAGAAATAATGTGCAAACCCTTACAATTATATTGTGAAAGTCGATTTTCAGTTTCGGTCCATGACTCGACAGGCTTTAAATTAGTGACCTCACTAAAAATAGTGACAGGAGGTGTCCAACCTTTTTCAACTGCTAGCCACACACGCTCATCAATAGATTTTAATGCACTTTTCATTCTCATCTTCCAATAGGTGTAATTAGTGCCATAAAAAATAAGAGTTCGAAAAGGTTCATTATTTTAAAAATTCATCTTTGAAAACACACGGGATCACAAAACAAATAAATTATGCTTTCTAGCTCTAATACCAATTTGAAAAGGGGGTGGTCCCTATGCGTGTGTTTCAAATCAAACCAATTTTCATAAAAAATTATCCAACTTTTAATGTGCACCAAACCAAGTTGTGAAAAATCATTTTTTTACTTTAAACCAATTTTATCTTGATTAATCCTAAACATGCATCTAGTGATTAAAGCAGGTAAAGTAAAGTTAAGAATACTCACAACGCCGGATGTACGAGAAAAAATCCAAAATGGGAAAAAACCTTGAACGTCCCAAGCCAGGATTTTACTATGAATGTGGAATTACAACGAACAGACAAAAGACTCATTCAATGACACGATCCCCATGGGTCTTGACGCTCTTTTGATCTTTAACCACTCCTCTCATAGTACCCACGTAGAAAGTCCTTCTTCCAAGATACCTGTCCACAACACACGGGTCCACGTATGTCTCGGTGTCCACTGAATGGCTTTGATATGTCTACGATGTTGAACAAGAAGTCCTTCTCTTTTATTCACCGCAAAACCCTGATGTTCAAGTATAGAACAAACCTTCTTAGTGCAGCAAGAACACATAAACATATAATAATGATAACTCGGATCTTTGCAAACTCTAAGGATGTGTTTAAGATTTGAAACCTAGAAAAACATGTGCAAACCGTATCTAGATCGTAAACGTTTTTTTCCAGAATGCGCTCTTAATAATTCTAATGAAACCACGCTTTAAATATGAAAAGATTAGCGCCTCGAAAATAGTGTCGCTCGAAAGAGATCGTCCTGTCGTTCGTGCGACATGGCTATCTCGTTTGAACGACATGCGTGCAAGTTTGGCTTTTTGAATTTTTCTTTAAAAAGTCTCTTCCAAAAGAGATCCAAATAAGTCAAACTCTTTTTCGAGTTTATCAGAATAAAATGTAGTTTAAAACATCTAAGACAGTTTTAAAATATTTTTCCTTATAAAATTACATCCTTATCTTTTATAAAAAAAATTCTGAGCACCATTAATTATACGCATTCATACCTGTGTGATCTCGGAATGCAATTAACTTGAAGACGAATAAACTTGTTATCTTTGAAGTTTTGCCGCAACGTCTTTAATTTCTTCAATACGTCATAGACCAAATGGGATTGTGAAAAAATAAAATCTCCCTATGACATATTATAAACACAGTTTTGTTCACGGAATTAAGTCAAAACAATACTGGGACTCAATTGGAAATTTATGTCCTTACACTATAGTATATAATGTTTTTAAAGTATATACAGCGCCAATAGTTGACACATGTGCGATCGTTGCGAGATGAGATCGTGTGTATCTAAATTACGATTAATCTACTAAAGTGCGAATAGTAGAAGGATAAACAACGAATATATCAAAAATAAAGTTTAAGTTGTGAAACTTGAACGGTAAGACTTGGGCAAGAACCTACGTGATAGGGTAACCTCGAATTTAGGACAAATATAAGTGGAGTGTTCATTATTAAGGGTATTCGATAGCGTACTATATGGGTGGTATAAAGTAGTCTACTTGGGAGCGCCATGATGCGATGCGCAACATATATTCAGCATTTTTCTACCTAGTATACTTTTACCGAATTTCGGGACGAAATTCCGTTGTAAGGTGGGAAGTATGTAACACCCCGTATTTTATGAAATTAAATAATTATGAGATTAATTATTATTGTTGGATTATTTAAATTAAAACGGTGAGAAATAATTTATTAGTTAATTAATCCGGATTAAAATAACTATTAACTAGCGTGCCAAGGGTTAACACTTATTGATTAAAATTATGGTATATTAATGTGTGAATATGTAATATGGAATTATGAAATTTTATAAATTGTCGAGAGGGGGAAATACAAAAGTTTGGTATATTTAGTCGGGATGCGCGTGTGAGTCATGTCGAAACTAATTTAATGGACTAAAGAAGTGGATTATTTTTAAGTAACTTGTATGGTCAAGTCGAGTGCGCCATTGAATCCGGAAGTTTGAGATAGTCAGAAAACTCAACTCGGGTATTCTATTTGGACTCCGAAATATTTTTAAGCTTAACCGGCATCCCGTATGGGTATTTTTGTCCTTGGAATTTTTGGGAAAACATTATGGACGAAAATTAAAGAAAATAAATAAGGTAAACGTGGGGGAGAAAGGGTATGTCAGTTCTAAACCTACTAGAGAAAAAATAGAGAGACACAGAAGAAGGAAGAAGGAGTTCATAGGTGTTCTTGGTGCATAACTCAAGGACTCACATCACAAATCCCACCAAAGCATAGATCAAAAGACAAGGAACACGTCTATGCCAATTTCATGAACGGATCAGAACATCATAATCGAGGCAAGTGTTTATTGATTAATTTCTTTAGCGATATTTGTGTTCACGTTAGACTAGGTGATTAACCCATTATTATAAAGATGAATATTGTTGAAAATTTGGGAGAATTGACCATAAATTAGGAATAATTTGAATAGAGTTTGATTCCCTTATGTAGATAGGATTATGTCCACGAAATTATGATAATTTGATGATTAAATTTGGGCTTAATTTGGAGTTTTGCATATAAATATGAGAACTACGGTTCTTGATATATTAATTTGGGAATTTAGATCTTATTAATGATTAGTGATGATTAAATGATGATATATTATTGGAAATCATATATATATATTAGGTAGTTGATGGGAATTTAATGATTGGTGTTTGGGCTGATTATTTAGAGGTTTTAGGCTTAAAAATGGTGGAAAACGGAACTGTTAAGGGTGTAGAACGTAACAGGTCTGGTGGGGGAGAAGAATGTTGAATCTCGTTCGAATGAGATTGAACTTTGTTCGAACGAGAAAGCTAATGTCATTCGAACGACATCTGACCTCGTTCGAACGACAGGTCCAAAAATCAAAGAAATTTCAGTTCAGTCCAATTCGAGTGACACACTTATTTTGAGTAAGGTAAAATTGTCAGTTGATGAATTTAATATAGTGCGTAACTGTAGGGAGGTAATTGTATAATGATAGTTTTTATGATGCGACAAGTGAGTTAACCGTACAAATTTTGATAGAGAGAATAATCGAAATAATAATATCAGTAGTATTAATGAGAGAATACTACGTATAGAAAATATATGGATGGGTTGGGTGAATACCTAATAAATTTTTAATAGGATGTGTGAATGCCTATTATATGATTTTATTTGTGTGTATAGCATACATACGCTGCTGGCTATCGGTGGGAGGTTTCGCGCAGTGGACAGTCTTATCCTGGGTGACCCGATAGGGGGATATTTGACTTGTACCTAGAGCATATGAACTTGGATACGTGCTATCTATTACATAGGATAGTTTCGACAATTGAATGGGAGCGTAGGTATGTGCGTGTCCCATTTAGCTGGTGAGTATGCTCACCTCCAATATTTGTGTTATGAGATTTATGGTTCGTTAGAGACGCCGAGCCAATTGTCCTTTATGCAGAGAGCAATGCACCGGAACATGAAAGCAGAGTATGCATTGTGCCAAGTGGTTTCAACCAAAGGGTGCAGGATTACTATATATATATGTGTGTGTGTATAAGGATGATGTGACTATATGTATATACATATATGTGCTTGTGGATGTTTCTACTTTGTGAAACTAGTAGATACGGTAATGATAATAATTGCTTTGCGCCAAGGGGTGCGGGTGTAGTATACATATATAGGGATTATGTGACTATATGTATGAATAAAGTTGGGAGAATTATACTGTGTGAAATTAGTAGATATAGTAATAGCGAGAAACAAAATAATCTTAGTTGGTAAAAGATTAATCGGTCGGACGGTGAATAATGATGTTAGTTATGAGGGATAAACTATTTCAGTAACGTATTGTATGGGCGATACAGATATACTAGTGACGTAGGTGAAGGTATGGTGACTTCGAACTAGTTAGGCTGGATAGCATAACTAATAGGGGGTATATGTACGTTAGACGTTCACAATAGATGCGAGGTGAAAATCTCATGTGAGAGTTCGAAACTAACACGCACATAATACTTGTTTCATTACAGTTTTAAATGCTTGCTAAAATAAATATTTGTACGACTCAGGCTCTGACCCATTTCTTGCTATTCTCCTCTCTTTTGCTATATATATATATATATATATATTATTTATCAGGTTCCCAGCCACAGGGTTGCCACCAAACTTCGATGCATGGATCATTTGGCGAGCTGCATCTGTTGTGGAAGCTGTAGGTTATTGATATTAGATGCCTCCATCTTTCCGTTCAGTTCTAGTTCAGACATTTCAGTTAGGGCATGTGTCGCACGCTTCCAGTTTAGTTATTCAGAGGTTGTACTTTTCTTAGTATGATTTCTTCCATTATTAGATTGAGTAGTATTACAAGTTTGGTTTGAAAATTCGAACAGGAATGTTTTATCTAGTCTTATTTAATTCAGTAATTATTTTTTGTTCAATATTTATTTTATTCTGGTGGAATGCAGATAGTTTCTATTTTAATAATAAAAATTTATTCACAGGTTATTTGGGTATAATTAAAATTAAAATTTTTGACACTTAGCTTAATTATTTATTAAGTGATAAATAAAATAAAATTATTTTTCGACAGTGATACTAAGAATGAACCAACCGGACACTATGATTTAATTTAATAAAGGACTGATCGCTCGGTATTTAATTAGGCGGGGTGTCACAGGTGGTATCAGAGCATCGGGTTCTAGTGTCCTAGGATCTGTACAGCTTTTCACGTTTTCGCGTAGTGTTCTTTGATGTAGACCCTTACTATAGGATTGTTGTATTCCCTTACGCATGAGACTTGCGTTCTCATGCTATGAATTATAATGGATGCGACTCATTATGCGAAATCGTGTGTGCTTCGAGCACCAAACATTATAGGACGGCCAACGAGGGCCGTAAGAAGGACTGCATGAGAACAAACCCGACTTAATACATAGAGTAATTTAGGAATGGGGGACGTGACAAAAGTCACCATGAGCATTAGTTAAGCAAGTGATAATGAAATCATCACTCGGGAACAAAAGGGTTCCCCGGGCACAGTCGTAGGTAACAATGGAGCGATTTTAGGAGCACCTAGCATAGTCGACGAGGGGTAAATCAGAAAGACTCTTTTGAAAAGCCATAAGTGAAGATGCATAAAAGGAAGAGAGAAAGTCTAACAGTCGATTAAAAGTAGAAAATACGAAGGCAATTGTGTCGAGTGGAGTGCAGCGACACTCGAAATTAAAATTGCAGTTAAATTTGTAGCTCTTAGGAGAGACATAAAGTGATTAGAGTCAATCACCACATATAAAGAAGCATGTTTGAAATTTAAAGAGAATTTTGGGTACGATTTGATTGTGAGGTCTTCCATTCGATGTTATGACAGAGATGCAAGTGAAATTTTGAAACTTGGCACTATGGGTAGGCTAGAGACCGATCGTAAGAGATAGGTTGAATTGCCTAACGAATTTTGTACTTGTAAGAAAGGGGGATCGTGTGTCGAATACGATGTTGGATGATAAATCTAGCTAGAATGACTGATGTTGATCTCACCAAGGTTATACATTTGTAAGTTATTTCAGCACTTCCTGAAGAACAGAGCCAAGAGGGTTAGAGAATTTGGCTGATAAGTAAAACTAAACTTAACGGTGTTACAGAAACACCGCATAAGAGTATGACCAATAGGGAATTCATTTAGATAATTTTGATTGATTAACTTCCTACAAAGTAACGGTGAAGTCAATCAGGTTTGTAGAGGCCAAGAGGGAAGGACATTCTAAAATGGTTAGTGGGACCAATGACGGGAAATGGCTCGGGAAGTTTCCCTATGTATAGAGAGTGGGACTACCAATGTTGAATGTTTCCACGTTGAGAAGTAAAACCGAGAATATTTGAGGATGATAAACCATGTCATTTAGGCATAACTACTAGAGGAGCGAAGTTTTTAGAGGAGGAATTGGGTCAAGAGAATTGAGCTCAAGGATTACATCCCGAGAGTGGTGGGTTCAGGCAGGACCAGCAGAGTCCTCGATAATAGTAGCATATCGTATTTCAGGGTCGATGGAGCCCAGGATGAAATAGGGTGGCCAGTAAGGCCATAATTGACGTCTCAAGATTTAGGCCAATATTTCAATGATGGTGGTGTAAGCCGCAAAATGGAATAATTTTTCCCACAGCAGGGAGGGGGAAAGTATGGGGTGAAATAAGAGACGTATAAAGATTGCAGATACTCATGGGTCGTGTTGCAACCACGTGTCGGGATCCTATAACCAGGCGAGCCTAATGAACTTTTGTTTCATCCCTGTGAGAAAAGGATTAGGTCAAGTGACATGAGTGTATCACAATACATATATGAACTGTTAACATTAAAGTTTTCATGTGAGCCGAGTTTAGTGGGTACGTTAGTTTTAACAGTCTGTTTACAAACATATTTATTATGGGTAGCGGGGCTTTCTGATGCCGCCTGTGAGTGATCCAGGTGGGCCCTAAAAAGCATATTTCATTGTAAAAAAAATTATTATTGCATTGAGTTAGCAAAGCAGGCCTTATTATGGTAATGTGTAGTGATAATTACCTAATGTTTGAATGATAATAGATGGAGTGATAAGACTCTCGTGCTGGATACTCCGGGTGAGTAAAATTACTTTTGTGTGGTGCCACCTGAAATAGGGATGGCCTATATATATGTATATGAAAATTTCATGATATCGTAGACTCTAGTGAGTATATCTCCTTATTATATATGACCCCATTGTGTAGGAACTTATTTACTAATGTGACTCAGGATACATTGTGTTCTTTATCAAGCAACGAGAGATAACTTGTTATATATAGCGCCAAAACTTGGGATAGTGAGAGCGCCATGGTTCATGTTATTTTTACGAACATAAGTATATTAATATGTCAACATACGAAGATTGTGGGAAGGTACATGTTATGTACTAGGGACCTTACAAATCTCGATGACCGATAATGCTAAGAAAAAGGGCCAATAATTGTTATACAGTATGATTTGAGTCACAAAATTGCGAGATACTAAGTAGATTAGCCTTAAAACATTTTACTAAAAGAATATTTTCAAGTAAAGGTAATCCTTCTTATTGCATTGTTCCTTTACCAATGATTTGAGATGATACACCATCACCAAAAATAACTTTTCCTCCAGCAAAGCTGGTTTTGTTTAGAAGTTTGATATCATCCCCAGTCATGTGCTTTGAACACCCAGAGTCTAAATACCAACCAGAGGGAGTGTGTTCCGCTTTTAAAGCAGTAATCACAATATTACACTTCATCTGGGGAAATAGCTCATCTTTTCTAACCCAAATAGCTCTTGTTTTTATTTTGCGCAAATTTGCTCTCATTTGATAAAATTTGCGAGCATTAGATTTTTGTTCAAAAATATTTTGCGCATGATTTTGAATTTTATGGAAATTAGGAGCATTTGGTTTAGGAAAGTGTCTAGGAATCCTTCTTGGAAATGATCTTTTAGGTTTGGTATTTCACTTTCTATAGTATGAGCTGTAATACCCCTTATTTTTATGGCTTTTAATTATGAGGTTAATTAAATGGAATTACTTTTAATTATGGGATTTATTAAATTAATTTGGGATAATTAATTGGTAAATTAATTCGGATTTAAATGCTAGCGGAACGAGAGTTAGTATTTGGTATTATTATGTTGTGGAAAATTACTGAGTGATTATGGTAATATGTGATTATCAATTTTATTAAAATTATCGTGAGTTAAAAATACGGCAGTTTCGGTAATTAAGTTGAGACGCGTGTGTCAGTTACGTCAGGAATGAATTTAATTAGATTATAAAGTAAAGTATAATTTTATCAACCAGATGGTCATTTTGAGTGCGCCAACGTGTCCGAAAGGCACTAGCTGGGGTTTAGCTTGGGTCCCGGGACATTTTTAGGCCAAACCGACAACCCAGAAGGGTATTTTGGTGATTTTAAAAATTGAGGAGTTAATACCCACGAATTTTAGAGTTTAATTATATATTATTAGATAGGCTATTAAGGGCATTATCAGCCAAAAAGCAAGGGAGTGGGCAACGGGAGTTAGAGAGAAGTTACCAAAGGGTTCCAAACCAAAAACCACCCACCACCACCATTTTGAGAGATAATTATGACTGGAAAAGAAGAGATAATCAACCTTGATCATCAACAACGAATAAGAAGACCAAATCTGAGGCAAGTGATTTGATATTTTTAAGTGCATTGAATATTTCTACCATGTTTAGTGTAGGAACTATTTTGTCTTGAAAGTTTTGAGGAAAACTAATGAAATTGTATTAGAAACTCTAAAGTTGGGTTAGGAATTGCATGTAGAATGTTTATGGACGAATTTGGTATTCTAAGACTTAACTTTGATGATTTAAAATGGATTTATGATGAGTAATTAGGCATAATAAAATTTTGGTTTCATGTTCATAGGTTTTGGGGTAAAATTTGGGGATTAATGATAATTACATGTTGTTTAGGAGGATTTGACCCCAAAAATATGTTAAGAAACGACCTAAGACGATTTAGAGAAGTTTAAGAACATTAAAATTCTATTGGGATGATCTTAGGATGAGTTTATAGAAGAGAAAAATTGAGAAAAACAAATTGGGAAATTTTTAGGCGCAAACTGCCATCTCGTTAGAAGACCTGCCCAGGTCGTTCGAACGACCTCGTTCGAATGAGACTTCTAACGATATGACAGTACCCCTTCTAACGAGTTGGTAGTTTATTTGAAGCCATTCATTCGAACGACCTCATTCGAACGAGATTTCTAACGAGTTGACAGAATGGCCTTTTAGGCCTGATTTTATTTCAAACCTCCAGAAGACTTATATAATTGAGTGTAATCCTTCCCCTGTTATTTTGTGGATATAGTTGTGAGATTAGAAGTACGTCAAGGATTAAAACTTAGAGTATTTTAGTAAATCGGATGATATTTATGGGTTATGATATAAGTATCTAAAAACTTCGACGCGAGGAGAGTTGATAATTTTTAATGTATATAAATCGGGGAACTTGTAAACGTGTAACATGAAATGACGGTATAGGAATGAGAAATATACCTCTATTAATATTATGGGATACCGAAGATGTGTGAATTCTTGGTATATGTAGTTAGTTGTGTATAACATACCTACCATACTGGCTATCACGGGAGGTCGGCGTTCGATCAGAGCCATCTAGTCTTTGTGTGCCTACGGGGGGATTTAGATTGGTACCTCGAGGACATAGGTCAGAGAAGGACTTATTGAAAAGTTAATAAGTTTGTTGATAATGGGAACATAGGTATGTGCGTGACCCATGTGATGTGAACTATGTTCGCCTCCATTATATGTGATTGTTGTATATTGAAAACAATTCCTCAGAGATTCGGAATACGTGGTCCTTATGTACGTGATGTACCGGGATTGGATAGCAGAGAATGTGTGCACCGCAGCTTAGTCTCGGGGTGCCAGTATTGTATATTTATGATGAGAATAATATACTACTAATTGAAATGAACTGTCATGAGTAAATGTAAGTGTGAATAATAGCAACATTTTTAGTAGAGTTAAAAATGGAAAACCTCTAGTGATTGGCATGACTAATATGGGAACTAAGAAGAAAAGTAAAACTCTCTGTTTATAATTAAGAGGTCGGGATTTAAATCATGAATCTTATAGTAATGTTAGATTGTGTATTGGACTAGTTAGATATGGGAATATCTAGAATGGGTACGGGTACGATGGGAGTGCACAATTAGTTGAGAGATGAGGAACTCATGTGAGTGCACGCACTATCATGTACTTGTTGTATTATAAACTATTTTCACAATCGGTCTCTGACCCATTTGATTTCAAATCTATTTTTGTAAAAACCTTTTTAGGTGCCCAGCCTCAAGGACACCAAGCATAGGAGTTTTATTCCCGCGACGTGTTGTAGCTGCTGTGGAAGTTACAGGACCTCAATAGTAGACGCCTCCACTTTATATCTTCATTCTATTTCAGATTTATTCATCTGTATGGCATGTCTCCCCTTTACTCTCAGAGACATCTTATTTACTCAGTTTTTATTTTATATTTTGGGTTGTAATTAAATTAATTATTCAGGCTTGTATTTATTCATTTCAGTATTTGGATTGTTGTGAGGTGTATTCCTCAAGATTTAGTTTATTACATCGTTATTTATTTGTAACTGTGATATGGTTGTGGTATCAGTATTTCATAATTTAAATGGATGTTATGTTAATTGGATTTAATTAAAATTGACAACTCACTTTTTAAATATTAGGTGGCTAGTAATTATTAAAATGTTTTCGACAGTGATGCTATGAACTGAACCAACTTGGCATTTTGTATTAATTTGAATAAAGGAGTAGCTACCCGGTATTTAATTAGTCAGGGTGTCACATGAGCAATATAAATTCCTCAAAGAGGGTATCTCCTTAGGAAAATCTCTAAACATAGGCTTCATGGAATTTTAGGGTTGAACCTTATTCCTAGGGAGTACAGTTTGAAACAAAGAAACACTCTTCCTAATTGGAGGGCATAGGTATTTAGCCTTAGGTAAAATTTCAAACTTAGAGTAACTTGATTCCCCAATATCAAGCTTTTGTTGTTTTTTATCAAACTCATCTTTTATGGAATGAAAATCTGGACAAGTTTCTATAGGTCTTTTGCCTCCTGACACAAACTTGATTGGTTCTAGTTTTTTAGTTTATGTCTTAAATTGGGGAAAACACTATTCCAGTTCGATCATCGGAATTGGTTTTTGAATCAGCAACAAAACCATCAAAACAGTTGGAATTATTTACAAATTTTGCAAATTTTTTTAAAACAGTTGTTGTCTTTTCTTTAAATTGTTCCAATTCTAATCGTGTCCCTTTATATTTTTTTCTCCAGATCTTCATTTACTTCAATCAAATTCTTCAATTTTTAATCAAATATTTTGACTTCATTTTCATGAGTTAGACATTGGATAGTATACTCTTCAGCATTAAGTTTAACCATCAGGCTTAGGTCTTCTAGTTTCTTAGTGAGATCTTTCACAGTCTTCTCTAGTCTAGAGCTTTTCTTGAGAGTTTTTGCATAAAATGTGTGAATATCAGGGAGGTCTTCAGTGTCCGAATCACTAAGTGTAGTGTGTGAAGTGACCCCTAGGGATTCATTTCTTGAACTCACATACACATTGACATCGTCATTATCGCTTTCCCTTTAACTCACACACCCCGTAGTAGAACTACCATTGTTCTCATAAATTAAAGCATCTAAACCAGTAGCAGCATGATTCATAACAACAGAAGTAGAGCTATTATCATCATTCTCATACACAAGCACAGGCATATCATCATTATATATTATCTTAGCAAAGAAAGACATATAAGGATCTAAAGCATCAGATTATTCAAGTTCCTCATTTTCAGAATCACTTGAATCATCCCATGTTTTGAAAATATTGGCCCTAGTATGTTTATTGGTCGTGTTCAATTTCACTCTACAGTCTTGTTCTATATGTCCCAATTTTCCACATCTAAAACATTCAATGTTTTTTAAGTTTTTGTTAGGTCTCGTATGAATGTCCTTGTGATGTTTGTCTTGACCTTTCTCATGATGTTTGTAATTAGACTGAGTTGGATATTTTGGCTTGCCTTGTCTGTTTGCCATTTTATTTCTAAATTTGACAATTTTCTTAAATTGTTTTGACATCAAGGCAATTTGATTATCCAAATTATCTATATCACATTCCTCATCAGAGTCATCATTGGGAATAGTAAGCTCAGGTTTCATCAGCTTAGAGGAAAAACTCAATTTGGAACTAGTTTGTTTCCTATGGGACTGGGTCAATTGTTTCTTGAATTATAATTCCATTTCCACAGTTCTCAGTTTACTACTGAGTAATTCAGGAGTGAGATTTTGGTCACTCATTTCCTCAATAGCATATATGTTGTTATCAAATTTCTGTGGTAATGATCTTAGAATTTTAGAGACAATTTCATGTATATCATTAGTTATCCCATTGGCATGCAATTTGGTCACAATGTCAGTCAATTTCATGTAAAAGTCATCAAAGGATTTAAAGTTAGACATAATTAGAGAGTTACACTGCTGGACAAGCATCTATGTTTTAGCATCCTTACCTTTAGTGTCACCTTCATGTGCAGTAATCAGTGTATCCCAAGCTTCCTTTGAAGTGTCACAAGATGAGATCCTTTTGAACTCAAGTTCATTTATAGACATAAAAATGGCATTCTTTCCTTTGTTATTGTTTCGAGAAACTTGCTTCTCTTCTTGAGTGAACTCAGTTAGTACTTTCCTAATCCTCTCATTACTTCCTTCAGTGGCTGGTTTTGTAGGATAAGTATACCCATTTTCAACAATATCTCGGACATCATCTCCCAAGGTTCCTTGTATGAAAGAAACCATCCTTACTTTCCAGTAAGCGAAGTTGTTTCCATCAAAGAGAGGAGGTCTAGTTAAGTTACCAAATCTTTCATTTTTCTCGTCCTTTGTTTGAATTTAAGAAAACAATTTCAGAATCATGAGATCTTTTAAAAAGAAATTTACAAAGATCTAATACCAATTGAAAAAGTTATTACTTAGGCCATTTAATACAAGATTAAACTATTGAAGTAACTCCGAACTATTTTTTGAGGAAAATCTTTTCTTTAAACCAAATCAGTTTAATCACAAGATGTGTTTAATAAAACATGTACGAGACCAGTTCAAGATTTGTTAACAGGTTTGAAAAAACAGTTTAAAATAATTAAACTCAGCACAACCACAAGAATGAGATGAGGAGATGTAGAAAGATTAAGAACAATGCTATTTTTAACGTGGTAAAACCTCACCCAACAGAGGAAACATCCACGGTGACTTTTAAGTCACAAACCAAAAATCCACTAAAACAAAATATACGAGTTACAAACTATTTAACACACATGCGCATAAATCAAACTTGTACAAGTTTAAAAATGTACCCACTGGTTTAATTCTAACTTCTCTGCAGTTCTGATGTTGATGTGGTTTTCCCGGTTTGCTAACTTCTCCACTTTGTTCCAGTCTTTACGTCGACTCTTGATTATTCAAGATCTTATAACCAACACTTATGTGTTGTAGTGTGACAAGTGTTTGTGATGGTGATCTAACACATGCATGCACACACATGCTTATTTTATACAAACAGTCCTATCAAATTACAAATCAGATCTATATGTTGTGATTTTTAGTTTCTCTTTTCTTATGAAACAAAAGAACTTTGTTTGACCTTTTAATTAATCTCGAAATCCAAGGTTACCTTGCTCAAAAGACTGTTCCAGGTCTTAATCAATTTCAGAGGGTTTTAAAAATATTTTTGAAATTGAAAACCACTGATTGCGATTCCAACTAGGTCAAAAGTCTTGTTTCAAAAGAACTAGAAACATAAAATAATTTTTATGATTCTAGAGTTGAACACATTTAAAGAAAATATCAAAAATAAAACTGATTTCTCAAGATGAGAAACTAAATATGGATCTAAGTGTAATATAACATAAAATGATCGGATCTATAATTTCTATATAAAAGAAATACATATTTAACCTAAATGTTTAAGTTGGACACAATATCTCAAACTCGAGAGGATAAACCACGAACAGGCGTTCAAACCAACTCACAAACACTCAGGGTTGGTGTTTGGTGTAAATGGTTTAAGAAAAATGAGTTAGGATTTGAAACAAGGGTAGGACGATTTAGGGTTTGTTTCTCTCTCTCTCTCTCTCTCTCTCTCTCTCTCTCTCTCTCTCTCTCTCTCGTTTCTCTCTCTCTTCTCTCTCTATTAGGAATAAATGTTAAAAGTCTCTTAATGCTGAGGGTAAGCCTCCTTTTATAGGGAGCAAGGAAGGATCGAGAAGTTCATTTCACAACCAAGGGCTGAGATTAAGTCAAGGGCAAAAGACTTTTATCCAACGATTTAAGATCAGCGGTGCATTAAACTACTTCTGATTGGCCTAGAGAGGTTTCACATGGATTGGCCTCAAATGCATGCAGAGCGTTGATAAAAAAGATCCAAGGGTTGATAGTGGACAACGGTTATGTGTCTTCAAAGAAACAAAAATCAGGTCGGTATAGCTGTGACAGGTGTAGGGCTACGATTGAATTTCACACGCGTGTTTTGAAAATAAATATACAGGCACCCTCAAATCTCAAGCATTTTCGGATCCTACCCAAACCAACTTTCAGGTATGAAAACATAAAACCAGGAATTACAAAACAACCCCAAAAGGTTTTTAATCCAAATTTTAATTTTCAAAAAATCATTTAAAAATTGTTACAAATTCCCAAAAATTATTAAAATCAATTTTAAATGGGATTAAACACACTCACTTATTTTATGCAATTTACATGGAATGAATGCAATACTAATGTGTGGATTATTGTGAATATACCTTTTAACAATCAATCAAGAGGAATGAGGAGTGGAGTTTGAGTCTTTTTAGATTCTAGGGAATGGACTCAATTTTGTCACTATTTCCAAACTAGATGAGCACTTATACAATGTAGACTCGAGTGAGTCAAGAGTATAAGGTGCTTCAATCTCCCCCTTTGGAAATATGAGAAAAAATCTCCTTTGAGTCATCAAGGATCCGTAAGGGAAACAAATAAATAAGGAACAACCTATTCCTAAAAAATTCTATCTACCCATTTCCTAAAAAAGAAAATTACATAACTCGACTAATTACAAATCAATACCCTAATCACATCTGTTGAATACAACTGTACTGAATCCTGCAAATAATCACTAAGATCAAGCTTATAAGATATATGTAAGAAAATGAACTCATAAGACTAAAATTTCTCCCTCATTTTGTCTCAAATGGACAAAGGGAATATTACTCAAGTGACGCAAATCAATAAATCTATTGTAATCCAAAAGTTTGGTAAACATATCAGCGAGTTGTAAATCAGTAGGAAGATAATTTATTTCTAATTCCTCAGTCTCAACTAATTCGCGTATAAAATGATGTCTTATTTTTATATGATTTGTTCGCGAGTGTTGAACAGGATTTTTAGAGCATTGATTGTGCTTTGATTATCACAATAGAGATTTAATTGTTCTTCTTGAATACCATAATCACTTGGCATTTTCTTAAGCCAAAGTAATTGAGCACAGCAACTTCCAGCGGCTATATATTCAGATTCATCTATTGATAAAGAAGTGCAGTTTTGTTTCTTACTACTCCATCCTACCAAATTATTACTGATATAGTAACACGCTCCTGATGTGATCTTACTATCATCAGTACACCGTGCCCAATCGGCATCAGTGTATCCTATTATAGTATTAGGAGTATCATTGGTGTACAAAAGTCCTAAATTTAGAATGCCATTTATGTATTTTATAATTCTTTTAACACAAACTAAATGGCTCTCTTTAGGATTATTTTCATAATGAGCACACACGCAAACAGCATACATAATATTAGGATGTGAGGCAGTAAGGTATAGCAAGGTTCCTATTATACTACGATACAGAGTAGGATCTACGGATTTTCCACTCTCATCCTTAGATAATTTGACTATAGTACTCATGGGAGTTTTAGCTTCTTTATCACTTTCAAGGCATAATTTTTTTATAATCTCTAACGCATATTTAGATTGCGAAACTAATAAACCTTCTGAATTATGTTTGACTTGAAGACCCAAGAAAAATTGCAAGTCCCCCATAAGAGACATTTGAAATTCTTTATGCATAATTTCATAAAAAGATATTACTTCTGAGGGAGATGATGATCCAAAGATGATATCATCAACATAAACCTGAGCTACAATAATATGTTTGTCAAAATGTTTGACAAAAAGGGTTTGATCATTTCCATCTCTCTTAATCCCTTTATCTAAGAGAAAATTGGAAAGACGCTCATACCAGGCTCTTGGCGCTTGTTTTAGGACATACAAAGCCTTTCTAAGACAAAAAACATGATTTGGATATTGGGGGTCAATGAACCCTTTTGGTTGTTCTACATAGGTCTCATCATCCAATATTCCATTAAGGAAAGCAGATTTGACATCCATTTGGTAAAGAATAAAATGTAAGTAACAAGCTATGTCAAAGAAAAGGCGAACAGATTCTAAGAGAGTAACAGGGGAAAAAGTCTTGTTAAAATCTATTCCTTCAATTTGAGAGTATCCTTGAGCAACTAATATGGCTTTGTTTCTAATAATTATCCCACTTTCATCAGATTTATTTTTAAATTTATAACATGTGCCAATAACGTTTTAGTGATCAGGCCTAGATACAAGTTACCAAACATCATGAATGGTAAATTGAATAAGCTCTTCCTGTATGGAAGAAATCCAATGAGGGTCATTGAATTCCTCATTTACATTCTTTGGTTCCACAAGGGAAATAAAACATGCATAATCAGCATAGTTACTTAATTGAGATCTTGTACGTACAGGCTCACCAGGGTTACCAACAACGTTATCTATGGGATGATCTTTAGAAACCCAGTTAGGTACTTCAGGTGTCTCAATTGGTAAAGAATAATCTATTTCTGGAGAGTCATTTTCTAAAACATTCTCAGACTCTTCCACAATTATTAGTTCTCCAGTCTTACTCTCAACAGTAGTGTCACTTACAATAACGTTTATAGATTCCATTAAGTTCTTTGTGCGAAGATTATAAACACGGTATGCTCTACGGTCAGGAGAATATCCTAGAAAGATAGCTTTATCTCCACGAGTCTCAAATTTGGATAAGTGTTCTCTATCTTTGCAGACATAACACGTACTACCAAAGGTTCTAAGGTATTTAAGATTGGGCTTTTTCCCATACCATAATTCGTAAGGAGTTTGTTTAGGATCCTTCCTAAGATATACCTTATTGATAATGTGACAAGCAGTTCGAATAAATTCTACCCAAAAATATTTAGGTAAACTCTTCGCATGAATCATAACACCTGCCATCTCTTGAAGAGTACGATTCTTTCTCTCAGAATTCCATTTTGTTGAGGAGTCTTAGGAGCACTAAATTCATGTTTGTAACCATTATAGTCAGAATACTCTATAATACCGGTGTCTATGAATTCTCCACCTCTATCACTACGAATTCTATTTACTTGAGTGTCCTTCTCATTTTCAATCCGAAGTAGTATTTTTAAAAAAGTTTGGAAAGATCAGACTTTTGTTTTAAGAATTCTACCCCAAGTAAATCTAGTGAATTCACCAACCATAACAAGAATGTAACTGTGTCCATAGAGACTAACAGTTCTAGAAGGACCCATTAGGTCCATGTGGATGAGCTCTATGGGTTTAAAGGTAAGGATATCTTTGACTTTCTTAAGAGGTGCCTTATCAATTTTTCCTTCCTGACATGATCCATGGACAATATTAGAAATAGGTATGATCTTTGTAATACATATATCAAATGTCACCGTTTATCTATGAAATGTAGGGTGCGCCCTCACTATCAGCATGACTTGGGAGCAATAATGTGTCGTTCTCTTCAGTGCATGTGTTTTATGGCGACATTGATGGAGGATATTCTTGTCCATCCATTTTATATTCCTTATTGCCACATCCAATTAGATGGTGAACACGTTGCTTCAGTGTTGCATTACCCTCTGGCGACAACAAATAGTTTCCATCCTTTCACTGAGGAGGTTCTTCAAAGGGATTGTACCTTTAAGTTTTTCATTTAGATTTTTATTTATTTTCTCTCTTAATGATTTTATCACCTTTGCTCTTTTTTATATTTTTCGTGTGTCGTCATCTTGGCTTCTGAATGTCAGAGATTAGATGGCTTCTATGTTCGATCACATAACAAAGGTGGCAAGATATTGCATGGCGCCAGCACAACCAAAAACTTCTAAGGGGAACAAGGAGAGATCTGAAAATATAGGGTCCACTAAACCCTTGGAGCTCATAAGAAAGTCAAAGATATCCTTACCTCTAAACCCTTGGACTTTATTATGGTGGTTTATCTTACAGGCTTTTGGAAAGTGCATGATGCATTTTTTTAATTTTGATCTTTTTTTATTTTTTATTCTTTAATCCTGAAAAATGTACATATAGCGGCGTATATATATATATATATACATGATGCATTTTTTATTTTCTTGATTTATCTTGAATTACGTGACCTAGTCTACATGCACTTGATTTCCCACTATGAGTTTTATTTTTGAAAAAGTAAGAAAGTTGTTTAAAATTTAAAATATTTATTTTTGAAAGTTTTTCTACGAAAAAATACCCGAGAAAACCTATGTTAAAAGGTTGTTTCAATAAAAGGGACTTATTTGAAAAATGAAAAGGGAGGAAAAGTAGAAAAAATTCCAAAATAGAGGATATGTCGATCGGCCTATCGGCATACTGATCAGGACAAAGTTGCATTTTCAGCCATGATTGTCCTTTTCCTGCACTTCTTTATACTCAACAGTTACAATAGGAGCAGACTGATTCTTTCATCTTTTATGGTGTATTTCAAGTACAAAAGGGGCCTTTGAGTGGAGTTTCAAATCACATTTCAACCTTTTCATTTCTCTTAGTTTTATTAAATTTATTTCTCTTTTGAGATGGCAGTTCCCATGATCAAGGATTTTTCTGCCTTTCTTGAGGGGTTGAAAGCCATGTGTTTATGCAATGTTAATTACGAGGCATTCAACTTATGCTCGATTTATGTGTGGTGTAATCGTCCCATTAACTGGAATTTTTGGAATCATTTTTGTTGTTCTATTATAATGAAGACCATATATTCCTCTTTTTCTTGGACAAGGCGTGTCCCATCTATGAAGAATTTTCTATTGTGTTAGGCGTCAACCCCAGTGTTGTTGTGAATATACCAGACTTATTCCATTCTCCTTGGTTATCGCTAGCTGAATTGATGTATATCTCTCCTTTTATTTCTCGACCTCTTGTGCAATGGGGATCTATCAACCTTCTGACAGTGTTGAATTTTGTGTGCTAGAGAGGCTATAATGAAAGTGGATTTTCTAGTGTCGTAGCCTTAGGATTGACTACCAGGATGCTCTTTGGGATTGGTGATATAATATCAGACCCTCAAGTGGCCACAATTATACTATAGATGTATTATCATCGCAATTCGGCATCTTCCATATTGGTGAAGACATTGAATGTCCTGGGTGAGTGGAAAGAAATTGGGGCTCTTTTTTATGAGGCAGCCCTGTGATGCTATATATGTGGTTATCAGAGATACTTCGCACGGAGGTTCCCTTTGAGTATCCTCTAATTGGTGTCCCAAACTTCTTCATATGATCACTTCACAGCTTCGGTCCCTCTGTGGAAAACTTGGTTAACTAGCTTTTGGATCACAAGGCTATACAACTTCATTGGTAACTGCCATAGTGGGCCGAACGGCATCATTTCCTGTAATTGGACGATCATCGTTATGTTCGAATGGTAGGCCTTTACCAAACTTCCTTATACTTTACTTGGAAACTTCTGCATCAAGTGAGCTGGAAGAAAATTATTCCTTCGTACATAACTTACTTCTTTCTTATAAAGGACTGATTGAGTTTTGTGGATGACTTTGGGGCCTTTGTGGAATCATCGTAGGCTAAAAACTCATCAATCCTAATCTATTGGGGAATATGGATTTATATCTGGGGATTATTTGAGGTAGTTATGGGGGAATATGGTCATGAAGGTTTGTGCTGTGGAAATTAGGAAGAGGTGACTTGGGATGTTCAATGCTTGGGAGGAGGTCATTATGGTTTTGTCCAAGCTGATCAAGACATACCATCGCATGGTGAGCATAAGAAAATGCTATCATTATTGGGATTCTTTGGGTCCTTAGGGGTCTGGTGATGATGGTTGTGATAATGAGGTGGACGCATCTGATAATTGAGGTAAGTTTTATGAAGGTGTGGGGCAAGTTTAGTAATAGCTTTACTTGTGTTTGGGTAGCCTAGGCCATAGGGCCGGTATGGTTATGAGGGTATTTTGGGACTCTCTTATCACTAATACTTTATGTAAATGTTATGTTTTGAATAAAAGAATGAACTAATGATTTGACATATTTTGTTATTACTTTTGAAGAATCTTCTTTTTGTTTGAATTATCTATATTGATCACAATGGTATACATAATCCTTTGTTCATTTAAATGATGAGAGAGACTAGTGTTCTCGGTGGGATAAGAGAATATAATTTTGTGAAAAAGAAAGGACCGTACCCAAAGTGACTTTATGGGTTGCCTACGTACCTCTATGGGGTATAAAATTATTTTACAAGTTTTTTTTTTTTTTAAAAAATGCAATTTTGAGAGGATCGGGTCCTATATAGTTCTGAAAAGAGAGGAGATTTATAATAGAAGGGTGGTGAGAGGGGTCGTAGAGCAACGAGAGTTGGACTAAGGGTAGAATTTCTTAATAGGTTCTAAGTTAACTAGATGCACCATATCTTCTCCATCGAGCATTATGAGCATAGCAGCGAGACCTAACAGAATCTTTTTCATGAGCTATGGCCCACTTTAATTAGGTTTGAATTTTCCTCTTAGCTCCTATATGGGTTATATAATTTCTTTGGGAATGAGATCTCCTTCTCGCACACCGCAGTCTTTCACTTTCTTATTGAATGATCGCTTGATGGGATGGTGGTACCTTTGTATATGTTATAGAGACTTTAGTCTTCTTTCATGAAAAAGTGCGAGTTTACCGTAACGACTTTGTTGCCAATCAATTTTGCCCTTAACTTTTGATAATCATAAACCATAAAGAGGGTATTTAGAGATCAATGGGTAGGACTGCTTCCATACCGTATACTAAGGAGTAGAGGTAGCTCCGATGGGTGTTTTGATAGAGTTATGGTAGTTCTATAGGACATAGGGGATACGATCTGCCTAATCTCTACAAATTTTATCATTTTACCAATTATGAACTTGAGGCTTTTGTTAGAAATTCTGACTTGGTTTCAATTGTAGGGCGAGGACTTATGCCTATAAATCCCATACTCGTCGACTAATTCTGTGATTTCACCCTCAAAATTGAGCCTGTTATCTTATATCAACTCGAGGGGAATTCTGTATCTACAGATGATGTTCTTTTTTATGAACCTGGCCACTTTCTTCACATTCAACACCGTGTATGATTCATCTTCAACCCATTTGCTGAAATAATTAATGGCATCCAAGATGAATTCATGCCCATTTTATGCTTTGGGAGTGAATTTCCTAATTATGTTAGTGCCTTAAATTCAGAAGGGCCAAGTTGAAGTCATGTTTTACAGCTCTTAGGAAGACAAGTGTTGATGATTGACAAACTGTTGGAATTGAAGCACCTTCTGACATAAGTAGCTCAGTCTCGGACCATGGTGGTCTAATAATATCCCTGATGGATGATCTTTTTGGAAAGCATATGACCATTTATGTGGGGTCTACATTCCTCGTTGTGGATTTTTTTCATCATGTCTTCATATCATCCCCTGCCATGGATTGCAAATAGGTTTATTTAAAATTTCTCTTAAAAATCACTTTGTCGCAGATGATGTATTGAGCAGCAGGCCTGCAAAAAGTCATGCGAACTTTCTTATTATCCTACTGGGTATATTTACCATGCTTGAGGACATACCAAATATTAAAATACCACATTCCAACTATGTCTAGGTCATCTTTTGTTGGGAGCTCGACATGGTAGCGGTGAGTGGCTACAAACTACTTTTAGACTAGAAAGGGAGCCATTATTATTCCCTCGGGCATGTCGACCGTGGAGGCTAAGGTTACCAATGTATCGACAAAGCTATTTCTTAAGCCGAAAAGGTAGTGGAAGGTAATACCCTTAACTTTGGAAGTGATATCTTCAGTGTGAGCATGAAAGGGTAGGAATTTCTCATCTCTGACTTTCCACTTTTGGAGGACTTGTCCTATGATTAAAGTTGAGTCTTCATAGATCTCGATGCATCTAATTCCTTTCTCGAGAGTAGTCTTGAGACCTATTGTGCATGATTTATACTATGTCATATTTTTTGTGTAAGGGAAGTCAAATTTTATGGCGATGGGAGTGTGAGAATCGCCAGAGGCAATTAGGCGTATCCCGATGCCATAACCCTTCTTGCTAGCAGCTCCGTCGAAGAACATTTGCCATCGGAACTCTTCAGGGTAAGTATAAAGAATATATTCATCCAAGAACTCAAAATCCATAAATCGACTTATCCCATATGATTTTAGGTAAGGTATTCAAAAATGGCTCTTCCTTTTATAGATTTTTGAGTGACATATGCGATATCAAATTCTACTAGTAACATTAACCAATAATCCATATGACTAGATAATGCAAGATTTTCTAATAGGAATTTCATTGTTATCATTCAGGACATAACTTGACGGGGAACACAAGCATGTAATACCGAGATTTTAAGTGACCCAAACTAAGTTCATACAAGACATCTCCAATGTAGTTCACTGCATACCCCACTACCTTTCGAAAAGATAGTAAATGGCTCTTTCTTTGTGCAACTCTTCGATGCATTGGTCTAGCATATCTACTGTCATGGTATTAGCGATGACGAGGTATAAAATGAGGGTAAGACCCTTTTGTGGTAGCATGAGAACCAGAGGTCAGTTAAGGTACCATTTGATATTATCAAAGGATTCATGACATGCCTCATTTCAGACTTTGGTCGAATCCTTCCAAAAAAGTTTGAAGATAGGTTCGCAGATGGAAGTCAATTGGATTGACTCTGTGAAAGTTTTTCTCTATCCAAGGTGGAGGACTTTTGATCATTTCTCTAAATTTGGTAGGGTTTTCTTTGATTCCTCATTCACTGACCATTAAAACTAAGGAGTTTGCTTCTTATGATACTAAAGACTCATTTTTACAGATTAAGACACATTTTATATTATTGCAATCACTCAAAGAACTTACTCAAGGATGGGATGTGACCTTATTGAGTTTTGGACTTGATGACCATATCATCAATATATACTTCGACCTCTTTATGGCTAAGATCGTGAAAAATGGTTATATTTGTCCTCTGGTAGGTAGATCCAATATTTTTAGACCAAAATTCATGACATTGTAGCTAAAGGTTCCCCGTAAGATGATAAAGGCAATCTTCCCTCGGTGGCCAGGATGCATCTTAATTTAATTTAACTAAAAAAACATCGATAAATGACTTAAGGGCATGACTGGCGTCGCTATCAGTAATCATGTCAATATTGGGTAATGGGTATTCATCCTCTGGACATGCTTTGTTTAGATCATGATAGTCGAAACATATGAGGAATTTTCCTCCTGATTTTGGCACAGGGACGATGTTCACGAGTTATGTAGGATATTTGACCACACGGATGAAGCCTAATTCAACTGTTTGACCACTTCATCTTTGACTTTGAGGGACCACTCAGTGCAGAGCTTTCTCAATTTCTGCTTGTCCGTCTTGCTTTCTAGATGAGTAGGAATTTCATACTGTACGATCTTTAGGTCGATGTCATGTATATCATTTTATGACCATATGAATACTTCCATGAATTCTTTTAAGGGTTCTTATAATTACAACCTCTCATGCTCATTAAGGGTGGACCAGATCCTAATATCACATGGATTGCTACTAAAATCGAGATTAATAACAATAGTCTCATCACCATTAGTTTGAATGTGGTTATGTTGTTTAATTTTTTCCTTATTAAGATCAATTAAGAATTGTTCATTTATTAGATCATCTTCATCAATTTATTGGTTCTAATCAATGAAATTAATAAAGGCATGAAGATACTCAAAATCCTCATTCATGTCATTAGAAACACTTTCTAGAAATACAACATTAAAAACCTCATAAAAAGGCCTAGTTTACATTAATATCAGTAATTGAAAAAGGAAGGACAGGTTTAGGTTTATTTTATAGTGGGTAAATAGTAGGGTTCAGGCTGGCTAGAGTTGGGTTGACAGGAACACAGCACCAGTTAAGGAGTAGCTTTTCAGTGGGGATAGGCAAACAAGTCAGACATCTCATCCTTAGTGTGGAACATGAAAATATCCATCCCTAGTGTTTGGAAACCAAATGACTCGTCCTTATCACTACTCTAGGAATTTTTAGTGTTTTCGATGCTTAAACTCACAAATTTTATTGTTAGGGGTTTCACCTCATGCTTAGGGTCTTCGGTCCAAGTGATCTTATCTTCAAATAAGATTTCCAATTTGAGTTTCAATTTTTTCTTACTAGGGTCGTACCACAGTTCGAGGAAACTATAGAAGGGGAAATCATCTATTTCCTTAGTTACCTCCCATTTAAGGAGACTTCTGAGATGGAATCTTTTCTTTTCAATACCCTCTTTCAATACAACTGGAGAAGGGACATGATTTAAGTTGGTGATCTTTAGTAACCCATACCTCAGGGGGTAACTGTGACACCCCGCCCAATTAAATATAGGGTGATCAGTCCTCTACCAATTTAAAACAGGATATTCAGTTGGTTCATTCTTAGCATCACTGTCGAAAAACTTTTTAACATATTAATCCCCTAATATAAAATCAAGCTAGGTGTCAAAACATTTCCAATTTTAATAAAACCAAGTACATCCATTTCTTTCCATCTTAAAATATAAACCATTCACCACACACAGGAATGTAAATAAATACTGAACATGAATCAAGTACTGAAATAAATAAGACTGGATAAAACTTCCCAGTTTAAAACTCCAAACCATACAATAAACTGAATACAATATCTCTGATGAAAGAACTAAAAGTGGGCGACATATGCCCTAAACAAGAAGCCTAGATGAAACTGAATGAAAAGGATAGATGCGTCTACTGCAAGGACCTACAGCTTCCACAGCAGCTGCAGCACGTCAAGCAATCCAAATCTCTAAATCTGATACTCCTGTGACTGAGCACCTGATATAATACATATATATAGCAAAAGAGAGAAGAGATACAAGAAACGGGTCAGAGCCCGATGTGTAAAAATGATTTAGCAAGTATTTAAAACTGGTTCTTAAAACAAGTCTTATACGCATGTTAGTTATCGAACTCTCACATGAGTTTCTCACCTCTCGTCTATTGTGCACGCCTAACGTACATCTAATCTCCCCCTAGTTATACATTCCAGTCAAACTAGTCAAAAACCATAATAATACTAACTATGCTCACAAGTAGTATTCTCGTATCGCCCATACAATACGCTATTCAGATAGTTTATCTCACATACTAAATTTCATTATTCACCGTTTGAATGGTTAATCTTTTATTCATTAAGATCATTTTACTTCTCATTTTCATTTTATCTACTAGTCTCACAAAGTAGAAAGTTACCCAAGTAGACTCATACATATATAGTCTCATCATCCCTATATATATACACTAATCCTGCACCCTTAGGTTAAGACCGCTTGGTGCAACGTAATAAATATTATTATTACCAAGTCTACTAATTTCACACAGTAGCAATATTCACAAGTCCATATATATATATATAGTACCATCATCCCTATACATATATATACTAATCATGCACCCCCGGCTAAGCCCCATTAGTGCATAGCTCCAGAAAATCATGCATCCCCGGGTTAGCACCCATTAATGCACCTATAAATAATAATTCAGTACCCCCGGGTTATCACCCATTAGTGCGCTTAACAATAGAATATTGCATCCCCGGGTTAGCACCCATTATGCACCTATCAATATTAATCCATCACCCCCGGGTTATCACCCATTAGTGCGCCAAACAATAATCATCTTTGTACCCCTGGGTTATCACCCATTAGTACACTTATCAATAGAGTTTCTGCACCCCCGAGTTATCACTCATTAGTGCTCTTAACTATAAGGTTCTTGCACCCCCGGGTTATCACCCATTAGTGCTCTTAACAATAATATCACATAATAGGCATACACACATCGTATTATAATTTATAGGTATTTTCTCCAACCTACATATATACTCTTCATATGTATTTTGACCTCATCACTTACTTATAGTATAAATATTTAGATTACTATCTCTCGCGTAATCTCCAAGGTATACTCTCTCTCTATACCGAGATAATTAAAGTATTAATTCCCACGTACTTTTCCCAAAATTCCTTCTTATTTGAATTTACTATTTGGTAGTTTCTCTCACTCCAATAAACCAATAAACTCCAAACTGGGCTCTAAGCAAATTCCCATAAATTTACCTTGTGGTTTGAACCAGAATGACATGTCGTTCGAACCAGAATGAGATGTTGTTTGAACCAATTTGACATGTCGTTCGAGCCAGAATGACATGTCGTTTGAACCACTTCGCGCGAGATCTCCATCTCGTTTGAACCACTTCGCGTGACTTCGCGCAAGATTACACTGTTCGTCTTCTTCACCAAACATCAGCATTTTTCACCATTTTTAAACCTAAAAACCTCTAAGATTCGATTCCCAACAACTCATCATCAATACCCATCAACACCTAATCGGTTATAAATCATTCCTAACCTCCTAGGATCATTTATTCGTCATAAATCATCATAAATATGTAAAATCCCTAAATTAATTCATATGAACCCTAGTTTTCAAATTTTTCAATTACAGAACCTAATCCACCCAGATTCGTTCATCAATATATAATCAAATTTCATGATTAATCCTCTACATACATGAAGGAATTCCAGCCACTAATTAAACCAATCCTTAATCATAATTTAAATCTCCAATTTTCACCCAATTAACATATAAATCATGATTAATTCCACCTATACTAACATGAGCATGATTATTGCTAAAAGAAAGCAAATAATAAACACTTGCCTCGAATATGACGGTTTGATCCGTTGGTGATGTTGGTATATACGCATTCCTCTCTTCGTGATCTACGCGTTGGTGGTCACGGTTATGCAAGGTGGTGCTAATCGAGCCTTCTCTCTTGGAAATTGGTTCTCCCTCACACCCTCCATGGCCGTTCTTGATTTGTGTAACCTATTAACCCTAATGGACTTTTCTAGGCTGATATAATTACTCTTAATTTTCGTCCATTAATCTAGCCCAAAAATACAATTTACCATAATGCCCTCTTGGGGTGCCGGTTAGGCCTAAAATCTCCTCGGGACCCAAACTAAACACCCGGGTATACTATTTTGACTATCTCGTCCCTCCCGGACTCAATGGCGCACTCGAAATGACCATACGAGTTAATATAAATAATTTCTCTTTTTATTCCTTTCAATTAGTCCCGACATGACTCACACGTGTGTTAGACATAAATTACCAAACTGCCGTATTTCTCACGTCCGACAATTTATCAAATATCATAATTCCATATTACATATCACACAGTAATATTTAATAGTTCACAACAATAAGTATTAACCCTTAACACGCTAGTTAATAATTATTTTAATCCGGATTAATAACAAATTAATTTCTCACATTTTAATTTAATTAATCCAACAACAATAATTAATCACATATTTATTACCATAATAATAATTAATCACATAATTATTTAAATCGTCAAAAATTCGGGGTGTTACCGTAACCTTATTTTATAACTATTGGTTCAATGATCCCCTATTGACGGCGACCTATCCCCATTTTGGTCATGAAATACGTATTCTTGAAATCTAGATCACATTGATATTTCCATGTGAGTTGTGCTCCAGGCATACTTTGTCTTTAAAGTTATACCATGTTCAAACCTGGGAGGATCTATCATTAGCCCCATGGTGGATTTCTAAAATAGGGTTACTTGTGTCAATTCCATCAGAGTTATCGTCATCCTCGATGATAGTGATGAACTGATTGTTAGCAAACAATCTCATCTTCTGATGGAGGGAAAAGGAACACCTCTAATACTATGCAGCCAAGGACAGACAAGGAGTTAGTTAAAATAGGTTGGTACATTGTTGACCTGAAACTCGATTTGGGGGCATATAGGTCCATTCCCTAATATGAGATTTGTTGTACCCATAACTTCTTGGTGGATGTTATCGTAGGTGTACACAGCGACGGAAGTGGATGTGATATCACTGACATTTATCCCCATACAATTGAGAGTTCTTAATGGATAGACGGTCAAAGCAGACATGTTATTGATAATTTCCAACAAAATCGTATTTCCCACAACTTCCACCAAGATATTGAGAGCATAATTATAGTTAGAATCGATCTTAGGAATTTTTTCATCGAAAAATGAGGTGAGCCTCATCGCGATCAAATATCCAACCATGTGGATGGCTTCTTCAGGGGTAATAGCATGAGTAATTATGGATCATGTGAGGATATTGATCAAATCATTTATATTAAACTTAGAGGACATGAAAAGACCCTACAAAATGATGTTGGCTTGAGTCCTCTTGATATGTTCAAGGATTTTACTATCTTTGAACGACATCTCTGGCATTGGGATTTGTTCAGCAACTCCTTTATCTATATGTATATAGATGTTCCCTGATGGAAGAATCGAGTTTTTATAGTATCACCTTGACCAGATCATTTGATTTATAGATGTTGGGAAGAACAGAAAACTTATGTCCTCATCCACTTCTAGCATGAAAGATATTCTATTAATTCTCGATAGTAGATATTGGAAAGAGATAATTCCACATAATGAGTAAATTGTTTGGGTATCCCTATTATCTTGTTCATCATTTGAGTTGTCTGAAAGGTATAAGTCATCACCCCGCTTAGTGGAAACAATATTGTCTCTATACTATGACTCTAAAACTTTTTTGTACAAATATTCCCACTCATCAGAGAAGTGTTAGATATAGGGAACTAGGTATTCCTTGAGCCTTATGATAGTGAGAAAATTTGAAGTTGAACATATTTCTTTCTCCTCAATAAACTCATCAAACATGACCTGCATGTTACTGTCTAAGATGAATTACCCAACTGATACACACCAATCGTCTGATTTCCAAACCCATTACCAAGATTCCATGTATACATCATTGATTCTTTCACAAATGTCCTCTTCAAGGGCCATCTTTGGTGGTAGTTCCAGCCCAAAGACTCTGAGTTGATTCAAAATAGTCAGTATCTCAATTCTACCTATTTCTGAGTGGGTTCGGAAGGAGATGCAGGACTTTGTTATAAGAGATAAGGCTTAGTCTGGTGAAATTTCTAGGTACAAAAGGAAAAAGGGGCAAATTTTTAAGGAGTTAAGGGAACTGGTAGATTGAGCAGGTATATTGGTGTCAAATTCTAGTGGAAGGATAAATATTTATATTCTCATCTAAAAGAATGGTGTTCACACCGATCAGGTGTACTAGTAGAGGGTTTTGAGTAGTATTGGGTTTAGTATTGGTTAGAGGAGCAAGAACCCCCTTATCAATTTGGCCTCGAATGATGTTTCTTTAACTGGAAACATTGGTCAGTGGTGTGCTTGAAGATTTAAGGGTAATCATAATGGATGTCATGCTTGGAGTTCCTTAGAAATAGGTTTGGTGATGGGTGAGGGTCCAAAGGCTTCATGAGGTTTTGAGATATTATAGCTTGGTAAACCTTTAAAAAGGGAGCATAGATCTCGGTGTATTCATTTTTCACCATAGTGAGACAATCATCGAGCGCCCATAACATAACAAGATGGTAAATATTATTTATGGTTAAGACAGTAGTGTCAGTTGGATTGTCATACTTGTGAGAAATGAACTACCATGTTTACATCTACCCCTGCCTCTTAGAGCGCTCAGGAAATTCTTCTGCACAATGCTCACTTGTTCTTCCTCGAGAGGTAAATTTGTCATGGTAGTGGAATTTTCTCTCCACATAGTGATAAAGGTTTTGATCGGTTCCCGGAGATTCTATTTGATTAGCTCAAGGTACCGATGAGTGACTTCTAACCCCTCATTGTATTTCTATAGAGTCAGGAATTCTAGAGCTACATTCTTCCAACTATGGATTCGAGATTCTTCTAGAGATAAGAACCATTAGAGAGAAATATATTTAAGGTTTTGCATGAACATTTGTGCCATTATTTCTTCAAATTCACCAAATAGAGTCATAGCACAATGATAGATATGAAGATGTACAATAGGAGGTCCGCTACCTACAAATTTTTTGATGTCTATCATCTTGAAATTTTTTTACAAACGGGCTTTTAGGTAGGGAGACATGTGGATGTAATCCATGTAGTTCTCTGAGATCTTGATTAGTCAAACTTCTTGGATAGAAATTTGAGATCTTCTTTTACCTTGTTCAATTCTTCCTCAGCATGAAAAGGAATTGGAAAATTAGCCCCCGGCTGGTTAAGGTTTGGCATTGGTAACTGAGCTGGTAAGGGTCCATTAGTAGGTGGACATGAGGGACTTATTCATACTCTTCGAAATCCATATCTGTCATGGTTCTTACGGAACCACGACATGGGAAAAGACGATGTCAGGCACGGGGACCTCAAGTGTTTGAACCATGTTTTATTTTATCTCTTAGACATCTGCTTGGATATTATCAATATTGGATCTAAGCTAAGGGTGGACTATCATCAGGTCTGGCTGAACATTGGCATTTTGATCAAGGTTCTCCATGGAGATTCTTCAAATGAACTGTTCAACTTTTATAGAGGTAGTAGGGAAGGTGGTATATATTCGAAGTGGCTTGATAATGGATCTAAGAAAATTAGGAGCGAAGAAAAAACTAGGGTATACGATCGCACCTAAGAAAGGAAGAATTTTTTATTGATGAAGGATAGTTTTCATATTTTTAGGAAAAAGGGAAAAATATGTTTCGATATTTTTCTTAAAGGAAAAAAGGGAAATTCCTCGGTGTAATTTTTATTATTAGATTTCACTTGTATTATGTTCCTCCTAGGGTGTAAGTGAAATGTTGGATAGGACTCGATTCTGGGAAAAGATAGGATATGCGATATAAGATACGGTTTGACATGTTTCCAAACTCATACACAAGGTCCTTTTTTAAAAAAAGGCAAAAATAGCACAAAATTTGGGCGGCAAGATGACCCTAAAGTTCGACAGAGTTTTGCATTGAAATCATCAAACTAGTTATGAGTATCCTGGGGTAGATGTGTATATGAAGTTGATGCATTAAGGGGTTATAGGAAAGGTTCCAACTTTGGAATTACTTCCACGATATACCCCTTGTATATAAGGGCAACTATTCATCGGTACATGTGTACAATCCATTTGATGTACCTGGGTATACATGAATTGCCTCATGATATAACTCGTGATGACGATATATGTGAGAGAGAATTCAATACACTCAACATATGTAAAAGAGTTCCCTAATATATACCTCCCTCTATAAGTTCGGTAAAGTGGTATGATTCGGGGGAACCATTCGATAGAAATCAAAGTTACTAGGCCAATGGAAGGTGGGAATCATCTTTCTTAGTTTAGCCACTTAACACAGGACTGGAACCTATCACGAAGTGACCCCCGGTACTGGACAAATTTTGGTCAAAACGTAGTGCTCGTGTGACATAGTGTTCAAAAATGCATGAGTATAAATTAGTATTTTATAGAGAGTTTTATATATGCTAAGCAGGAGAAGTACTACTACTAAGCATGAGGTAGAGCATTGGAATATAAATGAGCAACATATAATAAAGGAGATAAGAAAGGATAGTATATCTATCAAGTATGTACATGAAGTATGGATATTATAAAATGCATGATGGTATATACGAAGTGTGAGACATGTGAATATACATAAGTGGGAGAAAGGTATGTGCAAAGTCAGTGACATGGGAAAATGTTTAGGTGAGGAAAATATGCAGATATATGCAAGTGAGAGTAATGTTGAAGTACGTGTAAATGAGAGTAATGTGGAAGTGTGTTCTAGTGAGACTGAGAATTGGTATCTAAAAGTGTTATGTAAAGCATGTGAGTAAGCATTTGGCTATATACAAGTGAGAATCAACATGGATATCTATAAGTGATGAGGAGCATGTGAATATGTGAGTAAGTGGAGTGAAAATGGTAAGTACATACATGTGAGGGAAGCATAAAGCATGGTATTGAAAAGATTATGTATACATGTGATAAGAGAATGAGCTTGATGGAGAGAAGAACATACAATATGTGAGCATGAGAGTAGGAAGAACATAAAAATGAAAATATGTACACACATGTAAAAAATAGAGAGAAAAACAAAACCCATGTAAATCGAGTCTAGTCCTCTAAAAATAAATAAGTTCTCCCCAGCAGAGCTGCCACTGTTGCCATCCCAGGAATAAAAACGAAAGAAAATTCACCCTGAAGGAAAAATCTCTAGCTCGCTAAGATTAGGGTCAAGGAAGAGAACTTACCTTTCCACTACTCACAGGGGCATTCGCGGGCTCCCATGGACATAAATCGATCGTCGTCTTGGGGTAAGAATATAAAGAATAGAGTATCCAGCCTATTTTTCTCAAAGGATGAAAAAGATATAGTCGTTCCCGAAGAAATGACACCACAAGACATACTGATGCATGCGAAACCAAGTAGATCGCGAGTCTGAGGACTAAGTAATGGCGTGGGAAGTTGTTAGGCACCCATTCCGTCCTTTCGATCCCTCGTGGGCTATAAAAATATAATCCCTTCTCTCCTAAATGGGGTCTAAATTGAGTAGTGTGAAAAAAAAAATATATATATATATATATATGTGTGTGTGTGTGTGTGTGTGTGTGTGTACAAGGAGTGATATCATCATGTCCACATTATGGAGAGGATAGGAATGAATCAATCGAAGGAATGTACACAAATGACATAAAAATATTGCTAAAAATGTGAGAGATGCGCAATACTGAACTCATTATGAACAAATGATCACACATATCTATGAAATCGCTAAAGAGCCAAAATATAATTTATAATAGTAGATAACTGTGAGCGATGCGCTAGATCAAACTCATTATGGATGAATGTACACACGTGTCAATAGGATCGCTGAACTCATAAAAATAGATAAAGTAATATATATATATATATCATAGATGAGAGAGAGAGAGAGAGAGAGAGAGAGAGAGAGAGAGAGGTGGGGGAATGAAATAGGGAAAAGAAGACTCAAGTCCCAAGGTGAACTCGGGACACCTACATAGCCAAAAATTGACATCAAAGTCTACATAGTTCTATAGCACACAAGATTGGAATTTAACCAATGAACCCAAAACTAGAAATTACTTATTTTTAGTTGGTTAAAAATGTGCACAAGTGGAGAAAATGTATGAAAAGGGGGAGGAAAATTTCAATTTGGGGGAATTATGAAAATTAAGAAAATTTCAATTTGGGGGAATTATGAAAATATATTTTTCTTTATATAAATAATAAAAATTATTATTATGGTGGGAAAGTAAAACTAAAGCAAAAGATATGCTAAGAGTAATAAAGTGCAATAAATTATACTAGTTAAATGAGCTAGAAAATGATAGAATTAGACCTTCTATGAAGTTTTGCTTCTGATTTTTTAAGTGATGTGGGCTGGTTTTCTATTGTGATGAAGTGTGGTAAAATGGATGACAAAGGTGGGATGAAATTTATGTAAAGAAATGTGGGAAAATATTTGAAAAATGATGTTTGGAAGGAGGTGCATTTATGTGACACCCTGCCTAATTAAATATCTGGTGATCAGTCTTATATCCAATTAAAATAGGTTTCTCATCTGGTTCATTCTTAGCATCACTATCGAAAACTTTTTAAAACATTACTGACCACCTAGTATTCAAAAAGCCGATGTCAAAATTTTAATCTTTATTTATTTATTTAACAATCGACAACAATAGGACATTATTACATAAAAAAATATCCCATGCAATAGTAATATAAATCCATCCACAATATAAAAGACTGAAATGAAATAATAGCGAATAAAGCATCGGTTACAAAATCCAATATAAAGTCTAACCTGAATAAAAGTCTGAATACAAGGTCTGACTATCATAAATGAAATAACTATGGGCAACATGCCCGAATAAAATACTGCCCTATACCCTACACTAGGAGTGAAGTAACTGAATCGTCTAAGCCCAAATACTGCAAGCATCCATAAGTGCTGCAGCTACGCATCCCTAGAATAGATCATCCTATTTGGCGTCCCTGTGTACACCTAAAAGGTTTTGGGAAATGGTATTGCAACTACGGGTCAGAGCCCACGTAAAAATCATTTAAAAACATTTAGCAAGTACTTAGATAACAGTTTAAATGAACAGTTATTAGACACACATGTTATGTTGTGAACAATCCCTTGAGTTCCTCATCTCTCATCTATAATGCGCACCTAACGTTCGCTACTCAACCCCACCTAGTCAATTTTAGCCAATCTAACTAAGCAACCAGTATCTAATAAACCCAAATCAATTTAGCTCCTCCGTACCAACCATACAGTACGCTATCGAATACCCTTAATAATTAACATCTCTCTTATGTTATTATTAAACCCCAGTTACCGAATCTACATAGGTTATTGTTCAAGATTTACCATTTAAGTTTCTCTACTTCAACTTTATTTTAGATATTCACTAACTATCTAACTAGTATTCACACATTAGTAGCTTCATCATTATATAGATATACACTATCTAAGCTCCCTACTAATTACACTTTAGTAGATTAATCGTCCTTTAGATACAGATTATCTCATCTCTCTACTAGAACACATAAGTAGATTATTCGTGATGTATATATTTTACACACCATATATACTATAAGTACACACTCTGCTATTATATCCATGTATCACACATTAAGGTCTATTGGTTCGAAATGTTACCCGAGCCCAATATTTGTTCCATATACAGTGGTTCGAAATGTTACCTCGACCCCAATATTCAGATTAATTTTAGTTTAGATACGCACAACTAACTAGTTTGAAATCATAAGTCTGTTACCCATAACTCATAGCGTCCACCCGTATTTTCACGCAATACATTTATTAAATATATATCCATTTTTCTTTAAGATGGGCAAGTCTTTTCAAATTTTAGGATTAAGTGTTCACATACTTAAGTCAAATAAGATTTCACTATCTTTCTCGTCTACTAATTTCACACAATAAATAATATCACAAGTATATATATATTCACATTTTATAATCTATATATATATATATATATATATAACACGGAACCTCCCAGAATCAAAGGTGTATATATTATTCATCCATTATATATATACTACTACGGCACCCCTAGGCACAGTTGCGATCCATACATACTTTGCTATCATGTTTGGGTACATCTCTCGTTGTACAAGGAACTATTGACATCTTGTGTTCATCAATTAAACCCTAAGTCATTAAAGATTCATGTTCTTCAAACAAGAAACCATCAAGATTCAATCTTAATCATCAAATATATTCTAATATCATTTTATCTTCACATAGAGATAAATTTCTAATGAAAAGTTTACACAAAAACATCAAAGATTCAACCTAAGAATCAAATTCTCCTTTAATTAACATAAAACCCTAATTTTCTCATGTTCATCAACTTTATTAATCAAGAACTCAGATTTCTCTCTTATTAATCAACCCAAACCCACTAATTTCGTATTATCATCGTTAAGGAGCATCTCTACATGCATTCCTACTTTAGTTTATGAATTAAATCGTCCCAAATTCACATAAAACTTCTAAAAACATGAAATCAAACCCTATCCCACATGGGTATTATAACATGATTAATATAAATTGACATTTAAATACTTACCTCTCAATAGCAGGTCTAAAATTCTTTGATAAGATGGTGTGGTGATTCTCCCCTTGCTCCGTTCTCGATTCCGTTGCGTTCGGGGCAAAAACCTGTGTAGGAAGCTTGGTTATCCCCTCCTCTTCATCTCCTATGGCTTCTATCCAATATGATTTGTGTTAACCCTAGCCCCTCTCTCTAATGGGCATATATACACTTACAATTTTCGGAGTTTTCTAAATCCCAAACTTCTGAATGATCGAAATGCCCTTAAACGATCCCGGGATGGTCTAAAATCATTCTAGAACCCAAACTATACACCTGAGTACACTTTTTTGACTATTTCAACCCTTCCGGAACCAACCATGACGTCAAAATCACCATGCAAGTCACTTTATAAAATCCTCTTATTTTACCTCCAAATACGCTACGTGTGAAATTAAGCTTAGACTTAATTAATTAAATTTGAATCATCGAATTAAATAATTTATCCCAATTAAATAAATTCTTAGGTCATCAATTTAATTGATTTCCATTTTCTCCAAAAATATGGGGTGTTACATACTTTCCCCCTTACAAAGGAATTTCTTCCTCGAAATTTGGATAAGGCATGTACTCCAAGGTCTCTACATGTCCTGAATCCCATACTCTCAAGATCATCACAATTATTTCTACCCCTCCCAATTGTAGGTGATATAAACATTTTGAAGTTGTAAGGTTATATGAACTGAGATTATTTCGTAGAATGCACACACTATACTATAAAACATTTGCCAAGTAGAGAAATATTCCAATTTTAATTTCCTTTGCGAATTAGAAAGTTAGCATGAAAAATTCTCAATTAAAGTGATGGGATTGTTAACTTGATTAAGAGATATATATAATTAGCCAAATTTTATCCTTTTTACCCTACACATACATCTAGGTCATTAAATGCTATAAAATACGAAATCACAACCACAATGCACCAATGTACGAGGAATATCCAAATGGGAAAAACCTCGAACGACTGGGCCTAGACAAATCCATTACAAATAAAGATTTTATAATGGACTCAAAATACTTATATACTTGACTCACTAAGACATATTGATGCAGTCTACTCTACCTCTGTTTATAATACGCGAAGCTTCAACGCATTGCACAACACTCCTCGTGTCTCGGTATCCACCGAAGGCCAAAGAATCGTCTCCAATCAGCTAGGACGCAGAAATCCACCGCATATGTCCATGATGAAATTCAGGTGGAAAGCATGGGATTTTAGTACAATCAAAATCAAAATTGTGTTGGAGTGTTTTTTATGAAAAGGAACACAAGAATTCTTGTTTTTTAAATGTGTAAGTTCCACACCCAAAAACAGTATTTTCGTCCACTTTTAGAAACTGGAAAAAGTAGTGGATCAAAGAAGGTATGCAAAATAACTGCAGAAAATATTTAAAAAAAATCATAACTGACAAATCTCATTCGAACGAGGTCGTTCGAACGAGTCTTCTAACGATAATCTAGTGCAGTATAAGACAAGTCGTTAGAAAGCTCGTTAGAACAAATTCGTTCGAACGATAATTTTAATGAACCTTCTAATGATATGACAGAGTAAATAGGTGAGGTTCGTTAGACCCAGGTCGTTCGAACGACCTAGGTTGACTTCGAACGAAAATCTAATTTTTTCCAAAAATGTTTTTAAATTAATTTGAAAATTTTTCGTAAATATTTTAAGTAAATTAAAATTAACTCCAACACATAAATTGAATTTGGGTCATATACCTTTTGGGAAAATTGAATGGAATGCGATTTGATGTAGCGTGCCAAGGAGGATGCCAAAATATTTATGGATGATAAATTTTTGACTTGTTAAGTCCCAAAAACATTTTGTCCAACTAGTCAATACAACAAATGACTCGATTGGAAATTTGTCCTTACAAATCTCTCCCTTTGGCTATTCCGGGACAAAACACAAAAAAATATAACCAAAAAGACACTGAATTTGCTGAGCTAGCCATTAAGCCGAATCTAAAGCTCGTTCTAAAAACCCAAAAAAAAAAGATAGACAAACAGACTCGACTGACATAGGCTGCAGAGAAGTAGGCGATATATGAACAAATGAATGTGAAGGCCTACACACATGAATAAACAAACACATAAAATGCATGGGGAAAATAGAGAATATAAGTCATGGTAAGCATGTTAAACTCCCCCTAACAATAACTCCCCCTATCAATGTTTCTCCCCCTTTTTGTCCGGAAAAGACAAAGGGATAGAATTCAACTTGCATGGTTAGAGATGATGACAATAGGAATAAATAATAGCAGCAAAATATCCAACACATGTCAATATCATCATATGTAACACTAGAATCAAAACAGGAAAGAGATATCAATAACCATACAAAAGGAAAAGCAAATATCCAAACCTAGATCGAAGTATCCAACTAATACATAATCTAGTACAAGTCAGATAACAAAAATAAATATGATCCTCTCGCCCTCACAAGTAAAAAGTGTGAAATAAACTGAAACATAAAGAAAATCAGGAAGATAGAGCATCATTGGGGGAATCATCTGGAAGGGATCCTGAATAGGATGAGCCTGCACCACGACGCATCTCCATGCGATGAATCTCCTCAAGATGCTCAAGAAGGATGGAATCACGATGAGCCTGGGCTTCATCTCGACAATCTTGATCCTCCTCCCGACGAGCCTGAGCATCATGATCCCGTTGCATGTTAATCAAAAGCTCCTGCATAACAGCCATTTCATGTCGCCTTTCTTCCTAAATTTTGTCCACCTGTGAACGAACAGACTTGAGATCCTCTAATTCAAGGGGTGGGTGAGCACGAGAAGATGATGGTCTAGAGGGAGCAGGGATTGAGGCAGCGTCAGATTGTGAGGATGCGGATTGAGATATGGTGATCTGTGGAGTGTCAGGGGGTAAATGACCACGAGAGCAAACAATGGAGGACATATCAATGGTTTGGTATCGGGTCACAGGGACATCTGAGGGAAGACGAGGGCACCCCGCATCAAGACAATGGCGAGTGATAAGAATCGTAAAGGGAAGGTCTTGCCTAACGGGACCGGAAGGGATTACTTTGATAGATTTGATAACCATAAAAATGAAGGCGGGGAGATCAATGGAAGCTCTAATGCTGATAGAAAACATGAGATCCACAAGCAACTTGGTAATCTGAATTTAAATTCTTATGATAAATTATAACGGTACCGGATTGAATGATGTGACTCATGGTGCGCATGATAAGATCAGATGCAGGACGAGAGTTGGGAGGCCAAGAATAAGAGGGATTTGTGACACGGGTTAATGGGACAAGATGAGCGATAGATTCAGGAGAGACGATGATGTCGTGACCTCGCACTTTAGCTAAAATATGATCCTCACGAACGCTCATCCAAAACAAAAATTCTCTAATAAGGTCGGGATAAATAGAGTCAGTGAGATTGAATAGCAGGTCCCAACCCAAATCAAAAATCCAAGAATGGACAGTAGTGTCAGCTAGAGAAGAGAGATTGATGATTTTTTCGCAGACGTAGGAGCGAGTGGAAAAACCTTGTGTATGGTATTGGGTATGACTGGATAGAGTTCTCCAATGTAGTTTGAGATCGGTAATTGACGCATCAACATTTGTGTCCTCATCGGAAGAGGATGAAGATGAAGAGGAAGAGGTACTTATTCTACGTGTACGGTGACTACACTTCGTCATTCTAAGAGAACTAATCTAGAATCTACCCAAAAAAAAGCCAACCAAACCGCCAAACAACACCATCAAACCAAACAGCAACACAATCCCATCCGTCATTAGTAATAAACATAAATATAAAGACAGAAAAAATAAGGAAGAGCATGTCTATGAAATTGTTAAAAAAAAATTAACCATAAAAACATATGAGAATATTCATGGAGCTCAAACTTATGGAGGGGCAACAAAAAAAATTAAATAGAGTATAGCCCCAAAACAAAACTATATATAGATATAGATATAGATATGAAATTGGGTGTATAGGAGGGTGTAAAATGAATTTTGATAAAATGTACCCAATAAAACACACACACACACAGATATATATATATATATATATATATACACACACACACACATACACAAATAGAAGAGAAGATAGGGAATACCTAAGTAAATGGAAGAACACGGATACCTTGATTGAAGTAGGGTGTTGGAATAAGGTGGACTAGTGTTAAGGTTGTGAAAAGGTTTAAGGAGAGTTGAGGGGATAATGGGTGAGGAATAGAGGAGAGGGAAAAAATGGAAGAAGTGGAAGAGTTGGGGTTTAATGGGGAGTGGAGATCGTGGGAAAGAGCAGAGAGAGAAAAGTGGTGGTAGCTGAAACGGTGCGAAAAAAACTGAACCGCCGCTTAAAAACACAAGTCGTTCGAACGAAATTGGAAATTCGTTCGAACGAACATCAAACGAAAAGACAGAAGCCTATAGCCAAAACTCGTTCGAACGAGATTTTTTAACAAAAAAACTAATTTTGAAAACTCCAAAAGAAACAAAAAATGTTAAAAATTCATAATAGAATGCCTGAAAGGTTAGAAACCAAAAACAATAATTTTTAAGATGTCCCAAGTAGTGTACAGATTTCCAAACCATGAGAGCGGGAATGTAAGAGTGTGAAGTGTGCGAGTGAGAGCATTATGAAGACAACGCATAAGTGCAAAATGTCAAACAATATATTCTCGTAAAATACACTCTCATACACCTTGAGACAATAAATGGAATATGATGCCATACTATCCACAAAAACAAACGCGTGGAAGCCTGATGATTCTCATGCCAATAGCGTCACTAAAATGGAAGCAATATGGATTAATTGTGCAAAACCATTGATCTTCAACCTATGTCTCCCATTAATATGAAATAAGCTCTTTAATTTTTTTGATTTTGAAAGAGCAACGATACTATCATCAAAATGACAAATTAGCCTTGGCAATCTTTGTTTTTAATGCCACAATTGTTTTACGCTCTTATACATTTTTGCAAATAGTGGCTATTCACACAAAAACATTTTGTTTTTCGCATCCCGTGTCCATTGCTAAGAACAATTAAATCGGATGAATATAATGATCATTTTTCCAAATCTGAGAAATGGTTTTACATGCACAAGATCGATTGCTCCTTAAGAGGTGACAAAATTGACAAGACAACATCGCACTTAACTTAGCGTATGCCAAGTGATGTAGAAAATCACACAATTCCGTGAAAGGTGTGTGCAAATAAGGAAATGTTATGAGGCAATCAGAGAGAAATATATCATAAACAAGCATCAATGCGTATAAGTGAGACGAAGGCCGGATTAGCATCGCATCGAAAGCCACGTGAACATGGAGTGAGATAGAGAGACGAAAATATCATACACATTACTTATATGGACAAAAAATTTATGAAGGACATTCTATTACAATCTAAGAAAAAGGAAAATGTTTTTGAATTTTATAAAATATATAGACAAGGATTAATCTAGTTCATAGGTATAAAAATAGACATGAGAAACAACCTAAACTGTATAGACTACTTCGATCTCAATCAGTGGAGAAAACCCTAATGGAATTCCTAAGGTTTTCAAACCTTAGGGCATCTAGAGGTTTGGTAAAGATATCAGCCAATTGTTGATCGGTGCCTATGAAGCTTAAGAAAATGATTTTCTCTTCAACCAATTCACGAATAAAATGTTCACAGACCCTAATATGCTTCATTCTAGAATGTTGAACGGGATGGCAGGAAATATGATTTGCACTTGTATTGTCGCAATAGATAGTCATAGTGTCTTGAGAAATTTTGTAATCTTCCAATATTTATTTCATCAAAATGAGTTGAGTGCAATAACTCCCGACAGCTATGTATTCGGCCTCCGTCGTGGACAAAGAAATAGAATTTTGTTTCTTTCACATCCATGAGACAAGTGCACTTCCAAAGTACAAACAGTCGCCAGATGTACTTTTGTATCCATCAACATCTCTTGCCCAATCGGCATCCGAATATGCCGATAGACAATCATTTGTGTCGAAGGAATACCAAATCCCAAAAGACAGGGTCCCATTAACATATTTGATAATACGTTTAATGGCAAGTAAATGAGACTCTTTTGGGGCGGTTTGATAATAAGCACAAACTCCTACACTAAAAGAAATGTTCGGATGACTAGCGGTAAGATAAAGTAAACTACCTATCATTCTCGTAAAGAGAGTGTGCTCTACATCCTTTCCTTCGATGTCCTTACTAAGTTTAATTGATGAACACATTGGAGTACGTGCATGCTTAGCGAATTCTAGGTTAAATTTCTTCACAAGGTCTTTAGCATACTTAGTTTGGGACAAAAATATCCCACTATCAAGTTGACAAACTTGAAGACCTAGGAAGAAGGTAAACTCACCGACCATACTCATCTCAAATTCATCTTGCATTTCTTTTGAAAAAATTTGAGTATGCTTATCACACGTTGAACCAAACACTATGTCGTTGACATACATTTGTGCAACTAAAATAGATTTTTCATCATGACGGACAAATAATGTCATGTCCACTCCCCCTCTCAAAAATTCACGAGAAAGGAGATAAGAGGTGATCCTTTCATACCTAGCATGGGGTACTTGTTTCAAGCCATATAACACTTTCTTTAGAAAGAATACATGATTAGGATGCTTCGGGTCCTCAAACCCTTTAGGTTGTTCAATATAGACTTCTTCTTGAAGAATACCGTTTAAAAATGCACTTTTTACATCCATTTGATACAATTTAAATTTAAGGTGACATGCTATGGCTAGTAAAAGGCGAACTGACTCTAAACTAGCAACTAGAGAAAAAGTTTCTTCCAAGTCAACGCCTTCTATTTGGGTGTATCCTTGGCAACTAACCTAGCTTTGTTATGAACAATGACACCATTTTCATCCATTTTATTTTTGAAAATCCATTTGGTACCAATGACGTTTGTATTATAAGGCCTAGGGACTAATTCCCAAACATCATTTTTCTTAAATTGAAACAATTCTTCTTGCATGTCATTAATCCAATGTTCATCTTTTAATGCTTCTTTAAAAAATTTAGTTTCAATTTTAGAAGTATAGAACAAATAGGTAACTTCATTTTCTAATTGAGCCCTAGTCATGACACCTACCTCGGGATCTCCTATAATTTTTGAAGGGTCATGACTTTTATGAACCCAATGAGAAGGGTCCTTTCTCCTAGTAGTGGGAACAACCAAGTCAGTGTGAAACTCAATATTTTCTACACCGGGAACAACATCACACTCACATGACAAATGTTTCTTATTTTTAATAAATGTGGCTGGAGCATCATCTTTTATAACAACATTTATTGATTCCATAACTTTTAAACTACTTAGGTTGAAAACTATAAAAGCTCTACTATTTTGAGAGTATCCTAGGAAAATACCTTCATCACTCCTTGAGTCAAATTTACTTAGGAGTTATCTATCCCTAAGGATATAACAAGGACTACCAAAAACTCTAAAATATGCCAAATTAGGTTTTTTACCAGTCCACAATTCATATGGAGTTTTGTTAGTATTAGGATGCAAATAAACTCTATTTACGGTGTGACATGCGGTTTTAACCACTTCGGCCCAAAACCTATGAGGCACGTTCCTTCCTAGGAGCATAGATCTTGCCATTTCTTGGATCGTTCAATTTTTTCTTTCAACTATACCATTTTTTTGTGGTGTTCGAACGGCCAAGAATTCATGCTTAATTCATATTTCATCACAAAAGGCATTTACATCGGATTCCTTGAATTTTCTTCCATTATCACTCCTAAAGCTGTTTATGGTAACATCGTGTTGATTTTGAAGAACTCTACATTTAACAGTGAGAAAATCAAGAGTCTCGGATTTTTCTCTTAGAAAACCTATTATGGAGTATCTTGAAAAATCATCCACCATCACTAAAATATATCTCTTTCCTCCTATGCTCTCGGTACGAGTGGGACCCATAAGGTCTATGTGTATCATTTCTAAGACTCGAGAGGTAGTTATTGAGTTCAAATTTTTATGTGGATTCTTAATTTTCTTTCCTAATTGATAAGGCCCGCAAATAGTGGATATTGGTTTTCCTAGTGATGGTAAACCTCGAACTAGCTCTTTTCTTACTAAACAATCAAGATCTCTAAAGTTAACATGACCTAACCATTGATGCCAAAGATTGGCAGACGAGGCTTTTTCACTATTGCAAACAAAATAAGACTTAGGAACTATTCCGTGGCAATTGTCACTAGTTCTCACACCTTGTAAAATAGCCTCTCCCAATTTATCACATACGGTGCACTCCGATTGACTAAACTTAACATCATTATTCTCATCACATAACTGGCTAATACTTATCAAATTTGCCTTGAGACCATCAACATAAAGTACATTTTCAAGTTTAGGAAACCCAGAAATTTCAATAGACCCTCTACCCATAATTCGAGATTTGCTTCCATCCCCAAAGGTGACCTTACCATCTTTATAATTTTCAAGAGTGGTAAACAAAGATTTGTCACCAGTCATATGTCTCGAAATTCCACTATTAAAGTACCATTGGGAGGTATTTTGTTCCTTAAGTGCAACATGAACAACAAACTCTTTATTAGTCTCATCTTTCTTAACCCAAGCTTGAGTTGTATTCTTCCCTTTGTTGACTCTAGTATTTTGGTTGGAATTATTTCTTTGGACTTTAGAGAACCTTATAAACTCTTTCATTAGATATTTAGAAGTATTAACTAGATACTCAACTTGGATCTTAAGTTTAGCTAAGGATCTATAGTTTTGCTTATAAGTTGTTAAATACGAGTTCTTCCCAATCTTGTAACAAAAATCTCTAAGATGACCCAATTTGTGACAATAAGTGCACACATAGGGTTGTTTTGGAGTCACTTTTGGAGATTTCTTAGGTGGACTTATTTTAGGAAGATAAGGTTTAGGTGGATTTGTTTTGGTACCAAACTTAGCTAAGGGTTCATATTTGTCTTTGGATAACTCTCCTTCTTCATATCTTATACCCTTCCTCTCTTGGTAACCTTTTTCCTTATATCCTAAAACAGGACCTAGAAATAATTTTAACATTCTTCCTGAATTATCTTCGAGTGTGACTTTAACTTCACAAGAGGGCTCGAGATATTTCTCAAGTTGGACAATTTTAGCTTCAAGATATTTTCTAATCTCTAAAGACTCATGAAGATATTTGTTGACACCTTCTAAGGAGTTAATTAAGCCACATTTTTCTTTACCTACCAAGATAAGCTTCTCAAAAAGAGATATCTTAATTGCCTCGAGTTGACTAACTAAAGCCTCCTTCTCCTTCAGGATTTTCAACTCCTTTTCTAAAATTAAAACTTTAAAGGTTAATCTTTTATTTACCTTTTTAATATGAAGAGACTCGGTGTATAGTTCAGAATAGGCAGATTGCAATTCACTCTCATCTACTTCACTCTCACTTCCTTTTTCATCACTACTTGCTAATTGAGTGGAAGCAACCTCAAGATCATTCTCGGAATTTTTAACATTAAGGTGTGACTCACTTTAATCACTGGAAAAACTTGCTATAAAGGCAGTGAAATTATTTCTAAACGAGGTAGAGTCATCTGAGTCTTTAGACTCATTATCACTGTCACTTAGAGTAGCATTGTAAACTTCCTTTTCTTTACCTTGTCTCTTAAGTTTAGTAGGCAACTCAAACGCTCTATGACCACATCCCTCACACTCAAATCATCTCTCTGAATCATCCTTTTTAAGGTTATCTCTCTTAAACTTCTTAGGATCCTGATTATTAAAATTTCTATTAACTTTGTTTTTGTTTTTCTCAAATTTCAGTTTTTCAAATTTTGAGTTTTGCTTTTTGAATTTGAGAAATCTTTTAATTTTTTTAGCAAATAGGGTTATATCATCAGGATCGATATCAGACTCATCAGACTCAGACACTTCTTATTTCTTTACTTTCAAGGCAACACCCTTATCTTTGGTTTTGTTATCTTTAGGAAACATATCTAATTCATATGTTTGAAGATCACCAACATGCTCTTCAATTTTTAAAGTATTTAGATTTCCTAAGGAATTAAGAACTGTGACTTTTGGAATGAACCGCTTATAAAGGCATCTAAGTATTTTCTTAACAACACGATCTTCAAGGATTTTATCACCTAAGTTAAAGTAATAATTAACAATATCAGATATACGAGCATAAAATTCATCAAAAGTTTTAGTTTCTTTCAGGGTGATGGTTTCAAATTTAGTGGTTAGGTTTTAAAGCTTAGATTATTTAACTGCACTCGTTCCCTCATGCGTAACTTGTAGAATGTTCCAAGCATCCTTAAAATTTTCACAAGTCATGATATGACGAAACTCCTCAAGAGTGACGACACTAAATAAAACATTTAAACCTTTAGAGTTAAAGTTACATAATTTCAATTCATCCTCACCCCAATTCTCTACAAGTTTTAAAACAATTTCATCATCAAGGATCATAGTAGGAGGGGACCATCCTCTTTCAGCAGCAACCCAAACACGTTCATCAATTGATTTTAGGGTAAATTTCATACGTTCTTTCCAATAGGTGTAACATGTTCCATCAAGCATAGGTGGTCTATTAGACGAACAACTTTCCATATAACCTTCAGGATTGAGACTGGCTCTGATACCAATTTGAAGTTGTAAGGTTATATGAACTGAGATTATTTCATAGAATACACACACTATACTATAAAAGATTTTCCAAGTAGAGAAATATTCCAATTTTAATTTCCTTTGCAAATTAGAAAGTTAGCATGAAAAATTCTCAATTAAAGTGATGGGATTGTTAACTTGATTAAGATATATATATATATATATATATATATATATATATATATATATATATATATATATATATATATATATATATATATATATATATATATAATTAGCCAAATTTTATCCTTTTTACCCTACACATACATCTAGGTGATTAAATGATATAAAATAAGAAATCACAACCACAATGCGTCGATGTACGAGGAAAACCCAAATAGGAAATACCTCGAACGGCTGGGCCTAGACAAATCCACTACAAATAAAGGTTTTACAAGGGACTCAAAATACTTATAGACTTGACTCACTAAGACATGCTGATGCCGTCTCCTCTACCTCTATTCGTAATACGCGAAGCTCCAATGCGTTGCACAACACTCCTCATGTCTCGGTATCCACCGAAGGCCAAAGAACCATCTCCAATAAGCTAGGACGCAGAAATCCACCGCATATGTCCATGATGAAATTCAGGTTGAAAACATGGGATTTTGGTTAAATCAAAATCAAAATTGTGTTGGAGTGTTTTATATGAAAAGGAACACAAGAATTCTTCTTTTTAAAATTTGTAAGTTCTACACCCAAAACCAGTATTTTCGTCCACTTTTAGAAACTGGAAAAAGTAGTGGATCAAAGCAGTTATGAAAAATAACTATAGTAAAGATTTAAAAAAATTATAATTGACAAATCTTGTTCGAACGAGTTTTCTAACGATAATCCAGTGCAGTATAAGACAAGTCGTTAGAAATCTCGTTAGAATGAATTCGTTCGAATGACAATTCTAACGAACCTTCTAAGGATATGACAGAGTAAATAGGTGAGGTTCGTTAGACCCAGGTCGTTCGAATGACCTGGGCTGACTTCAAACGAAAATCTAATTTTCTCCAAAAAAGTTTTAAAATTAATTTTAAAAAATTCGTAAAATTTTAAGTAAATTAAAATTAACTCCAACATTTAAATTTAATTTGGGTCATATACCTTTTGGGGAAATAGAATGGAATGCGATTTGATATAGCATGCAAAGCCGGATGCCCAAATCTTCATGGATGATAAATGTGTGACTTGTTAAGACCCAAAAACATTTTATCCAACGGAATAGCCAATACTACAAATGACCCGATTGGAAATTTTCCCTTACAAATTTCCACCAACTAGGGCACCCATACAACCTATAAATGTGCATAAATTCGTCGATGCTACCTGGCACCACTAGCCTCTCATTATCGTATAGTTATTATCCCTTAGATATGACTTTATGAACAAATAATACCCAAGGTACTAAACCCATGTCTTAATGTCTAATCATATCCCCACTCCCAACATCGTGTTAAGCTTCATGCGTGGTACGTCTCGCAAAGTGAAATACAAATAAGTAACCCCCCGATACACTACTACCTAGCATTGTCGATCGTTGAGATCTGTTAAGCCCTCAGTCCATATTACGTACCCTCAAATACCCGTCTTTTGACATAAAAGTATACTCGTTTGCTCTCATGCTATACAAGACAACATATATCACGACGCTCTTACTATTACTAGTTTCTTAGCGCTAAAAAAGTCACAAGTTATATCTCTCCGCTCGACAATAAGAATGTCTACCCTGAATCACATCAGTAACCGTCCCTGCGCACAGAGATTAATTATAACCATACAACTTACACACAAAATTCTACTACATAATATATATATATACGCATATATATAGGATCAACCCTCTTTCAGGCGATACCTCACAAAATAAATTATATCCTGGGACAGCGAACACGAGATCTCACTATCACAATCTACGATCGCTCAACTCGTTGCTAACCAGTCACCTCTCGTAAATTACTCTACCCTATTTTCATAACTCTTGACAGTAGTAAACTAATATATAATACAAATGTCCTCTTAGTGCATTCTCTTATCCCAATTCCTCTACCAAAAATCTCGCTCCTCAGACGGTTGTTGTGCCCCACTAACACTATTCCCATATACTTTTCCAGTCCGAGTAGTCTCACTTTCTCTTTGTGGACAAGTTCATTATAGGTGGTCCCACTCTCTATGCATAGGACACCTTATTGTATCTTCCCTTTATCTCTGGCCCCACTATACACGTCGGGGTGTCCTTCTCTCGGGCTTGGTTGTCTTGTTCCCTATTGCTACCCTTTTTGTCCCTTTGGCTTGACTGGCCCTATGGAACTCGTTGCTAGCCTCGATGGCCCTGATTAAATTCACCGTCACTTGGTAGGAGTTCAATTGGTTTGAATCATTTAAATGGGTTACAGACTGGTTATTCCCTCTTGTGGTTCTTCACTATCACCGTTTAATCCAGTCTTGCTCTTAGACTATATTCTCTAACCCCCTTGGCTCCCTTCTCATGGAAGAGTTGATAAATTCATGTAAGCGTACGACCCTAACGACATCGACACTAATCATTTTAGCCGGATCTCCCATCCAGGCTTGCATATTCTACTCACAAGTCCATTATCAAGTTAAAGAACCTTTATTTTCTTCGTATTCCCCTTCGTCGAGTACGAAGTTCCCTCAACAAATCAACTCCTTTCTCACAATCGGCCTATAACTCGCTCACTTGTGATAAGTTTCGAAACTCAATTTGCATCTATGTTTGAACAATAGATGGAATATCTATCAATCAAATTTCACTTAAATTTCTCGTTTAATCCCATATACTCCTTATATGTGGTGACGAACTCTCGTCACTTTATGCTGCCCCTAAAAGCTCAAAAAATTTCGTTCAAAATTTTAATCCCGAGTGTCGCTACACTCCACCCTATACAATTGCCTTTGGATTTTATCCTTCCATTGGCCTCTTACTCTCCCTTTTTTTTAATACTTATAGATGACTCTCCCAAAGAGTCCCTCCATTTTCCCCCACCTCTTACCGACAACACTGGGTGAGTCTAAAATTTGCACCAACATTATCTACAAAAGTGCTTGGGAATAGCGATTTTCTTATTGTCACCATCATGAACAATAATCATGGTGACTTCCATCACAATCACCATTCCCAGAATACTATAGGTCTTCTGTTGAGCCTCTCCTCCTGTAGTCCTTATAACAGCCCTCATTGGTCGTCCTATAATGTTCGGTGAATGGAGCCCAACCGAATTCGTATACGAATCACATCAACTATATATAATGTCAGGAGAACATAAGTCTCATACGTCGAGGAATACAATAATCCTATTATAAGGATCTATATCAAAGATTGCTACGCTAAAATATGAAAAGCTGCACAGATCCTAAGGACACTAGAACCTGATGCTCTGATACCATCTGTGACACCCTGCCTAATTAAATACCGGGTGATTAGTCCTATATCCAATTAAAATAGGTTTCTCATCTGGTTCATTCTTAGCATCACTATCGAAAACTTTTTAAAACTTTACTAACCACCTAGTATTCAAAAAGCCGATGTCAAAATTTTAATCTTTTTTTCTTTAACAATCAATAATAACAAGACATTATTACATAAAAAAACATCCCATGCATTAGTAATATAAATCCATCCACAATATAAAAGACTGAAATGAAATAGTACCGAATAAACCGTCGGTTACAAAATCCAATAAAGTCTAACCTGAATAAAATTTTGAATACAAGGTTCGACTATCATAAATGAAATAACTATGGGCAACATGCCCGAATAAAATACTACCCTGCAACCTACACTAGGAGTGAAGTAACTGAATCGTTTAAGTCCAAATCTTGTAAGCATCCACAAGTGTTATAGCTACGCATCCCTAGAATAGATCATCCTGTTTGGTGTCCTTGTGGTTGGACACCTAAAAGGTTTTGCAACTACGGGTCAAAGCCCAAGTAAAAATCATTTAAAAACATTTAGCAAGTACTTAAATAACAGTTTAAATGAACAGTTATTAGATACACGTGTTAGGTTGAGAACAGTCCCTTGAGTTTCTCATCTATCAATGCACACCTAACGTTTGCTACTCAACCCCGCCTAGTCAATTCTAGCCAATCCAACTAGGCAGCCTGTATCTAATAAACCCAAATCAATTTAGCTCCTCCATATCGCCCATACAATATGCTATCGAATACCCTTAATAATTAACATCTCTCTTATGTTATTATTAAACCCCATTTATCCTTTCTACGTAGGTTATTGTTTAAGCTTTACCGTTTAAGTTTCTCTACTTAAACTTTATTTTAGATATTCATTAACTATCTTCCTACTATTCACACATTAATAGCTTCAACATTATATAGATATACACTATTTAAGCTCCTTACTAATTAATCTTTAGTAGATTAATCCTCCTTTGTATACGTACTATCTCGTCTCTCTACTAGCACACATAAGTAGATTATTCGTGTTGTATATATTTTACACACCATATATACTATAAGTACACACTCTGATATTATATCCCTATATCACACATTAAGGTCTATTGGGTCGTAATGTTACCCAACCCCAATAGTTGTTCCATACACATTGGTTCGAAATGTTAACTCGACCCCAATATTCAGATTAATTTTAGTTTAGATACGCACAACTAACTAGTTTGAAATCATAAGTCTGCTACCATAACTCATAGCGTCCACCCGTATTTCCACGTAATACATTTATCAAATATATATCCATTTTTCTTTGAGATGGGCAAGGATTTTCAAATATTAGGATTAAGTGTTCACATACTTAAGTCAAATCAGATTTCACTATCTTTCTCGTCTACTAATTTCGCACAGTAGATAATATCACAAGTATATATATATATATTCACACTTTATAATATATATATATATATAACACAGAACATCCTAGAATCAAAGGTACATATATTTATCATCCATTATATATATACTAGTACGGCACCCCTAGGGACAGTTTCGGTCCATGCATACTCTGTTATCATGTTCGGGTACATCTCTTGTTGTACAAGGGAGTATTAGTTAGGCTTCTCTCACAAACCATATATATCAAATCACACATATTGGAGGTGAACATAGTTCCAAGTCAATGGGTTGCGCACATACCTATGCACCCATATGACCATCAACACTATCGTGCTTACTGATAGCCCATACCTAGGTTCTATGTTCTAGTGGTGCGAATCAAAATCCCCCGAAGGCTCCTCAAGATATGATCGTCCACAATGCTCAACCTCCACTCGATAGCAAGAAGGGTAGGTTTGTCATACACATAATAAATCAAATTATAGATATTTTCTCCACGTATATATCAATAATATTAATAGGGCATACGCACATCACATATCACAAGTCTCATACGTAGTATATTTGTATCCCGAATATTCCACGTATTAATGTATTATTACTTTAATCATATTATAGGTATTCACTCCACTTATATATATATATATAACAACAATAGGGCATACACACATCCCATATCACAAGCCTCATACGCAGTATATTTGTATCCCAAGTATTCTACATATGCCATAATTTATAACTTCGTTTATTGTCGTACGTTCCCGAGTATTTCTCACCACTCGAAGGGTATCCTTTATTCCATATATAATATCAGAAGGTAAACTCTCTACCCCCTAATGGTCTAAGTCCTCATTCCTCTCAAATTCTTTTAACTCGAATTATCCTTCAATTTAGGTTTTTCCTCTCTATTAATCCAAATTAATTTAGCCCTTAAACTTCCCTCTTAGGCCATGCCTAAAACCCAAACTAGGCCTAATGGTGTTGAAATATAATTCCCTTATATTAGAAATTAAATCCCACAAATGAATTCCAAACGATTTCCAAAGGTCCTAAACAAAAACAAAATTATTAGCCAAAACTGGGCAACCAAATCGATTAGAAAATTTTCTGGCAGATTAAACACCCAGTAGTAAAATATCAATTACTCCCTCTACAGAACTTCGAATGACCTGATTAAAATCTCATTTGAAAGCTAAGAATATTTCCAGGAATATAAGGATCTCACTCTAATTCTTAATACAATTGAAATGGCATACGTTTAAATTTACATCAAAAATTTTGGCGGAATACTATGTTGACAGATCAAACACCCTATAGTAAAACAGCGATTACTCCTTCTACAGAACTCCGATTGACCTGATTCAATGATCATTTGAAAGCTAAGATATAGATATTTATGGGAATGTACAGATATCACTCCAATTCTAAGTACAATTTAAATGGCATACTTTTAAATTTACATCAAAAATTTTAACGGATTACTAGGCAGATGAAACACCCTATAGTAAAACATTGATTACTCCCTCTACAGAACTCCGATTGACCTGATTCAAAGCTCAATAGAAATATAAGTCATAAAACCTTCTAGAAATGTATGTATCTTACTCTAATTCTAAGTATAATTAAAATGGAATTCATTTAAAGTTATGTTAAGAATTCTGAAAGATTGGCATCTTGTGTTCATCAATTAAACCCTAAGTCATTCAAGATTCATGTTCTTCAATCAAGAACCCATAAAGATTCAATATTAATCATCAAATATATTCTAATATAATTTTATCTTCACATAGAGATGAATTTCCAATGAAAAATTTACACAAAAACATCAAAGATTCAACCCAAGAATCAAATTCTTCTTTAATTAACATAATTTTCTCATGTTTATCAACTTTATTAATCAAGAACTCAGATTTCTCTCTGATTAATAAATACAAGCCCAATAATTTCGTATTATCATCATTAAGGAACATCCCTACATGCATTCCTACTTTAGTTTATGAATTAAACCATCCTAAATTCATGTAAAACTTCTAAAAACATGAAATTAAACCCTATCCCACGTTGTTATTATAACATGATTGATATAAATTTCCATTTAAATACTTGAATCTCAATAGAAGGTCTAAAACTCGTTAATAAGATGGTGTGGTGGTTCACCCCTCGCTCCATTCTCAATTATGTTGCGTTCGAGGCGAAAAACTGTGTAGAAACCTTGCTTCTCCCCTCCTCTTCATCTCCTATGGCTTCTATCCCTTATGATTTGTGTTAACCCTTGACCCTCTCTCTAATGGGAAGATATACACTTACAATTTTCGGAGTTTTCTAAATCCCAAACTCCCGAATGACCGAAATGCCTTTAAACGGTGTCAGGATAGTCTAAAATTGTCCCGGGACCCAAACTATACACCCGAGTACACTTTTTTGACTATTTCGACCCTTATGGAACCAACCGTGACCTCAAAATCACCATTAGAATCACATTATAAATCATCTTATTTTACCTTCAAATACGCCACGTGTGAAATTAAGCTTAGACTGAATTAATTAAATTTGAATCATCGAATTAAATAATTTCTGCCAATTCAATAAATTCTTAGGTCGTCAATTTAATTAATTTCCATTTTCTTCAAAAATATGGGGTGTTACAATTAATTTTGAGATAAAATCTCTCTAGATTTCGAGAAGGGGTGGTCCTTGAGAATGAGGTCATGGCTAGGAAAGTTTTAGGATTATGGGGTATGAAGATTGGCATAGTCTTAGGCCTGCCTATCGACATACCCCCTGGTTTGCAGACTAAGTAAAGTACCACTATGTCGATAAGTAGAGAGCTAGGGTTCTTATAAGCAGTCCAAAGGGATGTTTTATTAAAATTGGTCATAAAATGAAAACCTTAAGTTCAAATCACTCATGGCTAGGACCGTTGGAAATGATATTTAGAGCCCTGTGAAAGTGAATTAAGATACCCTCGATTTTAAGAGTTGGCCAAAATCAAATGTATCTAGGAAGCGCCCGGTGGCCTCTAAGTGAGGGTCTAGAGTAAAAAAGGCAAGTATGCGTGAACCGTAAGGCCAATTTGCTCACGGTATAGACTGTTGGAAAGGATTTTTTGAGTCCTATGAAATTACATTAAGCTACTCTTGATTACGATAGTTTACCAACATTAAAATCATGGTTTGGAGTAGGACCTAGGGTCCAAGGGTGAATGGGATGGTGTTAGGGACCTAATGAGGGGATTAAAGGGTATTAAAATGGGGTATATACACGACTGGCGAAGATCTTCAGTTTGGATAGCTCACACCCACCCTATTAAAATCATTATGAGCGTATCTGGCAACCCCCACAACCTTGTTCTTTATAGTCTACTAATCTTTCAACTTTATGATCAAGATAATCCAATGTATTACTCTGTGTGGTGAGTTGATTCTTCAAGGAAATTCTTTCATTAGAGAGCTTTTTATCGGCCTTGCTATAGTGGTTAACTAGGTTGATAAGTTATTGAGGGACTTTCACAATCTGCGCAGAAAGAGGGAAAAAGTTAGTAACAGAATTAGGCATAAATAGTAAATGAAAAGTTAAGAAATTTACCAAAACGTTGTTCCACAGACCTTCCTTATGGAGCCTCTCTAAAGGGAAGATCTTCGAATCAATCATGTTAGATGGCATCATCATCGCCTGAGCTACAGAATAAGAAACCTCCACATCTCTATGGGTTGAATCTCCCTCAAGTATTAGCTCATTTACTTTCAAAATGGTGATATCCCAAGGTAGAGCCTGATTCCCTTGGGAGGGGAGTTATTGAACGATCCCATTTTTTAGGTATGTTGCTAACCATATGATAATTAGGTACAGTTAGTGGGTCAAGTGGATGATATGCAGTGTTCTTTTCCCTCGTCCTCTTTCTTTACTCAGCCTCTTGACACTTCCACTCAGCGGCGTGTGCTTCCTTTTCCTTTAGGGTGACTACCGTTTTCCCTCATCAGCAGTCTCTTTAGCCTGACTACCACCGACCGATTTCTTCTGGTATTTATATTTGGTGAAGGCTATATGAACAAATCTCCTTGGATGACTGGTCATTTATTCTAAATATGAGGGGATTGTGGGAAAAGTAAAGTCTCCAAATGAGAAATATTTAAACTCTATATCTTCCCAAGGATGATCAAAAATTTTGGGTTCATGTATGAAGATCGGATGTTCATATATGAAGATTAGATCATGGATGTCCAGAAGGGGGTTGGACTCTTCTTCAGCTTCCTCTTACTAGTCAACGTTGAAATCAATGGTGATCATGTAAGGGAGCTCCTATCTTAAATAAACACCTATTACAGCCTCGCTAGGAGTAGGAATGGTTGTTAGGATTGAATCATCATCGACCACAATATAATCGGTGACCAAAACCTCTGGGATAACTATCAAAATTTTGATCAAATGGATGGTCAAATGATAACCAATAAGTGCGTTATTCGCTCTCCAGTGAGGACGAACACCTTTCGAGTTAGGTCATTTACAAACTCCCTCTATATGATCAAGCTTCACTTGGTAATCGATCATCTTGGTGTTTAAAATACGACCAGCATAATAAAATGAGATCGTTTAATTATACAAATGGATTGTCTTATGTTTGAACAAAATGCAAAAATTAGACGACCTGTCAAGCTACCATTTTCTTGCGAGAACCTTAAGATCAATGTATTTTCCACTATGTAATTCACCAGAAAATACAAGGACATTCCTTTCGGTATCCTTGTGTGTTCGAGGAAAATATGTGACCAAATTGCAGACCTTTTCTCTATTTTGAAAGTGGAATAGGTATGAGATTGAGGAAGAAACACTCAAATCATAACAATACATAATCCCCTCAAGGCCCAGGTCTATCCCGTAAACTTGGTTTATGGAGATCATAACCATAACAATCCGGTAGAAGCTACCATTTGCCTAGATTGGGAGTATTCCATAATTGCGAAGTACTCCCACTAAAAATGAGGTAGGGGAAAGAGAACTCCCCTTCCAATATAGTAACTTTCATAAAGGAAACCTCACTAAAGGGAATATTTATTGCGTATTCCTCCTCGGTAGTTATCCTAATCTTAACATTTTTAGGAATTTCATATTTATCATGGAATTTATGAAAATCATCAGTTACAACAACCTTATATTTCCTACATCTAAACATGATAAGGTTAGGAAAAAGGAGAAGAATAGAAAGAAATCTCTGTAAACTAAAAACTTTAGAGAGAGGAATTAAGAAAAGATATTACATTCGCAGATCACTAAAATGGCAAGGTAAAAGGATTTGGAAGCTTTATAACCTCTGTCGGTTGTCAACTCAATCGCCGCTATAACCAGGTAATCACACTTTCGCGCACTCTAATTACCTAGGTAAGTGATGACAGATCGCATGGCCCAAGGAATAAGAACTGTGCAAAATTATTTCCAAAGTAATGATTGAAATCCCTTCACGTGGTCGAAGGAGTAGGCATATGTTGACTCGAGAAATACATGCAAATGATTATTTTTATGATAGGTGGCCAATAACTTAAAACAAAGTTGGGGAAACCAACGAATTGTGCGATCACACCAACCTTTGGGATAATTGAAGGGAGACTGGATGAATTTATGTCACATGGATGCTACATGACTTATCTTAGAAGATCACGAATTTGTAGGGAGATAAGTGCAAATCTTGGAAGATCATGTAAGCGAGTTGGAAGACCACTTCTCATAGGACTCTATGACCTGTCTATAATATAAACATATATATATAAACTAGGAGAATACTAGGCTGTATAAATTAGGGTAACCTTGCCAAATTTGAGAATTAATTGTAACATGCATGTGGTGACTTGGATTCTCTACTAGCAACCCTAACACTCCAACTGTTGTCGTTCTTCCTAAAGAATACATCAATATCCTTCCCTTCCCCATGTACATAGGCAAACCTATTTGTTGAACCAAGTTGTAGTCGCCCGAAGATGGGGGCCCCCGATTTTAATTTCTTATAAAATTAGATTTCCTTTTATGAAAATCGATGCGGAAGCGTAAGATGGTTCACAAAACAAACAAACCCCAAATTTTAATTTCTATTTCAAATTAAAATTAAACCCATGTGAAAATTAATTAAACACACACGAATATTAATTTCACTTAAACCAATTAGTTCAAGTCCTAGAATTTGCCTAAATCAGATTTTTCATTTAAACAAAATAGGATAAACCATTTATAACAAAAGACTTTAATTAAATAAACTTTACCCAAATTTAATTATGCACCAAATTAAATTATAAGTGATTTAAACCAATTTTATCTTCTTTACCTAAGCATGCGTTCTAGGTGATATTGCATGATTAAATAAAATATTAAATCACTACGCCACGATGTACGAGGAAAAACCCAAGACGGGAAACAACCTCGGACGGCCCTAGCCACAAATCCACTAGATACGGATTTATAAATACAAGACAAAAGACTTACAACACCTGACTCGATCCCTCTCAAGTCTCGACGCTTCTTCTTGTAGACACCTCTTCCTAGCGGATAACCTTGGAGCTCCACCGCGGTCTTGGAATCCATCGATCGGACTTTATATGGTCACCATCACCCGAACTAAGAGCCTTTCTCTAAGTGGGTAAATCAATGTAAACATCTTCTTCTTTGTGGGATTTAGAAGCAAACACAAACACTCTCTTCAATTCGGTGTAGAGATAAAGCCGGTTCCAAACTCCAAGCAAGATGTATATATATATGAACTTGGATAAATAAAACAATGGGTGAAAAACAAGAGTGGTAAATGATTTTCTCTTTGAAAAATTAACATTCAAAACATGATCTTTTTCTCTTTATGATTTTGCTCTCTAAACACTCTCAAAGGGTTAGAAGGATATGAAAAAAGATAAGTTGTAAAAAAAGGTTTCCCGCACATAATAAAGTCTGAGAAAAATTAGTTAAGAAACAAGTGGAGAAGTGGGAGAAAACTGCTTAAAACTGCCAAAATACTGTTCCCGCCAAATCTCGTTCGAACGACATTTCGTTCGAGTTCTAACGAAGTTCCAGTATGAACTCGTTAGAAGCTCGTTAGAAATCTCGTTAGAACGACCATCTCGTTCGAACGACATTTTGAATGAAGTTCCAGTATGCCATAATGGGAAGTCGTTGGCAATCTCGTTCGAACGACTTGTGGTTCGAACAATAATCTCGTTCGAACGACATTTCGAATGAACTCACAGAATGTTCAAAAAATTATTTTTAGGTCCAGAAACATTATATACTATATATATAAGTTTTAATAGAAAATATTCTGAAAACAAAACACAGTTTTAAAAACCTAACACCCAATACAAACCGTTCCAAGCTCTTATATATATATGTAATGCATTCATACCTTGGGAGCATGAAACAACTATTGATGACGTAGAAATGAGACACTTAAACTTGGCATTTTGATGAAGCTTTAGACACTTGGCCACTACGTCTTCAACAAACATGTCATAGGCTTGAAAGATGATCAATATACTCTATTCTATGACTCAAACGTTTTTGTCCGGAATTGAGCCAAAAATATAAAGGACTCAATTGGAAATTTATGTCCTTACACACGTATATATTGTGTTCTTTGTCCTTCCTTACATTCATAATTTTTTAGGGGCAATCTCTAATTACTACTTTTATTGTGGGTTAATATCCCCTATAATGATGTAGACCTTGCTACACTCCAAAGTCTCCAAAAATAATGTTATAAAGCTCTGAACGTCTCGAATCTTCTAGAATATGATCCATCCAATGTAAGCCTTGTGGGTGGGAACTTTTAGAAATGACGCCATCGTGAAATATAAGAAAAATCACCTTATTTGCCCTCATCCCTCCAAAAAATATGAATAGTGTTTTTCCGTTCCTCTCTAACCCTCAATAATGGATCATTAACCTAAAACCCTAGATTATATATATATATATGTGTGTGTGTGTGTGTGTGTGTGTGTGTGTGTGAGAGAGAGAGAGAGAGAGATGGGCTTTAGCTACGTTGGGCTTCTAGAGAGTTTTGAGATATTACTTGGGCATTGGACTATACTAGGGACCTAAGACAAATAAATAAATTGGCTTCCAAATAAATGCTTGAAACTCCCAATTACAATTATCATAATTATTTCCTTTCTTTATTTAATCACGATTAACTCCACTATATAATCACGACCGCACTCTAATTTAATTGTCTCTAAAATCACTCGAATATAAAGAGATCTTATTTGCAAGTAGATTGTGGTACATAATGTGATTCCCCATATTAAGTTTCCGATACCCATTGGTTAAATCAATTTATTACTAATCGATTTTCATCAATATCTAATCAATTCTTTAATTCTCAGACTTAACTTATTTGCTACTCCATCAGATTATAAAATAATCCAATGGATGGATTTTTACTGGTGGAGATAAAACATATAAGTTTATCAAGGTGGTATCACAATCTAAGATATCTTCTGGACGCAGATTCCATGAAATTATGATCTGAGACCTAATCACACAACTATTTTCCAACTTGCGGGGATCTATTATCCCAATATATAATTGAATCACACCCATAGAAATCAAAAAACAATCATGCAAGTATTCCATTCCTTATAAATCTCTAATTTAAAAATCTATACACCATTTTCAAATGGTGTGAGATTAACTAAGTCTAATAAAGACATCCCTTATACTTATAATCTCATGGGTGGTCATGTTCAATACATTCATATATGTACCAGTCACTATCTTCCTTCTAACTATCATAGAAAGCTCTTAGACCATTAGAAAGGTGCTTGTAGTTTGAGATAAACCACAGGAATTTTATTGTAGCGATAGGATGTCAAATCTCTATCTAGGTTGTGAATTAATCATAAGTATTATAACAGTAATTCCGATCTATCGTGATCAAGCCAACCCTAGTCCCCGAACCTTTGACTTTTTGATTAAACACAAAGATTACTTGACATCACTAGGTCTCCATGAAGACCCACCCCATATTTTATATGTTTTACATAAAACAGACGGGAAACTCCATACTTTTCAACTAAGAATGAAGCAATGACCACATGTCACTGTGAAAGGCCCCTTCTCTTGAAAAGTTGTTACTTAGGCCGTTTAATACAAGATTAAACTATTTAAGTAACTCCGAACTATTTTTTGAGGAAACTCTTTTCTTTAAATCAAATCAGTTTAATCACAAGATGTGTTAATAAAATATGTACGAGATCAGTTCAAGATTTGTTAACAGGTTTAGCAAAATAGTTTAAAACAATTAAACTCAGCACAACCACAAGAATGAGATGAGGAGATGTAGAAATATTAAGTACAAGAGATTTTTAACGTGGTAAAACCTCGCCCAACTGAGGAAACATCCACGGTGACTTCTAAGTCACAAACCAAAAATCCACTAAAACAAAATATTCAAGTTACAAACTATATAACACACATGCACACAAAACAGTCCTATACAAGTTTAGAAATGTACCCACTGGTTTTACTTCTAACTTGTCTAAAGTTCTGATTGTTGATGTGGCTTTCCCAGTTTCCTAACTTCTCCGCTTTGTTCCAGTCTTTACGTCGACAATTTTTGATTCAAGATCTTATAACCAACACTTCTGTGTTGTAGTGTGTCAAGTGTTTTTGAACGTGCTACTAATCACATGCATGCACACACACACACACACTTATTTTATACAAACAGTCCTATCAAATTACAAATCATATCTATATCCTGTGATTTTCAGTTTCTCTCTTCTTAGGGAACAAAAACTTTGTTTCACCTTTTAATCAATCCCAGAATCCAAGGTTTCCTTGCTCGGAAGACGGTTCAAGGTCTTAATCAATTTCAGAGGGTTTCAAAAATATTTTTGAAATTGAAAACCACCGATTACGATTCCAATTAGGTCAAAAGTCTTGTTTCAAAAGAAGTAGAAACAAAAAATGATTTGCTGATTCTAGAGTTGAAAAACATTTACAAAAAATAAATCAACAAACTAATTTCTCAAGATGAGAAACTAAATATGCAGATTTAGATTTAATATGACATGTAATGGTCATATATATAGTTTCTATTAAAGAGAAATACAGATCTAACACGCAAAGCCTAAGTTGGAGACAAGATGTTAAACTTAGAGGAATAAAAATCTATCAACGACCTTCAAACTCCTACCAACAAAACTCTCAAACGCAAGGATGGTGTTTGGTAAAACTTTTTATGAGATATGAGTTAGGGTTTGAAACAGGTTAGGGTTTTTGAAGATAGGGTTAGGACGATTAGGGTTTCACTCTCTCTCTGGCTTTCTCTCTCTTCTCTCTTCTATCTCATCTCTCTTATCTCTCTGTTTAGACGAAATGGCAAAAGTTCTCAGATGCAAAGCCTAAACCTCCTTTTATACTGAGGGGAGAAGATTCGAGAAGGAAGTTCAAAATCAAGGGCTGAGATTTGGTCTAGCCAAGTTGACTTTGATCCAAAGGTGAACTAAAACGGTGAGTTAAATGGTTTCTGATTGGTTGAGAAGGGTTTTACATGGATTGACTTCAAACGCATGCAGAGCGTTGATAACAACGATCCAAGGGCTGATAATGGACAACGGTTTTAAGTCTTTAAAGAAACACAAATCCAACCGGTATAAGTGTGACAGGTGTAGGGTTGAGATTAAGCCTCACACGCGTGTTACAAAATAATTACACAGGCACCCTATAGTCTTTAGCGCTTTCGGTTCCTACCCAAACCAACTTTCGGGTTTAAAACCATAAAACCAAAAATTACAGAATGACCCCAAAAGATTTTTAATCCATATTTTAATTTTAAAAAAATCCCACAAATTATTAAAATCAATTTTAAATGGGATTAAACACACACGACTCTCACACATTAAATTTATGTAATATATATGTAATGAATGCAATCCTAATGTGTGTGAATGATTGTGAATATACCTTTAATCAAACAAGAGGAATGAAGAGTAGAGTAGAGCCTGAGGCTTTTTGGATTATAGGGAATGGACACAATTTTGTCACTATTTCCAAACTAGATGAGCACTTATACAATGTAGACTCAAGTGAGTTAAGAGTATAAGGTGATTCAATCTCCCCCTTTGGAAATATGAGACAAAATCTCCTTTGAGTCATCTAGGACTCGTAGGGCAACAAAGAAATGAGGAAAAAACTATTCTTAAAAAATTATATATCTACCCATTTCCTGGAAAAGAAAATTACATAACTCAACTAATTACAAATCAATACCCTAATCACATTTGTTGAATACTACTGTACAGAATCCTACAAATAATCACTAATATCACATTTATTAGAAAATGTACAAAAAATGAACTCATAAGACTCAAATTTCTCCCCCTTTTTGTCTCAAATGGACAAAGGGAATATTACTCAAGTCATAGGCGTTTATTTAGCACAAACCATTCCTATCGATTTACGCAAAGCAATAAACCTATTGTAATCCAAGGGTTTGGTAAACATATCTACTAGTTTCAAATCAGTAGGAAGATAATTAATTTCTAATTCCTTAGTTTCTACTAATTCACGTATACAGTGATGTCGCATTTTTATATGTTATGTTGGCGAGTGTTGAACATGATTTTTAGAGATATTGATCGTGCTTTGATTATCATAATAGAGATCTAATTGATCTTCTTAAATACCATAATCACTTAGCATTTTCTTAAGCCAAAGAAGTTGAGCACAGCAACTTCCAGTGGCTATGTATTCAGATTCAGCTGTTGATAAAGAAGTGCAGTTTTGTTTCATACTACTCCATCCTACTAAATTATTACCAATATAGTAACATGCTCCTGATGTGATCTTACTATCATCAGTATACCCTGTCCAATCGACATTAGTGTATCATATTATAGTACTAGGAGTACCATTGGTGTACCAAAGTCCTAAATTTAGAGTGCCTTTTATATATTTTGTGACTCTTTTAACACACAATAAATGGCTCTCTTTAGGATTGTTTTGATAACGGGAATACACGCAAATAGCGTACATAATATCAGGATGCGAGGCCGTAAGGCATAGTAAGGTTCCTATCATACTACGATATAGAGTAGAATCTACAGCTTTTCCACTCTCATCCTTAAATAATTTTACCGTAGTACTCATGGATTTAGCTTCTTTGGCACTTTCAAGGCCAAATTTTTTGACAATCTCTAACGCATACTTAGATTGCAACACAAATAATCCTTCTGAATTCTATTTGACTTAAAGACCCAAGAAAAATTGCAACTCCCCCATAAGAGACATTTGAAATTCTTTATGCATAATTTCATAAAAGGATTTAACTCATGAGGGAGATGTTGATCCAAAGATGATATCATCAACATAAACTTTAGCTATAGTAATATGTTTGTCAAAATGTTTGACAAAAAGGCTTTGATCATTTCCACCTCTCTTAAATACTTTGTCGAATAGAAAATTAGAAAGTCACTCATACCAGGCTCTTGGCGCTTGTTTTAGGCCATACAAAGCCTTTTTAAGACGAAAGACATGATTCGGATATTGAGGGTCAACGAACCCTTTTAGTTATTCTAGATATGTCTCCTCAGTCAATATTCCATTAAGGAAGGCAGATTTGACATCCATTTGGTAAAGCCTAAAATGTAAGTACCAAGCTATGGCAAATAGAAGACAAACAGATTCTAAGCGAGTAACGGGAGCAAAAGTCTCGTTAAAATCTATTCCTTTAATTTGAGAGTATCCTTGAGCAAATAATCTGGATTTATTTCTAATGATTATCCCACTTTCATCAGATTTATTTTAAATATCCAACGTGTGCCAATAACTTTTTTATGATCCGGCCTAGGTACAAGATACCAAACATCATGAATGACAAATTGAAGAAGTTCTCCTTGCATGGAAGAAATCCAATGAGGATCATTCAATGCATCATTTACATTCTTTGGTTCCACAAGGGAAACGTAACATGCATAATGAGCTTAGTTTCTTATTTGAGATCTTGCACATACCGGCTCACTAAGGTTACCAACAGCGTTATCTATGGGATGATCTTTAGAAACCCGATTAGGTACTTCAGGAGTCTCAATTGGTAAAGAATCATCTATTTCTAGAGAGTCATATTCTAAAACATTTTAAGACTCTTCCACAATAGTTGGTTCTCCAGTCTTTCTCTCAACAGTAGTGTCACTTACAATAACGTTTATAGATTCCACTAAGGTCTTAGTGCAAAGATTATAGACACAATATGCTCTACTATCGGGAGAATATCCTAGAAAGATAGCTTTATCTCCACGAGTCTCAAATTTGGATAAGTGTTCTCTGTCTTTGCAGACATAACACGTACTACCAAAGGTTCTAAGGTACTTAAGATTGGGCTTTTTCCCATACCACAGTTCGTAAGGAGTTTGTTTAGAATTCTTTCTAAGATAGACCCTTTTGATAATGTGACAAGCAGTACGAATAGATTCTACCCAAAAATATTTAGGTAAGCTTTTTGCATGAATCATAACACGTGCCATCTCTTGAAGAGTACGATTATTTCTCTTAGTAATACCATTTTATTGAGGAGACTTAGGGAAATTAAATTCATGTTTATAACCATTATAGTCACAATATTCTATAATATCGGTTTCTATGAATTCTCCACCTCCATCACTACGAATTCTATTTACTTGAGTGTCCTTCTCATTTTCAATTCTAAGTAAAATTTTCAAAAAAGTTTGAAAACCATCAGACTTTTGTTTTAAGAAGACTACCCAAGTAAATCTGCTGAAGTCATCAACCATAACAAGAATGTAACTATGTCCACAAAGACTAACAGTTCAAGAAGGACCCATTAGGTCCATATGGATGAGCTACAAGGGTTTAGAGGTAAGGATATCTTTAACTTTATTATGAGGGGCCTTAACAATTTTTCCTTCTTGACATGACCCACGGACAATATCAGAAATAGGTTTGATCTTAGGGATACCTCTAACTATTTCTTGTGAAGACAATATACTAAGATTTTCCAAATTTATGTGATCGATTCGATTATGCCATATCTCATTGTCATCTATTCTAGCAATGTTACAGATCTCAGTACTGTTCTGGACAGTATAACAATTATCAGGAGTCCTGAGTCCTGTAATTATGCACTCACCTTTTTCATTTAAAATTTTGTAATTATTCTTTGAAAAGGTGACAGATATGATTTGAGTCACAAAATTGCGAGATACTAAGTAGATTAGCCTTAAGACCTTTTACTAGAAGAACATTTTCAAGTAAAGGTAATCCTTCTTCTTAGAGTGTTCCTTTACCAATGATTTGAGATGATACACCATCACCAAAAATAACTTTTCCTCTTTAAAAGTTTGGTATCATCCCCAGTCATGTGCTTTAAATATCCAAAATCTAAATACCAACCATAGGAAGTGTGTTCGGCTTTTAAAGTAGTAATCACAATATTAGACTTCATATGGGGCAATAGCCCATGTTTTATAACCTAAATAGCTCTTGTTTTCATTTTGCGCTTATTCGCTCTCATTTGATAAAATTTGAGAGCATTAGATTTTTGTTGAAAAATGTTTTGCGCATGAGTTTGAATTTTATGGAAAGTAGGAACATTAGGTTTAGGAAAGTGCCTACGAATCCTTCTTAGAAATTATCTTTTAGGTTTGGTCTTTCTCTTTCTATAGTAAGAGTTTTTGTCTAGTTGTCTAGGCAAAACATAATTGTTACGACTTCTCCTAGAATAGTTAAAGTTCTGATATACGGGAGTGTTACAGACAGGGTTAACAAAGCATCTAGAATAGCATCCTTCGAATGAATGACCGTATAAGTCACAGTATGAGCAATATAAATTGCTTGAAGAGGGTATCTCCTAAGGAAAGTCTCTAAACATAGGCTTCATGGAATTTTGGGGTTGAACCTTATTCCTAGGAAGTATAGTTTGAAAAGCATAATCACTTTTCCTAATCAAGGGTCAGACATATTTAGCCTTAACTAAAATTTCACACTTAGAGTTACTTGATTCCCCAATATCAAACTTTTGTTATTTTTCATCAAACACATTTTTCAGAGAATGAAAATCAGGACAAGTTTCTATAGGTCTTTTTCCTCCTACCACAAACTTGATTGGTTTAAAGTTTTCAGTTTGTGTCTTCAAATTTGTGCAAAACCCTATTCTTATTCGATCATCAGAATTGGTTTTTGAATCAGCAACAAAACCATCAAAACAGTTACAATTAATTTTAAATTTTGCAATTTTTTTTAAAACAGTTGTTGTCTTTTCTTTAGATTGTTCCAATTTTAACAATGCCCCTTTATATTTTTTATCCAGAGTTTCATTTTCTTCGATCAAATTCTTTTATTTTTTATCAAAAATTTTGACTTCATTTTCATGAGTTAGACATTGGGTAGTATACTCTTCAGCATTAAGTTTAACCATCAGGCATAGGTCTTTTAGTTTCTTGGTGAGATCTTTAACTATCTTCTCTAGTTTAGTGCTTTTCTTGAGGGTCTTCGCATACAGTGTGTGAATATCAGGGAGGTCTTCAGTGTCTGAATCACTAAGTTTAGTGTGTGAAATGAACCCTAAGGATTCATTTCTTAAACTCACACACACATTGACATCATTATTATCTCTTTCCCTTTGACTCACACACCCCGTAGTAGAACTAGCATTGTTCTCAGAAATTAAAGCATATAAACCAGTAGCAGCATGATTCATAACAACAGAAGTAGAGCTATTATCATCATTCTCATACATAGGCATATCATCATTATAGATTATCTTAGCAAAGAAAGACATGCAAGGATCAAAAGCATCAGATGATTCAGGTTCCTCATTTTCAGAATCACTTGAATCATCCCATGTTTTGCAAATGTTTGCCCTAGTATGTTTATTGGATGTGTTCAATTTCACTCTACAGTCTTGTGCTATATGTCCTAATTTTTCACATATAAAACATTCAATGTTCTTAAAGTCTTTGTTAGGTCTTGTATGAATGTCCTTGTGATATTTGTCTTGACCTTTCTCATGAGGTTTGTAATTAGATTGAGATGGATAATTTAGCTTGCCTTGTCTCTTTGACATTTTATTTCTAAATTTGACAATTTTCTTAAACTGTTTTGACATCAGGGCAATTTGATTATCCAAACTATCTATATCACATTCCTCATCAGAGTCGTCATTGGGAATAGTAAGCTCAGGTTTCATCATCTTAGAGGAAAAACTCAAATTGGAACTAGTCTGTTTCCTATGGGACTGGGCCAATTGCTTCTTAAATTCTAATTCCATCTCCACAGTTCTTAGTTTACTACTGAATAATTCAGGAGTGAGATTTTGGTCACTCATTTCCTCAATAGCATATCTTTTGTTATCAAATTTCTATAGTAATGATCTTAGAATTTTAGAGACAATTTCATGTATGTCATAAGTGATCCCATTAGCATGCAATTTGGTCACAATGTCAGTTAATTTCATGTAAAAATCATTAAAGGATTTAGAATCTGATATAATTAGAGAGTTATATTGCTGGACTAGCATCTGTGTTTTAGAAGCCTTAACTCTAGTGTCACCTTCATGAGCAGTAATCAGTGTATCCCAAGCTTCCTTATAAGTGGCATAAGATGAGATCCTTTTGAACTCATGTTAATTTATAGACATAAAAATGGCATTCTTTCCTTTGTTATTGTTTTGAGGAGCTTGCTTCTCTTCTTGTGTGAATTCACTTAATACTTTCTTAATCCTCTCTTTACTTCCTTCAGTGGTTGGTCTTGTGGGATAAGTATATCCATTTTCAACAATGTCCCAAACATCATCTCCCAAGGTTCTTTGTATGTAAGCAACCATCCTTACTTTCCAGTAAGCAAAGTTGTTCCCGTCAAAGAGAGGAGGTCGCGTCAAGTTACCAAATCTTTCATTTTTCTCGTCCATTATTTGATTTCAAAAAAATAATTTCAGAAACACAAGATCTTTTAAAAATATTTCCAAAGCTCTGACACCAATTGAAAAAGCTGTTACTTAGGCCGTTTAATACAAGATTAAACTATTGAAGTAACTCTGAACTGTTTTTTGAGGAAACTCTTTTCTTTAAATCAAATCAGTTTAATCACAAGATGTGTTTAATAAAATATGTACGAGATCAGTTCAAGATTTGTTAACAGGTTTAGCAAAATAGTTTAAAACAATTAAACTCAGCACAACCACAAGAATGAGATGATGAGATGTAGAAAGATTAAGTACAAGAGATTTTTAACGTGGTAAAACCTCATCCAACTGAGGAAACATCCACAGTAACTTGTAAGTCACAAACCAAAAATCCACTAAAACAAAATACTCAACTTACAAACTTTATAACACACATGCACACAAAACAGTCCTATACAAGTTTAGAAATGTACTACCCACTGGTTTTACTTCTAACTTCTCTGCAGTTCTGATTATTGATGTGGCTTTTCCTGTTTGCTAACTTCTCCACTTTGTTCCAGTCTTTACGTCAAATCTTGTTGATTCAAGATATTATAACCAACACTTATGTGTTGTAGTGTGTCAAGTGTTTGTGAACGTGCTACTAGTCACATGCATGCACACGCACACACACTTATTTTATATAAACAGTCCTATCAAATTAAAATCAAATCTATATGTTGTGATTTTTAATTTCTCTCTTCTTAGGGAACAAAAACTTTATTTGACCTTTTAATCAATCCCGGAATCCAAGGTTACCTTGTTCGGAAGACGGTTCAAGGTCTTAATCAATTTCAGAGGGTTTCAAAAATATTTTTGAAATTGAAAACCATCGATTGCGATTCCAACCAGGTCAAAAGTCTTATTTCAAAAGAACTAGAAATAGAAAATGATTTGTTGATTCTCGAGTTGAAAAACATTTACTGAAAATAAATCAACAAACTGATTTCTCAAGATGGGAAACTAAATATGCAGATCTAGGTGTAATATGACATGCAATGGTCAGATCTATAGTTTTTATTAAAGAGAAATAGAAATATAACACGCAAAGTCTAAGTTGGAAACAAGATCTTAAACTTAGAGGAATAAAACTCTATCAACGACCTTCAAACTCCTACCAACAATACTCTCATACATAAGGATGGTGTTTGGTAAAACTTTTTATGAGATGTGAGTTAGGGTTTAAAACAGGTTATGGTTTTTGAAGATAGGGTTAGGACGATTAGGTTTTCACTCTCTCTCTGGATTTCTCTCTCTTCTCTCTTCTCACTTTATTTAGATGAAATGGCAAAAGTTCTCAGATGCAAAGTCGAACCTTCCTTTTATACTGAGGGGCGAAGATTCAAGAAGGCAGTTCAAAATCAAAGGCTGAGATTTGGTGTAGCCAAGTTGACTTTGATCCAACGGTGAACTAAAAGTGGTGAGTTAAATGGCTTCTGATTGGTTGAGAAGGGTTTCACGTGGATTGACTTCAAACGCATGCAGAGCGTTGATAACAACGATCCAAGGGCTGATAATGGACAACGGTTTTGAGTCTTTAAAGAAACACAAATCCAACAGGTATAAGTGTGATAGGTGTAGGGTTGAGATTAAGCCTCACGCGTGTGTTACAAAATAATTACACAGGCACCCTATAGTCTTTAGCGCTTTCGGTTCCTACCCAAACCAACTTTCAGGTTTAAAACCATAAAACCAGAAATTACAGAATGACCCCAAAATATTTTTAATCCATATTTTAATTTTAAAAAAATCATTAAAATCATTTAAAAATTCCCAAAAATTATTAAAAATCAATTTTAAATGTGATTAAACACACACAACTCTCACACATTCAATTTATGCAATATATATGTAATGAATGCAATCCTAATGTGTGTGAATGATTGTGAATATACCTTTAATCAAATAAGAGGCATGAAGAGTAGAGTAGTGTCTGAGGCTTTTTGGATTCTAGGGAATGGACACATTTTTGTCACTATTTCCAAACTAGATGAGCGCTTATACAATGTAAACACAAGTGAGTTAAGAGTAGAAGGTGGTTAATCTCTATGTGTCCATGGATTTGCAGAGCAAAGATGCGATATTGGGTCAGGTTCTCACCATGGAGACTCCGTTATAGACTTTTCTTAAGAAGACTTAACTCATTTAAAGGTATATTCATATTTACTTCAGTGTGTTATCTTTTTACTCTCCGGTATATTCTATTTGTTTTCTACTTGTTTTTAAATACCGGACTAGGTAAAAAAAATGGTAATGCATGCTCTCGTAGGGATAACAATACACCCTAGGAATCCCTTAAAACTTTTTTGTGATATGTATACCATGATACATAATAATATCAAGTGAAATTGGATCTTTCCATAAATAAAAGACTTTTGATAAGACGCACGCCACTTCACTGCATAACATCTCGACATCATTACATACCCTATCGCCCTGGGAAGCTTAGCAATAGCATTTTGATTTAATCAACTCGGGTCCCTAGTGAAATCTTCCACTCTTCTTGGCGTTATACCATCGGTGTATATAGAGTGGTATATTCTCGATGAACTTCTCTTACGTACCTCGAGTATATAGAGTCATTCTCCCACGAATTCTCCCCACGATGTATATACGGAGGCTTGATTCACATACATTGGGTATATCCAAATGTCCTTATTATGCATACTTTAAAGTATATTGTGAGAGGTTATAACCAAAAAAGGAAGCCTTTAGGACATAGACGAATAACCTCATGTTATAGAACATTAGGACACAACCAAGTAATAACAAAAGCCAATTGATTATCCAAATAAAGTCATCTCTAGAATAGGTTTTTATCCCCCCCAAGAAAGTTTCCTAAGATAGGTTAGAACTCAGGACTCTAAAATTCCACTCACCCTTATCGGCCTCAAGCCAGGGGTTGTGGAACAAGTGAGGAGTTTTGTAAGAAATGGGTCATTACCTCAGCTCACCCAAACATACATTTGTTCTTGTTGCTTGTCCTCTTTATAGTGATACTTAGGTAACTTCTTAATTTTTTATTTCTCGTGATATCATAGTTACCGTCTTAGCAAAGGGACAGAAGATGCATCTCTCGGACTCCCGTACCTTATAGTTTTATGAACATACAAAATGATGAAGGAGTGTCTCTGGCTAATATCCTAGTCAGTTTAACTACTTTAAGGAAAGAAATGTTTACTCTGATCGAAGACTAAGTTTCTCTCTGTAACCAATTAGAAAACTCTGAAGGAAAATGCATAAACATACATAGGGTGAATATTATACCTCCACCTGCTACAGTCAACGTTGTCAATAATCACTAGTAGCCACTACTAAAAGTGTCATCATTGTCAATATAACAAAGGCCTCATTGGACATGGGTTTCTTTATAATAGAGTTCCAACCTCTCTAACAAAAATTTTTAACAGCTCTGACTTGTTAATGATCTTGTTGATATTCAACGCTTGTCCTTCTACCTGAATGTTAGGTAGCTTGATAGATTTAAGATGCCCAATATTAAAAAATTCACATGAATGGGACCGCACATTATTCACCTCAAACTTTATGTCCGAGCTATGCAATCCCGAGGAGCTTTCTAGTAAGTCATAGTTAAAATATTATGAAACACATTATCCAAGGCTCACTCAAATGGTTTCTATCACTATATGATGAATTAACCACAATAAGGACTGACATTTATGGAAAGTTTGTAAAGAAGTACAAGTATAATGATGAACTGGAAACCACTCATTGAGATTTAAAATGACAAAGAAAGAGATAGGGGAGCACCTAGGCGCCTTTATTACCCATTGGACAGCTAAAGCATCCCAAATGGTGAACTGGCCCTCTTAAGAAGAGCAAGTATCCATTGTAAAGAAAAACGCAATCCAACCTTATCATGATTTGCTCAAAGTACAATACCTACTTCACTTCAAGGCCCTAATGGATGTAGGGGATCAACTTGAGGATGACCTTATGAACCATCCCCCAAAGGTTAAGATGGAAACTTAAAAGAATATCCCTACATTCTCATCCAATAGATACGATAAAGCAAATGTTATAACTATCAATGTTATTCAAGCATTAGCACCTGTACCATCATCATAGACTTCATAAATGATCTGAGTCCCATTACATCCTCTATATGCACCTATAAGTACAGTCTATCAATCTCTTAATAAGAAGTGGATTCTGAATCCCAAGGATTAAAAACCTCAACCCAATCATCTTCCAAAAAACTTTTGCATAGACATGTATTCTTAATACTATCAGATTACTGGATACACTCTATAAAAATGTTGGGGTTTAAAACATGACATATAAGACACGATCAAGATGAAAAAATAACAGTGCCTAGAAAACCTAAGCCTAACATCACCAAGAATCATTTTCTTGACCACGGCATGGGAATCAACTCCCTCACTAAACAATGCGATAATGAGGATACAACCCTCTTGATCAGGCCCATTAACTATAAAAAAGAAGACAAACCTAGCTTGGGGACTTTTATCAATCGAAACCTAGTACATATGGTACCTACTCATAAACACGTGTATCTCATGGTCCAAACTTTAGGATTCGTAAAGGTGATATGTCAGGATCCCTTGAAATTTGATATATACCAACTAATGTAGCTTATATTTGAGGAAAATTCTGATCTTTTTTTACAGATATGATCAATTTACATCAGAACCTATATGAACACTGGGAAGTCATGTATGATGAATCACAACAAGAAAATGGTTATATAAAAAAACCTGATAATAAATATGCCATCCCCATTATATGGGGATAAGAATCTGTAGTGAAAGACTTCCATGACTCTTAGGCTTGATCAACCTAAGACAACTCAACAGCAAAATAGTTATCAGAAGAAGAACTATATTCCACTTTGAGGATCTTCTTATTTACCCACTTCTTAAAGAATCCAATCATGTTTATACCTTAGACTTCAATGAAATCATGTAAGAATTCCTGAAGCCAGACTAAGAATCCATAAAATTTGACTACCACACCTAATCAGAAAGGTTTTATAAGGACGTTTCCCTTAAAGTAGTCCCATCTCGAGAAAAGGATAGGGACAAAGGAAACATGAGAATGCGGGGATTCTATGGATTGATTCATATCTTAGGCCAAACACACACAAATTTAATTTTAACAAATTTTATCTTGAATTAATTTAGTGTGCATGTAGTGATTAGTCCAAATTAAATATTGAAAACCAAGCAAGCAAATATTTGAAGAAGTTGAAAAAATTCCTTTCGGGGAAAACCTTTAATTCAGGACTGTACATGTTCTGGTAGACACGATATAACTTACACACTACTTAGCTTTCTAAGTATAATGTGAAGTTCTTCAAGTCTTCTACAGCAACGGCACAATCCAGCACTGCCCATAAGAAGGAGTCTTCCTTTAATATCCATCGATTCGCCTTCTTCTTCAGCATTAGAGCCACTACCCCACAAATTAGCAGTAGAGATGAACTCTACAAGGGTTCTTGAACATGAAAGTGTTCTTCTTAATTTGATAAAGTGAATTCCAAATTTTCAAGGGGTTTGGATGAAATTTATAAGAGTTTGATCATAAAATGAACTCTAAAAGGGTGTGGAAAATCTTATAAAAGAGTTCTTAAAGACTCTAAATCTATATTTACAAGGAAGTTTGTGGTAAAATGGTAAACATTAGAGATTTGGATTAGATTTAATTTAAAAAATCTCGCGTGCTCGTTAGAAGGACCAGGTACCTCGTTCGAACAACGTACCCATTTTTCGTTCGATCAGGCTTCCAACGACAGTTCAAACGACATTATAGTGCTTGACGTAAAATCATTTTTTCGATCATGAGAAAGCTCATTCTAACTAAATTCCCTGTCTCATTTGAATGACTTCGAATAAGCCTTCTAACGACATTCTAGAATTGACCAAAATGCGTCGTCCCAGATTTCATTCGAATGTTTAAAATCTCATTCTAATGATATAGCCTAACTCGTTTAAATGACAAGAAAATTTCATTATAACGAGTCATCGAAATTTTTAAAAAAAAATTTTAAAAATATTTTTAAAATATTTTGAAATGCAAACTCTTAAAAAGATGTAATCCCCTAGAAAAGTAAAGACTTTACTAAAGTACCATAACTCTTCTGAATATTTGTTGAGACGAACAATTATTAAATCTTCCAAAATTATTCAACTTCCTCTTTGAATATGTAGAAGCCGTCATGATTTTGCAGTTTATGTGTAACAGGATAAGACAAATAAAAAGTAAACTGAACAATTATAAAACTTGCTCTTACAAATCTCCCCCCTTAGCTATTCTGGTACAAAATACGAACCGAAGCCAAATTGACCCCTAATGACTAATAAAACTAATGCCTTCCCAAATCAAGAAATGAAAATGCAACTTTGTATACGTCTTTAACCGAAAAGTCTCCATCTTGTGAAGTCCAAGAAATCATCATCAATGCAAAATGAACTCACACATTAGACAAAAGAAATACCGTAACGCGTATGAGTTTTAAAAGATAAATAAAATTCCCCTTGTTCTCACCCTTTTTGTCCATAATAGACAAATGAGTAGAATCTTAACCAGAATAATAAGCATCACATGAAGAAGCAAGATATCATCACAAAGATAAACAATTAAGCACATCGATGAATATTAAAAAGACATCATGTGTTCTCCTATCAAACAACTATTTTTGAAGGTTTTCAAAATTCTCAATTATAAAGTATAAAAAGTACATATAGGTACAAAAACACATAGTCACCATGAAATAACACCAAAATATATGAATCATGAAAACGAAATGTAATTATGTGAACATTTTCCATAAGCAAATCAACGTAAAAATTCATAACATAAGAGCATGAAGTCATGATATACTTCTAAAGAAAGAGCACAATTTTAACCTTAGGTGTAAAATGTTGAACTTAAATGAAATTGACCCGAGTTATGCAATATCTCATGAATTTTAATGATTCTCAAACAATAACGTCAAACTATTTAATGATTTTCAAGAAAGTCCCTTGTACGAACCCATTGATCTTCTACTTTATAACTCCCTCAAAATATCTCTTATATAATAATTCACTCTCAAATATTTTGAAGAAATCATAATGCTCATATGTAGCGAAGCATCAATGAATATAAACTAAATGGCCTTGGAACTTCTATTTTTGTGCGCCTTTAATCTTTTAGGCTCTTTTTTTAAATGGTAGCTTTTAAATCAAAGATAATTTTGCTATTTCATAGCCCCTTTCCATTGCTTCACATATATCAATATTTTTCGAAAAACAAAATCTGAGCAATGGTTCTTACAAGCACAACGTATCTCTTTTTACATTTGGTTTTTTATTAAGCAAAATTTAGATGAGAACATCATATTCGACACATGACAACTTAGTATAATGTTTAAAAAGTCCATGCACGTGTGCAATAAAGGTGACAAAAAGTCTAACATTTAGAGAGTAATCATCAATGATCAACGAAATAAAATCCATGCATTATTAGGCACACTAACGAAACAAAGTCATGTCTCAAAAAACTAAGAAAAATCCCATGTGAATGGATGGAATGTAGGGGTGACCCGAATATCAAAAATGTTCATCCATATATGGTAAAAAACAAAAATACAAATATCTTTTTGTCTTTTTCAAAAATTTTATCAAACATAAAACAAAATCAAAAATTTTCTTAAAAACCAAAATTATTGTAGAAATTTTCAAAAAAAATCATAAAAACAAAGCTCTTTTTGAAATTTTTCAAAATATATCAAAAAGAAAAATATATTAATACAATGATAATACAATATAGAAATAGGAATATGAGCTATGAACATGATAACTCCTACACTATATAAAGTACTCATACTCAATCAACGAAGCAAATACCCAAAGACTTCCTAAGATCCTCAAATCTAAGTGCATATAAAGGTTTTAAGAAAATATCGGCTAACTGACGTTCAGTACTCACAAACCTAAAGGATACGACCTTTTCCCCAACGAGATCACAAATAAAATTCTCACGTATTCTAATGTACTTTGTGCGATAATGTTGGATCGAATTACGGTATATATGTATCTCACTCATATTATTACAAGAAATGGTCATAGTGCCTTCTGAAATCTCATAATCTTCCAACATTTACTTCATCCATAAGAATTGCGTGAAATAACTCCCAGCGAAAATATACTTAGCCTCTACTATGGACAAATATATGGAGGCTTGCTTCTCACTCAACCAAGAGACAAGAGCATTCTCAAAGTAAAAACACCCACCCGAGGTGCTTCTACAACCATCAATATCCCTGGCCCAATCGGCATCTGAATGGACAAATGGTCTTCGGTGTCAAAAGAATACCAAGTATCATAAGAAAGAGTGCCATTCACATATTTGATGATACGTTTAAGAGCGAGCAAGTGTTACTCTTTCGGGGACGCTTGGTATTACGCACAGACTCCAATGCTAAAGGCAATGCTAGTATGACTAGCGGTTAAGTAAAGAAGACTACCCATCACACTTTTATAAAGGGTTTGCTCTATGTCCTTGCCTAAAGTGTATTTGTTAAGCTTAGTCGATGTACTCATAGGGGTACGTGAGTGCTTAGCATAGTCTAAATCAAAAAAATTCATTTGGTCCCTAGCATATTTGGATTAAGATATGAATATCCTATCCTTTATCAAATGCACCTGGAGACCTAAGAAGAACGTAATATCATCAACCAAGCTCATCTCAAACTCTTTATTTATCTCCTCCTCAAAAGTGTGAGTATGTCGAGAGCACATGGATCCAAATACTATATCGTCCCCATAGACTTGGGCAACCAAGATAGCACCACACTTTCTCCTTATAAATAATGTGTTATCTATCCCCCTCTCTTAAAGCCATGAGATAAGTGATATGAAGTGAGCCTCTCGTACCAAGCATGAGGTTATTACTTCAAATAATACAAGGCCTTCTTAAGATAAAACATGTGTCCTGGTTTCTTTGGGTCTTCAAACCCCTTTGGTTGTTCCACGTAAAATTCCTCATGTATAATAACATTAAGGAAGGCACTCTTAACATACATTTAATATAACTTGAAGCGCAGATGACATGTTATGACGGGTAGTAAGTGAACGAACTCAAGCCCAACAATAGGAGTGAATGTCTCATAAAAGTATAAATCCTCAATCTGTGTGTATCCTTGAGAAACTAACCTAGCCTTATTACGGACTATGTTACCATTCTCATCCATCTTATTCTTATAGATCCACTTGATACCTATCACATTTGTCTCCCTAGTTCGGGGAATTAACTCCCAGACATTGTTCTTGCAAAATTGAATCAACTCATACTGCATAGAGGATATCCAATGCTCATCCTTGGGTGCTTATTTCATATTCTTGATCTCGACTAAGGAGGTGTAATAAAGATAGTTAACCACTTTCTGAAGTTGAGAACGAGTCTTGACACCTAGTCTAGGATCACCAAGGATAACAGAAATTCTAACCTAAAATAGTGGATCATCAAAATCAATAGTGGGGTCCACTGGGGTAGTGTGAGGAAGGATGGTATTGTCACCAGGGGTGCATCATCCTCACACTTGGGGTTAGGTTAAATAGATGCCGATAGCTCATCATCTCTAATTGTGACGTTTATAAAGTCCATAATCATTGAGCTTACTGTGACACCCCGCCTAATTAAACATCGGGTGATCAGGCCTTCATTAAATTAAAACAGGTTTCTCAAATGGTTCATTCTTAGCATTACTGTCGAAAACTTTTTAATTACTAATCCCCTAAGTAAAATTAGACCGGTGCCAAATTTTATCTTTCTTTAAAACAGATAAATCAACCAAACGGAACAAAGTACAAATAATCATGTACTGTAATTCAAACAACAAAGTAAAAGTACAACATAACAAAAGTATTACCGAATAAACCATCGGAAAAAAAAAATCCTAAACAATCAATAGAATAACCACTAGTCTGAATCTAACATCTGAGACTAATACCGGACAACAAGTCCATACATAGAAGAGTGCGAGATCCTGTGCTAGATCTGAATGAGAGATATCGTCTAGTCAAATCTTGTAAGCATCCACAGTACTACAGCTCCGAGTCTAGAATGGAATCATCACACATGGCGTCCCTGTGGCAGGACACCTAAAAGGTTTTAAAAATATTTTATAGCAAGAGTTAGTACTCAAAACATTTTGAAAATATTTAGCAAGCGTTTATCACAATATAAAATGCGATTATTGATTACACATGTTAGGTTCTCGTACACTCTCTTGAGTTACTCACTCCTCATCTTTTGTGCACACCTAACGTTCTACACTTAGTTTATCTAGCCATACTTCTCAAGCTAACTAAAACCAAAGTAGTGAACTGAACTTATCTGTACCCAAGTTCCAGTACCGCCCATACAGTACAACCGTTTTACTAACATCTCGCGTATGTTAAATAATTCCCAAGTAACATTTAATCTATGTTATTTCTCAAGACTTCTCATTTAGTTTCACTACTAAAATTACTACAGTTCTCACAATTGTTAACTTTCCCACTTATGTAATTAAGTTTCACTACTTGAATTACTAAATAGATTTTCTCTATCTAAAGGTGCATTTCGTAATTAAGTTTCACTACTTAACTTACCATTTCAGTATGTATCTTTAAATACATACTATATATCAATCTACTAATACACGGAAGTAAAATATCGTCAAGTATATATATTTCACACATAATATATACTAAATACCAGTCATTAGTATTTTGCCCTTTTTATACATGTAAAGGACTCTTAGTTCGGAATGATTCATCGACCCCAAGTAAGAATTGGTTCGGAATGATCCATCGACCCCAATTATTTTTAAAAATATATAAAATACACATATTCTGGTTCGGGACTCTCTCATCGCGACCCCAGTTCAAAGTTTGGTTCGGCATTTCTCATCGACCCCAAACACATGATAACTTTATGTTAGTTAGGAATGTCTCATCGACCCTAACATAATTAATTTAGGTATAATCTCCCTACCTAAAAGATCACATAATTCAGTAGGTACACGCCCGATCTATTAATCATATACGTACGTAATATTTTAATCTCATATATCTACCGTACAATATTCGCTTTACGATTTATCTCATTAATCGTATTTATTTGAGTATTCACACAACTCTAAGGGTCCTAGTTACCCCTTACATATAATTTTAGTAGTTATTTCTTACCATACTGGTCTATTACTTAAATTGAATTTACTTCACCCCGTAACTCAATTTTCGAAGTCCCCGATACTCTACTAAATCGGATTATTCTCCTCGGTTCGTAATCCAAGCCCTACACCCAATGGCCTTATTGGACCTCAACAATATACATACTGGTCTTATTCTTACTCCCAAATAAGTATAATGTAAATCCTAGAATACTCATTCATTCCCGAACTCAACGAAGGATTAAACACAAAATTTTCGGAAAACAGCTTTCGTCGATCGATCGACGGCTGGGTTCGATCGATCGACATAGTCGATCGATCGACAGTCCGAGATCGATCAATCGATCGAACAGGGGCAGACGCAGTCTTCTTCTTCGTTAAGATTTTTCCTCCATTAACAAATCTTCAAACTCCATTATAGTCCACCAAACTTTAACCCAATGATCCTAACATATTTCCTCATATACTAGGACAGTTTCTAACGTGTCAAATACATCAAAACTCCAATTACTTTAAAGAATTAATGAATTAAAACCCAGAATTTCTTGAAACCCTAGTTATGGTGTTCTTCCCATATTATCATTCAAAATCCATATTTTTATTCTGAAAATCATCAAGTCTAATCTGAATATTAATTCTCTACATAGTTTAAATCATTCTACATGCGATTCCTATCCCAACATGCATAAATATCATCTTTCTCCAATCAAAATATTGATTTAAACAAAACTATTCAAAAACCCTACACATGGGTATTATAACTTTATAATTTGCAATAAACAACTTGCCTTATGATCAGTAGGGTCTGATTTCGTGGTTCTTGTTGATGATTGATGATCTTCATCCTTCAATCCTTCTTCCCCAACAAGTTGATGGTAGAAATCCCTTTGAATCCTTCCCAAATCTTCTTTTTGCTTTAGAAAGTTGTGCCTCTCTTCTCTCTAATGGTATTGGTGTTGTCATGGGTGTTCTAACCCTAATTCATCTATCATACGGCTGATATAAAACTCTCAATTTCGTAGGTCTCCATACCCTCTTATGTTAAAAGACTAAAATGCCCCCGAACGGTCTCGGTTTAGCCCAAAATTACCCGGGACTCAACTAGTACCCCCGGGTATACTATTTTGACTAATTTGACCCTTCCGGACTCTTTGGTGACCTCTAAATTATCATTTGAGTCACTAAAAAATATTACTCGTTCTCACCCCAACGCGGTCTATACGCGTTAAGTAACTATTTACCACTCGCACTAAGTAAATAAAATGATGCAATATATACCGGTATCTATCTTTCGATTAATATACCATAATTACAATTTTAAATAAAACTCTTTAAATTACTACTCTTACGTAATTTAAATCAAGCCGATATTTTCTCATTTAATTCTCCAATCTAATTAAATGGAATATTTGGAATATTCAGAAATACGGGGTATTACACTTACAAGGTTAAACACTCGACAATGAATAATCTAAAAATATCCCCTCGTTGCTCTGGGAGTCAAACTTTCCTAAGTTCTCTTTATCTCTCAAGATATGGCAGGTACTCCTAAATACACAGAAATATGATGGGCTGGGCTTATTCCCTGTCCACAACTCATAAGGCATATGTAGTGTGTATGGAAGAAGATATACCCGATTCACCGTATGGCATACGGTACTCATTGCTTCTGCCCAAAAATGTCTAGGCATGTTTCTCCCTAAAAGTATGGATCTATCCATCTCTTGTATAATCTGATTCTTCCTCTCAACTATCCCATTTTGTTGAGGAGTACAAACGAATGAATATTCATGCTTGATTCCCATTCCATCACAATAGTTATCCACTCAGACATCTTTAAATTCAGTATTGTTGTCACTACGCATCTGATTAATAGTGAAATCGTGTCGAGCTTGTAGGACACGGCACTTGGTTGTTAAGAACTCAACCACATCGGACTTTTCCTTAATAAAACCCGCAATAGAGTATCTTGAAAATTCATCGACCATCACGAGAATGTATCTCTTACCACCTAAACTCTCCGAGCGAGTAGGACCCATAAGATCCATGTGAACTAACTCCAAAATACGTGTTGTGGTATTGGTATTCAACTTTCGATGGAGACTTTGAATTTATTTTCCTTATTGGAAAGGTCCCGAAATCAAAGAAGTTAGTTTCCCAAGCGACGGTAAGCCACGAACTACATGTTTTTTCACTAATCTCCCAAGATCTTTAAAGTTCACATGACCTAGTCGTTCATGCCAAAGGTCCATAGAGGAGACCGTGGCACTGTTGCACATAAAGGAGGACTTGGGAATTATCATATAGGAATTATATTCAATCCTCACTCCTTATGGTAAAAGTTTACCGGATCAATCATATACGTAACATTCGGACCGGTCAAACTTTATCACAAAGTTTTCATCACATAATTGGCTTATGCTAATAAAGTTCGCTTTCAACCCTTTTACATATAACATATTGTCTCGTTCAGTAAATTAGGATATCTTAAAACATCCATATCCTAAAATACTAGACCTGCTCCTATCTCCAAAGGTGACTTTGCCTTCCTTGCGATCCTCAAGGTTGGTAAAAAATGATATGTCACCGGTCATGTGCCTAGAGTACCCACTATTAAAATACCATTGGGAATTATTTTAAACATTGAGAGCAACATTCATAATAAGGGCTTTATCGTCTTGCTTATGTACCCAAGTGGAGGTAACATTTTATTTTCCCTTGTTGTTATTGGTTCTAGTCAGAGCATTAGAAACATTATCAATTGGCATAGACTTCCATTGAAATTATTCCATTAAGCTTTATGAAATTGTGACTAGGAACTCAACTTTCTCTCTAAGACTAGCAAAGTCGCTATAGTGATGCACGGGAAATTATGTACATCTATTTCTACCTAACTTGTATAAAAATTCCCTAAGGTGAACTCTCCTCTTTTAATAGGTGCAAACATAGACTTATTTGGGTCGACCTTGGTTCTTTTTCTTAGGTTAAACTCTATTTTGTGGTTTAGGTCGAGACCCATAAGGATCTACCATAAATTTAAGAACCGGTTTAGGTGCAGTATATGAAGTTGATGCACCGTCATAACCTATTCTTTGCCTCTCCTAAATCCTAAAGAGGGACCAAAGAGCATCTTTCTAACCTTCTTCGATGTATCTTCTATAGTAACCTTGACATTTCGGGCACGTTCGAGATCTTTTTTGAGTTGGGAAATATGGATTTTAAGTTTCTCACTAGTCTCCACGGATGCTTGAAGATCTCTCATAATACTAGACACTTTGTTAGTCAAGTAATCATTTTCAATCTCTACTAAAATGACTCTCTCTCCTAAGCAAACTCTCACCAAGGACTCTCTCTCTTGCCTCTTTCAACTCCCTTTCTAACAATAAACCTTTAAGCGTTAAACATTTGTTTTGTTTCTTCATTTTAAGTGACTCAGCGTAAAGCTCGACGTAAGAATGTTGAAGGTCACTCTCACTCTCACTCAAAATGTCATCTCCCTCACTTTCTCTAAAATGACAAGACTCGTTGTCAACATCATCATGTTTAGCATCTTCCTCTTTGACATGAGGTTCATTAGGTATACTAATATGACTAGCCATGAACACGATGAAATTACGTCCATGCGGTGACTCATCCCCCGAAACCACCGATTCAACATCGATATCACTAAGTGTGGCATTGAAGGCATCTTGGCCTTTGCCTTGTCTCTTTAATCTCGTAATACACTTGTGAGCTTTGTGACCCTTACCCTCGCACTCATAACATATCTCTTCATTTTTCTTAGGGTAATATTTTCTTTCTTTTTCAAAATTTTTCTTACCCGATTTATATTTTTTGTCTTTCTCAAAACTCTTATTTTCTTTGGAAGTGTTTTCTTTTTTAAGTTTGAGAAATTTTTGAATTTTTTTGCAAAAAGGGATAAATCATCCAAATCAAAATCATACTCAGAGTCAGACAACACTTCCTCTTTCTTTTTAAATTTAACTTTTAATTCAATTCCCTTTTTCTTAAGTTTAACGATTTGGGAAACATGTCGATCTCATACGTTTGAAGGTCTCCAATGAGTTTTTCTAACATAAGCGTATCTAATATATCCCTAATGAATTAAGCACGGTAACCTTAGGAATAAAACGGGTCGGAAGTGATCTCAATATCTTTTTAACTACATGCGTTTCAAAAATTCTCTCACCTAAATTAAAACGAGAGTTTATGATATCAGAAAATTGTGCATAAAATTCATCAAATGACTTAGACTCTAGCATGTTAATAATCTCAAACTGGGTGGTGAGATTTTGTATCTTATAAGATTTCACAGTATTGGTACCCTCGTGAGTGAGCTAGAGGGTATCCCAAGCTTCTTTAGACGTGGTGCACGTCATGATGTGGCGGAACTCATCAGGGGTAACGGCTATAGGAATGGAACTTAAGCAACGTGAGTTAAAATTACTCCATTTAAATTTCTCTTATGTCCAAGACGAAACAGGGTTTGGATTTATGACATCATCATTGGTCACTGTGAATGGTGTCCACCCTCTTTCATAAACAATCCAGACTCTTTCATCAATGGATTTTAAGGTAGACCTCATTCTAACTTTCCAGTACGCAAAATTTGACCCATCGAAAATAAGTATCCTATTATACAAATTATCCATAAAATGATATCGAAAAAAATTTATAAAAAATGATCACACAATATATTAGTGCAACCTGCTCTGATATCAATTTGAGATTGCGGGGATTCCATAGATTGATTTTTATCTTAGGCCAAACATATACAAATTTAATTTTAGCAAATTTTATCTTCAATTCATATAGTGTACATGTAGTGATGTAGTCCAAGTTAAATATTGCAAACCAAGCAAGAAAATATGTGAAAAGGTAAGAAAAATCCCTTTCGGGAAAAACCTTTTATTAAGCACTTTACCAGATTTGACAGACACAATACGACTTACAAACTCCTTAGCTTTCTAACTATAACATGTTATTTTTCAAGTCTTCTACAGCAACAACACAATCAAGCACTTCCCAAAGAAAATAGTCTTCTTTTAGTATCCACCGATCAGCCTTCTTCTTTAGCAATAGAGATGAACTCCATAAGGGTTCATGAACGTGAAAGGGTTTTTCTTGATTTGATAAAGTGATCTCTGAATTTCAAATGGGTTGGGATAAAAATTGGAAGAGTTTGATCACTAAATGAACTCTAAAAGGGTGTGTAAAAGCTTGTAAAGGAGTTCTTAAAGACTCTAATCCCGCATCTCTATTTATAAGGAAGTTAGTTGTAAAAGGATAAATATTAGAGATTTGGGTTAGATTTAATTGAAAAATAAAATCTCACGCGCTCGTTCGATCGACCAAAGTTCTGCGTTCGAACGATGTACCCTTTTTCATTTGATTAGGCTTCCAACGACAATCCATACAACATTCCATTACTTGACGTAAAATCATCTCGTTCGATCGTAATGACATACCCTATTTCGTTTGAATGACTTAAAATGATCCTTCGAAAGACATTTCAAAACTGACTAAAAGGCGTCGTCCCAGATTTCGTTCGAACATTTGAAATCTCCTTCTAACGACATAGCATAACTCGTTCGAACGATAAGTAAAACTCATTTTAATGAGTCGTCGGAATTTTCAAAATTTTCTTTAAAACATTTTGAAATGCAAAATCTTAAAAGGATGTAATCCTCTGGAAAAGTAAAGGCTTTACCAAACTACTAAATCTCTTCTGAATATTATTGAGACGAGCGATTCTTTAATCTTCCAAAAGTATTCAACTTTGTCTTCGAATATGTATAAGTAGTCATGATGGTGAAGTGTATGTGTAACGGGATAAGCTAAATAAAAAATAAACTGAACAATTCTAAAATTTGCTCTTACAAAAAGTGGTGATCAAAGATATCTCACTACAAATAATCAAAGAAAATAGGGTCCTTAAACATCCGAAAAAGACTCAAGCCAACATCTTTATATGGGGACTTCTCATGTCATCACAACCTCGTAGGGATTTCATCCTTAAGCAGTTTTCTCATAAAGTGGTACCCATATTCTCGATTCCATAAGAACTTATGGAAACCGTAGGAAGCTTAAACTTTGTGAAAATCATATCTTTCATGGATGTAGAAATGCTAAAGTTCAGTTCATGCCACAATGCTCTGAACATCATACTGAATGGAAATGGACAAACGATCCTCGTGGTCTTCATCGACAATGGATCATCTCAAAGGTCTGCCCTTTAAGGACAACAAAGTGTTTGGGAATTAAGCATAAAGACCTCACGCCGACAACGCAAGTCATCCTTTGACAATACCAGAAGAGATTTTTTGGGTTCTATTAAACTTGAACTTATGAAATTTGGGTAGCCATGCAACAAGTAAATATATTTGCCTTGAGGTAATTTAAATTAATGAAAGCAACCCATACACTAGTCGAGATGGACTAATAGTGTATAATTTATGTCAAAGAAAGGTTGGTGCCACAAATTGGTTGATAACCATTATCCCAACAATGATAAGGAAGAAGTTATCGTCACATTGGACGGGCATGAGACAAAAGAAGTAAAAGGCTACCGCAAGAAAGGATTGAAGGGGAACTAAAAGGCCATACCCTCCTTTAATGATAGCAATAGTGTACATCACAATCTCCCCATATTAAAGATAAGTGAGATCTTCGTCATTTCTAAGTATCCTAATGTTGACACATTCACGGATATCGTTGATGGTACTGAATCTCCTAAAGTTGTCAGTATAAAGGACATGGTATTTGTGAACTAAGTTCACATAAATAGAAGATAAAAACAAAGATGATAACAAGATGAAAGTTTTATAGAGGAAAATGGCAAAAATATAGATAGAGAATGGTATATGGAGAAGATGGATATGAAAATGAAAAATTCAATGGTGGAAAACCCCTTAACATGGAAAAGACAAATCGAAAAGAATGTATCATTCTAATGCTATATCTCATATTCCCTAAGCCACACACTTCACGCATCATTATGGCATGCAGATGTGCATTGAAGACGAATGCACTTTTAGTAGCCTAGGTATTATGTGAGTATCCTCCTCATTGTGATCCCACTACGCCTAATTGGGATATGTGTCGCTCCTTGAGGACTAGAGATAGTTTCGAGTAATTTAGGAAAAACTATGAAAGTCTATTTTTATTCTTTGACTCTCTCAATATATTGCATGACACACATAAAGCAACGAAAGTTTGACCGGTTTTTTTTAAATAGCAAAAAATATTTTTTTGAGTTGGGTCCCTTGAAATGTTTAAATATTACAGGAAAAAATCAGCTCAAAAATATTTTTTTTAATATTTTAAAAACATAATGTGCAAACTTAGTTTGCAAAGGAGTCTGCCTCCGCACTTAAAATATGTTTTTAAAGCAAGTTAGATCAACTTAACCTAGTTTAGTCGATCAAAAGTGATATGGTCTACCAAAACAAGCAAAACCATATTGACCAGTGAATTTATAAACCACTAGGAGGTTTAGTTAAAAGTAAAGCTTAGTTTACTAAACATGTTCTTTTAGTAGACTAAACCAATAACTAACTCCAGTTGCAAGGGCTATTTTTAGGGTTGTAAACGGATATTCAAAAATCCGCATCCGTCCGATATTTGAATCCGAATTTGTGGATATTTACCCGTAAATATGAAAACGGATACGAATATGGATACTCTATTAAAATATCCAAGAAAATGAATACGGATGCGGATAGTACTAGTATCCGACATGGATAATTCGTATCCGAGGTGGAGTACCATTTTATCGGATATTCATTTTACCGGATATCCGTATTCGTCAAACATATGTTTAACATATTACTAATAATATTAGTATTAGTATTACTAATTGTTGATGCAAAAAAGTATACTAAACCTAATTAATTGATCACAGATAAATTAAGTAAAACAAACAAGACACAAGAAAACTTTTTAAAGTGGTCCGGCTCAAGGGAATAGCCTACATCCACTGTTATGTATTAACTGCCTTTAGTTGTTTTTCAATCCCTTGCAATGAGGGTGATACAATGTATTTATAGCCCAAGGGGGGTCTTGATCGTTATCATGTGAAACGATGGAATGCCTTTATTTGTTAGGCATTTACATTAATACATAATGAGAATTAATTATATGAAAGCTGTCACTTCACAGGCAATACAGGCCGTAAGACTGTTGGCGCTTGGTTGATTATACAGAATGACTTTTCGATCGTTAGTCTAGCTTCCCAGTTGGTCAGTCAAAAACGTTGGTCGGGCTTTCCAATTGGTCGGGTAACTATGTTGGCCGAGCATCTCTATCATGCTGACTTGGATTTGTGCCACATGGGATGACACGTGCTGGCTTATAATTGGTCCATGTAGGATGGTAAATTTTGGTATCAACAGAACCCCCCAATGTTTCATACTTCAAGTTTATGCGAAAGTGTGTAATATTATGCTTTAGCAGTAGCTCGGGTTGTTTGGTTGACTACAGAGATTCCAGACTTATGAGATTTATTCACTTCACAGTTTTTTACCGCGAATGGAAATTTTGTAAATATTTTAAGTTTTAGCGAATACTTTTAGGGTATCTTTGTCTTTTCATCTGTTATCCATCGTAAATCCAATCGTCATTTGCTTTAATCATTACTTGGCCCAGTTTTCCATGCGTCTTATAAAAAGGGTGGTAAAAACTTCGATCATTTTTTACCTCTTACTTCTAATTCTGTTGTTGCGTTCTTTGCTTTCGTGTGATCATTTTCTTTTCTGTCTTCATTTCTTGTTGAATCCTTAAATCTTTGTAAGAATCTTTCTTCTCTTCTTCTTTGTTTTCTTCACCATGGTTTACTCTATCGAGTCACTTGATAAGTTCAGAAGTGATTTTAACATTCCATCTTGGGTTGTATTAGAACATCCCACTTTTCCTTCTGATTTTTTCTCTCTTGCTGAGGGTCATTGGTTTTCCTCTATTTTTGTTATTGAATGTGGCTTCACGTTTCCTCCCAATCCCTTGTGTTTGGATTTTTGTCAATATTTTGACATTGTACCTGTAAGAGTGGCTCCTAACACATGGAGAGTTGTTAATGGAGTTTATAAGTTAAATCAAATTTATGGAAACCATGTAGGGATTTCAAAAATTATGTTTTGTTATAAGTGGGTAACTAGTGATACCACTTTTTATTTGAAAACAAGGGCTATTAGTAAAGCTTTGGTAGTTAATATCCCTGATTCTAATAGGGATTATTTTGATCATTGGCTCGTTGTGAAAAATTGGCAATATTTAGTTGGAGGTGCCAAATAGTAATGACTTAGATGTCCAATCTTTGGCAATGGAATAGGTTGTTTTATGTTTTAGTAAATTTGCCTTGTTTATATTTGACAAAATGTCATACTGACTGTTGTTTTATAAATTGTTATTAGTTGAGCAAAAAAGAAAGTGCCCCAAGGAGAGTGAAGTAAATTTAAAGGAGTTGAATTTTATCTAGAATCTTTATAAGGTAGTTACTGAAGAGCACGTTAGGTTTGTTTCCTATCTACTCCAGTACAACAACACCATTTCCTCTTTTATTGCCAGACATGTTGCATCTCCTGCTCTGGTAATTGATCTTGACCAAGAGGTTCTTGTTGATTCTGACACTCCTCTGTCTAAAATTATGAAGAAGGGGAAGTTTCCTGATCTCTGCAGTGGTGTTGCTTTTGGCTCCCAATCATCTGCTGAAGGAGCTAAGAATAAAATAGAGGATGTTATGAAGCCCCCAGGATTTCAGTTCCCAAAGATCCAGATCCCAAAGACCTGGTTCCTAAGGGTGTAGCTCCCAAAGAGGTAGAGGTTCCTATGAAGATACTTAAGAAAGGGCTTACAGAGATACAAATCAATCAAGTGATCGACCAACTATCCTTGGTTGATTTTCCCTTATCTAATGATGTTCTACCAACAGTTATGACTCCTTGTTTGGCTAAGAGGTTGATCAAGTCTGGTACTCTTCCAAACCGTAGGGGGTGGATGCCAAGCTCCCCAAAATGAAGGTCTCTAAATTGACTGCTCAGAACCTTGCATTAGTAAGTAATTTCCATTGTCTTGGTTTGGTTGTCATTTACATTCTTCATGTGATCACTTTAATATTCATTTTTTGCAGTTCTTGGTACACTTTAATAACATGCTGAAGAAGGATGATGCAATTAAGGCTTCTTCTTCGAATAAGGTGGAGGAAGCTCTGTCTGGTTTGAAGAAGTCTCTACTTGAGTCTCAGCAGGCCTTGGAGACTGAAAGAAGTGCTTGGGCAGAGAAATTAAATATAGTCGAAATGAACCTTTAAACCTCTTATACAAATGCTCGCGAAGATGAGCGCGGGGCTAAGCAAGATGGGATCCATAAGGATAAAGTTATGCACGAGAAAGAGGAAGCTAAGCGCTAAAAAGAGGAAGTTGAGCATAGGGTAGAAGAAGCTGAGCGCAAGGCAAAGGCTCTTGAAGAGCTTGTGTCCTCCGTTAGAGCTAAAAGAAGGGTTATTGTGAAGACCTCCTTCGGTGTTGGTTGGGACAAGGGTTGGAACAAAGCCATTTTTACTGCTTCTGCTCAAATTGAGTATGTGAAGCAAAAATGTTTCAGAGATGGTTGGGTTGCTTCCCTTCAAGAGTTTAAGACAAATGGAGACTCTGAGCTTTTTCAGAGGTATATTCATGGGCCTCCTCCAATCATTGAGGAAGAGGTTGAAGATGAAGCTTCTTATGATGAGTCTTCAGTTGTGGTTGAGTCTTTTGCCAAACATCCTGAAGTCCATGAGACTTCTATTCCTCTAACTGAGCAAACCGAGGAACTTCAACCTACAGCCCCTTCTTCTGAGCAGAGCAAGAAGGTTAAAAGTGATAGGGAGAAGGTGTAATGTTGTTCAGAATTTTTTTTTCTTTCTCTTTTATTGTTTCTTTTTCCTTTATTTTGATTGTACTTGAACTCGCTATTATTAATAAAAGAACCTTTTATTGTTCCTTTCTATCTTTTATTGATTATAGTTGTTCTCTATTCTTACTGGTGATTGGTGATTATTTCTTCTTGCTAGTCTATTATGAGGATGGAGCAATTATCTTCCCATGATACCGAGCTACTGAGGAAATGCAATACTTTTTTCAAAGTTATCCATATGGACTTATCCGATGAAGAACTTACTTAGTTGCTCGGTGATGATGCTTCAAAACAAGTCAGAGAATCCTATAAATATTTTAAGTACTTACTTGATCTGGCGGTAGCAAATAATGTTACCTATTATGTAATGATAGAAGAACTTCAAGAACAGTATATAGAATCCACTGTGCTGCTACATCAGAGCTATAAGAAGAAGTATCAAAGTTTGAGTGTAGGTCGGGGCTATGATAAGTTTGTCTCCATTTATAATAAGAAGGAATCTTTACTTAAGCTTGAAATTGAAGAAACTAGGACCATTGCCAAACTCCTGAAAGAGGAGAATAGTAATTTGAGGAATGAATTGAATCTTCTGAAGTCTTCCTCTGGAGTTGTTGTTACTACTACCAATAAAGGTCATTCCTTTTAGAAGCTGAGAATACCACATTGAGAGATGAATTGGAGGCCTTAAAAAACATCAAGTCTGCTTATTCTTCTCGAGCTAGAAATAGGGTTAGTCGAGGATCTACAGAGGAACTGAGGACCCAACAGGACCTTGTCAACCAATCTTCACAGTTAAAAGCAAAGGATCGAGTTATTTCAGAGATGTCTCAAAAACTTCAAACTTTATCTGAGCAGTTATCTACTCAATCTTCTCAATTGGAAGCTAAGGATGGGGTACTGAAGAAATTGCAATCGCAAGTTGATAGATTAACTTTCCAATTCCATAAGCAGCCCAGATAATTTTGGATGGGTGGTTATAATGAAGCTTTGGGATATTATGATGATAGAATCCAACAGGCCCAAAATGAGTCCTAAAAATAGAGTTGGATTAATGCTTTAACTGTGCTAAAGGTGGATGGGAATAATTCTTTGTGGGATTGGTATGATCCAGGATTGCTGCAGCTTGACAATCCTCCATTTAAGTTGGATGTTAATTGGGTACCTATTCAGTGTGTTCCCAATGTTTGATTTCCAAGTACTTGGGGGATTACGAACTACATGACAAGCTTGAGATCGTTCATCCTCCTCATTTTCTTGACTGTCCTAGTAGTAGCAATACCAGGATGCTTCGGGAATATAACTTCATCAACTCTCCTTTTACTTCGGATGATCCTCCAGCTGACATGGATCATGTTTTTAAAGTTGAAGGAAAATGTCCTGTAGAATAATTTTTTGTATTTTATTTTTTCATATAATATGTAATCATTTAAATTTAATGAAAATCTTATTTTATGAATGGATCAACTTTTAGTTAATCTTTGAATGTCTGTGAATATTTTTCTAGTCTTTGACTATGAATGGATCAACTATTTTAGTTAATCTCTATTTTTTCACCAATTATATTGATACTCTTAGGATTATCCTAAGTTTTATACCAATTATCGATGCTTCACCATGGTTCTACTAATTTACCTAAATTTTATGGTAATTGCACTAGTTACCTTGGTTTCCAGGCATGAGAGGAACATTTGTCCATCTTTTAGCCCAGTTTAGATGAACATTTGCCATCCAACCTCTTCTTCAGTCGGTTCAGCAAAATTCTATTAGTTACCTCTGTTTGGTCGTTGCATTGAGGATGGCCAGGAACATAGTGGATTTTTTTTACATTGGATTGGACGCAATAAGCAGCGAATTCTTTATTGTCAAACTGTGTACCATGATCAGTTATAAAGGCATAAGGTAAGCATACCTACATATAATACTTTTCCAGATGAACTGATAAACCTTTTTCATAAGACATATCAATCAATGGTTCGACTTCCAACTATTTTGTAAAATAGTCAACATCTACAACCAGGTACTTGAACCTTCCTCGGGTGGTTGGCAGGGGTCCGACCAAGTCAATTCCCCATATAGAAAAAGGACATGGTGAAGTGATTAGTGTTAAGAGAGCTTGGGAAGCCTTGCGTATGATAGAAAATCTCTGGTACGTGTCACATTTCTTCGCAAAATCTGCACAATCTGCTCGCATGGTTGTCCAGTAGTACCCTTTATGTATGTATTCTTTGTAACAACGTTCTTCCTGCTACATGGGCTCCACGGGATCCTTTATGGACATCTTCAATTAAACCCTTTACCTCAGTTGGATGCACACATCGTTGTAGACCAGCAGTTAATCCTCGTCTATATAACACACCACCATCTAGCACATACCTTGAAGCTTTGTATTTCAGCCTCTTAGCTTTAAGTGTATCAGCTGAAAGAATCTCATCTTCAATATATAATCTTATGAGGTCCATCCAAGATGGCCCCATATCAACTGCAATAAAGTTGACCATCAGATCTTCATCAATGCTCCTATTAGAAAGTATCTCAATAGGAATAGTTCTTCATATTTCCGTTCTGGTTGTTGAAGCTAACCGAGAAAGTGCATCTACTCGGGCATTTTCTAATCTCGGAATCCTGACCATCTGAACTGCTATCAAGGTGGCAATTACTTACAAAGTTTTAGCCAAATATATGGTCATCAGTTCTCCTTTCGCTACATATAAACTGAACACTTGATCTACAACTAACTGTGAATCATTATACACCACAACTTGCTTGACGTTCAATGATTTAGCTAGATTTAAGCCAATAATTACAACTTCGTACTCTGCTTCATTATTGGAGGCTTGAAATTGTAAACGTATAGCGTACTCTATGTCTATCTCGTCTAGAGTATTGAGAATGATTCCTGCTCCATATCTATTTTCACAAGATGACACATCAATATACAGACTCCATAGTAGGATACTTTTGTCAAATGCTTGGTTTGTTAGAGTCCCTTGATGGAAAATTTTATCCTTCGCCTCCTCATATTTCTTCTTCATTTATTGTACTCCACTAGGCGATTCTGGTACTGCCAGATCCAAATACAACTTTTCTCCCAACATTAGTCGAGAAAGTAATAGTGGTGCTCCCAGGTACTTCTTCAACTCCAGGAATGCCTTTTCACATTCATCGTTCCATTCAAAGGTTTTTATGAGTACCTTGAAGAATGGAAAACATTTGTCTGTTGCTCTTGACATGAACATGTTGAGTGCTGCTACGTGCCCAGTTAGTCTTTAAACATCTTTTTTACTGGTTGGGGACTTCATTTTGATCAGAGCTTTAATCTTATCTGGATTGGCTTCAATTCCCCTTTGATTCACTATATACCCAAGGAAAATTCCCTCCAGCGCTCCTAAGACGCATTTAGTGGGAATTAACTTCATTTGGTGCTTTTTCGATTAATCAAACGCCTGGTTAAGGTCGACAATATGATCAGCAACTTTTTTTCTTTTAGTGAGCATATCATCAACATCACCTCCATTTTCTTGCCTATCTGCTCCTCAAATACTTTGTTCACCAGGCTCTGATAAGTAGCACCTGCATTTTTCAGACCAAATGTCATAACATTATAGTAGTAAGTTCCTCAGAGAGTGATAAAGAAAGTACGTTCTTTGTCTTCTGGCTTCATTTTGATCTGGTTATAACCAGAATATGCGTCCATGAAACTCAACAATTCATACCCTGAAGTAGCATCTACCAGTTGATCAATTCGTGGCAAAGAAAAGTAATCCTTTGGGCACACTTTATTTAAGTCAGTAAAATCCACACACATCCTCCACTTATTGTTCTTTTTTTTTACCATAACTACATTGGCCAACAAATCAGGATACTTCACATCTTCAATAAATAAAGCTTTTTGAAGCTTCTCCACTTCTTGTTGTATAGCCTGGTTCTTCTTCGGGCTGAAAACTCTTCGTCACTGCTTCACGGGTTTGACTTCCTTACTGACATTAAGTTCATGACACAAAAAGTTTGGATTTATGTCTGGCATATCGTCGTGACTCCAAGCGAACACTTATTTTCTTTGCCTCAAGAAATTTGTCAACTCCTGCTTAAGAATTGGTTCCAATAGTGCTCATATTTGAGTTATTCGTTCTGGTTTATCATCATCCAGAACAATGCTTTCTGTTACCTCCATCACTTGACCTTTTACAAGATCAGATTCATCTGATGGATCTAAGGTTTTAACCTCAGACTCGTTGTTCGGCTCAGTTGTATCCACTTGATAAGTGGTTGTTTCCCGTTTGTCCTCCAACATATCTTCTTCCTCGACAGAGGAATAGTAGCACTCTCGAGCTACTTTCTGGTCTCCTTTCACTACTCTAACTCCAAAGTTGGTCAAGAATTTTAGGCATTGATGAGCATTTGAGGGTACATCTTCGAACTTTTTTAGACCAACTCTTCCCATGTTTATATTATTAGCAGAATGAACATTTTTGTCCATTACAAATAATCTTACCTTCTCTATCCTTCTCGCCGGACAAGTCCCGATCAACACATTCAGCTTGATACATCCCAGAGGAAACACCTTTTCTCCTGAGAATCCAATGAGTGTCCTATGATATGGCTCCAGTTGACTGAGTTTTAGACCCAAACTATCAAAATAGGGATAAAACATGATGTCTGCCAAACTACCATTGTCCACCAATGTTCTTGCTACCAATACTTCTTTCATCCTTACTCTGATCACTAAAGGATCATCATAAGGATACAAAACTCCTGATAAATTATTTTTGGAAAATCCAATTACGAGCTTATCCTTATTAACTTTTCTTGGTCGGTCCTCCTCGACGAGGTTGATACGCTGGATATAAGAACACGCTTGAGCCTCATTGAGGTAAGCCTTCCTTTCAGCTGTGTGATATCCTCCTTCGGCATCTCCACCTGTAATCATATTACAATCAAAAGATCCAAAACTTAGTGTGAATACCTCACGTTCCGGTTGTCTAGGTTTCTTAGGAAGATTGGGATCATCTTTTGGATCATCATCGTAGTTCCTCTTCTTGTCTTCTCTGGGCATAACTGGTGATTTAGATCTCTGTCGACCTCTTCCCCCATTTCTTCCCCCATTCTGTCGGTCAATAAATCTATCTAGTTTTCCTCTTCAGATGAGTGCTTCTATCTCATTCTGGAGGCCAATGCATCGATTGATAGTATGACCATGATCTTTGTGAAACTCACAATACTTGGACTTATCCCTCTTATCAGCAGGCGACCTTAAATTTTCAGGCCAACTCAAATTATTACTGTGCTTGATTTATTCCAATACATGATGTATATCCACTATCAAAGGAGTGTAATTAATGAATTTCTTGAGCTGATCTAGGCCTTCCTTTCCCTTCAAACTCCTGCGCTCATTATAATTCTTGTGCTCCTTCTTATCTGACTTCCCTTCTGCTTTTGCTTCCGCTTTTGCGTCTGAATTCTTTTTAGCAGCCATAGCTTCCTCGGCGTTCATAATCTTCGCTGCCTTGGCCATCAATTTTTTCATCGTCTTTGGTGGATCTTTTGCCAGAGTATAATATAATTTATCAGGGAGCAAACCACTCATAAGAGCAGTGATTGTTGTCTTCTCTTCATAATCAATTACTTCTAGTTTCTGATTGTTGAAACGAGTGATGCAATCCCTGGTACTTTCTCCTTCCTTTTGTCTTACACTAAGTAAATGAGCTACTCGTTTCACTCGTTTTGCTCCAAAGTAAAAATTACCAATGAATAGCTCGGCTAGTCATTAGAAGTAAGAAATTTGCCCCCGAGGAAGGCTGTTGTACCAGATTTGAGCAAATCCAATGATTGTTCCTGAGAACTCCCTACATCTCATCTCATCTAATCAGGAACAGCATAGATGTCAGTAGCTTCTTGGTATTGCTCTATATGGAGAACTAGATCAGTCTTCCCATTATATTTGGGAGTGACTACTAGAGCTTTAAACTTGGTCGACGTAGGGAAATCCACGATGGTTTGCACAAAGGGGGACCCATTAATAAAACTTCTTTGAAGGGGATTCTTGGCTTTGGCCATTTCACCTAATCTGTCTTCCAAACGTTGAATGGAACCTTTCCAAGCATCACTACTAGCGCCATGGATAACAACTCTTTTATGCCGACCTCCAGATCTTGCTGAACTTTCTTCGTGTGAACCTTTTCTCTAACTAGATCTTTCAGTCCATCGAGTATTTAATCTGGATTGGGTTGAACCTTCCCTTAGATCACTTGGTCGTCGAGTATTTCTCGACACAACCCGTAGGGAATTTCCCTAGGGTCCTAAACGATCGAAAGGTGAGGCCCTACTTAGCCTTTCTAAGGCACTCAATCGTTTTGGGATGAGAGATTGTCCATCAGTGGAATTAGTGACCATAATAGAAAAGTTTGCTCCATGTAGATATGAAGGATCCCTGGAAGTTCTAGAATGACTATGACCAATACTCCTTGTTGGAGGAGGTGGCATATTCCTGTGATTAGATTGTGCTGGCACTCCAGTTTGCAGAGTTTGGGCCAACTGTCGTATAGTATCCTGCATGGCCTCTTAACCCTTGGCCAGTCTAGCCATAATTTCTTTCAAATCATTATTATTAAGAGGGGAAGAGGGATTAGGCGGGATTCCCTCATTTCTAGTGCTTGATTCTGAAATTTCGTCCATGGGTGATGAATGATGAATGAGTGAAAATATTTAGCAATACGTTTCCACAGATGGCGCCAATCTGTTGATAAAAAAAGATAGACTAAGCCGAATTAATTGATCACGGATAAATTAAGTAACAAACAATACACAAGAAAACTTTTTAAAGAAGTCCGGCTCAAAGAAATAGCCTACGTCCACTGTTATGTGTTAACTGTCTTGAGTTATTTTTCGATCCCTTGCAATGAGGGTAATACAATGTATTTATAGCCCAAGGGGGGTCTTGATCGTTGTCATGTGAATGATGGAATGACTTTATTTTTTAGGCATTTACATCAATGCATAATGATAATTAATTATATGAACGATGTCGCTTCACAGGCAATAGAGGTTGTAAAACTGTTGGCGCTTAGTTGGTTGTACAGAATGACTTTTTTACCGTTGGACGGGCTTTCCAGTTGGTCAGGTAACTATGTTGGCCAGGCTTCCTTGTTGGTCGGGCTTCTCTATCATGCTGACTTTGTGCCACATAGACACGTGTTGACTTGTAATTGGTCCATGTAGGATGGTAAATTTTGGTATCAACACTAATAAAATAATATTAAAAAAAACATAATCATTTATTCCCTAAAACAAAACAAACACATACTCCAGTCAAAACAAAAACACCCTAAAGTTATTATTTTGGGGGTATATTATAAAATGCCATGTATTATTATTTTATTGAGTATATTATCATGGAGTTATACTAAAGTTACAATAAACCCTATCACACACAACATACACACACTAAAGAAGATATACTCTACTCAAAACAAAAAATCTCTAATTCCATTTCATTTCTCTTTCATATGAAACAGGAGAAAATAAACACTCATTTCACTCCACAAAAAACTCTCATTCCTCCACCTACCCCTCCAACGCATCAGCCCTCCGCTGCTCATCAACCCCACCACAGCTTCTCATCAACCCCTCTGTTTCGCATCAACTCCGTCGCTCTGTCGTTGCGCATCCCCTCCTCTTACAACATAAAGTTAGCAACAACAAGTACATATAAATAAAAATACAAATATATAACTATATTTATATATTATTCATGTGGTTGTTCATTAGTTTCCTTAATTATAAATAAATATACGAGAGAAACAAAAAAAGTAAAGAGATGGTTTAATTGTTATGAGAGTTGAAGTTAACAATAGGCATATTATATGCAAAATAAAAATGTATACTTATTAAAATAAAAATATCAGTATGTTTTTAAGGCTAAAAGGTCCATGAGGTTATCATTCTCAATAAATTTAATTTAATCTAAAAGGTGCATATTTATATCTATAGTTATGGAATGGCACTGTTATTTTTTTTTTTTTGTTGACTTTAAGCTTATATGGTTGTAAAGTATGGCTTATGGAATGCTATTATTATTATGGAAGCCCTAATTATTGATGTTAGGAGGTAGTAATTTTGTTATATATTTATTTGGATTGGATTGGATTTCATTAGATTGGATATTTTAATAGTTATTTTTTGCAATGGCTAAACAATGTAAACAGATACGGATATTATCCAAATCCGAGGTATCCGAGCGAATACGGATATGGATAGTTGTTTTAACTATCCGGGCGAATACGGATAGTGCATCCAGATAACGGATACGGATATGGAAAACAGGGTATCCGATCCGTATCCGTCCGTTTACCACCCCTAGCTAGTTTTTAGAAAGAAAAAAAAAACTCAAGGCCAACTTCTTTTCAACAAGTCATAAAATCTAGATTTCTTTATCATGTTATAAATATCTCATAAAACATTATTTATACTTGCACAAAGTTCATAAATAATACCAAAACATCAAAGATTCATTCCAACACTTATATCAAGAATCCGTATGGATTTCAAAAGAAATAAAGAGAATATATTATCATACACATTAAGTCATTAACTTACCAACAAATAAGTGATATACTTCTTGAAGAGAGAAATTTCATTCAAGCAAAGGTTGCCTTAGTCAAACAACTATTAATATAATTAACTCCATTGTATCTTTTCGACTGGTATTTCCATTATACGAAGAGTCAAGGAAGGTATCCTTGGACTTGGTTGTTTTTTATTGAGCACGAAAGGACCTACCTTGTCAGTTGCGATTACAATGTGTGAAACATCCTTGTAAGGTGTTGTCGCCTCCTTAGAGAACCGAAGATAGTGAAGTTACTGAGTGTCATATCGATGTGAATCTAGGCAAGACCGAACCACATTAAAAATATTGGTTTCCAAAATCTCTTAACTCTTTCTCTATTATAAGATTGATTGTTTCCGGATATCATCTTTCGTTATTTCAAGAAATAAGATAAAAATTATTTTCCATTAATTTTATAACATTTCAATTCACCCCCATTAACTCTTAAAATGTCTTTTGGGCCAACCTGTCCCTTTAAAAGAATATCCACTTCGTGTCTCTTATATATTGGGTGTTTCTAAGGCCACCCCAATTAATACTTCAAAATACCACAACTCTTTTCTATTACAAAATAGCACTTAATTTTAATAGTTACTTCCAAATACCACCAAAGGGCCACATATTTAAAGTTGAAAAAAATCATTTACTCACTTTCTCTCCTTCTCTCTACACATTGAAACCTCTCAACTTCTCAACCTTTCAACTTCAAAACCTCTCAACTTCAACTACAAATTAATCCAATTGTCCAAACCTCTAAAGCTTCAAAGATCTTCATCAAATCATCATCCAACACCATACAAGCAAGATTATAATCATCAAAACATGTATAATAGACATTGTTTGATATATTATTCATTATAAAAAATATGTTAAACCCTTGAAAAACATATTAAACCTATTAAAAATATGTTGAACAATAATAATGTGTTCATTTTTTGTGAAAAGAATGTTTAATACTCCTCATATGTTGAGAAAACACCACATAATCAATAAATCCTAACATACAAAACCCTAGTTGATAACCCAGTGATTCGGTATTCCGATCCAAGTAAAGACCCAAACTTCATCATGTTTGTCCCGAACCAAATATGGTATGAAAAATTAGATTCAAACATCATTCGGTATAATTACCCTGAGTTTATGCATTTAATTCGGCATAATTATCCCGAATAAATGCATTTCATTCGGTATAATTACCCTGAATGAGACTTTTCAGCAAAAAAAGTATATATACATTCCATTCGGCATAATCCCCCCCCCCCCCCCGAATATATGCATTTCATTCCGCATAATCATCCCGAATATATAATTCCATTTGGCATAATCATCCCGAATGAAAAAATTTCTGCAAAAACAAAATTAATTTTGATTCGGGATAATCACCATAAAAATCATTATCTTTTTCGGGGGCCCGATACCGAACCACTATAATGTTCCATTTTCATGTTTAATTTTTTCTAGGGTTAAAAATAACATAAAAAACGTATTTGTGCAGCAAAAATTACCACAAACATAATATTTTAACATTTTCATTAGTTTTAGAGTTTGCCCGCACCCATTGTTAACACATTAATTAGCTGTTGTAACTTCAATAAGGTAACTTCAATGATAAAACCCTAGTTATTATGTTGTTTCAATAATTAATATGGTAATTTGTTAGTGAAGTTTGTATAGTGTTCGAATCGGAAGTTTATGTATGGTTTTGAGTGAGAGAATGGTTGAGAGAAAGTTTTGTTGAGAGAGAAAATGTTTTGGAAGAATGGTTGGGAGGTAGTAAAATATATATATATATATATATATATATATATATATATATACTATGTGGTGGCCCTTAGCAAAAAAATGTAAAAAATCTCTTTTGGTATTTTGAAGCATTTTTTGTGGTGCCCTTAGAAACACCCTATATATTTTGTCTTTCACAAGTAATAGACCCGCGTTTGTTGGTAAACCAACAATCGTATGTTCACTTATAACATAAAACATGCAAGACAGCTCTATTATTTGATTGATAGTTTTCTAGTTTACTAAAAATTGCATTTAAGCCCTTTGAACTTTTGTAAATACATATATAACCCAACCAATCAATTCCAAAATAGTTTTGGTAACTTCATCTTATGGTCATAATGATTTAATATATGTTTTACTAAGTTTTTAGTAGATCTAACAATATTATAAAAGTATAAGAAAATATATTTTAACCCGTAATACTTTTTAGGTTTTATTATCGCTTTGCCTCTCGAGATGATGTCAATATCATACATAACACCTCGCTTTTAAAAAATTGGACTTACACTCCAAATTATAACGGAAGTCTAACACTAATTAACTGTGGTCTTATTAACCCCTAGCAATAGAAGGTCCAAAAAACTATTAATCTTCTTCTTTACAATATGGGATAGACGGGCATAAACGAACGTTTAGCACAAACTGATACCATCAAAAACACACTAGCAACTTGTAAACTTTGTTATAGAAAAAGAATAATGATGTGAGTACCAAAAATTTTCCAAAACCTCCCCCAAAAGTGACGTGGATTCCACTTATTCTCTCACTTACCTATTAAGTGTTGCCTTGTAGTATGGGTCTCGCCAGGACACAAAAATCTATTACTTTGGGGGGAGGTTTTGGGGGATTTATTTGGGACTCATAGGAGGACTCATAAGAAAAGCACACTGGCAATGTCGTCTTTCCCCAAAACCACTACAAGTCGCTAATCATCATCCTCTAACACAATCAATTTCGAAATTATTTCTTGATTCGAACCAAAATCACTGTGAACCCATATCAAAACAATTTGAACATCGATTCAATTTCAAACATACCCAGGTCAGAACAATTTGAACCCATATCTGTTTGTTCATCTCTTTGGTGTAATTTAATCTGAGAACTTATAGGTCGCATTTAGTTGTCCCAAAATTACAAATTGACCCATGTAAAAATTGGTTCATTCACAAATTGGTTCATTAATTATGTTTAGTTTCATTAATGAAATGATTCCTTAATTGACCCATTTTAGCTCCTATGTAAAATCTGAAATTTGAGTATTTCACAAAAAACGTGAAATGCATCCATTTGAAATGGGAGTCACAAAGTTCATCATGCTTCTCCCTCCCTCCCTCTCAACTCGTTTTTAACTTTTTGTTCTGATCGAAACTTACCACCAATTTCAGATTACTAAATATCATCAAAAATTGGAGTTAAACTCATTTCAAATCATCTCATTTACAATTCACCAATTCACAATGAACTAATTTACATAATCAAACAATTAATCAACCAAACGGGGCCAAACTGATTTCGAATGGGATCCCAAACGGAATCCAAGTTGGAACGATTTGAACCCATCTTTTTCACCCATTAATTAGTTTCAAACAATCACTAATAATCAGGAGTTGTAAGCTAGCAAATTCGAACAATTTGGGATTGAACCTACTTATATGCAGTTCAAAGTCTCCATAGTTTGATTTGGTCCAAAGTAGACCAGCAATTTTTTTGGTTTATTGGGATTGAATTTCGTTTGATTAGAAAGCACGGTCTAGTGTCTTAAAATTAGGGTTTGGGTTAGCTTAGGAAGAAGGAGAAAGGGAGAAGAAAGTGAGGGTATTTGGTCATTAAAAAGTACAATTATCAATTATTGAACATAGTTAACGGTGTTAGGCTTTCGTTATGATTCGGGGATAAGTTTAATTTTTTGAAAATCGAAAAAATTAAGTCTATTCAGGGGCAAAAAAAAATACTTTTTATGAATGAAATGATCACACATAAGCATGAATTCGGTTTAAATGAAATTAAAGACAACTGTTACAAAGATATTTACTCACACATTCTTTAATCTTAATGGTTGTGTAGAAATTTTTGAATAGTGTTTGACACTGTGATTTTTTCTTAACGATTCATCTTCAAAAAGGCCGAGTTTTTTCTTCAAGCTTTATGTCTTGATCATGATTTTTTTTCCTCATCTCTTTAAGCTTGTGATATTATGTCAAGTTTCAATATGATATACACATTCTTAATTTAACACAAATGTTATATAATATTAATTCAATATTATGTTTTTATCACAATTATAAAGAACATCGTTGGTTGAAACCATAGGATTTAAAGTTAGATAACTATGTAATTCACCCCTAACAATCAATCGATAGTGATTACTCTTATCCTATTTTTCATCCGTCAAACTCCATGATGATCACATCATGAGCGATAGCGCCTTTCTAACCCCATCATTACATTTTAATTGTCAAACTTTAGTCTGTAACTAGTGTAGCACTAACCGCTGCCCAATCGCTGCCCAATCACTACACTTCATCACATATCCTTAGTAGACATTAGAGATTTTTAGTATCGGTAGGACACCTCGGTGTCAATTAACCCGTGAAGAGTGTAAGCGCTATTGGCCACCAATTATTACATTTCAATCGTCAATCAACATTTTCAACTTCTTATGTTGCTTTGTCACCTCTGTGTTGAATGAATCTTCATCTAATTAAAAAAAAACTAATATTGATCCATCACATTACGTCGATAGGTTTCCCATCATTAACCCTTTCTTCCAGATCAAAGTGTTCATCTACCCTAGACTTGAGACTCTAAAACTAGTTGGACTCATCCTCAAAATTAATCTCCCAGTGAAATTTCTCTCAGGCCTTTGCGTTGATTTTAATTCATCTACATATTTCGTAAATGAATATGTGAGTGACAATTCGATAAAGATAACATATAATATAAGCAACAATAGAACATTAACCATGTTTGTAATACAACTTTATCTTATCAGGGGTTGCAATGGTGTAACTCGAAATATGAAGGTTGAGAACACTATAAAAGGGAGGTATAGATGCAAAATATCTACCACTACAAACCTATACTTCCAATGTGGATGGTATTAAAGAATAATGAAGAAATTATATACGAAAGTGTTTCCCTTTACCCACAAATCGAAATAAGTTAAAAGGTACAAAAGCTCACTGTAAATAAGAAATGTTAAAACAAAAGGTATGATGGGATCAGGCCCATCAAACTGTAAAATTGTAAAACAAAAAGATTTCCACAACTAAACCTCCCTCCCCCAATGCATTTACTACCATTCTGCCATCTCAAGAAAATGGTACATAATTATCTCCGTATTGCAATAGGATATGAAAGGAGCAACACAAACACGGTACAATTCAAAATCAAATAAACTTCCAACAAGGTGGTATGTTATCCCCCTTCACTGCTTTCTTCTGTCCCTTGCACTGCACCGCGAAACTGTTTAAAAGATGTATGTATACCACCAAGGAAAACGACATACGATCTGCAGCATTCAATCGTTACAGTGTTCGACACCAACAACAATCAATCTTGACTGTTCAAAACCAACGTCGCAACCCTCTTTAATGATATGTATGCTTTGGCTAGATCAAAGTCTAAATGTGCAGCAGAGACAAATAATCTGATTCCCACAGGCAGACTGCATTTATCAAGGAATGATCTTTTGGTAGTCACTACAAAAACAGAGTCTTCCTTCAATACCTGCAAATGCACAAAGTATTCAAAACCATGGGGAAAAGGAAATTCTGAATTTTTGAACCCCAAGTTCAGATTGAAATTAACTTTAGTCCCATTTGCTTTGATCAATTGAATCTTGGCCTCTATGTTACGCTTCTGTTTAATAGATCGTTACAGATAATAACCAAATTGACAGTTGGGACTGAAGTCTAATTACATTTTTCCCTCTGGATCATTTATAGTCGTCATTTGTTAGTCAAAAGGTACTAAGAAAATATCACACTTTCCACAGCTATCCTCCAACGAATTATGAATATCTTTGGAAAGCAAAACATGCACTTAGATCATTGCTATCCGTGGATGGTCAACTTTGAAATTTCACCTAATTGTTTATTTTATTTTGACTTTTAACTTGGGTTGAATTAAAAAGGAAGGCGGGACTATGAATCTAGGACGGATGGAATATAAAACAAGGGGTGCTAAAATGGAAATAATTTAGCCACTTGCAACGAATGGAAACATTAACAAACGGGAACATAAAAATGGGGCTAAAGTCCAATTATTAAAGACTTTGGGGGCTAAATTCAGTTTTGGCCTAAACTTGGGAGACCAATACCCAAATGTTTCAGAAAATACAAATAAACAATGACTCGGCTTTAGATCAAACCCAAGAACTATGAACTTACGCGATCAGCAATATCTTCAAGTAATCGAAGGTCACTCTTTGAGGAACCTGTGGATTTTTTTAATCTGAGAAAAACAACAGGGGATTGTGGGTCGCTGGCAATCTCAAGGCCTTGTATATCTGACAATCCTGCAGTTGCTCAAAATATATATATCGATTAAGCCAGAAAAACAATAAAAGTTCTGTTGTCAGCCCATTTAGCCAGAAAAATTCAAGGAATTTTTTATTTTGCCCCCGAGATAATTTGGTATTTAGACTTAACCCCCTCATGCTTATTAATTAGACTCAAGGGGGGGTAGGTCTAATTAATGAAGTCTAAATACCGAATTATCTCAGGGGCATAAAGTAAAAACACCCAAAAAATAAATAGAAAATAGGTTGGCGGGCTGGCACAACGTCCGCCCCCCTACCCGCAATAGATAGATATAACCGTGTGGCATTAATTAATTTGATATATGTGCGCTTATTATGAATGTAATCCACGGTCCAAGGTACGAGGTAAGTAGGTTGCATTAGACAATTATAGTTCGCATTTAAGACCCCGTTTGGTTCAGAGGGAAAAGTAATATGATGAAAAGGGTTTTCACCTATTTAAAGTCAAAATTTTGTTTGCATACAAAAGTAATCAAGTATACACACTATATTTATGTGATTTGGAGAAAATGACTAAAAAAATCAGCTTCGAAAAGGTTAATAATATTATTTACCATTTTACTTGTCACCTAGGTACAAAAAATTTCACTCCACGTATAAATATAGAAGGCAAACCTTTGCATAATATGTTGATATTCTCTCTCAGTTTCGTAATCAACTGAGGATTTTCCTCCAGGACATCAATAGCAGTAATTGCTGCACTTGCTAGGTATGGGGGCAATGAAGCGGAGAAGACATAGCCTGAACTACTGAGACGCTGCAAACATATAGGAAAGCACAAGCACGTGTAGCTACAATAAGGTAATCATTCGTATCAATGCAAATATACTGCTATAAAATTTGACTAAATAAATATATAATTAAAAATGAGGTTCGTTTTTAAATGGGTGATCTATTATGCATCATAACCAGAATTACTGGAACGCTATCAAAATATAGCATAGCATGAGTGTTAATATCAATTCAAATATAGTGTTAAAAAAGTTAGACGGGAACCCCCTAAACTATGAAAATGTTGCAAATATACTGCTATAAATTTGACTAAATAAAAATATTAATCACAAGTAAAACTGAGGTTCGTTTTTAAATGGATGCTCTATTCTGTATCATAGCCAGAATTACTGAGATGCTATAAAAATATAGCATAGAATGAGTACAAGGAAACTAGAACACAATGAGTGTTACCCGCTAAACTATGAAAAATGTTGCAAATACTAATCACTCAATATTCTAAGAATATAATCATGTGAGACAATATTTATTAAATAGTAGAATTATGAAATTTAGCATTACTAGTTCATTTAATATCTTATGAATTCTAACACAAATGCGACCAACATTTTTAAGTTTATCTTTGTCATCTATGACTTATAAAAAATCTAGGAAAGAAAGTCGAGTTCTTCCACTTCTTCAACCATTATTTTGCTTTGAACCATAATCAACTGAATAATAAACTCGTGTTTTTAAAAGCATTCTCTTTCAACATTAAAATTAAAAATGAATACAATTTCAGACAACAAATCTTTCACTCTAACATTTATGGATAAACTACCATCGAATTCAAGGCCTTTTAGTTGACAAATTTTATACGAACAACCCTTTTGACCCTTGATGTATTAGTAGTTAGTAAATATACACACATATATCAATATATATGTATGATATGCACTAAATAATTTTAAAAAATTATTATATTGATTATAAATATAAAAGATTTTTTATATCTTGATCAGTAATTAATAGAAATACTAATTATCCACCGTGGAACGAATTTTATTCCTCATAAGATTATTGATTAACAGAATTATTAATATATAATATATTACTCCCTCCGTCCCAAATTACTAGCCATTTGAAAGTCAAACATTTTATGATAATAATTGTTAATAATTGTTCTCTCAGGAGTACTGTTTGAATGGGTAACTTTGTAATCTCACCTAATTTAATAGACTATTTTTGAAAAAGGGACTATTAAGTTAAGACGGATCAAAAGTGAAAGTAGGACTATTAATTTGGGACGGAGAGAGTAATTATTTGATTGCCAGCTGTATATATCAACAAAACTCTCATTCAAAACCTTTTTTAGTGACACAGGGAAATTGCGAAGGCATTGAATATTTAAGGACTTTTATGCAAAACTAATAGTTCATGGTGGTATATAAAATTAGCATGAGGATTCAGGGAGGTTCTTGCAATTTACCCAAAATTCATTTCAAAACTGGGATTCCATTTTAATATGGTAGTACTTTCAAGTACTTTGTACCTGGTGATCAATGACTCTGGCACTACCAGTGCAAAATCCACCTTCTGCGGCCAGCGCATGTCCCATAGCAGCAGTTACGATATCTATCTTCTCAATCTACAATATCACACCCACCATAAAATTCATATAGACATTCGAGCTCTTCTACTGTAACTGAAATTTCATAAGACAAAGTGATGTGATGCTCTTTTATTGGTTGATTTTTGGGTCCCACTGGCGTGGACACCAAAAACTAACCAATAAAAAGCCTCCATAAAACAAACGGGCACAGTAACATTTTTGATAGACATTCACTAACAAAATAACCCCAAAAAAGTATTCAAAACATACCGCAACCCCGTAGTGTTCAGTTAGACCTCTACCAGAACTGCCAAGCACGCCAAATGAATTGCTCTCGTCTAATAACACGCGGAAGAAATATTTCTCCTTCAGTCTAATGATCTCATCTAGAGGAGCAATTTGACCAGAATTCTGCAACGCAAAGAAATCAATCAATAATTGATGGAAATAGGCGCTATTTAGATATTATTTGTCATTTTTATTTTATTTTGTATTTTCTTTTATTTTGTCATTGTATTTTTCTTTCTTTTGCTATATTATTTAGAAGGAATGAATAGTACTGGCATTTTTGTAATTAGGGTCTTAGCTTGGAGCCTAAGCTACTACTCCCCTTTAAATACTCAATTGAGGTAGACTTGAATTTTGAAATAGACAAGAGTATTTCTCTCTCTAAAAGAGTGATATTTTTAAGAGCCTTTTGACGCGTAGTTTACATCAAATGGGTATCAGAGCGGTGTCGCTCCATATTGGTGTGAGTGTATCAGAGTACTTTTGTTATCAAAATCGTATGCTACAATCAATGGCTCCAAGAAGATCCGAACAACTATATGAGGAGATTCAAAAACGAACGGGAGAGTGGGTACAATCACAACAACAAATCTATACCCATTTCCAAAACCCTAACCCTAGAAATCCCTACCCACAACCCTTGCCCTACCCCACCCTCTACACCAAACCCACCACCCCGAAAACTCAAATCTTGAACCCTAATTTCCCCCAAAACCCAAATCCATTCCATAAGCCCTCCATTCAAGAATCAAGACAACCCACTTCTAGGGTTTCACCTACCATTTTACAATCCAATCCACAATTTACAAACCCTAGCCTCCAACCCTATAAAATTCCTCCACCACCAATCCGAATCCCCCAACCCACCACTCATTTTTCAAACCCCAAACATCAAAAAAATTACATTTCCGCCTCAATTATCTCCCGAGGCTCAATTTAAAATTACCGTCGGCTAGTCCAAGATTGGTTGCTCCACCCAATCATTCTCCCTCACTCATACACCCAATTGGGTCAAATCAGCGATAAAGAGTCCCTTCCCAAGCCAGTTGATTGCAAGAAAAGACGAAATTGGGTTGTGTGGTGGGGATTTTTTTGACATTTTTGTCGAGGATGTTTGGATGACTCGTATGCACTTTCGTGAGTCGGAAACATTTTATTTGAGCGACTTCTTCCTAATTTTGGGGCATGGGGATGACGATTTTGATGAGGTTGGATCGGTGCTTATCTCTCTCGGGGATGAGGTGGTGATCTTGGGTGATGTGATAGGTGGTGGGTATGTGGACGCATTTATGATAGCCTTTGATATGCGCTCGTTAAGGAGGTTCATCATGGGAATCTCGGATCGCGCTTTTGTTGGTCGCCCATGTTTGGATTGTGTTCCTATTCTCCCTGGATTTATTGCAAGCCGATACAAGGAGCGTTTTCGAGGATAGTTCTTCTTCCTAGTGAGGAGCTCTTTATGGGCGCCTTGCTTTGGTACCGTTCACCTCCTACGCTCGAGGACAAGCTTTTCGAAGTCGGGGGGAGAGATGGAAATAGGCGCTTTTTAGGGATTATTTGTCATTTTTATTTTATTTTGTATTTTCTTTTATTTTGTTATTGTATTTTTCTTTCTTTTGCTTTATTATTTAGAGCGAAGGAGTAGTAATGGTATTTTTGTAATTAGGGTCTTAGCTTGGAGCCTAAGCTACTCCTCTCCTTTAAATACTCACTTGTAAGCGTCATTTGAGGTAGACTTGAATTTTAAAACAGACAAGAGTATTTCTCTCTCTAAAAGTGTGTGATATTTTTAGGATCTTTTTGACGTGTAGTTTACATCAATAACTAGCATTTTTAATCCAATATGAAAGTTTACAAATGCAAATAGGCCTATAATATAACAATACTATACTAGCAAAGGAAGTGAATAGTTACAAAACCTAAAGCAATGATGCAACAATTTACTAGACACACCAATGAGCTAGCTCTAAGCTCTAGGCTCTAGCTCACATGGTATGACTAAAATGGGGAGTTGTGTAGAGCCCATTACTTACCATCTTCAGTTTTTATCACTATTCAGGAAAAGTTTTACAACCCATCAAAGATTTTGTTTCTAATACAGAGGAATAATTTAATAGCAGAGAGGAGAGACAATACATGAGAACATGATGTGCTCGAAAAAATAATGAGGAGGGAGGTAGAGGGAGAGGAACGAAATGCAAAACTGACGTAACAAGACAAATTGCACACAAGAGCGAGCACGAAGTAGAATAAAAGTCTCTCAAATATAATGTGATTACAATGTGGCCAAATGCTTGTTTATGGCCTAAGGTGCCTTGCTAGCTAAGAAACACTAAAAATGTGAAGAATAAAAGGGGCACTTTGAATATTCAAATTTATGTTACCCCCTATTAACATGCATAAAATACAAACCTAACTAAAAGAAATACAGTAGAAGGAAATAAAATAAAAAGAGTACAATTTATAAAATTACAATTAAGCCCGAGTACTCCTTCATTCCCATCACTCTCCCCTTCTACGAAAAAGCTCGTTCAGGAGCTTGTTGGAGACGAATGGAAAAAATTTCCAATATGCGCCAAAGAAAAAGAAAATTTCGGGGTCCCAAAATAATTTTGCGAAAAAGTAGGAAGGGCCCAAAATTTTATCCCCCCAAAACTTCCTCGTATTATTATTTTTTGTTTGTTTGAATTAAAAGCCCAAACACTACTAAGCCAACAACAGCCCAGAACTTCTAATCCCCAAACAAGGACTAAAATTAATTTGTATGAGCTGATGAAGTAATTCTAGCCCAATAAAAATCAGAGGCCAATAAAACTGCTGACTCGACAAAGAAAATGCTCCAGCTCTCCTCTGCGGTCTGCAAAATAGAGGATCGACCACGGGGTACACCAAATCACCCAGTGTGCTGCGAACAAGAAAAACTGTTTCTCTGAGGATCCAAACAAGTCGACACCAGGCAGAGGGTTACCGGTAAAACCTTAGTAGCCGCAATTGCTATTACCTCGTCTTTCCTGTCATCGGAATCAATACAAACCTCATGGTGATGGAGGCAACGCAACACAGGCCTTTAATGAGGCCTATTCCCAGCCCCTCTCTTCTTTTTCATTCTCTGTCTTGCTTCTCTATTTTTATCTCCTTGTCTCTATCTGGTCTGTTCTTTCTTCGATCTGTTCTGTTTCTCACTTCAAAGCCTCTTGTTCGACCTTTTTCTCTTCGATCCAGCCATAGACGGCTTCCTCCGGAGTCAAACAGCAGCCTATGGTTGCAAGCCCAAGGTTGAACCCTCCATGGTCATCACCTATCTGCTTCGCCATAGTTTGCGAAGCACGAGGTGTGTCGAGGTTGAATCAACAAGGATTATATCGATGCAACCTTCCCAAACCCGATTTCTTCAAATGCCTCTCCCCTGTCCACGGATCAGCAGTAGGGGTGGATTGTTCCACTCCTTTTGGATCTTAACAGAGTGGAGTTCGGTGGGATCAGGTTTTCGTGGTGGTGATGGTGCAGTAGGCAGAGAGGGTGGTGGAGGTTGGGGTGATTTGTTGAGATAGCCTCATTTCCTTCATACCAGCTGAAGGTTTGTATGGGTGTCCTCCAAGGTAAAAGGCGTCGTTCAATTCTAACTCGGCTTGATCTCCCCCACGCCATTGAAGTTGTCACACTTTGTGTTCTAAAATAACAGCATCAACATGGGTGAGCTTGTGGCTCTGATACCAATTTGACATAACACGACATATTGCATACAACAAGCAGCACGGACTGGAATAAAACACTCTCTCAAATATAATGTGATTATAATGAATGGGCAAAGGCTTTATATGCTAAGGTGTCTTGGATAGCAAGAAACTCTAAACACGTAAAAATACTAAAAGGAGCACTTTAAGAATATTCAAATGAATATTAACCCTAACATACCTAAAATACTAAGCTAATTTAAAAGAAACACAGACAAAGAAAGCAAAATAAAAAGAGTACAATTAAGCCCCAGTACTCCATTCCCATCAAAAACATTGATGCAATGCCTGGTAGAAATTCGACCTACTCAAAATTTAGTGAAGACACTAGCCAGCTCAACTACCTAACTCGCTTATTACTTTTCTTTACAATAGACTTCCACCATGAAGTTCTCTTTGAAATCCCTAACCTAAAACCCGTTTTTAACAACATGAATAGCTAGTCTCAGTTGGCGCTCATTTCAAAATGCCTCAGTAATCATAGCTTCCCCGAGCAACTGGCCCCTTACAAGAATAAAGGTAAGAGAAATATACACAAATTAGTTATAGGTAGTATAGCACAGCCGTGCATTAATTTCAATTAAAGAAGCATCATCTGTCAAGTTGAATGCTCCCATAAAATAAGTAAATAAATAATTAAAAAAGAAAGATCTAACTGGTCAGCACCAAGCTGAACCCAACGTCATCAACCTAAGTATAGCATTGATCTTTCCATCTCCATCTCAAACCCCATCCTTAGGATCTTCAAACATATTGGCAGCTGATATATTAAAAGTTGGCAATTTGGGCCTACGAACATGATCTCTAAGTTCATCCAACAAAGAAGGTTCACCAGACTCGTAAAAGCTATCTTAATTTAAATCTTTCCCCACAGTCATCTTCCACGTCTTTGTCAAGAGTGCCAATAGCATTTCCACTAACTTATATCGGCACTCAATCATATATCATGTTAACTTATGCAACAGGGTCAATTGTGCCAAAAGTAGAAGTCTCTAGAGTCTAATTCTTTTTCAGAGAACTCTAGATGGAAAACAATTCCCAAATAAGAGCTATTTTTATCAAAGGAAAAAAAAAAGGGCTACACAACTAGGAGTAGCCTTCCCCATTTTACTCCAGCCATTAAATGATAAAAATTGCTAGTATTGTTCAATAGATTCTCTAGATAAAAAAAAATACTTGTTGATAGAGAGATGAGAATAGAATATAGAAGGGCCAGAGGTCCTCTGTTCAAAAAAAAATAAGAAGTTACGATTGAAGATTAGGTTATCAGCAGAGAACTAAAGCTGACAAAAAATACCTGGTACACAGCTTCAACCACAATGTACCGTCGTAGCTTCTTAGCTCGCTTATTATCCAGAGTAACTTTCTCTAGAGTATTGCATAGAGACTCCATATTATTGTGCTTGAAGTATACAATTGTACTTCTGGACAGATAAAGGCCATTCTGTATTCCCCAATGGACACCTTCATCACTGGGATATCAAAAACACGGCTTTTAAAAGAGATACAAATTACACCTCCATGTATAAGGAAACAATTCACTTGAAATAAATATAAATAACCAAAATAGTAGGTTTCATGCCATACAATGCATCACATATTATTGAAATGTCAATATCACATATATACTCACACAATCACAATATCTCCTTTCTTGCAAAAAGCTGGAATTGCACTGAACATGGTGGAAAGTCCGTATGAATAGAGTATGGAATCAGGAGTTCCCAAAAACTTTGCTATTCTGGCCTCGCAATCAAGGTGAACATCTATATAAACCAAAATATAATACAATCAGGGTTTTCCAATGCCAAAAAAAGGGAAAAATTAGATCGAGTTCAATAAGTAGACAGCTTCACTAAACCAATATATCAAATAATACCAATTGTTCCATAAAATCCACGAGGCCCGCAAGAACCAACACCATACTTCTCCAATGCAGAAGTACATGACTCCTGTTACACAATTTGTATTAATGGTCTGCTTGAGAAAAGCCATTACAATATTGAAAATCATCGAATTATAGACACAGGCTTTACTCACAAGTAATTTCTCATGTCCAATTAATCCAAGGTAATTTGCTGAAGCAAAATTCACTACTTCTTTGCCATTGATTACTGTATGTGGCCCTGCAGCACTGCATGAAATGCAACTTATGACCATGGACTCCTTTTCATACATAATTCGGAACGTAAATATCTGAGTTACAAAAGTTAGTACCTCGGCACCAATATGCATTTATCTAAATTCTAAAACATAGCTTAATAGCAGAAATCCCCACCCACCCAAAAGAAGAAAAGGAAAGTGAAAGTAAAGGAAGGAGAGAGAAGACAAAAAATGCATTGAAGATAAGATACTGTAATAATTCACAAGAACTAATCACGAACCAAGAAAATACAAAAAAGAGAAACCTATATAGTATCACAAAAGAAAGGTTCTACTTCATTGATGATAGAGAGAAGAAACTTGAGCTATTTTCTTATCTAAAATGATGTAAGGACACAAATTTCCAATTGAGTCCTTTGTTGTTTTGGCTCAATTCCGGACAAAAACGTTTTGAGTCATAGGATAGAGTTAATTGATCATCCTTCAAGCCTATGGCGTGTTTGTTGAAGACATAGCGGCCAAGAGTATAAAGCTTCATCAAATTGCCGAGTGTAATGTGCCTCGTTTCTACGTCATCAACATGGTTCAATTGCTCCTAAGGTATGAATGCATTTTAATATATATATAGGAGCTTGGAACATTTTATATTTGGTGTTGTTTATTTTAAAATTGTTGTTTAATTTCAGAAAGGTTTTATTAAAATTTTAAAATCAAGTTTATAAAGTTTTTGAACTAAAAATCGAATTTTTCAAACTTTCTGGAAGTTCGTTCGAAATGTCGTTCGAACGAGTTTGTCGTTCAAACCACAATGTTGTTCGAACGAGTTTGCCAACGAGTTCCTATATATGGCCACTGGAATGTCGTTCGAAGTGTCATTCGAACGAACATGATGTTCCAACGAGATTTCTAACGAGTTCACACTGGAACCTCGTTAGAAGCCTCGTTCGAACGAGACTTCGTTCGAACGAAAATGTCGTTCGAACGAGATTTGGCGGGAACAGGTATTTGGCAGTTTTGAGCAGTTTTTTTTCATGTTTCCCACTTCTTTACCCCACTAACTTTTGACATAACTTAATAGTGCGGGAACCAACCTTTTTGGTTTAACTTTTTCACCATTCTACATCTCCTAGAGAGTTTTGAGAGTTCATCTTTCCTAAGAAAAAGTTCGAGTTTAAGTGTTCATTTTTCTAAGAAAAATTCTTTTAAACACTTGTTTTCACCCAAAGTTTAGTTTATTCCAAGTTCCAACCTATATATCATTGCAATGGAGTGTTTAGCACCGGTTTTTCATCTCTACCGTTTGAAGAGACGTTTGGGTTTGCTTCTACATCCCACAAAGAAGAAGAAGTTTGCGTTGATTTACCTGCTTGGAGAAAGGCTCCTTGTTCGGGTGGCGGTGACCATATAAAGTCCGATCGGTGGATTCCGAGACCGCGGTGGAGCTCCGTGGTTATTCGCTAGGCAGAGGTTGATACAAGAAGACGTGTCGGGGCTTGAGAGGGATCGAGTCGAGTGTTGTAAGTCATCTTGCTTGTATTTGTAAATTCCGTACTTAGTGGATTTGAGGCTAGGGCCGTCCGAGGTTTTTTCCCGTTGTGGGTTTTTTCCTCGTACATCGCGGCGTAGTGGTTTCATTGTTTATTTTATCTTGTGCAAACTCACCTAGTACGCATGCTTAGGTAATTCAAGATAAAATTTGGTTTTAATCACTGCATGTTTAATTTGGTGCTAAATTAAATATTGGGTAATGTGTAGTTAATTCAAGTCTTTAATTTAATTTGTTAAAATTTGGTTTGGCCTAATTTGGTAAAATTGACAAATATGACTTAGGCAAATTTCTAGGACTTGGGTTAATTAAAATGGTTTGACATAAGTGTGTTTTAATTTTATTTCACTTTGGTTTAATTTTAATTTGAAAAAGAAATTAAAATTTGTTAATTCGTTATTTTTGTGAACCATCTCACGCTTCCGCATAATTAAAAAGGAAATTATCTTTTTGAAGTATAAAAAGAAGAATTCTATTTTCAAAATTGGGGGCCTCCGCATTTTCAAATTGGTATCAGAGCCAAAGCGATAACTTATTTCGTTAAAGATCCTTTAAATATTTTTGGCTAAAATGGAATTTTTCTCGTTTTCAAAATTTCCTATTTTCGATGGTTCTAATTACGCGTACTGGAAAGCGCGTATGAAATCGGCACTTAAATCTATCGACGAGAGGGTTTGGTTATCTGTAGTTAACGGGTGGTCTGCACCAACAAATTTAGTAGATAATGAACGTGTTCCCAAACCGGCCGATAGATGGAGTGAGAATGAGTTTAAACTTTCAAATTTTAATTCCCGTGATTTAAATGCCTTGTTTAGCGTTGTCACACCGAATTCCGACGCATTATGACGTGTGAGACCGCTAAAGAAGCGTGAGATATTTTACAACTCACTCATGAAGGTACAAGTGTCGTAAAAGCTTCGAAACTCCAAAACCTCACCACTCAATTTGAAACTATCAAAATGAACGATAAAGAAACTTTTGATGAATTTTATGCTAGACTTTCCGATATTGTTAATTCATCTTTTAACTTGGATGAGAAAATACCCGACAACCGAGTTGTAAAGAAAATTTTAAGGTCCCTACCCGATAAATTTATTCCAAAAGTGACCGTTTTAAATTCTTTACCAACTTTAGCCTCTATGAAATTAGAAGAGCTCGTAGGTGATTTACAAACCTATGAACAAGACATGTTTCCCTCTAAAACCGAAAAGAAAATTGAAAAGGGCATTGCTTTAAAAGCCCGGAAAGAGGAAAAGCAAGTAGTAAAGAGCGAGAGTGATAGTGACTCGGAAAATATGGCTGTGTTTGCTAGGAAGTTTCGAAAATTTCTTAAATTTAACAAAGATAAATTTAAAAATGATTTTAAGAAATTTGAAAAATCTAGGCATGACAAAGCCGAGAAGACCCCTAAAACTTCTAATGAAAATGTAAATAGGGACGAGTCCGAAAAATGTTTTGGTTGTGAAGGGTATGGCCATAGGGCTTTTGAGTGCCCCACTAAACTAAGGAGAGAGGGTAAGCGACCAATTTCTTTTAATGCAACCCTTAGTGATAGTGACATGGAAGAGGGACCCGATTCCTCCACTAAGCCCAACTTTGTGGCTTTTATGGCTAGTCATGTGAGTGATAGTGAGAACTCATCTATAGATGAAAATTTATCACATGACACTTCCAAGGTCATAGTTTATGATTCCCTTGTTTTGTATGGTAGTGAGAGTGAAGAAGAGCGAGTGAAAATGAAGAAGAGGTTGATGTGAGTGAACTTCAAAATGCTTTTCAAGAACTTTATGAAGAATCTATTAAATTAAAAAGAGCTAATTTGAAGTTAGAAGCAAGTTTAAAAGAGCGTGTCAAGGTCGTTGAAGATAGTGTGTTGGTAGAAGACCTTATGACACGTGAGAGGACTCTTCGAGAGAAGCTAGAATATGTAGAAGGCGAGAGAGATAGCCTTAGAGGTTTAATGGAATCCTTGAAAAATGAGCTTGTTGAGTTTGAAGAGATAAATGTTTTGTTAGAGTCCAAAATTTTAGAATTAGAAAATAAACTAAAAGACTCTACAAAAGTCAAATTTGATTTGAAGTGTCGTTCGGAGAAGTTAGATAAAATTTTAGGAACGGTCCAAATTAAAAATGACACTTGTGGTTTAGGCTTCAATCCTTGTAATGAATCAACTCATAAAACCAAAACCAACGTTTTAGGAGAATCGCCTAGGAAAGCCTTTAGAGATCACTCCTTAGGTAAATCTTTTCGCCGTGAGTTTAAGTGTTCACATTGTGGTCGAAAAGGTCATCTTAGGAAATTTTGTTTTGATCTTAAACGAGTTCCTAGAAAATCCAAAGGTAAGGCAACCGAGGTAGCCAAGATTCCTACATCATTCATCACTAGTTTGGGTTAGGAGATTCGACTTGGTAGCTTTACAAGATAGGATTTTTTATTCTCATTTACTTTCACATGCTTCCTCCCTTGCAAAATCTAAAGGTTGAATGTGTTAGTTTAGTTTGCATACTTTAGCTTTTGTACTCCATGCTATATTCTCATGCTAAATGTATGCTTGTTTAGTCATTTTCTAGTCTATGCTTCATGCTTAATCACATGCTAGAATAATGATTTTTGTTTATCTTTTGTATTATCTTCTTTTCGTTTTTGTTTGGATTAAATGAAAAATACAAAAAGATTTTTGTTTATCATATGTGTTTTACCTTCTTAGTAATTTGAACTTAATGAAAAATATAAATCATTTTTGTTTGTCTTTTGAGTATATATTTTTATTTTTGTTTAAAAATTTCAAAAACCTCAAAAAGATTTTTTTTGTGTGTATTTTAATTTGACACACTTTATGTGGCATATACTTGTGTTTGAATCCCATCTTTTACGCTCCCATATGGCTAGAACTTTTGGTTTAGATTGTCAATCCTTATTATGTTCTTTACCATGTTTATATGGAGTAGTTGGATTTTGCGTTGCTTAAATGGATTCTATTTTCATATGCATCTATTCACACATGCACGATCTCTTTTGAATTTTAATCGTCACATGTTATATTTGAGCTTTGTGAGATGGTCTCCTACCAATCTTGTCATCTTCATATTTGTGACCTAGGAGGACTAGTGCATGTCAAAATCCGTTGCACGTGAGATTTGTGAGAAATAAAAAATGATAAATATAAATGTGCACGGGGAAGGGCTCCGAAAGGATTTATTGTCCTTTGCGAATAGTAAGCCACCGTTTGTTTGGACCTAAAAGAAATACGTGGTCCAATGGTCTAAAAGAAAATATGGCATTAAAAATAAAATATTTGCCAAGGCCTATGTTTAGTTGATTTATTCATTCAAAAGAATAATATATATGCTTATTGAGGGAGTTTGGATGATATATCAATGGTTTGCACAATGTCCGTTTATCCTAACTGTACTTTCAATGTCATAACTCTATTGGTTTGTAGAATCATCAAAAGTCTAGGCTTGTATGCATTGTATATGTTTGTTCATTGAGTTCAATTTATATTGTCACATGAGGTTATATTCAAATGTGATGAAGTTTGCAATCAATTGAGAACTCCGTTAACATGTTTTAAGTGATTGGATCTAAATTTAATTGTTGCTAGTTCACACCCCAACACTTCCGTTTCCATACGACACATTTTTGCCTCACGAGTGTGAAAAGCTTATCTTATTTTGTGTCATTTGTGTGCTTATATCTATATATGTGTACTTGCGTCTATTAGGTATATCTTATGTATACATATATTTGATAGTTTTGTTTAGCCTTTGCCTTGCTTTCTAGTCCATATATGCTTTAATTCATAATTGGTATCCATCTTGTTGCAGTCTTTGTTGATATCACATGCTTAATACTTATGTATCATATTGGTATATGTTTCTTGCATCTTAGTTGGTATCCATTAGTATTTGTTAGATTAGTTATGACTTTGTTGCCTATGTGCTTTGATGTTCTCATCACTTTATGCGCAATTGCATGTTTTTAGCTTGTTATCCCATTTTATTGATCCCTTGCTTAGTTTAGAGGGTGTATATGCTTTAATTGGGAAAGATAAGTTAATGTTTTAACTCTTTAGCCTTTGTCTATTCCTGAACAAAAAGGGGGAGAAATGGTATCTAATCCTATTGTAATGGTATCTTAGTTTGGGGGAGATTTATCTTAGGGGAAGACGTCTTTCTAAGTTGATCATAGTTGATAAAGGGAAGAATTAATTTAAGGGGAGTATTTATTTTATGCATTTAATATCCTTGATATTCCCTATGCGTTTAATGTGTTTGCTTAAGTGTGCAGGAATTCTTCTATATAGTGGCAACTTTCACCGACAAAGATTTTGATCCTTTGGGTTATTGGGGTCAAGCATTGTATTTTTATTTTGGGTGGGACTTTTTGTCAGTCTAGTAGAGCTTGACGGCCCTTTAGGATTTTTGTTTGATTTTTGTCCCGGAATAGCCAAAGGGGGAGATTTGTAAGGACACAAATTTCCAATTGAGTTGTTTTGGCTCAATTCCGGACAAAAACGTTTGAGTCATAGGATAGAATTAATTGATCATCCTTCAAGCCTATGACGTATTTGTTGAAGACGTAGCGGTCAAGAGTATAAAGCTTCATCAAATTGCCGAGTGTAATGTGCCTCGTTTCTACGTCATCAACATGCTTCCATTGCTCAGAATGCATTTTAATATATATATAGGAGCTTGGAACATTTTATATTGGGTGTTGTTTATTTTAAAATTGTTGTTTAATTTCAGAAAGATTTTATTAAAACTTTAAAATCAAGTTTATAAAGTTTCTGGGCTAAAAATCGAATTTTTCAAACTTTCTGGAAGTTCGTTCGAAATGTCGTTCGAAAGAGTTTGTCGTTCGAACCACAATGTCGTTCGAACGAGTTTGCCAACGAGTTCCCATATAAGGCCACTGGAATGTCGTTCGAAATGTCATTCGAACGAACATGATGTTCGAACGAGATTTCCAACGAGATTTCTAACAAGTTCACGCTGGAACCTCGTTAGAAGCCTCGTTCGAACGAGACTTCGTTCGAACGAAAATGTCGTTCGAACGAGATTTGGCGGGAACAGGTATTTGGCAGTTTTGAGCAGTTTTTCTCATGTTTCCCACTTCTTTACCCCACTAACTTTTGACATAACTTAATAGTGCGGGAACCAACCTTTTTGGTTTAACTTTTTCACCATTCTACATCTCCTAGAGAGAGTTTTGAGAGTTCATCTTTCCTAAGAAAAAGTTCGAGTTTAAGTGTTCATTTTTCTAAGAAAAATTCTTTTAAACACTTGTTTTCACCCAAAGTTTAGTTTATTCCAAGTTCCAATCTATATATCATTGCCTTGGAGTGTTTGGCATCTGTTTTTCATCTCTACCGTTTGAAGAGACGTTTGGGTTTGCTTCTACATCCCACAAAGAAGAAGAAGAAGTTTGCGTTGATTTACCCACTTGGAGAAAGGCTCCTTGTTCGGGTGGCGGTGACCATATAAAGTCCGATCGGTGGATTCCGAGACCGCAGTGGAGCTCCGTGGTTATTCGCTAGGCAAAGGTTGATACAAGAAGACGCGTCGAGGCTTGAGAGGGATCGAGTCGAGTGTTGTAAGTCATCTTGCTTGTATTTGTAAATTCCATACTTAGTGGATTTGAGGCTAGGGTTGTCCGTGGTTTTTTCCCGTTGTGGGTTTTTCCTCGTACATCGCGACGTAGTGGTTTCATTGTTTATTTTATCTTGTGCAAACTCACCTAGAACGCATGCTTAGGTAATTCAAGATAAAATTTGGTTTTAATCACTACATGTTTAATTTGGTGCTAAATTAAATATTGGGTAATGTGTAGTTAATTCAAGTCTTTACTTTAATTTGTTAAAATTTGGTTTGGCCCAATTTGGTAAAATTGACAAATATGACTTGGGCAAATTTCTAGGACTTGGGTTAATTAAAATGGTTTAAGTGAAATTAACATAAGTGTGTGTTTTAATTTTATTTCACTTTGGTTTAATTTTAATTTGAAAAAGAAATTAAAATTTGTTAATTCGTTATTTTTGTGAACCATCTCACGCTTCCGCATAATTAAAAAGGAAATTATCTTTTCGAAGTATAAAAAGAAGAATTATGTTTTCAAAATTGGGGGCCTCCGCATTTTCAAATGAACTTACATGAAATAACATGTGAAAATATATTTCACAATATTTTGAGAGAATTCAAAACTAAAAAAGCAATTACCCAATGACGATGCATTAATGCAATTAGGAGGGGTAGATTGGGTACAGAGCTAAAACTTCAAGAATCTAAAGAAAACTGATTTAAAAAATCAATTCACCTTTCCATTACTGGTGGTTCGGATCGCATCTCTTCAGTAATAGGAGGAATAAGTGATTCCGGAACCCATTCGTCACATAGCTCATCAATTTCCTACAAACATCAAGTATGCATTCCTCAGATTGAAGGTTTCGTAAGAACTACTGAATTAAAAGTAAGGCATCACTCATAACATTAAAGTGGAAACTTAACAGTCCGTCTATTAGTTGTGCAAGATGGAAAACTAACAAATAGGTATATTAATTGAAAACTAGAAAACACGAAGAAAATGAATTGATAATATTAACCGTCCCTGTGTTTAATTTAACTCTTTTTTTAGACCACTTGCTTCTCTCTTCATCATCTTCATATTTCTCTCTTCCTCCCATATTTCTGCAATTAAAATTTTTATTTTTATTTTAAAAACCCAGCATTTCTCCTTGCACCATTGAATCCTCATTGCCCAAATGCATATTGTTTTATATGGGCCTTGTTTTCTCAAATTAAGGTCGGATAATGAAATGTTGACAAAACTTTGTTAAAGAGTGTATGCCATGTAACCTTGTCTATTAGCCCAACACTGTAAACTTAATGTAGACCCATATGCATGTGATTGTCAGACACTAAAGAGCCTAACGACTCTAACCATGTTAAACAAGTGGAACTGAAGTATGAAAGTGACAAAATGTTAATTGCAAGTCCTACAAATATCTGTTGTCAGTAGACTTGTCGTGCACTTCTACTTTATATTTCATGTCTTGATTGCAAATTTCAAACCTTTTCTTTATCATTATTGTAAGACATGATCACCAAAAAAGGGGAAAGACCTTAAAATAGAATGTTTGTTGAGCAAAGTCAAATAAGATTAAGCTTCACACAAGGATGAAAAAATAAAACGGTTAAAGATACCTTCTTCGTTAGTGGTCGTTTAGGTGGCTTGTAACTTTTCTGGGAAAGTAGGAAGAGGATAACTACTAGAAGAAGACCCTCCACAAATAGATGTCCTACAAGAAAAGGGTAAAATATGTGAACTTTAAACGATATTATAGAGAATAAAGAAGAAGGAAAAAACCTTCAAATTTCTATGGCTTTAGAACATACCTCCAATGTGCACACCAAAAACAACAGCTCGAGCAAAAGGAGCCTCAAACGCAAATGTCACCCAATCAGATGCAGTTTTCACCATATTCATTACAGCTGATGCTGCTGCATTCAATATCTCACTTTGGCTCACAATCAACGCTCCAGCCATGTTGATATGCACAGGAAATGCCACAACTCTCTTTCTAGTATATTATCTCAGCATTCGAACCGTCATGTAAAATAAATGTAACTCAGATCCTGCATGTACAAGTGGTTGTCAACAACTTAGTTTGGCAGTAAATTATTATACCAGAATGTGTGGATCATTAAATCACAAGATCTTCAAGTCTATCTCAAGATGTGTATAATTGCATGCCTGCATCAACTAACATTATGAATCAAGTATTATTACGCATAGATAGCAATATATATAGATGATCAATCACAAGAAAAAGAAGAAGAAAAAAATATGTATTTTTCTATTGTTAAAAATCCATCCAGTGAGCAACGACCCAAGGGGCTGCAATCCAAGTACATCATCGCGTGTATTTTCTTATTAACTATTTTCGTGTGTGTTTGTATGTATAATCTGCAGTTTTCATCATTCATTTTTGTATCCAGGATTGTTATAAAATGTTGTTTAATGTCAATTGGGGATCTTTCTACATGGTTCGGAAATAGAAAACTGGTTAGTTAGCTTTTTCTAGTTTTTTTTCCTTTAAAAATAATGGCTATCTTTAGGTATGTTTGTATGCATAATCTATAGTTGGGTATTTACTTACTTGCATCAACTAACATTAACAAAGAACATGAAAAAAATATTACATTTAGCAGCTACTGATAAGTGGTCTAGTAAATCACAAACAAGTGTATTTAATTTCTGTAGGTAACAAAAATCCATCCTTTAAACAATGAACTTGGGGTACGAGGATTTTACCCTATTTAATCATATAACAGTATTTCGTACAAAAAAAGTCTATTTGTTTAGTGAAGTGGTAGGAATAGTTGGCCTGAAAATTGTTTCATGTTGCAATAGCCATAGTATTCTTCCGGTAGTCTATGCAACTTCAATTGTGCAAGTAATATGAGGGTTAAAGGAGACAATTTAGGGGATATTGATGTGCAGGGTTAACTTCAGCGTAGTAGCCTCTTCATGCTACTCACATCAACGAAGTCATCAACCAGCAAGAAGTTGCACAGCACACAGGCAAGAACTATCTTTAAGGGCACATGCAAAAAAATTAGTTTTTTTTACTTTACCTCTTGAGATAATGCCGTAATTAGACATAACCCACTGCTTTTCAAATAATTAGACTTTTCCCTAGCATGTGCATCATCCCGCATGTACCTTATGCACACGCACGCACGGGGAAAGGGGGGGGTAAGTTCAATTATTTGAAAAGTGAGGGGGTTATGTCTAAATACAGCATTGTCCCAAGAGGTAAAGTAAAAAAAAAACAATAAATTATTCAACAAATCGATTTCTCAATGAATGCCAAAAGTTAAACTAGTTGACTATTTCCTGGACGTCGACCCTCAATGTCTCCTCGATAATAATTGAAGGTTTAAACTTTAAAGTATTGGCCGAAACCGAGATAACACGGCCTAGTTGGCTAGGTATCGTAGCACTGGACCTAGTTCGAATCACGAGACCTAAAATAAATGAGATAGTACCAACTTGGTCTAACTCGGCATAAATATTGCGGCTCAGCCAAATGATTGGAGAACTCTGCCTAAATATTGGAGTCCCCTCGTGACCCACTTGTTTATTTCTTATGCAATTACCTCATCTGGATATAGACATTTTGACTACTTATATGTATTAATTAACTTGTATATATATATATATATAGGGAAAGGATCAAGGGTGGTCCCAGTTTGAGGTCCCTGAATGAGTTCCATTTTTTTAAAGGGACACATACCAAATAGTCCCTTGAACATGTTTTAATACTCATTTAGTCCAAGCTATTTTATTTTGCTTTAAAAAGTCATTTGCCACATATTTTGGAGAGGGAGTGCCGCTGGCGCGGACCTCTAAAAATAAGAGAATATTGAGTGCTTGAGGGACTAAATGGGTTAAACTAAAAATATGTGTCCTTTTTCAATAATTGACCCTTTTTTAAAATAGTTTTGGGTTGATTTTTTTTTATGGTTTTTAAACATTTCAGTAGGACCATAAAAAAAATAATGAGCTCAAAATGAATTTTTTTGCTATTTTAAAAAAATCGATCAAACTGTATCAGTTTTTGAGTTGTTTTTAAGTTGTTAAAAACTGACAAAGTTTGACCGATTTTTTTAAAATAGTAAAAAAATTCATTTTGAGCTGATTTTTTTTATATGGCCCTACTGAAATGTTTAATAACTATAAAAAAAATCAGCCCAAAAATATTTTTTTTACTATTTTAAAAAAATGGACCTCATTTAGGGACCTCAAACTGGGGGACCTCATGAGATTCGCTCTCTCTCTCTCTCTCTCTCTCTCTCTATATATATATATATATATATATATATATAATCATGCATATATGTTTATGGTTCGCAATTCCTTTATAAATTCTTTTTGAATTTAAAATATTTGCAGATCGTGCGCTTATAACTTTTGGAACAAACCTGTGCACCACCCACCAGCATCATAATCAACTAGACAAAGCTATGCATGCTAAATGATGGTTTTGTAATTATCTAATTGATTAATGTTAAAATACTTTTTTTTTAAGTTTTCTATGCTTTTTTCAAAAAAAAAATGGGCTCTATAAAGAAGCTGTGATGTAAGAATCTAATAATTCAGAAACTTCATTACGAATTTTAAGTTTGTCATGTGTTAAAACTCTACCGCTTGAAATTATTGAATATTGCTCTCACACATTTTTTTTCTTTCATGAGTAAATTAGTAAGTACTAAAACCCTCTCCCAAGTAAATCAATAAATACTGAAACCTCGCTTTAGAAGCAACTCAGAAAGTGTAACTTGTTTCTGGATAGAATTCCAACTGTTCGTTATCCACGTGGTTGTGGGCTAATGTAAACAAATCAAAGGCTTATCAAGAGGTGTGGGGAGGAAAAATTATTGTTTTACTTGCCATAAATGAGAAGTTACTCGACTACACTAGATAAGCATTTTGCATAGCTGGATTAAAACTAACTGAAAATCAAAATTTGTGGTTGTATTTTCTGGTATTTCTCAACAATCATAGTTTATTAACTTTGTTTCGAGAATTTTATCATTGCATTACCAGTAAAAAATAGAACTCAAAAATTTCTCTTTTACTGAGCATTATTTTTTACGTCAACAAGATGCCCGATGAATGGAGAAAGAGTGTTTTAATACCTATTTATAAAATAAAGGAGATATACAATGTTCAAATTATTGTGGTATCGAGATTGGAGACATTTGGGTTTATGCTACGGATTTCAACCGTGGAAGCTATCTATTTATTGCGAAGATTAACGGAGAGGTGAAGAGAGAAAAAGAAAGATCTCCATATGGTTTAACATATTTAGAGAGGGTGTATGATAGAATACCTAGAGACATAATATGATGGGTTATACATTAAAAAAGGAGTTACTTGTAGATATATCGATGTGATTAAGGATATATATGATGGGGCCATTAGTATAGTAAGAATCCCCAATTACTACAGCTTTGCACCAGGGTTCAGCACTATGTTCTTATCTTTTTGCTCTTGTTATGAATGGTTTGACTACACAAATACAAGATAGGGTGTCGTGGTCTATGTTAATTGCACATGATATTGTTTTAGTGGATGAAACTAAGGCAGGGATTAATGCTCGATTGGAAGTGTGGAGAGAAACCCTATAAACAAAAGGACTTCACTTGAGGGTCTAAAGATACCTAAACGTGATCATTTTTGTTATCTAGGCTCGATTATCCAAAGAGATGGAGATATTAGTGATAAACTCATTAGATTAAAAAAAGTTGGGTCAAGTGGAGAAGTGCTACAGGCATATAATGTGATCGGCGTGTACCTTTGAAACTAAATGAAAAGTTAAATAAGATGGTCATTAAACCTGTCATGTTATATGGGACGAAGTGTTGGGCAATCTAGAAATAAAATATGCAAAAAATAGCATGCGGATGTTAAGATAGACATGTGATAAAACTTAAAATTAGAAATGAAAATATCCGTGAGCCAGTAAAGGCAGCTCCTATAGAAGATAAATCGAGATAAAATCGTCTAAAATGGTTTAGACACATCAAGCGTACACCAATAGATGCTCCTTGTAACGAAGAGTGGCTTAGTTATGGTAACGTTAAGGATAGAAATAGGCCTAAATTGACTTAATAGGATATTGTAAAAAAAGACATTATATCATGTGGTTTAATCGAGGATATTGCACTGATTAGAATGGAATGAAAAATAAAATTTATGTAGTCAATCCCAAATAATTGGGAAAAGGGTTTGTTGAGTTGAGTATTGTTTTTTACGTCGATTGGCACTCAAGAGCAAGCACAAAATTATAATAAACTCTTTCTCTACCAAATGTAGAAATCTCAAATGGGTGAGTACACGAGTTTTTATAGCTTAAGGAAGTATGTTTGGGGCAAAACTTATAATAGGTAAAAAGACACTAAAGGACAAAAGAAGACTCTCGAATCTATTCCTATAACATAGGGCTTTACATTATACTAAAAGATAAAAAGGGAAAGTAACTAAGCTACTAAAATGAGAATAAAACCAACATAAAAAACGTCCAATGGCACACACAAAAAAACACTTCCTTTGTCCACCACTCTCTCGACTATGAAAGAGCTCGACCTCAGAGGGAACTCTCATGTACAGCGAGATCCTTATCATGTGAGCTACCAGAACCTCGTGTATCCTCTCTAGAGGTATAACCTACTTCTCGACCTCGACTGATAAAACCGATCCCTACTTTTCTTCTTGGGATACTCAAGGGCCTTGTGAAATGCTAAGCCCACATACACAAGGCCTGAAGGACCAGAATGTCCCTCCTAAGACTTCGAGCGATTCTTTAATTCCTACCCTTGATATGAATGGAGATCAAATGCATGAGAGAGATAGAAGGGGGTTGTGTAAAAGCATAGAAGGAGTAAGGTGGATATTTTTTATGAGATAAATAGATGAGAAATAATTTCCAACTAGAGTTATTTTATGTAAACAAAGAAAAATGGGCTACCCAATTGGAGATAGCTACCCCAATGGATGTGAAGCTGTCCCTAGCGGATCTGAAATTTGTCCACCTTTGTCAAGGTGACCAGTGAGGAAAAAATATTTAGAGTTTTATATGATTTACAGTTCGATCTGATTTAAGGGGATGGGCTTTTTACATAACCGTGGATCGAACGGGTTCTTATTGGTTTTCTTCTTTATAAATCACGAGCTGAACAGAAACTGATGATACCGCAGATTTCTGTTTAATCCAATCTAGCTCGGGCCAGTCAATTCATCCGGTCGTTTTTTTTTAACATCCCTAGGATTTCATAATCATTATACAATTATATAGAAAAAAAAAAATTAACTTATCGTCTATGAAGAATTTTTTTAACCTCAAAATACAAGCCTCTAGACATGCTTATATGTCCATATTCTAGGAGATTCAACCGATATTTGAATTGGATATTCTCTTAGGGTCCGTTTGGATGCGCGGAATTGGAATTGAATTGGAATTGAATTGGAATTCTAATTCTATGGAATTGAAATTCAAGGAATTCCATTCCATTTCAATTGTTTGGTTCAAGTGTAGATTTCTATTGGAATTCTACTAGAATTTTAAATCCCTTGTTTGGATCAATTACAGAATTCTTTTGAAATTTTAGTAGTTTGTGAACTATTAAAAAATTATACTTTTAATAAAGATTTTAATTAAAAAAAAAGCGGAATCAAATCACATCACACTTTAACAAGAATTAATATTTGAAGTAGCATTAAAATAAGACAAATAGAAGTTCCATCTAAATTTATGACTGTTTATACATATGACATATATGTTATAAAAAAAATGACATATATGACTGTTTATACATATATTAGTAAAAAATGACATATATGACTGTTTATACATATATTAGTAGACATATATGTTATAAAAAAAAGACTGTGTATAAAAATAAAAATAAAAATAAAAACTGTTTATAAAAAAAATGACATATATGACTGTTTATACATATATTAGTAAAAAATGACATATATGACTGTTTATACATATATTAGTAGACATATATGTTATAAAAAAAAAGACTGTTTATAAAAAATAAAAAAATAAAAACTGTTATGTATGTAATCTGTTATTAAAAAAAAAAGACTGTTTATAAAAATAAAAAAAAGACATATATGTTATATATCAGATTACACTGTTTATAAAAAAAAAGACATATATGTTAGATATCAGATTACACTGTTTATAAAAAAAAAAAAAAAAACATGTTATATATCAGATTACATACATTACATACAGATTACATATAAAAAAAAAAGACATATCAGATCTCATACATATAAAAAAAAAAAAAGACATCAGATCTCATACATATAAAAAAAAAAGACATACAGATAAAAAAAAGACATACAGATCATACATATAAAAAAAAAGACATAGGCCCCGTTTGGTTGTCCCAAAATTGTAAATTGGATGATTAATAAATTGATCCATTTACAAATTGATTCATTAATAGTGTTTGGTTTCATTAATGAAATGATTCATTAATTTCTCCATTTTAGCTCATGTACAAAATTTGAAATTGGATCATTTCACAAAAAAGTTGAAATGAATCCATTTGAAATAGGAGTCACATAAAGTGCATGCCACATCTCCCTCTTCCTCTCCCCCTCCTCCTCTCCCTCTCTTTCCCTCCCCCTCACTCTCTTGATTTGTTTTTATCATTTTTTTCATAGAACCTTAACATCAATTTCAATTTACCAAACATTGTTTAAAATTGGATTTAACTCATTTCAAATTCACTCATTTGCAATTCAATAATTCACAATAATCCAATTTACATAATCAAACAATTTGCGCAACCAAACTGGGCCATACAGATTACATATATATATGTATATATATATATATATGTATATATATATATCAGATTTATATATATTATCAGATTTATATCAGACAGATTTATATATATTATCAGATATATATATATATATCAGATTTATATATATTATCAGATTTATATCAGATTTATATATATATATATATGTCTCCGGAGATTACATTACATTACGCATATATATATATATATATATATATATATATATATATATATATATATATATATATATATATATATATATATATATATCAGATCTCTCAGATCTAAGAGATTACATACATAAGAGATTACATATATATCAGATCTCCGGAGATTTACCTGAAAAACGAACGGAGAGAGGGAGAGAGAGCTGCGGGAGAGCTTCCTGTGAGTTGATAGCTGCCAGCGTGAGCTTTTCCGGTGAGAGTTGGTTACCGGAGATTGGAGCTGCCAACGTGGGAGGAGAGAGAGCAAGAAGGGGAGGGTTTGTGTGTGTTTTTTTTTTTTCTAGTGTGTGTCCCGATCTAAATTCTAATGAGAATTGGATTTCAAAATTTCTACAAAATTATATGGAATTGATTTATGGAATTAGGCCCAAGAGAATTGCAAATGAATTCCAAATGAATGGGTTTTTTTAATGTACCAAACAAAAAAATTGGAATTGGGCCTCCCAATTCCAATTCCAAAGCTTGGAATTGGGCTGCCAATTAGAGTCCGTTTGGATGCGCGTAATTGGAATTGAATTGGAATTCAATTTCAAGCCATGGAAATGGAATTGGAAGGGCAATTTCAATTCCACGAAATTCAAATTGGCCTTCCAATTCCAATTCCAAGTCTTGGAATTGGGTTGCCAAACATACTCCGAAGGAATTCTAATTCTATGGAATTGAAATTCAAGGAATTCCAATTCCATTTCAATTGGTTGGTTCAAGTGTAGATTTCTTTTTAAATTCTAGTAGAATTCTAAATCTCTTGTTTGGATCAATCACATAATTCTTTTGGAATTTTAGTAATTTGTGAACTAATTAAAAATTATACTTTTAATAAAGATTTTAATAAAAAAAAAAGCGAAATCAAAGCACATCACACTTTAACAAGAATTAATAATTTTAAATAAAATTATCTAACATTTTATATGTGGTATGTTGATATCAAAATTAGGCAACATTTTATATATATATAAAAAAATAGATATGTTTTATGTTTTATGTGGTATGTTGATATCAACATTTTATTTTGCATATATATATATATATATATATATGGATCATCATCAAATCTCAGATCCGATATATATACATACACATATCAGATCTGATATGTATATATGATCCATAATATATATACATATAGATGTATATTATGGATCATATATACATATCAGATCTGATATGTGTATGTATATATATCGGATCTGAGATTTGATGATGATCCATATATATATATATATATATATATATATATATATATATATATATATATAATCGGAGATTTGAGTTCCTACCTGAAAAACGACCGGAGAGAGGGAGAGATAGCTGCTGCCAGAGAGCTTAGCTGCCTGAGAATGGAGCTGCCGGCGTGAGTTGACTGCCGGATAACGGAGCTGCCGGCGTGGGAGGAGAGAGGCAATGGGGGGAAGGAAAGGAGGGTTTTGTGTGTGTAATTTTTTTTAGTGTCCCCAGATGTGAATTCTAAAGAGATTTGGATTTCAAAATCTCTACAAAATAAAATGGAATTGATTTATGGTATTGGGCTTAGAGAATTCCAAATGAATTTCAAATGAATGGGTCAACGGAAAAATTGGAATTGAGCTTTTCAATTTCAATTTTAAGGGTTGAAATTGCGCTCCCAAACACATCCTTAATGGATACATATATACCAAATAAAACAATTACATATAAATATAAAATCTACAAAACAAACGTATACATAGATATATAAAATTGCAAGTCTTACATACATATATATATATATATATATATATATATATATATATAAAACAAGCGAAATTGAATAAAGTGATATAGATACCAAATGATTGAAGTGAGAAATGAAAAGCACGATCGAAGTTAAATAGAGCTATGAGGTTGACTCGACATTGCCAATGGCGGGTCGAAATGGGGATTAACTAAGAGATGCAGATTTCACCAGATTGGTAGGAGGAGCCCTTTTTTAAAGAAATTAAATTTACTTGGAACGATGGTAGTTTTTTGGAGTGGTACAGACTTTCAAAAGTGTGAACTGATTATAGACTCGAAGAATAGTCGTATCTATTTTTCTCTAGGCATTCTTTGATTAAAAGTCCACATTATATTATATTATACTATATAATTAAAGTTATCATTGCAATACATTGTCGATGTTTATCACGTTCATACAATAATACGTGCGCACTTTATTAAGTCATTTATTAATTTTATATTATCTAAATTAATGTAGATACATATGCATTTGATCAATACATGCATTTAATATCTATGTATCTCTATCTCTACTACTTAAAAAGAGGGAAGTTCCTCTTTAATGATATAATGACCACTTTACCCTCATACAATTTAAAAACCAATTAACACCCTTATATCTTAATCTCCCATTTACTAATGAAATTTTGAATCCCCAATTTTCATATTCCCACAATGCATCACCCCACACACTACACAATGAAGGAAGGCCCACAAATGGGAGATCAAATGCCAACAGTCCAGAATATGCATTTAATTGACATAAATAATTTCTCTTTCACATCCTGCCATAAAATCCACTGCCTCAACACACCTTCAACTAAACCCCATTGCTGCTACGGTCGATGTTCCTTCTCCTTGCTTGAGCTTCGTAACAGATCGGAGGTGATCAAACCTTCGACGGAGCCCAGCAAAGTTGTTGAGTGCGGGAGGTGTTTCCCCAATTGCATGTAGTAAACAAAACCCATATCCGGGCAGCCAGACCTCCGAACAGATATCTCCGACAGCCTATTGTTATTGATGCTATTGAGCAACGATTGCTGGCCACGTTCGAAATCTACGAGAGCATCAGTAATTGTAAGGCATAATGGTACAACTGGAGGGAACCAAGGTTGTTCAGCTAAAACAACACAAAGCCTAAACCTGATCTATGGATGCTCCAAATGAATCAAATGATGCAGCAAGTGAAGACAGTGGAATTCAATTCGCTTCTTCATTTGAGGCTACGGGACTCAAAATGAGGTACGATTTCTTATTTTTTTTAATATATTTTTTATCGTCTTGATAGATCTAAAACAACAGCAGTCATGTAATTATATTGCTGTTGATAACTGAGAAAATATTTGTTTCAAAATGTAGGTAAAGATAGATAGTCAACTTAAATGTAATGGAACTAAAATTTAAGCAAGCAAAAATAATAAGAGAGTAATAAAATAAATTTAAGAGTTCCCAGAAAAAAGAGCTTATAATGTGTTTCAAATCAACCAACAAGAATGCTAATCATACAGATTAACTCAATTAAAATCCCAGCTAAAACATAATGTTTATGTATTAAAGCTCTATGATATGATTGTAATTGAATGCGGTAAAATAAAGTACAGGACCTTTGATTACTGATTCTGCTATTCTTTAAAGATTTTGGAGTTAAAAAAGTGTGTATTTGATGTTACTCAATATAAGCAAGCCATATCTTCCTAATAGGTAATTTGCGAGACATAATTTAATTATATAGTTTATAATCAAATTAAAAAGTTGGTCAGTCTAATTTGTATATTTTTTAAAAATAACAGGTTATGAAAATATAGTTGATTGATTCCATCAAATTTATGTTCTCATTCTTGTGTGTCTAAGTATGGGCAGATCATCGGAGCTTGTGCTATAAACCTCATCATTCTCTACATCAATTGTCTTCTCTTCAGGTATGTCCCTTTATTTGGTAATAATGTGAGATATGTTGTTTTGATTTTAATCGTGTATGAAATTCAATGGGATTACCTATCCCAGTACACAGATTTTATGTTTATGAACATATCATTCATTTGTTGCTTTGAATCTAACACCAATCCAAGGAACTGAATTTTATAAGATCTTCCTCACAAGATTTGAGAAATCCAAAATAAATAAGAATAAGCCCTCCTTCTTTGTAATAACAAACATGAAAAATATTAGTTAACTTGAAACTTGAAATAAATCTTAAAATAAGTTCTTGAAACTATTTTACGCAACAAGAAAGTTCCTATATGTGAACCATCACAAAATACTATCACACTTTTAGATCACTTCTTTCAATCTTTGCAATGTTAACCCAAACGTTTAAATTTTAAACAAGGTTTGAGAGTCGTTAACTATCCGTTAACAATTTAACAGAAATTGTCACTTTCAATGATTAATTGTTTTAAACAACCAATTATATCTTCACATGTGTCCAAGCCTAATAAATACTTAAATAAACAAAAACTCTTCAAAAGAAATAAAGAAAAAAATATTGAAAAAAACATTAAAAAAATATATGTATTTAAAAAAAATCGTATTTCCAAAAAATGTATTTTTTAAGGAACAATATTTTCTTTAAAGAATTGTATTTCAAAAAACAGTATTATTTAAAAAAAACTTTACTTTTTTATATAACCGTATTTTTAAAAAAATTGTACTTTTTATTAAAAAAATGTATTTAAAAAAACTATATTGTTTATAAAAATCGCATTTTTTAATAAAAAAAAAACTGTATCAAACTTTACTCAGTCATTATTCAACCAAACATAAGGTACTTCTTTCAATTGGTTATTAAAGACGACGAAGACGAAAGAGCATCTATCACTGTTCGAGGAAGCAGAGTCTTTCATTGGCTGCGGCATTTCAACTTTCATCGCGTTTAAAAATAAGGTAATATCATTCATATTAACACTCTTTCTTCATACGTAAATTCTATGCGTTCTATACTAATTACATATACTTACTCTTCGTATATGTTAATTTTTTCCACATGGAATTATGCACTCCAACTACATTCGAAAGTTATATATGTGAATTGGCAAAATCTACAGATTCTATATTGAAGGGAAATCACTTAAAGATTACGATTGAAATCTTGCACGTTTTGTCGCTCATAAAGTTAAAGATGAAGAAGACACATCGAACCCTAACAAAAGTCAAAAGCAACATATTTGACGATTTGGGTTCCATATATTTTCATTACACTATATTACTATCTTACTTATTTCCTAAAGAATAGTTCTCTTCCTCTACGTAGTTATTTTTTAGTAGGTCGGGTTCATTGTTATGGATTTTTGCCTATTTTACCATATTTCATTTCTTCTTATATCATTACCGATACATCATTTTCTACACATTGATTTCTTTTACTTCATTACCTTTACAGACTTTGTTACAGGTTTAACGCTTCACATGAACATTTTTTAAATTCACATATAATTATTCATTTATTCATCTCTATCTAGACTCGCCCACACGTGCAAAGCACGTGGGCATAACTAGTATATATAAAATTGCACCCTTAACACCTTTCTATAACGTCGCGTGTCAACCTCATTTAATATATATCTTTACTCTAAACATTGTCGGTGATATAGTGTGTCATGATGGCTGCAAGTTTAATTTGTTTGTCTGTTCCTTGCTTATTTAGCAGGTTGTTCATTCAGATATCCCAAATCACTTTTTAGTATAGCACTTATGTACAACTATATGCTCAAATTCTTGAGATAATTTTTTTTCTCTCGATGATATAGAGTGCCATAGTGGCTACAATTTTAATTTCTCTACATGTGTTCCTTGCTTATTTAATAGGTTGTTCATTTGGATATGTCATTGAATTCGTTCATTTTGTCATGAAATATGTCTATCTTTGTGCTTTTAGTTTGGAAAGAGAAGAAGATGAAGATCTGATTAAATGCCATGACGGTCGTGTTACTGGATCTATCAGCAAGAAAAAGGTCATTTTATGATACTCAAATCTTTTTACTTAGTTTGACATAATGTTGTTGATTTAAGAGTAACATCGTTCGTATGCAGAATTATCTCTTATGCGATGAATATATTGAGGGACGAAAATCCTCTAAAGCCAAAGAGCTTGGGTTTGTTGTTGAACATTAATATATTTTCTTTTCAGTTCTGATTTCCTTTTTCCCCTATATTAGTATTCCTGCATTTTATCTTCTTGCATAGTACGACTTTTCTTATGGAGGATGGATTGTTTGACATGGTCCGTGCATCAAACTGATCAAAACTCGCGACACAAAAAGAATCAATGAAACCTATGGAGAAGAATGTTACGTCTCTTCCAATAAAAAATCCTCAAAAACTATACACAGAGAGTATGAACTTCTACAGTCATTTTAAACTTTAAAAGAGAAGTATAGTTTTTTGCATGTAATGGTTTTTTGCCAAAATCAAAAAGCGGGGATTTTTTTCAACTTTATCATATGTGTAATTATAAAGTTTTTGATTTATTGATTTGTTTTAATTTAATTTGTATTTATTATTTATAATTTTATCAGATTTATTTATCCATAAGAAAACAGTTTTTTTTTGTAAAATAAGAACATTTTTTTTTTGTAAATTAAGAAAACATTTTTTCTAAAATAAGAAAACATTTTTTTTTTGTAAAAGTAAGAGTAAAAAGTCAAAACATGTATTGGACATGACATAAAGGGATAAGGGCAAAAGGGGTATTTGACATAGTTCTGTCAACATTTAACGATCAAAATTGACGGAGCCCTATTTTTAAAATAAATAATATACTTTAGGGACTAACTTGAGTCAAATAAAAGATTGGGGACCATTTAAAAACTTTTGTAAACTAAAGCCCCGTGAGAAGAATTATCCCGTGCATGATCTGGAGCTTGTTGGGGTAGTGTTCACCTTGAAGATATGGAGACATTACCTCCTGGGAGAGAAGTTCAGTCTTTTCACAAACCACAAATCGTTGTAATATTTTTTCTCGTAAAAGGATCTGAATATGTGACAACGTCGATGGTTGAAGTTTGTGAAGGACTACCAATTTGATATCCATTATCACTCGGGCAAGGCTAATATGGTAGCGAATACGCTGAGTCGAAAACTTGAGGGGGAGTTAGCGAAGGTATGGAAGGCTAAATGGAAAGAACTTAGCTAGGAGGAAGCTGTAGCAAGGGCATTTATGTCAGTATTGACCGTTAGTGACGAGAGTCATGAAAGCTCAAGGAAGGGACAAAGATTGCTAAGACCGTATACGTCAGTTGTTAACCGAGGGAGAGGAGTCTTACTCTATAAGTTCTGAGGGTGGGTTACATTTCCACGGGAGACTTATTGTCCCGGATGAGGGAGATTTGAGACGGGCCGTCATGACTGAATCTCATAGGTCCAGATTTGCAATACATCCAGGTGGAGACAAAGTGTACCAAGACATGCGTCGTCACTATTGGTGGGCGGGTATAAAAAGGGACATCTCTGAATTTGTTTCCCAATGTACTACTTGTCAATTGGTGAAAGTAGACCACCGGCGACCAATGGGGTTGCTACAACTGTTAGAAATACCGGTATGGAAGTGGGAAAGTATCTCGATGGATTTCATCACGGGATTGCCAACGTCACAAAATGGTCATGATTTTATTTGGGTTATCATCGATCGTCTGATAAAGCCGACACATCTCTTACCCGTACATACGAATTACAATACGACTCGTTACGCTCCGCTTTTTATTACGGAGATTGTGAGACTCCATGGGGTGCCCATTAATATAGTCTTCGATCGAGATAAGATCTTTGTGTCCCATTTTTGGTAAAGTTTCCAAGAAGCAATGGGGACCGAATTGAAGTTGAGTACCTCCTACCACCCACAAATAGATGGACAGACAGAAAGAGTCAACCAAACGTTGGAGGACATGCTTAGAATGTGCATACTTGAATTCAAAGGAGGATGGGAGTAATACCTTCCCTTAGTCGAATTTGCTTATAATAATTCATACCAATTCACAATAAGTATGGAACCGTATGAAGCATTATATGGTCGGCCGTGTAGATCACCTACTTGTTGGTTAGAAGTAGGAGATAATAAGCTCCTTGGACCTGAAATTATCTAAAATACTTCTTCGAAGATTGAGCTTATTCAAAACCGCATTCGAATCGCCCAAGATCGTCAGAAAAGTTATGCCGATGCGAAAAGAAGGCATGTGGAATTGGAGGTAGGACACCAAGTTTTGGTACGGGTGTCACCAATGAAGGGTATAACGCGATTTAAGAAGAAAGGCAAGCTTGCGCCTCGCTATGTAGGCCCTTTTACCGTTATTGCTAAGGTAGGCCCCGTAGCATACCAACTCGCCTTGTCAAAAATTCTTACAACAGATTCACGACGTGTTTCATATTTCATCCTTGAAGAAGTACAAAAGGTGTAACGGAGCTCATTGGCGCATTCCTTTGGATGATATCGAATTTTAACCCTATATCTCATACGAGGAACAACCAGTTGCAATCTTAGATTATGGAGAACGTAGGTTAAGGTCGAAGGTGGTGCCCTTGGTTCGTGTCCAATGGGGACATCACAGTGCCGAGGAATCGACATAGGAGCGTGAGGACGATATTCGAGAGAAGTATCCACACCTCTTTTTACAAGGTACGCCTGAATTTTGAGGGCAAAATTCCCTTGTAAGGGGTGGAGTATGTAATACCCCTTATTTTTGAGTAATTATTTTTATATTAATTTGCCATGTGGGTTAATTATATAAAATAATGGAAGTTTGAGTAAATATTATTTTAAGTGATTTAAGAGATAATATTTACTGAGTTTTGCATATTTACTGTTAAGTGAATATAAATAGCATCATATTATGTTTTATTGCGTCGTTGTGCCTTAAGCGACGGGTATGGCTTATATTCAAATTAAATCATTATTGAAAATTAATATGATGTTGGAACATGAATAACTTATGATATCCCGGATGCCAATTTAGAGGGCGTGGTTAGTCCGAAAATAGTTGAGATAGTCAAAATAAGTACCATATTGTACTTTTGGGTTCCGGGTACTTTTGATCGGTTATGATTTAATTATGTTGTTGCGAGTCATTTTAATTGTGTAGTAGCATTTAAGTTGGATTTATAGTTAATGGGTATTTAAGTCTTCCAACAACATTTATTTCTCATTTGTGTGTTCTAAACCCAGAGAGAGAGAGAGAGATTGGAAGAAAAGAAAAGAAAAGAAAAGAAAAGAAAAGAGGGAGAATTAAAGATTGGAGCTTGAATTTGTTTCTACCGGAAGATAATCCGAGACTACAACCCTAAGGCAAGTTTTTAACTTGCAAATGTATGATTTAGTGTGGATAATTTGTATTGATAGTTGTGTTTTTGGAGATTTAAACCATTTATGGGTTTTGTTGATTTTTTGTGTTTAAACCCTTAAACTTTGATTTAGATATAAATTATGTTAGTTTTATTAGTTAGTGGTTGTGTAAGATTGATTTGGTGGGATTATTGGTTGATGGTTTGGGAGTTAATGGAAGAAATAGGTTTTGGGGAAATTAGGGTTCATATAACCCATAGCCGCCAACTGGGCAAATCTGCCAGGGCGAATCGATTCGCCCTCCCTAGCGAATCAATTTGCTGAAAAGGGTGGCTACGGGTTTGGGGAGCTAAATCTATTCGGGTTAAGGCCGAATCGATTCGGCATGAGACAGAAAGTTGGTGTTCTCAGTCGAATCGATTCGCTTTTAGGGCGAATCGATTCGCTATCAGGGGCGAATCGATTTGGAAATCCTGTTGTTTTAGGATATTTTTCTAACTTAAATTTTAGCCCTTTTCTTTTAGGTTTAGGACCTAGGAACCTTCTTTTATGAAGTAAATTAGAGTATATTAGGGATATGAGTACCCTATATTAGAAAGGGGGTAATTGGTCTTATTTCGGGGGCTATTTAGTAAGCTAGTTTAGGACTAGGGGAAAATCGGGTTATATAATTTTGGACTTTTAGAGATTTGTTTGAGGCAAATTACACTTAATAGCCTTTACTGTTGTTAAAAATTCTCGGAGGTTACTATGGGGGCAAATTAAACTTGGTAACTTATGTCGTTAGACACACATATTGTTCCAGATCAAATAAAATGTACTTTTAATTGGCATATCTTGTGAAGTATGACTTGCATAAACATGCCTCTCTAAATGTCGTCATAAGGGAAGTTACACGAATGAGGTGAAGTCCCCTGGCTAGTGCAGGCAGGGTGAATATGGTCCTCGACCATAGGACCGATGGTTATATTGTGATGTTATTTTATTCCAAGTGAGGTAATTATGGGTATGGTTATGACTCATTGCCGAAGGTATATGGCCGCTTCCCACGTGACGCGATTGAGGATGCCCAAGTGGTCTTGGTTATAGTCCTTGGAAGATGATAACTATTTAGGGGCGCATCCAGTGGGGTGACTCCCGAAAGGATGGTCTTAAAATCGTTATGTTGTGATTTCAACTATTCTCACGAAAGTGGTATTTTATATATGGCTAAAGCATTTTATAAATCAATTATTTGGAATAAGTTTCCTAATGAGGAATGGACTTGCGAAGTTATATTGTGCAAAACTGAAATGTAAGCTTATTAAGTTAAAATTGAGTTACTTCTCTTGCATTAATGAATAGTTAATACTATGAATGACATTTTGCTAGGTTGTGCATTTGGATGAGAGGTGAGGATTATTCTTATTGTGAAGAGCGAGTTAAGATTGTTTATGATATTAGATATTCATAACTCTCATGCATATCATTCACATGAATATCATATCAAATCGGGCCCCGGCCCGTTTATATCTCTTTGTTTTGTATGAATCTTTTTACGCCCAGGTGCTCCGCCGCAAGGACGCCCGTGTTGATCCTTCCTTCCTAGTGTCCAGGGGCTATGGCATTTTTGCGGATGTTATAGACGCATCCATCTTTTGTATACTCTAGTTATGATCAGTCTAAACATTCAGGCGTGTTGATCAAGTTTTGTACTTGCTTATATATTGTGATATTTATTTGTAATACTCGGTGTAACCGTTTGTATTGGTCTGTTAACCGACAACTTATTCGGTTATTATGTTATAAATGATTGTTAAACTGTTATCTATCTTTATTTATATCCACCATCATTTCAAATTGAATTGTCTAAATGGTTTTCTTTAAACTAAAAATTAATTTGACCTCCGTTTTCTAAAATAATTGATTGTTATCTCGTACTTTTACTTTCACGATAGTGATGCTAAGAATGGACCATCTATGATTCCTGTAATTATTGAAGTATCGGGTTGGCCACCTCTTATTTTAATAAGCGGGGTGTCACATTTGGATTGATAATATTGGCATTTGAAGCGGAGTCATGAAAAGTCAAAAATATTGTGTGAGTAGTAAAGAAAAATTTTCTCCTCATATTGAGTGTGTTAGTTTATTTTATTTTCTCTCAAATATTTTTTTTATTTTTGACAGTCATGTATTTCGATTAAGGGGTTTACGGAGGTGTTCTCAAGCTAAATGAATACTTTAGTTATTTGAATGAAGGGTCTAATAAAAATTATTTTCCTGTCTGAATTTTTGGGGTGTGATGATTTTAAATACTTTAGTAGGTTTCTTAATTTGTACGTTTGTTTCACGCAATAGTAGTGCACTACACTTACACTTATAATTTTTCAGCTAACTACACCAAAATGGGCAAATTGTCACCTTTCAGCCGGCCAGCCTTGTCAAGGTCATTGACCGTGACAAAAAAACACGCGTTTTGTGTCACGGTCATTGACCTTGACACGACCGTGACAAAGACTTGTCACGGTCTTTGACCGTGACAAGTCCGTGGCAAGTAAATTTGTCACGGTCGTGTCACGGTCAATGACCGTGACAAGTCGTGTCACGGTCAAAGACCTTGACACGACCGTGACAATGTTCGCAGCAAAAACCCTATCCCCCTTATTTTTTCCCTCCCGCGCCGTTCCCTCCATCTCTCTCTCTCTCTCTCGACGCTGCTCTCTCTCTCTCTCTCTCTCTCTCTACTTTCAGGTCCATTTTCTCTCTCTCTCTCTCTCTTCCATTTATATATATATATATTTGTGTGTATATTTATGTGTGTATGTGTATATATATATGTGTGTATGTGTGTGCGTGGAGGGGGGCAGGGGGTGGGGGGTGGGGCGGGGTGGGGCAGGGTTGGGCGGGGTGGGGCAGGGTGGTGGAGGGGGTGGTGGAGGGTGGGGTGGGGCAGGGTGGGGGAGGGGGTGGTGGAGGGTGGGGTGGGGTGTGTGTGTGTGTGTGTGGTGGTGTGTGGTGGGGGAGGGGGTGGGGTGGGGTGTGTGTGTGTGTGTGGTGATGTGTGGTGGGGGAGGGGGTGGATGAGGGGTGGGGCAGGGTGTGTGTGTGTGTGGTGGTGGTGTGGGGTGGGGCAGGGGGTGGGGTGGGGTGGGGTGTGTGTGTGTGGTGGTGGTGTGTGGTGGGGGAGGGGGTGGGGTGGGGTGGGGTGGGGTGTGTGTGTGTGTGTGTGGTGGTGTGTGGTGGGGGAGGGGGTGGTGGAGGGGTGGGGTGTGTGTGTGTGGTGGTGTGTGGTGGGGGAGGGGGTGGTGGAGGACGAAAATTATTTCCTTCATGGAATGTTAGAATTGTTTCTAGGATAATAATCCTACTACAAGATAATTGCTCAAAATAAATATTAAATAATAATTACTAAGATATCAATTCAAATAAAGTCTTAATAACCTAACCAAAAGAAATAAGATAAAATATCAAATAAATTATCATCCACCTCATAGACATTCCCTACCAATCATTTTAAGATAATTTTTTCCTTATAAAGATAAATACCTTTGATTGCAAAGCATGCACTTGTATTATTATTATTATACAACATGTATTATTTCGACGTGTAATTCTAAAATCTCACCTAGTTTTGTATACTATTTTTAAAATCATACTATCAATTCACGAGACACTAAACAAGAAAGAGGGCATATTAATTTGGAAATGCTTGTTTTTCTTTCTAGAGATCCGTGTCGTCAAAACTTGGTATTAGATACTTGCGTGGTTTTACCTAACTTGAATGAATTAATAAATGTTTCAGTAAAGGTTGAAGTGGACAAAAAACGTGTGAATTGATTAATATCCATAATGTAAATAAAAGGTAAAGTAAGTGTGTAAATGGGTGGTTGAGCAAGCTAAGAGGTCTAACCCATATTTAATACATAGGTGTGTTATGAAAGGTTTTCAAAGGGTAATTAAGTATTTTCAAATAATGACCCCGAAACATAGAAATTCAATCTCAAGCAATTTAATTTCAATCTCTACAAATTTATGCATGTATTCAAGGGATTTATGAAGGATTAATATTAAAATTCAATTCATATACATAATCTAAAAATTATATGTGTGTGTGCGTGTGCGTAGGTGTGCGTGTGTGTGTGGCGGGGGGAGGGGGCAGGGGTGGGGCACCCATTTAATAACTCTTTAAATATTTGGAAAAAACATAATATTACAAAATTGAAACGAAATGGTATTGGCGGAACTTACACATACGTTATAATATCTGTACTAATAACATTTTTTTTATCTGTACTAATAACATTTTTTTTATTTGTACTAATAACATTTTTTTTACAGCAAAAATGTCTCCTTCAGATGTTAGGGCGAAGATGATGATGCTGTTTATGATGATGTCGTCGTCTGGGTTCGGTGGTAGCGGAGGCGACGATGGCTCCTCCGCCCCTAGGCTCCCCAAATATGGAAAATTTGGGATTACCGTCGAAAACAAGTCGGAGCTTTTAGCGAGATCCCTCGAGCTGCTAAAGACGGTCATCGGCCCGGGGTTTATGAGTTGGAAGGAGGTGCCGTATGAGCTCAAGTTAGCTGTTTGGGCGGCACTACAGGTAATATTTATATGAATATTTCAATTTCAATTTCAATTTATATTTATATTTATATTTATATTTATTCGCAACTAACATTGTATTTGTTGGACAGGAACAATTCAACTTGGATCCAAAGCTACGCGATTCCGTCTTTGAGCAGTTGAGGGAGCAACACAAGACGTGAAAAAAAAATATGCGGACACGGTACTTTGGAAAAACACGAGAGACCATTTTACAATGGCGCGGATCCGTCCCGCCCAAGGAGCCGATCTCATTGGCACAATGGCAAAAGTTCATTGACAATGAGCTCGAGGATCGACAATTGGCATCTCGCCAATCGGGGAGGGAAAATCGGGCTAAAAAGACGGGCGTGCACTACTCCGGCCGGACCTCTTACGCTGAGGTGGAGCATAGGATGAAGGTAATATTTAATTTATCTATAACTACAGAAATATATTATTGGATATTATTTTACTTTGCGGGGCCGATACTAATTTTACTTTACTTTATTTTATTTCAGGGGGTAGGGAGTGGGCCAGGGGGTAAGCCACATAGGCTCGATACTTATGTGGCTCTTCGGACGAAGAAGGGGAAGGACAAGGAGGTGTCCCCGAGCGTCGCGGCCACGATTGTAAGTAATCCGACAGTTTAATTATTGTTAATTACGTTATAATTTTTTAGTTTACTTATTTTACTAATCATGTGCTTTTTGTCGTTTCAGGCAAAGCTTAAGGAAGTGCATGAGTCGCAGTCTGATGCCGACAAGGCATCTTTGTCCACAGACGCACTCAGCCAAGTGCTTGGCTCTGATCGCAAGGGGAGGACAAGGGGAGTGAGCTCGCGGGTGGCCAAATCTAGGATCATCGGATTGGAGACGAGCGACACCGGGTTGGCTCGAACGGTGGATTCACACGACGCGAAGCTGTCCCGTTTGGAGGCGACGGTCCAAGATATGTACGCATTCATGAAGCGTACGTTGGGTGGAGACCGTAAAGAGAAAGGTAAAGGGAAAGGGAAGGAGAAGGCGGTGGAGGAGGAGGTGCGGGAGGACGAGGCGCAGGATGACGAGGATGTGGACCTCGCTGCTTCATCACCGACACGTTCGTACTTCGACGATCCACTTCCCTATTTGACACCCTCCAACAGACCATTATCGACAATTGGTTGGCCGAGCGTGTTCATATTGGACATATTTGATGGCCAACGGATAGGGCGGGGGTTGAGGGACCCGAACATCGTCGAGGGTGGAATAGTCCATGGACGTGTGCTTCAAGAGATGGAGTCCAGGGTGCTCGTCACGCATGTCATACCCGGGAAGGAGAACTCCCTATTGTGGTTGCGCGAACAATGCGGCACGACGTATATTAGTGGGTGCGTCAATTCGTATGTCGTGTGGCCTACTCACCTCCTCAGTTTTATCTAAGACATGTAGTAACATTATTTTTAAGTTTGTCCATTTTAATTATATTTGGATTATATCGTCATGTATATTATTTTTATTTTGAAGATTTGGATTATACTGTCATGAATATATATTTGCATTATCTTTAGTTTGTGTTGGATATATGATGTTTGGAACAGGTACAACGTTGCTATAACAGGTACAAATATACTGCTGGGCAGTGGCGGTGGCCATACTGCCCAGCAAATTTTTTTTAAATTCTGCCCAGAATTGTCACGGTCATTGACCGTGACAAGTGTTGTCAAGGACTTGTCACGGTCAATGACCGTGACAATTTTTTAAAAAATGGTCACGGCTTTGTCACGATTTAAAACCGTGACAAACGTGTCAAGGTCAATGACCGTGACACGACCGTGACACAAAACGCGAGTTTTGTGTCAAGGTCAATGACCGTGACACGACCGTGACAAAAAAAGTTGTCTCGCCTCAAAATGTCACGGTCATTGACCTTGACAAGGTGAATTTGTCAAGGTCAATGACCTTGACAAATGGGCAGATTTGGTGTAGTGTAGATACTAATATGTTGTGCTTATTAGATTTGTTAAAGTATGTTTTGTATAAATTTATAACGTGACATGTATTGTATATAATATTTAATGTTAAATATTAAGATTTTGTAATCTATTTGATGAGTTCATCTTGAATATTTTAGAGTTATTTTATGTTGTTTTCTATGTAATTTTAAACATAACAGTTTCTTTCATAACAGTTTTTATATATTAGTTTAATATTAGTTTTCATTTATTTAAAATAATATTAAGATATTCAGGCACATTATCTACCATCAAAATATCATTCTATTAAATATGTTTTCAACACGCCTTAACTATATATTTTCTTTCACAATGTGAGTATCCAAAATTATCCTTTTACGGTCACGCAACGCGTAGCCTGCAAGCTAGTATTAATTAAAAGTCCACATATTCACAGTAATTTGCGACTCTACTTGCAAGTTTCTTCATCATATTCACACCGTGCCTTCTCATAGTGGTAAATCTTAGTAATATCACTTTAGGTCGTGTTTCTTGACGCATTTCTGAATTGTGGTTGAAGACTATTCACAAATCATCGAAACCCAATATGATTGAAGATTGAAAGGGGGTACTCTATCATGCATGAAAGCTAACGGTTGTTAATTTTAGCATTCCTATCTTTTCTCTTTTCACTGTCTCTCAAAATTTGTTATTTAATATCATTACGTGGGTATTTTGTTTCCATCTATGTGTTCACGCATCGAATCGGTCCCATATTTGTTGTTTGCTTTAAGCTTACTTAAGCATAAATTATAAATTATAAAATTCTCCCCATCAATTTTTCGGTTTCCAAAATCATTGCAAACATTTGAGATTAATTTTATTTTCCAACCAAAATCAAAGTAAAACATGAACAATTGCAATAAATAAGAAACTTGAAAAGAAAAAAAAAAGAGTAAATTATCTTTTTAGTCCCTAAACTATCACAAAAGTTTTAAATGGTCCCCAATCTTTTATTTGACTAAAGTTAGTCCGTAAAGTATATTATTTATTTTAAAAATAGGACTCCCTCAATTTTGATCGTTAAATGTTGACAGAACTATGTCAAATACCCCTTTTGCCCTTATCCCTTTATGTCATGTCCAATACCTGTTTTGACTTTTTACTCTTACTTTTACAAAAAAAAAACATGTTTTCTTATTTTTACAAAAACTGTTTTCTTAATTTACAAAAAAAAATGTTCTTATTTTACAAAAAAAACTATTTCTTATTTTACCAAAAAAAAACTGTTTTCTTATTTTAGAAAAAAAATTCTTTTCTTATTTTACAAAAAAAACTGTTTTTTATTTTACAAAACAAACTCGTTTTCTTATTTTACAAAAAAAAAAAAACGTTTTATTATTTTGCAAAAAAAAACATCTTTTATTTTGCAAAAAAAAAAATGTTTTCTTATTTATTTTACACACAAAAAAAACATTTTTTTTATTTTACAAAAAAAAACCTGCTTTTTTTATTTTACAAAATGTTTAAAAATAACTATTTTTACAAATAATTGTTTTAAAATACTTCTCGTGACTGTTTAAAAATAACAGTTTTTACAAATAACTTTTTAAAAAAACTCATTGCAACTGTTTTTACAAAAAAAGTATTTAAAATAACTGTTTTATTTCAAAATATTTTTACAAAATAAATATTTTACATTTTCATTTTTACAAAATATTTAAAAATATTTTTTCTTTAAAAAACTTCTTGTAACTATTTTTACAAAAAAAAATGTTTATTCTAAAATATTTTAATAACTTGGACCCGTTTGGTTCTGTATTCATAAAATTCGATTTAATCACTGTTTTTAAATACAATTTTAAAATTCAGTTTTTTGTATTTATAATTATTCGTGTACGTTTGGTAAACTTGTGTTTAAATACAGTTTTTTTTTAAATTTGACAAAATTGACAAACATGTATATATATATATATATTAAACTTTCATACATTCATGATACATGAATGCATACATATATACATACATATATGCATGCATGCATACATCATAAATTCTATACATTTACATTTAATATCATGTATTTTTTTTATATTTAATGAGGTATGTTGGAGAGTTTCTCTCTCTCTCTCTCTCTCTCTCTCTATATATATATATATATATATATATATATATATATATATATATATATATATATATATATATAATGATATTGTATGTATAATTCACTATACAATTATATACATACATTGATTGATAATATATTTTAATACATATGTACTATATATATTTTTTATATTATTTCATACATTAATAATACATATATAAAACTATATATAAGCATCATGTATCTATTAATAATATTATTTAACTTTATATTATTTCATACGTAATTTTGTGTACACATACATATATATTTTTATTTATAAGAATTACACACATATTAACGTATTATGTATGTATATTATATATTAAGGTATAAATGCATTAAATTATAAAGAATGAATAATTATGAGTTGAAAAATAAAAAACAGAAGTTATAAAACACCCTCAACATGTTTTCTGAAAAACTTGACTATAATGCAGAAATATTATAATTCAGGGCCCGTTTGGTTCTCTATTCAGAAAACTCGATTTAAACGTTGTTTTTAAATACAGTTTTAAAATTCAGTTTGCTGTGTTTATAATTATTGGTGTGCGTTTGGTAAACTTATTTTTAAATACAGTTTTTTAAAATTTGACAAAATTGGCAAACATGTATATTTATATCATACACGTGTGTGTGTGTGTGTGTGTATGTATATATAAACATACATAAAACTTTCGTGCATACATGATACATGAATGTATACATACATACATACATACATACATTCATACATACGCCATAAATTATATACATGTATGTTTAATATCATGTATTTTAAGGTATATTTAATGAGGTATGTTGGGGAGTTTAACTATATATATCTATATAATAAGTAGTAAAAAATTTGGCACTATTCCATAAGATGATAACTTAATCACGGGTTAGGATTGAACCAACAATGCAACAATCCAATGGTTGAAATTAAAATACCCCTATTACCATTTTTGCCCTTAAGATTGTTGGTCTCCCCCTCTTTTAACACACACTACTTTATTTCCCCCTTTGTTCAAAATTCAAAAGGAAGGGTAAAAGGGTATATAGCCATTTTGATCTCATTTTTCCCTTCACACAACCCACGATCGGACATAACTCACTATCTGACATAACTCTCAAAATCACAAAATCCTCTATTTCACACGACACTCTCTCCCATTTCCTCTAAATTCATGTGTACGAAGCACTCACCCTCATAAACCCTCTCATAAACCCATGAATACAACCTTTAGCTTTCTCTTTCTCAGTGCTCGCATTTCACAAGGTTAGGGTTTGGAATGTTTATGGTTTTGTGGGTTTGAAAATTTTGGGTGGTTTTATTTATGCTCCTTATTGAAGTACAAGAGGTAATTTTTTTTGGTTGAATGTTTAGTTTTTTCACTTATTCAGTTGTATATCTAATAATGTAATTATGTATTAGAGATCCAATGCATTTCTTATGTTTTGCAGATTTTGAAACCCCAATTTCATCACATTATGTTTGGTAGCCCTAAGAAGGTAAGGGGTCTACGACTGTTTAGGTTTTTTTAGTTGTTGGCTCACACTTTTAGTTTTAGTTTTGTAGGAGTTATCTTAATCATTTTTTTTTATCATTTCTTACTTTTAATCTTATTGCAAATGAATGCTATTAACAAATGTGTTTTTAGGTTTTTTTTGAATAAAATTTCTTCATGTTTAGAGGTTTAGATTTGATAGATTGACTGGGAGGGACTTAAAGATATTCTAATATTTTGTTGTATATCATGTTCAATACTCAGTTATCTCTTAATACCATTAATTTTGAGTTCCTTATTTTGAGATCCATAGATTCTCTTACAGATAGTTAGTAGTGTTTTTATAATTTAGTGCGTGACTATCTCTCGGCGATCTAGAACCTTAAATGTTATTTTTGTTATTGATTGTTTCAATGATTTGGGTTGTGTTAATATATTGCTTTTTCTTGAAAATTTCATTTCCTTTTAAACTTTTTTAGTTGTTAAAGTTTATGTATGATACTTAATAATTGCCAAATTTAATCAATTGATTTATGTATTCTATCCTTTCTCCCTACCATGCTTGCTGTTTGAAAAAATGATAAGGTGGAGTCATTTTGTTCTACTTTTTTCATTATAGAAAACAAACCATTCTTTTAATTAATTTTTTATCGAAACTCGATTATATAATGAACTATTACAATAGGGTTCTTTAGGTCAGAATATGATTTTTTTGGCTTATATTTAGCTTTTGGGGTGGTGCTGGTGGTTAATCTCAGGGTTCTTATTTATTTTGTTTATGTTTTTGATTTTTAGGTTTCAAAGTTGGACAAAGATGCAAGGGAATTGCAAATTTGTGGGGGTGTTATATTTGTTCCATTCTAAGATACATAAGGTATTTCGACTTTTTTATAGTGCTATTATTATTCTACTATCTAAGTCACCTTCTTTTGTTTTAACGTATATTTACTATTTGCTATTTTTCTGGTCCATTTTTCATTTTCTATTAAGTAACGTATATTTACTGTTTGCTCTTATTTTTATATTACTTATGGGGCCAAACATTCGACGCGGAGCTACAGATGGAAGGGTTAATGGGATGATGTGGGTAATATTTTAGAAAATATTTAGAGCTTTTTTATCGTTTTTAATTGTCAGTAGTTTTTTCATATGTTGATTTAACATCTATGTTCATATGCAAAAATTAATAGTGCAATCATGAACAGGCCAGGATGTCCAACCACGTGGCATTAACACTGGCACAGAGTGCGAACCTAACAGGCATTAGGGAATGCGTGGTAAACTATAGGATAGACCAATATTCATTATTAAGTTCTTTATGACTAATTACGTGGAATTTTCATACAGGTACCTGGTTATCAACTTAACAAAGTTAATTGTTGCAATCACAGTTGATACCACTTAAAAGGTATGAATACTCATTTTGTTGGAATCTTGAATTGAGGAAATACGTAAATTATTAGTTTTTTCATGTCATAGAGCGGACGTTGGTCGGCTCATTAGTTTAAAAGTAACATACATGTCTACATATTGGTGTTTCCATCAAAACTAGGTGCTTCCATATTTTGTTTCACGGAGTTTATCTTTTTTGTTGTGTTAATAAGATGCATCTTTCATATCAAACTCTTAACTACTTTTCTTGATCAATTTGTACTATTGTTTCTTGAAGATTGAACTGCTCCAGAGTCTCCATGATCTCCAAGATGGCACCGGAGGAACTAATACGGATAGTTTAGGTAGATAATTGATTTATTAAGAGAGGGTTGTTAAATGAATCTCATTGCGAATTTAAGTTTAATACATTTTTTGTGTGCTATGTTTCTGATTTGTAAGCTATGTATATTAACTTCGTATATGCAGGATTATGGAGATTTAAGTGTCCTTAACCTACCAATTTTTATGTAATGTGTAGCTAACACCTCAAGTTGAATCCACCATTTGAAAGGCACTCACTTGGCACCCACATCCATTCATAGTTTACTAATTGTGCTTATTTCATTTTGGTATGGCTTATCAGATCACCCTACGAGCCTGATAACACTTTGTTCGCAGACCTTATCACCAACCTCGTCGGTCTCCTTGATGCTCTCACTGTTACCAAGGTCATTTTATAACTAAATGATAAATCAATTACATTGTGATGAAGTATATAACTCATAAAATATATAATGTGTACATTTGTGTTTCTTTTCATTCTCCTTTCACGTGTAACAATGATTTAGAGTATTACAGATTATATCAGGTGTTTCTAATTATATACAAATGTCAGGTGTTTCTAATGATTCATACCATATCAGTGTTTCTAATGGCTTAGAGTATTACAGATGCCAGGTGTTTCTAATTGGAAAAGATTTTGGAGCCCAAGCAGCGTAACTTTTTGCACTTCACTACCCTGATAGAGTCACTGTAATTGTGACATTGAGTATTCCATTCTCACCCGTATCCCCCGACGTGCTTCGTAAAGAAATTCCTGAAGGACACTATGCTAATAGATGGATGGTACCTTCTTTTTCATCTCTGAAGGATACTATGCTAATACTATGCTAAAATAATTGTGCGGAATATTTGCTGTCAACGGTTGTTGCTATCACAACGACCACAACACTGGAATATCTAACCCTACGATATCTCCTTTTTGCACGACTATTTGGACTCACATCTATTTTAATCTACCCATCCTTAGTCATATTCTTATTCAGATATGTTGATCATATAACTTTATGATGACATAGGAAACTCGGAGTTTGTGTTGCTGCTTATAAGACTGATGAGTTTCCTAGTTTTTTCACTAAAAAGAGTGGCTGCTAGGCTGCATTTTTTTTGCATGACTATCGCTGATTATTAACCAGATTCGGATTTATCTATTAAAAGAAGATATGTGTACATGATTTCAAGCAGTACAGGTAAAAATTCATGATCTCTGTAAACGATTTCAATTTTTTAAAGATTTTCTCTTATGTAAGCCAAGATTTGAAGTTTCATTTGTATAACTTAACTTGTGATGATCTCTGTACAGTTTGATCGCCATCTTTATTCAAATTCTAATTTCAGTAAATGTACTGATATATTGAAATGGTATTCATACTATTCTAATGCTAAGTAGAGGATTAAATCATGAACCTTTCCTGTTATTTATAACCTTTCAATGGATCTTTTCTATTTTTAGGGATGTTTAAAAGGAAATTTAAGGCACGTAGACTTTCCCATGTACATGCTTTGATTAATTTAAAATAATATGCATTACCATAGGTGTATCCGTCTAGGTTAGCTGTTGAGTAACAAAGTGGTGACACAATAAATTCTCATTGCCTCTGTTTTTATGGAGTTCGTTGTAATACGTATTGTTGTGTTTTTTATAATTATCTCGAGATACACCTTGCTTTCTATACTTGCTTTTTATTTGGCGTGTTTTTGATAATGTTATCGATAGGATTGTGTTGGAAGATCATACCAAATGCCTTCTACTCGAAATCTAATTAAGCGGGTTTGGCATTTTATGAATTAAATAGTATAACATGGGCATGTTTAGTGATTAAGAAATGTCCTTTTGTGCAGGCAGGAGAGCTAATAGCAAGTCTTGATCTGGATGATCCTTGAACTATAAGAACAATAGAGCCTTTCAATGGGACCTTACCATTATTGGATCCTCCAATCTAGAAAAGTTTATCAGAGGTGTGCAGCATCTTTGAATGCACCTTGGATGATTCTTGAAGGATACGATCATAATATTGATCAAGTAAGTATTCTCTTGCCTCTTAAAGATCTATGAGTTATTTTTGAACCATGGTTCAAACACACGTTTTGGTCTAGGACAAGATACCAGTTTTGTCTTAGTATTGGGTTTGGTTTCAGAACGATACATGTTTTAGAGGATATGAAATTGAAAAAAAATAAAAATGGGACTCGACAACTTGGCAATGTTTAGGTTGTTTTGCTATCGAACTCGGTGAGGCAAGTCGAGTCAAGTTGATTCCACTGATGCTCCTGCCGTTACAAGTCAGGAGTCCCTATTTAGAATTTCTAAATTCCCAAAGTGCATTAGATCAACATCTTCATCACCTAATATTGAGCTTCTTCATCCCATGTAATGTTAGATAATAATGGAGATTGATAGAGAAGAAGAAAGAGGAGGACAAAAGCTTTCTACAGACAAGGGCTTACATGATTTAACTCACTTATTGTTAATCAATTCGCAATTCAAATCTGAAAAATAATTAAGATTATAACCTTCTTTATAACCTAAAAATTCCTAATTTTCTATACAGACTAATTCCTAACTCTTAAGTGATAAATGGTATCCTAATAACTGATGGATAGATTCCAATTACTAACTATCCTAACCTAAATTACAATTATTAATTTCCACTTTAATTCTATATACAAAGACAAAATCATATGCAACTCTTAATAAATTTTGATGTAGCTACTTTGCATCACTAAATGATGTTGCAATTTTATGTATGTTACATGTAGGGACTTGATCTTTAATTCAGGACAACCCAAGATTTTGGTACAAAGACATCTTCCAATAAATTCGGTGTTCTTTTAGCCAAGAAAACATAAGAAAAACCATCTTGATAATTAGTGATTGTCCTTTATATTAACTTGAATTTTCTTATCAAAGAGTCTTAATTTATATTGCAGGTAGTTCAAAACTTGCTCAGTTGCCTTTACAATTTTGAGCTCCCTTTCCTCCCATGGTAGGAGTTCTTGGTTGTTGTAGCAACTCGACTTCTTAAAGACCTCAGTTATGAAGTAAGTGCCTAGCTTGATGACTCTCTCAGTTTATAAAAAGATGTTGAAGTTATTCCATATTATTATAACATCTGCATACTGAAGAAATTTTCACTCCCAAATTTTTCACATTCCCCCCCCCCCCCCCCCCAAAAAAAAACACTACATTATTGAGGCACTTCAACATGAATATAGATATTTTGATTGGCAGGTGTTTAATGTGTTTTAACTCTACATTTATGGTCTATTACATGTATAAATCATGGTTATGTGATTAGTGGGGTTGATGAAGAGTATTTACCTTCGTAAAACTTTTATTGATAATAACACGAATTGTTTATTCTCATTGTGATGCATAGATTGAGTAATATGTAATTTTCTATTTATTTTATCTTCAACTGTTTATTCTCACTGTGATGTATCATTATTTGCTTCATACTTTTCATCTTTTTAAGTGGTTTGATTTTGAGTGATTATAAATGTATTATCATATAGTTCAGTTGGTTTCATCTTTTTAGGTGCTTTAAAGGCCGATCATATCAGTTGATGCAGGCTTTTCAACTCCGAAGCATATGGTAATTATTTTTTTTCTCTCTGGTTTCAGATTTGAAGCAAGTGAACATTTCAGATTTGCACATGAGAAATATATGTGAGTTTAGAGAATCAGAAGATGAGAAAGAAACTGATTGAATCCAAGGTGCTATCCTGAACACAATCACATAAGGAAATTGTAAGTTGTGTTCATTATAAGTTGTTAACTCTGCTTTTCACTTTTCAAAGAATTTTTATCTGTAGTTATTTCATTTTCACATAACTGTTATCACTTTTTTAGCCGCCGTTAGAGGACATGATAGCAATTATGTGAAAGAATTAAAAAATTTCACATAACCGTTATCATCTATAGCCGTTTCATCAGAAACATAACTGTCATCACTTTTCACATAATTGTTATCATTTGTTCATCCAATTATGTGTTGTGTTGTGCAAATCACTTTTCGACCTCGAACGTCATGGTTATATATTAGGCATTTATTACTTTTTATTGTTTGCCATATGTTGCCTTATATATTATGCATTTATCACTTTAAAATCATATGTTTAGAAAATATCATTCCATGTTTTTAAATTGATAGAGGAAGACCACACACGTCACTGTGTACAAAATCTTGGATGGAATCAAAAGATTGATTCCACCATTTGAGAACTGGATGAGAGATTCCAATGCTAGAGAGCATACTTTGATTGTTTAGGCTTGAAAATGTGAGCAACAACCCCAAACACATGTTTGAAATGTGAGCAACAACCACATGTTTGAAAAAATGCCGAAAAGTGAGCGTCTTCTCTTTAATCAGTCTCTTCAATCTTCAATGTGAAAGTGGGAAAACTGTTTTGGTTTGTTTCTCTTACAATTTTTGAACAAAAAACTACAATTTTTTTTATGAGTGTTGTTTCTCTTACATTTTTTTATGGTGAACATTGTTTTGGTATTTTTGAAAACTACTAACTTTGTATTTTGGTACCTGTTTAATCTGTGATAATTTTGTATTTTGGTACATGTTTCACCAATCTTTAATTACGACACTTTTTTATACCTTTACCACTTATAATGCCTTTCGTAATATAAGCATTCAGTAGTTCATTATTTATTTTTCATTACATGTTAAGAACCTTATAATATCCAAGTCTGATCATCTAATTTCATTTGGTTTTAATATTGCAGGTTATTTGACTTTGATGAAAATCACAATATGAAGCTTTTAAATTGAAATCGTGGGTTGACAACAGTAAGAAATGAATTAGTTCAACTCATTTGTGGGGGGTTTGCGGATTTGTCGCGCTAAGGTATTTTGCAGTATTGTCGCGATAAGAGCACTTCATTTGATCCATTTTTCGGCTTCTTTCCACTATGGCCATTTTTTATAAGTCCATATTGAAATAGTTAACAATATTGATGATAATATTTACAGGCACTTATGATCTATCAGATGCTAGGGTTGCTTGGTTTATGGATCAAATGCGAGGATAAAATGATCATTAATGGGTGTGCCGGTTCATTTTGCAAGATCCAAAGATAAGTTACCGAGTTGAGGTATTCAGAATACTATAAAATTGAGTCTATCTAGGTGTTGCCTTAACTGATTATGTCCTGTAAAACTGTCTATTTTCTGGCATTTAAGATGTAGGATGGTGATGATTTTAGTTGTTGAGATCATTTTAGACATTGGTAGTTGATGTAGACAACTTTGTATGTTGTGCATAAGTATTGTAATTTATATTTCTGGCATAAACTGTAAAGATTTCCCATATATAGTTTCCCAGATTTTTCTTGAATGGTTAGAGGTGTGTTTTTAACGATGTTTCTTTTGAATGGTTAAACCATATTTTTTTATTAACATAATTAAGTTTTTGAGAAGAACTGTGTGTGTGTGGGGGGGGGGGGGGGGGGGAGGATTTTTGCTTGAGTAACCTTCAAGATGACCATAGAGTTTGATGGATTGTATCATGGTTTGTTTGTCTCATAAATGTTAACACATCAATAAATGGAGTTAGATGGATTTTTTCCTTTTGAATGAACCCCCACTCATCTGGTAGTCTGGAAGTCCATGCAAACATTATCATCTGATAGTTGTTTTTTTATTGTAACTGAAGGTTGTTGGGCTATTTGTGAAATTTTAGTTTAGGTATTATTCTCCTCTTAATGTAATTTTTTCCCTCAATATTTCTATTAGTAAAAAACAATATGTGTGCTCTCCATCATTAGGTAACTTTGGAGTCTATTTTTCTATTAATGTTCGTCCCATTTGATATTATTTGGATAGAAATTTCCTATGACTATCTTAGACTTGGTGCATTGTTTTGTACTGTTATCCATAACAATTAACTGTTTGCCTGGAATCATGTGATGGAAACCTTAATTTAACTAGATACTTTAAGGTGCTCATGTTCGTTTTGATTTTTAAACTAATATCTGGTACCAAACATTTTCAAACAGTAAGGTTTATGTTTGCTTTTAACGACCTAACTTCATAATTTTTATGAATGCTTCTAATTAAAGGAAAAGGGAAATGTGTGAATGCAGTCGTTGATAATTTTTACTATAACTTATTATTTATTTTTACAGATGTTGTGATGACAAAAGTATTTGTTTTGTTAAACTTGGGTAATCGGGAATCCACAAGATTTTATGTCTCCGGTCTCAAGTCATAAATGATCTAAAGTGTTTATTTTGTGATGAAGTTATTCATACCTACACAATTCCTACACGCAATGTGAATTGTAATTGTTGGTTTTTTAGTTTCTTTCGAATTTTATGATAGTAATATTTTAATTTTGTGTGGTGAACACCATTTGTCATGAATAAATTTCTTAATATTGAAGTCCGATATACCATAAATTAGAATTCGTAAACAATATTTTATATTCAGTTACAGTGATATAATATGGATACTTGGGGGTGTACTTTTTATCTTTCTAATTTTATTTTAGTCCTGTAACACATGTTAATTGGGTGGGTATGGTCGTCTATGTATCGATTACTCCTCGATAAAATTACATGCGCGCCGTTGGCACGGGAATGTACCATTAATATTGTTGTTGCGGACTACTAATTTTGTTGTTTGATTATTTTGTATATCTTAAACAATACGGATAGTCCTATCCTGTGTATAAATTTTTTAAATTGTTTATAATTATTTGTTGTATAAATAAAGCTTTTGATATTTTCGCCGTGCCTTCAGGCATGGGTATTCCGCTAGTATATATATAAACATACATAAAACTTTTATACATACATGGATATACACGTACATTTAATATCATATATTTTTAGGCACACACACACACACACACACACACACACACACACACATATATATATATATATATATATATATATATATATAATGATATTGCATGTATAATTCACTATAAAATTATATACATACATAAATTGATAATATTTTTTAATATATATGTATATTTTATATTATTCCATACATTAATAATACATGTATAAAACTATATATAAGTATCATGTATCTATTGATAGTATTACTTAACTTTATATTATTCCATACGTAATTTTGTGTACATGTACATATATATTTTTTGTTTATAAGAATTACACACATATTAATGTATTATGTACGTATATTATATATTAAGGTATAAGTGCTTTAAAATATCAAAAATGAATCATTCTGAGTAAAAAAATAAAAAACAGAAGTTATAAAACACCCAAAACCCGTTTTATGAAAAACTTGATTATAACACAAAAATATTATAATTATGTGTTTAAAAACAGGTTGTCAAACGAAGATTTTTATCATAATTGTATTTTAACACATAAAGCAGAATTATAGTTGTAAACCAAATTGACCCTCAGTGTTTAAAAACAGGTTACCAAACGCAGATTTTTATCAGAATTGTATTTAAACACAGAAAACAGAATTATAGTTTCAAACCAAACAGGTCCAACAGTTATAAATTTTCTTGTATCTATTTTTATTAACTCAACAGTTATATTTATAACTGTATATATACAATTAATATATATATAGCAGGTAAATATAACTGTCAAACGTTTTTATTAACTTTTTTGTTAACTTAATAGGTATATATAAATGTTTTTATTAATTTAACAGTTAATATATATGACAGTCATATATATAACTGTATATATTACAAAATGTTTTAATATGTATAACGTATATATACAGTTAATAGATATTTATTATATATACTGATAAACCTGTGTGCGTGTGTGTGTGTTTGTGTGTGTGTGTGTGTGAGAGAGAGAGAGAGAGGAGGAGGAGGAGGAGGAGGAGGAAGGAAGTGAAAATTAATTTGTTTAAATGAGGAAAAGTTATGGTAAAATGGGTATTTGATAGTTTTTATCAAAGTTTAACTATCTTTCGGACGGAGTCCCCGGTTTGATACAAGTTAAATAGTTTGTGGAACTAAACCAGTCAAATAAAAGATCGGGGACCATTTAAAAACTTTTGTGATAATTTACGGACTAAAAGGTAATTTACTCAAAAAAATCGAGTTGGATCTGGGCTTGTTGAGCAATATAAAGATTGATCTGGTTTTGTTCAAGGGAAGTATGAATGATTATATAAATATAATTACAAATGAAAAAAAATAGTATATATGCGTGTATGTATTAGGTAATTATATCAATGATAAGCAAGGTATGGGATTTTGATGTACAGAAATATGAATGTTTTGGTGCTTTACTTAATGTATACGTGTCCATTGTGAGTTGTAAGGTTTTATAAATATTTAAACTATGATCCAAACACTATACCTATTGGGAGTCGATCGAGAATAGCGAGAGAAGCCGAGAATGGAGGATGAAGATGAGATCGGTAGAGAATGGAGAATTGTAATAAGTGGTAACGAGTATTCCAAGGGCTGGGATTGGAAGTAAATCTAAATGGCATTTAGCAACTTAAAGAAAAAATAAAACCTAAGAGAGACTTTTACTCCCACATATTAACGCAAAGAAAGCTATCAATTTGTTCGTGCTTTGATTCATCACATAATGTGGAGACTTGTAACTTATTTATTGAATCAGAATGACACGTGGCCTATACGATTTTATTAGTGGGTGCGCTAAACAAGTTTTTTAACTCTATAATACCACACAATTCCATTTCTAACTTCATTGCATCACCAAGTGGGCATCCAACTATTTAAAGTTCAAAATTTTCATTTGTTGATTTTATCTCCTTCTCTGTAAACCTCTTAACCTATAAACCTTTCAACTTCTAAACATCTAAACCTTAAAAGATTCAAAGATCATCACCAAATCATTATCAATACCAAACAATCAGGTTGGTACTCAACATCATGAACATCATCAACACTAAAACGTATATAATAGTCACTGCTAGGGTTTATTGTTAACTACATGAAAACCTACATGCTATCATTGTGGTTCTTGGATTATCAAACATATATAACACAGTGTATTTGGATTGTCAAACTTATATAAACATATAACAAACATATTAAACTTTAAAAATAACCCATAATTGGATTAAAAGTTGCATACAAAAACCTACCTATCTACATAGTGATTCTGTGTCCCGACCCCGAATGAGGAATAAAATTTCGCTAGTTATGCTCTGAACAAGCAGTAAGTGAGAATAATTTTTCTAATATTGTTCATAGTATAGGCCTTTTTATGTTTTAGTCTAGCTTAGCGTATCCCGTTATAAATTGTCATGCACCGTCAAGACGAACTGAACTAGAGCACCTCCAAGTTTGAAGACTTCCCGACATCCCATAAAGGTATAAAATAATTTAGAGTTATAATAAGTTTGCAAAATTTATTTTTGGGATGTTTATTTTTATAAAAAATGAACATGGCATTTTTAATTTTAAAAAGAAAAATATTTTTAATTTAAACCTCGTCCAAACGAGATGGACATCTCGTTCAAACGAGATTGTGATTTCGTTAGTAGGCTCATTAGAAGTTTTATTGAACGTACTTCAATCGAGGGCGTATTATTTTGACTCATCAGAAGGTCGTTTGAAGCTGGTTCAAACGAGATTTGTGTGTCATTCAAATGAAATTTTATTTCGTTCAAACGACGTGCCTTTTCGTTCGAACGAGACTTGAATTTCGTTCAAACGAGTCCACCACCTCGAAATTTGTAAACAACCTACAAATACATGTTTCGTGTTTAGTTTTTCTAACACTCCTGCCAGATTCGTTTCTACATATTTTTTGTGAAAGTTCTTTTTTGTTTTGTGTTTCAAAACACTTTTTAATTCATAACGTACATCCTGAAAATCGTTCTTGTGAATTTGTTTAAACCCTAGAAAATTTTGTATCCTTATATACGCCTTTGTGGAGAAGGCATCTCCATAGCTGACTTGTGATACCTGAGAAAACTCACTGCTCAAAATAAAGGCTAAGGCTGAAAAGGGAGGACTATAGTCTTGTGATTCTTGCTAGGATCATAATTGTTCTTTAGAGATTTACGAAGAGTAGAGCATTATACTTAAGCGGTTATCAAGTAGTTTATATGTCAACTATCTTGTAATATTTCTAAAGTTTTGAATAAAGGTTTTACCCAAAGGCTTTTTTCCCCTAAAACTTTGCCGTTTATTGAATGCTTGATTTGATTTTTCTATTTTATCACATTGATATATGTTTAGGATAAAAATATAAAATTAATTAAGTTAAAAATTAGAATTTTGACCATCCTTGCCGAGCACATTTGTTTCTGCATTCTCATAAGTGTTATTAAAGCCTTCCACTCTTACAAGTGGTGTCAGAGCATACTTATTGCCTTCTCTAAAATAGTTATCATAGCAGGTTGCACTAAGTTATTGTATTAGATCCTTGTTTGGTTCTTTTTGGGTGGTTTAGTTTTTTCTCTCGATGGATTCCCATAATTTTGACGACTTAAATCGTTTCAGTTTGAAGTTTGCTAAAAGAATTGAGATTCTCGAAAAAGAAAATTTTCATTTTAAATCTGCTGTTGATCTTTTGCAAACTGTTCAAAAGCAAAGAGATTTCTTTCGTGAGAAGCTTGTGGACATGAATTGGGATTTTAAAATTTTAAAATTGCCCAAGAAAGAGGGTGATGAGAGAGTCCATTTTTTAGAGAAATAATTGAAGGACTTTAAAAATTCTAGGGTTAATGTTTTTGCCATTGAGGATAGTGTTTTGATTATCGACTTTAAGGTTCGTGAGAATACTCTTAAGGACAAGTTTACTTTCATTTAGGGGGAGCGAGATAACCTTCTAGGAATAATTGAAAATATGCTAAAATTGGAAGAGTCTAATTGTTTACTTCAGTCTAAAATTTTAAAGTTAAAAAATATGATTTAAAATACTCGAGTAATGTTGGTAGTAATGGTATTAGCTCAGATGTTCTAATGCTTCGAGTGTTAAAGTCAAGACCATTGTTTATTTTAGAGGGTCAACCAAATTCTAGGACATTTGAAAAGGTCAACCCATAGGTAACGTTCCTCGCGTTTACACATGTTCATGTTATGGTAGGAAGGTGTAAGGACAAATTTCCAATCTAGTCAATTTGTAAGTGTTGGCTTAATTTCGGATAAAACTATTTGAGTCATAGGATAGAATTTTATGACCTTCAAGCCTATGGAATTTGAGTTGAAGACGTAGCAGCCAAGTCTAAACGAAGATAGCATCATTGCCGCGTTTCGTGCCTTGTTTTGCGTCATCAACTTTCCAAGGTCTCTCAGGTATGAATGCATGTGTTATATTGAGACTTGGAATTTTTTATTAGGTTTTAGTATTTTTATTACATTTTTTTGAATTCATACTATCTAAAGATTTTGTTCTCGGACACCTTTCCATAGAAAAATCATAACTAATTAAAAAAAATCAGAAAAATACGAAACTGACGGCCACGCGTCTATATCAATTTTTTTTAGATCCATGGCTCGAAATGTCCTTCTAACGACTTTGACATATCGTTTGAACGAGATTGAAATGTCGTTCGAATGATCCTTCAAACGAGATAATTTTTTTTCTTCTGAATTCTCGTTCGAAATGTCGTTCGAACGTCTCTGGTATGTCATTCGAACGACATTGCTGTTTGAGAAGTTTTCGTTAATTTTTTGAAAAACTTCCCACTTCTCCATTTCTTTCCTACCTGTTTACAGAGTATGAGAATGAATCATTTTGAAAGACTTTTTCCATCTTCCAAATGAGGTAAACACTTTGAAAAAGTCCCTTGGTGTTTGTTAATTAAAATGAATTAATTTATAGAACAAAACCAAGGTTTTTACACCCAATTATTTCATGATCCAAATTTCTTTATATCATATGTTTTGAGATCATCATTTTTGCACCGATTTTTCATTCTCTATCCCAAAGGAGATAGTTTCCTACAGAGGATTCTTTGTTTTTTATTCGAGGTGTGCATATGGAGAAAGGCTTCGTGTGTAGTTAACGGTCGTTGTGCCCCATCGATGGATTCCAAGATAACGGTGGATTCATGAGTTATCGACTAGGTGGAGGTAGAAGAACGAAGAAGCATCAAGGATTGAAAGGGATTCAAGTTGAGGAAGTAAGTCTTTTGTCGTGTCTTTTGTAAATCCATACCTAGTGGATTTGTGGCTGGGCCATCCGAGATTTTTCCTGTTGTGGATTTTCCTCATACACCGCGGTCTTGTGGTTATGTGTTTACTTTTTATGTTGAAAAATTCACCTAGATGCTTGCTTAGGTTAACAAGATAAAAATTGATTTAAATAGAAACTTTAGTGTAATTTGGTGCTAGTTTATATTTTGATCATTTTAATTTAATTTATTTCAAGTCATCTAATTTAATCTGAAAATATTCATGCTTGGTTTGTGTAGCATATTTAGAACTTGAATTGAATTAATTTTGTTTAAAAAGAAAGATGTATTCATTTGTTTAGTTTAATTTGATTTCAATTTTGAAGAAATTAAAATTTGGATATTTGTGTAAGAGTTTGGAATTTTGGAATGTTGTGTGAGCCATCTCCATTTTGAATATAAAAATTGGCAGTTAATCCTTACAGAAAGGTCACCTTAGGGCTTTTTCTCATGATCTTAGAAGAGGTCCTAGGAAGTTGAAGTCTAGTGTCCGTTTGGTTCTCGAAACCCGACGCGTTAAGTATACACCTATTTGGGTCAGGAAATCGTTTTGGAGGAGTTAAATGTTGGACTGCTTGAATCTCACATGCTTGCACATTATTCTTCTCTTGCTACATCTTATAGATGACTGATTGCATGATTTTATTTGTCATACTCTAGTTCTGCTTCATGATATATGTTTCCTAGTGTTATGACATGCGTATCTTTTGTATTATATTTTTCTTTCATGGAGTCATATTGGAAAAATACAAAAAGCTTTTTATTATGATAAATTTTTTGAAAAATACAAAAAGATTTCCAATTTTTGGGTATTTTAGTTTTACACATTTGGTGTGGCATATTGGTGTGTTTGAATCCAATTCACTCCACAATTTCCACGTGGCTAGGACATTTGGTTATGACTTTAGATACTTAGATTGATCTTAACCATGTTTATATGGAGTTGTTTCGAACTTAATTTGTTTAATGGATTTTACTTTGTATATGCCTCCGTTTACACATGCACGAGCTTGTTGAATTTTAACTTCACTATGTACATTTGAGTGAGATGTTCTTCCATCAATTTTGTCATCTACATGTTTATGTGGCTATGGGGGATTCATGCATGTAAGAAACGTTGTCCGTGAGAGATTTTGTTTATTATTGAAAAAATATGAGTGAACACGGGAAAGGGCTATGAAAGAAAGGTTGACTTTGTGTGAAAGCCACCGTTTTAAAAGAGCCCAAGAAAAAATAAAGGCAATACAAGAGCAAAAAATGCCCAAAAGGGTCCTACATAGTTTAATTTGTTTGATCATTCAAAAGAAACAACTTCAAAAGAAAAGAAAAGAAAAGAAAAGAAAATGATAGAAAATATGATTATGTTTATCTTTTGAGGGAGTTTAGTTGAAGATCAACGGATTTGCACAATGAATACTAGTATGCTTATTTTTTTATGACGCTAATGATTTGTAGAATCATCAATATTATAGGCTTGTGTGCATTGTGCTTATTTTCTTCATTGACGTTAACTTTGTTTGTCACTTGGGGCTAAAGTTTAGTTTGATAAAGTTTTGCGGTCAATTAGACCTTCTTGAACATATTTGAGTATTTTGTGACACCCCGCCTAATTAAATACCGGGTGATCAGTCCTTTATTAAATTAAAATCAAGGTAAACGGTTGGTTCATTCTTAGCATCACTGCCGCAAAACAAAATTTCCAATTTAATCACCCTAAATAATTAAGCTAAGTGTCAAAACAATTTAAAGTCTTATTTTCATTTTATTAAATTCCAATATGAAAACCTTTTTAATAAACAACAGTTTAAGAATCACATAAATACTAAGGATGACAATTAACACACAAAAATTAAACCATCTAGATAAACCAACCCAAGTTTAAGAACGATAAATAAAATCATCCGGACAAGAGTTAACTCCCAAAGAGTACTGAATACTGGAAATATAAATAAACATAAATCTCTGACAAATCCAAACATAATAGGAAAATGGGTGACACATGCCCTAACTAAGCAGAACTAAAACAAGAACATAATCAATGAAGAGGTCGTCTAAAGCAAGGGCCTGCAACTCCCACATAGGCTGCAACACGTCCAGTCCAAAGAATCTATGCATGATGCCTCTATGGCTGGACAACTATAATATATATATATATACAAGAGAGAGAAAAAGATAGGAAACGGGTCATAGCCCGAGTGTAAAACAGTTTAAAATGTTTAGTAAGTATTTAAAATGCTTACCGGTTAATGTAGCAACCGTGTTAGTATGCGACACTCTCTTGAGAATTCTCACCTCGCATCTAGTGTGCACGCCTACCATACTAATAAGTCTCATAATTAGTCTATCTAACTTATTCCCATGAAGTTTTATTTCGAGAATTAATCAAGGCTACGATATTTAGTTTAGAGATCAATCTCTTCATGATTACTTACGTTACTCAGGATATCTCAGTACCGTTACAAAGTTCCCGAACACTTACTAGAAAGTTTGGAGCATTTATTAAATACTTAACTACTTATACACACAGCAGGAGATTTCCATATATACGTATATATATATTAATCACTCATATAATATATATACAATCGACACCCCACATAAAATCTATGGTATTGGCATACTCTGCTATCAAGTCCCCGTATCTCTCGTACTAAGAAAAATACTAGTTCGGAATCACTCTCGAACTGTATTAATAAAATACACACAAAATGGAGGCGAAGCATAGTTCCAAGTCACTAAGAGGTCAGCACATACCTCTCACGTCTCTTAGGACCGTCTGACTATCATTCTCAGATAGCCTGTACCAAGGAATCCTAAGTTCTAGGGTACAAGTCAATATCCCCCATAAAGGTCCCATCGAGATAAGACTGTCCCGACGTGGCAACCTCCGTGATAGCAAGTAGTGCGAGTATGATTATTCACAAATATAATACTTAATATATGTACACACTCACACGGTCATATATATAGATATTCACATTTTCCAAATTAGGTTCTCCCATGACCCATAATTATTATTATTCGTTCTTAGCACAAATTTTACTCACTTATCTCGCATAAAGGATTCATCTCTTTTATTCTCACTTATAATTATTTCATACTTACTTCTCATCTCTCGAAGTATTCCTTCTTACTAAAATATAATTTCAGTAGGTACATCCGCTCTAACCTTCTAGTCTAAGTCTTTCATGAGTCTCTAAATTGTTTAGTGAACGTATGCACAATTTCCAACGTGTGACTAAACCCCCGTTAACCCACAATTTCATCCCATATTAAATTTCACTCAACAGAGTCTACCTAGACACTACTGGTCCTCTTAATGACCCATTATAGTATTTAAATGATATTCAAGGGTTCCTACGTATTTTATATGGATTAAACAAAATGGGGAAAAATATGCAGTTTTCCAGGAGGGGTCGATCGATCGAGGATCGATCGATCAAGCAGGTATTCCGAATTCTGCCATTATTAACTACGGGTTTTCTTCTCCAACCTCAACCAAAACTCCATTAATGATCCCCAAACTCCCAAACAAAATTACTACTCGTTACATAAACCTATATACATGATTTCCTACGTGAAACATGTACAAATTTATCAAAGGTATTGAATTAATGGGGTAAATCATCATCATTATAATTTTTCATAAAACTTCCATTCTTCTAATTATTTTCCAGATTTCTTGCTTCTAAGCCAATACAATTTCATGGGTAATCCTCTACATATGTTGAGATTTCCAGAATATATTTATTTCCTCTAAAACATGTGATTTAAATTATCTAAATCATTAAATTCTTCCATAAAACATGTGTTTAACAATCCTATTCTAACATGGGTGAAACATTAACTAAAAGAAAAGCAAGATAGATACTTGTCTGGGATTCTAATGTTTGATTTGATGATGATGATGATGAGGATATGGCTACGTTCCTCGTCTTACGATCTATGTTTTGGCGGTGGTGGTGGTGCAATCGAATGGGTTCTTGGCCTTGGATTTCTTAGAAAGCTTCCTACCTTTTTCTCTAATGGTTGTTCTTATGTTTCTGTGATTGTTAACCCTAAAAGCAAACCTCTAATAGCTGATATAACTTAGGAAAATTCGTGGGTTTAATTTCCCAAAAATACAAAATGACTATAATACCCTCCCGGGATGCCAATTAGGCCTAAAAATGCCCCGAGACCCAAACTAAATCCTCGGGTACACTTTTTTTATTATCTCGACCCTTCCGGATACTTTGGCACACTCGAAATGACCATACATGCCAATTATAATTTATTCACTTATTATAATAATAATTTAGTCCAGACACGACACAGGCGTGTCCCGACTTAATTTTCATAATTGTCGTAGTATTCATTCATGACAATTTAAATAAATTCAATTATACATATTACTTTACCCATTAAGTAATATTCAACAAATTCTCAATAATTACTAACTCTCATCACGCTAGTAAATATTTAAAATAAATTTCTGGATTAATATTAAATAAATATCTCAATTTAAATTTAATAAACCCCCAAATTTAAAAGTCATAAAAATACGGGCTATTACATACTTCTTCCCTAATAACGGAATTTCGTCCCGAAATTCAGAAAATAAGGCATACCTGGTAAAAAATAGATCTGGATATTTTCCGCGCATATCTGCCTCGCGCTCCAAAGTGGAATCTTCCACATTATGATGCACCCACTGAACCCGTATAAGTGGAACTACCTTCGACCTCAATTTCATCTCGCTATGGTCTAGGATAGTCACTGGTCTCTCCTCGTAAGTACTGTCGGGCTATAAGTCAATCTCCTCTATCGCGATGTGAGTGTGGGCCATATCATTCCGAAGATATCATCTTAACGACGATATGTGGAATACATCGTGAATATAGTGCAAGTGCTCTGGCAACTCCAATCTGTATGCCACCGGTCCAATCCTCTCGATAATGGGAAATGGGCCCACGTACCTTGGAGACAACCTCCCCTTCTTCCCGAATCTCATTACTCCTTTCATAGGAGATACATGCAATAATACTTGGTCCCCCGTGCCAAATTCTCGGAAGGACCATTTTTCATCGGCGTAGCTTTTCTGCCGGTCCTGGGCTACCCAAATGCGACTCCTGATAAGCTCAATCCTAGCTGAAGTCTCCTGAATTACCTCTGGTCTGAGAAATTTGTTATCCCCCACCTCTAGTAGCCAATAAGCGGGAGAACGATAAGGCCTGCCATACAACGCCTCAAATGGGGCTATGCCGATCGTGAACTGATAGGAGTTATTATAAGCGAACTCCACCAGTGGAAGATACGACTCCCAACCTCCTCCAAAATCAAGGACACACATGCGTAGCATATCCTTCAGCATCTGATTGGTACGCTCTGTTTATCCATCTGTCTGTGGGTGGTAAGCTAAACTCAATCTCAACTCTATACCCATGGCCTCCTGAAAGCTCTCCCAGAAGCGCGACACAAAAATTGTATCTCTAGCATACACAATATCCAGGGGCACCCCATGTAGCCTAACGATCTCGGCAATGAATGACTGTGCATACTGGCCCGTGGTGTAGTTTGTCCTTACTGTGAGAAAATGAGCTACCTTGGTCAACCGATCCACTATAAACCATATAGAATCGTGACCCCGCTGTGATGTAGGTAACCTATTAATGAAGTCCATGGAAATACTTTCCCATTTCCATATAGGTATCTCCAACAGCTGGAGTAACCCTAGAGGTCTCTGGTGGTCCACCTTTACCATCTGATAGGTAGAACATTTGGACACGAGCTCTGCAATGTCCTTCTTCATCCCACTCCACCAGTAATGCCACCTCATATCCTGGTACACCTTATCCCCTCCGGGATGTACCATAAATCTGGATCCGTTTAATTGTGTCATAATTGCATGACGTAAGTCTTCTCCCTCCGGGACCACCAATCTCCCATTAAACCTCAAACCCCCATCAGAATTCACTGAATAGGACTCAGCACCCTCAGCTAAGAGCCGTATAATTTGTTCCTGGCAAAATGTATCCGCTGCTTGTGCCTGTATCACCCTTGTAACAATCTCAGGTGTGACTAACATAACAGATATAAAGGAACAGGCTACCACGTCCTGGTGTCCCAACTCTTTCCACTTCGCTCTCCACACTTTCTCTACGTCACCTACCGGTCTACGACTTAACGCATTAGCAACCACGTTAACCTTCCCTGGATGGTACTGTATCTCAAACTGATATTCTTTCACAAACTCCAGCCACCTGCCCTGATGCATGTTCAACTCTCGCTGAGTGAACAAGTATTGCAATGACTTGTGGTCTGTGAACAAGCGAAACTTCTCCCCCAATAAGTAATGCCTCCAAATCCGCAATGCAAATACGTTCGCTGCTAGCTCTAAGTCGTGGATGGGGTAATTCCTTTCGTGAGGCTTAAGCTTGTGGGAGGCAAAAGCTATAGCCTGCTCCTCCTGCTGAAGTACTCTCCCGAGTTCCCGTAAAGAGGCGTTAGTGTACACCAGGTACTCCACTCCCGACTTGGGCAAAGCAAGAACTGGCTTCAAAGTTAACTTATGTTTCAGCTCATCAAAAGCCAATTGGCAAACATCATCCCAAATATACGGTACTCCCTTGCGAGTCAGATTCATCAACGGACCCGCTATCTTCGAAAAGTCTCGAATGAACCGCCTGTAGTACCCGGCTAACCCTAAGAAACTACGTACCTCTGTCAGTGTCATGGGTTCTCCCCACTCCCTCACTGCCAACACTTTGCTCGGGTCAACCGATATCCCCAATTCTGACACAACATGCCCTAAAAACTCTACCTCCTGTAACCAAAATTCGCATTTCTCATACTTAGCATACAACTTATGCTCTCATAGAGTCTTAAGAACTTGTCTCAAGTGCTCGGCATGCTCCTCCTCAGTGTGTGAGTAAATTATGATGTAATCTATGAAGATGATGATAAACTGATACAAGAACTCCCTGAACACTCACTTCATCAAATCTATGAATACGACTGGAGCATTTGTCAGTCCAAACGGCATGACTCTGAACTCATAGGACCCATATCTCATCAATAAAGTAGTCTTCGACACATCCTGCTCCCTAATCCGTAGCTGATGGTATCCCGATCTCAAATCTATCTTCAAAAATAAGGTTGCTCCTCTTAACTGGTAGAACATGTCAGTGATTCGAGGAAATAGATATTTATTCCGTATCGTGACCGTGTTTAGCTCCCAGTAATCCATGCACAACCTCAGTGAACCATCTCTCTTCTTCATAAACAACATCGGAGCACCCTAAGGTGAGGTGCTCCTACGAATGAAGCCCCAACCTAGTAGTTGCTCTATTTGATCCCGTAACTCCCTCATCTCCACTGGATCCATATGGTACGATGCACGTGCTATCGACCGAGTTCTCGGCATCAAGTCTATGATGAAATCTATCTCTCGACTGGGGGGTAGGCTCCGTATCTCCTAAAATACATCCAAAAACTCACGAACGATTGGAATCAAATCCAGGGGAATCACAATCTCCTTAGAGATATCCTCCTCTAAGTAATACAAATGGGTGGAAGATCCTCCCTCTAGGCGAGGCATCGCCACCAAAAATATCTCCTGCCCCGGAATGGCAAAGATAATACTCCTACCAAAACAATCTATCATGGCTCTGTATGCGGTGAGCCAATCCATGCCAATAATGACATCGTGCTCATGCATATATAAAACTAACATATCTGTAAGTAAAATCAAGCTACAAGTCTCTATATCTATACCCCGATATATAAAGAAAATTAAAGACCCATTCCCCAGTGGTGAGTCTACACATGTCACTGTACTCTCTGCAGTGTCTAATAATCCTAAGGCCGGTGAAAAGTGAGTCGCTATAAAACAGTGCGATGTCCCAGTATTAAATAAAACTCGACCCATAGTGCCATGTATAGGAAATGTATCCTCAATAACGGGTGGTGCCTGAGGTGCTGTTGCCTGGTGGACGTTATAAACAGGCCCATACTATAATTTCCCCTGTTGAACTGAGGCTGTTGGGATGGCTGGTAGAGATGGCGCTGGGAGGGCGGCTAGAAAGAGTGGCCTCTGTGGCTCATTATGGGCACCCTACTACTGTGGGGCACTATCCCCCTCTGGAAAATCCTGACGCCTATGGCCCTGTTGGCCGTTACCACCCCGCTACTGGCCCTGATGCTGACCTTATTGCTGACGGTGATGGACCTGATGGCCATGCTGACTGGACTGGACCTGTCTCAATCCCCCAAATCCCCGTCTGGAATCACCTGATCGGAATCGCTTGGTAGGGTCCCCATGATGGGAACTCTGCTCATTGTGACGGGTTTGCCTTTGGGCTGTTGGTGCCCCACCAGTACTACTACTTCCCCCTGTCCTGCCCTGCTGGCTGGACTCCTTTGCTCGTTTTCTCCCCTGCTAATAGAAGCGGTGATCCTGATAGTGTAACAAAGCAGCGTTAAGTATGTCAGTGTAAGTACCCAACAGTAGATTGCCTATGAGGTGCTGACGAATCCTCCAGGCCAATGCATATAAAAATAACAATATCTTCTTCTCCTCAGTGGGTGCCACATCCGGCACTATAGTGTGAAGTTTGGTGAATTCTTCCTCGTATTCAGTAACGATCATACTCTCCTGCTTGAGGTTCAGTAACCTCCACCTCATCTCAGTCTGCATGGCGGATGGGAAATACTTGCGGTCAAACCGCGCCCAAAATGACTGAATCGATATGTTTTCCCTCTTCTCCAAGGTGGTGGTGGACTCCCACTACTGCAAAGCGGCCCCCACTAGATTGAAGGATGCCAGTAACTGTCTCTTCACGTCGGTGCACTCATACATACGCAGATGCCTTTAAATATCCTTCTTCCATTGGCTGGCGATCACGATGTCCAAACTACCCGAGAACTTCGGGGGATGCTCCTTCTGAAAGGCATCCCTGACTCGCTCCCATACAGTGGGAAGCTGTGTTGTTACTGGCTCTACTACCTGAACCTGGGGTGGAACCTTTTGCACCACCGCTAATATGACATTCATCGCCTGAGAAATAATGACGGCTACTTCAGTTGCATTTATCATTCCCTGAGCTGGAGCAGCTGGCTGCTCGGGCTGGGCATTCCTATCTCAGGGTGCGCATCTCAGAGGCATCTGAAATGAGAAGGAAGTTTATTAGTCAACTGTTATTATCAAATCTCAAATAGTTGAAGACGTAAGCGTAAACACAAGAATACAATAGTCCTAAAAATGGGGCTCTATATCAAAGACGCTAAGCTGGAAGCGAAATAAGCCGTACAGATCCTAAAGGACACTAGAACCTAATGCTCTGATACCACTTGTGACACCCCGCCTAATTAAATACCGGGTGATCAATCCTTTATTACATTAAAATCAAGGTGAACGGTTAGTTCATTCTTAGCATCACTATCGCAAAATAAAATTTTCAATTTAAACACCTTAAATAATTAAGCTAAGTGTCAAAACAATTTAAAGTCCTATTTTCATTTTATTAAATTCCAATATGAAAGACTTTTTAATAAACAACAGTTTAAGAATCACATAAATACTAAGGATGGAAATTAACACACAAAAATTAAACCATCTAGATAAACCAACCCAAGTTTAAGAACGATAAATAAAATCATCCTGACAAGAGTTAACTCCCAAAGAGTACTGAATACTGGAAATATAAATAAACATAAATCCCTGACCAATCCAAACAAAATAGGAAAATAGGCGACACATGCCCTAACTAAGCAGAACTAAAACAAGAACAGAATCAATGAAGAGGTCTTCTAAAGCAAGGGCCTACAACTCCCACATAGGCTGCAGCACGTTCAGTCCAAAGAATCTATGCATGACGCCCCTTTGGGTAGGCACCTGTAATACATATATATATATATATATATATATATATATATATATATATATATATATATATATATATATATATATATACAAGAGAGAAAGGGTCAGATCCCCAGTGTAAAACAGTTTAAAATAGTTTAGCAAGTATTTAAAATGCTTACCATCTAATGTAGCAACCATGTTAGTATGCGACACTCTCTTGATAATTCTCACCTCTCATCTAGTGTGCACACCTACCATACTAATAAATATCATAAGTCTAACTTATTCCCATGATGTTTTATTTCGAGAATTAATCAAGGCTACGATATTTGGTTTAGAGATCAATCTTTTCATGATTACTTACGTTACTTAGGATATATCAGTACCGTTACAAAGTTCCCGAACACTTACTAGAAAGTTTGGAGCATTTATTAAATACTTAACTATGTATACACACAATAGAAGATTTCCACACATATATATATATATATATATATATATATATATATATCACTCATATAATATATATACAATCGACACCCCACATAAAATCTATGATGCTGGCATACTCTGCTATCAAGTCCCCATATCTCTCGTACTAAGGAAAATACTAGTTCATAATCACTCTTGAACTGTATTAATACAATACACACAAAATGGAGGCGAAGCATAGTTCCAAGTCACTAAGAGGTCAGCACATACCCCTCACTTCTCTTAGGACCGTCTGACTATCATTCTCAGATAGCCTGTACCAAGGAATCCTATGTTTTAGGGTACAAGTCAATATCCCCCATAAAGGTCCCATCGAGATAAGACTGTCCTTGCGCAACAACCTTCGTGATAGCAAGTTGCGTAGGTATGATTATTCACAAATATAATACTTAATATATGTACAAAGTCACACGGTCATATATATAGATATTCACAATTTCCAAATTAGGTTCGCCCACGACCCATAATTATTATTATTCGTTCTTAGCACAAATTTTACTCATTTATCTCGCGTAAAGGATTCATCTCTTTTATTCTCACTTATAATTATTTCATATTTACTTCTCATATCCCTAAGTATTCCTTCTTACTAAAATATAATTTCAGTAGGTACACCCTCTCTAACCTTCTGGTCTAAGTCTTTCACGAGTCTCTAAATTCTTTAGTGAACGTACGCACAATTTTCAACGTGTGACTAAACCCCCCGTTAACCCACAATTTCATCCCATATTAAATTTCACTCAAAAGAGTCTACTTAGACCCTACTGTTCCTCTTCATGACCCATTATACTTGTAATACCCTGTATTTTTATAGCTTTTAAATTTAGGGATTTATTAAATTTAATTGAGATAAATTAATTTAATTTTAATCCTGAAAGTTGTTTTAAATATTTACTAGCGTGATGAGAGTTAGTAATTATTGAAAGTTGTTGATTCGTTAGATATTACTTATTGAGTAAAGTAATATGTAGAATTGATTTTTGTTAAGAATTGTCATGAGTGAATAAAATGGCAATTATGGAAATTTAAGTTGGGACGCGCCTGTGTCGTGTCAGGACTAAATTATTATTATTATATAAAGTAAATAAATTATAAGTTGCTCCTATGGTCGTTTTGAGTGCGCCAAAGTGTCCAGAAGGGTTGAGATAGTCAAAAAAGTGTACCCAGGGGTTTAGTTTGGGTCTCGGGGTATTTTTAGGCCTAGTTGACATCCCGGGAGGGTATTTTAGGCATTTTATATTTTTGGGGAATTAAACCCACGAATTTTCTAAGGATATATCAGCCTTTAAGAGTTTTCTTCTAGGGTTAACAAACAAAAAATCAAAGGACGACCATTAGAGAAGAAGTTGGCAATCTTTTCAAGAAATTCAAGGCCAAAGACTCAACCGTTTTCACCGCCACCACCACCAAAACGTAGATCGCACGATGAGGAACGCAACCATACCATTTCATCCATGAAATCAGAACCTTGAATTCCAGGTAAGTATCTATCTTGCTTTATTTTTATTTAATGTCTCAATCATGTTAGTCTAGGGTTGTTTAGGACTTATCCCATGAAAGAAATTGTTAATTTAGAGACTTTAAATCGCATGTTTAGAGATATTTCATATATTCTGGATATACCCATCATATGTAGAGGATTACCAGCGAATTCTTATGAGTTTAAAAACAAGAAATCTGGGAAATAATTAGAGGAATGTATATTTCTTTGAAAATTAGGGTTCTTGAAGATTATGTCAATTTTACCCCATAAATCCGATATCGTGGATGAATTTATACATGTTTCGCGTAAGAAATCTTGTATATATGTATATATAACTTGTAGTACCGTTATTTGAGGATTCTAGACTTGTTAATGACATTTTTGGATAAATTGGAAGATGAAACTCGTAGGTTTAATTTGCAATTTCTGGGCAAGAACTGCTTGATCGATCGATCGAGCCCAGAGCATCGATCGATCGACTGATCGATCGATTGACCCCTTTTCTTCGATCGATCGACCCCTCCTGAAAAAATTGCGTATTTCTCATTCGTTAGTTTTAATCCGATTAAGATGTATGGGAACCCTTGATTGTTGTTGTTGGAATATAATGGGATATAAATATGACCAGTAGGGCCTAGGTAGACCCCGCTGAGTAACATTTTAGTGTAGGATAAGATTTTGGGTTAACGAGGAATGATTTATGTGTATAAGAAATCATGCGTATATTTAATAAAAAGATCGGGACTCGTAAGGGAGTTAGACCGGAACTTAAGTGAGTGAATGCCTACTGAAATTATACTTAGAAAACTTCGAGAGAAGAGAAGTGAGTATGAAGTGAACAATAAATGAGAATACAAATAACGAGTCCGTTATACGAAATAATCGAGTAAAATGTGTAATAACGGATAATTATAATTATGGGTCATGAGCGCACCTAATTTAGAAATGTGGATGTGTGTGTATATATATATATATATATATATATATATATATATATATATATATATATATATATATGACTGTGTGATTGTGCATATATTATATCCGTATGAAAATCATACTCGGGCTACTTGCTATCACGGGGGTTTCCTTGCCGGGACGGTCTTATCTCGATGGGACCTTTATGGGAGATATTGACTTGTACCCTAGAACATAGGATTCCTTGGTACAGGCTATCTGATTGATAGTCAGACGATCCTAAGAGACGTGAGGGTATGTGCTGACCTCTTAGTGACTTGGAACTATGCTTCGCCTCCATTTGTATGTGTTTTATGTTAATGCAGTTCGAGAGTGATTCCGAACTAGCATTTCACTACATATGTGTGAAACAGGAGCTTGATAGCAGAGTATGCCAGCACCATAGATTTTATGTGGGGTGCAGATAGTATATATATATATATATATATATATATATATATATATATATATATATATATATATATTATATGAGTGATTGGTATATATATACTTATATATGGAAACCTAACATCATAGATTTTATGTGGGGTGCTGTTAGTATATATATTATACGTGTAACTAATATATATACGTATATCTATATGAGAACTTTCTACCGTGCATAATAGTAGTTAAATAATGTATAAATTTTCAACTTCACTATTAGTATTCGAAAACTTTATGACAGTACGGGGTTATTCTAAATAACGTAATAAATCCTGAAGAGATTGATTTTCTAAAGTGAACATCATATCCTTATTTTCAAGTGATAAAACCTTATGGAGAATAAGTTAGAGAGACTTATGAGATTCGTTAGTACGGTAGGCGTGCACACTAGACGAGATGTGAGAATTCTCAAGGGAGTTTCGTATAGTAGCATGGTCGTTGCATTAACAAGTAAGCATTTTAAATACTTGCTAAACTATTTTTAAACTGTTTTACAATCGGGCTCTGACCCGTTTTCTATTATCTCTTCTCTTTTGTATGTATATGTATATATTACAGGTGCCCAGTCACAGGGGCGTCATGCATAGGTTCTTTGGATTGGACGCGCTGTAGCTTATGTGGGAGTTGCAGGTCCTTATTGTAGACGACCTCTTCATTGATTCGGTTCTTATTATAGTCCTTCATAGTTAGGGCATGGGTTGCCCATTTCCCCATTCAGTATAGATTTGTCAGAGATGTATGTTAATTTATTTTCAGTATTCGGTACTCTTTGAGTATTAACTCTTGACAGGATGATTTCATTTGTAGTTTAAATTTGGTTTGGTTAATCTAGATGGATTAATTCTTTTGTATTGATTGCTATCCGTAGTACTTATGTGATTCTTAAACTGTTGGTTATTTAAAAGGTTTTCAAATTGGAATTTAATAAAAATGGAAATAAAGTTTTAAATTATTTTGACACTTAGCTTAATTATTTAGGGTGTTTAAATTGGGAAATTTTTATTTTGCGACCGTGATGCTAAGAATGAACCAACTGTTCACCTTGATTTTAAATTAATAAAGGATTGATCGCCCGATATTTAATTAGGTACGGTGTCACAATACAATATAAATGATATTCAAGGGTTCCTACGTATTTTATATGGATTAAACAAAAAGGGGAAATATATGCAGTTTTCCAGGAGTGGTCGATCGATCGAGGAAAGGGGTCGATCGATCGATACTCTTGGGTCGATCGATCGATCAAGCAGGTATTCTGAATTCTGCCATTGTTAAATATGGGTTTTCTTCTCCAACCTCAAGCAAAACTCCATTAATGATCCCCAAACTCCCAAAAAAATTACTACTGGTTATATATACCTATATACATGATTTCCTACGTGAAACATGTACAAATATATCAAAGGTATTGAATTAATGGGGTAAATCATCATAATTATAAAGAACCCTAATTTTTCATAAAACATCCATTCTTCCAATTCTTTTCCAGATTTGTTGCTTCTAAACCGATACAATTTTATGGGTAATCCTCTACATATGTTGATATTTCCAGAATATATCTATTTCCTCTAAAACATGTGATATAAATTCTCTAAATAATTAAATTCTTCCATAAAACATGTGTTTAACAATCCTATTCTAACATGGTTGAAACATTAACTAAAAGAAAAGCAAGATAGACACTTGCCTGAGATTCTAATGTCTGATTTGATGATGACGAGGATATGGCTGCGTTCCTCGTCTTACGATCTATGTTTTGGCAGTGGTGGTGGTACAATTGAATGGGTTCTTGGCCTTGGATTTTGGAAAACTTCTTAACTTCTTCTCTGATGGATGTTCTTATGTTTCTGTGATTGTTAACCCTAAAAGATAACCTCTAATAGCTGATATAGCTTAAGAAAATTCGTGGGTTCAATTACCCAAAAATACAAAATGACTATATAATCCTCCTGGGATGCCAATTAGGCCTAAAAACGCCTCGAGATCCAAACTAAACCCCTGAGTACACTTTTATGATTATCTCGACCCTTCTAGACACTTTGGCGCACTCGAAATAACCATACGGGTGACTTATAATTTATTCACTTATTATAATAATAATTTAGTCCCGACACGACACAAGCGCTTCCCGACTTAATTCCAGAATTGTCATATTATTCATTCGTGACAATTTTAATAAATTCAATTATACATATTACTTTACCCATTAAGTAATATTCAACAAATTCTCAATAACTACTAACTCTCATCACGCTAGTAAATATTTAAAATAAATTTTCGGATTAATATTAAATTAATATCTCAATTTAAATTTAATAAATCCCCAAATTTAAAAGCCATAAAAATACGGAGTATTACATATTTGAGTTATAATTCTTTTGTTACTAGTTCACGTACATTCATTCCATCCCACATGTTTAGACACATCGATACTGTGATAATGTGTAAAGCTTATGCGTTTTGTGTCATATTTTTTTGGTCGTTTATACTTATATACGTGTGTCGGATTTGGTTTGGTATTTGTTTGCATATATTATATATGGTATTATGTTGTATTTGTGAAAATTAATTTTTTTGGGGGAAAAATTGAAAATTTTCAAAAGCAGTTAGTTGTGGTTGCCTTTGAGATGATCATTACACATGCTTGATTTATATCTTTTTGTGATGATGTGTTATCTTCTACGTGATGCTTTACTTTCATGTTTATGTTTCTACTTCTATGTTTATTTCAGATAGAAACAAATGGGGAAAGCAAATTAAAAATTATGAGTTTTAGTTATGGGGGAGAATTTATTTAAAGTTTATTATCTATTTAAAACTCGATGCATCGCGAGGTATATTTCTTTGTCTCATGTGTGTAGGTACTTAAAGTAAAATTCAAGACACGCGAATGGAGACAAATTTTGTGGAAGGGAAGAAGAACAAGTTTGAAGACAAAGAGACTTATGCCATTCCGTTCTAGGGTTAGTAAGGGTGTTAGAATTTTTGTCGTAGGAAATTTTTTATTTTAATTTGGTGTTCGTTTATGTTTGTTTGTTTTGTACTAGAATAGCCAAAGGGGGAGATTTGTAAGAACAATTTTTTTATATTTTTCATACTATAGGCTTTTTTAATGTTTTAGTTTAGTTTAGCGTATCCTATTACAGATCGTCACGCACCATCAAGACGAACCGAATTAGAGCATTTATAAGTTTGAAGACTTCCCGACATCCCATAAAGGTATAAAACAATTTAGAGTTTAAATTAGATAACAAAATTTATTTTTGGGATGTTTATTTTTATAAAAAATAATCGAACTTTTTAATTTTAAAAAGAAAAATATTTTTAATCTAAACCTCGTTCAAACGAGAAGGACTTCTCGTTCAAACGAGATTGTGATTTCGTTAGTAGGCTCATTAGAATTTTTATCAAACGTGCTTCAATTAAGGGCGTACTCTTTTGACTTGTCACACGGTCGTTTGAAGCTGGTTCAAACGAGATTTGTGTGTCTTTCAAACGAGATTTAATTTCGTCCAAACGACGTGCCTTTTTCGTTCGAACGAGACTTGAATGTCCTTTAAATGATTCTGCTTCCTTGAAATTTATAAACATCCTATAAATACCTATTTCGTGTTCAGTTTTTCTAAGATTTTTGCCAGATTCGTTTATGCATATATTTTGCGAAAGTTCTTATTTGTTTTGTCTTTCAAAATACTTTTTAATTCACAACGTACATCCTGAAAATTGATCTTATGAATTCATTTAAACCCTAGAATGTTTTGTATCCTTATATACACCCTTATGGAGAAGGCATCTCCCTGGCTAGCTTTTGAAACTCGAGGGAACTAACTGTTGAAGACAAAGACTAAGGGTGAAGAGGGAGGACTGTGGTCTTGACGCTTTATACGTGTGGAGCTTATCAATTAGTCTGTAAGTCGACTATTTCGTAATATTTCTAAAGTTCTAAATAAAGGTTTTACCCGAAAGGTTTTTTTTCCTGAAACTTTGACTTTATTTAATGCTTGATTTGATTTATATTTTTTTATCATAATAATGTATGTTTAGGATAAAACGACAAAATTGATTAAGTTAAAAATTGGAATCTTTGACCATCCTTGCCAAGCACATTTGTTTTCGCATTCTCATAAGTGGTATTAGGCTATCCACTCTTACAATTGGTATCAAAGCATACTTAGTGCCTTATCTCATAGTAAAACTTGAAAAATTATTTTGGGTTTCGTCTGGGGTCATGCCCCGGAGTTTATGTTTTTTCTTTGGTATGTTTCGGGCGAATAAAGTTAAATATTTTGCAAAGGTTTCTTTAGGGGTTATGACCCTAATTATTCAAGTTTAATTCGTGACATTTTGCCAAAACCAGGTTGTGTTTTAAACAAATTTCTCATTCATGACATTTGGCTAGAACATTGAAGTATTTTCATTATGTTTCCCACGAGTTAAGTTGTTTTACTCGACATTTATGCCCCGAATCAGTGTATTTAAATAATAGTACTTCATGTAAATTACTTCATACATTATATAACTTCATTCTTGTTTAAAGAAAATGTATGCATGTAGATATATATTATATAGGTTCCTTTATGAAAATCAATGGAAGTTTCTTCATTTAGGAAAGTTAATGGCAATTCTTTATTTATGTAATTTGTTGAATATTTTGTTTTAATATAGGTTAAAATATGGAAAATATGATATGTTATTCGCATTCGAAGAGGAATGCGGTTACTTCTTTTGAGAGGAAACGTAGGGAAGAGTTACATGATTTATCGCTTGTTGTGATCTCGGACGTACCCAAGGAAGTTGCACATGTAGAGGATGATGTTCATGGTGTAGGTGATAACGTTCACGATGTAGATCATGATTTGGATGGTCAGGATGATGTTCAAGATGAGAATATCCCCAGGGATAGCGAACATGTTGAGCCCGGTCTATATGATATTCCACCATATATTAATCCAGACGTTATCTCATTGAATACTATAGCATTTAGTAAAAAGAAGTTAGCTTCAGTTACGACAACCGATGATTATGAGGGACCAAAATAACTTACACTCCTCAAGTACTTCAAGGACCATGTTGCATTTGGGATATGGACTACTTTATTGGTAAACATGTTTGTATTTTTAACTTTTAAAAATTTATTATATTTGCTTGTTTAGTAATCATATTTGTGGTATTGTAGGTTGAACGAGGGCATTACTATGTGTAAATCATTGGACTAAGATAAACAAATGGACTTTGAAAGATTTGAGTAAAGGTGTTCTTGAGAGGGTGGAGAAGACCAATCTCATGGTCTTGATCAAATACAACCATCGTTATATTGATTACACATTGCTTTTAACTTTTTATGAGCGATGAAATCCCGAGACAAATAGATTTTAAATGCCACTTGGGGATATGGTCCAAATATTATAATTATCTATAGTTTGTGATTCAATCTATAGACCAAATATTGCAAGTCCCGGTGACGGTGGGAATGAATTATCGAGTGTTGATGTAAAAAACTAGATTCGATCTGATTATTTTAATCACAGATAATAATGAATAAATAAATATAAGGCAATAGATTTTTAAAGTGGTTCAGCCTTATGAGAATGGCCTACATCCACTATTTTTGTATTGCTGACTGTTTGCCTGGAATTCTCGATAATAGGGTTACCAAGAGATCCCGAGTCCCCCTATAATGAGGAAGTTACAATGTATTTATAGCCTTGAGGCTGTACATGTGAAAGGACAATGCGCTGTTATCTAGTAGACATATACATTTGTACGATAATAATGAGCATTTAATGCGCAATCGTCTTTTTGATTCTTCTGATTTGGATGCTCTGTACGTTGAGTTGCTCGAACAGCCTGAGTTGATTGGTACGCTTAAGTTGCTTGGAGCCTTGAGCTCCTCGGGCCTTAAGCTCCTCGGGGCACCTAAGCTGCTCCGTATGATTGAGTTGCTCGGGGCACTTGAGTAGCTCAGTGACAGTATATTGTTCGTTGAAAGTGTTTGTAATTGTCACGTAGGTTGACACGTGTCTTCAAGTGAATGGTCCACATCAGAAGACTAAATTTGGTATCAACAGAAGCCCCCAATGTTTCACACTTTGAGGTTGAAGAAAAGTGTGGAATATTCTGCTCGAAAACTGCTCAGATTATTGGTTTTTTATGATTTTTAGGAAAATTTTCATTGTATATAACTCCTTTTTGAACGCATAGTATCAGGCTTCATAAATATTTTAAATTTTCATGACCACTTCGATATTTGTGCCCTTTTTATTCTTTTAGCCGCAGGAAATGCAAACGTCTTCCCTTGTAATCATTGCCTTTCTCTATTCCCGAGATAAAATATTTAAGCGGGGCAGAAATCCTATCGTCTTTCACTTTTCAAATCTGTATCTTTGAACTCTTTATTTCCTCTCTATCTTGTGCCTTCGTTCTTTCCATTGTTCATTGTCAACTGATCTCTCTTTTTCTGTAAGATTTTCTTCCCTTTCTTTTATTTACTTTGTTCATCATGGTTTATCTTATTGAGTCGCTGGACAAATTTCGATCTGAATTTTCAATCCCTTCGTGGGTTATTTTGGAAGAACTTTCTGAACCTTCTGATTATTTTTCTTTGGCTGAGGGACATTGGTTCCCAAGTCTTTTTGTGGCCGAATCTGGCTTTTTTTCCCACCAAATCCCCTATGTTTGGAGTTCTGCCAATATTTTGATGTTGTACCTGCAAGAATAGCTCCAAATACATGGAGGATAATTAATGGCGTACATAGGTTGAATCAACTTCATGGAACTCGATTAGGGATTCCAGAGATTATGTACTGCTATAGATGGGTTGTCAGTGATACCACATTCTATTTAAAAACTAGGTTTTTGAATAGAGCTTTAGTTATCAATCTTCCTGATGCCAATAGGGATTATTTTGATCATGGGGTTGTTATGAAAAATTGGCAACATCCTCCATTAAATGGAGATGTTGTATATCAAGGTCCCAGGTGTCCACCTTATGGCAATGGAATAGGTTGTTTTTATTTTTTGAAATCTTGTTTTCTTTGTGTTCGATAAATTGCATCACTGACATTTGTGTTTGTTTGTTACAGTTGACAGTAAAAGAAAACCTCCAAAAGAGGCTGATGTTAATTTAAAGCATTTAAAACTTATCTGGGATTTGCATCAATTTGTTGCTGAGGAGCATATTAGATCTTCTTCTTACTTGTTGCAATACAAAAGCTATACTTCATCTTTCACTGCTCGTCCTCGTCCCGTGATAGTTAATCTTGACCAAGTACCAGCCTCTGAGACTAGTGTGGAAGGTTCTTCCTCTGAGTCAAGTATTCCCATCAGTGATCTGATGAAGAAGAGAAGAGCTCCTGCCTTTTTTGATAAATCTGCCTCTGCCACTATGGAGGTAAAGAAAAGTAAACAAGATGTCCCAGAAGAAGGTACAAAAACTATAGATGTTCCCCCTCCTGCTGCTGCCAAGAAGGCTGGCGAGAAACCCCTTGTGGCTCCGAGTAAGACTGTTGCTATTTCTCCTTCGAGTGATGTTATTGTCATCTCACCAATAAAGATAACCTCCTTAATTGAAAATGCTCCAGCTCCTCTGAGGAGATTAAAGAGAAGCTCTTCTGAGAGACCTGCTGAACATATCTCTCAACCTTTAAATGTTGAAGGTAGTGTTCCAACTTTTGTTCCTCCGAGCTCTGCTTTGGGCTTAGTAAAATCCTGGACTATCCCAAATGTCCAAGGCATTGAAGATACTCTTTCTCGTGAGAGAATCACTAGCCTGGCTGCTCAACACATTGCCTCAGTAAGTATTATTGGCCTGAGACTTTTACTTTCTACTATTATGTTCATGTATTGACTAAAAGTTATTTCTTTTTTCGGCTGGTGACATGTTTCAACAACATTTTGAAGAAGGATGAAGCTATTACGACTTCAAGCTCCTCGGGTGGAGTAGAGGAAGCTTTTGTTGGGTTGACCCAATCTTTGAAAGATTCTCATCAAAAGTATGAGGAAGATAAAGTTGCTTGGGAGAAGAAATTCAAGTCCATTGAGCTAGAGAGAAATCAAGCTGTGAATGCCTCCAAGGAATTGGAGAAGAAATTGAAGGAGTTTGAATAGAGCAATAAGGATTTTGAACAGAGAAACAAGGAGTTTGAGGCTAAGCTCAAGTCTGTTGAAGAGGAAGTTGTTAAACTTCAAGATGTCGAGCGATAAAAAATGGAGGTGGAAGAGAAGTTGAAAGCTGCCGAGGAGCTCCTTAGGGAAAGGACCTCCTCGGAGAAGGCAAAAAGGAAAAATGCAGTTAAAAAATCATTCAGTGCTGGTTGGGACAAAGGCTGGAACAAGGGCCTGGCTGCCATATCTTCTCAAATGGAGTATGCCAGCGTAAAATATTTTAGGTATGGATGGGTAGCAGCCTTGCAGGAGTTGAAGGTCGCTGAGAATTCTGAGTTATTTCAGCAGCACACTTATGGCCCTCCTCCCTCTCCTGGAGAAGAAGAGGATGAATCTTCTTCAGATGAATATTCTATAATGACTGAAGATCAGGTCCCTGCTATTCCTGTTGTTCAACCTCCCGAGTAACTTCAACCAACCAACACTTCTGCCGAGCAGCTACCCTTATCCTCCGAGAAACCAGTTCCTTCCTCCAAACCTTCTGAGGAAGTCATAGGAAACAAGGAGAAGGTGTAAAGTTAGTTGGGCCTTTTTATTGATTTCTTGAATGTAACCTTGGACTATGTATCTCCTCTTATGATGAATAAAAATTCAAACTTTGGTTGTTCGTCTTGAATTTCTCTTTTACTTGCTCTGTCTGCATCATTATTGATTCTTTTTATTTATTCTCTTTGTTAGTTTATGGCCAGGATGGAGCTCTTATCAGCTCATGACACATAATTGATGAAGAAATGCAATGACTATTTTAAAGCTGGTCATGCAGATCTTAATGAGGCTCAAATCATTGATATCCTTGGTTTAGATGCTTCTAAATGAGCAGTTGAAACTTATCAATACTTAATGTGTTTGCTCGATCGTGCTGTTGCTAACAATGTGGCCTACTATGAAATGATTGAAGATCTCCAAGGAACGATCGAGGAACTTCAGCAGTAGTACAAAGAGTCCTCTACACTTTTACATCAAGGATACGAGAAGAAATATCGATAATTAAGTGCTGACAAAGGGTATAATTAATTCATCTCTGCTCATGAGAAGAAAGAGAGTGTTTTAAAGCTTGAAATTGAAGAGCACATGCATATCGCTAAGTTATTGGAGCAGGAGAACATTGCTTTGCAAGAAAAGATAAAACAACTCAAATCTGCTGCATCTTCTTTGGGAACCTGGTCCCTGTTAATGATGAAGGTTTTTCTTTTTTGGAGGTAAAAAATGCCAACTTACGAGATGAGTTGGAAACTTTGAAAAGAGCTAGACCCTCCACATCTACTCATGGACGAGTAAGATCTTCTTCTTGTGGACGAGCAAGGGTTGGTCGGGTTTCTATTGAAGAAGCGATAACTCAATCGGCTTTGGAGAATCAGGCAGTTCAATTGATGGAGAAGAATCAAGCTTTGGCAAGAAGATTCTAAATTTTACTGACCAACTCTCTTCCCAAAGTTCTGCTTTGGAAAATAAGGAAATTCTGGTGAAGAGTCTCCACGAGCAACTGGAGAGGTTAACTTATCAATTCCATAAACAACCCAGAGATTTTTGGATGATTGGGTATAATTAAGCCCTTTACCATCTTGATGCTCGGATCCAACAGTCAAATAATGAGGGGTACAAGCAAGGGTGGTTGAATGCACTGTGTGTGCTAAAATTGGAGCAGGGCCACTACTTATGGGATTATTATGACCCTGGAGTGCTCGATTTGCCCGTGCCTCCTTTTAAGCTTGACATTAGTTGGATTCTTGATCGGGCAGTTCCTCAATGCTTGATCTCCAAGTATCTCGACGATTATACTCTTTATGCAAACTTTGAGATATCTCGCCCAGAGCACTTGCTTGATCGGCCCTCCGTGATGAATGTTCAAATGCTGCGAGATCTAAATTTTATAAATTCCTCTTATGCATTAGATGATCCTCCTGCTAGGGTAGAACCTGTTTCAAAGGCAGAAGGGAAAAAACCAATAGAATAGGGTTTTTTATGTAATGAAGTATATTTTTCACATCATATGTAATTCTACTTGATTTGAATGAAGAAATTTTTAATCTTTTGCCATTTTATTTTCTTCTAAATAATTTGCAGAATGTCCTTGCTTGTTGGTTGGTAAATATATATGTATATATTTGTTGTTTAATTATAGTAACTTGTCGTTCTTTGGGCCTAAGCAATGGAATGATTTGCATCCCATGTTTCTGCTTAGTTGTAGTAATCTCGTATGGATTACCTTGTTACCTAGCCAGTGGATGCCCCGGGAGGTCGTCCAGCTTCTTGCCTAATTTAGTACCAACCAACCGGAGTTGATTGTAATTGATTTACCGACCAACCGGAGTTGGTGGTAATTAGTTCCCGACCAATCGGAGTTGGTGGTAATTAGTTCCCGACCAACCGGAGTTGGTGGTAATTGATTCCCGACCAACCGGAGTTGGTGGTAATTTGTTCCCGACCAATCGGAGTTGGTGGTAATTGATTTGCCGACCAACCGAAGTTGGTTATAATTGATTCCCGACCAATCGGAGTTGTTGGTAATTGATTCCCGACCAACCAGAGTTGGTGGTAATTGATTTACCGACCAATCGGAGTTGGTGATAATTTATTCCCGACCAATCGGAGTTGGTGGTAATTGATTTGCCGGCCAACCGAAGTTGGTGGTAATTGATTCCCGACCAATTAGAGTTGGTGGTAATTGATTCCCTACCAACCAGAGTTGGTGGTAATTGATTTACCGACCAATCGGAGTTGGTGGTAATTGATTCCCGACCAATTGGAGTCAATGGTAATTGATTTGTCGACCAACCGAAGTTGGTGGTAATTGATTCCCGACCAACCGAAGTTGGTGGTAATTGATTCCCGACTAACCGGAGTTGGTGGTAATTGATTAACGACCAACCGGAGTTGGTGGTAATTGATTCCCAACCAATCGGAGTTGGTGGTAATTAATTTGTCGACCAACCGGAGTTGGTGGTAATTGATTTCCGACCAACCAGAGTTGGTGGTAATTGATTTGCTGACCAACCGAAGTTGGTGGTAATTGCTCTAAATTTGATGTGTAGTGTGTAGCACTAATATTCCGAAAAATTTCACCAAAGAAAGAAACTGGGTGAAATATCACTTTATTCATACTGAAGAAACTGCATTACCATATGCATCTCGAGATTAATTAGGTTTAGAGATATATTTAGCACGAATTTCAAGACAACATTTCACACATTTCCCATAACCGATCAAAACAAAGGATTGAGATCATCAACGACTTATTAAAACACTGAAAAGAACTTTGAGTTAATCATAAACTCGGATTGATTTAAAAGCTCATAAAAAATTGAAAGGCTCGAAATCTCACCGGGTTTGATCAATCTCCACACTTATTCATTAAGTCATCAATTTTCTTTCAATTTCCATCTTCGGTAAATTTTGGCTTAGTGTATTTTGATTGTTAACAATTTGAGACTTTAAATAGAATAAAGGTGACATTTTTGAAAAATTTAAATTCAAATTTTTATTTATTTTGAACAAAAATATTTTTGGTTTTTTCTAAAAATTTTCAAATTTTTTTATTTTATTTATATATAAATGCAAGGTTTTATGAATACGCACTTATCATCCCCCCTAACTTAGTCTTTTGCATTGTCCACAGTCAAAAGGACGATAAGGCTAAATAAGAAGAAATAAGCAGTGGGATAAATAAAACAAGCAAATAACTACAATAGAAACGGTTCATTACAACATAGCTGTGGAAACAAAAGATAAAAAGATGAAAAGAACAATCATAATATAAAACCAGAGGGGGACTGAGAAATGATCCAATAGGGGCTGTCTACAGTGCTGGTGGGTGGTGGGAACTACCGGGCACATTAGGGTCGTAAGGATCATAAAAATAAGCAGGAAGTGGGGCATTGGGACCCAACTGGAGGCGATAAAGGTCAGCCTGCATGCGTATCATCATACTCGTATCGCGACGGTATGAGGACATAAACCCATCGAAACGCGTCTCGAGAGAAACAACTTATCGTCTGGAACATAGTATGGATCAGCAACTTCATCATAGTTTTCCTCATCACCTTATTCCATCTCAACATCTTCCTCACCAACAGTCTCGTCCTCATCAGCGAACTCATCATCCGAGGCATCACTATCACCCCGGCGTGCTCGGATCAGCTGTATTTGTTTGTCACTGTGAGTGCGGGATTCTGGATCAAGGGGTTTAGGTAAGCGAATAAGATCTTGTGGGGGAACAATACCTGCATCCTTAAGAAATGAGGTAATGAGACGACTATAAGGAAGAGGTGCCGTGCCCTTTTTGTCCAGCACCGCGCAAATGATATCATTGTAAAATTCACGGGCTAAATTGATAACAGTGTCATGGGCAAAAAAATGTTATACTAGAGTGGCCTGACGCGGTCGCATAGCCGAATCATTTAAAGTTTGCAAAATGTTGGCGCAAACGATGTGAAAAGTGATTCGGGCCTTGTCAGGTAAACGACTCACAGGAAAAGTCTCAGTATTCCAAACTGAACCAGGAGAAATTTGAGACATGCAAACATCTTTGGAGACAGCTGGATCATGACTGGGATAGGAAAATTGGGCTGGAGTGATCACACCCTTGGACTCGAGTTTCTGGGCCAGAATTTCCAGAGAGAACAGTATCGATGTCGAGTCGACAAATGCTTGAGATTTGAAATCTGCGGTACGGACGAGCGAACCATAAAACGAACCCACTTCATTCTCCCACACCGCCTCGTACAGTTCATTGAAGAATCTGCACCAGCCTCGAGACATGAACAAGCTGGTGACAGAATTAAGAAGATGATCCCAAAGCACCTGACGCTCAATATGGATTTTTCGCGTAGGACCGAAGAAATAGAGGCACCAAATTCCCTCTCGACGGGAACAATATTCTCCATTGCCATCAGGCAGCACTTAAATGAAATTATATTTTTAGGGAGTAGCCATAGAAATTGAAGAACTGGACAGAAAGAGAGAGGAGAAAATGGAGATGGAGGAGTGAAGAAAAGTGGGGAAGGTAGGTTGCTATTTATTGGTTTGATGGGTGATAGGAGGGGAAGAATTATAGGGAATGAAGGGATGGAAAGAATGTGGAGGGGGGTTGTACGAAATTTTTGGGGAGGGGAAAGGATTGGGAGGAAATGAGGTCTTAACCTCGGGAAAGAACACATAATGCAGATATACGGACCGATCCGGATTCAGACCAGACCGATCCAGTCTTTTATTCTTTTATTCCTTTTTAGAGACCAGATCGGTTCCTTTTTTTCAGGGCTGAACCGATCCAATTTGTAAAAATGCCAGCTTTTCCCTGTTCAGTTCAGTAGTCACTTTCCTCTTAATTTTTCTAACCCAACACTCCTTCCAATGTAATTCAACTTCAAAACTCTCAGAACTCCCATCGAAACCCGAAATGCTCTCGATACATGTGTATGATTCTCACCTCTGGTAGTGACACACAACTATTAATTCCTAACTAGCCTAACATACTATTACTCCTATATACAACATTCACCCCATACACATCGGGGGTGCGACGACCTCACCTTTTGTGCTCAGTCAATCCCCATAAATGGGGTCCGACAACCAAATTATGTCGGCTTCCTCAACAACCGCTTCCAGATATGGCTTGAGATGTTATCCGTTAACCTTGAATGTGTTTCCCCCTTTTTGGTCCTCTAATTCAACAGCTCCATGGAGAAGTACTTCCTTCACAATGAATGGACCTGACCATCGTGACCGTAATTTTTCGGGAAACAAGTATAACCTCGAGTTTTAGATAAGTACTTTCTGTCCCAAATGAAACTCTTTACGTCGGATGATTATATCGGGAGCTCGTTGCATTCGTTCTTTTGAGATTTTAGCACTTTCATACGCATCATTGCGTATTTATCTAACTCATTCAACTGAAGTTTACGTGCTTCACCGGCTTTTTCCATGTTAAAGTTCACCCTTTTGATAGCCCAATACGCCTTGTGTTCAATTTCAACAGGAAGATGACAAGGTTTGCCATACACAAAATGAAATGGGGACATCCTAAGGGGGTTTTTGTATGCAGTTCGATAAGCCCAAAGCGCATCATTCAATCTGAGAGACCAATCTTTCCTGTTAGGTTCGACTGTCTTTTCCAAGATATTCTTGATTTTTCGATTGGCTAGCTCGGTCTGGCCATTCGATTGGGGGTGATAAGTCGTTCCAACCTTATGGACGACCCCATACTTTGGCATTATCTTTTTCATCGGCCTATTGAAAAAATGAGTGCCATTATCACTGAAGATAGCCTTAAGAACTCTGGAGCTAGAAAGTATATGTTCTTGAATGAATTTGATCACCACCTTATTGTCATTCGGCCTTGTAGCTACGACCTCTACCCATTTTAAGATGTAGTCTACTGCGATGAGGATGTATAGAAAGCCAAAAGATAAAAGAAAAGGCCCCATGAAGTCAATACCCCATCAATCAAACAACTCTATGATAAGTATGGGGGTTAATGGCATCATGTCACGGCGAGTAATAGCTCCCATTCTTTGGCATCTATCACACGATTTATAATAACTATTCACATCTCGAAAGATTATGTGCCAAAAGAGACCGCTTTGCAGAATTTTTGTCGCAGTTTTGTTTTTGGAGAAATGACCTCCACATGCTTCCGTATGACAAAATCGGATTACCCCTTGAATTTTTTCATCAGGTACACATTTTCGGATGATTTGATCAGCGCAATACTTAAACAAATATGGATCATCATAAAAGAACATGCGTGACCAAGTAATGAACTTCTTTCTCTCTTGCGGAGTCCAATTGGAGGGAACGATCCCCGTAACAAGGTAATTCACTATATCCGCAAACCAGGGAAGAGAAGAAGTAGCAAATAGATTCTCATCCGAAAAATACTCGTCTATGGGGATTGTATCAATAGGTACGTTGGATGAGAGCCGTGATAAATGGTCAACAATGAAATTTTCTACTCCTTTATTATCTTGAATCGAGAGATTAAACTCTTGTAGGAGTAGGATCCACCTGATTAGGCACGGTTTGGCATCTTTCTTGGTCGGAAGATATTTGAGTGCCGAGTGATCAGTGAAGCAAATGATGGGCGACCCAACAATGTAAGAGCGAAATTTATCGAGGGCAAAAATGACCGCTAGTAATTATTTCTCCATAGTGGAGTAGTTAAGCTGGGGGCCAGATAATGTCCTACTAGCATAGTAAATAACATGAGCTTTCTTGTCTTTTCTCTATCCTATAACAACCGTAATCGCGTAATCACTTGCATCACACATAAGCTCAAATGGGAGTGACCAATCGGGAGCTTGCATGATAGGAGCAGAAATTAGCATGCTTTTTAATTTATCAAAAGCTTCTTGGCATGTGCTATTCCATTCAAACGGAGTGTCCTTCATGAGAAGATTACTCAAGGGTCTAGCGATGGCACTAAACTCTTTGATAAATCTCTTATAAAATCCAGCATGGCCTAGAAAGGACCTCACATCTTTATGTGATTTTGGCGGGGGTAGCTCAGCTATTACTTCGATTTTTGCTCGATCAACCTCAATTCCTCTAGATGAGACTATGTGGCCGAGAACTACGCCCTCAGTGACCATAAAATGGCATTTTTCCCAATTGAGGACTAAGTTTTTTTCCACACATCAGAATAAAACTCTTTCAAGATTAGCTAAACATTGGTCGAAAGATGGACCAAAAACTCTGAAATCGTCCATGAACACCTCAAGACCTTTTCCTATCATGTCGCTAAAGAAACTCAACATGCACCTTTGAAAAGTTGTTGGCGCATTACATAACCCAAGCGGTATACGTTTGTAGGCAAACGTACCAAACGGACATGTAAAAGTCATATTTTCTTGATCAAGTATATCCACTTCAATCTGATTATAACCAGAATACCCATCTAGAAAATAATAGTAAGGATGTCCCGCTACTTGTTCAATCACCTGGTCGATAAAAGGTAAGGGAAAATGGTATTTTCTTATTCCCACATTGAGCTTTCAGTAATCAATGCAAACACGCCACCCGGTGGTGGTGCATTGAGGTATTAATTCTCCCTTAGTATTTTCAACCACGGTCATACCCGACTTTTTCGGAACGACCTGAATTGGGCTCACCCATTTACTATCGAAAGTGGGATAGATAATCCCAACATCTAACAATTTGATGATTTTCGCTCGAACTATATCTTTCATGGTTGGGTTCAGTCGCCTTTGCATTTCTCTAGATGGCTTCACCTCCTCCTCGAGGTGGATTTTATGGGTACAAATCAAAGGACTTATACCTTTCAAATCTGCTATAGTCCAACCAAACGCACTTCTATGCTTCCTCAAAACATTCAATAACTTACCCTCTTACTCTTTTTTTAAACTAGAAGAAACAACAACAGGAAATGTACCATCTTCTCCTAGAAAAGCTTATTTTACATGAGAGGGTAGTTTCTTTAACTCAAGACTAGGAAATATATCTTCAGAGGGGATCATACGTGACTCTCGCGGGGGTAATTCCTCAAATCTAGAAATCCAGTCAACATCTCTCAACTTCTCAAAAGTCACTTCCTCTTGCAATAAAGCTCCCAACTCCTCCACTTCACGCTCAAACTCAGTATAAGAACTCTCATTCTCAACACCTTGCACTAAACAAACTTCCAGTGCATCCCCACCTATGATCTTCTCAATGTTCTCATCCATCACTTCTTCAATAAGATCAACCTCATAAATTTCATCCTCATCACCCATTTGGTTAGCAACATTGAAAATATTGGTCTCGAGGGTCATGTTTCCAAAAATGAGTTGCATTTGGCCATTTTGTGTGTTGATTAAAGCATTAGCAGTAGCTAAAAATGGACGACCCAAAATTATGGGAACATGATTACTAGAATGGGGAGAAGGCTCTGTGTCCCAAATGATAAAATCTACAGGGAAGTAGAATGTGTCCATTTGAACGATCACGTCCTCCACAATCCCACGAGGCACTTTCACTGTTCGATCTACCAACTGTAGGGTGATTCGGGTAGGTTTAAGATCACCTAAATCAAGCTGCTTATAGATAGAGTATGGAAGGATGTTCACACTCGCACCTAAGTCTAGCAAACCTTTTTCAACTCTACTCTCTCATATAACACACGAAATTGTAGGTGCACCAGGATACTTGAATTATGGTGGAAGATCATTAAGAAGGACCGAGCTCACATTTTATGCCAAAAAGACATTCTTCTTCACCTTGAGCTGTCGTTTGATAGTCAAAAGATCTTTGATGACTTTGGCATATGCTGGATTTTGTTGGATATCATCCAGAAATGGCAAGATCAACTTTACTTGCTTCAGACCATCTGACACTTCAGTATACGAGGCTTCCTTTTTGGGTGGTGCCAATTATTGAGGAAATGGAGAAGTAATGAGAGGTTTTACTTCAACTTCAGGCTCAACTCCTTCATCCTTATCATCCATATGCAACGGGGTCTCCTCAGACTCTGAAAATTCTTTATCCTTAGATTCTTTGGGAGGTGGTGGTGCTAGATCAATTACGCGACCACTTCGTAAAGTCGTGATAGCTTGACATTGCTCTGGAAAACCCGATGATGTAGAGCTAACTGTAGTTTGCCCTTGAGGAGGTCTCTGGCCTTGAGCTGGGAATTTACCCTTCTCCTGAGTGTTCAATGCAGATTGCAACCTAGAGATGCTATTATGAATTTCCATGAACATTCGATCATACTTAGCATTGCTCTCTTTTTGAGATTGGATGAGTTAATTCAGATTATCCTTAAGAGATTGCCTAGGTGGAGTGACATACGGACCAAGAGATGGTGCTTGCATAGGGGTTTGCATCGGAGGAGGCATTTGCTGAAATTGAGGAGGGGGTGGAGGCAAAGCAACAAGTGAATTAGGAGCAATCCCACTTTGTGGTTGTTCATAGTTGAAACCAGGATGATTCATCCAAGATTGGTTGTATGCGTTTCCCTGAGGCACATTAAAATTTCATTGAAACCCTCCTATCGCTTCTAGTTGCTCAGTGTACATTGCCTAGAGGCAGGTATAGTAGGACATCCTTTGGTATAATGACTAGTAGCACAAATGGCACACACTTTCTCCTTACCAGCTTGGATGGGTCTGGAAACTTCTCTCAATCGAACCTCAAGTATGTCTCTGTAATTATTTTCCAATTGGTTAAATAGACTATCTAACAAAGTGTCCTTGTCCAAGTGATAAATACCGGATGCAGCCGACGAGTTGGAAACTTGTCAATTTTTATTTTGACTATTGGGGTCAGAAATATCCCCTACTTACGTAGTCTCCGCTATGGATTTCAGATGGGCCTCAACATCGCTCGAGTCTAGCTCCCAGAATGGTCTTTCGCACATTATTTGCACGAGTTGTTTAGATGCTAAAGTAAGCCCGTGGTGAAAAAATGAAATGAGATGATGTTTTTCGAACCCATGATGTGGGAAAGCACTAATTAACTCCTGAAAATGTTCCCAACACTTGTCGAAAGCTTCATTCTCATTTTGCCGAAAAGCTTGTATTTGAGCTTTGAGAGTGTTGGTTTTGTGCTGTGGAAAGAACTTGGAGAGAAACTTAGTTTGCATATCTCTCCAGGATAAAAAAGAATTCGGGGGTAGTGACCACAGCCAGGTCTTAGCTTTATCCTTTAAGGAAAAAGGGAAAAGCTTTAACCGGATAACATCTTGTGGGCAGGTTTGATCACCAAACGTCTCACATGCTTCTTCGAACTCTCTAATATGGAGATATGGTTTTTCAGAATCCATCTCATGAAATGTAGGAAGAATTTGAATCATCCCATTATGAAAGTGGAACTGACCGGCATTATACGAGAGTAAAATGCAACCAGGGGTAACAGTTCGCTCAGGAAATAAAAGATATTTCATGGGAAGATACGGTAACTCTTCCTCTCCAGCACCAACACCAACACTACCGTGCAAAGACATATTGCTACCAAATGATTCAGAACCCTCACTCAGTGTTTGACTCAAAGTGCGACTTGTGATTGAATTATTGGGTGAAGGAGGTGGAACCCAAAAGTGTGGAGAGTCGGTGGTATGAGAATTTTCAGAATTAGCTTCAGCAATGGAATTTTCATGAACTTGGGTTAGAAAGGGATTTTGCATGTAATCTTATAAGAGATGAGATGATTTTTTTAGAGAATGAATCAATTTAGGATTAAATTGAGTTTCCTAAGTATCACCAATTTACGATTCCCGACAACAGCGCTAAAAACTTGACGCGACTAAGAATTTGTCTCAGAAGTGCGTTCTCTCTAGGATCAAGTGCAAGCTTATCGCGTTAGTAATAATCCGACAAGTCGGGATCGTCTCCACAGGGATCAAAAATTGGCAATTATGAATAACGTAGGAAAATCTTATTTAATCTTCAAATGGTTACTCAAAAGAAAAGAAAAGATGATTGATGGGTTGAAATTTCAAATTGGTGATGAAATAAAAATGAACTAGGTGCACAAAAACACTAAGAATTGTAAAGAAAATAGATATGAGTATGAGAGAAAATAGGTTGGAATACAATCCCCCAATCCCGAGTAATTTACCGTATAGAATACTAGAATTGTAAATTAAAATCTTGACTAAATCCAGTCTTTATAGATCCTAAGTATTACATATATGAGGGAACTAGCCCACATCATATGAAATCAAAGGTAAATACAAAGAGGCGTAGAACAATCACACTTGCATAGTATTCTTAAACATCCCAAGTACCTAGGGCAAGAGAGATTAAAAGCTATACTATGTTCGTATAATTTCCATACACGATTCGGTGAATATTTAATTTACACTCTATTTTCTACATAGGTAATTTACCTCAGGATGGGTTCATGTATCCCAACCCTTGAAAATTTAGCTAGACATGGTTTTATGAGAAGAAAACAAATTCATAACTATGCATGGAATTATGATCTAAGAAACATTGTTGCAAAAGAAAATTGCAAACCAATTGAGAATTGAATTGAAAATAAAATTGAGAATAAATAAGAGAATGGAAATTGATACTTGGATTGAAGATTGAAACTTATAATCGGCATTAGGGAAAAGAGATGAACTTAAATCCAGAATACTCCTTGTTCCTCAAACTTACAAATTAGGGTTTTTATAAGAATATGAAATTGTCTACCAAAGAAAAAGAAGTAAAAAGGTACTCTAAAAATGACTCCCCTTATTCTTTCAAAGGACTCTAGGGTTTGGCCTTTTATAACACCAACCAACACGTTTTGACAGCTAATAGTGATGAGTTGTACAAGATATTCCAAGATTTTCACCTCTTTAGCTCCATAATAAATGCCGGAATTTCGAACATTCGGACAGGTCCGGATTCCATCGGATCAGTTTGGTTTTCATCAGCTCTGCATCAATCCGGGGGCTACTGGAATGGTGACATTTCGGATATGTCCGCGATCAACTGGATCGGTCTGGAATCCTTCAATTTTAACTTTTTCTTTCCAACTTTGACTTGTCATAACTTTTGATCCAGAGTTGCGATTTGATTGCCGTTTCTTCCCACGCTCTTGTGAAATGATGATCTTTAACTTTACTTTAGGCTTCATATCCGAACTCCGGGTGTAAATTTACACTTTTGTCCTTTGACTTTTCTTCCTTTCTTCTGATTTCTTTCTTTCTTTTCTTGTACTAAATACCTGTAAAATCAATAAGAAATACACAAAACTCGGGGTACTAGTTAGAAATAGTCAGTAGCAATGATATGGGATAAAAGCGATTCAATTACGTTGTTCGAGATATTAAAATTACTATATTAATGGGATAAATTCAGAATAATTTATGCTTGGTCAGTTGGCCACGTGAACTCTTTAAAATCAATGTTCTTATTAGGTCTCCAAACTTCACGGTTTTCCCTATCAGTCGATGCCCTTCCATAATCAAAAGAATACGGATCCCTTTTCGTCGAATTCTCATGTTTTTGCTCACGAGCAGTTGGTTTCTACCCTGCGACTTACTCTTCCCTTGCTTCATCATAGACGACCCAAATAGTCTCATAATAATGCGACACAGTATGTCTTTCAACTTACGCAACATGGCTATTTTCTCATCTATAATTGGTATTTCCCGCCTCTCTTTGAATAACATTATTTTTGGCTCATAATCAACCATATGATACTTAGGTAAATTGGGCACCATAGTTAATTTATATCGATAACCATCCAACTTTGCCCAAAGTATAGTTCAACCCTCCATTAAGATGATGACCAACTCATGAGCACACGGTATGCCGTAGAAATTACGCAATACTTGGTCAGGTGATTTAAAATCCATGCCAACATTGTCATATTTATTTAGATCCTTAAGAATTAAGTCCGTTGCTTAATGTGAAGCTTGGCCTATGAGTTCGCATAACAAAGGTAGATTTTGTGAGCGTTTATTTTTTTTGTAAGGAATCCTCAAAGTCCTTCTTAATTTTCGTAGCCTATAATTCAATGAGATTATGCATAGCAACCCACTCCAAGTCAAACGCTAATTGAGAATTATCCAAGTGGTGCTTAAGTTTTTCTTGAGCACCTTTATACCGATTTGTCGTTCGATTATCGCGACATTTTATCATATTTTTACACCTATGAATGGAGGTATCCTTCAAGTTATACCACGTATATTCAATGTACTTTAGAGTGTTAGTGTATGCCACCCAAACAATGTGGAATAACAACTAAGATGAGTTAAAATCTTGCTTGATTGAGGATTCAACCAAATGAACCCAATCTCTTAAGAATCTTTTTAATAAATCCTCATCGTGAATCTCTTTCTAAGAATGGCTTTCCCCATGTCAGGAAATATGGAAAGTGAACAACATATATCTGACATTGGGGAACACTACCCATAATTCATTCATGCATGCGTACTCATGATCAGTTATAAAGACATTGAGGCATGCAAATGGATCGAATAACATTTTCAATTGGCCCAAAGCCCACCAGTTGTTCTCTTATTTCTCTCTTACTAAAAGAGCAAATGCAATGTTAAAGGTGCATTTACATGAGGTTAAACCTACCATATCAAATAATAACATATTCTACTGGTTCTTTTTGTAAGTGAAATTGACAATAACAACTAAGGACAAATACTTTTATAATAAAATGAATGTCGGATGAGCCCAAATTATGTCTTCTACCTCTATCATGGACTCATTCATATAATACCAGATGACATAATGCTTGTCTCTAAGCAATTTTATTAATTATTCCATCACCATTCTCCACTTACATTCTCAAATCCTTAGCTTTAACTTGGCATTGTAAATTGTCTTCATCATTGACACATTAGTGAAATGCCAACGTTTTATCATTGTTAGAATGGGGAATAGCTTCACACGACATCTCTTCAATAATTTCTTTTTCCTTTGTAGTAAGACTCCCGACGTATGGATGCCCAACTAATGTTTTGTGCAAATGATGGTTTTGAACTCCATTTATAAATTGTAACATCCAACTGCCATCATCAAGTGGAATGTCCTTCAATAGAAATAGGAAATTGCACTTTCTAATGATCGTATCTCTCTTTCGCTTATTATTACCTTGGCTTTCTGATTCGTTCTCACACTTCTTCTTATAATGGTCCTGTACTCCCCTCCTCTCTCACAACCCAAATGTAAATATCCTTTAGGCGTCGTCAAAAGTGCGTCGGACTTGGTGGTCACGATAACTGTTCTAACTTATCGCGCTTGATTTTGAGCCCAGTCCACAAACTGTTGATGATTGACAAATACCTAAAAATAAAGAAAATATTTAGTTATTACATCGACTCATAAGTTTAACTCGTTGAACCTAAGGTGAAATAAGCAAAATACCTAATTGATAAAGAAAGTTGAGCTACCATGGACTTTTAAAGCACCATCTTTGACTTCACTCTCGCCTTCACCATTGACTAACACATCGTCAAATAAAACGGTGTTTAAATCCATGAAATCATCCTATATAAGTGAAATCATGTGTGGTTTATTAGGTATGTTATCATCATAATAAACAACTCAAAAAATCGGACGAGTTTAAAAAAAAAACTAACACTGTAATTTGGGGCAATTATAACAAATTAAGCCAACTAACTTGGGGTAATTAGAGTAAAATATGGACACAAACTCAAGATAAACACCCCGAATGGAGTTTGACTGAAAAAATAAATATATCCAAGTTCGATATAATCATACCAGAATATTGGCACATATTCGGCATAAACACCCTGAATGAACTTTTTTCTTCAATATTTTTTTTAACTTTAGTTCGGTAGTATCACTTTGAAATTTATCATCTTCCTCGGGGGCATGATACCGAACCACTGCAAATCTTAATTTTTGTGATAAAGAAAGTTGAGCTACCATGGACTTTTAAAGCACCATCTTTGACTTCACTCTCGCCTTCACCATTGACTAACACATCGTCAAATAAAACGGTGTTTAAATCCATGAAATCATCCTATATAAGTGAAATCATGTGTGGTTTATTAGGTATGTTATCATCATAATAAACAACTCAAAAAATCGGACGAGTTTAAAAAAAAAACTAACACTGTAATTTGGGGCAATTATAACAAATTAAGCCAACTAACTTGGGGTAATTAGAGTAAAATATGGACACAAACTCAAGATAAACACCCCGAATGGAGTTTGACTGAAAAAATAAATATATCCAAGTTCGATATAATCATACCAGAATATTGGCACATATTCGGCATAAACACCCTGAATGAACTATTTTCTTCAATATTTTTTTTAACTTTAGTTCGGTAGGATCACTTTGAAATTTATCATCTTCCTCGGGGGCATGATACCGAACCACTGCAAATCTTAATTTTTGTGTTTAAGATTTTCTAGGTTTAAAAAACTAATAAACGTGTATGTGCTATTAAAATTACCCAAAATATAATAAACCAATGTGAAATTACAGTATGAAATTTTGCACTATGAAATTTCAATATTAAATGTGCAATTTCAAATTTCTCGCTGTGAAATTTCAAATCTTGCAATGTGAAATTGTAGTGTGAAATATCGCAATATGAAAATTTTATATTGTATATATGTGTGTGTGTGGCCATCCCAATCAGCGCGACGTTTGTTCTGGGGGGAAAATGGAAGAAAGAGGGATCCCCCGGGGAAGAAACTGCGCCACGGTCTCGCATTCTTCTTTTCGAAAAGGGGGATTTGGCGGTCGTTGGTGTGGGGTGAATGTAAAGAGATGGAGTCGCCAGCCTATTTTGCTAAAAATCGGCAAAATAATATGTTTCCACTTCAAGAGAGCGGCATCATGGACAAAACTGATGCATGCGAAACCAATAGATTGGAGGTCCGGGGGCTACGTTACAGAATGGGAAGGTGTTAGGCACCCATCCCGCCCTTTCGGTCTCTCATGGGAAAATGTTTATATTTTCCTTTTTATCCCCCTGGAGTGTATGCATGTGTTTATATAATGGAGGTTGGAACCGTTCGACCCACATTATGGAAAGGATAGGGTGAGGTCATCCATAGAAATATTCCAAAATAATAAATGATGAAGATAGAATATGAGCGTTCATCACGATATTGATCATTATTGGGAAACGTTAATATATGTGGGATGGAACGAGAATAAGTATATGATATATGTATATATGTGATGAAAATGAGGGATTCAAGAAGTTATGAAAATAATAGGATTTGAAAGATTAGAAAATTGGACTCGAGTCTCGGATCTTAATCCGAGACACCTACGTAGCCTATAAAGGCATCAAATTCCACGTAGTTTGAATATAGAATAGGGGTGGGGTTTATCCCATAGATTCGAACAAAATTTTATTAAGTGTGTGTGTGTAGAAAATGTGTTTCTAGTTTTGGAAAAAGTGTGGTGGATAATTCCGTTAAGAATTTACAGGTGTAATCCTCTTTTATTTGTTTTTGTTTTTTTATGAAAAATAAAGTACGTGCAATATACTAATAAAAGCGTAGGTGTTAATATGTATGAGAAATGAAACTAGATTATGAATCTAAAGTAATTTATACAAAAATAAGAGATTTAAAAGATGGGGAAAAGGAATTGGACCTTCTTTGGAGTTTGAGCTTGGATCTTGGATGAATTTCTTTGAATGTTGATGGATGTTGATGAGAGAGAAAGATATTTGCCAAATTGTGTGGGAAAGGATGGGTATTTAGGCTTGAATGAGATTTATCATACGGAAATTCGCTGACTTCAAGAGCATATTGCTGAGATCACTGATGTTGATGGTTTTTTTGCCATCCTTAGCAATGAGGTCATGGCCCTTATTTATAGGGTCAGGGGGACGCTGATCGACGTACCCCAGGGGTGCCTATCGGTAGGTCACCCTTGACACTGTGTCGTTGGAAGGGTTCAGGACCTGCCAATTGCCAGTCTCGTGCAGACTTTTCTGAAAAAAGAGTGCAGAGCACAAATCGTTGATCCGATCGCACATGAGGCATACCATTAGAAAGGTATTTCAGAGGCCTTCGAGAGTCCTTTGGATCACTCCCGGGTCCGTGAGTTGAATTTGGGTGTAATGTGGCTCGAAAATGCATGTCGGTCCTTTGGATGGGAGATCGTCGAACGCAAACGGATCGTTCGTCCGCATCGTAAGTTTGAATCATGCACGGGCCAGACTGTTGTAAAGGTTAATAGATGTACTTTGACATTCCAAAGAGTTTTGCTTGGTTTAGAAAGTTGACCTTGGTCAACCGGGGTTCGTAAGTGCTCGGTGACCTCTCGGAGTAAAATAGATTATTCGTCCATACCTTAGGTCAGAATCACGCACAAGGTAGATCGTTAGAGTGGGTATTCAGCCCCCTTCGGAGATTCATTCAGTGTCGTTCAAGTTGAAGAGTTGGCTTTGGTCAAATGGAGTCCGGGAGCACCCAGTGGCCTCTAGATCGATTTTTAGGGGAAAACTGATCGTTCGTCTGAACGGTTATGCTGTTTTATGCATGGGGCGGACCATTAGAAAGGGGTTTCAGTGACCTTCAAAGATTCAAAGATCTTTCACTTTGACGATGGATTTGACTGGGGTTAATTCGGGGTCCAGGTGCGCCTGATGGTCTCTAGATCCGTACTCGGAGTTTGACTTAGGTTTGCGATGAAAGGGGGAAGTGCTAGGAGTCTAAGGAGAGACTTAGGGGGTCCTAGAATGTAGTGTCTACAGAGCCCCTCGATGGGAGATCTTGGAATATGGTCGTCGAATAGACACCACATAATGGATGGAGGCCAGTTCTATAAACTTAAGGGATGTGGATGACCGATTCAGAGGGTCGATGTCGATTTTGACCTAAAAGAGGTGACGACCAAGGTTCGAGGCAAATAATGAACTAAAAGAGGTGACGATCGAGGACCGATGTTAATTCTAACCTAACTAAGGTGAAGATCCAAGACCGAGGTCAATTCTGACCTAAAAGAGGTGACGAACGAAAACGAAGGTCAATTCTGACCTAAAATAGGTGATGATCGAGGACCGAGGTAAATTTTGACCTAACTAAGGTGACGATTAAAGACCGAGGTCAATTCTGACCTAAAAGAGGTGATGACCGAGGACCGAGGTCAATTCTGACCTAACTAAGGTGACGATCCAAGACCGAGGTCAATTCTGACCTAAAATAGGTGACGACCAAAGACCGAGGTCAATTATGACCTAACTAAGGTGACGATCCAAGACCTAGGTTAATTCTTACCTAAAAGAGGTGTACTTTTCCTTCGGGAAATTTGGGGATTCCCCTAGGGATGAGGATTGGATTTTAGGTTTCGCTGGGGAATAGTGAATGATCCAGGGATTTTGTAGTCGGGGAAAGTTTGGAGCGTCCTTTGGAGACGTTGCTGGGGAGAACGATTCTCTGGAATTCCGCTGGGGGTGTAAAAAATTTTCTCCTTGGTGAGCAAGGTGTTAGAACGGATCTGGCATTTTTAGGAGTTTTCTAGGAATTATTAATAATTTTATGGTATTTTTTGGACTTTTTGTATGAAATTTTAAGGGGTATGACAACCGACCTGGGTGTGGGTGTGCCAATTGGCATTGGCACGGACTTTTGGGATTCCTCGAGTAGGTGAAAGGCTTAGTGCCAATCGGTGGGTGGAGGGGCTCCCGATCGACATGACCCTTAGCCTCCTATAAAAAGGGGGCAGGTTCTCTTCATTTTGCATAGCTTCCTGACTTCTTGTTTTTTTGCTATAAACCTCTGCAAATCGTCCTAATGTCCAAAATGGCTGACTTCTCAAGCAGTGCAACCCATATGGCATGGCTCGATGATGATGACTGGGTAGGGTTAAAGTGGAGGGCTAGGGTGCCCCTCGCATTGAGTAGCGCGAATTATTTCAACTCGTTTGAGCCTGTGGCGGATGATCAGACTCGTGGCATCGCTCTTTAAGGGTGGTGAACCTTGGTGGCTATGTAAGTATTGCATGACTCTTGGAATTCCTTTATTCTTTTCTTGACGAGATTACTTTATTTCCTGAATCTAAAAAGGATTTTCTTTATTTCTTGACAGTCTGACGTCTCCATGTCGACTAATCGTGCCCGGGGAATGACAGGGCTTAAGGATGTTTGGGAGCACCTTCCTGCTATGGTGCACTGGATGGTGTCCTCTACGGGTTTTGGGAGGCAAGTGTCGGCATTGGATGAGACACCCCACTCCACTGTAGTTCAATGTACTTTAGGAGAGAGGTGGTGGGACACTAGCCACACCTTCCATTTTGGCTTTGGGGAGATGACAGTGACTCTCATTGATGTTCAGGAGCTACTGGGGCAGGACTATGAGGGTTCCCAGATTGAGGTGGATAGGACACTGCGGGTGACGCCGGATCTTGGTGACGTGGAGAGGGTGGGTTTTTAGAGATTCCATTCGCCTATCTTCTTTGAGGGAGCTTTTGATGATGATGAGGATTGACGAGAACGACGGGCAGTAGGTGCGTCAGATGGCCCATCTATTTATCTTGCTGGTATTAGGAGGTTTTCTGGTGGCGACGAGTGGCAACGTCGTCCATTTGTGGTTTCTGCCATTTCTGAGGGTGTTTTTGAACATCCGCTTTTATGACTGGGAGAGCCTAACTTTGGCGACCCTTTATTATTCTTTGGATGCATTCAGCTGGTGCTGCTGACTGACTTTTACTGGGGCCACGTATCTTCTGGAGGTATTCTTTATTTTGTGCATTTTCCTTTATGCATTCGCATATTCCATTCACGCGCCTCTTTTTAATTTCTTGGATGCTGATCCTTGTCCTTTGCAAATGTGGTTCTGCGAGGTGATTGGGTTGAACACCCAACTGATTTCTTTGAAAGATGACTCCATTGGGGACTTTTGTCGGATGTTCCGATGACGGAGGTCCAACTGATAGTTGAAGAATAACCTTTCTTTAGAGGCAGTGCGCCAGGTCTTGAATGGCCTAACGAGCGAGCGAGTAAACATTCTTTTGTTCTTGATACTGTTCTTTTCCTTTGATGCCATTTTATTGACACTGATCCTTCGCTTTCGCTGGGGATTTGAAGGTGACCTTTTATCCCTGGGGGACGGCTATTCAGCACACCGAGGTGACTGGGGGACATGCATAAATGCGGTGCCTGCTGGCGCATGAGTTCATCTACTCCTTGTATCTTGGGTAGAGGGTAGTCCATCAGATTGTGGAGGGCGAGGTTGCTGTGCCACCAGCGAGGTCCCCTATGTTCATGAGGCGCATGCGGGAGATGTGTGATGATGCCCGGGTGGCTGCGATGATAGGGGAACCGTACTCCATGTACACTGATATAGAGGTGATGTGTGATTATATGGACTTCGTCATGAGTTGGATGATTCCCCCTAGCAGTTATGATGTGATGCCTCTCCCTAGAGCGGGCTCGAGTTGGCATGTAGGGTCTTCTCATAGCGCAGGCGGTGCGATTACTTCAGCTGCAACGGCGACAACTTCAGGGCCTTCTTTTATGCTGTTGCATTCCCCTAGTTACAACCTTCGACGAGATGATGGGGGATCCGTGCATCTGCAGCATCGCCCTCAAGCGATCGACCAGGAGGAGTTGCGTTTGATTGAGGAGGTCCTTTGGCCTCAGGTACGTCTTTTTTTATTTCCTTAATTTCTTTCTCTTTCTTCATGCTTGACTGATTTGATTTTTTTATTCTTCCTTGCAGCATATTAGTGTTTTGACCACTTGGTAGGACATCAGGGAGGATATCCTCGATGACTGCTCACATTCGTGAGGCAGTTCTGATTCCTTCTTGCTTGGTGCCATTTTTTTCGTTCGGGGAAGGATCGAGCTCTGGTAGTGGGGGTACGTCATCTTGCCGCAGGGGGAAGAGGGCGCTCCACAGGGATGGGGGATCCTAGAGAGAGAGAGACGATATATAAGAAGGAGAGAGAGAGAGATTGGGTTCGGGTCGAGTCCCGTTGTTTCTTCATTTTCTCCTATAAAATGTTAATGTAACACATCAAAATATATGCAAATGAATAATGAAATTTTTATTGATTTTCTTGGTTTAGTGATTAATGCACATGCTCTTTTTACTTTTCTATTGAGATCGTAAAAAGAATTTTGAAAATTGATTTGAGAAGGATTTTATTTGAAATAAGATTAGCAAAGCATAAGTATAAAGGAAATTCAAAATTCCCTTAAGATAAAATTTATTTTTGTTGGTTTTTTAATTTTGACAAAAGAGGAGACATGACCCCTGTCCTGCCTATCGGCATGTCAGTCCAGTCTAATCAATACAAGGCTTTGATTGCACTTTCTTCAATTGCTTGGTACTTTGTGGGGCAAGTTTTACTTCAATTTTTGTAGGGTTCCTTGTCTTGGCTTGGGAGTTTCCTAGTATAAAAGGGGGTGGGGATGGGGATTTCCTCCTCACACTTTTACATTATTTCTTTTCCACATTCGTACTTGCTTACTATCTCTTAGTCTTGCAAGATGGCTCTCCCTGGTAGCATTGAGTTTGATAACTACCTCGAAGCCTTGGAAATAATATGTTCTTATAATGTTGATTATAATGCCTTTCACATGTGACGAGTCTCTTTGTGGCGGAATCGGCCCATTGAGTGGAACATGCTGATGGAGGCTGTCGAGTTTTGGTATCCTAAGGATCATGTCTTTCACTTCGGGTCATATGAGATTTGTCCTACCTATGAGGAATTTTCTTCCATACTGGGGATAAATTCCAGCGTTGCTGCGGCTCTGCCTGAGTTCTCCCAATCTCCTAGGGAGTTTTTGGCTGTGCTTCTTCATATTCTCAATCAGCGGCCAGGCCATTGGTCACGGGAGGAATGATTTCTCTCCCAGCGGTGTTGCAGTCTGTGCATTTGTAGGATGGGGGTGATGCTGGATAAGCCTGGTCCGTCATCCTTGGCATTATTTCAAAAGTTCTGTTGGTGATGGGAGAGATGCTGGTGGACCCCCAACTGGCTGATGTTATTTCTTGGATGTCATACCATCGCAATGCCATGGCGGTGATACTGTCGGAGACCTTGAATGGCCTGGATGCTTGGCGAGAGGGTCGTTCTGACTTTGTGAGAGGGAGCCCTGTAATGCTGTTTATGTGGCTGTTAGAGAGGTTTCGTATGGCGGTCCCACCTGACTATCCTTTGTTGGTAGTTCCAAACTTCTTCTCGCGCTATTTCAATAGTGTGGGCCTGGACATTGAGAGTTGGGGGAATTAGTTTGTAGAGCATGGGGCTCGAGGCCTACACTGGTCCGTGCCTTGGTGGGGGGATCTTCTTCCCATTCTGGAGCTTGGCGAGTACCAGTACGTCATACTGGTTGGCCATAGGCAGACCTCTTTCTACTTTCCCTGGTGATTGCTACGCCAATATGGCTGGGAGAAAATTGTGCCACCGCGAAAACCAAATTTCTTTCATATGGAGGATCTGAAAGAGCGTATGCACATGTGACTTGGTTCCTTGTAGGAGAATCATCATCCGTTGACCCGTCCTTCTCAGTTACTGGGCGAGTCTGGCATGTCTCTAGAGATTACATGAAGTGGTTATAGAAGAAGGTAGTGGTCAAGATGATGACTGTGGAGACGGGTCAAAGGTGGTTTCATATCTGACACCATAGAGGGAGGCATTGTGGTCTACCCCAAGCTGGTTTGAGATTATCGCTCCATGGAGCGTCTGCGATACTCCATCCATGCAGGGGAGGATTGGGGAGTCCAGGGTGCAAGTGATAATGGTGCTGGTTCCTCTGGCAGCTATGGGTAGGGTTTTGTGAGGATTTTTATAATAGGTGTTTTTTTTGTTTTGTGGGAATAATTGGAGTGATTTTCAGGATTAGTGGGGCTTGTTTTATCTGGGTTTTTTAGCCAGGGAAGTCGTTTGACTCTTTATACCGATGTAATCGTACGAAAATTTCAGATAATGAAATAAATAAGTTTGTAATCATCTAGTTGTTCCTTTTCATGACTTTTTGCATTTTGAATTATCTATACCAATCGCTAAGGCATACATAATCCTTTTGTTCATGCATATGTTAAAATGAATTGTCATTCTCGGGGATAAGAAAATAATAGGATTTTATGAAAAAGAAGGGGGTCGGGCTCATGTGAAACGAATGATCTTCCTACGTACCTCTGAGGGTTTTTAAAATTTTTAAAATTCATTTTTGGAAATGATTTTAGAGGATCAGGACCACGTAGTTCTGGGTAGGGGAAATGAAGAGTTTTTTTAGAACACAAGGTATATGAGGAGAGTCGTAGCGCGTTGAGATTTCAGACTAGGGGTAGAATTTCTTGAGATGGTCCAGGTTGACTGGACGCACTATTTCTTCCTCGTCGAGGTCGGTGAGCACAGCGGTGCCGTACGACAAGATTTTCTTCATAATGTAGGGGCCGCTCCAATTGGACTTAAATTTCCTTCTGGGGTCCCAGATTGGCTCTACTATTTCTTTGAGGGCTAAGTCCCCTTCTCGGACATCACGGTCCTTGAATCTCTTATTGAAGGATCGCGTTATACGACGATGTTACCCTTATATGTGATAAAGGGCTTTTAATTTTCTTTCATCTATGAGGGTGAGCTCGTCAAGACGACTTTGGTACCAGTCTTCTTTGCTGACCTTTCTTTTAAGCATGATGCACAACGAGGGTATTTCTAGCTCCACGGTAAGACCGCTTCCATGCCGTAGACTAGAGAGTAAGGGGTAGCCCCACTAGAAGTTTGAACTGAAGTGCGGTAGCACCAGAGGGCGTAAGGGATCCTGTTGGCCCAGTCATAACAACTCTCGGTCATCTTGCTGATGATGGCTTTGAGATTCTTATTGGCTGCTTCAATCGCTCTGTTGGTTTGAGGCCAATATGGAGAGGATGTATGTCTTTAAATCCCATACTCGTCGACTACTTCTGTAACCTTGTAAGGACATTTTTGTCCAACATACGTGTATATGTCATTAGCCGTAACACCGTTGCAAAGATTCAAATTCCATTCATCATCAACGGAATCCGAAGATCAAAAGAAAGGGAGAATTCAGAAATCCAGTCTGCCGGACCGGTCCACCTGAAATTAAAAGGAACCGATCCGACTGCGAACCGATCCGCCCAGGACCGGACCGGACCACCTTGCTCTTTGAAGCCAGTGAGCCCCGAACCGAATGCGAACCGAATCAGCTTCAAATTAAAAGAACCGGTCCGCTATCGGACCGATCCGCCTAAGGCCCAGACCGGTCCGCCCTGGATAGAATCAAACAGATCGTGTATCAGATTTTCTCGGCCAAAGAGTTTCTATTTAATCCCACTACGGGGAAGTGGTTTTCTTAAGACTTACACACGATTTTCTGAGTTCCATAACTCTTAAGTATTCATGGTATTTGAGTCCATTGATTCATACCCTCGATTCACACAAATTCCATACATTTGTGAGTCACTTTTGGTAACCCAAGAACACCATTGCTGTTGTTCAACCCTTTGTGAAGTGGACCGTTTCTTCCTCTTCATTGCTGCCCTACTGGAAAGGGATATTCCAGCCGCGACTACAGAATCCGATACCCGAGGGTAATTCTTAGTCAAAAAAACTTGTATTTCAGTGTAATCCGATTGTAAGCCGCTTCTCTTACAAATTATAGTGATATACAAATGGTTTTGCCCCTGTGGGGGATTTTTACTTAAACTTTGTGTGTTGAATATCTTGTGCATGATTTCATATTGTTTCAATCACACCTAGTTGCATGCTTAGGGTTAATTTGGGTTAAAAATGGTGTTTATTATATTATTTCTTAATTGAACGCAAGCGCCAACTCTTTCAAATTGGTATCAGAGCAGGTTACGCCAATCTATCGCGTATTCCTTACTTCCGCAAAATTTTTCTAAAAATATCAATTTTTTGAAATAAATTGATTTTTGAAAAAGTGCGTGTTCAAATGGAAAAGTCATATTATAAAATGCCTATTTTTGACGGGACAAATTATGCTTATTGGAAAGCTCGTATGAGGTCGGCTTTAAAAGCCATTGATGAACGTGTCTGGATTTTGGTTGAACGAGGGTGGACTCCTCCCACCGTGACTGTTGATAATGTGACCAACTTGAAACCTGACATTTCTTGGTCTGATGAAGAAATTAAATGGTCATCTTTTAATTCTAAGGGTCTAAGTGCTATTTCTGGGTCTGTCACACCTGATGAGTTCAAACGCATAATGATGTGTACCACGTCAAAAGAGGCATGAGATGTTTTACAACTCACCCATAAAGGAACTAATGCTGTGAAAGAGTCTAAGTTGCAAAACTTGACAACTCAATTTGAAACAATCACCATGCATGATTCTGAATGCTTTGATGAATTTTATGCTAGACTTTCTGACATTGTGAATACTAGTTTTAATCTTGGTGAACAAATTCCGAATGATAGAGTTGTTAAAAAGATTCTTCGTTCTTTGCCTAAGCGTTTTATCCCTAAAGTCACTGTGCTAAATTCTATGGGTAATTTAAATACGCTAAAATTGGAAGAACTTGTAGGAGATTTGCAAACTTATGAAATTGATATGTTCCCTAAAAATGCTAAATCTAAAGATAAGGGAATTGCTCTTAAGGCCCAAGAGAGAAGGAGTGAGGGGTTTTCTATAAAGAGGGTAGAGTCATCTAGAAAGAGAGAAACTGACACGTCAGATTCTGAGTGCGATTTTGACTTAGATGATTTGGCTCTTTTCGCAAAAAATTTCAAGAGGATTCTCAAATTTAAGAAAAATGGCAATTTTAAAGATAAAAAGAAATTTGAGAAAAATAAGTTTGAAAAGAAAAATGAAAAAGTTTCAAAAAATCCTCCTCTGAAAGAAAGTGAGAGATGTTTTGAGTGCGACGGTAAGGGACACAGAGCGTTTGAGTGTGCCACTCGTCTGAATAGGGAAAAGGGTAAAGCTGTCCTAAATGCTACCCTTAGCGACGACAGTGAGGTCGAGTCGGTGGACTCGGGAGATGAGTCACCGCATGAGCGTAACTTCACCGCGTTCATGGCTAGTCATGTGAGTACTCCTAGTGCATCTCACGACGATGAGGATGCTACTTCACAGGGACACCTCGACAGCGAGAGCGAAGAGAGTGAGGGGGAGGAGGAAGGTAGTGAGGACGAGAGTAACCTTCAACGCGCCTACGTCGAGTTATATAATGAGTCTTTCAAAACTAAAAAACGTAACAAGGCGTTAGTTCTTAGGATCACCGCGTTAGAAGAAGAGTTAGAAGAGACGAGAGAGAGAGAGTCCTCCACCTGCACCGCCATGAGAGAGAGAGAGTCTGCCTGGGTTAGTAAAGAGAATTTGCTTAGAGAGAGAGAGTGCAGTTTTGAGAAAGAGAAAGCGGACTTGACTAAACAAGTGGCTAGTCTTACTAGTGAGCTCCATTCTTCCATGGAGACTAGGAAGAAACTTGAAGCCCTTGTTGCTCAGCTTACTCATGACCTTGAGAGAGCTAGGAAAGTCAAGGTACAAATCGAGGACAGATCTGGGAAGATGGGAAAGATGCTCCTCGGTCCCGCTTTAGGTTTTGGTGACAGGCAAGGAATAGGTTTTGATGGTGCCTCCACGTCCCAAATTGCACCCGGACCAATTCCTGAGTTTACTACGACTCCTTATGACCGTCATAAAAAACCAAGAAGGAGAGTTCGACCAAGAAAAGCAATCCAAGGTCCTCCTAATACTGTGCCCTTTTTCTCCCATTGTAAAAGAAATGGACACCTTAGGGAGTTTTACTATAGATTTGGTCGGACACGACGTACTTTTACTTCTCCACATCATACTGATGAGTTTGCCAGTCTTAGAGAGCGAGTTGAGTTTCTAGCCGCCACATCACAGAGTTTGATGGAGGAATTTCGACGGATGACCTTACCATCAATGAAGGCTCCCCGCATTCCGGCTAAAACCAACAACAACAAGGGAATACAAAAAGGTACCTACTCTTGGGTTCCTAAGAAAGAGAAAAAGGCCCTTGTTGTCCATGTTGCTCTCAAAGCACATAATACCTCTCAGTGGTATTTTGACAGTGGATGCTCCAGACACATGACAGGTGATGTCTCATATTTTACCCATCTTGAGGATTATAATGATGGGAGAGTCACCTTTGGAGATGGTAGCAAATCTAGCATAGTAGGATGAGGTACAGTAGAGTTACCAGGATTTCCAAAGCTAGAGAACGTGTTGTACGTCAAAGGGTTGAAAGCAAACCTTCTTAGCATCAGCCAGTTGTGCGACGATGACTTTGCAGTGAAGTTTGACCGAAAAGCTTGTAAGGTCTATAATCAAGCCGGTAAACTTTTAGTGCAAGGGGTGAGGACAGAGGATAACTGCTATGGGACTGAGCCCACATCCTCACTTGTCTACAACAGCGCCACGATTATTCATATGGATCTGTGGCACCAACGTCTAGGTCACGTGAACGTTAGAGATCTTAATCGTTTAGATAAAAAGGACCTAGTACGTGGCTTACCATCTCTTGGAAAGTCAACTTCGACCGTTTGTGGACCCTGCCAGTTGGGAAAACAAATTCGTAGTCCTCATAGGAAGTTGCATTCCATTACCACCTCTCGTGTTCTAGAGTTGATTCACATGGATCTTATGGGTCCTACTCTTACTGAGAGTCTAGGTGGTAAGAGGTACATCCTCGTGATGGTAGATGATTTCTCCAGGTACTCCATTGTAGGTTTTCTGAGAGAGAAATCTGATGCTGTAGATTTCTTAACGACCAAGTGCCGTGTCCTGCAAAATCAACACGGAGTCACTATTAATAGGATACGTAGTGACAACGGAACTGAATTTAAGGAAGCAAAAGTAGATCTTTATTGTGATAGCCTTGGGATCAAACATGAGTTTTCTGCTGTGAGAACTCCTCAGCAAAATGGGATTGTTGAGAGAAAGAATAGAACGATCCAAGAGATGGCTAGATCTATGCTTCTAGGTCGTAAAGTTTCTAGGAGATTTTGGGCAGAGGCAGTGTCTACTGCATGCCATACGGTGAATAGGGTCTATTTGCGTCCACACACACTACAGACACCTTATGAGTTGTGGACCGGCAAGAAGCCCAACCTGGCATATTTCCGTGTCTTTGGGAGTAAATGCTACATCCTACGGGATAGAGAGTAATTAGGAAAGTTCGACTCCCGAAGCGACGAGGGAATATTTCTAGGATATTCATCGAATAGCAGAGCATACCGGGTTTTTAACCTGAAGAGCTCTAAGATTATGGAATCAATAAACGTCACCGTGCAAGATGACGAACCTCCGACGGTTATTGATCCTAACCTTCAGTGTGAGGATGAGGACTGTTCTGACAGTGATTTACCTGTTCCTCTCTCACACTCTGTGGACCTTACTCCTGTGTTAGGGGACACACCTGCTTGGGTTCGCAAGAGTCATGACCCTTCTGCCATTATTGGTGATCCCACTATAGGGGTCAAGACTCGTGCTCAGCTAGAGAACGTTGTTAGCCATCTTTTCTACACGTCCAAAGTCGAGCCCAAGAACCATAAAGAAGCACTCAAGGATGAACACTGGATATCTGCTATGCAGGATGAGTTGCTTTAGTTTAAAAAGATTGATGTCTGGGAACTTGTCCCCCGACCTAGTGAGATTAATGTGATAGGTACCCGGTGGATTTTTAAGAACAAAATGGATGAAAATGGTACCATAATCCGTAATAATGCTAGGTTAGTCGCTCAAGGCTAAACAGATAGAGGGTGTAGACTTTGGGGAGACATTTGCTCCTGTTGCGAGGCTTGAGTCCGTCCGTCTTCTGCTCGCCATCGCATGTCATCTACGCTTTAAGGTATATCAGATGGATGTCAAGAGTGCCTTTCTGAATGGCATTCTACAGGAGGAGGTTTATGTGGAACAACCAAAAGGGTTTGAAGACCCTCAGCACCCTGAGCATGTCTACTATCTGAGGAAAGCCCTGTATGGTTTGAAGCAAGCACCCCGTGCTTGGTACGAGAGGCTTACTTCCTATCTCTTAGCTCGTGGCTTCAAGAGAGGGGGAGTAGATATGACGTTGTTCGTCAGGAGAGATGACGGTGCTATTTTGGTTGCCCAGGTCTATGTGGACGACATAGTCTTTGGATCCACATGCTCCCAGCATGCTCACCACTTTGAGGAGGAGATGAAAAGTGAGTTTGAGATGAGCATGGTAGGTGAGCTTACATTCTTCCTTGGTCTCCAGGTTCGTCAGCTAGAGGATGGGATGTTCATCTCTCAATCCAAGTATGCTAGAGACCTAGTGAAGAAATTTGGTTTAGACTCCGCTAAGCATGCTCGTACACCTATGAGTACCACTACCAAGCTTAGTAAGGACACTTCAGGCAAGGACATAGAGCAAACCTTGTATCGGAGTATGATAGGCAGTCTTCTCTACTTGACTGCTAGTCGTCCCGACATTGCCTTTAGTGTTGGAGTCTGTGCGCGTTATCAGGCGTCTCCTAAAGAGTCACACTTACTCGCTCTAAAACGTATTATCAAATACGTGAGTGGGACTCTCTCATACGATATTTGGTATTCCTTTGATAACGATGACCGTTTGTCCGCCTATTCGGATGCCGATTGGGCAGGGGACGTAGATGGTTGTAGGAGCACTTCTGGTGGATGTTTCTACTTTGGTTCTGCTCTTGTCTCTTGGTTGAGCAAGAAGTAAAACTCCATCTCTTTGTCCACTGCGGAGGCTGAGTACATCGCCGCCGGGAGTTGTTGCACGCAACTCATGTGGATGAAGAAAATGTTGGAGGATTATGGGATTTCACAGGACACCATGACCATTTCCTGTGATAACACGAGCGCGATACACATATCCCGCAATCCTGTCCAACATTCGTGCACAAAGCACATCAGGTTACGCGAACACTTTATACGTCAGTTAGTTGAGGAGAAGGTCGTAACCCTGAGTTTTGTTCCTACCGACCGTCAGTTAGCCGATATTTTCACGAAACCTTTAGATGCCCTTAGATTTGAGAGTCTTAGGAAGTCTTTGGGGATTTGCACAGTTGACTGAGGGGTTGGTCTATGTCTAGAATAGGATGCTTCTTCATGTTCATATCATATGCTTCCTATTACTAGTCTGTTTTATATGTACCATTGCTTTGTTGTACAGCTTTGTTTTATTCTTGTTGCTTTTTACATTTCTTTTGAAAAATACAAAAAGATTTTCCTTTCAGAAAAATTTTGAGAAAAAGCACAAAAAGATTTTATTTTGATAATATTTTTTGAAAAAGGCCAAAAAGATTTTTCTATTTTTGCACCTTTTATGGATGAGCATTTAAGATAGCCAAGTCACAACCTCATTCCATTTATCCATGTGACTGTTTTATAGAGATTTGAGAGGCTACATCATTTCATCCATGTGCTTTACATTGATTGGAGTCTTTGAGATGTAATTAGTGATATCTTCCTACATGTTTGACTCCTATTTCCTTTAATGCACACATGCACGGCTATATTTGATTATTGCACTTGTCTATCACATATTGACTTGAGTGTTTCTATCTCAATTCTGTCTATACAATGTACAATATGCGATAAAACTTGACAAGATTGAATTGCATGTAAAAACCGTTTTGGTGAGACTGTGTGATAATTTGCATAACGGGGAGGGGCTGCGAAAGTTGATTTTTATCCTTTGCGCAAAAGCCACCGTTAAAAAGGACCTAAAAAATGGAGGAATTGTAATATCCGAGGTCCTAAGAGGTTAAAAGAGCCCGAAAAAATTGAAAGGCAATAAAAAGAAATTCATGCCAAATATGGGCCATTTAGGTTTCACCCAATTCTCCAAAGTTTGAGAATTTAGTATTCCTCTATTCAAAATATAAATTTGAGGGAGTTTGGTTGGAGATTGAAAAACGGGTTTGCACATCCTTGAAAGTCCTGAAAAAGCATGAAAATCATTTTGAACGTTATTGGTGTAGAAATCACTTTGAGCTTTGATTTGTAGATTTGATATAGTCAATGTCTTATATTTCCAATATTTTACACCAAAGGAAGCATTTGAGTTCATTCGTTAGGAATATCCAATATTCCTCGTGCACATATGTCATGTTTGTATGCTTTGATTTTCCTATCGAATTTTGATCACACCTATTCTTTTACGCTATCACCGACTTGGTTATTTTATGTTCATTCATGGTGTGATTTTTGCCTTGTGTCACCCCGGTACTTGATTGCTTGATTTATTTCTATCATTTGTCTATTTGGGGACATCATAAAAAGGGGGAGAATGAATTATCTGATTATGGGGGAGTTTTGAAGGAGTTTTGAAATTCTGAGAATATCATCTTAAATTGATATATATGCTTATGTTTATCTCATTTCAAGCTCGATACGTCACTTGGTGTTTGCTTTGTCTCATGTGTGTAGGTACATCTTTTAATAATCCCATGTTGCACACCCTGATGAGAAAAGCGGTGAGATTTCTGAAGATTCGAAGAACAAACGATGCAGCCTTAGTCATTTGTACCACTTTCAGTTTTTGGGTTCATGGAAGGGTAGATTTGTATAGGCATTGTGATTATAGATAATTCGTATTTTTTATGTTTGTTCCGGCATAGACATATGGGGAGATTTGTAAGGACATTTTTGTCCAACATACGTGTATATGTCATTAGGCGTAACACCGTTGCAAAGATTCAAAGTCCATTCATCATCAACGGAATCCGAAGATCAAAAGAAAGGGAGAATTCAGAAATCCAGTCTGCCGGACCGGTCCGCCTGAAATTAAAAGGAACCGATCCGACTACGAACCGATCCGCCCAGGACCGGACCGGACCGCATTGCTCTTTGAAGCCAGTGAGCCCCGAACCGAATGCGAACCGAATCAGCTTCAAATTAAAAGAACCGGTCCGCTATCGGACCGATCCGCCTATGGCCCGGACCGGTCCGCCCTGGATAGAATCAAACAGATCGTGTATCAGATTTTCTTGGCCAAAGAGTTTCTATTTAATCCCACTACGGGGAAGTGGTTTTCTTAAGACTTACACACGATTTTCTGAGTTCCATAACTCTTAAGTCTTCACGGTATTTGAGTCCATTGATTCATACCCTTGATTCACACAAATTCCATACATTTGTGAGTCACTTTTGGTAACCCAAGAACACCATTGCTATTGTTCAACCCTTTGTGAAGTGGACCATTTCTTCCTCTTCATTGCTGCCCTACTGGAAAGGGATATTCCAGCCGCGACTACAGAATCCGATACCTGAGGGTAATTCTTAGTCAAAAAAACTTGTATTTCAGTGTAATCCGATTGTAAGCCGTTTCTCTTACAAATTATAGTGATATACAAATGGTTTTGCCCCTGTGGGGGATTTTTCCTTAAACTTTGTGTGTTGAATATCTTGTGCATGATTTCATATTGTTTCAATCACACCTAGTTGCATGCTTAGGGTTAATTTGGGTTAAAAATGGTGTTTATTATATTATTTCTTAATTGAACGCAAGCGCCAACTCTTTCAAACCTCTGCCTCAAAATGTAACCCATTTTTTGATACCAGCTCGTGCGGGACCCTATATCGGCAGATGATATTTTTCTTGATGAATTTGACCATTTTTTTGGCATTCAGAGCTGCGTATGACTCGGATTTGACCCATTTAGTGAAGTAGTTAATAACGACTAGGATGAACTCATGTCCATTGGATGCCTTCGGTGTGACTTTACCTATAATATCGATGCCCCATGTAGAAAACGGCAATGGAAAAGTCATTTTGTACAGTTCTCGCGGAGGCAGATGCTGTAAGTTGGAGAACTGTTGGCATTTGAGACATTTTCACACGTAGTCTATGCAGTCTTATACCATAGTAGTCCAGTAGTATCCATGTCGAATGATCTTTTTGGCGAGCATATGGCCGTTCATGTGGGGTCCGCATTCCCCGCTGTGGATTTTCTGCATAATCTCTTCAATGTCAGCCCCATCGATGCAGTGCAAATGGGTTCCATCGAAGTTTCTCTTAAAAATTACTTTATCATAGATAATGTACTGGGTGACCAGTCTTCGGAGAGTTGTTCGGTCTTTCTTGTCGGCTCCTTGGGGATACCTATCATGTCTGAGGAGGCGTCAAATACCATAGTATCAACAGTCGACTATTTTGGATTCTTCCTCTCTGCAGAGCTCGATATGGTAGTAGTGGGTTGGTTTATCTTATTTTTGGACAAGGAATGGATCCATAGTTATTCCTTCGGGCATGTCAATCGTGGAGGCTAAGGTGGCAAGGGCATCAGCTAGGTTGTTTTTTGCTCGGGGCAGGTAGTGGAAGGTGATTTCTTGGAATTAGGAAGCTTGTTCTTCAAGGTGGGCATGGAAGGGTAAGAGTTTCTCATCTGTGACTTTCCATTTCCTGAGTACTTGACCGATGATGAGGGCTGAATCCTCGTAGACATCGAGGTATCAAATTATTTTCTTGAGGGACTCGTATTTAGTCATGTTGTTAGTGCAGGGGAAATCCAATTTGATGGCAATAGGAGTATGGGAGTCATCAGGGGAAATTAAGAGAATCCCAATGCTATATCCTTTTTTGTTGGTAGCGCCGTCAAAGAACATTTTCCATCGAAGATCTTCGTGGGAGGCACAAAGGATATTCTCGTCCGGGAATTCAGAAATCCAGACATGAACCTCTTCCATAGGGTAGTCAGCAAGTGATAGCGCGCGAGAAGTGTGCGCGTGTAAAGTGCACAGTCGTTGTTTTCTGTCTCGCCGCGACTATATAAAAACCTAAATTACTACTAAACTTGCGGGGCAAGTCTAGCGGTAAGTCGGGTATCGAGAATCCACTGGGACGAGTTGCTAGAATTTAAGTGATTTCATATTTCGAAATAAAAGTGCAAAAGGTGATTACAAACTAAAAGAAAAGATGCATGAAAGAGAAATGTTTAACTAGGCAAGGTATTGAAACTAGATTATGAAAGCGAGTAAAACTATAGGGTGCATTGAATATCCCTCACCCAAGTTAATTTGTATAAAATGGATACATGGGTCGACGAGTTATTTAGCATGCATCTCGTTTCGACAGTTAACTGAATTAAGGGTTATCACGCCCCTAAATCCGCATAAAAAGCCTAATAAGATTTTGGCGTCAACAAATATCCCGAGAATTACGCACGCAAGGTCGTAAGCACGGGACATACATGATATGCCCCGTCAAATCTTCTAGGCGCAATAACTAGGACAATGCACCCGGTAAACACCATCACCAAAGCCAAGCAACGCGTCAACTCGAGTGAGTTCAATTCAAGAACAACCTAACTTAAATTAGCTGTAAAGCATATTAAAAATGCAATAAATAAATGCGGTAAATCTATACTAGAAAGCAAGGAAATCAAAGCAAGTAAATCTAATTAACAAAGCATGTAAATTAATCTAGAAAGCAAGAATAAAGGAAAAACAACTATATTAATGGAGAGGAAGATGAATAGTGCAACTTACAACCCAATTGGGTGTCAAACCAAGAAGAATCAAAGAAGAACTCTTCAAATCCCCCAAGCCCTAAGCTATTCTACCTTAAAACGAATTAAATCTGTTTATTACATCAAAATTTCTTTATATAGTAAGTTGGAATTAATTTAGAAAAGAAAAGAGAAAAGAAAAGAAATGCCAAAAATATCTGCAGAAACAGGGGATCGATCGATCGACCCCTTTGGTCGATCGATAGATCATTGAAATCGTCAAAAAATACTGAAGGATCGATCGATCAATCCTTTTGATCAATCGATTGATCAAGCAGGGCAGAACTAAGCAGCAGCATGTAATCCTTTTTCTTCCTCTTCTCCTCCTCTTTTGGTTTCCTTATTTTTCCCTCCTCTGAAATCGCCGTAACTTCTTCATACGAACTCGTATTCTCACACCGTTTGTGGTCACATGAAGCTAGCGAGGAGGGATACAACTTCCGTGTAGATGTTGGGCCAAGTGCCCAAGCTGTGAAAAGACTAAAATGCCCTTGAACGTGCTGCTGTGTACGAAAATCGATCGGAATGCATCCGAACTTCACACTTAGCATCCAAATACCTATAAAAGCTCAATTAACCCCTGCAAAATATGTTAACATAGAAATCTGAGGCTGTCTGGTTAATGAGCATAAATATAGGGAATAAGATACCCGAGGGGGCTAAAATGAATAGGTTCGGAGGATGAAATACGCAATATTTGTGTATCATCACACCCCCTAACTTACACATTTCTAGTCCTTAGCAATGAAACTCCAATAAAACCAAAAGCAAGAGATAGTACAAAAGTATGGTATAAAAACAAAAGGCCACTTTCGTGGGCGATTCTATTGCATTTAGCATATACAATAAGCCGTTAAACCCCTAGGTCACCCTAGTGGACGAGTGTCGTCTCGTGAGGGTTTTCAGGGATGATAGCCACAAACATCAAATGGTTTCCTAAAAATATGCCCAACCCAACATGCGACAAGCCCAACAATAGCGAAAATGATTTCATACGCATTATTAGCACCGTTGACGCAAAAATTCTCCATCTACGAGGACCAATCAGAAAAGGACACATGTCATCCTACGTGGCAATATTTATACTTATTCAGCACCCGGGGAGAGTTAGTCGGCACCCGAGGAGAGTTAGTCGGCATACCAACCAACACATAGCATACCAAGCAACTCAAGGAAGACCAACCACCATAGAAGGCCAACAGTTATATTCATTGTATATAGATATAAATGTCTGAATGTATAAAGACATTGTATCTCTTTAACTCCCATCACTATAAATACATGTAGTCCCTTAGCCAAAGGGGGAGGACGACAGACAACTAAGAAACACCATACACAATATACACACTCTTTCTCTCTCTACACCATATTGTGCTATTGTAAACCCCTGGGAATAAAATAACAGTGGACGTAGGCTTTATTCATAGCCGAACCACTTTAAAAACCTTTGTCTCTTATGTGTTTGATGTGATCACCATTTCATCTTCAATCATCATCTTCATACCTTCATTTTTATATGTTGTTGATGCCAATAAGATAACATGGATGCTATTTCTAGTCATCAACAGATTGACGCCGTCTGTGGGAACGTGTTATAAACATTGTTCTCCATCAAAAGCTAAGTTTTTATTTTCTCTACGTATAATCAATTATACATACATCTTTTGATTCAATCATGATTTTTATGTTTATATACATAAATTAATTGTCCAATTTTTATCTGCAAAATGTAGCATATAATGATTTTTAAATCATAACTGTTAGATTAATTCTTATTTAGAAATCTGAAAAATAGTGGATTTCATAAATCATAACTTTTTACTTGATTCTCAAGTTTCAATTTTATATTATGGAATAAATATTTTAAATGATTACATATACCAATATATACGACGATGATAAGATTTGATAATTTTCATTGTTGATTTTGATTTAATTTTTGAAAGATCTTTGATGACTATTCAAATTCCCATTATATTTTTAATCATTGTATTCATTTTTATGAACTACATACTTAATTTGGTTCGTCTTCCATCTATGTCAATAAAGTCTCATTGATTGATTTTTGATATAAATTTGGTAATAACTTCGATCATTCAGCATATTTTTATCTCTCCAAATAGGGAATAGGAAGGGATCAATCTAAAACATAATTTTCTCTCACCTACAAAACCATTACCCACCTCTTGTAAAAAATGATCAATTAAACAATCATGACCATATCGAGACTTTGGGCACAAATTTGAGATGTTGGCTCCTCGTTCATCACATCACAAGGTTTCTTTGTCGGAATCACACAATATAGTGGGTTAGAGAATGGATCATTTAATTAGCAATCTTAATGCTTGGATTTTACATCAAATGTTATTTTTCTGATCTATTGGTTCGAGATATTTTGGGACATAGCAATCTCATGAAAAATTCATCACCACGGCTTATATGGCTGTTCGGAATCGTCCACTTACAACCCCTATTTCTGGTCAGCCATACATATTGTTGGTCGGCATCATCTCGGGCCATCTTTTATTAAAGGTAAGCTTAACCAAACCATTTTTGTTTGTCGGAGATAAGATGTGAAGATCCATCAATAATGTTGAAATAATTTTACCCAACTACGAGGTATCTTATTATTGGTCGGAGACTCATATTGTAGCTCGGTGGAACCAATTGCAGGTCGACGGTCATCTACTTTTTGATCGACGACATCTCAGTCTTGTTCGGAGGGTTCAATTTACTGGTCGACAACTATCCAACCATCCACTTCTTGGTCGGCGACATCTGATGTTTTTCGGTGACCATCCAACAGCTGGTCTGCAATATCAATGCACTATTTTTGTTGATCGGCGAAATCGCTCTGCTGGTCGGGGACCATTTGCTTCTTAGTCGGCACTATATATTCTACAACCTGAGACATCCCCAAATGTTGGTTGGCAACACCCATGCAGTTGGTCGGCAACAGTAGAATCTTGGGGTATTAAAAAATGCGGAGCACCCCAAATATTTCTTTAAACACGAGTTCAACTTGGGGGTAAACAGGGGGCTTAAGTTTTTTTTAAAAACTTGTGATCACCCCAAAAAATATTTTGAAAGCCAAGTGATAAATAATTTTCCAACATCAACTTATACCTGATTAGTTGTTGGAGATTAAATAACTTTACAAAAAACTCTACGTCTTATTTATGGCGCATATCTAATAAAAATTTGTCCATCTCACACACATTTGGCACAAAACATATTATTTCATATGTTGAAATTTTTATTGCCTTATGATGATACACATCGCATATTGTTTGTCTGAATAATTATTCTCATGACAATAATTATTTGATCTAGTCTCAACAGGTGCTCGGGCAACTTATTAAAATTTTAGGGACGAGATTCAATCCCAACAAAAGCTCAGCCACAATCTTAAACCTCTGGAAACTATTATTGCTCGACATCAGGCAATTTTGCCTCGACATATCAGCCAACATATATTATTTCATTTTTTGAAATTAATATTTTTATTTCTCAAGCATATACATATTATATATTGATTGGATGAGTAAATTATTCTCATGATAACTAATCAATCCAGCCTACACATATGGTAGAGCAAGTTATTACTTTTTACAGGTATAATTTTCGGTCTCGACTAAGTATTCGATAGTGATTGCCTGGGAATCTTATTAATGCTCCGATATATATATTTGATCGAGCACAAATAGCTACTCAGAAACAATCTTACTCTTCTGAAAAATATTATCATAGCTCGGCATTATGAAATTTTCCCTAAACGAGGCACTATTGGTTGTATTATTGCTATGATATCTGCTCCAGCACAAATTATTCTACATATCCATGGGGATTCATATTCTATATTCATCCCATCATGGAGCTAGGCGAAATACTTATTATCATATTCAGCGCCGAGGAGAACTACAACATTTGTTATATTTCACCCCCAACGGATAGTTGGTCAGCGTAATTCTTATTTATATTCAGGCCCGACAAAGTGCTCGGCCATTTTTTCATGTTCTGGAAAATATTATTCTTGTTCGGCATTATGCAATTTTGCCTCGACAGATCAGCAAGACAGTTTATTATTATTCTAAATCATTCTTTATGTTTATGCATATTTTATATTTATCTCAGCATGGAGCTCGAAAAATTTATTCTCTCTCTATATATTCAGCTCCGAGGAGGTCTCTAGCATTTATATTATCTTATTCCCAACAATCTGTTGAGGAGGTCTCCAGCATTTATTATATCTTATTCCCAACAATCTGTTGGTCAGCTCCGAGAAAGTCTCCAGAATTTATTATCAATTACCACCAACTCCGGTTGGTCGGAAACTTATTACCACCAACTCTGGTTGGTCGAAAACTTATTACCACCAACTTCGGTTGGTCGGAAAGAAATTACCACCAACTACGGTTGGTCGATCATCTATCACCATAAATTTTGATTGGTCGGTCAATCAGCAAATAACAATTCCGGTTGATTGGACAGCAGACAACAGGTGGGGAAAATCTTATTGTCTATGCAAAATAAGAAAATTTGTCAAATAACATACTTCAAGGCCGAGAAAGCATTCAAAATTCATATTCCACACTTGGGGGTTCTATTACAAATTCAGTTGTTCATTCGGTGGCACATTCTCATAACATCATGCAGTCGAGCATCAAATTCAACTCCACAAACTTACATAGTCGGGGCCCTGACTAATTATCATTCAGAAGTTATTTTTATTGCTCAGGAATTAGTTTTGATATTGAAGTTCAGGAGGCATATTGAAGTTCAGGAGTCGTATTCAGAAGTTCAGGAGGTGTATTCAGAAGTTCAGGAGGCATATTCAGGAGTTATTATGCACATGCTATTGAAGTTCAGGAGTCAAATTCAGTATCTACAACACTGAGATCTTTACTACTACTGTCCCTACCAATAATGAAGAAGAAGTTGTATGAAAATATTTCGAAGTCCACCACTAGCTTGGTACTAACAACATTGAAGAATTGGGTTAAAAAGCTAGAATGTTACTCGACAAAGTATTTAGAGGAGCATAAATTAGAAAAATCAAGCACGTGAAGTTAGCACTCAGTTGCTCGGCACATGAGGCAGTTGCTCGGCTAGCAAACCAATCAACATACTTGAAGATTATGACAAGCTACAAGCTGCATACTATGGCATGGCTGCATCCAAATTCCCAGGGGTGATACATAGCACACGGAGTTCCTCAAAAGAGAGATTAGCAACCATCGATCAGCCTGCATCATATGCCATCCAGGAGATAGTGCACTTTATGTTGAACAAATCGAGAAGACAGATCAAGAATTTCACGAGCACCGAGCAACACTGTAGAATAAATACTCCATCCTTTCAGTGAACCATCAAGCATGGAGCATTGGGGGCTTCTGTTGACGCAAAAATTCTCCATCTACGAGGACCAATCAGAAAAGGACACATGTCATCCTATGTGGAAATATTTATACTTATTCAGCACCCGAGGAGAGTTAGTCGGCATACCAACCAACACATAGCATACCAAGCAACTCAAGGAAGACCAACCACCATAGAAGGCCAACAGTTATATTCATTTAATATAGATATAAATGTCTGAATGTATAAAGACATTGTATCTCTTTAACTCCCATCACTATAAATATATGTATTCCCTTAGCCAAAGAGGGAGGACGACGAACAACTAAGAAACACCATACACAAGATACACACTCTTTCTCTCTCTACACCATATTGTGCTATTGTAAACCCCTGGGAATAAAATAACAGTGGACGTAGGCCTTATTCATAGCCGAACCACTTTAAAAACCTTTATCTCTTATGTGTTTGATGTGATCACCATTTCATCTTCAATCATCATCTTCATACCTTCATTTTTATCTGTATGTTATCTTATCGACATCAACAAGCACATTGAATGAATTCAAACAAAAATCCAAATCATTAACATTATAGAATGCACCTCATATAATTGAAACCTTAAAATGTGGGAGGGGAGTGAGCACATGCAAAGTATGATTTGGCAAAAAACTTATATAAATCGGATAAGCATTAAAGCAAGCATACATTCAATCCTCACGGGCATTACGCTCATCAAGCGAATTCACTAGAATCAGGGAGGTAACACATAGAACATGCGGGATAAAGAGTAAATGTAAATGGAAACTAGGCCGCACACATGTCATAAATGAAGAATGCTATATATAAAATGAAAAATTGTAATCTCAATGAAAGATACCGAACACTAAAAGAGGTGAAATGCATTTTCACAGATTATCAAAACTATTATGACTTTTAAATTACATCAACCTCAGATCACATAGGACTTGTATAGGGTTATAATGTAGGTTTGGCTAGGGTACGAAATGAAGGATATGTATGTATGGATTCAAAATGTTCGAAATGAAAACTTAAAATAATGGGAAAATAAGGGCAATATCAAAATTGGAAAATAAGTTCCAAAACGGCATTGAATATATCATCGGGGAGAGTAATCAAAGCTTATCGAACACTATACACAACATATACAACTTTCTCTTTCTTTTTCTTTTCTTCTTTTTCTCATTTTTCTTTTGTTTTCTTTTGCTTTTTGCTTTCTCTTTTTATTCTCTTTTTTCACTACTTTCTTTTCTTTACTTATCAAACTCTCATATGCCTAAATTGCAATCGACACCATAACAAACATCATTCAATCCCAAGTAACATTCCAAACAAAGGTATGGAAAGTGTATGTATGGTATACAACTCCAATTTATAGTTGGTTATGGGATTTGGGTTATGAAACGAAAGGCTATATTAAGGCTCAAAGGGGTTAAAGAGGGTAAACATATAAGGGTGAGGTCAAGGTCAATATGGGTGATATAACAAGGAATGCCTATGATCATTTCCAAAGTTTACGCAATTCTCGAATAAAAATAATAAAGGAAAATCATGATCAAGTAACACATTTTAAGTATGAACTCAATTAATGAACTGTCAAATGAACTCAATTAATGATCAAGTAACATATCAACGGGTAAAGTAAACCTCCCGATCTCTATACCCACACCTCTACAAATAAGAAAAATCATGGAACCCCTACTCAATGGTGAATCTACATAAGTAACCGTGCTATATGCGGTGTCTAATAACCCAATAGTGAGTGCAAATCTCGTGGCAATGAAGCAATGTGTGGCCCCCGTATAAAATAAAATACGCCCCATACTCCCCTGAATAGAGAACATACCCTCAATGGCCGATGGATCCTGTGGGGCTGCGGCATGCTGGAGCTGATACACTCTCCCATACTGAAGCTGTTCCTGTTGTACTAGTACTGCTGGAATGGATGGTAGTGCTGCCATCTGTGGTGGTGCTAGGAGGGCAGCAGGAAACATAGGCCTCTGTGGCTCGTGTCGAGCACCCTGCTGCTGCTGTTGCGGTGGGGCCCTGCCCCTGTCAGGATAATCCTGGCGTTTGTGGCCAGTCTTGCCACAAATGAAACACTTCCTTAGGAAGTTTCCCCCTCGCTGTCCTTGCTGCCCTCGGCCCTGGTGGCTGTTACCATTCCTCCCCTGGCCATGCTGACCCTGCTGAAACTGCTGCTGCTGACCATTCTGACCCTGCTGCCCGTTCTGACCCTGATGGCCCTGTCTGAAACCTCCATGACTAATTCTAAAACCTCCAGATCTGAATCTCTTATGATACCCCTGTTGGGAACCCTGATCATCCTGCCTGTGCTGTCCCTGAGCAGATTGTGCCCCGCTGGCACCATTTCCCCCGGTCCTGTCCTGATGGCTGGACTCTCCTGATATCTTTCTCTCAGACATGTGGAAACGATGATCCTGGAAGTGTAGTAGTGCAGCGTTAACCACATCAGAATAAGTGGCCAACGAGAGATTCCCCAATAAGTGTTGACGGATCCTCCAAGTCAATCCATCCGTGAACTTCTGAATCTTCTTCTCCTCAGTCGGTATCTCATCGGGAACAATGTTCAAGAGATTAGTGAATTCAGCCTCATACTCGGCTACGGTCCTCCCCTACTGATTGAGGTTCATCAATTTCCTCCTCATCTCCGTGTAAACTACTGACGAAAAATATTTACGGTCGAACCACACCCAGAACTCCTGAATAGTGAGAGCGTCTCTCTCATCCGCGGTGGTAATGGAATCCCACCACTGCTATGCTGATCCTACTAGCTTAAAATTAGCCAGTATCTGCTTCTGAACATCTGTGCACTCGTAAATCCTTAAGTGCCTCTGAATGTCCTTCCTTCACTGACTGGATACCACAACATCGGAGCTACCTGCAAACTCCGGAGGCTGTGCTTTCTGAAAAGCATTAAGAATGCGTTCCCATACAGACGGGAATGCATGAGCCTGAACTGGCGCAACTATCGGCGCCTGGGGTGGTGCCTGTTGTACAACGGCTAGGGTGGCATTTACCGCTTAGGCTACAATAGCTGCAACCTCGGCGGCATTCATAGTGCCCTGAACTGGTGTAGGCTGTGGCTCTTGATGTGCATCCCTAGGAACGCACTGCGAACGTCGTGGAGGCATATTAAATGAGAGTAAAGTCTTATAAGTTCGCAGTTATTATCTCAAAATAGCTGAAGAGCGAAGCATACACAAAAGAATACAACAGTCCTAAAATATAGGGCTCTATATCAAAGAAAGCTCAGCGGAAACTTAACAAGCCGTACAGATCCTAAGGACACTAGAACCTGATGCTCTGATACCACATGTGACACCCCGACTAATTAAATACCGGGTAGCTACTCCTTTATTAAATCAATACAAAATGCCAAGTTGGTTCAGTTCATAGCATCACTGTCGAAAACGTTTTAACAATTACTAGCCACCTAATATTTAAAAAGTGAGTTGTCCATTTTAGTTAAATCCGGTTAACATGCAATAATTAAATTATGAAAAGTTAACATAACCAACACAACATAGTCACAATAGAATAACCATCCAATAATAATGAGTCTGGAGGAAAAACTCCTCACAACAATCCGAATACCGAAATAAATAAATACAAAGTCTGCATCACTAAAGTTAATTACAACCCAAAGTCTGAAATAACTGAATAAGTAAGATGTCTATAAAAGGAATGGGCGACATGCCCAACAAAGGATAAAAACTGATAATGGAGTTAAGATCAGAAATGGAGGCGTCTACTATCAAGGTCCTGTAACTTCCACATCAGCTACAACACGTCACCTGAATAGAACTCCTATGCATGGTGTCCTTGTGGCTGGGCACCTAAAAGGTTTTTACAAAAATAGATTTGAAAGCAAACGGGTCAGAGCCCGATTGTGAAAATAATTTAAAAATTTACAAGTGTTTAATATCATTAAATAGTGAATATAAAGTACATGATAGTCTATGCACTCACATGAGTTCCTCACCTCTCAACTAATTGTGCACTTCTATCGTACCCGCACCCATTCCAGTTGTTCCCATATCTAAACTAGTCCGGTACCAAAATCTAACGTTACTATACGATATCTAATTCATTTCTCAACATCTTTTATTTAACAGAGTGTTATAACTTGCTACACAGTTTCCCATGTTAGTACTACTAATTACTATAGATCTTCCATTTTCACTTTACAAACCGTTGCTATTATTTATACTCACAATTATTCAAGACAATTCATTTCAATTAACAATATATTATTCTCATCATAAATATACAATACTGGCACCCCGAGGCTAAGCTGCGGTGCACACATACTCTGCTATCCAATCCTGGTACATCACGTACATAAGGACCACGTATTTCGAATCTCTCAGGAAACGTTTCATTAACAACAATCACAAACAATGGAGGTGAATATAGTTCACATCACATGGGTCACGCACATACCTACGCTCCCATGATTAGCAGACTTATTAACTTCTCAATAAGTCCTTCTCTAACCTATGTCCTCGAGGTACCAATCTAAATCCCCCCCGTAGGCACACAAAGATTAGATGGCCCTGATCGAACGCCGACCTCCCATGATAGCAAGTATGGTAGGTATGTTATACAAAGATAACTACTTACTAAGCATTCGCACATCTTAGATATCATAATATTTCATTAGTGGTATACATCTCATTCTTATACCAACATTTAGTGTTTTACAACTCACAAGTCCCCGGTTTATATGTAATTAAGTTATTTACTCTTCTCACGTCGTAATTAGGTACTCGCTTCCCAATCCACAATTGTCATCCAGTTTACTGCATGATTCTAAGTTTCACTCTTCCATGTACCCCAATCTCCCAAGTATACCCACTACTTAATAAGGTAAGGTTATTTTACCATTTAAATAAGTCTACGGGATACTAGAAATAAATTCAGGCCAAAAAGGCCATTCTGTCAACTCGTTAGAAGTCTCGTTCGAACGAGGTCGTTCGAACGAATGGTTTCGAATGAAATGCTAACTTGTTAGAAGTTATACTGTCATCTCGTTAGAAGTTCATTCGAACGAGGTCATTCGAACGACCTGGGCAGGTCTTCTAACGAGATGGCAGTTTCAGCCCAGAAATTTCCAAGTCCATTTTTCTCAATTCTTCTCTTCTCTAAATCCACCCTAAGTCCATCCAATTTATGTTTTAACGCATATAAACCATTTCTAATCACCCTAGATTATCTCTTAACATATTTTAGGGGTCAAATCTTACAAATCATCATGGAATTAATGTAAATCTCCAAATATTCCCCAAACCCTATGAACATGAACCCATAATTTTTATTATGCCCAATTACTCATCAAAAATCCATTTTTAAATCATCATATACAACTCTTCGAATATTAAATCAGTCCATTATCATTCTACATACAAATCCTAACCCAAATTCAAAGTTTCTCCAACAATTTCATTGGTTTTCTTCAAAACTTTCAAGATAAGAGAAATTCCTACACTAAACATGGAAGAAATATTCAATGCATTAAAAATATCAAATCACTTGCCTTAGATTGTCCTTCAGAATTGCTGTTGGTGAATGATGGTTGATTCTCTCCTTTCTCTACAGATTTTCTCCCAAGGTTGAAGATGGCTTGGTTTTGGTTCTTGTAACTTCTCTCCAACTTCTCTCAAAACTCCTGTAGCCCACTCTATAAACTTTTGCTGGTAATGGCCTTAGTCGACCCTTTAAAATTATAAATATAAAATCCAATTTTCGTGGGTTTTAATTCCCTAATTTTTAAAATTACCAAAATACCCTTTTAAGTTGCCGGTATGGCCCAAAAATGCCCCGGGACCCAAACTAAACCCCCGGCTAGTGTTTTCTGACTATTTCGACCCTTTCGGACTCGTTGGCGCACTCAAAATGACCATTCGGTTGATAAAAATAAAATTCACTTTTTAATTCAAATAATTTCATATCTGACGCGACTGACACGCGCGTCCCAACTAAATTTCCCAAATTGTCGTATTTCAGTCTCAGGACAATTTTAATATTTTCAATATTCATATATTACCATATGTACGCATCAAAATCAAATACCAACTCACATCTCGCTAGTATTTATATTCGGATTAATTTCCAATTAATTCTCATTTAATTTAATTAATCCCATAATTAAAAATAATAAATATATGGGTTATTACAAATAAAAAGAAAGAAAGAATACAAAGCTAACTATATACAACCTACTATTTAGGATTCACACTAGCTATACACTAGAAGTCTAAATAATTGAGGGTCCACCATAAAAACGATTTGACTTTGGAGGATAGTCGGTGTACCCTCACATACAAGCATGCCTTCCGAAAAATATGAATTTCGTTTGAACAACGGAAGGCACGTGTAAGGCGTAAGAAAGGAACCATCGCCACTTAAAAGTTTTGGAGGGACGATGAGAGGTTTGGATTGAATGGGTGAAAAAAACATGTGGGGACCGAGAAAAGTCGAATATCCTCCCAATGATTTTGAAATTGGAATGGGAGGCGGCGCACACGAAGGCACGGGTGCGATCATGGAAGGCGACTCAAGCAAGTACTCCTCATCGACGAAAAGGTTTAAACATTAAAGTTTGAAACCAAATCATCGGGTACTTGTTCCAGTGTGATAATAGAGAATGAAAATGGGGATGAAAGAAATTCAAACTCATGAGATGAATCATCATCGCAAGAAGTTTGAGTTTCGAAGGAAATAATATCATTTTCAATAAAATGTTCTTCTTTGGGGGCTAAAGAAGAAATCATTTCATTACAAATATATATTACGTCATTATCATCCTCACTTTTAATATCTATTACGAGATGGGAAAAGTCTATAATGGTTTGTTCCAAAGTAGGCACAAGTACCTCATTTGGTTCAAAACATTCCTCGACCTCGAAAGTCTCGGAAGCAAAATCGTCGTCGGACTCAAATAATAAATCCAATTCATGTTTCCATGAACGATTTTCTTCCTGATAACGAGTTTCAATTTTCTCATTTTCATACATACGCAAACCCTCATCGAAAGTCATAGGTCAAGGTGCGGATGCATGAAAATGGGAACTTTGAAAATTACCATCGGACTTAAACGAAACCTCATTATGATAGGAATTTTGAAAACTATTCGAATTTGTTTCAAAATTCCGATTATAAGGAGGTAAAGGCCCAAAATCATTATCATTATCATCAAAATTCCAATAACCTAAGTTTTGACTTTCGTTATACTCGCCCAAAGTCATATTTGAATTTTTTATACTTTGGGATTCTAAGTATTCACTGAAAGTCATAGGCTTGCGAGAATTTTGAGAATTATAACAAGGATTACCGAAAGAATTGGAATAAGACATGCTTACCCCCAAAATGGCTCGAAGTGGCGGATTCCACAAAGTAAGTGCACGTGGCAAAAATTCAAGCATTTCTAAGTGCTCAAATGTGGAAGTCCTGCAAAATATTAGCAAATAATACAAATAGAAATAAAATACTATGAAATACTAAATCAAATAAAGTCTAAAACAAACTAGTTCTCGACAACGACGCCATTTTGATAGCGCGCGAGAAGTGTGCGCGTGTAAAGTGCACAGTCGTTGTTTTCTGTCTTGCCGCGGCTATACAAAAACCTAAATTACTACTAAACTTGTGGGGCAAGTCTAGCAGTAAGTCGGGTATCGAGAATCCACTGGGACGAGTTGCTAGAATTTAAGTGATTTAATATTCCGAAATAAAAGTGCAAAAGGTGATTACAAACTAAAAGAAAAGATGCATGAAAGGGAAATGCTTAACTAGGCAAGGTATTGAAACTAGATTATGAAAGCGAGTTAAAACTATAGGGTGCGTCGAATATCCTCACCCGAGTTAATTTGTATAAAATGGATACATGGGTCGACGAGTTATTTAGCATGCGTATCGTTTCGACAGTTAATTGAATCAAGGGTTGTCACGCCCCTAAATCCGCATAAAAAGCCTAATAAGATTTTGGCGTCAACAAATATCCCAGAAATTACGCACGCAAGGTCGTAAGCAAGGGACATACATGATATGCCCCGTCTTCTAGGCACAATAATTAGGACAACGCACCCGAAATAGACTCGTAAACACCATCACCAAAGCCAAGCAACGCGTCAACTCGAGTGAGTTCAATTTAAGCATAACCTAATTTAAATTAGCTAGAAATCATATTAAAAATGCGGTAAATAAATGCGGTAAATCTATACTAGAAAGAAATGAAATCAAAGCATGTAAATCTAATTAACAAAGCATGTAAATTAATCTGGAAAGAAAGAATAAAGGAAAAACAACTATATTAATGGAGAGGAAGATGAATAGTGCAACTTACAACCCCATTGGGTGTCAAACCAAGAAGAATCAAAGAAGAACTCTTCAAATTCCCCAATCCCTAAGTTATTCTACCTTAAAACGAATTATATCTATTTATCACATCAAAATTGCTTTATATAGTAAGTTGGAATTAATTTAGATAAGAAAAGAGAAAAGAAATGCCAAAAATATATGCAGAAACAGGGGATCGATCGATCGACCCCTTTGGTCGATCGATCGATCATTGAAATTGTGGAAAAATACTGAAGGATCAATTGATCAATCCTTTTGATTGATTGATCGATCAAGCAGGGCAGAACCAAGCAACAACCTGCAATCCCTTTTCTTCCTCTTCTCCTCCTCTTTTGGTTTCCTTATTTTTCCCTCCGCTAAAATCGCCGTAACTTCTTCATATGGACTCGGATTCGTGCACCGTTCGCGGCCACGTGAAGCTAGAGAGGAGGGATACAACTTTCGTAGGGCTAGGTGACCAAGCTGTGAAAAGACTAAAATGCCCTTGAACGTGCGGTTGTGTATAAAAACCGAGTGGAATGCGTCCGAATTTCACACTTAGCAGCCAAATACTTATAAAAGCTCAATTAACCCCTGAAAAATATGTTAACGTAGAAATCCAAGGTTGTATGATTAACGAGCATAAATATAAGGAATAAGATACTCGAGGGGGCTAAAATGTGTAGGTTCGGAGGATAAAATACGCAATATTTGCGTATCATCAGCAAGGTAGTTGGAGATGGCTCTTATTTTTATGGCTTTCTGTGTGACATAAGTGATATAAAAATCAGCTAGAAGCATCAACCAATAGTCCATTCGACTGAATAGGGCGGGCTTCCCGAGTAGGTATTTGATGGGATCCATCTGGGATACGAGTCTGATGGAGAAGGCGAGCATGTAGTGTCATAACTTTTGGGTAACCCAGATAAGAGTGACACATGCCTTCTCTAATGTGGTGTAGTTAATTTGGTAACCGTCTAATTTCTGACTGGAATAATAGATGGCTTTATCCTTACGAGTTTCTTTAAGGTATTTAGCTAGCAGAGTCCCGACTGCGGTATCGATCACGGTTAGGTATCAGAGTAAGGGAAGACCAGGTTGTGGTGGCATAAGCACTGGAGGTCGGGTTAGGTATTGCCTAATTCGGTCGAAGGATTTTTAGCAATCTTCGTTCCAGACCTTGGTCGAATTTTTTTGGAGGAGTTTGAAGATGGGTTCATAGATGAAAGTCAATTGGCTGATGAATCGACTGATGTACTATAATTTCCCAAAGAATCCTCAGACTTTTTTCTTCGTTCGGGGAGGTGGCATCTCAAGTATGGCTTTCATCTTGGCAGGATATTCATTTATCCCTTTCTCACTGACCATAAATCCTAAGCGTTTCCCTTTGGTAATGTCGAAGATACATTTCTATAGGTTAAGTCGCATTTGGTCATGTCGAAGTCGTTCAAAGAATTTTCGAAGAGGGGGAACATGGACTTCTCTAGTCTTAGACTTGATAATCATGTCATCTACATAGACCACAACTTCCTTGTGTATTAGATCATGCAGAATGGTTGTGGCAGCCCTTTGGTAGGTAGCCCCTGGATTTTTGAGACCAAATGGCATGACAGTTTAGCAACAAGTTCCCCAAGGGGTGATGAATGTGATTTTCTCTTGATGATCAGGATACATCTTGATCTGGTTATATCCGATAAATCCATCAATGAATGACTTGAGAGCATGATTGGATGTATTGTTCATAATCATATCGATGTTGGGTAGCGGGTAATCATATTTCGGAGAGGCTTTGTTCAAATCTCGGTAGTCGACACACATGCGGACCTTTCCTCTTGATTTTAGCATAGGTACGATATTGGCTAGCCATGTGGGATATTCGATCACACGAATAAAGGCCACATTCAATTGCTTGACTACTTTTTCTTTTACTTTGAGTGACCATTCAGTGCGGAGCTTTCGCAGCTTCTGTTTGACTCGTTTACATTCCGAGAGAGTTGGAATCTCATGCTGTGATATCTTAGGGTCAATGCAGGGAATAACATTGTATGACCATGCGAATACATCCATGACCTCCTTTAGTAAATCTTCGAGTAGCGTGTGCTCATGCTCATTAAGGGTAGCCCCTATCCTAATCTCGCGCATTTGGCTACTAGAACAAAGATTAATAACAATAGTTTCATCTTCATTAACTTGAACACGGTTATGTTGCTTCTTATTAACCTTATTTAGATCAGTTAAGAGTTGTTCATTTGCAAAGTCATCATCATCATCAAGAGTTTGATTAGAATCAAGACAATTAATATAAGGCACAATAAGATACTCAAAATCTTCATTTATTTCATTGATAGGAAAAACAACATTGAAAACCTCATCAAAGGAGGTCTCGATTACATTAGAGTGAAAGGAAACAACTACAGGGGATAGGGGATAAACATCAGGGTTAGATTGAATATCAACAGGTGGCACAGGTGAAACATGCCAGTTGAGAAGACGTGCATCAACATCTTTGATGAGGCAGGATGGATTGGATGATATAGTCCCTGAGTGGATCATGCAGAGTGCCAGCCCCAATATCTTCAAGTTAAAAGAGTCCTCGGAGTCGCTATCCTCAGAATCCCCGGTATCAACTATGGTCTCCTCAGTGAGTGGTTGCACACAGTGTTGGGAACTCTCAGTCCCCAGGTAGCTGTCTTGAAAAAATATCTCCATCCCTAGTTTCATCCTTTTGTCTATAGGGTCATACCAAGGTTTAGGGAAATCATAGAAGGAGAAATATTAGCCCTCTTTGATGAAGGTTCCATTTAGGGAATCTCCCGGGCTAAATCTGGCGCATTCTAACTGTAATACCTTGTAATTTTAATGACTTTTAAAATTAGTTCAATTAAAATTAATGGGACTAATTGGAATTAATTATAAATTAATTAATTAGGATTAATTCGAATTTTATATTACTTAATGAAATATATGATTCTGAATATTACTTAGTGATATTTAAGTAATATATGAATATGATGTTATTTATATTACCGTGAGTTACTAATACGGTAATTATGAAACTTAAGTCGGGACGCGGGATGGGACGTGTCGGGACTAATTTAAATGAATACAAAAGAAACATTATTTTATATCAACCTTATAGTCATTTTGACTGTGCCATTGCATCTGGAAGTGTCAATATGGTCAGAAAAGTCTATTCGGGTGTTGAAATTGGGTCTCGGGTCAATTAGGAGATGAAAGGACACCCCGAATGGGCATTTTAGTCATTTTGTATGGAAGATGAATAGTAACTTCGTTTTTATCCTTTAGCTAACCCTTGAGACTTATTATTTAAATAATATTAGACCTTACGTGAGATTCATTTTCACCCAAAAATCAAGTGAGAGCTTTTGAGAGAAAAATAAAGAGTTTTAGAGAGAAAGTGAAAGGGTAACTTGAGGAAAGGAAGAGTTCTTGGAAAGTAGGAGTCACCTAGGGAAAACCAGGAGGACAACCACCATCTCCACCACTATAGTTGCCGAAAAAGTCACCGAAAAAGCTAAGTGGAAGTTCTAATCATATCATCACCAAAGGTTCAACCCTACACATAAGGCAAGTGATTCTTGCTTTACTTTAGTGATTAGTATATCCATGTTAGATTAAGATTTCCTTTTTGAAATTATGAACCTAGGAAATGATTGGAAAAATGATTGATAAATCAAAGTAAAGATTAGACAAATTCATGTGATTGAGTATACAACATGTAGAGATTTTAATCTTGATGGAAATGATAGGTTTTCATGAAAAGGAAAATATATGTTCTCGAGGATATTAAAACTTGGTGTTAGGAATTGCATGTAGAATAAATACTACCCATGTGAATATGAAATTGATGATTAAGATATGTGATAATAATCCTAAATTATGAGTTTTTCATATTGGACACAAATGGAGGAATTTAGGGTATTGAAATCTTGAGAATTTAATGGATATGATGATAGACCATTATGAATATGTAGATTAGTTGTTTCCATGTAGAAATTATCCGTGATTATGTTGTAGAAATGTTAGAATTATAATTCAAAATTATGGATTATAATTAGGATGGAAACCAGTGCAGTTTAGGTTTTAGAAGTTAATGAAAAATACAAAAAACTGGAACTGTAGACGAACAGGAAAAACGGTGACGTCGTTCGAACGAGACTTGACTTCATTCGAACGAGAATTAATCTCGTTCTAATGAGATATCATCTCGTTCTAACGAGCTCTGGTCTTCAAACGAGATTTTCAGAAACCCATAAATGTCCAGTTTAGCCCAGAACAGTTTGTAGAATTGTAATTTGGCCTAAAATGAATTTTTGAATAATTTTGGTACATTAATAGAGTGTGAAACTTGGGATTAATGTTGGAAAATTATAAAAATATTGAGGATTAAATTTTGTGAGAAATATCTACATAAATATTATACAATTTAGAGGAGAATAATAGTTATAGCAAGTACGGGTAATATTAAGGATATATTCGGGTACTTGGGTTGAATAAAAGACTATTTGAGTAATAAATACATGATAAAAATACGATGATAATCGTGATTAAAAGTACGGGTAGTATTCGAGAAATACGATGGGTACTTGGGATAGGATAAATTCCTAATATGTTATAGGTAAAATAAATACCTAAATTAAATAAGTAGATGATAATGCTTATTTGTTTGATAATTTATATGTATGACATACCTAGCTTACTTGCTATCGACGGGAGGTTTACGCATGAGGGCAGTCATGTCCTGATGAATCTATGGAATCTTTGACTTGTCATTCGATAACATAGAACTTAGGGACTGAACACCACTATTATAAATAAGGGTGTTACCGGTCATTTGGGTGCGTAGGTATGTGCGTAGCCCTAAGGCTTAGGACTATGTTCGCCTCCAATGTTTGTGTTTGATAGTTATGGTTCGAGGAATCTTTACCGAACCTATAGTTCCCTATACAGTGATGTAATGTACCGGGACATGATAGCAGAGTAATGCATGCACCGCAGCTGTGCCTCGAGGTGCCGTATTATATATATATATATATATATATATATATATATATAGACCCAGGCTCAGGTGCGGACTTCCCGTGGGGACTTTTCGCGCGGACTTTGTCCTTATCCCAAAAGTGGTCCCCCCGTGGTCCCAAAGACTTTTGTTATTTACTCTAGATGGTCCCCCTCTTGTTTTATACTAAAACTTTAGTTTAAGACTATATAATTAAAAGCTTTATAATTTAGACCCAAAATTGGTATCAAGACCTCATAGATTTTAGAACCTCACCAAATTCCGACGACCAAAACCCTAATTCTGGTATCAGAGCCATAAGACGTTCCTTTTAGACATACGATTAAAAGACTTTAATGCCCTTGGAATTTATCCCTCGCATTTACCAAAATATTTTTGGAACCAACCCAGACTACCAACCTATACCCATAACTGATTTAGACTCAGAAGGTTGTTTAACCACATACATAGACGGTTGTTCACATATTGAACATATCCCAGCCAAACACGCAGACAGTAGACAAGTTACTGCTAGTGCTATTAATAGTATAATAGACCAAAATAAGTGTATACTGCTTATATTAAGACAATTAATAAAAGATACTCAAACCCTAGAAACTGAGATAAAAAATATCTCTAAAAGATTATTAGACATAGATAATCAAATCCCAATAGACTTAGTACACGTGTTACAAGAAATAAATATTAAGACTAATCATATAGGAGTCCTTAACAAAGACATTTTAGAAATTAAGACTTTAATTAAAAATCAAGACAGTGAGTTAATTAAACTTACTAAAGAACAAGCTAAGCTTATCCCTAGACTTGGTAGTTATCTTCCTAATGGATAACTGGAATGAGGTATCAAAAGACCTCTCCATTCAGACCTTATCAGAATTTTATCAAAGAATTTTAGAAAAGATAAATGATGATAGATTTTATTATAAGATAAATGAGAATGAGATTGCCAATGCGGCTAAGACAACTAGACTTATATTAGAAAGATTGAATTTAATTTTTACATCTATAGCAGCTACCCAAGACTATAATAGTAGCTTTGTTAAAGACTTGCATTTATACTTAAAAGCCAAGACATAAGGATTAACTACCTTCTACACAGATTTTGTTAAATTCCAACAGAATTTAGCAAATTACCTTAATAATATGGAAAGACATAATCTATCTAAAATGGATAGTATTATTAATGGACTTAGACTAGACATGGCCCAAGTAGAAGAAAAATACGGTGAAATTATAAACGGAATTAAGGCCGTATATAATAAACCTTCCCAAGCAGAAATAGACTCTCCTTTTATTCTAACTAGGTTAGATAAAATTGAAAAGACTGTAGAAGCCATAGAAGTTAGAACTATGCAACAACTAGAAAAAGATAATGAAGTAAAAGACTATATCACTAACGTTGGTAAAACCATCGTTAATTCTCTAGCTAGACATAGTGAAGAAACTTCTGAAAAGACTAGAAAAGAGAATAAGAATTTTAAAGAAGAAATCCTTAATCAGGTAAAAAGACAAAAAGATTATTCAGACTTTTTAGAAAGAATTGAAAAAAGACTTGAACAAAAACAGGTAACCACCTGTAAGTTTAAAGAATCCCTTCCCATAGAAACTAGAGAAAAGAATGCCATAGGTAGACGAGTCATAAATGACGGATTAGATAAGACTAGCAAGATAGCCAGCTCTATCCCAAATATTGGACAGAGTAATCATATGCTCCAAAGACTTAAGGATTCATCCTCCAATGTTAGGACATGGTGGAAAGAAAGAAATTTCACCAATCCTCTCCAATGGAAAGAGTGGGGTGAAGTGGACTGGAAGATCGTGGAAGATTCCATCCATAATGGACAACTTCCAGCCGTTAGATACATAGACTTATTTAAAGAAGGTGCCACTCCTAAGACTCCCAATTATAACATGACCTACCACTGTAGAAATCATGTGTTAGACAAATCCTATACTGAGCTCCAAGTATTTGACTCAGAATGGCTTAGATCTAGAGGAACTGATAGGAAGTTCCAATTCCTAACCTTTGGACTCTTCCAAGCAAGAATCCAAGGATTACATAGACCCCAGAATAATATCAACATATTATGTTGTTTAGTAGACAAAAGATGGAAAGACTTGGAGAAAAGCCTTATTGGGATAGCCCAATTAGAAATGTCAGACAACATAGGATACTTTAATGTCATTCCGGCATTTACAGTAACCGTAGACACATCCAAACATTTTAAGTTAATCTTATATGCTAGTGGCTATGAAGACTATATTATCCCAGACGCTAATATAAACATAGAATTTCAAAGCTATGTGAAGTTCTCCCAATTTCCTTATGAAGGAATGCAATCGGGAATTCCTAGCGGTAGACTTAATGAAGAAATCTTAGTTAGAACCAATGTATCAGACTATAATCATACTTACAGTATTAGGAATACTGGACCTATGAAAGAGAAAGCATAGACTCTCTGGCAATTGCCAGAATTTTAAGAAACTAAGACTATACAAAATAAACCCTTGTTTATTAATCAAGACGATGTCACTGGAAATGTTACCATCCAATTTGGTCCCCCTAAGATTGTCAATAAGAATATCCAGACCGAAAAAATTAGATTTAGGAATATGGGAGAAGCCATAATCAATGATCCTTCATAAGGAGAATGTGGTAGTAAGACTAGTGCTAGTTTACTTAGACAAGCTCCGATAATTAGACCTAGAAGATCATTTGAACAAAAAGACTAAGTTAAAGAAAAAGCTAGGATCCAAAACTTTGGACATGAGTCCTCAGAATTGGATATGAAGACATTTAAAGATAACCTTAAGAAAAGTCATTCTGTTAGGTTTCAAGAAAGAGAAAGATTTAATATGATAGCCCAAGACCACATATTAAAACTAAAAGAATCTAAGAATACTAAAGAACTTCTTAGAAACTTAAGACTAATAGAAGAAGGAGAACAAAGACTAATGCCAGCTACACAAGTAGAGCCTAGCAAACAAGAGATAGGAAGTAGTAGTAGGCTAGAAGATGCTCCTAGACTTTTTAGTAAACCAATAGGAATAAATATTCCTATATACTCTAGCACCGTAGTTAAGACTAAACCTGATTATATAAAAGACTTCCCAACTAGTGACAAGAGTTTCACTCCTGTTAAGACTATGGCAAGCCAAGCCATAAATCCTATAGGTATATACCTCAACATAGACAATGTGCAAGATATGAAGAAAGCCTTAGACGAATGGCGTAATCAGATGAACATGTGTTTTGCATCTAATGAACAATGGGATGCAAATTCATGTAAGCAGTACGCTGAGCAATCCATTAGAGGTATTGCAAAAGACTACTTAGATAGTTTAAGAAAGGCTACAGATGAAGACTCCTTAGCTAAGATTGAGAAGATGAAAGAAAACCTTGAAGAAAGATCAATTGAAGAATATATTCAATTGTTCACTTCAGAATTCATTGGAGCTGGACATCTAGCTCAGATCAATGAACAAGACCTAGAAAAAACTAAGTTAGCCCTCCTTAGTATTTGCAAGTTAGATAAGATAACTGAATATAACAATAATTAAGAACAACTATATTACCAAATTAAAGAATTTGGAGAGACCTTAAAAGATGAATACTTTAGAAAGATACCAGCCATAGGACAAATCCTAATTAATGAATATAGGAATTGGCCAGGAGTATCTGGAGTTAAGAATAACTCCCTTGGTGAAAGAATCAATTTCGCCAAAGACTATATCATATCTAAGAGACGTGATATAACCCAAGGAAAGTTGATAGAAGAGACTTTCAAGCAGATCCCTACAATCAAAGACGAAAGAGACATCGCTCCAATCCAATGGGGATGTGGAAGTGAATCTAAGAAATTTAAAAAGAAAGTAGAATGGAAACATAGGAAGTGTAAGACTAGACCTTTAGGATTTCCAAAGAATTATAAATTTAGACAATCTACTACCTTTAGGGAAAAGAATCCGAAGACTAAGAAAAATAGATTTAACCAAAGAAGATACTTTAAGAAGAATACTAGTAAGTATAAGAAGGTTCCTAATTATAGGAAAGAAAAAGACGTAGCTCAATCTAAGACTGCCACCAAAGAATGTTGGACTTGCGGTAAAGAAGGACACTTTGCTAAAGACTGCCCTAATAAGAAAGATAAAGAAAGTATTAAAATCATTAATACAATATTAGACTATGCAGATCAAGAAGAATTAGATATCCTATATGCTATAGAAATATCAGACATAGAAGATGATGATAGCACTAGTATCTATAGTGTTTACACAGACAGTGATTCAGAAGACTATAGTGATAATGATGAGTATGAAGACTCTCAGGATACCCTAGACTTATACATGATGCAGACTAATCAAGAAGATCCAGATGATGAAAATATAGATTTTGAAGACGCTTGGTATAAGTGTATATTAAGCCCCTTTTTGAAGAAAAGATGGACTGTTAGTAATCCTGAATTACTAACCTATATACCTAGATGCTACTTTGATGAAAGACATTATTGCACATTTGAAATGAAATGTAGCAAAAAAGACTTTAGATGTGTAGAATGCTTTGAGATTATACAAACAGAATTATTTATAGTTTGTATTATTTGTCGACTACACTACCATGAAGACTGTTGGAGAACTAGATTTAGAGCAATTTATACTAGCCAGTATGATGCTCAAATAGACTTAGATATTAAAACCTATTATCAAGACATTGATAGGAATATAGCCAAAAGACTGCAAGAAAATGAAGACTTCAAAGGAAAAGGAATTTCCTATGACTTAGACGAATACCATTTTGATGATAGTTCAGAAGACCAAATACCCTTAGATTTTATAGATAAACCTCAGAAAGGAATATCTATTTTAGAAAAGAATAATTTAGGCATTTCTACTAAACCACATGCTTGTTTTGTAGAATTGTTTGTTCAACATAAAGACTATCCTAAAAGACTTTCAGCCTTTATAGATACAGGGTGCTCTCAGAGTATTTGTAAGGCTAATGCCTTCCCTGAAGACTACTTTTTAGAAAGTACTCAAGAAATCTATGGTAAAGTGGCTAATGGAGATCCATTTACCTTATATTTCCAGACTATTCCTATTTACTTTAAATTAGGAAATCAGACCAACAAAACCGTTAATCATCGGTTTTGGATAATGGATCCTCGTCCTAGTTTCACTTGAAACATTATTTTAGGACAAGAATTTATTAGTAAATATCATCCTTATACTCAGTATAATGATAAGATATTAATTAGTGACCAAGAGGAATTTAATATTAAAGCTCCTCTAATAGATCATAAGACTGCCTTTGACCTTATGCAGGTCAAGCCCAGTTATAGACCCATCAAACATCAGAGTTCTTCAGCTGAGCATAGTGGACCTAGACCTACAACCCAACAAGAAGCCTTAAAAATAACTAAACCCTTACAAAAAGAGTGTAAGTGTCCAGACCAAAAGTGTTATAAGAAAATAGCGCTTATACAACAAGACATTTTAGATCAAGCCCAGCAGACCTTATTACAGGTGCAAGCTATATCCAAACAAAAGAAAATGAATATAGAAGTAGAAAAGGAAAAGATTAGGCAACTAGCAGAGCCTACTTTAGGAGAAAATCCCATCGCTAAGTGGGATAAAGACCAAAGCTATTGTGAAATCATCCCTATTAACCCAGACGCCACTATTAATGGTGGAACCTATAAGAAAGGATACTCACAAGAAGATAGGGAAGAATTCAAGAAAGACGTAGACGAAATGCTTAAGTTAGGCATTATTAGAGAAAGTAAAAGTAGACATAATATCCTAGTCTTCTATGTTCAAAATGAATCTGAACGTAAAAGAGGAAAAAGACGTATGGTTATAGATTATAGACAATTAAATAAGAATTGTGAATTTGATTCTTATAAGATACCAGACAAGAATAATTTGATTAATTTAATCGAAGATAGAATTATATTCAGTAAGTTTGATTGTAAATCAGGCTTCTGGCAAATTAAGATGCATCCAGACAGTATTACTTGGATAGCCTTTAGTGTGCCCCAAGGAAAATACGAATGGCTAGTTATGCCATTTGGATACTTGAATGCTCCTCAAGTTTTCCAAAGAAGAATGGATAATATATTTAGACCTTTTTCAGAATTTTGTCTTGTTTACATAGATGATATTCTTGTAGCCAGTAAGACTGAGATAGATCATGTAGACCATCTTAAAAAGATTATTCTAGAATTAGACAAGCATGGTATTGTTATTTTCGAAAGGAAAATGCAATTATTTCAGACTGAGATGGACTTTGTGGGAATGCATATTAATAAAGGAAAATTGTCCTTAGCAGAACACATAACCAAAAAGATTCTTGAGTTCCCAAACCAACTCAAAGATAGAAAACAATTACAATCATTTTTAGTATTGCTTAATTGTGCTACAGATTTTATTAAAGACCTTGCTTCAAAAAGACAAAGCTTAACAGCCAAATTAAAAGGAACAGACAAAACTAATCCCTTTTATTGGACTAAAGATGATTTTGAAGTCATAAGACAAATTAAAGATTCAGTAAAGAATATTCCTTTACTTGAACTACGTAATGCAGAAGACTAGTTTATAGTAGAAACAGATGCCTCTGATAAGCAATGGGGAGCAGTATACTTTTCCATTGATCATCAGACAAAAAAGAAAAAACTGTGTAGACATAACTCTGGAACCTTTACGGACCTAGAAACAAGATACACTGCCCATGAAAAAGAAGTTTTAGCTATCGTAAGGGCAATAGAAAAATATATGTTGTTTCTTAGACCTAAGCATTTTACTGTTTATACTGACTCTTCTTATGCAGTAAAATTCAGAGATCTAGACTTGTCCAAGTCAAGGACTAATAGACTAATTAGATGGAAACAATTGCTTAATGGTTATGACTTCTCTGTTATACATGTTAAGGGAAGTAAAAATACCATTCCAGACATTATATCAAGAGAGCCAATGTTTGTTAACACTAATATAATTTCATGTTTTATGTTGCAAACAGAAGACCTAGAAGACATGAGTTCCTCTGGAACAAATAGACTAAACAGGGAAGACCTTGCAGACTATTTTAGACGCATAAGACCAAATGCTGGTGTAACGAAAAGACAGACTCATATTCAAGACTCTCACGAAAGACCAATCCAAGAGAACTTTGATGATATCTTAGTTCCTACTGGAAAATCTAGACAAGAGATCATTTCTCAAAATAGACTCATTGGGAAGATGTATTTCCCCCAATATAGACCTAATCAAAGATACCCAGACTTGATCAAATTTAGACGAGAATTCTCAGAAGACGAAAATACCCTTGTAGATGCCATATGGTGGAACGTGAAGAATAGACTTTGGATCGAGTTCAAACAAAATTTGGTAGCTATTGCCAGATTTATGAGAACTCAAAGACTTGCAGTTACCCAACTCAGTGGTACTGCTATACCTAAACCCCAGACTCAAACCTACGCTCAGAGTCTTGGAGAATCCTCCAAAGCTAGACCCACTGATAATTTTTGTTATCAGAAAAAGACCTTTAAGACTAAGATTGTTATACCTTTTGGTCATAATAATCTTCCATCAACAGAAGACTATAAGAAATAATCTAATAGCATTATTGAACATTTCAATATGTTATTATCTGAGACTAATAGAGATGCCTTAATAATAAAAGGTTTCTTCAAAGACGTTCCAAAGATTTATCTTGCTGGGAAAGCAGAAATTGCCCAGATAACCTTAGCAGACTATGGGTTCATCGGACTCATCCAAATTGAGACTATAGAAGACTCTGTTGCTCTTGGAAAAATAGTCCATGAGTACGTTAAAAAGGTAGAAGATTTACTTCCTTTATTTGCTTGAATTTACCAGATTGCTCCAAGTTCCCGCGGAGGAATGAGGGTGGAAGGATTTAGACTTGTTAGATTTTCTAATTATACATTTGAAGACATTGAGATCCTATCTGAAGATGAGACTAAAGATTTAATTATTGATAAGTCCAAACTCCAGATCGCTCAGGAAATGGAAATAATTGAGATCATGGAATTATTAACAGGAGAAGACAGGTGGTACACTGCCTACCACAAAGAAGACTTGATAATCCAAGCCGATGAGCCATTCAATGGAAGGCTCAAGAAAGAATCCAAAGAAATGGTAGAGATAGCTTTGCCAGCCAGCCTTAGAACGGTAGGCCTTATTGATGAATTTTTCAATAATACCCTCCCAAATCAAGACAAAGCAGAAGAAGACACAGACACAACAAAGAAGGGCCCCTCTGTAGTGGAAGAATTAATAAAGACGGAAGAATCATTTACCTAGACCATGCTTTCCATAAAGCAAAAAGACCCATGCCTCACATGGACCACCAGACTGATGAAAAAGATGAAGACTTTGTTTGATGCGCTTGCATTATTACAAAACGACAAGACCATGATGAAGACTTGGCACGCCTCTCCTTTTTTTTTAAAAGAAAGAGGTCTCCCCATTATCAAAAGAAGATAAAAGATTGTAGACCCAACTGTGAAGATTCGGAAGACAATGTTACTTTAATAATTAGATGCTTTCAACCGGATTGCTTTTGGTAGCCGGTTACCAGTCATATTGTAGTGCCCTTGATCAATAAAAGGGAGCGTCCAGTTGTGTTTTAGACATGAGTTGTTAGAGGATCAGTGGTAGAGAGTGAGAGATTGTTAGACGTTTAGAGAGAGTATGCTTGTAGAGAGTAATATGTATATGTGTGAGTAAAACTCTCATAGTTAGGGGAGAGGGGAGAGTTGTATTTACTTATGCAATGCAATAAAAGTATTTTCCTTTCCAGAAATCTCTTATGCTAAGTTGTTATTATTGTCCAAATTGTTTCCAACTTTCTGTTCATAGAGGACTATTGTGTGGAACCTCTGGTGTAGCACACAAGGTGTTATACTGGTGAACCGCCGTCAGGTGCCGATTATCCGTGAGCCGTTAGCCAGGGTGGGCGTTAGGCGTGAAAGCGTACAGGCAGGAAACGAGTTAAACGCCAAAGTAGTGGATTGAGGTGCGACACATAAAGAGAGAGTTGTAGGAGGCCGAGACCGGAGAAGAATAGTAACAAAGCTGAAGAGACAAAGGGAAGAAGATAAAGATATTGCAGACCAGAAGGAAGGTATAACTCGAACCAAACCCTTAACTATTTTACATATTATTGTTTTAGAAAAATCTTATATGAGCTTACAAATCACTAAAGACTTTTTAGAATTTGTTAATCAAACAAGTTTAGACTTAACTAGATAAATTCAAGACTGGACTCTTACAGACCCTAAAGATAAAGAACTTATAGAATCTGCTTTAGTATATGCAGGTGGTACTTTTAAATCCATATACCAGATCATTGAGTGGTTAGGAAGAGAAGTACCTAGAATAGAAATAATTAGAACAGGGATCCGAGATCTCTTTAGATAAAAACGTAGAGACAGCTGCCCCTAGAACATACCGTAGATTTTTGTCTTCTTATGGTGATAATAATTTAGACGAATTTATAGATAACGATATAATTGATATTGTTAGTCAAATATATAAAGAAACTAGACGGATAAATCCATGATACCGTATAAGGTATTTAAGACTAGAATATTTTCCATCAAGACCTATTTCAATTTCTAGACTCCCTGAAGAAACTGTTTATATAGATAATCCTCGCTATTCAGAATTCCAATACGATAGTGACGGAAGAAGATTGAGAAGTAGCAGTAGCCCTGAAACTTCCACACTTAGACTTCCAGATTAATTAAGCACTAAAATAAGCTTAAAAAGACTTTAGAAATCATTGGGGTAAAATTTGATATTCCCAAAGACTTAGAAAAAGTTAAAAGACATCGCGGTCCCAAAAGGTGGTCCTAAATAGACAAAACGGTCCCTAGATAATCCTTGGACGGTAGCGGTCCGTAAACTAGGTCCGTATAAGATCCAGCCTCTCTCTCTCTCTCTCTCTCTCTCTATATATATATATATATATATATATATATACACTTGTGATAATATCTTCTGTGTGAATAAAGTAGAAGTGCAACATAATGAAATCTGAAAATTTATTAAGTATGATAATACTTAATTAAGTTAAATAATTAAACCGATTATCCATGTTAAATATAAATGGCTATACATATATAATCATTATATGCATTACGAGAGAAATACGTGAGAATTAATTGGGCTATGAATAGTGGATATGCAGGGATGAACTAGTTAGCATGGAAATTGTAACTATAATGGTTTAGAGGTACGTTAGGTGTGCACTCTAGATGAGAGGTGAGGATTTCAAGAGGGAGTCCGATAATCTAACATGTGTATAATAATTGCTGAATTGAGCACTTATTCACTTGCTGTTTTCAAAACTATTTTCACTATCGGGCTCTGACCCGTTTTCTTGCATATTTTCTTCTCTCTCTTGTATCTCCTATATCAGGTGTCCAGCCGCAGGGACGCCAGCATTAGAGGATTATGATGTTTGATGAGCTATGGGGCTATGGAATATTATTTAGACGCCTTCATTTATTTGATTCATACTCTGTAGTGATACTTCATTTAGGGCATGTCACCCTAGTGGATTTTAGCTGTCTCCTTTCTATTTGAGTCGGGATTTTATACTCGTGTCATTGTGATACATTTACTATTGTAAGGGTTTATGTATTCAGATATTTTTTGGAAAGTTTATTCCAGTTGCATTTAAATTCTATTTTGATATCTATTCAGTTTATTGTTGTTGTGGAATGGAATGTGTGGAATTGTTCGAAATGGTAAAATGAAATTTTATTAAATTAAAAATTGGAAAGTTTTTAACACCAGTTTAATTAAGTATTAGGTGATAGGAAAATGTTTTTCGACAGCGATGCTAAAAATGAACCAACTTTATATTCTAATTTAATTGGGTCTGGGACTAATCACCTGGTATTTAATTAGGCGGGGTGTTACAGGTGGTATCAGAGCATCAGGTTCTAGTGTCCTTTAGGGTCTGTATGGCTTACTATGCTTTCATCTTAACGTTCTTTGATGTAGAGCCCTATCATTAGGATCATATTCTGTACAAACCCTGTCTTTGAGGTTATCCCCTGCTGGGAGTAGGAGTGGTTTGACGTGGAAGCCTGATAGCATCATATCGTTCACCTTGTATTATATCTCGAGTACAGGATTATTAGTGCTTGCATTCTTGGTGTTGTCACTATATCACAAGATGGTGATAACTTGTACATTGGAAAAGAACTTCATTTTATGATGAAGGGAAGAAGACACCCCTTTGATGCTATGGATCCACGGTCGTTCGAGTAGCAGATTGAAACAGGCTGGGATATCGATGACTTGGAATTCAACAACAGGATTTATAGGGCCAGCCCCTATTGCAAGCTTGATAGATCCCATTCTCGGTGGGTTTTGTCATAGGCACGCACGGCCGCAGAGGTTGGAGCGAGGTCACTCACTTTCAATCCAAAACAGTTGAGGGTTCTTAACGGGAAAACATTCAGATATGATCCATTATCGACCAGTGAGAGGGGGACAATTTTCCCCATGACTCCGACTGAGATATTGAGAGCATGATTGTGGTTGGGACCATTCTTAGGGATTTCCTCTTCAGAAAAGGAGAGCATTCGAGTAGAGGTCAAGGATCCAACTAGGTTCGCTGCTTCTTCTGGTGTGGTTGAAGGAGGAACTATGGGTCCTGTGAGTAGCTTGATTAGGGCATTTCGGTGCAGTTGGGAAGACATGAAAAGTCCCCATAGAGTGATGTTGGTTTGAGTTTTTTTCAGTTGATTAAGGACCTTGCTTTCTTCAAGGGTCATTTCTGGCAATGGGAGATTCTCAACACCTTTCCCTTTGTCGCTTGCTTATGGTTGTAAGATCGAATTCTGGTAATGTCTCCCCGACCTAGTCATGTGGTTCACAAAAGAGGGGAAAAATAGAAACCCTATTTCTTCATCAATTTCGATTTGCTCAGCTACCTGGTTGATCTCTCCTAGCATCTCCTTGAATGATATCATTCTGCATAGTTTGGCTATCAGACTAACCTCTCTTGAATCTGGATATTCCTCCGAGTCTTTAAAAACATCCCCCCATCTGGTGGTAATGATATTGTCTTTCCATGAAAATTTAATACACTCTACACCTTTTATGTCCTCTTCGTATAATTCCTCCCAATCGATAGGGAAATGCAAGACTAAGGGAACTAGGTGCCCTTATAATTTCAAAGCACCGAGCATCTCAAACATGCTACAAATATCACCAGTTTGTTGAAATAAATCTGCCATGATCTGGACCAGTCATCTAGACTAACTCCATTGATTGGCACTACCCAAATGTTTGATTCTCGGGCCCATTTTTGGGCTTATAAGAATAACCCACTAAATCTCTAATAGTCAATGGTCATCTAGGAGGTCAATTTTACCCCGTACTCTAGGAGTTAGTTCAATATTTCTGATAATTCCATATCTTTACCTCTAGAATGGGTACAGACAATAATACAGGCTCTGGTGAGGAGTGATAAGGTTTGATCGCCAAGGTTGGTAGGGTGTAAGAGGAAACATGGGCATGTTTAGAGAGGTTTAGGAGAGTATATAGGTATGACTGGTGATTTACTTGGTATAATTTAGGCAGAGTTCTGAGTATTCTTCTAGGAAGATGGCGTTTGTATGACTTGGGAGTGGATTATGGGTAATGTTTGGTTTAGGATTAGATAGTGGGGCGATGATACCCCGGTCAATAAGGCTTGGATTATGTTTTGAAGATGGAAACATTGGTCGGTGGTATGGCCAGCAGTTTGGTGATAATTATAATGGGCATCAGGTTTGAAATTCTTTGGAACAGAATTTGGTAATGGACGAGGGTCCAAGGGTTTGATCAGGTTTCGATTAAAGAGATACTGGTATACTTTAGAGAGAGGAGCGTGAAGCTCGATATATTCCTTCCGGATTGGGTTTGGGAAAATTTATGGTTCCCATAAAGCAGCAAGAAGAGAGATATTATTGATAGTAGAGACTGTGATACTAGTAGGCTTTTTAAACTTTCTAGGAGAAAATTGTCCAGATGTTTTCTTCAGTTCAACTTTTGTCTTGGAAAGACCTTCTTCGATTTCTACTCCTGCTTCTCGGAGGGCTCAAAAGTGAGGATAATACTGTCCTCCCATGGTTGCTCGGACATGGGGTAGAAAGTTCTTTATAATGCTGACTTGTTCTTCTTCGGAAGGCCGGTTCGTCATGGTAGCTGCTTTTTCTCTCCATGTTACTATGAAGTTGATGACTGATTCCTCGAGATTCTATTTGAGTAGCTCTAAGTCACGGAGGGTAACTTCTAGCTCCTCGTTATATTTGTACTATGACATAAACTCACGTGCAACATCTTCCCAACGTCAGATTCTGGATTCTTGAAGGGATAGGAACCAACGGAGGGCGCTATCCTTCAAAGTCTGCTGAAACATTTGAGCCATTATTTCTTCTGAAGCCCCTAAGAGAGTCATGGCTTGGTGATAGCTACGAAGATGAACGATCGGGGGTCCAATACCTCTAAACTTCTCGATATTGGGCATCTTGAATTTTTTTGGTAACCTAGGTTTAGGATAGGGAGACATGTGGGTGTAGTCCATCTAGTTCCCAGAGATTCAGACCTAGTTGAATTTATTGGTTAGAATCTTGAGGTCTTCCTTGACCTCATCCAGTTCTTCCTCTTTCAGATCAACAGTTATGGGTAAAGTAGCCTCGGTCTGAGCAAGGTTTGGCATGGGAAGCTGGGCTGGTGGCGGTCCATTAGCAGGAGGAGCACGTGGAGCATGATGGTATTCTTCAGGAACCCAGATAGGCTCGGGTGCTGGCGGACCCATAACACGAGGGAAAATAATCTCAGGATCCTCGAGGATAGGGACTCAATTTCTTTGCATCTCATGAACTTCGGTTTGAAGGTTGTCAATTTTGGCAGTGAGCTAAGCCAGAACCGTCATCAAATCCGACTGTATAATTGGCACTTGATCCGTATTCTTTATGAAAGTCAGGTGAGTCTCGAACTCGGAGGAAGTAAAGGGACTGACAGAATTTTGGGGTGGTTCGACTAAAGACCAAATCCAATAGGGAGCCAGGCCAAGGGTATGTGATCGTCCTAAGGAGTAGAAAAATTAGAATTTATTTCCGAAAAAGTGAAAGGGAAATTCGTTATTTTTGGGAAAAAAGGAGGAAGATATTTTTGACATTTTTGGAAAAGGTGAGAACGAAAATGTCTTTGGTATTTTTAATAAAAGAGGAAAAATGTTTTTGGACACTTTTTTTTTGGAAAATAGAGAGAGGAAAAGACTAGAGACGGGTCTCAGCATGATTATTATGTTAATTAGGTTCTCACTTGTATTAAATTATCCTAAATACAAAATGAAATGCCGTACGAGACTCGAGCCTGAAAAAGTTGGGTTTGTAACATATGTAAAGCTATGGTTGAACTTGTAACCAGGCTCACGGGCAGGGTCCCATTTTAAAAGATGAGCAAAAATTTGGACGGTAGGCTGACCCGAAATTTTGGAAGAGTTTCAGGTCGAAACCGACAATTTAACATGTGTGTCCTAGGCTTGACACCTATATGCGGGTATGCAGTTGGTTGGGTGAATTGGAAATGGTTCCCCCATTTGGCGTGACTTCCACGATATACGTCTTGCTTTTGAGGGAAATCGGTACGTGTGGACAAGACATTTAATATACCTGAGTGTACATAAATTGCCTCACTATATACCTCGTGGGGACGGTACGTGTGAGAGCGAATTCTATATACTCGACGTACGTGAAGGAGTTCCCTGCGATATACCTCCCGTCATGACTTCAGTCAAGCGGTACGATGCGGGGGAACCGTTGGATATATGTCGAAGGTACTTGACCAATGTAAGGTGAGAGTTATATCGCTTATGCTAACTGCGCCCTGCCGGACCAGCGCCCATCACGAAGTGACTCTCCAATTATGGGACAAAATTTGGTAAATAACAATGCTCTTGGGTGATGTCGTGTGAATCATGCATAATTCTCTTATTAATATCTTATGGTGAGAGTATCTTTCTTGATCATGCAAAAACAGGTAGCAAAGTAGGAGTACCAATAGTATACCAAGCATGAATAAGTGATGTGTGCAATACGTGGATATATGTGATCCTAGGTGCACATGGTGTGAAGTGTATGTGGAGAATCTTCTGCAAGTGTGTGAATAGTAGCATAAGCATGAGATACACATGAATAATAAAAGGGAATATGAAAATTGGGGAATATACAAGAAAATAAAACACCCATGTGAATAGAGTCTTGCCCTCTTAAAAAAAAGTACCCAACAGATTCGCCACTGTGGCCATCCCAATCGGCGTGGTGTTCATTTCAGGAGGAAAGGGAAGAAAGAGGGATCTCTTGGGGAAGAAACTACGTTGCGATCTCACACCCTTCTCTTCGAAAAGGGGGCTTCAGCTATCGTCGGTGTGGGGTGAATGTAAAGAGATAGATTCGCTAACCTATTTTGCTCAAAACAGGCAAAAGAATATGTTGCCATTTCAAGGAAGCGGCATCAAGGACAAAACTGATGCATGCGAAACCAATAGATCGGAGGTCCGAGGGCTAAGTTAAGGAATCGAAAGGTGTTAGGCACCCATCCCGACCTTTCGGTCTCTCATGGGAAAATGTTAAAATTTTCCTTTTTATCCCCGTGGAGTGTATGCATGTGTTTATATAATGGATATTGGAATCGTTCGACCCACATCATGGAAAGGATAGGGTGAGGTCATCCATAGGAATATTCCAAAATAATAAATGATGAAGACAAAATATGAATGTTCATTGCAATATTGATCGTTATTGGGAAATGATAATATATGTGGGATGAAATGCGAACAAGTATATATATGTGTGTGTATGATTAAAATGAGGGATTTAAGAAGTTATAAAAATGATAGAAATTGGAAGATTAGAAAATTGGACTCGAGTCTCAGATCTTAATCCGAGACGCCTACGTAGATTATAAAGGCATCAAAGTCCACGTAGTTCGAATATAGAACAGGGGTGGGGTTTATCTCATAGATTAGAACATAATTTTATTAGGGGTGTGTGTGTAGAAAATGTGTTTCTAGTTTTGGAAAAAGTGTGGTGGATAATTCTGTTCGGAATTTACGGGTGTAACCCTCTTTTATTTGTTTTTTTTAATGAAAAATAGAGTACGTGCAATATACTAATAAAATCATAGGTGTTAATATGTATGAAAAATGAAACTAGATTATGAATCTAAAGTAATTTATGTAAAAACAAGAGATTTAAAACATGGGGAGAAGGAATTGGACCTTCTTTGGAGCTTGAGATTGGATATTGGATGAACTCCTTTGAATGTTGATGGATGTTGATGAGAGATAAGTATATTTTCCAAATTGGGTGGGAAAGGATGGGTATTTAGGATTGAATGAGATTTTTCATTTGGAACTTCGCTCACTTCGAGAGAATGTTGCTGAGATCACTGATGTTGATGGGTTTTTGGCCCTCCTTAGCAATGATGTCATGACCCTTATTTATAGGGTCAGGGGGTGCCAATCGGCATACCCCAGGGGGTGCCTATCGACAGATCACCGTTGACATTGTGTCAATAGGCAGGGTTCAGGACCTGCCAATTGGCAGTCTCATGCGGAATTTTTTGAAAAAATGATTATAGAGCACAAACCGTTGATCCGAATCGCACACGGGGCATACCGTTAGAAAGGTATTTCAGAGGCCTTTGAGAGTCCTTTGGACCACTCCCAGGTTTGAGATTTGACTTTGGGTTAAATGTGGATCGGAAGCGCATGTCGGTCATTTGGACGGGAGATCGTCGGATGCAAACTGATCGTTCGTCCGCATGGTAAGTCAGAATCGCGCACGGGGTAGACCGTTGGAAAGTTTAGGAGATGTAATTAGATATTTTAAAGAGTTTCGCTCTGTTTGGAAAGTTGACCTTGGTCAATCGGGGACCGAAAGCACCCGGTGATCTCTCGGAGTAAAACGAAACGTTCGTCCGTACCATAGGTCAGAATCGCGCACGAGGTGTATTGCTAGAAAGGTATTTTGTGCCCTTCAGAGATTCATTAAGTCTTGTTCGATCTGAAGAATTGACTTTTGTTAAACGGAGTTTGAGAGTGCTCGGTGGCTTCCGAATTGATTTTTTGGGGAAAACTGATCGTTTCATCTGAACGGTTATGCTATTTCACGCACGGGGCGGACCGTTGGAGAGGAGTTTCAGTGCCCTTAGAAGATTCAAAGAGATTTCTCTCTGACGGTGGAGTTGATTAGTGTCAATTCTGGGCCCAGGAGCGCCCGATGGTCTCTAGATCGGTACTCGGAGTGCGACTTAGGTTTGCGGTGGAAAGGGGAGGTGCTAGGAGTTTAAGGAGAGACTTAGGGGGTTCTAGAATGTGGTGTCGACAATATATATATATATATATATATATATATACGCTTTTTGCAGAATGGATTACAATAATATTGCATTGCGAAATATGTTAGATTTAATTTCTAAATGGTTATAAGATTAACCATTTAGTTTTTTAAACTCCTCTAGCGAGAACTAATATTATAAAAGATTCAATGAGTAAAAACATTTATTAATTTTTGTCTAGTCATTGAATCTTTTATGGAATTAGTCCTCACTAGAGGGGTTCAATATATATGGGTGTGTGTATGCCTTTTCAAAATGCGAACTACAATAATTTCACATTGCGAAATATGTTATATCTAATGTTAAAATGGTTATAAGATTAATCATATAGTTTTCAAACCCTTTTAGCAAGAACTAATACCATCAAAGATTAAATGAGTAAAAATGTTTATTAATCTTTGTTTACTCATTGGATATTTTTTTATATATATTGAAACCTTTTAGCGAGGACTAATACCATGTCGTGAAAATGACCTTTTCTTGTAGTGAATAAAAGATTCAACGATTAAAAAAGAGATTAAGAAACATTTTTACTCATTGAATATTTATTGTATTAGTTCTCGTTATAGGGGTTTAAAAAATGAGAGACCTATAGCACTAAAGGGTTTCTATATGGACAGGGTTCAAAAGAAAGCAAACCACTATTTAAAAAAAAATTCGAGTTTAAATTAAATAAAACAAATCAACCCAATTTAAACGTAGCACCGATTAAATGAAATTTATGTTAAACATATTAACCAATTTTATCTTAACCTAAAGTATGCATCTAGGTGATATTATGATAAAATAAAATCAATCACACTACACGTTGATGTACGAGGAAAATCCACAGTGAGAAAAAATCTCGGACAACCCAACCACGTAAATTTCACTATGTACGGAATTACAAAGGACACGAGAGTAGACTTACACAACGACCTTGAATCCCTCGCAAGCGTTGATGCTCTTTATTCCTCAACCTTCACCACAGTGACAGGCATGAGTCCACCCGTGAATCTGCCATAACGTGTGAGTCCCCACATACCTTGGTATTCACCAAACACGCTTAGCAACCATTTATTAATTTGAAACGGAGTCCATTTCTTATTCATCGCAACACCATAACACGGAATCCACCGTGTGTAGACAACATCAAGTACAGATTCTAGCGCATGAAACGAATACTCAGATGTGAAGATTATAAAACTAATATGCCCAACTAAATATATCAAACCATATATGGATTGAAGCTTGGATCTTAAACAAGATGGGATAAAGATAAGATTTTGAGGCTTTTGGATGTATATAGAAAATTGATTTTTTCCAAAGTCTCAAATAAAACTGATCCAACTCCCTTTTATATAGAAAACACTTTTTTGAGGCGATACATTTTTCGGGGAATTGTTCAAACAAAAACAGAGGTTCATTTGAATGAAAATGCAATATCATTCGAACAAAACGAGCACTCATTCGAATGAACATACCAATCTCGTTTAAACATACTTCGAACGAGCTTCAAACGACATTTTTCTGAGATACATAAATTTCTCATTTGAAGGTTGTTCAAATGAGATTCACATTTCGTTCGTATGAACACAATAAAGTGGTTCGAATGACTTAAAAACAAAATATTTTTTTCTTTCAAAACCTTTACAAAATAATCCCTCAAAACAATATTTATAAAACACTTTTAAAACAACACCTAATTATAAATATCTAAGGATAAAAAATATACGCATTCATACTTGAGATATCCTTAAATGTTAAAGATGAAACACGACACGTTGATGTAATTCTCTAACTTGGCTTGTACCATAATGTCCTTCAATCAAACATGCCATAGGCTTGAAAGGGTTAAAACACTCAAGTCATAACCTATTACCCAAATGTTTTGTCCAAACACGAAATACTCCAAAACATACAATTTGGCTCGATTCTAAAATTTTTCCTTATAAATCTCCCCATTTAGCTATTTCGGTAAAAAAACACAAGACAAATGTGGGCCATTAAACTCTTTAAAAGACTCAATTCAGAACCCCTAAAGGAAAATGTATCGACACTTGACAAACTCACGTTAAGTTGCTTTTGCTCTTGTGTAAACTTCATCGCATCGTTGCGAACCTGGATACTTAAACACACATTCAAATACAAAGACAATATATAATAATAATAATAATAATAATAATAATAATAATAATAATATAAATTCGCATAAGAATAACCCTCCCCCATTGTCTAATAATCTCCTCCAGACTATAAAGATTAAGATACCGTTTCTCCCATATTCAGTTTAGGAATAAACAAGATAAAGATGCATAATAAATCCAATTCTCCCCAATATAACCATTACTTCTAATAAATGAAACATGGGTAAGCATAAGGAAAAAATAAGTATATCATGCAGTGATGTAAAGTGTAAGAAGCTATGACAAACGCAACGTGGCAACACAAAGCACAAATAATCCAAAGAATGAATAAATGATGCCAATTTTGATGCAAAATTGAATCATAAGATATCAACATGATCATCAATCATACCAATTTGAAACTACTTGAAACTTAAGAAGAATATATGGCATACATGGACGAAATGCAAATGCAAACACTCAAAATAAAAGATACCTATTATATAAACATGAAAAAGATAACAATTACAGATAAGAATAGATATATAGGTACACACGTCACAAAAAAGACACAAAATACATAAGTTTTCCACACTAGCATAAATCGATGTGTCCAAACAAAGGTGGTACAGAGTGAAGGGGCGTGAATTAGCAACGAGCAAAATATGACCTAATCACTCAAAAATATCTAAGGAGCTCGATTTGACTACATTAACTTTATCAAACAAATATTTAGCCTCATATTGATAGATAAAGTGAACTCATAATAGACAAACAGGCACAATGCACACTAACCTAGAAAATATTGGTGATTCTCAAATCAATAACGTCAAACTTGAATTAACTAGGACTCGTTGTGCAAACCCATTGATCTTTAATTTATAACACCCTCAAAATTGTAGATATTAAATCTTTTACTCTCATTTTTTTGAGGATATCAATTTTAAAGAATCAATGATATAAATTTGGCCTTGGCAATATTTTATTTTCTTTCGCCCCTTCATTTTTAGTCTATTACCAATGCTCGACTTTCACGTAAGGACGATTTCTCCCTTCGTAGCCCTTTTTCGCGCACACTCGTATTTTTAATAAATTAATAAAGTCACATGCAATGGTTCTTACATTCACGAAATCCCCCAATCATATATATATATATATATATATATATATATATATGACAAGATTGCCAGGAGAACACCTCACTTAGATCATGTAACATACGAAGTTAAAATCTAAAAGCGCTCGTGCATGTGTGTGAAGAGGCATATGAAAAGTAAATTCATTAAGCAAATCAAAGTTGAACTACTTCATGCAAGCATGATTCAGAACAATCCAAATATTATAAATTATAATCAAATATCCTAGCCAAGTGGATACAATGAATGGATTAGATTCAAACACTTTGATATACCACACAAAATGTGTAAAACTAAACTACACATAAACAAAAATATTTTTGAGTTTTTAAACATTTTTCCAAAAATGACACCACTTAAAAACAAAATTTAAAAGACAAATAAAAATCTTTTTGTATTTTTCGTAACAAGATTCATCAGAGAAAATTGAAATACAAAAGACTCAAATGTCATTCAATTAGTAAATACATATAACACGAAGTATACAAGTTAATGTATGAAAACATGCAAACACAATCAACCATAAGATTTAGTATTAGAAGTATCATGTGCAAGCGTGTGAGAATTAACCAGTATCACATTCGATGCCTCCAAAATTGATTTTCTAACCCAAATAGATGAATAGTTAACACCTTGGGTTTTGGGAACTGTTGATACAAAACATTACCCACTTACGTGAACCAATCAGAAATACACATGTGTCATCCACTGTGGCAACAATCCTAGTCAGCAAGGTATAAACACCGACCGAGTACTGGAATGCCGACCAATAGTACTGGAATGCTGACCAAAACTAGGAAGCCCGACCAATAGTAAGGATGTCGACCAACAATATCAACAAAATTCCAACAACCAGAAATATTATGGATATTTGTAATGATGTAAATGCCTAATTTATAAAGGCATTCCATCCTTTAACATTCCATCTCTTTGTCTCCCTATTGGGATACAAATACGTTGTAATCCCTTCATTAAGGGCAAGTGATTGAAAGACAACACAAGGCAATAACAAGCACGGTGGATGTAGGTTTTTCTCCATAAGCTGAACCACTAAAACCCTTTTTGTTTCTTTCTTTTACTTAAAAATATTATATGTGATTAAATAATTATACCTAATATAGTTTTTTACATCAACAAATTAGTGCCGTTTGTGGAAAACGTATTTCTAAGCGTTTTCACTCATTTATTTACCCAATATGACTGATATTCCTGAATCAAGCACCAAGAATGATGGCATTCCTCCTGTTCCATATGCTCCACCAACCAACAGTTATCTGACTGGAATCTTAGCTAGTCTTGCTAGAGGATAATAAGCTATGCAAGATACCATTAGGCAGTTAGCCCAAACATTGCAGGTTAGATCTCTTGCCTTGTCTGCTCGTGGAAATATGTCACCACCACCTCTAAGAAATAATAGGCATAGCAAATCCCGGAATACCAGAGATACGTCCTACCGTCCAAGATCAAGTTCTTAACTTAGAACTGCAGAACCATATAATGAACAATCTTTTACTCCTGAAAGAATGAGTGCTTTAGAAAGGTTAAGCTGAGCATCTCCCTTCGATCATTTGGTACCCAATGAGAATATAAATGTTCCCACGACATTATTGAGGAATACTTGATGACCAGATAATCAACATGAGGGTTTAGCCCAATCCAGATCAGAGGCTCGATGAACTATCCATACCGAGCAAATCTCACAGGAGGAGAGTTCAGCATAAACAGTTGGTCGTAACAGCCGAGCTGTAACATATAGATCTGATGCTGGTAATGATGCATAGAAAGGCTCTATTCAATGATTGAAAGATAGGTTGGGAGAAATGGTGAAGGCGAAAAACCCTTTGCAATGAAGTTTTATGAAAGGATCTCCTTTTGTGCAAGATATTACGGACTTTCCTGCTCCTTCAAAGTTTAAAGCTCCTTTGGTTACTCCCAAGTATGATGGGAAAACAAATCTTGTTCTTTATATAGAGTAGCACCAAGAAATAACTAATATTTATTTTGTTCCTGATGAAATGAGATGCAGGGCATTTTCAAGTACAACTACAGAGCCTGCTCAGATTTTGTACAATAGCCTTCCTCGGGGACAAATTTCTAGTTTCAATCAACTCGTCGAGATATTTATTGGTAACTTATGCTTTGGAACCAAATCGGTGAAAAGAGTAGCTCATCTGATAAGTGTAAGGCAAAGGGTAGGAGAGACTACCAGAGATTATATTACTCGTTTCAATAACGAGAAGTTATAAGTCATTTATTACGAGGTAAAAACTGTTATCACAACCCTCATGAGTGGACTGCTTCTCGAGAAGATTTACTACACACTTACCAAAGATCCTCCAAAGATAATAACAGAGTTGATGGATAAAGCGGCCAAGATAATGAATGCCGAGGAAACCATGGAAGGTAAACAAAACTCGGGTATAAAATCTGAAGGCAAAATCGAGAAAAAAGAGTAGAAAGAGCACACGGAGCATAAGGAATCGAAGCAAAAAGTGAATACCGTCGGGCTAAAAAAATATATCAATTACACTCCACTAACGATGGATATCCACAATTTATTGGAAGAAATAAAGCACAACAAAGAGGTACGTTGGCCTAAGAAGTTGAGAGCACCTGCTGGAAAGAGGGACGTGTCTGAATATTATGAATTTCACAGGGACCATGGGCATACGATGGGTCGCTGTATTGCTTTGCAAAATGAGATTAAGACCCTCATCCGAAGAGGAAATATGTAAAGATTTATTAATCGACAGGATAACAATGGAACCTGGTGAAGGTCAAAATCCCCATGCAAGCCTAGGGATAAGAAAAATATAACTCATGAAGATGATAAAAAAGATGACCCCGACCTGCCCAAAAGGCCCAGGCAACCAGAACTTGAGGTATTCATGCTTAGTTTTGGATTTTTTGACTGTCAGATGATTATAGGTGGAGACACAGGAGGAGGAGATCATAATGTTGAAAGGAAAGCTTGCTCCTATATCCAAAGGATCAATCTGGTCGAGGAAAGTTAATAAAGAAAAGTTGGTGATTGGGTTTTCCAAAAATGACCTTTCAGGGGTACTTTATCCCCATGATGATACCCTAGTAGTCAATGTCAAAATGACAGATATAATCATTTCCAGGGTATTGATTGATAATGGTAACTTGGCGAATGTTATATTTTATCCATTCTTTGACAGTTTGAACTTGAAGCTTAGTCTATTGTAACCTTACCATAGTCCCCTAATAGGCTTTTCTGGTGAAAAAGTGTTTCCTTTGGGCAAAATTAAGCTAGAAGTGTTGATCGACAACTGGCCAGCAAGTCGAACAGAGAAGATACGTTTCTTTGTAATGGACAAGAATGTTCATTCTGCCTATAATATGATCATGGAAAGGTTATGAGTAAAGAAATTCGAAGCTGTGCCGTTTACAGTCCATCAATGCTTAAAGTTCCCGACCAACTTTGGTATAGGTATGGTCGAAGGTGACCAGAAAGTAGCTTGGGAATGTTATTACTCCCCTGTCGAGAAAGAAAATTTGAAAGAAATAAAGTGGAAGACTACCAGTTACCAAGTGGATATTACTGAGCCCAATAACGACTCTATGGTGGAAACTTCAAATTCAAGAGAGGAGATAGAGTTGGTAAAAGGTCAAATTGTAGAATCAACGGAGAATATCATCTTAGATGACGACAAGCCAAAGCGAATTACATAGGTGGGATCTACATTAGACCCTGTTCTTAAATAGGAGCTAGTGACGTTCTTAAGACAGAGAAAGCGCGTGTTCTCTTGGAGTCATGAGGACATGCCTGGGATTGATCCCAATTTCCTCTGTCATGAGCTCAATGTAAAAAAGGATGCCAAGCGAATGAAGCAAATTCATAGAGTATTTAGCCCTGAGAAGAACCAGATTATCCAAGAGGAGGCGAAGAACCTTCAGAAAGCCTCATTTATTGAAGATGGGAAGTATCCATATTGGTTGGCCAACGTGGTTTTGGTCAAAAAGAAAAACAACAAGTGGAGACTGTGTGTGGACTTCAAAGATTTGAATGAAACCTTCCCAAAAAATAACTTTCCTTTGCCCAGGATTGAACAACTTGTCGATGCTATGTCAAGACATGACCTATTGAGTTTTATGGATGCATATTCTGGTTATAACCAGATTAAGATAAAGCTCAAATATTGGGAAATCACTTCTTTCATTACTCCCTGAGGAACATATTTCTATAATGTTATGACATTTGGTTTGAAAAATAAAAGAGATACTTACCAAAGGTTGGTGAACAAAGTCTTTGAGGAACAAATTGGCAAAAATATGGAGGTATACGTAGACGACATGCTAACGAAGAGCAAAAAAACATCTAATCATATTATCGACCTCAGTCAAACCTTTGATCAACTCGACAAGCACTAGATGAGGTTAAATCCGACCAAGTGCGTATTCGGTGTCCAAGAAGGTACGTTCCTCAGGTACATAGTGAATCAGAGGGGAATTGAGGATAACCCTGACAAAATTAAGGCGTTGATTGAAATTCAGTCTCCGACTTGCCAAAAGGATATACAAAGGCTCACTGGGCGAGTAGCAGCATTGAATAAATTTGTGTCCTGAGCTACGGATAAGTGTTTACCATTATTTAAAGTGGTGAGGAAGAGTTTTAAATGGAATGATAAATGTAAGAAAGCTTTTTTGGAATTGAAAAAGTATATGGGATCACCCCCATTACTTTCCCGACCAGTGTTGGGAGAAAAATTGTATTTATACTTAGCCGTCTCTGAGTCAATTGTAAGTTCTGCCTTGATACGAGAAGATACTGAAGTTCAAAAGCCTATTTACTACACCAGCTAAGCCTTTAGAGCAACAAAAATTAGATATCCACGGTTAGAGAAGTTAGATTTGGCTTTAATTGAGGCATCTAGACGGATGAAACCTTACTTCCAAGAACAAACTATTGTGGTGTACACTGATATGCCTCTTCAGTAAGCTTTTCATAAACCAGAGAAGTATGGGAGGTTAATGTATTGGGCAGTAGAACTAGGGGAGTACGATATTATATATGAGCTCAGGTCCTCATTAAGGTCCAACCTGTGGTAGAATTCATTATTGAATTCACTTATCTGGAGGTTCCTTAGCAACGAAACATTCAGGTAGAGCGAACCCAAACAGGGGAAAGCCCAACCAAAGTCATAAGCAACCAATATCCCAAGCAAACCCTATTAGGGACAAGTGCAAAAGAAGTTTCTACAGACCTACTGAAGAAGTCACCCAGGATGCAAGAAATGGCCAAAAGATATGAGGAGGCAAGAATCAAAGTATTACATTAGAGGATATTAACAGACCAAGTGTTTGACAATAACATGCCCATATGGAACTTGTACGTAGATGGGCCCTCATGTGCAGCAGGAAGTGGAGCAGATGTAATACTCAACACCCCTAATGGGATATACATTGAATATGTATTGCGATTCCAATTTCAAGCCTTAAATAATGAAACATAGTATGAAGCTCTCATTGTGGGCTTAAATTTGGCTTAATCACTGAACGCCCAGCAAGTTATGGCACACAGTGATTCTCAGTTGGTGGTGAATCAAATTTTAACTTTGTATGGAGCCAAAGGAGAACTAATAATAAGATACTTAACCAAAGCATTGTAGGTTATAATAAAATTATACGTTGTTTGGATGAGAAGAATTCTAAGACTGGAAAATGATCGAGCTGACGTACTTGCTTGGCTGGCATTAACAACCACAATTGAGCTTAGGAGAGCCATTCCCATCGAAATTTTGACCAATCGAAGTATTAATAAAGATTTGATGATTAATTTCATTACATTCGAAATGGGACCATGCTGGATGGATCCCATCAGAGGTTATATTGAAGAAAGAATACTACCAACAGACTCAATTGAGCCAAAAAGCTTAAGTACAAAGCATAAAGGTACGTGTTAGACAAAGAAGTTTTGTACAAGAGAGGATTAACAGCTACTCTACAACACCGTGTTCACCAAACAAAGGTTAAAGATCCAATAAAAGAAGGTCGTGAAGGATCTTGTGGAGCTCATGTGGTAGGAAGATAATTATTATATCGAATGAATACTCAAGGGTATTACTGGCTGACCATGAGGGCAGTTTGTACAACCTTCACAAAGAAGTGTGACAAGTTCCATAAGTTCTCCAATATTCGCAAAACTCCACATGTAGCTTTGACCCCCATTACTTCACTTTGGCCATTTGCTATTTGGGCGATAGACTTGGTTGGGCCAGGCCATTACCGACTACCCGAGGAAGATTTAAGTACTTGGTCATAACTGTTGATTATTTCATAAAATGGGTTGAAACAGAACCATTAGTGGATATGCCCTATGAGAAGGTGTACCAATTAATCTTGAAAAACATCATTTGTATATATGATTTGCCATATGCCTTCATTACTGACCATGGTACCCAGTTTGACAATGAGGAGTTCGCAGAATACTGTGCCCAATCCAAGATTCAAAAGTTTCACTCTGCTCCAGGTCATCCTCAAAGCAATGGGCAAACTGAGCTTTGTGGGCATAACGAATAACTCCAAGAGCTGCAAGTGGAGAAACAACATGCATGTTGGACTTTGGAATGGAAACAATCATACCAGCTAAAATAGGCTTGCCAACTCATAGAGTGTTGAACTTTGATTCTCTTATGAATGATTTGATCTGAAGACAAGACCTGGACATGTTGGAAGAGGTTCATAAAGATGCTACTTTGAGGAACGCTGCCTATCAACAACAAACAACATGCTTTTATAACAAAAGGGTGAAGCCAACCAACTTAAAAGAAGGGGACTATGTACTTAAGAAGGTAATTCAGAAGACCAACAAGCTTGAAACCAATTGGCATGGGCCTTATAGTGTCTCAGCAGTTGTTTGACCAGGAACTTATCAAATTGAAACTTTGGAGGGGGAAGAATTAAAAAATCCACTGAATGCCGAGCATCTAAGGAAGTACTACCAGTAATGTAGCAAGCAATATCTTTTTGTAATCAATTGGCTTCAGTATCAATAAAAAGTTATTTTTTTCCAATTTTTCAATTTTTTTTGGGGAATATTGGTGATATGCATCCCCCCCATAAATACTTGGTGGTAGGACTTGATCGGTGAAGGCAATACTTGATCGACAAGAAAACATAAATTTATAAACCCAGACAACAGAAATTCGCAAACCCAAGCCAATATAGGATTTTAAGTCCTTAGTACTTGGTCAAGAAAAATCAGGGATAAAACTCTGTATAAAAATCACTAAGTTTTATCCAAACTGAGAAAAATAGAGGAAGGACGTTGTGAAGATTCCTAAATAGGAATGTAGACACATATTCCACATACGCTTGGTCACCACTGGTAACTAATGCTAAACCTAAAAATTTAGGTGCATTAGTAGATCTTATGGAAATACCACGAGTAACTAGTGCTAAACTTGGATTTAAATCTAGGTGCATTAGTAGAACCTATGGTCACATCAATGGCAACTGGTATTAAACTTAGAAATCTAAGTATCCGTAGAACCTATGATATTCTAATTGGTAATTGATACTAAAATTTAGGCAAATGCCTAAGTGTATCAGTAGAACTAATAAAATAACAAAGTCATTTAAGCATCCAGGAAATTAATAAGATAATTCAATAAAATGCCTTTCATTTATATATATATAAGATGATTACATGCACATATTGTGAAATACAGGAACAAATTATGCTCAAGATTATTTTACTAGACGCTTTTCTTCAGTGTTTGAGGAGATCAGTGCTGGTTCCATGCCTGTTGGAGGATCATCCAATTTGTATATGGAGTTAATGATATTGAAATTTTGAAGCATTCTCCTATTGCTGCTGCTCGAAGCATGTAACATATGAGGAGGCCGAATTATTTCTAGCTCGTTATGCAGTCCATAATCCCCTAAGTATTTGGAGATCAGGAATTGAGGAATGGTTTTATAGGGATCCAGCGGACATCCAGTTTAAAAGGAGGATCTTGAAACTCCAAAAGCCCCAGATTAGCCCAGTACCATAGTCTACTGTCTTGATCAACCTTCATAACTGCTAGGCAATTGGTCTAATCCCATTTATAGCCTTCGCGCTGAGCCTGACTAAAGTGATCATCAAAATGACTAAAAGCTTCATTATATCCTTCCATTCAGATCTCCCTAGGCTGTTTGTGAGATTGGAAAGTTAATCTCTCAACTTGATGTTGCAGCTTCTTTAATACTTCCTCTTTAGCCTACAGGTGAGAGGACTGGGTTAAAAGTTACTCTCCCTGGGTTTGGATCTTTTGAGACATCTCAGCAATAGATAAATTCTTGACCTTTATTTATGCAACCTAATTTGTAAGCATCTGCAGAGTTCTTCCTTCATCAGTCGTAGCTCAGCCAGATCTTGCTCTTGATTGGGAGGAAGAAAAAGGTTTAGATTTTTTTAAAGCCTCCAGTTCTTCCCTCAGATTAGCATTTTCAGTCTCTAAAAATGAAACTCCATCATCAGCACTAGAAGTAGTTAAAGGAACCTTAAAAGAGTTCAACTCATCTCTCAAACTATTGTTTTCTTCCTCCAATAGCTTGGCAATGGACCTAGCCTCATCCACTTCATTCTTGAGAAAAAAGTCTTTCTTCCTAAAAGAAGAGGTATTTTTCTCTAATTTTTCTTGAAAAACCCAAGCTTCACTTAGAGCTTTGTATTTATTCTCATATTCAGCATGCAGGAGAGCCTTGTCTTCTTTGTGATCTTCTTGAAGATATTCAGTCATTTCAATGTAAGCTACATTATTAGCTACCGCCCGATTAAAAAGACACTTCAAGCATAAGTAGGCTTCCTTAGCTTGATCTGAAACATCAACCCTGAGCAAATTTGACAGATATTCCTCGAACAAGGTCAAATTACTGGCCTTAAATAAATCATTACATCTTTTGAGTAGCTCGGAGTCAGTAAAAGAAAGTTGATCCATTTTGTCCAGGAACTATAAGAGTCGAGAAATATCCAATCAACAATAGAATAGAGAGCATAAAGATACAATCAAAATATGACAAATGCAGAAAAATGAAATACTCATTTTTATTGATATGAAGTAAAGTTACAAATATATTGAAATAAAGGAAAGATAAAGACAAAAAAGAAAAAAGGTTGATTACCAAGCAAGACTACACCTACTCCCTATCAGTAGTAGCTTCAATTGGATTGGAGGCAGGAATGGGAGGAGTGATTTGCTCGAAAGTGGTTGTGAGAGAAGAATCAACAACTGTTTATAGTTAGTCAGTTGCAGGCTCCAGAACAAGGTTAGAATCCTCTGACCCCACATCATCTTCAACTTCCTTATCTAGGTTTGGTGGGGAACCAGGATCATGTCTTAGGAAGAGCTCTGACTTTGAAGGAGTGTTGACCTCAGTAAGTGCTACCGATCAACCAATATGGATAGAAGAAGTTTCTATGGCCTTTTCCCATCCCTTGTTGAAAGAGGATTATCTAGATTTCACCCTTTTGGCCTTCTCAGCAGCCAAGTTCTTCTTCAACTCAGAGACTTGTCCCCAAGCTGCAACAACCTAGTTTTCAGCCTTCTTCTGAGCATCCTCATCACCTTTTATTTTATTCTCCTAAGATTGCTTCTCATTTGCTAATGCTTGTTGGGAGTCAAGCAAAGACTTATTCAGGCATTCAAAAGCCTCTTCTATGTCATTTAAAGAAGAACGAAGTGAATAGCCCTTCTCCAACATCTAGTTAAAATCAACCAGGAACTGCGAAAAGAAAGGCCAAATTAGTATAAGAAATCAATGAAAAAGTACAAGTATGAAATGGCAAGAATTCTTACCAAGGCAAGGCTTTGCGCATCCCTTTCAGAAAATTTTAAACGGGGCATGGCAGAAGCAGCACCCCTATGATCTGTCAAAGTATCAGATCTTATCAATTGTCTAGCTAGGCCATGACTTATGGCTACAGGAGAGCCAGTAACAGCAATAGGAAAATTAGCCAAGTTCTATTGGTCGACAGTAGGAGAAGTTCCTTCAGTAAATCTAGAAGGAAGACCCTTTTTGATGCGTTTGAGAAGGGACTCTTCACCCTTTTTAATTGGGGGCTTCTTCCCAGCATCTTTTTTTATTAGTGGACCTACTAGTAGCAGATTTGGTGGAGCCAGGAGAAGCAATATATTGGAGAATTTCCTCTTTCCAATAACATTAGTGAGAGGAAGGCCAGAGTATAAGGATGAAGAATGGTCTGAAGCAAGTTCACCACTGCCTGATGAAGTGCATATTGGGTCCTGGTCCAAGTCAACCATAATGGAAGGAATAATAGTAAAAGTTCGAGAAACAAAGGAGGTGATAGAACCCCTGTATTTCAGCGAGTATGATGCCAACCTAGTATGTTCTTCACCAATTTTTTGATGAAGACCCCAAAGAAACTTGAGCTCGTTAAGCTTGATGTCACCCTCCATGGGATGCTTCATCTTCCTATTAACTTCTTGAAAATAAACAACCACTATTAATTAACATTTCAGCAGAAAAATTATTAATAAAGTCATATAAGAATTTAAAACAACCTATCCCATGATCTTCTTGAGGGCATTTTGGCCCCTTGTACACTTCACCCCCTGCTAGGGCTACATATTGCCAATTTTTGGCAATCACTCCATGGTTAAAGTAATCCCTATTGGATTCAAAAAGGTTAACAACTAAATCTTTATTTACAACCCTAGTCTTTAAATAGTAAGTATTGTTACTAGTGACCCGCTTATAACAAAATACGATTTTGAGAATGCTTATGTGGGTCCTATGGAGTTGATTGAGCATATGAACACCATTGATAACCCTTTAAGTATTGGGAGCTACTTTAGCAGGTACAATGTCAAAGTATTGACAAAATTCCAGACAAAAATGATTTGGAAGAAAAATAAAGTCGCATTCAATAATTAATAAGGAAGGGATCCAATGACCTTCAGATAAAGAAAAAACATCTATAGGGGGACTATAAAACTCTAAGTCTACCCAATATGGTATGTTCCATTCCTTTCTAAACTCATTTAGAGAGACAACGATGTAAACCATGATTGGATATGAAGAAAAGAAGAAAGAGAAATGATTCTTATAAAGACTTAAGGATTCAGCAAGAACTAGAAGGCAGGAAGAACGATCGCACGAAAGCTGAAGAAACTGTAGCAGAAACTTAGAGGGTTTGAGGTAAGAGATAACGTGGATTTTATCACTTTTTATAGATTGCCTCAAAAATCGACGAACGTAATAATTAAAGTGAACAACGATTGGAATTTTGGCGGCTAAGCAGAAAAAGACATATTTGTCCCAAAACGGTTCATTATAATTATGGATATTTACAAAACTACCATCAACAGTACCCCTATCAATAAAGATAATAATTTACAAGTGTTGAAAGTCGGTAATCGACCAAGCATCATAAGTATAGCTCTAGCTACTACCAGAACTAAATGCTCCATACTTTCAAAAAAGGATCAAGCATGGAACATTGGGGACTTCTGTTGATACAAAAAATTACCCACTTACGTGGACAAATAAGAAATAGACTCATGTCATCCACTGTGGCAATAATCCTAGTTAGTAAGGTATAAACACTGGCCAAGGACTGGAATGCCGACCAACACTAGGAAGCTCGACCAACAGTAGGGAGGCCAACCAACAGTATAAGTAAAACGCCAACAACCAGAAACATTATGGATATTCTGTACTGATGTAAATGCCTAATTTATAAAGGCATTCCATCCTTTAACGTTACATCCATTTGTCTCCATATTGGGCTATAAATACATTGTAATCCCTTCGTCAAGGGCAAGTGATTGAAAGGCAAACACAAGCGTAGTGGATGTAGGCTTTTCTCCATAAACGGAACCACTTTAAAACCCTTTTTGTTTCTATCTCTCCAAGAATGCTCCAAGAACATAGGGAGAAATATTTTTCTCCCATAGAGTACAACCTTCTTCATCCCCAAATGGAAAACCTGATTAACCCTCCAATTGATACAATGATCCCTCCAAAACCTCCCGATCCAAATAATGTTTAGACTAAATCATTTACAAGTGTTCTCATGAATCAAAAATCAAAAGAACTAGAACTCAAAAGTCCAACTACCTTTAAGGGTGAACCTGCTATCATATTCTCGGAATAAGACATTCAATATCTAGTGCAACCATTGAAATATGCCATAATTGGTAAATATTCACATGGCAAACCACCAATTATTCAATCGGGAAAACATTTCAAACATTTTTGCTAAAATCAGCCTTCTCAATTGGTCTTATAGATTCAAAACACATATTAATTTGACTCAATTTCGAGGAAGATTATGTAAGGCTTTCGTTAAGATATCTTTGGTACATTATGAAATTCCCAATGCGAACCTTCAAATGGACAATTGATTTCACACCCGAGGAGGAAAGTCCAGTGGTTCTAGTGTGGATCATTCTCCCAAATCTTCCCATTCATTTTTATGCAAAGTCCTCTTTGTACTCTATAGAACAATTAATAGGTAAACCACTCAAATTGGATTCTTCAATAGCATCCCTTTCAAGGCCAAGCATTGCAATAATCTGCGTGGAAATAAACATTCTCAGAGAAAGGATACACAGAATCTGGATTGGAACTGGCAATAGAGGTTTTTGGAAGCAAGTGTCTTATGAAAACATTCCTTCTTTTTACGAATTTTGCAAGAAGAAAGGACATCAAGAATCAAACTGTATGATAAAATATCCTAACCTCAAAGTTCAAATAAAAAAACCCCACAAAATAAAATCAAGAGCACACAGTTATCGTACAGTTACAAGAGAATACTAGGATGCAGACCGTTCTCAATGCTCAGAACAAAAAATAATTCAAAAGCAATGAAAAAAACATCACACATTGAAGAATCACTTTGAAATTTTGCAATAAATCCCTCTGGTTCAAGAAGATGTTGTTATGCAAGATCCTCCTAATCAAACATTTCAACAGAATGTTGATTCTTTATCAGATAGAGCAACAACAAAAGAAAAGCAGCAGTACCAAGAAAATAAGATTACTCATGCTGATTTCATATCCGAAGAAACAATATTGGTGGAGCAATACAACTTATCTCCAAAAGGATCAAGCATTCCTCCCTAAAAGAAATCCTGACCGAGACAAAGAATGTTTATCAGATAACGAAGACACATTTATAGTAGTGCCTATGATGGAAGAACTATAAAAATTGGCATCCAAGTTTGATGTTAAATGGAAGGCCATTCAAGATTCTAAGGCCGCGAAGGAACTGCATAAAAAAGACCCAGGTACCACTATAGCTGAAGCAAAGCATTCTCCTCTAGGTAAACCTTCTAAGCATATGACTTATGACCCTTTATTCAGAAGGATTACAAGATTATCAGGTGAACATCTATCTCAAAATCCTTCTAAATCATCTAAATGTTAAACTTTTTATGCTGGAATGTGAGGGGAGTAGGTAATAAAGAAACAAATAGAAGGATAAAAAATTCATAAGAACTTATCAATCGCCTGAAATAGCACTGATAGAACTAAAAGTTGATCACCATAAAATAATCAAATATCAAATGAAATGGAACTTTAACAATAGTATCTCAAACTAATCAAAAATATTTGGTTCTTATGGATGTGGCACCCCGCCTAATTAAATATCGGGTGATCAGTCCTTTATTGAATTAAACTGAAGTGAGCGGTTGGCTGATTCTTAACATCACTCTCGAAAATAATTTTATTTTATTTATCACCTAATAAGTAATTAAGCTAAGTGTCAAAACATTTAATTTGAATTATACCCAAATAATCCGTTAATAAATTTTCATTATTAAAATAAAACAATCTGCATTCCACCAGAATAAAATAAATACTGAACAAAAAATAATTACTGAATTAAATAAGAGTGGATAAAACATTCCAGTTCAAATTCTCAAACCAAACATGTAATACGACTCAATCCAACAATAGAAGAAATGGTACTAAGAAAAGTACAACCTCTGAATAATTAAGCTGGAAGCGGGCGACACATGCCCTAACTGAAATGTCTGAACTAGAACTGAATGGAAACATTGAAGCGTCTAATCTCAATAACTTACAACTTCCACAACAACTGCAACTCGCCAAATGATCCATGCGTCTAAGTCTGTTGGCAACCCTGTGGCTGGGCACCTAATAATATATATATATATATTGCAAAAGAGAGGAGAATAGCAAGAAACGGGCCAGACCCCGAGTTGTAAAAATATTTGTTTTAGCAAGTATTTAAAACTGCAATGAAGCAAGTATTATGTGCATGTTAGTTTCGAACTCTTCACATGAGATTCTCACCTCTCATCTATTGTGCACTCCTAACGTACATCTAGACCTATTAGTTATGCTACCCAACCTAACTAGTCCAAAGTCACCATACCATCATCTACGTCACTAGTAGTATATCCGTATCACCCATACAATACGTTATTGAAATAGTTTATCCCACATAACTAAATGTCATTATTCATCGTCCGACGGGTTAATATTTTACCCACTAAGATTATTTTATTTCTTATCAATACTATATTTACTAATTTCACACAATAGAATTTTCCCCAAGTTTATGCATATATATTCACATCATCCCTATATATGTAAACTACACCTACACCTCCTGGTTAATACCATTTGGTGCATAATTACCATATCTACTAGTTATACACAGTAGACTTAATCACAAGCATATATATATATATATATACATATATCATGATCCCCTTGGTTAAGACCACTTGGCACAATGCATACTCTGCTATCATGTCCTAGTGCATCACTCGCTGCCTATGGACAATTGGTTCGGCGTCTCTCACGAACCATGAATCTCATAACACAAATATTGGAGGCGAGCATACTCACCAGCCCAATGGCTCACGCACATACCTACGCCCCCATTCAACCGTCGAAACTATCCTATGTAAGAGATAGCACGTATCAGAGTTCATATGCTCTGGATACAAGTCAAATACACCCCCATTGGGTCACCCAGGATAAGATTATCCACTGTGCGAAACCTCCTCTCGATAGCAAGCAGCGTAGGTATGCCATACACACAAATACAATCATATAATAGGCATTCTCACATCCTATTAAAATTTATTAGGTATTCACCCAACCCGTACATATATTTTCCATACGCAGTATTCTCTCATTACTACGTATAATATTATTAATTCAATTATTCTCCCTATCGAAATTTCCACGGTTAACTAACTTTTCCAAAATATAAAAGGTATTACTCTACGAATATCCCCTAATAATTCTGCACTATGCTAATAATCATCAAATGATAGTTTTTCCTCAGTCAAAATAACTATGTAACTTGAATTTGGACTGAACTGAAAATTTCTCAGATTTTTGGACATGTCGTTCGAACGAGGTCAGATGTCGTTAGAACGACATTAAATTTCTCGTTCGAATGAAGCTCAATCTCGTTCGAATGAGATTTAGCATTCTTCTACCCCACTAGACCTGTTACTTTATCCACCCTTAACAGTTCCATTTTACACCATTTTTAAGCCTAAAACCTCTAAAATAATCAGCCCAAACACCAATCATTCAATTCCCATCAACTACCTAACATCTATACATGATTTCCAACAATATATAATCATTTAATCATCACTAATCAGTAACAAAATCGAAATCCCCAAATTAATATATCAAGAACCCTGGTTCTCAAATTTATATGCAACACTGCAAATTAAGCCTAGGTTTAATCATCAAAGTATCATAATTTCGTGGACATAATCCTATATACATGAGGGAATCAAACTTTATTTAAATCAGTTCTAATTTATGATCAATTATCCCAAATTTTCAACAATATTCATCTTCATAATAATGGGGTAATTACCTAGTCTAACATGAACACAATTATCGCTAAAGAAAGAAAGAAATAAACACTTTCCTCGATTATGATGTTCTGATCCGTTGATGAAATTGGCATAGACGTGTTCCTCTTCTTTCGATCTACATTTTGGTGGGATTTATGATGTGAGTCTTTGAGTTATGCACCAAGAACACCTATGGACTCCTTCTTCCTTCCTCTGTGTCTCTCTCGTAGGTTTGGAACTGACAGATCCTTTCACCCCCACGTTTACCTTATTTATTTTCTTTAATTTTCGTCCATAATGTTTCCCCAAAAATTTGAAGGACAAAAATACCCCTACGATTTGTCGGTTAGGCCTAAAAATATTCCGGAGTCCAAATAGAATACCCGAGTAGATTTTTCTGACTATCTCGACCCTTTTGGATTCAATGGCGCACTCGAATTGACCATAGGAGTGAATTAAAAAATAATTCACTTCTTTAATCCATTAAATTAGTCCCAACACGACTCACACGCGCGTCCCGACTTAATATACCCAACTGCCGTATTTTCCACTCTAAAAAATTTATAAAATTTCATAATTCCGTATTACATATTCACACAGTAATATACCATAATTTTCATCAATATGTATTAACCCTTGGCACGCTATTTAATAGTTATTTTTAATCCGGATTAATTAACTAACAAATTAATTTCTCACTTTTTTAATTTAATTAATGCAACAATAATAATTTAAACAATAATAATAAATCTCATAATTATTTAATATAATAAAAATATGGGGTGTTACAGTGGAATAATGATTTTAGAATGAATGTCCTTTTCAACTCTGACCAAATGCGGTGCCTAAAGGTAGACATAGAATTCCTAAACACCTCAGTTTTTCTGATTATTGTTTATGCCAAATGTATTGACATTGAAAGAAGAATATTATGGACATAAATTGAAAATAATACTTTTTCTTTTACCACATCTCTTTGGCTCATAATGGGAGGCTTTAATGTGGTCTCTAAGGAAGAGGAAAAAATTGGTGGAAATCAATTAGAATTTCATGCCATTGAAGACTTCAATGACATGATTTCCTCCCGTTCTCTTCAAGATTTAGGCTATATGTGTTCAATATTTACATGGACACATAATAGAATAGAAGGAACTATTTTCAGTAGATTAGACAGAGGTTTAGTTAACCATCAATGGATGTATTTATTCCCAAATTCTTCAATATCTCATTTACATAAAACATGTTCAGATCATAGTCCTCTTCTTCTCTCTATTAAGTGTAGCTTAGATAACTATCCTAAACCATTTAAATTTCAATCTATGTGGTGTATTCAAACTAATGTTCATCAAATTATAGAAGAAGCCTAGAAATCTGAAATCCATGTTGCACATATGGTTAAATTTTCCTTCAAATTAAAGCTTCTCAAAACAAAACTGAAAATGTGGAATAAAGAATATTTTAAAAAAATATTTCAATTTGTTAATGACCTAGAGGACAAGGTCATGATAAAAGAATGTTCTTTTAAAAACTCTCCTGATGAAACATCTAGGACAAATTATTTGAAGCTAGAGCTCAACTAAATCTCTCTTTGCAAAGAGAAGAATGTTTTTGGCACTAAAAGAACCATGTAAACTGGCTTCAATTAGGAGACCAAAATACTCAGTTTTTCCATTCCTCAGTTAATGCTAGAAAAAGAAGTTGTCTATTAATAAAAATAAAAAGACTGATAATTCTTAGGAAGAGATTGCTGACGGTACTGAACACCTTTTCATTTATCATTTCCAAAACTTATGGAAAGCTAAATATAAAGTCATTAGCAATTAATTATTGGATGTTATTAACAGTTCAGTCACAGAAGAAATGAACTAAAAGCTTACTGACTTTCCCACAGAAGCTGAAATATTTGCAGCCATGACTATAAAAGTGCCCCAAGGCCAGATGGTTATGGTGGAAACTTTTACATCAAATTTTGGTAAACCATCATAGGGGATCTTATTAACTCCATTAATGCCCTTTTTGTAGGTGCTGAGTTTCCTAGAAGTTGGACAGCTGCTAATATAACCCTCATTCCCAAAATAAATAATCCTACTACTTGTGATCAATTCCGACCAATAAGTCTTTGTAATTTCTTTAATAAAATAATCTAAAAAATCCTAAGTGATAGTCTATCCACTATTCTAGATCTCTTCATTTCCCCTAATAAGAGTGGATTTGTTAAGGGTAGGAATATTCAAGATAATACTCTCCTAGCCCAAGAAATGGTTCAAGCTATCGGGAAAAAAGTTCATGGGAATAATGTTATCATCAATTTAGATATGGAAAAGGCCTATGATAAAGTCTATTGGACATTTCTATGTCAAGCTCTTAGAAAATTTGGTTTTAATGAGTTATTTATTGACTTGGTTTGGAGAATTATCTCAAATAACTAGTTTTCTATTAATATCAATGGCCAAAGCAAAGGCTTTTTTCATTCATCTAGAGGTCTTAGACAAGGAGAACCATTCTCTCCAAGTCTCTTTATTCTAGCTACTGAAAGTCTTAGTAGAAACATAGATAAGATTTTTCTTTCAAAAAAAGCCATTCCCTACTCTCATCCTAAAAATTGCCAACTTATTTCTCATTTAGGCTATGTAGATGATGTTGTTATCTTTACAAATGGAGGTTGTAAAAGTTTAAAAGCCATTATCAATATATTAAAGCAGTATGAAGATACCTTAGGACAAACAATGAATTATTCCAAAATTTCCTTTTATGTGGACAACAAAATCAGCCCCGCTAGGAGAAAATCCATAGAAACATATTCTGGTCTGAAACATAAAAAATTACCTATAAAATATTTAGGTTGCTATCTCAATAAAGGAAGAAATAAATCGATTCAATTTTCAGAATTAATTTCAAAAAATAGAGACAAACTCAACATTTGGTCTTCAAAATTGATCTCTCAAGCAGGTAGAGCTGTGCTTATAAGACATATTCTAACTTCTATCCCTGTTTACACATTATCAGTTCTTAACCTTTGTAAAATTATTTTGAAAAGATTAAACACTATATTTTCTAAATTCTACTGGTGAGGTACAAAGAAATAAAATCCATATCAATGGTTAAAATGGCAGGAAATATATTGTTTCCCCTTTGAAGAAGGAGGTCTAAATTTTAGAAGTTTAGATGACATCATTACAGCCTCTAGTCTAAACTTTTTTTGAAGTTCAAATTTGATGAAGGTCTTTGGACAACCTTCATAGGACAAAAATATCATAAAGGTTTAAATATTATAACAGGATCAAACATTGCCAAAAGATTAGCAAAAATATCGCAGTTAGCAGAGAATTTCATTGATGAAGAAAATAAAAGATGGACTCCTTCATTTACTAGAGAATTTTCTATGAAATGTGCTTTTAATTCTTGCAGGAAGTCAAGGCTTTCTTCACTAAGTTGGAAAATAAATTGGTCATGTGAATGTCTAATGAAAATTTCAAGCTTCATTTGGAAACTTCTTAACAATTTAGTTCCATTTGAGAATGAAATACAGAAAGCTGGCATTAGAATAGCTTTAGTTTGTAGACATTGCTTCTTAAATGAAGACAATTCTCAACCTGTTCTATTAGAATGCAATCTAGCTAAAGAAGTTTTGACTTATATCTTTAAAATGTTTGGATTGATCCTTAACTCTCTCTCTTGCAAATCTATGTTTCTATCTTGGTGGATGATAGTTAACAAAAGGGATTATCAAAAAACTTTGTTTGCTCTTATTCCTAAGATAATTTTTTGAGAGCTATGTAAGGCTAGGAATAAAAAAATTGTTCGATAATATTAGTTCATCCTCTACCTGCATTATACATTAAGTGATTAAGCTAACAAATTCTATCCTTTATAACATGAAACATTATGATAAAATCAAATAAGAAGATAACCAAATTGTTAACTATTTTAACATTAAAACTTCCCCTAAAAGTTTCCATATTTTCAAATGTGTATGGACTAATCCTCCTATAGGTAAATTTAAATTAAATATTGATGGTGAATCTAAAGGCAACCTTGGTCCAAGTGGTACTGGAGGTGTCATTAGAGATTCTGCAAGAATGTTTATTGCAGGTTTTGGGAAGACTATTGGTTCTCAAAACTCTTTCTTAGAAGAAGCTATGGCTTTAAAGGAAGGTCTGCTATTAGCGTCTCTTTTACATATTCAAAAGGTAATCATTGAAACAGATTGAAAATTAATCATAGAAGTTGTTCAGAAGAAAGCTAAACCTCCATGGCAAGATCAATCAATTCTTGGAAGCATTCATCTATCAAATTAAATGGAAATTACTCATGTTTGGAGAGAAATAAATTTAGTAGCCGATTTTCTTGCTTCAAGGGCTGCTACAAACAACATTGATACTATATATTGGAAGTTTGAACCTCTTACTCACCTAGCAAAAGGCCTCCTAAAGATAGATAGTCTACATCTTCCTCAAATAAGACATAGAATCAAAAAATTATAATGGGGTTTAGATAAATCCCCAAGTTTGTTTTTTAGTAGAAGTCTTCATTAAATGTAACGGGGTTATGATAAAGCCTCAGATTTCATTAATTCTTCTAGAGTATTGGACCCGATCTCTAGAAGTAAGGATATCTTGGGTTTGTTTGAGCTACGGAGAGGCAGTTTCTCCTTTATTTTAATAAAATTTGTGGGGGTACCGTCCCTCTTTGTTTAAAAAAATTTAAATAATTAGACCTAGTCTAGTTTTTTACATCAACAGGAACCATGGTGACACGGGATCTAAATTTTCTAGGACCTCTTCTAAGATCATAACAAAATGCCCTAAGGTGACATTTCTTACCACAATGCGGACAAATGTAAACACGAGGAATGTTACCTACGAATTGAACTTGCCTAACGTCCTTAGTAGTTGTTGACACTCTAAAACAAATGTTGGTCTTGAATTTAGAAGAGAAAGAATTAGAATTATTAATGTCATTAACAATTCGACTTGAATATCTTAATTGATCTTTTAACTTGAAAACTCCAGACTCAAGAAAATATTTAGACTCTGTAAACATTAAGGACTCTTTTATCAAAATTTTAATAATATTTAGAAGGATATTTCGCTCCCAATCAATGTAAGCAAACTTATCCCTAAGAGTCTTTTCACGTGCCCTTAAATCCTCAAATAATTTATCATTATCTACTACGGCTCCTTCACTAACCCTAGTCTCAAACTTCTTAAAGTCGTTTAATTCGCCCTCTAAAACACGGACTATATCATCACTATGTTTCTTAGACACTTCTAAAATATGAAAATCATGTTTCATATCCTTAATATTCTCACGAATGATATCTCTTCAAGTTTGAAATGTTTGAAAATATTCAATTTCTTCTTTTAAGCGAATAAAATATTTTTCAAGAAATTTAACTCTTTTTGAAAATTTTGATTTCAAATGAGTTAGCTTTTATATAGGATTATGAAGCTCATTAAACTCCAATCGAATATTAAAATCATCATCATCACTGAACACATTAGACAACTGATCATTATCATGACCCATCAAGAGAAACAAAAAAACTCAAGAGAGAGATGTAGACAACCAAAAAAACCCTAAAAACAACATGAGATTGTGGATCAACACAACAACTCAATGCACCCGCTCTGATACCACTTGAGAGTCCTATAACACTAAAGGTTTTGTATATGGACAGGGTTAAAAAAAACCAAACTACTATTTTAAAAAATTTCACGTTTAGGTTCAATTAAACAAATTAACTCAGTTTAAACATAACACCGATTAAACGAAAATTATGTTATACATATTAAGCATTTTTATCTTAACCTAAAACATGCTTCTAGGTGATAATAGGATAAAATAAAATCAATCAAACAATACGCCAATGTATGAGGAAAACCCACAATGGGAAAAATCTCGAACGACCTAGCCACACAAATTTCATTATGTAAGGAATTACAAAGGACACGACAGTAAACATACACAACAACCTTGATACCCTCGCTAGCCTTGATGTTCTTCGTTCCTCAACCTTCACCACAGTGACACGTAGGAATCAATCCACAAAGATGCCACAATGTGGGATCCACACAAACGTTGGTATCCATTGAACATGCTTAGTAACCGTCTGTGGATTGAAACACGAAGTCCGCCGCTTTTTCACCACAACATAGAGTCCATCGTGTGTAAATAGCAACAAGTATGAATTCCACAGCACATAACGAATACTCAGATATGAAGAGTATTAAACTAAGGTGCGCAAACAATCTCAAAGCTTATATGAATTGAAACTTGGATCTTAAATAAGATGGGTAAAAACTAGGATTTTGAGGCTTTTGGATGTGTGTAGGAAGTTGATTTTTGCCAAAAGTCTCAAGTAAAATTAAGGCCAACTCTACTTTATATAAAAAAAACACGTTTTCGAGGTGTCACGTTTTTTGAGGACTCGTTCCAACGAAGATGAAATCTCATTCGAACAAAATAGACATGCATTCGAACGAACATGCCAATCTCGTTCGAACATACTTTGAACGATATTTTTCTTAGATATAGAAATTTCTCGTTTGAAGGTCGTTCTAATGATATTCTCATCTCATTCAAACAAACATAGTAAAGTTATTTGAATGACTCAAAAAGAAATTAATTTTTCTTCAAAACCTCTTAAAAAAAACCTTAAAACAATATTTATACAAACACTTTTAAAAACAACACCCGATTCTAAATATCCACAGATTAAAAATATCCATTTATACCTGAAAGATCCTTGAACGCTGAAGACGAAACACGAAAAAATGATGTACAACTCTAACTTGTCTTGTACAATAATGGCCATCAATAATATACTTCATAGGCTGGAAAGAATAAACACACTTAAGTACCAACTTATGATTAAAAGCTTTTGTCCAAACACATAATAACCAAAGCATACAAATTGACTCAATTAAAAAATTTATCCTTACAAATATCCCCATTTGGTTATTCCAGGAAAAAAACACAAAATTAAAACATATGGGTCATGAATATCTCTAAAAGAATCAATTCCCAACCCCAAAAGAAAAAAGTACAGACAGTTAACAGACGCACGTTGAGTAGCTTTGCTCTTATGTAAACTTTGCCACATCGTTGCAAACCTGCACACTTTAAACGCCTTCAAATGCAAAGAAAATATATATATAAAAATATTAATCCGCATAATAATAAAACCTCCACCTTTGTCTAACAACCTCCACCTAAGTTAGGACACCTTGCCTAAGGTAAAAATCTCCCTCGGACTATAAAGATTGAGATACCATTTATCCTCATTTTTGTTTAGGAATAGATAAAGATGCATAATAAAACCAATTCTCTCCAATATAACCATTACTCGCCTTAAATGAAACATGGGTAAGCATAAAAAAAAGCATATATGGTGCAAAGTGTAACAAGTAATGACAGACACAATGTGGCAGCACAAGTACAAATAGTCCAAACAATGAACAAAGGATGTCTATTTAGATGCAAAAATTGAAGCATAATATATCAATATGACCATCAAGAATACCAATTTAAAACTACTTAAAACTTAAGGAAAATCTATGGAATACATTGAATAAATGTAAATGTAACGACTCAAAACAAAAGATACCATTTATATAAATATGCAAAAGATACCAATGACACACACACACACACACACACACACACACAAATATATATATATATATATATATATATATATATATATATATATATATATATATATATATATATATATATATATATAAGTATAAACACCCCAAACAAGACACAAAATACATAAGTTTTTTACTCTAGCATAGTATCGATGTGTCTAAGCCAAGGTGATATAGAGTAAAGGGGTATGAACTTGTAAAAGAGAAATATGACCCAATAACTCAAAAATGTCCAAGGAGTTCTATTTGACTACATCAACTTTATTAAACAAAGATTTAGCCTCATAGTGAAAGATAAAGTGAACTCAGAATGGACAAACAGGCATAGTGCAAAATAGCTTAGAAAATATTGATGATTCTTAAATCAATAGCGTTAAAAACATGAATTAACTAGGTCTCCATGTGCAAACCCATTGATTGTAAACTTATAACACCATCAAAATTATAGATATTCAATCTTTTACACCCATTTTTTTGAAGATATCAATTTTAAGTAATCAATTAAACAAATTTGGCCTTGGCAATATTATTTTTCTTTTTCCTCTTAATTTTTTTTGCTCTAGCCAAAGGTGGCCTTTCATGCAAGGAAGACTTCTCCCTTCGTAGACCTTTTTTGTGCACACTCAAAATTTTAATAAACTAATAAACTCATGGGCAATGGTTCTTACATGGACAAATTCTCCAATCAAATATATATGTATATGACTAGACTGTTAGGAGAACACCTCACTTAGATAATATAGTATATGAAGTTAAAATACAAAAGCGCTTGTGCATGCGTGTGCGAAGGCATATGCAATGTGAATTTATTAAGCGAATAAAAGTCTAATTACTTCATCAAAGTATTAAAAATCATAGTCAAATGTCCTACTCACATAGATACTTGGAAGGAAGTGAATATAAAAACATTGATATGCCACACAAAATGTGTAAAACTAAACTATATATAAACAAAAAAAACTTTTTGAATTTTTAAACATTTTAAAAAATGACACCACTTGAAAACAAAACTCAAAAGAAAAACATAAATATTTTTTTTTTATTTTTCACAATAAGACCCAAAAGAGAAAATCATAATACAGAAGACTCAAACGTTATACAACTAGCAAAAAAATATAACATGAAGTACAAAAGCTGGTGTATAAAAACAAGCAAACACAATCAATCATTAGATTTAGCATGCGAAGTATCATGTCCAAGCATGCGAGAATCAACCAGTCTAACATTCGAGGCCTCTAAAAATAATTTCCTAACCCAAATAGATAAATACTTGATGCCTCAAGTTTTAGGAATTGTTGTGAATTTTATTAAATAACGCAAGTGTACGAGCTATTATAGAATAACGAGTGTAAGTACGGGTCGAACCCATAGAGATTTGTCAATTTTTCATTCAAATTAATTGTGACTGTCCAACTAGACTAAGTGGGATAGAGAATGATTATGAACTACACTAAATAAAAGCAACTATGATAAACGAGGGTAACACAAGATATTTATAAACAATTAAAAAATAATTAGGATTCGGGGTCCATTTATCACGTAACTAATATTGCATACTAATTTAATGTTTTCATTCCCTTTTTATAACTCAAATTAAACCGACTATCGCCGTGTTTAATTTGGAAAATATGACGGTCGTGATCAAAATATATTAAACGTCTCTAATAGATGGCTAAAATCCATATTCCCTTAGAAAATACAAGTTTTAAAATTCGCAAATGTATTTAAGCATGGACTATCAAAACAATCAAAGTGAAAGCATAATCCATAAAAAATTACTATTTTTAAATCTCAAAACTTGATTTGACAAAACAATATTGAAGGTTCTAAAACACACTGTCGTGTCGCTTTAAAATGAATATCGAATCTTTAATAACAATTAAAACAAGTAGGGAATAAACAACGATAAAATTAATGTGACAATATTACCTAACTATGATAAACTTCACCCTACTCCTAATATAAGAATCAAGCTACCATAATGAAAGAGAAATTTCAGGAATGAGTAGAGATCTTCATTAATAAACCAAACTTACAAATAGTTATCTCACAACAATCTTCAATCCTTCAAAAAAATGATAAAAACTTGGCCCTCAAATTGATTACAATCACTCAAAGTTGCTCCCTGAAATACTCCACGAAATTCCTCTCTAGTTGTCTCCGAAATTATGAGCCCAAGGGTCCTTTTTATAGGACAAGTGGTGAGGTATTTGAGTTGTGGTGGGACTCTTTCTGATTGGCCGAATGGTGTTGGTAGCTATCTCTCCACCTCTTTAATCTTTGGATCGTGATAAGGGACAAAATTTCCCCCCACTCGAAAACTCTTATCTTTTCTTACTGAACACGTATGCCGAGTTTCGTCCAAATCGGAGAATACAAATTTTCGACTTTTTTACGAGTTCACGTGTAAAAACAGTTTTTTTTTTCGAGCGACCATAAAAATCAACTTTTTTGTGCCTTTTTTGAATTGATCATCAATTTGCACCAAATTCCATCTTTACCTGCAAAAATTTCACTAGGCAACTTTTTTCCCAAATTAGAACTAGGATATTATAAAATTATCGAAGTGCCCATTTTTGACTTAAAATTGCCATTTTCAATATGAACTCAATCATTTTTGCATTTTTTCCGGTTTTTAATAAAATAGTCCTAACAACTTATTAAATACACTAAAATGGGACTAACAAAGTATAAATTTGGGTATAAAATATACAAAATAATGTACTCATCAAATACCCCCAAACCTAAACTTTGCTAGTCCTCGAGCAAAACTAAAATTTAAAATCTAACTCACTTTCGTATGAATCATGATTGCACTTAGCATGTGCAACAAGCTGTTAAATCACTAGGTTACCCTAATGGATGAGTTTTGTCTCGTGAGGGTTTGGAGTGAATATACCCACAAAATTCAAAAAATTTGACTCAATATAAAAGACTCAAAAGTAATATAACTAAGTTTGAATGCAAACTTCATAAATATAGTAGAACTTCACTTTTCAATCTCAACTTATCGTGTGCGTGTGCATAGCCAATATACCGTCCATTTCAAAATAGTTAATCGTTACATTTCTTACCCGAAAGTTCGTTTTGATTTCAAAATCTCATGGGATGCACTCACAATCGAACACTTGGAAATGGGTTATTTTCTCTTGGTATATGTGAATAAAAGAGTAAAATTATATGAAAAATTTCACATATACATGATCAAAAACGGATTTTTATTTTTTATAATTGATGAATATGATCTCATGAATGGAAAATCGATTACTTGTTGAAAACGTTGAATCGCACAATAGATCTTATACATATTCTCTCCACACTATAACTAAGTTCCCTTGAGATCGATTAGGACTTTCTTTGATTGTATTGTAGGCTCGAGTTTGGCTAGAAAGAATGGTTTTTTGGAGTTCAAAATTTCTGAGTATAGAGATTTTTCGGTAATTTGACTTTAAGGCACTTTTTCTTCTAAGCTCTATTTTTCTTTTCTCTTTCCTTTTTCTTTTCAAACTCGCACATTTTTTTTTCATTTTTTTTTCTTTCTTTCTTCCCATTTTTTTCACAAATTCTTGCAACCTCATTTTATTTCGTTTTCGCCCCTTTTTTTATTGTAATTTTACCCCCGTATTCTCAGAAAATGGGTATAACTTCTTTTATGGGCTTTTAACTCCCAGTTGGAGTTGGGCAGGATAATGAGTTTTCAACAAAAAGGCTTATTTTCTTTTTGGCTCAAATGGGCTTGCAATGGAATAATGTAAAAAAGTCGGTTTAGGCCTAATTTTTGAGCTTTCAAACGATGGCCTAATCTCATTTCTCAAGTTTGATTAAGTTGATTTATGTCTTAAGACGACTTACTAAGACTTCTAGTGCTTAAGATTCCCATTTTGATCTTTTGTTTTCAATAATCGAACAAAACAAAGAATTTGAGATCATCAACAAATTTATCACTGAAGGAAAGTTTGAGCTGTTTTAACTCGGATTGATTTATATATCTCTAAAACGATGAATGACACAATATCTCACCGAACTAAAATCTCCACATTTATTCGTGAAGCAATTGACTTTCACCTCAATATCCATTTTCGATCATATTATTCGGCTAATGTGTAAAAATTTCATAAGTTGAGAGATCCATGAATCAATTCTATATTAAGAAATCGTTTCAAAACTCAATTATATTGAAAATATTTTTGAATTTCTGAATATTTTCTCATTTGTTTTTTCAAAACTATCATCCTTACCCCCAAACCCAAATTTTACATTGTCCTCAATGTATGCTCAAATAAAAATATGGACAAAGAAAATAAAGTAAAGAAGTAAAATGATGACACATGTTAACTAAAAAAATAACAAAAAGAAAAAAAATACACAAACACATGACAATTACCATCATCACCATAAATTAATAATCGACCGAGTTGTGGTCATTCCAATTAAAAAACTTTATAGCACTAAGTGCCAAAACATCATAAATTTTAGATAATGACCGCACAACACAAATTTCAACCATAAATCCATGGTCATAATGGTGTGCACTGACATTATCAATAATAAACAAATTTGACTCGGTCGATACATCACATGTGGGTAATAAATTGCAATAAGGACCCAAATATTTACTATCTTTTTTTTCTAAAATAATCACGTAAAATTGGGGATGCATACTCTACTTCAAAATATGAGACTTTATGAAAAGCGCGGGAAGAAAAGGTATCACGGGGCGATACGCTTTCTTCATAAAAAATAGGAGGACCGTCATAAATACTTGAAGTGTCACTAAAATTAGATAACGAATCCTCAAATAAATTCTCCCACATATAAAAAGAATCAACATTTTTCTCAATTAAATGAGGAGAAAAATCTTGACAAACATTAACATTCAAATCACTACAAGTATTACGTGTGTCAAGATTGTCAAAAATTTCCCCCTCACAAAATTGATTATCCCTATTTAATTCATAATTATTTTTATAAATAGCATCATTATACCATTTGTTTACCTTTTTCTAATTGATACACTTTGGTTGACAAATAGTAATTACAGGGGTTGGATTCTCATTCATACCTTCTTTAATTTTTAAAATGACTACGGACCCATCTGACTCAAATTGAAATACGTAATCATCTAAATTTTCAGTATTTTGTCAAAACACGTCCACAGGATCAATTGAGGAATATAAGAAAGATGACGGGATAACAATATGGGAATCACCCATTTCAATTTATAATGCACGATTTATTTATTATTTTTTGAGTTTTTTTAATGCAAAAGCAAATATAATTGACTCAAAATCTAATTAGACAACCCATACTTTTTGACAAGGGAGAATTTAAAAGACGACCAACTACGGTTATCGCCTCAAATCTCGCTTTTTCCTCCAGGTAGGTGGTCGATACAAAAACTCATTAAAAACCACCAATCCTAGACAAGGTAAAACAAAATCGATTTGATAAGTTCGCGTTGAAGTACCTTTTAATTCTACCCTCGATAAGAGTTTTTCCCTTAAGTCAATTTATGCAACGTGCTAATTTAAATGTGAAATTAAACCACATAGGAGCACACAAAACGTACCTACAACGTGGACTTTTTACGGTCACTTGTTTACGTCGGGACGAAGTTTAAGTTGGCGTCGATCGGGGGGAAAATTCTCCTACGTTTCTATTGTCTCCGAGAGTTCCTTGTGCTCGTGGCAAGATTACACAAGTTTCTTCACGTTCGCTCATCGTGGCACACTTTTCTGAATTTTTCTTCACTTTTGCTTTTTAATTTTTTTTTAATGTGCTTGAAAAAGAAAAGAAAAAAAACACAAAAGAAACTACACCCAACGTAAAGTGCGACACGAAAAAAAGTAAAGAAAGAAAAGAAAAGAAAAAAAATAATACGACACACGCACTAGTGGTGTATTTAACACAAAAAATAACAAAGCACACTTTATGAAGCAATTTTTTTTTGTATATTCTGTAAATAACAGAATTACTAAAAGGAATAAAAATATATATATATATTTTTTTATTTTTCATTTTTTTATTTTTTTGGACTACCTGCTAAAAAAACTATTCTGGAAATTTTCAAAAAAATATGTTTTTGTTTTTTCGAGTTTTTTATTTATATTTTTTTATTTTAGGATAAACTAGTGCAAAAAGTTAAAAAAACACAAGTCCGAAAGTCACAATTCTTAAAAAAAAATGGAACAAATCCTCGGCAACGGCGCCAAAAACTTGTTATCAATTTTATAAAGTACCGTAAGTGCATGGGATATTATAGAATAGCGAGTGTAAGTACGGGTCGAACCCATAGAGATTTGTCAATTTTTCATTCAAATTAATTGTGACTGTCCAAGTAGACTAAATGTGATAGAGAATGATTATGAACTACACTAAATAAAAGCAACTACGATAAATGAGGGTAACACAAGATATTTCTAAACAATTAGGAAATAATATGATTCGGGATCCATTTATCACGTAACTAATATTGCATACTAATTTAATGTTGCCATTCCATTTTTATAACTCAAATTAAACCGACTCTCGTTGTGTTTAATTCGAAAAATATGATAGTTATGATCAAAATATTGTTAATGTCTCTAATAGACGGCTAAAATCCCTATTTCCTTAGAAAATACGAGTTTTAAAATTCGCAAATGTATTTAAGCATGGACTATCAAAACAATCAAAGTGAAAGTATAATCCATAAAAAAATACTATTTTAAATCTCAAAACTTGATTTGACAAAACAATCTTGAAGGTTCTAAAACACACTCTCGTGTCGCTTTAAAATGAATATTTAATCTTTAATAACAATTGAAACAAGTTGGGAATAAACAACGATAAAATTAACGTGACAATATTAACTAACTATTATAAACTTCACCCTACTCCTAATATAAGAATCAAGCTACCATAATGAAAGAGAAATTGCAAGAATGAGTAGAGATCTTCATTAATAAACCAAACTTACAAATAGTTATCTCACAGCAATCTTCAATCCTCTAAAAAAGGGATAAAAACTTGGCCCTCAAATTGATTACAATCACTCAAAGTTTCTCCCTGAAATCCTCCACGAAATTTCTCTCTAATTGTCTTCGAAATTATGAGCCCAAGGGTCCTTTTTATCAGACAAGTGGTGCGGTATTTGAGTTGTGGTGGGACTCTTTCTGATTGGCCGAATGGTGTTGGTAGCTATCTCTCCACCTCTTTAATCTTTGGATCGTGATAAGGGACGGAATTCCCCCCCCCCCCCACTCGAAAACTCTTATCTTTTCTTGCTGAACACTCATGCCGAGTTTCTTCCAAATCGGAGAATAAATATTTTCGACTTTTTTACGAGTTCACAAGTGTAAAAACAACTTTTTTTTCGAACGATCATAAAAATCTTCTTTTCCCCCCCCTTTTTTGGATTGATCATCAATTTTCACCAAATTCCATCATTACCTGCAAAATTTTCACTAGGCAACTTTTTTCACAAATCAGCACAAGAATATTATAAAAGTATCGAAGTGCCCATTTTTTACTTAAAATTGCCATTTTCAATATGAATTCAATCATTTTCGCATTTTTTCCTCTTTTTAATAAAATAGTCCGAAGAACTTATTAAATACACTAAAATGGAACAAAAAAAAGTATAAATTTGGGTATAAAATATATAAAATAATGCACTCATCAGGAACCATTGTGACACGGGATCTAGACTTTCTAGGACCTCTTCTAAGATTATAATAAAACGCCCTAAGGTGACATTTCCTACCACAATGCAATCATGTGTAAACACTAGGAATGTTACTTATGGGTTGGCCTTGTTTAACGTTCTTGGCAGTAGTTGACAATCCAAAACAAACATTGGTCTTAGCTTTAGCAGCGAAAGAATTCGAATTATCAAAGCCAATATCAATGCGACTTAATTCTCTAAATTCATCTTTTAACTTCAAAACTCTAGACTCAAGAAAATATTTAGACTCTCAAATGTTAGGGAATCCTTCTTCAAATTTTTATTAATACCTATAAGGTTATCTCGCTCCCCCTCAATGTAAGAGAACTTATCCCTAAGAGTCTTTTCACATGCCCTTAAATCCTCAAACAATTTATCATTATCTACTTCAGCACATTCATTAACCCTAGTCTCAAACTTCTTAGAGTCCTCTAATTCACTCTCTTAAATACGAACTCTATCATCACCTTCTTTCTTGGATACTTCCAAAATTTGGAAATCAACTTTCATGCCATTAAGCTTCTCACAAATGATGTCTCTTTGAGTTTGGAAAGTTCACAAAAATTTAATTTCTTCTTTTAAGCAAAAAATTATTTTTTAAGAAATTTAAATCTTTTTGCAAACTTCAAATTCAAACAAGTTAAATTTTCTACCCGATTTTGAAGCTCATTAAATTCCTCTCGAATATCAAAATCGTTATCATCGCTAAACACTTCGGATAACTTATCACTATGATGACCCATCGAGAGAAACAGATAAACTCTAGAGAGAGATAAATAATCGAATAACCTTTAAACAACACTAGACTGCGTATCAAAACGATAACTTAGTGCACTATCTCTGATGCCACTTGAGAGTCCTATAACACTAAAGGGGTTCTATATGGACAAAGTTAAAAAATAAGCAAACCACTATTTAAAAATAATTCAATTTTAACTTCAATTAAATAAATTAACCCAGTTTAAACATAACACCGATTAAACGAAAGTTGTGTTAAATAGATTAACCAATTTTATCTTAACATAAAATATACATCTAGGTGATAACAAGATAAAATAAAATCAATCACACAACATGCCAATGTACGAGAAAAATCCCCAATAGGAAATGCCTCAGATGGCCCAGCCACGTAAATCTCAGTATGTACAAAATTACAAAGTACGCAATAGTAATCTTACATTACGACCTTGACACCCTCGCAAGTCTTGATGCTCTTCCTTCCTCAACCTTAACCACAGCGACACGCAGGAGTCCACTTGTAAATTTTTCTCAACGTGTCAGTATACCCACAAATAGGTATCCACCGAATAGGCTTAACAATCGTATAAGGATCGAAACACGGATGTCGCCTATCAGAGTGATTTTTGATTTTGACCGATATATTTTCTTTTTGACTTTGGTTGCGCCGAATGTTGCCAAGTGGACAAAAACAAATGGTAAAATAGGACAAAAAGTACCTTTCATATATTATCGCAAGAGAATATCCCTTTGGCTTGCACACGCCACGTCAACCCTAATGTTTAGCCATAAACATAGCACCTTTGTAATACCCTATTATCTTATGAGTATTTAAATCAAAGAGTAATTTAATAATAATAATAATAATTTTTCAAAGAACCATATTTAACTTTGAAATTTTTTATGTGTTATAATGAAAAATATTAAAATTATAAAGTTGAATAAAGGTAAATATTTTGAATTCATGAGACTTATAAAGGTGAATAGTATTTTTAATTAGAATTCGTTTAATCGGCCTAATTGAACGAAAGATTGTTTAATTTGTTTAATTGAGTTAGTTACTTTAATTGCTAATTAATGTAAGTGTTAGTATTTTTATGTAATATTGATTAAGTGGTTTAGTATTATAAGGTAATGAGTTAATTAGACCATGTGATTTATACTTGGGCTCAAAGATAAAGAAAGTGAATAACTTACTTGGGCTAAAGAAAACTTTTATTTGGGTCGTAATATGAGTGGGTCTAAACGTTAAATATGAATAGCTAAGGGTAGGGTTTCTTTTTTCTTTGGAGGTCCGAACCATTTAGGCCTCATTCTTTGTTTAAGACGGCGACAATATTGATGTGGATCATGTTGTGAAAGGATGATACCAGTAGTTGAGAGAGAAAAAAATATAAATAAATAAACTTAGTAAGGCCATCTCCAATGGGAAGTCTAAATGTATACATTTAGACTATTTCAGCTCACAGTGGGTAATAGATTGTGTACATTTAGGAGAGAGAAGTTCTGACGAGAATGTAAATCTGGATGGCCGGTAGACATTATGTAAAGGGGGGGTCCCACATCTGGGCGGGAAAGTTTTAGCCGCCCAGCATGTGGGCGGTAGAGTGTCATCCGCCCAGATCCTCCAAGAATTAAAAAAAATAATAATAATTAGCCAAACGGTTGGGCGGCTAAATGTCCCCCGCCCAGGGTGGTCCCTACCCCTGGGCGGTTAAAAGTCTCCCGCCCAGCACCATTTTACACCTTTCCCATTGTGGAATCACACTCAACAATCTACCCAAAACAATATAAATACCCATTGTTTGTGCACTGCCCATTGGAGATGGCCTAAGGGCGAAAGGGACAACTCCCTTGGTTTTATGCGACGACTAGCATTAATGGAGCAGAGTTCCTCCTTTTACCTTCCCGGGTACAACAATGATCACGAGAGAAGTTAGAAAAGGGCCTATGATTTGATTTGACTCTTTCATTTATGTTTAAAGTTTTGATGGTCAGTGGGAAAAACTAATAATGGTAGTAATAGTCCACAAGGGGCTGGGTCAAAATCGAGAAATTGATGTTGGGCTTGATATTTTAAATGCAGTGCTGACATTGAGGGGGGAGGAATAGTAACGATATTTTTATTACATTTAGCAAAATGACGCACTATACAATAACACGATACGACACGATATGATACAAAATTATAAGTTAATGTGTTTAGTCTTATCGGATCAATATGGTAGATCCGTTATCATAACGGGTCGTGTTTGGGTTTGTACTCTTACACGATTAAACTCGTTTATATCCATTATCACCCGTTAGTGGTACCGGGTTTTATTGGGTCGTGTGACCCCAACTGATATTACACCCATTATAACCCAACCCGAACTAATATTACACCTGAACTAATATTACACCCATGGGGTATTAACGTGCATTAACGGGTAAGATAGGGTCACCCAACCTGTTACCCGTTAATATTAATGGGTGTTAACGGTTCGGGTCATTTACTCGTTAATATTAACGGGTCATGTTTGGATATTATCATTGGACCCATTAGTCTTAACGGGTCGTGTAAGGGTTAAGGGTGTTTTCACCCATTAACCCGTTAACACGACCCGTTGATAACTCTAATTTTTATTGGTGCCCAATCACTACCTCAAAATCAATCCATTAATTTTACGTTCTTCCCAGACTACTTGTAAATTACAAAAACCTTACCCTGACTTTGGAGATTTAAAAAGGAGGGTTTCAAATGGTACAAAAAGTATTCCAAAGTGAGTTTTAAGGACTAGTTTCAATGACTTTTAAAGGGATTCTTCACTAACACGAGACTTGGAGATTCAGACATTTTTTAGGCAAGTAACTTTCTACTCGTCTCCTTCTATGTGTGTATTTATTAAATTCACATAAACTAAATTTTTGTGTTAAAATTTATTAGTGACCCTTAAGAAATTGTGCAATCCTAAATTATGTTATATTAGGTGGATTGAATAGTTTCGTACCTTAAAAATAGAAGTTGAGCCTATTAGTTTGCGAAAATTAATTATTGATCCCAATGCATGAAATTGATTTTTTGGTGTAGACCCCGTTTGTAGTATTTGACAATCTGAGATACGAGGATAGACGAGGCAAACTTAATTTAGAATAAAAGGTTCTGAAAGTTCATTTGCTTACTAGGGTTGTACCTTATGCTTTAAAAGTAGTACTTTTGATACGTATGTTCCAAATTGATGAGATTTGTTACGAGGCTCTTATTCATGTTGTAATAAACAATGTGAATATATTATAATTAACGTGGGACAATTGATACACTTTAATGGACGCCTTATGATGTAGCATACCCATGAAAAATAATTATGTGTTTCTTTTATGTAAGAACTCAATATGAACCCATGTTTGAGATGATGTTATTATTGATGCACGTTTTGCTATGTAAACGTTAGAAGAGTACACGAATCTATTGTGATTTGGTTTGGTTGTTTAAATGTAGTGATGGATTAATTCGAAGATTTCACGCGTAGACATTTAAATTCTTGTTCGATTTTGGCATAATGAACCTTAAATAAACTATCTTAATAACTACTCTACCTAAACCTAAGTGTATCGGGAGACGTCCCATACACGTCGTTTGGAGTCGGATAGGAGTGACGACTTAAAATCATTAATGACATTTATACACTTTCAATTTTATGATTTTCGTTACGAGGAATCACTTGCATGATGTTTATCCCTTTTAGTTCTTTACGAAATCATTTAAAAATGTATAATGAATCCCAAATGGTATAACCGAGTCGGGGTAATTGGAGTAATTGAGTTTGAGTAGTTCTCTCAGAGAAATAATTACGGGTAAAGATGTCAATATTAATTGAACATGTTAAATGGAAATGAATGGTTGGCTATTATGGAAGAACACCCCAATATTATGATTTGTAAATTTTTGACCATGCGAATAACAGGTGGCGTTAGGGCATAAAACGTGATGTTTATGGTTTATTATGATCTATGAATCCCAACCATGCAAATAATAGGTGGTGTGAGGGCGTGAGACGTAATGTTTATAAATTATTGTGTTATGTGTATTCTCGACCATGCGAATACCAGGTGGCATGAGGGTGTGAAATGTAATTATTTAAACTTAGTGTATCACATGTTTATGAGATGGCCGAGATGAAGCGCTAGTCGGTTACATGGTAATTAATTAATGAGCATAATTGATCAATGAAAGTAATTGAGATTAATATATGTGATTGCTTAAACTTGGCATACCGCATGTATTTGAGATGGTCGAGATGAAAGGGGCGCATGCCAGTTACCTGTTAATGAATTATTGAGCATGTTGATTACTTACTGATTAGTTAATGAGAATGATTAATTAATGGTATGAAATGAGATAATTTTAATATATATTGTGAGACTATGTTTATGGATTGGGTCGTTCATTAAATTATTAAATTATGACTTTATCATCTATGCATATAACTACTTTGAGTTGCGTAGCTAAGTTGCTTGCTAGGGTTTTAACACCCTTTTTATGGAAACCAAGTTCTAGGTTGGACCTCATACTTAGGTTGCCTTTCGATCTAGTCAGCGCGTGATATACATCTCTCAGGGTATTAGCTCTAGAGACATTGTAGTTCTATACCTCCTTATGTTATCATTTATCTTTTCAATCTAGCTTATATTGATATGTCTAGTTGTATGTTGAGACTTAGATGGCTTGTAATATTCATAGAATCTAGGGAGGTTGCACATATGTATTACTATTGAGACAAAATTATTTATAGATTAGGTTATTGGACATTATGAGTTATATTTGAGGATCTTCTCATCGCTTCCAAATTATGATCTATTATTTCATTTGATCTCTTCTTGCTGAGAATGATATTATTTTATTTCTATTATCCCATATGATTTTATATTTAGACTTGATCAACCTAAGTGTTAAATTACACGGGGTATTATAACCGTGAAAATGTCAAATCATACCATAACTTGAGCACTATTACCCTGCACAAATTCACACAGAAAATGGCATTCTCTCCCTTCTCTCTCCTTAGTACTTGAAGTGCTTGTCTTTTTACTCTCAAAGAATCATCACTCTTAAGAGATTCTATTCTTTTTGTTCTTATAAAAAAGTTATTATTTAATCATTGTATTCTCATATTGTAAACAAAAAGTTATCATTATATTGCAAACGTCGATTTTTGATTTACTTGCTGCTCTTGAAACTTTGAACACCTTGAAGTCTATTTCTATTGGTGTGGGTCACGCCTCACCCTTTCAGATTATTCATAGACCCCAATAAAACTACTCTCCTACATTAAACGACTCCGCTAGGGAGGTATTATCATTGCCATTGATAAAGAAGGTTATAACGTTTCAAAGCAATTGATTTTTTAAAGACACTCCAGTCGGCAATGGAGTCCATAGTGATCAGAAGACTAGTGAGGAAGTAATGGTCACCAGAGTGAGATCCTATGCTCCTTTAGGGGTCAAGCAAGCATAATAGCATCCCCATCGTTTAATGACATGAATTTAATGAGTATATTCATTGAGTTTTTAAGACAACACAATGTGGACCTGGCCAGTTTTGGCCAAGCTTATACAACACCAATAATGGACCTTATTGGAGGAAATGGTGCAAAAGAGATAAATCACCAGCCAGAAGAGTGGCAATGGAGCAGGTTGTGACTTCAGTATGTTCAACAGCTACAAAGAAGGTGGAGGCAAAGGAATCACCCTTCAAAGACATTACGATGGAAGAAGTGAAGAGGTTGATTTCCTCCCAACGAGAGTCACCGCTTATGTATTAAGAACTGTAGAACCCCTATCCAGATAACATTAATAAAAAAACATATCCTTGAAGAACTGCAAATGGCCAAGGTGTTGTAATGGAGGAGGCTAGCTGATGAGGCTAATACGGAATACTTGCAAACCTCTGACATTTGTCACACTTCTTCACATATTCAGCTACGTTCTTAGAAAGTGTCTTCCAAAAATATCACTGGGTGACAATCCTCTAAGCAAGAGATTGACCACCGATATGACTCACACAAGAACCTTCATGAACATATCGAAGGACGTAGTCTGTCTCGAAGGGGTGAACACATCTAAGCAATGGGAGTAGAAATCCTCTTTTGTAAAGTATGTATTCTATTATGGTGAACTTTGTTGCATGGTATCTAAGCCTTTTCCTCTCGACTTTGGACTCTAGAAGTTCCCCATCTCGAATGTACTTTATCAATAGGCCCATATAGGATTCTCTTAATTTCAAATTGAGTCAAAATGCCGTGTTACTCTCATCTTCCTCAATGCTCGACTTTGAAAATATCTTGACATATACTGTCCGCTTGATCTCTATTCTTGTTGTCGATGCCAACCTAGCCAGAGCATCGACTTGGATATTCTCCAATCTGGGAATCCTCTTTACTTTAACTTCCTTGAATTTCATTAACATATTTCTGATCCTAGCTAAGTACTTAGCCATATTCTCGTCTTTGGACTTATAGATTCCCAAAATTTAATAGACAACTAACTATGAGTCGATGTGGGATATCACTTGACCGATGTTAAAGGCTTTGGTAAGAGAGAGGCCTTCCAACAGCGCCTCATACTTTGATTTATTATCTGATGCCTTGAAGTTGAATCTCAAGGCATACTCAGTATCTATTTTATTCGGGTCCGAAAGTATCAACCCCGCGCCGCTGCCATTTTCACAAAATAATCCATCCCCTAGAGACTCCAAGTTTTTCCTCCCTCAGAGAGGGGAATTTTACACAAAAATCTATTTATAAATAGAAAATGTTTTTCAGTAGTATCGACCTATACAATATCGATCGGAGGGGTGTCGAACATAATCTCTTTTGGCACATCTCTTTATGCTCCTAATTCTTTAACATTTCCATCATTGGTCTCGGCCCATGTAAACTCGGCCACAAAATCTACTAAGTCTTACCCCTTAATTTCATTCCTTGGCTGATGGATAATGTTAAACTCACCTAACTGTACTGACCAGACTATTAACCTACCCTATTTATCGAGTTTATGAATGGCATGCCTCAGAGGAGTATCGATGAGTACCAGCATCATATGCGCCTAGAAGTACGATTTCATCTTTCTTGTGGCATGAATCAATGCGCAAGCCAATTTCTCTATCTTTGGGTAGTTGAGCTCGACCCCTTACAAGGCTTTGCTATTAAAATATATAGGCTTTTGAACTCCATCGTTGTCTCAGATAATGGTTGCACTGATAGTCGATTATGAGATGATTATATACAAATTTAACTTCTTTACATGAACTGGCCAAGATAGAAACATCGGAGAACCCATATATACCTTCAATTCTTAAAAAAATTTCGTGCATTCTTCATCCCAGACGAATACTTTTCTTAAGATCTTAAAAAATAGCAGACATTTGTCAGTCGCCTTTGAGATGAAATGATTGAAAACTGTGACTCGTTCGGTTAGCCTCTAGATATCTTAGATTATTTTTGACATCTACATGTCAATTAATGCCTTGATCTTCGAAGGATTTTCCTCTATCCCCCTTTGATTCACAATAAAACCTAAAAAAATTCCTGCGCCGAGACCGAAGTCACACTTGGACAGATTCAACTTCATCTTGTATTTGTCCATCGTATTAAAAGTACGTTCAAGGTGGTATACATATACTTTCATTATCTTCCCGATCTAGTCTTCGAATATCTTATTAACCAACCTCTGATAGGTTTCCCTTGCATTCTTCAAGACGAATGGCATGACTTTATATCATTAAGTTCCTTTATCTGTGATAAAGTAAGTCTTCTCAGTGTCATCCTCATACTTGAAGATTTGATTATACCCCGAATATGCATCCATGAAACTCATAGGTTACTGCTCGACCGTAGCATCAACCATCTGATCAATCCGAGGTAGTGCGAACCTGAATTCAAGTCACTGAATTCCATGCACATTCTCCACTTCCCATTTGATTTAGGCACGATGACAACTATATAGAGCCAATTAGGATATTACACCTCCCTATTGAATTAAGCTATCTAAAGTTTTTTACCTCGTTTTTAATTACCTCGTACCTATCTCTCATGAAAGTTCTACGCCTATATTTGAAGGGCTTCACTTTTTCAGCCGATGGTATACAATTTCGGGTTCAATCCCTAGCATATCTCCATCGCTATAGGCAAAAATACTTTGCCTTCTTCTCGGAAACTTCTCTAACTCTTCCTTGACCTCAGCTTTCAAGGATGAACCGATTTGGACGATTTTTCGTGACTCTCCTCATTGTGGATGATGGATTCTACCTCCTCAGTGGTGTAATGCCCCAACATGTATTTATGGGTTACCCATAATCAACCCAGTCCGACCCGAGCATTAGGTGTGAAGTGCAATGAAACAACCTATACAATGTCGTTAGTCCAGTTTTATTTTGATTAACGTTTCACTTTCTTAGCATGCGATTCCAATTTCAAGTTCAAACTAGGTGAGGGACACGTAAAATTAAAGAGGATACTTACCTGTTTAACGCTCTCAAAATATGAACCCGCACCCAACCTGTCGTAACAAAGATGAGGGTGTGAGCCAATGCCCAGTGGAAATATACAAAATGCAGTATATAAGCGAATGGAAAAAATAAGACTCTACACGTTATACATACGTGCACATGCAACTACCTTGTACATACATAGATAATTAGATATATACTTAATTCATGATACTATTTTACTTGCGAAAATGTTATTTAGTCTAATTAATTTACCTTAATCACATAAAGACTTTTTCTTTCTTAACTTGACATTTATCCCTCTATTTAACATACACGGTTAAATACTTGAAATCACTACACCTTGTTTAACCGAACTCATTCATTTATCGAAATTACCCTTTCCATCTAAAGCGATGCACATTAGTATTTTCATTGAAATTAACCTCTTTCAACACACGCGAACATTGTGTTAGAAAATAATTCTTCAACCTTTGAAAACCTTTCATAACACACCCTTGTGTTAATATGGTTTACACCTTCTTAGGTTTCTTAACTCACCCATATACCATTACACATTCCCTTTCATTTACTTTATGGACATTAATTAATTTACACATTTCTTATCCAGCTTAACCTTTATCGGAACATTTATTAATTCCTTCAAGTTAGGTTGTGTTAACATATTTTACCACACAATCCATTTCTTGACATGTTCCTTATTCTTTATCATATTCTTGATATCTTACAATAAACTGCGTATTTTAATGGGCTCCTCACCGTCGGCGACGCCACCATATGCTCTGGCCAATGGTTTGAGGTATTTCACCCCAAGGCTCCAGGCCCTCCTTGATTATCCCGGTGTCATTCATGTTCCTTATAATGTGTTTTTAACATTTTAAAAATGTTCACATTATTCTTCCTTGCCCATTTTATCAGGCCGAATCCAACCCGGGTTTTCACCCCAACTTGTTTTACACTTTGAAATTATCTTTTCATGTACTTTACACTTTGACTTTGATTTTGTTCCAAAATTATATTCATTTAGGATTAATTTGTGTAACACCTTTTTCAATATTTTTATTTCATAAAAAATATCCCACTTTAAGTAAAATTACCATTTTACTCATTTGTTCCAAACTTGTCCTTTTCTTCTATTTTCACAAATGTTATTCTTTAAACTACCATTAACTTACCCACACAAACCTTAGACTGTTTTAACATTTTAACAATATTTCAACATTTGGAGTATCATCCTTCTCAAGCTGGAAACTTCTTTAGTCCATTATTTCCTTTTCAATTTCATAAGTGTTAATCCTCCAAACATTATTAAGTTATTACACACACCAACTTCCCAATGTTTAACCGTTAACACTTATCCAACACCTTTGCTAACCCTATTTCCAAATTTTATTCAAGAAATCTAATTATACTTAAAGAATACTTTTATACGAAAATATCATTTCCTTTTTATCAACACACATAGTCTTACACCCTTATATTTATCACACCTTTAACCCCTCTTTACACACTTTGAAGATTAGAGTTTCTACTTTTCTTATTTCATGTTTAAACCCAACAAAAATTTCTTTAAACTTGTTTAAATGTTCAACATTAACATTTTTAGAAAATACACCATTTTCATAAAATATCAATTTTTATATTTCAAAACTTGGAAATATTTACTCATCCTTTGTGTCCAACAAAATAATATTTTTACCAACATTTTTATTTCACAATTTTTTTTAATATTAATCTACTAGAAACCATCATTTATTCATGTGCATTCTACTCATGTAATATAATAACAAGACTAATAATAATGCAAATAGAGTCTTAAATACTAAGGATAGATTTTTTCCACCTCAATGAGCACCATCAATGAAAGGCATGGAAGATTTAAGAAGATGGCAACCTACCACCTCCTAAGGTGTCCTCAAGGAGGTTGCCCAACTCCAAAAGCATGCTCCATCAAGCTTCCAAGAAAGTAGGGATGGCAACGGGGCGGGGCAGGATGGTTTTTATTTAAATTAACTCCTAACCCGCCCCATTTAATAAATGGGGCGGGTCGGGGCTCCTACGGGTTGGGTTAATTTTAAAAATAGTAAAATTAAAATTATTACATTATAATCTTAGAGGCCTATATTGGTTCATATTTCAATATGTGAGACAATCCCCCAATTGTCAATCAATATTTTCACATAGATATTTTACAAAATTGACATAAATATAAAGGATTTTTCAGTATGTGCATGTACAGTGGCGGAGGGAGTATATTGCAGGGAGGTACACGTGCTCCACTCAGCATTTAAAAAAAATAAAATTTAATATCTAACCTACCTGGTCATTCAACAACACCAAATACAACTTCCAACCAAGACTTTTCTCCTACCCGATCATTCTGCAGCAGCAACAACAAATACAAGTACCCATTGCCCTTGCTCCGGCCTTCGCCTATACCTCTTCTCTAGCCTCTTTCTCCGGTCATTCATCATGAAGGTATACCATTCATGATGTGGATATTTTGGGGGTCTGATGGTGATTTTTTTGCCTACTTTTGTTTTTTATTTTTAATTTTTGATATATATAAGCTTTGTTTGTGGGTGAGCAGCTCAGCATGAGCTTGTTCTGATTTGGGGCTCATCGTTAGATTTTGGGGGTTCTAGTTTTCTTTTTATTTTTTATTCTTTATTTTACAATCTCTTTTTTTCCCTTAAATTATAAATTGCTTACGTTTGTATTAATGGGTTTTTTTGCTTACTCTTTTTTTGCTTAGGTTTCTAATAATTTTTTTTTTATTTCTAAAAAAAAGCTCGTGTAGAAGTCTCTCCAATCGACAATGTCACTTCGTTTCCATAAAAAAAACGTGTGATTAGGTTTCTTTTGCAACAGGCCTTATCTTTTCATTCTCGTGATGAATCGGACGACTCTATGAATAAACGTAACTTTCTTGAACTTTTAGAATGCTTTGGTTTGTTCTATTTTGGATACTCATTTTACCAATAAAGTATTATGGTTTGGTTTTTTCTATTTGATTACTATTAATGAGTGAATATTTATCTTTTTAGCACTGAAGTATTAATGTGTGAATAACCTTTAAAAAAAAAATCGGGGCCTGCCTCCAACCTTAGATTAGAGGTGTTCTTGGGGCTATTTTGTTGGAGGTTCCTGGAGGAGATTTTGTAGATCTTTTGTGTTGATCTTGAGGATGTGATCATTGTTTTCTCATCATGGTTTGAGGTATGGGGTTTTACACAATAAGCTCCTTTAAATCTCGCGAGTGTCATTCTCTTTGAATTCTTGTTTAATTGAACTCATATTTGAATTGAAAAATTCATTGAAATCTAGAAAATAATTGTTGAAATTATTTTGATTCATGTGGTATCATTATATTGTTGATGAGCACGTTGTCATGAGATTTTAATATGGCACGGATGTTGGGCACCCGCCAAAATTCCTGTTTCCCGGGCTATGACTTGATAAAGCATATACGGATGTGGTGAGGCCTGGTGACCCGATTAAAGTGTTGTTGAGAAATTATATTGATAAATGCTTTGAGATTTGCATTTCGATTTGAATATTTATAGTCGTGTTGTTACGTTTTATTCATCGCTAACATATATTTGTTGAGCATCTTTCCTGTCGTATTGTGTACTTCCCCATATTTTCTTTTAGTTGGCAGGTTAGCGTGGATTTGGGACGCTATGGACCAATTGGGATGATTTTTAGCGGGGATTATATTGGGGAGAATTTTTAATACAAGTTGAAAGATTTGTATTATTTTGATGTATAGAGCTTTGGAGATTTGTATTTTATTTTCGAGTTAGTTGTTGTAATTGTAGAGATTGAGATTAGTGGATTTATATTATTGGATTCAAGTGATCCACCAATTGGAAATTCATGGCTTTGCCACTATATGTGTATGTGTGTGTGTGTATATGGTTTAGTTGTAATTAACATACATATAAAAGGGTAATTATGTAGGCATAAGATAAACGGGGTGGGCGCGGGGGGATTTTATTTAACTTTACTCCTAACCCTCCCTATTTAATAAAATGAATTTTTTTAAAAACACTTAACCGCTCCTAAATCGTTAATCAGGTTTTAAAAACCTCCCCATTAGGGTCGGGTGGGGCGGGACTCCTACGGGTCGGGTTAAATTGTCATCCCTACAAGCAAGACCCCCTTTCAAACTCCCAAATATAACTCCATAAATTCATAACTCTCCTCATCCATGGTGGAAATGGGTATTGTAGGCTTGAATATGATGGAATACTATAAGAATGTTGTGGTAAAATGGTGGTGAGATGGTGGAGAGAAACCAACAATGGTGGAAGACTACTCCACCCTCCGTCTTCATCTTACAACTTCTTTTCTCTTTAAAATTCCCCAAATGGGCCAAACAAACCCTTATAAAAAACCTCCTAAGCCTAAAATTCTTATTTTTCCCAATTTGCACTCACTAGAGCTCGACAACTCATCAAATCAAGGGTCTAGAATGTGACATCGCACAAGGGAAATCTAATATACACAATTTCAAAATATGTCGTTCAAACGATATCGAGCCTCTTTCGAACGATAAGGTATCTTGTTCGATCCATGGCTTCTAACGACCTTCAAACGACCCTTGACAGTTACACTGTGGGATATTATTTGAAGCTCATTCGATCTCATGCTTCTAACGAGATCTAAATCTCGTTTGATCCTTTTCTTCTAACGACCTTTAAAAGACCCTTGAAAGTTACACAATGGGGTCTCGTTATAAGCTCGTTCAATCTCCTGCTTCCAATGAGACCTAAATCTCGTTTGATCATTGTCTTCTAATGACCCTTCTTTTTCTTTTTCTCCAAATTTTATTTTTTACACATAATTTCAATAATTAACATCGAACCTCACTTCGTTATAATTTATACATAATTTAGATGGAACATTAGGACAGGGCCTTACAAGTGGGTTCACCCTTTTTTAGCTTTCTCTCGTTTATCGAGTCGAGAGTATTAATATTGTACAAAGTAGTTGCTCTTTTGTGGGCCTCTCTTACCTCGACTGAAGTGAAGTAGCATTCGTGAGCCTCGACTTATTCACCTTGTGCTTTCCCTACTCCGTAGGGAATGTGGAATTTCATCATTTGGTGAATCGTGAAAGTCACATCCTCAAACTCATTGTGGACTGCCCTTCCCAGTATGATATTATAGGTCGGGAACACATGATTGTCCATTAAAAAAGGCTTACATTCTTAGTTAGACACCTTGTCCAAGTTCCCATGCAGACATCCACTTTCGTATACTCCAGTGGGTGAACTTACTCTCCGCTAAATCCAATCAAGGACTGGTGGTATGGCACAAGTCTTTTCTTGCTCAGCTTCAGACCCTTAAATTAACTTCAAAACATAATGTCCGCTAAGCTTCCCCCATCGATGAGGATGAGAGAAACGTCATATCCATAAACTCGCATGATGATTACCAAGGGGTCATCATGCGGAGCTAAGATGCCCTTGAAATCCAACCTTGAAAAACCCATTATCAGAGTGCCTATATCCATTTCTTTTAATTTTCTTGGCGTTGCCTCGGTCTCGATAGAATTATCCTCTGTTCTCTTTGGTTCCGCTCTGGCTTTAACAACATGTTCTTTCCTATCTGCTGGTTATGTGCCTCAACCTGCTAAGCCACCATGTATCATTTTCACATCGAAAGATATCATATGAAGGGATCCCTTTACATTAGTGATTTTTACTGGGAGGTTGGGGTCGTCCTTCTAACTTTCATCAAACTCATCATCATTTTTATTGGCTTGAACCTCTCTTCTCAGCTTATTATCTTTTCTCCCACGGTGCCTCTTTTTAGCCCCGTCTTTTCCTCCGTTATAGTCTAGGTAGTTTCGGATTTTTCCTTGCTTTAATAACATTTTAATCTCATTTTTTAAGGAGAAGCATTTATTAATTGTGTGACCATGATATTAGTGAACTCACACCACTTACTTTTACCCGTTTTATGAGGAGGGGACTTAGATATTTTTGGCCACTTAAGTTCTATGTTGTCTTTGATTTCATTCAGAATTAGGTATGGACTCACAGTTAAGGGAGTGTACTTCAAAAACTTATCCTCATTGGATCCCTTCTTTCCCTTTTTATCTGTAGCTTTACCAGATTTAGTATCAGCGACCTCCTTTTTGTCTCCCCTCTTAGTCGCCATGACCTCCTTCGCGTTCATGATTCTTTCGATCATGTCCAGGAATTTAGTCACGGTCTTTGGAGGATCTTCAGAGAGTTTTAAAGGAGTTTATCTAGTTGCAGCCCACTGATGAGTGATGACATCGCTATACTTTCATCATAATCTTCAACCTCTAAATTTTCCTTATTAAAATGAGAGATATACTCCCTCAGAGCTTCATTCTTTCCTTTCTTGACATTCAGGAGATGATTTACCCTTTTTGGTGGCTTCATGTTGAAGCAGAAGTTATGAATGAACTTCTTCGCCAGCTGCTTAAAATTCTCTATGGAACCTCTCGGCAGGGTGGTGTGCCACATGTGAGCCCCACATGTAAGAGTTCTAGAGAAGGATCGACATCTCATCTTGTTGGGCGTCAAATATATATCGATAGCCAACTGATACATCTCTATATGGTGAACCAGATTTGAACTACCCTCGACGTCATAACTGGAGGTTTAATATTTATCGGGGTAGGATAACTTACAATTTTCGGCACAAGCGTATACCCCTTCATGTATCCTAGGTGACTTAGGTCTCGGATTTTGATCAGGCTGTCGATCTTATCTTCCATCCTTTGGATGAAACTACTCGACAACTTCTCTTCTACCACGACATTATCATCCCCACCTTCTATAGCCACTGCCACTTGTGTTGGCTCTTAGCTAATAGTTCTATGTTAACTTTTTACTTCTCTCTGATCATTCTATCTCAGATTTTCCTTGGTCTTTCATCACAATGTCTTACATTTTCTCTGGATTCACCATTATTGCCAGAATGAAAGTGACTGTCTCGTCCACTTTCACCTCTGGGCTTGATACGATCAAAGGCCGAACCTTTCTTTAATCTGCCAAAAGTCGAAGATTTTTGTCGACTTCCATGAGTATGATGAATGATTTTTACCTGGAAAGTTGGTGTGGGTGTCCATCTTGGGCGGATGGTGTCACCAAAAACCTCATATAACTCCTAATACTCCTCCTCATCACAGTCTTGATCTGGACAACCTTGGATCTCTTTTCTAAGGCGAAAATGCCTTGGGTCGGTGGCGTATCTCTGCCTACAGTGGTGGTGCGTCTCCTCAAGTGGGATAGGGGGTGGTCCTCCTATCGTCGAATTTACTACTTCTGTCACCGTCGGAGTAATGATTCCGTCGCTAGGTCACTGGAAGATCTTCCCAACACACTTTGGTTGAAAGCCATAAATTGTTCCTGCATTTTTTGTTGGCTGGACACCAAGGATCGTAGCTTCTCCGCCACATCAGCCATTTTTTTACTGAGGTGGTGGTTGGCTGGAGCTTGGGCCAGCATTAGGATACAAGTTAGATGCCATCTTCGATGAGATCCACACATTCAAAGAGAGGAAAACTAGAAGCGTAGCTTAATAGAAATCTTGAAGAACACTCAAACCCGAGATCTTTTAGGTCCAATAATGGTGGGTTTAGATCATCACTAGAGGCATAGATATAGTGCTCTAAGCAAAGAAAAAGAATAAGAGGGAGATAATTTTTTTCCCACAGACGACACCAAAATAATGATGCTAAGAATCACCACCTCAAAGATGTAGACAACTTAATCTCTAGCTCTATTAACAATGGTGGAATGAACACATCAATATAAGATATATATATGTATGAAGAGGGTGATGAGAGAGAGATGGAAGACACAGACATATAAGTGGTTCGACCTGGGCCTACTTCACTGTGCAAGGTGATGGTATTTGTACTATAATAAGGAACTAAAAGGCCATTAATACACACTTAAGCTTTCTCTCTCTTCAATAAAAAATGATAGAGTTTCAATAGGTTTAACAATTAGTCGATCCTTCATAAAGAAGATGAAGTGGGCTTATATAGTGTTAGGGGTGCGCATTGTCACCCCCAAGCATGCACCTGGTGTGCATGAGATCAGTAGACCAATAACATGGTGCCATCTATCTTCTGCATGTGTAAATCAAGATGATGGAATATTCTACCCCATGGGTTGTTGATCTCTTGTAACGATTTTTTCCACATGGTTTGGCGATGAACAAGTGACATGTCCCATGTGAGATATTGAAGCCACCTCTCGAGGTCTCGGTTGGTTGAGACTGATGGAGTAACTCTCAGGTGAGTAATACCAAGAGTTATACCTATTCAGGAATTATAGACTGGTCTCGTCCTAGCAGTGTCATACGAGGCCCACACATGAAGAAGCCGAGATATAAGAGCACTTATAAGTGGAGAGATATCCTTTGTGTGTGTTACAACTGTTCTGCTGATTAAGTCTCGAAGGTCGAGACTCACTGACATGGGCCTCCATGAAGTGGGCCCATATGAGGATGAGTCTAACTGGTGCTTGAAGGGGGGAATGAAGCTAGGTTGAGTCTCGCGTAGACAAGGTCATACTTATGTATATCACTGATAGGTATGTTCCTCCAAAATTTATAAAGTTCAACGAGAGAGGTGAAAACCCAAGGGAGCATGTCAAGAGGTTCGTGGAGTATCTTGGTGTGCATGGTAATGACAAGTAGTCGAAGTTAAGAGAGTTCTCAAAAACTCTAACTTTAAAGGCCTACACATGGTACTCTCACCTAGTGTCGAACAACATCCCATTTTGGAGGAAATTCATAGATAATTTTTGCATAAATTTTCTTGGGTGAAAATGAGTTCGCACTAAGACACTTAGCCTAAGACGTGCAGAAGACAAATGAAAAGTTGATGTAATACATCAAGAAATTTAGAGAAAGGGCATTATATATGCATGAAGATGTCACAGACGCGAGATTATTGCAGATCCATTGTTGATACCAAATTTAGTCTGCTGACATGGCTCAATTGAATGAAAACACGTGGCAATTTGCGTGACAATAACAAACACTTCCAAACAACACCTCTACCCACTCAGATACTCCGAGCAATAGATGCTCTCCGAGGAACCATACTGCAACGAGGAACTCTGCTTCCCCGATCAACCCAGACGCTCCGACCAATAAGAGTTCTCCGAGGAACTTTAATACACCGAGCAACTTATGAGTACCGAGATACTTAGGCAGTCCGAGCAGCTTAGGCGGTCCGAGCTGCACCTCGAACAGAGCATTAATTGCAGAATAACCAACAGATTAACTGCGCATTAAATGCTTATTATTATCATACAGATGTATACGCCTAATGAACAGCTATGTACTACCCTTTCACATGTACATCCTGAGGGCTATAAATACATTGTACCATCCTCATTGTAGGACCGGGAATTTCTTGACTAAACTTGTAATCAAGAATTCCCAAACAGTCAGCAATAATAGAAACAGTGGACGTAGGACATTCTTATAAGGCTGAACCACTTTAAAATTTCTTTGTCTCATTTTATTTTATCTGTGATTAAATAATTAGATATAATCTAATTTTTTACATCAACAGATTGGCGCCGTCTGTGGGAAATGACTGGTAATATCGTTTTTCATCAAAAATAATTCATTACAAATGGCTGATAATCCAGAACCCAACAATCGAAATACCCGTTTACTGACAAATGGCTGATAATCCTCCAAATCCATCTGCTCCGCCAAACATTCCAGATCTGGCTGGAATAATGACAAATCTGGCCCAGGGCCAGACAACCATGCAAAAAACTATGCGACAACTCATACAAACCCTTCATGGCGGAATACCGACCCATTCAGGACATCAAAGTGTTCAAAGAAATACCCGTTTACTTTCTTCATGTACTAGGCATACCGATTCATATCGTACTGAGGAGTCTGAAGATTTTTCTTATCAACCTGGACGAACTTCGTCAGTACGAGACACAGATACTGAACAACGTATCACTCTCTCTCCAGAAAGGACTAGTGCGCTAGAAAGGTTAAGCAGGGTATCTCTTTTTGATCGATTAGGTCCTAGGAGGAACAAAAGTCCTCTTAAGGATGCGTCGAGGAGTTTTTGACGATCATTAGACTTAAGGGAAGGATCTGCCCAGTCGCGACCAGCTATTCGTCAAGATAAATCATAGGAAGCCACCTCAACGCGATCAGTTACTCGAACCAACAGGCCCGAGGAAGGAAATGATGCGTGGAAAGGCTCTATTCAAAGGCTGGAAGACAGACTAGGGGAAATAAATAAGGCCAAGAACCCCTACAACGAACTTTTATTCAAGGGACACCCTTTGACCAGGCTATTGTGGATTTTCCCACACCGTCAAAATTCAAAGCACCTGTTGTGACTCCCAAATATGATGGAAAGACCGACCCTATCCTTCATATAGAACAATACCAAGCTGCAGCCGACATATATGCTGTTCCATATGAGATGAGATGCCGAGCATTCTCGGGAACTCTTATCGGATCTGCTCAAATATGGTACAATAATCTTCCTCGGGGTAAGATCTCAACTTTCGTTCAACTGGCCGAGTTATTAATTGGAAATTTTTGTTTGGGGCAAAGCCAGTTAAACGAGTAGCGCATTTGTTAAGTGTTAGACAGAAAGCTGGTGAGAGTACCAGAGATTATATAACTCGTTTTAATAACGAGAAACTCGAAGTCATTGATTATGAAGAAAAGACAGCGATTACTGCCTTGATGAGTGGGCTGCTGCCCAACAAGTTGTACTACACTTTGGCCAAAAATCCACCCATAACCATATCAGAACTGATGGCAAAAGCGTCCAAGATCATGAATGCCGATGAGGCTATGTCTGCAAAGAAGAATATGGACGCCAAAGAAACCAAGGTGGAATGTGATAAAGTTAAGAAGAAAGAGCATAAGAATAATGGTGGTGACAAACATTCAAAAACAAGGTCGTCATGGGAGGTATTGAAGAAATTTGACAATTACACTCCTTTGAAGATAGACATCAATCATGTTCTAGAAGAAATCAAGAACAACGAGGAATTAAACTGTCCAGAGAAAATGAAGGCAGACCCTGACAGGAGGAATAAGGCAAAATATTGCGATTTTCACAAAGATCATGGCCATATGACCAAAAATTGCATAGCTCTTCAGAATGAGATTGAAACACTTATTAGACGAGGAAAATTGACAAAGTATGTTGATCGTAGAAATGAAAGAAGAAACAGCGACCGAACAAGAGAAAGGTCCAGATATCCTCGTCGAGTAGAGGAGAACAAGAAAAGAGACCATGAAGTTGATCCAGAAGATGAGCCCGATCTTCCCGAGAGACCAAGGCAGCCAGAACGTGAGGTATTTTAAATAGCTTTAGGTCATTTGATTGTAATGATATTACAGGTGGAGATGCAGGAGGAGGAGACCTTACTGCAGAGAGAAAAGCTTACCTCTATGAGGCTCAAGCTTGCTCATACATTCAACGAATAAATCTAGCTGAGGAGGATCGCCCGAGAAAGATAAACAAAGAGAAATTGGTCATTGGTTTCTCAAAGAACGACCTCGCAGGTGTTTTGTATCCTCATGATGATCCATTGGTGATCAAAATGAGGATGAAGGAAGTAATGATTTCAAGAGTACTGGTAGACAATGGTAGCTCGGCAGACATCATGTTCTACTCGTGCCTCGAAAGTTTAAATCTAAAGCTATCTCAACTGGAGCCTTATCATAGACCCCTCCTCGGTTTTGCTGGCGAGAAAGTTTTTCCACTTGGGACGATTAAATTGGATATATTTATTGGTACATGGCCTGCTTGTCGAACAGAAAGAATACACTTCTTCGTGATGGATAAAAATGTTCAATCAGCCTACAATATCATCATGGGAAGGGTAGGATTGAAGATGTTCGAGGCAGTACCATCCACGGTACATTAATGCCTAAAATTTCCAATAAATTTTGAAGTAGGAGTTGTGAAGGGTGATCAAAAAATAGCTCGAGAATGTTACTATTCATCTGCCGAGCAAGAGGAAATGGAGGAATCAAGGAAAAAGACTACTACCTATCAAGTGGAGGAAGGTGTAGAAATTGAAACATTGGATCCTAGAGATGAGTCCCAACTCGTGAAAGGCCAGGTGGTGGAAGCTACTGAAAACATCATTCTGGGCGATGAGCATCCTGAACGAACAACTCAAATAGGTTCGTCGTTGGAGGCCTCACTAAAACAGAAATTGATAACTTTCCTAAGAAGCAAAAAATAAACTTTGGCATGGAGTCATGAGGATATGCCCGGAGTAAACCCAAATTTCTTATGTCACGAACTCAACGTGAATAAAGAGATCAAGCCAGTAAAGAAGAAAAGAAGAGTATTCAGTCCCGAGAAGAATCAAGCTATACAGGAAGAGGTCGAGAAGCTCCAGAAAGCTTTCTTTATTGAAGATGTTAAATATCCAGACTGGTTAGCAAATGTGGTGATGGTAAAGAAAAAGAACAACAAATGGAGAATGTGTGTAGATTTCACCAACCTCAATAAAGCATGCCCAAAGGACCACTTTCCCTTGCCCCTAATTGATCAATTAGTAGATGCTACCTCGGGACACGAGCTGTTGAGCTTCATGGACGCTTATTCTGGATACAACCATATTAAGATGAAACCTGAAGACAGGGAGAGTACTTCTTTCATTACCCCTAGGGGAACTTACTGTTATAATGTTATGCCTTTTGGTTTGAAAAATGCAGGTGTAACATATCAGCGGATGATGAACAAGGTGTTTGCAGATCAAATCAATTGCAATATGGAAGTCTATGTTGATGATATGCTGACAAAGAGAAAGAGAGCTGCTGATCATCTAGTTGACTTAGGCCAGACCTTTGATCAACTAGATAAATATCAAATGAAGCTGAACCCGACGAAGTGCATATTTGGAGTACGAGAAGGCATATTTCTCGGGTACATTGTCAATCAATGAGGCATTGAAGCAAACCCTGAAAAGATCAAAGCTCTGTTAGAGCTGCGATCTCCAACGACGAAGAAAAAAGTGCAAAGTCTTACAGGACGAGTAGCAGCACTCAACATATTTGTATCGCAAGCAACTAATAGATGTCTCCCATTCTTCAAAATGCTCCTAAAGACTTTTGAGTGGAATGATGAATGTGAGAAGGCTTTTCAAGACTTGAAGAAATATATGGGAGCACCTCCACTATTGTTCATGCCAGTGATGGGAGAAAAATTGTTCTTGTATCTGGCAGTGTCAGAAAATGCAGTTAGCTCGGCATTAATAAGAGCGGAGAATGGAGTGCAAAAACTGATTTATTACACTAGCAAAGCCTTTCAAGGAGCAGAGATCAGATATCCAAAGCTGGAAAAATTGGCACTAGCATTGATCGAGGCAAGTAGAAGAATGAAGCCATACTTCCAGGCTCATACTATAGTCGTATATACCGATATGCCATTGAGGCAAGCTCTTCATAAACCAGAAAAATCAGGAAGATTGATGTATTGGGAAATAGAGCTCGGTGAATATGACATAATTTATGAACCCAGATCATCGCTTAAAGGGAAAGCAGTAGCATATTTATATAGCAGAGTTCACCTATCCTGATACCACCGAGGAGAAAAAGCTGCTCGCCGATCAACCTGTGGATGTTACAGAATCATCAAACTCAAGCCCAGACCAACTTAGGTTGGTAAAAGGGCAAGAAGTGATGATCGACGAACAACAAGAAATATTAGGAGAGGGTGAAATGAAGCAACAAATTTTCCATGAGGAACTCTGTCAGATCATAAATTTGAAGACGAGTTACCTATATGGAATTTATATGTGGATAGTTCATCTTGCACAACAGGCTGTGGGGCAGGGATTGTTCTTAATAGTCCAGACGAGGTCGATATGGAATATGCCCTACGCTTCTAATTCAAAGCTTCGAATAATGAGGATGAATATGAAGCCATGATTGCAGGTCTTAGTTTGGAAAAAACCATGGGGGCAGAGCAGGTTATTGTCTTCAGTGACACGCAATTGATTATAAATCAAATGATGGGAGTGTTGATACCAAATTTAGTCTGCTGACATGGCTCAATTGAGTGAATACACGTGGCAATCTGCGTGGCAATAACAAACACTTTCGAAAAACACCTTGACCCACTCAGATGCTCCGAGCAATAGATGCTCTCTGAGGAACCATACTGCAACGAGGAACTCTGCTTTTCCGACCAACTCAGACGCTCCGAGCTACTTATGAGTACCGAGCTACTTAGGCAGTCCGAGCAGCTTAGGCGGTCCGAGCTGCACCTCGAACAGAGCATTAATAGCAGGATAAGCAACAAATTAACTGCGCATTAAATGCTTATTATTATCACACAGATGTATACGCCTAATGGACAGCTATGTATTACCCTTTCACATGTACAGCCTGAGGGCTATAAATACATTGTATCATCCTCATTGGAAGGGGACCAGGAATTTCTTGACTAAACTTGTAATCAAGAATTCCCAAACAGTCAGCAATAATAGAAATAGTGGACGTAGGCCATTCTTATAAGGCTGAACCACTTTAAAATTTCTCTGTCTCATTTTATTTTATATGTGATTAAATAATTAGATATAATCTAATTTTTTACATCAACAGGGAGTATATGCAGCCAAAGGAGAATTAATGATCAGATATCATGCAAATGCAATGGAATTGGTATCAGAATTTGCTACTATTCAACTAGTCAGAATACCAACAATGAAGAATGCGAGGGCCGACGCCTTAGCTCGATTAGCATCAGCTACTCGTACCGAGCTACGAAGAACAATCCCAATTGAAGTTTTAGTTGGTCGGAGTATCGATGAAGATTTGACGATGAATTTTATTACCCTTAATTTAGGACCATCTTGGATGGATTCCATCAGGGCATATATTGAGGAGGGGGAATTACCAACTGACAAACTTGTAGCCAAAAAATAGAAGTTTAATGCTGCTCGTTATGTACTGATTAATGGTATTCTGTACAGACAAGGAATTATAGACGGTTTGCAAAGATGTGTGCATCCCACCGAGGTGAAAGACTTGATTGAAGAGATCCATGAAGGGTCCTGTGGAGCCCATGTAGTAGGTCGGACGCTTTTGCAAAGGGTTATGACGCAGGGATACCACTGGCCAACGATGAGGGCTGATTGTATAGCCTATGCCAAGAAATGTGACAAGTGTCAACGCTTATCCACTATCCGAAGAACTCCACAAGAGTTGTTGACACCCATTACTTCCCCTTGGCCATTTTCTATGTGGGGAATTGACTTGGTCGGACCATTTCCAACGACCAGGGGAAGATTTAAATATCTCGTCGTAGCAGTGGATTATTTTACTAAGTGGGTAGAAGCTGAGCCTCTTGTCGACATGACGTACGAGAAGGTGTATCAATTTATTTGGATACGGTATTCCCCATGCATTCATTACCGACCATGGAACACAATTTGACAACGAGGAGTTCGCTGCCTATTGTCATCAATCAAATATCTTGTAGATCCACTCGGCACCAGGCCATCCCCAAATCAATGGACAAACTAAAGTAACAAACAGAACGCTACTGAATGTCTTGAAGAAAATACTGAATGACGCGAAAGCAAATTGGATCAACGAGCTACAATCAGTACTATGGGCTTACCGAACTACTCCCCGAGCAGCAACAGGGGAATCTCCATATATGCTGGCATTTGGAAGCGAAGCCGTTATACCTGCCGAGTTGGGTCTCCCGACACACAGAGTACTGAATTTTAATTCCCCTGTCAGCGACTTAATGATAAGATTGGATTTAGACATGCTCGAGGAAGTTAGAGAAGAAACAGCCATCGGGAATGCTGCTTACCAACAACGAATAGCTTTGTTCTACAACAAGAGAGTAAAGAAGTGCGACCTGAAAGAAGGAGACTATGTGCTAAAGAAAGTGATTCAAAAGCACAACAAATTGGAAGCAAACTGGCATGGACCTTACCGAGTTACAGAAGTTGTTCGACCAGGAACCTATAGAATAGCAACTTTAGAAGGGCAGGAGTTTAAGAATGGATGGAATGCAGAACACTTGCGCAAATATTATCAGTGATGTAAGCTCTCATGTAATACATTTTCGTCAGTATGAATAAAGTGACAATGTTCTGCCCAGTTCTCTCCTTTTGTTAGAAAATTTTTGCGGAATAATAGTGTTACACACTACTCAGCAAAACTCAGACTACTCAAAACTATTCCTAAAAAAGCCAACTAAGGTTGGTTAGGAAGTAAAACTATTCCTAAAAATGCCAACTAAGGTTGGCTAGGAAGTAAAATTATTCCTAAAAATGCAAATTAAGGTTGGTTAGGAAGTAAAACTATTCCTAAAAATACCAACTAAGGTTGGTTAGGAAGTAAAACTATTCCTAAAAATGCCAACTAAGGTTGGTTAGGAAGAAAAACTATTCCTAAAAATGCCAACTAAGGTTGGTTAGGACGAAAAACTATTCCAAAAAGTGCCAAAGTTGGTCGGCAAGAAAAAATCCACTAACTATGGTTGATCGGGAATAAAAACCCACTAACTGTAGTTGGTCGAGAAGGAAAATTTACCAACCTTGGTTGGTCGGAAATGTTTTATGAGTACGAGAAAGTAATCGAGCAAAATTTTTGATACTCGTAACTTTTAAATTACTACTAAGTTGGTCGAGAAACAAAACATCATTAAGTTTGGTTAGTTGTAAAATGATTACCACTAATTCAAACTAGTCGACAATAAGTTTTAATCAACTCTAAGTTGATCGATAAATAACACAATGTTGTTATCTTTTTAACAGATATACATATATAAAGTGTTTTACAACCACAAGGCAATGGCAATCAAGATTGCGAACAAAAATAAAAGTCTTTCATTAAATCAAAAAACAGAATACATTGAGAATGAAATACAAATTAATTATTACATCAAGATTCCTATTCTATTGGTTTCTTCCCCCCTGCTTGTGAAACAGGTTCCTCTCCAGCAGGAGGATCGTTTAAAGCATAAGGGGAGTTTATGAAATTAAGATCTTTAAGCATCCTGATGTTCATCACAGATGGTCGATCAAGTAGGTGCTCGGGGCGAGATATTTCAGCATTGGAATGGAGACTATAATCGCCAAGGTATTTGGAAATCAAACACTAAGGGATGGCCCGGGCAGGGATCTAGCTCATGTCGAGTTTGAAGGGTGGCACTGGCAAGTCGAGCAACCCAGGATTATGATAATTCCACAAGTAGTGACCTTGTTCCAGTTGCAGCACACCCAGGGCATTCAACCACCCTTGTTTGTAACCTTAATTATTCGCATTTTGGATCCGATCATCCAAATGGTAAAGAGCCTCATTGTAGCAAGCCATCCAAAATTCTCTAGGCTGCTTGTGGAACTGATAAGTCAACCTTTCCAACTGCTCGTGACGATTTTTTATAAAGAGTTCTTTATTCTCCAAGGCAGACTTCTGTGCAGAAAGCTGCTCGTCCAAATTCCTGATCTTCTTAGACATCTCAGCCAATGCCTGGTTCTTTGCCATCAGTTGGAAGACCTGATTCTCCAGAGCAGATTGAGTTCTTTGTTCCTCGACAGTAATCCGAGGAGCTCTTGCTCGTCCCCGAGGAGATCTTTCTCGTCCCCAAGTATATGTAGAAGGGCCATCTCTCCTCAAGGTTTCTAATTCATCCCTCAGGTTGGCATTTTCGACCTCCAAGAAAAAGAATCCCTCGTCAGTCACAGGGACCAAAGCGTTGGAGGTGGAAGCTGCAGACTTCAACTGAGACACCTCTCTTTGCAGGTTATTATTTTCCTGCTCTAACAATTCAGCTATCTGTCTGTGCTCTTTGACCTCACCCTTCAAAGTTCTCTCCCTCACATCGTAAGCAGCAAACAGTTTATCGTATCCCTTATCAGCACTAAGTTGCTGATACTTCTTCTTGTATCCTTCGTGAAAAACGGCTGTAGATTCCTTATATTATTGTTGAAGCTCTTCAAGAGTTCCTTGGAGATCTTCAATCATTTCATAATATGCTATATTGTTAGCCACTGCACGGTCAAGCAGGCAGATCAATTACTGGTAGGCTAAAATTGCTTGCTCTGAAGCACCTTGACCGAGGATGTCAACGATTTGTGCTGCACTCATATCTGTATGACCAGTTTTGAAGTACTTATTGCATTGTCTTAATAATTTTATATCATGAGCAGACAATAACTCCATCCTGGCCATAAACTAGTAAAGGAAGAGAAAGCAAGAATCAATAAGAGTTCAAACAGAGCATGAAGAAGAGAAACAACAGTATGAATAAATGAAACTTCAAATTTTATTACATCATAAAGGAGAAGCACAAAATTCAGAGTTACATTTGATAAAGAAAAATAAACAGAGAGAAAAATTCGAACAACTCAACACCTTTTCCTTGTCTCCCAAAACTTTCTCGGGAGGCTGGGACGAGGAGGTAGGTTGCTCAGATGGTACATATAGTTGTTGGGGAAGTGCTGGAAGTTGCTCATTTGAAACAATGGATGGTTGAAGTTGCTCGCTGGTGGACTCGATAGCTGCGGAATGAGGAATTGGATCTCCCATCACCATGGAGGATTCCTCAGACGCGGCTTCGTCCTCTTCTTCTTCTTCAGGAGTTGGAGGGGGGCCAGGGATGTGTCGTTGAAACAGGTTAGAATTTTCATCGACCTTCATCTCTTACAGGGCAGCGACCCATCCACCCCTAAAGTATTTGTGGCTACCATATTCCACTTGCGACATCATGGAAGCCAGACCTTTATTCCACCTCTTATCCCAGCCGGTGCTGAAAGACTTTTTTATAACCAACTTCCTTTTCGCTTTCTCCAAAGAAAGCTTCTCGGAAAGAAGATCCTCGGCAGGCTTCAGCTTATTCTCTATTTCTTCCTTTTGGCGACCTACTTCACGAAGTCGTCCCAACTCTTCTTCAGCATTTTTGAGCTTACTTTCGAGCTCCCCAGCATTTTTGAGCTTCTCATCGAGCTCTTTATTCTTCTCTTCCAAGATTTTTATGTTCTTCTCCAAACCTTTGGAGACTTCAACAGCTTGGTTCCTCTCCTGCTCGGTGGAATGAAGCTTCTCCTCCCAAACAGCCTTATCATCATCATACTTCTGACGAGAATCTTTCAAAGACTGTGTTAGGCCCACCAAAGCTTCCTCTACACCAGACAAGGAACTTGAAGCTTTAATAGCTTCATCTTTCTTTAAAATCGTATTAAAACATGTCACCAACTGAGAAAAGAAAATGATATCAAGTCACTACACATATGTAACAAGGGAAAAAAATAAAAGTTGAGGATAATGATACTTACATAAGCTATATGACGAGCAGCTAATGAAGTAATCATGTCCCGAGAAAGATTTTCTTCCATACCTTGGATCTCGGGAATGATCCAAGACTTCACCGAGCTCATGGCAGAGCTCGGGGCAACAAAAGTGGGAACACCACTTCCAGTAATCGGGGGCTGAGAGATGGATTCAACCAAATTGACCGAGGAGCTCTTCTTCAGCTTCCTCGGGGGAACAGGAATGGTCTCGACTAACGATGTGGTCTTAGTCGGAGAGATAACAATCACCTCGCTTGGAACAGCGGCCTTGCTCAGAGCCACTGGGGGCTTCTCGACAACCTTTGCATTAGTAGCCGCAGGGGGTGCATCAATCTTCTTTGTCCCCTCTGCTGGAACATCATGTTTACTTCTCTTTGCCTCTCCAGCAACAGAGGCAGATTTCTCAAAGATGGCAGGAGCTCTTCTTTTCTTCATTCTTTCACTCAGAGGGATATGAGACTCAGGTGAAGAACTTGTAGAAGCAGGTAGTGGTTCTACCTAACTTATCACCGGACGAGCAGTAAAAGATGAGGTGTAACTCTTATACTGCAACAAATATGAAACTGACCTGATATGCTCGTCAGCAACAGTCTGATGCAAACTCCAGATAAGTTTTAGATGTTTTAAATTAACTTCTGTCTCTTTTGGAGACTTTCTTTTGCTGTCAACTGCAAATAAATGAAAATTAAAATATCAGTGACACATTTTATCAAACACAAAGGAAGCATAATTTCAAAAATAAAATAAAAACAACCTATCCCATTGCCATAGGGAGGACTCTAGGACCCTAATACACATCAGTTCCAGTCAATGGAGGGTGTTGCCTGTTTTTCATAACAACCCCGTGCTCGAAGTAGTCCCTATTGGCATCTGGGAGATTGACCACTAAAGCCCTATTTAAAAACCTAGTTTTTAAATAAAAAGTATTGTCACCAACAGCCCATCTATAACAGAACATAATTTCTAGAATTCCTATATGAGTTCCATGAATTTGATTTAATCTATGAACTCCTTTAACTATTCTCCACGTATTGGGGGCTATTCTTGCAGGAACCACGTTAAAATATTGACAGAATTCCAGACATAAAGGGTTTGGGGGAAAAGAAAAGCCACATTCAGCAACAAAGAGACTGGGGAACCAATGTCCCTCAGCCAAACGAAAATAATTTGAAGGATCAGAAAGTTCCTCCAAAATAACCCATGAAGGAATATAGAAATCAGAACGAAATTTATCAAGCGACTCTACAGGGTAAACCATGATGAGTAAAGGAAATCAAAGAGAAAGAAGAAGATCTTATAGAAAAAGGATGAGTCTGTTGACAACGAATGATGAAAGGTATGAACGCACAGGAGAGAGAGATAATGGAAAACTCAAAGAGACAAATTTGAAAAAGTAGAAGATGAGGGGATTTTCTAGAACGCTTAAATACCCTGTCTTGGGAATGGGTAAAGATAATGATTACAAAAAGAGACGGTTACGTTACCAGCGGCTAAAAAGATAAAAAAAAGGGCGCGGGAATCGAAGCAGTCGTAAAAATTCAAAAAGTTCGATTCTACAAATTTGGAAGGAGAAATAAATACAAAGGAAAATACTCCTAAATTTCAGGATGACCATTTAAAAAACCACCATATTTCTAGAAAGAATGTTCCACACTCCTCAAATTTCGAACTGTGAAACATTGGGGGCTTCTGTTGATACCAAATTTAGTCTGCAGGCATGGCTCAATTGAATGAAGACATGTGGCAATCTGCGTGACAATAACAAACACTTCCAAACAACACCTCGACCCACTCAGATACTCCGAGCAATAGATGCTCTCCGAGGAACCATACTGCAATGAGGAACTCTGCTTCCCCGATCAACCCAGACGCTCCGACCAATAAGAGTTCTCCGAGGAACTTTAATACACCGAGCAACTTATGAGTACCGACCTACTTAGGCGGTCCGAGATGCACCTCGAACAGAGCATTAATTGCAGGATAACCAACAGATTAACTGCGCATTAAATGCTTATTATTATCATACAGATGTATAAGCCTAATGAACAGCTATGTACTACCCTTTCACATGTACAGCCTGAGGGCTATAAATACATTGTACCATCCTCATTTTAGGGGGACCGAGAATTTCTTGACTAAACTTGTAATCAAGAATTCCCAAACAGTCAGCAATAATAGAAATAGTGGACGTAGGCCATTCTTATAAGGCTGAACCACTTTAAAATTTCTTTGTCTCATTTTATTTTATCTGTGATTAAATAATTAGATATAATCTAATTTTTTACATCAACATCCATATAGAGGGATTGTTAGAGAAATACAAAATCTTTCTGATTAATGAGACCCGAGAGGGTACTTTCAGAGAATTCACGTGAGCTGTGAGTAATATTGCCGTGATCATCAAGACAATACCCCAAGTATGGAGGGCACAGATGTCGTTGCTAGCTGGTAGGTTTTAAGTTTCACGTCACCAAGCAGTGAGCTGTATTAAAGGAAGCCATAAGGGAAGGAAAGGGGGCCAAGGGCCCAAGAATAATGAGGTCACTAGAAAAAAGAATTTTAGGAATAATGTTCCACTATCATTGCCATGTAGCATTGCAAAAGCTATGGATTGTTATCGAATACTGGTGCACGAGAGAGTGGCAGACCCCCCCTCACTCAAATGGTCAGGTGCCCACAATAACAGATAAAGCGGATCCAAAATTTTGTGAGTTGCACAAGAAGGTGCAGTATGCCACTAAAGATTACTATTATTTTTACAGGATACTTGGGAAATAAGTTGCTAACGGAACCTTGAAAATTTCACCTATGAATATCAATGAAAATATGTTTCTAGCTCATCACCATGACACCACAAACATGGTGGTGGCATAAGATGGGGAAGAAATGTTCAAGTCTGAAGAATAATTGAATGGAGATTATGCATGCGAAAGATGGCTATCCGATTTGGCCAGGGAAGATCCTAAAAATGAGTGGGATAAGATGCTATACCTTGAGGGAGGAAGTGTTGATATGGTCCTTGCCCTGGACGAGGGGGGAACGTCATAGGCTGAGTTTGTATATAATACGCAAACGTATGGAGTTGAAATAGATTCGAAATATGCAACGATTGTAAGAAGCCCCAAGTTCAAATTGTTCTTTGACCAAATCGGGGTGAAGTATGAGACACGAACAATAATCACTAGAAGATATTAGAAGTGATCCATGAGCAAGGGGACCCCTCTCCAAACCATCATGGTTCCAATGGGAGGTTCATCAAGAAATACACATCTGACGTAATATTTTCAAAAGCAGACAGACGAGTACCCTTATTCCATAACAGATCTCCGTGTCTCACTGCTCTAGTAAATGGAATTAGTTTTCCAAGATCGCTTCTAGATGGAGGGGCATTAATAAATATCATGCCTATTAGCACTTTGCATGAGAATGAAATTTCCCTAGAAAAAATCATTCTGGTACCACTAGTGATCTCTAGCTTTGATATCTTGGGGATGTAATCGCTTGGATATGTCAATGTGGGGATTACATTGGGAACTTCAAATGCCACAATAAATTTTATATCATCAATGCCAACATGAGTTACCAAATTTTAATAGGTCAGGTGTGGATGCACACGAATGGAATATTACTGTCAACATTCCACCAATGTGTAAAATAAAATATTCGTGGGACAAAAATTTTGATCAATGCCACGAAAAAAACATTTTTGGTAGAAGAGGACCACTTGGTGGGTGCAACATTCTACACAGAATTAGATGAGTAAAGTAGATGCTTGACCAAAGGAGTAGGGGAATCTTGCATGGATAAAAAATAAGTCAAGTCCTAGAAATCAGTATTGTAAGGACATTTTTGTCCAACATACTTGTATATGTCATTAGCCGTAACACCGTTGCAAAGATTCAAAGTCCATTCATCATCAACGAAATCCGAAGATCAAAAGAAGAAGGAATCAGAAATCCAGAAATCTGGACCGGTTCGCCTCTAATTAAAAAGAACCAATCCTCCCAGGCAACCGGACCGATTCGCTAAAATAAAAAAAGGAACCGATCTGCCAGCGAACCGATCCGCCCTGCAAATTGTATCCAGAGAGCACCAAACCGATTGCAAACCGAATCTGCGTCAAATTAAAAGAACCAATCCGCCTCAGGCCCGGACCGGTCCGCCCTGGATAGAATTTCCCAGATCGTGATTCAGATTTTTTAGGGCAATGGCTACCTTATTTATACCACGATCAGAAGATGGTTTCCTTAAGACTTTCCCACGTTTTTCAGAGCATATCAACCCTAAAGTCTTCACCTATTGAGTCCTATGATTCTAGGTTTTTAGATTCACACATCTTCCATATCTATGTGAATCAAGTTTGGTAACCCAAGAACACCATTGCTGTTGTTCAACCCTTGTGAAGTGGATCGTTTCTTCCTCTTCATTGCAGCCCTACTGGAAAGGGATAATTCCAGCCGCGACTACAGAATTCGATACCTGAGGGTAATTCTTAGTCAAAAACTTGTATTTCAGTGTAATCCTATTGTAAGCCGTTTCTCTTACAAATTATAGTGATATACAAATGGTTTTGCCCCTGTGGGGGATTTTTCCTCAATTGTGTGTGTTCGAATAACTCTTGCATGATTTCATATTGTTTCAATCACACCTAGTTGCATGTTTAGGGTTTGTTTGGGTTAAAAGGTGTTTTAAATATAATTTGATCATTTGAACGCAAGCGCCAACTCTTTCAAATTGGTATCAGAGCAGGTTACGCTAATCTATCGCGTATTCCTTTTTCCGCAAATTTTTTTTCTAAGATATCAATTTTCTAAAAAAAATTGATTTTTGAAAAAGTGCGTGTTCAAATGGAGAAGTCATATTATAAAATGCCTGTTTTTGACGGGATAAATTATGCTTATTGGAAAGCCCGTATGAGGTCGGCTTTAAAAGCCATTGATGAACGTGTCTGGATTTTGGTTGAACGAGGGTGGACTCCTCCCACCGTGACTGTTGATAATGTGACCAACTTGAAACCTGACATTTCTTGGTCTGATGAAGAAATTAAATGGTCATCTTTTAATTCTAAGGGTCTAAGTGCTATTTCTGGCTCTGTCACACCTGATGAGTTCAAACGCATAATGACGTGTACCACGTAAAAAGAGGCATGGGATGTTTTACAACTCACCCATGAAGGAACTAATGCTGTGAAAGAGTCTAAGTTGCAAAACTTGACAACTCAATTTGAAACAATCACCATGCATGATTCTGAATGCTTTGATGAATTTTATGTTAGACTTTCTGACATTGTGAATACTAGTTTTAATCTTGGTGAACAAATTCCAAATGCTAGAGTTGTTAAAAGATTCTTCGTTCTTTGCCTAAGCGTTTTATCCCTAAAGTCACTGTGCTAAATTCTATGGGTAATCTAAATACTCTAAAATTGGAAGAACTTGTAGGAGATTTGCAAACTTATGAAATTGATATGTTCCCTAAAAATTCTAAATCTAAAGATAAGGGAATTGCACTTAAAGCCCAAGAGAGAAGGAGTGAGGGGTCAGCTAGAAAGAGGATAGAGTCATCTAGAAAGAGAGAGACTGACACGTCAGATTCTGAGTGCGATTTTGACTTGGATGATTTGGCTCTTTTCGCAAAAAAATTCAAGAGAATTCTCAAATTTAAGAAAAATGGCAATTTTAAAGATAAAAAGAAATTTGAGAAAAATAAGTTTGAAAAGAAAAATGAAAAAGATTCCAAAAATACTCCTCTGAAAGAAAGTGAGAGATGTTTTGAGTGCGATGGTAGGGGTCATAGAGCCTTTGAGTGTGGCAATCGTCTGAATAGGGAAAAGGGTAAAGCCGTCCTAAATGCTACCCTTAGTGACGATAGTGAGGTCGAGTCGGTGAACTCGGGAGATGAGTCACCGCATGAGCGTAACTTCACCGCGTTCATGGCTAGTCATGTGAATACTCCTAGTTCTCCTCATGACGATGAGGATGATGCTTCACAGGGACACCTCGACAATGAGAGCGAAGAAAGTGAGGGGGAGGAGGAAGGTAGTGAGGACGAGAGTAACCTTCAACGCGCCTATGCCGAGTTATATAATGAGTCTTTCAAAACTAAAAAACGTAACAAGGCGTTAGTTCTTAGGATCACCGCGTTAGAAAAAGAGTTGGAAGAGACGAGAGAGAGAGAGTCCTCCACCTGCACCGCCATGAGAGAAAGAGAGTCTGCCTGGGTTAGTAAAGAAAATTTACTTAGAGAGAGATAGAGCAGTTTTGAGAAAGAGAAAGCGGACTTGACTAAACAAGTGGCTAGTCTTACTAGTGAGCTCCATTCCTCCATGGAGACTCGGAAGAAACTTGAAGCCCTTGTTGCTCAGCTTACTCATGACCTTGAGAGAGCTAGGAAAGTCAAGGTACAAATCGAGGACAGATCTAGGAAGATGGAAAAGATGATCCTCGGTCCCGCTTTAGGTTTTGGTGACAGACAAGGAATTGGTTTTGATGGTGCCTCCACGTCTCAAATTGCACCGGGACCAATTCCCGAGTTTACTACGACTCCTTATGGCCGTCATCAAAAACCAAGAAGGAGAGTTCGACCAAGAAAAGCAAACCAAGGTCCTCCTAATACTGTGCCCTTTTGCTCTCATTGCAAAAGAAATGGACACCTTAGGGAGTTTTGCTATAGATTTGGTCGGATACGACGTACTTTTGCTCCTCCACATCATACTGATGAGTTTGCTAGTCTGAGAGAGCAAGTTGAGTTTCTAGCCACCACATCACAGAGTTTGATGGAGGAATTCTGACGAATGTCCTCACCGTCAATGAATGCTTCCCGCATTCCGGCTAAAACCAACAACAACAACGGTAAACAAAAGGTTACCTATTCTTGCGTTCCTAAGAAAGAGAAAAAGGCCCTTGTTGTTCATGTTGCTCTCAAAGCACATAATACCTCTCAGTGGTATTTTGACAGTGGATGCTCCAGACACATGACAGGTGATGTCTCCCTTTTTACTCAGATTGAGGAGTATGATGATGGGAGAGTTACTTTTGGAGATGGGAGTAAATCTAGCATTATAGGACGAGGTACTGTACAGTTACCAGGACTTCCTAAGCTAGAAAATGTTTTGTACGTCAAAGGTTTAAAAGTAAACCTTCTCAGCATCAGCCAGCTGTGCGACGATGACTTTGCAGTAAAGTTTGACCGGGAAGCATTTAAGGTCTATAATCAAGCCGGTAAACTTTTGATGCAAGGGGTGAGGACCGAGGATAATTGCTATGGAACTGAGCCCACATCCTCACTTGTCTGCAACAGCGCCACGATCACTCCTATGGATCTGTGGCACCAACGTCTAGGTCACGTGAACGTTAGAGATCTCAATCGTTTATCTAAAAAGAACCTAGTTCGTGGCTTACCATCTCTTGGAAAGTCAACTTCGACCGTTTGTGGACCCTGTCAGTTGGGAAAACAAATTCGTAGTCCTCATAGGAAATTGCATTCCATTACCACCTCTCGAGTCCTGGAGTTGATTCACATGGATCTTATGGGTCCCACTCGTACTGAGAGTCTAGGTGGTAAGAGGTACATCCTCGTGATGGTAGATGATTTCTCCAGGTACTCCATTGTAGGTTTTCTGAGAGAGAAATCCGATGCTGTAGATTTCTTAACGACCAAGTGCCGTGTCCTGCAAAATCAACACGGTGTCACTATTAACAGAATACGTAGTGACAACAGCACTGAATTTAAGGAAGCAAAGGTGGATTTGTACTGTGATAGCCTTGGGATCAAACATGAGTTTTCTACTGTGAGAACTCCTCAGCAAAATGGGATTGTTGAGAGAAAGAATAGAACGATCCAAGAGATGGTTAGATCTATGCTTCTAGGTCTTAAAGTTTCTAGGAGATTTTGGGCAGAGGCAGTGTCTACTGCATGCCACACGGTGAATAAGGTGTATCTGTGTCCACACACACTTCAAAATCCTTATGAGTTGTGTACTGGCAAGAAGCCCAACCTAGCATATTTCCATGTTTTTGGGAGTAAATGCTACATCCTACGAGATAGAGAGCAATTAGGAAAGTTCGACTCCCGAAGCGACGAGGGAATATTTCTAGGATATTCATCGAATAGCAGAGCGTACCGGGTTTTTATCCTGAAGATCTCTAGGATTATGGAATCAATAAACGTTACCGTGCAAGATGACGAACCTTCGACGATTATTGATCCTAACCTTCAGTATGAGGATGAAGACTGTTCTTACAGTGATTATCTGTTCTTCTCTCACACTCTGTGGACCCAACTCCTGTGTTAGGGGACACACCTGCTTGGGTTCGCAAAAGTCATGACCCTTCTGCCATTGTTGGTGATCCCACTCTAGGGGTCAAGACTCGTGCTCAGCTAGAGAACGTTGTTAGCCATCTCTGCTACACGTCCAAAGTCGAGCCCAAGAACCATAAAGAAGCACTCAAGGATGAACACTGGATATCTGCTATGCAGGATGAGTTGCTTCAGTTTAAAAAGAATGATGTCTGGGAACTTGTCCCCCGACCTAGTGAGATTAATGTGATAGGTACCCGGTGGATTTTTAAGAACAAAATGGATGAAAATGGTACCATAATCCGTAATAAGGCTAGGTTGGTCGCTCAAGGCTACACACAGATAGAGGGTGTAGACTTTGGGGAGAAATTTACTCCTGTTACGAGGCTTGAGTCTGTCCGTCTTCTGCTCGCCATCGCATGTCATCTTCGCTTCAAGGTGTATCAGATGGATGTCAAGAGTGCCTTTCTGAATGGCATTCTACAGGAGGAGGTTTATGTGGAACAACCAAAAGGGTTTGAAGACCCTCAGCACCCTGAGCACGTCTACTATCTGAGGAAAGCCTTGTATGGTTTGAAGCAAGCACCCCGTGCTTGGTACGAAAGGTTTACTTCCTATCTCTTAGCTCGTGGCTTCAAGAGTGGGGTAGTAGATATGACGTTGTTCGTCAGGAGAGATGACGGTGCTATTTTGGTTGCCCAGGTCTATGTGGACGACATAGTCTTTGGATCCACATGCTCCCAGCATGCTCACCACTTTGAGGAGGAGATGAAAAGTGAGTTTGAGATGAGCATGGTTGGTGAGCTTACATTCTTCCTTGGTCTCCAGGTTCGTCAGCTAGAGGATGGGATGTTCATCTCCCAATCCAAGTATGCTAGAGACCTAGTGAAGAAATTTGGTTTAGACTCCGCTAAGCATGCACGTACTCCTATGAGTACCACTACCAAGCTTAGTAAGGACACTTCAGGCAAGGACGTTGAGCACACCTTATATCGGAGTATGATAGGTAGTCTCCTCTACTTGACTGCCAGTCGTCCCGACATCGCCTTTAGTGTTGGAGTCTGTGCGCGATATCAGGCATCCCCAAAAGAGTCACATTTACTTGCTCTAAAACGTATTATTAAATACGTAAGTGGGACTCTCTCATACGGGATTTGGTATTCCTTTGATACCGATGACCGTCTGTCCGCCTATTCGGTTGCCGATTGGGCTGGGGATGTAGATGGATGTAGGAGCACGTCTGGTGGGTGTTTCTATTTTGGTTCTGCTCTTGTCTCCTGGCTGAGCAAGAAGCAAAATTCCATCTCTTTGTCCACTGCGGAGGCTGAGTACATAGCCCCCGGGAGTTGTTGCACACAACTCTTGTGGATGAAGCAAATGCTGGAGGATTATGGGATATCACAGGACACCATGAACATTTCCTGTGATAACACGAGCGCGATTCACATATCCCGCAATCCAGTTCAGCATTCGCGTACAAAACACATCAGGATATGTGAGCACTTTATACGTCAGTTAGTTGAAGATAAAGTCGTATCCCTGAGTTTTGTCCCTACCGACCGTCAGTTAGCCGATATTTTCACGAAACCTTTAGATGCCCTTAGATTTGAGAGTCTTAGGAAATCTTTAGGGATTTGCACAGTTGACTGAGGAGTTGGTCTATGTCTAGAATAGGATGCTCCTTCATGTTCATATCATATGCTTCCTATTGCTAGTCTGTTCTATATGTACCATTGCTTTGTTGTACAGCGTAGTTTTATTCTGTTTACCTTTTATATTTCTTTTGAAAAATACAAAAAGATTTTCCTTTAAGAAAAATTTTAAGAAAAGCACAAAAAGATTTTATTTTGATAAAATTTTTGAAAAATCCAAAAAGATTTTTTCTTTTGTTTTGCACCTTTTCTGGATGAGCATTTAAGATAGCCAAGTCACAACTTCATTTCATATATCCATGTGATTTTTTGGTAGAGATTTGAGATGCTATATCATTTCATCCATGTGCTTTACATTGATTGGAGTCTTTGAGATGTAATTAGTGATATCTTCCTACATGTTTGACTCCTATATCCTTTATTGCACACATGCACGACTACATTTGATTATTGCACTTGTCTATCACATATTGGCTTGAGTGTTTCTATCTCAATTCTGTCTATACAATGTACAATATGCGATAAAACTTGACAAGATTGGATTGCATGTAAAAACCGTTTTGGTGAGACTGTGTGTATATTTTCATAACAGGGAGGGGCTGCGAAAGTTGATTCCTATCCTTTGCGCAAAAGCCACCGTTAAAATGGACCTAAAAAATGGAGGTATTGTAATATCCGAGGTCCTAAGAGGTTAAAAGAGCCCGAAAAAAAAATTTAAAGGCAATAAAAAGCAATTCATGCCAAATATGGGCCATTTAGGTTTCACCATCAATTCTCCAAAGTTTGAGAATTTAGTATACCTCTATTATAATATAAATCTGAGGGAGTTTGGTTGGAGATTGAAAAAAACGGGTTTGCACTTCCTTGAAAGTCCTAAAAAAGCATGACAATCATTTTGGACGTTATTGGTGTAGAAATCCCTTTGAGCTTTGATTTGAAGATTTGATATAGTCAATGTCTTATATTTCCAATCTTTTTCACCAAAGGAAGCATTTGAGTTCATTCGTTAGGAATATCCAATATTCATCATGCACATATGTCATGTTTGTATGCTTTGATTTTCCTATCGAATTTTGATCACACCCATTCTTTTACGCTATCACCGACTTGGTTGTTTTATGTTCATTCATGGTGTGATTTTATGCCTTGTGTCACCCCGGTTCTTGATTGCTTGGTTTATTTCTCTCATTTGTCTATTTGGGGACATCATAAAAAGGGGGAGAATGAATTATCTGATTATGGGGGGTTTTGAAATTCTGAGAATATCATCTTAAATTGATATATATGCTTATGTTTATCTCATTTCAAACTCGATACGTCACTTGGTATTTGCTTTGTCTCATGTGTGTAGGTACTACATTGATGATCGCTGAATTGCACACCACGATGAGAAAAGATTTGAGATTTCTGAAGATTCGAAGAACAAACGATGCAGCCTTAGTCATTTGTACCTCTTTCAGTTTTTGGGTTCATGGAAGGGTAGATTTGTATAGGCATTGTGATTATAGATAATTCGTATTTTTTATGTTTGTTCCGGCATAGACATAGGGGGAGATTTGTAAGGACATTTTTGTCCAACATACTTGTATATGTCATTAGCCGTAACACCGTTGCAAAGATTCAAAGTCCATTCATCATCAACGAAATTCGAAGATCAAAAGAAGAAGGAATCAGAAATCCAGAAATCTGGACCGGTTCGCCTCTAATTAAAAAGAACCAATCCTCCCAGGCAACCGGACCGATCCGCTGAAATAAAAAAAGGAATCGATCTGCCAGCGAACCGATCCGCCCTGCAAATTGTATCCAGAGAGCACCAAACCGATTGCAAACCGAATCTGCGTCAAATTAAAAGAACCGATCCGCTATCGGACCGATCCGCCTCAGGCCCGGACCGATCCGCCTCAGGCCCGGACCGGTCCGCCCTGGATAGAATTTCCCAGATCGTGATTCAGATTTTTTAGGGCTATGGCTACCTTATTTATACCACGATCAGAAGATGGTTTCCTTAAGACTTTCCCACGTTTTTCAGAGCATATCAACCCTAAAGTCTTCACCTATTGAGTCCTATGATTCTAGGTTTTTAGATTCACACATCTTCCATATCTATGTGAATCAAGTTTGGTAACCCAAGAACACCATTGCTGTTGTTCAACCCTTGTGATGTGGACCGTTTCTTCCTCTTCATTGCAGCCCTAATGGAAAGGGATAATTCCAGCCGCGACTACAGAATCCGATACCTGAGGGTAATTCTTAGTCAAAAACTTGTATTTCAGTGTAATCCAATTGTAAGCCGTTTCTCTTACAAATTATAGTGATATACAAATAGTTTTGCCCCTGTGGGGGATTTTTCCTCAATTGTGTGTGTTTGAATAACTCTTGCATGATTGCATATTGTTTCAATCACACCTAGTTGCATGTTTAGGGTTTGTTTGGGTTAAAAGGTGTTTTAAATATAATTTGATCATTTGAACGCAAGCGCCAACTCTTTCAAGTATAAGAGAGATTAGGCCCATGAGTGCCCCCCTCTGAGAGCAAAGAAAAGGAGAAGAAAAAGTTTGATGAAAAAGTAAGACCCGCGTAGACTTATAAGAAGACTATTTTGCCCAGTGGTAAAGTCATATATCGCTTATAACGGTTTTAGCGAGAGACATTTTTGGGACAAAAGCATCAACCCGACACCAAAATATTTTCTGATTGATGAGTCCCACATTATTGAATAGGTTGAAGAGATGTAAAAATCGCTAAAATGCATGCAAGATTGATTACGAGAGAATATCTAAGAGCTTGATGGGCTAATCTTAGGAATGGAAGGTGGTGATGAGGGATCTATCTTCATTTCTAAGGGTCTTAATCCAAGCAGTGAGAGGAGATCATTTGATTTCTCAAGGAATTTAAAGATGTCTTCGCATGAAAGTATACAGAAGTAAGCTCTCACAAGTTAAATGTTTTGCCTAATGCTCTACCTATAAGGCAGGACATGCGAACCTATAAGGCCGAGTTAGATTTCAAGATTAAAGTAGAGGTAGAGAAGTTACACGTGGATGGGTTCATCAAGCCCATTCATCACCCAGTATGGCTACCAAGCATCGTGCCCATGACAAAGAAAAAAAAGCAGATACGGATATACATGGATTTTAGAGATGTGAATCGCGCTTGTCCAAAGGATGAGTATCCTCTGCCTAGTATTGACAGTTTGGTGGATGCCACCACCGGTTATGAAATTTATAGTTTCATGGATGGGTATGTAGGCTACAATCAAATCTGAATGGACCTAATAAATGCGAAGAAGACAGTTTTTTGAACCCCTCTAGGCAATTTCCACTACACCATCATGATTTTTGGGTTGAAGAATACATGAAAAACTTATCAACGGACCATGATGGCCATACTTTATGACTTACTTCATGATATTTTGGAATTCTCTATAGATGATTTAGTGGTGAAGTCAAAAAAGGAGAGCAAGCATGTTGCGGACCTTAGAAGAGTCTTTGAGCGATACTGGAAGTACATAATGAGGATGAACCCCTTGAAATGTTCCTTTGAATTTACTGTAGGGAACTTCTTAGGATTCATCATCAACAGATAAGGAGTATAAGTTGATGTAGACAATTAAAAATCCATTGTGATGATGTCGCCGCCAAAGAGTCAGAGATAGCTCAAAAGTTTCTTGGGAAAGGTTTCTTATCCAATCAGGTTCATACCAACTTTAGTAAAAGTCACTCACCCCTTTGCACCACACATGAAAGATAAAGAAAAATTGGTGTGTGGAGATGAACAAAGAAGGTATTTTAGAGAATGAAGGAAATACTGACTTCCCCTTCAACAATAACGCCACCATAGGTAGGCACGCCTTTGCTGTTACGTCTCACTTCTACCGAGCAGTCCATAGGGGCTTTGCTCGCTTAGGAAAAGGAAGAAGTGAAATGAATGGTGCACTACCTATCTCGAGTAATTTCAGGGATGGAGTCCAGGTACACGAACATAAAAAATCATTATTTGGATTTGGTCTTTGTAGCACAAAAGTTGAGACATTATTTGCTCAAATTCACAGTGCATATTTTCACCAAGTGTGATCCCATCAAGTATCTGCTGGCGCGGACTATCTTGGTGGGGTGATTAGTCAGGTGGTTCCTAATACTCTCTGAATATGATCTGAAGTGTGTTGTTCCAAAATCTATTAAGAGTCAAGTTACGGATGACCTGCTGGACAATTTCCCAAGATAGAATTTTGAACCCCCTAGTGAAGAGCTACCGGGACAAAACTTCCAAGCATGTTTAGCCGAAGAAATGGAAAAATGGAGAATAGAGTTTGATGGTTCGTGCACACAAGGAACATGTGGAGCAGTCATTATCCTCCATAAAAGCAAAGAGAAGATCACCCCTCTCCTATAAATTAGACTTCAAGTGCTCTAACAATGAGGCATACTATGAATCTCTCATACTTGGCCTGTTGGAGGCTTTGAGAAGAGGCATTAGAGTAACTTTTATACGAGGCGGATTTAATCTGGTTATTAAGCAAGTCAATGGGTAATACATGCACAAACATGATAACCTCTCTCCTTATAGAGCAATCATCCATAGGTTATTAAGCTAATTTTTAGTTGTAAAGATAGAAAGGCACCCTAGAGCAATGAACAGACATCTGGAGGCTTTGGCAATAATTGTGCAAAAATTAGAAATGGAGGATCTTGAGGCCATTATCACCATTTGATAAAGAACGGTGCCGATAATAGTGAGATTTATGTTCTCGAGTGAATATCCAAATGATTGAAGATTCCCAATCATAAAATAGTTGGAGACACGCGAAGGAAAGATGAAATTATCAGAGTTAGCCAACTTTCACATGCTACAGGGAACGCTGTACTTCAAAAGTCTGGAAAGTTTCTTAGCGTTGGGTGTGAAAGAAGAGGGAGAGAGAGAGAAATTAGAAGCAATGCACAAAAGGCATTATGGGAATACAGATATCTCGCTTTACAAACGGCTACAACAAGGGGGCTATTATCGGCCTACCGTGAGTGTAGAGGCTTCCTAAAGTACCAGACACAATTTAATCAGTCAATATAAGTAAATTTTGTGGAAATTTTAAAATATTGGAAGATACCCTACATCGCCTATTTAATGATGAAAAACTACTAATTGAAAAGGCCGATGAGATTTACTTGAAGAAAGAGCAACCCGTTTCTACTTGGTGAATGGGGAACTCTATAGGAAAGGGTACAATGAGAAAGATTTGAGATGTGTGGCAGGGAAAGAAGTTAAAAAGGTACTAAAGGAAGCCTACAAGCCTTCATATATGGGTAGTGCCAAGTTAATAATCAACTAATGACCATGAGGTATTATTGGCCGGCAATAGAGGCTCACTCTATCAGTTTTCTAAAAAAATATATCGCATGCGAAATATATGGCAATATGGTTCATGTCCCCTCGGTATGTCTGCAAAGCTTAACTTCTCCTTACCCATTCCACACTTGGGCATTTTATTTTGTAGGGAAAATTAGCCCGACCTCTCACAAGAAAGATTTCATTCTCGTTGCCACAGAACTGTATACAAAATGGGCGGAAGCCATTCTTTTAAAAAGAGTTATTTCTTAGGTGGTGACACTGTTTATTCAGGAATATGTAATATGTAGGTTTGGCATTCCAGAGGTCATCTTCATAAATAATGGCAAGCAGTTTGAGTCTTCTCACAGACAAGTAAAAACTCATCCATAACATTTTGACTATCTCCTATTCCAAAGAGAATGGCTAAGCGCAGGCCACCAACAAAACATTGATCAACAGTTTGATAAAGATGTTGGAAGATCTTCTAGGAGTTTAGGATGATAAATTGCCATTATATAAGAGCAAGACTTTATAATTGCTCATAGTTTAGTTTTTTTTCCTGTCCTGTTAGAAATCGTTGCCACAAACTGAATAATACATCCGCATTTGCCTCCATGATCATTTGAAGACATGTTAGTGATCGAGCATCATTTTCTAAATTTCAAGGTATTAAAATTGTCACAAAAACTTTATGGAGGTATACGGATTTGCGATTTTTATTATTTCTCAGTCAAATTATGTTTTGTGATGATTTTTATACTCGAGGAATTTTTTTCATAAAAGGATTTTGATAATATATTTTTTATTTTTTATTTCGTGAGAACAAGATCATCATCTCGTTAGAACGATAATTGGTTTTCGTTTAAACAAGGATTAATTTTGTTGTAACAAATTATTAATTTCATTAGAACGAATTTATCATGAGCATCTAACGAGAAGGTCTCTGTTTGAAAGAACAACTCTCACTGGAAGGTCATTAGAAGTTGATCAAACGAAATAACCTTTTCGTTTGAACAAGATTGGATTTCTTTTGAAAAAAAACTGTGTTTTCATTCAAATGAGGTTGAATTTTCATTTGAACAAAACTGCCACCTCAAAGTTTGTGTTGTTTTTATAAAGAGGATTCTTTTGGACTATTTTACATAGAACTTTGGGCAAAAAACTTTTGCCATACTGCACCAAAAGTTTTCATCTTTGTGTTTCATAAAAAAACTTTTATTTTCTGAATCATACATCGCTTAATATGATTAATTGAGTTTTGCCCCAATTTACATACGTTACAAACCCTGTAGAGTTTACTCTACTGCTGATTGTGGAGTTATGACTCTACAACTGAGGAAGAAAGGATTTCGTATCCCGAGGCTATACCGAGCGAGGAGCTGCTTCATATGGATGGTGCTGGATTATGCCATATCTATTGAAGATTTGAAGACCTGTGCATTGTAGTTAGTTGACCTCTAAGTAGTCTGTAAGTCATAGAGTCTATTAAACTCTTTAACAGTGCTGAAATCTAGGTTTTGCTCGAAATAAATTTTTCCTCAATTCTTCTTCGTGTGTTGGGTTTGATTGTGCAATTGAATATAATTTAATTTTCACTTAATTTTGAATGCACACCTTTAATTTAATCATGATAAAATTTGGTTAAAAATTAAATCTCTCTATGTGTAACCTAAGATAGAAATAATTACATATAGCCCGACTACTTTTTCAAATTGGTATCAAAGTCGGTTACATTAATTTGCCTTGTGATTTTTAAAGTGGTCATATATGAATAATTTGTATAATAGGCTACCTATTTTCGATTGGTCAAGTTATGCATACTGGAAAGCTAGAATGAGGTTTTCTTTAAAATCAATTCGCGTAATGGTTTGGCTTGTGTGTGAAAGGGGGTGGACACCACCCACTGTGACTAATGGCGATGTCATAAGTCTTAAACCCACCACCACTTGTATGGAAGATGAATTTAAATGGAGTAATTTTAACTCACGCGATTGAAGTGCAATTTTTGGAGCCTTTACCCCCGACGATTTTCACTGCATCATGATGCACATCATGTTTAAGAAAGTGTGGGATATACTCCAACTCACTTACGAGGGTACCAACATTATGAAATCTTCTAAGCTTGGAAATCTCACCACACAGTTTAAGACCATTACTATGCTAGAGATTGGGTCGTTTGATGAATTATATGCATGATTGTCTGATATTGTTAACTCTAGTTTTAATTTTAGTTAGAGAATTCCTGAGATGCACGTTGTGAAAAAGATTTTGAGATCACTTCCATCCCGCTTTATTCCTAAGATCACTATTTTGAATTCCTTAGGAATTTTAGATACGCTTAGGTTAAAAGAACTCATAGGAGACCTTAAAACTTATGAAATCGATATGTTTCCCAAAACTTTTAAACCAAAGGAAAAGGCAGTTGCTTTGAAATTACAATCTAAAAGGAAAGAGTAGATTTCGTCTGTCTTTGAGTATGATTTTGATCTAGATGATCTTGCCCTTTTTAAAAAAAAAAATCTAAAAAATTATTAAGCTAAGAAAATAAAATACTTCCAAAGAAAATAATATTTTTGAGAAAGATAGAAAGTTTAAGTCGGGAAGGAAAAGTTTTGAAATAATGCAAGGAGTACCTTAAGAAAGATGAGGATAGATGTTATAAGTATGAGGGTAAGGGGCATAAACCTCACGAGTGTGCTACGAGGTTAAAGAGACAGGGAAAAGGAAAATATGCCTTCAATGCCACGCTTTGTGATAACGATATCGAGTCAGTGGATTTCGGGGACAATCACCTCATGGACGTAACTTCACCGCGTTGATAGATAGTCATGTTAGTACATCAATTACACCTCACATTGATGAGAAATTTTACAAACATGATGACCTCGAAAGTGAGTCTAGTCATTCTGAAGAGAGTGCGAAAGCTAACATTTTGAGTGAGGGAGAAAGTGACCTTTGACGTGCTTACACCGAGTCCTTTAAAATGAAAAATCAAAATAAAAGTTTGGCACTTAGGGTGTTAGATTTAGAGAAGGAGTTGAGATAGTCGCGAGAGAGCGAGTTCTCCACAAAATTTTCTTTGGAAGAGAAACTCATTTTAGTGGAGAGGAAAATAGTGACTTGACCAATAAAGTGGCTAGTCTTATGAGAGATATTCAAGCTTCATTAGACACTTATGGGAAACTTGAAGCCCTTCTATCCCAACTCAAGAAAGATCTCGAACGTGACTGGGAGGTCAAGGTTACTATAAAGGATAGATCGAATAAGGTAGGTAAGATGTCCTTCGGTCCCACTTTAGGTTTTAGGGAGAGGCAAGGAATAGGTTACGACGGTGCATCCACTTCCCATTCCGCACCGGAACAGATTCTTAAGTTTGTGGTGGATAAATATGGGCCTCGACCTAACCCACCAAAGAGAATTCAACCCAAATAAGCAAACCAAGATATACCCAAACTAGTCTATGTTTGTACCTATTGCAAAAAGTGAGGTCACCTTAGGGAATTTTTCTACAAATTAGGGAGAACTAAATGTACAAAAAAAGTTAAACGCATAATAATCCGACTTTAATACACGAGGTTTCAATTAAATACGATTTTCCCCAAAAACTAACTTTCGGAGATCAATACCCATTAATGTAGGAAACGCAACCCCAACCCTATTTAACTACTCACTAGGCCTGTATAAACTAATTAAACAACAAATTAACTAAAGGAAACAACAAATAAACTAACAACAACTAAGTAATCAAAGCAAGAAACAAAGAAAATAAAGCATGTAACAAGATAAATAAACTATATTAATGGAAAGGGAAGATGAATAGTACTTACATACATAAAAATGGTAAAACCCTTAGAGAGAGAATCTCTCAAAGAGAAACCCCCCAAAACTAACCCTAAAATCTATTACAAAATGAAAATGATATCTCATCACAAATGAGAGAAATGTTTATATACATAAACCCTAATGGCAAACTAGTAAACAAGAAAGTTGAAAAAACAGGGGACCGAATTGATTCGGAAGGAACCGAATCGATTCGAAAATAGGGGAAGTAAAAATTAGATTTTGGGGCCAAATAGAATTGATTCGTACTTGTCCGATTCGATTAGCACCTGACAGTCTGGTTTCTGCAGCTTTGTCCAACTTTACAGAAAATGTCATAACTTCTTCGTTATAACTCGAAATGAGGCACGGTCGGAGGCTACGCGAAGATAAATTATAGGGATACAACATAAAAGAATATATTAGGCCAAAAAACCAAATTATGAAATGACTAAAATTCCCTTGAATGTGCCCTTGAGTGTGCTTTTGAAGTTAAAACTATCCTAAAAATTCCATAACTCCTTCCATACAACTCAGATTCATGCACCGTCGGTGGCCACATTAAAAGAAATCAAAGGATTCAACGTCCGTGAAGAGAGAGGGATTAAAATCCTAATGCTGAAATTATTAAAATTCCCCCGATGCTATAATCTTCAACGAAACTTTTTTAGAAAGCTACCGAATTTCACACTAAGCACCGAAATACCTACAAAAGCTCAATTATACCTTATATAGCATGTATATATAGAAATCCGAGGTTTTCTGGTTAACGAGAATAAATATAGAGATTAAGGTACCCGAGGGGCTAATAATGCGTAGGTTAACAGGTGAAATACGCAATATTTGCGTCATATCAAGGAGAAGCGTCAAACGAGTAGTCTTCATTGATGCCAAGTAAGTCAATGTTATTTGAAGAACTATGATAATATTAAGAATAAGTACTTCCATAATCAACAAGTTCCCCTTTATAAGAGAAAATTTTCCATCATTGCCTCTAGCTTCTAAGACTTGTCCATAGAGTGTAGTTCACATTGAGTATGGCGTATCTTGTTACATCCGTCAAAGGAATTCAAGTTCACGAGTTCAATAAGACGGATCCTAATATCAAGCATCTTCAATAAACTTCTAAGACTTGTGTAATTTTGGTATGGATTTCATTTTGTGTTACTCAGATTTTTTTATTAAGTATTGGGATATTTTTATAAACTGGTTTTTATCAAAGCGAGACATTTTTAAACTTAAAAATATTTTCTGATTTTACTGTAGGCGGAGTTTTAAATTTTGTTTAGTTCGTTAAAACGACATCTCACTGTCGTTCGAACGACATTGCAAGTTCGTTTAATACCTCGTTTGATGGCATATATGATATTTGGATCAAACGAAAGCTTACTATTTTTTTTGGAGGTCATTTGATACGTCTTTCAAAGGTCGCTTCTAACGAGATAACCATCTCGTTTAAACGACATGATCTCATTCTAACGACATTCTGTGGCCTTAAAAATCGTGTTCGCCTATAAATACCTATTTTATGAAGATTTTAAGTCTTTTCATTTATGCAAATTGCAGAACAAATACAAAATAGTCTTCACTTTTATAGGAAAAAAATGTTTTTTGATTCACATAAAAAATCCCAAATACTTTGGTGAATCATCTTTGGAACCCAAACACTTCTTTATCGAAGTTATACATCTGGAGAGCTTTCTTCACTGCTAATCTTATGATATTAGCGGGTATTCATGGTTGAAGGAGAAGGACTGAGGTTTTTGTGGGTCTCGAGGGAATCATTATTGGTTGAAGGTTACGGTGAGTTCTCGTTGGAATTCATTGTTATAATTCTCTTTAGCGTTGCAAGTTACGATTTCCAAAACTTTAGTGAAATAAAAGGTTTTGCCCCTTTCGGGGATTTTTCCTGAAATTGATATTTCTTTACATGCTTGATTTGAATCACCTAGTTGCATGTTTATTTTTAATTAAAAGTGGAATTTGTTTGAAGATTGACATCTAATTAAAGAAGTTTACTCCATCAGAAGATAACGCACACTCTTATACTCTTCAGATGAATAGGATGTGGAGCGAGCGCTCGTAATTCCATTACTTACGTTTTTACTAAGTAAAAGAGGAATAACTAGAGTACGCTTCACTGAGGGGGTAGAGAGTGGAGCAGAAGGTTGAGAAAGAGTGGCTTCGATAGACTCATATCCCTGCTCATTGATGGTCTAAAAGGTTTCTTTAAGCCCAAAGGTGTCAGTCTCTGAATCTTGATCTTCGACGACAAAGGGGCCAGTGGTCTTGGACGTTTTCTTCTTCTACCTAGCCGTTAGGGTCCTAACTAGAGAGGGAGGGGAAGCATATTCTAGGAACATCAATATATGGATGCTTCCTCTTCGAGGGGACTTTGTCCGTACCCTTACCCTTACTCTTTCCCTTAGCTTATTAGGCCTTTTCCACAGGGTGTTTGGAATAAACCATTTCTACGCGGAGAGGATTTACAAGGACAGTAATGAACTTGTCGAAGGGGATCCTCATAACCTAACTGTGGTGCCAAGTATCTTAGGGAGTGGGCTTGGACATATATTTATCATATGAGGGGACACCCTCATTAAATAATTCATAAGAAGCATCTTGGATCCAATGCTTTGTTAATTGAATTTGGCGCAACCATAAATTAAAGATCGAACGACTGATGGAAGGAAGGTTGTCATGAAAAGGAATAAAAAAGTTACCAAAATGGGTAGTCCAGTAAACCATCCCCTCTGGGGAAAAACTAGAATAGGCCTACAAATACATTTCTTTTGGTAAGAGTTTGATGGAAAATATGGAGAGTAGGTGCCCTAATTATACCCAATCTGTCTCCTTACTCGCTCGAAGTGATAAAAATCAACTCATTCAAGCATCAAAGAATACATGGAAGAACAAAAGCCATCACAGAAATGTGTGGGAAATCCACCATAAATTTAGCATTTGTCGGAGAAATGAAAGTACCAAGAGAAGCAGAAAAAGGCCTAAGAAAATACACCCCCACTCGCCTTGAATTGGGACAGAAAGAGAACATGTCAATATTATCAAAAAAATATACTGGGTGATTACTTAGGAGCCTTCTTCTGCCACCTAGAAATACAAGCGGATTGACTATGTAGCAAGCGGGGCTTAGTGGCCCAATTTGGGAACCGCTCAAACAGGAAACCCTTAAATATAAAAGAGTTGACAAGATTTACCACATCAAAGAGACCATGAGAGAGCTTCCTGTCCAAATGAGAATGATCCAACCAAGTATAAATGGATTTACGTGTGAGAGAACCAAGTGGCACGTTACTGCCACGAGCAATCCTAGTTGTGAAACGAAACATCAATTCATGAGGGGAGTCATTTGGTCTCCCTTAGAATAAAAACCTTTTGAGAAATGTTATGAAGAAGGAAGAAAGATGAGTCTTTGATGTTAGATTTGACCCATCCATACTCCTGGGCATCATAGTTTGAACCTCTTCGTTGGCCTTCAGCTCAAAATACTTGAACCAATACCTTTGCCATTTGGCAAAGGTATGTTTAATTGTGATAATTTGGTTAATACTAATATAGTGAGCACAGATTGTCAAGGCTTGATGGAGATCCTCACACATCTTCTGTTCCATAAAATCCTCATAGCCATCAGTAAATACGTGGTTTCTCAAGAGGGCCAAATAGGCCAACTCGTAAATATCTTCTAATGTAATTGAAAATTCCCCCCAATAGGTAACAAAATTGTGAGTATACATACTCCATCGAGAAAGTAAAATATTGTAGGTACTCGTATTTTTGGGGATAGTGCAGGCCTTTAAACTGGTAAAGGTTCGGGTCAAGCCCAAACCCTCAATAACATCATGATAGGGTGGGACATTAATAACATAGTCAACCCATAGTGCCCATTCCTCTGGGTCTCCTCCATAGACATCATTGTTCACGTTGGAGAAAGGAAAAGTCACCTTTATCCACTTGAACATGCAAAAGGATATCAGAAAGAACCACATAAGTAGTCTCAGACTCAGCAAAGCCCAAGAGTAGTAGCTCATCAATCTTCTCCATAAACACAAACTTAAACCACTCAAGTCAGGGGGTATGAAGTCATCGTCCCTGTCAAATAAGGGGCAAGGCGATAGATCGAGAAATCCCTTTTTGCTCTATTTTCCAAAAATTGCTTTTGCACCTTGGGAAACGCGGTAGCATCACCCACATAGGGCCCAACACCACTAGAATAAATAGTGATAGAAACAGACGATACTGCTAGAGAGGAGGTGATATATGTGGCATCGGTGGCCATAGAAGTGGTGACAATCACATTTATAGGCAAGGAACCCACCACAACCCCACCCATAGAGGTGATAAAGACGGATTAAATGTTACAATCAGAAGAATCCATTGATGGGAAGATTAAAGAAGAAATATAGAAGTAAACGATATTTTTTTTTGCTAAAACTCTGCAAATCTCTCAAGGTTTGTCTCTCTAAGGTGCAAGGACGACTAATAGTGAAAGTTTGAAATTGTGTTGGGTTAAGGTTTTTATATGATTAAAACACGCATGCCTAAAGGTTTAAAAGTTAGGGTAATCATTACCAAATCATAGAAAATACTTCCCCATCCCCGAGACTATAATTGACATCCAAAGAGTGGCTATCTGACAGAACATCAAAATGTTCACATAAAAACAATGATGATTTCTAATGGAGTCTCCTTGAATTCTTAAAGATTCCTTTTTATACAAAACTCTTCATTTTCATCCAAAAGAATACTTTTCTACAAGGGCTCCAATTTAGATGGGTACTCATTCAACCCCTCATTAAAGTTAATTTTGGTGGGAGCAAGCCTAAGAAAAATGATAACATGCAAGCAGGCCCAAGGCGGGAATAAAAGTGATAATGGGCGAGAAGGCCCAAAACAGGAGTGAAACAATATTAGACCAGTGACTTAAAATCACGAGAAAGCCCAAAACATATTCAAGACAAGACAAATAGAATAATAATGGGCGAGTAGCCCAAGGAAAAAATAAAAGTGATAATGGGAGAGAAGGCCCAAAAAGGAGTGAAAAATATTGAACGAGTGAGTACAAACTTCAAGCAAGCCCAAATAATTATTAAGATAAGTTCAAGAGAACAATAATGGGTGAGCAGGCCTAAGACAAGAGCAAAAACAATTTAAATGAGTGAATCCAAAACTGAGAGTAGGGAAAATAAGGCCAGGCCAGCGATGGGATGCTATACGAGCAACCACAAGTCAGTGAGGGAGTACCGTGCTAGCAACCCCAAGTCTTTTCAAGGGTGATGTTTAGTTAAAAGAATATTTACTAACACTTTTATTATTTGAACAAAGGAGTACTTAGGAAGGAGCCTTAGCCGAACAAGTAGGTCTCGAGCAAATGGCCAGTTGGGATCTTTTGAGAATTTTGTTTTGGAGGCTGAAAGGCAAGTATTGTTGAGCAAGCTAAGGCTCAACCACTTCAGTACCCTAGGAAAGAGAGAATAATAACATAAGGGACCCAAGGGGTCAATCACCACTCACATGCACTTATACAACTCACACTTGGTAAAATGAGAGAGAATCCAAGGTGTTTCTCGCAAAGTTATTTTGGAAAATATCAATGATGAGTGGCCTTAAAAGTTATATATGGATGCGTAACCCCTATTCGAGTATGGTAATGACAAGATAATTGGCCAAAGCTTTGGATTAATGATGGAACACATAAACACAAACCCAATGAAGATAGACTCAGCTTAAACTCACAAAGCTCTCGTGTCTAACTCAGGAAATAGTAATGAACTTTAGAAGTAACCTAGCTGGAGGGAGAGAGAAGTAAGCACCCTAGATACACCTTGGTAGGCAGGTAAAACTACACCAAATACCCTCAGGAATCTCTGTCGAATATTGAAAGCTTTATAATAAATGACAATGGTGGGTGAGTAAACTCTCTGGTTTGCAATAACTCTCTCTGGTGTGTATTCTCTCTCGCAATAACTTCTGAACTCTCCAAAAGTTCCCCCCTTCCGCAAAGATGGTTGGGGTCCTTAAATAGCCCCCCACACCACCCCCGAGGCAACTCAGTCATTAAAACTATGAAAGACATCCCTCATACTTTATGTCACAACACTAAATACCTGATGCACTAGCTGTCTCCACGTCATAAACATTAAATGCCAAAACATGCATTTTGCCTAACCACCGTGTGTCAGGGGACTGTTGTCGCAGAGGTGGCTTACCAACTGCCTGACAGCCCCAAATACCACGGTGGTTTACTCAAGTGCATGTCTGACATTGTTTAGATGGATAGTGACATCACCCACAGTAGATGCGACATTAAGTAGAGGGTTGTTTGGTCCATAACTCAATGCCCGATGGAACTCCAAGCTGCTCCGTTTGAGGTTCCACGGTCAGGGTCCTTCGGTGTTTTACCAGGCGTATCTAAGATGGTCAGGACAAGCCCCAACGGTGCCTTACTTACCAATCCTCCAAACCAAGTCCCTCTAAAGTTCTCACGGTGAGGTCATTCGATAGAGCATGACAGCTCTCCCAGGCCCTGCCAAGCCCGATCTCTCGCAAGTACCGTTTGACTTCACACTAAAACTATTTATTATTCTCGTTACATCATTAAAACCATTATAGCTTACAGTCAATATAAACAAAGATACAATATGACTAACACAACAAGCTAAAGTATGAGTTGCCACACTAAGCTGCCTCGCTGAGTTGCCACGCTTGAGCTGCCTCGGTTGCTTTAATCCCCAAACACTGTTGCTAATGGGTTTTATCTCTAATCTCAAAATTACCTTCAAGTCCCCTCTACATTTGCCCCCTCGTACATATAGTTGATATATTCATACATGTCTGAAATATATCGACTGTATGTACGAAACAACTTTAGTCAGTTTTCATATGTTCGACCGACCTGTGGATCGTGGGTAATAATCTCATATCTCATTTCATCTTGATGATGTACTTTTACCTCATATCTCACATTTTATGATATAATGCCATCTCATATTTCATATCTCAGTTACATGATATACATCAATTTCATATCTCATATCTTAAATCTCATTTTAAGGCTTTGATCTCATAGGTTATTTCGAAGGACCTCGTTTATCATTCTTTTCATACAAATGATATACTATAAGTGTTGCCCCCATTCCTACTTAAACGAACATGCATCCACGCTTTAATTGTGATTGTTCGTAACTCTGCCTTGGTAAAAAGTATTATCATGGACACATAATAACTACTTCAGCATTCTCTTTTATCATTCTCAACCAAGCTTGGTGAAAGTATTATTACAGTTTACATAATAACTACTTCATTGTCCTCGATTAATCTTTTAGTGCATGCAAATGTTTTTTGACTTGTTTTAATCACGATGAGGTTTCTTGTGCATGTACGTATTATTGACTCGCCCAAATTACCACTTTTGAATGTTTTTCGCAAACTCACACCTACAAGGTGACTTAATGAGGAACACACACTTGTTAGGATTTTTCGTAAACTCCACCGTTAGAGGTGACTTAACAATGAAAACACACTTGTTAAGGTTTTTCGCAAACCCCACCATTAAAGGTGAATTAACAATGAAAACACACTTATTAAGATTTTTTCTTCCATCGTTAGACGTGACTTAACAATGAAAACACACTTGTTAAGATTTTTCGTAAACTCCACCGTTAGAAGTGATTTAACAATGAAAACACACTTGTTAAGGTTTTTCGCAAACTCCACCTATATCGGTGACTTAACAACGAAAATACTTGTTAAGATTTTTTCGTAAACTCCACCTATAACGGTGACTAAACGATGAAAAATACTTGTTAAGATTTTTGTAAAACTCCACCAATAACGGTGACACCCATAACGGTGACTTAACAATGAAAACACTTGTTAAGATTTTTCGTAAACTCCACCTATCGTGGTGACACCCATAACGGGGACTTAAAAATGAAATTACTTGTTAAGATTTTTCGTAAACTCCACCTATATCGGTGACTTAACAACGAAAACACTTGTTAAGGTTTTCGTAAAACTCCACCAATAACGGTGACTTAACAATGAAAACACACTTGTTAAGATTTTTTCATAAACTCCACCTATAACGGTGACTTAACAATGAAAAACACTTGTTAAAATTTTTGTAAAACTCCACCAATAACGGTGACACCCATAACGGTGGCTTAACAATGAAAACACTTGTTAATATTTTTCGTAAACTCCACCTATCGCGGTGACACCCATAACGGGGACTTAACAATGAAAACACTTGTTAAGATTTTTCGTAAACTCCACTTATATCGGTGACTTAACAACGAAAACACTTGTTAAGGTTTTTCACAAACTCCACCTATATCGGTGACTTAACAATGAAAACACTTGTTAAGATTTTTGAAAAACTCCAGCAATAATAGTGACACCCATAACGGTGACTTAACAATGAAAACACTTGTTAAGATTTTTCATAAACTCCACCTATAACGGTGACTTAACAACGAAAACACTTGTTAAGATTTTTCATAATCACTATTTCCTCTAACTGTCTTCAGGTTGCTCGGGAGGATTCTCCACCAGATCTTTTGCCTACCTCATCACCCCGTCGAGAACCCGTTATTTCAGAAGGCTCGAGTCAAAACAATCAAGGTTCCACGATCGGTGCTGCTGCTGCTAAAAGAGAATATGGTTGTGAGCTTCCTCTGCCCAACTTGGCTCCCCATCCGCTCCCTCGGTGTACCCTACTCGTGAGGGCTGAGACCTCCCTCCCACAGGTTGTATAGGTTGCCTAAACATCATAGGCACCACCACTGGATTGGGTGGCACCACCAAGGAGATATTTCTCTCCGCTTTTAAGAACGCCGCAAAAGTCCCCTCGCGCATCTCATTAATAAGATGGCAGATGCACTCAGGAAGCAGTCCCTCCGCACAAATCTGGAATAACTTGGACTCTTTGGCCTCCTCCCTCACATCGAGGGAGCTTTCTCTGAACCTTTGGACATATGCTACTACTTCCTCCCCAGGTCATTTCTCTCTTCCCAGTTCGGTCAAAGTGAATTCATCTTCCACCAGAAAGAACTTCTGGACGAACAAGACATGCATTTCCTCCCACGTAGAAACGCTCTGGGGCGCCAAATGAGGATACCAGGTGTATGCCCTATCGATCAAGGATTTAGAAAACTCCCTCAACCTGAGCTTCTTATTGTTGCAATGCGCCCCCAAGTGTTCAACAAAGCGCTTAATATGCTCCTTCGGATTCCCCCCCTTCCCTGTGTATTTTTCAAAAATAGGAGGAATATAGTCCTTTGGCTAGGTCTCATAGTTGTATTCCTGGGGATAAGGTGTTCGAAAGTCATCATAGACCGAAGCTACCTCACCAGCAGATTGCGATGAAGCTTACATAAACTTCAGCATCTCCTTCTGCATTTCCTTCCTCATTTCCTCCATGGGTGCTGCTACTGGAACAACAACCAACAGACCGTTGGCTGAGTGCCCGTCGCAGCTGGAACAATCGTCACAGCTGGGGCCGTTGATACTCCTGAGGTTCCCACTATTATATTCACAACAGAGGGCATGCTTGTCGGGGCCGTTCCCGCTACACCTGCACCTGGTGGGGCCGGTGGGGCTTCCCCTTGCGTTACAAAGGCATTGGCTTCCAATCCTCCCAACATCGTTGAAGCTACCGGAGTCTGCAAAAACTCATCAAACTAACTCATGAGGAGCGCCACCTGAGTAAGTCCCAACCCTGCACTCGTGGAAGCTTGTGTCACCCCCGAAATACATGTCGTCGCCTCAACCGGAGGTACCTCTATTCGAGGAACCCCATCCCCTAGAGCCTCCAGCTCTCTCGCAGCTTGTTCTTCATTGTGTTGGATGTCATCAAAGTTGAGCCTTCGATTAGCATTATCTTGCTCCATACTCCTTACTTAGAAGAATGCCTCCCCAGCGGAGTCGCCAAATGTAAGAGGGTACTTTAGATTATATATGGAGGCGTAACCCCTATTCGAGTATGGTAATGACAAGCTAATTGGCCAAAGCTTTGGATTAATGATGGAACACATAAACACAAACCCAATGAAGATAGACTCAGCTTAAACTCACAAAGCTCTCGTGTCTAACTCAGGAAATAGTAATGAACTTTAGAAGTAACCTAGCTGGAGGGAGAGAGAAGTAAGCACCCTAGATACACCTTGGTAGGAAGGTAAAACCACACCAGATACCCTCAGGAATCTCTGTCGAATATTGAAAGCTTTATAATAAATGACAATGGTGGGTGAGTAAACTCTCTGGTTTGCAATAACTCTCTCTGGTGTGTATTCTCTCTCGCAATAACTTCTGAACTATCCAAAAGTTCCCCCCTTCCTCAAAGGTGGTTGGGGTCCTTAAATAGCCCCCCACACCACCCCCGAGGCAACTCAGTCATTAAAACTATGAAAGACATCCCTCATACTTTATGTCACAACACTAAATACCTAATGCACTAGCTGTCTCCACGTCATAAACATTAAATGCCAAGACATGCCTTTTGCCTAACCACCGTGTGTCAGGGGACTGTTGTCGCAGAGGTGGCTTACCAACTGCTTGACAGCCCCAAATACCACAGTGGTTTACTCAAGTGCATGTCTGACATTGTTTAGATGGCTAGTGACATCACCCATAGTAGATGCGACATTAAGTAGAGGGCTGTTTGGTCCATAACTCAATGCCCGATGGAACTCCAAGCTGCTCCGCTTGAGGTTCCACGGTCAGGGTCCTTCGGTGTTTTACCAGGTCTATCTAAGATGGTCAGGACAAGCCCTAACGGTGCCTTACTTCTCAATCCTCCAAACCAAGTCCCTCTAAAGTTCCCAAGGTGAGGTCATTCGATAGAGCATGACAGCTCTCCCAGGCCCTGCCAAGCCTGATCTCTCGTAAGTACCATTTGACTTCACACTAAAACTATTTATTATTCTCGTTACATCATTACAACCATTATAGCTTATAGTCAATATAAACAAAAATACAATATGACTAACACAACAAGCTAAAGTATGAGTTGCCACACTAAGCTGCCTCGCTGAGTTGCCACGCTTGAGCTGCCTCGGTTGCTTTAATCCCCAAACACTGTTGCTAATGGGTTTTATCTCTAATCTCAAAATTACCTTCAAGTCCCCTCTACAATGTCGATAGGCTACCCTTGGACCAACTTACTTCTCACACTACGCAAGCATTAATTCTGTTAAGTTTTATGACCTTTAGTCGGATTATTACCTTCTTTTAATCGCTCCAATGACTCATACTCGTATTATTTTTACAATTTGTGGAAGATTTTATTTTCATGCTCGATAGGGAAAAAATAGGTCAAAGAAAATGACGACATGGAGAAGGCTCTCACGAAGTCTCAAGAGGCTTTAGTTTCTACTTGGGAGGCTTATGCTACCAAGAAGAAGTCTACCAATTTAGAAATGTCCAAGTTAAAGTCGAAGATTGATAAACTGAAAAAGGCTGCCGGGGGTAATGCTCGAGTCTTAGCTACGACCAAAGATGAGGCCTTTGACTAGGGGTAGATGAATGCCTTTAGCAAGGCCAAGAAGCAACTAGATTATATTTGTAATTCAAATTTTAAGGAGGGCTAAGAAGTAGCCATAGTCAATACCAAGGTACCCCCTAAGTTTGGGCTTTATAAGGAGCATGATCCAGGCTCTCCACTAAGGCATGAGGAAGGGGGAAAGACCTCTTGTAGCGACCAACTGATGGATGGGGTAGAACAAAAGAATATGGGCGTCAATTAAGGCAAAGTCCTTTAAACCCAAGAGCAGGTGAAGGAAGAGGAGGGACAAGCTAGTGTGGTTTATTTTAGGTCTCAATATTACTTGTATTGTTTCCTTTTGAACATTTGTAAGGGCATTCCCCACTCTTTGATTTAATGAAAAAGACTTTTATTCTTGCTTAGTCATTATTTGCCAATTTTTGATCGATTTATGGTTGCTTTGCAATCGTCTCTACTAAGCCTGAATATTTTTCTTTTTATCCTTATATCTTGAAAATAGGTTGGTAGAAGTGCCAATGCTTCCAAAAACTGGTGATTAGGACCTGGTAATTTTTCGAGATGCTAGCATCCAAGCTCGTAATGCATTCATTTTTATTCTACGCTAAAAGAATATGAGTGCTTATGACGATCAATCTCGTACGGTCCCTGATTTGTAAACGAAAGTTAGGGAAGTCAAAAATATTGCCAAGCTATTGTAGAATGAAAATAATTCTCTAAGGGGAAAACTTGACAAAGTCTAAGAATGACTCAAGAGAGACTTCGCCACCTAAGAAAGCATGGGTCGAAAGATAATTAAGTTGAAGTGTATTTTCAGAATGGTTGCTCCCACAGTTTGGGATGGTGGTTATGATGAAGTATGGGTGGATGACCCATTCACCTAGATAAAGCTAAATAGGTATCTTATGAGCATGGTTGGATTAGGCCTATCAACTGATCGGATTTTATTCGAATTTGATCCATTTACACGGATTTGGATCACACCTGAAATTCGATTGCCCGATTATCCGATTACCCGTTTATTAAATGGAGCGGATTTGGATTCATATGATCCGATCCGTTAATAATCCGATCCGATTAATACATATCTATATATATAATATTTTTTATTAATATATATATTGTATTTAGTTATTTATTAATATTTTTAATGTATATTTTAATAGTTATTTATAATAGTCCTATATTAATATATATTATATTTATTTATAATAGTAATTTATAATATAATAGTTATTTAAATATATTTTTGGAAATATATATTATAATAGTTATTTATAATATATGCTGTATTTTGAAATTTATTATAGCTATTTATAATATTATAATCGGATCGGATAAATGAATCGGATTAACGAATTCTTAACGGATTCGGATTCAAAACCCTAACAGATAATCCATCGGATAATCAGATCAAATCCTAATTCGTTTAACATAAACAGATTCGGATTTGGATTGGCCTGATCCGGTCCGAATCCGACCCATTTATAGGCCTAGGTTGGATGAACGCCCTAGCTATTATGAAGGTTCCCAAATACTCTAAGCTCTGGTACTGGTACCAAGTGGAGTCACTTGCTTATAGTTATCCTCTATTGAGGAGTGATGAAAGTTCAATTCCTCTCGATACCTTTCCCCTTCAATTGGCAAGGATTACTTGTCAGCTCATGACAGTTGATGATACGAGAAATCGTCCACTTGTCATTCTCGCATCAACAAATCATGAGTAAAGTGGGTAATAAACAAGTAAAGTAAGTAAATAGAGAGAGAAGACAAGGTATAGAGTGGTTTAGCCTTCAGAATAGGCCTACGTCCACTTTGTTGCTCCGTTCTCATTATATGGTTGCATTGTACAACATAATCATGCCTAAAGAGGAGTACAAGTATGAGAATAAAGGAAAGTACATGGCAGTATTAAAGATTTTGGTGTGCCGGGTAGGTGGCTGTGACGTAGATTTGTGGCCTCCAAGGTGTATGTTGAGGTTGTGTAAAGAATCTGTTTTGTTGAGCCAGCCCCGGGCATGTGTGAAATCGATCCCCTTCCTTCGAGGTGTGGTCCTCTATTTATGAGGAAATGTGCTGAGTCACGTGCCTTGAGCACGTGACATATAACAAGTCTCCAGTAGTTGCGGATGAGGGGGGTGCGGCCTGCAAAGCAAGCAGTGTTGTAAGCTATTGGAGGCGTGCCGCGCACCATATAGTGGAGTGCCGCGGTCTGTCCTTGGGGAATGATCACTATGTATTACGCCCTATAATGGTCAGGGCCGCACCCTATGGAAACCATCTCCGTGGCATCAAGACAGAATGCCGTGCCCTGTGTGAGATCTGGCCGCGCCCAAGACGACCTAAGGTACGGTCGTGTACTGAATAGGGAAGAATACACTCCACGGCAGGGTGCTATATTTGTACTATCAATAAGCCCCCAAGCCGTAGTGCCGAGGGAAATTAATTGGGGCTACGACTTAATGGCTAATGCGTCGCGGTGCTTCTAAAGCGACGATTCGTATTCCGCGCTCCCCTATATAAATTATTCCTGGTCGTGGATTTCATTACGTTTCCAAAACTTTGAGAGCACATCGAGAGTGAAACTCTGCACTTTCTTTCTCTTGCATATTCCGGCGACCTTCTGAGGCGGTGTGTGGCGGTGCAAGGTTGTCTGAAGTTGAGCATTGCAAATTTCTTCATTTCCAGGTGATTTTTCAACCACTTAACTTTCTTAAAAGCCTTCGAAATTTACAGTTTTCTTCCCTTTTGACATGATTTGCTTTTTTTAGATCATTTTGATAGAAATATAGGGTTTTGTTTGTACGTTATGCTCTTTCCTTCATATGTTGCCCATGAAATACATATAACTGTTCTTGGTGTTCATAGTCGAACCCTTCATATTCTGTGAGTTTGATCTTAAAACGATTAAAAGTTAGATAATCAACTATTTAGGATAGAGGCCGCGGAATGATAGGACTTCAATACTCTATTCCCCTGAACTGATGTCACTATTCGTCATATCGTGCCAAATGACCGCGGTTCCTTAGATTGTCATCCGCGGCATTGAATCACCACCCTTGGTAGTTTCGAACAGTCTTCAAACTTTCATGAACCCAATACATATCCATGTTAGATAACTGTAATTGCTACTAAATTCCCCTTTTAGCAAATTTAGGTATGGCCGTGGCCAGGAATATCTTTAAGAAATTCGAGCTTATGATCACGGCAGTATATGTTCCATTTCTGATACGGAGGTAGTCGCGGCCTATAGGGCCAGAGTACGATCCCATAAGTAATAGAGTTGACCCATTAATAACTACGTTAGGGAAATAATTCGAAACACATTTTTAATATTTATAAATAACCCTTCCGCGGCTTCTTGAAGTCTTTTCCAAATCATACTGGTTGCGGCGCCTAACTGCGAATTCTGCCTTTCAGGTACTGCTGCAGCCATATGAGCTTTGACCCAGACGAGTTCCTTAGAGGCTTTTGGGCAAAGCACTTCAGATCCTCTCCTCCTGAACTCCCTTCCGTGCTCCCTCTAAGATCAATAGGGCCTTGCAAACTAAAAGATTGCCCAAACTGCATAAAACTTGACTCAGACTCCGCGGACTCCGCAACTGGGAAGGATTTCCAATCCGCGCCGATGGAAGATGAATCCAAATCAAGCACTCATCCGATGGGTGCAGGAGATGATGTCGCGGCAATTAGAGATAACCCAGGTGGTACATCTGGGAAGGCTGAGGGACCCATGGCTGCCCTTGATATCCGCAGTGCCATGACCCATGATTGGGTTAAGCAGGTGGCTGAGGCCTTTGAATTCCCAAAAAATTTGAAGTGCTCGGCTCCTGCTGTGAACTAGAGATCTTGCACAGTTCTAGCCGATGGTGGAATTTTCTTCCCTCTACATGCCTTCATTTACGGGCTGCGGCTGCCTATTCTAGTTCCTATCTGCCGCATTTTTCAGATAATGAAACTGGCCCAGCACAGTTGAATCCTAATGGCTGGAGAGCCATTCTTGCCGCAGTTGTCCTTTAGGAGAATAAATTTAAAAAGGACATCACTCCCAGGAATTCTTTCACTTCTACCACCCCAAGGAGAATTCAGTGAAGTTCGTGGGCTACTACTACTTTTTAAGCCACGGCAGGGATGAGACCCTTTACACGGGGAGACCAACCAGTGTGAAGAACTGGAAGGGGAAATATTTTTACATCTTCGGCGAAGGCTGGGAGATGCACCCCGAGGAGAATGAGAGGGAAAAGACATATAGAATATCGCGGCAATCGGGGTCTCCCTCAAAGTTAGGTACTAAGACCATAGTCGCGTCCTTTCACATAATTTCGTATATTAATTTCCACTAACCTTTGAATTGTCTTTTCTGCAGCCCTTGACAATTTGCATTTGAACAAGCGGCAGGAAAAGAGAGTTGTTGAGGCCGCGGCAGTTCCTGCTGAATATAAGAAATTCAGCACACTTGTAACGTCGGCAACCATATTTGAAGCGGGATTTTTCCCAAATAAGTCCATTCCTCAACAAATGGGCGCAGAAGGTAATTAACTGCGCCATGATTTTTACTCCGCGGTCATTTATGCTCTTGAACTCATGCTGTTACTTTTTCAAGTGAAGAAGTCGACAGGGAACTGCTAGCGGCGCAACTAGCAGAGATGGATGAGGACGCAGTCGTCCTAAACAACACTGCGCGGAGCAAAAAGAGGAAAAGGTCTAGAGCCAAGGGACTTATCGCGGCTCACTCCGCAGAAATAAATGCTACTCCTCCCGCGGCTCACTCCACAGAAATAAATGCTACTCCTACCGCGAATAAAATGGTAAATTAAGAGAACCTATCGCATAGCGAGTTTAACGATGATATAGGGGCAAACTTGGCCGTAGAAGGGTTAATGTCATCTGACATTCCAGTCCATTCATCTTCTCCTCCGTCGCCGCCTGTTGTAGCGGTAAACGCGAACTTGCCGCCTCCTTAATTCTGCGGAGGGTATGGGCCTGATGGTAGACCAAGGCCCCAATTAAGGCAGCATGACCCCAATTCTTCTCGGGACACCACCGCAAAAGCTGCACGAAGAATGAGAAGAGCCTTAGATGCCGCGGACCTTGATAGGCTGGTGGGAGAGGATCATGACGATCTTGAGGACTGTGGCCTCCATAGTATTTTGAGGGTACGTGCTAGTGTTGTCAGTCTTTAGCTTTTGCATCCAATATTTTTTCTAACTTCTTTCATTTCAGGCCGCGGATGTGTTGGTGGTCCAGAAGAGGAAGTACGAGGCCTTGTACAGACTGAAGGAGGCCGAGAAGAGTACTCATGCCTGGGAAGATGTCTGCTACCGCGGCACTTCAAGCGGCCCAAATGAACTTGGAGGCAGCAGAAAAGGCAAGGGAGGAGGCGGAGCAAAACTACATACAAGCCGCGGAATCCCTTAAAGCCTCCCAGGCTCAGACCGCGGAAGCTGCCCAAGATGCAAAGATTGCTAATAACAAGCTCCTATTTCTTTAAAATAAGTACGATGAGCTAGAGTCCAAGTCTGCCCAGGATGCACTAGACCATGCCGCGGAAATAAAAAGGTTGGAGGTTGATCATGGTGACGCCCTTCAGCTAGCCGTAGATCATGTCGTGGAGTCATTTAAAGGCTCCAAGGACTTCTTCTTTGTCAACAATAGTGCCTACCTCTGTGGCTACCAGGAGCTGCGGAAGAGATTTATAAAGAGCTTCCCTGAGACTAAGGAGGAGGTCCTTGTCTGGAAATTAAGCGATGTCGAACATCAAGAGTGCATTGCTGAGCTTAAGGCCGCGACGGAAGAGAGAGCAAGGCTGAGGGCTGAGCCGGAAGCAGCGGCTGCAGATAGAGAGACAGAGACTGTCGCGGATGGAGAAGAGGCTGATGATGATGATGATGATGATGATGATGATGATGCATCCTCTTAAACTCATTCAATTTCTGTTGTTCATTATTAATATAGGGTTGCGTCCCTTCTTTTTGTAATCTTAATTTATGTTGTGGCTGCGACTTTCTTTTTGTAATCTTGACTACTAATATTAAGGCTGCGGCCATATTTACTACTTTGTACACGATTGATTACCTACAATTCCTTGCTCTTTTACATTGCATGTTTTACATTGCTTGCTATAATGAATGGTTGAACGCAACTGTTTCATATTTGAAAATGCATCCTTGTCTATATAAACATAACATTTTAAGTCTACGGACAGAGATCGATCTCTTCGTAGTATGATTATTTGCCAATATCCGCGCCCACATAAATGGTGCAATTTAACTTCCAAAGGACATCGGCTACTGCTTCATAAGGCTGTTGTGTGCAAGCCGCGGCCCGTTGTTATGCCGCGTCATGTAAACGACTTAACTTGATTTTTGTGAATATTATTTCAAGGTTGTGGCTTGCTGATTATATGGACCCCCGGCTGCTTTCATTGCACCTGGTTGTCTGAACCGCTTGTCTTATGTCATTCCATAACCAATATGGAACATGTAGATAAGGCCATTCCTCTAGTGCTTCGATTGCCAAATCTCCGTGTCAGAGTAGAATGGCTCTTAGGATGTTATACCTTCTCTGCTTTCCTTAGTCTTGATACACTTAACTCTTTTCTGCCGTGGCATTCGACATTGTGGCTTTCTCATGCTTCAAAATTCTAGTGCCTCGTCACTTTCATGGATGAATGGCTCCTAGAGATATGCAACCATATTGGTGGGTTGCGGCACATTTTTGGTCTATCTGAGCAACGTGCCTCCGTGGACATACGTTGGTATTTCCAAGCCCTCTCGGGCAGGGTCATCTTATCCAGCCATCCATAGCTATCAAATAGGATATTTTCAAGCCTCCTCAGACCGGGTTATGTTATTTATCACCCACAGCTAATATATGGGACACTGTCAAGACTCATCAGGTTGGGTTATGTTATTAAGCCACCCATAGCTATCAGATAGGATATTTTCAAGCCTCCTTAGGCTGGGTTATGTTATTAAGCCACCCGCAGCTAATATGCGGGACACTATCAAGCCTTCCCAGACTGGGTTATGTTATTGAGCCACCCACAACTGCCGATATATATAAAGCCATCCCTGGCTGGATATTATAAGCCTCCCGGCTCAAAGACGCATCCTGAAAGCTAAGAACGAGCATTGTAAGCCCCCGTGGCTAATTTAAGCTCCTTTAATTCTCACATGCTTTCACGAATATGATCATCATACGATAATATATAGTTGCACCTCGTGAGGGGAACTTCTGAGCTAATTAAGATCGCAATCCTCCATAGGTGCATCCCGAAGTAACATATTCCTTCGAGATAATTTATTATTCTTCTTTTGGAATCTGTTTAGGACAAAAAGTCTTTTTGTGAGATAACAGATTATGAAATCAAGAGAGATATCAGATATGGCAAAATTTGCCAACTCATATATATATATATATACTAGGGTATGCCCGTGCCTGAAGGCACGCTGATAATTTTGAAAAGCATAAAGTCGTGCCTTGGTGCGATGGCAAGTGACCTCGCCAAAGCTACGATGGGTCTAGGGTTCGAGTCACGGGAACAACCTTTTCATATATAGTGGGTAAGTAAGCCGACATCCGCCTATTCAAGATCCTACAGTTGAGGGTATTGCTGTTTGACTGAAGGCAAGAAGAAATTTTTTCAAAATATCAAATCATGTATAATTTAAGTCTAATGTTTTGTATTATAATATCAATCGTAGTTAATTTTCTTGAAGGCATGACGAATACTTTAAAAGTATTGAATCGACTAATTTTTTTGTAAAATATTTTATATTATAATAAAAAAATGTCCGTTAATTTAGAAATTTTGGGCAAAATTTCATTTGTTTATAGAACTGTCCCAATGCTAAAAACAAAATAAGATACCAAACTAAAAACACATCTCTAATATTTTCAGGAAGGTGATAAATTATGAAATCCAAATGAACCCAAGAGTTAATACTTACTGATATCAACACCCCTAATTTATTATTTTAGATTTAATTCCCTGAAATTCTTAATTTTAAATTACCCCCATATAGCAAATTTATAATTGTGTAAAATGAAATTTAAAAAAGCTGACATATTCATAATAAAATGATAATATAAAAAAAGTAATACAATAAAGTTAGCCAAGTCGAGCCTTATTTCCCAAACACGAATACGTGTTGAAGTTTGATGTGTTGTGACATCGGAGGGCGACCAACATTCTTGAAGATCATTAAGTGGGTGGAAATTTTTGTTGTGATTACTAAATGTCTCTGTGTGTTATGGAATGATTGGAAGTCGGAGAATGTCCATTCGGTCTGGGAGCCTTCCTTGTTGAATTGTGATTTAGGGCGTTGTATACGCTTGACAAACACGACGAAATTTTTTGAAAGTGTAGTTCGTTAATTGAACCATATGTCGTATTTACATACATACGCGAGTCATGAAACATTCTCCTTCTGCAAATAGAGCATATAAGTAAAATTTTGACTGAACAACTTGATCATAAGGTGATCAATAGGACATGACCTCGTAATTCAGATATGCATACCGTTTTCAATAACTTGATCAATATCTTGATAATAAAATATAACATCTCAGGACTTTCACTTATACGACCACATACTAACCCATAATTCAATCACTTTCAACTATAAATAGAGTAATATGTGTGTGCGCGCTTACACTGAGTGACCGACATATGAGCTTGAAATGAATAGATCCCAAACAGAACTTCAAATGCAATGGTCCTGAAAAATAAACCAATCAAAACATCAGTCATGTAAGCAATAGAGTCAATTAAGTTCAATCGCAAGTGCAAAATGTGATTACTCATAAGCACTCAACAAATGTAGTGAATTGCAGAATTGACATAAAATTGAATGTGATTACTCACTCTGAGAATCGCAGATGACATAAAATTGAAGCATAACATTACATTACCAAGGAAATTGAAGCATAACATTACATTACCAATGATATTACTCAATATCCAATGCCATGTTTTGGGCTTGTAGAAGCTTGTTCTTGAAAAGCATCCATTTGTGGGCCTGAAGTTATACCTTGACTTGCATAAGGCTAGGGGGAGTTCCGTTATTCGACACCACAACTTCAATTCCTGCAGCCACAACCAGCTCAAGAGCACTGTGATATGTTGCATCTTCATCAACATCCATGCCACGTGTTGGGCTCAAAGAAGCTTTCCCGTAAGATGTATCCATTTGTTGGCTTGGATTTTCATCATAAGTTGGGCCCTCTGTTATAGAAGTATCTGTTTTATCTATATGCCAACATAATAAGAGTATATTGCAGTTTACCAAAACACAAATACTACGATAAAGAAAATAACATGAAATTGTGAGCTTCCAAGTACAAAATGGCAAGTTCTTTAATAAATAGAAAAAACAAATATGTTTTTTCAGAAGATAAATAGAACAAAACAAAATTATTGAGCACAATCAAAATAAACACAGAACTGAAAAACTCAAGGCAGCCATATTTCCCCTCTAATTCTTTTCAGCTCAACCACTCTTTCTTCTTCTCTTTTAGCAGTTTCCTTTGCTGCTGCTTCTTTAGCTTGTAGATGAGCTAATGATTTCTGGCAAGCATCTCTTGCTGCCGCAATTATATTTGTCGCATTAACAGTGACAGATAGGAGTTGGTGTTTGAACTTCTTTGATTTCTCATCAATCTCTTCTCCAGGAACGATTCCTGATCTCTTTTTTGGTCCCTGAAGTTCATTTTGGTCAAATAGTATTCCAAGGGGAGCGCCTTTAAACAATCTGGCTCCACCTTCATTTGTTACGGAATCATTATCTAGGACATGAATGGGAGCTCTCACTATTTCGATGCTCTTGTCTAATATGTCATCCAGAATCTTTTATGCCTTGATGTGGTAGAGCTTGAGAGCTTGGGGTTTTAGGGTTGTTGAAGTAGAGACAACAACGTTGGTGGTTGCCACGGAATCGATGGAGGCTTTCCAATCGGTGTCACCGTCTTCCTCTCCACTGCTACTGCTACTGCTACGACCACCGCCCATTATCACGACTGAGCTAGATTCTGCGTTAGAGCCTTCAATTTCATATCTTTTAGTCTACAATCTGAAAGTCAATAAACCTACTCAGGTATTCTAGTTTACAAATTAACCCAAGAGTGTAGAAGAAAAGTAAACTTGAAGTCGAACAGGGAGTTACCTTAATAGGGATTTTTAATAGTTAGATCTTCAAAACAACTCACGATTCCTGCAGAACAAATATAATCACTCATAAACCCCGAAATTTTTTTGAGCACTACTACCTGACATGTCTTGAATAACAAAAATAACATACAAATAAGCCATAATAGTTTGAAATCGTAAAAATAATCCAGAATTCAATAATGACTTTTCCAAATTATACTTTCTACAAATATAATATGAATGACAATTCTATTTAATAAATTAGCATTTCTCATTTTGCAAATTATGCATAATAATTTTTTTAATTTTTTTTAATCAACATTCACTGGAAATTAATGTCAATTCACTTGCACATTTTGTCAAACACCTAAAGTGCAAGAAAGGAATACAAAAATTTGAAACCCTTCAAATTACCTAAAATTACCAAATAGAATGTTACACCAAAACATACTACATCGTAAATAGATACATGTAAAATGGGTGTAAAGGAAGGCCATAGTGTATTACCAAAATCTAAATTCAAGGAAGGGTCAGAATTAAAAGCCTAACTGTAGGAGGAGAAGTTCAAACATACCTCCAAAAACTACATAGAAAATGTCTCCAACTTTATCAGATCTTTGAATAAACTTCACCATCCAAAACATGTAAACGCGCTAACAATGTCTCTAAGCATAAACACTCAACACAAAAGTATCAAAAATCAAACATATGAACAAAAAATAATACTCTCTGCATATGATAAAGAATGTTTAAGTCAACACACGGAAAAAAAACTCGAGAAATTAAAAATGTCCAAAAGGTTACCCACATCATCCAATCAACCCCTTGCATTTGTAGATCTCTGTCAGTGTGTGGCCACATTTGTGATTAAAAAGCAAAGGAAACTAAGAATTAGTGAAGTGAGTGTGAGATCTAAAAAATTAGGAATTCACAACCCCTAATTTCATTTGAAACAAAAGTGTCGCAAAATACCTTTACAACTTTTCAATTTTTCTCCTAGTGATTATCTGTAATGATAATTGTATTGTGCACTCATGTAATCTTGTAGTTATTATTATATTGTGCACTTCACACGCGTACTTAAGTTATAAAGCAAGCTTATGGACTCGTGCAAATAATTAAATAGTTAAAATGCAGTATCAAGTTGTGGCATTAAGGACCCGTGCAACTGCGCCTAAAACTTTGGCAGAAAAAAGAAAAAAAAATTATACTTATAAATTCTTTGCAATTTTAAAGAATGCCAGGGGTGGGGAACCACTATAGCTGTTCTTTTGAGATAGACAGAGAATATGTTACACAGTCCACACGGTAAGCCCATTGACCACTACAGCTGTAGATGCTGAGTTGACATAAGGCGAGTGCTGTCCTCAGGAATGCCTGGCATCCAAAATCCCTCTTCACCATTTTGAGTGCATCCGCCTAGAAGCACCTTCACCACCACCTTAAAGCAGATACAATATTTTGGTACTGAATTCAACATTTTGGTGCTGAATTCAATATTTTGGTGTTGAATTAACCACCACCTTAACTCAGCGATAAAAAAAGATCCACAAAATCCGTCCCACTTATTGACCAACCTCCGTCATCGACCCACCTTGCTCAACCGTTGGAATACCTTCTCCGACAGCCACAAAACTCCACTCTACCAACCACCTGCTGCTCAGGTATCCACCACCTGCTATAGACCAAAAATTTATAACTCGAATTAAGAGAGAGAACAGGAAACTACTTTATTCCCAAACGTAACTAAATTATAAAGATGTGGGCGCCTTCTATCATTGAACGTATGCCCTGAATATCCAAATGTAACTAAATTATAAAGAACCATGTATAATGAAATCTTAAACAATTGCTATATAATATTTATTTTCTAAAACAAAATTAGCATACAATGAGGTTACAATCAAAGGCAAAACCAAACTGAGTCTTAATATACATTTTACAAATATGCACTATATGATTACACATATTGATTCAGATAGTCATTATATATAAGTGAAACAATGGGGAAAAAACATAGTTTATGATAACATTCTATCAAACCATATCAATATAGACCTGATTGATGATACACCTGTTCAGACTTGCATTGATTTAAGATTTGATTCAGATGCTTCGTTGGTGTGGTCTTCTTCATCATTCGGTGGTTTATTGACGCTGATTTGATGGTCAGGCACTTTGACCATGGAGATTTGCTTTGGGGGGGTCGTTGTTTCCTCAAATTTCTTTGGCTTTTTAGTGATTTGTTCTATGATTTCAATGACGAATTTTGTCCGCGATTTTTTTCTGTCATTTTGTTTCATCCATTGTTCTCGTGTTGATCTCGATGAATACTGGTGAATGTATGTTTCTCACAAAAAAGAACCATTGTTCTCGTGTTTCACTCTTCATGGTGGTTTTAATGGTTCTCGGTGGCATGCTACTGGGCATTGATTTAGTCGTGATAGTGTCGTTTGCTCCAATTATTAGTTCCAATGTATGGTTGTGGATTCATCAAATACATTAGCCCTGTAAAAAAACATTACATTACAGCTTCTTATTCAAATAATCTTATTCCATAATAATATTTGCCCACAACAAAACAGGGGAGAGAGAAATTGAGGAATTTTAGCTACGAAGGTCATCATTCATTGGCATGCATTCGAAGAATAACAAAGAAACCTCCATGAGTGCTTGAGTGGATGATGTGGACATAGTACAGAGCTTGTAGGCTCAGTTTGCTTGAAACAAAGAGACACGTAAGCGTTCCAAAGAGAGAAAATAAAACGTAAACATAAATCCCAACATTACATACTGAAAAAAGAGAAAGGAAATAAGTACTGAGAGGAAGTGGTCCGCTGCTATGCTCCTACTTACTGCTGCCTGGCAGTGGGTAGCCAACAGGGCTGACCGAGAGAGAGAATCAAAGTTCAAATATTTTTCTTCAAAAGAGGAAGGCAAAACATTACAAATATATATGTCAAACCTGTAATATATAACTAAATTTTATCAGGAAAAAAATGACAAATAAATAAATACATTATGTAACTATAATAATATCTTGTAAATATAACTAACCTACACATTGTGTCAACTATTGAATCTTACACCTATTTGTAAAATAACCACCCTTTAATCCATGAAAAAATAAATAAGGTCTAAGGAAAAGAAAAACGAACTTACAGAGGAAAAAGCTTAATTTCACAGCTTAATCTGGAATTAATAAAAAAAAAATATTTCACAGCAATATAAACCATGGTTAAGAATAGAGATATAAAATCCAGTAACATTAAAAACACCAATATCAAAACCCACAATTTACCTGATGTCGATCTAATGCACAAAGACCTCACAAATGGAATGAGATACACAAATTGTATGTGCGATCTGATGTTGATCTGATGTCGGAATATCCAAATCACAAAGATGTGATCAGATCACAAATGTATGTGCGATCTAAGATATTATGTATGTACAATCACAAATGTATGTCCGATCTGAGATATGATGTATGTGCGATCACAAATGTATGTGCGATCTGAGATCTGATGTATGTGTGACCGGAGATTCGATGTATGTGCGATCTGATCTATATCCAAATCACAAATGTATGTGCGATCTGATATATGTGAGATCTGGTCGTTGATGATGATGTACAAACAAAACGATTAGAAAAAAAAGAAATCGATTAGAACAGCAAAAGAAATCGATTAGAACAGCCAAAACAAAACGATTAAAAGAGGCAAAACAAATCGATTACCAGAGTTAATGGAGGCTGAAGAGGTTCGTTGTTGTTGATGGAGGTTGCGGCTGAAAAGGTTTCTCTCTCTCCCGTTGTTGATGTTGTTGGATAATGAGGGGTAACTGAGATAATTTCAAGTAGGTTTGTGTAATGAGGGTTTGTGAGAGAATAAGGTCAATTACCCTTTTACCCTTCTTTTGAATTTTGAGGAAGAGTAGGAAATAAAATTGAGTGCAGGATAAAAGGGGGAACTCAAATAATAGAGGGGTAAATTAGGTAGTGCAGGAAAAATCTATATTGATGACATCATATGTTCAACTTGTGACATACATATATTTTTTACTTTATTATATAGATATATATATGTATGCTCCAGCTTATGACTTTGTTAATGAAACATGAAGTCTTGAATATTAGGGGTGTAACGAGTTTCATAAAACATAAATAGAAATAGTTAAAATTCATAAACAGAAATAGTTGAAGCTAGAAAAATAAGGATGAGATGCGGTATGCATCCTCTATCAGGTCTGGCTGAATCCTTATGCATTCTTCAGGAAACGCTACAGCATCCCTTGCCCAATTAGCCTTTTAACTTCATCCTTCAGAGCATAGCATTGCTCGGTGTTGTGGCCATGGTCTTGATGTAATTTGCACCAGGTAGCTTTGTTCCTCTTGTGGGGTGGAGCTCTCAGCTTTTCTGTCCATCTCAACAGTTTGTCCTCTTTGATGAACTCGAAGATCTCTACAATCGGAAAGGTCAACGGAGTATAGACACCCTATTTCTTCTCTAATTTCTCTGCCCTTTTCTGGCTCCTACTGAATACTTACGCGGTCGTCTCCTCTTCAAATGCCGCGTCATCAAAGGCTGTTGGTGCATGTATCATAGATGTCGCACCCACATTAGGAGAGATAGTTGTACAATCTCCTTATTGTACAATCTCCTTGTTGTACAATTTCCTTGTTTACTTCTGTACTCTGGCCGGACTCTTCTTCCATTTTTGCTTTTGTTAGCCTTTATAAAGTATATTGAATCTGAGACAAAACTAATAGAAGTGAGTAATCACAGAAATATTGGAGCAACCAAGTAGGAGATGGGGAGGCAGCATTTTCATCACTACATAGAAATATTGACGAGGTCGCGGCCAGTGAGAGCTGCCGCGGCCTTGTGTTATATGTGCCAAGGTTGAAATTTAGTCCATGAGTTTATTCCCAGATGTTTTAGAGTTTCTATTAAGCAGCTGCGCTAGCAGGGACAGCTGTGAAAGCATTTGAACTGGTCAGCCAAATCCCCTCCTAGGCAGCGAAGGGAGCAATCCAAAATTAAAACCCGTGAACCGATCCTTTCTCCCAAAATTTATGGAGGGCATACATACTCGGGCTTATCCATGAGTAAACATCTCGATGCACAAAATGGCACAATTTCAATGATAAACCATAAATCATAAGTTGATAAGCAGCCCACCGATAAACCACAGAGGGGGTTAAATATAACCCTTCCCTAATCATCCATCTTTTCGGGACTAAAGTCCATCATGCTTTTCGGAATTATCTAGATGAGATGATATCACAGGGGTATGTAAATAGATCTAAAGACATAAAATGGAGACCTGTGAGTAGATCTGAAGGTATGAAATACCCATTTAAGGGCGTAAGTATAAAATAGAGCTCAATAACCAAAATTTACTCAAGCGATCATGATCCAGAGGATCCCCATGAATAGAATAAGGTGTTTAAGAACTCAAATATATAGAGAAACAAGATTGAAATAGCTCGCTTCCTACAGACGGCACCAAACTGATGATACGAGAAATCGTCCACTTGTCATTCTCGCATCAACAAATCATGAGTAAAGTGTGTAATAAACAAGTAAAGTAAGTAAATAGAGAGAGAAGACAAGGTATAGAGTGGTTCAGCCTTCAGAATAGGCCTACGTCCACTGTGTTGCTCCGTTCTCATTATATGGTTGCATTGTACAACATAATCATGCCTAAAGAGGCGTACAAGTATGAGAATAAAGGAGAGTACATGGCAGTATTGAAGATTTCGATGTGCCGGGGAGGTGGCTGTGATGTAGATTTGTGGCCTCCAAGGTGTATGTTGAGGTTGTGTAAAGAATCTGTTTTGTAGAGCCAGCCCCGGGCATGTGTGAAATCGATCCCCTTCCTTTGAGGCGTGGTCCTCTATTTATGAGGAAATGTGCTGAGTCACGTGCCCTGAGCACGTGACATATACCAAGTCTGCAGTAGTTGCGGATGATGGTGGTGCGGCCTGCAAAGCAAGCAGTGTTGTAAGTTGTTGGAGGTGTGCCGCGCACCATATAGTGGAGTGCCGCGGTCTGTCCTTGGGGAATAATCACTATGTGCTGTGCCCTATAATGGTCAGGGTCGCGCCCTATGGAAACCATCTCCGTGGCATCTAGATGGAATGCCGCGCCCTGTGTGAGATCTGGCCACGCCCAGGATGACCTAAGGTACAGTCGTGTACTGAATAGGGAAGAATACACTCCGTGGCAGGGTGCTATATTTGTACTATCAATAGTGACGAACATTTTCAACCTAACCCTTACGATAAACGAAGAGTTATAATTATCAAGTTGATAACTCGTTAGAGAAAATGGCATTGTGCCAGGACTATATATATTGGTCTTGTAGCTTTGATAGTATATGCCTTTTGTAAAATAAATGCACTATTAAATTATTAGTTAATTCCATGTTTTGTATTCTCCCATCTTTTTATGCAGGTCATGTTTTTATTAATTGTCTTACCTCCTATATAGTGTCGTCACACAATCTTAGTTCTAGGTAAAACTATGGTAAAAATACACTTGGTTGTGGGGCCATCCCCTTATTCGGAATCTTAGCTTACCAAAGTCAAGATATATAGTAGTTAGGCATCCCCCATAAGTCTTTTGCTTATTGGGATAATTCTTGATGCTTTCGCATTTTTCTTCGACGAAAATACGTAACCTTGAAGTTTTGATTAAGTGTAATCATATGAAGGCATTCATGCTAATGACCAAACTTTGATCGAACATAATAATAATCCATGAATAAAATAATTGGCCTTCAATTTGGAACAATAATGAAGCTAATTCCATTAATTTAACTCAAAGTATTATAAGTAACAGGACCTCAAACTTAAATAAAACTAGAAATGAAATTTATGAAAAATAAACTTGGTAAAAATAAAACTTCCTAAGGTTGTCCACATTCTAGATCATAGGTATCTCCTTTCCCCCATTATTTTTAAATGGTAGGCTCCTTGGAGGTTGCCTCTGATAATATTAAATGACCCTTACCAGTTAGAACCTAACTTGCCATCTGATGTCTTCTTCGCGCTTTCGAGCACTTTCCCGAGGACATAATCTCCGACCTGGATCCCTCTCAGGCAGACGCCTTCCTTGTACTTCTTGGCCAATTACTATTCATCGGAAGCTAACTTGATTAAGGATTGTTCCACTCTTTCATCGGCTAGGTGGAGCTCAATGCTTATGATTTCTAAATTTTTGTCTTGATTGGCAACAGTCATTTTCATGGTTATTACACCAGCTTCCAAATGAATTATGAATTCAATCCCATAGGCGAAGGTCATTTCCCTAGTCGACCCCCTTGGAATAGTATAGTATGCCCGGGGGACATGGGGAAGCTCGTCCACCCAAGCACCTTTTGCCTTATCCAACCTCTTTTTCATGCCATAGGGCATCGTATTATTAGAAGCCCCAACCAGCCCATTGCTTTAGGGATAGTCCATGGAGCTAAAGTGTTGTTAGATGATGTGGTGGTTAGAGAAGTCTTGAAATGAACCACTTTCAAATTGTGTTATATTATCTATAATGATCGTTCTTGGTAAACCAAAATAAGTCATGATATTTCTCCAGATGAATCTTGTCATATCAATATCGCGTATGTTTGACAATTGTTCGACTTCAATCCACTAGGTGAAATAGTCCATGCCGAATAGGAGATACTTTCAATTTTCTGGCGCTGTAGGTAGGAGGCCCATGATGTATAGGCCCACTGAGAAAATGACCATGGGATAGTCAAAGATCATTAGTTAGCTGATGAAACATAGGAAATAACTGACTTCCACAGCATTATCAATTGTAACCAAATGACAACCAAAAGAAGTCATTTTCACCTCGCGCATAGGCTCTCTGGGTTTCTTTGATAGATTTGTATCATCCTAGATATCATCACCTCTACCTTTTTTTTTATCGTCTCCACCTTTATAAGGAGATTTCAAACCTCATTGGGCTTCTCTCTCTCTTGACCTACCTTATCTGTCAATAAATTTAGAGAGTTTTCCCCTTCAGGTCAAACTTTCTATTTCATTCTTCAGGGCTATACAAATATATGTGTTATGCCTGTGGTCGAATTCATAATACTTGGATTTATCTCTCCAATTTAGGGGAGATTTCAGCTTCTTGAGCCATTTTAAGTTCCTATTTCCTCGTGTTTCTTCCAAAATAAGATGTACGCTAATAGTGGGGGAGTATACTCATCATACTTCTTGGACTTTTCGGCCTTCTTGTCCTCCTGCTCTTTCTTCTAGGAGCTTTTATTATTGTCGGCCTTGAAGTCGTGAGATTATTTCGCAGCAATGGCATCCTCGACGTTCATAATCTTCCCTTCTTTATTCATCAATTTAGTCATGGTCTTGGGGGGATCTTTGGCAAGGGAATAATATAGCTTCTAAGGGAGTAATCAGCTCATCAGTGCAATGATCATCATTTTTTCCTTGTAATCCATAACTTCTAATTTTTTGCAATTAAAGCGAGTAATATATTCGCACGTAGTTTCTCCTAGTCACTACTGAGAACACAACAAATGAGACACCCTCTTGATTGGTTTGGATCCAAAGCAGAAGTTATTAGTGAACAACTCCGCGAGTTAATGAAAGCTAGAGATCCTCCACGAGGTAAGTTATTATATCAAATCAGCACTGACCCAATAATAGTGCTAGAGTGTGCCCTGCAACGTATCTCATCGAGGATCGAGTATATGTAGACAACAGCTTGAGATTGTTCCACATGAAGTACATGATTAATTTTACCATTATACTTGGGATTTACCACAGGTGGGTTAAACTTATTAGGTGTAGGTAAGTCAACAATTAATGTAATGAAAGGTGATCCCTTCACAAAACTCATGTGCAAGGAATTTTGGGATTTGGCTATTTTTCCCAAACGATCTTCCAACCGTTAAATGGAACCTTTTCAGTGATGTTCGTCTGAATCGATTTTGATTGAAACAATCTTAGTTTCTCAGTCATTAGTTTTTTTCTGATCTCTCTTCTTAAGAAGTCTGCTCGACACGCACGAATCCTCGCACACTAGTTCTTAATCTGACAAATCCTTCTAGATAATCTCATAATCTAGAGTTTTTTCTATAATTAGGACCTTTAGCAGCTCGAGGATCCAAACAATAAAAGGTTGAGCCCCTGTTTAGCATATCCAGGGCACTTGGCCTCTCCTGAGAGAGTGAATGTCTATCGTAGTAATCAGTGGATCTAATTGACGAGGTCATGCTAGGGCGGTAACATCGATTGTTGATTGATCTAGGGTACATAGATCTGATCCTTTTCTGTCTAGGTTACGTGTCCCTATAGGGTACTAGAGGCAAAATTTCTCCTCCGGTGGTTGGACTAACTACGGGCCTTATTTTAAGTGTTTGAGTTAGCTATCTCACTATCCTTTGTATAACCTCTTGACCCTTGGCTATGCTCAGCAAAATTTGTTGTGAATCCCCTATACCAGGAGGAGCAGATGGACTGAAGGCATTGTAAACAACATGGCTACCTTTTAGGTTGTATACCATTTTTAAGTGCTTGATAGCAAGTGACTAAAAGAATCATTGTTTAATGGGAAATGGGTAGGAAACGAATAATGGCTTGTCGTTTCCACATGCAATGTGTAATGCCCAGTATTTTTTTGGCTTTTACTATGGGGATTTTATTAAATTAAATTGGGATGAAATTTATTTAATATTACCCCCGAATTTAAATATAAATATTTATTAGCGTGGTGAGAGTTAGTAATTATTTGGTGGAAATTACTTAATGAGTAAAGTAATAGATAGAATTGGATTTATTAAAATTGTCGCGAGTGAATAACACGACAATTATAGAATTTAAGTCGGGACGCGCTTGTGTCGTGTCGGAACTAAATTAATGAAATATCAAGTAATTAAAATATAAGTCGCTCGTATGGTCATTTCGAGTGCGCCAACATGTTCGAAAGGGTCGAGAAGTCAGAAAAGTGTACGCGGGGGTCTAGTTTGAGTCTCAGGACATTTTTAGGCCTAACCGGTAAATTGAGAGGGCATTTTAGTAATTTTCCTTTTTAAGGCTTAATTATGGACGAAAATTGAAGGGGTATATCTGATGGGAGTTAGATTCCTCGAGGATCAGAAATGGTAGAGTTGCAGAGAGGTTAAGGAAGGGAGAAGAGAGAAGACTCCAAAGGAGAGAACCACCCTACCTACACTACCTTTGCTGAATTTCACCATTAACGCGTACATCCGAGAACAAGGAACGCAACCATACCCATCAACACAAGCGAATTAGACCTTTATATTTGAGGAAAGTATCTAACTTGCTGTTATTTTGGTTGATATCACACCCATGCTAGTGTAATAGAATAATATTGATATTTCATAAAAAGATAATTGATGTCTGGGAATGATTGTTGAAATTGCAGAATAAAAATCATGTTAGAATGATTCCTTTGTTGGATTTAGATTGGTGAACACGAACTTGATTCCCAGAAGAGATGGGGATCTGAAAATCAAGGGAATTCATGTGAGATAAAATAAACTAGGGTTAGAATAAATCCTTGAATTTAATTCATTTGATGATGATTCTTGATGAATTAATGGAAATCTTACGTTACAAATCATCTATTACTGTTTATATAAAGTTCCTTATGGTTGGTTGGGAGTTTGGGACTTACTAATGGAAATTTGGTTAAGATTTATAGAAGAAACCCGTAGGCATGAATTGGCAGAATCTGGGCAAGAACTGCTTGATCGATCGACCCCTCCTAGAAATTGTTTAAGTTTTTCCTCTTTCAGTTAATTCAATTTAAAGTGCGTAGGAGCCCTTGAATGTAATTTAAAGATCATAATGGGTCAGGGGGGACCAGTAGGGTCTAAGTAAGTTCCAGAAAATGTAATTTTATACGAGATGTAACCATGGGATAACGGGGGCATACAATTAGATAGAAATCGTGCGTACGTTAAGTGAGGTATTGGGAGACTCAAGAAAGACTTATACCAATATGTTAGTGAGGGTACACCTACTGAATTTACATCTAGTAAAATAAAACACTTCGAGGGACGAGAAGTACTCATGAAATGGCGACAGTTGAGAATAAAAAGAAATGGGTTAATTATACGTAGGACTTGGGTAATTTGTACCATATATGGATAGAATATTATTATGGGTCGTGGGCGTACCTAAAAGAACATTGGGAAAATGTATATATATAACCGAGTGCATGTGTATATATATAATGATATTTATATGTGTATAATCATACCCGCACTACTCGCTATCATAGAGGTTTTTGCATCGGGACAGTCTTATCTCAATGGGACCTTTATGGGGGATATTGACTCGTACACTAGAATATAGGATTCATTGGTACAGGCTATCAGAGAATGATAGTCAGACGATCCTAAGAGACGTGAGGGTATGTGATGACCTTTTAGTGACTTGGAACTATGCTTCGCCTCCATTATGTGTGTATTGTGTTAATAAAGTTCGAGAGTGATTCTGAACTAGTATTTCCCTTTTTGTACGAGATGTACGGAGACCTAATAGAAGAGTATACCAGCACCATAGATTTTATGTGGGGTGACGATTAGTATATATATTGTATGAGTAATTTATATTATATACTTATACCTGGAATTCTTCTACTGTGTGTATAAGTAGATAAATATTGAATAAATACTTCTCATTACAGTAAGTGTTTGAAACATCCCAGCGGTATTGAGAAATACATAATTGACTTAAATAATCCTTAAGAAGATGGTATCTTAAATAAATCATAGACATACGACTTCGTGAATCAGAATTTATGGGAGGATAATTGGGTTAGACTTATGAGTCATTTTAGTAGTACGATAGGCGTGCGCACTAGATGAGAGGTGAGAATTCTCAAGAGAGTGTCGCGTACTAAGATGTGTGTCATATCAACTAGTAAGCAATTTAAATACTTGCTAAACTATTTTTAAAGTTGTTTTACACTCAAGCTCTGACCCGTTTCCTGTCATTTTTCCTTCTCTTGTATATATATATATATATATATATATATATATTACAGGTGCCCAACCACAAGGGCGTCAGGCATAGATCCATTGGATTGGACGTGTTGCAGCTTGTGTGGGAGTTGCAGGTCCTTGCAGTAGACGATTCTTCCTTTGACTCCTCAGCATCTGATTTATTTCTTTTTAGTTAGGGCATGTGTCGCCCATTTCCAGACTTCTGTTTAGACTTGAGAGAGATTCCTACTTTTCTATTATTTCAGTATTCTGTTTCATTTGGGATTGTTTTATCTATTACGTTGACGGTAGTTGTGGATATTTATTTCGATTGAGTAATCTAGTTGGCATAACTCAGTTGAATGGTTTGTTTTATTTATCATTAGTACTATTCATAAACTGGTGTATACACATAAGGCTTTTACAATGGAATTTAAATTAAACAAAGTTAAATATTTTGACACTTAGCTTAATTATGTATTAGGGTGTTAATAAGGAAAAATTGTTTTACGACAGTGATGCTAAGAATGAACCAACCGGGCACTTTGAATTAATTTAATAAAGGACTGTTCACCCGGTATTTAATCAGGCGGGGTGTCACACAATGTTAATTTGTTGGTATCTAAAATTGGTTTGATGATTTGGATGAGTCATAGCTTAATAAAAACAATAATTATAAACCACGGATCAAGTAAGAAAGAAATAAACTAGAGACAGATGAGAGACAAAGAAAGGGACATAAGGATTTATGTGCTTCAGCCTAATTAGGTACCTACATCCATGTGTACAATGTCACTATGTATTAGTATTTAGTACATACCTCTCAGGAACTCTTTAGGGTTTTGGATAACTGTTTTCAATTAGCCCTAGCTGAGAGAAGTAGTGGGTTATATATATTAATTGGAAGATAAAGAGGCGGAATACCTTTATACACTAGGTATTTACGCCTTTACATTATAATTAGTAGCTAAATATTCTTCATGTGCATGTGCATGTGCATGGTGACTGTTGAGAGTCTCATGTGTGTCTGTTCGCATTCTTGGGCGGGGGGGGGGGGGGGGGGGGGAGGGGGGGGACACCCTGACCGGTGAGATAATAATGCAGACCACGTTTACCTACTGTCTTTGGGCCTACTGAGTATGATGATAGGTGTTACCCTTTTATTGGTCCACTTGGTTGTATTATTTTAGGTTATAATAGGGAGATAAATTAGTGAAAGTATAATATTAATGAATGAAGTTTATTATTGTATCTTGTAGAGATATTAGAAAAACTTGTTATATGTCCTTTAATGATTAAATGAACGTTGTTTACATTATTATATCTCTTATTCATCTAATTACATATGTTTTCTTGTCAATCGATTATAGATTCATATCTTAATGTATTTTTCTTAAAAGAAAACAGGTTATGAGAGTTCTGAATGGCTAAGTAATCTCTTGCGATTCATCAAAGTGTGTCTTCTCTTCTTTATGCCTTTCGCATGCAATGTCTTGTCATAGGTATTGGATTTAATTCCCTGTTTTGTAATATTATATCTGTGTGTTTTGTCACAGAATAGACAAATGGGGAGAGTATAAGAGCAAAAGTATTCTCAAGTTCCATCAAGTTTACGATTGTCTTATTCCATTACCAAGACACTTTGAGTCGCAGTCTAGGTTGTTCCGGAAAGCTTCACGTTCAAGATTTCAAGATCGGACTTCTTTATCTTCATTCAAGACCTACCTCATGCCACGACCAATGAGAATGCCGCTTTAGGATAAAGATACATAGAATTCCCATGATTAACATAACAAAAATTAGATTTTCTCAAATAGGAAATTGTATTTTATTCATGTGTGTCTGTGCATACTCGCGCGTTTGAGGCTGTTTTTTAGATTAGCTATATACATATGCCATACATCTTTATTGTAATAACCTTACTTTTCATTAAGTTTGATAAAAATTAAATATCATTAGGTCAATTGCATTTATAATTTGAGTATGTGTTGGGGGATTTTACTATAAGTATTCAAGCAATTACTCATTTAATTGGAGAAATTATTGATTCAGGTAGTGTTGGTATGAGTGAATTGGGAATATTTGGATAATTTGAATATAAATTAAGAGTTTGAATGTGCCGATGGTAGGAGTTATTCCGAATGCAAAAATTGAGTAAAGTTAATGGGATGAATAAGGAATTAAGATTAAGTTAAAAAAATTTGGGGGCGGGGGGGGGGGGGGGTATAGCAGGTGTGCATGCCACTATAGTAGGGACAATATATTATTGTGGTGACTTAAGAGGGAAACTTCACGCAGTATGCCAGATTTTGAAACGTGGCTATTTTTTTATCTTATTAAATGTTGAGATCTTGAAATGTGTCCTTTTTGTTTAAGTGAAGTATGTGGGTCTTTGAGGAGGCATCTATCCAAAATAAAATAAGTTGAGAGAAAAATACATTTCTCTCAAAGAAAACACCCTTCCATCGACACTGTGATAGGAGAAAACAAATCCAAATAAGTGAGCTCGAAGGTGTTCAAGGGTGTGTTTTTGGAGTAGGGATGCATGGAGATATTTTATACATCACAAATATTATATACTAACACCCGTTAATCTTATGAATTCTAGCACTTTTGTCTCCATTATATCCTTCTTTTACGCTCATATATTGGTTAGCCCTTATATATATATATATATATATATATATATATATATATATATATATATTGTGCAAGGTTTATATAGTTTTTGTAAGTAAGGGAATGCTAAATGGAACATTTGGTTGAGTTTCGGTAAAGTTCTCTCGTTTGATGAAAATTCAAGGGCAAACTTCTTTGTTTGGACAACGGATCTCTATGGGAGCGTAGTTAATTGAGCTACCTTCGTGTGACCACAAAAGACGATTCTTTCCAAGTTCGGAGGATTAAGTTAGAGCCATTTCCATAAACACAATATTTCTCCCTTTTAAAGAATAATTTGCCCCAAAAAATAGAGTCTCGATCAACCGTTCCCTCTCCATCGGTCGATTGGTCATTAAGATTTTGCCTATGAAAGAAGAGAGTGGGTATTTGCTCAAGAGTACTGAGCAACCGGTCAAAGGACCGTTCGACGGGTCATAGCAGATATTTGGAAATTTTTCCTCTTGTTTTCCTTTCTCTTTTCTTTTTAATCCCTTACCATATATATGTAAGTTGGGTTTTTATTTGATATATTCAGATTTTAGTAGATAGTTTAGGGTTTGGTTGGTATTGGGAGATCTTTCATCCTTTCTCTCTCCTAGGTTTTGTGTGTAAGACTACTAAGCTTTCTTTCTTTGTTTTCTTGCTTTGTTAACCTATTTTATAGCTTTATTTATTGTTTTACTTTAATTTCATGTCATTTATTATGCTTTGTAGCTAATTTAATTCAGGTTGAGATGATTCGAATCACCTTGGATTAAATGGTTACTTTGCTTTGATAATGGATTAGATTGGTTTAAATGGTTTAGGTTGTTCCTAATTTTACGTCTAGCAGATTTGACGGTGTATGTAATATATGCACTGTATTTATGACCTTGCACGCGTAATTTTCGGAATATTTGTTGACGCTAAAATAAGAGTAGGATTATACGAAAAAAAAGGGGTGACTACTCTAGAATGATTAATTGATGAAATCAGATACAATCTCAATAAACTTATATTTCTATGTAACCATTTATACTAATTAACCGAGGTGAGGGATAGTATTCTCAATATACAGTTTTTTACACTTTTTGTTCTTAACTTAGCTTAAATACATGCCTAGTTGTTAATATTTTTTAAAACTATCACCTTTTAGAATTTTATTCAAAAGTAAGAAATTATAGCAAGATTTCTTATGGATTTGCTACCCAGACTAGCTGTTATACTCTCGTAAAGAGTGTAGTAATAGTTTAGTTTTTGCATAGTAGTGGGAGCTGAAAGAAACGACAACGTAGTAACACGACACTCGATTTTTCCCTAGTTATCCAATGGTGTCGTTGACGGGGAATGTTTTGTTTTAAATTAAAATTCATTTATTATTTCATAATATTTTTCTTTAGATTTGTATTCTTTAATTCTATGTTAACTAGTTTAGTAGGACTTCTACATTTGAGCACCAAAAAATACTTCAATCCATCGGCCGCACACCACTTTATGGATTTTTCCATCTTGAGCAATATTTGGGGTAAGCATGTCTTACTATTATGTTTTCGATAATCGTAACGATAATTCTTAAAATCCCCCTAGACCTATGAATTTTGGCCAATACTCTAATATGTCTTTGGGTGAGTATTACAAAAGTCAAGTTAAGGATTATGGAAATTTTGAGAATGATATTTTCAATAGGGGACCACAAAATCCTTATAATAAGAATTTTGAAACTAATTGCAACATTTTTCAAAATTCTTATAATAATGATTTTGAAAGTAGTTCCGAGGATAGTTTTCAAACTTCTCATTTTCAAGAATCCGCGCCTCCACATATGATGTTGCATGAGGGCTTGCGCATTCTTGAGAATGGAAGGCTTTAAAGTCGTTATCGAGAAGAAAATAATTATTGGGAGCATGACTTCAATTTATTATTCAAATCCGACAATGAGTTTTCTTCCAATACTTTTAAAGTTGAGGAATGTGTTTAAAAAAAAGAGGAGTCGTTGCCAACTTTGAAACAAACCATTATTATCTTTGCCCATGTCATAACAGAGAATGAAAGTGAGGAAGAAATGCATATAATATCTATTTGAAATGAAACAATTTTTTCATTGAAAAACAAAGAGGAGATTAAGACTTATGTTTCACCCCAAATAATTTTGGAAGAACATTTCATTGAAAGTGAATCCTTATCCTTTGGAATTTAATCTTCAAGGGATGATGAGTCATCTATTGAGATTGAATTTATATCCTCCCCATATTTATTCTACATTATCAAACCGTTACAAATATCCCATAATTCGGTTCAAAACTATAAAACATTCAACCCTTTCATCGATGAGGATTACCTGCTTGAGCTGCTTTCCTTGAGGGAAATCTTTTCGCTATGTGCCCCATGTCCTATTCCAATTGTAAATATTTGGGAGGGAATTCGGTATTTATTGGTTCTCATGTGTACTTTTTAACCATTCAATCCAAATCCCCCATCATCAACCAAAAACTTTTAATTTGCGATGGTTCATTTTTTACGCCTTATACATGTCTTTCGTTGTTCAAACGGAATTTTTATTGTTAGGAAGGCATGCATTCAAATGATGGTATACCATTAATCCCTTAAAGTCAAATCGTATTTTGGGTGGACCCTAAAAAATTTCAACTTCTACTGTATAGTTAGTTAGAAGTTAAAATTATAATTTGTACATATTAGTTTTTTTTTTTTTTCTTATTGTTTAGGGTAACTAGTTATTTTTTTTTTGTTCTTCTTTTTGTTATGCTTAGTGCTAACATGTTTTTAAGAATTATTGGACTAATACTTTCCAGAGATCGCTCGATTTTTAGTAATATCGCTCTTTCTCTCTATTTAAATTACTTCTTGATTTACATTTAGGAAAATGCAAGGTTTAAGTTAGGGTTGTGGGATATTATTCCCATAGCCTTTTGAGTCCATTGACTGATTATGTGTTCTTACCAAGTAAACATATGTAAAATATTGCAAAATTTTTAAAAAAAGTTATTTTTTCTCCTTTGTTGGGCATTTTTCCTTTGTTTCAGATGATAAATTTCAAATAAATGCCTAATATAATAGATAATTCAATGATGCATGTTTTCGATTTTAGAAGTTATTAGACTTTAGTCCTCGAAAAATTAATATTACAAAAAACTTGATGAGTTAAACTTTAAACCCATGAGTACATGCAGTTTTATTGTTTAAATGATTTAGTTTAAGGCCTTTATAACTCAATAATATTTGTTGCATTATATATACTTACACCAAGTGAGTGTTGCACTTTTCTTATTTTGTGAGTATTATACAATACTCTTACCTATTTGAAAAAGTTAAATTCATTAGTAATTTTAATTTACCATTCATTAATTGAGTTCATCTCGAAATGTGTTACTTAATAACAAATTTCAAAGTTACTTGACTCAAGAATTGGGTAAAATATAGGAAAGGATCATAGCCCTCTTTGTTATTTTACCCATATTGACCTTAACCTCTCGCCTTATATGTTTCCCCTCGTCAACCCCTTTAAGCCAAAATATAGCATTTTGTTTCATAACCCAAACTCCCATAACAACTCCAAATTGGAGTTCTAACCGTATATATCAACTTCCATTCCATTGTTTGGAATGACATTTGAGATTGAATGATGTTCTTGTTATATGCTTACAACTTAGCATGTGGGAGTGAAAATTAAAGAAAAAATGAAAAGAGAAGAAAGAAAATAAAAGAAAAATAAAGAAAAAGAAGAAAAGAAAGAGAAAGAGAAAGTATTTCCATAATGTAAATACTGTTCAATAAACTTTGTAACTCTCCAATGTTGTATCTATTGCTTCTTATGGAAATCATATTCCAATTTTAAAATTGCTCACAATTTTCCATTAACTTAAGTGTTTCTTCCTCAACACCTTTTAAATCCATACATAGTCCCTTTCCTTTCACAACCTTAACCCCAAACCTACATTACAACCTTATGAAGTCCTATGTGATCCTAAGATAAATTTGATCAGAAAGTCATAATAATTGTGATAATATGTGAAAATGCATTTTGCCTCTCTTAATGAATGGTATCCTTCAATCATATTGTAATTTTTCATTTTATATATAGCGTTATTCATTGATGACATGTGTGCAACCTAGTTTCTATTTATATATATTCTTTATGCATGTATTTCCCATGAGTTACACCTGTTTCATAGTGATTTCATTTGTTGAGTGTAAACACTGGTGATGATTGAATATCATGCACGCTTAATATGTATCCGATTTATTAAATTTTTGCCAGATAAAACTATTTGCATGTGCTCTCTTTTCCTCACACACTCAAAGTTTCAATTCTATTAAGTCATTATATAATGTCAATGCCAAATAACTTTTCGAAATATTTTTCATTATCATTTGTCATGTTTTATATTATGATTGGAAATATTTTGCAGGAAACATTTATATTTGCGGGTGTTGATCCTTGAAAACCCTCACCAGACAACACTCGTCCACTAGGGTAACGTATGGGTTTAACGATTTATCTCATACGCTAAATGCGATCATTCCTTTGCAAAAGTGGCATTTCTACCTTTTATGCTAAACTATTTTTATTATCTCTCACTGTTGGATGGTTCTTATTTTGTTTCATCACTAGGGACTAACAATGTCTAAGTTAGGGTGTGATAGGGGTGTGCAAAAAAAATGACAACCCGAAAAACCAAACCAAACCGACCTTCGTGGGTTCGGTTGGGTTGGGTTGGTTTTTTTTTCTCCATGGATTAGTTCTGGTTCCAAAAAAATGAGAATCGAAGTGTTCGATTCATTTCTCATTTTTATACCTGAACCAAGCCGAATCGAATCGAGAACCAAACCCATGGAATCGAACCAAAAATGAACCCGAAGAACCAACTCGAGAACCGACCCACGAACCTGAACCGTTAACCATAACCATTATCCACAACCATTAACCGACCCGAGAACCAACCCATAAACAAGAACCATTAACAAGAACTACAAACCAAAACCATGAACCAGAACCACAAACTAGAACCATGAACCAGAATCGCAAACCAGAATCATGAATAGACTCGAACCAAACTGAGAACCGATGGTTCGGTTCGGTTCGGTTCGGTTCTGGTGGGTATCGGTTCTGGTTCCAGTTCAAAAACCATTGAACCTACCAACTTCAATTCTAGTTCTAGTTACGTAGTGAAACTGAACCGAAGCGACCCATGTGCATCCCTAGGGTGTGATACGTCATGAATATTGTATATTAGCATCCGTTAGGAACTAACCGCATTATCATGGGACTTTCAGTGTGATAATATGATGATAATTTGTAAAGCTTAAGACATTAGCTTAAAACCATGCCTTTAACATGCGACAACCCAAAACATCCCCCCAAATGGCCCCGTTAGAGACGCGAACATCTTGCACGGGACCAAATGTAACTCGTAAGAACTGACCACAAAGTCAAGGGACTCACGATTTTATATTATGATGATAATTTAGAAATATCTAGACTTAGGCTTAAAATATGTCGTTTGAGGATGAAAACCCAAAACAGCCCCCAAACGGTCCCGTAAGAGGCACGAATAGCTTGCGCGGGACCAATGTAACTTATAGGAACTAACTAGGTAGTCACAGGACTCCCAATTTGATAATATGATGATAATTTTCAAATCTCAAGACTTAGGCTTTAAAATATGCCATTAATAGGAAACAGTCCTCAAATGGCACCGTAAGAGACACAAACACCTTACACGGGACCAATGTAACTCATAGGAACTGACTGCATGGTCACGGGATGCCCAGTTTGAGAATATGTCCATACTTTGAAAATATATAGAATTGGGCATAAAAACATGTCGCTAGAGGGTGAAAACCCAAAACATTTCCCAAATGGACCCATAAGATGCACATATATCTCCCACGAGACCAATGTACCTCGTAGGAACTAGCCGCATAGTCACTAAACTCCTAGTTTCATAATATGATGATAATTTTTAAATCTCAATACTTAGCCTTAAAAACATGCCTTTAACATACAAAAATCGAAAGCATCACCTTGACAGTCCCGTAGGAGACATGAACACCTCGCACGGGACTAATATAACACATAGTAACTGATGGCGTACTCACAATAATCCTAGTTTTAGAATATCATGATAATTTTTAAATACCTAGACTTATGCTTAATAACATGCCATTAAAGGGTAAAAATGTAAAACAACCCCCACTCTCCACGGTTACAATATTGCTTAATTATTTATGAATTGGTTGTGGAATATAGATTTTTTAGAGGGCTCCTTAAAAATAAATTTATTTTTTTCATTAAATGAATATGCTCATGGACTGTGACCATTTATATATTTGTTTTTAAAAAAATTGGTGTCATGGAATTGGGCCGTGACCTAATTAGAACATTTTCACACTCATGGACACGGCCCAAGTCCATGACCATAGGGTCACAGATTATATCAGTGACTATCGATCCAATATTGTCCCATGGTTGAGACCGTGACACTCATTTCGGGTCACAAATGAGGTATGTGACCATGGTTTTTGGTCACGACAAAAATGGTCACGACCTAGGTCCGTGACTCATGGCCATAGTCATAGCCTAGGGTCGTGACCATCTTCGATATATGGTAGTGTTAGTTTTGGTTAGTCTCACAAGGTCTATATATTCTTCAAAGAGGTTTGCATATGGGTGCTTGATTGCATCTGCCTTATTAATTAACCACACCATCGTTTAGGTGTCTGACTCAACAACTGCATTCTCTCATCCTCTCTGTTGAATAATCTTATGAACATGAAAAATTCCTACCAAATCAGCTTTAAGAAACCACGTTGCACCTTTGTCCCTTCCAAAAAACTCGACTCGCCAAATTCCTTGATCATCTCTCGTCACTTTTCTAAACCCATATTGGTATGCATTTAATGCCTACTGCGAATGAAATCACCCAAGAATTTAGTAGGTCTTCTCTGTTCTATGATTGATTATCAACCCATCCAAAACCTAGCCTTATGTCCATAACAAGCTTTTGGATCAAGATATCAATCATGTATGGAGACTTTTGTTTCCTGAAAAAGCAAGGTATGAATGCTCTTACACCACTTATAGAGAGTGGAAGGCCCTTATACCACTATGAGAATGCGAAAACAAATATGCTCAACAAAAATTCCAGTTTGAGTTCGCAAATAATTTAACTTTGTATCCTAAACATACATCTATGTGATAAAATAAATAAAGCAAACCAAGCATTCAACCGAGGCAAAGTTTCAAGAAAAAAAACCTTTCAGGTAGAACCTTTTTTCAGCACTTTAGAAATATTACTAGACAGTCAACTTATAGACTTCTTCAGCGTTAGCCAAATTCCTTGATCATCTCTCGCCACTCTTCCAAACCCATATTGGTATGCATTTAATGCCTCCTGCAAATGGAATCACCTAAGAAATTAGTAAGTCCTCTCTGTCTCATGCTTGATTGTCAACCCATCCAAAACCTAGCCTTATGTCCATAACAAGATTTTGGCTCAAGATAGCAATCATGCACGGAGACTTTTGTTTCCTGAAAAAGCAAGGTACGAATTCTCTTACACCACTTAGAGATAATGGAAGGCCCTTATACCGCTATGAGAATGCGAAAACAAATATGCTCAACAAAAATTTCAGTTTGAGTGCGCAAATAATTTAACTTTGTATCCTAAACATACATCTATGTGATAAAATAGATAAAGCAAACCAAGCATTCAACCGAGAAAAAGTTTCAAGAAAAATCCCTTTCGGGTAGAACCTTTTTTCAGCAGCTTAGAAATATTACAAGATAGTCAACTTATAGACTGCAAGAATCACAAGATCGCAGTCCTCCTTTAGCCTCAGCCTTTGTCTTCAGTAGTGAGTCCACTCAGGAATCACATGTCATCCATAGAGATGCCTTCTCCAGAAAGGTGTATGAAAGTATACAAAACTTTTTAGGGTTTAAACGAATTCAAAAGACTAAATATTCAGGATGTTTGTTTGTAAAATAAACAGTGTTTTTACAACACAAAAATTAAAGAACTTTCACAAAAGTTATTCAGAAATGAATCTGGAAAAAGTCTTAAACAATCTGAATATAAAACAGATATTTATAGTATGTTCACAAAATTCGAGGCGGTGGCGTCATTTGAACGATATCAAAGGATCGTTCTAACGAGATATGCATCTCGTTCGAACAACACTTCAGTTCGCTTCTAACGACCTCCAAGACAGTAAAACCCTCGTTTGAAAAACACATTGAACGACTTTTAAACGACATGTCATCTCGTTTGAATGAGATATCAATCTCGTTTGAGTGAGAGTTAAAAAAATAAAATTTTTTTTTTTCTTTTTGAAATCCAAAATTCGTGTTCGTTTTTGATAAAATTAAACATCCTAAAAATTAATTCTGTAAATTAATTTAAACTCTAAATTACTTTATAGCTATACGTGATGTCGGTAAGCCTTCAAACTTGGATATAATTGAATTCAGTTTGTCTTGACGGTGCGTGACAATTTGTAACTTGATACGCCAAACTAGTCTAAAACTATGCCATGAACAATGTTGGAAAAGTTGTTCTTATATTTCCTTTAAAAAACAAATAAGTTCTTTGCCTTTAAAATGCACCAAATGCATGCAATAAAAATAATGCTTCAAGTGCTATCATTAGTATTATTATCACTACCTTCCCAAATATTTGGAACAAGACATTCGTGGAGGTTTTGTGACATGTACATACCTATTTACCGTTTATGTGGAGGGATAAGAAGACTCCAAGTATCGTGTGCCACGTGGCAACCCCTTAATACAACTTCAATATCCTCAATATTGGCACGCATATCACATCCCTCATAATTAGTAAGGCCTCTCACCATTCTTTGTTGGTTAGTTAGAATTTTATCATGAAATATCAACCAAATAAAAAATTCAACTTACGTGGAATTTTTAAAAACAAATTTTTTTCTAGATGTCTTGAAAAGGGGTATTAATGTCGAAATGGACAAAATAAAGATAACAAGATTTGATGGAAAATTTACCATTACTACTCGCGCCCCAACCGGGTGTATCTTTTCTTGTAGCATGAACAAAAGGGTGCCTTAATAGTGTTATCACTAAACAAACTATAGACAACATCCAAATCCCATCCCTCCCCCCCCCCCCCCCCCCCCCCCCCCCGTGAGAAGCGAGTTAACAAAATGAGATATTTCATTACCATCCTCAGTAGGGTGGCAGATTTTTTCTTTCCCACACCACCAATCTTCAAAAACACGAACAGTTACCACATCCCCAATAATCCACTTGTTGTTTTTACTAAGGATGTTTTTACATTTGTAGATACTTATCCAAATATGGGATGAGCTACCTTTCTTACTCCAAAAATTGGATTTGCTTCACTAAATTATTTATTTTTCAAGACTTGGATCCAATAGGGATTTTCCTCTATCATGATCCTCCAACCTAATTCAATAACTATCACTTTATTATTATTATTATCCTCACTACTATGCAGACCAAGGCCTCCTAATTTCTTGAGGAGACACACGCTATCCCATCCTACAAGGTGGACTTTTATGCTGTTCTCATCATCATCATAAAGAAAATTTATATTGATTTTATCGAATGAGTTGTACACACACTTAGGGAGGCGGGTATTTTGCATGCTATAAGTAGGAATATTAGATGTCATAAGTAATAACATCGGTAAAGTGACTTTTACCCATCCTACCATGCGCAAGTGGGGATCCCAGTAAGTACCAAGATTAATGGTGAGACTCATACCACAAGAGAATCTAAAGGTAAGGGCCTCTTTATGCTTGGGGGAGACAAAAAAAATTGAAGTGCTGAAATTGACTTTTTGACCAGAAATCTATCAAAACTCATTGAACATTTCCATCACAGTTCTATACTAAGATTGGCTCACTTTCGCAAAAAGAATAAGGTCGTCAACAAAAAAAAGGTGCGAAATACAAGGTCCCCTCATGGAAGCTTTAAGGACCTTCCGTTTATTACACTCCACCTTAGAGAGGGGCGCCCCATTCCAAATGATAGATGCGAAATTATTGGTAACACAATTCATGATAAGATTAGTGGTCTTGCCATTTACATTAAATCATTTAAGCACTCTTTTGAGGAAATGCAAACTAACTCGATCATAATCTTTTTCTAGATTAATTTTAAAATACCCCCTGTAATATCCCGCCATGATAAATAAATTAAATTGTATATATTTAAATTGAGGAGCAATAAATTATGACTGAAAAAAATAGTGGATTTTATATATATTATAGAAAGAGGGGTTATAAATGAATTAAGCTTTATGAGCCCTTGCCTGATTTCGAAAACTCTCTTGGGGCAAATAGGCAGATTGTAGAAAAAGTGTCGGGTATAATCGGTGAAAAATCTAGAAGCTGAAGGATTCAAGCGAGATCTCCCATCGCTCGTACCAAATTCCCATGTCGTTCGAATGACAGCCTCACAAACTCAGTTCTGCCATTTTTTCTGTCAAAATGTGAACCGTGGATCAAAGCCACGTCTCAGCTCGTGGAGCCTGACGACTTGGATGATTAGATGGCTTATTTAACAGGTTTAAAGGGTTGTTTTGTTGGGTATAAGGCAGAAGCAATGTGTTGTTAACACAGACAGTGCCAGTCCCACAAACTTTTTCTAGAGTTCACAGTCTCTCCCGTCCCTCATTAAGACGTCGTCCACCATTTATTAATTGTAGAGACTATCCTCAAGCAAATACTTCCTTTCTCATTGTTAAAAATATAACCCACGAAATACATAAGGGTTGTTGGGAGTTTTAATGGGTATTGGACAAGGTATTGTTCGAAATTTTGTTTTGGTAGGTTTTCTTGGAGCTTCCATGGTAGACTGTTGGTGAAGCTTTTATAACTCCCTTTAGGCCCACCTTTGGAGGTGGGGAGTCACCCATCTTCACCATCACCACCACCATCCTTGAGACCATTTAGGTGGGTAATCTACTCTTGTATCTGAGACTCTATTTGATAAATATTGTAGTCCTATTATTGTGTATGATTAAGAGTAGGCTCATAAGAAATAATGATGTGTCCTTAATAAACTGAAAATGGATATTTTATGGAATAAAATGTTAGGAAATATTATTTTTGTGTGTTTTCTAGTAAATCTGAAAATAGACATTTTTAAGGAATAAAAATGTTAGAAAATATTGTTGTGTGTTTTATAGTAAAAATAAATAATAAGCATTTTTATGGAATAAAAAAGTACGAAAATATAATTTTTGGTGTATTTCTAGTAAAAAGAAATAATAAACATTTTTATGGAATAAAAATGCAACAAAAAGTCATTTTTGGTGTATTTCTAGTAAAACAAAAGTAATAAACATTTTTATGGTATAAAAATGTAAGAAATGTCATTTTGGTATATTTCTAGTGGAAAAGAAATAATAAATATTTTTATGAAATAAAAATGTAAGAAAACATCATTTGTGTATTTCTAGTAAAAAGAAATAATGGACATTTTTATGAAATAAAAATGTGAGAAAGTGGTATTTTATGTAAAAAGGAATAATGGACATTTTTATGAAATAAAAATGTGAATTGATGTTAATGTTGTCAAAATACTTATAAAATAAATATTTTGAAGTTACTTGCAAAATGGAGACTTTGTGGATAAATGGTCATTGTCAGGTTTAAAGGAATTTATAAAACGTCTTCATTACTTGAAATGTATGTTTAATCCACTTGGTATGATTTTAGCGTGTAAAGTCCACTTTCTATGCATATAAACTTGTAGTATTTTGATAATAAATATGTGAGCAAGTTCAAAGAAAATCTTGTTGGGTTTAAGCATGAAATAAGATAAAAGAAAATTTGGGAGCTTAAATGTAAAGGTATTATTTATGTGTTAAAGGGGTTAAAGTGACAAGTGTGAAAATTTGGTAAAATGTAACAACCTGCATAATTAAATACCGTGTGGTCAATCCCTTATCCAATTAATTTGAATTATTCAGTTGGCTCATTTTTAGCATCCCTGTCAGAAAATAGTTTTTTCTTTCACTATTAACCATCTAGTAATTAATTAAGCTAGTGTTAAAACTTTTAATTTTAAATAAAATTCCTTTTTAACAATAGCAATCATTTATCATATAAATCAATCCACAACAATAAATAATAAATAATAACCATCAGAACTTATTTAATTTAACTAGAGTAAACTTCTCGGTTTAAAACATCTAAATACAATAAACCAAGTCAAACCAAATGTATCCAAAATAAACATAAGTAACACTAATGACTGTGATAGAATGAAAATGACAAGGATCCATTGGCAAGAAAATGACTACAAATTATAAGAATCAATAAAATGATGCGTCTAATTCAAGGTCCACCCTCCAAAGCATCCATATCGAATAAATATGCGATCCTCTAAGTTGGGCGTCCCTATGGCTGGACACCTGATATAATATATATACAAAAGAGAAGAGAATATGCAAGAGAAAATGGGTCAGAGCCCGATTGTAAAAGATTTTAAAAACACCAAGTGAATTTATGCTATAATTAGCAATTATTATATACATGTTAGATCCTTGGACTCTCACTTGAGATTCTCACCTCTCAACTAGTGTGCACGCCTAACGTATACCCAAATTATTATAGTTACTATTCCCACCTTCACTAGATTATCTCATTGTATCAACTAACCATAGCCCTTATCTTTCCCCACGTATTTCCTTCACAATACATGTAATAATTAAATATATTAATTCAATTCTCAATATAATTAAGTGTTCTTATACTTAATTAATTTCAGATTTCTTTATCTTTCATGTCTATGTAAATCGAACAGTAGATAATATCACATGTATATAAATGCATTCACTCTATTATATATATATATACAGTACTGCACCCAAGACACTGCTGCGATGCACACACTACTCTGCTATATAGTCCCAGTACATTTCGTAACTGTATAAAGGATTGTTGGTTCGGTGTATCCCTCGAACCACGAATATCAAAATACAAGTATTGGAGGCGAACATAGTCCTAGATCTTTTGGGCTATGAACATACCTACGCACCCAAAAGACTGGTCAGTACCATTGTTTTCACTAACGGCGACCTGACCTAAGCCTATGTTCTGAGGCAACAAGTCAAAAATCCCCCATTAGGCTCATCAGATTATGACTGCCCTCTACGCGCAAACCTCCTGTCGATAGCAAGTAGGCTAGGTACGCCATACACATAAATCATCAAACAATAGGTATACACTCAACCTATATATATATATATATATATATATATAATAGGGTATAGGCACATCCCATATTACAAGTCTCATACGTAGTATACTTATATCTTGAATATCCTACGTATCATGGTATTTCAAACCTCAGTTAGATTATAGGTATTCTCTCCACCTATGTATATATATCAACAAATGGGTATACTCTCATCCCATATACAAATCTTACACGTAGTATATTTCAAGTTTATCCCATAAACTAGTAATTCACATTTCCCATTACTCCTAACATATCTTATTATCTGAAATAATTTAATAAATTATTCCAGTAGCTACATTCAACTCATACTTATTGGTCCCAAACCCAGAGTCATTATAACAAGCCCAGATTATATTTTAATTCCCAATAATCCTTTTTTTCAATAAAGTTACAATCTGCCCAGAAATAAAAATTACAATTTTAAGGCTTTTCTGCTCCGATTTTGAAAAAACTTAAAACTACAAAGTTGGTAGAATGTGATTTTATACAAAAACTCATGAGCACACTACCAAATTCCGCTTAAAATAGTCCTAAAATTATCATACAATGTTCGTCCTTTTTCAACATATTTCTACCTATGGGTTGTAACATACTTCATCCTCAAAACCTCCACCAAATGATCTCAAACTCCTTATGATTCATCCCAAATGATATATCCAAGTATGTACATGATTTATAACATCAAATCATATCAAAATCATCTTGGAATTTCGATGAATCATACTAATCTTATTTTAAATTCAAGAAAATATACATGAAAGAATTCTTTTTTTTTTTTTTTTTTTTTTTTTTTTACAAGAAAGAAACTGGAAACTTAAAAAAGCAATAAATAAGTCCCATTACAAGGGAAAAGGAAAATTATTTGAAAGAAGATCTAATGTAGCAACATCCCATCTTGTCCATCTTATAAGCTCCTTGAGATATCTTAGGAAGTTCCGAGAAATTGTTGAAGATTGAAGATGAATGAATATTAACCCCATAATTAGCAAGACTATCTGCAACCATATTTGATTCCCTGAAGCAGTGAACTAAAGAACTTTTGGTATTGATGAGATTCTCTTTGATTTCTTCCACACATTTAATAAGCTTCCAAGGCGGTTTCCAATTTCGATTAATCAGATTCACCACATAAGAAGAATCAGATTCAATCACCACTTCCTCAAGATTGTGTTCCAAGCAAAGATTTGATCCCAACCAAAGACTTTTGATTTCCACAAATGAATTAGAAGCATATCCCTCATTTTGAGCATAGGCAAAGATGATGTCTCCTTTGTGATTTCTTAGAATGCCACCAATACCACTTCTTCCAGGATTACCTTTAGATGCCCCATCCACATTTAATTTGAATTTATGAGGGGAGGGGTAGTTCCATTTGACAGGGATAGACACTTTAATATATTGTTTGATGTTGAGATAGAAAGTAGATTGAATCCCAATATCAAACCAAGATACTCTATGTCTAAATACAATCCCTTTGCAAATACTAGAAATCAATTGAATGGTCTGAGAAATAAGAGCTTTACCATCAAATGAAGAATTATCAAAAAGAACTTTATTTCTGCATTTCCAAATCTCCCAGCACACAATAATGGGGATGCATTTACCAAGAAATTTGGAATAATCCTTTGGGCCACTTTTGATCCACCAACTTAAGAGCATAGAGGAAATACTAATTGAGCTCATATCAATTCCCATAAGATTAGAGAAGAACTTCCAAACTGGAGTGATACTTGGGCAGTGAAGGAATAAATGGTCAACTGTCTCACCATCTTTCTTACAAAGGTTGCATCTTGAACATAATTTTATACCAATGCCTTGAATGATATCATCTAAAGGGATGCTTTTATTGATAATTTTCCACATATTAATAGAGCATTTTTTAGGAATATTATTATCCCAAATAATGCTATAGACAGTGGAAGAAGGATGATTATCAATACAAGAGGCATAGGCAGAAGAGAATGAAAATTCACCTGAAGATTCAGAAGTCCATATCCATTTCCCATCAATACATTGCATTTGAAGAAGGCAATTATCTTTCACCCTCAATAAGCTTTTCCAGGTATGAGAACCATTAGAATAACTAGCTTCATGTCTCATATATTTATTAGACATGTACATGGCCCAGAGAGACTTTTCAGTATTCAACTTCCAAAACAATTTCATGAAAGAAGCTTTAGATATATAATTGAAATTGGGCAGGTCAAGGCCACCCGCAAAATTGCTTTTACACATAGCCTCCCAATTCTTCCATTGGTGCTTCCAACCAAGATCTACAGAACCTCCCCAGAAGAATTTATTGAGGATAGCATGGACTTTAAGAATAACAGCTTTAGGAGGAGATAAAGAAGACAGAAGATAAGAAGGGATAGAAGACAAAACATGCTTGAGAAGAATAAGTCTACCACCACTTGAAAGGAATTTAGATTGCCATCCAGCTATTTTCGACCTCAAAGAAATAATAAGACTGTCATAAAATTTGATTTTGTTTCTACCTTTAAATAAAGGGCACCCCAAGTACTTAAGGGGCAGCTCCTTGTGGTTAAGGCCAGAGATAGAAGCAATTTTTGACTTCAATTGAGGTTTACTTTTAGAATCCAGAGTAAATGAGCTTTTGGTTGTATTCACTTTTTGACCAGATAAATAGCAATACTGCTGGATGTAGTCACCTATTTTCTTGAGAGATCTTTTGTCACCTCTGCAAAAAACAATAAGATCATCTGCAAAAGCAAGGTGAGATACCAACGGACTGCCACTAGGAAGATAATATGGGTTGACTGCTCCAGAAGACATTAATCTGTTCAATCCTCTACTCAGATACTCAGCTGCAATAATGAATAGACTTGGGGACAATGGATCCCCTTGTCTAAGGCCTCTAGAAGATTTAAAGTAGCCATACTGACCCCCATTGATTACTAAAGAAAACCAGTTGTTGGAAATGCTCCTCCAGATATAATCAATCCATCTTTCACCGAATCCAAAAGCACGAAGAACTTGGATTAGAAAACCCCAGTGGACCCTGTCATAAGCCTTCTCCATGTCCAACTTAATGATGACATTACCACCATGAATTTTTTTCCCAAGATTATGCACCATCTCTTTGGCAAGCAGAACATTGTCTTGAGTAGCCCTTCCCTTTAGGAATCCACTCTGATTTTGAGATATAAGCATTGGGAGAACTTTAGCCAGCCTTATGGATAAGATTTTTGTAATGATTTTGAATGAGAAGTTGCATAGACTAATGGGCCTTAGATCACCACAAGTTTTTGGAGATTTGACCTTGGGAATAAGCACCACAGATGTGCTTGTCCAGCTACGAGGAGGAACATTACCTGCAAAAAAGGAGTTAATAGCAAGAACTAAGTCATATTTAATGATATTCCAGCAGATCTTGTAGAAGTAGCCTCCAAATCCATCAGGACCAGGAGCAGACTCTTCATTAAGATCATTGATAGCTGCTAAAATCTCCTCTTCGTTGGTGAAAGCTTCCAAATTTTCATTAAGATCAGAAGTAATGATGGTAGGAATGGTATCACTGACATCAGAGAAAGGAATGAAAGTATCTGCCTTGAGCTGGTGTTCATAGAATTGGACAATGTGAGCCTTAATATCTTCAAAGTCTTCCAATATATTGCCCTCTTCATCATTGATTGATTGAATCAATAGTTTATGATTTTTGGCCCTGACACTATTATGAAAGAACTTTGTATTTGAGTCACCAGCTTTAAGCCATTTAGCAGCCGATTTCTGTCTCCAATAGATCTCTTCATTTGCACAGGCATTCATTAGCTTTGCTCTGCATTTATTCAGGGCTTCTCTATTAGAGTCATTACAGTCCAATTCGAAATTAAGCTCAAGCTGGAGGATTTCATCTTCTAAATCTTTAATTGATTGAAAAACATCCTTGAATACAACTTTGTTCCATGTTTTGAGAACCTCTTTAAGTCTTCTGAGCTTCAAGCCAAAACGATTCATTCCCATAGCATCAATATTAGTATTCCAAGAATTCTGGACTACCTCTTGGAATTGGTGATGATTACATCACATGTATTGAAATTTAAATGGCTTAGGAAGGCAGGAAGATTGAGAAAGAACATTAAGAAGAAGAGGAGCATGGTCTGAAGTGGATCTGTTCAGATGTTGGACTTTAGACAGGGGAAACAAATTAATGAAATTTTGGTTAGCGAGGCATCTGTCCAGTCTGGCCATAATGATATCCTCCTCTTTCCTGTTGTTACACCAAGTAAATCTAGTACCATTATAGCCCAAGTCAGTCAGGCCACAGTCATCTATAGCTTGGATGAAACTTTCAGCAGCAACTTGATCTATATCATTTCCCCCAAGTTTTTCATGCTGAGTAGTAACAACATTGAAGTCACCAATAACCAATTGAGGGAAGTTCTGAAAATTACAAGCAATGAATGACAACTGATCCCATAACTCCAATCTTTCCTCTTTAGAACATTTAGCATACACAATAGTTATCACTATGCTATTCTGCTCCTGAGAATGGCTTATTTTAACTGTAAGATGTTGAGGATTGTCTATCAAACACTGAACATTTACATTAAATCTCCATAACAACCAAATCTTTCCATTGACATTATAACAGCAGCCCTCAAAACCCCATTTTTCCGTGTAACTGTTGATTTTTGATTGATCCACCTTTGGTTCAAGAAGAGCAATAAATGGCATTTTATGAATCTTACATAGCAATTTCAGTCTACGATTTGATGATTTTTTTGCAGCCCCTCTAACATTCCAAACCATAAAATTGATCATTGAGACTTAAAAGTAGGAGAGTGATTGGTACCTTTGAATGAGGATCTGGTGATTCTTCTGAACATAGGATCATGATTCCTCCCTTGTAACTGCGTACTAGAAACTTGACCTGTTACCTCCCTAGGATTTTTATCAGCGTACTGCATCTCTAATAACCTCAAGTTACCATCAAATTTCTTTGATGATATATGGAGATCCTCACAGTAAGGAGTTTGAAAGGTTTCATCCTCATCAATATCTGTAGCATATAGAGGTTTAGAAACTGATTTCTTGTCAGCTTTAGAGATATCAGTGCCTCTAGGGGATAAGGATATATTTTCCACAGCTATAACATCTTCATCATCCATATCTTGAATAAAATTATCTCCAGGAAGGGAGATATTGGCCACAGCTAGATCTTCTTCATTAACCTTATCTTGGATTAGAACCATGTTTGTATTGTCCTCCGGCTGTGATAAAACACTAACAGTTCCTTCATCAATATTTTGGTCTTTGATCAGGTCTGCTTGGGTATGCTTCTTGCTATTTTTTATAATCCATTCCTGCTTATCCTTAAAAGCTGTCTTGGATGTAATTACTACCCGAGATTCCATAAATTGGCCATCCTCCTTGTCTGACTCCGAGTTAAAACCTTCATTTACATCTCTATCTACCTGTTTGATTGGGCCAGCTGCCTTGTCTGCAAGTTGAAAAGTAGGGTTAATTTTTTCGTGCCTTGTCAAAAGTTTTTTTGGAACCATATCAGGTTTTTGCATCATTTTTTCCTCATCTTTTGACTGAAGGAATATACAGGTATCCTTCTCATGACCCTTTTTGCAGCAATGACTACAATATTTGGGTTTATTGTCCGACTGAACCTCCTGCCAGAATCCAGAATCTCCACAGCCTATCCAAACTCTCTTGGGTAAAGTTTTTAAGAGATCCACTTCAACACAAACGCGAGCCACACTAGGTCTATTCAAATCCACAGTTGATGAATCAAGATTGAGAGGTTTTCCTATCAATTGGGCAATAGAAAAAAGAGATGATTTAGAGAAAAAATGGATTGGAAGATGAGGGAATGAAAGCCATATTGGAGCGAGGCTATTTTCAATATCTGCTCAAAAATCAGTTGTCCATTTGAATATTCGCATAGGAAATCTCCCTACATACCAAGTATCACGCAGCCACATTCTTGAATAATCTTCATCTGAATTCAATCTTATCAGGACATGCTTATTATCAAGAAGCCCAACATTGAAAGCAGTTTTGAGAGAGAAAGTTTGGAATATTTGTCTAATAGTTTCCATTGAGGGGCGGCCATGAGAAAATTTTCCTACTAGAGCATGAGTAAAAGGTTTGGATAGGGTAATGATATCTTCATTAGAGAAAAGCACAGCAGGTTCACCTTTGAAAGTTGAGGGAGTTTTGAGATCAAGATCGTGAGAGGAGGATGAAGAATTTGCAACCACAGAAGCAAAGGAGCGACTCCAAACATTTTTAATTCTAATTTCATCAAAGGAATAATCCTAAATAATTTCCATTTCAAAAATTACATCAAAATCATCAAAATTTCAAATTTGATATATAGTTTTGAGGAATGTTTATCCCTTCTAATTTAACATGGATATTATACTTTATAACTGGAACAAGAATTCAACTTGCCTTAAGGTGTAGATCTGATCCTTTGGTGAATATGTATGTAGAATACTTCCCCATCCTTTCCATTCACTTTTTCGGAGGTGGTGCAACCCTTGGTTTGCTTTCAAAACCCTTCCTCTTTCTGAAATTCTCTCCTTTACTCTCCTTAGTCTTTTGGTAAATGATCTCTTAGTTTGACATACTCTAATATTAAATAATAAAACTCTAATGCTATAGGTACTATTCACTTCCCCCGAAAAATGACCAAAATACCCCTTCGGGGGTGTTCTTTTGGTTCCCAATAAACCCTAGACCAAAATACCCCCCGGGTAGACTTTTCTGCCTATATCGACCCTTTCGGATTCAACGGCGCAGTCGAAATGACCGTATGGATAACTTAAAAATAATTTTCCTTTTTGCCATTTTCATTAAGTCTCGACATGAATCACACATGCCTCCCCACTTAATTTCAATAATATGCGTATTATTCACTCGCAACCATATAATCATATATTACTTTTAATCACTAAGTAATATTCAGTATCAATCACATATTACTTTATTCTCTAGTAATATTCAATCTAGAATAATTCTAATTATTATTCAGAATTAATTCCAATTAATCCCCATTTTATTTTTAATTAATCCCATATTGAAAGTCATTAAAATTACGGGGTATTACATAAAAGCGCGATAATAAACAAGCATTAAAAATGGCTAAAGTATTTTAAGTGTTAATTTGGAGAAATAATAACCATTTTGAGAAATAACACTTGTTAAGGAACTAAACGACGAGTTTGGAACAAAAAAGGGGGTAAATTGGTAATTTACTTAAAGGGGAATATTTTTTATGGAATAAAAATGTTAAAGAAGGTCTTTACACTAATTTGTGTGAAAAATAATTTAAGTCCTAAAAGCGTGAGTGATTTTAGTATAAATCATGTGTGGGTAGGTAAGGTAAGAGAAGAAACAATTTCCCCAGTATTAATGGAAAAACGGACGGTCAAGTCGGGGCTTTGGTTTCTGAAGGGTAAAAGTAAAGAAAAAGAAATAATGTGGACATTTGTAAAATGTTAAAACACATTAAAGGGATCTCGGATGACACCAGGATAAAGCAAGAACGGCCCGAAGCCTTTAGGTGAAAGCCCTAAATCACTTGCCAGATCATATGGTGCTCATAGCCATCAGTGTAGAGCTTGTGTAAGTATGCGGCATTGGAAGATTATGAGAAAAAAAAACATGGAACATATCAAGAAATGGTTTGTGTGGTAAAATGTGTTAATACAACCTAACTTGAATGAATGAAATAAATGTTCCAGTAAAGGTGAAATGGACAAGTATATACGTAAATCTATTAATATCCATAAAGAAATGAAAAGGGTAAAGGGGAGTAAATAAACGGGTGGTTAAGCAACCTAAATGATTAAACCCATACTTAACACAAGAATGTATTGTGAAAAGGATTTTCAAAGATTAAATAAGTATTTTCTAACACGGGGATTGCGTGTGTTGAGATGGTGATTTTCAATGAAAATACTAAAGGGTATTGGAATGAATAAAGGGTAAATCCTGGTAAAAGAGTAGTTTTAATAAATTAAGTGAAAAGGTTTCAAGTGTTGAACCGGGTGCATTAAACAAAGTGCGAATGCTAAGTATTATTAAAGAAAACTTTAAATAAGATTAAGGTCAATTAATCTGGTCAAGTAAGGTTTTTGAAACTAAATTGATTAATGCTTTAGAATATGTATATTTCAAAGGAATACGTATGTATATTTATACATATTTTTGCATGCATGTGGTTGTAGCACTTGCGTATTCCCGTCTGCCGTTCATTTTTATATTGCTTGCGTAAACCCCACTGGGCATAGGTTCACGTCCCAACTTTGTTATGGCAGGTTGGGAGCGACATTGTATTTTGAGAGCTCCATACAGGTAAGTATGTTTTAATTATGTTTTATGTTAGCAGCTCTGTTTACTTGGACTCTGGGGTGCTCCCTATGGGTCCCTTGTATAGTTCATCTCGAAATTGGTATCGCATGCTAACAAGTGAAATGTTAATTAAAATAAAACTGGACTAGCAATATTATTTAGGTTGTTTGATTGCACTTCACACCTGACATTCGTATCGAACCGGGTTGACTACGGGTAACCCATAAATTCGGGTCGGGGCGTTACAAATGGTATCAAAGCTCTAGTTTCAAGATTCTTTTCGAGTGTGACGTGGTGAGGTCGGTATTATATCTTTCGACGTCGGTGTTGGTTTGGGTAGATTACGATAGTTTGGTGATGGTTATGGTTCGTGTCCTCAGCAAAAAGTACAAAGAGGTTAGAACGATAAGTAAGTTAGTGCCAAGTGGCATACGATCAAGTTAATTGCTATAAATCGCTTTCGCATTTCTGATTTAGTATGTAAATAATTTATGCGTGTCCATGTAAGCCAAAAAGTGGTGATACCGTGGTTCGTAGTGTGAGGTGTTTGTGTTCCAACCTTGTCGATGTAGAGTCTTTAGATATATTAATAGAATGAGGTGACGCCCACTGGGCAAGTGGCACAAATTTTGTGGATAATCAACGGTAGGAATTTATTATTATAGTGTCATAACTGTGTAATGTTAAATCGTGATTTAAATTATATGTTGCCTTGCATGTGACACATATGAGGGGTTAATATCGACATGATGATTAGGCAATTTTGACCCTTGGGCTAATGCCGTGATTGATGGTAAAGTCCATGGGCATGTAGGTCGACGTGTGCCGATGCTAGAGGATAAGTCAGTCTTAGTAGATAGAATGTTTCCTTTATGAGTGAACACCTTAGTGTCGTTGGTCGATGAATGTATTTACAAGTTTTAGCTACATGGTGAGAGGGTGTTAGGTCCCTTGGTTGCGAGATTGAGTTTGGTGTGTCCCCATTCATGTGCCTTGATTATAGTGAGGATTTAGATAATCTTAATGATTGAGGTAACCTAGGGGTGAACCTAGATAATCGTGGTGACTTGGTATTAAGTAATTAAGTTGTTATATTCTATAATAGGACCTCTTGCGACGTTGTTAGGCCTTATTGGGAAATACCTAATGCCCCTTGTCCCACAAAACCTGGATGGTATCAATTTCAAGTTTAGTGATTGTAGTTTGGCATTGAGAAATAAGATCCCTTGTGGCGTTCGTAGGCAGGAGCCTTAATGTTCATAGGCAATGATAGACCTCCTATATCCTACCAGAAAATATATAGTTGTGTTAATTAGGAGAGTAACACATAGTATGAGGTCTACATAGTAAGATAATTCAGTTATAGTAGTTGAACACTCATTGGGAATCAATTGATGCCGTCTAGTGAATTTAACTACGGGGTGGCATTCTGGGTATGCACGTGAATTGCGTTAAATGCCCTTTGGAGGTAAGTACTGAGGTGGTTTGATGAAATTGATCTTAGATTAGTGATTTGGATAGGTGTGTAAAATCAGTATTTATAATTCCTTGGGGATGTATACTAAGGTCTAGCTAGCGAGACGATAATGTGAGTGGTAGTCATTCCCTAGTAATAGTGAATCTTAGGTGTGTACTGTATATTACAACAATGATAGTATATATCTTCTAAACCTTAGGATTTATTGTTCCATTGAGGTTTACGTAGTGATGCTCGTTTCATGGTGATAATGTCAAGGTTGTATAGCAAAGGTCATGGTATCACTGGTGGTTCCTTGTAATAGATGTGTAAGTTATTTAGAGAAATATTTGAGTTTGATGTCGTCAACCATGAGATATTGGGAACCATTGTTGTATTGAAGATTACATAAGTGATGGTAAACCATTGATGATTATAGTACGACTAGCTCATGTCGATTCGTGGCAGCACCTTGGAGTTAGTGCTTCGACTTTGTTATAGGCATGTATCATGATATAACCTTCGAGGATAATTTTGGAATTAGGTTGATCAATGCCAAGTGGTAAACTTGAGAGACTTAGAACATGACGATATTCATTGTGGTTTTTACAAATAGCACTCGAGATGAAGTGTTAGGAATTGTTATAGCACCTAAGTGTGCTACCTCTATGGTTAGTGATGACTTTATTGAGGGAAATAATTAGGCATGAGTGATGCTTGAAATTTGAGATGCCATTAGAATAATTATGGTTTGGTATCATATAGGAAATGCTAAGAGTGGTAGAAACGGTTCATGAATTGAATGTGTGAAACTATGTGAGCACTACGTACACTTAATGGGAGAGATCTCTAAAATTGAGGTTAGCTACCGCGTATTGAAATTTTGGAAGCCTGCCTGTGATAAGTCGATAACTAATCATAAGTGTTAAGAGGAGTAATTTAGTCTTGATTTGGGATAATTATGCTTACTAGTGACGGATAGGTAGCATTAGCCCTAAAGAGGGAAGCTTAGAATTTCTGCTTCTCGAAGGAAACTTGTTACATTTCGTCCGTCCGGCATGGACGAATAATTCTTGAGTAGATCCCGTTAGGATTAAAGGGCCAACCCAGGGTACCTGTCAAGGCTAAGATGTTTAGTAGATATCGATAAAGTGTTGTAGAATTCAAGTAGACATTGTGGATTCGCACTTCATGTGGGTCGATTTGTTGTTAGAATATGATTGTCCCCTTTTGGGCGTGGCAGTTGCCTGATTAGTGGCATCTCTTGTATCTCCTTGGTCCCGATAATGGGAAATTATTGGTCAGTTTTAATTCGGGTTCAACACTACGTTAGCTCAGTATTGATGTGGGTTAGGCAGATTATGGCAGATGCATCATGATATGTGAGTGCACTTTCTTCGGATACACCTTTATTCTACACCAGTTCCCGTGTGTGTGTGGTCTCATGTTCTTGAATATAATTGCATATGTTACTTGATTACTTTAGGTTAACATGTTGTTATATGGATAGTATAACTAGTTATGACTTAGTCATGTGTCTCGAGGTTGTGACTTTATAGTATTATGAATGTTGGAACGTGGTAAACACTGGATGATAGCGTTGCACTTAATCCGAAATTTTGGAGATCTAGGAGATGATCATCTGTATATAGATGCATGTTGTGATAACCAGGGTGACCTTAGGTTAGAATAGGGATCTTGTGGGAGATATCGATCAGATTGAACTATGCAATAAGGCAATTGTCTTAGAAATCATTGATATGTATAGCAAGAAGTGTTGAGGTTGTATCCAAGGATTATTTGAGGAAACATAGGTTGCGATATTTGGTGAATATTAACCATCTCGAGGTTTCGTTAGCATAGACACGTTAGGCAGTACTAGCAACATGACCTTAAGGTCCGTCAGGATCGGGTTAGCAATGATGACTATTTAAATTGAAATCCTTGGGGTTTGACCATAGCCTTGAAAATGCCTAGAATTGGAAATTCGCCGTAGGTGACTGGATTGTAAATTGTGATAAACTAAGTATTTTAAGGACGATATTCCCTAAGGAGGGAAGTTTGTAATATCCCGCCCCAATAAATAAATTAAATTATATACATTTTAATTGAGGAGGAATAAATTATAGTTGAAGAAAATTAGTGGATTGTATATATATTATAGAAAGATGGGTTATAAATGACTTAAGTTTTATGTGCCCTTACCTGATTTTGGAAACTCTCTTAGGGAAAATATGCATATTGTAGAAAGAGTGTTGGGTATAATCGATGAAAAATCTAGAAGTTGAAGGCTTCAAGAGAGATCTCCCATCGCTCGCACCAAATTAGACCTGGCAAAATGAGGCACAACACTATAATAGACACGAACTGACACGAAGTTATAAGTTAGTGGGGGGACCCTTAATGGGTTCGGGTCATATCAGTGCCAACTCGATAAGACATGATAGTTAACGGGTCGGGTTAGGGTTGACCCCCTTCACCCGTTAATAACCGATAAAACCCGTTATGACCCATTAATTTAAGTAAATAAGATATACTTTTGGAACTTATAAATAATTTATGTAGCATAATGTTAATTTAATCATAATGAATTTTACTAAATGAGAGATTTAGTAATGTCAATGAATTAATGGGTCTATTTGGGTTCAAAAATGAGATAATATGTCAACTTGTATACAATTCAAAATAATTCGTTATCTTAATGGGTATTAACGAGTGAACACGACACGACACGATAACATAACGGGTCGGGTTTAGATATGATTTTTTCACACGATAAAAAATCACTAACCCAATAAGACCCAAACACGATAAAAAAAATGACATGAACATGACTTGACATGACCCATTGACAGGTCTACATCAAATTCATGTGTCGTTCGAATGATAGGTTGAGTCATTTAAACGACGGCCTCACAAACTCAGTTCTACCGTTTTTACTGTCGAAATGTGAACCGTGGATCAAAGCCACGTGTTAGCTCATGGAGCCTAATGACTTAGATCGTTAGATGGATTATTCAATAGGTTTGAAGGCTTGTTTTGTTGGGTATAAGACAGAAGGCATGGGTTGTTAACACAAACAGTGCCAGTCACACAAACTCTCTCTAGAGTTCACAGTCTCTCCCCCTCCCTCATTAAGTCGTCGTCCACCATTTTTTATAGTGTAGAGACTATCCTCAAGCAAATACTTCCTTCCCCATTGTTAAAAAAATAATCCATGAAATACAGAAGGGTTGTTGGGAGCTTTAATGGGTATTAGAGAAGGTGTTATTGGAGGTTTTGTAGAGGGTTTTTAGTGGGAATTCTTGGAGCTTACAGGGAGGACTGTTGGGGGAGCTTTTGTGATTCCCTTTAGGGCCACCTTTGGAGATGGAGGAGTCACCCATCTTCACCATCACCACCTCCATCCTTGAGACCATTTATGTGGGTAATCTATTTGTGCATTTGAGACTCTATTTGATAAATATTGTAGTTCTATTGTTGTGTATGATTAAGAGTAGGATCCTAAGAAATAATGATATGTCCTTAGTAAACTGAAAATGGACATTTTATAGAATAAAATGTTAGGAAATAATATTTTTTTGTGTTTTCTAGTAAATCTGAAAATAGACATTTTTATGGAATAAAAATGTTAGAAAATATTATTTTTTGTGTTTTCTAGTAAAAAGAAATAATAAATATTTTTATGGAATAAAAATGTAAGAAAATGTCATTTTGGGTGTATTTTTAGTAAAAAGAAATAATAAACATTTTTATGGAATAAAAACGTAAAAAAATGTCATTTTTGGTGTATTTCTAGTAAAAAGAAGTAATAAATATTTTTATGGAATAAAAAGTAGGAAGTGACATTTTAGTGTATTTCTAGTGGAAAAGAAATAATAAACATTTTTATGAAATAAAAATGTAAGAAAACATCATTTATGTTTATTTCTAGCAAAAAGACACAATAGACATTTTTATGGAATGAAAATGTGAAAAAGTGGTATTTTGTGTAAAAGGGAATAATGGACATTTTTATGAAATAAAAATGTGGAATGATGTTTGTTGATATAAAAAATTATCCATCTATGTGGACCAATCAGAAATGGACACTTGTCTCCATACATGGCAGAAATCCTAGTCAACAATCACTTAACCAACTCCGAAGATAGTTGCTCTATAGGCATGCCGACCAATGTGAAGAATGCATACCATCAAAGTAAATAAAAGGTCGTCGCGTGGAAGAAACATCCAAGGGTCTTTTCGCATGTGGTATAGACAATCAAACATCACATTATTTATGTACGGGTGTAAATGCTTGAATATATTAAGGCATTCTAACCCTTGATCTCTGTATCACTATAAATACATTGTATCCCTTTCACAAAAGGCATGATAGAACGGATTGTAGGATATTCTTCTGGACAAACGTACCAAGTTTTCTGTAGTCACTCAAATCAATATAATAACAGTGGACCTAATCTTTCTTACACAGCCGAACCACTTTAAAAACTCTTTATCTTTTATTTGATTATTTCATTGCAATCTTATATTTTATCTGCGATTAGAAAATTGGATCGAGTCCATTTTTTAACATCAACATATTGGCGTCGCCTGTGGGAACGTATGTCTAACTGCCGTTCTCTATCTCGTACATCATTGTTCAAAGGAAGATGAATGATACTAAGCCTAGTGCTAGAAATGAAGGCAACCCAATCGTCCCTTCTGCTCCATCTACAGCAGCTGACCTAAATGGAATTCTTGCTAGTATTGTCAGGGGTCAAGATGCCATGCAGGAAACAATTAGGCAATTGGCTCAATCATTACAAGCCAGATCTTCAGTCCTTTTCAGGCAGTAAACGATTCCTTTGCCAAGAAGAAACCACATCTACCTCCTAGGCATAGCCGACATAGGTATTCCAGATCTTCGCTTGATAGGTCTTACAGTCCAGGAGTTAGTTCATCGATCAGATCCAAAGAGTTATATGATGGACACTCTTTTTCTCCTAAAAGACCAAACATTTTTAAAAGATTCAGTAGCGCTTCAGCTTTTGACCATTTGGGACCCCGAGCAAATAAAAATCCTCGTAAAGAGTTATCCAGAACTAATCAACACCCAGCCAACCACCGTGAAGCCTCAGTAAGGTCAAGATCAAGTGTCCGATAATTTGTGCACGCCGAGCAGACTTCTCGAGAAAAGTGCTCAGCATAAACACATGGTCATGATAGTCGAGCTGATTTACACAGAACTGATGCAGTCAATCCTTCATGAAAGGGATCAATCCAGCGATTAGAAGACCGGCTGGGATAAATGGCAAAGGAAAAGAATCCATTGCAGAGGAATTTTGTCATGGGATCTGCCTTCATTCAGGAGATTGTTGATATCCTAACTCCATCTAAATTTAAAACCCCTGTGGTCATCCCTAAATATAATGGTAAAACTGACCCAGTTTTACACATCGAGCAGTATAAAGATGCAATCGATATCTATTCATTTCGTGATGAGATGAGATGAGATGTAGAACTTTTTCCATCACCATTACCGGTTCAACCCAAATATGGTACAATAACTTGCCCTAAGGAAAAATTACAAACTTCAACCAGCTTGGTGAGTTGTTCATCGTCAACTTCTATTTTGGGCCCAAGCCAGTGAAGAGAGTTTCCCATATCTTGAGTGTCACATAGAAAGTAGGGGAAACCACCAGGGATTATATCACTTATTTTGACAACGAGAAATTGAAAGTGGTTGACTATGAGGAGAAAACAACTATCACTTCTTTAATGAGTGAATTGCTTCGAGAAAAAACTATATTATGCTTTGTCCAAAGATCCTCCTAAAACCATGATTGAGCTCATGGATAAGGCAAGAAAACTCATGAACGCCGAGGAAGCAATGGCTTCAGAGCAGAGTCCAGCCACTACGCTTGAGAAAAATGACCAGAAGGAACATAAAGAGGAGAAATCGAATAAGGATGATAATCCCAAAGAGTATGGAACATATAATCCATTGACTGTTAGCATTCATCATATCCTAGAGCAAATCAAACACAATAAAGATTTGCGATGGCCCGAGAGGTTGAGGGCACCACCTAACAGGAAGGACAAATCTAAATATTGTAAGTTCTATAAGGATTATGACCACACGACTGAAAACTGTATCGCTTCAAAAAATGAAGTGGAATCCCTCATTCATCGAGGAAAACTGAATAAATTTGTTAATTGGCAAGAAAGCAAAGAAATAAAGGGAAGGTCAAATTCTCCCTGTAAACCCAGAGATGAGATGAAGAGAAACCATGAAGATGGTTATGTAGATGATCCCAACCTGCAGAAGAAGCCTAAGGAACCATAACACGAGGTAATTATGATAAGTTTTGGCTCTTTTGATTGTCATGTGATTACAGGTAGCGATGTAGGAGGAGGAGATCACACTGCAGAGAGAAAGGCCTACCTGAAATCAGCCCAAGAGTCAATAAAGACACACTTGTAATTGTCTTCTCCAAGAATGACCTCTCTGGGGTACTGTATCCCTATGATGATTCGTCAGTTGTCAAGTTTAGAATCCAGGATGCCATCATCGTTGGGGTTCTGATTGATAATGGGAGATCAGTTGGTATCATGTTCTACCCCTACTTTTAGAGTTTAGATTTGAAACTCAGTTAGTTGGAACCATACCACATTCCATCGATAGGTTTTTCAGGCAAAAAGTCTACCCACTGGGGACAGTCAAGATAGAAGTTTTTTTTGGAACCTGGCCGGCAAGATGCATTGAAAAGATATGCTTTTTTATAATGGACAAAAATATTTAATTTGCGTATAATATGATTCTCGACAGGGTATGACTAAAGAAGTTTGAAGTTGTACCATCCACAGTCCATCAGTGTTTGAAGTTCCCCACTCACTTTGGGGTTGGTGTAGTGAAAGGGGGTCAAAAGGTGGCCAGATAATGCTATTAATCCTTAGCCGATCAAGAAGACTTAATTGATTTGAAGAAGAATACCACCACTTATCAGGTAGATACTACGGAGCCCAATAGTGAATCAAAAGTTTAAACTCTGGATCCTCGAGATGAAACAGAGTTAGTCAAAGGGCAGATTGTTGAAGCCATCAAAAGCATAATCCTGGATGATAACAAATCGAAGAGGAGCACCCAGATCGGCTCAACACTGGATCCATTCCTTAAACAGGAATTGATTGCATTCTTGAAACAACGGAGGAATGTGTTCGCTCGGAGTCATGAGTATATGCCTGGTATTGATCCCAACTTCCTCTATCATGAGCTCAACATTAATAAGGATGCCAAGTCGATCAAGCAAAGGCGAAGGGTCTTCAGTCCGGATAAAAATCAAGCTATACAGAAAGAGGTGGAGAAACTGCAAAAGGCCCAATTTATTGAGGATGTTAAATATCCATCATGGCTAGCCAATGTTGTGATGGTCAAAAATAAAAATGATAAGTGAACAATGTGTGCAGATTTTACTGATCTGAATAAAGCCTATCTAAAGGACCACTTTCCCCTGCCTAGAATTGATCAGTTGGTGGATGCTACATCGGGACATGAGTTGTTGAGCTTTATGGATGATTATTCTAGGTATAACCAGATAAGAATGAAACCAGAAGACAGGGAAATAACTTCTTTCATCACCAACCGAGGTACTTATTGCTACAATGTAATGCCTTTTGGGCTAAAAAAAGCTGGAGCAACATACCAGAGGTTGGTTAACAAGGTCATTGAAGAAAAGATAGGGAAAAATATGGATATTTATGTGGATGATATGTTAACTAAAATTAAGAAGGCTTCAGATCATATCAAGGACTCCAATCAGACCTTCGATCAGCTGAAAAAACATCAGATGAAGCTAAACCTAACCAAGTGTGTGTTAGGTGTGCATGAAGGAATGTTCATTGGCTTCATAGTTAACCAAATGGTAATTGAATCCAATCCATCCAAAATAAAAGTTCTGATGGAGATGAAGTCGATAACTTACAAGAAGGGTATATAAAGGCTTACTGGTAGAGTGGCAGCTTTAAACATGTTCGTTTATCGGGCAACATATAGGTGTTTTCCATTTTGTAATGTGCTTAGAAATACCTTTGAGTGGAATGTAGAATGTGAAGAACCATTCCAAGAATTGAAAAAGTATCTGGGATCACCACATTTATTGTCCCGGCCTATTCTGGGAGAAAAGTTATATTATACTTAGTTGTTCTTGAGTCCAAAGTTAGCTCAGCATTAGTTCGATTGGATAATGGAATTCAAAAACTAGTTTACTACACCAGCAAAGCATTCATGGGATCCGAAAGTAGGTATCCACGCTTGGAAAAACTTGCCCTAGCACTTTGTGAAGCTCCCAAAGATTGATGCACTGGGCAGTAAAACTGGGAGAATATGACATCGTCTATGAACCATGTTCCTCATTGAAAGGTCAAGTTTTGGTTGATTTCGTTACAGAGTTCACCTATCCAGAGATTATCGACCAATAAAAATTGCCTGCCAAGTAGACTTCTGCGAAAGAGAGCTCAGCTCAAAAGCAAGCAAAAGTCGTAGCCAACCAACTTGAATCATCCAGAACTCAAGAAATGGCCCAGAAATATGTAGAAGAGAGTAAGAAGATATTCCACCATGGAGCTCTTTCGACAGAAAGCTTAAGCAGTGATATCCCGTTGTGGAATTTATATGTGGATGGATCTTCATGTGCAACTAGGAGTGGAGTATGTATCATACTCAATACTCCTAATGATATTGACATTGAATATGTTCTTAGGTTTCAGTTTAAGGCATCAAATAATGAAGCCAAGTATAAAGTTTTGATAGTCAGACTGGAATTGGCTCATTCATTAGGCGTCGAGCAGGTAGTGGCGCACAATGATTCACAGTTGGTTGTCAACTAGATGCTTCATCTATATGGAGTCAAAGGAGAATTGATGACTAAATACTTGGCCAAAGATATGGAAGTTATTTCTAAGTTTCCAAGCGTGAAAATGAACAGGATGCCAAGAATAGTTAAAGCCCGAGCTGACGAACTTGGTTGGCTAGCTTAAACAACGAGAATTGAACTCCGAAGAAACATTCCAATTGAAATCTTGGTCAACAGGAGGATAGACGAGGATCTAATGGTCAGTTTCATCACTGTATATTTAGGACATTTCTGGATAAATCCAATCAGGGCTTACATAGAAGAAGGGATCCTACCAGTTGATCCCAAAGAAGTAAAAAAGCTTTGGTACAAAGCAACCAGATATGTGTTAAACAAACGAGTTTTATATAGAAGATGATTAACTATATCCTTATTACGTTGTGGTCATCCGTTGGAGGTTGAAGATATGATTAAGGAAGTGCATGAAGGTTCTTGTGGAGCTCATTCAGCTAGTCGATGATTAGTCCAAAGAATCAGCACACGGGAATATTACTGGCCAACTATGAGGGAAGACGTAGCCTTCGAAAGAAAGTGTGATAAGTGCCTGAGTTTCTCTATAATTCACAAAGCACCCAATGTTGATCTAGCGCCAATTACTTATCCTTTGCCATTCGCTATTTGAGGAATTGAATTGGTTGACCCACTACCAACCACCAAAGGCAGGTTCAAGTACCTACTAGTTATTGTCGACTATTTCTTAAAATGGGTGCAAGCAGAGTCATTCATAGAGATGCCTTAAGAGAAGGTGTATCAGTTCATCTGGAAGAGCATCATATGTAGGTATGCCATGCCTTATGCCGTCATTATAGACCATGGAACCCAATTTGACAACGATGAGCTTGAAGCATATTATGTTCAGTTCAAGATCCAAAAACTCCATTCTGCACCAGCCATCCATAAATCAATGGTCAAACTGAAGTGCAAAATGAAACCTTTCTCAATGGACTGAAGAAGAGACTTAATGTTGACAAGGAATTAATGAATTACATTTTATTCTATGGTCCTATAGAACAATGTCGAGAACATCAATTGTAGGGACACCTTATATGCTTGCATTTGGAACAAAAGCCACGGTACCCACCGAGATAGGCCTACAAACTCATAGGGTGCTGAATTTTGATTCTCCAATAAGTGACTTGATAAGACGATTGGATTTAGACATATTGGAGGAAGTCCGAGAAGATGTTGCATACCAACACATGACTGTTCATTTCTACAACAAAAGGGTCAAGACAACCAACTTAAAAGAAGGCGATTATATCCTTAATAAGGTCATCCAGAAGGGCGATAAACTTAAGTCCAATTGACATGGCCCATCGTCTATCAGCAGTCATCCGACCAGGGACCTATCGACTTGAAACACTAGAAGGGGAAGAATTCAAAAACCCATGGAACGCCGAGCACTTTCGAAAATATTAGGAGTGATTAAAGGGATTAACATATTGTATTTTTTTACCTTATGTTTAACACAACTATATTTCAAGCTCAATAAAAATCTTGATTTTAGTTCCATCAATTTTTTTGATTTTTTTTCCGGAGTACGGAAATATACATCCTCAGAAACAACAAATAAAAAATGTCTCTTGGTCTTCAGCTCTTATCGATCAACAACACATACATAATCATGTTGAACTTATCTGCCGATCAACAGCATGTACTTAATCAGGTTGAACTTAACAAATTCGATATGTACCAATAGCTTAATGCACAGTCGTATGTATACAAAGTTTAAATTATTGCTTCATGTATGACTTCATATGTACAAGTCACGAACAAGAAGTTATTACTTCATTTATGACTTTGTATTAACAAGTCACGAAAAAGAAGTATTACCCGACCAAGTTAAATACAGGAATACAATCCTAATGCACTTGGTCGGCACTAATAATTTGCTTCATGTATGCCTTCATCTTTGACAAGTTAAGAAAAAGAAGTCTGTAAAACTTTGTATACAACTTAAACAGATACAAACAAGTTTACCCGACTAAGTTAAATGCATGAAGACATGTAAACATTCTTAACTATTGGAATATACACGTATATTCCTCATACACATGGTCACCATTGATAACTGGTGCTAAACTTGGATCAACAAAACTATTTATAGTTTCATCTAAGTGCATTAGTAGAATATATGGCCTTATAATCATAGTTTAATAATTCATTATTAAAAAATAACTCACTTGACTGATTGATTAAATAATCATAAGTTGACAACATAAAAATATGAATTTTTATTCAAATAATAATTGTATTACATTCAAGATCAAATGAATAACAAAATACAAAAAAACATATTCAACTAGACGTTTTTCTTGAGCTTTGAGAGTTGGTTGCACTCTCTCCATACTAGAGGGAGGAGCATTCAGAGTATAAGGAAAATTGATAAAATTAAAATCCCTCAACATTTGCCAATTACTACTGCTCGACGCAATGATCAGTTTAGAAGGACGAACTATTTCATAAATATCATGAAGACCATAATCTCCCAAGTATTTTGTGATTGAGGACTGGGGAATAGCATCAACAGGAATCCATGATATGTCCAACTTGAATGGGGGCTTGTCATAATCTAGCAGATCAGGCTCATTCCAGTACCATAGCTCGATGTTTCTATCATGTTTTAGAAAAGTCAAATAGATGGTACATCCCCACTTGTAGCTTCACGGTGGCTTTGGGCTAGATGATCATCAACATGGTGAAGGGCCTCATTGTAGCCTTCCATCCATACCTCGTTGGGTTGTTTGTGAAACTGAAAGGTTAGCCTTTCAACGTGGTGTTGACGTTTCTTCAAAACATCATTCTTTACCTTTAACTAAACAAATTGGTTAGTAATGGCTTTATCCTCAGCTTCTAACTTCACAGAAAAATCAACAACAGCCTGACTCTTTGCCTTCAATTGGGTAGCTTGGTCGGCTAGTGTTTGATTGGTTCGGGCCTCATCGAGAGTTGGTCAGCTAGTTCTTTATTGCCTAGAAGTTTGTCCAGGCATAGTTTTCTTCAGAGCTTTAAGTTTTTCCACTAGTTTGGCATTCTCAGCCTCCAAGAAAGAAGCACCTTCATCAGCACCACTAGTAGATGACTTTTTCAAGCTATCTAACTCATTTATGAGTTGATTGTTTTCCTCTTCAAGAAGTTTGGCTATCTCCCTATCTTCATCGACTTCTCAGCTCAACAAGAATTCTTTCCTTCTATACATAGAAGCATATTCTTCCAACTTCTTCTTAAAGCCCCAACCTTTGCTCAATGCTTGGTATTTAGCCTCATAGTCAACATAGAGTGAAGCCAAAGTAAACTTATGGTCTTCTTACAGATCCTCAATCATTTTATAATAGGCATCATTATTGGCTACTGCCCTGTCTAGAAATTAATGAATATGGAGGTATGACTCTTTAACTTGGTCGAACACATCTGGACCAAGCAAGCCGATTAAGTCTTATTTGGTTATAAGAACATGGCGAGCTTCCAAAAGATTTTTACTTCACCTGAGAAGGTCGGATTCAGTAGAAACTATGGCCTTCTTCCCAGCATCAAACTGAAAATTACAAATGTAAGTACACAAGTATGACTATTGAGCAAACATAACACAAAGTATGAGAATTCATTCAACCAAGTAAGAAGGCATATGTTAAATATAACACGTTTAGTCGAAAGGAGAAATGTTTTCATTAATAACCAAAGGGTGCTACAAACTACTGGTCCTATTACAAAGAAGATGAGCAAAAAAGAAAAATAAATGAGTTAAACCTTCTCCTTGTCCTGAACATTACTCCCAAAGGGTTGGTCGGTAGAAGGGGTGATTTCCTCAATGGGATTTAAAGTAAACGCAACAGGCTGAATGGAGGATTCCCCATATCCCTCCTCATCGTCAAAATATTTGTCCAAGTTTAGAGGAGAACCTGGGTCATGCCACAAGAATAATTCAGAATCCTCTATAGTGTCGACCTCCTTGAGGACCTCCGACCAGCCATCCTTGAAGGATTTCTTCCTGATGAACTCAATTTGGGTGGAGGCAGCCAAAAAATCCTTGTCCTAGCCTTTATGGAAGGCATCATCTTTTATTTTCTTATTCTTGGCCTTCTTTGCAACCAGCTCAGACGGCAGACGAGCAACTTTCTCCTCGACAAACTTTAAGAGAGCTTGATTTTCCATTAATTTATCTTCGTCTATCTTGGCCTTATTTTCAGTAATTGTCAAACTGGTCTTAATAATTAGTAGTATTCCTTCAGCAGTAGTGTCTCTCTTATTAGGCTTTTTCAACTCGGCATGCCAGGTCTTCTTCTTAGACTCCAACAGCTGCCTTGAAGCCTCTACAGATTACCTTAGACCCTCAAGGGACTCCTCAACATCTCCTCCCGAAGAACGAATTTGATCGTCCTTCTCCAACAATTGATTGAAATTCACCAAAAAATGCATAATGGACAACATCAGATTATAAGGAGTACTAAGAGAAAAACAAGAAATCAAGGGCAAGTAATAGAGGAGAAAAAATTACTATAGCTAAACTTTGGCAAGATTTTCTGCCAACTTTAATCGCGACAGATGGGCAAGCATTGCTTTATCAGTAAAGCGAGTACCAGTTTTGATTAATTTCCTGGACACACTAGGATGAATAAAAACTGAGGATGACCCAGCCACAGTCAAATACTCCTGAATCTTCTCAACCAACTCTTGGTCGGCAAAACTCTCCTCCACCTACTTCTCGAACAGACCTTTTCTTATCCTCTTGAATTGATGCACAAAAATATCAACTTCCTCAGAGGTGATGACTTGAGGGACCTTCTCTTTTTGAGAAACCTTAGATGCATTCTCTGGCCTCTTGCCATCAGTAGCCCTGTCAGTATTCTCGGCAACCCTCTTAGCAATGGGAGACAAACCTCCAGTCATCAGGTCAAGAATTTTTCTCTTTCCCATACTAGCAAGTGGAGAAGTGAAAATCGTAGATATATCCAATGACTGAAAGGAGGATGAAGTCCCAAATTCCTTCTCAGCACAAGCAGATTCCTGAGTCGAATAAGTAGGAAAATGTTCCTCTTCAAGATTGATGGGGACAAAAGCTGCAGAAGTGGTGGGCCTAGAAACAAATGATGTAATTGAACTCCTGTATTGAAACAAATACGAGGAAGCTCTAAGGTGTTCCTCGTTAATCCTCTAGTGAATCTTACAAAGTAATTTCAACTCATGGATGTTGATGTCCCCTTCTTAGGGACACTTCTTCTTGCTCTCAACTGTGCAAAACAAGAAATAAGATAAGAAAACACTAAATCAGCATATCATCAAACAGTTGTTTAGCAAAACATAGATGAATACAGTAATTAAATTCAACAACCTATGCCATGTCCCACTTAGAGGGGGCACCTTGGCCCATCAAACACTTCTCCTCTTTGAAGAGAAGCGTGTTGTCAATTCTTCGCAATAACCCTACAGTTAAAATAGTCTTTGTTGGAGTGTAAAAAATTGACAACTAGGGCCCTATTGGCAAACCTAGTCTTCATGTAGTAAGTAATATCATTAGTACTCCATTTATAATAGAACATCATCTTAGGGATGTCAATGTGTGTTCCATATATTTGATTAAGCCTACGTATCCCATTCACTACTCTCCAAGTGTTGGGGGCTACCTTAGCAGGGACGACATCAAAGTACTGTCAAAACTCTAAACAAAAACGATTGGGGGGAAAATGAAACCACACTTAGCAATAAATAAGGAGGAATCCAGTGACCCTCTAGCAGTGATAACACCTTATTAAGGGGCACAGGAATCTATAACTCTACCCAGTCAGGAATGTTCCTTTCTCGCCTAAATTCATCTAGAGAATCACCATGAACTATGTAAACCATGGCTACAATAAAGAAAGAAAGAAATCAACATGAAAGAGGAAAAGAAAGCATATAGATAAAATGGTGACTGAAGCGAAGGTAGAACACAAAAGAAAGGTCGAAGATAGGGAACTTGGAGAAGAAGAAGAGTTTGAAAGCTTAGAAAAGTTGTGGTGTGAAAAATCGACAAAATCTCGTCTCTTATAGCTTGCCTAGGAAATCGTGCAAGAAATGATTACTTGTATCGACGATTGAATTTTTGATGGCTTAACAGTTCTAAAAGCACAAAAATACCAATATACCCTTTGACGGTTCACTAATTTTCAATTTTTTTACAAAAATTCCACTACAAGATCAAGGTGTATAAAATTTTCACAAATCCCACACGTCAGCGTATGCCGACCAACTTTGAAGAAAATATACTACAGCCTTTCAATAAAAACATCAAAAATGAAATATTGGGGGCTTCTGCTGATACCAAAAATTTTATATTTACATTAAACAAACAAAAATGGACACTTGTCTGCTTACGTGGAAGAAATCCTAGTCAGCAGTCACTTAACCAACTCCGAAGATAGTTGCTCGGCAGGCATGCCGACCAACGTGAAGAATGCAGACCATCAAAGTAAATAAAAGGTCACCACGTGGGAGAAACATCCAAGGGTCTTTTCGCACGTGGTATAGACAATAAAACATCACATTCATTATGTACGGGGGTAAATGCTTGAATATATAAAGGCATTTCAACCCTTGATCTCTGGATCACTATAAATACATTGTATCCCTTTCACAAAAGGCATAATAGAACGGATTCTAGGATATTCTTATTAACAACAGTACCTAGCTTTCTGTAATCACTCAAATCAATACAATAACAGTGGACGTAGAGTTTCGTACCTAGCCGAACCACTTTAAAAACTCTGTCTTTTATTTGATTATCTTATTGCAATCTTATATTTTATCTGTGATTAGAAAATTGGATCCAATCCATTTTTTGACATCAATAATTTTAATATAGTCAAAATACTTATGAAATAAATATTTTGAAGTTTCTTGCAAAAAGGGGACTTTGTTGATAAATGGACATTGTCGGTTTTAAAGAAATCGATAAACGTCTTCATTACTGGAAATGTATTTTAATCCAATTGGTAGGATTTTAACGTGTAAAGTCAATTTTCTGTGCATATAAACTTGTAGTATTTTGATGACAAATATGTAAGCAAGTTAAGAAAATCTTGTTGGGTTTAAGCATGAAATAAGACAAACGGAAATTTGGGAGCTTAAATGTAAAGGGTGTTATCTATGTGTTAAAGGGGTTAAAGTGACAAGTGTGAAAATTTGGTAAAAGTGCAATGCTAAACAAGCGATAAAATGGCTAAAGTGTTTTAAATGTTAAGTTGGAGACTTAATAACCATTTTAAGAAATAACACTTGTTAAGGAACTAAAGGGAGAGTTTGGCAAATAAAAGGGGTAAATTGATAATTTACTTAAAGGGGAATATTTTTATGGAATAAAAATGTTAAAGAAGGTCTTTACAATAATTTTCATGAAAGCGAATTTAAGTCCTAAAAGCGTGAATGAATTTAGCATAAATCATGTGTGGGTGGGTAAGGGACTTAAGAAGAAAAGAAATAATTTTCCAAATATTAATGGAAAAACGGACGGTCGAGTCAGGATTTTGGCTTTGACCGGGTAAAAATAAGGAAAAGGAAATAATGTGGACATTTGTAAAATGTTAAAACACATTAAAGGGAAGTCGAATGATACCCCTAAATCACTGTTCAGAGCATATGGTGTGCATAGCCGTCAGTGTGGAGCACGTGTAAGTATGCGATATTGAAAGATTCCGAGAAAAGAAAATTAAGCATGGAACATATCAAGAAATGGGTTGTGTGGTAAAATATGTTAATACAACTTAATTTGAATGAATGAAATAAATGTTCCGGTAAAATTTAAATGGACAAGTAAATGTGTAAATCTATTAATGTTCATAAAGAAATGAAAAGAGTAAAAGGGAGTAAATAAACGGGTGGTTAAGCAACCTAAATGAGTAAACCCGTACTTAATACAAGAATGTGTTAAGAAAAAGGATTTTCAAAGATTAAATAAGTATTTTCTAATACGGGGATTGCGTGTGTTGAGATGATGATTTTCAATGAAAATACTAAAGGGTATTAGAATGAATAAAAGGGTAAATTCTGGTAAAGGAGTAGTTTTAATAAATTAAGTGGAAATGTTTCAAGTGTTGAACCGAGTGCGTTAAACAAAGTGAGAATGCTAAGTATAATTAAAGAAAACCTTAAATAACATTAAGGTCAAATAATCTGGGCAAGTAAGATTTTTGAAAATAAATTGATTAATGCTTTAGAATATGTATTTTTCAAAGGTATACATATGTAGATTTATACATATTTCGCATGTATGTGGTTGTAGCGCGTGAGTATTCCTTTATGTCGTTTGTTTCTGTATTGCTTGTGTAAACCCCACTAGGCATAGGCTCACGTCCCCACTTTGCTACGACATATTGGGAGCGGCTTCGTATTTGAGAGCGATATACAGGTAAGTATATTTTATTTATGTTTTACATTAGTAGCTCTGTTTACTTGGACTCTGGGGTGCTCCACTTAGGTCCCTCACGTAGTTCATCTCGAAATTGGTATCGCATGCTAAGAAGTGAAGTGTTAACAAAAATAAAACTGGACTACCAATATTATTTAGGTTGTTTCATTGCACTACACACCTAACGTCCGGACCGGACCAGGTTGACTACGAGTAACCCATAAATTTGAGTCGGTCCGGTACACCCCCCACCCACCCCCCTCCCCTCTTTCTTTTTAATTTACTGAGTGAGTTACTGGTCTCTCGAATAATAATAATACAATCCTACATTTGTCTCCCAAGAAGAAAACTAGCTTGAAAATGACTTATCACTATAATTAGAATAGGTCGAAGTCTGTTGACTTTAACTTCTGACAAAATTTTATAAGACACATTACAAAGCATTCTGGGCCTAAATTCGATAAAAACTATTGAATTATCCAGTTGGGGAATAGGGGTGATGTGGCTATCATTTCCATCGTTTGAAAAGCTACTCGCAATGAAGCAGCCATTGATGAATCTAGCAAGGTCGGGATTTCCAAGATATCTTTGGTAAAAAAAAATAGGTTAGATCCCATCAGCCCCGGGCTTTAGGAGGATTCGTGCTAATGATGACCCGTACACTAATTTGTATAAGTTCATCACATGGGTGTCATTAATATTTATCTCTTATTCAAAACTTTAAAATATTTTATTTTATTTTCTCTACAACTTAGTATTATAAAAAGTTATGTTTAAATTTTTTTTTTTAAAAAGCTCATAGTAACGAAGTTTCATATTCATTATTTCTCATTTAAAGGTCTTGTATACAAAAGGAATCGTTATGCTACACAATATTTTGTGTAATCTATTAGATATTATAAAATGGAATACTTCCATCAATTCTCATTTCTTCTAAGACAATCCACGTGGCACTGATATATCGTACTCGCATCTCAACTTTGTCTCTCTCTTCCTCCATATTAAGTCATTTATTTTTCTTTATTTCTCCTAATTTTTTACAACTTCCTCCTTTCATCTCCTCTTAGCGTGGATCTATTCCGTCTCTTCCTTTTCCCAAACCAAATACATAATAATGTCTAATAGATTATGCATTAAATAACCCATCCTTCCCTAGAACCCTCTCCGCTCTCAAGCGTCTGTTCTCTTTTGTCTTTACCTTTTCCCAAACCAAATACGAACTATATTTGTTATGGCTTCACTCATCATGGTACCCACCCCCACCCCCACCCCACCCCACCCAAAATATCTTGGTCCTTCTCTTTTTCGAATCAATCTCATCATATCTATTATAAAAATCCAACGATTATCCTCCGCTGGACACACCAGCACAATTCCTCCAACCCGTAAATTTTCGACACTTTACAAATTTGTTTAAGATGGAAATAGATCTTCTAATTTCTTCCATCATTGTTGTTAAAATTGTCTAAGGTAAATTTTTCATAAAAAAAATGGCAATGAATTTGTTAGTACACTTTATATATTGTGATTAAAAAATCACATCAAAGAGTTTTATGGAGAAATCGAAATATAAAATCATAAATTAATTTTAAGTCTACTGCTCAAAATTAAATTATTACCACATATGATTATCGCAAAATATGAACCGCAAGCGTTGAGTCCAAATAAATACTGCACAATAAATTTAAACAATATTACCTCAATTGTTACTAGATTCCGTTGTAGACGATTCTTGGGTTGAGTCGCGGACTAGGTCGCTCTATTTAAGACGTTTCGTGGCTTTACCCTCTTTGTGCAGGTAGTATTCAGTGACGTCGTCCCCAGGATAAAACAAGCCCAGAATCACCTATGTATCATGTAACCATGCACCGTAGTTATATGTCTTCTAACACCCATTCCAAATTAATTGCTCAATATCCGAAATTTCAGTCTGGGGGAACAAACTGTTCTAAAAATATTTTGGGAAATAAATATTTTCATGAAGAAAATATTTTCAGTCTTAGAGGGAGAGAAGAAGTATTTTTGTTTTGAATCCAAAACACTCGATTTTTCTTTCTTCCAAAACTAAACTCAAGTTTTTTTTTTCATTTCAAAACCTCACTTGAGCCCTTTTTTTCTTGTTCTCTTTGTATATTTTTTTTTGGCCGGATGAGCCAATCCTCTTATAAAATGAAGGTAGCAAAGGGGTACTCAAGTGGGAGAGTGGGTGTCATAGTGGATTTATAACAGTCAAAACTTTTGCAAGTGGGCTATCATTTTCCTTCCTTTTAGCCGAAAGTTGTGACAAGTGGGAATAGTGGGTGAATTATTTCTCCTAATTGTGTATTAAAATACACTCTGATAACAATCCCCCACTTGGATTTTAAAATGTACTCATCTGAAACAATCCCCCATTTGTAATTTTTTTTTTAAAATTATTGAGCAATAATAATTAATAGAATTGTGCATAAGTAAAGGTGTCTTTCGACTTGAACCTTTACGTAGTAAAGATGATTCAGATTATACTAGAGTAACTCATAGTTTTGAACTCTATCTCTGACAACATCCCACACACAACCCTACTTGGGTGTTGATATACCCAAGTACGACCTCGGCCTAGGGACACCTACCTCGGCCGAAATAAGAGCCGAGACAATGACCGACCCACCAGTGGGTGGAGGCCCGCAATGTCATCCCTCGGCCAGGATTACCTCGGCCACGGCCGACACTACTGCATGCACCTCCCTAAGGACACTTCACACGTCGCAGATATCAACATTGACCTCGAGCATCAAGGAATAGTAACCTCGGCCATCAGTAGGACGAGGTAACAAGGGGCTCCACGCATTCTTCAACATGAACCCTACCTCGGCTCAGGCCAACACCGGCCTATACCTCGGCTGACATAAAGCCGAGACACCTCATGACACCTCGCGGATTGAGCGGACGACCAACCATTATAGCTCGGCCTCTCCTAGGCCGAGGCCATTCACCAACATGACTTTCGAGCATCTGTTGACGATTGGGTAAGGACACCTGGGCATAAATCAGTTATAACAAGATTATTCTCCACATGTGGGGGAATATTTCATCATCATTACGTACATGTGTCCATGACAGGTGGCACACCCCCATTGGTGAGGAAAGTACACACATGCACATTACATGCATAGGGGGTACATTACACCCCCTAGGCACTATATAAAGGGATCACCCCTACCTTGTGAAGGGATCCGGAGATAAAAACCCTAGCTGAAACTCTGTCTAAAGACACACAGGAGAGAGAGTAAGCTTGAGAGATTGTATCCATGGCCATTACTGCCTTCTTACAGTGATATTACTCATGCACACTCACTGTGGATGTAGGCCAGATTGGCTGAACCACCTATATTCAGGTGTCATTCTTCTTATCCTCACCCCATTCTTATCTTATTCATATAGCTGTGTTGCCATTGTTACACCTGTATTGAGCTTTCAAACACCTCACCAGGTGGTGCTGATTCCCAGCATCATCATTTTGGCGCCGTTTGTGGGAATCGAGAAGATATCTCTTCCCCTTTTTTCCGCTTAGCCTCACAGGAGATTCTGGTGGTGAACCAGAAACCACCCCTTGTGTGGAGCTATTTCACCATTGAAAGAGATCCTTTGAGGTATTAAGCTCACCTGCTACTCAAAGCTCTATAGTGGTAACACATGGCACCAGACTTGCCACCACCTCTTCCGCCGCCTGTGGGTGGAGGGGTTAGTTCCAGTCAGGCTCCTCCTCAGTCCGAAATGGCGGAGGTGGCAGCTGCTTTGAAATCCCTGGCTACAACACAACAAGCCATGAAGGAGCAGTTTGTCCAACTCAGCCAAACCATGATGATGAGGCCACCTGGAGTCTCACCGGACATGATCACCCCGGCGGCAGTTCAGCCCCAACCGGATGCCAGGTGACCACCCCAGGCACCGATGAAGAACCAACCTGCACCCCAGCGGAGGAGGGACGTTGCTGACCCTAGGCGCTTGCGTCTGGGGAGGCAAGGAAACCCTTGCCCAGGGGATAGATATGATGACCTGGAGGCTGAAGATACCCCGGAAGACTTTGGGAGCCATATGAGGTGTCAGATAACACTGTACGGCCTCTTAGGCAGAGCCAAGGATGTGTCGACCGAAGAAGAGAAGAGGCCCAACCAAGAGGGTCCGCTTTTGACAGACTGAGCTGAGGCTCGGCCTTCGAGAGGCTGGGCCCGGTTAATGACCTAAGACAAAGACTATCAAGGTCGAGGAGCGCAGCAGGTTCCCAAAGAAGGGATAGGCAGGCTCGGCCAGATCAAGGCTGACCTATAGAGAGAAGGTCCAGGGAGCAGGAAGAGGTCAACAGTCAGAGGGTCGTGGCTGGGGAACCCTCTGTCCACCGCAGAGAGGTGGCAGGGGACAACCTCGGCCAGGTGGATGAGAGAAGACCATGGAATGACTCGATTCAACGTCTCGAAGAGAAGATAGGGGACTTCATAAAGAGCAGGGACCCATTGCAGAGGGGGTACTCGGAGGGCTCACCGTTTGTCGCTAGGATAGTGGGGTTCCCAACCCCAGCTAAATTCAAGCCTCCTGTAGTGACTCCTAAGTATGATGGCAGCACTAACCCTGTGCACCACATCGAGATGTATCAGTCGGCGGCAGATATTTACTCGATACCTGATGAGATGAAGTGCAGGGCCTTCTCGGGCACCTTGACAGGGGCAGCGCATAGCTGGTTCACCTCTCTTCCAAAGAACTCGATCGAAAACTTCAAAGGCTTGGCCGAGCAGTTCATCCACAACTTCTGCTTTGGGGTAAGGCCCCAAAAGAAGACCACCCACCTCCTATATGTCAAACAGGCTAAGGGTGAAAGCCTAAGAGACTATATAGCAAGATTCAACAAGGAGAAGTTGGAGGTGGAGGATTACGAGGAGAACATAGCCATGACCGCCCTTATAGGAGGCCTCCAGAAGGGAAAGCTACTATGGAAGCTAGCGGAAGACCCCCCAAGTCTATGGCAGAGCTGTTGTCCACTGCAGGGAAAATGATGAATGCGGAAGAGGCGATGGCCGCCAAATACGAGGAGGAGAACCGTGGTAGCGCTGGGAGGTCTCAGGGCAAGAAAGAAGGGAAGAAGCGGTCAGCAGAGGATAAGTTCGCTCATTACACTCCTCTGACTGTGAGCTGTGAGCACATCCTTAATGAGATCAAGACTGACAGGGCTTTGCGGTGGCCAGAGAAGCTGAAGGCCCCACCGCATAAGAGGAATAAAAACCTCTGGTGTGAGTTCCATCAGGATCACGGCCATGTCACAGACAGATGCTTCGCTTTAAAGGATGAGATTGAGAAAATGCTGAAGTCTGGGAAGCTGAGAAAGTATGTGGATGGCAAAGCCCCGAAAGCTGGAAGATAAGACCCTAGGAAGAGAAGAGATGACAGGTGTCGTGGCGATGCCCCAGCCAGAGGACATGATGATTCAGAGGGTGATGATGGAGATGACCCAGATCTCCCACCAGGGGATGACAATACCCCAGTGAAGAGGGTAGGAATGATCTCCTTTGGTGTTGGCACCATATGTGGGGGATTCGCAGGAGGTGGCTCTGAGGTAGCTGATAGAAAGGCTCATGTAGCGGAGGCCAAGTCGGTGGTCAGGCCAGAGGTTGTGAACCTGACGTCTTCTGACGCCGTGCAAAAGAGAACGAAGGTGGACATGGACACCCTAGTGGTGGGTTTCTCCCGGCTCGACTTCAAGGGCATCTTAGCCCCCCATGATGACCCCTTGGTCATAACGACAAGGGTGCATGGGTGCGACGTAGGGAGAATCCTCATAGATGGGGGAAGCTCGGCAGATGTAATGTTCTGGCCTTGTTTCAAGAGCTTGGATCTTAGCAGATCGAGGCTAGTGCCATACCACCACCCCTTGATAGGCTTCAGTGGTGAGAAAGTGCACCCATTAGGCATGTATGAGATGGATGTGCTTATGGGGGATGAGTGGCCTAAGAGGCTGACTAAGAAGATAAACTTTTTTGTGATGGACGAGAATGTCTTCTCGACTTACAACCTCATCATCGAAAGAGTAACCCTCAAGGAGTTTGAAGTCGTGCCGTCAACGGTCCATCAAATGCTAAAATTCCTGACTCCTTATGGGGTAGGGGAAGTACAGGGGGATCAGACCACGGCACGGGAGTGTTACTTCAACTCAGCTGAAGAGAGGGAGGCCCATAAGAGAGCAACCGTCACCTACAGCATAGATACTCTTGACCCGAGAGATGAAATAAAGCTAAAGAAGGGCGAGGCCGCGGAAGAGGTAGAATCCATCGTCCTCAATGAGGACGAGATGAAAAGAACCGTCTAGGTCGGTAAGGCCCTAGAACCAAAGATTAAGGAAGAGCTGGTAAGCCTTCTTAGGAAGAGGCAGAGTGTCTTCGCCTGGAGCCACACCGATATGCCTGGTATAGATCCTAAGGTCATGACTCACAGACTCAATGTGGACAGGGATGCCAGGCCAATCAAGAAAAGGAGAAGAATTTACTCCAGAGAGAAGTATGAGGTCATTCAGGAAGAGGTGAAAAAGTTGGAAGAGGCCGAGTTCATACGAGAGGTCACCTATCCAGAGTGGCTCTCAAATGCAGTGATCGTGCCTAAGGCCAATGGAAAGTGGCGGATGTGTGTAGATTTCACAGACCTGAATAGTTCTTGCCCGAAGGACAGCTATCCCCTGCCTAGGATAGACCAGATGGTGGACGCAACAGCAGGGCACGAGCTCATGAGCTTCATGGATGCTTATTCAGGTTATAACCAAATCTTCATGGACGCCGAAGACTCTGAGAAGACAGCCTTCATCACTGACAAGGGGACGTATTGTTATAAAGTGATGCCCTTTGGTCTGAAAAATGAGGGGGCAACATATCAGCGTCTCGTCAATAGGATGTTCGAGGAACAGATAGGTAAGACCATGGAGGTGTATGTGGACGATATGCTAACGAAGAGCCTGAAGGCATGTACTCACGTGGCAGACCTTGAGAAGACCTTTGATGTCATGGATTCATACAGAATGAAGCTCAACCCGACGAAATGTGTCTTCGGTGTAGGAGCTGGGAAATTTCTGGGGTTCATAGTTAATCAAAGGGGGATTGAGGCAAACCCTGAGAAGATCAAGGCATTTCTCGACATGAAGACTCTTAGGAGTATCAAGGATGTCCAAAGACTTACTGGAAGAGTAGCTGCCCTGAACAGGTTTGTTTCCAGGGCAACGGATAAGTGTCTTCCATTCTTCAAGATTCTAAGGAAGGCCTTCCAGTGGGATGAAGAGTGTGAAAAAGCCTTTGATCAACTCAAGTCCTACTTAGGATCTCCCTTGCTGCTGTCCCGGCCCATTGCGGGAGAAAGGTTGTTTGCGTACTTGGCAGTCTCTGAGTCGGCTATTAGCGCGGCCATCATACAAGAGGAAGGTGGAGTTCAGAGGCCTGTATACTTCAACAGTAAGGCCCTACAAGGGTCTGAGCAGAACTATCCCAGAATGGAGAAATTGGCTTATGCTCTTATCCATGCTTCAAGGAAAATGAAACCCTACTTTCAAGCTCACTCTATGATAGTCCTTACAGACTCCCCACTAAGACAGGTTCTGCACAAGCCTGAGAAGTCCGGGAGATTGATGGCCTGGGCCATTGAACTAGGAGAATATGATCTTACTTACCAGCCCAGGACAGCCATTAAGGGGCAGGCCCTTGCAGACTTTGTCGCAGAATTCACTTGGGAAGAGACTGAGTCAGAGAGGAGCTTGGATGGCGACGAACAGAAGAGCCGAGGTGTCTCCCGAGATTCGGAAGAGATAGACCCGTACGTCTTTCGGGGCCGAGAAGAGGTAGTCCCAGGCAAGGCTCGGAGGAGAGTAGAAGAAAACGAAGAGGATCGATACCTCTTCGAAAAAGGAGTGATGAGAGAAGGGGTCTTCTCTTCAGATGAAGACGTGTGGAGCCTCTTCGTGGATGGATCCTCCTGTGATGGTGGAAGCGGCGTGGGACTAGTACTCTCAGCTCCAGATGGCGCCAACATTGAGTATGCCTTAAGATTCAACTTCCAGGCTTCAAACAACGAGTCTGAGTATGTGGCCATGATAGCGGGCCTCCTATTGGCAACAACTCTGCGGGTAAAGCGGCTTCTACTCCATAGCGACTCAAGGTTTGTTGTTAACCAAGTGTTGGGGGCATACAAGGCCAAGGATGAGAGGATGTCCAGGTACTTAAAAAAGGTAAGAGGATTGCTAGAGTTTTTTGAAGAGGCCAAACTGAAGAGAGTGCCTAGACTGAGCAATAACCACGCTGATGCATTGGCAAGACTGGCCTCAGCAATGAAGACAAATTTGGGAAGAACCATCCCAATTGAAGTTCTAGGAAAAGCAAGCATCGAGGAGGACGAGGTATGTAACCCTTGTCACAATATAAACTCGGGAGACTCGTGGATTGACCCGATTGTCAGATACCTAAGGGAGGGGGAGTTACCCGAGTCCAAGATAGAAAGGAAAAAGTTGAGATACAGGGCTGCCAAGTTCTCATTGATAGGAGACGTCTTGTACAAAAAAGGTTTCCTCTTGCCCCTCCTCAGATGTGTTCACCCCTTGGAGTTACCCCGGATCTTACAGGAGGTCCATGAAGGCTCTTGCTCTAGCCATATAGGAGGAAGACCCTTAGCCAAGAGAATCATCACTCAGGGATACTGGTGTCCAACCTTGTCTAGGGACTCTGCTGATTATGTGAAGAGGTGCGACAAATGTCAGAGGTTCGCCACTATCCCTCATCAACCCCATCAGCCCATGACATCAATCTCTTCTCCATGGCCATTCACGATATGGGGAATTGACTTGGTAGGACCTTTGCCAAGAGCAGTCAACAACTATAGATTCTTGATAGTTGCCATTGACTACTTTTCAAAATGGGTAGAAGCCGAACCCATGATAACAATTACGGAGCAGAAGACCTTTCAGTTCATCTGGAAGAACATCATATGTAGGTATGGCCTCCCAAACACGCTCATCTCAGATAATGGGACCCAGTTCAAGAACGCCTCCTTGGAGAAGTATTGCCAAAGTGTGGGGATTAAACAGTTCTTCTCATCTCCTGGTCGACCTCAGGCTAATGGCCAGACTGAGGTTACAAATAGGACTATCTTGGATGGAATCAAGAAGAGGTTAGAAGACGCGAAGGGGAGATGGATAGAAGAGGTTTACGTTGTGCTATGGGCTTACAGGACCACAGCAAGGACACCCACGGGAGAAACCCCATTCATGCTGGCACACGGTTCAGAAGCCGTCATACCAACGGAGATAGGCCTACCAACTCATCGGATTCAGACCTGTGATAATGGCAGCAATGGGGAAAGGAGGAGGTTAGACCTGGACCTTATTGAAGAAAGAAGGGAAGACGCAGAGGTCAGGAAAGCAGCCTACCAGCAGAGGGCGGTAAAATTCTACAATCAAAGGGTGAAGACAAGATCCATTATGATAGGAGACCTAGTGCTTAAGAAGACCCTACAGAAAACAAACAAGCTACACCCGAACTGGCATGGCCCCTACAGAGTAACGGAAGAGGTTGGGCCTGGCACGTATAGGTTAGAGAACCTAGAGGGAGAACCCTTCACCAACCCATGGAATGCCGACCACCTAAAGAAATATTTCATATAATGTTGCATCTATTTTGTCAATTGTAAATGTACCATCTTATTGAGAAGAGGTTGTGAATAAAGATCAGTTTCCATGGCAAATTCTTGTTTCACTTTAACATCATTAATTTGGTGACATTATGAGGCTTACCTCGGCCTAGGTGATGACCTCAGACCTTCATAACATCACTCGGTGGTGACGAGGTCTGAGCTCCGACACCTCGGCTAAGAGGACCTCAGACTCTTAACATCATTCATTTGGTGATTTAATATGGGGCTAACCTCTTAGGTGAGGACCTCAGACCTTTAACATCATTAATTTGGTGACATTATGAGGCTTACCTCGGCCTAGGTGATGACCTCAGACCTTCATAACATCACTCGGTGGTGACGAGGTCTGAGCTCCGACACCTCGGCTAGAGGACCTCAGACTCTTAACATCATTCATTTGGTGATTTAACATGGGGCTAACCTTTTAGGTGAGGACCTCAGACCTTTAACATCATTAATTTGGTGACATTATGAGGCTTACCTCGGCCTAGGCGATGACCTCAGACCTTCATAACATCACTCGGTGGTGACGAGGTCTGAGCTCCGACACCTCGGCTAGAGGACCTCAGACTCTTAACATCATTCATTTGGTGATTTAACATGGGGCTAACCTCTTAGGTGAGGACCTCAGACCTTTAACATCATTAATTTGGTGGCATTATGAGGCTTACCTCGGCCTAGGTGATGACCTCAGACCTTCATAACATCACTCGGTGGTGACGAGGTCTGAGCTCCGACACCTCGGCTAGAGGACCTCAGACTCTTAACATCATTCATTTGGTGATTTAACATTGGGCTAACCTCTTAGGTGAGGACCTCAGACCTTTAACATCATTAATTTGGTGACATTATGAGGCTTACCTCGGCCTAGGCGATGACCTCAGACCTTCATAACATCACTCGGTGGTGACGAGGTCTGAGCTCCGACACCTCGGCTAGAGGACCTCAGACTCTTAACATCATTCATTTGGTGATTTAACATGGGGCTAACCTCTTAGGTGAGGACCTCAGACCTTTAACATCATTAATTTGGTGGCATTATGAGGCTTACCTCGGCCTAGGTGATGACCTCAGACCTTCATAACATCACTCGGTGGTGACGAGGTCTGAGCTCCGACACCTCGGCTAAGAGGACCTCAGACTCTTAACATCATTCATTTGGTGATTTAATATGGGGCTAACCTCTTAGGTAAGGACCTCAGACCTTTAACATCATATTTTTGATAATTTACTATAGGTCTAACCTCTTAGGTGAGGACCTCAAACTCTTAAGTAATGGTTGTGGTACATTATTCAGTAATGACTTCAGAGAGTGCATAGAATTCATGTACATTCACAAATAAAGATGAAGGAAACACCTTGACATTCAGTAGAAGAAATTACAACATTTAAATGTCTCAGAAAAAACAGAGGTACATAACGTTCAGGATTACAAATCAAAACAATTTAAGGCAAAATACAAAGTCAAACACCGGAAGAAGGAACATTTGATGTCTCGTCTGGGTTGGCCTGCTCGGTATTGGTCACCTCAGCTACTTCGTTTGCAGGGTCAGTCTCTCCGAGGTCAGTCCCTTCCAGAGTAACAGTTTGACCAGGGGTAGCAGCTTCATCCTCTATCTCCTGCAAGGCCTGGGCAAACTGGGCGTCGGCAAGGCCGAGGCCCACAAAATCTGAGGCCTTAATAGTGCCAACCTCGGCCTCCCTTACCTCGGCCCATTTGGAGGTGGCCTTGATACCCCTTTCAAGGTACTCCAGACTAAAACTTACAAACTCCTCGAAAACCTTATAGTCAGTAATTATTGTCTCCGAGGCATCTGCAAGAGAAGCCTTCACCGCAGCATCAACCTTCCTCTGCAAAGCATCATCCTTGTCCTTCAGGGCCTTGGTATGGCTCTGAACGAGTGCAGAGATGTCCTTCTCTAGAGCTTGGGCCTTATTTTCAGAGGTCTGAGCCTTGGTCTCAGCCTCCTGTAACTCGGACCTCAGACGAGCAACCTCGGCCTTCAGGGTGCCCTCAACTTTCTCAGCCTCCTGCCCCTTCTGAATGAGAGGCAATTTCCTCAGGGCCCAGTTGGATAGCTGATACATGGCAGCCGCACCCTGCATGGTAAATGAAGAAGTTAGATGAGAGCAAAATCAGACGTTGCACTTTGGACAAGAGAACAAGTTATACCTGGACTACTCTATGAAGGCCAAATTCAACCATCATAGGGGTCTCCATGGCCCTGAAGAAATGCTTTTCGGCCTCGGTCATCATGTTATTGAGAGCGTCCATGGCCTGTCAGCTGTGGCCGACCACGCTATCAGAAAGTTTTAACTGGTCCAGACGGGCTGATAACGTGTCGGCCGTGACGGGGATCGCAGTGTCTGAGGCCCTCTTTATCCTGGAGCTCGGCCTCTGATCCTCAGGAGGATGGACCTCGGGTGCCCTCTTCTTGGACTTGGATGTTGAGGGAGCAGGTGGAGGAGCATTCATGCCAGTCCTCTTAACAAGTCTGGACAAGCGTGGAGCTGCCATCTCCCACAACTCGTCTGAAATGTCTGGTGGTTTCTCTATAAAAGTAAAGAGATATGAGTCAGAAATAAAGTACGTATGATAAGAGGCTACACTTTGGGTCAAAATAAAAATCCTTACCAAAGTCATCTAGGGGACTTCCGCCCAGGCTCGTCCCCGAGAGATACTGGGGGGTCAGCAGATGCTCAAACTTGACAAACATCCCATGGGCCCCTTGGTCCTGCAGGGCCTTCACCTTTTTGCCATGTTGCACACTTAGTCCAGGGTCGGCCCTGGCAGCCATGGTGACTTTGCCCCATTTCAGGGGTATTCTCGGCTCATAGATGGAAGAGGGAATGGAAAAACCAAATTCCCACGGCCCTGAGGCAAAAAAGTACCTGGGTTTCCAATTATGGTTGGAGGTCTGAGTGACCAGGAGCATCTTTTTCTCAGGCCTCCGAGCCACAAAGTGATAGTAGCTCGGATGATTTTTGGCCGAGGTAGGGACGTAACAACCAGCAAAGACCTGCACTGGGAGGTCAGAGTGGTGAACCGCCATCCACAAGATGATGGCCCCTATAATAACCCTCCATGCATTGGGAGAGAGCTGCGAGGGGGCCAAGTTAATGAATGATAGAATGGACCTAATGACGGGGTGGAAGGGAAGACGAAAACCTAACTTGAACATCTGCTCGTACAGGCAGATTTCACCATCCCTGCCGTGGTAGGCCCTCTCTTCCCTCAGAGGTCTCCTTAAGTGAATAGAGGGGCTAATGGAGTATAAGTACCTGAAGTGCAGTAGATCCACCTCAGTAATTGTGCTCTCATACTCGGCCGCCTCAGATGTGTCTACATCACTTTCGGCATCCTCATCATCGTCTGACTCAACGTCGGCTGGAGCAGACGTGGACGGGTTACCGGGGAACCTCTGAACAAACTCGGCCTCGGTGACAGCCGACAGGGGAATAGCAGGCACAGCCACACTTGGCTCTACAAGTTCAACCTTTGAAGAAGAACTAGAGGTACTTGTGCCATTTTGAGACGAGGCACGACTGGAGACCTCGGCATGGTCAGGGTTCTGATCAGCCTGAGTAGTGAAGTCCATGGCCTCTTGGAAAGAGTCCACTGACATCGGGTCAGAAGTGGAAGACTCAGACTCAGACATCGGCAAGTTGTTGGCAGAGACGTCTGTCTAGTAAAAATTTTCAGGTGGACGAGGGTATACCACCTTGAGAGGTGGAGGAAAGAGAGGTCTGACAGGGGACTCTTGTGACCTACGAGCTTCTTCCTGAGCTCTCTCTATTTGCCTAATTTTTTCTAAGGTCTTTTCTTTTAGAGATGGGAAGTCTTCAAGAAGTTGGTACAGGGGTCTGAGCATCTGGGGACGACCCAAGGCTTTGGCAGACCCTAAACTTATAGAAATATCCTAAAAACTACAAACAAATGTGGCTTGAAAAGTTAAGGGAATCAAAGATCAAACCAAGGAACCTATGCAGGAAACCTGGCTCACCGGAAAATTCAAATGCTCACCGAAAAACTCAAATGCTCACCAGAAAACTCAAGAGCTCGCCGGAAAATTCAAAATAAAAAGTATCAAAAACGAAGGAAATGGAGAGGGAGGATACCTGAAGGTGAGATTGATGAATAAGGTGGAGAGAATCGCGCAGAAAGTGAGGTGTCCCCCTGCAGAACAATCACTGGAACCAGGGCCAACTTCGGAGAGAAATGGAAAGTCGCAGAAAACAGCTGGACGCTTGAACAGGAGAAAAATGAGGAAGAAGAAGAAGAAAGGGTTTTAACCTTTAAATACTTGGGCATGATTCCCAAGGCTCATCATTACCTTGGGAAGCCCAAGGGACAACTGACAACATGTGCCAACCAAATAGGCACGCCTTGTCTTAGGACAAGTGTCATGCAGGTGTTGACCTTGGGGTGAATAGACCTCGGAGGCAAGAATCCCTTAGCCACCTACTCTCGCAAATGACTAAGGGCTGGGGGGTGATTGATATACCCAAGTACGACCTCGGCCTAGGGACACCTACCTCGGCCGAAATAAGAGCCGAGACAATAACCGACCCACCAGTGGGTGGAGGCCCGCAATGTCATCCCTCGGCCAGGATTACCTCGGCCACGGTCGACACTACTGCATGCACCTCCCTAAGGACACTTCACACGTCGCAGATATCAACATTGACCTCGAGCATCAAGGAATAGTAACCTCGGCCATCAGTAGGCCGAGGTTACAAGGGGATCCACGCATTCTTCAACATGAACCCTACCTCGGCTCAGGCCGACACCGGCCTATACCTCGGCTGACATAAGGCCGAGACACCTCATGACACCTCGCGGATTGAGCGGACGACCAACCATTATAGCTCGGCCTCTCCTAGGCCGAGGCCATTCACCAACATGACTTCCGAGCATCTGTTGACGATTGGGTAAGGACACCTGGGCATAAATCAGTTATAATAAGATTATTCTCCACATGTGGGGGAATATTTCATCATCATTACCTACATGTGGCCATGACAGGTGGCACACCCCCATTGGTGAGGAAACTACACACATGCACATTACATGCATAGGGGGTACATTACACCCCCTAGGCACTATATAAAGGGATCACCCCCTACCTTGTGAAGGGATCCGGAGATAAAAACCCTAGCTGAAACTCTGTCTAAAGACACACAGGAGAGAGAGTAAGCTTGAGAGATTGTATCCATGGCCATTAGTGCCTTCTTACAGTGATATTACTCACGCACACTCACTGTGGATGTAGGCCAGATTGGCTGAACCACCTATATTCAGGTGTCATTCTTCTTATCCTCACCCCATTCTTATCTTATTCATATAGCTGTGTTGCCATTGTTACACCTGTATTGAGCTTGCAAACACCTCACCAGGTGGTGCTGATTCCCAGCATCATCAGGTGTAGTCCTCAAGTCAGCACGTTACGGCCATGTGCTTATATCCCAGTATGTGAACGCTCTAGGGAATTTGCCCAAAATTACCATAGGAAGCGGTCATACTTTCACATCCACATAGGTGAGTCTATGAAGGATACTCCTGTAGCTAGGCACCCCACTCAAAATAGATATATAGATCATCATTAAGAGTTATAATTAACTCAACCTTAACTCGCTTCAGGATATCATGCTCCATAGGGATGGACTCAGAGTAAAACTCCGCAAATAATAATTAGCATGATTCAACCCATATCACTGTGACTTGTTATTACCCTTTGAACCTATTTCTTGGGATCTCCAGTCTATAGGTTGGGTTACCACCACAAATGATTCAATATCAACGGGCTTTAGTATGATCCCTTTCTTGGTGTTAAACACCTTCTCCTATACTAGCCCTTTTGTCAAAGAATAAGTCAGGTTCTATTTTCATCAGTCCGAATATAATCTACACTCACAACTCATTAGTTTTAAGTTCTCAAACTATGTTGCGCTTACAACATATTTGTCGTTATTACCGTTAAAATAACGGTTCTCAAATTTTACAATAGCCATGGTTCTATTGTTGTGGATAAAATGACTGGTGCCAATCTCTACCATAAATGGTATCTTATAATAGGTTTTTCAACCTTGCATTTCCTCACTAGACATAGCTAATGGTATCACCATATACTCCATCATTAATTATGTCAATAATTAATTTTTCTTGGAGTTCCAAAAAATAGCATCATAATATGTGTTAGACACATATCCATTATTGATTTAGAATCAATTCTAGGTTCGTGATTTTTATCAAAACACATAACCTTTCTCAATAGCATAAGAATGCACTTTTTCAATTATAAACCTTCATAGTACTCCCACAAAAAATAATTCCAAGTCAGCCATATTTAGTAGCTCAGTTGAGACTACTTAAGATGTTCGCATATTCATCTTTTCTTATCACTATATATAGTGTTCTTATACTTGGATCATGTGGAGTACAAGATGGTTCATAATAAGCGTATATCTAATAAATAGATATTCTTGTATTTCAATGTACTCGATCAATTAATTGATCCATACAGCCTTGTAATATTAACAAGTAATATTATTGTTTCATTGAAACTCTTTATGCTAAAACTTTGACTTAGCATGAATTTGGTTTTCTAGGCAATAGAATATTATAACCAAATATTAGCTAATCATTCTTGCATAATAAATAAGAGCGCATTCATTATTTCAACATGCTTACTGATAAACACAATTCATATTATTCTCATTTGATGATTTATCAAAATATCATGCCATTTATTGGCGCCTTCCATGATATGCCCTAATTGTACCCCATCGGCTCAGAGACATAAACCTCGACCGAGGTTAGAAGGGCCTTACATTGGCCACCAGCGGTCTCGTCCTAAGCAAGGTCGGCCATGGCCGACGTTACTAGTTACACTCAGCAGGAGAGGTCTTCATGATCCACAGGTCATCCAGGGCTTGTAACCTCGGCTGGGTTCAGGCCGAGGTTGAAAGGGCCACTCCGTCATCGTAATCAGTCTCGGATGGGAATCAGCTGAGGATTCTTGCTACTCCATCATTACCTCGGCCCAGGCATACATTTCAGCTCCACCTACCTTACCTCGGCTCACCCACTGAGCCAAGGTCACCACTGATCAAGTAGTTGCCCGACCACACTAACCTCATCCTCTTCCAGGCCGAGGTTGGGACCAATCACAGGGAGTCGAGCCTTTATTCACATATGCGTGGTTGGTAACACGTGTACACAGTCAGTTATAACCGAATCATTACCCTCACGTGAGAGAATATTGAGGTCATCATTATCTACATAAAATTAGCCAGGTGTCATTCTCATACTAGTTCAATCCTTATGTACATGCTCATTGCATGCTTAGGGGGTACATTACACCCCTCAAGCACTATATATAAAGGTCAACCTCTACCTTGTAAAGGATTCGAAATTAGCAACCCTAGCTAAAACTTTGTCCACATATACAGTAGAGAGAAAGCTTGAGAGATTGTATCCATGGCCATTAGTGCCCTCATACAGTGATATTAATCACACACTTGCACAGTGGATGTAGGCCTGATTGGTTGAACCACTTATATTTCGGAGTTAATCCTCTTCTCCTCACCACAATCTCTTATATATATATATATATATATATATAGTATACTGATATGCTGCCATTATTATCACTAGTTTGAGCATACAAACACCTTGACTGGTAGTGCTATTTCCAGCATGCTTACTGATAAACACATAAATAAGACCTAATCATTCTTGAATTTGGTTTTCTAGGAAACAGAATATTATAACCAAATATTAGATAATCATTCTTGCATAATAAATAAGAGCGCATTCATTATTTCAACATGCTTACTGATAAACACAATTCATATTATTCTCATTTGATGATTTATCAAAATATCATGCCATTTATTGGTGCCTTCCACATTAATTTTCCAACTTCAAGTTGGTCCATGTAAGTTGCCTTACATAGGTCACCATCCAAAAAATAATATTATATATATTTAGTTTTTAACTCAACATCATATATAATATCAATGGCATTCAATTAAATGAAGCTTCTTCATTTTCATGAGAATAATTTAACGTGCAACATGTATAATTAAGTTATATTTATGAATTTCGCCTATTAAACAAAGCTTATATTCATAAATGATAATGGTCTCAATATTCCTTCAAATGGTGTGTATACACCTTATTATCTTAAAGTTATAAGATAAGTCAATTATAAACTAATTTCTAGTTCATTCCAATGAATTTAATCAATCATTTATGACATGACTTCTCTAAGGATTATTTGAAGTCCTATTCAATAACATAAGCAAGTTTTTATTTTTAACTCACAACTCAAAAAATAAAAGTTCTCTTGAAAATCAAAGTTTTAGATTCTATTAAATGTTCTTTAATTATAGTTGAGAGGTACTCGATTGAGTGCCCCCACTATATCTTCAATTCATAAAATGAAATCTAAACTTATAGAGTTTCAACATTAAATAAGAATTATTCTCATTTCATAAAATAATACATGCTTAATGCTTTCATGTATAGTCGAATAAAAAAAATACATGTTCATTCGTTATAGTCATAATTTCAAATTTTCAAGTGTCTGAAAGTCACATATAGATTATAAAATCTATTTCATAAAAAATTATAATATACAATTTTTCCACAATGTATACAATAATACTTCGTATTAGAGTTTAAACCTCTATTCCAACACTAAGCATATGGTTAAAATAATTTTACCCAACTATATTTTTTCTACACGCGTATGAAGCACACCAAAGTGATTCCCACGTAGTAGAATTCAATTTCATTATATACCTTTTCCAACACATATAAATGAATAATACAAAGAATTATTCATATAAAATTCTAGCGATTGCACTCCAAACTCAAATATTGTATAATTCATTATACAATTTCTATGAAATTCATCTTCCATAAATTTGAGTCCAAACTATTCTAAGTACTTTATAAATCCGTGAATAAGAAATTTATAAAGGCTTCAAAATATTTTGAATCCATTGGGAACACGATATGATACATTTTTTTCCTAAGAAAATGTTGTCCAAAATATTTGTTCAAATGAAAAAACTTCAAGTTTAAAACTTCACCACGATCAAACCGCTTATTGAAAATTTATGAAAATTTTTAGCATTCATCCTTTATGAGTCTAATATAATCCAAAATTGGAATCACCCAAAAATATTAAGTACAAGTGAAGATAAACTTTTTTTACTACAAGTTGTCCAAAAAATTCAACATTGCGCATCCCATTTGTAAAAATCATAATAAAAGATATACAACTCTTTTTTGAGAAATTCCAAAGCCCAATATTTATAATCTTAACATACTACATGCATGCCAAAATTCACGAAGTTTCAGTCTATATATCATCAAAAAACTGAGATGATATTCCAACAAAATTCATAACAAAAATTTTAGTTTTTTTTTCATCATCGATCACTTTAGTGTGGTTGAAAAATATCAACTATACTTTCACATAAACACTTCAAAAAATATTTGAACAAATTTATTTTGTAGTAAAAATAGCGCAAGGTGCAAATGTTTATAACTTACCCTTCGAATCCATATAACAAATGTTCATTTGTTTTCATATAACAAATTTTCATTTGTTATCAAATATCAAATTCCAATTTGATTCTAAATATTAAATTTTCATTTGATTCCATATAACAAATTTTTATTTGTTTTCAAATATCAAATTTTTAATTTGATTCCATATAACAACTTTTAATTTATTTTCCTAACCACAAGTGGCTCAAGATGAATTGTCCAAAAACGGTATACAATTCCATTTCCAATAATGACATCTTAAGTGAAATAATATTTCATATTCATAACTGAAAAATAGGATTGAACAATTTAAAAGTTTTCCATGAAGGGGTTCATTTTTGTTCAAATTCTAATTTCTCACGAAATTATTGATCGATTCTGAATTGACCAAAAATATTGAAATTTATATATCTACTTCACAAAATATAATATTTAGTAAGTTTGGGGGCTAAATGGTAATTTCTGGAGGTAAAAGGTCAAAATTATAATTTCTAGACATAGAAACTTAATTGGCCTTTTTCCATTTTGACATCATAAAAATAATCATATATGCCCATAAGATTTATTTTTCGGTCTCCATGGTAGACATGACACGTCTTAAAATTGTTGGTACATGTTGATACCAAAATTAGTATGCTGATGTGGACGAATAATAAGAAGACACATGCCAATCTACGTGGCATAATAGCAACGAGGAAGTTCATTCCCCCGACCTAGTCATACTCACTCCGAGCAACAGGTGTACTCCGAGGAACACCAGTCCTCCGAGGAACTCCAGCGCTCCGAGGAACTCTTGGACGACGAGCAACTAAGGCGGTTCGAGCTGCATCTCGACCACAGCATTGATTGCCAGATAATTAACAGTTCAACTATTCATTGAACGCTTATCATCTTGACGCACACGCTTGAAGAGCATTGAATGAATTACCCTTTCATATGTATATCATTTAATGTATAACCCTTTCAGAATATAGCCTCAAGGCTATAAATACATTGTATTACCCTCATTCAAAGGGACCGGAATTTCTTGATAGTACTTGTAATCGAGAATTCCCAAACACTCAGCAATAACATAACAGTGGACGTAGGCCCTTCATATAAGGCTGAACCACTTTAAAATTCTTTGTCTCATTTATATTTATCTGTGATTGAATTATTAGAGTAATCTAGTTTTTTACATCAACAGATTGGCGCCGTCTGTGGGAACGACTGTTATTATCGTTTCTCACCAAAAATCATTCATCATCAATGGCAGATAATCCGGAATCCAGCAATCGAAATGCTGGAAATGCTGGAAATCCTCCAAATCCCTCTGCACCTCCAGATCTGGCTGGGATTATGACGAATCTGGCTCAAGGACAAACCGCCATGGAAGAAACAATGCGGCAACTCATACAGACCCTTCATGGCGGTGCACCTGCACGTTCGGGACAACGAAGTGGTCAGAGGCAAACCTATTTACTTTCTTCACGATCCAAGCATACTAAGTCATATCGTAATGAGGAATCTGATGATTTCTCTTATCAACCTGGGCGAACTTCGTCAATAAGGGCTACAGATACTGATCAACGTATCACTCTCTCTCCAGAAAGACCCAGTGCCTTGGAAAGACTGAGTAGGGTGTCTCCTTTCAGTCGATTAGGCCTTAGGAGGAATAGGAGTCCACCTAAGACCATGTCGAGGAGTTTTCGACGACCATCAGATCTAAGAGAAGGATCAGCACAATCACGACTAGTTGCTCGTCAAGATAGATCTCAGGAGGCCACTTCAGAGTAATCAATTGCTCGAACTAACAAGCCCGAGGAAGGAAATGATGCGTGGAAGGGTTCCATTCAGCGGTTGGAGGATAGATTGGGAGAAATGGCTAAGGCGAAGAATCCCTTACAACGAACTTTTGTTCAAGGGACACCTTTTGTCCAGGCCATTGTGGGTTTTCCTACCCCATCAAAGTTTAAAGAACCTATGGTGACCCCCAAATATGATGGAAAGACAGATCATGTTCTACACATAGAGCAATATCAAGCTGCCGCCGACATCTATGCGGTCCCCGACGAGATGAGATGCAGGGCATTCTCGGGAACTCTTACTGGATCTGCCCAGATATGGTACAACAATCTTCCTCGGGGTAACATTTCAACTTTCTTTCAATTGGCCGAGTTGTTCATCGGCAATTTCTATTTTGGAGCAAAGCCAGTAAAAAGAGTAGCACACTTGTTAACTGTTAGACAAAAATCTAGTGAGAGTACTAGAGATTACATAACTCGTTTCAATAACGAGAAGCTGGAAGTCATATATTATGAAGAAAAGACAGCAATCACCGCCTTGATGAGTGGGTTGTTGCCTAACAAGTTGTATTACACTGTGGCCAAAGATCCACCTACAACTATATCAGAGTTGATGGCAAAAGAGGCAAAAATCATGAATGCCGAGGAGGCTATGGCTGCGAAGAAGAATATGGATAAATAAACCAAGGTGGAAGACGACAAATCCAAGAAGAAAGAGCATAAGGGCAATGGCGGTGACAAGCATTCCAAGAATAATAAATCGTCATGGGAAGTCCTGAAGAAATTCGATAATTATACTCCTTTGAAAATGGGTATTAATCATGTCTTGGAAGAAATCAAGAATAACGAGGAAGTAAAGTGGCCAAAGAAACTGAGGTCAGACCCTGACATGAGGAATAGGGAGAAATATTGTGAGTTCCATAAGGATCACGGCCATATGACCAAAAATTGCATAGCTCTTCAGAACGAGATTGAAACACTCATCCGAAGAGGGAAGCTAGCGAAGTATGTTGATCGGGGAGGCGAAAGAAGAAATAATGACCGAACTAGAGAAAGGTCTAGATCTCCTCGTCGAGCAGAGGAGAAAAAGAAAAGGGATCATGAAGATGATACAGAGGATGACCCCGATCTTCCCAAGAAACCAAGGCAGCCAGAACGAGAGGTATTTTCAATACGCTTTGGGTCATTTGATTGTAATGTCATTACATGAGGAGATGCAGGAGGAGGAGACCTTACTGCAGAAAGAAAAGCTTACCTCGGTGAGGCTCAGGCTTGCTCATACATTCAACGGATAAATTTGGCTGAAGAGGATCGCCCGAGGAAGGTAAACAAAGAGAAGCTGGTCATCGGTTTCTCAAAAATGACCTTGCAGGTGTTCTTTACCCTCACGACGACCCTTTGGTGATCAAAATGAGGATGAAATAAGTAGTGATTTCAAGGGTGCTGGTAGATAATGGTAGTTCGGCAGACATCATGTACTATTCATGCTTTGACAGTTTAAATTTGAAATTATCTCAATTGGAACCTTATCACAGACCTCTATTGGGTTTTGCTGGTGAGAAAGTCTTTCCACTTGGAACGATCAAGTTGGATATATTCATTGGAACTTGGCCTGCTTGTCGAATAGAAAGAATACGCTTCTTTATGGATAAGAATGTGCAGTCAGCTTACAACATCATCATGGGAAGAGTTGGTTTGAAGAAGTTCGAAGCAGTTCCATCTACAGTACATCAGTGTTTAAAATTCCCTACAAACTTTGGAGTAGGAGTTGTGAAAGGTGATCAGAAAGTAGCTCGGGAATGCTATTATTCGTCTGCCGAGCAAGAGGAGCTTGAAGAATCAAGGAAAAAGACTACTACCTACCAGGTGGATGAAGGTACAGAAATTGAAACACTGGATCCCAGAGATGAATCCCAACTTATAAAGGACAGGTGGTGGAATCTACAAAAAATGTTATTCTGGACGACGAGCACCCTGAACGAATAACCCAGATAGGTTCGACGTTGGATGCTTCAATAAAACAGGAGTTGATAACTTTCTTGAAAGACAGAAAGAAAACTTTTGCATGGAGTCATGAAGACATGCCAGGAATATATCCAAACTTCTTATGCCATGAACTCAATGCGAATAAGGAGATCAAGCCTGTAAAGCAGAGAAGAAGAGTGTTTAGTCCCGAGAAGAATCAAGCCATACAAGAGGAGGTCGAGAAGCTCCAGAAGGCCCAATTCATTGAAGATGTGAAATATCCAGACTGGTTAGCAAATGTGGTGATGGTAAAGAAGAAAAATAATAAATGGAGAATGTGTGTTGATTTCACCGATCTCAACAAGGCATGCCCAAAGGATCATTTTCCATTGCCCAGAATTGATCAACTGGTGGATGCTACCTCGGGACACGAGCTGCTCAGCTTCATGGACGCTTACTCTGGATACAACCAGATCAAAATGAAACCTGAAGACAGGGAAAGCACTTCTTGTATTACCCCTAGGGGAACTTATTGTTATAATGTTATGCCTTTTGGTTTGAAAAATGCAGGAGCGACATACCAGCGGCTGATGAACAAGGTTTTCGTCGAACAAATCAGTTGCAATATGGAAGTCTATGTCGATGATATGCTGACAAAGAGCAAGAAAGTTGTTGATCATCTAGTTGACTTAGGTCAAACCTTTGATCAACTGGATAAATACCAAATGAAGATCAACCCGACGAAGTCCACCTTTGGAGTACGAGAAGGAATGTTCCTCAGGTACATCGTCAACCAGCGAGGCATTGAGGCAAATCCAGCAAAGATCAAAGCTCTTTTAGGGTTGCGATCTCCAACGACGAAGAAAGAGGTGCAGAGTCTTATAGGACGAGTTGCAGCGCTCAACAGATTTGTATCCCGAGCAACTGATAGATGTCTCCCATTCTTCAAAACGCTTCGAAAAACTTTCGAGTGGAATGATGAATGTGAGAAAGCCCTTCAAGACTTGAAGAAATATTTGGGAGCACCTCCACTATTGTCCAGGCCAGTAATGGGAGAAAAGTTGTACTTGTACCTGGCAGTATCAGAGAATGCAGTCAGCTCGACATTGATCATATTGGAGAATAGAGTCCAGAAGACAATTTATTACACAAGTAAGGCTTTCCGAGGTGCAGAGATCAGGTACCCAAAGCTGGAAAAATTGGCATTGGCATTAATTGAGGCAAGTAGAAGAATGAGGCCATATTTCCAGGCCCATACCATTGCCGTGTATACCGACATGCCATTGAGACAAGCCCTTCATAAGCCAAAAAAATCAGGGAGACTGATGTATTGGGCAATAGAGCTCGGTGAATATGATATTGTGTATGAACCCAGATCATCACTAAAAGGGCAGGCTGTAGCAGACTTTATAGCAGAATTTACATATCCTGATACCCCCGAGGAACAAAAGTTGCTCGCTGACCAATCTGTGGATGTTACAGGATCAACAGACATAAGTCCAGATCAACTCCGGTTGGTAAAAGGGCTTGTGGATGTAGAAAGATCATCAAATTCAAACCCAAACCAACTCCGGTTGGTAAAAGGGCGAGAAGAGATGGTCGACGAAGAGCGAAAAATACCAGGGGAGGATGAAAGGAAACAGCAGATATTTCACCGAGGAACTCTGTCAGATAAGAAATTTGAAGACGAGTTACCTACATGGAGATTATATGTAGATGGATCATCTTGCACAACGGGTTGTGGAGCAGGGATTGTTTTGAACACCCCAGACGAGATTGACGTGGAATATGCCTTGCGATTCCAATTCAAAGCTTCCAATAATGAGGCTGAGTATGAAGCCTTGATAGCAGGTCTTAATTTAGCAAAGATTATGGAAGCGCAACAAGTGATGGTATTCAGTGATTCTCAATTAATTGTGAATCAGATGATGGGAACATATACAGTTAAAGGAGAATTAATGGTCAAGTATCATGCAAAGGCGATGGAGTTGTTGGCAGAATTTGATGCCATTCAGTTGATCAGAATACCAAGAATGGAGAATGCACAAGCAGACGCACTGGCCCGACTAGCATCAGCTACTCGTACCGAGCTGCGAAGAACGATACCAATTGAGGTGTTAGAAAGTCGAAGCATAGATGAAGACCTGACGATGAATATTATTACTCTTGATTTGGACCATCTTGGATGGATCCCATCAGGGCATATGTTGAGGAAGGAGAATTACCGGAGGATAAGATCGCTGCCAAGAAATTAAAGTTTAAAGTTGCTCGGTATGTACTAACTAATGGTGTTTTGTATAGACGAGGAATTATGGCAGGTTTGCAACGATGTGTACATCCCTCCGAGGTGAAAGAATTGATTGAATAAATCCATGAAGGGTCATGTGGAGCCCATGTAGCAGGTCGGACACTTTTGCAAAGGGTGATGACGCAAGGATACTACTGGCCAACGATGAGGGCTGATTGTATATCTTATGCTAAGAGATGTGATAAATGCCAACGTTTTTCCTCCATCCGATGAACTCCACAAGCATTGTTGACACCCATAACTTCCCCTTGGCCTTTCTCCATGTGGGGAATGAATTTGGTTGGACCACTGGCAACGACCCGAGGAAGATTCAAGTACCTCGTCGTCGCAGTGGATTATTTTACTAAGTGGGTAGAAGCTGAGCCTCTGATTGATATGACATACGAGAAGGTGTACCAATTCGTTTGGAAGAACATCATCTGCCGATATGGTCTCCCTCATGCCTTCATCACAGACCATGGAACACAATTTGATAACGAGGAGTTTATCGCCTATTGTCATCAGTCAAACATTTTGAAGGTTCATTCAGCACCAGGCCATCCTCAAAGCAATGGACAGACTGAAGTGACGAACAGAATGATACTAAATGGTTTGAAGAAGAGGCTAAGTAAGGCTAAAGCTAATTGGATTAATGAGTTACAATCAGTATTGTGGGCTTACCGAACAACTCCCCGAGCAGCAAATGGAGAATCACCATATATGCTGGCATTTGGAACTGAGGCTGTAATACCTGTCGAGTTGGGTCTTCCAACACACAGAGTGCTGAATTTCAATTCCCCAGTCAGTAACTTGATGAGGAGATTAGATTTGGACATGCTCGAGGAAGTTAGAGAAGAGGCAGCCATTAGGAATGCTGCTTATCAACAGCGAATAGTCCTGTTCTACAACAAGAGGGTGAAGAAATGCGACTTAAAAAAAGGAGATTACGTGCTAAAGAAAGTCATTCAGAAGCACAATAAGTTGGAAGAAAACTGGCATGGACCTTACCGAGTTACTGCAGTTGTCTGACCAGGAACTTACCGAATAGCGACTCTAGAAGGAGAGGAATTTAAGAATGCATGGAATGCTGAACACCTACGCAAGTATTATCAGTGATGTAAAATGTAAAGCAGTTCCATCAATATGAATAAAATGATGATATTTCACAATCTTCTCTCCTTTTATTGAAAGTTTTTCGGGGAATACTAATGTTTAACACTATGCTGCTCGGCACACAACGCTGCTCGGCAGTAAAAAGAAGACGATAGTTCGAACCCAGACCAACTCCGGCTGGTAAAAGGGCGAGAACACCCCATACTCCTTTGGTTAGGAGGCATACATTAGCTCAGACCAACTCCAGTTGGTAAAAGAGTTAGTGGACATGATAGTTCGAACTCAGACCAACTCCGGTTGGTAAAAGAGCGAGAACACGATAGCTCGAATCCAGACCAACTTCGGTTGGTAAAAGGACGAGAACACCCCATACTCCTTTGGTTAGGAGGCGTACATTAGCTCAGACCAACTCCGGTTGGTAAAAGAGTTAGTGGACATGATAGTTCGAACTCAGACCAACTTCGGTTGGTAAAAGAGCGAGAACACGATAGTTCGAACCCAGACTAACTCCGGTTGGTAAAAGGGCGAGAACACCCCATACTCCTTTGGTTAGGAGGCGTACATTAGCTCAGACCAACTCCGGTTGGTAAAAGAGTTAGTGGACATGATAGTTCGAACTCAGACCAACTCCGGTTGGTAAAAGAGCAAGAACACAATAGTTCGAACTCAGACCAACTCCGGTTGGTAAAAGAGTGAGAACACGAGATGATCAACGAAAGGCCAATCTTGGTTGGTTAGGAAACAAGACATGCTCTCAAATGCCAACTTATGTTGGTTGGGAAGTAAGATTATCTCAAAATGCCAACTTATGTTGGTCGGGAAGTAAGTTTATTACATAAAAGTTCCTCGAAGAACAAATATTCCAAACTGAACCAAGTATAGTTAGTCGGGGATAAAAACCCACTAACTGTAGTTGGTCGACGAGGAAAATTCATCAACCTTGGTTGGTCGGGCACATTTTATGAAAAAGACAAAAATTTACCAAGTATGGTTAGTCGGGGATAAAAACCCATTAACTATAATTGGTCGACGAGCACAATTTAACAACCTTGGTTGGTTGGAATAATTTTCAACATTTTTATACTCATTACTTTATTATTAAGTGATCGAGCAACATTTCTGATACTTGTAACTTTTTATTACTAAGTTGGTCGATGAACCACACAATATTGTTATGCAAGCACAAATATAAAGTGTTTGACAAATACAAGAGCAATACAAATTTGCAAACAAAAATGAAATTCTTTCATTAAAGTCAAAATGAATTACACAAGTTTATTACATTGATATTAAATTGTGTACTGATTATTACATCAGAATTTCCTATTCTATTGGCTTTTTTCCTTCAGCTTTCGATATAGGCTCCTCGCCAGCAGGAGGATCTTCCAAGCAAAGGGGAGAATTAATGAAGTTAATATCTCGGAGCATTCTGACGTTCATTATTGAAGGGGTGTCCAGTAGATGCTCGGGACGAGATACCTCGATCTGAGAATGAAGATTGTAGTCACCGAGGTATTTTGCAATTAAGTTTTGAGGAATGGCACGAGCTGGGATCCATTCCATGTCCAATTTATAAGGTGGCACAGGCAAGTCTAATACCCCAGGATCATAATAGTCCCACAGGTAGTGCCCTTGTTCGAGCTTCAGCACGCCCAAGGCATTCAGCCAACCTTGCTTGTAGCCCTCATTATTGGCATTCTGGATACGATCATCTAAATGGAATAAAGCTTCGTTGTATCCAGCCATCCAAAACTCCCTGGGCTGTTTATTAAATTGAAATGTCAACCTTGCAATCTTCTCGTTAAGACTCTGGATGAAAAGTTTATTAGTCTTCAAAACTGATTCCTTTGAAGAGAGTTGTTCTTCCAATTCTCTAACTTTCTTGGACAACTCAGACAAGGCTTGGTTCTTAGCCATTAATTGGAATGCTTTATTTTCCAACGTTGATCGAGTACGAGCTTCCTTAACATTATGGCTTAGAGCTCTTGATCCTCCCCGAGAAGGTCGAGAACTTGTTTCCTCGACAACATTCTGAGCAGCTCTTCCTCGTCCACGAGAACCTCTTCCTCGTCCCCGAGTAGCAGTAGAGGCACCCGACCTTCTCCAGGTATCCAACTCTTGCCTTAATTTGGCATTCTTAACTTCTAAAAATGAAAATCCCTCGTCAGTCACTGGGATTACAGCTGTTGAAGAAGAAGCTGCAGACTTATATTGTGCTAGCTCTTTCTGCAAATTGTTATTCTCTTGCTCCAGCAGCTCGGCAATCTGTCTACATGCTTCAACTTCACCCCTTAGGGTTTTCTCCCTGACATTGTACCCAGCAAGGATCTTTTTGTGGCCTGTCTCGGCAGAAAGCTGTTGATACCTATTTTCATACCCCTCGTGCAAAAGGGAAGCTGATTCCTTGTACTGAGTCTGAAGATCTTCTAAAGTATATTGAAGATCATCGATCATTTCATAGTAAGCCACGTTATTGGCCACAGCTCGATCAAGTAAGTCTTTCAAGTACTGATAAGCTTCTACTGCCTGCTCTGAAGCATCATGACCGAGGATGTCAGCAACTTCTGATACACTCAATTCTGTGTGACCAACCTTATAATATTCATGACATTGCTGCATCAGCTTTGTATCATTAACAGATAATATATTCATCCTGGCCAGAAACTAGCAGAGAAAGAAAAAGTAATCATAAAAAAGAAGATCCAGACAGAATGCAGATAGAAAAGAGACAGTCATATGGAAGAAAAGAACTCAAATTTTATTAGATCATAAGGCAAAGTTATAAAGATCTGGGTTACACTTGAAAAAGAAGAAAAATAGAAAGAGAATACCGAAAAACTTCACACCTTTTCCTTGTCTCCCAAGACTTTCTCGGGAGGCTGGGATGAGGAGCTCGGTTGCTCGGTGGGAACAACGAGTTGGTCGGCTGGAACTGGAACTTGTTCAGGAAGAGCAGGCCAAGATGAAAGCTCCTCGTCAGCAGGCTGGGTAAGGATGAGATCACCCACTACCATTGAAGATTCTTCGGAGGCAGCTTCATCCTCTTCTTCATCCTCAATAGCTGGGGGAGGACCAGGCAGATGTTGTTGAAACAGTTCTGAGTCCTCGCTCACCTTCAATTCTTGCAGGGCAGCAACCCAACCATCTCAGAAGTATTTCAAACTCCCATACTTGACCTGGGTCATCATTGTCGCTACCCCCCCTATCCCATCCTTTATCCCAACCGGTGCGGAAAGATTTTTCACTGCCATTTTTCTCTTCATTTTCTCCGAGGAGAGCTTCTCGGATAGAAGATCCTCGGAGGCTTTCAACTTGGCCTCCACCTCCTCCTTCTGGCGATTTACTTCTCGCAGAGGGGTTAGCTCTTCCTCAGCCGATTTCAACTTATTTTCAAGCTCCCCAAAGTTTGTGAGCTTCTCGTCATATTTTTTATTATCTCTCTCCAAGTCCTTTACTTTATTTCCCAACTTCACCTTCTCTGCCTCAGATTCAGCCAACTTCTTCTTCCATTCACCCCTATCCTCGTCATACTTTTTACGAGAATCCTTCAAAGATTGGGCCAAACCCAGAAAAGAATCCTCCACTCCAGACGAGGAGCTAGAAGCCTTGAGTGCTTCATCTTTCTTCACTATGGTGTTAAAGCAACTCACCAGCTGTAAAAAGAAGAAAATAATGATAAGTCATTGCAGAGACATATGTATTGATGGGAAGAAAGAAAAATTCAGGATAAGAGAAACTTATTGAAGCAATGTGACGAGTAGCTAGGGATGTCAGCATATCCCTAGACATGTTCTCCTCAATTCCTTGGACTTCAGGAATAGTCCAAGTCTTTACCGAGCTCATTGCAGAACTCGGGGGAATAATGGTTGGAACACCAGCTCCACTAACTTGGAGCTGGGGAATGGTTTCAGTCAAAGTGACCGAGGAAGATTTCTTCAGTCTCCTCGGTGGTAGTTCAACAGTCTCAACCAAAGAAGAGCTTTTGGTTGGGACCACTTCTACAGGAGCATTTTTCTTGCTCGGAGCCACTGGGGGCTTCTCGGCAACCTTCTGAGGAGAAACAGAAGGGGCAGCATCTATTTTCTTTATCCCCTTTGGGACGTCATTCTTATTTCTTTTTCCATCTCCAACAGAGGAAGTCTCTTCGAAGATAGCAGGAACTCTTCTTTTGCCCATCTTCTGACTTAAAGGAATGTGAGATTCTGGAGAAGAGTCCTCAGGAGTTGATGCTGGTTCACTGGTACTGACCACAGGGTGAGCAGTAAAGGATGTAGTATAACTCCTATACTGCAACAAATATGAAGCAGACCTGATGTGCTCGTCTGCAACTCTTCGATGCAAATTCTAGATATGTTTCAAATGTTTAATATTTACTTCTGATTCTTTTGGAGTTTTTCTCTTACTGTCAACTGCAAACAAATACATAGTGAAATATCAGTCATATATTTTGTTAAACACAATGAAATCATAATTTCAAAAATAAAATAAGATGAAAATAACCTATCCCATTGCCATATGGGGGGCATCCGGGACCTTGATATACTTCATCTCCAACCAAAGGGGTATGTTGCCAATTTTTGATAACTACCCTGTGTTCAAAATAATCCCTATTAGCATCAGGAAGATTGACTACTAAAGCTCTATTCAAAAATCTAGTTTTTAAATAATAAACATTGTCTAGAACAGCCCACCTATAACAGTACATAATCTCAGGAATTCCTATACGAGTTCCATGAGTTTGATTTAACCTATGCACCCCATTAACTATTCTCCATGTGTTGGGGGCTATTTTTGCAGGAACAAGATCGAAATACTGACAGAACTCTAAGCACAGAGGGTTCGGTGGAAAAGAAAATCCACATTCAGCAATAAAGAGACTGGGGAACCAATGTCCCTTAGCCAAATTAAAATAATTTGAAGGCTCAGAAAGATCCTCCAAAGTTACCCAAGACGTAATAGAGAAATCAGAACGGAGTTTCTCAAGAGATTCAATAATATAAACCATGGTGAATAAAAGAAATGAAGAAGAAGGAAGAAGATCTTACAGGAAAAAGGGAGATCTGTTAACGACGAACGAAAATAAGGATGAACGCACAAGAGAAAGAAAGACTATGGAAAACTCGAAAGCAGAAATTGGAAAAGGTAGAAGACGGTGATATTGTCTATGAAGTTTAAATACTTTGCCTTGGGAAATGGCGAAAGAAATGATTACAAAAAGGAAACTATTACGCTACCAGCGGCTAAAAGGACAAAAAGCGCATGAAGATCGAAGCGCTTATAAAAATGCAAAAAGGCGGATTCTGCGAATTTGGAAGGAAATTCAAATACGAAGAAAAGGCCCCCAAAACCCAGGAAGGTCATTTAATATTGCCATATACAGAGAAAGAATGTTCCATACTCCTCAAAGTTCGAAATATGAAACATTGGGGGATTCTGTTGATACCAAAATTAGTATGCTGATGTGAACGAATAATAAGAAGACACATGTCAATCTACGTGGAATAATAGCAACGAGGAATTTCATTCCCCCGACCTAGTCATACTCACTCCGAGCAACAGGTGTACTCCAAGGAACACCAGTCCTCCGAGGAACACCAGTCCTCCGAGGAACTCCAGCGCTCGAAGGAACTCTTGGATGACGAGCAACTAAGGCGGTTCGAGCTGCATCTCGACCACAGCATTGATTGCCAGATAATTAACAGTTCAACTATTCATTGAATGCTTATCATCTTAACGCACACGCTTGAAGAGCATTGAATGAATTACCCTTTCATATGTATATCATTTAATGTATAACCCTTTCAGAATATAGCCTCAAGGCTATAAATACATTGTATTACCCTCATTCAAAGGGACCGGAATTTCTTGATAGTACTTGTAATCGAGAATTCCCAAACACTCAGCAATAACATAACAGTGGACGTAGGCCCTTCATATAAGGCTGAACCACTTTAAAATTCTTTGTCTCATTTATATTTATCTGTGATTGAATTATTAGAGTAATCTAGTTTTTTACATCAACAGTACACTTTATATATTGTGATTAAAAAATCACATCAAAGAGTTTTATGGAGAAATCAAAAAATAAAATCATAAATTAATTTTAAGTCTACTGCTCAAAATTAAATTATTACCTCATATGATTATCGCAAAATATGAACCGCAAAAGTTGAGTCCAAATAAATACTGCACAATAAATTTAAACAATATTAGCTCAATTGTTACTAGATTCCATCGTAGACGATTCTTGGGTTGAGTCGCGGACTAGGTCACTCTCTTTAAGACGTTTCGCGGCTCTACCCTCTTTGTGTAGATAGTATTCACTCACGTCGTCCCCAGGATAAAACAAACCCAGAATCACTTTTGTATCATATAACCATGCACCGTAGTTATGTCTTCTAATACTCATTACAAATTAATTGCTCAATATCCGAAATTTCAGTCTAGGGGAACAAACCGTTCTAAAAATATTTGGGGAAATAAATATTTTCATGAAAAAAATATTTTCAGTCTTAGAGGGAGAGAAGAAGTATTTTTGTTTTGAATCCAAAACACCCGATTTTTCTTTCTTTCAAAACTAAATTCAAGTTTTTTTTTTCATTTCAAAACCACACTTGATCCCTTTTTTTCTTATTCTCTTCGTATATTTTTTTTGGGCGGGATGAGTCAATCCTCTTATAAAATGAAGGCAGTAAAGGGGTACTCAAGTGGATTTATAACAGTCAAAACTTTTGCAAGTGGGTTATCATTTTCCTTCCTTTTAGCCGAAAGTTGAGACAAGTGGGAATAGTGGGTGAATTATTTCTCCCAATTGTGTATTACTATACACTCTGATAACAGAATTTAATATGATTAGAATAAATTTTACTTAGTTATTCATAATAGAACATCACCGCTCTTTGAACATTTCTGTAATGAATACCTATGTAATAATATTCTGTGAAGGATTTGAAAAAATTATTTGTATAAACTCTTGTATTTTTCACCACCACGTTAGACTGCTCAACTCTCACCTCACACATGGTGAATAGATAAAAAAATTCTATTAGTCTATATTTGTGGTTTTTATTTATCTTTACTCAGTGCTGACAATCCTGTGAAGGATTTGTAGAGCTTTGAATTGAGTTTTTCAGTTTGGAATTCAGGGCTGTAGGCGTTGAAAAGTAATTGCATTAGTCAGATTCATCAAATGTTCCTCTTCTCCTTTTCATCATGCTTTTACTTAATGGTTGTTTTTCTGCTAAGGAATCGTGGAATACCAAAAGATGATTTTTTGCATTGTAATGTGATTTAACGGTATTTTAATCAAGTTGTTAATTTGAAAAAGCAATCACAAGAAAGGAAAACAAAATGTGATGTATGATGAAGTATGGGAAATAAAGTCATAGGAATTATAATTGACGTGTAGTATCTTACACATAGGCTATTTAGAAGTGATGAATTTTAATTCTTATTTTTATACTCACTAACTTAATGAAAGTTACATTTTAATTTTACATGTCAATTAAATGTTAAAGATGAAATATGAAAATTATTGGATCACAATCACTTGGCCTGAGCATTGGTCGAGTCTACACCTATTTTAATTGTAAAAACTACTTGCAGAATTTACAAAAAGAAATTAAGAGAGTAGAATTGGAGATGCTTTATTGATAATCGCACCATGGGCATCTTACATGCGTCCCCCAAATAACTGTTATGTCTACTATTTATTAAAAACAATTGTATAGAATTACAATTTATAATATAATTACAGAAATGAAACGAAATTACAGAAATGAAATACTTACTAGAATTTGCAGAAATAATATTAGAATAGAAGAAATAATCCGAGCCCTGTTTACAACAGTCTCCTTAAGAAAAATTTATTCCCTCCACAAAGTGTCAAAGGTAATGAATAATTATCTTCCAAGATAGAACGGATTTCTAAATTAATCAAGTAGCACGACAATGATTAATTTCTTCGAACACAATTCTGTGTTTATACTCAACCAGACCAAAGAGATGATATGCAAGAATGTATGCAGTAGCAATAGAAAAATGAATTATTTTCTGGGAAAAGTTGCAGCATAAATTCGAAATTAGGGGAGGGCAAATTTTTCAGTAGTCAAAACTGTAGGGGAAAGGTTTAATTTATAACTTTTGTGCTGACTGTTGGAACAGTCAACCGAAATTAACTGTCAAAAATAGTTAAACGAATTAACTGTTGACTGTTGGCAATAACTGCCAACAGTTTATAATTAATTAATTAATTTCGTAATTAATTAATAATTAAAGCCCAGAAAGTTAAATAAATTCGGCCCAAAAATGTAGGAGATTTTTAAAAGCCCAAGCCCGAACCGAGCAGAGCCGGTCAGCCGGACGGACGCGCGCGTGTGGACCTTTGACCGAAAGTCAACCCGTGCATAGCTTAGGTCATCTCCCCTTTAAAGAGTTGGGATACCCCAAGGCATCCAAGCCTTAGTCCATCATTTGGGTTTTATTAACTCATCAACTTTCCACTACTCTTCTAATATGGGACAAGAGTTAAAACATACCCAATTCATTAACTTTCATTGCTTTGTGAATCACTTTGGGGACATATTTATCATTCATAACTTATTAAAATTGGACATATGAATATACAACGTTAATCTCCTTGCGGAGGTGAACGCGTTCGTATATGGTCCCACGATTTTCGTAGTGTGGGTCTCACCTAAATTTGAGCTCGAAGTTGCTCAAAAATCTGTCCAAAAAAATCTGGACATCTTTATAATAGTCCAATTTTCCAACAATCCCCCACATGAATGAAATATCGCTATAAATAAACAGAACAGATGCTAATGCAGATGCAAACATAAGTTGAATAAAACTGAAGACTTATTGCATCGGGAGAAGTAGCCTAGTGGCCTTGAACTTTCCTTAGTGATATACTATCGGATTTACTTGGTTAATTAGTAGACTTCACGTCCTTGAACCGCCAACCGTTTTTGTATACCTAGACAACAGTATTCACATAACAATTTTTCAACACAGTTGGTTCTCACGTTTGTGTTCATTTTGGCCATGAACACCACTTGGTTCCGTGAGTATTTTAGAGAATATGCTTTTCATTATTCTCATAGAAGTGGCCCCCTTCTTACTCACGTAGGTGACTTTCATAAAGAGTATCCTGCAATACCCCACTTAGACATACTAAGATATGGATGTCATTAAAAGCATAACTTATCCTAATTTCGCGGCAGATATGCATTGTCTCATCTTTGGAATGGATAGGATTTAATCTCCTCCAGTGCTTACTGAATACAATGTAGTTCGGTTTGCCCATTGAACCTAGATCTTGGGATCTCCAGTCAGCTAGGTTGGGTTGCCACTATATTGATTCTTATTTATTTATAGGCTTTAGACCCGTTCATCTCGATGATCTTTCAACTTGCTCTCGATTTAAACCTTTCGTTAGTGGATCCGATATATTATCTTTTGACTTTACATAGTCAATTGAGATAATTTCATTTGAGAGAAGTTGTCTAGCGGTATTGTGTCGACGATGAATATGTCGTGACTTTACGTTATACATGTGATTTTGTGCCCTTCCAATCGTTGATTGGCTATCGCAATGTATACATATTGCGGGCACAGGTTTAGACCAATTTGGAACATCCTCTAAGGAATTTCGAAGCCATTCAGCTTCTTCTCCAGCTTTGTCTAGTGCAATGAATTCAGATTCCATTGTCGATCTAGCAATTCACGTTTGTTTTGAGGATTTTCAAGATACGGCTGCACCTCCGAGGGTAAACACATACCCACTCGTAGACTTAGAGTCTTTTGTATCGGATATCCAATTTTCACCGCAATGTCCTTCAAGAACAGCTGGATATTTTGAGTAGTGCAGTCCATAGTTTTGAGTATATTTTAAATAATCCAAAACTCTTAATATTGCTTTCCAGTGATCTCTTCCTGGATTACTCGTAAATCGACTTAGCTTACTTATTGAGTATGCTATCTCCGGTCGCGTACAGTTCATGATATACATTAAACTGCCGATAATACGAGAATATTCTAATTGAGATATGCTTTCACCATTATTTCTTGTTAGATATAAATTTACATCTACAGGTGTCTTGGTAGGACTAATATCATACTTTTTGAATTTTTCAAGTACTTTCTCTATGTAATGAGATTGAGATAATATAAGTCCATCCGATGTTCTAGAAATTTTAATTCCTAATATAACATTGGCGATTCCCAAATCTTTCATGTCAAATCTACTACTCAACATTTATTTTGTAGTTTTGACAATTTCCAAGTTACTACCCATGATAAGCATATCATCAACATATAGGCATACAATGACATATCCATTTTGAATGTATTTAAAGTAAACATATTTATCGCATTCATTAATTTTGAAACCATTTGATAACATTGCATTATCAAATTTTTCATGCCATTGTTTAGGTACTTGTTTTAATCCATATAGTGATTTAACAAGCTTACATACTTTTCCTTCTTGTTCGGGAGCTTTGAACCCTACAGGTTGCTCCATATAAATTTCCTCATCTAGTTCACCGTTTAAGAATGCAGTTTTTACATCCATTTGATGTATTTCAAGTCCATTAATAGTAGCTATTGCTATTAACATCCGAATGGACGTTATTCTTGTTACCGGTGAATATGTGTCGAAGTAATCCAACCCTTCCTTTTGCCTATAGCCTTTAGCTACAAGTCTAGCTTTATATTTATCAATTGATCCATCGGCCTTCAATTTCTTTTTGAAGATCCATTTATAACCTAACGGTTTTGAACCTGGTGGAAGATCCACTACTCCCATGTATGATTTTGTAATATGGATTCAATTTCACTATTAATTGTTTCTTTCCAATTGGAAGCATCGGGTAAGGATATAGCTTCTTTATACGATTGAGGTTCATTTTCTAGCAAATATGTTAGAAAATTCGGATCGAAAGGAGCTGAGGTTTTTACTCTTTTACTACGTCTTGGTTCATCCTCTATTGATTCAATCGGTTGATGAGTACCACTTGTAGTAGCTTGATTTGTCCTTTTAGAATGACCAGATTCTCGAGTCATGTTATACGGGAATTCATTTTCAAAAAATGAAGCGTCCCTCAATTCAATAACCGTATTTACATGAATATCCGAAATCTCAGATTTACAAACTAGAAATCGATATGCACTGCTATTAGTAGCATAACCAATGAATACACAATCCACGGTTTTTGGCCCTATTCTTACCTTTTTAGGTTTAGGAACCATCACTTTTGCTAAGCACCCCCACACTCGTAAATATTTATAGGAAGGTCTTCGACCTTTCCATAATTCATAAGGTGTCTTGTGAGTCTTTTTGTGAGGTACTTTATTGAGAATGTAATTAGCAGAAAGTAAGGCTTCCCCCCATAAATTTTGTGGAGCTCCTGAACTTAATAACATTGAGTTCATCATTTCTTTCAAAGTACGATTTTTGCGTTCAGCAACACCATTCAATTGAGGAGAATAAGGAGCGATTATTTGATGAATAATCCCATTTTCAGAACAAAATTCCTCAAATGGATATTCATATTCACCTCCTCTATCACTTCTAATAGCCTTTATCGTTTTGCTTAATTGATTCTCAACTTCATTCTTATATTGTTTAAATGCATTAATAGCCTCATCTTTACTATATAACATATATACATAGCAATATTTTGTGCAATCGTCAATAAAAGTAATAAAATACTTTTTTCCACCTGTAGTTTGAACAAACTTTAAATCACAAATATCGGTGTGAATTAAATCTAAAGGTTCAGTTATCCTTTCAATAGAATGGAAAGGTAATCTAGCTAATTTAGATTCCACACAAATTTCACATTTATGATTTTTATCAATATTAAATTTTGGCAAAAATTCCAAGTTAATTAATCTACGCAATGTATCAAAATTAAGATGTCCTAATCTAGCATGCCAAATATTAGATGACTCAATCAAGTAAGAAGAACTAACAATTTCATTCATTGAAACAGATGTTTTTGGGGTTACAGTAAGAACATTGAGTTTAAAGAGCCCCTCATTTAGGTAGCCCTTTCCTACATACATGTCATTCTTAGACAACACAAAGCGATCAGATACAAACACAAGCTTGAAACCATTTTTAGTCAGGTGAGATCCAGAAAGCAGATTCTTTCGGATATCAGGCACATGAAGAACATTGTTGAGAGTAAGCTCCTTCCCAGAAGTCATTTTTAAAGCAATCTTTCCTTGTCCCACCACCTTAGAAGTGGAAGAATTTCCCAAAAAGAGGTTCTCCTCATTTTCCAAAGGCTTATAGGTGGTGAACATCCATTTGTTTGCACAAATGTGTCGTGTGGCTCCAGTGTCCACCCACCATTCCTTGGTATTTCCAACCAAGTTACATTCAGAGACCATGGCAGAAAAATATTCATATCCACCAAATCATTGGCGATATTCTCACCCTCAGTTACATTTTCTTGAGAGTTATTTTTATTTTGCTTCTTAGGCTTACGACACTCGCTTGAGCGGTGTCCAGGTTTACCACAATTGTAACATTTGCCTTTGAACTTTTTCTTGTTATGTTTGGAAGTGCCTTCCCCATCATACTTTCGTTTGTTCTTCTTAGGACCTTCAACGACATGGACCTTCATTTCCATCGGATTCTTCCCACTTTTCTTTTGGGACTCACGGTTATCTTCTTCGATTCTCAACCTAACCACCAACTCCTCCACATTCATCTCCTTTCGCTTATGCTTGAGATAGTTTTTGAATAAATTCCAAGATGGTGGCAATTTTTCAACAATTGTAGCAACTTGGAAAGTTTCACTAAGTGACATTCCTTCAACATGAATGTCGTGAAGGATCACTTGGAGTTATTGCACTTGCGAGATTACAGATTTAGAATCAACCATTTTGAAGTCCAGAAAACGCCCGACGATAAATTTCTCCATCCCAGCATCTTCAGTTTTATACTTCTTTTCCAAAGAATTCCATAATTCCTTGGAAGTTTTGATCGTGCAATAGATATGGTACAATGTCTTGTTCAAGTAGGCCAAAATATAATTCCGGCATAGGTAGTCCAAGTGCTTCCAAGCATCGACAGCAGCAACCTTTTCAGCGTCATCTCCCTCTTGAATAGAAGGTCAATCTTCATATACAAACCTACCCAGTTGGCAGGGAGTGAGATAGAAGTACATTTGTCCTTGCTAACGTTTGAAGTCAGCCCCAATGAACTTTTTCGATTTCTCCCCGTGTGACATAAATCCGTGCAGTCACATTTGTGTTGGTGACAGTCACTTTAGTAAGAGTAGTGTTTGTACTTTGCAATTCCATTTCTGTTACAAAAACAGAATTTTTATCAATGATAAAATTCATACATAATAAATTAATCAAAACAGAATACACAATTCTGTGCACCAATTTCCTCTAAATATAGTACACAATAAATGAATTCAAAAAAAAATTCAAATGAAATTCAAAATTAAACTATAATATAAACAGAAGTTTATATACAATAAAATATATGTCACACTAATTTTTAATAATAAAAAGAATTCCGTACAAAACAGAATTATAATTCAAAGATTAAAAATTTTACATAAATAGATTTTAACAAAAATTCACAAATAAAATTTTATTTTGTAAAAGAGAATATAAAACAATATAGAAATTAATTTTTGTACCAAAACTGTTTTTATTAATTTCTTCAATAAAGTAATAATTTAATTCATTTTTTCTGTCAAAACAAATTTATTTTCAACAAATAAATTTCTATAAAAAAAAAATTTGTACACTACAAAACAGTAAAACAAAATAAATTTGTCTTAAGATTGTTATGTCTACTATTTATTAAAAACAATTGTACAGAATTATAATTTATAATATAATTACAGAAATGAAACAAAATTACAGAAATGAAATACTTACTAGAATTTGCATAAATAATATTTGAATAGAAGAAATAATCCGAGCCTTGTTTAAAACAGTCTCCTTAAGACAAATTTATTCCCTCCACAAAGTGCCAAAGGTAATGAATAATTGTCTCCCAAGATAGAACGGATTTCCAAATTAATCAAGTAGCACGACAATGATTAATTTCTTCAAACACAATTCTGTGTTTATACTCAACCAGAGCAAAGAGATGATATGCAGAAATGTATGCAGTAGCAATAAAAAAATGAATTATTTTCTAGAAAAAGTTGCAGCATAAATTCGAAATTATGGAAGGAAAAATTTTTCAGTAGTCAAAACTATAGGAAAAATGTTTAATTTATAGCTTTTGTGTTGATTGTTGGAACAGTCAACCGAAATTAATTGTCAAAAACAGTTAAACGAATTAATTGTTGACAATAACTGCCAACAGTTTATAATTAATTAACTAGTTTCGTAATTAATTAATAATTAAAGCCCATAAAATTAAATAAATTCGACCCAAAAATGTAAAAAAAAATTATAAGCCCGAGCCCGAACTGGGACGACCGAACGAACGGGCATGCTTGTGGACCTTTGACTGAAAGTCAACCTATACATAGCTTAGATTATCTCCCCTTCAAAGAGTTGAGATACCCCAAGGCATCCAAGAATTAGTCCATCATTTGAGTTTTATTAACTCATCAACTTTCCACTACTCTTCCAATACAAGAGTTAAAACATACCCAATTCATTTACTTTCATTGCTTTGTGAGTCGCTTTGAGAACATATTTATCATTCATAACTTATTGAAATTGAACATATGAATATACTACGTTGATCTCCTTGCGGAGGTGAATGCGTTCACATATGGTCCCACGATTTTCATAATTTGAATCTCATCTAAATTTGAGCTCAAAGTTGCTCAAAAATCTGGACAGCTTTATAATAGTCCAATTTTCCAACAATAACCCCTTAAGCCACTTGGCAGTTGGTATTTCCACCAAAAAAAGCCATTATGAAGTGAATAATAAAACGTCAATGTTGTCACACTCACATTTGTTTAAACTGTAAAAAAATGAAGACTAACCTATTTATACCAAAGTAGCTATTGCCAAAAATCAGGCAAGGTAACCTTATAAATGGACATGAAGCTTAAAAGCCCATAAAACCCCTCTATTAACTTGGGGTTTGCCCCCTGTTCTGATAAATGCCCAATTTGTACATAATTAATAAAGAAGAAAAAACAGAAATATAGATCGTCAAAACGAAGAGTAAATGGAACCATCTTCTTCCAACCAACCATCTTCTCCATGTAGTGCTGAGGATGATCATTTAGCTTTGAACATTACAAGGAAAAGTGCTGGGTTTCAATCTAAGATCATATGGTAGTGCTGGGTTTCAATCTATGATCATAGTCTAGGTCGCTTTGAAAGAGACTGTAGTGCTGAGGATGATGGAGAAGGTGATAGTGATTGGTCAGAAACAATCAACGAGGAGAGTGGTCGCAATGGTGCTGAATCTGATAATGGAAGATCATCATTTAGCTTTCTCTTTTGGGTTCCTCTCTCTTCGTTTTCTTCCTCTCCTTCAACTTTCAATACAAAATCTTTCAAGCGCTTCACATCTGAAAGCTTTACTGGCTTCACTAAAAAATCCTCTGCCCCTTCCTCCAAACACCTATCATCATGAAAAATGTTAAGAATTGGTTACTTTACAAGGCAAAGCAGTATTCATTACAAAATTAACACAAAAATGATAGACAGATAACAATTAGAAGATAAAAAATTATCGAGAAAACAACCAAAACCTAAATGAGATGGAAGGCCGAGTTCAATTTTTTAGACAAGGATATTATAATTTTCACTCGTTTAGATCCTATAAGCCTATTACATTAGATTGGCAGTGGAACATAACTTTGTTCAACACAAGCGTATGTTTTTTTCACCAGTAAACGGGAGACCAATAGCTCCTATCAGCCAATTGCAGTGGAACTTAGTTTAGTTCATTTCTGTTTGAGTTCTCCTATCCCTCTTTTTTCTTTTTTGCTGATGAAAAGGAATATATCATGCATAACAGGTTATGATCAAACATCACAGCTATTGGATATGAAAAATAATTAGTTAGGCATCATCAGATCTCCCAATAATTGTATTCAATTTATCAAAGAGAGGTACCAAAGTCCAAAATCAATCCCACATCTACCCATCCCAATTTATCACAGACTTTAGCGGGACAATTAGAATTTTTAATCGAAAATAGTCTAGGGAAATTTCTAGTCTTGTATTGTATACTAATGTTCTATTTAACGCATATTATGAACGAAATTACATTGACAAGATATAAATTATGGAACTAAGAAATTACCTATCAATGCGAGCCATAATGTTTTCCGAAGACATGATCACCACAGGTATATTTTTCAATGATGATGACGTCTGCTGAATAATAAACAAATCCGTTAGAAAGTTAACATCTAGGAACTTGAAACCATGGTTTGGTTTCTATGATGTTAATACAGGAAAATAATCAAACTTCAATCTCAAACGTCTAATTGAGACACGAGAAAACAATAACCTCCATTGAGCTGAAGCCTTAGACATAATTAACATAGTTATTTTTTCCCTTATACATTAATAAAAAAGAAGGAACTAATAAAACGAAATAACTAACCTTGATTTTCTTGAGCAGTTCATATCCTGTCATCCCAGGCATAGAATAGTCTGTCATGATCAGATTCACCTTCAAATCCTAAAACCAAACCATAAAAAACAACAAAAACCTTCAATGATACGGAGTTTATACAGTTTAATCGTTACCAAATCAAATAAAAAATTGCAATTTTCATATTTTCTTTTTCTTTGTATTCACAAGAAATAGGCTGTGTCTCTCTTTCTCCTTACCTCAAATTTAATCGAGCTCTTCTCCCCATCCAAACCAAGGTACTGTAGAGCTCTTCTTCCACTCTCCACAGCCGTTACTGTACATTCAAATCCAATCGACATCGGTAACGATCAATATATAGCAGCAGCCAATTTATAAAATAGAACAACCTGAAGGGTAGAAAAATACCTTTACAAGACGAAATTTTTAGCAATCGTTCAATAACCTTTCGATCAACCAGACTGTCATCAACAGCAAGAACATGTAGTTCCGGGGACTCTCTCCACATAGTTCTCGCCATTACCAAAATATGTTGAAGATACACCCACTACTTTCCAGTTTCGGTATATATATAAAAAAGAGATATATATATAGACATGGACATAGACATATGCAGGGATTGAGGAAATCTACTTTAAGAAACTAAAAGACTAAACTGAGAGATACTGAGATCTTTGAAAATCTTCCTCGCACAAACCCACTTGTCCCTTTGTCTGACAATATCCGATATAACTCAAATTCTTGTACTATTTATCGCTGTGTAACATATTTGCATTCTGAAAATATAGTATGACCGCGTTTTTCACGGTGGCCCCGAGGCTTTTGAACGTTGGATGGAGTTTGACCAAGCCCTCTGATTCGTTCGGTGGATATGATTACGGACCGTTGTGACTGCGTGTCATTTTAACATTCTCAGCTGAATATGCCGCGGGGCCTCCAAATAAGATTTTATTTTATTACGGATGTTATTGATAAAATCATATTAAATTTGATTAATGCAAAATCAAATCCTCTTATCCGATTTGTGCATCTATATAAAATTATGAGTGCTTCTATTGAAACTAAAATTTTGACAGAAATAACACGTGACAGCGTGTTAGTAGTGGGATTTTTAATCTCACTCGCTTGGACCCCACAAACTAACCAATAGATGCACTCCACCTCATTCAGTATCTCCACTTTCGGTCAAAATTTCGATTACAATATCATTTCTTTAAAATTATAGTCTTTTTAACGTTATATGTGTCCACCTTATTAAATTCATGTATTTAATTCTCCTAAAAAATTGGATAAAAAAATCTTCGTGAGATGTGCGTTATGTAATCTCTTTCTTTGGTAATTCATTCCCCTCTGTTTTCTATCTTTTGGGATCTTACCCTTTTGTTTTTTATCTCTTGGGATCCACTTCTTCTGCCTACTTTACCCGCTTTTAGTTTTGTCATTCTCACTCTCTACTTTGTTAGTCGGTTGATTTCTCCATGCTTCTAAAGTCATCTAATTCATTTGGGTTTCAGAAAATGCTTGTCCATATCCTCCTCCATTTACATCTACATAAATCTCTAGGGATATTCTCAATATTTAGAAGCCATTTCAATTCCTAAAAAAATTCATTAAGCCCCACTTACTTTTTGAACGACACTACAACACCCGTTCTCCGATCGATAAAAATTTACAGAGATACAAATTAAAACCTCACCTAAATGTACTAATATTTTCCATTATAAAGTCCTTAGTTGGTTAGAACATTGAGAAGATTGAGAAGATTGCAAATCATTTTGATTGTGCTCCTACGACCAGGTCAGGACCACCTAAGATTTAGTGTGTTTGGAAACAGTCATTATTGCTAAACACGTATTCTCTATTTATCTTTTCCTATTTCTCGTGAAGTATTCACTCATTAATTCTCCGTCCTCATCTCTTATATATTCCTCCTTCATCATCAACAACTAATCTTATATATTTCTCCATATATAACTAATCCCTACACTACTCATGTAACTTACAACTAACCATCTCTCTCTCTCTCTCTCTCCCCAAATGGATGATACCCTGATAAGAGTCAATTCATCAAATGCGTCATCAGTTACTTTAATAGTAGAGAGCAAAAATGGTGGAGAACAAAGAAGAAAAGTAAAAGTAATTTTTTCGATCTGGTTTCAAACAAATTTATAGAGATTGTGTATTTTTTTTCCTTTGTCAATGTTCTTTGGGTTGAGTTTTATGATGTGTTGCACATCACTAAATTACTAGCTATAAATAAAATGTGGCAGATCGAAAATGTCAAAGCTGCAAGGTTGTGTTTTATTGGTATTAGTGCTTGAATTTTCAAGATTGTTTTAATTTCTTTTCTCATCTCCAAATTTGAGATTATGTTGGTGTGTCTCCTTTACAATATGTAAATATTGATCACCATGCAATCCTTGTTGTATCAATACTGATGGAATTATGCTAATATTAGGCCTTTCGTCAAATTTATCACGTTTATTTTTAGGAGATTACAAATGTTTACTCCTACTTTTTTTAATATATGTGTGTTTAATCCCATGTCATTATTTTTTTTTGGTCCTATATATTTACACTTGTCATTTTCTGTAAAAAGTGGCATGAGCTTGGGAGGTTAGATGGAAGTTGAGGGAAGTTTCGGGTGGTTATGGGACTTAAAACAATTTAAAAAATACATGGGATGGGAGACTAACAAAACTTTAAAAATTGGACTAAAACCCAAAAAACTATATTTTTAGTTCAATCTCTTAGTGCCTTCCCTATCAGAAAAAATATTTTACCACCTTCAATGAAAGAAATCTTTAGTACGAAATGAATGTAGTAGTATCATTATACTGCATATTTTTTAAAATACTTATAGATACAGACAATGTTCTAAAAAAACGCGCCTACGCTTGAGGCTTGGAAGAAACCCACCGTTTTAAGATTTTAACGCCTTATTCTTGGTAAAACCCTTAAGGTGCACTTTTTCCCAAAAACAACAATGCTTTAGTGAAACGATGTCGCCTTTTAAAGATTTTTTTTACAAATCGGACCATTATCTTGTCCAAAATGATCAAATAGTATTATAATTTGCAAATATTCAGACATATTTTTATGATATGTGCAATTTTGTGTATTTTACTAGCCTTTTTATGGTAAAAAAATAGTAAAATATATTAAAAATACTTAAATGCATTTTTACGCCTAAGGCTCGCCTAAACTTTTAAGACTTAAGGCTTGATCTCCACGCCTCAATCACACCCCGTTTTTTTAGAACCTTGGATACAGACAAACATAAGTAAAACAGGAGTATAGATTCAAGAGTATTCCATTCCGTGTTATAGTAGTTGCAAACTGGTACCTTGTATGATGTTTAACAATTTTTCATGTGAAATGTAGTTTTCTTTATTGCCTCAATGTCTTTGTTAAAATAATATTATACATTAATTATATAAAATAATTTTAATCGTCCGGGTATTGTGCGGGTTGAATGCTAGGTTTTCATCAATATGGAAGAGTCACCTCTCCACAAAGACATTTATAAGGTGTTCATATCTACTAATAAGGTTTTGGTTGGAAAATGTTTGTCAAAATTCGTTTGAACTAATCATGCAAAGGGTTTTTGTTTAATGTTAGGAGTTTTATTCTGGAAGTAATATAGTCATGTTCTTCTTTTAAAAAAATTAAAAACGAGCTTAGTGTATTAACACGTTCCACTGAAGCAAGTGTCGATGATGGCATGGAGTTTGGCTCCACGAAGTAGTAGCCTTACGATGGTGGCATTGATATCATCATCTACTATCTTTCCAGCGGTCATATAGTCAACTGGGCACAAAAATTCATCAAAACCTGTTCAGTTTTATTCATGAAAGAAGAATTTGTTAGAAGCGAGGCCTGGAATCAATAACTCCACACTTAATGCTCTCATTTCAGTAAAATGGAAGGTATGTTTTATATATACACGAGGAAGTGAAAAAAAATGATTTAGCAAACTATGTATTTGGTTACCAGACAGCACGGGGCCAGCCTTTCAGCTGTAATTTTTGTTAAAAAAACCATTTTTTTAGAGAAGCGCATTGAATCATGTATTTTGTTACAAACCGCTTGGGTCCTTTTAGCTTACGATTTTTGGCGACACCCTCTTTGGAAGACGATGCAATAATTGAGGGAGTTGTGAAGAATCTCTTGCACTTCATTTTAAATAATCAGCTGAGATATTGGGTGGTGAGATTTTAGTAAATGTAGTTTTTAATTAACATCAAGTGTGGTTGGCTTGGTTGTAGGATTTGAGTGATGAAAAAAATACATATTTGGAATGGAAAAGCTTCAAAAGCCATAGATGCATATAAGAAGGAATTGGAAGAATGTGATAATAAATTTGCAGCAGAGAGTTCAAATAACTAACAACAGTGAAGATTTTTGAAGCCATTCTAATGTTCAAATGGTTCTCTCGAATATCTTGCATGGTTTACAATCAACTTTTACCTAATTTCGTTGCCTTTTCTTTCGCCTAGATATTGAAACCGACTGAAATTTAATCGATGTTCAAGAGTTTGTCTAAATATTTATTAGATACTTTTATTTGTCTCTTTATATTTATTAAATAATTCTTTCAATAATTTTTGGGTTTTCCATATCTTTTGTTTCAGTTTTCTTAGTTTTCTAGCCATTGTGTATTTTTTGGGTATCTCACTTTGAAAATGCAATAAATATAGTAATACATAAACTAAATATATGTTAATATGTTGTACATAAAAAAATATCGAATAACCTATGTGTAGACACGAAGTTCTTACATATGAACTAAAAATTTGGCCACGCATCGCGTGACCTGCATGCTAGTGTGTTATGAAGTTTATGGTAATGTTAAATTACAATAAGAAACTACATAGAATTCAATCATTTGTCAATTATTTATTGTGGTTCTTATATATTAGTCTCGTTAAAAGAATTTTGGATCATTTATTGTTTGAGGTACATTTGTTTATAATAATTGAGACTTGGGGTACGCAAGTTTCCGTATTAATTGGTCAGTTGACTCACTTGACTGTTAGTTGACCAACCTTTTTAACTAAAAAGATAATTTTAACCCCGAATACATTAATACATAGATAAGAATATTACAAAACTTTTTTATATATAAAATATTTTTTATATATAAATTGTTTTTATATATAAAACTGTTTTTTATATATACACTTTTTTTAATATATAAACTGTTTATATATATAACTGTTTTTTATATATAAGTTGATTTTTTATATATAAATTGTTTATACATAAAAATATTAACGTTTTATAAGAAAAAAATGTTTACAAACAGTTTTTTTCATATAAAGTATTTTATATAAACTGTTTTTTTCAAGGTTCTAAAAGGCGCGAGGCGTGATCAAGGCGTAGAGGTCAAGCCTTAAGCCTTATGAGCCTAGACGCGCCTAGGGGAAGCTTATGCGTAAAAAGGCATTTTTCCTTTCTTTATTATTTTAATTATTCCAAGGCTAGTAATATAATAAAATAGTACATACCTTGAATTTTGAAAATATATCCATATGTTTGGTAGCCATCTTTCTCATATCCATGCTCCATAACCAATATTTGTCAACTAATCATTTGTTTTTTAAAAGAAAAGTGTGCCTCAAGCCTTTTACAAAGAATAAGGCGTAATAAGGCGTAGGTGATGCGTTTCTCTCAAGCCTCAAACTTAGGCGGGCCTTTTAGAACAGAGGTTTTTATATATATAAATATTTTAAAAAAAATTAAGCAGTTTTGTCATATAAACTATTTTAAAAAAATTCCAGCATTAGTAAAAAATTCTAGCATAATTCCAAAAAAAAAAATTAATTCCAAAAACAATTCCAGCGTAAGTAAAAAATTCCAGTAAGTTTAAAAATGATTTAATTAAAATAAAAAGTTTATAAAATGATTTTAAAAAACTGTTTAAAAAGGATTTTCGGTTAAAAGTATGATTTTCAAGATGTTTAAATATGTTTATACGAAGAAAATTGTATTAAAAAAATATGATTTCCAATTAAAAATGCTTATAAATGTTTAACAGGAGAAAATCATTTAAAAATATGATTTTCAGAACAAAATAAATTCCCAAGAAAAAAATCCAACAAAAGAATTGATTATAAATTCCAACTACAAAAAATTTGATTTGCAACAAAATAAAATATAATTCTGTAAAAAAAAATTCTCCCCAAAAAAATATAATTTTCAACAAAACAAATTTGTTTTCCATTATTTCCATCCAGAAATATATTTGCAAACAAAAAAAAATATGAAAATAAAACTGATTTAAGTCAAAAAATAATTTCTAGCCAAACTCCAATATTAAACTGTTTAAAAATAAATTTTTAAATGATTTTCAAAAAAAGAAACTGAAATCAGTCGTTGAAACCTCCGAATCCTAAATCGAAACCTCCCGCCAAGAAATCGAACTCCAAACTGAAACCTCCAACCAAACTGAAAATTCCAAATCCCAAAACCCAAATTTCCAGCCAAACTCAAACCTCCGGCCAAAAATCAAACTCCAAATCCCAAACTGAACTCAAAATTGAACTCCAACACCCAGATCTAAAACCTCTGGCGTGGTGTGGATTTCAGAGAAGAAATTAGAGAATCCCCCGTTAAGAGAGAGAGAGAGAGAGAGAGAGAGAAGAGAGAGGATTTGAGGGTTTTAATTGAAATAGGGTTTAGGTTTTAAATAAGGGTATAAGGGTATTTAGATATGAGGATATAATGGTAAATGACAATAGGAGATGACAGTGTAAGACGTCAGGTAATAAAAATCATTAAAATAACACCCATGTAACTATAATGCAAACTAGTGCACCCTAAGACCCAATTATCACGAACAAATGTACCCCAAATAATAAATGACCCAAGAATTTCTATCATATCAACTTTATTAATGTAAAAATTAATAAATAAATCATATTAATTTATTTTTAAAATATACAAGACTAAAATGCCCTTATATTATAAAAAAGATTAAATCCTGAATTATCTATCAACATTACCACTATCACCACCGCTACTACCACCATCTGTTGTCGCCGCCACATGCCCTTGCCACCACCACTACATGATGACGACGCCACCGCCTGCCGTTATCGCCCCTGCCACCTCTATCAGATTCACCACCACCACAACCACCATATTATTTTGGTACAACTATCATCGTTGTTCTTTCGACCACCTTTCTCACTTCCTCTACCGCAATTATATTTACTAAAAATTTTGAAGAAGAAGGCAAACTAAAAATATTTACTCCGAGTGTAAAATCTGCATATTTTTCCCTTTGTTGTAAGAAGACGAAGAAGAAGAAGAAGAAGAAGAAGAAGAAGAAGAAGAAGAAGAAGAAGAAGAAGAAGAAGAAGAAGAAGAAGAAGAAGAAGAAGAAGAAGAAACTTACTATAAATATTTACTTTGATTGTAAAATATGGACATTTTTCCATGTATTGTTCTTCTTTTCTCCATGCTCTGCTCTTTCTTAGTAAATATCTAATTTAGAGTGTATATAATCACTCTTTTAGAGTAAAAGTAAATATATACTAAATGAACAACATAATACCAAACCCAACTAAACACACATATTCACCAATATGTCTCTTTCTCACCAAAACGCACACGTACATATATACACCAAATAAACATATACACGCCGAATACACATAATAAATATTTATAGTGAGTGTATATATTTACTAAATAAGAAAATCAAATGAATGCAAATATTTACTTCCAATGTATATATTTACTATCACAACAAACTAACCTTAACTACATTCTTGAAATGTTCTTATTCTCCAATTTGTTCTTTATCTTTTTGTAAATATCAACTTGGATTGTCAATATTCACGTTTTGAGTTCAAAAATGAATATTTCACTAAGTAAATATTTACTTAAGCATATCTATTACAGAACACAAAAAATCACCTATAGCAAAAAAACATCAATAACACTTTTTTAACACTCCGTGATTGTTTCTCTCTCCTAATTCCATTAAAACAAACAATCACACACACATACACAATCACACATATATATACATTCACAAACATACACACTCCACATATATATCTACACGCACACCCATACACATATAAACACACACACACACACACACACACACACACATATATATATATAGAGAGAGAGAGAGGCCCTTCTCATGCGGACTCCTTAAATTACACACTTTGGTACGGGCTTAAAAACAGAGACCAAAACCTTAACATTTAACCTTCTCCATTTCACACGCACAAAACAATTCACTTTTACCTCCACATTATATCTTGTCCCTCCATTCCAAATTGAAACCATCCCTACCCTTTGTCGTTTCTCCCAACTCCGACCAACAACACTCCCGTTGGATCATCTTCCTCAAGAAAGGAAAAAAACTCATCTGCGAATTTTGTTTTGTATGAACCCATTGTTTGTTTCGTTTTTTCCCAAGACCCACATCCCTTGTTGGGCCAACCCATATAGAAGCTTGGTTGTTGAGGACGGTGAATAATGTTGATTTCTTGCCCTCCACCGATGTGTAGCTCCAGCATGGATTCTACTGGCACGGACCCAATCTATAAGATAGAGGGTCATTTACGTGGTGGTTGTTTTGTGGGGATGATTGTCGGAGGAAGAGACGATCACCGGAGAAGAAAATGAGAGGGAATCGGGGAGTGAGGCAGGGAAAAGAGAGAAGAAAAGAGAAATTTTAAGCCCGCATCGAGGTCTGCATTTTTGGGGGTCCGCATCAGAGAATTTTTCTATATATATATGGTCATTTTGATTTAACCCCCAAATATTAATGTCTAATATGACTTAACCTATCGCTTTCATAATCCTTTAACTTTGTTCCAACATATTGGATTAAGTCTAATTTTACATTATAAAAAGGGGGTAAAATCAAATAAATCCTCCTGTTTTGATTTAATATTTTGAGATACCCCCTTGTGTAGGGGGCTATATAAAAAAGATTAACAAAGTGGGGCTTAAGTTAAAAAAACTCATATATGTATAATCGCACACATATATATGCACGTGCACTCACACACACATAACACAACAAATCGGGGATCTATTTAGTGATCGCAGAGAAAGAAAAAAGAGAACAAGTGAGGGAGAGATGGAAAATTAAAAAGTGACGGTGCGCAAATCGGTTGAATATGCAAATTTTGGTTTAATGGGTATAATAGACACTTTTAGTTTAACATGTTTTGAAAATAGGACTATTATAGATTAAAAAAAGTCAATAGGACTTAAATGAGGATTTATTAGTCAAATATAACTAAAATAAAATTAACACTTATTTCTCGGGGCATTTTACATCAAGCTTATAATTTCTTCTTAAACTTTGTATATTTAATAAAACATGTTAATTAATTTATAATCAGTAACACTAAAATCACTTAAATATTGGAGCAATTAATGTTTAGTTAAAAAATAAATTTCAATATCTGTAATGTCATTATCACATATATAGTGATATTCACTTCATACCTAGTTAATGTAACTCTATATAGGCTAATGTAAGTATTAAAGATAAACATTATTGTTGAAAATATTTTAGACTAAGATATTTAAAAAATATATAATGAATTTTTGGTTAAATGCAAATTTTTTAAATATATTTTTTTAGTTATATAGTGGCATTAATTATGCACATAAATTGTTAAGTCATCATCATCTAGATAATGTGAATTATTTCGACATACCACGTTGCATGTTTGGCATTGTCATGATATACCACGGATAGTGTAACATTGTCACGTCAATTTATCATCTATCACAATTAATGTTCGATTTTCAGGATAAATGTGTTTTTGTTAGATGTGAAAATAAGGTTGATTATAAATTAGGTTAAAACATTATATAATCCATTTTTAATTATATTTTAGAAGTTTGGAAAAAAATCATAGTTATTAATTTTAAGTTCTTAACATAAAATAAACCTTACAAATGTGACGTGATAGAAATAATACAATAAAAAATTCACAACTAGAGAAGAGCGTTGAAAATTTTATTTTAAGAATGTTCACCATGACTATCTTCCATGTTAATAAGTAATAATTGTTAAATATTGTACGTATATATTTATGTTAATTAGATTTTAATCCCGCGCGATGCGCGGGAATTTTTCAAATCTCGTATAGAAATACTAAAAGAAACATGTTATTTAAATATTATAGAAATATGTATCTAAATATTTTTAATGAGCAAAATTTTATATTACTTGAAAATTACATAAAAGTTGGATATAAATTTACATAAAAACTAATTGACATGAAATCCACTTATATCTAGTAAATAGTATCCAACTTTTAATGATATACTACTCTTTTAATGGGAATTGTGCTAAAAATAAACTTGATATAATTCTAATCGAGTAGCTCTGAGCACAATGATACAACTTAATGTTGGAAGCTATATAATGGTGAATATTTTATAATTTGGCCATAGTCTAAAGCAACCTAATTCTGAATGGTGACAAAAATTGAGATATAGCATAAAATAATTAAATCATCGATTTGGTTGAGTAACAATGTTTCTTTTATTTAAGTTAAAAATACAAATACATTTCTTATTATAAAGTGATCAAACTTTGTAGTCAAACAAATATATAAATATAGTTAACTTCTCAAAGAAATATATATATATATATATATATATATATATATATATATATATATATATATATATATATATATATATATATATATATATATATATATATATATATATATATGAGAAGGCTCACCTACATCATGCTCTATACATCATTCATACACCACACCTAGTTGTAGGTCCTAAAAAACTTTTTTTTTCAAATTTTTTTATTTTTCTCTTGAAATTAACCTTTAAATAAACCCATGTTCAAAAAATTAGGTCAAAATACGTTTTGTAGCTATTTTTAAAAAATCCACAAAAAACTGCTCAAAATATATTATTTATAAGGGTCTGCGCCAACAGTTTTTGATGAATTTTTTAAAAATAGCTACAAAATGTATTTTGACCTAATTTTTTTAATATGGGTTGATTAGAATGTTAATTTCAGTAAAAAAATACAAAATTTGGAGAAAAAGCTTCTTAGGGCCTAGAACTAGGTGTGCTGTATAGATCATGATGTAGGTGAGCCCCCCCCTCTCTCTCTCTCTCTATATATATATATAAAATATCTCATACATACCACATATGAAGTCCACCAATGCAGATAATTTTTTTTTAAATAGTAAAAAAATATTTTTTAGTTGATTTTTTTGGTATGGTGTTTAAACATTTCAAGGGAATCCACAAAAAAAAAATAATTCAAAATAATTTTTTTGTTCTTTTAAAAAACTGGACAAACTATGTGAATTTTTCAGCTCTTAAAAACTAGCATAGTTTAACCATTTTTTTTAAAATAGCAAAAGAAATTATTTTAAGCTGATTTGTTTTTGTGAGGTTCCCTAAAATGTTCAAATACAACAAAGAAAAAATGAATTTAATTTTTTTTTACTATTTAAAAAAAGTAGTCCGCACAAGTGATATGTATAAATGGTATGTATGAGAGCACGCATATATATATAATGGATTCAAAGAAAAAACTAACTCTTCCTCCCCTCTCTTAAATTTCAAATAATATAATGGATGCGCCGCGTGGTAAAATTACTTTAATAGACACCCTTTTTAAATTTAGACTAACTTGCAACCCGCACGATGAGCAGATATATTATAAAATTGATAAGAAAATTCAACTAAAAATTAAAAATAAATCAGATAAAGAATCAACTATGTGTACATATATAAAGAGAGCATGCAGATCCATTGGTTGATAAAATATTGATTCAAAAACGTTAAATTGGTTTCCTACTAAAAAAAGAAACAACCCATAATTTAGGTTATAACTATTTAAAGTCAATCTCACCACAAAGTGCAGAACAAAGGAATTGGGAGGTTCGTACATTTTGTGACAATTAAGAAAAATATACCCACATGGTTTGAGACGAAAATCTGAACTGTGCCAGCTTCAACAAAAAATTTCATCTCAAACAATCCAAATACAATTAGTACAAATGTGATAAAAATTGATATTATTAGTTAATGAGATGAATTACCAATTTAAATACTTTATTAACCATGGTAACAACACGAGTTGTCCCCTGTTGGGTAGAATTATTCGTGAAAATGTTTGTTGATACATTACACCAAAACTGCCTACTTGTCAAGGTCTAAAATTGTGACAAGTCAAAATTGTTAAGGTCTTTGATCGTGACAAGTTTGGGGATGACAACTGACCTTGTCACGATCAAAGATCGTGATAAGTTCATTAGAATTGTCACGGTCTTTGACCTTGACAAGTTTGTCACGGTCAAAGACCCTGACAAGAAACTAAACTTGTCACGGATTTTGATCGTGATATTTCCATGATAAATAAAAATTGTCACGCACTTTGACCGTGATAAGTCCGTGATAAAAAAAACCTTGTCACGGTCAAAGTCCGTGACAATTTTGGGCAGGATTTAAAAAAACTGTTGGGCAGTATGGCCACTTCCACTGCCCAGCAGTATATTTGTACCTATTATAGCAAACTTATACCTGTCCAAACAATATATATCCAAATAAAATAGAAATACAAATATCCTTATCCAAACCAACAAGTACCAAATCAAGAAAATACAAATATAATCCAATATCCAAATAAAATAGATAAAAATAATGTCATGGCATAGGGTCTTGAGCAAGTTGGAGGAGGAAGGAAGGCCACACGACATATGCATTGGCACACCCCTTAATTCGTTGAACGTCGCATTGTTCTTGCAACCACAAATGTGAGTTCTCCTTTTCGGACACCACATGCATGACGAGCACCCTTGCCTCAATGTCTTGGAGGGTACGTCCATAAGCCACCATACCCGGGAGGAAGCTAGGGTCCCTTAACCCCCTCACTATTTGCTCCCCATAATATATGTCGAGTAGAAAGACGCTCGGCCAATAGATTATTGACATAGGCCGCTCGACGGGGGTCAAGATGGGAAATGGACCATATGGCGGCAAGTCCGTGCGTATCGATGATGAAGCAGTGACGTCCTCATCTACCTATACCTCATTCTTTTTCCCCTTCTCCTTGCCCTTGTCCTCATCGGAGGTGGTCCCCAACTGACGCTTCATGAAGGCGTACATATCTAAGACCGTCGCCTCCAACTTTGATAGCTTATCGTCATGGGTGTCCACTTCATGAGCCAACCCGATGTTGCTCGTCTCCATTCCGATGATCCTCGACTTCCCCACCCACGAGCTCACCTCCTAGTCCTCCCCTTGCAATCCACCTCGGGCACTTGACTGAGTGCGTCCGTAGCTAAAGATTCTTTGTCGGCATCAGATTGCGACTCATGCACTTCCTTAAGCTTTGCCTGAAATAACAAAAAGTACACGATTAGTTAATTAAGTAAATAAAAAAATTATAACGTAATTAAAAAAATTAAATATTTATAACATACAATCGTGGCTGGGACGCTCGGGGACACCTCCTTGTCCTTTCTCTTCTTTGTTCGAATTACCACATAGGCATCTAACCTATGTGGCCTACCCCCAAGGCACTCCCCGTCTCCTGAAATAAAATAAAGCAAAATTAGTAAGTAACGCAAAATAATGCTATATTAGAATAACATAAAACTAAAATTAAAGAAAAATAAAAACTTATCATCTTGTGCTCCACCTCGGTGTAAGACGTCCACCCGGAGTAGTGCATGTCCAACATTTTGGCCCGATTTTCCCTCCCCGATTGGCAATATGCCAATTGCCACTCATCGATCTCATTGTCGATAAACTTTTACCACTATGCCACTGAGATCAGCTCCTTCGAGGGGACGGTGTCACGTACTCTCAGAATGGACTCTCGGGTCTTCCCAAAGTATCGTGCCCGCATATTCTCCTTTCACGTCTTATATTGATCCCCCAACTGTTCTAACCTGGAGTAGCGGATATGTGGGGTCAGGCCGAATTATTCCTGTCAAGCAAATACAAACCAAAAAGAAAGCAAATGTTAGTTGTTTATAAATATAAATATAAATACACTACCTAGTAGGCACTATACCAAAAGTCGAATACCAATTTCAATTTCTAATACTAATTTCAATTTCAATTTAAAATACCAATTTCAATTTATAATACTAATTCCTATTTCCTCCATCTCCTCTAAAGGGTAAGTGGCCCTATCCCATTCAAGACCGCATGTTTCAGTAATATACTTAACAGCTCACGCACATTGTTCCAATTTGAGGAAAATTCGGCAGCATATTCCCATAATTCTGCAAGTACATGACATAGATTCGCAAGTGTAAGTGTTATTTCAATTTATCAATTAAAATAACACTTAACATCGCAAGTGTAAGTGTTATTTAACAAATTTACGGTTTCAAAGAAATCAAACCCAGTAAAAGCACGACTAATCACAGTGGAATCCCCCGAAGAAGAATTTGCAGAAAAGGTAAAGGAGGTTATGTCTGAAGTTTAGAATAGACCCATCCACTTTCCTTAGATCAGGAGGATGGAAAGCTACTGTGACACCCCGCCTAATTAAATATCGAATGATCAGTCCTTTATTAAAATTAAAACATAATGTTCGGTGGGTTCATTCTTAGCATCACTATCGAAAAAATTAATATTATTAATCACCTAATAAATAATTAAGCTAAGTAAACATTTTCCCATTTAATTATACCCAGTTAATCTATTAATAAATTTTCATTCTTTAAAATATAAGCTACTCACATTCCGCAAGAATAACATAAATACTGGACATGAATCAAATACTGAAATAAATCAGACTGGATAAAATATTACAGTTATAAGTCTAAAACTAATAACCCGTAAAATCCGCAAGTGTAACTGAAATAAAATACTAACGTAAACTGAGTACAATCTCTAATAAAACGAATAAGGATGGGCGAAACATGCCTTAAGAGAAAAGTCTGAAAAGGAACAGAAAAAACTGATAGAGGCGTCTGGTCGAGGTGTAAACAGAGCGTCTGTGTAATACGCTAGTCGTTGTTATCGGCTTACAACCTCGACCAAAATGGCGCCGTTACCGGGGAGTGTTTGTTATATGTTATAACCGACTTACTACTTCGTAAAAAAAAGTAAAAAATAAATAAATAAATAAAAAAGAAAAATGCGTGTCATGTTTTTGAATTGCCCACTTTGAAATGTCTTATTTTAACTCTTTTGGTGGATTTAATTGTTATGCTAATAGTGACGAGGAGAATGAACTCACGATTTATGAACATTGTATCAATATCACTAAAGATAATTCTCATAAATACAAGCCTAGTGCTAAGGCAATCCAAATTTATCAAAATCAATTGCTTGAAGAAGAACGGCGTGAAAAAGAATATAGGGAAAAATCGTTTTTGGGAGATGCATTATTCGAATCCAATGATGATTTTTCTTCCGATATTTTTGAGATTAAAGAATGTTTTCAACCAAATGAGGAATCCAATGAAGAATCACTTGAGCTTTAATTTATGTCCTCACCATTCTCATTCACTATTATCGAACCATTAAATCCATCATAAGAAATGGATGAATGTCTTGAGGATGTTGATTCGATTCTTGTATGGGAATGTTTTTTTGAGATGCTTCATCTTACGGGCCATACACTTAGACGTGTTACTCCACCAGACCCAACTGAAAATTTTGGGGGAGACGATTTTGAGGACAAGGACTCAATGCTTAAATTATTTTCCAAGATGGACTCTTTTTCTGTTTGTGTGATTCACTTGCCATACTACTTAAAAAATCTTTGGAACGTGATTCTATTTTTCTTGGATCCCAATGGTACTTGTCCCCCAATGCACCCAAATCCTTCATTATTCCCCTAAATTTTTTAATAGGCGGTGATTCATTTCTTCCACGTTGCACATGCCTTCCTTTTTTTCCTACGGAATTCTTATTTTTCGAACGTCATGCTTTCTAGTGAGGGTACACCATTAATCCCTCAAAGTCAAATTATATTTTGGGTGGACCCTCAAAATTTTCAACTTCTAGTGTATGAGTTATTAGAATTTTAAATCGTAGGTTGTACATAATTAGCTTTTTCTTTTTCCTTTTCTTTTTTTTATAGTGTAGAGTAATTAATTAAAGTTTTTGTTATTCTTTTTTGTTATGCTTGGCTCTAACATATTTTGTAGATTCAATGGACTCGCACTCATGAGGGATCACTCCATTTGGGTAATGTCTTTCTTTCCCTCTCTTTATGTTGTGTTCTTGATTGGCATTGAGGACAATGCAACATTTAAGTTAGGGGGTGTGGGATATTCTTCCCGTTTATTATTTAGATTCATTGATTCAATCACATATTCTTTCCAAGTGTGTTTTTTTTAGAAAAAAAAATGAAAATTTTTGAAAAAAAAGCCAAAAATATTTTTGTTCAAAATAAATAAAAATTGGAATTTAAAATTTTCAAAAATATCACCTTTATTCTATTTAAAGTTTCAAATTGTTACAATCAAAATGCACTAAGCCAAAATTGACCGAAGATGGAAATTGAAAGAAAATTGACGACTTAACGAATAAGTGTGGAGATTTATCAAACCCGGTGAGATTTCTAGCGTTTCAATTTTTTTTGAGTTTTTAAATCAATCTAAGTTTATGATTAACTCAAAGTTCTTTTCAGCGTTTTAATAAGTCGTTGATGATCTCAATCCTTTGTTTTGTTCGGTTATAGGAAATGTATGAAATGTTGTCTCGAAATTCGTGCTAAATATATCTTTAAGCTTAATTAATCTCGGTATGCATATGGTAATGTGATGAGCAATTTGGACAATGAAGTAGGCCCTCGTTTGTTACCCAAAAATATTAGCCATAAAAAAGTTGTGAAAAATAAAATTATCCCTTTGCAACCCACTTTGAGCCTAATATAATCTTTCCCTTTCGTTTGATAACCTGAAAAACCCAAATAACCCGAAATTGTGAAAATTGAGAAAATTCATCAAGTAAGTCCAAATTGTGCAAAAAAAAAAAAAGCTGAACAAAAAAATAGTGAAAAAAAAATGCTCAACAAAAAAATAGTGAAAAAAAAAGAAAAAAAAAGAAAAAAATGAAAATAGAAAAAAGAAAGAGAAAAATGAGCAAATGCCCGAAAAAGCACAAATGGACGTCATCAGGACATTTTCCAATTCCGAACAATTCGTCTATTCTCAATTTTACCCTTTACACTTAACCCGAAAAGTCCTAACCGAGTCCGAATGGCGAAATTAATTACTGCATGGAGAGCTAAGACATGAAAAGATAATATGAGAGATTAAAATGGTGTGAAATATAGGTGATGTTCCCGTCTCCCAATGACTGTATTTCTATGATGAGATCTTTTCACCATATATTTCCTTCTTTTCAATTTTGTATGCATGAAATTGCGTCCATTATATTTACTCTTTATATCATGCATACCGAGAGAAAACAACCACAATCCGAGTGATTCGTTTGTGAGTGTATCCGTAAGAATTTGAATCAAAACGAATTTTCGGAAAGTAACGTAATGCTCAATCGGTGGAAATTTAAGGTTGAAATTATGGATTTGCACACACACACACACTATGGTTTGAGACATTTGAATATGAATTTATGGTGTCTATTTTTCCAAAAGTTTAAATTGTACAATTTTTAAATATTTTGATATTTATTTGAGTCAATGAAGAATTTTGTGGGTATATTCACTGCAACCCCGACGAGACAAAACTCGTCCTACTAGGGTAACCTAGGGGTTTAAAGGCTTGTTGAATATGCTCAATACAATCGCATGCTTGCGAAAGTGGAATTTTAAAGGAATTCTCAAAAATAGAACTTTGGGTAGCATCATTTACATTGCCCGGTAACGACGCCATTTTGACCGAGTGAAAAAACCGAGCGTCCGTGTAATACGTTAGTCGTTGTTATCGGCTTCCAACCTCAATACAAAAAAATCTAAACTTGTAACTACACTCTTAAGGAGTATAGTGGTGAGTCTGGGTATCGAATCCACAGGTAATGTTTGATAGAATTTAATTGATTTATTACTTCTAAAATAAAAGTGAAAAAGATGATGATGGTTGAAGATGAAAAAAATAAAAAAGTTAACTATGCATGCATGAACAAACTAATTAAGATGAATGAGAAAGTAGGTTGGAATACAATCCCCTAACCCTAGTAATTTACCGTGTAGAATACTAGAATTGTAAATTATAAATTTGAATGAATCCAGTCTTTTAGATCCTAAGCATTACGTATATGAGGTTCAAGCCCGCACCATACCAAATCAAAGGTAAATATAAAGCGGTGCTAAATAATTATACGCACATCGTATTCTTAAACATCCCAAGTACCTAGGGCAAGAGAGATTAAAAGATCTACAGTGGTTGTAAAATTGTCTCGCACGACTCTTTCAAATTTTTAATTTAAATTCTATTTTCTACATAAGTAATTTACATTGGGATGGGTTCATGCATCCCAACCTTTAAAAACTTAGCTAGTCATGATTTTATTAAATGAAAATAAATTCATAACAATGCATGTAATTGTGGATCTAAGAAACATTGTAAAAACAAAAATTACAAAACAAGTGATAATTGAATTGAAAATAGAATTGAGATAAAATAAGAGAATGGAAATTTTATACTTGTATTCAGCAACAGGAAAAGCAAATGAACTTGAATCCAGAAAACTTCTTCTTAATCAACCTTACAAACTAGGGTTTATGAAAATTTCTATGTAAAGAAAAACTAAGAAAACTCTCTAAAATCTGACTTTCTCTCACTAAAATTCTATTCTACTCTCTAGAATTCGACTCCCCTTGGAAGGAGGTAGGACTTGGTCTTTTATAGCACCAAGTAACATGAATTTGACAGCTAAAATCGCTTGCTGCACAAGATTTTATCAGCTATGTACCTCATAATCTTCATAATTAATGCCAGGATTTCACACGACCGAACCGGTCCGGCTAGCCCTCTGATCGGTCCGTTTCTTAGCCACGGGATCGTTTCTTTTTTTATTCTACCAGATCGATCCGGATCCCACCGGATCGGTTCGACATCCATCCGGGGTCTACTGGATTTGTGACATTTCGGATCGGTCTGAAATCTACCGGATCGGTCCGATTTTCTTCCATTTTGACTTTTTCATCTTTGACTGCCCATAACTTTGGATCTCGAGCTCCGATTTGAGTGTCGTTTCTTTCGATGCTCTTGTGAAATCAAGCTCTTCAACTTTCCTTTAGGCGTCGAATTCGAACTCTGGGTATAAATTTACGCTTTTGCCCTTTGACTTTTCTTCCTTTCTTCTTTTCCTTTCTTCCGATTTCTTTCTCTCTTTTCTTGCAGTACATTCCTGTAAAATCCATCAGAAATACACGAAACTCGGGGTACTTGTTAGAAATAGTCAATGGCAATGATATGGAATAAAAATGATTTAATTACCTTGTTCGAGATATCAAAATCACTAACTTAAGGGGCTAAATTCAGAATAATTTATGCTTGGTCAGCGTCTAATGCAAGGACCTGCAACTCCCACAAGCGTTGCAGCTCGCTAAATGATCCACGCATTTAAGTCTAGTAACCCTGTGGCTAGGCACCTGATATATATATATATATATAGATATATCAAAAGATAGAAGAATAGCAAAAAACAGGTCAGAGCCCGAGTTGTAATTTTTTTTTATTTTAGCAAGTATTTAAAACTGCAATAATGGAGTTATTATGTACATGTTAGTTTCGAACTCTCACATGAGATTCTCACCTCTCCACTATTGTGCACGCTTAACGTACGTCTATTCTAACCTAGTTATCCATAATGTTCCCAACTAGATCATAGACTTATACTTCTAAATATATCTCAAATGAGTAACCCGTACCGCCTATACAATATGCTATTAATATCTTTTATTCCAATTAATCGTATATTACATTCACTCTTCTGATAGTAATTCTTTTATCCATTGAAAATACCTTGCTTACCAACATTTATAAGTTTGCTAATTTCACACATTAGAATCATTCACACACACACACACACACACACACACACACACACATATATATATATATATATTCACATCATCCCTATACATATATATACAAATCCTGTGGCCCCTTGGTTAGGACCACTTGGCGCAATGCATACTCTGCTATTGTGTTCCGATGCATCGCTCACTGCGTAAAGGACAATTGGTTCGGCGTCTCTCACGAACCATAAATCTCATAACAAAAATATTGGAGGCTATCATACTCACCATCCAAATGGGCCACGCACATACCTACGCTCCCATTCAGCCGTCGAAACTATCCTACGTCTCAGATAGCACGTATCCAAGTTAATATTATATTATTATTATTATTATTGTGTGTATAGCATACCTACGCTACTTGCTATTGGGAGGAGGTTTTTGTACAGTGTACAGTCTTATCCTGGGTGCTCCCACGTCCAATTAAAGTCCGAGTATTCACCCAACCCATATATACCTTTCTACACGTAGTGTACTTCCCATTATTACTTATAATGTAATTAATTCAATTATTCACTCTCTCGAAATTTCCAAAGTTAATTCTCCTATCCAATTATTAAGGTTTTATCCTAGGAATACTTCCAAATAATTCTTCATTAGACCACAATTCCTCAACTGGCAGTTCTCCCCCACTCAAAATAATTGTGTAACTAAAGTTGGATTATACTGAAAATTTTCCAGACTTGGAACTGTCGTTCGAACCAAACCTAATATCGTTCGAACGACATCAGCAAGTCGTTTGAACGACCATGCTTCTCGTTCGAATCGGACTCCATCTCGTTCGAACCAGACTCCATCTCGTTCGAACGAGATGGAGCTTTTTCCAGTTTCGACCAGACCTACTACTGCTTCGTCCACACCAGATTTACAGTCCTAAAACCTCCAAATTCTTCAACCCAACCACCAAAACAACAAACCTAATCGATGTTCTAACATTTATAAAGGATTTCCCCTAACTTTGAAACATTAAATCATCATAAATCAGTTATAAAATCTAAAATCCCCAATTTAACAATTCAAAACCCTAGTTCATCAATTTTTTATACAAGAACATCAAAATCAATTTTCGACCATCATAAATAATCATCCATTTGATATGTCTAACTTATCTACACGAGGGATTCATACTAATTAGATAGCATATTTTAACTAATGTCATTAGTTCTCCAATTTCATCAAAATTTATGAATCATAAATGGGTATTGTATATCTATACTAACATGAACATAATTGTTGCTACAATTTTGTAAGGATTAAGCGCTTGCCTCAATTTTGAAGGTCTAATCTCCTGGTGATGTTGATATAGGTGTGTTCCTCGTCTCACGATCTGCACTTTGGTGGGATTTTCGATGTGTGGTCTTGAGTTATGCACTAAGAACTCCTACGGTTCCTTCTTCCTTCCTCTATGTCTCTCTCTCGTAGGTTTAGAACTGATAACTCCACTCTAACCCACGTACATCCATATTTAATTTCCTAATTTTCGTCCATAATATTTTTCCAAAAATTCAAAGGACAAAAATACCCCTATGGGGTGTCAGTTAGGCCTAAAACATCCTGGAGTCCAAATAAAATACCTAAGTAGAGTTTTCTGACTATCTCGACTCTTCCGGACTCAATGGCGCGCTCGAAATTACCATAATAGTTACTTAAAGATAATTTACTTCTTTAATCCCTTAAATTAGTCCCGACACGACTCACACACGCGTCCTGACTTAATGTACCAAACTGTTGTATTTTTCCACTCTCGACAATTTATAAAATTTCATAATTTCGTATTACGTATTCACACAGTAATATTACATAATTCTAAACAATAAGTATTAACCCTTGTCACGCTAGGTAATATTTATTTTTAATCCGGATTAATTAACAATTAATTCTCACATTTTTAATTTAATTAATCTAACAATAATAATTAATCCCATAATTATTTAACATAATAAAAATACGAGGTGTTACAGCTACTGGTAGTGGGTCTTCGGAAAGGGGAAAGAAAGGAGGAGGGCATTGATGTGTTGCGGAAGTTAAAAATGGTTGTATCATTAGGGAAACGTGAGACTGTCAGTGTTGTAGAGGGTAGGGTTAAGGCACTGTAACACCCCGCCTAATTAAATACTGAGTGGCAAGTCCCATACCAAATTAAAATAGAATATACAGTTGGCTCATTCTTAGCATCACTGTCGAAAACATTTACATCTCACCCAATACCCAATTAAGCCGGTGTTAAAAACTTTCCAAATTTTAATTCAACAAAATCCATTTTTAATTTACGAATAAAACTACACATATTATTCTACAACACTAATAACCGAACAGATAACACAAAAAAATTTAAATGCAATTGGAATAAACATTCCCAAATAATGATCCAATACAGTAATCCCAACAATATCAAATATATTAAAATGACACGAGTACAAGAGTATTTGACTCAGATAGAAAAGAGATAATTGAGTTCCTTTGGGCGACATCCCAATCTAAAAGAATACCGTGAATCAAATGAAGATAGACATCTAGGCAATACTCCATAGCTCCATAGCTCGTCAAAATCCTCTAAGGTTGGCGTCCCTGCTGCTGGACACCTGATATAGAAGATACAATAGAAAAGAAAATATATAAGGAAACGGGTCAGATCCCGATGTGAAAATGATTTTGAAAACAGCAAGTATTTAACAAGTGCAATAAAACATTTATTATGTACATGTTAGTATCCAGACTCTCACTTGCTATTCTCACCTCTCATCTAGAGTGCACGCTTAACGTTTCTTATTAACCTCCTAGCTAATGGTTCCTCTTCACAAATTTCCATAATATGATTTCCATCCCATATCATAACCCCGTATGTCCCATACCATACGTCTTATAATCATACATGTACGTTTCTCATTTATATGAATCGTTTCTCATTAATATGAATCATTTCTCATTAACATGAATCATTTCTCATTAACATGAATTAAGCTTTTCAATTCTATAAGAATAACTATTCATTAACTTAATACCATTCTCTTTCTCTATTCACCGTTATCTATAATTATCACACAGTAGATGATTTACCCACAATATAACCATTCATTCATTTAATTCATTATATATATATATATATACATACACACACATATATAATACTGCACCCCGAGTCACAGCTGCGGTGCAATGCATTACTCTGTTATCATGTCCCATCATCGTTGGTCGCCGAATAGGGGACTAAAGGTTCGGTAAGGATTTCTCGAACCACAAACATCAACATACAAATATTGGAGGCGAACATAGTTCTCGTATCCATGGGTCACGCACATACCTACGTTCCCACAGTCAGCGGACTTATCAACTCCCTAATAAGTCTTTCATAGACCTATGTTCTTGAGCGACAAATCAAAGATCCCATGGATTCATCAGGATATATGACTGCCCTCACGCGCAAACCTCCCTATCGATAGCAAGTAAGCTAGGTATGTCATACACATAAATCATCAATCAATCCAATAGGCATTATCATACCTATAATATAATAGCAACAACGTACTCACATTACTCATAGAGTATTCCCATACGTAGCATTATATCTCTTTAAATCCCACGTATTAAAATATCATAACTTTACTTCTTAATTTAATTATCCCCGAGCCTCACTCAATACTCAAGGTTCAAATAGGTTTTTCCTCAACATTTTTATTTAGTAAGAAATCACAAATATCCTATTGGTCCATAACATCTTATCTCCCGAATTTCTACGAATTAAACTTTCCTTTGATTAGGGTTAACACTGATAGTTTCAAATCTCTTATAAACACATCTTCTATCAACTAGGATTTAATACCATCATTACATGACTCATAGTCTATAGTGTTTCATTCACACTATATGGCTTCTCAACAAAACCAACATCCTCGCATCCTATAACATCTCTCCACTCCCGATGTTGTTAATGTTCATGCGCGGAGGGTCTCGCAAAGCGAAATCCAAACAAGGAACCCCTCTAATACACTAATACTTAACGTTGTCGGTCATGTAGATCCGTCAATTTCAAATATGCAACCGGGATACCCTCATCCCCTATTTCAACCAAATGTGTTCTGAACTCCCATCTCTATCCAGGAGTCATACCACTAAGCGCTTGTACTACACTCAGTCCTTGCGCAATCAATAATGAGCTTAAACTCAGTCCTTGATGTTCAAATTATAACCCTAAGGCTACCCAGGTGTTATATTAAATCTGCCCTACTGGACCTATCCTTAATCCCCATGCATATAAATTAGAATCCAACACATGAATCTAGCAACCGAAATTTCTTTCAATTTAATTATCATAATTTTAATCAATTAAATCCCAATCAAATAAATTCGTTTCTTATCTAGGGCTTACTGATCTTCCCTAAGTCCCATTATATCCAATTAATAATCACCAAAGATCTACAAAAGGTTTGGGATAAGAATCAACATTAAAAAGAAACAACTTTAACAATTCTGGGGAGGTCGATCGATCGAAGGCAGGGGGTCGATCGATCGATTGCCCAGATATCAGCCCAGTTGTCTACATTTCTTCTACTACGAGTTTCATAACTTTTGATCATTCAAACCTTCATATTAACAACTCAAATTCCATGTAAACCTTACCACATTATATAGAAACATATGTGAATGATTTCTAATGCTCTAAATGTGACAACCCGAATATAATTATGATAAATTATGTTTAAATCATGATTAGCTTATATGATATGAATAATATGTTATTAGTATATATATAATGTAAGTATTTATGTTTAGTTTAATCCTACCTTCATAAAGCTTGAAATATCGAATTAGTTACAAATGTGAAATTTTAAAGTTTTCGCTAGGAATGTTCCTGTTGGAGGATAGTTTTGACCTTTATGACATAACAATGAACTTAAGTGTAAACTAGATATTTGTAGATATATGAGTGAGGTTTATAACAAAACAAACAGTTCATCTAACGGACATCCTAGTGGGAAGATACTGTCTTTTTACGAACCAGGGGTAAAGTAGTCATTTAGCCTTAAATGATATTTTGTTTTATATAATGCCACATGTTATATTTTGATTGGTTGGGAAGGGTGGTGGATTTGGCCGACTTCAAACCCTTATAATTACCTTCTTATTCATCTAAATTCAGCCACGACATATTTGAAGCTTAAAGAAAGAGAGTTTTGAAGTTTAGGAAGAAAGTGTGAGGAGAAATTGAAGAAAAATTCATAGAAAAATTACGTAAAAGCCGCTAAGGTATTTCCATCCATAAATCTTGTTTATTTTTTTGTATTACTTATTTAAATGATTGAAATAATCATTTGTTTACTTAAATTCCATGTCTTGATATGTACTTATGGATAGATGCAAGTTTAAGCAAACTTGAATGTGTAAACCCTTGAGATTGTTTTGTTTAGGAACCTTGTTTATTCAAACTTCCATATATTTCTCTATACTTACTGTAATTGATTGATTCCAATTTTATATTAACCTAGACTCATATATGTATGACATATCCTAAAATTATGTGAAAATACCAATAAATGAGTCTTTGGTGAGAGTTTGAAGTTCGGGTATGAAATCTGCCCTAAGGGTGAAAATATGCCCGCCATGTGTTCGATATTTTGCTTGACATAGAAAATGAATTCTAAAAATTATGAAATTTTAATATTGTATTGTCCAATATGTTTACTGATGTTGGGTGAAATATCATATAAATTTATGATGTAGAAAAATTATGAAAATTCCTGGAAGTTGAATGAACGATAAAAGAACCTATAGGGCAGATTTGCTATGTGGTAAAGAAATGGGCATATCTTACTCTAGGAGACTTGAAATGATGTACTGTCTGTTGTATTGGAATACTAATAAGACAAGGATTGAATTAACAAGAATAAACAAATTTATATTTGGCCTATGATTTGGATATGTTAAATATATTAACATGGATTTGGATGGAACTTCACTTGTGATAAATGATTTGAATGGAATCATGTGATGCTTATGGATTGAATTATGTTTAAATCATTCTTTGGATTGTTGATATTCTTATGATGATACTAATATTGTAAGAATGATAGGAAGGGAAGAAGAGTTGATTGAATAAATACCGGATAAAGGCAAGGGAAAAGCCAGTTAAACTGTCGAAGGGGTACCTCACTAAGGGAAGGAGTATATCACTAAGCTTAATGCTTACGGTTTATATTTTAACAATTTCGGGTTTGTATGCTACCAGCTAGAATACCATATGACCGGTAACTTTGAGAGTTGCACCGTTGGAAAGAGCTGGGATTTAAGTATGGGGATTTTATCATTGTCACACTGAAGATTTTAATATACTCACACGTTGTATATATTGCGTTAGTATGGATTGAGTTGATGATTGTGAAATTTTATCATAGTTAATCATAGTATTGTATGTCCGGTTAAGTATGACTCTGATATTGATTTCATTATGGTATAATAATAATATTATGTTGATTATACACAGTGTGTAGAAAAATATTGATAAATGAATTATATTTCCAATGGGCTTAAGATCATGATCCAATTATTCTAATAACAAATGATTAGTATGGATATTGGGTTTGGGGTGTGGCAATTAGTGGTATCAGAGCGTGGTTATTAATTCTGGACGTGTGTGACGATTAGATGGCAGTATTGAGTTGATTTTATATTTATGAATTGTTTATATACTAACCAATAGTTTAATATTATAAACTATTTATATTTGTTGTTAAAACTTTGTTGTATTACAGATAATTCCAGATGGAACCTGGGAATGGACAACATAGAGAAGAGGGAGTGGCTTCTCGTACAGACAATACTGAAGTAGAGCAGAGTGTTGCTGGAAGGGCTAGAGAGAAAGAACAACCTACAGAGATGCAAATAATGGCACAAGCAATGATGAAGATGGCAGAGCAACAAGAAAGAAATATGGCACAAATGGCAGAACAACAGGCTAGATATCTAGAATCAAAGACTGTGGCCAAGATTGAGAAAGAGGCAAGGAAGGAAATGAAAGATTCCATGCATGAGAAGTTTTTAAAGTTGAATTCTCCAGAATATTTAGGGTCAGTTGAAACCACAGAAGCTGAGATGTGGTTCAGAGATCTAGAAACTATCTTTGCAGTTATGAAGGTTCCAGATAACCAGAAAGTGAATCTAGCCGTGTTTATGCTCAAAGGAGAGGTGAAATATTGGTGGGAAGCCAGCAACCATTTGGTGCCCAGGATGGAAGGTACTGATGTTATTACTTGGGCTGAATTTATTAAAGCTTTGTATGTTAAGTATTTCCCTAAGGTTTATAGGAGGGAGAAGCTGAGGGAGTTTATAAACTTAACCCAAGGGAAAATGTCTGTGAGGGAGTATGATGCTAAATTTACTGCTTTTTCTAGATTTACTACTAAGTATGTGTAGGATGAAGAAGATAAATGTAGTAAGTTTCAAGATGGACTGATTTGGCCTATTCAAAATAGAGTGGACATTTATGAGTTAGAAGATTATGCTTCTCTGGTAAACAAAGCCACGATAGCAGAAAGGCAAATGAACCAAGGGGTGGTGAGTAGAGAGAGTTTTAAAAAGAGTAGATTCGATGCATCTCACTCTAAGGGAGGTGAGGGTGGAAGTGTTAAGATGGAACCTCATAAATTTCAGAGAGATGGTGGAGATAGTGGTAGAGGTCAGGGGAGATTTGGTAGAGATACCAGGGGTGGAGGATCTTTTGGTTCATCCAGAAAGTCAGGGAGAGGTGAGGCCCCAATAGGAGGTGTTACATGTTTCTTTTGTAAAGAGGAAGGGCATTATAAATCTGAGTGTCCTAAGCTTAAGGGATTGGAATGCTACCATTGTCATCAAGTGGGGCATATTAAGAAGAATTGTCCACAATTGGCAGAGACTCCAACAGCACATAGTGAAGTAGCAAGGAGAATGTTATCTCCAGGTAGTGCAGTGAAAAGTATGGTCAGAGGACAAGCTAGTAGTTCCAGTCCAGGTGGACGAGTTTTTACAATGAAAGAAGCTCTGATACCACCTGTGACACCCCGACTAATTAAATACCGGGTAGCTACTCCTTTATTAAATTAATTCAAAATGCCAAGTTGGTTCAGTTAATAGCATCACTGTCGAAAACATTTTAATAATTACTAACCACCTAGTATTTAAAAAGTAAGTGCCAAATTTTAAGTTAAGTCTGATTAACATGCAGTAAAAGAATAATGAAAGAATAATAACCATTCACTATAATCAAGTAATGAATAACCAACAACATAAATATAAACCGGAGGAAAACTCCTCATAACAATCCCACAACTGAAAAATAATACTACAAGTCTGAATCCCGAATAATTACATGCCAAAGGTCTGAATAAATGAAATAAATGAAATCTCTCTAAAAGAAATGGGCGACATGCCCTACAACTGATAACTGATGAATATCGAGTCAAGATAGATGAAGCGTCTACAAGCAAAGTCCTGTAACTTTCACAATCAGCTACAACTCGTCACCTGAATGAGAATCCTATGCATGGTGTCCTTGTGGATGGGCACCTAAAATGGTTTTTACAAAAATAGATTTGAAAGCAAATGGGTCAGAGCCCGAAAGTGTAAAACATTTTGAAAACAGCAAGTGTTTTAATAACATTAAAACATTAAATGCAAAATACATGTTAGGACGTGCACTCACATGGAATTCTCACCTCTCGACTACATGTGCACTCCTAACGTACCGTACCCATCTATAAGACATCCATATCTATCCAACCCGTAATAAGTTCTAGCCCTTACTACTCGATTCCCACAATACATTCTAGTGTTAACAAATAAAATAGAGGGCTTTACTTAAACTCAGATTCTCAATATGTAATACATTTCACTATCGGTTAACCCGTTATGTTTTCTCAAAACAATACCATAATTTTATTCACAATGTTAACATGAAAGTTCCCATTAATTAAGTGTATATTATTCACATCATAAATATACAATACAAGCACCCCGAGACTAAGCTGCGGTGCACACATACTCTGCTATCCATCCCGGTACATCACGTACATAAGGATCACATATTCCGAATCTCTCAGGAATAGTTCACAGATAACAACATCACAAATAATGGAGGCGAACACAGTCACATCACATGGGTCACGCACATACCTGCGCTCCCACGATCAGCAGACTTATTAACATCCCAATAAGTCCTTCTCTGACCTATGTTCATCGAGGTAACCAGTCTAAATCCGGGCAACACAAGGATTAGAGGGCCCTAAGCGAACGCAAACCTCCCATGATAGCAAGTATGGTAGGTATGTCATACACATAAATCAATACATATACTAAGTATTCACACATCTTAGTAATCACCATAATATATTGGTACATATCTCTTCTCGTACTGACATATAATACTACACCATTTATATGTTCCCGGTTAATATAATTAATTTGGTCGTCAATAGCTCACATCGCAATAGACACTCACGTCCTACTTCATATTTTCCCTTAGGTTCAAACTACACTACTAGGTTTGACTCCTCATTATATTCTAAACATCCCAAATATATCAATTTATCATCAAGGGAAAGCTATCTCTACCTATACACAAGGTTACGGGGCACTCGGGATCAAAACAGGATAAAAAGCCTAAACTGTCAACTCGTTCAAAGTCTCGTTCGAACGAGAGTTCGTTCGAACGAACTGAGTCTTCTAACGAGTGGCCAGATTCGAGCCCAGAAATTCCTATTTCGTTTTTTCCCTCTTTTCTTCACTTCTAATCTTCTCTAAACATTAGTCCAACAATATTTCAAGGTTCCTAATCGTCTCTAAACATACATAGGTCACCTACTAACGTTTTTGTGGGGATTAAATCATTATAAACATCATCCAAATATCAAATCCATACATTTATCCCCAATTTTACAAACATGAACCCTAGAATTTATGAATCATCAAATAACCTAATTTAAACTCGTTTTTGGTTTCATACTAATTGTAATATTATCAGAATAATCATTAACTACAAATCTACATGCGATTTCCTCATCAAGAATGTAATTTCTATATCCAATTAATGGGTTTTTCATTAACTCCCAAGAACAATAAGATTTTATCAATTCCTAAACATGGAGGAAACATTCTCTGAAAATAATTGAAATTAAACCACTTGCCTTAATGGTAACTCTGGATTTGATGATGAATTGATGGATGGTTCTCTCTCTCTGCAGAGTTCTCCTTCAATCTCTCTCTACAAGCTTTCTCTAATGGTGGCTATGGAGGCTAGGGTTTGTGCTTTAGAAACTCTTAGGAGCAAATTTCAATAACCTCCGTAGTTATTTGGTTAATTAGTGGGCTGAGTGGGTTATTGTTAAATCAGATATTAACTCCCAATTTTCGTAGCTTTTAATTCCCCAAAATTCAAAATTACCAAACTACCCTTATACGTTGCCGATGTGGCCTAGAAATACCCCGGGACCCAAACCAAACCCCCGGCTAGTGTTTTCTGACTATTTCGACCCTTCCGGACGCGTTGGCGCACTCAAAATGACCATACGGATAATAGAAATAAAATTCACTTTTTAATTATCATAATTATATACCGTGACGCGACTGTCACACGCGTCTCAACAAAATTTTCCAAATTGCCGTATTTCAATCTCACGACAAATTTCATAATTCACTATTCATATATAATCATATATGCACATATAATTAAATACCAACTCGCATCTCGCTAGTATTTCAACCCGGATTAATTTCCAATTAATACGCATTTAATTTAATTAATCCCATAAAATAAATATCGCAAAAATACGGGGTATTACATACTTCCCCCCTAATTACTGAATTTCGTCCCGAAATTCGGAACTAGAAAGTACCTCGTAAGAAAAACTCTGGATAACGTTCGCGCATCTCATCCTCGCGCTCCCATGTGGACTCCTCGACATTATGATGTCGCCACTGAACACGTACTAACGGAACTATCTTTGACCGTAATTTTCGCTCACTTCGGTCCAAAATAGCAATCGGCCCCTCCTCATAGGAGCTATCCGGCTGGAGATCGATGTCCTCCAAAGCAATGTGAGAATGAGCCAAGTTGTCTCTAAGATGTTTCCTTAGCGAGGAAATATGAAATACATCGTGAATCCGATGCAAATGCTCCGGTAATCCAAGCCTATACGCAACCGGTCCAATCCGCTCAATAATAGGAAATGGTCTCACGTATCTCGGTGTCAACTTCCCTTTCTTCCCGAAACGCATAATCCCCTTCATAGGAGATACTCTGAGCAAAACCTGGTCCCCCACTTGGAACTCCCTGAAGAACCTATTCGCATCAGCATAGCTCTTCTGCCGATCTTGAGCTACCCGAATGCGACTCCGAATCAATTCTATCCTCGCCGAAGTATCCTGAATCACCTCCGGCCCAAGTAGTTTGTTGTCCCCCACCTCCAACCAACATGCTGGGGAACGACAAGGTCTACCGTACAACGCCTCAAATGGAGCCATGCCAATGGTGAACTGGTAGGAGTTGTTGTAAGCAAACTCCACCAGTGGAAGATACGGCTCCCATCCACCCCCAAAATCAATGATACTCATACGTAGCATGTCCTCCAACATCTGGTTTGTACGCTCGGTTTGCCCATCGGTCCGCGGGTGATACGCCGTACTCAACCTTAATTCCGTGCCCATGGCCTCCTGAAAACTCTCCCAAAACCGTGAAACAAATATCTTGTCTTGATCAGACACGATATTTAAGGGCACACCGTGAAGTCTCACTATCTCTGAAATAAAGAGCTGGGCATACTGTCCCGCAGTGTAGTCTGTCCTTACAGGTAGAAAATGAGCGACTTTGGTCAACCTGTCCACAATCACCCAAATGGAGTCGTGACCTCTCTGTGACGTAGGCAACCCCGTGATAAAATCCATGGATATGCTCTCCCACATCCACATCGGGACCTCCAACGGCTGTAGCAGTCCTGCCGGTCTCTGATGATCCACTTTTACTAGCTGACAAGTGGCGCATTTAGAAACAAACTCGGCAATATCTCTCTTCATCCCGCTCCACCAATACTGACGTCTCATGTCTTGGTACATTTTGTCCCCACCGGGATATACCACGAACCGTGAGTCGTGCGACTCGGCCATCACCTCATGCCGTAATTCCTCCCCTTCCGGAACTACTAATCTCCCATTGAAGCGTAATCCCCCGTCTGAGCTAACGGTATAGGATTCGGCTCCCTCTGCTAGTAATTGAACTATCTGCTCCTGACAGAACGAGTCATCTGCTTGTGCCTTTACCACTCTCGTGACAATCTGTGGTGTAACAGTCATTACCGACATGAATGATCGGGCCACTGCATCCTGGTGTCCCAATTCCTTCCACTTGGCCTTCCACACCTCTGCCACTTCATCTGCTGGCCTACGGCTCAACGCGTCTGCCACCACGTTAGCCTTCCCCGGGTGATATTGGATATCAAGCTGATAGTCCTTCACAAACTCAAGCCACCTTCGCTGCCGCATATTCAACTCCTTCTGCATGAATAGGTACTGTAGGGACTTGTGGTCTGTGAACAACCGAAACTTCTCCCCCAAAAGATAATGTCTCCATATCCGAAGGGCAAATACAACTACCGCCAACTCCAAGTCATGAGTGGGGTAATTCTTCTCCTGAGGCTTTAGCTTATGGGAAGCATAAGCTATGGCCTGACTCTCCTGCTGTAATACACCTCCAAGTCCTTGCAAGGACGCATCGGTGTAAACTAAATACTCAACTCCTTGTCTCGGCAATGCTAACACAGGTGCTGAGGTCAACTTATCCTTCAACTCATCAAATGCCAACTGACAGGCATCACTCCAGATGAATGTCACACCCTTACGAGTCAGATGTGTTAAAGGACCTGCTATCTTCAAAAATCCCCGAATGAACCTCCTGTAGTATCCTGCTAGACCCAAGAAACTATGGATCTCCGTTGGTGTCGTAGGCTGTCCCCACTCCCTCACCGCGGATACTTTCCCCGGATCAACAGATATCCCCTGATCGAAAATAATATGTCCCAAAAACAGGACCTCCTTCAGCCAAAACCCGTATTTCTCATATTTTGCATACAACTCGTTCTGACGTAGTGTCTGTAAAACTTGCCTCAAATGCTCGGTGTGCTCCTCCTCTGTCTGGGAGTAAACCAGAATATCATCGATGAAGATAATGACAAACTGATATAGGAAATCCCTGAACACTCTATTCATCAAGTCCATAAACACTGCTGGAGCGTTGGTCAAACCAAAAGGCATAATCCAAAACTCGTAAGATCCATATCTCGATAAGAACGCAGTCTTCGAGATGTCCTCCTCCCTGATACGCAACTGATGGTATCCCGATCTCAAATCAATCTTCGAGAAGAAAGAAGCTCCTCTCAACTAGTCGAATAAGTCATCGATTCGAGGCAACGGATACTTATTCCGTATCGTGACCTTATTCAACTCTCGGTAGTCCACACACAATCTCAGTGAACCATCTCTCTTCTTTACGAACAACACAGGGGCACCCCACGGTGAAGTACTCCTCCGTATAAACCCCTGACCCAACAACTGCTCAATCTGATCCCGCAACTCCCTCATCTCAGCTGGAGACATACGGTACGGTGCGCGTGCTATAGGTCTCGTACCTGGTAATAAGTCTATAACAAAGTCTATCTCTCGACTGGGGGGTAGGCCTGGTATCTCCTGAAACACATCAGAATACTCCCTGACAACTGGGATCGAATCTAAAGGAATCACAACCTCCTTAGAGGTATCCTCCTCTAGGTAATACAAATGAGCGGTCGAGCCTCCCTCTGGGCGAGGCATCGCCACTACAAACATCTCTTGCCCCGTAATGGCAAAAACAATGCTCCCACCGAAGCAATCAATCATGGCTCTATAATCAGCGAGCCAATCCATACCGATAATCACATCGTGAACATGCATATCTAATACCAACATATCTGCAGGTAATACCAGACTACCAATCTCTACCCCTACTCCCCGGCATATAAAGAAAATAAGTGACCCACTCCCCAATTGTGAGTCTACACACGTCACTGTGCTCTCTGCTGTGGCTAACAACCCTAAGGCTTTCGCAAAATGTGTAGCTATAAAGCAATGTGTTGCCCCCGTATCAAACAAAACCCGACCCATAGTACCATGGATAAAAAACATACCCTCAATAGTGGGTGGTGCCTGCGGAGCTACTGCCTGGTGGACGTTATAGACACGTCCATACTGTAACTGTCCCTGCTGCACAGGAACTACTGGAATGGCTGGAAGAGCTGGCACCTGGGCTGGAGCTGGAAGGACTGGCGGAAAAAGTGGCCTCTGTGGCTCATGTCGAGCACCCTGCTGCTGCTGCGGGGCCCTGCCCCTATCTAGACAGTCCTGGCGTTTATGGCCAGTCTTGCCACAAACAAAACACTTCCCCGGGAAGTTCCCCCCTCTCTGTCCCTGCTTCCCCCGGCCCTGGTGGCCGTTACCATTCCTCCACTGGCCCTGCTGGAACTGCCGTTGACCATTCTGACCCTGCTGGTGCTGATGGTCGTTCGGACCCTGATGGCCCTGCCGGAAACCTCCCTGTTCGTGCCTGAAATTTCCTGATCTGAACCTCTTGTGATCCCCCTGCTGGGTACCCTGATCGCCCAGCCTCTGCCCCTGAACAGATTGTGCCCCACTGCCACCATTTCCTCCAGTCCTGCCCTGATGGCTAGACTCTCCCGATCGTTTGCCCTCAGTCATGTGAAAGCAGTGATCCTGGCAATGGAGCAATGCAGCGTTAACCACATCAGAATAAGTGGCTAACGAGAGGTTCCCTAACAAGTGTTGACGAATCCTCCATGTCAACCCGTTCGTGAATTTCTGTATCTTTTTCTCCTCTGTTGGTATTTCATCCGGAACAATATTCAACAGATCAGTGAATTCGGCCTCATACTCGGCCACAGTCTTACCCTCCTGCTTGAGGCTCATCAACTTTCTCCTCATCTCCGTGTGAACAGCTGACGGAAAGTATTTGCAGTCGAACCGCACCCAAAACTCATGAATAGTGAGAGTATCCCTCTCCTCCACGGTGGTAATAGACTCCCACCACTGCAGTGCAGACCCTACTAGCTTAAAGGTCGCTAGTATCTGCTTCTGGACATTTGTGCACTCATACATCCTCAAGTGCCGCTGTATATCCTTCCTCCACTGACTCGAAACTACCACATCGGAGCTACCTGCGAACTCCGGAGGGAGTGCTTTCTAAAAATCATCACGTACACGTTCCCAAGCAGACGGGAATGCATGAGCCTGAACTGGCGCGGCTATCGGCACTTGAGGTGGTGCCTGCTGAACTACAGCTAGTGCGGCATTTACCGCCTGGGCCACAATGGATGCAACCTCGGCGGCATTCATCGTGCCCTGAGCTGGTGCAGGCTGTGGTTCTGGCGTTGCATCCCTGGGAACCCTTCGTGCACGTCGTGGAGGCATCTGAAATAAGAATGAAGTTTATAAGTTCGCAGTTATAAACTTAAAATAGCTGAAGAATGTAGCATATACAAAAGAATACAACAGTCCTAAAGTATAGGGCTCTACATCAAAGGAAGCTCAGCGGAAACATAATAAGCCGTTCAGATCCTAAAGGACACTAGAACCTGATGCTCTGATACCACCTGTGACACCCTGACTAATTAAATACCGGGTACTACTCCTTTATTAAATTAATTCAAAATGCCAAGTTGGTTCAGTTAATAGCATCACTGTCGAAAACATTTTAATAATTACTAACCACCTAGTATTTAAAAAGTAAGTGTCAAATTTTAAGTTAAGTCTAATTAACATGCAGTAAAAGAATAATGAAAGAATAATAACCATTCACTATAATCAAGTAATGAATAACCAACAACATAAATATAAACCGGAGGAAAACTCCTCACAACAATCCCACAACTGAAAAATAATACTACAAGTCTGAATCTCGAATAATTACATGCCAAAGCTCTGAATAAATGAAATAAATGAAATCTCTCTAAAAGAAATGGGCGACATGCCCTACAACTGATAACTGATGAATATCGAGTCAAGATAGATGAAGCGTCTACAAGCAAAGTCCTGTAACTTCCACAATCAGCTACAGCTCGTCACCTGAATGAGAATCCTATGCATGGTGTCCTTGTGGCTGGGCACCTAAAATGGTTTTTACAAAAATAGATTTGAAAGCAAATGGGTCAGAGCCCGAAAGTGTAAAACATTTTGAAAACAGCAAGTGTTTTAATAACATTAAAACATTAAATGCAAAATACATGTTAGGACGTGCACTCACATGGAATTCTCACCTCTCGACTACATGTGCACTCCTAACGTACCGTACCCATCTATAAGACATCCATATCTAACCAACCCGTAATAAGTTCTAGCCCTTACTACTCGATTCCCACAATACATTCTAGTGTTAACAAATAAAATAGAGGGCTTTACTTAAACTCAGATTCTCAATATGTAATACATTTCACTATCGGTTAACCCGTTATGTTTTCTCAAAACAATACCATAATTTTATTCACAATGTTAACATGAAAGTTCCCATTAATTAAGTTTATATTATTCACATCATAAATATACAATACAAGCACCCCGACACTAAGCTGCGGTGCACACATACTCTGCTATCCATCCCGGTACATCACGTACATAAGGATCACATATTCCGAATCTCTCAGGAATAGTTCACAGATAACAACATCACAAATAATGGAGGCGAACACAGTCACATCACATGGGTCACGCACATACCTGCGCTCCCACGATCAGCAGACTTATTAACATCCCAATAAGTCCTTCTCTGACCTATGTTCATCGAGGTAACCAATCTAAATCCGGGCAACACAAGGATTAGAGGGCCCTAAGCGAACGCAAACCTCCCGTGATAGCAAGTATGGTAGGTATGTCATACACATAAATCAATACATATACTAAGTATTCACACATCTTAGTAATCACCATAATATATTGGTACATATCTCTTCTCGTACTGACATATAATACTACACCATTTATATGTTCCCGGTTAATATAATTAATTTGGTCGTCAATAGCTCACATCGCAATAGACACTCACGTCCTACTTCATATTTTCCCTTAGGTTCAAACTACACTACTAGGTTTGACTCCTCATTATATTCCAAACATCCCAAATATATCAATTTATCATCAAGGGAAAGCTATCTCTACCTATACACAAGGTTACGGGGCACTCGGGATCAAAACAGGCTAAAAATCCTAAACTGTCAACTCGTTCGAAGTCTCGTTCGAACGAGGCTGTTCGAACGAGAGTTCGTTCGAACGAACTGGGTCTTCTAACGAGTGGCCAGATTCGAGCCCAGAAATTCCTATTTCGTTTTTTCCCTCTTTTCTTCACTTCTAATCTTCTCTAAACATTAGTCCAACAATATTTCAAGGTTCCTAATCGTCTCTAAACATACATAGGTCACCTACTAACGTTTTTGTGGGGATTAAATCATTATAAACATCATCCAAATATCAAATCCATACATTTATCCCCAATTTTACAAACATGAACCCTAGAATTTATGAATCATCAAAGAACCTAATTTAAACCCGTTTTTGGTTTCATACTAATTGTAATATCATCAGAATAATCATTAACTACAAATCTACATGCGATTTCCTCATCAAGAATGTAATTTCTATATCCAATTAATGGGTTTTTCATTAACTCCCAAGAACAATAAGATTTTATCAATTCCTAAACATGGAGGAAACATTCTTTGAAAATAATTGAAATTAAACCACTTGCCTTAATGGTAACTCTGGATTTGATGACGAATTGATGGATGGTTCTCTCTCTCTGCAGAGTTCTCCTTCAATCTCTCTCTACAAGCTTTCTCTAATGGTGGTTATGGAGGCTAGGGTTTGTGCTTTAGAAACTCTTAGGAGCAAATTTCAATAACCTCCGTAGTTATTTGGTTAATTAGTGGGCTTAGTGGGTTATTGTTAAATCAGATATTAACTCCCAATTTTCGTAGCTTTTAATTCCCCAAAATTCAAAATTACCAAACTACCCTTATACGTTGCCGATGTGGCCTAGAAATACCCCGAGACCCAAACCAAACCTCCGACTAGTGTTTTCTGACTATTTCGACCCTTCCGGACGCATTGGCGCACTCAAAATGACGATACGGATAATAGAAATAAAATTCACTTTTTAATTATCATAATTATATACCGTGACGCGACTGTCACACGCGTCTCAACAAAATTTTCCAAATTGCCGTATTTCAATCTCACGACAAATTTCATAATTCACTATTCATATATAATCATATATGCACATATAATTAAATACCAACTCGCATCTCGCTCGTATTTTAACCCGGATTAATTTTTAATTAATACGCATTTAATTTAATTATTCCCATAAAATAAATATCACAAAAATACGGGGTATCACAATTACTCCAGATGTGGTGACAGGTACACTTTCTGTTACTGATAGAAGTGCTTATGTTCTGATTGATCCTGGTTCCACACATTCTTTTGTGTCATATGCATTTTCCATATATCTGAATAGACCATGTACTGATTTAGAGGTGGGGTTGGGTATTTCCATGCCTATGGGGGATATGATTGTAGTTGAATAAGTTTTTCGTGATTGTGTTTTGACTGTGGGGATTAGATATACAGTTATAGACTTACTTCCATTGGGTATCTCTGATTTTGACATAATTTTGGGAATGGATTGGTTATCCAAATATTATGCATCCATGGATTGTTTCCGTAAGGAAGTTATTTTTAAATTACCTGGTGAGTCTGAATTTAAATTTGTGGGGGAAAGGAAAATTGTTCCTAGTTGCATTATTTCTGCTACTCAGGCAAGGAAATTATTGAGTAAGGGTTGTGAGGGTTTTATTGCATATGTTCTTAACACTATGAAGGCGGCTTTACAATTAGTTGATGTTCCTATAGTACGAGATTTTCCAGAAGTGTTTCCTAGCGAATTGCCTGGATTACCTCCAGAGAGAGAAGTTGAATTTAGTATTGAATTAGCACCGAGAACAACCCCTATTTCTATGGCACTGTATAGAATGGCACCTGTTGAATTAAAAGAACTCAAGATTCAGTTACAGGATTTACTTGATAGAGGGTTCATACAGCCAAGTGTATCTCCATGGGGTGCACCAGTTTTATTTGTGGAAAAGAAAGATGGCACTATGCATTTGTGTATTGACTATAGGCAACTGAATAAAGCTACAATTAAGAACAAATATCCTTTACCTCGTATAGATGATTTGTTTGATCAGTTACAGGGTGCTAAAGTGTTTTCAAAGATAGACTTGCGATCAGGTTATCATCAGTTGAGGGTGAAGGGGAGTGATATTTCTAAAACTGGTTTTCGTACTCGGTATCGTCATTTTGAATTTCTAGTGATGCCTTTTGGGGTGACTTATGCTCCAGCTGTATTTATGGATCTTATGAACCGGGTACTGCATCCTTTCGTTGATTCATTTGTGATAGTTTTTATTGATGATATTTTGATTTATTCACGGGATATGGTTGAACATGAAAAGCATCTCCGAACGATTTTGAATGTGTTGAAAGATAAGAAATTGTATGGTAAGTTTAGCGAATGTGAATTTTGGCTATCAAAAGTTATATTTTTAGGCCATGTTATTTCTGGAGATGGTATATGTGTTGATCCCAAGAAGGTGGAAGCTATTGTAAAATGGGAGAGGCCCAATAATGTCACTGAGGTGAGAAGTTTTTTGGGTTTAGCTGGGTATTATAGAAGGTTTATTAAGGAATTTTCTTCAATTGCCTTGCCAATGACTAAATTGACTCGGAAAGATATTAAGTTTGAATGGAATTATGATTGTGAAAATGGTTTTGAAGAATTGAAAAAGAGATTGGTAACTGCACCTGTTCTTACTATTCCACACGGTGGAGATGGTTTTGTTATTTATACCGATGCTTCACAACAGGGGGTAGGTTGTGTTTTTATGCAGCATGGTAAAGTTATTGCTTATGCTTCTAGGAAGTTGAGTACACATGAACGTAATTATCCTACACATGATTTGAAACTTGCTGCTATTGTGTTTGCTTTGAAATTATGGCGTCATTATCTATATGGTGAGGTATGTGAAATTTTTACTGACCATCAAAGCCTTAAGTATTTATTTACTCAAAAGGAGTTGAATTTGGCGATGGATGGAGTTAATTAAAGACTATGATTGTACAATTCACTACCACCCAGGGAAGGAAAATATAGTTGCAGATGCTCTGAGTAGAAAGTCTCCGGGCAGGTTATCTTGTATTCAGTGTGCTAGAGTTTCCCACATCATGGAGTTGAGATTGATGGGAGTAGAATTGAAGCTAGCCGATGGGGACAGGTTCTTTGCTCATGTAAGCGTGAGGCCTTTGTTAGCTACCCGTATTCGTGATTTGCAAAGTCAAGATCCTTTTCTTGAGAAGAAATGACAAGATGTCCGAGATGGTAAGTCTGAAGATTTTTGTATTGTGAATGATGGCACTTTATTGTATAAGCAACGATTATGCATGCCTAATGTGTGTGGATTGAAAGGGGAAATTTTAGATGAGGCTCATAATTCCATTTATACTATGCATCATGGTAGTACTAAAATGTATAGGGATTTAAAGGAGAATTATTGGTGGAATAATATGAAAAAAAAATAGCTGATTTTGTTGTTAGGTGCCTTATATGTCAGCAAGTGAAAGTGGAGCATCAGAAGCCTACTGGTCTGCTTCAGCCATTGCCAATATCAGAATGGAAATGGGATCATGTAACGATGGATTTTATGGTTGGGCTTCCTCGATCTCAGAAGGGGTCAAATTTGATTTGGGTAGTGGTGGATAGATTGACGAAGTCCGCTCATTTTCTAGCAGTCAAGACTACGTATACACAGTTGATAGGTATGCTAGATTGTATGTTAATGAAATTATTTGATCGCATGGAGCACCGGTATCTATTATTTCAGATAGAGACCCTACTTTTACATCCAGATTTTGGGATAGCTTGTAATGTGCTATGGGTAATAACTTGAAGTTTAGTACGGCTTTTCATCCTCAGACAGATGGGCAGTCTGAAAGGACAATACATATTTTGGAAGATATACTTAGAGCTTGTGTGCTTGATTTCAAAGGTAATTGGGATGAATATTTGCCTTTGATAGAATTTGCATATAACAATAGTTTTCAGTCTACTATTGGTATGGCTCCATATGAAGCATTGTACGGTAGACAATGTCGTACACCAATATGTTGGGGTGAAGTTGATGAAAGGAAGATAGAGGGTCTAGAATTGATTGAAGTCACCTCGAAAAAGTGAAGATTATTCAAGATAGAATGAGAATAGGTCAAAGCATACAGAAAAGTTATGCAGATAGACGACGAAAAGATTTGGAATTCCAGAAAGGGGATTATGTGTTTCTTCGGTTATCTCCATGAAAAGGAGTTATGAGGTTTGGAAAGAAAGGGAAATTAAGTCCACGCTACATTGGACCTTATAAAATCCTTGAGAAAGCCGGGATGGTTGCCTACAAGTTTGCGTTACCACCAGAGTTATCTCGGTTACATGATGTTTTTTATGTTTCTATGTTAAGAAAGTATGTAGAGGATCCTTCTCATGTGTTGGTGGAACAGCCTATATAGTTAAAGGAAGACTTGAGTTATGTGGAAGAACCACTTGCTATCGTGGATAGGAAGGAACAAATATTGAGATAAAAAGTAATCCCACTTGTGAAAGTTGTGTGTACGAGGCATTCCATGGAAGAGGATACATGGGAGATAGAGTATACCATGAAGATTAGTTATCCATATTTGTTTGATTCGGACAACCAAGGTATGTCAATTTCGGGGACGAAATTTCCTAACGGGGGGAGAATTGTGACAACCCGAATATAATTATGATAAATCATGTTTAAATCATGATTAGCTTATGTGATATGAATAATATGTTATTAGTATATATATAATGTAAGTAATTATGTTTAGTTTAATCCTAACTTCATAAAGCTTGAAATATCGAATTAGTTACAAATGTGAAATTTTAAAGTTTTCGGTAGGAATGTTCCTGTTGGAGGCTAGTTTTGACCTTTATGACATAACAATGAACTTGAGGTGTAAACTAGATATAAGAGTTAGGTTTATAACAAAACAAACGGTTCATCTAACGGACATCCGAGTGGGAAGATTATGTCTTTTTACGAACAGGGGAAAGTAGCCATTTAGCCTTAAATGATATTTTGTTTTATATAATGCCACATGTTATATTTTGATTGGTTGGGAAGGGTGGTGGATTTGGCCGACTTCAAACCCTTAGAATTACCTCCTTATTCATCTAAATTTAGCCATGAGATATTTGAATCTTAAAGAAAGAGAGTTTTGAAGTTTAGGAAGAAAGTGTGAGGAGAAATTGAAGAAAAATTCATAGAAAAATTACGTAAAAGCACCTAAGGTATTTCCATCGATAAATATTGTTTATTTTTTTTGTATTACTTATTTAAATGATTGAAATAATCATTTTTTTACTTAAATTCCATGTCTTGATATGTACTTATGGATAGATGCAAGTTTAAGCAAACTTGAATGTGTAAACCCTTGAGAGTGTTTTGTTTAGGAACCTTGTTTATTCAAACTTCCATATATTTCTCTATACTTAATGTAATTAATTGATTCTAATTTGATATTAACCTAGACTCATATATGTATGACATATCCGAAAATTATGTGAAAATACCAATAATGAGTCTTTGGTGAGAGTTTGAAGTTCGGGTATGAAATCTGCCCTAAGGGTGAAAATATGCCCGCCATGTGTTCGATATTTTTTCTTGACATAGAAAATGAACTATAAAAATTATGAAATTTTAATTTTGTATCCTCCAATATGTTTACTTATGTTGGGTGAAATATCATATAAATTTATGATGTAGAAAAATTATGGAAATTCCTGGAAGTTGAATGAATGATAAAAGAGCCTATAGGGCAGATTTGCTATGTGGTAAAGAAATGGGCATATCTTACTCTAGGAGACTTGAAATGATGTACCGTCTTTTGTATTGGAATACTAATAAGACAAGGATTGAATTACCAAGAATAAACAAATTTATATTTGGCCTATGATTTGGATATATTAAATATATTAACATGGATTTGGATGGAACTTCACTTGTGATAAATGATTTGAATGGAATCATGTGATGCTTATGGATTGAATTATGTTTAAATCATTCTTTGGATTTTTGATATTCTTATGATGATACTAATATTGTAAGAATGATAGGAAGGGAAGAAAAGCTGATTGAATAAATACCGGATAAAGGCAAGGGAAAATCCAGTTAAACTGTCGAGGTGAGTGTACTTATGATTTGTTTCATGTATAAATATGAATATAGCTCTAAGAGCGGATTTGTTTGAATACTTCGGTATTCAGGATTTGTTTGGATATTAAAATATCCAGGATTGGTTGGGTCTTATGACCCAGGATTGGAATTGGACGAAGATCTAATGATTTGTTAGAACCTATGTTCCAGGATTTGTTATCGCCAATGGGCAAAATTATTTGGATCTTATGATCCAGGATTTGTTATTGCTAATGGGCAGGATTGTTCGGATTTTATATCCACATATTCTATATAGAATTGTTATTTCATTGAAGGGAAGGAGTACCTCACTAAGCTTAATGCTTACGGTTTATATTTTAACAATTTTGGGTTTGTATGCTGCCAGCTAGAATACCATATGACCGGTAACTTTGAGAGTTGCACCGTTGGAAAAAGCTGGGGTTTAAGTATGTGGATTTTATCATTGTCACACTGAAGATTTTAATATACTCACACGTTGTATATATTGCTTTAGTATGGATTGAGTTGATGATTGTGAAATTTTATCATAGTTAATCATAGTATTGTATGTCCGGTTAACTATGACTCTGATATCGATTTCATTATGGTATAATAATAATATTATGTTGATTATACATAGTGTGTAAAAAAATATTGATAAATGAATTATATTTCCAATGGGCTTAAGATCATGATCCAATTATTCTAATAACAAATGATTAGTATGGATATTGGGTTTGGGGTGTGACACTAAACATCCTAGAATCATCAAGAGTTTGAATTAAATGCATATATTCATCCTATTTTTTCAGAAAATTATAAACATGATATCTTCCAGAACACACCATTGATTCTCATAATTTCTTCAACAGATTTATGATTATTTCGTGGATTAATATCTACCTACAACATGAGTTTGAATCCTATACATTTTCAATTTCCAGAAATCCATTAACAACACTATCTTTTCATCTTCCAAACATGAAAAGTCTCATCTTTTATAACTATCCTAACATGGACAATATACAAACTTAGATTGTAATTATCAAACACTTGCCTCTAATGAAGATCTGATCCTTTGGAGTTGAATAACACATGTGGTTCTCCCTTTCTCCGGCCAACTTCCGGTGGTTGTAGGTGGTGGTGACCTTTGGCCTTTTGATTCTCCTCCTTTCCAAGCAAGCTTTTCTTCTCCCAAGCAACCTTTCACTCTCTCTAAGAAGATGACCTTTCAACTTTGTGTAGAAGAGATGAATGAACCCACGTTCAACTAATCTCCAAATACTTATAATAGGATAAAATCCGAAATCACTATTCATCCTCCTTGTAAAAATGACCAAAATGCCCTTTTGGGTTGTCTTTTCATTTTAAAATGACCCGAGACCCAAATCCAACATCCAAATAGACTTTTCTGACTATTTTAACCCTTCCGGACGCAACGACGCAGTCGAAATGACTATAAGGTAGATATAAAAATAAGTTTCCTTTTTAATTTAATAAATTAGTCCCGACATGTCCCATACCGCGTCCGACTAAAAATTCAAATTACCGAATTAATATCACACAACCATATCAATAACATCACATTCATATATTACCTAAATATCTTTAAGTAATATTCAGAATCATACATTTTAATATCCACAATTCAGATAAAACCCAAATGAATTAATTTATAATAAAATCCAATTAATCCATTAATTTAAAATACAACCCATTTTAAAGTCCTTAAAATCATGGGGTATTACAGGCACTAGAGAATAGGCTACAAGTTACATAGTCAGATGAGGAGAAAGATCGACAACAGTTGGGTTGTAAATCTTTGTCTATTGGTTCGGATTATAAGGCTGGTTTTACTGCTTACGAAGTCTTTCGTTTTGGAAGAAATTAATTATGATGCTACTGCTGGGTTTTGCAAAGGGTGGGAGATTAGTAATAGTGGGGGGGCAGGTTCCAGTTAGTATGGTTGAACTGAGAGGTTTTTGCCTATGCAATGGGGGCCCAGAAAGACTTTCCCAAAATTAAAATAGAAGGTGAAAACACCAAATTTAAGGAGTTTGTTTCACTGTCTAGAAGGGAGGAACGCGTGATTTTTTTCTTATAAAAATATCAAATCCAAATGATTTTCCTAAGGTTTAAGAGCTAAGATCTGAAGTGTTGCTCCCGTAATTAATCGTTTTCTACAAAAAAATGCCAACTATCGGTATCACTAACTAAATAATGGATTTGTTTTTGTTGTATGATTGATGATATTACGATTCCATTGACATTTTTCTGTTCCTGAAAATCCAAGGGAATATTTATCACTCTTCCAAATGAGTGTTTGTATACAATTTTTATTCATATTTTTGTAACCAGTATTATAGGATAACACCCATTTTCATTCAGGCCTAATTTTTATTAGGGTTTTGTTGATATTTTTGTTTAATTGATGGAATTTTTATTAGTCTACTATGTTTAATGTACTTATGATCTTGCAGAAAGTTAATGTTTCTTATATTTTGCAACTTCATATTTAAATAATCTCATGAATGAGTTCATCCTAAATATTCTTAGTATGTGTGGATTTAGCATTTTAAATCATGTTTGATTCAGTGTAAAATGGTTGCAAATGTATAATTATTTATATTATTCATTTAATAATGATATTTTATTGGGTCTAATTCATGTAATGAAAGATTTTTATTTGATGGTTCTCCAAATTAGGCTTAATTACTAAGAAAGGAGTTTTTAAAAATAATTTACATTTTCCTTTTAAGAAAAAAGGTTTTTACCAATTATAATTCATTATTGAAAAGAGATGAAATCTATATTTTTCATTATTTAGATCCTGCTTTAAATATAAATAATTATAGAGTTACTAAATGATTCATTTGATACGAACGTTTTACATTTGACAATATTTTTATTGGAATATTTATACAATTATATTCGAAAATTGAATTGCACCCGTGCATCGCGCGGGTTTCATGGTAGTTAACCTCTAATACTAGTGTATTAGAGGTATAATAGAGATATTAGATTAGATAGTATGACATTCATTTTTTTTTAATTAAGAAGTCCATTTTTTATTTATACTATTGGATCTTTATACTTTCATCCAAGTAAATGATGTATTAAATTCTTACACATTTGGCTTAAAGATTACTTTTTCATACTCTATACTGATTTGATATCAAATAAATATAAAAAACTATTCCACTTAGGGGTGTTCGCGGTCCAGTCTGGTCCGATTTTGAGGTACTTTTGGGACCAGGCTGCATCAATCGGTCCTAAAAAATTATGGACTGGGATCGGACCGGAATAATCGGTCTTGGTCCTATTCAGTTTTCAAGCGGTTCGTGTTCAGTCTCAGTCCTATTCGGTCCATACCCAAATAAAATAGCACAATTTGTTGTAAATCTGTAATTTAATTTCACAACTGTAAATCTGTAATTTCACAAGTGTAAACTAACTATCTAAAAAGAACTGTAAATCTTTAAACTGTAAATCTCTTCATAGTAGGAGTATGCACAGTTGGCATAGCTATACATTTTTCATTCCCCGTCTTTATAAACCGAGCACATGAATATAACATATAACTATGCCAACTAGTCAGATTTGGGAAAAATTCAACGATTCGAGGAAAGGCAAAATGAAATAATTTTTTGGATTGAATAAAAATAGCCACAAAGAAAGGCAAAATAAACACTAAATTTATGTTTTTAAACCCCTAGTCCCAAAATCTGAAATTAAAACTTATATACAAACTCAAATCTGAAATGATGGAATTCGAAAGTCTAAACTGAAATGCAAAATTAATCCTTAAATTTAAAGCTAATTCCAAACTCTTTTAAGTAACAAATATCTAAATTACGAGAATCACTCTAAGTTATCAAACATGAGAAAACCCTATCCATCAAACAAGGCTATCAAACATGAAATGGGTTTTGAATTTAAGATTACTTGAAAAGTATCCGGAGTTAGAGCTTGAAAGACCCTCCTGCTGAATATCTAAGCCGGAGTCGGAGCTTTGGAAACCCTCTAGTTGAAAATCTAAGCCGTCATTGGAGGAGAGTGCGTCGGAGCTTGGAGTTTGTTCTGCGGTCGGCGCCGGAAGGGAAGGGACGAGATGAAGTTTGGTGTGCAGTCGGAGCTTGGAGTTTGGTGTGTTGTGCAGCCGTAACTGAGTTGGTATGGAGAGAGAGAGAGAGAGAGAGAGAGAGAGAAAATTAGGGTAATGTTGTTCTAAGTGTGATATGGATCGTGCGTGAGTTGTTAAGTTATATATATATATATAATAAAAGCGGTCCGATCCGGTCCAAATCCGATTTTTACAACCCAAGACCGAGATCGAACCGAATTATGCAGTCATATATATATATTTTTAGGCCGAATTGAAAAAAACTCGCAAAAGTGGGTTCGGTCCGGTTCGATTTTTTCGATCCATTCAATCTATTTGGGTTCGTGTGCATCCCTAATTCCACTATAAATCATGCCATTGAATTTAATAGTGTTTCAAACGAGACTTTTAATAATACTTAATGTAATTTTCAATTACAATAATTATTTTTTACTTAAAACTATATCGTTGAAATGAATAGAATCTCAAAGGTGATTTGTGGTTACTCCTTAAAGCAGTTTTTTAATGTTGCTGGTATGATTCGAAGCTCGAGTTACAAAATTTGATTAAATTGTAGTGATTATTAACTTTGCTTTTTCTAAAGAGCACTTTAAATTAATAATCTTGAAACCAACATATGTAAGACACAAGCATATAAAATTAAAAAATGTATTTCAATAAGTCAGTCAGAACTAGGGGTGTGTTTCGAATGGATCGGATCGGAATAGGGGTGTTCAAAAAAAAATCCAAAATTTTCGAAAATTTAAAATCCTTTCCAATTCGGAAAAATAAAAATCGGAAAATCATTTTTTTTTTCCTATTCGGTTGATTCGGAATATTCGGAATATTCAAAAATTTTGAAAATTTTATTATTCGTAAAAATATCGGAATAATCGGAATTATCAGTTATAATATTTCGAAAAATATCGGAAATGTCATTTTTGAAAATGATATTTTTAAAATAAAAATAAAAACCAAACACTACACTTTTCATCACATATGCAATAAACTACGGAGCTATGTGAATGACAAGGCTATGCTTCTCATACCATTTTGAAAATGCAATAAACTACAGAGTTATGCATCTTTTACTATTTTGAAGAAAGATCAATCAAGGCTTGATTATGAAAAAAATTAATGTTTACTTACCTAAAAAAAATCTATGTGAATGAAAAAAAAGCTATGTAAAAATTACTGTTTACCTACCTAAGAAACTGCAAAGCTTTGTGAATGAAAAAAATTACTGTTTACCTACCTTAAAAAAAAAAGAAATGTAAGAATGGTTAATAGCTGTAGCAGAATCTGTGCATCAGTATTTCAGATACAAAAAATGAACAAAACGAAGATGAGGGAAACTTAATATAAATCATCATTGGAATCTAAATTCGTATAACAATTGAATATAATTCCGGATGTTGTCTTTCGATTTATGGTTAGTGTGATGTAGAAGGCTAATATATATGGGTATATATTAATGGTTGAGATGATTTTAAATGGAGGGTCAAGATTAAACTAATAAATAATAAATTTTATATATAAATAAGGGTAGTAAAAATGTATTAAAATAAACAAAAATATTATTATTTTGGATGGATCGGATCGACACGATATTGGGAATTTCGGATCGGAAATTCGGAATTCATATATGATTTTCAATTCCATTCCAAAATTTTTCGAAAAAATTGGAATCAAAAAATTCGAAAATCGAAAAATTAAAAAATGGTGCCAAAATTAAAAAAATTTGAATTGAAAAACTAAAAATTCAAATGTTTGAAAATAACTAACACCCCTAATGTGAACACGGTCGTTAAATGAAAAAGAGTAGAATTTTAGTCAACTTCTCGGGAACAAGATGTTCCCAATATCCGTGGACCATAGTCGGGTCGGATATCGGGTCATTTACTGGAATCCCATTTACCAAGTAAGGCTTTTAGGTCCGTAGACGGTTTCAACTTTCAAGTGCCAAAAGGTCCTGGAGTGACCGAGAGTCAAAGACACCATCCGTCAATTTTATTTTATAATAATAACTGAAATGACCTAACCCTCTCTCTACTAGTAAACGTAGGCGACGATAGTGATCAAACAAACTGGCGGCGTCAAAAGAGGAAAGCCACCCTTGTTCTAATCCGTGTGACTGATGATGATACTTGAATTCATACGTCTCAACAGTGATATACGCTTATTCACTTGTACGACTATATCTTCTAATAAATAAACAGATCTACAGAGTGGCCTCCAGATCCCCATAAAGCTTTTGGTATCTCCGCCATTTGAGTGAATAGTCAGATTTCAAGCCCCTAGATTTTATTAGCCATTACTTTCCGAGTAAAGTTAGGGAGACCCACAAAAAAATTTATTTGGTAAATTCAGTGAATAAGACAAAAATGGATACAAGTTTTAAATGCACATTTTGATGCTCTAGCGGGATCCACAATAATAAGGTATAAGCTTTTAATGCAGTGGGTTTACGAAATGAGTTTTTTTTGTGGGTCTCCCTAGATTTATTCTTACTTTCCATATACACAGCTGTGTTTTTTTTTCGAATATTCCGATTTTTTCGATATTTGATCCGATATTTTTTGATTTTGGAACGTATATAAGGTTTTCGATTTTTTCGAAAAAAATCGGATAAAAAATTGGAAATAATTCTGAATTTCCGATTTTCCAATTTTTCCGATCTAATTTATCCGAAACTATGTCGATCCGATTTTTTCGAATTATTTCCGATTTTTTCCGAAATATTTTTCGATTTCCAATTTTTCTAATTTTTTTAAACATTCTCATGTGTCCCGCATCGGCTAGAAGAGGAAGAGAGGCCCAAAAAAGTCATCTATAAAAGGAGAATATCTCTCTATCCTCTACACAAATGAAAAAAATGGTTAAATCCTTACATATTTACATGTTAGGTTAAATCTTTTTTTCGATTTCTTTAAAATGAGATTTCGAGTAATCGAAAATCCTATATTAATTTTTTTGAAATTTTCGAATTTCCAAAATTTCTGAATTTTTAGTATATTTTTTGAATTTCCGAATTTTTTCAATTTTTTTTCGATTTTCCGAATTTTCCGAATTCGGAAACTTTTTCGATTTTCCGAAAAAATTGGATAGGAAATTGGAACAAATATTTTATTTCCGAAAAAATTGGAATTTTTTCCGAAAGGTCATTTTCCGATCCGATCCGGTCGAAACACAGCGTTATACACAACTATTCGTTAGTTATTTTAGGGTGGGGTTATTGACAACCCCTTTTAGCTTTTATCTACATTTTTTTTATTATTTTAACATAAAAATATCTTTATTTTTTATTATTCTTTTATCACTAAATACTCAACATAAAATATCACTAATAAAATAGTAAATACTCAACATAAAATATCACTAATAAAATAGTATGCTATAAAGTCAAATATATTCTTATACATTTTTTTTACTGTTTATGTACCCATGGGTACCCGAATTTGCCATCATGGCCCGGACGAGTAGCTTAATGAAAATCGCTCAAAGTCCGGATCCCTCACACCTCAACTAAATTCAATTATGACTTAGTTCTCTCCAGAAATCTCGTAGGGAGATATTCCAGGAGAGAAAGATGGACGTGAGAGAGTCTAACACCCCCACTCCCCGAAGATAAACATGTATATAATAAATCCTAAGCCCGGGGCAAAGGGCACGCACTGTATTCTCTGTAAACGCTCACCAGAGTATATAGAAATAATACTGACTGCACCACCGTGGACGTAGGCATTCTTGCTGAACCACGTACATACTGTGTTGTGTGAATGTCATTTTATCTTCTTTATTTGCTTTGGTGATTACGCTTTTCTTATTTATTTGTGTTGAATGTAATTGTCACCACAATTGGCGCCGTTTGTAGGAACGTTTGTCTTCCCTGAGAAAGCCCTCACCAACAAAGAAGTTTGAAATGTCTGGTCACAGCAGTAATGCCCCTCAGGCAGGAGATATCTAAGAACAACCTGTTCCTCGCAGGATCAGATCTGAAGTTCAGCGTTCAGATCAGAGGGCTCGCCCAGAGAGGCCAGCCTCACTGGAGAGCCAAGGACCAACAAAGTCCACACAAATCTCCAGATTGATTGATGCCTACGAGGCAAGGCTCCAAGAGCAGAGGGAGTCCGCTCGCAAGAAAGAGACTGAGAATGCTCGCCTCAAAAGGAAATTAGAAAGGATGGAGAAAGAGCTCCATCGCAGCACTAGGCGACGTCCATACCGCACTCCTAGCCCTCACGCAAGCAAGTCTCGCAGCCGAGGAAGGAGCCTTAGGCGTGGATCCCAAAAGAGTGAGAAGTACGAGTCAAGCGACGACTCTCTCGAGCACCAGCGATCGGCTCGCCATTACAGGAGCCCAGCTCGCAGCAATGAGAACATACAAAATTTAGTTCGAAGGGAGATGGACCAACACCCAGCACATCGCGGCACAAGATCGACCATGGAGCTTGCTAGACGAGCTCTCAAGACCCAGATGAAATCCCTTTTCTCAAGGGAGATAGAATAACAGGAAGCCCCCAAGAAATTGGCTATTCTGAGATTCAAGATTTATGACAGAAAACTGACACTATTGATCACGTTAGGCAGTACAGGCAAGCCATGACTCTCTAGAACCACCGGGATGCACTGATGTGTCGCATTTTCCCCTCGATCCTGCATGACGTGGCGCAGAAATGATTTGAGAGGCTCCCTCACTGGTCTATCAGGAGCTTTGAGTCCCTGGTCGAGCTCTTTATGACCCGCTTCATTACTAGTAGCTCCCATCCCAAAAGGATGGATGCTTTACTAACAATGAAAAAGATGCCTCAAGAGAGCCTCCGAGACTACGCGAAGAGGTACTGGGAGTTGTTCAACGAGGTCGAGGACTACTCGGAGCAAGTAGCAGTGACCTCTTTTAAAATTGGGCTACCCATCTCTTGCCTTCTGCACCAATCCCTGACGAAGAAAGAGGCCACGATCATCGACGACCTGATGGCCAGCATCGAGAAGTACGCCAAAGTGGAGGATGTGACCCGCCTCAGTACAGGGGAAAACGATTGAACTAAGCTCGCTGCCAAAGGCAACAACAAAGCTGAGAACCAGAAGAAAGGAGGCAAGAATGACTCCAAGAACGGAGGCAGAAACGATGTTTCAAAAGCATTTCAGGCAGTCAACACTGTCTTCAAAGAATCAATTTACAAGATTCTGGCAAAGATAAAAAACGAGCCATTTATTAAGTGGCCCAGAAAGATGGGAGGAGATTCCTCAAAGAGAAACAAAGCGTTGAGATGCGCTTTTCATAAAGAGGGAGGACATAAGACTGAGCACTACAAAGCTCTTAAGTCTCACCTCGAAGAACTACCCCAGTCTGGGCACCTGAACGAGTTTGTGGAGAAGAAGGCAGAGAAAGTTACTGCCAATAGAGAAATAAGACCCGACAACGTACTCGAAGACAATGCTGGCCATGAATTTGCGGTAATTCATGGGGCATCTGATATGAAGCAGATTTAGGGGAATTCAGCTCGGATGGAGGTAAAAAAGCTTACATCAGTAATGCAAGCTTTTCAGATCGATCCAGCAAAGACACAATCAGGAAAGCGTCGGCGAGCAGGTGACGTCGACTATAGCAAATATATGGTGTTCACAAATAAAGATCTGGTGGGAGTGAGAACTCCACATCATGACGCCTTGATTATTACGCTCAGGATAGCCAACTATGATGTCGACAAGTTGCTCGTCGACCAAGGAAGCTCATCCGACGTAATGTATTTCGACCTGTTCAGAAAATTGAAGTTGAGCGTCGCCGACTTGAAGGAAGCCACTGTCCCTCTAGTTGGCTTCGCTGGAAAAGTGACTATTCCATTGGGAAAGATTGTGCTACCAGTAAGGGCAGGAAGTATCTCCAAGATGATTGAGTTTATGTTAGTCGATATTGACTCGCCATACCAAGCTGTCCTCGGCAGAGGGTGACTACATGCGATGAAGGCAGTCCCCTCGACCTACCATTAGAAACTTAAATATGTGATCGAGCGAGGAGTAATGGAGATCCATGGCGATCCATGGCGATCAAGCGATGGCAAGAAGGTGCTTCATAGCGGCCATCCTCCCAAGACCAGAGTAGAAGGCCGAAAATCCCAAAGAAAAGGTCGAGGAACAAGAAGGTCTGATACCTTCAAAATAGCAGTTAAGATACGGAAGACCCGGAGTGGAAGAGACCAGGCTCCTCCCCTCTGAGCGGGTCATCGAAAACCTGGAGGAAGTTACAGCTGGTGGTAGCGAGAAAGACATGATATTCTTGATTAGAGCTTCTCTCACAAATCAAGAAAAGAAGGAATTGACGATTCCGTTGAGAAGCAATGTAGACATTTTCGCATGGGAACCATACGAGCTGCCTGGAATTGATCCCAGTATGGTTTGTCATCGATTGCACGTCGACCCCACTTTCAAACCTATTACGTAGAAGGCATGGCTAACTGTGCCCGAGAAGGCAAAAGCAGTAGAAAAAGAAGTTAAAAAATTGCTGGATGCAGGATCCATACGGGAGGTTCAATTCCCTAAATGGTTATCCAACCCAGTAGTAGTTCCGAAGAGTAATGGGAAATGGAGAGTCTGTATTAACTTCACTGACCTTACCAGGGCATGCCCTAAGGACAGTTTCTCTTTCCCAAAAATCGACCAATTGGTGGACGCCACAGCAGCTCACATAAGAATGAGTTTTCTGGATGCATATTCGGGGTATCATCAGATCCCTCTGTATGCACCAGACAAGGATAAGATATCATTCATCACCACTGTCGAATTATACTGTTACAAAGTCATGCCCTTCGGGCTCAAAAATACAGGGGCAACCTACCAGCGGCTGGTCACCAAGATGTTCAAAGACCAAATGGGAGACACCATGGAAGTCTACATCGACGATATGCTCGTCAAGAGAAGGAACAAAGAAGATCACCCCTCAGACATATCAAGAACCTTCGAAATCCTCAGGAAATACCAAATGAAGCTCAACGCGAGCAAATGTTCTTTCGGTGTCCAGTCAGGAAAGTTTCTTGGGTACTTGGTCAGTAAGAGCGGCATCGAGGCTAATTCGGACCAGATCAATGCAATCAATAGGGTACAGACCCCTCGCATAATACGGGACGTACAGAAGCTCACCGGCATGCTCACCGCTTTGAACCGTTTCATCTCGAAGTCCTCTGAGAAGTGCAAGCCATTCTTCCACCTTTTGAAGGGAAACAAGACAGTAGAATGGAATCAAGATTGCTCGCAAGCATTGGACGAGCTCAAGGCTTACCTTAGCTCACCACCCCTACTCGTCATACCTCAAGAAAGAGATTTCTTATACTTATACCTCGTCGTTTCCAGCCACGCCGTCAGTTCTGCACTGGTGTGCGAGAAAGCGAGAATCCAGCACCCCATTTATTACACGAGCAAGATCTTATTAGACGCTGAGCAGCGGTACCTACCACTAGAAAAGCTCGCCTTTGCACTCATAGTAGCTTCGAGGAAGTTGAAGCACTACTTTGAAGCTCACACTATCATTGTCCTTACATCACCCCCCCTTAAAGCAGTCCTACAAAAAGCGAATTTGTCGGGCAGACTGACTAAATGGTCGGTCGAGCTCGAACGATTTGACATCCAATTTCAACCAAGGAATGCAATCAAAGGGCAAGTCCTTGCTGATTTCATAGCCGAGTTCACAAGCGAGCAGCCTCTCGACCAACTTCAACCCATGGAGTAAAGAGAGAATCGCGCAACAGAGGGAGTTTGGCGATTATTTATTGATGGAGCCTCCAACTCAAAGGGGGCCGGAGTAGGCATTGTGCTTGTTACTCCAGAAGATACCTTCCTCGAACAAAGAATTAGGCTTGGATTTGAAGCCTCCAACAATGAGGCAGAGTATGAGGCTTTTATAGCCGGCCTCCAGAAGGCACAGAGGTTGGGAGCGAAGCAGTTACAGGTCTTCGGTGACTCACAATTGGTCTCTAATCAGATAAGTGGGGACTATAACGCCAAAGATGAAAAAATGGCAGCCTACCTCGCCTTGACAAAGAATCTAATGTCCATCTTCGAGAAAGTCAGTGTCCAGTAGTTTCCCAGAGGTCAAAACATCCATACCGACGCCCTGGCAGCCCTGAGTTCGGTAATCAATTCCGACTTAAAAAGAACGATCCCCATCGACTTCCTTGCCCATTCGAGCATCAACTAGAGCAATGCGATGCCAAGCGTGGAACATGTGCTCCAGATTGAGTCAGCACCCAGTTGGATGGACCCCTTAAGGGATTATTTGAAAGACGACGCACTTCCAAACGATAGAAAGACCGCTCACCAGATAAGAGTCAAAGTTGCTCGCTTTCACTTATCTCCTGAGGGCAAGCTATATAAGAGATCGTTCTCCGGCCCTTACCTTCAATGTGTTCACCCGAAGGATGTCGAGAAAATTCTACATGAGCTCCACGAAGGAATCTGTGGAAGCCATATTGGAGGAAGATCACCAGCTTTTCGAGCTATGAAGGAAGGCTACTGGTGGCCATATATGCAAAAAGATTCGACAGTATACGCTCGCAAATGCGTAAAATACCAACTATATGCTCCTATGGTTCACCAACCTGCCAACGACCTAAGATCACTCACCAGCCCCTGGCCTTTTGCCCAATGGGGAATGGACATCGTTGGTCCACTTCCTACCGCCACCGGTAATCGCAAGTATTTATTGGTCGCAATGGATTACTTCACCAAATAGATCGAGGCAGAGCCACTGGCAAACATCCGAGATGAAGATATGATGAGATTCATATGGAAAAACATAATTACCCGTTTTGGAATCCCCAAAACCATCATTACTGACAAAGGAACACAGTTCGAGAGTGGTCCCTTTCCAGAACTTCTATAATAAACACGGGATCATGCACCATTTCAGCTAGGTGGCGTACCCCTAGAGCAACGGTCAAGCCGGGGCTTCCAACAAAATAGTGATCGATGGGCTAAAGAAATGACTAAAACGAGCCAAAGGTGCATGGGTGAGTGAGATGCCGCATATTTTGTGGGCTTATCGAACTACCCCACGACGAGCAACTGGGGAAACCCCATTCTCACTAACGTATGGAATGGAAACAATCATCCCCTTGGAAGCTGGTCTACCAATAATGAGAACCACCCATATCGACCAAGGCCAAAACGATGCAACATTACTCGCTGAACTTGATCTAGCTGACGAACGCAGAAACTTAGCCCTAGTAAGGCTAGTGAGCTATCAACAACAGCTCGCGAAATAATATAATAAGAAGGTCAATCCGAGGGCATTCCAGGTTGGGGACTACTTCCTAAGGAAAGTCCTTGGCAGCGCAGTAAGACCTTTAGACGGCAAGCTAGGGCCGAACTGGGAAGGACCATTCAAGATAACAAGAGACGATCTACAAGGAGCCTATCACTTAGAAATGCTGGAGGGCAGAGAGATACCCCGAGCATAGAACGCAACCAACCTAAAGAAGTTCTATTTCTAAATTTTTCTTTTTTTATTGTCTCTCTTATCAAATCTTTAGAATTGGCAACTCATTTTACTTGTGAATTAATGAAAGATGTTTGGTAGTTGCATTCTATTAAGTATTGAGAACTTTATAACTTGCACAGCCTTTCTAAATAACAGGCACCTTACTCAAAGCATAAAAGCAGGTTATCACCCTCCTCAGGTATTCGTTATGAAACACGAATAACCTCCTAGCATTGCTCCGGTAATATATGAAGCCCTACAGGGGATCCTTAGGCAATTAGACCAAAAACGAATTGGTCACCAAACTATGTTTGGATAAAAAACCCTGCTCGGATAGAACATCCAGCACCAGGTGTGTCCTCGCCATTGCCACACTTGGGCCAAAGGAAGTGTGACGACATGACCTAAAAGGTAAAGTGAGGCAGAACGGTATCTCATAAGCATACTGGACTAGGAGGACACTTACTCAACATTGCATCCCTACCAATATAGTCGGCCATCAAGTGACCAAGATAATTAAGTGAGAGATAAATAATGAACACATGTTTAGTCGACGAGATAGCCTAAAACATAGATATTATGTTACTTCATCATATTTATAACAAAAAGGTACAACCCATGTTTAGTCGGCGAGATCGCCCAAAACATTAGTACTACATTACTTCATTGCATATATATAGAAAGTAACAGCTGTTAAAATCCTAACGAGGCTGAGGCCTCTGAACAATATAATCAGCCACTTGTGCTCTTCGGCCATCGTCCGGATGAGGATCCAGTTCCCGCTTGACCTCACTGACAGTTGGCTCTAACAGCTGCCTAGGGATATCATTGATAGGGATCCATTGGTCATCCCTACTGAAAGGGTTAGGCCGTAAAGTTGAAGGAGAGATCTCATGACGATATCAGATTACTGAGTTCCTTGGAACTTGAAGCTCCCTGAGGGCACTCAACCATCCTCTGATAAATGCGAGCTCTTCAAACTCTGTCAGCCTCATCGGAGCATCTTCCCAAACTTGGTCGTAACCATCATCCCACACTCACCGAGGTCCTTTAGTAAACAGATGCCTCAGTTGTGTGACATCCCTTTGGAGTCAGCACCAACCACGTATGCTCGACGAACATCTTCATGGAGCTCGTCCATTTCCCTAACTGGGCTTCTTACGTTTGTACTAGCTCGAGGAATAGTCGATGGGGTAGAACCTCGCAGAATCGGAGAAGCATCGCTTGGTCCTGTGCGAGCTCGTGATGAGGAGGGACCCCTTAAAATGCTCGGCGTGATGCTCGGCGCATGCTCCCTGAGGCGCAACACTTCCGTCCTCAAAGACTCATTTTCCTATTGTAAAACTTCTCCAACTTGGTTAATTTCAGTGGCATTGAGGAGTCTTGCTCTCAGAGTGTTCACCTCCTTTTGAACAGAAGCTCCAACTTCTTCTATTTCCTGAAGCCTGTCTTTCAGTTTAGCAACGAGCTCCGACTGATCTATGAAACTCTTATTCCTCGATCATAGCGATTTGAAAATTCTTACAAAGGTATGGCGAACTTGAGGACTCACATCAGGACCAAGCATTCTTTCCAGTTAAGAAGTGACTGATATATACTCATCTACATCAATCGACTATAGGCCATAAAAGAGTAGTAAAGGATAAAATAAATCAGTACACTGAGGGAAAAAACCTTTTCATTTTATTCATACATAAAGGATCAAAGTGCATTGAGGATCAGAAAGGAACATTATAAACAGGTCAAAAATACAAAAGCAATCCTAAGAGCATTCTAAATAGAAACCTCAGCTTGTTCGGAGGAAGCCGACTGCTTTCCCTTATCAACAGCAGTAGGAGCTTCACCCTCAGAGGGAACAACTACTGTTCCCTGAGCAGGAAGAGCACCAATAGGAAAAGTCTGTGAGGCAGGGTAAACACCTTCAATAATTGGGGCAGGGGCTTCATCTACGACAGTCTTTGGGCTTGGATCATGCTCGTCAAACAAGGGCGAGTCAGTATCCACCCCACCAACCAGAAGAGCCTTATTCCAGCCCTTCTTGAAGTTCAGCCAGTTGATGTAGCCAATCTAAACATCGGCATCTTTATACGCCGCAGCCCAACTATCATTGTAAGAACTCTCCTTCAGAGCAGCTGCCTCAGACTCCTTATCCTTCAGCTTCTCCACCAGCACCTTATTCTCCTTCGCTACCGCTAGCTTGATCGAGCAGACTAAATCGTAGGCCTGCCGCAGCTCGTTTATACCCTTGATCGCTGCCTCCCTCACTTGAGTGGCTTCAATAAGGGCAATATCAGAGGACATCTGAGCAATATCAACAGTCTTAAAGATGGCCTCGAGCTCAATACTCTTCTCCTTCAGAGCAGCGTTCTGCTTCTCCAACTCAACATTCTTATTCACCAGATCATCGCGAGAGCGATAAAGCACGACGAAGTCAGTCACGAACTACAGGAAAAAGGGAGCATAAAAAAAAGCAATAAAAAGAGTTTTACAAGTGTTAAGGAAAAGAAACAGACTTACCAAAGCTATCCTCTGGCTCGCTTGCAAAGCTAGCTGGTCAGTCCCTATTGCCCTTTGGCGATCAGCAGGCAGGACTGCTCTCTCGAGCAGTGTAGGAGCCAGTTGGGGAGAGATGGCAACTGAGTCCCCCTCTGGCAACGCAGATACGGGCACTAAAGCTTGCCCAACCTTCGTCTTCGCTTCCACTCTTCTCCTCTCTTCCTCTATCTCCTTCTCCTTCTCTGCACTCTTCCTCTCCTCCACCTTCCTTTTCTCTTTAGTATTCTTCCTCTCCTCTTCTCTCTTTCTCTCTCTCAACTGCTCCTCTTCTTTTTTCTTCCTCTCCTGCTCACGAGCAGCAGATTGAGAACCAGTGGCAATAGCCCCACTGTTGGATTTTTTCTTCTTCGACCGCTGAGCGAGAAGCACATCCTCCTCCTCCTCCTCCTCATCACGGATCAGGTTCCTCCTAGCGGGAACCATTACTTCGCTAGAACTGCTGGATGTACTTGAAGACTCTTGAGCCTCAGAGACCTCTTCCGAACTAGATGATTTTTCACCACTAGATCTCTCCTCGCTACAACCACCTTCAGCACCTCCTATGATATAACTTTCAGAGATGCTCTCTTCCTCGTTCAGCTGAATGGGATCAGCAACAGCTTCTCCAGAAATATCTAAGTCAGGAATGATGTCCACAGGCCTCGCAATAAAATTGGACCCGATGTTCTTGTACTCCAGAGGAAAGCAGCGAACCCGGGATGTTCACCATCGGCCAAAGACTCTATAATATTCCAAGCTTTAATCAGCTCGGCAGCTTGAACCTCGCTAAGGGTAGGTTCCAAGTTCTTTGTCCTCGCTGAAAAGAAAACAGGAAAGTATCAGAAAAATTATACATTAGCAAGAAGATCAAAAGAGCAGAGAAAAGATTACCTATGTACTCTTCCCCATAAAAAGGAACAGTGAATCTATCAGACCTCGCCCCCTCAGTCTGGGGGGAGAACTGCCAATTCCTAGCAAGAAAGCCCTCTTGCCAGTAGTCCTTGTGGAAATCAGGTAAATTTACTAACAATACCCTATCAGGACTTCTAGCCTTGAGGTAAATAAGACCAGAGCTCGTTCGAGAAAAGGAATAACAAAAATAAATTTCAGCAAGCCCTAATTTAGTGCCGTAAAGTTGGTTTATCCTATGAACACCATTGACTATCTTCCAAACGTTGGGCGAGCACTGTGTAGGGACGATGTTGAAATAACCAAAGAAATGCAGAAACAAATCGTTTGGAGGAAAAGTAATACTCCCTTGGGAAAGCAACAAGACATGAATCCAATGAGCGCCCTTTATCTCTCTAACATTCTTAGGGACAGAGACACATTCAATCTCCACCCATTCAGGGATATTGTAAAACTTCCTAAACTCAGGCAACGATCTATTACCTATTTTCTTCATTTGAAAACCCTAAATTACAAATTCGAAGAAAACTCAACAGAGAAAACATAAAGAGAGAGCAAAGGGGACTTACGAGATAAAAGTTTGGCTTGGACAACGCAAGATCACAAGCCTAGACGATGAGGGAGATTGAAAGCAAGGAAAATGAAGACCTGGAGAAGAGGGCACAATGGCTAAAACTCGCAGAAGATGAGGAAATGCTAAGAAGTTTGAAACGAAAATATAGAAATGCCACTCCAAATGACTCCTTAAACGTCTCAATCATGATGCACAGAACACGAAGCAGGCTGTCGCCAAAATCAAAGTAAAGAGCTCCAACATTGGAAAGAGTTACACAATTTATAAAAAATCCATTATGATAAATCATTTAAATTTATTGAGCCCAAATGTGGCCCAACAACTTTAGGGGAAATTGTGGGTACCCAGATTTGCCATCATGGGCCCGGACGAGTAGCTTAATAAAAATGACCCAAAGTTCGGACCCCTCACACCTCAACTAAATTCAATTATGACTTAGTCCTCTCCAGAAATCTCGTAGGGAGATATTCCAGGAGAGAAAGATGGACGTGGGCGAGTCCAACACCCCCACTCCCCGAAGATAAACATGTATATAACAAACCCTAAGCCCGGGACAAAGGGCACGCACTGTATTCTCTGTAAAACGCTCCCCGGAGTATATAGAAATAATACTGATTGCACCATCGTGGACGTATGCATTCTTGCTGAACCACGTACATACTGTGTTGTGTGATTGATATTTTATCTTCTTTATTTACTTTGGTGATTGCGTTTTTCTTATTTATTTGTGTTGAATGTAATTGTCACCATAGTACCTAATTAAAAAAAATCTAATTGGGAACATAAAATACGGTGTTATAAACTGATTTAACTATTAAAAAAAATAATGTTTGTAATATTTTTTTTAATAAAAAAATTCTTTTAAAATTGCTTGTTTTGTAAAAAAATTGTATTTTTTATATAAAAAACTACTTTTTAAAAACAAAAATATTTTCTATATAAAACCTCTCTTTTTTATAAAAAAAAGTGACAAGTTATTTTTCAAAAAAACATTTTCTTTTAAAATAGGCAAAAAGTGTTTTCTATACATCATTTAATAGATGTGGCTCCGTGATAGCATCACAAACCACATCAATTTTTTTCATATATATATATATATATATATATATATATATATATATATATATATATATATATAAACTAGGAAAACGGTTGTTTTTAAAAAAAATATATATAAAGAAAAAAGTTTCTTAATAATTAAAACAATTTGTTATATAAAAAAATAACAATATTTTTTTTAAAAGCAACTTTTTACGTTTTAGAGACAACTTTTATTTTTATGATTTTTCTTTTTTCACAACTTAATTTTTTTGTGTGTGTTTAATTTCTTCATGAAATAAATATGAACATTTTACATTTTAGAGTTTTTTTCTTTCTAAACTTACATTATGCTTCCATTCCACGACATAACCCTAGAGAAATGAAAGATTTGCTAACCCCAAAACAGTGAGTTACGGGAATATCAAGCATTTGTAAGAAGTTGTTTCTAAAACGTAAAAAGTTGTTTTTAAAAAACATTTTAGAAAAAAAATAATGTTATTTTTTTATATAACAAACTATTTTAACCGTTAAGAAACTCTTTTATTTATAATTTTTTTATTTAAAAATAATTGTTTTCTAAGTTTTTATATATATTTATAGAAAATAATGTAAGAATATTTTTTATAAATTAGTTTCTAGAAACTTCTATAGTTTTTGTGGAAAAAAAATTGATGTGATTTGTTGCACTGACATAGACCCACATTCATTAAATGATTTATAAAAAATATTTTTTGCCTTTTTTTGAAAGAAAATATATTTTGGAAAAAAAAAACTTGTCATTTTTTATTTATAAAAAAGATAATTTTTATATAGAAAACATTTGTTTTTAAAAAGCGTTTTTTTTATAAAACACATTTTTTTATTTAAAAAATACATTTTTTTTAATAAAACAAACAGTTTTTAATACAAGTTTTTGATTAAAAAATATATTACAAACACTATTTTTTAATAGTTAAAGATGTTTACAACACTGTATTTCATGTTCATAGTTAGATTTTTTTAAATTAGGGACATAAACGGGAAAAAAACTGCACAAGAATATATTTGACTTTGTAGTACACTACTAATAATGTGGTATTTTATGTTGGGTAATTAATGATAAAAGATAATTGTAATACCCCGTACTTTTATGGATATTTAAATTACTTAAGTGGCGTAATTTGGTAATTAGAAGAAATTAATGTGAATAGTAATTTTGGAATTTATAAGTATAAATTTAATAATTGAGAATTTTAAAGTGAATAGTAAATATTAGTTTGCTGGTGTCGGATTAATATTTACATGGAGTACATTTTCTTACGGGAGTAAGTATATGGGTTGGATTAGTAGGTGAAGCGACAAAAGAATAATATTTTATTCGGAACACACGTGTAGAGTTGTGTTCGGTTCAAAAAAGTAAATTTTTGATAAGTGGCTCGGATGGTGATTTCGAGCGCACTTTTGATCCCGAATGGGCTGAAATAGTCGAAATGAAGTACCTAGTGGTAATGTTTGGATTTTAGGGGCTTTTTGGACTAGTCGAGACTCTCATTTAAGTACACGAGTCATTTTATAATTAGGTATACGACCAATTTCGGGATTTATAAGGGGAGAACCCTCATTTCTCCCACATTTCAGCCCTAAGAGAGAGAAAGAGAAGAAAGAAAAGAGAGAAAGGAAGAAATGAAGGAAAATAGGAAAAAAGGGGATTTCCGGCCAAACTCCGCGGGATTCGACTCGAGGTCATCAGATTTTATCCATGAGGTAGTGTTTACTTGCTTTATTAATTTAGTGTGTTTATTTCTCATATTATAGTTGGTGTGTAAAACTATACAGATTTTTGGGATGATTTTTCGTGAATCAAAATGGGTTTTTCGAAAGATTAAAGAGTAAAACCCGAATAATATCAAATTTGAGAAATTTAGGAATTAATTGAAATTAGTTGTTGGTTATGGGTTCTAGGATGATTAGAACCCTTTTTATGTGTGTATTTATGGTTGTTTGAGGTTGGATGATGATGAGAGAGAAGATAAAAACCTTGGAGGTGTATTAATGGACGTTTGGGATTTTTGGAGAAGAAGGTGAATAGTAACTCCGTTCCTTCTGAATCAATTCAGCTAGGAAGAGGATCGATTCAGCTCTTAGCCAAAAGATAAAAGTTGTATATATTTTAGATACGGTCGCGTGAGCGTTAACTGGGTATTTTTCTAATTTATTTTGGATTTATAATGATTTTTCTAAGGAAGCAGTTTTGAGATTGAAATAGTTAGCTCGGGAATCAAATCGGAAAATTTATAGACAATTCAAATGCATGCCATTTTCTGTATGATTTGAATTAAATTCTCATTTATGGATGAAAAGAACGGTATGAAAGTTATCTTTCTAATGAGATTTGAATTAGATCAATTGGACTTATGTAGAGTGAGTTATACGTGTTTTAGTGCAAGGTGTTTAAGCTGCCAGAACAACTGAGTTACGGAAATTTTATAGAAAATTCAAATGCATGCCATTTTCTGTATGATTTGGATTATATGCGCATTTATGGATGAAAAGAAAGGTATGAAAGTTATCTTTCTAATGAGATTTTATTTAGGTCAATTGGACTTATGTGGGGTGAGTTATGGGTGCTTTAGTGCAAGGTGTGAAATCTGCCATAAAATTTAAGTTGTGAGACTTTGTGATTTTTAAGAGTCTAATGGGATAGAGACCCTTGGGATTCAAATGAAAATTTCGGATGTAATTAGGATACGGTCTAGTGGTGATAAGATTAATATTCCGAATTTAAAAGAAATTTTATATTCATATTATAAGTAAGTGAATACTTATGGAATTAAATCGAATATGTATATTCGGGATTACAGGCTAATGCTACGAGAGATAGGCATGGATAGCTAGATTTGATGATGTATATATATATACATACGGGTATAGAGACAGTATAAATATGATATAGTTATGAATATATCTGTGTGTGAATGGTATATTTATGTGAAACATACCCCCTATAGTGCTATCATGGGAAGTTGCGCGATGTGGGTGAGGCCCCTGGCTTGAGGGGCAGGGAGCGTATAGTCCCAGGTCATAGCGTCCATTTTATATTGTGTGATTTTTATTAGGGATGAGACGTGGTGGGTATGTTTCGTTCTTAATTTTAGGGAGGAACTATGATCGCTTTCCATACGTTGTGATTTGATTTTTACCAAGTCGGTGTGAGCGTCCGACCACTGGTACCCAGGATGATGTGAGTAATTCCCTGGAAGATGATAGCATTGAGAGACTGAATCCATTGAGTTATAGCTCTGAGGGATGGTTATTATACTTATATAGTGTGTGATATATAAATGTGGATATACTTGATGTGTATAGTATATTGTATATATATATATATATATGAGATGTGAAACATATATATATGGACATAATAAATAATGGAATGTGAGATAAATTCTGAATCTTTCAGGAGTATAAAATCCGGAATAATATAGGGATATACGTATATAAAGATGAGAATATTATATACGAGGTTAATAACACTAATACGTAAATAGTGTAAATAACTAGTGAAAGTTATTCATGATATAAGGATGAATCATAAGTGAGAGATTATGATGTATAAGATCAGGCGATAGCTTGGAATATTTTATAATAAATGAATAAAGTGATATTCTCCTTCCGGTAGATTTATATTCGGATTTATATGTACATGGATTATAGGTTCTAGTGAGAACTATTGATATATACGGGATGGTATAAAATGTGGTATGTACTAAGGGCCTAATGGATTTCGACGATCAACATTTTCATGTAGTAGAGCATCGGAGTGGTTCCTTGTTTGGATTTCGCTTCGCGAGACACCCCACGCACGAACGTAGTGTAATGTTGAAAATGGGGAGAAGTTTAGTCCTTAGTACTCGGATTTATGAGGATCTTTAGAAGATGGGTGAAATGAATTAGTTAGGCAGGGTATCTTAACTAAGTTGTTTATAAGGTGTGCGATAGTTGTGCGCTATTAGAAGAGGGGTGAGGGGTATCTCATGAGAGTGCGATACCAATTTAAATATGAGAGATTTTCATATTTTAAAATATGGCATTTATGCACTTGCAAAATATTTTCAAACTCGGGCTCTGACCCGTTTCTCCATTTTCCCCTCTTTTGTTATATATGTATATATATTATGTGTCCAAATACAGGGACGCCTGGATGATGATTCTTTCGAGTCAGACATTCGCTGCAACAACTGTGGATGGGTGCAGGTTTATTTTAGACGTTTCTATTCTTGTGATTTATATAGGAAGCATTGCAGTAACATTTGGGCCGATAGCCCAATTGTATTCAATTATTCTTTTACCGCCTTTTAGTGCGACATTTGATTTGGTTGTATTATATTGTACCGAGTGTTCGGTTATTTTATTTCATTTCAGTTGTTGCATATAAACTGTTGTGATTGATTTAAAGATTAGTTAAATAAAATTTTGACGCCAGCCTATTAGGTTATTAGTAATTAAGTTGGTTTTCGACAGTGATTCTGAGAATGACCCACATGAGACTCCTGTTTTAATTTGGTATAGGATTGATCACCCGGTATTTTATTAGGCGGGGTGTCACAATAATGAAAAATGAGGGTAATTTTGTCTTGAAACAATAAAAGGTGTGGAAGAAGCTAAAAAGGACGTGGGAATAGCCACTCCCTTATTCTATCAATGAGAACTATGGCAAATGGTTTATGTTTCTGAATCAAGTACTGTACCTAGATCCCAAAATTACGGTTTTTGGAAAGTTGCCTTAATTTTTTTAATTAAGTCCCTTCATAGTACGGGTTTTGAAAATTTTAGTTTTTTTTACTAACTTTGTCACACTTTGGGACATCTCCCATTAATATTCCATTAATTTTGGGTGTTTTTTGGGATAAATCCATCACTTTTTTTAACAACCCCACAATTTTCTTATGTAGTTATTAAATTAAAAAGCTTGTAAAAATACCAACATAGCCCTGTTAACAACTCCAAGCAATTGTCATTTTAAATATAGGAAACTCTAATGTAATCCTAAAAAAAAGAATTTGACCGCTGAAATCAAAACCCAATGTTGATGTCCAAAATTCGTAGAGATTTTATCTTAGCTAGGAATTATCAATTTCGTAATAAAAAATAATTAATTTAGTAGTGTAAATGAAAATAATAAAGAACAATAAATATTTTTAAAATGGTTCAGCTTAGGGAAAGTCTAAGTCCACTGTTATGGTATTAAAGGTAGTTACATGGAATTCTGGATAATCTTGCTTGTGCGCAATAGACTTGTTCTTTAAGCTAAGGAAAATAAGATATTTATAGTGGTCCTGGAAACCAAGGGGTGGAATGCCCTTATATATTTAAGCATTTACACTTATACATAATAAATGAGATTATTGATCTTCTAAGGCATGTGTGGAACGTCTTTTGATGATTCCCATGTGAATGACCTTTCTTCTTCCTGATGGTTAGTCTGCTTAAGCTGGTCGACCGGTATGTCGACCAAGTATTTCTGGAGCCGACCAAGTATAAATGAAGCGCCGAGATGTATACTTATGAGGACAGGTGTATCACTATCATAGGTTCACGTGGCATGAATAATTTGACCAAAAACAAAAGCCCAACTGCTCCATATCGGATGTTTTGTTGAAAGGATGGAGGATTTGTTAAAAAGTTGTCCGCGCTCTAATATAACGATGGTCGGCAGTCGACCTTTTGAAGTTGTAAATATTTCACCAGTATATCAAGTGGTGTCATTTTTGTAAATAATTTAAAAATAGCGAACCCCCAAAGGTACGCTGGTCTTTTCGCTCCTTTGGGAACCGTGCAACCATCAAGAGTTCAATCGCTGGTTCAGTTAATCATTACTTTTCAACTTTCGAGGTCAATTTATAGAAGGACGAAACTTTCTCCTCATTTCTTTTCACCTTCAACCTCCGCACTTAAACAATCTCTGTTTCTTCGATCTTTTCCTTTCTCGTTCCTTCCTTGCTATTCTATAGTGAACTTTATAAGATTTCTCTCTTTTTTATACCTTTCTTTTATTTCATTTCAACAATGGTGTACATTGTGGATGAGAATTTCTTAGCAGAATTTAGGGAAAGACGAAAAATCCCCAATTGGGTATATTTAGAATTAATGGAAGGTCATGTGGATTTACTGTCATTATATGAGGGCCATTGGGTCCCCACTTTATTTATTACGGAGTGTGGAATAACTTTCCCTCCAAATCATTTATTCCTCGAATTTTGTTAATATTTTGACGTGGTCCCTACTAGAGTAGCCCCCAACAATTGGAGGGTAATAACGAGATCCATTGTTTAAATGAACTTCATGGAACCTACAATGGAAATTCTTGACCTGATGTGTTGTTACAAATGGGGAACAATATGAGATAATACCTATTATCTGAAGACTAGGCAGACTAATAAGGCATTAGTATTTAACTTGCCTGATTCTAACAAGGATTGTTGGGATTACGGAGTAGTGGTGAAGAACTGGCAGTATGCCCCCTTTCATGAGGGGGTAAAATGCACCGGTCCAAAATGCTCTAAGGAAGGGCGTGGCATAGGTCAGTTAACACCTTGAATATTATTTTCCTTCAATGCCTACTAACTGTTCGATGATATGACGACTAATAATTCCTATTTTATTTTCGCACAGGAAAGTAAGAAGAGGTGTCCTAAGGAAGGTGAGGTGAAATTTAACGAGTTGTTCTTGTGATCAATTCACCAAATAATAAGGGGAAAACACCCCAGAGATTCTTCCGTATTGTTGGAGTATAAAAGATCCATTACATATTTTGTGGCCCGACCAACTGTGATTATTCCCCAAGCCCCAATCAACTTGTATGGAGAACCTGCTTTAACATCTTTAAACTATTGAGTATCTTGGAGAAGATAAAGAATTAACACTAGGATGGACATCATACTCTTTTGAGTCCTTTGACATCACTGCTATCCAGACTTCACTCATTGCTAAGATGGGAAAAAGAAGAGCTCCTAACTTGCTAACTGGTCTGTCTTCTCCACCACTAAAGAAAATCACTGCTGCCGACAACAGACCCCTGGTCCTTAATGTTGAGTAGGCCAAAACCACAAAGCCTCAGTTCCAGATATTGAAGAGAGGACCATATATCCAGCAAGAATTGGTCCAAAAGAGCTCAGTCGACCAAACTTATGTTGAGTCTTCTTCAGTGGCAATGAACCCTGGGCTAGCCAGAGGATTAATAAGTGCTGGAGTTCTTTCGGCAGATAGGTCGGTGCAACTCCTTTATTCAGAGACTGTCTGTTAGAGAGGGCGAATACAAATTTTACTTTAATAAATTTCTTAACCCTTTGTCCATTTTCCATAATTTTCCTTTAAGCATATACAATAATGACTTCGTTGTTGTTGCTTTGTCCTACAATTTTTTATCGATTATGACCAATTATTGACCAGAGATGACTAGCTAAGGTCATCATCAACTGACGTGGAAGAGGCTTTTGAAGACTTAAAGAAATCTTTAAAAGATTATGAAGAGGAATTTGAGACAGATCAGAAGTAGTGGCAAGGAAGCTGAAGCAAGATGAGGATAGATCAACCACAACAGAGGATAAAGTAAAGACCGTTGAAGATAATGTAAAGGCTGCCGAGGATAAGGTAGCTAGCTTGGTTGGGGAGGAAACCACTGAGAAGAATAAGTTACTGGAGCTGAAGGCCCAATATAAGAAATATGCCTTCAACAGGGACTGGGATAAAGCCTTTTCTGTCGCTGCCATCCAAATTGAGTACATGAAGAAGATGTCATTCAAGGATGGATGGACTTCTACTTTGAAGGAGGTTGGCACCTCTACCGACTCTGATTTATTTCAGAGGTAGATCCTAGTACCCCTCCTAACTTGGAAGAGGAAATTAATGATGAAGATGGGACAGGTGAATCCTCTATGGCACATACGATTAGGAGTGAGTCAAGCCTCTCAGAGGCAGCAGCAAAGGACATCGAGAAAGTGTAAATTTCTTCGAGTTTGATGATCGATTCTTGTGTCTCTTTTTATTGATGTTTGCTTTTATTTCTTTTCCTTCTTGATATATAATAAAACAATCCCTTGTAACACATTTTTTGGTGATGAATGAAAAGTCTCCTTTGGTCAACTTACTAGTGTATACCTTTAAATGTGCTTGTTCATTAGTTTTGGTCAGACTTGTTGTTATAATATTATTGATTTTCAGTTTATTACAAGGAAGAATGACCTTATATCTGTTGAGACTGACCTGTTAATACGTAGTACTAGATTGTTTGGAGATGTCCATATAAATCTGTCTGAGACTGAATTGGATGGGTTGCTCGGCATGATGCATCCTACCAAGTAAATGAAGCCTATGTTTATCTGCATTGTGTTTGATAGAATCGTGACAAATAATATCGCATACTATGAGATGATTGAGAAAATTTATGATGATCGTATTCTTTCTCGGGCTCTAATACATTCTGACTATGAGTCCAAATACGAGACATTGAGTGCTAATTGTGGCTTTGATAAGGAACTACAAGAGATTACATCTGCCTTCATAAAGAAAGAGTACTTATTAAATAGGGAGGTGGAAAGTTCTCGAAATGTTATTACTCTTCTTGAAAAATAGAATAACGATTAAAGGAATGAGTTATAGAGTTTGAAAAAATCAGCTAAAGTGGTCCGAGCGAAGGTGCTTCTTTCCTAGAGCTTAAGAATGCCAGACTGTTGGAGGAGTTAGAATACCTAAAGAAGAGAAAGACTAAATTCGACCAGTCTTCTAGACAGGTGCTTGTTGCTCGGCCAAATAAAGATGAAGAAATGACTAAGAAAACCTTGGCCGACCAAATAGCTTTGTCAAAAGGAAAAAAACAAAACCATCAAAAAGCTCTAAGACCAAGTGAACAAATTATCTTTCCACTTCCATAAACAATCCAAAGCTGTCTTGATAAATGGTTATGATGACACCATAACTCATATGGACGACCACTTGGAGAAATCTCGTCGATAAGGGTACAAATGAGGTTGGTTGAATGTGATGACATTGTTAAATGTGGATGATAATAATAAATTATGGCATTGGAATGATCCAAGCATGTTGGATTATCCTGACCCTCCATTCAAAATTGATGTCGAGTGGATTTCGAATGACGCCATTCCCCAGAGCTTTCTGAGAAAGTACCTAGGGGATTATGGTCTTCATGGTGAAGATACTTACGTCCGCCCCCCCTCATTTATTAGATCAATCGAGCAACACTGGTCATAATAGGTTGAGAGATTTTAGGACTATAACTCTGCCCAGTACTCTTGATATTCCTCCTGTTGAGATGGACAAGGCTGAAGGATAATGTCCAATAGAATAAATTTGTTTTTCTTGCTTGTTTTTTATTAGATGTTTGTCTCTATGGACAAATACAAGATGAGGTGCCATGGTGTATGCTATTTGCAGATGATATTGTTTTAGTCGATGAGACTAAGATGGGGATAAACGCTAGGTTGGAATTGTGGAGAGAAACTTTAGAAACAAGAGGATTTAAAATAAGCAGAACTAAAACAGAATATGTGGAGTGTAATTTTAGTAGTAATAGGAGGACAAATGGAGATGTGGTGAAATTGGAGGGTCAAGAAATACCTAGAAATGATCATTTTCGTTATTTAGGATCGATTATACAAAAAGATGGAGATATTAGTGATGATGTTACGCATAGGATTAGAGCAGGCTGGGTTAAGTGGAGAAGTGCGACCGGCGTTCTGTGTGATAGGCGTATACCTTTGAAGTTAAAAGGAAAATTTTATAGGACGGCCATTAGACCCGCCATGTTATATGGGACAGAGTGTTGGGCAACCAAGAAACAAAATGTGCAGAAAATGAGTGTGGCGGAGATGCGAATGCTAAGATGGATTTGTGGTAAAACTCGAAAGGATAAAATTAAAAATGAACAAATTCGTAAAACGGTGAAAGTAGCTCCTATAGAAGATAAATTGAGAGAAAATCGACTTCGATGGTTTGGACACGTCAAGCGTAGACCAATGGATGCTCCTGTAAGGAAGAGTGATTTAGTTAGTATTGATGGTAACCCAAGGGGTAGAGGTAGGCCTAAATTAACTTGGTGAGATATTATAAAAAAGGACATGATATCATGTGGTGTAACCGAAGATATTGCACTGGACAGAATGGAATGGAAAAATAGGATTCATGTAGCTGACCCCAAATAATTGGAAAAAGGCTTTGTTGAGTTGAGATGAGTTGTCTCTATGGAAGTTTGTTGAAATAAAAAACTATCTTTTGCATACATGTTCATCTATGTATTTTAGTCTTTGATTCATAACTAAGATTTTTTATTAGTGTATTGGCGACCAACTAATCTGCTTAATTGATCTATGTCTGATAAAGTTATGAACTTGAGTTATTGGGCCTTAGGTTCTACTAATTCACTTAGGTAAAACATTTTTAGGGCTAAGTGTTTGCATTAGTTACCATTGGCAATAAAGTGTATTAGGAATGTAGTTTTTTCCTGAATTTAACTTGATCAGGTAAACCTCCTTATTTTTTTACTTTAAATCATACATGAAGTTTCAGGGATTTCTTATTCGTGACTTGTCAAAGATGAAGTCATATATGAAGTCTAATTTTTTTTCTTTTTTGAAGTTGGAAGATTTTATTGAGTTGAGAGGGACTTCTTATTCGTGACTTGTTAAAGATGAAGTAAAATATAAATCCTAAAAGATTTTCTCTTTTTTGGAGTTGGAAAAGTGTGAAAAGTTTGGGGGATATATCATCAACGTACTTAAAAAAACACAAAAAAGGAAGAATAATTGGTTGGAAATCACAAATTTATTAAACTAGTTGAAACGATTACATCAAATACGTAACATAATTACTGATAATATTTCCTGAGGTGATCGATGTTCCATGGATTCTTAATTTCTTTCCCTTCAAATGTTTGTAGATGATAAGTTCCTGGTCAGACGACTGCCGAGATGGAATAAGGACCATGTGAGTTTACTTTCAACTTATTTCCTTTATAGATGACCTTTTTAAGGACATAAGCTCCTTACTTTAGGTTGGTCGGCTTGACCCTCCTGTTGTAAAATCTAGCAGTTTTTTGCTGATAAATAGCCATTCGAAGTGCAGAATCCTCCCTTACGTCCTCAATCAAGTCTTAATACAACCTTCTCATGAGATCACTTTTGGGGAGATCAAAGTTCAATACCCTATGAGTCGAAAAACCTATCTCGACTGGTACCATTACCTCAGTTCTAAAAGCAAGCACGTAAGGAGTTTCTTCGATGGCTGTTCTCGACATAATTTTATATGCCCAAAGAACACTGTGCAACTCATTGTCCAGTTTTCCTTAGCATCATCCAACCTTTTATTTAACCCATTGAGTATAGTTCTGTTGGTAACCTCTATTTGACCATTACACTGTGGGTGTCCAGATAGAGAGTGGAGTTTTTGAATCTTGGACTGAATGCAATATTCTTCAGATTTCTCGTTATTGAACTGAGTATTATGATCAATGATGAAGGCATATTGCATTCCATACTTGTATATGATGTCTTTATAGATGAATTAAAAAAAAATTTTATAAGGCATTTCAACCAACATCTCTGCCTCCACCCATTTTGTGAAGTAATCCACTGCAACTAACAAGTATTTAAACATTCCTTTGGTCTTTGACAATGGGCCGACCAAATCAATTCCCCAGATAGCGAAAGGCTAAGGAGAAGTAATGGGATTTAGATCATGCCCCGATCTTCTATGAATTACGGCAAACTTCTGACATTTATCACACTTCTTAGAAAAAGAAATACAGTCTGCTCTCATAGTCGGTCAAATAGTATCCTTGCATAAGTATCCTTCGCACTAATGATCGTTCGACTGAATAAGCCCCACAGGTGCCTTCATATACCTCTCTGATCAAATTGGGTACCTCAATGGGGTAAACACAACGAAGTAATGAAAGTAATGTATCCCCTTTTGTATAGGACATCTCACTCTAACACATAACTGGCTACCTTAAACCTACTTCCTGGATTATTTTGGGTCGGCAGGTAAAACACCTTTGTCAATCTAGTTTCTGATATGATCCATCTATGAGGGTCCTAAATCCATCGCAATAAAACTGACCATAACCTCCATATTTACACTTTTATGTGTAAGAATTTCTCTAGGGATGGCTCTCTTGAGCACTGTCCTGGTTGCTGAAGCCAGCCGAGCAAGTGCATTTGCTCGAGCATTCTCTATCCTTGGTATTCTCACCATTTGACTGTAAAAAAGTTTGAGATGACTTCTATAATTTGGGATAGACCTGTCAACAGGTCATATCGAGTCCTGTACGGGTCGAGTTAACGGATCAAAACATCCTTAACCCGTACACGACCCGTTAAGACTAACGAGTTTAATAACAATACCCAAACACGATCCGTTAATATTAATAGGTACACGATCCAAACCGTTAGCACGTGCTAATATTAATGAATTAGTTTGGGTTTAAACGACCAATAGTTTGGGTGACCCTATAATACTCGTTAGTTTAAAAAATAATGGGTTTTAATGGTTATTCTTATTGGGCATAGGTTATGTGACCCTATAGCACCCTCTAGTCTTAAAGGATTTAGAAATAATGGGTTTTAATGGTTATTCTTATTAGGACGGGTTGGGTGACCCTATGGTACCTATTAGTTTTAACGAGTGTTAACGGATAGAAATGGGTACAAGTAAATTTCCAAACCTGAACTGTTAGTGTTAACGAGTCTATCATATTAACCCGTTAATAACCCAATAAAGGTAAACCCATTAACTTATAATTTTGAATCGGGTCGTGTCATGTTAATGGGCAATCTTGTTTTTTGACAGGTCTAGTTTTGGACTGATACTTGATCTTGGGATCTCCCTTGACTCCATATATTTGAAGCACTTGGTTAATAGTGTGTTGATAATCACTATATTTCATAACCTGCTTGGCTCCTAATGAATAAGATAACTCCAATCCTATGATTAATGCTTCGTACCCAACTTTATTATTGGAGGCTTGGAATTAAAAATTAAGTGCATACTTCACATCAATGTCGTTCGGAGTATTAATGATAAGACCTTCTCCACTGCTAGTAGAACATGAGGATCCATCTACATACAACTTAGACACTGGGACGTTGTCATTGAATCCCTCCTTAGATAGTACTCCTTGCTGGAATATTTTCTTGATCTGTTCCTTGTACCTTTGAGCCATCTTTTGGGCAACTGATGTTTCACGTTGATCGGTTATACTTTTATTTTGCTTTGGAGTGGAGCTTTCTTCTAAGGAAGTATGCTCGGTAGGCAAACTTAGGGTATTTATTTTTTCTAGATATGTGAATTAAATAATAAAATATGCTATAGTATGTCCCTTCAACGCAATACTTGGCTCATAAAGGATTTCATATTCTCCCAGCTCTCCTGCCCAAGACATCAATCTTCTTGATTTTTTTAGTTTGTGAAGCATGTGGCGTATAGGTAAATCTGTGTAAACCATAATGGTATGTGCTTGAAAGTATGGCTTCATCCTCCTTGAAGCTTCAATCAGAGCAAGGGCTAGCCTTTTTAGGCGAGGATATCTAATATTCGCTCCTTTAAATGCTTTACTAGTGTAATACACTAGCTTTTGAACTCCATCTTCCAATATGACTAGTGTCGATCTAACAACGAATTTTGACACAACCAAATATAAATACAATTTCTCTCACATAATCAGTCAGAAGAGCAGTGGTGGATATTTCAAGTACTTATTCAACTCTTGAAAGGAATTTTTTCATTATTCATTCCATTCAAAGGTTTTCCTAAGTACTTTAAAGAATGGTAGAAATTTATCAATAGCTCGCGACATAAATTGGTTAAGGGCGGATACTATTTCAATTAATTTGTGTACACCCTTCTTGTATGTTGGAGACTGCAACTCAATCAGTGCCTTTATTTTATCTGGGTTGGATTTAATTCCTCTTTGATTCAAAATAAAGCCAGGGAACATTTCATCATGTACTCCGAACACACACTTGATCGGGTTGAGCTTCATTTAATTTTTTCCAGCTCATAAAATATCTAACTTAGGTCTTTGATGTGGTCGGAAACTACCTTGCTCTTGGTAAGCATGTCGTCCACATATACTTCCATGTTCTTCCCAATTTCTTCTTCAAAATCTTTGTTCACTATCCTTTGGTATGTTTCTCCAACATTTTTAAGACCTAAAGGCATAATATTGTAACAATATATACCTCAGCTTGGGATGAAAGATGTGCTTTCTTTGTCCTCCGATTCCATTTTGATCTGGTTGTAACCAGAGTAGGCATTCATAAAGCTCAGCAACTCATGACCTGCTGTTTCATATACCAATTGATTAATCCTTGGTGAAGGAAAATGATCTTTTGGGCATGCTTTGATGAGATTGGTAAAATCCACACACATTCGCCATTTGTCATTCTTCTTTTTTACGATTACTATATTGAACAACCAATTGGTTTACTTCACGTCCTCAATGAAATGGGCTTTCTATAATTTGTGTACTTCCTCTTGGATAGCCACATTTTTTCAGGAATAAATACCCTGCATTTCTGCTTGATCAACTTAACATCTTTGTTGATATTGAGTTAATGACATATGAAGTTAGGGTCGATTCCAGGCATATCCTTATGGCTCTAAGCAAACACATTTTTTAGCTCTTTAAGGAATGAAATTAATTCCTCTTTGAGGGATGGTGCCACGTTTGAGCCAATCTGGGTGGTTCTCTCTGGCTTTTCATCATCTAGCATAATAGTTTATGTGGCTTCCATGACTTTCCCTTTGACTAAGTTGACTTTTTCACGGGGATCCAAAGTGTTAATTTGGTAAGTGATGGTACTCTTTTGAACTTCTTACTGGTCGACAGAGGTACATTAGTATTCTCTGGCCTCCAGCTGATTTCCATTTACCATGCCAACCCCATAGTGAGTAAGTAAATTCATACACTAATGAATTGTGGATGACACTGCTTCAAACTTCTTCAATCTCACTCTGCTGAGGATCATATTATAGTCCGAGGGAATATTCTTGTCTAGGAAAAAGCAGTAAATCTTCTCGGCTCTGCTTGCAAGCTAAGTGCCGATCAAGATTTATAGTTTGACAGTTCTCAAAGGGCAAATGTTTTCTCCGGAGAAACTGATTTAATTTAGTATCTCGTAAACCCTGGCTATGAAAGCAATTGTAGAACATGACATCTGCTGAACTACCATTATCCACAATAATTCTTTCTATCATGGCATAATGCACCCAACAGGTAATGACTAGAGGGTTGTTGTAAGGGTAATGTACTATTGACAAGTCATTATTGGAGAAACTGATGACCAACTTGTCGTTATGCACCTTTCTGGGCTGACCATCTACTTCATTTAATAAATTAACTTACCTGATGTGAGAGTAAGCTTTGGCCTCATTAAATATACCTTTCTTTCAGCGACTTCATCTCCCCCTCCCGCATCCACTCCTGCAATGAAAAGATAATTAAAAGATATCATGCCTACCTCAATTTCAGGCTCCTTGGATTTCTTCGACAAGTCAAGGTCATATTCAGAATTAAATCTCGACCTATTTTCCTGTCGTCTTTATTTTTGGAAGGGGACTCTGACCTTCTTCTCGTGTCCCGTCCTTCAGTCCGGTCAATAAACTTGGTCAATTTTCCTCGGCAAATGAGAGACTCAATTTCATTCTTCAAGGCAATGTAGTTATCAATGGTATGTTCATGGTCTTTATGAAAGTCACAATACTTAGACTTAAGTCTCCTATATTTTAGATTCTCAAGCCATTTTAAGTCCTTACTGCCTCTGATTTCCTCAAAAATATAATGGACACCTATAGTAAGAGGGGTATATTCTTCACACTTTTTAAGCTTCTCGACTTTCTTATCTTTCTATTCCTTCTTATTAGAGTTCTTCTGGCCATCAAATTTTATCCCTGGTGTTTGCTTAGCCTCCATAGCTTCTTCGGTATTCATGATTTTACCAGCCTTTACAATCAATTCAGTCATGGTTTTCGGAGGTTCTTTCGCCAATACATAATATAACTTTTCGAGAAGCAGCCCGCTCATCAAAGCTGTAATTGTTATTTTCTCTTCATAATTTACCACTTCTAATTTCTCATTACTGAAACGAGTAATATATTCTTGGGTAGTTTCTTCGGGTCGCTAGCAGACACTGAGAAAATGGGCTACCCTCTTGATTGGATTTACTCTGAAGTAGAAATTACTGATGAATAGTTCAGCGAGGTGATGAAAATTGCCAATTTATCCTCAGGGTAAATTGTTCTACCATATCTGACTTGGAGCTGTGATATTACTTGAAAATGCTCTGCATCCTATCTCATCAAGAATAGAATAAATATCAATGGTAGCCTGGTATTGTTCAACATGTAGTACGAGATTAGTTTTACCATCATACTTAGGTGTGACCACAAGTGGTTTGAATTTGGATAGTGCGGGGTAATCCACAATAGCCTAGATAAAAGGATATCCTTTCATAAACTCCTTTGCAGAAGATTCTTGGTCTTAGTGGTCTTCTAATATCTGTATTGATCCCTTCCAAGAGTGATCTTCTGATTTAGACTTGGCTGAGGAGGATTTGGTGGCCTTGTTGTGCATTCGAGCTGAGCTCTTTTCCCGAGAAGTTTGCTCAACATGCTAAGATCCTTTAATACTCGCTCTGGACCTAATTAACCCTTCCATATGTTTACAGGATCAGACTGATTCTCTATGATGACCTCTATTTGCTTGGGGACCAAGATGATCAGAAGCACAAGCCTTACTAAATCTCTCTAACATGCTCGACCGCTCAGAGGTGAAATATCAACCATCATAGTAATTAGTAGATCAAATGGACAATGTTGCTCATGGGTAATATGATCTATCACGGGAGGACCTGGAATAGCTAATTCTCTCATTTCTGGTAGGAGGATGTGGTATCTCCCTACGGGATGGTGTGGTGGTAGACTTATCCTACAACGTTTAAGTTAATTATCTCACTGACTTTTGCATTGATTCATGTCCTTTGGAAAGGTTGAGTTAAATTCCTTAAAGATCTGCTACACTAGGAGGATCAGATGGATCTAGAGCATTGACTGTCGCTGTAAGGTTGCTCTCAGGAACATTCTTTATCCCTTTAAGAACTTTCAAGGTGGATAAATAAATAGGATGGGTAGAGAATGACGACAAACAATCGTTCCCATAGACGACGCCATTATGGTGATGTTAAAAATTGGTAGAGATTTTATCTTAGCTAGAAATTACCAATTTCGTAATCACAGATAATTTGTTGAGTAGTGTAAATAAAAATAATTCTGGACAATAATTTTTTTAAAGTAGCTTAGCTTAGGGAAAGTCCATGTCCACTATTATGGTATTACTATTAAAGGTAGTTACATGGAATTCTGGTTAGTCTTGCTTATACATAATAGACTTGTTCCTTGAGCTAAGGGAAATAAGATATTTATAGTGGTCCTGGAAAGCAAGGGGTGGAATGCCTTTATATATTCAAGCATTTACACCTATACATAATGAATGAGATTATTGATCTTCTAAGGCACGCGTGGAATCCCCATGTGAATGACATTTCTTCTTCCTGATGGTTTGTCTTTTTTAAGCTGGTTGGACGGTATGCCAACCAAGTATTTATGGAGCCAAACAAGTATAAATGAATCGTTGACATGTATAGTTACGAGGACAAGTGTCCCAGTATTATAGGTCCACGTGGCATGAATAATTTGACCCATAACACCCAGGTAAAAATTTGTGGAGATCATCCACCCATTTTTACTTGTGAGTGAGAAACATTCCTTAACCTAATTAACTATTAGAATACATATAATCTAATTTACCTAGTTAAATATTGCAACCCGAAACCATTTACTCACCTCATTAACAGATAAAATCTGAAACCAAAACATATACGTCCAATTAACTCATACAGTCCGAATTAATTTGACTATATAGCCCACAGTCTGATAAATACAAATTGAAATAATCATATACAAATTAATCCGTGTTTCTACTATATCAATCCAAACCGTTTGCATAAAAAAACTAAACTTCTATGGTTTTGCTTTCTTATTATATGGAGGAAGAAGAAATATAACGATTTTAGAAGAAGAAGTAATAGGGGGATATTTATCTCCTTTTTCTAAAATGTCAAAATTTTCATTTTTATTCAACAACCCTAATCACTTGGGTGTTATATATTGTGGGATAAATAAAATAGGGGGCCATAAAAAGGAAATGTGGGTTTATACAAAAACACCCTTATTTTTTTTGATTACGCACGCCTCAAACTATTCCCTCCGCTCCGAACAACACTTCCTATAACATAAATTACTATTTACGGTCTGTGGACCTATGTTTATGTTGGCGACATTAATCGAACTCATGACTTTGGGTTTGCAAGTCCCTTAGTCATGAGTGATATCACCACTCAACTAGTTCCATTAAAGTTAACAGTTACGTGTTAAGTGTGTGACTTTTAAAAAATATAATAGTTTTAGAAAAATCCCAAAAGTATCAAATAAATTAACCTATCAATAATTAACATTTTAGTAATTTTTTTCATACTTTTAAACGTCATTTTTTCTTACGTAATCGTTAATTTAAGAACCACTTCATGAAGAAGGTTCTAAAAACAAAAATTATTGAGAGATACTAAAGTTTGAAAGTCCATATTATGAAGGTATATTTAAGTAAAAAAACTCAAATAAAAATATAAATGTTTGATCCCAAATTTTGTACGGTTCGTCAATTAACCAATTTAATCATTTATTTCCTGGTAAGTTATCAACATACCCTTATAGTTTAAAATTAAATTTTCAAAAAAACTTGTCTGTTATCTCTCTTCCCAGTCATGCAGTCTCAAATCATAACTATTTTTCTTTATCTTCTCACACAAATATATACACATATATTTACATAATACACGTAATATATATATATATATATATATATATATGCTCTCCAACATACCTCCTAGCAACATACCTATGAACATACCCATTTTTTAAAATAGGAAAAAAATAATTTTGAGACGATATTTTTTATATGGGTTCATGATATTTCAATGTGCCCCTATAAAAAAATCAATTGAAAATAATATTTTTTGTTATTTGTAAAAAATATGCCAAAAACTGACAGTTTTTACCCTTTAAAAATGCCATTTTTTTACCGATTTTTTAAAAATAACAAAACACATTATTTTGAGCTGAATATTTTTACAGAGGTACATTGAAATATCATGAACCCGTATAAAAAATATCAACTCAATATTTTTTTTACTATTTAAAAAAAATAGGTATGTTCATAGGTATGTTTAATGAGGTATGTTGGAGCGCCTAACTATATATATATATATATATGTGTGTGTGTGTGTGTGTGTGTGTGTGTGTCCGCGCACGTGCGTGTGTAAGGGATACAAATCCTTTAACGATACTAAATATCACATTTACCACAAATATAAGTGCAAATAAAAAATGACACAAAGATGTAGGTGGTTCGACAGGTCAACTCGTCTACGTCCATGGGGATGGGAGAGTGAGATTTTTATTACTTTAAGAGGGGGCGACTTGTAGTGCTAAAGAGTGATAGATGAGACTCCAAGTCATTGGTACAATAGTATGTTATATCCTTTTTGACATTAGGGGTACCTTATTTATAGATACAATAATCAAACCACATAAAGTGTATCATAAGAACTTTTTAGTGGTAGTCAACCTCTATCTTTACTCTTATTTCTGAAGCAATTGAGTTATGGTAGGATTGCAATATATCATATCTAACATTATCTCTAATGATTCACCTTCAGCTATTACATGATCTATGGGAGACCGAATCATTACAGTTCTCCAGATTACACATGTTATGCCATGCTGGATACTCGACTCATAATCTCTTCAATTACCTTCAGAATTGAGGCGATCAGTCTTTAGGTCTAGTCGGATCAATTCTACATTGGTTTATTATCCACGTGTGACATGAATTTTCTCGTTAAGTAATCATCAGGAGCAATGTATCCCACTTAACTCTTAGTGGGTACGCAATCATGATATTATGTGCATGTATTACCTATGTTTAGGGTTTTATGCGTCACAAGTTTGCTTCCCTAGATAATCATTGTGTGTGAAGCCTGTGACCTAGGGAGCATGGCAGTGGGGAACATTTTCCAAGAGAGCCATCTCTTCTGTAGCCCTTTGGTGGTAAGAACTATAAAGGGCTTAAAAAAATAATTGGCTACTTACTTGAAGCCAAAGGTACAAAACTTTTCCATTTTCTTTCTCTCTTTATTCTGTTTGAGTTGTTGAGAAATAAAATTCAAAATAAAATTCATCTATTTCTTTCTCATTTACTTCTCTCATCAACCATGTTTAAGCATTTGATAAAATATGAGGTGACCTCAAAAAATGATTTTGAGGTATTTCATACAAAGTATCATATTCCTAGCTCTATCAAAATATGAACCTCACCTGATAATGAGGAGATTTAAGATCTCGTTAGTGAGGTTGTATTTATAACCGTAGCCATAATATAGGGGGAAATTTGTTTCCCACCTCCACCCATTATTGGTGGAAGTTCTCCATTTTTATGAAGTCTTGCCAATACAATAAAATAAAAGCTTTTCCAGATTATACTGAGTACAATCGCTATTAATGAAATTTACAGAACTAACCGGGGCTTGAATGAAATCAAGTACTGCTATGACTTAAGGACTTCTCATGGGCTTAACACGTACCATTTCCAAGTCAGGGATAGGTCTCATAATTTTGTTACTTGGATGCCCAGGTCCTAAAAGGATACTGACATTTTGGTGTTCTTTGGGAACCTTTATGGTGAGAACTACACAGGCCTTCCTATGCCTATAGTGGTTAGATCGTTTGGTTAGATCTTCACCATTTATTGTAATTTTATTAAGGAATGTAATTTTGCAAACTACTAACTGGTCTTTGTTTTTCTGGTGAAGATCCCCATTACAAGAACAAGCACAGATATTTTAAAGACAAACTTTTCGAGTTAAAAAGTGTTTGAAATCGGACAACTCCTTGTGGAGTCAAATACTATTGAAGGGAGACCCACGTGCTTCTGGCTACGAACTGATAATTATGTCAACCAAGAATTACATAGTTGCGCCCCAAGTTACATAAAATGATTACTAAGTGTTCCGTAATATCTCAATTACAATATCTACTCCCATTCTCAACAATGAGGCAGGGGGAGTATACATTGGTGAAGCATCCTCACTCACTAATGTAATCTCTATCAATTTAGAGGAATTTAAATTAGCTGAAGATTAAGAAGTCCTTTTCTTCGATGACCTTACCCCTTTTTCATACGAAGACGTTAGCATCTTAAGTCGTCTCTTGAACGATATAGATGAGGAGGAGGAGGAGGAGGAATAATACTTTAGCTTCTCCCCAATTTCTCAAAACTCAGAGGATATAACACTTCGCTCTAGATATGTGATCGACCTTGACGTTGCCAAGACAAATTGAAAAATAAGGATGGCTGAACTACCAGGTCGCCTAAGGTGCAACCGATATAAAAAGGATGATCTCCGTCTCCCCGAGAGAGAGAGGTCAAGCAAGACAAAAGAAGAGGATAAAAAGAAGTCCCCCTCCACTCTGACTGGGATAATATCCAACCCATGGTGATTGCACCACGGTATAAAACACCACAACCACCCTTAAGGTCTAGGGTTACTTCCTAGAAGTTTAGTTTCTTCCAGGGATAAAATCTTATCACCACCAACGACTCGGTGTTTCATAATGTAGAGGTCATTTTCTCAATATCCCAAGTTTCCATGCTATCCAAAGACATGTCGGCAGTTAAGAACTTCAATTTGGAGCGCCTTCACAAGGAAAGCTTCCACCACATGGTTTTGATAAGTTAATCCTCACGCTTTTTTATTTTTTTAAAGTCTATAAGATTATTTTAATATTGACTAATCTCTTTTGTCTTTGTTTAATTAGTCCATGTAGGCGATGCAGAAGATGACCTATCGAACCTAGAATCTGGCGAGCAAAAATGACATTATTCATGACCAAGTTAATGTTATGAAGAATCGTTTGACGGATAAAGACAACCAAAATTTTGAAATGAAGGGAAAGGTGAAGGAGGACTTCACCAATAAGTAGCAACTAGTGAATAAACCTAGAAAAATAACACACGACATGATAGCACTATAAGAACTGATACAAAGTTATAATTTAATGGGTGGATTATATCAGCCTCAACTCGATAAGACACGATAGTTAACGAATCAGGTTAATGATGGCTCCCTTCCCCCATTATTACCCATTAACACCCATTAATAAAAGTAAATATAATATATTATTGGGACTTCTAAAGATTTTATGTATCTTAATGTTAATTTAATCATAGCGAATTTTACTAAATGAAAATTTAGTAATGTCAATTAATTAATAGGTATAATTTTATTTAATAATGGCTAAAATTTCAACATATATACGATTCAAAATAATTCAATATATTAATGGGTAATAATGGGTGAACACGACACGATATGTTAAGATAACGAATAGGGTTTGTATATGGTTTTTTCACATGATCAGAAAGTCACCCGTTTAGACTCGAACTCTATAAGACTTGAACACAATAAAAATCAACACGAAGAGGACTCGACACGACCCATTGGCAGGTTTATTGATGAATGAAGATGAATCATTGCAACTTGAATTATGCAGGGTGGATTCCCAGCTAACCGAGTAGAAGATGAATTTTGCATTAAATTTTTCAAAAGATAATTATCCAAAGATAAAAATGTGCCTTGGTCTCTGACCTAGAGCAAGGCCATGAGAAAGCCTTTGACGAAGGCTTTAAGGCCGATCTATATGAGTTTTCTTTGTAACTATACTACCATGAGTAGGTTGCATTTAACAAAGGATGGATCGACAACCTTAAGAGGGGTAATGTTCCTGAAGGCTACTTACAGAGAGCACATTCTCTTGAAAGGCCCATCATTGGAGACAAGGAGGATTCCTTAGCCTCTGGTCGGGAAGTAAATCAGTTGTCGAATAAGTCAAATATTTTTGAAAAACATGGATATTAAGATAATGAGGTTTTAGAAAGCTAAGGGAGGTCACCCTTAGCACCTTAGTTTTTAGTTTTTTTTTTCCTTTGTTTTTTACGTAGGACATTCGACCAACCTATATAAGCCTTGTGTCATTTTTGTCATTAAAGAAAAAACTTTGCATTTTTTTCATTGCCTCATTTATTTTATTTCTATGAATGTCCAAAGTTTTTTCTACTTATGGCCAGTGGAGGGTAGATCCGTGACCAACTTTAGTGACTTGTGAATTTAACCAATAAACTAACGTTCATATTTAACTTAATCTCTACTCGGAAGATTTCATATTTCCCATCAGCTCCACTGAGTTACAATATTTGATCAGCAAGCTAACGTTCATATTAACTTACTAACCTAAAAATTGATAAGCTAACTTTCATTTTTAACTCAATCATTAGTTGGTGGAGTTTAAATCTATTTGATTAATAATCTAACATTCATATTAAGTTACCAACCTAAAAATTGACAAGTTAACGTTCATAATTAATTTAATCATTAGTTGCTGGAGTTTAAATCTCCGATCGACTCCACTGACTTGTAAAATTTGATCAATAAGGTAAAATTAATATTAACTTAATGGCCTAAAAATTTGTAAGTTAATGTTCACATTTAACTCAATCCTTAGTTGGTAGAGTTAAGATCTATGATAGACTCCACTAACTTGTAAATTTTTATCAATAAGTGTGGGAACCCATTTTCTTTATGTCCATGAGGTAGTTGACCCAACCTGATTGATTAAACACTTGGCCCGACCCAAATCATGACTCAATTTCCACACTAGTATTTCAGTAGGATAATAACACTTACGGATATGGTCAAATCAAGTACCAAAAATATCGGATGAGATATTCAAGTATCTCATGGAAAATTCGCATGCTACTTTAAGTTCCTTAAGGAACTCAGTCTCTGTAACAAACATATCTATAATTTATACACCCTAACCCGGGGCAAAGGGATTGAAAATTAGAGAATTTGAGAGACACTTAATAAGAACAAGTAACCTCTCTGTGGACATAGGCAAGTTACCGGACCACGTACATCGTTATTGTGAGTGTGATTCCATTTACTTTATGCCATTTGCGATTATTTTTGTAGAATATTTTATTATGATACTTTCTGCACTCACGATTGGCCCAGTCTGTGGGAATGACTTGTATTCCTACGAAAGTATTCATTACCAGAAAGCCCACAATGTCTCACCACAATAACAACATTCCCCAAGATGGTGATGTGCAAGAAGACCCAGTCCCTCCTAGGGTTAAGTCTGAAATTCGCTAACACACAAACCCTAGGTTTTGCCAGGATAGGCAACCCTTTAAAGAAAGCCATTGGACACCTAGGTCTACTTATATATCTAGGATTTTCGATGCTTATGAAGCCAGGCTTCACGAATAAGATGAGGCTAGATGCCTCCAAGTGGAAACAAATGCTTGCCTGTAGAGCCGACTCGAAAGAATGGAGAGAGACCTCCAAATATCCACTGGGAAATGTTGTGCGAGGACTCCTAGCCCTCAGCCGAGTAATACTCATAGCAGAGAAAGGAGCTCCAGGTATGACCAGGAAAGGACTGAATGTGACAGGTTAGAGTGAGCACGATTAGAGTGTGGCCAGTAGGAGGGCGCCACAAAATCAATGATTGACAGGATGAAGATTTGCTGATACTGTTACGTATGGAGATGGATCAACACACAACCCATCAAGGAGCAAGATCAACCAGAGAGATAGCCAGAAGATCTCACAACACTCATATGAGGTTCCCCTTTTCAAGGGCTATCGAGCAGGATGAGCCCCCAAAGAAATCCACTGTCCCCAGGTTCAAGGCCTGTGATGAGAAAACAGATCCTATAGAGCATGTCAGGCAATATCGATAAGCAATTACCTTATGAAGCCACAATAACGCACTTATGTGCAGAATTTTCCATTCTATCCTACATGATGTAGTGTAGAAGTGGTTTGAGAGGCTTCCCCATAGGTCGATCAGGAATTTTGCATCACCGGTAGAGGCTTTCACAACGCGATTCATAATGAGCAGCTCCCATCCCAAGTGGATCGATGCATTACTCACTATAAAGCCACAAGAGAACCTCCGTGACTATGCCAAAAGATATTGGGAATTTTTTAATGAGATTGAGGATTTCTCGGAGCAAGTTGCCGTAGCGTCCTTTAAAATCGACTTATCGACCACCTTTCTGCTACACCAATCCGTCACCAAGAAGGAAGCCATCACCATTGATGATCTTCTGGCTCATATTGAGAAATATGCTAAGGTGGATGACGTGGTTAATTCTAGTGGGGGAGACAACGGTCGAGCAAAGCCGAATAAGGGAAGGGAGAAGAAGGATACCCAGAATGGGGGAAAGAATGGCTCTAAGAATGAAAAAGAGGTCGATCTTTTCGAAGCGTTCTAGACTATTAACTCAGTTTTTAAGGAACATATTTACAAAATTCTCAGCAAGGTCAAGTATGAGACTTTCATTAAAAGTCCCAAAAAGATGGGCGGAGACCCAAATAAAAGGAACAACATACTGAGGTGCGTGCTCCACAAGGAGGGCGATCTCCAAATCGATAATTTCAAAGCTCTAAAGTTACACTTGGAAGAGCTAGTTCAAGAAGGGCACCTCAGTGAGTATGTCGAGAAGAAAGCGGATAAGGTTGCAGCCAATGGTGACTAAAAACTAGATAACGTCCTCGATGATGATACAGGACATGAGTTCACAGTAATCTAGCGCAACACCGTTCGAATGGAACTCAAGAAGATGACTGCCATAATGGAAGCTTTTCTAATTAACCATATCAAATCCTAGGAAGGAAATAATGGCAACCCAAAAATGTTAATTACACCAAGAACATCGTGTTCACCGAAGAAGACTTGGTTGGGGTAAGAACCTCACATCATGACACATTGGTGATCACTCTCAGAATTGCTTAGTGGGATGTTGAAAAACTACTTATGGACCAAGGATGTTCCGAAGTGATGTACTTAGAACTATTCTATAAACTGAAGATGAATCTCACCGACCTCAAAGAAACCATTATTCCACTGGTCGAATTTGTAGGAAATATCACGATGCTCTTATTGAAGATAATCTTGCCGATCAGGGTAGGAAACATCTCAAAACTGATTGAGTTTTTAATAGTGGACATAGAGTACCCATAACATGTTATTTTGGGCTGAGGATGGCTCCACGCCATGAAGGTCGTGTGATCCACCCATCATCAAAAGCTAAAGTGCATTACAGATCGAGGAGGGGTCGAGATCCGTGGTGACCAGACTACAACTAGAAAGTGCTTTATTACAGCTATCAACCCAAAGAAAGAAAATAAAAATGAATTAGAGAATGCACATGAGTGGGATGTTCTCTTCAAATAACAACTACGGTATGGTCTACAAGGGGTGGAAGAGAACAGGGTCTACCCCATCGATAGGGTCTTAGAAAGTTTGGAAGAAGTTGTAGCCAATGATAACTTGATAGAGAGGAAATTACTGATCGAAGATACTTTCACCGATCAAAAGGAAAGAGAGTTAGTTGCATGTCTTAAAAGAAATATGGATGTTTTTGCTTGGGGGCCTTACGAGTTACCACCGCCCGCACGTCGATCCCACCTTCAAGCCTATCACTCAAAAGTATCTTCAAACATCCCTCGAGAAGGTTAAGGCAGTGCATAAGGAGGTTTGGAAGCTACTGGATGCATGATCCATTAGAGAAGTTCAGTTCCTTTCATGGTTATCCAACCCAGTGGTGGTACCCAAAAATAACGGCAGTTGGAGGGTTTTCATTCATTTCACTGACCTCAATCGAAAGTGCCCTAAGGATAGTTTCCCTCTCCTAAAGATAGATCAGTTGGTTGACTCCACAACGACACATGGAAGGATGAACTTCCTAGACGCCTACTCAGTCTATCACCATAAGTCCCTATACGCACCCAACCAGGATAAGACCTCCTTTATAACCTCAACCGGGTTGTACAGCTACAAGCTCATGCCGTTTAGCCTCAAGAACACAGGGGAAACTTACTAAATATTGGTAATAAAAATGTTCAGCAAGAAGGTGGGAGGGACGATGGAAGTATACATCGACAATATGGTTGTTAAATACAAGGACAAGGTCGATAACCTCTCAAATTTTGCAACAACCTTTGAGATCCTTAGTAAGTATCAGATGAAGCTTAATGCAAGTAAGTTTTCATTTGGCATCCAATGAGGAAAATTCTTAGGTTATCTCGTAAGTAAGAGGGGAATCGAGGCCAACCCATACCGAATCGATGATGTAACTAGAGTATAACCTCCTTAGACGTTGAGAGTTATTCAGAAGCTTAATAATATTATCATAGCGCTCAATCACTTTATCTCCAAATCTTCAGAATGTTGCTGACCATTCTTTCAACTCTTAAAAATGGGTAAAGGCCTCATATGGGATAATGATTATTCGCGAGCTTTGGAAGGAATCAAGTCCTACCTTAGCAAGATACCATTACTGGTAATTCCAAATGATAGAGACTAACTGTATCTTTACCTGGCAGTTTCAGACCATACTGTGAGCTCTGCATTAGTATGTGAAAAAGAAGGGGGACAACACCTGGTTTATTACACCAGTAAAACACCCCTGGATGCTGAACAACGAAACTTGCCTCTGAAAAAGCTCGCCTATGCACTAGTGGTTGCTTCAGGGAAGTTGAATCATTACTTCTAATACCACTTTATAAACGTGATTAATTTTTACCCATTCAAGGCCGTTTTACGAAAGGCCGATCTCTCTGGAAGAATTTCAAAGTGGTCGATCAAACTTGGGATATTTGATATCCACTTCCCGCTTAGAACGACGGACAAATCCTAGCGAATTTCATTATTGAGTTCACAAAAGATCTTCCATTAGACCAACTAAATGGTGAGCAGTCGATGGCACAAGAAGCGTAGTCCAAAGGTTGGACCTTATATGTTGATGGAGCCTCAAAATTCCAAGGTGGCAAGAGTAGGGATTGTGTAAGGACATAAATTTCCAATTGAGTCCATATGTAGTATTGACTTAATTACGGAAAAAATCATTTGTGTCATAGGATAGATGTTTGTTCCTATCAAGCCTATGATGTTTGAAGAGTTGAAGAGATATCGACCTAGAATTTACAGCTTCATCCTTGTTGGGTTTAGTGTCGTGTTTCTACGTCAACAACAATTGGATTCCAAGGCTCCAAAGGTATGAGTGCATTTTATATATATATATATATATATATATATATATGAGCTTGGAACTTTTATTGGGTGTATTTCATATAATACTTTTTAAGATCTTTTATATTCAGAAAATCTTTTTAGAACTTTTTTCAAAAGTTTTTGGGATTAAAAGTGAAAAATAAAGTTTTATGATTTTTTGTTCGAACGAGATTGTCGTTCGAATGAGAAATCGAACTAGTTTTCCAACTACTTTTTCTTATATTCTCTGAATTCTCGTTAGAAAAGTCATTCGAAAGAAGTCGTTCAAACTCGTTCGAACGAACTTCAAACGAGCGTGGGGAAATGGTTTCTGAAATGTCGTTCAAATGACTTGGGCAGTTTTCTGACAGTTTCTTTAAAAAAATTCCCACTTGCCCACTTGTTTTCCCACTACTTGTTCCTGATTAACTAAGTGCGGAAAACACTTTTTCACATAACTTTTTCATTCCCTCCAAGAGAGATAGAGAGAGACATTCTTGAGAGAAAAAGTTCCATTTCGTGTTTATGATTTTAATGGATTAAAATCTTTCAAAAACAAATACACCCATGTTTGTGTAATTCCAAGCTTCTAATTATATATATTTTTCTCAGAGAGTTTGTTTGGCACCGAGTTTTCTCTACACCAACAAGAAGAGATGTTTGGGTTCATTCTGTACCCATAAAGGAGAAGAATTTGTGCCGCGACTTTCTCACATGGTGAAAGGCGCCATGTGTGGTTGACGGTGGGTTGTGCCTTCATTGGAAGACTCCAAGATTTCGGTGGACTCCGGGATTATCTACAAGGCAGAGGTTGAAGAACAAAGGAAGCGTTGGGGTTTGAAGGAGTCGAATTGAGTGTTGTAAGCCTTCTTATCGTAGTTGTTGTAAACATACAGTACCTAGTGGATTTGTTAGGCTTCGAGGTTTTTCCCATTTTGGTTTTCCTCGTACATCGCCGCGTAGTGAGATTATTTATTTTTATCTTGCAAAAATCACCTTAGATGCATGCTAGGATAATCAAGATAAAAATTGGCTTAAATCTCACACTTGTTTAATTTGGTGCTAATTTAATTTTGGATAATTTGGGTGAGTTTAATTTAATTTATGTCCGAAATTTTAATTTGATAAAATTTGGTTTGGCCTATATTGAAAATTATAAGAAATCGTTTGGAAAGTTTTAGGACTTGGATTGAATTAAATTTATAGTTAAGAAAAATCCACATATTTGTTCAAGTTTAATTTTTGTTTTGAAGAAATTAAAATTTAATATTTTAATTGTGAATTTGAAAAAGAAATTTAAAATTGGGGGAAAATATTCCAACAAGTGGTATCAGAGCGAGAGCATTAAGTTATTGCGTTACGATCCTTAATTTAGTTTTGTTTAAAAAAATAGAATTTTCTTCGTTTTTAAAATTTATAGTTTTTGATGGTTCTAATTATGTGTACTGGAAAGCGTGTATGAAATTGGCACTAAAGTCCACTGTTCTAAAAAACCCGCCTAGGCTCCGCCTTGGCACGCCTAGGCTTGAGGCTTGGGAGAAACGCCCCGCCTTAAGATTTTGACGCCTTATGCTTGGTAAAACCCTTAAGGCTTACTTTTTCTCTAAAAACAACAATGCTTTAGTGAAACGATATCGCCTTTTAAAGATTTTTTTGCAAACCGGACCATTATCTCATCCAAAATAATCAAATAGTATTTTTATTTGCAAATATTCAGACATATTTTTATGATATGTACAATTTTAGTATTTTAATAGCCTTGTTATGGTTAAAAAATATTAAAATATATTAAAAAGACCTAAACGCCTTTTCACGCCTTTTTACGCCAAGGCCCGCCTAGGCTTCTAAGGCTTAAGGCTTGGCCTCCACGCCTCGATCACGCCCCGCGTTTTTTAGAACCTTGGTCCATATATGAGAGGGTTTGGATGTCTGTCGTTATCGGGTGGTCCTCACCTACATGTTTAGTAGAAAATGAACGTGTCCCCAAACCCGTAGAGAGATGGACTGAGAATGAACTGAAATTATCAAATTTTATTTTTCGGGGCTTGAATTCTTTGTTTAGTGCGATCACGTCGGATGAATTATGATGTATCATGACATGTGAAACCACTAAAGAAGCTTGGGATGTTTTGCAACTCACCCACGAGGGAACTAGTGTCATAAAAGGTTCGAAACTCCTAAACCTCACCACTCAATTCGAGACCATCAAAATGCTTGAAAATGAAACTTTTGATGAATTTTATGATAGACTTTCTGATATTGTTAATTCATCATTTAATTTGGGTAAAAAATACCTGACGACCCAGTTGTAAAGAAAACTTCAAGGTCCCTACCCGATAGATTTATTCCTAAAGTGACCATGTTGAATTCTTTACCCACTTTAGCCTCTACGAAACTAGAAGAGCTCGTAGGTGATTTACAAACCTACGAACTTGACATGTTTTCCTCTAAGATCGAAAAGAAAAAAGATAAGGGCATTGCTTTGAATGCCCGAAAGGAGGAAAAATAAATTTCGGATGATGAGAGTGATTTTGACTCAGAAGATATGGCTTTGTTTGCCAAGAAATTTTAAAAATTTCTTAAGACTAATAAAGAGAGTATAAAAAATGCATATAAGAAATTTGATAAATCCAAGTATAAAAAGCCCGAGAAGATCCCTAAAAATCATAATGAAGATCTTAATAGGGACGAGTCAAATCGTTATTTTGGTTGTGAAGGGTATGGCCATAGGGATTTTGAATGTCCCACTAAAATAAGGAAAGAGGGCAAGCAACCAATTTCATGCAATGCCACACTTAGTTATAGTGATAAGGAAGAGGGACCCAATTCCCCCATTAAGCGCAATTTTATCGCGTTCATGGAAAGTCATGTAAGTGATAGTGAGAACTCGTCCAATGATGACATTGTAATACATGACACTTCCGAGGCCAAAGTTTTTGAATCCCACATTTTTAATGGTTGTGAGAGTGGAGATGAAAGAGAGTGAAAATGAAGAAGATGTTTATGTGAGTGAACTTCAAGTAGCTTTTCAAGAATTGTATGTCGAATCAATTAAAATAAAAATGGCTAATTTGATGTTAGAAGATAGTTTGAGAGGGCGTGTCAATGTCATTGATGAGAGTGCTTTAGTGGAAGACCTTAGGACATGTGATAGAGCTCTTTATGAGAAGCTAGAGTATGTAGAGGTGAGAGAGATAGACTTAGAGGTTTAATGGAGGCTATGAAGAAAAAGCTTCTCATGTTTGAAGAGAGTAGGTGTTTGCTTGAGTCATGCATTTTAGAGTTGGAAGGAAAGTTAAGAGACTCAAGTCGAGTCAAATTTGATTTGGAATGTAAGTCCTCTAAATTAGACAAAATATTAGGAACAGTCCAAGTCATTCGATTCTTATAATGCTTCCGCTAATAAATCCACAACCACTATTTTGAGAGAATCTCATAGGAACATTCCCAGAGGTCAATCCTTAAGTACTACTTTTCGTCGGGTCTTTACTTGCTCACATTGTGATCGAAAAGGTCATCTTGGAAATTTTTTTTTATCTAAAAAAGGATCCTAGGAAATTCAAGAGGGTCACCGAGGTAGCCAAGGTCACCCAATCCCGAGATTGTCACTTTTCACTTATTTAGGTTACGAGATCTGACTTGGTAACTTTACAAAATTGGGTTTATGATTCTGATTTACTATCACGTGAAACCTCCCATGCTAAATCGAAAGGTTAAATGTGTTAGTTTTGTTTACATACTCTAGAGTGTTTCTGCTTCATGATATATTCATGCTAGTTGTCTGTATGTTTGTCATTTTCTGTTCTATACTCCATGATTAATCACATGCTTGAATTATGATTTGTTTATATCTTTTGTATTTATTTGTATTTGTTTATGTCTTAACAAGTGGTATCTTATCGAGAAAAATATAAAAAGATTTTCTTTGTTTTTCGTTTGAGTTATATTTTTTTGTTTGGTATAATATTTTTTTTTTGAAAAACTCAAAAAGATTTTTTTTTGTTTCGTTTTGTGTGTATTTTAGTCTGACACACTTTATGTGGAATATAATTGTGTTTTAACCCTTTCCCTTTTCGCTTCCATGTGGCCAGAACTTTTGGTTAAGACTTTCAATCCTTAAAATGTTCTTTGTCATGCTTGCATAGAGAAGTTGGATTTTGTATTGCTTAATGGATTATATCTTTATATGCCTCGATTCACACATGCATGAGCTCATTTGAAATTTAAACTTCACATGTATAATTGAAATAAGTGAGATGTTCTCCTATCAATTTAGTCATCTACATTTTGCTATGACTATAGAGGATTTGTGCATGTAATAACCGTTTCCCGGATTTAAAAAAAAAGAAAATTATTTATCCGGTGGTGTAGTTGTTTATCAATGGAATCGGGCTGCGAAAGACAAAATTACTTTGCGTGAAAAGCCACCATTGAATATTTGGCCTTTAAAAAAAAATATGGCATTATAAAAGAAAAAATTAGCCAAGGCTTGTTTAGTTTAGTTGATATGTTCAAAATAAAAAGAAAAAGAAAATTATGAGGAGTTTGGTTGGATGTATCAATGGGTTTGCAGAATGACTTTGTATCCTAGTTATGGTTTTATTGTTATGACTCTATTGGTTTATAGAATCATTAAAATTCTAGGCTTATGTGCATTGTGTATATTTTTTCATTGAGTTCAATCTTTATTGTCACATGAGGCTATATCTAAATCTGATAAAGTTTTGCAATAGAACGAGAACCCCGTGAACGTGTTTTAAGTGATTGGGTCTATATTTCATTAGTCTCTAGTTCACACTCCTTCACTTCCATTTACCACATGTATTTGGACACATTTTTGCCACACGAGTGTGAAAAGCTTATTGTATTTTATGTCGTGTGTGGTGTTTATACCTATGTATATGTGCATGTGCGTTAGAAATATTCATTATGGGTGTGTGTGTATATATATATAGTATTTTTGTATTTTTGAGTCTTTGCCTTGCTTTCTCGTCCATATATGCCTTGATATCATAATTGGTATCGATGTTGTTGCGAAGTTTGGTTGATATCCCATGCTTAGCGCCATACATTTTAAGTGGTATCTTTTTGTTATTGCATCATAGTTGGTATCCATTAATATTTGTATGGATTAGTTGTACTTCATTGTTGCCCATATGCTTAAATGTTCTTATCACCTTATTCACCATTCCATATTTAACTTGTTTTTATTTATTCATATCCCTTGTCTAGTTTAGGGGGAGAAATAAGTTATGTTTTATGAGTCTAAACCTTTGTCTATTCCTGAACAAAAGGAGGGAGAAATGTTATCTAATCCTTTGAAGTTGGGGAGATCAAAGTTAAGGGGAGACGTCTTTCTAGGTAGATCATTATTAGATAAAGGGGGAGAATTATTTAAGGGGAAGTATTCATTCTCCGCATTTAATAATGTTGTATTCCCTATTTGCTTGTGGTGTGCTCTAAAGAGTGTATGATTCAAGTGCAAATCTTTCGCAATTAATAATAACCGGGTAAGACCGGGATCGTATTCCACAGGGATTGAACACTCCTAGGAGAAAAAGATTAGTCTAAAGGAGATTCTCTAAACCTCACAAAAGGAAAGTGTAAAATATGATTTAACTGTTTGAAAATGTTATAGTGATTAAATGCTAAACTATCATGCGTAGAGTTAACAAATATCGAAGCAACTACAAAGATGTACCAACACGAACTAAGTTAAGCTTGAGTTCAAGAGATAAAAAGGGATTAAGGATCATTCTCCCACCTTGTATTATCTAATAAAGATACTAGGTATTGATTCAAATTAGTTCTAATCGAGCATAACTAATTAGATCCGAACATCAACAATTTAGAGACTAAACTCGTCGATGGAGGATTAGGGTTAATTAGTTATTGCTAAAATGGGTTGGGGTTGTAGTAAAGCATCAAAGACTACCCCTTGCATGACAAGGAGAGTTAAGAGACTAGGATACTCCAATACCAACACATGAAGTTCAATTAGAGCAATTATAAACCAAACCCTAAATTTGAAGTTCAAGCATCCTAGGTGGGATTATGATCCTCAACCTTAAATTTAGCTACACATCATTGAACCTAAGCTACACATGCAAAGGAACAACATACTTAAACAGTTCATCTAGTTTAAACACACAAAACTACAAGATATGGTAATAAATGCAAATTAAAACTAATAAAGCAAGTAAGAAAGATATGGGTGAACAAAGATTGCATTAAACACATCTAACTTGTAGTAAACAAAGCTTTACATGTAGATGAAAGAAATAAATAGTCTTGACTTTGGAGACAGAAGAGAGTGTTTCTATATCCAACAAATATCCCAAGTAAAACTATCCTTCAAATGAATGGAAAATCAAGGATAAAAAATAAAAAATCTATCCATAATGGAAAACTAGTAATAAGGAAACAAAAAAAAATCTGCATAATCGAATCGACCGGAGGAGTCCTAATAGATTCACATGAGGGAAGTTGATGCACTGATAACAACTGAATTGATTCGATAAGGGCCAAATCGATTTAGAATTGCTTTCAAAATGAGGTTGCTCCTTTTTGTTTTATTTTCCCATAGTTTCACCGAATTGTCCATAACTTCTTCTTTTTAGATCGGATTCATGCACTGTCGGAGGCCACGCGAAGATGAGAAGTAATGCTACAACTTCCGTGAAGATATCGGGACCAAAACTCAATTATTGGATTTACTGAAATGCCCTCGAAGATGCAGCTATCAACGGAACTTCTCCGAAACTTATCCAAACTTCACAACTTGCATTCCCGAGAACTATAAAAACTCAAATAAGAGACACACAATAAATATATGACCAAAATGGGGGTTAGTCAATAAATGAGCATAAGAGCCGGGAATAGCACACGCGAGAATGCTCAAATGTACAAATTAACGAGGTTAGAAATACATTGAAAGTGACTTATCAGCTTGATGGTGTGCAAGAAATTCCTTTTGACGACATCTTTAAAGCAGGAAAGCGGTTTATTCTTAGGTCGAGTCATAACGTTTGCATTTTTATTTCTTTTGGGTGGGATGTTGTGTCTAGATGAGCTTGACGGCCTTTTGGATTTTTGTTTGGGTTTTTTCCCAGAATAGCCAAATGAGAAGATTTGTAAGGACACAAATTTTTAATTGAGTCCATATGTAGTTCTAGATTAATTCTGGATAAAACCATTTGAGTTATAGGATAGATGTTTGTTCCTATCAAGCCTATGAAGTTTGAAGAGTTGAAGACGTAGTGACCCAGCATTTACAACTTCATCCTTGCCGAGTTTAGTGCCATGTTTCTACGTGAACAACAATTGGATTCCAAGGCTCCAAAGCTATGAATGCGTATATATATATATATATATATATATATATATATATATATATATATATATATATATATATATATATATATATATATATATATACGAGCTTGAGACTTTTATTTGGTGTATTTCATAAAATACTTTTTATGATCTTTTATATTCAGAAAATCTTTTTAGAACTTTTTTCAAAAGTTTTTGGGCTTAAAAGTGAACAAAAAAGTATTCTGATTTTTCGTTCAAATTGTCGTTCGAACGAGAAATCGAACGAGTTTTCCAACAAATTTTTCTTATATTCTCTGAAATCTCGTTAGAAAAGTCATTCGAACAAACTTCAAACGAGCTTGGGGCAATGGTTTCTTAAATGTCGTTAAAAACTCGTTCGAATGACATGGGCAGTTTACTGACAGTTTCTTTAAAAAACCTCCCACTTGACCACTTGTTTTTCCACTACTTTTTCCTAATTAACTAAGTGCGGGAAACACTTTTTCACATAACTTTTTCATTCCCTCCAAGAGAGATAGAGAGAAACATTCTTGAGAGAAAATTTTCCATTTTGTGTTTATGGTTTTAATTGATTAAAATCTTTCAAAAACACATACACCCATATTTGTTTAATTCCAATCTTCTACTTATATATATTTTTCTTGGAGAGTTTGTTTGGCACCGAATTTTCTTTACACCAACAAGAAGAGATGTTTGGGTTCATTTTCAACCCATAAAGGGGAAGAAGTTTGTGTTGCGGATTTCTCACATGGTGAAAGGAACCATGTGTGGTTGACGGTGGGTTGTGCCTCAATTGGTGGACTCTAAGATTCTGGTGAACTCCGGGGTTATTTACAAGGCAGAGGTTGAATAACGAAGGAAGATTCGGGGCTTGAAGGAGTTGTGTCGAGTGTTGTGAGTCTTCTTCTCGTAGTCTTTGTAAAGATACCGTGCATAGTGAAATTGTTAGGCCAGGGCCTTTCGAGGTTCTATCCATTTGGATTTTCCTCGTACATCATTGCGTAGTGAGATTATTTATTTTTATCTTGAAAAAAATCACCTTAGATGCATGCTAGGATAATCAAGATAAAAATTGGTTTAAATCTCACACTTGTTTAGTTTGGTGCTAATTTAAGTTTGGATAATTTGGGTAAGTTTAATTTAGTTCATGTCGAGAATTTTAATTTGATAATATTTGGTTTGGCTTATATTGAAAATTATAAGAAATCATTGTTAGGAAAATTTTAGGACTTGGATTGAATTAAATTTGTAGTTAAGAAAAATTCACACATTTGTTCAAGTTTAATTTTAGTTTTGAAGAAATTAAAATTTAATATTTTTATTGTGAATTTGAAAAAGAGATATAAAATTAGGGGCAAATATTCCAATAGATTGTTCTCATCACCCCGATGATACTTTGATTGATCACGTAATTAGATTGGGATTTGAGGCCTCAAACAACAAAGCTAAGTATCAAGCACTGATCGCTGGTTTGCGAAAAGCCTAATTATTGGGGGCAAAATGCCTTCACGTATTCGGTGATTCCAAACTGGTCTGCAAGCAGGTAAATGGGGACTTCAATGCCAAAGATGATCGAATGACAACGTACCTCATCGTAGTAAGAGGACTCATGGAAGACTTTAAAGAGGTGGAATTTCAATAGTTCCCTCGTGGACTGAACAGTCACACTGATGCTTTAGTAGCACTGAGCTCGGCTATTGACTCTGACCTAAGGAGAATAATTCAGATAGAGTTCCTCGTATAACCTAGTATCGACCAGGAAGTCATAGTCGAGAAAGTCCTCCTCACAGATAAGGATCCAAGCTGGATATATTTCATCATCGATTATCCACGGAGTGACATACTACCAGACGATAGGAGGTCGGCCCATCAAATTATGGTCAAGGCTACTCGGATCTACCTCAGCCTTCAAGGGAAACTTTATAAGATTACATGCCCTTACCTCCAGTGCGTTCACCCACAATATATCGAGCAAGTACTATGTGAAATTCATGAGGGCATCTGTAGGAGTCTTGCAGGTGGAAGATCATTATCCTTTCACGCGATTAAATAAGGATATTAGTGGCCTCGCATGTAAAAAGACGCTAGCGCCTACGTTCATAAATGTGAAAAGTGCCAGAAGCACTCACCTGTGGTTCACCAGCCCACCAATGACCTAAAATCGCTCACTATACCATGACCTTTCACTCAATGGGGACTAGACATCGTGGGACCACTACCTACTACACCTGAAAATCACAAGTATCTGCTGATTGCCACAAACTACTTCACTAAATGGGTAGAGGCAGAACAATTAGAAAATACTCAAGATTCTGACATGACAAGGTTCCTATGGAGGAACATCATAACTCGTTTTGGGATACCATGAGCTATCATCACCGATAACAATACACAATTTGAAAGTGGTTTCTTTCATGCTTTTTATGATGAGCACCACATCAAGCACCATTTTAGCTCTATGGTGTATCCCCAAATCAAGGGGAATGCGAAAGCTTCCAAAAAAATCATGATCGATGGACTGAAAAAGCGATTAGAAAGAGATAAGGGTGCTTGGGTGGATGAGCTCCCTTATGTTTAATGGGCTTATTGCACAACACCCAGGAGACCAACTGGGGAAACACCCTTTGCACCAGATTATGGAATGGAGGATGGTATGCATCTAGAAGCAGATCACCCTACTATGAGAACCACTCTGGTCAACCAAGGCCTTAATGATGGAGCACTACGCACTGAGCTTGACCTAGAAGATGAGTGACGAGAGCTAGTCCTCATCAAGTTGGCTTCCTACCAATATCAACTAGACAAGTAGTATAACAAAAGAGTTAATCCGAGGAAGTTTTTAATAGGAGACTATGTCCTATGAAAAGTCCTCGATAGTGTTATAAAATCAGATGGCAAACTGGGACCAAACTGGGAAGGACCCTTCAGAGTATTCATGGAAGATCTTCAAGGAGCATATCACATGGAAATGCCGGAGGGAAGGGAGATACCAAGAGCTTGGAACACAAATCTTAAGAAGTTCTACTTTTATATCTTCTCCTTTATCTTTCAGTTAGTTTATGATATTTTTTATTTTTCAAATATTATGCTACTCAGATAGTATTCAATGAATAAAGGTCAGATTGGCCCCTTTGCTTTTATATCTTTACATTGGTTGCTTAACTCTTATCAGTAGCATCTCATTGAGATGCACCCTTTCCAAGCGATGTCTTTATCATGCATGACCAAACTCCTAAGATTTCTTTAAGTTGCCCAACTTGTTTCTCAAATCAGGAAACTTAACATGCCGATTAGGGTTCATAATAATTACGGTGAATCAGTAGATTTGTCTCAATTACTATGTCCCTCAGGGTCTTGTTATGAACACAAAGAACCTCATGGGTTGCCCCGACAACCACAAAAGCCCTACTGGGGATCATTAGGAATTAAAAACCAACTTATGTTGGTTTCCAATATTGTTGGTTGTAAAAACCTGCTCACGCGGATAGCCCATTAACTAAGTGCATTATCGCCATCATCTTACTTAGGCCTAAGGAAGTTTGACGACAAAACCTAAAAGGTAAAGTAGATGGATTGACATAACTAAGGATTATTGGAATGGGGGGATAGATAAACACAAACAATGTGTAACCATTAATATCTCTCAATATAATTTAGTCAGATGTGAAGCTCAAAATGATAAAGTTAGAGGCAAAGTGATGCTTGGTTTGGTAATTATATAGCAAACCAAATGTTTAGTCAGACTGAGATCAAAATATAAACGTCAAAAGTTAGTAAGCAATAATTTTTCATTAGAATGTAAAGTGACATTTACAATCAAAACTTGAATATGCAAGGAATTTACAATGACCCGGAATGGAGAGCAAGGTAATTTGCGACACGTGCTTTCGACCATCATCTGTGTGAGGCACAAGCTCTTCTCCTGCATCTTCCAAGTGATGTTTTGGAAGTTGAGCAGGGATAACATCAATTGGGATCCACCGATAATCCCTAGATAAGGGATTATGGCGATAGTATGGGAAATCAATCTGATATGTGTACCACAAAAGAGAGTCCTTCAGTATCTTTAGCTCTCTAAGGGCACTGAGTCACCCCCGGGCAAAGGTAAGGTCTTTCACCTCCTTTAGCTTTGTTGGGGCATCCATCTAGACTTGGTTATAACAAGCTTCCCAGACCTGTCTAGGACCCCTTTTGAATAAATGCGGTAACCTCGTCACATCTCTCTGAAGCACAACAGCGATTACGTATGCCCGCCGAACATCCCCTTTCATCTCAGCAGCCTACCTTTGCAGAGCTTGGGACTCAACTCGAGTAACCCCTCTGGATAATGATGAAGATCCTCTCAACACCAAGGAGGACCCCAATGGGTTGTTCCCTTCAGAAGAGCAATTTCCCTCTTTAAATCATCATTTTCCTTCCAGATCAACTCGCTCACTTGGTTTACTTTACTGGCATTTAGGAGTTTGGCATTCAGGCCATTTACCTCCTCTTGGATTTATATGCTTTAACTTTTTCCGTCTCTTGGATATTGTCTTTCAGCTTTTTGACCAACTCGGATTGGTCCTTATATTGCTGGTTTCTTTCTCTAAAAGATTTACATATTTTTACAAAGGACTTGCGAACCTTAAGATCAACATTCGGCCCAAGAGTTTATCCTAATAGAGAGTTCACATGAATATATTCATCTATATAAATGGGATACAAATAATAAAATAAGCAATAGATTCAATAAGCATTAACATCAACATAAGATCAACAATGAGAAGTTTCTTTTCATTCAAATATTAATGGGGGAAAATGCCAAGTACAAGTTTGAAAACTATAAAATACGAAGGATAAAAAACAAGGAAGCAGAAGCCCTAGATCAGCGAAAAATGCCTACACCTGCTCAGAAGATGCTGGCCTCTTCCCCTTGTCAGCAACTGAAGCATCCTAATCACTAGTTATCACGATCACATCAGGACTGCCTGTAACTTGGGTACAGGGAGGTCTTCATCAGTAGGACCAACTGGTCTTGAATTAGAGGCTGGTGGATAAAAGGTTTGGACCTGGATCATGCTGGGAAAACAGAGGGGAGTCATCTAAAACTTTGGCTGCGATCAAAGCTTAGCCCCAACCCTTTTTGAATCCCAAGCACCGAACGTAGGTAATCTGACGCTCGATATCATCGTATACCACCTCCCAGCCTTCGTTATATGCGCCATCCCAGGAAGTAGTATCCTCTCCTTCCAGCTTCTCCACCTTAGCAAATATGTCCTTGTTAGCCTCTACTACCTTCAACTTATTAGTGATCGCTTGGGCGTAAGCCTCTTGGATCTTGGTGAGCTCTTTTTCAAACTGCCCCTTAAGAGCATCCAAGGCCTTTTATTTTACTTAATCAAAACTTGCCTTAGTATTAGGCAGGGTCTCTTAAAAGCTCTTCATGGACTCTTCCAGCTCAGTATTTTTCCTCGATTGCTTAGCCTTACCACGTAGCAGCATTTTAAAATCAGAGATAAACTGCAAGAAAGAAGGAAGCAAAAGTCAATTTACCAAGGGTCGAGAAAAAATAATTAAGGAATTATAGAGGAAAGTGACATATTAATGCAAGCCCTTGAGCTAATTTTAGGGCCAACTGGTCGATACCCATCTTCAGTAATCGCTCATGATCAGCAGCGAGCACATCCCCCCTAGAAGTGCAGGGGCATTATGGGGAGAGTGAGCCACACTCCTCCCTTTGGCAGTAAATTAAGAAGGCACAACAGGGGCCGTCAAGTCCTGTTCCTTCTTCTTCTTTTCCCTTTTCCTCTCTTCCTCTCTCTCTCTCTCTCTCTGTCTCTCTCTCTCTCTCTCTCTCTTCTTTATTTTCCTCTTTCTCTCTCTTCTTTATTTTCCTCTTCTTCTATCTTGTTTTTGTTCTTGTTATTATTGTTGTTGTTGTTGTTCTTCTTCTTCTTCTTCTTCTTCTTCTTCTTCTTCTTCTTCTTCGCTCTCCCTAGCTCTTGATTTGGAGCCATATGCATTAGGGGAGTCTCCGTCTTTCCTCTTCAAAGACTTCATATGATGAGAAAATAGATCATCATCATCGATTAACACCTCCTTCTTGGTGGCGCCGTTCTCTCTCTCTCTTCTTTTTCGTTTTCTTCTTCTTCTTCTTCTTCTTCTTCTTCTTCTTCTTCTTCTTCTTCTTCTTCTTCTTCTTCTTCTTCTTCTTCTTCTTCCCCTCTAAATCAGGAATGGAGTCTACTGACCTGGCAGTGAAACCGTAGGTAGTATTCTTGTGCTTAAGAAGATAAGTAGTTGTTTGGGGATGCTCATCGTCAGCAAGAATATCCATAATCTACCAAACTTTTAGAAGTTCAGTGGTAATAAACTCCTTGGGGTCAGGTTCTTGGTTCTTTGCCTTAGCTCCAAAAATAACCAAAGCAGAAAAAAATACACATAAGAATAAGCACGAAGATGAAACAACGAGAAAGAAATAGAAAAGAGAAATAGTGAAAGCAACCTATATACTCCTCCCCAAAGGTAGGGATCTTAAATTCCCTTTACCGTTTACCCTTTAGTTGGGGAGGATATTTCCAATTCCTAGCAATACAGCCTTCATTCCAATAATCTTTATGAGAATCAGGCAAGTTTACAACTAGAACTCAGTCAACACTCCTAGAGGAGTCCACCTTTGGTATGAGAAAAAAGATAACAAAAATAAATTTCTGCAAGCCCTAAGTTGGTCCCATACAACTCGTTTATCCTATATACTCCATTCATAATTTTCAAACATTTGGAGTGCGTTGAGCAGGAATAATATCGAAATATTTGAAGAAATATAAAAACACGGGATTTAGGTGAAATGTCAAACTCCCTTGAGAGACCAACAAAGTATGGATCAAATGACCATTGTCTATGGTACGAATGGTATGAGGAATAGGTACACACTCACTATCCACCCAATCAGGGATATTGTAGCACTTTCCAAAGTCAAAAAGAGATTTATTATAAAGCATTGCCATTTTCAAACAAAATCTAGCTACAACTTCAGAAACTTTGCCGAAGCGAAGAACCTGAGAAGAGTTATAGCTAAAACTTACTAGTGTTGATGAGGCCTTGTGAAATCACTGAAGAAAGGAAGATCTGATTTTGAATTAGAAGACGAAGAGAAGAAGCTTAGAGACGAAGTACAAGCAAAAAATGACTGAAGACACTGAATTGACGGTTAAGTTACACATGAACGATTTTCAAGGTATCTCAAATCATGAGTCGCGCTTCCCTAAGAAGATCCCAACTCTTTAAATTTCTCCTCAAAGACAAGCACGCCCTCACCAGCTCTCAAAAATAATAAAAATGCCATTTTGCTGTTTCAGGACTTGGGCCTATTAGCTCGATTAAAATTTATTGGCCCAAAACTGTTGGACCAATGATTTTATGGGCAATTGTAGGAACCCGTTTTCTTTAAGTCCATGAGATTAGGTGAAGAAAACCCGATTGATTAAACACTTGGCTCGACACAAATCATGACTCAATTTCTACAGGATTATTTCAGCAGGATAATAAGACTTACGGATATGGTCAAATCAGGTACCAAAAAATCTCGGATGAGATATTTAAGTACCTCATAGAAAATATGTAAGCTAATTTAAGTTCCTTTATGAACTCAAACTCTATAACAAATATATCTATAAATTGTAGAGCCTGTCCCGGGATAAAGGGATTGAAAAATGGAGAATTTGAGAGACACTTAATAAGAACAAGTAACCTTAGTGTGGATGTAGGAAAGTTGCCAAATCACGTACATCGTTGTTGTGTGTGTGATTCCATTTACTTTCATCCATTTGCGTTTATTTTTGTAGAATCTTTAACTGTACAATAAGCTATCATTGATATTAACTTATTGACGTAATAATTGATAAATTAACGTGCATATTTAACTCAATCACTAGTCCCTTTATTCTTAGTTCGACTTTTACCCTTTTTGGATAAAGACAAGTTATTCTAAGTTTAGGTTTATGTATGTTTTATGTGAAACTGATAAGCATCCAAAAGTGTTTAATTTATCCCACAAATACGTGCATTTTAGTCACTCATTTTCAATTAAATTTGCCTTATGTTCGTATTTATCTATATTGCAGGTCAATATGATGTCGCAGTATAAAATAATGTTAAATCAACGTAATTGTGACAAAGTAGCGGTCAAAAGCATGCAATGAATAAAATCAAAGCACCGTGAAGACAAAAGTCCCTTTTTGAGTTTGCTCAGATAATTATCGATGCCCTAGACCCATCCCCATACCAATGTATGCCTAAACCGAGCCAAGCCATCACCTATTCCTCATGTGTGTTTATTTTGTAATTTTATTATTCTTTTAGATTTTTATTTGAGTCATATATAATTTTTAGAATTTTTTATATTTTAATTGCATCCGTATAGTTATATATATTAGGGTCCGTTATCGTGCGTCGAGGATTTTTATATTATTTACGTAAAAATAATAAGTGTGCGTTTTATTATATTTTTATTTATCTTGTTTTATCTCTTTTTAGTTTTTATTATATTTTATAATTTGAGTTTTTTATTTTAGGTTAGGAATTTAATTTTTCTTAGTTTTAATATTTTATATTTTATTTTATATTTATTTAATTGAATTGTAAATATGTATTTTTCATAGGTTAAAATTTTAATTTAGTTTTATTTTACTTTATTTTTATTACTACTTAAATAATTTTTCTCTCCCCTCTCTCATCCCTTCCAATTTCACACCCAACACACCCACGAACTACATCTGCCATACCCCATACCCTTCGGCCGTTAACCCGCCAGAAACCCACTATCAAATTGACTTTTGTTATACCTGCATAAACTTAGCAGAGAATAAGTTCTAAATAATCTAAGGGAATTAACAAATGTGCTCGACTTTATCACCAAAGGAGGTCGTCTCAATATTGAACTGCTCGGCCTACCTGTTTATTATAAGATTGGACAAGTATATACTCATGTGAGCACATACACACGAGATATACCTTATTAACCACGTGGGATTACAAAGGCCACATCTGTTATCTCATGATTATCCAGACGATCGTCACCAAAGTTGTTCCATACTTCAAGGCGTGTAAATTTATTATGATAAACATGTATCAAGATGTAACTGCCTGACTTATAAGGTCACTCCACCCATCCCTTTGCAAATATCTGCAAATCACATATAAATAGAGGAGGAATCTACAAAATGAGGGACACCTTTTTGATACCTTCTCAAGCCTCGAGTTGTATCAGAAAAAATCCTAAATTATAACTGTGACAACAAGTGCAATACAAGAGCAGTACAACTGTGGATGTAGGTTCCCACCGAAGGGCTTACCATATAAAAATCATCGCGTTTCCACTATCTCATCCCCATTATTCATTATTCTAATTTCTCATAAATTGTCTCTATTGATTATTTGTTGTCTCCACTTTTAGACATCAACAAATTGGCGTCGTCTGTGGGAACGGTTGTAACAAGCCATTGCAATTCCTACCTAAAACCACTCATTTAGATCCTTAGAAGAGATAGTTTTGAATGTCGGATAACCTCAAAAATATTCGTATGGCGAAAGTTCAGACACCACTGTGACACCCCGCTTAAAATAATAACGGGTGGCCAGCCGTGTATTAAAATAAATCAGGAATCTCAAGTGGATCATCCTCAGCATCTACTATCCGTACTAAAATAAATATAGCTAACTACCCAATACCATAATAAGCGGATACCAAAAATTTTAAGACATACAATAAACATCATACCGACCGCATAATATCTACTGAACATGATAAAACGTACACATGTACCACGATAAGAGAAGTACACATATAAGACATAATAAGTACAACAAAAGAAGTGTACCCGAATATGCTGTCGGGTCACAGACAATACAACATCCTGAGGAGAGAAATATAAAACTTCTATACATATAACTGTTGGGTATAAACCCGATGTAAAAAAAATGAATTCTATCTAGATTTACAAATGGTAGGAAGCAGCTATAACAAAATCCCGTAACAGCCCGCATCTGCTACAACTCCGAGGACACTGGATAGGAAAGCGTCATTGGCGTCCTTGCGGTGGGACACCTATAATGTATTACAATATATATATATAGGCAGAGAGAGATATAAACGGGTCAGAGCCCGAGGTGTGAAAACATTTATAGCAAGTGCATTAAAATGCATAATAATTATAAATGCACAATTTTATGATTAAAATGGAGTCGCACTCTCGTGGAACCCCAAACTCACCCCTCAACTAAAGCGCGCACCTAAACGTATGCACATGAACCTTAATTAAACTACCTGACACATCCTAGGGGAAATTCAATCTCAAACTACGTATAGACTAAACCCGCGTAATCCACTATCTCAAGTATGACCCAAAAATCTCCCCATTCTATCATACCCTAAGTTTATGCCCAAACTTATAGGTTAACATGTATATATATATATATATATATAGCTACCCTACTAGAATTTATCTGTTTTTAGTTATTAATGTCAACAAGTTTTTAGCATCAGAATATTCACACGTCATCTTTATATACATATAAAGTATTCTATCACCAATTAACCTAAACCCGAGTTCTAAGGACTAAACTTCTTCCCACTCCCAACATTGAGCTACGTTTCTTGCGTGGGACGTCTCGCAAAGCCAAATCCAGATAAGGAACCCCCCAATACACTACTCCTTGATAATGTTTATTATTGAGATCCATTATGCCATGCTTACACCACACATATACCATCAACTACCTATTCTGGATAACTATCTCAAATAACCCAAATAAGATATCACATTCACCTAAGGATATATAATATTACTCTAGTTATAAAACACAAATATTCAACCCTATTGAACATGTACACATAACACACATAACGTGTACTTAAAATATCCAGAATATATTCACTTATAGGATATAAAAATACTTCACAATGCTATCATCTTCCAGTAATTACTCACTTTATCCCGGATTACCAGCCACCGGACTATTATCACACCGCCCTGGTAATAAAAACAAAACACGACGTATGGGAAGAGGTCATAGTTGCGAACCTGAAAGTGAGAATGAATCATACCCAAGACTTCTCACCCAGAATAAAATCCCACAATAAATAATGGACGACTATAACCCGGGGACTATACGCTCCCTGCTCCTCAAGCCAGGGGCCTCACCCACATCGCGCAACTTCTCATGATAGCATGTGTTAGGTATTCCCACACAATAAGTATATATATCATTCACACTAGATATATATGCGATCACATCATATATACAAACCATCTCACAAGGTATATACATTCACGCCATATATACACACATATATCTATATATCTATATATCTATATATATATATATATATATATGTACATACTATCTCCAATTCGTATGTATAAAAGAAATGAATTCGGCTATATATATATATATATATATATACTAACTGCCACTATAACACATACCTTCCCAATGCATTTGAATAATACGGTCTCTCACATGAAACTTATTCATCCATTACACCTATGATAGGGATAGTCTCCCAATTTAACCAGAATTAAGAATACTATCTCGATACCGAGCATATATAACAATCATCACGTACACACCATATATATCCATATGCAAATCGATATACAATAACTACCCCGGCTATAGGTATGAACAAAACTATTAGTCAGTTATACATTAAATCCTTCCCAATTCAGATTTTGGTTCGATTACTCATATGAACCTTTAACATTAATGCATTTAAGATTGAATCCTTAATTTTAACGTCACTAATAGCATAAGACCTCTCTCTCATTGTTCCCCAATCATATCTAAATAAGAATCCAGTCGATAGGAGGATTCAAAACAACAGTGGACATAACCACCCCAAGTCATTTCCTCACAATCACCTCGGTGAGTCCCCCAATGTCACCCTATGCTAACTCACATCAATTTCCAAGTAGGATTCCCATCGCTAATGGGATTCCTCATTAAGTCGATGCGACAACTCCAATGTGTATATATATATATATATATTATATATTCCCAAATTAACTCGATGTGTTTCCAAGATCACATCATATAAGGAACTCTCAATAAACGTCCAAAAATTATTTCTCACATCGTATAAGAATGTTCCAAATCGATAAACTCAATTGTGTGTGAGTGTTGGTAATTAGGTCTAGATCCCTTCAATCAAAGATGAAATATAAATGCAATCTCTGAGGTTCCTTAGTTTCTAGGATGGACATAATTTTGTCACAATTTCCAAACTAGATGAACACTTATACAATATAAACTCAAGTGAGTCAAGAGTATAAGGTGCTTCATATTAAACTTCTATATAAAGTATATAAAGTTTCTGGACTAAATTTGTAATTTTCAACTTTCTGGTTTCTTGTTCGATATTGTCGTTCGAACGAGATTGTCGTTTGAACGAAGATGCCAACGAGTTCCCATAATTGGGCACTGGAACTTCGTTTGAAATGTGGTTCGAACGAGATTTCCAACGAGATTTCTAATTGTGACACCCCGCCTAATTAAATACCGGGCGATCACTCGTTTATTAAATTAAAATCAAGGTGAACAGTTGGTTCATTCTTAGCATCACTGTCGTAAAAATAAACTTATCCAAATTAACACCCTAATTAATTAAGCTAAGTGACTAAACCATTTTTAACCTTTCAAACCAAATTGTATTTAAAGAAAAATTATTTATTTATTTATTAACAACATTTCAACAATTAAGAATCACACCACAATAAACCTGGAACACAATCCAATTAATTTAAAACATTCGTCAATCGAATGTCAACATGCGAAATATAAAGTAACACAATTCAAACTGAATAAATCCCATAGTGACAATACTAGAAATAACAGAAATACAAATGTCCCAATGACAATGAAATAATGGAAAGGGCGACACATGCCCAATAAATGAGAATGCTAGAAGTGGAGTCAATAAACTAAGCCGTCTACGCAAGTGACCTGCAACTCCCACCTAAGCTGCAACACGTTCCTTTCAAGGGATCCTAAGCAAGACGCCCCTGTGGCTGGGCACCTGTAATACATACATATATATACAAGAGAGAGAAAAAAAAAAGAAACGGGTCAGAGCCCAATAGTGTGTTTGATTTAAAATACGTTTAGCAAGTATTTAAATTGATACAGGCCAATGCAACAACATATTAGTGCGACACTCTGTTGAGAAATTCTCACCTCTCTTCTAATGTGCACTCCTATCGCACTAACCCTCCGAATGGTTTATCTCATCATATAACACGCTATCTTTCCCCAGTGATTTAACTTATCTTAGGTATTTCGCAGGATTCAAAATTTAACGATACAATTGTTTGAAAAGAATATTTCAATTAATAACCAAAGTTCTCATTTTAACTTTATTAGTCAATAAAGTTTTCCAGTGTCATATTATACTTTCTCAAAACAAGTATTTACAATTTGAGTCATCACCCATATCCTACATATCAATTCACAGTAGGTAGTTCCAAATTTCAGAATTTCATATATATATTAACTACTCGTATAATATATATATTATAACAGCACCCCAAATAAACTATGGTACAGGCATACTCTACTATCCAAAACCACATATCACTCATATTAAGGGGAATACAATCGGAATCGCTCTCGAATTGTATTAACACATACACAAACAAAATTGAGGCGAAGAATAGATTCCAAGTCTCTAAGAGGATGGCACATGCCTGCGTCTCTTAGGACCGTCTGAGCTATCACGTTGATAGCCCGTACCAAGGACATCTATCTTCTAGGGTACAAGTCAATATCCCCCATAAAGGTCCCATCGAGATAAGACTGTCCCAGCGCGGTAACCTCAGGGATAGCAAGTAGCGTGGGCATGATTTTCACATGTATATAATATATGTACACACAATCATATAAATATACCACTTTTATCATATTAATGTAGGTTCCTCTCATCACCCATAATTACAACATTTATCCTTAATTTCACATTATTAGTATTACGTATAAGGTTTCATCACTAACCTTAATTCGAAGAGTTTTCTCACTTATTACGTGAAACTCGTGGACTCTATTCTTCCGAGTAGAAAATTCAGTAGGTATACCTCTATTCACTATCGTAGCTATTCGCCGTAATCTCTCACTTGAAATACGTAGTTTCATCGTTCATTATATAATTATCCCAAAAGCAAACTTCTCATCTTATAATAAAGTTCCCAACACTTATTCATATGTCCTACTGGTCTTTCCTATCTCCCAAAACATTTTATTAAGAATACCCAAGAATTATTTCACGATAAATTTAATTTAACTAATTAAACAAGGGCAATAGGAGTCTGCCAGGAGGGGTCGATCGATCGAGGTCTGGGACTCGATCGATCGAACCTTCGATCGGTCGAAGCTCTATGCTCGATCGATCGATCAAGCAGGTATTTTGATTTTTGCAGAATTGCAGTTACGGGTTCTAACACTTTTCTTCATCCAAATCCATATTTTCCAAACCCAAACGTCCCAAAATGCTACTACTAACATTATAACAATATATCAGATGTTTCTAACGTAAGGCATGGGTATTTCTATCATTTAATCAAGGATTAAAACCCCCAAAAGTTAATTAATTATCAAGAACACTAAAATTCTCTTAAACCGGTTTCTAACCAATTTTCTTCAGAAATTCCTTCTTATAATTATCAAAATTTCGTGGTCACATTCCTCTACATGGCAAGGTTTCCAGAATTTTCATATAAATCAATACTACATGGATTTTCCTAACACAAATTGGGCTTTCTTCCATATTTTTCATCTCTAATCATTCCTAAACTAATATGAAAATTGCACCAACAAAAATACGCAAGATAAATACTTGCCTGGGATTTTTGGTATTCTAATTTGCAGATGAATCCGATGTGGTTGCGTTCCCCGTCTCGCGATCTACGCGTTGGCGGTGACGGCGGTGCAAACGGGTGGCTTTTTGGCCTTGAATTGCCTTCAGAGCCTTCTCCTCTCTTCTCCAATGGCCGTACTAGGGTTCTGAATATTCTAACCCTAAATGGTTAACCTAAATGGCTGATATAGGTTGCTGATTTTCGTGGGTTGAATTACCCAAATATGTAAAATGACTAAAATGCCCTCCCGGGGTTCTAATTAGGCCTAAAAACTCCCTGAGACCCAAACTACACCCCCGGGTACACTTTTCTGACTATCTCGACCCTTTCGAACGCGTTGGCGCACTCAAAACGACCATACGGGCAACTAATAAAATATTCACTTTTTATTTATCAAAATTTAGTCCCGCCGCGACACGAGCACGTTCCGACTTAAATTTCCGAAATTGTCATTTAACTCACTCATGATAATCAATATACCCAATATAATATATTACTTTGCTCATTAGTAATATTCAACAAATTTCCCATAATTACTAACTCTCGTCACGTTAATAATTATAACATAATTAATTTCTGGATTTTTATTAAATAATTCATTCACATTAACTTTAATAAATCCCCAAATTAAAATAGCATAAAAATACGGGGTATTACATACTTCCCCCCTAATAACGGAATTTCGTCCCGAAATTCAGAAAATAAGGCATACCTGGTAAAAACAACTCGGGATATCTCTCGCGTATATCTGCCTCGCGCTCCCAAGTGGATTCCTCCACATTATGATGCTCCCACTGGACCCGCACAAGTGGAACTATCTTCGACCTCAATCTCCTCTCACTATAGTCTAGGATAGCCACCGGTCTCTCCTCGTAAGATCTATCAGGCTTAAGTCGATCTCATCTATCGCAATGTGAGTATGGGCCATATCATCCCGAAGATATCGTCTCAACGACGAGATGTGGAATACATCGTGGATGCGATGTAAATGTTTTGGAAGTCCTAACCTGTGTGCAACCGACCCAATCCTCTCGATGATGGGAAATGGTCCCACGTACCTCGGAGCCAACTTACCCTTCTTCCCGAACCTCATCACTCCCTTCATAGGAGATACACGCAATAACACTTGGTCCCCCACACTAAACTCCTGGAAGAACCGTTTCGCATCGGTGTAGCTCTTTTGCATGTCGTGGGCTATCCGAATGCGACTCCTGATCATCTCAATCCTCGCGGAGGTCTCCTGAATCACTTCTGGTCCTAGCAACTTGTTATCCCCCACCTCGAGCAACAAGTTGGAGAACGAAAAGGCCTGCCATACAAAGCCTCAAATGGAGCCATGCAAATCGTGAACTGATACGAGTTATTATAAGCAAACTCTACCAGTGGTAGGTGTGTCTCCCAACCTCCTCCAAAATCAAGGACACACATGCGTAGCATATCCTCTAACATCTGATTCGTACGCTCTGTCTGTCCGTCTGACTGTGGGTGATAAGCTTAACTCAACCTCAACTCAGTACCCATAGCCTCCTGAAAGCTTTCCCAGAAACGTGACACGAATATCTTGTCTCTATCTGACACAATATTCAGGGGCACCCCGTGTAATCTGACGATCTCGACAATAAACAGCTGAGCATACTGACCCGTGGTATAATCTGTCCGCACCGGTAGAAAATGAGCCACCTTGGTCAGACGGTTTACAATCACCCAGATAGAATCATGGCCCCGCTGTGATGTAGGCAACCCTGTAATAAAATCCATGGAAATACTCTCCCACTTTCACGCGGGTACTTCCAATAGCTGAAGTAATCCTGACGGTTTCTGATGGTCCACCTTCACCAGCTGGCAGGTAGAACACTTGGACACGAACTCAGCAATGTCCTTCTTCATCCCACTCCACCAGTATTGTCTCCTCATATCCTGGTACATCTTATCCCCTCCAGGATGCACCGCAAACTGGGACCCGTGAGATTGGGTCATCACTGCATGACATAATTCATCCCCTTCAGGAACTACCAACCTCCCATTAAACCTCAAACCCCCATCAGAACTAACAGAATAAGACTCAATACCCTCGGTTAAAAGTCGTACAATCTGCTCCTGGCAAAACGGGTCTGTGGTCTGTGCCTATATCACCCTCATAAAAATCTCGGGTGTGACTTTCATAACAGATATAAAGGAACGGGCTACTGCGTCCTGATGGCCTAAATCCTTCCACTTTGCTTTCCAGACGTCTGCTACCTCGTCTACCGGTCTACGACTCAACGCATCAGCAACTACATTGGCCTTCCCCGGATGATACTGTATATCGAACTGGTAGTCCTTCACAAACTCTAGCCATCTGCGCTGACACATATTCAGCTCTTGCTGAGTGAATAGGTATTGCAATGACTTGTGGTCTATGAACAAACAAAATTTCTCTCCCAACAAATAGTGTCTCCATATCCTTAATGCAAAGACGGCCGATGCTAACTCCAGGTCGTGGGTGGGGTAATTTTCACATACGGCTTAAGCTTGCGAGAGGCAAAAGCTATAGCCTTCTTCTCCTGCTGAAGTACTCCCCCAAGTCCCCGTAAGGACGCATCGGTGTAAACCAGGTACTCCATACCCGGCTTTGGGTAACGCAAGGACTGGCGCTAAAGTAAGCTTATCCTTCAGCTCGTTGAAAGTCAAAAGATAAGCGTCATCCAAAATATATGGTACTCCCTTACGAGTCAGATTGGTCAATGGACCCGCTATTTTGGAGAATCCCCGAATGAATCTCCTGTAGTAACCAGCTAACCCCAAGAAACTACGCACTTCCGTCGGTGTCGTGGGCTGTCCCCACTCCCTCAGCGCTGATACTTTACTCGGGTCAACTGCTATCCCCTGCTCAGAAACAACATGCCCCAAGAACTGCACCTCTCGCAACCAGAATCTACACTTCCCGTACTTAGCATACAACTGATGCTCTCGTAGAGTCTGAAGAACCTGCCTCAAGTGCTCGGCATGCTCCTCCTCGGAGTGTGAATATATCAAAATGTCATCTATGAAAACGATGACAAACTGATCCAAGAACTCTATGAATACTCGGTTCATCAAGTCCATGAAAATGGCTGGAGCATTTGTGAGTCCGAACGGCATCACCCAGAACTCATAAGACCCATATCTCGTCAAGAAAGAAGTCTTCGAAACATCCTGCTCCCTAATACATAGCTGATGGTACCCCGACTTCAGATCTATCTTCGAAAAGAAAGTTGCTCCCCTTAACTGGTCGAACAGGTCTTCGATTCGAGGCAACGGATACTTATTCCGTATCGTGACCTTGTTCAGCTCCCGGTAATCCACACACAATCTCATTGAACCATCTGTTTCTTCACAAACAAAACTGGAGCGCCCCAAGGTGAGGTACTCCTACGAATGAAGCCCTAACCTAACAACTGCTCTATCTGAACTCGTAGCTCTCGCATCTCTGCTGGAGCCATACGGTACGGTACGCGTGCTATAGGTCTCGTATCTGGTAATAAATCTATGACAAAGTCTATCTCTCGACTGGGGGGTAGGCCTGGTATCTCCTGAAACACATCGGAATACTCCCTGACAACTGGGATCGAATCTAAGGGAATCATAACCTCCTTAGAGGTATCCTCCTCTATGTAATACAAATGAGCGGTCGAGCCTCCCTCTGGGCGAGGCATCGCCACTACAAACATCTCTTGCCCCGGAATGGCAAAAACAATGCTCCCACCAAAGCAATCAATCATGGCTCTATAAGCTGCGAGCCAATCCATACCAATAATCACATCATGGTCGTGCATGTCTAAAACTAACATGTGAGAGTGCAGCTACAGCGGAAATATTGCGACTTCTCAAATAAAATCCAGTTTTTAATAAAACCCAAATTTTAGTTAAACCCTAAGACATGCATCTAGATGATTTATCAAATAAAATATAGCATGCAGGATAAAAACAAACAGTTTCAGGAAAAATCCCCCAAAGGGGCTAAACCTTTTATTTTCACTATAATTTGTAAGAAAATGGCTTACAATCGGATTACAATGAAAATACAGTGACTAAGAATTACCCTCAGGTATCGGATTCTGTAGTCGGTGGCTGGAAATATCCCTTTCCAGGTGGGCTGCAATGAAGAAGAGAAACGGCTTCTCCACAAGTGTGTGACACAGAAATACCCGCAGGTGTCGGTTCCTATGTCGGTGGCTGGATTTTTCCCTTTCCAGGAGGGCAGCAGTGAAGAAGAGAACGGCTTCTCCACAAGGGTTGAACAATAGCAAAGCTTGTGTTCTAGGGTTCCAAAAGATTCACAAAAGTAATTGGGATTTTTGGTGTGAATCAAAAAGAGTCTTGGGACTCAAAAAGGTGAAGACTTAGAGTATTTAGGACTCTGAAAATCGTCTTCAAAAGTCTTAAAAAATAATTCCCCGAAGATGGTTTAAATAGTAAAACTTTGAGCCTAAAAAATCTGCAGCGAATCAGGCCGAATTTATCCCAGGCGGACCGGTCCGGCTTGGAGGCGGATCGGTCCGACCTCGGATCGGTTCTTTTAAAAATTGGCTTCTTCGGTTCGCTTTCGGTCCGGGGTTTATTGGATCTGCAGCAAGCGGATCGGTCCGGTTGAGGGGCGGACCGGTCCGGTAGGGAGGCGGACCGGTCCGGCTTCCTAGAAAAATAAAAAACTTTTAAAAACCTCATTTTGCTTGAAAAAACTTACTTCTTATTTTTATATAAAAAAAACATTTTATAAAAATTTCCCAATACTAAATATGAACTATAAGGAACGTAAAAACAAAATTTTACCAAGTTCATTCTCGCAGAGGCTATGATGTTGAAGATGCTTTGATATTCGGATCCGTTGATGTAGATGCGATCTTGAGTTTCTTCAACGGTGTAACGGCGTACGACATATAAATTGATAATGGACAAAAATGTCCTTACAAATCTCCCCCTATGTCTATGCCGGTACATACATAAAAATATCCGAATTATCAACTTATGACCTATACAAATCTACCCTCCCATGAACCCTAAAGATGGAAAGATACAAAGGTATAAATCTTCATCATTTGTTCTTCAATCTTCAACAATCATCAAATCTCAAAGCTTTTCTCATCAGGGTGTGCAACATATTGATCTTCAATCTCATACCTACACACATGAGACAAAGCAAATACCACGTGACATATCGAGTTTGAAATGAGATAACATGGATATCAATATATGATAAAAACATAAGCAACATCTCAAAAACTCCCCCAAAATTCAAACTCCCCCATAATATGATAATTCTTTCACCCCCATTTTATGATGTCCCCAAATAGACAAATGAGAAGAATGAATCAAATAAGCAAAATCGGGGTGTCAGGTATACAAAACAAGGCATCAAATAATATGGTAAGCGTGCTCTTGCAAGGAGATGCTCAAACAAATCTTCACAAACTATTTTTGAATTTTTCAACTTTTTCATACAAAGATAAGATACCAATATGAACAAATATGATACAAAAATCACACCATGGATTTAGACTCAAACAACCAAGTCATGGAAATGGAATGAATGGGTGTGAACACATTCGATAGGTAAATCAACTCAATTAATCATATGTGCACGATGCATATGTGTACCCCTAACGAATGAACATCAAAAGTATCCTTAGGTGAAAAAATTGTTGAATTTAGATGACATCGTCTTATGAAAATCAACAAATCAAAGTCAAAGTGATTTTCACACCAATAACGTCCAAAACTATGTAGCGCATTTTTAAGAATTTCAAGGACGTGCAAACCCGTTTTAATTCTCCAACCAAACTCCCTTATAAATTTTTTTTTAGAGGTAATCTAAATTCTCAAACTTTGGAGAATTGGTGCAAAAACCTAAATGGCCCATAATTGGCATGAATTTCTTTTTATTGCCTTTTAATTTTTTTTTCGGGCTCTTTTAACCTCTTTGGACCTCGGATAATAAAATTCCTCAATTTTTTAGGTCCTTTTTAACGGTGGCTTTTCGCAAAGGATATATGATTACCTTTCGCAGCCCCTCCCCGTTATCAAACAAAGCACAAAAACTTACAAAACGGTTTTTATATGCACAAATTCCTTATCAAAATTTATCGCGCTTGGTTCGTTTTAAGGACAGTATTGAAGTGAAAACGCCCAACCAACATGTGATAAGACAAGCACAATAATCAAACAAATCCGTGCATGTGTGCAATAAAGGAAACATGAGTCAAACATGTAGGAAGTAACACTTAATTACATCTTAATGACTCCAAACATTATAAAGCACAAGGATGAATTGACCTATTATCTCAAAACACTATCAAATAGTCACATGAAAATAATGGAATGATGTTGTGACTTGGTCATCCAAAGTGTTCATCCATAAACGGTGCAATACAAAAAACAAAAATCTTTTTGGATTTTTCAAAAATAATTTTAAAACAAAACTATATACAAAAAGTACAAGTCATCACACTAGTAAAAATATATCATGAAACCACAACTAGTGTATGACAAACATCCAACCACAATCAACCAAAAGATTTCACATGGGGTGAATAACGTGCAAGCAAACGGGAATTGTGGACAAATAAACCATAAGCCTCTAAATCCGATTTTCTAACCCAAATTGATGTGTAACGAAGTGTGGGGGTTTTGGGAATCGAATTTGTTCTTTAATTAACCTTCCTAGGTCCATTTAAAAGCTTATAACAAAAGTGCCTAAGATGACCTTGCATACCACAATGTGTGCAAGAGTAAATCAGGCGGTTTGTGTTCCCTAAAGGTGGCCCTCTCCTCAAATTTCTCGGTTGCTCTCTCCGAATTTGCCTAGGTGGGTCTCTCCTAATGATCCTAGGAGGCACTCTCACGATGTTCCTAGGGGGCTCTTTCCTAACAACCTTAGGTGTCTCTTTCTTAACAATCCTAGGGGGCTCTCTCACACGTGTGGGAATGGGTGCAACATATTTTCCAAGACCAATCCCACCTCTATCTGTTTTGATCTCGACTGTGCCTAAAATCTTATCAAGTTTTTCAGACCTAGACTCCAAATCAAATTTCACTTTGCTTGAATCTTTCAATTTCATCTCAAGTTCACCTATCCTAGATTCAAGTACTCGTTTAGAATCCTCAAACTCTAAAAGCTCCTTTTTCATAGTCTCCATCAACCCTCTAAGACTATCTCTCTCACCCTCGACGTACTCAAGCTTCTCTTTCAAAATTTTCATATGAGCCCTAAGTTCTTCAACTAAAAAATCATTATTTTTTATGGCACACTCTTTCAATTGAGCTTTCAATTTCAAATTTTCTTTCTTTGTTTTCAAAGTTTCAGCATAAAGTTCATTGAAAGCAGTTTGCAAGTCATGCTCATCTACACTTTCCTCCTCACTTTCATCCACACTCCCATCACCTTCATTATTACTAATCACATGGATGGGAAACTCTCGCCTAGAAGCATAAAAAACTTCTTCTTCCGAATCACTATCACTAAGGGTAGAAATATGAGAAATCGGTTTATTCAATTTCTTCTTTAAATTTGTGGTACACTCTTGTAACGTGTGACCAACACCCTTACAACACGAACACCTCTCAGATTTGTTTTCAACAGAAGATTTAAAACAAGAGTTCGTGTGAATTTTCCAATTAAATTTTTCAAAAATTTGACATCGAAGATCATCAAAACCATCAAAAGCCATTTTTGCAAAATCAGGATCAAAACACAATAACTTAGTACAACCCGCTCTGATACCAATTTGAAAACGTGAGTAGACAAATTGTATCAGAAAGTAAATCCTCGAAAAATCAGGATCACGCGATAAATTAGCGTAACCCGCTCTGATACCAATTTGAGAGTGCAGCTACAGCGGAAATATTGCGACTTCTCAAATAAAATCCAGTTTTTAACAAAACCCAAATTTTAGTTAAACCCTAAGACATGCATCTAGATGATTTATCAAATAAAATATAGCATGCAGGATAAAAACAAACAGTTTCAGGAAAAATCCCCCAAAGGGGCAAAACCTTTTATTTTCACTATAATTTGTAAGAAAACGGCTTACAATCGGATTACAATGAAAATACAGTGGCTAAGAATTACCCTCAGGTATCGGATTCTGTAGTCGACGGCTGGAAATATCCCTTTCCAGGTGGGCTGCAATGAAGAAGAGAAACGGCTTCTCCACAAGTGTGTGACACATAAATACCCGCAGGTGTCGGTTCCTATGTCGGCGGCTGGAATTTTCCCTTTCAAGGAGGGCAGCAGTGAAGAAGAGAGCGGCTTCTCCACAAGGGTTGAACAATAGCAAAGCTTGTGTTCTAGGGTTCTAAAAGATTCACAAAAGTAATTAGGATTTTTGGTGTGAATCAAAAAGAGTCTTGGGACTCAAAAAGGTGAAGACTTAGAGTATTTAGGACTCTGAAAATCGTCTTCAAAAGTCTTAAAAAATAATTCCCCGAAGATGGCTTTAAATAGTAAAACTTTGAGCCTAAAAAATCTGCAGCGAATCTGGCCGAATTTATCCCAGGCGGACCGGTCCGGCTTGGAGGCGGATCGGTCCGACCTCGGATCGGTTCTTTTAAAAATTGGCTTCTTCGGTTCGCTTTCGGTCCGGGGTTTATTGGATCTGCAGCAAGCGGATCGGTCCGGTTGAGGGGCGGACCGGTCCGGTAGGGAGGCGGACCGGTCCGGCTTCCTAGAAAAATAAAAAACTTTTAAAAACCTCATTTTGCTTGAAAAAACTTACTTCTTATTTTTATATAAAAAAAACATTTTATAAAAATTTCCCAATACTAAATATGAACTATAAGGAACGTAAAAACAAAATTTTACCAAGTTCATTCTCGCAGAGGCTATGATGTTGAAGATGCTTTGATATTCGGATCCGTTGATGTAGATGCGATCTTGAGTTTCTTCAACGGTGTAACGGCGTACGACATATAAATTGATAATGGACAAAAATGTCCTTACAAATCTCCCCCTATGTCTATGCCGGTACATACATAAAAATATCCGAATTATCAACTTATGACCTATACAAATCTACCCTCCCATGAACCCTAAAGATGGAAAGATACAAAGGTATAAATCTTCATCATTTGTTCTTCAATCTTCAACAATCATCAAATCTCAAAGCTTTTCTCATCAGGGTGTGCAACATATTGATCTTCAATCTCATACCTACACACATGAGACAAAGCAAATACCACGTGACATATCGAGTTTGAAATGAGATAACATGGATATCAATATATGATAAAAACATAAGCAACATCTCAAAAACTCCCCCAAAATTCAAACTCCCCCATAATATGATAATTCTTTCACCCCCATTTTATGATGTCCCCAAATAGACAAATGAGAAGAATGAATCAAATAAGCAAAATCGGGGTGTCAGGTATACAAAACAAGGCATCAAATAATATGGTAAGCGTGCTCTTGCAAGGAGATGCTCAAACAAATCTTCACAAACTATTTTTGAATTTTTCAACTTTTTCATACAAAGATAAGATACCAATATGAACAAATATGATACAAAAATCACACCATGGATTTAGACTCAAACAACCAAGTCATGGAAATGGAATGAATGGGTGTGAACACATTCGATAGGTAAATCAACTCAATTAATCATATGTGCACGATGCATATGTGTACCCCTAACGAATGAACATCAAAAGTATCCTTAGGTGAAAAAATTGTTGAATTTAGATGACATCGTCTTATGAAAATCAACAAATCAAAGTCAAAGTGATTTTCACACCAATAACGTCCAAAACTATGTAGCGCATTTTTAAGAATTTCAAGGACGTGCAAACCCGTTTTAATTCTCCAACCAAACTCCCTTATAAATTTTTTTTTTTTAGAGGTAATCTAAATTCTCAAACTTTGGAGAATTGGTGCAAAAACCTAAATGGCCCATAATTGGCATGAATTTCTTTTTATTGCCTTTTAATTTTTTTTTCGGGCTCTTTTAACCTCTTTGGACCTCGGATAATAAAATTCCTCAATTTTTTAGGTCCTTTTTAACGGTGGCTTTTCGCAAAGGATATATGATTACCTTTCGCAGCCCCTCCCCGTTATCAAACAAAGCACAAAAACTTACAAAACGGTTTTTATATGCACAAATTCCTTATCAAAATTTATCGCGCTTGGTTCGTTTTAAGGACAGTATTGAAGTGAAAACGCCCAACCAACATGTGATAAGACAAGCACAATAATCAAACAAATCCGTGCATGTGTGCAATAAAGGAAACATGAGTCAAACATGTAGGAAGTAACACTTAATTACATCTTAATGACTCCAAACATTATAAAGCACAAGGATGAATTGACCTATTATCTCAAAACACTATCAAATAGTCACATGAAAATAATGGAATGATGTTGTGACTTGGTCATCCAAAGTGTTCATCCATAAACGGTGCAATACAAAAAACAAAAATCTTTTTGGATTTTTCAAAAATAATTTTAAAACAAAACTATATACAAAAAGTACAAGTCATCACACTAGTAAAAATATATCATGAAACCACAACTAGTGTATGACAAACATCCAACCACAGTCAACCAAAAGATTTCACATGGGGTGAATAACGTGCAAGCAAACGGGAATTGTGGACAAATAAACCATAAGCCTCTAAATCCGATTTTCTAACCCAAATTGATGTGTAACGAAGTGTGGGGGTTTTGGGAATCGAATTTGTTCTTTAATTAACCTTCCTAGGTCCATTTAAAAGCTTATAACAAAAGTGCCTAAGATGACCTTGCATACCACAATGTGTGCAAGAGTAAATCAGGCGGTTTGTGTTCCCTAAAGGTGGCCCTCTCCTCAAATTTCTCGGTTGCTCTCTCCGAATTTGCCTAGGTGGGTCTCTCCTAATGATCCTAGGAGGCACTCTCACGATGTTCCTAGGGGGCTCTTTCCTAACAACCTTAGGTGTCTCTTTCTTAACAATCCTAGGGGGCTCTCTCACACGTGTGGGAATGGGTGCAACATATTTTCCAAGACCAATCCCACCTCTATCTGTTTTGATCTCGACTGTGCCTAAAATCTTATCAAGTTTTTCAGACCTAGACTCCAAATCAAATTTCACTTTGCTTGAATCTTTCAATTTCATCTCAAGTTCACCTATCCTAGATTCAAGTACTCGTTTAGAATCCTCAAACTCTAAAAGCTCCTTTTTCATAGTCTCCATCAACCCTCTAAGACTATCTCTCTCACCCTCGACGTACTCAAGCTTCTCTTTCAAAATTTTCATATGAGCCCTAAGTTCTTCAACTAAAAAATCATTATTTTTTATGGCACACTCTTTCAATTGAGCTTTCAATTTCAATTTTTTTTTCTTTGTTTTCAAAGTTTCAGCATAAAGTTCATTGAAAGCAGTTTGCAAGTCATGCTCATCTACACTTTCCTCCTCACTTTCATCCACACTCCCATCACCTTCATTATTACTAATCACATGGATGGGAAACTCTCGCCTAGAAGCATAAAAAACTTCTTCTTCCGAATCACTATCACTAAGGGTAGAAATATGAGAAATCGGTTTATTCAATTTCTTCTTTAAATTTGTGGTACACTCTTGTAACGTGTGACCAACACCCTTACAACACGAACACCTCTCAGATTTGTTTTCAACAGAAGATTTAAAACAAGAGTTCGTGTGAATTTTCCAATTAAATTTTTCAAAAATTTGACATCGAAGATCATCAAAACCATCAAAAGCCATTTTTGCAAAATCAGGATCAAAACACAATAACTTAGTACAACCCGCTCTGATACCAATTTGAAAACGTGAGTAGACAAATTGTATCAGAAAGTAAATCCTCGAAAAATCAGGATCACGCGATAAATTAGCGTAACCCGCTCTGATACCAATTTGAGAGTGCAGCTACAGCGGAAATATTGCGACTTCTCAAATAAAATCCAGTTTTTAACAAAACCCAAATTTTAGTTAAACCCTAAGACATGCATCTAGATGATTTATCAAATAAAATATAGCATGCAGGATAAAAACAAACAGTTTCAGGAAAAATCCCCCAAAGGGGCAAAACCTTTTATTTTCACTATAATTTGTAAGAAAACGGCTTACAATCGGATTACAATGAAAATACAGTGGCTAAGAATTACCCTCAGGTATCGGATTCTGTAGTCGACGGCTGGAAATATCCCTTTCCAGGTGGGCTGCAATGAAGAAGAGAAACGGCTTCTCCACAAGTGTGTGACACATAAATACCCGCAGGTGTCGGTTCCTATGTCGGCGGCTGGAATTTTCCCTTTCAAGGAGGGCAGCAGTGAAGAAGAGAACGGCTTCTCCACAAGGGTTGAACAATAGCAAAGCTTGTGTTCTAGGGTTCTAAAAGATTCACAAAAGTAATTAGGATTTTTGGTGTGAATCAAAAAGAGTCTTGGGACTCAAAAAGGTGAAGACTTAGAGTATTTAGGACTCTGAAAATCGTCTTCAAAAGTCTTAAAAAATAATTCCCCGAAGATGGCTTTAAATAGTAAAACTTTGAGCCTAAAAAATCTGCAGCGAATCTGGCCGAATTTATCCCAGGCGGACCGGTCCGGCTTGGAGGCGGATCGGTCCGACCTCGGATCGGTTCTTTTAAAAATTGGCTTCTTCGGTTCGCTTTCGGTCCGGGGTTTATTGGATCTGCAGCAAGCGGATCGGTCCGGTTGAGGGGCGGACCGGTCCGGTAGGGAGGCGGACCGGTCCGGCTTCCTAGAAAAATAAAAAACTTTTAAAAACCTCATTTTGCTTGAAAAAACTTACTTCTTATTTTTATATAAAAAAAACATTTTATAAAAATTTCCCAATACTAAATATGAACTATAAGGAACGTAAAAACAAAATTTTACCAAGTTCATTCTCGCAGAGGCTATGATGTTGAAGATGCTTTGATATTCGGATCCGTTGATGTAGATGCGATCTTGAGTTTCTTCAACGGTGTAACGGCGTACGACATATAAATTGATAATGGACAAAAATGTCCTTACAAATCTCCCCCTATGTCTATGCCGGTACATACATAAAAATATCCGAATTATCAACTTATGACCTATACAAATCTACCCTCCCATGAACCCTAAAGATGGAAAGATACAAAGGTATAAATCTTCATCATTTGTTCTTCAATCTTCAACAATCATCAAATCTCAAAGCTTTTCTCATCAGGGTGTGCAACATATTGATCTTCAATCTCATACCTACACACATGAGACAAAGCAAATACCACGTGACATATCGAGTTTGAAATGAGATAACATGGATATCAATATATGATAAAAACATAAGCAACATCTCAAAAACTCCCCCAAAATTCAAACTCCCCCATAATATGATAATTCTTTCACCCCCATTTTATGATGTCCCCAAATAGACAAATGAGAAGAATGAATCAAATAAGCAAAATCGGGGTGTCAGGTATACAAAACAAGGCATCAAATAATATGGTAAGCGTGCTCTTGCAAGGAGATGCTCAAACAAATCTTCACAAACTATTTTTGAATTTTTCAACTTTTTCATACAAAGATAAGATACCAATATGAACAAATATGATACAAAAATCACACCATGGATTTAGACTCAAACAACCAAGTCATGGAAATGGAATGAATGGGTGTGAACACATTCGATAGGTAAATCAACTCAATTAATCATATGTGCACGATGCATATGTGTACCCCTAACGAATGAACATCAAAAGTATCCTTAGGTGAAAAAATTGTTGAATTTAGATGACATCGTCTTATGAAAATCAACAAATCAAAGTCAAAGTGATTTTCACACCAATAACGTCCAAAACTATGTAGCGCATTTTTAAGAATTTCAAGGACGTGCAAACCCGTTTTAATTCTCCAACCAAACTCCCTTAAAAATTTTTTTTTTTAGAGGTAATCTAAATTCTCAAACTTTGGAGAATTGGTGCAAAAACCTAAATGGCCCATAATTGGCATGAATTTCTTTTTATTGCCTTTTAATTTTTTTTTCGGGCTCTTTTAACCTCTTTGGACCTCGGATAATAAAATTCCTCAATTTTTTAGGTCCTTTTTAACGGTGGCTTTTCGCAAAGGATATATGATTACCTTTCGCAGCCCCTCCCCGTTATCAAACAAAGCACAAAAACTTACAAAACGGTTTTTATATGCACAAATTCCTTATCAAAATTTATCGCGCTTGGTTCGTTTTAAGGACAGTATTGAAGTGAAAACGCCCAACCAACATGTGATAAGACAAGCACAATAATCAAACAAATCCGTGCATGTGTGCAATAAAGGAAACATGAGTCAAACATGTAGGAAGTAACACTTAATTACATCTTAATGACTCCAAACATTATAAAGCACAAGGATGAATTGACCTATTATCTCAAAACACTATCAAATAGTCACATGAAAATAATGGAATGATGTTGTGACTTGGTCATCCAAAGTGTTCATCCATAAACGGTGCAATACAAAAAACAAAAATCTTTTTGGATTTTTCAAAAATAATTTTAAAACAAAACTATATACAAAAAGTACAAGTCATCACACTAGTAAAAATATATCATGAAACCACAACTAGTGTATGACAAACATCCAACCACAATCAACCAAAAGATTTCACATGGGGTGAATAACGTGCAAGCAAACGGGAATTGTGGACAAATAAACCATAAGCCTCTAAATCCGATTTTCTAACCCAAATTGATGTGTAACGAAGTGTGGGGGTTTTGGGAATCGAATTTGTTCTTTAATTAACCTTCCTAGGTCCATTTAAAAGCTTATAACAAAAGTGCCTAAGATGACCTTGCATACCACAATGTGTGCAAGAGTAAATCAGGCGGTTTGTGTTCCCTAAAGGTGGCCCTCTCCTCAAATTTCTCGGTTGCTCTCTCCGAATTTGCCTAGGTGGGTCTCTCCTAATGATCCTAGGAGGCACTCTCACGATGTTCCTAGGGGGCTCTTTCCTAACAACCTTAGGTGTCTCTTTCTTAACAATCCTAGGGGGCTCTCTCACACGTGTGGGAATGGGTGCAACATATTTTCCAAGACCAATCCCACCTCTATCTGTTTTGATCTCGACTGTGCCTAAAATCTTATCAAGTTTTTCAGACCTAGACTCCAAATCAAATTTCACTTTGCTTGAATCTTTCAATTTCATCTCAAGTTCACCTATCCTAGATTCAAGTACTCGTTTAGAATCCTCAAACTCTAAAAGCTCCTTTTTCATAGTCTCCATCAACCCTCTAAGACTATCTCTCTCACCCTCGACGTACTCAAGCTTCTCTTTCAAAATTTTCATATGAGCCCTAAGTTCTTCAACTAAAAAATCATTATTTTTTATGGCACACTCTTTCAATTTCAAATTTTCTTTCTTTGTTTTCAAAGTTTCAGCATAAAGTTCATTGAAAGCAGTTTGCAAGTCATGCTCATCTACACTTTCCTCCTCACTTTCATCCACACTCCCATCACCTTCATTATTACTAATCACATGGATGGGAAACTCTCGCCTAGAAGCATAAAAAACTTCTTCTTCCGAATCACTATCACTAAGGGTAGAAATATGAGAAATCGGTTTATTCAATTTCTTCTTTAAATTTGTGGTACACTCTTGTAACGTGTGACCAACACCCTTACAACACGAACACCTCTCAGATTTGTTTTCAACAGAAGATTTAAAACAAGAGTTCGTGTGAATTTTCCAATTAAATTTTTCAAAAATTTGACATCGAAGATCATCAAAACCATCAAAAGCCATTTTTGCAAAATCAGGATCAAAACACAATAACTTAGTACAACCCGCTCTGATACCAATTTGAAAACGTGAGTAGACAAATTGTATCAGAAAGTAAATCCTCGAAAAATCAGGATCACGCGATAAATTAGCGTAACCCGCTCTGATACCAATTTGAGAGTGCAGCTACAGCGGAAATATTGCGACTTCTCAAATAAAATCCAGTTTTTAACAAAACCCAAATTTTAGTTAAACCCTAAGACATGCATCTAGATGATTTATCAAATAAAATATAGCATGCAGGATAAAAACAAACAGTTTCAGGAAAAATCCCCCAAAGGGGCAAAACCTTTTATTTTCACTATAATTTGTAAGAAAACGGCTTACAATCGGATTACAATGAAAATACAGTGGCTAAGAATTACCCTCAGGTATCGGATTCTGTAGTCGACGGCTGGAAATATCCCTTTCCAGGTGGGCTGCAATGAAGAAGAGAAACGGCTTCTCCACAAGTGTGTGACACATAAATACCCGCAGGTGTCGGTTCCTATGTCGGCGGCTGGAATTTTCCCTTTCAAGGAGGGCAGCAGTGAAGAAGAGAACGGCTTCTCCACAAGGGTTGAACAATAGCAAAGCTTGTGTTCTAGGGTTCTAAAAGATTCACAAAAGTAATTAGGATTTTTGGTGTGAATCAAAAAGAGTCTTGGGACTCAAAAAGGTGAAGACTTAGAGTATTTAGGACTCTGAAAATCGTCTTCAAAAGTCTTAAAAAATAATTCCCCGAAGATGGCTTTAAATAGTAAAACTTTGAGCCTAAAAAATCTGCAGCGAATCTGGCCGAATTTATCCCAGGCGGACCGGTCCGGCTTGGAGGCGGATCGGTCCGACCTCGGATCGGTTCTTTTAAAAATTGGCTTCTTCGGTTCGCTTTCGGTCCGGGGTTTATTGGATCTGCAGCAAGCGGATCGGTCCGGTTGAGGGGCGGACCGGTCCGGTAGGGAGGCGGACCGGTCCGGCTTCCTAGAAAAATAAAAAACTTTTAAAAACCTCATTTTGCTTGAAAAAACTTACTTCTTATTTTTATATAAAAAAAACATTTTATAAAAATTTCCCAATACTAAATATGAACTATAAGGAACGTAAAAACAAAATTTTACCAAGTTCATTCTCGCAGAGGCTATGATGTTGAAGATGCTTTGATATTCGGATCCGTTGATGTAGATGCGATCTTGAGTTTCTTCAACGGTGTAACGGCGTACGACATATAAATTGATAATGGACAAAAATGTCCTTACAAATCTCCCCCTATGTCTATGCCGGTACATACATAAAAATATCCGAATTATCAACTTATGACCTATACAAATCTACCCTCCCATGAACCCTAAAGATGGAAAGATACAAAGGTATAAATCTTCATCATTTGTTCTTCAATCTTCAACAATCATCAAATCTCAAAGCTTTTCTCATCAGGGTGTGCAACATATTGATCTTCAATCTCATACCTACACACATGAGACAAAGCAAATACCACGTGACATATCGAGTTTGAAATGAGATAACATGGATATCAATATATGATAAAAACATAAGCAACATCTCAAAAACTCCCCCAAAATTCAAACTCCCCCATAATATGATAATTCTTTCACCCCCATTTTATGATGTCCCCAAATAGACAAATGAGAAGAATGAATCAAATAAGCAAAATCGGGGTGTCAGGTATACAAAACAAGGCATCAAATAATATGGTAAGCGTGCTCTTGCAAGGAGATGCTCAAACAAATCTTCACAAAATATTTTTGAATTTTTCAACTTTTTCATACAAAGATAAGATACCAATATGAACAAATATGATACAAAAATCACACCATGGATTTAGACTCAAACAACCAAGTCATGGAAATGGAATGAATGGGTGTGAACACATTCGATAGGTAAATCAACTCAATTAATCATATGTGCACGATGCATATGTGTACCCCTAACGAATGAACATCAAAAGTATCCTTAGGTGAAAAAATTGTTGAATTTAGATGACATCGTCTTATGAAAATCAACAAATCAAAGTCAAAGTGATTTTCACACCAATAACGTCCAAAACTATGTAGCGCATTTTTAAGAATTTCAAGGACGTGCAAACCCGTTTTAATTCTCCAACCAAACTCCCTTATAAATTTTTTTTTTTAGAGGTAATCTAAATTCTCAAACTTTGGAGAATTGGTGCAAAAACCTAAATGGCCCATAATTGGCATGAATTTCTTTTTATTGCCTTTTAATTTTTTTTTCGGGCTCTTTTAACCTCTTTGGACCTCGGATAATAAAATTCCTCAATTTTTTAGGTCCTTTTTAACGGTGGCTTTTCGCAAAGGATATATGATTACCTTTCGCAGCCCCTCCCCGTTATCAAACAAAGCACAAAAACTTACAAAACGGTTTTTATATGCACAAATTCCTTATCAAAATTTATCGCGCTTGGTTCGTTTTAAGGACAGTATTGAAGTGAAAACGCCCAACCAACATGTGATAAGACAAGCACAATAATCAAACAAATCCGTGCATGTGTGCAATAAAGGAAACATGAGTCAAACATGTAGGAAGTAACACTTAATTACATCTTAATGACTCCAAACATTATAAAGCACAAGGATGAATTGACCTATTATCTCAAAACACTATCAAATAGTCACATGAAAATAATGGAATGATGTTGTGACTTGGTCATCCAAAGTGTTCATCCATAAACGGTGCAATACAAAAAACAAAAATCTTTTTGGATTTTTCAAAAATAATTTTAAAACAAAACTATATACAAAAAGTACAAGTCATCACACTAGTAAAAATATATCATGAAACCACAACTAGTGTATGACAAACATCCAACCACAATCAACCAAAAGATTTCACATGGGGTGAATAACGTGCAAGCAAACGGGAATTGTGGACAAATAAACCATAAGCCTCTAAATCCGATTTTCTAACCCAAATTGATGTGTAACGAAGTGTGGGGGTTTTGGGAATCGAATTTGTTCTTTAATTAACCTTCCTAGGTCCATTTAAAAGCTTATAACAAAAGTGCCTAAGATGACCTTGCATACCACAATGTGTGCAAGAGTAAATCAGGCGGTTTGTGTTCCCTAAAGGTGGCCCTCTCCTCAAATTTCTCGGTTGCTCTCTCCGAATTTGCCTAGGTGGGTCTCTCCTAATGATCCTAGGAGGCACTCTCACGATGTTCCTAGGGGGCTCTTTCCTAACAACCTTAGGTGTCTCTTTCTTAACAATCCTAGGGGGCTCTCTCACACGTGTGGGAATGGGTGCAACATATTTTCCAAGACCAATCCCACCTCTATCTGTTTTGATCTCGACTGTGCCTAAAATCTTATCAAGTTTTTCAGACCTAGACTCCAAATCAAATTTCACTTTGCTTGAATCTTTCAATTTCATCTCAAGTTCACCTATCCTAGATTCAAGTACTCGTTTAGAATCCTCAAACTCTAAAAGCTCCTTTTTCATAGTCTCCATCAACCCTCTAAGACTATCTCTCTCACCCTCGACGTACTCAAGCTTCTCTTTCAAAATTTTCATATGAGCCCTAAGTTCTTCAACTAAAAAATCATTATTTTTTATGGCACACTCTTTCAATTTCAAATTTTCTTTCTTTGTTTTCAAAGTTTCAGCATAAAGTTCATTGAAAGCAGTTTGCAAGTCATGCTCATCTACACTTTCCTCCTCACTTTCATCCACACTCCCATCACCTTCATTATTACTAATCACATGGATGGGAAACTCTCGCCTAGAAGCATAAAAAACTTCTTCTTCCGAATCACTATCACTAAGGGTAGAAATATGAGAAATCGGTTTATTCAATTTCTTCTTTAAATTTGTGGTACACTCTTGTAACGTGTGACCAACACCCTTACAACACGAACACCTCTCAGATTTGTTTTCAACAGAAGATTTAAAACAAGAGTTCGTGTGAATTTTCCAATTAAATTTTTCAAAAATTTGACATCGAAGATCATCAAAACCATCAAAAGCCATTTTTGCAAAATCAGGATCAAAACACAATAACTTAGTACAACCCGCTCTGATACCAATTTGAAAACGTGAGTAGACAAATTGTATCAGAAAGTAAATCCTCGAAAAATCAGGATCACGCGATAAATTAGCGTAACCCGCTCTGATACCAATTTGAGAGTGCAGCTACAGCGGAAATATTGCGACTTCTCAAATAAAATCCAGTTTTTAACAAAACCCAAATTTTAGTTAAACCCTAAGACATGCATCTAGATGATTTATCAAATAAAATATAGCATGCAGGATAAAAACAAACAGTTTCAGGAAAAATCCCCCAAAGGGGCAAAACCTTTTATTTTCACTATAATTTGTAAGAAAACGGCTTACAATCGGATTACAATGAAAATACAGTGGCTAAGAATTACCCTCAGGTATCGGATTCTGTAGTCGACGGCTGGAAATATCCCTTTCCAGGTGGGCTGCAATGAAGAAGAGAAACGGCTTCTCCACAAGTGTGTGACACATAAATACCCGCAGGTGTCGGTTCCTATGTCGGCGGCTGGAATTTTCCCTTTCAAGGAGGGCAGCAGTGAAGAAGAGAACGGCTTCTCCACAAGGGTTGAACAATAGCAAAGCTTGTGTTCTAGGGTTCTAAAAGATTCACAAAAGTAATTAGGATTTTTGGTGTGAATCAAAAAGAGTCTTGGGACTCAAAAAGGTGAAGACTTAGAGTATTTAGGACTCTGAAAATCGTCTTCAAAAGTCTTAAAAAATAATTCCCCGAAGATGGCTTTAAATAGTAAAACTTTGAGCCTAAAAAATCTGCAGCGAATCTGGCCGAATTTATCCCAGGCGGACCGGTCCGGCTTGGAGGCGGATCGGTCCGACCTCGGATCGGTTCTTTTAAAAATTGGCTTCTTCGGTTCGCTTTCGGTCCGGGGTTTACTGGATCTGCAGCAAGCGGATCGGTCCGGTTGAGGGGCGGACCGGTCCGGTAGGGAGGCGGACCGGTCCGGCTTCCTAGAAAAATAAAAAACTTTTAAAAACCTCATTTTGCTTGAAAAAACTTACTTCTTATTTTTATATAAAAAAAACATTTTATAAAAATTTCCCAATACTAAATATGAACTATAAGGAACGTAAAAACAAAATTTTACCAAGTTCATTCTCGCAGAGGCTATGATGTTGAAGATGCTTTGATATTCGGATCCGTTGATGTAGATGCGATCTTGAGTTTCTTCAACGGTGTAACGGCGTACGACATATAAATTGATAATGGACAAAAATGTCCTTACAACATGTCCGCAAGTAATACCAAACTACCGATCTCTACCCCCACTCCCCGGCATATAAAGAAAATAAGGGACCCGCTCCCTAGTGGTGAGTCTACACACGTCACTGTGCTCTCTGCTGTGGCTAACAACTCTAAGGCCTTCGCAAAATGCGTAGCTATAAAACAATGTGTTGTCCCAGTAATAAACAAAATTCGACCCAAAGTTTCATGGATAGAAAACATACCCCAAATCGCGGGTGGTGCCTGTGGGGCGGCTACCTGGTGGACATCATAGATATGTCTGTACTGTAACTGCCCCTGCTGCACTGGAGCTACTGGAAAGGTTGACAGGCCTAGTACCTGAGTTGGTGCTGGGAGAGCGATTGGAAAAAGTGGCCCCTGTGGATCATTACGGGCACCCTGATGCTGTGGGGCCCTAACACTCTCTGGGCAATCCTGGCGTTTATGGCCATGTGTGCCACACACGAAACATCGGCCTCCGAAGTTTCTCCCCCTCTGACCCTGCTGCTGTCGGTGTCGGCCTTGCTGACTTGGAACTTTATTCCTCTTTCGAAACTGCTTCATTTTACCACGTTGTTGACTAGAACTGACTTGGTCTTGGGTAGTTTGTTGTCGCAATTTCGGTGTCTTCACACATTTGTCAGCTTTAGTCACATGCATTTAGTTAACCTCTCTAGGTCTTTTGCCTCCTTTAAGTTTTAGGCTGCGTTCTTGGTATTGTAGAACTGCAGTGGTAACTGCTTGTGCCACGATACCAGCTAACTCGGCGGTTGATACTTTCTCTGGGGATACCTGAGGTATGAGTCGATCTTGCTTGTTGACTCCCTTAACCGTTTTAGCTAGTTCTTCTTGACTGTCCATATGAAAATTTAAATAAATTTGGATGAGTTCATCATTCAAATAAACAAATCGCAGAAGCACGAATTCCCAATGTATAGAGAGGAACACAACATTCCTAGGATTTAGGGCTCTATATCAAAGAAAGCAACGCTGAAAGCATAATAGGACGCACAGATCCTAAAGGACACTAGAACCTGATGTTCTGATACCACCTGTGACACCCCGCCTAATTAAATACCGGGCGATCACTCCTTTATTAAATTAAAATCAAGGTGAACAGTTGGTTCATTCTTAGCATCACTGTCGTAAAAATAAACTTATCCAAATTAACACCCTAATTAATTAAGCTAAGTGTCAAAACCATTTTTAACCTTTCAAACCAAATTGTATTTAAAGAAAAATTATTTATTTATTTATTAACAACATTTCAACAATTAAGAATCACACCACAATAAACCTGGAACACAATCCAATTAATTTAAAACATTCGTCAATCGAATGTCAACATGCGAAATATAAAGTAACACAATTCAAACTGAATAAATCCCATAGTGACAATACTAGAAATAACTGAAGTACAAATGTCACAATGACAATGAAATAATGGAAAGGGCGACACATGCCCAATAAATGAGAATGCTAGAAGTGGAGTCAATAAAGTAAGCCGTCTACGCAAGTGACCTGCAACTCCCACCTAAGCTGCAACATGTTCCTTTCAAGGGATCCTAAGCAAGACGCCCCTGTGGCTGGGCACCTGTAATACATACATATATATACAAGAGAGAGAGAAAAAAAGAAATGGGTCAGAGCCCGATAGTGTGTTTGATTTAAAATACGTTTAGCAAGTATTTAAATTGATACAGGCCAATGCAACAACATATTAGTGCGACATTCTCTTGAGAAATTCTCACCTCTCTTCTAATGTGCACTCCTATCGCACTAACCCTCCTAATGGTTTATCTCATCATATAACAAGCTATCTTTCCCCAATGATTTAACTTATCTTAGGTATTTCGCAGGATTCAAAATTTAACGATACAATTGTTTGAAAAGAATATTTCAATTAATAACCAAAGTTCTCATTTTAACTTTATTAGTCAATAAAGTTTTCCAGTGTCATATTATACTTTCTCAAAACAAGTATTTACAATTTGAGTCATCAACTATATCCTACATATCAATTCAAAGTACGTAGTTCCAAATTTCAGAATTTCATATATATATTAACTACTCGTATAATATATATATTATAACAGCACCCCAAATAAACTATTGTGAGGGCATAATCTACTATCCAAAACCCCATATCACTCATATTAAGGGGAATACAATCGGAATCACTCTCGAATTGTATTAACACATACACAAACAAAATTGAGGCGAATAATAGATTCCAAGTCTCTAAGAGGATGGCACATGCCTGCGTCTCTTAGGACCGTCTGAACTATCACGTCGATAACCTGTACCAAGGACATCTATCTTCTAGGGTAAAAGTCAATAGCCCCCATAAAGGTCCCATCGAGATAAGACTGTCCCAGCGCGGTAACCTCAGGGATAGCAAGTAGCGTGGGCATGATTTTCATATGTATATAATATATGTACACACAATCATATAAACATACCACTTTTATCATATTAATGTAGGTTCCTCTCGTCACCCATAATTACAACATTTATCCTTAATTTCACATTATTAGTATTACGTATAAGGTTTCATCACTAACCTTAACTCGAAGAGTTTTCTCACTTATTACGTGACACTCGTGGACTCTATCCTTCCGAGTAGAAAATTCAGTAGGTATACCTGTATTCACTATCGTAGCTATTCGCCGTAATCTCTCACTTGAAATACGTAGTTTCATCATTCATTATATAATTATCCCAAAAGCAAACTTCTCGTCTTATAATAAAGTTCCCAACAGTTATTCATATGTCCTACTGGTCTTTCCTATCTCCCAAAACATTTTATTAAGAACACCCAAGAATTATTTCACGATAAATTTAATTTAACTAATTAAACAAGGGAAATAGGAGTCTGCCAGGAGGGGTTGATCGATCGAGGTCTGGGACTCGATCGATCGAACCTTCGATCGATCAAAGCTCTATGCTCGATCGATCGATCAAGTAGGTATTTTGATTTCTGCAGAATTGCAGTTACGGGTTCTAACACTTTTCTTCATCCAAATCCATATTTTCCAAACCCAAACGTCCCAAAATGCTACTACTAACATTATAACAATATATCAGATGTTTCCAACATAAGGCATGGGTATTTCTATCATTTAATCAAGGATTAACAGCCCCAAAAGTTAATTAATTATCAAGAACACTAAAATTCTCTTAAACCGGTTTCTAACCAATTTTCTTCGGAAATTCCTTCTTATAATTATCAAAATTTCGTGGTTACATTCCTCTACATGGCAAGGTTTACAGAATTTTCATATAAATCAATACTACATGGATTTTCCTAACACAAATTTGGTTTTCTTCCATATTTTTCATCTCTAATCATTCCTAAACTAATATGAAAATTGCACCAACAAAAATACGCAAGATAAATACTTGCCTGGGATTTTTGGTATTCTGATTTGCAGATGAATCCGGTGTGGTTGCGTTCCCCGTCTCGCGATCTACGCGTTGGCGGTGACGGCGGTGCAAACGGGTGGCTTTTTGGCCTTTAATTGCCTTGAGAGCCTTCTCCTCTCTTCTCCAATGGCCGTACTAGGATTTTGAATATTCTAACCCTAAATGGCTGATATAGGTTGCTGATTTTCGTGGGTTGAATTACCCAAATATGTAAAATGACTAAAATGCCCTCCCGGGGTACTAATTAGGCCTAAAAACGCCCGGAGACCCAAACTACACCCCCGGGTACACTTTTCTGACTATCTCGACCCTTCCGGACGCGTTGACGCACTCAAAACGACCATACGGGCAACTTATAAAATATTCACTTTTTATTTATCAAAATTTAGTCCCGACGCGACACGAGCACGTTCCGACTTAAATTTCCGAAATTGTCATTTAACTCACTCATGACATTCAATATACCCAATATAATATATTACTTTGCTCATTAGTAATATTCAACAAATTTCCCATAATTACTAACTCTCGTCACGTTAATAATTATAACATAATTAATTTCCGAATTTTTATTAAATAATTCATTCACATTAACTTTAATAAATCCCCAAATTAATATAGCATAAAAATACGGGGTATTACATACTTCCCCCCTAATAACGGAATTTCATCCCGAAATTCAGAAAATAAGGCATACCTGGTAAAAACAACTCTGGATATCTCTCGTGTATATCTGCCTCGCGCTCCCAAGTGGATTCCTCCACATTATGATGCTCCCACTGGACCCGCACAAGTGGAACTATCTTCGACCTCAATCTCCTCTCACTATAGTCTAGGATAGCCATCGGTTTCTCCTCGTAAGATCCATCAGGCTTAAGTCGATCTCATCTATCGCAATGTGAGTATGGGCCATATCATCCCGAAGATATCGTCTCAACGATGAGATGTGGAATACATCGTGGATGCGATGTAAATGTTTTGGAAGTCCTAACCTGTGTGAAACCGGCCCAATCCTCTCGATGATGGGAAATGGTCCCACGTACCTCGGATCCAACTTCCCTTTCTTCCCGAACCTCATCACTCCCTTCATAGGAGATACACGCAATAACACTTGGTCCCCCACACTACACTCCCGGAAGAACCGTTTCGTATCGGCGTAGCTCTTCTGCCTGTCCTGGGCTATCCGAATGCGACTCCTGATCATCTCAATCCTCGCGGAGGTCTCCTGAATCACTTTTGGTCCTAGAAACTTGTTATCCCCCACCTCGAGCCAACAAGTTGGAAAACGACACGGCTTGCCATACAAAGCCTCAAATGGAGCCATGCCAATCGTGAACTGATACGAGTTATTATAAGCAAACTCTACCAGTGGAAGGTGTGGCTCCCAACCTCCTCCAAAATCAAGGACACACATGCGTAGCATATCCTCTAACATCTGATTTGTACGCTCTGTCTGTCCGTCTGACTGTGGGTGATAAGCTGAACTCAACCTCAACTCAGTACCCATAGCTTCCTGAAAGCTTTCCCAGAAATGTGACATGAAGATCTTGTCTCTATCTGACACAATATTAAGGGGCACCCCGTGTAATCTGACGATCTCGGCAATAAACAACTAATTTAATTCAAGTCATTTAATTTAATTGATAAAATTGGTTTGGCCTAACTTGATATAATTGAAAAATATGACTTAGGCAAATTCTAGGACTTGGATTAATTAACTTGGCTTAAGTGAAATTTAAGTTGTATTTGTGTTTTAATCTTATTTCACTTGGTTTAATTTTAATTTAGAAGTAAATTAAAATTTGGTGTTTTTATTGAACCATCATCTTACGCTTCCGCATCTTAAAAGGAAAACATATTTTTTTAAAGAAATTAAAATTGGGGGCCGCGCACTACAGCAATAGTAAGCCGTACAGATCCAATGAACTTTAGAACCTAATGCTCTGTTGCCATCTATGGCACCCTGCCTAATTAAATACCGGGTGATCAGTCCTTTATGAAATTAAATCAGGATTTATAAATTGGTGCATTCTTAGCATCACTGTCGAAAACCAAATTAATTACTAATCACCTATTAGTTAATTAAATTAGCGTAAATTTTATTTTTCATTAAACAGATAACCGCTTGAAAAAAACTAAATTAAAATCATACACCAATATAGAGTCGAATCCATCACAAGATATAGATAAATAAAGTCTTGCCGAATAAACTATCGGCTAAAACGAAACTAAATAAATCCAACATAATAATAACTAGATAAAATTTGAATGGGACAACATGCCCAAATAAATATTGTAATACTGAAGTCCTCCCAATATATCCTATACTAGGAAAAGAGGAAATAAAGCGTATAATCAAAACTGTTGTAAGCATCCACATATGCTGCAGTTGCATGTCCTTGGAACAGAATATCAAGTCTGGCGTCCCTATGTATGGACACCTAAAAGGTTTAAAAAATATTTTTATAGCAAGAGTTAGTACTCAAAACATTTTGAAAATATTTAGGAAGAGTTTATCACAGTTCAAAGTTCGATTATTGATTACACATGTTAGGTTCACGTACACTCTCTTGAGTTTCCTCATCCCTCAACTATTGTGCACGCCTAACGTTCTATACTTATCCTACCTAGCTGTACTACCTAACGTAACTAGACATAAGTAACTATATAGACCATTCACATCTCTAAGTCCCCGTGCCGCTCATACAGTACGCTGTCCGAATTACATTTCTCATATTTTAAGAGTTGAAATTAACATTTCAGTTATCTTCTCATTTATTCAATTAATTAAGTTTCACTACTTAATTTATTCTTTAGATATACATTATCTATTAGTCTACTATCACAGATAAGTAGAATAATCACGATTATATATATATATATATATATATATATATATATATATATATAAGGTGTCTTGCAATAGGTACACTGTGAAATAATAGGCATACTTTGCTATCAGCTCAAGTACCTCTCGTACTAAATAGGAACTATTGGTTCAACCTGTGTCCTCGAACCCAAAATCAAATATCAAATGGAGGAGGCATACACAGTTCTAAGCCTTTGGGCTACGCACATACCAACCTTACCCAAATGATACACCGGTCTCACTAATACACGTCACATAGCGAGCCGCCCTAAGTTCTATGCTCTGAGGAACCAATCCAGACCTCACTGGAATCATCAAGGTGGGATTGCCCACTACGCGAGAGCCTCCACTGATAGCAAGTAGTGTAGGTATGCTAACTCATAACATCAATCATATAGAAATGCAAGCTCTGAGGTTCTTTGGTTTCTAGGATGGACGTAATTTTGTCACAATTTCCAAACTAGATGAACACTTATACAATATAGACTTAAGTGAGTCAAGAGTATAAGGTGCTTCAATCTCCCCCTTTGGAAATATGAGACAAAATCTCCTTTGAGTCAACAAGGACTCGTAGAGCGACAAAAAGATAAGAAAAACCTATTCCTATAAGGATTCTATCTACCCAAATCCTAGAAAATAAAGTACATAACTCAGCTATTAACAATTGAATACCCTATTACATCAGTTGAGTATAACTGTACAAAAACCTGCAATGAATCACTAAGATCAAGCAGTTTAGCATATATACAAGTATTCATAACGACTCAAATTTCTCCCCCATTTTTTCTCAAATGGACAAAGGAAAAAAAACTTAGATAATCAGGAAAGGTATTACTCAGCACAAACCATACAAATATATTTACGCAAGGAAATGAATCTATTATAATCTAGAGGTTTGGTGAACATATCTGCGAGTTTCAAATCAGTAGGAAGTTAATTGATTTCTAATTCCTTAGTTTCAACCAATTCGCGTATAAAATGATGTCTAATTTTTATGTGCTTTGTTCGCGAGTGTTGAACAGGGTTTTTAGAAATATTAATCGCACTTTGATTATCACAATAGAGATGTAGTTGATTTTCTTGAATACCATAATCACTTAGCATTTGTTTAAGCCATAGTAATTGAGCACAACAGCTGCCAGCGGCTATGTATTTAGTTTCGGCTATTGAGAGTGATGTGCAGTTTTGTTTCTTACTACTCCATCCTACCAAGTTATTACCTATATAATAACATGCTCCTGATGTGCTTTTACTATCATTAGGACACCCAGCCCAGCCAGCATCAGTGTACCCAATTATAGTGCTTGGTGTGTCATTAGTGTACCAAAGTCCTAAATTTAGAGTCCGTTTTACATATTTAATGATACGTTTAACAGTATTCAAATGGCTCTCTTTAGGGTTATTTTGATAACGAGCACATACACACACAACATATATAATATTAGGATGCGAGGCAGTAAGATATAGTAAGGTTCCTATCATACTACGATATAGAGTAGGATCTACGGATTTTCCATTTTCATCTTTAGAAAGTTTTAACGGGGCTTTTTAGCATCTTTAGCACTCTCGAGGCCAAATTTCTTTACTATCTCTAAAGCGTACTTGGATTGCGATACAAATAATCCTTCTGAATTTTGTTTTACTTGAAGGCCTAAGAAGAATTGTAACTCCCCCATAAGGGACATTTGAAATTCCTTATGCATAGTTTCAGAGAAGGATTTTACTTCCGAGGGAGAAGTTGATCCAAAAATAATATCGTCAACATAAACGTGAGCAATAATGATGTGTTTGTCAAAATGTTTGACAAAAAGAGTTTGATCATTTCCACCTCTTTTGAAACCTTTATTTAAGAGGAAACTGGAAAGACGCTCATACCAAGCTCTAGGTCTTTGTTTAAGGCCATACAGAGCCTTTTTTAGACCAAAAGACATGATTTGGATATTGAGGGTCAATGAACCCTTTAGGTTGTTCTACATAGGTCTCTTCAGTCAATATTCCATTAAGGAATGCAGATTTGACATCCATTTGATAAAGTGTAAAATGCATGTGACAAGCTATAGCAAAGAGCAAACGGAAATATTCTAAACGAGTAACAGGAGCAAAAGTCTCATTAAAATCTATTCCTTCAATTTGAGAGTATCCTTGAGCAACTAATCTAGCTTTATTTCTAATGATTATCCCATTTTCATCAGACTTATTTTTAAAAATCCAACGTGTGCCAATAACCTTTTTGTGATCAGGATGAGGGACAAGATACCAAACATCATGAATGACAAATTGAAGAAGTTCTTCCTGCATAGAAGAAATCCAGTGAGAGTCATTCAATGCCTCATTTACATTCTTTGGTTCCACTAGGGAAACAAAACATGCATAATGTGCATAGTTTCTAAGTTGGAATCTTGTACGCACTGGCTCACTAGGGTTACCAACTACGTTATTTATGGGATGATCTTTAGAAACCCAGTTAGGTACTTCAGGTGTCTCAATTGGTAATGAATCATCTATTTTAGTAGAATTATTTTCTAAAATGTTTGTAGGCTCTTCCTCAATAGTTGATTCACCAGTCTTACTCTCTACAGTAGTGTCACTCACAATTACATTTATGGATTCCATTAAGGTTTTAGTGCAAAGATTATACACTCGATAGGCTCTACTGTTAGGCGAGTATCCTAAAAATATAGCTTTATCTCCTCGGCTCTCAAATTTGGACAAGTGTTCCCTATCTTTGCATACATAAAAAGTACTACCAAAAGTTCTAAGGTACTTAAGATTGGGCTTTTTCTTGTACCAAAGTTCGTAAGGGGTTTGTTTGGAATTCTTTCTAAGATAGACCCTATTTATGATGTGATAGGCAGTACGAATAGATTCTACCCAAAAATACTTAGGCAAATTCTTGGCATGTAACATAACACGTGCCATCTCTTGAAGAGTGCGATTCTTTCTCTCGGCAATCCAATTTTGTTGAGGAGTCTTAGGAGCACTGAATTCATGTTTGTAACCATTATAGTCACAGTATTCAATAATACCAGTGTCTTTGAATTCACCACCTCTATCACTACGAATTCTATTTACTTGAGTGTCCTTTTCATTTTCAATCCGAAGAAGAATTTTTAAGAAAGTTTGAAAAGTGTCAGACTTTTGTTTTAAAAAGGCTACCCAAGTAAATCTGGTGAATTCATCAACCATAACTAAAATATAACTGTGTCCAGAAAGACTTACAGTTTGGGAGGGACCCATTAGGTCCATATGGATGAGCTCCAAGGGATTAGAGGTAAGAATATCATTAACTTTCTTATGAGGTGCCTTAACAATTTTACCTTCCTGAAAAGAACCACAAACAATATTAGGAATGGGTTTGATTTTAGGAACTCCTCTAACTATTTCCTGAGAGGTCAGTCTACTAAGGTTATCGTAATTTATATGACCCATTATGTTATGCCATATATCGTTGTCATCCATTCTGGAAACATTACAGATTTCAAAATTGTTCATGACAGTATAACAATTATCAGGAGTCCTGAATCCTGTAATTATGCATTCACCTTTTTCATTAAAAATTTTGCAATTGTTCTTTGAAAAGGTAACAGTATGATCTGAGTCACAAAATTGCGATATACTAAGTAGATTGGCCTTGAGACCTTTAACTAGAAGGACATTTTCAAGAACAGGAAGTCCATCTTCTTGGAGAGTTCCTTTGCCTATGATTTGAGATGAAACTCAATCGCCAAAAAAGACTTTACCACCAGCAAAGCTGGTTTTGTTTAAAAGTTTAGTTTCATCCCCAATCATGTGCTTAGAACATCCAGAGTCTAAATACCAACCGGTTTTTAGAGAATGAAAATTTGGCCATGTTTCAATAGGCCTTTTGCCTCCTGACACAAACTTGATAGGTACAAAAGATTTTGTTTGTGTCTTCAAATTGGGGCAAAAACCTATTCCAGTTCGATCATCAGAATTGGTTTTTGATTCAGCAATAAATTCATCAAAACAGTTTGAATTATTTTCAAATTTTGTAATTTTTTTGAAAATAGTTGCTGTCTTTTCTTTAGTTTGTTCCAATTCTAACAATGTCCGTTTGTATTTTTTCTCCAGAGTTTCATTAGTTTCATTTAAATTTCTGAGTTTTTGATCAAACATTTGATTTCTCTTTCATGAGTCGAACATTGGGTAGTATACTCTTCAGCATTCAGTTTAACCATTAGGCTTAGAACTTCTAACTTCTTAGTGAGATCTTTCAAAATCTTTTCTAGTCTAGTGCTTTTCTTGAGAGTTTTAGCATAGAGAGTGTGAATATCTGGGAGGTCTTCATTATCCGAGTCACTAAGTGTAGTGTGTGAAGTGACCCCTAGGGCTTCATTCTTTGAACTCACACACCCATTGACATCTTCATTATAGCTTTCCCTTTGACTCACACACCCCGAGGAACAGATAGCAATATTCTCAGTAATCAAAGCATCTAAACCAGTAACAGCAGTATTCGAAACATCAGAAGTAGAATTACTATATTCATCTTCATTAATAAACACAGGCATATCATCATTATAGATAATCTTGGCAAAGAAAGACATGCAAGGGTCAAAAACATCAGATGACTCAGGTTCCTCATTTTCATATTCACTTGAATCATCCCATGTCTTGCAAATGTTGGCTCTAGTGTGTTTGTTTTGAGTGTTCAAGTTAACTCTACAGTCTTGTGCAATGTGTCCTAGTTTACCACATCTATAGCATTCAGTCTTCTTAAGGTCTCTGTTAGGTCTAGTGTGAGAGTTCTTGTGATTTTTGTCATGGCTCTTCTCATGAGGTCTGTGATTGAAAGGACTTGGATAATTGGACTTGCCTTGTTTATTTGCCATGTTGTTTCTAAATTTAATGATTTTCTTAAACTGTTTTGACATTAAGGCAATCTGATTGTCCAAACTCTCTATATCGCATTCCTCTTCAGAATCATCATTGGAAGTATTAAACTCAGGTTTAATCAATTTAGAAGAGAAGCTTAGATTGGAACTAGTCTGTTTCCTATGGGACTGGGTTAATTGTTTCTTAAATTCCAGTTCCATTTCCACAGTTCTTAATTTACTACTGAGTAGTTCAGGAGTGAGATTGATATCACACATTTCCTCAATATCATATCTTTTGTTATCAAATTTCTGTGGTAATGATCTCAGAATTTTAGATACAATTTCTTGTCTATCATAAGTTATACCATTAGCATGTAGCTTTGTCACAATATCAGTCAGGTTCATATAGAAGTCATCAAATGACTCAGTCTCAGACATAATTAAAGAATTATAATATTGTATGAGCATTTGAGTTTTAGCAGCCTTAACTCTAGTGTCACCTTCATAAGCAGTGGTACAGGATGAGATTCTTTTGAACTTATGTTCATTTATAGACATAAATATGGCATTCTTTCCTTTGTTGTTATTGCGAGAAACTTGTTTCTCTTCTTGCGTGAACTCACTTAAAACTTTCTTAACCCTCTCATTACTTCCTTCAGTGGCTGGTTTTGTAGGAAAAATGTAACCATTTTCAACAATGTCCCAGATATCATCTCCTAGAGTTCCTTAAATGAAAGCAATCATCCTTACTTTCCAGTAAGCAAAATTAGTTCCATCAAAGATAGGAGGTCTGGTCAAGTTACCAAATCTTTCATTTTTCTCGTCCATATTTGATTTTCAGAAAACAATTTCAGAAACACAGGATCTCTTTAAAAGAAGTTTACCAAGCTATGATACCAATTGAAATTCTGTTACTAAAGCCGTTTATTAAAAATAAACTATTTAAGTAACTCCGATCTGTTTTTCGAGGAAACTCTTTTCTTGAAAAACCAAAACTATTTGAACACAAGATGTGTTTGATAAGAGTATGTACGAGATCTATTCAAGATTTGAATAATAGGTTTATTAAACAGTTTTAAACAAACTTTAAAACCCAACACAACCAAGAATGAGATGATAAGATGTAGGAAGATTAAGTACAAGATTTTTTACGTGGTAAAACCTCACCAATTGAGGAAACATCCACGACTCCCTCTATGGAGTAAAACAAAAATCCATTATAAACAAATTTAACAGTTACAAACTATATAACAAACATGAATACAACTCAGACCTATATAAGTTTAGGAATGTACCCTCTGGTGTCCTTATAACTTCTCTAGAGTTCTGATTGTTGATGTTGTCCTCTCAGTTTGTTAACTCCAATTTGTTCAAGCTCTTTACGTCGACTCTTTTTCTCAAGATCTTATTACCAACAATTTTCGTGTTGTAGTGTGAAAGTGTTTGTGAAGGTGCTCTCTAACACATGCATGCACACACTCACACTTATTAAGTACAAATAGTCCTAGCAAATTACATATAAGTCTATATGCTGTGATTTTTCTTTTTCTCACTTCTCACAAAACTTTAAACCTGTTTGACCTTTAAATCAATCCCAGAATCCACGGATATCTTGCTTAGAAGACAGTCAAGATCTTAATCAATCTCAGAGTTTTGAAAAGATTTTCGAGATTGAAAACCTCCAAGTGTGATTCCAAACTAGGTCAAGGTTTAGTTTTAAGAGAACTAGAAACAGAAAACATTTTTGTTGATTTCAAAGTTAAAAACATTTACAGAAAATGAATCAACAAAATATTTCTCAAGCTGAGAAACAAACATGCAAAGTAAGTGTAATATATCATGAAAAACTCACATCTGAAAATTTCTATATACAAGAACAACAGATCTAAGAAAATGATTAAGTTGGAAACAAGATCCAAAGAAGAAGAGGTTACAGCAACAAACCAACTCTCAAATCATCTTTCAAAACACTCAAACACTCAAGGTTGTGTTTGGTAAAGTATAGAGGTTTGAAGATTTATATTTGGTTTGAACTGTTTAGACGATTTAGGGTTAGGGTTAGGGTTTCTAACTCTTTCTCTCTCTTCTGGTTTCTCTCTTCTCTCTCTCTACTCTCTCTCTTTCTTTTCTCTCAAAAGACGAAATGGAAAAAGTCCTCTAATGCTGAGAGTAGGAGCCTTTTTATAAGAGGCTGGGAAGGTTCGAGAATAAGGATTGAAATCAAGGGACCAGATTTAGTCAAGTTCAATTGACTTAGATCCAAGGGCATACGATATGCGGTGGTTAAAGATCTCCTGATTAGTTCAAAGGTGATCACAGGGATTATGATGGAAGACATGCAGATCGTTGATAAGAATGATCCAAAGGATGGAAATGAACACTCGAATTGTCTCAGCAAGGAAGCACACTTCTCGCCAATCAAAAGCTAACACATGTTGGCATATGAGGCGAGATAAAACGCGCGTCTAAAATAATTACAAAGTAAACCCTGAAGTCTCTACCACTTTTGGTTTCTACCCAAACCAACTTTAGACAGTTAAACCAACATTCTAAAATAGCAGATTTACCCCATAACCTTTTAAAACCCAGTTTTATTAATAAATCCTTAATTTTAAAATGTTTTAAAAAAATCCCAAAAAATATTTAAAAAACAATATTGGGGATAAACACACTCAACATATGTACACACACTAATATGTAATATGACATGTAAATGATTCATTCTACTGTGTGTGAGTGTTGGTAATTAGGTCTAGATCCCTTCAATCAAAGATGAAATAGAAATGCAAGCTCTGAGGTTCTTTGGTTTCTAGGATGGACATAATTTTGTCACAATTTCCAAACTAGATGAACACTTATACAATATAGACTCAAGTGAGTCAAGAGTATAAGGTGCTTCATATTAAACTTCTATATAAAGTATATAAAGTTTCTGGACTAAATTTGTAATTTTTAACTTTCTGGTTTCTTGTTCGATATTGTCGTTCGAACGAAGATGCCAACGAGTTCCCATAATTGGCCACTGGAACTTCGTTTGAAATGTCGTTCGAACGATATTTCCAACGAGATTTCTAATGAGTTTACACTGGAACTTCGTTAGAAGCCTCGTTCGAATGAGACTTCGTTCGAACGAAAATCTCATTCGAACGAGATTTCAGGCGGGAAAACTTTATGCCAGTTTTTAGTCATGTTTCCCACTTGTTTCTCCACTAACTTTTCTCAGATCTTATAATGTGCGGGAATAACTTTTTCTAAACTAAATTTTTTATAATATTATAACACCTAGAGAGAGGTTTGAGAGTTGATTCTTCCAAGAAAAAATTCATGAGTTTGAGTGTTTATTTTTATAAAGAAAAATCCTTTAAACACTTAGTTTCACCCATATTTGTTTCTTCCAAGTTCATATATACATATACTTTGCTTGGAGCATTTTGGCACCGTTTTATCTCTATCATTTGAACAGAAGTTTGGGTTATCTTCTTAATCCCTCAAAGAAGAAGAATTGTTTAGCTGCGGCTTTCTCACATGGTGATAGGCACCATGTGTGGTTGACGGTGTACCTATTATCCGATCGGTGGTTCCGAGATCGCGGTGGAGCTCCGTGATTATCCGCTAGGCAGAGGTGGTTACAAGAAGGCACGTCAAGGCTTGAGAGGATTTGAGTTGAGAAAGTAAGTCATCTGTATTGTAAATGTAAATTCCGTACTTAGTGGATTTGTGGCTAGGGTCGTCCGAGATTTTTTCCCGTTGTGGGTTTTTCCTCGTACATCACGGCGTAGTGGATTAATTGTTTATTTTATCTTGTGCAAAATCACCTAGAACGCATGCTTAGGTAAAAAGATAAAATTGGTTTAATTTAATCACTACTTGTTTAATTTGGTGCAAATTAATATTGGGTAATGTTTAGTTAATTTAATTCAAGTCATTTAATTTAATTGATAAAATTGGTTTGGCCTAACTTGATATAATTGAAAAATATGACTTAGGCAAATTCTAGGACTTGGATTAATTAACTTGGCTTAAGTGAAAGTTAAGTTGTGTGTGTGTTTTAATCTTATTTCAATTGGTTTAATTTTAATTTAGAAGTAAATTAAAATTTGGTGTTTTTATTGAACCATCATCTTACGCTTCCGCATCTTAAAAGGAAAACATATTTTTTTAATGAAATTAAAATTGGAGGCCGCGCACTACAGCAGTAGTAAGCCAAACAGATCCAATGAACTTTTGAACCTAATGCTCTGTTGCCATCTATGACACCCTGCCTAATTAAATACCGGGTGATCAGTCCTTTATGAAATTAAGTCAGGATTTATAAATTGGTGCATTCTTAGCATCACTGTTGAAAACCAAATTAATTACTAATCACCTATTAGTTAATTAAATTAGCGTCAATCTTATCTTTCATTAAACAGATAACCGCTTGCAAAAAACTAAATTAAAATCATACACCAATATAGAGTCGAATCCATCACAAGATATAGATAAATAAAGTCTTGCCGAATAAACTATCGGCTAAAAGGAAACTAAATAAATCCAACATAATAATAACTAGATAAAATTTGAATGGGACAACATGCCCAAATAAAAATTGTAATACTGAAGTCCTCCCAATATATCCTATACTAGGAAAAGAGGAAATAAAGCGTATAATCAAAACTGTTGTAAGCATCCACATATGCTGCAGTTGCATGTCCTTGGAACAGAATATCAAGTCTGGCGTCCCTATGGATGGACACCTAAAAGGTTTAAAAAATATTTTTATAGCAAGAGTTAGTACTCAAAACATTTTGAAAATATTTAGGAAGAGTTTATCACAGTTCAAAGTTCGGTTATTGATTACACATGTTAGGTTCACGTACACTCTCTTGAGTTTCCCCATCCCTCAACTATTGTGCACGCCTAACGTTCTATACTTATCCTACCTAGCTGTACTACCTAAGGTAACTAGACATAAGTAACTATCTGGACCATTCACATCTATAAGTTCCCGTGCCGCTCATACAATACGCTGTCCGAATTACATTTCTCGTATTTTAAGAGTTGAAATTAACATTTCAGTAATCTTCTCATTTATTCAATTAATTAAGTTTCACTACTTAATTTATTCTTTAGATATACATTATCTATTAGTCTACTATCACAGATAAGTAGAATAATCACGATCATATATATATATATATATATATATAAGGTGTCTCGTAATAGGTACACTGTGAAATAATAAGCATACTTTGCTATCAGTTCAAGTACCTCTCGTACTAAATAGGGACTATTGGTTCAACATGTGTCCTCGAACCCAAAATCAAATATCAAATGGAGGAGGCAAACACAGTTCTAAGCCTTTATGCTACGCACATACCTACCTTACCCAAATGATACACCGGTCTCACTAATACACGTCACATAACGAGCAGCCTTAAGTTCTATGTTCTGAGGAACCAATCCAGACCTCACTGGAATCATCAAGGTGGGATTGCCCACTATGCGAGAGCCTCCGGTGATAGCAAGTAGCGTAGGTATGCTAACTCATAACATCAATCATATTGGTATACACACAACCTCTCTCTCTCTCTCTCTCTCTCTCCCTATATATATATATATATATATATATATATATATATATATATATATATATATATATATATATATATATATATATATATATATTCTGGAGGTATTCACACAACCTAATTATGATCATTTGTACATAGTATAATTCACTCACATACTCCACGTACTTATTATTTTATGATTTAACTCACTATCGAATTATTCGAGTATTATTCTCTACTCTTAGGGTCTTAGTTATTTTAGTAACTAAGTCTTGCTTTCCCTACTGGTTCATTCCATAAGCTCACTCACGCTTTTTCGTAGTTGCATTCTCATTCTCATGAATTAATTACTTTGTCATTAAATCCCGTTTAATCATCATCTTAATTCTCTCGATACGACTAAACTCCCATAACCCTATCATGACCTACTGACATATAATGGATCCTTCATTATATTCTAACAATCTTTTAAAAGTTTTCCCGACAACAATTTAGGAGTTCTAGGAAAAAAGGGATATTTTACATTTTTTCTGGGAACCGAACCGGTTTGCCTCTGATCCGGACCGATCTGTCCCTCTGTACTTCATATTCTTCGTTTTGCAGATGCGTTTTTCACCATTAATACACCTATAACTTCCATGTTTCTCCACCAAACTCCAAACCAATTGTCCCAAACCCTTCTCACATGTATTAGGACAGTTTCTAACATAATTTTGGCATCAAAACATTACGAATAACATCCAAGAATGGGTTTAATCATCTAATCCTCAAAAACCCTAGGTTTTATGTTCTTTCACCATAATACATCAAAAACCCATATTTAATTCGTGGATAACAACACAAAATATCTAATTTATTATCCTATACTGATATCAAATCATTCAACATTCAATATCTACCCAAACATGTATTCAAATTATTCTTTTCCTCCAAGAACATCAAATTTATCAATATAAATGTAACCCTAGTCACATGGAATTATAACTTCATATTGATTTGGGATAAACACTTGAATTATTACTGTAGGGTCTGATTTTGTGGCTTGATGTTGGGTTTGATTGTTTGCTTTTCCATTCTTCCTTCCCAAGATGTTTGTGGTGCAAGAACACACTTTGATTCTTCAAGAACTCTCCCAAGAGCTCTAAGAATGGTCTATCCTCCTTCCCTAAGGACTTCTATTTGTTCTTGGTGTTTCGAACCCTAGCCCCTTCTATTTAACATCTAATATAAGACTACAAAAATTCTTAGGTCTCTTTACCCGATATTACAAAATGACCAAGATACCCTTATATGGTCCCGGATTAGTCTAAAATTGGCCCGTGACTCAATTGGCATCCTCAGGTATACTATTTTAACTAATTCGACCCTTCCAGACTCATTTGTGACCTCAAAATCATCATCTAGGTCATTCTAAATAAATATTCCATCTTGACCCCAAGTTAGTTTACACGTGACTCCCGATTGAGATAAATTCTAATTACACCCATATCACTTGCTATGACGTAATATCTAATCATCAATCATTTACTATTTACTCAGTAAATATAATTCATAATATTAATAATTATTTCACTCATGATTAATATTTAATAGCCACATTATTATTCAATTCAATTAAATTACTTCTCTCGCGTAATTTATAATAAAACAATTTAATTACTGAATTAATTAAATCCTAAATATGCATAAAATACGGGATATTACATCAATCACTATGGTAATTATCCCCAGATTGAAAGGTTAGTTAAATCCAACAATATTTGTCTTTATTGATGAGGATAGTTGATGAAATCAATAGGGAACGTGCCCTCCTCTCACGTGTGGAAGACTATTTCCCTTGCAAGTAATATCATATTCCACATTCAGTTGTTATTGACAATAAACAAGTGATATTAAGGTAGTCAGTAGTGACTCTAGTAGGAATAATAATAGGGATATTTGGGGTTTAGACCCCATTAATTATTTTTTGCAGAGATTAATCCCTATAATTTTCATTTGTTGGGGCTTGGCACACAAAATAACTTTTAGCGACAAAATAAATGTTATAAAAAAATTATTAAGAATTTTTGTGACACTTTTTTTTCCGCTAAAAGTCATTTGGGGTGTCAAACACCAAGAAGTGAAAATGTTCTGGGCCAAAGTTAATATTAAAGAATTAATGAGGATCAAACAAAAAATAACCCATAATAATATTTGTATATATGTTTTTCCACCTTAAATATGATGACAAACCTTTGAATTTGTCACTCAGAAAGTGGGATTTCTTGCAATCTTTTGTTAAGCTCTCGAAGATTACACCCTGTAAAAGATGGATACCTTCATTAACAATATCCAATTTTTGTATTGTGTTTGTGCACTCACACAACTAAAACTGAAATAAAGTTGAATTGAATATATATATATAAGAACATTATATAAGTTAAAACATAGTAAATTTACGGGTAGTAAAACAACACACTCAATAACTTCCATTAGATTTGTGAAAATGATCGAGAGAGATTTCAGCGGAAATGTTTACACTACTTTTGTCTAATTATAAATTGAATTTTTATTAAAGTCTACTATGTAGCAAACAAAAAACCATTCCATTTTTTAACCTTCTATGGGAAGATCAACATGTAGCACAAGTGAAGAATTGAAGAAAACCCTAGAAATTGAACAAAAATGAGGCAAAGGTGTACCACGTAAATCAATATAATCAACACTGCACCTCTTGTATATTTCAATGGATTTTTCTAAGTAAATCAATATAATCAACACTGTACCTCTTGACATAGGCACCATTTTTGGCCAAACCACGTAAATTCAGCACTTATCCTTTTTCTCTCTTCTATTTATTATTTCTTCTAGTGTTTGTATGTCAGTAGTTTTAATCTCTTATATGTTATTTGTTGATAATTAGTATATTTTATCTAAGACAGTCAATATACCAATTTCAAGTGATAATAGATTGACGTCATTTGTGGGAATCGACTTGCCGTCGTCGATTTTAACATTTTTATTTGCTAGGGCTCAAGGATACCTAATTTTAGTGAACTAGCAAATAATGAACCAATTCACATGGGTTTCACAGGGTTAGAGATCTCCTGATTGCAATTTTAATTTAATCTATAGTAATTCCTTGATTCCTGGTTTAGATCTTTGTATTTCTACTTTAGATTTACATTTTCTGAAATTTTATTCCCCTTTTGTTGTGATATTCTATTTTTTGAAAATTTCTTTTGAGAATGTTTGAAAGCTCTGAGAACAACAGAGGTGCAGAAGGAATTCTACCCTCTATAGCAGTTGGATTAGGATACTTGCAGGGAATCCTGTAAAGCCTAGCTAGGAATCAAAAGGCTATACATGAAGCAATTGACAGAAAGCATATTGTTTGGGAAAAACAAATCAAAGTTCAATCTAGTTACCCTAATAATTGAGAAAAACTCATACTGAAGGCGTGAGATGCCACCTTTGGCCTCGTAAAGGGACAAGAGGCAGGCGCACCATGAGAGAGCGGTGAAAAGCCCTAGGAGGATGCATTTGGGTTGGCGACGTGAAGGAAGAATATTTAGAATGATAGTATTCAATTGAAGTGACCAATCCTATAGGCCTAGGGTAACATCCACCCTCCAATCAACTGAGTATGGTGATGATAAAACTTTCTTAGTGGAGTATCCCAATGCAATATAAAGGCTAAGCAAAGCCTCTTTTTGATCGAGTGGGGCCCAATGGAAACATGAACACATTCATGTAGAGAAGAGTCGTGAAGGTCTAAAATCACGAGGGTCACGTGCTTGGCCAGATTTAGATAGGCTCGACCAGGTCTGATCACACTTTAAGAGAAGAAGAGAGTTCGATTGAAAATTATGGACGATCAATGAGGACTATTAAAATCGATCTAGAATAGAAGGACCATCCCTCGAAGGGATTAAATCAGTAATTGGAGGATCAACTATGGGATCTAATAAATACAAAAAACCCTTTGCAGAGGGGTTACATTAAGGATCTACGTTCATAGTGCATGTAGTGGGTTATTTGATGCCTGTGAAATTTAAGGCTCTTGTTATTATGCCAAGATACAATGGAAAGTCTAATATAATGCTTCACGTAGGGTAGTTCCAGGCTACCTCTGACATTTATTTCATTCTTGAGGAGATGCAGTATAGGTCTTTTTCCATAATTCTAACTGGATCAACCCTGATATGGTACAATGGGCTCCTTAGGGGTATATCTCCAATTTCAAGCAACTCGCTAACTTGTTTCTAAATAACTTCTATTTCGGCAACTCGGGGAAAATGGTGGCTCACTTGTTAAGCATCCACTAAAAGGAGGATAAAATGATAAAATAGTACATCATTCTATTTAACACTAAAAAGTTGGAAGGAATTGACTATCATGAGATAATAGCAATCACTATGATCATGAGTGGTCGGCTACTTAGAAACACTTATTGGGATTTAAAAAAAAATGCCGAACACAATGGTCGAGCTTCTAGCTAAGGCAAGAAAAATAATGAGTGTCGAGGAGGCAATGGCTGCAAAGGAGTCTATCTGTACAAAGTTTGATTTAGAGGGAGGTTCAGATAGGAAAAATAAGTCTAAAGAATCCAAGAAGTTGAAGTAAAAAAAGGCAAAGAAGTACGATGAATAGAAATCGCTCACTATGGGCGTACATCACATCTTCTGTAACACCATATCCTAATAATTCAATTAAATTTTGTATAAATTAGAAGGGGTGAGGATTGAGGATAATTATTAGAAAATTATGGGTCAATATTGAAGGAAATATAAGAAAAGTAAAAAGGTGTCGTTCTAACGACATAGGGATGTCGTTAGAAATGAAATGAGTTATTGCACGAAGGTCATGCGAAGTAGGCCTTCAAACGAGATCCCATTGCATTATAGTCCCAAGTCACGTGAAGGTTGCGTAGAGCCACTCATTAAATGAAGTGGGGATGCCACTTGAACGAGGTTGTGACGTTGTTCAAACGACTTGCTTCGAATGTTTTTATCAGATTTCCCTTGTGCGCTGTCACATTTCTAGCCCTTGGATCTTTGAGTTGTCAAGCTCAGATTAGGAAAACTGGGATTTTTGATCTTTAAGGGAGTTTTTACTAGGCTTGTTTGGGTATCTTATTGGAAGAAATTGGAAGAAGATGAGAGAGTGTGAGAGGGTGGTCTTCCACCATTTTTAGGTGTTCTTCCACCATTGTTGGTCTTCCACCACCATAAACAACCATTTTCTCAGAGTATTCCACCATATATGAACCAGATACACCCATTTGCAACACCCCACTCTTCCATCATCAATATTGTCCCCACTTTAACCACAACATCCAGCGTATGGGGTTTTTATTAGCTCTATATCCACAAACTAGTGTCAATAGGGTTTGAAACCCTGACATGTGCATCATCAATCATATGCCTTACCAGTGGAGCTAAAAGGACTCGGTGTTAGAAGAGTGTAAATCTACATATATGAACCGTTCTTTCCCTCACCCAGACGATGTGGGATATAACTCTCTGGTTGCCAAATCAACCATGGCCCAGCCTGTTACAATCCACCCCCCTTTAGGGAGCCCAATGTCCTCGTTGGAATGAAATTAACCATCACCCAACATGTTGGCACACTTTATTTCGGCTGGATACTAGCTCAAATACCATTCTGTAACACCCCACTCTTACATCACCAATATTGTGCCCACTTTAACCATCGCATCCAGCGGCATGGGATTTTTATTATCTCTATATCCACAAACTAGTGTCAGTGGGGTTCAAACCCCTGACATGTGCATCATCAATCACATGCCTTATCGGTGGAGCTAAAAGGCCTCGATGTTAGAAGAGTGTAAATCTACATATACGAACCATTACTTTCCCCTTCCCAGGTGATGTGGGATGTAACTCTCTTGCTGCTAAATCAACCATAACCTAGTCTGTTACACCATTTCCACCATTGTTGAAGTGGAGCTATGAATTTTGTAGATTTCTTGTGGGAATTTGTGAGAAGATGATGACATCTTTCATGGAGTTTAAAGTGGTTTTTGAAGGGGTTTTACTTAGAAGCTTAAATGGAGCACATATGGAGCATTTTGGAGGATGGATTTGGTAACCCCTTGAGGCCACCTTTGGAGGTGGGGGTTGCTCCTCCTACACCAACCTTCTTACCAGCATTTGGATCTTTTAGAGGTGGAAACTTTACTCTTAGTACTAAGACTCTATTTTGTGTATTTGTAGTCTTATTTTTAGATTACATAAGTAGGGTGCATATTATTAATGATGAAAATCATATGTAGTAGATGATAAAAAAATTTATGGAATAAAAATGTTGGTGAAATGTTATTTTGTTAGAAATAAAGAATGAATAAAAATTTCAAAGTCTTGAGATAGTAAAAGTTGGTATTTTATGAAAATGGTGTATTTTCAAGAAAGATTGATGTTAAACATTTTATAAAATAAAATGTTTGAAAATTATGATTTGTTTTGCTAAACATTGGTGAAATGATGTTTCAAAGTTCCTTTTAAAATGTGGAGTTTATGAAAAATGGACATTTACTTATTTGATGAAATTAAAAATGTCATTGTGTCTTAAAAGCATAATTTTTCAAGAGTTGTAAATTTCTAGAATGAAAAATATGTTTAACCCATTTAATAGTATTTTTAGATTTAAAATCCATCTTCTCATGCATATAAACTTGTAGTGTTTGGATAATGGACGTAAGAACAACTTTGAGGAAGATTTTTTTGGGTTTAAACATGGAATAAGAAAAAGTAGAAATTATAGACTTCATAGTATGTGAAAAAAAGGGTTAAAGGTGTGATGAATGTAAGGACATAAGACTACATGTATTGATAATAAGAAAATTGTATTTTCTTGTAAAAGTAGTCTTTTAATGTAATTAGATTTCTTGAATAAAGAAAGTAAAGAAATGTCTAATTCGGAAAGATGGTTGGTAAAGGTGTTGAACAAGTGTGAATGGTTAAACATTGAAATGTTGGTGTGCACAACTTAATAATGTTGTAAACAATCAGCACTTTGGAAATTGGAAGGAAAATAATGAGATAAAATATTACTCCAAGGTTAAAAGGGTGTTAAGGTGTTTAAACACTTAAGAAGTTAGTATTGGTAACTTAATAGTGTTTTGTGAAAATTAACGCTTGTGAAAATGGAGTAAAAGATGAGTTTGGAAACAAATGGATAAAATGGTAATTTTACTTAAAGTGAAACATTTTTATGAGATAAAAATGTTGAAAAATGTGCTACATAAATTGGTCCTAAATGAATATGATTTTTGAAATAACATCAAAGTTAAAGCGTAAAGGACATGAAATGATAATTTCAAACTGTAAGACAGGTTCGGGTGAAACTCCCTCTTTTGGCTTAGGCATGGTTAAAGGAATAATATGGACATTTGTAAAATATTAAAACACGTGTAAAAGAACTTGGATGATACCGGTATAATTAAGGAGGGTCCGAAGCCTGGAAGTGAAAGACCCAGAACAACTGACCAGAGTATATGGTGTGCACAGCCAGTGCTGTGGAGCCCGTTGGAGCATACAGTTATTGAAAGATTCCGAGAAAAGATAAAGGAATAAGGAACATGTCAATAAATGGGTTGTGTGGTGAAACGTGTTAATACAACCTAACTTGAATGAATTAATAAATTTTTCGGTAAAGATAAAATGGATAAGTAAATGCGTAGATCAATTAATATCCTTAAGGTAAAGTAAGTGGGTAAATGGGTGGTTAAGAAACATAAGTGGTTAAACCCATGATCAATATAAGAATGTGTTGTAAAAGGTTTTCAAATGCTAAATGATTATTTTCTAACACGGTGTTCATGTGTGTTGAATGGGTAGTTTTTAATGAAAATACTAATGTGGATTGATTAAAGTAAAAAGGGTAATTTTAGTGAAGAGATGGTTTTCGATCAAATCAAGTGCACTTATTTCAACTATATAACCATGTATGTTAAATAAAGTGAGAAATGTCAAGATGAGAAAAAGGAAGTCTTTTATAAGATTAAGGTGGATTAATCTGGATAAATAAGGTTTTTGGAATTAAATTGTTTCATGCATTGAGTATATGTATATGTATATGTGTGCGTATATATGTATACAAGGTAGTTGCATGTGCACATAGGCATAATATAATAGATCCTTTTTTTGTCATTCGATTCTATACTACATTTGTATATTTTTTCACAGAGCATTTGGCTCACTCCCTCGCTTTATTACGGCAGGTTGGGTGATGCTTCATATTTTGAGAGCATTATACAGGTAAGTACTTTCTTTTATATTACGTTAGTAGCTTTGTATGCTTGGACTTTGAGGTGCTCCCCATGGGTCCCTCACATGGTTTAAATTGAAATCATAATAGCATGATAAACAAGTCAAACGTTAATTAAAATAAAACTAGACGCTCATCGGGCAGGTGGCACAAATTGCATATGTTAATAGGGTAAGGATTGAGGTGAATTATTAGAAAATTTTGTGGGTCAAAATTGAAGGAAATATAAGAAAAGGAAAAATTGGTCATTATAATTACATAGGGATGTCGTTTGAAGCGAGATGAGTTATTGCACGAGGGTTGCAATAAGCAGGCCTTTAAACAAGATCCCACTGTATCACAGTCCCAGGTCATACAAACGTCGCGCAAAGCCAATCATCGAACAAGGTGGAGATGCTGCTCGAATGAGGTTGTGATGTCGTTCAAACGATGTGCTTCAAAAATATTTTTATCGGATTTTCCTTGTGCACTGTCACATTTATGACCCATGGATCTTTGAGTTGTCGAGCTCGGATTATCTCAGATTAGGAAAAACGAGATTTTGGGTCTTTAAGGGGTAGTTTATTAGGCTTGTTCGGGGCATTTATTAGGAGAAAATGGAAGAAGATGAGAGAGTGAGAGAGGGTGGTCTTCCACCATTTTTAAGTGTTCTTATACCATTATTGGTCTTTCACCACCATTCCACTACCATAAACCACTATTTTCTTAGTGTATTCCACCATATATAAAACATATACACCCATTTTCACCATTGTTGAAGTGGAGCTACGAATTTTGGAAAAGTCTTGGGGGATTTTTAGAGAAGATGAAGGGAGCTTTCGTGGAGTTTGAAGTGGGTTTTTTAAGGGGTTTTGCTGGGAAGCTTAAACATATCACATATAGAGCATTTTGGACGATGCCTTTGGTAACCTCTTGAGGCCACCTTTGGAGGTGGGGTTTCTCCCCATACACCAACCTTCTTACCACCATTTGGAGCTTTTATACGTGGAAAACCTTACTCTCAGTATTAATACTATATTTTGTATATTTTTAGTCTTGCTTTTAGATTACATAAGTAGGGTGCATTTGATTAATGATGAAAATCGTGTGTAGTAGATAATAAACATTTCTATGGAATAAAAATATTGATAAAATGTGATATTATTTTAAATAAAGAATGAATAAAAATTTCAAAGTCTTGAGATATAAAAAGTTGGTATTTTATGAAAATGGTGTATTTTTTAGAAAGATTGTTGATGTTAAATAATTTATGAAATAAAATTTTTGAAAATAATGATTTGTTTTGCTAAACATTAGGGAAATAATGTTTCAAAATTTCTTGAAAAAATATAGATTTTATGAAAAATGGACAATTGCTAGTTTGATAAAATTAAATATGTCTTTGTGTATTGAAAGAATAATTTTGCAAGAGTTATGAATTTTTAGAATGAAAATATGTTTAACCCATTTAATAGGATTTTTAGATTTAAAATCCATCTTCTCATGCATATAAACTTGTAGTATTTGGATAATGGACATAAGAATAAGTTTAAAGAAGATTTTGTCAGGTTTAAACATGGAATAAGAAAAAGTGGAAATTCTAGTCTTCAAAGCATGTGAAAAGGGGGATAAAGGTGTGAGGAATGTAAGGGCATAAGACTACATGTATTGATAAAAAGAAAATGGTATTTTCTTATAAAAGTAGTCTTTAGGTGTAATTAGATTTTTTGAATAAATAAAGTAAATAAATGTCTAATTTGGAAAGATGGTTAGTAAAGGTGTTTAAACAAGATCCCACTGTATTACAGTCCCAGGTCATGCAAAGGTCGCGCAAAGACAATCATAGAACAAGGTAGAGATGCTGCTCGAACGAGGTTGTGATGTCGTTCAAACGATGTGCTTCAAAAATATTTTTATCGGATTTTCCTTCTGCACTGTCACATTTGTGACCCTTGGATCTTTGAGTTGTTGAGCTCAGATTATATCAAATTGGGAAAAACGGAATTTTTTGTCTTTACGGGGGGTTTTATTCGGCTTGTTTGGAGCATTTATTTGGAGAAAATGGAAGAAGATGAGAGAGTGAGATAGGGTGGTCTTCCACCATTTTTAGCTATTCTTACACCATTATTGGTCTTCCACCACCATTCCACCACCATAAACCACTATTTTCTTAGCGTATTCCACAATATATAAAATATATACACCCATTCTCACCATTGTTGAAGTGGAGCTACGATTTTTGGAAAAGTCTTGGGGGATTTTTGGAGAAGATGAAGGGAGCTTTCTTGGAGTTTGAAGTGGGTTTTTTAAGGAGTTTTTCTTGGAAGCTTAAACATATCACATATGGAGCATTTTGGAGGATGCATTTAGTAACCTCTTGAAGCCACCTTCGGAGGTGGGGTTTCTCTCCCTACACCAACCTTCTTACCACCATTTGGAGCTTTTATACGTGAAAAATCTTACTCTCGGTATTAAGACTATAGTTTGTGTATTTTTAGTCTTGCTTTTAAATTACATAAGTAGGGTGCATTTGATTAATGATGAAAATCATGTGTAGTAGATAATAAACATTTCTATGGAATAAAAATATTAATAAAATGTGATTTTATTTTAAATAAAGAATGAAGAAAAATTTCAAAGTCTTGAGATATTAAATGTTGGTATTTGATGAAAATGGTGTATTTTCTAGAAAGATTGTTGATGTTAAATAATTTATGAAATCAAATATTTGAAAATAATGATTTATTTTGCTAAACATTAGGGAAATAATGTATCAAAATTTCTTGCAAAAATGTAGGTTTTATGAAAAATGGACAATTGCTAGTTTGATAAAATTAAAAATCTCTTTGTTTATTGAAAGAATAATTTTGCAAGAGTTGTGAATTTGTAGAATGAAAATATGTTTAATCCATTTAATAGGATTTTTAGATTTAAAATCCATCTTCTCATGCATATAAACTTGTAGTATTTGGATAATGGACATAAGAACAAGTTTAAAGAAGATTTTGTTAGGTTTAAACATGGAATAAGAAAAAGTGGAAATTCTAGTCTTCAAAGCATGTGAAAAGGGGGTTAAAGGTGTGAAGAATGTAAGGGCATAAGACTACATGTATTGATAAAAAGAAAATGACATTTTCTTATAAAAGTAGTCTTTAAGTGTAATTAGATTTTTTGAATAAATAAAGTAAATAAATGTCTAATTTGGAAAGATGGTTAGTAAATGTGTTAAATAATGTTAATGGTTAACATTGGAATGTTGGTGTGTATAACTTAATATAATGTTGTAAAAGATTAACACTTGTGAAATTGGAAAGGAAATTATGAGAAATACTACTTCCAATTGATAAGAATATTAGTCCAAGGTTAAAATTGTGCTAAGGTGTTAAAACACTTAAGAAGTTAGTGTGTAACTTAATAGTGTTGTGGGAAAATTAACACTTGTGGAAATTGAGTAAAAGATGAGTTTGGAAACAAATGGATAAAATGGTAATTTTACATAAAGTGAAAAAAAATTACGATATAATAATTTTGCAAAAGGTGTTACACAAATTGGTCCTAAATGAATATGATTTTTGGAATAACATAAAAGTTAAAATGTAAAGGACATAAAATGATGATTTCAAAGTGTAACAGAAGTTGGGGTGAAACTCCGGGCTTTGACTTCGGTCGGATAAAAGGAAAGGTGGAATAGTGTGGAAATTTGTAAAATGTTAAAACACATGTAAAGAACTCGAATGATACCAGGATAATTAAGAAGGGTTGGGAATCCTGGGATAAAAGACGCAAAGCATTGGCCAGAGTATATGGTGCGCATAGTCAGCAGTGTGGAGCCCATTGAAGTATGCGGTTATTAGAAGACTGCGAGAAAAAATAAAGGAATAAGGAACATGTGAAGAATGGGCTCTGTGATGAAACGTGTTAATACAACCTAATTTGAATGAATTAATAAATGTTCTAGTAAAGATGAAATGGACAAGTAAATGCATAGATCGATTAATGTCCATAAGGTAAAGTAAGTGGGTAAATGGGTGGTTAAGCAACCTAAGTGGTAAAACCCAAGATTAACATAAGAATGTGTTGTAAAAGGTTTTCAAAGGCAAAACGACTATTCTCTAACACAATGTTCACATGTGTGGAAATGTGGGTTTTCAATGAAAACACAAATGTGGATTGGTTAAAATAAAAAGGGTAATTTTGGTAAGGAAATATTTTTCGGTCAATCCAAGTATAGTTATTTCAAGTATTTAATCGCGTGTGTTAAATAAAGTGAGAAATGTAAATATGAGAAAATGAAGTCTTTTGTAAGATTAAGGTGAATTAATCTTGATAAATAAGGTTTTCAGAATTAAACTATTTCATGCATCAAGTATATATATATATATATATATATATATATATATATATGTATACAAGGTAGTTGTATGTGCCCGTAGGCATAATGTGTTAGAGTATTTTTCTGCAATTCGATTCTATACTGCATATGAATATTTTTTCACAGAGCATTTGGCTCACTCCCTCGCTTTGTTATGGAAGGTTGGGTACGATTTCGTATTTTAAGAGCCGTAGACAAGTAAGTAATTTATTTTATATTTTGTTAGTAGCTTTGTATGCTTGCACTTAGGGATGCTCCCCATGGGTCCTCACATGGTTTAATTTATAATTGGAATAGCGTGCTAAATAAGTAAAATGTTAATTAAAATTAAACTGGACTAGCAACATTATATAGGGTCTTTCATTACACTTCACACCTAACGCTCAGTTCGGACCGACTTAACCATGGGTAACCCATAAATTTGGGTTGGGGCGTAACATCCTCGACGAGATCTAAGGAAGTGAAAAGATCAGGTGGGTGGACAACTTAAAAATGCCTTCAGGAACAAGAAACAAAAGAAAGTTTTATGAATTCCACAAAAACCATGACCACACTATCGATAAGTGTTTAGCTTTAAATAATGAAATTGAGGTATTTATCTAAAGAGGAAAGCTCACAAAATATGTGGACAAGTTTGGTTGAGAAACCAAAACTAGAGATGGTCAGGAGCTAAGGAGAAGATCAAAATCTCCTTGAATGGGTAAGGATGAAAAGAAGCAATGCTAATATGAGGACCATGATGGTGGAACTGATCCTGATCTGCCCAAGAATCCCAAAGATCCAATAGAGAATGTTGGCATGATTTATTTTGGTTACCACTTCATTGTTGGAAGATATGCAAGCGGTGGAGGTGGACCAGTAGAAATAAAATAATACATGCTTGAAGCTAAGGCTTGTGCATATATCAGGTGGTGAATTTGGTCGAGGCAACGGTAACTCGCCCTCGTAAAGTAAAGAAAGACCGCCTTATTATTTATTTTTCTAAGGGTAATTTATCTAATTTGTTATATTGACATGATGACCTTTGGTTGTCAACATGATGGTCCATGAGATGAATGTTCAAAGGATTTTAGTGGATAAGTGTAGTTATGCGGATTACTATTTTATGATTATTTTAATAGATTGAAAGCATCAGAGAGGAAATCGTAGGTGTATCACCACCCACTTATCAAATTCTTAAGGGAAAGTTTGTACCCCCTTGGAAACATTGAGTTAGAAGTTATTATCAGTACATGGTCGACGTGCCGAATATAGATGATGCGCTTCTTTATCTTAGACAAGAACGTATCCTCGAATTACAACATCAACTTTGGAATGGTTGGTCTGGAATTTTTTAAGCACTTTCTTCCACAGTGCACTAGTGCTTGAAGTTCCCCATGAATTATGGAGTGGGGTGGTAAAAGCAAACTAAATATAAGTACGAGAATGCTACTATACATCGCCTGAGCAAAAAGAATGTAGGAAGTTGGCTTAAACTTATCAGATCAAGACATTGAATCCTTAAGATGAAAATAAGATGGTCATGGGAGAAACTGTCGAGAAGATTGAGCCCATTATACTGGATATCGAGCATCCAAAAAGGATAGTCTAGGTAGGCTCTTCTTAGGATTTGTCTTTGAAGAAATAATTGGCGTATTTTTTTAGATAGAGGAAAAGTGTGTTCGCATGGAGCCACGAGGACATTCTTGGAATAGATCCAAATGTTCTCTGCCACGAACTCAACATTGTGAAAGAGGGTAAGTTTGTCAAACATAAGCACGAAGTATTCTGAGGATAAAAATATGGCCATCCAAGAAAAGGTAGCTAAGTTCAAGAAGACAAACTTCATTAAAGACATGAAATACCCCGTCTGGTTCTTAAATTTTGTAATGGTCCCGAAGAAGAATGATAAACGGTGAATTTGTGTTGATTTTATCGACATAAACAAAGCCTTCCCCCAAGATCACCACATGCTACCCAGAATTAACTAGTTGGTCGATGCCACGACTGGGCTTGACCTACTCAACTTCATGGATCCTAACTTGGGGTACAACCAGATAAAGATAAAACCAGAAGATCAAGAAAATACCTTATTCATCACCGACTAATATACATTGTTCTACAATGTTATGCCCTTTGGGACTAAAAATGATAGAGTTACATACCAAAGGGTAATCATTAAGGTCATTAAAGAGCATATTGGGAAGAAGATGGAAGTTTATGTGGATGACATGCTAACCTAAAGAAAGAAGGCAGTTGATAACATCCGTGACCTCAGCCAAATCTTTGATGAACTGGGAAGTACTAGATGTAATTAAATCCTATAAAGTGTGTCTTCAGAGTAAAAGCATGAAAGTTTCTTAATTTTATCGTCAATCATAGGGGTATAGAGGCTAACCTCAAGAAGATCCAAGCGTTGATCAATATTAAGTCTCCAAAACTTAAGAAGAAGATTCAAATCTGACTGAACAAGTAGCTGCAGTGCATAGATTTATGATAAGGGCAACTGGCAAATGTCTAATATCCTTCAAGATGCTCAGAAAGACCTTTAAATGGAATAAATAATGTGAGAAAGCCTGAATTAAAAAAAGTACCCCAGTTGTAAGTGTTTATTGAAAAGGTAAATCCTAAGATAAAAGTTACACATATATCTAGATTTATTTGAGTCTGGTGTCAGGTCAATGCTTTTGAGACTGGAAGATGGTGTTTAGAAACCAGTATATTATACGAGCAAAGCTTATTGTGGAATAAGAATCCTAGATCTAATATTTGAGAGATTAGTACTTGTATTGATTGAGTCTTTCAGGAGGATGAAGGTATATTTCTAGTCTCACACAATTATGGTATACACTGACTTACCCCTCCGATAGGCCATCCATAAACTCGAGAAATCTACCAGTCTGATGGCTTGGACTATGGAGTTAGGTAAATATGGCATTATTTGTGAGCCGAGAATAACCATCAAAGGGAAGGATGTGGCAGACTTCATACCATAGTTCACATACGATGAGGAGAATCCAGCTAGAGAGCCTGTGGAAAAGCCAACTAATATTACTTCAGCTCCAACGAGTAGCAAGACAAATATTTTAAATGGAATGAGCCACTTGTTTGGCAGTTGTTTATTGATAACTCGTCACTTGAATATGGTAGCCAGGCTGGATTAGTTTTTACCTTTCCAGAAAGGGCAGACGTGGAATATGACCTTATATTCAACTTTGAGGCCTCCAATAATGAGATAGAGTATGAAGTAATCGTTGTAAGATTGGTCAAGATTCATTATTAGGAGCACGAAGTTTATCGACCTACATCGATTTCGAACTGGCCGTGAATTAGGTTCACGATATTTATGAAGCTAAAGAGGAAACCATGTCAAAGTATTTAGTAAGAGTGAAGAAACTACTCCTAAAATTCATAGTTGTTCAGATGGTAAGGATTTCGAGGACTGAGACTTCCCAAGCCGATGCATTGGCTTGTCTAGCTCAGGAGGATAGTGCACGTGGAAATATTAATGCATCGAAGCACTGAGAGGGAAAGTTTGCAACTGATGGAGGATACTATGGTTCCATCTTGGATTAATCCCATCAGATTGTACTTAATGATCAATGCAGTTTCGAAAGATCCTAAAGAATCATGTAGACTCCGTTACAAAGCATTGATGCATGTGTTAGAAGATGGAGTCTTATTCAAGATAGGTTTTACCGTGTCCCTATTTTGATGTGTTCAACCCAATAAGGTCTATGACCTGATAAAAGAGGTTCATGAGGACTACTATGGGGAACACTCGATAGGGATAACACTAGTGAAAACAATGGCAACCCATTGGTATTACTAGCCAATATTGAAGCAAGATTGTGCAGACTATGCCAAGAATTGTGATAAGTGCCAAATATACATAGTTATTCTTCAAAGACCTACAGCATCCCTAACGCCTATCACATCCCCATAGCCTTTTTCCACGTGGGAATTAATCTTGTTGGCCCTCTATGGAAGACCAAGGGAATATTCAAATACGTGGTATTAGTTGTGGACTACTTTACTAAGTGGGTTGAGGCAGAGCCACTGGTAGAGATTACTTATGTAAATGTCTTCCACTTTTTATGGAAAACATCATTTGTTGATATGGGATAACTTTCGCATTCATTACAAATCACGACATACAGTTCCACAATGATGAGTTCTTGGCTTATTATGACGAATCACAAACAAGACACTATTAGATGGCATGAAAAGGAAATTGTCCATTTAATGGATGATGGAATCTTTGTCCTTCATCATTATCTCTCTAGTGATGGGATTTTTAGGATCCTACTTGAACTCTTCCACCACATGGTAACGGAAGGACGAATCAGCATTCGTGGCCAACTAACGAGCAGGTTCCCCATCAATCATTACATTCTCCAAGTTAGGCCGTGTCATCCTCGCCTATTATATACTTGGATGTTTTGGATTGTGTTAAGAAGTGGAGCCCTCTATTGTCCTTTTGTTTCTAACAACAAGGGGATCAGTAGTTCTAGTGGGACCAATCGAAGTCTCGTTAGTAGGAACCTTTCCTTTTTTCTATCCTCATCCCGAGGCTTTTTCTTAGTCTTTGCCTCAACTTGCTTTCTAGCCTCAAATTTAGCCATCTTTATCTCTTTCTTAGCATTTTTTCAGTCGAATAAGATCGACGACTTGCTGATTAGTTTGTTTGGGAGCCATACCAGTAGAAGGTTCCACATGAAAAGGTGAGATTAATGGGTTAGAAATTGCACATAACAATATAGTAGTCAGTAAAACTATAAAGGAATGATAACCTGACACTTGTGAAAATTTTCCACGCACCTTCCTCAACTTCTTACTCAGCCTCGAGTTTAGCCTCAACTGGAGGTAAAGAGTTGACTTCATCTTAGTTTTGGGGATGAGCTTCTCTCGAGTTTGGAAGTCTGTAATAACTAAGGTCTGTGAACTTAGTCAAGGTGAAGACTTTCTCAAAGATTGGAGAATCAACAACATAAACTTTGTTCACCAACTTCTCCAGGGCAAGGGATAACTGTGGAGCAAACTTCTCTACGGAGGAGTAAACATGAGTCATGATTCAAACCATCTAAGAAAGAGGGAAATAAAAAGAGTGAAGATATATAAAAATTGTGTTCGATCTACTCCATTCGCGAGGAACATTGATAGTTTTATCCCTTTCGTTTGGGATGAACTTGCAGTAACCCTTAAAGAATATAAATTTATGTTTCCAATGGTGGTTACTTATTTGGGATACATTTATCGATTTATGGTGGGATTTTCTAGGGACAGAGTAATAGTATTGGGGCCTTAGAGTTATCATTTATCCCATATTTGAACCTGAAGACCTCCATATTAATATTAAACCCAAAATATTACCTCCAGTAATTCATTGATCCTAGGATCATCCTGTTATCATTTTGGGGGAGTTGGGTCGGAGCCAACCCATACCCCCTTAAAATTCCTCTTATGATATGATAGAGAGGAAGATGAGCATCAACTTGCATAGGCCAAAATGGAAGCAAATATCTTGGGTTGAACACCACTCATAAACCCTATATGTAGGGTTAGGAAATGTCATTTTATGCCTAGTGGAATGTTATATAAATACCGAAAGTCCATAAGCTCGTCCTCAGTTATATCACACACATGATATTGAGCTTATATGGTCGTAATGTCGTACGAACTCCTAGAACTTAAGGAATCCTCATCATCCATTAGGACAACTGCATGTGAAGTGGATGTTTGGGAAGAATATTCAAACTCCATATCCTCTTCAGCAGATGTCCCAATATTAACTATAGACACCTCTGACGTCATGTATGCAAAATATCGACCACTAGGCTTACAGTTAGTACCATCGAAACTCGTAGAAGCCTAAAATTCATACTACTATATTCAACACTTGGGGGATGAGGATCCAACCTAATAGAAGATGGAAATAGGGAGTAAAATTAAGCTTAATGTGATCCTCTTCAGCATGACAAATAACCACTAACGGCGCAGGTCTTCTTACCTCAAAGAATCCAAGACAACTTTCGTTCAGCTCATGAATGAGATTCAATACTCTCTTATCCCATGAGGCCTTACTCATAAAAGGGTAAATTTTAAGAAAAGAAAAAGATTTAGGGGTTGTTTACTTTTGGAAATGAGGTATTTGGGTAAGAAAACCCAAAAACTCGGAAAAACCCTAAATTTTAAGAAATCATAGGCCAACCAACTCAATCGGCACCTAAATCGACGAATTCACCAACCCAACAACATCAACATTAAATATTCAGCAATTTGCAACCAATTAGCATAAGAAATGAAGAAAATCCTATAAATTAAAAAAAAAGGTGCAAAGGAGTACATTGAGTTTCAAACGGTAAGAAACGATTCAAAAACCCTCCAAAACCAAACAACGAGCGCGATGAAAAATAAACTCTGACCGACAACCAACATTATAGAAAATAAATCAGTCATAGATAGAATAAAACAATGGTAAAATTACCGAAAAATGGAAAGGTTTGAGCGCGAGGGGTTTTTCTCTCTCTCCCTCTCTCTCAAGATTGCATATGAAAGATTGGAACAGTGAAAGGTTGAAACGACTAGGGAGGAACCTTTTATATTTTTTAGGTGGTAATCATTATTTTTTAAAAATAAGTGTGGCATCACACATCAAAAAGTCTGCGCGATCGCTGCCCTAGGCATACACACAGTAATTGTGACCTCGTGCCACTACCAGTGTTTGACATGTGGCAACATCAAGCACAAACAATTCCAAAAACTCACAAGTAAATGTGTTCGGCAAGGAATGAGCCGAGGGCCTCATGATCTAATGACACTTTACATAATAAAACTTCACTCACTCAGTTTCCCTAGCATCTACACAGAAGATGCAATACTCTAGGGAATCTTCTACAAGCTATAATTATGAGAAAAGTCTTGGGAGCTATTGTTAAATCATAAATATGGGATGACTCGTTAACCAAATAGAAGAGGACATCTGTATTGGGGATCGATATACGCAGAATAAATTTTTTAGCCATGGATCTTTTACTAATCAAACATAGGAAAAGAGTAAAACTAAAAACTAGGTTTGAAGAACAAACATAAGGTTTAGAACATAATAACTTTGTGGATCCAATTGTAATTTGGTGGGGAGAAAGGTATTTGTTATAGATGTAGGGATACCTTATTTTGGATTTCCAATACCTTGCATAAACCTTCTGAACGCTAGGATCTTCTAGTGTATGATACTCTCTAAAGTCAGGTAGGTGGGTGGACACCTTTTAAGATGAAAAACTTTGCTAAAACTTGGGATATTATGGTCTTTATCTAGCCTCCTTCATTAAAAGCATGAATAGTGTTTTCTCTCACCCCTATCAGACACTAATTCTTGTGACTAATGATTAAAACCCTTACACCTATTTATATAAGTATAAAAGGTGGGCTTAGGATAAATTGGGTTTCTAGAGAGTATAGGCCTGACTATTTAGGTATTTGGGATATACTAGGGACCCAAGATAAATAATTAAATTAGCTCCAAATAAATATTCGAAAATCCCAAATTACATTTTCACAGTTTTATTTCCTTTTTTTATTTAATCATAATTAATTCCACTAAATAATTATGATTTCATTCAAATTTAATTATCTCAAAATCACTCAGATATAACGAGTTCTTATTTAAAAAGTCGATAATGGTTCATAATTTGATTCCCCGCGTAAAGGTTGCGATAGCGATCTAGTTAAATCAATTTGCTACAAATTGACTTCAACCATTATCTAATTAATTCCTTGATTCTCGGGCTTAACTTATTTTACGATTCCGTCGGATTATAAATAATCCACTAATTAGGTTTAACGGTGAAAATAAATCTTATAAGTCTATCAAGGGGGTATCACAATATAAGGTATCCCCGGACGTGGATTCCTCCGAATTAAGATCTTAGACCTACTTATATATTGTCACCTAATATGCAGAGATCATTTTATTCAATCCAAGATTAAATTATACCCATAACAATCAAAGTAACAATAATATAGCCATTACAATCCTCATAATTCTCGGGATTAAGAATCTATGCACCATTTGCAAATGGTGCGAGATATCCTTAGACAAACTTTAGACTCAAATCTCATGGGTTGTACCAATCCCAATCATCTATTGAACTGTCGTACACATTCTCAAACCATTGTACATGTTCTCGTAGTTTAAGATAGACTATTAGGATTTTATCGCAACCGCTCTGATAGGATGTCAAATTCCTATCTAGGTTGTGAACTTTTCAATAGTGCTAGAATTGATATCCAATCTCCTTGTGATCAACCCATAGCTGACTCCCTAGAATTCCTACTAAGTTGTATTGACCGACATATGAACATGAAATAATATATTTAAATAATAAACATTCTCACACTCTTGATTCTCATTTAAAAAAATAAATAAAACAATCCCTTATTAATCAATTATAAATGTTTTACACACGATTTTATGAATAATCCCCAATAACCTGGACTAACACAATAACATGAATGAGGTTAGCCTCAACAAGCAACCTCGTCTGCCCCAGAAAGTTATCGGATTGACCACACTTGATAGATCAATCATATCCATTAGTAAATTCTATCAGTCCACACTGTTAGTTAACTCCGTTATAGAAGGCATGTACTACATGACTAGATGACGTTAGCAATATTTATTGCACGTGCACATGGAGAAGATATGCAAATATTTTCCTCCATGTGCGAATAAATAAATTGTGATTATTCTCTCACCATGAATGTAATATGTGTACTCACCTAACCTATAAAGGAGAGCCGCATGGCATTCTCTTTTCTCTCTCTTCTAACAACCTATAAATAACACACACCACCCACATGTGGGGGATTTCAGATTTTTTTACTGTTATGCAACCCAAATCTAGAGAAAACTTGAGAGCTTCACTATTGTACTTGTTAATGGCTTTTGCATAGTAAATTAATACAAATCAATACTGCACATGTGGACGTAGGCACCATTTTGGGCCAAGCCACGTAAATTCGATTCTTATTATCTTTTTTACATCTCTCTATTATTTTCTGTAGTGTTTTTATTTTTGTAATTTTGATCGTTTATCTGTTATTTACTGATAATTAGTATATTATAGCTAAGACAACCAGTATACCAATTTTAGGCTATAACAGAAATTGATAAATTGTTGTGTTTGACGTTAAATATATTCCCTCCCATAGGGAGTCCAAAAAGCATTGGAATTTCTTCTTCTTGTATATTTAACAACCACTCTAGAACTCTAATATTTTTTTCTCAACATCACATGTTGATATAATGGAGAATATGTCATTGTAGCATTTTCTAAAAACTTTATTTCAAACAGGTCCATCATAGAATGCTTTGAATGGTGGATTCTTCATAAAAGCAATGTAATTCGCCTCAATGTCATTCTTGAAACTTTGTACCACCTTATTAATTGGTAAAAATCTTAACGTGATTTACTCGTGTCTTCATTCTTCATCTGATTAGTTTTGTACATTTCCTCCTATTACTTGATTTTCAAAGTCATTTTCATCACTAGAGCTTGCGTGGATCAATGTAGCAACACCCTGGTTATTTTCATTACATCAATTAATTATATTAGTGACTGTTAAATTTTAGCAATATCCGTCTTCTGTTTTTTCCATTCATGTAATTTAAATAATAAAAGACACATATTGCTATAATTTTATTAGAAATAAATGCATTATTAAATAATGGTGAGTTTAACAGTAACCATATTAAGTATTAGTGACTTCAACAATCACTAATATAATTAGTTTATGTAATGGAAATTATTACCTCAATAGACTAGTGTTATTACTTTAACAGTCACTACAACCCACTAGTTTGAATATGTATGAGAAAGTATTTCGTGCAACATAGTGAGTTTAATTGGCATCAATTGAACAAAACAGTGACTTTAACAATCAATACAACCCGTATAAATGACCATAATTGTAAGTAAACTAATCTTATTGATGAAATGATCATATCACATATGACATGTGCATAAAATGTATTAAATACAATTTCTAAACATTTAAAGACTCACCATAAATAATAAAGCAAAACACAGATAACAGATGCATCCAATTTTCTTTATCACATATAACATACCCTAATAATTACTTTATCACTAAATGCAGATGAAAAGGATTTTTAATATATATAAAAATTAATGTTTGCAATATAGTGACTTTAAATAACATTCTTAGTCCAAAGTAGTGACTTTAATAGTTACTGTAGTTCATAGCAGTGACTTTAACAATCACTAAAGTAAATTCAATGATTAAAAATGTATATAAAAATGATTAACTAGTGTTCATAAATAATTAGTGATTTATAAACAACAAAAAGTGTGACTTGTAACTTTATTGCACATAATATACCTATATAGCGTATTTGTCATATAAAACATAATGTGTAGTTACTTTATAAACTACAAGAAATTATGTTAATTACTTTATTAGTTAATAAAAATGAACAAGAGTTTAAATATGAGTAAAAAGTTTATTTATGAAATATAGTGAGTTAAATCTTTTTATACAATCACCAGAGACCAGATTAGTGACTTTAATAGTCTTGAGAAAGTTATTTATGCAATTTTTTTACAAAAATATGCATAAACAATTAGTTACTTTAAAACCATCATTAAAGGTCAATATCTTTATACACAACATACCTTATTATTGCATTTATCATAAAAACATACAATAACAGTTACTTTCAAGTAATCATGCTAGTGACTTCTTCAACTAATCCAAATGAAAAAGAATTTGAATATTCATGAGAAAGTAATTTATGTAATATGGTTTGTATATTGATGAAGTTATATTATAGTTAATGTAATGGACATAATGTATATGAAATATTAAATAACGACAAACATAACACATTTTTGTTGAGTATCGAAATATATTAAACAAGAGTGAACATAAGTGAATAATTTAGCTTCACATAAATATAATAGAACATGAATACTTTCATAGAGTATGGAAATATATGGAAATAATTACATGTAAACGATGAAATATGTTTTGAAAATCCCAGTTTTATATGTAAAGGCCTGGTTTTGGATGTAATATAGTAATTTTGCACTCCACATCAAGCTTATTAATGAAATAACATGAGAATAGCATTCTAACTATGAAGTGTGTTGATTTTGAACACTTAGAGTTTGAAATAAGCAGTTATTATAGTTTTGTTGTTATTCAATCATTTTAACACTCAATATATATATATATATATATAGTAGCATAATTTACTTGAAATAATATGAACGTATTGCATTTCAATCAAACAAAGAAATCGAAAAATACCCGACGTTTATTTGCAAGGATTGATTCAAAGAAGGAAGTTACGATTGATAAGCTTTAATATCAAGTTTGTTTTAGTTGTCATTGATAACTTCATATAATTTTGAAGATCTAGGTTAATTTTTGTAAATTCTCTTAACGGAATAACAAAAGCTTCCGAAATGAACATGAGTATTTGACGCTTGAAATATGTCCTAAAGAAGAGTTTAGTTGAGAGTAAAATTGTCTTTGTACAAAAAAAGGAATTGTTGTGATTAGTAGGGACTAAACGTGGCGCGTGAGAACATTTGGACTAATCCTATATTAAGACCATCGAAATATCATTTTGCTACTCTAAAATTAAAAAAATACAGTGTTGCTCCCCTATGATGTTGTTTTGCTGCAATGCAGTCAATATCAATTTTCTTCAAGCGACAACCAAGATCGTGTGACAATTCGATTGTCACTGAATCCATATGCACATATAAGTCACTTTCAGTATTTAAGCAACATTTCATCACTCGTCCAATGTCTCTCCATCTCATACTCTCTCAACCCTCTAAAGTCACGATGTCGATGAGGTTTGTTAGCGATCGACCCACCGAATAACACATTGCGAGTTCATCGCACGTGGCCCAGCGTGCCATTACTGATTTTGGATTTTCAAATGGGATGGATATTATCCATGCTTCCCCTATCCAATCATATTTGGATATACATTGCTCGCTTTTAACAACGAGGTATGTACATCGTTCATTTTTTATATTTACGTTTAATTTATTGGATTATTTAATCATTTAATTAAATTAATTTAGTTATTGATTAATATTTAATTAAATTAATTTTAATTATTGAACAGTTCAGTAATTTACTAAAAAAAATATTCGGTTGATTAGTAAATTGCTTTTCAATTGTTAGTAATTTGATTAGTTAATTTAAATTATTGAGTTGTATATTAATTTACAAAAAAAATTATTTGGGTGATCAATATATTACTTTTCAATTTTTATTAAATTAATTTAAATTATTGAATTGTTTAGTTATTTATTAAAAAAAATCAGGTGATTAAATAAACTTTATTATTTTCAGGAAATAAATGCATGAAAGCTTCATTTTGCATTAAGATAACTCTCTGAGGTTGCTCTGGTTAATATGATTGATTTGTACCAGTTGTCGCGTGTAATATTTAATATATTTTGACTGATCACAATTTATTTTTGCTATATTACTATTTTGATATGCATTAAAATTATTTCATTAACGTCGAACGAATTGCAGAGGCATTTGTGTGATTACATCATGAGTGGACATAGTTTGACAAAGGGGGTGCACAAGTAGACTTAAGATTGATACCACCGTACGAAAGCAAACTATGCAAAAAAAATTCTGACATGCATATTGACTTAGAGACAAGTCGGATGGAGCGTAATGTCTTGCAACAGTAGTAGAATAGGAAGGCTGAAAACATCTATGAATAGATGGAGTCATCATCCCGATTGATATGTCATAGATCCTGATCGTGCGGTGATAACGAACGCATCCTAATGTATTTTTATTTATCTTTTTTTTCAACGTTGTGAGACCAACAATTATTTTATAAATATGATCTCGACATTTTAATATTTCATTTTTGATGTATATTATTCGTCCAATACTATCTCTTTGATTTGTTTGTTTTATTTTTTAAAATTACCATATAGTAAACAAAGAGTAATGGTAACTCCTCCAAATCTTCCTCAAAATGATTTGAACTTTGTGCCTTAACGGGATTCGTACCACGTGATAATAGATGACACGTAAGTAAAAAAATGATGTGGTGTTCACATAAAATTTGGAAGAGATGCGTGAAAATTGTTTAGAACTCTAAGCATTTTGTGTAAACAATTTAGATTGAGATAAACAAATTTGTTGTTCAACATAACGATATCAAGTAGAGAATAGCAGGTAGTCGTAACACAAAATGTTTTCCCTCAAAATTAGACTTCCAAAATCCACCTACGACTTCCCTCTTCTCTCTCCCCACCCACTCAAACTCACCACCACCACCACCACCACCACCACCACCACTCCCACCCCACCACAATTAGACGACATCCTCAACACCGACCCACAAACTCTTCTCCAAAGCCACCAAATCCAATGGACCCCAGACCTTGTCAACAAAATCCTTAAACGGCTGTGGAACCACGGCCCCAAAGCCCTCCAATTCTTCAACCTCCTCCAACGCCACCCCACCTACACCCCCTCCTCCACCTCATTCGACCACGCCATCGACATCGCCGCCCGCATGCGCGACTACAAAACTCTCTGGACCCTTGTTGCTCGTATGCAAACGCTCCATCTCGGCCCCACGCATAAAACCTTCTCCATCATAACCGAACGTTACGTATCCGCCGGCAAACCCGACAAAGCCCTCAAACTGTTCCTCTCCATGCACCAACACGGTTGTCCTCAAACTCTCAACTCCTTCAACTCTTTTCTTGATACCCTTTGCAAGTCCAACCGACCCCAAATGGCTTACAATCTCTTCAAAACTTTCACACCAAGGTTTAAACCTGACATAATCACCTACAACATACTAGCAAATGGGTTTTGTTTAATTAAACGAACCCCCAAGGCATTGGAGATTTTGAAAGAAATGGTGGAGAGAGGTTTGGAGCCCACTCTCACCACTTATAACACGTTGCTTAAAGGGTTTTTTAGAGCCGGTCAGATTAAGGAAGCTTGGGGCTTTTTCTTGGAGATGAAGAGCAGGAAATGTGAGCTTGATGTCGTTACTTACACAACTGTGGTTCATGGGTTTGGTGTTGCGGGTGAGGTTAAGAGGGCGCGAAAGGTGTTTGATGAAATGATTGAGGCCGGTGTGCTTCCGTCTGTTGCTACTTATAATGCTTTGATTCAAATTTTGTGTAAGAAAGATAGTGTTGACAATGCTATACCGGTGTTTGACGAGATGGTGAGGAAGGGTTATGTACCCAATTCGATAACGTATAATTTGGTGATTCGAGGATTGTGTCATGTGGGAAAAATGGATAAAGCGATGGAATATTTGGGTAGGATGAAGGATGATGAGTGTGAGCCGAATGTTCAGACTTATAATGTTGTTATTCGCTATTATTGTGAGGATGGTGAAATTGAGAAGAGTTTGGAAGTGTTTGAGAAGATGGGTAGTGGGGAGTGCTTGCCTAATTTGGATACATATAACATTTTGGTTGGTGCAATGTTTGGTAGGAAGAAATCGGATGATTTAGTGGTGGCGGGGAAGTTGTTGATAGAAATGGTAGATAGAGGATTTATGCCTAGGAAATTTACCTTTAACAGGGTTTTGAATGGACTTTTGTTAACCGGCAATCAAGAATTTGCTAAAGAGATTTTGAGATTGCAGAGCAGATGTGGCCGTTTACCTCGTCAGTTTAGATTGTGAAGCTCATTTACCCACGAGGCATTAAAATTTTGCTCCAGCACTTTGTGAGATTAAAAACCCTTTGCTGTTACTTCAAAGAGTTAATGCGATTGTTGGAAGCTCTTCCCTATAGATTAGAGGGTGGTGGAGTACTTGTTGCCACGTGATGAGTAACTCAAGAAAGTAGCTTTAGCTTCCATGGCCTACTATCGCAATGGGCAAGGAGGTTGAAACTTAAAGTGGTGTTCTCGACATGGGCGGACGCAAGAAGAACACATGGTGGGCAGCTGCCCACCTTGTCTTTTGGGCAAAAAAAACTTCAACGGCAAATTTAATTTGTAAATTAAATTAGTAATATGTAAAAGCCCACCTTATCAAAAATCTATTAGCTAGCCTTAGCTCTACTACTACTCCTATCCATAATTAATAATTAATAAAAATTAAGACAAATTAACAATTGTAGACGGAGATCGAAAAAATCACAAAATTAGTATCTAAAAAGAGAGTAGTGTGGTGTTTTTTCCCAATGTTAGTTTAGTTTGAAATAATTTTTCATATGTTGAAATTTCAGTTTGCTTTGTTTTTTTGGTGTAAAAGTCTGAACTTTTTTTGGTGTAAATATATGAACTTGCTTTGTTTTTTTAGTGTAAAGATATGGACTTGCTTTGGTTTAATTATTTGTATGTTAAAATTTGAGTTTGCTTTATATATTTTTTTGTAAAAATTTCATCGTGCCTTTATTTTATTTTATTTTTGTATAAAAATCTGAACTTGATTTTTTTTTCGTGTGTAAAAATTTGAATTTGCTTGCTTTGATTTAATTGTTTTGAATGTTAAAATCTTGTTTTGATTTTTTTGGGTAAAAATCTGATTTTGCTTTTATTTGATTATTTGTATGTTTAAATCTCATTTTGCTTTCTTATTTTTTTGGTGTAAAAATCTGATCTTGCTTTTATTTATTTTCTTCTAGTTATGCTTAGGTACTTCAAAAAAATGCCTCGTCTTGTAAATATCGTGATCATAAATTTCTTCAAAGAGATCAAGGAGGGTTAAGGCGATTTAATTTTTCTTGGTTTGATGAACACCCAACTTGGTTAGAACATAGTGTCCACAAAGAGGTCGCATATTGTTTTTGTTGTTATCTTTTCAATGTGATTGGTAAGGAGTATGTGGGTGGTTGTGATGCATTTTTTTATAGAGGGGTTTTCCAATTGGAAGAGGAAAGACAAAATCCAATTACATGTTAGGTTTCCCACTGCCACTCATAACAATACTTTAAAAAATCCAATTACATGTTTATTGGTGACCACAAACGAGCGTAGGTGCATAAAATTAAGAATTTTGATATGTATCTTCCTTTTTTAACAAAGGAGAAACGCATGTTGAGGAGCTATGGATTATTCAATAAGAGGAAAGAGAACACTATTCATGAATAAGAGTTGTAAAAGGGTTGTTTAAGTATAAATAGAGGTGTAACCCATATAGGTATAGTGATAACACTTAACCCGAATACCCTTGATGATCACATAATAAACATACAAACACAATTTAATGACAACTCAGATTGAACCCAAACTAAAGTGTACCCAAAATCTGTTGTGGGTATAACATCTCTCATCTTTCCCCTTCCTAACCGACTTATTTGTGGCGACGTCCGAGACGAAAGCAACTGTGTCAGAACGTCATTCGAGCAAGTGCATCTCGCGGAAGAAAATAAAGGTAGTGAATACAACAATCCTACTAGTAGGGCTTTATATCAAGAACGTCAACGGAAGAATGCAGAAAACCCGCACAGATCCTAAAGACTATAGAACCTGATGCTCTGATACCACCTGTGACAATCCGCTCAAAATAATAATGGGTGGCCAGCCCTATACTACATTAAATCAGGTATCTCAGATGGCTCAGTCTCAACATCAACTGACGATACTAAATAATATAAGGCTAACTACTCGAAACTATTAAAAGCGGATGCCAAAAAACTAAATAAAGCATACAATGGAAATCAAGCCAACTATGTACAGCTACTAACAAAGGTAAAATGCACAAATATGATGATGAGAGAAAGTACTAGTATAACGTGAAATGCGTATATACAAATGAATATACCCGAATAAGCTGTCGGGTCACAGACAGTACAACGTCCAAGGGGAAGAAATATAAACAAATATAAATAACTCTAAAGTGTAATCCCGATGTACACAATGAATCCTGTCTAGATTTACAAAGAAATAGAGAGCGACTAAAATCTAAGTCCCGCAACAGTCTGCACCTGTTACGGCTCCCATGTTAGAGCTCGAGTTGTAAAAATGTTTAGCAAGTGTGTTAACCTTGCATAATAAATATAAATGTACTTATTTCATAATTAAAGTGGAGTCGCACTCTCGTGAAAACCCGGACTCACCTCTCATCTAACAACGCGCACCTATTCGCGTCCTAGAATCTTAATTAAGTTACCCCACCCATAAGGACAACCTATCTTTTAGCAATACCCTGAAATTCTTCCAATTCTAATCACACTCAAATTATTTTACACATAAGTGCTATATTAGGCTTAAATAAATTTCGGTTTATAATTTAGTCAGTTATAATTCTTAATACGTTACCCATTTACATTAGGTTTCAATCATATGATTTAATCTCTAAATGACAAGCATACAACTTAATAAGGACAAACCTTCTCTCCACTCTCAACATTGCACTATGTTTCGTGCGTGGGAAGTCTTGCAAAGCGAAATCCAAACAAGGAACCCCCCCCCCCCCAATACACTACTCCTTGACAATGTCGATCGTGGGGATCCATCATGTCATCCACACCATCATACTACTAATACATAAGTATAAAGGACAAAACTTCTCACTACTCTCAACATTGCACTGTGTTTCGTGCGTGGGGCATCTTGCAAAGCCAAATCCAAATAAGGAACTCCCCCAATACACTACTCCATGACAATGTCGATCGTAGGGATCCATTATGTCATACACAAAATTCTACTACTACAACTACCTACAAATACAAAGGACATAACTTCTTTCTACTCTCAACAGGGCACTGTGTTTCGGCGGGGGGCGTCTCGCAAAGCAAAATCCAAACAAGGAACCCCCCGATAGACTACTCATTGACCGTGTTGATTGTAGGGATCCATTATGTCATCAACATAAACATGCTACTACTATTTGTATTACTAACTAAGAGTAATCCCAAAATCTCCAACAAATATCCTTGGGTTGATATAACCGAAATATTCCTTAAGTGCGATACATCAACCCCCAATAATCTGGTACACCATAATCATCCAAGATGTACACCATAGAAATTTCATATCCTTTCACCTACAGGATATATATATATATATATATATATACAACCATTCATTCCCATAGCCAAGTGTACATATCATATATAATGTACAATGGCCATACAAATAATATACCCGGCTATATACTGTCGATATACTGCACCGTGTTATCATCTTCCAGTTCCCTTCTCACGTAGCATACTGGGGACCACCTGTAGTACTAAAAGGCACCTACCTCGTGATCAACATACACACGCGTCTGGGAAGCGGTCATAGTTCCTAATCGGTCAATGAGACTAAACATACCCATCACGTCTCACCCCCCCCCCCCCCCAAAAAAAATGTAAATCACATAATAACACAAGGGACACTATGACCTGGGGAATATCCACACACTGCTCATCGAGCCAGGGTGCTCACCCTCATCGCGCAACTTCCCAATGATAGCATGAGCGGGGTTTGCTTAACCATACGAATATATATATCATTCACATGCACAATATATATACATCTATATGATTACATCATATATCTAAATCTTCATATACGGTTTACATATTCACGCTATGAGTATATACATACGTTCATATCTATACAAATATATATACATACTATCTCTCAATGTATGTATAAAACTTACAAACTCGACTATTAACATCCTACAAATCTTCAATATAAAAGCCATAACTCCAATCATAATAGCTGAATTCTTTATATGAATTCGATCTCTCACTTGAAGCATATTCATCCATTTCTCCTATGATATAAATAATATTCCAACATAGATATTTCTCCAACATTAAGGTTATCAACCAAAGTTTAGTGTAGGTAACAATTACTACGCATCACATCTATATCCAAAAGTACATCAATATCTCTAGTACTAATTCTATCATTGGCATACATATAGCTAATAGTCTATAAACCTAAAGATCAATCTAAACTTCATCTCCTGATTCCATCACTTAGGGAAAATACTACACTTATATATAATCACTATCCCGATTATGGTTCAATCAATCTTATGAACCCCTAAATCTTATTGCGCTTGCAATCGATTCCTTAAGTCAAACATTACTAAGAATACGCGACCACTCTCCCTCGTCGGTCCCCAATCTTAATTTAAATAAAATCCTATCACTATAAATATTTGGCACAACCTCGGCCTACGATTTCATGTCGTACCCTCATAACTCTCTCTCTCAAAGGTACCTTAACCTTACATCATAACTAGGCTCACTTTTGATCTATAATTAGGATTCCTATCCCCAATGAGGTTTCTCACTATCTCTACACACAACTCCAATGTATACATATATATATATATATATATATATATTCCCAAATTATTCCAAAAAGTCCCCATAATCATAAGATGTGAGAAACCCCTTATGTTTATGTGTCTCCAAAACATATCTCTTACATCATAAAAGAAGGTCCCAAATCATTAAACCCAATCAAAAAGGGTTAGAGATCATTATAGAAAAATTCAATAAAACAGCCCTGTTTTCGAATCGATTCGGCCTGGCCCGAATCGATTCGGTCTCAAGGGCGAATCGATTCGCTCCAACTGCGAACCGATTCGGTCCAAAGGACCTGGGACTTTGTCTCAAGCCAAATCGATTCGCCTTGGGTCCGAATCGATTCGATCATGCAGGCATGCCACTTTTGCCTAAGCCGAATCGATTCGTTTAGGGGGAGAATCGATTCGGGTCTGCAGAACCCTAAAGGTCTCTTCTCCTTCACAAAAACCCACGAATTCTAAACCCTAAAATTTCACTTCTAACCCCCAAACCTTCATCATATCATGATTCTACTCCTATAAATCATCCCAAAGTTGATCCCAACCATTTCTACACCATTAAACCCATATATAAACATCAAATTCAAGATTTAATCTCTAAAAATCTAGGTTTTGTTATTAATACCCAAAATCCAATATTCTTATCCCCAAATTATGAAATGAAATACACAAATGAAATATTTAGCAAGATTCAACACTTGCCTCGAGCTTGTATAGGTTGGATCGCCCTCGGGATCGCGTTTGGGCCGGAGTCTCCAAGCTTTTTCTCCTCTCTCTCTTCCTTTCTTCTTCTTTATTTATTCTTTTCTCTTTTCTTTCTATCTCTCTCTTTCTCACAAATGAGAATGGCTTGATCCGTAAGCCTTTAAATCCCTTAAAACATAAGTTCCAGTTTTAAATGTTAATACACACTTTAAATGACTCGTTTACTCCAATTCGAGTCAAACATACTTAAAAATATTTTAGGACCGAAATAAAACCCAATGACAATCATTTTGACTATCTCGACCCATTCGGAACCAATGGTACACTCAAAATCCTCGTCCGATAAACTTTAAAACGTCTTCATTTTTGGACTTCAATTTCCAAATTTTAGAATTCTCCAATTTAAATAAATTTTATTTCTCCCGAAATTAAATTTCGCAGTCCCAAAATCATGGGGTGTTACAGAGGTATATAGGCTAGGGTTCAAGTCAATAACCCAACACCCCTTCAAGGGGTAATATTTTCTTTCACTTTATCCAATTTAAGATCACCAAGAAATGGTCGTAAAGCCATGTGATGACAAAGAAGGGTTTGGATATCGCAAGCGGACTCACCCTTCATTAAATAAAAACTTTCATTACAAGAACAAAATAAAAGTACATTCATCATCAACATTACTTATTGATAACAAAACAAAAACTTTCATGATCACACAAGGATATTCAAAAGGAATTGGTGTCTAAACTTCCTAGCAAATCCAGGTCCATCTCCTCTGAAAATACCATGTCCCCTGAACTGCTACTCGCGTTGGCTACTGCTCATTCTACCCAAACTTCTTCAAAAAATTTGGCATCTTGATATTGTATTTGAGTGATACACCGGAACTCCCCTGACCTAGGGGAAGTTAGTCCAAACAACCTGTGAAGTCTCGATTTCCTGAGAGCTATGACATCTCTAATAGTCTCCCATAACCACAAGAGGTACTTATCTCATAGATTAGTTGCAATAGTGACAAATAAACCCATAGGAGCGGGAAAAAAGAGTGGCACATCACTTCACTAGAGATCGAAATCACGCTCACCAAGTAGGGAGTAAGAGGCTCTATGGAAAACAAGCACCATACTATAGGAGGAACATCATATTGCCAACCATAATGGAGCATCAAGCATTGGGGAAGGTAGAAAGATGTAAAGGGCAAGGAGCAAAATCAAACATAAAGAAAAGGGCCCATGGATAGAGGACGAGCCGGAGTCACCCAACATAGAAGGAAACAACGAATATGGAATGAGCAGAGTCAAAGAACCAGTACACCCACTCTTCTTCAGTATCCATAAAGTGCAGAATTAACTCATGAGAAATAAAGTTGAACAACATGTAATGGGAATACAAAGGATCCTCAACCTCTCAAGAAACCGTATATACAGAAGTAACGGGATTCCCCAGAGAAATAGACATTCCTGAAAATGATAAGTAGGCTTACCATTAAATGTCATCTAAAATAAGTGGCATCGGGCTTCTTACCTCCTTCATCTACAAGACCGCATCATCCACATCGAGGTAGACACATTTAAAACATGTGACCAAGAAGAATTGGGACACTAGGTCCAAGGCCAATGCACCTTTACGATAACCCCTCTACCTCTGTCTAGGAGCAATCATACAAGAAGAATGCGACCACAACCATAAAGTCAATGCCTTCATTCGCGATGAACTCGCGAGCCGTGAGATGATCCATTTCCATCATTTTAGCTGGGGAGAAAATACTCTCTCGATGGAGGTAAAGATCTAAAAAATCCTGGTGAACGACATACCCTATTAAATTACTATAATCTTCAAAGGTGGGACAAACATCCTTTAGAGAAAAGAGAAAGATATGGTTTTACGGATTATAAAAGTGAGGTGCAACCTTTAGGAATATCCAGTATATTGTGTTGATCGTCCAAGACAACACATGTATTATACCATAACACTCCAAGACAAGAAGTGACCGGTCATCAAAACTGTGGATAAAGGAATTAAGTTGGTGACTAAAAGCGACTTGAAGATCACAACTGGGAATGACCATTTTGAAGACTACAAAGAATACAAAAGATTGTTTTACAAGACTATAAGCTGAATAAACTAGAAATGTGAGTCCCTAAGCCCAAAATCCCCCTTATTTAGAGGGAAGAGCACAAAAGTTAAAAAGGATAGACCCGTCCTCCAAGCAAATATTCTGGACTGATCGATCCGGTATGATGTGTGCAAATCCTACAACTTGCATTGTGGGCTTGCAACACACAACTATAGTTTGATGTGCCAATCTGAAAACATAGCAACTGTTTGGCAATCTAAGATTTTGGGAATAAGATTATTTCCATTTTGATCTTATAAGATTTCATCCATGAAGATAATAACTTCTGGAGTTAACCGACTTATGAGAATAAGGGAGGAAACGACGACCTATCAATTTAGGATAACTACCATAATAATTGAGTCCTACACGACTCCATTAATTTTCTTTTATAAATGTAACCCTAGCCCCCGGGAAAAGGGGACATAATCACAAACGTTTAAACTACAGTAATCGAAAAAAAGAAACTCCCAATGATTTAGTCACATTATGGAACCACATAAATATTGTTCTCGTGTGAGTGTGCATAATTTATTTATTCTACTTGGATAAAACCGTGTTGAATTATAACCAATAGGATTTTATCACCTATAGTTGGCGCCTTCTGGGGGGAACAAGTTTCCTCTTTCAACCATACCAACCGAAGATAATCTTGTCTCATTCACATAGTGCGCATTCCACATCTCATGATGATATCAAAGACAACCATAACGGGCACTCATCTCATAGGATCAGGTCAGTATTACATTCTAATAGGAACCACAATACCCCACGATCTTGTTATCATCCATGCGAGGAGAAAATGGTAGAAAATAATGAGCCCCTATGGTATAACTAGATATCGTGACTCATAAATGCTTACAAGCATCGTATTTGCGAACAAAAGGTGACCACGTTCTACCAATAGGAGGATAATGCCCGTCTCTAATGTCGTCTAGAGAGGATGGAATAAAAATTCCATATGGACAAACGCAAGTGTCATGAAATTGCCCACACCCCTAGTCAGGAGAGTAAGACTCGCAACCGAGAAGGAGTGATCAAGACCATTCATGCTAGAAAATATCACCAGACATAAGAGATCTTCGTGATAATCGAAAAAAGATCCTTTGTAATCTTATATGGAGGGAGATGGATGACCATCTTGCTTACCGAGGACTTTGAACCACCTAAGAAGTTCATTATGCTTATATTCAAGATATAAAATGGTAAGACGTACCCCACCAACCATGTTCGTCAGTACCATCAAGTTATGACGCTGTGAAATAAAAATGGGACCCTCATGTGCCTAATCTTTTCTTATAGTTTGAGGGATGTAATGCAAATTTGGTTTGAAAATTTATCACATCAGTCCATATCCATCTTCAAACAACTCGTAGAGGCCTTCACAATGAGGTTCATCACCGATAGCACCTATCCAAAGAGGATGGAATCCTTCCTCATGCTGAAGAAGAATCCCCAGGAAACTTTGCACGAGTATGCTCGGTGATATTGAGAGATCTACAATGAGGTGGAAGACTGATCTGATCAGGCAGCTGCCTCATTCGAGATTGGCCTACCGAATAATTCCATATTGAATCAATCCCTCAATAAGAAGGAAGCGACTGCTATCGATGACTTGATGTCTCAGATTTAGAAGTACGCTAAAGTGGAGGACTTGGTACAAGACACACAACACGATAATGGCTGACTAAGGTGAGAAAAATGGAGATAATGAGGTTTCTCCCAAGAAGGGGGTGGGGGCAAAAAGAAGAATGAAGAACCTAAGGGCGATGTGAAGTCACCCCCAATAAGGATCATCGCACCATTAACATTGTTTTCAAATAATAAATATATAAGATCTTGACCAAGATCAAGGATGAAAAATATTTCAAGTGGCCAAGGAAGATGGAAGGACACCCCTCAAAGAGAAACTCTACCCTGAGATGATCCTATCACAAGGAGCAAGCGAACAAGATAGATAATTGCAAGGCACTCAAGTAGCATTTAGAAGAATTGGCCCAAGCAGGATACCGGTATGACTACATCGAGAAGAATAATTCCAAAGGTCATGTTGAGCGTGACCAAAAGCTAGATAATTTCTTGGCAGATGATTATATGGGACATGAATTCACAGTCATCCATGGGGCCTCAAGCCCTAACAAAATCAAAGGAAATGATGTGAGGATGGAATTAAAGAAGATCATTGTTATAGTAAATGCCTTCCAAATTAACCCGACCAATCCCGCTATTGGCAAACGTCATCTCCCAGAGGAAATAAAGTATTCCAAGCACATTATTTTCATCAAAGAAGACCTGGTCGAAGTGAGAACTCCACATCATGATATGCTAGTAATCACACGCAAGATTTCTAACTAGGATGTGGATAAACTACTAGTGGATCAGGTAAGCTCCTCAGAGGTTATTTACCTTAAGTTATATAACCAACTTAACTTACAATTAAAATATCTGAAGAAGGCGATCATCCCTTTGGTCAGATTCGTCAAAAAAATGATAATACCGCTATGAAAAGTTTTACTTCCAGTACGAACTAGGAGTACCTCAAAGTTAATTAACTTCCTAGTCATAGACTTCAAATCACCATACAGTGCGATCTTCAGGAGATGATGGATCCATGTGATGAAGGGAGTTCCATCTACCAACCATAAAAAGCTCAAATGCACTACGGACATAGGGATAATGAAGATATGTGGAAATTAAGCTTCTGCTCGACAATGATTTATCACGGCCATCAGACCTATGAAGGAGAAGAAAAATGAAAAGGTGGAGAATACGTAAGGTTCTACCCCTCCAAATTATAGCTAAAGTATGGGAGATCGAGGGTAGAAGACACAAGGGTCGCCCCCGCCAATAGAGTCGCCGATAGAGTCACATAACCATTGAAAGAAGTTGTGTTCGATGGATTTCACCCACCTAAGAAATTTTTAATTGACAGCTTGCTCACTAATCACGAAAAGGAAGAACCAGTATCTTTACTCAAAGATAACCAAGATATTTTAGCTAAGAAATCATATGATATGTCTGGAATTGATTCCGAACTGATGTGCCTTAAGATTCATGTGGACTCGACATTCCCACCAATCACATAAAAGGCACAACGAATAACCCCCGAAAAGGCAAAAGCAGTGAAATAAGAGGTTGGAAAACTTTGAAGGCAAGGTCGATATAAGAAGTTCAGTTCCCCAAGTAGTTTTGAAGCCCGGTTGTGGTTAAGAAGAACAATGGGATGTGGAGAGACGGTAGAAACATCACTTACCTGAATAACTTCCCCTTACCGAAGATCGACCAGCTAGTCGATGTTATTGCTAGCCATGAGTGGATGAGGTTTTTAGACGTTTATTTTATCTATCATCAAATCCCTCTATCCGGGGCCGACAAGCAAAAATGTCTTTCATCACTACTATTGGCCTTTATTGTTACAAAATCATGTTGTTTAGACTCAAGAACACAAGAGCGACCTATAACAGCTAGTCACCAAGATGTTTAAATATCAGTTGGGTGATACTATGGAGGTGCACATAGATAATATGCTCGTGAAAATCCAACAAAAGATGACCACCTTTCATATTTAGTAAAGATGTTTGAGGTCCTCCGGTACTATAATATGAAACTCAATGCAACTAAATGCTCTTTTGGGGTTTAACTCAAAAAAATCGTAGGTTATCTTGTAAGACAAAGAGGGATTGAGGAAAATTTCGATTAGATCGAGGCCAAAAAGGACCATCCAACCACCCAAGACTGTAAGAGACATCCAAAAACTGACAGGGATGTTCACAACACTTAATCGGTTCATCTCCAAGTCATTTGAGAGATGTTGACCATTCTTTCAGCTATTAAGAAACAAGAAAAAAAGGAGTCAAGAATGATGAGTTCTCAAAAGCACTTGAAGAGAACAAACACAATCTCAATCGACCTCACCTACTCATAGTTCCAAACATAGGGGATCCAATTTAATTATATCTATATCCAACCATACAGTTAGTTCGGTCTTGATCTGCGAGAATGAAGGACAAGAAGCCCCAATTTACTACGTCAATAAGATATTTCTAGATGCCGAGACGTAGTACCTCCCGTTGAAGAAATGATCATATTCTCTTATAATAGCCTCGTGTAACTTGAATCACTATCTTGAGGTGCACTCCATCATAGTTATAACTTTTTTTTCCATTAAAGTCAATCCTTATAAAGACCAACCTCTCTGGATGGATGTCCCAGTGGTCAGTGGAATTAAGGAGGTTGATACCCACTATCAACCAAGATTTGCATTGAAAGGATAAATTTTTCCAGATTTCATCGTTGAGTTCATCGGGGAGCATCAACTAGAGGAGGAAGTTAGGCTTAGTGGTTAACCAAATATGGAAGAACCTAACCATTATGATAGATGGATTCTCTATGTGGATGGAGCATTCAGTACCAAGGGAGATGGAGTGGGGATAGTACTAATTACCCTAGATCAGACCGTCCTCAAATAAGTGATATGACTTGTCTTCGAGGAATCAAACAACAAAGAGAAATATGAGTTTCTTATCAGATGGTTGAGGAAAGCTTTGTCTCTTAGCTTTAGTCACCTTGATGTATTCTACGACTCAAGGCTAGTATTTAATCAAATGTTAAGAGACTATATTCCAACATAAGAACACATGTCAGCCTATCTTGAAAAATATTAGGAGGTGATTGCCTAGTTCAAACATGTCCAGATCCAGCAATTCCTTAGGGGAAGTAATATCCACATGGATACCTTAACCATTTTGGCCATAGCTGTCAAATTTGACCTCAAGAGGGTGATACTGGTGGACTATTTGGAACATCCAAGCATTCATAGAAATATGGCACCAACTAAGTGCTCATCGTTCAAAAAGCTCCCAGCTGGATGGACCCAATAATCAAGTATTTTCGAGAAGATTTGTTACCCACGGACAAGAGGGAGGCTCGCTAGATTAGGGTGAAAGCTGACCATTTTTATCTATCTCCCTCAGGAAATATTTATAAAAGGTCTTTTATGGGTCCACACTTATAATGTGTACATCCCATCGATGTCATCCAAGTTCTATATGAGCTACACGAAGAAATTTGTGGAAGTCGTGCTGGTGGAAAATTTCTATCATTTAAGGAAATAAATGAAGGTATGACATCTCCTACATAAAGAAATGCAAGAAGTGTCGGTTGCTCTAACTAATACTTTATTAGCCGGCTAACGAGATCAAGTCTTTGACCAACCTATGGCCATTCACTCAATGGGAGTTAGACATTATGGGTTCACTTCCCCAACACCTGGAAAATAAGAAATATCTCTTTATCAGCATAGACTATTTCACTAAGTGGATCGAGGCGTAACCTTTGGCAAACATAATAAATTTTTACATGATAAAATTTATCTATAGTAACATCATAACTCATTTTGGTGCACCAAGAACGCTCATCACTGACAATGGAACACAATTTGAGAGCGACCATTTCTAAGATTTATACAATAGTCACGCTATCAAGCATTACTACATTTCATCTGGCTTACCCTTAGAGTAATGGGCAAGATAAAGCTTCCATAAAATGGTCCTTAATGGAATAAAGAAAAGATAGGGAAGTCAAATGGCGCATAGGTGTACGAACTCCCTCACGTCCTTTGGGCATACTGAAAAACCCCATGAAGGTCGACTGGGGAAACACAATTTTCCTTAGCCTACAGAATGAAGTCCATAATACTGCTAAAGTCCGTATTGAAGACCATAAGAATGAGTGTAGCCAATTAAAACATGAACAATGATACCATCATCGCAAAACTTGATAGGTAGATGAAAGGAGGGAACAAGCCCTTATAATATTGGTAGCCAACCAATAAAAATTGGCAAGGCAGTACAATAAAGATGTTGTTCGAGGAAGTTTCAGGTCGAAGACTACGTCCTAAGGAAGATCGTCGGCAGTGAGAGGAAGTCATCAGATGGGATACTAGGACCTAACTTGGAAGGACCATTTAGAGTCACTAGAGATGACCTCCAAAGTCCTATCATTTGGAAACAATGGAGTGCGAGGAGATACCTCAGGCTTGGAATGCTACCAAACTTAAATTTTTATACTTTTAAGCACCAAATTTATGTTTTTAATGCAATTTTATTTTGTCATTAGCTCTTTACATTGGTTACTTGACTTTTTACCACTTTATTTAATACAATTTTATTGATTATTTCAAATGATAAGACAGTGTTAATGCAAGTTAGCTAAATTTTGTCCGACCAATTACTGTCTCGATGCCTTATTTATTTGATTGCTTTTAATCTCTATATTAAGGTTACATATTTCATCATTATTAACATGAAGACATAATGCATTTCCCTTGGTAATAAAAAGACCTACGGGAAAACCCTAGGCACTAAGTAGTCCGACTATGTTGGTTGAATAAATTCCTAAAAGGGCGAAAAGCCCAACTAACAAGTGCATTCTCACCACAAGTTGGTTTTAGTCTTAAGGTAATTTGATGACACGTCCTAATAGGTAAGACAAAAAGATAGATTCTATGCATAATTGAAAAGGGAGAATGCAAACATAAGTTGTAAATAAACAAAGCTATTTTCATGTAATTCAAATTTTTGGTAGTTACAAAGTTGATTGCAGTCAATCGATTACAAAAGGAACGAATGGAGATAACATTATATTTGTCGACCACTTGACATCCCGACTCTGTATGATGGCCAATTAGTCTCTAGATTGGGTCATAAATCATCATCACTATCATGATTGACCAAAAAATCCTTTATTAGCTGACCGCATCAACAGACATCCACGACTCTTTGCTTCCAAATGGAGGGAGAATAATCAAGACAGAGTCCACCCCATATGAGTACCATAGTTGAGATTCTCAAGGAACCTTGAGGACTGCCAGGGTGTTCAACCATCCATACTTATAGGCCACTTGTCTTGCCTAATTTAGGGGCATTAGGGCAACAATCCAACCCTCATCATAACTATCGACCTAGGCCACCTTTGGAAGTGATGCCCCAACATCTTAATCCTCTGGTACATCCCCTTTATGTTTGACTCATTTTACTCAAAATCATTCTCAGCCTTACCAATCTCATGCCTTAGCACAATGTTCTCAGTTTGGAGAAGGCCAACTATGTTTATTATTTATTCCATCTCGGGTTGGAGACTCGTGATCTTTTTTGTCTTGTCTCTATAGTGACTCATCGCTATATGCAACGCCTAGTGAACAACCATAAAGTCCGTCTGAGATCGATCTGAATCCTCATACCCAAGAACAAAGTCCAAGTAATTATTTTCTTGGACCATAATCACAAAGGCCAAGAGATCATTAAACCATAAGAATAAATAAAGTACGTCTAACATCTAAGGTAGCCACAACACAAAACATACACAAGAAAAGTATAAAGAACATAACCGATCAAGACATGATAGGAGCAAAAGAAATTCCATTTCATGCAAAAAATTACGGGGTATTGGTAAATAAAAGGAAGGACATTAAAAACTACAAAAAAAAAGCCTAGACAATATTGTTGTCGCTAGAAATTGGTATTGACTAGATCTTAGCTAAATTATATCAATAAATTAGCAGATAAACTAGTTAAGAGACATAATACTAAAATACTAACACACAATTGAGATATAGAGTAAATTGAAAAGGAAAAAGAAATAAATTTATATGATTCGGCCAAAATTGGTACCTACATCCACATGTGTAGTTATCTCTATTCCTGTTAATGGACAATCTCTATGGAAATGAAGTTAATTTTAAGCTCTCTCTACAATCAGGAAGCATAACAATATAAATGTCTCATCCTCATATGAGGTTAATGGGATGCTATTTATAGTCTATTAGAGGTGAGAGAAGAGATGGACACGTGTCTTGCCTTTATAGGTTTGGTGAGATTAAATTTTACAATCTATGTTAGGGAATAATCACTAGTTAGTTATGACACATGGGGGGAGGTTATTAGCATCTCTTCTTCTGTTGCACGTGTATCCAGCTGCTAAGTCATCCCGTCACAAGGTACATGCCTCTCAAGATATTGTCAACTAACGTAGTTACTTGATTCTGTATCACGAATGAGCCAAGCTCATATTATGATCTCGACTTCTCTTTTACGTGTGTCACCTAAATTGGGTTATCTCCATGTCAAGCGTCGCCTTCTGATTGGTCCACGAAGTCTAACATATTTAGGGTACAATAGTATCCCCCAAGACTTTACTTACGATTTTAGTTGTGTAGCAGATCTCTTGGAGAGTTGTGCCTTCTAGGGATATACTCAGCAATTGGAATGAATAAAGTTTTTATGTGATCCATTATTTGCTCGATCTATTTACCTCGTCTCGAGCCGAGCCAATTTCCTTGTGCAACTTCAAAATTCTTGGTATTGTATCTGCCACATGTCGTCCATTCGCTGGATCGCCAAATAACCACTAGTGCGCATGTGCTTGGGCAGTGCACATAGTTTTAAACCGTTAAGGAATTTTTCAATGTGACATACATAACTACTGTCCCAATGTAATCATTACTATTTTTAGACTACTTAAACCTCCTTTTTTCAATTATTGGTCCTTCCAATACCTAAAATACTTGTTGCCTAAGAGTGATGGAGAACCCAACCTTCGTTTCTAGCAACCTTCATTGTATCAAAATCTACCACTTTTTCTCCGGTTGTTATGGTTTTCAATCGTTGTTTCCCTTCTACTATTCATTTCTACAAACTCCAGCTATCTTTTTTCCATTTTCTATGATTTTCCTGGGTTGATTAGTTTTTTTTCTTAATTTTATTTTGAAAAATTTTCTATTTGCGGTTGTATCTTATGCGATTGGGCTATAATTTTGGGGTTTGTAGGTGCATTTGTGGTTGCTTTTTCTTTTTAGGTATCCATTAAGTTGGTTGGCTTAGGATTCCCTAAATTTCTAGGGTTTGAGGTTTTCCTTCTTTTCTCTATTTATAGTCGGTAACATTACTATGTTCTCTCTTTACCCCTTAATTTTGGCCTTTTATGAGCACTGATGAGCGTGTGGAAAGGATTTTGAGGCAACTTTGTGAAGCGAATGGTAATAACCCAGAACATTTAAGACATGTACCTTTAGCCGTTGTTCCGCCACCTTTTACTGAGGGAGGTCTTTTAAGGACCCTTGGGTTATAGAATCTTACCCGTCTGAGTCTATTGAATTGTCTCCTCAGCCCCAAACATTAAATATAACAAGTTCGAGTTCATGTCCTCATAAAGATTGAACGGCGGTGGTAGGTTTGATGATGGAGGAAGGAACTAGGCAAACATAATACCGTTTGACTCCATTACTCTCATCGGATATTCGACAAAGGAGGCCATTTTCTCTCGTTGAGAAAACAGGATTATACGGATTACTCGCATATTTGTCCAAACGCAAAAATTCACTTTTTTGCAGATTTTACCTTGATTTAATTTAGTGGGCATGCAATAAAGTTATAATGCCAAATTCCAAATCAACGAGCAAGAAGAATTTGAGAAAAAATATGTTTTGACCAAAACTTAGATTTTAGCACTGTTAAAGAGTTTGGCAAATTTGGTTACTTACAGACTACTTAGAGCTCCACCAAGTATAATGCACATGTCTTCAACTCTTCAATAGATACGACAAAATATAGCACCATCTACAGGAAGCAACTCTATCAACCGATCGACCTTAAGAATATTCAATTCCTTTATTCTTCAACAGTAGAGCCTCGAATCCACAATTCAGTAGTAGAGAAATACCCTACAAGGGTTTTTGAACTTGTAATTTATTCTTCTTGATTTGTAAAAGTGATCCTAAAAAATCCAAGGGGTTTGGATAAAAAAGAGTAGGGATTGGACATAAAAAGAACTCTAAAAAGGCTTAGGAAAAAGTCTAATCTCACATCTATATTTATAGGGAAAGTTGTTGCAAAGAGATAGGCATTAGAGATTTGTAGAGATATGTTATAGAAAATAAAAACTCCCATAATCGTTCGAATGAACTGGCACCTCGTTCGAACGCAGTACCCTATCTCATTCGAATAGTTTCCAATAAAATTTCAAATGACATTCCAGAGCATACCCAAAATGTGACGTTTCAGAACTCGTTCGAATGTGGGAAACTCGTTCAATGACCCTATGCAACTCGTTCAAATGACATATCCATCTCGTTCTAATGAATTATCGATATTTCAATTTTTTTCTAAAAACTCATTTTAAAATATTTTAAAAACTCTTTAATGCAGACACTTTTAGAATAACCAATTGATAGTTAAAGTCTTGACCAAACCACCTCATAAATCTTCCGAATGTCGTTGAGACGAACAATCTCCAATCTTTCGAATGTCATTAACTTCTTCTCTTCGAATACGTGAATGTAGTCATGATGGTGAAGTGGGGTGTAACGAGATAAGCCAAATAAAATAAAAATTGAGCAATTTTAAAACCCGCTCTTACAAATCTCCCCCTTTGTCTATTACACTAAAAAACACAAACCGAAGCCAAATTGACCCCTAAGACAAATACAACTAATACCTTCCCAAATCAAGAAATGAAAATACATAAATGTATAAGTCTTCAACTGAAAATCTTCATCTTGTGTGGTCCATGAAATCATCCTCAAGGCGAAATGAAATACACACATGAGACAAAAGAAATATAGTGATAAGTACGAATTTAAAAAATAAATAAACTCCCCCTCAATTTGTCCTCCCCCTTTTAATCAAGAAAGAATTAGCATCACTCAAAGAAGCAAATATATCACCACAAAGATGTGATGAAATTACAAATGGCATACAAATTTTTTTCAAGTATAAAAACAAGATAGAAAAATTACAAATACAACACACCATGGAATATCACTAATATATTCTAATCGTGAGAGAGAAATGAAATTGTGTGAACATTCTCCATGGGAAAATCAACAAAGTCATTCATAACATAGGTGCCCAAAGTCATGAGATACTTCTAAACAAAGAACTCAATTTCAACTTTGGGTGTAAAAATGTCGAACTTAAGTGAAATTGACTTGACTTATGCAACATGTCATGAATTTAAATGCTTCTCAAATCAATAATGCCAAACTATGTAATGCTTTTCAAGAAAATTCGTTGTGCAAATCCATTGATCTTCTACTTTATAATACCCTCAAAATCCCACATATATAAAAATTCACTCTCAATTTTGAAGATATCATAACACTCATATGTAGCGAAGCATTAATGAAATAAAATTGGCCTTGGCACTTCTGTTTTTATATTTCGTTAATCTTTTAGGTTCTTTTTGCTAATGGTGACTTTCAACGTACAGAGAGTATTGCTTTTTCGTATCCCCTTTCCATTATTTAACATATAACAATCTTTTTTGAGAAACAAAATCTGGGCACTAGTTCTTACAAGCGCAACTTACCTCTAATACATTTGGTTCGTTACTAAGCACGATTGAGATGAGAACACCGTATTCGATATATGATAAGTAAGCACAATGTTCAAAAAGTTCGTGCATGTGTCCAATAAAGGTGATAAGGAGTCGAGCCTGAAGAAAATAATCATCAATGACCAACTAAATACTATCCATACATTATTAAGCACACTAAAGAAATAAAGTCATGTGTTAAAATACTATGAAAAACTCACATGAATGGATGGAATGTAGGGTGATCGGAATATCTTAAATGCATATCCATACATGGTGAAAAATAAAAATACAAAACTCTTTTTGTCTTTTTCAAAAATTTGATCAAAACTAAAATATTTTTGGAATTTTTCAAACTTTTCCTTAAAAAAACAAAAATCTTTTTGAATTTTTCAAGATTTATCAAAAAGAATAAACAGGTATAAACATAAGAATACAATAGAAATACAATCTAGCAATACGAACAGATGATATGGACATGATAATCACCCTACGCTAGAAAAAAGTATCTGAACTCAATCAACGGAGCAAATACCCAAAGACTTCCTAAGATTCTTGCATATAAGTGCATCTAAAGGTTTTGTGAAAATATCGACTGATTGATGTTCGGTGTTCACAAATCTCAAGGAAATGGCCTTCTCCACAATGAGATCTTGAATAAAATGCTCATGTATCCTAATGTGCTTTGTACGGGGATGTTGGAATGTATTACATGATATGTGAATTGCACTCCTATTATCACATGAAATAGTCATTGTGCCTAGGAAAATCCCATAATCTTCCAATATTTTCTTCATCCATAATAGGTGTGTTCAACAACTCCTGGCTGCTATATACTCGGCCTTCGCCATGGAAAAAGATATGGAATTTTTCTTCTAGCTTAACCAAGAGATAAGAGCACTCCCAAAGTAAAAACAACCATCCTAAGTGCTCCTACAACCATCAACATCCCAGGACTAATCGACATTGGAATAGGTGGACAAACGATCATGGGGGTATCAAAGGAATACCAAATACCGTAGGGAAGAGTGCCACTCACATATTTGATAACACAATTAGGTGAGAGCAAGTGAAATTGTAATGGCAAATTTTTAATCGAGTCAATTTATAGTATTGGCTTAGTTCCGGACAAAACATTTTGAGTCATAGGATAGAGCATCAAGTTGTATCCATCTAAGCCTATGACGAGTTTGTGTTGAAGACGTAGTGGCTATTTTTAAAAGCTTCATCATTGCCGAGTTTAGTGCCTCGTTTCTAGGTCATCAAGTTCAGGATTCCAAAGTCTCCAAAAGGTATGAATGCATTTAATATATATAGGAGACTTGGAATATTTTTATGGGCGTTATTTTAGTCTAAAATTACTTTTTATTTTCAGAAAATATTTTAGAACTTTGTATAAAACTTTTTGGGCTTAAAAATGAAAAATTGGATTTTCTGAATTTTCATTCGAAGTGTCGTTCGAAGGAGAATTCGAACGAGTTTACCAACGAAGTTGCCATTTAGTCCTCAACTTTTCGTTAGAAGTTTCATTCTAACGACCTCGTTCAAATGAGTTTTTCAAACGACTTTTTGGCTTATTTTCCCTTTGTAATTTCGTTCAAACGATGTCTTTCAAACGACATGGGAAAATCGTTCGAACGACCTGGGCGAAAAAACAAACTTTTTTTGGCAGTTTCATTTTTAACTTCCCTTGTTTCCCACTTGTCCCACTAACTTTTACCAACCATAATATGTGCGGGAAAGACAGTTTTCTATTTAACTTTTGACATACTATCATCTAGATCGTGAGAGTAAAAAGATTAGCATCAAAAGTTCAAGTTTTATGTTTTTGTTTTCATGGATTAAATTCTACCTAAAAACATACACCTATATCTTTGTTTAATTCCAAGCGTTCATATATATACATTGTACTTAGAGAGTTGTTTGGCACCAGGTTTTATCTAAACCATCAAGAAGAGAGTTTGGGTTCTTCTCCACCCCCAAAAGGAGTTTGTTTTGCGTGTTGCGGTGTTCCCACTCAAAGAAAGGCTTCGCGTGAGGGTAACGGTGACCCGAGCCCCATTGGTGGATTCCAAGAGTACGGAGGAGTCCGTGGTTATCAACTAGGTGGAGGTGTTTACAAGAAGGAGCGTCAAGGCTTGGACGGAGTCAAGTAGTTGGTGTAAGTCTACTATCTTGTAATTATAATTCCATACCTAGTGGATTTGTTAGGCCAGGGCCGTCTGAGGTTTTTCCCATTTGGGTTTTCCTCGTACATCGGCGCGTAGTGTGATGTGATTTATTTTTATGTTGCAAAAAACCTTAAAATTCATGCTGAGGTTTAAGTAAGATAAAATTGGGTTTAATCACACTTTAGTTTAACTTGGAGCTAATTAAATTTGGGTGATGTTTAATTAATTTAATTCAAGCCATTAGTTTTAATTTGATAAAATTTGATTTGGCCTATATACAAAATTGAATAATTATTGTTAGGAAAGTTTTTAGAACTTGGGTTGAGTTAATTTTGTTTAAGTGAAAATTTATGTTGGAGTAATTTTATTTCACTTTTAGTTTAGTTTAAATTTAATTTGAAAGAAGCTAAAATTCGTAGTTTGTTTATTGTGTTGTTTAGAATTCGAAACATCATATTCCGCATTTAAGGAAATTAATATTTTAAAAGAAGAATTTTAAATTATTTAGGGGCTTCCTTCATTTTCAAATTGGTATCAGAGCTACAGAGCTAATTTATTACGTTAAGATCCTTTTAGAATTTTTTGATAAAAATGGAATTTTCCCCATTTTTAAAATTTCCTATTTTTGATGGTTCCAATTACGCGTATTGGAAAACGCGTATGAAATTAGCACTTAAGTCCATAGGCGAGAGGGTTTGGCAGTCAGTCGTTACCGGGTGGTCCTCACCCACATGTTTGGTAGAAAATGAGCGTGTCCCAAAACCCGTTGAGCGTTGGAGTGAGAACGAACTAAAATTTGCTAACGTTAATTTTTGAGGATTGAATGCCTTGTTTAGTGAGGTTACACTGGATGAATTCTGTCGTATCATGACTTGTGAAATCGCTAAGGAAGCTTGGGATATATTACAACTCACTCACGAGGAAACTAGTGTCGTTAAGGCTTTGAAACTCCAAAACCTCAGCACTTAATTTGAAACTATCAAAATGCTAGAAAACGAAACCTTTGATGAATTTTATGCTAGACTTTCCGATACAATTAGTTCATTACTTAATTTGGGAGAGAAAATACCCGACGATCGTGTAGTAAAGAAAATTTTAAGGTCCCTACCTGATAGATTTATCCCTAAAGTGACCATTTTAAATTCTTTACCCACCTTGCACTCTACCAAACTTGAGGAACTAGTAGGTGATTTTCAAACCTATGAACTATATATTCTCCCCTCCAAAAAAGAAAAGAAAATAGATAAGGGCATTGCTTTGAAAGCCCGAAAGGAGGAAAAAAAAGTTGTGGTTAAAGAGAGTGATAGTGACTCATAGACATGGCTATGTTTGCGAGGAAGTTTTGAAAATTTATCAAATTTAATAAAGATAAGTTTAAAAATGATTATAAGAAATTTGAAAAATCTAAGCATGACAAAGCCGAAAAGATCCCTAAATCATATAATGAAAAACTAAATAGGGACGAGTCAAATAGGTGCTATGGTTGTGAGGGTTATGGCCATTGGGCGAAAGAGTTCTCCACTAAACTAAGGAGAGAGGGTAAGCAACATATTTCATACAATGCCACCCTTAGTGATAGTGAAAAGAAAGAGGGACCCGATTCCCCCATTGAGCACAACTTTACCACGTTCATGGTAAGTCATGTGAATCTTCCCATGAATATATACATTTACCTGACCCTTCTGAGGCCTTTGTTTGTGAATCCCAAAAATATGATGGTTTTGAGAGTGGAGAATAAAGAGAGTGAAAGTGATAAAGAGGTTGATGAGAGTGAACTTCAAATTGCATTTAGAGAATTATATGAAGAATCTATTAAATTAAAAATAGCAAATTTGAAGTTAGAATCTAGTTTAAGAGAGCGTGCCAAGGTCTTTGATGATAGTGCATTGGTTGAAGACCTTAGGACACATGAGAGAGCTCTTTGAGAGAAGCTTGAATATGTAGAAGGCGACAGAGATAGCCTTAGAGGTTTGTTAGAGTCAATGAAAAAGGAGTTTCTCATGTTTGAAGAGAGGAAGGTTTTCTAGAGTCTAAAATTTTAGAATTGGAAGAAAAATTGAGAGACTTTAGTGAGACCAAATTTGATTTGGAATGTCGGTCCGCTAAATTAGACAAAATATTAGGAACCGTCCAAGTAAAAAATAACACTTGTGGTTTAGGCTTCGATCCTTGTAATGACTCAATTAATAAAGTCAAAACAACTATTTTGAGAGAATCACCTAGGAACACTTTCAAAGGTCAATCCTTAGGTACTACTTTTCGACGTGTCTTTACTTTCTCATATTATGGTCGAAAATGTCCTCTTAGGAAATTTTGTTTTAATCTTAAAAGAATTTCGAGGAAATCCAAAAGTAAGGTAACTGAGGTAGCCAAGATCCCCAAAATCCCGAGATTATCACTCTTCACTAGTTTGGGTTAGGAGATCCGACTTGGTAGCTTTACAAAACAGGATTTTTGATTCTCATTTTCTTTCACATGATTCCTCCTTTGCAAAATCTAAAGGTTGAATGTGTTAGCTTAGTCTTGCATACTCTAGCCTTTGTTCTTCATGCTATATGTTAATGTTAGTTGTATGCTTATTTGACATTTTTCTAGTCTATGCTCCATGATTAATTACATGCTAGAATTATGATTTGCATAGATCTTTTGTATTACATTATTTTCATTTTAGTTTGCATTAAATGAAAAATACAAAACGATTTTGTTTATCATTTGTATTTTACCTTTATGAGTCATTTAGGCTTAGTGAAAAATATAAAATAATTTTTATTTATCTTTTGAGTAAATTTTTGTTTCGTTAATATTTTCAAAAACTAAAAAAGATTTTTTTTGTGTGTGTTTACTGTTGGTTTTACACACCTTTTGTGGCATATGTTTGTGTTTGAATCCTTCTTTTCGCTTCCATGTGACTAGAACTTTTGGTTAAAATTTTCACTCCTTAAAATGTTCTTTGTCATGGTTACATGGAGTAGTTTAAATTTGACTTGCTTAATGGATTCTATTTTTATATGCCTTCTCACTCACATGCATGAGCGCTTTTGAAATTTTAACTTCACATGTATATTTGAGCTTTGTGAGGTTTTTTCCTACCAATCTAGTCATCTACATATCATGTGACCTAGGAGGAATTGTGCATGTTAAATCCGTTGCATGTGAGATTTAAGTGATAAAATATGATACATGAATGTGCACGAGGAAGGGCTCTGAAAGAAAATATAATCCTTTGCGAGTAAGCCACCGTTTTCTATGGACCTAAAAGAAATACGTGGTCCAAATGCTTAAAAGAATATGGCATTAAAAAGAAAAATATGTAGTCAATGCCTAGTTTGTTTAGATTGATCTATGCATTCAAAAGAAAAGAATAATATGAATATTTTGAAGGAGTTTGGATGGTATATCAACGATTTTGCACAATATGTCCTTGTATCCTAGTTGCGTTTTCTTGTCATAACTCTATTGGTTTGTAGAATCATCAATATGCTTGGCTTGTATGCATTGTGCTTGTTTGTTCATAAAGTTCATTTTATCTTGTCACATATTGCTAAATCTAAGTTGATGAAGTTTTGCAATCAAATGAGAACTCCGTAAACATGTTTAAGTGATTGGATTTTAATTCATTGGTGTCTATATCACGCCCCTTCACTTCCATTTCCATATGACACATTTATGCCATAAGAACGTGGAAAACTTATGTTATTTTAATTTTGTGTCATTTGTGTATTTATATCTATATGTGTGCTTGTGCTTATTTTGTATCTATTGTGTAAACATATATATGATATTGTTTTTGTTTTGAGTATTTGCCATGCTAGCTAGTCCATTTATACTTTTAATTCATAACTGGTATCTCTATTGTTGCAATTTTTTTTTGTTTGATATCCCATGCTTAGCACATTATATTTTAAGTAGTATCTTTTTGTTATCGCATCATAGTTGGTATTCACTAATATTTGTATGGATTAGTTACATTTTATTGGTGCCCATATGCTTTAATGTTCTTATCATTTTATGCACCATCGTATTTTACTTGTTTTCCCATATTTTATATCCCTTCTGTAGTTTTAAGGGGGAGAAATGGTATTTGCTTTAATTGAGGGAGAAATAAGTAACTGTTTTAATTCTTTAACCTTTGTCTATTTCTGAAAAAAAAGGGGAAGAAATGGTATCTAAACCTTTAGTTTATGAGATCTAACTTAGGGGGAGACGTCACTTTTAAGTAGGTCAATGTTAGATAAATGGGGAGTATTACTTTTGGGGGAGATAAAGGGTGAGTATTAATTTAGGGGGGGGGGTATTTATTCAAATTGCATTTAATATTTTGATATTCCCTATGCGTTTAATGGTTTACTTAAGTGTGCAGGATTTATTCTTTTAACGACATTTATTTAAAGTGGCAAAGCATCCTTGGGTCATGTCAATAGCGTCTATATTTTTTATTTTTGGGTGGGATGTTGTGTCTAGATGAGCTTGACGGCCCTTTAGGATTTTTGGTTTGGTTTTGTCCCAGAATAGCCAAAGGGGGAGATTTGTAAGTGCAAATTTCCAATCGAGTCAATATGTAGTATTGGCTTAATTCTGGACAAAATGTTTTGAGTCATAGGATAGAGTGTCAAGTTGTATCCATCCAAGCCTATGATGAGTTTGTGTTGAAGGCGTGGCGGATGTAATACCCCGTACTTTTAAAGATATTTAAATTACAAAGGTGGGCGTAATTTGGTAAATTGAGGAATTACTGTGAATAGTAATTATGGAATTTATGAGTGAAATTGAATAAATTCAGAATATAAAGTAAATAGTAAATATTAGTTTGTAAGTGCCAGATTAATATTTACATGGATTATTTTTAATTACATGTCGCAAGTTGGGTAAAGCGACAAAGAAAATATTTTAAATTGGAAAATACGCATATTGAACATGTTGGGGCAAAATTAATGAATTTTAGTTAAGTACCTCGGATGGATATTTCGACTGTGCCATTAGGTTCGGAATGGCCGAGATAGTCAAAATAGACTACCCGGGGGTAGTATTTGGGTTCCGGACATTTTTGGACTAGTAGGGGCTCGTAAACGGGTACACGAGTCATTTAACAATTGGGCATTTACCCAATTTCGGGTTTAAAGACTTAAGCAGCCCCCTTCCCCTTTCATTTCTTCCCTAAGAGAGAGAAGAGAGTAGAGAGAAGGAAGAGAAGAAGAAGAAGAATAAGAAAGAAAAGAAGAGAAGGAAAATCCGGCCAAATTCGCGAGATTCGACTCGAGAACGTCGGATTTATTCCACAAGGCAAGTGTTTAACTTGCATATTGATTTAGTGTGTTAATATCTCATATTGTAGTTGGTATAAAACTAAAGATTTTTGGGTTGAAATTTCGTGGATCAAAGGGGTTTTCGAAAGATTAAAACGGATATAACTCGATTAATACCCAATTTGAGAAACTTGAAATTAATTGAAATTAATTGTTGGATCTGGGTTCTAGGATGATTGGAACCCTTTGAATGTGTGTATTTATGGTTATTTGAGGTTGAATGATGATGAGAGAGGAGATAAAAAGCTTGGATGTGTTTTAATGGAGGTTTGGATTTTTGGAGAAGAAGGTGAATAGTGACCAGCCCACTTCCGGGCTGTTTCGGATAGGAAGACAACCGATTCAGCTCTCGGTCAAAACACGAAAGTTGTAGATAATTTCGATACGGTCGCGTGGGCGCTGACTGCGTATTTTTATAATTTTTCTTCGAATTGTTATGATTTTTACAAGATGGCAGTTCTGGGGTGAAATCACCAACTCGGAAATGCACTCGGAAATTGGAAAAATAAAGGCTAGAATTATTTGGAGATAAATATTTGGGGTTCCTAAAAATAGTGTGGGGACTTCTAAATATTTTTTTAGTAAGGCGTGTACCTTCGGTTAGTTGAAAGTAAAATCCAAGATTTACCTGAATAGGGGTGTTCGTGAGGAAAAATACTTAAAGGGGTATTTAAGTGTGATTTGAATGTTAAATAAGGGAACATGTATTGGGGTAGTGTTTTAATTGTGTGGGGGCTTGTATTATTGTGAATGAGAATATTCAAGGTTATTGGCTATCGTTACGAGAGTTTGGAGATTATAGCCATAAAAGATTGAGAATAGATAAATAATATATATCGGTGTCGTTGGTATTGTCATCGTGCAGTGAGAAAATATCGGAAATGATGTATTGAAGATTAGTTAAAATTGATTAATGCGTAGGATATTCGAGAGATAAATATACTACGTGGGAAATTTATTATACGGATTGTGCGTATGCTCGAATGTTATTATATACATGGGTAAAATAATTACCTATGGGGAATTATGTATAGGTGAGAGAAATACCTATAATTATAATATGGTTTTGTGAATACCAAATTGATGATATATGTATATAGGTGGAATGTGTACCTATATGATTTTTTTTATTTTGTGTATGACATACCTACCATACTTGCTATCACGGGAGGTTGACGTTCGAAAGAGGACAATCTTATCCTGTGTTGCCTTCGGGGGGGATTTTAGATTTGGTACCTCAAGAACATAGGGCTATAAAAGGCTTATTTATGAGTTGATAAGTCCGCTGCTTATGGGAGCGTAGGTATGTGCGTGACCCGTAGTTACGTGAACTATGTTCGCCTCCAATACGTGTGATTTGTATTGTTACAGTTCCTGAGTGATGTGGAACGGGTAATCCTTTTTGTACGAGATGTACTTGGATTGGATAGCAGAGTATGAGTGCACCGCAGCTGAGGCTAGGGGTGCTATATATCTATATATGTATTGCGATTAACATATATGTGTACTTGAGATAATTCACGGATGCTTAGTAAACGAGAATGACTAAGCCACTTATATTATAGTTCGGTGGATGATTAATATACTTGTTGCGTATAGTATACTGTTGATATATATGAGATGAGATATCATATAACCTAACCTTGTATAAAGTGAAAAGAATGAATAAAGTGTGATATTACTTCCGGTAGATTTATATCCGGATTTATATGAATGCGAATAATAGGTTCTAATGAGAACTATTAATAAATACGAGATGGTATAAATATGTTATGTACTGAAGGCCTAATGGATCCCGGTGATCAACATTGTCACGTAGTAGTGTATCGGGGGGGTTCCTTGTTTGGATTTCGCTTCGCGAGACACCCCACGCACGAATGTAACGTAATGTTGGGAATGGGGAGAAGTTTAGTCCTTAGTACCCGAATCGATGAGGTTTATTAGAAGATGGGTAATTACATTAGTTAGGTATGGTAGCTTAACTTGGTTGTCTAAAATGGTATGCGCTAGTTGTGCACTGTTAGAAGAGGGGTGAGGTGTATCTCATGTGAGAGCGATACCAGTTTAAAATACGAGAAATAACATATTTTAAAATATGGATTTTATGCACTTGCTAAAATATTTTCAACAATTGGGCTCTGACCCATTTTCTCTACTTCTCCCCTCTCTTGCTATATATATATATAGGTGTCCAGACACAGGGACGCCTGGATAATAATTCATTCGAGTCAGACGTTTGCTGCAGCAGCTGTGGATGCAAGTAGGTTTATTGTAGATGCTTCCATCATTGAGATCTAGATAGGAGGTATTGTAGTCATATTCGGGCTAATGACCCAACTGTACTCATTTATTCATTTACCGCCTTTTGTGTGGAATTCGATTTGGTTGTATTATTTGGACCGAGTGTTCGGTTATTTTACTTTATTTTATTTCAGTTGTTGCATATAAATTGTTGTCCTTATTTTATTTGGATGGTTTGGTTAAAAAGATTAGTTAATTTAAAATTTTGACGTCGGCCTAATAGGATATTAGTAATTAATTGGTTTCGACAGTGATGTTAAGAATGAACCACATGAGACTCCTGTTTTAATTTGATATAGGAGTGATCGCCCGGTATTTTATTAGGCGGGGTGTCACAGCGGCCAGTTTTGAAAGCTTCATCATTGTTGAGTTTAGTGCCTCGTTTCTACATCATCAAGTTCAGGATTCCAAAGTCTCCAAAAGGTATGAATGCATTTAATATATATTAGAGACTTGGAATATTTTCATGGGTGTTATTTTAGTCTAAAATGACTTTTTATTTTTAGAAAATATTTTTAAACTTTGTATAAAAGTTTTTGGGCTTAAAAATGAAAATTTGGATTTTTTGAATTTTCGTTCGAAGTGTCATTCGAATGAGAATTCGAACGAGTTTACAAACGAAGTTGCCATTTAATCATTGACTTTTCTTTAAAAGTTTCATTCTAATGACCTCGTTCGAACGAGTTTTTCAAATGACTTTTTGGCCTATTTTCCCTTTGGAATTTCGTTCGAACGACATGGGAAAGTCATTCGAACGACCTGGGCGGGAAAACAAAATTTATTGGCAGTTTCATTTTTAACATCCCTTGTTTCCCACTTGTCCTACTAACTTTTACCAGCCATAATATGTGCGGGAAACACAGTTTTCTATTTAACTTTTGACATACTATCATCTAGATTTTGAGAGCAAAAAGATTAGCATCAAAAGTTCAAGTTTTGTGTTTTTGTTTTCATGGATTAAATTCTACCAAAACACACACACCCATATCTTTGTTTAATTCCAAGCCTTCGTATATATACATTGTGCTTGGAGAGTTATTTGGCACCAGGTTTTTTGTACACCATCAAGAAGAGAGTTTGGATTCTTCTCCAGCACCCAAAGGAGTTTGTTTTGCATGCTGCGGTGCTCCCACTCGAAGAAAGGCTTCAAGTGATGGTGACCAGAGCCCCATCGGTGGATTCCGAGACTGCGGAGGAGTCCATGGTTACTGAGTAGGCAGAGGTGTTTACAAGAAGGAGCGTCAAGGCTTGGACGAAGACAAGTTGTTATTGTAAGACTACTGTCTTTTAATTGTAATTCCATACCTAGTGGATTTGTTAGGCCAGGGTTGTCCGAGATTTTTCCCATTTGGATTTTACTCGTACATCGGGGCGTGGTGTGATGTGATTTATTTTTATCTTGCAAATCACCTTAGAATGAATGCTTAGGTTTAAGTAAGATAAAATTGGGTTTAATTACACTTTTGTTTAACTTGGAGCTAATTAAATCTGGGTGATGTTTAATTAATTTAATTCAAGTCATTAGTTTTAATTTGATAAAATTTGATTTGGCCTAAATAGAAAATTGAATAATTATTGTTAGGGAAATTTTTAGAACTTGGGTTGAGTTAATTTTGTTTAAGTCAAAATTTATGTTGGAGTAATTTTATTTCACTTTTAGTTTAGTTTAATTTTAATTTGAAAGAAATTAAAATTCATATTTTGTTTCTTGTGTTGTTTAGAATTTGAACCATCCTATTCTGCATTTAAGGAAATTAATATTTGAAAAGAAGAATTTTAAATAATTTAGCGGCTTCCTTCATTTTCGATCTTTCAGGTACACATGGTAACACACACACAAACTCCAATGCTAAAGGCAATGTCGGGATGACTAACGGTTGTAAGGACATAAATTTCCAATTGAATCCTTTATAGTTTTGGCTCAATTCCGGACAAAAATGTTTGAGACATAGGATAGAGTATATTGATCATCCTCCAAGCCTATGACGTGTTTGTTGAAGACTTAGCGGTCAAGTGTATAAAGCTTCATCAACATGCCGTGTTTAAGTGCCTCGTTTCTACGTCATCAACAGTGGTTCCATGCTCCCAAGGTATGAATGCATTACATATATATATAAGATCTTGGAACAGTATATAATGGGTGTAGGTTTAATTAAAATTGTTGTTTATTTTTCAGAAAGATTTAATTAAAACTTTAAATAAAGTTTATTAAGTTTCTAGGATAAAAATGATTTTTTCAACTTTCTGTAAATTCGTTCGATATGTCGTTCGAACGAGTTTTTTGTTCGAACCAAATGTCATTTGAACGAGTTTGACAACGAGTTCCTATATTGGCCACTTGAACTTTGTTCAAAATGTCGTTTGAACGAGATGCTGTTTGAACGAGATTTCCAACGAGTTCACACTGGAACTTCGTTAGAAGACTCGTTCGAACGAGATTTCATTCGAACTAAAATGTCATTCGAACGAGATTTAGCGGGAACCGTTATTTGACAGTTTTTGGCAGTTTTTCCCTCTTTCCCACTACTATTTTCCCACTAACTTTTACCTAATTAATAAAGTGCGGAAACCAACTTCTTCTAATTAACTTTTTCATACACATCTATCTCCAAGAGAGAGTTTGAGAGCAAAATTGATTAAGGAAAAAGTTCATGTATTAAAGTGTCTAAGTTTTCAAGAAAAATTCATTTACACTTCAGTTTTACACCCATAGTTTCTGTTTTCCAAGCTTCCATATATATATATATATACTTTGCTTGTAGTGTTTGGCACCGGTTTATCTCTACATCCATTTTTGAAGAGAAGATTGGGTTTACTTCTAAATCCCATAAAGAAGAAGAACTTGTTTTTCTGCGGCATTCTCATATAGTGAAATGCATCATGTGTGGTTGATGGTGTACCTATGTCTCATTGGTGAAGGCCAAGATTTTGGTGGAGCTCCGGGGTTGTCTACTAGGCGGAGGTGTTTACAAGAAGAAGCGTCGAAGCTTGAGAGGGATCTAGTCGAGTGTTGTAAGTCTTTCTGTCTTGTAATTTGTAAATCCATACTTAGTGGACTTAAGGCTAGGGCCGTCCGAGGTTGTTTTTCGTTGTGGATTTTTCCTCGTACATCGCGGCGTAGTGACAAATTGTTTAATTTTATCTTGCACTATCACCTAGAACGCATGCTTAGGTAAAAAGATAAAATTGGTTTAATTTAATCACTACTTGTTTAATTTGGTGCAAAATAATATTGGGGTAATGTTTATGTTAATTTAATTCAAGGCATTTAATTTAAATGGTAAAATTGATTTGGCCTTACGTGATAAAAATTGCAAAATATGACTTAGGCAAATTTTCTAGGACTTGGATGAATTAATATGGTTTAAGTGAAATTTAACATAAGTGTGTGTTTTAATTTAATTTTCACTTGGTTTAATTTTAATTTAAAAAAAATTAAAATTTGTTCATTTGTTTTAACCATCAACTTGCTTCCGCATATCTACTTAAAAAGGAAATTATCTTTTTGAAGTAAAAAGGTTTTAAATTAAAAAGGGGGCCTCACATTCCAACAAGTGGTATCAGAGCCAAAGCGATAAATTATTTCATTAAGATCCTTTAAATGATTTTTGGCTAAAATGGAATTTTCCCCATTCTCAAAATTTCCTATTTTCGATGGTTCTAATTACGTGTACTGGAAAGCGCGTATGAAATCAACACTAAAATCTATCGACGATAGATTTTATTATCTGTAGTTAACGGGTGGACTCCACCAACTCATTTAGTAGAAAATGAACGTGTTCCCAAACCGACTGATAGGTGGAGTGAGAGTAAATTTAAACTTTCTAATTTTAATTCCCAAGGTTTTAACGCCTTGTTTAGCGCTGTCACATCGGATGAATTTTGACGCATTATGACATGTGAGACCGCTAAAGAAGAGTGGGATATTTTACAACTCACTCATGAAGTTACTAGTGTCGTTAAAGCTTCGAAACTCCAAAACCTCACCACTCAATTTGAAACCATCAAAATGAACGATAAAGAAACTTTTGATGAATTTTATGCTAGACTTTTCGATATCGTTAATTCATCTTTTAACTTGGGAGAAAAAAATACCCGACAACCGAGTTGTAAAGAAAATTTTAAGGTCCCTACCCGATAGATTTATTCCAAAAGTGACCGTTTTAAATTCTTTACCATCTTTAACCTCTACGAAATTAGAAGAGCTTGTAGGTGATTTACAAACCTATGAACTGGACATGTTTCTCTCTAAAACTGAAAAGAAAATTGCAAAGGGCATTGCTTTAAAATCCCGGAAAGAGGAAAAACAAGTAGTAGAGAGCGAGAGTGATAGTGACTCGGAAGACATGGCTATGTTTGCTAGAAAATTTCAAAAATTTCTTAAATTGAATAAAGATAAATTTAAAAATGATTTTATGAAATTTGATAAATTTAGGCATAACAAAGCCGAGAAGATCCCTAAAACTATTAATGAAAATTTAAGTAGGGACGAGCCAAACAAATGCTTTGGTTGTGAGGGTTATGGCCATAGGGCTTTTGAGTGCCCCACTAAACTAAGGAGAGAGGTTAAGAAACCAATTATGTTTAATGAAACTCTTAGTGATAGTGATAATGAAGAGGGACCCGATTCCCCCACTAAGCCCAACTTTGTGGCTTTTATGGCTAGTCATGTGAGCACCGATAATGAATCTTCTCATGAAGATATTAAAACACATGACACTTCCGAGGTCAAAGTTTATGATTCCCTTGTTTTTTATGGTAGTGAGAGTGAAGAAGAAATAGATAGTGAAAATGAAGAAGAGGTTAATGTGAGTGAACTTCAAAATGCTTTTCAAGAATTGTTTGAAGAATCTATTAAATTAAAAAGAGCTAATTTGAATATGGAAGCTTATTTGAAAGATCGTGTCAAGGTCATTGATGAGAGTGCATTAGTGGAAGACCTTAAGACACGAGAGAGATCTCTTCGAGAGAAGCTAGAATACATAAAAGGCGAGAGAGATAGCCTTAGATGTTTAATGGAACCCTTGAAAAAGGAGCTTCTCGAGTTTGAAGAGAGAAATGGTTTGTTAGAGTCTAGAATTTTAGAATTAGAAGAACAATTAAAAGACTCTAGTAATGTCAAATTTATTTGGAGTGTAGGTCCGAAAAACTTAATAAAATCTTAAGCACGATCCAAATAAAAAATGACACTCGTGGTTTAGGCTTCAATACTGGTAATGAATCAACTCAAAAAGCCAAAACCAATATTTTAAGAGAATCACCTAGGAAAGCCTTTCGAGATCAATCCTTAGGTCCCAATTTTTGACATGTTTTTACTTGTGCTCATTGTGGTCGAAAAGGTCATCTTAGGAAATTTTGTTTTGATCTTAAACGAGTTCCTATAAAATTCTATCGTAAAGAAACCAAGGTAGTCAAAATTCCTACACCCCAAGATATTCACCCATCATTAGTTTGGGTTAGGAGATCTGACTTGGTAGCTTTACAAGATAGGGTATTTGATTCTCATTTACTTTCACATGCTTCCTTCCTTGCAAAATCTAAGGGTTGAATGTGTTTGTTTTATGCGCATACTTTAGCTTTTGTACTTCATGCTATATTATCATGCTAAATATATGCTTATTTAGTCATTTTCTAGTCATTGCTTTATTTCATATCTTATGCTAGAAATCATGACTTGTTTATCTTTTGTATTATATTTTGTTTGCTTTAAATGAAAAATACAAAAAGATTTTTGTTTATCATTTGGGTTTTTATCTATTGGTAATTTAAGCTTAATGAAAAATTCAAATGATTTTTTTTATTTGTCTTTTGAGTATATATTTTTATTTTTGTTTAAAAATTTTCAAAAACTAAAAAAGATTTTTATTTTGTGTGTATTTTAGTTTGCCACACTTTATGTGGCATATAATTGTGTTTGAATCCCTTCTTTTATGCTCCCATGTGGTTAGAACTTTTGGTTTAGATTGTCAATCCTTATTATGTTCTTTACCATGCTTACATGGAGTAGTTGGATTTTGTATTGTTTAAATGGATTCTATTTTTATATGCCTCTATTCACACATGCACGAGCTCTTTTGAAATTTAACTTCATATGTATATTTGATCTTTTTGAGTTGTTCTACTACCAATCTAGTCATCTACATATTTGTGACCTAGGAGGACTAGTGCATGTCAAAATTCGTTTCACGTGAGATTTGTGAGATAAAAAATGATATATATAAAATGGGCATGGGGAAGGACTCCGGAAGGACTTTGTTTCCTTTGCGAATAGTAAGCCACCGTTTGTTTGGACCTAAAAGAAATACGTGGTCCAAGGCCTAAAAGAAAATATGGCATTAAAATAAAAATAATTTGCCAAGGCCTATTTTTTATTGATATATTCATTCAAAATTAATATAAATGCTTATTGAGGGAGATTGGATGGTATATCAACGGTTTGCACAATGTCCGTTTATCCTAGTTTCATTTTCAATGTCATGACTCTATTAGTTTGTAGAATCATCAACATGCTAGGCTTGTATGCATTGTGTATGTTTGTTCATTGAGTTCAATCTATATTGTCACATGAGGTTATATTCAAATGTGATGAAGTTTGCAATCAATTGAGAACTCCGTGAACATATTTTAAGTGATTGAGTCTAAATTTAATTGTTACTAGTTCACACCCCAATACTTCCATTTTCATATGACACATTTTTGCCATACGAGTGTGAAAAGTTTATCCTATTTTGTGTCATTTGTGTGATTATATCTATATATGTGTACTTGAGGTTATTTAGTATATATTATGTATCATATATTTGAATGGTTTTGTTTAGTCTTTGCCTTGCTTTCTAGTCCATATATGCTTTAATTCATAATTGGTATCCATATTGTTGTATTCTTTGTTGATATCACATGCTTAATACATATGTATCATATTGGTATCTATTTCTTGCATCTTAGTTGGTATCCCTTATTAGTTTTTGGATTAGTTGTTGTCCATGTGCTTTAATGTTCTCATCACTCTTGCACATTTGCATCTTTAGCTTGTTATCCCATTCTATTTATCCCTTGCTTCGTTTGGAGGGTGTATATGCTTTAATTGGGGAGATAAGTTAATTTTTTGATTCTTTAGCCTTTGTCTATTCCTGAACTAAAAGGGGGAGAAAGATAGGGGATAAATGGTATCTAATCCTATTGTAATCGTATCTTAGTTTGGGGGAGATTTTAACTTAGGGGGAGTCGCAACCTTCATAGGTAGATCAAAGTTGATAAAGGGGAGAATCAATTTAGGGGGAGTACTTACTTTCATTGCATTAAATATTTTGATATTCCCTATGCGTGTAATGTGTTTGCTTAAGTGTTCACGAATTATATTCTAAGTGGCAACTTTCACCAACAAAGATTTTGATCCTTGGGTTGTTTGAGTCAAGCTATGTATTTTTATTTTGGGTGGGAGATTTTTGTCAGTATAGTAGAGCTTGACGACCCTTTAGGATTTTTGTTTGTTTTTGTCCTGGAATAGCCAAAGGGGGAGATTTGTAAGGACACAAATTTTCAATTGAGTCCTTTATAGTTTTGGCTCAATTCCAGACAAAAACGTGTGAGTCATAGGATAGAGTATATTGATCATCCTCCAAGCCTATGACGTGTTTGTTGAAGACGTAGTGGTCAAGTGTATAAAGCTTCATCAAAATGCCATGTTTAAGTGCCTCGTTTCTACGTCATCAACAGTGGTTCCATGCTCCCAAGATATGAATGCATTACATATATATATATAGGAGCTTGGAACAGTTTATAATGGGTGTACGTATAATTAAAATTGTTGTTTATTTTTCAGAAAGATTTAATTAAAACTTTAAATAAAGTTTATAAAGTTTCTGGGATAAAAATGAATTTTTCAAACTTTCTGTAAATTCGTTCGAACGAGTTTTTCGTTCGAACCAAATGTCGTTCGAATGAGTTCGCCAACAAGTTCCCATATTGGCCACTGGAACTTCGTTCGAAATGTCGTTCGAACGAGATGCTGTTCGAATGAGATTTCCAATGAGTTCACACTGGAACTTCGTTAGAAGATTAGTTTTAACGAGATTTAATTCGAACGAAAATGTCGTTCGAACGACTTTACAAGAAGAAGCGGAGGTGTTTACAAGAAGAAGCGTTGGGGCTTGAGAGGGATCGAGTCGAGTGTTGTAAGTATTTTTGTCTTGTAATTTGTAAATCCATACTTAGTGGACTTAAGTCTAGGGCCATCCGAGGTTGTTTCCCGTTGTGGGTTTTTCCTCGTACGTCACGGCATAGTGACAAATTGTTTAATTTTATCTTGCACTATCACCTAGAACGCATGCTTAGGTAAAAAGATAAAATTGGTTTAATTTAATCACTACTTGTTTAATTTGGCGCGAATTAATATTGGGGTAATGTTTATGTTAATTTAATTCAAGTCATTTAATTCATAAAATTGGTTTGGCCTAATGTGATAAAAATTGCAAAATATGACTTAGGCAAATTTTCTAGGATTTGGATTAATTAATAAGGTTTATGTGAAATTTAACATAAGTGTGTGTTTTAATTTAATTTTCACTTGGTTTAATTTTAGTTTAGAAGAAATTAAAATTTGTTTATTTGTTTGAACCATCAACTCGCTTCCGCATATCTACTTAAAAAGGAAATTATCTTTTTAAAGCATAAAGGTTTTAAATTAAAAAGGGGGCCTCACATTCCAACAATGGTTAAGTTGAAAAGACTACATATCATGATCCTATAAAGGGTTTTCTCTATGTCCTTGCCTAAAGCATCTTTGCTAAGATTAGTAAATGTATTCATAGGGGTGCGTGAGTGCTTAGCGGAGGCTAAACCAGACTTCTCCACAATATCCTAGCAAATTTGGATTGAGATATGAATATCCCATAGTTAAGTTGACGCACCTAGAAACCTAAGAAGAACATAAGCTCACCAACCATGCTCATCTCAAACTCGATCTTCTTGTCCTCCTTAAACGTGTGATAATGTAGGGACCACGTGGATCCAAATACTATGTCGTCCATATAGACTTGGGGAATTAATATAGCATTAGTCTCTCTCCTCACAAAATAATGTCCTGTCAAATCCCCCTCTCTTAAAGCCACGATCTGAAAGATACGAAGTGAGCCTCTCGTACCAAGAACGAGGTGCTTGATTCAAACCATACAAGTCCTTCTTAATATAAAATATGGGTCCCGGGTGCATTGGGTCTTCAAACTACTTTGGTTGTTTAGCGTACACTTCCTCATGTATAATGCCATTAAGAAAATCACTATTGACATCCATTTTATATAACTTGAAGCGTAGATGACATGCTATGATGAGTAGTAATCGAGCGGTCTCAATCCTAGCAATAAGAGTGCATGTCTCATAAAAGTTAACATTCTCAATATGTGTGTGGCCTTGAGCGACCAACCTAGCCTTATTGCGAACTATGGTACCATTCTCCTCCATATTCTTATTGCGAACTATGTACCATTCTCATCCATATTATGCTTGTAGATCCACTTGGTACCAATCACACTAGTAGTGCTAGGTCAAGAGACTAACTCCCAAACATCGTTCATGCGAAATTGAAGTAACTCATCTCGCATAGAGTATATCCAATGCTCTTCCTTGAGTGTTTTTTTCACATTCTTAGGATCTACTAAGGAGGTGTGGCAAAGGTATCTAACCACATTTTCAAGTTGAGCTCAAGTCTTCACACCTAGTGTGTGGTATTAACTGCCTCTGCCAAAATTTTTTTAGACATCTTTCTCCCCAGAAGCATGGATCTAGCGATCTCTTGTATCGTTCGGTTCTTCCTCTCAACTATCCTATTGTTAAGGGGTATGAATGATCAAAAACTCGTATTTGATGCCCATTTCATCACAATAACTATCCACTCTATATTTTTTAAATTCAGTGCCATTGTCATTACTCATTCGAGTAATAGTGACACCATGTTAGTTATGTAGGACATCACACTTGGTTATTAGGAACTCAACTGCATTTGATTTTCTCTAAGAAACCCCATAATAGATTATCTCAAAAATTCATCAACCATCTTGAGAATGTATCTCTTATCACTTATGATCTCCATATGGGTAGTGTGAAATGTATGATATAGATTAAATAAACTCTAATACCAATTTGTAAATGCGCGATGGGATACTGATTGAACCGAATTCGCAAATTTCCAAATCAACTTTTTTTAATCGGTGTCAATTTTTAAACCAATTTAATTCAGTCGTAAAACATACATCTAGGCGTAGTGGATCACGCTAATACAAACAATTTTGAATTGCTGACTCATAAATTTCAGGAAAAATCCCCGAAGGCCAAAACCTTTTATTTCACTAATAATACTCGCAGTGATTACAAGAGAAATTTGCAAAGAATTTGAAGCAAACTTTCATAGGCCGCAACCTAAATCAGCAATGGATCAACCATGGAAGATCCACAACGACACGAAGTCCTGTAAACCCATGAACACCCATGAGTACTCCCTTTGACACACAGTCAAGTCAGCCTAGCACCTCCCTCAAGTGGAACCTAAATCAGTAGTAGGTTATCCTCCCTATAAGAGAAACTCCAGCAAAACCATATCTGGGGCTCTAAAATAATTCACTAAAAGAAATTGGTATTTTTGAATTGAAAACAAAAGGATTTGAACCCTAAATGAAGAGGAAAGTTTTTGCATAGAGAAATTCGGCAGGTCTTCTTAACGAAAATAGAGTGGTTTAACACACTTTATATAGAAAACTTAAGTCGACGCATCGCCCGAACGAAATAATAATGTCTCTCGAACGAGTTGTGAAGTCGCTTGAACGACATCGTGCGATAAGCCCATGTCGCTTGAATGATAAGCCTCTATTGCTCGAACGACCAACATAAAAAATAATTTTGTATTTCGATTAAAAAAACTCCGCCTCAATACTTAGAAAAAATTCTTTGACAAAAAACTCTGCCTCAACACTTAGACAATATTTTTTTTAAAATTATCCTAACACTCTAAGTGAATGGTATAGTAACCAAAACACAACCTTACCAAAATTAATCTCGCAGAGGCTTCTTTTTTGAAGAACATTGATATTCGGATCCGTCTTGACACCTGATTGAACAGGATTAAGTCTACGGCTATTGTAGCAGTATAAGACACACTCAAATGTAAACCGGACAATAAAATGATGCCCTTAGAAATCCCCCCTATGTCTATGCCGGTACAGAATAAAAATATCTGAACTATCAATTAAAAAATGACTATACAAATATAATACCCTCCCATGCACCCAAAATTGAAAAGGTACTCAAAATGCAAGTTTGAAACTTTCTTCAAAAATCTTCAACATCAAATCTTCAAATCTTTAAGCTTTTCTCATCAGGGTGTGCAAAATAATGATCTTCAATTTTTTACATACACACATGAGACAAAGCAAATACCTTCGTGACGCATCGAGTTTAAACTAATATACAAATAAATCAATCATCAATAATCAAATCTTCCCCATAATGTAAACTCTCCCACAATTCGTTCTCCCCTTTTTTATTTGTCCGAAATAGCTAAGGAAAAGAATAAATAAAATAAACATGGATTGTCATGATAAGTAGCAAAAAACTAAGATCATTTAGAGATACTCAAAAGCATTCCACAAGCTATTTTTGATTTTTCAATTTTTCATAGAAAAAAGCAAAAATAATTTTACAAAAAATCACGCACCATGAATTTACACTACGACAACCAAATCATGTAAACATAATGAATGGGTGTGAACAATTCAATAGGCAAATCAATGCAATCACTCATAACATATGTGCAGGATGAATATGTGTACTCCAAATGAATGAATCTCAAAATCGTCCTTAGGTGTTAAAAATGTGAATTTAGATGACATTGTCTTAATCAAATTGACAAAATCAAAGTCAGACATGATTTTCACACCAATAACGTCTAAAACTATGTAATGCTTTTTCAGAAATTTTCAAGGACGTGCAAACCCGTTTTATATTCCATCCAAACTCCCTCATAAATAATAATACCTTTTATTTTTCTTTTGAGGTGATGCAACTAAATCCTATTGGCCCACTTTATGGCACATTTCTCTTTTTATTGCCTTTAAATTTTTTTCGGGATCTTTTCAACATCTTTGGACCTTGGCTTTTATTTTTGTGCCATACATTTTCTCGGTATGATTTAAACGGTGACTTAATCGCAAAGGATTAATGAGTGCCTTTCGTAGACCTTCCTTGTTTTTCAAATATATCACACAAACTCACAACAACGATTCTTACATGCACTACTTTCATTGTAAAGTTGTATCGCATTTGGTTCGTTTTAAAGACAGAATTGACATGAAAACACATCGATCAACATGTGATAGACAAGAAAAATAGTTAAACAAATCCGTGCAAGTGTACAATAAAGGAACTCATGAGTCAAACATGTAGGTATTAACAACAAATCAGATCTAAATGACTCCAAATATTGTAAAGCACAAAAATGAAATGATTATGCATATCAAAACACTATCAAACAGTCACATGGATATGACATGAAATTGTGACTTGGTCATCCTAAATGTCCATCCATATATGGTGTAAAAAAAATACAAACTCTTTTTGTCTTTTTCTAAATATTTTATCAAAATAAAATCTTTTTGGCTTTTTCAATTTTTTTCTAAAAAAAATGAAAAATCATTTTATATTTTTTCAAAATATTTCAAAAACAAAAATCTTTTCGGTTTTTCAAAAAATATATCAAAAATAGAAAATATAAATACAAAAATGATACACGCTAGCAATAGGCATAAAATATCATCATGAAAATCATCCTATGCTAGCAAACAAGTCTAAACCTCAACCGTTAGGTGCGATGGAGTTTTTCAAAGGTGTCGTCATCCTATGGAAAAATCCCTCAAGTCATGTGAAGTTTTGACCAAAACCTTAACCTGCTCCCTAATATGTGCAAAGTCTCTCACATAGTCATCTGGAGCATCATGTATGGGTGCATGTGTGTGAACATGTGTAGTAGTAATACATGACACATTACGCAACTTAAAACAAAACTCCCTAAGGTGTCCTCTCTTTTTGCAATGGGTGCAAATATAAAAAGGCCTTGGTACACCTCTCTCAAAACGTCTCCTACGCACTCTCCTATCAGCTACGGGATGCCTAGGTGTGTTAGGTTGAGAGCCATATGGATTAATCACAAACTCGGAAACTGACTCGGGTGCGACGTGTGATGTGGACGCACCGTCATGACCTATTCCTAGTCTTTCAACATCACCCAAAATGGGATTGAGTACCATCTTTCCAACCTTCTTAGATTCATTCTCTAAAGGGACTTTGACCTCCCGAGCATGTTCGAGATCACTCTCGAGTTGGGATACAGGTGTTGTCAGACTAGACACCGTGTTGGTCAAATCACTCTTTTACCGATCTAAAGCAATCAACTGTTCACTCAAAGAAACCTTCACCTTCTCGAGTTAACTTGATTTTGCCTCAAACATCCTCAAACTCTCAATCTCTGTGTCCAAATCTATCACCCCAATACCTAATTCCTTATTCATCTTTTTCATTTTTAAGGTCTTGGCATACAAATCTCTAAACGCGATCTGGAGTTCACTCTCACCCTTACTAGCGCACTCACTCTCACACTCGCTAGAAACACTAAAATCATCCATGGGGGTCTCATGTGGACAAGTATACTCATCGTCGTGGGACAAACTAGTTATGCTCACTTGACTTGCTAAAAAGGCAACAAACTTCCCATGTGAAGACTCATTCCTGAAATCTTTCACCTCTTCCTCACTGTAGCTAAGAGTGGCAAGCATGGAAATCTGTTTTCCCTTTCTCTTTAGCCTAGTGGGACACTCAAAAGATCTATGCCCCTACCCTCACACTCAAAACAATTATCTTCTTCCTCTCTCTTTCTCACGCTCTTTCTCACTTCTCTCTTTGGCCTCATCTTTCCTTTTATTTTTCTCAAAAAACTTTTTATTGGAAGAATTTTCTTCTGAAAATTTGAGAAACTTTTTTAAAAATTTCGTAAGCATGGCCTTGTCAAAATCAAACTCATCCTCAGACTCGGACTCACAAACTCTCACTTTCTTTTTCTTCTCACTCTTGTACACTTCCTTTACCTTCCTATACTGGGCTCTAAGTGCTATGACTCTATCCTTAGATTTGACAGTATTGGGGAACATGTCAGTCTTATATGTCTGGAGGTTTCCTACCAGCTTTTCCAATTTTAAATTTCTCAAATTACCCAAGGAATTTAAAACAGTCACTTTAGGGATAGAACGTTTAGGCAGCGATCTTAAAATCTTTTTAACCACTCGTGCATTAGGAATGTGCTCACCAAGATTAAAACAGGTGTTGACAATATTAGACAACGTGCATAAAACTCATCAAAACACTTAGTCTCAAGCATGGTAATTGTTTCAAATTGAGTAGTTAAATTTTGAACTTTAGACTCTTTGACCGCATTTGTGCATTCGTGGATAAGTTGTAAAATGTTCCACGCTTCTTTTGACACGGTGCACATCATTATATGTCAGGACTCCTCAGGAGTGATGACACCCAAAATTGCACTCAGCCCACGTGAATTAAAAGTGCTCCAATTAAATTCATCCTCAGTCCAATTTAGCACGGGTTTTAAAGTAGTGATATTATTTGCGATGACTGTAGGAGGAGTCTAGCCTCTTTCACAAACAACCCTAACACGCTCATCAATGGCCTTTAACTATGATTTCATACGTGTTTTTCAGTAGGAATAATTAGCCCGTAGAAAATGGGCATCCGATTATATAAGTGCCCCATTGAAAAAATTGCGATTTTTCACAAAACATATTTAAAAAAATCCATATTACAGAATTTTGCGAAAAACAAGGATCACTCGATAAATTAGAGAAACCCTCTATGATACCAATTTGTAAATGCGCGGTGTGATACTGATTAAACCAAATTCATAAATTTCCAAGTTAACTTTATTTAATTGGTGTTAATTTTTAAACCAATTTAATTCATCCCTAAAACATGCATCTAGGTGTAGTGGATCATGCCAACACAAACAAATATCAATTACTGACTCACAAATTTCAGGAAAAATCCTCGAGGGGCAAAATATTTTATTTCCTAATAATACTCACAATGATTACAAGCGAAATTTGCAAAGAATTTATCACAGCATACTCTCATCTGCCGCAACCTATGATATGACCAAGTATGACCTCGTCTTAGGACGAGGGCCCCAATTTCCAGCAGTCTCCCTTCAACAAGGATCTCACAGGTCGTTCCCAAGACTCATCCATAACCAAGGTCAGCCTCGTATTCATAACCTCGGTTGTCAATATACCGAGACTCTAGGGAAGTGTTTCAGCAACAAGGACATCTATCATCCTCTACTCAGTCGACATTAAGAAATGGCCTGCTTAGGCCACCTCGACCTGAGCCCCTTAGCCGAGACCACACTTACCAAGCACTGCATCAACAACCTCATACTCGGCTAGGCTGAGATCTCTGCAAATGACACCATACCGTACGAGCAGTAGAAGGCTCCAAGTTGGCATGTCCCATGTGAGCAATTATATTATAACCTGATTATTCCCTCACCTGAGGGGAGATTGCACCATCATCAGTTACATGTATTGTCTTCATCATCACACGTATACTGCATGCTTGGGGGGGGGGGGGGTGCATTACACCCCTTAGGCACTATAAATACTTATCTTCTACCTCTTGTAAAGGGGACACAAAATAGTAACCCTAAAGAAAATCTGTCAAATTCACTGCAAGAGAGAGATAGCTTGAGTGTTTGTATATTCAGGCCATCGGAGCCTTATTTTAGTGGATTACACACACGGCACAGTGGACGTAGGCCATCTTTTGGCTGAACCACATAATTCTGCTTTTCAATCCCTCTTTTCCTCATCTTAATTCTCTCTTTTACTGATTATTTTGCCTGTTTATTGCCATTGTAATACTTGTTTGATCTCATTATCATTGTGAACTAGTGGTACCATTTTTGGTATCATTCACCTAAATCAGCAATGAATCAACCTCGAAAGATCCATAAAGACACACAGTCCAGTCAGCATAAGAACACCCATGAGTACTCCCTTTGACATGAAGTCAAGTCATCCCAACACCTCCCTCAAGTAGCACCTAGATCAACAGTAGGTTATCCTCCCTATAAGATATAATCCAGAAAACTGTATCTTGGGTTCTAAAATAATTTGCTGAAAGCAATTGGGATTTATGAATTGAAAACAAAAGGATTTGATCCCTAAATGAAGAAGCCAAATGTAATTTATTGTTAGCAGTTTTTGTAGAAAGAAATTCGTCAGGTCTTCTTAACGAAAACGGAGTGGTTTAACACGTTGTATATAGAAAACTTAAGTCGGTGCGTTGCTCAAATGAAACAACATTGTTGCTCAAACGAGTTGTGAAGTCGCTCGAATGACTTCGTGCGACAAGCCCATATCTTTTGAACGACAGGCTTCTGTCCCTCGAATGACTAGAGTGTCGCTCGAATGACTAGAGTAAAAAATAATTTTTTATTTTGATAAAAAAAAACTCCGCCTCAATACTTAGAAAAAATTCTTTGACGAAAAACTCCGCCTCAACACTCAGAAAATATTTTAGAAAAATTATTCCAACACTCTAAGTGAATCGTGAAGTGACCAAAACACAACCTTACCAAAATTAATCTCGCGGAGGCTTCTTTATTGAAGAACTTTGATATTGGGATCCGTCTTGATGCATGATTGAACTTGAATAAGTCTTCGACGGGTGTAGCGGTATACGAAATACTCAAATATAAACTGGACAATAAAATAATATCCTTACAGGTAGGACCCGTGCGATCCATTTGTATATGCAGGAGAGTAATCTTGATTTGGGAACTTCAACAACGTTATTGCTCCTACGTATCCATCTCTTTGTGGAATCAAAGCCAACGTTGTTCGCGGGTCTGTACAATACGCCAAAAAACTCGATTTTGGTGGTTTTGGAGCGCGAGGGGTGTTAAATTGGGGTAATTTCCTCTAAACTTGTGTATATCGTATAAAACTTATAATATAACTCGAACATCTATTTTATCACTGTGAAACTTGTGATGAAACTCTTGGTAATTTATGGGGAAGATGAGTAAGAATCTCTCTCCTAAAACTTGCCCCAAAACCATTTTCGTACTAAATGAGGGGGAACCCTCTTTTTATAACCAAAATATCTCAAATGGGCTTGCCACTTGTCATATTTTCTATGGAACCAAGTGTAAAATATTCACAGTGCCCGTTGCCATAATATAAGTTGTGGCATCTAAAATAATTAATTTAAATCAAGACATGAGTATTGTCTAGTTTAATTCGTCAAACTATGGTATAAGCGATATATTAGTCATGCGTAATAATATTGCATTCAATGTAGTGACCGAATATCAATACAACTTAATAAATCCTTTAGCCTCATTTTATCAAATCTGCATGGTTGATTTATTTAAACCCATCCTACAGTATCAACTCCATCACACAATAGGTGGTAATGGTATTCAACTTTCGATTGGCACTTTGAATTTTTTTCCTTGTTAGCAAGGACCACAAACTGAGGAAGTTAGTTTCCTTAGCGATGGTATGACACATACTAGCTCCTTATTCATTAATCTATCAATGTATCTAAAGTTCACATGACCTATTCGTTGATGCCAAAGGTCCATAGTGGAGACCGAGGCATTATTGCACATAAAGGAGGATTTGGGAATCATCCCATATAAATTACCGTTTCTCCTTACTCCTCGAAGTAATAGTGCACCGGATTGATCATATACATTACACTCAGACCGGTCAAATTTTACCGCAAATTTTGGATCACAAAGTTGGCTTGCTAATCAAGTTCACTATCAACCCTTCAATGCACAACACATTGTCTAGTTTAAGAAATTCGGGTATCTCAACACAAACACATCCTAAAATACTAAACCTATTCCTATCTCCAAAGGTGAATTTCCCTTCCTTGCGATCTATAAGGTTGATAAAATACGACGTGTGACCAGTCATGTGACTTAAACACCCACTATCAAAATACCATTGTGAAGTATTTTTGCACCTTAAGAGTAATATGAACATTAACGGCTTTGTCATCTTTCTTAAGTACCCAAGTGGAGGTAACCTTTTGTTTACCCTTATCGTTGTTGGCTCTAGTCTTAGTGTTAGAGGGGTTATCAAAAGGCATAGACATCCTTTGAAGTTAATCTATTAATCTTTGAGAAGTGGTGACTAGGAACTCAACTTGCTCTTTAAGACTAGCAAAGTCACTATAACGGTGAGCGGGAGTATGTGTATGTTTAGTTCTCACTAAATTGTAGGGTAGGGACTATCTACCAAAGGGATCCCAGAACCATCTTGCATGGTCTGATACACAAGGGGCTTAAAGTCTACATAGAAGACATGATTATTAAGTCTAAAACTCGGGAAGGTCACATTCCCCCCTCCGAAAGTTCTTCGAATGACTATAGCGATACAAAATGAGGTTAAACCAATAGAAATGTGTTTTCGACGTCACCAAAGGAAATCTTTTAGTATTTATAGTTAGCGAGAAGGAAATCTAAGAATACCCTACCAAATTTAAAGCCATACCCGAAATTCCATCACCCCGAATGGAAAAGGAATTCCGAGAATTCTTGGGAAAATTAGTCGGTTCACCATCCAGTTAACTTCTATTTGCGAACCCATCTTCAAACTCCTCCAGAAGGATTCCACCAAAGTCTAGAATGAAGCATGTCAAGAAGCCTTTGATAGAATCAAGATATATGTTACCGACCTCTGGTACGCATGCCACCATAGCCTGGTCTCCCTCTACTCCTATACTTGACCGTAACAGATACTGCAGCAGGGGATTTGCTAGCTCAATACATTGAGTAAACTCGTAAAGAAATAGCCATTTACTATGATAGTCGAAAGTTGGTTGGGTAAGAATCGACTATAATACCTTAGAGAAAGCATATGCTGCCCTAGTCTCTATCACTCAAAAGTTACAGCACTACATGCTCCCTTTTCCCATCAGACTTGTATCCCGAATGGATCCTATAAAATACTTTCTAGAGAAAACCACCTTGTTTAGTCAAATTTCTCGATGGTTAATGCTGCTATCTGAGTTCAATATAATGTATGTTATGAAGAAAGCCATGAAAGGGAGAGCCATATCTAGTTACCTTGCTGACTACCCCATGGAAGAGGTTAATATTTGGGTCTCTGAATTCCCAAATGAAGATATTCTCTGAACCTCTCAGGAGGAAATTTAATGGAAAATGTTCTTTGATCGCCCTTGATGACCCTCACACTCCCATTACCATTAAGATGGATTTTCCCTACACCAATAATATGATCGAATATGAGGCATTCACTATAGGCCTTAAAGTCCCCCTCAAGAAAGGAATCAAATACTTAGAGGTATACGGGGATTCCTCCCTCATCATCGACCAAGTCCTTAGAAGATGGAAAGTCAAGGACGAGAATCTCTTACCCTTCCATGCCCACCTAAAAGAGTTGGCAGTTCCTAGATATTGTGACACCCCAACTAATTAAATACCGGGTAGCTGCTCCTTTATTAAATGAATACAAAATGCCAAGTTGGTCCAGTTAATAGCATCACTATCGAAAACATTTTTAATGGTTACTAACCACCTAGTATTTAAAAAGTGAGTTGCCAAATTTTAAATTAAATCTGATTAACATGCAATAAATGAAATATAGTAATGTAACACAACCATTCACGATAAAGTCCAACTAATAAATTAACAAGTAAAATGAGTCTAGAGGAAATACTCCTCACAACAATCCCGATATGGAAAGAAATAAAACAAGTCTGCATCCTGAATTAATTACAAACCAAAAGTCTGAATAACTGAAAGAAATGAAATGTCTCTAAAAGAAATGGGCGACATGCCCTACAACTGATGAAATCTGAATATCGAGTCAAGGCAAATGAAGCGTCTACTAGCAAGGCCCTGTAACTTCCACAACGGCTACAGGTCGTCACCTGACTGGAAATACTATGCATGGTGTCCTTGTGGCTGGGCACCTAAAAAAGTTTTTACAAAAAGTAGATTTGAAAGCAAACGGGTCAGAGCCCGAAAGTGGAGAGTATTTTAAAAACAGCAAGTGTTTTAATAACATTAAAACAATGAATGAAAAATACATGTTAGGACGTGCTCTCACATGAAATACTCACATCTTGACTAATTGTGCACTCCTAACGTACCGTACCCATTCAAGTGATTCTCATATCTACCTAAACCGACATAAGTTCTAACCTTCCTACTCAATTCACACTATGAATTCCCAATGTTATCACTTACATAGATAGCTTTACTTAAACTCGAATTCTCAATTATTAACATTACCATTTACTGGAGGTTATCCCCTTATTTATCTTCTCAAGGAGTTACTATAAATTATTCTCATCATTAAATATAACAATTCTGTTCATTTAACAGTATATCATTCACATCCTAAATATACAATACAAGCACCCCGAGGCTAAGCTGCGATGCACACATACTCTGTTATCCATCCCGGTTCATCGCGTACATAAGGATTACAAATTCCGAATCTCTCGCGAATTGTTAGAATAAGCACAACACACGAAAATGGAGGCGAACATAATTCAACATATCCATGGGTCACGTACATACCTACGCTCCATAGTCAACTGACTTAATAACTCACAATTAAGTCATTCCCTTGAACTATGTCCTCTAGGTACCAATCTAAATCTGGGCACACAAAGATTAGACGGCCCTAAGCGAACGTAAAGCTCCCGTGATAGCAAGTATGGTAGGTATGTCATACACATAAAATCATATACTAAGCAATCACACATCTTAGATGTCTCAATATTAATAAAGGTACATTCTACATCCTTATACCATTATTCCAATTTTATACATTTCAAGTCTTCCGATAATATAAAATGTAGACTGTCGACACATCTCACGTCATAGTTTCTTGTACTTAAAACCTATCTCAAAGGGATTATTAAGTTTCCTATTATTCCCACATATAACATCATTATTCTTAAGGTCCTTACTTCTGCCCCAAACCTCATTTCGTCAATTTATTCAAATTTACCCTTTTAACCCTAATATTATCTCACTCATCGAATTTCATTAGATTTTAGAATAATTCCTCAAATTGAATTCTAATTAAGGTCCAAACTTTATAACCATACCTACTGGTCTTCCTTAAGTCTAAGGATATTCATAAAGTCTCCAATGATAATTTTCTAAGGGTTAACATCATTAAAATTTAACTAGGAAAATTTTACTCATTCTGGGAAGGTCGATCGATCGACCTTGAACCTCGATCTATCGATGGTGGTCGATCGATCGACTGATGAATGTCGATCGATCAATCGCACCAGGTAGGCTACGGACTGCTTCATCTTGCAGTCCTCAAATCATCCCAAAACTCCATTATAATGCATGAAACTCTAATTTAACGTTATAATATCATCATACAACCATCCTACAACATTGTTAACGTTTTAAAACCAATAAATCATCAACCAAGGGCTTTATTTGGATCAAAACTTCATCAAGAACCCTAGTTTTCTATTTCTTTCAAGAACAATAATAAATCTCTTCTTAAATCCATTTTTAGATCATCAAGGGTTATAATTTGAATTCATAATTCGTCCAGAATATGTCTACATGCAATTCCTAACATGGTTCATAGTTTTAATCCTCAAATTCATGGGTCTATATCAATCTTCCAAGACAAAATTCGATAATTACCTAAACATGGAAGAACACATTCATGGAATTAATTGTAACTAAATCACTTGCCTTATGTTCCAGATTTGTTGTTGGTTGAAGATGGTTGAATTCCTCTTTCTCTCTCTGCAGAATTCTCCTCTATCTCTCTCTCTCTACAAGCTCTTCTCACAAGATGACAATGGAGGTGGGGGTTGGTTTTTGGCAAGTTAGAAATAGTTTCTTAACTTCTCCTGTAGCCCACTGCTTAGATTGGGGTTGAAAATGGGTTAGTGGGTTTAATGATAAGTTGTAATTAAAGTCTGATTTTCTTGAGTTTTAATTTCCAAATTTCCGAAATTACCAAACTACCCTTTTGGGTTGCCGGTTTGGCCTAAAAATGCCCCGGGACCCAAACTAAACCCCCGGCTAGTGTTTTCTGACTATTTCGACCCTTCCGGACACGTTGGCGCACTCAAAATGACCATACGGTTAATAAAAATAAAATTCAGTTTTTAATTAAATTAAATATTTTCCTGACGCGACTGTCACACGTGTCCCAACAAAATTTTAAAATTGTCGTATTTCTATCTCGCGACAATTTTAATATTCTCAATATTCATATATTGCCATATATAGACATTATAATCAAATACCAACTCACATCTCATTAGTATTTTATCCGGATTAATTCTCAATTAATTCACATTTAATCCCATAAATAAATATCGATTAAAATGCGGGGTATTACATACTCCCCCTCTAATAACAGAATTTCGTCCCGAAATTCGAAACTAAAAAGTACCTGGTAAAAATAGCTCTAGATAACATTTGCGTATCTCATCCTCGCGCTCCCAAGTGGACTCCTCGTCATTATGATGCCGCCACTGAACACGTACTAACGGAACTATCTTTGACCGCAGTTTCCGCTCACTTTGGTCCAAAATAGCAATCGGCCCGTCCTCGTAGGAGCTATCGGGATGGAGATCGATGTCCTCCAAAGCAATGTGAGAATGAGCCAAATCATCTCTAAGATATTTCCTTAGCGAGGAAATATGAAACACATCATGAATCCTGTGTAAATGCTCCGGTAACCCAAGTCTATACGCAACAGACCCAATCCGCTCGATGATAGGAAATGGTCCCACGTATCTCGGTGCCAACTTACCCTTCTTCCCAAATCGCATAATCCCATTCATAGGAGATACTCTGAGTAAAGCCTGGTCCCCCACTTGGAACTCCCTGAAGAACCTCTTCGCATCAGCGTAGCTCTTCTGCCGATCCTGAGCTACCCGAATGCGACTCCGTATCAATTCTATCCTTGCCGAAGTATCCTGAATCACTTCCGGCCCAAGTAGTTTGTTGTCCCCCACCTCCAACCAACATGCTGGGGAATGACAAGGTCTACCGTACAATGCCTCAAATGGAGCCATGCCAATGGTGAACTGGTAGGAGTTGTTGTAAGCAAACTCCACCAGTGTAAGATACTGCTCCCATCCACCCCCGAAGTCAATGATGCACATCCGCAACTTGTCCTCCAACATTTGATTTGTACGCTCAGTTTGCCCATTGGTCTGCGGATGATAAGCCGTACTCAACCGCAATTCCGTGCCCATGGCCTCCTGGAACCTCTCCCAAAACCGTGAAACAAATATCTTGTCTCTGTTAGACACGATATTTAGGGGCACACTGTGAAGTCTCACTATTTCTGCAATAAAGAGCTGGGCATACTATCCCGTAGTGTAGTCGGTCCTTACGGGTAGAAAATGAGCGACTTTGGTCAACCTGTCCACAATTACCCAAATGGATTCGCGACCTCTCTGTGACGTTGGCAACCCCGTGATAAAGTCCATGGATATGCTCTCCCACATCCACATCGGGACCTCTAATGGCTGTAGAAGTCCTGCCGATCTCTGATGGTCCACTTGTACCAGCTGACAAGTGGTGCATTTAGAAACAAACACGGCAATATCTATCTTCATCCCGCTCTACCAATACTGACGTCTCATGTCTTGGTACATTTTGTCCCCACCGGGATGTACCGTGAGCCGTGCGACTCTGCCATCACCTCGTGTCGCAATTCCTCCCCTTCCGGGACTACTAGTCTCCCATTGAAGCGTAATCCCCCGTCTGAGCTAACGGTATAGGACTCGGCTCCCTCTGCTAATAATCGAACTATCTGCTTCTGACAGAACGAGTCATCTGCTTGTGCCTTTACCACTCTCGTGACAATCTGCGGTGTAACAGTTATCACCGACATGAATGATCAGGCCACTGCATCCTAGTGTCCCAACTCCTTCCACTTTACCTTCCATACCCCTGCCACCTCATCTACTGGCCTACGGCTCAACGCGTCTGCTACCACGTTAGCCTTCCCCGAGTGATATTGGATATCGAACTGATAATCCTTCACAAACTCAAGCCACCTTCGCTGTCGCATATTCAACTCCTTCTGCATGAATAGGTACTGTAGGGACTTATGGTCTGTGAACAATCGAAACTTCTCCCCCAAAAGATAATATCTCCAAATCCGAAGGGCAAATACAACTGCCGCTAACTCCAAGTCATGTGTGGGGTAATTCTTCTTGTGAGGCTTAAGCTTACCTGAAGCATAAGCTATGGCCTGACTCTCCTGCTGCAATACACCTCCAAGTCCTTGTAAGGACGCATCGGTCTAAACTAGATACTCAACTACCGGTCTCGGCAATGCTAACACAGGTGCTGAGGTCAACTTGTCCTTCAACTCATCGAATGCCAACTGACAGGCATCACTCCAAATGAACGGCACACCTTTACGAGTCAGATGTGTCAAAGGACCCACTATCTTTGAGAAACCCCGAATGAACCTCCTGTAGTATCCTGCTAAGCCCAAGAAACTACGGATCTCAATCGGTGTCGTGGGCTGTCCCCACTCCCTCACCGCGGATACCTTCCCCGGATCAACAGATATCCCCCGGTCGGAAATAATATGTCCCCAAAACTGAACCTCCTTCAGCCAAAACCCGCACTTCTCATACTTTACATACAGCTCGTTCTGACGTAGCGTCTATAAAACCTGTCTCAAATGCTCGGCGTGCTCCTCCTCTGTCTGGGAGTACACCAGAATGTCATCAATGAAGACGAACTGATCTAGGAACTCTATGAACACCCTGTTCATCAAGTCCATAAACACGGCTGGAGCATTGGTCAAACCAAAAGGCATAACCCAAAACTCGTAGGAACCATATCTCATTAAGAAAGCAGTCTTCGAGACGTCCTCTTCCCTGATACGCAACTGATGGTATCCTGATCGCAAATCAATCTTTGAGAAGAAAGAAGCTCCCCTCAACTGGTCGAATAAGTCATCGATTCGGGGCAACGGATACTTATTCCGTATCGTGACCTTATTCAACTCCCGGTAATCCACACACAACCTCAACGATCCATCCCTCTTCTTTACGAATAACATAGGGTCACCCCACGGTGAAGTACTCCTCCGAATAAACCCCTGACCCAACAACTGCTCAATCTGATCCCGTAACTCTCTCATCTCAGCTGGATCCATACAGTAAGGTGCGCGAGTAATAGGCCGAGTGCCCGGCGTCAAATCAATCACAAAATCCATCTCCCTACTCGGAGGTAGTTCAGGTATATCCTAAAATACATCGGCGAACTCACTAACAACGGGTATCGAATCAAGTGGTATCACCACTTCCTTAGAGGTCTCCTCCTCTATGTAGTACAAATGAGTGGATGATCCTCCCTCAGGACGAGGCATCGCCACTAAAAACATCTCCTGCCCGGGAATGGCAAAGATAATACTCCTACTAAAACAGTCAATCATGGCTCGGTACGCAACTAGCCAATCCATACCAACAATGGCATCATACTCGGTCATCTCTAACACTAACATATCAGCGGGTAAATTAAACCTCCCGATCTCTATACCCACACCTCTACACATAAGCGAAATCATGGAACCCTACACAAGTAGCAGTGCTCTCTGCGGTGTCTAATAACCCAATAGTGTGTGCAAATCTCATAGCAATAAAACAGTGTGTAGCCCCCGTGTCAAATAAAATGCGCCCCATAGTCCCCTGAATAGAGAACATACCCTCAATGGCTGGTGGATCCTGTGGGGCTGCGACTTGCTGGAGCTGATACACTCTCCCATACTGAAGCTATCCCTGCTGAACTGGGACTGCTGGAATGGGCGGTAATGCTTCCATCTGTGGTGCTGGGAGGGCGGCGGGAAACATAGGCCTTTGTGGCTCGTGTCGAGCACCCTGCTGCTGCTGCTGTGGGGCCTTGCCCTTATCAGGACACTCCTGACGTTTGTGGCCAATCTTACCACAAATGAAACACTTCCCGTGGAAGTTTCCCCCTCGCTGCCCCTGCTGACCTCGGCCCTGGTGACCGTTACCATTTCTGCCCTGGCCTTGCTGGCCCTGGTGAAACTGCTGTTGTTGACCATTTTGACCCTGATGGCCCTGCCTAAAACCTCCCTGTCCGTGCCTGAAACCCCCTGATCGGAATCTCTTGGAATCCCCCTGCTGGGAACCCTGATCACCCTGCCTATACTGACCTTGAGCTGATTGTGCCCCGCTGGCACCATTTCCCCCTGTCCTGCCCTGATGGCCGGACTCTCCTAATAGCTTCCCCTCTGTCAAGTGAAAGCGGTGGTCCTAGCAATGGAGCAGTGCAGTGTTAACCACATCAGAGTAAGTGGCCAACGATAGATTCCCCAACAAGTGCTGACGGATCCTCCAAGTCAACCCCTTAGTAAACTTGTGAATCTTTTTCTCTTCTGTCGGTATCTCATCCAGTACAATGTTCAGTAAGTTAGTGAATTCGGCCTCATACTCGGCCACAGTCTTACCCTCCTGTATAAGGTTCATCAACTTCCTCCTCATTTCTGTATGAACAGTTGACTTAAAATATTTACGGTCAAACCGCACCCAGAACTCCTGTATCGTGAGAGTATCTCTCTCCTCTGCGGTGGTAATAGACTCCCACCACTGCAATGCAGATCCCACTAGCTTGAAAGTAGCTAGTATCTGCCTCTTAACATCGGTGCACTCATACATCCTCAAGTGCCTCTGAATATCCTTCCTCCACTGACTAGATACCACAACATCGGAGCTACCTGCGAACTCCGGAGGGTGTGCTTTCTGAAAAGCATCTTGAACACGTTCCCAAGTAGACGGGGATGTATGTGCTTGAACTGGCGCGGCTACTGGCGCCTAAGGTGGTGCCTTCTTGACAACGGCGAGAGCGGCATTTACCGCTTGGGCTACAATGGCTGCAACCTCGGCGGCATTCATGGTTCCCTGTACTGGAGATGGCTGTGGCTCGGGCTGTGCATTCCTAGGAACCCGTGGTGCACGTCGTGGAGGCATCTGAAATAAGAGTAAAGTCTATAAGTTCGCAGTTATAAACTTAAAATAGCTGAAGAGCGAAGCATACATAAAAGAATACAACAGTCCTAAAATATAGGGCTCTACATCAAAGAAAGCTCAGCGGAAACATAATAACCGTACAGATCCTAAAGGACACTAGAACCTGATGCTCTGATACCACCTGTGACACCCCGACTAATTAAATACCGGGTAGCTACTCCTTTATTAAATGAATACAAATTTCCATGTTGGTCCAGTTAATAGCATCACTGTCGAAAACATTTTTAATGGTTACTAACCACCTAGTGTTTAAAAAGTGAGTTGCCAAATTTTAAATTAAATCTGATTAACATGCAATAAATGAAATATAGTAATGTAACACAACCATTCACGATAAAGTCCAACTAATAAATCAACAAGTAAAATGAGTCTAGAGGAAATACTCCTCAAAACAATCCCTATATGGAAAGAAATAAAACAAGTCTGCATCCTGAATTAATTACAAACCAAAAGTCTGAATAACTGAAAGAAATGAAATGTCTCTAAAAGAAATGGGCGACATGCCTCACAACTGATGAAATCTAAATATCGAGTCAAGGCAAATGAAGCGTCTACTAGCAAGGCCCTGTAACTTCCACAACGGCTACAGCTCGTCACCTGACTGGAAATACTATGCATGATGTCCTTGTGGCTGGGCATCTAAAAAGGTTTTTACAAAAAGTAGATTTGAAAGCAAATGGGTCAGAGCCCGAAAGTGGAGAGTATTTTAAAAACAGCAAGTGTTTTAATAACATTAAAACAATGAATGAAAAATACATGTTAGGACGTGCTCTCACATGAAATACTCACCTCTCGACTAATTGTGCACTCCTAACGTACCGTACCCATTCAAGTGATTCTCATATCTAACTAAACCGACTTAAGTTCTAACCTTCCTACTCAATTCACACTATGAATTCCCAATGTTATCACTTACATAGATAGCTTTACTTAAACTCGGATTCTCAATTATTAGCATTACCATTACTGGAGGTTATCCCCTTATTTATCTTCTCAAGGAGTTACTATAAATTATTCTCATCATTAAACATAACAATTCTATTCATTTAACTGTATATCATTCACATCCTAAATATACAATACAAGCACCCCGAGGCTAAGCTGCGGTGCACACATACTCTGCTATCCATCCCGGTACATCACGTACATAAGGATTAAAAATTTCGAATCTCTCAGGAATTGTTAGAATAAGCACAACACACGAAAATGGAGGCGAACATAATTCAACATATCCATGGGTCACGTACATAAGGATTACAAATTTCGAATCTCTCAGGAATTGTTAGAATAAGCACAACACACGAAAATGGAGGCGAACATAATTCAACATATCCATGGGTCACGTACATACCTACGCTCCATAGTCAGCTGACTTAATAACTCACAATTAAGTCATTCCCTTGAACTATGTCCTCTAGGTACCAATCTAAATCCGGGCACACAAAGATTAGATGGCCCTAAGCGAACGTAAAGCTCCCGTGATAGCAAGATTGGTAGGTATGTCATACACATAAAATCATATACTAAGCAATCACACATCTTAGATGTCTCAATATTAATAAAGGTACATTCTACATCCTTATACCATTATTCCAATTTTATACATTTCAAGTCTTCCGATAATATAAAATGTAGACTGTCGACACATCTCACGTCATAGTTTCTTGTACTCAAAACCTATCTCAAAGGGATTATTAAGTTTCCTATTATTCCCACATATAACATCATTATTCTTAAGGTCCTTACTTCTTCCCCAAACCTCATTTCGTCAATTTATTCAAATTTACCCTTTTAACCCTAATATTATCTCACTCATCAAATTTCATTAAATTTTAGAATAATTCCTCAAATTGAATTCTAATTAAGGTCCAAACTTTATAACCATACCTACTGGTCTTCCTTAAGTCTAAGGATATTCATAAAGTCTCCAATGATAATTTTCTAAGGGTTAACAACATTTAAATTTAACTAGAAAAATTTTACTCATTCTGGGAAGGTCGATCGATCGACCTTGAACCTCGATCGATCGATGGTGGTCGATCGATCGACTGATGAATGTCGATCGATCGATCGCACCAGGTAGGCTACGGACTGCTTCATTTTGCAGTCCTCAAATCGTTCCAAAACTCCATTATAATGCATGATACTCTAATTTAACGTTATAATATCATCATACAACCATCCTACAACATTGTTAACGTTCTAAAACCAATAAATCATCAACCAAGGGCTTTATTTGGATCAAAACTTCATCAAGAACCCTAGTTTTCTATTTATTTCAAGAACAATAATAAATCTCTTTTTAAATCCGTTTTTAGATCATCAAGGGTTATAATTTGAATTCATAATTCGTCCAGAATATGTCTACATGCAATTCCTAACATGGTTCATAGTTTTAATCCTCAAATTCATGGGTCTGTATCAATCTTCCAAGACAAAATTCGATAATTACCTAAACATGGAAGAACACATTCATGGAATTAATTGTAACTAAATCACTTGCCTTATGTTCCAGATTTGTTGTTGGTTGAAGATGGTTGAATTTCTCTTTCTCTCTCTGCAGAATTCTCCTCTCTCTCTCTCTCTACAAGCTCTTCTCACAAGATGACAATGGAGGTGGGGGTTGGTTTTTGGCAAGTTAGAAATAGTTTCTTAACTTCTCCCGTAGCCCACTACTTAGATTGGGGTTGAAAATGGGTTAGTGGGTTTAATGATAAGTTTTAATTAAAGTATGATTTTCGTGGGTTTTAATTTCCAAATTTCCGAAATTACCAAACTACCCTTTTGGGTTGCCGGTTTGGCCTAAAAATGCCCCGGGACCCAAACTAAACCCCCGGCTAGTGTTTTCTGACTATTTCGACCCTTCCGGACACGTTGGCGCACTCAAAATGACCATACGGTTAATAAAAATAAAATTCACTTTTTAATTAAATTAAATATTTTCCTGACGCGACTGTCACATGCGTCCCAACAAAATTTCCAATTTGTCGTATTTCTATCTCGCGGCAATTTTAATATTCTCAATATTCATATATTGCCATATATACACATTATAATCAAATACCAACTCACATCTCGTTAGTATTTTATCCGGATTAATTCTCAATTAATCCACATTTAATTCAATTAATCCCATAAATAAATATCGATAAAAATGCGGGGTACTAGCTCAGTACATTGAGGAAACTCGTAAAGAAAGAGCCATTTACTATGCTAGTCGAAAGTAGGTTAGGTACGAATCTACTATAATACCTTAGAGAAAGCATATGCTGCCCTAGTCTCTATCATTCAAAAGTTACAGCACTACATGCTCCCTTTTCCCATCAGACTTGTATCCCGAATGGATCCCATAAAATACTTTCTTGAGAATACCACCTTGTTTAGTCAAATTTCTCGATGGTTAATGCTGCTATCTGAGTTCAATATAATGTATGTCATGAAGAAAGCCATGAAAGGGAGAGCCATATCTAGTTACCTTGCTGACTACCCCATGGAAGAGGTTAATATTTGGGTCTCTGAATTCCCAGATGAAGATACTATCTGAACCTCTTAGGAGGAACTTTAATGGAAAATGTTCTTTGATCGCCCTTGATGACCCTCACACTCCCATTGCCATCAAGATGGATTTTCCCTACACCAATAATATGACCAAATATGAGGCATTCACTATAGGCCTTAAAGTCCCCCTCAAGAAAGGAATCAAATACTTAGAGGTATACGGGGATTCCTCCCTCATCATCGACCAAGTCCTTAGAAGATGGAAAGTCAAGGACGAGAATCTCTTACCCTTCCATGCCCACTTAAAAGAGTTGGCAGTTCCTAGATATCACCTTCCATAACTTTCCCCGTACAAAAACTGGTTTAATAGATTCCTTTACAACTCAATCCTCTAGGATCGACATGCCCGAGGGGATAATGATGGTCCCCTTCCTAGTCTAAAAACAACATTTTCCAACCCACTGATACCATATTGAGCTCATCACACAAGAAGATTCTGATATGGTTGAGCGATGGAACTATAATATTTAGCACCTCACCAATCATGGTAGGTATCCCTAAGATTCCAACAAGAAAGAATGTGCGACCCTGCACAAACTAGATGCCCAATACATCATCTGTGATAAAGCATTGTTCAAAAGAAACTTCAATAGACCCATTTACGTTGTACCATAGGGGATAACATTGAAGAAATGATGCAGAGGATGCACAGCGGGAAATGCGAACCCCACATGAATGGTCATACTCTTTCCAAGAAGATCATACCTCAAGGGTATTATTGGACCACTATGGTTCAGGATTGCACCGCCTACATCCTAAGAAGCCTAAAATGCCAGCAGTTTGATAATTCCAGCACTTGCCTCCTCTATAATTGTACAATATGACTTGTCCCTAGCCATTCTCCACCTGGTCATTGACATCATAGGTAAGGTCACACCCAAAGCCTCTAATAGGATAAGTTCATCCTAGTTGTCATTGATTACGTCACCAAATGGGTTTAAGCCGAGTCATACGAACTACTAAATGCCAAGAAGGTAGCCAAGTTTATCTAAAAGAACATCATTTACCTATAAAGGGTTCTTCATGAGCTAGTATCAGATAATAGGTTACACTTTGAGGTTAAGGTCACGAAACTGGTCAAGGAGTGTGAGATCTAGAGACACAAATCTTCTTCCTATCGACCCCAAACCAATGGTGCAGTTGAAGAAACCAATAAAAACCATAAATCCATCATCAGCAAAATGATCAAGAGTTGTCGAGATTGGTCCAATCGAATCCCTTATGCCCTTTGGGGATAGCGCACTTCGGTTAGGACATGTACTGGGGAAAACCCTTACTATTTAGTATAGGACATTGAAGCGGTCCTACCAGTTGAGCTGGAAATACCTTCCTTACGCATTATACTTGAAAGCAGAGTCAACGAGGAGGATTGGTATCACAATCATTTTGACGAATTGTCATTCTTAGATGAAAAAGGATGAAGTCTCTATACCACATATAAGGGTATCATCGTCAGATAACACGATCATTTTACCGAAGAGTAAAAGACTGTGGTATAAGAAGACTTATCCCTAAAAGAAATCATGGATACCGTTTGGGATCCTAGAGGGAAATTCAATCCAAACTGGAGTGGCCCCTACATCATAAAAAGTCCTCTCAATCGGCGTCAATGTGCTCACTGACCTTGGCAGAGAAGAGATGGTGCGTCCAGTTAACCTGGACTGTCTCAAGAAGTTCTACCCTTAGTTCGAAATCTCGGCGCACTACGACTCCTCTCATCCCCCTTCTATTCTAAAAAATAATCTTCATTTCCCTCTACTCAGAACTATGAGGGGCATGATTCTCTAAAAACCTTTTTCTTTCAAAATGAAACTCATAAAATTTTCAAAACCTCTAGAGGTATGTAGGCAACTTATACGCTTTACGTGGGCATGGTCCCCTTCTTCTTCAAAAAATGCTATTACTTTCTTACCTTCGAGAACGACTGTTCATTTTATCATTTACATGAACAAAAGGCCTATGTATACCTTAGAGATTGGTATAGATAATTCAAATGTGAAACTCATCAAGAGGCACAACAATATAATTAAAATCTTTTTTATTCCAAATAAGGGAGTTCAGTACAATTACACAAACTATTAGCGAAGGGAGTCAAAACAACCACCTTCTGATGACAAAACTGTCCCTAAAATAAATCATTAAACCTTCCCAAAATTATTCCCCCCAAACCAAAAAGATACAAGCACATCCTAGTCGTAAATGTTTCACAATAAATGAACCCAGCTTTATAAAGACCCTATTTGCAGCTATCGAAAGACCCAACCCCATCATCATTGCTTGATTGCTATTTTGCAGGTGATCCATAGAGCGGTATGCCCTGACTAACCTAGAGAAAACCACTACTCCCCCCTCCATAGTGTCAAAAAGGATAAACCACCTCTAGCCAGTCTCCTCTTCCAAGATCTTCGCTATGGCCTACTTTTATAGCAATTTCAGATAGTCTTCAGACCCTATCCACATATTGATATAGACAGGTTGATGTCCAATGATTCTCCCACATAGAACCTATCCTCATGTATATGGATTCAGTTAAGTGTTCCATAGAAAAGATGTCTAGTGTCCGAGCAGTCACTATTTACTCCCATCCAACTTGGTATAAATACCGTTAGGGGAAATAAATTAAGGTTTGTCGAAGTCTAACTAACCAAACGTACCAGTATTCTCCAAGTTCCAGCATGGGCTGCAACTCTCCCTTCCAGGGAACTAACTAGTGAATATAGCGAGCTCCGTGCTCCACAAACTAACTTACCCAGTTCTCTATTAATGGGCCAAACCTGATGGAATATCGTGTAAAACATTTGGGATGGCTTCCAAAGGATATTTAGGGGGAATTATCAAATTAAATCTCTCAGCCAGCCACATGAACAACATAATCGAACTCCTTCTCAACAAATCAGAGCGACCTTCCTGCCAAGCATCTAGATCATTCAGGTCCCCCAATATTACCGCCCAAGGATTGCGACGATATGACATCCACGCTGTAACGATATCTAATTTAGGTTACACCATTAGGTCCCATGTCACACGTAACAACCTCGAAGTTAGGCCCATGGCAACAACTACGGTATGACCCTCATCATAGAAATCCTTTAGACGTACATAATATAGGATAGCCGAAAGAGAAATCATCCCCCAGAGAAGAACGGTCGAGTCACCAAAGAGGAAATATAGATAAACTCTACTAACAGTGCCAGAGGAGATCTAGAAAATTTAGGCATAGCCGCCACCACGCTGGGATTAATTCCCATCATGGATGAAAACTCCTCATAGGTTGGATAAACCTCATCCAAACCAAAGCAGAAAACGTGGTTTTTAGGGTACCAAAATTGCGATGTCGTCTAATAGCCCGGTTGAGCCACTAGGATACTCGATGCAAATTCAAGGCTTCATAGTCAACATTATAAAGGCACGTGACTTATAGGATCTCGAGATAGGAAGTGAATTCTACGTGCATTATAAGGGTCATTTGGGAAATAATAAGTCAGAAGGCAAGAAATAAGAAATAAGAGAAAATGAGAATGGATGAAAAACTACACCTCTTTACCCCCTTTTATACACAAAGGCCTTGGCTAAAGACAAGAAAACCTAAAGATCCCGAAATAAAGCCTACCCTACCAAGTACTTTGTGCTACAAGAAAGTACAATCAAAGCCTTAGGATGATTTTACTGGACCCATATGCCGATAGGTTGGCCAAGGGGTATGTCGATCTATAACTCCCTTATTTTAGAAAATTATATCTTTCCCTTTTTGTCAAAATCAAATAATAAATCCTTATTTTAAGACCCCGGGGTTATTTCATTTAAACTTATACATTTTTACCCATCATTTTTCATCATAAGTCTTTTCCTCAAATTATTTAGTCTTTTTTCTAAAAAAATAATATCCCACCATCTTTATAGTCTTAGTAGTAAATTAAAAAGTGCATATAGAATAAGTTATTAAAACAAGAATGAGTTATAGATATTGCCATTTTACATTTTTTTCAGATAGAAGAAGAAACAGAAAATATAAAACATGACTCAGCCTGAACCCAATCTCTCAATATTTCTCCATCTTTAAACCCTCAATCCCTGCAGCGGACACACTTCCCCCGACGACGAGCTGTAGAACCTCCACTCGTCAAGCCTCATCCCTCGTCCGAGGTTGCACGACGACCAGAACAGAAGTAGAGTCCTTGATACAGACAATCACAGAAGCCACCCAGTCCCGGATGTCCTTAAGCCAAGTGGTCGGCACCTGAACATGCTACAAGTAAAACCACAGAACCAAAAGCCAAATCATTTGTAACACCCCGTATTTTCACGCATTTAATATTTAATTAATTCGGGAATTCAAAATTACTTGTGTGTCGTAATTTTAATTGAATTAATTATGGAAAATTATATTTAAATATTAAACGGGAAGCGTATGGTTAATATTTAGGGAAACTTAATTACTAAGTAAATAGTAAGAATGTTTTTACGTCATTTCGAGTATTAATGACAGGACATGTACTTATTTCAGTTGGGAGTCGGTATAGACTAATTTGGGTGTGAAATGAGGATTGTTAAAATTTAATTTGGATGCCAATTCTGAGTATACGGTTGAGTTAGAATGGGCCGAGTTAGTCAAAAAAGTGTACCCGGGGGTAGTAAACGGGTTACGGGACATTTTTAGGCATAGCCGGGCCCACACAGGGGAATTTTGGTCACTTGGGCTTGGCCCATTAGGGAAAAAACGGGATTAAGGTTAATTAAACAATTAAAAGTAACAAGGGAACGACTGAATTGTTTTTAGAGGAGACTTAGAGGGTTAGGAAACCCTAACAGCAGCCAAAGGCAAATTTGGGGATCACAGGAGAGCCAAAGAGTGTCATCTTGAACCTTGGGCACTCACGATTCCAAATTCAGACTCTATGAACCCTAAGGAAAGTGGTTAACTTGCTGTAGCATTTAAAGTGTATTTCAATTCATATTCATGTGATGTGGATACTCTAAGAAATTCGTTTTGGGATTTAAAGGGGTATAAACATGGGTTTTTGTAGATTATGAATCAGATTTCTAAATTGAGTAGAAATGCATATTTAATCTAAGTCGTGTGTTTGTAATGTGGTAAGTTGTGTAAAACCAGAGGAATTAGCAACGAATTGGTGATATGGAATTGATGGTTAAATGGGTTAAAGAATAAATTGAATTTTAAACCCAAACTCGTGAAAACAGTAAAGAAAAGAAATTAAGTGATGTTTCTCGACTTTAGGAAGGTTCCTTATAAGGTTTTTCATGTCTATTGCCGTTGAGGAAGTTTAGTTTTTGGTGTAAAAGAAGCTAGGGTTTGGAGGTGGGTGTTCATGGCAGAAACAGCCAACTCGGGGAAGACGAGGACCTGATCGATCGATGGTCCGAAAACTTTGACAGTTCGCCGAGTTTGTAATATATAGGGAAATTTAATAAAAATTCTTACATTAATTTTGAGTAATAAATAGATGTGTTTAAATCTAATTAATTGTGAATAAAATTAATTAGGATTTGAGGGCGGCTTGGTGTGACATCATATTTAAAATTAATTGGGATTTGGAGGAAATTAGGTGTGACACACTAAGGTTAAATTTTGGAAGGTTTGTTTCAAAATGATTAAATACGTATGTAGTAGAAACGTATGGGACTAATGGTTGAGAGATACCGAAATGTAAATCTTATTTAGATGAAGGCCAAATAATTTAGATTCGGGGATTTAGACTCGGGTGATGTTATTTCGGTCCACGAGAGTAAGTTCGAATATATTGGTTGGGGCTATACCAAAGGAAATTAATGTGCAAATTAATTAATAATTAGAGTTGGGCCATAAACTCAAAATAAAAATGGAATAGGCTTGTGTCACGGACTTAGTGCACGGTTTTATAATTATATATATGTGGTGTGGAATAGTTTATATATATAATGTGTGTGTTAATATCGGTGGATATATATTATTATTATATATATACTCTAGTGCTATAGGGGGAGGTTGCGCGTAGTGGATGAATCCCCTAGCTTGAGAAGTAGGGCGAGTATAATCCCATGTCATAGCGTCCGTTATATGGGTGAGGGACATCTCACTTTCAGGGAAGGAATATGACCGCCTCCAATATTTACGTTATAACCAAGTTAGTGAGAGATTCTGACTTGGGGGTCACTAGGTTATGTGAACATACCTGGTGGGATAGCACTTTAGAGGATTTATACTCGGTGAGACTTTACTCGGGGGAAATACTATTGTTAAATGTTATTTCAGTATGTTTGTGAATACTGTAAAATGATTGAGTATATAATTAGGTAAATAATTATATACGAGATAATTAATGCAAAGCATGAGTTGTATTATATGTATAACCGACGAGGAAGTTATATGAAATTAAAAAGGGAAATGATGTAATTAAGTTGATGTTGATAATAACTTAAAAATCATAATTAAGGCGTACTCGATTAGAGTGGGGTATTTTCAAGGGGTTATATAATTTATCTAGTCATAAGATGAAGAGCTAGGTGAATTTTATTTAGGGAGTTAGTAGTTCACATTAGAGGAGGGGTGAGAATGTCCTCAAAGGAGTGCGACACTAACTAAAATATGGAGAGCATGCATATTTATTTATTACTGCAAGTTAATCATTTGCTAAATGTTTTTTAAATGTTTTTGGGTACTAACCCTTGCTATAAAAAAATTTAAAAACCTTTTAGGTGTCTAGCCACAGGGACGCCAGGCTTAACTCAATTTCAGGGATCCGTTGCAGCAACATATGTGGATGTTGCGGGAGATTGATAGACGCCTCACTCTTTCATTCTAGTATAGAGACTTATATCAGTTATTTTGAGCATGTCGCTCACAGTCCCTTTAGTTTTTGTCAGACTTATTGATATTGATTACTTGTCTTTATTTTATATTTGTTGGCGTTTGGGCCGATGGTTTATTCGTCCAGTCATTTATATGTGAATGGGTGTTTCAGTTAATTAAGATTATTATGTTGTTTTATTTTCGCATGAATTTCATTTAAGTTAATGAAATATAAAACTTGGCACCAGTCTAATTTTTCTCACTTAGGTGGTTAGTAATTAAAAAGGCGGCAATGATGCTAAGAATGATCCAGCTGAGAAACCAATTATAACTTAATTTAGGACTGATCACCCGGGGTTAATTAGGCGGGGTGTCACAGATGGTATCAGAGCATCAGGTTCTAGTGTCCTTAGGATCTGTGCGGCTTTCTACATTTCAGCGTAGCACTCGATTGTTATATATCCCTATTATTAGGATTGTTGATACATTTTCCTTTTGTGAGATATTGTATTTCTGATGTGAATATTTTTGCGTAAATTGTGTACTTATACGATTAAATCTATTTCAGATGCCACCAAGGAGACTGAGAGAAGAGAGGGAAGATGCTAGGGGTGAGGTCAGGGAGGCTCATCAGGAGCCACAAGTACCGCCACCACCACCCCACCCGAGTTGATTTCCACTACTCAGGTGGCAGTGATAGTGGCCTAGGCGGTCGAGACAGCGATGCGAGCTATGGCAACTCACTTTCCATAGCCCCAGGCACCACCTCCAGTGGCACCAGCAGTTCAGGCTCCAGTGGGACACCATCTTGGCGGAGAGTAGGGAGACCTTTCAGAAGGGTCACCCACCTGAGTTTCGGGGTAGCACAGATGTAGTAGAGGCTTGTGACTGAAAGAAGAACATTTAGTGCCATCTGCGCATGCTAGAGTGTACCGAGGTACAGAAATATATTCTTGCTACCTTTTGTCTCTCAGAGGAAGCCTTAAAGTCGTGGGAGTCAGTTACCACCTCCGAGGAGCGAGATTTGATGACGATAGCAGAGCTCTGGGTGCGGTTCGACCGCAAATACTTTCCTCCAGCGGTAGAGACGGAGATGAGAAATAAATTCAGTGATTTAGTACAGGGTGATCGATCAGTGGCAGACTAAGAGGAAGAGTTCATCCGTTTGGAAAACTTTGTGCCAAATGAGGTGAGCGATGAGGAGTGGAAGAAATTGAGATTTATGGATGGCTTAGCCTGGAGGATCAGGCAACATTTGATTGGGAATCCGACGTTGGTGATGTATACAGATGTCGTTAATTTTGCACTTGTACATTTCCAGGATCATCTCTTCCATGCGAAGGGGAGCACGAGAACAGGGAGTCGAGCCAACAGGGCAAGGCAGTTACTAGTGGTGACACGAGTGGTACTCAGCAGCAGATGGGCAGTCAGCAGGGGAATCAGGCTAATAAGTTTAAGCCTGGTGGGTTCCGATCGGGAGGATAGGGATTCAGGCAGGGGCAGTCGGGCCCGAATCAGCAGCAGCAGGTTCCTTAGGGCCGTCAGCGCCAAGGGAACAATGGGGGAGGCTAGCAAGGACAAGGCCAGCCACGTCAGGGCCAACGACAGGGGGATGGTCAGAGACGTTATTTTTTCTATGGACAGTCGGTACACTTCAAGAGGGAGTTCCCATAGAGGGGTAGAGGTCACCAGCAGGAGGCCCAACAGGGGCAACGGGGGTAGATGCCGCTAGCAGCACCAGCCCCACCCACCCCACCACAGCAGGGGCAGATGCACTACAGGTGGGTGTATAACGTCCGAGATGTTCCTAATCCTCCAGCGCAGTAAGCACCGCCAACACTTGAGGGTATGTTTCTCATTCATGGTTATGAGGGTAGTATTCTTTTTGATATGGGAGCATCGCATTCATTCATTAAATATAATTTTTCTAAACGGGCCAGGTTACTAGAGACCGTGGGTAGTCTTCGGATGTGTGTTGAGTCACCAGTAGGTAGCGGGGCTTCGATTCACTCGATTTTTCGGGGAGTGGACATTTTAATTGGGAGGCTTAGTTTAGCAGCGGACCTCTTGGTGTTAGATATGGAGGTGTAGGATGTCATCTTGGGTATGGATTGGTTGGCAGGTTATCGGGTGACGGTGGATTGCTATGAGAGGACCATCGTGTTCTCCATTCCAGGATATGAGATGTTTTTAATAGCGATGATGTTACCTGAGGGAGGGTCACGCACGCACCTGTATTACATCGAGGAGGAGACCTCACAGGAGGTGGCGATTCCGTTGGACTCAATCCCGGTAGTGAGGGAATTTGAGGATGTAATCCAGGAGATACCAGGATTGCCACCTAGCAGGGAAATCGAATTTGTGATCGATTTAACACCGGGGATGAGGGCGATTGCTCGGACCCCATACCGTATGGACCCTTCAGAGATGCGTGAGTTGAGAGAGAAGATTCAGCAGATTTTTGGTCAAGATTTCATTCGGCGGAGTACATCACTATAGGGTGAACCGGTGTTGTTTGTAAAGAAGCGAGATGGCAAACTACGGTTATGCGTGGATTATAGAGAGCTGAATAAGGCGACGATATGGAATAAGAGTCCGTTGCCTAGGATTGATGATCTATTTGACCAGTTGAGAGGGGAGTCTTACTTCTCTAAGGTCGATTTGAGGTCAGGGTATCATCAACTACGTATCCGAGAGGAGGATGTTCCTAAGATCGCCTTCCTGTCGCGGTATGGATCTTATGAGTTCAGGGTGATGCCATTGGGGCTCACCAAGCACCAGTAGTGTTCATGGACCTCATGAATAAGGTTTTTAAGGAATTTCTTGATCAGTTTATCATCGTGTTCATTGATGACATCCTGATCTACTCACACACCGAGGAGGAGCACGCAGAGCATCTGCCTATTGTGTTACAGACATTGCGGAATCACCAGCTCTATGCCAAATTTGAGAAATGTAGATTTTGGCTACGGGAGGTTCAATTTCTTGGCCACGTGGTGTTAGACCGGGGTATTATGGTGGATCCAAGTAAGGTCTAGACGGTGAGGGCATGGGGATAACCCACGACACCGACCGAGGTGCGCAGTTTTTAGGGATTGGTCGGTTACTACAGGTGGTTCATCAATGGATTCTCAAAGATTGCGGGCCTTTGACGAATCTGACCCGGAAGGGGGTACCTTTCACTTGGAATGATCATTGTCAGTTAGCTTTCGATGAGATAAAGGACAAGTTGACATCTTCACTCGTACTTGCATTACCGAAGGGAGGATTAGAGTATCGAGTTTACACTAACGCATCCTTACAAGGACTTGGGGGTGTGCTTCAGCAAGAGGAAAGGGCTATAGCTTATGCGTCTAGAAAGCTAAAGCCCCGCGAGAGGAATTACCATACTCATGACCTGGAACTAGCAGCGGTCGTTTTTGCTTTGAGGATATGGAGACATTAGCTTCTGGGAGAATAGTTCACGTTATTCACGGATCCAAAATCACTTCAGTATCTCTTCACACAGAAGGATCTGAATATGAGGCAGATGCGATGGCAAGAATTCCTGAAGGACTACTAGTTTGATATTCAGTATCATCTTGGTAAGGCTAATGTGGTAGCAGATGCATTGAGACGGAGACCGACTGGGGAAATATCAGAAGTCTAGAAAGCGAAGTGGAGAGAGCTTCGACATGAGGATGATGTAGCCAAGGCTTGCATGTCAGCGTTATCCATCACACCTGAGATCATTATGCGGGTTGTGAGGGCTCAAGTAGAGGATCAGATCTGCTGGGATAAGGTGAGCCAGTTGCTAGCTGAGGGAGAAGAGGGTTACTCGGTCAGCTCGGAAGGAGGATTACGCCTTAATGGGAGGTTAATTATGCCAGAGAATGAGGAGTTGAGGCACGTTGTTATGACAGAGTCCCATGGATCAAAATTCGCGGTACATCCCGGTGGGGATAAGATGTACCAAGATATGAGGAGGCAGTATTGGTGGGAAGGAATGAAATGAGACATAGCATAGCTTGTTTCAAAATGTGCCACATGTCAGCTTGTGAAAGTTGACCACCAGAGACCATCAGGGATGCTACAGTCGCTGGAGATTCCCATGTGGAAGTGGGAGAGCATCTCCATGGACTTCATTACAGGGTTACCTACATCGCAAAGGGGTCACGATTCCATATGGGTCATTATGGATCGGTTGACCAAAGTGGCCCACTTTCTGCCGGTTTGCACGGATTTTGAGACGATACAATATGCGCCGCTATTCATAGATGAGATTGTTAAGATGCATAGGGTACCGATTAATATTGTGTTCGAAAGAGACAAGATCTTTGTGGACCACTTTTAGCAGAGCTTTCAGGAGGCCATGGGCACGGAGTTATGTTTGAGTATAGCCTATCATCCACAGACTGATGGGCAGACTGAGAGAGTCAATCAGATGTTAGAAGATATGCTCAGAATGTGCATATTGGACTTTGGGGGAGGTTAGGAGAAATACCTTCCTTTGGTAGAGTTCGCGTATAACAACTCTTACCAATTCACTATCAGTATGGCACCATTCAAGGCACTATACGGGAGGCCTTGTCGTTTAACCTCTTGTTGGTTAGAGGAGGGGGATAACAAATTATTAGGTCCGAAGATTGTTCAGGAGACGTTTTCCAAGATAGAGTTGATTGGGGGAGGATTAGGATAGCTCAATATAGGTAGAAGAGCTACGCTAATGCTTCACGGAGACATGTGGAGTTAGAGGCTGGGGATCAGGTATTGGTCCGGGTGTCCCCTATGAAAGGGGTGATGAGGTTCACTAAGAAGGGTAAGTTAGCATCGAGGTACGTGGGACCCTTCCCTATTATCGAGAGGGTGGGGCCAGTAGCTTCCAGGCTGGGATTGCCAGAGCACCTTCAGCGGATACACGACGTGTTCCATGTGGCATCGCTGAAGAAATATCGCAGGAGAGAGAGGGCTTTCTAGCACATTCCACACGAGGAAATTGATTTACATCCAGACATATCATATAAGGAGAGACCGATGGCTATTCTGGACCGTAGTGAGCGAAAGTTACGATCCAAGGTTGTTCCACTAGTTAGAGTACAGTGCGATCATCATAACGTTGACGAGTCTACCTGGGAGCGGGAGGAGGATATGAAGGAACAATATCCAGAGCTTTTCACCATAGGTACGACCTAATTTCGAGGACGAAATTCCTTTGTAAGGGGGGAGTATGTAACACCCCGTATTTTCATGCATTTAATATTTAATTAATTCGGGAATTCAAAATTACTTGTGTGTCGTAATTTTAATTGAATTAATTATCGCAAATTATATTTAAATATTAATCGGGAAGTGTATGGTTAATATTTAGGGAAATTTAATTACTAAGTGAATAGTAATAATGTATTTACGTCATTTCGAGTATTAATGACATGACATGTACTTATTTCAGCCAGGAGTCGGTATAGACTAATTTGGGTGTGAACTAAGGATTGTTATAATTTAATTCGGATGCCAATTCTGAGTATACAATTGAGTCCGTATGAGCCGAGATAGTCGAAAAAGTGCATCCGGGGGTAGTAAACGGGTCACGGGACATTTTTAGGCATAGCCGAACCCACACGAGGGCATTTGGGTCACTTGGGCTTGGCCCATTAGGCAAAAAACTGGATTAAGGTTAATTAAACAATTAAAAGTAACAAGGGAATGGCTGAATTGTTTTTAGAGGAGACTTAGAGGGTTAGGAAACCCTAACAGTAGCCAAAGGCAAATTTGGGGATCACAGGAGAGCCAAAAAGAGTCATCTTGAACCTTGGGCACTCACGGTTCCAAATTCAGACTCTACGAACCCTAAGGCAAGTGGTTAACTTGATGTAGCATTTAAAGTGTATTTAAATTCATATTCATGTGATGTGGATAATCAAAGAAATTCGTTTTGGGATTTAAAGGGGTAAAAACATGGGTTTTTGTAGATTATGAATCTGATTTCTAAATTGAGTAGAAATGCATATTTAATGTAAGTCGTGTGTTCGTAATCTGGTAAGTTGTGTAAAACCAAAGGAATTAGCAACGAATTGGTGATATGGAATTGATGGTCAAATGGGTTAAAGACTAAATTGAATTTTAAACCCAAACTCGTGAAAACAGTAAAGAAAAGAAATTAAGTGATGTTTATGAGCTTTAGGAAGGTTCCTTATAAGGTTTTTGATGTCCATTGCCGATGAGGAAGTTTAGTTTTTGGTGTAAAAGAAGCTAAGGTTTGGAGGTGGGCGTCCATGGCTGAAACAGCCAACTCGGGGAAGACGAGGACCTGATCGATCGATCGATGGTCTGAAAACTTTGACAGCTCGACGAGTTTGTAATATATAGGGAAATTTAATAAAAAAATCTTACATGCCTTAATTTTGAGTAATAAATACATGGCTTTAAATCTAATTAATTGTGAATAAAATTAATTAGGATTTGAGGGCGGCTTGGTGTGACATCATAATTAAAATTAATTAGGATTTGGAGGAAATTAGGTGTGACACACTAAGGTTAAATTTTGGAAGGTTTGTTTCAAAGTGATTAAATACGGATCTAGTAGACAAGTCTGGGACTAATGGTTGAGCGATACCGAAATGTAAATCTTATTTAGGTGAAGGCTAAATTATTTAGAGTCGGGGATTTAGACTCGGGTGATCTTATTTCGGGCCGCGAGAGTAAGTCCAAATATATTGGTTGGGGCGATATCAAAGGAAATTAATCTGCAAATAAATTAATAATTAGAGTTGGGCCATAAACTCAAAATAAAAATGGAATAGGCTTGTGTCACGGACTCAGTGCACAGTGTAGCCGGGATATTTTATAATTATATATATATGGTGTGTGATAGTGTATATATATGATGTGTGTATTAATATCGGTGGATAGATATTATTATTATATATATACTCTAGTGCTATAGGGGGAGGTTGCGCGTAGTGGATGAATCCCCTAGCTTGAGGAGTAGGGCGAGTATAATCCCAGGTCATAGCGTCCGTTATATGGGTGAGGGACATCTCACTTTCAGGGAAGGAATATGACCGCCTCCAATATTTACGTTATAACCAAGTTAGTGAGAGATTCTGAGTTGGGGGTCACTAGGTTATGTGAACATACCTGGTGGGATAGCACTTTAGAGGATTTATACCCGGTGAGACTTTACTCGGGGGAAATACTATTGTTAAATGTTACTTCAGTATGTTTGTGAATACTGTAAAATGATTGAGTATATAATTAGGTAAATAATTATATACGGGATAATTAATACAAAGCATGAGTTTTATTATACGTATAACCGACGTGGAAGTTATATGAAATTAAAAAGGGAAATGATGTAATTAAGTTGATGATGATAATAACTTAAAAATCATAATTAAGGCATACTCGGTTAGAGTGGGGTATTTGCAAGGGGTTATATAATTTATCTTGTCATAAGATGAAGAGATAGGTGAATTTTATTTAGGGTGTTAGTAGTGCACATTAGAGGAGGGGTGAGAATGTCCTCAAGGGAGTGCAGCACTAACTAAAATATGGAGAGCATGCATATTTATTTATTACTGCAAGTTAAACATTTTCTAAATGTTTTTCAAATATTTTTGGGTACTAACCCTTGCTATAAAAGAAAATTAAAAACCTTTTAGGTGTCTAGCCAGAGGGATGCCAGGCTTGGCTCAATTTCAGGGATCCGTTGCTGCAACATATGTGGATGTTGTGGGAGGTTGATACACACCTCACTCTTTCATTCTAGTATAGAGACTTCTATCAGTTATTTCAAGCATGTCGGTAATAGTCCATTTAGTTTTTGTCAGACTTATTGAGATTTATTACTTGTCTTTATTTTATATTTGTTGGAGTTTGGGCCGATGGTTTATTCGTTCAGTCATTTATTTGTGAATGGGTGTTTCAGTTAATTGAGATTATTATGTTGTTTTATTTCCGCATGAATTTCATTTAAGTTAATGAAAGATAAAACTTGGCACCAGTCTGATTTTTCTCACTTAGTTGGTTAGTAATTAAAAAAGTGGCAGTGATGCTAAGAGTGATCCAACTGAGAAACCTGTTCTAACTTCATTTAGGACTGATCACCCGGGGTTAATTGGGCGGGGTGTCACATCATTCAATAAAAAGAAAAAGAAATAGTCAAAAGGAGACAATACAAGAAAAGATAAAAATATGCCTCGGGTTGAAGGGCGTCCTCCATAAGCCCCACTAACCCCGGATCCACCTCATTAGGGTGGTGCGGCAGGCTCAGTGACCCCTCTCTAGTTAACCAAAAATTATATGAGGGATGAGTGATCTGAATAAGAGGAGCCTCTTCTACTACTGTCGCAGACGATGACGTTCCACCTGTGTTATGGGAAGATCCCATTTGCTTACACATATCCATGCCCGAAAGCGTAGGAGGCGAAAGCATGTTCACCACGTCGAAAATACATGACGACATCAGCAAGCTCGTCACAAAATAGAGGTAGTCGTTAGTTGTCGTTGCATCCATATAGAGCGAATAAGTCTTGTCAGGCATCACCGCCATCCTAGCCTCATCCGACATCTACCGCATAGGGATGGCAACGATTCGGGTATGGGTAGGGTTTTCTAAAACCCGAGCCCGCGGAAAAAAAAGATTAACCCGCCTCGCCCCGCCTAATTATACGTGTCAGAACCCGCCTCGCGGGTTAAAACCCGAAGTTTTTAATTTATTTTCTCTTCAATATAATTTTGTATAACTGAGCAAAAATATTACAATACATATCTTATGATTTTTTAAAACTGATTCAATCGTGTATAACTTAGCCGAGAACTGATCACAAGTCTATAAATGATGAAAATCAGAATATAAGGTAAAAATAGAGTTCATTAGAATAGGCAGAAACTATATCTTTAACATATATATATATATATATATATATATATATATATATAACGAATTATTTATTGAGAACTTTCACACATTAGTTGCCTTACCCGCCATTTAATGATTTGGGGAAAAAATCAACCTACAGGTTAAAAAAAGAAGAGTCTGGAACACTAACATCAACCTACAGGTTAAAAAATGTTACAAAATTACAACAAAAATATTACATAAGATAATACACTCCCGTTTTCACTACACTTGTTTCCTTGTGTGTTTCTCTGTATACAAAAAGATCCAAAATAAATATGACTTCAATTTTTTTAACAATGTGGGTCATATTGCCTACTGAATATATTCTATTAACTTTGATACGATTTAAAGTATATGTAACTTGAATAATACAAAATCTCAGTAAAGAAATCAACACGAAATCGTTTACGAAGTACCCCGCTAGTGCTCATGAAGTCTCACCAAACTTAGATTCAAATTGTACCCCGACGCTGAAGAAGAACAATAGTACCCCGACACTAATTCGTTGAAGAAATAATATTGATTTGTTGAAGAAGAAGACCCCGGTGCTGTCCCTGCTTTCCTTAGGTGCCGATGACTTTCTTGGTATGAAAGATAGGCCTGAGAGGAGAGTTATTCCCAGATTTAGAGAGATGGTGGGAGTATTTTTTTAGGGTAAATGAAAGTAGGCTTCATAAGTTTCTCTCTCTTTCTCTCTCTCTCTCTCTCTCTCTCTCTATATATATATATATATATATATATATATATATATATATATATATATATATATATATATATATGTGTGTGTGTGTGTGTGTGTGTGTGTGTGGTGGGAGTGTTATTAGGTAAATATAAATAAGGTATATAAGTAAATTTTAGTCCTATAGGGGCGGAGCGGGTGGAGTGTATATTTATAAAACCCGAACCCTCCCCGTTTAGTAAAAGAGTTTTTTTTAAACCCCCCCTATTATTTTAATCGGGTTTTAACCCGTCCCATTATGGTCGGGCCGGGAGCCCTGTGGGTCTGTTTAAATTGCCATCATTACTCCCGCACCTGCCTCTTATACATCGAAGGCGTCAACGGTGAGACCTCCACCTTATACTCCACTATCTGTCCCACAACCCTCTCCCCCAAGTACCAGGAGTACCCGAACTCATGCGCCATCAGCCTCCTCATCTGTGCATGCATGCCTGTCACCCTTGTGTACTGAGGAGCCATCCCCCAGGGATAAAAGGTCACATGAAAGCCCCGGCAAAAGGATCAGTATTTGTACAAAGAAAGAAAATACCCCACTACAAGAAAAATGGGTATTAGGGATGGTAAAAATCCATCCCGAAAAGAACAAAATTTATCCCAAAAGGGTATTACGGACGGATTTTGCAACGGCAAAAATCCGTCCCTTATACTAGGCATCGTAAATATTTGATAGACGAATTTTAACGTCCTAAATGTTAATTCATGGACTCTCTGATTTGGCATTAAGGACGGATTTTTCTGTCCCAAAAGGTATTCCCGCGAAAAAATTCCTCCTCCCGCTGGTAGTATTAGGGATAGATAAATCGTCCCTAATACCACTCAAATTCTGGCAACCTCGATTAGGACAACTTAGAGTTGTCCCAAAAGGTATTCTCAATTAATAAAAAATGGGTATTAGTGACGTATTATAACTGCCCCAAAAGGTATTCTCAATTAATATAAAATGGATATTAGGGACGGTTTATAACCGTCCCAATTAATAAAAAAATGTAATAAACAATAATATTATTATATGCTTTATGCTACAATAATAATTGACGTCTGATTTGTATTATAAGTGAAATCATCTAATCAAAACGCAATATATCAACTGTATTCATCGAAACACGTATCCAATAACAATTTCTTCCATTAAACTACATTCAAGTCGAAATGTTTAAATAAGTAAAAAATCATACTAATTAATAAGAAATATAATTGTCAAAAGATAAGTCATCCGATAATTAAGATGGTAAATATAGTTATCACGCTACAAAAACTTCTTTTAGTGTCACATATAGTAGACACGCTAAAAAACACACCTCTTCAACTTCTTGTGAACAACCGACAATTAATAAACAATCATTTTATCCAAATAATATTATAATAAAATAAAATATCCAAATATATTAGTTAATCGTTGTTAACGCAAAAATTCTCCATCTACGAGGACCAATCAGAAAAGGACACATGTCATCCTACGTGGCAATATTCAACATCCGAGGAGAGTTGGTCAGCACCCGAGGAGTATTAGTCGGCACCCGAGGAGAGTTGGTCAGTACCCGAGGAAAATTAGTTGGCACACGAGGAGTATTAGTCGGCACCCGAGGAGAGTTGGTCGGCACCCGAGGAGAGTTAGTCGGCACGCGAGGAGAGTTGGTCGGCATACCAACCAGGAAGATCAAAGGATAACTATGCATTTAATGTGCATTAATGAAGATGGCAGCGCATTTAATGAGCCTTAATGTACATTTATACTGTATTAATAGTTGACAACACATAGCATACCAAGAATTCAATAATTAGATTCGTTGAATGTAGACATAAATGTCTACATACAATGAATCTCTTTATCTCCCATCACTATAAATACATGTATCCCCTTAGCCAAAAGGGAAGAGATCCGGGGGAACCTAGAAACCACATACACAAGATACACATCATTTCTCTCTCTACACCCTATGGTGCTATTGTAAACCCCTGAGAATAAAATAATAGTGGACGTAGGCTTTATTAATAGCCGAACCACTTTAAAAATCTTTGTCTCTCATGTTCTTGATTGGATTGCTTTCATCCATTTATTTGTGATCATAAAAATGGGATTCGGTCCAGTTTTTTGCATCAACAGATTGGCGCCGTTTGTGGGAACGTGTTACAAGCATCGTTCTCCATCAAAAGCTAAGTTTTTATTTTCTCTACGTATAATCAATTATACATACATCTTTTGGTTCAATCATGATTTTTATGTTTATATACATAAATTAATTGTCCAATTTTTATCTGCAAAATGTTGCATATCATGATTTTTAAATCATAACTGTTAGATTAATTCTTATTTAGAAATCTGAAAAATAGTGGAATTCATAAATCATAACTTTTTACTTAATTCTCGAGTTTCAATTTTATCTCATGAAATCAATATTTTAAATGATTACATATACCAATATATACGACGATGATAAGATTTGATAATTTTCATTGTTGATTTTGAAATAATTTTTGAAAGATCTTTGATAACTATTCAAATTACCATTATATTTTTAGTCAGATAATGGGAAAAGGTTAAAGACAATAAAAGTTTTCTCATGGAAATCATGACCCAGATCTACTTTCTCTCTCTTCAAGTTTGAGTCTCTTTGCATTTATTTTTATGAACTATATACTTAATTCGGTTCATCTTCCATCTATGTCAATAAAGTCAAATTGATTGATTTTTTATATAAATTTGGTAATAACTTCGATCATTCACCATATTTTTATCCCTCCAAATAGGGAATAGGAAGGGATCAATATAAAAAACAATTTTCTGTCACCTGAAAAATCATTACCGACCTCTTATAAAAAATGATCAGTAAAACAATCATGACTATATCAAGACTCTGGGCACAAATTTGATATGTTGACCCCTCGTTCATCACATCACAAGGTTTCTTTGTCGAAATCACACGATCTAGTGGATTATATAATTATTCATTTAATTAACATTCTTAATGCTTAAATTTTACATCGAATGTTATTTTTCTGATCTAAGGATTCGAGATATTTTGGTCATCCATCCATATTGTTGATCGGCATCATCTTGGGCCATCTTTTATTAAAGGGAATCTTAACTAGACCATTTTTGTTTGTCGGAGATAAGATGTGAAGATCCATCAGCAACGTTGAAATAATTTTATCCAACTATGAGGTATCTTATCGTCGGTCGGAGACTCTTATTGTAGCTCGATGGAACCAATTGCAGGTCGATGATCATCTACTTCTTGATCGGCGACATCTCAGTCTTATTCTGAGGGTTTACTTTACTGGTCGGCAACTATCCAACCATCCACTTTTTGGTCGGTGACATCTAATGTTATTCGGTGTTGTCAATGCACCATTTTTGTTGATCGGCGAAATTGCTCAGCTGGTCGGGGACCATTTGCTTCTTAGTCGGCACCATATATTCTATAACTTGAGATATTCTTAAATGTTGGTCGGCAACATCCATGCCGTTTGTCGGCAGCAGTAGAATCTTGGGGTATTAAAAAATGCGAAGCACCCCAGATATTTCTTTAAACACGAGTTCAGCTCGGGGACAAACAGGGGGCTTAAGTCTTTTTTAACTTGTGATCGCCCCAAAAATATTTTTAAAACCAAGTGATAAATAATTTTCAAACAACAACTTATACCTGATTAGTTGTTGGAGATTAAATAACTTTACAAAAAACTCTACGTCTTATTTATGATGCATATCTGATAAAAATTTATCCATCTCACACATATTTGGCATAAAAATATTATTTCATATTTTGAAATTTTTATTATTTTATGCTGATACACATCCCATATTGTTTGGCTGAATAATTATTCTCATGATAATAATTATTTTCTATAGTCTTGACAGGTGCTCAGGAGGCTTATTAAAATTTCATAGGGACGAGATTCAATCCTGATGAAAGCTCTCGTAAACCTCTGAAAAAGTAGTATTGCTCGATATCAGGCAATTATGCCTCGACATATCAGCCAACATATATTATTTCATTTTTTGAAATTAATATTTTTATCTCTCAAGCATATACATATCATATATTGATTGGATGAGTAAATTATTCTCACGACTAATCAATTCATCCTACACAAATGGTAGAGCAAGATATTAATTTTTACAGGTACAAGACTCAACGCCGACGAATGCTCGAAAATAATCTGGAAACTATTATCATTGTTCAGAATTATGAAATTTCACCTCAGCAAGGAACTATATATTTTATTATTGCTTTGATTTGTGCTCAAGCACGAATTATTCTATATATCCGTTCGGATTCATATTCTATATTCATCTCTTCATGGAGCTCGGCGAAATACTTATTATCATATTCAGCTCCGAGGAAAAGCTACAACAGTTATTATATTGCACCCCCAATGGATAGTTGGTCGGGGCAATTCTTATTTATATTCAGGCCCAGATATCGGCTCAACATGGAACTCAACAAATTATTATACATATATCCCTTGGGATTCATATTCTATATTCATCTCAACATGGAACTCGGCGAGATACTTATTATCATATTCAACTCCTAGGAGAACTAGAACATTTATTATATGTCACCCCCAACGGATAGTCGGTCGGGGTAATTCTTATTTATATGCAGGCCCAACAAAGTTCTCGACCATATTCTTATGTTCTGGAAAATATTATTCTTATTCGGTATTTAGCAATTGTGCCTCGACAAGATACTTATTCAGCTTTAAGGAGAAATACAACATTCGTTGTATTTCACCCCCAACGGATAGTTGGTCGGATAATTCTTATTTATATTCAGGCCTGACAACGTTCTCGGCCATATTCTTATGTTCTGGAAGATCTTATTCTTGTTCGGCATTATAAAATTCTACCTCGACAGATCAACGAGGCATTTTATTATTTTTAATTATTTTTTATATCTATTTGGATGCATATTCTATTCTTATTTCAGCAAGGAGGTCTCCAACATTTATATTATCTTATTCCCAACAATCTGTTGGTCAGCTCTAAGGAGGTCTCCAACATTTATATTATCTTTTTCCAACAATTTGTTGGTCAGCTCCAAGGTTGTCTCCAGCATATATTATCTTATTCCCAACAATCTGTTGGTCAACTCCAAGGATGTCTCCAGCATTTATTATATCTTATTCCCAATAATCCGTTGGTCAACTCCGAGGAAGTCTCTATCATTTATTATCAAAAATGTATTCCTCCGGGAAGTAAAACTTGTATTCCTCCGGGAAGTAAAGATACTTGTATTCCTCGGGTAAGTAAAACTTGTATTCCTCCGGGAAGTAAAGCTACTTGTATTCCTCCGGGAAGTAAAGCTACTTGTATTCCTCCGGGATGTAAAACTTGTATTCCTCCGGGAAGTAAAACTTGTATTCCTACGGGAAGTAAAACTATGTATTCCTCCGGAAAGTAAAACTATGTATTCCTCCGGGAAGTAAAACTATGTATTCCTACGGGAAGTAAAACTATGTATTCCTAAAAATGCCAACTTATGTTGGTTAGGAAGTAAATGTATTCCCCCGGGAAGTAAAACTATGTATTCCTACGGGAAGTAAAACTATTACTAAAAATGTCAACTCAGGTTGGTCGGAAATAAGAAGCTGTCAGCTACAGTTGGTCGAAAACATTTTATGAGTATGTGAAAGCGATCAAGCAAAAATAATTCAAAGTTCACATTCCACACTTGGGGGCTCTATTAAAAATCCAGTTGTTCATTCGGTGGCACATTCTCATAACATCATGCAGTCCAACATCAGATTCAGCCCCGGCTAATTATCATTCAAGAGTTATTTTTTTTCTTGCTCAGGAATTATTTTTGATATTGAAGTTCAGGAGGGTATATTGAAGTTCAGGAGCAATTCATAAGTTCAAGAGGCATATTCAGGAGTTATTATGCACATACTATTGAAGTTCAGAAGTCAAATTCAGCATCTACAGCACTGAGATCTTTACTACTACTGCCCGACCAACATTGAAGAAGAAGTTGTATGAAAATATTTCGAAGTCCACCACTAGCTTGATACTAATCAGATTGAAGAGTTGGGTTCAAAAGCTAGTATGTTACTCGATAAAGTATTCGGAGGAGCATAAATCAGAAGAATCAAGCACGTGAAGTTATCATTCAGTTGCTCGGCACAGTCAGCAGTTGGTCGGCTAGCCAAACCAATCAACATACTTGAAGATTATGACAAGCTACAAGCTGCATACTATGGTATGGCTGCATCCAAATTCCCAGGGGTGATACATAGAACACGGAGTTCCTCAAAAGAAAGATTAGCAACCATCGATCAGCCTGCATCATATGTCGTCCAGGAGATAATGCACTTTATGTTGAACAAATCAAGAAGGTAGATCAAGAATTTCACGAGCACCGAGCAACACTGCAGAATAAATACTCCATCCTTTCAAGTAAACCATTAAGCATGGAGCATTGGGGGCTTATGTTAAAGCAAAAATTCTCCATCTACGAGGACTAATCAGAAAAGGACACATGTCATCCTATGTGGCAATATTCAACATCCGAGGAGAGCTGGTCGGCACCCGAGGAGTATTAGTCAGCACCCGAGGAGAGTTGGTCGGCACCCAAGGAGAGTTAGTCGGAACCCGAGGAGAGTTGGTCGGCATACCAACCAGGAAGATCAAAGGATAACTATCCATTTAATGTGCATTAATGAAGATGGCAGCGCATTTAATGAGCCTTAATGTACATTTACACTGTATTAATAGATGACAACACATAGCATACCAAGAAATTCAACAATTAGATTCGTTGAATGTAGACATAAATGTCTACATACAATGAATCTCTTTATCTCCCATCACTATAAATACATGTATCCCCTTAGCCAAAAGGGAAGAGATCCGGGGGAACCTAGAAACCCCATACACAAGATACACATCATTTATCTATCTACACCCTATGGTGCTATTGTAAACCCCTGGGAATAAAATAATAGTGGGCATAGGCTTTATTCATAGCCGAACCACTTTAAAAATCTTTGTCTCTTATGTGCTTGATTGGATTGCTTTCATCTATTTATCTGTGATCATAAAAATGGGATTCGGTCCAGTTTTTTGCATCAACAATCGTATCAACATCATTTTACAATTATTAAAGAAAATTGACATAACCTCCTCTGTTTATACATGAAACCGAACATGTTTAATTAACACAAATGCCCGCACGACCATAAAAAATGAAAATCGCAATCTCACATATCAATAACTCTTTATAATTTTTTTAAAAAAATTGACATAGTTATTAATGTTTATACATGAAAATAAACCTATTTAATCAACACCAAAGATGGCACGACCATAAAAAATTCAAAACAATAATCTTGCAATTCAGCAATTCTTGAAAAAATTTAAAAACATTCGACAGAATCTCCTTCGTTTATAGATAAAAACCAACATATTTAATCAACACAAAAGTCCGCACAACCAGAAAAAAATGTAAAACAACAATCTCGCATATCAACAACAACAATAAATAAACAATCTACCTGGCTCAAACCATTGATTTGTTCTTGTGTTCCACGTGAATAAAATATAATGCTGAAATGTTACCTTGCAGAAAAATACAAGACACAAAACAAAAAATATATCAGTAATCAAATAATGTTTAAACTTAAATCTACCTGTTTACAAGTCTAATCATTTGTAAATTCACGTCGTATGCTCTAACGAGGAGTACGATGTGGTGCATACGAGTTACATTGGTCTCGTGAGAGGTGCTCGTGCCTCTTACGGGACCACTTTGTGGTTGTTTTACGTTTTCACCCTTTGATGCCATGTTTTAAAGCCTAAGTCTATTTTTTTACGAATTCTCATCGTATACTCAAATCAGGAGTTTGGTGACTATGCGGTTGGTTCTGACGAGTTACATTGGTCTCATGAGGGATGAACGATACCTCTGATAGGACCATTTTGTGGTCGTTTTACGTTTTAACCCTTTGACGCTATATTTTTAAGCCTAAGTATAATTTTTAAAAATTCTTGTTGTATTTTCAAACCGGGAGTTCAGGAACAATGCGATCGGTTCGTACGGGTTACATTGGTCCCTTGCGAGGTGCTCGTTCCTCTTACGAAATCGTTTTGTGTATGTTTTACATTTTCACCCATTGACGCCGTGTTTTTAAGCCTAAATCTAATTGTTTACAAATTCTCGTCGTATACCCAAATCGGGAGTCCGGTGACAATGCAATCGGTTTGTACGAATTACATTGGTCCCATGCGAGGTGCTCACGCCTTTTACGGGACCTTTTTATGGATGTTTTATGTTTTCACCCTTTAACAGCATGTTTTTAAGCCTAAGTCAAAATTTTTTAAATTCTCATCATATATTCAAACGAGGAGTCCGGTGATTACATGGTCGATTCGCACTGTTCTAAAAAACCCGCCTAGGCTCCGCCTAGGCACGCCTAGGCTTAAGGCTTGGGAGAAACGCCTCGCCTTACGTTTTTCACGCCTTATTCTTGGTAAAACCCTTAAGGCACACTTTTTTCTAAAAACAACAAGGCTTTAGTGAAACGATGTCGCCTTCTAAAGAATTTCTTTATAAACCGGACCATTATCTCATCCAAAATAATAAAATAGTTTTTTAATTTGCATATATTCTGACATATTTTTATGATATATGCAATTTTTGTATTTTAATAGCCTTGTTATGGTTAAAAAATATTAAAATATATTAAGAAGGCCTAAACGCCTTTTCACGCCTTTTTACGTCTACGCCCGCCTAGGCTTCTAAGGCTTAAGGCTTGGCCTCCACGCCTCAATCACGCCCCGCGTTTTTTAGAACCTTGTCGATTCGTATGAGTTACATTAGTCCCATGCGAGGTGCTCGTGCCTCTTACGAGACTATTTTGTGTCTATTTTATGTTTTTCACCCTTGTAACACCCCGCCTAATTAAGTACCGGGTGGCCAACCCCATACCAAATTAAAACAGAATATACAGTTGGCTCATTCTTAGGATCACTATTGAAAACATTTACAACTCACCCAATACTCAATTAAGATCGTGTTAAAAACTTTTCAAATTTTAATTTCAACAAAATCCATTTTTTAGTTTAAGAATAGCACAACACAGATAACCAAATAGATAACACAAAAGAATTTGAATGCAAGTGGAATAAACATTCCCAAATAATATAAATCCATTACAGAAATCCCAACAATATTAAATGTATTAAAAAAACCCGAATACAATAGTATTTGACCCCGATAGAAAAAGATAGCTGAATCCTTTGGGCGACTTGCCCTAACTAAGAATACTGTGAATAAAAAATATGATAGGTGTCTAAGCAAAACTCCATAGATCCATAGCCTGTCATAATCCGCTAAGGTTGGCATCCCTACTACTGGACACCTGATATAGAAGATACAATAGAAAAGAAAATGTGCAAGGAAACAGGTCAGAGCCCGATTGTGAAAATGATTTTTAAAACAGCAAGTATTTAACAAGTGCAATAAAGCATTTATTATGTACATGTTAGTATCTAACTCTCACTTGCCATTCTCACCTCTCAACTAGAGTGCACACTTAAAGTTTCCTATTAACCTCCTTTTTAATGGTTCCTCAATACTAATTTCCATCATACGATTCCCTTCCCATATCACAACCCCGTATGTCCCATACCATACGTTATAATTCTTCTTATACATTTCTCATTTATGAATTGTTTCTCATTAACATGAATCAAGCTTTTCAATTGTGTAAGAATAAACATTCATTATCTTACTTTCATTCTTTTCTCAATTACATCGTATCTACAATTATCACACAGTAGGTGATTCAACCCCAATATATCCATTCATTCATTTAATCCATTATATATATATATATATATATATTAATATATAATACGGCACCCCGACTCATAGCTGCGATGCAATGCATTACTCTGCTATCATGTCCCAATATCGTTGGTCGCCGAATAGGAGACAAAAGGTTCGGTAAGGATACCTCGAACCACAAACAACAACACAATCATTGGAGGCGAACATAGTACTCATACCCATGGGTCACGCACATACCGATGTTCCCACAGTCAGCGGACTTATCAACTCCCCGATAAGTCTTTCATCGACCTACGTTCTCGAGCGACAAATCAAAGATCCCATGGATTCATCAAGATATGACTGCCCTCATGCGCCAACCTCCCGTCGATAGCAAGTAAGCTAGTTATGTCATACACATAATCATTAATCAATCAAATAGGTATTATCATACCTATAATATACTATCAACAAGGTGCCTATATTACCCTTAGGTTATACGTAGCATTATATCTCTTTCAATCCCACGTATTAAAATGTTATAACTTTACTTCTTAATTTAATTATCCCCGAGCCTCACTCAATACTCAAGGTTCAAATAGGTTTTTCCTTAACGTATAGTCAGTAAGAAGCCACTAATATCCTACTGGTCCATAACGTCATAACTACCAAAATACTACGAATTAAACTTTCCATTTCATTAGGGTTAAAACCTATAATTTCAAATCTCTTATAAACACCTCTTCTTTCACTTAGGATTAAACCCTCTTATAAACTTAAGGATACCTAGGTATTATATTAAATCACCCCTACTGGTACTATCTTTAATACTCATACATACTAATTAAAATCCAACCATTGAATCTAGCAACCGAAATTCCTTTAAATTAATTATCATTATTCCAATCAATTAATTCCCAATTAAATTAATTCAAAACTTATCAAGGGCTCACTGATATTTTCTAAGTCCCATAATATCCAAATAATAATCACCAAAGATCCACAAAAGGTTTGGGAATAAGAATCAACATTTAAAAGAAACAACTATAGGTATTCTGGGGAGGTCGATCGATCGAAGGCAGGGGATCGATCGATCGATCCCTCCAGTAACAGCCCAGTTTTCTGCAGTTCTGCAACTACGGGTTTCACCATTTTTATTCATTCTATCCTTCATATTAACATCCAAAATGACTTATAATCCTTACTACATGATGTATCAACATATACAAATGATTTCTAATGATCTAAACATCCTAGAATCATCAAGAGATTGGATTAAAAAGCATGTTTATATCCTTATTTCCAGAAAATTATCTACATATCATCTTCAAGAACACATCAAATGGTTTTCATAATTTCTTCAATAGATTCATGACTACTTTGTGGATTATTATCAACCTACAACATGAGTTTAATTCCTATATCATTTCAGTTTCCAGCATTCCATTTAATAACTCCATTATTTCTTCCAAACTTGAATAATCTTCTCTTATCATAACTATTCTAACATGGACAATATACAAACTTAAATTGCCATTATCAAACACTTGCCTTTACTGAAGGTCTGATCCTTTGGTGTAGTATATCTCAGGTGGTTCTCCCTTTTCCGGTGAGCTTCCGGTGGTGGTTGGTGGTGGTGACTTTGGTCTTTGTTTTTCACCTTCCCAATTAAGCTTTTCCCTTCCCGAGCACCCTTTCACTCTCTCTAGGATGATGACTTCTCTAATTTGTGAAGAGGAGATGTATAACCCACATAAACTTAATCTACCAATACTTATAAAAGGGCAAAATCCGAAATCACTATTCATACCGCCTAGAAAAATGACCAAAATGCCCTTTTGGGTTGTCTATTCATTTCCAAATGACCCGAGACTCAAAATTAACATCCAAATAGACTTTTATGACTATTTCGAACCTTTCGAACGCAATGACGCAGTCGAAATGACTATAAGAGAGATAGAAAATAAATTTCCTTTTTAATTTAATAAATTAGTCCCGACACGTCCCATACCGCGTCTGACTAAAAATCCAAATTACCGAAATTATATCCCACCGTCATAACAATGACATCATATTCATATATTACCTAAATATCTTTAAGTAATATTCAGAATCATCCATTTTAATGTCCACAATCCGGATAAAACCCAAATGAATTAATTAATAATAAAATCCAATTAATCCATTAATTTAAAATATAACCCATTTTTAAAGTCATAAAAACTACGGGGTATTACATACTTCCCCCTTATAACAAAATTTCGTCCCGAAATTCAGGAATATAAGTCATACCGGTAAGGTCAACTCCGAGTATAAATCTCACATCGCAAGAAATCTAAGACGTACCGCCCATACAGTACATTAACGAAAATCCCTATCGATGTTATACACCAAGCTTCACCATATAGTTTCAACTGAATTGAATTTAAACTTTACCCAATCTTCCCTATACCGTCCTCGTGATAAACTTTGGGAAAAATGAAACTCACATATTGAACAAGTAAATCCCGAAGTCCCAACTACTTACCTTTTCACAATTATGAAAACTACTACAATCCAATCATCCAGGGCGCCCATACACCCTATCGTACCATTTTCATTATAAAATTTATCGCAAAGGTTATAAACTCATATCCCAAAGACCTAACTTATTTCGACTCCCAACGGTTATTAGTTTCATGCGTGGGGTGTCTCGTAAGCAAAATCCAAACAAGAACCCCCCCCCCCCCCCCCGATACACTACTACCTAAAGTAGTTGGTCATCAAAACTCCTCAGGTCCTTAGTCAATAGTATATAAAAATTTTGGTTTATCGATTTAAAAAATGTGGTTTTTATTGATTTCAAATAGTGTCTACTCATATACTCTTCTCTAGAGGACAAGATACTGGTTAGTAGTAGTACATACACTCTCATATACCACAAGTCAATGCATGTCGATAGTCACATCATGCTCGGACATGCCCAAAGTAAATAATCCCATGATAAAAATCAAACCCATGTGATGACATGTAAAATATAGGTGTCCCACACCCCTCGGTGAGTCTACGTAAATAACGATGCTATAGGCTAAGTTTAGCAACCCTTTTTCCCACACCATATTAATCACTATAAAAATCAATAAACGCCTCATAATTCCTTAGATAGAAAACATACCCTCATTCGCGGGTGGTGGTTGTTGATTTACTGCCTGATGGACGTTATATACACGCCCGTACTGACCCTGCTGCGCGGGTGCTGCTGGAATGGGAGGTAGTGCTAGCACTGGAGCTGGAGATGGAAGAGCAGCTGGTGGAAACAATGGTACCTGTGGCTCCTGTCGAGCATGTTGTTGCTGAGGGAATTTGTCTTTATCGGGACAATCTTGACATTTATGGCCATACTTGCCACACACGAAACATTTTCCCATAAACTTTCCACCACCTTGCCCCTGTTGACCCCGAACTTGCTGGCCATTACCTCCCTTCCCTTGGCCCTGATGAGCCTGTCGCTGGCCCTGATGGCCCTGTTGTCCTTGCCCAATACCTCTATCCTCAAATTGAGAATCTCCAGATCGCAAATGCTTATCATAGTCCCCTGTCTGGGAACCCTGCTCACCCTGACGCTGATGACTCTTCCCTAGATGAGTCCCACTAGAACTGCCCCCAGTAGTCTTGCCTTGCAGGCTTGACCCAAACCCCCGCTTGACACCCTGATTATGAAAGCGGTTATCCTGGCAGTGAAGCATTACAGCATTAAGAACATCTGAATACGTACGTAGTGAAAGATTTCCCAATAAATGCTGGTGAATCTTATAGTTCAACCCATCAGTGAACATTAGAATTCTCCTCTCCTCAGTAAGTACTTCAGATGGTAACAAATTAGTTAATCTCGTCAATTCTTCCTCATATTCCTCCACAGTCTTCTCTCCCTGTTTCAAATCAAGTAGTTTCCGCCTCATCTCTGTCTGGATGGCGGAAGGAAAATACTTCCCATCAAACCGTATCCAAAAATCTTGGGTAGTCATTGTGTCCCTCTTCTCCATAGTGGTTGTAGCTTCCCACCATTGCAAAGCTACCCCTACTAGATTAAATGTGGCTAGTATTTGACGTTGAACCTCATTGCATTCGATCATTCTCAAGTGCCATTGGATATCTTTCTGCCATTGGCTAGCAGTCACAACATTTGATCCTCCCTAAAACTCAGGTGGGTGCGCTTTCTGAAAAGTATCCCTCACTCGTTACCATGCAGTAGGAAACACTTGCCCTTGCGCGGGTGGCACAACTGGTGCCGGTGCTGGAGCCTGCTGAATAGCAGTTAGAGTTACATTGACTGCCTGTGCGACAATTGCAGCAACTTCGGCCGCAGTCATCGTACCCTGAGCTGGGGAGGGCTGAGGTGCACATCGAGGAGGCATCTGAAAAGAGAGAACACTAACAGTATTTGATTTATCAAAATAGATTAAGAACGTAGGAGTAAATAGAAAATCAATAATCCTACTCATAGGGCTCTACATCAAATAACGCTAAGCTGAAAACACACTAAGCCGTACAGATCCTACAGGACACTAGAACCTGATGATCTAATACCACATGTAACACCCCGCCTAATTAAATACCGGGTGGCCAACCCCATAACAAATTAAAACAGAATATACAGTTGGCTCATTCTTAGCATCACCGTCGAAAACATTTACAACTCACCCAATACTCAATTAAGCTGCTGTTAAAAACTTTTCAAATTTTAATTTCAACAAAATCCATTTTTTAGTTTAAGAATAGCACAACACATTTTATTCTACAACATAGATAACCAAATAGATAACACAAAAGAATTTAAATGCAAGTGGAATAAACATTCCCAAATAATATAAATCCATTACAGAAATCCCAATAATATTAAATGTATTAAAAAAACCGAATACAATAGTATTTGACCCCGATAGAAAAATATAGCTGAATCCTTTGGGCGACATGCCCTAACTAAGAATACTGTGAATCAAAAAGATGATAGGTGTCTAAGCAAAACTCCATAGATCCATAGCCTGTCATAATCCGCTAAGGTTGGCGTCCCTACTGCTGGACACCTGATATAGAAGATACAATAGAAAAGAAAATATGCAATGAAACGGGTCAGAGCCCGATTGTGAAAATGATTTTTAAACAACAAGTATTTAACAAGTGCAATAAAGCATTTATTCTGTACATGTTAGTATCCAACTCTCACTTGCCATTCTCACCTCTCAACTAGAGTGCACACTTAACGTTTCCTATTAACCTCCTATTTAATGGTTCCTCAACACTAATTTCCATCATATGATTCCCTTCCCATATCATAACCCTGTATGTCCCATACCATACGTTATAATTCTTCTTATACATTTCTCATTTATGAATTGTTTCTCATTAACATGAATCAAGCTTTTCAATTGTTTAAGAATAAACATTCATTATCTTACTTCCATTCTTTTCTCAATTACACCGTATCTACAATTATCACACAGTAGATGATTTAACCCTAATATATCCATTCATTCATTTAATCCATTATATATATATATATATATATATATATATATATATATATATTCATATATAATACGGCACCCCGAGTCATAGCTGCGGTGCAATGCATTACTCTGCTATCATGTCCCAATATCGTTGGTCGTCGAATAGGAGACAAAAGGTTCGGTAAGGATACCTCGAACCACAAACAACAAAACAAACATTGGAGGCGAACATAGTTCTCATACCCATGGTTCACGCACATACCTACGTTCCCACAGTCAGCGGACTTATCAACTCCCCGATAAGTCTTTCATCGACCTAAGTTCTCGAGCGACAAATCAAAGATCCCATGGATTCATCAGGATATGACTGCCCTCACGCGCAAACCTCCCGCCGATAGCAAGTACGCTAAGTATGTCATAAACATAATCATTAATCAATCAAATAGGTATTATAATACCTATAATATACTATCAACAAGGTGCCTATATTACCCTTAGGTTATACGTAGCATTATATCTCTTTAAATCCCACGTATTAAAATGTCATAACTTTACTTCTTAATTTAATTATCCCCGAGCCTCACTCAATACTCAAGGTTCAAAAAGGGTTTTTGCTCAACGTATATTCAGTAAGAAGCCACTAATATCCTACTGGTCCATAACGTCATAACTCCTAAATTACTACGAATTAAACTCTCCCTTTCATTAGGGTTAAAACCGATAGTTTCAAATCTCTTATAAACACCTCTTCTTTCACTTAGGATTAAACCCTCTTGTAAACTTAAGGATACCCAGGTATTATATTCAATCACCCCTACTAGTCCTATCTTTAATCCTCATACATACTAATTAAAATCCAACCATTGAATCTAGCAACCAAAATTCCTTTAAATTAATTATCATTATTCCAATCAATTAATTCCCAATTAAATTAATTCAAATCCTATCAAGGGCTCACTGATATTTTCTAAGTCCCATAATATCCAAATAATAATCACCAAAGATCCACAAAAGGTTTGGGAATAAGAATCAATTTTTAAAAGAAACAACTATAGGAATTCTGGGGAGGTCGATCGATCGAAGGCAGGGGGTCGATCGATCGATCCCTCCAGTAACAACCCAGTTTTCTACATTTCTGTAACTACGGGTTTCACCATTTTTATTCATTCTATCCTTCATATTAACATCCAAAATGACTTATAATCCTTACTACATGATGTATCAACATATACAAATGATTTCTAATGATCTAAACATCCTAGAATCATCAAGAGATTGGATTAAAAAGCATGTTTATATCCTTATTTCCAGAAAATTATCTACATATCATCTTCAAGAACACATCAAATGGTTTTCATAATTTCTTCAATAGATTCATGACTACTTTGTGGATTATTATCAACCTACAACATGAGTTTAATTTCTATATCATTTCAGTTTCCAGCATTCCATTTAATAACTCCATTATTTCTTCCAAACTTGAATAATCTTCTCTTATCATAACTATTCTAACATGGACAATATACAAACTTAAATTGCCATTATCAAACACTTGCCTTTACTGAAGGTCTGATCCTTTGGTGTAGTATATCTCAGGTGGTTCTCCCTTTTCCGGTGAGCTTCCGGTGGTGGTTGGTGGTGGTGACTTTGGTCTTTGTTTTTCACCTTCCCAAATAAGCTTTTCCCTTCCCGAGAACCCTTTCACTCTCTCTAGGAAGATGACTTCTCTAATTTGTGAAGAGGAGATGTATAACCCACATAAAATTAATCTACCAATACTTATAATAGGACAAAATCCGAAATCACTATTCATCCCGCCTAGAAAAATGACCAAAATGCCCTTTTGGGTTGTCTACTCATTTCCAAATGACTCGAGACTCAAAATTAACATCCAAATAGACTTTTCTGACTATTTCGAACCTTCTGGACGCAATGACGCAGTCAAAATGACTATAAGGTCGATAGAAAATAAATTTCCTTTTTAATTTAATAAATTAGTCCCGACACGTCCCATACCGCGTCTGACTAAAAATCCAAATTACCGAAATTATATCACACCGTCATAAAAATGATATCATATTCATATATTACCTAAATATCTTTAAGTAATATTCAGAATCATCCATTTTAATGTCCACAATTCGGATAAAACCCAAATGAATTAATTAATAATAAAATCCAATTAATCCATTAATTTAAAATATAACCCATTTTAAAGTCATAAAAAATACGGGGTATTACAACCCTTTAAAGCCATGTTTTTAAGCCTAAGTCTAAATTTTTGTAAATTCTTATCGTATACTCAAACTGGGAGTTCAGTGACTACGCGGCTGGTTCGTACTAGTTACATTGGTCCCGTGCAAGGTGTTCGTGCCTCTTACAGGACAGTTTTGTGACTATTTTACATTTTCATCCTTTGACGACATGTTTTTAAGACCAAGTCTAACTGTTTACAAATTCTCATTGTATACTAAAACGGGGAGTCCAATGACTACGCGGTCGGTTCACACGCGTTACATTGGTCCCATGCGAGGTGCGCGTGCCTGTTACGATACCGTTTTGCTACTATTTTACATTTTCACCCCAAGTCTAACCGTTTTCAAATTCTCATCGTATGCTCAAAACCGGAGTTCGATGCCTATGCAGTCTCTTTCCACGAGTTACATTTGTCCCAGGTGAGGTATTCATGCCTCTTATGGGACCATTTTGAGCTTGTTTGATGTTTTCACCCTTTGACGGCAAGTTTTTAAGCCCAAGTCTAAACATTTCTAAATTCTTAGCGTATACTCAAACGGGGAGTCCGTTGACTACGCAATCTATTCCCACAAGTTAGATTGGTCCCGTACAAGGTGCTCGTGCTTCTTACCCGACCGTTTTGTGGTTGTTTTACGTTTTCACCCTTTAACAACAAGTTTTTAAGCCCAAGTCGAACCGTTTGCAAATTCTCGTCGTATCCCTCTTATGGACCGTTTTGTGGTTATTTTACGCTTTCACCCTTTAACGGTATGTTTTTAGGACCAAGTCTAACCGATTGTGAATTCTCATTGTATACTCAAATGAGGAGTCCGGTGGCTATGTGGTCAGTTTGTACGAGTTACATTGGTCCCGTGTGAGGTGATTGTGCCTCTGACGGGACTGTTTTGTGGCTATTTTACGTTTTCATCATTTGGCGTAATGTTTTTAAGCCTCAGTCTAACTTTTTGTAAATTCTCATCATATACTCAAACCGAGAGCTTAGTGACTACATGGTCAGTTCGTACGAGTTACGTTGGTCCCGTGCGAGGTGCACGTGCCTCTTAATAAATCGTTTTAAGCATGTTTTACATTTTTACCCTTTGACGACATGTTTTTAAGCCTAAGTTTAATTTTTTGCAAATTCTTGTCATATACCCAAACCGAGAGTTTGGTTAATATGCGGTCAGTTTGTACGAGTTACATTGGTCCCGTCCAAGGTGCTCGTGCCTCTTATGGGACCGTTTCGTGGCTATTTTATGTTTTCGGCCTTTGACAATATGTTTTTAAGCTTAATTCTAAATTTTGCAAATTCTTTTTATATAATCAAATGAGGAGTCAAGTGACTATGTGTTTGGCTTGTACGAGTTACATTGGTCCCGTGCGAGGTGCTCATGCTTCTCACGGGATCGTTTTGTGTTTGTTTCACGTTTTTCACCCTTTAATACCATGTTTTTAAGCCTAAGTCTAAATTTTTGCAAATTCTCGTAGTATACTCAAATTGGTAGTCTGTTGACTACGCGGTCGATTCGTACGAGTTACATTGGTCCCGAGCGATGTGTGAGGTGCCTCTTATGGGACCATTTTGTGTCCATTTTACGTTTTCACCCTTTGATGATATGTTTTAAAGCCTAAGTTTAAGTTTTTTGAAATTCTTGTCATATACTCAAACCGAGAGTCCGATGAGTATGAGATCGGTTTGTACGAGTTACATTAGTATCGTGAGAGGTGCTCGTAGCTCTTAAGGGACCGTTTTGTGGCTGTTTTATGTTTCACTCTATGATGGCATGTTTTCAAGCCTAAGTCTAACCTTTTGCAAATTCTTCTAGTTTACTTAAACGGGGAGTCCGATGATGATGCGATCAATTTGTACGTGGCACATTGGTACCGTGCGAGGTGATCGTGTCTTTTACGGGACCATTTTGTGGCTATTTTATATTTTCACCCTTTGACGGCTTGTTTTTAAGCCCATGTCTAACCGTTTGCAAATTCTCGTCATATACTCAAATGAGGAGTTCGGTGACTACACAATCAGTTTGTATGAGTTGCTTTGGTCCCGTGTGAGGTTCTCATTCCACTTACGGGACCGTTTTATATTTGATTTACGTTTTCACCCTTTTACGTTATGTTTTTAAGCGTAAGTCTATTTTTTTGCAAATTCTCGTCATATACTCAAATTGGGAGACCGATGACGACGCTTTCGGTTCCTACGAGTTACAATGGTTCCGTGAGAGGTTCTTGTGCTTATTACGGGACCATTTGGTGTTTGTTTTACATTTTCACCATTTGACGACATCTTTTTAGGCTTAAGTCAAACCGTTTGCAAATTTTCATCGTATACTTAAACGGGGAGTTCGGTGACCATGCAGTCGGTTCGGCTGAGTTACATTAGTCCCGTATGAGGTGCTCGTGCCTCTTACCGAACCGTTTTGTGGTTATTTAATATTTTCACCCTTTGACGACATGTTTTTAAGCCTAAGTCCAAATTTTGCAAATTCTCATTATATACTCAAATGAGGAGTCTGGTGACTACACAGTCGGTTCGTACGAGTTACATTAGTCCTGTGCTAGGTGCTCGTGCCTCTCACGGGACCGTTTTATGTATATTTTACATTTTCACCCTTTGACGACATGTTTTTAATCCGGTAGTTTTACGTTTTCAACCTTTAACGAGATTTTTTTAAGCCTAAGTCTATCTTTTTACAAATTTTCGTATTATACTCAAGCTGCGAGTCCCGTAACTTCGCGGTCGGTTCCTAAACTGTTTGGAAATTTTAATTGTAAATTTCAATGTTAAAATAGTGATACTATACTTATATCTAACCTTCAAAACTATGCAAAGGAAGAGTAATGCTCCAAAGAAAAAATTTGAATGATCAATATCAATTAGACACTCAGAGACTATCAATACAAGCACATACGAACAAGAAGTATGAGTTGCATCATCAATAATTTGAGGGATTTCAAATAACCAAGTCAAAATCAAAACTAAAGAACAGTTATGATTCAAGATTACTCACATAATGAGCATCAATAATCTGCATGAAAATTTTCACCTCAGTCTTCAAATCATGCATTTTAGGAGACCTATTAACATAGATATCACACCTTTATATGAGAATTTTTTTATAAGATGAACAATAAGAGAACATAGTTGTAGATGCGGAAAATAGATTCTTGCTAACCAAAAAACTATGAATAATATTTGCATAAATGTTTTGGGAAAACAATCCAAATTGGACCAGCATAAGTGTGAATTAGGTATAATTTCAACAATTAAGTGATAAATTAGAAGAAAGTTCCCAATGGAAACAAGCTAAAAAGTTCAATAATAAAATTAAGTCTCATTAGAGAAGCATCAAAACTATACTTATGAAAATAAGGTTAAATAAATCTTCTCCAAAGTGTGCCACAGTTAAGTTTGCAAAAAAGAAAATACACAAAATCCATGCAATAACACGCCTAAATACACAAATACATACTCATTGACCACATACACATGGAGTTTCTTTATCTTTTACCATAATGAGTTATCCGCTACATCCTTCATGTTACTCCCCTTCCTGGCCTATACGTATAACTAATAAAGTAGGAAACTAAATATAAATAATGGAAGACTTTAACCTTTTATACAGTTGAGATTGTGATTGATAATACAAACCAATTTAAATACAATCAATGTTGGCATGTATAGACCTAAACACGGTGACCTTTATCATTTTTACACACAATTTAGAACAAAAGATAATCAAATCAACGTGTGCAAAAATAAGTATTTGGTGTATCAGAAAGTGTAGGATTTTATAAAATATATCATGGCAATAACTTTAGGGAAATTGAAGTACTATTATTCTTCTGATTTTTCAATCTACAAATCTTACCTAGATCCACAAAGTATAAAAAAGATGAGATGAAATTTGGGGTCACTTTCTCAAGGTAAATTCAAAGGTTCTTGTTTGATATTTGGACTAACATATGACTAAAATGAGGTAAATGATCTACGAGTGCTGCCTTTAAAAGCTGTAATCAATTGGTATCATCCAAATGTGGTCATTGTTATCTGCAATATCTAACAAAGCCAACAACTAAATATCAATTCTAAGACAGATCATACACATAACCGGTAAAAAGAATTTAAAGCCACATAAATTATTATGACATAATAATTTCATTAGAAAAAATTATTTCGAGCAATATAGGTTACTTTCACTTTCCTAACATAATCAGCTAGAAACAAACAGACATTGAGAGATAAGGTATTAACACATTTACCATATTAGTCATTCAATTGAACCAAAAAATAACTTCAAAAGAGAGATTTTTATAACATTGAATATTTAATGTAGGAGATTACTGTGTTTAAATATATTTTAGTTTCTATGTAAATCAACACTTACAAAGTTCTTAAGTGAGTGAGTTTTGCAAGATCTACTGCGATTACTCCTCGTAAAGAAGGCCCATTGAGATTAGTATACCTTCAAGAATAAATCATTTCATGTCAATTTCAAACTTACCCTGCTATAGATTAGTATAAAAAAATGTTTACGTACAAAATACGACACTGAAATAAATGGGATTCTATATAAATTGAAGAATAAATATAACAGGGACTTACAACATTTTCAATTCACCGTCAACACAATGAACACCCAACCACATGCATGGGTTAGAATCATCGAGGTTCCAGTTATTGAATGTATCATACGGGTCATAATTGACTACAACTCGAAATTTCAACATATCCATGTTAAACAAAATCAATAAAGGCAAAAAATGTCGATATTTTAAATATATTCATTTTGCTCTATATAGGAGATGTTGAGCAAGTTGGAGCAACAAAAATTGGGCAAACAAAATATGATTCACAATTATCGATATTTTCTTTCACGTATATAAGGATTACTATTGAGAAAAAAAATATAATGCACACATATTGAGAAGATTACAATTGATTTTGATTATATTTCAATCTAATACTTATTCAATTTCAACAACAATATAAAATATCATAACATGTATATCATAATATAACTTGGCACTATCTGTTGTTTCTGAAGGAACGCTGAGAAATTCTAGGTCATTGCCAATACCAATCTAATTGAAACATGTATATATATATATTCCTTTTTTTCCAAGGACAAATCTAAATCCAAACTGAAAATACGAATGGCCAATAACAAAATTAACACTTAGAGAGTTCATAAGTGAGTGTCTTTCGCAAGCCTTGGTGAGGTGGTGGGGCAGCCAGGGGGTGGGACGACGCAGGGAACACGATGGAGAGAGAGAGAGACCAAGAGAGAGGGGGTTATCGCTGAGAGAGAGAGAAAGAGAGATAGATATAATAGTGATAGGGAGAGGAGGAGCCGCAGGGGGTGGGGCGACGGAGGGAGGTGGGAGGGAAGAGAGAGAGATAAAGATAGATAGATAGATAGATAGATAGATAGATAGATAGATAGATAGATAGATAGATAGATAGATAGATAGATAGATAGATAGATAGATAGATAGATAGATAGATAGATAGATAGATAGACAGATAGAGAGAGAGAGAGAGAGAGAGAGAGAGAGAGAGAGAGAATCAGACTTTAATTTGGTAAAGGTTGGAAAAATGTAGAGGAAAATGAGGTAAAATTCCAAAAGGGTCGGAAAAAATGGTCCCTTTTGTTCTACCAAAAGGAATGACTTTTAAAAACTATCCCTTTTGCTATACCAAATGGAACGATTTTTAAAATTTGTCCCTTTTGATAAGTCACAAAAGCTAAAAATTCAAGGAATACCAAAAGGGACGGATTTTTAAAACACTCCGTGTTGCTATATCAAATGAGACAACATTTTATAACTGTCCCTTTTGCTATACTAAAAGGGATGATTTTAAAATTCCGTCCCTTATATTTACCGGGGAAAAAGAGAGCTAAAAATTCCCATACCCTATAAGGGTCGATTTTTAATAGCCATCCCATTTGGTATAGCAAATTGGACGGATTTTAAAAATCGTCCCTTTTGTGATTTATCAAAAGGGACGATAATTAAAAACTATCCCATTTGGTATATCAAAAGGGACAAAATGACATGGCCGTCCCAAATACTCCCCTCCCTAATACCCATTTTTCTTGTAGTACCTGAAAGAGTATTCAAAAGAAAAAAGACGTAACCGATTGCTCGTGAGCGTGTTTAGGGACTGTCGCAGTATCGCCATACACAAAGACTGGTTTGACCGCCTATTGGACTTCCACCGGTACATTCGGAATAAGTCCCCCAAGTCCTCGCCTTTCAGAGCTATGAACTTGGCATTGAGCCAAATCACCTCATAGAGCCACGTCTGCAGAAAGGACAAAATTCAGCAATAAAAAAATCAAAAGAAAATGCGAGAATTACCTCCAATAGGTACGTGGCCCTCATAAAGGTTTACTGGTAACATCGGATGAATCCATCCAAAGAAGAATCGAGGGTCGCAAAGGTCGGGCTCCCACAAACATAGATCGGGACATCAGAAAAGATCCTCAAAAATGGCAAAAACTAAAGATGATCGATGTTGCGACTCGTTGACACCAAGAAACCACCCAACAGCAGCAAGATAAATAACTGGACCATCTGTCTCACATGCCTCCCGTCAGTCTAATTAATCTTTCGACTCAAAAGTACCTCCCTATGAGAAGAGATATGAATAGAATTTCTTAAAACTATCCTACCCCCATCCCCCAAAGATGCCTAAATTTCCTCTGGCATCGACCTCGCAGTATGATCCACCTCAATATACACACCCTAACAATCTATCCCCAGCAGCTGCTGAACGTCGATAGGATTCACGGTCATCTCCTTAAAACCCAAGTGAATGGTATGGGTAGTGTCCCACCACCTCTCTCCCAATGCGCATAAACTGCAGTGGAATAGGGTGTCTCATCCAAATCCCATGCCAAGCGACCAAAGCTAGCAAAAGTCTTATTTAGTGCACCACTAACGAAAGACTCTCCCACACATCCTTCAACCCCGTCATCCCTCTGGAACGCAGGCCTGAAGGAATGATGTCAGTCTATCGAAACCAAAAAGAAAGAAGAAAACCTTTCATCAGCACAAGAAAGAAAATAAAAGAAGAAGAAGAAGAAGAAGAGAATTCCAAAGGTCACTTTACTTACATAGACAATATGGTTCCTCACCCTAGAAGAAAAGTGGTGTGAGTGATGACGTAGAAGAAAGTGATCCTCAGCTACTGGAACAAATAATTCAAAGGGATTTTCATTTCTAAAATTAAGAGGCATCCGAGTTCGCCACTCCAGGCCCGCCCAATCATCAACACTCAACCACTTCAAGTTGTATCCCTCACCGCTAGGAGAACCTGTCATTTGAAGTCTTGAAGAAAAAAAGACTTATAAACGGATTTTAGAAAGAAGAAGCATAAGATTTAGATGTAAAAACATGAGAAAAATGAGAAGGGTTTACCTCCTTTTTATAGGAGTCCAAATAGCATACCGATCGGCAGACCCCTGCTCATACCGATCGGCACCTACCTGTTCTCTACCCAAGGAAGCCCAAGAGATCGTGCCACTTTCCAAACAGCAACCCCTACCACATGCCCATCGGCATACCCCTTAAATTTTTGTACAAAAAATGCCAGAAAATCCAAAAAATTCCTAAAAATTCCAAACAAGTATCAGAACATTTCTTCACAGAGAAAACCATTTTGAATCCTATAATTCCCCAAAGGAACTAAAAATTAAATGATTCCCTAGAAGGATTACGTAATATCCTCCCAATTCCCTAGAAAAATTTCCATACAAAACTTCCTCCCGAGAGGACACGATCCCCAGCCAGATGTCTTTCCCCACTAGAATCTCAAAACAACACAAAACTGTAAAAGACTCCCTATGTTATAACTTTGGGTACTCATGATGTCCTCGGCCCTTAGAATCGATCACCACAACTTAAGGTCCTTAGAATTGACCTCGTCCCATAGAATCGATCACCTGAACTTTAAGTCCTTAGAATTGACCTCGGCCCGCAGAATCAGTCACCTCAACTTTTGGTCCTCAGAATTGACCTCGACCCAACTTTAGGTCCTCAGAATTGAACTTGACCCAAAAAATTTGTCCCCTCAACTTTAGGTCCTCAGATTTGACTTCGGCCCACATAATCGATCACCTCAACTTTAAGTCCTCAGAATTGACCTCGACCCGCAGAGTTGGTCACAACTTTAGGTACTCTGAATTGACCTCGGCCTGTAGAATTGATCCCCTCAACTTTAGGTCCTCAAAATTGATCTTGACCCTCAAAATTGTTCGTTATCACTTTAGGTCCTCATAATTGACCTCGGCCCTCAAAATCGATTGTCACAACCTTAGGTCCTCAAAATTAACCTCGGCCCTCATAATCGGTCATCCAAATTTAGGTCCTTAAAATTTATCTCAGCCCACAGAATCGATCATCATAACTTTAGGTCCTCAGAATTGGCCTCTGCCCGCATAATCGATCGTCATAACATTAGGTCATCGAAATTGACCTCGTCCCTCAGAATCGGTCCCTATAACTTTAGGTCCTCAAAATTAACCATGATCTACATAATTTATATGCTTAACTTTAGGTCCTCAGATTTGACCTCGGCCCTTAGAATCGGTTGTGACAACCTTAGGTCCTCAGTATTGACCTCGGCCAACAGATTTGGTCTCTATTACTTTAGGTACTCAGAATTGACCTCGACCCACAGAATTGGTCATCCCCCTGTATTACCTTAGGACTTCATAATCGACCTCGACCCTCTGAATTAGTCATCCTCATCCCTTTGCTCCGCAGAATTGACCTCTTTCCCAAAATAAATTGTGGTGTTTATTCGATGAATTTCACTTGTTCCAAGCTCACCCATCGAGGGGCTCTATAGACACCACATTCTAGGACCCTCCTAAGCATCTCCTTAGGTCCCTAACATTTCCTCCTTCACCATAGAACCCCAGGTAATACTTCGAGTGTCGATCAAGAGGCCACTGTGCGCCCCCATGCTAGCTCTATTTCACTTCGATTAACTTTCCTATCTAAGAGAAAGCTCAATAAATCTTTGAAAGGAACTTAATCCCTTCCCAACAGTTTGGCCCATGCACAAATTAGCCTTATGTTTCAAATGAACGATTCGTTTCAGTGTCAAAAATAGATTTGGAGGTCACCAGGCCCTACAAGGATCCGTTTTGACCCAATCAACTTCATCACCTGAGCGGAAGCTCAATGAATCTTAAAAGGGATATAAATCCCCTTTTCAATGGTTTGCCTTATTCACAAATCGACCTTACACTTAATGAACGATTTATTTCAATCAACTTTCTCGCCCGAGAAAAATCTCAATGAATCTTTGAAGGTATCTAAAGCCCCTTTCTAACAGTCTAATCCGTGCATGAATCAGACTTACCGTTTGAACGAACGATCTATTTCCCCTAAAAAATTTATCCAAAGGCCAACGGGCACTCCCGGGCTCCATTTGACCCCCTTCAACTCTTTAGCTCAAATGAGACTGAATGAATACTCAAAAGGCTCAGACCATCCTTTCCAATGGTCCACCCTGTGCGTTAATCATCCATACGGTACGAATGAACGAACCATTTTACTTCAAAGGGTCATCGGGCACTTTCGAACCCCGTTTGACCAAGGCCAACTCTTCGAACTGAATGAGACTGAATGAATCTTTGACGGGATTTGAATAAACTTTCCAACAGTCCATCCTGTGTGCAAATTGGCCTTACGGTTCGAACAAATGATATGTTCTCTTTTGGTAATCTCCTGTCCAAAAGACCATCGACTACTTCTGAGCCTCGTTTGACCTAAATAAACTCTCGAAACCGGGGAAGGCCCTATGGATTCTTAAATGTAAATGAATACCCTTTCCAAAGGTATACCCCGTGCACGATTCAGACTTACGGATTGCATTTTAGGATCTTTTTTCTAAAAAATTTGCACGAGGTTGTCGAATGGAAAATCCATTTCCTTACCTATCGACAATGTGTCTGGGGATGCCTGTCGATAGGCAGGTCAAATATAATTCCTATCATCACACCATTGACCCTATATAAGTACAACATGAGCTTTAAAGGAACCTCAAAAAGATCCCTCTTAGTGATCTCAGCAACATTCTCTCAAAGTCAGTGTGGTTTCTCAATTGAAATCTTTCCTCCTTTTTCCATTTGGATCCCTTTAATGCCCAATTTAATAAAATCCTTTCCCTCTCCCCCTACAACCTCCATCCACTTGTGAGGGAATCCTTTTAGACAATCAAGATCAATCTTCAAGTCTCCAAGAAGGTCTGAACATTCATCTCCCTCTTTTAATTTCTTTATTTTCACATTAGTTATCTAATCCTTACTTTAGTATTTCATCTTTGTTAGTTCATACATATTAATAATCCTGCTTTTTATTAGTTGTATTGTACATAACGAATTTTCTATAAAAAAACAAGAAAACGAGGGTTTACTCATAAATTCCAAACAGGATTCCTCACCATATTTTCTCAAATTAAAACATTATTTTTATACACACACACATCTAAACAAAATCCTGGGTTGGATTTATGGGATAAATCCCACCCTCGTGTTGCATACGAACTACGTGGACTTTGATGCCTTTTTAGGCAGTGTAGACATCTCGGGTTAAAAATCGAGACTCGAGTCCTCATTGAATATTTTTATTGATATATTAGTTTTATATATTATACTTGTGATTCTTATTCACGCTTTATCTAACGCATATCGTCATTTCACCAAAATGATCAACATCCGAATGAGCGCACATATTATGTTTTTAATTATTATTTTGGGCACACTCCTATGGATGACCTCACTCCACCTTTCTCCATGTCGTGAGTTGAGAAATTCCATTCCCCATTTATATATACAAGAGCACACACTTCACGAAATTTTTACCGAGAATAATAACACATGCCCATGAGATATCGAAAAGACGGGATGAGTGCCTAATAAGTTCCCATTCCGTAACTTAGCGCCCGAACCTTTGAACTATTTGGTTTGCAAGAATTACTATGTCTTTGATATCGTTCTATCGAGGAAGAAATATTGCTTTGGCATGTTTTGTGCAAATTAGATTGACGACTCTATATTTTTACATCACCCAACATCGACGACGGTCGAAGCACTCCCAGAAAGGGTGTGAGACCTTCTTTATCCCTCTAACTGTGCGTACGAGCGCCGACACCCCCCGGGGAGAAAGGAAGCGAGGGATAACCAAAAGAAATAAATCACAAGATTCAAAAAATATATGTTCTAAATAGTAAAAAAAAATAAGATACCGGTGGATTTAAGGCCACTTCAATCATGAGGAGTCCTTGCAGTCTTGCTAACATCATTTTAGCCAAACTCCCAGTTGCCCTTGGTTGAAAAAAAAACTTGTGTTTCCAAAAGTGATTTCAAAATTGGGATACCCTAAATAATTTCTTTTGGGATTTTAGGGAGAGATGTAGTAATAGCCAGGGACTTTGGCGTTATCCTTCAAGTCATGAGTGAATCTTAAAATTTCCTCGTTGATGTCAAATCCCGACATTTCCCTCTAATAAACTAAAGACTCCAAAATGGTTCAGTAGGCATTCTGACCAAGTTGGGTTGGGGCTATTCCATAATCTTTTAAAACGCCATAGATAATGGGATGGAAAGTAAGATGAAGCCCTACAGCTAGGGAATATTGGGAAGTGAATATCTCCCCAGAATATAGTCAACCATAGGCTTGCTCATTTTTTAGAGGAAACTTAGAGGTAATTCTCAGGGGAGAACTATATAGATCTTCGTACCCCAACACCTCATCCTGGGTGATATCACAAACATAGTTGGCAGCATTAGTCTCTGAAGGGTCATACGAGTTGGTCGATGTTGAATGGGTCTCTTCCTAAAATGGCACCTCAATAGGAAAACCGGGAGAGGCCGAGGGAGGACGAGTGTAAGAGAAAGTTTTATAATTGCTCAATTTTTATTTGATTTGTCTTATCCCATTGCACCATATTGCACCTTCATGACTACTTTTACGTATTCTAAGAGAAAAGTTAATGACATTACAAATATTGAAGATCGTTCATCTCAACAACATTCAGAAGAGTTATAAGGTGGTTTGGTAAAGACTTTAATTATCCAAGGGTCATTTTAAAAGTGTTTACATTAATGGGTTTTCAAAATATTTTAACATGAGTTTTAAAAAGAATTTTTGAAATTTTGGTAACTCGTTAGAACGAGATGGATATGTCATTCGAATGAGTTGTATTGGATTGTTAGAACGAGGTTTCCACGTTCGAATGAGATTTGGAATGTCACATTTTGGGTATGCTCTGGAATGTCGTTCGAAGTTTCATTAGAAGTCGTTTGAACAAGATAGGGTACTGCGTTCGAATGAGGTACCAGATACTTCGAGCTAGTACATGCATTTTCTTAAGCGTATCTTTGCAAATATCTAATGTATATCTATTTTCAACAACTTTCCCTATAAATAGAGATGCGGGATGAGACTATTTCCTAAGACTTTTTAGAGCTATTTTTATGATCCAATTCTATTATTTTTTTATCCAAACCCCTTGAATTTTTAATGATCACTTTTCTAAATCAAGAAGAACAAATTCCAATTTCAAAAATCCTTTTAGATTTTTCTCTGCAGTTGAATTGTAAAGTCGAGGCTCCATTGTTAAAGAAGAAAGGAATTGAATATTTCTGAGGCTGATTGATGGGTACCAATAGAAGAACTACTTCATGTGGATGGTGCTAGACTGTACAATATCTCTTGAAGATTTGAAGACAAATGCATCATACTTAGTGGAGCTCTAAGTAGTTTACAAATCATCGAGTATTTCAAACTCTTTAACAGTGCTGAAACCTAGGTTTTTTTGGAAAGGAATTTTTCCTCAAATTTTTCTTATTGGTTGGTTTGGAATTTGTCTTCATAACTTTGTTGCATGTTCATTAAATTCAATTAAGATAAAATCTACTAAGAAGTAAATTTGTGCATTTGGCCAGATATACGAGTAATTCGTATAACCCTGTTATCTCAAATTGCTATTAGAGCCAGTTACACTAAGTTTTTATATGATATTTAAATTGGGTTTTATGAATAATATGTATAGTCGTCTCCTTGTTTTTTATGGGTCTAATTATGCTTTTTAGAGAGCTCTAATGAGGTCGACTTTTAAAGAGATTTATGATCATGTCTGGCTTCTTTGTGAAAGTGGGTGGAAACCACCACTATGACTAATAGAGATGTCATAAGTCCTAAACTTGTCACCACTTGGATGGAGGATGAACTCAAATGTGGTAATTTTAACTCGCGCAGTTTAAGTGCAATTTTTGGAACCGTCACCCCTGAAGAGTTTAATCGCATCATGACGTGCACCATGTCTAAGGAAGTGTGGGATATCCTCCAACTCACTCTTGAGGGTCCACACACTGTGAAAGCTTATAAGCTTCAAAATCTCATCACACAGTTTGAGACCATTACTATACTAGAGACTGAGTCATTTGATGAATTTGATGCACGATTGTCTGATATCGTTAACTCTAGTTTTAATTTGGGTGAGAGAATTATTGAGAAGCACATTATGAAAAAGATTTTGAGATCCATTCTGCCTGATTTATTCCTAAGGACACTGTCCTTAATTCATTAGGAATTTTAAATACACTTAGGTTAGAAGAACGCATTGGATACCTTCAAACTTATGAAATCGATATGTTTCTCAAAACTGTTAAGCCAAAGGAAAATAGAACTGCTTTAAAATCTCAATCTAAAAAGAAAGTGGAGATTTCATCTAACTTCAAGTATTATTTTTATCTTAGTGATCTTGCCATTTTTGCAAAAAAAATCAAAAAAATCTTAAGCTAAGAAAAGAAAATACATTCAAGGAAAACAAAAGTTTTGACAAAGATAAAAAGTTTAAATTGGGCAAGAAAATATTTGAAAAAGTGAGAGCATAGTACCCTAAGAAAGATGTAGAGAGATGTTATGAGTTCGAGGGTAAGAGTCACAAATCTCACAAGTGGGCTATGAGATTAAAGATACAAGGCAAAGGCAAAGCTTCCTTCAACTCCACGCTTAGTGATATCGATGTTAAGTCGGTAGATTCTAGGGATGAATCATCTCATGGACGTAACTTCTCCTTGTTCATGGCTCGTCATGTTTGTACTTCTAGTACGTCTTACTCCGATTAGGATATTTACAAGCATGATGACCTCGATAGTGAGCCTAGTCATTCCAAAGAGAGTGAGGGAGATGACATTTTTAGTGAGGGATAAAGTGACCATCGACGCGCTTACGTCGAGCTTTATGTTGAGTCCTTTAAAATGAAAAATCAAAATAAAAGTTTGGAGCTTAAGGTTTTAGATTTCGAGAATGATTTGAGAGTGTAGATAGAGAGAGAGTCCTCGGTGAGAGTTTCTTTGGGAGACAGAGTCATTTTAATGGGGAGGGAAAATGGTTACTTGACTAACAAAGTGGCTAGTCTTATAAGAGATCTTCAAGCTTCATTAGAAACTCATGATAAACTTAAAACCCTTGTATCAAAACTCGAGAAAGATCTTGAACGTTCCTGGGAGGTCACGGTTACTATAATGGATACATCGAAGAAGATACGAAAGATGTTCTTCGGCCCCACTTTATATTTTAGGGAGAGGCAAGGAATAGGTTACGACGGTGCATCCACGTCGATTTATAAATTTGTTTTATATCCTTATGGTCCTCGACCTAAACCATAAAAGTGAGTTCAACCTACCCAAACAAGTCTATGTTTGCACCTATTGCAAAAGGAGAGGGCACCTTAAGGGTTCTTGATCCCAAATGGAAATGAAGGAAATTTTTTCTTGATGATCATGGTGCATCTTGATCTAATTATATCTGGTGAACCTATTGATGAATGAATTTAGGGCATGCCTGGCCCTGTTGTCCACAATCATGTCGATGTTGGGCAATTGGTAATCGTCCTTTAGAGATGCTTTGTTCAAATCCCAGTAGTCGATACACATGCGGACTTTTCCTCTTGATTTAAAAACAGGTACAATGTTGGCTAGCCATATGGGATATTATTTCACCCGGATGAAGCCTACATTCAACTGCTTGATTTCCTCTTCCTTGACTTTCAGTAAACATTCAATGAGGATTTTTTACAGCTTTCGTTTGACTGGTTTGCATTCTCGAAAAGTTAGAATCTCATGCTAAGATATCTCGAGATCGATGCCATCCATGTCGTTGTAGGACCATGCGAAGATGTCAACAAATTCCTTCTGTAGATTTTTGAACTGCGCGTGCTCATGCTCATCAAGGATAGACCTTATCTTAATCTCATGTTGTTAGGTACTAGAACTGAGATTGATAACAACAGGTTCATCCTCATTAATTTGACAGCGATTATGTTGTTTGTTATTAACCTTATTAAGATCGGTCTAGAATTGTTCATTTGCAAAATCATCATCATCAAGAGTTTGATTAGAATCATGATAATTAATTTAAGGCACAAATAGACACCTAAAATCCTTATTTACTTCACTTTTGATAAAAATAGCATTGAGAACCTCATCAAAAGAGGTCTCAATTATATTATTATTAGAAAAAAGAGGAATAAAAATAGAAGAAGAGATAGAATAGACAACCAGGTTGGGTTGCATCTCAGTAGGGGGACTCGTATAGCATTCCAATTGAGGAGAGGTGCATCAGTGTCCTTGATCAGAGTGGATGGGTCTGACGATGTAAATTCTGAATGGATCATGTAGAGTGTCAGCCCCAGAGTTTGAACGAGCCTTCGGAGTTACTTTCCTCGAAGACCTCGACAATATCTATGAATTTCTGAGTGAGAGGTTGCACTTTATGCTCACAGTGTTCGGCCCAGGAGTAGTTGTCTTGAAAGAAGATTTCCATCCTAAGCTTCATCTTCTTATCCATATGATCATACCATGGTTTTGTAAAGCCACAAAGGGGAAGTATTCACCTTCTTTGATGAATCTCCCATTTAAGGAATCCCTCGAGATAGTCTTGGCATCTTCTAAACTTCTCTTCAATCATTGCTAGCAGAGCATAAAGAGTTCTTCTTGTGAAGGCTAATAACCCAGGCCACATGGGGAAATGGACTTTTCCAGGACTATGGGTTGTAGTATCCCTTGTTAACGTCTCCCTAGCCCTAGTCCAGTTATAAAGTGCATATTCTTAAAAATTTATATCACGTTGACATTATCATGAGGGTCGTGCTCTGGACAGACTCAGTATTTAAAATGCCAAAAAGTGAAAATGAATCAACTCTGAAGTAGAAAAAAAGCATGGCATTCATCCCATGTTGTATTTCTAGTTCCAGATTTCTTGTACCGGCATTTTCAATATTGTCATTATCTCCCAAAATAGTAATGCTTTCCCTTTGGTGAAAAATTTCAAATTATGATAAAGGAAGCAGGATACCCCTCAAATACTCTAAACCACAGTCAACCAAGAGCAGGTTGAATCCAATAACTTGAAACTCAGTAATGGAATTGATAGGTCCAACCCCTATTGTGGGTGTTATGGATCCCATCACCTCTCGACGAGTATTATCATAAGCACGAACTACAGAGGAAGTAGGAGTTAGGTCTCTTACTTTTAATCCCAAGAAGTTAAAGGTTCTTAGTGGGAAAAAATTAAGGGCAGATCCACTGTCGACAAGTGAGAGAGGTATAATCTTTCTTATCACTTCAATGGAGATGTTGAGGGCACAATTGTGATCAGGATCGATTTTTAGAATTTCTTCTTCGAAGAAATAAGGGAGTCTAATGATGGTTAAGGATCCAACCAGGTTTATGGCTTCTTCTGGAGTGGTGGAATGAGGGATTGTGGGCCCAGTGAGTAAATTTATTAGATAATCTCGATGTAATTAGGAAGACATGAAGAGTCCCCATAAGGTGATATTGGCTTGACTTTTCTTAAGTTGGTCTAGGATCTTTCTCTCTTCAATAGTCATTTCTGGCATGAGGAGTTCCTCTACAACTCCATTTCCCTTGTCTATTGTTGATGGCGGAGGATTCAGATCTTAGTAGTATCTCCATGATCTGGTCATATGATTTACGGAGGCAAGAAAGAATAAGAACCATGTTTCTTCATCAATTTTTGACTGTACGGATACTTTACTATTTTCACCTAATAGGTCCTCAAAAGATATCATCCTGCACATGTTGATTACTGGACTAACCTTTTTCTGACTCAATTCATCATCAAAGCTGTCAAATTTGTCCCCCCATTCGGTGGCGACGATGTCTTCCTACCAAAATAAGTCAATGCATTCCACGACCTCAACATCTTCTTTATATAGATCCCCCCACTCAATGGGGAGGTGCGAGAGTGAAGACTCCAACTGCCATTGAAGCTTCAAAGCGATGAGTAAATCATAAATGCTGTAAATTTCTCGGGCTTATTGGAATATGTTTTCCATGATCTATACTACATCGTCCAAGATGATTTCATCAATGGGTACCACCCAATTATCTGACTCCCAATCCCACTTTCAGGATTCCAAGAATAGGATGCTGAATTTTTGACAGTCGATGGTCGTTTGAGAGGGAAATTTCATCCCAAAATCCAAAAGCTAGTTCAGAACAATCGGTAACTCCATATATCTTCCTTCAGATCGTGTACGAACGATAATACAAGCCTTTGAGAGGATTGATAATTCTTGATCGGCGAAGAAGGTAGGGTGTAGGAGAATATACGGGTAAACTTTAAGCTATTTGAGTGAAAATAGGTGTGTAATGGGTGCTTTACTAGGCACAATTTGGGTAGATGGGTCAAATTCTGGGTCATTTTCTAGAAAGATGGTATTCGTACGGGTTGGAAGGGAGTTGTAAGTGGTGTGACGTTTTGGATTGGCTGGTGGGTCGATGATACCCCGATCAATCAAACCTTGGATTACATTCCGGAGGTGGAAGCACTGATCAGTAGTAGGGCTGACAGACTGGTGGAAGTCATAGTGGGCACTGGTTTTGATGTTTTGGTGAAGTGAGTTTGGTAATGGATGAGGGTTCGACGATTTGATAAGATTTTGGCTTAACAAGTCTTGGTAGACTTTAGAGAGGGGAGCATGGAGCTCGGTGTATTATTTTTCAACAGGTTTAGGGCGACTTTAGGGCGTCTAAGAGGTAGAAGCCTGAGAGATATTATTGATGGTTGAGACTGTGGCATTGGCAAGCTTCTCATACTTTCTGAGGGTGAACTGTCCGGAAACTTTCTTAGGCTCGTCTTCTATCTTGTTAATATTTATTCAATCTCCCTACTCACTTCCTGAAGGGCTTAAAAGTGTGAGTAATACTGACCTCCCATAGGTTCTCTGATATGGTGCATGAAATTCTTTTTCACGATGCTAACTTGTACTTCTTCGAAAGGCTGATTATTCATAGTGGCAGCTTTTTCTCTTCATCTTGCTATGAAGTTGCTGATAGTTTTTCAAGGGTTTGTCTTGAGAATCTCTAGATCACGACATGTAACCTCTAGTTCTTCATTATACTTGTATTGTGATATGAATTTTGGGGCAACAACTTCCCAATTGTAGATTATGGATTCCTCAAGGGATAAGAACAAATGAAGAGCATTGTCCTTCAAAGTTTGTTGGAACATTTGGGCAATTATCTCTTCAAAGGAACCAAGGAGATACATATCTCAGTGATAGCTACAAAGGTGAAAATTTTGGGGCCCTCTGTCCCCTAACTTCTCAATGGATGTCATCTTGAATTTCTCTACCAATCTTGCTTTAGGGTATGGAGACATGTGAGTGTAGTCCATGTAGTTTTCGAATATCTTAACTTGGTCAAACTTATTCGATAACAACTTGAGGTTTTTCTTGACCTTTTTCATATTTTCCTCATTAGGATCAATGGGTACTAGCAACTTAGCCCCAGGCTGGTCAAGGTTTGGCATAAGGAGATGATGTGGTGATGGCCCATTGGAAGGCGAGGCACGTGGAGGGTGCTGATATTCTTTGGGAACCTAAATAGACTCCGGAGTGGGTGGATATATGGCATGAGAAAAGAGAACCTCTGATTCTTTGGGAACTAGGATTCAATTTTTCTACATCTCATGAACCTCAGTTTGAAGGTTTTCAATCTTGGCACTGAGCTAGACTAGGACTGCCATCAAATCAAGTTGTACCTTTGACGCTTGATCGGTGTTTTCCGTAGAGGAATGGTGATGGTGGATTCGGGACTCAGATGAAGTTGTTGAGGAACTGACGAAGTTTCGGGGTGGTTTGACGAAAGACCGAATCCAATAGGGCCAGATCGAGAATCGAGTATGCGATCTACCTGAGAAGGAAAAAGATTCGAATTTCTTTTTGAAAGAGATAAAGAAGAATTTATTTTGTTTGAAGAAAAGGGAAAATATTTTTGACATTTTTGGTAAACGGAGGAAAAATGTTTTGGGTATTTTGATAAAAAGGAGGAAAAAACATTTTTGACATTTTTGGTAAAAAGGACGAGAAATGATTTTGAGATTTTTGATGAAAATGAGGAAAAATGATTTTGGTATTTTTGGAAAAAAGGAGGGGAAAACGAGAGAAGAGTCTCAACATGATTATTGTTAGATTTATGTTTTCACTTGTATTGAGTTTACTTAAATGCAAAAGAAATGCTGTGCGGGACATGAGCTTTGGAAAATTGGGTTTAAAAAATAGGTAAGATAGGGTTGGACCTTTTTCCAGGCTCATGGACATGGTGTTGTTTTGAAAAAAGATGAAATTGCGAATAAATTTGAGTGGCATGCCGAACTGGAATTTCAACAGAGTTTCGTGTGGTAATCGATAGACTAAATATAAGAGTCCTAACTCTGACGTCTATATGAGTTTTATGAAGTTGTTGGGTTAGTGGAAAGGTTCCCCCCTTGGCATGACTTCCACGATATACTCCTTGATTCTGAGAGAAATCGGTACGGGTGGACAAGCCATTTGATATACCTGAGTGTACATGAATTGCCTCACTATATACCTCATGGGGAGAATACATGTGAGATCAAATTTGACATACTTGTTGTACGTGAATGAGTTTCCTTCTATATACATCCCATCGTGAGTTCGTTGAAGCAGTACGATGCGGGGGGGGGGGGGGGTTCGATATACGTCGAAGGTAATAGGGCAATGGAAGGTGAGAGTCATATTACTTAAGCTAACTGCGACCTACCGGACCAGCGCCCATCACAAAATGACCCCCAAGTACGGGATAAAATTTTGGTCAATAGCCATGCTCTTAGTGATGTAATGTGCAAAATGCATGATTATTTGATTAGTATATTATGGAGAGAGTCTTTTATTTAGTATGATGAGTAAAAGAAGAACTTATACTAAAAGGGAAGAATGTACAAGGTTATGAAAACTAAATCTAGGATGGAGCATGAAGATTACACTAAGAATGGATATGTGTGAGTGAGTGATGTGATAGTGAGCCTAAGCATGGATCAACTACTAGTGGCATGCGATATGTACAAGTGAGCATGGATATATACAAGTTTGATAAGTGAATGTACGTGCTAGTGAAACCTAATCATGGATATTCTAAGTGATGTGAAAAATGTGGATATAAATGATCCTACGTATAAGCGTAAGTAGTGTGCGGTGTACACGAAGAATATTTAAAAGTGAGTGAAAGTGAAAATTGAGTGATATGTGATATAAGCATGAGATAAATATATATAAGAAATAAATAGATGAGAAAAGGGAATGGACATGTAGGTGCATATGCACACATGCAGAAAATGATAACACCCATGCAAACAAAGTATAGCCCTCTGATGATAAGTAAGTCCCCAATGGAGTCGCCACTATGGCCGTCCCTCGTTTCCTTCCTCCCTAGGGGTGTAAAAGCTTGAGCGCACACTTGAGAGGGAGATATAAGCTCTTTCACCGTTTCTGGGAGCGCTTCAACTATCGTCGATGTGGGGTAATGTAAAGAGATAGAGTTGCCAGCCTATTTTACAGAAAACATGCAAAGGAAATGTTGTCGCCCAAATAGAACGACATCAAAAATATAGTAATGCTTGCGAAACCAATAGTTCAAAGGTTCGGGGGCTAAGTTACAAAATGGGAAGGCGTTAGGCACCCATCCCACCCTTTCGATCTCTCATGGGCATGTGTTATTATTCTCCTTAAAAACTCTGTGAAGTGTGTGCCCTTGTATCTATAAATAGAGAATGGAATTTTTCAACTCATGTCATGGAGAAAGGCAGATTGAGGTCATGCGTGGGAGTTTTCCCAAAATAATATGTGCGCTCGTTGGGATATCGATCGTTATGGTGAAACGATGATATGTGTTAGATTAAGCGTGAATAAGAATCACAAGTATAATATATAGAAATAATAGATGAATAAAAATAAGCAAAGAGAACTCGAGTCTCGGGTTTTACTCTGAGACGCCTACGTAGCCTAAAAAGGCATCAAAGTCCATGTAGCTCACATGCAATACGAGGGTTGGGTTTATCCCATAAATCCAATCGGGGATTTTATTTACATGTGCGTGTGTAGAAAAAGGATATTTTAATTTGAGAAAATGTGGTGAGGAATTTGGTTAGAATATGAGTAAATTCTCATTTTCTTATTTTTGGGGTTTTTATAGAAAATATGAGTAAACCCTCTTTTTCTTGTTTTTTTTTTATATAAAATATATTATATTATATGTATGGACTAACAAAGATGAAATGCTAAAGTAAGGATTAGATAACTTATGCGAAAATAAGAAAATTTAAAGAGAGAAGAATGTTTGGACCTTCTTTGGATACTTGAAGATAGATCTTCATTGTTGAAAAGGATTCCCTTATGAGTGGATGGATGTTGAAGGAGGAGAGGGAAAGGATTTTGCTAAATTGGGTATGAAGGGGATGGAAAAGGAATGTGAAGGAAAGAATTCAATAGAGAAACCACGCTGACTTGAGAGAATGTTGCTGAGACCACTGAGATCTTTCAATGATGCCTTTCAAAGTGAGATTATACTCTCATTATATAGGGTCAAGGGGGTACTGATCGGAATTGTACTTGACCTACCTATCGGCAAGCATCCCCAGACACACTGTCGATAGGCAGGGGAAAGGGTTTGCCATTCGGCAATCTCATGCAGATTTCTTAGAAAAATGATCGTAAAATTCAATCCATAAGTCTGAATCGCGCACGAGTCATACCATTGGAAAGGGTATTCATATACCTTTAAGACCCATGGGGACACTTCCGGGTTCAGAAGTTGACTTTGGTAAAATGGGGCTCGGCAATGCCTGGCGATCTTTAAGATAGGAAATTTTCGAAGGAAAATGGATCGTTTTTCCTAACCACAAGACCGGTTCGAGCATGGGATGAACTCTGGGAAAGGTTATTCAAATACCTTCAAAGATTCATTCAGTCTCATTTGATTTAAAGAGCTGACTTTGGTCAAACGGGGACCGAAGGCGCCCGATGACCCTTTAGAGTAAAATAAGTCGTTTGTCTGTACCGAAAGACTGATTCATGCACAGGGCAGACCATTAAAAAGGGTATTTAGATCCCTTTGAAGATTTATTTAGTCTAGTTTGAGATAAATATTTTACAAGAGTCAAATGGATCTCGGGAGCACCAGGTAGCCTCCGGGTCAGTTTTGGGGTGAAAATGGATCGTTCCTCCGAACGCTAAGTTCGACTCATGCACGGGTGGACCGTTGGAAGGTGATTTAGAGACATTTGAAGATTCATTGAGATTTCACACGGGCAAAAAGTAAATTGGGGAAAAATGGTTCCTGGGAGCACCCTGTGGCATCCATATCGATTTTCGATAGTAAAGCAGACCGTTCTTCTGAATCATAAGGCCAATTCATGCATGGGGGGAGATTGGAAAGGGGATTTAGAGCCATTTCAATATTCGTTGAGTTTCCACTCAGGTGGGGAAGTTGATTGGGGTCAAAATGGGGTTTGAGAGCGCCTAGTGATCTGCAAATCGATTTTTAATAGTAAAATTAACCGTTCATTCGAACTGTAAGGTCGATTCGTGCATGGAGTGGACCATTGGAAAGGGGATTAAGTACCCTTACGAGATTAATTGAGCTTTTTCTCAAATGATAAAGTTGATTGGATTCAAACAGAGCCCAAGGGCACCCGGTGGCCTTTAGATCGGTACTCGGAGTATCACCTAAGGTTCTATGGTGATGGAGGAAGTGCTAAGGATCTAAGGATATGCTTAGGAGGGTCCTAGAATGTGGTTTCTACACTTTTATCTTTATTTTTTTTATATAGATAAAACGGCTCCTAAGCTTACTGCTACCGAAAGGAGGCTGGTTGAAAAATATTGCCAATCCGACCCCTTAGTTTTTGAAGATATTATTTTCCTTTGACAAGACCAAAGAGTTTGACTATTATAAAACAAGTGTTTGAACTGAGACTGGCATTCAAGCTGGAGTCAAAGCTGAAGATGGTATGTGAATCTGTTTAAATGTTAGTTTATCATTTTGTTTCTCATCTTTCATTAATATTTATCCTTTTATGCAGTTTTAATTCCATCTACCTCATAATTTTAAACACAATCCACTTAGGGAATGACACCAAGGGCTACTAATCGATTCCCTCCCACTGCCCTAAAAAAATAGCAGGATAAGGCCAGGAAGAAGCCTGTTAAAACCCAAGTTGAGGCTAAGAAAGTCCATTTGAAACAACTTTTGTTGTTCCTGATACAAAGAAGACAAAAGGTTCTTCCAAGCCAAAGAAGGCTAAAAATAAATGATTTTGATCGATGATGTTCATACATGGTATTTAATGAAGGAGATTCTTTCAAAATTTCCTACAGATGAAATCTTTTGAAATTTCCTACGACTGAAATTTCCTACAACTGGATCTATTTGGAGTCATATTGTCAACTATACTAATCACCTCGATTGCCACTGGTATGATCCTAACTTTAGGAATCTCAGGTCTTTCAACATAGATACATTATGGTGTTAATCTTAACACAGGGCGATATAGGAAATTATCTAACCCTTATGTTTCCATTTAGCACTCATAACGTTATGATGGATGATCTCACATTTGTATTCTTCCATCAACCTAGGGTTTTCACAATCCTTCAGGAGAGAGATCACATTTAGAGACCTTTGAGAATGAAAAATAAATTAATATCGAGCTTAGAAACCAGGTAGCTGATTTGGGGAAGAAATTGATTATTGATGAGACTAAGGCCACCCAGGGAGAGGAAAAATTGAAGACCAAGGGGGATACTCTGAAGAAGGTGGAGGGAGAGTTAAATACTAAGGGGGATACACTAAACAAGTTGGTGGACAAACTAAAGTAGCGTGGGGATAAGCATAAAGAGAAAGTTATTATTATCGATAGTCTAAAATCCAATCTAACTGTTATGGTTGATTACAAGGCTCTTCATGAGTGTACCCTAGAAAAATGACCTACTTTGCTTATGGGTACACTAGGTGTGGCAATGGGTCATTTTGAGTCAAGTTCTTATCAGGTGATAAACGAATCATGTAAAAAAATCCTTCCACTCGAACACGATTCATCTACTAAATGGGTGTAAATAATTAAATTCATGTACAATTTGTTTACTTAATGAGTGATATGGCACGACACATTTACACTCATTAAATAAACTAATGTTTTCAATCTAGTTCACCCATTTAACCCGTTTAACGCAGTTCATCCGTTTAACCCAGTTACTTTAAAAAACTAGAAAGGAAACAACTTACTTATACTTAGTTAAGAACGAACGTTTTTTATAACAAATCGACGTGGAATGTTTGAATGGCGGGTTGTGAACAGGTAAATGGGTTGTGAACTTGTTAACGAGTGACGGGTTAAACAGGGGTGGAGGATTGTAAATGGGTGACTGGTTGTAAATGAGTAGCAGGCTTTAAACGGGTAGCGGGGAATATGATTCATAAATTAAACAAAACACTAATGGGTTTTACGAATATACATGAAATTGATTCGTTTTCTTAGTGCACCTGGAGGGTCCACCCGTTTATGACTCAAACCCATTAAGGGTAGACCCAAACCCGATTAGACTGTATCAATTTCATGTCATGTTAATGAATTATGTTATAAATTTCCAGGCCTAGGGTACGCTAAACTCAAAAAGTGGGTAGCCAAGCATTATCCTAACCTTACCAAGGTTGTTGGTAGCTGAGAAAGCTATGAGAAAGAGGCCCTGGATTTGGCTAAGGCTAATGAGATGGAAACTTATCTCCCAACCTAGGTGACCAATGATGTCGAGCCGATCATTCTGGGACCTCAAACAACTCACCCAACTAATGAACAGACTTCTACTGCTATGGACCCTTCAACTGTGGATCTCGTAGCTATCCCTCTATCAGTAGCTTGAGCTCACTTCAGAACTTTTCTACCTTTTGTAATCCCATATTTTGAGAGAAAGTTTTCTAATTTCCGAACACGTTTATCCAGGATCTTGACCTTTGCATGTATTTTTCTATTTCTTCTAATGAATGAGTTTACATTTTTGCGATGTTTGTATTTAATAATATTAAATGAATGCTTTACTTCTGCTTTAATGTATTGGCCCACCAATTAACTATAACCTTCAACACAATTATGTTTTATCCTAGGTTTTAATTGGCATATTATTACTTTTATTAGAATAAGTCATATGCTTGTCTTAGGTTTATTTTTTTATTCCTTTTATCCTTAAGACAATTCTTTGGGCTTTATTTTTCGGGTCTGTAAGTGTTTTAGTCATTTACTAACCCTTAGGTCATCTTGTTGCCATCCTGGCATGTTGACTGCACTGGATATCGATGGACAAACCAATATTATGCCATATTCTATTCAAAGGACTACATATTTCATGAAATCTTGTCAGTACGAGTTTGTTTTAAGAAGAAAGTTTATTAATTATTCCCTTGTCAATTTTGTCTGCGTACTATATCATTAGCCGAAGCAATAAACATCTTGTTTTATGGTCTGCCAATGCTTTAGTCATCTTCTAGACCTACTCATAGTCAAAAACAAGAAAAATAGGGTTTACTAATAGTAGTATTGCGCGTTATACCAAGAGATACAAGTAGTCTGTAAGTTATAGTGTGTCTGTCAAATCTTGTACGGTGCTAAAATAAAGGTTTCGCCTAAAAGGGATTTTCCCGACTTCTTCACAGGTTTGCCTGCTTGGTTTGCAATATTTAACTTGGACTACATCACTCCATGCACACTAAATTAATTCAAGATAAAATTTACTAAAATTTTAATTTTTGTGTGTTAGCCTAAGATATAAATCAATCCATAGAATCCTTACTTCCTCAAATTGGTTTTAGTGCAGGTTGCAAGAAAATATCATGCGTTCCTTTTAAAATTTGGATTTTATGGATAATTTGAATAATAGGCTACCTACTTTTAATGGATCTAATTATGCATACTAGAAATCTAAGATGAGTTATGCATTAAAATCTATTGATAAAAGAGTTTGACATGTTTGTGAAAGAGGGTGGACACCACCCACAGTGACCAATGACAATATCGAAAGTCTTAAACATGTCTCCACTTGTACAGAATGTGATTTTAAATGGAGTAATTTTAACTCACGCGACTAGAATGTCATCTCTGGATCCATCACCCTGACAAATTCTGCCGCATCATAATGTACACTATGTCTAAGGAATCTTGGGATACCCTTCAGCTCACTCAAGAGGATTCCAACGATGTGAAAGATTTTAAGCTTCAAAACTTTAACACACAGTTTAAGACTATTACCATGTTATAGTTTGAGTCGTTTGATGAATTTTACATATGACTGTCAGATATCTTTGACTCTAGTTTTAATTTAGGTGAGAAAATTCCTAAGACGTGTGTAGTTAAAAATATTTTGAGATCACTTTTGGCCCGTCTTATCCCAAAAGTCACTATCCTAAATTCGTTGGGAATATTAGATACGCCTAGGTTAGAAGAACTCTTAAGATGAGTTCAAACTTATGAAATTTACATGGATCCAAAAATATAAAAGAAAAAGGAAATATGGATTGCTTTGAAAGCTCGGTCCATAAAGAAGAAAGAAAAAGTTTGTGATTTTGAGTTTGAATTTGATTTTGGGATGAATAATTTAGCCATTTTTGCAAAAAATTTCTCAAATTTAACAAAGAAAATTCTTCCAAAGAAAAAATTTATGAGAAAAATAAAAACGAGAATGAGGGCAAGAATGTTTACGAAAAAAAATGAGGTGAGATGTTATGAATGAGAGGAAAAAGGACATAAGGCACATGAGTGTCTCACTAGGCTAAAGAGACGGGGTAAGAAAGTTTCACATAAGGCTAAAGAGTCAGTGAATTCCGAGGTTGAATCATCACTTGTGGGCCTGTAAACAGATCGAATTCGGACCGGATCAGGAAAATCCAAATCCATATCCGTTTATGTTAAATGGATTCGGATATGATCCGTTTATTAATCGGATCGGATCAAGCAAATCCAAATACATATCCTTTTATGTTAAACAGATTCGGATCGGACCCAATTATCCATTTATGTTAAACTTGATTTGCAATATTTTTATTTTCAACTCTTATTTTATAAATTTATTTTGCAAATGTTCCAAAAAAACAAATAATGAAATAAAGAACTATTATAATAAATATTTACAATATTATTAAATACAATATATATTAATTAAAAATATATTATATATAATTTATAAATACATACACACACACACACACACACATACACACACACACACACACACACACACACACACACACACAAGGGTATGCCCGTGCCTGAAAACACAAAGTTAGTTTTGCCCACAATATTCGTATTTGTGCTTACCACACACCACCACCAATTACCACACATCCAATTCAATAACCCTCACCTAAACATAATAGTGAACCAAGGTATAGATATATATTTTACATTCATGTGTATTGAGCACATGAAATTCTAACCTTACAAAACTCAAATTGTCAAATAAATTACTTATTGCAAATTACTTGACTATTAATTATAGGAAGTTGAACCATTAATACCACAAACAATTTAAACAACCAACTATATCACAAATGATACAAAAAACCAACTATATCACTTTAATAAGCAAGTGCCACTAAAAACAACATTCAACCTATATAACTCCGATAAACAAATTGTATGATAGTATCAAACTAATGTCTAAACTTATATTAGTGAGCTATAATGATCACATCCAACAGTATCACTTCAAGCCATCATTCATATACAACTTTGTATTAAAATAATTATTAAAATATATTAATGGTACACAAATTACAAACCAAATTATAATTACATTCAAATGCGCTATTGAACTCTTAATGAATGTCAAAATCAATGCATTTTTATCAATATGTATAAACAAAAATTATAATTACAATCACAAGAAAAAAATATTAATGTCGGAATTAGTCTATTATTATAAATATGTACAAATATATGAAACAAAAAAAACTTTATCATCATACGAAAAAAAATATATCAGTGATTTCTTGCACCCTTCATGGTGGTCTTGATGGTTGTCGGTTGTCGGTGGCATGTTATTGCGCGTTGATTTAGCTGTGATAGTGCCATTTGCACTGGTTGTTGGTTCCAATATATGTTTGTGGAGTCATCAAATACAAATTAGTCTTGCAAAAGAAAGTAAATGTACTAAGAGAAAAATCCCAAACCCATCAAATACAAATTAGCATATATAATCAACTGTACCAATTTTGTTGAGAATTATATTAAAATATTTATTAATGATATGTTTGAAATCGAAAAAGTAGAGCACCATGTAACAATGCAGAGTACCATGTAAGTAAAATACTCATTTTAAATGCCGTACCCTGATTTGACTCACCAGTCCCAATACCATAAACCCAAGTTAGCATTACATTATGGAGCTAGATCAGTTAAAATAACATAGAACAAAAGGTAAATAAACCCACATGAAAAATAGGAAAATTAAATAATTGCACCACTACCAAACCACAACTACAATAATTAATACGAACATCCACCATCCCCGGTTCCTGTTATCTTAATCATAATTGTAAATAGTAAGTATTATATATCAAGCAGAGCATTACCAATATGTATGTAAAGAGATCAACAAATGATTTGAGAGGGATATGTGGATAACTTTCGAACGTCTTAGATCTGACATTGATACAGAGTGGCAGATGATGGAGCATTATCAAGTGGAGCATTACCAATATTAAGTGGATCATTACCAGTTCCTGCTATCTTAATTATAGTTATAATTAGTATGTAATAAATATATCATTAAGAAGAACAACAAAACACTTACATCTGATATTGACACATTGTGGCAGTTGATGGATCTGATATTCAAGAACCGGGGACTCAAACACCCCATGGTGTTTGGATGCCTCATCATAAGCCCTGGCATACTCAAACACCCGTCTTCATCATTATCTATGTCATCCCTGTTATAAATGCCTGCATAAAGAAGTTGAGTGTAACAGCTATCCATCTCTGCCATCTAATGAAGTTGAGTCTTAACAGCCTGAAAAGTGCAGTGACTTGCAGTGGATGTTAGTTGAAGAAGGGGCTTTTAAGGGGCATATTGCTACTACTTCAGAGGAAAGGCTTATGCTGATGTTAGTACATTCAGTAAATAAGAGAATAGTGTTATTGCTTCAGGGGATTTTAAGGGGAATAATGATACTTGCAGTGGCTGTTAGTATATTCAGTAAATAAGAGAATATTAAAAACTACGAAACAAAAATGACTAAAAAGTTATAAAATAGAAATCATCCTTTCTTCCTTCATAGTAAGATTGCCAGCTGAAGTTGATGCAGACTTGATACCCCCATCCTGCATCTTTTTGTCCTTCATACCTAACTCCTCGGCCCATCCCAGGAGTACCGCCTCTATTTTACATTGGTCAAACCAACTTTCACACCTCTGAAATTCCCCTAGATATCAAGATCATCAAGTTATTACAAATCCAAAACATATATAAGAGTAAATTAATTAATGAGGATTCAACGTAGCCCACTACATTTAATTGCAACCATGATCATCCACATAGTTAGCTAGCAAGCACACGATTGTCATGACTCCCACAACAATTATCTAGCAACTGTTGTATCAATTGTTTGTGTTACCGCGTACATAAGTCAGTTGCTATTTGTATTACCACGTACGAATAACTATCGGTTGGTTTTACCATGTTCACCTCAAGTCATTTATTGGATGGGAACCTTAAGTCTCATTCTCTTTATATGCGATGCAAAGTTCTATTGTTATTAATAATGACAAACCACAATTCATGCCTTGTACTATCTTAATACTCTTTATATTATATTTCAATAGTCACGTGGAGACAAAATGCATACTACCAATCATGTATCAAATTTTATGATCACCGCACTTCCAATCCAAATAAATCAGAACTAAACCTCAAAATCGAGCCATACAACCACCGAACAGCTCAAGCATACAAACTAATGAAAAAAGTAATACTAACAGGAAATAAGCATAGTTCAAAAATAGGAACAGTCAAATATATACGCACCATGAAAAAAAATTATTGCCTTAAAGTACAATATTTGTGCTTCTTCCGTTCTACAATCCATATTAGTGATTGTGTGACTGTAATAGTGATTAGGCACATATTCTTCACATTTATCCCCTTAATTTCGGTATTTTTATGATCACGTGCAGTGTAAATAGATTGGATTTGTCTCAAATTTATTCTACTAACCTCTTTTGGAAAGTATTTCGTGTTTTGTGTATTTCTCATGTGCTTTATAGGTATTTAATGCAAGTTAGTGCGAAGGAGAACTCAAAACAGTGAAAGAAACCAAGAAATGGAGACTTGAAGGGCATTTTTGTAATTTTCCAGCTTTATTACGGAGGTGGGGCCAACTAGGAAGTTGAATATCTATAAATTACAAGAACATTGGAAAAAACGTCACCCCAATCCGAGCTACGGTGAAGAAGTTATGCTCATTTAAAGTTGGAAACGGAAAGTCAAAAGTTGAAATTAATTCTGGAAGCTAAAGAGTCAAAACTCTTGAAATTTCTTGTTTAATTAGCTTTTATTAGTTGTAAAATGTGGAGATGCATGGGAAAAGTCATTTCTTAGGTGTATAAAAGGCCAACCCCTACATCCTTCCAAGGGAGTCGAATTCTAGAGAGTAGAATAGAATTTTAAAGAGAGAAAGTCAGATTTTAGAGAGTTTTCTTAGTTTTTCTTTACATAGAAATTTTCATAAACCCTAGTTCGTAAGGTTGATTAAGAATAAGTTTTCTGGATTCAAGTTCATTTTCTTTTCCTGTTGCTGAATACAAGTGTAAAATTTCCATTCTCCTATTTTATCTTAATTATATTTTCAATTCAATTATCACTTGTTTTGTAATTTTTGTTTTCACAATGTTTCTTAGATCCACGATTACATGCATTGCTATGAATTTATTTTCATTTAATAAAATCATGCCTAGCTAAGTTTTTAAAGGTTGGGATGCATGAACCCATCCCAATGTAAATTACGTATGTAGAAAATAGAATTTAAATTAAAAATGTGAAAGAGTCGTGCGAGACAATTTTACAACCATTGTAGATCTTTTAATCTCTCTTACCTTAGGTACTTGAGATGTTTACGAATACGATGTGCGTATAATTATTTAGCACCACTTTATATTTACCTTTGATTTCGTATGGTGCGGACTTGAACCTCATATACGTAATGCTTAGGATCTATAAAGACTGGATTCATTCAAATTTATAATTTACAATTCTAGTATTCTACACGGTAAATTACTAGGGTTAGGGGATTGCATTCCATCCTACTTTCTCATTCATATTAATTATTTTTCTCATGCATGCATAGTTAACTTTTTTATTTTTTCCGTCTTCAACCATCATCATCTTTTTCACTTTTATTTTAGAAGTAATAAATCAATTAAATTTCATCAAACATTCCCTGTGGATTTGATACCCAAACTCGTCACTATACTCCTTAAGAGTGTAGTTACAAGTTTAGGTTTTTTTGTATTGAGGCTGGAAGCCGATAAAAACGACTAGCGTATTACACAGACACTCGATTTTTACCCTCAATCAAAATGGCGCCGTTGCCGGGGACTCTTTGTTATAGATTATAATTGACTTACTACTTCGTAAAAAAAAGTAAATAAATAAAAAAGAAAAATGCGTGTCACGTTTTTTAATTCCCCACTTTGAAATGTCTTATTTTAACTCTTTTGGTGGCTTTAATTGTTATGCTAATAGTGACAAGGAGAATGAACGCACGATTTATGAACATTGGATCAATATCACTAAAGATGATTCTCATAAATACAAGCCTAGTGCTAAGGCAATCCAAATTTATCAAAATCAATTGCTTGATGAAGAAATACTTGAAAAAGAATATCGAGAAAAAAATCGTTATTGGGAGCAAGAGTTAGATGCATTATTTGAACCCAATGAGTATTTTTCTTCCGGTAGTTTTGAAGATGAAGTAAGTTTTCAACCAAATGAGGAATTCGAGGTGCAAGAACCAAGGAAGCCTACTTTGGAAGAACTCTTGCTTGTTATAAAAAACAATCTGATGACCTTGCTGCTACCGAGTTGAAAATTACAGCAAGTTGCAAGGAGTTGAATGATTATTTGGACAACTTAGAGAAGGTCGAGACTTGCGATTCACCTAATACTTTTGAGAATGAAATCGTTGAGAGTGATCCAAGTTCTTTTGAATATCAACCTCTTATAAATATTTCAAAACCTATTGAGGTTGAAGATCATTTGTCTCCTTATGTCCCCACTATTATAGAACCATTAAATCCATCATAAGAATTAGGTGAATGTATTATAGGCCATACACTTAGACATGTCACTCCACCAGATCCAACTGAAAATTTGGGGAGAGAAGATTTTGAGGACAAGCACTCTATGCTTAAATTATTTTCCAAGATGGACTCTTTCTGTTTGTGTGATCCGCTTCCCATACTACTTGAAAAATCTTTGGGAAGTGATTCTATTTTTCTTGGATCCCAATGGTACTTTTCCCCCTGTGCACTCAAATCCTTCATTATCCCCCTAAATTTTTTAATTGGTGATGGTTCATTTTTTAAACTTTGCACATGCCTTCCGTTTTTCAAACGGAATTCTTATTTTTCGGGAGGCATGCTTTATAGTGAGGGTACACTATTAATCCCTCAAAGTCAGATTGTATTTTGGGTGGACCCTCAAATTTTTTGACTTTTAGTGTATGATTTATTATCCGTTCCAATTTTAGGTTGTAAATAGTTAGATTTTTTTTTTCTTTTTCTCTTTTATTATAGTCTAGTTTCGATAGTTAGAGTTTTTGTTATTATTTTTGCTATGCTTGGTTCTAACGTGTTTTGTAGATTCAATGGACTCGTACTCATCGGGGATCGCTCCATTTGGGTAATATCTTTCTTTTCCTCTCTTTATGTTGTTTTCTTGATTCGCATTTAGGACAATGCAACATTTAAGTTAGGGGGTGTGGGATATTCTTCCCGTTTATTGTTTAGATTCATTGATTCGATCACATGTTTGTTCCAATTATATTTTTTATTTTATTTTTAAAAAAAATGAAAAATTTAGAAAAAGTCAAAAATATTTTTGTTCAAAATAAATAAAAATTAGAATTTAAAATTTTCAAAAATATCACCTTTATTCTATTTAAAGTCTCAAATTGTTAAATCTCAATTGCAATAAGCCAAAATTGACCAAAGATGGAAATTGAAAGAAAATTGACGACTTAACGAATAAGTGTGGAGATTGATCAAAACCGGTGAGATTTAGAGCCTTTCAATTTTTTATGAGTTTTTAAATCAATCCGAGTTTATGATTAACTCAAAGTTCTTTTCAGCGTTTTAATAAGTCGTTGATGATCTCAATCCTTTGTTATGATCGGTTATGGGAAATGTGTGAAATGTTATCTCGAAATTCGTGTTAAATATATCTCTAAACTTAATTAATCTCGAGATGCATATGGTAATGTGATTAACAATTTGGACAATGAAGTAGGCCATCGTTTGTTACCCAAAAATATTAGCCATAAAAGCGTTGTGAAAAACTATCCCTTTGTAACCCAAATTGAGCCAAATAAAATATTTTCCTTTCGTTTGATAACCCGAAAACCCCAAATAATCGGGAATCGTGAAAATTGAGAAATTCTTCAAGTAAGTCCAAATTGTGGGATAAAAAGGGGCAAGAAAAGAAAAATAGCACGAAAAAAATGAAAAAATATGAAAAAAAAGAAAGAGAAATGAGCAAATGCATCGTGAAAATTGAGAAATTCATCAAGTAAGTCCAAATTGTGCAATAAAAAGGGGCAAGAAAAGAAAAATAGCAAGAAAAAAAATGAAAAAAAAAAAGAAATGAGCAAATGCCCGAAAAAACACAAATGGACGTCATCAGGACATTTTCCGATTCCGAACATTTCATCCATTCCCATTATTACCCTTTACACTTTTTAACCCGAAAAGTCCTAACCGAGTCCGAATGGTGAAATTAATTACTGCATGGAGAGATAAGATATGAAAAGATAATAAAAGAGATTAAAATGGTGTGATTAAGAGATGATGTTTCCCGTTTCCTAATAAGTGTATTCCGATGATGAGATCTTTTCACCATATATTTTCTTCTTTTCAATTTTGTATGCATGAATTTGTTTCCATTATATTTACTCTTTATATCATGCATACCGAGAGAAAATATCCACAATCCGAGTGATTCATTTGTGAGTGCATCCATAAGAATTTGAATCAAAACGAATTTTTGGAAAGTAACGTAATGCTCAATCGGTGGAAATTTGAGGTTTAATTTCTGGCTTTGCACACACACACTATGGTTTGAGACATTTGAATATGAATTTATGGTGATTATTTTTTGAAAAGTTTAAATTGTACGATTTTTAAGTATTTTGATATTTATTTGAGTCAATAAAGAATTTTGTGGGTGTATTCACTGCAAACCCTCACGAGACAAAACTCATCCTACTGGGCTAACCTAGGGGTTTAAAGGCTTGTTGCATACGCTAAATGCAATCGCTTGCCCGCGAAAAAGGTACTCTATCCCAATAACAGAATTTTCAAGAGTTGAACTTTAAACTAATTTCTTTTACATTGCTCGGGACGCGCAAAGTTCTAAGTTAGGGGGTGTGATTAGGCACATTTTCTTCACATTTATCCCCTTAATTTCGGTATTTTTATGATCCCGTGCAGTGTAAATAGATTGGATTTGTCTCAAATTTATGCTACTAACCTCTTTTGGAAAGTATTTCACATTTTGTGTATTTCTCATGTGCTTTATAGGTATTTCATGCAAGTTAGTGCGAAGAAGAACTCAAAACAGATAAAGAAACCAAGAAATGGAGACTTGAAGGGTATTTTCGTAATTTTCCAGCCTTAGTACGGAGGTGGGGCCAACTAGAAAGTTGAAGATATCTAAATTACAAGAACATTGGAAAAACGGAACCCCAATTCGAGCTACGGTGAAGAAGTTATGCCCATTTAAAGTTGGAGACGGAAAGTCAAAAGTTGAAATTAATTATGGAAGCTGAAGAGTCAAAACTCTTGAAATTTCTTGTTTAATTACTTTTTATTAGTTGTAAAATGTGGAGAGGCATGGGAAAAGTCATTTTTAGGTGTATAAAAGGCCAACCCCTACATCCTTCCAAGGGAGTCGAATTCTAGAGAGTATAATAGAATTTTAGAGAGAGAAAGTCAGATTTAGAGAGTTTTCTTAGTTTTTCTTTACATATAAATTTTCATAAACCCTAGTTTGTAAGGTTGATTAAGAAGAAGTTTTCTGGATTAAAGTTCATTTGCTTTTCCTTTTGCTGAATACAAGTATAAAATTTTCATTCTCTTATTTTATCTCAATTCTATTTTCAATTCAATTATCACTTGTTTTGTAATTTTTATTTTTACAATGTTTCTTAGATCCACAATTACATGCATTATTATGAATTTATTTTCATTTAATAAAATCTTGCCTAGCTAAGTTTTTAAAGGTTGGGATGCATGAACCCATCCCAATGTAAATTACTTATGTAAAAAATAGAATTTAAATTAAAAATTTGAAAGAGTCATGCGAGACAATTTTACAACCATTGTAGATCTTTTAATCTCTTTTGACTTAGGTACTTGGGATGTTTAAGAATACGATGTACTATAATTATTTAGCACCGCTTTATATTTACCTTTGATTTCGTATGTTGCGGGCTTGAACCTCATATACGTAATACTTAGGATCTATGAAGACTGGATTCATTCAAATTTATAATTTACAATTCTAGTATTCTACACGGTAAATTACTAGGGTTAGGGGATTGTATTCCAACATACTTTCTCATTCATCTTAATTAGTTTGCTCATGCATGCATAGTTAACTTTTTTATTTTTTTCGTCTTCAACCATCATCATCTTTTTCACTTTTATTTTAGAAGTAATAAATCAATTAAATTCCATCAAACATTCCCTATGGATTCGATACCCAGACTCGCCACTATACTCCTTAAGAGTGTAGTTACAAGTTTAGTCTTTTTTGTATTGAGGTTGGAAGCCGATAACAACGACTAGCGTATTACACGGACGCTCGGTTTTTCCCCTCAATCAATTAGTCATTACTGTGGTGTGACCCAGTGTACGTTACATGTGTACTTACAAATAAAATACATTATATGAGTACCCTGATCTATTTTGAAACCAAATTGATTCACCATATATTACCCAAGTCACCCATAGACATCCTAATCCAATCCAATCAATATAAACCCATAACAAAAGACAATGTAAATATACGTAAAATCCATCCTAGCCATTTCAAAGACCTATCACCCAATTCTGAAAAAAACATCGAATAGCTAATTCCAATACCAAAAATGAAAATCAACAAACCAAACTAGTGACGTCCAATTTTCGAAGAAACTTAGGAAAAATCCCTATAACACACCCATCCAATATAATATTTTCCTACCATCTTCTCCCTCTCTTATAAATACAAACTCTAAGAAAACGTACAGACGAAATACCACAAAACTTCATTCTAACAAAAACTAATAAACACAAAAACACGGGAAACTACCAAATCAAACCAAACACAATGTGATGCACCAACATTTTTGCCCTAATGCGGTCAACTGCAAAATATATTAGGGAGGTTGAATACTCATTTATTTTCGTTTTGGTCAATATATTTCATCTGATCACACAACATGCCACATTATGCATTTATTACATAAATGAAATTGTTAATTATATTAGAGAGACGAAATTCCTTACTAAAGTCAGTGTTATGAAACAAGTTTCTGGACTTTACACCATTCTTTTTTATTTTAATGAAACGAAGTTCAAAATAAAATCAGTAACATATAACATAATAGCAATCAAAATATAGCTTTTTTATTTCTAATAATGTATACGGATTAAAACTAAAAATAATTAGAGTTCAGAATATATACCATTGTTCTTTCTACTAATGTATGATTTCCAAATAATCACTAATAGCCTTAATGTATGTCATGTCCAAAGTTGAACCCCATAATAATGTATGTCTAACAGACTCCGCCTTTCCCGACATCTGAAGAAACCATAAACACATTACAATGCATCCAAAATTGATCATAGTCATTATTTGATTACATAATATACTACTTGAAAAACTCACATCAATGGTATCAATTCTCAACCCCATCAACATCGTACCAATTTCACATTACGAATATGCAATAAAAATATTTACAAATATTAGTTGCATCATGCAAAAACAGAAGTGAAAAGGGATAAACAAAGCTTCCATAAATTTGAATGTGAAAAAGGATTGCATACGCCAAACCAATTTAACTGATATTTATATTAAATGATCTGATTTTTAACAACAGCTGTGATATTTATATAAAATGAGGATTACACAACGGTTGGCAGATCTGATCTATAGGCTTTTTAACATATATGTTGTGAGTTTAGTTTCTTATAAACCCAATGATGATGGTTAACTTCACAATTGAAGTATAGTGTATACATGAGAGTGATAGGTACAGCAAATAGTAGCTGAAATAGAAAATTTTAAAGAAAAAGAGAATTAGTATATAACATAGTATGTAGAATTAGTATAGAATTAGTAGCCTGTTGCAAATCACCATACCTTTCATGTATGTAACAACTCCAAACATCAAATCAACCATCATACCTTTCATCAATAAATCTCCCTGATGCCAAATCGAGCAACAAATCTATTTCAAACCCTTTAAAAAACAAAAACTCAACACTTAAGATCCAGAAATCGAGTGAGAACGAAAAGAAAACACCTTGACCATGGGACTACCTATTAGTTGTTTGTGGAAGATGAAGGTAAACACAAATAAATCTCATCGATCCAAACGAGCTCAGATCTGCAAGGCCTTTTAACATATATGTTGTGAGTTTAGTTTCTTATAAACCCAATGAGGATGGTTAACTTCACAAACAAAGTATAGTGTATATATGAGAGTGCGAGGTAGAGCAAAGAGTAGCTTAAATAGAAAATTTTAAAGAAAAAGAGAATTAGTATATAACATAGTATGTAGAATTAGTATAGAATTAGTAGCCTGTTGCAAATCACCATACCTTTCATGTATGTAACAACTCCAGACATCAAATCAGCCACCATACCTTTCATCAATAAATCTCCCTGATGCCAAATCGAGCAACAAATCCATTTCAAACCCTTTAAAAGACAAAAACCAAACACTTAAGATCCAGAAATCGAGTGAGAACGAAAAGAAAATACCTTGACTATGGTACTACCTATTAGTTGTTTGTGGAAGATGAAGGTAAACACAAATAAATATCATCGATCCAAAAGAGCTCAGATCTGAAAAATGTAAACAATAGTTTTTCACAAATATATCAAAAAATCGAACCCAAGATGAAAGTAAACACAAATAAATCTCATCGATCCAAAATAGCTCATATATGCAAAATGTAAACAATAGTTGTTCACATATATAATAAAAAATCTAACCCAAAAGGATTATATAAGCTTAGATAATGGTGGGAGACGGACTCACGCTTAGGGTGATAGTCATGGAGCAGGGTAAGAGAGTTTCTTAGCCGTGTTGGTGGTAATTGGTAGTGTAGCAAAGGAGGCTCAAGGGAGTGTAGGAGGGAGAAGAAAGAAGCGTGGGAGGGGAGAGAATGAAGGAGACAATGAGTGAGAGGTAGATGATGAGTGACCGAGGTTAGGGTTTTTTTGTGAGGGTGAGCGCGTCTGGGAGGGAGAAAGAGAGAGATGGAGGCAAATGAGTGAGAAGACGTAACTACAATCTGAGATCTCGGTGGGTTAGCATTTTGGGGTCATGCCTTTGGTAGAAATTAATCTCGACCCTCCATTTTCAGCCTTGGTGGCTTCAATCTGAACCACAAAGTGTCTTTCAAACTTATGAATAGTGAAAACACCATTGCTCCTTATTTTATATATATATATATATTAATAGGATTGGATTATTAACTGATTGGGGTATATGAATCCAAATCCGCTCCATTTAATAAATGGGTAATCAGATAATCGAATTTTAGGTATGATCTATATTCGCTTAAATGGATCAGATTCGGATTCGGATTAAATCCGATCCATTGACAGGCCTAATCACAATAACCATATCTCGCATTTATGGATAGTCATGTGAGTACTTGTAGTTTGTCTCATGCCGATGAGGATATTTCAAAACGTGAAATCCTCGAAGGTGTTTCGAATAATTTTGGAGAGAGTGAGAGTGAGGAGGAGAATTTGAGAGAGGGTGATAGTGGACTTTAAAAAGCTTTTCGTTATCTTTACATCGAAACTTTTAAACTGAAAAAGATTAATAAATATTAAAAGCCTTAGGGTGTGTGATTTAGAGAAGGAGATGAATGTTTTGAGAACGTCTGAAGCATCGGTGAGCCAATTCGTGGATATTTTGAGAATGTGAGAGGCATCGGTGAGTCAATTCAAGAAGGTGAAAGTTTTTTTATGTGAGAAGTTGATTGTTATAGGTAGGGTGAAGCCCAATTTTAACAACAATGTATCTAGTCTTACGAGATATTTTTTAACGACGTTGGAGACTCATGATAAACTGGAAGCATATGTCCCAACTCGAGATTAGTCTCGAACGTGCTTGGGAGGTCAAGTCACTTTAGAGTATACATCTGAGAATGTTGGAAAGATGATCCTCGGTCCCGCATTAGTTAACATTGAGAGGCAAGGAATTGATTATGGCGGTGCATTCACTTCCCATGTCACGCCCAAAATGATTCCCGAGTCTGTGATGGACCCATATGGACCTCGCCTATTATGTTTGTTCCCATTGGAAACAAAGAGGCCACCTTAGAGAGTTTTTTTTTAAGCTAGGGATAGATTCTCACATGCTTGCTCCTCAGTATGCTTCCACACGGGTTCCTACACATGTTCTCGTATTCACTACCACACGTGTTACTCCATATGTTCCCGCACATGACTATAGAGATTTTGAGAGTTTTCAATGTAAAGTTTAGTATTTAGTCAAGACATCAAAATATTTGATGGAGGAAGTTTATAGGAATTTTTCTCCTTTTGAGAACTCCTTCGGGCCTAATTATTGAGGTCGAGACTTATTTCTAGAATATGGTGTTTATGATGATGACATCGTATATTCCTATTACTAGATTGCGTTACCATTATACTCATTTGTTTTTATTTTTGATATATTTTGAAAAACTCCAAAAATATTTTTTTTCTTTATGAAAATTTTGAAAAATTCAATAAGATATTTGTTTTTTAATAAAAGTTTGAAAATTTTGAAAAAAGATTTTATTTTTGACAAAATTTTGAAAAAGACCAAAAGATTTTGTATTTTTTATTCTTTACCGTATATGGATGAACATTTAAGATATTCGGATCACCCCTATATTCCATCCATTGATGTAACTTTTTCATAGTTCTCTTAAAAATACTTTACTTCATTAGTGTGCTTAAGAATGTGTGGATAATATTTCGTTGACCATTGTTGACTAATTTCTAAATGTTATACTCCTTGTCACCTTTATTGTACACCTGCACAGACTTTTTAAACATTATACTTACTTGTCATGTGTCTAATATGATGTTCTCATCTCAATCCAACTTAATAACGAACCAAATGTAAAAGAGATAAGTTGTGCTTGTAAGAACCATTGCCCGAATTTCGTTTCTCAAAAAAATATTGTTAAATGTTAAGCAATGGAAAGGGGTTACAAAAGCGCAAAATACTCTTTGCATTAAAATTCACTATTTGCAAAAAGAGCCTAAAAATATTAACAACACAAAAAAATAGAAGTTCCAAGGCCATTTATTTTATATTCACTGATGTTTCGCTACACATGGGCATTATGATTTGTTCAAAATATTTAAGAGAGAATTCTTATATATGTAAGATCTGAGGGAGTTATAAAGTAGAAGATCAATTGGTTTTCACAATGTACTTTCTTGAAAATATTAAATCGTTTGGCATTATTGTCTTGAGAATCATTAAAGTGGCATATTGAATAAGTGGAGTCAATTTTATTCGAGTTATTTTTACACCTAAGGTAGAAATTGAATTCTTTCTTTAGAAGTATCTCGTGACTTCGTGAACCTATGTAATGAATGTTTATATTGATTTGCCTATGGAAAATGTTCACACAATTACATTCCATTTTCACGATTTTGATATTTTAGTGTTATTCCATGGTGACTATGTGTTTTTATATGTATATATACTTTTATGCTTTATACTTAAAAAATTTAAAAACTTCTAAAAAAGTTGCTTGATAGGAGGAGAACATATCATGTCTTTTGGATATTCATCGCATGCGCTTAATTGTTTATCTTTATGATGGTATCTTGCTTATTCATGTGATGCTTATTATTCATGTTTAGATTCTGCTCCTTTGTCTATTATGGACAAAAGGGGGAGAACAAATTGAGGGAGAGTTTATTTATTTTTTTAAACATGTATGTGTCATGCTATTTCCTTTTGTCTCGTGTGTGCAGGTCATTCCGCTTTGAGGATGATTTCATGGACCGCACACGATGAAGAATTTTTCGTTGAAGGCTTATACATTTATGCATTTCCATTTATTTATTTGGGAGGGCATTAGTTATGTTAGTCTTTAGGGGTCAATTTGGTTTTGGGAAGGACCATTTTGAAATGTCTACCATAATCTCTTCCTCCATCTCTCTCTAGCATCCATTAACCTAATCTAGGGTTGTATAGCAAACCCTATGTCCACCCATGGATAGCCTCTTGATCCTCATGCTTTCAGTAAAGCCTTTGCATCAGTTGTTAAAGGAACATATTCTTCTTAAGATATCCCTCTGATCAAAACTTCCTCACATAAACGAGAACCTGCAGTATTTTTCTCTCATGAGGACATCCAAAAACTCTCAAAGCCATTCAAATATTCCATTGCGGGGAAATTTTCCCATGGAAGACCCCCTCTTGATGAAATAAAGAAGATATTCCACACATTTAGTCTAAAAGGTGCCTTTTATATTGGTCTCGTGTATACAAAAATATATCGTTATCAAACTGTTCATTGAAGAAGAATATACACGTATCTAGATGAGGCCTCAATGGTTCATTGGAAGATTTACAATGATACCATTCAAATGGAGTCTGGAGTTTCGACCTGAAAATGAGAGCCTTATAGCCCCTGTGTGGATCAAATTACTAACCCTCCCAGTCCACTTCTTCAAGAAATCCTCCCTTTTCTATATAGCATAAGTTGTTGGCAACCCTATTAAGATGGACAGTTCTACTGCTATAGGTAATAGGCCTAGCTTGGATAGGGCATGTGTTGAGATGGAGCTTTTGGGCAATAAACTTGATCGATTATGGATAAGTAGTGGAGATGATGGCTTTTGACACAATATCATTTATGAAGATATTACTCCCTATTTCATAGACTATTTAACGTTGGGCTATGAGATATCTAACTATATGATATTGAAGAACAACCAAAACCCTTCCAAGAATGTCCAAGAACCTAACCTCAACCCTCTTCCTAAAAACCCTTCTACCTTAGAAGGGGAAAAGACCCTTGATCCAATAGTTGTGAAACCAAATTCTACATTAAAATACTTACAAAAAGTCACAACCACAACCAATATCTTAAATCCCTTAACCTTAAGCCCATCAGTCCCTAAAACATCAGTCATAGATCCTTTACCTGATCATGCCAGAAACCCGTCCAATAGGACCCCTAATTTAAAATATTTCACTTTTATTTCCTTTTTAAATACGAAATAAAGATGGTTACTAACAAAATTTAATTTCCAAAATTTATTTAATTTTCTTTTCTTTAAAAGGGTGAAAAATTAAATTAAACACAAATTTTAATTTCTTAAAACGAATTAAAATTAAACACTACAAAGTGAATTAAAGTAAACACACACACACTTTAAATTCACTCAAACCACATTAATTTAATTATCAAGTTTAAACAATTTAGACAAGAAAATTATCCAATTAATTTAGTGTCAACTTGAATTAAATTAACTTAAAATAAACTTACCCAAATAATTACACAAGCACCATTTTAATCAGGATTACGAATTAAACCAAATTTTATCTTTTTGCTTAAGCATGCATCTAAGGTGGATTTTTCAAGATAAAATAAATTCAAAACCACTACGCCGCGATGTACGAGGAAAATCCAAATAGGAACAATCTCGGACGGCTCTAGCCTTAAGTCCACTAAGTATGGAATTTTACAAGTACAAGATAAATGACTTACTCAACTCGACTCGACTCCTTCAAGCACCTGATGCATCTTCTTGTACGAACCTATGCTTAGTCGATAATACCGGACTCCACCAAATCCTTAGAATCCACTAATGAAGATTTTGGATCCCATCACTCACACACGGTGCCTTTCACCGTATGAGACCGCCGCAGCAAACTTATCTCCTTTTTGGGTAGAGAATGAACCCAAACAAAATCTTTAAATGGGTAGAGTAGAACCCGGTGCCAAACGCTAAAAGAAATGATATATATGTGGTACATGGACAACAAGACTTTGAGTGTAAGTGTTTTTTGTTGAAATTAGTTCATGGTTACACAAAAACACTAAACAATGAACTTTTGAACTAAAAAAATTTTCTCACTAAAACGTTCTCTCAAAAAATGTGTTTTGAAAATGTCAAAAGTTAGTTTCTCAAAGTAGGTTCACGCACCTATTAATTCTGTCAAAAGTTAGTGGGACAAAAGAAGTGGGAACATGGAGAAAACTGCCAAAAAAATTCCCGCTTGAAATCTCGTTCGAACGACCATCTAACGATGTTCAAGTGGCCAAAAAGAGAAATTTGTTGGCAAACTCGTTCGGACAAAATTCTTGTTTGAACGACATTCTCATTCGAACGAAAATTTTGAACGAAATGCCAGAAAAGTCAAATTTCATTTTAAGCCCAAAAACTTTGTATTCAAAGTTCTAAAGTAACCTTCTGAAAATAAAATTCATTTTAAAATAAAATTACACCCCTTTTAAAATTATTCCAAGTCTCCTAGAAATATATAAAAGCATTCATACCTTTGGAGACTTGAAATATTAAGTTGATGAAGTGAAATGAGGCATTGAAAGTCGACAATGAAGTTATCTTGAAAAGGAAAGCCGCAACGTCTTCAACTTTAACATGTCATAGGCTTGAAGGATACACAAGAGCACTATCCTATGATTCAAATGTTTTTTCCATAATTGAGCCAACACTACATAAGACTCAATTGGAGACTTGTGTCCTTACAAATCTCCCTCTTTGGCTATTCCGGGACAAAAACCAAAATGGAATCCTAAAGGGCCGCCAAGCTCTACTAGAGTTCTCTCAAAAAATGTGTTTTGAAAATGTCAAAAGTCAGTTTCTTAAAAGAGGTTCCCCCACCTATTAATTCTGTCAAAAGTTAATGGAACAAAAGAAGTGGGAACAGGGAGAAAACTGCCAAAAACATTTCTCGCCATAAATCTCGTTCGAATGAGATTTTCGTTCAAAAAAACGACCATCTAACGATGTTCCAGTGGCCAAAAAGGGAAATTCATTAGCAAACTCGTTCGAACGAAATTCTCATTCGAACGAAATGCCAGAAAAGTCAAATTTCATTTTAAGCCCAAAAACTTTGTATTCAAAATTCGAATGTAACCTTCTGAAAATAAAATTCATTTTAAAAAATAATTACACCCATTTTAAAATTATTCCAAGTCTCCTACAAATATATAAAAGCATTCATACCTTTGGAGACTTGAAATATGAAGTTGATGACGTGAAACGAGGCACTGAAACTCGAAAATGATGTTATCTTGAAAAGAAAGGCCACACCATCTTCAACTTTAACATGGCATAGGCTTGAGGGATACACAAGAACACTATCATATGATTCAAATGTTTTTGTCCGGAATTGACCCAACACTATATAGGACTCAATTGGAGACTTGTGTCCTTACAAATGCCAAAACTCCTACAAAATATTTCTCAAACAATCCATAAAATTCTACAACCTCATCTCACAAACATCCTCATATCCCTTATTCAAGCCCTCCAAAAATTTACTCCAAAATCCAAACTTTTATTCATAACATCCAAGATGAGGAGGTGTCTCCAAAAGAAATCAAAGCAGCTAAAGTCCTCATGCATTCTCAAAGAGGTCCAGAACTCCCCTCTAACAAACACTCTTCTCTTTTTGCCTATCCAAATCTGATACGGAAGATGTTATTCAGGATTACCCCTCTTATTGAAGAACTTTTAAAGTTTTTAACAAAAATTGGCTGGAAGAATGCAAAACAAAAGATACTGGAAAGAAAAAAGAGTTTTGAATGATGTAGGCTATCAGGTATTTCAACAACCTATTCAAGCTCCAAAGAAATCTAAGTTGCCTTATGATCCTATATTCAAGAGAATGACAAGATCTTCTTCTAAGTTTACAGTAACTTCTAAACTTAAATATTCCCAATGACCAATTTTATCATGTGGAATATTAGAGGCCTAGCTAATAAGCCCTCCGAGAGAAGAGTCAAAAAGTTATGTAAGTCCCATGGTCTTCCTTTCATTGCTCTATTAGAATGAAAATCAAATAAATCAAACGTGGATGATTTCATAAAAATCATTAATTTTAATAAAATATGGTTTCTTTGGAGATATGGAATTCAGTGTGATCTGATTGATAATGTTGAGCAGGCAATTATTTAAAAGATCCTTCATCCTCACTTACCATCTATGATTTCTGTCTATATTGTCCATGGAAGTGTACTAGAAATAAGAGGTTAGTCCTTTGGGATTCCTTAAATAGTCATAAAGCAATCACCTTAGGTGTTCCGTGGATTATTATAGGTGATTTTATTGTAGTCACTTATAGTGAAGAAAACTTTGGAGGTAATGACATTAACTTTGGAGTTGTAGATGATTTTAATGCATTCATTTCTACTGCTGGCCTTGTGGATGTTCCATTCTCAGGCTCCAAATACACCTAGCACAATTTCAGAGATAAAGGAAAGGTGTGGGATAGATAAGATTCAGGTCTTGTTTTAGCTGAATGGATCCATGCTTTTACAAACTTTCATCTTAGTCATTTCCATAGGACTTTCTTAGATTATTCCCCTCTTCTCTTTTCAATCCCTTCTCCAATAGATTCTATTCCCAAACCCTATAAATTCTAAAACATGTGGATCAAACACCCTAATTTCATACACATTATCTCTTCTTCTTCGTCCCATCCCTCTCCTGGTAACCCTTTTAGATTTTTCTCATAAAAAATTCAAAAACTTAAATCTTACCTTGTCAAGTGGAATAAAGAGATCTTTCTTAATGTTTTTTACCAAATCTCCTCTCAAGAAGACCAGGTGCTTGATCGGGAAATGGTTTATGATAATGATCCTTCAATTAAAAATAAGATATCTCTAGCCCAGTCAAAAGCAGGTCTGCTAAATGCTCTATGTAAAGAAAATTAATTTTGGCAATAAAAAAAATTAGGGGTAAATGGCTTCTTAAAGAGGACACCAACAAAAAACTTTTACATACATCAATCCAAATCAATACGCAAAGACCGATGATCCATAAATCAAGACCTATTCAGATTAGTTGATATAGAGTGTGAAGAAGACCTTATCCAAGTCGTTGAAGATAAAGTCAATGAGTATCAAAACACTTTTCTTGATGAAGACCCTATTGAAGAAAAAGTTTGGCTATCTATCAAGTCTCTCAACCCTGGTAGCTACCCAGGCATGATGGATTTCATAGAAAATTCTACAAAACATACTAGAGAATCATTAAAACTGACCTAATTGCAGCAATCATATATTTTTTTAGAGGATAACTTCCCAAGTGTTGGACTAGTACCACTCTTATCTTAATCCCCAAGTACATACATGCTTCCTCTTATGATAACTTTAGACAAATTAGCCTTTGTAACTTTTGTTTTAAAATCATCTCTAAAATCCTTTCTTCAAGACTTGGATACATCCTCCCTTCCATTATATCCCCTTCCCAAGAAGGTTTTATTAAAGGGAGAAATATCTCTGAAAACATCTTATTTTTTCAAGAAATGGTGAGTATGATAGTGAGGAAATCTCATGGCAATAATGTAGTAGTTAAGCTTGATCTCTTAAAAACTTATGAAAAGTTGCTTTGTTATTTTTAATAAAAGTTTTAAGGAAATTTGGCTTCTCAGAAACTTGGATTGATAGAATTTGGAGATGTTTGTCAAATAATTGGTTCTCAATTCTCACCAACAGACAAAATGCAAGATTTGGTAAGGGTCTTAAGTAGGGGGATCCATTATCCCCAAGCCTCTTTCTTCTTAAATCTAAAATGTTAAACAAAAGCATCCATTCTCTCATGTAAGATGGTAAAATCAAGCCATTTTCCTACCCAAATGGTTGCCCATTGATTAGCAATCTCAGATTTGCTAATGATTTTATTATATTTTGCAATTCTGGAGCCAAAAACCTAAAGAACTTAATTTCTCTCTTAAAGAAATTTGAGGTTGCATCAGGTCAAGTTGTTAACTTCAATAAGAGAAATTTCACCACTCATAGTTCTTTCAATATGTCTAGAAGGAAATCTATCTCCGAGTCCTTAAATTTGAATCAAAAGGACATTCCTATCAAATACCTAGGATGTCCTATCTTCTATGGTAGATCTAAATATTTTTACTTTTAGGGTCTCATTGATTCTATTAAGAGCAAGCTTCAAGGTTGGAAAACCAAAATTCTTTCCTTATTTGGGAGAAGAACCCTCATTCTTTCAACCCTATCTTCCATTCCCATCCAATTTAAAAAAAAAAACTAAAAAGACTTTAAAACTCATTTCCCACATTTTTAGCAGATTTCTTTAGGGATCCTCTCTTGAATTTGGTAGGAAGCACCATTGGGTAAAGTGAGCCAGCCTTTGCAGACATGTTGAAGAGGGAGGGTTAGGCTTTAAAATTTAGCATACATTTACACTAGATCAACTATGAAGATCCTATGGATCCTTAAAGCAAATAACTCTCTATGGTCCCAGTTTTTTTTTTCGGGGGGGTGGGGGGGGGGGGGGGGGGGGGGGATATAAAGATTTCCCAAGATCTTGTGGTTCTCCTACATTCAAGCAGGCTCAGGTGGTATAATTAAGTGTTACAAAGAGTTTTTTATTAAATCTTTCTCAACATATGAAGGTCCTCTTACCAATAACCAAGAAAAATGTATGGTTATATTAAGAGGTCTTAAATTGTGTTCTTTTCTAAGAATATCCAATATTATGGTACAAAGTGACTCTCAGTTTGCAATTGATGTTATCCTTGGGAGAATTAAAAAACCTCCTTTGTCTATCCTCAACATAATTAATGAGATTAGATATCTCTCTAATTCTCTCCAAGTCACTTTAATACACTGCCTCAAGGAATCCAACTTTGTAGGTGGCATATTGTCCTATCAAGGTGCTCGTAATGATTCCATATCTACACATGATTCAGTATTGGAGCTTCCAAGTAAGGTTCGAGGTTTCTATAGAATGATTCTTCAAGGCAACCCCTCACTTAGGCTTCTTTCAAATTAATTCTCTTGAGTTTTCTTCATTTTTTGTATGCATTTCCCATTATCTCATGTAAATTCCATCTAGGTAGGACTTTTCTACCTATTTAATAACATTTTACATTTTTCTAAAAAAGATTTGGCTTAGATTTTTGTTTTGTACTGGAATAGCCAAAATAGGAGATTTGTAAGAGCAAGATTTATAATTGCTCAGTTTATTTTTTTATTTGGCTTATCCCGTTACACATACATTGCACTATCATGACTGCTTTCACATACACGAAGACGAAGTTGAAGACTTTGGGGAAGATTGAAGAATATTTTGTTTCAACAACATTCACCAGAGTTATGGTAGTTTTGTAAAGCCTTTATTTTTCTAGGGGATTCTTTTTTAAGAGTTTACATTTGAAAATGTTTTTAATATTTCTTTAAGAAAATTTTGACGGCTCATTAGAATAAGATTTTTTTTCCTTCAAACGAGTTACGCTATGTCATTATAATAAGTTTTATGGTTCAAACGAAATGATGCCTTTTTGTCAGTACTGGGATGTAATTCGAATTCTCATTCGAATTCTCATTGGATGTCGTTCGAATTCTCATTGCTTCTTCATCGTAAGATCACAACACGTTGTCCACCATGTGTAAACAATAAACAGTTTATGAATTCCACTACATGAAACTATTATCAATAATTTGAAGAGAATAAACCTCCTTGGTTGACAAACAAGATCTTAAAGCATATAATAAGATAAAAATTGGATAAAAAAGATATTGGGTGTAAAGTAGGGCTTGGGTTTGAAAAACTTGATCATAAATGATCGCATAAACATGAAGAGATTTTTTGAAGAGTTTAGGAGCTTGAAAGGCATGAAGAAGTCTCAATTAAAATTGCTGCTTGGTAACCCTATTTATACTAGGTTTTTCAAAAACAAGATAAAGATGAAAAATCTAAACAAGACCTAATTTTGAAAAATGCACCACCTAGTTTGAATGAAGTCAGAAGGCTCATTCGAACAAAGTCTCTATTCTCGTTTGAACCAAAATCTAATGGCATATATAACGAAAAACCAGTGTAGGCTAGAAAGTGGGTCATATGAAGCTAGTTGGATCTAGGTTCTAATGAAATGCCTTAGTTCATTCAAACGACATCCCTAATGTCATTCGAATGACCTACAATTTTTTTCTAAAATCATTTGAAAGATATTTAAAAACATTTTATAAAAATAACACCTAATAATAATAAATATCCAAAGATCAAAATTTACGCATTCATACCTAAGAGATTCTCAAAAGTTGAAGATAAAATTTTACACAAAACACGATACCATGAATGTAAAACTTCTAACTTGGCCGCTATGTCTTCAAAAAAATATGTCATAGGCTTGAAAGGTACACACACACAAATCTAACCTATATCTCAAAGGTTATGTCGAAACATGAAAAAGTCAAAACATAAAAATTGACTCAATTCAGAAATTTGTCCTTATATATCTCTCCCTTTGTCTATTCCGGGGCAAAACACAAAATAAAAACCTATGGGCTGCCAAGCTATCGAAAAAACTCATTCCACAACCCCAAAAGGAAAAAGTACATACTCTTGATAGACTCACATTAAGTAGCTTTACTCTTATGTAAACTTAGTATCATTGTTGCAAACCTCAACACTTAACACACCTTCAAATGAAAAGATAATATATAACAATATATATATATATATACATAATAATACCTCCCCCCCCCCCCCACACACACACACACACACTTTTGTCTAAAAATCTCTACCTAAGTTAGGACAACTCCCTAAGGTAAAAAAATCTCCACAAGACTATAAAGATTGAGATACCATTCCCCCCCCCCCCCCCCCCACCCTGTTTGTTCAGGAATAGACAAAGATAAAGATGCATAATAAAATTATTTCTCCCTAATATAACCAAATATCCCTTTAAAATGAAACAAGGGTAGGTATAAATAAAAAACATGTTATCATGCAGAGGTGATAACAAACACCACACAACAACACAAGATCAAATAATCCCAACTGTGAATTAAAAATACCAATTTAATGCATAAATGAGATATCAATGATAGCAAGAAATAAACTATACCAATATGATCATATATCATACCAATTTGAAACCACTTGAAACTAAAATAGAACATGTGGCATACATTGATTAAATGCAACCGCAAAGATTCAAAAACTAACCATACAATATCTCTTAATATGCATAAGATACTAGTGACACGCATGCATAGATATATAGGTATAAAAAAAACAAGTCACAAAACACAATAAGCTTTCCACACTATCATAGTATCGATGTGTCTAAACAAAGGTTGTATATAGTGAAAGGGCGTGAACTAACAAAGATTTACCCTTATAGTGACATATAAAGTGAACTTATAAATGGAAAAACAAGCACAATGTACACTAGCCTAGAAAATATTGATGATTCTCAAATTAATAGTGTCAAACATGAATTAACTAGGACTCAATGTGTAAACCAATTCATCTTCAACTTATAAAACCCTCAAAATTATAGATATTCTGAGAAATTCTACAAGCTATAGGATTCTATTATGGATAGGGTAAAAAAATCAATAAAAAAGAAAAAAAATTATTTTTTGAAATTAAATATTAAACTTAAACATATTAACCCAAAGTAAATTGTATCACCGATTTTAAACAAGTTGTGATTAAACGGATTAACGGTTTATTTCTTAACCTAAACATGCATCTAGGTGAGTGTAGGATAAAATAAAGTAAATCAATCCACAATGCTTGAAGTATGAGAAAAATCCAAATGGCAAAAACTTCAGATGGCCCAACCACGCAAATTCATTATAATACGGAATTACACAAGATATGCAGATGACTTACACAATGACTTGATGACCTCATAAGCCTTGACGCGTCTTGAATCTTCAATTTCTCCTCCATGGGAAAATGTGGGAATCCACCCACACAATTTCTACAACGCATAAGTCCACAAATGTCTCGATATCCACCAAACAACTCAGTAACCATCACACACAAAGTCCATTGTATACAAATACATTAGGAATTACGAAGTCCACCGTAATGAAAAAAATTCTCACAAACATGTGGAGAATAAACCAAAGGTGCCCACAAATAAGATCTAAAAGTATAATAATATGAATCTCAAATCTAAAACAATTTGGATGTAAAATAGGGTTTGGGTAAAACTGGAGATCTTTTTCGAAGAGTTTTGGAACTCAAAAGCATTAAAAAAAAGTCTCATTTAAAAATGTTGCTCCGCTATCCGATTTATAGATAGTTATTTAAAAACGACATAAGGATGAAAACCCATTTCGAAAATTTCAAATAAAACAAAAATTTGCAGGCTTGTTTGAATGACTTTAAACCTCATTTGTACGAAGTATAACATCTTGTTCGAAGACGTATCCAACAAACTATCCAACTACATTCCAGAGTGATGAATAAATGATTAATTCGAAGTTCATTGGGACCTGTTCTAATGAGGTACAATACCTCGTTCGAATGATATCCCATTATCATTCTAACGACAGCTCAAAAAAAATTCTTCTAATTAATATTAAATGGGATAAAAACCATTTTAAAACATATTAAAATCAATTTTATAAAATCCTAACACCCAAATAACAAATCTCCAAATATCAAAATATATACGCATCTATACATGAGAGATCCTTGAAACATAAAGATAAAAATGAGCACGAAACATGCCACGATGATGTAGATCTTCTAATTTGGACGCTACATCTTCAAAAAACCACGTCATATGCTTGAAACATCAACATACATAAAACATAGCCTGTGACTCAAAGAATTTATCCAACATATGGAATAAAGACAAAATACATACAAATTGGCTCTCTTGGAAATTTTTCCTCAAAAATCTCCCCCTTTAGTTATTACGGGACAAAACCAAAAATGAAACACCTATGGGTCGTCAAGATCATTTAAGACTCAATCCCCTACCCTAAAAGGAAAAAGTACAACTCGATCGACTCGTAAACCTTGAGTAGATTTTCTCCCTTGTACACTTTATCGCATGTTGCAAACGTGCACATTTAAACACACCTTCAACAGCAAAGAGAATATATAAATAATATAAATATGCATATGAATAAGATCCCCCCATGACTAATAATCCTCATCTAGGTAAGACGTCTCCCCCTAAGATAAATATCTCCTTCAAACAATAAAGTTAAAGATACAATTTCTCCCCCATTTTTGTTCAGGAATAGACAAAGAAAGAATGCATAAAAACCATTTCTCCACGCTAAACCATATCTCACCCAAAATGTGAGCATATGTGGTATCAATAGGAATTGCATAGGAAAGATTAATATCATGCAATGGTGTAAAGTGAAACAAACACTACATGACAACATAAGCACAAATAATCCAAACAATGATCAATCAATACCAACTTGAATTCAATATAAAGCATGATATACCAATGTAAACAAGCCATAAGAGATACCAATATGATCATATAGCAAGCCAATTTGATTCAAAGAGAAAGTACGTGGCAAACATGGATTAAATGCAATCACAAAGACTCAAAATAAAAAAAATACCATATATTTATAAATACGCAAAATATACCAATGACACACAGGCACATATATAGATATAAACAACCACAAACTGACACAAAACACAATAAACTTTACACACAACCATAGTATCGATTTGTATAAATATGTGTAATGGAATGCAAGGGATTCAAACAAACCAATATGCCACACAAAATGTGTAAAATAAAACTACACATAAATGAAAAAATATTTTTGAGTTTTTTTAAACTTTTTACAAAATGATACCAATTTAATTAAACAACTAAAAGACAACAAAATCTTTTTTGTATTTTTCAATAAAAACCAATAAATGAAAAATCAAACCATTAGATATAACATAGTATCATGTGCAAGCATTCGATAATCAACAAGTCTAACATGTAAGGCCTCCAAATCTGATTTTCTAACCCACGTAGGTGTCACATGACACTCTTGGGTTTATGAACCTCGGTGACTCTAGTCTTAGACTTCCTAGGACCTTTTCTAAGATCAAAGTCAAAATGACTAAGGTGACCTTTCCTACGGTAATGTGTGTAAACATAGACACGGGGAATGTTACCCTTAGGTTGACATTTTCAAACGTTCCTAGCAACGTTTGAATCGCTTAAATTCATGGTCTGAAACATTAAGATTATCGAAGCCAATCCCACATGCGTCATCTTTAATTTGAACAGTTCCTAACATCTTATCCAAAAAAAATTTACCTAGACTCCAAATTAAATTTGATATTACTCAAGTCTCTCAATCTCTCCTCCAACTTCACAATCCTAGACTCGAGCAAACTACAAAACTCATCAAAAACTAGGGATTCCTGCTTCAAGATCTCTATTAATCCCCAATTCTATCTCACTCTCCTTCAATAAATGCAATCTTTTCCATAAGAGTCTTCTAACGTGCGCTAAGATCCTCAATCAAAACACTCTCATCATTACCTATGATACGCTAGTTCAACCTAGCTTCCAACTTAGAGTTAGATTTTTAAATTTCATCGTTTCTGCATACAACTCACAGAAGGTAACTTAAACTTCACTCTCCTCCCCTCTTCATCATTTTTTTTCTTTTCCACTCTTTTCACCATCACTTACTTAGGAGTCACAAATAATGTCCTAGAAAGTGCCATGCTTAAAATTATCTTCATCGAAATAATTTCATCATGGCTCACATGACTAGCCATTAACGCAATGTAATTACACTCAATGGGGGAATCGAGTCCCTCTTTCGATCACTATCACTAAGGCTCACATTTTACACCTTCGATTTCTTGTCCTCCTTCCTTAGTTTAGTGGGACACTCATTTTCTCTAAGTCTATAACCATCGCACCCAAACCATCTATCTGACTCATCCCTATTAAAATTATTATTATGATTTTTAGGGAATTTTATAGCCTTGTTAAAGTTGTTTTCTAAAAATTTTTCGTCTTTCAATTATTTTTCAAACTTGAGAAATTTATTAAATTGTTTTGCAAACATGGCCATATCATCTGATTTCATATACTAGGTTTTCCAAAAACGAGATAAGGATAAAAAAGTTAAAGAAATACTAATTTTGAAAAATGTGTCACCTCATTTGAACGAAGTCAAAAAGATCATTTGAATGAAGTGCCTATTATAACTAAAACTAACCTCTAATGACATATCCAATGAAAAACCAATGTAGGCTAAAAAGTGGGTCATTTGAAGATCGTTAGAACTAGGTTCTAACGAGAGGACTTAGCTCTTTCGAATTACATCACTACTGTTAATAAATTTACTTGTGGAAATATTCTAAAATCATTTTAAAACAATTTATAAAAAACTAAAATAATAAATATGTAAGGATCAAAATATACGAATTCATACTTGAGAGATCCTCGAAAGTTGATGAAAAAACGTGGCACAAAACACGACACAATGAATGTTGAACTTCTAACATGGCCGTTACGTCTTCAAACAAGCATGTCATAGGCTTGAAAGGTAAACATGTACAACTCTGACCTATGACTCAAAGGTTTTTTCCAAATATGAAATAATCAAAAATATACAAATTGACTCAATTCGAAAATGTATCCTTACACTAGTTAATCAGACAGTTATGCCACAAACTGACTGGGGCGCAGGTTGAATCCAACATAATCAACATTATACATGCACATATATTTTAGTTTGTTAAACTAAGAAGGATACACCTCGATCATGGGAACAACTATTGAAGAAATGAAGTTGAATGGAAAAGAAATAAGAAGAAGAATGTTGGTGATTCAAAAGACATCCTTAAGCCCCTTTTATAGCTAAATTTCACCCACAAAACATTGGGGCATCTAAACTAACACCACAAATTAGAGAATAAAAGGACCAAAGATGAAGCAAGAGGGTACTAAATGATGAAAATTCAAGTACCAATACTGACATGCGGGCAGGCAGGCCAGGGACTATACCGGTCGGCACCCCCATTTAGGGAAAACCCCAGTTTTCCCTTTTTTATCTCTCTTTTCACTACTATGTCCCTCAAATATATTGTTCTTACCAAATTGACTCTCGATAATTTCTTTACTAAAAAATATCCAAAAATATTAAATATTAAAAATACATCACGTACTTTTTTTTAAACTCACAAAACCCTCGGTGGAAAATTTAAAAAGTGCATGTAAAGTAACCCATTAAATCATGATAATCAAATAAAATGAAACATTTTTTAATATACTTTTCTTTTAAAGTTTTTCAAGTATACAATAGATAAAAGGAACAAAAAGAAAAAAAATTATCAGGATGCAACCCGAACATTTTTCTAAATCATATCACAGATACAAAAGGCAAAATGACCACGATAGGTACTCTTCCCATAATAGAGAGAAGTAGAGGACCTTCTCCTAGAACTCTAAAAAGTGATATAATCATCGGTTGCTGAACGAGAAGCACAAGAACAAGCCATCGTCAGAATCTAATCAGTTGCAGAAGCCATTTAGTCTTAGATATCCCGCACATATATGGTTTGAAAATAAAAATAAAAAAGAAATATCAAAATCAACATTAAAATAAAAGGACAAAAATCATAATTTAGAAATCAAGAAATAAAGTAAGAACACTTACCCCCAGGCAACTATCCTCCGTAGACATAGAAGGAAGACAGTCTAACATTGCCGGGGGGGATGAGAAATCTCTATCGTGTAACCTCTCTAGCTGCAAATACTTAAAGGGCAACCTATACTCGCGAAAGCCCGAACCAATGACCACAGCATACCACTACCTCTTGTCCTCACCAAGGAAGACGAAACTCCCTCCATATCATAAATAAATCGTAAAATAAAACATCTCATCATGAAATCCAAATAGTATTGGCCACCATGTGCATGTATTTGTTATAAAAATTCCCAAGAACTCCAAAAATACTTCAAAAAGTTCTCGAAAATTCCCCAAAAATCACAGAGAATCCCAATAATCATAAAAACTCAAAATTCACAAAAAATATACATTTGTCATAAAGATCACAATTCAAGATTACACAAAGATTCAAAAATCCAAAAAAAATATAAAAAAAAATCTCTAAAAAACTTCCCAAACTTTCAGAACGTTCTCATATATCGCATGTAATACCCCCGCCCTAGAAAATAGGTACTTAGCGTTATTTGAAGTGTTTTGTCCAAAGGAAAATTCGATGAATAAATAATCCAAGTGTAACACATCAAGTAATATGTAAGGTGGTGTATTATGTAAATGATTACACAAACATTTAAACGTAAATAGTCTAATAGTACTGGCTAGGATGTCCATTAAGTTTGAGGGAAAAATATCAAGGAAAGGATGTGACACGGACAAGGTTAATACGACGCGACATTTAAATGGTACGAAAAGAAAAATATCGCAATATGGATTAAACAAAAAAGTTTTATGTTGCATGGTTCACAAGAGTTTTGTTTTGAGTTTATATAATTATTTTAAGTAGTTAGGTTAAGTTTCATGCGATTCGAACAAGCAATAAGCGCTACGCGAGCCTGGGTACAAATTCTCTAACGGTGCACGACACTCCGAAAGTCCAGCTTTGCGCAAATTGTTTAGGACAATTGGTAAGTCAAAAAAATATTCCAACCAAATATTTAGACTCAAACGACTATTACCATGCAAAGAGAAATAAAAAAAAAATATGTTTTGCGCGGAGGTCCTGATTCTTGTGAACCTTGTATAGGATAATTCGGGAGGCCAAACGACTACTGTAAATATGATTTTTTTTAGCCAAAAAAATACAATGAACATGAATCTCAATTTAAAAATTGCAAAAAAAAATATTTTTAAAGAGAAAAAATGACGCAAATCAGCCTTTTGCACCAAGGATGATTGCATTGTACTGTCCCGTTCCCACTTAAATTGCAGACCTTGGGAATTCTTTTACACCATTTGGTACACAAAAACTCTTGGGTGTTTGGTTAAGAGTGGAAGACTACCACAAACACCTTATAAGAGAAATGGGAGAAAAAGTGAGTTGGCCATTAATAACTCACTCTTTCCTTTAGATTTTCTTTATCACCATGGTCAAGAAAGAGCTATTTATTTACCCCAAATTTGTAGCTCTTCTTTCCCCACAATATTTACACAATGAAAGCACCATTGTGGAGGTTATAAACACCATTAAAATACCTTGGAGTTTGAGGATAGCTTGTAAGGAGAGTTTTGAGAAGCTTTTTATGAGGTTTGGGAGTTGTAGAAGGGGATTTTGAGCTTGGAGATGGAGGAATCTTGGAGATTTATTTGTAGAGATTTTGATAACCCTTGAGGACACCTATTGAAGTGGGGTTGCTCCTCCTACACCACCATTTCCACCACTATTTTGGGCACACTTAGGTGGGAATACTAACCTTGGTTTAGGTTTGAAATTGAGTATAATTTTATCTACTTTAATTACATGTATTAGACTTAATATATGTGTGATTTTAGTTTGTTTGCATCTATGGGGTTAACTAGTTAAAATATATGGTTTTATTTACAAATGGGTTTCAAAGATATATTTCAAATGGGTTTTGAAATTGATTAAAATTCAGATTATTTTTCTACACATTTTGGGTGTAATAATGTGTATCAAAGTTGGTATAATGAATTTGTGGGTTTATTATTCGAACCCTTAATGTTTTGAGTAAAACGAGGCATTTACAAGAAGGTTTTAAATTAGTTTTAAAAGTGTTAAATTTTTAGAACACTATTTATAGACAATTTATGAAATAAAATGGGTTTAAAGTGTATTTTAAATAAAGAGAATGTGATTTCTATAATAAGTGATGTTCGAGCTTGTTCATGGCATTTGGTAACTTGAATATGCATTTTTCTACATTAAATAAAGAGTTTTATATGTGAAGGAATGCTTTCATTTTAAAGGGATTTTTTAAAGTGTGTGAACTCATCATAAGTAAATAAAGTGGGTTTAATGAGTAACATATGAAACTAAAGTCTTCATGTAAATAATAAAAGTAAAGAAGACTAAGTGTGAAATAAATGACTAAGTATGGGTCCTTATGCAAAAAGTCATAATTAAAGTGTGTGACACTAAGTTTGAAATGTATAGTGTTAAATGTGTAAATGTAGACTAAAATGGGTTTTTAGTGTTAAAACGCACAATTAAAGTGTGTGGGCTTAAACATGAGAAATAAAACTTTAATATGTAAAAAGCATGATTTTATATATTAAAAGGGTTTAAATGCAAAATGTGTAATTTTTGGCAAAGTGAGAAGTTGTACAAGTATTTTAATAACTCAAATGCCTAAATGTTGAGTTTGGAACTTGAAAGTGGTATTTTTGTGAATAGCACTTGAATAAGGGTAAGGTTGTATGTTTTGGTAAAGAGAAAGGGGTAAATTGGTAATTTACTTAAAGTATGACATTTTTATGAAATAAAAATGCTAAAGAGTGTTTTGACACTAATGTGAAAAGAATAATTTAAGTCCTTAAAACGGAAATGATATTCGGTGTAAAAAAAATCAACGCGTGCGTGAAAAAGGACTTTAATGGAATATAATGATTTTTCCTAAATGTATAATGGGAAAATGGATGGTTAAGTCCAAGGCTTTGTCTTCGGCTTGAAAAGGACAAATTAACGTGAACGTGAGAAAATGTTTAACACATTGGAAAGGATAATGAAAGATGCAGATGATGGCGGATAAATAATTAACTAGGGCATGACATCCCTAGTGGTGAAAGACCCGAAAATAACTGCAGTAGCATATAGCGGCGGAGACCGGTGGTGAAATGCTAAGAAGTCTGTGGTTATTGACTAAATCCCAAAGAGAATGACGTAGTTGGAAACTTGACAAGGAATGGGTTATAAGATAAAAATAACCTAACTTACGTGAATAATTACTGTTCCAATTAATATAACATGGACAAGTAAATTGAGAATAATGTATAATGTCCACAAGAAAAAAAATTGTTAAGCAAGGTGATTTAATGATAGTAAGATACCTAATAAGGTTTGAATCACAATAAACATGAGCGTGTGTTACATAATTCTTTCAAAGAAAAAGAGTATTTTTTTCTAGACACGGTATGTGCGTGTGTTGAATAGAAGTTTCGTAGTATGGTTATGTAACACTGGCGTGAGTTAACGAACGTTTAGTAATAAACATTTTGAAAGAAAATGAAAGCTTTTCCCTAATGAATGCCATTTGTCTAACTGCGTGAGTTAATGGGAACGAATGCTACTTTTCAAAGCATGATAATAAAAAATGACTATTTTGTAAGGTTAAGAAAGTCAAGTGGTATTAATTAACATTTTTGGAATGAAACAGTTAAATGCATTGGTACATGTATTTTCAAGGGTATATATGTAGATATATACATATTTTCACAAGCATGTAGTGTAGCGTGTGAATACTCCTTTCTGCCGCTCATTTCTATATTGCATTTGTATATGATTCCACTGAGCATTCGGCTCACATCTCTTCTCTTGTTGCGACAAGTTGTATGATGTTTCGTACTTTGAGGGCATTATAAAAGTAAGTAACTATTTGCATTTGCAATTAGAAACTCTCTTTACTTGGCCTTGGGGGAAGTTTCCTAGGGTCCTACCACGTATTTAATATAAATCAGACTCACATGCTAATAAATGCAACGTTAGATACGAATAAAACTTAATTAGAAACATTATTTAGGGTGTTCCATTGCACTTCACAATTAACGTACGAACCGAATTGGATGGTCCTTCAATAACCTTTAAATACGGTCGGGATGTTACATCGCATGTTTCTTCCAAAGTCATCACATATCCTTTAGGTCATCAGAATTAGACCTAGGGCCTTAAAATTTGGTCGCAATCCAGGTATTGGTCACACTCATACTTTAGGTACTCATAATTAGATTTTACCCTCAAAATTAGGCCGCAATCCTTATATTAATCGTACATATCCTTTAGGTCCTCAAAATTGGACACTGGCCCTCAGAATTAGGACTCAATATCCATATTTGTCACGCACATCCTTTAGTTCCTCAAAATTAACCTTGACCCTTTATAATTAGGTTATGATCCCTATATTGGTCGCATACATCCTTTAGGTCCTAAAAATTGACCTTCTCCCTCAGAATTAGGCCTCAGTCCCCGTATTTGTCACACAGATCCTTTCGGTCCACAGAATTTACCTTGGACCTTAAAATAAGTCCACGGACCCTGTATTGGTCACATACATACTTTAAGTTTTCAGAATTAACCTTGTCCTCAGAATTAGGTTGCGATCCCCATATAGGTTTCACACATTCTTTAGGTCCTAAAAATTAACCTTTCCACTCAGAATTAGGCCGTGATAACCGTATTGATCACATACATTCCTCAAGTCCTCTGAATTAGACCTAAACCCCCAAAATCAAGCGATCATCATTACCATCCACTTCTAATCCCTCAAACACTAGTCGCGATCATCTCACACTCTACAAGGCCCTTATAGTAAGGCCTCAATCCCCATAATAAATTCTTCTAATACCTTAGAATTAAGCTTCATTCCACCTAAGCCCTTAGAATTAAGATTTTTTACTCTTATAATTTTTTGCCCTCAGAACCAGGATTCATTCCTCCTATACCTTTCAAAGCCCTCGAAATTAGGCTACAACACTTAGGTCCACAGAATCAGGGCCCCTGGCCTTAATATGGCCATAACTGACCTTGGGTTCTCTATAAAGACTTAATTTTTAGCCCTTATCAGAGTTCTGACACAAAAGTGACTAAACAATCATAACCTCTACCTTGTGTATATCTTTCTATGGCCTTTAACTTATCCCAATATCACCCATCGTGGGGATCTATAGACACCCCATTCTAATACCCATATACTTTCTTAAGGGTCCAAACAAAGTCCCTTTAATTCTTGGACCTCCAGTCCTCCACCAAAACCTAATCGAGAGTGCCTATTCTAAAACATTCTTTAAAGCATGGTCCTCTAATATTTGGACCCCATTTGAATTTGTTAAAATCTTAAACCCATGAGCTCTCAACTCACTTTTATATATCTCCCAATCATCTTTCCAATGGATCCTATAGTGCGTAAATTGTACTTATGATTCACTTTTTATGTCCAAAAAATCCTATTTACGCTACCAATAGGCAAGACACCTCACCGGCCTACTGGCAGGTGGATGCTTCCTTAGCCAGCAAGTCTAACCACCATATTTATAGGTAGGGCAGGGACCATGCCAGCCAACATGTGCATAGGAAAATCTTAGTACTTTTATCCAATTATGATTCTCCTATTTAAGGAAACTCAAACCTCATTTGAGAGGGGCCTCAACCTCAATTTTAGTGAGACAAATCTCCTCAAATTCAAGACACATCATTTTCACCACATTCCCTTAAATCACCTTTAGCCACCACTCAACCACCACCATACACACTTCATAATCATCCCACAAAAGCCTTAAAAATAGAATCCTCAAGAGATTGAAGGAAGGTCCAAACACGTTTCCATTTCATTAGCTTAATAAACCCCATTTCATATATTTTAGTGTTCCTAACATATTCTTAGCTTGTTTTATTCGATTATACACCAATTCAACTCTTTTATTACATATATATCTACAAATCTGTTTTTATAAACTAAAAACCCTATAAGGGGGATTTACACCATAATTCCCAAATTAATGTTTTCTCACTTTTTCACACTTTTACCACACTTCACACCCTTTCAACAAATCAAAGGAAAAAATATAATTTCGGATTATGGATTAGACCCTAAACTTAGTTTTAATATGAACTACGTGGATTTTTATTCCATTTTTGTCTACGCTGGCATTCCGAAGTCATTTTGGATTCGATTCTTCCTTTATTTATCTAATTTTTACTCATGCTCACACATTAGTGTTTTGCCCATATACTTATCATATTCTATCTGTGCACATAGTTTCCTAATAGTTATTACTCATTTAGAGGTCCCATATTATGTATATTCACTTTTCTATAGTGATATTATGGCTTCCATACACCACTCATACCACTACGCCAAAAATAAAAAATGCTCACAGTAAATAGGTCACGATTTTGGATCCTGACCAGAGGGTCACGGTCTAAACCTGTGACCCCTAACAATTTAGCATAACTAAATAAGTAACCAAGATTTAGGGAAACCTTATTAAGGGGATGGTCACTGTCCAGAGTCATTATGAATGGGGTCATGGTCCTCAATTGTGACTCACTCATAAACCAGGATGGCACCAACCGTCCCGTGCTTTGGTCACATTGATGGTCACGATCATGACCTATAACCCACCAATGACCATATACCATGACCAAGGGTATTTTGAGCCAAAATTCCCTCTATTTTGGTCACGAAGTTCATCACCTACCGGAACCGTGACCCTGTGGAGACAATTACTACTAAACGTTGGTCACGGGTATTAATCGTGACCCCAAAACTGATTTTAATATTGGTTATCTATGGGGTCACAATAGATTATCGCGACCATTTTTAAGGTGTAAATGAAGTCAGGACCCTACATTTTATTCACTCTTACCCAAAAAAATCAAAACTCTCTCTCTCGGCGAAACCCTTTTTCGGTGGTCTCTCTCTCTCTCTCTCTCTCTCTCTCTCTGTATATATATATATATATATATATATATATATATATATATATATATCCTTTCATTTTTTGACGATTTCTCTCTCACCACACAAGGTACTCATTTCATTTATTTAATATATTGTGTTTAGTGGTGTGTGATTCAGCGTTGTGTGTTTGCTTATGTTCAACGTGTGTGTGTGTGTGTGTGTGTGTTTTGTATGTACGCGTGTGTGAATTTTGTGTGTGTGTGTGTGAGTTTTCAGTGTGTATGCGTGTATTGATATACAAAAAATATATTGATTTTTGTATTTATATTCAAAAAATGAAATTGTATTAAATCGGTTGTTGTTCTTTATTTTATTGCACTTCTTTTTCACATAATGAATATTTTTCATACCTTGAATTTTTTAACATGATGAATATTTCTTTAATTACATATTTTAGTCCTTATAATGAATAACAACCAATTTATATGTACATCACAAGTTCTATATTAAAATATGACCATATTTATTGTTAGAAATTGTATATGAAACCCTTGATTTAAAATTTTATATGAAAACCCATGTTCTATAACTATGTTCTTAGAAATCAATCAAGTAGAGGATTTATAAGGAGTACGGATAATCTTTTTTTGGTTGTTGGGCTGATGGTTATTGGGTTTATGGCTTGATACAGATAGTAGATACTTAAAATGCTCACTCTATTAATTCTTTATTTTAAACCTTTTACTAATTATTTGTCATAACAACGACCATATCATAACAACTAAATATTTATAATAGAGTCATTTGGTTAACTTGTTGTGACTGTGTTCACCCCTTCCTTAGGATTAAATTAAAATGAACATAAATTGGACTTGTTTCGTCTGATTGATTGGATGAAAAACCATAACTTATTTAGGATTAACTAGAGCCATAATTTGTTATGCATTCACACTTGAGACTCGTATTCACCCCTTCTATATAAATTTTCATGATTTTTCTAGTCTTCTACATCCAATCTATATATAATTGTATTTTTGGAGTTGAAAATCAAGCTGTGAGCATATACAGAGTTGATATACCCTATATTTCCCTCCACATTCCTCAAATACTCTCTCTCTCTCTCTCTCTCTCTCTCTCTCTCAAAGATCCTCATAAAGGATTACAGCCAACAGAACCTTATCAAACTAGAAATAATTGATGATTTTGATTTGAAAGAAATATTTCAAGTGTAATTCACATCGACCTAGTTGTAGTTTTATGTGTGAGTAGTGCTAAAAACACCCATTCTAAGCATGAACGACTGAATTTGCTTTTTAAATTCATTCTATGTCGAGTGACTAACATAACAGTGCAATATATCAAAACACATTTAGTAATTCGTGCTAAGAGTGGGTCTTTTAGCAATACTCTAACATAAAACTACAACTAGGTCGATGTGACTTACACTTGAAATAGTTCTTTCAAATCAATCTCATCAACTCTTTCCAGTTTGACTAGGTTATATTGGGTGTAATCTATTCTAAGGATATTTGAGAGAGAGAGTTTTGAGGGATGGGAAGGGGGATATAGGGTATATATATTGTTGTTCTTAGAGCCATTTTTCATCATGTTCCAGATATGTGTTGATTTTTCTTTCCTTTGTTTTATTGGATTGCGTCAAATGTTAAAATGTGATTAACGTAACACGTAGAAATTAACTGTGTAGTCATGGAACTCCCAGTTCGAGAACATGATCAAAACTTAAAAGTAGGTAGACTTAGGCTTAAAAACATTCCATTGAAGTGCAAAAATGCACAATAGCCCGTAAATGGCCTCGCAAGAGACACGAACACCTCACACGAAACCAACATACACGTAGAAACTGATTGGGAATTCATAGGACTCCTAATTTGATAACATGAGCCAAACTTGCAAGTAGTTACACCTAGGCTTGAAAAGATGTCATCGAATGGGGAAAATGCAAAACAACCCTCCAATGGACCAGCGAGAGGCACGAAGTACCAACTGATCGCGTAGAACGTGACCAAAACTTAAAAGTAGCTGGACTTAGGCTCAAAAACATGTCGTTAAAGGGTGAAAATGCAAAATAGTTCCCAAACGGCCCCACAAGAGGCACGGACACCTCACATGAGACTAATGTAATAGATAGAAATTAACTACATAGTCATGGGACTCTCATTTCGAGAACATGACCAAAACTTGCAAGTAGCTAACCTTAGGCTTGAAAACATGTTATTGAAGGGAAAAAATGAAAAATAGCCCCCAAACAAACACATAAAAAGCACGAACACCTTGCAAGGGACTAACATAACATATAGAAACTGATTTCATAGTCACAGAACTCCCGATTTTAGAACATGACCAAAACATGCAAGTAGCTAGACTTGGGCTTAAAAATATGTTGTTGAATGGAAAAAATGAAAAACATCACCCAAACGGCACTGTAAGAGGCACGAACACCTTGCACAAAACCAACATAAGACGTAGCAACTAACCACATATTCACAGGACTCTTCGTTCAAAAAATGACCAAACTTACAAGTAGATAGACTTAGGCTTGAAAACATATTGTTGAAGGGATAAAATTCCAAATGGCCTCGTGAGAGGCACGAACACCTGACATGGGACTAATATAACACGTTGCAAATGATCTTGTAGTCATGGGATTATCGGTTCGAGAACATGACCAAAACTTATAAGTAGCTTGACATAGGCTTAAAACATGTTGTTGAAGGGTGAAAATACAAAACCATCCCCAAACGTCCCCACTAGAGGCACGAACACCTCGCATGGGACCAACATAACAAGTAGCGACTGAACACGTAGTCACGGGAATCCCAGTCCAAGAACATGATCAAACCTTCCAAGTAGATATACTCAGGCTAGAAAACATGTTGTTAAAGGACAAAAATGCAAAGTAGACCCCTTATGGCCCCATAAGAAGTACGAACACCTCACACGGGACCAAAAGAACATGTAGCAACTATATGCGTAGTCACAAGACTCCCGATAGGAAAATAGACCAAAACTTGCAAGTAGATGGCTTGCGGGTGGCACAAACACCTCGTACAGGACCAACATAACACATAGCAATTAACCTCTTAGTAATGGGACTCCAAATTTGAAAATATGACCAAAACTTGCAAGTAGCTAGACTTAGGCTTGAAAACATACCATTGAAGGGAAAAATGAAAAATAATCCACAAACGGCCCTACGAGAGGCATAAACACCTCACATGGGACCAACATAACACATAGCAACTGACCGCATAGTCACGTGACTCTCAATTCGAGCACATGACCAAAACTTTCAAATAGGGAGACTTAGGCTTGAAAAGATGTTATTAAAGGGTGACAATGCAAAACAGACCCCAAACGGCCCCGTAAGAGGCACGAACACCTCACACGGGACCAACGTAACACATAGCAACTGATCGCATAGTCACAGGACTCCCGGCTAGTTCCCAACCTTATTAATCTAATGAACTACATGGACTTTGATGCCCTTTTTTTCTACATAGGTATTCCAAAGTTATTTTTGGAATTCAAGTCCTTTATTACTTACCACTTGGGACATTTTTCAAGTTTTGTTTGCAGGCCTCGTTGGAGAAGGTACATTTGGAACATAATCACGCAAGCAGTCGTTATATTTTTATTTTTGTGGTACATATTCACGCAAACATGCATTGTATTTTATTTTGTGTTGTACATATTCATGCAAGCATGAGTTGTATCTTATTACATATTCATGCAAACATGCATTAGTTAACTTGTGTTGTATTATTACATATTCACACAAGCATGCGTTTATATTGGTGAAATATTAAATTTCTGGAAATGTAAATAGGTTCAAAAAATGTATAGGTTTTTTAGGGATGTAGAAAAATGAATTTATATACTAATTTTTTTTATTAGGTCACAGTCCAAAATTGTGGCCATAAATATTTATTAAAAATAAAAATAAAACAAGGGTCACGGTCTAAGATTGTGCCCAACCGTGACCCCCATGCTGCGGTGGTCACGACTTCTGATCGTGACCCACGTTATTGCCTTTTGGGGCATGGACTTGGATCATGACCAGTCGTGGTATGGTGGTCACGGGTCTGGACCGTGACCCAGGTTCTCCCCTATGGGTGACGGGTACAGATCGTGACCCCCTTTTTATCATGCTTAATATTATCATGGGTAGTGACCGTGACCCATGAGGGTGATCACGGGTTAAAACTGTGACCATCGGCGATATATCAAGTAGTGTACTTTATTTATTTCACACAATTTTTAGTCAGTTTATCTCCTTAGAATGATTTTATGGATATAATGATTTCACTTCCCAAACACTCATACATTAAAAGATATTTCCATTTTCCACACCTTACAGACACAACACATTTACACACATATACACATGTTCAAGCATTTAGGAGAAGGAGAATATTTTGTAGCTCTTGAGAGACCGAAATGGAGGATTGGGGGCTAATACCTTACCACTCTATAACTTAGCCTCTGAGACCATATCCTTTTTGGTCTCGCATGCACTAGTTGTCTTTTATGGTGTTTCTAAGGAGTTGGCTACATTTTTTGCCTATTTTAGGTAAAATAGGTTGATGACTCGAATCTTTACCCATTCACACACCTCACATTGCCGAAGACGGACATTTTATAGCCCTTTTGAGAGCCCACGACCTGAGAGAGAGGGGAGAATGGGATCGGTATGGACATAATAAGGTATTCTAATAACCGTAATCCTTGTTTAAAAATGAACTAACACCCCTTTACTAAAAAGTAAATGTCATACATGGTTTTAACAATAAAAACCCAATAATCTCCCACTTAATATTTAAGTCATGTACATATGCATCTAACTCCTATTCTGGGTGTTATCTAATGCAATCTTGGTTATAAACATATCACTTCCATGTTCGATCTATCGAACTAGGTGAAATCTACTCTCAATGAGCTTAACCCTTTTACGGGAAATGAGTTCTCTCAAAATTATAATTGTATTGCCATGAACATTAAAAATTATAATAGTTAATTGCACTTCAACTACCCTCACCCAAGTAACTTGGGAAGTTCCCAAACCATAGAGCCTCTCTAGTTACCCCCGAAAGGGCAGTAACTTAGGCCTCCTTGGTGGAGTTAGCAATAAAAAATTGGTTCACACTCCTACAACTCCTTAGGTAGACATATATTCTAAAGTATAGAACTTATAATCCTTATATGACTAAAGAAATAAGTCATTGTACCTAATTGGTATAAGACTATCAGACTAAAATCTATTGAACATGCCAAAGGCATAATAAATATTCAGTCTAGAACACAATATAGTATACATGAGACTGTTCACCGTTGAAGAATTAAGTATATTTCTCATTCTCTCTAATTAATCTAGTGTTTTAGGGCACTGATTCCAAAATATAATGACTCCATACTTGAAATGAAAATATTTTCATGGAATCCCTATTATAATCTCGTGTATACAACGTTGATATAATTGAATTGGGATAAGCCCAACATTCTCTGTTAATCGATCAAGCAAAAGCTTGACCATAAGGATGTGTTTGGATTATCCTAAGTACTTAATATCAAGATACCCAAACAACCATACTCTTATGTAAGACAATATGCCCACCTTGTTCTCGATTATGATAAAATCATCTACAAATTGTATTAGAAATACCACCATAATTTCATCACGCTTCTTATAAAAACAAGTATTACTAGGGATTTGATCAAAATCAAAAAGATGATTTCCTTATCAAACCTAATGTTCTAAGACCTTAATGTTAGCTAAATCAATAAATGGATTTTACAAGCTTAAATCACTTCTCTTTCCTAACTTCTTACTATGTATGTGTCAAGAAAATTATTCAAGAATATAGTCTTGAGGTTAAAATAATCTCGATAAATGTTATCATGGCTACAAGTGAGAAGGTTTTCTCATAGTCCATCCCTTTCATTTTTAGTAAAACTTTTTGCAAGCCTTTCCTTGAAGGTTTGTACATTTACATCTGTGGGTATCCCGTTTTTATCACCATAAGGCCTGGACAAGTAGCCCCTCTTCAGCGGCCCAAAGCCCAGGCCCGTCACCTCTGGTACTCATCCATTTACTCCACGATCCCATGAAGAAAAGTTATGGGGGAACATGATCCCATGTAAGGGAGATGGCTAATAAAGAGGAACCCATCACCCCCACTACACCAACATACACATGTATAAATTAAACCCTAAGTCCGGGGCAAAGGACAAGTTGTATTCTCTGTACTTACTCTTCAAAATATAGAGAAATAACACTGACTGAACCACCGTGGACGTAGGCACTTCTTTGCTGAACCATGTATCTTCGTTGTTGTGTGATTGGTCTTTTATTTGTTTTTTCTTGGTTGTCACCTCTTTCATATTTATTTGTGCTGCATAATAATTGCATCTACAATTGGCGCCGTCTGTGGGAACCGTTTATTTTTCCTTGAGAAGAGCCCACACCGAAGAAAAAAAAAATCTAAGATGTCTGGTCACAGCAGCAACGCTCCTCAAGCAGGAGACATTCAGGAGCCACCCGCTCCTCGCAGGATCAGGTCTGAAGTCCGACGTTCCGATCAAGGGGCTCGCTTAGAAAGGCCAGCCTCAGAAGAAAGTCAAGGACCAGCGAGGTCCACTCAGATATCCAGATTGATCGATGCATACGAAGCAAGGCTCCACGAGCAGAGGGAGTCTTCTCGCAGGTATGAGGCTGAGAATGCTCGCCTGAAAAGAAGACTGGAAAAACTGGAAAAAGAACTACGTCCTGATAACAGGAAACGCCCCTATCGCACTCCTAGCCCTCAGGCGAGCAAATCTCGCAGCAAGGAAGGAGTCCTAGGCGGCAACATCAAGGGTTCGAAGGTGGCGACTCAGACGACGACCTCCGCGAGCAACTGAGAAAGGCTCGCCGCTATCAGAGCCCTGCTCGCAGCGACGACAACATACGGAACCTGGTCCGCAGAGAAATGGACCAACATCCAGCTCACCGCGGCACCAGGTCAACCAGAGAACTCGCCAGGAGAGCCCTCAAGACCCAAATGAAATCGCCCTTCACAAGGGAAATTGAAGAAGAAGAAGCTCCCAAAAAATTTGCTATTCCAAGGTTCAAGATTTACGACGGGAAGACTGATCCCATTGATCATGTCAGGCAGTACCGGCAGGCTATGACCCTCTGGAATCACCGAGATGCGTTGATGTGCCGTATTTTCCCCTCGAGCCTTCATGACGTGGCCCAAAAATGGTTCGAGAAACTCCCTCACCGATCCATCAGAAATTTCAAATCCCTGGCCGAGCTCTTTACGGCCAGGTTCATCACCAGCAGCTCCCATCCCAAAAGGATGGATGCTCTATTGACGATGAAGAAAACTCCTCAGGAGACACTCCGAGACTACGCGAAAAGGTACTGGGAGTTATTCAACGAAGTCGAAGACTGCGCAGAAGAAGTGGCAGTGGCTTCATTCAAAATTGGGCTACCTAGCTCTTCCCTCCTCTACCAGTCCTTGACAAAGAAGGAAGCAACCACCATTGATGACCTGATGGCCCGGATTGAGAAATACGCAAAGGTGGAAGATGTCACCCGCCTTAACGAAGGGGAAAACGGTCGAGCCAAGCTCGCCACGAAGGGAAGTGAGAAAGTTGATAACCAGAAAAAAGGAGGAAAGAATGGGAGCAAAAATGGCCCCAAAAACGGAGGGGGCCCTGACGTTGCAAAATCGTTCCAGGCAGTCAACACCATCTTCAAAGAACCAATTTACAAAATTCTCGCTAAGATCAAGGATGAGCCGTTCGTCAAATGGCCCCGGAAAATGGGAGGAGACCCATCAAAAAGAAACAATGCGCTGAGATGCACCTTCCACAAAGAGGGGGGACATAAGACCGAGCACTGCAAGGCTCTTAAGTCCCACCTCGAGGAGTTGGCCCAATCCGAACATTTGAATAACTTTGTGGAAAGGAAGGTAGAGAGAGTAACTATCCACAAGGAGGCAAAACCCGACAACGTGTTAGAAGACGACACCGGACACGAATTCGCAGTAATCCATGGAGTATCCGATGTTAAGCAAATCCAGGGCAACTCAGCTCGGATGGAGATAAAGAAGCTGACAGCAGTAATGCAAGCTTTTCAAATTGATCCAGCGAAATCACAGGCAGGAAAACGCCGTCGAGCAGAGGACATCAACTACAACAAGCATATTGTCTTCACGGATGAAGACCTTGTGGGAGTGAGGACCCCACATCACGATGCCTTAGTCATTACACTCAGAATAGCCAACTTTGATATCGACAGACTGCTCGTCGATCAAGGAAGCTCATCCGAAGTAATGTACATCGACCTGTTCAGGAAATTGAAGTTGGACATCGCCGACCCTAAGGGAACCACTGTCCCTCTGGTCGGCTTCGCTGGAAAAATGACCATGCCTTTGGGCAAGATAGTACTACCAGTGCTCGCTGGGAGTGTTTCAAAAATGATCGAATTCTTGGTGGTCGACATCGATTCACCATATCAAGCCATCCTCGGCAGGGGATGGCTCCATGCAATGAAGGCAGTCTCCTCGACCTACCACCAGAAACTCAAATATATCACCGAGCGGGGAGTGATGGAGATACATGGCGACCAGGAGATGGCGAGAAAGTGCTTCATAGCGGCTATCCGACCGAAGCCAGAGAAAAAAGACGTTCGAACCAGCGAGAAAGTGGAGGAAGATGCAATCCCTTCCAAATAGCAATTAAAATATGGAAGGCCCGGAGTGGAAGAGACCAGGCTCCTCCCCTCCGAACGGGTTGTAGAGGACCTGGTAGAAGTCATTGCTAGGGAAGGCGACAACAACAGAGTCTTCCTGATCGGGACTTCACTCACTAACAAAGAGCAAAAGGATTTGTTAACCTTACTCAGAAGCAACATAGATGTTTTCGCCTGGGAACCCTACGAGCTGCCAGGGATCGATCCCAATATGGTCTGCCATCAGTTGCACGTCAATCCCACATTCAAACCGATAGCACAAAAGGCACGACGAACTGCTCCCGAGAAAGCCAAAGCAATAGAACAGCAAGTCGAAAAACTGCTGGATACAGGATCCATACGGGAAGTGCAGTTCCCCAAATGGTTATCCAACCCAGTGGTAGTTCCAAAAAGCAACGGTAAGTGGAGAGTTTGCATAGACTTCACTGACCTCAACAAAGCCTGCCCCAAGGATAGTTTCCCTCTTCCAAAAATAGACCAATTAGTAGACGCCACTGCAGCTCACGAGCGAATGAGTCTCCTGGACGCATACTCGGGTTATCACCAGATTCCCTTATATGCCCCAGATCAGGACAAAACGGCGTTTATCACGACGGTTGGTTTATACTGTTACAAGGTCATGACTTTCGGGCTAAAAAATGCAGGGGCAACCTATCAGCGGCTGGTTACTAAAATGTTCAAAAATCAGATGGGAAACACGATGGAGGTCTACATCGACGACATGCTCGTCAAAAGCAAGGAGAAAGAAAACCACCTTTCTGACCTGGCAAGTACCTTCGAAATCCTCAGGAAATACCGAATGAAACTCAACGCGAGCAAGTGTTCCTTCGGTGTCCAGTCAGGAAAGTTCCTTGGGTATTTGGTCAGCAAGCGTGGCATAGAAGCAAATCCGGACCAGATTGAGGCAATTAAATGGGTGCAACCTCCTCGCACTATCCGCGATGTACAGAAGCTCACTGGAATGCTCGCTGCTCTGAATCATTTCATTTCTAAATCCTCCGAGAGATGCAAGCCCTTCTTTCAACTCTTAAAAGGCAGCAAAACGGTGGAATGGACCCCAGATTGCTCGCAAGCATTAGGCGAGCTCAAATCCTACCTAAGCTCCCCACCACTGCTCGTCATGCCACAGCAAATGGACCCTTTGTACCTCTACCTCTCTGTATCCAGCCATACTATCAGCTCAGCGCTAATGTGTGAAGTCACAGGGATCCAACATCCAGTCTATTACGCGAGCAAAACCTTACTAGACGCCGAGCAGATATACCTGCCATTGGAAAAGCTCGCATTCGCCCTAGTAATGTCATCAAGGAAACTGAAGCATTACTTCGAAGCTCACACGATCATCGTCCTTACATCACACCCCCTCAAGGCTATCCTAAGGAAGGCGGATTTGTCAGGCAGGCTGTCTAAGTGGTCAGTTGAGCTCGGCCGGTTTGACATCCAATTTCAACCAAGGACAGCTATCAAGGGTCAAGTCCTCGCTGACTTCATAGCTGAATTCACGGGCGAAGAACCTCTCGACCAGCCTAAACCAACAAAACAAAACAGCCAGGCTACAGGGGGAAGCTGGAAGCTATTCGTTGATGGAGCCTCCAACTCAAAAGGGGCAGGAGTAGGAATTGTTCTCATCACTCCAGAAAATGCAGTCCTCGAGCAAGGAATTAGGCTGGGATTTGCAGCCTCCAACAACGAAGCAGAATACGAAGCCTTAATTGCAGGTCTCCAAAGGGCGCAAACTCTAGGAGCAAAGCATTTACAAGTATTCGGAGACTCGCAACTAGTTTCCAATCAGATAAGTGGAGACTACAACGCGAAGGACGAGAGGATGGCAGCCTACCTCTCGTTGGTAAGAAACTTGATGACAAACTTTGAAGAAATCAACATCCGGCAGTTCCCCATGGGGCAGAACAGCCACGCTGACACTTTGGCAGCCCTGAGCTCGGCAGTCGATTCCAGCCTTAAAAGGATAATCCCTATCGATTTCCTTAGCTACCCGAGCATTCACCGCGAGCTAACAAAAGCGAGACAAATACTCCAATTGGAACCAGCCCCTAGCTGGATGGATCCCTTAAAAGGCTATTTGAAGAACGGAACGCTCCCAGATGATAAAAGGACCACCCACCAGATAAGAGTCAAAGCTGCTCGCTTTCACTTATCCACGGGAGGCGACTTGTATAAAAGATCTTTCTCCGGCCCCTACCTTAGATGCGTCCACCCAGGCGAGGTCGAGACAGTGCTTCACGAGCTCCACGAAGGAATCTGCGGAAGTCACGTCGGAGGAAGATCTCTAGCCTTCCGAGCAATGAAGGAAGGTTACTGGTGGCCGTATATGCAAAGGGACTCCGCAGTATATGTCCGCAGATGCCTAAAATGCCAGCTTCATGCCCCCATGGTCCACCAGCCTGCCAGCGAATTGAAATCCTGACCAGCCACTGGCCTTTTGCCCAGTGGGGAATGGACATCGTGGGACCTCTACCCACCGCTGCCGGCAATCGCAAATACCTGTTGGTCGCCACCGATTACTTTACCAAGTGGATCGAGGCAGAACCTCTGGCGAACATCCGAGATGCTGACGTGATGAAATTCATATGGAAAAATATAATCACTCGATTCGGGATCCCCAGAACCATCATCACTGACAATGGGACACAGTTCGAAAGTGGCCCCTTTCAGGACTTCTGCGACCAACACGGAATCAGGCACCACTTCAGCTCGGTAGCTTATCCTCAGAGCAACGGACAAGCTGAGGCTTCCAACAAAACAGTGATCGCTGGATTAAAAAAGCGGTTAGAACGAGCAAAAGGCGCGTGGACTACCGAGCTACCACATGTCCTATGGGCATACAGAACGACTCCCAGACGAGCCACAGGTCAGACGCCATTCTCACTAGCATATGGTATGGAAGCGGTCATCCCATTAGAAGCAGGATTGCCTACAATGAGATCCAACCTTGTCGAGAAGAATCAGAACGATCAGGCTTTGCTCGCTGAACTCGACTTGGCCGACGAGCGCAGGGAACTTGCCCTAGTCAAACTAGCGAGTTATCAGCAACAGCTCGCGAAGCACTACAGCAAAAAGGTCAATCCGAGGAAGTTCAAAATTGGAGACTATGTCCTAAGAAAGGTTCTTGGCAACACAGTGAAGCCATCAGATGGTAAACTGGGCCCAAACTGGGAAGGACCTTATGAAATAATTAGAGACGACCTGCAAGGTGCCTATCATTTGAAAACGATGGAGGGCGGAGAGATACCACGAGCATGGAACGCAGCTAATCTCAAGAAATTCTACTTTTAGGAGTTCTATTGTTAGATCTTTTATTGTACTCATTTTGGGAAAAGACAGTTTATTTCTCTACTCACCAATAAAAATCTCTCAGTTGATTACTCTCTAAAAGTATAACAATTATATCTTATTACACATCTTTTTCAAATCACAGGTATAATAGTTGACATAGCAGGGGAACACCCCTCCTCAGGTCATCGTCACGAAGCACGACAGACCTCTTAGCATTGCCCATGGCAATATATGAAGCCCTACAGAGTATTCTTAGGCATCGAACCTACTTTGGTTAAACAAAATCCTGACCGGATGAAGACATCCAAAAACAGGTGTGTCCTCGCCAATTGCCCCTCTTAGACCTAAGGGAGTGTGCCGACACGACCTAAAAGGTAAAGGGAGAGCACAATGGTATTCTTAATACTGGACTGGGCGGACATTCACATGGCAAGATAAAGATTGTGAAGCTGCAAAAATATAACAGAGATTGGATAAACACGTTTAGTCGGCAAAAACGCCCAAAACTCAAACTTTCCATTAATCTTTTATATTTACAAACAATAATGGTACATGTTTAGTCGGCAAAGACTCGCCCAAAGCATTTACAATTATTAAAAAACAAAAAATCAAGAAGGGGGAAGCCTCCGAGCAAGGTAATCAGCAACCTTAGCTCTCCTCCCGTCATCAGGGGCAGGATCGAATTCCTCAACAACTTCATTTGTGTCCAACTCCAGTAGCCGCCGAGGAATAGCATCGATAGGAATCCATCGGTCATCTCGCCTAAATGGATTGGGCATCAGAGTAGAGGGAGACATCTCATGCCGATACCACAATATCGAATTTCTCGGCACCTGCAGCTCTTTGAGAGCACTCAACCACCCCCTGATGAAGGAAAGCTCCTCAAACTCTGATAATCTTGTGGGAGCATCTAGCCAGCCCTGATCATAGCCATCAGTCCACACTTGGCGAGGGCCCTTCTTAAATAAATGCCGCAGTCGGGTGACGTCCCTCTGAAGCCCGGCAGCAGTTACGTAAGCTCGCTGAACATCACCGCGCAGCTCCTCCATCTCCCTCTCACGCTGCTCTTCAGCTTCCCTACTCCTACCCCGCGTACTCCTGCCAGCTCGCGGGAGGGGTGGCCGAGCAGCTCACGACGAGGAAGAACCTTGCAGGACTGTCGAAGCGGTGCTCATCGAATGCTCCTTAAGCTTCAAGACCTCCCGCCTCAGGTCGTCTTTCTCCCGCTGAAGAAACTCCACGACCTGATTGATCTCGGTAGCCTCCAGTAACTTTACTCTCAGCTCGCTGACTTCTTCTTGCACTGAAGCTCCGATCTCTCCCATTTCCTGGAGCCTGTCCTTCAATTTAGCCACCAGCTCGGACTGATCCTTATACTTCTGGTTCCTTGATTTAGCAAACCTACATAGCTTAGCAAAAGCCTGGCGAACTGCAGGGCTTGCATTAGGACCCAGAGTCCTACCCAATTGGGAGGTAACAGGAATATAATCATCCACATCAACCAACTACAAAGAAAGGAAGAGAACAAAAAGAAATCAGCATAAACAAAAACGAAGCCTTTTTATTGATAATGAGCGAGGTTACATCAGAACAAAAAAAGGGAAAAAATTACAAAGAGATCCCTATCACTTAGCAACCTCGGTGGACGGACCCTCGTCCTTATCAGCATCAGCAGGGGCGTTACCCTCTGCAGAGGTGTGCACTGCCCCCTCGACCAAGGAAGCATCAGCAAGAGTCGCCTGAGAAGCAAGATTGACCCCTTCTGCAGTTGGGGCTGGCTCCTCATCCACAACTGGCTTGGGCCCTGGATCATGTTCATCAAAAAGTGGGGATGCAACATCCACCCCTGCAGCCACAAGGGCCTTGTTCCACCCCTTCTTGAAGTTCAGACGGCTAATATAGCCTATCTGAACCTCGGCGTCTTCATACGCAGCAGCCCAGCCAGAATTGTATGAATCTTCTTTAACAGTGGCTGCCTGGGCCTTCTCCGCTTCCAGCTGCTCGGCAAGAACCCTGTTCTTCTCCACAAAGTCCAGCTTGCTAGAGCAGACCTGGTCGTACGACTTCCTCAGCTCGCCGAGCTCCCTGACAGCATTATCTCTCTCGCGAGCAGAATTAGCAAGGGCCAAGGCAGAAGAAGCTCGAGCCGCATCAGCAACCTTCAGATCGGCCTCCAACTGAGAACCCCTGGCCACCAGAGTAGAATTCGCCTGCTCCAGCTCGCTGTTCCTTCTCAACAGCTCGTCGCGAGAGCGATATAGCACGGCGAAGCCAGTCACAAACTGCAGAAAACAAGGTAAAGATCAGAAAGAAGAAACCACCAAAGCAGATTAGGAGAAGTTGGGAAGTAGAAAAGAAACCTTACCAAGGCGAGCCTCTGGCTAGCTTGCAAGGCCAGTTGATCAGACCCTGACGCCCTCTCGCGATCTGCAGGGAGGACTGCCCTCTCAAGCAGCGCAGGGGCAAGTTGAGGAGAGGTGGCCACCGAAGCCCCCTCAGGCAAAGCAGATACTGGGACCAAGGATTGACCAGTCTTGGTCCTCAGTTCCATCTTCCTCCTCTCCTCCTCCTTCTTCTTCTCCCTCCTCTTTCTCTCTTCCACCTTCTTCCTCTCCTCCTCCTTTTTCTTCTCCCTCTCCCTCGCTTGCTCCTCCTCTCTCTTCTTCTTCTCTTGTTCTTGAGAGGGAGGCCGAGAACCAGTAGCTATGGCCCCGGAGACAGTCTTCGATTTTTTGGACCTCTGTGCAAGAAGCACATCATCATCATCATCATCATCCCGGATTAGATTCTTCCTGGGAGGCATTTCTTCACCTGGACTGCTGGTAGTACTCGATGAACTGCTACTATCAGCACTGCCTCCACCCAAGTTACTCCCAACACCTGCAGGCTCGCTCTCCGAGCTGCTCTCCTCCTCGACCAATTGGACGGGCTCAGCTGAAATCTCTTCGGAAGAGTCAAAGTCCGGAACACTATCCACAGGTCGGGCTATGAAGCTCGAGCCTGTGTTCTTGTATTCAAGCAGAAAAGCAGCAGACCTAGGATGCTCACCGTCACCCAAAGGTTCCCTGATGTTCCAAGCTTTCACCAGTTCCGAGATACGAACCTCGCTGAGAGCTGGCTCCAAGTTCTTTATCTTCGCTGAAAAGGAGAAAGCAAGGAGGAGTTAGACAAGTCACAAAGTCAGCAAAGGTTGAAACAACAATACAACATCTACCTATATATTCTTCCCCATAAAAGGGAATAGTGAACCTCTCAGACCTCGACCCTTCAAATTGAGGGGAGTATTGCCAGTTCCTAACGAGATAACCTTCTTGCCAGTAGTCCTTATGGGAATCAGGTAAATTTACTACCAATACCCTATCAGGGCTCCTAGCCTTAAGGTACAAGACACCTGAACTCGTTCGAGAAAAAGAATAACAAAAACAGACCTCGGCAAGCCCTAACCTCGTGTCGTACAACTGATTTATCCTGTGCACACCGTTCACTATTTTCCATACATTGGGTGAACATTGTGCAGGCACAATACCAAAATAACTAAAAAAGTGCAGAAACAAACCATTAGGGGGAAAGGTAAGACCCCCCTGGGAGAGCAACAGGATATGAATCCAATGTGCATCCTCTATATCCCTGACGTTCCTAGGTGGCGAGGCACAAAACTCAATCTCCACCCACTCAGGAATACCGTAGAATTTTCTAAACTCAGTTACCGACCAATTTCCAATCTTCGCCATTGGAAAAATACAGGAAAAACTATAAAATCAAGAAAAAGGGCACGAAAGACTTACAGGACAGAAGATCAGATCAAAAGGCGAAGAAGCGATGAGAGTGGAGACCGAAAACAGAAGGTACAAAACTTGAGAGTTCTCGGAAAATAGAAGATTGATGGAAAAGCTGGAACGACGAAGAGAAAATGTGTCTTATTCCAACAAGCCTTCAAAGCTAATCATAACGCACGGACAGCGAAGCGGGTGCCGCCAAAGTAACTTCACAGTTTTCAAAGAGATCAACCATCATTGCTGATCATTTAAATTCATCAGACCCGCGAGAACGGCCCAACAAATTTAGGGGCAATTGTGGGTATCCCGTTTTTATCACCATAAGGCCTGGACAAGTAGCCCCTCTTCAGCGGCCCAAAGCCCAGGCCCGTCACCTCTGGTACTCATCCATTTACTCCACGATCCCATGAAGAAAAGTTGTGGGGGAACATGATCCCATGTAAGGGAGATGGCTAATAAAGAGGAACCCATCACCCCCACTACACCAACATACACATGTATAAATTAAACCCTAAGTCCGGGGCAAAGGACAAGTTGTATTCTCTGTACTTACTCTTCAGAATATAGAGAAATAACACTGACTGAACCACCGTGGACGTAGGCACTTCTTTGCTGAACCACGTATCTTCGTTGTTGTGTGATTGGTCTTTTATTTTTTTTTTCTTGGTTGTCACCTCTTTCATATTTATTTGTGCTGCATAATAATTGCATCTACAACATCCATATATCTTCTAACTCCTTGTAGCTCCACTTGCACTCGATGGGTTATATCGCATCAAAAAGTCTACAAGTTTAAAAAGTCTACAAGTCCTCAAAACAAGATTAGAATACATCAAACCTCCTTTTGGCATCCATAGTAATAAGTCAGGGTTAAAGTCCTTATCTTGTAATTCCTCGTTGTAGTTCTTGGGACTTGATTGGTGTTTGCTTGGGACTCATTAAAATGATCACCCAAAACACTAACCAGTCAGGATGACTCTTGATGCTCTTACTATGATGTGGCACCACTTGTTATCCAGTATAAGTGACACTTGTATCATGATTATCGAAAATACTCCCACTTTTGTTAGGTAATGTTTTATCAATATTAGGTTGTATCTCGTATGGTTGGTATAGAAATATCGATAATATGGTGTTCTATTTTATCCTATAAGTCTAACTTAAACTTAGGCCCGTGGTTTATTATATATTCCTCTTTTAATAATCGAACATTAATGAAATCAACAATCTTCTTGAGTTTATTAATCTTACATAAACAACCTTTATAATCTTTGATATAAACAATAAAGAGACATACATATGCCCTTAATTTCAACTTCCTTGGCTCCTTTCAGAGCACTAATGTTAGGCACTGCCATATCCGAACATATCCTAGAATTGTATTGTGCACATTGCAATGTTCAATGAGTGTTGAAGAGACCAATTATGAATAAACTAAATATAGAATGTATAAGTCGTCTCTTATGAAAATCTCAATATGAATGTTGCAGTCTTGAATAACTAACTATGGATCTTACTGTATCTAAAAGGTTGTTATTTCTTCCTTTACTCTACACCATTACAAAATAGAATATCTAGTATAGATAAATGGGATGTAATCCCACGCCTCTGATAAATGATTCTATTAGCATCCCAAAGTTGGCCCTAGAGGATCGAAGGGTAAAATCCCCTCTCGCCACTCCCACGGCCCCTTTTTGCTAGATATAAAGGACATGAAGAGGTTGGTGTCAAAATAGGTAGCCATATCCGGAGAGATAATATAAAAATGACAAAGCGGTGGTGTGAAAATAAGTAAATCACGGGCTCGAAAACTGTCTTACAGAAAGGGAAGGTGTTAGGCACCCATTCCTCCCTTTCGATCATTCATAGGCAATAAATTGTTCTCCTTGTCCTAAAACATCTAAACATGTGTAAAATGTGTTTGAAGTGAGAGCGTGTATATGTACATGGATAGTGTGTGAGGAACGTAATCATTACGTTTGCATCAAGGAAGAGATGGAAACCTATCATTCCAAGGAGTAAAATTAAAAGAAAAATATATAAAGATAGCCAGAATATGAGTGATGCATCGGATCGTGACTCACTATGATCAAGTGCATACGCATGTCAACAGGAACGCTAACACGTGCATAAATGAATAAAAGTGGCTAAACTGTGAGCAATGCGTTGGATCATGACTTACTATTAAAAAGTGAATACGCATGTCAATGAGACTGCTAAAAAGTAATAAAATGAGTATATAATGTGAGTAATGGGTCGGTTCGTAACTCACTATGAACTAGTGAATACATTTGTCAACGGGACTATTAAAAATGATAATAAGTAATAATAAATAATCTATGAGTAACGCGTCGGATCATGAATCACTATAAATAAGTGAGTACGCATGTTAACGGAGCCGCTAAAAAATGATAAAGTAAGTAAAAGTAGATTAAGTAATATATACGTAGAATAATAATAAGAACAAAGTGAAACAAGGACTCGAATCCCAAAATAATCTCAGGAGGCCTACGTAGTCAAAATCTGCATCAAACTCCATGTAGTTCTAAGTAGGAACAAGGTGGGGTCTAACCCGTAACTCAAATTAGAGTTCCTTTTTTAATTTATAAAAAAAGTGTGCAAGCGTGGTGAAAGTGTGATAAAAGTGAGAAGAAACTCTAATTGAGGGGTTTATAGGATAAACCTCCTTTTGATTTTTTGAGTTTATAAAAATAATTTTGATAGTATATAAATAAAAAAGTGTAATTGTGGTGAGAAAATAAGAATTAACTTGAAAATGCACAAAAAGTAATTAAATATGTGCAATGGCACTGAATTAGTAAAGGAGGATAACGAGGGTTTAGACCTTCTAAGTGATTTGGATTCTGATTTTTGAAAGTTGTGTAATCTAAATTTTTAATGGTGGTAGAGTGGAGAAAAGTGGTGAGGTAAGGGGGTGATGTAATGTAATTTAAGAGAATTATTTTGGGAGTGATGTAATAGGGCTTCCGCACGAATTACAAGGTTCAAGGATCTTGAATGTTGAATTCAGAATTTCTTTAAATGGGGAACCCTAAAAGCCTAAAATGACCAGGCTACCCTTGGGGGTGTAGATTGGCATGGTTGTTGGCCTGCCTATCGGCAGTGCTGCTACTCTTGGCTCCCAAGCAAGGTTTTCTCCCGAGAGCAAGTAGGGGGAGGTGTAAATACAGGCAAGTTGGAATGGATTTTTTGATAAAATGACCATAAAATGCTAATCGTAAGTCTGATTAGTGCACGAATGAGACTATTGGAAAGATGATTTAGAGCTCTATGAAAGTTTTTTGAGTTACTCTCAGGTCTGAGAGTTGACTAAAGTGAAATGCAGCTCGAAAAGAGTTTGATCATTCTCTGGTCAGGGCTTCTGGTTAAAATGGCCATAAAATGCAAAATGTAAGTACAATTCAGGCATGGTCAGGACCATTTAAAAGGCGATTCATATCTTATAAAAGAACGTTGAGATACTCGGGTCCAAGATCTATCCAAAATCAAACAGATCTTGAAAAGTGTGACATCATTCTCCAATTAGGGTTTGAAGGAGGACTTGGGATCCGGGGTTTGAAGTAACTTTATTTGGACTCTATAGAATAATATGGAGGTATTATTATAGGATGTCTATAAAGCCCCTCAATCGGAGAGCTTAGGATAAATGAAGGTTGTCAAAAGATAGACACCCGATAAGGGTTTGTAAGTGTTCTTACATGTGGCACGGGTCCCTCACGTAGTTTATCTTTAAACTAGTATCGCATGCTAAACAAGTGAAACTTTAATTAAATTAAAATGGATTAGAAACATTTTATAGGTTGTTCCATTTCACTTCACACGTAATGCTCGGGTCGGATTAGGTTCACTCATGGGTAACCCATAAATCTGGGTCGGGGCATTATAAATTTTATTAGAGCTTTAGGTTCAAGGTTCGTTTTAGGAGTGACGTGGTGAAGTCGGTAGTGTATCCTTCGACGTCATTGTGGTAGGGCCGGTCATCCTAGTTTGACAATAGTTTAGTTCGTGTCCTCGACGGTGAAGTCGAAGTGGACCGGGTGAGATAACATATAGTGCAAAGCTTTTCGAGAAATTTCCAAAAGAACAATTTCAATGAAATCTTTCAATTTCTTATTTTACTATGTTCAACTCTATGTATTCCTCAATCGGTAGAGTACATTGAATGTGCAGAAATGGCTATAACAAAGTTTCTCTTATTCGTATTAACAGCTACTCTAAGAGGAACGTTTTTATGCGATGTTAATGATTTAATAACTCTCTTTGTAGATCTAGAATGTTTCAGTTTATGCACCTACCTATTATCTGGATATACCAAGAAAGATGCACGGTCTAATGAGGCTACGATGAAATATTTACTCATGGGTAGGGTAAGCTCTTTTATTCTGGTTCATGGTCTCTCTTGGATATATGGTTCTTCCAGGTGAGAGATCGAGCTTTAAGATATATTATTTTTCATATAATAAAAAATACAGATACAGATTCGGGTCATCATTAATCATTTGATATAGTATTTCAATACATCTATGTATGTATCTGTATGTATATAGGGTTATCCTTCATCCTTCCTGAAGTTTCGATGGAAGGATTTCTTTACCAACGTTTAACTTAATGAATAAAACAAGCACAATGCACACAAGCCTAGAATATTAATGATTCTACAAATCAATAGCATTGTTGATGTAAAAAACTAGATTGCTCTAATTATTCAATCACAGATAAATAAATAAGACAAAGATTTTTAAAGTGGTTCGGCTAGGAATAAAGCCTACGTCCACTGTTATGTTATTGCTGAGTGTTTGTGGAATTCTTGATTACAAGTTCTTTCAAGAAATTCCGGTCCCCCTTGAATGAGGATGATACAAGGTATTTATAGCCTTGAGGCTGTACATGAAAGGTTCGATACATTAAATGACATACATATGAAAGGGTAATACATTTAATGCAGAGTGCGTGCCAAGAATATAAGCATTCAATGAATATCTGAACTGTTGATTATCTGGCAATTAATGATACGACCGAGATGCAGCTCGGACCGCCATAGCTGTTCGCTGATCAGGAGTTCCTCGGAACATTAGAGTACCTCGGTGCGTTAGAGTTCCTCGGTGTGATAGAGTTCCTCGGTGTATTCTCGTTGCTCGGAAAGAAGCATGGTTGGTGGGGAAATGATCTTCCTCGCTGCTATTGTGCCACGTAGATTGACACGTGTCTTCGTGTTATTCGTCCACATCAGCATATTAATTTTGGTATCAACAGAAGCCCCCAATGTTTCATATTTCGAATTTTGAGGAGTATGTAACATTCTTTCTCGGTATATGGCAATATTAAATGACCTTCCTGGGTTTCAGGAACATTGTATTCAAATTTCCTTCTTATTTCGCTGTTTTCCGCCTTTTTTATAAGCGCTTCGATCTTCGTGCAATTTTTGTCCTTTTAGCCGCCGGAAGTTCAGTAGTTTCTTTTTGGTAATCATTTCTTTCGCCGCTTCCCAATGCAAAGTATTTAAACTTCTTTGGTAACCATACCATCGTCTACGTTTTCCATTTTCTGCATTCAAGCTTTCTATTCTCTTCTTCTCTCTTGTGCGTTCATCCTTGTTTCCGTTCGTTGCCAACATACCTCCTTTCTTTCTGTAAGATATTCTTCCTTTCTTCTGTATCTCTTTTATTCAATATGGTTTATATTGTGGAGTCTGTTGAGAAATTCCGTTCTGATTTTTCCATTCCTTCGTGGGTAACTCTAGAGGTTCTTTCTGAGCCTTTAGATTACTTTCGATTGGCTGAGGGACATTGGTTCCCCAGTATTTTTGTTGCTGAATGTGGTTTTTCCTTTCCACCAAACCCATTATGTCTTGAGTTTTGTCAATATTTTGATCTTGTTCCTGGGGTCTGCATAAGACGATTGCTGATGAGCATATTAGGTCTGCGTCATATTTGTTACAGTATAGGAGTTACACAACCTCTTATACTGCTCGCCCTGTTGAACCAGCTTCAACTCCAGAAGGTTCATCTTCAGATTCTCATATCCCTTTATCTCAAAGAATGGGCAAGAAAAGAGCTCCTCCTGCTCTATTTGATGAAATTTCTTCTGCTGTTGGAGCCAAGAAAGGCAAAACTGATGTCCCAGAAGGGACTAAAAAAGTAGATGTTGGGTCCTCCAAAGCGGCCGAGAAGCCCCCAGTGGCCCCGAGCAAGAAAAATGCTCCTGCAGATGTAATTACAATCTCCCCGACCAAGACCTATCTGGTTGAAGGTTCTGACCGCCCGTTGAAGAGATTGAGGAAATCATCCTCGGTTACTCCGGCTGAAACTGCCTCTTCTTTACCTGCTAGTGGTACTGATGTTCCAAACATCATTCTTCCAAGCTCTGCAATGAGCTCGGTTGTACCCGAGGTCCATGGTCTTGATGAAAGAATTCCTAGGGATACGCTGACATCCCTAGCTGCTCGTCACCTTGCTTCAGTAAGTTTCTCATACTTATGATTTCTCTTTCTTTCTCTGAAAGCTTGCATTTTGTATTGACTCTGCTCTTTCTCTCATCTTTCAGCTGGTGAATTATTTTAATAACATTGTGAAGAAGGATGAGGCTATCAAAGCTTCAAGCTCCTCGTCCTGTGTAGATGATGCTTTTTTGGGTTTGACCCAGTCTTTAAAAATATCTCGTCAACAGCATATTGACGAAAAAGCTGTTTGGGAGAAGAAATTAGCTTTGGTTGAGGCTGAGAAGGTGAAAATGGCCGAAACCTCCAAGAATTTGGAGGAGAAAGTTAAAGTTTTGGAGGTTAAACATCAGGACTCTGATGATAAGTTGAAGAAGGCAGAGGAAGAATTATCTACTCTGCGAGATATCAAGGTCAAGAAAGAGGAATTGGAGGTGAAACTCTCCTCGGAGAGATTGAGGAGAAAGGTCGCAATCAAGAAACATTTCAGTGCTGGTTGGGAGAAAGGATGGGAGAGAGGGATAGCTGCAATGACATCCCAAGTCCAATATGGGAAGTCGAAATACTTCCATGAAGGCTGGGTAGCTGCTCTGCAAGAGCTAAAGGTCCAAGACGATTCTGATCTATTCCAACAACATCTCCCTGGTCCTCCTCCACCAATTGTGGAAGAAGAAGAAGATGAGCCTGCCTCAGATGAGTCTTCTATGGCTATGGGTGATCAAGTTTCTGCCTCTCAACCCTCTGCCACCGAGGACGTTTCTTCCATGCCTCCTCCTCCCGAGAAGATTCCTACCGATCAAGCTGTTGTTACCACCGAGCAACCGAGCTCCTCGTCCCAGCCTCCCGAGAAAGTCTTGGGGGACAAGTAAAAGGTGTGAAGTTGTTCGGTATCATTTCTATATTTCGTTGTAATCGAACAATGTAACTTTTTGATGATCTAATAAAATATATCTTTGCTCATCTCTGTTGTTGATGATTTATATTTGTTGATTGTTGTCTTTTTCTCGTCTTTAGTTTGTTGCTAGAATGGAATTGATCTCTTCACATGATACCGAGCTGATGCAACAATGTCACCAATACTATAAGGCTGGTCATACAATCCTTAGTACATCAGAAATTGTCGACATCCTTGGTCACGGTGCCTCAGAACAAGCAGTTGAGGCTTACCGGTATCTGAAGGATTTGCTTGATAGATCTGTGGCCAATAATGTGGCATATTACGAACTGATCGAGGAACTTCATGGTTCCATAGAGGATCTCCAAGGTCAGCACAATGAATCAATGGCTTTGTTACACAAAGATTATGAAAATAGATACCAACAACTTTCTTCTGAAACAGGCCATAAGAAGATCATTGATGGATATGATATTAGGGAAAGGACCCTAAAAGGTGAAGTTGAAGCTTGCAGGCAGATTGCCGAGATCCTGGAACAAGAAAATAATAATTTACAGAAAAAATTGGCTCAATATGAATCTGCTGCTTCATCTTCTACTGCATTAATACCAGTTACTGATGAAGGCTTCTCGTTCTTAGAGGTCAAAAACGCCAAACTAAGGCAAGAGCTGGAGGACTTAAGAAGATCTGCCATTTCTGGAACTGCTCGGGGACGAGGAAGAGGTTCTCGGGGGCGAGGAAGAGTCCTCAGCCAAAATGTTGAAGAGGCTCGCACTCAGTCTACTCTGGAAACTCAAGCATTCCAGTTGAAAGTAAAAGACCGTGCTCTGACTGAAATGTCCAATAAAAATCTGTCTCTGGAAGATCAGCTTACATCGACGAAATCTGCCTTGCATAATAAGGATCTTTTTGCCAAAAGCCTTCATGAACAATTGGAGAGATTAACCTTCCAATTCCATAAACAGCCAAGGGAATTCTGGATGGCAGGATACAATGAAGCCCTTGTTCACCTGGATGCTCGTATTGAACATGCCAACAATGAAGGTTACAAGCAAGGATGGTTGAATGCACTGGGTGTGTTAAAATTGGAGCAAGGGCATTTTTTATGGGATTATCATGCTCCATCATTATTAGACCTGCCTGTACCACCTTTCAAATTGAACATGGCATGGATCCCAGCTCGTTCCATTCCTCGCAGCCTAATTTCAAAATACCTTGGTGATTATAGCCTTCATTCCCAAGTTGAATTATCTCGTCCTGAGCATCTCTTGGATACACCTTCTGTTATGAACGTCAGAATGCTCAGAGACGTTAATTTCATCAATTCTCCCCTTTGCCTAGAAGACCCTCCTGCCGGCGAGGAGCCTGCTTCACAAAATAAAGGAAAGAAACCAATAGAATAGGTTTTCAATGTAACAGTTAGTACATTTATGTAACTTGTAATTTATTCTAGATTAATGAAAAGATTTTCATTTTCTGTTTGCCAATTTTGCTATTGTCTTGTGTTTATCAAACACCTTTATATTTGCACATATGTATCTGTTAAAAAGATAACAATAATATTGTTCATTAAGCAACTTAATAAAAAGTTACAAGTATTAGTAATGTTTCTCGATCACTTAATAATAAAGTAATGAGTAAAAATGTTCAAACTGTTTCCAACCAACCAAGGTGGGTGAATAATGTTTGTCGACCAATTACAGTTGATGGGTTTTTATCCCCGACCAGCTATACTTGGTTCAATTATAAAAATGCGTCCGACCAACTAAGATCAATAATTTGTCCTCGCCGACCAACTACAGTTATTGGGTTTTTATCCCCGACCAACTATACTTGGTGTATTTTTTGAATATTTTGTTCTTCAAAGAACTCTTTGTAATAATATTACCTCCCGACCAACATAAGTTGTAATATGAGAGTATATTTTTATCTTACCAACCGTAATTGATCACGCTGGTGTAGCTGGTGTACACCTTTTAACCAAAGGAATATTTTTGGCTCCTTAGAGCTGTCCTCCTAATCAAAGGAGGTTGGCTACTTATAGCACTTTTTGGCTCCTTAGAGCTGTCCTCCTAACCAAAGGAGGTTGGCTACTTATAGCACTTTTGCTCCGTAGAGCTGTCCTCCTAACCAAAGGAGGTTGGCTACTTATAGCACTTTTGCTCCGTAGAGCTGTCCTCCTAACCAAAGGAGGTTGGCTACTTATAGCACTTTTGCTCCATAGAGCTGTCCTCCTAACCAAAGGAGGTTGGCTACTTATAGCACTTTTGCTCCGTAGAGCTGTCCTCCTAACCAAAGGAGGTTGGCTCCTTAGAGCACTTTTGTTGTGTAGTGTATTACACTAGTATTCCCCAAAAAACTTTCAACCAGAAAGAAAATGGCGAAACATCCTCGTTTTATTCATAATGAAAGAAATGCTTTACATTTGACATCACTGATAATACTTGCGCAGGTGTTCAGCATTCCATGCGTTCTTAAATTCCTCTCCTTCTAGAGTTGCTATTCTGTAAGTTCCTGGTCGAACAACCTCTGTAACTCGGTAAGGTCCATGCCAGTTTGCTTCCAGTTTATTCTGCTTCTGAATGACCTTCTTTAGCACATAATCCCCCTCTTTTAGATCACATTTCTTTACCCTTTTGTTGTAAAACAGAGCTGTTCGTTGTTAATAAGCAGCATTCCTAATGGCTGCCTCTTCTCTGACTTCTTCGAGCATATCCAAATCCAGTCTTCTCATCAAATCACTGATCGGAGAATTGAAATTTAACACCCTGTGTGTTGGTAGGCCCAACTCGGCAGGTATCACAGCCTCACTTCCAAATGCTAGCATATATGGTGATTCTCCTGTTGCTGCTCGGGGAGTTGTTCGGTAAGCCCACAAAACTGACTGTAGCTCATTAATCCAATTTGCTTTAGCCTCACTTAACCTCTTCTTCAACCCATTTAGTAATGTTCTGTTCATCACCTCAGTCTGTCCATTGCTTTGGGGATGGCCTGGTGCTGAATGAAACTTCAAGACGTTCGACTGATGACAATAAGCAGCAAATTCTTCATTATCAAATTGCGTTCCATGGTCTGTGATGAAATCATGGGGGAGACCATATCGACAAATGATATTCTTCCATATGAACTGATACACCTTCTCGTACGTCATATCAATTATTGGTTCAGCTTCCACCCACTTAGTAAAATAGTCTACTGCCACGACGAGATACTTGAACCTTCCTCGGATCGTCGGCAGTGGTCCAACCAGATCAATTCCCCACATGGAAAATGGCCAAGGTGATGTTATGGGTGTCAACAATGCCTGTGGAGTTCTTCGGATGGAGGAAAAACGTTGGCATTTGTCACACTTCTTAGCATAGGCTATACAATCAGCCCTCATCGTCGGCCAGTAGTATCCCTGTGTCATTACCCTTTGCAAAAGTGTCCGACCTGCTACATGAGCACCACAAGATCCTTCATGAATTTCTTCAATCAATTCTTTGACTTCTGATGGATGCACACATCTCTGCAAACCTGCCATAATTCCTCGTCTATACAAAACACCATTAGTTAACACATACCGAGCAACTTTATACTTCAATTTCTTGGCAGCTAGTTTGTCCTCCGGCAATTCTCCTTCTTCAATGTATGCTCTGATAGGATCCATCCAAGATGGTCCTAAATCAAGGGTAATAATCTTCACCGTCAGATCTTCTTCTATGCTCCGACTTTCTAATATTTCAATTGGTATTGTTCTTCGCAGCTCGGTGCGCGTAGCTGACGCTAGTCGGGCCAATGCGTCTGCTCTAGCATTCTCCATTCTCGGTATCCTCACCAATTGAATAGCATCAAATTCTGTCAATAACTCCATCACTTTTGCATGGTACTTCACCATTAACTCTCCCTTCACTGCATATATTCCCATCATTTGATTCACAATTAATTGAGAATCACTGAAAACAATTACTTGTCATGCCTCCATAACTTTCGCCAAATGAAAACCTGCTATCATAGCCTCATATTCAGCCTCATTATTGGAAGCTTTGAATTGGAATCTCAAGGCATACTCCATATCAATATCATCTGGAGAGTTTAAAACAATCCCTGCTCCACAACCAGCCGTGCAAGATGATCCATCTACATATAATCTCCATGTATGTAACTCGTCTTCAAATTTCTTATCTGTTAGAGTTCCTCGGTGAAATATCATCTGTTTTCTTTCATCATCCTCGGGTATCCTTCGTTCCTCGTTGGTCATTTGTTCGCGCCCTTCTACCAATCGGAGTTGGTCGGGGTTTGAATATGATGATTTTTCTACATCCACAAGTCCTTTTACCAACCTTGGTTGGTCTGGATCTGTGTCTGTTGATCCTGTATCGTCCACAGGTAGGTCAGCAAGCACCTTTTGCTCCTCGGGGGTATCAGGATATGTGAACTCTGCTATAAAATCTGCCACGGCTTGCCCCTTCAACGATGATCTGGGTTCATACACAATATCATATTCACCGAGCTCTATTGCCCAGTACATCAATCTTCCTGATTTTTCTGGCTTGTGAAGGGCTTGTCTTAACGGCATGTCGGTATACACAATGATGGTATGGGCTTGGAAGTATGGCCTCATTCTTCTACTTGCTTCAATTAATGCCAGTGCCAATTTTTCCAGCTTTGGGTATCTGATTTCCGCACCTCGGAAGGCCTTGCTTGTGTAATAAATTGGCTTCTGGACTCCATTCTCCAATCTGATCAACGCCGAGCTAACTGCATTTTCTGATACTGCCAAATACAAGTACAGCTTCTCTCCAGTTATTGGCCTAGACAACAATGGTGGGGCTCCCAAATACTTCTTCAAATCTTGAAAGGCTTTCTCACATTCATCAGTCCACTCAAAACTTTTTCGCAGTGTTTTGAAGAATGGGAGGCATTTATCAGTTGCTCTGGATACAAATCTGTTGAGGGCTGCAACTCGTCCGGTAAGACTCTGTACTTCTTTCCTCGTCGTTGGGGATCGCAGCCCTAAAAGAGCTTTGATCTTTTCTGGATTTGCCTCAATACCTCGTTGGTTGACGATGTATCCGAGGAACATTCCTTCTCGTACTCCAAAGGTACACTTCGTCGGGTTAAGCTTCATTTGGTATTTATCCAGTTGATCAAAAGTTTGACTCAAGTCAACCAAATGATCTGCAGCTCTCTTGCTTTTGGTGAGCATGTCGTCGACATAGACCTCCATATTGCGGCTGATTTGTTCGGTAAAAACCTTGTTCATCAACCGCTGATATGTTGCACCTGCATTTTTTAAACCAAAAGGCATAACATTATAACAATAAGTTCCCCTTGGGGTAATAAAAGAAGTACTTTCCCTGTCTTCAGGTTTCATTTTGATCTGGTTGTAGCCAGAATAAGCATCCATGAAGCTGAGTAGCTCGTGTCCCGAGGTAGCATCCACTAGTTGATCAATTCTGGGCAATGGAAAATGATCTTTTGGACATGCCTTGTTGAGATCAGTAAAATCAACACACATTCTCCATTTGTTGTTCTTCTTCTTTACCATCACCACATTTGCCAACCAATCTGGATATTTCACATCTTCAATGAATTGGGCTTTCTGGAGTTTCTCGACCTCCTCTTGTATGGCCTGGTTCTTCTCGGGACTAAACACTCTTCTTCTTTGCTTCACAGGCTTGATCTCCTTATTCACATTGAGTTCATGACATAAGAAGTTTGGATCTATTCCTGGCATGTCTTCATGACTCCAAGCAAAAGTATTCTTCCTGTTTCTCAAGAAAGTTATCAACTCCTGTTTTATTGAAACATCCAACGACGATCCTATCTGAGTTACTCGTTCAGGATGCTCGTCGTCCAGGATAACAATTTCTGTAGATTCCACAACCTGCCCTTTTACGAGTTGAGATTCATCCCTAGGGTCAAGAGTTTCAATTTCTGCGCCTTCCTCCACTTGGTAAGTAGTAGTCTTTTTCTTTGACTCTTCAAGTTCCTCTTGCTCGGCAGACGAATAATAGCATTCCCGAGCTACTTTTTGATCACCTTTCATAATTCCTACTCCAAAATTCGTTGGGAATTTCAAACACTGATGTACTGTAGATGGAACTGCTTCGAACTTCTTCAATCCAACTCTTCCCATGATGATGTTGTAGGCGGACTGCACATTCTTATCCATCACAAAAAAGCGTATTCTTTCTGTTCGACAAGCAGGTCAAGTTCCAATGAGTATATCCAACTTGATCGTCCCAAGTGGAAAAACTTTCTCGCCAGCAAAACCTAGAAGGGGTCTGTGATAAGGTTCCAATTGAGATAATTTTAAATTCAAGCTGTCAAAGCATGAATAGTACATGATGTCTACCGAACTACCATTGTCTACTAACACCCTTGAAATGACCACATCCTTCATCCTTATTTTGATCACCAAAGGATCATCATGAGGGTAAAGAACACCTGCCAGGTCGTTTTTTGAAAAACCAATCACTAGCTTCTCTTTGTTTACCTTCCTCGGACGATCATCCTCGGCCAGGTTTATTCGCTGAATATACGAACAAGCTTGAGCCTCTCCGAGGTAAGCTTTTCTTTCTGCAGTAAGGTCTCCTCCTCCTGCATCTCCTCCTGTAATAACATTACAATCAAATGACCCAAAACGTATGGAAAATACCTCTCGTTCAGGTTTCCTTGGCTTCTCGGGAAGATCGGGGTCATCATCTGGATCCTCTTCATGGTCCCTCCTCTTTTTCTCCTCTGCACGACGAGGAGATCTAGATCTCTCTCTAGTTCTATCATCATTCTTCCTTTCACCTCTGCGATCTACATACTTTGATAATTTTCCTCTTCGGATGAGTGTTTCAATCTCGTTCTGAAGGGCTATACAATTTTTGGTCATATGGCCATGATCTTTGTGAAACTCGCAATATTTGGCCTTATTCCTCAGGTCGGGATTTGTCTTCAGTTTCTCTGGCCACTTGATTTCCTCGTTATTCCTGATTTCTTCCAAAACATGATTAATACCCATTTTCAATGGAGTATAATTATCATACTTCTTTAGGACTTCCAACTTCATCCTGTTATTCCTGGAATGTTTGTCACCACCATTACCTTTCTGATCTTTCTTCTTAGAGTTGTCGACCTCCACTTTAACTTCTTTATCCATATTCTTCTTCGCAGCAATAGCCTCCTCGGCATTCATGATTTTGGCCGCCTTTGCCATCAACTTCGACATATTTTTAGGTGGATCTTTGGCCAAAGTGTAGTACAGCTTGTTAGGCAGCAAACCACTCATCAGAGCAGTGATTGCTATCTTTTCTTCATAATCTATGACTTCCAACTTCTCGTTATTGAAACGAGTTATGTAATCTCTAGTACTTTCACCTGATTTTTGTCTAACACTTAGCAAGTGTGCTACTCGCTTTACCGGCTTTGCTCCAAAACAAAAATTGCCAATAAACAACTCGGCTAACTGAACAAAAGTTGAAATCTTACCCCGAGGAAGATTATTGTACCATATCTGTGCAGATCCGGTAAGAGTTCCCGAGAATGCTCTACACCTCATCTCGTCGGGGACAGCGTAGATATCTGCAGCAGCTTGGTATTGTTCTATATGAAGTACGGGATCTGTCTTTCCATCGTACTTGGGGGTCACTACAGGTGCTTTGAATTTTGACGGTGTAGGGAAATCCACAATGGCTTGCACAAAAGGTGTTCCTTGAACAAAAGTTCTCTGTAAGGGGTTCCTCGCCTTAGCCATTTCTCCCAGTCTATCCTCCAACCGTTGGATGGAACCTTTCCATGCTTCATTCCCTTCCTCGGGCCGCTTAGTTCGAGCAACTGAGTGTTCTGACGTAGCTTCCTGAGATTTATCTCGACGAGTAGCTGGTCATGATTGTGTTGATCCTTCTCTCAAACCTGATGATGGCCGAAAACTTTTTGACGGAGCTCTAGGTGGATTCATATTCCTCCTTGGTCCTAATCGACTGAAAGGAGACGCCCTGCTTAATCTTTCCAAAGCGCTGGTTCTTTCTGGAGAGAGTGTGACATGTTGATCTGTATCCGTAGCCCGTATCGATGATGTTCGCCCAGGTTGATACGTAGAATCAGTAGACTCCCCATTGCGATATGACCCAGTACGTCTTGATTGTGATTGCCCACGATCACTCCTATACCCTGAATAGGTAGGTGCACCGCCTTGAAGAGTTTGAATGAGTTGCCTCACATATTCTTGCATGGCGGTTTGTCCTTGAGCCAGATTCGTCATAATTCCAGCCAGATCTGGGGATTCAGATGGATTTGGAAGATTTCCAGTATTTCCAACATTTCGATTACTGGATTCTGGATTATCTTCCATTGGTGATAAATGATTTTTATGAGAAACGATAATAACAGTCGCTTCCCACAGACGGCGCCAATCTGTTGATGTAAAAAACTAGATTGCTCTAATTATTCAATCACAGATAAATAAATAAGACAAAGATTTTTAAAGTGGTTCGGCTAGGAATAAAGCCTACGTCCACTGTTATGTTATTGCTGAGTGTTTGTGGAATTCTTGATTACAAGTTCTTTCAAGAAATTCCGGTCCCCCTTGAATGAGGATGATACAAGGTATTTATAGCCTTGAGGCTGTACATGAAAGGTTCGATACATTAAATGACATACATATGAAAGGGTAATACATTTAATGCAGAGTGCGTGCCAAGAATATAAGCATTCAATGAATATCTGAACTAGTGATTATCTGGCAATTAATGATACGATCGAGATGCAGCTCGGACCGCCATAGCTGTTCGCTGATCAGGAGTTCCTCGGAACATTAGAGTACCTCGGTGCGTTAGAGTTCCTCGGTGTGATAGAGTTCCTCGGTGTATTCTCGTTGCTCGGAAAGAAGCATGGTTGGTGGGGAAATGATCTTCCTCGCTGCTATTGTGCCACGTAGATTGACACGTGTCTTCGTGTTATTCGTCCACATCAGCATATTAATTTTGGTATCAACAAGCATCATGATAAAATGAGCATAACTAGGATTCATTGTCATTGTGCAAACTCTTTAATATTTCCATCCAAACTCCCGCAAAATAAAATTATTTTCTTTCCTTTTGAATGAACATATCAAACTAAAATAATTGGGCCCTTTTTGGCGTATTATTCCTTTTATTGCCTTAATTTTTTTTTTTGGGGGGGGGGGGCTCTTTTCAAACGGTGGCTTTCACGACGAGTTCATTATACTCTCGCAGCCCTTTCCCGTGTACACTCATAATTTTTTCAATATTAAACAAATCCTCACGTGAAATGGTTCTTACAGGCACAAATCCTCCACAGTCAAATAAATATATAAATGAAGAGATTTATAGGAGAACATCTCACGAAGCTCAAATCTACATCATGAAGTCAAAATCCAATAAGCTCGTGCTTGTGTGTGTGGAGGCATAAACAAAGTTGAATCCATAAAGCAAGTCAAGTTCGAAACAACTCCATAAACATGGTTAAGATCAATCTAAGCATCTAAAGTCGAAACCAAATTCCCTAGCCACATGGAAATTGCATAGTGAATTGGATTCAAACACACCAATATTCCACACTAAATGTGTAAAACTAAAATGCACAAAGAACCGAAAATCTTTTGGAATTTTTGAAAATCTTTTTCAAAAAAAAAATCTTTTTGTATTTTTCAAATATGAATTAATAAATAAAAATACAATACAACAAGTACACATATCATAACACTAGTAAGATATATATTATGAAGAAAAGACTAGCATATGACAAACAAAATCATGCAAGTAATCATCCATAAGAAATAGCATGTAATGCATCACATGAAAGCATGTGAGACTCAACCTATCTAGCATTTAGCATCTTCAAAATAGATTTTCCAAACCAAAAAGGTGTGTACCTAACTCTAGGGGTTATGGGAACCAATAGGATACTATCCTTAAACTTCCTAGGTCCTCTTCCAAGATCAAAACAAAAATGCCTAAGGTGACCTTTCCTACCACAATGTAAACATATGTAAACACGAGGAATGTTACCTAAGGTGTGACCTTTTCAAATATCCTTGGTTTATGTTGGCCTTCTAAAATGAACAATGGTCTTGGGTTTGACAATGGAAGCATTAGAACAAGACAAGCCATTACCATCACTACCCAAACTACGCGAGTCTTTTAAATCATCTTTTAACTTCAAAATTTTAGACTCAAGCAAATAATTATACTCTTCCAATTTTAGGGACTCCTTCTTTAAATTATCAATCATACCTAGAAGGTTATCACGCTCACCCTCAATTAAACCAAACTTATCCCTACGAGTCTTCTCATGTGCCTTAAAATCATTAATCAAAATATTTTTATCATCTTGGGCACAAACACAAACCCTACAATTTTTCAAGCCCTCTAATTCTTTTTCTAAAACGAGGACTCTATCATCACTCTCCTTTTTTGACATTTTTAAAGAATTAAAGTCATCGTATAAAGCACCAAACTTCTCACGAACGATATCTCTTTGATTTTGAACAGTTTCCAAAAGTTTCAAAATATTTTTAAAACGATTTTTAAGAAATTCAATTCCTTCGCCAAACTTCAAATTCAAATAAGAATCCATTGAGATAAACAAACCCAAGCACAAAAGAGATGAATAAACAACCACCCAAAAAGAAGGTAAATAAGATCAAACACATTAACTTAGTACAACCTGCTCTGATACCAATTTGAGAAAGAGGGATGTGATACCAACTTATGGAATTTGAAAATTTCTAATTTATTAAACTTATTTAATTAGAGTCAATATTCAAACCAATTTTAATTAACCCTAAGCATGCATCTGAGTGATTTATTAAATAAAGTATACAATGACAGATTAAGGGAAAATCAAATTTAGGATAAATTACCGCAAGGCAAAAACCTTTTATTCCGCTAATAACTTGAAAATCGCAACTTACGCACATACAAGTGAAATCAAACAACGAATTTTTGCAGAAATCGACAAAGACCACAACCTTCGACTTAGCAATGATCCCCTTGAGAACCACAATGGACTACAGCCTTCCATTAGCCTCATCCTTCATTTTCAGCAGTGAATCCCTGCAAGTATCACAAGTCAGCAATGGAGATCCTCTCCACAAAATGTGTATGCGAAGATACAAAAGTTTCTAGGGTTCTAAATTAATTCACAAGAACAAAATTCAAGGATACTTTTAAAATAGTTTTTGCAACATAAAAAATGAAGAAATTTTGTATCATATATGTAGTTTTGTCTTCGCAAAAGTCTTAGGCAATCTGAACACGAAACAAGTATTTATAACAACTTTGAGTCGTAGGGTCATTCGAATGATCTTATGATGTTGTTTGAACAACAAATTAATGTCGTTATAAGAACTTTCAATGTCATTTGAACAACATTCAGATGTTATTTGATGGCCTAAGAAATGACCTAAGGAACGACTTTAAAAAAACAAAACAGCACAAGGTCGTTTGAACCAGGGAAGAAACGACATTAAAACTTTTTTTAAAATCGAAATTTATTATTAAAAAAGAAAAGGACCTGTTCATATTTAGTAAAAATAAACATCCCAAATATAATAGCATGAATTAACTCAAACTCTAAATCGTTTTATACCTTTTGGGATGTCGGGAAGTCTTCAAATTTGGAGATGATTAAGTTCGGTTCGTCTTCTCGATACGTAGTGATTTGCAACGAAATTCGTCAAACTAGCCTAAAGCTATGCTATAAACAAATATAGAAAAAATGTTCTTACAAATCTCCCCCTTTGCCTATCCCGATACAAAACAAACAAAATGACCAAACACCAAATTAAAATCAAAATCTTCTATGACAAGAATACTAATACCCCTCCCAACCCTATAACGGAATGGCATAAGTCTGTTTGTCTTCAAACACTTCTTCTTCTTACCTTAATATTCTTAAGCCATGATAAAGTTTGGGAAATCTACACGCATGAAACAAGAAACATATACCTTTGTGACGCATCGAGTTTGAAACAAAATAAAGCTCATAAATAAATACTCTCCTATAATTCAAACTCATCAAAAACTCCATTTTAATTTGCTCTCCTCATTTGTTTTTACCCTAAACAAACAAATGTACAAAGAAGTTGAAACAAGGAACATTATATGCAAAGCATCACAACGAAGAAAAGATATCATCACAAAAGTTCTAAATCAAACATGTGTAATGATCATCTCAAAGGCAAACACAACTAACTATTTTTTAAACTTCTCAATTTTCTCAAAAGATGTAAAACTTACAAAAATATCATACAATACCATATATAATATATGAAAAATATATGAAATCAAATCTGTCAGATATATATAGATATAAACGACCACAAAACATGACATAAACACATAAGCTTTATACACTAGCATAGTAACGATATGTCTTAGCATGTGGAATGGAATGAATGGGTGTGAACTAGTAACAAAAGATTTATAACCCAAATACTCAAATAAGTTCAAGAAGTTCTAATTGACTGCAAAACTTTATCAAACTAAGATTTAGCCTCAATTGACAAATAAATTTGAACTGAATGAACAAAACAACCACAATGCACACAAGCCAAGAATACTAATGATTCTACAAATTAATGACGTAAGGACACAATGAGCATAACCAGGATTCATTGGCATTTTGCAAACCCGTTGATATTTCCATCCAAACTCCCTCAAAATATAATTCTTTTATTTTATTTTGAGTGAACATATCAAACTAAACTAATTGGCTCATTTTTGGCATATTATTCCTTTTATTGCCTTACTTTTTTCTTGGGCTCTTTTCAAATGGTGGCTTTCAAGAAAAGTTCATTATACTCTCGCAGCCCTTCCCGTATACACTAATAATTATTCAACATTAAACAAATCCTCATGGACAACGGTTCTTACATGCACAAATCCTCCATAGTCAAATAAATATGAAGATGAAAAGATTGATAGGAGAACATCTCACCAAGATCAAATGAACATCATGAAGTCAAAATCCAATAAGCTTGTGCCTGTATATGGGGAGGCACAAACAAAGTCAAATTCATAAAGTAAGTCAAGTTTAAAACAACTCCATAAATATGGTCAAGATCAATCTAAGCACGTAAAATCATAACCAAATGTTCTATTCAGATGGAAATTGTGTAGTGAATTGGATTCAAACACACTAATATGCCACACTAAATGTGTAAATCTAAAATACACAAAGAATCGAAAATCTTTTTGAATTTTTCCAAAAAAAAAAAATATTTTTGTATTTTTCAAAAATTATATTAGCTAAAAAACTTTTTGTGCTTTTCAAATATGACACAATAAAGAAAAATATATTACAAAAAGTACACATTTCATAACACTGGTAAGATATATATCATGAAGCAAAGACTAGTGTATGACAAACAAAATCATGCAAGCAATCATCCATAAGAAATATCATGTGACGCATCATGTGCATTCATGTGAGACTCAACTAATCTAGAATTTAGCATCTCCAAAATGAATTTACTAACCCAAACAAACCTAACTCGAGGGGTAATGGTAACCGACAGGACACTATCCTTAAACTTCCTAGGACCTCATCCAAGATCAAAACAAAAATGCCAAAGGTGAACTTTCCTACCACAATGTGAACATGTGTAAACGCAAGGCATGTTACCTAAGGCGTGACATTTTATAACGTCCTTGGTTTTGGTGGACCCTATAAAACAAACAATGGGTTGTCTTTGACAATGGAAGTATTAGAACAATATGTGCCATTACCATCACGACCCAAACTACTTAAGTCTTTTAAATCATCTTTTAACTTCAAAGTTTTAGACTCAAGCAAAGAATTATACTCTTCCAATTTTAGGGACTCCTTCTTTAAACTATCAATCATACCTAGAAGGTTATCACGCTCACCCTTAATCAAAACAAACTTATACCTAAGAGTCTTCTCACGTTCCTTAAAATTATTAATCAAAATATTTTTATCATTTTTGGCACAAACACAAACCCTAGAATTTTTCAAGTCCTCTAATTCTTTTTCTAAAACAAGGAATCTATTATCACTCTCTTTTTTGTCCACTGTTAAAGAATTAAAGTCATTAAATAAAGCACCAAACTTATCACGAACGATATCTCTTTGATTTTGAATAATTTGCCAAACTTCCAAAATATTTTTAAAACAATTTTCAAGAAATTCAATTCTTACGGCAAACTTCAAATTAAAATGAGAATCCATCGAGAGACACAAACACAAGCACTAGAGCGATGAATAAAAAACTACCCAAAAAGTAGGTAAATAAGATTAAACATAAAAACTTAGTACAACCCGCTCTGATACCAATTTGAGAAAGCGGGATGTGATACCAATTTATGGAATTCACAAATATTTAATTTATTAAACTTATTTAATTAGAGTCAATCTTCAAACCAATTTTAATCAACATTAAACATGCATCTAATTGATTTAATAAATAAAGCATGCAACACAGATTAAGGGAAAATCAAGTTTAGGAAAAATCCCCGCAGGGTAAAAACCTTTTATTCCACTAATAACTTGCAAATCACAACTTACACACTTACAAGTTAAATACAACAACGGATTTTTGCAGAAACACCCAAATATCATATCCTTCAACTCAAAAATTATTCCCTCGAGAACCATAGTGGACTGCAGCCCTCCGTTAGCCTCGGCCTTCATCTCGAGTAGTGAATCCTTATAGGTATAACAAGTCAGCAATAGAGATCCTCTTAACAAAAGGTGTACGCAAAGATACAAAAAATTTTAGGGTTCTAAAGTAATTCACAAGAAAAATATTCATTAAAGCTTTGTTGTGAATTAACTTACTTTTTCAATATAAAAAGAGAAAAACTTTTGTATCAGATATGCAGCTTTGTTTTCGCAAAAGTCTTAAACAATCTGATCATGAAACAGGTATTTATAAAAAATTTAAGTCCACTGGTCCTTAGAACAATTTTGTGATGTCGTTTGAACGACAAAGTAATGTTGTTAGAACCACTTTCTTTCAGATTCATTGTATTCCTTCAATTTCGATAGTTGAGGATTGTATTCCTCTAGTTCTAATAATCGAGGACTGTGTTCCTTCGATTTCACTAGTCAGTGATTGTGTTCCCTCAATTATAGTATCATGGGATGGTATCGTGTTGTTGTTACGACACGGTTTGGCTCAGTTAGAGTGCGGTAGGACCTGGCGTGGTCAATGCATCTCGAAAACTGGGTGCACCCTTATAAGAAGTGTCCCTTAGTTTTTACTCAAGTTCCATGTATATGTGGTGGCACATTATGCCGCGTGGTTTGCTCTTAATATCCATTTTCCTTAGGATTAGTGATCTTATGGATTGGTCGGCATGGAGATTAGTGTCTTTAGTTGTAAAGCGTGGGATTTGAGTATATCATAACGTGTCAGAACTCGAGGAAACATAGCAGGTAGTGTTGTTTTGCCTCAGTGAGGGGATTGGTGTAATACTCGGGTCCGTGATCCATGGTTGGATGCCTAGATTGATCCTTGGATTCATAGGAGTATCCTGCGGAAGGCATTATTTGGACTCCTAGAGTAGTCCTAAGTTCGTGGAAGGACCTTGTGGAATTACCAATTGGACGTGACTTAGTTGCTATGTCATTCCTCAGAGTAAATGAATAGAGTAGTGAAGTTAGTATCAAGTTTAAGTAAATTTGTGTGTTTAGGATGACCTAGGAATTTGAGGAGACTCGGGATATGTGGTCTTAAAAATTGAAATAAATTACACTGATGGATTGGGTCTTAGTTGTATGTTATTTTACTCTTAAATGAGTCTCGATCACTAGAGAGTGTCATCTCGGTAGATGTGCCAGTATGCCTTGGGTGTTAGTAAGGAAGCCTTAGGACTTAATTGTGAGTGATCATCGAGTGCGTGGAGAGTCGAGGATTTTTATGACTTTGATGGCTAGCCTAATGGTAAGCATTATAATATGTTGCATGTTGATTTCTTTGGTGAGAGCCCCTTGTGAAAGGATGTGTGATGACTTCTTAGTGACTGGGGATTTCGATGACCTAGACTTGAAAAATCCCTATAAGTCAAAATAAGAGTTGATAACCTCCAGGATCTTGAGGAATTGATGGATTGAGAATTTCAAGGAAAAAATTCCCTGAGGAGGTAAGAATGTAACACCTGCCCCACGGTTTTGACTGTACTCATGTAATTTGGTGGCATATTGTGACCTAATTGGGCTTTAGACTTTGTAAGATAAATTATGGGTCAAATTTGGGTAATATCATGGCCTCGATGCAATTAATTGGATTAAAATGGCCTTATATTTAATTTGAATGAAAGTCAGGGCTTTCGAACGAAACCCATAGTCGTTTGAATGAGATTCAAATATCCTTAGAATGATGCTTCAAACGACATTCCAATGAAAATCACATGTTCGCATTCACAACCTCGTTAGATTCTCGTTAGATTCTCATTAGAACCTCGTTCGAACGAGATCTAAATCTCGTTAGAATCTCGTTTTAACATGAACGAAATATCATTTGAACGAGAAAACGTTGTCAAGATATGGACCATTGGATTTGACACATGTCACACTCCCACACTGTAGATTAATTCAGGATTAAGATTTGGGGCATTTCTAGAATTTAACCTCGAAGGGCATTGGGAGTATTTAAGTGATGATTTGGCCCATTGTAGGGCATCTCTCTCTCTATCTCTCTAAGCACTTGGAGTTTCATGACCACCCAACCACCTTCCACCACTCTAGCACCACCACCCATCAGCTCTAAACCACCATACTTTTACCCATTTTCCACCACATTTAAGCCTATAAAACCCATCTACACCATTATTGGGCAAGAAGTAAATTCATGGAGATTTCGTTGGGGATTTTTGGATAAGAAAAGAAGAAGAAATTATGGAATTTGAAAGGGGGGGTTCTTGGAGATATCAAGGAGCAAGCTTGTTGCGGTTAGGAAACCTCTTTAAGGCCACCTTATGAGGTGGGAGGTTTTCATCTTCTTCTACATTTCCTCCCCCATTGTTGAATCTTCCTTTGAGGTTGGAAAAACTATACTCTTGTTAAGTTTGAGATTTCTCTATTTTGTAATATATTAGTTAAATATGCCAGAGTTCATGAGAATAGAATCTCCGCATGTCAAAGTAGTCTTTATTCATGGTTTCTTAATGGTCTTGAAGATTTAAGAAATGGGTTTCTAAATGGTTTGAGAAACGAAGATAACTTTCAAGATAATCTTGTGTTTATTAAATTTTACGAAATAAAATGTTCTCAAAGAAATAATTGCATCGATAAGTTATTTCTTGTATAAATTTTGAAGATTTGATATAAAAGTGAAGATTTGTGAAAACTAGACATTTGAGCATATTTTTTAAGAACAGATGTCTTTTAGTCATAAAAATCTTGGATTTACATGTTTAAGAAAATATCATGTGATAATCATGTGTAAAACCCATCTTTATGGATTCCTAGACTTAAAGTCCATCTTCTCACGTGTATAAACTTGTAGTAAGTTAATGATAAGCATATGACCATGTTTAAGAAGGATTAAATGGGTTCTAGCTTGAAATAAGAAAGATAGAAATTTCAACCCCAATGGTGTGTTATGAAATAGGAAGAAAATGATTTTCAAGACTACATGTGATTTTAAGGGAAATATGGCCATTTTCTAGTGAAAATGGCCTTCAAGTGTCAAAGTGTTTTCTTTGCTAAAAAACATAATGAAATCAATAGACTTATAGCTTTAGTGGCGTGATACCCCCATAAAGTGACTAAATATCTTAATCAAGTGTGAACGAGTTAAGATTATTCAAGAAGTTAAGTTAGTGACTTAACAATGTTTTGGAAAATAACACTTGTGAGAATGAACAAATTGGAAGTTTGGTAATAAAGGGGTAAAATGGTAATTTTAAGTAAAGTGGAAAAATGTTAGAAAATGTGTTACACGAGATAGTTCTAAATGGTAGTGATTTTTGAAATGAAATCAATATAATGTGTAAAGGACATGAAATGATGATTTTCTAAAGTGCAACATAAATATGGGTTAAAGTCCCCGGGGTTTTGGCTTCGGTCGGTCAAAATGGAATAATGTGGTCATGAAAAGGTGTTAAAAACACATGATACAAGGACTTGAATGTCATCGGGAATAATTAAGAGGGCCCGGAGCCCCAGGTTGAAAGACCCAAAATCATTGGCCAGAGCATATGGTGGCATCGCTGGCGCTGTGGAGGCCATTAAAGTATGCGGTATTAGTGCGTTCTGAGCAAAAGATAATGAGTAAAATGGAACGTAATAAAGAAATTGATTATGCTAAAAAAATTGGGAAAGATAACTTTTATAAAACAAAATTAACAAATGTTCCTGTTTTGAAACGATAATTTGGACACGGAATATGAAAATGACTAAGTCCATGTAAGGTGAGAGTTAATGATACAAGTGAAGTGTTTAATGGGGAATCAAGTAATCTAAGGTGGTTTTAACCCATAATTAACACAAGTGTGTATTGCAAACCATTTTCAAAAGGAAAACAAGTATTTTCCAACACCGAGTGTGCATGTGTTGAATGATGGTTTTTAAGAAAAATACTAAGTGGATTTGGTGTGAGTAAATGGAAAATCTCGGTGAATGAAGTGTTTTTCCCAAACAAATGGTACTTTGTTTAAGTATTTAACCTGGTGTGTTAAATCGAAAAATCAATGTTAAGCTAAGTATTAAGGGTACAAGAATGGTCCTTTCATATGATTAGTGTGATTTAATCAAGTCAAGTAACATTTTGAATTAAAAACGGATTTAGTCATTAGTGTATGTATGTATGTATATATATACACATTATTTGCATGTGCACATAGGTGGTATGTATAGAGTTTTTTTCCTACCGTTCGATTCGGTATTGGATTATTGAATTTCCCACTGGGCATTCGGCTCATTCCCTTTCCTTTTTTACGACATGTTGTACATTATTCCATATTTGAAAGCGTTTTACAGGTAAGTATTCTTTTATTTTACATTAGTAGTTCTGAATGCTTAGATTTTGGGGATGCTTCCCCCGGGTCCTACACGTAGCTTGATATAAAACAAAATCGCATGTTAAACAAGTGAATTGTTAATTAAATAAAACTGAACTGGCAATATTATTTAGGTTGTCTCATTGCACTTCACACCTAATGTTCGGGTCGGACCAGGTTAACTCACGGGAAACCCATAAATCCGAGTTAGTGTGTTATAAAAACACATCAACACATCAATTGGAACCTAGTTCTATCATCAAATCCCAAATCAACACCAAGATTCAAATGAAAAACCCATTCATAATCTAAGAACCCTAGTTTTATCCAATTCTAAAAATTCTAATGCATTGATTCAATTAAACATTAGGTTTTTATATATGATTAACAATATAAATAAATTTAAATTATAATTTATTAGTTTTCATCCATTTTCATGAAGAAATCAATCACTAAAAGGGGAATTCAATCTAATTAACATATGGATTAGGTTGATCTGGAATTTAAACAAATTAAGCATTAAAATAAAATTTAGGTTACCATTATATTCAGATTTCTATGAAAAATCACAATATCAACACACATTCAATTATAATCATATTCTATATAGAAATTGCCTTATGGATTGATTAAAAATCAATCCCTGATTTCTCCAAATCTTCCTTTCCTCTTATTGTTTTCTCTCTCTAGCCCCTCTAGTACTTTTCCATTGTGTTTGTGATAAAAATGAGATCCCTAATGACCTCTTACAACCCTTTAATCCCGAAATTGGGTTTGGGCCCCAAATGGGCCTCACTTAAAAGACCCTCAAAACAATTCTAAATGACTAAAAATCATGATCGAACCTTATACTAACCCCATTGGGATTTAAACCATCATATAAACTATAAATAAACATTCTACACATCCCAGAAGACAATTTTCAAACATACCCAAAATAAATAAATAACAACTCAATTATTTAATAATTACTCGATACGAGTCCGAATATTAATTAATTCAATTAATTAATCAGCGTGTCTTAAGTTCAAATTTCAATCCAACTTAAATAACACATAACAGTATAAATGGTGACATTTCTAGTCACAACAAGCACAAACAATTAATTTCAATAATTTAATTAATTAAAAAATATGCATAACAATATAGGGTATTACAACTACCTGTTATCACTCCATAGGTTCATATCATTACGTATCACAGTTTAATAACATTACTCCTTCATTTTACTTTCATTTCTCGCCAATTCCTCAAGTCAACTCCATATTCCAACCAATGACAAGTGTGGTCTACTCTCAAGCCACATATCCCCACAATCACATATCCGATCCAATAACTTATAGACAAATGCCTACGGGATAAACTGGACATTAGAAAAGTTTAATGACAATAACATATAATTTATGTTTCTAATATCCTAATCCTTTACTTATTTCCATTTATTCCATTATCACTATAATTACATAAATTGCACGATTCAATTTATAGATCCCAAGTATCCTAGTGCATAAATTTGCATCAAGCATTAATTTTTTTTCCAGACATTAGGTTTACTCATAATTTCATAATTGTCCATAACCTTTTTATCATATATCAATAGTCGTTCCTCAAATAATCTTTTAGCGTATTACCTTTCACGTCAAAGTCTTAAGTTAATTACCAATAATAACATGAGTGGTTTAACCGAAATTTACATACTTCTACCCTTACGTGTGTAATCCAACAACAATACATAGCCATCACCATAAATCCCCTCGATAATAAAATATTACCGACAAATTGATTCACATCAACAACAACATAAATCCTACTGACAACAACATTTAACTTATTATCCCAATAACATCATCTTCTTTAATACGTTCGTTATTATCAATTTCATGTGGATTTTCCAAGTTAGCTAATCTCATATACAAGTTCATATATAAGAGGGCATAATTTCATACAACTTACTATGAGGTTCCATCAATTTGAAACATAATTTAGGATACGCACAAAGAATGAATATTGTATTTCTAAAGGAAAAGTCTAGTTCTCTGCTCATTTTTTCATCTTCTTATAATTTCCATAAACATTATTTCATATTATGTGTTATTAACTATTTAACATGTTAGATTCTAAATTCCAAGAAAAACAATGTAAGTACACCACATAGTCAAATTCTCAAAATTATGCTTTAATACAAGAATTAAACGATTTCTTCTCAATATAAACGAATAACAAAAAAAATATTTCGGTTTCTCTTCTCTAAATTAAGCTTATAAGAAATTTTAATCAAATCTTAAACATGATTTAGGCAATACTTAATTCATAAATCATTTAAGGGGAAAAGTGGAGTACTTTTTCCTTAGTATGAATTTTTGAAATCTGAATATAAATTATGTTTCTCCTTCTCAAGATCTACAAGTTTTCATCTTAATTTTTCTTAAAACCCCAACTAGAAAAGCCTCTTGAAAGTTTAGTTTTAATGGAGTGTTAGGGTTTATAAGGTGTAATACCCCACCCCGATAAATTAATTAAAGTGTGCATGGAATTAATGTGGAGAGGAACTAATTATAATTATAAGGAATTATGGGTAACAAATTGGATTATATAGAAGAAGGTGGAAACATAATTAGAGAAATCAAATAAATAAGAATTCAAGGGGGTCGTTCGAGCAACTATAGATGTCATTTGAACGACAATTGACGTCGCGCGAAGGGGCCGCTCGTGCGAGGAGCCCTTATCGTTCGAGCGACGTCTGATGAAAGTCAGACCTGCCAATTTGTGTTGTCTCCATTTCAACCGTGGATTCCATTTGAAAGGGCAAGATTTTGTCAAGTAGGATCAGATGTTGTGGGTTTTGTGTATAAGAGAGATACGTGGGAAGGAAAAAAGGGAAGGTAAACCTCTCTTCTCCCCCAAAGAGCACACTTCTCTCTCATCTTCCCTACGGCCAACCAAAGTTCTATTAAATTGTAAATAATACACACCCACACTAAAGAAACATATATCCATCCCCACTAATAAGCAATAATCCACGGAAATAGATAAAGAAGCTGTTAGTCGGGCATTTTTATGGAGGTTTTTATGGGAGTATTCTTGGATAAAAAATGAGTATCTCTGGAGATATTTTTGGAGTGTGTTGAAGCTTCCATGGAGGGTGTTTGGTGGAGCTATTGTCACTCCCTTTAGGGTCACCATTGGAGGTGGGGGAGTCACCCATCTTCATCACCACCACCATTTTTGGAGTCATTTGATGTGGTTAACATACACTTATTGCATTTGCGACTCCATTTGATAAATGTGTAGTACTGTTGATGTGTATGATTAAGAGTAGTGATATAAGAAAATTAAAGTGTTCTAAGCAATATGAAATTCGGCATTTTTATGGAATAAAAATGCTAAAAATTATAATGTTGTGTATTTTCTACTAAATCTAAAATTAGATATTTTTATGGAAATAAAAATCGTAGAAAATAATATTTTAGTGTTCTTCCTATTAAATATGAAAATTAATATTTCTATGAAATAAAAATGTAAGAAATGTCATTTTGGCATATTTCTAGGGAAAAGAACTAATAAACATCTTTACGGATAAAAAAATGTAGGAAAATGTCGTTTGTGTTAAAAATGAAGAGTGAATAATTATTTCAAGGCTTTGAAATAATGAAAATTGATGTTTTATGAATATGGTATATTTTCTAGTAATTTTGATGAAAAATATATTATGGAATAAAATGTTGTAAAATAATGAGATTTTGTGAAAAAAATATTATTTTGTTGAAGAATAAAGAATAAGTAAATATTTCAAGGTTTGAAAATATTGAAGGTTGATATATTTAATAAAATGGTGTATTTTATAAATATTGGTGTTAAATATTTTTTAGAATAAAATGTTTAGAAATAAACCTTTATTTGATGTAAACTATGTTTAAACCATGTTGTAGGATTCTTGGGTTTAAAATCCATCTTCTCTTGCATATAAACTTGTAGCATTTTGACATAGAATGTGTACACAAGTTTAAATAAGATTTTATTGGGTTTAAACATGAAATAATAAAAGTTCGAATTATAGTCTTCAAAGTATGTATAATTGGGACTAAAAGACATAGTGGGTATGAAGTTAAAAGACTACATGAATAATAAAAGAAATGGAAATTTTCTTATAAAAGTAGTCTTAAGTATAAATGTATTTCTTGAATAAATAAGTAAAGAAATATGAATATTGTTAAAAAGTATTAATTAAGTTATAATGGGCACACATCGAATGGTTAGTGAGTGTAACTTACTTGGGTTGTGGAATATTAACACTTAAGGGATTATAAAAGGATTAAAGGTGTAAAAGTGTTTCCAATCAAGATGAATGTACTCCAAGTGTTAAAAGGTGTTAAAGGGTTAAAACACTCAAGAAGTTGGTGTGTATAACTTAATAGTGTTTTGGGTAAAATTAACACTTACGAATAAGGAGTAAAAGTGTGATTTGGAAACAAATGGGTAAAATGGTAATTTTACTTTAAGTGGAACATTTTTACGAAATAAAAATATTGGAAAGGGTGTTACACAAAGTGGTCCTAAATGAATAAGATTTTTGGAACTAAAATCAAGATTAAAGCATAAAGGACATTAAATGGTAAATTTCTAGTATAACACAAATTGGGGCGGTAAAGTCTCGGATTTTGGCTTTAGTCGGGTAAAAAATAAAGGAATAATGTGGACATTTGTAAAATGTTAAAACATATGAAAGGTACACGGATGACATCGGAATAAAGCAAGAAGGTCCTAGAGCCCTTAGGTGAAAATTCCTAAATTACTGGTCAGAGCATATGGTGCGCATAGCCGTGAGTGTAGAGCCCGTGTAAGTATGCAGTATTGGAAGATTCCGAGAAAAGATAAAGGAAACATAGAACATACCAAAAAATTAGTTATGTGGTAAATTGTGTTAATACAACCAAACTTGAATGAATGTAATAAATATTTCGATAAAGATAAAATGGGCAAGTAACTGTGTAAACGTATTAATGTCCATAAAGAAATGAAAGGGGTTAAAGGGAGTGGATAAATGGTTGGTTAAGAAACTTAAATGGTTAAACCCATATTTAACACAGGAATGTGTTGTAAAAAGGATTTTCGAATATTAAATAAGTATTTTCTAACAAGGGGATTGCGTGTGTTGAAATGGAGATTTTCAATGAAAATACTATGGAATATTGAAATGAATAAAAGGGTAAATTCCGTTAAAGGAATGGTATAAATTAAGTGAAATGGATTCAAAGTGTTGAATCGGGTGTGTTAAACAAGGTGAAAATGCTAAGTATGAATAAAGGAAGTATTTACTACATTAAGGTAAATTAGTATGGATAAGTAAGACTTTCTAAAGTAAAATGTTTAATGCATGGGCATGTATATTTTCCAAAGATATACGTATGTATATATATACGTATTTTCACATGCATGTGGTTGTAGTGTGTGAATATTCCTTCCTCTCGTTCGGTTCTATAATGCTTGTATAAATTCCACTGGCCATAGACTCACATCCTCACTTTGTTATTGCAGGTTGGGAGTGGTTTCGTAATTTGAGATTGTTTTACTGGTAAGTACATTTTATTTATGTTTACATTAGTAGCTCTATTTACAGGGACTTCGGGGTGCTCCCCATGGATCCCTCCCGTAGTTTATCTTGAAACTGGAATTGCATGCTAACAAGTAAAATGTAAAAATAATAAAACTAGACTAGCAACATTATTTAAGTTGTTTCAATTCACTTCACACCTAACGACTCGACGGGTTGACTCATGGGTAGCCCATAAATTGGGATCGGGCATTACAAATGGTATCAAAGCTCTAGGTTCAAGGTTCCTTTCGAGTGTGATGTGGTGAAGTCGGTAATGGATCTCTCGACGTCTATGTGGTTTAGGCCAATCATGCTAGTTTGATGGCGGCTTAGTTCGTGTCCTCGATGGTAAAGTCTAAGGGGTTAGCTCGATAAGTTAGATTAGTGCCAAGTGGTACACAATTAGATTGATAGTTAAAGTGTCATAATTATATAATGGGAGATTGTGATTGAAATTAAATGTATACTTGGGTATGACACATGTGAGAGGTCAATATCGACGTGACAATGAGGAAATCCTGATCCTTGGGGTAATACCGTGATTGATGATTAGGTTAATGAGTTTATAAATTGATGTAGGCCAACGTTAGAGGATAAGTTAGTCTTAGGTGATAGAATGTTATCCTTATGGGTGAACATCTTAGTGGATTGATGGTCGATGAACGTAATTACAAGTGTTAGTTCCGGGTGAGGAGGTACTACGTCCATTCATTGGGGAACTTGGGTTTAGTGCATCTCAATTTATGTACCTTGACTGTAATATGGGTTTAGATAATCCTGATGATTGATATAACCTAGAAGTGAACCTAGATAATTGTGTGACTTGGTATTAATAAATTAAGCATGATGTTTTAGAATGGGACTTCTTGCGGCATTGTTTGGGTAGGCCCCCCTCTTGGTTGTTACCCGATGTCCCTTGTCCTACCAAAACCCTAGGTGGTATAAATTTATAGTTAGTGATTTTAGTGTGGTATTGAGGAATAGGATCTCGTGCGGCATCCGTGGTGAGGGCCTTGGTGTCTATTGGCAATACCCAACGCCCATATCCTACCAAGATCAACTGAGTTGTGTTGACCTGTGGATCAGTCACATGGTGTAATTTACTCATAGTAGGGCAATTCGATTGCCATAGTTAAACAATTATTGAGGAATTTAGATAAGGAAGACCTTGAGGTTTATAGGCTGTAGGCGACGCCTGGGTTCGATCGTAATTGGTGGTAGCAATAATCATAATTTATAAGTGACTTATAGTCACCACTATATGTGAGAATGTAAGATTCGTATCTAAGCATTAAAACTCATTTTATCCATCGAGGTAATGGCTAGGAGTGAGAAAATCCCAGTATGTGGATAGTTCATAGGCACGTGGAGTTGCCAATAAGAAAAATTTGTGTGGCATCATTAAGGATAAATATCGAATTTTGTGATGTCTTGAGGCGTTCGAGTATTTAGGTGCACTGTGGTTAAAAGCTCATGGACTAGTGTCCTCACGAGCACCAAGTAATATCGATGTGCGTATCGAAAGGTTAGAAGGGTGTACCTAAGGTGATAAATATGTAACCAATGAAATCTCGCCAAATTTGGGGCTTTCACATGAAATGTGTTTGGTGTTCCCAATTAAGTTCAGTAGGAAGAGGCAATAGCATTCTAGTAATGATAGTAATGAGGTCAAATGATGATCCAGATTAACAGTCGAATAGTGTGTGTGTCGGGTATGGCTTTCCAATCGGCACAGATGGGTAGTGTAACCCTTAAGGCATGGTAATAGTGGTATTCTCCTATGATTGATGCTCAGGTGTCATGGAATGACCAGTACGATTATGGTGATATTCAGTTTCAAAACACATTAAAAAACATATTCAGGGTTAGAGTGATAACGCTATGTGAAGACTTGCAAGTGGCGACGAAGGTGGGGTAGCATCTAAATACGATTGTTATGTCGGGGTGTCAATAATATATGCTAGAGTAGCCTTAGTTATGCATGGATTGGTTATTGGCATGCCTTTCCAAGTGGGTTCGGGATAGATATGTATCCTGACGTGACGTCAGTCGCCCTTGGGGTGACAATGACGATGGATGTAGTCATCGTATGAATACCATATGGGTGAAAAATCGAAGGTAATCTCATGTGGTAGAAGGGACACAGTTAGGTGAGTGCTTTGCTTGAACCAATTAATGCTTACAAAATTTGAGATTCAACCACGATATGTTAAAGCAGACAATAACCTAGGTATAATAAGTTGGTGACATCGTCACTAGTTTTTGGATAAGGACGGTAAAGACAAGGCGTGAAATTTTCGCTAGTTAGAATGATTCTTTTACACCAAGGTGTGAAAGGTAGGGCCTTGATCCTAAGGAGGGAATTCCTCCATTGACTTCCTCAAGGAGTACTGATTAGTAGATTGCAAACGTATTGTGAGGATAAATAGTTGATATTCGATTTGTCACGGCTAGTGACCCAGGTCCGGGCATATAACTCGAAGTAGTACTCGGTGAGAGTGGTGCGAACGAGTAGTATAGCTTACAATATATGGCATAGGTTCGCTTCCATGAGTCAGAATCAGATGATTATGGATGAAAATCCTAGGGACGGTTGCATGTTCCTCTAACTCCAGTAAGTTCCCTTCGGCTTCAGCAATAGGGAATCTAAATTCTTACCTATGAGGTGACACATATTGGTGCCATGTCTTGGCACGACACGGTTAAGCTCGGGAGAGCGCGGTGGACTAGGTTTGGCCAATGCATCGCAGTAACTGGGTGCGCTCATCTGAGGAAAATCGTGTTAGTGCATAAAACCTTGCATATGGGTGGATACGCTTTCGGCTATCCAATTTATTCATAGTATTAATCTCCCATATTCTAGTGGGATCTCGACTGGACGGCTCAACAGTCGTTGACTCAAGTTATGATGAGAGGAATAATGGCTTGAGGATACAGTATAATGTCGTAAATCGAGGGAAACATAGCATATGATATTGTTTTGCCACGATGAGTGGATTGAAGTTGACACGATTGAGTATTCAGGGACGAGATATCACGACCCCGACCCAAACTAGTAGTAAGGAATGAGTGTCTTGACATTCCACCAAGGCAATATATATTTTAACTTAAATTGTTTCCAAAAATAAGTGCAACGAAAATACAATCACATGGTTATGAATCGTAAAATTATGAAAGTAAAGGAATTACGTCATCAGAGCTTTCTAAAGGTAACTTCATTTCTATTAAAAGTAACAATGAATTACAACTTAAGACAAAATTTAAAAAATTATTACAAGAGACACCGACATGCTCTAAATGATCAAACAAACATAATAACAAAAGGAGCTCTAAAAGCTAAATCTTCAAGATAGTCCTTATATGTTCTCTCCATTAGTCTACTTATTTCCTAAAAAATGGTTATTTATACAACATCAGCTAAAATGCGAATGAGATTCAATCTCCATACACTCCAGGGTTTTTCATAAAGTTGATACCAATTCAATTTAGAATAGAAGGCATATATATAGAGACAAGAATTTGCAGTAATATATATATATATATATATATAAAGTAATTGACAGTAAATATTTTCAGAATAAACAGTTCATAATAGGAGAGACAAAACAATTGAGCAATATGTCAATCATTCAATTTTATTTTCATGGTCATGTACGCTCTAATGCCCAGATAAGCAGATAGTGTTACCAAATATTTTCATCCGATAATAACACAGACAGAAAATCATGATCTCTGGAACAACGCCATATTTAGGGCACACCATCGATAAATCAGATGGAAAGGTACCACCCAAATATTTCCACTCGGTATTTAATGTCAACATAGTAACAGAGTTTTCATAGGTCGAATCAATAATTTTAGAATTCAAATCATATTTACATATCGAGAGATATACACATATAGCAAACGACGGAATTATCGGTATCAGATGTATTTTGAAGATAAAACATTTCACAAAATAGATATAGTTTGCATAATATCATATAATCAAAATACGCAAAGAATGTCACATAGTACTCACCTAGAGCAGAAGTTCGAAGTTACAGATACTGAGTCTTCAATCACTCATTAATTCTTAAGACAAAACTTCTTCTTAAACTTTCCCGTATTTTCTCTCACTATATCTCTCTGATCTTTGCAATGAATTTCGTGTAAGAACTGATCCTAAGGCCTCTATTTATAACTTCCCAAAGTTATCTGGGTGATGACACGTGTCCCGATGACTAAGCGTTCATTTTGGTGAGTCGGCGTTAGCGTGTCGCGTAACAGGGTTGTCTTGCAATCTTAATTTACCAGATGGTGACACGTGTTTTAACTTTCTCTAATTGAATGAGATGTTTTTTGTCCCTTCCTTTCAAGTCGACATGTGTATGGTGGAGGTGTCAAAACCAAGAACGAGGTGTAAAGTTATTAAGGGTATAAGGGTCACTTTACACATAAAGGGTATTTTAATAATTTTACACCATACATTTTCAATATGTCTTAGAGGTCCTTGAAAATATTTTATCTACAAAATGGTACTTTTTATATTTTCATTTCATTCCCTGAAACTTTCTTAATTAAAATAAAGTCGCTAAAGTTTCATAAAATTACATTTTCTACCCCTGAAACTTATCATTTAGCTTAGGATATGCTATAAGACTTTGATTTAATCCATTTTGATGAAGAAGAAGGTTATTTCAAAGTGTTTCAGTCGGCTAAACAAGCCTTCCCTTCCAACTAATCAAAATGTAACACATGGTGTGGTGATAAGACAAAATACAACTTAAAGGATGGACAGATTTGCCCTTATTTCATAATTTCAGTATAACTTCTTTATCGACCCTCCATTTAACACGCCGTTTGTTGTGTTACAAACCTAATTCATATATCTACAACTTTTTAGTTTTACCTCAAGTCAATTTTTATATTATAATGATCAAAACAAGTCTCCAATATGAACGTTCCAACCGAAAACTTTAAAATTTTATGTTTGTAACTAATTTGATATTTCATGATTTATGAAAGGAGGATTACACTAAAAATAATAAATTAACATTATCCATATCAAATATGAAATAATAAAATATTTAAAACTATATATGAATATATTAAAGTGGGGTCATTACATCCTACCCTCCTTATAAACAGTTTGGTCCCCAAACTTTACTTAAATTAATTTTCAAACAGGTATAGATATCTCTATTTTGTTTCATCTTACCGCTACCATGTTGCTTATTAAATGGAATGATTATGCCATAATACTTTGACTAGTGGAATTACCTTGGTTCACAATATTTGATCTTTATGGTTCAAAATTTCTACTGGATTCTCAATGTAGGTCAAATCTTCTATAACTTGAAGAGGTTCGTGACTTCGAATATGCGTTGGATCTGGGACATATTTTTTCATCATTGACACATGAAACACATTATGAATGTTGATGTAAAAAACTAGATTCTATCTAATTAATCAATCACAGATAAAAAATGAATAAATAAGACAATGGGCTTTTATAGTGGTTCGGCTATAAAAAATGGCCTACGTCCACTGTTGTTGTATGGTCGAATGTTTGCCTTGAATCTCGACGATAGATTGAATAAGAGATCCAAAAGTACCCCTCTTATGACGAGGTTACAATGTATTTATAGCCTTGAGTCTATACATTCGAAAAGGTAATGCGCTGTTATTTAGTAGACATATACATATGTACAATAATAATGTGCATTTAATGCGTAGTCGCCTTTTGGTTTTCTTGATTGGATGCTCTGCACGCTAAGTACGTCGGACCGCCTAAGTTTCTCGGTATGCTTAAGCAGCTCGGAACTCCTGAGTAGCTCGGTGAAAGTATGTTGTTCGTTGAAAGTATTTGTATTTGCTATGTAGATTGACACATGTCTTCATATGATTGGTCCACATCAGCTGACTAAATTTGGTATCAACAGAAGCCCCCAATGTTTCACAGTTGAGGTTGAAGAAGAGTGTGGAACATTTTGCTTAAAAGCTACTCGGATTACTGGTTTTCAGAGATTAGGAAATTTTTCATTGTATATAATTCCTTTTGAGCACATAATATCAAACTTCATAAATATTTTGAATTTTTCACGATCACTTCGATATTTGTGCCTTTTTCCTCTTTTAGCTGCCGAAAATGTAAACGTCTTCCCTTATAATCATTGTTTTTCTCTATTCCCGAGGTAAAGCATTTAAGTGTGACAAAAATCCTATCGTCTTCTACTTTTCAAATCTGTATTTCTGAACTCTTCATTTTCTCTCTATCTTGTACCTTCGTTCTTTCCATCACTCATTGTCAACCGATCTCTCTTTCTTCTGTAAGATTTTCTTCTTTCTTCTTTATTTACTTTATTCACCATGGTTTATCTTGTTAAATCGTTGGATAAATTTTGGTCTGATTTTTTAATCTCTTCATGGGTTATTTTGAAAGAACCTCCTTGTCCTTCTGATTTATTTTCTTTGGCGGAGGGACACTGGTTCCCAACTCTTTTTGTAGCTGAGTGTTGCTTTTCTTTCCCGCCAAATCCCTTGTGTTTGGAGTTTTGCCAATATTTCGATATTGTACCTGCAAGAGTAGCTCCAAATACATGGAGGGTAGTTAATGGCGTATATAGATTGGATAAACTTCATGGAACTCATTTGGGAATTCCATAAATTATGTATTGTTATAGATGGGTTACCAGTGACACTACTTTCTATTTAAAAACTAGGTTTTCGAATAGAGCTTTAGTTGTCAATCTTCCCGACGCCAATAGGGACTACTTTGATCATGGGGTTGTGATGAAAAATTGGCAACACCCCCCATTAAATGGAAATGATGTGTACCAAGGTCCCAGATGTCCGCTTTATGGCAATGGGATATGTTGTTTTTATTTTTGAAATCTTGTTTTCTTTGTATTCGATGAAATGCATCACTGGCATTAATTTTGTTTGTTACAGTTGACAGTAAAAGGAAATCTCCAAAGGAAACTGATATTAATTTAAATGACTTGAAACTTATCTGGAGTTTGCATCAGTCGATCAATGGAGAGCACGTGAGGTCCGCTTTATATTTGTTAAGATACAGAAGCTCCACTTCATCTTTTATTTCCCGTCATGTGGTGGTTAATCTTGATCGGATATCAACTTCTAAAACTAGTGTGGAAGGATCTTCTTCTGATTTAAGTACTTTTATTACTGATCTGATGAAGAAGAGGAAAGCTCCCGCATTTTTTGATAAGTCTACATTTGCCACTGAAGGGGCAAAGAAGAACAAACAGGATGCCCCAAATGAGGGGACAAAGAATGTAGATGTACCCTTATTTACTGCTGCTAAGGAAACTGGCAAGAAGCCCCATGTGCCTCCAAAAGAGGCAGAACCTCCGATTGAAATTGTTACCATTTCACAAGGAGAGACAGCACCTTTAATTGAAAGTGCTCCTCTGAGGAGATTGAAAAGACATCCTACTGAGAGACCTGTTGACTCTGTTTCTTAACCTTCAAATGCTGAGGGTAATGTTCCATCTCTTATTCCTCCGAGCTCTGCAATGGGCTTGATCAGATCTTGGACTGTCCTAGAATTCCAAGGTATTGAAGACACCTTTTCTCGTGAGAGAATTACTACTCTGGCTTCTCAACACATTACGTCAGTAAGTATCGTTAGCCTGAGTCCTTTATCCTCTATTACTATATTCATATATTGAATTAAATTTCTTTCTTTTTTCAGCTCGTGACATGTTTTAATAGTATTTTGAAGAGAGATGAAGCCATCAGGGCTTCCACTTCCTCGGGTGGAATAGAAGAAGCTTTTACTGGATTAACTCGATCTTTAAAGGAATCTCATCAGAAGTATGAGGAAGACAAAAATGTATGGGAGAAATAATTCCAATCTGTTGAAATAAATCGAGATCAAGTTGTGACCGCCTCCAAAGAGTTGGAGAAGAAATTAAAGGATGCTGAATAACGTAAAAAGGAGCTTGAGGTCAAGCTTAAATCTACCGAGGAAGATGTCACCAAGATTCAAGATGCTGAACGACGTAAGAAAGAGGTAGAAGAAAAACTAAAATCTATCGAAGAGCTCCTTAGGGAAAAGACTTCCTCAGAGAGAGCAAAAAGGAAAGTTGATGTTAAGAAATCTTTTAGTGCTGGTTGGGACAAGGGTTGTAATAAGGTCCTGGACATTATGTCTTTTCAGATGGAGTATGCCAATGTTAAGTATTTTAGGAATGGATGGATAGCATCTTTGAAGAAATCGAAGGTTGCTGAAAATTCTGAGTTGTTCCCGGAGCATACTCATGGCCCTCCTCCCTCTCCTGGAGAAGAAGAAGATAATGAAGCTGCATCAGATGAGTCTTCTATGATGATAGGAGAGAAATTCCTTGTTGTTACAATTATTCAACCCTCCGAGCAAGTCCAACAAGCTAGCACATCTGCCAAGCAACTGCCATTGCTCTCCGAGCAACCAACCCCTTCATCCAAACCGTCCAAAGAGGTTGTAGGAAATAAGGAGAAAGTGTAAAGTTGTTCGGGTCTTTTATTGCGTTGTTTCTTGGATGTAACCCTGAAATGTATTTTCCTTTGTCGTGATGAATAAAAAATTAACTTTTTTTGTTCGTCTTTAATTTTTCTCTTACTTGTTCTGTTTGCATCATTGTTAATTTTTTTTTTTTCTCTTTTCTAGTTTGTGGCCAGGATGGAACTCTTATCAGCTAATGATACAGAGTTGATGAAAAATTGCAATGATTATTTCAAAGTTGGTCATGCAGACTTTACTGAGGCCCAAATAATTGGCATCCTTGGATTAGATGCCTCTGAACGAGCAACTGATGCTTACCAGTACTTGAAGTGCCTACTTGATTGTGCTTTAGTCAACAATGTGGCTTATTAAGAAATGATTGAAGATCTTCAAGGAACGATCGAGGAACTTGATAGAAAAGAACTTTTTGGTATCTTTATCGTTGTTGTACAAGCTCCTTCTAATCAAAACCTCAAATACCTACAACATATAACAAACTCAAGTGTAAAGGTAAGTAAGGGTATCAATCCACTTCCTAGGGAGTAAGCTAGAGACAAATTCAATTGTAATTCACTTTTTATTTTCTTTTTGTGCTTTTTCACTTTTTCTAATTTTTTTAGCTTTTTCAATATTAAATCAAGTAGGTGAGGTGAGGTGAATTAACTCTAAACTAATATAAGCGATAAAAATAACTAACTAGAAAGTTACTAATATGAAAAATAAAGTCTAAACTAAAAATAAGAGGTAAAGTGAGGTGAATAATGGTGAGAACAATCAAGGAATGGGATTACACCACAAATTTTAGTTATTCTAATTAATTAATTTAATTAATTGAATTCCCCCAAATTAATATCAAAATTACAAATCAACTCTCGTTGCAAATGTAATTTTAATAGGTTAGAAAATTAAGTTTAACACTCCACAACTTTAGGAAAATAGATCTATACTCCTTTTAATTAATCACCCGCTAGGATCGATCAATTAGAATTTATGTAAATCTTAGAACATAAAGTTAAAGTTGAAATTCAAGTTATAATACCCCACTTAAGAAACCCCTATCTCTAGTTAGAATCTAAAATGGGTATTATAATTAGAATTTCAATTTTCTCTCGCAAATCATTTACCCTCTCTCGAGGCGTAAATTTAAGGGTGAGGGATTAAAATTAACGTTCAAAGGGACTTTTCAAGTAATTAAACTAATTAAAATAAAATAACATCAAATAAGGATTTTACCCCACCCCTTGAAAGGGGATTTAGCCTAACATGGTATCAAACATAATAAACAAATATTCACTAGGCATTTAATAATAAAGAGTAGAGAGAAGAAGAATCAAACCAATCTCTTGAATTCAATAAACTTCAATCCTTAAATGAGAATCATACAACCCTCCAATGAGAATCCAAGTAATATGAAATTAAAATCAATACTCAATTAAATCTCAATCAATATTTAACCTCACAAATATCTAAAAAAAGAATAAAACAAAACTATTTACAAATGGTGTTTTTCCCAATAATTCTCTCTCTAGAATTTTTCTATCTAAAATCTCTCTTTTAATTGGGTTCTTCATCTTCAACATATAGTAGATGCATGGAGCATGAGGGGTGTACACATGGGGGTAAATTGGGTAATGGAAGTGCACATGTGGATATGGTGTGAGGAGCATGTGGGTTGAGAGGTGTGAGGTCACAAAAATCTGATTTGGGTGAGGGTATTTTGGAAATTGGTTTTGAGTGGTTAGTTGGGGTATAATAGGAAAAGGGGTTAAATGGTTTAAACACATGTGGGCATTTGTTATTTGGTTTGGTCTTTGGTATCTTTGGCAGGTCACGAAAATCATGTTGGACAAAATGGAGAAATGGAAATGGGTTATGGATTTTGGGTTGGAAACGGGTTAGTGAGTTGCTATCCGGATAGGTGGTTAGGTGGAGCAAGAGTTGGACACGATGTTTGGATTGAGGAAGGTCCGAAGTGGGTAAGGTTCGGGTTGCTGGGCGGTTGGGACAGGTTGGGTTTAACGCCAACGGTTTCGATCGAAAAAGTTTGGGTCTCCGGGCTATGGTGGCCGGAGCAGGGGACGAGGTATCATGCGACGGCGGGCCTGGGTTGGTGTATAAGTCTCTGGCGCCTGGGCGAATCGGGAGAGAGAGAAAGGCCGGAGTGGTAAGGGAGAGAGACATATCGGTTGAGCTGGTGTTTCGCCGGAGGAGAGGGCGATGTTTTTCCGGTGAGTTGGAGGTAGGGTTAAGGGGGTAAGGAGATGGGGGTTTGGTTGAGAGGTGGTTTTGGTGAGATGGTTTTGTTAATGGGGGAAGTGGGTTTAGAGGAGAGAGGAGAGAGAGGGTGAAAGGTTGAAGATGATAGGGAGTGTAATTGGGTGAGGTAGGGTGTATGGTAAGGGTGTGAGAGTTACTTTTAGGTGTAGGTAGGGTGTGTGTAATTGAAGTGTAGGTGTGGGTGAGGGGTTAATGTGTGTGTTTAATTTGAACACTTAAAAAAATATAATACAAACTAATTAATAAAAATAAAATTATAAAATAAAATCCTATTCTAAAATAAAACAAAGACTCAAATAAAATTGAAACTAAAAAGAGAAATAAAAATAAAAATAAAATCTAATAAAACTAAAACTAAAATTCTAATTAAATGTAAAATCAAATAAAACTAATAAATGAAATCCTAAAAAAATTTAATCCTAATAAAACTAAAACTAATAAAAATCAAAATAAAATAAAATTATACTAATAAAAATAAAATAGAAAGATAGAAAATAAAACCTAAAAAATACTAAATAAATCTAAAATAAATCCTAAAAATAAAAATGACTCAAACTAAAAATTTAAGTAAAAGAAATAAAAAGGGACAAATCAAACACACACACGGTTTTGGGACATGCTAATGCTTAGGTTTAGGGTAGGTTAGGATATGGGACAAGGGTATTTAGCTCCATAAAATGCTCAATTGCCTTGAAATACGCATTTGAACACCGCAACGTGCATTTGACTTACAAGATAAACATTTAAGCACATAAGACCCATATTGCTGAGAATTAGCAACTAAAATACATCTATTCGGGGTATAAAATGTACAGTTTTGGGTGCTTATCAGAACTTCAACAGCAGTATAAAGAATCTAGCAAACTCCTACATGAGGGTTACGAGCAAAAGTGCCAATAACTGAGTGTTGATTGGGGTTATGATAAATATCTCTCTGCTCATAAGAAAAGAGAAAATGTTCTAAGTCATGAGGTCAAAGAACATAGGCACATTACCAAGATGTTGGAAGAAGAAAATTTTACGCTGCAGGAGGAGCTAAAACGACTTAAAATTGTTGCCTCTTCTTCCTCAGGAGCCTTGGTTCCAGTCAACGATGAGCGTTATTCCTTTTTAGAGGTTGAAAATGTTGCCTTGAGAGAAGAGCTGGAGACTTTGAAATGAGCTAAACCGATATCCTCCTCAAGGGGTAGAGGTAGAGTTTTTTGAAAAAGTGTTGAAGAGACTAGGACTGACCAGACTTTAGTAAATCAAGACACCCAGATAAAAGGCAAAACTCAAGCCTTGGTCGAACTGTCTCAGAAAATACAAGTTCTCACCGACCAACTCTCCAACTAAAATTCAGTATTGGAAAATAAAGATCTTTTGGTAAAAAAGATCCACGAGCAGCTTGATAGATTGACCTATCAATTTCACAAGCAGCCCAGGGAGTTTTGGATGGCTAGGTATAATGAAGCTCTGTATCATCTTGATGCTCATTTGATGCAGTCGAGTAACGAAGGATATAAGCAGGGATGGTTGAATGCCTTATGTGTTCTGAAACTGGAGCAAGGTCATTTCTTACGGGATTATTATGAACCTGAAGTTCTTGATTTACCTGTGCCTCCCTTCAAACTTGGCCTTAACTGGATTCTAGCCCGTGCCATTCCTCGAATTTTGATCTCCAAGTATCTCGGTGATTATAGTCTTCATTCGAATTTTGAGATATCTCATCCAGAGCATTTGCTTGATCGACCATCCATAATTAATGTCAGAATGCTGCGAGATATGAACTTTATAAACTCTCATTATGCATTAGATGATCCTCAAGCTGGGGTGGAACCTGTTTCAAAAGCAGAGGGAAAAAAACCTATAAAATAGGACATTTGTATGTAATGAATCAAATTTCATATCGTATGTAATCTGCTTGGTTTTAATAAAGAAAGATTCAGTTTCATTTGTAATTTCATTTCCTTGGAAATATTTTGTAGAATGTCTTTGTTATTCATTGGTGAATATATACATATATATATATATATATATATATATATATATATCAGTTAAAGGACGAAATGTCCTGTTTCGTTTTTAGACAATGGAACTTGTCCCATTTGTTGTCTGATTATAGTGACTTGTCACTCTTTGGGCCTAAGCAATGGAATGATTTTCATCCCATGTTCCTTCTTAGTTGTAGTAATCTTGCCAGGATTACCTTGTTGCCTAGACAGTGGATGCCTCAGGAGGTCACCCATCTTCTTGCCTAGTTTAGGGTGTCCCTGGAGATCACCCGTGATCAAACAGGCTTTTGTACTGTATGATTTTTATTTACCAACCAACCGGAGTTTATGGTTATTAAATTGCTGACCAACTGGAGTTGGTGGTTATTGAATTACCGACCAACCAGAGCTGGTGTTTACTGAATTATCGACCAACCAGAGCTGGTGGTTGCTGATCTGAATTTGTGTTTATGTAGTGTGTAGAACTAATATTCCGAAGAAAATTCAACAAAGGAGGAAATATGGGTTAAACATCACTTTATTCATATTGAGAGAAATGTATTACATGGACTTTAATTACTGATAATACTTGCGCAGATGCTCTACATTCCATGCGTTCTTGAATTCTTCTCCCTCTAAAGTTTCAATTCTGTATGTCCCAGGACGAACAACTTCAGTTACTCTGTAAGGTCTATGCCAGTTGGCCTCCAGTTTGTTATACTTTTGGATCACCTTCTTTAGCATATAATTCCCCTCTTTCAAATCGCACTTCTTCACCCTTTTGTTGTAGAACAAGGTTGTTCGTTGTTAGTATGTAGCATTCCTGATTGCTTCTTCCCTAACTTCTTCGAGCATATCCAGGTCTAAAGGTCTCATCAAGTCTCTTACAGGAGAATTGAAATTAAGCACCCTATGTGTGGGTAGACCCCCCGAATGTCAACATATACGGAGACTCCCCAGTTGCTGTTCGCGGTGTAGTGCGATAAGCCCACAACACAGAGTGTAGCTCATTAATCCAGTTTCCCTTTGCGTTATCCAGCCATTTTTTTAGACCATTCAGTAGGGTTCTGTTTGTCACTTCAGTTTTACCCGTTGCTCTGGGGAGGGCTAGCGCAAAGTGGATCTTCTGTACATTGGATTGGTGACAATATGCAGCGAATTCCTCGTTGTTAAATTGGGTTCCATTGTCAGTAATGAATGCGTGTGGGAGACCATATCTGCAAATAATACTCTTCCAAATAAACTGATAGACCTTGTCATAAGTCATATCAATGAGAGGTTCAGCTTCCACCCATTTGGTAAAATAATTCACAATAACTATGAGGTATTTGAATCTCCCTTTGGTCATTGGAAGTGGTCCGACCAAGTCTATCCCCCACATGGAGAATGTCCAAGGGGACGTAATGGGTGTTAACAATGCTTGGGGAGTTTTCGGATGGAAGATAAATGTTGGCATTTATCGCTCTTCTTAGCATAAGCTGCGCAGTCAGCTCTCATCATTGGCCAGTAATACCCCTGTGTTGTTATTCTCTACAAAAGCGTCTGACCTGCTACATGGGCTCTGTAAGACCTTTCGTGAACCTCTTCGATAAAGTCTTTAACTTCATCGGGATGGACACATCTCTGTAATCCTACTACAATGCCTCTTTTATACAAAATGCCACTGGTCAATACGTAACGAGCAACTTCAAACTTCAGTTTCTTGGCTGCGAGTTTATCAATTGGCACAGCCCCCTCTTCGATATAGACCCTAATGGGATCCATCCAGGATGGTACCAAGTCGGGGGCAATGAAGTTCATCATCAAATCTCCATCTACGCTTCGATCTACCAGGATTTCTATTGGGATTGTTCTTCGTAACTCAGTGCGTGTTGCTGATGCCAGTCGAGCTAGGGCGTCAACTCTTGCATTCTCTAATCTCGGTATTCTGATCAACTGAACTACGATAAAAGTCGTGACAACCTCCATAGCTTTTGCATGATACTTAACCATTAGTTCTCCATTCGCTGCATACAACCTAAGAATTTGATTTACGATTAATTGTGAGTCACTGAATACAACGACCTGCTTTGCCTTCATGTTTTTTGCTAGACTTAGACCCACGATCATAGCTTCATATTCAGCTTCATTATTGGAAGCCTTAAATTGAAAACGTAGAGCATACTCCATATCAATTCTATCAGGACTGTTTAAAACTATTCCTGCTCCACTTCTTGTGGCACACGAAGAGCCATCCATATATAGATTCCATACAGGAACTTCATTATCAAACTCTTGGTCAGACAGAGTTCCTCGGTGGAATATTTGATACTTCCTTTTATCTTCCCCTCACACTTCTCTCTACTCGTTGATTATCTTCTCTTGCTTATCCACGAATGGAAGTTGGTCGGGTGTTATCTTCGATGATCCCATAACATCCACGGGTTGGTCTGTATTAAACTCCTGCTCTTCGGATGCATCAGAGTGAGTAAACTCTACGATAAAATCCGCTACTGCCTGCCCCTTAAGTGATGACCTAGGCTCATAAACTATTTCATATTCACCAAGTTCTACTGCCCAGTACTTCAATCTTCCCGATTTCTTCATTTTATGAAGAGCTTGTCTTAATGGCATATCAGTATACATTACTATAGTATGGGCTTGGAAGTATGGCCTTATTTTCTTGCTTTCTTCGATTAGTGCTAGTGCTAGTGATAACTTCTCCAGTCTTGGATATCTGATCTCTGCTCCTCGAAAGGCCTTACTGGTGTAATAGACTGGTTACTGCACTCCGTCATTCACTCTTATCAATGCTGAGCTAATCGCGTTATCTGAAACTTCCAAATACAACTATAACCTTTCTCCCATCACTGGTCTAGATAATAATGGAGGTGTCCCCAGATATTTCTTTAACTCTTGAAAGGCCTCCTCACATTCATCATTCCACTCAAAAGTTTTTCGAAGTGTTTTGAAGAATGGGAGGCATATGTCTGTTGCTCGTGACACAAATCTGTTAAGTGCTGCAACTCGCCCTATGAGACTTTGCACCTCCTTTTTGTAGCTGGAGATCGTAGCTCCAGTAGGGTCTTGATCTTTTCAGGGTTCGCCTCAATACCTTGTTGGTTAACAATATATCCAAGAAATATACCTTCTCGTACTCCGAATATGCATTTGGTGGGATTCAACTTCATTTGATATTTCTCTAGTTGATCAAAAGTCTGACCTAGGTCAACTAAATGATCAGCAGCTTTCTTGCTTTTCGTCAGCATATCGTCAACATAAACCTCCATATTATGACTGATTTTCTCTGCAAACACCTTATTTATCAGTCACTGATATGTTGCACCTGCATTTTTAAGTCCGAAAGGCATAAAATTATAGCAATAAGTCCTCCTTGGCGTGATAAAAGAGGTACTTTCCCTGTCCTTGGGTTTCATTTTAATCTGGTTGTAACCAGAGTAAGCATCCATGAAACTCAACAATTCATGCCTCGATGTAGCATCCACCAGCTGATCAATTCGGGGTAAAGGAAAATGATCCTTTGGGTAGGCTTTATTAAGATCAGTGAAGTCCACACACATCCTCCACTTATTGTTTTTCTTCTTTACCATCACCATATTTTCTAGCCAATTAAGATACTTGACGTCCTCAATAAAAAAGGCTTTCTGTAGTTTCTCTACTTCTTCCTGTATAGCTTGGTTCTTTTCAGGGATAAACACCCTTATTTGCTACTTCACTGGCTTGACTTCCTTATTAACGTTGAGCTCGTGGCACAGGAAACTCGGGTCTATCCCTGACATGTCTTCATGACTCCATGCAAAAGTTTATTTTCTACGCCTTAGAAATGCTACCAGTTCCTGTTTTATCGATACATCCAATGACGCACTAATTTGGGTTATTCATTCTAGGTGTTCATCGTCTAGAATGATATTTTCGGTAGCTTCCATGACTTGGCCCTTTACGAGCTGAGAGTTGTCTCCAGGGTCTAATGTTTCAATCTCTGCATCTTCTGTTTCATCCACTTGATATGTAGTAGTCTTCTTCCTAGATTCCTCTCGTTCTTCCTGTTCAGCAGATAAATAGTAGCATTCTCGAGCTACTTTTTGGTCGCCTTTCATAACTCCCACTCTGAAATTGGTTAGGAACTTTAATCATTGATGTACAGTAGATGGTACTGCCTCGAACTTCTTCAGACCTACCCTCCCCATGAGGATGTTATAGGTTGATTGGACATTTTTATCCATTACGAAAAAGTATACTCTTTCTGTTCGACAAGTAGGGCATGTACCAATAAGCATGTCCAACTTGATCGTACCAAGTGGAAAAAACTTTTCGCCAGTAAAACCGAAGAGGGGCCTATGATATGGCTCTAACTGGGCTAACTTTAGATTCAAAATGTCAAAGTATGGGTAGAATATGATATCTGCAGAGCTACCATTATCCACCAGTACCCGTGAAATCACCACCTCCTTCATTCTCATCTTGATCACTAATGGGTCGTCATGAGGATATAGTATACCTACCAGGTCATTCTTGGAAAAGCCAATGACCAGTTTTTCCCTATTCACGTTCCTCGGGCACTCGTCTTCAGCCAAGTTTATGCGTTGTATATAAGAGCAAGCTTGGGCCTCATTGGGGTAAGCTTTTCTCTCCGCGATAAGATCTCCACCTCCTGCATCTTCACCTGTAATAACATTACATTCAAGTGATGCAAAATGGATTGAAAATACCTCGTGCTCAGGCTTCCTTGGCCTTTTGGGAAGATCAGGATCATATTGTGGATCATCTTCGTGATCTCTCTTTTTGTCATCTTTTTCTCGTCGAGGGGATTTAGATATTTTCCTTCCTATGTCGTTGATTTTTCCACCACTCTGGCGATCAACGTACTTAGTCAGTTTTCCTGGCCTGATGAGTGCATCGATTTCATTCTGGAGAGCTATGCAACGTTTGGTCGTGTGACCATGGTATTTGTGGAATTCATAATATTTGGACATGTCCCTTTTGTCAGGATCTGCCTTCATATTCTCTGGCCAAGTTAGTTCCTCGATGTTCTTGATCTCCTCCAGAATGTTATTTATATTTACCTTCAAGGGAGTATAATTTCCATATTTCCTCATCTGCTCCAGCGTTTGTTTGCCTTTTGACTCCTTGCTTCCACCATTGTTCTTCTGATCCTTCTTCTCACTTTTACTAGCCTCAACCTTGGTCTCTTTAGTATCTATGTTCTTTTTTTCATTCATGGCTTCCTCAATGTTCATGATCTTGGATGCCTTTGCCATTAGTTCTGCCGTGGTCCTAGGCGGATCTTTGGCCAAAGTATAGTACAACTTCTTTGGTAACAGTCCACTCATCAGAGCATCAATAGTTATCTTCTCCTTGTAATTAATTACCTCAAGTTTCTCGTTATTGAAATGAGTAATATAGTCCCTGGTACTTTCTTTTGTCTTCTGTCTAACTCTCAGTAAGTGTGCTACTCGTTTAACTGGTTTCACTCCAAAATAGAAATTCCTTATGAAAAGATCTGCTAGTTGATGGAAAGTTGCAATCTTCCCCCGAGGAAGGCTGTTGTACCATATTTCAGCTAACCCGGTGAGATTTATTGAAAACACCCTGCATCTCATCTCATCTGGAACCGCATAGATATCGGCAGCAGCTTGGTATTGGTCTATATGGAGGACAGGATCAGTTTTTCCATCATATTTAGGTGTCACCATAGGAGCTTCGAATTTTGATGGTGTGGGAAAATCCACAATTGCCTGCACGAATGGTGTCCCTTGGACAAAAGTTCTTTGTAGAGGATTCTTGGCCTTAGACATTTCCCCTAACCTGTCTTCCAACCTTTGAATAGAGCCTTTTCACGCATCATTTCCCGCCTCAGGCCTATTTATTCGAGCAACTGACCGCGTTGAGTTTTCCTCTTGGGACCTTTCATTATGGGCTCTTGGGCGTGACTGGGCAGAGCCTTCTCGTAGATTGGATGGATGTTGAGAGTTGCTCGATGCAATCCTATGAGGGTTTCTATTCCTCCTGGGGCCTAATCGATCAAAAGGAGAGACTCTACTCAAACTTTCCAGAGCACTGGTTCGTTCTGGAGTTAGAGTGACATTCAGTTGAGAATCTGTAGCTCGTACTGATGAAGTCTATCCAGGTTGATACAAAGGATCATTACACCTCTCAGAACGATATGAGCCAGTACGTATAGATTGAGAGACCTCTAGGAATAGCATTCGTCTAGTTCTTAAAGATGGCAGATGGGTATTTCTCTGAACACTTCGTTGTCCTGATTGATCCGTCACTCCATCTCGAACAGTTTGTATAAGTTGACGCATGCTTTCTTCCATGGTCGTTCTCCCTTGGGCTAAATTAGCCATTATGCCAGCCAGATCTTGAATATTTGGTGGAGTAGAGGGGTTTGGAGGGACCCCAGTGTTTCGATTACTGGATTCCGGAATCTCAACCATAGATGATGAGTTGTTTGGTGAAAAATGCTAAGTATAATCGTTTCCCACAAACGGCGCCAATCTGTTGATGTAAAAAATTAGATTATATCGAATTAATCAATCACAGATAAAAAATGAATAAATAAGACAATGGGTTTTTATAGTGGTTCGGCTATAAAAAATGGCCTACGTCCACTGTTGTTGTATTGCCGACTGTTTGCCTTGAATCTCGATGATAGCTTGACTAAGAGATCCAAAAGTCTCCCTCTTATGACGAGGTTACAATGTATTTATAGCCTTGAGGCTATACATTCGAAAAGGTAATGCGTTGTTATCTAGTAGACATATACATCTGTACAATAATAATGCGCATTTAATGCGTAGTCGCCTTTTGGTTTTCTTGATTGGATGCTCTTCATGCTAAGTAGCTCAGACCGCCTAAGTTGCTCGGTATGCTTAAGTTGCTTGGAACGCCTGAGTAGCTCGGTGAAAGTATGTTGTTCGTTGAAAGTATTTGTATTTGCTACATAGATTGACACTTGTCTTCATATGATTGGTCCACGTCAGCTGACTAAATTTGGTATTAATAATGAACACTAGATATTTCAGGGGGTAAGGGTATTCTATATGCAACAGCTCCTATCCTTTCATGGATTTCATAAGGTCCTATGTATCTTGGACTCAATTTCCCTTTCTTCCCAAATCGAATTACTCCATTTGCTGGTGATACTCGCAAGAACACATAATCTCCTATTTGTAATTCCAACTATCGATGCAGATTGTCGACATAACTCTTTTGACGGCTTTGAGAGATTCGAAGTCGGTCTTGTATCAAATTCACCTTCTCTGTCGTGATCTGAATTAATTTTGGTCCCAATAATTTTCTTTCTCCAACTTCTACCCAACATGCAGGGGAGCGACACCTTATACCATAGAGTGCCTCATACGAATCCATTCCATATAGTGCCTCATACGGATCCATTTGAATACTTTCTTAATAACTATTACTATATTCAAATTCTACTAACAGTAAGTGATCATCCCAATTCCCCTTCAGATCAAGTACACATGCCCTAAGTATATCCTCTAATGTTTGAATGATTCTCTCAGATTATCCATCTATTTGAGGATAAAAAGTGGTGCTGAAATTCAATTGCGTTCCCATGGCTGCTTGTAAGTTTTTCCAAAATCAAGACACGAATCTGGGGTCACGATCAGAAATAATAGAAATTGGGGTTCCATGAAGCCTAATAATTTCTCGTACATATAACTTAGCTAACTTTTCTAATGAATGGGTAATCTTAATGACAATAAAATGATCAGATTTAGTTAACCTATCAATAATTACCCAAATATAATCATTACCATTTGAACTCCTTGGTAAACCTGTCACAAAATCCACAATAATATGTTCCCATTTCCACTCAGGGATAGGTAGGGGTTGCAGTAATCCGGATGGTTTCTGATGTTCAACTTTTACTTATTGACAAATCAAACACTGAGATATAAATTTGTATATCTCCCTTTTCATGTTATTCCACCAAAATACTTCTCGAAGATCCCTATACATCTTTGTACATCCGGGATGAAAAGTGAATCTTGAGTAAAGACTTTTCTCTAAAATTTTCCCCTTTAGTTGGGAATCACATGGCACACACACTATATTTCCTAACCTCAATATATCATCTCGTATCCCAAATTCAATCCTCTTCCCTTTAATAACTTATTCTCTAATCTTCTTCAGTCGTGGGTTATTTACTTGTGAAATTTTGATTATTTCCATAACCATAGGTTGTACCTGTAAGTTTGCGATTATTCATCCTTTATTATAAATACATACATCTATTTCCATACTTCTTAAATCCTTCAACAGAGATTCCTGCCTTGTAACAAGACATTTTAAATTTTGTTAGACTTATTACTTAAAGCATCACCTACTATAGTAGCTTTCCCTTGGTGATAATGAATATTTAAATCATAATCCCTCATTAATTCTAACCACCTCCTTTGTCTCATGTTCAACTCTTTCTGAGTAAAGATATATCTCAAACTCTTATGACCGGTATAAATCTCACATGTCTAACCATACAAATAATATCTCCAAATCTTAAGAGAAAAAATTACAACTGTTAATTCTAGGTCATGGGTTGGATAATTTTGCTCATGCAGTTTTAACTGTCTCAAGGCATAAGCTACTACTTTTCCATTTTGTATTAGCACACATCCCAAACCATTTTTAGAAGCATCACTGTAAATCACAAATCCCCCTGTCCCAGACGGAATTGTCAAAATTGGGGTAGTTACTAATTGATTCTTAAGTTCTAAAAAACTATTCTCAACTTTCTCAGACCATTCATATTTCACCTTATTTTGGGTTAATCTAGATAGAGGTTTGTCAATACTAGAAAATCCTTCAACAAATCTTCGATAATAACCTGCTAATCCAAGAAAACTATGAATCTCCGTCACATTATTTGGTCTAGGCCAACCTAGTTCAGCCTCGATCTTTTAAGGGTCAACCCACACTCCCTCTTTAGAAATGACATGTCCTAGAAAAGAGACATTAGGCAACCAAAATTCACATTTCTTTAATTTCGCATATAATTTCTCCTTCCTAAGAATTTGTAATACTGTCTCTAAATGCTTTTCGTGTTCTTCAATACTTTTGGAATAAATAAGGATGTCATCAAAGAAAATAACCACACACTGATCCAAATACTTCCTAAACACTCTATTCATCATATCCATAAAAGCAGTTGGTGCATTAGTTAGTCCAAATGGCATCACAAGAAATTCATAGTGACCATATCTAGTACGAAAAAGCTTATTTCAAAATATCATCTTTCGTAATCTTTAATTGGTGATATCCTGATCTAAGGTCAATCTTAGAAAATACTTGCGCACCTTGCAGTTGGTCAAACAAATCATCTATATGGGGTAAGGGGTATTTATTCTACATGTTCACCTTATTTAGTTCATGATAATCTATACATAACCTCATTGTCCCATCCTTCTTTTTTACCAAATAACACTGGAGCACCCCAAGGGGATACACTTGGTCTAATAAAATCCTTGTCTAACAAATCTTGTAATTGAAATTTTAATTCCTTTAATTCTAAAGGTGCCATACGATAAGGTGGTTTCGAGATTGGTATAGTTCCAGGAATAAGGTCAATCGTAAACTATATTTCTCTACTATAAGGAAGACTTTGTAAATCATCTAGAAAATGTTTAGCTATAGGAATATCTTATAAACTAGGCTCTTTTGTTTAAAAATCAATAACACTTGCAAGGAATCCTCGACATCCCTTCTTAAGAAAACTACAAGCTTGCATTGCAGAGATAATATGCATGGGGGATAAGATGACAATTCCTTAAAACGAAATTCTGGTTGGTTAGGGATTTGTAAAGTAACTATCTTCTCAAAACAATCTACCTTAGCATGATATAATGCTAACCAATCCATCCCCAAAATCACTTCAAAGTCTCTTATGTCTAAAACTATCAAATCGACAAATAGTTTAAAACTACTAACATCTATAGGGCAAGACTTATATACTAATGTTTCGATCAATAACTCACCTGAAGGAGTAGAAACGTGTATGCTATGATTCAAGGGTTCAGGCATATTAGTAAAGCGGTTAATAAAATTAATAGACACAAATGAATGGGTAAAACTAGGATCTATTAAAACTTTAAAAGGTTGTGCACATATAGAAAGTGTACTTGACACTGTTGCGTTAGAAGCTTGGGTATCAGAAAGTGTAAAAACTCTACCATATCTGTTTTGGCCCTTCTTTTCACCTAAAGGTTGTATCGAAATCCTTGTTGGGGTTGGGAAGTCTTTTATCTGATGTCCTTTCTGTCCAAATCTAAAATAAGCTCCCGTATCCTTGTAAAAAGGTCGTCCTCAATGCATCTTCCCACATTGCAGACATATCTTATTATTAAACTATTTGTTATCACTAGCTCCCCCAACATTAGTTGTACTCCTAAAATTATTTCTATTATTTGTGTTCTTCCCTATTTGTTCCCTGAACTTCCTCTTACCATCTCTATTTCGATTTTACTCCTCGCCATCCCTCTCAGCTATCATAGCCCTATCCACAACGTCACTATATGATGTCAACTTTAGGAAGGAAATTCGACTAAAAATACTCAACCTTAACCCACGTTAAAACTTTTTGGCTTTTAAAACATCAGTTACCACAACATAAGGTGCAAAGCAGGATAACTCAATAAACTATGCCTCGCATTGACTAACTGTCATATTCCCATCCACGAGACTCATGAACTCAGTTTCCATTTCATCTTTCATCGTTTTAGGGAAATATTTCTCATAAAATATCACTAAGAAGTCATTACAACCTATGTAAGTATTCCTCTCCTCGTGTATTCTCTTAGTCATTCTCCACCAATGTTCGGCTTCACCTTCTAACATAAACATTGCAAATGAAACCCTTTGTTCATCGGTACACTTAAGAACATCCAGCATCTTTTCCATCTGCATCACCCAATTTTCTGCCTCAGTGGGGCCAGGAGTACCTTTAAAAGAGGTCGGATTCAACTTATTGAAATGTTCAATGGTACAGCTAGTTAGATCAAGATTCCTTGGTGCTCCATTATTCACCTGATGCTCCACAATCTTAGCCAGACTCTCAATCGCCTTGTATGCACCCTCCAGTCCTTCCATACTTGAACCACTAGTTCTCGCAATTGATCTTGTCTTGGTCATTTTCTACAGTCATGGCCAATCGTAAGATGTATTATACTATATCAAGATTCCAAATTAATAGATCAATAATATAACACATATGAGGGGTTGTCATATAAGTCGAATATTTCATATTATCCCTTTTAACGTTCAAAACCGATGTTCAGCAGTCTATGGGTTCATAACCTATGCTATGATACCACTTCTGTCACGACCCGACCCAAATTTGTAGTAGGGAACGAGTGTCTTGACATTCCACCAAGGCAACATATATTCTGACTTAAATTGTTTCCTTAAATAAGTACAACGAAAATACAATCACATAGTTATGAATCGTAAAATACTGAAAGTAAAGGAATTACGTCATCTGAACTTTCTAAAGGACAATTCATTTATATTAAAAGTAATAATGAATTACAACTTAAGACAAAATTTAAAAACTTATTACAAGAGAGCCAGACATGCTCTAAATGATAAAAGAAACATAATAACAAAAAGAGCTTTAAAAGCTAAATCTTCAACATAGTCCTTGTATGTTCTCTCCACTAGTTTACTTATTTCCTGAAAAATGTTTATTTATACAACATCAACTAAAAGTCTAATGAGATTCAATCTCCAAACATTCTAAGATTTTTCATAAAATTGATACCTATTTAATTTAGAACAGTAGGCATGTATATAGAGACAAGAATTTGCAATAATATATATATATATATATATATATATATAAAGTAATTGACAGTAAATATTTTCAGAATCAACAGCTCATAACAGGACAGATAAAATAATTGAGCAATATGTCAATTATTCAATTTTATTTTGATGGTCATGTACGCTCTAATACCCAGATAAACAGATAGTGCTACCAAATGTTTTCATCCGGCAACAACACAGACAGAAAATCACGATCTCTGGAACAACGCCTTATTTAGGGCACACCAGCGATAAACCAGCTGGGAACGTACCACCCAAATATTTCCACCCGATAGTCAAGGCCAATATAATAAGAGAGTTTCCATAGGCCGAATCAATAATTTTAGAATTCAAATCAGATGTATATATCGAGAGATATACATATATAATAAATGACGGAATCATCGGTATTAGATGTATTTTGAGGATAAAACATTTCACAAAATAGATATAGTTTGCATAATATCATATAATAAAAATAGGCAAATAATGTCACATAGTACTCACCTATAACATAAGTTCGAAATTACAGATACCGAGTCTTAGATCACTCATTAATTCTTAAGACGAAACTTCTTAAACTTTCTCGTATTTTCTCTCACTATTTCTCTCTGATCTTTGGAATGAATTTCGTGTAAGAATTGATCCTAATGCCTCTATTTATAATTTTCCAAAGTTATCTGGGTGATGACATGTGTCCCGATGACTAAGCATTCATTTTGGTGAGTCGACGTTAGCGTGTCGCGTAACGGGGTTGTCTTGCAGTCTTAATTCACCAGATGATGACATGTGTTTTAACTTTATCTAATTGCATGACATGTGTTTTTTCACTTCCTTTAAATCCGACACATATACGGTGGAGGTGTCAAAACCAAGAACGAGGTGTCAAGCACGAGGTGAAAAGTTATTAAAGGTATAAGGGTCATTTTACATATGAAGGATATTTAAATAATTTTACACCATACATTTTCAATATTTGTTGGAGGTCCTTAAAAATATTTTATTTAAAAAATGGTCCTTTTTATATTTTCATTTTAGTCCCTAAAACTTTCTTAATTAAAATTAAGTCTAAAGTTTCATAAAATTACATTTTCTACCCCCGAAACTTATCATTTAGCTTATGATATGCTATATGACTTTGATTTAATCCATTTTGATGAAGAAGGAGGTTATTTCAAAGTGTTTAAGTCGGCCAAACCAGCCTCCCCATCCAACTAATCAAAATATAACACATGGTGTGGTAATAAGACAAAATCTAACTTAAATGGTGGATAGTTTTGCCCTTATTTCGTAATTTCGGTATAACTTCTTGCTTGACCCTCCGTTTAACACACTGTTTGTTGTGTTACAAACCTAATTCATATATCTATAACTTTTTAGTTTTTACCTCAAGTCAATTGTTATATTGTAACGGTCAAAACTAGTCTCCAATATGAACATTCCTATCGAAAACTTTAAAATTTTATGTTTGTAACTAATTTGATATTTCATGATTTATGAACAGAGGATTAGACTAAAAACAATAAATTAATATTATCCATATCACATATGAAATAATACAACATTTAAAACTATATATGAACATATAAAAGTGGGGTCATTACACAAGATGCTTAAAGTAGTGTTAGGTTCATTAGAGTGCGCAACGGAAGGTGTAAATTGAGCGTGCAATAGTGATTTGGTGAAATCATTCCTCCTTAAGGTGAGAGAATGACATGGTTGATATCACGGTTGGTTGTGTCATGATTTTGTTTTGGGTGAACACTGATCTCTAAGGATGGTCTGCACATAGAGGCTCTGATAAGCCTTAGTTACTAGCATATGTAGTGGCTAATAATGGGTTAGAACTTAAGCATAAGGTGAATGGAAACCCGGGGTCAAGTGTGTGGTGTCATAGTTGACAAAATGGTGATCATTAGGGCATGGGGCAAGATAGATGTTTGGTGATAGTAACGTGGAGGACACCGATGATTTTGTCTTGAAGGAATTCTAGGAATTAGGGTGGAAGTTTGTGGACCACATGAGTTAGAAGATTAATGGAACGAGAATTTTTGGGGCCAAATTCCCTAAGGAGGGAAGTTTGTAATACCCCGCCCCGATAAATTAATTAAAGTATGCATAGAATTTTCATGGAGAGGAAGTAATTGTAATTATAACGCATTATGGGTAACAAATTGGATTATATAGAAGAAGGTGGAAAAATAATTAGAAAAAATAAAAGAAAAAAGAATTCAAGGGGGTCGTTCGAGCGATGAGAAATAAGCCACGAAAATAGATAAAGAAGTTGTTAGTCGGGGATTTTTATGGAGGTTTTTATGGGAGTATTCTTGGAACAAGAAGGAGTATCTCTGGAGGTATTTTTGGAGTGTGTTGAAGCTTCCGTGGAGGGTGTTTGGTGGAGCTATTGTGACTCCCTTTGGGGCCACCTTTGGAGGTAGGGGAGTCACCCATCTTTATCACCACCAAAATTTTTGGAGTCATTTGAGGTGGGTAACCTACTCTTATTGCATTTGAGACTCCATTTTATAAATGTGTAGTACTGTTGATGTGTATGATTAAGAGTAGAGATATAAGAAAAGTGATGTATTCTTAGGAATCTAAAATTAGGTATTTTTATGGAATAAAAATGTTAGAAATAATACTATTATGTATTTTCTACAAAATCTAAAATTAGACATTTTTATGGAAATAAAAATGTTAGAAAATAATATTTTAGTGTGCTTCCTATTAAATATGAAAATGAACATTTTTATGAAATAAAAATGTAAGAAATGTCATTTTGGCTTATGTCTAGTGAAAAGAAATAATAAACACCTTTACGGAATAAAAAATGTAGGAAAATGTCGTTTGTGTTAAAAATGAAGAGTGAATAATTATTTCAAGGCTTTGAAATAATGAAAATTGATGTTTTATGAATATGGTATATTTTCTATTAATTTTGATGAAAAATATATTATGGAATAAAATGTTGTAAAATAATGGGATTTTGTGAAAAAAAGTGATATTTTGTTGAATAATAAAGAATAAGTAAATATTTCAAGGTTTGGAAATATTGAAGGTTGATATATTTTATGAAATGTTGTATTTTATAAATATTGGTGTTAAACATTTTTTAGAATAAAATGTTTGGAAATAAACCTTTATTTGATGTAAAATATGTTTAAACCATGTTGTAGGATTCTTAGGTTTAAAACCCATCTTCTCTTGCATATAAACCTGTAGTATTTTGACATAGAATGTGTAAACAAGTTTAAATAATATTTTATTGGGTTTAAACATGAAATAATAAAAGTTTGAATTATAGTCTTCAAAGTATGTATAATTGGGACTAAAAGACGTAGTGGGTAAGAAGTTAAAAGACTACATGAATGATAAAAGAAATGAAAATTTTCTTATAAAAGTAGTCTTAAGTATAAATTTATTTCTTGAATAAATAAGTAAAGAAATATGAGTGTTGGCAAAATGTATTAAATAAGTGTTAATGGGCACACATGGAATGGTTAGTGAGTGTAACTTACTATGATTGTGGAATATTAACACTTAAGGGATTATAAAAGGATTAAAGGTGTAAAAGTGTTTCCAATCAATATGAATGTACTCCAAGTGTAAAAAGGTGTTGAAGGGTTAAAACACTCAAGAAGTTGGTGTGTATAACTTAATAGTGTTTTGGGTAAAATCAAGACTTGAGAATAAGGAGTAAAAGTGTGATTTGGAAACAAATGGGTAAAATGGTAATTTTACTTAAAGTGGAACATTTTTACAAAATAAAAATATTGGAAAGGGTGTTACACAAAGTGGTCCTAAATGAATAAGATTTTTGGAACTAAAATCAAGATTAAAGTATAAAGGACGTAAAATGGTAAATTTCAAGTATAACACAAATTGGGACAATAAAGTCTCGAGTTTTGTCTTCGGTTGGGTTAAAAAAGAAAGTAATAATGTGGACATTTGTAAAATGTTAAAACATCTGAAAGGTACTTGGATGACACTGGGATAAAGCAAGAAGGGCCCGGAGCCCTTGGGTGAAATCCCTAAACCACTGGCCAGAGCATATGGTGCGCATAGCCATCAATGTAGAGCCCGTATAAGTATGCGGAATGGGAAGATTCCGACAAAAGATAAAGAAAATATGAATCATATCAAAAAATGGGTTATGTGGTAAAATGTGTTAATACAACCTAACTTGAATGAATGTAATAAATGTTCCAATAAAGGTAAAATGGACAAGTAACTGTGTAAACCTATTAATGTCCATAAAGAAATGAAAAGGGGTTAAAGGGAGTGGATAAATGTTGGTTAAGAAACTTAAATGGTTAAACCCATATTTAACACAGGAATGTGTTGTAAAAAGGATTTTTTAATATTAAATAAGTATTTTCTAACACGGGGATTGCGTGTGTTGAAATGGATATTTTCAATGAAAATACTATGGAATATTGAAATGAATAAAAGGGTAAATTCCGTTAAAGGAATGGTATAAATTAAGTGAAATGGATTCAAAGTGTTGAACCGGGTGTGTTAAACAAGGTGAAAATGCTAACTATGCATGAATGAAGTATTTACTAGAATAAGGTAAATTAATCTGGATAAGTGAGACTTTCTAAAGTAAAAATGGTTAATGCATGGGCATGTATATTTTCCGAAGGTATACGTATATAGATATATACATTTTTTCACATGAATGTGGTTGTAGTGTGTTATTATTCCTTCCTCTCGTTTGTTTTTATAATGCTTGTATAAATTCCACTGGGCATAGACTCACATCCTCACGTTGTTACAGCAAGTTGGGAGTGGTTCCGTAATTTGAGAGCGTTTTACATGTAAGTACAATTTATTTATGTTTAGGTTAGTAGCTCTGTTTACTGGGACTTAGGGGTGCTCCCCATGGGTCCCTCACGTAGTTTATGTTGAAACTGGAATCGCATGCTAAAAAGTAAAATGCAAATAAATATTAAACTGGACTAGCCACATTATTTAGGTTGCTTCATTGCACTTCACACCTAACGACTCGATTAGGATCGGGTTGACTCATGAGTAGCCTAAATCTGGATCGGGGCGTCATATAAGGTTAGGGATGGAGAGAAAATAGGTGACATAGTTTAAATTTGAGAGGAAGTAAAGAAAAAAAATAAAACGTGAGCATGTTTATTATTTTTAAAAACTAAGGAAGGCCACCCTTCGACTGGGCCGCGAGTTAACTGCGAGCTTCTTGGTCACGGACACACACCATATTCTTGTGGTGGCGGGCCTTAGGCTACCGTCACCAATAAGTTTACATATCGTCGCGGGTCCCCCTGTTAGTTGTCATTCCGTCTCTCTCTCTCTCACTCTCACTCTCACTCTCTCTCTCACACACACACACAACAGTTAATCACTATACATGAAATTGAAACTCCTTCAAACCTTAAATTGATGCCCAATATTACCTAAAAGACCTCCTCGCCCCTAGGGTTTCCATATATTTTCCATAATGTAACCTAATTAAATAATGAGATAAGTACGCTTATGTTCCTCACAATAAATTTTATTATTCTAAAATTGGGATAAAAAATTTAAAATCGGAGCTCCGGTGATGGTCACCGAAGAGTCTGTCGGAGCTCCAGCAGTGGGGTAGGGGTGGGTGTTGCTAATGAGGATTTATAAAAATAAAAAAGCACTGAGTAAATCTGTGTTTGAGGGTTCTAGGTGTTTAAAAAAATATCCCACTTGTAGAGTAATATAATCTCTTGTGAGGGACCTAAGCGTAAATTCCCCTCAAATAAATGGCCATTTTATCCATTTAATTCGCATAAAATTCAAATTAAACTATATTTACTTAGTTTAATTTATCCCGCTATAATTCATCTTAATTTATATTTTAACATGTAATTTTAATTATTTAATTTTATTAATAAAATTTATGTTGTATTATAAGTTCGCAGACATCTTCAAGGGTCGTGGTAAATTCACCAGAGGATATCAAAAGTATATCTAAAAAATTACAAAGGGCAAGAATGCTCTTCAATAACTTCAACCCCTACACACCTTCGATATACCATGATAGACCAATTTTGTCAAGAACTTGCCTATATTTAGTGGGTTCGATAACATACTTGGTAAACAAGTCATAATCCTCCTAACGACCACCACGCGTTTCCACATTGATGGGAACCCAAGGAATTTCCCTTAGTCAATGCAAAATTGTAACACAGATTTCGAGGGACAATTGATAATATTTTCATTAGAGTTGGCCCCCGAACAATATAAATGAAGCTTTGAGCTAGTAATATTATGACCAATATTGTCATTCTAGGAAAGTAATAGATGACAATTATCTCAGGGATGTAAATAAGGATATTTTTAATAAATCATCTTCAACAAAAAATGGAGTCCACTTCCTCTGCCTTTCATTTAAAGTGGAATTGGATGATCATGCATCTTTGGATGTCTAAATCAAACAATACCTCAAAACGACAGACAAAGAAGGAAATCGGAGAGGAGATCACAGAAGACGTCTTATGAGAACTCACACAAAAATATAGAAATTACATAGTAGTTGTGGGAAGAAGATAAAGTGAAAAGGAAGGAAACACAAACAAACCAACACCAAAGCTTTTGTAAATAACAATGACAGAACGGTTCCTAACAAAAGGTAATCATCATATTGGTGCAGATCTCGAGAAATATCATGTTTTGATGATCGAAGTGACGTTTACCACTAAACAAACACGATGTGGAATGAACCGACAAGAAAAATATATTATATCATGCCATAAACGCAATATATACCTCATAACTTAATCCATAATAGTGATTATAAGTTTCACACGTGTTCATCGACTATCCTGAGCTTTTTGCTCGCAAAGGGGAAATTATAGGGTTAAAATATACAATGTCCTCACACCTACATGCACAAATAAAATAACAAACCATAAAGACACAAATAACATCGAAACACTACCACCATCGATTAGCAAGGGCAAATTTGATACCTCAAAGGTATTAATTATCGAACGGTAACAACCAACCAAAAAATACTCTTAAAAGGGATTGATTGTAACACATCAGGTTATCCTAAGTCAGTTAGGGAAAATATGCTCAAATCGATCCTCCTTCAAGAAACTCTATGTGACACCCCGCCTAAAAAAATACCGGGTGATCAGTCCTATACCAAATTAAAACAGGAATCCCAGTTGGTTCATCCTTAGCATCACTGTCGAAAACTTTTTAAAACTTACTAACAACCTAGTATTCCAAAAGCTGGTGCTAATTTTAACTTTTTAATTAAACACAAACAGTACATGCGGAAATAAATATGAACCATTCACACAACTGAATAAAAATCAACTGAATAATTAAATAAACAATTTGTCGTATAAACCATCGGACTCCAAAATGAAATCCAATAGAAACATCCAACACTTGAATAAGTACATCTGAAAACTGTACTAAGAAGTCTGGGCGACAAGACCTAAATAAAACTGAAACTGATACACGATTCTTACTCTCGAAATAAATGAACGATACGTCTAATCCAAACTCCTGTTAGCATTCACATATGTCGCAGCTCCGTGTCCCTGGAATTGAATATCAATCCTGGCGTCCCTGTGGCTGGACACCTAAAAGGTTTTGAAAATAGTTTTATAGCAAGGGTTAGAACCCAAAACATTTTGAAAATATTTAACAAGTGAATTAACTGCAGTAATTTAAAATGTATGAATGTGCTTCATATTTAAGTTAGTGTCACACTCCCTTGTGAACATTCTCACCCCTCCACTATTTTGCACACCTAACGGTCACCTTGACCCCCACCTAGTTTCACTACCCCGTCCAACTAGTCCTGGTATAATCTCCCCTTGCCATACTACTCTAACCCGAGTATAATGATTCTTGAATTATAAGTTATCTCACAATTAACTTAATTAATTCCTTCTTAAATAGTAGCATATAATCGTGTCACAAGTTATATAAATTAAATACATCACGCATGTATTATTACCCACATATAATATTAAATACCATTATAGACGTACCTTTACTAAAACATCCACACATATAGCATACGTATATCCATCCCTCTGAGTATACCCTCGTCGGATGATTCCCTCTAAAATGCTATCTCACTAGGTTTGCTCACATAACCTAGTTCCCCAAGTTGGAATTGCTCACCAACTTGGCCCAAAATATAAACGTAGTGAAGGCGGTCATATTCCTTCCCTGAAAGTGAGATAAATCCCTCACCCATATACCGGACGCTATGACCTGGGGATATACTCGTCCAACTCCTCAAACTAGGGTATTCACCCACATCGCGCAACCTCCCTTGATAGCACTAGAGTATACAAATTGAATAAATATCTAGTCACTGATATTTAATATCACACACAATATATACACGTATATATATATACTATCACTACACCGTATATATATAATATAAACTCCGGTTTTACCGTGTACTCAAAATCCCGTACACTAGCCTGAAATTTCTTGAGTCGGTGGCCCGACTCAACTTAATTAATTTTCTCACTTAATAATTTATCATCTTCCCGAGTCTGTGGTCCGACTCTAAATAATAATACTCTACACAATAATTTATATGAAATTTTACCAAGTCTATGATTCGACTCCAATTTAATTAATTTACACATAAATTAATTAACACCAATCCGAGTCTGTAGTCCGACCCTCATTTAATTAATTTACACATTAATTAATTAACACAAATCTGAGTCTGTGGTCCGACTATAATATAATTAATTCACACCTCAATTAATATACTATTTTCCTCGAGTCCATGGTCTGACTCTAATTACATTAATTAACACACCTATTAATTTAATACCTTCCCGAGTCTATCGTCCGACTCTAATTAAATTAATTAACACGCTTATTAATTTAATACCGATCCAAGTCTGTGGTCCGAGTCCCAATTAATTAATTTACACTTAATTAATTCATACTAAACTGAGTCTGTGGTACGACTCTTATTTAATTCATTTACACATTAATTAATAAATACCCTTCCCGAGTCTACAATCTGACTCTAATTTAATTTATTACAACATCAATTAATTTAATACTTTTTCGAGTCTACCTTCCGACTCTACTTCCATTAATTAACACATCTATTAATTTAATAACTTGGTGTCACCAACCCATTCTCCATGGACTAGCTCACGTGACCCATACCTTAATATTTCCCGAGTCTATGTTCCGACTCCAAATTAATTTACTCTCTCAATATTTAATTTAATACTTTGGTGTCACTTAACCAACATACCCGGACTCGCTCACTTGGTCCATTTTTACATCTCATAATTTCATTCCCACATATTCGCCCACAATGTGTCACACATTCATCTCCATAAATTTCCCAATTATATTTACCTATAATTACCAACATACCCGGACTCGACCACTTGGTCCATAATTAAATATTTCCCGAGTCTATATTATGACTCCAAATTAATTAGTTATACCTCAATTAATTTAATAACGTAGTGTCACTCAACTACAATGCCCGGACACTCTCACACGACCCGTGATTTAATTCCTATGAGTTTTACCTTACAAAACTCTTCCCATAAGATTCACACACTTACTTGCCATTTAAACTTCCTTAACACCATCTTCTCAAAGTCCTAGGTATTAAGTTGTGCTTAACTATCACTAGTTAATCAACCTTAAACGTCCCCCAAAAGAATTAAGGTTAAACAATTGAAATAAGCGTCACTGCCAAAAATCCTGCTTAATCGATCGATCGACTCCCTGGGTCGATCGATCAATCGAGCAGTTCATCTTCTCCAACGATCTGTTTCTGCCATAATCGAATTTCCAAGGTTTTACATCTCAAATTTCCAACCTTAAATAATTATTTTTAACCAATCAATTATTCCCAAAATGAGTCCCAATCATCTATGACTGTTTTAGCATTCTCGATTCATACGATATCTCCCTATTCCCAAAATGGGTTCTCCGATTAATTTCCATTGTTCATTCAAGATTTGTTCCACAGTCCACAATTTTCATACAAAACATGGATTTCTACTATAGTTTGCATTCTAACAACCTAGAATAACACTATAATATCAATTGGATTCATCAATTCGCACATCACGATTTCCAAATCAAAGACCCATTTTCTCCCCGAAAACCCACCCGAGAATAAATTCAATTTTACACATCACCATAATATAAATTAGATATCACAATTTAATCATTATAGCAAGTTAACCACTTACCTAAAATCATTTGTAGGGTCTGATTCTGTTGGTGCAGAGAATGGTTGATGAAGAACACTCCAAATTAGCCCCTTAATTTGGCTCCAAAAGATCCCCAAATTGACTTCTTGATTAGCTTCCTCTCATCCTCTCCCAAACTCTAGGTTTAGGATTTTCTATCTGTCGTTCCTAGTCCCTCAATTAGGTTAAAAATACTAAATCCCATTTTTGGCCATGTGGGCCTAATTAAAAAGGCCCAACTCACCCCGTGTGGGCGCGGCTATTCCCAAAAATACCCCGAGACCCAATTACTACCCCTGGGCACTCTTTTCTGACCATCTCGACCCGTTCAGACTCAACCGCGCACTCAGAATTTCCATTCGAAATACTTTTAAACATTTCCAAATTTTGACCTCAAAATACGACACACGAGATTTCGAACCATTAAACTTAAAAGTCGCCAATTATAAATAATTCGGCTCACTCAATTAAATTCTCCAAATCATAAATTTAAGTTTCTCCAATTTAAATATTTTTATAACTCCCAAAATAATTAAATATTTAATCCTCAAAATTACGGGGTGTTACGTACTCCTCCCCTTACAAAGGAATTTCATCCTCGAAATTAAGATGAGCGTAATGTTCAAAGCTTCGCATATCACTCTCTAGTCATGTGCCTATAAGCCCGCTATTTCTATCCCATCCGCTTCTAAGAATAAGTTACACAAGTATGCATTTAAATTAATCAGGGCGCCCATACACCCTATACCCGTGCTTAACAGAATAAAATTTTCCTTAATTAACCCGGGTGCCCATACACCCTATCCTCGTGCTTTACTACACGAAAGCTACACGACTATGCTAGTCGTAAACCGTAATATAACTTCGAACCCGTAGTCATTTCACATATAGATATATGCATATATCTACTTCCCGGGGTACCCAACCCATGTACTAACGACCACACATTTCCCCACTTTCCAACGTTGCGCTAAGTTTCATGTGTGGTATGTCTTGCAAAGTGAAATCCAAACAAGGAACCCCCCCCCCCCCGATACACTACTACCTCACATTGTCGGTCGTTGAGATCCGTTAGACCCTCAGTCCATAGCACGTACCCCTAAATACTTGTCTCTTAACACAAAAGTATATATGCTTACCATACAACCTAAAATACCGTGCCCTTACTATCACTAGTCCTTGCTCAAAATTAATCCCGAGCTATCTCTCTTTGCTCGAACATAATTCTAACCACCCTGATTCACTTTAGTAAACACCCCTACTTATCGAGATAAAATGTGAGAACACAAAACCTCACTTTGTGTCTATCGCACCACACAATATAACATATATACACACATATACATAGGCTAAACGCCCTCTCAGGTGATACCTAGTACCAAACATATCCTGGTGTCATGAACACCAAAACTTAACACCACTATCCACAATAGTTAAATTCCATCGCTATCCAGCCGATATTTAGAAAATGTTATCAACCCCACTCCCATAATTCTCGAAAGTAGTAACTCCTTGCATAATTCAAACCTTCACTCGGTGTACACCTCCACTCTCCCGTGAAGAACACCAAAGAAACTTCGCTACCCCACGAAAAGTTTATCCACATACTATGGCTGCTACAGCCAACGCACCCACTAAATTCGACTCACCTACGAACTCTAGTGAAAAATAAGTCTTATATTATGAAATCCTCTTTGTCACTCAAAAATATACCCCACGCTCATAGGGTAAAAATAATTACCTCCATATTCCAGCTGCAACGGCTGATCCTCGGGTTCCGGAGCATCTTCTCCCTGCTCGAATGCGCCTATGACTTGCTTTAGTGGCTATACATCTTGGACCTCGTCCTATAGTTGACCCCTGCCTCGCTTAAGACAATCTCTCTTCATGTGTCTCGCTTCCCCCACAAATGAAACACCTTCTAATACATTCACCCTGCCACTGGTCCCTTCCATGCCGACCTTATTGGAATTTCTGGCCATCCTGCCGATAGCCTCCAGTTCTAAATCGTTTGGCATGATTTCCCTACCGAAAATCCTGCCCTTGATCTCCCCCTGTCTGCTGCTGGGATACCCCACTGGTACTGTTCCCTCCTTCCTTATCTGACTGGCTAGTTTCCACTCCCCTCCCGCTTCCTTTTCACATGGAAGCGATATTCCCGACAGTGCAGGAGTGCTGCGTTAATGACATCAGTATAAGCTACTAATGCGGGATTACCAATAAAATGTTGTCTGATTCTCCATACAAACCCATCCATAAACCTTGCTTTCTTTCTCTCTTCATTGCTTACCTCATCCGGTACCAACTTTGCCAATCGAGTAAATTCTTCCTCATAATCGTCCACTGAACGGTCTCCCCGAGCCACCTCTCTAAATTTTCTCCTCATTTCGGTCTCAACCGCTGGAGGAAAATACTTTCGGTCGAACCACACCTAAAACTCTGCAATAGCTAGCGTATCCCTTTCCTCAACTGTGGTGATCGACTCCCACCACTGTAGCGCTGCTCCCACTAAACAAAAAGTGGATAGCATTTGCTTTCGCACCTCATCGCAATCTCCCATGTGTAGGTGACGTTGGATATCTCTCTTCCCTGACACGCTAGCACTACACCTGAACCCCCTCACAACTCTGGTGGATGCCCACTCTTGAAAAATCTCTCGTACTTGCTGCCACCCCGATGACCCCGCGCGAGCCTGAACATTTGGCACCACTAACACTTGTGACTGATTCCGTGAAAAGTACCCTTCCATTGCGACCACCGTCACTTCAACTATCCATGCCACTAGTTCAGTTACCTGTGTTGCCAAAATCATCTCTAGTCGTTGTTGCGGTAACTCTTGCTCCTGATGAGCCTCCCTAGTCTCATCTCCCCTGCTGCCCTAGCTACTCCCTCTCCTGGGCGGCATCTGGAATGAGAATCGAATCGTATGAGTTCACCCTCAAATATAAATTTGGCAGAAGAACGTAAATGCATATACGTATAAGAATACAACAATCCTATGATAGGGCTCTATATCAAAGGTTGCTAAGCCGAAACGTGAAAAGCGGAACAGATCCTAAGGACACTAGAACTTGATGCTCTGATACCGTCTGTGACACCTCGCCTAATAAAATACCGGGTGATCAGTCCTATACCAAATTAAAACAAGACTCCCAGCTAGTTCATCCTTAGCATCACTATCGAAAACTTTTTAAAACTTACTAACAACCAAGTATTCCAAAAGCTGGTGCCAATTTTAACTTTTTAATTAAACAAAAATAGTACGTGCGGAAATAAATATGAACCATTCACACAACTGAATAAAACTCAACTGAAGAATTAAATAAACAATTTTTCGAATAAACCATCGGCCACCAAAATAAAATCCAATACAAACATCCAACACCTGAATAAGTACATCTGAAAACTGTACGGATATGTCTGGGCGACAAGACCTAAATAAAACTGAAACTGATACATGATTCCTACTCTCGAAATAAATGAACGATGCGTCTAATCCAAACTCCTGCTAGCATTCACATATACCGCAGCTCCGTGTCCCTAGAATAGAATATCAATCCTGGCATCCCTATGGTTGGACACCTAAAAGGTTTTGAAAATAGTTTTATAGCAAGGGTAGAACATTTTGAAAATATTTAGCAAGTGAATTAACTGCAGTAATTTAAAATTTATGAATGCGCTTCATATTTAAGTTAGTGTCGCACTCCCTTGTGGACATTCTCGCCCCTCCACTATTGTGCACACCTAACGGTCACCTTGACCCCCACCTAGTTGCACTACCCCGTCCAACTAGTCCTGGTATAATCTCCCCTTGCCATACTACTCTAACCCGAGTATAATGATTCTTGAATTATAAGTTATCTCACAATTAACTTAATTAATTCCTTCTTAAATAGTAGCATATAACCGTGTCATAAGTTATTCAAAGTAAATACATCACACACTGTATTATTACCCGCATATAATATTGAATACCATTATATATGTACCTTTACTAAAACATCCACACATATAACATACATATATCCATCCCTCCGAGTATACCCTCGCCGGATGATTCCCTCTAAAATGATATCTCACTAGGTGTGCTCACATAACCTAGTTCCACAAGTTGGAATCGCTCACCAACTTGGCCCAAAATATAAACGTAGTGGAGGCGGTCATATTCCTTCCCTCAAAGTGAGATAAATCCCTCACCCATATACCGGACGCTATGACCTGGGGATATACTTGCCCTACTCCTCAAGCTAGGGGATTCACCCACATCGTGCAACCTCCCTTGATAACATTAGAGTATAAAAATTGAATAAATATCTAGTCATTGATATTTAATATCACACACAATATATACACGTATATATATACTATCACTACACCGTATATATATAATATAAACCCCGGCTTTACCGTGTACTCAAAATCCCGTACACTAGCCTGAAATTTCCTGAGTCTGTGGCCCGACTCAACTTAATTAATTTTTCTCACTTAATAATTTATCATCTTCCCGAGTCTGTGGTCCGACTCTAAATAATAATACTCTACACAATAATTTATATGAAATTTTCCCGAGTCTATGATTAGACTCTTATTTAATTAATTTAAACATAAATTAATTAACACCAATCCAAGTCTGTAGTCCGACCCTCATTTATTTAATTTACACATTAATTAATTAACACAAATCCGAATATGTGGTCCGACTCTAATATAATTAAATCACACCTCAATTAATATATTATTTTCCCCGAGTCTATGGTCCAACTCTAATTACATTAATTAACACACCTATTAATTTAATACCTTCCCGAGTCTATCGTCCGACTCTAATTAAATTAATTAACACTCTTATTAATTTAATACCGATCCAAGTCTGTGGTCCGAGTCCCAGTTAATTAATTTACACATTAATTAATTCATACTAAACTGAGTTTGTGGTACGACTCTCATTTAATTAATTTACACATTAATTAATAAATACCCTTCCCGAGTCTAAAATCCGACTCTAAATTAATTAATTACAACATCAATTAATTTAATATTTTTCCGAGTCTACCTTCCGACTCTAATTTCATTAATTAACACATCCATTAATTTAATAACTTGGTGTCACCCAGCCATTCTTCCCGGACTCGCTCACTTGACCCATACCTTAATATTTCCCAAGTCTATGTTCCGACTCCAAATTAATTTACCCTCTCAATAATTAATTTAATACTTTGGTGTCACTTAACCAACATACCCGAACTCGCTCACTTGGTCCATTTTTACATCTCATAATTTCATTCCCACATATTCGCCCACAATTTGTCACACATTCATCTCCATAAATTTCCCAATTATATTTACCTATAATTACCAACATACCCGGACTCGCCCACTTGGTCCATAATTAAATATTTCCCGAGTCTATATTATGACTCCAAATTAATTAGTTATACCTCAATTAATTTAATAACGTAGTGTCACTCAACTACTATGCCCGGACACTCTCACACGACCCGTGATTTAATTCCTATGAGTTTTACCTTACAAAACTCTTCCCATAAGATTCACACACTTACTTGACTTTTAAACTTCCTTAACACCATCTTCTCAAAGTCCTAGGTATTAAGTTGTGCTTAACTATCACTAGTTAATCCACCTTAAACGTCCCCCAAAAGAATTAAGGTTAAACAATTGAAATAAGCGTCACTGCCAAAAATCCTACTTAGTCGATCGATCCACTCCCTGGGTCGATCGATCGATCGAGCAGTTCATCTTCTCCAACGATCTGTTTCTACCATAAAAGAATTTACAAGGTTTTACATCTCAAATTTCCAACCTTAAATAATTATTTTTAACCAATCAATTATTCCCAAAACAAGTCCCAATCATTTATGACTGTTTTAGCGTCCTCGATTTATATGATATCTCACTATTTCCAAAATGTGTTCTCCGGTTAATTTCCATTGTTCATTCAAGATTTGTTCCACGGTCCACATTGTTCATATCAAACATGGATTTCTACTATAGTTTTCATTCTAATAACCTAGAATAACCCTATAATATCAATTGGATTCATCAATTCGCACATCACGATTTCCAAATCAAACACCCATTTTCTCCCCGAAAACTCACCCGAGAATAGATTCGGTTTTACACATCACCATAATATGAATTGGATATCACAATTTAATCATTACAGCAAGTTAACCACTTGCCTGAAATCGTTCATTGGGTCTGATTCCGTTGGTGCAGAGAATGGTTGATGAAGATCACCCCAAATTAGCCCCTTAATTTGGCTCCAAAAGGTCCCCCAATTGATTCTTGATTAGCTTCCTCTTATCCTCTCCCAAACTCTAGGTTTAGGATTTTCTATCTGTCGTTCCTAGTCCCTCAATTTGGTTAAAAATACTAAATCCCGTTTTTGGCTATGTGTGCCTAATTAAAAAGGCCCAACTCACCCCGGTGGGCCCGGCTATGCCCAAAAATATCCCGAGACCCAATTACTACCCCCGGGCACTCTTTTCTGACTATCTCGGCCCATTCGAACTCAACCGCGCACTCAGAATTGCCATCCGAAATACTTTTGACATTTCCAAATTTCGAGCTCAAAATGCGACACACAAGATTTCGAACCATTAAACTTAAAAGTCACCAATTATAAATAATTCAGCTCACTCAATTAAATTCTCCAAATCATAAATTTAAGTTTCTCCAATTGAAATATTTTTATAACTCCCAAAATAATTAAATATTTAATCCTCAAAATTACGGGGTGTTACACTCTAAGGTATGTGGATTGGAGGATATAGAGTATGTGATTCTTTATGCTAATAAAGTTAACCACCTTAAAAGGAAAAGAAGAGTACTACAGACACCCCGCATTTAAAAACTCCTAACACTCCCAATAAATGATTAACCTTAAACCCATGAATATGATAGTATTCTTACCCCTTACTCAAAGGTCATTTACAAATACCCATTTGAAATCGATTGCCTTACTACAAAACACAATTATTACAAATTAATTGACTTTATGATAAACCGAATCTTTCTTTATGTCACCTTTGCCCCCAACAATTCCCCTCTTCATACTTTATCACATTAGTCGAGTTATTTCTCATTTAATGCACCTAACATTTCCTATTTATATGGATCCTACCCAATGAGATTCAATGGTTAGAAAATACACCTAACCTCACTATAAATAACCCCACTACCTCATTAATATGGGCTAATAAATGAATTTTTTGGCTTGTCACCCCTCATTTTGTAACGATATTTGTGTTTGCACCCCACTTTTTTTCTATTTCTTTATGTTTGCAATCCACCATTAGTAAAATTCATTAGTCGTTGTCAATTTTTTCATAAAAACCATCTTACCCCTATTTTAATCCAACGTAATATAAACGTTTAAAAAATAAAAATTACATAATAAATCATTAAAACCATATTTAAAAATCTAAAAATTATAGAAAAACTTTTAAAAATATTGGAAATTAGAGAAAATATATATTTTTTAATCTGATAATCATGAAAATAAATATAAATTACAAAAAAACATTTAAAATTATTTAAAAATACAAAAATAATAGAAAAACATTGTAAATTATAGTAGAACATTTTAAATTACAAAAAGTGTCATTTAAAAATTCTTAAAAACACCAAAATATTTATAAAATAACCTAAAAATAACTAAAAAATGGAAATATTGAAAAAACTAGTAACATGTTAAAAAAAATAGTTTTTCTTTAGCGACACTTATCTAGTGCAAGAATACCAAAGTGGATGTAAATACCCACACCCTAAATATTTTCTTCAGCATACTAAATATAAAACAAAAAAGCTTCAGCAACAAATTATAGTATTTAAATCTAATTGATGTCAAATTTATTAAATTACCACAAGTGCACGAGCTATTATTTTTATCACTAACAATCGTGTTTGATGATTAAACTCAATATACTCCACAATTATAAGCATCACATGTTACTACTAATATCATCTTTATATTTAATATTCATGCTCATTATAGTTGGGTCACTGTGGTGACTACCAAATATTTCATAATATGAATATTACATTAAGTAAAGACTTACATGCACAAGTCAATAAATTTTTCACTTATGTTCATTAAATATTGTATGAGCAATGAACTAAATTATTCATGCTTAGATTTCATAAACTTAATTGGTGATAACATGATGAAAGAAATAATGACATCTGCATTTGATGATCATTATTTTCTTTCCAAAATATTGTGACAACCCGCATTCTAAAATAAGGGGTGGCCAGCCCGATTTACCTCGACATAACGAAATCATGGATGGATATCATCCTCAGCATCATAACAATAAAATAGGTATACGGGAAAACCACTCCATAAATCAGAAAGCAGGTTGTCAAAAATTTTAGTTTAATAAAGATTTAAGGAATAAGTTAAACAACCCAAATCTGATAAAAGTGGAATATATAGATAAATACCAAAGCAACATACAATAAAAGAACCGAATAATCTGTCGGTCCACAGTTACGTTTAAAGTGTTTCCACAATTCAATATTTTACATACTACATTCATTAACAAGTACAAAAGATGGGCAACTAGCCCGGATGAAAGACCCGATCATAACTAGATTCCAAAATGCAGGCGTCTAATAAACATCCAGTAATAATCCGTAAGGTCATACAGCTCGTCAAAAGCATAAGAGTAGGAAATATCACAACGGGCGCCCTTGCGGAGGAGCACCTGAGCGGATACAACAACATGCACAGTATAGAAAAATGAACGGGTCAGGGCCCGATTTATATATGATTCCCAGAAGAGTAAGAAACATGATAGATATGGACAATGAATCATAAATAATATAAATGAGAATCTAACAACCTAATCATAAAATGTGATGATTCAATTATATAAGTTTCTAACAGTTATGAAATTAGGCAAGAGAAATTAAATTAATTCTCATTTTTTCCCATTTCTTATCATTTTCCATTCCTTAACAGGAACATAATTACCACCATATCTTTCCTTTTCCATTCCTTAGCAGGAATATAATTACCATCATATCTTATGGCAATTTACTTACCTCAAGTCCCACTTGAGTTAGAAAGGTTATATTCTTATACATATAACGTTTCTAAGACCGCCCCTCCGAGTTTTCCCACTGGGCGCGCCCCTAAATAACTATCATCTTCCAGGGCCTATCTATACAAGACAACATGGGCACCTAACGCACGTCGGGAAGTGGCCATATGCCTGCGAGTGAGTTATAACCACACCCGGAATTACCTCACTAGCGTAGAAAAACATATACAAAACCCGCATATGGACGAGGACTATAGTCAGCCTGCATTCAATAGTCAGGGGACATCACCTCATGCGCGAGCTTCCCTTATGATAGCATTTAGAGAGGTGTGTTTAAGTAATTTATCAATTACCAATTTAATCCCATTTTCATTATCATGAATCTCATGTGTTTCTTCTTACTTGAAACCTTTATCTTTGAATATTTATTATTCCATTTCATCATATCATTAGGTCCCAAAGTATTCTCTAAACAATTTCCTAAATTCTCATAAGTCCCAAGGTTTTATATACCACTAAAGGGATTTTAACATCTCCACATATGGGCTTAGAACACTAACTTTAGCTAATTTCCCAAAAGAGAAGTGATACCTAAGCATCACTTTAAGTACCCCTGAATTAACCCCAAGTGATCCGATTCAACTATAGGGTAACGACCAAACTCGACTAAAATTCTAGGATCTTATGTTTACTTCTTACAAGAAGGGTCCTAGGTCATAATCCTAAAGAAAAGGGGTCAAAATTTAAAAAGAAAAAAATAAAGGAAAATAAGCTTTCCGAATCGATTCGGACTAGCTGAATCGATTTGGGTTCTTAAAGGCGAATCGATTCGAACTAGCCGAATCAATTCGATCAGGAAAAGTGAGATTCTGCATAAGTCCGAATCGATTCGGGGGAACCGAATCAATTCGGACGACCCAGGCTTGGAAACTGTCTCCCAGCGAATCGATTCGTCCAGGCCGAATCGATTCGATTCTGATTTCCAAATTTTGTTTATGGAGTCTTTGACTCCAAATTCTTCCCAACTTCAACCCATTAAATTTCCTATCCTTTAAGGATACCAAATGATCATAAATGCATCATCCAACCATAATTTCACCTCCAAACCATATCAATTTAACTTCCAAATATCTAAAGCCCATAAATCAAACAAAACCCTAACTTCTATAAACCATATATAACCATAACTATCAATGAAAATTACTCTACTTAAATCATAAAATAGCAAGTAGATAACTTGCCTCAAGATTGTACTTCAGATTTGGTGAGGAATGTAGGCAAGATCAAACACCCAAGCTTCAATTTCTCGCTTTCTCCCAAGGTTTCTTTTTTTTTTCTCTCTCTAGGTTTAAAAATTCAATTAAGGGAATAGTTACTTAGTTTAAGACATGAATCGTGGCTTATATCCAAATTTCCAGCTTAAGTGATTTATACACGGTAAAATAATACGCAACAACTCATATATGCTACAACTAGTCAAAAGTGCCCGGAAACTAAAAATACAATATGGCACACAATTTGACTATCTCGGACCTCCCGGAACTATTGGCACCCTCCAAATTATCATTCGGAGATTTTATAATTCATTTTAGGTTCCGATTTCATTTTAAGCCAAATGTCATTTTTAAATCATATGACGTTACCAAACATAATATAGCAAAATTTACCTCTACATACGGTAAATATGCAACATCATTGTAGATATTGACTTTCTTGCTTAAATTAATACCAACTCCACATATCCACATCTTTATATTTAATCACTATATTTAGCAAATTAAATATAAAATAGGACCTCAAAAGCGAGGGTTGTTACATACTCCCCCCCTTATGAGAATTTTGTCCCCAAAATTCAAGCGTACCTTGTATAAAAAGATGCGGATACTTTGCCCGCATGTCATCCTCCCACTCCCATGTAGATTCCTTGGCGTTATGGTGACTCCATTGAACCCGTACCAAGGGCAACACACGAGACCTCAATCTACGTTCCCCATGCTCTAATATAGCAACCGGTTGTTCTTCATATGAAACATCGGGTTGCAAATTAATATCCTCGAAAGGAATGTGCCAAACCGCACCTTCACATCTCCTATACTTCTTTAGGGAGGAAACATGGAATACATCATGAATTTGTTGCAATGGTTCCGGTAAAGCAAGTTGGTATGCCACTGGACCCACCCTTGCAATAACTGGGAATGGTCCAACAAAGCGCGGCGCAAGTTTCCCCTTCTTACCGAAAAGCTTTATCCCTTTCATGGGCGACACTCGAACCAAAACTTGGTCCCCAATTTCCAATTCCATGTGTTGTCGACCCGCATTGGCATAGCTCTTTTGATGGTCTTGGGCTATTCGAATGCGACTTCGAATCAACTCAATTTTCGAGAAAGTATCCTGGATCATTTCAGGTCCAAGAAATTTATTATCACCCACTTCCAACCAACAAGCGGGTGATCTACACGGTCTCCCATACAAAGCTTCATAAGGTTCCATTCCAATTGTGAATTGGTAAGATTTGTTATAAGCAAACTCAACCAATGGGAGATATTATTCCCAACCACCTTCGAAGTCAAGCATACACATGCGAAGCATATCCTCCAACATTTGATTTACCCTTTCAGTTTGTCCATCTGTTTGAGGATGGTATGAAGTGCTTAACCTCAATTCGGTCCCCATCGCTTCTTGGAAACTCCTCCAAAAGTGGGAAACAAAAATTTTGTCTCGGTCGAAAACTATATTCAAAGGCACCCCATGGAGTCTCACCACCTCCTCGATGAACAAGCGAGCATACCGAGAAGTATCAAAATCCATACGTATAGGTAGGAAGTGTGCCGACTTTGTCAAGCGGTCGACAATCATCCAAATAGAGTCACACCCGCTTTCTGATCTCGACAAGCCCGTGATAAAATTCATCGATATGCTTTCCCATTTCCACACCGGGATCTCTAGCGGTTGTAACAAACCGGTCGGTTTCTGATGATCGATCTTGAATAGTTGATAAGTAGTGCATTGGGACAAAAATTCCGAAATATCCCTTTTCATACCCGACCACCAATACTGACGGCGCATGTCCTGATACATTTTGTCCCCACCAGGATGAACCGTGAACCTAGACCCATGAGATTCAGCCATCACCGTCCGTCTCAAATCTCCTTCCTCCGGAATGATAAGTCTTCCATGGAAGTGTAATCCACCCTCAGAACCAATCGAGTAGGACTCCGCCCCCTCGGACAGCAATCGGCGAATATGGTCTTGACACTCCTTATCCCTTCCTTGAGCTTCTACCACCCTTGCCACAATGGTAGGAGTAACGGTCATTACCGACATGAATGCTCTCACCATCGCATCCTCCTGACTGAGTTCCTTCCATTTAGATTTCCAAATCGTAGCTAATTATCCATCAGGCTTCCTACTCAAGGCATCCGCTACCACGTTTGCCTTACCCGGATGGTAATGAATATCAAATTGATAATCTTTCACGAACTCTAACCATCGGCGTTGTCTCATATTCAAGTCCTTCTGTGAAAATAAATATTGCAGCGATTTGTGGTCCGTGAAAAGACTAAACTTCTCGCCCAAGAGATAATGCCTCCATATCTTCAAGGCAAAAATAACTGCGGCTAGTTCTAAGTCATGCACCGGATAGTTTCTTTCATGGGGCTTCAATTTACGGGAAGCATAAGCGATAGCCCGTCTCTCTTGCTGAAGTACACCTCCTAATCCTTGAAGAGATGCATCGTGAAGACTAGATATTCCAATCCTGGTTTTGGCAATGCAAGGACAGGAGCCGAAGTCAATCTATCTTTAAGCTCGTCAAATGAAGCTTGGCAAGAATCATCCCAAATAAAGCTCACCCCTTTCCGGGTCAAATTTGTCAAAAGGCTAGCTATTTTAGAGAAACCCTTGATGAACCGACGGTAATAACCCACCAAACCTAGAAAACTACGAACCTCGGTAGGTGTCGTGGGCTGACCCCACTCCCTCACCGCAACTACCTTGCCTGGATCTACTGATACACCCTGGGACGTCACCACATGACCCAAAAACTGTACTTCCTGCAACCAAAAGCCACACTTCTCGAACTTGGCATACAGTTTATGGTCCCGTAGTCTCTGTAGGACCAACCTCAAATGCATAGCATGATCCGAATCCGTTCGAGAATAGACTAAAATGTCATTGATGAACACAATAACAAATTGGTCCAGGAAGTCCCGAAACACCCTATTCATGAGATCCATAAATACAGCAGGGGCATTGGTTAGTCTAAAAGGCATAACCGAAAATTCATAGGACCCGTACCTCGTAAAAAAAGCAATCTTGGATACGTCCTCCTCTCGTATCCTCAATTGGTGATACCCCATCCTTAAATCCATTTTGGAGAAGTACATCGCTCCTCGAAGTTGATCAAACAAGTCATCGATACGAGGTAAAGGGTATTTATTCCGGATGGTGACCTTATTCAACTCTCTATAGTCCACACATGATCGGAGAGAACCATCTCTTTTCTTAACAAACAACACTGTAGCACCCCATGGCGATGTCCTACGCCGTATAAATCCCTGCTCCAATAACTTTTGAATTTGATCTCTTAGCTCCCTCATTTCAATATGATCCATTTGATATGGAGCCCTCGCAATAGGCCTCGTTTCCGACGCTAAATCAATCACAAATTCAATCTCACGGATAGGAGGCAAACCCGGTATTTCCCGGAAAACATCCTCAAAGTCTTTCACAACTGGAATGGAATCCAAGGGAACAACTACATCCCTAGAAGTCTCCTCGGCAATGCAATACAAATAAGTACTAGTACTCCCCTCTAAATGAGGTAAAACTACCAGGAACATCTCTTCTCCCAGAACGGCAAAGACTATACTCTTCCCGTAGCAATTTACAATAGCATGATATTTCATAAGCCAATCCATACCCAAAATCACGTCATACCCGACCATATCCAGGACGAGTAAATCGGCCTCAAAGCATAAATTACCGAGAGAGATTTCTATATTTTTACAAACAAAGAAGATGAGTGAACCATCACCCATAGAGGACTCCACACTAGTAAAAGTTATTTCAGCAGATTTAATCAACTCGGTGGTCTGAGCAAAGCTCCTAGAAATGAAAGAATGCGTTGCATCGGTATCAAATAAAACACGACCCATATGTCCTTGAATAAGGAACTTACCCTCAATGGCTGGCGGTGAAGGCGGAGCTGGAGGAAGCATAGCATCCTGAATATGGTAGACCCTACCATACAGTAACTGACCCTGTTGTGGAGGAGCAACTGGGTTAGGCACCTATGGAGGGAACTGAACGCACGGTTGCTGTGGAGCTCGAGGAAACTGTCCCCCAATCAACTGAGGACATTCCTTCTTATAGTGACCCGCTTCCCCGCATTGGAAACACCGACCTATCATATTCTCGGCATTTCGACCACGATTGTTTCTAAACTGATTCACACCCTGGCCCTGCTGGCCCCTGCCTCCCTGACCACCACGGGCTGCTTGTTGTTGTGGCGCACCCCGACCATGCCTATTATTTTGGTTCCCCTGATTAAACCCACTAGAACGCTGCCTCTTCGACGAGTCCCCCTGTTGGGGATCCCTTTCTTTCTGTTTGTTTCCCGAAGGTTGGGTTAGGGGAAAGACTCCTCCTCCAATCCCACTACCTCCCTGCCTTCCCACTTGCCCCACTACGGAGGTCTTCTTGACACTTTGCAAAAATAGTCTATGTCCTTGACAATGTAATAGAGCTGCATTCATCACATCCCCAAAAGTCTGTAAAGCAGGATTACCCAGCAAGTGTTGTCGGATTCTCTAGTTCAACCCTCTCAAAAATTCGAAACTTTCTTTTCTTCGGGAGTCACTTCATCCGGTACAAAACTTGCTAACCGGGTGAATTCCTCCTCATATTCCACTACTGACCTCTCCCCTTGCACAAGGTCCTGCAACCTCCTTATCATCTCCCCTTTAATTACGGGAGGAAAGTACTTATGATCAAATAAAACCCAGAATTCGGAGATCGACATTGTATCCCTTTGTTCTGGCATAGTCACGGACTCCCACCAGTGTAATGCAGCCCCAACCAATTTAAAAGTAGCAAGGACTTGTTTCTTGTCCTCGCCACACTCCACCATACGTAGATGGCGTTGTATATCTTTCTTCCATTGATTAGCATTTATAACATCCGAGCTCCCGTCAAATTCTGGGGGCTGACCCTTTAGAAAATATTCCCTAGCTCTCTCCCATGGAGAAGGTCCGATAGGAACTTGGGCATCTGGCACTCTCGGTTGAGCCTGTGGCACTTGTTGGGTCAGTGCTGTCATGGCTTCATTAACGGATTGAGCCACTATATTCGACACATCCGCAGCATTGAATGTTCCTTGTGGCAGTGGAGGAGGACCAACATCCTCATCTAAGATCCTATTGCGTCTCGTCGGGTGACCTCTTATAGGCGGAATCTGAGATGGAGAAATAATAGAGTTAGAATTTCATTTAAAACAATCTATTTTTCCAGAAGATCGTAAGCATAAGTAACAAAGCAGTCCTAACATTAGGCTCTATGTCAAAGAACGCTACGGTAGAACGTGATAAGTCCACAAAGATCCAAAAGACTCTAGAACCAGATGCCCTGATACCATCTGTGATAGCCCGCATTCCGAAATAAGGGGTGGCCAGCCCGATTTACTTCAACATAACGGAATCATGGATGGATATCATCCTCAGCATCATAACAATAAAATAGGTATACGGGAAAACCACTCCATAAATCAGAAAGCAGGTTGTCAAAATTTTTAGTTTAATAAAGATTTAAGGAATAAGTTAAACAACCCAAATCTGATAAAAGTGGAATATATAGATAAATACCAAAGCAACATACAATAAAAGAACAGAATAATCTGTCGGTCCATCGTTACATTTAAAGTGTTTCCACAATTCAATATTTTACATACTATATTCATTAACAAGTACAAAAGATGGGCCACTAGCCCGGATGAAAGACCCGATCATAAATAGATTCCAAAATGAAGGCGTCTAACAAACATCCTGTAATAATCCGTAAGGTCATACAGCTCGTCAAAAGCATAAGAGTAGGAAATATCACAACGGGCGCCCTTGCGGAGGAGCACCTGAGCGGATACAACAACATGCACAGTATAGAAAAATGAACGGGTCAGGGCCCGATTTATATATGATTCCCAGAAGAGTAAGAAACATGATAGATATGGACAATGAATCATAAATAATATAAATGAGAATCTAGCAACCTAATCATAAAATGTGATGATTCAATTATATAAGTTTCTAACAGTTATGAAATTAGGCAAGAGAAATTAAATTAATTCTCATTTCTTCCCATTTCTTATCATTTTCCATTCCTTAACAGGAACATAATTACCACCATATCTTTCCTTTTCCATTCCTTAGCAGGAATATAATTACCATCATATCTTATGGCAATTTACTTACCTCAAGTCCCGCTTGAGTTAGAAAGTTTATATTCTTATACATATAACGTTTCTAAGACCGCCCCTCCGAGTTTCCCCACTGGGCGCGCCCCTAAATAACTATCATCTTCCAGGGCCTATCTATACAAGACAACCTGGGTACCTAACGCACGTCGGGAAGTGGCCATATGCCTGCAAGTGAGTCATAACCACACCCAGAATTACCTCACTAGCATAGAAAAACATATACAAAACCCGCATATGGACGAGGACTATAGTCAGCCTGCATTCAATAGTCATGGGACATCACCTCATGCGCGAGCTTCCCTTATGATAGCATTTAGAGAGGTGTGTTTAAGTAATTTATCAATTACCAATTTAATCCCATTTTCATTATCATGAATCTCATGTGTTTCTTCTTACTTGAAACCTTTATCTTTGAATATTTATTATTCCATTTCATCATATCATTAGGTCCCAAAGTATACTCTAAACAATTTCCTAAATTCTCATAAGTCCCAAGGTTTTATATACCACCAAAGGGCTTTTAACATCTCCACATATGGGCTTAGAACACTAACTTTAGCTAATTTCCCAAAAGAGAAGTGATACCTAAGCATCACTTTAAGTACCCCTGAATTAACCCCAAGTGATCCCATTCAACTATAGGGTAACGACCAAACTCGACTAAAACTCTAGGATCCTATGTTTACTTCTTACAAGAAGGGTCCTAGGTCATAATCCTAAAGAAAAGGGGTCAAAATTTAAAAAGAAAAAAATAAAGGAAAATAAGCTTTCCGAATCGATTCGGACTAGCTGAATCGATTTGGGTTCTTAAAGGAGAATCGATTCGGACTAGCCGAATCGATTCGATCAGGAAAAGTGAGATTCTGCATAAGGCCGAATCGATTCGGGTGAACCGAATCGATTCGGACAACCCAGGCTTGGAAACTGTCTCCCAGCGAATCGATTCGGCCAGGCCGAATCGATTCGATTCTGCAGAATTTCCAAATTTTGTTTATGGAGTCTTTGACTCCAAATTCTTCCCAACTTCAACCCATTAAATTTCCTATCCTTTAAGGATACCAAATGATCATAAATGCATCATCCAACCATAATTTCCCCTCCAAACCATATCAATTTAACTTCCAAATATCTAAAGCCCATAAATCAAACAAAACCCTAACTTCTATAAACCATATATAACCATAACTATCAATGCAAATTACTCTACTTAAATCATAAAACAGCAAGTAGAAAACTTGCCTCAAGATTGTACTTCAGATTTGGTTAGGAATGTAGGCAAGATCAAACACTCAAGCTTCAATTTCTCACTTTCTCCCAAGGTTCTTCTTCTTTTTCTTTCTCTAGGTTTAACAATTCAATTAAGGGAATAGTGACTTAGTTTAAGACATGGATCGTGGCTTATATCCAAATTTCCATCTTAAGTGATTTATACGCGGTAAAATAATACGCAACAACTCATATATGCTACAACTAGTCAAAAGTGCCCGGAAACTAAAAATACAATATGGCACACAATTTGACTATCTCGGACCTCGCGGAACTATGGGCACCCTCCAAATTATCATTCGTAGATTTTATAATTCATTTTAGGTTTCGGTTTCATTTTAAGCCAAATGTCATTTTTAAATCATATGACGTTACCAAACATAATATAGCAAAATTTACCTCTACATACGGTAAATATGCAACATCATTGTAGATATTAACTTTCTTCCTTAATTTTATACCTACTCCACATATCCACATCTTTATATCTAATCACTATATTTAGCAAATTAAATATAAAATAGGACCTCAAAAGCGAGGGTTGTTACAAATATATATCACCACTTAGTTTGTTTCTCAATAACTGTAATTAGACTTGTAGGTTAACGAATCACAATAATTGAATAAATAATAATATGTATGCAACATCATAAATCTTAGCGGTCAATATCATATATGGACCAGTAGGCAACCAAAATACGCATGATATTAATGCATCAATCTAATATTTATCTATTATGGAATGGAGTACTTTAACGAACACCGATCCTTACATTATATAAATATTAGAGATAATCATAAATGTGTGAAATACCAGTAATACATGAATAAACTATATAATTGTTAATTTCTTTATTTAAAATTCACGAAAAACTAGACATGATGTGAAGATCAAATAGACAAGGAGTTCGCATGAGATATTACATGAATAATAGTAAATAGAAAACATAAATCAGTTACTTTCACTTCATTACTTATGTATGAGTAACCAATCATAAATATTGACACATATCACTCACGGTCATACTAATGAATAATACGGTTATAATCACAACTACCAAACTAGTTGCATATGTAAATATGACTATATAACTTTGATGTCACTTATTTAATATTCACAAAAATTCTAATTTTTAATTGATTCAAATTTCAGCATGTGTTGCGCTTTAATTTAACCTTATAACAAACATTATAATAATCTGAAATGACTACAAGTATAATATCTTCACATGTTATCTCGGCCAGTATTTGGCCTTTGATTAAACTGAATGAATACCTACTTATGTGTCTCAAAATTGCAAGTCGGGCATTCAAATACGCATGCTTGCAACGAAATCATAAATCTAGTATCCGCACATATGAATTGTAGCATGTGTTTGGCATTTAATTCAAATTAATGGGAGTATTAGCATTAGAATAAACAATAATTATGATATTAAACTACACGAATCGTTGGCCTGTGTTTGGCACGAGACTCATTAAAAATTAATACTAACAATAACATAATATTCACTAATATGAATCGTTGACCTGTGTTTGGCACGAGAAACATTAAAATATGAATATTAAAAATAACATAATATTCAATAATATAAATCATTGGCATGTGTTTGGCACGAGACTCATAAAAAATATGAAAATTAACAATAACACAAGTCTAATATCCTACCATGTGAAATATATTGTCCTGTACTTATTGCATTAAAGAAAATCGAATGTAAAATTCATTATGAATAGTGAAATTAGTGGGAGTTGAAAATCATGAAATATGGTATTAAAGGAAGGTAGGGTACTAATCTCATTACCGTTAACTTTCTTCAATACTTGTCCTTTTCGTTGTTGGATTGTTTGAACAATAAAGAACAAATAAATAATCAACCATTAAATTATGGTATTGTCACTATGAGACAAATGTAGAAAAAATCATAAATAATAGTATTAAGAAGACCCTAAATGGAGTCTATTATTCTAAATGATTATGTGATGTATCAATATGACTATGGATTTGGTATAAGGATAAATAACTATTTGGTTTTGTTTTCACAAATCATAAGAAGTAAACTTACGGGACTATGAGATCTCATTGAATTACATTTTAGTTGAGTATGAAGAGGTCATCAAGTCCAAACACGATGTTAATTGTAATTAAATGAATAAAGTTAAATCGTAGTAAAATATTTTACGTGTAATGAGAAAAGAGTTATAAATGAACCTTCTCCCTTTTTCCAAGGACGTCATTTTTTAAGGACTTAAGATTCTTATGAGATGAGTAACTCATTATGATGAGAGTTACATTTAGTGTATGTGAAAACTATTATGGTTATGATATTTTACACATGTTATAAAGAAATTATTGTATGAACTTAATTAATATTCCCACCTATAGTATTTTTAGAAGTAATACCATTATATTTTCTAATTATTGTATATTCAATTAATATAACTTCTGATAAGTGGGAGTAAGTTTATATATTCAATTTAATGTAAAGTAGAGAAATAAAATGTTATATGAATTTTCAATATGTAATGGATGATGTTATGAGATACTACAAGATTATATGTTCACACTAAAGTTGACTATTCATTTTTGGACGATTAGTTATTACAACTCAGATTTATTGGTTTTATGGAAAGTATGAAGTTCACTCTTATCTACGTATGTTTATATTGGTTTAATGACCAATATAATGAAGGAGTGCATCACAATCCATTGAATATTATGAAAGTCTGAATCTGTAGCATGCTTTGATGCTACAACTTATTGATTTTGACAATGTAACTTAAATTTGGGACTTGGAGTTGTCGACAATATTGCCAAGCCGCTTAAATATTATGAAATTGATGTTGCAATCTTCTTTATTAAGATATATTAGGTATATTATGTGAGTAACTAAGCACATTGAATGAAAATACCTTTTAAAGAAGAAATTATGAACCAAGTATCATTTAACACATTTGTACAAGTGTTAACATAAAAAATTCACATGATTAGGCTATCACGAAACACATTAATGAAGCATGCTTAAGATACGAATCTTAAAGTATAGTTGATAAAATCTTGATGTGGTGGATTTTTTTAGTGCTTATTTTGACACTACCATATGATATCATACAGTGTTTCAGAATCATTTATTTATGTAGTTATTGTATACATGCATGTGAATGAAAGAATGTGATAGAAATAGTCTTTTACAAAGACATTATTGGACCATTATTGAATAACCCTATTTATAGACCTCGTTGGATGAGTTGTTAATGTTGTGGTACATGGAAGCGATCATGCTATTGAATTAGTATGTGAATGTCATGACTCGCATTAATGATTTGTTTGATTAAGGTGTTTCTAAAAAACCATTTAAGGATGACTCAAAGGTTGTTGCACAGTTTATGATAATTTTGGATCAAGTGGGAGACTGTCAAAATTATTTTAACTAATTCTCCATTATGTGCTCCAGAAGTATATTAATACTAAGAGTCACTTTTCTTAATGAAAGGGTATTCCAAATACCAAGAGTTAAAAGGACTCTTAGGCATCTACCTTGATGGACGGTTGATATTAAGTAACTGTTGGAGATTTAGGTAATATCCCTACACATAAATAAATAAGTGATTGATTTTCATCATTCAGACACTGAAAGAAAACTTAATGAACTTATAGGAAATGGAGAGAAATCTAAATTCTCAAGGATACTAAATTTTAAAATAGTGTTTTGGCTATACTGGGCTATCTAACCATTGGAATGCATTGAAATTGGAATATGTTCTTGTTACATAAAAGATAACGTTGTGTTCCAAAATTCAGCCCAATCAGACATCGTTAAGGTTGACTGCTCTGTCAATATTTCTAGTTGTGAGAATTATGGAGATATGTTATTTTAACACCATTTATGTTCCAAATAATGCCTATATGTGATAATCATAAATATCCAAGGTCCTTTTATTATGAACATTTGTATGTGAAAATTTAATCAAATTATTGTATTATTGATTAATATTATGGTGTTCTTAAAATGGTTTTACCGTGAACATCATGATAATCACCTAATAGGTATGTGAAAAGAGGGATAATGTAATGCCTCCTTTCATCGTCATGGATGTTATAGTGACAAATATCTCAACACAAATAAATAAGGAACGACAATCACTAGAAAGAAAAGAACAACAAAGATCGCAATCACACAACACAAAGATGTACGTGGTTTGACAAATTGCCTATGTCCACGGAGAGGTCTGCTGATATATCAAGTAACTCTTAATTGAGATTTTTTCTCTGTGTGTCATTTGCCCCGGGCCAGGGTACAATCTATATTCCATAAAAGGGAGAGACATGCGGTGGTAATTGCCCAACTAGCCCACTATCCCTTGAATATCTCCTTCGAGATTTTTGGGGATATAATGGGTCAAATTCTTAGTTCTAACCATTATTTAGAGTGTTTCATAGTTTGGGTCGGATATACTTTATTTTTAGTTGGTCTTGGTTCGGATACTCTCATGGTCCTAGAAGATAAAGAAGGTACCCACAATTGCCCCTAAAATTTTAAGGTCACAACTTGGGCTCAAAAATTTTAAACACTGATTTCGGTTCCTTCCAGGTGGCACTGTTGTGAATTATAACAAGTTTGGGGTGTGAAGTATCTCTTCACAAGAGATTTAGGTGGAAAATCTTCTTTGATTTTTGTGCATTATCATTAGGAGTTTAAACCGAGGTACTCAAACGGTTCGTCTTTCCATTTCTGTGTTTTCTTTCGTTTTTAAACTCTCTCTTACCCTGGAGCTTCCTTTTGCTCTCAAGCCCGTTCTTCATATCTTCAAAGCTATCTCTTACTTCAATATCCTTCACTTTCTCATGGTTTCCATCGTTGCAAGCTCCATTTATTTCCCTGTAAGTTCTCATTCTTCCTTTTTTTGTGTATTTCATCTCGTCGCTTTCCATTTTATTGTAGCTAGGGTTTTTCTTATGGCAAGGATACACAACAAATACTTGGTAGAATTTAGGAAATGTTATAACATCCCTAGTTAGGTAGATGTCGAGTGTGCCCATGTTCCTCATAATGTTCATGATGTTGAGGAAGACCATTGGATTCACGTTCTCTTATTGCCCCAAGGGGGTTTAACTTTTCCTTCAAATCGTCTCTTTTTACATTTTTTCAAATATTTTGATATAGTCCCAGCCCAATGTTCTTTGAATGTTTGGAAGATTGTTAATGGTTTCCATAGGATAAATCAACTATATGGCACCAAGTTGGGCTTGGTTGAAATTTTCTTTTGCTAATCCTTTTCTCGCATCAGCTCTGGTCATCTCTACTTGAAGACGAGGAATTCGAATAGGGTGTTGGTGGTTAATCTACCTGATTCCCATAACGACTATTGGTATGAAGGGTCTATTGCTAGGAACTAGTAGTTCCCTCCTCAGGTAGGGGGAGTGAGGTACATTGGACCTCGGGTTCCTACTTATGGGGAGAAGTACATAGGTTGTTGTTTAATATTCTCTGTCTTTTTATTCTTGCTATAATGCATTTTCCCTCTAATGTTTTCCTTATTTTTTATTTTTACAGCGAATTCCAAGAACCATGAGCCTTCTCTCCAAGAGATCCGTGCTGTTAAGTTGCATAAGGCCTGGAATATTAGGGACCCTATTGCAAACGGTGAACATCCCAGGTCGGTAGCTTTCCTTCTGGAGTATAAGAATACTACCTTAAGCTTCATTGCCTGTCCAGTTGAATCTATTCCTCATCTTGACATCCCAGAGGAATAAGAGGAAGAGGAAGGTTCTCTTCAACCAATCGATCTAGACGAGGAGGAGGAGAGCAGCTCAGAATCAGGTGCTGCTAGAAGTGGTAGTCATGAGGCAGGATCTTATGAGGAGGAATCTAGCGATGAAGGGTCTGTTGGAGAGAGATTTAGTGAGGAGATTTCAAGCTCTGGTAGTTATGGTTCGAAAGGTTCTAGTGAGGAAGACATGGCTCTTCATAAAAGAAGGAATTTGATCCCTGATTATGATGATGTTCGGATATCCATCAGGCTGAAGATTCAAAAAATTAGATCTGGGGATACTGCCAGTGGTTCTTAGATAGCAACTCATGAGTAGGATCTAGAGATGAGGAAGAAAGAAGAAGAAGAGAAAGAGAGGGACAGAAAGCAAGAAGAAGAGAGAAAAAGAGAGGATGAGAAGAATAAGAAAGAAGCAGATATAAGAAGAAAGGAAGAGAGGTCAAAGAAGGCGCAATCTTCCCCGGTGCCTACTGATGCTTCACCTGAGGGGGCTTTTGTGTCTCTGTCCCCCCCCCCCCCATCTTGCACCCATGATGATCGAAAGGGAGATGTTGACAGCGGACCGAGAGCGGTCCTAAAAAATGGGTCCCGACTAGTTAACCCTGTAGGCCGATCAGGGGATTATTTTGGTAAGGACATTCTTTTTCTCCTCTATTATTTATCCAGTTCTTGTTATTGCTTGACTTATACTCTTTTCTTCTTATAGTTTCTATCTGACTACTCCATTCTTCGCCTCTATTGTGATGGTCTGGTGAGGAAGAATGTTAAGCTCGAGGGGAGCCTGAATACTACCCAGGAGGCTCTTAAGGAAGCTGAGACCTCATTTACCAAAGAGAGGGCGGGAGCGACCAAAGAGCTGCAGGAGCTTCGCAATGCATACGACCTAGTTGTGGCTGCCAAGCTCACTATTACTAATGAGAACATGAAGATTACCGAGAAGGTGGCGAGCATGGAGGCAGAGGCAGCCACGATTAGGGAGAACATCTATAAGAAGGCTGGGAAGCAGCATATGAAGACGCCGAGAAGGAAATTGAATACATCTGTCGGGAAAACATTAAGAAAGGCTGGGATAAAGCCTTATTCACAGCTGGAATCTCTACTGATTCTCCCTTATTTGGCAAGCACAATCCTGGACCCAAACTCGTTATTAAGGATGCCCCAACTGTGAGCCAACCAAATAATCCTTCCTCTGGTGATCATGTTGTTTTTACTACCAATGCCCCAGCCCTTGGGCCAGAACCAAGTGAGGTCACTGCTAGCAGAGAGAAAGAGCCAGCTTCCACAGAGCATGTCGTTATTGAATAATATATCCTTAGGATTACTCTTGTATTTTGCCTTTTTGGTTCTTCTTTTTTCAATTATTCCATGTATTTGTACCTGGCTGATGCCATTTTTAATGAAAGGATTTGGTTTGCCTTTATACTCATGTATTTTCTTTTCGTCCCTTTATATCTTGTAGTTGGTTGACCTTGATGATTATATTCCTGCCTCCTCTCGTTTAGGCCCAATCCTTAGTTACAATGTAAGCGGCCAAGTTCGTCGAGCTTTCATTAAGATCTGTAAATCTCTCAGTTCAAGGGACCAGAACTACAAGGATCAGTTCGAGTTGGTGGCCAAGTTGAAAGATAGACTTGAGGAGATGGAGGGGATTAGTGCCTTGATTCAAGAAGAAATTGACGCTCTGAAGGCCAAACTTTTGGATGCCTATGATATCAATCAGTTTGGAGAAATCCTCCAATAGGAGAATGATGATTTAAGGAGGGAAGTCGCACGTCTTAGGGAGAATGCACCGATCATCACCACCGAGGTCATACGAGGTTCTTCTTCATCAACTATACAACGAGCTGGTTATGATGACAGTGGTTCAGCTAGGGAGATTGATGAACTGCGGGGAGATATTCACAGGGCGTACGTGATAGCCACTGGGCTTAAAAGGGATGTCACCCTATTGAGGCACTTATTCAAGAAAGGTCATCGACAGGTGTGGGCAGATGGGTAGCTATCCTTTATTAGAGGGTGGCTGAGTACCCTTAGGGAGTTAAAGGTTCCTAAGAACTCCGTCCTTTGGTATAGACATGAGATTACTCCTTCATCTCTGGAGCCAAATCCATTTAGAAGGGATAATCATTGGATCCCAATAGACGCAATCCCAAGATAGCTACTAGATCTGAGCTCGTGCAATATCAGAGAGTAATTTATCCCTCACCCAAATGATGGTCGAAGAGCGTGGGTAGCTTATTATCTTTCCCATCGGCGTAGTTCTCTTTAGGATTTGGTTTATTTTGGTTCATATAATTGTTTGTACATCTAGTGGTGTAATGAAATATCTATGTTTTTGGCAATTACCGAAAAAATGTGTGTTATTTCATTTGCGATTTTGCTCTCCTTATCTCTAATTATCTTCTAGACGATTAAATATGACTTAGATAAGGGTAATTGTTAGATAAATATCCTCCCAGTCCAGTACACTTTAGTCATACCATTTTGACTCACTTTACCTTTCAGGTTGTGTCGTCACACTTCCTCAGGCCTAAGTAGGGCAATGGCGGGGATATACCTAGTAAGCGGACAATCCATTCGAGCAGGGTTTTTGAGGCCACACTATGTTGGCAACTAACCTAGGCTCGCTAAGTTACCTAAGGATCCCCTGTAGGACTTTAGTTATTATTGGGGGAAAATGAGGAGGCCAATTGTGCTAGTGACAAAGGCCTGAGGAGGGTTATTATGTATTAACCCTGCTAGTGCTTTGACCAATGTGGTTGGAGTAAGTTGACCAACTTACTGTAACCTATGATATTTATTATGCTTGTTAAGAATGAGGCCTGTAACTTGGAGAGGATGCATATACTAAAATATATCTGAGAAAATCAACACTCATAGAATGATAAATCCAATCAAATTTCATTAATCAGAGTCATAAACAGAGAGCAATATTAAGTTTATAAAATAAAAATTTGCCTAAATTAATAATGCAAGAGAAATTTAAAGGTAGAATTTCTTCAGCTTGGACGCATTCCAAGCTCTTGGTATCTCCCTTACCTCCAGCATTTCCAAGTGATAGGCTCCTTGCAGATCGTCCCTTACCACCTTGAATGGTCCTTCCCAGTTCGATCCTAGCTTGCCATCTGATGGCTTCACAGCGCTGCCAAGGACTTTCCATAGGACATAGTACCTAACCTGGAATGTCCCTGGATTGACTTTTTTATTATATTTCTTTACTAGATGTTGCTGGTAGGCTGTTAGTTTCACTAGAGCCAATTCTCGTTGCTCGTCGACTAAGTCAAGTTCAGCGAGCAATGCTCCATCGTTCTGGTATTGGTCAATCAGTATGGACCTCATGGTGGGGAGACCAGCTTCCAATGGAATAAATGACTCCATTCCATATGTGAGTGCAAACGGTGTCTCTCTTATTACTCGCCTCGGGGTGGTGTGATAGGCCTAGAGGATATGGAGTAGTTCGTTTATCCATGCTCCCTTGTCTCACTCTAGGCGCTTCTTTAGTCCATAGATCATTATTTTGTTAGAAACCTCAACTTGGCCGTTGCTCTGAGGGTATGCCACAGAGCTGAAGTAGTGTCTGATTCCATGGTCACTGCAAAAGATTTGGAAGAGGCCATTCTCGAACTGGGTTTCGTTGTTTGTGATGATTGTCCTAGGTATCCTGAAGCGAGTAATAATATTTCTCCGTATGAACCTCAGTATGTCTGTGTCTCTAATGTTCGCCAGTGGTTCTGCCTCTATCCACTTGGTGAAGTAGTCTGTGGCGACTAACAGATACTTTTGATTTTTGGCAGCAGTTGGGAGAGGGCCTACGATGTCCAGGCGCCACTGGGTGAAGGGCCACGGGCTGGTAAGTGACTTTAGGTTACTGATAGGCTGATGGACCATAGGTGTGTGCATTTGGCATTTCTCGCACTTTTGATCGTAGACTCCAGCGTCCCTCTGCATGTATGGCCACCAGTATCCCTCATTTACTGCTCGAATAGCGATATTCCTCCTACATGACTTTCATAAAACCCTTCATGCAGCTCGTGTAGGACTTGCTCGACGTCCTATGGACACTGTTCTAAAAAACCGCCTAGGCTCCGCCTAGGCACGCCTAGGATTAAGGCTTGGGAGAAACGCCTCGCCATAAGTTTTTTACGCCTTATTCTTGGTAAAACCCTTAAGACGCACTTTTTTTCTAAAAACAACAATGCTTTAGTGAAACGACATTGCCTTTTAAAGATTTTTTTTTACTAATCGGGCCATTATTTCATCCAAAATAATACAATAGTATTTTAATTTGCATATATTCGGACATATTTTTATAATATGTACAATTTTAGTATTTTAATAGCCTTGTTACGGTTTAAAAATATTAAAATATATTAAGAATGCCTAAACGCCTTTTCACGCCTTTTTACACCAAGGCCCGCCTAGGCTTCTAAGGCTTAAGGCTTGGCCTCCACGCCTCGACCACGCCCCACGTTTTTTAGAACCTTGCCTATGGATGAACACACTGGAGGTATGGTCCTGTAAAGTATCTTTTGTATAGTTTTCCCTCAAAAGATAAGTGAAAGCCGACCGTTTTGACTCTTATTAGGTGGGCAATCGTCTTATCACTTGGAAGTACGTCACTTTGCAAGTAATCTACTATAGGATCCATCCAATTGGGAGCTTTTTCTATATGGAGAACATGCTCAAGACTTGGTGATTCGGTTCTTCGGTTAATGCTCGACTGTGAAAGGAAATCGATTTGAATTGTTCTTCTTAAGTTAGAGTCAACCGCTGAGATTAGAGCTTATAGGTCAACGGCATGGGTATTTTATCCCCTGGGAAATTATTGAACATTGATGCGGTCAAAGTTGGCCATTAATTTTTTTACAGTGGAGAGATAGGCTACCATCCTGTCATCTTTTGCATTAAAATTTCCACCTATTTGGTTGGATACCAGTTATGAGTCACCGAAAACTTGAAGGTGCCTTGCCCCAAGTAATTGTACCTTCTGAAGACCAGCGATCAATGTTTCATACTCTACTTCATTGTCGGAGGCTTCAAATCCAATCCTGATGCCTTGCTCGAGCACTATTTTTTCAGGGGTAACTAGAACGATGCCTACTCTTTCCCCTCTAGAAATGGAGGCTCCATCAACATGTAACTTTCACATGCCTGGCTTTTATGGGACTTCCCTCAGATGACTGGTCTTGGGCTGATCACACGGTTGTTCTACTGTGAATTCAGTGATGAAATCGGCAAAGACCTGCCCCTTGATAGCAGCCCTCGATTGAAAATGAATATCAAATCTTCCGAGCTCAACCGACCATTTTGATAATCGGCCTGAGAGGTCTATTTTCCTTAGTATAACTTCAAGGGGGTGCAAAGTAACTATGAAGATGGAGTGGACCTCAAAATAGTGCTTCAGTTTTCTCGAGGTTACCACTAGTGCAAAGGCGAGTTTCTCTTATGGCAGGTACCACTACTCGGTGTCTAAAAGAGTTTTAATTACATAATAGATCGGATGCTGGCTCCCCTCTTTCTCACATATAAAGGCGGATCTCACAGCATGATCTAATATTGCAAGATAGAGATATAAGGGATCATTTTCTCTAGGGATTACAAGCAAAGGGGGTTTGTTGAGGTAGGCCTTAATCTCTTCTAAGTCCCTTGAGCAACCTTCATTCCATACCACACTCTTAGTCTTCTTATGCAGTTGAAAGAACCAATGGCATTTTTTTGAAGATTTAGAGATGAACTGATTTAGGTCAGTGAGCAATCCTGTGAATTTCTATACATCTCTTATAGATCAAGGGGATTTCACATTGTTGATAGCATCGATTTGGTCAGGATTAGCTTCTATACCTCTCTCGCTGATCAAGTATCCAAGGAATTTTCCTGACTGGATGTCGAAGGAACACTTACTTGCGTTAAGATTCATTCGGTACTTCCTAAAGATTTTAAAGATCCTTGCTAGGTGGGAGAGGTGGTCATCTTTGAGCTTGCTCTTGACAAACCTATAATCGATATACACTTCCATGATGTCTCCCATTTGGTCCTTAAACATACTAGTAACCAACCGCTGATAAATTATTCCCGTATTCTTGAGCTCTAAGGGAATAACTTTGTAACAGAATAAGCCAATATTAGTGATGAATGCGGTCTTATCTTGATCTGGCTCGTGCAGAGGGATCTAGTGATATTCCAAATACGCATCTAAAAAGCTCATTTTTTCATGAGTTGCTATTTCATCCACCATTTGGTCGATCTTTGGAAGGGGGAAGTTATCCTTGGGGCAAAACCTATTGATATTGGTGAAGTTGATAGAGACACTCCACTTCCCATTGCTTTTAGGGACCACTACTGGGTTGGATAGCCATTTAGGGAACTGAACTTCCCGTATGGACCCTACATCCAGTAACTTCTCCACTGCTTTAGCTTTCTCTGGGCTTATCCGGGGTGCCTTCTGTATAATTGGCTTGAAGGCTCGATCCACGTGTAATCGGTGGCAAGTAATACAGGACTCAATTCTGAGCAGCACATAGGGCTCCCATGTAAAAACGTCAAAATTGCTTTAAAGAAGGGTGACCAATTCCTTCTTCTCACGATCAGTAAGGGATATTCTAATAAAAATTTCCTCTCAGTCGAGCCACTTTTGACTGCGACTTCTTTCAGTTCCTCCATGACCCTCTCAGAGGAGAGGAGCCTGGTCTCTTCCACTCCTAGTTTGCCATATCTTAACTGTTATTTGGAGGGCATCAACTTCTCATGTTCTTCCTCTTCATTTCTTTCTTCCTCCATTTTTTTCTCTTATTTGGGGCGTATGGCTACTATGAGGCACCTATTTACCATTGCTTGGTCTCAATGGATTTTAACTACTCCGCGCTCTATCACACACTTCAACTTCTGATGATAGGTCGATGATGCGGTCTTCATCGTGTGAAGTCATCCTTTGTCGAGGATGGCTTGATAAGGTGAATCGATATCAACCACAATAAACTCAATCATCTTTGAGATGCTTCCTTTCCTAACGGGTGGGAAAATCTTTCCCAAGGGATTATTATCTTTTCAGCGAAGCCAACCTAAGGAACAGTGGCCTCACTTAGGTCGGCATTGCTTAACTTCATCTTTCTGAACCGCTAGAGGTACATTACTTCAGATGAGCTGTCGTGGTCGATGAGTAACCTATTCACAATGAAGTTATCTATCCTGAGTGTAATGACCAATGTGTCATGGTGTGGAGTTCTCACTCCCACCAAATCCTCGCCTTTGAACACGATGTGCTTGTTGTACTTGATTTCTTCTGGACGTCGACGCTTCCCAGCTTGGGTATTAGCTGTATCAATCTGAAAATCTTGTATCACTGCTATCATCTTCTTTACCTCCATTCGAGTTGCGTTCCCCTAAATCTGCTTGAGGTCGGATGCCCCATGGATCACTGCAAACTCATGGCTGACATCCTCTTCGAGAACATTATCGGGTTTCTGATTACCGTTTGTAGCTACCTTCCTTGCCTTCTTCTCTACGAATTCACTTAAGTGTCCAGCTTGGGCTAACTCTTCTAGGAGGGAATTAAGAGCCTTGCAGTGCTCGGTTTTGTGCCCGCCTTCCTTGTGAAAAGCACATCTTAATGCCTTATTCCACTTGGAGGGGTCTCCACACATCTTCTTGGGCCACTTAATGAATGGTTCATCTTTGATTTTTACGAGGATCTTATAGATTGGTTCTCTAAAGACGGTATTTATGGCTTGGAATGCCTTGAGGCATTGCCTTTCTTCCCGTTGTTAGGGCAACTTTTGACCCCGTTCTTACTTCCTTTATTTTGAGTGTCACTTTTTTTGCCCCCCTTATCGATGACCTTAGTGCCACCATTTTCTCCTGCACTAGGATGGGTCACATCTTCGACTTTGGCATATCTTTTTATACGGACCATCGAGTCATCGATGGTCATGGCTTCCTTCTTTGAGAGGAACTGGTGTAGGAGGCGGGAGTGGGGCAAGCCGATCTTAAAGGATGTTACATCGACCTGCTCTGAGTAATCCTCAACTTCGTTAAACACCTCCCAGTATCTCTTCGCGTAGTCTCGGGGGTTCTTCTGAGGTTTTTTCTTCATTGTCAGTAAATCATCCATCCTCTTCAAATGTGAGTTGCTCATAATGAAGCAAGTTATGAATAGCTCGGCTAGGGACTTGAAGTTCCTGATGGATCTATGAGGGAGCTTCTCGAACCATTTTTGGGCGACATCGTGTAAGCTTAACGAGAAAATCCGACACATGAGTTCACCGTTATGGTTCCACAAGGTCATAGCCTTTCTATATTGTCTGACATGATCGATGGGATCAGTCTTGCCATCGTAAATCTTGAATCTAGGCATCATGAAATTTTTCAGGGTTTTTTCTTCCTCAATCACCCTTGAAAAGGGGACTTCATATGAGTTTTGAGAGCTCACTCGGCCAGCTCTCTTATTGATCTGACACCCTGATGAGCTAGGTGCTGGTCCATTTCTCTCCGGACTAAGCTTCGTATATCATCATTCTTTTAGCCAGGGCTTTTGTATCCGAGAGCTGATTATTGCTGCTCGGGCTGGTTATCATTTGACCTGTGTCTCTCAGACCTCTACGACCCATGCCCTGGGATCCTTCCTCGGCTGTGAGGTTTGCTCGCCTGAGGTCTAGGAGTTCAATTGTAGCGTTGCCTTATGTTACGATTGATATCCCTTTCCATATTCTCTAGTCGCCTTTTGAGGCGAGCATTTTTAGCTTCCTATTTCAGAGTAGCCTCCTCCTATTCTTGAAGATTGGCCTCGTAGGCATATATCAACCTAGAAATCTGGGTGGATCTAACTGGCCCCTAGCTCTCTTCGGAGAGCTGCCTCTCTTGGCTGAGCCTCTGGTTTGAATGATGTACTTCGAACCTTACCCAAGGAGGGATATTCTTCTCTTGAATATCCCCTACTTGAGGGGCATTGTTGATGTGATCGGACATTGCAGTTCCCTGCTGGTGAAGGATTTATTAAAGGAAAAATAATCGTTTCCCATAGACGGTGCCAATCGTGGTGACAAATATCTCAACACAAATAAATAATGAAAGACAATCACCAGAAAGAAAAGAACAGCAAAGATCGTAATCACAAAACACAAAGATGTACATGGTTCGACAAATTTCCTACGTCCACGGAGAGGTTTACTGATATATTAAGTAACACTCAATTGAGGTTTTTTCTTTATGTCCTTTGCCCTGGGCGAGGATTACAATATATATTCCATAAGAGGGAGAGAGGGGCGGTGCTAACTGCCCAACTAGCCCACTATCCCTTGAATATCTCCTTTGAGATTTTTGGGGATAAAATGGGTCAAATTCTTATTTCTAACCGTTATTTAGAGTTTCCCATAGTTTGGGTCGGACATCCTTTATTTTTAGTTGGGCTTGGTCTGGCTACTCTCATGGGTCGAGAAGATAAAGAAGGCACCCACATATGTGATGTTGCTATTTGTCATCATTGATTGTCGTCGGTCCGACCACCCTAACAGTCCTTCAACGAATAATTTTTGGCTTCTCTCTCCTTACCTACAAACCTAAATATGTGTATTTTTTTTTATACTCTTTTGATGGAAGAAAGGAATTTATTTATAAGTGGAGAGAGGTCCTAAATCCCAAAGGTCAATTAATCTTAAACCGTCCATCAAAGTAGAGATTTAATTGAAATTTTAACTCCTTTTAATGTCCGTTTCATTTTTGGAATATGAACCATTTTGTTAGGAAATAACATATTTTAATTAAAAACTGGAATACTAATGACCATATTTCGGGGAAGGAATTAAAACTACTAAGGAACCCAAAGGTTATTTAATAATTTCCTTACAGTCTCCCACTTGGTCATTAGGAGAATCCATTAAAGTTTTTAATTAAGAATCATAAGGTGTGCATTATATGATAAATCCTTCAATAATTGGTTCTAATAAGTGCCTTGGCTAGTCAATGTAAGTCATGGAGGTCGCATATCATTATGTGACATGATTCCTTCCATGTACTACGTCATCGATGACCTTCTTAACTAGGCCATAATCAGGATTTACATAATGGTCCCATAATGTCTTAAAGAAGACAATCTTTTGTTATAATTCATCCAATAATAATATGTGTACACAATGAAAAAAAGAATAAAATAGATGTAGAAGCTTTATTAAGTGCTCAATAAATGTCAAATACAGGCATAATGAATTGTAGAAAATAAATAACTAGGAACTATCTTCAAGACCCATGCTTTCAGTATGTCTCTTAAATATCTTTGGAGGTAGTCCTTTTGTAAAAATATCTTCAACCATGAGATTTGTGCCTAAATGTTCAATGAAAACTTTTCCTCTTCTAACATCTTGTCTCGGTGAAAGATATTTAAGATCCATGTGTTTAGATCCCTTAGATATCTTGTCATGCTTAGATAAAAAAATTGCAGCTGCATTATCATAATAAATAGTTAAGGGCTCAGAATTGAAACTCAAAGCTCTGAACTCAGAGACAAAATTCCGCAACCATGCTCCTTGATTTACAGCCTCATAACATGCCTCAAATTCAACCTCTATAGTAGATGTGTAGATCAATTTGGACTTTTGGCTTTTTCATGCTATTTCACCTCCAGCTAGGAGATACACATAGCCAAGAGTACAATGTCTAGTGTTAGGACATCCACTAAAATTTAAATCTAAAAACCTAACCATTTGTAGATGAGTTGATTTCCTATATGTGAGCATGTAATTCCTCGTTCCCTTTAAGCATCTCAATACTTTTTTTGCAGCTTTCCAATGAGCGATTTCTGGGTTACTCTGAAATCTAACCAGCATGCCAACCACATAGTTAATGTCAGGTATGGTGCAAACCTGTGCATATATCAAACTTCCCACAATATAATAATAAGGATAATTTTCCATAACTTTACGTTCCAAGTCATTTTGCGAACATTGGCTAAGATCAAGCTTGTCTCCTTTCTGCATTGGAAAAACACTAGAAGAACATATCATCATGCCAAATCTCCCTAGAACTTTGTCAATATATGCTTTATGAGACATTACCAAAATTCCAAGTGACCTACCACGAAATATTTAAATTCCTATCACATAGGAAGCATCACCCATATATTTCATTTCAAAATTTTTAGAGATATGATTCTTAGTCTCATGTAATAAACCAAGATCATTGCTGGCTAGTAATATGTCATCAACATACAATACCAAAAATATAAACTTCCTCCAACTAATCTTGAGGTATATACATGGATCAATTAAGTTTTTTTTAAATCGAAGTTCGTAATTATTTCATCAAACTTTAGAAACCATTGCCTCGAAGCATGTTTCAGTCCATACATTGATATCTTAAGTTGCCACACCATGTCTCATTGACCTTCAATTATGAAACCTTCAGATTGATGCATATAGACTTCCTCTTGTAAGTCTCCATTAAGAAAGGTTGTTTTCACATCCATTTGATGTAACTTGAGGTCATAATGAGCTACTAATGCCATGATAATTATAAGAGAATCTTTTCTAGACACAAGAGAAAAAGTCTCAGTATAGTCGATACCTTCTTTTTTATTAAAACCTTTGTCTACAAGTCAAGATTTATGTCGTTCAATATTTCCATTGCAGTCGTGCTTAGTCTTAAAGACCCACTTACACCCGACTGGTTTGTGTCCTGTTGGCAATTGAACAACGTCCCAAACTTGATTTTCAAACATAGATTTTAGCTCACCCTTCATGGCATCAATCCATTTGCTAGAATTAACAGCTTTAATGGCTTGTGAATATGAAATCAGATCTTTGGTTATCCTAACACCAGTTTCTACTTGGTAAAGCACGTAATCATCGAAAATAATAGATCTCCTCTGATTATGAAACCTCCTTAATGCTGGTTCCTCAGGTGCTTCATCCATAGGTTCATTGATGATAATCTCATCCTGGAGTTGTTGATCATTTATTGGGTGTGCCTCATTGCCTAAAGGTTCAACAATGGGGGGATTCCTAATAACTTACGGAATTGAGGGTAAAGGGATATTTACCCTAATTTCCTGAATGATCACATCATTAATTGTAGTAATCCCACTGATTTTGTCATTCTCATAGAATCTGGCATTATCCGTTTCAACAATTCTCATATTATGGTTAGGACACTAAAACTAATATCCTTTGGACTGCTCGGGATAACCTATAAAGTAACCACTGATCGTTTTCAAGTCCAATTTCTTTTCACGTGGGTTGTAAATTCTAGCCTCAGCAGGGCATCCCCAAATTTGGAGATGTTTTAAACTAGGCTTCCAACCTTTCCACAGTTTAAAGGGGGTCTTTGAAACTGCCTTGCAAGGAACCTGATTTAATATATAAATAGTTGTGCGTAGAACATTTATCCACAAGGATATAGGTAAATTAGCATGACTCATCATAGACCTGACCATTTCCATATATGTACGATTTTTCCTTTCAGCTACACCATTCTGTCATGGAGAATCAAGCATTGTGTATTGAGCGACAATTCAAATCTTTTGGATAGGTGTTTCAAAAGGTCCAGGAAGTTTTCTCATTTCATCATACCTTCCATAAAACTCACCACCTTTATCAGACCTTATGATCTTCATTTTTCTATCTTGTTGCCTTTCGACTTCAGTGATGAACACTTGTATAGCGTCCACAGATAGAGATTTTTCATACAACAAGTATAGATAATAATAACGTGAATAATCATCGATAAAATTAATGAAATACTCCTCCCTTTCAAAGGTTAAAAGGTCGAAAGGTCCACAAATATCTTTACGTACGATTTCAAGAAGCTGTTTACTTCTCGTGGCTCATTTCTTTATGTGTTTTGTTGTTTTTCCTTTAATACAATTCACACACACTTATGATTGGTAAAATCAAGACTTGGAAGAATTCTATCTTTTACCAATCTCTTGATTCTATCACTGGATGTATGTCCCAGCTTTTTATGCCACAAGAAATAAGAGTCATTTTTAGATGACTTACGTTTTGTTTCAATATTATAATGCAATGTGAGATGAGTTTCAAAAAATTGACTGTAAGGCCCTAAAACATGATTAGTAAGGTTAATTACATGATTAATTATAACTTAGGAGTTATAAGTTATAAATTGGTTATGTGTGTTAAACATGTTAACTATCATGTTTAGGGGATGCATGCTCATGTGATATATGTGTTGTTTACATTAGGTGCTAATTGAGCTTATGATCGGGGATACCATGTTCAGAACATATGATTAGTCTTGTGGTTAAATGCATCATAAATTATTTTTTTAATGCATGATTATGTTTATAAAATTAAATTAGGGTGTTGATACAAAATTGGCAATGTTTGGTCGCCAAATGTGAAAGTTTTGAGATTTTCGATAAATTTCTACTTTCCTGTTCGAGCACAAATTAGGCGTATTAATTTTATGATTTTGGGAAACCACAAAATATGAAAGTTTTATATGTTTAAGTTATCTACTCATAGACACAAAGAGGGAGTAAATTGGGGCCCGTTATAGTGAGTAATGGTAATTTTACCAAGGTGGGACAAATGTGTCATTAATGGAATTGTCTAATTCGACCTTTCATCCAACCAATCACATGTTTCAACTAACCCTATTGCTATTGGACCACTATACAACGTATTTATGATTATAAATGAGAGGTATTTATTCTTCCTCATAAGAATTAACAAGTTTTGCCTAAAGAGAGAGAAAGAGAAGAAAGTTAAGGAAGACATCTTTGGAAAATTTCTATAAATCGAGGAATCCTCGTAAGGTAATTACATCTTTATTAAAGTTGGTCACATGGATGAGTTCTATACTTGGCATGTTTTTATTTCTGATTTGGATATATATTTTAATGATACCCATATTGCTGAATTGTGTTGTAACAAGGATGGGTTAAGAATATAAGCTAGAACTGGAGCTAGGATCGTAAATGCATACTTTAAAGTCCTAAATTTACATCATCTTTTCGTAAAGCATTTGATTTAAAAAAATTATTATTATAATGTATGATTCTTCTAAAACATGTTTATTATATGTTTACATGAATTACACCCAAGGTCAAGGTTATGTATGCTTAAAAACGTTAAGTTAAGCCTTAATGTTCTATTTTGACCTAGTTATGCTAAAAATGGAATAAATCATAGAATACTTATTGGAATTGAGTTATTCCAGTTGGAGAGTAAAATATACTCATACATGTATAACATATCCGAAAATTGTGTAAAAATATCAAGTAATGAACCTTTGGCGATAGTTTGAAGTTTTGGTTTAAAATCTGCCCTAAAGGATCAAAATTGCATACCAAGTGTTTGGCGTTTTGCTCGACATAGAAAATGAGCCCTAAAAATTATGAAACATTAATTTTATATTATTAAATGTGTTTACTGATATTGGGTGGAATATCATGCAAAGTTATGTTGTATAAAAATTATGAAAATTCCAGGAAGTTGAATTTGTGTTGCTCTTTTTCTTGAGAAACGATTTGGAAAAGGTTGTAATAAAATGGGCATAACTTTGTCTAGGAAATTGATAATTTAATTCCATAAATTGTGTTAGAACCCTAATCACTTGGGTGTTATAGAAATTTGAAGTATCATATTTATTTCCTCCTTAATTATTTCTGATTTACCAAATGATGTGATGTATTACTAGGTTTAATGTTAATTGGTGTATTCAGATACTAATGACGTTGACTTGTTAGGTGGGGAAGCAGCTAATACTGCCATACCAAGGAAGTAGTTTGGTATTAATATTAGCACCAAATTCAAGGTGAGTGACCTGTCCTATGAAATATAGATGATTCTATGTTCATATGGAAATGTGTAGTTCAATACATGTGTTAAAATGCTTATGGGAGTGATGTTGTATTTAGGAAACATATGCATATGATTGAAATGTTAAGTGATGTTATTTAATGTTAAGGACTATGGTGGGTCCTATAGGATGTGGCGGTCATGTTAATCCAACTTAAAAGTTTGTGTACTCGGGCCTAATAAAGGGAGGCGGTGGTCCCCAATAACTGTGGTGGATTAATTGGACTGTGGCGGGTCCAGGCTTGCGAGAGTTTCACAATTCCTGTTGGGTTATAGCATTAGAACAAAATAAAAATGGTTATGCAATTTGGTTATAGGTGTCGTATATTGTCATTCACTAATATTATATTTCTTACACTCCTGTAATGTTATGTTTCAGGTATGCCTATCGTTTGGAGTTCACTGCCAAGTTAGGACCTTAAAACGGGGGAGTGACGGAAATCTAGTATGGTTTGAATATCAAGAATCTTGTTGTGTAAATATTAAACTAAAGATCTTGGTTATATAAAGTTGTGTAGTACTTATAGGTGACATATAAATGTAGTTATGTTTTCATCTACACATACCTTTGAAAAAAAATCTCATGCTATTTTTCCTTAGAGATTTAAATTAAAGCATTGTTTATTATTTAAGGCAATTTATCGCTAATTAACAAGGATGAGTTTAACTTAATTAAGTCGGGGCGCGATAACTTGGTATCAGAGCATGGTTATTAGGTTCTGGATAGGGTATGAGGGTCTATATTGGCAGTGGACACTAGAAAGTGAGTTTGTTATGCACCTGGATTTTGACAAAAAATGTTAATATTAAACTGCTGCTATTGTAGTTTGTTTAAGTGAATTATATTGCAGTGAATGATGGATCCACATGAGCCGCGTGATGGAGCAGAGGGTGAGGCATATTATGTTCCTAATAGTCAGCAAGGACATAAACATATTCAAGTGGAGGAACCAGAGGTGCAACAACAACCTATTGATGGCGTGGGAAGAATATTATGTGTTGTGGCACAACTTATGGAACAAGCAAGAGGTGGAGAACATGGTGGGGATAGGGACAAATTGCATGAGAGGTTCATAAAGTTAAATCCACCTGCATTTACTGGGACTACGGATCCGTTAGTGACAGAGGGGTGGATTAGAAATATGGAAACAATATTCAAGGTGATGGAAGTGCGAGATGAACAAAAGGTTTTGTTAACAACCTTTAGTTTAGAGGCTGATGCAAAGTTATGGTGGGATGCAACAGAAAGGTTACTTACTACAATGGGGGGAGTGGTTCCAATATTTCCTAGGGCTTTATATGAAAGAGAAAGAGGAAGAATTTATCACGTTGAAATAGGGGAACCGAATAGTGGCAGAATATGAAGCTTTATTTATATCCTTATCTAGATTTGCACCTGACTTGGTGAGGACGGAAGAAAGTAAATGTGATCGGTTTCAAACCGGGCTGAGTGTAGATATAAAAAGCACGGTTGCTAATATGAAGATCACGGATTATGTGGACTTGGTGGATAGGGCCATGGTGTCAGAAAAGTCAATAAAAGAAATGCAAGTTGAACACTCGAAGAAATCCAGACATGATGGTATAAGATCATATGGATCGGAGGCAGGAACCTCAACTAAGAGTGTAGCACGAGGAGTACCTAAGGACCAAGAATTTAAAAATAATAGAAATGCACATGGAAGATTTCAAGCTCGAGGTGGAAAGACTGGGATGAATCGGTCAGAAAAGGCATCTGTGATGGGACCGAGGGCTATATTTTGTTATAGATGTGGTGGTCAAGGGCACATGTCTCGGGAGTGTACAATAGCTGAGACGGCACCTTTATGTTTCCATTGTCATCAATCGGGGCACTTACGAAAGAATTATCCAGCGATCGGAGCTACAACTTCAGTTGGGAGTGTGACAGTAGGAGATAGGATTTCTACACCGAAAGTACACAGGGGAGGTAGAGGAGGCGTGTCTCAAAACCAAAGCCATGCAGAGTGTTTGCATTGACGCAATAAGATGCACAAGTTATGCCTAATGTAGTGACAGGTACACTTACTATTGGTGATAAAGATGCTTATGTGTTCATAGATCCTGGTTCTACACATTCTTTTGTGTCTTTGCTTTAATTTTTGCATCTTAATAAACCATTATCATCATTAGATTTTGGTTTAGCTATTGTTACTCCAGTGGGGGGGCTGGTTTTTATTGAGAGGGTATATAGGGAGTGTATGGTGCAAGTGGGTGAAAAAGAATTACTAGTTGACTTATTACCTCTCGATATGCGCGACTTTGATGTAATATTGGATATGGATTAGTTAGCCTCATATCAGGTATGTTTGGATTGCTTTAAAAAGGAGGTAGTGTTTCGATTACTGGGTGAACCTGAATTTAAATTCATTGGGGAACGAAATGTCACTCCAACATGTTTGATCTCTGCTACAAAATATTATGAACTGCTAAGGAAAGGATGTGAGGGTTATCTTGCTGATGTGGTGGACACATGACAAGAGGCTGAAAAACTATCAGATATACCAGTAGTTAATGAGTTTGCAAATGTCTTCCCAAAAGAACTCCCAGGGTTAGCACCAGATCGTGAGGTGGAATTTTCGATTGAGTTGGTACCAGGAAATGCACCAATATCTATTGCACAATATCGTATGGCACCTGCAGCATTAAAAGAGCTAAATATACAGTTGCAAGGTGTATCACCGTGGGGAGCCCCAGTATTGTTTATGAAGAAGAAATATGGAACCATGAGGTTGTGCATCGATTATCGTCAATTAAATAAGGTGACTATCCGTAACAAATACCCACTACCCCGCATTGATGACTTGTTCAATCAGTTGCAAGGAGCCAAAGTGTTTTCCAAGATCGATCTCAGATCCATATATCATCAATTGAAAGTAAGAGATTGTGACATTTCTAAAACTGCTTTTCGTTCCAGGTATGGACATTATGAATTTCTTGTCATGCCATTTGGGTTAACAAATGCACCGGACGTATTCATGGATTTGATGAACCATATATTTCACCCATACGTGGATTCTTTTATTATTGTCTTCATTGATGATATTTTGATATATTCTCGTAGTAGGGATGAGCATAAACAGCACATGCGTATTATTTTACAGACCTTGCGAGAGAAGCAGTTGTATGCTAAATTTTCTAAATGTGAATTTTGGCTAGACAGGGTAGTATTTTTGGGGAATGTTATTTCTGTCGATGGTATTTGTGTGGATCCCAAGAAGGTAGAAGCAGTAATGAATTGGGAAAGACCAACTAGTGTGACAGAGGTACGTAGCTTTTTGGGATTGGCGGGCTATTACAGGAGGTTTATACCGAAGTTTTCTTCTATTGCATTACCATTGACTAAGCTTACTATAAAAGAGAACAAGTTTGTCTCGATTGGAGATTGTGATAAAATCTTTGAAAAATTAAAGGGTAAGTTGACATCAGCTCCAGTATTGACTATCCCAACGGGTATAGAAGGTTTAGTTATTTATAGTGATGCCTCGTATCAAGGACTCGGTTGTGTGTTAATGCAGCATGGAAAGGTAATTACTTTTGCTTCTCGACATTTAAAGATACATGAACGCAACTACCCTACACACGATCTTGAGTTAGCTGCAGTAGTTTTTGCATTAAAAATCTGGAGACACTACTTATATGGTGTTAGTTGTGAAATTTTTACTGACCATCAAAGCTTAAAATACTTGTTTACACAAAAAGACTTGAACTTGAGGCAAAGAAGGTGGATAGAACTTATAAAAGATTATGATTGCATGATACATCACCATCCGGGTAAAGCTAATGTTATTGCTGATGCTTTGAGTAGAAAATCTCTAGGCATAGTATCTTGTATTTATTGTATTCGACTTGACTTGCTGAGAGAGTTAGCTTTAATGGGGGTGGAATTAACTTTGAATGAGTCTTACGGAATAGTAGCACATTTAAATGTTAGACCCGCATTGATAGACTGGATAAAACAAGCACAGGCGGGAGATACAGAATTGGAGAAAGCTAGAGATAATATGAAAAAGGGTAAAGCAAACAAATTTTCTATTCGGGACGATGACATTGTTATGTACGAAAACCATTTGTGTGTACCTAACGTGCCTGATTTAGGAAGAAAGATTTTAGAGGAAGCCCACTGTTCTTTATATGCTATGCATCCAGGGAGCACGAAACTGTATAGAGACTTGAAACAATGTTATTGGTGGTCGGGAATGAAACACGACATTACAGATTTTGTTGCTAGATGTCTAGTTTGCCAACAGGTGAAGGTGGAGCATCAGAAGCCAAGTGGTTTACTACAGCCCTTACCTATTCTTGAGTGGAAATGGGATCATGTTACTACAGATTTTGTTATAGGTTTACCAAAATCATCACGACGATTTGATTCTATATGGGTTGTCATTGATAGGTTGACTAAGTCAACAAATTTTCTTCCTGTTAAAACTACTTAATCCATGGATAGATATGCCAAATTATATGTGGATGAGATTATTAGATTGCACGGTGCACCTGTTTCTATTATTTTTGATCGAGATACTAAGTTTACTTCTCACTTTTAGCCTATTTTACAACAAGCTTTGGGGACTAAATTGAAATTTAGTACAGATTTTCATCCTCAGACTGATGGACAATGAGAAAGAACGATCTAGACACTCGAAGATATGTTACGAATTTGTGTATTGGAGTTCAAAGGTAGTTGGGATGAACACTTGCCACTAATAGAGTTTGCTTATAATAATAGCTATCATTCGAGTATTGAGATGGCTCCTTATGAAGCTTTATATGGGAGAAAATGCAGAACTCCAGTGTGTTGGACTGAAGTAGGAGAACGAAAACTACTTGGACCAGAAATTGTACAGTAGACTACGGAAAAGATAAATCTTATCCATGACCACTTGAAGGTGGTGCAAAGTAGACAGAAAAGTTATGCAGACAACCGAAGGAAATAATTGAAATTTGAGGAAGGTGATCAAGTATTCCTACGTGTTTTTCCTTAGAGAGGGGTTAGGAGATTCGAGAAGAAGGGAAAGTTAAGTCCCGGGTACATTGGCCCTTATGAGATAGTGAAACGGGTTGGAGCTGTAGCTTATAAATTGGCGTTACCACCATAATTTTCCCAGATACACGATATTTTTCATATATCTATGTTACATAAGTATGTGCCCGATCCTTCACATGTGTTTATTTCACAACCGATAGAACTTCAAGATGACTTCACCTATGTGGAGGAACCAATTGCTATTGTAGATCGAAAGGAGCAAGTCTTACGTGGTAAAACCATTTCACTAGTTAAGGTGATGTGGAGAAGTCAGAATGTGGAGTATGCCACCTGGGAAGGGGAAGAAAACATGAAGAAGCAATATCCTCATTTGTTTGGTAAGTTTCTTATGCGTTAAATTTCGAGGGCGAAATTTTTATAAGAGGGGTAGAATTGTAAAGCCCTAAAATATGATTAGAAAGGTTAATTACAAGATTAATTATAACTTAGGAGTTATAAGTTATAAATTGGTTATGTGTGTTAAATATGTTAACTATCATGTTTAGGGGATGCATGCTCATGTGATATATGTGTTGTTTACATTAGGTGCTAATTGAGCTTATGATCGGGGATACCATGTTTAGAACAAATGATTAGTTATGTGGTTAAATGCATCATAAATTATTTTTTTTAATGCATGATTATGTTTATAAAAGTAAATTAGGGTGTTGATACGAAATTGGCAATGTTTGGTCGCCAAATGTGAAAGTTTTGAGATTTTCGGTAAATTGCTACTTTCTTGTTCGAGCCCAAATTAGGCGTATTAATTTTATGATTTTGGGAAAGTACAAAATATGAAAGTTGTATATGTTTAAGTTATCTACTCATAGACACAAAGAGGGTGTAAATCGGGGCCCGTGATAGTGAGTAATGGTAATTTTACCATGGTGGGATAAATGTGTCATTAATGGAATTGTCTAATTCGACCTTTCATCCAACCAATCACGTGTTACCACTACCCCTATTGCTATTGGACCACTATACAACGTATTTCTGATTATAAATGATAGGTATGTATTCTTACTCATAAGAATTAACGAGTTTTGCCCAAAGAGAGAGAAATAGAAGAAAGTTAAGGAAGACATCTTTGGAAAATTTCTATAAATCGAGGAATCCTCGTAAGGTAATTACATCTTTATTAAAGTTGGTCACATGGATGAGTTCTATACTTGGCATATTTTTATTTTTTATTTGGATATATATTTTAATGATACCCATATTGCTGAATTGTGTTGGAACAAGGATGGGTTAAGAACATAAGTTAGAACTGGAGCTAGGATCGTAAAATGCATACTTTAAAGTCCTAAATTTACATCATCTTTTCGTAAAGCATTTTGATTTAGAAAATTCATTATTATAATGTATGTTTCTGCTAAAACATGTTTATTATATGTTTCCATGAATTATGCCCAATGTCAAGGTTATGTATGCTTAAAAACGTTAAGTTATGCCTTAATGTTCTATTTTGACCTAGTTATGCTAAAAATGGCATAAATCATGGAATACTTATTGGAATTGAGTGATTATAGATGGAGAGTAAAATAGACTCATACGTGTATAACATATCCGAAAATTGTGTAAAAATATCAAGTAATGAACCTTTGGCGATAGTTTGAAGTTTTGGTTTAAAATCTGCCCTAAAGGAGCAAGAATGCATACCAAGTATTTGACGTTTTGCTTGACATAGAAAATGAGCCCTAAAAATTATGAAACATTAATTTTATATTATTCAATGTGTTTACTAATATTGGGTGGAATATCATGCAAAGTTATGTTGTATAAAAACTATGAAAATTCCAGGAAGTTGAATTTGTGTTGCTGTTTTTCTTGAGAAACGATTTGGAAAAGGTTGTAATAAAATGGGCATAACTTTGTCTAGCGAATTGGTAATTTAATTCCGTAAATTGTGTTAGAACCCTAATTACTTGGGTGTTATAGAAATGTGAAGTATCATATTTATTTCCTCCTTAATTATTTCTGATTTACCAAATGATGCACTGTATTACTAAGTTTAATGTTAATTGGTGTATTCAGATACTAATGACGTTGACTTGTTAGGTGGGGAAGCAACTAATACTACCATATCAAGGAAGTAGTTTGGTATTAATCTTAGCAAAAAGTCTAAGGTGAGTGACATGTCCTATGAAATATAGATGATTATATGTTCATATGAAAATGTGTAGTTCAATACATGTGTTAAAATGCTTATGGGAGTGATGTTGTATTTAGGAAACATATGCATATGATTGAAATGTTAAGTGATGTTATTTAATGTTAAGGACTATGGTGGGTCCTACAGGATGTGGCAGTCCTGTTAATCCAACTTAAAGGTTTGTGTACTCGGGCCTAATAAAGGGATGTGGTGGTCCCCAATAACTGTGGTGAATTAATTGGAATGTGGCGGGTCCAGGCTTGCGAGAGTTTCACAATTCCTGTTGGGTTATAGAATTAGAACAAAATAAAAATGGTTATTCAATTTGGTTATAGGTGTGGTATATGGTCATTCACTAAGCTTATATTGCTTACAATCCTGTAATGTTATGTTTCAGGTATGCCTATCATTTGGAGTTCACTGCCAAGTTAGGACCTTAAAACGGGGGAGTGACGGATATCTAGTATGGTTTGAATATCAAGAATCTTGTTGTGTAAATAGTAAACTAAAGATCTTGGTTATGTAAAGTTGTGTAGTACTTATAGGTGACATGTAAATGTAGTTATGTTTTCATCTACACATACCTTTGGAAAAAAAAATCTCATGCTATTTTTCCTTAGAGATTTAAATTAAAGCATTGTTTATTATTTAAGGCAATTTATCGCTAATTAACAAGGATGAGTTTAACTTAATTAAGTCGGGGCATGACATTGACTATCAAGATGAAATTTATAAATACCATCAATTAAAATTCCTGAACCAATATGATTTGAGTCCAAAAATGTGACACCCCGACTAATTAAATACCGGGTAGCTAGTCCTTTATTAAATTAATACAAAATGCCAAGTTGGTTCAGTTAATAGCATCACTGTCGAAAACATTTTAATGATTACTAACCACCTAGTATTTAAAAAGTGAGTTGTCCAATTTAAATCAACTCTGATTAACATGCAATAAATGAATTATAGAAATGTAGCACAACCATTCACGATAAAGTCTCAATAGAGTAACCAACAAATAATAATGAGTCTGGAGTAAATACTCCTCACAACAATCCCAATATGGAAATAAATAAAACAAGTCTGCATCCTGAATTAATTACAAACCAAAGTCTGAATAATTGAAATATAAAATGTCCCAAAAGGAAATGGGCAACATGCCCTATAAATGATGAAACTGAATATGGAGTCAAGACTAGAAAAGGAGGCGTCTACTAGCAAGGCCCTGTAACTTCCACAACAGCTACAGCTCATCACCTGATTAGAAATCCTATGCATGGTGTCCTTGTGGCTGGGCACCTAAAAAGGTTTTTACAAAAAAAATAGATTTGAAAGCAAACGGGTCAGAGCCCGAAAGTGGAGACTATTTTAAAAACAGCAAGTGCTTTAATAACATTAAAACAATGAATGCAAAATACATGTTAGGACGTGCACTCACATGAAATACTCACCTCTCGACTAATTGTGCACTCCTAACGTACCATACCCATCCAAGTGATATTCATACCTAACTAAACCGACATAAGTTCTAACCTTTCTACTCGATTCATAATATAAATTCCCAACGTTATCACTTAAATAGAGAGCTTTACTTTAATTCTCGAATTCTCAATTATTAGCAATACAATTCACTACAGGTTATCCCTTTTTATCTTCAGCGATTATTACGATAAATTACACTACACAATATAAACATGAAAGTTCTCATCATTTAACCGTATATTATTCACGTCATAAATATACAATACTAGCACCCCGAGACTAAGTTGCGGTGCACACATACTCTTCTATCCATCCCGGTACATCACGTACATAAGGATCACGCATTCCGAATCTCTCAGGAATCGTTCTCAGGTAATAGCAAATCACAAACAATGGAGGCGAACACAGTCACATCACATGGGTCACGCACATACCTACGCTCCCACGATCAGCAGACTTATTATCTTCCCAATAAGTCCTTCTCTGACCTATGTCCTCGAGGTACCAATCTATATCCCCCCGTAGGCACACAAAGATTAGATGGTCCTAAACGAACGCAAACCTCCCGTGATAGCAAGTATGGTAGGTATGTCATACACATAAAATCATACATACTAAGCATGCACACATCTTAGTAATTACCATATTTTATTAGTGGTATACTTCTCATTCTCATACCAATTGTTAATGTCACACAAATCATATGTCCCCGGTTTATATGTATTCAAGTCATTAATTATCCTCGCATCGTGATTAGTCACTCGCGCCCTAATCCACCAATATCATTTGGTTCAAATCATTCTTCTATATTTTACTCCTCAATATATCCCGAATATCCCAACTATATCAATTAGTCATCAAGGGAATGTTATCTCTACAATTAAACGAGGTTACGGGACCCTAGAAATCAAATCAGGCCAAAAAGGCTAATCTGTCAACTAGTTAGAAGTCTCGTTCGAACGAGAGTTCGTTCGAACAAAAGGGGCATCTAACGAACATCCAACTCGTTAGAAGGAAAACTGTCACCTCGTTCGAACGAGCTCGTTCGAACGACCTGGGCAGGTCTTCTAACGAGATGCCAGTTTCGAGCCCAGAATTTTCCTATCTCGTTTTTCTCAATTTTCTTCACCTCTAATCTCATTTAAAAATCATCCCAACAGTATTTCAAGGTTCCTCAACATTACTAAACATACTTAGGTCGTATCTTAACACATATATAGGGTCAAATCTTCCTAAACAACATGAAATTATCATCAATCCCCAATTTTTTCAAAACCATATGAGTATGAACCCTAGAAATTTAAAGTCATCAATTCCCATAATTAAATCCGTTTTTGCATCATAAAATTCATATTTCTTTTAGTATAATCAACCAATAACAATTCTACATGCAATCCTGATACGACGCAAATATTGTGTATTTCACCCGTTAACCTACGCGTTATTAGTCCCCTCGGGTATCTGAATCCCTATATTTATGCTCGTTAACCAGACAACCTCGGATTTCTATGTTAACATGTTTTGCAGGGGTTAATTGAGCTTTTGTAGGTATTTGGATGCTTAGTATGAAGTTCGGATGCATTCCGATGAAGTTCCGTACACAATCGCACGCGCAAGGGTATTTTAGTCTTTTCACAGCTTTGGTACCTGGCCCAAAATCTCACGGAAGTTGTAGCCCTCCTCGCTAGCTTCGTATTTCAGTGAACGGTGCACGATTTCGATTCATAACGAAGAAGTTACGGCGATTTCAGCGGAGGCAAAACAAGGAAGCAAAAGAGGAGAAGGAGAAGAAGAAAAGAGGAATGCAGTAGGCTGCTGCATTCTGCCCTGCTTGATCGATCGATCGACCCTTCTGGTCGATCGATCGACCATTCTGATTTGCCAAATTTTTGCCTAGGTCTATCGATCGACCAAAGGGGTCGATCGATCGATGCTCTGTTTTCTGCAGATATTTTGCCTTCTTTTCTTTCTTCTTTATTTTTATTCCAACTTACTATATAAGCCAATTTTTGTTGTAATAAGACCATATATCAATAGACACGCGATTTTAGGTTAGAATAGTTAGGGTTTTGGGATTTTGGATGGTTCTTCTTCATTTCTCTTTGGTTTGACACCCCATTTGGATTGTAAGTTGACTATTGATCTCCCCTACCATTAATATAGCTTGTTTTCCATTCGTTCTTGCTTTCTAGATAATTTACATGCTTTGTTAATTAGTTTACTTGCTTATTTCTTGCTTTCTTAGTTTAATTAGCATAATTTAGTTTATTTCCATGTATTACCCTTAGATAAATAGGGTCGGGATTGCGTTTTTGCCATTTTCGGGCCCCGAGCTCCGAAAACTAGGTTTCGTGCAAAATTTCATTTAATTGAAACCTCGCGTATTAAAGTCGGATTATTATGCGTTTAACTTTCTTTGTCACGCAACGTTAGTGTTTATAGCGATTATCCAAATTTAATCCGAGTGTGACCATTTTTTATTAAATGTTTAATCTCACAACTTTGGCTTATATTCCTTATTGCATGATGTTTATGCTTAATGGAAAATGATCGATTAAATGTTTTCGAATCGAAATTCTAATTAGTAGTTGTTTAGCCCGTGAATGTGTGTATGCGATCCCGATCCTCACTTTCCTTTTGTGTAGCGTAACTTATTCTTTTCTTTTGTCACCATAACCACCCATCACCTTTTCATTTATTTATTTTACACTTTTATTCCAGAAGTAATTAAACAATTAACATCTAAAATTCAATCACTCCCTGTGGATTTCTTACGATACCCGACTTACCGCTGTGCTTGCTTGTCAAGTGTAGTAGTATATTAGGTTCTTTTGTATCGCGGCGACGAAACACACAACGATTGTGTCCTCACACGAACACACTTTTTTCGCCCGGTCACAAAATGGCGCCGTTGCGGGGGAGTGTGTTTTAGATTGTAATTATTTTATTATTTCGTAGTATTTTTCCTTTTGTATTTGTATTCTTTGTTTTAACCTTTTTTGCAGGATAGCATACTTGAGCGCTACGAAACTTTGATTCGCGGTTGCTCACTTTCTTGCTCGGATTCTCCATCTACAAACAACGAGGTAATCATGTCCTACTATTATAGTTATTACGGTTATTCTAATGATTCGTACTTTGGGGATAGTTTTCAAGTTTTCCATTTTCAATATTTTCTTGAAAATGAAAGACTTGAAAACATTTATCGGAATGAAAATCGTTATTGGGAGCTTGAGTTGGATTCATTATTCGAATCCAATGACGATTTTCATTTCATTACTTTTGAAGACGAGTTTCAACCAAATGAGGAGTCCGAGGCTCTTGAGCCGAGGAAGCCTACTTTGGAAGAAACTTTGCTTCTTTACTCCCAAGGTTTGGAAAGCCTAAATGATGCTGGAATGAGACTTGGTGCACTTTGCGATGCGATGAATTCTTATGCACAAAACAACGAGGAGGTGGAAACTAGTGTTTCACCTAAATTTTTTGAAGAATTTCTCATCGAGTGTGCATCTTTCTCCCCCGAAATTCAATCTCCTTCCGACGATATGTTGACGGAGATTGAATATATTTCATTACCATATACGTTTTCCGTCATTGAACCATTAGAATTACCGGTTGATTCCTATGAGTCGATAGAAACTTTTAAAACTTCTACACTTTTTGCCGATGAGGACTCCTTACCGAACTTGTTTTCGATGGATGTTATCCCGATGTGTGCACCATCTCCCATTCCATTTGAAAAACCTTTGGGAGATGAGTCGTTTTTTCTTGGACCTCTAGTGTACCTTTCCCCTTTATTATCCAAATCCCCCATCGTCCGCCCAAAATTTCAAATTAGCGATGGTTCACTTTTTTGTCCACCCACATGCCTTCCGTTGTTCAAACGGAATTCTTATTTTTCGGGAGGCATGTTCGCTTTGGAGGGTCCACCGTTGATCTTTCAAAGTCAAATCCCTTTTTGGGTGGACCCTCAACTATTTAGACTTCTAGTGTATAGTTAGTGTGAAGCCTAAATAGTAGGTTGTAAATAGTTAGCTTTTTAATTTTCTTTATTTCCTATTTTTCTTTCCTTTTAATTTAGTCTAGTGTAATTAGTAAACTTTTTGTTATTTGTTTTTTCTATGCTCGGTACTAACTTATTTTGTAGATTCCTTTGGACTTGTGCTTATGGAGATCGCTCCAATTTTGGGTAATATCGTTCTTTTCCTCTCTTTGTGTTGTGTTCTTAATGCGCATTGAGGAAAATGCAACATTTAAGTTAGGGGGTGTAGGATATTCTATCCATTTCATGTGTAGTCCATGGATTTGCTCACATTTAGTTACTAAGTATGCCTTTTTGTTAAAAATTTGAAAATTTTCAAAAATATTTTCTTTCTTTTTTCCCCTTTGTTGGGCATTTTGCCTTGTTTCCAGTGATAAATTTCAATAATTGCCCGATCCAATAGACAACTCAATGATGCATGTTCTCGATTTTAGAAGTTATTAGACTTTAGTCCTCAAATCATTGATATTGTGAATAACTTCATGAATTAAACTTTACCCCATGAGCATATGCACTTTCCTTGTTCTATTGATTTGGTTTAAGATTTTTATAACTCGGTAATGTTTTGTTGCATTGTATATACTTACACCGAGTAAGCTTTGTACCTTTCGTCGTTTGTGAGTGTTATACACTATTCTTTTCTCATTGAAAACGTTGAATTCGTTGTCAATCTCTCTATTCTTTCATTTGATCGTTCATTAATTGAGTTCATACTTGAAATGTGTTACTTGATCATAATTTTCATATATTATTTTGATTCGAGAATTGCATAAACCTTTGTGAAATGATCATAGGCCCTCTTTGTTATATCACCCATATTAGCCTTGACCTCACCATATATGTTTCCCTAGTCAACCCCTTTGAGCCTAAATACTAGTCTTTCGTTTCATAACCCAAAATCCCATAACCAACTCCAAATTGGAGTTTTAAACCTTACATACACTTTCCATACCTTTGTTTGGAATGTTACTTGGGATTGAATGTTGTTGTTATGATGTCGGTTGCAATTTAGGCATATGAGAGTTTGATAAGCAAAGAAAAGAAAGTAGTGAAAAAGAGTGAAAAAGAGAAAGCAAAAAGCAAAAGAAAAGAAAAGAAAAAGTGAGAAAAAGAAGAAAAGAAAAGAAAGAGAAAGTTGTATATGTTGTGTATAGTTCAATAAGCTTTGATTACTCTCCAGTTGATATATTTAATGCTCGTTTGGAAGTTACTTTCCATTTTTGATATTGCCCTCATTCTTTCCATTATTTCAAGTTTTCATCTCCGAACACTTTGAATCCGTACATATACCTTTCATTTTGTACCTTAACCCCAAACCTACATTACAACCCTATCAAGTCCTATGTGATCTTAGGGTGCATTTAATTTAAAAGTCATAATAGTTTTGATAATCTGTGAAAATGCATTCCGCCTCTTTTAGTGTGCGGTATCCTTTCATTGAGATTACAGTTTTTCATTTTATATATAGCGTTCTTCATTTGTGACATGTGTGCGGCCTAGTTTCCATTTACATTTACTGTTTAGCCCGCATGTCCCGTGTTTTACCTCCCTGTTTTGAGTGAATTCGCTTGATGAGCGTAATGCCCATGAGGATTGAATATATGCATGCCTTTATGTTTATCCGGTTTATTTAAGTTTTTACCAAATCATATTGTACATTTTCTCTCCCCCCTCCCACTTTTAAAGTTTCAATTCTATGAGGTGCATTCAACCTGTTAATAACAACGGACTTTAGCTTGAACTCGTTCAATATCCTAATAACATGTTTGAAATCTTTTTCGTTGTTGTTAAGTTTGTCGCATGTTGGGTTGGGCATATTTTGAGGAAACCATATGATGTTTGTGGGTTTCATCCCTGAAAACCCTCACGAGACGACACTCGTCCACTAGGGTAACCTAGGGGTTTAACGGCTTATTGCATACGCTAATTGAAATCAAATCGCCCGCGAAAGTGGCCTTATGCTTTTATACCATATTTTTGTACTTCTCCTGCTTTTGGTTTGCTTGTAGTTCTTGTTGTTTCCTATTTCATTGCTAGGGACTAGCAATGTGTAAGTTAGGGGGTGTGATACGACGCAAATATTGCGTATTTCACCCGTTAACCTATGCGTTATTAGCCCCCTCGGGTATCTTAATCCCTATATTTATGCTCGTTAACCATACAACCTCGGATTTCTATGTTAACATGTTTTGCAGGGGTTAATTGAGCTTTTGTAGGTATTTGGTTGCTTAGTATGAAGTTCGGATGCATTCCGGTGAAGTTTCGTACACAATCTCACGCGCAAGGGCATTTTAGTCTTTTCACAGCTTGGGTACCTGGCCCGACATCTCACGAAAGTTGTACCCCTCCTCGCTAGCTTCTCGTGGCCACGAACGGTGCACGATTCCGATTCATAACGAAAAAGTTACGGCAATTTCAGCGGAGGAAAAACAAGGAAGCAAAAGAGGAGAATGAGAAGAAGAAAAAAGGAATGCAGTGGGCTGCTGCATTCTGCCCTGCTTGATCGATCGATCGACCCTTCTGGTCGATCGATCGACCATTCTGATTTGCCGAATTTTTGCCTAGGTCGATCGATTGACCAAAGGGGTCGATCGATCGATGCTCTGTTTTTTGCAGATATTTTGCCTTCTTTTCTTTCTTCTTTATTTTTGTTCCAACTTACTATATAAGCCATTTTTTGTTGTAATAAGACCATATATCAGTAGACACACGATTTTAGGTTAGAATAGTTAGGGTTTTGGGGTTTTGGATGGTTCTTCTTCATTTCTCTTTGGTTTGACACCCCATTTGGATTGTAAGTTGACTATTGATCTCCCCTACCATTAATATAGCTTGTTTTCCATTCATTCTTGCTTTCTAGATAATTTACATGCTTTGTTAATTAGTTTACTTGCTTATTTCTTGCTTTCTTAGTTTAATTAGCATAATTTAGTTTATTTCCATGTATTACCCTTAGATAAATAGGGTCGGGATTGCGTTTTCGCCATTTTCGGGCCCCGAGCTCCGAAAACTAGGTTTCGTGCAAAATTGCATTTAATTGAAACCTCGCGTATTAAAGTCGGATTATTATGCGTTTAACTTTCTTTGTCACGCAACGTTAGTGTTTATAGCGATTATCCGAATTTAATCCGCGTGTGACCATTTTTTATTAAATGTTTAATCTCGCAACTTTGGCTTAAATTCCTTATTGCGTGATGTTTATGCTTAATTGAAAATGATCGATTAAATGTTTTCGAATCGAAATTCTAATTAGTAGTTGTTTAGCCCGTGAATGTGTGTATGCGATCCCGATCCTCGCTTTCCTTTTGTGTAGCGTAACTTATTCTTTTCTTTTGTCACCATAGCCACCCATCACCTTTTCATTTATTTATTTTACACTTTTATTCCAGAAGTAATTAAACAATTAACATCTAAAATTCAATCATTCCCTGTGGATTTCTTACGATACCCGACTTACCGCTGTGCTTGCTTGTCAAGTGTAGTAGTATATTAGGTTCTTTTGTATCGCGGCGGCAAAACACACAACGATTGTGTCCTCACACGAACACACTTTTTTCGCCCGGTCAAATCCCTATATCACAACCTGAATTTACAACTCCAATTTCATGGGTTTTTATAAATCTCCCAATACAATGCAATTATATAAATTTCTAAGCATGGAAGAAACATTCACTTGAAATTAACGTAATTAAACCACTTGCCTCTGATCTTTCTCTGAATTTGGTGTTGAATCTTGGATGTAGGTTGCTCCCTCCTTTTTTCCCAAGGTTGAAGGTTGAAGATGGGGTTAGGGTTCTCTCTTTGGGAACTTCTCCTAACTTCTCATGAAACCCCCGTAGCCCTTTAATCAGTTAATTGTTGGTAATGGGTTAGTGGGTCATTAAATTTTCTATTTTAAATTCCTAAAATTCGTTAGTCATAAATCCCAAAATTCCAAAATTACCAAACTACCCTTTTAAGTTGCCGGTATGGCCTAAAAATGCCCCGGGACCCAAACTAAACCCCCGGCTAGTGTTTTCTGACTATTTCGACCCTTCCGGACTCTTTGGCACACTCAAAATGACCATACAGTTGATAAAAATAAAATTCACTTTTTAATTTAAATAATTACATTCCTGACGCGACTGTCACGCGCGTCCCAACAAAATTTCCCAAATTGCCGTATTTCAGTCTCGCGACAATTTTAATATTTTCAATATTCATATAACGTCATATGTACACATTATAATCGAATACCAACTCACATCTCGTTAGTATTTTATCCGGATTAATTCTCAATTAATACCCATTTAATTTAATTAATCCCTTAAATAAATATCCATAAAAGTACGGGGTATTACAAAAAATAAATTAAAACAACCATTTCCATGATGAACCGAATAACCAGCTTGATCAAGTTTACTAACTAAAACTAAATTACGGGAAATATAAGGAACATAAAGAGTTTGAAACAAATCAAATGATATCCATTCTTCATAATGAGACGATAAGTGCCAATGGCTTCAACTTGGACTTTATCTTGGTTAAACATAAAGTTTTCACTTGGGCTTATGGTTTTGGTCATAAGGAAGCCCTGCATTGAATTAGAAAAGTGAAAGTTAGCACCAAAATCAAACCACCAAGTGTTAAAAGAAACATAAGTAAGATTTGATTAAAAAAAAACTTACGAAACCCATAGGTTTACCTTTCTTTTCGAACCATTCTTTACGTTTAGTGCTGTCTTTCTGAAGGTGTCCAAGTTACTTGAAAAATTTGCACCTGTTGTCATCCTTCTTTGCCTTCTTAACATTATATTGATTAGCATCATTATTTCTGGGTGGTGCTCTTTTGTGGCTTGAATTCTGCCTTTTTCCAGTTGTAGATGATCCATCTCCTTGGACAAGATGTGAAACCTTAATACCTTGTTGATTTAGCCTAGCCTCCTCTTGAACCAGTTTGTTAGCCTACTCATTCACCACCCACTTATCCTTAATGGCATTGTAATTGAGATGGAAAGGTCCATATTGAGTAGGTAAAGAGTTCAGGATAAATTGTACGAGAAATTAATCATCCTCTGTCATTCCCAAATTCTTTAGCTTGGCAGCAAGGTTCATCATCTCAATGATATGATCATGGATTGAGCGTGTGCCATGAAACTTCATGGTTGTAAGATCTGCCATTAGTTTTCTAGGAATGGATTTATCTACAGTGTTAAACCTTTCTTCTATTGCTTTCATGTAATCCTTAGCATTGTCAGGTTGAGGAAGTGATGTTTTGATATTGCTTATAATTGTCATTTGTGGAAACATGATGCTCAATCTGTTAAACTTCTCCCAAGATTTATGGAGAGTCTTTTCCTCATCAGTACTTGTGTCTGTAAGTGCAATCACTTTTTCAATGTGAAAAGCCAGATCCAAGTCAAGTACCCCCAAGGTGAACTCAACTTGCTTTTTCCATTTTGAGAAGTTTGTTCTCGTGGGATTATGGACAGATAATGCATATCAAGTTAATTGAGAAGGAAAAAGGGTTGCAATTTAAAGATACAACAATTTTTAAGAAGGTTTTAAAACTTTAATTAACACATAGTAAGATTTGAATACTTTATAACATTAAAATAAGATGCTCCTGTTGATAGTCATCATAAATTTAACTTAATACCATTAATGGTCGTAATATTTAACATGCATAATTGAGTGATGTATCTATTTAATTTTAATAAGATATATGTGGATATCATTGGTTTACACATGAACAAACACTCCTTAATTATTGATTTAACATATGAGTATAGTATACATGTGGGCAACTAATTTATATATGTTAAATAAACAGATTTTAAACATTATAATGATAATAAATGGCTAATTTGGAATGGATAATAATAAGGATCACTGTGGTGATACTTAACCTTAATAATACAAGTGTATTCATCAAACAACTTAATATGAATATTGGTGTATGTGGTACCATAGAATTCCAAAGGCCATAAAATTACATAACTGTAAAATTCTTGAATAGCAAAATTGTAATACCCCGTATTTTTCATGATAATTATTAATGGGATTAATTAATTAAATGAGAATTAATTGGAAAAATTAATCCGGAATTAAATACTAGCGAGACGTGAGTTGGTATTTGAATATATTGAGATGATTTAATATTACGGTGTTGACTTAAGTAATATTGAATGTTGAAAGTATTAAAATTATCGAGAGTTGAAAATACGGCAATTTGGGAAATTTAATTGGGACGCGCGTGTCAACCGCGTCAAAAATGAAAATATGAGATTTAAAAATAATTTATTTTTCTATTGACCAAATAGTCATTTTGAGTGCGCCAAAGTGTCCGGAAGGGTCGAAATAGTCAGAAAACACTAGCCGGGGGTATAGTTTGGGTCCCGGGGCATTTTTAGGCCAAACCGGCAACCCAAAAGGGTAATTTAGTAATTTGGCATTTTGGGGAATTAAAAGCTACGAATTTTGGGAATTAAAATCTGACTTAATCTTTATCCCCACTAACCCATTATCCCCACAAACCCAAAGGTGGGCTACGGAAGAAGTTGGAAGACAAAAACATAACCCACCCTTAGCCATCTCCTACCTCCATTATCATCTTTGAGAAGGAAAGCTCTAGAGAGAAAAAGTAAGGGGATTTCTGCAGAAAAAGAAGATAACAAATCATCATCATCAACCTTCAATACCAAGAAGAACATAAGGCAAGTGGTTAATTGTGATTTAACTTTGAATATATGTTCCATGAGTAGTTTAATGGAAAATTGTCTTGGAAAGTTGATTAAACCCATGAATTGGAAGATTAAATGTTGAAATAATGTTAGGACTTGCATGTAGTAACATTCTGGATGAATTTAGGATATGAATTACAGCCTTGGATGAATTAAAACAGATTGTAGAAGGAGATTATGATGTTCTTGAAAGAAAAAGAGAAACTAGGGTTCTTAACCAAACTTTGATCCATATATGGCATGTAGAGGATGATTTATATGTTTTAGGACGTTAGAAACATTGTAGAATGATTATATGTTGTTGGTATAACGTTAGAACAAAATTTCATGATGTGTAATGGTGTTTTGGATCGGTTTAAGGGTTGAAAAACGAACAAACCCGTAGCAGACCTGGTGCAATCGATCGATCGACATTCATCAGTCGATCGATCGACCACCATCGATCGATCGAAGGTCATGGTCGATCGATCGACCTTCCCAGAAAACCTAAAAGTTTTCCTAATGGAATTATATTGATGATAAGGCCTAGAAATTATTATTGGAGACTTTGTGAATATCCTTAATCTTGATGGAGACTAGTAGGTATGAATCTTATGGTTTAACTTTAATTAAGCTACATTTGGGTGAGGGGAATACCTAATTTCATATCGAGACTAGATTAGTGAGATATTAGTAACGTTGAAAGAGTGAATTCGAATAATTTGAAGAGATAAGGTTAGGGCAGAAGTAAAGACCTTATGAATAATGAAGTGGAAAGTGGATATAATATGAAACGTAATAACCCATTTGAGAAAGGTTATAAGTGAAAGAAGATACGACGTGAGACGTGTCTATAATCTATGTAATATATCATTGAAAGACTTAATATATATGAGAATTGAGTAAGGGTACAAAGATGCTGAATATACCTTCACAATTAATATGATAACTAAGATGTGTGAATGCTTAGTGTATGAATTATGTGTATAAACATACCTACCATACTTGCTATCACGGAGGTCGTCGTTCGGATAGGACCAACTAATCTTTATGTGCCTACGGGGGAGATTTAGTGTGGTACCTTAAGGACATAATTCTAGAATGACTTATTGTGATTTAATAAGTCAGCTGACTATGGAGCGTAGGTATGTGCGTGACCCATAGGTATGTTGAATTATGTTCGCCTCCACTTTTGTGTGTTGTGCTTATTCTAACAATTCCTGAGAGATTCGGAAATTGTGTTCCTTATGTACGTGATGTACCGGGATAAGATAGCAGAGTATGTGCACAGTAGCTGAGTCTAGAAGTGCAAGTATAGTATATTTATGATGTGAATAATATACAGATAATAATCCTTGAAGAACTTAGTAAAGTAATGTTGTGTATTACTTGTGATATTTTAATAGAGATTAAAATGAGAACTCCACTTAAGTAAAAGTTGTAAATTGAGAATTAAGGCACATTTATAGGGTACTGTAAATATCAGGATTAAAGATTAATTTCTATAATGAGAAGTTAAGTTATGCCTTAGACTAGTTAGTAAGTAGTATGACTAGCACGGGTTATGGATGCGTTAGGAGTGCACATTAGAGGAGAAGTGAGGGACTCATGTGAGTGCACGTCGCTAACATGTAATTAATATTCTTTGTTTATTGTTATTAAACACTTGCCATATTTTTAAACTGTTTTCACAAGCGGGGCTCTGACCCGTTTGCTATCAAATCTATTTTGTAAAAACCTTTTAGGTGCCCAGCCACAGGGACGCCAAGCATAGGAGTTCCACTCTTTGACGAGCTGTAGCTGCTGTGGAAGCTACAGGACATTGTTTAGAGACGATTCTATCTATCAGTTGTTTCCATTCAGTTATTTTAGGGCATGTCGCCCATTCCATTGAGATAGTTCATTTCTTTCAGTTTAGACTTCAGTTCAATCTTAACGTTTTATTTCAGATTGTAACCGGTTGTATTAATTAATTTGGATTCATTATGAGGAGTGTTTACTCCAAGCTCTATTTATTTCAGTTATTCATTTTATGACTATTGTGATGGTGATGTCTTTATTTAATAAATGGTTTGGATGGATGTTTTATTTTATTTAATTTAAAATTGGCACTTCACTTTTTAAATATTAGGTGGCTAGTAATAATGAAAAATGTTTTCGACAGTGATGCTATTAAACTGATTCAACTGTACATTTCGTTTTTAATTTGAATAAAGGAGTAGCTACCCGGTATTTAATTAATCGGGGTGTCACAGGTGGTATCAGAGCATCAGGTTCTAGTGTCCTTAGGATCTGTACGGCTTATTATGTTTCCGCATTGCGTCCTTTGATATAGAGCCCTATATTTTAGGATTGTTGTACTCTTTGTGTATTTTTACGCTCTTCAGCTATATTGAGATTAAAAATTGTGGACTTATAAGAATTTTCTCTCATTTCAGATGCCTCCACGACGTGCACCACGAGCTAACAGAAACGCTGAGCCTGAGCCACAGCCACAGCCAGCCCCAGTTCAGGGTACGATTAGTGCTGCCGAGATAGCTGCTATCGTAGCACAAGCGGTGAATGCCGCGTTAGCAGTGGTACAGCAGGCACCACCGCAGGCTCCAGCGGTTGCGCCAGTTCAGGCACACGCGCTCCCTTCTGCTTGGGAACGTGTTAGGGATGCTTTCCAGAAAGCACACCCTCCCGAGTTTTCCGATAATCCAGATGTGGTTATTGCGAGCCAGTGGAAGAAAGACATTCAGAGGCACCTGAAGATGTATGAGTGCACCGATGTCCAGAAGCAGGTACTAGCTACTTTTAAGCTAGTGGGGTTTGCTTTACAGTGGTGGGAGTCCATTACCACTGAGGAGGAGAGAGAGGTCCTGACTGTTCAGGAATTCTGGGTGCGGTTTGACCGCAAATACTTCCCATCTGCCGTGCACACTGAGATGAGGAGGAAGCTGACGAACCTCCGACAGGATGGGAGGACTGTAGCAGAATATGAAGCAGAGTTCACAAATCTGCTAAATATTGTTCCAGATGAGATTCCGACAGAAGAGAAGAAGGTTAGGAAGTTCACGGACGGGTTGACGTGGAGAATCCGTCAGCACTTGTTGGGTAATCCTGCATTAGTCACTTATTCTGATGTGGTTAATGCAGCATTGCTCCACTGCCAGGATCACCGCTTTCACATGACTGAGGGGAAGCGTTCAGGAGAGTCCAGCCATCAGGGCCGGACAGGGGGAAATGGTACCAGCGGGGCACAATCGAATCAGAGTCACTTCAGGCAGGGTGAACAGGGTTCCCAACAGGGAGATCAGAAGAGGTTCAGAACAGGGGGTTTTAAGAACGGACAGGGAGGTTTCCGTAGTGGCCAGCAGGGTCAGAACGGCCATCAGGGCCAGCAAGGTCAGAATGGTCAGCAGCAGCAGTTCCAGCAGGGCCAGCAAGGTCAGGGCAGAAATGGCAACGGTCACCAGGGCCGTGGTCAGCAGGGACAGCGAGGGGGTAACTTCCAGGGGAAGTGTTTCATTTGTGGCAAGAATGTCCACAAGCGTCAGGATTGTCCTGATAAGGGCAGGGCCCCACAGCAGCAGCATCAGGGTGCCCGACACGAGCCACAGAGGCCTATGTTTCCCGCCGCCCTCCCAGCACCACAGCAGATGGCAGCCTTGCCACCCATTCCAGCAGTCCCGGTTCAGCAGGGACAGCTCCAGTATGGGAGAGTTTATCAGCTCCAGCAGGCCGCAGTCCCGCAGGATCCACCCGCTATTGAGGGTATGTTTTCTATTCAGGGGACTTTGGGGCGCATTTTGTTTGATACGGGGGCCACACACTGTTTCATTGCTTTGAGTTTTGCACGCACGATTGGGTTGTTAGAGTATGCAGAGAGTACAGTTACTTGTGTAGATTCGCCTTTGAATAGGGGTTCAGTTATTTCACGTGTTTGTAAAGGAGTGGGTATAGAGATTGGGAGATTTACACTGCCTGCTGATATGTTAGTGTTGGATATGTCCGAGTACGATGCTATCGTTGGTATGGACTGGCTCGTTGCGTACCGAGCCATGATTGACTGTTTCAGCAGGAGTATTATCTTTGCCATTCCCGGGCAGGAGATGTTCCTTGTGGCGATGCCTCGCCCTGAGGGAGGATCGTCCACCCATCTGTATTATATAGAGGAAGAGACCTCTAAGGAAGTGGTTTTGCCACTCGACTCGATTCCCGTTGTTTGTGAGTTCGGGGATGTATTTCAGGAGATTCCGGGGTTACCTCCCAGCAGGGAGATAGACTTTGTCATTGATCTGACGCCGGGCACTCGGCCAATTGCCCGCGCGCCTTACCGTATGGCTCCAGCCGAAATGAGAGAACTACGGGATCAGATAGAACAGTTATTGGGGCAGGGATTTATTCGGAGGAGTACTTCGCCGTGGGGTGCCCCAGTGTTGTTTGTGAAGAAGAAGGATGGATCGTTACGATTATGTGTAGATTACCGGGAGTTGAACAAAGTCACGATACGGAATAAGTATCCGTTGCCCAGAATCGATGACTTGTTCGATCAACTGAGAGGAGCGGCCTTCTTCTCAAAGATTGATTTGCGATCAGGATACCATCAGCTGCGCATCAGGGAGCAGGACGTCTCGAAGACTGCTTTCCTGACGAGATATGGTTCCTACGAGTTTCGGGTTATGCCTTTTGGCCTAACTAACGCCCCAGCTGTCTTCATGGACTTGATGAATAGGGTGTTCAGAGATTTTCTAGACCAATTTGTCATTGTCTTCATTGATGACATCCTGGTTTATTCTCAGACTGAGGAGGAGCATGTCGAACACTTGAGACTGGTTTTACAAACGCTGCGTCAGAATGAGCTTTATGCAAAATATGAAAAGTGTGGGTTTTGGCTGAAAGAGGTGCAATTCTTGGGGCATATTATTTCCGACCAGGGGATATCTGTTGATCCGGGGAAAGTTTCAGCGGTGAGGGAGTGGGGACAGCCCACGACACCAACGGAGATACGTAGTTTCCTGGGCTTAGCAGGATACTACAGGAGGTTCATTCGGGGATTCTCGAAGATTGCGGATCCTTTGACACATCTGACTCGCAAAGGGGTACCATTTATCTGGAGTGATGCCTGTCAGTTGGCATTCGATGAATTGAAGGACAAGTTAACTTCAGCGCCTGTGTTAGCATTGCCCAGACCGGGAGTTGAGTACCTTGTCTACACTGATGCGTCCTTACAAGGACTCGGAGGTGTGTTGCAGCAGGAGAGTCAGGCTATAGCGTATGCTTCCCGTAAGCTTAAGCCTCACGAGAAGAATTACCCCACCCACGACTTGGAGTTAGCGGCAGTCGTGTTCGCTCTTCGGATTTGGAGACACTACCTTTTGGGCGAGAATTTTCGTCTATTCACGGATCACAAGTCTCTACAATACCTATTCACGCAGAAGGAACTGAATATGCGACAGCGTAGGTGGCTTGAGTTCGTGAAGGATTATCAGTTTGATATCCAATATCACCCAGGGAAGGCTAACGTAGTAGCAGATGCGTTGAGCCGTAGGCCAGTTGGAGAGGTGGCCGAGGTGTGGAAAGCTAAGTGGAAAGATTTGGGACACCAGGATGCAGTGGCTCGATCGTTCATGTCTGTTATGACAATTACGCCGCAGATAGTCACGAGGGTGATACAGGCTCAGACCGATGACACGTACTGTCAGGGACAGATAGTGCAATTGCTAGCAGAGGGAGCTGAGTCTTTTTCCATCAGTTCCGATGGGGGCCTGCGTTTCAATGGGAGACTGGTTGTTCCAGAAGGGGAAGACTTGCGACACGAGGTGATGACAGAATCACACGGTTCGCGATTTGCGGTACATCCCGGAGGGGATAAGATGTACCAGGATATGAGGCGGCAGTACTGGTGGAGTGGGATGAAGAGAGACATCGCCGAGTTTGTTTCTAAATGCGCCACTTGTCAGCTGGTAAAGGTGGATCATCAGAGACCGTCGGGGTTACTCCAGCCGCTAGAGATTCCTATGTGGAAATGGGAGAGCATTTCCATGGATTTCATTACGGGGTTACCTACGTCACAGAGGGGTCACGACTCCATATGGGTAATCGTTGACAGGTTGACAAAGGTTGCTCATTTTCTGCCAGTCCGGATAGATTACACTACGAGTCAATATGCCCAGATTTTTATAGCCGAGATTGTGAGACTCCACGGGGTACCTCTCAATATTGTGTCCGACAGGGACAAAATATTCGTTTCTCGATTTTGGGAAAGCTTCCAGGAGGCCATGGGTACTGAATTGCGGTTGAGTACAGCATATCATCCGCAAACTGATGGGCAGACAGAGAGGACGAATCAGATGTTGGAAGACATGCTACGTATGTGCATACTAGATTTTGGTGGTGTATGGGAGCAGTACCTTCCACTGGTGGAGTTTGCTTATAATAACTCTTACCAGTTCACCATAGGCATGGCTCCGTTTGAAGCATTGTACGGTAGACCGTGTCGTTCCCCAGCATGTTGGCTAGAGGTGGGGGACAATAAGCTGCTTGGGCCGGAGGTGATTCAGGATACCTCGGCAAGGATAAAGATGATTCGCAGTCACATTCGGGTAGCTCAAGACAGGCAGAAGAGCTACGCCGATGCTAAGAGAACTTTCAGAGAGTTTAAGGTGGGAGATCAGGTGTTGCTTAGAGTATCTCCGATGAAGGGGATTATGCGCTTTGGGAAGAAGGGGAAACTGGCACCGAGATATGTGGGGCCATTTCCTATCATCGAGCGGGTTGGACCAGTTGCTTATAGACTGGGATTACCGGAACACTTGCACAGGATTCACGATGTGTTCCACATTTCATCGCTAAGGAAATACCTTAGGGACGATTTGTCTCATACTCATATTGCGTTGGAGGATATCGACCTTCAACCAGACAGTTCTTACGAGGAAGGACCGATTGCTATTCTGGACCGCAGCGAGAGGAAACTGAGGTCGAAGATAGTACCGTTAGTACGCGTTCAGTGGCGACATCATAATGTCGAGGAGTCCACTTGGGAGCGCGAGGACGAGATGCGTGAGCGTTACCCAGAGTTGTTTCTGCCAGGTATGTTTTAAGTTCCGAATTTCGGGACGAAATTCTGTTATTAGGGGGGAAGTATGTAATACCCCGTATTTTTCATGATAATTATTAATGGGATTAATTAATTAAATGAGAATTAATTGGAAAAATTAATCCGGAATTAAATACTAGCGAGACGTGAGTTGGTATTTGAATATATTGAGATGATTTAATATTACGGTGTTGACTTAAGTAATATTGAATGTTGAAAGTATTAAAATTATCGAGAGTTGAAAATACGGCAATTTGGGAAATTTAATTGGGACGCGCGTGTCAACCGCGTCAAAAATGAAAATATGAGATTTAAAAATAATTTATTTTTCTATTGACCAAATAGTCATTTTGAGTGCGCCAAAGTGTCCGGAAGGGTCAAAATAGTCAGAAAACACTAGCCGGGGGTATAGTTTGGGTCCCGGGGCATTTTTAGGCCAAACCGGCAACCCAAAAGGGTAATTTAGTAATTTGGCATTTTGGGGAATTAAAAGCTACGAATTTTGGGAATTAAAATCTGACTTAATCTTTATCCCCACTAACCCATTATCCCCACAAACCCAAAGGTGGGCTACGGAAGAAGTTGGAAGACAAAAACATAACCCACCCTTAGCCATCTCCTACCTCCATTATCATCTTTGAGAAGGAAAGCTCTAGAGAGAAAAAGTAAGGGGATTTCTGCAGAAAAAGAAGATAACAAATCATCATCATCAACCTTCAATACCAAGAAGAACATAAGGCAAGTGGTTAATTGTGATTTAACTTTGAATATATGTTCCATGAGTAGTTTAATGGAAAATTGTCTTGGAAAGTTGATTAAACCCATGAATTGGAAGATTAAATGTTGAAATAATGTTAGGACTTGCATGTAGTAACATTCTGGACGAATTTAGGATATGAATTACAGCCTTGGATGAATTAAAACAGATTGTAGAAGGAGATTATGATGTTCTTGAAAGAAAAAGAGAAACTAGGGTTCTTAACCAAACTTTGATCCATATATGGCATGTAGAGGATGATTTATATGTTTTAGGACGTTAGAAACATTGTAGAATGATTATATGTTGTTGGTATAACGTTAGAACAAAATTTCATGATGTGTAATGGTGTTTTGGATCGGTTTAAGGGTTGAAAAACGAACAAACCCGTAGCAGACCTGGTGCAATCGATCGATCGACATTCATCAGTCGATCGATCGACCACCATCGATCGATCGAAGGTCATGGTCGATCGATCGACCTTCCTAGAAAACCTAAAAGTTTTCCTAATGGAATTATATTGATGATAAGGCCTAGAAATTATTATTGGAGACTTTGTGAATATCCTTAATCTTGATGGAGACTAGTAGGTATGAATCTTATGGTTTAACTTTAATTAAGCTACATTTGGGTGAGGGGAATACCTAATTTCATATCGAGACTAGATTAGTGAGATATTAGTAACGTTGAAAGAGTGAATTCGAATAATTTGAAGAGATAAGGTTAGGGCAGAAGTAAAGACCTTATGAATAATGAAGTGGAAAGTGGATATAATATGAAACGTAATAACCCATTTGAGAAAGGTTATAAGTGAAAGAAGATACGACGTGAGACGTGTCTATAATCTATGTAATATATCATTGAAAGACTTAATATATATGAGAATTGAGTAAGGGTACAAAGATGTTGAATATACCTTCACAATTAATATGATAACTAAGATGTGTGAATGCTTAGTGTATGAATTATGTGTATAAACATACCTACCATACTTGCTATCACGGAGGTCGTCGTTCGGATAGGACCAACTAATCTTTATGTGCCTACGGGGGAGATTTAGTGTGGTACCTTAAGGACATAATTCTAGAATGACTTATTGTGATTTAATAAGTCAGCTGACTATGGAGCGTAGGTATGTGCGTGACCCATAGGTATGTTGAATTATGTTCGCCTCCACTTTTGTGTGTTGTGCTTATTCTAACAATTCCTGAGAGATTCGGAAATTGTGTTCCTTATGTACGTGATGTACCGGGATAAGATAGCAGAGTATGTGCACAGTAGCTGAGTCTAGAAGTGCAAGTATAGTATATTTATGATGTGAATAATATACAGATAATAATCCTTGAAGAACTTAGTAAAGTAATGTTGTGTATTACTTGTGATATTTTAATAGAGATTAAAATGAGAACTCCACTTAAGTAAAAGTTGTAAATTGAGAATTAAGGCACATTTATAGGGTACTGTAAATATCAGGATTAAAGATTAATTTCTATAATGAGAAGTTAAGTTATGCCTTAGACTAGTTAGTAAGTAGTATGACTAGCACGGGTTATGGATGCGTTAGGAGTGCACATTAGAGGAGAAGTGAGGGACTCATGTGAGTGCACGTCGCTAACATGTAATTAATATTCTTTGTTTATTGTTATTAAACACTTGCCATATTTTTAAACTGTTTTCACAAGCGGGGCTCTGACCCGTTTGCTATCAAATCTATTTTGTAAAAACCTTTTAGGTGCCCAGCCACAGGGACGCCAAGCATAGGAGTTCCACTCTTTGACGAGCTGTAGCTGCTGTGGAAGCTACAGGACATTGTTTAGAGACGATTCTATCTATCAGTTGTTTCCATTCAGTTATTTTAGGGCATGTCGCCCATTCCATTGAGATAGTTCATTTCTTTCAGTTTAGACTTCAGTTCAATCTTAACGTTTTATTTCAGATTGTAACCGATTGTATTAATTAATTTGGATTCATTATGAGGAGTGTTTACTCCAAGCTCTATTTATTTCAGTTATTCATTTTATGACTATTGTGATGGTGATGTCTTTATTTAATAAATGGTTTGGATGGATGTTTTATTTTATTTAATTTAAAATTGGCACTTCACTTTTTAAATATTAGGTGGCTAGTAATAATGAAAAATGTTTTCGACAGTGATGCTATTAAACTGATTCAACTGTACATTTCGTTTTTAATTTGAATAAAGGAGTAGCTACCCGGTATTTAATTAATCGGGGTGTCACAAAAATGTGTACAATCTAGAATTTCATAAGTCTAGAATTCTCAAAACTTAGAATTTTAATTTAAAGAATTTGAAAAGACATAATTTATAGAATTCCAAAAGTTATAAAAATTTTGAAAATTGCATAATTTAAAGAATTCTAAAAGACATGGTAGCATGAATTCTAATAGACATAATTTCAAACAAGTGGCCAAGCCCCGTCCGGCTGTTCATATCATGCATATTTTGGTTACCTACTGGTCCATGTATGATATTGAATGCTAAGATTTATGATGTTGCACACATATTATTATTTTTTTAATTATTGTGATTCGGTAGCCTACAGGTCCAATTACAATTATTGAGCAAAAACTAAGTGGTGATATATATTTTGGGAAGGCAATAATGGTCATCAAATGCATATGTCATTATTTCTTTCATCATGATATCACAAATTAAGTTTATGAAAACCAAACATGAATAATTTAGCCATTGCTCATGCGATATTTAATGAACATAAGTGGAAAATTTATTGACTTGTGTATGTAAGTCTTTACTTAATGTAATATTCATATTATGAAATATTTGGTATTCACCACAGTGACCCAACTATAATGAGCATGAATATTATATATAAAGATGATATCAGTAGTAATATGTGATGCTTATAATTGTGGAGTATATTGAGTTTAATCATCAAACACGATTGTTAGTGATAAAAATAATAGCATGTGCACTTGTGGTAATTTTATAAATTTGGCATCAATTAGATTTAAATACTATAATTTGTTGCTGAAGCTTTTTTGTTTTATATTTAGTATGTTGAAGAAAATATTTAGGGTGTGGGTATTTACATCCACTTTGGTATTCTTGCACTATATAAGTGTCGATAAAGAAAAACTATTTTTTTTTAACATGTTACTAGTTTTTTCAATATTTCCATTTTTTAGTTATTTTTAGGTTATTTTCAATTTTTTTATAAATATTTTGGTGTTTTTAAGAATTTTTAAATGATACTTTTTGTAATTTAAAATGTTTTACTATAATTTACAATGTTTTTCTATTATTTTCGTATTTTAAATAATTATAAATGTTTTTTTGTAATTTATATTTATTTTCATGATTATCAGATTTAAAACAAATATTTTCTCTAATTTCCAATATTTTTAAAAGTTTTTCTATAATAAAATGCACACTAGGTATTAGAGGGATATTAACGTATGTGTTGTCAAATCAAAGCATTAACGTAGTGAGCAATTTATCTTATATATATCTTGAACATGTTATGGTATGATTTTGTTTCTCTCGATTATTATGTTGGATTGTTTTTTTTTTCCACTATTGATGATCAATATTGTGTGGACACACTCGAACTAATAATTATAGATATAATATGTATCTTTTATGGTTTGAAATGAGTTTTCATCTTAGTAGAGTTTGCAAGTTAAACTTACTATGTTATAGAAAGTATTTACTTTTGATGCAAGGATTGTTTACAAAATAAACTAGAAATTCAAATAAAATTCCTTCTCTTTTAATCTGGGGGAATCAAGCCATTTGTTTTTCATAAACTCTCAATGCTTCCAATTTTCTTGAAAAATATTTGTCTAGACTTGATTGTGAGGGATATTTTCTAAAGGATCTTTCAGTCCTTCTCAAAGGTTATGGTATTCCTTTGATTTTATGTATAGAATAAAGTTTGGATATATTTCTTTTAAAGATTGTTTTGATCCCGCATCATAATGATAGTATTATTGCTGAAACTCTTTGATCTTGTACCAAATTTAATCTAGACTCCTTATGATAATTTTTTATGGACAAGATTTTGTAATATCTCTTATAAATATTGATAGCAGAGTTATGCCGTCAAGGTATTATAATATCTAACATACAGATGACCTATGTGGCCCAAGTGGGAGATTATGAGAAAATTTCCTTAAAGTGGACCTGCATAGATCGTATAATTATCATTGACATGTACCTATCTCATTAAAGAAAATCGAATGTCAAATTCATTATGAATGGTGAAATTAGTGGGAGTTAAAAATTGAAGAGTGCGCGGACGTTCAAATACAGAAATTATTTAATTAAATCTCAGTTTTTCAATTAAATCCTAAAACATGCATCTAGGTGTGATTGGAAATAATATAATCATGCAAGAATATTTAATCACACACAAAACACACAAATGAGGAAAAATCCCCGAGAGGGGCAAAACCTTTTTATTTTCACTATAATTTGTAAAAATGGTTACACGGATTACAATGAAAATAAGAGCGACATACGAAATAACCTCAGGCATCGGTTTTGATGTCTCGGCTGGAATCTCCCACAAGAACTTTAGGTGGGCAGTAATGAAGAAGAGAACGGCTTCTCCACAAATTACTCCAGATGAGTAAAAACGATCCTCGTGAAGGTTTCACGATTCACATATATAGATGAGAGTGTTTATGTGAATAAACAAGGCATAAAACCTTAAAAAGTGAAGTCTATTTTCTGGGCTGTGAAAACGCAGAAACTGGTGTGTAAAAGACTTAAAAAAATATGTAAAATGAACACAGGTATTTATACGAAAATTGAGGCGGCAGCGTCGCTCGAACGAAAGACATGTGTCGTTCGAACGACATCGCGCCAGATGCTTATCTCACTCGAACGACAGTGCAATCTCGTTTGAACGAGCTTTTCGACCTAAGCACTCCACTTCTACACTTAAAAAAAATTTGCTTTTGATAAAAATGAATCAGACTTCAAAAAAATATTTTCTGAAAAATTCCCAAATATTTATGCAAATATAAACAACTGCAATAAATCATTTTACCAATAATGCGTAGTGGAGTGGTGGGAAACGGTTGAGCAGCACGTCGCATGTAGCATGATGCACGTGTGAAGATGATGATGCATGGATTCGGATAAAGGTCGTCATGGATGATCGTGATGACGTGCCGAATGTAACGGTATCAGACATACAAACTGTGATCTAGGAAAAATGGAAAATTCTTAGATTCTACCCCGGACATTTATAAAATTATGTCCTTACGAATTCCCTCTATGTCTATGCCAATATATACATAAAAAATCTGAATTATACAGTCTCTATAAACAAATGGCATACATATAATATCCCCATTAAACCCTCAAACTGAGAATACTAAATGACATATCTTCAATCAAATTTCAGCATCTTCAAATCTTTAGCTCTTCAGAAACTCCCAAAACTTTTCTCATTAGGGTGTGTAATCCAATCAATATCAATTTTGTACCTACACATATGAGATAAAGCAAATACTCGTGACATGCGTCAGTTTGAAATATAATGATATGCTAAAATCAAAGATCAATTAAACTTAAGCAAATCATTGATAAATCAATAAAATTCTCCCCCATAATTCATTCACCCCCTTTTTATGTTGTCCCCAAATATACAGATATGAGAAGCATAAATATGGAAAATGTCACATGGTAATAAACTTCCTATTTTTGAATTTTTCAAAAATTTTCACACAAAATATACAACAAATAATCACACCATGAACAAACACAAAAACAACCAAGTCGATGATAGCGTAAATGTAGGGGTGTGATCAAATTCGTTAGGAAAATCAATGCACACAAACATGACATATGTGCACGATGAATATCGGATACTCCTAACGAATAAACTCAACATCTTCCTTAGGTGTAAAAAGATGGAAACATGAGACATTGACTCAATCAAATTAGCAAATCAAAGCTCAAAATGATTTTCATACCAATAACGTCCAAAACGATTTAATGCTTTTTCAGGACTTTCAAGGAAGTGCAAACCGTTTAAATTCTCCAACCAAACTCCCTCGGATTTATATTTTGAATAGAGGTGATCTAAATTCTCAGACTTTGGAGAATTGATGGTGAAACCTAATGGCCCATATTTGGCATGAATTGCTTTCTATTGCCTTTAAATTTTTTTGGGCTCTTTTAATCACTTTGGACCCCCGGATAATAAAATTCCTCAATTTTTTAGGTCCGATTTAGCGGTGGCTTAATCACAAAGGATAGATAATTACCTTTCGTAGCCCTTCACCGTTTTACAAAAAAACACAATCTCACCAAACGGTTTTTTACATGCATTCCAATCTTGTCAAGTTTTATCGCATATGATTCGTTGTATAGACAGAATTGAGATGGAAACACTCAAGACAATATGTGATAGAAAAGTACAATAATCAAATAAAATCATGCATGTGTGCAATAAAGGAGATAAGGAGCCAAACATGTAGAATGATATCACTAATCACATCTCAAAGACTCCAAACAATGTAAAGCACATGGATGCAATGATGTAGCGTCTCAAATCACTATCAAACAGTCACATGAATAAATGGAATGAAATTTGTGACTCGGTTATCTTAAATGCTCATCCATAAAAGGTGTAAATAAAATACAATTTTTTTTTTGTGCTTTTCTAAAATTTTTATAAAAAGAAAATCTTTTTGGATTTTTCAAAAAATAGAAAAAGCAAAAATTAATAATACAAATGATACAACCTAGCAATAGGAATCATATGATATGAACACGACAATGCATCATATCCTAGACATGAACCAACCCCCCAGTCAACTGTGCAAATCCCCAAAGACTTCATAAGACTCTCAAATCTAAGGGCATCTAAAGGCTTCGTGAAAATATCGGCCAACTGACGGTCGGTGGGTACGAAACTCAGGGATATGATTTTCTCCTCAACTAACTATCGTATAAAGTGCTCGCGTATCCTGATGTGTTTTGTGCGCGAATAATGGACTGGATTGCGGAATATGTGTATCGCACTTGTGTTATCACAGGAGATAGTCATAGTGTCCTGTAAAATCCCATAATCCTCCAACATTTGCTTCATCCACAAGAGTTGCGTGCAACAACACCCGGCGGCTATGTACTCAGCCTCCGCAATGGACAAAGAGATGGAGTTTTGCTTCTTGCTCAACCAAGAGAGAAGAGAAGAACCAAAATAGAAACACCCACCAGAAGTGATCCTACAACCATTTACATCCCCGGCCCAATCGACATCCGAATAGGCGGACAAACGGTCATCGGTATCAAAAGAATACCAAATACCGTATAAGAGAGTCCCACTCACGTATTTGATAATACGTTTTAGAGCGAGTAAGTGTGACTCTTTCGGGGATGCCTGATATCGCGCATAGACTTCAACACTAAAGGCTATGTCAGGATAACTGGAAGTCAAGTAGAGAAGACTACCTATCATACTCCGATACAAGGTTTGCTTTACGTCCTTACCTGAAGTGTCCTTACTAAGCTTGATAGAAGTACTTATAGGTGTACGTGCATGCTTAGAGGAGTCTAAACCAAATTTCTTCACTAGGTCTCGAGCATACTTGGATTGGGAGATAAACATCTCATCCTCTAGATGAAGAACTAGGAGACCAAGGAAGAAAGTAATCTCACTTACCATGCTCATCTCAAACTCACTGTTCATCACCTCCTCAAAATGGTGATCATGCTGGGAGCACGTGGATCCAAAGACTATGTCGTCCATATAGACCTGGGAAAATAAAATAGCACTATCATCTCTCCTGACGAACAACGTCATATCAACTCCTCCTCTCTTGAAGCCACGGACTAAGAGATAGGAAGTAAGCCTCACGTACCAAGCACAGAGTGCTTGCTTCAAACCATACAAGGCTTTTCTCAGACAGTAGACGTGCTCCGGGTGCTTAGGGTCTTCAAACCCTTTTGGTTGTTCCATGTAAACCTCCTCATGTAGAATGCCATTTAGAAAGGCACTCTTGGCATCCATCTGATATAACTTAAAGCGCAAATGACATGTGATGGCGAGTAGTAAGAGGACGGACTCAAGCCTCGCAACAGGAGCAAATGTCTTCCCAAAGTCTACACCCTCTATCTGTGTGTAGCCTTGAGCGACCAACCTAGCCTTATTTCTGATTATGGTACCATTTTCATCCATTTGATTCTTGAAAATCCACCTGGTAACTATCACATTAGTCTCACTAGGTCGGGGGATAAGTTCCCAGACATTATTCTTTTTAAACTGAAGCAACTCATCCTATTAGGCAGATATCTAGTGTTCATCCTTGAGTGCTTCTTTATGATTCTTAGGCTCGACTGTGGACGTGTAGAAAAAATGACTAACAACGTTCTCTAGCTGAGCATGAGTCTTGGTCCCTAAAGTGGGATCGCCAACAATGGCAGAGGGATTATGACTCTTGCGAAACCAAGCAGGTGTGTCCCCTAACACAGGAGTAGGGTCCACAGGGTGTGGGTGAGGGATAAGTAAATCGCTGCCAGAAAAAGTCCACATCCTCACACAGAAGGCTAGGATCAATAAACGTCAAAGGTTCGTCATCTTGCACAATGACGTTTATTGACTCCATAACCTTAGAGATCTTTAGATTAAAAACCCGATACGCTCTACTATTAGATGAGTATCCTAGCAATATTCCCTCGTCGCTCTGGGAGTCAAACTTTCCTAATTTCTCTCTATCCCGTAGGATGTAGCATTTACTCCCAAAGACACGAAAATATGCAAGGTTGGATTTCTTGCTAGTCCATAATTCATAAGGCTTCTTAAGTGTGTGTGGACGCAGGTAAACCCTATTCACTATGTGGCATGCAGTAGACGCTGCCTCTGCCCAAAATCTCCTAGCAACCTTATGACCTAGAAGCATAGATCTAGACATTTCCTGAATCATCCTGTTCTTTCTCTCAATAATTCTATTTTGCTGAGGAGTCTTCATAGTAGAAAACTCATGTTTGATTCTAAGGCTGTCACAGTAAAGATATACCTTTGCTTCCTTAAATTTCGTGTCATTGTCACTATGTATCCTGTTAATAGTGACTCCGTGTTGATTTTGAAGGACACGGCACTTGGTCGTTAAAAACTCTACAGCATCGAATTTCTCTCTTAGAAAACCTATAATTGAATATCTTGAGAAATCATCCACCATCACAAGGATATACCTCTTACCACCCAGACTCTCAGTACGAGTAGGACCCATAAGATCCATGTGAATCAACTCAAGTACACGGGAGGTGGTAATGGAATGCAACTTCCTATGGGGGCTACGAATTTGCTTTCCCAACTGACAGGGTCCACAAACCATGGAAGTTGACTTTCCAAGTGATGGTAAGCCACGTATTAGGTCCTTTTTAGCTAAGCGTGTCAAATCTCTATCATTCACATGACCTAGACGTTGGTTTCACAGATCCATATGAATGATCGTGGCGCTGTTGTAGACAAGTGATGATGTGGACACAATCCCATAGCATTTATCTTCTGTCCTCACCCCTTACACTAAAAGTTTACTGGCTTGATTATAGACATTACACGCGTCCCGGTCAAACTTTATGGCAAAGTCAGCGTCGCACAACTGGCTAATGCTGAGAAGGTTTGCTTTTAAACCTTCGACTTACAAAACATTATCTAGCTTAGGAAATCCTGGTAACTTTACTGTACCTCGTCCTACGATGCTAGACTTGCTCCCATCTCCAAAGGTGACTCTACCTTCCTTATACTCCTCTAGGTAGGTAAAAAATGAGATATCACCTGTCATATGTTTGGAGCACCCACTATTAAAATACCACTGTGAGGTATTATGTGCTTTGAGATGGACATGAACAACAAGGGCCTTTTCATCTTTCTTAGTTACCCAAGAAGTGTTAACCTTTTGTTTACTCTTGTTGTTGTTGGTTTTAGCCGAGATGCGGGAAGCATTCACTGACGGCAAAGACATCCGTCGGAATTCCTCCATCAAACTCTGTGATGTGGCAGCTAAAAACTCAACATGCTCTCTCAGACTGGCAAAATCATCATTACAATGTGGTGGAGCAGTAGTACATCGTGTCCGACCCAAACTATAGCAAAACTCCCTGAGGTAGCCTTTTCTTTTGCAGTACCTACAGAAGAACTCAGTCTTAGGCGGACCTGAGTTTGTTTTTCTTGGTCGAACTCTTCTTCGTGGTTTTTAACGATGGCCATATGGAGTCGTAGTAAACTCAGGAACTGGTCCAGGTGCAATTTGGGACGTGGAGGCACCATTAAAACCTATTCCTTGCCGATCACCAAAACCTAAAGCGGGGTCGAGGAGCATATTTCCCATCTTTATAGATTTGTCCTCGATTTGAATCTTGACTTCTCGTGCTCTCTCAAGATCATGAGTAAGCTGGGCAACAAGGGTTTCAAGTTTCTTTCGAGTCTCCAGGGAGGAATGGAGCTCACTCGTAAGACTAGCCACTTGTTTAGTCAAGTCCTCTTCTCTTTCTCAAAACCACTCTCTCTCCCCCCAAACAATCTCTCTCTCTCTCTAAAGAAACTTTATTTCTCAACACAAGCAGACTCTCTCTCTCTCAAGGTAGTGCAGGTGGAGGACTCTCTCTCTCTCTCGCTTCTTCTAAATCTTCCTCTAAAGCGGTGATTCTAAGAACTAACGCTTTGTTACGCTTTTTGGTTTTAAAAGACTCATTATATAACTCAGCATAGGCGTGTTGAAGTCTACTCTCGCTCTTACTTGCATCATCCTCCCCCTCACTCACATCGTTCTCACTGTCGAGGTGTCCCTGTGAAGCAACATCCTCATTGTCGTGAGGAGCACTAGAAGTATTCACATGACTATCCATGAATGTGGTGAAGTTACATTCATGCGGTGACTCGTCTCCAGAGTCCATCGAATCGACCTCACTGTCGTCACTAAGGGTAGCATTAAGGACAACTTCGCCCTTTTCTTTTACAAGTCTATTCAGCCTAGTAGCACACTCAAAAGCTCTATAACCCTTACCATCACTTTCATAACATCTCACACTGTCTTTCTTAGGAGGCTCTTTAAAATCTTTTTCATTTTTCTTTTCAAATTTATTTTTCTCAAAATTCTTTTTATCTTTGAAATTTCCATTTTTCTTGAATTGAGAATTTTCTTGAAATTTTTAGCAAACAGAGCCAAATCATTTAAATCAAAGTCACACTCGGAATCAGATGTTTTTATCTCCCTTTTTTTAGATGACTCAGCTCTCTTTCTTACCGACCCCTCACTCTTTCTATCCTGGACATTAAGTGCAATTCCCTTATCTTTAGGCTTGACAGATTTAGGAAACATATCAATTTCATACGTTTGTAAGTGTGCTACAAGTTCCTCCAATTTAAGCATATTTAAATTTTCAATAGAGTTTAGCACAGTGACTTTAGGGATAAAACGCTTAGGCAGAGATCTTAGAATCTTTTTAACAACTCTAACATTAGGAATGTGTTCACCAAGATTAAAGCTAGTGTTTACAATATCAGATAACCTAGCATAAAATTCATCAAGACATTCAGTCTCAAGCATGGTGATTATTTCAAATTGAGTTGTTAAACTTTGCAGTTTAGACTCTTTCACATCATTAGTTCCTTCATGGGTAAGTTGTAAAACATCCCATGCCTCTTTTGACGTGGTGCACGTCATTATGCGTCGGAACTCGTCAGGTGTGACGGATCCAGAAATAGCACTTAAACCCTTAGAATTAAAAGATGACCATTTAAATTCTTCTTCAGTCCAGGCAGTGATAATCTTTAAATTAGTCACGTTATCAATAGTGACGGAGGGAGGTGTCCACCCTCTTTTAACCAAAATCCAAACACGTTCATCAATGGCTTTTAAAGCAGATTTCATGCGGGCTTTCCAGTAAGCATAGTTTGTCCCGTAAAAAGCTGACATTTTATTATATAATTTCTCCATTTTGAACACGCCCTTTTTCAAAAATCAATTTTTCAGAAAATTGATATCTATAGAAAATTTTGTGGAAAATTACACGGTATAATTGTGTAATTGGCTCTCATACCAATTTGAAGAGTGCGCGTGCATTCAAATACAAAAATTATTTAATTAAATCTCAGTTTTTCAATTAAATCCTAAAACATGCATCTAGGTGTGATTGGAAATAATATAATCATGCAAGAATATTTAATCACACACAAATGAGGAAAAATCCCCCAAATGGGCAAAACTTTTTATTTTCACTATAATTTGTAAAAACGGTTACACGGATTACAATGAAAATAAGAGCGACATACGAAATACCCTCAGGCGTCGGTTTCGATGTCTCGGCTGAAATCTACCGCAAGAACTCCAGGTGGGCAACAATGAAGAAGAGAACGGCTTCTCCACAAATTACTCTAGATGAGTAAAAACAATCCTCATGAATGTTTAATGATTCACATATATGGATGGGAGTGTTTATGTGAATAAACAAGGCATAAAATCTTAAAAAGTGAACTCTGTTTTCTGGACTGTGAAATACATAAACTGGTACGTAAAAGACTTGGGAAAACGTGTAGAATGCACACAGGTGTTTATACGAAAATTGAAGTGTCGTCGTCGCTTGAACGAGATAGGCATCTCACTCGAACGAAGGACACGTGTCGTTCTAACGACATTTCGCGAGATGCTTATCTCGATCGAACGACAGTGCAATCTCGTTTGAACGAGCTCGTCGCTCGAGGCACTCCGCTTCTACACTTAGAAAAAATTATGCTTTTGATAAAAATAAATCAGACTTCGAAAAAATATTTTCTAAAAAATTCCCAAATATTTATGCAAATATAAACAACTCTAATAAATCATTTTACCAATAATGTGTAGTAGAGTAGTGGGAAACGATTGAGCAGCATGTCGCATGTAGCATGATGCACGTGTGAAGATGATGGATGCATGGATTTGGATAAAGGCCGTCGTGGATGATCGTGATGACGTGTCGAGTGTAGCGGTATCAGATATACAAACTGTGATCTAGGAAAAACAAAAAATTCCTAAATTCTACCCCGGACATTTATAAAATTATGTCATTACAAAAATATGGTTTTAAAGTAAGGAAAGGTACTTATCCCATTACCGATAATATTCTTCAATACTTGTTCTTTTAGTTGTTTGATTGTTTAAACAATAAAGAACAAATAAATGATCAACCAATAAATTATGGTATTCTCACTATGAGATAAATATAGATAAAATCATAAAAAATAGTATTAAGAAGATCCTAAATGGAGTCCACTATTCTAAATGATTATGTGGTGTATATACATAAATATGAATTTGGAATAAGGATAAATAAATATTTGATTTTGTTTTCACAAATAATAAAAAATAAACTTACTGGACTACGAGATCTCATTGAATTACATTTAAATTGAGTATAAAAAGGTCATTAAGACCAAACACTATGTTAATTGTAATTAAATGAATAAAGTTAAATTGTAGTTAAATATTCTATATGTAATGAGAAAAGAGTTATAAATGAACCTTCTCCCCTTTTCCAAGGACGTCATTTTTTAAGGACGTAAAATTCTTATGAGATGAGTAACTCATTATGATGAGAATTACATTTAGTGTATGTGAAAACTCTTATGCTCATGATATTTTACACATGTTATAAAGAAATTATTGTATAAACTTAAATAATTTTCTCACCTATGGTATTTTTAAAAGTAATACCATTTTTTTCTAATCATTGTATATTCAATTTATACAACTTATGATCAGTGGGAGTAAGTTTATATATTCAATTTATTCTAAAGTAGAGAAACAAAATGTTACATGAATTTTAAATATGTAATGGATGAAGTTATGAGATACTAAAAGATTATATCTTCACATTAAAGTTGACTGTTCATTTTTGGACGCTCAGTTATTACAATTCAGATTTACTGGTTTTATGGAAATCTGAATCTGTAGCATGCTTTAATGCTAAAACTTATTGATTATGGCAACGTAACTTAAATTTTGGGACTTGGAGTTGTGGACAATATTGCCAAGCTGCTGAAATATTGTGATGTTGTCGTTGCAATCTTCTTTATTAAGATACATTAGGTATTATGAAAGTAACTAAGCACATTGAATGCAAATACCTTTTAAAGAAGAAATTCTGAAACAAGTGTCATTTAACACATTTGTAGAAGTGTTAACATAGAAAATCAACATGATTGGGCTATCATGAAAGACATTAATGAACCCTGCTTAAGATATAAGTCTAAAAGTATAGCGGATAGAAACTTGATGTCGTGGATTTTTTTAGTGCTTATTTTAACACTACCATATGATATCATACAATGTTTCAGAATCATTTATTTCAGCCGTTATTGTACACATGTATGTGACAGAAATAGATTTTTACAAAGACATTATTGGACCATTATTGAATAACCTATTTATAAACCTTATTGGATGAATTATTGATATTGTGGTACATGGAAGCGATCATGCTTTTGAATTAGTATGTGAGCGCCATGACTCGCATTAATGATTTGTTCGATTAAGGTGTTTATGAAAAACCATTTAAGGATGACTCAAAGGTTATTGCGCACTGTACGATAATTATGAATCAAGTGAGAGATTATTAGAATTATTTTAAATAATTCTCCATTATGTGCTCCAGAATTATATTAATACTAAGACTCACTTTAGTTAATAAAAAGGTACTCCAAATACCAAGAGTCAAAAGAACTCTTGGGCATCTACCTTGATAGACGGTTGATATTAAGTGACTGTTGAAAATTTAGGTCATGTCCCCTCCTATAAATAAGTGATTGATTTCCATCATTCGGACAAAGAAAGACAACATAATAAAATTATAGAAAGTGAGAGAAATCTAAATTCTCAAGGAGACTAACTTTTAAAATAGTATTTTGGCTATACTGGGATATCTAACCATTGGAATGCGTTGAAATTGGAATATGTTCTTGTTACATAAAATATAACGTTGTGTTCCAAAATTCAGCCCGATCATATATCGTTAAGGTTGACTGCTCTGTTGATATTTCTAGTTGTGACAATTATAGATGTATTTTATTTTAACACCATTTATGTCCCACATAATGCTTACATGTGATAATCATGAAGATCCAATATCCTTTTATTAAGAACATTTGTATGTAAAAATTTATTCAAATTAATGTATTATTGGTTAATATTATGGTGTTCTTAAAAATTATTTTACATAAACAGTAAGATTCCAGTATTTTCATTCTTTCTTTCTTTTTACTTTTTCCTTCCTTATTAAAGATAGAAAAATCCTTTCCTACCCCTTGATTTTACTACCATATTTTTAAATGTTTCCACATAATTGATTATTGGAATTTCTACAACGAAATCTCCACCAAATTTTAAAAAAAAATCATTTCTTTCCCCCTAAAAATGGAGGTATGCTCTAATAGGTTCACACAACAAAAAAAAAATTGAAAACTGACTTTCCATTTCATTCTCATAAAAGCCATGAGGAATCATGCCAATATTCAACACAATAGCAGTATCCAGCTTGGAAATCTTCTGACCCGAACCCCCCTCTAATGGCTTTTCGACAAACAAACACATAATACAATCACATACCATAAACTCAAATAACCACAGTAAATAAATAACAAATCAATTATACCAAATAATCTGCAGCTTCGTTATTGCGACTAACAACAGATAATTTGATAATTTTTTCTTCAATTTCCTCTTCATAGCTTTTTCCACCTTAGCCCCCATTTTACTAATACAAATTCATTCACACAGTTACACAATATATATATATATATATATATATATATATATATATAGAGAGAGAGAGAGAGAGAGAGAGAGAGAGAGAGAGAGTATTTGAGGAATTAGCTTATTACTTTAAGAACTCTAAAGTCTTCATCAAAGGACTTATCTTTGTGAAAAATATAGGGGTTGTTTAGTTGTAGAAAAATGAGGGTGTTTTCTAGAAAACATTTTCTGTCCAGGTATAAAAGTAGAGAGTGTGTTCAAATAAGCCATTTTTTCAAATTGAAAAATAATTTTCTATTTTTCTAATTTTTCACAAAACAGGAAAACATCTTTTTTATGTTTGATATTTTTTTGTTTTAAAAGAAGGATCCATTTTTCTCATCCCATTTTAAAAGTGGGGACCGTATATCCATATATATCGCTCAATATATATATATATATATGGAAACCCATTTCTCTTAACACATTTCTTTTATCGCATTTTTCTCATCCCATTTTAAAAGTGGGGACCGTATATCCATATATATCACTCAATATATATATGAAAACCCATTTCTCTTAACACATTTCTTTTATCGCATTTCTCTCATCACATGTTTAAACATCGCATTACTCTCATCTAGGGTTTGATCACAATTTTGATAAACTCAATCTCTCATCATATCTCGCATAAAAGGTACATAGGGTTTGTAATTATTGGTTGATTTTATGAATTTGTTGTTTTTCAGTTTTTGAACAAAATTTTCAATTTTTGAATATTAGCATGTAGAAAATGATTTCATATTTTTAACAAATAAACGCGTTTTTTAGTTTTCCAAAATTTTCCAACGAAAATGAAAAGTGAAAATGGAGATGAAAACTGAAAATTGAAAACAGAAAAATATTTTCCACAACTAAACTGCCCCGTAGCATTTCTTGGAGCTCTTTTTCTAAAGAAACTCGTTGTCGACAGTGCCTTGTTTCCAAGTGACCTTTTATTGTGGCTGAGTTGAATTAACGGGTTTGTGGTGGTGGTGGTGGTGGTGGTGACGGTGGAGATGGGTTTTATAGGGTTACAGTTGTGGTGGAAGACCCTTTAACTTCCTCTTTTACCTTTTCATATTTCTAACATAACCCCTCTCCCTTCATTTAAAATAAAAGAAGATGAAGGTTTTGTTAAATAATAACATTAATTAAAATTATCTACGTGACACTTTGTAGAAGCGATAAATGTCGCAACTGTATTTCGCTGTAAATTTTAATTATATACTATGATTGGGAGGGAGACAAATGGAAGGAAAAAGCATTATTTCATTTTTCCTTGGAATATATTTCATTCCTTTCAATTTTTTTTATTTTTTATTTTTCAACTTCCTTTTTTCCTACTACCAAATAGAGAGTGAAAATATGTTAGTAAAAAATTCGACCCATGCTTTCCATAGTGCTGCTGGTTGTAGCAGTAATGATTGTGATAATAACGGGTTTTGGTTGTGAGGACAACAATGATGCAGTAGTATGGTGATAATGTTTTTTCAAAAAATATCTGATGAGCCTACGTAAGAAAGTAAATGGAATACAAATTACGAATTTGAAAATAACAACAGAATGGGGAAAAAAAAAAAAAAGAGCTTGCAGGAAGTGGAGTAAAATCTAACCCAACCACGTGCTCATGTTGAGATCTGAAATAAAAAAGCTCGTTTGCTATATTTAATTTGTTGTCACCTCCGCATGTCTTGGCGTCTGGTTACTCTAGCGTAGGCACGTAGCATTGTTAATTCGTTACTCCACCGGTTTATTACGCTACGTACCCTTATCTAACAGAACAAGTGCACCCACAAAGGACACCAAAATAGACAATACACACCTCAAATGCGCGCTCCCCGAAACCAAATCCCCATCTCTTAATTTCAAACTTTTAAAAACAACGTCATCCTCCTCTAATCCCCGCCAACTTCAACAACCCATCTTTAACGGTCTTCCTCTCTCCTCCACACCCACACACATAGATACAACATATATACTCTCTCTCACACACACACACATCTCAACATTGTACAATTTGTACGTATAGTTGATATAGATGGCGCTACTTTCTTCTGGTTCAAAAGAATCTGGAGCAAGACACTCTACCTATTGCCGAAAAGAGAAATCTTTGGGTCTTTTATGCTCCAAGTAATTTTCATACCTCACCTCCCTCTTTCTCTCTATGTTTAATTTTCTCAAGTTTTATTCTTTTTGTGGGATTTTTATGCAGTTTCTTGAGCTTGTATAATCAGGATGGTGTGGAAACTATTGGACTTGATGACGCCGCAGCCCGTTTAGGTCTTCCTCTCATCTGTAATTTTGACAATTCTTACATATACTTTCTGTGTATTTATAGGATCCTATTATTTGAGGGTTGCAGGCGTTGAGAGACGGAGGATCTATGATATTGTCAATGTTTTGGAAAGCGTTGGTGTAAGATTTCTATTTGTGTACCCTTTTGGTTTTACTTTATGAAATGTAGATCAATTGTGAAGCTTGTTAGGATTTTTGATGATCAGGTTCTTGCAAGGAAGGCAAAGAATTTGTATTCTTGGAAAGGGTTTGGAGCAATTCCTAGGGCTCTACAGGAGCTAAAGGTGAAAGTATATGTTCAATTTTCTTCTTAAGTGGAGATTTGAAGCTTTATCCATAGACTGTTCTTTTTCAATCGTTCTGACTAATTTTCTGATGATTTGATAGCAAGAAGGTTTGGGGGAGAATTGCAATTTATTTGATGGCAATAGCTGCACCAAGGTGTGTTGATTATGATTTGAAATTGAAAAGAATGTGTTTTTGAGAAACCAATTATATTCTTTGGAATTGGAATTCAAATATTTTCAGTTTGAAAAGTTCAAATTTTGAACTAAGTGTTTGGAAGCACCAACTCAATGTCTTGGATTTGGAACATATTTAGTTCAAATTTTGATTTTTTTTTTAATTTTGAACTCAAAATTTTCCAATTTCAATTATATGGCTCCCAAACACACCCTAAAAATATTCCAATTCTAATTTTGTGCCTTGGAATTGTTGGTTCTCATACACACCCTGCATAGTATATGTCTATCCTCCTCCCTCCCCTCCTTTCTCTTTTCAACTATAAAACATTTCATGTCAGGGTTACATTTTTTTCTATTCTCCTTTTCACTCATATTAGGTTACAGTTGGTGACGAAGATGAACTTTCTAATCCCAGTACTTTAAGTCAAGATGACAAATTGAACTCCAGTTCTGATAAAATTTCAGGGTCATCTAAAACTGGTAACTTTTTGTTCTATTTTTCTTTTGTTACTTTACTACCATACTAAATTACTAATAGATGATACTTTTACAAGTCAAAACAAAATTATATCAATAGCAAAGGGTTTAAGTAGTTTTGTTACAATTATGCACAGAGGCTAGACTTATTTCTTGAATTTCTTTTTAGCAGATCATAGGAAAGAAAAATCTTTGGGGCTTCTTACACAGAATTTCCTCAAGCTCTTCCTTTGCTCCAATGTAAGTGAAGCCTCTACTATACTGCCTTTTGGCTCCATTATTGATTTTCTATATTTTTTCCTTGTTTCGTTTTGGTTTGATTGCCTTTACTTTGTATTACTCTCTTTAGGTGCATTTGATCTCCCTTGATGAAGCTGCAAAGATATTACTTGGAGATGCTCAAGACCCTCCACTGATGAGAAGTAATAATTCTTCACACTGCTCCAGTTTATGTACTCTAGTGATGAAAAGTCAGAAACTCTTGACTAACACTGTGACCGTAAGATAACTCTGCAGCTAAAGTTAGGCGGTTATATGATATTGCAAACGTGTTGTCTTCTATGAACTTCATTGAGAAGGTAAAACTTCATCCTTAAATGTTACTAGTTGATCCCTTAAAAATATAATATTATCTATTTCAGTTTATCTAAAAAAGTATTTTTTTTTTCCCTCTCCCTCTTAAATCATGTGCAGGTCCATCACCCTGAAACAAGGAAGCATGCCTTCCGGTGGATAGGGATAAGAGAAAAGGTTCAAATTGGCACTAATACTTCAGGTCTAAATGAGACTAAAAGAAGGACATTTGGGACTGATCTTACAAATATCAGTTTGAAGAGGAGCAAAGTTGATTCATCAATTGATGTTAATAAATACCAGCTCATGGAAACACAATTGCAAACACAGGAGAATTGTAAATTATTTGAACATGAGGTTCATAGGAGCAATTTAGAGGGAGGTTCAAGACAGGATGTAAAGAATTACCAGTTTGGTCCCTTTTCTCCGGTCAATGTAGTTGGTTCTTCTGAGAATAACAAATCGAAGCAGGTTCACGACTGGGAAAGTTTAGCCTCAAGTCATCGTCCTCAGTATCATAACCAAGGTATAATATTTTGTTTCATTACGCATCAAATTTAACTTCTTAAAAGTAGTGTTACTCATCCAAATGTTGTTTATTATCACATTGTGAATTAAAAGGTCATGCTATAAATTAGTCTAAATCACGTATAAGAACACTTGTTTTATAATTTTGATTTAGCTTTAGTCAATATCTTCTTTTGAGAATATGTAATCCTAGATGTACCCCGCTTATGTGTAAGTGCACCCCATTTCTAATTTAACCCTCGTTAATGTATTTGGATATATTAGTGCACCCCATTCCTTTAAGCTTTTCAAATTGATATGGTTGGAAAAATATTACTTAGTCGGAACACTATTCATTTAACTCCCATTCTGGTAAACACCCATCTTAAATTAATGTTGTTGGTAGAATATTAAAAATATTTGGTGCACTTGCACATAAAGTGGTGCATTCCAAATTAGACTTAAAATATCTCTCCCTTGTGTCAGTAGAGTACAACTTGGTCAGTGTGGAAAGTTGTGAGTAATTGTGGTGCCTTGCAGATTCAAAACTTACCAATAAGAAACTAAATTTTGTTTGTTAGTCATCATACTTCTACTAACATATAAACCAAGGCCCCGCTTTGGTGATCCCAATAGTAGAAGCCGTGTCAAACTTTTAATATTCCAATATTAGCCCCACTTTGCAACTGTCTTCAATCAAATTACATTATACTTGAGATTAATAAAGTAAACCTAATATCCATCGAAGATAACTCCTTCAGACCTATATGGAAAAGAGGGAATTGTTGAAACATTAAATTAAAAGTTGCATCTACCTTCCCTCTCCTGTAACTGGGGCAACCTCTCATCTTCCACAGCTTTTATCAACGACTCAAGATTTGCATTTTCCATGGTTATGTCATGGATACTGCTGCATTTTCCTTCATTAAAGTTGTATTACACTATACTCAAGCACACACTACATGCCAAAAACAGTTGCGTCAAGTGTAAGCATTTAGGATCCGTTTGGTTGCCAATGGGCGAAAGAGTGGGCATGACAAATTTTGCCTAGGCAAACAACCATTAGGCGAAATTAAAGTCAATCCAATTAATTTATTTAAAAACATTTTTTATATTATATTCAAAAATGTTAAAAACATTTTTTACAATATTTTTATATTACAGTTTTTAAAAAAAATTGTAAAACATTTTCTTAACAATTTTTTATAATATTAAAATCAGTTTTTAAAATATTACAAAACAAATTTTAAATATTCACAACAGTTTTTTTAACTATTTAAAATATTTTTTAATATGGTTTTTAAACTTTAAAACTGTTTTTATATTATATTCAAAACAGTTTTTTAAATTGTTAAAAACTATTTTTACAATATTTTTATATTACGATTTTTCAAAAAATTTATAAAACATTCTCCTAACAATTTTTTATAATAATAAAAACAGTTTTTAAAATATTACAAAACAATTTTTAAACATTCACAACAGTTTTTTTAAACTATTTAAAACAGTTTTAAAAAATGCTTTTTAAAACTTTAAAACAGTTTTTATAATATATCCAAAACAGTTTTTAAAAATGTTAAAAACTGTTTTTACAATATTTTTATAATACGATTTTTTAAAAAATTTGTAAAACGTTTTCTTAACAATTTTTTCTAATATTAAAAACAGTTTTCAAAACATTAGTTTGTAAAACATTTTCTGAACAATTTTTCCTAACATTAAAAGCAGTTTTCAAAACATTAGAAAACAATTTTTAAATATTTATAACAGTTTTTTAACTATTTAAAACAGTTTTGAAAATTATTTTTTAAAACACTAAAACTGTTTTTATAATATATTCACAACAGTTTTTTAAAATGTTAAAAACAGTTTTTACAATATTTTGTTAATACGATTTTTTAAAAAATTTGTAAAATATTTTCTTAACAGTTTTTTATAATATTAAAAACAGTTTTTAAAACATTGTAAAACAGTTTTTAAATATTCATAACAGTTTTTCAATTATTTAAAACAGTTTTTTAATTAATTTTTAAAACATTAAAATCGTTTAAGAAGTTGGCAAATTTGTTGGCAAATATTTCTCAATCAAATAGGTAAGCAAAATTTGCCCACAGATTGTGCATAGGAGGTGTTGTACATTGACAAATAATGCTTAGGCAAATTATGTAATCAAACAGTCAAAATGTGAGCAAATTTTTTTATTTGCCAATTTTTTAGCATTTACCTAAGCAAAAAAGGGCAACCAAACGAATCCTTAGAGTTTGATAATTGGAGATTTCCTTGATCACAATGGTCTTTAATTGCTATAAGTACCCGCCAGACACTTTATTTATTTGTCTCTGTAAGCTATGATGTATTGTTTCTGAATAGTCAAGAATGGTTGCATGAGATTTTTTATATTATTTTGGTTAGTACCTTGATTTTTGGTTTTATGAAATGGAATGAATTAGAGTTCCAAACTATAAATAAAAGAGTTGGCCTCTCTTGCACCATTTGAAGAGACTACGTAGTTGAAAACGTTTTTTTGGTTGGTACAAAAGGAGAGCCGAACAGCCTACAACATGGGATGGACAACTGCCACACCCCCTTTTTCTTTAATTAGTAAGTGAAACACCTCATATACCTGTTGGGCCTGGTGGTTAGACTTTAAACCAAAAAAAAGTGAAAACCTCATAATTGATGTTCCATCCTACAATCCGAATCTAAGTCCTAAACCTATGTAACAATTCAGAAAACTACACACCATTTAATAAATTATTTATAATTTTAGAGGGTTGTCTTAAAGTGAAAAAAGATATACGGCTTCAACCAACAAGAATAGTTTAAATCTTCATTATTTTTTTTGTTAACCATGTGTATAGTTTGTGAATTATTTTTTTTCATTATTGTGCATTGCGTGTTAGCCGACTCCAAATAATTGGAAAAAGATTTTGTTGAGTTGAGTATTGTGCATTGAGTGTGCACCGATTGCTAGCGTGAATAAGCTAGGCAGCTTAAATATCCAGAGGTTACATTTATTTTCCCTGCAACAGTTGTATGATTTGCGTTCTTCACTAAGGTATGCTGTCAACCCCATAAATCTTAGATAAATTTCCTTGGGGCCTCAGAGTGAGAAATGTTACTATTATCATAAACCCATTTCTGGGATAAATTAGTTTTAGGAGACTACAAATTAGTAATTAAACTGTAAAGCCATCTCTCTAGAAAATTGGCTTTACAATTTAATTCGTAATATATAAATTGCTAAAAATAATCTATACCAAACGAGTCTAAATATTTTAACCATATGTTAGTACAATGATCTCAGTGTCCCTAGTTTGATTATTTATTAAGTTCCCCATATCCTTCTCAATTGCTCGACATTTGTCTTTTTTCCAAATGAGTTACCATGTAGACTTTTAGATAATTCCAACTTCAAGCGACTCCTTTTGTTGGTTATTTGTTCCGAGAATTTGAGCAAAAGATATTAATAAAAATTGATTTGCTTGTGATATTTCAGCTTTGAGAGATCTCTTTGCTCATTATGTGGAAGCATGGAATTCTTGGTATACTGAAATTGCTGGAACAAATTCAATACAACTTACCTCTTTGTAGTTGCTGGGAAGAATTCAGTCTCCTCATTCCTGTTACAAGCTACTTTCTATTTTCAGTTACAACCAGGGCATAGAAGTACAATTCTTTCTGTTTAATTATAACAAAGAGATGTCTATATGTTGAATGCACACTCTCTATGCACCAACTTTAAATGATATATACTCAGGAGAGGAGACTCCATGAGCTGTAGTATTTATCTCATTCATTTCCTTGTTACTGCATTTGATACACCTTTATTGTCGTCCTTTTTATTATGTATTTTCAATAAAGAACTCAAGAAGGTTAATTGCCATTTTAGGACGTTTGGATTTATCAATGTATATATTCATTTAATGTTATGTACACAAGACAATGACTTCAACAACTCTTTCCAAGCTCATTTCTTTCTCATGATGTGATTATAGATATACGATATAACGAAGCTATGCTATAAGGCTTTGGAATGGATATGTTGTATTTGATTAGTGAATTTCCTGTATTACTCGTGGCTTGAATTGAATTTTCATGAGGAACTCCCATCACAGAATCTACAGCTTGACATTTGAAGAGTGGATCTTCATATGCTGAATATTATGTTCGGATGGTTTGGTTTCCTGTGTTACATTGGCTGGTTTGCTTCGATATAGGAAAGTTTGCCCTGTTTATTTACAAATGAGAGTTCCCAGTGTGTGTTAGATGCAAAAGAATCGTCTGCAATGTTTTCCCTTCCAGAACTGTTTCTATCTTGATTGTCACAAGAATTGTAGAAAACTCATCTTTGTCTAGTTGTCATCTTCTTTGAAAGCATAGAAAAGCTTTTCAAACTCTTTCCAATAATGTAGTTCTACATATATGATGTGGCAAATTTTTACAAGACTTTACGCGATATCTTCTCCTTTTCTCCATTCTAAATCTGGGCTGATTTTGCTGCCAAAAGGAATGTAGGTTGATCTCTCCATTTCATGTCACTTCGGCAAACTCACTCTTAATTTCTACATACAGAAATTGTGATTAAAAAAAAGGTCCTTATATGATTCATCAGTCACATCAGATTGAATGTCACAAAGATAGTTCTGTTGAACGCATTTTTTTTCCTTTCCCTATTTCTAAGACAAAAAACTGTAACGAGAACCCACATTGGAGTTGGCGTAAGTAGTTGAGGAGACATCTATGTTGGTGATGGAAAAGGGAAAATAAGAAGGGTGTGTGTGGATTACAAAGTTTGAAAAACAATTTATCTTTATGAAAAGTTTGACAAAGGTGAGTTCGTCTCTTAGTTTTACCTGTTTCCAAAATTCTCATAAATAAGGAGAAAATGATGGGGTACATGTCACATTGGAAATGATTATTTCATAGAGTATATTTAAAAGAAAACATTTTTCATGAAATACAAAATTAATGCCACCTAATGTACCCTAAATGGAAATCTCCAGTCTCCTTAAAGGTGGTTCCACTTGTTTCTTGAAGAAGGTTAGTCAACATCAAGTTTATGTAAATTCTCTCGCGCTCCTATAATATTCATGTTCTTATTTCTGTCTTCCAATGCAACCAAATAAGAGAATGCAATCCCCTTGTTTGTGTTCATGTTGTAGAGATGATCACCCATACTTTCATGTACATCTAGAAGAGATTGATTAGTTAATGATGGCAAGAATTTGAGAATATCTTATAATTATACAAAACCAATTTTATCATCAGCCAAACAGATGATATTGATTTATTCAGTGTCATTGACGCAGTACATATTATCTTCAACTTCTCTAAATTTGCTCACTTGAGACAATAAAAACAACATGGTTGTTGGTCTTTGTAGAACTAAATGAGCATATTAGAAGAATGAACTTTTTTATTATTCCAACTTGGAAGATGTCTATATAAAGACGAACAATAATGAATAACCTACTTGATACATTAGTGATTCGAATGAACATCTCACTTGATGTGAAACAAATGGTCGCTTAGTGGTGGCAATTGCCTTGTGGAATGCGTCTTGCTTCATTATAATATTATTTCCTGTTGAACGCTAACATTAAGAGTCTTGTTTGGAAGGACAATGCTGTTGACCACCACAACTTCATCTTCGACGGTAACGGATTCACCTGGATTAAAAATACTATTCAAGCTCTGTACTACATGACTTGTATTTCTCACATTAATAAAGAAAAGAGATCAACTATTTAGAAAAGAACGCTTACCAAGGATTGTAATCCCAAGCTTCGCGTTGCAATCCCCTTCAGCCTGAAATCAGTGTATTAAATTTAGAAATCTTAATGACAGATTAGGACAATTGAAAAGGGAAAAAAATGACAAAAGACAACCTCTTCCTCAAAAGAGGTAATAAACTAGTAAAATACTTGGAAGGTAGAGAAAACAAATGAGTAAAATACTATTAGCAAGATGAAAGGTCAGATATAAAAAAAAAATACCTGAAAACATAACCACTTTATTACGAACGGTGAAATAGAGGAATTCATTTTTTCTTTTTTGGGTGGGTGGGGTTGGGGATTGAGGGAATAGAAGAAGGGAATTGGGGATATATACAACCAGGATAGTCCATACTCGGTACTTGTCCAAATATTGATCCGAAGGAGAATTATTTGACTTCTATATTATCCCTATATAAACGCTTCTTTTAAACATAAGCCTTTCTTTTATTAATTAATGGACTTCTTCTGGGATCATTTGGTGTCACAATTTGGTTAATTGACCCCGTTAAAGAAAGATGCACTAAAGTTGTCCTTTGGTTTGAGTTTTTCCTCTAAAATACAGAATTTGTACATTCACATATAAAGTTTCACAATTTAAGCCATGAATTTAAATCATATTATGCAAACTATTTTCTTAGAAAACAAATTTTATACGTGAATTTACAAATGTGGGATTCCATTAAAGCATGAACACTCAAACCAAACAATCAAATAATAACTAAATCCTACTGAACTAGAGTGGATAGAGGAAAACAACATAAAACATTTCATATTAAAATATAACATCTAGGGTGAGATCGTAATATCATGTTAAGATGATATTCTGGGACTCACTTGAACACGAGACCACTTCCCAATAGTAGATTTCCACCCAACAATTGCATGAATAACAACCGCATTTTCCTGAGTAACAGAAACATCAATCATCAAACATCAAACTCCAGGTGAACCTATAGGAGCAGCTCATATATTTTTTTCTTTTCCAGTTGTTATGCAGCTCATATTCTTTAATTTGGCTATTTACCTTGATTTCGACATCATCAAGAATAATACAACTGATCAGCCTCACTCCAGCTCCTATGCGCGCATTGGCAGCAATTGAGACATTAGGGCCAATCTGTTTGAGTTTGTAGTAGAAAAGTCAGTTCTATAAACACGGAAATAGGAAGCCCAGTTCAAGCACAGAATCAGGAAAATTAAAGGCATCTTAATGGTGCTTTTAGAAATCACTTTAAATCAGCCAGTACAGTTACCAGGCGATTATTCGGCTGCCTCTAATAATGTATGCAATTTTAATTAATATGCTAATGACGCTCTGATACAAAACAAGCACATCTACACATTTCATGTAATGTGATTGTTTTAAGTGGTATTTTTTAATATCGATTAAATTATGCTTAACTTGTAAATCCCAATTTCATATCGATGGAATTTTTACAGCACCCAAGAGATCATTAAAATGAACTGCAATAAAGAAAACATTGCATTTTTATCTGCTAAATTACATGCAACAGCATAGGGCTTCATGCTTCTTGCATAATTGCAAGACAGGAATAAAACAACATTTGGAAGGTATCTGTATAGATGATGGACTCGTAGATAGAGACATGACACGATAATACAAAACAAATGATGCAAAATTATCAGCTAATACGTCTTGGTGGGTATTAGCTGATAATTTTGCTGATTGCGAATACACAATACGCATGACTCCTGATCTAAGAAGCACTGATACGGATATCCTATCTGATAAGATACTGGTATGGGGATACAGAAATCTAAAAATAGTATATTACATTATAAAAACTAATATAATATATTTTTATATGCATAAAACTTTACTAATTTAATAACTTTGTGAACAAAATGACTACAAAAAACATTTACGTCGATTCAAAGTAAAAGTATCAGATAAAAACGAACAGCAGCAGACTATACACAGATGCACTACCAGTTAAAAAATATCAAACAAAAAGAAAGCTGAACATACTACCAGTAACAAATCAATATTCACCATGCATAAAATATAAAAGTAACAAATCAATATTCACCATTCATTCAAAGAGTGAAAGAAGTCAATTCAAAGAAAAAAGATCAGATAAAAATGAACAGCGGCAGACTATATGCGGATACACTACCAGTTAAAAAAATATCAAACAGAGAGAAAGCCGAACATACTACCAGTACCAGCAGAACATAAGCAATGGAGTATGAGATAAAAAAAATTAAAAAGACATTTTATATGAATAAGGTTTTCCAGCAAAGGAAGCCTCAAAGCTTCAGTTCCCTCCCAACCAACTCTCCTAACCAGATTCCAGATGTTAATGAATTTAGGTTTTAATTTATACTATCCCCCTCTTTCTTTCCTTCTTTCTTTCTTTCTTGCAAATGGTCTTTTGTAAAATAGAGTTAAAATATATATTTTGGCTTTATATTAGACAAACTTTCAAATTACAAAAAAAAAAAAAAAAAAAAAAAATGCAATATCCCTCCTCTGTATCTCTCCGCATCAGTTTTAAAAAAAAAAAAAAAAAACTGGATACTTTTCGGGTGTATCCTGTACGTATCAGACAAGTATCGGTATCCAATACCTGCCTGATACTGATAAGGGGACCCCATATGAAGTATCGGTGCTTCCTAGCTCCTAACAAATGGGGTGTGGGTTGACAAATTCTTTTATGCGAACCCAATATGACGTGACACAAACACGACTCGACATGGCCCATTGCTAGGCGTACATGTACACAGTTAGTAAGAGGAAATGGAAACAGAATTACCTTAGCAGTTGGATGAACTTTTGCTGATGGATGAACATAAACATCACCAATAATGGTGGCACTCTTTGTACCATCCCCACTGGCCAACAAATGGGGTGAGGTGAATCTAAATTGGGCAAGGTACAAGCCAGAACATTTCAAAGACATTCTGCAGGATATTAACTAAAAGAGTCACATGATGGGTCCAAAAAGACTATCTTTCTACTTTTTCTTTTTTGGGTTTTGGGAGAGGGGCGTTTGAAGGGAATATTTAGAAAACCCTGTTTGAGTTTTGGCTTACCCAGGAGTTTTGATTTGTTCCCAGAAATCCATTGTTTCATATGTATATAACTGCTTTTTCCCTGCAAGAGGTGATAGGATATCTTGATCCAATCTTACAAAATCTGAAGGAAGACTCCTGTTAAATTAAATTGTATCAGAATGGAAAGTGCAAAGAAATCAAGCACTCTTTAAAATAAATGACATGTGTTTCTGATTAGTGTTGAGTGACGTGGCAATTAAATAATTAGTTTTGAGTGAAGAAATAGTAAATCTCGTACTTGAAACACCATTATACTCCTAATAGAACCCTATACACACAACTCGAGTTTGAAAAGCCAGTGACTTGATCCCATCTAGAGATTTTGTCCCAATTGTGTTTCAATAGAGAAGATTATTGCATGTATCATAATTTACGTATGTATGCATTTTAATTAAGGGGCAACTGATTGGTGCAATGATGACAGCTCATGGATATATTCTTCTAAACGAACAACAATCTTGAATATTTCCATGTGATAGACTCAGCTAGGTTTGTTAATTGGGGAGATAACATGAGCACATTAGTAGATACATGAATTTTTCTCTTAGGCGTATCAGTATTAAGTATTCGTGTTATAGTTTAATCGCTTATTTCCCAAATATTTGACCACTTCAAGAACATATCAAGTAGTTAATTACCATCTCCAAAATTGATAAAAATATAGTCACCATAAACAATTTGAGGCCTCTAACATAAGAACATGGTGTGCTAATATCACCTACTTTCGAATTTCAAATTTTTGCATCCTGTTTATTATTTCCCTAACCCCCAAAATGAGAAGTAATACAATGAACTGTTCCAAAATTCTACAGCGGTATTGTAAACTGTCATACCACAGACAACAAAGAGCTGGGTAGATGTTATCATGGCATTGCGTGGACAATCAAGAATGTAAGAAGCAGGAGTTCATTTAGAAAGAAAAAAAAGTGCAGTTAATTTCAATTAGAAATGGATACTTTTATGAAATAGAAAATGATACTTATGCATGATTGTAGAGAAAAGGTCAAACCTTGTTGCTGATTGAAGGACATCAAAGCTGGACATACGCCTGAGATTAGCTGCAAATAATAATAATAAAAAAAAGGAGTTCAGATTGCATGATGAGTAATGGCATCCCTACTCAGCTGCAATATCCAATATACCTGAGATCTTTTTCCAATATCCACGTTCCATTTATACGACTTGTACAGTGAAGAAGATTAAGACCCACCATATGCATACATAGCAGTAAAAAAGAATACACCGACTACAAACACTTCAAAGAGTAACTATAGATAACCAATCAAGTATGTGATTCCATGCCATTTTATACTACATGAAAACTATGCACTCAGATTGTGTGCTTATCAAATTAACAATCATTTGAAATGGTAGGAATTTCCCAAACACTGTACACAGCAAATAAACGAACATTTTGTACAGCACACGGCTTTAGACCCACTTCGATTTGAAGCTCCATCACACTTTTTTGTTCCAACTTTACCCCCAACAGCCTCATTTTAGTTTCTTGGCATTCGAAGTACGAAATGTAAATCAACATGCCAAATAATTGACCCACCACCCGAAACAGTTCACCCACCATCACTCAAGTCATTCAATAGAATTGTACCTTCACTTCTCAAGGTGCAAGGTATTCAGTGATGTGTACTCCCTTAGTCCCAAATTAATATTCATTGTTTGAAAGTCAAAACATTTTAAGAAAAAAATTTAGATTCAAACTTATCGTCCTAAAAACTGTAAATAACTTTTAAATGCAAGACATGCACTTGGATAATTGCTCTTAACTCGTATGGTTAACTTGTAATCTCACATAGTTATATATACTATTTTTAGAAACCTCATATTATTTAGTATAGAAAATAGAAATTTGGGTATTCTTCTCCAATTGGAGGTCTTTATATATAGCTCTTACAATGTGAATAAGGGGAACTTACAAGCATGATTTATACCTAAGAATAAGCCTAAGATTGTCAAATCTTTACATTAATGATTCCCATAAAATATAACATGTTTTAAAGAGTCATGTTTTAATGAACATGTTTTAAGGAGCTTTAACACTCCCCCGCTAACTCGGTTGTCTTGGAGAGATGAGGTTGGACCGTAGCAGAGTGAAGTAATGTTTGTGGAGTTCCTGGGTGAGAATATCTGCGAGCTGATGGACAAACTAAACTCAATGAGGGCCGGAGATAAGGCATTCTAGGATGAAATGGTAGTCAAGTTCAATGTGCTTAATGCGAGCATGGAAAACAGGGTTTGAGGCCGTGTAGGTAGTGCTGAGGTTATCATAGAATAGGGTAACAGATTTGGGTGGAAGGAACTTGAGTTTGGTAAGAAGATGGGAGATCCAGGTAGTCTCGACACAGACATGGGCAAGAGAACGGTACTCGGCTTCAGCACTGGAGCGGGATACAGTAGGTTGTTACTTGGCGGTCCAAGAGATAGATTAGACCCTAATAACACACAAAGACTTGTAGTATAGCGGCGAGAGTCGGAACCACCTGCCCAATCAGCATCAAAGTAAGCTGTGATAGTAACGGGGGTGGATGAGCAACGGAAGGTAAGGCCAAAGTCATGATATCCCTTGAGATAGCAAAGTGTAATACCCCTTACTTTTAGGAGTATTTAATTTCCACGTATGCATTTAATTATTAAGTTAATTGGAAAAATTAAATTGGTTTCGGTAAATATTAATTAGTGAGTTAAGGATTAATATTTATGATTATTATTATTTACTTGCGTGCAAGGTTCTAAAAAACGCGGGGCATGATCGAGGCGTGGAGGCCAAGCCTTAAGCCTTAGAAGCCTAGGCGGGCCTTAGGCGTGAAAAGGCGTTTTGGGCCTTCTTAATATTTTTTAATATTTTTTAACCATAACAAGGCTATTAAAATACTAAAATTGTACATAGCATAAAAATATGTTTGAATATATGCAAATTAAAATAATATTTGATTATTTTGGATGAGATAATGGTCCGGTTTGTAAAAAAAATCTTTAAAAGGCGATATCGTTTCACTAAAGTATTGTTGTTTTTAGAAAAAAGTACGCCTTAAGGGTTTTACCAAGAATAAGGCGTGAAAAGCGTAAGGCTCCCAAGCCTCAAGCCTAGGCGGGTTTTTTAGAACAGTGCTTGCGTGTAATAAGTAAATAGAGATGTGAATGTTTATATTGTCATTTTATGAGTGAAAAGCGACGGATTATTGTATTATGTCGTTTGAGAGTTAGAACGATGGATTTAAATTAGTTAATGGGTGACATGTACTGTACGCACGTGTTGCGCCCGTTTAATGATATGAAAGTATATTTTTTGATGGGTGACTCGAATGGTCTTTTTTAGTACACCGGTGATCCAGAATGGGTCAAAATAGTTCAAAATATGTACCCTGGAGTTATAGTTGGGTTTCGAGGGCTTTTTAGACGTAGTAAAACCCGTATATAGGTATGTATCTTTTTACCCTTAGGGCTACACTTAAAATGGGATTCGGGTGTGATTAAGGAATATTTAAGGTTTAGAGAGGTGGATGACAACCTCACTTTTGCTTGTGCATAATTGCGATTACGGAAGAGCTTAAGAGAAGAGAAAAAGTGAAGAAAAGATAGAAGAGAACTTGGAGAAGAGAAGAACATCTCCGGATTCAAATCATCGAGTAGAGACTTCGGATTCAAATTCGAAAGGAAAGTGTTTACTTGCTTCAGATTGTAATTTTTGAGGTTAATTACGTTCATAATTAATTAGGATCAAATATGAGAATTAAAAGACGAAAACTTTTTGAATTAATTGAAGAGATTTAAGTTGTGCTTAACCTCTGATCATAGTTGATGTTGATTGATAATGAATAGATGAGAAATTCATAATATTAATATGAGTTTAAGATGATAAACACGAGAATATTGATAGGGTGTTAGATACTACGAATTTCAAGGTTTGATTAATTCTGAGTTGTAAGAATTGATTAATGTTTGGGAATCCGAGTGTTTTGATAATGGGATTTGGGTTTAAATTGGTGTTCATATACTTATAGGTTAGTTATATATTGATGAGGGATGTCAATTTTTGATTTTGGGAGGCATGGACCTCCATTGGAGGGTTTTAGAGGTGAAAACTCGAGGAGGAAGACGATTGGCAGACCAACAAACCGAACCGGTTCACTAGGGGAGCAAACTGGTTCGATAGTGAACCGATTCGATCTACCGAGTGAACCGATCCGGTTTGCTGGCCTACCCAGATTTTTGTCACGTGTTGTTTTGAGCGATCAGTGTTTGAAAAATGGACGTACGGGCTTCTGGGGTAGATTTGGACTAATGGGGAATATTACCAGGAGTTGGTACGTGTGTTAGGCCAAGGGTTAAATGGGTTCGGGTGAGATGAACCGGAATCCAAGTGAGTGAACCTTTAATTTTATAATTGGAAAGTCGGTGCGGACTTCAGGATTGGTAGACTAGTACGCTGTGGGATTTTCGTACGAAGCCAATACTTTATATATATAGATATTGCGGGGTTAATTGTATATATATATGTGTGTGTGTGTGTGTGTGATTGTTACTTGTTTATGTTGAACATATCTACTCGGTACTGCTATCGTTAAGAGGTTGTGGTAGTGGGCAGTCCACCCTGGCGTTGACCAGCAGGTCTGGGATTAATTGCCCCGGTCATATTACTGTCGCATGGCCACTATCCATGTGTGAGGATAGGTGTGGGTCTGAAGACCGATTGGGTGCGATATGGTATGGTTGCGACCCACCGACGTGTGTTTATGACCGCCTCCATTTGTTTGTCTTTACGTTGGGTTCGGTGGTGAGATTTCAACCTGGTAGCCCAGTTGTGGTACGTGGTATACCTGGAGCTCGATAGCACACGAGGGATGTATTCGCGAGGTACATACTCTGGGGATACGGTTTATACGTATATAGCGAGTGATATATATGCATGGGCATACGAGATACTGTGTGTGTATTTATTTATAGTTCGTGCGTAGCTATGTTATTATTTACGAAAGTAAACCTAGTAAGGGTAGAATGCTTTAGCTAACGGTGACTATTAGCAAGATGGGCTTTGATAGAGGTTATTATCCTAATAAAACTGGGTAGTATGATTAGGATAATGAAATGAATGTGTTAGGAGTGCACTATAGATGAGAGGTGAGGTTAAGTCTCATATGAGTGTGTCGGGTAAGTTAATTGTGAAGATAATACATTGCATATTATTTTTATTTAAAGCACTTAAATACTTGCAAAATATTTTCAAACATTTTCGGGCTTTGACCCGCTGGCAAATCTACTTGTGTTTTCAAAACCCCAGGTGTGCAGTAATAGAGACAGCAGGCGAGCAATAGTTGTGGATGCTGCATGATTTGATTGTAGCCGCTTCAACTACTTTTTATCTAGATAAGATTCAGTTTCCTTTTCAGTACTTTCCTTTGGGCGTGTTGCCCGTAGTTGGATAGGATTTTATTTATGTCAGAGATATTCATTTCTTATTGATATTTATTTATGTTGGATGATTACTTGTAGTGACTGACGGTTTATTCGGTTCACGTTAGTTATATTTATGCTTATCAGTTATTCTATCTTTTCATTGCTAATATGGCTTAATTAGTTTTATATTTATATTGTTTATTGCGACAGTGACATTGAGAATGAAATCATTCTGGATTCCTATTTTATTTTAATAAAGGATCGATCACCCAGTATTAGAATAAGCAGGGTGTCAAAGTTGGTATCATAGCTAGGTCCTAGTGTCCTTTTGGATCTGTGCGAACTTGCTACATTATCAGCATTGCGTTTCTTTGATATCGAGCCTTATATTTAGGATTGTAGTTTCATATTGCGCATTTACGTTCTTTTGGTATTGTTGAGTGGAATTACAATCTCGGTTTGGTTTTAGATGTAAAATGCCATGAAAGGTAAACCAGCTCGTGCAAAGAGGAGGGCCACAGAGAGGGAGGCTCAGCCGGAGCCGCAGGCTACCCAGGGGGACTGTGACCGCAGCAGAGGTCGTAGCTATAGTAGCACAGGCAGGTAACGCTGCCATAGCACAGCACTTGCCCCAGGTATAGCCACAACCACTAGTGGCAGCACCGGTACAGATTCACCCGATGTCGTCCGTGTGGGAGCGAGTCAGGGAGGCCTTTCTAAAGGGCCATCCGCCAGAGTTTCAGGACAATGTGAATGTAGTAGCAGCAAGCCAATGGAAGAAGGACAACCAGAGGCATCTTCGTACGGTTGAGTGCAGCGACACTCAAAAGTAGATACTAGCTACGTTCAAGCTAGTTGGAGCAGCTCCGCAGTGGTGGGAGTCAGTGACCACACTAGAGGAGATGGTTATTATAATGATTTAGGAGTTTACTCGCCTGGCGAACTTTGTGCCAGATGAGGTGAACAGTGATGAGAAGAAGATTCTCACGTTTATGGACGGGCCTACTTGGAGGATTCACCAGCATCTGTTAGGGAACTCGGTGATGAGGACTTATAATGATGTCGTTAACACCGCTTTGCTACACTGCCAGGACCAACGCTTCCATCAAAGGGGAGCAAAGAGGATAGGAGAGTCGAGCCAGCAGGGCAAAATTGGTGCCAGCGGGGTGCCGCAATAGCAGGGTAGGCAGCAGGAGCGAGATTCCCAGTAGAGGGACTCGGCTAAGAGGTTTAGGCAGGGTAATGGTTTTTATAGGCAGGGTCATCAGGGCCCGTAACACGCTCCGCAGGGCCGGGGGAACCAGACTGGAGACCAGCAGTTCCGTGGTTATCAGGGCCAGAGGTCCATAGATTTTGCGGGGAGATGCTTCGTATATGGTAAACAGGGCCACATGCGACGCGCATGCCCGAATAGCGCTAGGGGTCAGCAGCAGCAGGGGCATCAGCTTCCAGCCTTACCAACAGTTCCAGCATCGCCGCCTCCGCAGGGGCAGTGACAGTTTGGACGTTATGGGCGTGTCTATAACGTCCGTGGGTCAGTTTTGCTGCCTGCACCGCCAGCAGTTGAAGGTATATTTCCTCTCTATGGGCACATGGGACGGGTATTGTTTGACACAGGAGCATCACATTCTTTTGTTAGCACTAGATTCGCGCGAGAGACGGGTTTAGTGGATACAGCGTCTTATATTATGACTGTAGATTCATCGTTGGGTAGCGGGGCTCTCATCCGTTCCATCTGCAAGGAAGTATGTGTGGACATTGGGAGGTTATGCTTAGTAGCGAATCTGCTCGTTTTGGAGATGTACGAGTATGATGTTATTCCGGGTATGGACTGACAATGTTTTAAAAGGCGCGAGGTGTAGTTGAGGCGTTTTGCCCCTGTGAGGCGAGGCGTAAGCCTCGAGGCGGTCCGAGGCGTAAGCCTCAACTTTTTTCTACAAGTCACTAAAAATGATATAAAAATAATAAAACTGGTGAAATGAAACTGGGTAGTATGATTAGGATAATGAAATGAATGTGTTAGGGGTGCACTATAGATGAGAGGTGAGGTTAAGTCTCATGTGAATGCTACCGGTAAGTTAATTGTGAAGATAATACATTACATATTATTTTTATTTAAAGCACTTAAATACTTGCAAAATATTTTCAGACATTTTCGGGCTTTGACCCGTTGGCAAATCTACTTGTGTTTTCAAAACCCCAGGTGTGCAGTAATAGAGACAGCAGGGTTAGATTCTTTCCAGCCGTTGCGAGCAGTAGTTGTGGATGCTGCATGATTTGATTGTAGCCGCTTCAACTACTTTTTATCTAGATAAGATTCAGTTTCCTTTTCAGTACTTTCCTTTGGGCGTGTTGCCCGTAGTTGGATAGGATTTTATTTATGTCAGAGATATTCATTTCTTATTGATATTTATTTATGTTGGATGATTACTTGTAGTGACTGACGGTTTATTCGGTTCACGTTAGTTATATTTATGCTTATCAGTTATTCTATCTTTTCATTGCTAATATGGCTTAATTAGTTTTATATTTATATTGTTTATTGCGACAGTGACATTGAGAATGAAATCATACTGGATTCCTGTTTTATTTTAATAAATGATTGATCACCCGGTATTAGAATAGGCGGGGTGTCACACGAAGGATCCATTTGGTGAACAACATAGGCTATGTCAGGGCCGGTGAAGGTGAGGTACTGGAGAGAACCAACTAGCTGCCGATACTCAGTGGCATCATATAGGAACTCACCGGTGTAAGCTGATAGTTAGGTTTGGGCACAGACAGACTGGAGTGGAGCATAATTTACAGTCCGTCATACTGAACCGCTATAGAAGGTCAATGGTTTGGGAAAGATGAAGATGGTATGGGAAGAAGTTGGCTTCTAGACCCAGAAAGTATGATAAGGGACTGAGATCACTGAGCTCAAACTCTTTGCCAACAGTAGTGATGAAGGAGGTAACTAAGGAAGGTGTGTTACCTGCCAAAATGTTGTCATCAATATAGAAAAGGAGAAGCATAATTGGCGATCGGTAAATGAATAAGGAGTGATCTGCCTGGCTTGGAGTGAAATCAAACTGTAGGAAAAAGCTGTTGAGACGTTGAAACCATGCCCGAGGAGCCTATTTAAGGCCATAGATGGCTTTCTTGAGGAGGCAAACATAATGAGGATAGAATGAAGCACCATTTTGCCGGTACGGGGAAAGATGTAAAAAAGTGTACGAAATGCCCCGAGAATATTAGAAAAAAGTTTGCAAACATTTTAGGAGTAAATGAGGATGATTATAATGAAGAAGGTGGTCAACAAAATGAGGGTGAAGAGGAGGATGAGGTTGAGCAAAATTTGGAAAAAGGGAAGGGAACTATGGATGCATATGCTATTAAAGGGAAGAGAAAAAAAGGCGTTGTAAAACAAACAACTATAAATGCAATGTTAAAAAAAAGAGGCCCAATCATTAGTGACATTTGTAGATTTTTTTATGGAAATGGCATAGCTTTTAATATAGTAAAAAAACCCTTGTTCACAAAGATGGTAAAATCAATTGGTGATTATGGTGAGACAATAGTTACTTATTTAAAGAAGGAAGTTCAAAATGTTGAAGCAAATTTGGAAAAATATAAATAAGAATGGAAGAAGGCGGGTTGCACTCTTATGTCGGATGGATGAACCGATGGGAAATCAAGATCCTTAACTAATTTTCTTGTGAATACCCCTCGTGGAACGGTTTTCCTCAAATCGTTGGACACTTCCTCCTTCGTAAAGGATGCCCACAAACTATGTGAATTACTTGATTCGCTTGTTGAGGAGATTTGGGAAGAGAATGAGGTCATTTTTGGGCTCACCTCTTTGATTTAATGCTATGCCTCACTTGTAGTGCAAGGAGCTTCAACAGTAGGCAATAAGATTGCTAAGCCTCCCTTGTAGTGCCACGGGATGTGAGGGAAATTGAGGCACGTTTGACCACGTGCGCTCCAAAAAAGGAATCGTTTGGAGCAACAAAGATTAAATGCTCTCGTTTTTGTCAAGTACAACATTCAACTTGAGACAAGATTATTGAAGCGAAAAAAAACGGGTGAGACATATGATCCAATTTGTCTAGCGGTATGATGAATGGATAACCGAGAAGGAAGATCCGTGTCTCCCCGAAGACCACTCGTATATGGATGTGCATGAATGCTTCCAAGAAGAAGGAAGTAGTAACAAAAGAAAGCAAGGTATGGTTTTAGTATATTTTGGAACTAGTAACTAACAAGATGAAGGAATCAATGTATATTTTTACATGTTTTTTTTTATATATGACAAAGGAACTTGAATGGCAGGAGGAAAGGAAAATCGGTTCGTGTTGATGAAGATGATTTCGAAGTTATTGATGATGACGAGGGGGAGGGGGAGGAGGAGGAGGAGGAGGAAAGAGAAGAGGAGAGTATTATAGTAGATGATGATGATGATGAACTAAACATTGCTGCTGCTGATGATGATGATGATTAATGATTGGAGGAGTGATGAAGATGATGACTTTTTTACATATATTTTGAATTTTGGTTATTATTTGTTGGATATTATTAACTGACGTAACCTACACGTGAAAACGTTCCTAAAAATATCAAACACACTTTCAGAGAGAAATATTCTTTTCTATTCAAAATTCAAGTCTCTTACAAATGATGACATACATGGGTAGTTATAGTTGTGTAGGGAAGTGTCTAAAGCCATTCTACAAATATCTACAAGCGCACCCACTTACACAAGTGAGTATAACTAACTACCAATTAGATGTGCTCCCACTTGTTCGATGCTTCTAGAATGTTCTAGAACTAACAAGTACTTATACATCATTAAAGTACAAAATATCTAACAAGTACAAAGTAAAAAATTACAAAAATACAATTAAACTAATTTGCCGCTTCTCATTTCCATCATTCTCCCCTACATGAGACTCGTTCTGAGTAAAGAAAGTGTGTATTAGACCATCATCCGCGGGCTCTCCTAATTGAAAACGAAATCGTCCTCTAAAATGTCCCGCATATCAACTGACAAAAAAACTTCAAAGAGAAACCACAAATTCACGCCATGGCCGATAAATAGGAATTCGGCCTTTAACCACCCAAATGAAAAGCTACAACAATATTGATGCGGAGATGGCCATCGGTGCCAAATGTTATTCAAATTCCCCATGATGAGCCTCCGTAACATCAAAACATAGAAATGAGTCGTGGCGCGCTCCTCAAAAGTAACTCAAAAGGGGTCCATAAATCCCACATTAATAGTGGTTACCCCAAGCAACATATACTCAATCACCGAATTATCATCACAAATCTCGTCATCGTCTCCAAAAAGTGGAAAGAAATCTGTTAAATCAAATACCTCCACCTTGCGGTAGTGAGTGCAAGTCTCCTAGCCTTCTTCAACAAATAAGTCGAACAAATCCCATAGAAAATACCCCCATCTTCTACCCCGGAGATGGGAAAGAAGTCCTCAATCTCAAATGCCTCCAAACCTCTATATCGGGTGCGAGTGATCCACCCATCCTCTTCGAATATGTGAATAAAGTCACAAGGAAGTAACCCATGGTCAATATTAAACACCGTCCGGGGTTCAACAACCTCGGAGACATCCTCGTAGAGAATGACCGAAGAGATAGTATCATCAGTGTACGCGGGAATGACATCGGATGTAGGAAGAAATACATCGGTGGACAAGTACTCAAAATATTGGACCACATATCTCGCTCGTGCACGTAGCCATTGTTCACGTACCGTCTTCATCTCAAGATACTCGGCTCGACACTTATTTAGGTGTTGATGACACATTTCATACTCCCAAATGGAGTAAGCACTATATTCGAATGTTTGAACCTTTTGAGATAGATATGACTTCGTCGCGGCCCAAGAAGACTTTGGAGTTTCTTGATGACGGCACAACTTACCTTGTCAAAATCGTCACATGCATTCATATCGAGCCCATATTTGGCACCATCCCACGATAATTTGGAAGAAGGGTATTCTTCGATGAGGGAGGGATTAAGTCGTAGGGTCTTGATAGATTTGGGGCAGATTTCTAAATTTAAAATATTGAGGGGCTAAATTGTAATTTTCAGAAATTACTAGGGGATTAGTGTGTTGAAGAGGTCCGGATGGTGAAAAAAATTGATTAGGATATGTGATGTGGTGGGAGGTTGCCGGGGTTGACCATGGATGTCTACTAGGGCTAGGATTTCGGAAATTATGGGTAATTGGGTATCTTGGGTTTGGATTTATTTGTGGACGAAAATTTTATTGTTGAATAGGCGGGTATGTGTTGGAATTTAACCTCATCTTGGCGGTTCGTCTTCTTGGGATCCATTTGACAGGTAGGATGCGATTTGACTATCTACACACCATTACACACCAAAGTTTGGAGCGACACCCGCTTTAATACCAATTTGACTTAAGCTACACTTTTAGAGAGATATTTTTTTCTATTCAAAATTCATGTCCCTTACAAATGATGATATACATGGGTATTTATAGTTGTGGAGGGAAGGTTCTAGAGCCATTCTACAAATATCTACAAGTGGGCCTACTTGCACAAGTGAGTATAACTAACTAACCAATTAGATGTGCTCCCACTTGTTAGATGCTTCTAGAATGTTCTAGAACTAACAAGTACCTAAAGATCACTAAAGTACAAAATATCTAACAAGTACAAAGTAAAAAGTACAAAAATATAATTGACTAATTTGCCCCTTCTCATTTCCATCATTAAGGTATCATCATCATAGTATGATGACATCATGACGATACCTTAATAGTTACTTAGTAAATATTTACCAAGGGTACTAGTTCCTAACTATCTAAAGGATTCTCTTTTTGATATGACTTGTGGAGAAATTAAAAGTTTAAAGATGCAAGTTGTAACTCTTTGCCGTATTACATCAAATTGAAAAATCCATTATATTTATTGTATTTTTTTTTACATTTCATGTTGCGTCAGTACCACAAAGGTAAATTTCTTACCACCAAACAATGTAATCATATCATAGAATCGGCCTAAAACCATGTTATGTTGTATAATTGATTGTAAAGTGTTCTCTATATTTTTAGTTAATTTTTACAATTTTTTTTGTTTTTTGTACTGGATCTTACAATACGTACCGCATACAATTCACGATTCACGATAAATAGGGTTTTCGATACGCGATACGTATCACGATTCAGCAACTATAGTCAGCTAGAACTCGCGCCCGAAACCCTTATATAGCATGAGCTGAATGGGCTATTTTTATTTCAAGTTTGGGAAGAGCAAATTCAATTCGTGCCGACCTGAACAATATGAATTATAGCGGGTGCCATCAACAACATGAATTCTTGGTTTTCTTAGTTTTAGATGTGCTAAACTTGCCAATTATATAACACGAAATTGTTCGAATCTTATCTAGCACAAGAAATATTCGGGTTTAGATGCTTTTGATACCTGCTTAAGATTAAATATGTTGAAAAATTTTACTACAACAATTTGGCAACTTTTTAATTGCAAATGCATTGAGTGTGCCACAAGTTGTACTATATACATACACGTGTGTGTCAGTGTATGTGTGTGTGTTTGTGTGTCAACTGTATTGAAACATATAATTGATAAACAAAATGCAGGAACTTTCGACTTAAGAACAGTAGCACATGATGAACCCTGAGCCACCAACCTCTGTCTTTCCGTTGTGTAGAAACACCTTGAATGGCGGTAAAGATGTCTGGTGTAAATACATACACACCACAATTGATTCGGTCACTCACCTGCATTTTATAAAATATTATACTACAAGAAAAATACTAGTGCAAAGACATGTGATATGAACAGATCATTAACTAAATTTCTTGTTTAGTACATACAAAAGTTTCAGGCTTCTCAGTGTAATGCAATAATTCATTGGTAGTAGGATCAGCAACAAGTTCCCCAAACTCATTGGCAGCCTCAGGAGAAACCTTCACATAGAAGTAAAAACAGAATTCTAAGCCGCGGAAGAACAAGTAAATCTGAATGCCCGAAGATGAGGCTCAATTAGAAATCTGCCTAGGCAAACAGCCCCTACACAAGTTTACCAACCTTGATTACTAGGATTGTTCCCATCCCACCGTATTTTCTATGAGCCTCTGCAATTGTTCAACGAATTAAATAAGTTTGAATTTTTTTTCATTTAACCCCCACTTATTAATGTCGTATTTGACATACCCCAGTATAATAATCTCTTAGATATAACCCCCAAAATCGTAACAAACTCTTAACACCGTCAGCCCTCCTCTATTTCCTAATTAGACTTTGCCCCCCAAAAGTTTTTTAGACGAAAATACCCCTCACTTAATCTTCTTCCCCAAATTCAAATCATAATAAAAAAAATAAAAAATAAAAATCAAGAACCCAACCTTGTCAATTTCTTACCCACCTTTCCCAGTCACCGACCTAGCTCGACTCTCATCACTCTCGGCTTAAAAAACAAACCCTACCGATAACCCTCATCACCTCTCGGATGTAACCTATAGAGCTCATACTCAACCCTCATCACTCCCGTCTTTGATTCTCTCTCCCCCCCTCCTCGATTTCTCATTTTGATAAATCAATTGTTGTTTGAAACAGGTTTGTTGGTTAGGTTTTGTACTGGTGGTGATTCGGGTGAGAGTTTGGGATGGAGGTGTTGCTCAGTTTTGTATTGTTGCAGGGTGTTGCAATTCAAAGAGGGTAAGAGATTGGGTCTATGACTATGGTGGTTGTTGGGCTTCCATAAGAGGTTTGCAGTGGTTGGTGTCGGATTTAGGTAGTGTTGGTCGTGGTTAGTGATTTGAATTGGGAAGTGGTGATGACGGGTGGTGTCTCGGCAGTTGCTTGATGGTTCTTAGCAGGGTTCTAAAAGACACGAGGTGTGGTCGACGCGTAAAGGTCAAACCTCAAGTCTTAGGCCTAGGCATACAAAAGCGTTTTTCCTTTTTTTTATTATTTTAACTATTCTAAGGCTAGTAATATAATAAAATAATACATACCTTGAATTTTGAAAATATACCTGTATGTTTGGTAGCCATCTTTCTCATATTCATGCTCCATAATCAATATATAAAATGTATTCTCAACATTCAATAAGAAATATATAAATTGTATTTTTCATAATTCAATAATCAATATCAATAATCATTCAATAATCAATACACAATGATTCAATACAAGAAATGAATTTTTCACCTTTCAAACGAATCATATAGACTTTTGATCGGAAATCAGTCGGCAATGTTAGGCTTTTTTGGGACGAGAGGCAGAAAGAGACTGTTTGCCGATCGGAAGTTGGTTGGCAACCTTAGGTGTGGGATACTGTTTGTTTTTTGATTGTTTTGGACAAGATATTGGTCCGGTTTGTAAAAAAAAAATCTTTAAAGGCAATATCGTTTCACTAAGGTGTCTTTGTTTTTAAAAAAAAGTGCGCTTTAAGCCTTTTACCAAGCCTTCGCCTAGGCGCGCCTTTTAGAACACGGGTTCTTAGTGGTAAAAATGGTGTTTGGAGGTGTTTTCGTTGGATGTGGTCATTGGTGACAACTCGGACAGTGGAATTGGGTGGTTTGTGGGGGGTGGAAATGGTGGTTTTTGGGTGTTGATGTTTAGTGGTTTGTGGCGGTGGAAAAGGTGGTTTATGGTTGTTGATGTTGGCCTGCTGATTGGTTGAATTGGGTAGAAATGGTGGTTTATTTCTGAAATAATGGTATTTTGGTAAAAACAAATTGGGCCTTATGTCTAATTAACAATACCAAATTTTTTAACATATCTTTAACGGTGTTAAAATTTTAGAGGCTATGTCAACGAGATTAGAAAAGTGGGGGTTATGTCAAATACGACATTAATAAGTAGGGGTTAAGTCAAAAAAGCCCTTTTATTTTTTGAAACTAAGCGTGATAATATAATATAGGTTGAAATGCAAGAAACCCCTTAAACAATTGCTTCAATAGAAAATACTCCTTTCATACTACGGAAAATTGCAAATATCGCCTTATGTTTCGCTAAAAAAGTGACACAAGAACCTTTAGTGAGAGAGGGGATTAATTGCAAACAATAGATATAGTTCAATGAGTTTGACGCAATATTATTAGTTTAGGAATGTATTTGCAACCAGTGTGATAGTCCAGGGGTTTCTTGCCATTTAGCCTATAATATATAGCAATTCCTGTGTAAATGTATGGCTTTGCATGCAACCAATAATTGAAAGGTAAATGAATCAAATTAAGTAAGAATATAGAAGAATAAACTGCAAGAAAAAGGTTACCAAGCATCTCAGGTAGTGGAAAACTGCAGCACACATCACAATTCAGCAAGAAGATGTGTGACTGCCAAGGAAAAAGTAAAAATTGTGGTCATTGTGTTAGTTATATTGAAACAAAATCAAGAAATCTACCAAGATCAAACATTTAACAAATGTCGGGTGAAGATGAAAACCGGGTCATCTTCCATGAGCAGATCTCTGAAATTATAAAGTCCACCAGCAGACCCATGTGGCTTGTCCTCTCTCAAATACCTTATAATAGCATGATCAACAAGGGAAAAAAAACTAAGGTCCCATTCAACAACCATAATGAAATTTGAACTAAAATCCATAATTAAACTGCAACAATCTTAGTACCTGACAGGAACTTTAAGCTCATTCGAGATTGAGGAAACATATAACGCGAATTCACGCTCCTCGTAGAAACCAACCAGATAGATCTGTGCGAGGTTTGGAATCTATAACAGAAATAGCTATTCAAGAATTAGTCTATAGTTTAGTTAAATACACCGTAATGTTAGTATTTAGTTCTCCTTTTATGAACTCAGAATTATTCTTCCACAACCAGAATTGGAACTTAATTAGATATAATGATGCCAACTGATTTCGGAAACGCTAAACCTGAAACTAAAGATAGCCAAGCCAACATTTTGATTTTTGACATTACCCTTTTACAAGCAGAGATTGGATGATGAACCATTGGCTGTCCTGCCAATGGAAAAAGCGGCTTTGGTATATTCAGCGACAATGGCCTGAACCTAGTACCTGAAAAACAATATCAACCCTCTCAGTAACTATAATTCAAAGAAAATCGACAACCATTCTACGCAAATAGCAAAGCTTCCACTAATACAAATAGAAAATAAGATAAGGGTCACAATTCTCAAGAGAGCTAAAGTAGTTTTCAAGAATTAGAATGAAAACTGATCCCAAAAGAATGAAAGTTGAAGTTCATACCTTTGGTTGGGCCACCCACCATGATCACAGCAACAACTCTCTCTTCTGAGCCACCCATGTCTCGCCAAAACTGAATCTCAGATCTCAGTCAAAGTATTAAGAGTGGCAGTGTGAATTTATTTATGGTACGCAAGTAAAAGAACCCAGAACCCAAAACACTAGTCGAAAGACAACAATAATGGGACTGTCAACAAAGAGGTATAGAGTACGTGTAGAAATTATTATAGAGAGAGAGGGAGGATGTTAAGTTAGTATGAGGATAGAGAAGATCCAGCAAGTGAAAAGGAGACGAGATCAGCACACTTCACCACTCACTTTGCGATAAGCACGCAACAAGATGGCCAAAGGGCAGGTGCCAACTGCCAAATTTCGGGGGCCTTCAAGTGGGGTCCCAAGCTTTAAATAGGTTAGGTAAAACGGATCGGTATCGGATCTGGAATCCTTAGCATCTGTAAATTAGATTAGCCCTCTCGATCGGGTTAGTTCTATTGGGCTCCATTTACAATTATTTTGGATTTTGAGGCTATTTGAGTTCGAGTTTACAAAGTCTGGACTAAAATGCGGCCCACATTTATTCAAGTTTACGTCAATAAAAAAAATGTTTTTTTATTTTAATTTATTGTCCCATGAAAGATTTACAACGCCCATCTTATAAACAACGCTTAAAGGAAAGGAAAAGAAACTAAGGGTCGGTTTGATATTATTATTTGTCATGGCAAATGGCAAATAAGTTGATAAATATGACATTTGTCTATAATTTGGTGTGTTTGATAGCAAAATTTGCCTACAAGCTATTTGCCAATGTACAACACCTCTTATGCATAACATGTTGGCAAATTTTGCTTTGCTATATGGGTGAGAAATATTTGCCAACAAATTTACTAACTTCTTAAACGCTTTTAATATTTTAAAAAACAATTTAAAAACTATTTTAAATAATTAAAAAAAACTGTTATGAATATTTTAAAAATTGTTATGAATATTTTAAAAATTGTTTTAAATAGTTAAAAAAACTGTTTTAAATTAAAATCTGTTTAAAAACTGTTTTTTCATAAAAACCGTTTTAATGTAAAAAATTGTTTTAATGTAAAAAATGTTTTAATGTAAAAAATTAAAAATTGTTTTGATGTGAAAACTGTTTTAATATAAAAAATTGTTTTAATGTAAAAACTGTTTTAATGTAAAAAATTATTTTAATGTAAAAACTGTTTTTTCGTAAAAACTGTTTTAATGTAAAAAATTGTTTTAATGTAAAAAATTTAAAAATGTTTTAATGTAAAAACTGTTTTAATGCAAAATATTATTTTAATATAAAAACTGTTTTAATATAAAAAAATTAAAAACTGTTTTAACGTAAAAACTGTTTTAATGTGAAAATTAAAAACTGTTTTAATGTAAAAATTATTTTTAGTAAGTAGTTTTGGCGTAAATTTTTTTTTTTCTTATATATAGTTTGTTACTTTTTTAATAAATAAAAACGGGAAGTAAAAAAGAAAAGAAAAAGTATTTTTTTATTAAATAAGACTTGGGACGAAAATTAAAAAAAAAACATATTTTTTATTATTATATATGTTAATATGGACGAAAAATGTGTTATTAAAATGTTTTGCCTAAAAAACTTGTTTTACCTTATTTGGTGTTTGATAGTCTAATGTGAGAAAAAAATATTTGTCTAGGCAAAATTTGTCCTGGCAAATTTTGTCATGCCAACACTTTTGCCCAATATGTATCAAACGGACCCTAATATCTTTGTTCGGAAAGCCAATGAGCTTAAAGAATTTTTCTATAACTTGAACACAAAATGATTATTTTTTATATTATTGGCAAAATTAGTAATATAATGATTTCATTACAATAATTAATATCAAGTAATTCTAAAAAATTTAAAAGAACTATTATCATGTATTTATATATAATTATTTTGTTTAAAAATTAAACATGTTTATATAAATTTCTAATAGGCTTTGTTTTTATCATGTTAAAATGTATCTAAATACAACACACACACACACACACACATTTAAAGATCGAGCCATATTAATCAAGCCGAAGGGGCGGGCTTCGGGATGAGAAACCAAATTATATGAATATGGGGTGATGGTTCCGAAAGACTGAAATTTTTGTTTCTTTAAAATTTAAATTTTACACTTCATAAACAAAACTTCAATTCAGGTTCAAATTAACACAACCAAATTTAAACATGAATTTTGCCACATTTACTTAAACAATTACAACCTAAAATAATTAAGCAAATCAGTTGTTGATACCAAAAATTATCCACTTACGTGGACCAATCAGAAGTGAAAAAATGTCTTATTACGTGGCAAAAATCCCAATCAGCATAGAGCAGCTCAACAGACATGTCGACCAACATGAAAAATGTAGACCATTAATGTCAATAAAGCGTCACCATACCAAGGAACTTACCACACGTGGTTCATACAACAAATAATCATATTCATTATGTACGGGTGTAAATGCTTATATGTATAAAGGCATTCCATCCCTTGATATTCCAACCCTTAATCTCCGGGTCACAATCCCCTTGATATTCCAACCCTTAATCTCCGGGTCACTATAAATATATTGTATTTCTTTCATCAAAGGACAAGACAAAACGGATTCTAGGTTATTCTTTTTTACAAGAGTACATAGTTTTCTGTAATCTCTTAAATCAATAACATAACAATGGACGTAGGCTTTCTTAAATAGTTGAACCACTTCAAAATCATGTGTCGCTATTTTCTTATTTTATTATAATTCTATATTTTATCTATTATTATAAATTTGGATCAAATCCATTTTTTGGCATCAACAGATTGGCACCGTGAGTGGAAACGTGTGTTTAATCGCCGTTCTTAATCTCGTACATCCTTATTCAAGAAAAATGAATGATCCAAAGCCCAGTTCCAGAAACGAAGGCAACCCGACTGTTCCATCTGCTCCGCCTACAACAGCCAACCTAAATGGGATTTTAGTCAGTATTTCCAGGGGATAAGATGTTATGCAATAATCCATGAGACAATTGGCTCAGTCGTTACAAGCCAGATATCCAGCCCTATCTCGGCAGCAAGCAGCTCCTTCGCTAAGAAGAGATATACCACCTCCATTTCTCGTCATAGCCGACATAGTTATTCCATATCATCACATGATAAAACTTATCATCCAGGAGTTAATTCATCAATTAGATCCTCAAAATTCTATGATGGACATTCTTTCTCTCCTAAAAGGCCAAGCGTCCTGGAAAGATTGAGCAGGGCTTCGCCTTTTGACCGTTTGGGACCCCGAGTAAATAAAAACCCTCCTAGAGCGTTGTCCAGGAGCACTTAACGTCTAGTCGACCATCGTAAAGCCTCATTCAGGTCAAGGTCAAGCGTCCGACGATCTGAACACGCCAGACTTCTCAGGAAGAAAGTCAGCACAGTCACATGGTAAGGATAGCCGAGCTTCTCCGCACAAAGCTAATGCAAACAATCCTTCATGGAAAGTACCAATACAGTGGCTAGAAGATCGGCTAGGAGATACAACAAAAGCAAAGAATCCCTTGTAACGGAGTTTTGCTAAAGGATTCCCTTTTATTCAGGCAATTGTGAATTTTTCTATTCCATCTAAGTTTGAAGCTCCTGTGGTCACCCCCAAATATGATGGAAAAACTGATCCAGTTCTGCATATTGAGCAATATCAAGCTGCCATTGACATTTATTCAGTCCTTGGTGAGATAAGATGTAGAGCATTCTCAAGTACCATTACTGGTTCTACCTAGATATAGTACAATAACTTTCCCCGAGGATAAATTACCAACTTCAACCAGCTTGTCGAGTTATTTATTAGTAATTTCTATTTCGGAGCAATGTCGGTAAAAAGAGTAGCCCATCTCTTAAGTGTAACGCAGCGAGTAGGGGGAACTACCAGGGAGTACATCACTCGTTTTAATAATGAGAAACTGGAAGTGATTGATTACGAGGAAAAAATAGACATAACTACTCTCATGAGTGGATTGCTTCCCGAGAAATTGTATTATACTATGGCCGAAGATCCTCCTAAAATTATGGTTGAACTCATGGAGAAGGCAGGAAAGATAATGAGTGCGGAGAAAGCAGTGGATGAAAAACAGAACCCAGTTACTAAGCCTGATAAAAAGGATCAAACGGATCAGAAAGAACAGAAGTCGAAGAAAGAGGACAAGCTCAAAAAATATGGAACTTATACTTCATTGATTGTTAGCATTCACCATATCCTAGAGGAAATCAAACACAATAAGGATTTGTGGTGGCCTGAAAGGTTGAAGGCACCCCCTAATAAGAGGGACAGATCGAAATATTGTGAATTCCATAAGGACCATGGCCATACAACAGATAATTGTATCTCTTTGAAGAATGAAGTAAAATCTCTTATCCGTCGAGGAAAATTGAACAAATTTATTGATCGGTGAGAAGGCAAGAGGAGGGTCAAATTCTTCATGTAAACCCAAAGATGACAGGAAGAGAAATCATGAAGATGGTTATGAAGATGACCCCGACCTGCGAACGAAGCCCAAGCATCCAAAACGTGAGGCAGCTATGATAAGTTTTGGTTCCTTTAACTGTCATGTAATTACAAGTGGCGATGCAAGAGGAGGCGACCACACTACCTAGGGAAAAGCTTACTTGAATGAGGCTCAGGCCTGTTCTTATATCCAAAGAATCAATCTGAACAAATATGATCAGCCCAGGAAAGCCAACAAAGATAAACTGGTAATCGACTTTTCCAAGAACGACTACTCGGGGGGTACTTTATCCTCATGATGATCCATTGGTAATCAAATTCAGGATCCAAGATGCCATCATCACCAGGTTCTGATTGATAATGGGGGCTTGACAGATATTATGTTTTACCCATGCTTTCAGAGTTTGGATTTGAAGCTCAGCCAATTGGAACCTTACCACAGGCCATTAATAGATTTTTCAGGTGAAAAGGTTTACCCTCTTTGGGACAGTCAAGCTAGAAGTGTTGTTCGGCACCTGGTCGACGAGCCATACTGAGAAAATATGCTTATTTGTGATGGATAAAAATATCCAATCTGCCTATAATGTGATCCTTGACAGGGTAGGATTGAAATTTTTTAAAGTTATACCGTTAATAATCCATCAACATTTGAAGTTCCCAACTCACTTTTGGGTAGGGGTGGTGAAAGGTGACCAAAAGGTGGCCAGGGAGTGTTACTATTCCTCAGCCGAATAAGAAGACTTGATTGAATTGAAGAAAAAGACCACCACTTATCAGGTAGACACTACTGAGCCCAGCAGTGACTCTGAAGTTAAAACTTTAGATCCCCAAGATGAGACAAAATTAGTCAATGGACAAATTGTAGAAGCTACTGAAAGAATTATCTTGGACGACGACAAGCCAGAGAGGACTACGTAAATCAGCGCAACACTGGATCCAATCCTTAAACAGGAACTAGTTATATTTCTGAGGTAACAAAGAAATGTATTTTCATGGAACCATTAGGATATGCCTGGGATTAATCCCAATTTCCTCTGCCATGAGCTCAACATCAATAAGGACGCCAAGCCGATTAAGTAGAGGCGCAGGGTTTTGAAAAAAATCAAGTTATTCAGGAAAAGGTGGAAAAGCTTCAAAAAGCTCAATTTATTGAAGATGTTAAGTATCCAACCTAGTTAGCCTACGTTGTAATGGTCAAGAAGAAGAATGATAAGTGGAGGATGTGCGTGGATTTCACTGATTTAAATAAAGCTTGCCCAAAAGACCATTTTTCTTTGCCTATAATTGATCAATTGGTGGATGCTACGTCGGGACATGAGCTCTTAATCTTCATGGATGCTTATTCTAGGTACAACCAGATTAATATGAAACTAAAAAATAGGGAAAGCATAACTTTTATCATCAACCGAGGAACTTATTGCTATAATGTAATGCCTTTTTGGCTCAAAAATATCGGAGCGACCTATCAGAGGTTGGTGAACAAGGTATTTGAAGATTATATAGGCAAAAACATATAGGTTTATATTAGGGGTGGAAGCGGTACGAGTTTTTATCGTACCGTACCATTTTGGTCCGAAAAAATATGGTTTTGGTTTCATATATTAAAATACCAGAAATCGGTCTTACCAAAACCGAAATTATCGCAAAAAAATTGGTTGGTTTTGGTTTTCATATTTAAAAAATCGATTTACCAAAATTACCGTACCGAATTTACCGAAACCAGAAAAAATCGTACCGAAATTAACGTACCGTACCGAATTTATCAAAATTACCGAAACCAGAAAAAAGTTGGTTTTAGTTTTAATATTTAAAAAAGTTGGTTGCTTTTATTTTTGTTTTTTTGGGAATTTAGTGTTGTTTACCGAAACTAGAAAAAATGGAAACAAAAAAAAAACAGAATTTACCGAAACCAGAAAAAACCGAAATACCGGCCGGTTTGGTTTTGGTATTGATTTTGGTGTACCGGTTGGTAAACTGGTACGGTTTGGTTTTACCATTCAGAGTTTGGTTTTGGTATTGGTATCTACTATTTACCGACCAAACCGTACCGCTTACACCCCTAGTTTATATGGATGATATGTTGACAAAAAGCAAGAAGGCTTCGGATCATATCAGGGACCTCGGTCAGACTTTTGATCAGCTTGAAAAGCATCGGATGAAGTTGAATCCCACCAAATGTATATTTAGAGTCCAAGAGGGAATGTTAAAGCTAATACAGCAAAGATCAAAGCTTTGATAGAAATGCAGTCGCCAATTTGCAAGAAAGATATATAAAGGCTCACTGGAAGAGTGGCAACTTTAAACAGATTCATTTCTCGGGAAACAGATAGATGCTTACCATTCTTTAAGGTATTGAGAAAAACTTTTGAGTGGAATGCATAATGTGAATAAGTGTTCCAAGAATTGAAGAAGTACCTAGGGTGTCCACCTTTATTTTCCCGACCATTTTTTGGGAGAGAAATTATACTTACACCCGGTAGTTTCTGAATCTGCAGTTAGCTCGGCCTTGGTTAGATTGAATAATGGGATCCAAAAAATAGTTTACTACACTAGCAAAGCATTCAGGGGAGCCGAGATTAGGTATCCACGCTTAGAAAAGTTAGCCGTAGCACCCATTAAAGCCTTCAGACATATAAAGCCCTATTTCCATGCACACGCTATAGTAATGTATACTGATCTACCTCTTCGGCAAGCATTCCATAAGCTTGAGAAGTCATGTAAATTGATGTACTGGGCAATGGAGCTAGGAGAATATGACATTATCTATGAACTGAGGTCTTCATTGAAAGGCCAAGATTTAGTAGATTTTATTACTGAGTTCACCTATTCAGAGATCCCCGACTAACAAAACTTGCCTGCCGAGCAGACTTCTAAAGAAAATAGCTCACCTCAAAATCAAGCTGAAATTACTACTGATCAACTTGAATCATCGAGAACTCAGGAAAAGGCTTATAAATACGTTGAGGAGAGCAAGAAAATATTCCATCATGGAGTTCTATCTAACGAAAGCTTCGATAATGATATCCCGTTGTGGAATTTGTACGTTTATGGTTCTTCATGTGCGATTAGAAGTGGAGCAGGTATAATACTCAATACTCCCGATGATATTAATGTTGAATATGCACTTAGTTTTCAATTCAAAGCATCAAACAACGAAGCAGAATAAGAAACTTTGATAGTTGGACTAGATTTGGCCCATTCATTAGGCGCCGAGCAAGTAATGGCGCACAGCGATTCACAGCTAGCGGTCGGCCAAGTGCTTCATTTATATGGACTCAATGGAGAGTTAATGACCAGATACTTTGCCAAGACCATGGAAGTTATTTCTAATTTTCCAGCCATGTAAATGAATAGGATCCCTAGAATAGCCAATGCCCTAGAAAATGAACTTGCTCGGATAGCTTCAGCAAACAGAACTGAACTCAGACGCATCATCCCGATAAACATCCTAGCCAATCGGAGCATTGACAAGGATTTAATGGTTAATTTCATTACTGTAGATTTGGGACCTTCTTGGATGGACCCAATCAAAGCCTATATTGAAGATGGAATCATGCCACCTGATCTCAAAGAGGCTAAGAAGCTCCCGTATAAAGCAACAAGATATGTATTGGACAAAAGGGCTTTATACAAAAGGGGATTAACGATCTCCTTGATATGCTATGTTCATCCAATGGAGGTGGAAGATTTGATCAAAAAGGTGCACGAAGGTTCTTGTGGAGCTCATTCCGCTAGTCGGTCATTGCTTCAAACAATCAATACTTAAGGATATTACTGGCCGACTATGAGGGTAGATTATAAAGCCTTTGCCCAAAAGTGTGACAAGTTCCAGAAGTTCCTTGCCATTCATTAAGCACCCAATGATGCTCTTGCACCAATAACTTCATCTTGGCCATTCTCTTTTTGGGGAATTGACATAGTTAGCCCACTGCCGACCACCAAAGGTAGGTTCAAATATTTGATCGTTGTTGTTGATTACTTTACCAAATGGGTAGAGGCAGAACCATTGGTAGACATACCTTATGAGAAGGTGTGTCAGTATATTTAGAAGAACATCATATTCAGATATGGGCTACCATATGCCTTCATTACGGATCATGGAACTCAATTCGATAAGAAAGAGTTTGAAGCATATTTTGTTCAATCTACAATCCATAAACTCCATTCTGTACCAGGCCATCCTCAAAGTAATGGTCAAACAGAAGTAACAAATTGAACTTTGCTCAACGGACTGAAGAAGAGGCTTGATGTTATTAAGGGCAACTAGATTAATGAGTTACATTATGTTCTTTAGGCTTACAGAACAACACCGAAAATAGCAACTGGGGAGACACCTTACATGCTTGCATTTGGGACTGAAGTCATTGTTCCAGCCGAGATAGGCCTACCAACTCACCGGGTGCTGAATTTTGATTCTCCAACTAGTGACTTGATGCGATGACTAGATCTATAATTATTGGAGGAAGTTTGAGAATATACTGCCCTAAGAAACACTGCATACCAACATAGATCTGCTCCCTTCTCTAATAAAAGGGTCAAGCCGACCAATCTCAAAGCAGGCGATTATGTCCTTAAGAAAGTTATCTAGAAGAATAATAAGCTTGAGGCTAATTGGCATGACCCATATCGTATTTCAGCAGTCATCCGACCAGGAACTTATCGGTTGGAGACTTTGGAAGGGAAGAGTTTAAAAACCCCTTAAACACCGAGCACCACCGAAAGTATTATCAATGATTAAAGGGATTGTAATAGTTGTATTTCTTTATGTTCAAAGTAACTATTGGCCAATTTTGAATAAAATTTTGATTACGGTACCTTTAAAATTTTTCGATTTTTTTTGGAGTACGGGCGATATACATCCCCCAGAAATACCAAGTACAACTATCTCTTGGTCTTTAGCTCTTTTTGATCAACAATACATACATACTTAATCAGGTTGAACTTATTTGCCAATCAGCAGAACACACTTAATCAGGTTGAACTTATCTATCGATCAGCAGAACATACTTAACCAGGTTGAATTTATTAAATTCTAGATGCGCCAACAACTTAATGTACAATTGGTTTTCCCTACAGATTTACTCCATGTATGACTTCGTATGTAAAATTCACAAAGAAGAAGTAATTATTACTTCATGTATGATCTTGTATTAACAAGTCACGAACAAGAAATACTTCCCGATAAATTTTAATAGGGATACATTCCTCGCACATGGTCGGCACTACTAATTTACTTCATATATAACTTCGTCTTTGGCAAGTTAAGAACAAGAAGTCTATAAAACTTCGTATACAACTAAAATAGTTACAAACAAGTTTTAGCCGACTAAATTAAATGTAGGAAGACATGTAAATGTTCCTAATCATTGGAATACAAACATATATTCCTCATACACTTGGTCACCACTGACAACTAATGGTAAACTTAGATCAATATATCTAGGTGCATTAGTATAATCTATGGTATTATAATCACAACCACTGATAATTACTACTAAACTTGGATCAATATATCTAAGTGCATTAGTAGAATCAATGGTATTACAATCGTAAGTTGACTGATATAGTAAATAATCAAGAGTTAACAACACATGATTGTGGATTTTCATTTATATAAATTGTATTACATTAAAATGAATAACACAAAAACAGACAAGCTATTCAACAGGACGTTTTCCTCGAGCTTTGGAAGTTGGCTGAGTTGGCTGCACTTTCTCCATTCCAGCAGGAGGGTTATCCAAAGTATAGGGCGGATTAATAAAGTTAAAATTTCTCAACATTTTTTAGTTGTTGCTTCTCGGCACATTAAGAAGATGAGGGGGACGAACTATCTCATGAACATCATTTAAACCATAGTCTCCCAAGTATTTAATGATCAGGCATTGGGGAATAGCATCAACATGTATCCATGAGGTGTCCAGCTTTAAGGGAGGATTATCACAATCTAACAGACCAGGCTTGTTCTAATACGACAGTTGGCTATTACGATCATATTTCAGCAAAGTCAAGCAGTTGGTCCATCCCCATTTATAGCCTTCATAATGGGTATGAGCAAGGTGATCGTCTAAATGGACCAGAGCTTTATTATAGCCTTCCATCCACACCTCTCTAGGTTATTTATAAAATTGAAAGGTTAACCTTTCAACTTGGTGTTGAAGTTTTTTTAAAACATCATCATTCACCTTTAACTGTACAGATTGGTCAACAATGGCTTTGTCCTTAGCTTCCAATTTTGTAGACAATTCAGCAATAGCTTGACCCTTCGCTTTCTGCTGGGCAGCTTGGTCGGCCAATATTTTTTGAGTCCTAGCCTCATCGCCAGTTGGTCGGCTCGTCCTTTATTGTCTTGAAGTTTGCCTAGGTTTGGATCTCTTCCAAGTTTCAAGTTCTTCCATCAACCTGGCATTTTTATTCTTCAAAAAAGTCACCTTCATCGGCACCACTGACAGAAGATTGTTTCAAGGTAACCAATTCATTACGGAGTTTATTATTTTCTTCCTCCAAGAGCTTAGTACTATCCCTGGCTTCATCAATTTCATGCCTCGATAATAATTCTTTTCTCCTATACACAGAAACATATTTTTTCTGCTTCTCCTTAAAACCCCAGCCTTCATTCAATGCCTTGTACTTGGCCTTATAATCGGCTTGCAATAAAGTTTTGCTTTCATTATGATCTTCTTATAAGTCTTCATTCATCTCGTAATAAGCAACATTATGTGCCACAGCCCTGATTAGCAATCCATAGACATGAATATATATTTCTTTAGCTTTCTCAGACACATCTAGACCATGTATGCTGATCAAGTCTTCTTCGAATAAATCAATATGGACAACTTCTAAGAGGTCTGTACTTCGCCTGAGTAAGTCGGATTCAGCAAAAAATATAGCTTGCTTCCTAGCATCAAACTAAAATTTACAAATGTAAATATGGGAGTATAATTACTGAACAACTATAACATAAATATGATAATTCATTCAGCCAAGCAAGAAGAGCCAAAAAAATGATAAGTACAAAACATACAGCATGAAACTTCAAATGATTCCATTGACAATCAAAAAGGTGTTACAACTTGTTCTAGACCTATTACATAGTAGAGAAATATGAAAAAAAGAGAACAGGGAGTTAAACCTTCTCCTTATCCTGGGCATTACTTCCAGAAGGTTGGTCGACAGAAAGGAAAACTTCATTAATGGTCTTCAATGTAGACCCAACATGCTGAAGGGAAGATTCCCCATATCCCTCCTCATCATCAAATTCTTCCTCCAAGTTGGGAGGAGAACCTGGATCATGCCTCGAAAATAGTTCAGACTCTGTTGGGGTGCCCACCTCCTTAAGTGCCTCTAACCAACCATCCTTTAAGGATTTCTTTCTCGTAAACTCTATCTGAGTAAAGGCTGCCATAAATGCCTTATCTCATCCCTTGTTGAATGAGTCTTCTTTGAGCTTCTTATTTTTAGCCTTTTCAGCGGCCAACTCATAGGACATACCGGTAACTTTTTCCTCAATAGCTTTCAGGATACCCTCACTTGTAACTAGTTTTTCCTCGGTCGACGTGACCTTCTTCTCAGCAGATAGTAAATTGGCCTCAATTGTAGCCAATTTATCTTAAGCAGTTGTTAAACTGGTCTCTGCAGTAACCAATTTTTCCTTAGTAAGAGTGACTCTATTTATGGACTTCTGCATCTCCTCATCCCAAGCCTTCTGCTTGGACTCCAACAATTGCTTTGAAGCCTCAACAGACTTCCTCAAACCCTCAAGGGCCTCTTAAACTTCTCCACTAGAAGAACGAACTTTCTCGTCCTTCTCAAAAATCTGATTAAAGTTTGCTAAAAACTGCATAAAAAATAATATCAAATTATAAGGGGTGTCAAAAAGGAAGAGGTATCAAGAGGTGACCAATAAAGAAAAAGTGATTACCATTGCCAAACTTTGGCAAGCATTCTCTTCTAACTTCAGTTTTGGCAGAAGGGCAAGAGTTGCTCTGTCAGCAGCACGAGTTCCAGTCTTAATCAATTTCCTGGAAACAGCAAGATGGATAGAGATGGAGGATGACTCAACAAGAGTTAAATCTTTCTAAATCTCTTTGACCAATTCTTGGTCGGCAGCAGAACTCTTTTCAACTTTCTTCTCGGGCAAGCCTCTCTTCAACCTCCTAAATTGAGGAGCATCAGTATTTATTTCCTCAGAAATGATGACCTAAGGAGCTTTATCTTTCTCAGAAGCTTTGGACACTTTCTCTGGCTTTTTAGTTGTCATGACAGCTTTCTTGGAAAGATGAGATAAGACTCCAATGATCAAGTTGGGGATTTTCCTCTTTTTCGTGGCAGTAAGTGGAGAGGAGGGAATGGTAAAAATTTCTAAAGACTCAGAAGATGAAGAGGCTCCCAAATCCTTCTCTGCACCAGCAGATTCTTTATTATAGGAGGTAGGAATTGGCTCTTCCTCGAGATTAATTGGATCAACAACTGTTGACGTTATGGGTCGAGCAATAAAAGAAGTTATAGAGCTCCTGTACTGCAGCAGACAAAAGGCAGATCTGGTGTGTTCCTCACAAATTCACTGGTAGATGCTCCAAAGGAACTTCAACTCACGAATGTTCATGTCCTCTTCTTTACGATACTTCTTCTTGCTCTCAATTGTGTAAAAAAACAGGAACGAGACAAGAATTAATTAATTAATTAGCATATCATCAAGCAGTTGGTAAACAATGAACATAAGAATTATGCCACGACCCACTTGAGGACACTTGGGGCCGTCATACACTTCCCTAGTTTGTAAAGGAGCATGTTTCCAATTTTTAACAATAACTCCATAATCAAAGTAATCTTTATTAGAGTTCGAAAAATTAACAACTAAGGCCCTATTCACAAACCTAGTCTACAAATAATATGTATTGTCACTAGTAACCCAATTATAACAGAACATCAGTTCAGGGATTCCAACATAGGTCCTATAAATTTGATTCAACCTATGAATCTTATTTACTATCTTCCAAGTATTGGGGACTATCCAAACTGGAAAAATGTTAAAATACTGGCAAAAATCTAAACAAAACTCGTTGTTAAAATATTTATATGAAGTCGTTAGTAAACTCGTTGGAATTCTCGTTCGAACAACCCTTTCGTTCGAACGATGTTCTAGTGGCCAAATAGGGAACTCGTTGGCAAACACGTTCAAACGACATTCTCGTTCGAACGACACACTTGTTCGAACGATAATGTCAAACAAAAAACCATAAAGCTGAAAATTTTATTTTTATCTCAGAAACTTTTTTTAAAGTTTTCAAGAAACCTTCTGAAAATAAACAACAGTTTAAACAAAATACACCCATATAAATATTGTTCCAAGCTCCTATATATATATTAAAATGCATTCATACCTTAGGAGCAATGGAACCATGTTGATGACGTAGAAACGAGGCACAAAACACATGGCATTTGATGAAGCTTTAATATCTTGGTCGTTACGTCTTCAACTTTAGAATGTCATAGGCTTGAAGGATGGTCAAGAACTCTATCCTATGACTCAAACGTTTTTATCCGAAATTGAGCCAAAACTACAAAGGACTCAATTGGAAATTTGTGTCCTTACAAATCTCCCCCTTTAGTTATTCCGGGACAAAAACCAACAAAAATCCTAAAGGGCCGTCAAGCTCTACTAGACAAAAAAAATGCCCCACACAAAATAAAAATACATAGCTTGACTCAAACAACCCAAGGATCAATATCTTTGTCGAAGATGAAAGTGGCATTTAAAAGAATTCCTGCACACTTAAGCAAACTATCAAACGCATAGGGAATATCTAAATATTAAATGCAATTAAAAATAATTACTCCCACTAAATTAATTCTCCCCTTTATCAACTATGATCAACCTAAGAAGATAGCGCTCTCCCCCTAAGTTAAGTCTCCTAAACTTAGATAAGATTATAATAGAGTTAAATACCCCTATCATTATCCCCCTTTTTGTTCAGGAATAGACAAAGGATAAAACTAATTCAAACATGATGCATAGAGTGATAGGAACATGAAAGCATATAGGCAACAAAAGCATAACTAATCCAACAAATAATAACCAATACCAACTAAGATACAAGAAAATGATACCAATATGATACATAAAGTATTAAGCATGTGATATCAACAAAGAATGCAACAAGTTAGATACCAATTATGAATTAAAGCATAGATGGACTAGAAAGCAAGACAAAGACAAAAAAATATCATATATATACATAGACTAAATATACCAATAATGCTCATGCACGTATATATAAATATAAACACACAAATGACAAAAAATAAAATAAGCTTTTTACACTCGTATGGTAAAAATGTGTCATATGGAAACAGAAGAGCTGGGGTATGAACTAGAAACAATTAAATTTATACTCAACCACTTAAAACATGTTCACGGATTTCTCATTTGATTTCAAACTTCATCACATTTGAATATAACCTCATGTGACAATATAAATTTAACTCAATGAACAAACATACACAATGCATACAAGCCTAGCATGTTGATGATTCTACAAACCAATAGACTCAAGACATTGAAAGCGTAACTAGGATAAAACGGACATTATGCAAACCGTTGATATACCATCCAATCTCCCTCAATAAGCATATATTATTTATGAATGAATATATCAAATAAAAACAAGGCCTTGGCAATTATTTTTCTTTTTAATGCAATATTTTATTTTTTTAGACCTTTGGACCACGTATTTCTTTTAGGTCCATTCAAATGGTGGCTTACTATTCACAAAGGATAATAATTCCTTTCTGAGCCCTTCCCCATGCACATTTATATACATCATTTTGTATATTTCACACAAATCTCACGTGCAACGGATTTTGACATGCACTAGTCCTCCTAGGTCACAAATATGTAGATGACAAAGTTGGTAGGAGAACACCTCACAAATTTCAAAAGAGCTCGTGCATGTGTGAATTGAGGCATATAAAAATAGAATCCATTTAAGCAACACAAAATACTATTAAAGAACATAATAAGGATTGACACTCTAAACCAAAAGTTCTAGCCACATGGGAGCGAAAAAAGATGGGATTCTAACACAAGTGTATGCCCCATAAAGTGTGTCAAACTAAAATTACAAAAAAATCTTTTTGAGTTTTTGACAATTTTAACCAAAAATAAAAATATTTACTCAAAAGACACACAAAAATCATTTGTATTTTTCATAAAGCCTAAATTACTAACAAGGTAAAACACAAATGATGAACAAAAATCTTTTTGTATTTTTCATTTCATGCAAACAAAAATTAAAGAGGTATAATACAAAAGATAAACACGAATAATTACTCTAGCATGTGATTAAGCATGGAGCATAGACTAGAAAATGATTAAATAAGCATACATTTAGCATGAAAATATAGCATGAATTACAAAAGCTAAAGTATGTAAATAAAACTAACACATTCAACCTTTAGATTTTGCAAGGGAGGAAGCATGTGAAAGTAAATGAGAATAAAAAATCCTATCTTGTAAAGCTACCAAGTCGGATCTCCTAACCCAAACCAATGACGAATGACTATCTCGGGGTGTAGGAATCTTGGCTACCTCGGTTGCCTTACGTTGGGATTTTCTAGGACCTCGTTTAAGATCAAAACAAAATTTCCTAAGATGACCTTTTCGACCACAATGAGAGCACCTAAAGACTCGGCGAAAAGACTTACCTAAGGAATGATCTCTAAAGGTTTTCCTAGGCGATTCTCCTAAAACATTGGTTTTGGCTTTATGAGTTGATTCATTACAAGTATTGAAGCCAAAACCACAAGTGTCATTCTTTATTTGGATTGTGCCTAAGATTTTATCTAGTTTTTTGGACCTACACTCCAAATCAAATTTTACATTACTAGAGTCTTTTAATTTATTTTCTAAGTCTAAAGTATTAGACTCTAATAAGACATTTCTCTCTTCAAACTCGAGAAGCTCCTTTTTTATTGACTCCATTAGACCTCTAAGACTATCTCTCTTACCTTCTATATATTCAAGCTTCTCACGAAGAGCTCTCTCTCGTGTTCTAAAGTCTACCACTAACGCACTATCATCAACGACCTTGACACGCTCTTTTAAACTCGCTTCTAACTTCAAATTTTCTCTTTTTAATTTAATAGATTCTTCATAAAGTTCTTAAAAAGAATTTTGAAGTTCACTCACATCAACCTCATTTTCACTTTCACTCACTCTCTCTTTCTTCTTCACTCTCACTACCATAAAAAATAAGGGAATCATAAACTTTGACCTTGGAAGTGTCATGTGTTAAAATTTCATCAATATAAGAAAGCTCACTATCACTCACATGACTAGCCATAAAAGCCACAATGTTGGGCTTAGTGGAGGAATCGGGCCCCTCTTCATTGTCACTATCACTAAGGATTGCATTAAAAGAAATTGGTTGCTTACCCTCTCTCCTTCGTTTAGTGGGGCACTCAAAAGCCCTATGGCCATACCCTTTACAACCAAAACACCTATTTGACTCGTCCCTATTTAAATTTTCATTAATTATTTTAGGGATCTTCTCGGCTTTGTCATGCGTAGATTTTTCAAATTTCTTAAAATCATTTTTAAATTTATCTTTGTTCAATTTAAGAAATTTTTGAAACTTTCTAGCAAACATAGCCATATTTTTCGAGTCACTATCACTTCCACTCTCTACTACTTGTTTTTCTTCCTTTCGGGCTTTCAAAGCAACGCCTTTATCTATTTTCTTTTCAGTTTTAGAGGGAAACATGTCTAGTTCATAGGTTTGTAAATCACCTACGAGCTCTTCTAATTTCGTAGAGGCTAAAGTGGGTAAAGAATTTAAAACAGCCACTTTCGAAATAAATCTATCGGGTAGGGACCTTAAAATTTTCTTTACTACTCGGTTGTCAGGTATTTTCTCTCCCAAATTAAAAGATGAATTAACAATATCGGAAAGTCTAGCATAAAATTCATCAAAAGTTTATTTTTCGTTCATTTTGATGGTTTTAAATTGAGTGGTGAGATTTTGGAGTTTAGAACCTTTAACGACACTAGTACCTTCATGAGTGATTTGTAAAATATCCCAAGCTTCTTTAGCGATTTCACACGTCATAATGCGAAGGAATTCATCCGGTGTGACAGCGCTAAACAAGGCATTTAAACCACGAAAATTAAAATTTGGAAGTTTAAATTCATTCTCACTCCATCTATCGGCGGGTTTGGGAACACGCTCATTATCTACTAAATGTGTAGGTGAGGACCACCCATTAATAACGGATAACTAAACTCTCTCGTCGATAGATTCTAGTGCCGATTTCATCCGCACTTTCCAATACGTGTAATTAGAACCATCGAAAATAGAAAATTTTGAAAACAGGGAAAATTCTATTTTTAGCAAAAATATTTAAAGGATCTTAAACGCAATAATTTAGCGATCCCGCTCTGATACCAATTTGAAAAGGATGGCCCCCCAATTTTTACAATCTTTACTACAAAAAGTTATTTCCTTTTTATTTAAATTTGCGAAAGCGAAAGATGGTTCAATTAAATATACGCACACACCAAATTTTAATTTCTTTCAAATTAAAATTAAACCAAGTGAAATAAGATTAAATCCACACATATTTTAATTTCACTTAAACCAAATTAGTTTAACTTAAGTCCTAGAAATTAGTCTAACAATATTAATTCATTTTAGCAAATTAGGCCAAACCAAATTTTATCAAATTAAAGAAAGTGACTTGAACTAAATTAATTTAAACACTACCCAAATTCATTTTGCACATAAGTAGTGATTTAAACCAATTTTATCTTTTTACCTAAGCATGCGTTCTAGGTAAATTATGCAAAAGATAAAATAAACAATTAATCACTACGCCGCGATGTACGAGAAAAAACCCACAACGGGAAAAAACCTCGGACGGCCCTAGCCTTAAGTCCACTAAGTATGGTATTTTACAAGTACATGACACGAAAGACTTACAACACTCGACTTGACTCCTTTCAAGCCCCGATGCTCCTTCTTGTACTGACCTCTGCTTAGTTGACAATCCCGGACTCTACCAGAACCTTGAAAACCACCAATGAGGCTCTAGAAAACAACCGTCAACCACATATGGTGCCTTTCACCACATGAGAATGCCGCAGCTAAAACACGTACTTCTTCTTTATGGGATGTAGAAGGAAACCCAAACGAACTCTTCAAATGGTAGAGTAAAAATCGGTGCCAAACACTCCAAGCAAGATGCATATATATTGAAACTTGGAATAAACAATATGGGTGAAAACAAGAGTGTTTAATGATTTTTTCTTTAAAAAATGCACACTCAAAACTTGAGCTTTTTCTTGGAAAATTGAACTCACAAAACTCTCTCTTCGATATGGAATATTATGAAAAAGTTATATAGAAAAAATTGGTTCCCGCACTTAATAATTCTGGCAAAAATATAGTGGGGTAAAGTAGTGGGAAACATGGAAAAACTGTTCAAAATTACCAAATAAACTGTTTCCGCCAAATCTTGTTCGAATGAGATTTTCGTTCGAATGAAGTCTCGTTCGAACGACTCTTCTAACGATGTTCCAGTGTATTAAAATATGAAGTTGTTAGTAAACTCGTTGGAATTCTCATTCGAACAGCCTTTTCATTCGAACAACAATTCGAACGATGTTCCAGTGGCTAAATAGGGAACTCGTTGGCAAACACGTTCGAACGACATTCTCGTTCGAACGACAAACTTGTTCGAACGACAATATCGAACGAAAAACCAGAAAACTGAAAATTCTATTTTAACCCAGAAACTTTATTTTAAAGTTTTCAAGAAACTTTTTGAAAATAAACAACAGTTTAAACAAAATACACCCATATAAATATTATTCTAAGCTCCTATGTGTGTGTGTGTGTGTGTGTGTGTGTGTATATATATATATATATATATATATATATATATATATGTATATATATTAAAATGCATTCATACCTTAGGAGCAATGGAATCCTGTTGATGACATAGAAACGAGGCACAAAACACACGGCATTTGATGAAGCTTTAATATCTTAGCCACTACGTCTTCAACTTTAAAATGCCATAGGCTTGAAGGATGGTCAAGAACTCTATCTTATGACTCAAACTTTTTTGTCTGGAATTGAGCCAAACCTACAAAGGACTCAATTGGAAATTTGTGTCCTTTCAAATTCAATCTCTTATATTACTTTACTCATCTAGTAATGTTCAATATATAATCACTAACTCTCGTCACGCTTGTAATTATTTATTATAAAATCTGGATCAACATTAAATTAATTTATTTAAATTAAATTTAATAAATGCCTAAATTAAAAGCCATAAAAATACGGGGTATTACATACTTCCCCCTTAATAACAGAATTTCATCTCGAAATTCAGAAAATAAGGCATACCTGGTAAAAACAAATCTGGGTAGTTTTTGCGCATATCTGCCTCGCGCTCCCAAGTGGATTCCTCCACGTTATGATGCTCCCACTGGACCCGTACAAGTGGATCTACCTTTGACCTCAATCTCCTCTCGCTATGGTCTAGGATAGCCGCTGGTCACTCCTCATAAGAACTATCGGGTTGTAAGTTAATCTCCTCTATCGTAATGTGAGTGTGGGCCATATCATCCCGAAGATATCACCTCAATGACGATATGTGGAACACATCATGAATTCGGTGCAAGTGCTCCGACAATCCTAATCTGTATGCCACCCTTCCTACCCTCTCGATAATGGGAAATGGTCCTACATATCTCGAATCCAATTTCCCTTTCTGTTTGAACCTTATTACTCCCTTCACAAGAGACACTCGCAGTAATACTTGGTCTCCCATGCCAAACTCCCTGAAAGACCGTTATGCATCGGCGTAGCTTTTCGGCCTATCCTGGGATACCCGAATGTGACTCCTGATTAACTCGATTCTGGCTGACGTGTCCTGAATCACCTCTAGTCCGAGAAACTTATTGTCCCCCACCTCTAGCCAACAAGCGGGAGAACGATAATGTCTGCCATACAAAGCCTCAAATGGGGCTATGTCGATCGTAAACTGATAGGAGTTATTATAAGCGAACTCCACCAATGGAAGATACGGCTCCCAACCCCCTCCAAAGTAAATGACACACATGAGTAGCATATCCTCCAGCATCTCATTAGTACGCTCAGTCTGTCTATCTGTCTGCGGGTGATAAGTTGAACTCAATTTCAACTCTGTACCCATAGCCTCTTAAAAGCTCTCCCAGAAGCGTGACATAAAAATCTTGTGTCTATCAGACACAATATCCAGGGGCCCCCTATGCGATCTCACTACTTCGAAAATAAATAACTGCGCATAGGGGTCCGTAGTGTAGTCTATTCGTATTGACAGAAAGTGAGCTATCTTGGTCAACCGATCTACTATTACCCATATAAAATCGTGACCCTATTGTGACGTAGGCAGACCGGTGATGAAATCTATGGAAATGCTCTCCCATTTCCACTAGGTATCTCCAACGGCTGAAGTAATCCTAGCTGTCTCTGGTGGTCCACCTTTACCATCTGACAGGTGGTACATTTGGAAACGAACTCTGCAATGTCCTTATTCATCCCACTCTACCAGTCTTGCCACCTAATATCCTGGTAAATTTTATCCCCTCTGAGATGTACTGTAATTTTGGACCCGTGTGACAGCATCATCACTGCGTGACGTAAGTCTTCTCCCTTCGGGACCACCAATCTCCTATTAAACCGTAAACCTCCATCCGTACTCACTGAATAGGACTCAGCACCCTCAACTAGGAGTTGTGCAATCTCATCCTGACAAAACATATCAGTTTCTTGGGCCTGGATCACCCTCATAATAATCTCTGGCATGATCGTTATCATAGATACAAAGGATCGGTCCACTGTGTCCTGGTGTCCCAACTCTTTCCACTTCGCCTTCCATACTTCTTCTACCTCACCTACCGGCCTACGGCTTAACGCATCAGCAACTACATTAGCTTTCCTCGAAAGGTACTGTGTTTCGAACTGGTAGTCTTTCATAAACTCCAGCCACCTGCGCTGACGCATATTCAACTCCCGCTGAGTGAACAAGTATTGCAGTGACTTGTGGTATGTGAACAAGCAAAACTTCTACACAAACAAATAATGCTTCCTAATCCATAATGCAAACACGACCGCTGCTAACTCGAGATCGTGGGTGGGGTAATTTCTTTCATGAGGCTTAAGCTTACGAGAGGCATAAGATATAGCTTGCTCCTCCTATTGAAGTACACCCCCGAGTCCCGATAAAGAGGCATCAGTATACACTAGGTACTCCACCCCCGGCCTGGGTAATGTAAGAACTGGAATCGAAGTCAACTTATCCTTTAGCTCATCAAAAGCCAATTGACAAGCGTCATCCCATATGTACGATACCCCCTTGCGAGTCAGAGTCATCAACGGACCCGCTATTTTAGAAAAACCTCAAATAAACCGCCTATAGTATTCGACTAACCCCAAGAAACTACGCACCTCTATCGGTGTTGTGGGTTGTCCCCACTCCATCACTACTGACACTTTGCTCGGGTCCACGGATATCCCCGATTCTGACACAACATGCCCCAAAAACTGTACCTCCGGTAACCAGAATCCTCACTTCTCATACTTGGCATACAGTTTATGCTCTCGTAGAATCTGAAGAACCCGTCTTAAGTGCTCGGCATGCTCCTCCTCTGTCTGTGAATAAATCAGTATGTCATTGATGAAGACGATGATAAACTGATCTAAGAACCATCTTAACACTCGATTTATCAAGTCCATGAATAGGGATGGAGCATTTGTCAGCCCAAATATCATGACCCAAAACTCATAGGACCCATATCTCGTTAAAAAGCAGTCTTTGACACATCCTGCCCCCTAATTCGTACTTGATGGTATCCCGATCTCAAGTCTATCTTTGAAAAGAAGGCAGATCCCCTCAGTTAGTCGAACAAGTCGTCGATTCGGGGTAACGGATACTTATTCTGTATCGTGACCTTGTTCAACTCTCAGTAGTCCACGCACAATCTCAATGAACCATCACTCTTTTTCATAAACAACATAGGAGCGCCCCAAGGCGAGGTGCTCCTACAAATGAATTCCTGGCATAACAATTGCTCAATCTAATCCCGCAACTCCCTCATCTCGTCTGGGCCATACGGTATGGTGCACGGGCTATCGGTCGAGTGCCCGACATCAAGTCTATAACAAATTCTATCTCTCTACTGGGGGGTAGGCTCGGTATTTCCTGGAACACATTTTAAAACTCACGAACAACCGAAATCGAATCCAGGGGAATCACAATCTCCGTAGAGGCCTCCTCCTCTATGTAGTATAAATGGGTGGACGATCCTCTCTCAGGGCGTGGCATCGCCACCAAAAATATCTCCTGAACAAGAATAGTAAAGATAATACTCCTACCAAAGCAATCTATCATGACCCTATAAGTCACTAGCCAATCCATGCCAATAATGGCGTCATGCTCATGCATATCTAAAACTAGCATACCCGTAGGTAGAATCAAGCTACCAATCTCTACACCTACTCCCCGACATATAAAGAAAATCAAATACCCATTCCCTAGTGATAAGTTTACACATGTCACTTTACTCTCTGTTGTGCTTAATAATTTCGTGGCTCGTGCAAAGCTAGTGGCCATAAAATAGCGTGATGCCCCAGTATCAAATAAAACACGCCCTATAGTGCCATGGATTGGAAATGTAGCCTCAATCGCGAGTGGCGCCTGTGGCGCTGCTGGCCGGTGGACGTTATAGACACATCCATATTGTAATTGCCCCTGCTGAGCGGGGGCTACTGGAATGGCTAGTAGGGCTGGCATCTGAGATGGTGCTGGGAGGGCAGCTGGGAAGAGCGGCCTCTACGGCTCATGATGGGCACCCTGCTATTGTGGGTCCCTATCTACCTCTGGGCAATCCTGGCGCCTATAACCATTCTTGCCACATTCAAAGCACCTGCCCCTGAAGTTTTTTCCCCTTTGTCCCGGCTAATCTCGACCTTGTTGGCCGTTACTGCCCCGCTACTGGCCTACTGGCCCTGCTGAAAACGCTGTTGGCCTTGATGGCCCTGTTGTTGACAATGTTAGCCCTGCCGCCCTGCTTACAAGAATGGCCTTGTCTAAAGCCCCCATATCCATGCCTGGAATCACCGAATCAAAATCGCTTAGCAGGGTCCCCCTGATCGAAAATTTGCTCACTTTGACGAATCTGCCCCTGAGCTGCTGGTGCCCCACCGGCACCACTACCTCTAGTCTGGCCCTATTGGCTGGACTCCTCTGCTCGCTTACTTCCATGCTAATAGAAGCGGTGATCCTGGCAAGGCAACATAATGTCATTGATCACATCAGTGTAAGTACTCAACGACAGATTTCTTATAAGATACTGACGAATCTTCCTGGCCAATCCATCCAAGAATATCAAGATTTTCTTATCTTCGGTAGGTGCCTCATTCAGCACTGTTGATACCAAAATTAATATGCTGATGTGGACGAATAAGACGAAGACACGTGTCAATCTACGTGGCACAATAGCATCGAGGAAGATCATTTCCCGACCAATTATGCTTATTTCCGAGCAACGAGAATACGTCGAGGAACTCTATCACACCGAGGAACTCTAACACACCGAGGAACTCTATAGCACCGAGGTACTCTAATGTTCCGAGGAACTCCTGATCAGCGAACAGCTATGGCGGTCCGAGCTGCATCTCGGTCGTATCATTAATTGCCAGATAATCAACAGTTCAGATATTCATTGAATGCTTATATTCTTGGCACGCATTCTGCATTAAATGTATTACCCTTTCATATGTATGTCATTTAATGTATCGAACCTTTCATGTACAGCCTCAAGGCTATAAATACCTTGTATCATCCTCATTCAGGGGGACCGGAATTTCTTGAGAGAATTTATAATCAAGAATTCCACAAACACTCAGCAATAACATAACAGTGGACGTAGGCTTTATTCCTAGCCGAACCACTTTAAAAATCTCTTTCTTATTTATTTATCTGTGATTGAATAATTAGAGCAATCTAGTTTTTTACATCAACAGATTGGCGCCGTCTGTGGGAAACGACTGTTATTATCGTTTTTCATAAAAATCATTTATCACCAATGGCAGATAATCCAGAATCCAGTAATCAAAATGTTGGAAATACTGGAAATCTTCCAAATCCATCTGCATCCCCAGATCTGGCTGGAATTATGACGAATCTGGCTCAAGGACAAACCGCCATGCAAGAATCTATGAGGCAACTCATTCAAACTCTTCAGGGCGGTGCACCTACCTATTCAGGGCAAAGGAGTGATCATAGGCAATCGCAATCTAGACGTACCGGGTCATATCGCAATGAGGAGTCTAATGATTCTTCTTATCAACCTGGGCGAACTTCATCGATACGGGCAACGGATACAGATCAACGTATCACTCTTTCTCCGGAGAGAACTAGCGCTTTGGAAAGATTAAGCAGGGTGTCTCCTTTCAGTCGGTTAGGACCAAGGAGGAACATGAGTCCACCTAGGGCTCCATCAAGAAGTTTTCGACCACCACCAGGTTTGAGAGAAGGATCTACACAATCGCGACCAACTACTCGTCGAGATAAATCTCAGGAAGCTACGTCAGAGCAATCAGTTGCTCGGACTAAGCGGCCCGAGGAAGGGAATGAAAATTCAACGGTTGGAAGATAGATTGGGAGAAATGGCTAAGGCAAGGAACCCCTTACAGAGAACTTTTGTTCAAGGAACACCTTTTGTGCAAGCCATTGTGGATTTCCCTACACCGTCAAAATTCAAAGCACCCGTAGTGACCCCCAAGTACGATGGAAAGACAGATCCCGTACTTCATATAGAACAATACCAAGCTGCTGCAGATATCTACGCTGTCCCTGATGAGATGAGGTGTAGAGCATTCTCAGGAACTCTTACCGGATCTGCACAGATATGGTATAATAATCTTCCTCGGGGTAAGATTTCAACCTTTGTTCAGTTAGCCGAATTGTTTATTGGCAATTTTTGTTTTGGAGCAAAGCCGGTAAAACGAGTAGCACACTTGCTAAGTGTTAGACAAAAATCAGGTGAAAGTACTAGAGATTACATAACTCGTTTCAATAACGAGAAGTTGGAAGTCATAGATTATGAAGAAAAGACAGCAATCACTGCTCTGATGAGTGGTTTGCTGCCTAACAAGCTATCCTACACTTTGGCCAAAGATCCACCTAAAAATATGTCGGAGTTGATGGCAAAGGCGGCCAAAATCATGAATGCCGAGGAGGCTATGGCTGCGAAGAAGAATATGGATAAAGAATTTAAAGTTGAGGTCGACAATTCTAAGAAGAAAGATCAGAAAGGTAATGGTGGTGATAAACATTCCAGGAATAACAGGATGAAGTTGGAAGTCCTAAAGAAGTATGATAATTATACTCCATTGAAAATGGGTATTAATCATGTTTTGGAAGAAATCAGGAATAACGAGGAAATCAAGTGGCCAGAGAAACTGAAGACAAATCCCGACCTGAGGAATAAAGACAAATATTGCGAGTTTCACAAAGATCATGGCCATATGACCAAAAATTGTATAGCCCTTCAGAACGAGATTGAAACACTCATCCGAAGAGGAAAATTATCAAAGTATGTAGATCGCAGAGGTGAAAGGAAGAATGATGATAGAACTAGAGAGAGATCTAGATCTCCTCGTCGTGCAGAGGATAAAAAGAAGAGGGACCATGAAGAGGATCCAGATGATGACCCCGATCTTCCCAAGAAACCAAGGAAACCTGAACGAGAGGTATTTTCCATACGTTTTGGGTCACTTGATTGTAATGTTATTACAGGAGGAGATGCAGGAGGAGGAGACCTTACTGCAGAAAGAAAAGCTTACCTCGGAGAGGCTCAAGCTTGTTCATACATTCAACGAATAAACCTGGCCGAGGATGATCGTCCGAGGAAGGTAAACAAAGAGAAGCTAGTGATTGGTTTTTCAAAAAACGACCTGGCAGGTGTTCTTTACCCTCATGATGATCCTTTGGTGATCAAAATGAGGATGAAGGATGTGATCATTTCAAGGGTGTTAGTAGACAATGGTAGTTCGGCAGACATCATGTACTATTCATGCTTTGATAGCTTGAATTTAAAATTATCTCAATTGGAACCTTATCACAGACCCCTTCTGGGTTTTGCTGGCGAGAAAGTTTTTCCACTTGGGACGATCAAGTTGGATATACTCATTGGAACTTGGCCTGCTTGTCGAACAGAAAGAATACGCTTCTTTGTGATGGATAAGAATGTGCAGTCCGCCTACAACATCATCATGGGAAGAGTTGGATTGAAGAAGTTCGAAGCAGTTCCATCTACAGTACATAAATGTTTGAAATTCCCAACGAATTTTGGAGTAGGAATTATGAAAGGTGATCAAAAAGTAGCTCGGGAATGCTATTATTTGTCTGCCGAGCAAGAAGAACTTGAAGAATCAAGGAAAAAGACTACTACTTATCAAGTGGAGGAGAGCACAGAAATTGAAACTCTTGACCCTAGGGATGAATCTCAACTCGTAAAAGGGCAGGTTGTGGAATCTACAGAAATTGTTATCCTGGACGACGAGCATCCTGAACGAGTAACTCAGATAGGATCGTCGTTGGATGTTTCAATAAAACAAGATTTGATAACTTTCTTGAGAAATAGGAAGAATACTTTTGCTTGGAGTCATGAAGACATGCCAGGTATAGATCCAAACTTTTTATGTCATGAGCTCAACGTGAATAAGGAGATCAAGCCTGTGAAGCAAAGAAGAAGAGTGTTTAGTCCCGAGAAGAACCAGGCCATACAAGAGGAGGTCGAGAAACTCCAGAAAGCCCAATTCATTGAAGATGTGAAATATCCAGATTGGTTGGCAAATGTGGTGATGGTAAAGAAGAAGAACAACAAATGGAGAATGTGTGTTGATTTTACTGATCTCAACAGGGCATGTCCAAAAGATCATTTTCCATTGCCCAGAATTGATCAACTAGTGGATGCTACCTCGGGACACGAGCTACTCAGCTTCATGGATGCTTATTCTGGCTACAACCAGATCAAAATGAAACCTGAAGACAGGGAAAGTACTTCTTTTATTACCCCAAGGGGAACTTATTGTTATAATGTTATGCCTTTTGGTTTAAAAAATGCAGGTGCAACATATCAGCGGTTGATGAACAAGGTTTTTATCGAACAAATCAGCCGCAATATGGAGGTCTATGTCGACGACATGCTCACCAAAAGCAAGAGAGCTGCAGATCATTTGGTTGACTTGAGTCAAACTTTTGATCAACTGGATAAATACCAGATGAAGCTCAACCCGACGAAGTGTACCTTTGGAGTACGAGAAGGAATGTTCCTCGGATACATCGTCAACCAGCGAGGTATTGAGGCAAATCCAGAAAAGATCAAGGCTCTTTTAGGGCTGCGATCTCCGACGACGAAGAAAGAAGTGCAGAGTCTTACCGGACGGGTTGCAGCACTCAACAGATTTGTATCCCGAGCAACTGATAAATGCCTCCCATTCATCAAAACACTGCGAAAAAGTTTTGAGTGGACTGATGAATGTGAGAAAGCCTTTCAAGATTTGAAGAAGTATTTGGGAGCCCCACCATTGTTGTCTAGGCCAATAACTGGAGAGACGCTGTACTTGTATTTGGCAGTATCAGAAAATGCAGTTAGCTCGGCATTGATCAGATTGGAGAATGGAGTCCAGAAGCCAATTTATTACACAAGCAAGGCCTTCCGAGGTGCGGAAATCAGATACCCAAAGCTGGAAAAATTGGCACTGGCATTAATTGAAGCAAGTAGAAGAATGAGGCCATACTTCCAGGCCCATACCATCATTGTGTATACCGACATGCCATTAAGACAAGCCCTTCACAAGCCAGAAAAATCAGGAAGATTGATGTACTGGGCAATAGAGCTCGGTGAATATGATATTGTGTATGAACCCAGATCATCGTTGAAGGGGCAAGCCGTGGCAGATTTTATAGCAGAGTTCACATACCCTGATACCCCCGAGGAGCAAAAGGTGCTTGCTGACCTACCTGTGGATGATACAGGATCAACAGACACAGATCCAAACCAACCAAGGTTGGTAAAAGGACTTGTGGATGTAGAAAAATCATCATATTCAAACCCCGACCAACTCCGGTTGGAAGAAGGGCGCGAACAAATGACCAACGAGGAATGAAGGATACCTGGGGATGATGAAAGAAAACAGATGATATTTCACCGAGGAACTCTAACAGATAAGAAATTTGAAGACGAGTTACATACATGGAGATTATATGTAGGTGGATCATCTTGCACGGCTGGTTGTGGAGCAGGGATTGTTTTAAACTCTCCAGACGATATTGACATGGAGTATGCCTTGAGATTCCAATTCAAAGCTTCCAATAATGAGGCTGAATATGAGGCTATGATAGCAGGTTTTCATTTGGCAAAAGTTATGGAGGCACGACAAGTAATTGTTTTCAGTGATTCTCAATTAATTGTGAATCAAATGATGGGAATAGATGCAGTGAAGGGAGAGTTAATGGTGAAGTACCATGCAAAAGTGATGGAGTTATTAACAGAATTTGATGCTATTCAATTGGTAAGGATACCGAGAATGGAGAATGCTAGAGCAGACGCATTGGCCCGACTAGCGTCAGCTACGCGCACCGAGCTGCGAAGAACAATACCAATTGAAGTATTAGAAAGTCGGAGCATAGAAGAAGATCTGAATGTGAAGATTATTACCCTTGATTTAGGACCATCTTGGATGGATCCTATCAGAGCATACATTGAAGAAGGAGAATTGCCGGAGGACAAACTAGCTGCCAAGAAATTGAAGTATAAAGTTGCTCGGTATGTGTTAACTAATGGTGTTTTGTACAGACGAGGAATTATGGCAGGTTCGCAGAGATGTGTGCATCCATCAGAAGTCAAAGAATTGATTGAAGAAATTCATGAAGGATCTTGTGGAGCTCATGTAGCAGGTCGGACACTTTTGCAAAGGGTAATGACACAGGGATACTATTGGCCGACGATGAGGGCTGATTGTATAGCCTATGCTAAGAAGTGTGACAAATGCCAACGTTTTTCCTCCATCCGAAGAACTCCACAGGCATTGTTGACACCCATAACATCACCTTGGCCATTTTCCATGTGGGGAATTGATCTGGTTGGACCACTGCCAACGACCCGAGGAAGGTTCAAGTATCTCGTCGTGGCAGTAGACTATTTTACTAAGTGGGTGGAAGCTGAACCACTAATTGATATGACGTACGAGAAGGTGTATCAGTTCATATGGAAGAATATCATTTGTCGATATGGTCTCCCCCACGCTTTCATCACAGACCATGGAACGCAATTTGATAATGAAGAATTTGCTGCCTATTATCATCAGTCAAACGTCTTGAAGTTTCATTCAGCACCAGGCCATCCCCAAAGCAATGGACAGACTGAAGTGACGAACAGAAAATTACTAAATGGGTTGAAGAAGAGGTTAAGTGAGGCTAAAGCAAATTGGATTAATGAGCTACAGTCAGTTTTGTGGGCTTACCGAACAACTCTCCGAGCAGCAACAGGAGAATCACCATATATGCTAGCATTTGGAAGTGAGGCTGTGATACCTGCCGAGTTGGGCCTACCAACACACAGGGTGTTAAATTTCAATTCTCCGATCAGTGATCTGATGAGAAGGATGGATTTGGATATGCTCGAGGAAGTCAGAGAAGAGGCAGCCATTAGGAATGCTGCTTATCAACAACGAACAGCTCTGTTTTACAACAAAAGGGTAAAGAAATGTGATCTAAAAGTGGGGGATTATGTGCTAAAGAAGGTCATTCAGAAGCAGAATAAACTGGAAGCAAACTGGCATGGACCTTACCGAGTTACAGAGGTTGTTCGACCAGGAACTTACAGAATAGCAACTCTAGAAGGAGAGGAATTTAAGAACGCATGGAATGCTGAACACCTGCGCAAGTATTATCAGTAATGTCAAATGTAAAGCATTTCTTTCATTATGAATAAAACGAAGATGTTTCGCCATTTTCTTTCTGGTTGAAAGTTTTTCGGGGAATACTAGTGTAATACACTACACAACAAAAGTGCTATAAGTAGCCAACCTCCTTTGGTTAGGAGGACAGCTCTACGGAGCAAAAGTGCTATAAGTAGCCAACCTCCTTTGGTTAGGAGGACAGCTCTACGGAGCAAAAGTGCTATAAGTAGCCAACCTCCTTTGGTTAGGAGGACATGCTCTAAGGAGCCAAAAAATGCTCTAAGGAGCCAAAAGCTTTAAGGAGCCAGAAAGTGTACACCAGCATGATCAACTACGGTTGGTAAGATAAAAATATACTCTCATATTACAACTTATGTTGGTCGGGAGGTAATATTATTATAATGAGTTCTTTGAAGAACAAAATGTTCAAAAAATACACCAAGTATAGTTGGTCGGGGATAAAAACCCAATAACTGTAGTTGGTCGGCGAGGACAAATTATTGATCTTAGTTGGTCGGACGCAATTTTATAATTAAACCAAGTATAGCTGGTCGGGGATAAAAAACCCATCAGCTGTAATTGGTCGACAAACATTATTCACCCACCTTGGTTGGTTGGAAACAGTTTGAACATTTTTACTCATTACTTTATTATTAAGTGATCGAGAAACATTACTAATACTTGTAACTTTTTATTAAGTTGCTTATTGAACAATAATATTGTTATCTTTTTAACAGATACATAGATACATATGTACAAATATAAAGGTGTTTGATAAACACAAGACTAACAAAATTGGCAAACAGAAAATGAAAATCTTTTCATTAATCTAGAATAAATTACAAGTTACAAGAAGGTACTAAATTGTTACATGGATATTACTATTCTATTGGTTTTTTGCCCTGTGCTTTAGAAACAGGTTCCTCGCCGGCAGGAGGGTCTTCTAGGCAAAGGGGAGAATTGATGAAATTAACATCTCTGAGCATTCTGACATTCATAACAGAAGGTGTATCCAAAAGATGCTCAGGACGAGATAATTCAACTTGGGAGTGAAGGCTATAATCACCAAGATATTTTGAAATTAGACTGCGAGGAATGGAACGAGCTGGGATCCATGCCATATCCAATTTGAAAGGTGGTACAGGCAAGTCTAATAATGATGGAGCATGATAGTCCCATAAAAAATGCCCTTGCTCCAACTTTAACACACCCAATGCATTTAACCATCCTTGCTTGTAATCTTCATTGTTAGCATGTTCAATGCGAGCACCCAGATGAACAAGAGCTTCATTATATCCTGCCATCCAGAATTCCCTTGGCTGTTTATGGAATTGGAAGGTTAATCTATCCAATTGTTCATGAAGGCTTTTGGCAAAGAGATCCTTGTTATGCAAGGCAGATTTCGTTGATGCCAGCTGATCTTCCAGAGACAGATTTTTATTGGACATTTCAGTCAGAGCACGGTCTTTTACTTTCAACTGGAATGCTTGAGTTTCCAGAGTAGACTGAGTGCGAGCCTCTTCAACATTTTGGCTGAGGACTCTTCCTCGCCCCCGAGAACCTCTTCCTCGTCCCCGAGCAGTTCCAGAAATGGCAGATCTTCTTAAGTCCTCCAGCTCTTGCCTTAGTTTGGCATTTTCGACCTCTAAGAACGAGAAGCCTTCATCAGTAACTGGTATTAATGCAGTAGAAGATGAAGCAGCAGATTCATATTGAGCCAATTTTTTTGGCAAATTATTATTTTCTTGTTCCAGTATCTCGGCAATTTGTCTGCAGGCTTCAACTTCACCTTTTAGGGTCCTTTCCCTAATATCATATGCAGCAATGATCTTCTTATGGCCTGTTTCAGAAGAAAGTTGTTGGTATCTATTTTCATAATCTTTGTGTAACAAAGCCATTGATTCATTGTGCTGACCTTGGAGATCCTCTAAGGAACAATGCAGCTCTTCAATCAGATCATAATAAGCGACATTGTTGGCCACAGCTCGGTCGAGTAAATCTTTCAAGTACCGATAAGCCTCAATAGCCTGCTCTGAAGCACCATGACCAAGGATATTAGCAATTTCCGATGTACTAAGGTCTGTATGACCAGCCTTATAGTATTGATGACATTACTGCATCAGCTCGGTATCATGTGAAGAGATCAATTCCATTCTAGCAACAAACTAAGGACGAGAAAAAGACAACAATCAACAAAAACAAGTTATCAACAACAGAGATAAGCAAAGATATATTTTATTAGATCATCAAAAAGTTACATTGTTCGATTACAAGGAAATACAGAAATGCTACCGAACAACTTCACACCTTTTCCTTGTCTCCCAAGACTTTCTCGGGAGGCTGGGACGAGGAGCTCGGTTGCTCGGTGGTAACAACAGCTTGATCGGTAGGAATCTTCTCAGGAGGAGGAGGCATGGAAGAAACGTCCTCGGTGGCAGAGGGTTGAGAGGCAGAAACTTGATCGCCCATAGCCATAGAAGACTCATCTGAGGCAGGTTCATCTTCTTCTTCTTCCACAATTGGTGGAGGAGGACCAGGGAGATGCTGTTGGAATAGCTCAGAATTGTCTTGGACCTTTAGCTTTTGCAGAGCAGCTACCCAGCCATCATGGAAGTATTTCAACTCCCCATATTGAACTTGGGATGTCATTGCAGCTATCCCTCTCTCCCATCCTTTCTCCCAACCAACACTGAAATGTTTCTTGATTGCAACTTTTCTCCTCGACTTCTCTGAGGAGAGTTTCACCTCCAATTCCTCTTTCTTAACCTTGATATCTCGCAGAGTAGATAATTCTTCCTCTGCCTTTTTCAACTTATCATCAGAATCCTGATGTTTAACCTCCAAAACTTTAACTTTCTCCTCCAAGTTCTTGGAGGTTTCGGCCATTTTCGCCTTCTCAGCCTCAGCCACAACCAGCTTTTTCTCCCAAACAGTTTTCTCCTCGATGTACTGTTGGCGAGATTCCTTCACAGATTGGGCTAAACCCAACAAAGCATCGTCAACATCGGACGAGGAACTGGAAGCTTTAATAACTTGATCTTTCTTCACGATGGTATTGAAGCAGTTCACCAGCTGAAAGATAAGAAAAACAATAAAGTCAACACAAATACAAGAATTCAAGAAAAAGAAAGAAAGACCAAAGGAGTGAGAAATTTACTGAAGAAAGATGACGAGCAGCTAGGGATGTCAGTGTATCCCTAGGAATTTTTTCATCAACCCCGAGAACCTCGGGTATAACTGAGCTCATGGAAGAACTCGGAAGAATGATGTTTGAAACACTACTACCACCAACGGGTAGAGAAAATGCAGTTCCAGCAAGATTAACTGAGGATGATTTCCTCAATCTCTTCAAAGGACGGTCAGCAGCATCAACCAAAGAAGAATTCTTGGTCGGAGAGATTGTAATTACATCAGCAGGAGCATTTTTCTTGCTCGGGGCCACTGGGGGCTTCTCGGCAACTTTGGAGGAACCAGCATCTACTTTTTTAGTCCCCTCTGGGACATCAATTTTGCCTTTCTGGGCTCCAACAGCAGAAGAAATTTCACCAAATAGAGCAGGAGGAGCTCTTTTCTTGCCCATTCTCTGAGATAGGGGGATATGAGAATCTGAAGATGAACTTTCTGGTGTTGAAGCTGGTTCAACAGGGCGAGCAGTATAAGAGGTTGTGTAACTCTTATACTGTAGTAAATATGAAGCAGATCTAATATGCTCGTCAGCAATGGTCTTATGCAAATTCCAGATAAGTTTCAAATGCTTGATATTCACTTCTGACTCTTTTGGAGTTTTTCTTTTGCTATCAACTGCAAATAAATACATAATGGAATATCAGTCATACATTTTGTCAAACATGATGAAAGCATAATTTCATAAGTAAAATAAAATGAAAAATAAACCTATCCCATTGCCGTATGGGGGGCATCTGGGACCGTTGTATACTTTATTCCCAGATAAAGGCGCATGTTGCCAATTTTTTATGACCAACCCATGCTCAAAATAATCCCTATTTGAGTCAGGGAGATTAACTACAAGAGCCCTATTCAAATACCTAGTTTTTAAATAATAAATATTATCTAGAACAGCCCATTTATAACAAAACATAATTTCAGGGATCCCAATACGAGTCCCATGAGTTAGATTTAATTTGTGCACCCCGTTAATTATTCTCCATGAATTGGGGGCTATTTTTGCAGGAACAAGATCAAAATATTGACAAAACTCAAGACATAATGGGTTTGGTGGAAAGGAAAAACCGCATTCATAAACAAAAAGACTGGGGAACCAATGTCCCTCAGCCAATCGAAAGTAATCTAAAGGCTCAGAAAGAACCTCTAGAGTTACCCACGAAGGAATGGAAAAATCAGAACGGAATTTCTCAATAGACTCCACAAGATAAACCATATTGAATAAAAGAGATACAGAAGAAAGAAAGAAGATCTTACAGAAAGAAAGGAGATGTGTTGACAACGAACGGAAACAAGGATGAACGCACAAGAGAAGAAGAGAATAGAAAGCTTGAATGCAGAGAATGAAAAACGTAGACGACGGTATGGTTACCATAGAAGTTTAAATACTTTGCATTGGGAAGCGGCGAAAGAAATGATTACCAAAAAGAAACTACTAAACTTCCGGCGGCTAAGAGGACAAAATTTGCACGAATATCAAAGCGCTTATAAAAAAGGCGGAAACTGCGAAATAAGAAGGAAATTTGAATACAATGTTCCTGAAACCCGGGAAGGACATTTAATATTGCCATATACCGAGAAAGAATGTTCCATACTCTTCAAAGTTCAAAATATGAAACATTGGGGGCTTCTGTTGATACCAAAATTAATATGCTGATGTGGACGAATAAGACGAAGACACGTGTCAATCTACGTGGCACAATAGCATCGAGGAAGATCATTTCCCGACCAACCATGCTTCTTTCCGAGCAACGAGAATACGCCGAGGAACTCTATCACACCGAGGAACTCTAACACACCGAGGAACTCTATAGCACCGAGGTACTCTAATGTTCCGAGGAACTCCTGATCAGCGAACAGCTATGGCGGTCCGAGCTGCATCTCGGTCGTATCATTAATTGCCAGATAATCAACAGTTCAGATATTCATTGAATGCTTATATTCTTGGCACGCATTCTGCATTAAATGTATTACCCTTTCATATGTATGTCATTTAATGTATCGAACCTTTCATGTACAGCCTCAAGGCTATAAATACCTTGTATCATCCTCATTCAGGGGGACCGGAATTTCTTGAGAGAATTTATAATCAAGAATTCCACAAACACTCAGCAATAACATAACAGTGGACGTAGGCTTTATTCCTAGCCGAACCACTTTAAAAATCTCTTTCTTATTTATTTATCTGTGATTGAATAATTAGAGCAATCTAGTTTTTTACATCAACAAGCACTATAGTGATAAGTCTCGTGAACTCCTCCTCATACTCTGCAACCGTCATACTCTCCTGCTTAAGATTTAGTAATCTTCGCCTCTTCTTAGTTTGCACGGCGGATGAAAAATATTTATTGTCAAACCGCACCTATAAAGTCTGAATCGACATGTTATCCCTTTCCTCCAAGGTGGTAGTGGACTCCCACCACTGCCAAGCGGTCCCTACTTGCTTAAAGGAATCCAGTAACTGTCTCTAAACGTCAGTGCACTCATATATGCGCAGATGCCACTGGATGTCTTTCTTTCATTTGCTGGCGATGATAATATCGAAACTACTCGAGAACTCCGGGGTATGTGCCTTATGAAAGGAATCCCTAACCCTTTCCCATGCCGTGGGAAGCTGTATTGGCACTGGCGCTACAGCCTGAACCTAGGGTGGGTCCTATTGCACTACTGCTAATGCTGCATTCACCGCTTGAGCAACTATGACGACGATTTTAGTTGCGTTCATAACTCCCTGAGCCGGAGCTTCTGGATGCTCGAGCTGGGCATTCCTATCTCGGGGTTCTCATCTCGAAGGCATCTAAAATGATAAGGAATTTTATTAGTCTACAATTTATTAACAATCTCAAATAGCTGAACACGTAATCATAAATGCAAGAATAAAACAGTCCTAAAAATAGATCTCTACATCAAAGACGCTAAGTTAGAAGCATAATGAGTCGTACAGATCCTAAAGGACACTAGAACCCGATGCTCTGTGCCTAATTAAATACCGGGTGATCAGTCCTTTATTAATTTAATTAAAAGTGTCTGGTTGGTTCATTCTTAGCATCACTGTCGTAAAACAATTTACTTTATTAACACCCTAGTAAAAATTAAGCTAAGTGTCAAAACATTTTATTTAAAAATTAAGAACTACCGTTATGATTTAAAATAAAACCATTTTCATGAATACAATTAATGATATTATACCAAACCATTCAAATGAAATATCAAAATTAGATTAAACAATCCAAATAAATATCCATAACTATCGTCAACGTAATAAACAATCCCAAATAAAATAGAATACTGAAACCATAAGGGAGTACAAAATCTCTAATAAATCTAAACTGAAATATGGAAATTGGCGATACATGCCCTAAATAAAGAGAACTAAATCAGAAGCTGAGGAGTCAAAGGAAGAATCCAATAAACCTATGCCTGGCGCCCCTGTATCTGGGCACCTTATATATATATATATATATATATATATATATATATATATATATATATATATATATATATATATATATATATATATACAAGAAGAAAAGATAACAGGAAACGGGTCAGAGTTCAAGTGTAAAACAACTTTAAAAATGGTTTAGCAAGTATTTAAAATGCTTACTAGTTGATATGACTCACATGTTATTACACGACACTTTCTTGAGAATTCTCACATCTCATCTAGTGTGCATGCCTATCGCACTACTAAAATGACTCATAAGTCCAACCCAATTCTTCTCCCATAAATTCTAATTCGCGAAGTCGAATGTCTATGATTTATTTAAGATACCATCTTCTTAAGGATCATTTAAGTCAATTATGTATTTCTCATTACCGTTGGAAGGTGTCAAGCACTTACTATAATGAAAAGCATATATTCAATATTTATCTACTTATACGCACAGTAGAAGAACTCCAGATATAAGTATATATATAAATTACTCATAAAATATATATTTTAATCGGCACCCCGCATAAAATCTATGGTGCTGGCATACTCTGTTATCAAGTCCCCATATCTCTCGTATAAAGAGGGAAATACTTGTTCGGAATCACTCTTGAACTGTATTAACACAATACACACATAATGGAGGCGAAGCATAATTCCAAGTCACTAAGAGGTCAACACTTCCCTCACGTCTCTTAGGACAGTCTGACTATCATTCTCAGATAGCCTGTACCAAGGAATCCGATGTTCTAGGGTACGAGTTAATATCCTCCATAAAGGTCCCATCGAGATAAGACTGCCCCGGCGCGACAACCTCCGTGATAACAAGTAGCGCGAGAATGATTATACACAGATCAATATCATTATATATATACACATGTACTCGATTATATATATATATATATATATATATATATATATATATATATTTCCATGTATTATAATTAGGTTCGCCCACGACTCATAATAATATTTAAGCCATACGTGGTACAATTACCCAAGTCATACGTATAATTAACCCATTTCTCTTTATTCTCAATTGTCATCATTTAATAAGTAATTATCATCCCTCGAAGTATTTTCTTATAATAGATGTAAATTCAGTAGGTGTACCCTCATTAACATACTGGTCTAAGTCTTTCTTGAGTCTCCCAATACCTCACTTAACGTAAGTACGTTTTCCAATAAATTTTATGCCCCCGTTATCCCACGGTTACATCTCGTATTAAATTTCATTTCCCAGACCCTACTTAGGCCCTACTGGTCCTTCCCATGTCCCATCATGATCTTTGAATTATTCCCAAGGGTCCGTACGTACTTTAATCGAATAAATCAAAAAGGGGGAAAATATTCAATTTTCACGAGCGGGCGATCGATCGATGAAAAGGGGTCGATCGATCGAGCAGTTCTTGCCCAGATTTTGTTATTCCAACCTACGGGTTTCCTCCATAAAACTTCACCAAATCGCCACTAGTGAGTCCCAAACTCCCAACCAACCATAAGGGACATTATATAAACAATAATAGATGATTTTTAACGTAAGATTTCCATTAATTCGTCAATAATCATCATCAACTGAATTAATTTCAAAATATATCTTTAACCCTAGTTTATTTAATTTCTCAAGAAATTCATTGGATAATAGATTCCTATCTCTACTGGATATCAATTTCATTTTTTCCATCCTAAATTTAATAAGGAATCATCCTAACATGAGTTCTATTCTACAATTTTCACAATTTGTCCCAAATATCAATTATCTTTTTATGAAACATCAATATTATTCTCCTACACTAACATGGGTGTGATATCAACCAAAATAACCGCAAGTTAGATATTTTTCCTAGATATGAAGGTCTGATTCTTAGGTGTTGACGGGTATGGTTACGTCCCTCGTTTCCCGATCTACGCGTTGGTGGTGAAAGATGGCGAGGGTCGTGCATGTAGGGTGGTTCTCTCCTTTGGAATCTTCCCTCTTCTCCATTCCTTAGCCTCTCTGCAACTCTACCAATTCTAATCCTCGAAGAATATAACTCCCATCAGATATACCCCTTTAATTTTCGTCCATAATTAAGCCTTAAAAAGGAAAATTACTAAAATGCCCTCCCAGGTTACCAGTTAGGCCTAAAAACGTCTCGAGATCCAAACTAAACCCCCGGGTATCTTTTTTTTACTATCTCGACCCTTACGAATACGTTGGAGCACTCGAAATGACCATACGGGCGACTTATAATTTAATTACTATACATTCCATTAATTTATTTCTGACACGATACAAGCGCGTCCCGACTTAAATTCTATAATTGTCATGTTATTCACTCGCGGCAATATTAATAAATCCAATCTCATATATTACTTTACTCATCTAGTAATATTCAATATATAATCACTAACTCTCCTCACTCTAGTAATTATTTATTATAAAATTCGAATTAATATTAAATTAATTTATCTCAATTAAATTTAATAAATCCCCAAATTAAAGGCCATAAAAATACATGGTATTACAATTTTCTAGCGTTCCAATACGATTCTCTCAAAATTATGGTTTTGACTTTATTGAAAAAAGCAGTTTGAGTATTGAAGCCAATACCACACTTGCCATTTTTTATTTGGATGGTGCCTAACATTTTATACAATTTTTCGAACCTAGACTCCAATTCAAACTTGACCCGACTTGAATCTCTCAATCAATCTTCAAGCTCCACTATCTTAGACTCAAGTAAACTCCTAGTCTTTTTCAAACTCAATAAGTTTTTTCTTTATAACCTCCATTAAACCTTGAAGACTATCTCTCTCACCTTCAACATACTCTAGCTGCTCTCGAAGTGTTTTCTCATGTGCCCTAAGATCTTTAATTAAAACACTTTCCTTTGCCACGTTCTCTCATCCTAACTTCCAACTTTAAGTTTTTCTCTTTCAATTTTAAAGATTTCGCATACAACTCATGAAAGGCAACTTAGAGTTCACTAACTTCCTCTTCCTCTTCTTCATTCTCACTCTATTCTCCACACTTTATACCATCGAACACTTGGGATTCATAAACAATGGCCTCAGAAGTGTCATGCAAAGAAATATCTTCATGGGAAGATTCGTCATTAATGCTCACATGACTAGCCATGAACGCAATGAAGTTGTGCTCAATGAGGGAATCAGGTACCTCTTCCGGTTCATTATCAATAAGGGTGGCATTATATACAATAGGTTTTTTACCCTCCTATCTTAGTTTAGTGGGAAACTTGACTTTTCAATGGTTCACAAACAAAACATCTATTCGACTCGTCCCTATTAAGATCATCATTACAATTTTTAGGGAGTTTTCGGCTTTGATATACTTAGATTTCTCAAATTTCTTATAATTATTTTTAATTTTCTCTTTATTAAACTTAAGAAATTTTCTAAACTTCTTAGCAAGCATAGCCATGTCATCCGAGTTAATGCCGGACTCATTATCAGAAATAGGTGTTTCTTCCTTTTGAGCTTTCAAAGTTATGCCCTTATTCTTTTTCTTCACCTCCTTCGAGGTAAACATATAAAGTTCATAGGTTTGCAAGTCACCTATAAGCTCTTCAAGTTTCATAGAGTTTAAATTTCCTAAAGAATTAAAAACGGTCACTTTTAGATTAAACCTATCGGGTAATGACCTCAAAATTTTCTTTATGACACGGTTGTTGGGTATCATCTCTCCCATGTTAAAAGACGAATTCACAATATTAAACAATCTAGCATAGAACTCATTGAAAGTTTCACTCTCATTTATTTTAATGGTTTCAAATTGAATGGTGAGGTTTTGGATTTTAAAAGCCTTAACAACACTAATATCTTCATGGGTGAGTTGGAGTGTGTCTAAGCCTCTTTAGACGTTTCACACGTCATAATTCGACGGAACTCCTCCGGTGTGACCGCACTTAAAACAACATTTAAACTACGAGAATTGAAATTTGCTAGCTTAAGCTTATCCTCACTCCATCTTTCTATGGGCTTAGGAACACGAACTTATCCTTGTAAACATGTTGGAGGGGACCACCCTCTAACAATCGATTGTTAAACCCACTCATCTAACGACTTAAGTGTTGATCTTATACGCGCTTCCCAATACTCGTAGTTAGAACCATCAAAAATAGGAAACTTCAAAAATGATAACTTTTACATATTCAAACCTAAAAAGGATCTAACATGACAATTTAGTGCACTTGATTTGATACCAATTTGAGAAATCAACTTATATGAATATGGGGTGATGGTTCTGAAATACTACAACTTTTAGTTTCTTTAAAATTCAAACTTAACACTTCATAAACAAAACTTCAATGCAGGTTCAAATTAACACAAACCAAATTTAAACATGAATTTTTCCAAATTAAACTTTTTTTAAACTATTACAACCTAAAATAATTAAGCACCAATTACAACATCTTTGTGGTTAAACCAATTTTATCTTTTGAACCTAAACATGCACCTAGGTGTGAATTTGCAAAATAAAAGTAACAACTACAACGCCGCGATGTACGAAGAAAATTTTCAATGGGAAAAATCTCGGACGACCTAGCCACAAGTCTACTAAGTATGAAATTACAAAAGGACGTGATAGAATACCTACATAACAACTCGATGCCCTCGCAAGCCCTGACTCTCTTCGTTCCTTCTACCTATGTCTAGTGGCAACTAGGAGTCCACCGATGGGTCAGTTCTACCGTCAAGCATATAGAGTCCATTCTATGTACACCAATGAACCCAGAAAACAATCCTCAATTATGTAGAGAATGATAAAGTCGGTGTTAAAACTTTATCTCAAACATATATCATGTATAAGCCTAGTACATAAAACAATTTGGGTGTAATCTTGGTTTTTGTTTGAAGGATTAAACCATTAGTTTGGAACAAAACCTTCTTGGACTTTTCTAAAGGTTTCTCACACTTAGAAATTGGAAAAGTATCTATCAAAAATTGAACTCCCACACTACATAAATGGTTGGGAAAAGTAGTGGGAAGTTATGGAGAAAAACTGCTTTAAAAACTAACTTTTAACAAAAAACTGCTATGGTCGTTCAAACGGAAATCAAAGTTGTCTGAACGATAAAGTCATATCGTTCAATGAAACGAGATAAAAATGAGACTTATAATGAGAAGTCAACACAAGCCACAAAGAGACTTCATTAGAAGTCGTTCAAATGAACCCAATATCTCGTTCGAACGACTTGGGAAAGTCGTTCTAACAACAGTAACAAAAAGATATAAAGTGATTTTAAAAGAGATTAATAAAATTCTAACACACAATAATTAATTTCCAAGGCCCAACATAATATAGGCATTCATACCTGAGAAATTCTTGGAATGTTGATGATGGAAACAAGACACGAAACACGGCATAATATGTGATCTCTTCGGCTTGGCCGTTACATCTTCAACAAAAAAGTCATGGGCTTGAAAAGCCACAAACAAAACTTTTATCCTATAACTCAAAGAGTTTTGTCCTTAATTAAACCAACACATACAAATTGACTCGATTGAAAATTTATCCTTACAAGGGGTTGCCTGACCTAATTGACATGCCTAATTAAGAGCCTCCCAAATCATATGCATATTTAGATTTTGCTTTAAATGACTATCTAATAATTTGGAACTTTTTTCTCAATTTTTATTGGATTATTTGATTTATTTTTGCTTTCTTAATTTCTTTGGCTCAATTCTCTACTCTATTAAAATATAATTCGTCCATCCCAAATTAAAAGTTCATTATTTCTTTTTGAATTGTACCAAATTAATAGTTCATTTTCCTTTTTTGAACATTATCAAATAACTAAAGTTCACGATAATGAATGATAGTTGATCTTGATATCATTGATCGGGTGATTAATATATACAAAAAAAGATAGAACTTTTAATCTGATATAAAGGGGATATATAATTTAAGTGTAAAATCATCTCCTCGTGTATTTGACATTTTAATCGGGAATATGTTTGATCGTGCTTTTGTATGGCGACTGTGACGAGGGAAAATTAAGAATTATATAATTAGTGTATATAAGGTGAAGAAGAAGAAGAAGAAGAAGAAGAAGAAGAAGAAGAAGAAGAAGAGTGTTTGGGGATGTGTTTAAGTTAGGGTTAGTGAGGTAAAGAAGAATGAGTTTTGGGAGATTTGTCTAATATAGAGGTATTTTGGTCACAAATATTATAACGTGGTTAAGTTTATTATAAAATGGAAATTATCAAATGATGTTAGTCATATGTTAATGTTAACACCATATTTAACCAGTCAATGTATCGATAACACGTAAAAAGTAAATGATGAAATTATTACGATCAAAAGGGCATAGAGAACAATGACAACCACGCTCATGCAACACATAAATACGCAAACGGCATAGATGGTCGTGATCAAAACGGCATAGATGGTCCCGCATGTTTGAATCAATTAAAAATTGAAACCTTGACGCTAACACTGTTAGTCAACCTTGACTAAATTCCTACGTGACAGATGAGGTGCCACAATCTCTCAAGACACACAATAAAATGATGCCTTGTGGAAAATAACATGCAAAAAAAGAAAAAATATATAAGAAAATTTGCAAAATACAAGAAATTTTATTTAAAAATCTAAAAAATAATAAAATAAATACTAAAAAACACTAAAAAATTGTTTAAAAATACCCTCCCCCCTTCCTAAATACTCACCAGTCCTTCCTCATATTAAACAACCACTAACCCCACCACATGGCGGTGGGCTGGTAGGGAGAGGGGGTGATGATGGGAGCGTGAAACTTTTTTTTGAAAGACATGGGAGTTTTTTAAGTTTCTAGGTTTTCTGTAGTTTTTATTCTTTTTAATTTATTCAAATGAGTTTTTTATTTGTTTTAGTTTATTTCTTTCCATTTTAAAATAAATTTCTAAGTTATTTCTTATTTTTATGTTATTTCTTTATATTTTATTTTTCTTTTTTCTTAGGAGCTTATAATATCTTCCTCCACACTTTTTTTATTTCTCAATCTTTTTCAAATTACTTATGATTTCTAAATAAGTTTTTGACTTTAAAAAAAAAATCATGTTGTTTTTTACGTGGTGTTGATACCAAAAATTGTCCATCTACGTGGATTATTCAGATACTGACACGTGTTGTACAGTGGAAGATTAATCCTAGTCATCAAGGATGAAATACCGACCAGCACCAGGGATACCGACTAACAACAGGGATACCGACCAACACCAGGGTTGCCGATCAACGATGACAGGAAAACACCAACAGTTGTATACATTAATGATTGTATAGACGTAAATGCCTATGATATAAAGACATTCCATCCTTTGATATTTCAACTCTTGTACAACTGGGGGTTATAAATACATTGTAAACCGTACATCTAAGGGACACGAAAAGAGAGTCAATTGAACAATTCCAAAAGCAATACACAACAGTGGACATAGACTATTCTCTTAAGCCGAACCACTTTAAAAATCTCGTCTCTTTTATTTCTATTTATCTGTGATCAATGTGGCACCCCGACTAATTAAATACCGGGTAGCTGTAACAACCCGCGTAATTTTTGGGGTATTTTCAAAATATAGAGGAAAAGTAATTTTTGAGATAAAATTATTTTTATTGCTCAAATATGTTGGTTATTATTTTTAAAGGCGATAATTTCAAACGGAATTGGAATCGGAATTAAAATGGAGTTTTAATTGAATTTTTATGATTTAGAAGAGTCCTCAAAATATAAAACTCTCTAAAAGTCCTCAAAACATAAAACTCCCTAGTAAAAATAATATTTTTAGAAATTCGACCGTCCGATCAAGCTGAATTTTTGTCAGCAGTCCTGTCTCGCCGTTCGTTACAACCGATTAAAATTTCAAGTGATTCCAACGGTCCGATCGTCCGGAATAAATTTTTAGTGTTTGTATCTATTTAGAACTCTTTTCTTAATCAAACTCTTAATCCTTTATACATCAACTAATTCGTGGCTTGGCTTTTCAAATCACTTTTTCTCAAACTTTTCAAGCAGAAGACCTCTCCAAAATTACTCCCTTTCATCTACAAACCATAGCCCCAAACTTATTCAAGATTTCAACCTTAGATTAGAAGGCTTATTTGGTGTTTTCTCGAGTTTGGGCTAGAACGAGATTTGATTATTTTCGCGAGAGGAACGTGATGGTGTGATTAGATTTTGAGGTTGATTTATGTGATGATTCATGTTGGTTCTTTTTGGTGGTTTAAGGTATGGGGTTTTACACAATATGCTCCTGAAATCTCACGAGTGTTTATTCCGTTGAATTCTTGTTAATTGAACTCATATTTTGAATTGTAAAATTCTTGGAAATCTGGAAAAATAATTGTTGGAATTATTTTCATTCATGAGGTATTATTCATGTTGTTTTGAGCACGTTGTCATGAGATTCTAATATGGCACTGATGTTGGGCACCCGCCAAGACTCCTTTTCCGGCTACTTGATAAAGTATGGCGCGGTATGGTGAGGCCTGGTGACTCCGGTTAATGTGTTGTTGAGAAATTTATTGATAAAATGCTATTGAGATTTGCATTATTTGATTTGAGTATTCGTAGTCGTATTGTTGCGCTTTGTTCATCGCTAACATCTTTATTGAGCATATTCTTGTCGTATTGTGTACTTCCCCATCTTTTTCTTAGTTGGCAGGTGAGCGTGGATTTTGAGTGCAATGGACCAATTGGGATGATTTTAGCGAGGATTAAGATTTTAATACAAGAGAAGAGAAGACTTGTATTTATTTTGATGTATAGAGCAATTGGAGATTTATTTTATTTTCGAGATAGTTAGATTGTTGTAATTATTTCGAGAGATTTGATGTATTAATTTGAAGATGAGAATAGTGGTTTCTTGTTTTATTGTGGGATTTAGATGCTCTATACCTTGTTATTTGTGGATTAGTTTAGTTTTATCGATAGTAGCGCTTCATCCGCTCTCTCCGGGCGGGCGGGGTGTTACAGTAGCTACTCCTTTATTAAATCAATACAAAATGCCAAGTTGGTTCAGTTAATAGCATCACTGTCGAAAACATTTTTGTGATTACTAACCACCTAGTATTTAAAAAGTAAGTTGCCAAATTCTAAGTTAAGTCTGATTAACATACAGTAAAAGAATAATGGAAGAACAACATAATCCATTCACCATAACGAAGTAATGAAATAACCAACAAATAATAATAAGAAGTCCAGAGGAAAACTCCTCACAACAATCCCACAACTGAAATAAGTAAAACAAAGTATTCTGAATTAATTACATGCCAAAAGTCTGAAAATCTGAAATAGGAAATGTTTCTAATAGAAATGGGCGACATGCCCTACAACTGATGAAACTGAATATAGAGTCAAGATAGATGAAGCGTCTACTATCAAAGTCCTATAACTTCCACAAACAGCTACAGCTCGTCGCCTGAATGAGGATCCTAAGCATGGTGTCCTTGTGGCTGGGCACCTAAAAATGGTTTTTACAAAAAGTAGATTTGAAAGCAAACGGGTCAGAGCCCGAAAGTGGAGAGTATTTTAAAATAGCAAGTGCTTTAATAACATTAAAACAACGAATGCAAAATACATGTTAGGACGTGCACTCACATGAAATACTCACCTCTCGTCTAATTGTGCACCCCTAACGTATAGCACCCATCTATGTGATAAATACATCTATCTAAACTGACATGAGTTCTAACCTTTCTACTTGGTTCCCATTATACATTCTAAGGTTATCAATAAAAAGAGGCTTTGCATACACTCGGATTCTCAATTAAGCAATACAATTCATTTCAGGTTATCCCTTTATATTTTCTCAAAACGTTTCCATATTTATACACACAATACCACATGAAAGTTCTCATTTATTAAGTGTATATTATTCACGTCATAAATATACAATACAAGCACCCCGAGACTAGCTGCGGTGCACACATACTCTTCTATCCATCCCGGTACATCACGTACATTAGGATCACGCATTCTGAATCTCTCAGGAATCGTTCTCAGATAACAACATCACAAATAATGGAGGCGAACACAGTCACATCACATGGGTCACGCACATACCTACGCTCCCACGATCAGCAGACTTATTAACATCCCAATAAGTCCTTCTCTAACCTATGTTCTCGAGGTACCAATCTAAATCCGGGCAACACAAGGATTAGAGGGCCCTAAGCGAACGTAAACCTCCCGTGATAGCAAGTATGGTAGGTATGTCACACACATAAAATTATATACATATACTAAGTATGCACATCTTAGTAATCACCATAATTTATTTGTGGTACACTTCTCATTCACGTACCGACATATAATGCTACACAATTTACATATTCCCGGTTAATTCAATTATTTAGGCCGTCAATAATTCTCGCATCGTAATAGACACTCACGTCCTAATTCATAATTTCCCTTTGGTTCAAACTACACTTCTAGGTTTTACTCGTCATTATATCCCAAATATACCAAATATATCAATTAATCAACAAGGAAGTGTTATCTCTACATGTAACAAGGTTACGGGACACTCGGGATCAAAACAGGCTAAAAAGCCTAAACTGTCAGCTCGTTAGAAGTCTCGTTCGAACGAGGCTGTTCGAACGAGAGTTCGTTCGAACGAAGTGGGCCTTCTAACGAGATCTCGTTCGAACGAAAGTCATCGAATGAACATCCCTCTCGTTAGAAGTCAAACTGTCAACTCGTTAGAAGCTCGTTCGAACGACCTGGGCAGGTCTTCTAACGAGAGGCCAGTTTCGAGCCCAGAAATTCCTTTTCTCGTTTTTCCATCTTTTCTTCACCTCTAATCTCATCTAAACATCAATCCAACAATTGTTCAAGGTTCTAATCATTCCTAAACACACTTAGGTCATATACTAACGTGTTTTGTGAGATTAATTCATCTTAAACATCATTCAAATATCAAATCTCTACATTTCTTCCCCAATCTCAAGAACATGAACCCTAGGAATTCTTAAATCCCCAATGAGTCTAATTAAATCCATTTTTGTTTCATCCAAAGTATATTATCATCAGATTAATCACCTACATACAATTTTACATGCAATTCCTCATCAAAATACAAGCTTCAAATTCCAATTTAATGGGTTTTCATTAATCTCCCAAAAATAATACCATTTTAGAATTGTCTAAGCATGGAAGTAACATTCACTGCAAAATAATGTAAATTAGACCACTTGCCTTATGTATATCTCTGATTTTGATGTCGAATTGATGAACGATTCTCTCTCTCTTCAGAATTCCTCTCTCTCTCTCTCTATAAGTCTTCTTCTCCAAAGTGAATGGTGGCTAGGGTTTTGCCTTAGGAAACTTTTTGGAACTAATTCCAATAACCTCCGTAGCCCATTAGGTTATTAGTGGGTTTAGTGGGTAATTGCCAAATCAGATATTAATTCCTAATTTTCGTGGGTTTTAATTCCCAAAAATCCAAAATTACCAAACTACCCTTATACGTTGCCGGTATGGCCTAAAAATGCCCCGGGACCCAAACTAAACCCCCGGCTAGTGTTTTCTGACTATTTCGACCCTTCCGGACGCGTTGGCGCACTCAAAACAACCATACGGTTAATAGAAATAAAATTCACTTTTTAATTTAATAATAATATTCCTGACGCGACTGTCACACGCGTCTCAACAAAATTTCCAAATTGCCGTATTTCAATCTCCCGACAAGTTTCGTAGTTCAATATTCATATATAGTCATATATACACATTATAATCAAATACCAACTCGCATCTCGCTAGTATTTTAATCCAGATTAATTTCCAATTAATACACATTTAATTCAATTAATCCCATAAATAAATATCACCAAAAATACGGGGTATTACATACTTCCCCCCTAATAACAGAATTTCGTCCCGAAATTCGGAACTAGAAAGTACTTGGTAAGAACAACTCCGGATAACGTTCGCGCATCTCATCCTCGCGCTCCCATGTGGACTCCTCGACATTATGATGTCGCCACTGAACACGCACTAACGGAACTATCTTTGACCGCAGTTTTCTCTCACTTCGGTCCAAAATAGCAATTGGCCCCTCCTCGTAGGAGCTATCAGGCTGGAGATCGATGTCCTCCAAGGCAATGTGAGAATGAGCCAAATCGTCTCTAAGATATTTCCTTAGCGAGGAAATATGAAACACATCGTGAATCCGATGCAAATGCTCCGGTAACCCAAGTCTATACGCAACCGGTCCAATCCGCTCAATAATAGGAAATGGTCCCACATATCTCGGTGCCAACTTTCCTTTCTTCTCAAAACGCATAATCCCCTTCATAGGAGATACTCTGAGCAAAACCTGGTCCCCCACTTGGAACTCTCTGAAGAACCTCTTCGCATCAGCATAGCTCTTCTGCCGATCCTGAGCTACCCGAATGCGACTCCGAATCAATTCTATCCTCGCCGAAGTATCCTGAATCAATCCGGCCCAAGTAGTTTGTTATCCCCCACCTCCAACCAATATGCTGGGGAACGACAAGGTCTACCGTACAACGCCTCAAATGGAGCCATGCCAATGGTGAACTGGTAGGAGTTATTGTAAGCAAACTCCACCAGTGGAAGATACTGCTCCCATCCACCCCCGAAATCAATGATGCACATACGCAACATGTCCTCCAACATCTGGTTTGTACGCTCGGTCTGCCCATCGGTCTGCGGGTGATACGCCGTACTCAACCGCAATTCCGTGCCCATGGCCTCCTGAAAACTTTTCCAAAACCGTGAAACAAATATCTTGTCTCTGTCAGACACGATATTTAGGGGTACACCGTGAAGTCTCACTATCTCTGCAATAAAGTGCTGGGCATACTGTCCCGTAGTGTAGTCTGTCCTTACGGGTAGAAAATGAGCGACTTTGGTCAACCTGTCCACAATTACCCAAATGGAGTCGTGACCTCTCTGTGACGTAGGCAACCCCGTGATAAAGTCCATGGATATGCTCTCCCACATCCACATCGGGACCTCCAATGGCTGTAGAAGTCCTGCCGGTCTCTGATGATCCACTTTTACTAGCTGACAAGTGGCGCATTTCGAAACAAACATGGCAATATCTCTCTTCATCCCGCTCCACCAATACTATCGTCTCATATCTCGGTACATTTTGTCCCCACCGGGATGTACCGTGAACCGTGAGCCGTGCGACTCTGCCATCACCTCGTGCCGCAATTTCTCCCCTTTCGGAACTACCAATCTCCTATTGAAGCGTAATCCCCCATCTGAGCTAACGGTATAGGATTCGGCTCCCTCTGCTAGTAATCGAACTATCTGCTCCTGACAGAACGAGTCATTTGCCTGGGCCTTTACCACCTTCGTAACAATCTGCGGCGTAACAGTCATCACAGACATGAATGATCGGGCCACTGCATCCTGGTGTCCCAACTCCTTCCACTTGGCCTTCCACACCCCTGCCACCTCATCTACTGGCCTACGGCTCAATGCGTCTGCCACCACGTTAGCCTTCCCCGGGTGATACTGAATATCAAACTGATAATCCTTTACAAACTCAAGCCACCTTCTTTGCCGCATATTCAACTCCTTTTGCGTAAATAGGTACTGTAGGGACTTGTGGTCTCTGAACAATCGAAAATTTTCCCCCAAAAGGTAATGTCTCCAAATCCGAAGGGCAAATACCACTGCCGCCAACTCCAAGTCATGAGTGGGGTAATTCTTCTCGTGAGGCTTAAGCTTACGGGAAGCATAAGCTATGGCCAGACTCTCCTGCTGTAATACACCTCCAAGTCCTTACAAGGACGCATCGGTGTAAACTAGATACTCAACTCCCGGTCTCGGTAATGCTGACACAGGTGCTGAGGTCAACTTGTCCTTCAACTCATCGAATGCCAACAGACAAGCATCACTCCAGATGAATGGCACACCCTTACAAGTCAGATGTGTCAAAGGACCCGCTATCTTCAAAAATCCCCGAATGAACCTCCTGTAGTATCCTGCTAGGCCCAAGAAACTACGGATCTCAGTCGGTGTCGTGGGCTGTCCCCACTCCCTCACCGCGGATACCTTCCCCGGATCAACAGATATTCCCCGGTCAGAAATAATATGCCCTAAAAACTGAACCTCCTTCAGCCAAAACCCGCACTTCTCATACTTTGCATACAACTCGTTCTGACGTAGCGTCTGCAAAACCTGCCTCAAATGCTCGGCGTGCTCCTCCTCTGTCTGGGAGTAAACCAGAATATCATCAATGAAGACAATGACAAACTGGTCTAGGAAATCTCTGAACACCCTATTCATCAAGTCCATAAACACGGCTGGAGCATTGGTCAAACCAAAAGGCATAACTCGAAACACGTAAGAACCATATCTCGTTAAGAACACAGTCTTCGAGACAGCCTCTTCCCTGATACGCAACTGATGGTATCCCGATCGTAAATCAATCTTCGAGAAGAAATAAGCTCCTCTCAACTGATCGAATAGGTCATCGATTCGAGGCAACGAATACTTATTCCGTATTGTGACCTTGTTCAACTCCCGGTAGTCCACACACAATCTCAGTGAACCATCTCTCTTCTTCACGAACAACACAGGGGCACCCCACGGCGAAGTACTCCTCCGTATAAACCCCTGACCCAATAACTGCTCAATCTGATCCTGTAACTCTCTCATCTCGACTGGAGCCATACGGTACGGCACACGTGCTATAGGTCTCGTATCTGGCAATAAATCTATGACAAAGTCTATCTCTCGACTGGGGGGTAGGCCTGGTATCTTCTGAAACACATCGGAATACTCCCTGACAACTGTATTCGAATCTAAAGGAATCACAACCTCCTTAGAGGTATCCTCCTCTATGTAACACAAATGAGCGGTCGAGCCTCCCTATGGTCGAGGCATCGCCACTACAAACATCTCTTGCCCCGGAATGGAAAAAACAATGCTCCCACCGAAGCAATCAATCATGGCTCTATAAGCTGCAAGCCAATCCATACCGATAATCACATCGTGCTCATGCATATCTAATACCAACATGTCTGCAGGTAATACCAAACTACCAATCTCTACCCCCACTCCCCGGCATATAAAGAAAATAAGTGACCCACTCCCCAATGGTGAGTCTACACACGTCACTGTGCTCTCTGCTGTGGCTAACAACCCTAAGGCTTTCGCAAAATGTGTAGCTATAAAACAATGCGTTGCCCCCGTATCAAACAAAACCCGACCCATAGTACCATGGATAGGAAACATACCCTCAATCGCGGGTGGTGCCTAAGGAGCTGCTGCCTGGTGGACGTTATAGACACGTCCATAGTGTAACTGCCCCTGCTGCACAGGAACTGCTGGAATGCTGGTAGGGCTGGCACCTGGGCTGGAGCTGGGAGGGCAGGTGGAAAAAGTGGCCTCTGTGGCTCATGTCGAGCACCCTGCTGCTGCTGCGGGGCCCTGCCCCTATCAGGACAGTCCTGTCGTTTATGGCCAGTCTTGCCACAAACGTAACACTTCCCCGGGAAGTTCCCCCCTCTCTGTCCCTGCTGCCCCCGGCCCTGGTGGCCGTTACCGTTCCTCCCCTGGCCCTGCTGGCCTTGCTGAAACTGTTGTTGGCCATTTTGACCCTGCTGGCCCTGATGGCCGTTCGGACCCTGATGGCCCTGCCGGAAACCTCCCTGTCCGTGCCTGAAATTTCCCGACCTGAACCTCTTATGATCCCCCTGCTGGGAACCCTGGTCACCCTGTTTCTGCCCCTGAACAGATTGTGCCCCACTGGCACCATGTCCTCCAGTCCTGCCCTGATGGATGGACTCTCCCGATCTCTTTCCCTGAGCCATGTAAAAGCGGTGGTCCTGGCAGTGTAACAGTGCAGCGTTAACCACATCAGAGTAAGTGGCCAACGATAAGTTCCCCAACAAATGCAGACGGATCCTCCAAGTCAACCCGTCTGTAAATTTCTGTATCTTCTTCTCCTCTGTTGGTATCTCATCCGGAACAATATTCAACAGATTAGTGAATTCGGCCTCATACTCGGCCACAGTCCTTCCCTACTGCTTGAGGCTCATTAACTTCCTCCTCATTTCCGTGTGAACAGCCGACGGAAAATACTTGCGGACGAACCGCACCCAAAACTCCTGGATCGTGAGAGTATCTCTCTCCTCCACGGTGGTAATAGACTTCCACCACTGCAGTGCAGACCCCACTAGCTTAAAGGTATCTAGTATCTGCTTCTGGACATCGGTGCACTCATACATCCTCAAGTGCCGCTGAATATCCTTCCTCCACTGACTCGAAACCACCACATCGGAGCTACCTGCGAACTCCGGAGGGTGTGCTTTCTGAAAAGTATCACGTACACATTCCCAAGCAGACGGGAATGCATGTGCCTGAACTGGCGCGGCTACTGGCGCCTGAGGTGGTGCCTGCTGAATTACGGCTAGTGCGGCATTTACCTCCTGGGCCACAATGGCTGCAACCTCGGCGGCGTTCATCGTGCCCTGAACTTGTGCGGGCTGTGGTTCTGGTGTTGCATCCCTGGGAACCCATTGTGCACGTCGTGGAGGCATTCTGAAACAAGAATAAAGTTTATAAGTTCGCAGTTATAAACTCAAAATAGCTGAAGAACGTAGCATATACAAAAGAATACAACAGTCCTAAAATATAGGGCTCTACATCAAAGAAAGCTCAGCGGAAACATAATAAGCCGTTCAGATCCTAAAGGACACTAGAACTTGATGCTCTGATACCACCTGTAGCACCCCGACTAATTAAATACCGCGTAGCTACTCCTTTATTAAATCAATACAAAATGCCAAGTTGGTTCAGTTAATAGCATCACTGTCGAAAATATTTTTGTGATTACTAACCACCTAGTATTTAAAAAGTAAGTTGCCAAATTTTAAGTTAAGTCTGATTAACATACAGTAAAAGAATAATGGAAGAACAACATAATCCATTCACCATAACGAAGTAATGAAATAACCAATAAATAATAATAAGAAGTCCAGAGGAAAACTCCTCACAACAATCCCACAACTGAAATAAGTAAAACAAAGTATTTTGAATTAATTACATGCCAAAAGTCTGAAAATCTGAAATAGGAAATGTTTCTAATAGAAATGGGCGACATGCCCTACAACTGATGAAACTGAATATAGAGTCAAGATAGATGAAGCGTCTACTAGCAAAGTCCTATAACTTCCACAAACAGCTACAGCTCGTCACCTGAATGAGGATCCTAAGCATGGTGTCCTTGTGGTTGGGCACCTAAAAATGGTTTTTACAAAAAGTAGATTTGAAAGCAAACGGGTCAGAGCCCGAAAGTGGAGAGTATTTTAAAATAGCAAGTGCTTTAATAACATTAAAACAACGAATGAAAAATACATGTTAGGACGTGCACTCACATGAAATACTCACCTCTCGTCTAATTGTGCACCCCTAACGTATAGCACCCATCTATGTGATAAATACATCTATCTAAACTGACATGAGTTCTAACCTTTCTACTTGGTTCCCATTATACATTCTAAGGTTATCAATAAAAAGAGGCTTTACATACACTCGAATTCTCAATTAAGCAATACAATTCATTTAAGGTTATCCCTTTATATTTTCTCAAAACGTTTCCATATTTATACACACAATACCACATGAAAGTTCTCATTTATTAAGTGTATATTATTCAAGTCATAAATATACAATACAAGCACCCCGAGACTAGCTGCGGTGCACACATACTCTGCTATCCATCCCGGTACATCACGTACATAAGGATCACGCATTCCGAATCTCTCAGGAATCGTTCTCAGATAACAACATCACAAATAATGGAGGCGAACACAGTCACATCACATGGGTCACGCACATACCTACGCTCCCACGATCAGCAGACTTATTAACATCCCAATAAGTCCTTCTCTAACCTATGTTCTCGAGGTACCAATCTAAATCCGGGCAACACAAGGATTAGAGGGCCCTAAGCGAACGTAAACCTCCCGTGATAGCAAGTATGGTAGGTATGTCACACACATAAAATTATATACATATACTAAGTATGCACATCTTAGTAATCACCATAATTTATTTGTGGTACACTTCTCATTCACGTACCGACATATAATGCTACACAATTTACATATTCCCGGTTAATTCAATTATTTAGGCCATCAATAATTCTCGCATCGTAATAGACACTCACGTCCTAATTCATAATTTCCCTTTGGTTCAAACTACACTTCTAGGTTTTACTCGTCATTATATCCCAAATATACCAAATATATCAATTAATCAACAAGGAAGTGTTATCTCTACATGTAACAAGGTTACGGGACACTCGGGATCAAAACAGGCTAAAAAGCCTAAACTGTCAGCTCGTTAGAAGTCTCGTTCGAACGAGGCTGTTCGAACGAGAGTTCGTTCGAACGAAGTGGGCCTTCTAACGAGATCTCGTTCGAACGAAAGTCATCGAATGAACATCCCTCTCGTTAGAAGTCAAACTGTCAACTCGTTAGAAGCTCGTTCGAACGACCTGGGCAGGTCTTCTAACGAGAGGCCAGTTTCGAGCCTAGAAATTCCTTTTCTCGTTTTTCCATCTTTTCTTCACCTCTAATCTCATCTAAACATCAATCCAACAATTGTTCAAGGTTCTAATCATTCCTAAATACACTTAGGTCATATACTAACGTGTTTTGTGAGATTAATTCATCCTAAACATCATTCAAATATCAAATCTCTACATTTCTTCCCCAATCTCAAGAACATGGACCCTAGGAATTCTTAAATCCCCAATGAGTCTAATTAAATCCGTTTTTGTTTCATCCAAAGTATATTATCATCATATTAATCACCTACATACAATTCTACATGCAATTCCTCATCAAAATACAAGCTTCAAATTCCAATTTAATGGATTTTCATTAATCTCCCAAAAACAATACAATTTTAGAATTGTCTAAGCATGGAAGTAACATTCACTGCAAAATAATGTAAATTAAACCACTTGCCTTATGTATATCTCTGATTTTGATGTCGAATTGATGAACGATTCTCTCTCTCTCTTCAGAATTCCTCTCTCTCTCTCTCTACAAGTCTTCTTCTCCAAAGTGAATGGTGGCTAGGGTTTTGCCTTAGGAAACTTTTTGGAATTAATTCCAATAACCTCCGTAGCCCATTAGGTTATTAGTGGGTTTAGTGGGTAATTGCCAAATCAGATATTAATTCCTAATTTTCGTGGGTTTTAATTCCCAAAAATCCAAAATTACCAAACTACCCTTATACGTTGCCGGTATGGCCTAAAAATGCCCCGGGACCCAAACTAAACTCCCAGCTAGTGTTTTCTGACTATTTCGACCCTTCCGGACGCGTTGGCGCACTCAAAATGACCATACGGTTAATAGAAATAAAATTCACTTTTTAATTTAATAATAATATTCCTGACGCGACTCTCACACGCGTCTCAATAAAATTTCCAAATTGTCGTATTTCAATCTCCGGCAAGTTTCATAGTTCAATATTCATATATAGTCATATATAAACATTATAATCAAATACCAACTCGCATATCGCTAGTATTTTAATCCAGATTAATTTCTAATTAATACACATTTAATTCAATTAATCCCATAAATAAATATCACCAAAAATACGGGGTATTACAATCAACTAATTAATCTAGTCTAGTTTTTTGCATCAACAGATTGATGTCGTTTGTAGGAACAATTTTTTTAATCGATCTCATTCAATTAAACATCTAAATGGCCGATATTCCTAAATCAAGTATTATAAACGAAGGTATTCCACCTACCCCTTTTGCTCCTCCATCCGCAAATGATTTAACCAGGATTCTCACTAGTCTTGCAAGAATCCAAGAGGCTATGTAAGATACTATCAGCCAACTTGCACAAACTCTTCAAGTCGGGGAACCTGCTCCATCTACTCAAGGAAATATGCCCCCACCCCCACCAAGAGGTGGTCGACACAGCCACTCGATGAAAACAAGATATGTATCCTACCATCCATGATCAAATTCATTACTCAGGACATCGAAATATTTCCACACGCAGTCTTATTCTCCGGAGAGGCCAAGTGCCTTAGAGAGATTAAGACATGCTTCTCCCTTCGCTCCTTTGGGACTTAGGGGGAACATAAATGTTCCTAAATCAAGATCTCGTAATACTCGACGACCATCTGATCAAAGGGAAATCACATCTCAATCTAGATCAAATTCCTGACGAACTGCTACTTGGACCGAGCAATGGCTTCAGGAAGAAACCTTAGCAAATAATAAAGTTACAACACATAAATCCGGTGTTGCTAATGATGCATGGAAAGGCTCTATACAGAGATTGGAAGACAGATTAGGAAAAATGGCGAAGATAAGAAACCCACTACAAAGAAGTTTTATAAAAAGGTCTCTGTTTGTGTAAGCAATTATGGATTTTCCTACTCCAGTAAAGTTCAAGGTTCCATTAGTAACACCCAAATAAGATGGAAAAACTGATTCAGTCCTCTATAAATAATAATACCAGACAACTGTTGATATTTATATCGTCACCGACGAAATGAGGTGTAGAGCATTTTTTGGAACCATTACTAGATCTGCCCAAATATGGTACAATGGTCTTCCTCGAGGACAAATTTCTAGCTTCAACCAACTGGCTGAGCTATTCATTAATAACTTTTTCTTTGGAGCAAAACCTGTGAAAATGGTGGCACACTTACTTAGTGTGAAACAGAAATAAGGAGAGAGCACCAGAGATTACATCACTTGTTTTAATAACGAGAAACTAGAAGTCATAGATTATAAGGAGAAGACTGCAGTAACTGCCCCCATGAGTGGATTGCTCCTCAAAAAATTGTATTACGCTCTTGCCAAGGATCCTCCGAAGACAATGGCAGTATTGATGGCTAAAGTAGCAAAGATCATGAATGTCGAGGAAGCAATGAAAGCAAGCGTAGCTCGGGCAAAAAAGTTATTGGTAAAAATGATAAGAAAGATCATAAAGACCCCAGAGAACATAGGGAATCAAAACATAAAGGAGTTTTGGAGCGACTCAAGAAGTACAACGACTATACTCCGTTAACCATGGGAATTCACCATATTTTGGAAGAAATCAAGCATAATAAAGATGTGCGTTGGCATGATAAGTTGAGAAGTTCCCCCACCAATAGAGATAAAATTAAGTATTACGAATTCCACAGGGATCACGGTCACACGATGGAACGTTGTATAGCTCTTCAAAATGAGATGAAAACTCTCATCCGAAGAGGAAAGCTGAATCAGTATGTTGATCGGCAGAACAACGAAGGAATTCCTGGCAAGACCAGAGAGGAAAAGAAAAGAACTCATGAAGATGATCCCAACCTCCCTAAAAATCCCTGGCAACTAGAACGTGAGGTATTCTGTATCAATTTTGATTCTTTTGATTGCCAAATAATTATGGGTGTACATATAGGAGGAGGATATAATACAACTGATGAAAAATCTTATGTCCATGAAGCACAAGCTTGCTCGTATAAACAGAGGATCAACCTTGCAAAGGAAGATCGACCAAGGAAGTTTACAAAGACAAGCTAGTAATTGGTTTCTCTAAAAATGACCTTTCAAGAGTACTGTATCCTCACGATGACCCATTAGTAATTAAAATTAGAAAGGAAGAAATCATTGTCTATAGAGTATTAGTAGATAATGGTAGTTCGATGAATATCATGTTCTATCCTTGTTTTAGCAACTTGGATTTTAAACTTAGCCAATTAGAGCCTTATCATTGACCACTAATAGGCTTTGCAGGTGAGAAAGTCTTTCCTTTGGGAACCATTAAAATGGAGGAAATGATAGGCACCTGGCCAGCTAGCCGAACAGAAAAAATATGTTTCTTCGTAATGGATAAAAACGTCCATTCAACTTATAATATAATCATGGGAATAATAGGGCTAAAGAAGTTCAAAGCAGTACCATCCACTGATGAACTAGCCGTGGTGTGAAAATTATGAAAGGTGATCAGAAAGTATCTTGGGAGTGTTACTACTCTTCTGCCAAGCAAGAGGACTTGGAAGAAATAAAGAAGAAAACTTCTACCTACCCAGTGGATACTCCCGAGCTTGATGAAGAATCTGAGGTTGAAACCTTAGATCTAAGAGAGGAAACATAGCTGGTAAAGGGACAGATTGTGGAAGCAACTAAAAGCATTGTGTTAGATGATGATAAATCGGAGAGCATAACTCAAATAGGGACAACATTGGATTCTATTCTTAAACAGGAAGTGGTGAGCTTCCTTAAATAGAGAAAGCATGTGTTTGCCTGGTGTCATAAAGATATGCCTGAGATAAATCCCAATTTCCTTTGTCACGAGCTTAACATAAACAAAGAAGTTAAACTAGTCAAACAAAGACGAAGAGTGTTCAACTCCAAGAAGAACCAAGTCATATAGGAAGAAGTCGAAAAGCTTCAGAAAGCAGCTTTTATTAATGAAGTGAAATACCCAGACTGGTTGGCCAACGTAGTTATGGTCAAAAAGAAAAACAACAAGTGGAGAATGTGTGTAGACTTCACAGATTTAAATAAATCATGTCCAAAGGATCATTTTTCTTTACCCCAAATAGATCAACTCGTGGATGCAACATCAGGACATAAGTTACTCAGCTTTATGGATGCATATTCTGGTTATAACGAAATAAAAATAAAACTTGAAGAGAGGGAAAGCACTTCTTTCATTACTCCCCGAGGAACATACTGTTATAATGTTATGCCTTTTGGTTTAAAAAATTCACGTGCTATATATCAAAGGTTGGTCAATAGGGTGTTTGAGGAGCAGATAGGTGATAAGCACCCAAAAATGTATATTTTATACCCCGCATAGATGCATTTTAGTCGCTCGTTTTTAATAAAAATTGGCCTTTATGTTCATTTTTATCATTTTGCAGGTCAATACGCAGTCACGGTATTAAATGATGCTAAATCAGTGTAATTGCGATAAATAGTGGTAAAAAACATGAAACGAAGAAATCAAAGAGACCGTGAAGTCAGAAGTCTTATTTGAGCTTGCCGAGATCATTTTCGATGCCCCGAGCTTTTCCCGTACCAAACCTAGCCCAGACCTGGCCTAATCTTTCCTCGAGCCCTGTGTGTGTTGAGTTTGAACTTTTATTATTTTTTAGATTTTTTATTTGAGTTCGATTTAAGTTTTAGGATTTATTTTAGATTTATTTAGAATTTTCTTGGTTTTATTTTATGTTTTCTTTTTATTAGAGTATTTTTATTTTTATTTTTAATAGTTTTTAATTTTTAATCTTTATTTTATTTTATGTTATTTAGTTTTTAGGAATTTATTTTTATTAGATTTTATTTAGTTTTATTTTAGGATTTTAGGTTTTAGTTTAATTGATTTTTATTTTTATTTCTTTTTAGTTTCATTTTTTATTTTGACTCTTTTATTAATAGATTAAATTTTTTTTTATTTTTAATTAGTTTTTACTTTAGTTAGTTTATTTTATTATTTTTTTTAAGGTACAAACATACACGCACTATTTTCCTACACCCAACAACCACTAAAAAACAACACATTCACCCACATCCTACACCCATACACCACCCCACTTCATCTTCTTCAAAATTTCACCCTTCTCTCTCCTCCTCCATAACTAACCCAACACCCCATACCCATAAAACCCAACACCGGTAGCCAAGCCCAATTTCAAAAACGGACATCATACCCATCTCCTAACTATTAACTCCATTAAATTCGGTCGGCAACCTTCGACAAGCCACAAATCCATCGAAACCTTTAACCTTCTGCCACACCTCTCCCGCAAAATCCGACCACTACTAAAACCGTTTTTGGACCTAACATTCTACTAATTTAAACCCGATAGCCTTCATCCAAAAATCCACCCGACCCCATTTCGTCCTAACCCGGATGCCCATTTCAACATCCAAGCTTAACTCCGATGACCACGGTTAAAACCCACAACCTAGTTTGGTCCCTGTTACACCAAATCAGTCGATCTTCATACCCGATCTCAACATCAAACCTGGAGCTAGAAACAACCAAAACCCCAACAGCCTTAAGCCATAACTCATTTTCTTTCTACCCAAAATCCTAAAAAATTAGGAACCAACTCTCTTTGACCACCTACCTCCCACGAAAAAAGAACGTGTATTTTTAAACCTTAGCTTACTCAATCCCAAAAATCTCTCCCCTGCAAACCAAAGAAAAATCACGGCTTATAGAGACTCGCGCATAGATAGAATGTAGGACACTGCAAAATGAGAGAAATATTGTATATTGTGTATAGTTTATGAATAAATAAAAAAAATTCAGAAAAATCCAAAAAAATTAGTTTAGTTTAGAATAATTTTTAGGTTTATTTTTTTGTCTTCTTGGTGTAATCAAGTGTTGAAATTTATGAAGAAGATTGGAAGAATGTCGAAACGCGTTTCAAGAATATGGTTCGGCAGAAAAAATTGTGTACTGTATTTCTTCTTCTTATTTCATTTTATATTTTTCTTGACATTCATTTGATTATTGTGTTATGTTCTGATATGAGAATGTTAGGCTAAACAACTCGTTCAAGGGGTGGGATGCACTGTGTAGGATATTATATTAATTAATTAAATTCATTAGTTGTTATAATTTTAGGAAAATTAATTTTTAAATGCCACCAATTAATTTATGTAACAAGAGTTAGTAAATTAATTGTACAAATTAATGTTTGAATTTAGGAATCGAACTAGAGAAATATTTTTTCAAAATTTTAATATTAATTATGTGTTGAAATTTGAGAATTCATACTGTTTTATTAATTTGATCCTAGCGGGTAATTTTGGTGAAAATAGTATAGTTCTTAATTTTTCATCGTGTGACATTTTTAAATTAGTTTTCTGAAAAGGATATTATTAAATTTATAATTATAACGAGAGTTAGATTATCGATTAGATATTATCTCGAAATATTTCAAATTAATAAATTGGGAAATTAAAATAATTGATAATGCGGTGTAATCCCATCTCTTGACATTCTCACATTTTTCACACTCGATTGCACATTATTTATCGTTATTTAGTCATTTCATAATTTTTTGCATTTATTAGTTAATTTTTCCCTTGAAGTTGTATTAAATAAAAAAATTAAAAATAAAAAAATATTTTCAGAAAAAAAATTGAATTACAAGTTTTCACAATAATTGTTTCACCTTGGAAGTTGGATTGATACCCGTACTTACCGAAATACGAGTTGTTTTAGACAAGTTTTGTAGGTGATTTAATAGAAATTTTGATACTCGAAGTTTGATCGCAACGACTGATGAATCAAGAAAACAAGTCACACAAAAGAAGAAGTATCAAATGGCGTTGTTGCCGATTTTTTGAAGATTGGATCCTGTGAAGATTTGTAATTTTTATTTTTATTTTTTATTTTTTATTTTTAGTGTAGTTATTCCCTTTTCTCCCTCCTTAGACTGGTTGTTTAGGACTATTGAGGCCTTGTAATTAATTGGGGTGCACTTTGACACCATTTTTTTTTTGTAATAATTATTCAAACATTCAAAAAAGCGAAAGGAAAATCGGATAAGGTAGAGAAAGGGCGTCAAAAGGCGTGGATTTTTGAAGCCTCTCTACTTTGGGTCGGTATGACTCCTGGGGACGACTGAAGTAGGCTTACTTCCCCCCAGTCAACTAAACTCGGTCTTCACCCCACGTGTGTAAAAATCGTGGGAGGTACATTTCTTTATCCCTCGCGAATATCCTGCAAGCGAGTTCAATTTTTGTGTGCTTAATTGCTCCTGTGTGCTTTTAATTTCTGCATCGCACTTAAATTGAATGGTTTGATGAATTAATTTACCTAAGACCTGGACCCGACCATTGAAACGAGAAGGGATTTCATCACTCGACTCACTCGCTTATCCATTTTGTGCTACCCTAGCTATCATTAAAGTTAAAATCAATCAACTAGCTAGTCCGGTAGGATCACATTTTTGCAACAGGCGCCACAAAGATAAATTCCGTGATTTTTATCGCCCGCGGACTTAATTGAAATTTGACTAACCCTTTCACTAATTTTGTAGAAAATAATTGGCTACGTGCTCGTTAGGATTTTTCCTTTACTTGTATGTGTCCAATTCAATTCATTCGGCAGTCGGTTTTAATTCGTTTGTCCACATCAAGAGACCATTTTCTCTCATTTTTCAAAAAATCCCACAAATATTTTCTTCTTCTTTTTAAACAAATATTTCACAAAAAATCCCAAAAATATTTTCTTTCTTTTTTTCATATTTAAAATGTCAAAAAGATTTTCCTTTTTTCTTATTTTTAAAAATCACAAAAATATTTTCTTTTCTTTTGAAAAATATTTAAACACTTAAAAATATTCCTCTTGTCATGGCCGAAGAACGTCCTTTACGGGAATACTTTGGCCATTTCCCATTCTCTCGAAGTTTGTTTGATGTTAAGCCCGAATCGAACCTCCATTCATTAATTCATGGCTTTAACTCTTAAACTCGCACCGTTGATACTCGTGTGTCATCCACACCCACATATCCTACTCCACCACCTCCGGTGCTGAGTGTTAACACATCCCATGCTTTGCCGTGCACACACTGCTTTCTTGTCGATCACTTGTCCTATGAGTGTCCATTTATTCTCTCCATCTGAACCCACCATGGAACATGTGTATCCTTATGACACTGTTTTCGACCCACCCTTAGCATATTGTCACGATATATATAATGTCTAGGGGTATGAGTACCCCAACTATTTATGACAGCCTGATCACCCTTCCATGTAATATGAATCCCAACACCATGTTGTGGATCCTTACGGTTTCCAACAGTCGTCATCGCCACCTTGTGCACCTCATACCTATTAGTCCCCTTACTATACTCCTTGTGTTGATCAACCTTTTGTCTCTCACGGAGATTCTTCTCCCGTGTATGACCAACTTGACCTCATTCCCCACACTTTATATGGGTATTCTCCACATCTTAGTGTTTCTAGCGAGTTGTGTCCACATCAACCACCACCACCGCCACCCACTATCACTTCACCACCACCTTGCCCATCCGCTCTCGAAAGCCTCTTGCAAAAGTTTGCGCACATTCTTCAATCTTAAAATGAATCCCTTCAAAGGCTTGAACAATGGTTAAATGATTTTGAGTGTGCGAACGAGTCGGATTTCACCCTAAGTCAACCTATTAGTGCCCCCGCGTGGGACAATGATGTGTCGTCTTCTGCCCAACCCTATCATCCTGAGAATCTTAAAGTTGAGACCACCCCGTGGTCCGAGCCCCAGGTTGACAATTATGTTGACATCTCCATTGATTGTGAGATTGACCCTACACCGCCCTACCTTCTCGAACCCACCATTGAGATTCGCCTTTCCCCTTCCACGATATCCCTATCTTTGCCCGAGTCTACACCTTTTGATCCTTTCACGTGTGTTCCCGAGGAACCCATTTTAGCTCCGGCTATGAGTGCTTCCCACTGTCCTAAGATTGAATCCGAGATAGTTTCCACCTCTCAGGATATGGATCCTGTCCCACCATTTTTGGCTCCCATTGAGTCATATTTTAATGTTGATTCATCTATCTAGGATTTGGATGCCTCGTTAGATTTTTACAACACTTCAAATGGTGCCTTTCGAGTGGATAAGTTGACCTATCCGTCTTTAGCTACCATACCTCCTCCTGCGAGTGCCCTTGAGGATCATTCCGAGCCTCGTGAGGAGTGTGTCTTTCCTACTCTCGAGCTAGATCATCTTCCCCCACTCTTTGTCCCACCAGACCCACCAACTGTCCATACCACACCACCACTTGATTCGGACCTTGCTATTATTATTCTCTATTCACGTCTAAGCATTTGGGTCCTCACCTACACCCACTCTCCACCCTAGTGATCCACGATCTCATTTGTTCACTTTTCATCGACCCCACCATCCATGTGAGCATTCATGCTACTCTCTCCATACGTAACATTAAGCTTGTTCCTACATGCTTTCCACTTTCCTGTCGTGGTGATTTTTATTTTCTCTATCTCATTAATGTATTACGGCACGACCATTATCATCGTCCATTTATAGAACGGTCGTGGACTCTCCGAGGCCCATACCATCACTATTGCCAAATCATTTTGCCTCCCTATTCCATTTGAGCATCATGATTATAGGGCTCAAATTTCCCTCACCTTTACGCTCAATAAGGCTCGAGACCAGTGCTTGTTCACCCTCACCCTTTCCCATCTTCGCCTTACCCACCGATGCTTTGCATCGTGTGATGCACTTTGCCATACAAGTGCATTGACCCGTTTTTGCCTTTATCCAACAAGACTGACGCTTCAGTCTTGTTTGGGGGTGGTTCTCATCACCCAATTTTTTTCCACCCCGTGCTTTCTTAGTTCTTATTCTTAGGGTGAGTTGCGATCTGTCTGGCTGAAGACGTTAAACTTAGCGCTACCGGAAGGCAGCCCGTCGTTTGTTGTTTCTAAGTACGAGTCTTATCCTGTTTGGGGGTGATGTTTCACATCACCCAATGATTTTCACATGATTTCAAGACTTGTACATATTTTTGTGTCTCATTTGTTCTCCATGTCCCATCTCTGCTCCATCACGCGGTACATTTTCATTAGCGGTTCATTATGATAATATATTTCCTCCCTTGTGCGTTTTATTTTTTATATAATCGAGGACGATGTTCTCTTTTGTTTGGGGGTGGGAAATTTATCAAAATTGTACCTCTTTTGAATTTTTTTAAAAACAAATCATTTTCAATTCCTTTTTGTGCAGTTTAAAAATTTTATAATATGAATTGTCTATCATCTATCTTTTAGAAATCTCTAGATAACTTTGTTCAAACTAAAACTACATTTTTTACCATAAAATTAAATAGTACCTCTTAAAGCATACTTTCACTATGAATTCCTAAACTCAGTAATTTGCAGTGTCACGTTACAATCAAAAGTTGAAGAGTAACTATATTCTTAAGAAAGCCTTAAAAAATCACTAGCGGAGACTTAAACCCGTGAGATTTTATCCATTCATCTTTTTGAGGATTTTTACGTATCTTCGAGTCACAAGTTGACTCAACTTTTTTTGGATACCGCACTTAGTTGTTGCATGGTCTCATTATTTTTTTTTCAAATTTGGCTAAATCACTGAGAATGACATTACTTTCGTGTTGTAAGAAACATGTGTCTTGTAGTTTAATCCGAGCACTAAACCGATTTTATTATACACATACCATTTTCACTCTTCACTCCACCTATTATCATTCCATATTTTCCTTATCCATATATATCCCAGACACCATCCATATATCATTTACCATTGCTACCATCGATTTTAAGAAAAGGGTGTTTGAAATTTTCCATGTAAATTGTCTTCATTTGTGTTATGAAAAGAAAAATGTATCGCAATAAAAAGGAAAAAAATGAGCAAAAAAATGAGCAAAAAATAGAAACGAAGAAAAAGAAAGCACGCGATCAAAAATTCAAAAAAATGAAAATTAGTTATTCTCGTGTCACACTCTTCTCAAAATATTTTCATCATATCATTCATCTTCTTCATTTTCCCCTCATACCTTACATGATCTCTATTTTCACCCTTGGTAAAGTGTTCGGGCAAACGAGAAGATTATATGGTGAATAACTCGACATTCTCAACATAGTGGTTAGCATTCGTTCATGAGATCAATTTTCTTTCATGTATCCCACATTTTTTATTAAGTATGTGAGATGCTTGAACTTGTTTACATTTACTCACCTCCCCACACACTAGAGAGATACACTTACCCAACTCTCGGAGAGTTCGATTCAAAGAGATATATCCAGTGAGAATTGAAGTCAAAGCGTTGATTCTTAAAAAGGCAATCCAGGAATTACTCTAATGACACTTAAGATTATTTGATACTAACACATGCTGAGTTTTATGACGGATCACGCTTTTGCTACTAACTAATTTTATGCCATCTTTGATAGTGAATACAGTGTTCCTTGATGCCTTTTTAATTGGGTTGTATAGCGTTTCATCGTCTAAAAAAATTTTGAATTTTGGGGGTAACTTCACTGCGAACCCCCACGAGACACCACTCGTCTTGTAGGGTAACCTGTAGGTTTAACGGCTTGTTGCACATGCTAAGTGCAATCACCAGTGTCTGCAAAAGTGGCACACTTTTGGTTACTTATCTCTATTTTCTCTCTATTTTTGCTCGAGGACTAGCAATGTTCTGTTTGAGGGTGATGTGATAAGCACCCAAAAATGTATATTTTAGCCCTGAATAGATGCATTTTAGTCGCTCATTTTTAATAAAATTGACCTTATGTTCGTGTTTTGTCATTTTGCAGGTCAATACGCAGTCGCGGTATTAAATGATGCTAAATCAGAGTAATTGCGACAAATAGCAGTCAAAAGCATGAAACGAAGAAATCAAAGAGACACTGAAGTCAGAAGTCTTATTTGAGCTTGCGAGATCATTTTCGATGCCCCGAGCTTTTTCCGGACCAAACCTAGCCCAGACATGGCCAAATCTTTCCCCGAGCCCTTTGTGTGTTGAGTTTTTACTTTTATTATTTTTTAGAATTTTTATTTGAGTTCGGTTTAAGTTTTAGGATTTATTTAGAATTTTCTAGGTTTTATTTTCTATTTTCTTTTTATTAGTGTATTTTAATTTTAATTTTTATTAGTTTTAATTTTTAATCTTTATTTTATTTTATTTTATTTAGTTTTTAGGAATTATTTTTATTAGCTTCCCTTTTGTTTTGTTTTAGGACTTTAGGTTTTAGTTTAATACATTTTTATTTCTTTTTAGTTTCATTTTTTTATTTTGAGTCTTTTATTAATAGATTAGAATTTTTTTTTATTTTTAGATTTCAATTAGTTTTTACTTTAGTTAGTTTATTTTATTATTTTTTTAAGGTACAAACACACACACGCTATTTTCTACACCCAACAACCGACAAAACAACACACTCACCCACATCCTACACCCATATACACCACCCCACTCCATCTTCTTTAAAATTTCACCCTTCCCTCTCCTCCTCCATAACTAACCCAACACTCCATACCCATAAAACCCAACACTAATAGCCAAGTCCGATTTCAAAAACGGACCTCATACCCATCTCCAAAATGCCAACTCCATTAAATCCAGCCAGGGACCTTCGACAAGCCACAAATCCGTCGGACTGCTTTAACCTGCCCCCACACCTCTCCGAAAAAATTCGACCACTGCCAAAACCGTTTCGGGGCCTAACATTCTACTAATTCGAACCCGGCAGCCTTCATCCCAAAATCCACCTGACCCCATTTCGTCCTAACCCGGATGCCCATTTCAACATCCAAGCTTAACTCCGACGACCACTGTCAAAACCCAAAACCCGATTTGACCCCTATTACACCAAATCAGTCAATCTCCATACCCAATCTCAACATCAAACTCGGAGCTAGAAATAACCAAAACCATAACAGCCTTAACCCATAACTCATTTTCCTTCTACCCAAAATCCCAAGAAATTAGGAACCAACTCTCTTTGACCACCTACCTCCCACGAAAAAACCCACGTGTTTTTTCAAACCTTAGCTTACTCAATCCCAAAAATATCTCCTCTGCAAACTAAAGAAAAATTATGGCTTATAAAATGGAGGGAGCAGTTCATTTAGAAAAAAGACTCACAAATAGATAGAACGTAGGACACTAAAATAGAGAGAAATATTGTATATTATGTACAGTTTAGGAATAAATAAAAGAAATTCAGAAAAATCCAAAAAAATTAGTTTAGTTTAGAATGATTTTTAGGTTTATTTTTTTAGTCTTCTTGGTGTAATCAAGTGCTGAACTTTATGACGAAGATTGGATGAATGTCGAGACGAATTTCAAGAATATGATTCGACAAAAAAAACTGCATACCGTATTTATTCTTCTTATTTCATTTTATATTATTCTTGATATTCATTTGATTATTGTGTTATGTTTTGATATGAGAATGTTAGGCTAAACACCTTATTTAAGGGGTGGAATGCGATGTGTAGGATATTATATTAATTAATTAAATTCATTAATAGTTATAATTCTAGAAAAATTAATTTTTAACTGCCACCAATTAATTTATGTAACGAGAGTTAGTAAATTAATTGTACAAATTAATGTTTGAATTTAGGAATTGAACTAGAGATAGGTTTTTTTGAAATTTGAATATTAATTCTGTGTTGAAATTTGAGAATTCATACTGCTTTTATTAAATTGATCCTAGCGGGTAATTTTATTGAAAATAGTATAGTTCTTAATTTTTCATCGTGTGACATTTTTAAATTAGTTTTCTGAAAAAGATATTATTAAATTTATAATTGTAACGAGAGTTAGATTATCGTTTTAGTATTATCTCGAAATATTTCAAATTAATAAATTGAGAAATTAAAATAATCGATAATGTGGTCTAATCCCATCTCTTGGCATTCTCATATTTTCACACTCGATTGCACATTATTTTTCGTTAGTTAGCCATTTCAGAATTTTTAGCATTTATTAGTTCATTTTTCCCTTGAAGTTGTTTTAAATAAAAAAATATTTAAAATAAAAAAATATTTTTAGAAAAAAAATTGAATTGCAAGTTTTCGCAATAATTGCTTTACCTTGGAAGTTGGATTGATACCCGTACTTACCGCAATACGAGTTATTTTAGATAAGTTTTGGAGGTGATTTCATAGGCATTTTGATACTCGAAGTTTGACCGCAACGACTGACGAATCAAGAAGACAAGTCACACAAAAGATGAGTTATCAATAGGCAAGAATATGGAAGTCTACGTGGATGATGAGCTAACAAAAAGCAAAAAGGCGTCCGATCACATTGGTGACCTCAGTCAGATTTTTGACCAACTTGAGAAGCACTAGATTATGCTGAATCCGACCAAATGCGTTTTTGGAGTGCAAGAAGGAATGTTCCTCGAGTACATAGTAATTCAAAGGGGAATTGAAGCAAATCCAGACATGATCAAAGCATTAATTGAAATGCAATCTCTAACCTACAAGAAGGACGTACAAAGATTGACTGGACGAGTAGCAACCTTGAACATATTCGTGCCCTGAGCTATAGATAGGTGCTTGCCATTCTTCAAGGTGCACAGTAAAAGCTTTGAATGGAACGAAGAATGTGAAAAAGCTTTTGAGGAGTTGAAAAAGTATTTGGGGTACTCTCCCGACTAATCACAGGTGAAAAATTGTACCTGTATTTAGCTGTTTCTGAATCGGCAGTAAGTTCTGCATTGATTCGAGAAAAAAATGGAGTTCAAAAACCCGTTTACTATACCAATAAGGATTTCCGAGCAGAAGAAATCAAATACCCTCGCTTGGAGAAATTGGCATTGGCATTGATTGAAGATCCCAGATGCATGAAACCCTATTTCCAAGCCCATGCAATCATAGTTTACACTGATATGCGTCAAAGGCAGGCTTTGCATAAATTGGAGAAATCTTGTAGAATAATATATCGGGTTGTGGAATTAGAGGAGTATGATATCATATATGAGCTAAGATATTCTTTGAAAGGACAAGCAGTGGCGTATTTTATAACGGAGTTCACTTACTTTGAGGTTCCCGAGCAACAAAGTAAGCTGGCAGAACAAGAATCAGGAGAAAGTGATGTTAACAAGAGAGCTCCCGAAGAACGTTCTTCAAAAGAAGTAATTACAGACCTGCCGAATTCCTCTTCTCGAACACTGGAGATAATCAGGAAGTATAGAGAAGCAAAGGAAAATATATTCCACTATAGGAGTTTGACAGACCAAGAATTTTACAACGACGTCCCAATATGTAACTTATATGTTGATGGATCATCTTGTTCAACCGGTAGTGGAGCAGGTATAATACTTAACACTCTTGATGGTATTGATATTGAGTATGCACTACGGTTTTTAATTCCAGACTTCAAACAATGAAGTAGAGTACGAAGCTCTTATTATGGGCCTAAGTTTATCCTAACCATTGAATGCCGAGCAAGTTGTGGCACACAGTGACTCTCAACTGGTAGTAAACCAAACATTGAGTTTATATGGAGCTAAAGGGGAATTGACAACTAGGTATTTATCTAAGGTGATGGCAGTCATTGCAAAATTACCAATTTTTCAGATGAACAGAATCCCAAGATTAAAAAATGCCAGAGCTGATTCCCTTGCTCGGCCAGCCTCTGCTACTAGAATTGAACTCTGACGAACTATACTTATTGAGATTTTGGCTAATAGGAGCATAAATGAATATTTGATGATCAATTTTATTGCCATAAATATGGGACCATCATGGATGGACATTATGAGATCATACATTGAAGAAGGAACTCTACCAACAGATATGATGGAAGCAAAGAAGTTAAAATACAAAGTAACTCGGTATGTATTAGATAAAGGTGTTTTGTACAGGAGATGACTAATGATCAATTTGCAGCACTGTGTGCATCCATCAGAGGTCCATGATCTACTTCAGGAGGTGCATTAAGGATCATGTGGAGCTCACATGATAGGAAGAACACTTCGGTAAAGAATCAGTACTCAAGGGTATTACTGGCTAACAATGCGAGCAGACTGTGCAATTTTTGCCAAGAAGTGTGATAAATGTCAGAGATTCTCCATAATTCACAAAACTCCACAGTCTGCTCTCACTCTAATCACTTCACCATGGCCATTTTTCATATGGGGTACAGATTTGGTCGGACCACTTCTAACCACTTGAGGAAGATTTAAATACTTAGTTATCGCTGTGGATTATTTTACAAAATGGGTTAAGGAAGATCCTCTGATATATATGCCTTATGAAAAGGTCTACCAATTCATATGGATAAGCATCATTTGTAGGTATGGGTTGCCCTATGCTTTCATTACTGACCACCTAACACAATTTGACAATGATGAATTTGTAAATTACTGTGCTCAGTCTGATGTATAAAAATTACATTCAGCTCCAGGACATCCTCAGAGTAATGGACGAACTGAAGTTACGAACATAGCCTTGCTTAATGGGTTGAAGAAAGGCTTGATGATGCCATAGGAAATTGAATAAATGAGCTACACTTTGTCTTGTGGGCATGGCGAACAACATCGCGAACAGCAACTAGAGAATCCCCATATATGTTAGCATTTGGGACTGAAGCTGTCATTCCTGCCGAGCTAGGCTTGCCATCACATAGAATTCTAAATTTTAACTCTCCTATAAGTGACCTAATGAGAATATTGGATCTAGACATGCTGGAAAAAGTAAGAGAAGATGCTGCCTTGTGCAATGAGGTCTTCTAAAAAATAATAACCTATTTTTACAATAAAAGGATGAAACCGACCAACTTGAAGGAAGGAGATTATGTGCTGAAGAAAGTGCTACAGAAAAATAATAAGCTTAAGGCCAATTAGCATGGGCCATACCGTATTTCAGCAGTGCTCCGACTTGGAAGCTATCGAATTGAAACCTTGGAAGGCGAAGAATTCAAAAATCCATGACATACAGAGCATCTTAGAAAATATTATCAATGATGTTGTAATTAGTTTGAAATCAACTTGCACCATTAATAAAATCTTCAGTTCTTTCCATTTTTGTTGTTAATTTTTTTGGGGAGTACTATTGATATGCATTACTCTAGTTAATTGACAAAAAGTTATAAATTATTTCTCGGTTCAGAAAATTATTGCTCGGCTCAACAAATATTCCCCTGAACGTTGCTCGACATAATTAATAAGTTCCTCAGAGAAGCCATAAACTTGATTGTTGATTCACAAAGTCTAAGTCAATAGGATGTTAAATCCACAAGAAACTTGGTCCACAAATATAAGGAAAAAACAAGATCTTTATCCTACTGGGCAAAGTACAGAAAGAACATTGCAAAGATTCCTCAAGAGGAACGAAAGCACACATTCCATATATGCCCGGTCACACCACTGGTATTTAATATAAAAATCCAATACTTGGGTGCATTAGTAAAACCTTTGGAGACATATGGCTAACTGGTTCTAAATTTAAATTTAAATTTAAGTATGCTAGTAGAACCTATGTATTCGTTTAAATAGATCTAAATTTAGATTTTAATCTAAGTATGCTAGTATAACATCTGCACTCATTGATCATTGATACTCAACTTAATCAAAGTGTATCGATATAATTAATGATAAAGAATGGATTTACATTCAACATAAGATAAGTTGATAAAATTTCCATTTCATTCAATCAAATCAATTACACGATTGTGTTAACAAAATAAAATATAAAGCTTAATTCTGAAGGACGTTTCCCTTCAGCTTTGGAAACAAAATCCATTCTAACGAGAGGATCATCTAAAGTATAAGGAGAATTAATGAAGTTAAAATCGTGAAGCATTCTGGTATTGCTGCTACTAGGGCGATCAAGCAAGTGAGGACGTCGGACGGTTTTTAATTCATCATGAAGCTCATAATCTCTCGAGTATTTTGAAATCAAGCATTGAGGAATACGATGGACTGGAATCAAATTGACATCTAATTTAAAGGGGGATTATCAGGCTCAAGTAAGCCTGGATCATATCAGTCCCATAATGAGCTATTTTGATCCACCTTCATTACTGTCAAAGCGTTCATCCAACCCCATTTATAGCGCTCATTCTTAGCCTATTGAAGCTTATCATAAAAATGCCCCAGAGCTTCATTGTACCCATCTATCCGGACTTAACTTGGTTGGTTATGAAAATGAAAGGTTAATCTGTCAACTTGGTAATGCAGTTTCTTCAACAAACCATCCTTATCTTGTAACTAAGAAGATTGCGTGGATAGTTGCTCGAACAAAGCCTGTAGCTTCTACGACATATCAACAATGGTTTGATTTTTGGTCTTTAATTGTGCAGCTTGGTTGGTAAGGCTCTGTTGGCTCCTGACTTCCTCTCTAGTACCTCGGCCAGGTTTGACTCTAGCTCGGGAAGATGAAGAAGAAGGTTTTAATTTCTTCAGAGCCTCAAACTCCTCACTCAACCTTGCATTTTCAGCCTCTAAGAAGGAATGACCCTCATCTGTAGTAGTAACAACTACAGAGGATGACTTAAGGGCATCAAGTTCATCTCTCAAATTATTATTCTCTTCCTCTATAAGCATTACAATATCCCTTGCTTCACCCACTTCGCATTTCAACAGGAATTCTTGTCTTCGAAAATGAGAAGCAAATTTATCCAACTTTTGCTCAAAGCCTCAACCTTTACTAAGGGCCTGGAATTTTTTTCTCATAATCCTCATGCAAAAGTGCCCTAGCTTCATTATGCTCATCCTACAGCTCTTCAATCATTGCATAGTAGGCAACATTTTTTGCCACTGCCTGATCAAGAAGACACTTTAGATGAACATATGCCTCTTTGGCTTGTTCGGATACTCCTTCCCCGAGCAACTTTAATAGGTCGACATCAGTCAGAGACAAGTGACCATCTTTGAAAAGCTCATTACACCTCTGGAGTAGCTCGGAGTCAGTAGATGAGAAGTATTCCAATTGATCTATAAACTATTCAGAGTCATCAATCAACAAGGTGCAGAGTATTAAAAACATAAGCAGAAGAACAAAAAGATTTCTCTTTTCATTAATAAAAAAAGGAAGTACAGATATATATTAAAAAAAATAATACAACTACTAAAAAAGGAAAATAAAATGTTGCTTGGTTCTACACCTTCTTCTTACCTGCCTCAGGATTAACTGAAGTAGAAGTAGGTGCAGAATGAGGCGGAGGATTAACTTTAGAGGGCATAGTAGAATCAACATCCTGGTGTTGATCGGCGGACTCCACCGATATCAAGGATTATATAGAACCCCCATCATCAACTTCCTCGTCCAGGTTTGGGGGAGCCCCAGGATCATGTTGCAAGAATAGCTCAGAATCTTTTGAAGTGCTGACCTCCACCAGAGCAGCAGACCAACCATCCTTGAAGTATTTCTTCTTCACAAACTCAATTTGCAAAGAAGCTTCTCCAAAGGCCTTATCCCATCCTTTGTTCAAGCTATCCTCTATAACCTTATCCCTCTTCGCCTTCTCAGAACCCAAGTCCTTCTGTAACTGGGTAGACTTGACTTTCTCACCATCTAAGTCTTTTTACAACTTATCAGCCAGCCCCCGAGCAGTTTCAACAACTTTCATCTTTTCATCCCATTTTTTTTGTTCATTAACCAATGATTGTTGGGAATCAAGCAATGAATTTTTCATCTGATTAAAAGCTTCTTCAACTTCACCAGAGGAAGAAGCTCTCAAAACCTCATCTTTTTTAACATATTATTGAAGTCAACGGGGAACTGTACAAGAACAATAAGGAAAGTTAGTATTATGAAGAACAAATCAAGAAATAAAAAATTAAAGAAGGCAAAAGAATATACCAAAGCAAGGCTTTGAGTAGCCCTATCAGAACTTTTAGAACGAGGTAATGCAGCTGTAGCATCCCTTTGGTATAGCAAAGTCCCAGACTTTATTAGTTGTCTTGCCAATCCAGGGCCAAGGACCACTGGAGAGGAAGAAGAAGATATATCGACCAACTCACGTTGGGAAGGAAGAGCATAAGAATCTTCTGCTAACTTAGAAGGCAACCCTCTATTTATTCTTTTAGAGCTATCTCTTTAATTTTCTTAGCTAGGGGCTTCTTCCCAGTCTCATCTTTATTTTTCACCCCTTCACTAGCTTATTTGGAAGGGGGATTGGCAGCTATGTCTCCCAAAATGTTGGGAACCTTCCTCTTCCCCATGGATACAACAAGGGACAGACTTGAATCTAAGAAAGAGGGGGAAAGGGCATCAAAATCACCACTTTCAGATACAATAGCTGAGGAAGTAGAAGGAAGTTCTTGGTCAAGGTCAATTACAGGGGAAGGAGTAGGACGAGCAACAAAGAAAGAAGTTGTATTCTTGTACTACAATAAATGGGATGCAAACCTGACGTGCTCCTCGTTAATTTTCTAATGAAGTCCCCAAATAAACTTCAACTCCCTCAAATTCATTTCACTTTCCGTTGGGCATCTTTTCTTCTGATCAACTTCAGTAAAAATTTACAGAGTAACAATTAATGTTCATATAAATAGATATATACAGGGAAAAATAGTTAAATGAGGATTAACCTATCCCATTGCCAAAAGGAGGGCATCTAGGCCCTTGATACTCAGTATTTCTAGTCAAAGGGGCGTATTGCCAATTTTTTACAACAACTCCATGCTCAAAATAATCCCTATTGGAGTCTGAAATATTAACTACTAACGCTTTGTTTACAGCCATAGTCTTTAAATAAAAAGTGGTGTCACTACTCAACCACTTATAACAAAATATTATTTTTGGAATCCCTAGATGAGTTCCATGGATTTGGTTCAACCTATACACTCCATTTACGACCTTCCAAGTATTGGGGGCTACCCTAGCTAGGACAACGTCAAAGTATTTATAAAATTCAAGGCACGGTAGGTTGGGTGGATAGGTGTCACAACCCGCCTAAAATAATAACGGGTGGCCAGCCCTATACTATATTAAATCATGAGTTTCAGATGGTCCAGTCTCAACATCAACAGTCGTTACTATATAATATAGGACTAACTACCCGAAATCACATGAGCGGGATGTGAAAATTTTTAAATAAAATGCAACAACCAACCATCACTACGACTAAAGGAAAGAAAGATGCAGGAAAGAACTAAGATAAATGAAATGCTAGAAATAAAATAAACTAAATATACATACCCGAATGTACCACAAAAAAATAGACCGGAATAAGCTGTCGGGCCACAGCCAATACAATAACTGAAATGGAATAAATATAAACATGTATATAAATATCCCTTGGGTACAAACCCGATATACAACATGAATCCTACCTAGAATTTTAAAGAAGTAGGAAGCGGCTACATGAAACATCCCGCAACACTTCGCACCTGTCGCGGCTCCCAAGACTCTGGATAGAAAGTCATCCGGCATCCATGCGGTAGGATACCTATGGTAATAAATATATATACAAGGAGGAGAGAAAAGTAAACGGGTCAGAGCCCCGAATGTGAAAAATATTTAGCAAGTGTTTTAACCGTGCATAATAAATACCGGTGTACCTTATTTCATAATTAAAGTGAGACCGCTCTCTCCTGGAACCCCAACTCACCTCTCATCTAAAGGCGCGCACCTAATCGCGTCCTCAAGTTTTAGTTAAAATTACCCCATTGCTATTAGGACAACCTAACTTATCATAGGTCTAGCCTATACCCACGAGAGCTATTTTCCCATCATAATCTAAGGATCCACCCTTTCTACTCCTACTAGATTATAATTACAACAATTATGCCATAAGGCTTAAAGGATTTCGATTCATAATAATAATGAATTATAAGTCTTAATACGTTACCCCTATATATATATACATATATATATATATATATATATATATATATACATATATATAGGCTAAAATGTAAGGATTTATTTTCTTAATATCATGCACATGGAATATTGGCAAAACCTCTCTCTACTCTCAAACTTGTACTACGTTTCATGCGTGGGGAGTCTCGCAAAGCGAAATCCAAACAAGGAACCGCCCCGTTACACTACTCCTGACAAGGTCAAGACCAGAGATCTGAGATGCCACAAATAGAATTACTTCTCTCAACTCTCGACATAGCACTGCGTTTCGTGCGTGAGGCGTCTCGCAAAGCGAAATCCAAACAAGGAACCCCCTCGTTACACTACTCCTGGGCAATGTCGATCCTAGAGATCCATAATTCTTAACATACTATATAGTACTACCATTACTGCTAAACTAACTATCAAAGAAAGAAAGAAAGAAAGAAAAGAAAACAAAAGAAAACAAAAGAAATAAAATAAAAGAATTTCCAATAATATCCTTGGGATGATGTAACCGAATAATACCTTATGTGCGATACATCAACCCCCATCAATCTAGTACACCATAATCATCTAAGATGTACTTTACCAAAACTCTATTTCCTTTCCTATATAGGATATATAATTACATATATATAGGTATTTTATGCTCAAAATATATATACATATACCAATCATCCATATACCCATGACCAAGTGCACATACCATATATGATGTACAATGGCCATGCAAATATAAAACCCGGCTATATATAGCGCCGATAAAACTGCATCAATGCTATCATCTTCCCAGAGTCCGGCTCACGTAACAACTGGGGACCACCTGGTGGGGATCAACGACACCCACCTCGTGATATACTCACACACACGACGTCCCGGGAAACGGTCATAGTTCCAGCAGGCAATGAGACGAAACATACCCACCATGTCTCATCCCAAAATATATATCTATATCTTATAATAACAGAAGGGACGACTATGACCTGGGGAATATCCACACCCTGCACTATATGCCAGGATGCTCACCCTCTGCGCGGAAACTTCCCAATGATAGCATGAGCGGGGTATGCTTAACCAAATAAGTATATATATCGCTCATATACGCAATATACATACATCCATATGATCCCATCATATGATCTAATATAGTAAACCATCATATACGGTTTAATTATCCATACCATGTATGATCACAACATAGATATATGTACATATATTCACACATCACTATAACAATATATATACAAACTAATTCCCGTTCATAGGTATAAGATATATAAACCCGGCTATAAGTATACATAATCCTCAATATACAAGCCGTCACCACAATAACCATTAAATATACCTCGATATGTGAATACAATCCCTCACTTGAAACATATTCAATCATTATTCCTATGACGAATAGTCTCCCAAACAATATGTATATATATCTATACATATATATATTCAACATTAGGGTTATCACCCAAGCTTGTGTAGGAATCCATCACTACACATATCATCCATAACCAAAAGTATATAATTACCTTTATTGCCATTTAACCATAGGTACACACATGACTTAATAGTCTAAAACTTCAAATTATTCCAACCTCCTTTCAAGTATTGGAATCTCAGTAATCATATCCCCATAATTACGAGTAAACTATCCTAACTAGAATCTATGCTACCGCTTATTCTAGTCGATAGTATGATCCCAAAGCGTTCTCAAAGTCACCTATGGTTCGAAATAAATCCCGGTAACCCTTACTCCTATTGAGTTATCGATTGTTTCTTAGTCTAAACATTTCTAAGGATATGAGACCCCTCACTCTCTAAGAGTTCTCAACCTCACATCATATTTATACCTGTCTATAATTGGTATTCCCAACCTCAAAGAGGTTTCCCCGATATACATATGTAACTCCAATACTTGCTTGGGTACATTTCTCCCAAATAACCTGAAGGAGTCCCCAAAAATCCTAATATATGAAAAACTCCTTCAATGTCTCCAAGGACATGTCTTTTACATCATAAGAGAGAGCCCCAAATCAAGAAACCCAACCAAAAAGGGCTAGAAGTCCGCCTAGATAAACCTCCAAAAACAACCATTAAGGAAGCCTCTAAGAATAAACTCCAAAGAAAGAGGGGGAGAACAACTCCAAACTTTGGGCTAAAAACAGGGGATCGGTCGACCGGACCCTGACCCCCGGTCGACCGCGGGTACAAATTTTGCCTGCGAAGAAATGCAGTAGGCTTTTCCTTTAAGTCGCGGTCGACCGATCCCCAGACAGCGGTCGACCGGCTATACCAGTTAAGCTGGCCGTTTTTCCATTTCAGCAAACCCCACGAATTTAAACCCTAAAATTCTCATTCCAATCCCCAAATCTTTAACCCAATACTGTTATTAACAAGAAAACCCATCCTACATCTCGTCCCAACAATTTATATGAGATTAAACCATAGAATAACATTGATTTCAAGATTTAAACCCAAAAATCTAGGTTTTGATGTTAATACCCAAAAATCCATTTCTTTACCCCACAATTATGAAATGAAATACAAAAATAGCTATTTAGCAAGATTAAACACTTGCCTCAGATTTGTAGAGGTTGGATCGTCCTCGATGTTGCGGTTGGGCCGGAAATCCCAAGCTTTCTTCCTCTCTCTCTTCCTTTCTTCTTCTTTCCTTCTCTTTCTCCCTCTAGGGCTTTTCTCTATTTCTCTTAAATGAGAATGGCTTAATCCGTAAGCCACTTAAACCTTTTAAAACAAAATCCCAGTTTTAAATGTTAATACACACTTTAAATGACTCGTTTACTCCAATTCGAGCCAAAATAACTTAAAAACATTCTGGAGCCGAAACAAGACCCAATGACAGTCATTTTGACTATCTCGACCCTTCCGGAATCGATGGTACCCTCAGAATCATCATCCGGAATACTTTAAAATATTCGCTATTTTTGGGCCTCAATTCCCAAATATTGAAATTCTCCAATTTAATTAAATTTTATTTTCCCAAAATTTAATTTCTCAGTCTCCAAAAATCGAGGGTTGTTACACACTTCCCCCCTTACAAAAATTTCGTCTGCGAAATTTAAGACATGCCTAAGACCTCAATATACATCTAGTCCTCACATCAATCCTTAGGATCACTATACCGATCCTTCCTGGTTCTCATGGCGAACCATACAGTTATATAGCAACTACAACCCAGGGCGCCCATACACCCCGTATCCGAGTTTCCACTCGTAAAATTATGATCAAGCTCCATTAGCCTCAAATCATAACATAACCCTCAGCAATATATGACCTATTACAACATACTAAATATACAAAAGTTTAAAATTTCCCAATGGTAGAACTCTCCTCAATTCCTTACACTAGCCACCTTCGTGCGGGGGAGGTCTCGCAAGCGAAATCCAAACAAGGAACCCTCCCAATACACTACTGTGTAGCTAGGTCGGGGATTGAGATTAGTTGAACCAGGGTTAAGGTTTTATAAAAAGAGGATTTTCCATATTTTAGATATCGCCCGAGGGCCTGTACAACAATACAATATAAATCAATCCCGCGTCTTTCGACACGCCAAACAAACACCTTATGTTTAGAACACAAGGCCTCAACAATTACAATATGGCTAAACAATATCTAGTTCTCAAAACTAGCACAACTATGAGCTAAACTATCCGCTCCACAGAATCTACCAAACTCTGAACCTCTCAGTCATGGAAAGGTGTAACGTCTCCGAAGACGCCATACAAAGGCCACACTTGCTCACTTCCTCCTCTAGGAAAAAAAAATCCATACACCCTAGCGGTAAAGCGGTTAGCTACTCATCACTTCACACGCGACGTTCCCAATATCGCACACAGCGTAACTTAAACCCAAATAAAGGTATTATACCTTACATTACCGTAACTCAAGGGTTCCCCTTGTTCTAAAATCTCAACTCAGGGTCCTCAACTTCTTCTAGGACAATCATTAACCCTAAGCCTATTTCTCCACAAGAGAAACATCTTCCTCAAAACCCTTCCTAACCATTTTGAAGGGCAATGCGCGATTGCAACTGCCGAAAACTCCCTCCGTCCTACACAACGAAACTGAGTCTCCAAAGGCATTCTCCCTTATCTTAGAGGGCGATACTCCTGATATTGGGATAACTACACCAACCTCACCTCATTAAGAGTCACCAACATTAGGTTTCCTAACTAAGGTTAACAGATTATCAATCTAAACCTCTCAAGGACTACCCTACATGCCTCTCCTCGGGTTTACCTTACTAGGACCAAGATTCGCCATTCGAGTAAATTTCCTTTCTTACTCAACTACCGATAAATCACCTCGAACCACTGCCAGAAACCTCCTCAATAACTCCTCCGGAACCGGGGAAAACAAATACCCCCGATCAAAGCGTACCCAAAACATGCTATTGGTATGGTACTTCTAATCTTATCCTTTCCTAGACGACATAATCTAGGCGACGTCTGAAATGAAACAAGAGCAACTGTTATCAGAACGCCAATCAAGTGAATATACTTCACAGAAGAAAACAACGCAGTGAACACAACAGTCCTATTTATAGGGCTTTATGTCAAGAACGTTAACGGAAGAATCAATAACTCGCACAGATCCTAAGGGCTCTAGAACCTGATGCTCTGATACCATCTGTCACAACCCGCCTAAAATAATAACGGGTGGCCATCCCTATACTATATTAAATCAGGAGTTTCAGATGGTCCAGTCTCAACATCAACAGTCGTTACTATATAATATAGGACTAACTACCCAAAATCACATGAGCGGGATGTGAAAATTTTTAAATAAAATGCAACAACCAACCATCACTACTACTAAAGGAAAGAAAGATACAGGAAAGAACTAAGATAAATGAAATGCTAGAAATAAAATAAACTAAATATACATACCCGAATGTACCACAAAAAAATAGACCCGAATAAGCTGTCGGGCCACAGCCAATACAATAACTGAAATGGAATAAATATAAACATGTATATAAATATCCGTTGGGTACAAACCCGATATACAACATGAATCCTACCTAGAATTTTAAAGAAGTAGGAAGCGGCTACATGAAACATCCCGCAACAGTCCGCACCTGTCGCGGCTCCCAAGACTCTGGATAGAAAGTCATCCGGCATCCATGCGGTAGGATACCTGTGGTAATAAATATATATACAAGGAGGAGAGAAAAGTAAACGGGTCAGAGCCCCGAATGTGAAAAATATTTAGCAAGTGTTTTAACCGTGCATAATAAATACCGGTGTACCTTATTTCATAATTAAAATGAGACCGCTCTCTCGTGGAACCCCAACTCACCTCTCATCTAAAGGCGCGCACCTAATCGCGTCCTCAAGTTTTAGTTAAAATTACCCCATTGCTATTAGGACAACCTAACTTATCATAGGCCTAGCCTATACCCACGAGAGCTATTTTCCCGTCATAATCTAAGGATCCACCCTTTCTACTCCTACTAGATTATAATTACAACAATTATGCCATAAGGCTTAAAGGATTTCGATTCATAATAATAATGAATTATAAGTCTTAATACGTTACCCCTATATATATATACATATATCTATATATATACATATATATAGGATAAAATGTAAGGATTTATTTTCTTAATATCATGCACATGGAATATTGGTAAAACCTCTCTCTACTCTCAAACTTGTACTACGTTTCATGCGTGGGGAGTCTCGCAAAGCGAAATCCAAACAAGGAACCGCCCCGTTACACTACTCCTGACAAGGTCAAGACCAGAGATCCGAGATGCCACAAATAGAATTACTTCTCTCAACTCTCGACATAGCACTGCGTTTCGTGCGTGAGGTGTCTCGCAAAGCGAAATCCAAACAAGGAACCCCCTCGTTACACTACTCCTGGGCAATGTCGATCCTAGAGATCCATAATTCTTAACATACTATATAGTACTACCATTACTGCTAAACTAACTATCAAAGAAAGAAAGAAAGAAAGAAAGAAAAGAAAACAAAAGAAAACAAAAGAAATAAAATAAAAGAATTTCCAATAATATCCTTGGGATGATGTAACCGAATAATACCTTATGTGCGATACATCAACCCCCATCAATCTAGTACACCATAATCATCTAAGATGTACTTTACCAAAACACTATATCCTTTCCTATATAGGATATATAATTACATATATATAGGTATTTTATGCTCACCATATATATACATATACCAATCATCCATATACCCATGACCAAGTGCACATACCATATATGATGTACAATGGCCATGCAAATATAAAACCCGGCTATATATAGCGCCGATAAAACTGCATCAATGCTATCATCTTCCCAGAGTCCGGCTCACGTAACAACTGGGGACCACCTGGTGGGGATCAACGACACCCACCTCGTGATATACTCACACACACGACGTCCCGGGAAGCGGTCATAGTTCCAGCCGGCAATGAGACGAAACATACCCACCACGTCTCATCCCAAAATATATATCTATATCGTATAATAACACAAGGGACGACTATGACCTGGGGAATATCCACACCCTGCACTATATGCCAGGATGCTCACCCTCTGCGCGGAAACTTCCCAATGATAGCATGAGCGGGGTATGCTTAACCAAATAAGTATATATATCGCTCATGTACGCAATATACATACATCCATATGATCCCATCATATGATCTAATATAGTAAACCATCATATACGGTTTAATTATCCATACCATGTATGATCACAACATAGATATATGTACATATATTCACACATCGCTATAACAATATATATACAAACTAATTCCCGTTCATAGGTATAAGATATATAAACCCGGCTATAAGTATACATAATCCTCAATATACAAGCCGTCACCACAATAACCATTAAATATACCTCGATATGTGAATACAATCCCTCACTTGAAACATATTCAATCATTATTCCTATGATGAATAGTCTCCCAAATAATATGTATATATATCGATACATATATATATTCAACATTAGGGTTATCACCCAAGCTTGTGTAGGAATCCATCACTACACATATCATCCATAACCAAAAGTATATAATTACCTTTATTGCCATTTAACCATAGGTACACACATGACTTAATAGTCTAAAACTTCAAATTATTCCAACCTCCTTTCAAGTATTGGAATCTCAGTAATCATATCCCCATAATTACGAGTAAACTATCCTAACTAGAATCTATGCTACCGCTTATTCTAGTCGATAGTACGATCCCAAAGCGTTCTCAAAGTCACCTATGGTTCGAAATAAATCCCGGTAACCCTTACTCCTATTGAGTTATCGATTGTTTCTTAGTCTAAACATTTCTAAGGATATGAGACCCCTCACTCTCTAAGAGTTCTCAACCTCACATCATATTTATACCTGTCTATAATTGGTATTCCAAACCTCAAAGAGGTTTCCCCGATATACATATGTAACTCCAATACTTGCTTGGGTACATTTCTCCCAAATAACCCGAAGGAGTCCCCAAAAATCCTAATATATGAAAAGCTCCTTCAATGTCTCCAAGAATATGTCTTTTACATCATAAGAGAGAGCCCAAAATCAACAAACCCAACCAAAAATGGCTAGAAGTCCGCCTAGATAAACCTCCTAAAACAACCATTAAGGAAGCCTCTAAGAATAAACTCCAAAGAAAGAGGGGGAGAACAACTCCAAACTTTGGGCTAAAAACAGGGGACCGGTCGATCGGACCCTGACCCCCGGTCGACCGCGGGTACAAATTTTGCCTATGAAGAAATGCAATAGGCTTTTCCTTTAAGGCGCGGTCGACCGGTCCCCAGACCGCGGTCGACCGGCTATACCAGTTAAGCTGGCCGTTTTTTCCATTTCAGCAAACCCCACGAATTTCAACCCTAAAATTCTCATTCCAATACCCAAATCTTTAACCCAATACTGTTATTAACAAGAAAACCCATCCTACATCTCATCCCAACCATTTATATGAGATTAAACCATAGAATAACATTGATTTCAAGATTTAAACCCAAAAAACTAGGTTTTGATGTTAATACCCAAAAATCCATTTCTTTACCCCACAATTATGAAATGAAATACACAAATAGCTATTTAGCAAGATTAAACACTTGCCTCAGATTTGTAGAGGTTAGATCGTCCTCGATGTTGCGGTTGGGCCAGAAATCCCAAGCTTTCTTCCTCTCTCTCTTCCTTTCTTCTTCTTTCCTTCTCTTTCTCCCTCTAGGGCTTTTCTCTCTTTCTCTCAAATGAGAATGGCTTAATCCGTAAGCCACCTAAACCTTTTAAAACAAAATCCCAGTTTTAAATGTTAATACACACTTTAAATGACTCGTATACTCCAATTTGAGCCAAAATAACTTAAAAACATTCCGGAGCCGAAATAAGACCCAATGACAGTCATTTTGACTATCTCGACCCTTCCGGAATCGATGGTACCCTCAGAATCATCATCCGGAATACTTTAAAATATTCGCTATTTTTGGGCCTCAATTCCCAAATATTGAAATTCTCCAATTTAATTAAATTTTATTTTCCCAAAATTTAATTTCTCAGTGTCCAAAAATCGAGGGTTGTTACAATAGGTAAACCCACATTCAACTATAAAAATAATGGAAAATCAATGGCCCTTAACAAGTGAGAAAAAATCAGCAGGTAAAGTAGCATGTTCCAAAACAACCCAAGAGGGAATCTTAATTTCATTTCTGAATTCATCAAGATAATCAATAGAGTAAACCATGATGAAGAATAAAAGAGAAGGGGAATAGTTCTTATAGGAATTAAGGATTCAGTAAGAACTAAAGAACAGAAAATGATCGCTCAAGAGAAAAAAAAAGCTTGAAGACATTGTAGCAAAAAACACTCAGAAGATTTGAGGTAGTAAAAGTTCGTGGCTTTTCCTGCTCTTTATAGGTTGCCTCGAAAATTGAAAAAATAATGATTAAAAGGCAGTGTCGATTGAACTGGTGGAGGATAAAGGAAGAAAAGATGGATTTGCCCAAAAACGATTCGTTAAAGTTGTGGATAATTTCAAAAATGCCACGCCATTATATTTTCATAATTAAACCATAATCTTTTACATGTATGGGAAGTCGGCGACCGACCAGGCCTAAAATTGTTACCCGGGCAAGTTTAAGAGCTAAATGCTCCATATTCTTGTGAAAACTTCAAGCATGACACATTGGGGGTTTCTGTTGATACAAAAAATTATTCACCTACGTGGATCATTCAGATACTGACACGTGTTGTACAGCGAAAAATTAATCATGGGCATCAAGAATGAAATACCGACCAACACCATGGATACTGACCAACACTAGGGATGCCGACTAACGATGACAGGAAAACACCAACATTTGTATACATTAATGATTGTACAGACGTAAATGTATACGATATAAAGGCATTCCATCCTTTGATATTCCGACTCTTGTACACCCATGGGGGCTATAAATACATTGTAAACCCTACATCCAAGGGACACGAAGAGAGAGGCAATTGAACAATTCCAAAAGCAATACACAACAGTGGACGTAGTCTCTTTCCTTAAGCCGAACCACTTTAAAAATCTCTGGTCTCTTTTATTTCTATTTATCTGTGATTAACTAATTAGCCTAGTCTAGTTTTCTGCATTAACACGTGGCATAATTTAATTGATCATAATTGAAGTTTTTTGAATGTCATCTGTCAAATCAGGCACCAAATGAACATTGCATAAACTTTAACTGAGGGAGTTATCCTATAGTATTTTATTGCGTTACTAAATGCGTTTAAGAGTTTACTGTGTCAAATTAAAAATTAAAAATTATTTTATAATTCAGGTATACTATTTTTTCCCTTAATTATTATTATTTAGGCTTTAAATGAAGGGGCATATATCGAATAGTCCCTCAAATATTTTTTAATACACGTTTAATCCAAGCCTTTTTATTTTGTTTCAAAAAGACAATCATCACATAAAAACACTAAAAAAAGGACACACATAAACTCATTTACCAACCTCCCTTCACCTCCCCCGATCCCGCTAGCGCGAACCTTTAAAAATATGGGTAAATGAGTGTTTGAGGGAATAAATGGGTTAGATTAAAAATAGGTGTCTTGTAAAAAAAATACGTATTTATGTTGGGAACTATTTGGTAATTGACCGTTAAATGAAATAATTTTTAAAAATTAAAATCTAGAACCCCTCATGCTATGTGAGCCAAACTCGGAAAGACAAAATCTTTATTCTAACTCTAATACAATAGTATTAGATGAGTTAATGTGACTTTAATATTTAGTATCTTTTTCAATCTCGTCTTGAACATTTTCTTATCTGAAACAAAAAAAGGATAAATCAAAATCTATTTGATACAAAAAAATGAATAAATCAAAAGTTTCTTGAAAACTGAAAAAGATGATCTATTCTATACCCCATTAATTAATCTCTCGATCCAACATTGATGATGCCAGAATCAGCACCACCGTGTAAGGTGTTTTCAAGCTCAATGTAAGAATAACAATGGAAGCACATTTATATAAAGATATAAGAGAATGAGATGAGGATAAGAGGAGATGACACCGGTATATAAGTGGTTCAGCCTAAATTGGCCTACGTCCACTGTGAGTGTGTGTGAGTAATATCACTGAATGAAGGCACTAATAGCCATGGAAACAACCTCTCAAGCTTTCTCTCTCTACTGTATATCTAGACAGAGTTTTAGCTAGGGTTGAATATATGGGATCCTTTTGCAAGGTAGGGGATGACCCCTATATATAGTATCTAGGGGGTGTAATGTACCCCCCATGCATGTAATGAGCATGTGTGTGGTAGCCTCACCAATGTGGGAGTGCCATCTGTCACTGTCACATGTAAGGAATGATGATGAAATATCCTCCCCACATGTGGGGAATAATATTGTTACAACTGATTTGTGCCCATGTGTCCTTATCCAAATGTCAACAGATGCTCGACTGCCATATTGGTGCATGACCTCGGCCTGGGAGAGGCCGAGCTGTAAAGGCTCGATAAACGTCTTCCGAGATGTGCCATAAGGAGTCTCGGCCTGATCTCAGCCGAGACATTAGGCTGGGGTCGGCCCTAGCCGAGGTTGGTCTGGTTCCATGTTGAAGGTTACCAAGGCTTCTTTTCACCTCGGCCTACACTCGGCCGAGGTTTCCATCCCCAGGTATATGAGAATGTTGTTGATGCCTGTGATGCGCGTAGTGTCATTGGAAATGTAGGTGGAAGTGTCGGTCTGGGCCGACCTTACTAAGTTCGAGGGCTGATATCGTGGGCCCATGGCTTATCAAGGGTCGATCAATACCTCTCTTGGCCGAGGTTACACTTGGGGCATATCAATCACCCCCCAGCCCTTAGTCATACGTGAGAGTAAGTGGCTAGGGGATCACTACACCTCCGAGGCCTGTCTGTTCCAAGCCAATACCTGCCTGACACCTGTCAAACGCTAGAACGTGCTTACTTGGTAGGCGTGTGTCGTCAGCTGTCCTTTGGGGCTTCCAAGGCAATGATGTGCCTTGGGAAATGTGCCCACATATTTAAGGGTTTCAAAACCCTTTTCTCTCCTTCTTCATCACTTCATTCCTGTGCACGCTTTTCTCTTGCGATTTCTCTCTCTCTAATGCTTCTCTACTCAACGCTCTTCTGCCGAGGCCTTTGTTGGTTTTCTTGCGAGTTTTCTTCATTTCATTCATCGATTCATTTCCAGGTACTTTTTCCTTTCCATTTCCTTTGTTTCTGGTATTTGGTTTGCATTTTTCGGCGAGTTTCATCGTTTTTCGGCGAGCACCATATTTTCAGGTGAACAATATTCTCTTTAAACTTCTAAGTTTGATCTTTAGACCCCTTTATTTTACAAGTCAATCCTGTTTGTAGTTTTAGGAGTTATTCCTTAAGTTTAGGGTCGACCTCTGATGCTCAGACCTTTATACCACCTTCTTGAGGATTTCCCCTCTCTCAAAGATAAGACCCTAGAAAAGATTAGGCAAATAGAGAGAGCTCAGGAGAAAGCTCGTAGGTCCCCCCGGAGAACTTCTATCAGACAGGGGTTCCTGCTGATCCAACACCTATGTCTGAGTCCGAGTCTTCTACCTCAGACCCCATGTCTGTGGACTCTTTTCAGGAAGCCATGGATTTCACACCTCGGCCTGGTCAGGCCCCGGATCAGGCCGAGGTATCCAGCCGAGCTTCATCCCATAGTGGCTTAAGCACCTCAGCCTCTTCTTCAGAGGTTGAGATTCTTGAGCCGAGTGTGGCTGTGCCACCCATTATTGATGCCATCCCCCTGTCGGCCGTCACAGGGGCAGAGTTCGTTCAAAGATTTGCTAGTAACCCATATACATCTGCTCCGGTCGACGTTGAGCTTGATGATGATGAAGATGTTGAAAGCGATGTGGACGTCTCTGAGGCGGTCGAATTCGAGAGCACGGTAACTGAGGTGGATCTTCTGTGCTTCAGATATTTATACTCCATTAGTCCCTCTATAAAATTAAGGAGACCTATGAGGGAGGAGAGGGCCTATCACGACCGATATGGAGAAATCTGCCTGTATGAGCAGATGTTTAAGTTAGGGTTTCGCCTACCCATTCATCCCATCATTAGATCCATTCTCTCTTAAATCAACTTGGCCCCCTCACAGCTATCTCCCAATGCCTGGAGAGTTATCATAGGGGCCATTATCTTATGGAGGGCAGTCCACCACTCTGACCTCCCAGTTCAGGTCTTTACTGGTTGTTATGTCCCAACCTCGGCCAAAAACCATCCGAGCTACTATCATTTTATGGCTCGGAGGCCTGAGAAGAAAATGCTCCAGGTGACTCAGACCTCGAACCATAATTGGAAGCCCCGCTACTTTTTCGCCTCTGGACCATGGAAATTTGGCCCATGCGTTACCTCTTCCACACTTGAGCCGAGGATACCCCTCATATGGGGTAAGGTCTCCATGTCTGCCAGGGCCGACCCTAGTATAAGTCTTCAGAATATCCAGAAGGTGAAGGCCCTGCAAGACCAAGGGGCACATGGTCTTTTTGTTAAGTTTGAACATTTGCTGACCCCCCATTATCTCTCGGGGACGGGCCTAGGTGGAAGTCCCCTTGTTGACTTTGGTAAGGATTTTTCTTTTAAGTTTAACCTCTGAACTCATTCATATCTGATCTTTAACCCATATCTTTTAACTTTTGCAGAGCGACCTCAAGGCATTATAGACGAACTGTGGGAGATGGCTGCACCGAGCTTAGCGAGACTCGCCAAAAAAGCTGGTCTGAACGCTCCTCCCCCAGCTCCCTCTACATCCAAATCTCAGGCCTCAAAGAAGAGGGCCCCAGAATCCCATGCCTCTGAGGATCAGAGGCCGACCTTGAGGCAGAAGAAGGCCTCTGATGCTGAAATTCCAATCTCCTCGGCCGATATCCTGACGGCACGTCTGAATCAGCTGAAGTTAACCGATAGTGTGGTCGGACACAGCATGCAGGCCGTGGATGCCATCGGCTCTATAATGACCGAGGCTGACAAGCGCTTTTACAGGGCTATGGACACCCCCTGCTGGTTGAGTTCGGCCTTCACAGAGCCATCCAGGTATGACTTGTCCCCTCGTCAAAGTTTTATAAGTGCAATATCTGAATTTTCTCTAGCTTAACCTCTTCATTAAATGTGCAGGGAGTGACTGCTATGCACCACTTATCAAACTGGGCTCTGAGGAAGTTTCCCCTCATCCAGAAGGGGCAAGAGGCCGAGAAGGTTCAGGGCGCCCTAAATGCTGAGGTCGACCGTCTGAAATCAGAGCTGCAGAACTCTGAAAATAAGGTTAAAGGGTTGGAGAAAGATATTTCTCTACTTGTCAAAGATCACGCCAAAGCCCTGAAGGCAAAAGATGACATTCTGCAGCAGAAGGTCAGCTCGGCTGTCAAGGCTGCTCTTGAAGATGCCTCGGCCCAAATAATTTTTGACTACAAAGCCTCTGACGAGTTCATGGGTTTTGGTTTTGAATATTTCGAAAGAGGTATCAAGGCTACTACCAAATGGGCTGAAGTCAGAGAGAAGGAGATCGGTGCTCTAAAGGCCTCTGAATTTGTAGGTCTCGGCTTTGCTGACCCCCAGTTTGCTCAGGCGCTTCAAGAGGTGGATGACGAGGCTGCTGCTCCAGCTGAGACTGCAACTCTGGGAGGTACTGAGGTCGGAGGGGCAGACCATGCTGATGACGCATCCGAGGTGACTAATGCTGATCAAGCCAATCAGGCCGAGGCTGTTAATGTTCCCCCCTAAACCTTTAGGATTTTCTAACTTGTAAGAAATAATTTGTAATTTGTAACTCATAACTTGTAACACCGTGGTATTTTGTATTCAAGGAATATTTGTAACAATGCCTCTGAATGCTATATGATCTCTTCCCTTTACTTAATGTCACGTAATCTCTTCTATTATTTTGTTATAGTGGTCTTATTTATACTGTCTAATTCTGACCCGAGGTCTCTTCACCACTGAATTGTAATTAGGCTCTGAGGTCGTCACCTAAGACGTTATCCTCATAATTAATCTCACCAAATTAATGATGTTAAGGGTCTGAGGTCATCTGTTAAGGTGTCTGAGCTCAGACCTCGTCACCACTGAGTGGTGTTATGAAGGTCTGAGGTCGTCACCTAAGACGTTATCCTCATAATTAATCTCACCAAATTAATGATGTTAAGGGTCTGAGGTCATCTGTTAAGGTGTCTGAGCTCAGACCTCGTCACCACCGAGTGATGTTATGAAGGTCTGAGGTCGTCACCTAAGACGTTATCCTCATAATTAATTTCATCAAATTAATGATGTTATGGGTCTGAGGTCATCTGTTAAGGTGTCTGAGCTCAAACCTCGTCACCACCGAGTGATGTTATGAAGGTCTGAGGTCGTCACCTAAGACGTTATCCTCATAATTAATCTCACCAAATTAATGATGTTAAGGGTCTGAGGTCATCTGTTAAGGTGTCTGAGCTCAAACCTCGTCACCACCGAGTGATGTTATGAAGGTCTGAGGTCGTCACCTAAGACGTTATCCTCATAATTAATTTCATCAAATTAATGATGTTAAGGGTCTGAGGTCATCTGTTAAGGTGTCTGAGCTCAGACCTCGTCACCACCGAGTGATGTTATGAAGGTCTGAGGTCGTCACCTAAGACGTTATCCTCATAATTAATCTCACCAAATTAATGATGTTAAGGGTCTGAGGTCATCTGTTAAGGTGTCTGAGCTCAGACCTCGTCACCACCGAGTGATGTTATGAAGGTCTGAGGTCGTCACCTAAGACGTTATCCCCATAATATATCTCTGGTCTAAAGAATGAAGCAAGAACTGATATGGAAACTGATCTTTATTAATAACCTCTTATCAGTAAGATAATACATTTACATAAAATTCTACGCAACATCATATGTAATATTTCTTTAGGTGGTCAGCATTCCATGGGTTAGTGAAAGGTTCTCCTTCTAGGTTTTCTAGCCTGTAAGTGCCAGGCACAACCTCTTCTGTTACTTTGTAGGGGCCATGCCAGTTTAGGTGTAGCTTATTTGCCTTTTGTAGGGTCTTCTTTAGCACTAGGTCTCCTACTGCAATGGGTCTTGACTTCACCCTTTGGTTGTAGAATTTCGCTGCCCGCTACTGGTAGGCTACTTTTCTGACCTCTGCGTCTTCTTTTCTTTCTTCGATAAGATCCAGGTCTAGCCTCCTCTCTTCCTCATTGCTGTCTGGGTCGTAGGTCTGAATCCGATGAGTTGGTAGTCCTACTTCCGTTGGTATGACGGCCTCTGAGCCATGTGCCAGCATGAATGGGGTTTCTCCTGTTGGTGTCCTTGTCGTGGTTCTGTAGGCCCATAACACAGCGTAGACCTCTTCTGTCCATCTCCCCTTCGCATCTTCTAACCTCTTCTTGATTCCGTCCAATATGGTCCTGTTTGTGACCTCGGTCTGGCCATTTTCCTGAGGTCGACCAGGAGATGAGAAGAACTGTTTAATCCCCACTCTTAGGCAATACTTTTCTAAGGAGGAGTTCTTGAACTGGGTCCCATTATTTGAGATGAGAGTGTTTGGGAGGCCATATCTGCATATGATGTTCCTCCAAATAAACTGGAAGGTCTTCTGCTCTGTAATTGTTATCATTGGTTCTGCCTCCACCCACTTTGAAAAGTAATCAATGGCAACTATCAGGAATCTATAGTTGTTGACAGCTCTTGGCAAAGGTCCTACCAAGTCAATTCCCCATACCGCAAATGGCCATGAAGAAGAGATTGACGTCATAGGCTGATGGGGTTGATGAGGGATAGTAGAGAACCTTTGATATTTGTCGCACCTCTTTACATAGTCTGCAGCGTCCTTAGACAAGGTAGGCCACCAGTATCCTTGAGTGATGATCCTCTTGGCTAAGGGCCTTCCCCCTATGTGGCTAGAGCAAGAACCCTCATGAACCTCCTGTAAGACCCGGGGTACTTCCATGGGATGCACACATCTGAGGAGAGGCAATAGAAACCCCTTTTTGTATAAGACGTCTCCTATCATTAAGAACTTGGTAGCCCTGTACCTCAGCTTTCTCCTTTCTAGCTTGGACTCAGGCAGCTCTCCCTCTCTTAGGTATCTGACGAGCGGGTCGATCCATGAGTCTCATAGGTTCACATTGTGACAAGGGCTACACACCTTGTCCTCCTTGATGGTTGCCTTTCCTAAGACCTCGATTGGAATGGTCCTTCCCATATCCGTCTTTACTGCTGAGGCCAGCCTTGCCAATGCATCAGCGTGATTGTTGCTCAGTCGAGGCACTATCTTCAATTTTGCCTCTTCAAAATATTTTAACAACCTCCTTACCTTCTTCAAGTACTTGGCCATCCTTTCGTCTTTGGCCTCGTATACCCCCAATACTTGATTGAAAACCAACTTTGAGTCGCTATGGAGTAGGAGTCGCTTTACTCGAAGAGTTGTTACCAACAAGAGACCTGCTATCATGGCCTCATACTCGGACTCGTTGTTTGAGGCCTGGAAGTTGAATCTCAAGGCGTATTCGATGTTGGCACCATCTGGAGCCGAGATTATTAGTCCTGCCCCGCTTTCACTATCACAGGAGGAGCCATCAACGAAGAGGCTCCAGACGTCTGTATCTGATGAAAAGACCCCTTCTCTCATAACCCCCTTCTTGAAGAGGTATCGATCCTCTTCGTTCTCTTCTATTCCGCTCCGAGTTTTGCCTGAGATGACCTCTTCCCGATCTCGAAAGACGTTTGTTGCCGTCTCTTCCGAATCTCGAAAGACACTACGGTTCGTCTCTTTCGAATCTTGGAAGACACTACGATTCGTCTCTTCCGAATCTCGAAAGACCCAACGGTTCGTCTCTTCGCCGTCATCTAAGCCTTTCACTGTCTCGACCTCTTCCCAGGTGAATTCTGCGATAAAGTCTGCGAGGGCCTTCCCCTTGATGGTTGTCCTAGGCTGGTAGGTAAGATCATATTCTCCTAGTTCGACGGCCCAGGTCATCAATCTTCCGGACTTCTCAGGTTTGTGCAGAACCTGCCTTAGTGGGGAGTCAGTGAGGACTACCATGGAGTGAGCTTGGAAGTAAGGCTTCATCTTCCTTGAGGCATGTATCAGGGCATAAGCCAACTTCTCCATTCAAGGATAATTTTGTTCAGACTCTTGAAGGGACTTACTGTTGAAGTACACAGGCCTCTGGACCCCTTCCTCTTCCCGTATGATGGCCGCGCTGATGGCTGATTCAGAGACTGCCAGATATACAAACAACCATTCCCCCGTGATGGGCCGAGACAGCAATAAGGGAGACCCCAAGTAGGACTTGAGTTGGTTGAAGGCTTTTTCACACTCTTCGTCCCATTGGAAGGCCTTTCTTAGAACTTTAAAGAATGGAAGACACTTATCCGTTGCCCTAGAAACAAACCTGTTTAGGGCAGCCGCTCTTCTCGTGAGTCTCTGGACATCCTTGATACTCCTAGGAGTCTTCATGTCGAGCAATGCCTTAATTTTCTCAGGGTTCGCTTAAATCCCCCTATGATTAACGATAAATCCCAGGAACTTCCCAACTCCTACTCCGAAGACACACTTTACCGGGTTGAGCTTCATTCTGTACGAGTCCAAGACATCGAAGGTCTTCTCAAGGTCCTCTACGTGAGTACATGCTTTCAGGCTCTTCGTTAGCATATCGTCTACGTATACCTCCATGGTCTTACCTATTTTCTCTTCGAACATCTTATTGACAAGACGTTGATACGTTGCCCCCGCATTTTTCAGGCCGAAGGGCATCACCTTGTAGCAGTACGTCCCTTTGTCAGTAATGAAGGCTGTCTTCTCAGAGTCTTCAGCATCCATGGAGATTTGGTTGTAGCCTGAATAAGCGTCCATGAAGCTCATGAGCTCATGCCCTGCCGTTGCATCCACCATCTGGTCTATCCTAGGTAAGGGATAGCTGTCTTTTGGGCAAGACTTGTTCAGGTCAGTGAAATCTACACACATTCGCCACTTCCCATTGGCCTTAGGCACGATGACTGCATTTGAGAGCCACTCCGGATAAGTAACCTCTCTTATGAACTCGGCCTCTTCCAACTTTTTTACCTCTTCCCGGATGACTTCGTACTTCTCCCTGGAGTAGACTCTTCGTCTCTGCTTGATTGGCTTGGCATCTCTGTCCACGTTGAGCTTGTAGCTCATGACCTCAGGGTCGATGCCAGGCATGTCTGCGTGACTCCATGCGAAGACACTACGTCTCCTCCTGAGGAAGTTTATCAGCTCTTCCTTGATTCCTGGTTCTAGGGCCTTACCGACCTGGACGGTTTTTTTCGGCTCGTCCTCATTGAGGACGATGGATTCTACCTCTTCCGCGGCCTCACCCTTCTTCAATTTTGTTTCGTCTCTTGGGTCAAGAGTGTCAATGTTGTAAGTGGTGGTTGCTCTCTTATGGTCTTCTCTCTCTTCGGCCGAGTTGAAGTAACACTCTCGCGCCGTGGTCTGGTCCCCTTGCATATCCCCTACTCCATAAGGAGTTAGGAATTTTAGCATCTGATGGACCATCGACGGCACAACTTCAAACTCTTTGAGGGCCACCCTTCCTATGATGAGGTTGTAGGTCGAGAAGACGTTTTCGTCCATAACGAAAAAGTTTATCTTTTTGGTCAGCCTCATAGGCCACTCATCCCCCATCCGTACATCCATCTCATACATGCCCAATGGGTGGACCTTTTCGCCACTGAAGCCTATTAATGGGTGGTGATAGGGCACCAGCCTTGCCCTGCTAAGACCCAGGCTCTTGAAGCAAGGCTAGAACATCACGTCTGCTGAGCTTCCCCCGTCTATGAGGATCCTTTGTACCTCGCACCCATGCACCCTTGTTGTTATGACCAAAGGGTCATCATGGGGGGCTAAGATACCCTTGAAGTCGAGTCTGGAGAACCCTACTATGAGGGTGTCCATGTCTACTTTCTTTCTCTTCTGCACTGCATCAGAAGACGTTAGATTCACAACTTCGATCTAGGCCCCTGATACTTAGTATTTCTAGTCAAAGGGGCGTATTGCCAATTTTTTACAACAACTCCATGCTCAAAATAATCCCTATTGGAGTCTGAAATATTAACTACTAACGCTTTGTTTACAGCCATAGTCTGTAAATAAAAAGTGGTGTCACTAGTCAACCATTTATAACAAAACATTATTTTTGGAATCCCTAGATAAGTTCCATGGATTTGGTTCAACCTATACACTCCATTTACAACCTTCCAAGTATTGGGGGCTACCCTAGCTGGGACAACGTCAAAGTATTGATAAAATTCAAGGCACGGTAGGTTGGGTGGATAGGTAAACCCACATTCAGCTATAAAAATAATGGGAAATCAGTCGCCCTCAACAAGTGAGAAAAAATCAGTAGGTAAAGTAGCATGTTCCAAAACAACCCAAGAGGGAATCTTAATTTCATTTCTGAATTCATCAAGATAATCAATAGAGTAAACCATGATGAAGAATAAAAGAGAAGGGAAATAGTTCTTATAGGAATTAAGGATTCAGTAAGAACTAAAGAACAGAAAATGATCGCTCAAGAGAAAAAAAAGCTTGAAGACACTGTAGCAAAAAACACTCAGAAGATTTGAGGTAGTAAAAGTTCGTGGCTTTTCCTGCTCTTTATAGGTTGCCTCGAAAATTGAAAAAATAATGATTAAAAGGCAGTGTCGATTGAACTGGTGGCGGATAAAGGCAGAAAAGATGGATTTTCCCAAAAACGATTCGTTAAAGTTGTGGATAATTTCAAAAATGCCACGCCATTATATTTTCATAATTAAACCATAATCTTTTACAAGTATGGGAAGTTGGCAACCGACCAGGCCTAAAATTGTTACCCGGGCAAGTTTAAGAGCTAAATTCTCCATATTCTTGTGAAAACTTCAAGCATGATACATTGGGGGTTTCTGTTGATACAAAAAATTATTCACCTACGTGGATCATTCAGATACTGACACGTGTTGTACAACGAAAAATTAATCATAGGCATCAAGAATGAAATACCGACCAACACCATAGCTACTGACCAACACTAGGGATGCCGACTAACGATGACAGGAAAACACCAACATTTGTATACATTAATGATTGTACAGACGTAAATGTATACGATATAAAGACATTCCATCCTTTGATATTTTGGCTCTTGTACACCCATGGGGGCTATAAATACATTGTAAACCCTACATCCAAGGGACACGAAGAGAGAGGCAATTGAACAATTCCAAAAGCAATACACAACAGTGGACGTAGGCTCTTTCCTTAAGCCGAACCACTTTAAAAATCTCTGGTCTCTTTTATTTCTATTTATCTGTGATCAACTAATTAGCCTAGTCTAGTTTTTTGCATTAACACGTGGCATAATTTAATTGACCATAATTGAAGTTTTTTCAATGTCATCTGTTAAATCAGGCACCAAGTGAACATTGCATAAACTTTAACTAAGGGAGTTATCCTATAGTATTTTATTACGTTACTAAATGCGTTTAAGAGTTTACCGTGTCAAATTAAAAATTAAAAATTATTTTATAATTCAGGTATACTATTTTTTCCCTTAATTATTATTATTTAGGCTTTAAATGAAGGGGCATATATCGAATAGTCCCTCAAATATTTTTTAATACACGTTTAATCCAAGCCTTTTTATTTTGTTTCAAAAAGACAATCATCACATAAAAACACTAAAAAAAGGGCACACATAAACTCATTTACCAACCTCCCTTCACCTCCCTCGATCCCGCTAGCGCGAACCTTTAAAAATATGGGTAAATGAGTGTTTGAGGGATTAAATGAGTTAGATTAAAAATAGGTGTCTTGTAAAAAAAAAACGTATTTATGTTGGGAACTATTTGGTAATTGACCGTTAAATGAAATAATTTTAAAAAATTAAAATCTAGAACCCCTCATGCTATGTGAGCCAAACTCGAAAAGACAAAATCTTTATTCTAACACTAATACAATAGTATTAGATGAGTTAATGCGACTTTAATATTTAATATCTTTTTCAATCTCGTCTTGAACATTTTCTTATCTGAAACAAAAAAAGGATAAATCAAAATCTATTTGATACAAAAAAAAATGAATAAATCAAAAGTTTCTTGAAAACTGAAAAAGATGATCTATTCTATACCCCATTAATTAATCTCTCGATCCAACATTGATGATGCCAGAATCAGCACCACCGTGTAAGGTGTTTTCAAGCTCAATGTAAGAATAACAATGGAAGCACAGTTATATAAAGATATAAGAGAATGAGATGAGGATAAGAGGAGATGACACCGGTATATAAGTGGTTCAGCCTAAATTGGCCTACGTCCACTGTGAGTGTGTGTGAGTAATATCACTGAATGAAGGCACTAATAGCCATGGATACAACCTCTCAAGCTTTCTCTATCTACTGTATATCTAGACAGAGTTTTAGCTAGGGTTGAATATATGGGATCCTTTTGCAAGGTAGGGGATGACCCCTATATATAGTACCTAGGGGGTGTAATGTACCCCCCATGCATGTAATGAGCGTGTGTGTGGTAGCCTCACTAATGTGGGAGTGCCATCTGTCACTGTCACATGTAAGGAATGATGATGAAATATCCTCCCCACGTGTGGAGAATAATCTTGTTACAACTGATTTGTACCCATGTGTCCTTATCCAAATGTCAACAGATGCTCGGCTGCCATATTGGTGCATGACCTCGGCCTGGGAGAGGCCGAGCTGTAAAGGCTCGATAAACGTCTTCCGAGATGTGCCATAGGGAGTCTCGGCCTGATCTCAGCCGAGACATTAGGCTGGGGTCGGCCCCAGCCGAGGTTGGTCTGGTTCCATGTTGAAGGTTACCAAGGCTTCTTGTACCCATGTATATGAGAATGTTGTTGATGCCTGTGATGCGCGTAGTGTCATTGAAAATGTAGGTGGAAGTGTCGGCCTGGGCCGACCTTACTAAGGCCGAGGGCTGATATCGTGGGCCCATGGCTTATTAAGGGTTGATCAATACCTTGGCCATCACCTCGGCCGAGGTTGATGTCTCTTGGCCGAGGTTACACTTGGGGCATATCAAACATAATCTAAATTCAATTAATCTTTTTTCAATATTCTCCACTCAAATCACATTGCACAATGCTACTAATATTACTACATCTATATAACGTTTTTATTTCTAGAAAAAAAATGTTAAAAAAACTTTTCAAATTTATTTTTTATATAAATAAAAAAAATTGGTTATAAAAATATTTTTAACGTTGTATTTATAGAAAAAAAATTTAAGGTATTTTTTTTTATCTATAAATGACATAAGTCTTTTATACTAAAAACAAATAAAAATATATATTTTTTTATATAAAATACGTACAATTGTTTTGAAGTTTTTATTTATAAAAAATAATTTTTAAGTTAAAAAAAGTTAATAAAATTTCAAAATTATTATTAATATAGATAAAAAAAAAATTGGTTATAAAAACATGTTTAACATTTTTTTGTAGAATTTTTTCAAAGTTTGTATCTATAAATGACATAATTTAAAAAAAAAAAATAAAAAATTGTATAATTTTTTTTATATAAAATACGTATAATTGTTTGTAGTTTTTATAAATACTAGTTTTTATAAAATGAAAACATTTAAAAATAATTAACAAATTTTATTGATAAAAAAATTAATTGTTTATAATAACTTTAAAATAAAATATTAAATTTATTATATATGTCAATTTTTATAATCATCTTTATATTTTTTTATTACACATCCTTTTCGGAGTTTAGACTCATCATTAATGACACTTCACTCGTTTTTAATAGCCCTTCATCCACCGCGAATGTGAGGAGGCTACGTTTTGTAAGTGCTCTCGAGCTCAACTGATTTCCCGTTTCTCGAAATAAATTAGCTTCTTTGTATGCCCGATTGCACATAATGGTGTCGCCTTCTTTGTTCTGGTTCCAATTAACAGCTAAACCAAAGCAGGAACTCCGACATCGCACTCCACGGCGTTCATTTCTGTTGGCCTTAACGCTGCTACTAATGCTCCCCACATTAACAGTTATGGTGGTAGTGGTTCTATCGAGAACGGAACCCCCAAAGGAAACCCTAACTGTCAATTTGTCCACATTACCCAAAACCAAGCCTAACGAAACACCATTATTTCACTTTCGAACACACCAAGAAATGGAATTACAGAACCACCTCTCTCTTGACGGCCCTTACCACAACTGGGAACTCTTTGCTACCGATTACCAAGAAATGCTACAAAACCTTAAGATTTTTGTGTACCCCGACATCAACTCAACCCCCTCGCCTTTCACTTCCATTTTCCATCCCCACCCAAATCCATTCAACCCCAAACTCGGTAATTACTTCAGCGAACACGCTTTCAAATTAGCTCTCCTCAACAGCCCTCTCCTAACCCCCAATCCCCATGAAGCTAATTTCTTCTTCATGCCATTTTCCATCAACGCCATGCGTAACCACCCCCTCATCCGCTCCCCTGCCTCTATTTCCAATTTCGTGGCTGATTACACGAACAAAATCATCTCCAACTTCAAATTCTGGAACGCCTCCTCCGGTTCAGACCATTTCTTTGTCTGCTGCCATTCCATCGGCCGAGAGGCAACTTCCAAACACCAACATCTTCACAACAACGCGATTCAAATCACTTGTTCCTCCACCTATTTCCAACGCTTTTACATTACCCACAAAGATTTAGCCATTCCTCAAATCTGGCCACGCCAACAAGACCAAAACTCAACTCCTCCGCATTTGAGAAACAAACTTGTTTTCTTTTCTGGCCGAACCCAAAACTCTGGTATTAGACAAGAAATTATGGAACTATTTGGAAATGATACTTCCATGGATATATACGCGGGGAATATGCCTTATCCTTACGAAGAAGGATTTAGGAGAAGCAGATTCTGCCTACATGTGAAGGGCTATGAGGTCAATACTGCGAGGGTGAGTGACGCTATACACTACGGGTGTGTTCCTGTTGTGCTTTCCAACTATTATGATCTTCCTTTTGCCAATGTTTTGGATTGGAACAAATTTTCGATTATTATCAACCATGGAGATATTAAGTTCTTGAAGAGGATCTTGATGTCGGTGTCCAAAGACAAGTATATGGAGATGTACAAAAACTTGGGCATAGTTCGGAAACACTTTGTGTGGCATATAAAAACTCCTCCAACAAACTATGATTCGTTTTATATGACAGCTTACCAGCTATGGCTCAGAAGAGGATTGCATCGACTATCTTCCTAGTTTTGCAACTAGTTTGATTGATGTGAACGAGGGAACTCATCAATTAGGAGTGATTTGTAGTTTAGAAAATTTTAGGTGTGATTTGGAAAGTGAGAATTATTTGTGGGCTATAATTTACTTACAATTTTAATCAAAATTTCTTTTTGTCATGAAATTGCCAATTTATGGATTGAAAGACATTAATTGCTCATTTGCATTTAGTTTCATTACCTTAATATAGGGTAAAAAATATACCACTAATAATAGCGTGATACTAGTCAAGCGAGCGGATCAAGATGACGAATCATATTCAATCTAGCAAGATCAAAACGACCATAGTCCTGGTAAAAATGGAAGAGCAATTGCACTCTATATAAGGGGAGAGCCCACCCCCACCCCCACCCCCACCCCCACCCACAAAATTTGTGAAAGAAGCTCTCAGAAGCTAGAGAAACACTCTAATATAAATTCTTTTATAGTGAAACATTGTTGAAGTCTCGCGGACGTATGCCATCATTTTCAAAATAACTTTAATTGTAATTTTTCTTACTTCTTAATTCTGAAGTTTAAATGTAATTTCTAATTCTCAAGTTTATAGTGAAACATCAATGGTTGAACCGCGTATATGTAATTTTTTAATAAAAAATGTCTATTATGACTAGCATTTTCAAAATAACTTTAAACCATGCCCAAACCCATTATTTTCAAAGTGATATATATATAACAATTCTCTTGTGCGGACTAGTCCGCATTTTAAGAATGTGGACAGAACATGTGTCACCTAACGGTGCGCCTAGAAATTATCGCCTAAATAATAGGCACACTCTCTCTCTTTTCCGGGCTCACTGCCAGGTGACACATGTTCGGTCCGCACTCTTAAAATGCGGACTAGTCCGCACAAGAGCAAGACTATATATATATATATATATATATATATATATAAGTATGATTTTTGGGTTGGGTTATTTTGAGCATAATATTTAAGTATGGGGTGTTGAATGAAATTTAAGCATTGATATAATAGTCATATTGACTAAATATCATTGGATTTGAAGGGAATTTGAAAAAAGAGCCAGTGCTGCAAACATAACAAACTTTATGGCTTTAATGTTACAAAAAGAAGCTTGAGGGCCAAAACATTACAATGTCCAAAGTTCAGGGGCCATCGGGGTAATTTACTTAAAAATAAAATAAAAAGATGAATGTATTAGTTATATTTATTTAATTTAGCAATGAACTAGACAAAAAAATATTCATATATTAATCAAATCCAAAAATTATGATTTGAAAAGAGAACAATTAGTATTGAAATGGTAAAATTGTCATAAAAAGTTCAAATAATATACTTCAGTTAAATTTTCTTTTAGCTTTTTTCTAATAATTTTTTTTCTAAAATTAACCTATATTTAAATTTCAATTTTTCCCTACATACATCTTAATTCACGGTTGAATGTTTATCCATCACCATTCGATTTTGAGATGTTTATATATGTTTTAGGACAATGTTTATTTTTGCGCCTGTAATTTGTACAAGACAGACGATTTTGGTGTGATACCTCGTAATTTTATGACTTTTAAATTGAAAATAATTAAAAGTTAATGGGCCAAATTATTGTGAATTAGTTGGAATTAATTAATTAATCAATTAATTAGGATTAATCCGAATTGAATATTACTACTGATAAGAGTAATATATTATTGAATATTACTTAGTAATATATAAGTAATATATGAATATGATAATTATGAATATTGTCGTGAGATACAAATATGGCATTTAAATAACTTAAGTCGGGACGCGCTTATGAGTCGTGACGGGACTAAAGTTGGGTAATAAAATATAAATTAATTAAATATCATTCAGATGATCATTTCGAGTGCGCCGTTGAGTTCGGAATGGTCGAAATAGGCAGAAAAGTATATCCGGGTGTTTGATTTGGGTCTCGGGTCAATTGGAAGATGAAATGACACCCCAAATGAGCATTTTAGTCACTTGGCTTGGAAAATGAGTAGTATCCACACTTTTTGTCTTTTAGCTAGCCTTGGAGACTTGTTATATAAGTGGGTTTACACTCTACGTAAGGTTCATTTCATTTGTGAGTTCTTTGAGAGAAAGTGAAGGGAGTTTGAGAGAAAAGAAAAGTCACTTCGTGGCGAGGAAGAGTTGCCTTGAAGGAGAATAGTTATATTGGCAATCAAAGGGGGCAACCACCACGAACCACCATCTCTACACCTTGCACCATCGCCGAAAAGTCGGAAAGAGGAGGTTTTAACATTATCTTCTCCAAAGGTTCAGACCTACACTAAGAAGCAAGTGATTCTTGTTCTATGCCAGTGTTTATAATATCCATGTTAGAATATGATTTTCTTTGGAATTATGAACTTATGAATTTGGGATTAAAATGATTGATAAATCTTGTTTAAGGGATATGCAAATTCATGTAGTTGATTATTCACATGTAGAGGTTATAAACATGATGAATTTTTTAGGATGAATATGTAGAAAAAATATATGTTTATGGAGAAAATGGAAAATGATGATAGGTATTGCATGTAGATGAATCCTACTCGTGATTGAATATGAAATTTGATGATTTAGAGAATGAATCATAATTCTAAATTATGGATTTTTAAGGTGTATAAAAATGGAGAATTTAGATAAATGAAAATTTGAGGGTTAATTGGGTTTGATGTTAATTCTCATATAAAATTGGTGATTTAGATGTTTTTCCTTGTATTATAATTACCCATAATGATGTAGAAATAATGCTGAGATATTTGGGATTCGTTAGAATATATTTCATGTGAGTTTGGGTGAAAGAAAATGGATAAAATGCATGAAAAATTGTTGAAAAAAATAGACATTGTATTGATAATTTTAGGATTGTTTTAAGGGAAAATTGGTAGTGTGCTCACGTGTTTTTGTATAAAATCACGTTCTGCACAACTTTGCAGTTTTAAGTTTTTACAAAATCGGAGCATTAAAGCCTCAAATTGTAATTTTATATTTCTAGGCAGAATGCACCCTTATAAAAAAAAAAAAGTTTGGAAAATGGTAATTTGGCCCATGGTGAGATTTTATTAATTTTGGTACATTAACAGGGAGCGGGGGACTTGGGTTACTGTTGGAAAATAATTTGGATTTGAGGATTAAATTTTGTGAGAGATATCTACATAATTATATTACGATTTAGAGGAGAATAATCGTTATATCAAGTACGAGTAATATTTATAATATATTTACGGGTATTTGGGTCAGATAAACATTATGTGAGTGATAACTACATAATAAAATATACAATGATAATCGTGATTAACAAGTACGGGTGGTATTCGAGAAATACGACGAGTATTTGGGATATGATGAATTCCTACTATGATATAGGTCGTGTGGGTACCTAACATTAAATAAGTAGATGATAATGCCTATTTTATTGATTGATGATTATGTGTATGACATGCCTAGGTTATTTGCTATCAGGGGAAGTTTGCGCATGATGGCAGTCACATCCTGATAAGCCTATATGGGGGGATCTTTGACTTGTTGCTCGAGAACATAGGGCGTAAGTCAATTACCATTAGTGAAAATAATGGTATAGGAATGTCACTTAGGTGCGTAGGTATATGCGTAACCCAAAGTCTTAGGACTATGTTCGCCTCCATTATTTGTGATTTAATATTTGGGATTTGAGGGATCTTTATCAAACTTATAGTCCCCTATACAGTGACGAGATGTATTGGGACATGATAGCAAAGTAATGCAGCACCGCAGTTGTGTCTCCGGGTGCAGTATTGTATATATTTATTAGAGTGAATGTATATATATACATATGATGATAGCTACTCTGTGACTAAAGTAGAATTGAAAGATAATGATATTTGGAATTAATTAAGTATGAGAACACTTAATTGAATTGAATTAATAAGGGTTTATCCATGTTGAATCTAAATGGATACATATGATATTATTACATGTATTGCGGAGTAATACGTGGGAACGAATTGGGATATGGTTAGTGGATACACTGGAATGAACTAGTTAGCATGATACTGTAACTAGTATGGTTTAGAGGTACGATAGGCGTGCACTCTAGATGAAAGGTGAAAATTTAAGAGAGAGTCCGATAAACTAACATGTATATAATAACTGCTGAATCTAGCAGTTATTCGCTTCTTATTTTTAAAACTGTTGGCTCTGACCCATTTACTTGAACATTCTCCTCTCTCTCTCTCTCTCTCTCTCTCTCTCTATATATATATATATATATATATATATATATATATATATATATATATATTAGGTGTCCAGCCACATGGATGCCATCGATAGAGGATTGGGTTTATTGACGATGCTATAGATGCTATGGAGTTGTGAACCTTATTTAGACGCTTTCATATTCTTGATTCATACTCTGTAGTAGTTGATATTTCATTTAGGGCATGTCGCCCAAGAGGATTCTAGTTATTTCCTTTCTATCTGAATCGGATTATATTCTTATGTGAGTTTATTACATTTGGTATTGTTGAGATTATTGTATCAAGATATTTTACTGGAAAGTTTATTCCAGTTGCATTTAAATTCTATTATGATGTCTATTCAGTTATTATTCGTTGTGTGAATGGTTTGTATTAAATATTAAAACATAATTTTTAATAAATTAAATTGGAAAAGTTTTAACAACCTGCTTACTTGGATATTAGGTGATTAAATATTAAGGCAAAAAAAAAAAAAAAAAAATTCGACAATGATGCTAAGAATGAACCAACTGTATAATCTGTTTTAATTGGGTATAAGACTGATCACCCGGTATTTAATTAATCGGGCTGTTACATTTGGGTGTTTGACAGATTAGCAAGCGGGTAATCCTAATATAATAGAATTACATTGTTTCTTATCAAGGTGGAGATTTGTTGAAATTTTAGCTTAAGAAGGGTAAAATGGACTATGTGCTTGATAGATTCCGCTATTTGTAGTTTAGTTTATGGGTTGGGAAAAACAACAAACTTTGTTTTGTTGTGGTAGCGGATTGTTATGGTACTGTGATCGGCCTTACCATTATTACACCAAAAGAGCAAAAATGTCAGTTTTTTTTTCGGCCAGGTGTCGGTCCTTGACCGTGACAAGGATTGTGATAATTTTTTTTGAGATTCCAGCCCTACCCCCCCCCCCCCCCCCAATTTCCCCCCAAAGCACACACTTTCCCTCCTCTCTCTCACCAACTCGACCGCTTCTTTCTCCTAAGTAAAAAACCCACCATTTTTTCCATCCAAAGGTATGATTTATACATTTTGACTCTGTGTGTGTGTATATATATATATATATAGAGGCAGGCTCCTGTGCACACTAAGTTTGCACACTAACTTTGCACATTACTTTTTAAAAGTGTGCAAACTTAGTGCTGGTGCACACCAATTTTTTTATGTGATAATTTAACATTTCAACGGACTCAAATAAAAAAAATTAGCTCAAATTTTTTTTTTTTGCTATTTTTAAAAAATTGGTCAAACTTTCGTAGTTTTTAAAGGGCTTAAAAACTGCGAAAGTTTGATCGATTTTTTAAAAATAGAAAAAAAAGTTTTTTTGATCTGATTTTTTTTATATGGGTTCCTTGAAATGTTTAAATATCACAAAAAAAAAAATCTAACTCAAAAATATTTTTTTTACCACTTTTAAAAGGTAATGTGCAAAGTTAATGTGCAAACTTAGTGTGTACAGGAGCCTGCCTCTCTCTCTCTCTCTCTCTCTATATATATATATATATATATATATATATATATATATATATATATATATATATATATATATATATATATATATATATATATATACAGTTGTAGTTGTAGTTGTGGAATAGATATGTTTGTTTGTTATAAAATAGTTATCTTTACATGCATGGCTTTGACATTGTTAGAAAACAACTTGTGCAAATTTTAGATTTGATCAATTTAACTTTGATATTTGTTTGCACTTGAATATATATATATATATATATTTTTTGTAAAATGATTGTATATATAATGAAATTGTTAAAAAACAACTTGTGCAACACCTAGGTTTAAAGGTTTGAACAATTTGACATTGATATTTGTTTGGAATTGAATATATGTGTTTATTTGTTGTAAATGTAATCATTTTGAAAGACATAAAAGGGTTCTAATATGGACACGTTAAAACAAGTAAACCATTATTTTAAAAAATTCCAAATTTATTTTGAATTAAATAAATTAACCCAAATTAAACTCGTACATTTCAATCCATTGTTGTGCTAAAACTATTAACTAATTTAATCTTATTCTATAATATGTATCTAGTTGATAGCAAGATAAAATAAAATCAATCACACAACATACCAATGTATGAGAAAAACCCACAAAGTGAAAACCCTACAATGTACGGAATTACAAAGGACACGACGGTAGACTTACACAACGACTTTGACGCCTTCGCAAGCCTTGATGCTCTTTATTCCTTCTACCACTGTACAATAATATACATGAGTCTACCCACAAAGCAACCACAATGTGTGAGTTCGTACATACGTTGGTATCTACCAAACAGGCTCAACAACCGTCTATGGATCTGAACACGGAGTCCACCATTTCTTTATCGTAACACCACAACACGGAGTCTACCGTGTGTAAACAATAGTAAGTATGGATTCCACCCCACGAAATGAATACTCATATGAGAATAGTATTAAACCAAGGTGACCAAACAAATATCTCAAAGAATATATGTGTTGAAACTTGGATCTTAAATATATGGGTGAAAACTAGGGTTTGGAGGCTTTTGGATGAGTATAGGAAATGAATTTTCACCAAAATTCACATTTAAAACTAATGCAAACGCTCATTTATATATAGAACACGTTTTTTGAGTGTTCATTTGAACGAAAACAAAAGGTCGTTCGAATGAAATAACATATCTTGTTCGAACCAAACTAAACCTCGTTCGAACGAACATGTTAATCTCGTTCGATCAAACTTCGAACGAGCTTCAAACGACATTTACTTCGTTGGACAAAAAAATCATCGTTTGATCCTCATTTGAATATCGTTCAAATGACATAAGCGTCTTATTTGAACGAACACCATAAAGTCATTTGAATGACTTAAAACAAGGATTGTTTTTTTTTCTTTTCAAACCTTTTCAAAACAACCCTAAAATAATATTTTATAAAATACTGTAAAAATAACACCCAATGATAAATATCCAAAAATATAAAGTATACACATTCATACCTGAAAAATCCTTAAACGTTAAAGATGAAACACGACACGATGATGCAGGAGCTCTAACTTGGTCGCTGCAGTCTTTAAATAAACATGTAATAGGCTTGAAATATAAACACTCAAGTTCTAACCTATAACTCAAAGGTTTTGTCCAAATACAGAATGAGCCAAAACATATAAATTGACACAATTATGAAATTTGTCCTTCCAAATCTCCCATTTTGGCTATTCCGGGATAAAACAAAAAATAAAAACCTATGGGCCGTCAAGCTTTCTAAAAACTCATTCCCCCCAAAGGAAAAAGTACAGACACTTGACAGACTCACGTTGAGTAGCTTTGCTCTTGTGTAAACTTTTCTTCATCATTGCAATCTTGCACACTAAAACACACCTTCAATTACAAAGAGAATATATAGCAATATTAATTTGCATAAGAATAAACAACCCCCATTTGTTTAACAATCACCACCTAAGTTAGGACGTCTCCCCCTAAGGTAAAAATATTCTCCCATACCTAAAGATTGAAATACCATTCATCTCCCTCTTTATTCGGAACAGACAAAGATAAACATGCATAATAAAGACATTTCTCCCCAAAATAACCATTTATCCCCCTAAATGAAACATGCGTAAGCATAAAGGAAAATTAAGTATATCATATAGTGATGTAAAGTGTAACAAGCAATGACAAACACAATGTGGCAACGCAAGCACAAATAATCCAAAGAATTAACAAATAATACCAAATTTGATGCAAAAATTAAAGTATAAGATATAAATATGATCATTAAGCACACCAATTTGAAACTACTTGAAACTTAAGACGATCATATGGCATACATGGAATAAATGCAAATGAAAAGACTCAAAACGAAAAGATACCATATATGTAAATATGCAAAAGATACTAATGACGCACACGCATAAGTATTTAGGTATAAACACTACAAACAAGATACAAAACACATAAGTTTTTCACACTATCCTAGTATTGATGTGTCTAAATAAAGGAGGTACAGAGTGAATGGGTGGAACTAGCAGCAAGAGAAATATATTACAGTCACTCAAAATATGTTCAAGGAGTTTTATTTGACTACCTTAACTTTATCAAACAAATATTTAGCCTCATAGTAACATATAAAGTGAACCCATTAATGAACAAATAAGCACAATGTACACTTGCCTACAAAATATTGATTATTTTCAAATCAACAGCGTCAAACATGAATTAACTAGGACTCATTGTGCAAACCCATTGATCTTCAACTTATAACACCCTCAAAACTATAGATATTCATTTTTTTTCTTTTCCCCCCTCATTTGGAGATGCCAATATAAATGAAGCATCAATGAAACAATTTTGGCCTTGACAATATTTTTTTTTGTATTTGCCTCTTAATGTTTTATGCTCTTTTCCATTCGTAGCCCTTTCCCTTGAACACTCATATTTTTAATAAAGCAAAAACTCACAGGTAATGGTTCTTATATGTACAAATCCCCCATAGTTAAAAGATATGAAAATGACAAGATTGATAGGAGAACACCTCACTTAGCTCATGTAACATATGAAGTTAAAATCCAAAAGAGCTCGTGCATGTGTGTACGAAGGCATATGCAAACTGAATCCATTAAGAAACTCAATGTTGAAATACTCCATGCAAGCATGATTAAGAATAATCCTAAGCATTGAAAGTCATAATTATAAGTCCTAGCCACATGGATACATGGAATGAAGTGGATTCAAACACACCGATATGTCAGATAAAATGTGTAAAACTAAACTACACATAAACCTAAATCTTTTTGAGTTTTTAAACATTTTTTCAAAAAAAAAATAACACTTCTTGAAAACTCAACTCAAAAGATAAACAAAATCTTTTTGTACTTTTCAATAAGACCCAATAAATGAAAAATCAAAATAAAAAAGACTCATACATCGTACAACTAGCTAACACATATAACATGGAGTACAAAACCTAGTGTATAAAAACATGCAAATACAATCAACCACTAGATTTATCACGTGAAAGAATTCAAGAATCAATAAGTCTAATTTTAAAAGCCTACAAATATGATTTTCTAGCCCGCATAGGTTTAACATGATACTCTCGGGTTTTGGTAAGCTCGATGACTTTGGTCTTAGACTTTTTAGGACATTTTCTAATATAAAAGCAAGAAATCATAAGGTAACCTTTCCTACCACAATGTGTGCATGTGAAGACACAAAGAATGTTACCCTTGGGTTGACCTTTTCTAATGTTCCTAGCTACTGCTGACTCTCTTAAAATCATAGTCTTAACTTTAGTAGTGAAAGTATTTTGATTATTGAAGCTAATCCCACAATTATCATCTTTGATTCAGATGATGCCTAACATCTTATCCAATTTTTCTGACCTAATATCCATATCAAATTTAACAATACTCGAGTCTCCCAATTTCTCTTCTAACTCCACAATCCTAAACTCGAGCAAACTATTATCTCGTTCCCCCTCAAAAAATGCGAGTTTCTCCCTAAGAGACTTCTAACATCCCTAAGATCCTTAATTAATTTACTCTTATCATTCCCTATAGGACGTTCTTTAAACTTAGATCCCAACTTCAAGTTAGTCTTTTTTAATATCAGCGTCTCCGCATATAACTCTTTGAACGAAACTTGAAGTTCACTCTCTTCCTCCTCCTCCTCCTCCTCCTCCTCCTCCTCCTCTTCTTCTTCTTCTTCTTCTTCTTCTTCTTCTTCTTCTTCTTCTTCTTCTTCACCACTCACTTAAGATTCACACTTATCTTCGTAATCGCCATGTATTAAATTATCTTCATCGAAAGAATATTTATCAAAACTCACATGACTAGCCATGAATGCAGTGTAGTTATGCTCAATAGGGGAATTGAGTTCCTCTTTCGGTTCACTATCACTAAGGGTGGAGTTGTATGCCTTCGGCTTCATGCCTTCATTCCTTAGATTACTGAGATACTCAGCTTTCCTATAGCCATAACCCTCACACTCAAAGCATCTATCTGAATTATCCCTCTTAAAATTATCATTACGATTTTTTAAGAATTTTACGGCCTTAATTAACTTGCTTTTCTCAAACTTCTTTTCATGTTTTGATTATTTATCAAAGTTGAGAAACTTTTTAAACTTGTTTTCAAACATGGCCATATCATCAGAATTGATGTCAGACTCATCATCTGAAATAAATGTTTCCTCCTTCCGGGCTTTCAAAATAATTCCATTATCTTTCTATATATTTTTGGAGGAAAACATGTCGAGTTCATAGGTTTAAAGACCTTCCACAAGATCTTCGAGTTTCGTAGAGTCCAGAGTACCCACTTGGGAACATGGTATAACCCAAACTCAACAACTCTAAAAACTCTCTCTCTCTAACAACTATGTGAATGTGCAACCCATAAACACAATAGTGATCGTACTAAATCCTAGTAGCCCGTATGTCAGCTGAATACCAAGGGAGATTGGTCTGAGCATCTTGAGAGAGAGACGAGGTCGGATGCTCATCCAAATTTCCATCTTGAACAGAACGTCAGCGATGACCCATTGCCATATTAAAAATTAACAGAGAAAAGGAACGGGTAAAGTGTATAAGAAACGAACTTGTCCTATCCCAAATAACTCACGAGTGCTAATACCCTATCTCGGTACACTATCCAATTGAACCACTGTGAAAACCAGAAATACCAATCAAACAGCAGCAACACAGATATATATGATCAGTTTATACCCAAAAATTGACATGCATAAAAAAAATGCGACTAAACATAGTGTGTGTATCCCAAAGATCCAAAAAAATGTATAAAATTTTTTAAATGAAAAATATATATTTTCGAATAAATGGGATACACACATCCAACAAGGGCAACCATAAAAAATAACAAAAACTAAAATGGAATACTCTATGACAGCCCCAAGAAAAATTGATTTTTGATCCAAAAATCAAATGAGATAACTCGTACATACCAAATAAAATTAATACTCTGAAAAACGTATATATGTATGTAGAGATTTTACATTCGATTTTTAGACTCAAAAACAAAAAAAACTGAAAACACTAAACAAAAACTCAAAACAATGGAGAATACCTGACAAATAAAGTGAGATGACAAACTCAACAGCAATCCGAATAAATAACAAGTGAAAATCAAAGGCTTTAAAAGATTTTATATACCTCTATGGTGGATGGACAGACAAGTAGGAGAGAAGACGAAGGGTTAAAGTAAATGGTAAAAATGGTAGAAGTGATAAGATAAAACCCTATAACCGAATTGCTATGTCGCTCGAAAAAAATTTCGACGTCGTTCGAACGATATGCGAACGTCATTCGAACCAAAAATACTGTCGTTCTAACGACATAAGAATCTCGCTTGAACCACGAAGGATCTCCCTTCTAATAACGTAAAATAATAGACCTTCATTTGAAGCACACTTCTAATGACGCACTAACAACCCCTCACTGCTAAAACTTCATGTCTCTCTTGAACCTCACTAGAACCCATACTTTGAATGACATGTCAAAGTCGTTCAAATGAGACTTACATCTTGTTCTATTGACATAGAAAAAATTCGAATCTTCTTAAGAAAAATTTATAAAATCAATCCAAGAATGATGAAATACTAAAGTAAACACCCGACACAACAAAAAATTGGTAAAATACCAACTTAAAAATTGGTAAAATACTAAAGCTCTAAGTGATCGCTAAATTTCATTAAACTATGGTTTAGCCATATATGACCTTTAAATCTTGAACTTAATGAACTAAACATACACCATGAACACATGTTTAGAATTTTGATGATTCTATCAAACAATAATGTCATGACACGACTTTTTCAACCCAGGGCTCATTGTGCAAATCCATTGATTTTCAACTAAACTCCTTCAAAACATAAACATATATAAATATTATTTTCTAATGCTATCTTCTTTTGAAATTGTACTTTCTCTTTTAAAAGATATCCTATTGGCCCTTTTTGGCAAAATATGCACTTTTTAATGCCTTAATTTTTTCATGGGCTCTTTTAAATGGTGACTTTCACGATGAGTCAACTTGTCTCTTGCAGCCCTTTTTCGTGCACATTCATATATTTTTTTAAATAAATAATATATCCTTACGGGCAACAATTCATACATGCATAACTCCCCCTAAGTCATATATGCGCGTAAATGAAAAGATTGAGAGGAGAACGTCTCACCAAATTCAAATGTGCATGAGAAGTCAAACGTTTAAACAAGTTCATACATGTGTGTGCAATGGCATATACACAGTCGAATGTAAATGCAAGTCAAGTTCGAAATAACTCCATTAAACACATGGTTAAGATCAATATAAGAATCTAACGTCCTGACCAAATGTCCTATCCATATGGAAATAATGAAGTGAATGGGGTTCAAGCACACCAATATGCCATAACATAAGTGTAAACTCAAAATAAAAAATTAAAAATCTTTTTGAGTTTTTCAAAATATTTTTAATCCAAAAGAAAAATCTTTTTTTATTTAAAAAAAAAATATGTGAAACCAAAAATCTTTGTGTATTTTTCTCAAAATAACTCCAAAAAAATAAAAAGATAAAATAAAAATAAACACATCATAACCCTAAAAAAGATATATTTAGAAGACACAACTAGGGTATGACAAATCGACGAAGACGCTAATCCATAAGATCTAACATGGGAAGAACCGCGTGAAATGGTATGGGAATCACCAAGTCTAATGCCTAAAGCCTCTAGATCCGATTTCCTAACCCAAGTAGGTGTGTAGCGACGAATAAGGGTTTTGGGAACCAAAACGACTATATTCTTAGACTTTTTAGGAGCGTTCTTAAGATCATAACAATAAAGCCTAAGATGACCTTTCCTATCGCAGTGTGTGCAAGTGTAAATACGACGGGGAGTGTTACCTAAACGTTGACCTTTCCTAATGTTCTAGGCGGGTCTCTCGTATGCATGGTTTTGGCTTTAAGAATGGGAAAATCATGATCATCGAAGATAATACCACACCTATCATATTTGATTCGAACGGTGCCTAACATCATATCTAACTTTTTTGACCTAGAGTCCAAATCAAACTTAACTCTACACGAATAACTCTACACGAATCTCTCAATATCTCCTCAAGCTCTCCTATCTTAAAATCAAGTAGACGTTTAGACTCCTCAAACTTTGGAATCTCTTTCTTCATAGCCTTCATCAAGCCATAAAGACTATCTTTGTCACGCTTATCATATTCTAGTTTCTCCCGAATAGTCTTCTCCTGTGACCTAAGATCCTCAATCAATGCATCATTATTTTCTATGGCACGATTTTTCAATTTAGATTCTAATTTTAAGTTTTCATTCTTTACCTTCAATGTTTCCGCATATAATTCACTGAAGGCAACTTCTAACTCACTCTCCTCTATCTCCTCATCAACCTCGCTTCATCCTCACTCACTATAGACTCAGAAGTGTCATTCACATGAATATCTTCATTTGGAGATTTGTCGTCGTCGCTCACATAACAAAGCTTGAACGCAGTGTAGTTACGCTCATTGTAGGAATCTTCTCCCTCCTCCGGATCACTATCACTATGAGTGGCGTTAAATGCTATATCTTTCTTACCCTCGTTCTTAAGTCTAGCGGAGCCCTCTGATACCCTATGACCATAACCCACACAACCATAACACCTATCCGACTCATCCCTCTTAAACTTCTTATTCCGATTTTCAGTGAAGCAATTGACCTTGTTGTTCTTGAATTTCTCAAGTCTTTGTGCATCTTTCGATTACTTTTGGAACTTAAGAAACTTCTTGAACTTATTTTCCATCATGGCCATATCTTCAGACTCGATATCAGCTCATCATCCAAGAATTTAGTTTCCTCCTTCAGGGATTTCAAAGCAATACCCTTTTCTTTCATTGTCACTTGCTTGGAGATAAACAAATCAAGCTCGTAAGTTTGTAGGTTACCTATAAGCTCTTCCAGTCTCGTAGAGTTAATCATACCCGAAGAGTTTAAAATGGTCAACTTAGGGTTAAATCTATCGGGAAACGTCCTTAAGATTTTCTTTATGACTCGATTGTCGATTATCTTCTCTCCCAAGTTAAACGACAAGTGAACTATATTGGACAATTTAGTGTAGAACTCATCAAACGTTTAACTCTCTAACATCTTAATCGTCTCAATATGGGTGGTGAGGTTTTGAATTTTGGAAGCCTTAACATCATTGGTTCCTTCATGGGTAAGTTGGAATATATCCAAGACTCTTTAGACATCTCACACGTCATGATACGACAAAATTCCTCCGGCAACACGAAACAAAAGAGTGCATTTAGACACTTAAAATTATATTGTGCAAGTTTGTGCTTGGCATCGGTCCACGACTCAACATGTTTTAATTGAATAGCCTCACCATCTCTCAGGACTGGTGGTGTCCACCCCATAACTACGGATGACCACAAACGCTTATTTATACCCTTAAGTGCTGACTTCATACGCATTTTTCAGTAAGAATAATTAGTCCCATCAAACATAGGATATCTAATAACCTCAAACCCTCCTGGATTCATGCCTAAAGATTAGGGATCACAAACATATAAAATTAGTGTTTTAGCTCTGATACTAATTTGAGAAGCCCCTTAAACACTTATTTCTAGGCAAATGCAATATTTTTGAAATTTCCAAATTTTATCCTTTAGAAAACTTAAACTTATCTTGCGAAAACCAATTTGGTTTACCAATTTTATCTTGTTAACCCTATAGCATGCATCTATATGATTAAACAAATAAAGTAAATAAATCAACATAAGACACGCCGATGTACGAGGAAACGACTAAGGGAAAAAACCTCGGATGGCCAAGCTAAACAATAACTATGACACGAAAAATTACAAGGAGAGTTATAGACTTACTTAACGACTCAATCACCCACAGGCCTTGACACCTCTTCTTCTCTTCAACCGCTCCTCCATAGTGTCACGTAAGAGTCCACCCACGCTTGTGTCCATAGCATACAGGTTCACGTGCACCTCGATATCCATCAATGTAGCCTCAGCAACGTCTACGAATACGAACATGGAATCCATCGATTCTTCTTCATAATCAGCACGCACAGAATTCACCACACGAAAAGATTGTTCAAAGTGATAGAATAATTTTTCGATGTCAAACTCAAGATCACAGACTATGCCAAACTTATCTTTTAAAATAAGTCCTTAAATATAAAAGTACGAATTTCGAGGTAGCGCGTCGTTCGAACGAGAAACACATGTCGTTCGAACGAGAAACTGATACCGTTAGAACGAAATCACATATCGTTTGGACGACAGGAAAAATAATTTTATTTTAAAATCATCCTTGAATTTTCTAAAACAAAATTAACTCAAAAAATATTTAAAATTTGTTTCCAAAAATATTTTTCAAATTCACAACATAATTTAATTTAAAATATCCATCATTAAATGAGAATATAGATCTCATAATTCACTAAGCATTCATACCTGAGTGATCTAGAATAAACTAAGTGTGAAGAAATCTGAAAGTACTAAACATGACACGATATCATCTTCAAAGCTTTAACCGCATAATCTTCAACACTGAAAGTCATGGCATTATGGGATCACAACTCAATAACTAGCCTAGACTCAAACAACTTTGTCCAGAATTAAGCCAATTACAAACAAATTGACTCGACTGGAAATTTGCTCTTATAATATGACATTAAGGGGAAAAGATGTCATCACTATTGTTAAAGATCAGACATATATTATCATAGAAAATTCACGCATTTTATAATAATTTATAAAACCTAAAAATAGAGAATGTAGTGCCCAACTACGATCATAAGAGTACTTCAACATGCGGTGTAGAATACTGAGATTTGAATATTTCATATATAATAAAGTTTAATAACAACATATCAAATTATTCATTTTCTAAAATCCTAAATCTATCAATACTCGTAAACACAATGGGGAATGTGCAATCATCCTCTTAAAACACTATATATATTATATATCCAACTTGATCAAGTCAGACAATCATATTCAAACAAATATTGACAAATTATTATCTCAAAAGCATGGGTACCAGGGGTAGAGGTTTGTACCGTGTGTAAAGGTTTGTACCAAGATTAGAGGTTTGAACAGAGTAATCAATTTCAATACATTTACACAACATGAAATGCATCTGTTTCAGACAATAGGTATGCATAAAAGGTGTGATCCTAAATGGAACCCAAAACAGACAGTCAAACACAATAACATATACAATCCCAATTAATACCCATGAACCACAAATGTACAAAATAGTAATAGAATAGACCTTATAACCCAAATTCATAATATGGTTCGCGTATTAATGAAAAATATTCATTAAAACCCGAAGTAAAGATTATTTATAGAAAATACCTATATACATATCTGTTGATGCAAAAAACTGGGCCGAATTCCGTTTTTATGATCACGGATAAATAGATAAAAACAATCCAATCAAGCACATGAGAGACAAAGATTTTTAAAGTGGTTCGGCTATGAATAAAGCCTACGTCCACTGTTATTTTATTCCCAGGGGTTTACAATAGCACCATAAGGTGTAGAGAGAGAAAGGATGTGTATCTTGTGTATGGTGTTTCTTGGTTCTCGTCCCTTTGGCTAAGGGAATACATGTATTTATAGTGATGGGAGATAAAGAGATTCATTATATGTAGACATTTATGTCTACATTCAATGAATCTAATTGTTGAATTGCTTGGTATGCTATGTGTTGTCATCTATTAATACAGTATAAATGTACATTAAGGCTCATTAAATGCGCTGTCATCTTCATTAATGCACATTAAATGCATAGTTATCCTTTGATCTTCCTGGTTGGTATGCCGATCAACTCTCCTCGGGTGCCGACCAACTCTCCTCGGGTGCCGAATATTGCCACGTAGGATGACATGTGTCCTTTTCTGATTGGTCCTCGTAGATGGAGAATTTTTGCGTCAACACCACTTACTACATCTAAAAACATCAAAGATCAAATAAGCATAGCCAAATACAGATTGAATATTGCAAACATACAATCTTGTCGATCCAAACCTTATCAGTCCAAAGCAAATATAGAAAAAATGAGACAAAAATCATATATGGCAACGAAAAACATATTTAATTTACAAAACTTAAAACCTTGTCAATCTAAAACCTATTAATCTAAAGCGAATCGTACGATGATAATGCTCCTATAATTTACAAAATTTTTAATTTTGTCAATCAAAATTCATAATGGTTCCCGATGTACTTGTTTTTACGCTATGATAATCCACTTTCAATATCAGATCTCGTCCCACGAATAATAAAACTCATGTTTGCAATAATATTAAGAGTGCACCTTAATCTGAATGAATAAGTCGGTAAGAAGGTGAACTCTATAAATCATTTATTAATAATACTACTAAACTCATCGAAAAGTTTAAAGCACATAGTCTCATACAAATCTTCAACATGAGCTAAACATCAAGTATAACAAAAACCGAGTGGTATAGACATTTATACAATTGCCATCAATAGCAATGAATGTGGTTTTTTTTCTAATTTCAATTATAAAGATAGCAAATTGAATGTATGCAAAGAAAATAAAAATAAGCAGAGATTCCTGTAGTATCTTTCTATAGGAAAACTGAATAACAAGACGCAGTGAAAAATACCATTTGTTGTTTGACTATTGCGATTAGGTGATCACACTTAAACATGTATTGTCACTCACTTAAAGAGGGGGTGTATAATTAAAAAAAATACAAGCACAAAACCGAATATACAGATAATAACACATGTTTAGCATAAGAAGCTCAAGATTGGGCTGTAAACAAAACACATTGCAATCCACACCTAAAAATTTGAGCAAACTTAGTTAAAAGATTTAACCAATTATGTATTCAATCCCAATCATAAGGAAAATAAATTTGACCTTCAAGTACACTCTTAGTTATTAACTATATGTCTACCTATCATATATTTCCTTATTACAAAGCATGGTATTAAGTAACAGATGCCAATCTTGTAGAGGCAGACATTAATTGATATATGAGTAATCAAGTTCAATAGAATCTTGTTAACATCAGTGAGAATTATTTGAACATCTCTGAAAAGTCATTTTTACTAGTAGAAAGAATATTAGTGAGCAAAAGTAATAAAAGAAACTTGAAGCTAAATAATCACAATTTAACTATTTAGGAAATTTTCACCGGAATGGATAATTCTTAATAACGAAACTAATTCTAGACAATTGCAATGGAAAAGTGCAACTAATTACCACCACAAAATAATATAGGCATCAGATAAATCATTTCAAACATCCCATTAATTCGGTACTATAAAACAAACCAAGCTATAAACATATTTTCAAAATCGTTAACTTGTTGTGCTCGTCTCAAATTTGGCTTGATCACCAATAATTGTATAAAAAAAATAGTGTAAAAATAACAACCAACTCGAGCTCGGCTCTAATAAAATCTTGTTTGCAAAATCTTGTTCGATCTCGGTGCGTTAAATAAACGAACCAAGCTTGAATACATTTTAAAGCTCGTTAAGCTTTTCAAATCAATCCTAATCATTTAAGACCCCCAGTTATAGTGGTGGAAAAAATCATAAAGGGATATACCCTTAGAACATTGCACTGAAAATAAGCAACTAATGATCACGTAAGAACAAAAATACCATCAGACAAACTGGTGCAGAACATTCAATTAACTATGTAAAAGAACATTAGAAGCTAAAAATCTATAAACTAATCACTTATTAGTAAACAGTAACCCATAATCATTCATATATATATATATATATATATATATATATATATATATATGTGTGTGTGTGTGTGTGTGTGTGTGTGTAGAAAGAACACTTCGTGTGTATATGTGTGCGTGTATGTGTGTATGTATGTGTGTGTGTAAGAGAGAGAGAGATACCTGGTCGATGTGCCGACACGAATCTTGCCGGAAGGGGAATCTAGAGGGGGAGTTAGAGTCTACTGGGTATTGGATCGAGAGAGATCGAGAGTTAGGGCCTGTTTATTTCACACTTTAAAATATTTTAGATACCCAAAATAAATTAAAATACATTTGGCTTAAAATTATTGTGTTACCGAAAGATATCCATTCTTTCGTGACACGGGCTTATGTCGTCGAAAGTTAGTTGACATCTGACAATATAATTGGATGTTGCCAAAACTTCAAATAAATTCCCTCCCTCATCTCATTGGTTCCCGCCCAAAATTTTATCTTTTGGCAACAAAATTTGTTCTATGTTTCCAAAAGTAAAATGTAAGATTATCTTTTGGAACAAAAAGAATATTTTGTCACAAAAGGATTACTTTTGGCAATAAAAATGGTCTGTGCTGCTAAATATTGTTGCGGATGTTGCAATTTCTTGTAGCGAAAGATCTAACGTCCAAATTTTGATATAAACATTCGTTAAAGAAATGCACTTTTGTAAGTACAATATAAGGTTTATTACCGCTCTTTTAGATGTATGCATATAACTTATTTGATACAGGTTTCCTCACTTTGTTATGTTTGTATACATTTTTAAATATTATCATATGGGTTCAATTTGTTCATAATATGTTTTTAAATTTTTCACCATGCTCCAAAAAGTTTTTCTATATGGTGTTTATTTCATAGTATTTCTTTATTTGATGAGTTATTTCTTTATAGCTAATTATAACGCACCCGTGCATCACACGAGTTGTATGCTAATTAATTAATAAATTAAGAAATGAGGTGATAAAAGAATAGAATCATTGGTAATTTATTATTTATACTTGTCACTCTCTCCTTAAAAGAGAGAGTTTTATTATTATTACTAGTATTCAACCTCGCGCGATTCATGGACGGTTTAAATTAAGAGAACGAAAAAAATGTGAATAAAATTTTTATTTAAAAATTCGGCATTAAAAAAAAGCAAGGGACGAAAATAATTGTTTGGCATAAAAAGAGAAATAAATGAATGGTAGAAAAAAAAGATAATTGAAGAAAGAGATATAAGTGAGAATAATAAAATTGAAAAGAAATAAATGAAATGAGAGATAAATGAGAGTAACTAAAGAAGTGACTTCAAATATTGATACGTGACACAATGAGAAAGAACAAAAGTACTTTATTTCACTATTTTGCATATAGATGCATGATTTCAAGGACACTTCATAATTAATTGTAGAACAAAGATATTGGTGGATGACTATTGCATACTTCTGAAAGGCTAACGATGTATGAAACATTTCAAGAATGCTTGATAGTTAATTGTCGAATAAAGCTATTGGTGGATGACTATTGAACACTTTTAAAAAGCTCGGTTTGTGCTCATTTGATATCGGATCGTGCTATACACGAATCAAGTTTAATCATATTCCCAAGTAAAATTTGATACAATTTGGCAAATTTTTTTTTTGATGAATTGTTAATCTCCGCTAAAACTTGTTAATTGTGCAACAGTCATATTCATATAATAAGGGAAGTCATAAGTTCAACATTCACATGTTAAATTGACCAATTGAATTGAAGCTTTATTACTATTTTCAAGTCAAACAACGCAACCTATAATTTCGTTTGGCTTGTTTACACAACAAAGGTAAGATCAAGCAGAAAATTGAAGAAATTGTGACACGCTACCTACAAAAAGTTAGTTCTAAGCCCTACGCACGATCGTGCCTTGAACTTTTAGGACTCGAGACGAAATTTAATATAGGGATCTTGTATGAAAAAATCAGTAAATATCTATATAAAATACAAATTATGATGTTTTTTCATCAATATGATACATATTTTTGTCTTGATTTTAAACACCTGTCAAAATATTTTTTAATACTTTCAATGTCAATTTTGTAAAAAGATGTTTAAAAATATTTTTTCTCCAAATTTTGATAATTAATCATTTGCCACTGTTGTAAAAAATGTTCTGCGAAATCATTATGCCGGTTTTATGTTAAGTTTATGAACCTATTTATGACGAGTTTGAATAAGTAGGTTTTAATAATATGTGTTCTAAGATTAAATACTAAAAATCTCAAAATAATAAGAAGAAAATTTCGATATATATTTAATATGTCAAACATCGCTCAAAACCTGCCTCCTAAGTCCTCAGGTTATCATTTTCCTGAATAATTTTATGTTAGTTTTGAAAAAGCAGTCATAATAATTCTTAAAAACCTTTTGATTCCATTAAAGTTTGTTAAAATTTGGGCTCTCTGGCCTTTACCGTAGCGTTCGCCTTGCTACGTCGTATATATACAACCAAGAAAAAGATTTGGTCATGGAATGAAAGATCATCTGTTATTGTATATATAAAACAAAAAGAATAAAGGTTGAAGATTATATCTCACATATGAACAAATCAAATACTACAAAATCAACATATATAGCAACATGATGAAAATTTAAAAACCTAGTCTTTACAGAGATTATAAATGTACACAACGGATGTTTTCATATAAGAAAATCAGTGTTTGTGGGTAGTCTTGTGATACTTGTCTTTGATCCAATGAATGCCAGCAGAGGTGCCTTCCTTCACCTTCTTCATGCCAGTTGAAGCCGCAGCTCTAGTTTTCCCAAAACCTTCTCCAACTTTCTTCCCATATTTGACACGTGTGCTGTTCTTATTGGTGTCAACTACGACTGGGTCTGGGTTGTTGTCCCATTGATCAGCCCATGATGTCCCGTACGAGCTGTTTGCTTCCATTTCTATGCAAAACAAAACTTATATTTCACGCAATACAAAGTATACAAGTTTGTGTATCTGTGAGAGAAACAATAATGCCAACTGTGAGAGGCTCTCTCTATCTATCTTCATATATAAGCTTTTGGGATTGAGGTTTTGAAGACTGGGTGGATGGTCAACTTTCAACAAATATCGCCTATCTCGAACATATGATGCGCTCATGATGAAATTTGAATTCACCATTTTAATTCCTGAAAAGACTCAAATACCCTTATTCTCTTCATTAATTTCGTGTCGTCAAATGTTTTACACCAGAAAATTATATTTATTTTGGATAATACTATCAATTAATTCTTAGAAATTTACAGCATCAACGGAATGTGGTGGACAGGAAAATAAAAAGTTCCTTTTCTTAATGAACGGAAGTTTTTTTTTTTTACTTTAATACGTCAATAATTATTTACTTTAATATATTTTCCGTCGCTAAATATCAGCGATCAGTTTTTTTACGGCAAAATTTCACATTTAGCGATGAAATATATATTAAAGTCAATACAAATTAATGAAAGGTACCAAACTCAATACAAAATAATTATAGACGAATTACAATTAATAAAAACTAAATAGAGTTTTTTGGATGCACCGACTAATTTTTTTACCTCACCATCATTTTAAGAAATCTATCCCTCATCCTGTTAAAAATAAAACTACAGATATATGAATGCACCAATGAACTTAACAAGTTTTGACGAATTAAATACAATTATGTTGAGAACAAAAGAGAATAGGCAAGAAGAGAGATTTTTTTAGGGTAAATTAGTTTTAGAAATACACATTGTTAAAATTATGGCACAAACTAATATGAACAAAATTAATTAGCTTGGAAGGCAACAAACGCAAAAGAGACAATTTGACCTGTTTGTTTTACTTCTCACTCTGAGAAGCTCGTTCATATAGAGGTAGCAAGTGAAAGATTCATTATTTTGTAGTTCCTACGCCGTGACATTCTCACATATGAGATGATCATCCCAAATATCATGTATGGATCGTGATAACATATGTCATAATATTGTTTTTACTATTTAAACATTTTGACGACATGCCCCTGAATCCTCTCTTTCAGGGAGATAATTCGTTTCATGTTAATCAATACTGTTTTGTCAATCATAAAAATCAGATATAAATCATAATGCTACATCACGTTAAAAACAGTTTTGTCATAAATTCAAGATGTTTAATCTTCATGTAATCACAAAATCATAAGTTCTTTATAACTATGATCAAAACTGACATTTGTCCATTACTATTGATTGAAATAAGGTGACTTGAATGCTCCTGCCAAAGCGTTCTTTGAATCTCTTCTTGAATAGCCCATAATTACTCTTTTATGTCCCGGAATATTTGTGAGAAAATACGAATAATAAGAATTTCGGATTTTCTCTCCCTCCTTAGAAACAGTGTGTATTGAGATGACTCTAGATGGTGTAGAGGTCTCTATTTATAAGTGAAAGAGGGCCGGAATCGTAGTGGTGGTGGGACTCTTTCCAAGTCTCCCACTAATGCCACTAATCATCATGTGACTAACGGATAAGGTTTATCCAAATATTTTAATATCTTTATTTATCACATTCTTAATTAATTATCTGACATTTATTAAAACCACATAAATAATTTTTTTTAAATTTAATATAATTAAGATTAAATAATTCATTACATCACTTAACGTTAATTTCCAACGGAATTTACCACGAATTTCAATTCACGACAAGAAAAAAGGTAATACAATTTTAATTTTAATTAGGTGTCACACAATCCAATACTTTGACGGGCTAAACATTGCCCTCAGGAAGAGATGGAAAGGAGTGTGCCTTAAAAATGACTTTCTTGAAGCTATAAATCTCATCAAAAGGGAGACCACCGAAAATCACCCGCTAGCCAATATTGTAGAAGACTGCAAGGACTTAGTGAAGGAACTGAAGGCAAATATCATTCACATACCGAGAGCTAGTAATATTGTAGCAGACTGTATGGTGAAGCTGGCCAAAAATATGGACGGACTGTATGTGGAGTACGAGGAGGCTCCAGAAGAAATGCTCAGGATGCTCGAAAGTGAATTGGATGAGGAGGGATTCTTTTTCGTTTAAGAGTCCCTTTTTGTGTTTGTTGTTGTTTTAGTTTCCTGTTTTCTACCAAAAAAAAAATCCTTCCAATCATTAGATTGTTTGAAAACTTTAAATTGTATACAATTGATCAAAATTATTATGTATAAGTTATTTAAATTCGTATAGGCTCTTTAAAAAACTTGTGATTGAAAATGTGAAGTGTTACTATAGACGGGTTGAACTAATTATTAAATAAAATTTTAAAATTTTAAGTATTTAATTGCATTTTTTAAAATTTATTTGTAGACTAATTCTTATATTTTTAATTTTTTATTTGTTGATCTTATTATAATCATTATGGAACATATGTCATTTACAAAGTAATTATGAATAATTTTAGATAATTATGAGACTTATTAAAATTTTAAAAACGTATGAAATGGAAGCCTAACAAATTTTAAAAGATGTGACTATAATAAAAAAAAATTATACAATTTTGGGTGAGATAATAAATTAACACAATATCAATCTTAAATTCTATAATACTTTGGATTCAAGCTTCTTAACTTGGATTTAATTGCTCTTATATTAAGCATTTCTTTACAGTTTTGTAAATGTAGAAAGTGTTATACATAATCGTTTAAACTTTTAATTGTGATGACACCCCCTTGGATGGAGCTTTGTAAATCTAGGACCTATTATAATTTGTATTTTGGAGTTAGGACAACAAATATTTTATTCATGGTTTTACTTCCTATTTTTGAACAAAGTCCCTGGTACGAACCCATATTCATAAAACGTCAATCAATCACAACATGTCACGTGTCCATTTAATTTAAAAATAAAAACTAAAAATAAAAACGAAATATTTATTATCTTATATCTATAATCAATATTATTTTAAATCTTAAAAATATATACTCTAAAAAACAAAACATGATGAGTCCCTGTTATTAGCGCTTCCAAATGACAAGGGTAACATCATAATTTCACACAACCGCCTTTTGTCACCATCTCCAGAATTGAGGTAGCGCGTTTTGACCGGAACTACCCGACCAAGCCCACGGAAGAATATTTTAGCTTCTGGATTTGGTAAAATTATGATATGGCTTCTGGAACTTTTAGGACTTATCCTTAGTCGTAGCCAATTAGGTTGGGATTTCGTCAGATTTGTCCACGAAATATTTAGGTAAATGTTAGATTTATTGTTTATAGTAGATGACTAATATACCGCTCTACAAAGTTTACAAGTTTTGGTTAAAACTAGGGTGCACTCCAAGTGTTGTGTCGTCATAAAAAAAATATTTTTTTAGATATTTATATCGTAAAAAAAATATGAATAAAACATGTTAAAAACATATTTAATATAATAAAATAATATTTTAATAGTGGATAATATGCCTAAATATTTTAATATTATTTTAAATAAATGAAAATTAATATTTATCTAATATATAAAAACTGTTATGAAAGAACCTGTTATGTTTAAAAATATACAGAAAATAACGTAAAATAATTTTAAAACATTCAAGATGAACTCATCAAATAGATTACAGAATCTTAATATGTAACATTAAATATTTGATATAATATATATCACATTATAAATTTATACAAAATATATTTTAACAATCCTAATAAACACAACATATTAATATCTCTAGTTGGAAAATTGTAAGTATAAATATAGTGCACTACTAATGCGTGAAACAAACATACAAATTAAGATACTTACTAAAGCATTTAAAACCATCACCCCCAAAAAATTCAGACAGGAAAAAGAATATTCACTTGAACATTTATTCAATTAGCTAAAGTATTCATTCAACTTGAGAACACCTCCGTAAACCCCTTCATCCAAATACACGACTGTCAAAAATAAAAAAAATATTTGAGAGATAATAAAATACACTAACACAGTCAATATTTGATAGATAACACTCAATATGGGGAGATAATTTTTCTTTACTACTCATACAATATTTTGATTTTTTATGACTTCACTTCATATGCCAACATTACATGGGTATTTACAGGATCTCTAAAATGTATATACCCAAATACATGTATCTATTACATTTAATGTAAATATACCCCATTTAGACTCCTCATACATGAACCTCCTCATACATGAACCAACTAAATGCATTTATTGACCAAATGCATATGTGTCGATATTAATCTAGATAATACAGAATTAATAAATTGCTTAATGAAGTGTACACGTGTCGTCGTGTGGGCGGACAAATGTCGACTTTGTGTTTGTGTTGTGATGACAACTTTAGGTAAATACTATAATAAAAAAATGATATCTACTCAATCATATCTCCCAAAACATCCTCAAATTGGTGTTGTAACAGAAATTAAATGGGGAACGAAATTACCAAATGCAAAATTCAATTGCAGAAAAAGGAAGTGGCTCAATCTCGAACCAGGTCACTCGCGGCTCTGCCAAAATTGTATTACAGTTCTATGTAATATTTCGTCGCCCCTAGGATATAATAACCTCCATAATATCTCGAGTTGCCGCGTTTTCTCCTCAATTTTCAAACGTGTGATTAAGCTTTCAAGTGAAAATTCCTTCAATTTATGCCTTAAAATATTTTTAAAATATTTTCAATCGGAAGGTAATTTGCCAATAATGACAACAACCTGGAAGATATCGGACATGGGCTGGGTCGGTAGGATAGGCGATGGTGGCTCCTGTTTGAGCTTTGGCCCAGTATATTTCGTCACCCAACATACACAAAAATTTAATACCCAAATGATTTGCCCATTAGTTGGACAGACATGTGTAGATATATTACACAATTTTTTTCTTTTACTCCCATGTGGAACTCAAAATAATGGGCTTGGACCAAATATGCTCACAAGTAAAAAAAGATACAAAGGACCCACAAAAATCTTTTGTGCCCTCTTTGGATTTTTTCAAACCATTTACACTAAAGCTCCAACAAGTGCACTAAATATTTGTACATATGGGTAGATCTCACATAATGTACAACTATTTAAAAAAAAACTATTCCCATATGAATATTTTTTCATTATATAAGTTTTATTGACTTTTTAACTCTTAAATACGTCTTATTCCTTATTTTTTGAGTTTTTATCTGACCCAAATACCCTTTATAACCAACTCAACCGTAATTGGTGAGAGAATTTTTTTCAGGCAGCTACAATTTATTTTTTTATAATTTTTCAAACTTTAAAATGTTATAACTTCTAATTGAGAAATTTGTTTTCACAAAATTGATATATTTGAAACCTACGCAAAGAGATAAATCAAACAAGATCCACGATGACTATAAAAATTTGAAGACAAGAAATTTAATACAATACATATTTATTGTGTTCACCATCGAATGAAATTGTTTTATATATGAGATGTTTTCACATACAGTAAATATTTATTGCCTTAATATTACACAGATAATAAATATTTACTACCACTATAAAAAAATGAAGTAAACACATTTTTTTTATTTTTTATCATTTTATATTGAATGTGGATCTTATTTATGGTTCTTTAAAGTTCAAAAGTGAAAAATAACTACCACTTTAAATTTGGAGGGGATATAGGGAGAGTATATTAGTAATAATTTTTTTTCGTAAATTTAAAAGTATGAATTACTCAATGGTTGACTAGTTAATATGAGTTAAATAATAAAACACTATTCAAATATGACTCATATATAATGATCTTTAAAATATATTTTCACTTTTAATTATTAGGCACAAAACAAGAATTAAAAGTTTTTTTGCGGTTAATTACACTTATCCCCTTAACTTTATCCCAATTTTCACTTCACCACCCGAACTTTCATTTTTTTATATAACCTCTTGAACTTTCAAGACGACGTCAAGTAACTTCGTGACAGTAACACCATTAGAGTTTTGGACGAAAAATGACACCTGACACCCATTTAATTTTTTAAAAAGGGTGTTGTATGTAAAATTACTCTCCTACGCGGACCAATGATAAATGTACACTTGTTCTCCTACGTGGCCGACCAACTACCACGATCGGCATCATAAACACTTAATCGGATGGAGGGTCGACCAACTCTAGAGCGCTGGCCATTAGGAAGATCAAAAGTTACTTAGATGAGATGCCAACCATCACTGAATTCCAAGAGTTTCATTTATTGTACATAGGTGTAAATGCCTGACAATATAAGGGCATTCCATCTCTAAGGTTTTACACCATTATAAATACAAAATACTCCCTCAGCTGAAGAAAAACTCGAATTAATCATATGGACACCATACTGAGCTATTATAAGCCTTACGAAATAATACCAACAATGGATGTAGGTTATTTTACAACTAAGCCACTCTAAAAATCTCTTCTTGTGTGTGTGTGTGTGTATGATTTGACTAACCTTCTATATTGTTATCTGTGATAATAAATTTGGATTAAGTCCATTTTTAAACATCAACAGATCGGCACCGTCTATGAAAAATGACTGTTAGTCATCATTCTCTACCTCATATATTTCATTCTGTGGTTTAAAGAATAACTACCGCCTCAAGAAATATCCACTCCCCTCGTGAGACAGATCTCCAAATTATCCTATTCAATTAGCTAAAGTACAGGAGGCTATGCAAGAATCAGTCAGATAGTTGGCTCCCACAATGCAAGATAAGTCCTCCAATTCTAGAAGAGATATGCCACCTATACTAGCCAAAAATCAAACGAGTTATTATTCTCGTTCTTCTCATGATAGGTCATACCGTCCCATCAAAGGATTACTATGACGGTAGATCTTTTTTCAAAGAAAGACCAAGTGTATTGGAGAGGCAAAGCAGGGAGTCTACTTTTGATTGTCTAGGTCCCCGAGTAACTAAAGGTCATCATAGGGAGAATAAGCATCATTGTGAATATAATGAAGGGTTCATACGATCTAGGGCCAATATGAGGGGCTCTATGCGTGCCGAGCTGACCTCTTAGGAGGAGATTTTAGCACACAGATACAGTAAAGCCGCTAAATCGACCTCGGCCAAATCTGAGCTATATGAACAATCCTGAAAGGGATCCATGCAATGGTTGGAAGATTGGCTAGGTGAAATGGCCAAAACCAAGAATCCAGTGCAAAGAAGTTTTGTTAATAGCTCACCTTTCATCCAGGCTATCGTAGAATACCCTACACATTCCAAGTTCAAGGCACCAGTTGTAATACCACGTAGTTTTAATGCATTACTAATTACTTGTGTGTGCGCATAATTAAAATGATTTAATAGATAAATTAAATTAATGCATAATTAATTACCTATATGTGAGAAATAAAATAATTTAATTGGGAAATTAAATTGACTTATGATAAATATTAATTACAGTGATAATGTTTATATACATATATGTTTACTAGTGTGAAGAGTAAATATGAACGTATGATTTTAAGTTATGTCGTTAGTGAGTGATAACGACCTACTTTACGAATTTTGAGCATGAGACTTAAGAGATGGGTGCGAAAAGTATATTTTAGATAGGTGACTCGGATGGCCATTTCGAGTGTACCAATGTTTCCAAATGTGTCAAAATAGTTGAAATTAAGTACTCGGAAGTTATATTTGTGTTCCGGGAGTTTTTAGACCCTTAGTGACTCGGAAAAGGGTATTGTGGTCATTTTACACCCTAGGTTTTAATTAAATCCGAAAATTACCCTTAAATTATAAATAGAAAGGGTTAGGGCTTAGTCTTCTCTTTTGTGTGTATAAGAGAGGTAGAGTGATAAAGAAGAAGAAGAAGAAGAAGAAGAAGAAGAAGAAGAAGAAGAAGAAGAAGAAGAAGAGAAAGGTTGCCATCTTCTTCATCAACACCTCCCTACACAAACCAAAGGCAAGTTAATCTAGATTGTTAAATTTTGAATGTTTGATGAAAAAGTGTATGAACATGAGTTGAATCCCTAAATCTTGAAATTAATGAGACGTGATTAATATGTAAATGATTTAGGATGCATCAAACTAGAAACAAATTGAACTCATACAAATTTGAAATTAAAATAGGGGCAAATATTATATGTTAGTTTCGGGTCTGTTTTAAGCAGTCTATGGTAGAGTGCGCATGTGTCCTTATAGAAAATCACGTTCTGAACAACTTTGTAGTTTTAAGTTTTTCCAAAAACTGATCGAAAAATCCTCAAATCGGCGTTTTACAATTCTGGGCAGAAAGTTGTCGAAAACAGGGGTGAATATTATATGTTAGTTTCGGATCTGTTTTAAGCAGGCTATGGTAGCGTGCTCACGTGTTCTTGTAAAAAATCACATTCCGAACAACTTTGTAGTTTTAAGTTTTTCCAAAAACGGATCGAAAAACCTCAAATCGGTGTTTTACAATTCTGGGTAGAAAGTTGTCAAAAACAGGGGCGAATATTATATATTAGTTTCGGGTCTGTTTTATGTAGGCTATGGTAGCGTGCTCGCAAATCCTTGTAGAAAATCAAGTTCCGAACAACTTTGTAGTTTTAAGTTTTTCCAAAAATGGATTGGAAAAGGCTCAAATCGGCGTTTTACAATTATGGGCAGAAAGTTGTTGAAATAAGAGTGCTATTGTTTTTCATGTTGTTAGTAAGATAATTATGGTGTTGTGCCTAATATCCTAACTTGATCACATACTTATGGTTATTAGGGATATATAACCTTGAAATGATTTGATGTTGAATTAGTAAATTAATGATGTAAATTATGTTATATTGTAAATAATGACTATTGTATAACTCGAGTAAGAGACTTGACACGATTGTATATATACATAAGCGTGAAATTGTTTTACATGTATATTATCGAGTATACACTAGACTAGTCCTCCGGTCGATGTAGGCACATGTTGAATGCAATTTTTTGTGATTGATCCGGTTAGGTTCCGCTTGAGTGTCGTGTCAGAGATAAACCACCAGAACCGGACACATGGTTGTAATGCGGGTCGGATAGAAAGACTTTGGAACGCCATGTGATTTAGGACTTAGTATGATTGCCCTTGCCACGTAATATTGTGGAATATTCGTGTGTAGGCCTAGTGTTACGACTTGTTCCCCTGGGTAACGATAGTGACCCGATATGACTTGTTGTGTGAAATATTATGCTTATGTCTTAAAGTAATATCCCGAATCGATGCATTTGATATTATATTTGGAGGAAATATTTTGATACGTTAAATACTGAAATGAGATTAATAATGATTAATCACGATAAAATATGAGATTACACGTTACTCGAGTTTGGGTTGGGTAGTCACGACATAGGAGCATTGGGTGGGTAATTGAACGAATTAGTTACTGGAGACAAGTTGTCTTGAGTATGCATTCATCATACGTACATCTTATAACTATATAGATTTTCTTACTGTGTACATGTTTTATGTCCCCTCTCCCATATATATATATATATATATATATATATGTATTATACAGGTCCTCGCCCCATTGGTAGGGGTGGCCGTGGGCCGGGCCTGGGCAGTCCCGGTCGGGCTCGGGCCGGGCTTGAAAAATTAAGTGTTATCCCAAGCCCGCTCGGGCCTAGATCAGGCCTTATTATGTAATCCCAAGCCCGCCCAGATTTGAAAGCTCTTTACCCAGGCCCGCCCGATCGGGCCCTATTATGTTAATTAAAAGATTTTTTTTAAAAATTAAAATACCTATTTTTTTATTTAAAGACCAATTTTTTGAATTAAAAATATGTTTTAAACTCCATATATTACAAAGTCCATATATAAAGTTTCTCACTTTACATGAAAAGACTTGGTATACGTTTTTATATTTATAGAAGTCCCCCCCCCATATATATATATATATATATATAGTTCGGGCCTCGGGCCGGGCCGGGCCTCATCGGGCTTAAGAACTCATGCCCAAGCCCGCCCGAAAAAAAATCGGGCCTATAAAATTTTGCCAAGCCCGCTTTGCAGGCCTATTTACCTTACCCAAGCCCTATTTTTTTATCGGGCGGGTTGGGCGGGCTTGGTGGGCCTCGGGCCTATGGCCACCCCTACCCATTGGATAGTAAACCGTGAAGCTGGATGACCTCGCATCTATTCTTAGGATCCTGTAGTGGTGGACGCTGGTCCTTATCCTATTTTGTCACTCTTCCTTAGAGTGTGGTATCAGAGATTTCCCATTGTTAGGAATTTGATAGTGTTTAGAGGTTAACATTCCACACTTTACCTAGTTTATTTTTAGGACCGTATGTTTGGGCATATTATATTCAGTACTGATATTACTTGTAGATCCTATAGTTACTATGATGTGATTTAGTTACACGTATGAGAGTGTACATGTTTACTTTAATGTATTTATTTTAAATTCTGTTTCTAATGCCAACATATTGATGCTCCACTTTAATTTAATTGGGTGTAGCTAACCGAATTAGATATAAAAAGTGGGGTTGTCACAATTGGTATGAGAGCACGGTTTTAGAGCCTTTAGGGATATTAGGGCGTCCGTTACGTTTTTCGTGCATCGTTTCCTTAATACGTAGAGCCTTACGATTAGGTATTGTATTCGATGACTTGGAAGATCTTCACGCTACGATTTCAACTGGTGATTCGGAGCTAGCCTTGTGTATAGGGAGGGTTCCTTGTTTGGATTTCATTCGTGAGATCGATGTCCCACGCATGAGGTGAATCTCCGATCGACCACATGATAGTACGCGTGAGGTCCGTGTTTGAGTACTTGTTCTAATTATGACTAGTGCTCCACTTGAATAATGTCTTTTAGGATACATGTTCACTTACTATCTTTTAAGATGGTGATTTGATGAGACGTGGACTCTAGGAGGGAAAAGGTTCCAAGAATTTTAAGAAATCGCAATTCGCGTGCAACTATCGTAGTTTCATCGCCCACCAGTAGGCGAGAGAACCGATGTTGAACTCAATGATTGAGTTGAATTTTGGTGCTTTAGGGGGAGGAAACACCTGTATATTTGCTGTGCATTATCAACTTTGAATATCGTCGCTCTTATGGCTATAAAGAAGTTGGTATAAGTTATAGCCCACCTTGTAGTACCACTGAGTTGTTGGTACCACTTGCGTGTGTAGTTGTCTGAAGTTGTTTCCAATGTGGAAGGGTAGAGCTTTAGATATGGCATACCTCAAAATGATGTGGTCCAGTTGTTGTTGTGACATTTTCATGAGAAGAAATTATCACGCTCCACCCGTGATGGACAGACTGTTGAGGCATTCAATGACCTATTAATCAGTGAATGGTTAACGAAGTAAGTCTTGTGATAATAAGAGTATATTATTACTCATGGAATGGTTAATGAAGTAAGTCTTGTGATAATAAGAGTATATTATTACTCATGAACATGTAAAGGAAAGGTTGTGATTTGAGAGAGGACTACTCCAAATCGGTGTATGGCCCACCCCGTCAAAGGATGAAATAAGGGGTCCAATTTTGGTGTACGCAAGAGTGTTATCGTACTTGTGAAAAGAACGAACTAAATTCATCCGTTTGACGATGTATAATGGGAGATTCATGAGTCTGAATATGGAATGGATAAGTGATTATCCTTGAAATATTGTGTTGGTATTATGGAAGTTTGGTAGGCATGTAAACCTACACGTTGTCCACACAAGCGATAGATGTCGTATTGGGGTGGCATAGTGGTCTCATAGTGTTCTGATCGGATAAAATCCATAATGGAATGAACTTAAAGCCGATTAGGTGTGTGTACGATCATGTACAATATATATTAGTGGGTTGGGAACTCAGATGTTCAACGTGGAATGTTTCGACGAGTTATCCCGAACAAGTTCGTGAGAATGTATCAGTAATGTTGCGATGTCTTAGCCATGGACACTAGGGATGAGGAAGTCCATACCGCAAGGTCATACGAGGATTGACATTGGAGAAGTCCAGAATTTTCGAGGGAATATTCTTTCCTTATAATTGTATAGATTTTCTTGCTGTTGACACCCGTTTTATGTCTCCTCTCCCCCCCCATATATATATATATATATATATATATATATATATATATTATACAGGTCCTCGCCCCGTTGGACAGTAGACCGTGGAGCTGGATGGCCTCACATCTATTCTTAGGATCCTATAGTGATGGACGCTGATCCTTATCCTATTTTGTCACTCTTCCTTAGAGTGTGGTATCAGAGATTTTCCATTGTTAGGGATTTGATAGTGTTGAGAGGTTTACATTACACACTTTACCTAGTTTATTTTTGGGCCAGTATGTTCGGGCATTTTATATTCAGTACTGATATTACTTGTGGATCCTATAGTTACTATGATGTGATTTGGTTACACGTATGGGAGTGTACATGTTTACTTTACTATATTTATTTTAAATTATGTTTCTAATGCCAACATATTGACGCTCCACTTTAATTTAATTGGGCGTAGCTAACCGAATTAGATATAAAAAGCAGGGTTGTCACACCAGTGGTCACTCCCAAGTATGATGGGACAACTGATTCATTCCTGCACATAGAGCAATATCAAGATATTTACAACATCTACTCAGTGTCGGACGAGATAAGGTGTATAATTTTCTCCAGTTGTCACATGACTAACCCAAAATCTGGTATAAGAATCTCATACGAGGTAAAATCACAAGTTTTCATCAATTAACTGAATTATTAATAAATAACTTTTTCTTTAGGGCTAAGTCGATCAAAAGTGTCACTCATCTCTTGGTCATGCGATATAAGCTCGGATAAAGTACTAGAGAATATATTACACGTTTCAATAATGAAAAACTTGAGGTGGTGGACACTGAGGATAAGACAACCATTGCAACACTTATGGGTGGTTTACTCGCTAAAGATCTCTACTATGATTTAGCGAAGAATCCACCCTAAACCATGACAAAATTAATGGCAAAGGCTAGAAAGATAATGAATGCCCAGGAGGCTATGGAAACTAAGGAAGCTCCCGAGACCAAGGGTGAAAGCCAGCAAAATAATTCTAATTCATTCAAGAAGGATAAAAAGACCAAAAGCTTGACCGAATCAAGAAGTATGATGAATATATACTCCTCAACAAAGGTGTTCACCATATCCTGAAGGAAATTAGAGGAATTGAGAAGCTATTTGGCCTGGAAAGTTGACCCCCCCCCCCCAACAAGAGGGATAAGTCCAAGTACTACGAATTTCACAAGGACCATGGGCACAACATCGACAGTTACATTGGACTGAAGAGTGAGATTGAAAATCTTATTCGATGGGGAAAATCGAGCAAGTTTGTTGATCAGGATGGAAATCGAAATGATCGGAGGAGGTCTGAATCTCCAGCCTGAGTAAGGGAAGACAACAAAGGAACAAGAAATAATGATTTTAAAGAAGATCCAGACTTGTCGAAGAAACCTTATGAACCAGAGGTAGAGGTAGACATTGGATTCCACTTCATCACATAAGGAAATACTGGAGTAGGAGATGCGATTACAGAAAGAAAATCTTACTTAAATAAAGCTAAGGCCTTTCCAACTGTCAAACAAATCGATATGGCCGAATGCAATGATAGTCGGCTAAGGAAAGCCAACAGAGGCAGGCTAGTGATCGGATTGTTAAAAAATGATCTAAGTGGGGTACTTTATCTTCATGACGATCCGTTAGTTATCACATACATAGTTCATCTTGGCAGAGTTTCAAGGATACCTGTTGATAATGGGAGTTCAGCTGATGTAATGTTCTATAACTATTTCCAAAGCTTAGGGATAAACGACAGTAAGCTAGAACCATAACATAGACCTTTTATAGGATTTGAAGGCGAGAAAGTATACCCCTTGGGGAGGATCAAGCTTGAAGTTTTAGTCGGCACCTGGCCAACAAGTACAAGAGAAAGACTTTGCTTCTTTGTATTAGATAAAAATATCCCATGAGCCTATAATATCATCCTAGGAAGACTAGGAATAAAGCAATAGGATGTGCCATCTACAGTGCATCAGTGCATGAAATTTCTAATAAATTATGGGGTCAACATAGTAAATGATAATGAAAAAGAAGCCAGGGAATGCTATTATACTTTGGTCGACCAAAAGGAGATACAAATGAAGGCCACAATCACTTTCCATATTGACACTCTGGATCCTCGAGAAGAGGAGGAGCTGGTGAAAGTGCAAGTTTTGGAAGAAATAAAAGCTATTGTGCTGGACGAAGAGAAGACAGAAAGAACTACCCAGATTGGTTTAAGATTGTATCATTCTCTCATATAAGAACTAATTACATTCCTTAGAAAAGAAAAACTGTGTTTGCTTGGAGCCATGAAGACATGCCATGGATTGATCCATGTTTCATTTGCCATGAGCTTAATATATACCCAGATTCTAAGCCGATTAAAAAAAAAGCGAAGAGTTTTCATCCTCGAGAACAATATGGCAACCTAGGAGGAAGTGTAGAAATTGCAGCGAGCATGGTTTATTAAAGATGTCAAGTATCCCATCTAGTTGGCCAATGTGATAATGGTCAAGAAGAAGAGTGATAAGACTTCACAGACCTCAATAAGGCATGCCCACAAGATCATTTTCCTTTGCCAAGCATTGATCAATTGGTCTATGTAATAGCAAGTCATGAATTGCTAATTTTCATAGATGCTTATTCTGGTTATAATTAGATTAACATGAAAACTAACGATAAAGAAAACACTTACTTTATTACCAACCGAGGAACTTATTATCACAATGTCATACCCTTTGGGTTGAAGAACGCTGGAGAAACCTATCAGAGACTAGTGAACAAGGTTTTTGATGACCATATTGGAAAAAATATATAAGTGTACGTAAATCATATGCTCACCAAGAGAAAATTTACTGCCGACCACATTCCAGACTTGGCTCAAACCTTTGATCAACTTTAAAAACATCAGATGAAACACAACTTAACCAAATGTATCTTCAGAATACCGAAAGGAATTTTACTAGGGTACATAATCAATCAAAGGAGAGTAGAAGTAATTCATGCCAAAATTAAAGCCTTGCTAAAAATACAGCCCCTGATCAACAAGAAAGATGTTCAAAAGCTGACAGGAGAGTAGATGCATTAAACCATTTTATCTCCCGAGCAACTGATAAATATCTTCCATTCTTTAAGGTGATTAAAAAGACCTTTGAGTGGAATGACGATTGCGAAAAAGCCTTCCTGAATTTGAAAAAGTATTTTGGTTCTCCCCCACTCCTCTCTCGACCAGTTTTGGGAGAAAAACTATATTTGTACTTGGTTGTTTCAGAGTCAGCTGTCAGCTCAGCTTTGGTTTAACTAGATGAAGGAATCCAAAGGCTAGTATATTATATTAGCAAGGCACTTTTAAGGAGAAAAAAAATCAGATATCCACACCTGGAGAAGTTTATCTCTCACTGAAGCTTTCAAGAGAATGAGGCCATATTTTCATGCTCACACCATTATTGTTTACACGAATTTGCCTCTGCGACAAGCATTACATAAACATGAGAAGTCTGGAAGGTTAATGTCTTGGGCAGTTGAATTGGGACAGTTTAAAATATTTATAAACCCTGAGTTGCAATAAAATACCAAGCAACGACAAAATTTATAGCTGAATTCATATATGCAGAAGTGCAATATAGTTCAAGTTTTCCTGTCGATCAGACTTCTTTGGAAGAGAGCTCAGCTCAAAAGAAAATAGAGTTATAGTCGATCAACCAAATCATCGTCTGTTCAAGAAAGAATCTAACAAAGTGATAAGATGTTCAAACATGGAGTGCTGACAAAGGAAGATATTTATAAGGAAACTCCAATCTGACAATTATTTATAAATGGATCCTCACGTGCTGCTGAAAGTGGAGCAGGTCTCATCCTCAACACTGCGGACAATTTAGATGTGGAATATGCTATGAGATTTCAATTCAAGGCATCCAATAATTAGGCAGAATATAAAGCTTTGATCACAGGATTGGAAGTCAGCGTTATCTATATGGAATTAGGTCTCTCATGGATGGACCCAATTAGTGTGTACATTGAAAGAGGAATACCGTCGTCCAACTAGAAAGAAGCTAAGAAGATGAGGTATATAACAACCACTTACGTATTGGAAAAAGGTGTTCTGTGTGGGAGATGACACACTATTTTCGTACTTCACTTTGTTCATCTAAACGAAGTAAATAATCTAATGAAATAGGTTCATGAAGGCTCATGTGTGGCTCACATAACCGGGAGGTCTCTAAGACAACATATAGCAATGCAAGGTTAATATTGGCCGATGATGAAATTTGATCGTGTTCCTTTTACCAAGAAGTGTGATAAGTGCCAAAACTCGCTACCATCCATAGAAGACCAAGAGAAACTCTAACACCCATCACTTCTCTTTTGCTATCTAGGGAATTGACTTGGTCAGACCACTGCTGAACACTAAGGAAGGTTTAAATATCTGGTTGTAGCAGTTGATTACTTCAACAAATGGGTGGAGGGTGAGACTTTGATTGATATGCCCTATTAGAGGGTTTTTCAGTTCATATGGAAGTATATCATTTGCCGGTCTGGAATGCCTTATGAATTCATCACCGACCATGGAATTCAATTTGATAATTAGGAATTTGAAGAGCTTTGTATTAGGTCTGGCATCCAGAAACTTCATTCAGCACCTGGTCTCCCATAATACAATGGCCAGATGAAATCACCAATAAAACCTTTCTAGATGGGTTGGAGAAAAGGTTGAATGAGACTAAAGAAAATTGGATTGATGAACTCCATAATGTCCTTTTGGCATATAGAATCACTCCCAGAATAGGAATGGGGGAAACCCCATACATAATAGCTTTTGGCACTGAGGCCGTGGTACCAGTTGAAATAGGTATACCGACTCACAGGGTATTGAACTTTGATTCACCCAAGAATGACCTCATGAGGCGACTAGATTTGGACATAATTAAAGAAGTCCTAGAAGATGCTGCTATTTGAATGGCTATTTATCAACAAAGGACTATAAGGTTTTATAATCGAAGGGTCAAGCCGACCAACCTAAAGTAAGGAGATTGGTGCTCAAGAAAGTAATCCAAAAGAGAAAAAAATTGGAGCCTAATTCGCACGATCCATACCGTATCTCGGCGATTATCCGATTAGGAACTTATCATTTGGAAACTCTGGAAGGAGAGGAATATAAGAATTCTTGGAACGCAGACCATCTGCGTAAGTATTATCAATAATTCCATTTTTAATGTAATCGGTTTTTTCAAGTTAATGAAATTGCATGTTTTCCTCCATTATACTTCCTTTTTCGTGTTTTGTTTTTTGGAGTATGGTGCAGTATACCTAAACTATAAATTATTAAAGGGACATTTTAATTCAAACTTTTCTAAAAAGAGCATGATTCAAATTTTTCCAAACATTTCCAACTTCAAAAAAGAGCATTGTTTAAACTTTTCCGACTTCAAAAAAGTTAATTTTGATTTCAACTTTTCCAACTTCAGAAAAGTGCATGGTTCAAACTTTTCCAAACCTTTACAACTTCATAAAATTAAACTTCATGTATGATTTGTCCTCGGCAAGTCAAGAACAAGAAGTTAATAAAATTTCTTGACTAGAGATTTTACCCGACCAGGTTAAAACACAGGCATAAGTATACATTCCTAATAAAATTGGTTGCCATTAATAACTAATGCTATAACTTAGCACGATAAAGTTATTTTCAATTTTATTTAAGTGCATTAGTCGAATCTAAGGCCGTACAAATTATTCAAACATGAATCAAATATTAAACATTTGAGCAGGTTATTTAGTCTATAAGCGAATTAACTAATAAGTATACAGGTAACCTAGCCAGTAAAAAGATTAATATCAACCACAAGCTTAATCAATGGAAACTCAATAAAAAATAACTTCTTTTCATTGATAAAAATGCATTACAATAGAAAAAAAGAATAAAACTATTCTATTGGGCGCTTTCCATCAACCTTGCTCACCTCAAGAGGAGGATTATCAAAGGTGCTCGGATGATTGATAGAATCAAAAGGCTTCCTCCTAAAACGCCTATTGCCACTTGGACGATCAAGACGATGCTAAGGACGAACATACTCCACTTATCCTTCAAAGTCAAAATCCCCAACATACTTTCTATTTTAACTTTGAGGAATAGCATCTGGAGGAATCCAACTGAAGTTAATCGGGAAAGGAGGATCAAGATAATTCATGATCCCTGGAGTATGCCAGTGCCACAGTTCATCATTTTTGGTCCCCTTTAACAAGGCAAGCAAGTTCAACCAATCCCATTTATATCCTTCATTTCTGGCTTGCTCCATATTCACGTCTAGATAAGTCAGAGCTTCATTGTATCCATCCATCCAAATGACTTTGGGTTGCTTGTTGAAATGGAAAGTAAGTCGGTACACATTATCTTGAAGTTTTTTTTGGCCTTATCTTTCTCGTTAAGTTGAGCAACTTGCTCAACCAAGGTTCTTGTAAGGACATAGTCCGTACTTTGTATTGAGTATGTCATATACCGCTACAACCTTCGAAGAATTGTTCAATATCATTCACACGTTAATACGGATCCGAATATCAAAGTTCTTCAACATTCAAGCGTTTTCGTCAAAGAATATTTTCTAAGTGTTGGGGCGGACTATTTACTGAAGAAATAAAAATATTTATTTTTTAATAGCTCGTTCTAGCAACAGAGGGACATCGTTCGAGCGACAATGCTATGTCGCGAGAAGTTGTTTGAATGACGTGTCATCGTTTGAACGACACTAACAACTCTTTCGAGTGATCTGCCGCCTTAAGTTTTTTATAAATAACGTATGAAACAACTCCGTTTTCGTTAAGAAGACCTGACGTTTTAGTTTTCGTAAACACTGAAAATTGGCAGAACACTTTGTCTTCTCCGTTTAGGGTTTAATCCTTTTTGTTTTCAATCCACAAAATGTCCCAATCTTTATGTGAATTGTTTTGGAACCCAAGATATAACTTTGGTAAAGTTTTTCTCCTGTAGAGAGGGTAAATCTATGGTTGACGGCTACGTGTTGATTGGGAGTGCTCGAGGGTGTTCCTGGCAGATTCAGACTGCGTGTTCGTGTAGACTTCCGTAATTATTCCATTACCGACTCAAGACCGTGTGTCTTTGTGAATTTGAGTTTATTTCAGATTTTATTGTAATCTTTGTAAGTTGTGATTTCCAATTTTATAGTGAAATAAAGGTTTTGCCCGAAAGGGATTTTTCCTAAAATTTGAGAGTTAGAAATTTTATTTGTGATGGTTTAACACACACACACACACACACACACACACATAGTTGCATGTTTAGGGGCTGAATTAATCGATTAAATAAGGTTAACTTGGAAATTTGTGAATTTGGTTTAATTAAGTATCACACATATCATTCTCAGTCCTCTCGATTATTTCGTCATCAACAGTAGTTCGAGTAACTATATTTTGTCCTGATTATTCGCCACAGATAGATTTGGTTTTCTTTTTTAGCAAAGCCTCTAGATCCTCCAACAACCTGGCATTTTTAGCCTCTAAAAATGAAACAACCTCTTCTGGACCAGTAGTGGTTCATCTCTTCAGACTGTTAAGTTCATTCCTCAGGGAATTATTTTCTCTCTCTAACATTGCAGCAATTGATTGGGCACTCTTCATATATTGTTTCAGAGACAATTCTTTCTTATAAAGCGCAGAAGTGATGACTTGTAGTTTTTTGTCAAAAGCATTTGCTTCATTTAAGGCCGTATACTTAGCCTCATAATTAGAGTGAAACAAAGCCAATGACAACTTATGGTCATCCCGTAATTGCTCAATCATCTCGTAATAAGAAACATTATCAGCTACATCCCTATCCAAAAGGCAATGAAGATGGATATATGACTCCTTAACTGGGTCGAAGACATCTGGGTTGAGCAACCCTGCTAAGTATTCCTCAGATATAGGAATATGACCAACTTCCAAAAGATTTCTACTCTGCCTGGGTAGGTTGGATTCATCAACAATTATGGCCTTCTTCCTAGCATCAAACTAGAAAGTTACAAGTATATGAGTTTATGGGGCAAATCCAGAGAAATAAACAAAACTGAAAAGAACAAACTAGTAAAAAAAATTAAAGTCATTCAAAGGAATCAACAATTGAGAAAAATATGTTCTTTCATTCATTAATCTTGAAGTACAGAGGTGGATACATCAGCAGGAAAGAAAAGAGAAGAAATTGAAAATACATATGAAAAAAGACAAAAAAAAAACTAACTAAGAAGGAGTTAAACCTTATCCTTGGCCTAGTCTTAGATGGCAACAGGTAGGTCGACACTTGATTTTATCACCACTGAAGACTTAATGGGCATTATTGAAGACTCTCCTGACCTTTCTTCATCATCAAACTCCTTATCCAAGTTAGGAGGAGTTCCTGGGTCATGCCCTTGGAATAACTTGGAGTTTGCCTTTGTGCCGAGCACCTTCAGAGCCTCCGACCAACCTTCTCCCAAACCTTATAAAAAATAAATTTTCCCTTAGTCTTCAAGGAAGTAACTTCAGAAGTCAAGCCAACCGCTTTATCTTCAATAGTTTGGGCTTGAGCTATAACTTCTGTAAGTTTGTCTTTGGCATCCTTGGCCCTACCTTCATCATCACCCAATTTTTTCTCGATATATTGGGCCTATTCCTCAACGGACTTTATTTTATCGTTTGTTGTAGTTGTCCTATCCTTAGCTTTCCTCCCAAAACTTTTTCTTTGATTCCAAAGCCTTTAGAGAAATAACCAAATATTATTTCATGCCCTCAAAAACCTCTTCCAATTCACTAGGAGAGGACCTCAGTTGGTCGTCTTTCTTCATCATTTGGTTGAAGTCAACTAAAAACTGTAAAAAAAGCAAAGACCAAAAGTTAGAAAAAATTCATCAACTATAGAAAAAGTAGAAGATAAGATAATTACCAGTGCCAAGTTATGGAAAGCCCTCTCTATCAACCTGGACTTGGTCATGGGGGATGATGCAGCTCTATCAACAGGAAGAGTTCCATACTTGATTAAACCCCTGGCTAATCCAAGGTTAATAATAACAGAAGCTGATCCAATGTCAAGGTCAGCCTGGATTTTTCTCACCAACTCTTGTTGGTCGACCAGAGTTCTCTTTGCAGCCAATGCTTGCTGGTGGGCTTGATTTTTCTGGGCCTATTTTTAAAGGTCAGGAAAATCTCTCTTCAATCTCTTAAATTGAGACTGAGTAGTTTGAGTCTCGTCAGCACCAAGGACTTGAGGCCTCTTAGCATTGACTTGGGATTTCTTCTCAACTGACTTCTTGTTAGTGTTAGTATTCTTCTTGGGGAGAGGTGACAATGGCCCACTCATTAAATTTGGCATCTTCCTCTTAGTTATGTCGACTGGAGGATAAAGTGGGATCTCAAAAATGTCAAAAAGTTCAAATGAGGAAGAAGTTACTCCTTGGGTGAACTCAGCACCTGCAGATTTTGTAGCGAAAGAAGTGGGTACAAGATCCTCTTCTAAGTTGATAGAAAACTGAGGCAACATAAGTGTTCGTCGGGCAACGAAAGAGGTGATAGAAATTTTATATTACAACAACAAAGTATCTCGGGGATGTTCCTATCCACTGGTTAAGTCCCCACATAAACTTGAGCTCTTCAATATTAATTTCTCCTTCTTTAGGACACCTCTTCTTACTTCCCTCTGTATAAAAAAGGAATAACAAATGTTATTCGATAAAATTTAAAAACACCTAATAAAAGAAGAAAAATAGATAGCAAAATTATAACCTATGCCACGCCCTATTTGGGGACACCCGGGACTAGTGTAAGATACTCCCTCAGAAAGAGGAGCATGTTTCCAGTTCTTAACAACTACACCATAATACCAATGATCCTTATTGGAATCTAGTAAATTCGCCACTAAATCGCTATTTGCTTGCCTAGTCTTCAGATAATATGTAGTCTCTCCACCAGTAGCCCATTTGTAACAGAACATCAACTCTTGGACCCCAATATGGGTCTAGTAAATCTCGTTTAATCTATGGACACCATTTATAACCCTCCAAGTTTTGGGTACCACCCTAGCAGGAACCACGCCAAAGTATTGATCAAATTAATGAAAAAGAGGGTTTGGTGGAAAAGTAATGTCACACTCAACAATCAATGGATCCAATGACCCCCAGGAAGAGAATACACGTCTATGGGACCCTGGGCTATCTCTAAATCTACCCAACCGAGAATTTTTGTTGTTCCTCTAAACTCATCTAATGAACACTCGTCTATCATGTAAATCATGGTGGAAATAGAGAAAAAGATGATAAAAGAGAGAAAGAGGAAAATAAGGCTTACCGGAGGATCTAAACTGATCGCAAGAGCTAAAGAAAAAACAATGGCAGAGAATGATATAAAGAAAGCTTGAAGATGAAGGAAAACTCTTAAGTGCAGAGGATTTGAGGTGAAAATAAAGGAGGAAAAAATTGTACCTATTTATAGGTTGCCTCGATAAATGGGAATGAAATGATTAACTTAACGACCGATTGAACTCCCGTTAGCTACACATTTTTCAAAGCTTCAAAATACCATCGTGCCCTTTGGCGGTTTAAAAAAGTTTGAATTATTTACAAAAATGCCATTATCAAATAGTACCGATGAAAAGTTTTATAAGTATGGGGGGTCGGCTACCGACCAAACACTTAAAACAGTACGCCGAGCAATTTCTTGGGCCAGATACTCCATACTTTCAATCAATCATCTAGCATGGAGCAATGGGGGCTTTTGTTGTTTGTAAAAATTATTCTTCTACGTGGACCAATGATAAATATACACTTGTCCTCTTACGTGGTCGACCAACCACCACAATCGGCATTATAGACACTTATTCTGCTGGAGGACCAACCAACTTCAAGACGCCAACCATCAAGAAGATTAAATGTTACTTGGATGTGATGACAATCAATACTGAATTTCAAGAGTTTTATTTATTGTGCACAAATATAAATACCTGAAAATATAAATGCGTTCCATCTCTAGAGTTTTACACCAGTATAAATACAAAATACTCCCTCAGCTGAAGAAAAAACTTGAATCAATCATATGCAAACCGTACTGAGCTATTGTAAATCCTATGAAATAATACTAATAGTGGACGTAGGCTATTTTACAACTGAACCACTCTAAAAATATCTGCTCTTGTGTGTGTGTGATGTGTTTAACCTTCTATATTGTTATCTGTGATTATAAATCTGGATTAAGTCCATTTTTAGACATTAACAAAGGGTATTTTTGTATTTTAACCATTTTAGGATAAAACTATCATTTTTTCCATCTTTCTCTTTTTCTTTCTTGTTCCTCTCTTTCTATTTCCTCTCATAGCAGCCATTCATGACTGCAAATATCTCTCTTTCTCTCTCTCTCACATAGACATAAGTACACAATACACATACGAATATGCACACACACATGAATACACACACGAACATAGAGAGGAACACACACACACACACACACACAATGTATACACAAAATTGACCCAAATATAATTATAATATATATTTTTTTGAAGATTATTGGTTTGAAATTATTAGATTTTTTTTTTATTTCGGAGATTGCTGATTAGAAAATTTTAAATTTGTTTTTTGGAGATTGTAGGTTTGAAATCTTCAAATTTGCCTTTTTTGAGGGAGATTGATGGTTTGAATCCTAATTTTGGAATTTCTTGGAATTGTCAGTTTGAAATTTTTAAATTTTTTTTCTTTAGCTTGATTGTTTAAAATTTCCAGATTTGGGGGGTTCACGTTTAGAGATATGTTATTTTAAAATTTTCAAGTTTTTAAATTTCTAATAAATCAATTTTTGAAGAATTTTCGGTTTGGGGGTCTTACTTGGGAGATTTGTTGGCTTGAAATTATTTGTTTTTCATTACGTTTTTATCATTTTTCAGTTTCGTAAAAGTATTTTTCTGTAATTAATTTATTTTTGTCATTTCCATATTTTCAAAGTAATTTAAGTATTTTGACCATGTATTTAGTATTTTTTCCAATTTTTTGTATTTTCTAAATTTTTAAATTTTTTTAAATATATCTTTTCATTTCTATATTTTTATTATATTTTAGTATTTTAATGATTTTTAATATATATTTTGTTATTTCCTAATTTTTAAAATTACTTTATGCATTTTTTTGAATTTTTAAATATATTTTTTTATCACCATTTATTTTCAATATTTTTGTAACTTTTATTATGCATTTTGTGTTTTTCCAGAATTTTCAATTATTTTTCTGTAAAACATCGAGTTTTTAAAAATATGTTTTGTGATTTCCATATTTTAAAACTATTTTCAATATTTATTTGATTTTTAATATGTATTTAGTATTTTATAGATTTAAAAAAATATTTCAAGTAATTTTTTGTATTTTAAAATCTATTTTTTTTTGTCATTTTTATATATTTTTAATTATTTTCCATTTTTGTTGGATTTAAAAATTTTTAATATTATTTTTTTGGAAATATTCTTAATTTTAAAATGTTTTAAATATTATTTTATTATTGAGATTCTTTAAAGTTTTTTCTGTATTTTTCAAAAATTTTAAATATTTTTTCATAATTTATATATTGTAAAATGTTTAAAATGCCCATCTATATGGAAATGGACAAAAATACTCTCATGTGCACAACACATGATAATTTTTTTGTCCAAAGTTCAAACACCGTTATAGTTATGGTGTATTATGGAGCATTTTAATAAGTTGAGACAATTAAGTTCATAAATTAAAAGTTCGGGTGGTGAAGTGAAAAGAGAGGTTAAGCTTAGGGGAAAAGTATAATTAACCTTTTTTTATTAACCGAACAAAAACTGGTAGATAAAACAACGGACTACTGATTTCCTCTTGGGAAAATAGTCCCATTCATGTCATCATCCAAACTCGAAGCTAATTTTGTTAAGATATTTGCATTTTTTCCACAACTTTTCACTATTTCCACCCTTAAAAACCTTAATCAAGCTTCACTTTTTGGGAAACACTCAACAAAATCTCAATGAAGATTCATTTTGTACAAAATGGAAGTTGGACAAGTTCCCCACCAAGATTTCTTTAAAATAAAAAATGTATTTATTGGATGTTTAATCACCCCTACTCTCACCGACCAACCCATTACAATTATGTCTGTCAACGGGTCGGGTCCGGACTGTATCTAGGGAGATCAAGATCCATTTAGTTGGAACTTAATCAGATTCGAGTTCGGGTTCGGTCTTAATCAGATCTATAATATTAGATCCATATCCAAATCCATATCGGATCGGATCGGGTCCGGGTCTTGTCATATATAGACATTTATTTTATATTTATTTTTATTTTTTCCCCCTTCTTTACTTTTTAATCTTAGATTAAAATATTTTGTAATGTATTATAGTATATGATTAGTATAAATAAAACATATATTACGTATATATATTATATATATATATATATATATATATATGTATATATATATATATATATATATATGTATATATATATATATGTATGTATATTTTTATATATAATACTTACAAGTTATATATATATATATAACACTACTCTTGTGCGGACCAGTTCACATTTTAAGAGTGTGGACCGGACATGTGTCACCTGGCGACGAGCCTAAAAATCATCTGCTAAATTATAGGCACACACTCTCTCTCTTTTTTAGGCTCACAGTCAGGTGACACATATCCGGTCCGCACTCTTAAAATGCGAACTGATCCGCATAAGAGGTCGGGTCTTGGGGTCCGGGTTTCGTATAGGATCCAGACCCTACCCATATAATAAATGGGCCTTCGTGTCTTCGGATCTCGGGTCCAAAAAATATGCTCAGACTCTATTATAAATTAAGGGTTCGGATCGGGTCCAGCCTAGACTCTACCCATTGACAGGCCTAATTACAAGCTTTATCCGACGATTTACACCTTGTCAAGAGGATTCCACGGATATTTTGTATTTAATGTACTCTTATATAGTTATGGATATTTATCTCTAAATGAATAAAAAGTAAGAAGTTCAGTAATAGCCAAACAAGGAGTGCCTTGGAAATCTTTATATTTTTTTAATGACTTAAAGGTTTTGCAACATCCTCAGAAATTTGAGGCATCACTGTGCTTAAAATTAAAGTTAAATCCTCAAAAATCCATATAGAGCATCTATATTCCAAAAAATAAACATTACAGGTCATCAAAATACATAACGTCCAATACAAAATATACACGCCAATTTAAAATGTCTCATAATAATAAGGCTAGGTAAAATACAACTCCAAATTAATTTTACTCAAACTAACCCTAAAATCCCGAATATTTACACTGTTAATTTATCCAAAAATGATATTCTCAAAACGCTGTGCTCTTAATGTCCTTCATAAATTAATAATCTCCAAATCCAGGCTTACCCGCCACTTAAAAAAAAGAACAAAAAAGTACACAATATGACAAGAATAGATGCTCAATACAATAACGGTAAATAAAATGCAATAATATGAAGCCGTATATAAGTTAAATGTGACACCGAGCAGTGTACCAATTTATTTCTCAGCAAGACATCAATAGATCATCGGGCCTCATCTCACCTCACCTATGCTCCGACTATTGGACTTTTGGTGGGTAACCATTCTTAGTGCCATATTAAAATTTCATGGCACCATGCCCATATAAACAAATACACCATATCTCAATCAATTAACACATAGGTTTCCAATGAATACCACAACATTTTAGGAAGAATACAAATAACTGAGAAACAAGAAAATACTATTGAGAGATTTAGAGGAGCATATTGTATAAATTCCATACCTTAAATAATCACTTGAAAATTCAAAAAAATTCTTCCTCAAAATCCAGATTATACTGTTGCATTCCTGTCGTGAAAATAATAAAGACACCTTCTTGGATGATCTTGAGAAACTACAGTTTGAACCTTCAAAACTTGGGGTTAAATCTTGTGTTTAATGGGGTTTGAGTTTTATAGATGAGAGGAGATAATAATTTGGAAGGCTACTGCTTTTTGAGAAGGGTGAAAAGTTTTTTAAAAAGTCTAAACCCGTCCATTTTATAAAGGATTTAAAGAAAGAGTCCTATTCAAACACAAACACTAAAAAACTATCACGGACAATTGGAACGTCGGAATTGGTTAAAATTTTGATATGTTGTAGCTAATGGCGAGACGAAAATGTTGTAAAAAAATCAGCTCGGTCGTACGGTCAAATTTTTTTTCCTCCTTAGGCCATATCCTCCCCCGATTTTATATATATATAAAGTTATAATTTCCAAATTTTAATCCCGATTTCAGTTCCACTTAAAACCTTATTTTCATATATATAAACTAACATTTTTACATACCAAGAGTAAATAGATTTCAAAAAATTATTTTTTTGAAAATTTTGATTTAACAAAGATTTTTATGGCTAAAAAATCATGGGGTGTTACATACTCCCCCACTAATACAGGAATGTTGTCCTCGAAATTTGACAAAGAATAAACGTTAAATGTAAAGTCGCGCAAATAAAATAAGACTTACGTATGCCTACCCGTAGAATGCTACAATTGGGCGCCCATACACCCAATCCTACATGCACATACCCCATGAACAAAGATACAAGATATATATTAACTATATATATACACATAACTATGAAAATAACGGCGTACCACGCTCTCTCACGAATCACCACTCGATTATATCTTCAAAAGATATTGCAAGCTTAAATTATCAAATAAAATCACATCACTTCATCGATACTAGATATACCCAAAATTTATACTAACAATCTTCCAAATAAATATCGTTTTCAAAATCAACTTTAAGGATCATCACATTAAGATCACTATTTCTAACCTCAATACCTATAACGTCCTTAACAAAAAACTCCTTATCTCTAAGAAACACAACTAACATGTATGCTAGACCCAATACCTTAAGGATAACGAATCAATAAAGGAGACCAAAGATCTGTGACGCATAAGGTAAATGGAATTACAACCTACGAGATCTAATACCATACTTTGATACCATCTGTAACACCCTGAGAAAATCGAGGCTTCACTGTACTTTAAATTAAACTGAAATCCTCAACAATACATATAAAGCATCTATATTCCACAAAAATAAACATGATAGGTCATGAAAATACATAACGTCCAATCCGTCAATCTTAAATATGTCCTAATAACAAGATTAAGTAAAATACACGTCAAAATAATTACCATATTAATTTCAAGTAAAATAATGCTAAGATCCCAAATAGTTACACTACTAATTTATATGAAAATAATATTCTCAAAACTTTGTGCTCTTAATGTCCTTCATAAATCAATAACGTCCAAATCCACACTTACCTACCACTAAAAAAAAGAACGAGGAAGTATACAATATGACAAGAATAGATGCTCAATACAATAACGATAAATATAATGCAATCATACGAAATCATACACGAGTTAATGCGACACCAAGCATTGTGCAGATTTATTTCTCATTAACACATCAATAGGTCACCAGGCCTCACCTAACCTCACCTAGGATCTTCAAAGCCTCATTCCGGTTATTGGACTTTTGGACTTTTGGAGAGTAACCATTCTCGATGGCATATTAAGATTTCATGGCACCATGCCCACATAAACAAATACACCATATCTCAATCGAATAACACATAAGATTCCAATGAATACCACAATATTTCAAGAAGAATACAAATAGCTGAGAAACAAGAAAATATTCTCGAGAGATTTAGAGGAGCATATTATGTAAATTTTTTGCCTTAAATAATCACTTGAAAATTCATAAAATTCTTCGTCGAATTCAAATTAAACTGTTGCGTTCATATCGTGAGAATAATAAAGACATCTTCTTAGATAATCTTGAGAAAACACTATTTGAACTTTCAAAACTTGGATTGAATCTTGTGTTTAATGGGGTTTGGGTTTTGTAGATGAGAGGAGATAGTAATTTGAGAGGCTATTTCTTTTTGTGAAGGATTAAAAGTGTTTTAAAAAATCTAAACCCGTCCATTATGTAAAGGATTTAAAGAAAGAGTCCTAATAAAACACAAACACTAAAAAAAAATATTATGGACGATCGAACCGTCGAAATTTGCTGAAATTTTAATATGTTGCAGCCAAGGTTCTAAAAAATGCGGGCCTTGATCGAGACATGGAGGCCAAGCCTTAAGCCTTAGAAGCTTAGGCGGGTCCTAAGCGTAAAAAGTCGTGGAAAGGCGTTTAGGCATTTTTAATGTATTTTAATATTTATATCCATAATAAGTCTATTAAAAATACTACAATTGTACATACCATAAAAATATGTCTGAATATTTACAAATTAAAATACTATTTGATTATTGTTGTCGAGATAATGGTCCAGTTTGTGAAAAAGTCTTTAAAAGGCGATATCGTTTCACTAAAGCATTGTTGTTTTTAACAAAAAGTGCGCCTTAAGGTTTTTACCAAGAATAAGGCGTAAAGGTTTAAGGCGTGACGTTTCTTCCAAACCTCAAGCCTAGGTGTGCTTTTTAGAACACAGGTTGTAGTTGATGGCGAGACTGTGACACCCCGCCTAATTAAACACCGGGTGATCAGTCCTTTATTAAATTATGATCAAGGTGAACGGTTGGTTCATTCTTAGCATCACTGTTGTAAAAATAACTTTTCCAATTAAACATCCTAAATAATTAAGCTAAGTGTCAAAACCATTTTAGACATTACTTTCCAAATTTTATTTTAAAAACCAACATTTAAAACTTTACATAATTCATAGTTAAAGTATCACACAACAACTATTCTGGAACATATAATCCAAGCAATTAAACATCCAACTGATTGATTCCAACATTTAAAACTTTAAGGAAAAACATCATGACAATAATAAATCCCAAAGTGTAAAAACTGGAAATAAATGAATCACAATATCCAATAAAACAATTGAATAATGGAAAAGGGCGACACATGTCCAACTGGATAAAATAATGCTAGGAGTGGAATAAAAAATGAGATCTTCTAAGAAAGAGGCCTGCAACTCCCACCTAAGCTGCAGCGCGTTCCTTCCAAAGGATCCTATGCAGGACGCCCCTGTGGCTGGGAACCTATAATATATACATATATATACAAGAGAGGAGAGATCACAGTAAACGGGTCAGAGCCCGATGGTAAAATAGTTTAAAAATTTAGTTTAACAAGTATTTAAAATGTTTACTGGCTAATGCAACAACATATTAGTAACGCCACTCTCTTGAGAACGTCTCACCTCTCTTCTAGTGTGCACACCTATCGCACTAATCTTCCCAACAGTTTAAGTTATTTTATCTTAAGTTACTCGTAAGATTTCAAGCTGACGATTTCCAATGTTAAGGAGGTTAATCTTATTTAACAGTACAATTCTTACATAAGCCTTATTTGATAATAAAGTTCCTCAGTAATATATCATACTTTTCAAACACTTATTCCCAAGTTGAAATAATTATTCTTTTCTTACATACCATAATCCCAGCAGGTAGTTCCCAAATTCCAGATTTAAATATATATTAAATACTCATATAATATATATATTCTAACAGCACCCCACATAAAATCTATGGTGCGGGCATACTCTGCTATCCAGTCCCCGAATCACTCGTACTAAGGGATATACTAGTTCGAAATCACTCTCGAACTGTATTAACACAAAACACATACAATATTGAGGCAAAGCATAGTTTCCAAGTCACAAAGAGGATAGCACATACCCTCACGTCTCTTAGGACCGTCTGACTATCGATTCAATAGCCTGTACCAAGGATTCCTATCTTCTAGGGTACGAGTCAATATCCCCCATAAAGGTCCCATCGCGATAAGACTGTCCCAGCGCGGTAATCTCAGGGATAGCAAGTAGCGCGGGCATGATTTTTACACACATATAAAATATATGATCAATCATAGAGTCATATAGATATATAACTATTCACATTCATAAGTTAGGTACGCCCATGGTCCAACATTATATTATTCCATTCTTAGTACATTTATATTCGATTATTTCTTATAACGAACTTATTCACTTTTATTTTCGAAATTTAATTTATTCCAACTCACTTCTCATTTCTCGAAGTATTTTCCTTAGCTAAGTACAAATTCAGTAGGCCCTCGCTTACCTTCTAATCCAATTTCCTAGACATTTCGATTATTAAGTCTACACACGTTAAATTTCTTAGGTATGAATCTTTCCCGTTTATCCTTCATTTTCCCATTTCATTAAAGTTCCACTAAACGGGGTTTACCTTGACCCTACTGGTCCTTTTTATGTTTCATTATGTCCTAATAATATTAGTCAAGGTTTATTACGCATTTAATCGAATTAAGTCAACGTAAGGAAAAATATAGTTTTTCCCAGGAGGGGTCGTTCGATCGATAGAAAGGGGTCGATCAATCGAACCGTCGATCGATTGAAGCTCATGGCTCGATCGATCGATCAAGTAGGTATGTCGAAAACTGCAGAATACCAGTTACGGGAATTATCATCCAAAATCATCCAAATCCAAATTTTTAACTCCCAAACTCCCAGAAATTTATACCACAATCATTATAAACCCAAATGAACAATATTCTACGTAAGGTATGCGAGTTTTCATTAAGTATCATGGATTAAAAGGGCCAAAATTTATATAATTCTCATGAACCCTAAAAATTTCTTTGACTTACTCCTTCTCATTCTTTTTCCAGAATTTCTAATTCTAACCCAATGTAAATTCGTGGTTCAACCTCTACATGTGAAGAGAATTTCTAGATTGATGTTTATATCTCTACAACATGCGATTTTTAACCTCCAACAGAGATTTTCTTTCATAAAAACTCATCCTAATCAACCCTAAACTAATATGAATGAGGCATTAAATAAATTAAGCAAGATAAATACTTTCCTGGGAATTTTTGTTTCTGATTTGTGGATGAAATCAGTGTGGTGGTGATCCTTGTTGCGCGATCTAACGTTTGGCGGTGACGGTGGTGCAAACAGAGGGATTCTTGGCCTAGAACTCCTTGGTAAGCTCTTCGTTTCCTTCTCCAATGGCCGTCTTTTGTTTTTGGTTGTGTTAACCCTAGAAGACAACCCTAAGCATCTGATATAACCTAGAAAATTTGTAGGTTTCCAAGCCCAAAAATACAAAATGCCTAAAATGCCCTCCCGGGGTGTTAATTAAGCCTAAAAACGCCCTGAGACCCAAACTAAACCCCCGGGTACATTATTTTGACTATCTCGACCCTTCCGGACACTTTGGCGCACTCGAAATGACCATACGGGTGACTTATAATTTATTCACTTTTATTAATCAAATTTAGTCCCGACACGACACGGGCGTGTCCCGACTTAAATTTCCAAAATTGTCATTTTATTCACTCGTGACATTTAATAGAACCAATTTTATATATTACTTTGCTCATTAGTAATATTTAACCAGTTTCCAATAATTACTAACTCTCGTCACATTAGTAATTAAAAATAATTAATTTCCGAATTTATATTAAATTAATTACTCACATCAAATTTAATAAATCCCCAAATTTAGAAAGCATAAAAATACGGGGTATTACATACTTCCCCCCTAATAATGGAATTTCGTTCCAAAATTCGAAAAATAAGGCATACCTGGTAAGAATAAATTTGGTTATATCTCGCGCATATCTGCCTCGCGCTCCCAAGTGGATTCCTCCACGTTATGATGCTCCCACTGAACCCGTACAAGTGGAACTACTTTCGACCACAATGTCCTTTCGCTATGGTCTAGGATAGCCACTGGTCTTTCCTCGTAAGAGCTGTCGGGCTGTAAGTCAATCTCCTCTATCGCGATATGGGTATGGGCAATGTCATCCCGAAGGTATCGTCTCAACGACGAGATGTGGAATACATCGTGAATGCGATGTAAATGCTCTGGCAGCCCCAATCTATATGCTACCGGCCCAATCCTCTCGATGATGGGAAATGGTCCCACGTACCTCGGGGCCAATTTCCCTTTCTTCCCGAATCTCATCACTCCTTTCATAGGAGATACACGTAGTAATACTTGGTACCCCACGTTAAACTCTCGGAAGAACCGTTTTGCATCGGCGTAGCTTTTCTGCCTGTCCTGGGCTACCCGAATGCGACTCCTGATAATCTCAATCCTCACGGAGGTTTCCTGAATCACCTCTGGTTTGAGCAACTTGTTATCCCCCACCTCTAGCCAACACGTTGGGGAACGACAAGGCTTACCATACAAAGCCTCGAATGGAGCCATGCCAATCGTGAACTGATAAGAGTTATTATAAGCGAACTCTACCAGTGGAAGATGTGGATCCTAACCTCCTCCAAAATCAAGGACACACATGCGTAGCATATCCTCCGACATCTGATTAGTACGCTCTGTTTGTCCATCTGTCTGTGGGTGATAAGCTGACATCAACCTCAACTCTATACCCATGGCCTCTTGAAAGCTCTCCCAGAAACGTGACACGAAGATCTTATCTCTATCTGACATAATTTTCAGGGGCACCACATGTAATCTGACGATCTCAGTAATGAACAACTGAGCATACTGACCCGTGGTATAGTGTGTCCGTACCGGCAGAAAATGAGCCACCTTGGTCAAACGGTCCATAATCACCCAGATGGAATCGTGGCTTCGCTGTGATGTAGGCAACCCAGTAATAAAATCCATAGAAATCCTCTCCCACTTCCACACGGGTATTTCCAATGGCTGAAGCAACCCTGATGGTTTCTGGTGGTCCACCTTTACCAGCTGGCAGGTAGAACACTTGGACACGAACTCATCAATGTCCTTTTTCATCCCACTCCACCAGTATTGCCGCCTCATATCCTGGTACATCTTATCTCCTCCAGGATGTACCGCAAATCGGGACCCGTGAGACTGGGTCATCACTGCATGACGTAAGTCTGCTACTTCTGGGACCACCAATCTCCCATTAAACCTCAAACCCCCATCAGAACTAACAGAATAGGATTAAACACCCTCAGCTAAAAGTCATACAATCTGCTCCTAGCAAAATGGGTCTGCGGTCTGCGCCTGTATCACCCTCATAACAATCTCGGGTGTAACCGTCATGACAGATATGAAGGAACGGGCTACTACGTCCTGGTGACCCAACTCTTTCCACTTTGCTTTCCAGATGTTCGCTACATCGTCTACCGGTCTACGGTTCAATGCATCAGCAACTACGTTAGCCTTCCCTGAATGGTACTGTATGTCGAACTGATAGTCCTTCACAAACTCTAACCACCTGCGCTGATGCATATTCAGCTCTCGCTGAGTGAACAGGTACTGCAGTGACTTGTGGTCTGTGAACAAGTGAAATTTCTCCCCCAATAAATAGTGTCTCCATATCCTCAATGCAAAAATGATCGCTGCTAACTCTAGGTCATGTGTGGGGTAATTCTTATCGTGCAGCTTAAGCTTGCGGGAGGCAAAAGCTATAGCCTTCTCCTCCTGCTGAAGTACTCCCCCAAGTCCCCGTAAAGAGGCGTCGGTGTAAACAAGATACTCTGCACCCGGCTTAGGTAAAGCGAGGACCAGTGCTGAAGCAAGCTTGTCTTTCAGCCCGTCGAAAGCCAATTGACAGGCATCATCCCAAACATATGGTACCCCCTTGCGAGTCAGGTTCGTCAATGGACCCGCTATTTTGGAGAACCCCTGAATGAATCTCCTGTAGTATCCGGCTAATCCCAAGAAACTACGCACTTTCGTCGGTGTCGTGGGCTATCCCCAATCCCTCACCGCTAACACTTTACTCGGGTCAACTGCTATCCCTCGTTCAGAAATAATATGTCCCAAGAACTGCACTTCCCTTAACCAGAACCCTCACTTCTCGTACTTAGCATACAACTAATGCTCTCGTAGAGGCTAAAGAACCTGCCTCAAGTGCTCGGCATGCTCTTCCTCGGTGTGTGAATATATCAAGATGTCATCTATGAAGACGATGACAAACTGATCCAAGAACTCTCTGAACACTCGGTTCATCAAGTCCATGAATACGACTGGAGCATTTATGAGTCCAAATGGCATCACTCTGAACTCATAGGACCGATATCTTGTCAAGAAAGCAGTCTTTGAAACATCCTGCTCCCTAATACGTAGCTGATGGTACCCTAACCTCAGATCTATCTTCGAAAAGAAAGTTGCTTGCCTCAGTTGGTCAAACAGATCGTCGATTCGAGGCAACGGATACGTGTCCCGTATCGTGACCTTATTCAGTTCTCGATAGTCCACACATAGCCTTAGTGAACCATCTCTCTTTTTCACAAACAACACTGGAGCGCCCCAAGGTGAGGTACTCCTACAAATGAAACCCTGGCCTAACAGCTGTTCTATCTAATCCCATAACTCACGCATTTCCGCCAGAGCCATACGGTATGGAGCACGTGCTATCGGTCGAGTATCTGGTAATAAATCTATGACAAAATCTATCTCTTAACTGGGGGGGGGGGGTAGACTTGGTATCTCCTGAAATACATCAGAATACTCACGAACAACTGGGATCGAGTCTAAGGGAATCACGACCTCCTTAGAGGTATCCTCCTCTATGTAATATAAATGAGCGGTCGAGCCTCCCTCTGGGCGAGGCATCGCCACTACAAATATCTCTTGCCCTGGAATGGCAAAGACAATACTCCCACTAAAACAATCTATTATGGCTCTGTAAGCTGCCAGCCAATCCATACCAATAATAACGTCGTGCTCATACATATCTAAGACTAACATGTCTGCTGGTAATACCAAGCTACCAATCTCTACTCCTACACCCCGACATATAAAGAAAATTAACGATCCATTTCCCAGTGGTGAGTTTACACACGTTACAGTGCTCTCTGCTGTGGCTAATAACCCTAAGGCCTTCGCAAAATGGGTAGCTATAAAACAGTGTGTCGCTCCAGTAAAAATAAAACCCGACCTATAGTACCATGTATAGGAAACATACCCTCAATCGCGGGCAGTGCCTGTGGATCTGCTGCCTGGTGGACGTTTTAGTCACGTCCGTACTGTAACTGTCCCTGCTGTACTGGAGCGACTGGAATAGCTGGTAGGGCTGGTACCTGAGCAGGTGCTGGGAGGGCGGCTGGAAAAAGTGGCCTCTGTGGTTCATTACGGGCACCCTGCTGCTGTGGGGCCCTATCACCCTCTGGACAATCCTAGCGCTTGTGGCCTTTCTTACCACACCCGAAGCATCGACCCTTAAAATTTCCTCCCCTCTGTCCCTGCTGATTATGGCCCTGCTGGCCGTTACCACCCCGTCATTGGCCCTGCTGAAATCGCTATTGGCCTTGATGGCCCTGCCCCTACGGTTGACGATGTTGGCCCTGCTGACCCTACCTAAATCCCCCAAATACCTGCCTGGAATCACCTAATCAAAAACGCTTGGCAGGGTCCCCCTGATGGGAACTCTGCTCATGCTGACGAGTCTACCCCTGAGATGTCGGTGCTCCACTAGCACCACTACCCCCTATCCTGCCCTGCTGGCCGGACTCTCCTGCTCGCTTGCTTCCCTGTAGATGGAAGCGGTGATCCTGGCAGTATAGCAAAGCAGCATTGAGTACGTCTGTGTAGGTACTCAGAGACAGATTTCCTATAAGGTGCTGACGGATCCTCCAAGCTAACCCGTCCACAAACAATAATATCTTCTTACCCTCTATGGGTGCCTCATCTGGTACTATAGTGAGAAGTCTTGTGAAATCCTCTTCATACTCAGCAACAGTAGAATTTTCCTGCTTCAAGTTCAGTAACTTTCGCCTCATCTTAGTTTGCACGGCGGACGAAAAATATTTGCGGTCAAACCGCTCCCAGAATGACAAAATCGGGATAACATCCCTCTCCTCTAAGGTGGTGGTGGACTCCCACCACTGCAAAGCGGCCCCCACTAGCTTAAAGGAAGCCAACAACTATTTTTTCACGTCTGTGCACTCATACATACGCAGATGCCTCTGGATGTCTTTCTTCCACTGGCTAACAATGATGATATCTGAACTACCCGAGAACTCAGGGGGATGCGCCTTCTGAAAGGCATCTCTAACCCGCTCCCATGCAGATGGAAGTTGTGCAGGTACGGGTGCCACTACCTGAGCTTGGGGTGGAGCCTGCTATAGTACCGTTAGCGCGACATTCACCGCCTGAGCAACGATGGCTGCTACCTCATTTGCGTTCATTGTTCCTTGAGCCGGAGCTACTGGCTGCTCGACTTGGGCACTCCTATCCTTTGGTGCATGTCTCGGAGGCATCTGAAATGTGAAGAAATTTATTAGTCTACAGTTATTATCAAATCTTTAATATCTGAATATGCAAGCGTAAATATAAGAATACAACAGTCCTAAAAATAGGGCTCTATATCAAGGACGCTAAGCGGGAAACGAAAATAAGCCGTACAGAGCCTAAAGGACACTAGAACCTGATGCTCTGATACCACCTGTGACACCCCGCCTAATTAAACACCGGGTGATCAGTCCTTTATTAAATTATGATTAAGGTGAACGGTTGGTTCATTCTTAACATCACTGTCGTAAAAATAACTTTTCCAATTAAACACCCTAAATAATTAAGCTAAGTGTCAAAACCATTTTAGACATTACTTTCCAAATTTTATTTTAAAAACCAACATTTAAAACTTTACATAATTCATAGTTAAAAAATCACACAAAAACTATTCTGGAACATATAATCCAAACAATTAAACATCCAACTGATTGATGCCAACATTTAAAACTTAAAGGAAAAACATCCTGACAATAATAAATCCCAAAGTGTAAATACTGGAAATAAATGAATCACAATATCCAATAAAACAACTGAATAATGGAAAAGGGCGACACATGCCGAACTGGATAAAATAATGCTAGGAGTGGAATAAAAAATGATATCGTCTAAGAAAGAGGCCTGCAACTCCCACCTAAGCTGCAGCGCAGTCCTTCCAAAGGATCCTATGCAAGACGCCCCTGTGGCTGGGCACCTGTAATATATACATATATATACAAGAGAGGAGAGATAACAGTAAACGGGTCAGAGCCCGATGGTAAAACAGTTTAAAATTTTAGTTTAGCAAGTATTTAAAATGTTTACTGGCTAATGCAACAACATATTAATAACGACACTCTCTTGAAAACGTCTCACCTCTCTTCTAGTGTGAACACCTATCGCACTAATCTTCCCAACAGTTTAAGTTATTTTATCTTAAGTTATTCGTAAGATTTCAAGCTGACGATTTCCAATGTTAAGGAGGCTAATCTTATTTAACAGTACAATTCTTACATAAGCCTTATTTGATAATAAAGTTCCTCAGTAATATATCATACTTTTCAAACACTTATTCCCAAGTTGAAATAATTATTCTTTTCTTACATACCATAATCCCAGCAGGTAGTTCCCAAATTCCAGATTTAAATATATATTAAATACTCATATAATATATATATATATATATATATTCTAACAACACCCCACATAAAATCTATGGCGCGGGCATACTCTGCTATCCAGTCCCCGTATCACTCGTACTAAGGGATATACTAGTTCGGAATCACTCTCGAACTATATTAACACAAAACACATACAATATTGAGGCGAAACATAGTTTCCAAGTCACTAAGAGGATAACACATACCCTCACGTCTCTTAGGACCATCTGACTATCGATCCGATAGCCTGTACCAAGGATTCCTATCTTCTAGGGTACGAGTCAATATCCCCCATAAAGGTCCCATCGAGATAAGACTGTCCCAGCGCGGTAGCCTCAGGGATAGCAAGTAGCGCGGGCATGATTTTTACACACATATAAAATATATGATCAATCATAGAGTCATATAGATATATAACTATTCACATTCATAAGTTAGGTACGCCCACGGTCCCACATTATATTATTCCATTCTTAGTACATTTATATTCGATTATTTCTTATAACGAACTTATTCACTTTTATTTTCGAAATTTAATTTATTCCAACTCACTTCTCATTTCTCGAAGTATTTTCCTTAGCTAAGTACAAATTCAGTAGGCCCTCGCTTACCTTCTAATGCAATTTCCTAGACATTTCGATTATTAAGTCTACACACGTTAAATTTCTTAGGTACGAATCTTTCCCCTTTATCCTTCATTTTCCCATTTCATTAAAGTTCCACTAAACGGGGTTTACCTTGACCCTACTGGTCCTTTTTATGTTTCATTATGTCCTAATAACATTAGTCAAGCTTTATTATGCATTTAATCGGATTAATTCAACGTAAGGAATAATCTAGTTTTTCCCAGGAGGGGTCGATCGATCGATAGAAAGGGGTCGATCGATCGAAGCTCATGGCTCGATCGATCGATCAAGCAGGTATGGCAAAAACTGCAGAATACCAGTTACGGGAATTATCATCCAAAATCATCCAATTCCAAATTTTTAACTCCCAAACTCCCAGAAATTTATACCACAATCATTATAAACCCAAATGAACAATATTCTACGTAAGCCATGCAAGTTTTCATTAAGTATCATGGATTAAAAGGGCCAAAATTTATATAATTCTCATGAACCCTAAAAATTTCTTTGACTTACTCCTTCTCATTCTTTTTCCAGAATTTCTACTTCTAACCCAATGTAAATTCGTGGTTCAACCTCTACATATGAAGAGAATTTCTAGATTGATGTTTATATCTCTACAACATGCGATTTTTAACCTCCAACATAGGTTTTCTTTCATAAAAAATCATCCTAATCAACCCTAAACTAATATGAATGAGGCATTAACTAAATTAAGCAAGATAAATACTTGCCTGGGAATTTTTGTTTCTGATTTGTGGATGAAATCAGTGTGGTGGTGATCCTTGTTGCGCGATCTAACGTTTGGCGGTGACGACGGTGCAAACGGAGGGGTTCTTGGCCTAGAACTCCTTGGTAAGCTCTTCCTTTCCTTCTCTAATGGCCGTATTTTGTTTTTGGTTATGTTAACCCTAGAAGACAACCCTAAGCATCTGATATAACCTAGAAAATCCGTAGGTTTCCAAGCCCAAAAATACAAAATGCCTAAAACGCCCTCCCGGGGTGTTAATTAAGCTTAAAAACCTCCCGAGACCCAAACTAAACTCCCGGGTACATTATTTTGACTATTTCGACCCTTCCGGACACTTTGGCGCACTCGAAATGACCATACAGGTGACTTATAATTTATTCACTTTTATTAATCAAATTTAGTCCTGACACGACACGGGCGCATTCCGACTTAAATTTCCAAAATTATCATTTTATTCACTCGTGACATTTAATAGAACCAATTTTATATATTACTTTGCTCATTAGTAATATTTAACAAGTTTCCAATAATTACTAACTCTCGTCACGTTAGTAATTAAAAATAATTAATTTCCTGATTTATGTTAAATTAATTACTCACATGAAATTTAATAAATCCCCAAATTTAGAAGGCATAAAAATACGGAGTATTATCGAGACAAAGCTTCTATAAAAACAACTCGATCCGATGGTTGAATTTTTTTCCTCCTTAGGCCAGATCCTCCATCGATTTTTTTATATATTAAAAGTTATAATTTTCAAATTTGAATTCCGATTTAAATTCCCCTTAAAACCTTATTTTTATATATAAAACCCAGTATTTTTAAATACTAAAATTAAATAGATTTCAATTTTTTTTTTCAAATTTTTTAATCTTACAAATATTTTTATGGCTCAAAAATCACGGGGGGTTACATATTATAGTAAATTTTTAACTAACTTGGGGGAAAAATGTTAAGAATTAACATCAGTTAACCTAGTGGAGTGTTAAATAATTTCATGCCATATAAGCCTCCTAAATTAGATGAAGTAAGTGTATAAATTAATTAAAGTTAGATTGGATAATGGGCAACTTGGATGGATGAAATTAATTTGAGTTTTTAATATTTGTATGGTTTTTATTAAAAGTGTGCTTATTTATTTAACCACAATGTGTAGTATTAATTGTATTTCCTTTACTATAAATACATCCCTTCACCAATGTTTGTTATCATCCAAAAATAAGGCAAGTAATAAACACTTAAGGCTTTAGTTGAGTATTCTTTTGAGTATTTTTCTTATTGGTGCGTGCTTCTCTTTAGAGTAAGTTTCTTGTTCTTCTGAATATTAGAGTTCGTGTACGGTAATTTTCAACAATTGGTATCAGAGCGGGAGGTCAATGATCGATTTTGGTGAGTTTTCTTAAGTCGTGAGAAGTTCGTATTTTTCATGTTTGTATCTTTAAATCAAGCTTGTTAGGTATTGTAGAATTCTTATCGACACGATGGGTGACCTTCAAGTAGTTGGAGGAATTAAAAAGCTCAACAAATGAAATTATAATATGTGGGTGACGTGTATGATATCTTACCTACATGGCCAAGATCTTTTGGAGGTCATCGGGGCTAATGAACTTATGCAGTCGAAAGAAGACGCCAATGCCACTTTGCACAAGTGGAAGATCAATGTGGGTAAATATTTGTTTTCCCTTAAAACCATAATTAAAGAAGAAATTTTTGAACACATTTTGAAAGCTAAAATACTAAAAGAAGCGTGTGATACATTTGTCGCACTTTTTTCAAATAAGAACGATACATGACTGTAACTTCTCGAGAACAAACTAGTATTGGTTGTACAATAGAACTCAGTCGATCGGCCTTCAAACCTCGATCGACCAACCATTCAATATTTTCCTATGAAGGAAGGAAGTGGGGATTTTTCAATTCAATCGATCGACCGATAGACATATGTAGATTTTAGGCGCTTGTTCCATTTATTTTCTTTTCCCTTTTTTTCTTTTAACAACTTACTATATATGTTGGTTTTATTGTGTTTTGATAGGAATTAGTTTTTATTCTAGTTTTAAGTTAGTTTTAGGGGATATTTTAGGTGGAGCTTCTCTTTCCTAGGGTTTGCACCCATTTGGGTTTCGTAGGTCACTATTCAGCTTCTTCCTCCTTTAATATAAGTTTTCATTATTTCTTTCTTTCGTTGCTAGATATTGTCCTAATTTATTTATTGCTTTCACTTACTTTCATACCATTTATTATGCTCAGTAGCTAACTTATTTTAGGTTGAGATTGATTGAACTCGCCTTGGGTTAATGGTTGTTTTGCTTTGGTAATGGGTTTTATGAGTTTGAATGGGTTAGGTTATTCTTGATTTTATGCCTAGGAGATTTAACATTGTATATCATGTATGCGCCGTATATATGATCTTGCGTGTGTAATCTTGAGGATATTTGTTGACGCTAAAATCAATTAATATTTTATGACAATTTAGGGGGTGACAACTCTAGATCTAATTAATTATGAAAATAAGATTTAAGCTTGATAAATTTATTTTTTCGTGCATCCATTTATACTTATTAACTCGAGGTGAGGTATTTTATTCGCAATCTATAGTTTTTACCCTTTTTGTTAATCGTTGTTTAAACACATACCTAGATTTATTTTTTGTTAATCGTATTGCTTCATTTGTATCAGGAGGGTCCAATATCATGGCTGAAGTTTTATCATTGAAAGAAGGTGTAAATCATGGAGTTTCTTTTTTATAATCACAACTTGGAAGTGGAATCGGATTCTCAAATAGCAGTGAATTGCATAAACTCCAAATCTAAGTCCTCTTGGAAAACTAGAAGCTGTATAGAAGAAATTTAAAATATCATAACTCTTTCGAACATTAAGGTTTCTCACATTTATTTGGAAGCTAATCATGTAGCTGATCTTTTGTCTAAACATGGCCTTAATTCCAAGAAGAGTACCCATTTCTATCATTTTGAAGATCTTCCGAGGATAATTAGGGGAGCTTTAAGACTTGATGCTAATAGTTTGCCTTATATTCGAAAGTGTAATTGACTTGGCTCCTTTTTGTATTGCCACCTAAAGAGGGATTTTCTCTTGAATTATTAATAAATATATTTTTTTTCATTAAAAAAAAATTACAATTTTGTTCTTGAATAATAAATCAATTAAAGTCTAGCATCATTCCTTAAGGATTCGATACCCGGACTAACCACTATAATCATGTAAAGAGCATAGTAATAGTTTAGGTTTTTTGTTTAAGGGTGGGAGCCAAAAACAATGACATGTGTTCTCATGGTCATATTAAAGTCTAGAACTTTTGTCTCCGTTATTCCCTATAAATATGCTCATATACTATATAACCTTGGTTTTTGATATATATATATTTATATATATATATATATATATATATATATATATATATATATATATATATATATATATATGTGTGTGTGTATATATATATATGCTTTGCATGGTTTATGTGAGATTTTGTAAGTATTGGATCGCTTAACGAAGTAAGTGGTTACATTTCGAGGAAGTTTTTCCATTTGATGTAACTTGAAGGTAATTTTATTATTTTCATATATCCTGACCAACGAATATCCATGGGAGAATATTTCATTGAGTTGGCTACACATAGTCATAAACGACATGTCGTTTCGAGTTCGGATGATGAAGTTATGTCCGTTTCCGTATTGCAGCTTTCCCCATTTTGAAGACCAAATTTTCCCATTAAATAGAGATCCGATCGATCAGCCTTCAGACCTTGATTGACCGGATATTCAATATTTGCCTACAAAGGTGTAACAACCCTCACGTTCGAGAGCCTATTTTATATTTATTTACTATGTGTAGTAATTAATTGTAAAATGATGAATTGTGGAATAAATATTACTTTAATATGAAAAAGGTTAATATTTACTAAATTGTTGTATGATTACTTAGTGAATAGGTAAAAATATACATGTGGTGATTTATGGTGTCATAAGATATAAAATGACATTTTGGTTTAATATGAAACTAGAAGTAAAATGAGTTATAAAATTCTCAAATGATAATTTGGAGGGTGTAGTTAGTTCCGGTATATACGAGACAGTAAAAAAAAGTGCCATATTGCATTTTGGTATTTCGGGCACTTTTGACTGGTTATAGCTTAAATGTGTAGTTGCAATTTATTATATCGCGTATTAGTCATTAAAGTTGAGATTTTTAGACTTAAGCCACGTTTAAGTCCTCTATCCTATTTCTATTCTTCCATTACACACAATTGAGCCTTAGAGAGAAAGATAGAGGAAGAGAACTTTGGGAGAAATTTAGAGATTTGGAGATTCAAGCTTGGATCATTGCCTACACCAAATCAAATATGCATTTGCATGATCAAGGCAAGTTACCTACTTGCTATTATATGATTTAAGGAGAATAATTAGTTGTGATAGTTATGAATTTGTTGTGTTTAATCATTTTAGGGTTTTGTTAGATTAATTGGGTATTAACCCTTGGAGATTGATTTGGATGATAATTATCGTAAATAATGGTAGTTGGGTGGATTTATGGAGTTTTAGTTCCATTGAATGATTCTGGTTTGGTTGATTTTGGGTTTAGGAAGAAAATTGGAGTTTAAAACTCCATAGCCAAAACTAGGAATTTCTGCAGAACCGAATCGATTCGGCCTGGCCGAATCGATTCGCTGAGAGACAGTTTGCAAGTCTGGGTCGTCCGAATCGGTTCGGCTAGTACGAATTGATTCAGAAATTATGCAGAAATTCATATTTCCTGATCGAATTGATTCGGCTAGTCCGAATCGATTCTCTTCTCTTAACCCAAATCGATTCGGCTAGGCCGAATCGATTCGGAAACCCTGTATTTTTTTCCTTTTTTGTTTTCCTTTTCTAATTTTAACCAAATTTTTAGGATTAGGTCCTAGGAACCTTCTTGAAAGAAGTAAACTTAGAATCCTTGAGTTGTAGTTGAGTTTGGTCGCCATCCTAGACTAGAATGGGGTCATCTGGGGTTTATTCCGGGGAGGTTTAAAGTGATGTTAAGGCATTACTTATTTTAATTCAAACTTTTTGAAGTTTGGAAGTTAAATGCCCATGTTTGGAGACTTAGGGGCTTATCAAAATTATCTAAACTTTGGGAATTGTAGGATCATAATGTCTATTTGGAGACTAAACCGAAACTTGTGATTTGGGGAATATCAATGTCAATATTCGATGGGAATTAGGTTCGCATAAAATGAACCCAAATGGTTTAAAGATGATAGTTTCCACTAAAGTGAACCCAAATGTTGTTTAATGATGTTAGGTTAGAATGAAATGAACCAAACTATTTAATAATGATAGGTTCGAATAAAATGAACCAAACATATGGATAATGGAAATGAAATTTGGGAAATTGGTAATGAATATTGAATATGAAAATGAGATTTAAAAATGGTAAATGTTAATTTACTGATACACACCTCTCTAAATACTATCATAAGGGAAGTCCGCGCGCGAGGTGATGACAAATTAACGTAGGGTGGATATAGTCCTAGGCCATATGAGCGTTGTTTTGTATATATGTATTTTCTGCGATGGGTAGGAGATTCTGGGTGTGGTCTTGACTACCCCGCAGGCATATGGCCGCTTCCCGACGTTGCGTTATGATCCCGGGTTGTCTTATATGTGATAGGCCCTGGAAGATGATAGTTATTTAGGGGCGCGCCCAGTGGGGAAACTCGGAGGGGCGGTCTTAGAATCGTTATATGTATAAGAATATAACTTTTCTGCATCAAGTGGGACTTGATGGATATATATATATATATATATATATATATGCCATAAAGAGCATGGATACGTGCCATAAAGTGCATGTGAATAAGGTATGTGCCATAAAGAGCACTTGATATTAATGGTATTCCTATTAAGGAATGGAAAGATGAAATGGTAAGATAATTAACTATAAACGTTAATAACTGGTTTTTATTCCTATTAAGGAATATAAAAGATAATGGAAATTTAATAAATGAGGAAAGGCTTTAAATTTAAGTTATTTACTTTTCTTTCTTTTATTTAAATACCATATTATCATCCTTATCATTCATGCATAACTATTCAATTCTATCATGCTTTTTATATCTTCTGGTGATCATATATAACCCGGCCCTGACCGATTTACTTTCCTTGTTGCATATATGATTGTATCCGCTCAGGTGCTCCCCCGCAAGGACGCCCGTCTTGATGTTCCCATTCCTTTGCTTTCGACGAGCTGTAAGATTTTGTGGGTTATTACAGGATATTGTATTAGACGCTTTCATCTTCGTGTTCTAGATATGATCGGGTCTTATATTCGGGCGTGTGGACCAAACTTTTGTATTTGATTAATGAATGTATTACATAAGATATTTAAATTGTTGTACTTCGTTGTATGTTGCTGTGGACCGACAGCCTATTCGGTCCTTTTGTATACATTCGTCTTAGTTGTATTATATATATTCCTGTGGAATTCCACTTGCTTATCAGACGGGGTTGTTTTAATTTAAATTTCTTAACTGCATTTTAAATTTCTAAACTTTTTGGCAACCCGTTTTCTGATTTATTGGGTGGTTTACCGTATACTCAATTTATATTTTGTGATGCTGAGGATGATATCCATCCATGATTCCTGTTACATTTGAGTATCGAGCTGGCCACCCGTTATCTCAGATCACGGGTTGTCACAGATGGTATCAGAGCCTCAGGTTCTAGAGTCTTTAGGATCTATGTGGACTTGTCACGTTCTACCGTAGCGTTCTTTGATATAGAGCCTAATGTTAGGACTACTTTGCTGCTTATGTTTACGATCTTCTGCAAAATAGATTGTTTTATATAGCATTCTAACTAACGTCATCTCAGATTCCGCCTAAGAGAGGTTGTCCAGCGAGACGTAATAGGGTTGTAGAAGAGGAGGTAGGTCCTCCACCGCCACCACAAGGGACCGTTAATGCTGTGGATGTAGCAAACATAGTGTCCCTAGCAGTTAACGCCTCCATGACCATAGTGGTCCAACAATTGCCGCAGGCTCAACAATGGATTCACTATGTCCAAGCTCCTACGGGACTTACTCCGTGGGAAAGGGTTAGAGAATCCTTTCTAAAGGGCAATCCCCCGAAATTCGAGGGAGGTGCTGATGTTATTAAAGCCAGTCAATGGAAGAAAGACATGCAATGCCACCTTCGAATGATAGAGTGTAGCGAGGAGAAGAAATAAATCCTTGCCACTTTTAAGCTTGTTGGATCTGCGTTACACTGGTGGCAGATGATGACCACACGAGAGCAGAGAAATACAATGTTGATTTCTGAATTCTGGGTTTTTTTTGATCAAAAATATTTTCCTCCCGCAATACAAGGGGAGATGACAAGGAGGCTGCAAGACCTTGTACAAGGAGAGAAATCGGTGGCAGAATATGAAGAGGAGTTTACCAGGTTGGCGAGTTTTGTACCGGATGAGGTGACTCCGGAAGATAGAAAGATCTCGAAGTTCATGGGAGGTCTAAACTGGAGAATCCGGTAACATTTTCTAGGTAATCCATCTTTACAAACTTTTGGTGAGATTATGAATGCAGCATTGCTCCATTGCCAGGAGCATCGATTGTATACGCAAGGTAGCAAGAAAACTACTGTTGTGGGGCAAACAGGAAAGCTTGGAGGGCATGGGGTTGGAGGAGGAGCATTTCCCTCATTCCAATCCTCGGGTAGTAAGCAGAAAGAGAGGGACCCTCACCAAGGGGATTCGTCTAAGAGACAATGCTTTGGAGGATTTATTGCGAAGGGCAACAATAATAGGCACAGACAGGGTGCTTCGCAACGTGCAGATCGGGGTGGTCATAGAGGTAGAGGTCATCCAGGCCAAGGCATTACCCAGTTTAGAAATAACAGGGGTCGTCGTCAAGAGGATATGAAGGGACGGTGCTTCCGTTGTGGTGAGGCGGGTCATTATAAGATGTAGTGTCCTCAGATGATTGGGGACCAGTTTTATAGGACTCCGTAGCAGCCATATGTTCAGTTTCCACCTTCGGTACCTATTATGGTTATTCCTCCACAGCAAGGACAACTGCAGTATGGGCGTAATTATCAAATTCAGGAGGCTATGCTTCCTCCAGTTCTGCCGGCACCCCCCGCTATTGAGGGTAAGTTTTAATATAGGGGTGTTTGAGTTGTGTGCCATTTGATATGGGTACTACACACTCATTCATTTCTAGGAGCTTTTCTCAGACTACAGATTTGATAAAACCTGCTGAGAGTATTTTTATTAGCATTGAGTTTTCTATGGGTGATGGTTCGCTCATTTTCTTCCTTATTTGTAACCTTATAGGAATTATTCTTGGTAATTTGTGCTTTGAGGGCGATTTACTCTTCCTTGACATGGTCGAGTATGATGTGATATTGAGTATGTGATTGGTATGCCATATCTCCACGACCAACAAAGTTGAGTAGTAGCATATAGGAGGGGTTCCTTGTTTGGATTCCGCTTTTGCGGGACGCTCCACGCGTGAACCTCGACAACGTTGGAAGTGGGGAGATATTATTCTTTCTTCTTTTAGTTCATTTCATTTTATTTTATTTTATTTCATTTTGTTGGTTAAGAGATGGGTTGAAAGGTTTAGCCGAATCACGTAGAAGAGTGATTAAGGGCTATTAAAAAGCGAAATAGAAGCACTGCATATAGTTCTCTCCTTTGATCGTTGTGAGGGAGACTGAGATACGAAGTTGAATTAAGACTTCGAGTTATGCCTTGATAAGGAGGCTATTAATAAGATGTATATATGTTATGGGGTAAATAATTGTAAGTTATAGAAGTAGAATCTTATTAGTAGGGTTGAGAGTTAGAATCTTTTCGGTCCCGAACATGTGTCTTAGTCCTTTATATCTCAATGACCGATAACGCGAGGTAGTAGTGTAACGGGAGGTTCCTTATTTGGATTTCGCTTCGGCGAGACGTCCCACGCATGAAACCGAGCAAATGTCGGGAGTTGAGAAGGGTCGTGGGCACTAGGGATATACTTAGTATTAGGTATATACGACTTAGATAGGATATAGGTAGGTAGACCTTAGGATTATTTGTACTTAAGGCCTTTAGGGCATGTGACGTTAGTTAGGAGGGTTGTCAGGAGTTGACCACAAATAGGTTGTGTGTTAACTCTATAAGGGATTGGTTCCCTAGTAACGAGAAGTGGGGGGATTTTGAGAGGCTTGCTAGGTTAGGCCAAAGGAGATGATGCCTCTCATAGTTAGAGTGTTACGGAGAGAACAAAAGAGTGAATTGCCTCGCACTTCTGGGCCTATATTGCTAAGCTCGAGGGTGGATTCAATTGACAAGCCTCTACCAGGATGGGGAGTAATAATACTGGAGCATAAACCTAATGTTTATGCGCCTCATAAGCTAATACTTGTGGGAAGTATTATCCAATGCTTGAATTAAAATTCAGCGTGGGGGTGAACGCTGTGTAGGAAAGGGAAGTGCTTCTTCCTAGGCAGAATTTAATCCTTCGTGCGAGCAATATTTTTGTTGCAAGATATCGTAGGAGTGACAAGGGTGATTAAAGCCACATACACAAACTGTTGATTGAGGGAACATAACCCTGCTCTATTGATTTTGGAGGGAGGGGTGCGTTTCCATAAGAGAATTTTTGTCCTGAATGAGAAGGACTTAAGAAAGGTAGAAATGGTGAAATCTAGCGGTTCTAAGGTTGCGTTACATCCGGGTAACGACATCATGTGTCAAGTTATGCGCCGCCAGTAGTAGTGGCCGGGCATGGAGAGGTTGTTGTATTGCGTGGGGTGCCTTTGATTACAGTTTTTGACTGAAACAGGATTTTCGTTTCTCACTTGTGGAAGGTTTCCAAGAGGCCATGGGAACCGAATGGAGGTTAAGCACTCCTTATCATCCTCAAACGGATGGCTAGACCAAAAAGGGTAAACCTTAGGTTGGGGGATATATTCATTATGTCTGTGCCTAACTTCAAGAGTAGTTGGGAATAATGTCTTCCATCAGTTGAATGGGCTTGAAAAATGATTCGTATCGATTCACTATCGGGATGGAGCTTTAAAAAGACTTGTATGGGAGGCCTTGTGGATCTGCCGCTTGTTGGTTAGTGGTGCGAGATGATAAGTCTCTCGGACCTGGAATGATCCGAGATACTTCTTCGAAAAATTGAGCTCAGTTGAAATCGCATTCGCATAAATAAGATAAACAAAAGAGCTATGTCGATGCGGGGAGAAGGTATATGTAGATGGAGGTCGAGGACCAAGTGTTGGTGCGAGTGTCGCCTATTAAGGGCATTAAGCGTTTTGGGAAGAAGGGGAAACTTGCGCCACGTTATGTTGGACCTTTCCTATAAATGTTAAGGTGAGTCCGATAGCCTATTAACTTGCTTTACCGAAACAATTGCAGCAAATTCATGACGTGTTCCATATCTCCTCTGTAAAAGTAGTACAAGAGATGTGATGGTGCCTTTAGGCACATTCCTTTTGAAGTAGATGCAACTTGACGTTTCTTATGAGATGTAGTCGGTTGCTATTTTAGAAGCATAAAGAGAGGCGATTGAAAGCGCAGGTTGTACCTTTGGTTTTGGTGCAATGTAGTCACCATGGTGTCGAGAAATCGACATGTGATAGTGGAGATGACATGCGGGAAAAGTATCCGCATTTCTTCTCGTGAGGTATACCTGAATTTTGGGGGCAAAATTCCCTCATAAGGTGGGGGGGGAGTATGTAACAACCCTCACGTTCGAGAGCCTATTTTATATTTATTTACTATGTGTAGTAATTAATTGTAAAATGATGAATTGTGGAGTAAATATTACTTTAATATGAAAAAGGTTAATATTTACTAAATTGTTGTATGATTACCTAGTGTATAGGTAAAAATATCCATGTGGTGATTTATGGTGTCATAAGATATAAAATGACATTTTGGCTTAATATGAAACCGGAAGTAAAATGAGTTATAAAATTCCCAAATGTTAATTTGGAGGGTGTAGTTAGTCCCGGTAGGTACGAGACAGTCAAAATAAGTGCCATATTGCATTTTGGTATTTCGGGCACTTCTGACTGGTTATAGCTTAAATGTGTAGTTGCGATTTATTATATCGCGTATTAGTCATTAAAGTTGAGCTTTTTAGACTTCAGTCACATTTAAGTCCCCTATCCTATTTCTATTCTTCCATTACACACAATTGAGCCTTAGAGAGAAAGATAGAGGAAGAGAACTTTGGGAGAAATTGAGAGATTTGGAGATTCAAGCTCATTGCCTACACCAAATCAAATCTGCATTTGCATGATCAAGGCAAGTTACCTACTTGCTATTATATGATTTAAGGAGAATAATTAGTTGTGATAGTTATGAATTTGTTGTGTTTAATCATTTTAGGGTTTTGTTAGATTAATTGGGTATTAACGCTTGGAGATTGATTTGGATGATAATTATTGTAAATAATGGTAGTTGGGTGGATTTTTGGAGTTTTAGTTCCATTAAATGATTCTGGTTTGGTTGATTTTGGGTTTAGGAAGAAAATTGGAGTTTAAAATTCCATAGCCAAAACTAGGAATTTCTGCAGAACCGAATCGATTCGGCCTGGTAGAATCGATTCGCCGAGTGACAGTTTGCAAGTCTGGGTCGTCCGAATCGGTTCGGCTAGTACGAATTGATTCAGAAATTATGCAGAAATTCATATTTCCTGATCGAATTGATTCTGAAACCCTGTATTTTTTTCCTTTTTTGTTTTCCTTTTCTAATTTTAACCAAATTCTTAGGATTAGGTCCTAGGAACCTTCTTGAAAGAAGTAAACTTAGAATCCTAGAGTTGTAGTTGAGTTTGGTCGCCACCCTAGACTAGAATGGGGTCATCTGGGGTTTATTCCGGGGAGGTTTAAAGTGATGTTAAGGCATTACTTATTTTAATTCAAACTTTTTGAAGTTTGGAAGTTAAATGCCCATGTTTGGAGACTTAGGGGCTTATCAAAATTATCTAAACTTTGGGAATTGTAGGATCATAATGTCTATTTGGAGACTAAACCGGAACTTGTGATTTGAGGAATATCAATGTCAATATTCGATGGGAATTAGGTTCGCATAAAATAAACCCAAATGGTTTAAAGATGATAGTTTCCACTAAAGTGAACCCAAATGTTGTTTAATGATGTTAGGTTCGAATGAAATGAACCAAACTATTTAATAATGATAGGTTCGAATAAAATGAACCAAGCATATGGATAATGGAAATGAAATTTGGGAAATTAGTAATGAATATTGAATATGAAAATGAGATTTAAAAATGGTAAATGTTAATTTACTGATACACACCTCTCTAAATACTATCATAAGGGAAGTCCGCGCGCGAGGTGATGCCCCCTGACAAATTAACGCAGGGTGGATATAGTCCCAGGCCATATGAGCGCTGTTTTGTATATATGTATTTTCTGCGATGGGTAGGATATTCTGGGTGTGGTCTTGACTACCCCGCAGGCATATGGCCGCTTCCCGACGTTGCGTTATGATCCCGGGTTGTCTTATATGTGATAGGCCCTGGAAGATGATAGTTATTTAGGGGCGCGCCCAGTGGGGAAACTCGGAGGGACGGTCTTAGAATCGTTATATGTATAAGAATATAACTTTTCTGCATCAAGTGGGACTTGATGGATATATATATATATATATATATATATATATATATATATATATATATGCCATAAAGAGCATGGATACGTGCCATAAAGTGCATGTGAATAAGGTATGTGCCATAAAGAGCACTTGATATTAATGGTATTCCTATTAAGGAATGGAAAGATGAAATGGTAAGATAATTAACTATAAACGTTAATAACTGGTTTTTATTCCTATTAAGGAATATAAAAGATAATGGAAATTTAATAAATGAGGAAAGGCTTTAAATTTAAGTTATTTACTTTTCTTTCTTTTATGTAAATGCCATATTATCATCCTTATCATTCATGCATAACTATTCAATTCTATCATGCTTTTTATATCTTCTGGTGATCATATAGAACCCGGCCCTGACCGGTTTACTTTCCTTGTTGCATATATGATTGTATCCGCTCAGGTGCTCCCCTGCAAGGACGCCCGTCTTGATGTTCCCATTCCTTTGCTTTCGACGAGATGTAAGATTTTGCGAGTTATTACAGGATATTGTATTAAACGCTTTCATCTTCGTGTTCTAGATATGACCGGGTCTTATATTCGGGCGTGTGGACCAAACTTTTGTATTTGATTAATGAATGTATTACATAAGATATTTAAATTGTTGTACTTCGTTGTATGTTGCTGTGGATCGACAGCCTATTCGGTCCTTTTGTATACATTCGTCTTAGTTGTATTATATATATTCCTGTGGAGTTCCACTTGCTTATCAGACGGGGTTGTTTTAATTTAAATTTCTTAACTGCATTTTAAATTTCTAAACTTTTTGGCAACCCGTTTTCTGATTTATTGGGTGGTGTCCCGTATACTCAGTTTATATTTTGTGATGCTGAGGATGATATCCATCCCTGATTCCTGTTACATTTGAGTATCGGGCTGGCCACCCCTTATCACGGATCGCGGGTTGTCACAAAAGGAAGGCAGCGGGGATTTTTCTGTTCGTTCGATCGATCGAGAGATTCAGATTTTAGGCATTTTTTTAATTTCTTTTCTTTTCACTTTTTTGTTTTACCAGCTTACTATATAAGTTAGTTTTATTATATTTTGAGAGGAGTTAGTTTTTATTCTAGTTTTAGGGGAGATTTTAGGTGTAGTTTCTCTCTCCTAGGGTTTTCACTCGTTTTGGTTTTATAATTCACTATTCATTTTCTTCCTCCTTTAGTATAAGTTTCCATTGTTTACTTCTTGCTTTGCTAGATAGTTGTCTTCATTTATTTAAATCTTTAATTTACTTTCATGCCATTTATTATGCTTAGTAGCTAACTTAGTTTATATTGAGATTGATTGAACTCACCTTGGATTAATGAGTTTCTTTTCTTTGGTGATGGGTTTTATGAGTTTGAATGGGTTAAGTTGTTCTTGATTTTCTTATTGGGAGATTTAACGGTGTACATCATGTATGCGTCGTATTTATGACCCTGCGTGTGTAATATTGGGGATATTTGTTGATGCAAAAATCAATTAAGCTTTTTTGATAATTTAGGGGGTGACAACTCTAGATTTATATAATTGTTGCAATGAGATTTAATCTTGATAAATTACTCTTCTCGTGTAACCTTTTATACTTATTATCCCGAGGTGAGGGATATTATTCTCAATCTATAGTTTTTACCCTTTTTTTAATCGTAGTTTAAACAGATTCCTAGATTTATCTTTTATTTTAATGCTCATCTTTTACAATTTTATTCTTGAAATAATAAATCAATTAAAGTCTAGCATTATTCCCCATGAATTCGACACCCGGACTAACCGCTATTCTCTCGTAAAGAGTGTAGTAATAGTTTAGGTTTTTTGTATAGAGACTGGAGACGAAAAAAACGATAGGTGTTTTCACGCAACGCCGCGGTTTTCCCCTACTTATCAAAATGGACCCGTTGTCGGGGAGTGTTTGTTTTAGAAATTAATTATTTTGGCATTTTGTAATATTTTTGTTTCTATTTGTATTATTTATTAACTAGTTTTGTAGGACTTCTACATTTGAGTGCCAAGAAAAGTACATCAATTTGTGGAATTTTCCATCTTGAGCTTATTGGGATAAGCATGTCTTATTTCAATGTTTTCGGTAATAGTAACGATTATTCTTAAAATCCCCTTAAACCTATGACTTTTGGTGAATACTCGCAAAGTCAAAAACTTAAAACATCTAAAATTTCTTTGGGTGATTATTACCAAAGTCAAGTGTTGTATTATAGGAATTTTAAGAATGATCTTTACGATTGTGGCCCACAGATCCCTTACAATAAGAATGTTGAAACTAATTTCAATAGCTTTCAAAATTTATATGATAATGATATTGATAGAATTTCGTGGATAGTTTCCAAACTTATCATTTTCAAGAATTCGCGCCTCCACCTATGACAATGCGTGAAGGCTTGCGCAATTTTGAAAATGAGAAATTTGAAAACCGTTATTGGAAAAAAAATCATTGTTGGGAACAAGAGTTAGATGCATTATTCGAATCTGATGATGATTTTTCTTTCGAGACTTCTGAAGTTTAGGAATGTTTTGAACCAAATGAGGAGTTTTTTCCTAATTTAGAACAAACCATTCTTCACTTGGGCCAAGGGATAATAGAGAATCAAAGTGAGGAGGAAATGGATTTAGTATCCATTTGCAATAAAATGATTTCTTCTTTGGTAACCAAAGAAGAAAGTTTCCTTGAAAATAATCTTATTTTCTTCAAAATTCAATCTTCTAGCGATGATGAGTCATCTCTTGAGTTTGAATTTACTTCCTTCCCATATTTATTCTATATTATAAAGCCATTATGAGTATTTAATGAATTAGTTCAAGACCTTAAAACGTTGAACAATTTCAGTGATGAGGATTACTTGCTCGAGTTTCTTTCTATGAAGAAAATTCCCCCCCCCCCATGTGTTCTACCTCTCATTTTAATTGCAAAATCTTTGGGCAAAAATTTTGCTTTTTTGGATCCCATGTGTATTCGTCACCCGTTCAATCCAAATCCCCCATCATCTCCCTCAAAATGTTAATTAGTGATGGTTCATTTTTTCTGCCTTACACATACCTTCCGTTATTTAAACGTAATTCTTATTTTTGGAAATGTATGCCCGCAAATAAGGGTACACCAATTTTCCCTCAAAGTCGAATCGTATATTGTTGGATCCTAAAAAATTTCAACTTCTCGTGTATAATTAGTTAGAAGTTCAAATTGTAGGTTGTACATATTAGGTTGTTTTTCTTTTTACTTATTATCTAGTTTAATTAGTTAAAGTTTTAGTTCTTATTTTTCGTATGCTTGGTGCTAACATGTTTTGTAGAATCATTGGACTTATACTTTTAAGAGATCACTCCATTTTGGGTAATATCACTTTTTTCCTCTCCTTAAATTGATTCTTAATTTACATTGAGGACAATATAAGGTTTTAAGTTAGGGGGTGTGGGATATTCTATCCATTATTTGTCTTAGTCCATGATTTGATTATATGTTCTTCCCAAGAATGCTTTTGTTGTAAAAATTAAAAAATTTCAAAAATATTTTCTTTCTTCTTTCTCCTTTGTTGGGCATTTTGCCTTTGTTTTCGATGATAAATTTCAATAAATGCTCAATCCCATATATAATTCGATGATGCATGTTCTCGATTATAGAAGTTATTAGACTTTAGTTCTAGAATCATTGATATTATGAAATATTTCATGAATTGAACTTTAAACCCATGAGTACATGCGCTCCTCTTGTTTTAATGATTCGGTTTAAGGCCTTTATGACTCGATAATATTATGTTGCGTTGTATATACTTACACCAAGTGAGCCTTGGGCTTTTCTTCATTTGTGAGTGATATACATTACTCTTTCCTCATTGAAAAGATCAAATTCGTTGGTAATCTCAGTATTCTTTCATTGATCGTTCATTAATTCAGTTCATATTTTGAAATGTGTTACGTGAGCATGATTTTTAAAGTTGTTTTAATTTGATAATTGCGAAAACTTTAGGAAAGTCTCATAATCCCTCTTTGTTATATCACCCATATTGACCTTAACCTCAACTAATATATTTTCCCTCGTCAACCCCTTTGAGACTGAATATGGCCTTCCATTTCAAAACCCAAAATATCATAACTATCTCGACATTGGATTTATAAACCATATGTATCGCCTTCCATACCTTTGTTTGGAATGATACTTGGGATTTAATGATGTTCTTTTTAGTGGTTACAATTAAGCATGTGAGAGTGTGAGAGAAAATAAAAAGTGAAGAAAAATAAAAGAAAAAAAATAAAAAGAAGATAAAAAGATGAGAAAAAGAATAAAAGAAAAGAAAGAGAAAGTATTTTCATTTTGTACATAGAGTTCAATAATCTTTGCCATTCTGCGATTTCATATCCAATGATAATTATGGAATCATAGTCCAATTTTGAAATTGCCCAAAATTTTCCATTATCCCAAGTTTTTTATCCCTGAAAAACTTTGAATCCGCACATATTCTCTTCATTCCATAAATCGATCCTAGCCTATATTACAACCTTATAAAAGTCCTATGTGGTCCTAAGGTGATTGTAATTCAAAAGTTTAAATAATTGCGATAATCTGTGAAAATGCATTTCACCTCATTTAATGATAATATCCTTTCATTGAGATTGTAATATTTTTCATTTTATACATAGCGTTCTTCAATTGATGATATGTGTGCAGCTTTAATTCCATTTATATTTACTCTTTATGCCTGAATGTCCAATACCTCCCGTTCATAGTGATTTCATTTGTTGGGTGTAATAGCCAGTGATGATTGATATATGCATGCTTTAATGCTTATTCAGTTTATAAATGTTTTGCCAAATCATACTTTGCACGTGCTCACTCTCACTCCCACATCATAAGGTTTCAATTCAATGAGGTTCATTCTATAATGTTAATGACCGAGGACTTTTTTGTGAATTCATTCTCTATGCTAATAATATGTTGAAATATTCTTCCCTATTTTTAGGCTTGTCGTTTTGTTGATTGGGCATACTTTTTGAGGATACTTTGATGTTTGTGGGTTTCATCCCTAAAACCCTCACAAAGACAACCCTAGTCCACTAGGATAACCTAGGGGTTTAACGACTTATTGCATATGCTAAATGCAATCGTTCGCCTGTGAAAGTGGAATTCTATATTTTATGGTTATATACGTTTTGTATCGCCATCTATTGGACTGGTTTTGTTTTGTTTCATCGCAAGGGACTATCAATGTCTAAGTTAGGAGGTGTGATACGTTACGAATATTGCATATTTTCACATGTTGTCTCATGCATTTTAGACGTTTTGTCTTAGTTATTGCTTATATTTATGCTCATTACTATAAAACCTCGATTTTGGACACACACACACACACACACACACACACACACACACACACATATATATATATATATGCTTTGCATCGTTTATGTGAGCTTTTGTAGGTATTGGATCACTTAACGGAACAAGTCGTTACATTTCGAGAAAGTTTTATCATCTGATGCAATTTCAAGGACATTTTAGTCTTTTCATACTTCATGTACTTACCAGTGGATCTCCATGAGAGCATAGTTCTTTGTTTTAGCTTCGCGTGGCAAAAAATGGCGCCCCATTTTGATTTTGGATTATGAATTTATGGTCGTTTTCGTATTGCAGATTTTCCCCCTTTTGAAGGGTTCCCCATAAAATAGAGCTCCGGTGGACCAGCCTTCAAACCCCAGTCAATCGAACATTCAATATTTTCCTATGAAGGAAGGCAGTGGGGATTTTTTATTTCGATCAATCGATTGACCAATGCAAATTTTAGGCACTTGTTCCGTTTCTTTTCTTTTCCCTTTTTCCTTTTACCAGCTTACTTTATAAGTTCGTTTTATTGTGTTTTGAGAGGAGTTAGTTTTTATTCTAGTTTTAGGGGAGATTTTTGATGGATCTTCTCTCTCCTAGGGTTTACATCCATTGGGGTTTTGTAAGTCACTATTCATCTTCTTCCTCCGTTAATATAAGTTTTCATTCTTTATTTTTTTGCTTTACTAGATAGTTATATTCATTTATTTATTGCTTTAATTTACTTTCATGCCATTTATTATGCTTAGTAGCTAACTTAGTATTGGCTGAGATTGATTGTGTAAAACGTAGAGTAATTTCCTTTTATATAAATTCAATAAATGATGCGGAAGCGTTGAATGATGGTTCACAAATAAACAAAGCCAAATTTTAATTTCTTCGAAACAAATTAAAATAAGTTAATCCAAGTCCTAGAATTTGCCTAAGTCATATTTATCAATATTAGCAAGTTAGGCGAAACCAAATTTTAGCAAATGACTTGAATTAAACAACATTACCGAATATTTAATTTAAGTCCAAATTAAGGTGAGTGTGATGATTTAAACCGAATTTTATCTTGAATTATTCTAAGCATGCATTCTACGTTATTGAAGCAAGATAAAATAAACAATATCACACTACGCCGCGATGTACGAGGAAAAACCCAAGACGGGAAACAACCTCGGACGGCCCTAGCCACAAATCCACTAGATACGGAATTAAAATTACAAGACAGATAGACTTACAACGACTGACTCGATTCCTCTCAAGCCTCGACGCTTCTTCTTGTAGACACCTCTTCATAGCGGATAACCTCGGAACACCACCGCGATCTCGGAATCCACCGATGGGGCTTTCTATGGTCACCGTCACCCGTACATGGAGCCTTTATCCAAGTGGGTAGAATCGCAACAAAAATGTCTTCTTCTTTGATGGATGTAGAAGCAAACCAAAACTTCTCTTCTTGAATTCGGTAGAGATAAACCGGTGCCAAAACTCCAAGAAATTTAATATGTAAATAAGAACTTGGACTAAACACAATTGGGTGTAAACTAGAGTGTGAAGGATTTTCTCTTTGAAAAATTAACACTCAAAACATGAACATTTTCCTAAACCATTTTTGCTCTCAAACTCTCTCTAAGAGATAAACTAAGTTGGAAAAGTTATGAAAATGTTGGTTTGGAAAATGTGATTCCCGCACATATTAAACTGTGAAAAAGTTGGTTAAAAACTAAGTGGGGAAGTGGGTGAAAAACTGCCAAAAACTGTCAAAAAACTGTTCCCGCCTGACAGCTCGTTCGAACGATCTTCTAACGACGCACCAGTATGGACTTCGTTAGAATCTCGTTAGAAACCTCGTTAGAACGAACAATCTCGTTCGAATGACATACCAGTTTAGACTCGTTGGCAGGTTCGTTCGAACGATATCTGGTTCGAACGAAAAAACTCGTTCGAACGACATATCTAACGAACGACCAGAAAGATTGAAAAATACGATTTTGGCCCAGAAAACTTTATGAACTTATTTTAAAGTTTTATATAATTTCTTTCTTAAAACAAAATGCAGTTTTTATAAAACCTAACACCCAATAAACTTTGTTCCAAGCTCCTATATATATATATAATTGCATTCATACCTTGGGAGCATGGAACTATAGTTGATGACGTAGAAACAAGGCACGCAAACCGGCACATTTTATGAAGCTTTATATTCTTTGCCGCTACGACTTCAACAAACACTTCATAGGCTTGAGAATATTACATTTACATACTATCCTATGAATAAAATGTTTTTTTCCGGAATTGAGCCAAAACTATATATGGACTCAATTGGAAATTTGTGTCCTTACAGATTGAACTCACCTTGGGTTAATGGGTTTCTTTGCTTTGGTGATGGCTTTTATGAGTTTGAATGGGTTAGGTTATTGCTGATTAAGCCTGGGAGATTTAACAGTGTATATCATGTATGTACTGTATTTACGACCTTGCGTGTATAATCTTGGGGATATTTATTGACACCCATATCTGTTAATCTTTCCTGACAATTTAGGGGGTACAACTCTAGATTTAATTAATTGTGAAAATGATATTTAATCAAGATAAATTTATTTTCCCATGTAACCATTTATACTTATTAACCCGAGGAGAGGGATATTATTCTCAATCTATAGTTTTTACCCTTTTTGTTAATTGTAGTTTAAACACACTGTTGATACCAAAATTAGTATGCTGATGTGGACGAATAATAAGAAGACACGTGTCAATCTACGTGGCACAATAGCAACGAGGAAGATTGTTTCCTCGACCAACATACTTACTCTGAGCAACAAGTATACTCCGAGGAACGCCAGTCTTCCGAGGAACTCCAATACTCCGAGGAACTCTTGGACGACGAGCAACTAAGGCGGTTCGAGCTGCACCTCGACCATAGCATTAATTGCCAGATAATCAACAGTTCAACTATTCATTGAATGCTTATCATCTTGACGCGCATGTTTGAAGAACATTAAATGAATTACCCTTTCATATGTGTATCATTTAATGTAACACCCTTTCATGTACAGCCTAAGGGCTATAAATACCTTGTATCACCCTCATTCAAAGGGACCGGAATTTCTTGATAGCACTTATAATCAAGAATTCCCAAACACTCAGCAATAACATAACAGTGGATGTAGGCCATTCATATAAGGCTGAACTACTTTAAAATCTTTTGTCTTATTTATTTATCTGTGATTAAATAATTAAAGTAATCTAGTTTTTTACATCAACAGATTGGCGCCGTCTGTGGGAACCGATTGTTATTATCATTTTTCACCAAAAATCATTCATCATCAATGGCGAATAATCCAGAATCTAGCAATTGAAACGCTGGAAATGCTGGAAATCCTCCAAATCCCTCTGCACCTCCAGATCTGGCCGGGATTATGACGAATCTGGCTCAAGGACAAACCGCCATGCAAGACACAATGAGGCAACTCATACAAACCCTTCATGGCAGTGCACCTGCACGTTCAGGACAACGAAGTGGTCAGAGGAAAACTTATTTACTTTCTTCACGATCCAGGCGTACTGAGTCATATCATAATGAACAGTCTGATGACTTCTCTTATCAACCTGGACGAACTTCGTCAATAAGGGCTACAGATACCGATCAACGTATCACTCTCTCTCCAAAAAGACCCAGTGCCTTAGAAAGACTGAGTAGGGTGTCCCCTTTCAGTCGATTAGGCCCTAGGAGGAATAGGAGTCCACCTAAGACCATGTCGAGGAGTTTTCGACAACCATCAGATCTAAGAGAAAGATCAGCACAATCACGACCAGTTGCTCGTCAAGATAGATCTCAAGAGGCTACTTCAGAACGATCTATTGCTCGAACCAATAGGCCCGAGGAAGGAAATGAAGCGTGGAAAGGGTCCCTTCAGCGATTGGAGGATAGATTGGGAGAAATGGCTAGGGCGAAGAATCCCCTACAACGAACTTTTGTTCAAGGGACACCTTTTGTCCAGGCCATTGTGAATTTTCCTACACCGTCAAAGTTTAAAGCACCAGTAGTGACCCCTAAATATGATGGAAAGACAGATCCTGTTCTTCATATAGAGCAATATCAAGCTGCCGCCGATATCTATGCTGTCCCCGACGAGATGAGATGCAGAGCGTTCTCAGGAACTCTTACTGGAGCTTCCCAGATATGGTACAACAATCTTCCTCAGGGTAAGATTTCAACTTTCTTTCAGTTGGCCGAGTTGTTCATCGGCAATTTCTGTTTCGGAGCAAAGCCAGTAAAACGAGTAGCACACTTGTTAAGTGTTAGACAAAAATCTGGTGAGAGTACTAGAGATTACATAACTCGTTTCAATAACGAGAAGCTGGAAGTCATAGATTACGAGAAGAAGACAGCAATTACCGCCTCGATGAGTGGGTTATTGCCTAATAAGTTGTATTACACCTTGGCGAAAGATCCACCTAAAACTATGTCAAAGTTGATGGAAAAAGCGGCCAAAATCATGAATGCCGAGGAAGCTATGGCTGCAAAGAAGAATATAGATAAAGACACCAAGGTGGACGTCGACAAGTCTAAAAATAAAGAGCATAAGGGCAATGGCGGTGACAAGCGTTCCAGAAATAATAAGTCATCATGAGAAGTCCTGAAGAAATTCGATAATTATACTCCCTTGAAAATGGGTATTAATCATGTCTTGGAAGAAATCAAGAATAGCGAGGAAGTAAAGTGGCCGAAGAAACTGAGGTCAGATCCTGATGCGAGGAACAGGGACAAATATTGCGAGTTCCACAAAGATCATGGCCATATGACTAAAAATTGCATAGCTCTTCAGAACGAGATTGAAACACTCATCCGAAGAGGAAAGCTAGCAAAGTATGTTGATCGGGGAGGTGAAAGAAGAAATAATGATCGAGCTAGAGAGAGATCTAGATCTCCTCGTCGAGCAGAGGAGAAAAAGAAGAGAGGCCATGAAGATGATGCCGATGATGACCCCGATCTTCCCAAGAAACCAAGGCAGCCAGAACGAGAGGTATTTTCCATACGTTTTGGGTCATTTGATTGTAATGTTATTACAGGAGGAGATGCAAGAGGAGGAGATCTTACTGCAGAAAGAAAAGCTTACCTCGGAGAGGCACAAGCTTGCTCGTACATTCAGCGAATAAATTTGTTCGAGGAGGATCATCCGAGGAAGGTAAACAAAGAGAATCTGGTTATTGGCTTTTCAAAAAATGACCTGGCAGGTGTTCTTTACCCTCACGACGACCCTTTGGTGATCAAAATGAGGATGAAAGAAGTAGTGATTTCAAGGGTGCTGGTAGACAATGGCAGTTCGGCAGACATCATGTACTATTCACGCTTTGACAGTTTAAATTTGAAGTTATCTCAATTGGAGCCTTATCACAGACCTCTTCTGGGTTTCGCCGGCGAGAAAGTTTTTCCACTTAGGACGATCAAGTTGGATATATTCATTGGAACTTGGCCTGCTTGTCGAACAGAGAGAATACGCTTCTTTGTGATGGATAAGAATGTGCAGTCAACCTACAACATCATCATGGGAAGAGTTGGTTTGAAGAACTTCGAGGCAGTTCCATCTACAGTACATCAATGCTTAAAATTCCCAATAAATTTCGGAGTGGGAGTGGTGAAAGGTGATCAAAAAGTAGCTCGAGAATGCTATTATTCATCTGCCGAGCAAGAGGAGCTTGAAGAATCAAGGAAAAAGACTACTACTTACCAGGTGGATGAAAGTACGGAAATTGAAACACTTGATCCAAGAGATGAATCCCAACTTGTAAAAGGACAGGTGGTAGAATCTACAGAAAATGTTATTCTGGACGATGAACACCCTGAACGAGTAACTCAGATAGGTTCATCGTTGGATGCTTCAATAAAACAGGAGTTGATAACTTTCTTGAGAAATAGAAAGAAAACTTTTGCGTGGAGTCATGAAGACATGCCAGGAATAGATCCAAACTTCTTGTGTCATGAGCTCAATGTGAATAAGGAGATCAAGCCTGTAAAGCAGAGAAGAAGGGTATTTAGCCCCGAGAAGAATCAAGCTATTCAAGAGGAGGTCGACAAGCTCCAGAAAGCCCAATTCATTGATGATGTGAAGTATCCGGACTGGTTGGCAAATGTGGTGATGGTAAAGAAGAAAAACAATAAATGGAGAATGTGTGTTGATTTCACTGATCTCAACAAGGCCTGCCCAAAGGATCACTTCCCATTGCCCAGAATTGACCAACTAGTGGATGCTACCTCGGGGCACGAGCTGCTCAGCTTCATGGATGCTTACTCTGGTTACAACCAGATCAAAATGAAACCTGAAGACAGGGAAAGCACTTCTTTTATTACCCCTAGGGGAACTTATTGTTATAATGTTATGCCTTTTGGTTTGAAAAATACAGGAGCGACGTATCAACGGCTGATGAATAAGGTTTTTGCCGAACAAATCAGTTGCAACATGGAAGTCTATGTCGACGATATGCTGACAAAGAGCAAGAAAGCTGCTGAGCATCTAGTTGACTTAGGTAAGACCTTTGATCAACTGGATAAATACCAGATGAAGCTCAATCCGACGAAGTGCACCTTTGGAGTACGAGAAGGAATGTTCCTCGGGTACATCGTCAACTAGCGAGGCATTGAGGCAAATCCAATAAAGATCAAAGCTCTTTTAGGGTTGCGATCTTCAACGACGAAGAAAGAAGTGCAGAGTCTTACAGGACGAGTTGCAGCGCTCGATAGATTTGTATCTCGAGCAACTGATAGGTGCCTTCCATTCTTCAAAACACTCCGAAAAACTTTCGAGTGGAATGATGAATGTGAAAAAGCCTTTCAAGACTTGAAGAAATATCTGGGAATACCTCCATTGCTGTCCAGACCAGTGATGGGAGAAAAGTTGTACTTATACCTGGCAGTATCAGAAAATGCGGTCAACTCGGCATTGATCAGATTGGAGAATGGAGTCCAGAAACCAATTTATTACACAAGTAAGGCTTTCCGAGGTGCAGAGATTAGGTACCCAAAGTTGGAAAAGTTGGCATTGGCATTAATTGAAGCAAGTAGAAGAATGAGGCCATATTTCCAGGCCCATACCATCATCGTGTATACCGACATGCCATTAAGACAAGCCCTTCATAAGCCAGAAAAGTCAGGGAGACTGATGTACTGGGCAATAGAGCTCGGTGAATATGATATTGTGTATGAACCCAGATCATCCTTAAAAGGGCAAGCTGTAGCAGACTTTATAGCAGAGTTTACATATCCTGATACCCCCGAGGAACAAAAGTTGTGCGCTGACCAACCTGTGGATGTTACAGGGTCAACAGACATGAGTCCAGACCAACTCCGGTTGGTAAAAGGGCTTGTGGATGTAAAAAGATCATCAAATTCAAACCCAGACCAACTACGGTTGGTAAAAGGGCGAGAAGAGATGGTCGACGAGGAGTGAAAGATACCAGGGGAGGATGAAACAAAATAGCAAATATTTCATCGAGGAACGCTGTCAGATAAGAATTTTGAAGACGAGTTACCTACGTGGAGATTGTATGTAGATGGGTCATCTTGTACAACAGGTTGTGGAGCAGGGATTGTTTTGAACACTCCAGACGAGATTGACGTGGAATATGCCTTACGATTCCAATTCAAAGCTTCCAATAATGAGGCTGAGTATGAAGCCTTGATAGCAGGTCTTAATTTAGCAAAGATTATGGAAGCGCAACAAGTGATTGTATTCAGTGATTCTCAATTAATTATGAATCAGATGATGGGAACGTATGCAGTTAAAGGAGAATTAATGGTCAAGTATCATGCAAAGGCGATGGAGTTGTTGGCAGAATTTGATGCCATTCAGTTGATCAGAATACCAAGAATGGAGAATGCACAAGCAGATGTACTGGCCCGACTAGCATCAGCTACTTGTACCGAGTTGCAAAGAACGATACCAATTGCGGTGTTAGAAAATCGAAGCATAGATGAAAGCTTGACGATGAATGTTATTTCCCTTGATTTAGGACCATCTTGGATGGATCCCATCAGGGCATATGTCGAGGAAGGAGAATTACCGGAGGACAAGATCGCTGCCAAGAAATTGAAGTTTAAAGCTGCTCGGTATGTACTAACTAATGGTGTTTTGTATAGACGAGGAATTTTGGCAGGCTTGCAAAGATGTGTACATCCCTCCGAGGTGAAAGAATTGATTGAAGAAATCCATGAAGGGTACTGTGGAGCCCATGTAGCAGGTCGAACACTTTTGCAAAGGGTGATGACGCAGGGATATTACTGGCCGACGATGAGGGCTGATTGTATAGAATATGCCAAGAAGTGTGACAAGTGCCAACGTTTTTCCTCCATCCGACGAACTCCACAAGCATTGTTGACACCCATAACTTCTCCTTGGCCATTTTCCATGTGGGGAATTGATTTGGTTGGACCACTGCCAACGACCCGAGGAAGATTCAAGTACCTCGTCGTTGCAGTGGATTATTTTACTAAGTGGGTAGAAGCTGAGCCACTTATTGATATGACGTACGAGAAGGTGTACCAATTCGTTTGGAAGAACATCGTCTGCCGATATGGTCTCCCTCATGCCTTCATCATATACCATGGAACACAATTCGATAACGAGGAGTTTGTCGCCTATTGTCATCAGTCAAACATTTTGAAGGTTCATTCAGCACCAGGCCATCCTCAAAGCAATGGACAGACTGAAGTGACGAATAGAACATTATTAAATGGTTTGAAGAAGAGGTTAAATGAGGCTAAATCAAATTGGATTAATGAGCTACAGTCAGTATTGTGGGCTTACTGAACAACTCCCCGAGCAGCAACTGGAGAGTCCCCATATATGCTGGCATTTGGAAGTGAGGCTGTAATACCTGCCGAGTTGGGTCTACCAACACACAGAGTGCTGAATTTCAATTCCCCAGTCAGTGATTTGATGAGAAGATTAGATTTGAACATTCTCGAGGAGGTTAGAGAAGAAGCAGCCATTAGGAATGCTGCATATCAACAATGAACAACTCTGTTTTACAACAAGAGGGTGAAAAAATGCGATTTAAAGGAAGGAGATTACGTGCTAAAGAAGGTCATTCAGAAGCACAATAAATTTGAAGAAAATTGGCATGGACCTTACCAAGTTACAGAAGTTGTTCGACCAGGAACTTACCGAATAGCAACTCTAGAAGGAGAGGAATTCAAGAATGCTTGGAATGCTGAACACCTTCGCAAGTATTATCAGTGATGTAAAATGTACAGCAGGTCCATCAATATGAATAAAACGATGATGTTTCACCATTTTTCTCTCCTTTGTTTGAAAGTTTTTCGGGGAATACTAGTGTTGTACACTACGCTCGACAGCAAAAAGAAGACGATAGTTCAAACCCACGACGAACTCCAGTTGGTAAAAGGGCGAGAACAAACTATACTCTTTTGGTTAGGAGGCATACACTAGCGTGACCAACTCCGGTTGGTAAAATAACTAGTAGATAGTTCAGACCCACGACCAACTCTGGTTGGTAAAAGAGCGAGAACAAACTATACTCCTTTGGTTAGGAGGCATACACTAGCGTGACCAACTCCGGTTGGTAAAAAAACTAGTGGACACTGATAGTTCGAGCGTGATCAACTTCGGTTGGTAAAATAGTGAGAACAGACTATACTCCTTTGAATAGGATGCGTACACTAATGTGATCAACTTCGGTTGGTAAAAGAGTTAGTGGACATGATAGTTCAAACCCATGACCAACTCCGGTTGGTAAAAGGGCAAGAACAACATTCTTAAAAATGCCAATTTTAGCTGGTTAAGAGACAAAATATGCCAACTTACGTTGGTCGGAAGGTAAAACTATTCCAGAAAATACAAGATATTCCAAACTGAACCAAGTATGGTTGGTCGGGGATAAAAATCCACCAACTGTAGTTGGTTGACGAGGATAAAATTAGCGACCTTGGTTGGTCGGACAACATTTTACGAAAAAAATTACCAAGTATGGTTAGTCGGGGATAAAAACTCTCACTAATTGTAATTAGTCGACGAGCACAATTTAACAACCTTGGTTGGTTGGAAAAATTTTAAACATTTTATACTCATTACTTTATTATTAAGTGATCGAGCAACATTTTTTATACTTGTAATCTTTTATTACTAGATTGGTCGATGAACCACAAAAATTGTTATGCAATCACAAATATAAAAGTGTTAGACAAGTACAAAACAATAGCAATACAGATTTGCAAACAGAAAATGAAAGTCTTTCATTAAAATTCAAAACGAATTACAAATTACATGTGTGCTAACCATTACATTGAGATTCCTACTCTATTGGTTTCTTTCCCTTAGCTTTTGAAACAGGCTCCTCGCCAGCAGGAGGATCCTCAAGGCAAAGAGGAGAATTAATGAAGTTAATATCTCTGAGCATTCTGACGTTCATCACAGAAGGTGTATCCAGTAGATGCTCGGGACGAGATACCTCGATTTGTGAATGAAGATTATAGTCACCGAGGTATTTTGCAATTAAGCTCCCAGGAATGGCACGAGCTGGGATCCATTCCATGTCCAATTTATAAGGTGGCACAGGCAAATATAGTAGCCCAGGAGTATGATAATCCCATAAATAATGCCCTTGCTCCAGTTTTAATACACCCAGGGCGTTCAACCATCCCTGCTTATAACCTTCATTATTGGCATTTTCAATGCGAGCATCCAAGTGATAAAGGGCTTCATTGTAGCCTGCCATCCAGAACTCACGAGGTTGTTTGTGGAATTGGAAAGTTAATTTCTCTAACTGCTCATGAAATTTCTTGGCAAGAGCATCCTTATTATCCAGAGCAGATTTGGTCGATGCAAGTTGATCCTCCAGAGTTAGGATTTTCTTGGACATTTCAGACAAAGCCCGATCTTTCGCATTCAATTGGAACGCTTGAGTTTCCAACGTTGATTGAGTACGAGCTTCTTCAACATTACGACTAAGAGCCCTTGATCCTCCCCGAGCAGGTCGAGAACCTCTTCCTCGTCCCCGAGCCGTAGCAGAAATACCAGACCTTCTTAAGGTATCCAATTCTTGCCTTAATTTGGCATTCTCAACCTATAAGAATGAGAACCCTTCGTCGGAGACTGGTACCAAGGCAGTGGAAGATGAAGCTGCAGACTTATACTGTGCCAACTCTTTCTGCAAATTATTGTTCTCTTGTTCCAGCAGCTCGGCGATCTGTCTGCAGGCCTCAACTTCACCTTTTAGGGTTCTCTCCCTGACATCGTATCCAGCAATGATCTTTTTGTGGCCTGTCTCGGAAGAAAGCTGTTGATATCTATTCTCATACTCCTCGTGCAACAGGGCAGTTGATTCATTATGTTGATTTTGAAGATCTTCTAGGGTACAATGAAGCTCCTCGATCAATTCGTAGTATGCCACATTATTGGCCACAGCTCGATCAAGTAAATCCTTCAGGTACCGATAAGCCTCAACTGCTTGCTCTGAAGCATCATGGCCAAGGATGTCAGCAATTTCTGATATAATCAGGTCTGTGTGACCAGCCTTATAATATTCATGGCATTGCTGCATCAGCTTTGTATCATGGGTAGATATCAATTTCATTCTAGCCATAAACTAATAAAGGAGAGAAGGCAAGAGTTAATAAAAAAAAAGCAAACAGAGCATCAACAATGTAGAGGAATAAAAAGAGGAGATTTTATTAGATCATAAGGCAAAGTTACAAAGATCTGAGATACAAAGTACAAGTAAGAAGAAAAACAGAAAGATAGTACCGAACAACTTCACACCTTTTCCTTGTCTCCCAAGACTTTCTCGGGAGGCTGGGACGAGGAGCTTGGTTGCTCGGTGGAAACACTGATTTGATCGGCTGAAGTTGGGATTTGTTCAAGAGAAGCAGGCAAAGAAGAAATCTCCTCAGCAGATGTCTGGTTGGGTTGAGGAGCAAGGATTTGATCACCCACAATCATTGAAGATTCTTCAGATGCAGCTTCGTCTTCATCTTCGTCTTCAATAACTGGAGGAGGACCAGGGAGATGTTGTTGAAATAGCTCGGAGTCCTCGCTCACCTTCAATTCCTGCAAGGCAGCAACCCAACCATCATGGAAGTATTTCAAACTTCCATACTTCACCTGGGTCATCATTGCTTCTACCCCTCTATCCCATCCTTTATCCCAACCAGTTCGAAAGGATTTCTTCACAGCTGTTTTTCTCTTCATCTTCTCCGAGGAGAGCTTCTCGGATAGAAAGTCCTCGGAGGCTTTCAGCTTGGCCTCCAACTCCTCCTTCTGACGATTTGCTTCGCACAGAAGTATCAACTCTTCCTCAGCTGATTTCAGATTATTTTCAAGCTCCCCAAAAGTAGTGAGCTTCTCGGAGTATTTCTTGTTCTCCCTCTCCAAGTCCTTCACTTTGTTTCCCAATTGCACCTTCTCTGCTTCAGATGCAGCCAATTTCTTCTCCCATTCACCTTTATCCTCATCGTACTTCTGACGGGATTCCTTCAGAGATTGGGCCAAACCCTGGAATGCATCCTCTACTCCAAACGAGGAGCTTGAAGCCTTGAGCGCTTCATCTTTCTTCACAATGGTATTAAAATAACTCACCAGCTGAAAAAAGAAGGTAGTGATGAGTTAGTGACGAGATACATATATTGATAGAAGGAAAAATTCAAGATAAAAAGAAACTTACTGAAGCAATGTGACGAGTAGCTAGGGATGTCAGCATATCCCTAGGCATGTTTTCCTCGATGCCTTGGACTTCAGGAATAATCCAAGTCTTTACCGAGCTCATTGTAGAGCTCGGGGGATGATGGTTGGAACACTAGCTCCACTAGTTTGGAGCTGAGGAATGGCTTCAGAAAAACTAACCGAGGAGGATTTCTTCAATCTCGTCAGTGGAACTTCAGCAGTTTCAGCCAAAGAACCTTTGGTGGGGGAAATAGTGACCACTTCCACAGAAGTACTTCTCTTGCTCAGAGCCATTGGAGGCTTCTCGGCAGCCTTCTGAACAGCAACAGAAGGAACAACATCAATTTTCTTGGTCCCCTTTGGGACTTCAGCCTTGTTCCTCTTTCCATCCCCGGTAGAGGAAGTCTCCTCGAAGATAGCAGGAACTCTTCTCTTGCCCATCTTCTGACTTAGAGGAATGTGAGATTCTGGTGAAGATTCCTCGAAAGCTGGCAATGGGTCACTAATGCTGACCACAGGATGAGCAGTAAAGGATGATGTGTAGCTCCTGTACTGCAACAAATATGAAGCAGACCTGATGTGCTCGTCTGCAGCCCTCTGATGCAAACTCCAGATATGTTTCAATTGCTTTATATTAACTTCTGACTCTTGTGGAGTTTTTCTCTTGCTATCAACTGCAAACAAGAACATATTGAAATATCAGTCATACATTTTATCAAATACAGTGAAATCATAATTTCAAAAACAAAATAAGATGAAAATGACCTATCCCATTGCCATATGGGGGCCATCTGGGACCCTCATATACTGCATCTCCCACCAAAGGGGCATGTTGCCAATTTTTTATAACTACCCCGTGTTCAAAATAATCCCTGTTGGCATCAGGGAGGTTGACTACTAAGGACCTATTCAAAAACCTAGTTTTTAAATAAAAAACATTGTCTAAAACAGCCCATCTGTAACAGTACATAATCTCAGGAATTCCTATACGAGTTCCATGAGTTTGATTTAACCTATGTACCCCATTAACTATTCTCCATGTGTTGGGGGCTATTTTTGCAGGGACAACATCGAAGTACTGACAGAACTCTAAACACAACGGATTTGGTGGAAAAGAAAATCCACATTCAGCAATAAATAGGCTAGGGAACCAGTGTCCCTCAGCCAAATTAAAATAAGTTGAAGGTTCAGAAAGACTCTCCAAAGTTGCCCAAGAAGGAATAGAGAAGTCAGAGCGGAACTTCTCAAGAGATTCGATAATATAAACCATGGTGAATAAAAAGAAATGAAGAAGAAGGAAGAAAATCTTACAGTAAAAAAGGAGATCTGTTGACAAACAAACGAAGGAGGAAATGAACGCACAAGAGAGAGAAAAGCTTTAGAAAACTCGAAGGCAGAAATTGAAAAGGTAGGAGACGATGGGATTGCCTTTGAAGTTTAAATACCTTGCCTTGGGAAACGGCGAAAGAAATGATTACAGAAAGGAAACTATTACGCTACCGGCGGCTAAAAGGACAAAAAATGCACAAAGATCGAAGCGCTTTTAAAAATACAAAAAGGCGAATTCTGCGAATTTGGAAGGAAATTTAAATACGAAGAAAAAGTTCCTAAAACCCAGGAGGGTCATTTAATATTGCCATATACCGAGAAAGAATGTTCCATACTCCTCAAAGTTCAAAATATGAAACATTGGGGGCTTCTGTTGATACCAAAATTAGTATGCTGATGTGGACGAATAATAAGAAGACACGTGTCAATCTATGTGGCACAATAGCAACGAGGAAGATTGTTTCCTCGACCAACATACTCACTCCGAGCAACAAGTATACTCCGAGGAACGCCAGTCTTCCGAGGAACTCCAATACTCCGAGGAACTCTTGGACGACGAGCAACTAAGGCGGTTCGAGCTGCACCTCGACCACAGCATTAATTGCCAGATAATCAACAGTTCAACTATTCATTGAATGCTTATCATCTTGACGCGCATGTTTGAAGAACATTAAATGAATTACCCTTTCATATGTGTATCATTTAATGTAACACCCTTTCATGTACAGCCTAAGGGCTATAAATACCTTGTATCACCCTCATTCAAAGGGACCGGAATTTCTTGATAGCACTTGTAATCGAGAATTCCCAAACACTCAGCAATAACATAACAGTGGACGTAGGCCATTCATATAAGGCTGAACCACTTTAAAATCTTTTGTCTTATTTATTTATCTGTGATTAAATAATTAGAGTAATCTAGTTTTTTACATCAACACACACGCTTAGATATTTCTTTTGTTTTAATTTTCATATTTTACACTTTTATTCTGGAAATAATTAATCAATTAAAGTCTAGCACCATTCCCTGTGGATTCGATACTTGGACAAACCGCTATACTCCCATAAAGAGTGTAGTATTAGTTTAAGTTTTTTGTATAGCGCTGGGAGATGCAAATAATGACATGCATTTTCACGCGACGCTGCAATTTTCCCATGCTTATCAACAAGCTAAGTGTGATGAAGAAGAAGTCATTACTCCATGGTCTTTCTTAGCTTGATGTGAGAACATAAATGGTCTGTGAGGGATGCTACTATGGTAAGGCTCATCAATTACAATATTTAGATTCAAAGTTCAAAGTAAAAGAGCCATTAGAGTTAGTTCACTCTGATGTATTTAGGCTTATGAAAATAGTAAATTAGTAGAATGCGGTACATGGAAACATTCGTTGATGACTTCTACAGGTAAATGTGGATTTTCTTTATGAAAGAAAGATCCGACACATTTTTTAAGTTTAAAGAGTTGAGAGAATAGTTGAAGGAGAGGTGGAAAAAAATATTATTTGTTTACGCACAGATAATGGTGAATAACATACCTCCAATAAGTTTTCTCAATATTCATGAGATTATCAAATACATCATCAGTTCACTTGTGCCAACACGCCATAATAGAATGGTGTACTGGATAGAAATGTCAACATTTTATAGAGATTTGTTGGAGTGTGCTATATGTGAAGAACGTACCAGAAAGGATTTGGGATGAAGCCATGAGTACTGCAACCCATGTGATCAACAAAATTTCCCAACTAAAGTTAGGATTTATTTCACCCTTTGAGTAATTATGGGATATAAAACCTACAATTAGTTACTCTCGGGTGTTCGGTTATGTGTGCTACGTATTTATTCCTATCCATTTACGTAGAAAGTTTGACAAGAAAGCAGTTAGATGTATCTTTGAACGATACGAAAACCTAGAGAAAAGGGTGAAAATATTGTTATCCTACCACTGAAAAGTGCTACAAATCACGAAATTGGTGTATGACGAAGAATCTTCTAGATGGTCTCTACAAAATGAGGAGTTTACAGATTCAAAACAAAATTTAATGTAGGTTACATCAGAATATAGGGGAGCATCCTGCTGAAATCCAACTGAGTTCAGATGAACCTGAAGATTTGCACAATGGTAATGATTCTTGAAAAAAAAGGCATGTATCAACAACGAGCCAAAGAAGATATGCCTAGTGAAATGGAAAAACTAACTCCATAATCATAACTCAAAAGGTCAATGAGAATCATAAAGCCAAATCCCAAATATATCAACACAGCCATAGTAGAGGAAATTGCAAAAGAACGTGAGATGTTTTAAAAAACATAACAGAGTTTCAAGTGGATCGATGTTATGGAAGAATAAATCACTGCTCTAGAGACAAATTAGACTTAGTATATGGTGTCAAAGCTAAGATATGTCAAATCCATATCCTGTAAATAGGTCTAAAATATAAATCCTCATCCATATGAATCAATCGAGAGATACAAGGCCCAACTGGTGGCTTAAAGGTTCTTTTGGCAGTATGGACTACATTATGATGAAAAGTTTACTTTGGTGGAAAAGCTTACAACTGTATGAGTCTTGGTTGCCCTTGCGGTCATCAAAGATGGGAACTTATGGTAGATGGATGTGAAGATTTTTTTTCTTCATAAGGAGTTAGATCGGGATATCTACATGATTTAATTAATGGTATTTTAGAAAAAAATTCATTCCGAGTTTGTGTGTAAATTGAGAAAGACTCTTTGCAGATTAAAGTAAGCACTCAGGGCGTGGTATGGTAAGATTGCTGATTTTCTAACTCAAAGTGGCTATTCAGTACACCTGCAGATTCCAGCTTATTTGCCAAAGCCAATGGAGGAAAAAAAACTGTTGTGCTAATATATGTGGATGATCGAATAATCAGAGGTGATGACTAGACAAAAATTCACCAAAAAAAATAGAATTTGTTAGTTTTCTTTTAGATGAAAGAGCTTGGACAACTTAGGCATTTTCTTGGGCTAGAGGTTGATCGCACATAAGAAGGGATATTTCTGTGTCAACATAAATATGTACAAGATTTATTGTAGAAGTTTGGTATACTTATGTGAAAGCCAATATCAATGCCGATGGGACTGAATGTAAAGATGTGTGCATATGAAGGCAAAGACATGGAAGATACAACGATGTATCGATAATTGGTAGGTAGTCTGATCTACTTGACCTTGACTCAATCTGACATTTCTTATGCAGTTGGTATGATGAGTCCATACATGTAAAGTCCAAAGAAGTCTCATTTGGAAGAAGTTGGGAGAATACTAAGTTATGTGAAGAGTAAAATTAACTATGGAATTTTGTACAAGAAAGGTGATGACTACAAGCAATTTGGTTATTCCGATGCTGACTATGCAGGAGATCATGACAGCAAGAGATCAACTATCGGGTATGTATTTAAGCTTGGTTAAATAATGATTTTTTAGTGCAGCAAGGGGCAACCGACCGTATCCTTATCAATCACAGAAGCAGAGTATCGAGCAACAATAACGTCAGCTCAAGAGAGTGCATGAATGATATAGCTAATGAATAATTTACATCAACTAGTAGATTATGCAGTTTTGTTGTCCTGTGACAACCACTCTACAATTCGTTTAGCAAAGAATCTAGTCTTTCATGAAAGAAATGAGTATGAAGTGATCCACTATCATTTTATTAGAGAATACTAAGTTAAGTAAGTATGCACTAAGTATGGCCGGTGGAGCCGGGCAATGCTTCGAAGGAATCACCGAGAAAACTTATGTACCACAAGTTAATGGGTGGGGCAGTATCAAGAAGAATTAAATGGCAAATTGGTGGGCTAATCGAGAATACCCGTGTGATATAGCCACACTGAGAGTGCGGACATGAGCTTGAGATAAGTACGTTACGTACGTGACGTTAGTGATATTTATGCTGGGATATTTGGGCTATAGTATATACTATGGTGAGACTCTGTGTTCGTTGTTCCAAGGGTTGATTTACTTGTGCTAGTTATCACCTAAAAGATAGTCTATTCTATATATACGTGTATATATGTTATCGTGTGTTGCATAATAGACTTACAAAAAAATGTTTGTATTCTTATATTTGATCCCGGTGAGTAGGGAAGGTTACTGATGGGATTCAGGGGGGATAAAGTTTGTCGTCGAGCGGGGAGATATAGCTCTTGATTGATTAGTTCTAAGAAACTAGTGATAGTAAGGGGTGACGTATTGTATGATGTCTTTTGTAACATTAGAGTGTACGAGTATACTTTTATTTTAGGAGACGAGAATTTGGTGGTATGTGCTATGGACTGGGGGCCTAACGGATCTCAATAAATGGCAATGTAGGTGGTAGTATCCGGGGGGTCCTTATTTGGATTTCGCTTTGCTAGATGTCCAACACATGAAACTTAGTGCAACGTTGGAAGTGGGGAGATGTGTGGTGATTAAGACATGGGTTTGGTGCCTTGGTTATTATACACACATGTGGTTATAATTGTGAGTTGAAAGTTATATTATGATTTAAGTCTAGTAGAGCCGGTAACATTTATGAGGTTAAGCACGGGTACGGGGTGTATGGGCGGCCTCGGTAATTAATTTAATTTTAATATAATTCGTGAGTTGAAGGGGTAGAGATATACGTAGTGATCTTTAGGGCATGTGAGTAAGGAAGTATTCAAGGCTTGGAGTACTAGACTCTTCTTAATTTCGAGGATGAAATTCCTTTGTAAGGGAGGAAGTATGTAACACCCTGTATTTATGAGGATATAAAATTTAATTAATTTGGTGATATATGATTTAATTCATCTAGAGGATTTAATTAAATAAGTGAATTGAAATTTAATTTATTCGGGTTATTTTAAATTTACATGTGTCATAATTTGAGGTCGAGGTTGGACATTTTAGTAAAGTAACTCGAATGATGAATCTGAGTGCACGGTTGATTCTGAATAGGTCGAGATAGTCGAAAAATAGTACCCGGGGTTAGTAATTGGGTCTCGGGGCATTTTTAGGCATAATCGAGCTCACAGGGGGTGTTCGGGTCATCTGGGCTTGGCCGATAGGCTTAATTTAGGGATTAGCAAAATAAAACCTACATGTGGGAGTTTGTGGCAGACATAACTCAATAAGAAAACCCTAGTTTTGAAGAGGAGAAAAGATGGAGAAATTGGGAGAGCTTTTTGGAGCCAGACCAAGAGAAGAATGGTGTGTTGTTCGCCAAATTTTTGTCTACATCAAAGAAAATCAGACCCTACGAATTTATCAAGGAAAGTAGTTAAACTTGCTTTCATTTAAATTTCAGTATTGCGATTCATATCATGGTGGGTGTAAATCATATTCATTTTTGGGGTGGATTATTACATTGAAATGGGTTTTTTCAGAAATTGTACATGTGATGTGTATTAAGAATCCAATTGAGGATATAACATGAGTCAAAACTGTTGGAATTAGAACCATGTAGAAACCCAGTAGTAGATTTGAGCATTCAGTTTATGATGTTAGTTTTGGGGATGATGAATTAACAAAATCGTAGGAAACCCGAATTGTAAATTTAACAAACTTTGAGGAAAAATCAATGATGCCTAAAGATTTAATTTCTGTTTAGAACTTCATTGAAAGATGGAATCATTGTTGGGAATGTCTGAATAAGTTTCTGGGTTAGAAAAAAAAGCTCAAAGGAGCGTAATTGCAGTAATGTCTCGACGAAGAAGAAGGAGGGAACAAAACAGGGTCACTCAAACAACCACAAACTTCGTTCAAGGTACGTCAGAAGTCGTTCGAGCGACAAAAGGCTTCGTTTGAGCGACGTTGGGGATTCTTTTTCTCCATTTCCATTTTTTTGGATTTGATCAGTTCTTCCTTAGACTTAAATTTTTTTGGGATCAATTCTTAATTCAGTTAGTGTACATAAGAATATAAAGGAAAGAAGTGATGGGAAAAATCTTGATTCAGTTAAAATATTTATAGCGTTGGGAAACGGGATTTAAGAGGTATTTATTTAGATAGAATGACAATCTAAATAATTGGAATTCGGTGACGTAAATTCAAAAAATCAAAGTACGGACCAAGTTAGGGAGTCCGAGTATTATGGTTGACTGACACCACTTGGATAAAATTAATTGAGGCGAAAATTAATTAAATTAAGGGTCAGGGAGTTTACTCGTATATTTCGCAGGCTAGTGTTACGACAGTTAGGCACGGGGTAGCCGGTTTAATTTATTATAGAGATATGCAATAAATAATCGAATATTAAATTTAATGAGGGGTGTTAAACTTAATAGTGGGAATTTGTGTAGAAAATCCTAAAGGGTGAAGATACGGACCGAATGAGTGAGTCTGCATATTGTAGTTGGGTGACACTACTTAAATAATAAAATAATTAAGGTGTGATTTATTTAAATTACAAGTCGGGATATAGACTTGGGTATTTTGATCTAGTGCTACGGGTGTCACGCACGGGTTAGCCGGAATTTTATTAATTATATTTATATGGTAGTGTGATAGTATATATGTGTGTGTGTGTGTATGTGTGTGTGCTTTATATATATCAATGTGAATGATATTTATAGGAATATAGAACCCTCTAGTGCTATAATAGGAGGTTAGGTTATGTGGGTGAATTCCCTGGCTATATATATATTTGTGTGCTTTATAGATATCGGTGTGAATGATATTTATAGGAATATAGAACCCTCTAGTGCTATCATAGGAGGTTGCGTGATGTGGGTGAATCCCCTGGCTTGAGGAGTAGGGAGAGTATATTCCCCAGGTCATAGCGTCTAGTATTTATATGTTATGATTCTTTTTGGGGTGAGACGTCTTAGATATGATTCTGTCTCACACTCGGGGAACTATGACTACCTATGCTATGCTTATTATTATTATTATTATTTTTACTCAAGCTTGAGAGTGAGTCCGACTTGAGGTATTCGGGTTAGAGTGAGCCTACCTAGAACATGATAGCATTTTAGAGAAAGCATCGGGTGAGTTACTACTCGCGAATGGATGGTTATTATACTTGACATGTGTGTATTTGTTGTAGTATACTAGTACATATATAATATAAGTAGATAATTATATATGGGATTAATACATAAGTGTGAATGTGTTTCTTATATAACTAGTGTGGAAGTTATATTAATTAAATAGGGGATTTCTTATATAACTAGTGTGAACGTTATATAATTTAATATAGTTGAACCGATTAATAAGTTAATGAGAAGATAACTTAATAATCAAAGTAATAATACTTGGGGTTAGAGTAGTGGGGTGGAAAGATGTGTGATACGTCTAGTTAGGTGGGGTACCTTGACTAGGGAGGTTAGATGGAAATTGATAGGTGTGAACATTAGATGAGGGGTGAGTTATACCTCAAGAGAGTGCGACACTAACTTAAATATAAAGAGTGTGCATATTTAATTATTCCAATTTAACTTCTTGCTAAATATTTTCAAAATATTTTACTTAGGATCTGGCCTGTGTCAAAAATATTTTCCAAACTCTTTTAGGTGTGCAGCCACAGGGACGGACAGCTTTATGATTCTATCCAGGTATGCGTAACTGTAACTCATGTGGAAGATGCAGGACTTTGCTATAGACGCTTCGTTCATTCATTCCTAGTATAGGGACTTTATTTTAGTACTCATTTGGGCATGTCGCCCTCAGAATTATTATTCCGTGATTTATTTGACCTTGTATATCCAGGTTATTATTTGGGTTTACCGTTGTATTTTATTGTTGAGTCGATAGTTGATTCATTCCTTTTTATTCATATTATTTATCTGTGTTGTATTTAGTTATCAGTTTGTGTTGATGGTTTAATTATTATTTTTTCCATGTTGTTAATTAATGAAAGATAAAATTTGGCACTACTATATTTAAAATACTAGGTGGTTAGTAACTTTAAAAAGGTTTTCAATAGTGATGCTAAGAATGAGCCATATGAGACCAACATTTTATTTTGATCACGGGATGGCCACCCGATATTTTAGTAGGCAGGGTGTCACAAATGGTATTAGAGCATCAGGTTCTAAAGTCCTTAGGATTTTTACGACTTACTACGTTTCACTCTAGCGTTATTTGATATAGAGCCTTATTATAGGAATGTTGTATTCCTCTACGCATGTGACTTACATTCTCCTGCTAATAAGTATAGTTGATGCGATTCATATACGAGTTTGATTGGGTTTCGTACACTGAATAATTTTGGATAACCAGCGAGGGCCGTTGGAAGGACTGCAGGGGGAGATGCTCACCAGAAGTTATGGAATATTCTGGTAACGGTGACCTCGATAGAAGTCACCAAGATTATTGTTCAGGATAGATGGCGTTGGGATAATCACTAGGGCACAGTAGTTTTCATTAAGAACTGTAGCAAAAAATGGTGGTGGAAATTCCGACTCACCCAGCGTAGTCGATAAAAGGAGGGGGGACCGGAGTAACTCTTTCAAAAATCCATCCACGAGGATTCGAAGGAGAAAGGGTGTGTGATGGGTCAATGGAAGGAGATAACCCAAAGGCAATTGTGTAGGGTGGAGTGCAGTGGCACCCATGATTAAATTTTGGTGGAATATTTGGCTCATAGGAGTGGCATTATAGTGATAGGATTTAGTCACCAAAACCTTGGAGAGATACCAGGAATAACGAGGAATTTGCTGTGCGATTTGATTGCAAATCCTCTCATCAAGTATTTAAATAGAGAGGCAAAGGAGATTTCAAGACTTATTTCAGAAAGGATGTACAATGGTCGGTCATAAAGGAAAGCTGTCGTGTTTAGCAAATTTTATACCCAACGAGGTGGATACAGAGAATCAAATAGGTCTGTAAGTTAATAATGGATTCATGGGTAATATATACAAGCATGGATGGGGAAATCCGGCTAAAACAAATGGTACCGTTTTCATCAACGTCGTACGTTTACAAATTAATATCAGCAGTGCCGTGATAAGGGAGTCAAGAGAGTTGGAGAACCTAATCGAAGGGTGAGACTGGATTTAACAGTGCTAGCGAGGCACCATAGGAGGGTATACACACAAGAGAACCTATTTTAATGATTTAGATAAATATAATTCCTTCCAGGTGATGGTGGATTCAATTTGGGTCGTCAAGGCCAACAACGAGCCCCATAGGGCCAGTGGGGATAGTTAAAGAGGAATGATACAGAGATGTGTCTTATGTGTAAAGAGTAGGAACACATGTGCATATATTATCCGCAGTGAATTGGGGGACAGGAATGGGATGCCTAGTTGGGGTAATTTTTTGGTTTGGTTGGGACAGGGGTGTTATGTCCAGGAACCATTTGAACAGATAATGCTATTGGCAATTGAAAGTATGAGTTTTATCCCGGGGTGATTGGGGTCTGTTTTGCGTGACATGAGTGAGTCACAATAGTTTGTTAGTACTAGAGTCGCATGTGAAATGGGTTTAGTAGAAATATCGTTAATACCACTATAGTGTGTGTATATTTACCGTTGAGTTAGCGGGGCTCTCTTTAGTTCCATCTGTAGGGGAGTAGGTGTGGATGCTGAGAGGATATATTTTATTAGGATAGTTCATTTTGAGAAGTGATATTCGAGGTATGGTTTTATCATGGGTATGGACTGTTAAGCGATGGTGGGCGATTACAGTAAGATTATCGTGTTCTGTTTTTCGGGACGTGATGTATACTTTTACGATGTCTCACTTGAAAAAGCTCGAGCGCGCGATGATATTTTTATGAAGTATACTATTGAGAGTACAATTGTCTAGTTATATTGGATCCCAGTGCGTAGGGTCTTTTAATAATGTGATTCAGGGTATATCGGGTTTACCATTGAGCGGAGAGATTTAACTCATTGTTGTTTACGCACTGAACACTTTGTGATACTGAGAGCATCATATCTTGTGATGCTTTGAGAGATACGGGCATAGAAAATTTGATTCATGTGTCAGGAGACAAAATTTCTGATATCTTAGTTATGTGCTTTGGACCCACGAATTTTGATGATCGACAGTGCTAGGGGATAATGCAGTGGGAAAAGTTCTTTTGAGCTTCGTTGCGGGATGTTACACGCATGGACCTTAATAAATGTTGGGAGTAGGGAGACATTTTTGGATCCTAGTACATCGATTTTAAAGTGTTAAATTATTAAACATGTAGAGGAAACACTTTAAGATGAGAGCTATTACGATATATGGCCGGTGGAGCCGGGGAGTGCTGCGAAGGAAGCACTGAGAAAACTTATGTACCATATGTTAATGGGTGGGGCAGTATCGAGAATAAATAAATGACAATTTGGTGGGGTAATCAAGAATAACCGTGTGATATTGCCACGTCGAGAGTGTGGAGCTGAGGTTGAGATAAATATGTTGCGTACGAGACGTTAGTGATATTTATGCTGGGATGTTTGGGCTATATTATATAATATGGTGAGACTTTGTATATATGTAATCGTGTGCTGCATAATAAACTTACAAGAAAATATTTGAATTGGTATATTTGATCCTGATGAGTAAGGACGGTTACTAATGGGATTTAGGGAGATAAGGTTTATCATCGAGCGAGGAGATATAACTCGTGATTGATTCACGCTAAGAAACTAGTGATAGTAAGGGGTGCCGTATTGTATGATATATTTTGTAACATGAGAGTGGACAAGTATACTTTTATGTCAAGAGACGAGAATTTGGGGGTACGTGCTATGGACTGGGGGCCTAACGGATCTCAGCGACTGGCAATGTAAGTAATAATGTATCAAGGGGGGTCCTTGTTTGGATTTCGCTTTGCTAGACGTTCAACGCATGAAACTTAGTGCAACGTTGGAAGTGAGGATATGTGTGGTCATTAGGACATGGGTTTGGTACCTTGGTTATTATACACATATGTGGTTATAATTATGAGTTAAAAGTTATATTACTATTTAAGGATAGTAGAGTCGGACAACATTTGTGCAGTTAAGCACGAGTATAGGGTGTATGGGTGCCCTGGGTAATTAATTTAATTTTAATATAATTCGTGACTTGAAGGGGTTGCGATATACGTAGAGATCTTAAGGGCATATGAGTAAGGAAGTATTCGAGGCTTGGAGTACTAGACTCATATTAACTTCGAGGAAGAAATTCCTTTGTAAGGGAGGAAGTATGTAACACCCCGCATTTATGAGGATATATAATTTAATTAATTTGGTGATATAGGATTTAATTAATCTGGAGTATTTAATTAAATTAATGAATTGAGATTTAATTAATTCATGTTATTTTAAAATTTACATGTGTTGTAATTTGACCTCGAGGTGGGAGATTTTATTAATGTAACTCAGATGAAAAATCTGAGTGCACGATAATTCCGAATAGGTCGAGAAAGTTGGAAATGAGTACCCGGGGGTAGTAATTGTGTCTCGAGGAATTTTTAGGCACAACCTAGCTCACACAGGGGTGTTCGGATCATTTGGGCTTGGCCTATAGATGTGGGGTGAGTTATACCTCAAGAGAGTGCGACACTAGCTTAAATATGAAGAGTGTGCATGCATATTTAATTATTCCAATTTAACTGCTTGCTAAATATTTTCAAAATATTTTACTTAGGATCTGACCTGTGTCAAAAATCTTTTCCAAAATCTTTTAGGTGTCCAGTCACAGGGATGCCCAACTTTATGATTCTATCCAGGTATGCACAGCTACAGCTCATATGGAAGTTGCAAGACTTTGCTATAGATACTTCGTTCATTCTTTCCTAGTGTAGGGACTTTATTTCAGTACTCATTTGGTCATGTTTCCCTCAAATTTATTATGTAGTAATTTATTTGACCTTATGTATCCAAGTTATTATCTTGGTTTAGTGTTGTATTTTATTATTGAACCGATAGTTGATTCGGTCCTCTTTATTCATATTATTCATCTGTGTTGTATTCAGTTATCAGTTTGTGTAGATGGTTTAATTATTATTTTTTGCATGGTTTTAGTTAATGAAAGATAAAATTTGGCACCCCTCTATTTAAATTACTAGGTGGTTGATTACTTTAAAAAGATTTTCGAGAGTGATGCTAAGAATGAGCCGTACGAGAGCAACGTTTTATTTTGATCATGGGCTGGCCACCTAGTATTTTAGTAGGCGGGGTGTCACAAAAGTGTGTTTGTTTATGTAACCGCAACGTATGGTGTTATTTTTATTTACTATAAATACCTCCCTTCACAAATGTTTGTTATCATCCAAAAACAATCCAAGTAAAAAACACTTAAGGCTTTAGTTGAGTATTCTTTTAAATGTTTTTACTTTTTGGTGTGTGCTTCTCGTTTGAGTAACTTTTTTCTTCTTGTGAATATTAGAGTCTGTGTACTCTATTTTTTTTTTTAAAATACCATATTTATACATACGCATTTCTTTTATGGATCAATTATATTTTAGTTTTTTATTTCACACCTATTTCTTTTACGACTTGTGGTTATCCAAAATTTGGTATTATGGATTAACAATTTGACAATGCGTCTGGCATCAACTATATTTCTCTTGTACCATACACTTTGAAATTTTATTATGATATTGATCGAGTTAATTAGTTTTAATTAAATATTTTAATATTAAAAAATTACCCTAAAAAAATTAGGCACCGGGGCACCTACTCTCAACCCAACATTTAGAAAAAATTCATCCGTAAGTTCATTGTGTGCCCCACCCAAATTTTTTTTTCGAGTCTGCTAGTGTCCATAATTATTATAGCTTTTTATGAAAAAACTCTAAAAATGTGAATAATGGATGTTGAGTCTAGTGGCGGACCCAAGATCTTAGTTCAGTGGGTGCAGAACACATATGAGAATAAAAAATAATAAAAATTGCATGTACTAAAAGTACACGTATTCTCGATAGTATCATATATTTATAAGCAAAATGTCTTTCAATATAAAAAATCAAACATCATATTACATAATATTATTTACAACAATACTATCCAGATCTTCATACTCTGAAATGATGAATGATATACTTTTAATCAATGTCATTCCCTATAGCCCTTTCAATATATTCCATCAAGAAATCATTCATCATCTCGTTTACCATTTGATTGTGCAATTTATTTTTCATCATTTTCATGATTGAAAATACTCTTTTCACAATAGTAATTTCAATGGGTAAGAATATTGCCAAGTTCACGAAAAAATATACTAATGGATATGCACGATGCCTCTTCAACTAAACCATTTATTAACAACTCCAACAATCTGCTTATTTCTTAAATGTTTTTTCTTAACCCATGATTAGTAGGGGATTCATATGAATTGCCTTCGTAATTGGATAAGGGCATATGGACTGGGGATGAGGGTGTGGTGGTGGTTGCCTTTGACTTTGTTTGCAAGTCTTTTGAAATAGGTATGTGCCTAAGGGTCCAATTTAATTATTTAATTTCTTAATTAATTAACACGTCAAGCAAAATAAATCCTTTTTAATTTGAATCAAATTTTAATTTTTCCCAATAAAATTTATAGTCCAAATTACCCGTAGTTAGTGATTAATAACATAAGCAAATAAAATCACTAATATAATTTCACAAGGATTTTAGAATGGAAACCCTAATGAAAAAATCACTATTGTCCCAACCCACTTAGACGTCCACTACTACTAAATTTCATGATTGTAGAACTTAAGAAGGACTCAAACACGACTTACATATATGACAACAATAACTGTCACGGTTTCGCTTCCTTGCGTTCTACTTCTTTGCCTATACATGTGCTAGCAATATCCTCTCTAGTCAAAGAACCGGATGCATAACCTCCAAGGCCTCAGTATTCACCGATCTCGGTTGACGACAATTAACCCCCATGTAATCCATCGTTCTATGTTCTTAGAAGTATAATATCTCAAGGTATTTGTAAACTTAGAGTCCAATTTAATTGCATGGAGTTGACAGGATCTCACAAACAAAAGGAATCTAGATAGACAAAATTAAAATTTTGGAAAAATTGAGCTTCATCAATTGGAAATGCGTTTAAAGGTCTTTAAATAGTTTAGTAGTGAAAGAGATCCCTATATACATGATTTCAAAGATAAAGGTAATCGTTCAGACCAGGGAGCCCTTGTTCGAATGAGGGGTTCTCATTTGAAAAAAATTCGATCGAGGGCATTTTTTTAAGATTGTGTGCCATTGTTCGAAACAAACTTTGGATATTTCCCTTAAGTGAAGATTTAGAAGATTATTACATCAATAAGAGTTAATAGCTAAAAATTTATTTAACCTTTTTATCTCTATAAGAAACCATTGAGAAATCTCCGAAACAACTCTATATAAATGGGCCTTGATCGATACTTTTCCATCTTTAGCGTGGATTCATTTGATCCTATTATTTGTAATATACTCAATCAATCGTACATGCGCAACAAGATAAACCCTACCAACCCTATCAAAGAATAATAAACTAATATCCCTAATAAACCAACATTCATTTGATCCTATTATTTGTAATATACTCAATCAATCGTACATGCACAACAAGATAAACCCTACCAACCCTATCAAAGAATAATAAACTAATATCCCTAATAAACCAACATCCAAAAACTTTGTTGTAGCCCTCAAAACCAACCTTAACCAGGAAACCATACTTAATCCTCACAAAATCTATCGAAACAAATCACAAGGGGTGATCTATTAGTAGTTAAGACAAAATTAGAGATTTATGAAGAGAGAATAAAGAAATGATAATCGAGTTTGATAGGAAGATTTGTCTTACTTAAAGGTGATAAACCTTGTTCCACCATGCAAATTAAAGATAAATTCAACATGATATGGAAGCTTCCAATTCATTGGAGATGTACTCTTCTGGGGAAAGGATATTTCGATAAGAATTTCTCATCAGTAGAAGAGAATAATCTAGTGTGGATAATGGGAACAATAATGATGAAGCTATGCATGTTCAAATTGCTCCCATGGATACCTCATTTCTAACCATAGAATCAAATCCAAACCAATGCGCAAGTATGAGTTCGATTTTATGGTATTAGCCAAGAGTATTAACACCCTAGAATTCTTTTTTAGATAGCTAGAGGCCTGAGAACTCCTGTAAAATTTGATAATACTAAATCTAATAGTCCATTTGACCATCATTAGAGAATCTTAATTGATGTTGATTTTAGTCAGGATCTCATCCGTAAACTTCTCATAGAAACATTGGACTACAATTTTGTATCCAATATTTCTTATGAGAAGCTTCCAAAGATAATTTTTTATTGTGGTATCATTTGACATTTACTCTCCGAATGTAGAGTCATAAATAAAATATAGGTGCAAGAAGCTGTCAATGTAAACAAACTTAAAGAAAAGCTTTCGAAACATAAAGATATTGAAAAAAATCAAAATTTAATTAGTAGCCTAAACCTAATTGAATCCACTTAACCACACCTTCTTGATCTAAGACTTCATAGTCATAAAGACCAAGGAAAAAACATAATAAATTGGGTTGATTCTATTAAATGGGAAGAGAGTGATCAAGTGCAATGAAATGTGGTTGACAAATAATTTGAAGACAATGAGCTAATACGAATCATGATTGATGCTCTTAAAAATAGTGCTTTGGATAGAGATGAAGATAATATTGTCATTGGTAGCAATAGAAAATGGGTAGGACACTAAGCTGGAAAGGGAGGTGTATACAAATAAATTTACTCCACTAATCTTAAAAAATCAGAAAGAAAAAGATGAAGAAAAAGTAAAAAATGGTTAAAGAGCAAAAAGAAGAAATGGAGGAACTAAAATCTTGGACATGACTCAAATATCCAATATCATTCATCCATTTTTAGAGTTTATTTAGTCTATGCTAGTACCAACTATGTGAAAATAATGACCATATGGGAAGCTTTCAATGTATGTAATTAATCAATTGCCCTTATTATTTTGTGTAGGGGACTTCAAATCAGTTTTGGGAGGTCATGTGCATAGAAGAATGGCTCTCCCTAATCATTCCGCCTATCAATATTTTCACAACTCATGTGGAAAAATTATTTACCTGGACTAGAGGAAAAATTTCTTCTAAATCAGATAGAGCTCTATGTACTAAAAGTTGGATGGATTTTGGGATTTTATTTAAGTTTCCACACTTCAAAGGAACATGTTATGATCATGTCCCTTTCTTTCTTAATGTTAATTCGAGTGTGGTGATAGACCCTAAGCCTTTAAATTCATCACTACTTAGATTGACCACCTTACATTTATGGACATAGTCAAAAGCACATGGAATGATGTCTAAGTGCAAGATTGTGTCATGCATTTTGAAATCAAAGATAAAAAAATTGAATACTGGGCTAAAACATTGGAACATGGATGTCTATGAGAATATTCATCTTATATTTGAGAAGGCTACTATAACTCTTAATAATATTCAACAAGCTATTGATTTAAATGACTACAGTAATCATATTGATGCTATAGAGGTTAAAGCCCTAATCAAAATCTTTAGATACCTGAAAGCTGAAGAATATTTTTGGAAGGATAAGTCTAGACTTAAATGGTTATGTGAAGGGGATAGAAGCAGCACTTTATTTTAAAAAATGCTTGCCAAATGTAGGGGGAAAATCCTTTTATCTTCATTGGGAATTGATAATCACTTAGTGGAAGACCCTACCCGACTGTAAAATTATATTACTAATACTTTTCTTAATTGTATAAAGCTTAAAACACAGTGGATATTGGTATCATTGGTATATATGTTCCCAATCTAGTGAATAATGGTAATGTCTTTCTCTCTGCCATTTTTTTTATAATTAATAGATTAAATACGCCATGCTTGATATGAATTATATGTCTTCCAATGTACCTGATGGTCTCCATGGCTCATTCTACAAAGCTTGTTGGGAAATTACGGGTGAAGATGTTTGTAAAGATATTAAGCTGTTATTTCTTTCCTATGGATCCTGCCTGGCCTAAATGCTAACTTCATTATTCTCATTCGTAAAAAGGATAATGCCGATACCATATCTGATTTTAGACCCATTACTATGGGTACTTTTGTGTTCAAATTAATTCCTAAGATATTCTCTCGCAGATGGCTGGAGTCGTTGCTAAACTTATATCTCCAAATCAGACAACTTTCATAAAAGGGAGAAAAATTCACGGATTAATTGCTTTAGTATAATAAAGCTATAACATGCTGGATTACAAGGCTTGGGGGAGGGGGGGGGGGGGGGGGATATTGGTATTAATTTTTATGTGGTAAATGTTTTTTAGACTTTTAACTAGACTTTCCTTCTTGATGTGTTAAAGCAATACAGATTATATCAAATTTTTGTGGACATGATTAAATCTATTTTGAGTTTTTCTTAGTTAGTTATAATCATCAATTACACATCACGTGGCTATTTTAAGTGTTCTAGGGGTGAGACAAGGGTACCCCAATCCCAATACTATTTGTTCTAGATAAGGATGTTCTCAGTAGAGGGATCACTTATTGATCCAATAAGGAAAAAATACTCCCATGTCCTATCCTAGAGGAGTATCTACTCCTAATTATTTATATTCTCATTACATTGTGTTTTTTTTAATTAAATCCACTACATCCTCTCCAACTAACCTCATATCTAGCTTCAAAGAATATGAAGTTGATTATGGGCAAGCAATTAACAAATATAAATATAGAGATTTCTTGGGGAAAGGATCCACTCATATAATATCTTCAATTTTAAGTATCCTTGGCATTATGGAATGTGAAAATAATTTTCAATACATGGGAATCCCAATCTTTAAAGGTAAACCAACTGCTGCTCATAGTCACCCTCTTACGGACAAAGCCATGGCTAAAGTAGAAGGTTGGAAGGATCATCTCCTATCCATAGCTAGTAGAGATTAACTTATCAAGGTTGTGGTTCTACCCATCCTCCTCTATTGAATAGTTTAACAATGAAAGAGATCCAAATAAACACTCTTACTAAGCTAAAGGTCCTCATTCGAACTAGGGAGACCTTGTTCAAAACAGAGGTTTTAGATGAGGGGTTTTTATTTGAAAACATATCGGTCAAGGGTCATTTTTAAAGATAGTGTGACCTTGTTTGAAAAAAAATTCAATTGAGGGATCCTTATATGAAGTGTGCTTTTGATTAAGGTACACTGCCTCAAAAATCCAGGTTCTTATTCAAAGACTTCTTCGATAGAGGATAACCTTGTTCAAATGAGGTCACTTAACTTTTACCCTGGACAAAATTTTCTTAAAAAAATATTTTCCAATTTTTTCCCCAATAAAGCCTACTCCCATAACTTTCTTGCAATAAAGTACACTACAAGTAAATACAAAACAATTGAAAAATATTACCTTCACAAAATCTTCGATATGGAATGAATATATCTAATTTGGTTTGGTAATTTCTATCACAGTGCTTTGTTTTTTGTCATCACTTGGTATAGCATTACAACTCGATATGCTTGATAGAAAGATACTATGACTCAAAGGTTTGTTATGGAATTAAGCCAATACAACTAAAACCTAAGGGAGTTTAAAACAAGTCCTTAAACTTTTTTTGTAATACATCAATATAATATTTCCTTGAATTTGAAAACATAATTAAGAATTTATTTCTATAATGTAGAAATTTCAACTTATACCTTTTGAAATTATAATCAGCAAGTATATTTTCAACAAATAAAAATTAACGAGCAAATATTTGAGCGATATAGTCTCACCTATTAAAAAGTAGCAAATAAATATTTTTCCAAATGAATTTAGCAAATAAAAATTAAGAAAGAAATATTTTAGTAAATATTGTTTCACCAATTAAAAAATAGAAAACAAATATTTCACTAAATGTTCAATATATAAAAATTAATATAAAATGTTTTGCCAAATATATTTTCTAAAAAAATCATCTTTAAATGTTACTCATTACTCAATAAATCCGTTCATACCATTTTAAAATATATTAAGAGTATAAAATTAACAATTGAATCTCTTGGACTACGATTGTTGGACGTCGATGAGAGAGAATACCAATATATCAAAGAGAGGTAACTCCATCATCAACGATCGAGAGAGAGAGAGAGTCTTTAGTTGTGTGTTAGTTTTTTTGGGGGTTAGAAAGTGGGAGTCTCCTAAATTCCAACCTATAAATAATTATATTTTTTGCATGAGGTTTAGAAAGGACATATTCTGTTATCTTTTATTTCAGAATACTACATTTAGGCTCCTAAATATTTTGTAGCGTATATGCCCAAAAAGGCCCAAAACTCAATGGGGGCAGTCTCACCACTCAGGACAATGTTGGTCCACACATGATTGATTCAAACATATAATATATTTGAGTACCTTTGGAAGACATCGAGTTATTTGCATAATGCACATTGATTTTTTGTGTTGTTTTGATGTTGAGAAAAACACATTAAGAATGTAAATGTGTGAACACCAGGAATAAACCTGGTGTGTGTGTGTGTGTGTGTCGGGGGGGGGGGGGGTATGAATAGGTTTTCAATTAAATTTTTACCAAATTAAAATTTATGTGATAATCAGAGATCTAGATCTAATTCATTTCACCTTTAGCAATTAGATCTTGATGAAATTACAAGAAAGCAATCACAATTAATCGACCAAAACACAAATCGACCTCATAACACGGATTTGTACGATGAAAGATGCCCCAACTTATGAGGAAAAAAACTTAATGTGACCTAGTTTCTCATTATATTTGAAAAGAAGTTTTAAACAATGCAAGAAGATAATTATCTCTAGTGCTATCAAGAGAAATTACTAATTAATGTCGAGACTTTTCTCCATTCTAATAAGAAATCCAATCAAAGCTCATTCGATTGAACATGTAGGTCCATTCTTAATCCTCGATCCACACCATGCTTGAATTCTAAGCTATCTCAAGAATGCACTTTTAGATCTTGGAGTATAGGTAATGTGAATTAAAGTAGATTCAAATGTAAACAATGTCTAATTATGGATTGATCCTATGAAACCATTTCTCATAAATAAATCTAGGTTTAGATATATAAATCTCACCAAAAATGATTTGAACACTTAATTTCAAATTAGAGAAGAAAATTGTTTCTCTAAAAATGAAAATATCCTTAGAGTAAGTATATTTAAAAGTAAATAATAACTGTTAAAAGAATTGGTGGAAATAAGGTCTATTTATACCAAAAATTATAAAACATCTTTGTCGTGCGCACGGGGCAAGTATAGCCATGCACACGATTTTAGACAGTGTGCATCCCGATTTGAAAAGTCATAAGGAAAATATGGTCATGGTTTGTCCAACAAACCATGCTACTATGCGCACAGGATCAATTCCAACCATGTGAACGACCAAAACATTAAAACATTGATAACTTGAAAATTTTCCTTTTAAAAACAAAAATCATACCTTATCGCTTTTTGAAAAATATATACGCACACTTATGGATTCTTTCAAAAATAGTATTAGAAAGAAATACACATTGTGAAAATGTGCATAGATGAGTGTTTAAACAATTCGCAAAAGGATATTGTTTAGAAGATTAGGAATGGAAGTCTTGAATGTGGAGAAGTTGCAAAGTTTTTGAATCTTGAATGTCCAAAGGTAATAGGCAAATAATCTCTCACACATAAATATCTATGTGAATCAAGATTTTGGGCTCGAATTTGTGCATGACTCAAATATGTTGACATGGAATATAGCCAACTATAGTATATGTAATATGGATACATTTTCAATTTCCCCTTTTGTCAATTTCATGGTAAAACCTTCCAAAACCAAAAAAACTCTTGATTATGACAAGTATGACTCACTCCACATTAGACATATAATGATAAAATATTATCTCAATGCACAAATCCATCAGAACAACTCAATTCTTTATAAGTTCTTGGTCTTCAAATAAGGAGAGTATTCCTTGCAAAAATCTCAATAACACAAAACTATTACGTAAGAATACGTGTATGAAGTAACTCCCCCTATTAGGAATCCTTCCATAATCAATCAAATCAAAAAATTATGAATGATAACGTAAAGAGAGAAGATGAAAGACTTTTAAAGCAATGAAAATCGCCTTAAATCAAACATATGATCAAATAAATATATCAATCTCCACATTGAATGAACAACAAACTATCTCCCCCAAAACAAACTATATTTGTCCCCTTCTTTGCAAAACTATCTCCCCCCTTTTGTCACGAAATAAGACAAAGATCATGAATCATATAATAATAAATGAGATATAAATATGGTATGAACAATTCAATTGAAAAACTTGTTAAAATTGGGGACCGTGCATATGGAAGAGTTTTAAAACGCGTGTATGAAAACATTCAGTGTATGAACTAAGCCAAATATGTCGTGTGCATAAAATTATCCAGTATACCTCCGAAATCTATAAATCCACAGTCGTGCGTACGGGGAAATTTTGTGTCGTGCACATGATTTCCGTAAAATTCTTACAAAACTAAACTCTCCACCTACTCAAACACATACAAAAAATATTTCTTTCAAGCATTAATAACCAAACAAAGAGACTCATGCTAACCAATATGCTCAAAGGTTAAAGATCAAACACAAATCCATAGAAGAAACAAAAATGGTAGTATATACATGAAAATAAAAAAATAAGTCTCAAAGACAAAATATTATGAAAACCCTATAATTTCACATGCAATAGAATGCAGAATCGCTATGGATTTGTCAAATCAAGATTGTATACCAATGTTGAGACATTTAAACACTTTCAATTCACATTCTAAACACAATAAGATATGAAATGAATCATTTAGACTTGCATGAGCATATAGATGGAAAATCACAAAAGTCGTCAAACAATTGCATTTCCGGACACATTTACATATTTTATGACAAAAATACAATTAATTTATGAGTTTACCTTCAAAGACTATGTCCATCTACAAAACTCCCCGGGAACAAATGTTGTTTGAATATTTTGAATGCTAATATAAAATAGACATTAATTTTGAAATACGCTATAGCCCTATCTTGTTTTTATCATAGGTTAAAAAATTGGCTTGTGGCTCTTTTTAACGAATAGGCTTTTATCGTTGATTGGCCACCTACTTAATGGTACTCAAATTTGAATCGAGCATTATCACTTTAATGGTATCACTTATCAGCGCATAAAATAGTCCATTTATAACTCCTTCAAATATAAATTCTCATAAGTAGACCATGGAACACTTATTGAAACTCACGCAAGATTGATTTTTGACTTATATTTGCAAACGCTAGTAGAAATAACAATTCTGAACATCATTTATGAGTTCACGTGGTGTAGTGAAGATACAAGCTTTAAAGTTATCAAAGCCAACGTTTGTCATGATATTTTGGAAAAGTAAATTTGACAAAATATATTCTACAATAAAATCAACAACAAATAAAGTAAGCAAAAAAATTCATGACATGCAAACTCATAGATTATTCAACCTATTTATTATGAGATTTGATAAAAAGAAACAAATAAACCAAAAATCTTTTTGTATTTTTAAAAATTCAACAAAATATATAGAAAAACAAAAAAAAAATCAAATGCTCACACACACACACACACACACATATATATATATATATATACACATAACACTCATGGTAATGAAATTTTTCTCCACTAAATCCCTAATAAAATTATGTCTCAACTTTATGTGTTTCATCGTAAAGTGTTTCACCGAATTCTTAGAAATATATATAGCACTCATGTTATCATACTAAGTTCCATAGTTCCTTGCTCTAACCCATAATCTTTAACTATTTATCGCATCCAAAATACTTGAGTGCAACAACTACCCACGCCAATGCACTTCGCCTTCGACGTGGATAAATAAATAAAATTTTATTTCTTTGTAAGCCATGTCACCATAGGATTGCCAAAGAAGAAACATCCTCCCGAATTAATCAAAATCACCTATCCGATTGAAATGTGAATAATCATAAAGGGAACCTTTAGTATCACAAGGATCCCACCATCCTATCTTTTGAGTACCACTAACATATAGTATCACTCTCTTTACTACTTGTAGAGCACACTCCTATACTATATGCAATATCGGGGCAACTAGTGGTTAAGTTAAGTAGACTACCTATCACGCTCCTATAGATCTTCTCTTCAAAAAATTTCCCGATCTCGTCTTTTATTAATTTGGAATCAATCCCCATGGGAGTGTTAGCATGTTTCACCAATTCCATTCCAAACTTATTGACCAATTCTTTGGCATATTTCGCTTGGGAAATGAAAATCCCATTTTTAATTTATCTCACTTGTAAACCAAGAAAAAAATGTCAATTCTCCTACCATGCTCATATCAAACTTATTTTTTTATTTCCTCCGAGAACCTATGAGCACACTTTCCTATAGTTGACCTCAAAATGAACTCATCCACATATATTTGAGCTACAAAGATACGGTCCTTAGATTTTCTCACAAAGAGTGTTCTATCTATGCCTCATCTCCTAAAACCACTCTTTAAAAGATATGCGTTCAACCTCTCGTACCAAGCTCTTGGAACTTGATTGAGACCATAAAAGGCTTTGTGAAGTCTAAAAACATGATCGAGAAGTTTTGAATTTTGAATTGGTTGTTTAACATACACCTTTTCATTCAACACACCATTCAAAAACTCACTTTTAACATCCATTTGAAAAGGTTTGAATTTCATAAAGCATGCATGGCAACCAAAAGTATCACACTCTCAAACCTTACAACGATAGAAAATTTTTCATCAAAATCAATATTTTCAATTTGATAGTAACCTTAGTCAACAAGTCTCACTTTATATCTTAAAATGATAACATGACCATCTAACTTGTTCTTGTAAACCGATTTAGTACCAATTATGTTTTGAATTTGTGGTCTAGGCACTAATTCCCAAGCTTTTAGTGTTTAAAATTAATTTAATTCCTTTTTCGTTATACCAATTCAATTTTACTCCTTTAAAGCTTCTTTGATATTTTTAAGTTTAATTTGAGATGTGAAGCACTGAAAATTAAGTTCATTAAAAATTTGATTTCTTATTTTCACACCACTTTCAAGATTTCCTACTATTCAAGATGGCGTGTGCTCTCTTTGAGACCAAATAGGAAATCCTAAATCTCTCTTACCTTGAGTCTTATTTTGGGAAGAAGTTACCTCAATATTTATCCTAAAAGGACTAGACTCTTCTACATTAACATTCCTAATTTCAACAGCTTAGGATCTTAATCCTCTCCCTCAACTTCATCATCTAAAGTGATCATATGTGAGACAACATCATCAATAGCCACATTGTATGTCTCCATAATTTTCTTACTCTCCAAATTATACATTTGATATGATTGGGTATTTTGAGAATAACCAAGAAATATCCCTTCTTCAATCCTTGAGTCAAACTTATTCAAAGAATATAATACTTACTAATAAACACTTTTAAGTATTTAATAGTTGGATTATTTCTTTTCCAAAGTTCATATGGAGTCTTTTTGGGAAGGGCCGAAGAAAAACCCTATTTTAATTATGACACGCAGTTTGCACTTCTTTAACCCAAAACTTCTTAGGAAAGTTTTTTCCCTCAAGCATACACCTAGCTTTCTCTTGTAATGTTCTAATTTTCCTCTCAACAACTCCATTTTGTTATGGAGATGAAATGGTCGGAAACTCATGGATGAGACAGCTTAAACAAAACCAATAAGTATAACTATATATAAAGTAAAAGATAAATAAACTAGAGAGGGATGAGTGATAAAGAAAGAGACACAAAGATTTACGTGGTTAAACCCAATAAGGTGCTTACATCCACGGGTAGAATGGCACTATGTATTGGGGTTAGTACATGACTCTCAGGAACTCTCTATGGTTTAGATAAAAAAAAATTAGTTCCCCCTAACTGAGAGAGGTAGTGAGTTATTTATAATAGTAGGAAGATGAAGAGATGGAATAACTTTATACACTAGGTGTTACATCTTTACATTATAATAAGTTATTTGGTATTCTTCACGTGCTTGTGTATGGTGACTATTGACAGTCTCACGTGTGTATATTCACATCATTGTCTGTTCATATTCTTAGGGGTGGATGGCTAAAGTGCTAACCAGTGCGATAATGACGCCGACCACGGTAGCCTACTATTCTTGTACTCACTAAGCATGATGACAAGTGTTATATTTATATTTCTCCACTTGGTCATGTTATTTTAGGTTACAACAAAAGTCCCCAATACTTCATTCTTGATTATAGATTTTATTCTTGAAAGGATTGAGTATTATCTGTTAGGAGTTGCTCGATTATATGGAGACGTTTGATCGGCTGTTAATCGTTAGGACTTATAAATATTAGACTATCATCTTTTAGCTAGTGGCAATTTTGTAAATAGTAGCAAAAATAGCGAACTGTCCAGGGGTTTGTTGGTCATTTTGATTTTTGGGGAATTAGACGTCGTCGAAATGCGAAGCGGTGGTACACTTAATCATTTCAATTTTTGTAGCTCCGGGGATGTCATAAGGTCCTATAAAATTTTATTTTCCTCCATGTTTCTCTCACCTTGAATTTGAAACTCATCTTCTCATTCACAAGCTTTTACTTCGCCGTTTGTGAGAGAACTATTTCTTTATATGAACCCCTCTTTCTTTATCTTTCCTTTCTTCTTTGTCGAAATAGTGTATATTGTAGACAAACATCCTTTTAAGACATTTAGGGAAAAATATAGGATCCCTTAGTGGGAGAGAATGGAGTTCGTAATAGGTCCTTGTGACCTTTGCTTATTAGAGTAGGGTCATTAAACCCCCATGATATTTATTGCTAAGTATGGGGTGAATTTCCCTCCCAATCATTTGTTTCTTGAATTTTGTTAATATTTTGATGTGATCCAAACCTAAGTGGCTCCTAACATATAAAGGGTAGTTGATGGGGTCGATTACATTAATGAACGATTTGGAACCAATATAGAAATAAAATAGTTAATGTATTGATGTAACTGGGGGACCACCAATGATAACATTTATTATCTGAAGACCAGATTTTCAGACAGGGACTCGTTAGTAAATTTACCTGATTCCAATAAGAATTATTGGGATCACGAATGATAGTAAAGCCCTAGAATTTTCCTCTCTTCATGAGGGCGAGGACTACAATGGGACCCTTTTCCCTTAGGAGGGACATGGCGTAGGTCGACACTTGTTTATTCTTGTGTACTTTTTTTTTTCGTTTGGTCTTTTATCTAATTATGTTACTAATAGCATTTTTTATCCTTCTATTTTGCGGAGAAGAGGAAGAAGGATATTCCCCGTCCATCCGAAGTCAATTTCGTCGACCTGAAAATTGGCTGGTCAATCCCATAGATAATAGGGGAAGATCACCCATGCTCAGCATCCATTCTTCCCGAATACCAAATATCTATCACCACCTTCGTTGCTTGCCCCACTGTGGACATCCCTTCATCACTTATTAACCTAGAGGAGCCAACTTTCTCCTCCTCAGTTGCTGAGTTAGAATCTCTTCATCATGCTGAAGGAAATTTTTCTATTAGAGGTATATTTTTCTCCTTTAAATCTTTAGACCTCACACTTATTCTGACCACTATTTCATCTTAAGAGATGTTGGAGAGAAAAATTCCCAACCTTCTTGTCGGTTCCAAATCTCTTCCTCATGTCAAGAAGAAAAAGACTAATACTGGGGCTTCAAAACACCCTTTAGTAAATGATCTTGCTATAATGAAGACCTAAGAGACTTAGTTTAAGAGGTTGAAGAAGGGCCCAACTACCCCTATGGAGATAACTAATAAGAATTGGACCAACAAGGGCAGGGGTTGTGCCCATTTTATAGCTATTAATCCAGGCCTTGATAGAGGGCTAATTGGGGCAGGAATCCTTTCAGTTGATAAAGCTTCTGCTGTTACTCTTTCTAGGGCTAGGTTGTTGGAACCTGCCAACCACAACTTGGCCTTGGTAAATATTATTAACTATGTTCTTATTGTTATATATATATATATATATATATATATATATATATATATATATATAATTATATATACCTATTATTCACTTGCTGACTTTTATAACTGGTGGATTTTCCAGTTCCTAGTTAATTATGATCAACTGCTGAGGAGGGTCGACCAGCTGTGGGAGTCCTCTGTGGATATGGAGGGTGCCTTCCAATGCATGAGGGAATCTTTGGAGGCTACCAAAAAAGCCTATGAATATTATAAGAATAAGTGGGAAGAACCACCAAGAAGTTGGAGGACTGGAAGGCCAATGTCGAGAAGGCTACAGGTGATGTCGAGAAGAAGGCCAAGAAGATCGAGAAGGCTGCTCAAGATTCTAAGAAGGTGGACAAGGATGATAAAAGCTATTATTTTGAGCCGAAGGCTAAGACCAAGAAGGACAAAGAGGAGGCCTAAACCAGGGGATGGGATAAGGCATTCTCCATTGCTCTTGTGTAGGTGGAGTACTTGAAGAAGTCGTCCTTTAAGAAAAGATGGAATACAATCCTTATACAGGTCAACACTGAATTAGATTTTGAGCACTTTCTTTAGAACAACACGAGCACACCTCCAGAGATTGAGGAGGAGGTAGATGATGAGGAGGGCATGACCGAGTCTTTTGTGCCCCCATAACTAACAATAGCGGTGGTTTGCCCTGAAGATGAGGTTACTTATTATAATGAGAAGGTGTAAATGGCTAGGGTTTTTTGTTTTTACTTTCTATTTTATTAATGTAGAGTGAATAATTTCTCTCCTTATAACCCTTGTCTACACTTTAATAAAATTTCCCTTTATTTCCAGTAATGACGTTGCTTATTCTAAGCATTCTTCTGCTTTTTATACTTATAAACTGTCTTATTCATTTCAGTTTAAATCCAGAAAGGTTAGCCTAGCTACTATCGAGAGTGAACTATTTAAGAGAAGTACTCAACTATTTGGGGAAGGTCATTAGGAGATTGATAAAAAGGAACTAGAGGAGGTGCTCGGCCTAGATATTTCCAATTAGTCTAAGGAAGTGTACCTCTATATGGGTAGATATTTCCAATTAGTCTAAGGAAGGTCATTAGGAGATTGACAAAAAGGAACTGGAGGAGGTGCTCGACCTAGATATTTCTAATTAGTTTCAGGAAGTGTACCTCTATATGAGTGAGTTGTTTCATCAACCCATGGAGGCCAATGCCTCCTATTATGAAATGATACTTTAACTTCATAGTGATAATAAATAAGTAATTTCTAGTTTTTCAGATGAGTATGAGAAAAAATTTCCTTTCTTCGGAGTGATAGCGACTTTGATAAGAAATTGTAAGAGTCATTCTTAGATTTTTCCAAAAAAAAGTTCATGTTGAATTCTGAGGTAAAAAGTGATTGGTAAGTAGGCATCCTCATGGAGCAATAAAATAATATACTTAAGGATGAACTCGAGGGCTTAAAGAAGGCTACTGACGCCGATCAGAGTGAAGGTGCATTATTTCTGGAACAAGAGGACGCTAGACTAATAGAGGAGCTAGAAAGACTAAAAAAATCAAAGAGGGTCAATCATCCAGACAGGTTATTGTTTCTTATCCATCTATTGAGGAAGAGAGAACAAAAAAGACTTTGGCCAACCAAACAAGTATGAGAAAGTACTATTAGACCACCATTAATATACTGAACGAGAAAGTTGACCGTCTCACTTATCACTTTCTTAAGTAGCCCCACACTATCTGGATGAACGACTATGATGAAGCATTGGCTCACTTATGCGACGAGCTAAAACAAGCCCGAAGAGAAGGTTATAAGTGGGGATAGATTAATTCTCTCACTGTCATGAAGGTGCCTAGGGAAAACACTTTATGGTATTAGCATGATCCTGGATGCTTGGACCAACCTAAATCTTAATTTAAGGTGGATACTACATGGATACCTACCGATGCAATCCCCATTAACTTGGTTAAAAAATACCTAGGGGATTATGGTCTGCACGGAGACGATGTGCCTTATCGGCCCGTACACTTTGGCGGACATGACCAACTCTAGTAGTCAATCCAAACCTAGAGAGTTGAGATCCAGAGTTCTTCCTTCTACATTGGATATTCCTCCTGCTGGGGTGGAGCAGTACCTTAGAAAATGCCCAACAGAATAAGCAGTTTATGTTTTTTATACTTCCCTTGCAATAGTGCATGCCGAACCTTTTCTTGTAAGGATGAAAAGATAATAAATTATTTGAATAAAAACTTTGCCTAGAATAAAATTTGAATTACTTTCTTTTATGATTGAGGCCTACCAGTAGTTTAATCTTACGATTAGATGGTCGACGTTAAGCCGACTAATCAACCTTACTAGTTAGTAGTTCGAACGAACATATGTTGTCATGCCTTAGGTTCAACTAATGTGTTTTTTTATGATCGCTCAAATAGATCCTGTCATTTCGACCAAGTTCTTGTGTTAGTTATCATTGCCGGTAAATTTTTTTAGGAGTTTTCCTAAATTTGGTCTGGTAAAATTTCTTGTTATTGACACTAAGGAGTCATACATTAAGTTTTATGTTTGAAAATTCTCGTTCGTAACTTGTCAAAGATGAAGTCATTAGCAAAGTTTTTTTATTTGGATTTTTTGTAGGAGCATAAGAATAGTGACTAGCTTCTTCTTTAGTATTTGAAATTATACATCTCCCACTCCCAAAAAAATGAAAATAAAACATGAAAAGGAAACTAACTTTTTGATGTAACTAGGTGTTCTTTATTGAAATCATAAATGAATTATAGAAATAGTAAGACACTACATTCCAACAATCACTGATAGTATTTTCTTAAGTTCTCGGCATTCCATAGGGTCTGGATCTCCTTTCAGGGCTTCCATATGATAAGTACCTATCAGACAACTGTAGAAATACGATATGGACCATGTCAATTTGCCACCAATTTGTTTCCTTTCCAGAGCACTTTCTTTAACACGTAGTCTCCCTCTTTAAGATTGCTCAGCTTAACCCTTCTGTTGTAAAACTGAGAAATTCATTGTTAGTATGCTGCCTCGCATAATGCAACATTTTCTCTGACTTCCTTAACTAAGTCTAAGTCCAATATTTGCATGATTTCTCTCTTGGGGGAATTAAAGTTAAGTACTCTATAACTGGTCAAACCAAGATCTATTGCGACCACTGCCTCTATCCCAAATACCAACATGTCGGGGGTCTCGTCGGTAGCTGTCCTCGGTGTGGTCCTATAGGACCAAAGCATACTTTTTATCTCATTGATATAATTTCCTTTGTCATCATATAACCTTTTCTTTAGTCCGTCGAGCAGAGTTTTGTTGGTCACCTCTATTTGGACATTGCACTGAGGATGTCCAGGAATAGAATGCAGGTTTAGATCTTGGAATGAATGCAATAATCGTCAAATTCCTAGTTTTTAAACTGTATTCCATGTTCAATGATAAATGCATACGACATACCATATTGGCATATGATGTTCTTTCATATAATTAGAAGACTTTTTCATGGGGCATTTTTATAAGAGGCTCAACTTCCACCCACTTGGTGAAATAGTCTATGGAAGAGACTAAGTATTTGAACCTTAATCTCATCTTCGGTAGTGGGCTGATAAAGTTAATAGCCCACATGGCAAAGGGCCATGGGTATGTGATCGGTATGAGAGTAGCTCCAAGTGTCCTTTGAATCGTTGTAAACCTTTGGCATTTATCATAATATCTTTCATAAGCAGTACAATCTTCTTTTATATTTGGCCAATAATACCCTTGTGTGGCTACTCACTTGAACAATGATCTTCCTATCAAATAGTACCCACAAGATCCTTCATGTATTTCTTTAATCAAATTTTTCACCTCTACTAGGTGGACACATCCGACTAGTGAGATAATGAATCCTCTCTTGTGCAAAATTCCCCATTCCATAATATAGCTGGATGCTTTGTACCTTACTTTCCTTGCTTCCTTTAGATCATCCGGCATGATTCCTCTCTCAATATACTCTTTGATTGTACATGAGGACTTCTTCCAGAACGGTCCTCCTTAATTCAATTTTGGTTGCTGAAGCAAGCTAAGCGAGTGCGTTTGCTCAAGTATTGTCAATCCTTATAATCCTAACCATTTTGACTATCTAGAACTTAGATATAATGTCTTGTGCTTTGGCTAAGTACCTAGTCATAAACTCTCCTTTAGCCCCGTATAATCCAAACACTTGATTGACATAAATTAGGAGTAGTTGTAAGCCGGTACTTGCTCGGTGCCCAGAGAAAGTGCTAGTTGAAACTAGCGATAAATGCCTCATACTCTGCTTCATTATTGGAAGCTTCAAACTGGAACTCGAGTGCATATTCCATGTCTATATCATTTGGGGTGTTGATTATCAGCCCAAGGTCACTGCTAGTGCCCCAAGATAATCCATCCACATACATCTTCTAAACAAGAGGCTCTTATTTGAAATCCCCTTCAACCAGGGTTCCATAACTAAGTATCTTTTGACTCTGCTCTAAGTAGCGTGCAATAATTTCTCACTTAGTGGATGTTTTTTATTTATCTTCGTCTTTGTTGGGTATATCAGTCATGGAGCTATATTATAGAGGAGTCTGCCTGGGTGTTTGAATTTTTGAGCTTTCTTCTTGAGAAGTCTTCTCCGCGAGATTTAATACTGAGCTCTCTCCCATAGGGGTTTGCTCAATAGTTTTTTCTTCATAGGTAAACTCCACTATGAAATCTGCTACTGCTTGGCCTTTCAATGTTGTTCTAGGTTCATAGTTTATATCATACTCTCCAAGCTTCACAGCCCAAGCCATCAATCTCCATCACTTATCTAGTTTTTGAATGGCTTGGTGCAAGGGTAAGTCCATGTAGACACAATAGTGTGGGCTTGGAAATATGGCTTCATTCTTCATTATGCTTTAATAAGAGTTAAGGCTAGCGTCTCCAGGCGTGGGTAATGAAATTCTACCCCTTAAAAGGCCTTGATGGTGCTGTACATTGGTTTCTCCAACCCAAATTCCAGTCGAATGAGTGCTGAGCTAACTGCCAACTCAAATATTATCATATATAAATATAATTTTCTCCTATGAGTGGTCTTGAGAGTAATGGTGGAGATCCTAAATATTTATTCAACTCTAAGAAGACATTTTCACATTCTTCATTCCACCCAAAATTCTTCCTTAGAACCACAAATAAGGGTAAGCATCTGTCTGTAGCTCGGGAGATAAATCTGTTTAGGGCTGATACTCTTCCAGTAAGTTTTTGCCCATCCTTTTTATTTGTAAGAGAATGCATGTTTATCAGGGCCTCAATTTTATATAGATTAGCCTTAATGCCTCTCTGATTTACTATGAATCCAAGGAACATTCCTTCCTATACACTGAACAAACACTTAGTCGGGTTGATCTTCCTTTGGTGCTTCTCTAACTGGTCAAACGTCTGACCCAAGTTTTTGATGTGGTCAGCTAATTTCTTGATCTTGGTGAGCATGTCATCCACATATACCTCCATATTTTTTCCTATCTTCTCTTCAAAAACCTTATTCACTTATCTTTAGTATATTGACCCAGTGTTCTTTAGCCCAAAAGGCATAACGTCATAGTAGTAGGTACCTTAACTTGTGATGAATAAGGTTTTCAACTAATCTTTCAGTTTCATGTTGATTTGGTTTTACCCGGAGTAAGCATCCATAAAACTGTGCAATTCGTGCTCGACAGTGGCATTGAGTAGCTCATCAATCCTAAGAAAGGAGAAATAGTCCTTTGGACAATCTTTGTTGAGATCCGTGGAGTTAACACACATGCGCCACTTGTTGTTCTTCTTCCTGAACATAACCTAATTGGCCAACCAATTAGGATATTTTAAGTCTTTAATGAAATTTGCTTCCTGGAGCTTTTCCATTTATTACTGGATGGCCATATTCTTCTCAAGGATGAAGACCTGCCATTTATGTTTGATCAACTTGGCATCATTGACAATTTTTAGTTTGTGGCATATGAACTATGGGTTAATACTTAACATATCCTTGTGGCTCCAAGTGAACACATTCTTGCACTGTTTGAGGAAGTTTATTAACTCCTTCTTGAGGGATGGATCCATGGCTAAGCTGATCTATTTTATCCTTTTCGCTACTCATTATTAAGGGTTATAGTCTCCACTGCCTCTATAACTTGTCCTTTGACCGATTTAGCCTCACCGCGAGGATCTATGGTATCTATCTGGTAAGTGGTGGTGAGTTTTTTCACTTCTTCCTGGTTGGCTAAAGTGTAATGGCACTTCCTAGCTTCAACTTGGTTTCCAGTAACATCACCGACCTCATAGTGTGTGGATAATTCTAGGCACTGGTGTATAGTGGATGGTACAACTTCAAAAAATTTCAGGCCGACTATATCGAAGATAATGTTATAGGTTAATCAGACATTCTTATCTAAGATAAAGAAACAAATCCTCTTAGTTTGGCTGATTGGATAACTGCCAATTATGACTTCTAGTTTGGCAGTTCCCAAATGATACACTTTTTCTCCGTATAAACCTATGAGGGGTTTATGATATGGCTCCAGTTTACTGTCACGTAGTCCCAGTTATTTGAAGTAGTCATAAATTAATACATCGATAAGCTTTCATTGTCCATTAATATCCAGGCAAATCTTGCTTCATGCACTATCATCGTGATGACTAGGGGATCATCATGAGGATATAGTACCCCAAATAAATCATCCTTGGAGAGTCATATCACTAACCTGTCTTTGTTCACTTTTCTTGGGAGGCTATCAACATCACCCGACAAGTTGATTCACCTAATGTAGGAGAATGGTTTGGCCTCATTCAAATAAGTTTTTCTCTCGGCTATTTCGTCACCTTTGCTAGCGTCACCACCTATAATAAAATGATAACTAAAAGAAATCATGTTTACCTCACAAATCGACTTTTGGGGTTTCTTCGATAGATCTATATCATCTTCGGCATCATCATCCCTACCTCTTTTCTTATCGTCTCCTCATTTACAAAGAGATTATGATTGTCTCCGGGCTTCTCATTCTTTGGACTTGCCTTCTTTGTTAATGAATTTAGAGAGTTTTACCATTTAAATTGAACTTTATATTTCGTTCTTCTGGGCTATATAACTGTTTATGTTATGCTCATGGTGTTCATGGAACTCATAATACTTGGATTTATCTCTTCGATTTGGGGCAATTTTCAGTCTTCCTCGCCATTTTAGATCCCTACTTCCTCGGATTCCCTCCAGGATATAGTGCGCACCAACGGTCAGAGGAGTATATTTATCATACCTTGTAGGTTTTTCAACCTTCTTGTCCTTCTACTCTTTCTTCTCGGATTCCTTATTACCGTTGGCCTTAGAGTTATGAGATTTCTTTATAGCTATAGCCTATTCGATATTCATAATTTTCCCACTTTATCCATTAATTCGGACATGACCTTGGGGGAAGGATCTTTGGCTAGGAGATAATATAGCTTCTCAGGGAGTAAACCACTCATTAGCGCAGTGGTCGTCATTTTCTCCTCATAATCCACAACTTCTAAGTTTTTACTATCAAAGCGAGTGATATATTCGCACATAGTTTCTTCTAGTTTTGGGAGAACACTCAAAAAATGAGCTACCCTCTTAATTGATTTAGCTCTAAACCAGAAGCTACCAATCAACAACTCTGTGAGCTATTGAAAGCTGGAGATTTATCCACGAGGCAAATTATTATACCAAATCTGCACTGACCCAATAATAGTGCTATATAATTCCCTACAACGCATCTCATCTGGGATCGAGTATATGTCAACAATAGCTTGATATTATTGAGCATGAAGTACAGGATTAATTTTGCTATCATACTTGGAAGTTACCACAGGTGGCTTAAACTTGGCAGGTGTAGGGAATTTCACAATTATCGAAATGAAAGGTGATCCCCTTTTAGATTTAGCTATCTTTCCGAAACGATCCTCTAGCTTTTGAATATAAACTTTTTAAGGATGCTCATCTGGATCAGTTTTGATTGAAGCGGTCTTAGATGCTCAGCCGTGGACTTATGTTGAGCTCTCTTTCTGAGAAGTTTGCTCGGAACACACGGTTACTTTAACACTAGTTGTTGACCTAACAAATCCTTCTCAGAGATCTCATGATATGGAATGATCTATAATCATGACCCCTAGTAGCTCGGGGATGAAAATGATAAAAGGTTGAGTCCCTGCTCGCTCGACCTCTCTTGAGAGAATAAATGCCCATTTTAGTAATCAGTAGATCTGATTGACGAGGTTACAACAGGGTGGTAAGATCTATCATTGGTATATTTAGAGTACCTAGACCTATTTATATATAGGTTGACTTTCCCCAGAGGATACCGGAGGCAACATTTATCCTCTGGTGGCTAGTTCAACTACATGCATGGTTTGGAGCGTCTGAGTTAGCTGTCTCAGTGTCTCTTACATAACATTTTGACCCTTGGCTATGTTTAGTAGAATTCCTTATAGATCCCCTATACCAGGTGGGGTAGAGGGGTTGAAGGCATATCCAGCGGCATGGCCAACCTCTGGATTGTCTACCATTTTTCAGTGTTCGATGGAAAGTGATCGAAAAAATTATAGCTTGTTGGGAAATGGGTATGAACATAAACAATGGCTTGTCATTTACCACAGACGACAACGATTTGTTGGTGTCTATAATTGGTGTGATGATTTGGATTAGTCTTAGATTAAATACAACCAATAATTATAACCATAGATAAAATAAAAAAGAAATAAACTAGAGAGGGAAACAAAGAAAGAGACATAAAAATTTACATAATATGGCCCAATAAAGTGCCTACATTGACGGCTACAATAGAAATATGTATTGGAGTTTAGTACATGACTCTCAGGAACTCTCTAGAGGCTGTGAGCTATTTATAGTAGTAGGAAGATGAAGAGATGGAATGCCATTCTACACTAGGTAAGTGTAGATATTTACATCTTTACATTATAATTAGTAGATGAATATTCTTCACATGCATGTGCATGGTGACTTTTTAGAGTCTTACCTGTGTCTGTTCACATTACTGTCTGGTCATATTCTTAGGGGTGGTCAGCTAACGTGCTGACCAGTGAGATAATGACGCTGACCATGGTTGCCTGTTGTTTCTAGACTCATTAAGCACAATTATAGGTGTCATCTGTTTATTGGTCCACTTGATTATGTTATTTTAGGTTACAATAATAATATTTTTCAACTTTAGAATCAATGAACTTGAATCCATGATCACTCTTAAGTCTCATAATAGGTAAATATTATTCATTCTGAATCTTTTTGCAGAACGAGACTCTGATCTCAAAAGAATCACCTTTCTCTCTCATATTGCCAACAAAAGTGAATTTCAAATAATCATCCACCTTCAAAAAATAATATACATTCCCTCTAATTCCCACTATCTTTTAGGGACCCATCAATTTTACATGAACTATCTCTAGAGACCTAGAGGTAGTAATCTCACTCAACTTATTATGTGAACTTTTAATTTTCTTTCCCTTTTGAAAATTTCCACAAACTTTAGTCTTAGATTTCCTCACATAGGAAGACCCTAAACTCCCTGTGTCTTTGACAAACTCTCCAAATCATGAAAAGTAATGTATCCTAACCTTTGATGCCATAAGTCAATGGATTCAACCTTGTAAGAGGGTAGTGTGACTGGGATTTATTAATATACTTAATCAGGTGAGGTGTGACCCACTCCAATGGACGCTACCTTCAAGGTTCTCAAGAACTTCTGGAGAAAATTCTGATAAAACCTTCTCCTTTTGATAAAAATGGAACTCAAGCTGGAGCTCACTTCCTGCAAGAATATGAACTTGACAACAAAAATAGTAACTTTTCTCAAGAGGAACTCCTGAGAGTGATGGTTGTCAGTGGGGAGTGAAAGAACAAGGCACTTAACACTTAGAGAGAGAGCAGTGAGAGAATACTAGGAGCTTCTTGTGTGATTTTGATAGAGTAGCTTCTGGTGTGATTTTGATAGAGTAATAGTGTAACTTGAGTTTTATCTATATTCTTGACCTTTCCCAGGGGTCCTATTTATACTTGGGCACTAGGGATGAGTTGACACTTTTGGGCGCCAAAATTGAGAGGGTTGGCGAGGGACAAGGTCTGAAATGTATCATTTGTCCCTACCTATGTGCAGCCGCCTGTCCCCTCTGACAGGTGCTACCTAGTGCAAACCAAAGTCAAAAAGAAAATATCTTCTAATGGAGACAAAATATCTAATTTGGTAAATATCTTTTGAAATGGTACCATGTGGTACAAACTTTGTAAACTTGAGATAGGAGGCCTTGAGGACCATATGCTCTAAAACTATCATCTGGGGGGAGGGGGGAGGACCCCTCTCCTCTCAAATCATTTTTGTAAAAGTTCATTTCTTGTGAGCAGCCCTTTGGCTGCTCACTTAACTTTAAGTGTGATCCATGTGTGGTGACTCATAGGGTCTTCCTACTAGTATTATCTAAATCCTAAAGTGCTAAGCGTTTGAGCTTACCCAACAAACTTTGTACACAACTGGCCTATTTGAGCCATTCCTGATCAACTAGGCTACGTGTATAAGAAAGTAAGTGTTAGTTCTTTTTATTTCTTTAAAATAATAATCTTTAATGATGAGGGTTGCCAATGGGATCCCCTTCCTCATCCTGGCCTATTTTCTGGAGACTAGGGGACCTTGAGGTTTTCGCATTCAATATTTTCTGGAAGTTGAGGGAGAGGATCTTGACTGCTCCTCGCCTCAACATTTTTTTTGGAAGTTAAGGGAGAGTACCTTGACTAATCCTCACCCAAACATTTTTTGGCAGTTGAGGGACCTTGGGGGTTCCGCGTTCCACATATTTTCTAGCAGTTGAGGGAGGGGAGCCTTGAGAGTTCCGTGCCTGAATATTTTCTTACAGCTGAGGGAGGAGAGAATTAAGGGTTTCGCGCCCAATTATTTTCTTGAAGTTGAGGGACCTATGGGTTTTTGCGTCCCATATATCTTCTCTGCAGTTGATGGACCTTGGGGGTTCCGCATCCCATATATTTTCTCTACAGTTGAGAGACCTTGGGGGTTTCGCGTCCCATATCTTTTCTCTATATAATACCCCGTAATTTTGAGGATTTAATATTTAATTATTTCTGGAAGATATAAAAATATTTAAATTGGAGAAACTTAAATTATGTGATTTAAATTGGAGAAACCTAAATTTATAATTTGGAGAATTTATTTGAGTGGGAAGAATTATTTATATTTGGCGACTTTAAGTTTAATTGTTCAAAATTTCGTGTGTCGCATTTTGTGGTCAAAATTGGAGAATGTTATAAAGTATTTTGGATGATAATTCTGAGTGCGTGGTCAAGTCCGGATGGGTCAAAATAGTCAGAAAAGAGTACCTGGGGATAGTAATTGGGTGTCAGGTCATTTTTAGGCATAGCCGGACCCACACGGGGTGATTTGAGCCATTTTAATTAGGCCCATGTGGCCAAAAACGGGATTAGGGGTTTTAAATCTAATTGAGGGACTAGTTGAACGGTAGTTAGAAAATTCTAAACCTAGGGTTTGAGAGAGAAACAGAGGAAGCTAATCAAGAGCCAATTGAGGATCTTTTGGAGTCAAATTAAGGGACTAATTGGGCTCTTCTTCATCAACACTTTCTCTACACCAATGAATCAGACTCTACGAAGAATTCCAGGCAAGTGGTTAACTGTCGTGATTCTTAAAATAGGTTATAACCAATTCATATTATAGTATGTATATGAAAATTCATTTTGGGTGTGTAACCATGATTAAAATTGGGTTTTTCTGAATATAGAGTAATGGATAGATTTAATTACTCAAAGGATGTTAAGTTATGATTTGGGACTGTTAAGATTGAATTGTAGGGTGGATTACAGTATGTATTATTGATTAAATTGACTGAGACTGATGAGGTCGAATTCGATAAAAATGAGACCCGGGTGAAAAACCCAAATCGGATATACCCACAGTTATATATAAATTTGATGATAAATTAAGGTCTCTAGGATGTTTAGACCCTTTTCTTATGTGGTGGTAATGTTGGTTGTGATTGGGTAAATGTTTGGAATGAAAATAAAAGCTTGAGGGTTCGTTAATGGCTGAACAAAGCAGCAGAGAAGAATGGGAATTGTTCAATCGATCGATCGACCCAGGGGATCGATCGATCGATGGTCCCAGATTTTTGGCAGATCGGCTTGTTTAATATATAAAAGGAAATTAATTTAAGAATTTTCCCCTACTTCCTATTTGGTGATAAATGCATATGTAGCTCATATTCCTTAGCAATTATAATGGAATATAATTGGGTTTAGGAGGGTGATAATTGCATGTCATGAGATGAATAAATTTCGGGAAATAATTCGTAGGTATTGATTGTTGGACCGAGGGAAAATGTGCGGGTATGGTAGTTGAGTGGCACTACATTATTAAAGGAATTGAGGTGTAATTTATTAATTAAGGGGCGAAATATAGAATCGGGTATTAATGACGGTACGAGCCAAGTGAGCGAGTCCGGGTATAATGGTTGGGCGACACCAAGTATTAAATTAATTGATGTGTTAATTAATTAAATTAGAGTCGAACTCTAGTCTCGGGAAGGTAATAAATTAATTAAAGAGAAAATTAATTAATTTGAGTCGGACCATAGACTCGAGAATATACAGGCTAGTGTTACAGGTTTTAGTACACGGTAAAGCCGGGATTTATATTATATATATACGGTGTGGTGATAGTATATATATAAACGTGTGTACTTTGAGTGTGCTATTAAATATCAGGGACTAGATATTTATTTAAGTTATATACTCTAGTGCTATCAAGGGAGGTTGCGCATTGTGGGTGAATCCCCTAGCTTGAGGAGTAGGGTGAGTATATCCCCAGGTCATAGCGTCCGGTATATGGGTGAGGGGCTTATTTCACTTTCATGGAAGGAATATGATTGCCTCCACTACGTTTATATTTTTGGGCCAGGTTGGTGAGAGATTCCAACTTGGTTAACTAGGTTATGTGAGCATACCTAGTGAGATAGCATTTGGTGGAAATCATCCAACGAGGGTATACTCAGAGGGATGGGTATACATATGATATATGTGTGGATGTTCATAGTCAAGGTACTTATATGATGGTAGTAAATATTATATGCGGGTAATAATACAGTGTGAGATGTATTTATTTTATATAACTTGTGTCACGGTTAAATGATATTACTTAAAAGGAATTAATTAAGTTAATTGGTGAAATAACTTATAACCCATTAATAATAATACTCGGTTTAGATTAGAATGGCAAGGGGAGATTATACCAGGACTAGTTGGACGAGGTAGTACAACTAGGTGGGGTTAAAGTAACCGTTAGGTGTGCACATTAGTGGAGGGGTGAGTATGTCCTCAAGAGAGTGTGACACTAACTTAAATATGAAGCTCATTCGTATATTTTTAATTACTGCAGTTAATTCACTTGCTAAATATTTTGAAAATGTTTTGTGTTCTGACCCTTGCTATAAAATTATTTTCAAAACCTTTTAGGTGTCTAGCCACAGGGTTGCCAGACTTGATATTCTATTCCAGGGACACGGAGATGCGGCACATGTGGATGCTAGCAGAAGTTTGGTTTAGACGCATAGTTCATTCCTTCCTAGAGTAGGAATCACTTATCGGTTTCAGTTTTACTTCAAGCTTGTTGCCCAGACTTTTCAGTACAGTTTTCAGATTTATTTATTCAGGTGTTGGATATTTGTATTGGACTATTTACTTTGGTGACCGATGGTTTATTCGGCATGTAGTTTATTATTTATTTGGTTGATTTAATTCAGTCATGGTGTACGACTCATATTATCTTTCCGCATGTTATTGGTTGTTTAATTAAAAAGATAAAATTTGGCACCATCCTTTTGGAATACTAAGAGGTTAGTAAGTTTTAAAAAGGTTTTCGACAGTGATGTTAAGGATGGACCAACTGGAATTCCTATTTTAATTTGATATAGGACTGATCACCCGATATTTTATTAGGCGGGGTGTCACACTCCGTAGTTGAGGGACCTTGGGGGTTCTGTATCCCATATATTTTCTTCGTAGTTGAAGGACCCCGGGGGTTTCATATTACATATATTTTTTTCTGCAGTTAAGGGACCCTTGGGTTTCGCGTCCCATATTTTTTAAAGGCTGAGGGGAGTGGGTGTTCGAGGGACCCTCACTCCAAAATATAATGGACTAGATTGAAACACCCTTCTACATTAGCCCCTCGTGCAAAGTTTTTTGTTCTGGGGAGACCAAAAGGCTTTGTGTGCCATAAATTCAATTTTTAATTTTTTAGGGACCCTAGGGGATCCTCAACATCACCCCTAGGGTCATTTAATGCATTATCCCTTCGTTCTAGGTTTTGGGTTCTCGAGAAGCCACGCGTCGGTATGAGAACTGTCATCTTATCATTTGGGGAAAAAATCTGATAGCCTTTTAGCATTCCTGCACGTTTTCCCGTTTTCATGAAAAACCTAAAGACCCCCTTTTTTCACAAAAGATTTCATCTTCCTCGTACTCTCAAAACAATCCAAGAGAGTTTCAATTTTTTTAGTGAGAGAAAAATCCCAAAGACTCCGTAACCCCCCTTTTTTCAAGTTTCTTCAAAATACCTTTAATGGCTTCACCAGCATCCAAATATTCTTCAGTGATTACTATTGCCATCATCCACATCATGATAGGGTCCGTTTCTATATCCACGACGTCGATAACCGACACCACCACCAAAGTCGCTCTCTAAGCGACTCCGTCATTTATCTCTCTTCTACCTCGTTTTTCATTGACGACGCTGCTAAGGGCTATTTGTAATAGGTGCCTCATTCCTTCGGTGAGTTACCTTTTGATGATTTATTTGATATTGTGGGTCTTGATAGCGGATCTCCTTTTGGGTAAAGGACCCCTAAGGGGTTCTCGATGCTTTTCGTAGTAGGCAAAGGTTACTCGTGCGAGGCTTCAAACTCAGAAGGTTCCTTGTATGTGTGTTTAGTTGTGGCTTCCTCGTTAGGGGTTAAAAATATGAGGGGTTCCTCGTCCGATCTCCTTGCAACGAAAAGGGGTTCTCTAACTGATTTTCTGCCTATGGGTTCCTCAACCGTCGATTTAATTGTGGAAGATTCCTCGTTAGGAGTTTCAACCCCTTTGGGTTCCTCGGCTAATTTTTTACCTATTGGTTTCTCGACCATCAATTTGATTGAGAAGGGTTCCTCGCCTACTATCAAGGCCTTAAGGTGTTATTCAAACACCGAGGATTCCTCATGATCACTGTTGGTCGAGGTGGGTTCCTCATCTGAAGAATTTATGGAGACTTTGGGTTCCTCGTGTGAGGGTTTGTCCAGGAGGGGTATCTTGCCTACTGCTCCAACCACAAAGGGTTCTTCGTCTATTGTTTTGACCTCTAAGGGTTCCTCACCTACTATCAAGGCCTTGAGGGGTTCCTCATGATCACCGTTGGTCAAGGTGGGTTCCTCTCCTGAAGCACTTCTTGCGACTTTGGGTTCCTCGATAACAATTGTATCTACAAGGGATTCCTCGCGACCATAAGGGGTTGGCTTGAATTCCACACCATTGGGTTCCTTGCGGCCATTGGGGATTGGCGAGGGTTCCTCGCCTGGGATGTTGGATATGAGGGAGTCTTTTTTTATCCCTATTTTACTTTGGGTTCCTCACTTGAACCGATAGCCATTGGTAGTTCTTCCACCACTTCATTCTCTTCTCAGGCTTTGGAGAATTATTTGCGTACTCCCCAGGGGAGAGATTTTGGCATCTATAGTCGTGCACCTTTTTTTGGACCAGGTGATAATTTTATGGTTTCCCTTGCTCAATTTGAGGAAAAATTCATTGGAAATATTCTCGATAGACCGCACGTGGGGTTAGGTGAGTCCACTGATTCCCCTGTTATTATTCTTGCCTCTATTCTCAGAGTTAGAATTGATCGTGTTGATTTCCCTATTCTCAAAGTTAAAGGAGTGGGCTGCGTGGGTTGACCATATTCTGGTTGTTCCTTCTTATAAGGCTATTCTTGAGGGACTTGGTCTTCTTAATGCCATTGATAGTTTGTAGTCTTATACTGTGGATAAACATAATTCTTCCCTCAATCTTTTACTATCTCTGTGGAGTAGGGAATCTCACACCTTTGTGAATGGCTGGGGCGAGTTTACTGTTACTATAGAGGATGTATGCGAGGTGTATGCCCTACCTTTCTTCGAGGAGCTTATTTTTACTGATGGTTATGAGGATCCTCTTGAACAGGAGACGGTGGAGGAGTTGCACGCCGTACTTACTAAGTGTTCAAAATATGTGGCTCTAAATGTAACTGGCGTTACCAAACATTCTTTCAACAAATGGTAGAGGTACTGGTTTAGATATCAAGATGATACCAAACTTCACTCTTCCTGACACTTATCTGTTTTTCTTTGCACTTTTCTGATAAGGTTCTTGTTCCCAAGTTAACCCGAAGACTCTCCTCTTGAGCTCTTTTTTAGATTAGTTGTGAGGCTGTCGTGGGGGAGGTCAGTACCCCTCGTGGAATTAGCTATTGGTTCTGTTTATTCCTGGTTGGATCACGCTCATTTAGATGTTGAGAGGTCCTGCAGCCACTACGATGCTACTAACTTTGCCAATTCTCTTCTTCTGATGGCCTTTTTATTTGAGAATTTTCTCTATTTTGGTCCTGAGCCGCAGGCTTGCCATAGTAATGCTGCTTGTTTTTTTAGGTGGCATAGGAAAACCCCTAAGAGGCCTCTGGGACCTCTGATTAATGATATTGAGGAGGTATGCTTTTACCCTTATAGCAAGCATCCCGGTGGTGTGTTCAACTAGCTTTTTTCCCTCGGTGACGGTGGTACCTTTAGTACCCTATTGATGTTGACTCTATTTCTACTTGTCCCCATATCAATATGGTAGAAATGCTACTACCAGGTCTTCTACCTTCTTTGATAGAGCTAAGTCGAGTTGTTGAGTTCTATCACTCAAAGAGAGTGAGGAGGAGAATTGGTTATGGTCAGGGTGTTCACACCCCTAACTACCCTTCGAAAAGGGACTATTCAGAGTTATAATTGGAGGCATGTAGGATCTTTACCTTTTAGGGAATGTTTCATAGGGTGTGTCACTTGGGAGGACTGTATGTACCTCCCTACGATTACTTGCCTTATTAATCTTACTCTAGCAGTGGCAGGTTCTTCTCATTCAGCACTGCATGATTGGGCCTCCACACGAGACTAACCCTACTAAGTATTTCAAAGCCCAGTTCTTAATCAAGCAGACCTAGAAAGACTCTTGGCATCTTACCCAGGTCGCCTCTTGAGCAAGCTACTCCAATCCTAGTGAAGCCTCTCCTCGATGAGTCTACCCAGCCACAGTAAGCTGAGGTGACCTCTACCAAGTCTAAAGGCTAGGACAAAGGTAAAGGAAAATAAAGGTCTCCTTTTACAGGTAAAAGGAAACACCAAACACAAATGTGTCTAACTTTATTACTGCCACTACTGCTGCTCCGCTCCCTCTCCCCCCTCCTATGAGAACCATAGCTTCCAAGAGGAAGAAGGGGGTTGTTGTTGGTGATACCGCTCCCTTCATTCTAGACTAGGAGGCAGATACCAATGATCTAGGGGTGGAGGATACCTATAGGACTATCAGGGAGCAAGGTTTTGAAGGTTTGGGCCTTTCTTCCTAGAGGACTTCAATCACATCTATTCCCGTTACAGAAGGTACTACCCCTAAACATTCTTTAGTTAGTGAATCTAGCTCTTACGGACTTTCACATGCTAGTTCCCCCTCCCCTTCATTGGAAGAGGACCTACGATGATCATAGTTATTCTTCGAATGATGTGGATGGCTTGGATCTCCATGGTGAGAGTGCTACTGACACCTGTGCTTTGTTATTAGTTTTGAGGGAGTCTTCCAATGATGATGAGGCATTACATTCCTCTTCGGGGATTAACTCCACCACCATCCCCCTTTCATATAGTCAGGCCGTGCGCTCTGCTACCGTAAGTCTTTATTTACTTGAGACTTTTATGCATATGATTTTTTCTTCTCTTTTCATCATTTACCTATTTACTAATTCTTTCTCATGCAATGTTTCGGCAGGTTACTTCTACGATGGCAAGTGGTCTTTCACCCCCCCTGTGTCGTGCTCCCTTCTAGCACGAGAGGAATTCTATGCTAATTTCTTCTTGAGGCCTTTTCAAAGAGTTTTTTCGCTCCCCTAGAGGTTTTTTTAAGTCTTTGATATTCACAATTTACATTTCTTTTTACTAAGTGCTACATATTGATATCCTACTAGAACTAGGGTCCCTCATTTAATCGCACATTCTACTCAGGTACCTCTCGGAGTTCATTTGATTTGTTGACCTCATTGTTCTCTCTTTCATTTTTAAAACTCTTTTCCTTTGTGTTCTCTGTCTATTGATGATTGCAGAGGGTGCTGCCTTCTACACCTTTTGTTTCGCCTTCTCCTGTAGTAACAGTGAGCACTTCTGCGGCTGAGCCCCAGGCTACCTCCTTCTTATAGGTTTGTCTGTTTTCTTAGCCCTTTTCTTATTTCTATTACTATGCCTTTGGTTCTTATATTCTTTATCACCTTTCATTCCCCAGGACGTTGTATCTCTTGGCCTTTTTTTTTTATAAGGGGACTCTGCCTTTCTTGGAGACCACTATTTTAGGGTTGTCTTCCTCAGGGATGATTTATGTTTCCCGAGTCCACATCTCTATGGATGGAAGACCTATACTATTTCCTATCCCTCACAGGACCACATTTACTATATCTTCCACTTCTGAGCCTATCTCATAGTTTTTTATTCAAGTATTGGTAGATTCTTCACCCACAATTGTGATGATGATGACATCTTCTAATGCCATTATTATAAACAGGTCTTTAGCACAACCCCTTCTACACCGTCGGTCACCTTCTGCCCTTGTTCTTTAGAGGGATCTCAAGTACCTCGAAAATTTTCTTTTCTACCTTTGGTCTTACTTATACTGAAAAGTTATTTTCTATTGTTTTCTCAGTTGGTTCGCAGCATCACTTCATCAGTGCCTACCATTACTATTTCTTTTGCAACCCCTATTGTAGATGAGGTGCCTTTCCCTATTTTTTCCAGTGAGAGTCTTGCCATAGTGCCTCTCCCAGTGACTATTTTTGTCATCGGTCTTTGAGCTTTTCTATATGCTTGTTTTCATGTTGTTAATTCTAGCCTCTTTTTCTTCATTTATAGGCTATCTATGTGGAAGCTTTCTTACCTACCATGAGGGCTCTGTTCACTACGCCCCCTTGACTTTTGTGAACTGCTTAGGTATCATTTGTTACATTTGCATGAGAGTAACCTTTTTTATGTCACTATTATTACTCATATTTTTTTTCAAATTTTGTGATAATGTTAGCATAGCAGTGATCCCCTTATCTGCGAGACTTGTTACTAGTTCTACTCCCATAGCTGCGGGGCTTCCATCTCAGATTTTGGATAAAGCTACCCAAGTAAATACTGGTTTTCTTATATTCTAAATTTTTTTTATTTAGTACTTTGCCAATGCTTACTTACACTTACCTATTTCTCTATTCTTATGTTTGTGTTGCAATCGTTCCAGTGATTGCGGAACATATTGGGGGAATGTCTGGGGGAGAGGTATTATGCTATTATACCTTTCCCTATTTTTTCTACTTCCCATTTTTTTCTTTCTTTTACTGTGAAAGTATGCTTACCTCCGCCCTTGTTTCATTATTTTCAGGCTAGTGAGGCATCTGCTCCGGTAACTGTGGAGCACGTTGGAGAGATAGTTGTGAGAGAGGTATTATACAGTCATACCTTCTCTCTTTCTATTTCTCCATTTTCTTCTTGCTTTTACTACGCAAGTGCTCTCACCCTCTCCCTTGTTTCATTATTTCCAGGTGAGTAAGTCCATTGCTTTGGTGGCTGTGGAGCTTGCTAGAGAGATGGTTGTGAGACAATATTATAGTGACATACCTTCTCTCTTTTCGTTTTTCCCTTTTCTTCTTGCTTTTACTGTGCAAGTGTTCTCACTCTCACCCTTGTTTCATTGTTTCCAAGTGAGTGAGACCATTACTCCGATGACTGTGGAGCATGCTAGAGAGATGGCTGCGAGAGAGGTATTCTACTAGCATACCTTCTCTTTTTTCTATTTCTCCCTGTTCTTCTTGCTTTTACTGTTCAAGTGCTCTCAACCTTACCTTTATTTTTTATTATTTCCAAGTGAGTGACGCTGCTGCTCCGGTGACTCTGGAGTGGGCAGAGAGTGATATGTTGCATCCTTCTCAGGTATTTAAAATTCATACCTAAGCTGCTATTCCCTTTGCTAAATCATCGGTCGTACTGATATTTCTCATGCTTAGCCTGACATCTCCCATTTGACTGATTTCCTTCCAACTGGCGATAGCATACTCACCCCTTTGAGCTTTGGGGTAATCTTTCTATCGTGGCCCTTTTCAAAGTTTGGATACAACTCTCATCATCTTCTTTCTCTTTTGACTTATCATGAACACTTATTTTCCGGATCCTACATGTGGGTCCAACGAGGTAGCTGATGAGGTAGATCATAGTTCTGAGGCCATTCCTACGGCTGGTGCCGCCGATTCTAATGGGGAGTCCTCTTTTCTTCCTTCTAAGGTAGAGTCTCGTCATTCGAGTAGTGACACCGAGGTAGAGGCTCTACGATTTTTATGTGTAGATTGTGGCGTGAGGAGCAACCAAGGTGCTTCAGTACACACCAATGCTAGATTCTAGATTTGAGTTTGGAGCATCATCCTGAGATATTTTAAATACCGTTACTAAATCCGTTTAATATAACATTAAACTATTTAAGTAACTCCGACCAGTTTTTTGAAAAAAATCTTTTCTTAAAACCAAAACAAATTAATCACAAGATGTGTTTAACAAAAATATGTACGAGATCTGTTCAAGATTTGTTAATAGGTTTGATAAACCAGTTTAAAAACTTTAAACTCAGCACAACCAAGAATTATATGAGGAGATGTAGAAAGATTAAGAACAAGGATTTTTTACATGGTAAAACCTCACCCAACTGAGGAAACATCCACGACTCCCTCTACGGAGTAAACCAAAAATTCCACTAAAACAAATTATAATAGTTACAAACTACATAACACACATGCATACAAATCAGACCAATACAAGTTTAGGAATGTACCCACTGGTGTCCTTATAACTTCTCTGCAGTTCTGTTTGTTGATGTTGTTCTCCAAGTTTGCTAACTTCTAACTTGTTCAAGTTCTTTACGTCAATTCTTGTTCTTGAGATCTTATTACCAACACTTTTAGTGTGGTAAGGTGATAGTGTTTGTGGAGGTGCTTTCTAACACATGCATGCACACACACACACACACTTATTTCATACAAACAGTACTAACAAATTACATATAAGATCTATATGCGGTGATTTTCTATTTCTCTCTTCTTAGAAAGCTTAACCTTATTTGACCTTTATGATAATCCCAAAATCCATGGCTATCTTTCTCAGAAGACGTATCAAGATCTTAATCAATCTCAGGTTTTGAAAATATTTTTGAGATTGAAAATCACCAAGTGCGATTCTAAACTAGGTCAAAGGTCTTGTTTCAAAAGAACTTGAAACAGAAAAGTATTTTGTTGATTTCGAAGTTAAAAACATTTACTGGACCAAATCAACAAATATTTTCTCAAGATGAGAATCTAAAAATGTTGATCTATGTGTAATATAACATGCAATAACTTAGATCTAAGATTTTTATAAATGTAGAAACACAGATCTAAACAGATGTTTAAGTTAATAACAAGATCTGAGAACGAAGAGGTTACAACAACAAAACTAACAAACCAATCACTCACAATCTCTCAAATGCACAAGGTTGTGTTTGGTATATACTGGTTTTGAAAGAGGTTAAGGTTTGAAAATAGTTTTGGACGAATTAGGGTTAGGGTTTCCTAACTCTGGTTTCTCTCTCTCTATCTTCCCTCTTTCTCACTCGAATGAACAAAGTGGAAAAAGTCTCATATGGTTGAGAGAAGGGCTCCTTATATAGGAGGCTGAGAAGATTTGAGAATTTGGTTCAAAACCAATGGTTCAGATTGAGTCAAGGTTTATTGACTTTGATCCAAGGGTTAAAGATACGCGGTGATTATAACACTCCTGATTGGCTCAAAAGAGGTTCACATGGATTATGTAAGAGAGCATGCAGATCGTTGATAAAAACGATCCAAGGGCTATTAATATACACTGGTTTACTCTCTTTGAAGAAACACAAGTTCAACCAATCATAATGCAATAGATGTTGGGCAAAAAGAGGTTAACAAACGCGCGTCCAAAAATAATTACAAACGCACCCTGAAGTCTCTGCCGCTTTCGGATTCTACCCAAGGGAACTTTCAGCCAACAATACATAATTGCAGAATGACCCCAAAACTTTTAAAACCAAATTTCAATTAATAAAAACCTTATTTTAAAAGTTTATAAAATTCACCAAAAAAATTAAAAATTAATTTTAGGGATTTAAACACACTCAACATATATACACACAATTATATGCAATATGAAATAAATGAGAGAAATTCTAATGTGTGTGAGTGTTGGTAAAGGTATCTAGTTCAATCAATCAAGAGGAATAAAATGAAGAACAATCTCTGAGGTTCTTTGGTTTCTAGGATTGACACAATTTTGTCACAATTTCCAAACTAGATGAACACTTATACAATACAGACTCAAATGAGTCAAGAGTATAAGGTGCTTCAATCTCCTCCTTTGGAAATATGAGACAAAATCTCCTTTGAGTCATCTAGGACTCGTAGGGCAACAAAAATAAGGAAAACATATTCCTAAAAAATTCTATCTACCCATTTCCTAGAAAACAAAAATACATAACTCAACTATTTACAATTGAATACCCTATTACAAATGTTGAGAATAACTGTACATAATCCTGCAATGAATCACTAAGATCAAGCTCTTTAGAATATGTAAGAAAATTCATAAGACTCAAAGTTCTCCCCCATTTTGTCTCAAATAGACAAAGGGAAAAACATATAGAGATCAAAGAGATTAATCAGCACACACCATACCTATTGATTTACGCAAAGAAATAAATCTATTATAATATAAGGGTTTTGTAAATGTATCCGTGAGTTGCAAATCAGTAGGAAGATAATTGATTTCTAATTCCTTAGTTTCAACCAATTCGCGTATAAAGTGATGTCTTATTTTTATGTGTTTTGTTCGCGAGTGTTAAACATGATTTTTAGAGATATTGATCGCACTTTGATTATCACAATAGAGATGTAATTGTTTTTCTTAAATACCATAATCACTTAGAATTTGTTTAATCCAAAGTAATTGAGCACAGCAGCTTCCAGCGGCTATGTATTCAGATTCAGCTGTTGAGAGAGACGTGTAGTTTTGTTTCTTACTACTCCATCCTACCAAATTATTACCTATATAATAACATGCTCCTTATTTACTTTTACTATCATCAGTACACCCAGCCCAATCAGCATCAGTGTACCCAATTATAGTGTTAGGTGTATCACTAGTGTACCAAAGTCCTAAGTTCAGAGTGCCTTTAACATATTTAATAATTCTTTTAACAGAGGATAGATGGCTCTCTTTAGGGTTGTTTTGATAACGAGCACATACACAAACATCATACATTATATCAGGATGCGAGGCAATAAGATATAGCAAGGTTCCTATCATACTACGATATATAGTTGGATCTATAGTTTTTCCAGCTTCATCTTTAGATAGCTTGACCGAAGTACTCATGGGAGTTTTAGCATCTTTAGCACTCTCAAGGCTGAATTTTTTGACTATCTCTAAAGTGTATTTAGATTGCGAGACAAATAATCCTTCTGAATTTTATTTGACTTGAAGACCTAAGAAAAATTGCAACTCCTCCATAAGAGACATTTGAAACTCTTTACGCATAATGTCAGAAAAAGATTTAACTTCTGGGGGAGAAGTTGATCCAAAGATAATATCGTTAACATAAACTTGAGCTATAATGATGTGTTTGCCAAAATGTTTGACAAATAAAGTTTGATCATTTCCACCTCTCTTAAAACCTTTATCTAAGAAGAAATTGGAAAGGCGCTCATACCAGGCTCTAGTCGCTTGTTTTAGGCCATACAAAGCCTTTTTAAGTCGAAAAACATGATTTGGATATTGAAAGTCAATGAACCCTTTTGGTTGTTCTACATAGGTCTCTTCAGTCAATATTCCATTAAGGAATGCAGATTTGACATCCATTTGGTAGAGTGTAAAATGAAAGTAGCACGCTATGGAGAAGATAAGACGAACAGATTCTAAACGAGTAACAGGAGCAAAAGTTTCGTTAAAATATTTTCCTTCAATTTGAGAATATCCTTGAGCAACTAATCTAGTTTTGTTTCTAATAATTATCCCACTTTTATCAGATTTATTTTTAAAAATCCAACATGTGCCAATAACCTTTTTATGATTAGGTCTAGGTACAAGATACCAAACATCATGAATTACAAATTAAAGGAGTTCTTCCTGTATAACAGAAATCCAGTGAGAGTCATTCAATGCCTAATTTACATTCTTTGGTTCCACAAGGGAAGCAAAATATGAATAATGAGCATAATTTCTTAATTGAGATCTTATACACACTGGCTCACTAGGATTACCAACAACGTTATCTATGGGATAATCTTTAAAAACCTAGTTAGGTACTTCAGGTGTCTCAATTGGTAACGAATCATTTATTTCTGGAGAGTCATTTTCTAAAACATTTGTAGTCTTTTCCACAATAGTTGATTCACCGGTCTTACTCTCTACAGTAGTGTCACTTACAATTATATTTATGGATTCCATCAAGGTTTTAGTGCAAAGATTATAAACATGGTAGGCTCTACTGTTAGGCGAGTATCCTAGAAAAATAGATTTATCTCCCCGTCTCTCAAATTTGGATAAGTGTTCTCTGTCTTTACAGACATAACAAGTACTACCAAAGGTTCTAAGGTATTTAAGATTGGGTTTTTTCTTATACCGAAGCTCGTAAGGGGTTTGTTTAGAATTCTTCCTAAGATAGACCCTATTGATAATGTGACACGCAGTACGAATAACTTCTACCCAAAAATATTTAGATAAACTCTTGGCATGTATCATAACACGTGCCATCTCTTGAAGTGTACGATTCTTTCTCTCAGCGATACCATTTTGTTGAGGAGTCTTAGGAGCACTAAATTCATGTTTGTAACCATTATAGTCACAATACTCTATTATGCCGGTGTCTTTGAATTCTCCACCTCTATCACTACGAATTCTATTTACTTGAGTGTCCTTCTCATTTTTAACTCGAAGAAGTATTTTTAAAAAAGTTTGAAAAGTTTCAGACTTTTGCTTTAAGAAGGCTACCCAAGTAAATCTAGTGAAGTCATCAACCATAACAAGAATGTAACTGTGTCCACAGAGACTAACAGTTTGGGAGGGACCCATTAGGTCCATATGGATGAGCTCTAAGGAGTTAGAGGTAAGGATATCTTTGACTTTCTTATGAGATGCCTTAACAATTTTACCTTCCTGGAAGGAACCACAGACAATGTTAGAAATGGGTTTGATTTTTGGAACTCCTCTAACCATTTCTTGAGAAGTTAATCTACTAAGATTATCGTAATTTATGTGACCCATCTAGTTATGCTATATCTCATTGTCATCCATTCTGGAAACATTATAGTTTTCAGAACTATTCATGACAGTATAACAATTGTCAGGAGTCCGGAAACCTGTAATTATGCATTCACCCTTTCCATTTAAAATTTTGCAATTGTTCTTTGAAAAGGTAACAGTATGATCTGAGTCACAAAATTGCGAGATACTAAGTAGATTGGCCTTGAGACCTTTGACTAGAAGAACATTTTCAAGAACAGGGAGTCCTTTCTCTTAGAGAGTTCCTTTACCTATGATCTGAGATGATACTCCATCACTGAAAATGACATTTCCTCCAGCAAAGCTGGTTTTGTTTAAGAGTTTTGTATCATCGCCAGTCATGTGTTTTGAACATCCAGAGTCTAAATACCAACCAGACGATGTGTGTTCAGCTTTTAAAGCAGTAATAACAATGTTACACTTCATCTGGGGTAATAGATCATCTTTTCTAACCTAAATTGCTCTTGTTTTCAATTTGCGCTTATTTGCTCTCAACTGATAAAATTTGCGAGCATTCGATTTTTGCTGAAAAATATTTTGCGCATGATTTTGAATTTTATGAAACACATGAGCATATGGTTTAGGAAAGTGTTTAGGAATCCTTTTAGGAAGTGTTCTTTTAGTTTTGGTCTTTCTCTTTCTATAGTTAGAGTTTTTGTCTGGTTGTCTAGGCATAATATAATTGTTACGACTTCTCCTAGAATAGTTAAAGTTTTGATAGATAGGAGGATTACAGACAGGTTTAACTAGTCTTCTAGCATAACAACCATCAAAAGAATGACCGTATATATCACAGTAAGAGCAATAAAAATAGCTCAAAGTTGGAGTCTCTTTGGAAAAATCTCTAAACATAGGCTTTAAGGAATTTTGAGGTTGAACCCTATTCCTAGATAGAACGGTTTTGAATGTAAAATTCACTCTTCCTAATGGAGGGGCAAACATATTTAGCCTTAGGTTAACTTTCATGTTTAGAGTAACTTGATTCCCCAATATCAAAATTTTGATGTTTTGAATCAAACTCAGTTTTTAGAGAATGAAAATCTGGGCAGGTTTCAATAGGTCTTTTACCTCTTGACACAAACTTGATAGTTTCAAAAGGTTTTGTTTGTGTCTTTAAATTGGTGCAAAACCCTATTCCAGTTCGATCATCAGAATTGGTTTTTGAGTTAGCAACAAAACCATCAAAGCAGTTTGAGTTATTTTCAAATTTTGTAAATTTTTTGAAAATAGTTGCTGTCTTTTCTTTTATTTGTTCCAATTTTAACAATGTCCCTTTGTACTTTTTCTCCAGAGTTTCATTTGTTTCAGTCAAATTTTTCAGTTTTTGATCAAATATTTTGATTTCACTTTCATGAGTAAGACATTGGGTAGTATACTTTTCAGCATTAAGTTTGACCATCAGGCTTAGATCTTCTAGTTTCTTAGTGAGATCTTTCACAATCTTCTCAAGTCTAGTGCTTTTCTTGAGAGTTTTTGCATAAAGTGTGTGAATATCAGGAAGGTCTTCATTTTCCGAGTCACTAAGTGTAGTGTGTGAAGTGACCCCTAAGGCTTCAATTCTTGGACTCACACACCCATTGACATCGTCATTATCGCTTTCCCTTTGACTCACACACCCCGTGGTAGAAATAACAATGTTCTCAGTAATTAAAGCATCTAAACCAGTAACAGCATGATTCAGCACAACAGAAGTAGAATTACTAGATTCATCCTCACTAACAAGCACAGACATATCATCATTATAGATAATCTTGGAAAAGAAAGACATGCAAGGATAAAAAAACATTAGATAACTCAGGTTCCTCATTTTTAGAGTCACTTGAATCATCCCATGTCTTGCAAATGTTGGCCCTAGTGTGTTTATTTTGAGTGTTCAAGTTAACTCTACAATCTTGTGCAATGTGTCATTGTTTTCCACATCTAAAGCATTCAGTCTTCTTAAGGTCTCTATTAGGTCTAGTGTGAATTTCCTTATGATGTTTGTCTTGACCTTTCTCATGAAGTTTGTGATTAGAGTGAGTTGGATAATTGGACTTGCCTTGTTTGTTTGCCACGTTGTTTCTAAACTTGATAATTTTCTTAAACTGTTTTGACATTAAGGCAATCTGATTGTCTAAACTCTCTATGTCACATTCCTCATCAGAGTCATCATTGGGAATGTTAAACTCATGCTTAATCAACTTAGAAGAAAAACTCAGATTGGAATTAGTCTGTTTCCTATGGGACTGGGTCAATTGTTTCTTGAATTCTAATTCCATTTCCATAGTTCTTAATTTACTACTAAGTAATTCAGGAGTGAGATTTATGTCACGCATTTCCTCAATAGCATATTTTTTGTTGTCAAATTTCTGTGGTAATGATCTTAGAATTTTAGATACAATTTCATGTCTGTCATATGTTATCCTATTAGCATGTAGTTTGGTCACAATATCAGTCAAATTCATATAGAAGTCATCAAATGACTCAAATTCAGTCATAATTAAAGAGTTATACTGTTGAATGAGCATTTGTGTTTTAGCAGCCTTAACTCTAGTGTCACCTTCATGAGCAGTAACCAAAGTGTCCCAAGCTTCCTTAGAAGTGGTACAGGATGAGATTATTTTGAACTCATGTTCATTTATGGACATAAATATGACATTCTTTCCTTTGTTATTGTTGCGAGAAACTTTCTTCTCTTCTTGTGTGAACTCACTTAACACTTTCTTAACCCTCTCATTACTTCCTTCAGTGGATGGCTTAGTAGGAAAAATGTATCCATTTTCAACAATGTCCCAGACATCATCTCCCAAAGGTCCTTGAATGAAAGCAATCATCCTTACTTTCCAGTAAGCAAAATCGGTTCCATCAAAGATAGGAGGTCTGGTCAAGTTACCAAATCTTTCATTTTTCTCGTCCATGTTTGATTTTCAGAAAACAATTTCAGAAACACGTGATCTTTTAAAAGAATTTTACAAAGCTCTCATACCAATTGAAATACCGTTATTAAAGCCGTTTAATATAAAATTAAACTATTTAAGTAACTCCGAACAGTTTTTTTAAGAAACCCTTTTCTTAAAACCAAAACAAATTAATCACAAGATATGTTTAACAAAAATATGTACGAGATCTGTTCAAGAATTGTTATCAGGTTTGATAAACCAGTTTAAAAACTTTAAACTCAGCACAACCAAGAATTAGATGAGGAGATGTAGAAAGATTAAGAACAAAGATTTTTTACATGGTAAAACCTCACCCAACTGAGGAAACATCCACGACTCCCTCTACGGAGTAAATTAAAAATTCCACTAAAACAAATTATATCAGTTACAAACTACATAACACACATGCATACAAATCAGACCTATACAAGTTTAGGAATGTACCCACTGGTGTCCTTATAACTTCTCTCCAGTTCTGTTTGTTGATGTTGTTCTCCCAGTTTGCTAACTTCCAATTTGTTCAAGTTCTTTATGTCGACTCTTGTTCTTGAGATCTTATTACCAACACTTTTAGTGTGGTAGGGTGATAGTGTTTGTGGAGGTGCTTTCTAACACATGCATGCACACACACACACACACACACAGACACACTTATTTCATACAAACAGTCCTAACAAATTACGTATAAGATCTATATGAGGTGATTTTCTATTTCTCTCTTCTTAGAAAGCTCAACCTTATTTGACCTTTATGATAATCCCAGAATCCACTGCTATCTTGCTCAGAAGACGTATCAAGATCTTAATCGATCTTAGGTTTTGAAAATATTTTTGAAATTAAAAATCACCAAGTGCGATTCTAAACTAGGTCAAAGGTCTTGTTTCAAAAGAACTAGAAACATAAAAGTATTTTGTTGATTTCAAAGTTAAAAACATTTACAGGACCAAATCAACAAATATTTTCTCAAGATGAGAATCTAAAAATGTAGATCTATGTGTAATATAACATGCAATGACTTAGATCTAAGATTTCTATAAAAGTAGAAACACAGATCTAAACAGATGTTTAAGTTGATAACAAGATCTGAGAACGAAGAGGTTACAGCAACAAAACTAACAAACCAATCACTCAAAATCTCTCAAACGCACAAGGTTGTGTTTGGTATATACTGGTTTTGAAAGAGGTTAAGGTTTGAAAATAGTTTTGGATGAATTAGTGTTAGGGTTTCCTAACTCTGGTTTCTCTCTCTCTATCTTCTCTCTCTTCTCTCTTTCTCACTCGAATGAACAAAGTGGAAAAAGTCTCAGATGGCTGAGAGAAGGGATCCTTATATAGGAGGCTGAGAAGATTCGAGAATTTGGTTCAAAACCAATGGTTCAGATTGAGTCAAGGTTTATTGACTTTGATCCAAGGGTTAAAGATACGCGGTGATTATAACACTCCTGATTGGCTCAAAAGAGGTTCACATGGATTATGAAAGAGCGCATGTAGATCGTTGATAAAAACGATCCAAGGGCTATTAATATACACTGGTTTACTCTCTTTGAAGAAACAAAAGTTCAACCAATCAGAATGCAATATATGTTAGGCAAAAAGAGGTTAACAAACGCGCGTCCAAAAATAATTACAAACGCACCCTGAAGTCTCTGCCGCTTTCGAATTCTACCCAAAGGAACTTTTAGCCAACAATCCATAATTGCAGAATGACCCCAAAACTTTAAAACCAAATTTCAATTAATAAAACCTTATTTTAAAAGTTTATAAAATTCCCCCAAAAAATTAAAAATTAATTTTAGGGATTTAAACACACTCAACATATATACACACAATTATATGCAATATTTAATGAATGAGAGCAATTCTAATGTGTGTGAGTGTTGGTAAAGGTTTCTAGATCAATCAATCAAGAGGAATAAAATGAAGAACAATCTCTGAGGTTCTTTGGTTTCTAGGATGACACAATTTTGTCACAATTTCCAAACTAGATGAACACTTATACAATACAGACTGAAATGAGTCAAGAGTATAAGGTGCCTCAATGAGACATTCACCTCTTAGAGTGTACTTTATATTGATAGTCTTACGGTGTACAACTTGAAGGACCTTGCTAGTCACGTTCATGATTTCTTGAATACTTCTCCTTCTGATCCGACCAGTGCTTTTTCTTTGTTATTCGTGGAGGCTCTCCGTGACCTACAACAGTTCTACCATTTTCATCTAGGTTGGCTAGATGTTGGAGTTCGTCATTTTCTTAGCATTCCTTTCTGAAAGAAGGTGAGACTTCACAGATCTTGACATACCAGGGTCGTTCAGTGACAGGCGGAGGCTGCGAGGATCTAGGGCTAGATTGCATCACTTCAGTCCTAGATGACATATCTTCAATCCCAACTTAACAGACTTGAGTCTGTTGACCAAGAGGATGAGGTTAAGTTGGTTAGGCTGGAGGAGGAGTTCTTGTAGGAGGTTGGTGCATGATATGCTGGTGCCCTCACTCACGACTTGTTCTTTGTTATTTCTAGTAGATAGGCTATTTCTTTCCTTATACTACTTTTGTTCCTCATGTTTACAAACTGGTTATTTATGAATGAGAAAAATGTTGTTTTACTTCTCTTGCACTATTTCTTATCCTTTTCCTTTAGATACACTTTGGCATCTGTTTGCTAAGACCCACTATAATTTTAATAAGCGTTTGCTAAATTTTGATTGCTCCTTATATTGTGGGGTACTTTCATTGATCTCATCAAGTTATACACATATACACATTTTTCAGTGAAACCCTTTGTGACTGCGGGGTATCTCCATGTTATCTGGGTGAGTTACTAAATCTTGAGCTTCCCCCAATGTCTGTAGGGGTTCTCTTTTACATTATTATAAGGAAAAGTTTTTAGGTAGTCAAATAACCCAACTCCTTCCTTTTTTCAGAAGAATCTTTACAAATAAAATAAGTAAATAAATTATTCTCTTTTTAGTTTTGTAAATCAACACATCCCCTTGCAGAACTTGGGGTCCTTGCTCTACATTTTCTTAATAGTTTTCATGGTCTTAAAGATATTGGAGAGGGGGGTTTGACCTTCTTCTCCACATTTTTATTTCATTAGTCAAGTAAAGCATTGCTTTGAGAACCGAGGTTAAAACTTGTTCTTTGGGGTAAATCTTTTTTTTAAAAAATAATATATATATATATATATATATATATATATATATATATATATATATATATATATATATATATATATATTACTTGGAGGATGTCCTCCTACTAGTCTAGTGGTAAAATAAAACTACTTGTCTGCTATATCTGGAAGAACTTTGCTCAATATACTTTCTCTTAGGATGGATATACCCCCAAAGTGCAATGACCAAAGTTCTTCTTTTTCATATACCCTCCTCTAGCCTAATAGAGAGACTTTATGAAAAGAAAACATTTGTTGGATCTACCTCATACAGTAGGTAGGTAATCAAATTAAACATCAAATGATCAGAGGTATTGTTATTCATTTATTTTCTGTTGTGTATTGTTTACATGATGGTATTGCTCTATCATTTCTTTACAAAAAAAGAATTTTTTCTAGTATGAGAGCAAACCGCTCAGATTCTATCGCCGAAATGAAACTTAACAAAAACTAGGCATAATATATTTTTAGCCACTTGCAATTAATGGATTGGAGACAGTCACTCTCCGGCTCCACAATCTGATAGTATCCTGACTTCCCTACCCCTCGCGCTACAAAGGGGCCTTCTCATTTGGGTTTGAATTTCAACATTAACATGCTGCGGAGGTGATAGGTAGATTCCCGGAGGACTAAGTCTCCCACTTGAAACTCTTTGGGTTTGAGTATGTTTTCATAAGCTATGGATAACTGTTGGGTGCAGACTTTGAAGTTCTCCCTTGCCTTATCTCGATGCTAAGCTAATTTAGGGTATTGCGAGTTCCATGATCAGTAGGACAACTTCGGTCCCATACACGAGTGAAAATGGAGTAAACCCGGTCAACTTTCTCTTTGAAGTGCGGTAGGACCATAATACCATGGGTATATTCTCATCCCATGCCCTTAGCATGTCTTCTCGCATACTCGTCAGGATATTAATTAAGGTTTTGTTAGTGGCCTCTGCCTGGACATTTCCTTTTGGGTAGGATATGGTGGATCTGTTGTGCACAATCTTATACTTATTCGTGAGAAGCCCCATCTCCTTCCAAATGAATTGTTTCCCATTATCTGTGAGAATCACTTTGGGTATACCAAACATGTATATGATATACTCCCTGATAAAATGCGTTACCGCTTGGGCAGTCACCCTCCTTGGGGGGATAGACTCTACCCATTTGGTATACAATTTTGTATCTATAATAATAAAAGCTTTTCCATGTGAGGTCGGGATGATCTTTCCCCCCAAATTGAACTCCCATGTGTGGAAGGGATAGGGAGCTGCTAGGCTTTGCAAACTGACATAAGGGTCATGCACCATGTTTCCATGTACTTGGCAAGCTCTGCACTTCTTCACATAACTAATGGAGTCAACCTCCATGGTTGGCCACTAATACCCCAACATCATCAGTTGATCATATAATTTGGCACCTCCCATATAGGCAGGCTCATGAGCTTCCTCCAACACCCTCCCTGTGTCTTCCTTAGCATCACTTTAGTGCCTTATCATTATTTCCTTTGTTGTAGAGTTATCCTTCCACTAGGTAGAAATAATCTGCCCTTTTACGAAGATAAATTTTATCCGCTCTCTCCATGGGATACTCACTGTCTTTCAGGTAAGTTATGTATGGTTGCCTCCCATCTTCAAAGGCCTCCATGAAATTAGCTTTTTCTGGCTAGTTGAAATGGGTTTGGCATTTTAAGAAACCCTGCTGCAGACGAGCAACCTCTGCGATCATGGTGGGCCAGTAGGATCCCCCCCGCTGCAACCGACAATAAATAAGGATGGCAGTATCTCCATAATGTTTTTCATGCATCTCTGCCAACCTCTCCTTAGCTTCTTGTTCTCTAACACACCTTTCTAGGAACCTTTCGTGGCTCTTGAAGTAAAGTGTTCCCCGTAATAGGTGATAGTTTGTCAACTCTAACATCTTCATTATCCTTTCTCTCGTTTCTAGCTGCTTCACCACTAGGTGTCTCCAATCTTCAGGCTCATTGCTTGGGAACAAAGACTTCACTGCATTAGGCATTGTTCTCTTTTGCACTGTGATCGTTTCCTCTGTATCATCCATATCAAACTTATGTGCTATCATAACTAGTGCATCAAGATGCCTATTCCTTTTCCTTGCATGCCTCTCAATAGTTACCTCTATAAATTGCCCCAGCAACCTCTGGATGATGTATCTGTAGGGCGCCAAGTTAGCATGCTTGAGATAAAACACCCCAATAACTTGTTTCACCACCATGTTAGAGTCACCTCGAATGAATAACAATCTAATGTCATTTTGAAGAACTTCTAACATACCCAAAATGAGAGCTTCATACTCAGCCTCATTGTTTGAGCATTTGAACTCTAACTTGAAAGAGAGGGTAATCTTCACCTTGCCATTTAAGAGTATGACTCCCGCACGAGCCATTAAACTTCATTGCCCACTTTTCCTTTTCTTCCACCATGTATGCTTGGAAATTATACCCCGACATCTCATCATCGGGAGGGCTCAAAATTTCCACTTGGAAAAAGGGCCAATAAATCTGCTACCGCCTGACTTTTGATGGGTTTGGGCACCATACACTTCAGATCATATTTTGATAAAATTAATAACCATCTTGGTGCTCACCCTATAAGTATCATCCTTTCCAGGAGGTACTTGATAGGGTCGCACTTGGTGACTATATGAAGTATAAAATCTAGCAGATAGTGTCTCAACTTCTGAGCAATGAAGACCAAGGCAAGACGGTTCTTCTCTACATTAGTCCTTCCCTTTCTTGGTCCAGTAGTGCTTCTATGGATCTTTCTGTTGAATTGAGGTAGACCGACAGCGGTGCCCCGACTTCGGGCGGGATCATTATGGATGGAGAAGCTAAAATATATTTAATATTCTCAAATGATTTCTTATATTCTTCCCCCCTTACCCATTTGGCTTTTTCCTTCAGTAAGGGTGTAAATGGGTGAGTTACCTCTGCTAAAAAAGGTATGAACCTTCTTAGGTAAGATACCTTTGCCAAAAAGCTCTTGAGATGCCTCTAGCTCTTCGGGGGTGGTATCATTACTATGACTCTCGACTTCTCTGCATCAAATTGTATCCCTTGTCTATTCATAACAAATCCCAAAAAACCTCCCCGCAATTACCCCGAAAGCACACTTTGAGGGGTTCATCCGCATCTTGTACCTACGGTACCTTTCAAAAACTCTCTGAAGGTCTTGTATGTGCTTACTTTCTCTCTTGGATTTCACCACGATATCATCCACATAAAATTCTAGTATATCATGAAATAGGTCATAGAAGATTTCCATCACGGTTCTCTCATACGCGGCCCCGATATTCTTCAATTTGAATGGCATGACTGTGTTATGGAAATTTTCTAATGGTGTACAAAAGGCAGTCTTCTCTGCGTCTATCAGATCCATCTTAATCTTATTGTAGTCTATGTACACATCCATGAAACTATTTATCTCATGGACTCTAGTAGCATCAACTAAGATGTATATGCTTGGTATAGGAAACTCACCCTTGGGACATGGCCGGTTTAGGTCACAAAAATCCACACAAATTCGAATTTGGTTCTTATCCTTCTTTGCCATTGGTACTATGACGGAGAGCCACAAATGGTGATGAATAGGCTTGATGAACCTTGATTCCAATATCTTCTCCATCTCTGCCTTTATCTTCAAGTCAAGATCATCCTTGTAGGTGCGTGTTTCTTGTGTTACTGGAAGAGCATTGGGAATAACATTCAACCTGTGAGAGCTCACCTCCGGGTCTATCCCGAGCATTTTTGGTTACTTCCAAGCAAACACGTCGGTGAACTCTTTAAGCAAGAAAATGGGTTATTCCTTCTATTTGGGTTCAAACTTTTGGAGATTAGAATAAGTGTACCTTCACCCCCTTCTACCCCTAGATTGATCTCCTCTAACTCTTGTAGTTCCTCCGTGGGCCCATTCTGCATGCATTTTGGAGAGTCCTCTAGTTCCTCCACATGTTCAATGATGTGAGACTCATCCACCACGAAACACTCTGGTGTCGGGTTGACACTCTCGTCCCAGAATGTCACCCACGAAAATTGTTATAACCGATATATGTCTTTCCCATCAGGTAGGACCACGTTTTTACAAGTTTGAAGAGGTTTGGATGCCTCTTCCACCTTTATCTTGCCTTTTGCTATGTGGGGGATCACCATATATTCACATATCTAAGGGATTGTATTCCAGCACTGTCAAACCCTGAGATCACTAGTGGCACCGACACTATCTTCTATTGGTCTATCCTCATCTCGTATTGCGTATTGATGGGCATGATATTAATAGATGCGCTTGCATCCATTAATGACCTTAGGAATGAGACTCCATTGATCATAGCTGTAACATATAATGGGCGGTTGTGGAAGTAAGGCAACTATCTGTTTTCCTCGGAGAATACCACTTCAGAAGTATACCTCTCGATCAACCTCCCAATTGGCCCATGCCAATTCAATGAGGGGTCTTCGCGTTACTGCATAGCTTTTTAAACTTTCCTTGTGATGACTACTCTATTGTCATACTTCACTCCTATTTGGTTGAAAACTTAAACTTGAGGCTCCTCGTTATGGCCTCGCATTCAAAATATAGGTCAACTTCATATGTCCGGGTATTACAAACATATTCTGCCTCGGTTGTGCCCCATTCATCCATAGTGAGGATGACATCCACTTTGCCCTCTGGGGGTTTACCTTCTCAATTTATTCACTTCCATCTTCTTCTTGGCCCGGAATGAAGAACCAATCCTCTAGCTTAATTTCTAGATCAATTCTCTATTTTCTACTCAGTCACAACCTTTCCAACTCTTCACATATGTGATCATTACTCTCCCACTCCATAAACTCTAGAGTTGTTTCTTCATCATACGCCACTACCATGTTGGCAGTACTAAAGTGATGTGCTGGAAGCGGATTTTCATTAACGTCCACTAGAGGAGTCTGCAAGGTAACACTTTCCACTTGCTCACCAATGATCCTCCTCAAGTAGTAACAACCCTTGGTGGAGTGTTTCACCCACTGGTGCAATTTGCAATACTTGGGATTGGCTTTGTCAGCTGCTGTTAGAATTTCCTCATTCAAGTGAGGGATACCTGCTAACCCTTCCCACACCAAGGTATTATAACTATACATAGCCTCTGCTATGCTACAAGGTAGAAGCGGTGGGGCATCTTCCCCCAATTTTCTCTTGTTCCCTGGGTTGTTGGTCCTGGATCCGAAGCCCCCTTATTACCTTTGAGATTTCCATCCTCATAGTTGACTGCTTGCTTCCTCAAGACCTAAAACCTCCCCGAATTCAGGGGTACTTGCATCCTCCAACTTGAGATCCTTGGCTTGATTATCATGGTTATATTTCTAATAGCTTTGGTGAACTCTTTAAAAGTTCCATCTCTGTTTTCATTGATCAAATACAACTTGTTTTCCTCCAAGAGTCCCTCGACATATATTTACAGCAGCCTTGCCTCTGATACATCATCGTGGACATCAAGTGTTTTTTCACAAAAACATTTGATATATTGCATTAACTCCTCACCGGGCTCTAAACTTATGGCGCCAGGTGTCTAAGTGTGAATTCATCCTCAGCTATAAAGAACTTTTAGAGGAAATGCCGGTGCAGCTCTTCCCAAGAAGGGATACTGTTGGTTGCCAAATGGGAGTACCATGTATAAGCCTTCCCTGTGATGGTCTTGGAGAACTCGTTTAACCTGAGATTTTTGTCATTGGCATGCACTCCAAGATATTCAAGGAACCTTTTCACATGCTCTCTTGGATTCTCCCCTTTGCCACTGAACTTGATAAATTTTTGTGGAATATACCCCTCTGGGTATAGATTCTCATTCACCTCCTGTGGGTGGGCGTCCTGCAGCTCCTCATACAAAAGAGGACCCTCTCTTTGAGAGGAGGAGAGCAAATTCCTTACTTCATCCATTGTAACATCTTTGGAGGGTAACTCCTCTAAACCCCTACCCTATTCTGCAGGTGAACTTGATGGTGTCACAACTTGCTCCGGCTATATCGAAATTACAGCTGCAGTAGCTGCCCCTCCAGAGGGGGCTGTTGCTGGTGTTACACAGTTGTGGTGACAATTATTATGCAACACAAATAAATATGAAAGAGATAACAATCCAAGAAAAGATAAATAAAATGCCAATCACACAACAACGGGTATACGTGGTTCAGCAAAGATGTGCCTACCTCCACGATGGTGCAGTCAGTGTTATTTCTCTATATAATGAAGAATAAGTACAGAGAATACAGCTTGTCCTTTGCCCCGGACTTAGGGTTTAATTATACATGTATATGTTGGAGTAGTGGGGGTGATGGGTTCCTCCTTATTAGCCATCTCCCCTACATGGGATCGCGTTCTCCCACAACTTCTCTTCATGGGATCGTGGGGTGATCGGATCAATACAAAAGGTGATGGGCCTGGGCTTTGGGCCGCTAAAGAGAGGCTACTCGTCCAGGCCTATGATGCTAAATTCAGGGTACCCACAATTGCCCCTAAATTTGTTGGGCCATTTTTACAGGTCTAATGAATTTAAATAATCAGCTATTATGGTTGATTTCTTTGAAAACTGTGAAGTTGCTTTGGCGGCACCCGCTTCGCTATCCGTGCGCAATGATTAGACTTGAAGGCTCGTTGGAATAAGACACATTTTCTCTTCGTCTCTTCAGCTTTTCCAGCAATCTTCTATCTTCTGAGAACTCTTACGCTTTGTACCTTTTGTTTTCGATCTCTACTCTCGTTGCTTCTTCTCCATTTGACCCGATCTTCTGTCTTGTAAGTCTCTCGTGCCCTTTTCATTTTCTCTTGAGTTTATAGTTTTTCTTGTGTTTTTCCAATGGCGAAGATTGGGAATCGGTCAGTCGTTGAGTTTAGAAAATTCTACAACGTTCCTGAGTGGGTAGAGATTGAGTGTTGCGCCTCGCCTCCTAGGAACGTTAGGGATATAGAGGATGCACATTGGATTCACGTTTTGTTGCTCTCCCAGGGGGGACTTACCTTTCCCCCTAACGATCTGTTTCTCCATTTTTTAGCTATTTTAGTATTGTGCCTGCACAATGTTCGCCCAACGTATGGAAAATAGTGAACGGCGTGCATAGGATAAATCAATTATACGGCACAAGGTTAGGGCTTGCCGAGGTCTGCTTTTGTTACTCCTTTTATCGTACGAGTTCGGGTGTTTTGTACCTTAAGGCTAGGATTCCTGATAGGGTATTGGTAGTAAATTTACCTGATTCCCATAAGGACTACTGGCAAGAAGGTTTTCTTGTTAGGAATTGGCAATTCTCCCCCCATTCTGAAGGGTCGAGGTCTGAGAGGTTCACTGTTCCCTTTTATGGGGAAGAATATATAGGTAGATGTTATATTATTGCTTCAATCTTTGTTGACTTGTGATTTTTCTAACCTCTCTTTGCTTTTTCTTTCACAGCGAGGATAAAGAATTTGGAGCCTGCTCTCAGCGAGGTCCGTATCTCAAAGTTGGTGAAAGCTTGGAATATTAGGGAGCCTTTGGTTGACGGCGAGCATCCTAGGGCTGCTAATTTTTTGCTTGAATACAAGAACACAGGCTCCAGATTCATAGCTCGACCTGTGGATAGTGTTCCAGACTTTGATTCTTCCGTAGAGACATCGGCTGAGCCCATCCAGTTGGACGAAGAAGAGAGCAGCTCAGAGAGTGAACCTGCAGGCGTTGTGAGTAGTTTGGGTGCAGGAAGTGCTGGCAGTAGCAGTTCTTCTAAAGAGATGCCTCCCAGGAAGAATTTGATCAGATATGACGATGATGATGATGTGCTCCTTGCACAGAGGTCCAAGAAAACGAAGACTGCCTCTGGGGCCATAGCTACTGGTTCCCGGCCTTCTTCTCAGGAGCAAGAGAAGAAGAGGAGGGAGGAGGAGCAGGTGAAAGAGAGAGAGAGGAAAAAGGAGGAGGAGAGGAAGAAAGTGGAGGAGAAAAAGAAAGTGGAGGAGAGAAAGAGAAGAGAGAGAGAAAAAGAGGAGGGGAGGAGGAAGGTGGAATCGAGGACCAAGACGGGTCAAGCCCTGGTCCCAGTGTCTGCTTTGCCCGAGGGGGCTTCGGTGGCTGCCTCTCCTTAGCTTGCCCCTGCGCTGCTCGAGAGAGCAGTTCTTCCTGCAGATCGCGAGAGGGCATTGGGGTCCGATCAGTTGGCTCTGCAGGCTAGCCAGAGGCTCGCCCTGGTAGAGTTCTCTTCTAATTCTCAATTTCTTTTAACCAGTTTTGATGGTTTCTTCTTTATGATCCTTTCCTTGTTTTTTGCAGTTTGTGACCGACTTCGCTGTGCTCTATCACTCTCGCGATGAGCTGGTGAGAAGGAACGGTGAGCTGGAGCAGCAGAAGTCTACTCTGGTAGCCAGGGGTTCTCAGCTGGAGGACGATCTGAAGGCTGCTGATGCAGCTCGAGCTTCATCTGCCTCGGCCCTTGCTGATTCTGCTCACGAGAGAGATGACGCTGTCAGGGAGCTTGGCGAGCTGAGAAAGGCGTACGACCTGGTGTGCTCGAGCAAGCTAGACCTTGCAGAGAAGAACAGGGTTCTTGCCGAGCAGCTGGAGGGGGAGAAAGCCCAGGTGGCCACTCTTAAGGAAGATTCGTACAACTCTGGCTGGGCTGCTGCGTATGAGGATGCTGAGGTTCAGATAGGCTATATCATCCGTCTGAACTTCAAGAAAGGGTGGAATAAGGCTCTCGTGGCTGCTGGGGTGGACGTTGCATCCCCCCTCTTTGATGAGCACGACCCAGGGCCAAAGCCAGTCGTAGATAAGGACCCAGCCCCAACTGTTGAAGGCACCAACCCTATCTCTCAGGTGACCTCTACTGACGCTCTGTTGGTTGGGAGGACAGAGGACGTCCCTACAGAGGGTAATGCCCCCGCTGATGCTGACAAGGACAAGGGACCATCCGAGGTTGCTAATTGATAGGGCTTCTTTGTAATTTTTTTTTTGTTTTTCTTTTTTGATCTGATGTAACCTCGCTCATTATCAATGAAAAGACTTCATTTTTGTTTATGCTGATCTCTTTCTTTTGCTTGTAGTTGGTTGATGTGGATGACTATATTCCTGTTACCTCCCAACTAGGTAGGACTCTTGGTCCTAATGCAAGCCCTGCAGTTCGCCAGGCCTTCGCTAGGCTTTGCAGGTTTGCTAAGTCACGGAACTAGAAATATAAGGATCAGTCCGAGCTAGTGGCCAAGTTGAAGGACAGGCTCCAGGAAATGGAAGAGATCGGTGCTTCAGTGCAAGAAGAAGTTAGCGAGTTGAGAGCGAAGTTACTGGAGGCCACCGAGGTCAACCAAGTTGGGGAGTTTCTACAGCGGGAGAATGAAGACCTGAGGCGGGAGGTCTCGAAGCTTAAGGAGCATTTGCCGAGCACCGTTTCGGCAGTCCTACAAGGATCCTCTTCATCGCGAGCTGCTCGGCCTCCCCTCCCGCGTGCTGGTAGGAGTGCCAGGGGTAGGAATAGGGAAGTCGAGGAACAGCGTGAGAGGGAAATGGAGGAGCTACGCGGCGATGTTCGGCGAGCATACGTGACTGCTGCTGGGCTCCAGAGGGACGCCACCCGTCTCCGGCATTTGTTCAAGAACGGTCCTCGACAAGTGTGGTCCGATGGCTACGATCAAGGATGACTGGATGCTCCGACGAGACTGTCAGAGTTTGAAGAGTTATCCTTCATCAGGGGGTGGTTGAGCGCCCTCAAAGAGCTACAGGTCCCGAGGAAATCGACGCTGTGGTATCGACACGAGATGTCCTCCTCTACTCTGATGCCCAATCCATTCCGGCGGGATGATCGATGGATACCCATTGATGTTATTCCCCGGCGATTATTGGAATTGGACGCAAATGAGGTCATGGAGGAGCTCGCCCCTGCTCCTGATGATGGAAGGAGAGCCAAAGTTGCTGACTATCTTGCTCGGAGGCTTCCACCTTCTTGAAATTTTTTTTTAATTATTGTAAATGCTTTGGGCGAGCTTCACCGACTAAACATGTACTGTTACTGTTTGTAAATATGAAAGATTAATGAGAAGTTCGAGTTTTGGGCAATTTTGCCGACTAAACGTGTTCATCAATCCTTTTATATTCTTGTAGCTTTTGTCATGTGAGTGTCCGCCCAGTCCAGTATAAGAGTACCATTGTGCCCTCCCTTTACCTTTTAGGTCGTGTCGTCACACTCCCTTAGGCCTAAGTAGGGCAATTGGCGAGGACACACCTGGTATTGGATGTCTTTATCCGGTCAGGATTTTGTTTAACCAAAGTAGGTTTGTTGCCTAAGAATACTCTATAGGGCTTCATATATTGCCATGGGCAATGCTAAGAGGTATGTCGTGCTTCATGACGATGACCTAAGGAGGGGTGCTCCCCTGCTATGTCAATCATTATGCCTGTGATTTGAAAAGGATGTGTGATAAGATAAAATTGTTACTTTTTAGAGAGTGATCAACTGAGAGATTTTTATTGGCGAATTGAGAAATGAACTTTCCTTTCACAAGATGAGTACAATAAAAAGATCTAACAATATAACTCCTAAAAATAGAATTTCTTGAGATTAGCCGCGTTCCATGCTCGTGGTATCTCTCTGCCCTCCATTATTTTCAAATGATAGGCACCTCGCAGGTCATCTCTAATTATCTCATAAGGTCCTTCCCAGTTCGGGCCCAGTTTACCGTCTGATGGCTTCGCTGTGTTGCCCAGGACCTTTCTTAGGACGTAGTCCCCAACTTTGAATTTCCTCGGATTGACCCTTTTGCTGTAATTCTTCGCGAGCTGTTACTGATAGCTCATTAGTTTTATTAGGGCAAGTTCCCTGCGCTCGTCGGCCAAGTCGAGTTCAGCGAGCAAATCCTGATCGTTCTGACCCTGCTCGACAAGGTCGGATCTCATTGTAGGCAATCCTGCTTCTAGTGGGATGACCGCCTCCATACCATATGCTAGTGAGAATGACGTTTCCCCTGTGGCTCGCCTAGGAGTCGTTCTGTACGCCCATAGGACATGTGGTAGCTCGGTTGTCCACGCACCTTTTTCTCGCTCTAACCACTTCTTCAATCCAGCGATCGCTGTCTTATTGGAAGCCTCAGCTTGTCCGTTGCTTTGAGGGTAGGCCACCGAGCTGAAGTGGTGCCTGATCCTGTGTTTGTCGCAGAAGTCCTGAAAAGGGCCACTCTCGAACTGTGTTCCATTGTCAGTGATGATGGTTCTGGGGATTCCGAATCGGGTGATTATATTTCTCCATATGAACCTCATCATGTCAGCATCTCGGATGTTCGCCAGTGGTTCTGCCTCGATCCACTTGGTAAAGTAATCAGTTGCAACCAACAGGTATTTGCGATTACCGGCAGCGGTGGGCAGTGGTCCCACGATGTCCATTCCCCACTGGGCGAAGGGCCAGGGACTGGTCAGAGATTTTAGTTCGCTGGCGGGCTGGTGGACCATGGGAGCGTGAAGTTGGCATTTTAGGCATTTGCGGACATATACTGCGGAGTCCTTTTGCATGTATGGCCACCAATAACCTTCCTTCATTGCTCGGAAGGCTAGAGACCTTCCTCCGACGTGGCTTCCACAGATTCCTTCATGAAGCTCGTGAAGCACTGCCTTGACATCGCCTGGGTGGACGCACCTAAGGTAGGGGCCGGAGAAAGATCTTTTATACAAGTCGCCTCCTGTGGATAAGTGAAAGCGAGAAGCTTTGACTCTTATCTGGTGGGCAGTTCTCTTATCCTCTGGGAGCGTTCCGTTCTTCAAATAGTCTCTCAAGGGATCCATCCAGCTGGGGGCTGGTTCCAATTGGAGTATTGGTTTCGCTTTGGTCAGCTCGCAGTTGGGGTAGATGCTTGGGCAACTGAGGAAATCGATAGGGATGATCCTTTTAAGGCTGGAATCAACTGCCGAGCTCAGGGCTGCTAAGGCGTCAGCGTGGCTATTTTGCCCCCTGGGAAACTGTTGGATGTTGATGTCTTCAAAGTTCGTCATTAAGTTTTTTACCAAGGAGAGGTAGGCTGCCATCCTCTCATCCTTCGCGTTATAGTCTCCACTTATCTGATTGGAAACTAGTTGCGAATCTCCGAATACCTGTAAATGCTTTGCTCCTAGAGTTTGCGCCCTTTGGAGACCTTCTATTAAGGCTTCGTATTCTGCTTCGTTGTTGGAGCCTGCAAATCCTAGCCTGATTCCTTGCTCGAGGACTGTATTTTCTGGAGTGATGAGAACAATTCCTACTCCTGCCCCCTTTGAGTTGGAGGCTCCATCAACGAATAGTTTCCAGCTTCCCCCTGTAGCCTGGTTATTTTGTTCTGTTGGCATAGGCTGGTTGATGCGTTCTTCGCCTGTGAATTCAGCTATGAAGTCAGTAAGGATTTGACCCTTGATAGATGTCCTTGGTTGAAATTGGATGTCAAATCGGTCGAGCTCGACTAACCAATTAGTAAGTCTGCCCGACAAATCCGCCTTCCTTAGGATAGCCTTGAGGGGGTGTGATGTAAGGACGATGATCGTATGAGCTTCGAAGTAATGTTTCAGTTTCCTCGAGGCCATTACTAGGGCGAATGCGAGTTTTTCCAATGGTTGGTAGCGCTGCTCGGCATCTAATAGGGTTTTGCTCGCGTAATAGACTGGATGTTGAATCCCTGTAACTTCACACATTAGCGCTGAGCTGACAGTATGGCTGGATACAGAGAGGTAGAGGTATAAAGAGTCCATTTGCTGTGGTATGACAAGAAATGGTGGGGAGCTCAGGTAGGACTTGAGCTCGTCTAATGCTCGTGAGCAACTTGAGGTCCATTCTACTGTTTTGCTGCCTTTTAGGAGTTGGAAGAAGGGCTTGCATCTCTCGGAGGATTTAGAGATGAAACGATTTAGAGCAGCGGGCATTCCAGTGAGCTTCTGTACATCGCGGATTGTTCGAGGAGGTTGCACTCGTTTGATTGCATCAATATGGTCCGGATTAGCCTCTATGCCTTGCTTGCTGACCAAATACCCAGGAAACTTTCCTGACTGGACACCGAAGGAACACTTGCTCGCGTTGAGTTTCATTCGGTACTTCCTGAGGATTTCGAAGGTACTTGATAAGTCCGAGAGGTGTTTTTCCTTCTCCTTTCTCTTGACGAGCATGTCGTCGATGTAGACCTCCATCGTGTCTCCCATTTGATTCTTGAACATTTTGGTAACTAGCCGCTGATAGGTTGCCCCTGCATTTTTTAGCCCGAAAGGCATGACCTTGTAACAGTATAAACCAACCGTTGTGATAAACGCCGTTTTGTCCTGATCTGGGGGGCAGTTCGTCGTGCCTTCTGCGCTATTGGCTTGAATGTGGGATCGACGTGCAACTGATGGCAGACCATATTGGGGTCGATTCCTGGCAGCTCATAGGGTTCCCAAGCGAAAACGTCTATGTTGCTTCTGAGTAAGGTTGATAAGTCCTTTTGCTCTTGGTTAGTGAGTGAGGTTCCGATCAGGAAGACTCTGCTATTGTCGCCCTCTTTAGCCGACACTTCTACCAGGTCCTCGACGATGCGCTCGGAGGGGAGGAGCCTGGTCTCTTCCACCCCGGGCCTTCCATATTTTAATTGCTATTTGGAAGGAATTGCACCTTCCTCCACCTTCTCGCTGGTTTGAACAGCTCTTTTCTCTGGCTTTGGTCGGATGGCCGCTATGAAGCACTTTCTCGCCATCGCCTGGTCGCCATGTATCTCCATCACTCCCCGCTCGGTGACATATTTGAGTTTCTGGTGGTAGGTCGAGGAGACTGCCTTCATTGCATGAAGCCATCCCCTGCCGAGGATGGCTTGATACAGTGAATCGATGTCGACCACCAAAAATTCGATCATCTTTGAAACATTTCCAGCGAGCACTGGCAGTACTATCTTGCCCAGAGGCATGGTCATCTTCCCAGCGAAGCCGACCAGAGGAACAGTGGTTCCCTTTAGGTCTGCGATGTTCAACTTCAATTTTCTGAACAGGTCAATGTACATTACTTCGGATGAGCTCCCTTGATCGACGAGCAACCTGTCGATATCAAAGTTGGCTATCCTGAGTGTAATGACTAAGGCATCGTGATGTGGGGTCCTTACTCCCACAAGATCTTCATCCGTGAAAACAATATGCTTGTTGTAGTTGATTTCCTCTGCTCGCTGACGTTTTCCTGCCTGTGATTTTGCTGGATCAATCTAAAAAGCTTGCATCACCGCTGTCAGCTTCTTTACCTCCATTCGAGCTGAGTTACCCTGGATTTGCTTAACATTGGATACTCCGTGGATTACTGCGAATTAGTGTCCGGCATCGTCTTCCAATACGTTGTCGGGTTTTGCCTCCTTGTGGACGGTCACTCTCTCTACCTTCTTTTCCACAAAGTCCTTCAAATGTCCGGATTGGGCCAACTCCTCGAGGTGGGACTTAAGAGCCTTGCAGTGCTCGTTCTTATGCCCTCCCTCTTTGTGGAAGGTGCATCTCAGTGCATTGTTTCTTTTCGAGGGGTCTCCTCCCATTTTCCGGGGCCATTTGATGAACGGATCATCCTTGATCTTTGCGAGAATTTTATAAATTGGTTCTTTGAAGACGGTGTTGACCGCTTGGAATGATTTTGCAACGTCAGGGTTCCCACCGTTTTTGGAGACATTCTTGCTCCCACTCTTTCCTCCTTTTTTCTGGTTATCAACTTTCTCACATCCCTTGGTAGCGAGCTTGGCTCGACCGTTTTCTCCTATGTTAAGGCGGGTGACATCTTCCACCTTTGCGTATTTCTCAATTCGGGCCATCAGGTCATCAATGGTTGTAGCTTCCTTCTTTGTCAAGGATTGGTAAAGGAGGGAAGAGCTAAGTAGCCCAATTTTGAATGAAGCCACTGCCACTTCTTCCACGCAGTCCTCGACCTCGTTGAATAACTCCCAATACCTCTTCGCGTAGTCTCGCAGTGTCTCCTGAGGCGTTTTCTTCATTGTTAATAGAGCATCCATCCTTTTGGGATGGGAGCTGCTGGTGATGAACCGAGCCGTAAAGAGCTCGACCAGGGATTTGAAATTCCTGATGGATCGGTGAGGGAGTCTCTCGAACCATTTCTGGGCCACGTCATGAAGGCTCGAGGGGAATATACGGCACATCAGTGCATCTCGGTGATTCCAGAGGGTCATAGCCTGCCGATACTGCCTGACATGATCAATGGGATCAGTCTTCCCGTCGTAAATCTTGAACCTTGGAATGGCAAACTTCTTGGGGGCCTCTTCTTCTTCGATTTCCCTCGTGAAGGGTGATTTCATCTGGGTCTTGAGGGCTCTCCTGGCGAGTTCTCTGGTCGACCTGGTGCCGCAGTGAGCTGGATGTTGGTCCATCTCTCTGCGGACTAGGTTCCGTATGTTGTCGTCGCTGCGAGCAGGGCTCTGGTAGCGGTGAGCTTGTCTTAGTTGTTCACGGAGGTCGTCGTCTGAGTCGCCACCTTCGTTCTGTTGATATTGCCGCCTAGGGCTCCTTCCTCGGCTGCGAGATTTGCTCGCCTGCGGGCTAGGAGTGCGATAGGGGCATCTCCTGGTATCAGGACGTAATTCCTTTTCTAGTTTTTCCAGTCTTCTTTTCAGGCGAGCATTCTCAGCCTCATATCTGCGAGAAGACTCCCTCTGCTCGTGGAGCCTTGCTTCGTATGCATCGATCAATCTAGATATCTGCGTGGAGCTTGCTGGTCCTTGACTTTCTTCTGAGGCGGGCCTTTCTAAGCGAGCCCCTTGATCTGAACGTCGGACTTCAGACCTAATCCTGCGGGGAGCAGGTGGCTCCTGAATGTCTCCTGCTTGAGGAGCGTTGCTGCTGTGACCAGACATCTTAGGTTTTTACTTGGTGTGGGCTCTTCTCAGGGAAAGATGAACGCTTCCCACAGACGGCGCCAATTGTGGTGACAATTATTATGCAACACAAATAAATATGAAAGAGGTAACAATCCAAGAAAAGATAAATAAAATGCCAATCACACAACAACGGGTATACGTGGTTCAACAAAGATGTGCCTACCTCCACGATGGTGCAGTCAGTGTTATTTCTCTATATAATGAAGAATAAGTACAGAGAATACAGCTTGTCCTTTGCCCCGGACTTAGGGTTTAATTTATACATGTATATGTTGGAGTAGTGGGGGTGATGGGTTCCTCCTTATTAGCCATCTCCCCTACATGGGATCGCGTTCTCCAACAACTTCTCTTCATGGGATCGTGGGGTGATCGGATCAATACAAAAGGTGATGGGCCTGGGCTTTGGTCCGCTAAAGAGAGGCTACTCGTCCAGGCCTATGATGCTAAATTCAGGGTACCCACAACAGCCTTGGCCAAAACTTGCCAAGTCTACATTTTTTTGTTTCAAAAACTCAAAAAACATGCTCATAAGTCTCATACATGCCATTAGAGCTGTTATGGGTGAGCTAGTCTTCCCTCCCGGAGGAGCGGGTACCTTAGCTCCGATCACCACCACATCCTCCTGGGTGGTCTGGTCACTTTGAGTTTCATTTTTAGATGGAATGTCTTTAAAAACTAGCGGCTTAGAAATGTTGAAACCTTATTTGTCCATTAAAGAAAGAATACCTCCCTGTCGGAGTCGCCAAATGTAAGAGAGTAGTCTGACTGGGGTCTGATAGGATACTGAATTGGGTGAGGCAAGAACCACTCCAATGGACGCTACCTTTAAGGTTCTCAAGAACTTCTGGAGTAGCTTATAGTAAAAACTTCTCATTTTGGTAAAATTGGAACTCAAGCTGGAGCTCACTCCCTACAAGAAGATGAACTTCACAACAATAATAGTAACTTTTCTCTAGAGGAACTCCTGATTTTTATGCCTGTCAGTAGGAGTGAAAGAACAAGGCACTTAGAACTTAGAGAGAGAGAGCAGGGAGAGAATACCAGGAGTTTCTTGTGTGATTTTGACAGAGTAATAGAGTAACTTGAGTTTTTTTCTATATTCTTGACCTTGCCCAGGGTCCTATTTATACTTGGGCACTAGGGATGAGTTAGCACTTTTGGGCGCCAAAATTGAGAGGGTTAATGAAGGACAAGGTCTTAAATGTACCATTTGTCCCTACCTATGTGAAGCCGCCTATCCCCTCTGACAGGTGCCACCTGGTGCAAACCAAAGTTAAAAATCAAATATGTCTCCCAATGGAGACAAAATATCTTATTTGGTAAATATCTTTTAAAATGGTAAATTTTTGTACAAACTTTGTAAACTTGAGATAGGAGGCCTTGAGGACCACCTCCTTTAAAACTATTAATCTTGAGGGGGGGGGGGGGGGGGCTGGAGGATGCCTCTCCTCTAAAATCAGTTTTTTAAAAGTTCATTCCTTGTGAGCAGCCCTTTGGTTGCTCACTTCACTTTTGTCTAAGTGTGAGCTGTGTGTGGTCTTGAGTAACTACTAGTGTCTCCATACTAGTATTCTCTCAATCCTAAAGTGCTAAGTGGTTGAGATTTCCCAATAAACCTTGTTCCTCAACCGCCAAACCAAAACTCCCAAGAGATCCCAACTGGGCTATTTGAGCCATGCCTTCTCAACTAGGCTACCTGTACAAGAAAGTAAGTGTTAGTACTTTTAATTTCTTTTAAAAAATAATATTTCATGATTAGGGGTTGCTCATGGGATCCCCTTCCTCATCCTGGCCTATTTTCTGGAGACTGGGGGACCTTGAGGGTTCCACATTCAATATTTTTTAGAAGTCGAGAGAGAGGATATTGACTACTCCTTACCCCAACTTTTTTTGGCTATTAAGGGAGAGGACCTTGACTTCTCCTCTCCCAAACATTTTTTTGGCATTTGAGGGACCTTGGAGGTTCCACGTCCCATATATTATCTTGCAGTTGAGGGAGGGGAGCCTTGAGGGTTCCGCGCCCGAATATTTTCTTGCAGTTGAGGGAGGGGAGCCTTAAGGGTTCCATGCCCAAACTTTTTCTTGCAGTTGAGGGACCTTGGGGGTTCTGTGTACCATATATTTTCTCTGCAGTTGAGGGACCTTGGAGTTCCGCGCCCCATATATTTTCTCTGCAGTTGAGGGACCCTGGGGGTTCCTCGTCCCATATATTTTTTTCTGCAGTTGAGGGACCCTTGGGGTTTCGTGTGCCATATTTTCCTAAGGCTGGGGGGAGAGGGTCTTCGATGGACCCTCACCCTCAAATATAGTGGACTAGCTTGAAACACCCTTCTAAAAACCTTAATATTTTGACACAACCTTATATTAACTCACAAGAACATAACAATTCTAACTTTACTCCATTATCTTCTTTTCTCACTAAACACTCACCCTTACAAAAACTCATAAGGTGACTATCATCATAAAGTTAACTTATGCTAATGAGATTAGTTGTAAGACCTTGAACATAGAGTACATTATGAAGTAATGCTCTCTAAAACTCTCACCGTAACCTTACCACTCACACTAGATTTCTTTCCATTCCAAAAACTGACTAAAACTCATTTATAATTGAAATAAATATAGTGTGAGTGGTAAAGTAAACTTATTATTTGTATCCCCGTCATGGGTCATGAGTAAACACTATTAAAGTAATAATTGATAGAGTTTGAGGCTTTAAGATCCATGATGATCACACAACAATTATGATTGTCCTTTTTAATCCATTTAGGCTTTGATTGAGAACCCTTTCTCAACTAACTCACATCTTTTTTGAGTTTATTAAGTTCACTATCATGTATCACATTAAAATCATTTCTCCTTGAGAACTTAGTGTTAGAATCTTACTCATCTTTCTGAATTTTGTAACAATAGTGCTCAAACATCCTCTGATGAAGCAATAGGAACATTTTTAGCTTTGAAAAGGTTTTCGATAAAAAATCATGTTTCTTTTGAAAAATCGTTATTCTCTTTGCTTTTGAAAACCTTTTCCTTTTTCAAATGATTTTCATGATGCCTAAAGTGAGGATTTGGATTTTTCGATAACTTATCTTAGATTCTCTTGCATTTAATCTCTTTGAACAAATTTAGGTCAGTTGAGTTGAATATCCTTTTCACCTTTCACAACATGCACTTTTGCCTTTTTATTTTGCAAAACATTCTTCTCATGTTCTTTTACTTTTGGAGAAATATTTTCATTTTATTTAAGAACATTCGTCTTTTCATGCACAAAAGTGGTAGATGTATAATGTATTTGAAACAACATTGAATGAGTAAAATAAAAGACCTTTCTTTCCATTTTCTATCATAGACTTATTAAATAACATCCTGGTCATTTTTTCAAACATATCCTCTAAAGAAAGATTTACTTTCATGGCATTTGACAAATCACTTTTAAGATAAATCACTTTTTTTATTTTCCTTTTCTTTGATTTAAAAGTTTTTGCACTATTTCTCAAGTTTACAATTCATTTCAAGGAGATCAGACTTTTGATTCCTAAAGAATAATTTTGTTCATTCACACGATTTAACTCAAGTTTGAGTTGAAAAATCATTTCATCTTTCTCTTTTTATAAATCACTTTCTTCTTCAAAAACATTGATTTTGTTCCTCATTTTAAAGTTTGATTTCTTCAATTTTAATATTTTATGAAATAGCTAGTTATAACCATGATTGATCTCACTCAACTCTTTGTCATCACTCATTACATTTTCATCAAGTGTAATTTCATAACTAGACTCACTCAGAGCATGTGAAGTGTTCTTAGATATAGATGAACATGAACATGAATGCATATTTTTAGGGGTGGACAAAAAAAAGACCGACCCGAATGGACCGAACCGGACCGAACCGAAAATTAAGGCTATTTTGAAACCGGTCCGAAAATCGGTTCACAAAACCTAAAAACCGATTAAACCGGCCCGGTCCGCGGTCCACTATATTAAAAGACCGATTTGGACCGGACCGGACCGATTGCGATATATATATAATAAAAATAATGTTATTGTGTTTCTTATGTATAGTTTTTGAATTAATGTATTTAACTTATGAATTTAATTTGGAACATTTTATATATGTATAGACATTTTTTTATTTGGGTTAAAAAAACCCATATAAATATCACTTGGATTTTCGAGTATTATTTTTTTGTATATATATTTGTGAGAAAAATAGATAAAAAATTCATAAAATGTACATATATATAAAATAGGGTCAGGACCGAATTTTACCCCGGACCGGACCGAAAAAAGCCTGGACCGAATTAGTAGGTTAATCGAATTAATCGGTCCGGTCTCGGTCCAAAAAATTTGAGGACCGAATATTCGGTTCGGTCCAAAAAATAGGCAAAACCCGGACCGGACCGGACCGTGCCCACCCCTACATATTTTCCAAAATTACACCTAAAGCATATAAATCTCAAATATCCATAAAGATATGCAAACAAACAAACACACAAACAAAAATGGAGGATCAACTCAGGATGTTAAGCCTAGAATGGGCAACATTTATCTAATACCAATTGAGAATGTAAGTGTGTGAACACTAGTAATAAATGTAGAGGGGGTGAATAGGTTTTTAATTCCATTTTGCGCAAATTTAAAATTATGTGATAATTAAAGACTTAGATCTAAGTCATTTCACTTTTAGAAATTATATCTAAACGAAATAATAATCAAGTAATCACAATTAATCAATCCAAATGCAAATAAATTGTACAGATGAATTTATACGAGGAAAAAACCCAAACTATGGGTAAAAAAACCTCGGTGTGACCAAGTTTCTCATTATATTTGAAAAGAAATTTTACAAAATGCAAGAAGATAATTATCTTTAGTGCGCTCATAAGAAATTACATATGAACATCGAGATTTTCCCCCGTTTGAATAAGAAATCCAATCGAATTTCGATCGATTTAACATGAAATTTTATTCTTAATTATCAATCCATACCATGATTTAAGTCTAAGATATCTCGAGCTCCTCCTTTTAGATCTCAGAGTATCGATAATGTGAATTTAAGTAGATTTGGATGTTAAGAATGACTAATTGTGGATTGATCTTCTCAAAACGTTTATAATAAATAAATATAGGTTTAGTTATAGAAATATCACCGCAAATGGTTTGAACACTCAATTTCAAATTAGAGAAGCAAAATGTTGCTTAGAAAATGAAAATATCATCATAATAAGTATATTTTAAAGTGAGGAAGAATATAAAAAGAAATGGAGGAAATAAGGTCTATTTATACAAAAAGTTTAAAAACATCTCCGCCATGCATACGGGGAAAGTATAGACATGAACATGATTTTAGATAGTGTGTGTAGACACCCCATCCTAAGATCCCCCCTAATCACCGCCTTAGGTCCCTAGCACTTCACTCGTTCACCGTAGACCCTAGGTCATACTTTTAGTACCGATTTAAAGGCCACCGGGAACTCTCGGGCCCTATTTAAATCCGATCAACTTTCTCATCTGAGTGGAAGCTCAATGAATTTTAAAAGGGTTCTAAATCCCCTTTCCAACAATCTAACCCATGTATGAATCGGACTTACGATTCGAATGAACGGTCCGTTTCACCATTGAAAACTAATCTGGAGCCTTCGGGCACTCCTGAACCCATTTGACTCAGATCAACTTTCTCACCTGAGCAGAAGCTTAATGAATCTTCGAAGGGCTATTAATGCCCTTTTAAAAATCCCCTTCGTGAGAAAATCATCTTTACGATTCGGATGAATGGTCCCTTTGACTATCGAAAACTGATTTGAAGGCTAACAGGTGCTCCCAATTCCCATTTGACTCCGGTTAACTCCCCATCTTGAGTGAAACTCAATGAATATTCTAAGGTCTCCAAATCACCTTTCCAATGATCTGGCCTGTGCGCGAATTGGCCTTATGCTACGAACGAACAACCTATATTACTTTAAAGAGTCATCGAGCGCTTTCGAGCCCCAGTTGACCTCAGTCAACTCCCCGAGTTGAATGAAGCTGAATGAAATCGTGAAGGACATGGAGAACCCTTTATAACAGACCATCCCGTTCGTGAATCGGCCTTATGGTTCAAACGAACGATCCGTTTTCCTCCGAAAAACTTCATGTTTAGTGGCCAATGAGCATTTTCGAGCCATGTTTGACCTCGGTTAACTCCCGGACCTGGGAGTGGCTCAATGGATTCTTATAGTCCTATAAATACACATTCCAATGGTCCACCCCTGTACAATTATGACTTACTATTTTCTTTTCATGACCAGTTTTTTTAACAATCTGTCCCAGACTGTTGAATGGCACCCTCAAGACCCTGCCTATCATCAGTGTGTCTGGGGTTCTGTGCTGATAGGAAGGTCCAAGATCATGCCGATCATCACCCCCTTGGCCCTATTAATAAATGTCATGACCTCACTTTGAAAATGTAAAATGCTTGGTGCGATATTGATTTAAATGGATTCATAAATTTCTAAATCGAACTTATTTAATTAGATGTCTACATTTGCTCAAACCAAACTTTAATTTTATTCAGCCCCTAAACATGCATCTACATGTCAAATCAAATCAATAAATTAACCAAACGATGATAAAGCTGACAAACACATATTACATGAAAAAAACCTATGATGTAATTTTTTTTTATTTTGTAAGGACACAAATTTCCAATTGAGTCCATATATAGTTTTGGCTCAATTCCGGACAAAAACATTTATTCATAGGATAGTATTTATTGTAATATTCTCAAGCCTATGAAGTGTATGTTGAAGACGTAGCGGCAAAGAATTTAAAGCTTCATCAAAATGCCGGTTTGCGTGCCTCGTTTCTACATCATCAACTAAGGTTCCATGCTCCCAAGGTATGAATGTAATTATATGTATATAGGAGCTTGGAACAATATGTATTGGGTGTTAGGTGAAATAAAAACTGCATTTTATTTTAGAAAGAATCAATTACAAATTTAAAAATAAGTATATAAAAGTTTCTGGGCCAAAATCGAATTTTTCAATCTTTCTGGTCGTTCGTTAGAAGTCTCGTTCGAACGAGTTTTTTCGTTCGAACCAGATTTCGTTCGAACGAGTTTTGTCGTTCGAACCTGTTTCATTCGAACGAGTTTTGTCGTTCGAACCAGGTTCGTTCGAACGAGTTTGCCAACGACCCTAATCTGGTCAGTCGTTCGATATGTCGTTCGATATGTCGTTCGAACGAGTTTTCATTCTAACGAGATTCTAACGAGCCCAGGCTGGTCGCTCGTTAGAAGTCTCGTTCGAACGAGAGTCAAGTTCGTTCGAACGAGACGTCAGGCGGGAACGGTTTTGAGCAGTTTTTGGCAGTTTTTTCCCCACTTCTCCACTTGGTTTTCAACCAACTTTTTCATGCATTATTATGTGCGGGAAACACATTTTCCAAGACAACTTTTCCATTCCATATCCATCTCTTAGAGAGAGTTTGAGAGAAAATTTATTTAAGGAAAATGTTCAAGTTTTGAGTGTTAATTTTTAATGAAAAATTCATACACACTCTAGTTTACACCCAATAATTGTTTATCCAAGTTTCTAAATTTATATCAATTGCTTGGAATTTTTGGCACCGGTTTTCTCTACCGAATTCAAGAGACGTTTCGGGTTTGCTTCTACACCCCATCACAAAGAAGACTTTTGTTGAGATTCTACCCACAAGGAGAAAGGCTCCATGCTTGGGTGACGGTGACCATATAACGTCCCATCGGTGTATTCCGAGACCACGGTGGAGCTCCGTTGGTTATCCGCTAATTGGAGGTTGATACAAGAAGGAGCATCACGGCTTGAGAGGGTTCGAGTTTAGGAAGTAAGTCTTTTGTCTTGTATTTTGTAATACCGTTTTTAGTGGATTTGAGTCTAGGGCCGTCCCGAGGTTTTTTCCCGTTAGTGGGTTTTTCCTCGTACATCGCGGTGTAGTGTGACATTGTTTATTTTTATCTTGCACAGAATTAGAACGCATGCTTTAGGTTTAATTCAAGATAAAATACGGTTTAATTATTACACTAATTTAATTTGGGACTTCAATTAAATATTGGGTAAAATTGGTTTATTCAAGTCACTTGCATTAATTTGGTTTCGCCTAACTTTGGATAATTGTTAATTATGACTTAGGCAAATTCTAGGACTTGAATTATGTTTTAATTTGTTTCTTAAGATATTAAAACTCTGCCTTGTTTATTTGTTGAACCATCTCAACGCTTCCGCATTTTTTAAAAAGGAAATTGTGTTTTATTTTAATTGGGACAACTTGGTCCTTCATATTTCCACTATAATTTATAAAAATTCGTTTTACATGGATTATAATGAAAATACAATTGACATACGACATAACCGCGGGTGTCGGTTTGTAGTCGTCAGCCTAGGAACACCGCAACACTCCCCATGACATGTAGTCGATCAACACAGTACCTCCCGCAAGTGTCACCTATTATCAGCCCAGTGCCTTACAAGATACCTAGTATAGTAGCATAAACTCCTAACAAATATATCTTGGGTTCCAAAAAACAACTGACACAAAAGCAATTGGGATTTGTGAATTATAAAACAAAAGCTTTGAACCCTTTAAATTATTGGAGAAGAAAACAAACACTCAAAATTATATCCTGATAAAAATAGTGTTTCTCCACGTCTAAAACCAATAGCCTGACACCTAATATATGGCAACATTTAAAGCGGTGATGTGTCAAACTAAAAGTCCTTGTCGTTCGAACAACAGACAGTGTCGTTTGAGCGAGACAGCATGTCGTTTGAATGAGATACGTTGTCGTTTGAAGGACAGTGACACTGATCCCAAAAGGTTTTCAGACTTTGAAAATAGTTGGAAACCTTAAAAAGTAAAACTATTTACGGGATAAAAAAACTTTTATAAAATCCATTTATAAAAAAATCATAAAATATCTTTTAGAAAAATATCCGAACACTTTTAATATGAAATGTAAATGGAACTTAAACATAATTTTACCAAAATCATCTTGTTGGGCATGTATGTTGAAGTCCACTTGAAATTCGGATCCATCTTTTTTAGAGGTTAGCTTCCTCAATCCTTCGACGATTGTATATGACATAATTAATTGTGGCGGACAATGTCCTCACAAATCTCCCCCTATGTCTATGCCGGCACAAAATAAAAAATATCCAAATTATCAACAAAAATTGAACTATACAAATCTACCCTCCCAAAGAAAAAAGTGGAAAGATAAAATGACAAGTCTTCAAACATTGGTTCCACAATTAACTTTTCAAAGCTTCATGTTTTTCTCATAACGGTGTGTAACCCAAAAATCTTCAATTGTACCTACACACATGAGACAAAGCAAATACCTCCTGACGTATCGAGTTTGAAATGATATAAAGCATAAACATGAAAGCATAATAAAATCTCCCCCATACATAAACTCCCCCATAAAGTCATAATTCGTTCTTCCCCTTTTTATTTGTCTAAAATAAATACGAAAAAGAATAAACAATATAAATCAAATCGGGATGTCTCGGTAAACAAAGGCAAACAAACTATTTTTTATTTTTTTAGATTTTTTCATACGAAAAAGAAAAAAATGATGTTATAAAAATCCCACACCATGAATTTTCACTAAGATAACCAAATCGTGGAAACGGAATGAATGGGTGTGAACAAGTTCGATAGGAAAATCGACTCAATCATGACATGTGTGCAAGATGCATAAGTGTATTCCTAATGAATGAACATCAAAATAGTCTTTATGTGTAAAATTATTTAATTTAGATGACATCATATTAATCATATCAACAAATCAAAGTATAAATGATTTCCACACCAATAACGTCCAAAACTATGAAAAAGCATTACATGACTTTCAAGGACGTGCAAATCGCTTTAAATTCCATCCAAATTCCCTCGTTAAAAGATGATGCTTTTTATTTTTCTTATGAGGTGACGAAGCAAAAAACTATTGGCCCATTTTTGGCATATAATTCTTTTTATTTCCTTTCAATTTTTTCGGGATTTTTTAAACCTCATTGGACCTCCGATAATTTTCAATTCCTCACTTTTTTAGGTCCATTTAAACGGTGGCTTTATCGCAAAGGAAAAAATAAAATACCTTTCGTATCCCTTTTCTGTTTTTCAAAATAAATCACACAAACCTACAAACAGTTTAAATCATGCACTACTTTTTGTCAAGTTTTATCGCATTTGGTTCGCTGCATAGACAAAATTGAGATGGAAACACTCAACCAACATGTGATAGACAAGCATAAAAGTCAAGCAAATCCGTGCTTGTGTGAAATAAAGTACAAATGAGTCAAATATGTAGGTAGCAACGCTATATCATCTTAAAGACTTCAAACTTTGTAAATCACATGAATGACACAACATATTATCTCAAAACACTATCAAATAGTCACATGGATATGGAATGAAATTGTGACTCGGTCATCCCAAGTGTCTATCCATAACTGGTGTAAAACAAAATATAAAATTCTTTGGATTTTTCTTTTAAAAAATATATCAAAATAAAATCTTTTTGTATTTTTCGAATATGATCCAGAAATATATGAATGGGTAGATAAAAATTATACATGTCATAACACTAGCAAACTTACATCATGAATCACAACTAGTGTATGATAAACAAGCAAACACAATCATCTATATGATATGGCAAGAGAAGAATCATGTGCAAGCAACGGAGAATCAACTAGTCTCACATCTAGTGCCTCTAAAGGTGATTTCCTAACCTAAATGGTGTGCATCGACGCGCGGCGACTTTGGGAACTATGAAAAACACTAGACTTCAACTTCCTAGGACTTTTTCGAAGATCGAAACAAAAACACCTAAGGTGACCTTTCCTACCACAATATGAATATGTGTTAACGGGTGGAACGACACCTATGGGTTGACGTTTTCTACTGTCCTTGGAAATGATTGACCCTCTAAAACAAACTATGGTCTTGGCTATAACACTCGAAGCTTGAGACCCAGACGAGACATTACCATCACTACACAAATTACTCGAGTCTTTCAAATCATTTTTCATCTTCAAAATTTTAGACTCAATCAAAGAATTAGACTCTTCCAATTTTACGAACTCCTTTTTCAAATCATCAATCAAACCTAAAAGTTTATCTTGCTCACTTTCAATTAAAATAAATTTATTCCTAAGAAACATAAATTAAACTATTATCCTCAATGGCACAAATAGGAACCCTAGAATTTTTTAAGTCCTCCAACTCTTTTTCTAAAACTAGGACTCTATCATCACTCTCCTTTTTGGGCAATTTCCAAGCATTGAATTCCTGTTCCAAAGAAATAAATTTCTCACGATAAAAATCTCTTTGATTTTTAACCGTTTGCAAAAGATCCATCGCGGATTCAAAACGAGAATTTTCTTTTTTCAAAACTTCAATTCTTTTCGCAAACGTCAAATTCAAACTATTTAAATTGTTAAAACTTTGACTTGTTTCAATAGGAGAGGGCATCCAATTACATAAGTGTTCCATCGAAAAAGTTACGATTTTTCACAAAACAATTTTTTTTAGAAATGAGTATCACACAATTTATGCAGAAAACTAGGAATACAAAATAAAATAGTGTAACCTGCTCTGATACCAATTTGTAAAATGCCGTGTGCGATATTAATTTAAATGGATTCGTAAATTTCTAAATCGAACTTATTTAATTTTATGTCTAAATTTGATCAAACCAAACTTTAATTTTATCCATCCCCTAAACATGCATCTACGTGTCAAATCAAATCAATAAATTAACCAAGCGATGATAAAGCTGACAAATAAAGATTTCAGGAAAAAAAACCTTTCGGGTAAAAACCTTTTTATTTCCACTATAATTTGTAAAATTCGATTTACACGGATTATAATGAAAATACAATTGACATACAAAATACCCGCAGGTATCGGTTCGTAGTCATCAGCCCAGGAACACCGCAACACTCCCTATAACACGCAGTCAATCAGCCCACTCCCTCCCACAAGTGGTACCTATTATCAGCCCATTATCTTCCAAGGCACCTAATGTAGCAGCATGAACGCCCAGCAAATATGTCTTGGGTTTCACAAAACAACTCACACAAAAGTAGTTGGGATTTTTTAATTGTAAAACAAAAGTTTTTGAACCCTTTAAATTGTTGGAGATGTAAACAAATGCTCAAAATTGTATTATGTTAAAATTAGTGTTTCTCCACACCTAAAACCAACAACCTGACACCTAATATATAGCAGAATTTAAGGCGGTGACGTGTCAAACTAAAAGTCCTTATCATTCGAACGACAAACGATGTCGTTTGAGCGAGATAAAATCTCATTCTATCGAGATACACCGTCATTTGAAGGACAGTGGCACTGATCCCAAAAAGTCTTCAGAGTTTGAAAATAGTTGGAAACCTTAAAAAGTAAAACTGTTTACGGGATAAAAAAAACTTTTATGTAAAAAATCTTTTATAAGAAAATATTTTTATAAAAACCATTTATAAAAAAATTCATAAAATATCTTTTAGAAAAATATCTCAACCCTTTTAATATGAAATGTAAATGGAACTTAAATATAATTTTACCAAAATCATCTTCTTAGGCATGAATGTTGAAGTCCACTTGAAATTCAGATCCGTATTTTGTAGATGTTAGCTTCCTCAATCCTTCGACAACTTGTAGCAGTATTAGACATAATTAATTTTGACAGACAATGTCCGTACAGAAAAGCACCCCTGAACATCCCTATCAGTAATTCCGAGAACATTCTCTCAAATTCAGAGTTGTTCACTTCCTAAAAAGCCCATTTCCACCTTCCATTCAATCTTCTTCACACTTCATTTCGTAAATTCCCCCTACCTTTTCATACCACCTTCATTCCACTGCAAGATCAGCATATCTATCCTCAACATCAATATCAAGCATTCATAAGGAGGTCCAGTTCTCTACCAGTCTTTCTGATTCTCTTATATGTATTAGTTGCTTTATTTATACTTTAGCACTTTATTCATTACATCACATACATTAATCCCAAACCTTTATTACTAGTAATTGCACATGCTCTATTTTCATAAAAAAAGACAAAAATAAGAAATAGAGAGTTTATCTATAAATTCCAAAAGGGGGATTCTCATCTCACATCATCACTTTTAAAACACATTTCTCTCTATACGCACACATAAAAGAAATCCCCCGTTTGCATTTATGGATTAAACCCCACCTTATGTTATCTTCGTACTTCGTGGATTTTGATGTTCCACTGAATATGGCAGAGGTATTTATGAATATAGTTGGGCTTATGTTATACCCAGGAAGAATTTGGTTTTGGTTTTGAGGCTTGAGGTGGTTTGGTTGTGGAGAATTTAAATTTTTTATTTTTTTTAAAACAGGAAACACCTTTGAGCAATTGGCGCTCAAAACTTATGATTTTTTGAAAATGATCATTGCATTAGAGCTCTTGAGTTCCTAAGGAGCCATTTTCTCGCTTTGAAACTGGTTCAAACTCAAGGAATCAAATTCCACCATTGAAGCTCAAGCTTTAATGAAGGGTTTTCTGGTTTCTTTGCACAAAGGAGATTTTGGATGTAAAATCTCTACTATTTTGATTGATATGTGTATAATATCAACACAGAAAATAGTTGGAATTGAAAGAATGAAGTAAAATGCACAAAGTGATAGAATACTTATTTAGAGGGAAATTTTTGAATTTTGGATAGGCTTGAGAGATGGTATGTGGTGCTTATGATTGTGGGGAATTTATCGTGTAGGAGGAGGATGTATTGGATCATTTGGGAGGTGGATTCTTCCCAATTTTAAGAAGATAACTTAATAGGAAATTGAACTTTACATGTAAGAATGATGTTTTCATGTGTTTTTGGACTATTCTGCCAATGTGAAGGCTAATGTAGTGAGGGTGGAATGTGAAAATATTAGTTGTTTATTTTTTAGTCCTTGGTTGGAAGTGTATATACTTATTTGGTTCAAAATAGGGAACTTTTATAAAGTTTAGGGGCATTTGTGTAATTTTAAGGAAATATAAGGTTTGAATTTACAATTTATAGTTAGTTAAAGTCTAGATTTGATTTAAGGTTTGGGTCTAGGAGTTAAGTGTAGGCCAAGTTATATTTATTTAAGAAGTTCAAGCATTATATTAGAAATTTAAATACTTTAAGGGGTACTTAGGAAATTTAGTAAAGTTATAGGTTTAATAGAGTTATTTTATTCTTATTTAGGATACTTTTGAATTTTCATATTCTATGAGGGGTAAAGTAATAATTGTAGGGGACTAGGGTTATTAATTAACTTGATTCAAAATTACGGATGCTACATCTTGACCTCATTACTCGCTCTTTGGGTTTTTTATGCAGGTCTGGATCGTCTTCTGAATTTTCATCCCAACCTTGTTTATTCTCATCCACCTTCCTATAAGGGGACCCTAATTGTTGTCTCATTAGTTTTTTCTCTTTGTTCCTATAATATCTACCACCTTTGTCAACAAACATCGTGAATTTTCCTCATTTGATGAGAATCTCAGTCTCGTTCTTCAAAGCCAGGAATTTATCCATGTTGTGGTCATAATCTTAATGGATTTCATAGTACTTTATTTTATACCTCTTGTTAGGAGGATGTCTGACACAGTCTTTTCTTCTCGTCCTCAGTTTTCAGTTGAGCTTTCTTCTAGAAGAGTTTGCTCAAATTTGGTCGATGTCTGAGAATTCATCCCTTTGTGTTTCCTATTTATTCCTATTAATGATCCTTAAGCCCCCTGTATTGGTAGGCTCTTATAACTTTTAGTCCTAGTCGGTCAAATGGGTACCCTCTGCTAAGCCTCTCTAATATGCTTGGTTGTTTATAGGATTAAGTCTATTGATCATCATATCCACCTGTTCTGATGGTGGATGTGGGTTCTGGAAGATAATAACTATCATCGCATTCGAATCCAATGTGCTTGGAGTTTTTAGCTTCTCTGTGAAAACCCAAATCTAGTCGTGTGGATATTTCTATATCCCTCTTGTAGTACATTTGCTATATGTCTCTATGTGGGGCCGATGGAGTCATTTCTTACCTTCGATCAAGGTTTTTACCCTTTGTTCGGATAATGAGGCTCTTTTCAAGCCTCCTTTTCCTAATTAGGATGATTTATATCAACTGCCTGATGCTCTCTTGCATGGCCTCTTGGAGGTTCTTTTTAAGCCTCATGTTCTTGGTTAGGATCATTTATATCAACTGTATGATGCTCTCCTGCACGGCCTCTAGCCAAGTATTGTAATATTCCCTGTATGTCACCCAGGCCTATAGACGTGGAAGGCAAAGATTCCTTAGTAGCTCTACTACTTTCTGGATTTTTTCCCATTTTCATGTAATCCATAGAAAAATAGAGTATGTCAATCCAAAGAGCAGGGAGATGAAAAGAGTTACAGTAAAAGTGGGTCTAGAGTGGAAAGAACTAAGTCTGATGATGGATCCAAAGAATGAAAGACGATTTGCATGGAAAATTGTAAGAAAATGACTAAAACCTTAATGAAATAGGGATGAATCGAGTTGAGATTTATCATTGTCTCAGGAATGAATATCCTAGAGTTTTAATAAAAAAATAAAGGTAAAAAGTAATGATAGGCTTGTCAATCGTTCCCACAGGCGGAGCCAATATGTTATTGTCTAAAAAGGGTGTATGAATTAGGGCTTTAGCTTAAGTACACTAATCTTAAACTATATCAGATAAGAGACGTATATCAAAGTTATACTAATCTAGAAAAATTATTATAGAGAAAAGATGAGAGCCCAAGATGGTGCATATGTCCACAAATGTAATAGTTATTGTATTAGTTTCAGTGGGTGATAGCCATGGATGGAGTGTGGTTATAAGCTCTCGTGTTCGTTTTATGTTTTAGCAGCATAACCTTAGGAAAATAGCTTTCTAACCTCTTTATAAGGGATTTCGTGCCATATTTATATGTTTAGTTAATGGAGATAAAAAAAATACCGGGTGACAGGTGTCATGCCTTTATAGGTAAGGAAGGTACACCTTTATATGCATTGGGGAGTGGATAGATAAAAACACATGTTATCCTCCAATAGTAGAGGAATAGAAAAATATAAGTCCCACACTCGTGTTTGGTTAGTGTTGTTGACATCACCTTATCCTTTGGCTAATGCCTATCTTAACGATGTTAAGTGATGGCACTCAAACAGTCAAGGATATGATTAGGTCGAACACCTTTATACCTGAGTCGACATCCCTATAGTTGATTAGTTGTTAATGCGGGCCAACCCTATTATTTACCCTTAATGAGGGACACATGTAATCTTCAGAAAGTTCTACAAGGTGTTCCACGTTTAGGGTAAAAAAGTGATTATAGAATTCCTAAACTAGTTGAAACTTGGAGTGAGGATGAGCATAAACTGTCCAACTATAATTCACGTGGTCTGAATGCTTTGTTATGTGCGCTAAGTTATATCGTATTATGACGTATGAAACGTCTAAAGATGATTGGGACATACTCCAACTCACTCATAAGGGTAATAGTGCTGTCAAGGCTTCCAAGCTCCAAAACCTAACCACTTATTTTGAAATCATTAGGATGGAGGAGAGTGAATTGTTTGATGAGTTCTATGCTAGACTATTCGATATTGTGAACTCATCATATAAATTGGGAGAGAGAGAGTACCCTAAACTCGTGTAGTGATGAAAATCATAAGGTCCTTACTAAAAAGATTTAATTTAAAAGTGACAGTTTTGAATTCTTTGGGTACTTTGGACTCTACAAAACTCGAACAGATTGTAGATGATCTTCAAACTTATGAGCTTGACATGTTTTCTGCTATAAAAATGAAGAAATATAAGTTCATTATTTTTAAAGGCTAAAATGAGGAAACATGTGTTTTGAATGATGAGTCTTACATCGATTTTAATGGTATGGTCATATTTGGAAAAAAGTTTAAGAAATTTCTCGAGTTTAAAAAATGATCGAAAAATTAAACGAACGTTGAGAAAATCAACTTTAACAAGGATATAAAATTACCTAAAAATTGTAATGATAATTTTAAGAGGGATTAGTACGATAGATTCTTTGGGTATGAGGCTTATGGTAATAGGGAAGTGTCCCACTACACTAAGGCAAGAGGGAAAGAAACCAACTGCATACAATGCTACCATTAATGATAGTGAACCAGAAGGGGAACCTAATTCCCCCATTGAGCGTAACTACACTGCGTTCATAGCTTTTCATGTGAGCCTTGGTGAAAAATCTTTCGTTAAAGATAATTATAAGAATGACAATTTTAGGGCCACTGTTTGTGATTCCCAAGTGAGTGATGGTGAGGAAGAAGAAGAAGAAGAAGAAGAAGAAGAGAGTGAACTTCTTGTTGCTTTTCGTGAGTTTTATGTGAAACTATAAAATTGAAATTGGAAGTTGGAAGCTAGGTTGAACAAACGTGTCGAACGTAATTATGAGATTTCTTCGATTGAGGATATTAGGGCACGTGAGAAGACTCATAGGAAAAGGATCATGTTTGTTGAGAGGAAGCGAGATAGCCTTCGGGAATTAATGGAGATTTTGAAGAAGGATTCCCTTGTTTTTGACGAGTCTCATCGTTTGCTCAAGTCTAGCTTTATGGAGTTAGAGGATATATTAATAGACTCGAGTAATGCGAATTTTAATTTGGATTATAAGTTAAAAATTTGGATAAAATATTAGGCACCTTTCGAATCAATGATAATAATTGTGGTATTGGCTTCGAGATTCCAAATGATTCTGCTACTAAATCCAAAATCATGCTTTTGATAGAGTCATACATTTCTAGGAACGTATAAAAGGTCAACCCAAGGATAACATTCATTGTGTCTGCACGTGTACACTTTTCGATAGGAGAGGTCACCTTAGGCATTTTTCTTTGATCTTAGAAATGGTCCTAATAAGTATAATTCTAGAGTCACCGATGTTACCAAAACTCAAGATCATCATATCACACCTACGTGGGTTAGAAAATCGTATTTGTGGGGTTTACATGTTAGACTTGTTGACTCTCTAATGCTTGCACTTGATGTTTCTCATGTTAAATCCAATGGTTGATTTTGTTCGCTTGTTACATACCCTAGATTTTGAACTTCATGTTTTATGTGCTTTTTAGTTTTATGTAGTTCAAGTCTTTTGTGTTTTGATTTTTTTATTTATTGGGTCTTATTGAAAAACATAAAAATATATTATTTGTTTTTTGAGTTTTGTTTTTATGTGGTGTCATTGAAAAATTGTTTAAAAAGTCAAAAAGATTTTTGGTTTATGTGTAGTTAGTTTTACACATTTTTTGTGGCATATTGGTGTGTTTGAATTCACTTCATTTCATTTTTCCATGTGGATTAGACATTTAATTAAGATTTTCAATGCTCAGATTATTCTTAATCATGCCTTCATGGAGTAGTTTGAAAATTACTTTCTTAATGGATTCACTTTGCATATGCCTACTCATAAACATGCACGAGCTCTTTTAGATTTTAACTTCATATGATACATGAGATAAGTGAAGTGTTCTCCTAACCATTGCCCGTGAGTTTTTCTTTATTGAAAATATGAATGTGCACGCTACGAAGGGAAAAATCTTCCTTGCATGAGAGGCTACCATTGGCAAGAGCCTAAAAAATTATAAGGCAAAAAAAAAGAAAATATTGCCAAGGCTAAATCTTATTGCATTGATTCTTAAATTAAATGGTGTCTTCCAAATATGTGAGTAAAAAAAGGATATATATCTAATTTTTAGGGCGTCATAAGTTAAAGATCATTGGGTTTGCATAATGAGTCCTAGTTAATTCATGTTTAACGCTATTGATTTGAGAATCATCAATATTTTTTAGGCTAGTGTGCATTATTTTTTTTTCCATCATGATTTCACTTTATCTATCACTATGAGGCTAAATTTTTGTTTGATAAATTTAATGTGGTCAAATAGAACTCCTTGGATATTTTTGAGTGATTGGGTCATAATTCATATGTTTCTAGTTCACGCCCTTCACTCCATTTACCACATGTTTAGACACATTTATGCCACACGAGTGTGAAAATATTATTTTGTTTTGTGCCTTTTGTGGTGTTCATACCTATATGTGTGTGTGTGTGTCATTGGTATCATGTGCATATTTATATATATATCACCATATGTTTCGATTCTTTACATTTACATTTAATCCATGTTTGCCATGTGCTTTATCTTTGAATCAAATTAGCATGTTATATGATTGTGTTGGTATCTCTTATTGCTTGTCTTCATTGGTATCTCATCCTTCATTGTGTATTCAAGTTAGTAACATATTTGCATCAAAACTGGTACTGATTGATCATTATTTGGATTATTTGTTCTTGTGTTTCCATGTTAGGTTTGTTTCACTTTACACCATAACATGATATTATTCTTTCCTCTATAATATCAATTGGTATCACATGTTCTCAAATTCTGGGGGAGAAATGGTTTATTATGCATTATTTATTTCTCTATTCATGAACAAAAGGAGGAGAAACAGTATCTTTCACTTTAGTTTTAGGAGGAGATATTTATATTCTAGGTGGGGATCGTTAGACATATGGGGAGTTTATTCTTACGCAGATTTTATAATTTTTTATATTCTCTTTGCATTTGAAGGTGTGTTTGAGTGTGAAGTTTTGCAACATGTGACAAAGCTTACAAGTGAGCAAAGCTACACTACACCAAATCCTCTTAATGGTCACCCCCAGGGGGTCATGGCCCGGAGCCCAGACCAGCTGGTCATGGCCCAAAGTCCTGACCACATAAAATTTTTCGTGACCATATCCATGACCCATTGTGTCCATGGATACTCCTGGAAGTGGTCACGGACCAAAACCCAAACCATTATGGGTCATAACTTTAGGCCATTACCAATTCGTGACCATTATGGAGCCAAATTCACACCAAAGTTCCCTCCACAATTGGTCACGGTAGGATCACGACCTTGAGCCGTGACCAAGGCCACAATGCACACCTAATGGGTCACGGCTTGTGTAACACCCCGTAATTTTGAGGATTTAGTATTTAATTATTTTTGGGAGAAAATAAAAATGTTTAAATTGGAGAAACTTAAATTTATGATTTGGAGAATTTAATTGAGTGGGAAGAATTATTTTTAATTGGTGACTTTAAGTTAAATTGTTCGAATTAATAGGTGTCGCATTTTGAGGTAAAATTTAGAAATGTCAAAAGTATCTTGTATGACAATTATGAGTGTGCGGTTGAGTCTGGATGGGTCGAGATAGTCGAAAAAGAGTGTCCGAGAGTAGTCTCGGGGTATTTTTGGGCATAGCTAGGCCCACACGGGGTGATTCGGGCCATTTTAATTAGGCCCATGTGGCCAAAAACGGGATTAAGGGTTTTTAACCTAATTGAGGGACTAGGAACGACAGATAGAAAATTCTAAACCTAGGCTTTGAGAGAGGATTAGAGGAAGCTAATCAAGAAGCCAATTGGAGGTCTTTTGGAGCCAAATTAAGGGACTAATTGGGGTGTTTTTCATCAATCAATCTCTACACCAATGGATCAGACCCTACGAACAATTCCAAGCAAGTGGTTAACTGTTGTAGTTCTTAAATTGATGATAATCAATTCATATCATAGCATGTGTGTATGAAAATTCGTTTTGGGTGTGTAGCCATAATTAAATTGGGTTTTTCTGAATGTAGAATAATGGATAGATGTAATTACTCAAAGGATGTTAGGTCATAATTTGGCACTGCTAAGATTGAATTGTAGGGTGGATTACAATAGGCATTTAGGATTAAATTGAGTGAGAATGGCGAGGTTGATTCGGTAAAAACGAAACCCGGATGAAAAATCCAAATCGGATATACTTAAGGTTATGTATCAATTTAATGATGGATTAAGGTCTCTTGGGTGTTTAGAAACTTTTTCTAGCGTGGAAATAATGTTGGTTGTGATCTGGGTAGGAGTTTGGGAAGAAATAAAGGCTTTAGGGTTCATCCATGGCCGAACATAGGCTGGATAAGACGATTACTGGAACGATCGATCGATCGACCCAGGGGGTTCGATCGATCGATGATACAGAAATTTTGGCAGTGACGCTAGTTTTAATTACATGGGAGATGTTTATTGAAAAAGGGTCTTGGGCTGATTTAAATGATGCAAATTTTAAGAGGGGTATGACTCTTGGCAATTATAAGTAAATATAATTGGGAAATTTGGGAGAGATGAATGTGTTATGGACGAAAATTTGGGAATGAAATTCTGAGATTTAAAAATGGACCATGTGAGCGAGTCCGGGTAGGTTGGGTAAGTGAAACCAAAGTATTAAATTAATTATTGAGAGAATAAATTAATTTGGAGTCGGAATATAGACTCAGAAAATATTAAGTTATGGACCAAGTGAGCGAGTTCGGGTATAATGGTTGGGTGACACCAAGTAATAAATTAATGGTTGTGATAATTAATTAAATTAGAGTCGGACTGTAGACACGGGAGGGTAATAAATTAATTGATGTGTAATTAAATTAGAGTCAGACTGTAGACTCGGGAAGGTAATAAATCAATTGATGTGTAAATTAATTAAAATAGAGTCGGGTCATAGACTCGGTTTGGTATTAATTAATTAGTGTGTAACTTAATTAAATTTGTGTCGAACCATAGACTCGAATTGATAATTAATTAATGTGTAAATTAATTTAATTAGAGTCGAACCATAGAGTCGGACTAGTATTAATTAATTAATGTTTAAATTAATTAAATGAGAGTCGAATCAGAGATTCGGGTAAATATTAGATAAATCAATGTGCAAAATATTTATTTAATAGTCGGACCATAGACTCGGGGAAATATTATTTTAATTGACGTGTGAATTAATAAGTGAGAAAATTAATTAAGTTGAGTCGGGCCACAGACTCAGGAAATTATAGGCTAGTGTTATGGGATTTTGAGTACACGATAAAGCCGGGGTTTATATTATATATATACGGTGTAGTGATAGCATATATATACGTGTATATATTGTGTGTGCTATTAAATATCAGTGACTAGATATTTATTTAATTTATATACTCTAGTGCTATTAAGGGAGGTTGCGCGATGTGGATGAATCCCTTAGCTTGAGGAGTAGGGTGAGTATATCCCCAGGTCATAGCGTCCGATATATGGGTGAGGAGCTTATCTCACTTTTAGGGAAGGAATATGACCTCCTCCACTATGTTTATATTTCGGGCCAGGTTTGTGAGCGGTTCTAACTTGGGTAACTAGGCTATGTGAGCACACCTAGTAAGATAGCACTTTAGAGGGAATCATCCGGTGAGGGTATACTCGGAGGGATTGATATACGTATGGTATATGTGTGGATGTTTTAGTAAAGGTACGTATATAATGGTATTAAATATTATATGCGGGTAATAATACGGTGTGTGATGTGTTTACTTTATATAACTTGTGTCACAGTTATATGCTATTATTTAAGAAGGGGTTAATTAAGTTGATTAGTGAGGTAACTTATAATTGATGAATAATTGTACTCGGGTTAGAGTAGTATGGTAAGGGGAGGTTATACCAGGACTAGTTGGACGCAGTAGTACAACTAGGTAAGGTTAAGGCAACCGTTAGGTGTGCACATTAGTGGAGGGGTGAGAATGTCCTCAAGAGAGTGCGACACTAACTTAAATATGAGGTGCATTCATGCATTTTAAATTACTGCAGTTAATTCACTTGCTAAATATTTTCAAAATGTTTTGGGTTCTAACCCTTGCTATAAAACTATTTTCAAAACGTTTTAGGTGTCTAGCCACAGGGACGCCAGGATTGATATTCTATTCCAGGGACACGGAGCTGCGGAATATGTGGATGCTAGCAGGAGTTTGGATTAGATGCATCGTTCATTCATTCCTAGTGTAGGAATCATTTATCAGTTTTAGTTTGATTTAGGGCTTGACGCCCAGACTTCTCAGTTGTAGTTTCCAGATTTATTTATTCCGGTGTTGAATATTTATATTGGATTATTTATTTTGGTGACCGATAGTTTTTTTGGCATGTAGTTATTATTTATTCAGTTGATTTAATTCAGTTGTGTGAATGGATTATATTTATTTCCGCATGTACTGGTTGGTTTAATTAATAAGATATAATTTGGCACCAGCTTTTTGGAATACTAGGTGGTTAGTAAGTTTTAAAAAGGTTTTCTACAGTGATGTTAATGATGAACCAACTGGGATTCCTATTTTAATTTGGTATATAACTGATCTCCCGATATTTTATTAGGCGGGGTGTCACAGATGGTATCAGAGCATCAGGTTCTAGGGTCCTTAGGATCTGTGCAACTTTTCACGTTTCAGCTTAGCGTCCTTTGATGTAGAGCCTTATCATAGGATTGTTGTATTCTTATACACATGCGCATTTACGTTCTTCTGCTAATTATTTTATATTTGAGGGTGAGCTCATACGATTCGATTTTCATTTCAGATGTCGCCCAGGAGAGAGAGAGCAGCTAGGGCAGTAGGGGGAGATGAGACTAGAGAGGCTAATCAGGAGCAAGGGTTACCGCAGCAACTGCCAGAGATGATTTTGTTAGAACAGGTAACTGAATTAGCGGCGTAGGCATTTGAAGTGACGATGTTCGTAATGGAAAAATACTTTCCACGAGATCAGCCACAGGCGTTAGTGGTAATGGATGTTCAAGTTCACCCGGGGCAATCGGAGTGGTAGCAAGTACGAGAGATCTTTCAAAAGGGCCACCCACCAGAGTTTCGAGGGGGTTCAGATGTTGTGCTAGCGTGTTAGTGGAAGAGGGATATCCAGCATCACCTATGCATGGTATATTGCAACGAGGTACAGAAGCAAATGCTAGCCACTTTTAGGTTAGTGGGAGCAACGCTACAGTGGTGGGAGTCGATCACCACAATTGAGGAAAGGGATACATTAGAAATTGCATAATTTTCGGTGCAATTCGACCGCAATTATTTTCCTCCAGCAGTTGAGGCTGGAATGAGGAGGAAATTTAGAGAGGTAACACAAGGGGACCGTTCAGTGGCCGATTACGAGGAAGAATTAACTTGTTTGGCAAATTTTGTACCGGATGAGGTACGCGATGAGGAAAGAAAGAAGTCAAAGTTCATGGATGGGTTAGTCTGGAGGATTAGGCAACATTTGATTGGTAATCCCGCATTAGTAGCTTATACAGTTGTCGTTAACTCAGCACTCCTTCACTGTCAGGAATATCGCTTCCACAAGAAAGGAAGCAGGAGGAGAGTGGAACCCAGTCAGTCGGATAAAGCGGGAGGGAACAGTACTAGTGGGGTATCCCAGTAGTAGACAGGGGGACATCAGGGGCAGGATTCCTACCAGGGGAATCAGGCCAAGCGATTTAGGACTGGAGGCTATCAACAGGATGGCCAGAACTTCCGATAAGGCCAGCAAGGAAGGGATCAGTGGCAGGGTGAATTTATTAGGAGGTGTTTCGTTTATGGGGAAGCGGGACACGTGAAGAGAGATTGTCCTCAGCGAGGAAGAGGTCAACTACAAGGTGAGGTCCTGGATGTCCAGCCACTACAATAAATCATGGGTGCGTTCGGGTAGGGGGAAGCTGCTCCAGAACCCGAGGATCAGCCATTGCAGCTAGAGTATGGAGGTAATTATCTTTTTATCCTACGGGCATGGGGTATATTTTGGGTGATAGTGAGGGTGTCACAAAATAAGAATTATTTTCATTAGAGTTCGCGGGTAAGTCGAATTTAGTGGGTGCGCTGGCTATAGCATCCATATTACATATATATTTATGTGGGATAGTGAATTTCTTTAGTGTTAACCACGAGAGAGTGGGGGTATGCACAGAGATGGGATTTGGTATTATGCGAGGGGTTACTACTTTCGAGAATTATGGAAATAGGGTAAAAAAAAAATTATATTGGCTGGATAGCGATGGATTTGAACTATTATAAATAGTGGGGGTAAGTTTTGGTGTTTGCGACACCAGGGTGTGATTGGTACTAGGTATCAAATGAGAGGGCGTCTAGCCTATATATAGATGTGTATATATGTTGTATTGTGTGGTGCGATAGGCACATAGTGAGGTCTTGTGTTATCATATTTATCCCGATAAGTAGGGGTGTTTACTAAAGTGAATCAGGGTAGTTAGAATTATTTCGAGCAGGGAGAGATAGCTCGGGGTTTATTTTGTGAAATAACTTGTGATAGTAAGGGCGCGGTATTTTATGTTGCCTTTTGTAGCATAAGAGTAGGCATGTATGCTTTTGTGTTAATATACAAGTATTTGGGGGTACGTGCTATGGACTGAGGGTCTAACGGATCTCAACGACCGATAATGTTAGGTAGTAGTGTATCGGGGGGTTCCTTTTTTGGATTTCGCTTGCGAGACGTCCCATGCATGAAACTTAGCGTAACGTTGGAAGTTGGGAGATGTTTGATCATTAGTACATGGGTTGGGTACCCCGGCCATTATATATATATATATATATGTGTGTGTGTGTGTGTGTGTGTGTGTGTGTGTGTGTGTGTGATATAACTACGGGTAGGAAGCTATATTACGAGTCACGACTAGCATAGTCGGGTAAATTTCATATGATAAAGCACGGGGATAGGGTGTATAGGCACCCGGGTTAATTAAGGAAACTTTTGTGCGGTCAAGCACGGGTACAGGGTGTCTGGGCGCCCTGGTTAATTAAAATGCATATTTGTGTAATTTACAGTTAGAAGCGGGAGAGATAAATATAGCGAGCTTAGAGGCAGATGACTAGAGAGTGATATTTGAAGCTTGGAGCACTAGGCCTATCTTAATTTCGAGGACGAAATTCTTTTGTAAGGGGGGAAGTATGTAACACCCCGCAATTCTGAGGATTTAGTATTTAATTATTTTTGGGAGAAAATACAAATATTTAAATTGGAGAAACTTAAATTTATGATTTGGAGAATTTAATTGAGTGGGAAGAATTATTTTTAATTGGAGACTTTAAGTTAAATTGTTCGAATTAATAGGAGTCGCATTTTGAGGTCAAATTTGGAAATATCGAAAAGTATTTCGGATGACAATTCTGAGTGCGCGGTTGAGTCCGGATGGATCGAGATAGTCGAAAAAGAGTGCCCGAGGTTAGTAATTGGGTCTCGGGGTATTTTTGGGCATAGTCGGGCCCACACAGGGTGATTCGGGCCATTTTAATTAGGCCCATGTGGAAAAAAAGGGGATTAGGGGTTTTTAACCTAATTGAGGGACTAGGAACGGCAAATAGAAAATTTTAAGCCTAGAGTTTGAGAGAGTATTAGAGGAAGCTAATCAAGAAGCCAATTGGGGGTCTTTTGGAGCCAAATTAAGGGACTAATTGGGGTATTCTTCATGAATCAATCTCTACACCAACAGATCAGACCCTACGAATAATTCCAGTCAAGTGTTTAACTGTTGTAGTTCTTAAATTGATGTAATCAATTCATATCATAACATGTGTATATGAAAATTCATTTTGGGTGTGTAGCCATAATTAAATTGGGTTTTTCTGAATGTAGATTAATGGATAGATGTAATTACTCAAAGGATGTTAGGTCATAATTTGGGACAACTAAGATTGAATTGTGTGGTGGATTACAGTAGGCATTTATGATTAAATTGAGTGAGAATAGCGAGGTTGATTTCGGTAAAAATGAAACCCGAATGAAAACCCAAATCGGATATACTTAAGGTTATGTATAAATTTAATGATGGATTAAGGTCTCTAGGGTGTTTAGAACCTTTTTCTTGCGTGGAAATAATGTTGGTTGTGATCTGGGTAAGAGTTTGGGAAGAAATAAAAGCTTTAGGGTTCATCCATGGCCAAACATAGGCTGAAGAAGACGATTACTGGAACGATCGATCGATCGACCTAGGGGGTTCGATCGATCGATGATAAAGAAATTTTGGCTGTGACGCCAGTTTTAATTACATGGGAGATGTTTATTGAAAAAGTGTCTTGGGCTGATTTAAATGATGCAAATTTGAATAGGGGTATGACTCTTGGCAATTATAAGTAAATATAATTGGGGAATTTGGGAGAGATGAATGTGTAACACATTATGGATGAAAATTTGGGAATGAAATTCTGAGAATTAAAAATGGACCAAGTGAGCGAGTTCGGGTAGGTTGGGTAAGTGACACCAAAGTATTAAATTAATTATTGAGAAAATAAATTAATTTGGAGTCGGAATATAGACTCGAAAAATATTAAGTTATGGACCAAGTGAGCGAGTCCGGATATAATGGTTGTGTTAATTAATTAAATTAGAGTCGGACTATAGACTCGGGAAGGTAATAAATTAATTGATATGTTAATTAATTAAATTAGAGTCGGACTGTAGACTTAGGAAGGTAATAAATTAATTGATGTGTAAATTAATTAAAATATATTCGGACCATAGACTCGGTTTGGTATTAATTAATTAGTGTGTAACTTAATTAAATTTTAGTCGAACCATAGACTCGAATTGATAATTAATTAATGTGTAAATTAATTTATTTAGAGTCGGACCATAGACTCGGACTAGTATTAATTAATTAATGTGTAAATTAATTAAATGAGAGTCGAATCACAGACTCGGGTAAATATTAGATAAATCAACGTGCAAAGTATTTATTTAAGAGTCGGACCATAGAGTCGGGAAAATATCATATTAATTGACGTGTGAATTAATAAGTGAGAAAATTAATTAAGTTGAGTCCGGCCACAGACTCGGGAAATTACAGGCAACAAAACTTATATTCAGCTGCGATTTTCTTACCTACAAAAAAAAAAAAATTCGTGGCTAAATATTAACATCTGCTACGAAATTAATTTCGTGGCGAAAAACATCATCTTTAGCCACGAAAATTCAAATTTCGTTGACAATGGATCCCCAAAAGGCTGGCGCCAAACTCTTCCCGCGCATAACTGTAGGGGCAAATTATTTAGCAACGAAATGATTCGTAGTAGTTAATATATATATTTTTTCAACGAAAAAGATTTTGTGGCCTAATATGTAAGTTAGTGGGCAACGACTTATTTTGTGGCAAAAGGTAATTTTTTTTTAACACCCATAGCACGATTTCGATCTATGCGTTCACAAATCGCTCCAAAATCGGAACCACCTTTGAGAGACATCAAACCCGCGATTTCAATCTAAGCTTTCACAAACCCTTGTTTCAGGTACCTTCTCTCTCTCTCTCTCTCTCTCTCTCTCTCTCTCTCTCTCTCTCTCTCTCTCTCTCTCTGTATTCATCACCGCGAACGTCTAAGCACAAACAAACCCACGAACGTCTAAGCACGATTTCGTTTGTTTGTTTTGCTAATGTTTTGACAAACCTAATCAGACATATATTTTGTGTTTTGTGTACAGGGTATTGAAATTTATGCAGATATTAATGTTTTATGTATATTGTATCTTCTTTCCGATGGTTATTATAAAAAAGTTAATTGGTGATAATGATAAATTTCAATAGAAATTAAAGAAGATTATCAACGAAATTCTTCTTTTATGTGAAGATATGGATGTTCAATTTTTGCATTATTATAGAGAAGATTTAATAGTTTCAGATTCTTTAGCTAATTTGATGAATGTCGATAAATCGGGTTTACCTTCTCTAAGAATGCAGAAAAGAGGATATATCGTGTGCATTTTGTGTTTCTTGGGTTAATAAAGGCGAGCTAAAATCATTTTCATTTTTGTTGTGTGTTGAATTTTTTTGAATAACCCCCACCCCATTCATATTTCTATCCTCTTTATAGTAAGATCTTGATAATCTTTTGTTTATGTTAAATTTATTGGTGCATAACTATGTACTTTTATCGTTTTAGATATAAACACGAATTTTGACTTTTTAGAAAAAATTAATGTCAAATATTAATATAGTAGAGTCAAAATGATTTTTATTACTTTCATTTGTTGTTATATGCCATTATTATGCTACCACCAGTTGTTTTGGCTCCCTAAATTATTATACATGTTATTTTTACGAAACATTAGTAGTACATTTAACGATTTTTGCATAACAAGAATTTCCATAATTTCCATGACTATTGTCTAAGCTCTATTTGATAAACATTCTTTGTTTACTCGATTATATAAATTAGGGTACTAAACAATTGTTAGGGCCTATTTTGTAACAATAATATATAATTTATTTGTTCCAATGGCTTGTACCATTGAATTGTGGATTATAATTTCAAGATATTTACTACAACTTTGTTTAGTATATTACTAGATCCCACTTGTTTTAACTAATTTTTTTCTAGTTCTTAACTTGATACGCACCGCATATGTAGCGTGCCGACCCAATAGGTAGTATATATCTGTAGGAAAAATATAGTAAGAAAACCCTTGTTTAATTGTTAATGATTCGTGTTGCTTTTTTATTGATTAGGGGACTTAGGTCTATGTAGTGGGAACCTAATTCGAAATGTTGTGTTTTGACTTGAAGGCTACCAATATCATATAGTTTGATGGATATTTATTAGTGATTATGAATAAATATATTCTGTCGTATGCTCTTGAATCTTAGACAACAAAAATATTATATTAAACACTAAACTACCATTTAAAGTGTTTGATTTTTCATGTGAACTAGATGGATAAGAGTTAGATGCACAAAACAAATAGATTTTGTGAAAAGTATGACTTGGGTGTTAGATCGTTTATTTGATTTGTGAAGGATCATATGGGACCTGACATTTTCATTAGGTGCCCATGTTGCAATTGTCTTAACATAGATCTCAGAAATATTGATGAAGTAGAAGATCATATTTTCTTAAAAGGTATTTGTAACACCTACACCCAATGGACATATCATGGGGAATCTTCTAATGATATAGTTCATGATGATGTCAATGATGATAATGCTGATGTCGATGGTTTGATGGATAATGAAAATGAAGAAGGGGACGAGATGCAAGAAGTGTTGGAAGACATGCAGAAAGGGTTTTTCTTTGATGCTGGTCCAGCTGGAGCGTTTGAATCTGGTAATACTCCTAGACAAGTTGGTGTCAGGGATGAGACAAATTTTAACAAATTATTTAAAGATGCGTAGCGTCCTAGTTGCACAAAATTCTCTACACTATCTTTTCTCGTGAAGTTGCTCCACTTGAAAGTGATTAATCACTGGGGTAATAAATCACTCAATATGTTGCTTGAATTACTGAAGGAAGCTTTTCTCGACGGTGAGACACTTCCAAAGTCAGATTATAAGGCAAGAAGCATGTTGCGTGGCTTGGGATTAGGATACATATCGATTCATGCATGCAAAAATGACTGTTGTTTGTTTTGGAAGGAGCTTGAAAATAAACATGAGTGTCCAATATGTGGAGAGTCTAGATGGAAGGTTAATGATGATAGGGGTAAACGTATTCCTCATAAAATACTTCGTTACTTTCCATAAAATCCAAGACTCCAAAGACTGTTTATGTCAAGAAAAATGGCTGATGATATGAAGTGGCATAAAGAAAAACGTGTCAAAGATAATGTATTGAGACATCCTGCAGATTCTAATGCATGGAAGGATTTTGATGCGGAGCACGAGTGGTTTTCTCAAGACCCTCGTGATGTAAGGCTTGGCCTAGCAAGTGATGGTTTTAATCCCTTTGGTAATATTCACAACTCATATAGCATGTGGCCAGTAATACTTATGTCATATAATTTGCCGCCTTGGTTATGTATGAAAGAGTCATTTTTTATGATGTCGTTACTTATTTCAGGACCTATGGCACCAGGTAAAGATATGGATGTGTATTTACGACCATTAATTGATGAGTTGAATGAGTTATGGGAAGTTGGTGTAGAAACATATGATGCATCCACCAAAACAAATATTCAGATGCATGCGGTAGTTTTTTGGACTATAAATGACTTTTCAGCATATGGTAATTTATATGGTTGGAGCACTAAGGGTTATATGGCTTGTCTTACGTGTAAAAAAAATACTTCTTCGAAAATAATAAGAAGTAAGATATGTTATATGGATCATCGTCAATATCTAGATCCCAACCATATATGGAGGAAGAGTAGAAAATTTGATGGCAAGCAAGAGCTCCGATTACAACCCATGGACTTAAATGTGGATGATTTGTTGCGATAATTGAATCATGTCAATGATTATATAACGGGGAAACATTCGGGTAATAAAAAGAGGAAACGTACACCTGAAGAGCTAAACTGGACAAGAAAAAGCATTTTTTTTTAATTACCATATTGGAAAACATTAAAACTTCGACACAACCTTGATGTCATGCATATTGAAAAAAATATTTGTGAAAGTGTGTTGGGAACTTTATTAAATATTAAGGGGAAAACAAAAGACACATATAAGGCGAGGCAAGATTTGGAGGATATGAAGATAAGGAAGGAATAACATTTGAAGCGGAATGGGGATACATATGTAATACCGCCTGCATGTTATACACTTAGTAAGTTAGAGAAATAAGGTTTTTGTGAGTTCTTGAAATCAATGAAGTTTCCAGATGCATATGCTTCGAATATCTCACGGTGTGTGAACGTTGGTGATGGTAAGGTATCGGGGTTAAAAAACCATGATTGCCATGTTCTATTATAACGATTATTGCCCGTTGGGATTCGTGGATATTTGCGCAAGGAAGTTTACAGTGCAATTGTTGAGTTGGGGAATTTTTTCAAAGATTTGTGTTGTAAAACACTGGATGTAGAAGAACTGAAGAGGTTAGAGAAAGACATTATTGTGATTTTGTGCAAACTAGAATTGATTTATCCATTGGCTTTTTTTGATATAATGGTCCACTTAGCTATTAATTTACCGCGAGAGGCTATGCTTGGAGGACCAGTGCAATATAGGTGGATGTATCCTATTGAAAGGTATGTCAATATACTCGTTGTCATTTTTTAGGGTTATTTCGACATAGCCCCCAATTTTAAGTCAAACTTGACATAAAAAGTGGGGGTTTAAGTCAAAATACATATTTTTTACGTATAGTTTATATATTTAACATGAGGTAATTTATTTCGTTGTAAATGATAATAGGTACTTGGGCACATTAAAGGGTTACGTGCGTAATAAAGCTCGCTCGGAAGGTTCTATAGCGGAAGCCTACATCGTTAATGAATGTTTGACATTTTGCTCAATGTACTTTAACGGGATTGAAACTAAACTCAACCGCTTGGAAAGAAATTATAACGGGGAGGAGAAAGAGGAGGGATTGGATGTATTATCTCAAAAGGTATGCCATTTTGGGGCATGTACTTATTACTTTCTCACAGTGACTGAGATGGAAATGATGCGGTGGTATACGTTGAATAATTGTGAGAAAGTGGCTCCATATATAGAGTAAGTTAATAACTAGGAAGTAATCTTAATAAGTATTAATTTTGCAACTGCTATGAAGATTATTGTTATAATTATTACCATTGTTAGTGAGCATATGGACGAGCTGAAGAAACAAAGCCCTTTGAATTTAGAAGAGAGAAGTCGAAGGAATTTCCCTAGCTGGTTTGAAGAATGCGTAAGTTTAAGCAAAGTTATCATAACATAATATTGATGTATAAATTTAATTATTTTTTAAGTAATATAATTGGTCTAACTTATATCATTCAAATTGTCTTTAATAGATGAAAAAGTTGTACGGCCAGAAGTCTCCAGAATGTATGGAGCAACTATATGCATTAGCATGTGGTCCTGACATACGGGCAATTAAGTATAAAAGTTGCATAGTGAACGGAGTTAGATTTCACACTAAAGACCGTGACAATCGCAGGAGAAGTCAAAACAGCAGTTTAGTTGTTAAAGGAGATCATAATGACGAAGATATTAACTTTTATGGTGTATTGAACGATATTATTGAGTTAGAGTATATCAAAGGAAATCGAGTCCTCCTTTTTGAGTGTGACTAGTTTAAAGCTGATAAAAAGAAAAAATCAGGAATACAAATTGATGATCACTTTACAAGCATGAATATTAATGGTAGGTGGTACAAGAGTGATCCTTATGTGATAGCCATTCAAGCAAAATAGGTGTTTTATCTCAATGACAAAAAATTGGGAAATAATTGGCAAGTTGTTCAGGAATTCCAGCATAGACACTTGTATGATCTTGGGGTGGAAGAAATGGACACAAATGTATCAGAAACAAACGATTTTGTGTACCAGGAAAATGTTTCATCAGGGGATTTTGAGATTATAGAAGTTGATGTTGGCCAGTTGCAGAGAAACGATGTAGAGGTAGACACTATTGTTGCTGGAATTGTAGATATAGACAAAGGAGTACTACCGAAAGAAGGCATTTTCCCTTGATGACGTCGATGATGAAGACGAAACACTTGGTTAATATTGTGAAAATGCGGAAGAACTCGCAGTGGTTGAGGATGATGATAGTGATATAGATTGACTTTGTTAATGGAAACTATGTAATGGAGTGTACTGCTGGTTGAGGATGATGATAGTGATATAGATTGCCTCTATTTTACCATTGTAATTTTTGTTGATTTGCTATGAATGATCATGCATGTGATTGTTGTTCCTCTTTATATTGGATCAATTATAATGAATGGGCAATGTGCTACCCATGTCAAATAAAGCATATTTGGTGTACAACTATAATGAATTTACTTCTAATTGCATATTTGAATGTTGGTCAATGAATTAGTATGGCGGGGTATATTTGAAAATTTTGTGAAATTGTGGATTTATTTCTATTTCTATTTATAGTTTTGTTTTATTTCAATAAAGTGGTGTAGAAATAAAAATATTTCAATAAAGTGGTGAATTTTTTTTGTGTTTTTGATGTTCTTTTTCAGTATGGCGCCAGTAAGACGTCTTCTGTCAAATAGCATGAAGGATGCTCCCTCGGCACCCTCGGATCTCACGACGCCCCCGACTTCCACGGCACCCACGGCTCCCATAGCACCCACAATACCCATGGCATACATGGCTCCCATAGATCCTATTGCACCCCCGACTGAACACATAATGGATGTATAATCTTCAAATATCTTGCCATCAACACAACAGACTAGTCTCGAAACCTCCACAAGCCATGCAGGTACAAAAACTAATTTTCAAATGTCTCTTAATATTGTTCATTTGTTGCTAATATTATTTATTTGCTTTTAAAGTTTCGAATACAGATTCTACCATAACGAAAAAAGTCTGTGGACCTACACGTGGTAAGGGGCTTCAGAAGATTATCAAAGCTGCTGGGAAAAGATGCGTATTGAGATATCGAAGGAGAAAAATAGGCCACTTGATAAAGACCAATCTGCGAAATTATCAAATGAACTCGGTATTATTATTCGTAACCTAATTCCAGTCCCAACCAAATGGAAAGACCTCACTGAAGCTGATAAGACAAGAGCGTTTGACAGACTCAATGTAAGTAATTTCTTATTGAAAATGGCATTGTTGCTTTAATTTTACGATTTTGAATTATTTCTGCATGCTGGAGTGATTTTCATTAAGAGTGATGCATTAGTTCATTTGAGATAGGACTTCGTGACATGATGCCTAGTGTTATAGTTTCAGTAGTTACGTCCGAGTATGTACTGAATTGGTGACAGGGTGCCGAGAGTCCTTGAAAGTACCCCAAAGTTGTAAGTAGACCTGCTTTAGTATCATCTCTCTATAACCCAACTTGCCTAGCCTCCCTAAACACCACCCCTCCCCCTCTCCCTACCTAAATAACCCTCCATTATCTCCTCTAAGCTATCAGCAGCTGTGAGAAGACTCTCCAGTGGCTTGATACAATTATTGCGGTTCACTAAGAAATTCATAGTTGATACAATTTTGGACCAAATCTTGTTGTTATTTAAATGTATTGTCACAATATGCAAAAATTCACACTTGAATCTCTACTCTGGTTAGTGATTCCTGAGTCATCCACATATTTTTTTGAAAAAATCTAGAAATAAATCATAATGTAATGTAAAATGCACACATGTTGTTTACGAATCTTTGATAATGGGCATGCAGTTCACTAAGAAACATAATGCTTAGTGATCTCCTTGATCAGATACAAGTACTTATGGTTCAAGAAAAACTTGATTTTCTCTATTGTTATCTTCACTGACCTCTATTTTCATTCAGTTAGTGAACCTTATAAGAAAAAATAGACCAAGGGGCTGTAAGCAGAGACCACATATTAAGCCTATCCACAATCCCTGCACCACATAAAAGTACCCCAAAGAAAATTGCTAAGAAGACATATTAAAGAAAACCCAATTATCTAGGAGTTCAATTAACACTATTTAAAGTACCAAATCAGGTCATTTTTACCGCAATTTTAGGGTTGCTTTTGAGTTACTTTCACAAATTATATATAATATTTTTTAACTTACACTTAAATTCTGCAGAAGTTCACAAAAGTGCAATAAAAGATCCTCCTAAAATATAGCTAAAGCCCACAGTAAAGGTATAATTCAAATATTTTAATTTTGGGAGCAACTCAAAGTGATGGTAAAACTCAAAATATCCATAACATATATAATTTATGTATCACCTTAGCATAAAGTTTCAACTTAAGTCCAAGGATGGCTACATTGGCATGCCAATGAGATAGAATATTGCTAAATTAATGCATACAGCCAAATTCTGCCAACCACATCCTCTGGTTACTCCTGCGGAATTACAACCATTTGAACTGAGAGAATAAAAAAACATCCATCCATAATTATATTAGAAGATAAAAGATGAATATTTGAACATGATAATACTCCTTGGAAAGAATCAAATATAAAGGAGAGCATAAGGAAGGGTATCATGGAAGCATATTGTGTTAATATAACAGGACTGTCACTGAAGAAGCCAGCCCATATATTGTGACCAAGGGCTAAAGCTGAAATAGTAATAAGTGCAAGAAGGACAGAAAGCTTGAGAGTGAAGGTCATAACATGCTTAGCCTCATCAGTATTGCCTGCTCCTAACTCATTTGACACCCTTGTGTTGTGCATATTGAACCATTTTTTATTACAAATTCAATAGTTGAAATAAAATGGACATGACACTCACGTCACCTTGTGCGTATATTTTCTTTAGTAATTTTTTAGAATCCTGGTTCCGCCCTTGATTTCGACACTATTGGGGATAGAAGTCAAATAAAGGAAAATAGTGGGGGTCTTAACTCAATATACCAATATAAAGTAGACTAAGGGAGAATAACCCACAAATTAATTTGTTCTCACCTTGCAACTGCGCTGAGGCCATAAGTAATCATGAAGGCAATTGCTTCTGTATACACACTAAAGATATTATATTCAAATGTCAACAACTATGAATTAGCTAAAAAAAAGTAAAATCACGTTTGTATAGAGAGTGAAGAAATCATACCACATAGCGACGAGTGAAGTAGTTACTTCTGCATTTGGCATCATTCCCTCTTCTTTAGGTGAATTAACATTCAAATCAATTTTTGAGGTTCTCAGATGTGCCTCTCCTACCTCTACGAGCTAGAACCTAATTTAGGATTCACACTCTCCATTAAAATTTTAGTTTTTATTTGGAAACTTCTAAAAAATGCATTTCCAGTTGATCCTCAGCTATTTAAATCAAGATTTAAGCTTGCATCCCAGTGTAAAAGTTGGAACGTAGCAAAAGAGATACACGATGTTCTATTCAATTGCACATCGACATTTTGTGAACTTCAAACTTATTATGTAGATATACATACACAAATATGTAGCAATAAAAATAATACATTTATTTTTTAGCGTCACATTGTATTAGGAAGTGTGATATGGTAGTCATTATTTATTACAAGTAGACTGAAAACAATACTTTAATTTCATGCCATTTATCCTTTGACTTTTCATTCAGGTTCAATAAACTATCTTGGAGAAAAGTTAACAAAATAATTGTTTTTTCATCTCTGCAGAACTCTTAACTTTTTTCATATATATATACTAAAGTTGGGATCTTTGTTTCTATGTATTTGTCATAGACTTGAGCAACGATATTTTTATTAACTCAATTATTACCCCATCATTATGTTGTGAAAATCAATTTATACTCACTTCTATTTTGTTAACAGTAATTAATGTGTTGTGAAAATGTCTAATAAAAAGTAATTATTCATTCTTTGAACTCTTTTTACAAGATGACAATGATTATATCTATGGTATTGATTTTATTGGTAGAAACCAGTCAGGGCTTAGAATATTACTAGGTGTTTTTGTTAACCATTGTTGGATTTTACTAGTCATGACATCTTTATCCTAATGAAACTCAGAATGTATCCCCAAGTTGTATAACTGTTTAATGTACCCTTCCGTAGTGTTGGTTTATTGTCTCAATTGGGTGAGCTGCAAATGTGTTTACTATTTATAATTTGGCGATAAATAGTAGCGAGTCAAGGCGAGTCTCATGTTGTCCCTTGTTCTGATTGCAACATTATATGTTCTGATATTTTTGTCCATACTAGTCGTTCCCTTTAATTCAGTGTCATTGCTACACAACTTGCTCAATTAAGTAGTCCATTCTAGTGTTCCTAAAAGTATCAGATGTAAATAGGAGGGGTCTACTTCTAGAGCCATCTATGAATCGCCAAGTTTGCTGCCCAGTGGAGTTTTGGTTTCTCCATGAAGTGGAGATGTTCACTGACAGGTTTGAAGGGTAGTCGATTTGAGCATGTAAGAAGCAAACGAATTAAGCGATAAAGAGTATAACAATCCAATTCTTCAAGCCACCCATTGCCTTTCTGCTTGCTTGTTTGGGAAATATGTAAATGTATATACACATTTATAGTGCCTTTTTATTATTTTCACTTCTCTTCACGTGCGAACTTCTCCCACATGAACCGTTTTTGTGGAATGATAAAATTGACTGGAATATGTGATTACTTGTACTTATGCTTATCCAAAAAATGATATTTTTTATTCTAAATTTGAGGCTAGCAGAGAGAGGTGTTTTCATATACAAAATGTTAAGATATGTATGGAGACACAAAAAAGAGTTTTATAAAAAATATTACAGCATGGGCCCCTTCTACTGTTGGATGCATTAAAATAAACGTAGATGGTCTTTCCAGTCATACAGCGAATTATTTAACTAATCATGTTGTTATTGGTATACTAGAAATGCAATTAAAGGCCATTAATGTTAATATATGTATGTTTTGTTACACTATTACATTGTTACACTGTTACATCGTTTCATTTGATCAGTTATTGATTGAGTATAAAATTTCAGGAGAAATTTGACATTGATTTGGATGATCATGCAAAGGAGTGTTTGGAAGAGCTAATGAAAGAGAGAAGTAGGAGTCAACGGAGCAAGCTTCGTGAAGTGTATAAAAAATATGGATCAACAGAGGTGGCTCGAGAAAATGTCCCTACTAATATGACCAAGGATAATTGGCTTAGTCTATGCGATCTTTATGGAAGTCCAAGATATCAGGTTTGAATTATTGTTGATGTTGTAACTTGTAAATATTTTTTTATTAAACTATGCATACTTATGATGTTTGAAAAATTACTGCATAGACAATGTATTGTAAATCAGAATAACAAGTCTAAACAAATTGTAAAGCATAATGAAGGGTCAAAAGCATTTGTGGTGGTTCGTCATGAATTGGTAATATATCAACTTGTTTTGGTGTATCAATTGAGAATTTTATTTTACAAGTATAATTATTAATTATTTGTTGTTTAATAGCGGAGTAAAGAGGTGGATGGTCAAGAGCCGAATAGGATCAAGCTTTATAAAGAAACGCATTGTAAAGATGAAAAGTGGACATCTACCGAAGCCGAAATACTCTATGTCAGTCTTATTAATTTTATTTTGAATTTATCCCGTTGTTGCTGAATTACAAACCAACAAACACTTATGGTTTGTAATTCCTTTGGTAGTTCAAAAATTACACATACTTCATTATGATTTACTATTTTAAAATTATTTTGTCTTTAATTAACTTAAAAATTGTAGACATCTTAACAGTTTGGCCAAATCTGTAATCTTTTTTCTTCTATTTTGTTTGCAGAATGAAATAAATTGCCTTGAATCTGAATCAATATCTGAGGATGGTACCATGATGAGCTCAGGCGAGATATCCGATAAAGTTCTTGGCATAAGACCAGGATATATTAACGGTCTTGGGTATGGTCCAAAAAGAAAGGATTCAGTAATTAATATATTGCGATTGAGGAATGCCGAATTGGAAGAGGCACTTGAGAAGTCTATGAATGTTCAAGAAGATTTAATGGAGTGTTTACAAGCTCGTGAGGTAGAGGCAACGATTCAACGAGAAGAGTCAGTGGCACAAAAGGCGGATATGGAGAATCAACGTGCAATGCTAGAGTCTATTCTAGTTTGACAAGCAGAGTCCGATAAATTGATTAAGTCGTTGATCGCATCATGTTCCTCATCTTCCAAACGATGATAATCTAGACATCCTTTAGTTTTCCTACTCGTTTGCTTTTAAAATGTTCACATTCGTAATCGATTATTATCTCTTTGATTATCAACTTGCGCTCATCGTTATAACATTTTCACGATAAAGACGAATAAATTCCCACTTTATTTTAGCTAATGATATTGTATTCTCTTAATTGCAGATTTGATATGACAAGAAGCTATTTTTGAGGCTACATGAACTTTTGACATTTGCAAATGGAATCGGAGACTTCTAAGTCCTTTAACTAGTATAAGTTGTTTTTTTGCACCATTGATATTTATCGGGGATGAAATGTGGGACTTCTACATCTTGTAACTAGTGTTTAGTTGACTTGACAATGTATGTGTATGTGACTTAATGTGAATTTTATTTATGATAATTTAGTTATTTTGTAGATTTTAACGAATGTGTTTTTTTATGGTAATTTGTTTAAATTTCGTGGTATACATTAATTTATCAAATTCAAAATAAAAATATATATATTTGAAAACATTTCGTTATCAAAATAAATGTTTTAGTAGTTAAATATGCAATTGATAAATAAAAGTGCGGCTTAGTTATTATCGAAAAATTAATGATTAAGAATCATTCTTCAACAATAAAATTTCGTAGCTAATAGATCTTGAGGGGAGGTACAATTTTTGTAGCTAAAAGCTTCTAATGATTAGTTTAATTGTAGAATTGGCAACGAAATGTAAATATTTAGCAACGAAGTGTTGAACAATTAGCTACAAAAAAATTATGAACGTTTATAACACACTAGTTTCTTTGCAGAATTGACAACGAAATTAAGATATTTTGCAACGAAATGTTAGACTATTTGCTACGAAACAAATTGTAGCCTAAATATGGTAATTATTCACGAAAATAATTTTGTGGCAAATGACCTAAACAATTGGCAACGAAAGTTAATTTCATGGCCAAATACATTTAGCAACAGGCCTTTGGCCACGAACTTGTTACGAAATAATTTTCGTTGCAAAAAACTATCAGCAACGAAATATGAACATTTTGCTACGAAATAATTTGCGGGTAAATATGAGAATTGTTGTATCGGTGGGGTTCCTTGTTTGGATTTCTCTTGCGAGACGTCCAACGCATGAAACTTAGCGCAACGTTAGAAGTTTGGAGATATTTGATCATTAGTACATGGGTTGGGTACCCCGACCATTATATATATATGTGATATAACTACGGGTAGGAAGCTATATTATGAGTCACAACTAGCATAGTCAGTTAAATTTCATACGGTAAAGCACGGGGATAGGGTGTATGGGCACCCGGGTTAATTAAGGCAACTTTTGTGTGGTCAAGCGCGGGTACACGGTGTATGGGCGCCCCGATTAATTAAAATGCATATTTGTGTAATTTATAGTTAGAAGTGGGAGAGATAAATATAGCGACCTTAGGGGCACATGACTAGAGAGTGATATTTGAAGAATGGAGCACTAGGCTTATCTTAATTTCGAGAACGGAATTCCATTGTAAGGGGGGAAGTATGTAAGACCCCGTAATTTTGAGGATTTAGTATTAAATTATTTTTGGGAGAAAATAAAAATATTTAAATTGGAGAAACTTAAATTTATGATTTGGAGAATTTAATTGAGTGGGAAGAATTATTTTTAATTGGCAACTTTAAGTTAAATTATTCGAATTAATAGGTGTCGCATTTTGAGGTCAAATTTGAAAATGTCAAAAAGTATTTTGGATGAAAATTCTGAGTGCACGGTTGAGTCCAGATGGATCGAGATAGTCGAAAAAGAGTGCCCGAGGTTAGTAATTGGGTCTCGCGAGGAAGCTAATCAAGAAGCCAATTGGGGGTCTTTTAGAGCCAAATTAAGGGACTAATTGGGATGTTCTTCACCAATCAATCTCTACACCAATGGATCAGACCCTACGAACAATTCCAGGCAAGTGGTTAACTGTTGTAGTTCTTAAATTGATGATAATCAATTCATATAATAGCATGTGTATATGAAAATTCGTTTTGGGTGTGTAGACATAATTAAATTGGGTTTTTCTGAATGTAGAGTAATGGATAGATGTAATTATTCAGAGGATGTTAGGTCATAATTTGGGACTGCTAAGATTGAATTGTAGGGTGGATTACAGTAGGCATTTATGATTAAATTGAGTGAGAATGGCGAGTTTGATTTCGGTAAAGACAAAACCAAAAACCCAAATCGGATATACTTAAGGTTATGTATAAATTTAATGATGGATTAAGGTCTCTAGGGTGTTTAGAACCTTTTTCTTGCGTGGAAATAATGTTGGTTGTGATCTGGGTAAGAGTTTGGGAAGAAATAAAAGCTTTAGGGTTCATCCAGGGCCGAACATAGGCTGGAGAAGACGATTACTGGAACGATCGATCAATTGACCTAGGGGGTTCGATCGATCGATGGTACAAAAATTTTGGCAGTGATCCCAGTTTTAACTACATGGGAGATGTTTATTGAAAAAGGGCATTGGGCTGATTTAAATGATGCAAATTTGAATAGGGGTATGACTCTTGGCAATTATAAGTGAATATAATTGGGAAATTTGGGAGAGATGAATGTGTGACACATTATGGACGAAAATTTGGGAATGAAATTCTGAGATTTAAAAATGGATCAAGTGAGCGAGTACGGGTAGGTTGGGTAAGTGACACCAAAGTAATAAATTAATTATTGAGAGAATAAATTAATTTGGAGTCGGAATATAGACTCGGAAAATATTAAGTTATTGACCAAGTGAGCGAGTCCGGGTATAACGGTTGGGTGACACCAAGTATTAAATTAATAGATGTGTTAATTAATTAAATTAGAGTCGGACTGTAGACCCGGGAAGGTAATAAATTAATTGATACGTTAATTAATTAAATTAGAGTGAGACTGTAGACTCGGGAAGGTAGAAAATTAATTGATGTGTAAATTAATTAAAATAGAGTCGGACCATAGACTCGGATTGGTATTAATTAATTAGTGTGTAAATTAATTAAATTTGACTCGGACCATAGACTCGGATTGGTAATTAATTAATGTGTAAATTAATTTAATTAGAGTCGGACCATAGACTCGGACTAGTATTAATTAATTAATGTGTAAATTAATTAAATTATAGTCGAATCAGAAACTCGGGTAAATATTAGATAAATCAATGTGCAAAGTATTTATTTAAGAGTCGAACCATAGACTCGGGAAAATATTATATTAATTGACTTGTGAATTAATAAGTGAGAAAATTAATTAAGTTCATTCGGGCCACAGACTCAAGAAATTACAGGCTAGTGTTACGGGATTTTGAGTACACGGTAAAGCCGGGGTTTATATTATATATATACGGTATAGTGATAGTATTTATATACGTGTATATATTGTGTGTGCTATTAAATATGAGTGACTAGATATTTATTTAATTTATATACTCTAGTGCTATAAAGGGAGGTTGCGTGAAGTGGGTGAATCCCCTAGCTTGACTAGTAGGATGAGTATATCCCCAGGTCATAGCATCCGGTATATAGGTTAGGGGCTCATCTCGCTTTCAGGGAAGGAATATGACCGCCTCCACTACGTTTATATTTCCGTCCAGGTTTGTGAGCGATTCCAACTTGGGTAACTAGGTTATGTGAGCACACCGAGTAAGATAACACTTTAGAGGGAATCATCCGGTGAGGGTATACTCAGAGGGATGGATATACGTATTGTATATGTGTGGATGTTTTAGTAAAGGTACGTATATAATGGTATTAAATATTATATGCGGGTAATAATACGGTGTGTGATGTGTTTACTTTATATAACTTGTGTCACAGTTATATGCTATTATTTAATAAGGAATTAATTAAGTGTATTAGTGAGGTAACTTATAATTCATGAATAATTATGCTCGGGTTGGAGTAGTGTGGCAAGGGGAGGTTATACCGGGACTAGTTGGACGGGGTAGTACAACTAGGTGGGGTTAAGGAAACCGTTAGGTGTGCACATTAGTGGAGGGGTGAGAATGTCCTCAAGAGAGTGCGACACTAACTTAAATATGAAGCGCATTCATGCATTTTAAATTACTGCAGTTAATTCACTTGCTAAATATTTTCTAAATATTTTGGGTTCTAACCCTTGCTATAAAACTATTTTCAAAACCTTTTAGGTGTCCAGCCACAGGGACGCCAGGATTGATATTCTATTCTAGGGACACAGAGCTGCGGCTTATATGTATGCTAGCAGGAGTTTGGATTAGACGCATCGTTCATTCATTCCTAGTGTAGGAATCATTTATCAGTTTTAGTTTGATTTAGGGCTTGACGCCCAGACTTCTCAGTTGTAGTTTCCAGATTTATTTATTCTGGTGTTGAATATTTGTATTGGATTATTTATTTTGGTGACCGATGGTTTTTTTGGCATGTAGTTATTAGTTATTCAGTTGATTTAATTCAGTTGGGTGAATGGATTATATTTATTTTCACATGTACTGGTTGGTTTAATTAATAAGATAAAATTTGGCACTAACTTTTTGGAATACTAGGTGGTTAGTAAGTTTTAAAAAGGTTTTCGATAGTGATGCTAAGGATGAACCAACTGGTATTCCTGTTTTAATTTGGTATAGGACTGATCACCCGGTATTTTATTAGGCGGGATGTCACAGCTTGGGGCAGTGACCATACCAATTTTTAGGTCACGTCTTGGGGCCGTGACCACATGCTTGCCTACACACTGATGTGGAAAAAAAATTACGGGTCATGGCAATGGGTCACGACTCTAGGTCGTGACCAGGTTCCTTATAATAAAAAAAACCCCGCCTTCATTTCATTTCTTCCCGTGTCATTATCTCTCTCTCTCTCTCTCCCTCTCTCGGTGATTTGCAATCTCAAACCCTAATTTTGGCTCTCTTAATCTCAATCTCAAAGGTAAACCCTAATTTTTTTTATTTCTGTGTTAAACCCCAATGTATATGTGTGGGAATGTGTGTGTATTTCTGTGTGTGTATGTGTGTGTGTGTGTTTATGTGTTTATGTGTGTGTATATTTGTGTGAATATGTGTACGTATGTATATTTGTGTATGTGTGTGTATATATGTGTGTATATTTGTATATGTATATGGGTGTATATCTATATATAAGTGTGTATATGTGTGAATATGTGTGTATATCTGTGTGTATACTTTTTTTTTCAAGAAAAGGGTATTGTCATTATTTATTGCATTATTTATTGGGTATTTTTAACATTGATTGTAAATTGTTATTTAGAGTTTGAAATTAATTGTATTATTTAAGGGTATTGTCATTATTAGTATTGATTGAATGTGGTTACTTAGGGATTAAAATAAATTACGACACATAAGGGTATTGTCATTTAGGGCTTGAAATTCATTTAGAGTTTGAAATTAATTGAGTATTATTAGTATTGACTGAATGTGGTTACTTAGGGATGAAAATAAATTGCATTATTTAAGGGTATTATCATTTAGGGCTTGCTATTTATTTAGAATTTAAAATTAATTGAGTATTTTAGGTTATGCACCCTAATTAAACTAATATACTCAAAATCCTTTCCATTCTCAAAACCTTAATCAAATTAATATACGCTAATATACCCTTATACCTTAATCGTAGGACACATATTCATGCCCTCGTATATTTTTCTCAGGAAAAATAAGGCATGGTGATAATCACTAGCAACAAGAGTTGAAGAGGATGCAATTGGACCACACACGTAACTCTTTTATTAATGAGCGTCATGTTGAGGTACTCCTATTTATAGTTATTGAAATAAAAAGATCAAACAAATTAATTACCTTGTAAATCGTGGAGTTAATATCCAGCAAGATTATCTGTTCAATCGTATTCTATTTTCCCTACCAGGAAACTGGGATGACGTTATACAAAATATATTTCACACACATAATCCCGACGTATCCCTGGCCTTAGTTACATTATTGGAGAAGGCGAGAAAAAATCCACTCGTTATGGATACAACTACGTACAAAGAGCATTGACATAGACTGTGATGTCTCCACAATTGGTCACGATATAGGAGTGCACAGCAATAGTTTTATTTGAGACAAAAACTTATATTTTGAGTTCCCAAACTCTATAAAAAAATCTCTCAATTTTTACCCCAAACCCTACTTTACACCCAAACTATTTTAGATCCACAATTCATCTTATTATGCTTTGAGATCTTAGTTTTTAGGCAACTTTGGTTTATTTTCTTCATCTTGTTGAGGACCATTTCATATGACGGACTCCATAAATTAGTATTGAGATGTTCGGTGGATACCGAGGAGTGTTTGGACTTACACGTTGTGACAGTGCATGAGTGGACTCTTGTGTAACAATAGGCGAAGGTTGAGGAATGAAGAGTGTCAAGTATAGTGATGGCGTAGAGCCTGTGTTGTATGTCTTTTATCATGTCCTTTGTAATTCCATACTTAATAGATATTCGTGACTGGGTCGTCTGAGATTTTTTCCATTGTGGGTTTTCCTCATACATCGAGCATTTTGTGATTGTTTATTTTACTTTATCCTACTATCACCTAAATGCATGTTTTAGGACAAAATAAAATTGGCTAAAATTGGTTTACACAACTTTCGTTTAAAATTGGTTCAACATTTTTCTTTGGGTCAAACTTCTTAAGTTTAGTATTTAATTTGAAATATAAAAAATTGAATTTTATTTAGACCATTCCGTATATCCATACTTTAAGGTCCGGGTAAGCAATTTACAATGTTCATATTTTAATTCTTGGTTTCCAACCCATCACCTCTATTATTTAACTTAGCATACACGTGTTAAAATAATGCTAATCAAATGCCACAATGACCATTACAAAACAAGAAAACATACTTTTTAAAATACTTCTAAGGAAAGGGTCCATAAGCCGAGTCATTCCGAAACTTTGCATCGAGACAAAGTTTAAAATACGACTTGGCCCACTACTTTTCCAAATGAATAAATTACGTCCATGCGCTGGCACCTGAATATGTGTTTTCACATCAAAATACCTGAATATGTGTTTTCATATAAATGTATCACACAACGAAAATTCTATATTAGTGACTAGGCTCCATAAATATCTTACACCTATAAATATACCCTGTTTGTTGGAACTAAGCGGGCCTTAATCCCGAGTCCCTTAGATACGTAGGCGCTATACCAAGCTAAACTTGTGAAGGTCAATCCTTATAATACGTCTCTTGGCATATTATCTATTAGTGATGCATTCGTCCCCAGTCCAAATAATGGAGTACCCCGCCCAAGGATTATGACACCCTCAGGATTTAAGCCATGTCGATAAGGGATAAATAGATCTATGTCGGTGACTTTTGCTCCACTCCTATACTAAATACACTTTCCCCTCTCCTTATACACTTTTGAACTAGTCTGGGGGGCAATACCTTTCGGTTAGTGATCACCCCACGATCATAACATGGTATGCGAATATCACTGATCCTTAGGTCCACTCCCTTTAAGACCCCCATATACAATCCCCTCCAAGCCACACGCGAGTACGTAGGCACAATACCGAGTCCTTCTCATGATCTCGAGCCTCGATAATATTTCTTTCGATATGTTCTCTCCGACGAGATGCACCCATCGCTTAACATTAATACCTTACATATACATAACTAATATGAGATATAAACTATCTCAAGGCAGGACCTCCCAAGCATATCCCTACATACAAAGGCGCAAACGTATAAAAATGTGAAAACTTGTATACACTAATATAATCGAGATGCACCCATCTATAATATTTCTATCTTTCCTCAACTAGGAACGAGATATCAGTTTATCTCAAAGTCGAGATCTCTCGCACACTTATATACATACTAATGGCCACTTATTATATGAAAATAAACATGGGGTCTTGAACATGAAATCTTATGTACTTATAGCGATTGAAGTGATGTTCTATACCTCTCACTGATACCATTTTCCTCACTAAGCACCTATCTATATATAAGGTATTCTTAACCTAAGGTCTCTAAACCAGTTCTAAAAATAACTAAAAATTTATCAATTAATGTTAGGAGAAATAATAAAAATATAATTAAGTAAGCATACAGAACAAGTGGAGTGCTTAATACACTCTCCACTCATAACCCGATTCCCAAACCCACACTATAAGAATCTATGGACCAAGAGAATACTTAAAACCTGTCTTAGGATTAATGAATCTTTTGTTTGTTTTTGTATAAAACAAACTAGATACTCTGAACAAACCAATCGAACTCTTTATCACATAAAACATAGTTAGTACCAGTCCTCAGAACTAGGGGTGTGTGATTCAACTTGGACATGTCAACAAACATATTCCAAGTGAAAGTCTCCTAATTTAACCTCGAACCTATAACCCAACCTTGGGGTAAGGTGATGAAACTAGAGACAAGCACTAACGCGCCTCACATCGCACCAAACATTACCTTTTTACTAGATGCCTAGGGGTTGCAACACCACAAACAACGGGATTGTGTCGTAGGTGTGCGACATTCACCATACTCTAAGGGGAGTCCTATGGGTATGCCATGGGTTAGTCGATGTCTCCTTTCTTTCATTTCATTTAGAGCATATTTTATTGTCTACACATGTATTTTCACGATCGTGATAGGGTTATGGACCGTGAAAATTATTTTCTTGTCATGGTCTTATAACAGTCATGTCACAGTCAAGTATTGTGACAATTGTTCTCATGTTACGGTCTTGTCACGATCCAGGACCATGAAAATAATGACAGTAACCAAAAAAAATTCAAGAACTTGTCACGGTTAAGGATTGTGACAAAATTGTAATTCGAAAAGAAATTTAGGCAGTAGCATCTGCCCAGTAGAAAATCTACTCCAAAATAGCAAAAAAACTATTTTTATTCAAATAAAGCAACAACCACAAGAATATAATATGCAATTAATAGTAATAAAAAAATATGCAATTAAAAAAATGAAACCAAATTACCTAAAATAAAAGTTTGATTACATCAAAACAACACTTTAATTGCAAATCATAAGTATCAAAACATGAAATCTCAATAATGCTTTTGGACAAAAATATACCAAATGACAAAAGACCACACCACACCCTCAATATGTCAAACAAAGCCTTACTCGTCCAATCACAAGACCTCATCCTCTTTCCCTAGAAACACCTCAATCACTCTGACTCGGGACTCGTAAGGCTGTAGTGTAGTGCATATCCACTTTATTTATGTACGTGTAAACCCTAGAGGAAAACCCACTATGACCTCAAGCAAGTCCCATCAGCTTCGACTTTCATATATGGGATCTGACACCTCGAGCATGACCTTTTCTATCTTAGCTCAATGGATACGAAGTTAGATATGCCTTGTCAACATCACTATGGATGTTGTGAACCCCGTTTAACCTATCCTGAAATAATATAAAAACACTTCATCAACCTTGAAAATGAATATTAACAAATTATTGAAATTAACAGAATAATTTTAATTATAACTTACCAAGGTCATAGGACCTATGGATTAGTAGCCTCACCTTTCTTCAGTTGTACCTTTACATAAGAGTAGATCATATTTGGCTTTCCTCTCAGGCCACTCCCAGTCTCTTGAGCAAATTAAATTAATAATAAAATTTGTTTTACCATTAAATAAAGTGTGACCAAATTAAAGAAATTTACTTACCATCCTATGCTCCACCTCCGCATAAGATGTTCGCTCGGAGTAGTGCATATCCACTTTATTTAACTGATTAATTCCCACCGACTCACGGGTGGAAAATTGGCTATCACACGCCTCCAAATCTACAAATTGTTGCTAGTTGACCAACTTGATATGCTTCTTCTCCGGGATGGTGTCCCTCCATCATAGTACATACTCTCGGTTCTCTTAAAATAATGGGTGTACAGATTCTCCTTCCACCGCTCATATACAATAACCAATAATTGTCCCATTGTTTCAGGGGAAAGTTTAATTGTTATTGTCCAACAAACATATAATATATAAAAGTTAATGATGTTACATTCAACAAATATAGAATAAAATCTGATATGAAAGGAATATATTTAATATAAATATTGAGATTTTAATACCCCTTGGGACCCGCAAATGACCATCTTTAGCTCGTTAGACATGTTCCTCTAATTATCATACTCGTGACCAACAATTGATTTCAATAATTCTCCCGACAGCATTAGTAAAGTGTTTTTATTTTCAATGATGCTCCCAGTCTTGTTGGGTACGATAGACGGATGTAGACATATTCTGCAAAAAATGGATTCAATGGTATAATATATAACATAAATCAAATGGAAATACTCAATCGTGATATAAGAATTTAAATAACACCAATCTAGTACAACATGTAACTATAAAATTTTCAATTGAGTCCATTGTAAGTATTTTACTTATTCTCAGAACAAAATATTGTTTTTTGAGTAATAGATAGATTTTTTTTTGTCACGATCCCACACAGTCTATGACATAAAGTACATGAAGTTTGTGGAAGATGTTGCAGCCAAGCTTTAAAGATTTATACTGCCGAGATTATTTTGGTGCACGTTTCACGTCTTCATTGCATTCCGATCTCTCAGGTATGAATGCGTAATGCCCATAGGACTCAAAAAATGTTGTTAGGATGTTATTTTTATTAAAAAAAACGTTTCTAAAATGTTTTAACTTCGTTTATTCCGAGATAATTATTGTTGAGAGTCGTATAGAACCTTCCCTTTTGTTTGGATGGTTCAAACGACATTCTTAATCGTTCAAATGACATTCATTGTCGTTCAAATGACTTTGATATCTCGTTCGAACGATATCCTCATATTGTTCGGACGATGCGCCGACTCAAGTTTTTTATTTAAGGCGTGTTTTTCTCATAATTTCTTAAGTTGCAAAACCAGAAAAATAGTTTCACTACAATACGTTTTTTGCACAAGTTTTCTATGGTTTTCAAAGTCTAAAAACATTCTTAAAGTTTCAAGATTCGATATTTCATACTCTTATACTATAGAAATCATGGTTTGCACTATTGGGTTTTGTTCATCACTTCAAATGTTCGGTTTTGTGGTGAAAAAGCGAAGGATTTCGTGTTTAATATCATAGACATTGCAAAGATGCATCTATGGACACCGAGACATATGTGGACACATGTGTTGTGGACGAGCATCGTATAAGGACTTCGGCGTGGGCACTATGGAGGAGTGGTTGAAGGATCAGAGGAGAGTCAAGACTTGTGGGGGATCAAGTCGTTGAGTAAGTCTATCGTCTGTACTTTGTACAACCATATCATAGTGATAGTATGGCTTGGACCATCCGAGGTCATTTCCCTTAGTGGTTTCCTCGTACATCCGGCGTCGCCTTTGTGAACTTATTTATTTTACTTTCTTTAATTACCTAGATGCATGTTTAGGATTAATCAAGATAAAATTGGGCTTATCTAAAATTGGTTCACACACTTGGTACGATTTAAAATTTGGAAAAATGTTTTTCAAAAAGAAAGTTGGTTTTGACATCCTTAAAACACATTCGAAAGAAAAAGGGGCCTAACAATTGGTATCAGAGCTAAAAACATATTTTTTATTGTGTTGATCCCTTGTGTTTTTAAGGAAAAATATGAAAGTTTTAGAGCTCCTGTTATTTATGGCACTAACTATGGTTATTGGAAATTGGAACTGAGAAGTGCTTTGAAATCAATTGATGAGCGTGTGTGGTTAACGGTCGAAAAGTGTTGGACTCCACCGGTTGTAAGAGAAGGTGAGGCCACTACTTTAAAACCCATTTAGTCATGGACAAAAGCCGAACATTCACTTGCACTTTATAACTATAAAGGTCTTCACGTTATAACTTCACATGTCACACCGAAAGAGTATAATAGAATCATGACGTGTGAAACTTCACAAGAAGTTTGGGATATACTTTCACTTACTCACGAGGGCACTATCACAGTTGGGGCATCTAAAATTCAAAATCTCACTACACAGTTTGAGATGATTAAGATGCTAGAGAGTGAGTCATTTGATGAGTTTTACGCTAAATTGTCAAATGTTGTCAACTCGCCTATTAATTCGAGAGAGAAAATACCCAACAACCAAGTCATAAAGAAAATCTTAAGGTCGTTGTCGGGTAGATTTTATGCAAAAGTGACCATTTTGAACTCTTTAGGTATGCTTGAATCGATGAAACTTGTAGATGTTATAGGTGACTTACAAACCTATGTGCTCGATATGTCTACCTCCAAGTAAGTGCCAAAGAAAGAAAAGGGTATTACTTTGCACGCCTTGAAGGAGGAAACCAAAGTTTCGAATGATGATTTTGATTTTGATTCCAATTTTGAGGATGTAGCCTTGTTGGCAAAGTAGTTTAAAAAAGTTTCTTAAGTTCCAAAAGCAATTGAAAGATGCCAAAAGACTTAAGAAATTCAAGAACAACAAGGTAGATCATGCCCCTGAGGATAAGAATGAGAATGTCAAAAGGATTGAGTCAGATATGTGTTTTAGGTGCGAAGGTTATGGTCATAAGGTTGTCGAGTGTCCCACTAGACTTAAGAAGGAGCGAAAGAAACCGATATCATACAATGCCACCTTGAGTGATAGTGAACCAGAAAAGGGAGGGAGTTCCCCATTCAGCATAACTTTGTAGCGTTCATGGCATGCCATGTGAGCGACGACGATAAGTCTTCCCATAAATATTCTCATGTGCATGACACTTCTGAGGCCATTGAGTGTGAATCCCAAGTGAGTGAGGGTGAAGCTAGTACGGATGAGGAGATTGATGTAGGAGAGTTGTAAGTTTACTTTAGTGAATTGTAAGCGAAAGAGGTAAAGTAGAAAAGGCCACTTGAAATTGCAAGCTAAGTCGAATGAGCGTGCCGTAGAAAATAATGATGCTTTGATAGAGGATATTAGGTCACGGGAGAAGAAACTTAGGGAGAAACTAGAATATGTTGAGAAGAGAGAGAGATAGACTTTGTTGTTTGATGGAGGCTTTAAAGAATGAGGTTCTAGAGTTTGAGGAGGCTATGCGTGTGCTTGAGTCTAGGATTTATGAGTTAGAGGAGATATTGAAAGACTCGAGTAAGGTGATGTTTGATTTGGAGCCTATATCGAAGAAGTTGGATAGGATGTTGGGCACCGTCCAAATCAAGGGATATAGGTTTGGTATAGACTACGATGATAGAGTTGTTCCCATTCACAAAGCCAATACCAATCGTGTGAGAGAACCCACTAGGAACGTGAGCAGAGGTCAATATTTCGGTAACCATTCCCGTCATGTTTACACTTGCACTCATTGTGGTAGGAAAGGTCACCTAAGACGTTTTTTTCTATGACCTTAGGAATGCTCCTAGGAAGTTTAGGAATAAAGTCATTTTGGTTCCCAAAAACCCCATGCATAATTTAACACCTACTTGGGTTAGGAAATCGAACTTGGAGGCTTCAAGAATTAAACTTTATGGTTCATGTTTGGTTGCACTTGATTCTTCCCATGCTAAATGTAAAGGATGATTGTGTTACCATGTTTGTTATACACTAGTCTTTGCATCATGATTTATATCTTGCTAGTGTTATGACATATGTATCTTTTGTATTAATTTTTTTCATTTATTGAGTCTTATTTGAAAAATACAAAACGATTTTTGATTTTAAATATTTTTGAGAAAAATACAAAAAGATTTTATTTTTGGGTCAAAAATATTTTTAGAAAAACACAAAAAGATTTTCGGTTTATTTTTGTGTCGTGAGTTTTTCATGTTTAAGATGGCATATTAGTGTGCTTGGACCCCCGTCATTTCATTATCCATGTGGCTAGGACATTTGGTCATGATTATTGATGCGTTGAATGATCTTAACCATTGTCTTAATGGGGTTGTTTCTAAGTTGATATACATTTGAATTCGACTTTGTATATATACCATCTTTGCACACATGCATGGGTTTATGTGAATGTTTGACATCTCATGCATATTTGAGTTTGGTGAGACGTTCTTATCTAAATTTTTTCATCTATGCGTAAGTAGACTTAGGAGGAGGTGTGCGTGTAACAACTATTTAACGTGAGGATTGATAATGCATAAATCGAAAAAATGATGAGTGTTCACGGGAAAGGGCTGCGAGTGAATAATAATCACATCGTGAAAGTCACCATTTAAAGGAGCCCAAGAAAAAAATTAAGGTAATAAAAAGAATCAATGCCAAAATAGGGCCAATATGATTTCTCTAAGTTGAGAAACATAGAAACCTCAAAAAGAGATTGAAAAAGAAATATATATATATATATATATATATGTGTGTGTGTGTGTGTGTGTGTGTGTGTGTGTGTGTGTGTGTGTGTGTGAGAGAGAGAGAGAGAGAGAGTTTGGATGGAAAAATAAAACGAGTTTGCACCACGAATCCTTATGTTTATTAATCGTATCACGGCGCTTTTTTTTGTAGAATCGTCAAAATTCTGGATTTTTGTGTATGTTGATTGTTTAGTTCATTTAGCTGAATATATTAATTGTCACATATGGATAAAACTAAGTTTGATGACATTTAGCTATCAATTAGAGCTTCTTGACTATTTAAAGGTGTTGGAGTTGTGATTCATTTGTTGTAGTTCATGCCCATTCACTCCATATCCATGTTTGAGCACATTGATTCTATGTTGGCATGAAACTCACATTATTTTATTTTTTCTATTTTGAGTTTGTTTTGCTACTGTTTGCGCTTTCCTATCGATTTTGTCAAGAAAATGTTTCATTAGATGAAATTTAATCATTTTTAGAACTGGAATTGAGAATTTTTTATGTCGTTCAAATGACAATTGGGTTTCGTTTGAATGACAACTCAATGTCACGAGATGGTCTATTCATGTGAGGTTCAAGCGACAAGATGAAAAGTGTCAGGTATGGGTCACTTGAAGGGTCGTCGCGCAAAGGTCGCTTGAAAGTTTTCATCATGCGAGAGCACATTATTTTGCAAAGTTTAAAGTCGCTTGATGAGCTGGCTCCAGTGACATCCAAAGTCGTTCAAACGATAGTGCATTGTCATTCGAGCGACCCCTGGAGGATTTTATGAGGATTCTCACAGTGCATTGTGGTACTGTTAGGTTACTTCTGGGGAGTTTGTATGCAGTATGGGATGATTTTGCATGATAGTTTTTTCTGAATTTGTTTAGTCACATCATTACTGATTTTGATAATTTCTCTTATGTGACTTCTATTTACTAGCTTCGATTTTGTACTTAATGATTATTTTTAGCTGGCGGGTTCATGTTTATATACATATACTTTAATGATTATTCTTTATATATTTAATGTTTGTTTATCTTTTTCACTTTTTGTTTATTCGAGAAAAAAAGTGAGAGATGTATGTGATGTAGGGGGAGTTTTGGTTGTTTGATGAACACATAATTTTGCACAAATTGATGCCCTGATTTTTCAATGTTTGTTTTCACAATTGGTATCATCTTGTTTTGCTCACATGTTTAACAACTGATTTGATTGTAATCTTACAAATTGGTATTGATATGTCATATTGGTATCATAATGGTTATATCATTTGTTCCTCCATACTTCACTGGGTATTTGTCTGTTTCATGTGTGTTGGTATGCTTAAGAAATTCGAGATTCAAGTCTACATCACATTCAGATAGCTCATGCTTATCGGACCATCATTTACTAGTCTTGTCCTTTAAATTTTATTTCTAGGTTTTATGGGATGGGTTTTGGGCGTCATATGTCTTGACGGCCCGACTTAGGCATTTCACTATTTGGGTTTTGTCCTGGAATAGTCAAAGGGGGATAGTTGTAAGGATTTGTTTTTAATTGAGTCCGTTGTAAGTATTTGACTTATTCTCGAAGCAAAACATTATTTTTGAGTCATAGATAGATTTTTTATTCTCACGATCCCCCACAGTCTATGGCATAAAGTACATAAAGTTTATTGAAGACATTACGGTCAAGCTTTAAAGATTTATCCTGTCGAGATTATATTGGTGCACGTTTCACATCTTCATTGCATTTCGATCTCTTAGGTATGAATGCGAAATGTTTATGGGACTCAAAAAATGTTTTTAGGACATAATTTTCATTAACAAATGTTTTTAAAATGTTATAACTTCGTTTATTCTGAGATAACGATTGTTGAGAGTTGTATAGAACCTTCCCTTTTGTTTAGATTGTTCAAAGGACATTCACAGTCGTTCCAACGACATTGCTATCTCATTCAAACGATAGCATCATCTCATTCGAACCATGCGCCAACTCAAGTTTTTTATTTAAGGCGTGTTTCTCTCATAGTTTTGTAAGTTGCATAACCAGAATAACAATTTCCATACAATATGTTTTCTGCACAAGTTTTCAAAGGTTTTCAAAGTCTAAAAACATCCTTAGAGTTTCAAGATCCGAGCTTTCATACTCTTATGCTATAGAGATCTTGGTTTGCACCATTGGGTTTTGTTCATCACTTTGAACATTGGGTTTTGCGGTGAAGAAGCGAAGGAGTTTGTGTTCAACGTCATAGACATTGCCAAGATGCATCGGTGGACACCGAGACATACGTGGACACATGTGTTATGGATGAGCATTGTAAAAGAACTTCTGCATGGGCACTGTCGAGGAGTGGTTGAAGGATCAGAGGAGCATCAAGACTTGTGGGGGATCAAGTCATTGAGTAAGTCTATCGTCTGTACTTTGTACAACCATATCATAGTGATAGTCTGGCTTGGACCGTCCGAGGTTATTTTCCTTAGTGGTTTCCTCGTACATCCAACGTCACCTTTGTGAACTTATTTATTTTACTTGCTTTAATCACCTAGATGCATGTTTAGGATTAATCGAGATAAAATTTGGCTTATCTAAAATTGGTTCACACACTTGGTGTGGTTTAAAATTGGGAAAAACGTTTTTCAAAATGAAAGTTGGTTTTGACATCCTTAAAATACATTCGAAAGAAAACGGAGCCTATACAACACATTTGGGTCGTTTTTACAAGTTAGTTTAGTATCATGTGACATGATCATGCCTCTTTTTGGGAGTTATTTTATTAAATTATGTTTATACCCCCATAACGCTTTATTTTTAATCTTAATCTTTAGATTTTTGAATTTTCTACCAAATTTTCACCTCGTGATTCACGCGGCTGTACTGGTTATTTCGAAAAGTTACTTTAATATCTTGTGACATGATCATGCCTATTTTCTGCAATTTTATTGTTAAATTACATTTCACCCCCTAACGCTCTATCTTCATGCTTAATCCTTGTATTTTTTAATTTTCTACTAAATTCTCACCCCGTGAGTCACACGATTGCACCTTTTGTTTCTGCAAGTTTGTTTAGTGTCGTGTTATGTGATTGTACCTCTTTTCAGGTAGTTTTGTGATTAAATTATGCTTTCACCCTCTAACACCATATTTTCAAACTTAAGCCTTATATTTTTGAATTTGTTATTTAATTCTCACCTCACACAATTACACAAATTATTTCTATAAGTTTATTTAGTACCGTGTGAGGTGATCCTGCCTCTTTTTGAGCGGTTTATTGTTAATCTATGTTTTTAACCCATAACTCCCTATTTTTAATCTTAATTCTTCTATTTTTAAATTTTCTACCAAATTCTCATGGGATTGACCTTCTAATATGGCAAGTCAAATAATATTGATCTCCTAGTCCATGCTTTCCTTTTTTTACCTTTATTCTCAACAGGGGTCTTTTTATGGTTAAGATTCTTAAATTTAGGATTCTTCCTTGGCACATTAGCTCCATATTTGAAAACCTTCCTTTTAGTTTCTGACCCTAAAATCTTTCTCAAAAGGTAACCTATGTTCTACCCCATGTGGCAAAAAATTAGCACTTTTTATCAAATCTAAACTTGGGACCGAACGATAGGAATATTCTATGAGAATGATATACAATCTTTCCACTATCCTTGAGATATTGAGATTCAGTTTACTCTCCATAAATAGGTTAACCAAAGTAGTTGCAAACATTACATCTCGATAAAGTCCCATAAGGTGGGGAATCATGAATTGCCTATATCAACATTGCTTTCAATGTAAACTCTTATTTTTTGTTAGAGTCATAGGTTTTTATGCCCGCTAACTTGGTGCCTTTGGCCCAAGTATCAACAAAGACAACATGAAATATTATAGTCTCATGCACAACGAAAAAGAGAGATTTAGGGGAACTAAGATCAATGACCACATACTTTTATAGTTGCTTAGATTACCGAATGGATTGCACCTCTGTTGATATTTCCAAATCAATATTATGTTATTCATTGGAGAAATATGGGTAATTAAAATTTATGTCTTTCCAAATGGTTAAGTCAATAGGAGGACGCGTGAGATTATTTCCTACTTTTTCTCTAACATACCAAGTAATTGCCTCTGCCATCCAGGGTATTGTGAAAAATCTCATCAACTTGAGACCATCGGGGAAAATTTTCAATAAATTTTTAGGAAATTTTGAAAGTGGGACTCTCTTATGATTCGAACCATGCTCTGGTTCATATCTACATTCCTCACATATTGGACAATGATCATTATTTTTGTAATCCAACAAGTATAGTATGCAGTCATAGTTATTCATACTCAGATAGTTATTTGGTAGTATATTCTGTTTAGGGATAAAACCCTTAACCCAATTTAGAATTTTAGTCATGCTATTACTAGACAAACCAAAATGATTCTTCAAACTATGCAAGCCAACTATGGCATACAAAGTTATCAATCTTTTTCGTTGTTACGGTTCTATGGGTTGGTCAATTTAACTTTCAAACTTAAGTAATCAACATTAAGGTTTATCCCAATACTCTCACGAGCATTACAACCTCAACCATAAGATCCATTATTTTCGTATCAGAATCCTCATTGTCTTCCACCACATGAACTTCGTAAGCATACTCTGTTAGATCATTTAACATATCATGCTCTACCATATCCTTCTGTAATTCCATTGATATCCTACTTGACGGTTGTACGTGATGTTTTTTAGGACAAAGGGAAAATTTATTTGCCAGTGAAAACCCACATCCAGTAATCGTCCTGCATACCCCATTTAATCAAATGTAATTAAATTGTTTTTCAATCAAAAATGTTACCATTTCCATAACTTGCACAAGAACATGTGAACTCTTCACTATCAAGACATCCCTTTACAAATTTTATAAACTCATGAGCATCATTACGATATACATCCCAAGCCTATTTGTCTCACACATCCACTCTTTGTATAGAAAATACCCCATAACATCTTGTAAGAATCATTACCTACCATGTGTAAACAAATCGGGTAGTTAAATCAGACGTAAGTGCAACCTAACAAGAACAAACGAACAATGTGACTCACGGGGTGAGGATTTGGTAGATATTTCCAAAATTAAAAGTGAATGTCCTGTTGATAATTTAATTCATGTGTTCAATGATCCAAACAGTGAAGCCAAAATCTCGCTAGCATCAATAAAGTGTTTTTCATAGGGGATTAGTCTTATTGGATCAAGAGTGGTTCAAATCAATGTTATGTGGATCCATTTAATTGAAACGCAAGATATTATCCGGGCTTATAGTCTTGGTTATATTATATATATACACAAGATTCTTTTTGCTAAGCTTATAAGCTTGAATTGAAGTTTTTCTCTGACTTATAACTGGTCCAACTCATTAAGGGTTTCTAATTTCATAAAAGACTATGAGATAAACTTTTTAAGATAGAAATACCGGATGAGTTTGATGGGTTATATATCGGAGAAAAACTTCAATCAAAGCTTATATCATTGACAAAAAGAAAGTTGTGTATAGATGTATTTTGGCTAAGATAAAAAACTCGGCTAGTAGATTACATTTCAACCGAAGGAATTCACATAACATCGATTAAAACCACTCATGACTCCCCAATAAGACTAACACACTATTAATAACACTTTGTTCAAGCTAACATAATTTTTGCTTGGATCATTGAACACGTTAATAAAATTAACAAGTATGGGTTAACTCAGAAAAAGAATGTTTACACCATATTATCACCTTCTGATGAGATGTGACCATGTGGATTTAGAAATCAATAATCACAGACAAAATGTAATCCGCTAGTTAAATCCAAAATGTAATCCGCTAGTTAAAACCCCTCCATGTTAGCCAAGTTGGACCCCAGACTCATCCTTAACGACCGAGATTTGGTTAATTATCTGAGGGATCAAGTAAATCAGGGTTCCCTTCACAAATTTGAGGACCTCATGACTCCCGAGTATCTGGAAGAGTACGTTTTTGGGTTTGTCCCCTAGACGAGTTGTATGAGTTGCTTAACTCTTAGTGATGTCTTCTCTCGTCACACACACCCGAGTTACATAACACTGCGACTCATTTTTTCCCATCAGTACATGAATTATATTTATACTCATATATGCTTTTTTACTTTAATTTGATTGGTCTGATACACTTTTCTATGGTATGTTTAGCAGATTCAATCCTTGAACAAGTAGTTTTATCTATATTTGAAATATTCTTTTGCCTATGTTTGGCGTTTCTTTGTTTTAAACTAAAACTCTGTCGTTTAGTATTCTATTATGATTTGGGGTTCTTCTTCAATTTTAGGGTTTATACCCTTGATTTTCAATTCACAAAACATCCCAATCTTTATGTGAATTATTTTGAAACCCAAGATAACATCTTGTTGAAGTTTCTCTTATAGGGATGGGTAACCACCCAGCACATACAATACCGTTACAAGGTAAGGAATCCGTAGATAAGAAACTAAAGAACAATGGAAAAGAGGAATCCATCAACAAAAACTACTTTTTCTCCTTTTACCTCTTGTTCATTTTATTTGCTTTTAGTTTTTTTTATTTACAGATTTCCTTTTATTCGAATTGGTTTGTAAGGTAGATTTTAATTTCCTTTATATTTTATGAAAAGTTCATATGCCTTTACATTCAAATTGTTTTAATTTCATTAGTGCAATCTTGTTTTGCATTCCTTAGTGTAGTTGTTTCTCTTTGCATTTATCTTTTTTTCTTTAGTTATAGTTATTTACAGTTATTTATAACTTATAGCAAAGTCTTCCCTAATGGAATCACAAGTCTTCTTAATTGAAGCACCGAATGGTACACAATCATCTGATTATCATAAGGCTAAGATAATCAGCTCATTGATAAGATCATAAAATGCCCAGAACGCTCGCAATTAACCAACATACACAACCTAGCCAGCGACACAAACATATTTTTAGTACACCGATGGGACTCAATTGTTGTTTAACATGATTGTATTGAAAATTCTGGTGAAATCGATACAACTTTCCAACACATCGCCACTATAAAGCAAACAGTGGTTGAAACTTCTCATGAGTTGAGGCAATTGCTCAAAATCATGAATTGAATGTAGCAACAGATCCGAGGGCCATAAATATTAACACATCACCTATTGTTGATGTACCCTTGAATGCCCAAGATCAATTGTTAAACAAGATAAACCTAGTTCTTGATCATCTTGGGAACATAATGAAAAATATTAGCACAATGATCACAATAGTAACTAGTAGGTTATCTATGCCTACTATTGCGGTGTCCAATGGTCAAGGATACACACCATAAGTTAGTGTAAACATGACCAATTAACAAAACCCTTTTCATCTTGTGTATTACAGGACTAATACAAGAGAAACCAATTTTGGAATAAACCTAAGGATGTGAAACTACCCAAATATTTATTATCTAACTGTTATATTGGGTCAAGGAACATCATACACTTATCAATAGTTAGGGTACAATAACCCAATATGAAGAACACCCCTCCCAAATGTTGGGAGGACTAAGGCACATTAAAATGATATCAATTTAGTCTACCCAGGAAATTCAAGTTATGGGGTAATCAACAATCTTATGTTCAAACAAGAACTCGGGGTTAGGAAATAATAGGAGGTTTGATAATCAAATTCCTTAGATTATCTCAACCAATTCCCTTTCAAAGATAACAAAATGTTCCTCCCCAAATTCCACCGCCATTGGTGCAGCCGCCACCCATAATGAACTAAACCATTGCCCTATTAAATAGGTAGTTACCTGGGGGAGTTGGGAGAAATGAAGTTGAAGATCTCATACATGAGATTTGTGGGTCAATGGCTGGTGGGGGTGGGGGGGGGGGGGGTCAAACTCCAGTGTACAAGAATCCATACCTTATACGGATATATAGGATTAAACTTCTAAAGGAATTTAAGTTCCCGACTTTCTTTCTCTTTTAAGGAGATGGGAGTCAATCCACCATGGAACATATTGCTAGGTTCACTATCCAATGTGTTGATGCAAGGTCTCATGGATACCTTAAACTGTGTTTATTTTCTAGTTCCCTCAGTGATGCAACTTTTTTCTAGTTTATAATACTACCTCCTAAAACTATCCAAAGTTGGAAGCATATAGAAGATATGTTTCATGCACAATACTTCCAAACTAAACTTGAATTATCCGTGGCTGACTTGGATAGACTTAGTTGAAAATCATATTAAAAGTAACTACCTTCATAAATAGGTTCAAAGGGGCTAGGAAAAAATGTAAAATAGTTTTACCTAAGTTTAAGTTTGTAAAATTGGCCCAAAATGAGCTAGAATTTAGGGTTCGAAAGAAATTTGATGCAACTGAATTTAGAGATTTGGTGGAATTAACTGCGGAAGATATTTTAGAGAAAGAGCATAAAAGAAACATTTCTTCCTTCAAAACATAATATAAGGATCCAAACATGGATATAGAGACTGCTGAGATTATAGGAACTGTAATTATAGGTTGTGAACCAGTGGTTAAAAAACTCATTAGTAAAATCTTATGCCATAAAATCAAAAGGGATGAATAAAATATATTCATTTGATATCTATAAGGCAGCTAAAATATTTGATTATATCTTAAAAGTTACAATGTTAAAACTTCTTGAGGGTGCAAAAACTCAAAATAAAGTTAAAGAAAAAACTATTGTAAATGGCACAATATTTTCTCTCACTCTACGAATGCTTGTTCTATTTTTTGTGATAGGATCCAAGAGTTGATTAGGAGAGGAAAACTCGAGTTTTTCAAAAAAAGAGGAAAATAATATGGGAGTTGATAAATATCCATTTCCCAACGTGAAAAAGTGGGAAGAAACATGCGATCCATTCAACTGCCTCAAAATAAAGGGCATGTTGAGTTCAAAATGAAGACAAAGGCTGAGTTCAAGGCTTCGAAGCCTGAAGCAATTACAGACCCGAATAAAAAAGATATAAAACACCTATCCATTAGGTGTGGAGAGAAACATTATAAGATGTGTGAATTTATTTATTCGAAGGAGAAACACCAACAGAATGTTAATGGAAATGAGAATAGTGTTATGCTGCCAAAACTCAAGCGCTTCAAGGCCAAGAAGAACTCCAAGGGAAAGTCTTGGGAAAAATAAGACCATTTTTAGGCCCTTACCACCCTCGAGGAAATATCAAAACACTAAGGAACTACAATACACCAAGCCTTATTTCAATTAATCCAGACTATATATGTATTTAGGAGTTTTAGGACCCATGAAAATATTCAAATCAGTTATAATGGTAAAAGGAGTACCTTATTCATTTGTTGCTCAAGACCTAAAGGTTGCCCAAAAATTTAATGACATGCCTAGGAGGCAAAAAATAGTGATTCTTCAGCAAACAGCTCCTCGAATGTGGCATTTAATGCAACCATTAAAATCAAAGAAAAGAGAATTAGATATTATGATCTCTCGCACTCAATAGAGGAGAATTCAAAGAAAACATTGGGATTGAAAAGTGGCCTCCGAGATTATGCGCCCAAGTATATCAAAAGGTATTGGTTCTTCATCATCAAAGGCAAACCCAAGGTTCCACAGAAGTTAGAGGGGAGCCAATCTTCTTCGAACATGCTAGTTGAGAAACATAAAGGGCTAGAAAAGGGCATAAGTGTGGATAAAGATATTTCATCTTGAGATATTTCTTTTGGTGAAGGAGAAAGGGAAGAAATAATGGTTATGGGTGCAATAGAACTTGATCAAGGAACTATTCAACAACAATTCATCTAGTTTGGATCTCTGCACCAATGAGTGCTTATTAGCATGGATGTGATCCTCCCAAAAAAGTCTGAGGCTAAAAAGGGATAGGAAATCCCAAAGATGCAATTGAGTGAAGATAATAAATCATAGGTACACAACTTTGACTTTCTTGTATCTACTCTAGATCTAATATATGGATTCAAATAACCTAATAAGAATGACTAATCATATTATGCCCTTGTTTATAAAAGCTTGGATAAATTGAGTGTTAATCAATAAAATATTGGTAGATAATGGCGTTGTTGTTAACATAATGCCATAATCCATGCTTTTTAAAATGAACAAATAAGATGCTAAGTTGGTCTAAACTCAAATCGTGATCTCTAGTGTAAGGGAAAATTTCACATTAAGTCATATTGTAAATTATTTAATGTAAAATTTAAAGGTTTGGCTTTATTTCGATTGGAAAAAACTATTAGAGTCATAGGTTAGAATTGGAACCATTTTATCCTTTAAGCATATGATGCACATTGAATATCGTAGCGCACAAATAAAGTGATGCCAACATCATTGCGAGTTTCGTATTCAATATCCATGGGATCTCGAAAATGTATGAATGCTTAATTTGTTTGATCTCTGGATACGATTTGGGTGCTTTTAGTTTTTAAACTTAATGAGGCAATTTTTCAAAAAGATTCTTTAAAAAAATTATTTTATGTTTTATAAGTCATTTGAATAAACCAATGGTTTTCGTTCAAAAGAGTTATAGAATATTAATCAAATAACATGTTTCAAATGAGGTTTATGGTTTCATTCAAACGAGGTTTGATTGATCTTTGACCGAGATGTTTCTTCCTTGGAAGAATGTTTTTGTTCAAAGGTCGTTAGAAGCTCATTGTAACGAGTTTGATTTTTTCATTCGAACGACTATTTTTAGTTAAAACGAGAATTCCTAACTCATTCGAACAACATGTCCTATTTCATTATAATGAATTATCTTGGATTGCATGTTGTCACACCCCGCAAAATTCGACAGACGGGGTGGCCAGCCACCGCCGCCGAACTATGTCAGGCGTGAACTAAATAAATACCATTCTTAGCATGAGACATAAATAAGTCAGTCCATTAGATAAATAATTGAATCAATCTCAAATGATCATAAACAACTACGCGATAAAAGATCCATCACATGCTAACTTCAAAAATCCATTCTCCAATAATGATTAAATAAAATCTGAATTCATCCAAAAATAAATCCTCTAAACAACTTTGGAACCAAAAGGCCCAATCAAACTCAAATGAAGTATAATAATTAAATACGACTGAAAAGGAAAGTCTAACTAAACTATGCCATAAAAATGAATAACTTCAGTTGCACCTCCAAATGATAACTCTGATAAACTTATGCAGCTTCTCCAGTTCTAATCCTGAAAAAGAGTAGTCAACGCATGGGTCAGAGCCAAAGCCCCGAGCAAGAATACACACTACTCCCCTCAAATAGGATCCTTGAATCCATACAGTAGCATTATACGCAATAAATATCACAATAAAGTATTTTAAAATTAGACGAGATAATTTAAACACGATAAATATAAAGCACTAACTACCCGCAAAAATCCCCATTTATAAAGGCACACCTATATGATTTTTAATTCCCAAGTCCCACGATGTTAATTTAATTAAATTAACCAACTTTTCTTATATCCTCAATTTATTATGGCGGTCCTCCCGCCTCGGGTGATTTCTCCACCAAAATACACATCCCCTCATCAAAACGTCGGCTGACCCATTTAAACTGTCGGCCCTCGCTGATTGACGAGGTTCCACACACGACACGACATAAAATGTTGGCTGGCCCATTTAAATTTTTGGCCCTCGCTGATTGTGTCGCCAATATATTTTAATACCCTTCTTATTATCTTAGGTATTAATTCTCAATTTTCTCAATTCACAATTTCAAATTATCCCACCCTTTTATCGATGTGAGATCCTCAAAATACCCCGTAGTCCCAAAACTCAGGGTCCCCTAGTTATCAATATGTCCTACCCTATGAATAGGAGGATTTCTAACATAAATCTTAACTTAGTATCATAAATAGACTAGCGTAACGGCGATAAAGTAATAAAAATTAGCCCACCCCCGACATGATAAAAACATGATAATCTACCCTCACTAGTCCCCTACCTAGAAGGCATCCTAAAATATAGGGAGAGCAAAATTACCCAATCAACCCGTCGTCACAATGATCTTTAATAATACCAACAAGTCACACAAATATGTATAATAAACCAATGTTCCAAACTACGCATGATAGTCCAATTCAATTAAATCTTTAATTAAATTATCATAACGTCAAAAATACCCAAATAATCTCATTTAATTATTTTAAATTAAATATACCAAGTTTTCATCATATAAACATCAAAAACCAAATTTCATTTTCTCTACATGTATTACATGAGTTATACGCACCCAAAAATCATTTATTTTAAAACTAGGGTTTTTCTACATGCAACCTACACCAATAAAATAAAAAATTCACTCATCAATCCTACGCACCCAAGGGTTATGAATATTATTCAAATTAAAAGATTTAATAAAAATAGCCCCATAATTAGTGTCCACTTTTCCTAATTAAGTCATTACTTTATTTTAAGAAAACATGTAATTAAGTGTTTACGTGAAACTTAAAACACATAATACTAAAGGAAAAGAATAGAGTATTCATACCTGTGAAGATTGTGTTGAAAATCTGATTAGAAATCTGGATTCCTCTCGAAAAATTAGCAAAGAAGTGTTCTTGAATCAATCTTGATTAAGCCCCAATTAAGCCTCCAAAAACTTGTGACAAAAACTTGATTATGTTGGAGGTTGATGATTATGAGTGAGAAGAAAAATATTTGGAAGTGTTCTCTGGTGAAAAACTGGAGAAAAAGTGATTATGAGAAGTCCCCCTACGGATTAACAATGTTATATAGTGATTAGGAGACCTTATCCTACACAAACTCTAGTTAAAAAAACAACTTCACTGCACATTTTCTAAAGGCATCGATCGATCGATCATCCCGAAAAACTGACAGTCTGCCTTAAAAATTATAAGGGACAAATATTTCAAAAATCATATAAAATCTATTTTAACTCCGATTTTAATTCCGCTTGAAGTTTTATTCTTCTAAAATCATAACCAACATATTTAGCCAATAAAAATTAATAAATTCAAAATTTTATTTTTCCCGAATATTCCAATTAATTAATTAAAATAATAAATAAAAACACGGGGTGTTTCACATACCATCACCTTTTCACATTTTTCTATAAATTTTGGGCGCTGCAATGAGTTTTAAATGTGATGTTTTGTGAAAACATTCTTCGAAAAATGTATCTAAGACTCCAATACCCTAATTTACACCCATAAGTTTAATATCCAAGTTTCAACATCATATGCCTATTTGAGATCTTGTTTGTCTTGCACCAAGACTATTTACTCTTTATCGAGTACTATATTGAGCATTGGATTTCATGTTTTGCATTGGATGACAGATGGACTAATCAAGATGCAAGTAAGATTGGTGGATACTGAGATGTGAGAAGTGCCTTAGTTGTGATTACTATTGGAAGGCGTCCAATATGGGTTGTGAATAAGGTAACAAGGATCAAAGAAGAGCGCCAAGGCTTGAAGGCATCGAGTCTGTGAGTAAATCTAATTTTTCCTTTCATTGTGATCTACATTATAGTAGACTTGTGTAGGTAGAACGTCTGAGATTTTCCATTGTGGGTCTTCCTCGTACATCGTGAAGTTGTGGTTTAGTGTTTTGATTTTACTCTTCCACATATCACCTACATGCATGCTTAGTCGAAGATAAATTTTGGTAATTGGTTTAGATAATGTTTAGTTTACTTGGTGAATATTTAAAGTCGAATTAATTATTCACTAAGTAATTTAATTGGAAAATTAAAAATTGGTATATCCCTAGAAGTATTTGGCATTTCTCAAATTAATCTCAGAGCAGGTTACATTAATTTATCGTATTTGATCCACGTTTAATGTTTTTATGGTTGTGTAGATGGAGTTTAACCGAGAGGGTAGTTCCATATCATGGCCTTCCACGTTTTTCGGTTCAAATTATCCGTATTGGAAATCCCGAATGAGATTTTTCTTAAAATCTATCGATGATAACGTTTGGAACTCTGTAGAGTAAGTGTGGTCTCCTCCCATCGAAGGTGGTTTATCAAAAGCATACTCTTTTTGTGTAAGACCTAAAAATAATGCCTCGAAGTTTAATTCCAAAGGATGAATGCTATTTTTTGCATTGTAACCATGGAAGAGTTAATACGCGTTATGACTTATGAGAGTGCTAAGGATGCTTGGAATTTTTAAAATCCACACACAAGGGAACTAACAATGTTAGGGTTTATAAGTTACAAAAATTGACAACTAAATCTTAAATGATAAAAATGTTAGAGCATGAGTCATTTGATGAGTTTTATGCTAACTTGTCGGATATTATCAACTCCTCATTTAACTTATATGAGAATATCCCCGAGTCGAGAGTGGTGCAAAAAATATTAAGGTTGTTGCCTGAAAGATTTAACGCCAATGTCAAGGTCCTATATTTTCTTGGTGGTGTCGATACTAAGCGGGTCCAAGAACTTATATGTGATCTCCAAACCTATGAGATGAATATATGTCCTCCCAAGAAAGATAAGAAAGATAAGTGTGTTTCCTTGAAAATACTTAAGGAGGATGTGTTAGATTCTGATAGTGAGGACGATTTAGATCCCGAAGAGATAGCTAGGTTTACTAGAAAGTTCACCAAGTTTCTTAAGCATACAGAAGATAAGAAATCTAAGAAGATATCAAATAACTTTATGAATGACCGTTATGGGAAGAAGAAGGATAACCCTAAAAAGTGGATGACCGGGATAAGTGTTTTGAATGCCAAAGGATTGGGAATTATTTGTCTGAGTGCCCCAATAAATTAAGGAAATAAGGTAAGAAACCTGAAAAGTGCAATGCTACTTAATGATATTAAGTAAGAAAGGGAATGTGATTCTCCCGTGGAGAATAACTTCACTGCTTTCACGACCAATCATGTGAGCCCAAATGAAAAGTCTTTCTTTGTTGAAAATAATCATATGCATGATGGTTCCAATGTCCGGTCTTGTGATTCCCAAGCGAGTGATGTTAAAGAAGACGAAGAAGAGAAGGAGATTACGCTTCAAGTAGCCTTTTGTGAGTTATACACCGAGTTATTAAAGTTGAAAAGGCTAACTTGAAGTTAGAGATGAAGTTCAAAGAGCGTGTCATAGGAAATGATGATGCGAAATTAATTGAGGATTTAAGGTCATGTGATAATAATAATAAGGAGAAGCTAAAATATGTTGAGGAAGATAGAGATAACATTGGTGGCTTGTCTGAAAGTGGGAAGAAGTAGTTCGTAAAATTTGATGAGTCTAAGATTGTGAAGTTATAAGAGAAATTGAGAGAAATGAGTCATGTTAAACTTTATTTGGAATCTAGGTTAGAGAAGTTAGATAATATATTAGACACCGTTCAAATAAAAAATAATAAGGTTGGGTTTGGCTTCGATGATCATAATGCTTCCACTCCAAAGCCAAGACCAATGTTTTGAGAGAGTCGGGATATATCCAGTCTCTTCCTATAAGGAAGTTTAAGCTAGAGGGGACATCGAGTACTTGAAACTCAATATCAAAGTATATGGGCCCAACGATGAGTGTGAGAGTGATGGCTCCCATGACCTCTCAGCGAGTGTTGTCATAGGCCCTAATAGTTGTGTAAGAGGGTGTAAACTTAAAGATAATGTATCCTAAAATATTGGAGAAGGCACACATTAATGGTGGACCCATTATCTATTAATACCGATAAAATAATTTTCCCATAGGCTTCAGTAATGATATATTATGCGAAATAGTGATTGCGGCCCTGCATGGGTAGGTCTTCATCAAAGAATTTGATGTACTTTTGCATGGTAATCGATCAGATGGTGGTGTACATCTCTACATGTGATAGATCTTGAGGCCTCGAAGCCAAAGATAATAGATGGATGATGGTGACTCAATGCTCTCGAGACATGTCGAGTAATTCCCTGATGCTAATATTAGTTGATGTTCGTAGAAAGCGTATGGTTGCGATGAAAAAGGCCATATGGTCCATGGTAGGTTTAGTTTCAACGATGATTTATAGTGTCGGTGAGGTTGTATTAATATGGGGAAGTTTATTATCATCCCATATTTTTTTTATGGATGGGGACTATCAGAGTGGAAGGATCGATGTTTGGGATAGAAGTACCTTTTAGGGAATTAGAGCATGGGATAGGGTAAAGATGGAGCGTGTTGTTCATAATATTAGGTCTTCACGGGATGAGTCTCCAAACACCTATTAGGTATTGGATGCCATAACTGAGTGCCCAATAGTTATATGTAGTGTGGCCAGCCCCTTAATGAAACTCACAGCATGACTCAGGTTGCTAATTTTTGTCTGGTTTAGTGGGAATGGCCTATGATTGTGTGGCTTGATGCGAACATCACGCTTTAGAGTTGTCAAAACCTTTTTAAGTGGATCCTAAATCGGTTAGGTATATGATGTTCCTCTATCTAGTTTGGACTTTTGGGGCAAAGGGACTACTTGGTAGGATCTTGGGGGGAGTTCCCAGATGGTACGTTTTAGTAATAGCAACCAGGGCCTGATAGGCGTTAGGTTCTTGATAAGACCTAGGCCAAGAATTTTTTACCTTAGAACTTATGTGGGATATGAAATACCTAAATGAACCCTTTCTAACAGAGAACTAATTTTTTGGTAACTAAGACCCTTCTGAGGATTTGGTTGCCTTATCAGCCAAGTTTTCCTCAATTTGCACCCTATGTGGTTGAGGGCTTTAAATTCGGGTATTTGGGTGATCCCAATTTCATTTTGTACTTCTTTGTGGAGGCTCTTCATTAACATGCCGATCTGATCATATTCTAGGTAACGGTTAACCATATGACTTTCCTTTTCCATCCAATGGGTGATAAATGCCCAAAATGTGTCCCCTTACTCTTGTTTTAGCATTTCTGGTTCTGTACAGGTGACCCTGAGTTACTCCTTGTATTTATACTTCTTGAGAAAGTCCTGGAAAATATCATCCCAAATTTTAGAAGTTCTTTCATTCTTTAGACCCGTATACTAGGTAAGGGCCCCTCTAGATAGAGCGGAGGAGAAAATTCTCTCTAAAATCCCTAGGTCTATATTTCAAAATTGGATTTAAAGGGGATAATTAGACTGTTATGAAAATGGGGAGACGAACTCTTTGTATGTCTTGAAGACGATAATTTTAAACTTATTTAAAATTCAAGCTTCTAGGTAAAGAACCATGTTTGTCTATATTTGTTAACTCATCAAAGGCCTGCATGTTGTCTATGGAATCTTGAAGGAGACATAAATCAATTTGGACCTATATTATTTCCTAAGACGGGGAAGGTGGAGGTCAACTTTATTGGTTGGTGAAGAAGCTAATAATTTTTCTTGTGGAGGTCCCTACTTTTTAGGGTGAGGGTCCTCAGGGTACCAATGGTAGGGCTCAAGGTAGCCATGTGGATCAAATAGTACTTAGAAGTGAGCAACGTGAATATTAGTGGGGGGATATGAGTTGGCATGAGTGCGGGCAAATCCTAAAGGTTTGTTGGTACAGTCTCAGCCGTAAAAAAAGGGATACTAGTGTTTGGGTTAGGGGGAGGAGGTATGTTTTCCATAGTTTCTTGTGCAACTGTAGCCTCCTAACGGCAAATTTATGTCTGCCCCGGTGCCCGAATCTCAAATTGCATGGTGTTTGGGGGGTGATAAAGCTCTATAACTTCCACATCACCTGATCTATTTACGGAGGGAGGCTAATCTTCTTCTATAGACATGGAACGTAACATGAAATAAACTTGAAAGTTATGAGTACGAAGTTCTCTTATCACGTCCCGAAAATCAGAGTGATAAATGGTTGGGTTGATAGGCTTAAATGGGGAAATAAATTAAATAGCAGAAGTATAAATAATAATGATAACAAAAAGCTAAATAATAGTAATATCTCTTTAACATGAAGCAAAGTATTGAAATACATTATTGATTACACTCATCCTAAATAGAGTCACTATCTTTTATTACATAATGCATAAAAGAAAATAAAACAAAAGAAAATTTAAAAGTACTACATATTCCTTGATACAATATCAGTTACATCCATTTATACCTACTAGCATAGGAAATTACAATAGGGTCTTCAGTGTTGCGACTAATTTTCCAGGCATATATAATTGCTAGAGTAACATGAGGTGATGCATTAGATTTGTACGGGGTCGGGGAGATGTTGCTTCTCTATTGCCTGGGTCCATCTAGAATTTCAAAAACGTAAGAAAAATTGCCAAGTAGAAAAATCTTATTCTATACAGTTCAAAATATGGTTTTTGATGAGTCGGTATAAGAAATTCAATATAAATATGGATTCAACGTTAAGATAAGATAACATGTTTTTTTCTAGAATGATATAAGTAAAAACATGTAAATATTTGGCTAGAACTGGTAATGGTTAGGAATGGTTTCTAAACAAATAACCCATAATTATCTATTTAGAGGCTTTAGGGAAATAGTCATACATACAACAACATCAATCCTATAAAATTAGAGAAAATCAATCCAGATACTGGAGATAAAATTAATCGTGCTAAGTGAATTATAGACATTCCATATGGTAGTAATAACTAAGCCCTCAATCATTTGAGTCCTATAGGCCAAATAATACAGTCGTGGACGTAAACAAAGATTATTCCCTCGTCATAGAGTATTCTAAAATAGAACCGGGTAAAATTACATCATATGAAATACTATGATTGCATAATCATCGTTTAAAAATTTGTATCAATTATACGTAAATATCGGAACTACTCAAATGAGTTCATCAATGAGAATATGATATACTGGGTTTATCACATAGTGATATCAACAAAAGGCATGATCAAAAGAATTGAGTGAAAATAACAATGAATAAGAAATCACCTACTTGTTGTTAGGGTTTTTGAAAAGTTTCATGGAGTTAGTTTAAGTGAAGGTGGTAGTCCGTGCAAGTATGACAAAGAGAAATGTATTTTGGTGTAAGAATAAGGTTCGTGAAATATTTGAAAGAGCGGTAAGGTCATAAAATTGCGTAGAAAATAAATTTTGGGTTTAAAATAAAAATAAAATGTTATTTTATTACATGAGGTTCCTTTAATTTTTAAGATTGGTGCTAAGAGACTTTTTGTTCTTAATAATGTCAAAAAGCTTTAGAAAACGTTTCGGGTGAAAATATAAAATTTGGAAATTTTGGGGGTTTATGATCAAAAATATTTTTAAAGTTTGAAGTTCCATTTTAGGGGTTATGTCGAATTAGCTTTCTAGTTATCCAAACAGGGTGTTAGAATATACCATTTTGACCAAAAAAATAAAATAATTTTTTTGTAAATTTTATCAGAATTTTCTGATTGGTCACGCGCTTAGTCATAATTATCACGCGTTGGATTTGACCATACTCGCGCGCATGTGTTTCTTTTCATCTTCAACTTTTTGAATTTTGACTTAGGGTTCAAAAACTTTGACCTTCAATTAAATCTTCAGCAAAGTACTATTTGAGATGATTCCAAAGCCATTCTTCTTAATTTTTCGCGTGGATTAAAAAAAACTTTTAAAGATTGAGGTTGGTTGTAGTTTCATATCTAAATACTATAAAATATCAAAAATTTCAATTTGATATTCATGGATTGATACTGAAATTCAAAGTATGGCAGTGCTATAGTTAAGTTTCTGGTGAATTTAGAACAAAATAGTTTTGGTTTTAAGACTTAATTCATTTCTACATGGAGAATTTTAAGTTTAAAGTTTCAACTACTAAAATAAAAAAAACTTGATTTATGAATAGGTATGAATATTATACTGAAATTAAACTATATGGTTGTAATGCTATAAGTCTAAGGACAAATATTACCACCTTAAAACTAGTTTAAAGCCAAGAACTCAGAATTCGCCCTTGGAGCTCAAACTTCCATGGTGTTTTCTAAAATTTGACCCTTAGCTTATAATTTCTATGCAAAAACTCACATGTAACTAAATAAATGGATCCTACTCTACAGCAGAAACATAACTGAATTAAAAGAATTAAGCTATAAACAAAAAATGATAGTATAGTAAAAAATGAACAAATATGAATTTGTGTTTTGAGATACTGTTTATACTGAATTCTCTAAATTGAGAGAGTCTTTATATAAGGGAAGTTATGGGGAGTTTATTTGTCGAATTTGGGGTGGTATTTGGGCTGCTACAATGAGTTGATTTTGTGAAGGAATATTGGTGTATAAAAGTGTGTAGCTTTACCCTTGGTTCTCGTGGTTTCTTGTTGGCATTCTTATTAGTTTAGCTAATAAGGAAGGGGATAAAGGTTTTAATTTTAGTCCCTAAGGTTTTTCACTTAAGTTTTAAGTCATTTTTCCTTTATTTTCAAATGTTGGGGTCTTTATGTAATTTCTAAAACTAAAGAAAGAACTCTGAGGTGTTCATTTGTAACTCTAAAAGGTAATGAAGATATTTGTAAAGATATTTTGAAATATATATCATTTATATGGTTTAAAATTCAATTGAAAGCTTTAGGGAATGTTTTTTAAATATTGAAACTTAAGGATAACTTTAGAATTTTTGTGTTTATTAGGTTCATGTTGGTATTAATCCAAAACTTTTTACTACCCTGATTATATGTTAAGGTAAGATTATTTATTCTTCTAATATATGTATAGAGATAGTTTGACCTAGACGCGTCGTTCTATACGGGTCTTACATTTCTCCCTGCCAAAAAAAAAATTCATCCTCGAAATGACCTTCTAAAGTTCGGGATATTATTGATATATGACATCTCTAAGTTCCCAAGTTGCTTATTCCTGAATAAGATGTTGCCAGACAACTTTTACTAAACAAATGGTCTTCGCACGAAGTGTTCGATCTTGTGTGTCTAATATCTGAATCGGTGTTTCTTTGAAGTCGTGGTTAGTTTGTATTGATAGTCTGTCCCATGTAATGATGTGGCTTGGGTCAGCAATTTATACTCTCAATTAAGACACGTGAAATACATTGTGTATTTGGGCCAAATAAGGCATTAATATTCGTTGATAGGCTATTGGTCCAATACGTTCTATAATGGTAAAAGGTTTGATGTATCGTGATGCAATTTTTCCCTTTCTCTTAAATATAATAATTACCTTTTGAGGTGATAATTTTAAGAAAATAATCTCCTTCTTGAAATTCAAGGGGTCGTCTACGATTATAAGCATAAATTTTTGGTCGACTTTAAGCTTCTTTTAACCTTTCCCTGATTAAATGTACTTTCTCCTTGGTTTTTGCTATAATCTCTGCAACAACGACTTGATTTTCTCCAGATTCATTCTAATAAAGTGGAGAATGATAGGATCTTCCATAGAGTTCTTTATATGGAGCGTCTTGAATTCTAGCTTGATAACTATTATTATAAGAAAATTTTACTATTCTAAGTGATCGCTCCAATTTCCTTCTATATCTAATGCGCATGCTCGCAACATATCTTCTAAGGTTTAAACTAGTCATTCAGATTGTCCATCGATATGGGGATGAAATGCGGTACTAAGAAGTCAGTAACTTCCTATGGCTTTTTATAAAACTTGGAAAAAATGTCCCCTAAATCGAGGATCTCGGTCAGATGTAATAGACAAAGGAGTTCCATGTAATCTAACGATTTCTTAATGGTATAAGTTGCTAAGTCGTTGAAATGAATCAGTGGTATGTACATTAAGAAAGTGAGCTGATTTAGTCAGACGATTAATAATTACCTAAATCTAATTATATCCTTAGGATGTGGGAGGTAATCCACTACCAAAGTCCATAGTAATATGATCCCATTTCTAGGATGGGATGGGAAGGGGTTGAAAAATTCAACCTCGGTGTTGTTATTCAATCTTAACTTATTGACAGGTTAAACATTTAGCAGTAAATGTTCAAAAGTCTTGTTTCATTCCTGCCCACCAAAAATGCTTTTTGAGTGCATGATACATTTTGGTGTTGCCTGAATAGATAATAAATTTTGAATTATGACCTTCTTGTAAGAGTTTTTCTTTTAGCTTGGAATCTGAAGGTAGACATATTCGGTTCTGAAATCGCATTCCATTGATAGGGTGATATGTCCATTTTGCACTGGCTTTTTCATGTTTAATCTTTTAACATTGAGTAGTGAGAAATTTTTTGTCGGCTTATTACTCAATTATTGTTTTATGAAGAGATGGGTATGCTATGATATTATGAAGGACGGTAGAGGTTTTACTTTATTGATTAAATCGATCAATATAATCATGTTTTGATATGCGAGCATTCCGGTTGGTCTTCCACTAATATTACGACTTAAGGCATCGGCTACCCTGTTGACTTTACCTGGGTGATATTGTAATTGGAAGTCGTAATCTTCTAAATATTCCATCCACCTGTGTTGTCACAAATTCAGATCCTCTTACGTAAAGATATATTTTAAACTTTTGTGATCTGAGAATAATTGAAATTATATTCCGTATAAGTAACACAGCCAAATTTTCAAATAAAAAACAATACCAGTTAATTCTAGATCATGAACTGGATATTTACATTCATGGATTTTTAGTTTATGTAACCGGTACTCTACTACTTTTTATGATTGCATTAGTACACATCCTAGTACTTGTAAGGAGGCATCGTGTGTACATCGTAACTTATATTACTATAAGGTATTGTGAGTACAGGGGTGGTAGTAAAACTTTCTTCCGGGGTACGAAAGGCTTAAGCACATTCTTAATTCCACTCAAATCGTATATCCTTTCGAGTTAATTTCATGAGAGGTAGAGAAACAGTGGAGAATCCTTATAAGAAACGTCGATAATAACCAGCTAATCCTAGAAAGATGTGAACCTCGGTTACGATAGTGGGTTGGGTCCATTCCATAACTGCAACGATGATTGTAATAACATGTCCTAAAAATTTTACCTTTTTTCATTAGGAAGTCGCATTTTCTCTTCTTGTCATACAACTAATGATGGCGTAAGGTGTCTAACATGATTTGTAAATGATGTCCGTGTTCCCTTTCATTTTGTGAATATATTAGCATAAATATGATCACAAATCGGTCTATAAATGGTTGGAATACGCGATGATTAGGTCCATAAAAGAGGTTGGGGCATTAGTATGTCCAAAAGACATTACTAAAAATTCAAAATATCCATACCGAGTTTTGAAATCTTTTTTGGTATGTCTTCTTATTTTACCCTCAATTGGTGATATCCAAAATGTAAATTGATTTTTGAAAATACCTTGGCTCCTCGTAATTGATCAAATAAATCACTTATTCAGGTAGAGGAGATTTATTCTTAATGGTGACTTGGTTTAATCTACGACAATCGCTACATAATTGAAATGAACTGTCTTTCTTATTTAGAAATAGTATTGGAGCACCCCACGGAGATGTACTAGGTCGAATAAAACCTTTGGTTAATAATTCATCATGTTGGGTTCGAAGTTCCCATAGTTATAAAGGTGTCATTCGGTAGGGTGGTATAGAAATGGGAGAGTTATTGGGAAATGTTTGATTAAAAATTAAATTTTTCTAGATGGGGGAATTTCGAGTAATTCTTCATGAAATACACCTTCAGAATCGTCAAGAGGTTTTAAAGAATAAGAGGATATATTTAAGAAAGTCCTAGAACGTTGTCCCTAAAATCTACTATTTTGGGTGGTAGAGTTTCGCAAGATCACATTTCTGGAAGAGCAATCAATACATGCATTGTTAGTAGATAAGACATTTATTCCAATAATGATATCGAATCCTACAATTTCAAATACCACTAAATCAATAAAAATGGTACCTATCTTAAGGTTTACCTCACAATTTTTATAAGCCTATCGTGTACTGGCGATGGTAACCATGGGCATAGTTATGGCAATCGGATTATCTAAAGCAATAGGAATAAGATTTTCTATGGTCATAAACTTTGAACTAATGAATGAGTGAGATGACCCTAAATCAATTCCTATATGTGTCGTTAGGTTATGAAGTAAAACAGTATCTTCAGTCACATTGTGAGTGTCTGTTTACATTAATAGTGCAAAATTTTATCCTTGAGTTGCATTATTTGGTGTGGATCCATGATTATTACAGTTTTCTGGAAAAGGTTGAGGAACATATTTTCCTAGTATAGCTGGAGGTATTCCCATGGTTCGTCGTGGTTCGAGGTTTCTGTCGGTATTTGTAATGAATCTGAGATTATAGTTAGGTTTATAAATCTTGGGACAATGAAGTCTAATGTGTCCAGAAGTATTGCATTCATGGAAACGAATGGTAGTGCCACTATTTCGATATTGAATTTGGCTGATTGATCGTCATTCATTTAGTTTAAAATTAGGGAAATTTATTATGGAAAGGTTTGGTGAATGATTATTAGAATTATTTTGGGGAAGGGTAATATTACTACGAGATGTTCCACTGGGAACTGGATCCTTATCAATAAGGTTGGATACTTCGATCATTTTACCGAACTCGCGAGTTTATAAAGGAATGAGGGAAGTATTGATATTGGCTTTGAGTCCTTGTTCAAAGTGTTTACGTTTCTTAATATCAACCTTAATATATTCTTGAGTGTAACAAGAGAATTTCATAAATCGAGCCTCGTATTGTGCTACTGCCATGTTATTATGTTGGATTCCCAAAAATTCCACCATCAATTGATCGCGTGAATATTCAAAAAAATACTTTTTGAAAAACATTTCTTCAAATTATGTCCATATCAAAATTTATATGTTTTGGGTACATTTCATTGATTACCCCCAGTGATCAGCCTTGCCTTCAAATAAGAAAGTGGATAAATCAACTCAGAGTTCAGGTATTATTCCTACTCCGTTCAAAACCTTTAAAGTTTGCCTAAACTATCATTCATCTTCTGATGCTCTAGGTTTCTCGTGAAAAGCAGGTCGTAGAAATTTTTTCAAAGCATTCATTCATCAAACCTCTATAGATATCTCAATCCCGTGTATAGGATTATGACGTGCTTGTGTTAGTCCTTCAAAGCACAACTTAATCATAATCGTAAAAAAATCATAAAACAGAACGAGTTAACTTAAATCCTTCAAACTGCTATAAGCAAACTTTAGCATATATATAACCTAAAAACTGGTTGTTAAAACATCCTAATTTTCTGATTAGTTCCTAGTCCGCTATATTATTAACACTCTATTCTCACGTTACCTTACACATATTCTCATTTAATTATTTTACAGTGATCCTGAGGTTTTTAGTTATCAATAAGTTGTTCGTCCTCCTGGTCCTCCTTTTCATAACCCCTAGTGCTTGAGTTTGATAAAGATGTAGTAGCATTGATAGATGGTAAATCTGTTCCATAATCATCGAGAGATACCGGTGGAGTTATACGCAACTCTCCTATTGGCGCGACATTCCATGCTAAATGAATTGATTATTGTAGGAAATCTTCATCTTCATCTTCATCAAATCATCGAGCTTGTCTCATCGCATGCTCCTCTCGTAATAAATGACATGTCAATAAATGATACTTAATATTTGGTGTTTCGATCGCCCATTACCAATCGATGTCCCTAATTTCCTTACATAATATACTATACCCCTCTTCTCTGATTATTTGGCTAAATTGTTCTTAATTGACACCATCGGTGTTTAAGTAGATGTTACCCTAAACATTCATTGGTGCAAGACAGATAATTAGTATCAAATTTAATCTAAAGAAGTTACGAAAGTGTAAAATAAATATATCCCTCAATGTGTCCCGCATAGGAGTAATAAACCTGGTATTCTTAAGTAATAAGCTCGGATACCATGTTGGCACGTCCCGAATAATCAGGAGTGATAAAGGGTTGGGTTGATATGTTTAAATGGGGAAATAAATTAAATAGCGAAAGAATAAATAATAATGATAACAAAAAGATAAATAATATTAATATCTCTTTAACATGAAGTAAAGTATTGAAATACATTATTCATTACACATCCAATATAAAGGCTTTATATTTTATTACATAGTCTATAAAAAAATAAAAACAAAAAAAAAAATTAGAAGTACTACCTGTTCTTTGGTACAATATCAATTACATCCATTTATACCTAGTAGCATTGGAAATTATAATAGGGTCTTCAGTGTTGCGACTGATTTTTCAGGCATATATAATGCTAGAGTAACACGAGGTGATGCATTAGATTTGTGCAGGGTCGGGTGATGTTGCCTTCTCTATTGCATGGGTCCATCCGGAATTTCAAAAATGTAAGCAAAATTTCCAAGTAGATAATTCTTATTTTATACAGTTTAAAACATTATTTTTTATGAGCCAGTATAAGAAATTCAATGTGAAAATGGATTCAACATTAGGATAAGATAACATGTTTGTTTCTAGAATGATATAACTAAAAACATATAAAATTCTGGCTAGAACTAGTAACGATTAGGAATGGTTTCTAAATAAATAACCCATAATTATCTGTTTGGAGGCTTTAGGGGAATAGTCATACATACAACTGCGTGAATCTAATAAAGTTGGAGACAATAAATCCAGATATCAGGGATAAAATAACCGTGCTAAGTCAATTATAGACATTCCATATGGTAGAAATAACTAGGCCCTCAATCATCTAAATCCTTTAAGCCAAATAATACAGTCATGGGTATAACGAAAGATTATTCCCTGGTCATATTGTATGCTATAATATAACCTAATAAAATTGCATCATATGGAATACTATGACTGCATAATCATCATTAAAAATCTAAATCAATTATACGTAAATAGTTTAACTACTCAAATTAGTTCATCAATGAGAATATAAAATAATGGATCTATCACATAGTGATATCAATAAAAGGCGTAATAAAAAACATTGCGTGAAAACAATACTAAATAATAAATCACCTACTTGTTGTTAGGATTTTTGAAAAGTTCCATGGAGTTAGTTTAGCTCAAGGTGGTTGTCCGTGTAAGTCTCACAAAGAGAAAATGTATTCTAGTGTAAGAATAAGGTTCGTGAAATATTTAAAAGTGCAGTTAGGTTATAGAATTGCGTAGAAAATAAATGTTGGGGTTTAAAATAAAAATAAAGTTTAATTTTACTACTTAAGGTTCCTTAACTATTTAAGATTGGTGCTAAGTGACTTTTTTGTTCCTAATAATGTCAAAAGGCTTTAGAAAATGTTTGGGGTGAAAATATAGAAGTTGAAAAACTTGAGGGGTTTATGTCCAAAAATATTTTTAAAGTTTAAATTTCCATTTTAGGGGCTATATCAAAATAGCTTTCTCGTTATCCAAACAGGGTGTTATAATATACCATTTTGAGCAGAAAAATAAAATAAATTTTTGGAAATATTTTCAGAATTTTCTGATTGGTCACTCGCTCTCACGCACTTAGTCAAAATTACCACACACCGGATTTGACTATACTCGCGCTCGTGTATTTCACTTCATCTTCAACCTTTAGAATTTTGACTTAGGGTTCAAAAACTTTTACCTTCAATTAAATCTTCTACAGAATACTATTTGAGATGATTCCAAAGCCATTCCTCTTAATTTTTCACAAGGATTTCAAAAATACAGCTTTTAAAGATTGAGGTTGGTTACAGCTTCATATCTAGATACTGTAAAATATCAAAAAATTTAATTTGATATTCACATATTTATACTGAAATTCGAGGTATGGTAGTGCTATAGTTTGGTTTCTGTATGAATTTAGAACAAATACTTTTTATTTGAAGGTTTAATTCATATTATACATGGAGAATTTTAAGTTAACTACCAAAAATAAAAATAAAAACTTTATTTATTAACAGATATGAATACTATACTGAAATTAAACAATGTGGTTGTAATCCTACAAGTCTAAGGACAAATAATGCCACTTTAAAAATAGTTTAAAGTTAGGGACTCAGAATGCACCATTGGAGCTCAAGCTTCCAGGTTATTTTCTTAAATTTGACACTTAACTTATAATTTCTAAGTAAAATATCAATTGTAACTGCATAAATGGATTCTACTCTACTGCGGAAACATGAATTAATTGAAAGAATCAAGCTATAAACATAAAATGACAATATACCCGAAAATGCCAAAATATGAGCTTGTGTTTTGAGCTACTGTTTATACTAAATTTTTTGCACTGAGAGAGGCTTTATATAGGGGATGTTATGGGGAGTTTATTGGTTGAATTTGGGGTTGTATTTGGGCTGGTCTAATAAGAGAATTTTGTGAAGGGAGTTCGGTGTATAAAAGTGTGTAGGTTTACCTTTGGTTCTTATTGGTTCCCATGGTTTCTTGTTGGCATTCTTATCAGTCCAGTTGATAAGGAAGCTGATAAAGGTTATAGTTTTAGTCCCTAAGGGTTTTTACTTAAGTTTTAAGTCCTTTTTCCTTTAATTTAAAAGTTTGGGGTCTTTGTGTAATTTTTAAAACTTAGGAAGAATTGTGAGGGGCTGATTTGTAACTCTAAAAGGTAATGAAGATTTTTGTAAAGAAATTTTGAAATATAAATATATATATATATATATATATAATTTAGATGGTTAAAAGTCAATTGAAAGCTTTAAGGGGTGTAACTTTGGAATTTATGTGTTTTTAAGGTTCATGTTGGTAATAATCCAAAACTTTTTACTAGCCTGATTATATGTTAAGGTAATATTATTTATTCTTCGAATATATGTATAGAGATAGTTTGATCGAGATGCAATGTTCTATACGGGTCTTACATCGCGTATGAATACTTATCAGTCACACGGATTACGAACACAGGATTCTAAGGTAAGAGGTTTACACGGTATTTTGAGGATAAGGATAACTATAGAAAAATACATGGTGCCTTTGTTTAGGATCTTAAGATAGAAGAACTGACAAAAGGATAATACGTAGGGGAAGAAGTACTCACAGACGTATGATTTCTTTGATGTAATTATTTTATCTGATTTTAGCCGTATGTGGATGGTATTCTTTTCATACGTTTTGTTTGGTAGTGCCTTTTGCTGGTAGAACTTAAGCAGCATCCCATCAGATTCGGGTGAAATGGAGCTAGCTCTCTAATTGCGTGCGAGGAGCGGGCAAATGACATGCTAAAGCCTGGACATCTCTTAAAAAATACGTGTATTAGAATCCAACGTAAGGGAATTCTTCTTTGGCGATAACTTGTGGACTCATAGTGTTATGTCTCTGATTAAAATGGGGAATATCGTCAACCTAGAACCTGAGTGGTGAGACCTAGCCCTCGTTCGTCTAACAATTTTGAACATTTTTATTAGAGAGCATGGCCCTAAGTATATGTTCTTTTATTGAAAAAGGTGTGTACCTAGGATTTTTCTCTATATAAAAAGGTGATGCAACTCAGTTATCGGTGGATTTCTTTTCATTATTATGGATCAAGATATACCAAAATATTTGGATTGAGCAACCCTTAAGGTGAAACACGCTATTTTTTCCACGCCCGGTTGATTAGGACAGAAGAAAAATATAGGGAGCGCTCAACAATTTATATCATCCTCGGCATCAACGTTAATATAAAATGACAATAAATAAAAATCATCCACAATAAAACTCAATAAATGATTACAATAAGAATAATTAAACTGAGATAGAACTAAAACTACAATAAAACTAAATCCATTATAAGTATTTTTAATACAAATATCTCAATTGAAATAAAAAGAAATATAGCATTAACCACATCGGATCAAAGCTCCTGAATACAAATGATTATGGAAATGAAAAGCAACTCCTTCTATAAGTATAACCTTGCTAAACCTGTATAATAATACCTATAGGGGGAGATTTTACAGATTTGCGTCAGCGCCCTTAAGTTGCAAGAAATATCTTATAGTATCAAAACAGTAATAATCATGCGAATTATTTACGATAAACAAGTCATTCCGTTGACACTAACATGTAAAAGATACCCCACACTTCATCATAAGTGAAATAGTAAAGAAATGTCCCAACCCAAGGCATAACCAACACTAAAAGTCTCTATCACCAAAATAGCAAGTACTGTGAGATAACGAATATGTACCATGGAATGCAACTAACTACTCATGTAGAATGCACCCCAATACCCACGCATATATTCTTATTAGATATTCATGATGTCATAAACATATTACTTTCTTTGTCTCAACATATACTAATTATACATGCTTCTCACTGAACTACAATGTATATACACAATATGATCCCAAATAAATCCCCACTTGTGTCACTCACATAATAAGATATACACAATCTCAATCAAACACAAGAATGTGACATAGGTCTTTCAATAAAAAAAATGTCCATCACCAGACTAATATCATATACACGTATATAATCTCATAACAACCACCCGAAGGCATCTACCTTCGGGGAACCTTCTCATGATCCTATTGGTAAACCCGTAGGAGTCACACACCTGATGGATTTAGAAAATATATACATAAATATAAATGGGGGATTAATATGCAATAACACCATCAGTTAGCTCCATACCCAAACCTGATCTTTGGATCGAGTCACTCTCTATCTCATATCATGAGGCAGTGTCCATCCTGAACATAAGATCCTAGCATGTCACCACACAATAAAACTATCATTTATTTTTCCCAATGGATTGAGCCATCCATGTCCCACATAATGAGGTGGTGGTTATTCTGAACGTGTGATCAAGTATATTGACCTCCATATTGTCCCACGTCAACATCTAGGGGTGCGGTACATGGCCATAACCAAAATCATCAAAACCCTAACCGATAGATTCACCATAAGTAAATGGTATGTTCACATAATCAATCAATTTATATATATACTCACAATATATATATATATATATATATATATATATATATATATATATATATATATATAGGGTACCACAAACTCTTAAGTGTACCCAAGTCATCCCAATCCCCATACACTGGATTGTCAATTTAATTACAACTTTACCATATCTCAAAACCTTAATTAATCCCAACTTTACAACCTATAATACATATACAAAAAATAGGATAACACGTACTCTTAAGCATACCTGATTATCCCAATCCCCGTCGCTAGATTGTTCATTACTTTTGTAGGTTTATTAACTCCCAAACCTTAGTTTATCACACTTAAACTACGAGTGCTCACACACACACACACACACACATATATATATACGTCTCCACATTAAATTTCTAAGTAAGTTTTAAGGCCTATAATCTCTTAAGACCCAAATTAACACCCATATGTTTATTTACAAATATATGTACCAAACTATACATGTATATATGAATCCTCTGATCTTATTTATATACAAAAAAATCTAATTGATCGTTCAAGATGAAACCAACTGAACAACCCAACAAAAAAACTTTCATCCACTATAGTAGGGCCAGATCGATGCAGTCCAAATTTGGATCGATTCAGACGTACCAGGTCTGAATCCTTCTTCCCCAAAACGTTTTCATGGAAACTCAAACCTCCATTAAAGTGAATTATAAGTTTCAAAGAACATAATAACCAAATAACCAGATGTTTAAGAAACATACTCATGATCCTAATTTGATTTTTCAATCATTCTAACATGAATTAAGTTTCAAATCTGTCAAAAAACAATTTAAACCTAACTTCATTCTCAAACTTCAATTAATACAATCAAAAGTTAAAACATAAAATTAAACTTGGACAAGCATACTTACGATTGATTCAGTTTTAAAGATGGATTTTAACACGGAATCATACTCGAAACGATTCAATTTAAGGTTTCAAACAAATCCCCAATTAAGTCAGATTACATAAACCACTAATTACTTGATTCAATAAACCAATTAAACCCAATATCATTATGATTCAGATAACAAATTAAAATCCCTAATCATGCTTCTAAATCCCAAATAAAAATAGGATACATATGAACCACAAGCCAATTACAGATTATACGGTGATAAAGCAAGATATTTCTTGCTTGAACGGTACAAACGAGTGATTCTTTCTCTCGATCCCTTATTCTTCCTCCTCAAATTTCCTCCCAATTTATCCTAAATTTGTATGGAAACTAGGTTTTTTTTCTGTGTAACGTGTTCAAATAATGAGGGTTAACACCCATAAAATAATTCTAATGTAATACCCCGTACTTTTGGCTATATTTATTTTTGGGATTAATTAATTAAATGCGTATTAATTGGAAATTAATCCGGGTTATAAATACTAATGAGATGCGAGTTGGTATTTGATTATGTACATATATGATTATATATGTATTTGGTATTATAAAAGTTGTCGTGAGATTTATATACGGCATTTTAGAAATTTTATTGAGACGCGTGGGACCGCCGCGTCACGGTGTAATATTTTGATAATAAAAGTGAATTTAAAATCTATAATCCATATGGTTGTTTTGAGTGCGTCAACGCGTCCGGAAGGGTCGAGATAGTCAGAAAACACTAGCCGGGGGTATAGTTTGGGTCCCGGGGTATTTTTAGGCCATACCGGCAACTTAAAGGGTATTTTGGTAATTTTACATTTTGAGGAATTAAAAGTGACGAAAATTGGTTAATTAAATCTGATGTGGATTTGACCCACTAAGCCCATAACCAACCCATATTGACCTAGAAGGCTACGTAGGTTATCATTTAGGTTTTCTAAGTTTCCCCAAATCAAACCCTAGCCACCTTAAGCCACCATTGGAGAATGAGCTTGGAGAGAGGAATTTCTGCAGAAAACTTCATCAAACCTACACCAAAATCAGAAATCAAATCAAGGCAAGTGACTTTATTCCATTTAAATTCAGAGAATGTCTTTTTCATGTTAGAAATTGAAGAATTTTGATTGTTCTTGAAAGATTAAATGAAAACCCATGTAGTTGGAGTTTAGAACTTGAAAATTTGGAAGAAAATTGCATGTAGAATGATAGGTAGATGATTTCTCTCATAATAATTGTGATTAGAAGAAATTAAACGGATTAAATTCTGGGATTTGATGATGATATATATCTAGGGTTCATATTCTTGTTAAAATTTGGGGAAAAGTATACAATCTTGTGATTTAATGATGTTTAGGATGCATTAAGGCCTTAAAAGATGTTAGTTTATGACCTAAGCATGTTTTAGTATGATTAGAGGACTTAAATCATTGTTAGAACGAACTTTGGAGAGGGATTGAGGTGTTAAAAATGGTGAGAAACGTAACTTAGAAAATCTGGGACGAATCTGGCAGCTCGTTAGAAGCCCCTACCCAGGTCGTTCGAACGAACTCGTTCGAACGAGCTTCTAACGAGTTGACCAGTCGCTGCTAACGAGAATGGATTTCGTTCGATATCTCGTTCGAACGAGATATCGTTAGAAGGTACAGTTCGTTCGAACGAACTGGGACCTCGTTCGAACAGCCTCGTTCGAACGAGACTTCTAACGAGTTGGCAGAGGAATCTCGTTCGAACAGTCTCGTTCGAATGAGACTTCTAACGAGTTGACAGTTTGGTCCTTTTTGGACTGTTTTGACTTTTGGAGTCCCGTAAACTTGTTCGAGGATATAGATAACCTTTCTAAGATGATGTAAGGATAGATTTGGGACTTTTGGGTTATTGAGAGGAGTAAATTATATACGAGAGCTATATTAAATGGACGGTTTGGGTTGAGACGTGAGTGTCTACTACGACGTGAGAATGTATTATGGCGCGTATAATTACAAACCGGAGTAAAATAAGTTGTGATAATTATAGTTAGTACGAGAGTGCAATATGTACTACGATTAAAATACGGTATTACTAAGATGTGTGTTTACTTAGTAGTGGTATATGAATTGTGTGTATGACATACCTACCATACTTGCTATCACGGGAGGTCGCGTTCGCTTAGGACCCTCTAATCCTTGTGTGCCTACGGGGGGGATATAGACTGGTACCTCGATGAACATAGGTCAGAGAAAGACTTATTGGGATGTTAATAAGTCCGCTGATCGTGGGAGCGTAGGTATGTGCATGACCCATGTGATGTGACTGTGTTCGCCTCCACTATTTGTGATTTGTGTTATCTGGACTATTCCTGAGAGATTCGGAATATGTGATCCTTATGTATGTGATGTACCGGGATGGATAGCAGAGTATGTGTGCACCGCAGCTTAGTTCTCGGGGTGCTTGTATTGTATATTTATGATGTGAAATATACACTTAATTAATAAGAACATTCATGTTAATGTTGTATAAATAATTACGGTATTGTTTCGAGAAACATAATGAGTTAGCTGATAGAGAAATATATTGCATATTGAGCATCTGAGTTTACATTAAATCCCTATCTAATTACGAGCGTTATATGTTAATAGAACCGGGTAATAAGGATAGGAACTATTACAGTCTAGCTAGTTATGATGTCACTTAGCTAGTGGTTTATATCATTGTAGATGGGTACTTACGTTAGGAGTGCACAGTTAGACGAGAGGTGAGAATATCATGTGAGTGCACGTCCTAACATGTACTTTGCATTTAATGTTTTAAATGTTTTTAAAGCACTTGCAGGTTTTTAAAATATAACTCCACATTCGGGCTCTGACCCGTTTGCTTTTCAAATCTTTTTCTTGTAAAACCATTTTAGGTGCCCAGCCACAGGGACACCAAGCATAGGATTCTCATTCAGGTGACGAGCTGTAGCTGTTTGTGGAAGCTACAGGGATTTGCTTATAGACGCTTCTATCTTTTGGATTCCAGATTCACTATCTATCAGTTGTAGGGCATGTTGCCCATTTCTATTTAGAGCATCTTTTACATTTCAGTTTTCAGACTTTAGCATGGATTGTTTCTGTATTCAGCTTACTTTTCAGTTGTGGGATTTGTAGTGAGGAGTTTTCCTCCAGACCTTTATTTACTCTATTGTGATGGTTATTCGTTTTACTTTAGTATGGTGAATGGTGTTATTTATTTCTTCATTACAATTGTTGCATGTTAATCAGACTTAAATTAAAATTTGGCACTTACTTTTTAAATACTAGGTGGTTAGTAATCATTAAAACGTTTTCGACAGTGATGCTATTAACTGGACCAACTTGGCATTTTGAATTAATTTAATAAAGGAGTAGCTACCCGGTATTTAATTAGTCGGGGTGTCACATCTAAACCCCCAGGTAACCAAAAGGACTAATTTTGGACCTCCAAATGAGCCCAAAATACTACACCAAATTAGTCCAAATGTATACTACCCCATAGACCAATTCCAAACTACTAAAAACGTATATTTGGGCCTCTGTGACACTTTAGTGTCCAATCCAAATGGTAATACCTCGCACACACGCGATAATACCTCGCATCATAAATAAAATACACACTTCAATATTTTACGTGTAACACATAGTCCAATTTAATATAATTAATATTACCAATTAATTATTTATAACACATGACACAAAATCACATCGCGTGCAAAATTTAATTACCATTTAAATTATGCATTTTTATTATTACTAAATCACGCAAGTAATAATTAATCCCATTTATCAATTTATTTCTCACCAAATAAACAATGAATAAAATCCACAAAAATATAGGGTATTACATAAGGTACATGTGAAACCAAGACATTGGGATAAAGAGAGAATCCACCCGATATACCAAATGGGTGAACGAAAAGAATGAGAACAGTCATCATCAACCATCCTTTTGGTTGATCGTTTCCATCCTCACGGGTAGATGGTTTAAATAATATGAAAATTAAGATTATGAAGTGCATGATGCAAATGGTAAATATTAGTTTTACATACTTTATGGTTTATTTTATCTCGAGGTCCTTCGTACGCCCCTATATACTTGGATAAATTTACAATGTTGTACATGGGGACCTGAGAACGTATCTACATTTTGATGGACTCTAAAACTGAGGCCCCTAAATAGTTCTAAAATGTACATAAAACAGTCATGTATGTATTTGATATTAAGTACATAGTAAGGAATCATAAGGATAGTTCACTTCGCTTGATCTAATCCCCACAAGAGTCGCCACTATGTTGTTATTGGGCCCAGACTGGACTCATGGGAGAGTCGGGGTGCTTCAGACGTGTTGCGAGCATTTGTTGTTTTATGAGTTTTTGTTGTTCCCACAGGGATGTGAGAGTGATTATCTATTAATATCCGTTTCTCTCTGAGGTCGAATTTGTGATTGTGCCCATGGAAGATGTTAGACACCATATCTAGTTTTGTTGCATGCCCCTATTGGCCTAAGACATTCTTCGCGCGAGCGGTTTTTGTTTAACCATATTTTCCACTTTATTTTATATAAAACAAACAAAATGGGTTGGGTTAGGTCTTACCCTAAGGCAGGTTGACACCTATGAGTGGTTCAGAGATTTTTGGTGTGGGTTCGAAAAATAGGTTAAGAGTGGGGAAGTATTAGGGACACCACTTTTTCTTTATGATTCCTTATCTATATACTGATTATTGCATTTTACATTTGTAATTACTTTTAGTATATTCTAGAACATTCTGAGAGATCTTAGTCTGAAAATTCATTAAAATGTAGATATATGCTTAGGTATAAAAATGGTATTAGTGAGAGGTGTATGAACTTTACTAAAACAGTAATAATAGAAATGAGTGCTCGTGTGTGAACATATATATATGTAATAAAAGGCTGTTAGTATGTATATGTACGGGTGTGAGAAGTCTCGACTTGTACAATAGAAGTCCCTTAATGTGTATAAGTGTAATGGAAGGTCGTTAGCGTACGAGTGTGCGTGAGAAGTCGCGTATTTGAGATAGTTAGATATCTCATTTGTAATGAGAGGTAGGGTTAAGACATGGAAGCATCTCTATAACTAGACTATATTAAGATACATATTATAAAGGCATGTGATCACAATAAGGACATGGTATTATGCTTACAAACCCGTGTAGCCACAAGATCAAATCCTACGTAGTTCAGTTTAAGGTGGGCCTCATAAAATGTGTTCCAACGCGATGTGTGTGAAAGTGCGGGGGAATAGCTTTGGAGAAAGTGTAAAGGATGTTATATATAATGCATCATTCACTGCTTTTGGGTTATGGGGTTAGGGGAGGGCCAAGGATGTCATGTTTTAGAGCCATGAGTCTAACTCTAATATGGTGTTTTGGGATGGGAGTGAACCAAAAGTCGTTGAAAAGGATCTACATATCCTTAATCAAATGACTAGGATCCCAAAGGTGTCATAGGTCCTCATCCTGGTTTGAAGTGGAGAAGATGGTCATATAGAGGGGGAGGTATTTGAACTAGAGATATGGACATCCCTAAAGATCATACATAGAGAGACGTATTACAAGGATTAGGCTCACAAATGTAGCTCAATATTGCCTACATAAATGGGAAGTCCCGATATTAAAGCCTATGTAGTTCCAACATGAGGATTGTATTTATGTATATGGGCTACAAGATACCGAGTATAAACTATACAATGTAACACCCCACATTTTTCATGCATTAAATATTTAATTAATTCGGGAATTGTAAATTACTTGTGAGTCGTAAATTAATTGAATTAATTAGGGAAATTTTATTTAAATATTAATCAAGGAGTAAATGGTTAATATTTACGGGAAGTTATTTACTAAGTGAATAGTAATTATTTATTTAAGTCATTTCGAGTATTAATGACAGGGTATGCACTTATCTCAACCGGGAGTCGGTATAGACTAAAGGGGTGAGGGGATAAATATTTTTATAAATTAATTCGGATGCCAATTCTGAGTGTACGGTTGAGTCCGGATGGGCCGAGATAGTCGGAAAAGTGTACCCGGGGTAGTAAACGGGTCACGGGGCATTTTTAGACATAGCCAGGCCCACACGGGGGCATTTGGGTCACTTGGGCTTGGCCCATTAGGCAAAAAACGGGATTAGGTAAATTAAGGAATTGGGAGGAATAATAAAACGGCTGATAGAGTTTTATAAAATTCTAAGTGTATTAAGGAACCCTAATATAAGTTAAGGGCAGCTTTGGGATCACTAGAGAGCCAACAAGGATCGTCTTCAACCTTGGAAATTCATCTCCGAATCAGACACTACGAAACCTAAGGCAAGTGGATAACTTGCAATAGTATTGAATCTGTTTTGAAATTCATATTCATGTGATGTGTTTGATCAAAATTCGTTTTGGGTGTTCATGGCATAAACATGAGATTTTGGAAATAATAATCTAATTTACGAATTTGAATGAGGATTCTTGTAGAAATATGATATTATAAATTGATACATATCTGGTAGGATGATATCTGGATCATTAGAAATGAATTTGGTAAAGGGATTTGGGATGTAAATGGGTAAGGAATTAAAGATGAAAACTTTCCCCAAATTCAGAAATTGTAGTTAATGGACGAATTAATAACGTTGGAGGGCATGTGGGAAGTCCCTAATAAGGTTCCTAACTTGTATTATGGTTAAGAAAGCTTGAGATTGCTGGTAGAAGGAGTTAGGGTTTTATGAAACTCATCCATGGCAGAATCTGTCTTCGCGAAGAAGACGAAGACCTGCTCGATCGATCGATCGAAGGTCTGGGGTCGATCGATCGAAGGTCGGCAGATTTTGACAGTTCGCCCAGTTTTATTTTTATATAAAGAAAATTTAATTTAATCTTTTTCCATGAATTAATTTGGTGAGAAATTTATACATGGGTTTTAAATCTAATTATTGGTGAATAAAATTAATTAGAATTTGGAGACGTTTTAGTGTGACATCATAATTTAAATTCGTCGGGTTCTGGAGAAATTAGGTGATACACTAAGGTTAAATTTTTGGGAAGAGTTCGAAAGGATTAAACATAGTTGGAAAACAAGTACGGGGATAATGGTTGAGGAATACCGAGAGGTAAACCTTATTTAGGTAAAGGCTAAATAATTTGAGAGTCGGGGATTTAGACTCGGGTGAGGTTGATTAGGACTACGAGAGTAAGTCCAAATTTTATGGTGGGGGCGACACCAAAGGTGACTTAATTAATTAATGTGTGAATTAATTAATGATTAGAGTTGGACCATAAACTCTTAATAAATTAACTAGGCTTATGTTACGGATTGTGTACATGGTGTAGCCGGGACATTTTATATTTATATATATGTACGGGGTGTGACAGTATATATATATAGTGTGTGTGCATTAATATCAGTGATTGGATATTATTAGTATATACTCTAGTGCTATAGGGGGAGCCTGCGCGTAGTGGATTAATCCCCTAGCTTGAGGAGTAGGGCGAGTACAATCCCAGGTCATAGCGTCCATTATATGGGTGAGGGGCATCTCACTTTCAGGGAAGGAATATGACCACCTCCAAATTCGTATGTTAAACTAAGTTAGTGAGCGAATCTAATTCGAATAACTAGGTTATGTAAATATACCTAGTGGGATAGCACTTGGGAAAATTTATATTTTTGTGAGTATTTTTACTCGGTTAAAAGTTTGTATTAAATGTTATTTTAGTATATTTGTGAATACTGTAAAATGATTAGATATATAATTAGGTAGATAATTATATATGGGATAATTAATACATAGTGAAAAATGTATTATGTGCATAACGGGTGTGAATGTTATATGAAATTAAAACGGGTAATGATTTAATTAAGTTTGATGTTTATAATAACTTAAAAATCATGAATTAAGGCATACTCATTTAGTGTAGGAAAATTTCAAGGGTTAAAATAAGTATTGGGTCAAGAGCGCAGGACCTAGTAAATTGAATGGAAGCGTTAGTAGTGAACCTTAGAGGAGGGGTGAGGAAGTCCTCAAGAGAGTGCGGCACTAACTAAAATATGAAGAGCATGCATATTTATTTATTACTGCAAGTTAATCATTTGTTAAATGTTTTCAAATATTTTTGGGGTACTAACCCTTGCTATAAAAATTTTAAAAACCTTTTAGGTGTCCAACCACAAGGGCGACAAGCTTGACTCTATTCCAGGTATCCTTTGCTGCAGCACATGTGGATGTTGCGGGGTTTTGATAGACGCCTCCTTCTTTCGTTCGTGTAGGAATCTTCTAGCAGTTATCTGAGCATGTCGCTCACAGTTCATGTATTAGACTCAAGGTTCTAAAAAACGCGGGGCGTGATTGAGGCGTGGAGGTCAAGCCTTAAGCCTTAGAAGCCTAGGCGGGCCTAGGCGTAAAAAGGCGTGAAAAGGTGTTTAGGCCTTCTTAATATAATTTAATATTTTTTAACCATAACAAGGCTATTAAAATACAAAAATTGCACATATCATAAAAATATGTCTGAATATATGCAAATTAAAATACTATCTGATTATTTTGGATAAGATAATGGTCCGGTTTGTAAACAAATTCTTTAAAAGGCGACATCGTTTCACTAAGGTATTGTTATTTTTAGAAAAAAGTGCGCCGTAAGGGTTTTACCAAGAATAAGGCGTGAAAAGCGTAAGGCGAGGCGTTTCTCCCAAGCCTTAAGCTTAGGCGTGCCTAGGCGGAGCCTAGGCGGGTTTTTTAGAACAGTGATTAGACTTGTTAAGTTTTTTTCTTCTTATCTTTACTTGTATTGGTTATTTGGACCGATGGTTTATTCGGTTAAGTATTTTAATTGTGGATGGTTATTTTAGTTAATTGTGATTGTGTATTATTTTATGTTCCGCATGAGTTTTAATTAATCTAAAGATATAAAAATTGGCACTAGTCTACTTTTCTCACTTAGGTGGTTAGTAATTGAAAAGACGACAGTGATGCTAAGAATGGACCAACTGAGAAACCTTTTCTAACATGATTTAGGATTGATCACCCGGGATTAATTAGGCGGGGTGTCACATACAACATCATGGTATTTAAGGATCTTAGTACTTTGTATAGAGTTTTCGTTATGAGAAGGACAATTATATTCGTATCTTAAAATAAATAATTAGAGATATGTGTTTGATAAGAATTTTAGGAAAACACATCTTATTGGGTGTCACCGTGGAGGTGGGAATGTTTGCTTGGATAAGTGGTAAAAAGTATTCCGACTTTCAACTTTGGTTTTAAATAAGAGCTCCAAGTAACCCTGTTCATTGACACTTTCTTGAAAAACAGGTTTGGAATGTAAGAAATGTGTGTTTTTGTGTCGTACTTAGTTGTACCAATTTTTATTAGTGTTATTCACATATGAATATGTTACTCATCTCAACAAACAATAATGTTGGATAAAACTCGGGCTTTAAAATATAAACGTTGTAAAGTGCATACATGGTAGAGTCGTTAACGAGTCGTATCAAGCCGTGTCCTTGTCGTGTGATATTGGGTTCTTGTCAAAACACACCTAACCCATACATTACCCTTTAACTTTATAGTTTCCAAATACAAAACCCAAACTCGACTCGTTAATCATAAAGGGTTAACGACCCTAACCATTAATACTCGTTAAAGATTTTTTAAAATTTAAATATCGAATTTTTTTTGGCAATTTCATAAGAAAATAATATGTGTTTATGCTTGTGGTTGTGGTGTGTTTTAGAAATATACATATATTTATACAATAACATTTAAATTTATATATTAAATTATATACAATTTAGCAACTCTTTTTCTCAATTATTTTGGGTGAGTTATAGAAATTATATTTTTCTAATAACCTTTATCAAACATATATAAGTGAATTGGTCAAGACTCATTATATATAACTTATTAATGTTAACAGGTATTAAAAGGTAACAATGGATCTATTCGTTTCTAGAAAAACCCTAAACCTGAGTGTTATCTTAATAGGTCTATTGTGTTAACACGATATTAACCTGAACTTGATAAACCTAAACCCGTTAACTTATAATTTCATGTCATGTCACATCTTTACAGGTCTAATACGTGGTCCCCTAGTGGGGGATGGACTATATTACTACATAGATATGTAAATTTATATATCCAAAGTTTTATTTAAGACATAGACCCGATTTTTCTTCTAAATATTTACCTCATAGCGTGAGACGAGTTTTTACCCCAAGGGGGGGTCCCATTTGAGGTGGTACCATCAGACAAAGCTCTGTTTGGAGAGGCTTGGATTTTTAGGATGCGCACAAAGGTACGACACTCTTCGTTGGAGGAGGTAAATTTTTGGACACATACCCAGTCCCTTGGTGGGGGGCGGACTATATTAATACACACATATATACATTTATATATCCCAAGATTTATTTAAGACATAGACCCAAGTTTTCTAAGAAATATTTACCCTTGTAGCATGAGACGAGTTTTAAAGAATTAATTAATTGGAATTTGTATCACTGATATTGGTTGATGATGCTCAAGTAATAATCATGTTCTTAAAACTATTTTCATCATTGGTTGAACAATGGATTCTTCAGATTAGATATGGTGGGGAAACCCAAATCCATTTCATAATCTAGGAATGAGCATCATTGGTAGCCAAGGGATGGTGTTAGTTGCTGAGAAGAGATTTACTTATTCTCGAAAAGGAAGTAAAAGGATAAGGATAAGTCTCGGGTAAAATAATTTGGGTTAAAAATGTTTATATTCCTCGGTAGTAGTGAAAAAATTGAAAGGATGGTGTTATCACAACAAGTAGTTAAAACTTTTATAGCAACGATGTCCTATTTTTCCTATCTCTATAAAGATAAAGGACATAGTAATTATATTTCTCTTAAAATTAAATGCTTGATTTATGGTACATTCTACAAGAACCTCGTGTGTAGACTCAGGATCCAAAAATTAGGACTGTAACTCTTTGTAGAGGTTCCAGGTAACCGAACAACTACTTAATAGATAAATGTTTTTAACAAAGGAAAATAAAATACGGAAATAGTAGTAGTGGTACAAATTTTTTTTAGGTTATGGTGATGACATAAAGATAATGTAGATAATTTATTTAATATACCTAGTTTTAGAAAAGTTGGTTTTGATTTATAAACTTCTTTTGAACAGATATTCAATTATTTTAATAAAACTGCTTTTATCAATATTGGAATATCTTTTATCAGTTTTGGTACATTGAAAAATAATTTATATATTATAAGGTTTTTCTCACAAAGAATGCCAAATACTGAAATGAATAACGCTAATAGAAAAATCATTAAAGAGAAATCTTCCTTCTCTAACCAAACAACATTTTAGCACTTATGCTTAGATTCTTTTATTCTATAAGGAATTCCAAGACTGGTTTAAAATGGACTATTGAGTTCATTGGAAGCGGAGGATCTTCTAGTATTGAATCCCATTTAGAAGGAAAATGGACAAGGGACCTTCAAAGCCTAAAGCTAAGGAGACAAAGATGTGATGGACATGGTTCATTTCGATTTATGTGATCCTATGGCTATCCGGTCAAGAGAGGGTTTTGAGTTCTTCATTAATCACATTAATGATTACTCAATGTATGGATCTGTTTAGCTTGTGCACCACAAGTCTGGAGCCTTTAATTAGTTCAATGTTTATAAGACTAAAGTGGATTATAGGTGAGGTAAACTAATCCAAGCTGTATGATCTGATCATAGGGGTTTATACCTCATAGGGTAGTTTGCAAGGGACCTATAGCCAAAGAATCTTTCCTCTCCATTTGAACAGCTACAGTATCTCATCTTTTCTTGCCTTTCTTTTCCCCTTGAGTAACCTCGCTAATAGAGTCCAAAGGAGGCATTTCTTTTAGAAAATGCTTTTCTATAGTGATGAGGTCAAATTCAACCCCAACAGTTGAGTTATTTTTTAGACCAAGCTCCAATGATCTATAGAAATTAAACCACTAGATGTTATGGTTCTGCCTCCACAAAAGTTCTGGAAATTTTCACTTGATTCGGCCAGTAGTGGCATAACCACCCAAAAGATGCATGACAATTGTGAGAGTTCGGTACCTGAGGTGGCGATCCTCCCCCCCCCCCCCCCCCCCTCGTGCATCATTTTGGGATGAAATGTGGTGGATAGGGGTCATTAGCGATGACACGTGGTTGTTGCCTTATTATTTTTTAAAATAATGGTCCGTCAGTCTATTTTACCCAACACAGATAAAAGAGGTAGTAGGCCTTCATAAATACCTAGTGATGGAAAGTGATCTGCGTGTTTAATTAGAGAGTCAAAGGTCCGAAGACTAGGTTATGGATTGGGAAGGTGTTAGGAACTCACTCCACCCTTTCGATCTCAAATGTATATCTTAAAATATGTGTGTTAGCATGTTATGATGTATGATAAATAATAAAGTGAAAATATTTAGTATATACATAAACCTTGTAATGCAATGTTAGATGTGTGTGTAGATAATATAGATAAGGGATAAATATGTATGAGGTCGGACTTCTTCACTCGAACAACAATCTGAGTGTTCCTACGTACTCGCACGGGGCGAATCAAAGTCCACATAGTTCGCAATGGGATAAAAATGGATTCTAAATCTTATAACCCCTCTATGCGAGATATTTTAACTTTCTTTGACGTCTCCAAAATATTTTTAGAGTGAAGTAAGTCTAGATCTGAAAATATCAAGAACTTTGTGTTCGTGAAAGATGCTTAAAAGAAGTGGTTTCATTTGTAAAACCACTTTGGTGGATAAAGAATGTGTTGACTTTTAGCATTAAGGACAAAATAACAGGTAGAATCCCCATATCTAGTGATCCTCTAACCTAGACAAGAATATTTCATGTTTCTGATGTTTTCTATTTTGTTTTGAAAATGAAATGTAAAAGAGGTGAATTTGTATATGGTTTGACTTGAGTTTTAGAGATCGAACTTCTCTAACACTCCTACGTATCTGTTGTAGGTAGATTCAAATTCAACTTAGTTCATATGTGACCCTTGGAGAGAGATCAAGCCTTATAGATCATGAAAACACACAAAGATGGTCTGGAGTGGTATTGCAGCACAACATCACCCTCTCGTAGGGATATTTAAAAGCCGACTGGACCGGCAGACCGAACCGAACCAACCCTTTTTCTGGTCTTTTTCCTTGATCGGTCCGGTCCCGGTTTATTTTTTTTTGGCAGACCAACCTAGTCAGTCCGGCTCACGGTATATAGTTTTAAAACCCCTATTAGAACCTACCCGGACCGACTCCATTTAAAATCACATATATTTTTACATATATATTTACATATATAAGATAAATAAAGAGTAAAAGTATATATTTTTAATATTTGATTAGTTTAAATTTTAGATCAATCCAATGGTAGGTTTGTTTTAATTGCAAATTTTGATATTTTTTAGTTTTTAATGTTTGGAAAAAATAGACTTGGGCATATTTTAATTATTATAAATGATGTAATTCATTAATGTGAGGAAAAATGAGTTAGACCGGACCGACCCTATAAACAATCGAACGGACTAGGAGTTAACAAACATTATCGGTCCTGTCTCGGTCAATTTTTTTAGAGGACCAACCAAGTCGATCAATTAAAAAAAAACTAAAAATTGAACCGGACCAGATCGGAAACACCCCTACCCTCTCGTATCAAGACTTCATAATAAAAGAGTGAGATATGGAATACCTACAAAATTACACGAGATTCTTTTCGTTTCGACAGCGTTCTAGCATGGGATCAACTCTTTTGAGATGTATCTCGGGTTACTTTTGATAAAAAGTACATTTAAAGGAAGAAAAAGGTAAGAAAGAGGGAAAAAAATGGGTTTGATTGATAATGGGTATGGATAATGAAGGAAAAAGCTAGGGCTAAAAGTTATACATCTCGATCTATGTTAGGGAGAAGATTTAGGGTGAATCGGAGAGAGTTTCGAAGCTTTTTTGGAAGAAAAAAGCTTATGGGCAGAGAGCACTGCATTTATGGTCAAAGTTAATGCCACCAACTATTTAATGGAGGCCGGATTTTATAGGGAGAAAAACATAGCGTAAGATCGATAGGTCCAAGATACAATGGGCCCCTGACCGATCGGCCATTTAACCATGGGCCTTTATGTCCCTTTTGTTTTGGGCCTGACTTGGTGGGTTATTTTGTGAGTCTTTTTTTTTGGGGGGGGGGGGGGGGGGGGGGAGCGGGTGATCTTTATCCCTTATGAATGTCCCCATGAGTTTGGGTCAAGCTTTGAGCCTTTGAGAGGCTTTGGTACATGATTACCTTTGTGGACCATAATTTTGTGTCTATAGACCCCCCAACAATGGAGTTTTTTTTAGACGAATGTTGTTGGAAAAAGGGACTCCCGTTATGCAACTACCTTTGGTTTCTCTCTTACTCCTATTGATTAAGATCAACCTTTGATGTATTTTTTGTGAAATACGGGTTTATTAGACAAGACTTTGCTCAAAGATTTTTGTCCTTTAAAGAATGTTCTCTTAAGATAAGGTGTTAGTAGTGTCATAGAATATTTTTAGGGAAATATTGCATTAAGGGATAAGTTGCTTGTCAATACACTGAATAATTTGGAAAGGGGTGTCCACTAGGAGACAATGTTTTTGTCAATATACTGAATCATGAAGAGAAGGGTGTCCAGTGGGTGAAAAGGTGTTTGTCGATACACCGAATTATTTGGGAGGAGTGTCTACTGTGGGACAAGGTGTGTGTCTATACACGAAATCATTTGGAGAGGATGTTCACTAGGGGATAAGGTGTTTGTCAATATACTGAATCGTTTGGAGTGGGGTGTTTACTGGAGGCAAGGTTTTGGCCGTTACACCAAATAATTTTTACAGAGGATGTTTGGTGGGGGACAAGGTGTTTGTCGATTCACCGAATCATTTAGGAAAGGAGTTCGCTGGGGGTGATGTGTTTGTCAGTACATCGACACGTTTGGAAAAGGGTATCCGGTAGGGGACAAGGTGTTTATCGATATACCGAATCGTTTTGATAATGGTGTCTGATAGGGGACAAAGTGTTTGTCGATCTACCAGTGGTGGGGGACAAGGTGTTTGTCGATGCACCAAAATATTTAGGAAATGGTGTCCACTGGGGAACAAGGTGTTTGTCGATACACCAAATCATTTGGTTAGGGTGCCCACTAGAGGACAAGGTGTTTGTCGATACACCGAATAATTTGGAAAAGGGTGTCCACTGGGGGATAAGGTGTTTGTCGATACACTAAATCTTTGGAGAGGGTGTCCGCTGGGGGACAAGGTGTTTATTGATACACCGAGGACAAGCTGTTTATTGATACACCGGGGATAAGGTGTTGGTCGATACACCGAATCATTTAGAGAGGATGTTCGCTGGGAGATAAGGTGTTTGTTGATACACCAAATCATTTGGGAAAGGTGTCTACTGTAGGGTGAGGTATTTGTAGATACACCAAATCGTTTGGGAAAGATGTCCGCTGGGGGACAAGGTGTCTATTAATACACCGAATCATTTAGGAAAGGTGTCCGCTGGGGGACAAGGAGTTTTAATGTAACACCGGGTTGATTGAAAATGGAGGAGAGGGGTTTTGTTTGAGGAAACTCTTTGACTTTTTAAGACTTTTCGACCAGAAGATGGGATGATTTCAATTTTTTGGGAATGATTCTTTATTCAATTATTGATAATTGAAAATGACTCTTTAGAATCACGGGTAATGAGTTGGGATTTGGTAAGGAACTTTTGAAAGTGGATTTTTAATGATTTTTGGGTTCAAAAAAATCCTTTACAAATAATTTTTCTATTACCCAGGGAATTAGACCAGTCAGGTCAGTGCATGGGCAACCTGACCAATTGGGTCAGCATGCACTTAATCGATCGGTTAAGTGCATGGATCCTCTATATATGCGGGAGCTTTGAGGTTATTCATCACTTCTTATTTTCCATTCTTTCTTTGAGATTTATTTTGCATATCTTTCATGCCTAAGGAGTATAGTTTTGCATCTTTTCTTTAATGTGTTGTTCAAGTGGTTCAGACATATTGGGATTCCTGCACTATTTTAAGGGTTTCCCTTGGCAGATTGTGGCTTTCTAGATGAGCGAGTATTTTCCTACGGCGGTTAGGTACATAGTACGAGCGATGGATTTTGGACCCTTTTCAGATTATTTGGTGATGATTCCGGATACGTCCATTATACAAGCATTGGCAAAGAGTTTATGGGAAAATACCTCCACTTTTAACTTATGGGTGAGATGACACACTCCTTTGGATCTCCATGTTTTGATGGGTCTACCAACGGGGGGGCAGTTTCTAGTGGTGATCCCCTATCATCTTAGACTTTCGAAGGAAGATATTAGGATTGTACTGGGATTCATGTCGACCCTCCATCAAGGGGATACCATAGTGCTTACCTCTTTAGGTACTCAAATGTAGGTGAAAGTTGGGTTAGTGGAGGCAGATCTTTTGAGAATTCACCAGTATAATTGTTGTTTTCTAATCTTTATACTCTAGCACACTATCTACTCTTCGCATACGGATGCGATGCATGTTGGCCTGTTTTTCCTCTGCATTATCTTAGTTGTGTTCTCTAGTTTAAATGATATGGCTTAACATTAGGCTTACTTTATTCCAGCATGAGCTTTTAATATGCAGGCTTAAGCATCCAGTCGGTTACGTTGTCACCTAGGAGGTATGTCTTTTCTTTAGTCTTTTTAAATTTTTTTTCTTTCCTCACTACCTGCACTGATGTTTTCTTTGCCTTCCTTTATGCGATTATGGGCTTTTGAGGTATTCAAGGTCCAACTAGGTTCTTTGTTATTACCATAGGAAGGAAGTTGGCCTCGCCAAGGGAGATATTTAAAGGATAAAAGAAGTGTAAGCTTCTCGGTGCTTTCTCATCGATGTAATCATACCTTGTTGATCGACTTGACCGTTGATAGGGCATTTTGTTTTATTAGTCTTTTATGCTTTTGGTATTCTTATTTCCTTTTTATCGTTTCATCATACTTTCTAGGTTTACAAGTTGTATTCTTCCCATGGGCTATGTCCGAAGCTCATTGGGATACGAGAAGGGTCGTCGCCTAGACCATATCTAGGGTGCTTTTTGTAGCGATGGCCCTACCGCCTTTTATTTAGGGGATAAGGTGGTTCGTTAGTGGCCTTTCTCGACTAAGGTGATTACCCCGGTGGCACCACCTTTTGGGAGGAAGGCACCACACTTACTAGCCCCAGTAGATTTGGAGGCTTAGATGAGGGGATAAAGGTGGGAATGATCCACTTTGATTATGCTATTTTTTCGTTGAAGTTCAGAGTGTGAATTTGGTCTTCATTTTCCTATAGAGTAGAGAAAAGTATATCATCAAAATGGAACATCGGGTCTTCCTTGGCATATAACTCTACTATTGAATCGTTTAGAGAATGTTATGGCTATGAGTCTTGTTTGTCCTTGGTTTTAAACTCCTCAACCTAGCTATTGGGATGATTTCTCCATTTTATGGTCTTCTGATATAACCCGTTACTTGATGTGATTCATCATATATCACCTCCCAATGTTCTCAGAGGTTCTCATGATTATGCACTGTGTGTGATAGTAGCATATCATAGCTTTTTCATAACACTAGGTACATTAGTTGATAAAGGCTCATGTCACACCCCACTAAATTCTGGCGTCGGCCGCCACCAAAACTAAGTCGGGTGTGAGTAAATAAAATACCATTCTTAGCATGAGACAGATATGAGACATAAATAAATCATTCCATAAGACAAACAATTGAATCAATCTCAAATGATCATGAACAACTAAGCGATAAAAAATCCATCACATGCTAACTCCAAAAATCCATTCTCCAATAATGATTAAATAAAATCTGAATACTCTCAACAGAAATCCTCTAAACAACTTTGGAACCGAAAGGCCCAATAAAACTCAAATGAAGTCTCGTAATTAATACGACTGAAAAGGAAAGTTTAACTAAACTATGCCATAAAAGAATAACTCGAGCTGCACCTCCAAATGATAACTCCGATATACTTATGCAGCTTCTCCAATTCTAATCCTGAAAAAGATTAGTCAACACATGGGTCATAGCCAAAGACCCGAGCAAGAATACACAATAATCCCCTCAAATAGGATCCTTGAATCCAGACAGTAGCATTATACGCAATAAATATCACAATAGAATATTTTAAATTAAACAGGATAATTAAACGCGATAAATATAAACCACTAACTACCCGCAAAAATACCCATTTATTAAGGCACACCAATAGGATTGTAAATTCCCAAGTCCCACTATGTTAATTTCATTAAATTAACCAGCTTTTATTATAGTCTCATTTTATTATGGCGGTCCTCCCGCCTCGGGTGATTTCTCCACCAAAATACACATTCCCTCGTCAAAACGCTAACTAGCCCGTTTAAACTGTCGGCCCTCGCTGATTATGTCGCCAATATATTTTAATACCCGTCTTATTATCTTAGGTGTTAGTTCTCAATTTCTTAATTTACAATTTATAAATTACCCCACCCTTTTATCAATGTGAGATCCTCAAAATACCACTTAGTCCCATACCTAAGGGTCCCCAATTTATCAATACGTCCTAACCTATGTATAGGAGGATTTTCTAACATAAATCTCAACCTAGTCTCATACCTAGACTAGCGTAACGATGATAAAGTAATAAAAATCAGCCCACCCACGACATGATAAAATCGTGATAATTTTCCCTCACTAGTCCCATTCCTATAAGGCATTCTAAAATATAGGGAGAGCAATAATATCCAACAACCTGTCGTCACAATGATATTTAATAATACCAACAAGTCATACCAACAAGAATAATTAATCAACGTATAAAACTACGCATGATAGTCCAATTCAATTAAATCTTTAATTTAATTATCACAACGTCAACAATACCCAAATAATATCATTTAATTATTTTAAATTAAATATACCAAGTTTTCATCATATATACATCAAAAACCAAATTTCATTATCTCTACATGTATTACATGAGTTGTACGCACCCAAAAACTATTTATTTTAAAACTAGGGTTTTTTCTACATGCAACTTACACCAATAAAATCCAAAATCACTCATGAATCCTACGCACCCAAAGGGTTATGAATATTATTCTGATTAAAAGATTTTATAAAAACAGCTCGATAATTAGTGTCCACTTTTTCTAATTAAGTTACTAATTATTTTTAAGAAAATATGTAATTAAGTGTTTAGGTGACACTTAAAACGCATAATACTAAAGGAAAAGAATAGAGTATTCATGCATGTGAAGATCGTGTTGAAAATCTGATTAAAAATCTGGATTCCTTGCGAAAAATTAGCAAAAGAGTGTTCTTGAACCAACTTGATTAAACCCCAATTAAGACTCCCAAAACTTGTGTCAAAAACTTGATTATGAAGAAAATTGATGATTATGAGTGAGAGGAAAAAATGTTTAGAAGTGTTCTCTAGTGAAAAACTGAAAAAAAAGTGATTATGAGAAGTCCCCCTACGGATTAACAAGGTTATATAGTGATTAGGAGTCCTAATCCTACACAAACACCCGAAACAGGCTTGCTGCTCACGTTTTCTAGGAGGGTCGATCGATCGACCCTCAGGCGTCGATCGATCGATCGCCTCCAAAAACTGAGAGTTCGCCCAAAAAAATATAAGGGACAATTATTTCCAAAAATCATATAAAATCCATTTTAACTCCGATTTTAATTCCGCTTGAAGTTTAATTCTTCTAAAATCATAACCAAAATATTTAGCCAATAAAAATCATTAAATTCAAAATTTTATTTTTCCCAAAAATTCTAATTAATTAATTAAATAATAAATAAAAACACGGGGTGTTACATACTTCCCCACTAGCAAAGAATTTTGTCCTCGAAATTAGATGAAGCATACTCATCAACACATAAATATCGCAAAAGAAATATGTCTCACATATGCCTACCCGTAGAATGCCATAATTGGGCACCCATACACCCAATCCTACGCGCACCTACCCCACGAACAATAAAATAATATATATATATATATATATATATATATATATATATATATATATATATATATATATATATATATATATATATATATATATATATATTACCTATATGTATACGCATAACTAAAAAAATAATGACGTGCCACACGCTCTCACAAATCCCCCACTCGATCCTATATCCGAAAGTCATCAAAATGCTAACATCCTCAAATTAAATCTCAACATCAAAAATCAATACAAACGATGCCTAACATCTGTACTAAAATCTCCAAAATAATTATCGTCTCCACAATCCATTTTAAGGACCCTCACATTAAGCTTACTATTTCTAAACTCAATGCCTACGACGTTCTTAGAACAAAGCTTCACATCTCTAAGAAACACATATAACACGTATGCTAGACCCTCTACTTTAAGAAGTACGAATCAACAAAAGGAATCAAAGATCGGTAATGCGGAAACTAAATGGACTCATAACCTACGAGACCTAAGACCATGCTCTGATAACATTTGTCACACCCCGCCTAATTCTGGCGTCGGCCGCCACCAAAACTAAGTCGGGCATGAGTAAATAAAATACCATTCTTAGAATGAGACAGATATGAGACATAAATAAATCAGTCCATAAGATAAACAATTGAATCAATCTCAAATGATCATGTACAACTAAGCGATAAAAGATCCATCACATGCTAACTCCAAAAATCCATTCTCCAATAATGATTAAATAAAATCTGAATACTCCCAACAGAAATCCTCTAAACAACTTTGGAACCGAATGGCCCAAATAAAACTCAAATGAAGTCTCATAATTAATACGACTGAAAAGGAAAGTTTAACTAAACTATGCCATAAAAAATAACTCGAGTTGCACCTCCAAATGATAACTCCGATATACTTATGTAGCTTCTCCAATTCTAATCCTGAAAAATATTAGTCAACACATGGTGTTGATGCAAAAAACTGGACCGAAACCCATTTTTATGATCACAGATAAATAGATGAAAGCAATCTAATCAAGCACATAAGAGACAAAGATTTTTAAAGTGGTTCGGCTATGAATAAAGCCTACGTCCACTATTATTTTATTCCCAGGAGTTTACAATAGCACCATAGGGTGTAGAGAGAGAAAGGATGTGTATCTTGTGTATGGGGTTTCTAGGTTCTCTTAATTCTCTTGGATCTCCCCCCTTTTGGCTAAGGGGATACATGTATTTATAGTGATGGGAGATAAAGAGATTCATTGTATGTAGACATTTATGTCTACATTCAACGAATCTAATTGTTGAATTGCTTGGTATGCTATGTGTTACAGTATAAATGTACATTAAGGCTCATTAAATGCGTTGCCATCTGCATTTAATGCACATTAAATGCATAGTTATCCTTTGATCTTCCTGGTTGGTATGCCGACCAACTCTCCACGGGTGCCGACTAACTCTCCTCGGGTGCCGACCAACTCTCCACGGGTGCCGACTAACTCTCCTCGGGTGCCGACCAACTCTCCTCGGGGTTGACTAATTCTCCTCGGGTACTGACCAACTCTCCTCGGGTGCCGACTAACACTCCTCGGGTGCCGACCAACTCTCCTCGGGTGCCGACCAACTCTCCTCGGGTGTCGAATATTGCCACGTAGGATGAGATGTGTCCTTTTCTGATTGGTCCTCGTAGATGGAGAATTTTTACGTTAACAGAAGCCCCCAATGCTCCATGCTTGATTTTTTACTTAAAAGGATGGAGTATTTATTCTGCAGTGTTGCTCGGTGCTCGTGAAATTCTTGATCTACCTTCTTGATTTGTTCAACATAAAGTGCATTATCTCCTGGACGACATATGATGCAGGATGATCGATGGTTGCTAATCTTTCTTTTGAGGAACTCCGTGTGCTATGTATCACCCCTGGGAATTTGGATGCAGCCATGCCATAGTATGCAGCTTGTGTCATAATCTTCAAGTATGTTGATTGGTTTGCTAGCTGACCAATTGCCTCCTGTGCCGAGCAACTGAGTGCAAACTTCACGTGCTTGATTCTTCTGATTTATGATCCTCTGAATACTTTGTCGAGTAACATACTAGCTTTTGAACCCAACTCTTCAATCTGATTAGTACCAAGCTAGTGGTGGACTTCGAAACATTTTCATACAACTTCTTCTTCAATGTTGGTCGGGACACTAGTAGTAAAGATCTCGGTGCTGTAGATGCTAAATTTGACTTCTGAACTTCAATAGTATGTGCATAATAACTCCTGAATATGCCTCCTGAACTTCTGAATGCACCTCCTGAACTTCTGAATACGCCTCCTGAACTTCAATATACCTCTTGAACTTCATTATCAAAAATAATTCCTGAGCAAGAAAAATAACTCCTGAATGATGATTGGTCGGGGCCCCGACCGTGTGAGTTTGTGGAGTTGAATTTGATGCTCGACTGCATGATGTTATAAGAATGTGCCACCAAATGAACAAATATATCTGTAATAGAAGCCCCCAAGTGTGGAATGTGAACTTTGAATGCTTTTTGCTTGATCGCTTTCACATACTCATAAAATGTTTCCGACCAACTGTAGTTGACAGCTTCTTATTTCTGACCAACCTGAGTTGACATTTTTGGGAATAGATTTAATTCCTAACCAACATAAGTTGTCATTTTTAGGAATATATAGTTTTACTTCCCGTAGGAATACATTTACTTCCTAACCAACATAAGTTGGCATTTTTAGGAATACATAGTTTTACTTCCCGTAGGAATACATTTACTTCCTAACCAACATAAGTTGGCATTTTTAGGAATACATTTCCTAACCAACATAAGTTGGCATTTTTAGGAATAGTTTTACTTCCCGTAGGAATACATTTACTTCCTAACCAACATAAGTTGGCATTTTTAGGAATACATAGTTTTACTTCCCGTAGGAATACATTTACTTCCTAACCAACATAAGTTGGCATTTTTAGGAATACATAGTTTCACTTCCCGTAGGAATACATTTACTTCCTAACCAACATATGTTGGCATTTTTAGGAATACATAGTTTTACTTCCCGTAGGAATACAATTACTTCCTAACCAACATAAGTTGGCATTTTTAGGAATACATAGTTTTACTTCCCGCAGGAATACATTTACTTCCTAACCAACATAAGTTGGCATTTTTAGGAATACATAGTTTTACTTCCCGTAGGAATACATTTACTTCCTAACCAACATAAGTCGGCATTTTTAGGAATACATTTTTGTTAATAAATGATAGAGACTTCCTCGGAGCTGACCAACAGATTGTTGGGAATAAGATATAATAAATTTTGGAGACCTCCTCAACAGATTGTTGGGAATAAGATATAATAAATGTAGGAGACCTCCTCGGCACTGACCAATAGATTGTTGGGAATAAGATATAATAAATGTCGGAGACCTCCTCGGCGCTGACCAACAGATTGTTGGGAATAAGATATAATAAATGCTGGAGACCTCCTCAACAGATTGTTGGGAATAAGATAATATAAATGTTGGAGACCTCCTTGGAGCTGACCAACAAATTGTTAGGAATAAGATAATATATGCTGGAGACATCCTTGGGGCTGACCAACAGATTGTTGGGGATAAGATAATATAAATGTTGGAGACCTCCTTGGAGCTGACCAACAGATTGTTGGGAATAAGATTATATAAATGTTGGAGACCTCCTTGCTGAAATAAGAATAGAATATGCATCCAAATAGATATAAAGAATAATTAAAAATTATAAAATACCTCGTTGATCTGTCGAGGTAGAATTATATAATGACGAACAAGAATAAGATCTTCCAGAACATAAGAATATGGCCGAGAACGTTGTCAAGCCTGAATATAAATAAGAATTATCCGACCAAATATCCGTTGGGGGTGAAATACAACGAATGTTGTATTTCTCCTTAAAGCTGAATAAGTATCTTGTCAAGGCACAATTTCATAATGCCGAATAAGAATAATATTTTCCAGAACATAAGAATATGGTCGAGAACTTTGTTGGGCCTGCATATAAATAAGAATTACCCCAACCAACTATCCGTTGGGGGTGACATATAATAAATGTTATAGTTCTCCTCGGAGCTGAATATGATAATAAGTATCTCGTCGAGTTCCATGTTGAGATGAATATAGAATATGAATCCCAAGGGATATATAGAATAATTTGTGCTTGATCCGATATCTGGGCCTGAATATAAATAAGAATTGCCCCGACCAACTATCCGTTGGGGGTGAAATATAAAAACTGTTGTAGCTTTTCCTCGGAGCTGAATATGATAATAAGTATTTCGCCGAGCTCCATGAAGAGATGAATATAGAATATGAATCCGAACGGATATATAGAATAATTCATGATTGAGCACAAATCAAAGCAATAATAAAATATATAGTTCCTTGCTGAGGTGAAATTTCATAATGCTGAGGAATGATAATAGTTTCCAGATTGTTTCCGAGCATTCGTCGGCGTTGAGTCTTGTATCTGTAAAAATTAATATCTTGATCTACCATTTGTGTAGGCTGAATTGATTAGTCGTGGGAATAATTTACTCATCCAATCAATATATGATATGTCTATGCTTGAGAAATAAAAATATTAATTTCAAAAAATGAAATAATATATGTTGGTTGATATGTCGAGGCACAATTGCTTGGTGTCGAGCAATAATAGTTTCTAGAGGTTTAAGATTGTGGCTAAGCTTTCGTCGGGATTTAATATCGTCCCTATGAAATCTTAATAAGCTGCCCGAGCACCTGTCGAGACTAGATCAAATAATTATTGTCATGAGAATAATTATTCAGCCAAACAATATGTGATGTGTATCAGCACAAGGCAATAAAAATTTCAAAATATGAAATAATATGTTTTATGCCAAATGTGTGTGAGATGGACAAATTATTATTAGATATGCGCCATAAATAAGACGTAGAGTTTTTTGTAAAGTTATTTAATCTCCAACAACTAATCAGGTATAAGTTGATGTTTGAAAATTATTTATCACTTGGCTTTAAAAATTTTTTTTTTTTTGGGTGATCACAAGTTTTAAAAAAAAACATAAGCCCCCTGTTTACCCCCAAGCTGAACTCGTGTTTAAAGAAATATCTGGGGTGCTTCGCATTTTTTAATACCCCAAGATTCTACTATTGCCGACCAACTGCATGGGTGTTTCCAACCAACATTTGGGGATGTCTCAGGCTGTAGAATATATAGTGCCGACCAAGAAGCAAATGATCCCCGACCAGTAGAGCGATTTCACCGATCAACAAAAATGGTGCATTGATATTGCAGACCAGTTGTTGGATGGTCACCGAATAACATCAGATGTCACCGACCAAGAAGTGGATGGTTGGATAGTTACCGACCAGTAAATTGAACCCTCCGAACAAGACTGAGATGTCGCCGATCAAGAAGTAGATGATCATCGACCTGCAATTGGTTCCATCGAGCTACAATATGGGGCTCTGACCAATAATAAGATACCTCGTAGTTGGATAAAATTATTTCAACGTTGCTGATGGATCTTCACATCTTTTCTTCGACAAACAAAAATGGTTTGGTTAAGCTTCCCTTTAATAAAAGATGGCCCAAGATGATGTCGACCAACAAAATGGATCAATGACCAGAATATCTCGAATCCTTAGATCAGAAAAATAACATTCGATGTAAAATTTAAGCATTAATAATGCTAATTAAATGAATAATTATCTAATCCACTAGATCGTGTGATTTAGACAAAGAAACCCTGTGATGTGATGAACGAGGGGACAACATATCAAATTTGTGCCCAGAGTCTTGATATGGTCATGATTGTTTTACTGATCATCTTTTACAAGAGGTGGGTAATGATTTTTCAGGTGACAGAAAATTATTTTTTATATTGATCCCTTCATATTCCCTATTTGGAGAGATAAAAAATATGCTGAATGATCGAAGTTATTACCAAATGTATATCAAAAATCAATCAATTTGACTTTTTTGACATAGATGGAAGATGAACAAAATTAAGTATATAGTTCATAAAAATGAATGCAAAGAGACTCAAACTTAAAGAGAGAGAAAGTAGATCTGGGTCATGATTTCCATGAGAAAACTTTTTATTGTCTTTAACCTTTTCCCATTCTCTGATTAAAAATGTAATGGGAATTTGAATAGTCATCAAAGATCTTTCAAAAATTATTTCAAAATCAACAATGAAAATTATCAAATCTTATCATCGTCGTATATATTGGTATATGTAATCATTTAAAATATTGATTTCATGAGATAAAATTTTAACTTGAGAATCAAGCCAAAAGTTTTGATTTATGAAATCCACCATTTCACAGATTTCTCAACAAGAATTAATCTAACGGTTATGATTTAAAAATCATAATATGCAACATTTTGCAGATAATAATTGGACAATTAATTTATGTATATAAACATAAAAATCATGATTGAATCAAAAGATGTATGTATAATATATAATTGATTATATATAGAGAAAATAAAAAACTTAGCTTTTGATGGAGAACAATCCTTGTAACACGTTCCCACAGACGGCGCCAATCTGTTGATGTAAAAAACTGGACCGAATCCCATTTTTATGATCACAGATAAATAGATGAAAGCAATCTAATCAAGCACATAAGAGACAAATATTTTTAAAGTGGTTCGGCTATGAATAAAGCCTACGTCCACTGTTATTTTATTTCCAGGGGTTTACAATAGCACCATAGGGTGTAGAGAGAGAAAGGATGTGTATCTTGTGTATGGGGTTTCTAGGTTCTCTTAATTCTCTTGGATCTCCCCCCTTTTGGCTAAGGGGATACATGTATTTATAGTGATGGGAGATAAAGATATTCATTATATGTAGACATTTGTGTCTACATTCAACGAATCTAATTGTTGAATTGCTTGGTATGCTATGTATTACAGTATAAATGTACATTAAGTCTCATTAAATGCGTTGTCATCTGCATTTAATGCACATTAAATGCATAGTTATCCTTTGATCTTCCTGGTTGGTATGACGACCAACTCTCCACGGGTGCCGACTAACTCTCCTCGGGTGCCGACCAACTCTCCTCGGGGTTGACTAATTCTCCTCGGGTACTGACCAACTCTCCTCGGGTGCCGACTAACACTCCTCGAGTTCCGACCAACTCTCCTCGAGTGTCGAATATTGCCACGTAGGATGACATGTGTCCTCTTCTGATTGGTCCTCGTAGATGGAGAATTTTTACGTTAACACATGGGTCAGAGCCAAAACCCCGAGCAAGAATACACACTACTCCCCTCAAATAGGATCCTTGAATCTAGACAGTAGCATTATAAGCAATAAATATCACAATAGAATATTTTAAATTAAACGGGATAATTAAACACGATAAATATAAACCACTAACTACCCGCAAAAATTCCCATTTATAAAGGCACACCAATAGGATTCTAAATTCCCAAGTCCCACTATGTTAATTTCATTAAATTAACCAGCTTTTATTATAGTCTCATTTTATAATGGCGGTCCTCCCACCTCGGGTGATTTATCCACCAAAATACACAGCCCCTCGTCAAAACGCCGACTGGCCCATTTAAACTGTCGGCCCTCGCTGATTGACGAGGTTCTACACACGACACGACATAAAACGTAGGCTGTCCCGTTTAGACTGTAGGCCCTCGCTGATTATGTCGCCAATATATTTTAATACCCGTCTTATTATCTTAGGTATTAGTTCTCAATTTCTCAATTTACAATTTATAAATTACCCCACTCTTTTATCAATGTGAGATCATCAAAATACCCCTTAGTCCCATACCTAAGGGTTCAAAAGTTATCAATACGTCCTAACCTATGTATAGGGGGATTTTCTAACATAAATCTCAACCTAGTCTCATACCTAGACTAGCGTAACGACGATAAAGTAATAAAAATCAGCCCACCCCCGACATGATAAAACCGTGATAATTTTCCCTCACTAGTCCCATTCCTAAAAGGCATTCTAAAATATAGGGAGAGCAATAATACCCAACAACCCGTCGTCACAATGATATTTAATAATACCAACAAGAATAATTAATCAACGTATAAAACTACGCATGATAGTCCAATTCAATTAAATCTTTAATTTAATTATCACAACGTCAACAATACCCAAATAATCTTATTTAATTATTTTAAATTAAATATACCAAGTTTTCATCATATATACATCAAAAACCAAATTGTATTATCTCTACATGTATTACATGAGTTGTACGCACCCAAAAATTATTTATTTTAAAACTAGAGTTTTTTCTACATGCAACCTACACCAATAAAATCCAAAATCACTCATGAATCCTATGTACCCAAAGGGTTATGAATATTATTCAGAGTAAAAGATTTTATAAAAATATCTCGATAATTAGTGTCCCCTTTTTCTAATTAAGTTACTAATTATTTTTAAGAAAACATGTAATTAAGTGTTTAGGCGACACTTAAAACGCATAATACTAAAGGAAAAGAATAGAGTATTCATGCCTGTGAAGATCGTGTTGAAAATCTGATTAGAAATTTGGATTCCTTGCAAAAAATTAGCAAAAGAGTGTTCTTGAACAAACTTGATTAAACCCCAATTAAGCCTCCCAAAACTTGTATCAAAAACTTTATTATGAAGAAGGTTGATGATTATGAGTGAGAGGAAAAAATGTTTAGAAGTGTTCTCTGGTGAAAAACTGAAGAAAAAGTGATTATGAGAAGTCCCCCTACGGATTAACAAGGTTATATAGTGATTAGGAGTCCTAATCCTACACAAACACCCAAAACAGGCTTGCTGCTCACGTTTCCTTGGAGGGTCGATCGATCGCCTCCAAAAACTGACAGTTCGCCCAAAAAAATATAAGGGACAATTATTTCCAAAAATCATATAAAATCCATTTTAACTCCGATCCGCTTGAAGTTTTATTCTTCTAAAATCATAACCAACATATTTAGCCAATAAAAATCATTAAATTCAAAATTTTATTTTTTCAAAAAATTCCAATTAATTAATTAAATAATAAATAAAAACATGGGGTGTTACAGCTCACTTTGAGAGGGTCTCACCTTTATAATATCCCATACTTTTATGGATAATTAAATTTCATAAATGAGTGTAATTTGGAAATTTGAGGAATTATTATGAATAGTAATTTTAGGAGTTTTCAAGGATTAAATGATTTTCGATGTGTATTATATTTACTCTTGGGATTAAGTGAATGAGTCGGAGTATTTTATTATTTGCCGCAGCTCGATAAAGAGACAAAGGGCAATATTTTAATTGAAAAGCCGCATTAAGTTGTGTTGGGTTAAATTAGTGACTTGCGGTGAAGTAACTCGGATGTAAATTTCGATTGCGCGGTTGGTATCGGAATGGTCGAGATAGTCAGAATAGAGTATTCGGGGGTAGTAATTGGGTTCTAAGAATTTTTGGACCCGTAGGGAGTCGTAATTGAGTAAACGAGTCATTTTTGGGTTAATAAGGGGCATACCATTATTTCTCCCTTATAAGGCACAGGAAAGGAAGAAAGAAAGAAAGAAAGAAAGAAAGAAAGAAAGAAAGAAAGAAAGAAAGAAAGAGAGAGAGAGAGAGAGAGAGAGAGAGAGAGAGAGAGAGAGAAAGGAAGAGGAGAAAAGAAGAGAGAAATGGGATATTTCGGCCAAACTCCGCCGGATTCGACTCGAGGTCATCGGATTTCATCCTCCGGGCTAGTGTGTACTTGCTTTATTTCATTTTGTGTATATATCACATATAATAGTTGGTAAACTATATGATTTTGAGTTAGAACCCTTAAAATAAAATTGGGAAAATTTGAGTATGAGTTTACATATTGATGTAATGTAAACTCTTAATGATTTCTAGTGTTAAATCCATGTAAATGGAGTGAAGAAATGGATTGAAATGGGGGAAATGGCAAAACTAGGGCTTTAAGGGTTTTTTGGTATAAATCTAAGAAAATTGGTTTAATCCTACAATTAATTAATGTGTTAGTTGTAAAACATAGATTAGATGTTTATGGAGTTATTGGATGAGATTAGAAACAACAAAAATGGAGGTTTGGGATTTCTGGAGAAGAAGGTAAATAATAACCAGCGTCACTTCCGGATCGATTCGGCTAGAAAATGAATAGATTTGGATCTTGGTTAAAAAATGAAATTTGTAGATCTTTTCGATACGGTTGCGTGACCGCCAATTGCGTATTTTTCTGGGTTTTTTTGGATTTACAATGATTTTTCTACGAAAGGCTGTCCAAGATCGAAATCGTTAGTCAGAAATCCAACCTTACCTTGGGAGAAAAATAAATTTTTTGATGTGTTAGTTAGAATTATTTGTGTAGATGTTTGTGATGATATTGGTGTAGATTAGAAACCATGAAAATGAAATTTGGGTTGTTGGATGGAAAATTTAGAGAAATGATTTTCGAGGATCTGGTATGACCAGTCGACCGCGCCCCTATGGCCCGTCGACCGTGTCAATGAAGAAGGGCCTACTGGTTGGTTTGTTAGGCTTAATTGCAAACAGCAGTCGACCGGGGGTCCAGAGCCGGTCGACTGGCATTCTGTTTTCACCTCAAGATTTTGGATATTTTTATTCCTTTTCCTCTTTGAGTTTAAAGCTTAGGGGCTTTCTAAATTAGGGTATTATAGACGATTATGATCTAAAGTACTTGAGGAGTTGTGAATTGACTTTGGGTCATTTAAGAGGTTGATTCGGGATATGAAACTATCGAAAGTTTAGGAAGAGATAAACTACTTTGGGATTTAGTACCGTGAGTGTGTGAATACTTGAATGTTATTACGATTTAAAACATTTGGGGTTATTGGCCATCGTTATGTGAGATTGGCAATTATGGCCACATATATATATATATATGAGGAACAATGTAGATTATATATACGATGTGATTATATATATATATATGTGTGTGTGTGTGTGTGTGTGTGTGTGTGTGTGAATGGTATATAAATTTATGTGAAACATACCCCCTCTATGCTATCATGGGAAGTTGCGCAATGTGGGTGAGGCCCCTGGCTTGAGGAGCAGGGAGCGTATAGTCCCCAGGTCATAGCGTCCAGTTTTATATTGTGTGATTTTTATTAGGGGTAAGACGTGGTGGGTATGTTTCGTATCACTTTCGGGGAGGAACTATGATGGCTTCCCATACGTTGTAATTTGGTTTTTACCAAAGCGGTGTGAGATTTCGACCGTTGGTACCTAGGATGGTCTGTGAGTGATTCTCGGGTAGATGATAGCATTGAGACTGCATCCTCGAGTTATAGCTCGTTGGGATAGTTATTATACTTGTTGTGTATAATATATTTCTTGTATATGAAGATGAGACATCATATAAAGTAAACATATGTATATGAAGTGAAAAGACTGATAAGGTGTATTTCCCCTTCTGGTAGATTATATCCGGATTTATATGAAAATGAATTATAGGTTCTAGTAAGAACTATCTATATATGTATATATTTATACGAGTTGTATATATATATATATGCGTTATGTGTTGAGGGCCTAGTGGATGTCGACGATCAACATTGCCAGGCAGTAGTGTATCGGGGGGGTTCCTTATTTGGATTTCGCTTTGCGCGACACCCCACGCACGAACATAGATCAGTGTTGAAACTGGGGAGAAGTTGAGCCCTTAGTACTCGGGTTTATTGGGATTTTAGAGTTTTGGTGAACCGGATTAGTTAGGCAGGGTAGCTTAACTAGGTTATGTAGGGGATATGAGATAGGTGTGCACTATTAGAAGATAGGTGAGGGTATCTTATGAGAGTGCGATACCAATTTAAATATGAGGTAAAACATATTTTTAAAATATTGCATTTATGCCTTTGCAAAATATTTTCACAACTCAGGCTCTGACCCGTTATTCTATTTTCCTCTCTTTTGCTATATACAATATTATTCCTTTGAGTCTGACGTGTGCTGCAGAAGTTGTGGATGCATGCAGGTTTACTATAGACGCTTTTATCCTTGTAATCTAGACAGGAGGTCTGTAGAACATTGGGTCTGAAAGCCCAATTGTAATTATTTATTCTTTTACCGCCTTTTAGTGCGGCATTCGATTTGGTTGTATTATGTTAAACCGAGTGTTCGATTATTTTATTTCATCTCAGTTTCATTTATATATAAATTGTGTGGATGTTTGAATTGAATAGTTTGTTTAAAAGATTAGTTAAATAAAATTTTGACGCCAGCCTAATAGGTTATTAGTAATTAATTTGGTTTTCGACAGTGATGATAAGAATGAACCATATTAGACTCCTGTTTTAATTTGGCACAGGATTGATTGCCCAGTATTTTATTAGGAAGGGTGTCACAGATGGTATCAGAGCATCAAGTTCTAGTGTCCTTAGGAATTTGTGCGGACGTACTACGCTTTCAGCGTTGCTCTCGATTTGATATAGAGCCTTAGGATTAGGATCATTAATTCTTCTTGTGAGATTTTGTTCTCTCGATATTGCTTAAGATTTTAGTATATCTTTTGCGCGCTCGTTCTAGACTCGTGTGCAGATCGAGGAAGGGCGACTAAGGTAGGCCGTTTTAAAGGTGGCAGGAGATGGGACTTAGTTAGAGATATAAGTTGTAGTTGGGAAGAAGGACCGCAGTAGAGGTCACTCCCCTTTGTGTCATTATCTATAATGGTTTCAATGACTACTAAAGTATAGTAGTTAAGAGTATCCAAGTACCGTTGTAGTAAAGAGTGGTGCTAAAGTTAAACTACCCAGTAAAGCAGATTGGGAAGAAGGTTTGAAAAGGTCTTTGATAAAGACCATATGTTGAAGTTAAGTCCTGCGAAGAATATGTATCATTACTCAGTGGAATTAGAAGGCTCAGAAGCTTTGGCTTAGAGAAGTCTATAGAAATGCCCATATGTGAAAATTTATGGAAAAATTTTCACTCGTAGGAGCAATGTTGAAATGGTGAGAATGATGGTCACTATATATGGGGGAGTAGGATGTTTTCCCATAAAGGAATCTTACGGATGGTTTTAACCGCGAGTTCCCATGATTTAGCAGGAATGAAGAGAATGCAACTTGAATTATTCATATAAGGACCGGTTAGAGGCTGACAGTGAATAAAGAGTGATATGGAGAAGTGAACTGTGTACCGAAGTACGGTAGGTACAACGAATAGAGAGAGTCCTTCAGAAGAATGATAGGCTCACTAGAAAGTGTTGCTAAAACTTATGGAGAATTTATGTTCGTAGAACCCCACTGGTGGACATCCACCTGGGGAATTATTTAAAGTAGGGTTGTTAAGGTCACTAGTGGAGTTTTCTTTAATAAAGAAATTAAGGGAACCATGAAGGTGATTTTTAGGATCGAGACTATTGAGTCTGAGATACTGATAACCTTAACATGGTCAGGGTGGCTAGAAATGGGGAAAGTTGTAATGTGGAGTGTAGAATCACATGATTAGTCCTTACCAAGTAGGAGTTAAAGGACAAGAGTTGAGTGCCTCTATGGGCCATGGATTAAAGTAGTTTGGTTCATTTAGGGAAAGTGCAATATGTCTGAAAACAAATTGTAGCGGTCTCGAAGATTGGCGAAGTTATTGTTATGAATTTTACCTCGGATGAAAGAGGTATATTCTGTGTGACTAGATTTGGGTCATAGTATTTTGTTAGCCTTATATTCGTGTGTGTAATTCGAGCTCTGTGGCGGTATATATATATATATATATATATATATATATATTTCCACGGTAGCGGGATTTTATTTTTAATTTGTATATGGTTTGTACTACTCCTTTTATATGTGTTATACAAGTGTAGTACTATTGTAAGAAAATGTTATTCTGTTATTGGAGCGATAGTAGGCTAAGGATGGCAAGACTATCGTATTCGCGGTTTCAGGATGGAACAGGTTGTTGTTGTGATATCTCACCTTGATACAGGTTGAGTTCGCCTTTGTTATTTTGGGTAGATAGAACTTCGGTGAGTAGATGTTTCATTATTATGCTTTGAGTGCGTGGCGACCTTATAGATATGATTTAAGGTATACTGGATTTATCGTTGAGCTTTGGGTTTAAGCTCATTATTGTTTGCGCTAAGGACTTAGTGTTAGTACAAGCGCTATGCGGTATGGCTCCTAGAAGGGAATAGGAGTTTAGACCCCATTTTTTTACGATAGGTGGGATGGGATTATCCCAGTGGCATATTTGAAACTAGCGGACCTCCACGACCGACAAAGTTAACTATTAGTGTATAGGAGGAGTTCCTTGTTTGGATTTTGCTTGTGAGATGCTCCACGCACGAACCTTAACGACGTCAGGAGTGGAGAGATGTTATAGAATGCAAGGTTGTTGGTTTTGACGATAAGTCACCTAATGTAGAGAAAACACTATAGGCTGAGAGCCGTTTGATGACTGTATGCTTATAGCGATAAGTGTTATGGAGAAAGCACTGAAATTGTTCTCTCACCGCAAGTATGTGGGTGAGGTAAGGTAAAGGGAATCGATTGGAGGCTTATAGCCAGGCCTTGATAAAAAAGCACATTTTGGAGGTAGGATGTTTTGAGGTATGATGTTTGAAATCTATTTGGAGAGAGTAGGTGCCTTGATTAGTTAGTCTTTCCATTTCGCCAACATGGAAAGACATAGTGGTAGAGGTACATTAGTAGGTTAGCAAGGTAGGATTTAGGACGTCCCAATGGTGTTCCTTAGACCATTATATCTCGATGACCGACGATGAGAGGAAGTAGTGTAACGGGAGGTTTCCTTATTTGTATTTTGCTTTGTGAGACGTCCCATGCATGAAACCGAACAAATATCGGAAGTTGAGAGAGGTCTTGGTCACTAGGGACATAGTTAGGATAGTACTTATTTCACGTAGGTAGGAAAACACATCGATCTTAGAATTATTAGGAAGTAAGTTCCGTAGAATTAGTAGCGCCGAGGTAAGGAGTTAGTTGTGAGTTGACCACAAGTTATAGGACGCTTGGGATTTTGAGAAGGTGATCGAGGATACATAGGTGTGAGCACAAGGCTAAGAAAGTGATGCCCATTTTAGAGAAACTGTTACGGGTATGATTTTTACAATGGTTGTGAAAATATGCACAGGTTGAAGGGTGTGTAGACACCTTGGTAAGTTGGTTTTATATACCACCTCAAATAGAAGGGGCACAGTATATAAGAGGTACCATGCCTAAAACTAAGCGATGAGACTGATGGGAATAGTCGAGCGTTAGTATAGGTCCGTTCCTTTAGATACCATTATAGAAGCACTAAGTGCGACGCGACGTTAGAGTCAACCTTATGAACGAAGTAGGATTGTAGCATAAGCAGATCTAGATAAGATTATCTAGTAGTAGAGTATAAACTTTGAAAGAGGTGAGTGCTGAACGAGTGTATGGTTGAGAACCATTTGGATTAGTACCCTTCCACTTTGAGGCATTAAGATGTGGGGTGATTCGCGATCCTAGGTTAGTGTTGGTGGTATCGGTTGTATCTAAATTTCAAGGGAAAAATTCTATTGTAAGGGGGAGAATGTAATACCCCGCACTTTTATGGATAATTAAATTTCATAAATGAGTGTAATTTGGAAATTTGAGGAATTATCGTGAATAGTAACTTTAGGAGTTTTCAAGGATTAAATTATTTTCGATGTGTATTATATTTACTCTTGGGATTAAGTGAATGAGTCAGAATATTTTATTATTTATCGCAGCTGGGTAAAGCGACAAAGGGTAATATTTTAATTGGAAAACCGCATTAAGTTGTGTTGGGTTAAATTAGTGACTTGCGGTGAAGTAACTCGGATGTAAATTTCGATTGCACGGTTTGTCTCGGAATGGCCGAGATAGTCAGAATACAGTATTCAGGGTAGTAATTGGGTTCCAAGAATTTTTGGACCCGTAGGGACTCGTAATTGAGTAAACGAGTCATTTTTGGGTTAATAAGGGACAAACCATTATTTCTCCCTTATAAGGCACTGGAGAGGAAGAAAGAAAGAAGAAAGAAAGGAAGAGGAGAAAAGAAGAGAGAAATGGGAGATTTCGGCCAAACTCCGCCAGATTCGACTCGAGGTCGTCAGATTTCATCCTCCACGCAAGTGTGTACTTGCTTTATTTCATTTTGTGTATATATCTCATATTATAGTTGATAAACTATATAATTTTGGGTTAGAACCATTAAAATAAATTTGGTAAAATTTGAGTATGAGTTTACATATTGATGTAATGTAAACTCTTAATGATTTCTAATATTAAATCCATGTAAATGGAGTGAAGAAATGGATTGAAATGGGAGAAATGGCAAAACTAGGGCTTTAAGGGTTTGTGGGTATAAATCTAAGAAAATTGGTTTAATCCCCCAATTAATTGATGTGTTAGTTGTAAAACATAGATTAGATGTTTATGGAGTTGTTGGATGAGATTAGAAACAACAAAAATGGAGGTTTGGGATTTTTGGAGAAGAATGTGAATAGTGAGCAGCGTCACTTCCGAATCAATTCGGCTAGAAAGCGAATAGATTCGTCTCTTGGTCAAAAAATGAAATTTGTATATCTTTTCGATACGGTAGCGTGACCGCCGACCGCGTACTTTTATAAAAAAATTTAGATTGATAATGATTTTTCTACGAAATGATGTCCGAGATCGAAATCGTTAGTCAGAAATCCAACCTGACCTTGGGAGAAAAATAAATTTATTTATGTGTTAGTTATAATTCTTTGTGTAGAAGTTTGTGATGATATTGGTGTATATTAGAAACCATGAAAATGGAATTTGGGTTGTTGGATGGAAAATTTGGAGAACTGATTTTCGAGGATATAGTATGACCGGTCGACCGCGGCCCTATGACCGGTCGACCGCGTCAATGAAGAAGGGCCTATTGGTTGGTTTGTTAGGCTTAATTGAAAACTGCGGTCGACCGGGGGTCCAGAGCCGGTCGACTGGCACTCTGTTTTCAGCTCAAGATTTTGGATATTTTTATTCCTTCTCCTCATTGAGTTTAAAGCTTAGGGGCTTTCTAAATGAGGGTATTATAGAGGATTATGATATAAAATACTTGAGGAGTTGTGAATTGACTTTGGGTCATTTAAGAGGTTGATTCGGGATATGGAATAATCGAAAGTTTAGGAAGAGAGAGACTACTTTGGGATTTAGTACCGTGAGTGTGCGAATACTTCAATGTTATTACGATTTAAAACATTTCGCGTTATTGGCCATCGTTATCTGAGATTGACAATTATGGCCACATATATATATTTGAGGAACAATGTAGATTATATATGAGATTATAGTATATATATATAATATGATATGAATATATATATATATATATATATATATATATATATATATGTGTGTGTGTGTGTGTGTGTGTGTGTGTGTGTGAATGGTATATATATTTATGTGAAGCATACCCCCTATATGCTATCATGGGAATTTGCGCGATGTGGGTGAGGCCCCTGGCTTGAGGAGCAGGGAGCCTATAGTCCCCAGGTCATAGCGTCCAGTTTTATATTGTGTGATTTTTATTAGGGGTAAGACGTGGTGGATTTGTTTCGTCTCACTTTCGTGGAGGAACTATGACCGCTTCCCATACGTTGTAATTTGGTTTTCACCAAGGCGGTGTAAGATTTCGACCGTTGGTACCCAGGATGGTATGTGAGTGATTCCCTGGTAGATGACAACATTAAGACTGCATCCTGGAGTTATATCTCTTGGGATGGTCATTATACTTGTTGTGTATAGTATATTACTTGTATATGAAGATGAGATATCATATAAAGTAAACATATGTATATGAAGTGAAAAGACTGATAAGGTGTATTTCCCCTTCCAGTAGATTATATCCAGATTTATATGAAAATGAATTATAGGTTCTAGTAAGAACTATCTATATATGTATATATATATATATATATATATATGTATGTATGCGTTATGTGCAGAGGGCCTAATGGATCTCGACGATCAACATTGCCAGGTAGTAGTGTATCGGGGGGTCCTTGTTTGGATTTCGCTTCGCGAGACACCCCACGCACGAACATAGAGCAGTGTTGAGACTGGGGAGAAGTTGATCCCTTACTACTCGGGTTTATAGGGGTTTTTAGAGTTTTGGTGAACCGAATTAGTTAGGCAGGGTAGCTTAACTAGGTTATGTAGGGGATATGCGATAGGTGTGCACTATTAGAAGATAGGTGAGGGGCATTCTATTAGAGTGCGATACCAATTTAAATATGAGGTCAAATATATTTTCAAAATATTACATTTATGCATTTGCAAAATATTTTCACAACTCGGGCTCTGACCCGTTATTCTATTTTCCTCCCTTTTGCTATATACAATATATATATATATATATATATATATATATATATATATATATATATATATATATCAAGGTTCTAAAAAATGCGGGGCGTGACCAAGGCGTCGAGGCCAAGCCTTAAGCCTTGGAAGCCTAGGCGAGCCTTGGCGTAAAAAGGCGTGAAAAAGCATTTAGGAATTTTTAATATATTTTAATATTTTTTTACTATGACAAGGCTATTTAAAATACTAAATTGGTACATACCTTAAAAATATGTCTAAATATTTGTAAATTAAAATACTATTTTTTTTAAATACAAAAAAAATGCATCTTTTCACGCCTTACTTCTAAAAAACTCGCATTTTTTCACGCCTTACTTCTAAAAAACTCGCGTTTTTTCACGCCTTGCCCCAAAAAATGTTGACCATCGTTGACCACGCCTTGATCCACGCCTAGGGCCAAAACTTGGCGTATCTGAAAAGCCTCGCGCCTAGGCGCGTTTTTTAGAACACTGATATATATATATATATATAGTTGTCCATACACAGGGACGCCTGGATGATGATTCCTTCGAGTCAGACATGTGCTGCAGCAGCTGTGGATGCATGCAGGTTTACTATAGACGCTTATATCCTTGTAATGTAGACAGGAGGTACTGTAGAACATTCGGGCCGAAAGCCCAATTGCACTTATTTATTCTTTTACCGCTTTTTAGTGTGGCATTCGATTTGGTTGTATTATGTTAAATCGAGTGTTCGGTTATTTTATTTCATCTCAGTTTCATTTATATATAAACTTTGTGGATGTTTGAATTGAATAGTTTGTTTAAAAGATTAGTTAAATAAAATTTTGACGCCAGCCTAATAGGTTATTTGTAATTAATTTGCTTTTCGACAGTGATGCTAAGAATGAACTATATGAGACTCCTGTTTTAATTTTGTACAGGATTGATCCCCCGGTATTTTATTAGGCGGGGTGTCACAACCTCGTGGCTTTTAAATATCCAAGTGTTTGAACCATAAGATCCATGTGGATGTGAATAGGTACCATATAATTTAGGTTCTTATTAATAAGTCTTCCCAGGCTTGGTCGGTTTGCTTTAGCTGCTAAATCGAGCGGTCTGATTAGGAAAGATGGATCCTTAACTTCATCTTTTGTGGTGAGGGTATTTATCCCCGTACCATGGTTAAGTAGAGGGTTAGTGCTGACATTAGTCTTGAGCTTAGTCAGAGTTGTGTTTTTTCCTTGATCGATCAAGTCTTGGATGGAGAACTTTACATCTCGGCACCCCTCAAAGTTCTGTCATGTCGTTTCATGGAATTCACAGTATAACTCACTTCGAAAGCCTTCTATAAAAGGGCCACTCATGGATTGACAAGCCCCTTATTCTTAAGGTCTTGGTAAATTGTACCTATTGGAGCATACAGGGGGTGGAATGTGCGTTGGACCCTTTTAGTACTCCAAGGTACCGGTACAGGTGCAGATATTGGAGTTTGAATGGAATCAAAAAAAATTGTGCCTTGCTTTACATTCCTCTTACTCACTAAAGGAGGGATATTCCTGCAACATCGATCTCACTCTTGGATGGTCGATTCATTAAATCGACTTCTAATTGTGATCTTACATCCATCAAAGTTTTTAAGTGGGGTCGATATTGGGTTTTCAACTGATCGGGATAGGGCTAGATTAGATTTTTTTACAATGGACACTTGTTCTTCCTCTGAGGGTCAATTAACCATTTGCGCGGCCTTGTTCCTCTAATGGGCTATGAAAATACCCAAGTGTTCGTTAATTTCCAGTTTTTTCATTTCTAGGTCTCGATGAGTGACTTATAGCTCGTCGTTGCACTTGTACTACCTAACAAATTCTCGATAAATATCATTCCAACTGGTGGTCCTCCCATCGTCAATGGATAAAAAAATCACTCAAGGTCCCCTACTGATAGGGTGTGCAAAACAATTTGGGCCACTATTTCCTCTAACACTCCTACGGCTTGCATGGCTTGGACGTACAATTTGAGATGAACTATCTGTGGTACCATTTTGGTGAAATTTTTTATATCCCGCATCTTGAAATTATCTAGTAGTCTATCTTAGGGTATAAGGATAGATGATGAATGTATGTAAGGTCATCGACGGGTTAAAGCTGCAAAAGTTATGTTGGAGTATTAGGAAGTTCATTCAGAGGCATCCAGGATCCGTCAGAACCTCTGTTGTATTAGACATGACTATGTTTTCGGTGGTCATGACTGGAGGGTGATTGTTAGGTTGTTATATTACTGGAGGAGGTATGACGTCGATAGGGTGCGAATTTTCTCCCCGACCCTCAGTGTTCTCCAATCAATTTCGAAAAGAGGCTTGATCCTAACCTAGTGCTGATATTGCTCTCCTTCTGGCTGTTCTGCTAGCCAAAATGCCATCTAGTCACACGGTTTCCTCATTCTTCATATTGTCGATTTATGAAATATCGGAGTTCGATAAATGCGGCTTCCATACCTTGTCCAATACGATGACTGCAAAGTTATACGTGGATGTGAAATTAAGTTTTATTGCCTTAAGTCTATCTTAAGAGAAACAACAATCGTTTAAGCATAAATATGTTTTTCCTTTTGGGGGGTGAGATCTAGTAATGACACATTTCCTACGGTAATCCTCACTTGCTTCACATTTTATTAGAGTTCCATCCTATTTTAGGAAAATTTCTTAGGGGTACAAAACCCTTTTTTGGGACATTCACTGCTCAATGAATTTATTGGATCATTTATTTAGTTGTGTCTAGGGGTTTTATTGCATGAGGTTATACAAGGCTTTTCAGGAGGCTAAAGTAACCTTTATTTAGCCATGACTCCTAGATAAATACCTCAGGGGTACGTGTAAGAGAGACATTTTGATATACCAGAATGTACATGAATTGAGCCTCCGGATATACCTCATGGAAATAGTACGTGAGAGAGATAACTCGATATACTCAAAGTAGATGAGTGATGTTCACCGAGAACATACTAATAGGCCGAGAGTATATGAACAAGAAGAATGGAAACTATCGTTGGAACTTTCGTTGTTTAGACACAAGCCCATGTCTAGGTCTCCCAAAGTTATGGGATATGTAGTGATATGAAGATGTTATGCTCGTGAAGTAGTGTGTATATTTTTTGGGAATTTTTTTATTTTTTGGCAATATCCATTTTCACTTGAGATTATTGTGTATATTAGCATACATTCAAAAACAAGGTTCAATAGGTTCCTAGGGTGTAATCTTATCCTTATGGTAGCATGAAATACCAATAATTTTTTACCTAGCCAAATATCTAGAAAGAATAAGAATAAAAGATAATGAACAGTATAAATAGGAATGTAGAGTAATAACATGCTGGGATAAAAAAAAGATCCACATTAAATTGTGTTCAATCCTCTTTAAAAAATATTCTCTAGTGGAGTGCCACTGTGAGAACTCAGGACCTGAGGCAGCACCTATCTCCTGCCCCCAGTGCTCGCGCATCCTTTTGGGATGAAATGTGGTGGACAGGGTTTATTGGTAGTGACGCGTGGTTTTCTCCTTGTTTGAAAAGAATGGAGTAGCTAGTCGATTTGACCCAAAACAGACAAACGAGGGGTTAGGCCTTCGTAGAGACCTAGTGATGGCAAGTGATCTGCATGTTTAACCAAGAGTCAAAGATTTGGGGATTGGGTTACGAATTGAGAAGGTGTTAGGCACTCGCTCCTCCCTTTCAGTCTCAAATGTGGATCTTAAAATATTTGTGTTAGCACATTGGGGAAAGATAAATAATAAATTGAAAATATTTATTATATACATAAATAGTTCAGCGCAATGTGAGATGTGTGTGTGGTTAATATAAACAAGGGATAAATGTGTACTAAGTTGGACTTGCTCACTCAGACAACAGTCTGAGTGATCCTACGTACTCATGTGGGGCGATTCAAAGTCGACGTAGTTCACAAAGGGATAAAGAGGGATTCTGACTCTTATGAAGGCTTGATGCGAGACATCTGAAATTTCAATTACGGCTCAGAAAATGTTTTTAGAGTGAAGTAGGTATAGATATGAAAATGTAAAAAACTTTGTGTTCGTGAAAGATTCTTGGATGAAGTGGGTTCACTCATAAAACCACGTTAATGGATAAAGAATGTGGAGACTTCTAACATTAAGGAAAAAATAATAGATAGAATCTTCGAATCTAGGGATCCTCCAACCTAGACAAGAATATTTCATATTTTTGATGTTTTATGTTTAGCTTTGAAAATGAAATGTAAAATTGGTGAATATGTACATGGTTTGACTTGAGCTTTAGAAATCGACTTTCTCTAAAATACCTACATATCCGTCATAGGCAGAATCAAAGTCAACGTAGTTCGTACGTGACCCTTGGAGAGAGATCAAGACTTATAGATCATTGAAACACATAAATACGGTTTAGGGTGGTGTTGAGACACAACACCACCCTCTTGTATCAAGACTTCAGAATAAAATAGTGAGATAGGGAGTACTTGTAAAGTTACACGTGCTCCTTTCTATTTTGGCAATGTTTCATCTTTGGATTAAATCCTTTTGAGATGGATCTATGGTTACTTTTAATAAAAAGTACCTTTAAAGGAAGAAAAGGGTAAGAAATAGGGAAAAAGGTTTTTTAGTTGATAATGGATATGGATAATGAAGGAAAAAGCTAGGGCTAAAAGTTAGACTTCTAAATCTATGCTTGGGATAAGGTTTTGAGAGAATCGGAGAGAGTTTTGAAACTTTTTAGGAAAAAAAGATCTTCTGGGAAGAGAAAGTGGCATTTGTGGTGTGAAATTAATGCCTCCAACTGGTTGGTGGGGTCCTCCTTTTAACAACAGGGTGTATGATGGATTGCTTCAGGGTACACCGTGCCCCTGACCGATCGTTCATACACATTTGACCGTGGGACTTTGGGTCCCTTTTGGTTTGGGTTTGACTTTAGTGGGTGGTTTTGTGAGTTTGTTTTTGGGCTTTTGATCTCTTAGGAATGTCCCCATTAATTTGTGTCAGCCCTTGGTCCTTTGAGAGGCTTTGGTACATGATTACCTTTATGGAGAAGAATAGGGTGTCTACACCGATCCTCTTCTAGTTGGGCACGACCAAGATGCCATGGTACTTTGTGCAAAGAATAGATGCATTATTTCAGTTGAAACCAAGGCAAGTCAAATTAAAAGACCTGTCAAGATTGCTACTTCAATAGGAAGGATTTAGGATGCCAGCATGATAACCAAATTATCTTGAACATCTATGAGGATTATAAATGACACTCTCAACCACTCTGTAAAAGGAAGATAGATTAACGTCATTAGAAGAACCACACCCAGCAATGGATCATCGAATAGATCATATGCGTCGAGAATAAAAGCAACAACATAAGCCTCTTCCTTGAAGAAGGATCATATCTGACAATGTGTGTCCTGGGAGTACGGTCTATCGATGAATCTAAGATTATCACGAATCAAAGGAAGAATAATCTTCTTACTCTTATTATTATTCCAATGCATTATCCTTGGACATTTGAGGGGATACTTGTCGATAGCCAATTCAGTGGGTGAAAGATCAGGGAACCCGATATAGAGGAACCCAATCAAAAGAATAGTGTATGCAAAATTGGACACATCATATCGACCGATAGAGTGATTTATGCCAATATGTTCCCTATCTAACCAAGTGTAAAAGGAAACAAGTGTTATAGCTATCATAAGGATGTTGACTCCACGAGCCGATCTAACTGCTATATTTACCAAGTCCCAATGTGGTTAATCATTAGGCTTGCTTAGGAAGAAAAATCGAGAAAGTAGACAAAGGATATAGGCTGCTAGCTCTAAGTCATGGCCTTTTCCAGGGCCAAATGGTGTATTGGGGATATTACCCTATTCCTTATGTTCCTTGGAAATCTTGACATGTGCTTTGAAAAAATATTTGATGAGTTGGCCAAAAATGGCCATGGAGGAATCTCATATACACTCATGAACAAACTTAACCAGATAGATGAGTGCTTTCACTTCTACATCATTAAGAGAGGTGTCATCATAAGGCGATGCACCATAAGGTTCAATACCAATCAATTCACAGACATCTTCCATAGTAATAGAGAATTCCCCAAGATGTCACGAAAGTATGGGACTTTATGATGTATCGAGAGATCAATAATAAGAGATCATGGTTATTCTTAAATAAAGTAAAATCCCTAAACCAACGACCGATGCGATCAAGCCCAACTTGGTTAATGTTATGGTTATAATTATCATCAAATAGGCAAACCAAGTTGCAAACCATTCTGGGGAACCTAATGCTCCCTCGAAATCAACATGTGAATTAGGAAAATCCCCACACTCTAAATCAAATCTCAAAATATCAACCGGTGAAGGGTAATCACCTTAGGTTTGATCGGAGGGTTCCTCTTCCACCAATAAATGGTGTTATATAACTTGAGATATGAAAGAATATACCTTGGCCAAATTCCAGAATTTATCTTTATCTCTAAAGATTGGAGAACAATGATAATGGCTAAATTATGTTATTCTCACTTCCATTTCTGATGCCAGAACTCTGGCAACAACCTTACCGAAAACCTCCATAGCTTTAATTGATGATGCCATTTCTCTCTCTAGAATGCTTGAAAGCTTGAGTTTTAATGGAGATAAAATAGTTAAAAGGTTTTTGAAAATAAAATATACGAGTATTTAAAAGGGTTTGAGTAAAATAGTCATTTTTAAAGTTTGGCGCTTCATTGTATCATGCTCGTTTGAAAGATAAGGGGGAAAATGATGGTTACACAAACCAAAATCTCAAAATTCATCTCGAGACTCCACGTGAAAATAAGTGAGGGAGATGTCAGAACAAATGATCTTAGAATTTAATGCCAATGATACATAGATAATTAGCTGGCATGTTTAGGATGCAAGAGGATCTAAATGGACATGTGTACAAATAAGTTACTTCGGTTCAAGATTCCTCAGCTAATGGTCATTCGAATTGAGGTTCATCGATTTAAAATATTTTCCTAATCAGGAACAGCCAATTAAGATTTTTTATACAGATTCAATTTTGAGGTGTTTTGGATAAAAAGTTTTCAAAATTAGTTTGGTATGTTCAAGATTTCTCGAACCGTGGTTTATCTGTGCAACTTATTTTGAATAGAAACTTCCTAGAGCCAAGGTGACATGTGAAAACCAATTTCTTAGATTTAAGGTGATTTGATTTGAATATTTTTTTGTTCAGGATGTTTCGATTTATAGTTCATCTGGATGAGATATTTCATACATAAACTTTTGGTTGCACAACAACTTTATCTACGAGGGACAAATATAGGAGGGGCTTATTTGTAAACCTCCATAATTAGAGTTAAATTGCTCCAATCAATATCTTTTACTCTTATGAATAGGAGTTATGTTATGTGGAGAAGTTTGCTCTGAACCTGGGAGAGGCTAAGCCTAGTAGTACTGAGGAAGCTACTATACTCCATCGAGCAACCTTACTAAGAAACCCCTCGAAGTTACTTTTGTAGAGGATATAGAGAGTGAAATGGATGCTTATGATTAAGCACGTTGCGAGGAACCACCATCTTGATTGGTAGAGAATTAATGAGCTGTAAAAGGTTGGTGTCAAGGAAACTATCAGACACAAAGGAATGATTAAATAAGTATTCTTTCTGCACAAGATCCCATGCGCATAGTTACATTATCATATATTTAACAGTGCTACTGAGACACATAATAAAGTAAGAGTACTTTTATCAAAGTAATGATTCTTTTATTCCCCAATGTAGACTGTAGCCCGTAATTATGGATGTTGTCCCCCATTCACAAAGGGGATGATGGGCTGTCAAATCCACAAAAGAGGGAAGCACTTGAGGTCCCACACTAGAATATGGAGCTATATATGTTGCATTAATTGATGGAAGATAATAAGATTTTGAAGGCAGAGATATCAACACACAATATCTCTGAGAGACATATTTCTGGAGATTTAAACAGATTGTGAGTTTTTAAGAGAGTTTAAATAACTTATACACTTGAGATGAGAATTTTTGTTATTGAGAGTGAGTGCTTGTAAACACAAATTGTTATTCTCTAAGTGATATAAAACTCAATCTCCTGTGGACGTAGCCCAAGTTGGGAAAACCACGTTAATTATTGTGTTCTTCTAACTTATTATCCATATATTTGAGCTTGTTTATCATTATTTTTGCAAAGTACATTTTATCATCACCATTAATATGGGTTATGCCTCAGTTTTACCATAAATACCCGACGACAAGAGAAATTAATACTTTTCCCTACCAAGCGAGAAGCACCCTCTTATATTTGGCGACTTCATTGGGGAGGTATTCTCTTAGAGATGGTGAATGAGAATATAAACCGTACTCTCGCATTCGATGATGTTCAGCACGAGGAAGAGATGGATGTTATTAAACCAAGGTTCCTCTAGTCACTATTGTCACGGGGGATATACATGTGGGATAAGCTTCCACGATCATTTTTTTGGGGCCAAATTAAATGACCAACCTCATGGTCAAATTCATGGAGTTCCTTTAAAGTAAATAAGGAATGAAAATGTTTGGTTATATGACGGATCTAAGTCCCATGTTAACCCAGTGGCATAACATGCCATTCTACTAATTCCATTTATCAAACCAAACTAAATATGTTTCAAGTTAATCACATAAAAAAATTGCAAGTTTAATTATATAAACCAAGTTTTATCAAATGTAATATCCAATAAAAGCTAAATAAGTCTCAAGGAGAAAAATACGTCAAACGATGAATGCCCTCAATGTGTCATCAATATGTCGGACACTGGCTTACTGGTCCAACCACAGTAGCCCGTCCTCCTTCCCCACTAAAATCTCAGTAACCTAGACCCGGCACTCAAAATGTTATAGGGGACGGGTGTTCACCCCTGTACTCGGAGTGATGATAATGTGCTTCACTCCCTTAGAAATTCAATCACCTCCGTGCATGTTAAAGATATACACTCTCTCCCCAGTTGGCTCAAATGGAATCTAAATAGTTTAGTTGGGGGTAGAATAATGTCATATGAGGATGATGAGTCGGTTAGATTCACTAAGGGGGGTGGAATAGTGGTCCCCTCACCCAACTTCTCCTTGCCCTTTCCTTTATCCTTCGCCATCTCTTTCCCCTTTCCCAATATGCAACACCCAACTTTGACTTTCCTATTCGGTAGCTGACACCCAGAGTACGGCCTTTTCTATTTGGGCCCAACACTTGGCTCAGTGCATCCGTAGTCGGAGATGCATTATCGTCATCACTCTAGGTCTTGTGCACCGCCTTTAGCCTATCCTGAAATAATATAAAAATATGTCATTAACTTTGAAAAAGAATATTAATAAGAAGTCTGAAATTGACAATTACTCTACGGGCACGTTCCTCCAACCTTCGTACCCAAGACGAATTACTTATTTCAACAACTCTAATGCACTCATCTATAGACTAGTCTTGTTTTCACCTAGGCTCCCATACTTGACAAACTTGATGGGATTCTTATTAAATAATTCATCATCACCCTCGCTTTTTCTCAAGGTCCGATGGCCTGATGAAGACATATTTTGCAAAAAATAGACCTTGGTAGCATAATATAGCAGATAAATCAAATGGAAATAGTCAAGTTTGGGATGTCAGTATCAAATGGAAATACTCACAGGTTGTTTTAAAATAACATCCAAAATGAAAGTTAACGAATAATAAATTAATTTTGAGATTATTTCAAACTACATATTACAATTGACAAATCGGAATCCTCAATCTTCATACCGGATAATTATCAATATTTTTTTACTCCTTTCGTTATATTATGCAATCATATTTGAAAGCATAAATTAATTTATACTTCATTCCCAGACATTTCAAATTGTTCTTTATACTCGAATAGTTATTTGGAAGTGTATTTTGTTCGAGTAGCAACCCTTCAACCAATTTAGAATTCCAGTCACACTATTGCTAGACAAATAAAAATGGCTCTTCAACCTATGCAAAACAACCATGATATGCAAAGTTATTTGATCTTTGCCACAGTTAGAGTACAACAATTCGGTTGATTTTACTTTCAAACTTTGATAGTTATAATTAATATTTATCCCAATACCGTCATGAGCACTAAAACCTCCATTGATAATATTGATTGTCTTCCTTATCACAATCCTCATTGTATTCTACCACATGAACTCCGTAAGAATCATCTATCATATTATCTAGCATATTATACTCTACGGGGGGATCCTTATGTCCATCCACCACTGTCCTACTTGATGATTGTAGTGGATGTTGTTTGGAGACAAAGGGACAATGTATTTTCCTGTGAAAAAATCATACTCGGTAATCGTCTTGCATACCCATCTAAGCAGATGTAATTCAACTATTTTTCATCCAAACACTTTACCATTTTACAACGTGCACAAGGATGGGAGAACTATTCATCATTAAGACACCTCTTTACGAATTTTACAAACTCATTAGCACCTCTATGATACACATCCCCGAGTCTATTTGTCTCGCCATAACAACTTGTATGAATCATTACCTACCATGTGTGAACAAATGGGGTGAGAATAGTTATATACACTATGAGAATAAACTAACTTGTAGAAACAACTGGTGCAGTCGTGTGACTCGTGGTGTTTCTACAAGTTAGTTTATCCTCATGGGGTAGTTAAATCATTAGTTAACTGAGACACAAGAACAATCTAATTAATAACCTATCACGTTTAAATAATAACATTGAAATACTATCATATTGAAACCCTAATCCACTTAGATACCAAATTAGTTTTAATTATACTTTATCACCTAATCGAATCTAATTTTCAAAACAAATGTACATACCAAATTATTTTAAATTATACGCATCCCGATACGATAGGAATCCAACTTTCAAAGTGTTTTCAAAGTGTAATTGTTTGTTATAAAACTGTTATTCACTATACCATGTTATATAACTATTTGTAAAGTGTTTTAAATGAAGTTTTTTAGTCTTTAAAATTTAATTAGTCTTTTTAATGATTTTGTTCAATATTTTTCATCGATACGATTCACGATACGCGATACATAGGGTTTTAGATACAAAATACGCATGCCGATACGATCCACGATACTCAATACATAAGATTTGAGATACACGATATGTATCCAAATTTGACAACTATGGTTGAAACTCTAAGTCGCGTATACATTTTTAAATCCCAAAATCCTTCAGATATGTATCCTGATTTGAGAACTGTGGTCGAAACCCTAAGTCATGTATCCCGATTTCACCCAAAATCCCAAAATCCTTAACATTTTTAAATAAATCAATAGTGATATTGTTTTAATCAAAATGATTACATTTATAACAAACAAACACATATATTCAAGCCCAAACATATATTAAAATCAAATATTCATATTGTAAGAATGTTCAAACTTAGGTTTTGCATAAATTGTTTCTAACAATATCAAAGCCATACATGTAAATACAATTATTTTACAACAAACGAACACATATATATAAGCCTAAACAAATATCAAAACCAAATTATTCAAACCTAGGTTTTGCACAAATTATTTTCCAACAATATTAAGCCATACATAAAATTACAACTATTTTACAATAAACAAAGGCATGTATTCAAGAACTACATACATACATACATACATACATACATACATACATACATACATATATATATATATATATATATATATATATATATATAAAGTAAGAGGGACTTTTTGTCTACTTTAACTGGTGGCTCGGATTAAATTTGGGAGTTTGTATCTTACGATCATATAAGCTCCCACCTAGAACTTCTTTAAAAGGCCGCCCTTCTCATGTGTCTAACACACTTACCTCATGCCTCTCACTTCTCAAGAACCACATACACCTTACCAATAAAATACATGATTCCCAACATTTCTTCTGAGACCCACCTCCTCACTCGCATTTCCAACAGCCTATGAAGTGATGTCTCTCTCTCGAATTGGCTATTTGGGCTTTAAAAAATCTTACATTTTAAAAAAAACTTAGGACTTCATTTTGAATGGGTCCTCTCTCTCTCTCTCTCTCTCTCTCTCTCTACCCCCATTGTGCATAACCCCCCTCTTTATCTAGGCAAAAATAGTCAATCAGTTTCTTATCAACGGCGTCTCTCTGCTAATGGGTTCTTAGGGTTCTTCTAATGATGATTTTTTTTGTATATATTTTTTTAAATCAGGGTTTTTGGCTGATTAATTTTAGAGTTTTATTGGGTTTATGTTATTCAACTCATCTTATTTGTTTTCTTCTAGATGATAAACCAGTGCCATGCTACAATGTGGAGTAAAATTTAAGGTAATATAAAGTTAGTGTGTGTTTTTTGTGAATGCCTACCAAGTGTTTGAAGAAATATTCATATGGGTATATTACTTTGGTTTTTGACGTCTTTTCCTGGGATGTATGGTGAGAATTTATATGTTTTTTGTTAGTTAATTTATTTGGTGGGAATTCAGGTTTCTTAAACTGTAGTTGACATTTTAGTTTCTTCATATATGTTTGCCTTACAGGAACATAACATAGATATTTGAATCTGAACATCTCCATATGTATTTGTCTCTCTCTGGGTAAGGCAAGATATCTGAATATTTTTAGGCTTTAATTTGTTATGAACTGATTGTTTTTCTTGGTTTTGGTTTTAGTTAGAAATATTTCTCTTTGTAAAGATCCGAGTATAATTGGTTGTTTAGTTTAGTTAGAACAAATGTTTCAGTTAGTAGTTCATTTTTTTACATGGACAATCGCACTTACTTAGAAGATCCAAATCTAATTTTTAGATTTATGTTCTCTTACTTTCTCTTTCCCTCTCTACTAATGGTGTTGGGTTTCGATTTTTTGGCATGTGAAGTGTACTTTAGTAGGAAGGTGGTAAGTGAATGTTGCCTCATTCAACCTTTATTTTTTTAACAATTTAATTTTATTGGATACTGGTATGTTGGTATTGGCTTTAGCTATTTTTGTTAATTCTTACATTTGGAGAAGTTGATAATGAGGATACGATTCGATTCATTTCTATTTATATTGCTAATTTTACTCGAACTTTATTTTAAAGTTAGATGCATTCTTAGCAATAGCGTGTTTACATGCTTAACTTTTTTTGTTTAATTTATAAACTTCAAATCACTCAAGTGGAGCGAATCCTATCAAAGAATGGAATGAGAGAGATGGATGGGTGGGGGAACAAAGAAAAGGATTTTATTCATATTTCTCTTTTTAGACAAATTTTAGCCAGCTTTACTATAGGAACTTAATTGTTTAAGTTTGTGTTTTAGTTTCTTTTGATCATGTTGGATCCCATTATTTACTTTTCTGCCCCTATACTCAATGAACCATTAATTAGTTGCGTATGATAAAGCTAAGCTTTGTATGATAAAGCTATGTAATATATAATGGTATGATAATAACCAAAGTTTTTTTTATTATTCGTTAAACTAATATTTGTCTGATAAAGCTATGTATTTGTAGAATGTCTATCGTCTAATCAAGAAGGAGATCCAACCACACATGATGCTTTTCGAGATTTGAAAAATGAGGCGAAGCTGGGGTAGTAAAGATGATGGCGTCTTATCTCTTTCTGATCCTATGCATGGTACTACAAAGTACACATGTAACAAAAAAAAATATCTCAAAAGATATGGTAGGCATATCCTATGTTGCACAATAAATATTATAGACTTGAAACTATTCACCAATGGACTTTAACTGGAAAATAAGTTATAAAATGGAAAATAAGGTGGTACTTAGTTTTTTGACATAATTTAAACTATAAATACACTATTTATCGTAATGAAATTACGTATTTAATGTTGTTATACCTATATATTCTCAAAGGTGAATAAGCTCTAAGTTGCGAAAGAATTAATAAATGTGCTCAGCTTTACTCCAAAGTGAGGTCATCTCAGTGTCAATCTGCTCGGCCAACTTGTTTGAATAATATTGGACACGTCCATGTTCCTGTGAGTGCTTACACATAAGACATCCCCTATTAAACACGTGGAATTCTACCAACGTATCTGTTACACCGCAATTATCCACGCACTTATCAACTAGATCAATCCGTGATCCAAGGCGCCTATGATAAACACGTATCTGCAGGTGTAACTGTCCGACTTATAAAGGCAATCCACCTGTTCTCTTGTTAGTATCTGCAAATCAGCTATAAATAGGACATGAGCCCACAAAATAAAGGGACTCCCATTGATATCTTCACAAGCCACGAGTTATATCAGGAACCCTAATTATAACTTTTTTAATAAGTTCAATAATAACCAGTAGTACCGTGGACATAGGTTTCCTCAAAGAAACGTAAAATCATTGTGTTTTCTCTGTCACTCATATATCTCTCTATAATCGCTATTTCTCTCCAGATTAATTTATTTATTATTTATTACCTCCATTTTTTAACGTTAACAAATTGGAGCCATCTGTGGGAACCTCGTAATAATCCATTACAGTTATTACTCAAAATCACTTATTCATATACATAGCAGAGACAATTCGGAATGGCAAAAAACTTGAGAGCAGTCGTGTAGCAGAAGTTCAGACACCATCTACCCCTATCGAGGCAGGCAACCTACACAACATGCTAATGAGCCTTGCTAAAGGGAAAAAAAGTGATGAAAGAAAGTGCCAAGAAGTTGACACACACCCTCCAGATAAGTTCGGTGCAACCCAATTCGAATAACGTGACACTCAAACCCCAACTATCATGGAGTGGCGAAAGGTGACTTCCTTTAGTACCTCACAAGGAGCAACAGCAAAAATACTATAGAAGGGCGGAGAATCCTAGGAGGTTGTACCTGAGATCCTATGGAAACATAATTTTCTCCCGACGGATTAGGTCGCAACGAGATTAGACATATCGCCCCGGCACAACCTCCTCCAATCAGTTGCCTAGCCACTTTGATGACCACTCATATTCAGAGGAGCATCCCACCAGGATTGAAAGACTAAGCAAGGGGTTAGCATTTGATCAGCTAGGCCCACGTTGCAAACACTGGCAAGCACCACTGGACTCGCGTGATTACTATCGGAGGAGCGCATCAGGTAGGTCCGCCACTAGGGGATCCCATCGCTTTGCACATGCGTCGACTAAAGCCAAGTCGACTTCTCATGACGAGAGCTCGGCCGAAAGCCGACGATGAGCAGAGAAATCGATTAAAGGCGATAACCAGCCATGGAAAGGCTTCATCCATCACCTAGAAGACCGCCTGGGAGAGATGGCCAAGTTGAAAAAACCCCTCCAGCAGGATTTCATAAAAGGATCCCCCTTTGTCTACTTTATCGTGGCATACCCCACTCCGATGAAATTCAAGCCGCTGATTATCACCCCAAAATACGATAGGAAGACAGATCCCACTTTACGTATCAAACAATACCAAGCCGTTGCAGACATTTATTCCATCCCGGATGAAATGAGGTGTCGAGCATTCTATAGAACCATAACGAGCTCTACCCAAATCGGGTACAATAGTCAGCCTAGGGGGAAGATAAAAAAATTCAATAATTGGTTGACCTGTTTGTCAGCAATTTCTGCTTTGGCGCAAAACTAGGGAAGCAAGTTACCAATTTACTCGGCATTCGCGAAAGGTCAAATGAGAGCACATGCAATTATATTAATCGGTTCAATACCAAAAAACTCGAAGCGATGGATTACAATGAGCCAACCTCCATCACGGCGTAGATGAGTGGATTACGGCCAGGAAAGCATTTCGAGGCATTAGCCAAGGAGCCGCCCAAAACCATGACCGAATTACAGGCTAAAGTAGGGAAAATTATGAATGCAAAACGAGAAATGGTACCAAAAGAATTCGACGGCTCAAAGCCTTCGGCCGGCAAGAACAACATGAAACAAGAACAAAAGGATAAAAAGGCTGACAAGCCAAGCAAGAACAATGAGTACAAGTGAAACTGCTATGATAACCCAATTTTAAATTCCAAATATGAGAAGGTTCGCACAATATATTCCAAATTAAAATTCCTTTTAAATTTAGCGATTAAAGTTCACAAATTTTAATTTCTTCAAAATTAAAATTAATTCAAACAACACCAAACAAATATTTGAATTTTTCTTTTAATCTCAATTAAACAACATTAATTCAATTCAAGTTAAAATTATGCCAAACAACCTTAAGCATGTATTTTGCCAAATTAAATACGCCGACTTGAATTATATTATACTAAAATTACCCAAACCAAAATTAGCGCCAAAATAAACCAAAGTTGTTATTAAACCAATTTTTATCTTTTTAAACCTAACATGCATCTAAGCAAATTTTTACAAGATAAAAATAAATCACAATCACACTACGCGGCGCTGTATGAGGAAACCTCACAACGGGAAAAATCTCGGACGACCAGCCTACAAGTCCACTAAGTATGGTATTTTATAAAAGACACGATAAGAGAAAACTTACAACAACGTCTTACCTTTCAGCCTTAACACTCTCTCGATCTTCAACCTCTACCTAGTTGACAACTTCGGAGTCCACCGAATCTCAAAATCTGCCAATGGGGCCTGGCTACCATCAACCAACACACAGTGCCTTTCACCGTATGAATATTCTGCAGCAAACATAATCTCCTTTTGAGGGTAGAGAAGAAACCCAAACCTTCTCCTTAATGCGTAGAGAAGAAACTCGGTGCCAAATGATCTCAAGCAATTACATATATTAAAGAACTTGGATCAAACTAAAATTTGGGTGTAAACTTGTGTTCTTTGAGAAATAAACCTTTAAAGATGATGAACACTCAAAAGGAACTTTTAGATTAGGAATATTTGCTCTCTGAGTAAAAGTAAAACTCCGAAAAATTCGGTTAAAAAAAACTGTCTAAATTTTTGAAATAAATTTAATTTTTTAGGGGCCCATTTTTTAACTATTTAAAAAAAATTTGTACAAAGAATGATATAACTACCCAAAAATCTCACCCGACTAAAATAGGCTCTTAAGAAATAAGTTTAATTTTTTAGGGGTTCATTTTAGGTATTTAATATCTTTGTACAATATTTTTTTAGAAGGGCCCTAAATTTATTTTCACACAGGGCACTCCCAATCTTAAGACCGGACCTGCATTGCGCCCATCTCCTTTCATCCAACCATGGCGGATAGTATTAACGTCAACTCGTCGGTGGCTGGTTCCATCATTTCAACCTGTAGAAATCAATCGTTGGCACATAACCTTTTTTTTTCTTTAGGTTCAAGCCTTGGGGATGGGGATGGGGAGGGGGTGAGACTTGAACCCCCAACCACTTGCAAAGAAAGAGTTGGTGGTAACCATTGGGGCAAGCGCCTTTGATTTCGTTAGCACATAACAAAGCCAAATTCGCCTGAAATAAATGTCAAATCTTTATCTGTCGAATTAGGAGATGTGTGGCTTCAGCTAATTGGCAATCATTTTTTAGAAGATATTGGCATCTATATTTAACCATTTGTAATAATAAATCAGATTTTCAGCATTTTGTTGGCACTATAGGCAAGATGCTTAGTGCATCAAATGAATTCAATATAATTCTTTAAATTAACTTTGAGTTCTGCGAGATTCATGTATTCACAAATTCATGAATTCACAAATTCCTGAAGGGCCAACTAACGGCACTCCAAAAAATCAGATGCACTCCAAAAAAATTGATAAATGACAAAATTACCCTTTACCCTTTATCTTTTATCCTTTTTTTCTTTTAATGTTAACTAACCACACGTCCCTTTTTAAAACTAGTAAAAGTAGTGGAGAAAGTGGGAAATTTTTAAAGAAAACTGTCAAAACTGACGGAATGTCGTTCGAACGATATTTGAAAGTCCGTTATAAGTTAAAATGCGACAAATTAATTATTTATTAATCCGGATTAAAATAATTATTAACTAGCGTGCCAAGGGTTAATACTTATTGTTGAGAATCATTGAATATTACTGTGTGATATGTAATATGGAATTATGAAATTTGATGAATTGTCGAAAGAGAGAAATACGACAGTTTGGTAATTTAAGTCTGACACGCGTCTGAGTCATGTCGGGACTAATTGATTGGGATAAAAAGAGAATTTATTTTTATTAACTCATATGGTCATTTCGAGTGCGACGTTGAGTCCGGGAGGGTCGAGATAGTCAAAAAACATTACCCGGGTATTTTATTTCGACTCCGGGATATTTTAGGCTAAACCGGCACCTCGTAGGGGCAATTTTGTAATTTTAATTTTTGTAGGAATTAAATGGATGAAAATTGGGAGTTTATTTTATCAGTTACGTGGGAGAAATTAGGGCTCACATTCACATAACTCAAGAAAGAGTCACAGAGAGTGAGGGAGAGCAAATCCCCAGGGGCCAAAGCTTTTAGGCATCATCTTCCACCACCGTGACCATCATCGTATAGATCGGAAGACGAGGAACACATCTATACCAACATCACCAACGGATCAGACCATCATAGTCAAGGCAAGTGTTTATTACTTGCGTACTTTATTAATAATTGTGTTCATGTTAGAATAGGTGATAGCCCATTAATTATGAAAGTTAAATTTTGATGAAAATTGATGTTATGATTCGTATATGGGGACTGAGATTTCAAGAGATTAAATCCCTTCACGTAGATAGGATTACATTCACAAAATGATGATATTTTTCCATGAATAGATCTGGGTCTAATTTTGAGTTATGCTCTTAATTTAAGAACTAGGATTCTTGTTAAATATATTTAGGGATTTAGTATTTAAATGATGTATTGTGAATAATTAATGATTCTAAGTTGTTAGAAATCATATAAATATGTTAAAACATCAATTGGTTTTACTTTTTGGGTGTTTGGGAATGAAGAGTAGCGGTTTTATAGGTGCTCATGGTGGAAAAATGCTGAAATTTTGGGTAATAAGACGAGACAAGAGGTCTCGTGCGAAGTCACGCGAAGGTCGTTCGCGCAAGATAAGGATCTCGCGTGAAGCCGTTCGAACGACACGTGGCAGTCATTCGAGCGACAACCATTCTGGTTCGAGCGGCAGGTCTAAAATTATGGAAATTTCTATTTTTACCCCAAATTAAGTTATGCAATTAATTTGAGTGAGAAAACTGTTATTTGATGGACTTAGCCTAGTGCAGAATTTTTAGGAAGTATTTGGGAAATAATACTTTAAATAATTGGAACGGTATGTTGACCTTGGAGATTACATGAGTGATAATAATCGAATTAAATATATTATACATAGGAATGAGAGAATAATACGTATGGAATATATCTATATGAATTGGTTGGGTGAATACCTATGAATTTTAATTGGATGTGTGTATGCATATTATATGATATTATTGTTAAGTGTACTAATGGGTGATAACTCGGGGGTACAAGAATAATATCGTTAAGTGTACTAATGGGTGATAACCAGGGGGTACAAGAATATTATCGTTATGTGTACTAATGGTTGATAACCCGGGGGTACAAGAATATTGTTGTTAAGTGCACTAATGGGTGTTAGCCCGGGGGTGATGGATTATTATGGTTAGTTGCGCTAATGGGTCTTAGCCCGGGTGTGAAAGATTTGTATATATATGTATATGGATGATGTGACTAATGTGTGTGTGTATATATATATATATATATATATATATATGAACTTGTGAATATTTTTACTGTGTGAAACTAGTAGATATGGAAATAATAATAAATGCTTTGCGCCAAGTGGTCTTAACCTAAGGGTGCATGATTAGTATATATATATAGGGATGATGTGACTGTATATACTTGGGAACTTTCTACTTTGTGATATTAGTAGATGTAGTATAAATGAGAAATAAAATAATCTTAGTGGGTGAAAGATTAACCATTCGAACGGTGAATAATGGAACATAGTTATGTGAGATAAAATATTTCTTTAACGTATTGTATGGGCAATACGGGTATACTACTAGAGAATATAGATGGTGATATTATGATTTCGAACTAGTTAGGTCGGGTAGGATAGCTAGTGTGGGTTAGATGTACGTTAGGCGTGCACAACAGAAGAGAGGTGAGAATCTCATGTGAGAGTATGATATCTAACATGCACATAATACTTGCTTCATTGCTGTTTTAAATACTTGCTAAATATTTTTAAAACATCGGGCTCTGACCCGTTTCTTACAACTCTTCTCTCTTTTGTTATATATATATGTATTATATCATGTGCTCAGCCACAGGGATACCAGAACTAGAGAGTTGGGTTATTTTACGTGTTGCAGCTGTTGTGAAAGCTGTAGGTCCTTGCAGTAGACGCATCCATCATTTTCATTCAGTTTTATCTAGACACCTCAGTTGGCGCATGTGTAGCCCATTCCTAGTTTTTATCAGAGTTATTATTCAGTTTCCTTTAAAATTCTTTTAGTTGGATGGAATTTTACTATGAGTACGTGAATTGGAGTTTTGAACTGGGTGGTTTTACCCACTCTTATTTATTCTAGTGTTTGATTCATGTTTAGTATTTTGTATATTCATGTGTATGATGAATGGTTTATATTTTAATAATTAAATTTAGAAATGGTTTTATTTGGTTATATGTAAAAAGGAAAATATTTTGACGCCTAGCTTAATTATATATTAGGTGATCAAAATGTTTATAAGTTTTTAGACAGTGATGTTAAGAATGAACCAACTGAACGTTCTATTTTAAATTGGTAAAGGACTGATCACCCAATATTTAATTGGGCAGGGTGTCATAGGTGGTATTAGAGCATCAGGTTCTAGAGTCTTTTACAATCTGTGTAGCTTATTACTTTTCAGCGTAGCTAATCGTCGCGTGAAAGGTGTGCACGTGTAAGGACACAGTCATTATTTTCGTTTCACCGCGATAATACAAACAAACCTAAATTACGACTACACTTGCGAGGCAAGCACAGTAGTAAGTCGGGTATCGAAAATCCACAGAGATGAGTTGCAAAAATTTATATGATTTAATACTTCTAAAATAAAAGTGAAAAAGGTGATTTACAAACTAAAAAGGAAAAGATGCATAAAAGGGAAATATTAATCTAGGCGAGGGAAAATAAATCCAGATTAAGAAAGAGAGTAAAAACTATAGGTTGCGTCGAATATCCCTCACCCGAGTTAATTAGTATAAAATGGATACATGGGTCAACAAGTTATTACAAATGTGTCTCGTTTCGACTGTTAATTAAATCAGGGGTTGTCACGCCCGAAATATTAATCAGGCGTAATAACTAGGACAGCGCACCCGAAATAGACCCGTAAACACCATCACCAAAGCCAAGCAACATGTCAACCCGAGTGAGTTCCATTCAAACACAACCTAGACTAAATTAGCTAGAAAGCATGTTAAAAACGCGATAAAGGAAAGCGGTAAATAAACGAGATAAATCTACACTAGAAAGCGATTAAATCAAAGCATGTAAAGAAAGCATGTAAACTAAATTAAAAAGCAAGAATTAATGAAATACAAGCTATATTAATGGAGAGGATGATGAATAGTGCAACTTACAACCCAATTAGGTGTCAGACCAAGAAGAATCAAAGAAGAACTCTCCAAAACCCTCAAACCCTAAGCTAAACTAACCTAAAATCTATTCTATAACTTAATATCTGATATTTACAACAAAATTTGAATTTATAGTAAGTGGAATTAAAATAGAAAAGAAAATAAAAGCCAAAATATCAGCTGAAAACAGGGGATCGATCGATCGATCCCTTGTGATCGATCAATCGATCGATCGATGGTAAATATCCAAGACCACTGTCTCCCCACGAATTGCAAAAATTAAAAGATCAATCGATCGATCCTTTTGATCGATCGATCGATCAAGCAAGGTTGTTTCTCCTTTCCTCCTGTTTTGGCATATTTGCATTTCTTCTCTGCTAAAATCGTCGTAACTTCTTCGTTCTGAATCACAATCGCGCACCATTCACGGCCACGCGAAGCTTGCGAGGAGGGATACAACTTTCGTGAGATGTTGGGCCAGGTGCCCAAGTTGTGAAAAGACTAAAATGCCCTTGAACGTGCGATCATGTACGAAAATCGAGCGGAATGCGTCCGAACTTCACACTTAGCATCCAAATACCTATAAAAGCTCAATTAACCCCTGAAAAACATGTTAACATAGAAATCCTAGGTTGTCTGGTTAATGAGCATAAATATAGGGAATAAGATACCCAAGGGGGCTAAAATGCATCCGTTCGGAGGATGAAATACACAATATTTGCGTATTATCACACCCCCTAACTTACACATTGCTAGTCCCTAGCAATGAAATAGGATGCAACAAGAACTACAAGCGAACCAAAAGCAGGAGATAGTACAAAAGTATGGTATAAAAGCATAAGGTCACTTTCGCGGGTGATTCGATTGCATTACTGTATGCAATAAACCGTTAAACCCCTTGGTCACCCTAATGGACGAGTGTCGTCTCGTGAGGGTTTTCAGGGATGATACCCACAAACATCACATGTTTCCTCAAAATAAGCCCAACCCAACAAGCGACAAGCCCAACAATAGTGAACAAGATTTCATACACATTATTAGCACATTGAACGAATTCAAACAAAAGTCCGAAATCATTTAAATTATAGAATGCACCTCATAGAATTGAAACCTTAAAATGTGGGAGGGGAGCGAGCACATGCAAAGTGTGATTTGGCGAAAAACTTATATAAACCGGATAAACATTAAAGCAAGCATACATTCAATCCTCACGGGCATTATACTCATCAAGAGAATTCACTCGAAACAGGGAGGTAACACACGGAACATGCGAGCATAAAGAGTAAATGTAAATGGAAACTAGGCTGCACACATGTCACAAATGAATAACGCTATATATAAACTAAAAAATTGTAATCTCAATGAAAGATACCGCTCATTAAAGGAGGCGAAATGTATTTTCACAAATTATCAAAACTATTATGACTTTTAAATTACATCAACCTAAGATCACATAGGACTTTAATAGGGTTGTAATGTAGGTTAGGCTAGGGTATGAAATAAAGGAATGTATGTACGGATTCAAAGTGTTCGGAATAAAAACTCGGGATAATGGGAAAATGCGGGCAATTTCAAAATTGGACAATTGATTTCCAAGCGATCATTTAATATATCATCGAGGAGAGCAATCAAAGCTTATTGAACTATATATAACATTTACAACTTTCTCTTTCTTTTGTTTTCTTCTTTTTCTCATTTTTTCTTTTGTTTTCTTTTGCTTTTTTCTTTCTCTTTTTCACATCTCTCTTTTCTTTACTTTTCTCACTCTCACATATCAAATTGCAACCACAAAACAACAATATCATTCAATCCCAAGTAACAATCCAAATAAGGGTTTGTAAGGTAATATGTATGGTATAAAACTCCGATTTGGAGTTGGTATGGGATTTTGGGGTGTGAAACAAAAGGCTAATATTTAGGCTCAAGTGGGTTGACTAGGGAACATATAAAAGGTGGGGTCAAGATCATATGGGTGATATACAAAGATGGCCTATGATCATTTCAAAAAGTTTATGCAATTCTCGAGTCAAAACAAACTTTGAAAATCATGCTCAAGTAACACATTTCATATATTAACCAATTAATGAACGATCAAATGAAAGAATAGAGAGATTACCAACGACTATAACGTTTTCAAAGAGGAAAGAATAGTGTATACACTCAGAAACGACGAAAGGTACAAAGCTTACTCAGTGTAAGTATATACAATGCAACAAAAGATTACCGAGTTATAAAAATCTTAAACTAAATCAATAGAATGATAAAAGTGCATGTGCTCATGGGATAAAAGTTTAATTCATGAAATTATTCATAATATCAATAATCGAGGACTAAAGTCTAATAACTTCTAAAATCGAGAACATGCATCATTAGGTTGTCTATTGGATCGGGCAATTATTGAAATTTATAATCGAAAACCAAGGCAAAAATCCCAATAAATGAGAAAAAAGAAAGAAAATATTTTTGAAATTTTTCTAAGAAAAGCCTACTAAGTAACTAACATGTGAGCAAAAACATGGACTAACAAAAGAAATGGATAGAATATCCCACACCCCCTAACTTAAAACCTGACAATGTCCTCATTGTGAATTAAGAACCAAGTTAAAGAGAGGAAAATAGTGATATTACCCAAAATGGAGCGATCTCTGTAAGAACAAGTCCAAAGAATCTACAAAACAAGTTAGTACCAAGCATAGCAAAAACAAATAACAAAAAGTTAACTAATTACACTAGACTAAATTAAAAAAGGAAAGAAAGAATAAAAAAAAAGAATAAAAAACTAACTATATACAACCTACTATTTAGGTTTCCCACTAACTATACACTAGAAGTCTAAATAGCTGAGGGTCCACCATGAGAACGATTTGACTTTGGAGGATAACCGGTGTACCCTCACACTCAAGCATGCCTTCCAAGAAATATTAATTCCGTTTGAACAACGGGAGGCATGTGTAAGGCGGAAGAAATGAACCATTGTCAATTAAAATTTTTGGAGGGACGATGGGGGATTTGGATTGAATGGTGACAAAAACATGTGGGGACTGAGAAAAGATGAATATCCTCTCAATGATTTTGAAATTGGAATGGGAGGCGGCACACACGAAGGCAAAGATGCGATTATGGAAGGCAACTCGAGCAAGTACTCCTCATCGGCGAAAAGGTTTAACACATTAAAGTTTGAAACCGATTCATCGGGTACTTGTGGCAGTGTGATAACAGAGAATGAAAATGGGGATGAAAGAAATTCAAACTCAAGAGATGAATCATCATCGCTTGAAGATTGAGTTTCGAATGAAATGATATCATTTTCAATGAAATGTTCTTCTTTGGGTGCCAAAGAAGAAATCATTTCATTGCAAATAGATATTACGTCATTTTCATCCTCACTTTCAATATCTATTATGCAATGGGCAAAGTCCAGAATGGATTGTTCCAAAGTAGGCACAAAGTCCTCATTTGGTTCAAAAAATTCCTCGACTTCAAAAGTCTCGAAAGCAAAATCGTTATCGGACTCAAATAATAAATCCATTTCATGTTCCCAACAACGATTCTCTTCCCGATAACGATTTTCAATTTTCTCATTTTCAAGCATACGCAAGCCCTCACCAAAAGTCATAGGCCGAGGTGCGGATACTTGAAAATGGGAACTTTGAAAATTACCATCGGACTTAAACGAAAACTCATTATTATAGGAATTTTGAAAACTATTGCAATTCGTTTCAAAATTCCTATTTTACGGAGGTAAAGTCCCAAAATCATTATCATCATCAAAATTTCGATAACCCAAGTTTTGACTTTCGTAATACTCGCCCAAAGTCATACTTGAATTTGAAATTCTTTGGGATTCCAAGTATTGACCAAAAGTCATAGGTTTGAGAGAATTTTGAGAATTATAACAATGATTACCGAAAGAATTGGAATAAGACATGCTTACCCCAAAAATGGCTCAAGTGGCAAATTCCACAAAAATATGCGTGGCGAGAAATTCAAGCGTTTCTAAGTGCTCAAATGTGGAAGTCCTGCAAAAAATATTAGAAAATAATACAAATAGAAAGAAAATATTAGGAAATACTAAATAAAATAAAGTCTAAAACAAACTCATCTCCGGTAACGGCGCCATTTTGATCGTCACGTGAAAGGTGTGCACGTGTAAGGACACAGTTGTTGTTTCCATTTCCCCGCGATAATACAAACAAACCTAAATTACGACTAAACTTGCGAGGCAAGCACAATGGTAAGTCGGGTATCGAAAATCCACAGAGGCGAGTTGCTAGAATTTATATGATTTAATACTCCTAAAATAAAAGTGAAAAAGGTGATTTACAAACTAAAAAGAAAACGATGCATAAAAAGGAAATATTTATCTAGGCAAGGGAAAATAAATCTAGATTAAGAAAGCGAGTAAAAACTATAGGTTGCGTAGAATATACCTCACCAGAGTTAATTAGTATAGAATGTATACATGGGTCGACGAGTTATTACAAATGCGTCTCGTTTCGACAGTTAATTAAATCAAGGGTTCTCACGCCCCTAAATTCTCATAAAAGCCTAATAAGATTTTGGCGTCAACAAATACCCCGAAAATTACGCACGAAAGGTCGTAAGCACGGTACATACATGATAGGCCCCGTCAAATCTCCTAGGCGTAATAAATAGGACAACGCACCCAAAATAGACCCGTAAACACCATCACCAAAGCCAAGCAACACATCAACCCGAGTGAGTTCCATTCCAACACAATCTAGACTAAATTAGCTAGAAAGCATGTTAAAAACGCAATAAAGGAAAGCGGTAAATAAACGCGATAAATCTACACTAGAAAGAGATTAAATCAAAGCATGTAAACTAAATTCATTAATGAAATACAAGCTATATTAATGGAGAGGATAATGAATAGTGCAACTTACAACCCAATTGGGTGTCAAATCAAGAAGAATCAAAGAAGAACTCTCCAAAATCCTCAAACCCTAAGCTAAACTAACCTAAAATCTATTCTATAACTTAATATCTGATATTTACAACAAAATTGGTATTTATAGTAAGTGGAATTAAAATAGAAAAGAAAAGACAAGAAAAGAAAAGCCAAAATATCAGCTGGAAACAAGGGATCGATCGATCGATCGATGGTAAATATCCAAGCCCACTGTCTCCCCATGAATTGCTAAAATTAAAGGATCGATCGATCGATCCTTTTGATCGATCGATCGATCAAGCAGGGTTGCTTCTCCTTTCCTCCTGTTTTGGCATGTTTGCATTTCTTCTTTGCTAAAATCACTGCAACTTCTTCGTTCTGAATAAGAATTGCGCACCGTTTATGGACACGCGAAGCTTGAGAGTAGGGTTACAACTTTCATGTAGATGTTGGTCCAGGTTCCCAAGCTTTGAAAAGACTAAAATACCCTTGAACGTGCGATCGTGTACGGAAATCGAGCGAAATGCGTCTGAACTTCACACTTAGCATCCAAATACCTATAAAAGCTCAATTAACCCCTGCAAAACATGTTAACTGAAAGTGCGTAAAGTAATTTCCTTTTATGTAAAACTCAATGGAGGATGCGGAAGCGTTGAAAGATATGATGGTTCAACAATAATTAAACAAACCCGAATTTTAATTTCTTCAAAACAAATTAAAATAAGTTAATCCAAGTCCTAGAATTTGCCTAAGTCATAATTTTCAATTATCCAAAGTTAGGCGAAACCAATTTTAGCAAATGACTTGAATAAACCAAATTTACCCAATATTTAATTTAAGTCCCAATTAAGTGAGTGTGATAATTAAACCAAATTTTATCTTGAATTAAACCTAAAGCATGGATTCTAAATGATGATGCAAGATAAAATAAACAATATCACACTACGCCGAGATGTACGAGGAAAAACCCAAGACGGGAAACAACCTCGGACGGCCCTAGCCACAAGTCCACTAGATATGGAATTACAATTACAAGACAGATAGACTTACAACGACTAACTCGATCCCTCTCAAGCCTCGACGCTTCTTCTCGTAGAAACCTCTTCCTAGCGAACAACCTCGGAACACCACCGCGGCCTCGGAATCCACCGATGGGACTTTATATGGTCACCGTCACCCAAGCATGGAGCCTTTCTCCAAGTGGGTAGAATCTTCAACAAAAAGTCTTCTTCTTTGATGGATGTAGAAGCAAACCAAAACTTCTCTTCTTGAATTCGGTAGAGATAAATCGGTGCCAAAACTCCAAGTAAAGATATGTATATAGAACTTGGATAAACAACTATTGGGTGTAAACACTAGAGTGTGTAGGATTTTTCATTAAAGAATAACACTCAAAACTTGATCTTTTTCCTTAAACAAGTTTTCTCTCAAAACGCTCTCTAGGAGTTTGTATGGTACGAAAAAGATACACCTTCAAAAATGATTCCTGTCCTTAATAAAGCCTTAAAAAATCAGTTAAGAAACAAGTGGGGAAATGGGGTGAAAACTGCCAAAAACTGCTCAAAACTGTTCCCGCGCTGGCATCTCGTTCGAACGAACTTGACTCTCGTTCGAACGAGACTTCTAACGAGCGACCAGACTGGGCTCGTTAGAAACTCGTTAGATATCTGATTAGAATGACCAAACTCGTTCGAACGACATATCGAACGACTGACCAGTTTAGGTTCGTTGGCAAACTCGTTCGAACGAAACCTGGTTCGAACGAAAAACTCGTTCGAACGAGACTTCGAACGACTTCCAGAAATTTTTGATAAATTCAATTTTTGGCCCAGAAACTTTGTGTACTTTATTTTAAAGTTTCAATTAAATTATTCTGAAAGTAAAACATGGTTTTTATTAAACCTAACACCCAATAAATATTGTTCCAAGCTCCTATATAAATATAATTACATTCATACCTTGGGAGCATGGAACCTTAGTTGATGACGTAGAAACGAGGCACACAAACCGGCATTTTGATGAAGCTTTAAATTCTTTGCCGCTACGTCTTCAACACATACTTCATAGGCTTGAAAATATTACAATTAAATACTATCCTATGAATAAATGTTTTTGTCCGGAATTGAGCCAAAACTACATATGGACTCAATTGGAAATTTGTGTCCTTACAAATCTCCCCCTTTGGCTATTCCGGGACAAAAACCAAAACAAAAAAATCCTAAAGGGCCGTCAAGATCACTAGACTCAAAACATAACCCGCCCAATCTTGACTCAACCCAAGGATTAAACACTTTGCCTTTTAAAGTTGCCGCTTTAGTAGAATAGCTGCACACTTAAGCAAACTCATCAAATGCATAGGGAATATCAAAATATATTAATCGCAATTAATTAATTACTCCCCCTAAAATAATTCTTCCCTTTATCAAACAATGACATTTACTTAGAAAGACGTCTCCCCCTAAGATAAATCTCCCCCAAACTAAGATGCGATAATAATAGGATAATGATTAGATACCATTTCTCCCCCTATCACCATTCTCCCCCTTTTTGTTCAGGAATAGGCAAAGGATAAAGAACTAATGAACAGCATGTGGAAGCTTAAAGTGAAAAGACATGAAAGCATATGGGCAATAGAAGCAAGGCAAAGACAAACAAATATCATATATATATGAACTAGAAATATATCAATGAAGCACTTGCATATATATATAGATATAAACACACATATAACACAAAATACAATAAGTTTGCACACTCGTATGGCAAAAATGTGTCATATGGAAACGGAAGTGTAGGGGTGTGTACTAGCAACAATTAAATTTAGACCCAAACACTTAAGAAACGTTCACGGAGTTCTCATTTGATTGTAAACTTCATCACATTGAAATATAACCTCATGTGACAATATAGATTGAACTCAATGAACAAACATACACAATGCATACAAGCCTAGCATGATGATGATTATACAAACCAAATAGAGTCATGACATTAAAGACAACTAGGATAAACGGACATTGTGCAAACCGTTGATATACCATCCAATTCTCCCTCAATAAGCATATATATTCTTTTGCTTTTGAATGAATATATCAAACAAACATAGGCCTTGGCGATTGTTTTCTTTTTAATGCCAAATATTCTGTTTTTAGGCCTTTGGATCACGTATTTCTTTTAGATCCAATAAACGGTGGCTTACTATCGCAAAGGATTTAATTCATCCTTTCGGAGCCCTTCCCCGTGCACATTTTTATTTATCATGTTTACATTTTTTCACACAAATCTCACATGCAACGGATTTTGACATGCACTAGTCCTCCTAGGTCATAGATATGTAGATGACTAGATTGGTAGGAGAACACCTAAAAAAGCTCAAATATAACATGTGACATTAAGATTTCAAAAGAGCTCGTGCATGTGTGAATAGAGGCATATAGAAATAGAATCCATTTAAACAACACAAAATCCAACTACTCCATATAAAACATGGTAAAGAACATTTTAAGGATTGAAAATCTAAACCAAAAGTTCTAGCCACGTGGGAGCGTAAAAGATGGGATTCAAACACAAATATATGCCACTTAAAGTGTGTCAAACTAAAATACACACAAAAAAAATCTTTTTGAGTTTTTAACATTTTTAATCAAAAATAGATATTTACCCAAAAGGACAAACAAAAAACATTTGTATTTTTCATTAAGCTTAAATGAAATAAATAAAACACGAATGATAAACAAAAATCTTTTTATATTTTTCAGTTAATTCAAACACAAAATATAATACAAAAAGATAAACAAGTCATAATTTCTATCATGGGATATGAACTAAGGCAATGACTAGAAAAAGACCAAACAAGCATACATTTAGCATATGAATATAGCATGAAGTACAAACGCTAAAGTATGCAAACACTAACACATTCATCCATTAGATTTAGCAAGGGAGGAAGCATGTGAAAGTAAATGAGAATCAAAATCCCTATTTTGTAAGGCAACCAAGTCGGATTTCCTAACCCAAATTAATGAAGATTGACTATCTTGGGGTGTAGGAGCTTTAACTACCGTGGTTACTTTACTATGGGATTTTCTAGGAATTTGTTTAAGATCTAAACAAAATTTCCTAAGATGACCTTGTCGACCACAATGTGTACAAGTGAGAACATGTCAAAAAGATTTACTTAAGGAGTGATCTTTAAAAGTATTCCTAGTTGATTCTCCTAAAACATTGGTTTGGGCATTATGAGTAAATTCATTACAAGTATTGAAGCCTAAACCACGAGTGTCATTTTTAATTTGGATCGTTCCTAACATTTTATCAAGTTTTTCCGAACGACATTCCAAATCAAATTTGACATTACTAAAATCTTTTAATTTATTTTCCAATTCTAAAATGTTAGATTCTAGTAAAAAATTACGCTCTTCAAAAGCAAGAAGCTCCTTTTTCAAGGATTCCATTAAACCCCTAAGGCTATCTCTTTCGCCTTCTACATAATCAAGCTTCTCTTGAAGAGTCCTCACATGTGTCCTAAGGTCTTCTATTAAGGCATTATCATCAACGACCTTGACACTCTTTCTTAAACAAGCTTCTAACTTCAAATTAGTTCTTTTCAAATTAATATATTCTTTATATAATTCATGAAAAGCATTTTGAAGTTCACTCACATCAACCTCTTCTTCATTTTCACTCTATCTTTCTTCTCCACTCTCACTATCATTAAAAATAAGGGAATCATGAAAAATGACCTTGGAAGTGGCATGTGCTATCGTGTCATCAATCGATGAGTTCTCATTATCACTCACATGACTAGCCATAACAGCCACAAAATTTTTCTTAGTGGGGGAATCGGGCTTTTCTTCCTTATCACTATCACTAAGGGTTGCATTATATGCAGTGGGTCATTTACCCTCTTTCCTTAGTTTAGCGGGGCACTCATAAGCTCGATGGCCATAACCTTCACAACCAAAACACTTGTTAGACTCGTCCCTATCTAAATTTTCATTACTAGGTTTAGGGATCCTCTCGGCTTTAGAAATCTTCTCGCTTTTATCATGTTTAGAAGTATCAAATTTCTTAAAATCATTTTTAAATTTATCTTTGTTAAATTTAAGAAATTTTCTAAATTTGCGAGCAAATAAAGCCATATCTTCCGAGTCACTTTCACTATCGCTCTATACTACTTGTTTGACCTCTTTTCGGGCTTTTAAAGCAACACCCTTTTCAATTTTCTTTTCAGTTTTAGAGGGAAACATATCTAGTTCATAGGTTTGTAAATCACCTACAAGCTCTTCTAATTTCGTAGAGGCTAAAGTGGGTAAAGAATTTAAAACGGTCACTTTAGGAATAAATCTATCGGGTAGGGACCTCAAAATTTTCTTTACAACACGGTCGTCAGGTATTTTCTCTCCCAAGTTAAAGGATGAATTAACAATATCAAAAGTCTAGCATAAAATTTATCAAAAGTTTCTTTTTCATCCATTTTGATAGTTTCAAATTGAGTGGTGAGGTTTTGGAGTTTTGAAGCTTTAACGACACTAGTTCCTTCATGAGTTAATTGTAAAATATCCCAAGCTTCTTTAGCGGTTTCACACGTCATAATACGTCGGAATTCATCCGGTGCGACGGCGCTAAACAAGGCATTTAAACCATGGGAATTAAAATTAGCAAGTTTAAACTCATTTTCAGTCCATCTATCGGCGGGTTTGATAACACGTTCTTTTTCAACTAAATAGGTTGGGGGGGAGTACCCGTTAACAACAGACATCCAAACTCTCTCGTCAATAGATTTTAGTGCCGATCTCATTCGCGCTTTCCAATACGCGTAGTTTGAACCATCGAAAATAGGAAATTTTGAAAATGGGGAAAAATCCATTTTAGCCAAAAAATAAAAAGATCTTAACGAAATAATTTATCGTTTTTGGCTCTGATACCAATTTGAAAGTGCGTAAAGTAATTTCCTTTTATGTAAAACTCAATGGAGGATGCGGAAGCGTTGAAAGATATGATGGTTCAACAACAATTAAACAAACCCGAATTTTAATTTCTTCAAAACAAATTAAAATAAGTTAATCCAAGTCCTAGAATTTGCCTAAGTCATAATTTTCAATTATCCAAAGTTAGGCGAAACCAATTTTAGCAAATGACTTGAATAAACCAAATTTACCCAATATTTAATTTAAGTCCCAATTAAGTGAGTGTGATAATTAAACCAAATTTTATCTTGAATTAAACCTAAAGCATGGATTCTAAATTATGATGCAAGATAAAATAAACAATATCACACTACGCCGAGATGTACGAGGAAAAACCCAAGACGGGAAACAACCTCGGACGGCCCTAGCCACAAGTCCACTAGATATGGAATTACAATTACAAGACAGATAGACTTACAACGACTAACTCGATCCCTCTCAAGCCTCGACGCTTCTTCTCGTAGAAACTTCTTCCTAGCGAACAACCTCGGAACACCACCGCGGTCTCGGAATCCACCGATGGGACTTTATATGGTCACCGTCACCCAAGCATGGAGCCTTTCTCCAAGTGGGTAGAATCTTCAACAAAAAGTCTTCTTCTTTGATGGATGTAGAAGCAAACCAAAACTTCTCTTCTTGAATTCGGTAGAGATAAACCGGTGCCAAAACTCCAAGTAAAGATATGTATATAGAACTTGGATAAACAACTATTGGGTGTAAACACTAGAGTGTGTAGGATTTTTCATTAAAGAATAACACTCAAAACTTGATCTTTTTCCTTAAACAAATTTTCTCTCAAAACACTCTCTAGGAGTTTGTATGGTATGAAAAAGATACACCTTCAAAAATGATTATCGTCCTTAATAAAGCCTTAAAAAATCAGTTAATAAACAAGTGGGGAAATGGGGTGAAAACTGCCAAAAACTGCTCAAAACTGTTCCCGCGCTGGCATCTCGTTCGAACGAACTTGACTCTCGTTCGAACGAGACTTCTAACGAGCGACCAGACTGGGCTCGTTAGAAACTCGTTAGATATCTCGTTAGAACGACCAAACTCGTTCGAACGACATATCGAATGACTGACCAGTTTAGGTTCGTTGGCAAACTCGTTCGAACGAAACCTGGTTCGAACGAAAAACTCGTTCGAACGAGACTTCGAACGACTTCCAGAAATTTTTGATAAATTCAATTTTTGGCCCAGAAACTTTGTGTACTTTATTTTAAAGTTTCAATTAAATTATTCTGAAAGTAAAACATGGTTTTTATTAAACCTAACACCCAATAAATATTGTTCCAAGCTCCTATATAAATATAATTACATTCATACCTTGGGAGCATGGAACCTTAGTTGATGACGTAGAAACGAGGCACACAAACTGGCATTTTGATGAAGCTTTAAATTCTTTGTCGCTACGTCTTCAACACATACTTCATAGGCTTGAAAATATTACAATTAAATACTATCCTATGAATAAATGTTTTTGTCCGGAATTGAGCCAAAACTACATATGGACTCAATTGGAAATTTGTGTCCTTACATTAACATAGAAATCCGAGGTTATCTGGTTAACGAGCATAAATATAGGGAATAAGATACCCGAGGGGGCTAAAATTCGTCCGTTCGGAGGATGAAATACGCAATATTTGTGTATTATCAGTAGCGTTCTTTGAAGTAGAGCCTTATGATAGGATTGTTGTGTTCCCTTATGTATGCGACTTACGTTCTCCTACTGCAAATTATAATTTATGTGACTCATTATACAAAATTTTGTGTGATTCGAACACCGAACATTTTAAGATGACCAGGAGGGCCGTAAGAAGGACTGCAGGAGAAAAAACTTGACAGAAGACATAAAGTAATCTGATAATGGTGATCATGACAAATGTCACCATGATAATTACTTAAGCAAGTGATAATGAGATCGTCACTCGGGAACAGTAGATTCCCAGGGCATAGTGGTAGATAATGGTGGAGTGACATCAGGACCACCTAGCATAGTCGACAATGGAGAAATCAGAGGGATTCTTTTGAAAACCATCAGAGAAGATGCGGAGAAGAAAGAGAGATAGTGTAAAAGGCCAATGGAAGTAGAAAATCTGAAGGCAGCTATGTAGAGTGGAGTGTAACGACACTCGAAATAAAATTTGGCATTAAAGTTACAGCTCTTAGGAGCGACATAAAGTGATTAGAGTCAATCACCACGTGCAAAAAGTATGTTCGAAATTTAAAGAGAAATTTGGGTACAATTTGATCGTGAGGTCTTCCATTCGATGTTGTAATAGAGATGTAAGTGAAAATTTGATACTTAGCACAGTGAATAAGCTAGAGACCGATCGTGAGATAAAGGTTGAATTGCATAATGAATTGTGTACCTGGCAAAGGGGCATAAATTATCCAAAGGACCTAAGTTGATAAAGGACCCGTGAGTAGAATACAAGCATGGATGACAAATCCAGATAGGATGACTAATTTTGATGTCATCAAGGTTATACGGTTACTAGTTATTGAAGTCTTTCCAGAAGAAGTGAGCCAGGAAGGTTAGAAAATCTGGTTGAAAGGCAAAACTGAACTTAACGGTGTTAGTGAAACACCACAGGAGAGTATACCCAATAGGGAACTCAGTTAGAGAATTTGGAGTGATTAAATTCCTATAAGGTGCGATGAAGTCAATCAGGGCCGAGGAGGCCACCCATAGTTCCGAAAAGCCAGCGTAGCCAGTGAGTTAAGACTACTCGGTCCGAGAGAAGGACATTTCAAAATGGTCAGTAGGACTAGTGATGGGAAAATGGTTCGTGAAGTTTCCCTATGAGAAGATAGTAGGACTACAAGTGTTGAATGTGTACATAATTTAGAAGTGAGACTGATGAGATTGGAAATGGTAAACCATGACAGTTAGGCATAACAACTGGAGGAGGGAGACTTCCAGCAAAGGAATTTGGGTCAAGGGAATTAGGCCCAGGAAATTTACAACCCGGGGGTGAGGGGTTCAGGCTGGACCAGTGGAGTTCTCCTTAAGAGTAGCATATAGCATGTCAGGGTCGACGAGGCTCGAGATGTAAACGGGAGTTCAGTAAAGCCATAATTGAGGCCTAGAGATTTTGGGCCAACATTTCAGTAATGGGCGTGAAACCCACATGATGGAATAAATTGTCCATAATGAGAGGGGACAACTATAGGATAAAATCCTAAGATGTATAACGATTGAAAATGTTTGTGGGGCGTGTTGGCAGCCACATGCTGAGACCCTGTAATTTGGCGAGACTGGTGAGGTTTTGCTTCTTCCTTGGGAATAAAGGATAAATTCTAGTGACAAGGGTGTGTCACAACTTATATGCAAATTGGAAACCCAAAAACTCGCGTGCGGGTCGAGTTGAGTGGGAACGTTAGTTATAACAGTCTTGTTATAAACGTATTTCTCATTGTTAACAGGGAATTTTAATGTTGCCCGTGAGTGAACCGGGTGGGCCCTAAGAGTATGTTTTGTTGTTATAATTTACTACTGCATTGAGTCAGCTTTAGTGGAGTTTACTATGGTAATGTGTAGTGATTAATTACTGTATGGTTAAACGATAGTAAATTGAGTGATATGAATGTCGTGTCGGATACTCCGAGAGGAGAAATCTTGATTTTTTGTGGCGCCACTTGAAATAGGGTTGGGCCCAGATATATGTATATATGAAAATTTACATGGTATTATAGACCTCAGCGAGTATGTTGTCTAGTTATATGTGATTCCAGTACGTAGGAATTTATTTGACTGATAAGACTTAGTATACATTGTGTTCTATATCGAACAGCGTGATCTAGCTCGTTAGATATATGTACCACCGAGTACTTATGGTAGTGAGAGCGCCATGCTTCATGTTATGTTTAGGGACATGAGATTGGACGACAAAACTCTTATGTCAACAGACAGAGATTGTAGAGAGGTACATAGTATGGATTGAGGGCCTTACGAATCTCGACAATCGACTAGGTTAGATAATAGTGTATCGAGGGGGTTCCTTGTTTGGATTCACTTAGTGAGGCATCCCACACATGAAACTAGCGGACGTCGGGAGTTGAACAGAAGTTTGGTCGATAGTACATAAGTTTTGTAAGTTGGTTATTGTACCTATAAAAGAATACAATTGAGAATTGATAATTCCATTATGACTTAAGGCCAGTAGAGTCACCTAGTCTTAGTATCATATAGAGCAAGGATGCCGTTAAAAGAGTGATTAAATTATGACTAGTGGGGTGGTTGAGTACACCCCTAAGGTATCAGCATGCCGAGTACGAGAGGATTAATTTAAGAGAAATACATGTCATGGTGCAATGATGCACGAGACATAGGGTGTGTGGATGCCCTAGGTAATCGAAGTAGATAGTGAATTATGGTAGTCATGTGAATTCGGCATCACATAGCTGAGAAAGCCAAAGCTTTTTCTGTAAAAAATTAACAGAGGCCTACAGTTCACGAGAAACTGAATTTCAGAACAGGGAAAAGACTTGTGTCACGCAGTGGGGGCAAAGTCACAAGTATCACGATTAGAAGTACATTCGAGAGAGTACAAAATGTATCAGGTTCCAAATAAAAGTGGTGAAGGGTTATGAAGTAAAGTAATATTGCAAAGTTTGTCTTACTATGGTCACATGACTGTTAAAAAAGAAAAAAAAGGGTGAACAATTCGAAACCAGTAGGGATTCTTCCACAAGTGAATGGGAGAGTATCCCCGAGGATCTTCTCATGTAGCTGAGATAGTGAGACTATAGGTACCGAGATGCAATTGAGTACGGCCTACCATCCGCAGATGGATGGGCAGGATAAGCGGTATAATTGGATGTTGGAGAGCAATTTTATATGTGACCCTAAATCTTTGGGGAGGATAAGAGAAGTACCTTCCACTAGTGGAATTGTGTTCAATAACTCCTATGAGTTCATGTTTAGGCAGAGTGCCAGTAGAGGTATCGCACGGTAAACTTGGTTGTTGTCCTACTTGATAGTTAGAGGTGGGGGACCAGCTATAGTTACAAATATCGGAGAAGGGTTGATATTATCGTATATATTTTGTGTGAAATAGATATTGCACAGTCAATTTACTTGTACGAATGACACGAGACGTAGTCGTATGTATCTGGAAGGAGGATAAATCTACTAAGTGCAAATAGTATAAGGTTAGATAGTGAATATCTAAAATAAAGTTTAAGTAATGGAACTAAATCGGTAAGGCTTGGGCAAGAGCCTATATGACAGGGTAACCTGGAGTTTAAAACAAATGTATGTGAAGTGTTCACTAATTAAGGGTATTCGATAGCGTACTATATGGGTGGTACGGAGTAGTTTACTTGGGAGCGGCAAGGACGCGATGCGCAAATTACGCACAGTGTTGTCTCTACCTGCTATACTTTTCCGAATTTCGGGACAAAATTCCATTGTAAGGGGGGAAGTATGTAACACCCCGTATTTTTTATGATTTAAATAATTATGTGATTAATTATTATTGTTGGATTAATTAAATTAAAATGCGAGAAATTAATTGTTTATTAATACGGATTAAACTAATTATTAACAAACGTGCCAAGGGTTAATACTTTTTGTTGAGAATTATTGAATATTACTGTCTAATATGTAATATGGAATTATGAAATTTGATAAATTGTCGAAAGTAAGAAATACGACGGTTTGATAATTTAAGTCTGACACGCGTGTGAGTCGTGTCGGGACTAATCGATTAGGATAAAAAGAGAATTTATTTTTATTAACTCATATGGTCATTTTGAGTGCGCCGTTGAGTCCGGGAGGGTCAAAATAGTCAGAAAATGCTACCCGGGTATTTTAGGCCAAACCGGCACCCCGTAGGGGTAATTTTGTAATTTTAATTTTTGTAGGAATTAAATGGACAAAAATAGGGAGTTTATTTTATCAGTTACGTGGGAGAAATTAGGGCTCACATTCACATAACTCAAGAGAGAGTCACAGAGAGTGAGGGAGAGCAAGTCCTAAGGGCCAAAGATTTTAGGCATCATCTTCCACCACTGTGACCATCATCGTATAGATCGGAAGACGAGGAATGCATCTATACCAACATCACCAATGGATCAGACCATCATATTCGAGGCAAGTGTTTATTACTTGCGTACTTTAGTAATAATTGTGTTCATGTTAGAGTAGGTGATAACCCATTAATTATGAAAGTTAAATTTTGATGAAAATTGATGTTATGATTCGTATATTGGGACTGAGATTTCAAGAGATTAAATCCCTTCATGTAGATAGGATTACATTCACTAATCGATGATAATTTTCCATGAACAGATATGGGTCTAATTTGGAGTTATGCTCTTAATTTAAGAACTATGGTTCTTGTTAAATATATTTGGGGATTTAGTATTTAAATGATGTATTGTGAAGAATTAATGATTCTAGGTTGTTAGAAATCATCTAAATATGTTAAAACATCAACTGGGTTTACTGTTTGGGTGTTTGGGAATGAAGAGTGGAGGTTTTAGAGGTGTTCATGGTGGAAAAATGCTAAAATTTTGGGGAAGAAGACGAGACAGGAGGTTTCAACCGAAGTCGCACGAAGGTCGTTTGCACGAGATAAGGATCTCGCGTGAAGTCGTTCAAACGACACGTGGCAGTCATTCGAGCAACAACTATTCTGGTTCGAGCAACATGTCTAAAATTCTGGAAATTTCTATTTTTATCCCAAATTAAGTTACACAATTAATTTGAGTGAGAAAACTGTTATTTGATGGACTTTGCCTAGTGCAAAATTTTTAGGAAGTATTTGGGAAATAATACTTTAAATAATTGGAACGGTATGTTAACCTTGGAGATTACATGAGTGATAGTAATCGAATTAAATATATTATACGTAGGAATGAAAGAATAATATGTATGGAATATATCTATATGAATTGGTTGGGTGAATACCTATGAATTTTAATAGGATGTGTGTATGCCTATTATATGATATTATTGTTAAGTGTACTAATGGGTGATAACCCGGGGGTACAAGAATAATATCATTAAGTGTACTAATGGGTGATAACCCGTGGGTACAAGAATATTATCGTTATGTATACTAATGGGTGATAACCCGGGGGTACAAGAATATTGTTGTTAAGTGCCCTAATGGGTGTTAGCCCGAGGGTGCAGGATTATTATGGTTAGGTGCACTAATGGATCTTAGCCCGGGGGTGCAGGATTTGTATATATATGTATAGGGATGATGTGACTATATGTATTTATATATATGAACTTGTGAATATTTCTCCTGTGTGAAACTAGTAGATATGGAAATAATAATAAATGATTTGCGTCAAGTGGTATTAACCTAAGGGTGCAGGGTTAGTATATATATATATATATATATATATATATATATATATATATATATATATATATAGGGATGATGTGACGGTATATATATGAATATACTTGGGAACATTCTACTTTGTGAAATTAGTAGATGTCGTATAAATGAGAAATAAAATAATCATAGTGGGTAAAAGATTAACCATTCGAACGGTGAATAATGGAACTTAGTTATGTGAGATAAACAATTTCTTTAACGTATTGTATGGGAGATACGGGTATACTACTGGAGAATGAAGATGGTGATATTATGATTTCGAACTAGTTAGGTTGGGTAGCATAGCTAGTGTGGGTTAGATGTACGTTAGGCGTGCACAATAGAAGAGAGGTGAGAATCTAATGTGAGAGTGCGATATCTAACATGCACATAATACTTACTTCATTGCAATTTTAAATACTTGCTTAATATTTTTAAAACATCGGGGTCTGACCCATTTCTTTCAACTCTTCTCTCTTTTGCTATATATATGTATTATATCAGGTGCTCAGCCACAGGGATACCAGAACTAGAGAGTTGGATTGCTTTACGTGTTGCAGCTGTTGTGGAAGTTGTAGTTCCTTGCAGTAGACGTGCATCCATTATTTCCATTCAGTTTTATATAGACATCTTAGTTGGGGCATGTGTTGCCCATTCCTAGTTTTTATCAGAGTTATTATTCTGTTTACTTAATAGTTATTTTAGTTGGATGGAATTTTACTATGAGTATGTGAATTGAGTTTTGAACTGGGAGGGTTTACCCGGTCTTATTTATTCTAGTGTTTGATACATGTTTAGTATTTAGTATATTTATGTGTATAATGAATGGTTTATATTTCAATAATTAAATTGAGAAATGGTTTTGTTGGGTTATATGTAAAAAGGAAAAAAAATTTAACACCTATCTTAATTCTATATTAGGTGATTAATATGTTTATAAGTTTTTTGACAGTGATGCTAAGAATTAACCAACTGAACATTCTGTTTAAATTGGTAAAGAACTGATCACCCTATATTTAATTGGGCGGGGTGTCACAATGGCTTGGGCGATTGAGCTGCGCGCATATAATATACGGTATGAACCTAGAATTGCTATAAAAGGGTAGGTATTGGCAGATTTCATCGTAAAGTTCACTTACGAGTATACACCTCGCGAGCAGACTCCCCTGGGACAGAGCTCAGTTCCCAGTAGTGAACAATCACACCCAGAGTGGACCATAGATCGTTGTAAAACAGAGAAGACTCCCAAGGGAGAGATCTCCCCCAAAGAAGCAAAGGGACAATGTGACGAGTCTCTTCGCAAACTTTTTAGGTTCGGCAAAATAGAAGAAGTAGATTTTGACTAAGTTAGTACTATATGGAGGTTGTATGTTGATGGGTCAGCTTGTTCGGCGAGAAGTGGCGTAGGTAATATCATCTCCATGCCTGACGAGATAGGCATAGAATATGTGCTGCGATTTCAATTTGAAGCCTCCAATAACGAAGTAGAGTACGAGGCCTTAATTTTTGGACTGAGTTTGGCTTTATCCATGGGAGCTGACCATATTTCAGCACATAGTGACTCCCAGCTAGTTATCAACCAGATATTGGGGGTTTATGAATCTAGGGAGGAGTCTATGGCAAAATACCTGTCCATCGTACAACAAAGGTTGGAAGGGTTCACGGAGGCAAAAATCATAAGAATACCTAGATTGGAAAATGTCCAAGAAGACCCCCAGACTAGGATGGCTTCGGCGACGAGAATATCTTTAAGGAGAACAATTCCAATTGAAGTTATTTCACAAAAGATCATAGAGGAAGATCCACACAAAATGATTGCGGTAAATCTGGGACCTTCCTAGATGGACCCCATACGAGCATACATTGAGGATGGCAAGCTCCCTGCAGATCCGAACAAGGCCAGAAAGATGCGCTACAAGGCAGCCCAGTACGTCATAGAAATAGGAATACTATATGAGCGAGGATCCACCATCCAACTATTAAAGTTCATCCACCCGATGGAAGTCAATAAACTCATTAAGGAAGTACATGAAGGATTTTGAGGATCCCATTATGTTTAAAGACCACTGGTAGAACGTATAGCAACCCAAGGATATTACTGGCCTACTATGAAGGGTGATTGTGCAGATTATGCGTGAAAATGTAATAAGTACCAGAGGTTCGCAAAGATCCACCGCTCCCACATAACCCCATTAACTCCAATTATATCACTATGGTCATTCATTATACAGGGAATAAACCTGGTCGGACCTTTATCGAGGATGAAAGGATGGTACAAGTACCTCGTAATATCAGTGGACCACTTCACAAAGTGGGTGGAGGTCGAACCCTTAGTGGAGATGCCTTATGAAATGGTATTCCAGTTCATCTGGAAATTAAACATATGCCGCCATGGTATGCCCTTTGCATTCATCACGGCACGCAGTTTGACAACTAGGACTTTGAAGACGACCGCACTAGGTCCAACATCCAGAAACTACACTCCGTACTGGGCCACCCGTAATCCAATGGCCAAATAGAGGTCACCAATAGGAAAATATTAGACGGGATATAAAGAGGCTTGATGATGCAAAAGGTAACTGGATCAACGAACTCTATAGTGTGCTTTAGGCATACAAGACCACTCCACGAACAGTTATCGAAGAAACACAGTATATCCTCACCTTCGGCACAGAAGCGGTCATCCCTACAGAGATAGGACTCCCCAGCCGCAGAATCCTCAATTTTGATTCTCCAAGAATCAATTTGGTAAGAAGACTGGACCTTGATCTAGTGGAAGAGATCAGAGAAAATGAGGCATTGCACGTAGCTGCCTACCAGCAAAGAGTTGCACACTACTATAATCGTCGGGTGAAGACAAGTAGATTGAAGGAGGGGGATGTGACACCCCGCTTAGAATAATAACGGGTGGCCATCCCTATACTAAAATAATCAGGAATCTCAAGTGGATCATTCTCAGCATCTACATACGATTCTAAAATAAACACGACTATCTACCCATTACCACAAAAAGAGGGTATCAAAAATTTTAAAACATTTTATTTTCATAACTAAAACAAACCATCCAACGACTAACCAACAACATAACTATATTTGATAAGAGACACATGCATGATCAAATGATATAAAAGAGTACAACACAATGTACAAAATCAAATCTACAAAAATGAATTTCTCAAATATGCTGTCGGGTCACAGACGATACAATAAACTGAGAGAGAAAGTATAAAAGTGCTACCCTACAACACTTGGGTATAAACCCGATATACAAACTGAATCCTAATCTAGATATACAAAAGATAGGAATCAACTATATCAAAATACCGCAACAGTCCGCTACTGCCACAGCTCCACGAATACACTGGATGGATAACATCAATGGCGTCCTTGCGGAGGAACACCTAAAATAATACAATATATATATATATAGCAGGAGAAAATATAAATGGGTCAGAGCCCGAGGTGTGAAAACATTTTATCGCAAGTGCATTAAAATGCATAATAATTATAAATGAATTATGACATGATTAAGATGGAGTCGCACTCTCCATAAATCCAACTCACCTCTCAACTAAAGCGCACCACTAGACGTATGCACATGATCTCCAAATAACTGCCCAAATCTATCTAGGGGCAAGGGAATCTAACTTACTCCCACTATATACTCATTTAAAATCCATCTAAATCATATCTCTCAACTTCTATTATTCCCAATTTTAAATAGTCGCCCACTAATCTACACATATGAAATATACATAAACATTCTCTTTTACTAGAATTTCTCATATTCTAGTTATGGACAACAATATATATAAATATATATAAGTTAGTAGCATCTAAGTGCTAAGGACTAAACTTCTCCCAATTCTCAATACAGCACTGCGGTTCGTGCGTGGGACGTCTCGCAAGCGAAATCCAAACAAGCAACCCTCCCCATACACTACTCCTTGGCAGTATTAATTATCAAGATTCATTATGACCTCAATGCATGATGCGTACAACCCAATTCTTATGAAATGCGATTAATTAATTAATTATTCTCAATTCTCAACAGTGCACGGCATTTCATGCGTGGGACGTCTCGCAAGCCCCCCGATACACTACTCCTTGGCACTGTCGATTATCGAGATAGATACTAATATATAAATATGATCACTATGGACTAACTTCTCCTCACTCCCAGCATTACACTGCGTTTCGTGCATGGTACGTCTCGCAAGCGAAATCCAAACAAGGACCCCCCCCCCCCCCCGATACACTACTCCTTGGCAATGTTGGTCGTTAAGGTCCATTATGTCCTTGATACCCAAAGTACTATATATACTCATATAATTAACTACTCTTCATTTTATCATAATTGATTCATCACAATTTAAGTCCGATCAAAATCTTCCGGAATGAGATTCAAGCAATCTTCTTATGTCTCTTTACTCTAGAGACAATTATGATATCATATAATCATATTCAAGTAATATACTATTAACGCAAGTGTAATAATAACCATCCCAACGAGCTATAACTCGAGGACGCGGGTTCTCAATGCTATCATCTTCCAAGAATTACTCACTTTATCCCAGGTTACCATATATCGGACTATTATCACACCGCTATGGTAAAACAACAAATCAAAACGTAGGGGAAGTGGCCTAGTTCCTCCCCGGCAATGAGATGAAACATACCCACCACGTCTCACCCCTAATAAAAACAATCACACAATAATAAACGGACGCTATGACCTGAGGACTATACGCGCCCTGCTTCTCAAGCCAGGGGCCTCACCCACATCGCGTAACTTCCCATGATAGCATAGAGGGGGTATGCTTGACATATATATATATATATAAATATCATTCACGCAAGATATACATACATCATCACATCATATAAATGTATACCATCACACAAGGTATATATATCACACTATTTCATACTCATAGTACGCTCTTAGGCATAAGTGAATAATATCATTATTAGTATATTTTACTCTCGATATACTATTCGTCAACAACTCACATAGCTTCCCCACTTAGTATACACTATAATATTTCTCACTTGAAGTTCACACCCCACGTCTATTTATATTAATCGTCTCTCCATTATATTTACGCTAAGGATATTCTCTATATCCTAATACACCTCGATCAGCATTTATCATTTATGAAACATCTCCCAATTAAATTTACGTTAAGGATACTCTCTAGATCCGTATGCACATTTATCAGCATTTATTATTCTCAATCCATAGTATGGTTCAATCAATCACATGAACCTTTAAAGTTTATCCCATTTGGGATTTAATTCTAAAATACATTATCAATAGGCGCATCCTAACTCTCTCTTATAAATTCATAATATCTCCAAATAGAAATCTCAATGATAGTGGGCGTCCCCACTAGTCGGTACATTAACCTCCAATCAATATCCTCTCGGAATAAATCAATATGACTCCAATAATTTCTCATAAGGGAAACTCCCTAAAAGTCTCCAAAGCATACTCCTCATATGTCATATAGAGATTCCCAATCAATAACGTCAAATAAAACGGGATGAAACTCACCCTAGAAAAACATCCCCAAGACTGCCCTGTTTTCGAATCAATTCGGACCCAACCCGAATCGATTCGGCCACCAAGGCGAATCGATTTGGGTCATATGACCTGGGCTTCTATCTCGGGCCGAATCGATTCGGGTTGGGGCTAAATCGATTCGGTCACTCAGACCTGGGCACCTACAACTTTTCAAATCGATTTGGTAAGGGGCCGAATCGATTCGGCCTATCAGAAGTCACGAAAATGGCTACTTTTCTCAAAGCCAAAAAATCCCAAAAATCATATCTATCATCTTCTCTTCATTTCTCTTCAATCCAAACATATATATAACACTAATACTCATCAATTTACACACCTCAACTAATTTCCAACCTCAAATCCATTATATACACAACAAATCTATGATTTTATCCAAAATCTAGGTTTTATCATTTTAAACCCAAAATCCATAATTTTGTCCACAAATCATGAAATAAATGATACACAACAATTATTTAGCAAGTTTAATCACCTGCCTTAAATTTGTAGAGTTTGATCCGTCCTCGAAATCGCGCAATGGCCGAAAATTCCAAGCTTTCTCTCTTTCTTCCCCTTTCTCTCTAAAGAGAATTATTTCTCCCGTAGGCTTAATAAGACTTATCTCCTAAAATACATAACTTTAAATGATAATATACAGTTTAAATGACTCGATAACTCAAATTCGAGCCAAACGAACTTAAAATATTTCGGAACCCAAATAAGCCCCAAGTACAGTCATTTCGACTATCTCGACCCTTCCGAAAACAACTACACCCTCAGAATTTCCATTCGAAACACTTTCTAACATCTTTAAATTTTGACCTCAATACCAATTTAATTATTCCCCAATTAAAATAATATTTATTTCTCCCAAAATAAATAAATTATTGCCCCAAAAATCTCGGGGTATTACAGGGGACTACATCCTTAAGAAAGTAATACAAAAGATCAATAAGCTCAAGCCCAACTGGCGCGATCCGTACAGGGTAACTAGCGTCGTGAGGTTGTGGACTTACCGTATTGAAACTTCGGAGGGCGAACAATTCAAATACCCCTGGAATTCGGAGCATCTTAGGAAATATTATCAGTAGTTTGTTAGTCATTTCATTTATGTATATCACATTACTGCAATTAATAAAATGAAGTGTTCATCTCTCATTTCATTGACTTCTTCCTGGCATGAAATACGATGCACATATCTAAATTACGCGACCAAAAATAACATCATAAAAAAATACTTGATCTGACTGTACGACCCTATTGGTCACGAACAGTTAGACTTTCATAAACTTGTTTTCACAAGTTTACCAAACCCTTATACGACCTCGCAGGTCGCGAATGAGGTGGTCGGCTACACCCATTGTACGACCTCACACGTCGAGAATAATATGGTTGTCTACAAAATTATACGACGATATAGGTCGCGAACAGTCAGACTTGCATAAACTTCTTTTTACAGGTTTACGAAACCCTTGTACGACCTCGCATATCACGAACGAGGTGGTCGGCTACACCCATTGTATGACCTCACAGGTCGAGAACAATATGGTCAGCTAAAAAATTGTACGACCATATAGGTCACGAACAGTTAGACTTGCTTAGATTTGTTTTCACAATTTTACCAAACCATTGTACGACCTCACAGGTCGAGAACAATATGGTTGGCTAAAAATTTGTACGACCTCATTAGTTGCGAACAGTCATACTTGCATAAGATGATAAAATATTATTTCCAACAAAGCAACAAAATGTAAAAGAGCAAATTAACAAAGCCGTATTTAAAAGAAGCAGAAACGCAATCAGATTGATGGGGTGTCCAATATTACAGAGTTGTTCTTTAACAAAAACAAGGAAAACATAAACTATCCACATAAGTTTATCAAATATGGGCATCAGCTGGTGGGTCATTACCTTCTTCCCCAGTAAAGTTTTCAGCCTCCTCATCATCTCCTTGACACCCATTCACAGTCTTAGTAATGTCGGGATAATGAGTAGCCACTCTCTTCTTCAGCTCTTCGTACCCATCCAAAAATTAACCAAGGCATTCAGTATTGAATTCAGCAGAAGACTTAAAGGCTTCAACAGCTGCAGTACCAGGCTAGGGCATCCCAAGCAGCTTGTAACTCCAAAGCAAGGGTAGACTTCTCCTTTTCAAACTTACCTCTCTCAATAGCAAGAGCATCATCCAAGCTCTGGATCTTGGTATCGCCAGTGTCAGACTTCTCCTTGACAATAACATTCTCACCCTCCGCCTTGCTTAAATCTTCTGTCCTGGCCATCAACTGCTCATTCGTCTCCTTCAATTCAACAGAAATCTTGTTATACCCAGCCCTCATTGTCTTATTTTCCTCAGCAAGTTCATTGTAGGCTAGATGATTCACCAAAAATTTCTCCTGCAAAACAGTACAAGCTATAGACGCTTGGAAAATAAATAAGAAAATATGGTAAAGGTACGACAATCAGGCACTTAAAAATTATAATGTAATATGGTCAAGAGATGCATACCACCGACAACCGATGCTGGGCTAAATTCTAAGGGAGTCTGGATCAGAACAGCACAGAAACTCAAAATCCTGCACATGGCCCTAATAGCCGAGAAGATCCAGGGCATTCTTAGCATGATAAAAAATAGAGTCCTAATTGGACATCAAGTCTTAGTGAGTAATTTTCTGCTCGGGGTCAAAGTCAAACTCAGGGACCTTCCCATAATGAAAAGTATGACCTGGGCCTGAAGCACGACTGGGCTCGGGAGTATGACCAAGTCCTCTTAGAAGTTTGCGCAAAGGTTTCTTATCTTCCTCATCATGCCTGAGCCTTTTATCCCCTACTGAAGAATTTATGGGGGCTTCCCCTTACCCATAGCGGCAGTGGCAACCTCTTGATGAAGAGCAGTTTAGTCGGTCGCCCTAGAAGCAATAACCTACTCAAATCCTATCTGCTTTTGGCTAACAATGGATCTCTTTTGGCGATCCTCCACTAACGCCTTATGATTGATAGGAAGAGGATCCATACCAAAGGTTTATTCGAATGGATTCTCTTCTACCCCTAACAAAACAACGAACTTACATATCATTGTATTGATTTAAAAGAATAAGAGGATAGTAGGCCTGTAAACAGATCAGATTCGGTCTGGATCAGGTAAATCCAAATCCATATCTATTTGTATTAAACGGATTCGGATCTGATCTGTTTATTAATCGGATTCGGATCTAATCCATTTATTAATCGGATCGGATCAAGAAAATCCAAATCCATATTCGTTTATGTTAAACGGATTCGGATCCGATTCGTTTATTCGATTATCCGTTTATATTAAACTTAATATGCAATATTTTTATTTTCAACTCTTCATAAATTTATTTTGCAAATGTTCCACAAAAAATAGATAATGAAATAAAGAACTATTTTACTAAATATTTAAAATATATATTTGAAATATTATTATATATAATATATATTAATTAAAAATATATTATATATGATTTATATATATATATATATATATATATATATATATATATATATATATATATATATATATATATATATATATATATATATATATATATATATTAAAAATATTAATCGGATCGGATTATTAACGGATCAGAGTATATGAATCCAAATCCGCTCCATTTAATAGACGGATAATTGGGTAATCGGGTAATTGGATAATCGAATTTTAAGCATGATCCATATCCGCTTAAATGGATCGGATTCGGATTCGGATTCAAATTCGAATAAAATTCGATCCATTAACAAGCCTAGAGGATTGTAAGTGAAGCACCAGCATAAATTACCTGCTTCGACATTACCTTCCCTACTTGCCAACTGATCACTTGTATCAAAATGGGTTTCCTTTGCCACCCAACCTTCTTGAGGCACCTCAAACTACAATGGAACCCTACCACCAGGTGGAGTGTGGTACCCAGTAGCAATGAACTTTTCCACGGTAAATAAATTCTCAAATGTGGGAGGCTTCTTTTTACAATTGGAGACAACTCGGTCAACCAGAGACTTGGGCAACCCGGGGGCTCGCCTCACTGAAATACAAAAAATATAATGATAATGTCAATATACTAAGACAACCAGAATGATGAAACGAGATATCAAATGATAGAAAGGGATTTACCTATGTCATTAGGCTCATTCCACTCCCCGGGGACCTTACACGACATGTCCCTCTCATGGGCCCTAAACTCCCAGTGACCTTTTATGAACACGTATAAGCCCTTCTAGCTATGGTTACTCGACTGAACTACAATAACCATTCTATACTGAGGCTTTTGAGAAGAAAAATAAAAATATCCAGGTTCTTTGGTGTTATCCTTTAAACTATACACATACCTGAAGATATCCCCCATCTGATCAAATCCCGTCCTAAACTTCCAAAACATCATTACCCCCAATATGGTCCTATACACGTTTGCAGGCAGTTGGGTTATAGTCACTCCATAGCCCCTCAAAATGGAGCAGATAGTGGGATGTAGAGGTAACCTCAATCCCACTTGGAGAGCCCACAAGGGGAGGTAAATCTCTTCAAAATCTTATACAGAGTAACATCACTCTGACACATTGGGCATTCTGGTTTGGATAGCTATGGTAAGGTAAAATCTCTCTCTCATTGCATCAAGTTCATCCTCAGTAATAGTACATTGATACCAATGGGCATCACCTTCAGCTGGATTATGAGTATTAGAAGACCTAACAGGGTCCTCTTCTTTTTCATCCGAAGTCTCAACATAAAACCCCTTAGTAGAAAGGTGGGGGCCCATGATTTTTGATATAATATATTTTGCCCTATCATTGGCAGGCTCCTCAAAAAGAGAATCAAGATTTATGGGGTCCATAGAAATAGTATATTCGAAGTCTCCCTAACCAAAAGGAGGAATGGCATGGATAGTATAAAGAATTTCTAAAATAGAGGAAGAACAATTAGGAATATCAGGGTCAATGGAAGAACAACAACTAGAATGAGTCTTGGGAGTATAAAGAGGGTGACCAGGCTCCTCCTCTGGTCTAATCACGAGCAAAGGATGGGAAAATCGGTGACATCCCGCCAAATTAACCCCGGGTGATCAGTCCTAAATTAAATTAGAACACAGTTGGTTCATTCTTAGCATCACTCTCACCTTTTTAATTACTAACCACCTAAGTGGGAAAATTAGACTTGTGCCAAGTTTTATCTTTCATTAACTAAAATGAAATACTCATGCGGAAACAGAATAATATAAACAATCACAATTAACTGAAATCAACCATTCACAATAAATTAACAGACCGAATAAACCATCGGTTCAAAATCCAACAAAAGTAAAGACAAGTAAAAATCTCAACAGGTCTGACATAAGTACTGAAATAAAACTATGAGCAACCTGCTCAAAAAACTGATAGGAAGTCTCTACACTAAGAATGAAAAGAACGAGGCACCTATCAAACTCCCGCAACATCCACACATGCTGCAGCAACGGATCCATAGAATGCGTCAAGCCTGGCGTCCCTGTGGCTGGACACCTAAAAGGTTTTTAAAAGATTTTATAGCAAGGGTTAGTACCCAAAACATTTGGAAAATATTTAGCAAATGATTATTTGCAGTAATAAATAACTATGCATGCTCTCCATATTTTAGTTAGCGCATCACTCCCTTGAGGACATCCTCACCCCTCCTCTAATGTGCACTACTAACGCCTTGATTAAATTTACCTAGTTATTTATCCCATGACTAGATAACTGATATAATCCACTAGCAACCATCCTACTCTAACCGAGTGTACCATAATTATGATTTCTAAGTTATTATCAACATTAACTTACTTAATCATTTCCCTTTTTAAGTTCATATAACTTTTACACCCGTTATATATATAATAGAATTCACGACATGTATCAATTTACCCGTATATAATTATTTACCTCATTATATACGTATAGTTATATTACAACATTCACAAACATGCTGAAATAATAATTAATACTAAACATCCTCCCGAGTAATAACTCACCAAATGTAAATTATCTAAAGTGCTATCCCACTAGGCATATTCACATGACCTAGTTACCCCAAGTCAAAATCGCTCATTAACTTGGTTAATACATAAAAATTGGAGTAAGTCATACTCCTTCTCTGAAAGTGAGATGCCCCTCACCCATTAAGTCATATTCCTTCTCTGAAAGTGAGATGCCCCTCACCCATATAATGGACGCTATGACCTGGGAATATACTCGTCCTACTTCTCAATCTAGGGGATTCATCCACTACGCACAACCACCCTCCTATAGCACCAGAGTCGATATAATAATAATATCTAGCACACCGTATATATATATATATATAAAATAAACTATCCCATTTATACCGTGTACTAAGTCCGTAACACAAGCCTATTCAAATTATTATGATTTTATGGCCCAACTCTAATTATTAATTACTTCGTACATTAATTAATTAAATTACTTTTGGTATCGCTCCAACCAATATATTCGGACTTACTCTCGTGGTCCGAAATAAAACAATACCCGAGTCTAAATTACCGACTCCAAATTATTTAGCTTTCACTCTAAATAAATTTAACGCCTTGGTATCACTCAACCCATATACCTGGACTCTCCCACTCGATCCGTATTTAATTATTTTGAAATATTCTTTCCAAAAATTTAACCGTAGTATGACCCATATAAATTTTCCTTCGAATCCCAATTAATTTTCCTTCATAATTGATTAGATTGTATCCCTATGTTTATTTCTCATTACATAAGGTATAGGAAGGAAGTTTAACTTAAATTCCCTTTATATATATAAACTGGCCGAACTGCCAGAATTTACCGACCATCGATCGATCGATCCCCAACCCTCGATCGATCGATTATACAGGTCATCATCTTCCCAGGTTGTCTGATTCAGCCATGGATGAAAAGCTCAAAACCCTAACTTCTTCTACAATCTAAACCAAATCCTTTATTCAACAAAACACACCAAGAACCTCATAAGGGACCCCCATAAAGTCCACAAACACCATTCAATTTTTGTTCTCTACTGTTTTCATAAATTGGAAAAAAAATCCATTTTTATTCGTTAACCCATCTCAACATCAATTCCTTATCTCAAATTCGTTTCTGTAAGGACACAAATTTCCAATTGAGTCCATATATAGTTTTGGCTCAATTCCGGAAAAAAACATTTATTCATAGGATAATATTTAAATTGTAATATTCTCAAGCCTATGAAGTGTTTGTTGAAGACGTAGCGGCAAAGAGTATAAAGCTTCATCAAAATGCCGGTTTGTGTGCCTCGTTTCTACGTCATCAATCATAGTTCCATGCTCCCAAGGTATGAATGCAATTATATATATAGGAGCTTGGAACAAAGTTTGTTGGGTGTTAGGTTTATAAAAAACTGCGTTTGGTTTTAAGAAAGGATTTATTAAAACTTTAAATAAATGTTTATAAAGTTTTCTGGGCTAAAAATGAATTTTTCAAACTTTCTGGTCGTTCGTTAGATATGTCGTTCGAACGAGTTTTTTCGTTCGAACCAGATGTCGTTCGAACGAGTTTTGCCAACGAGTTCCCACTAAGGCATACTGGTCCGTCGTTAGAAATGTCGTTCGAACGAGATTGTCGTTCTAACGAGATTTCCAACGAGCTTCTAACGAGTCCATACTGGAGCGTCGTTAGAAGACTCGTTCGAACGAGATTTCGTTCGAACGAAATGTCGTTCGAACGAGCTGTCAGGCGGGAACAGTTATTGGCAGTTTTTTGGCAGTTTTGCACCCACCTCCCCACTTGGTTTTTAACCAACTTTCACAGACTTTAATAGGTGCGGGAATGACATTTTCCAACTTAACATTTCCATAACATTTCCAAAATATTTCCATCTCTTAGAGAGTGTTTGAGAGTAAAAATGGTTTAGGAAAATGTTCATGTTTTGAGTGTTAATTTTTTTTTCAAAGAGAAAATCCTTCACACTCTAGTTTACACCCAATTGTGTTTAGTCCAAGTTCTTATTTACATATTAAATTGCTTGGAGTTTGGCACCGGTTTATCTCTATCGAATTCAAGAAGAGAAGTTTTGGTTTGCTTCTACATCCATCAAAGAAGAAGACTTTTTGTTGCGACTCAACCCACATGGAGAAAGGCTCCATGTACGGGTGACGGTGACCATAGAAAGCCCCATCGGTGGATTCCGAGATCGCGGTGGTGTTCCGAGGTTATCCGCTATGAAGAGGTGTCTATAAGAAGAAGCGTCGAGGCTTGAGAGGGATCGAGTCAGTCATTGTAAGTCTATCTGTCTTGTACTTGTAATTCCGTATCTAGTGGATTTGTGGCTAGGGCTGTCCGAGGTTGTTTCCCGTCTTGGGTTTTTCCTCGTACATCGCGGCGTAGTGTGATTGGTTTATTTTATCTTGCATAAATAATTTAGAACGCATGTTTAGAATCATTCAAGATAAAATTCGGTTTAATCTATCACACTCATTTAATTTGGACTTTAATTAAATATTGGGTAATGTTGTTTAATTCAAGTCATTTGCTAAAATTTGGTTTCGCCTAATTTGCTAATATTGATAATTATGACTTAGGCAAATTCTAGGACTTGGATTAATTAATCGGTTTAAGTGAATATATATTAATTGATTAATTTTACTTCACTCGGTTTGATGTTAATTTGGTTTTAATGAAATTAAAATTCGTTTTGTTTTAAAGTTGAACCATCATCCTTACGCTTCCGCATCACTTGTTTAAGTTTTCACAAAAAGGAAATTTTAGCTTCTTCAAATTGGTATCAGAGCCAAAATGATAAATTATTTCGTTAAACGATCTTTTAAATAATTTTTGGCTAAAATGGATTTTTCCGCATTTTCAAAATTTCCTATTTTTGATGGTTCAAACCACGCGTATTGGAAAGCGCGTATGAGATCGGCACTAAAATCTATCGACGAAAGAGTTTGGATGTCTGTTGTTAACGGGTGGTCCCCACCAACTTACTTAGTTGAAAATGAACGTGTTATCAAACCCGCCAATAGATGGACTGAAAATGAGTTTAAACTCGCTAATTTCAATTCCCGAGGTTTAAATGCCTTGTTTAGCGCTGTCACACCGGATGAATTCCGCCGTATTATGACGTGTGAAACCGCTAAAGAAGCTTGGGATATTTTACAATTAACTCATGAAGGAACTAGTGTCGTTAAAGCTTCAAAACTCCAAAACCTCACCACTCAATTTGAAACTATCAAAATGAATGAAAAAGAAACGTTTGATGAATTTTATGCTAGACTGTCTGATATTGTTAATTCATCTTTTAACTTGGGAGAGAAAATACCTGACGACCGTGTTGTAAAGAAAATTTTAAGGTCCCTACCCGATAGATTTATTCCAAAAGTGACCGTTTCAAATTCTTTACCCACTTTAGCCTCTACGAAATTAGAAGAGCTTGTAGGTGATTTACAAACCTATGAACTAGATATGTTTCCCTCTAAAACTGAAAAGAAAATTGAAAAGGGTGTTGCTTTAAAAGCCCGAAAAGAGGTTAAACAAGTAGTAGAGAGCGATAGTGATAGTGACTCGGAAGACATGGCTTTGTTTGCTCGTAAATTTAGAAAATTTCTTAAAATTAACAAAGATGAATTTAAAAATGATTTTAAGAAATTTGATACTTCTAAACATGATAAAAGCGAGAAGATTTCTAAAGCCGAGAAGATCCCTAAACCTAGCAATGACAATTTAGATAGGGACGAGTCTAATAAGTGTTTTGGTTGTGAAGGTTATGGCCATAGGGCTTATGAGTGCCCCACTAAACTAAGGAAATAGGGTAACAGACCCATTTCATATAATGAGACCCTTAGTGATAGTGATAAGGAAGAGAAGCCCGATTCCCCCACTAAGAAAAATTTTGTGGCTTTTATGGCTAGTCATGTGAGTGATAGTAAGAACTCATCGATTGATGAAACGATAGCACATGCCACTTCCAAGGTCATTGTACATGATTCTCTTATTTTTTATGATAGTGAGAGTGGAGAAGAAAGTGAGAGTGAAAATGAAGAAGAGGTTAATGTGAGTGAACTTCAAAATGCTTTTCAAGAACTTTATAAAGAATCTATTAAATTGAAAAGAGCAAATTTGAAGTTAGAAGCTAGTTTAAGAGATAGTGTCAAGGTCATTAATGAAAGTGCTTTAATAGAAGACCTTAGGACACATGTGAAGACTCTTCAAGAGAAGCTTGAATATGTAGAAGGCGAGAGAGATAGCCTTAGGGGTTTAATGAAATCCTTGAAAAAGGAGCTTCTTGCTTTTGAAGAGCAAAATGTTTTACTAGAATCTAACATTTTAGAATTGGAAAATAAATTAAAAGATTCTAGGAATGTCAAATTTGATTTGGAGTGTCGTTCGGAAAAACTAGATAAAATGTTAGGAACGGTCCAAATTAAAAATAACACTTGTGGTTTAGGCTTCAATACTTGTAATGAATTTACTCATAATGCCCAAACCAATATTTTAGGAGAATCTACTAGGAATAAATTTAAAGATCACTCCTTAAGTAAATCTTTTCGACATGTTCTCACTTGTACACATTGTGGTCGACAAGGTCATCTTAGGAAATTTTGTTTTGATCTTAAATGAATTCCTAGAAAACCCCATAGTCAAGTAACCACGGTTGTTAAAGTTCCTACACCCCAAGATAGTCATTCTTCATTAATTTGGGTTAGGAAATCCGATTTGGTTGCCTTGCAAAATAGGGTTTTTGATTCTCATTTACTTTCACATGCTTCCTCCCTTGCTAAATCTAAAGGATGAATGTGTTAGTGTTTGCATACTTTAGCTTTTGTACTTCATGCTATATTCACATGCTAAATGTATGCTTGTTTAGTCATTTTCTAGTCATTGCTTTATTTCATATCACATACTAGATATTATGACTTGTTTATCTTTTTGTATTATATTTTGTGGTTGAATTAATTGAAAAATATAAAAAGATTTTTGTTTATCATTTGTGTTTTATTTATTTAATTTAAGCTTAATGAAAAATACAAATGATTTTTGTTTGTCTTTTGAGTATATACTATTTATTTTTGGTTAAAAAATGTTTAAAAAAACTCAAAAAGATTTTTTTTGTGTATTTTGGTTTGACACACTTTAAGTGGCATATACTTGTGTTTGAATCCCATCTTTTACGCTCCCATGTGGCTAGAACTTTTGGTTTAGATTGTCCATCCTTAAAATGTTCTTTACCATATTTTATGAAGTAGTTGGATTTTGTGTTGTTTAAATGGATTCTATTTTTATATGCCTCTTTCCACACATGCACGAGCTCTTTTGAAATCTTAATGTCACATGTTATATTTGAGCTTTTTGAGGTGTTCTCCTACCAATCTAGTCATCTACATATTTATGACCTAGGAGGACTAGTGCATGTCAAAATCCGTTGCATGTGAGATTTGTGTGAAAAAATGAAAACTGATAACAATAAATATGCACGGGGAAGGGCTCCGAAAGGACTAAGTGATCCTTTGCGATAGTAAGCCACCGTTTATTGGATCTAAAAGAAATACGTGATCCAAAGGCCTAAAAACAGAATATTTGGCATTAAAAAGAAAACAATTGCCGAGGCCTATGTTTGTTTGATATATTCATTCAAAAGCAAAAGAATATATATGCTTATTGAGGAAGAATTGGATGGTATATCAACGGTTTGCACAATGTCCGTTTATCCTAGTTGTCTTTAATGTCATGACTCTATTTGGTTTGTAGAATCATCATCATGCTAGGCTTGTATGCATTGTGTATGTTTATTCATTGAGTTCAATCTATATTGTCACATGAGGTTATATTTAAATGTGATAAAGTTTGCAATCAAATGAGAACTCCGTGAATGTTTATTAAGTGTTTGGGTCTAAATTTAATTGTTGCTAGTTCACACCCCAACACTTACGTTTCCATATGACACATTTTTGCCATACGAGTGTGCAAACTTATTGTATCTTGTGTTATATGTGTGTTTATATCTATATATATATGCAAGTACTTCATTGGTATATTTCTAGTTTATATATATGATATTTGTTTGTCTTTGCCTTGCGTTTATTGCCCATATACTTTCATGTCTTATCACTTTAAGCTTAAATATGCTTTTATGCTTATTAGTTCTTTAAGCCTTTGTCTATTCCTAAACAAAAAGGGGGAGAATGATGATAGGGGGAGAAATGGTATCTAATCCTATTGTTATCGTATCTTAGTTTGGGGGAGATTTATCTTAGGGGGAGACGTCTTTCTAAGTAGGTCATGTGTTTGATAAAGGGGAGAATTAATTTAGGGGGAGTATTTAATTAATTGCATTCAATACTTTGATATTCCCTATGCATTTGATGAGTTTGCTTAAGTGTGCAGGATTTCTTCTAAAGCGGCATTGTTTAAACGGCAAAGCGTTTGATCCTTGGGTTGAGTCAAGTTTGGGTGGGTTATGTTTTTTAGTCTAGTGAGCTTGACGGCCCTTTAGGATTTTTGTTTGGTTTTTGTCCCGGAATAGCCAAAGGGGGAGATTTGTAAGGACACAAATTTCCAATTGAGTCCATATATAGTTTTGGCTCAATTCCGGACAAAAACATTTATTCATAGGATAATATTTAAATTGTAATATTCTCAAGCCTATGAAGTGTTTGTTGAAGACGTAGCGGCAAAGAGTATAAAGTTTCATCAAAATGCCGGTTTGTGTGCCTCGTTTCTACGTCATCAATCATAGTTCCATGCTCCCAAGGTATGAATGCAATTATATATATATAGGAGCTTGGAACAAAGTTTGTTGGGTGTTAGGTTTATAAAAAACTGCGTTTGGTTTTAAGAAAGGATTTATTAAAACTTTAAATAAATGTTTATAAAGTTTTCTGGGCTAAAAATGAATTTTTCAAACTTTCTGGTCGTTCGTTAGATATGTCGTTCGAACGAGTTTTTTCGTTCGAACCAGATGTCGTTCGAACGAGTTTTGCCAACGAGTTCCCACTAAGGCATACTGGTCCGTCGTTAGAAATGTCGTTCGAACGAGATTGTCGTTCTAACGAGATTTCCAACGAGCTTCTAACGAGTCCATACTGGAGCGTCGTTAGAAGACTCGTTCGAACGAGATTTCGTTCGAACGAAATGTCGTTCGAACGAGCTGTCAGGCGGGAACAGTTATTGGCAGTTTTTTGGCAGTTTTGCACCCACCTCCCCACTTGGTTTTTAACCAACTTTCACAGACTTTAATAGGTGCGGGAATGACATTTTCCAACTTAACATTTCCATAACATTTCCAAAATATTTCCATCTCTTAGAGAGTGTTTGAGAGTAAAAATGGTTTAGGAAAATGTTCATGTTTTGAGTGTTAATTTTTTTTTCAAAGAGAAAATCCTTCACACTCTAGTTTACACCCAATTGTGTTTAGTCCAAGTTCTTATTTACATATTAAATTGCTTGGAGTTTGGCACCGGTTTATCTCTATCGAATTCAAGAAGAGAAGTTTTGGTTTGCTTCTACATCCATCAAAGAAGAAGACTTTTTGTTGCGACTCAACCCACTTGGAGAAAGGCTCCATGTACGGGTGACGGTGACCATAGAAAGCCCCATCGGTGGATTCCGAGATCGCGGTGGTGTTCCGAGGTTATCCGCTAGGAAGAGGTGTCTACAAGAAGAAGCGTCGAGGCTTGAGAGGGATCGAGTCAGTCGTTGTAAGTCTATATGTCTTGTACTTGTAATTCCGTATCTAGTGGATTTGTGGCTAGGGCCGTCCGAGGTTGTTTCCCGTCTTGGGTTTTTCCTCGTACATCGCGGCGTAGTGTGATTGGTTTATTTTATCTTGCATAAATAATTTAGAACGCATGTTTAGAATCATTCAAGATAAAATTCGGTTTAATCTATCACACTCATTTAATTTGGACTTTAATTAAATATTGGGTAATGTTGTTTAATTCAAGTCATTTGCTAAAATTTGGTTTCGCCTAATTTGCTAATATTGATAATTATGACTTAGGCAAATTCTAGGACTTGGATTAATTAATTGGTTTAAGTGAATATATATTAATTGATTAATTTTACTTCACTCGGTTTGATGTTAATTTGGTTTTAATGAAATTAAAATTCGTTTTGTTTTAAAGTTGAACCATCATCCTTACGCTTCCGCATCATCTTGTTTAAGTTTTCACAAAAAGGAAATTTCAGCTTCTTCAGTTTCTAATTCGTCTGGGTTTACACATCTTACCAGATATATATACAATCTCAGATTATACATCAATTTCTACACAATTTAGAATTCAGAATATTGATTTACAAAAAATCCCATGTTTGTACCCTTTAAATCTCAAAACGAATTTTGATTTCTCACATCACATAAATATGAATCAAAATGCAAATTAAATTCTACAGCAAGTTAACCACTTGCCTTATGATTCGTAGGGTCTGATTTGGAGTTGTGAATTCCCAAGGTTGAAGATGAAATCCCTTCTTTTAGCTCTTTCCTTTGTCCCCCAATTTGCCTTTAACTACCTCTTAGGATTTTCTCTCCCACTATGTATTTTCTAAACTCTAATCAGTCGTCCCCCTTTTCCTTATAATTAATTAATTAGGCTAAATCCCATTTTTTGCCTAATGGGCCAAGTCCAAGTGACCCAAATGCCCCCGTGTGGGCCCGGTTATGCCTGAAAATGTCCCGTTACCCGTTTACTACCCCCGTGTACACTTTTTTGACTATCTTGGTCCATCCGGACTCAACCGTACACTCAGAATTGGCATCCAAATTAATTTATAAAAATCCTTATCTCACACCCAAATTAATCTATACCGACTCCCGGCTGAGATAAGAACAAACCTCGTCATTAATACCCAAAATGACGTAAATAAATTATTACTATTCACTTAGTAATTAAATTTCCCTAAATTTTAACAATTCACTCCCCGATTAATATTTAAATATATATTGCCATAATTAATTCAATTAAAATTATGACACACAAGTAATTTTGAATTCTCGAATTAATTAAATATTAAATGCACAAAAATACGGGGTGTTACATACTCCCCCCCCCCCCTTACAAAGGAATTTCATCCCTGAAATTAGGTCGTACCTGTGGTGAATAGCTCTGGATATTGTTCTCGCATATCCTCCTCCCGCTCCCAGGTAGACTCGTCAACATTATGATGACCCCACTGTACTCTAATTAGTGGAACAACCTTGGATCGTAACTTCCGCTCACTACGGTCCAGAATAGCCATCGGACTCTCCTCATATGAGATGTCTGGCTGTAAATTAATTTCCTCGAGTGGAATGTTCCAGAAGGCTCTCTCGCTCCTTCGATATTTCTTCAGCGATGCCACATGGAACACTTCGTGTATCCGCTGAAGATGCTCTGGAAATCCCAGTCTTTATGCTATCGGTCCCACCCTCTCAATGATAGGGAAAGGTCCCATGTACCTTGGTGCTAACTTACCCTTCTTGCCGAACCTCATCACCCCTTTCATAGGTAACACCCGGACTAATACCTGGTCCCCAACCTCTAACTCCACATGTCTTCGTGAAGCATCAGCATAACTCTTCTGCCTATCCTGAGCTATTCGAATCCGCCCTCGGATCAACTCTATCTTAGCAGACGTCTCCTAGACAATCTCCGTCCCCAATAGCTTGTTGTCCCCCACCTCTAACCAACAAGCGGGTGAACGACAAGGTCTCCCGTACAATGTCTCGAACGGTGCCATGCCAATCGTGAATTGGTAAGAGTTGTTATACGCGAACTCTACCAAAGGAAGATACTTCTCCCAACCTCCCCCAAAGTCTAAAATGCACATTCTGAGCATGTCTTCCAGCATCTGATTGACTCTCTCAGTCTTCCCGTCAATCTGTGGGTGATAGGCTGTACTCAAACATAACTCCGTGCCCATGGCCTCCTGAAAGCTCTACGAAAAGTGGGCCAAAAAAATTTTGTCTCTGTCGGACACAATATTTATCGGCACCCCGTGCAGCTTAACAATCTCTGCTATGAATAGCTGCGCATAACACATCGTCTCAAAGTCCGTGCGAACTGGCAGGAAGTGGGACACCTTGGTCAATCGATCCACAATGACCCATATGGAATCGTGACCCCTCTGCGATGCAGGTAACCATGTAATGAAGTCCATGGATATGCTCTCCCACTTCCACACAGGAATTTATAGCTGCTGTAGCATCCCTGATCGTCTTTGATGGTCAACTTTCACAAGCTGACAGGTGGCACATTTCGAGACAAACTCTGTTATGTCCTATTTTATTCCTTCCCACCAATACTTCCTCCTCATATCCTGGTACATTTTGTCCCCGTTGGGATGTACCGCAAATCTCGAACCATGGGACTCTGTTATAATAGCGTGCCTCAACTCCTCATCCTCTGGCACAATTAACCTCCCATTAAGGCGTAAGCCTCCTTCTGAGCTGATCGAGTAACCCTCTGCTCCCTCGACTAACAACTGGCTCACTCTATCCGACAGATATGATCCCCTGCCTGAGCCCTCACAACCCTCATAATGATCTCAGGTGTGATGGATAATGCTGACATGCAGGCCCTGGCTATATCATCCTCATATCGAAGCTCTCTCCACTTCGCTTTCAAGACTTCTGATATTTCCCAAGTCGGTCTCCGGCTTAATGCGTCTGCAACCACATTAGCCTTACCAGGATGATACTGAATATCAAACTGGTAGTCTTTCACGAATTCTAGCCACCGCCTCTGCCTCATATTCAAATCCTTATGTGTGAATAGATACTGAAGTGACTTGTGATCCGTGAATAAGGTGAATTGTTCCCCCAGTAGATAGTGTCTCCATATCCGCAAGGCAAAAATGACCGCTGCTAGCTCTAGGTCGTGAGTGGGGTAATTCCTCTCATGGGCCTTTAGCTTTCTGGACGCATAAGCTATAACCCTTTCCTCCTACTGAAGCACACCCCCAAGTCCCTGTAGGTATGCGTCAATGTAAACCCGATACTCTAGTCCTCCATTAGGCAAAGCAAGTACATGTGCAGATGTCAACTTGTCCTTTAGCTCGTCGAAAGCTAATTGACAATGATAACTCCAAGTGAAAGTCACCCCTTTCCAAGTCAAATTCGTCAAAGGGCCCGCAATCTTTGAGAATCCTTTAATGAACCGCTTGTAATAGCCTGCCAATCCCAGAAAACTGCGCACCTCGGTCAGTGTTGTGGGCTATCCCCACTCCCTCATCGTCGACACCTTACTAGGATCCATCGTAATACCCCGGTCTGACACCACGTGGACAAAAAACTGCACCTCCCGTCGCCAAAATCCACACTTCCCGAATTTGGCATAGAGCTGGTGATCCCACAGTGTCTGTAGAACCTTACGCAGATGCTCTGCATGCTCCTCCTCGGTGCGCGAGTAGATCAGGATGTCATCAATGAACACGATGACAAACTGGTCGAGGTACTCTCTGAAAACCCTATTCATGAGATCCATGAACACTGCCGGTGCATTTATGAGCCCGAATGGCATCACCCTGAACTTGTAAGATCCATATCGCGATAGGAAAGCAGTCTTAGAAACATCATCCTCTCGGATACGTAGTTGATGATACCCTAACCTCAAATTGATCTTGGATAAGTAGGATGACCCTCTTAATTGGTCAAAAAGGTCATCGATCCTAGGCAACGGATACTTTTTAGTATCGTCACCTTGTTCAACTCCCTGTAGTCCATGCACAATCGAAATGAACCATCCCGCTTCTTTACAAATAACACTGGTGCACCCCATGGTGATGTACTCCGCCGAATGAAACCCTGACCCAAGAGCTGTTGAATCTGATCTCTCAACTCACGCATCTCTGAAGGGGTCATACGATACGGTGCTCGAGCAATCGGCCTCATCCCCGGTGCTAAATCGATTACAAACTCAATTTCCCTGTTGGGTGGCAACCCTGGTATTTCCTGGAACACATCCTCGAAGTCCCTCACTACCATAATTGAATCCAACGGAACTACCACCTCCTGTGAGGTCTCCTCCTCGATATAATACAAGTGTGTGCGCGACCCCCCCTCCCCAGGTAAAGGCATTGCTATTAGGAACATCTCCTGTCCCGGAATGGAGAACACGATTGTCCTCTCATAACAATCCATAGTCGCCCGATAACCTGCCAACCAATCCATATCCAGGATGACATCGTACCCCTCCATATCTAACACTAAGAGGTCTGCTGCTAAACTAAGCCTCCCAATCAAAATTTCCACCCCCCGACAAATCGAGTGAATTAAAGACCCACTGCCTACTGGTGACTCTACACACATAGGAAGAGTACCAGCGATCTCTAGTAACCCGACCCGTTTAGCAAAATTAGATTTAATGAATGAATGCGATGCTCCCGTGTCAAAAAGTATACTACCCTCATGACCATGAATGAGAAACATACCATCAACTGTTGGCGGCGCCTGCTATGCTGGAGGATTGGAAACATCTCGGACGTTATACACACACCCATAGTGCATTTTCCTTTGCTGCTGTGGGGTGGGTGGAGTTGGTGCTACTGGTGGCATCTGTCCCTGTTGCCCCTGTTGGGCACCCTGTTGATGACCTCTGCCCCTCTGCGGGCACTCCCTCTTGAAGTGTCCTGGCTGGCCGCAGACAAAATAGCATTTTTGACTGTCCCCCTGCCATTGGCCCTATTGGCCCTGACGTGGTTGGCCCTGCTGGCCTCCCCCATTATTCCATTGGCCCTGACGGCCCTGAGGAACCTGCTGCTATTGATTTGGGCCTGGCTGGCCCTGCCTGAATCCCTGTCCTCCCAGTTGGAACCCACCAGGCCTAAATTTCTTGGCCTGATTCCCCTGCTGACTACTAGTCTGCTGCTGAGTACCACTCGTGTCACTACCAGTAACTGCCTTTCCCTGTTGGCTCGACTCCCTTACTCACTTCCTCCCCTTCGCATGGAAGCGATGATCCTGGCAATGTACAAGAGCGGCATTAACGACATTTGTATACGTCACCAATGCCGGATTACCAATCAAATGCTGCATGATCCTCCAGGCTAAACCATCCATGAATCTCGACTTCTTTCGCTCCTCATCACTCACCTCATTTGGCACAAATTTTGCTAAACGTTTGAACTCTTCCTCATAATCTGCCACTGACCGGTCACCCTGTACTAACTCGCTGAACTTCTTCCTCATTTCAGCCTCTACCGCTGCTGGGAAGTATTTGCGGCCAAACCGCACCCAGAACTCGGATATCGTCATCAAATCCCTCTCCTCAGCGGTGGTAACTGACTCCCACCACTGTAAGGCGACCCCCGACAGACGAAAGGTAGCAAGCATATGTTTCTGCACATCGGTACACTCCAGCATGCGCAGATGGCGCTGAATATTCTTCTTCTAATCAGAAACGTCTACCACATCGGTGCTACCCCGAAACTCGAGTGAGTGACCCTTCTAAAAAATCTCCCTAACTCTCTGCAAGGACGGTGGCCCCACTGGAGTCTGAATTGCTGGTGCCACGGGAGGTGGTGCCTGGAGTTGAGGAAAATGGGTTGCCATAGCCCTCATTGTTGTCTCAACTTCCTAGGCCACTATCATGGCCACCTGAGTAGTGGAGATCAACTCGGGCGGGGGTGGGGGTGGGGGTGGGGGTGGGTGTGGGGGTGGCGGTACCTGTGGCTCCTGACGAGCCTCCTTTAACTCATCCCTAGCCTCAGTCATCTCCGCTCTCTGCCTCTTCAGTGGCATCTGAAAATATATTGAATCGTATAAGTACACAATTTATACAAAACAAATCTAATAGCAGAAATACGATATCTCAAAAGCGGAAAATGAATCAACAGTCCTAATAATAGGGCTCTATTTCAACCGAACGCTACGCTGAAACGTAGTAAGCCACACAGATCCTAAGGACACTAGAACCTGATGCTCTGATACCGTCTGTGACACCCTGCCTAATTAACCCCGGGTGATCAGTCCTAAATTAAATTAGAACAGATTTCTCAGTTGGTTCATTCTTAGCATCACTGTTGCCTTTTTAATTACTAACCACCTAAGTGAGAAAATTAGACTGGTGCCAAGTTTTATCTTTCATTAACTAAAATGAAATACTCATGCGAAAAACAGAATAATATAAACAATCACAATTAACTGAAATCAACCGTTCACAATTAATTAACAGACCAAATAAGCCATCGGTTCAAAATCCAACAAAAGTAAAGATAAGTAAAAATCTCAACAGGTCTGACATAAGTACTGAAATAAAACTATGAGAAACCTGCTCGAATAACTGATAGGAAGTCTCTACACTAAGAATGAAAAGAATGAAGCGCCTATCAAACTCCTGCAACATCCACACATGCTGTAGCAACGGATCCCTGGAATGAGTCAAGCCTGGCGTCCCTATGGCTGGACACCTAAAAGGTTTTTAAAAGTTTTTATAGCAAGGGTTAGTACCCAAAACATTTGAAAAACATTTATCAAATGATTACTTGCAGTAATAAGTAAAAATGCATGCTCTCCATATTTTAGTTAGTGCATCACTCCCTTGAGGACATCCTCACCCCTCCTCTAATGTGCACTACTAACGCCTTGATTAAATTTACCTAGTTATTTATCCCATGACTAGATAACTGATATAATCCCCTTGCAACCATTCTACTCTAACCGAGTGTGCCATAATTATGATTTCTAAGTTATTATCAACATTAACTTAATTAGTCATTTCCCTTTTTAAGTTCATATAACTTTCACACCCATTATATATATAATACAATTCACGGCCTGTATCAATTTACCCGTATATAATTATTTACCTCATTATATACGTATAGTTATATTACAACATTCACAAACATGTTGAAATAATAATTAATACTAAACATCCTCCCGAGTAATAACTCACTGGATGTAAATTCTCTAAAGTGTTATCCCACTAGGCATATTCACATGACCTAGTTACCCCAAGTCATAATCGCTCATTAACTTGGTTAATACATAAAAATTGGAGGTGGACATATTCCTTCCCTGAAAGTGAGATGCCCCTCACCCATATAATGGATGTTATGACCTGGGAATATACTCGCCCTACTCCTCAAGCTAGGGGATTCATCCACTACGCGCAACCTCCGTCCTATCGCACTAGAGTCGATATAATAATAATATCTAGCCACTGATATAAATGCACACACCATATATATATACTATCGCACACCGTGTATATATAAATAAAATAAACTATCCCGGCTATACCGTCTACTAAGTCCATAACACAAGCCTATTCAAATTATTATGAGTTTATGGCCCAACTCTAATTATTAATTACTTCCCACATTAATTAATTAAATTACTTTTGGTATCGCTCCAACCAACATATTCGGACTTACTCTCATGACCCGAAATAACACAATACCCGAGTCTAAATTCCCGACTCCAAATTATTTAGCTTTCACTCTAAATAAATTTAACACCTTGGTATCACTCAACCCATATACCCGGACTCACCCACTCAATCCGTATTTAATTATTTCGAAATATTCTTTCCAAAAATTTAACCGTAGTATGACCCATATAAATTTGCCTTCGAATCCCAATTAATTTTCCTTCATAATTGATTAGATTGTATCCCTATGTTTATTTATCATTACATAAGGTATAGGAAGGAAGTTTAATTTAAATTCCCCTTATATATATAAACTGGCCGAACTGCCAGAATTTACCGACCATCGATCGATCCCCAACCCTCGATCAATCGATCGTACGGGTCATCGTCTTCGCAGGTTGTCTGTTTCAGCCATGGACGAAAAGCTCAAAACTCTAACTTCCTACAGTCTAAACCAAGTCCTTTATTCAACAAAACACACCAAGAACCTCATAAGGGACCCCCATAAAGTCCACAAACACCATTCACTTTTCGTTCTCTACTGTTTTCATAAATTGGGAAAAAAAATCCATTTTTATTCGTTAACCCATCTCAACATCAATTCCTTATCTCAAATTCGTTTCTAATTCGTCTGGATTTACACATCTTACCAGATATATATACAATCTCATATTATACATCAATTTCTACACAATTTAGAATTCAGAATATTGATTTACAAAAAATCCCATATTTGTACCCTTTAAATCCCAAAACGAATTTTGATTTCTCACATCACATAAATATGAATCAAAATGCAAATTAAATTCTACAGTAAGTTAACCACTTGCCTTATGATTCGTAGGGTCTGATTTGGAGTTGTGAATTCCCAAGGTTGAAGATGAAATCCCTTCTTTTGGTTCTTTCCTTTGTCCCCCAATTTGCCTTTAACTGCCTCTTAGGGTTTCCTCTCCCACTAAGTATTTTCTAAACTCTGATCAGTCGTCCCCCTTTTTCTTATAATTAATTAATTAGTCTAAATCCCATTTTTTTCCTAATGGGCCAAGTCCAAGGGACACAAATGCCCCCGTGTGGGCCCGTATATGCCTAAAAACGTCCCGTGATCCGTTTATTACCCTTTTGTACACTTTTTCGACTATCTCGATCCATCCGGACTCAACCGTACACTCAGAATTGGCATCCGAATTAATTTATAAAAATCTTTATCTCACACCCAAATTAGTCTATACCGACTCCCCGCTGAGATAAGCACATACTCCGTCATTAATACCTAAACTGACGTAAATAAATTATTACTATTCACTTAGTAATTAAATTTTTCTAAATTTTAACCATTCACTCCCCGATTAATATTTAAATATATATTTCCATAATTAATTCAATTAAAATTACGACACACAAGTAATTTTGAATTTTCGAATTAATTAAATATTAAATGCACAAAATACGGGGTGTTACAAAACCTCCTCTTTGTAATCCTAGGACGCTCTGATTCAAGACCACGAATGAAGTCGTAAATTCTCTGAACGTGTGGGGGAAAACTCATACGATCTCCTATTTTCTTCCTACTAAACCTAGGCCAACCAACTCAATGGTCGTCTAATGTCGCAATCACCATATAAAAGCAAGAAATCAGCCAACAAATTACTAGAACGAAGAAAACCTAACTAAAGCAAGGAAGGCGTACCTGATAAAATAAAGTAATGGGGGATTAAGCTATGAAGAATAAGGAAAAAACACTAAAATGTTTTTAGCGGCAAAAAGATTGAAGCTCTCAAGAACGATTAAAGCGGCGCTTTAATATTTATCTCTCTTTAACTCTGAGTAAATACCCAAAATGGAGAAAATGAAATAAGTGGAGTGTATTTATACTCTTTGATAAAAGGTTGAAAAGATGCAGCAAACCAAACGTCAGCGAATCTGCTGGAATAAAATAGCGGTACAGAGTTTTAGTCCGCATGTCCAGTCTCCATCATTACAAATAAGACTCTTCAGTTACCTATCACGTGTCCTTATAATGTTATGGAGAGACCCCAAAGGAAATCTGCTCGGCCTAGACCGACCAAAATGAGTCGATCGCAAATGTTTCAATACGAGCATCCTGTAATACCTCCTCCACTCACCTTGCCTTAAGCTACAGAGTCCGTGCAAGAGGTATTGGGGCTTTCTATTATACCTATATATTCCCAAAGGTGAATAAGATCTAAATTGCAAAAGAATTAATAAATGTGCTCGACTTTACTCCAAAGTGAGATCGTCTCAGTGCCAATCTGCTCAACCGACCTGTTTGAATAAGATTGGACACGTCCATGTTCCTATGAATTCTTATACATAAGACGTCCCCTATTAAACATGTGGGATTCTACTAACGTATCTGTTACACCACAATTATCCCGCGCTTACAACAAGATCAGTCCGTGATCCAAGACGCCCTAATTTGTTATGATAAACATGTATCTCCAGGTGTAACTGTCCGACTTATAAGGGCTATCCACATGTTCGCTTGTAAATATCTACAAATCACCTATAAATAGGACTTGAGCCCACGAAATAAAGGGACTCCCACTGATATCTTCTCAATCCACAAGTTATATCACGAACCCTAATTGTAACTTTGTCAATAAGTTCAATAATAAAGCAGCAGCACCGTGAACGTAGGTTTCCTCAAAAGGGCGAACCACGAACCACGTAAAATCATTTTGTTTTCTCTGTCTCTCATCCCTATCCTCTATAATCGTTATTTCTCTCCAAATTAATTTTTTTATTATTTGTTACCTCCATTTTTGGACGTTAACAAATGTAAAAAAGGACTAAATGGAATTTAGTAAACGGTAATTTTATATCAGATTCTTATTTTGATAAAAGAAAAACAATAAAAGTATTCAACCATATAAAATAACAAAATTTCCTATTTACAACGAATATGATTTTTTTATTATATACGAAATGCTTTTCGTATGGTTGTTGTTGCCTTTTCTAACAGTTGGATTATTAACAAATTGCCATTCTTTTCAACCAATATCGATCGGTTCATGACAATAAGAATGTGCTTTTTAATGTTAGCTTCTTTGTTTTTTAATTTAAAAATTATACAATTCTAAAATTTTAAGTAAAAACATATAAACCCAATTTTTTTTTATTTATATACAAAAAATAATAAATTAAAAAACTACTTATATAAAAAAAATGTGCACTAATGTTTTTTACTCCATCGTTTGCATTGTGAGTCATGCCATTACTTTTTAGTCATACATTAAAAAATATTGGATGAGCCCCTCTGGATATTTATTGGCTGACAGCAGTGGGGTTTTAGAAAATCTTAATCTGATCAAATTAATAAGATACGATCAATAAGAAGAAAGGATTTGATAGGATATAAACCTCCAATGAAAATAAAAATTAGTTATGAAATAACGAAACCTTGGATTTGACACCCCCGGAATAAATGGTGTATTTTAATTTTTACTCAATTTCTTTTTCTTCACACCTCTAAAAAAACTTTTTAAAGTTTAATATAAGTGAGGTTGTAGAAAAAAAAGGTGAAGTTTAAATAACAACACCCGATAAATAATAGCGGCACAAATAATGTTTCAATAAAAATATGCTAAATCCGGAGGAAATTTAAAATGTAGGCATTGAACTAAATTATAATGAATTAATGAGAGTGAAGCCCAAATAACTCGGTTAATTAATGTATTTACTATGTAAGCTTTGTTTTAAAAAATGAATAAATCATACATTTGTGAAAGAAAATGGTGGATTTTTTTACCTAAGAGAGAGAGGGAGACGGGTTGATGAGAGAGATGAGGGAAAGTGTAATGTTTTGGTGGAAAAATAGAGTTTTAATAGCTGAAATCCTGACTTTTTTGTCACGTATTGTCACTTAACCGTGACAAAACGGTGATAAAAAAATATCACCGTGACAACATGTGCCTATTTTTTGTCACAATTTCTAACCATGACAATACCTGACCGAAAAATGGTGATATTTTTGCTCTTTTGGTGGTGTATCGAATTTTGAGGGCGAAATTCCTTTGTTAGGAGGAAGAATGCCATACCCATATTTTATTTAGTAATGTTTATTAGAAACTGTGACATAATTATAAAATGTGAATTATTATTTCATGTGTGAGATTGTGTTAATATGTGCATAATTTATGTGACATTTAAATTTGCATCTTATATAGCATCTACAATGCATTCTATAAATTAAGTAATTATGTGTAGTTACCTCATTAAATATTTAAGACGTGTAATTTTATTTTACATTGTGAGGTATTATCGTTTGGACCGGACTCTAAAATTGTATAGGGACTCGGAGATGTATTTTTAATGTGTTGGATTGGGCCACATGGGTAGGTATATTTTTAGGCTAAGTTTTGGATCAATTTGGGTAGCATTTTGGGCTCATATGAGGTCCCCAAATTAGAACTTTATGAACCTTATAAATTAGGGGTTTAGAAGTGGCATTAGCCCTCATTAATTATTTACCTTAAAAGTAAAACACAAACCCTAGCAATGGAGGAGATTTGGGATAACAAAAGAAGGATTTGGAGAAGAACTAGGGGATCACGAGGGATATTCAAGCTAGGACCTTCAACCTTCATTAACAGGAAAGAAATATCTTGCTCTACCACAATTTAATATGTAATTTATTATTGTTTTGATTCCTATTATGAATCAATCTGAGATTAGACTGTAAGGACATTTTTGTCCATTAGCAATTTATAATGTCGCACGCCGTTACACCGTTGAAGAAATTCAAGATTCATACATTCATCAACGGATCCGAATATCAAAAGAAGAAGAGGAATCAAAGTCTGACTGCCGGACCGGTCTGCCTCCCTACCGGACCGGTCCGCCCCTAAACCGGACCGATTCGCTTGCTGCAAATCCAGTATACCCCGGACCGATTGCGAACCGATGAAGCCTGGAATAAAGAATCGATCCGGTCACAACCGGACCGATCCGCCCCCAAACCGGACCGGTCCGCCAGGGATAAACTTCGCGAGATCCTGCGGAGATTTTTTAGGCTCAAAGTTTTCTTATTTAAAGCCAACTTCGGGGAGTTGTTTTTCAAGACTTTTCAAAACGAATTTCAGAGTCCTAAATGCTCTAAGTCTTCACCTATTGAGCCCAAGACTCTAGGTTTTTTATTCACACAAATTAATAATCCTTTGTGAATCTTTTTGGTAACCCAAGAACACAACTTTTTAGTTTGTTCAAACCTTTGTGGAGAGATCTTTGCAACCGAGGGCTGCGTGTCATTGCTGAGGGAGTCTCTACAAAGTTTTATGGCTGCGTGTCATTGAGGAGTGCTGCGGTTCTTCCTTTGTGGATTGGACTGAGGTTCATGTGGGTTCGCTGCGTGTGGATTCATTGCTGACGACACCGACCGACGCCTGCGAGTATTCGTGTGTCACTGTATTTCATTGTAATCTGTGTAAGTTGCGATTTACTTATTATAGTGAAATAAAAGGTTTTGCCCTGCGGGGATTTTTTCTTACATGCACCGTAGATGGATGTTTAGGGGCTGAATTTATTTGATTTAAAAGTAGACTCTAATTAAATAAGGGTTACTTGGAAACTTGCGAAATTTAATTTAAATCGATATTACACGCGTTCTCAAATTGGTATCAGAGCAGGTTGCGCTAATTTATTGCGTATTCCTATTTTCCGCAAAATAGTGTGATATTGATTTTTTTAAAAATCAGTTTTGTGAAAATTCGCATTTTTTTCTTATGGAGCACTTATACAATCAGATGCCTATTTTTGACGGGTCTAATTATGCCTACTGGAAAGCTCGTATGAAATCGATTTTAAAATCTATTGACGAGCGTGTTTGGTTGCTTTGCGAAAATGGTTGGACTCCTCCCACGGTCACAGTTAATAACATCACCACTTTAAAACCCGTGTCAGCCTGGACTGAAGATGATTATAAATTGTCCAATTTTAATTCCCGTGGTCTGAGTGCTATTTCTGGAGTTGTCTCTCCTGATGAATTTCGTCGAATTATGACGTGTACCACGTCTAAAGAGGCTTGGGATGTTTTGAAATTGACACATGAGGGTACGAACGCGGTTAAAGAGTCAAAATTATAAAATTTGGCCACCCAATTTGAGACTATCACCATGTCTGAGTCGGAATGCTTTGATGATTTTTATGCACGTTTGTCGGACATTGTTAACACATGTTTTAATTTGGGTGAGGTGATTGATAACACGCCTGTCGTTAAAAAGATTTTGAGATCTCTCCCAAAACGCTTTATTCCTAAAGTCACTGTTTTGAACTCTTTGGGAAATTTGAAATCTCTTAAGTTGGAAGAACTTGTAGGAGATCTTCAAACCTATGAGATTGACATGTTTCCCAAAACCATTAAGGCTAAGGATAATGGCATTGCTTTAAAGACTCATTTTAAGAAAAAGAAAGAAAAAGTTTGTGAGACCGATTCTGAGGGAGATTTTGATTTTAATGACATGGCCTTGTTTGCGAAAAATTTTAAAAAATTTCTCAACATGAACAAAAATAATTCTTCCAATAAAAAGAATTTTTTTGAGAAAAATAAAAAGAAAGGAAGGGCCAAAGAAAGTGGTGAGAGGGAAAAAGGGAATGATTCCGATGAGGGGTGTGAGGAAGATTTTGAAAACGTCACTTGTTTTGAATGTGGGGGTAAGGGACATAAGTCGTTTGAGTGTCCTACGTGGCTTAGAAAGAAAGGAAAGAAAGTAGCTATGCCCGCCACACTTAGTGATAGTAGTGAAGGTGATGGTGATGAGACTAGTGGTGAGAAGTTTGTAGCTTTTTCTAGTCGTGTGAGCACACCCACCTTGTCCCATAATAGTGTACACAAATGTGATAGTGATGGTTTGACCACTTCAAGTGAGGGAGAAAGCGAGGAGGAGAGTGGAGACGAAAGTGAGCTCCAAAAAGCTTTTAGAGATTTGTACACCGAGACCTTGAAAACAAAAGTGTATAATAGGGATTTAGGTCGTCGGGTTTTAGATTTGGAGAAAGAGAAGGAGGTTTTGAGAAAGGAGAAGTGCGATTTGGCCGGCACGTTGTCTAGTCTGACGACACGTGTATCCCAACTCGAGAGTGATCTCGAACGTGCCAGGGTGGTCAAAGTCAAGTTTGAGAACGCACCTAAGAAGGTTGAAAAGGTGGTTCTTAAGGGTAAAGGTGAGAAGTTAGGAATAAGTCATGACCGTGCTTCTTCTTCCCAATTAGCACCCGAGCCGGTTCCCACTTTAGTGACAGTTTCACATGTGTCTCACCCTAACCCACCTAGGTGTCCCATTCCTTTTAGGAAAGTGCGTCCTAGAGTTTTTGAGAGAGGTGTTCCTAGGCCTATTTATGTTTGCTCACATTGCAAGAGGAGAGGACACCTTAGGGAATTTTGCTTTAAGTTGGGGTATGTGTCACGTTTTGCTTCTACACGTGTTTCTGGCACACATGCTCCCACACATGATACTTTACATGCTCCCGGAGACTACATGAGAGAGTTTGCACATTTAGGTGAGCAAGTTAAGTTTTTAGTCAAAAGTTCACAAGAATTGATGGAGGTTTTTCATAAGTTGTCACCACCTTTGAAAAACCCCTCTGCACCTAATGATTGAGGTTTGACTTGTTTTCTAGCATAGGGTGATTTTCATGATGACATTGTTTGCCTATTGCTAGTATGTATCATTTTGTATATATTTTTTGTTTTGGAAAAATTTTGAAAAATACAAAAAGATTTTATTTTGACAAAATTTTTGAAAAATCCAAAAAGATTTTTGTATTTTATTTGCACCGTTTATGGATGAACACTTTGGATGACCAAGTCACAACATCATTCCATTATTTTCATGTGACTATTTGATAGTGTTTTGAGACAATATGTCAATTCATCCATGTGCTTTATAATGTTTGGAGTCATTAAGATGTAATTAAGTGTTCTTCCTACATGTTTGACTCATGTTTCCTTTATTGCACACATGCACGGATTTGTTTGATTATTGTGCTTGTCTTATCACATGTTGGTTGAGTGTTCTCACTTCAATCCTGTCTTTAAAACGAACCAAGCGCGATAAATTTTGATAAGAAAATTGTGCATATAAAAACCGTTTTGTGAGTTTGTGTGATTTGTTTGATAACGGGGAGGGGCTGCGAAAGGTAATCATCTATCCTTTGCGCAAAAGTCACCGTTGAAAAGGACCTAAAAAATTGAGGAATTTTATTATCCGAGGTCCAAAGAGGTTAAAAGCGCCCGAAAAAAATTTAAAGGCAATAAAAAGTTATTCATGCCAAATTGGGGCCATTTAGGTTTTTGCACCAATTCTCCAAAGTTTGAGAATTTAGATTACCTCTAAAAGAATATATATATATGAGGGAGTTTGGTTGGAGAATTAAAACGGGTTTGCACGTCCTTGAAATTCTTGAAAATGCGCTATATAGTTTTGGACGTTATTGGTGTAGAAATCATTTGACTTTGATTTGTTGATTTGCATAAGACGATGTCATCTAAATTCAACAAATTTTTACACCTAAGGATACCTTTGATGTTCATTCGTTAGGAGTACACGTATGCATCGTGCACATATGATTGATTGAGTTGATTTACCTATCGAATGTGTTCACACCCATTCATTCCATTTCCATGAGTTGGTTGTTTGAGTCTAAATCCATGGTGTGATTTTTGTATCAATTTTGTTCATATTGGTATCCTATCTTTGTATGAAAAATTTGAAAAATCAAAAAATAGTTTGTGTATTATTTTGTGTACCGTGACACCCCGATTTTGCTTATTTGATTCATTCTTCTCATTTGTCTATTTGGGGACATCATAAAAAGGGGGAGAAAGAATTATCATATTATGGGGGAGTTTGAATTGGGGGAGTTTTTAGATGTTGCTTATGTTTTTATCATATATTATCTCATTTCAAACTCGATATGTCACTTGGTATTTTGCTTTTTCTCATGTGTGTAGGTACTACATGGATTATCATTGGATTGCACACCCTGATGAGAAAAGATTTGAGATTCCTGAAAGAGTTGAAGAGCAAACGTTGTAGTCTTATTCAATTGTATCTTTCCAGTTTTGGGTTCATGGAAGGGTAGATTTGTATAGGCATTTTTAGTTGTTTGATAATTCGGATGTTTTGTTTTTATGTATGTACCGGCATAGACATAAGGGGAGATTTGTAAGGACATTTTTGTCCATTAGCAATTTATTATGTCGCACGCCGTTACACCGTTGAAGAAATTCAAGATTCATACAATCATCAACGGATCCGAATATCAAAAGAAGAAGAGGAATCAAAGTCTGAATGCCGGACCGGTCCGCCTCCCTACCGGACCGGTCCGCCCCTAAACCGGACCGATCCGCTTGCTGCAGATTCAGTATACCCCGGACCGATTGCGAACCGATGAAGCCTGGAATAAAGAACCGATCCGGTCACAACCGGACCGATCCGCCACAGAAAAAAAGAACCGATCCGGTCATCCGGACCGATCCGCCCCCAAACCGAACCGGTCCGCCAGGGATAAACTTCGCCAGATCCTGCGGAGATTTTTTAGGCTCAAAGTTTTCTTATTTAAAGCCAACTTCGGGGAGTTGTTTTTCAAGACTTTTCAAGACGAATTTCAGAGTCCTAAATACTCTAAGTCTTCACCTATTGAGCCCAAGACTCTAGGTTTTTTATTCACACAAATTTCCAATCCTTTGTGAATCTTTTTGGTAACCCAAGAACACAACTTTTTAGTTTGTTCAAACCTTTGTGGAGAGATCTTTGCAACTGAGGGCTACGTGCCATTGTTGAGGGAGTCTCTACAAAGTTTTATGGTTGCGTGTCATTGAGGAGTGCTGCGGTTCTTCCTTTGTTGATTGGACTGAGGTTCATGTGGGTTCGCTGCGTGTGGATTCATTGCAGACGACACCGACCGACGCCTGCGGGTATTCGTGTGTCACTGTATTTCATTGTAATCTGTGTAAGTTGCGATTTACTTATTATAGTGAAATAAAAAGTTTTGCCCTGCGGGGATTTTTCCTTACACGCACCGTAGATGGATGTTTAGGGGCTGAATTTATTTGATTTAAAAGTAGACTCTAATTAAATAAGGGTTACTTGGAAACTTGCAAAATTTAATTTAAATCGATATTACACGCGTTCTCATAGACACATGGTAGGATTTGATCTGATGATTATATATGTTTTATCACGGGCTAATGTAGATTAGGAATTTTGACTTGTTATATCGGCCATAAATTTAATTGCATCTGATGATAAGAACTCATGTAAATTGTAATGAATTTGATATTAAATCGTTTAGGGTTGATCTGTAGTGTTGTTTCATGTATTTAGAAAAGATTTGGACAATGAAAATACATATCAAGGTTTAAGGGTGAAACTTGGATCTGTTAATGAATCATAATTTAGACAAGTTAAAAGTGATGATTTGGAACCTTATTCTTTTAAAACCTTGTTAGATTATGACCATGCAATATTAGACTATGATTTAGACACATTTAGAGATGATCCAGAGATGTTTTAATTTTTATTTGGGGGTTTGGCAACCATTAATGAAGGGTTTGAGAATTAGAAGTTCAATATTGGGGTTAGGGATGACACTAGGTCAAAACTACGTCGTTTTGGGTAGGAAGCACAGGGGCCGTGATCGCGGGGTTCGAACCCGAGCTTGTTAAGGCCGCACCAGCGGGTCTGACAGGGGGTTCGTGGTTTGGGTTTAGTTAGGTCTTTGGATGGGCTTATATATATATACACACACACACACACATAATACACATCAATTCTCGAGCCCCGTTGTTGTCCGCTACATTATATATATATATATATATATATATATATATAGAGAGAGAGAGAGAGAGAGATTTGAAGATTTAGGAAATTCCTAGTTGGGATTTAAATTGGTAAACCTACGTATGATTGAAAACTTTGATTTCGAGATAGTGAACAGTAATTGGGGTACGTGAGTGGTAATACGACATCGGGTTTATACATTGTATTTTGTATACTAGTGTGTTATTTTTAAACATACCATACATACGTGTTTAGCTTGTGGAGAATCTATTGGGAGGGTTGTAGATTTAAATGGATTGTGGGAGCGGGGATTACGCCCTATCCCACATGATGTTTGATCCTACGTTCAATTGGTCGTCATCGCGTGATTGGGAGATGTGGACTACTTGATCCATCAGGTAGTTTGGTATGTGACCACGTGATGGAGTGACTGCGTAGCGATCCCCCTTTATTTTTTGTGTGCGCTTGTTCTAAATTTGTTAGGTGTGAGGCCCTTACAGATTTACCGATGGAGGCACGAGAATTGCCCCCAAAGGTTGAAGCCTTCATGTGGCTTATGAGAAATATATCTTTTAATTAGTCAAGTGATGGTCATGTTTATATGAGGCGTTGTGTCATGTTATTATACTTATTGTGATATTGCGTATATCCTATTATTAGGGTGACACGTGGGGCTTGTGATGAGTTTTAATCTTTTTTTTTGGATAGAGCTATCCCTATGTTGTAGTTATATGGTAGTATATGACAGCTTACTTTATAGTCTTAGGGTTGTGACTTATATACTACTGTTATAGAGCACTTAAAGTAGATTTATTTCACTTATGTTGAGAGGTGAGGTATTTTTTGCATGTGTGGACGGATTGAAACTATTACATAAATAAGTTGCATGATATCAGTGTCATGATAAGGTACGCTATTTCTAGCACTTTTTGTGCTCTGGCCAATGTGTTATCTAAAAATCTTTTTCAAGTATTCCTAAGCAGGAGCAGCAGGATTGAGCGGTCAAACTTACTTCCACTCAGATTTCAGCTTTCATTCCTTGGTGTAGGATGTTATTTCCTTTCCAGTTATTCCAGTTAAACTTTCTAATTATTATTCAGACTTTCATTCCTTGGTGTTGTTTATATAGTCCTTTGATGAGACTATCAGTTCCCTTCTATTTATGAAGACTTAGTTATGTGATTCATGTCAGAGACACTTGTATTCATCTTAGTTATTTGTCTTACTCATTATGTTCTGTCGAAGGCTTACGTTAAGCTTTTATTAATTATTTACTCATTGATGTTGATAATGTTATAAATTAATTGATACTCCCTTATCTTTGGCTTATAAGACTAGCCACCTGATAGTGAAAAATAAGGAATGTTACACAACAGTTTTTAAATTCCTAAATACGAAAACAATAATTTCCAAATGTCATTGACATAAAAACAAACTTGAATGTAACAAAACTGGAATAATTAACATCACATATTTATTGATTTTCCACCAAACCCAGCAAAATATTTTTTAAATAACTAACCACACATACATCTGAGTTTAACAAAATTAGAATAACAAGAAAATAATCAAAATCACTTTTTTTTTAAGAAACTTGAAAACCGACGATAAATAGATATACACATCTAGGTATTCCTTCAGTGTCAAATGCCTTGACCAATCAACTAAAACTCCAACAAATTTTAAGAAGATGCCAGTTGGTTGCCTAAGCCTATTATTGTAAAATATTCCCGTATTTTGACCGTGGCTTCAATCTGAACTAGCACAGCCCCTATCAGTAATAGTTTTGTGAAAATGACAAAAAGGGGAAAATTATAATTAGTGAAAAATGATAAAAAGTTCAAGAAGAAAATATAAAAAACAGAATGAAACTTGTTTAGTATTGAAACCCAATTCACAGATTATTGTTGCGCAGCTAATTCATTGGATTTGCATAGCAGATTTACAAAATAGAAGTTTCATTTATTCATTGTACGTGTCAGGATCTCGCAAGTACTTTTCATAAAGCCACTGAGATGTGTCAAAGGCATCCCCCACACTTTCCACGGGGAACCTGTTTCTACTGTTTTGCCAATCATTTGTAAGCTTAATCCATTCCCTCCTCCAATTTTTCAAATTAAAACCATCACCTTTCTCTAGACTCTCTATCAGGAATTTGAAATAGATAGCTGCTCGTGGCCCATAATAATCTCGCAGAAGACCACTCCAGTACTTGTTTCCTGATAAAGAAAATTAATTTGATACTACAATTGCCCCATTTAACTAAAGCAATGCAATACATTATCAAGTGATGATTAGTAAGACACACCGTAGTCACGAAGAAGACTAGCTTCCTCTTCTGTGTTGTCAAACCACATAGTTATTTGAGTTCTTGCATTCCATTCAAACTGTGAATTGGGTCACGTTCAATTTAGATGATCTGTGACAGGTTAGAGACCTTTTTGGTAATAATTTAAGGGGTATATACCAAATAGTCCCTTGAACTTCTTTTAATACATGTATAGTCCAAGCCTTTTTATTTTGCAACAAAAAGTCCTTCACCATGCCAAAAAGGCTTTTACCATGCCGCTGGCGTGAACCGTTAAAGATAAGAGACTAAGGGACTTCACCATGCCAAAAAGGCTTTTACCATGCCGCTGGCGTGAACCGTTAAAGATAAGAGAATAAGGGACTTTTTGGTACAAAATAAAAGGCTTGGACTAAATGTGTATTAAAAAATGTTTGAGGCACTTTTTGGTATTTGATCCATAATTTAAAAGTCTCCTTACCTGTATTTCCTGTTCCTTGTCTTGTGCGAGTTGTTTTGCACTCTCTAACCAAGGTCCTAGTAGAAATCCTTCGTGGCAAGCTAAAAGTGTGTCCATATCTTTTACAAGGTCAAGAAATTTCTGACTGAGTCGTGTAACTGCATGCGCATCATTAATTTGATAGGCTTCTATGACTTCTAAAAAAAGTTGATTTGCATACTTCGCCAATGCTTGTCTAGTTAGGTCAACAAGATCGTATCTGAGGAGACGGAAAAAGAAAGTAGGTATCTGAAGAACCTGATAGTTATTCAAGATGACATAAATCAAAAGAAACACGAGGGAAAAGGCCAACCTGTAAGTGCTACTTCCTGATAATTCATCCCCACTCTTGATAAAGAGTTCCAGTGCACGTATCACTTCTGAAGTGGAATACCACAGATGAGGTTGGTCGAAAGAATCAGTTGTGTCTTTCAAAAAATCCCTTCTTGATAATGGTTTGATATAATGGTGATATCTATGTCTTGACAGTTGCGGTGTTGTAATAAAGGATGGATCAACGTCTGGGAATGCCACAATTACATCCCTATTTTTATCCTGTTTCAATTCCACAAAAGATGTCTATTTAAAAGGAAATGGATGTGCTTATTATTTTGTGCATCCAATTGCATTTATTTGTATTTGCAATTGATGAAAGAAATGGTGATAGTATATATGGTTCCCCGTATCACTCTTTCTCTGGGTATTGGTGGATCCTGATTCCTAGTACATTTTTGTATCAGCAACATGACTTGGTATAAATTACTGTGACACAATAGGAAATAAATAAACAAACAAATAAAGCATTTATGTAAAACTGAAAATATATAAGAGCAATAAATTGCATATGAAATGTTTACTGCATATATTATCATAAAAGAGCAATGTATGTCCAAATGTGACTGTTACTGCAATGCTCCGCTGCTCCCTACTCATTCTTCAGAATTCTCATATTCTGTTTCTCTTCCTAAATGAGAGAATCTAAGGGCATGTTTGGTTTGCAACTATAATTCTGTTTTCTGTGTTTAAATACAATTCTGATAAAAATCTTCGTTTGGCAACCTGTTTTTAAACACAGAATTATAATATTCCTGTGTTATAATCAAGTTTTTCAGAAAACAGATTTTGGGTGTTTTATAACATCTGTTTTTTTTATTTTTCAACTCAGAATTATTCATTCTTAATATTTTAAAGCAATTATACCTTAATATATAATATACATACATAATACATTAATGTGTGTAATTCTTATAAATAAAAAATATATATGTACATATACACAAAATTACGTATGAAATAATATAAAGTTAAATAATATTATCAATAGATACATGATACTTATATATAGTTTTATACATATATTATTAATGTATGGAATAATATAAAATATACATATAGTACATATGTATTAAAAAATATTATCAATTCATGTATGTATATAATTTTATAGTGAATTATATATGCGACATCATTATAAATATATATATATATATATATATATATATAGAGAGAGAGAGAGAGAGAGAGTTAAACTCTCTAACATACCTCATTAAATATACCTAAAAATACATGATATTAAATGTACGTGTATATAATTTATGATGTATGTATGTATGTATATGTATACATTCATGTATCATGTATGTATGAAAGTTTTATGTATGTTTATATGTACATACATATATATATACACACACACACACACACACACACGCATATGTATGATATAAATATACATATTTGTCAATTTTGTCAAATTTTCAAAAAACTGTATTTAAAAACAACTTTACCAAACGCACACCAATAATTATAAACACAAAAAACTGAATTTTAAAACTGTATTTAAAAACAGTGTTTAAATCGAATTTTCTGAATAGAGAACCAAACAGGCCCTAAATCACTTTTGGCGGTAAGTTTTAACAAAGCGCATTTTCTCACTAATTCGAGATTAATGCTTGGATGGGTGGTGGTTATAAGGAAATTAAGGAATAAAGATGGATGGTGGTTGTGATAGATGATGGTTCACCAGGAAAGGGAGAGCAATGACAGGTTCACAATAGAGGTGCTTTAAGCGCTGTTTTCTCCTACAGAATGATTCCTGGTACTTTGACAATTTGGGGATCCATGCTAATCTAAGAAGAGCTCCTACGATTAAAACTGTTATACGTCTTCCTCCTGTGATTTTGTGAATCAATGTTAATACAGATGGCTTTGCCAAGGTAATCCTCGGCCTGCCGCTTGTGGAGGGATTTTTAAGGATTTCAGAGGCTCTAGCTTGAGAATTGGGATATTTTTAAGTTAGCTAGGGAAGTCAAACTGCTTTCTTGGCAGAACTTATTGCCTTAATTAAGCTGGGGAGTTGGCTAATTCCAAAGTATGGTCTTGCTTGTGGATGACCCCATAGGATGGAGATTAAGGCAAGGATGATGATGGTCTTGCTTGTGGCTAGAATAGTGATTCTATTTCTCCAATTCAATTTACTGATTCCTACTCCTTCTCACCACCATGGGGAATTCATAACAGATGGAAGAACTTTACGTCTGTAATCAAGTCTACTCTCACATATTGAAGGAAGGGGATGTTGGCTGATAAGGTTGCTAACTTGGGTCTAAAATTTGCAGTGGTGCAGCAGTGGGTAATCCATGTTATTCTATTACGGCTTACATTCATCATTATATCCAGGATCATCCAAACTACAGATACAGTAACTTCTGTCATTTCATGCTGTCTGCAGACTGCATCTGTCCAGTACACCCCTTAGAATCTTTGGGTGGTTCAGCTCAGTGCAAGGTTCTAAAAGGCGCGAGGTGTGGTCGAGGCGTAGAGGTCAAGCCTCAAGCCTTAGGAGCCTAGGGGTAAAAAGGCGTTTTTCCTTTTTTTTATTATTTTAATTATTCTAAGGCTAGTAATATAATAAAATAGTACATACCTTGAATTTTGAAAATATATTCATATGTTTGGTAGCCATCTTTCTCATATTCATGCTCCATAACCAATATTTGTCAACTCATCCTTTGTTTTTTAAAAGAAAAGTGTGCCTTAAGCATTTTACCAAGAATAAGGCGTAATAAGGCGTAGGCGATGCGTTTCTCTCAAGCCTCAAGCCTAGGCGGAGCCTAGGCGGGCCTTTTAGAACAGAGGCTCAGTGGCAGTTGGTTATAGCTGGATGATCTCCATTTTCCTTCACCTTTGTTGGCTCTATAAGGCCCCAGGACCAGCCTAAATTCTACTTTCAACTGTATCCCTTTTTCATATTTATTAAAATGTTGCTCTCATGAAGGAATTTTCCTGTTTATTATTTTCATAAAGATTTGGGAGTAGAAGAGAGAGTTGCAGAGAAATCTTTTAGGCTACAAAATGGTGTTTGTGTTAAGAGCATCCAACCAAAAACAGTGGGTGGAGAGGCCCATTCAAGTAATATACTAGTTTAGGAGACTTCAAACTATCGATGTAGGACAATATCTAACATCCTCCATCACTTGCGACCCTGGCTCGGATGTGGAGAGAACTTAAAATGCAATCGGGGATGCAAATGGTATAATGACTCGAACCATCAACCTCCCAAGACCTAGCTCTGCTACCATATTAGAGTATTCGATCCAAATCGATATGGCAGTGGGTGGAGATGCACATTCAAGCTATATACTAGCTTGGGAGACTTCATATTACCAATGTGGGACAACCTCTAATACCCTCGCAAGCAGACTCAAATACAACCGGCGATACAAATAATTTTACGAGTTGACCCACAGGCCTCCCACGACCTAGCTCTAATTCCATTTTAGAGCAATCAACCCAAAACTGCCAATGGGTGAAGTGGTCCATTCAGGTTATACAATATCTTGGGAGACATCAAATTACAGATGTGGGACAAGTTCTGGCAGAATGAGCATGGGAATTGATAAGAGGGTTTGTCCAAAAGATACTAGGCAGAGAGGGGGTGGGGGGGAGTGGGGGTAGAGAGTTCTCTTTCCATGATTAGGGGAAGGGGAAGAGAGATAACTTTAAAAGTCGTGTTGCTAAGGAAGTCCAAAGGCAGTCTTGCGTTTTCTTTATTGATGGAGCACATTGGTTCTGAAGAAAACCTTTTCTTGGAGTAAATGCAATAATCCCAGTTTACAGGAAATAGTAGTGGTAATATAATTTTATACATCTTTAGCAATATGAAAATTACATATTGACATTGTTAAGAAATAATTATGTACCACTAACAGGATACCCCTGATTTCTTCATAGAGATAAATAAAGATATAATGAAACATGATCAAGTTACTTACAGAGGAACCATCCGTGCAATTGTAAACAGTGTGATACAATATATTCCAGGCATCTTGCATTGACGGAACAAAACTTCCATACCGTCTTGTTGAATATAGATCAATCCACGACTGAGAGGTAAATATAGTTAAGTATTAGAGGATATATTTCAAGAAGCCAACAAGGTAGGTGCTGAGTTGATATTATTCTACTAAGGATAGAGTAAGTGTTAGAGATACACCCCAAAAGAAAAATGAGCATATACCAAATAGTCCCTTGAACTTATTTTATACATGTATAGTCCAAGTCTTTTTATTTTGCATCAAAAAGTCCTTCACCATGCCAAAAAGGCTTTACCATGCCGCTGGCGGGGACCTTTAAAGATAAGAGAATAATGGACTTTTTGGTACAAAATAAAAGGCTTGGACTCAATGTGTATTAAAAAATGTTTGAGAGACTTTTTGGTATTTGATCCAAAGAAAAATGTAGCTTAATAAATAAAATAATTAAGCGTCGCAGTTAGCATTGTAAAACCGCTTCAATTTTCAACACACCACGGAAAAGAATAAAATGTCCAGCTTTTGAGTTACAGTGACATTCAGGGGTTGATCAATGCCTTTTTTGCTCCGTGGACAATTCAACCCTTCCTAGCTTGACCTGCGCGCTATATATTCGATCAAGGTTTGGATAGCTCAGTTTTGATTTTTTTTCCATTGTTTTTGTGAATGTGGGTTTGGTGTATTGGTACTTGCTTGGTTCGTTCCACATTTTCTCCAAATTAAAAGTCAAAAGACTTGGTTAAAAAGCAAAGGGTCATATAACGAATTATTTTCCTCCAATTTTTTTTTCATCTATATTTCGTGTTGTGTCACCAGTTGTTGCCCAAGCCCAAGGCAGTTCAGGTAGAAACACAGCTAATGAAAATTACCTTATAAAGCAAATCCAAGATCCCCCATATTATAGGCTAAAATTTAGTCCACGTACATCTAAAAACAAGGTTCTAAAAGGCGCGAAGCGTGGTCGAGGCGTGGAGGTCAAGTCTCAAGCCTTAGGAGCCTAGGCGGAGCCTAGGTGAAGCCTAGGCGTAAGAAGGCATTTTTCCTTTTTAATATTTTCTAATTATACTAAGGCTAGTAAAACAATAAAAGCAAAAGCAGAAACATAACCATAACTCACAGCAAAAAAAAAAAAAAGCATAAACTTGCAATCAAAGTTCAAAATAAAATAATACATACCTTGAAATTTGAAAATAACACCCAATGTCAAACCAAAATAAAATATGAAGGTTGGAGTTATTTAGGGCTGAAAATTAACATCATGAAGTATAATCAGAAAAAAAAATGATTTTGGAGTTGCTTAGGATTGAAAACATTAAACCAAAATAAACTAAGGTTGGAATAGAAATCAATTCGTGATTAACCAAAAAAAACTATAAAAGTGATTTACCAAAACTTTAAAAGAAAAAATACAAAAGGGAGAGATTTCCCAAAAGATAGGCCGGTCTCTTAAGTCGGATGCCGAGAGTGGAGCTGAGGTTGTTAGAGAGGGAGAGGGAGAGGGAGAGGGAGAGAGAGAGGTCGAAGACTGTCGGAGAGGGAGAGGGAGAGGGAGAGGGAGAGGGAGAGGTCGGAGCTAGGGTCTTTTGGTTGGGGGGTTTCATTTTGACAAAAAGAGAGGGGGAGCCTGATCGCGCGGGGGTTTAAATGGGTTTTGATAAGAAAAGTAAAAAGATGAACTCCATCCTAACGATGCCGTTTCACTAAAATGAAAAAAAGGCATACCTTTTACACGCCTTAAGCGCCTAGGTGCACGTTGACCACGCCTACGCCTTATGCGGAGCGTTTCTAAAAAGCCTCATGTCTAGACGTGCCGTGGCGCCGCCGTTTAGAATACTGTCTAAAAAGAGACATTTCCTAATTATCAGTAATTTAAATTTACTTGCTTTCTAACTCTATAAAATCTTATAACGTAATTGATGCAAATGATGGAGTTTTGTCATGTGCAATGGGGGTCCAATAATTAACTTGTATTTTTATGGGCTAATGTCTAAACGAACCTTTTTCAACATGTTTGTACTCGAAAAAAACACCTCTATAAGATTTTCCATAATGATTCACAATCAAAATTTGTTTGGAAAACCATTTATGGGAGCCAAGGGGGATATGACATTTTCTATATTTTTATTTATTTATTTTAATAATTTATTTTGTTGTGTTAAAAGAATATTCTCTAGGAATATTCTCAACATTAGTCAGGATAGGGTCACTCAATCACCAAGTAACCTAAAGTCTATATATATGCTTGTAACCGTCATTTTGAAATATTGAAGATATTAGAGAGAGCTTACCGCTTTGGTTGTGTCGTAATTATTGTTAGTGTCACTGTTTTACATCAAAATGGTATTAAAACGGGATTGCTCGTTGTCATTGTCGTTGTAATCAACCATGCCATTAAAAAATAGTTTTTTTTTAGGATTTAGTCCCATTTCCAAAGTTTTGTTGGACTCCCATCCCATGTATTTTTCACATCGTATTAAGTCCCATAACCACCCAAAATCACCTCTAACCATCCCTCTTCCTTTCCGTGGAAAATGACACTTGTCCCATAGTTGTTACAACACTAACAACTAAAAAACAAAAACATGACAGTGGCTATAAATGAACCTTTAAAATTGGGACTAAATACTTATGATCACTCAGAAAATCAGCGACAAATTAAAAAATAAAAACCAATAGATTGCTGGTGTAAAATCCTCACTAGGGCTGATGAGGAAATACAGCGATGGAGGAACAAACATTCCCGTAGGTAAAACGTGTTTCTTGGCTTCCTAGAAGATCGAATCTCAGGAGTCTTAAGTTGAGTACTGTGAGAAAATGATGGAACAAAGCAAAAAGATGGTCAGGATGTTGAAGTCAAGGTACTATGATATTTGGTATGATTACCAAATAATTTGTCTTCGGTGTCACTGCCTCATTTCGACGAGGGTTTTGCCCCAAACCCCTTCCATGGCTTAACCACCCAAGTCGCCGCAACCTCGAGAGTTTTCTTTGACAAGGTAACAACCATTTTTATGTCTATGTTGAAGAAGAAAATGAGTTTGGTGGAGGTTCACTGACCTTGGCGAAGTTGGTTTAGAAGAGACCATCAGTGTTGTCATACATGACAACTCATGGATAACTAGCATCTTCTAGAACCCTCTCCCAAGGCCTATAAATGCGCGTCCCCCATTTGTGTGGACACTACTATTCCTTTTGAGATGACGAATGAGAATTAAAGACAGAAACTGGTATTATTAAAATGTTGTTGTTGTGTAGTTTAGACTAAGCCGCTTTCGCCCCCACTACATATCAAATTGGTGCCAGATTGCCTTTCGATTCTAATTTGCTCACCGATGTAGTTGTTGCAGAGACATGGGTAAGGTTTGGAGGAACTGGGTCAGTTCCCCGGAACGCACCCTGCCGTTAGTGGTGAAATGGCACCACCCCTGTTCCAATCCCAACTAGCCTACATTGTTGGAGCTTAGGTAGTCTCTGATCAAGCCGCAAAGGCTGCCTAGTGTGTGATGCAAGATATCAAGGGTTTCTAATTTTGGTGAGCCAATTACATCACCCACTTCGCCCGTTTTGGCTACTACTCTCCCCCATCCCTCTGGTGTTCAAAAAAATGCAAATCCACCCCCTCTAGTTTGGAAATTCATTTGCAGCCCCTCCCATCATCTGAAAATTGGATTTCAACCTCCATATTTTCCAAATTTTCCAAATCTGCCCCAGGTATTTTTCAAAATTACTACCAGCCCCTTACTTTCCAAAAGTTGCGAATCAGTTCATTTTCTTCCCTATCCGCATGTGCTCGTCATCTTAGTGAGTATATATCCCGATTGGAGGCGGAATAATGACAACCACATGAATATCGAAAAGGAGATCGAGAAATAAAAATAGGAGAACAATCGAGCTTTGAGGCTATGAGTATCTGTTATGGGTGGATATCGGTCGGTCATTACGACGAGTGTGGACAGAAGGCAACCTAAAGCACTCAATTTCTCGGAGATCTGAAGGAGGAATGCGACGAGCTCGAGCGGGAGTATAGGAAGGAGTTATCAAAGCTCCGTACATCTGCCAATGTTGTGGCCCGTTGTCTCGATGTGGGTGAGCCATTTCTTGTGGCCCACGTTCCTATTATTGTTAACAGTTATCTCCCCACCCTTTTCGTGGCTCGAATCAACGTTCCAGCCGAACTTGTGGAACCCAAGGGATTTCTTTGACATTTTCATTCGAAGATAGCTGGATTACTCATACTCGTTTCCGAGATTTGGAAGTTATTGAGCTCGGGAACTTCTTTCCCATCTCTAGGGAAGAAGAGGTTGTGTTCTTCATTAGAGGCTTCTTCAATATTTTTGTTGAGGATGGTTGTACGACTGGCACGCATTTTCGTGAGGTAAAGGCGTATGTTATAGATTATTTCTTCCTTCTCTATGGGAATGCTAATGATTTTTATGTGGTTAGTCCTTGTGACGGTTATTTTGAGATTGATAAGTCACAATGGGTGGACATGCTTGACCTTGGATGTGTGGACCCAAGAGACATTTGAGGCGCATTCAGAGGTCGAGTCGCAATGCTTAGCCTCGGAGGATTCTCATCACGGGAGACCTAGACCACATTTGGCATCGGTGACCGTCTCCAATAGATTAGTGTGTTGATTCTCCTTATGGCAAGCTGGTAGGCCGAGTTCAGGTCCCTCGCCTCGGCCATGGTTGAGATTTCTGACAACAGATCTCTCACCTCTTTACTAGCTGACATTTTCAAGGATGGTTTCCCTCTTGTGTAGAGGAGTCCACTGGTGCTTGTTTCGCTCTGAAGTTCCTTTCTTCTTACTCTGGGGACGAGCTTTTTCAAGTGAGGGAGAATCGAAACACCCTAAATAGTTGACTCGTAAGTTTTTCTTGAGTCTACACTATTTAGTGTTTCAACTAGTTTGGATATTGTGCAAAATATATTTTTTAGAATTGAGACCGCTTAATTCGTACATCACGAAGATGCTCAAGACAGTCCTACCATATCACGACAATGATAAAAACGTTAAATGACCTACAAACTAGTTCACGCACTTCACCATCACACCACATATTTCTAAAAAAAATTCTGCATTTTTTTTCCATGTGTTTAATTGCATATTTGGCATTGGTATTAATTAGATTTAATTAAACAAATTTAATAAATTCCATAGAATTTGGAAAAGTCATACTATATTTGAATTTGACAAAATTAATTTTTTTCATATTTTAATTTGAATTAAAATAAATTTTCAGATTTTATAAATTGTTTTTAAACAATTTTGTATGTGTATTTACACTTTAAACAAACACAAGTGTGTTTGTTTGCACACACATGTTTAAAGATAATTTTAAGCCCTTTATTAATATTTTATTTAAGGGCTACATGCTTGATCCACAAGACTCTTTGACTACACAATAGGCTCGCAACACCTAGCCTCTCTTTTATTGTATTTGCCCGGTTATAGCTTTTGATTGTCAGTTTATAGGTTTGGGATGGATCATCCTAGCCGCTAGTTTTTATCATTGTAGGTTTATATCTTTATCCGACAATTGCCATTTTGACCGGTTGTCACATTAGTGGAATATAAATGTACCATTACAGCTTTGATATTGATCGGTTAGTGTTTAACTTGCCAGCTGTAGACAAATTCCTTTTCCAGCCATTAGATTCAATTAGGAGCCTTTGGTTTGAGTTTTTCACCGTCAGATCATGTTGGCCAATCTATTACAGCCATTAGATCTATATTGGATCAATTTCTTGTAAGATTTTTCCGTTGGAATCAGCATAGCTTTTGGTTAGGTCTGTTAGAATCAACACAGTTTATTTGGTTGATATTGGGAGAATATTGTCGCAAGTCGACTTGAAGTTGAAGGTTTACTGTTTTACATCAGCAGATTAGAAAAGAGGCCTAGAGTCGGATCTCAATTTAGGTATATGTTTCTTTTCATTTTGATCTCATTTTGATAGTATATGTAACCTAAAACTCGTTTGATTAGTAATTATTGTTGGTATTGGCGTAGAGGCCACCATGGAGGTTTCCCCAATGATTGGGGTTTTACCACGTAAAAATCTTTTGTTTATACCTCTCTTAAATATCTACTAAATCACGAGCTAAAACTTTGCTAAACTTGACTTAAAGTTTTTTTTATTAAAAACTTAATAAGGATTTCTCGAATCAAAAAGCTAACTTAGGTTATTAGATATTTCTTAAAGACAACTAGTGTTTATAAAACCTGTTCTATTTTTACCACATAAGAGTTTACTCAAAGTAGGTTGCGGATTAATTATATACAATTTAACTTTGTTAAAAAACAGCGTCTAAGTATTTTCAAGAATGATGTATATGCAAAGCCTGAAAATTATAGATGAACCTAAACACTTGCTAGCTGATACCTGGGACACTTTCAAGAATGATGTATATGCAAAGCCTGAAAATAGCGTCCAAGAGTTTACTTTTTGTTTTTGTTTTAGCACTAAGATATTATAGTTACGATAGGAGCTTCTGGAAAGTACCATTAGTCTTGTCATGCATGACAACTCATGGATAGCTAGCACCTTCTAAAGTACGACCGCCCTTTCTAAGTATCTGAACCTGGGCATAAGCCGAGGTTGTCGAATAGCCTGGTGAAAATCTTGCTAAACACGCCTTAAACGCCGCATTATCATTATCTTTCAGTTGAGCTTAGCTCCCGTCCTCAAAGATCCAAGTTAGCACCAGCAAAAATCTCTTGATTCCTCGCGGTTGGGTTGGCTTGGAAGCAAACTAGCCATTGCCTATCTCACCACCCGTACTAATTGCCTTCGCGATGAGACCACTACTCGTTTTAGTTTCCCACCTCATTGGTTCTTGATTCCTTGACCTAAAAGCTAGGTGGAAAGGTCTCTTTTTTCTGTGTTTTGCCGAAACCCCAAGACTACTTTACAGAGATTCAAATAAATGCATGAGCTATCATAACCTCGCCGCATCCATCGACATTTATACAAATTTCAATTCGGGTGCATAGCTTAGGGAGAAAAGGGAGCTCGGATGGTGGAAGAGCCGGTCTTTCGCTTGGACTCTTCTCACAAATTGGATTTGAACCAATATCAAGTTGTTTTCCTTTTAGTAGATCATGAATGGGTTTGTCGTCCTCCATATTATAGTCCTACGTGCCCACGGGGGCACCACCAGATGTTGTAGATGAACCTACCAAACAAGAATTTGAGTGTATCATAGTTGACCGCACAATGGGCCAGCCCATGCACCCATTGTATGAGCGGAATACTACTTGGTCATGAGAGCAAAGCAAGCGGACGAACTCTCACCCGTTGAAAGGTAGGTAAAGCAACAGTTTTCCATTTATGACCCGGGTGGGAGATTCCTCTAGGCGCTGCACGCCATTTTTCTATTCATAACGCACTATTTACACAACAAACCCACTTTGACATTGGCTTATTAGCTCGGTTAATCGTATGAATGAATGAAGCTATGATCGTAGCTGGACAGAGATGATGGTATTTTTCTAGTATCTCCAAGCCGGCACATTCTAGAATCTTCTCCCAAGGCTTATAAATGTACTCATTCCCCCATTTAGTTGGACACTAATAGTACTTTTGAGATGATGAAAGAGAATTACAGAGAGAAACTTAAGTTATTAAAATGTCGTTGTTGCGTAGTTTAGATTAAATCGCTTCCACTTCCCACTATACATCAAAAGGGGGGACAATCCGCTGCTCGTGCAAAAAACAACGACCAATAGAGAACACGAAGGAAGGAAGTTGTCGGTGAAGAGGGTTGCGTACGCACGACTGGAGGCGATCTGGTATTTGGGCGAGAAAGAAACAAGGAGTGGATCCCGTGCTTCGCACCCCACAAGAACCCTTTATGTTCCTTGCTCCATCCAATCATCTATGTGAAAGAGATGAAATGTCATTTGGGAGCCAGGCTGTTGTGTTTGGTAATGTCAATTGTGTTAAAATATGGGTTGTGGTTTCAACATTGCTTAAAGAAGAAGAAGAAGAAGAAGTAGAAGAAGAAAGGTGTGTATCGGGTTTAAAAAAGAAATGGGCCCAGATTTAACCCGTTTTTGCCCGCTACAATATAGAGCTCAATTTATAGATTTTCGTGGGGTTGAGAATTTTAGGCTTCTTCCCAATTTCAATTACCGAGATATCTAATTTTTTGGCCCGAGGAATTCATTGAGAATCAATTGAGCCCAATTCCAAGACCTAAAATTTTCAAAATATTTTTTTGTATGGCATGGGCAAATCCAGTTCACCCCTAAAGCTTGTGGCCTAGCTTTTTCAAAGGAGGGAAGAGTGATGAAAATGACGGAGTGTCGACATGTTCAACGAACAACTAGCATGTATTTTTATTTATTAATATAAACTTTTATTGGTGTTGAATTAAAAGAATCCTCTCTATGAATATTTACATGTATCTTCAACATCTCGACTTCAGAATACTTGGGTTAATTAGGTCCTTTTTGTTTTTAGTGTTACTTGATCACAAGAACCCTAAAGTCCATATAAATGACTAACACTCATTTTGAGATGTTGAAGATATTAAAGAGAAATTCCACTTAAGGTTGTGTTGTGATCATTGGCGTGTGTTGCTTACATCAGTAAGTAAATACAAACGGATTTAAAATGAAACATCTTGGGCATAAAGTAAGAACTTTGAAGTACCTTGACATCAATTTTGTTATGTCGAAATGCCATTTCAGACATAAGATCATAAACAACAGGATTTTGTTCGACGCCTTCCATTGACATTCCGACACCAACCTTCGACAAATATAAAAGTAGAGTAAGATACATGAATCAATATTATTATTTAAAAAACATGGAAGAAGATTAACAGAATTATATGAATATCTGTGAGAAAAAGACAACTTATTTTCAAGGAAAAGAGTTAGATTCTGTCAACAGATTTTGTGAAAGTGTCTCGGTGTGTGTGCGCGCACGCGAACACAAATGCGCGTGAGTGAGAGGAGAAACGGTTGCCAGAGTAGGCCTATACAAGGCCAAGAAATATAAATAACATATTTTCCATTTTCTCTGTAAATTGAAAATACTAGACAAGTGCAACCGTTAACTTATATCCGTTTCAGTGTGTGTGTATCATTATTTTTTTAATTCGGAAGGAAATAATAAAGATTGCAGGCATTACAACATATCTTGAAACTACCCCCAAAAATGAGAAAATCTAAATCAGTCAACATGCGTTTTCAAAAAAAAATCCCAACATGCAAATCTGATAAAGAAAAGTAACAGCCCAAAAATTGACAACCGTTTAGCATATGTTATTAGTGATAGTGCTCTAGCAGCTGCGGCCTGACAATTTTTGCAGTTACAATCAAGGCTGCAGTAAGATTGTTAAACAAGAATCACATACACCTTGAAATGTTGTCTGCTAAAATATAGTATCTGGTGGAGCTACAAGCAAAAGTTGAATCCATAAAATTACCATTGTTGAGTCTTCACTTATACGAGCTTCAATAGGCCCAGATCCTATGGCATCTAAAATCCCATACATCTCACTGTTTCCGGCAAAATTGTGCAACATACACCTGATCAGCACACCACCAAATCAGAAAAGGTATAAATGGGAAACACAGGAAAATGAGAAAATAAAATCCACAAACTTCAGGGAGTTTATTAACTATATTTCATTTCTTAGATCAGTTTGGGTTAATATGGCTTTAGGCGGCAGAATAGGAAAATATGATTGTCGATCCCAAGCAGTGGAGCAATGACTTTGTTAACCTAAGTGGAGTTGAGTCTGCATTTGTTACTTAACGGTAAAGTACAATCTTACTGCCATGTTCGTATTAACAGTGGTATTGTCTGCCCTTACATTAACGGAAGGTGTAGGGTTCAAGTCCCAGTCAAGTGAAATGGGGATACCCCATGTTGTGTAGCCACGCCATTGGACCCCAATAATAAAAAAAGAAAAGATAATAACATCTTTACATTGGAATTTTCGTAAAATCATTTTCAAGCATGCTGGTTGTTTGTAATATTAGTTCCCATATTCTCATTGTATATGTAGGCTAGGTTTATATTGGCAATACTGGGTCAATGTTCCCCCAAGTACTTCAAGTAATCAATAAAAAATTAGTCATTTTATAATCATTGTGTACCCAAAAAAGGCACCAATATATGTTTTACTGAATAGTTGAAGTAGATATGAGAAGACTATACTCATATACAACAATTGATGTCATACATGCACACACAATGGTCGTGTAGAGAAGAAATCGAACAGTTGAATACAAAGTAGTGATGCATCCAACATACCAGATATAAGGAACACCATAAAACTGCTCTGACGTAGTCCATATAGGCTTCACTTCGGCAAACAGATCAAGGACAACCATCCTTCCAATGGGAACAGAATGTAGAAGTGCCTGAAAAATAGAATGAATTATGGCAAGCAGCACAACATATGCTTAGCAACAACACCAAAGCAAAACAGACAATATGAAGAGTCGCAGACATAAGTTATGGACTAGAATGCTGAATATTTATCTCCAAAATCTCCATATTATGTATTCGTATAAAGTAACGAACCACGTGAAGATGGAAAAGTAAATGTAAAAAACATCCGTGCATGCAGAAGGCTCTGATAGTGAACTATAGAGTTTTACAAGAACAGCTCACTATTTCAGTCAAACTCTATTCATCGTGGATTTATTTCAATCACTTTGACCATCTTAGCATTTTGTTACACTTACTCTGCTGCTTCCATGACATCAGATAATAGAAATGGAAAGGACCGGGAGATCCATCTAGTGCTTAAATTACAAATAAACTGCACTCTCAGTTTCATAATTAAGTACCACGCTCAAATGAATGATTTAATTCTTGGATCAAGCAATTGAATAGGTTAAAAAGGAAATACAAACAACGAGAATTGTTACAGATATAACCTTCATTTGTGGAGGCCTCCAAAACGGATCATCTGAAAAAAGCCATCCCTACAATAAAAGAATGAAAAAAAAACTATCAATTTCAAAGTAGAAGATAAACGACAACGCATTCAATTGAGAGCCAACAGTCAGATAATTGTCTAACCAAAATAGACCAAGGCCTACTTATCAAAGAATAAAATTGAAGGCAAAAAACAGCAGTGAATAAGTAAATTTAAGTTCCCTATGTCTAGTTGTAAATACATGTTGATGCATATGAGCAAACTTTATTACTGTGGTTCTTGTTGTTTTTGTCCAGATGCGTAAACTTCATTTGTTGGGTTACAAAGAATAGAAAATAAACATCGTGATAAATTTAAGAGATGTGTATGTTCACCTGCATTAGCCAAACTGCATGATCATCGCCACGTTGCATTCCGTTGAAAATTGCAGCACCTAATGAAGAGATGTACTCAGGGTCATCTATAGGTGGTGTGTTCTCATCAAAGGTATCACTGCAATAGATTCGGTAAAAATTTAAGTAATGGGACACAGTTCTTGAAGAACTTTCTCACCTCAATATAAAAACTCATGTATTAAATAAATAAATCGATATTGATACAGCAGAATATAAGTATATAACTAAATGAACATATGATAAAATGGTGATTGCGGTAACATGTGAGCTGTTCTTGAGGAGACCAAGAGATCTGGGGTACTTACGATGGATTATGGATAAATTTTGATGCACAAACATTAAGAGATAAATAAAGGTGCAATTGGTGGGGGGTTCAAAACTTGTAAAGTGTCAAAGTCGGAGAGAATGAAACTCAAGGGATGAAACGGTTATTTTGAAGGGTAAAGGGATGGGTTGATCCTTGATACTGATACATAAAGTAGGGATTTCATTTTCATCAGTGAGCGATGGGAAAAGATGAATAACGACACTATGGAAGATATAATAAGGAAATAAGCAACAAAATGCCAAATCATGGCTTTGCTCAAATAGTTATAGCATAATGTAATTTATAAATGATTAGCTTTTACATATATTGGAGAGTAATTCCCAGCAAGTAAGAAAAGCTAAAATAGCCTTTATGACTGTTTCCAAGCATTCAACAATAATTTTGAATGCATTAAAAAAGTTTCGTCAAGATATGAGGGTAGCATTTCTTCCATATAATAGGAAAATTGTAGTTTAAATGCTCCAATAGCAGTTTGAGCATACTCACAAGAGTCGCAAATAATGAAATTCTTCAGAAAATTTAAATCAATATATTTTTAATTATTGTGTTATTCGATACAGTATTGTATTGCCATAACCAAAATTTCAAGGACCCTCTCTCCTATTTCTCTTTATTTCTGATTGTATCCCATTTTCACTATCTTCTTTTTTTTTAGTAAACAATGTGTCAATGTGTTGGTGACTGGAATGTGTCAATGTGTTAATGACTGGCTAGTAGAACAGTTTAAGCCGTTAAAAACATGTGTTAATGACTGGCTAATAAAACAGTTTGGCTCGGAAATTCAGTCACATGGATCGTCTCTGGCACTCGCTGCCTACAAAGTGTTCTCTACCAGATCTCCACATTCGTTCTCTGCCCATGGACCTCGAAGGCAAACTCAGGTATTTTTGGTCTAAGACAGATGGGTCTCACGATCTGATCGTTAGCATTTCGCTGCCAGCGAATTACAGTTCGCTCCAGCAAATAGGTAGAGAACAAGGTAGCGAACAGACGTATGAAGGGTGCAAAATCTGAGTTTAATGATGGGTAGTTGGGGCATTTTAGGTATGTGCCCATTTTATAACCTTGAGGTCTGACTTACTTTGAGAGAACTATTCATTGAAAGAAAGACAAGAAAGTGAGAGAGGTTTAGGATATTTAAATTTGATTTCAAAGTGAGATTTGGGTGTATTTGCGGTTTAGGTTGAGAGTGAGCATATCTCTTGTAACATCCTTCTATTGACCTATCTTCTCAAGTAGTGGAATCATATCTCTCTGGTGGATGTATGCAGGGTAATTTTGCCGAACCACGTTAAATATCCTGTGTTCATATTTATATTTCTGGTCTTGGTTGGGTGTGGTGCCATTGGAGCACAACAGTGTAGCATCTTATGAACCAGTCATCTGAATTCATTAGTATTATTAAAAGGGGATGAGATTCAAACATAAGACCTTAATGCTTTGATACCAAGTCAAAAACCATATGCACCAATAGTTAAACTGTTAAAGAAGGTATGACTTAAATTACATTATCAACAGAAATCATCAAGGTTTTGAACAGCACTAGCAATCCCAATTCCTAACTGAGCTTCGACTTGCGTAAGACAAACTTTGCTAATACTTTAATTATACTTCTTCACTTTTTCAAACGAAAGACGGAGAGAGGTAATACGAAAACCTTTTCTTTTCTGTATCTGAAAATCTTAGCAAAACAGTATAATATATCCAAATTATCAACAGGTGTTTATACCGAACTTGTATCTCTTTCGTCACTAAAAAGAATGCACTCGAGTACATACTGATGAGTGATTCCTATAACTGGATCTGGCCCCAGCAACATGAAACACAAACAAATAACTGTAGATCGTCTATTAAACTTGTGTCTGTGATGACGCATACAATTACTTTAGAAAATATCAGGTTGGGGGACGAACAAAACATTCCTGCAGGCTGAGACTCAGTGTATTGATGGAATTTTGGGGAAGCAGAGCACGAAAACATTGATTTTTTCTGAGATATAGAAGACATAATCAGTAAATTTAATTATAAACTATCATATACTAATCAGAATAGCTCTACTAGGACCTTTTCTTTTGTTGAATCTGTCCAGTCAAGTCTATTCTCCTAGCGATGATTTATATTCATTTTGGCCTTCTCTAGTCCTTGCAGCTCTATACTACTAGTCAAGTACCAACAGTTTAAAAATAAGAAAATAAACTGGAACGTCAATAAAACAAAACCTTCTGAGATTTATTCTTTTTTGACCTTCTTCTGAGGTTTATTCAGGACAGGAAAAAGAGGGGGAAAAGATGACAGCTTTAAAGATACTCAGGTGCAACTAGTGAGACTAAGATAGCAAGATAATAAGGACACAAGGAAAACTGATATAATAAAGTCCACTGTATGGAAAAATGATACAATGCCAATGCTAATATAATTGATAATATTAACCCATGAAACAAGATAATATAGTATCAATTTGGCATTTGCTTAACCAGTAGGTTTACTAACCAAATTCTTTACAAGATGGTTAATATTATCTGTTTATTCTTTACAAGATGGTTAATATTATCTATACACAACAAAGAAATATGTAAGCAGATGTAACATGTAATTAGGGGATTGAAATATGATTGCCAGAAGGCGTGAAGAGGAGAATGTTTACCAGTTGTAAATATGGCCACTTCTTCCGTATTCTGAACAGAGGCAATTTCAAATATGAGGATAGTAAAAAAAATATATTGAGGAAGAAAGAATACATGAACTGGGCAGGAAACTTTTTAGTGAATAGACCTTTCAATTGCTGCCTAACAAAAGCTCCTCCAATCTCGGTAAACAAGGGATCAGTTGCATCAAGAAGATGGGTGCAGCACCATCTAGGGTCACTCCCTACAGTGAACCTAAAGTATGATATAGAAATTAAGCATTTCACTTAAAATAGACTGCAATAAACCATCAAATTACGAAAGTAATGGGTAAGAATCTAGGAAGCACGGACTTGAAACGTAATACGGGATCTGACTCGATACGGGATACGTGATTTTTCCAAAATGTAGGATACGGATACGCTATGATACGTTAAATATTTATTATTTTATTTTATATATTAATGATAAACTTGAATAAAATGAAAATAAAGCATCAAAGACCATTATATTAAAGTGGTCAAATATGAGGATTGTTGTCACCAAACAAACACCATTACAATAAAACATCATTAACATAAAAGGTTGTTCAAACAAAAACAAAAACATAAGACAAAAATAAAGATAAAATCCATAGCATAAAAATAAGATAGAGAGAAGCCTCCAGGGAACATCAGTGCTTCATAGTATCTCAATCACTAAGTAGACAAAACATCAACAGTTTGTACTAGATGCAGTAGATCCAGATGCCATTTCAAATAAAATCTACAAATATAAGTAGGAAAAAAAAAATCAGACAGTTTTTATGAAGAAAAAAGGGATTCAAACAGTAAAATGAAATGCCATTTCAGAAAACAGTAGAATAAAATCCCATTTCAAAAAACTGTTGATTTTAACTCGGAAAAAAAAAGAATGAAAAAAAAGAACACCAGTTAAGGGAAAAAAAAACATTACAGTTATGAAAAAAAAAAAGAAACATCACAGGTAAGGCATAAAAAGAACAGCACAGTTAAAGTCGGAAGTGAAAAATCTAGCCGGAATTTCTGTGAGAACAGAAAAAAAAACTCCAAAAGCATATCCAAAAATGTATCCCAACATATCCCAACGTATCCTAAAACGTATTCAAAAACGTATCCTCGCGTATCCAGGCCATTTAAAAAAAAAATAGGATACTCTAGGATTCGCGTATCCGAGCGTATGCCGTACCCCATACGTGTCCAAAAAAATTCGCAACCTCCCAAGAGCATTCGTGATTTGTAGGTACGAGAATGGTGGGACAAAGAAGGGAAAAACTTAGTTTTTAACTCTAATAATATATTTTTTATTTTGTTTAGAATTTCAATATATTGTTTGACATTTAAATATCTGAGAACATGATAGACTCTCCCTTCCAAACTTCAAAACCAAATTTTGATATGTTTCAGGAACTACTGTTACCTTCTACACTTCAATCCCCAAAAGTTAGATTAAATCAATTAGAGATAATAAAACTTGCGATCAAAATATGTAAAACACTAATTTGTCAGAAGATTCAAACGTATTTTCAATGATTCGAAATGTGTAATCATCATACTTCTAAATTTTCATCGGGAAAATAATACCCTGATATCGTATATAAAACCCATGGTATATTGAGAAAGTAAACTAAAATGATACATAGAATATGAATTTAACATTTATTGGGCCACTTCATCTTATATTTTTACAAATTTTGTGTTTCCCTTATTTACAAAAATAAAGGCAAAAACTTTGCCAGATTTTGGTATTTCAAAATGAATTGGACTCTAAAAAGTTTCTCTGGTACCAAATCAGCCTCTCAATACAAAATCACAGGAATCACCTAAAATGGAAGGAGCGCGTGGAAACTCGTCAAGCAAATTCCACTGTAATGTTTCAGGAAGTAAAAACCTATAGCGCTTTTCTAATATATATTGATGTACACAATGGAGCAAGACATGTGCAATATAGCTTTTCTAATATATATTGATGTGCACAATGGAGAGAGACATGTGCAATATAGCTTTTCTAATATATGTTGATGATGTGCACAATGGAGCAAGATGTGCAATTGGGGCCTTGTGGAAAAGGATTTTTATTGTATTTAGTTTTATTATTCTATATTTCCAACAAGAATTGAGATTACTATTGAATACTAAAAAAAGATCATATCCCTTCCCTTCTTGGGTTTGTCTTTATCGAGTGTTATTTTGTTGTGTTTTCATCAAAATTTAAGCAGCATCTGATACAACTTAAAACGTTAAAATAGTAAACATCAGTACTTACCAATTTCCCAGACGTGTTATTTTTGCTGATGGAAATACATGTTTCAGCGCTGCAGGAACATTTCCAGAGAAGGCTGGAAGGACTGAAACACACATCTGAACAACATCAAGAGTATATCATCCATTTAAGGAAAAGAAGAAGAAAAGTGTATCCAATTTCATCGATGTTTAAAAAGGTGAAAGGTGGAGGTGAAACGTTTTGTCCAAGCGAGGTGACGTGTAAGCCTCGAGGCGCATTGATGAGCAATAAAATCACAAAATTACAAAATTATTGTAACATAACTCACTCAATATAACCAAAATAATATATAGTGTATTGCCATCACATTATCAGCAAATAAATCTAAAATCAACATCCCTCACGGAGAAGTGTGTGTATATATATAATTACGTAAAAAAATTGATATGCATATCATTGGAATATATGTGTGTGCCCGCGCGGTGCACGTGTCTTTTCCTAATAGAAAATTAATGATAAAAAAAAAATATATATATATATAGGGAGAGGTTAAGAAGTGAACATAAAAGATGAGCATTTTAATGAACCTTAACAAAAAAAACCACACCCAATCAATTTTAATTCATTTGTTGTAATTGGTCCGCGACAGCGGCAATGGACACGCGTGTGACACGCGCCAGCGGCAACGGACGTGCATGTCAAACAGGTGTATTAAAAAACATATGTATCACACGCGTGTCCGCTGGCGCGGACCAATTACAACATAGGAATTAAAATTGATTGAGTATTAGGTGTTTTTTTGTTAAGGTTCATTAAAATGTTCATCTTTTATGTTATATATATATATGCGTGGACAACGGAACTCGCGTAAATTAAAGATGGAAACGAAAATACCAAATAAACACTTCGTTCTTTCCTCTCCTTACCTCAAATAGCTTATGTTCTATATTAAGAAAAATCACTTTAATATGATTTGACCCCGTCAGCCCAAAAGAAGGAGGCTCCCAAAAAACAATTTAGAGCTCAACTGCTATGGAAGGAGAACGAACATATGCGAAGAAGAAGAAGAAGAAGAAGAAGAAGAAGAAAAGAAGAACGGAAGGAATGGTAATCTAAAAGGCACGCCTAGACAACGACTAGGCGCGAGGCACAGAATTGGTGCCTCACCTAAGGGCTAGGCAGAAAAAAGTGGACCTAGTGAAAAAAATGTCGTTTTTAAAAAATTTGTCGAGTTCTACATAGAAAGTACATAGTACTACAATAACATAGAAAAATAATAATATATATTGAGAGAGAGAGAAGATGGCTCCCATACGGGAACAACTTACGGCCTACTTACTAGAGCAACAAAAATGAATTCGTTTTGGGCTCTCATGTGAGCAAACCCAGTTAAACACTCAAAAATAAATACCAAAACATCTTCTCCATCTGTTTGCTCTCACATATCCAAGCCAAAATGAAGCCCTAGAAATGACCCAGCTACCCAAACCGATTTTGCTATGATTTTTTAATATACATTAAAAAAATTATGATTGTTATTTAATTGTGTCTCCCTACACTTTATAGAGTAATTATATTAAAGCGCATCGATAATATTTTTTTTAATTCATGAAAATGGCTAAAAAATTATCCGCAATCAACATTTGTAAATATAAGTAGAAAAATATTAACATGATAAATAAATCACTAACTTCAATTAAACAACAATCATAGTTTTTTTTAATTTATATTAAAAAATCATAACAAAATCGGTTTGGGTAGATGGGTTATTTCTAGGGATTTATTTTGGTTTGGATTTATGAGAGGAAAAAAGATGGATAAGATGTTTGGGTGTTTAACTGGGTTTGTTCATATGAGAGCCAAAACGACTTTGCTTTTGTTGTTCCCGTAAACTGATCATAAGTTGTTCCCGTATGGGAGCCATCTCTCTCTCTCTCTCTCTCTCTCTCTCTCTCTCTCTCTATATATATATATATATATATATATATATATGTGTGTGTGTGTGTGTATCTTATGTACGAATGTTGCTCTGTATATATATACAATTATTATCATCAGTTTTTTGCATAATATTTTTAAATTTTACTCAGTTGTATATCTACTACAACTACGATAGCATTAATTTTATGTATAATATTTATATTCTTTGTTTTAGGAATCAAATATCAATTGCACAAAATATATTTGTGTGCTATATTTATATTCTTTGCTTTAGTGTTAACAGTAATTTTTATTTGTATGGCACTTCAAAGAAATATTAGTAATGTTGAAAGTGCAGGGCTTTAAAGTATTATCATCAATGTTCATGTGTAAATCAATGTTCGATTCTTTGTAACATGAACTTCAAAGCATACTAGGTTGTGTGTGTTAAAAAAAAGAAGAAAAACGCCTATGCGGCCATCAGCCACCCCCGCCTACCGCTTTATAGAACACTGGGAAGGAAGGAGAGAAAAACTGTGTTTTATTTTTCCTGCACCTTGATGCCCCGTCTCACGCCTCACCTCAAGTCGCATTGAGTAATGCCTCACCTCCAGGCAAAATTTTCTCGCCTCGAGTGATTTTTTAACCATTGAATTTCATGCATACAGTAACTTTCTCAGTTCAACCGTTATTTTAAGAGTCGTGTTTCTTACTGACATTCTAATAGTTGTAAAAAGTGGTTCTTTGAGTTAGTTTAAATTTTTTTCAACATATGGTACCTGGAGTCATTCCGAGTTCATACATTCTAGCAAGAATTTTCTTCTGCAGTATAAGTTGCTGATCTAACCAGCTTTGTGGTAGTGGTCCACCCCATCTACAATTAAAATATAACGTTTAACTAAAATTAGTAGTCAAAAAGAAGAAGAATTAATCATCCAACAAAATGACAATGCCAATTAAATCCAGTCCTTCAAAATTTCAAGTCAGTTTGATGATGCTACAGAAGAACCTTAAAAAAGGTTTTTCTTTTTACTTTTCCCCCCTGAGATGATGCCGTAATTAGACATTAGACTTAACCCCCCGCATGTGCATCATCCCTCTTGTACCTTTGTGGAAACACAGGAAGTTCTCCACAAAACACAGGAACATGAAACTAAAAATCTTCATATCGCGCGATTTTGAATTAAAAGTTCTACTAGTAGAAGTCTTTCTTCCTCAAAATGCTAAGTGTAGGTCATTCTTCCTCGACAGAAAACTAAGAATTTTATATTAAAAGTTCTAAGTACAATTCATTCTTCCTCAAACTCATCGCCACCCTGAAGTGGGCCAGTGTTCCAAAGAATCAGACACATGAATTGACATATAAAGTCGGATGTCAATTTCTTGAAACTACACCATTAAGTTGGATTAGCAGGCTAAAAGCAAGATTGCTCGACTTAGAAATGCAAGTGATCATATTAAACATCAAGTCTATGGCTACAAGCTCACCGCTGCAAATTTCCCATACGTGACCATGCAAGAAAAGCAGGCCCTCCAAAGAAATCATTCAAATGTGAACTGCTAATATTGAAATTCTGCCAAGGAAAACAGTCATTTGTCAAAAGGCAAATCCATATACACTAAATCAAACATAAAAGACAAATATGTACAAAGTTATAATATTTCAGTTACTCTTGCAATCATGTGCACAAAATAAGTACAAGCATTCAATATATGAACACTGATATACGAAATAGAAGTTAAAAAATAATCTATGTAACATTACATTATAATGTAGAGACTGATTTTCATCCATATAGCAGAAATAAATAACCTCTTGACTCAAGAATGATAGGTCACAGAGGAAGGGATAGAATGCGAAAAAACAAGAGCATCACAAAGAAGTCAGAGGTGTTACCAATTGAGGATCATTGTCGCGTGTTCTAGGAAGCGTATGGGTTCGGTTTGAATTAAATGTGATCTAATGTATAATAAGGTAAAATGAAGTTCCAAGGTTATATGAATTTAGTTAAATTTCGTAGAATACACTCCTAGAATCAAATATAAATTAGGCCACCGAGTTGATACCTTCCAATTTTTATCTTTCTTACTAAATACTAAGTGAGCATGCAAGAATATGAAAATGCAACAAGAAATCACAACCACAACACGCCGATATACGAGGAAAACCCAAATGGGAAAAATCTCTGACGGTTAGGCCAAGATAAATCCACTACGAATACGGTTTTACAAAAAGACTCAAAAGATTTACAGACTAGACACAACAAGACCCGCCGATGCCGTCTTCTCTATCTCCGTCTGTAGTACGCGAAGATCCAACGCAGTGCACAACACTTGCCGTGTCTCGGTATCCACCGAAAGCCAAAAGGCCGTCTCTAATCAACACTCATGCGGAGATCCACCGCACCCAACCAAGATGAACAAATTGTAGGATGTGTATGGGGTTTTTGGTTCTTAAAATATGATCAAAAGATCACATAAATGTTGGAGACTATTTTGCAAAAAGGATATCAAGTATTGTTTTTGTTCAAGAAGTGTTCCTCAAATCATTTTTGTCCTCATAACAGTTATTTAATTGAAGGAAGCGGACAAAAACAGTTAAGGACTAAAAACTACCAAATTTAAAAAATAAAATAAAATAAAATAAAATAACCGGTCGTTAGAACGACGGCGTTTGAACGAGCTCCTAACGAGAATACAGAAAAATATGTAAAGGAAGTCGTTGGAAGGTCGTTTGAACATGCTCGTTCGAACGACATTATTATAACGAGACTTCGAACGACAATTCAGACAATTCTATAAAAGAACTCGTTCGAGCATGGTCGTTCAAACGACCTGGGCAATTTTCCAAAATAAAAATAAATTTTAAATGACTTAAAATTGATTTTAAAATTCCATCAAATGACATTTAATATAATTAAAAATTGTCTCCAACAACATAGATAATAGCCGGGTCATATACCTTCAACGATGATAAATGACTAACATACAATGACCCTAAATGTTTTGTTAGCTAATACTACAAATGGACTCAATTGGAAATTTGTCCTCACAAATCCCCCCCTTTGGCTATTCCAAGACAAAACATAAAATAAATAAAATACAAAAAAATGACTCTGAATTTGCTAAGCCAAGCCGTCAAGTCGATCCTAATGCCCATCCCCAAAACCCAAAAAAAAGGACAGACTGACCCGACTGACTACTAAGTTGCATCATTGAAAGTAAGCAAGAAGCTGGCAATAAGTGGCCAACACACATGAAACAACAAAAATATAAAAAACATGGGGAAATAAAGATTTAAATAACCAAATGTTTGAGGCTCCCTCTAAACATGTTCTCCTCCTTTTTGTCCGGAAAAGACAAAGGGATAGATCCTGCACCCCGACATATCTCAGAACGGCAGAGCTTCGCAAAATGTCGCATGAGAATGGAGTCTCTCCTAGCCTAAGCCTCATCGCGATGAGCCTACGCTCCTCTCGACGAGCCTGAGCCTCCTCGGCTCTCTCTCGGTCTTTCTGCATTATGCGAGTAAAAGCTCCTACAATAGAGCTCTATCCTGACGGCGCTAGATCTTCTACACCTGTATACGCACAAACCTGATATCCTCCGCCTCGGTAGGGGGGGACGACGAGAGGTAGAGGGTCTAGACTGAGCTGGAGTGGTAGAGGCGACGGAGTGAGATGACTCGGAGTGGGATGGAGTAGGCTGAGGAATGTCGCGAGGAAGGTGACCACGGGAACGACTTATGAAGGAGTTAGTAATATTCTGATAACCAGAGACAGGAACATTCTATGCAAGAAGGGGGCAACCTACCTCTAAACAATGACGAGTGACTATAACCGCATAGGGTAAAGCTTGCCGAACGGGACTAGAGGGAGATACGTGAACAGCCTTAAGAACACCAAAAATAAAACTGGGAAGATCTATGGAATCCCGAACGCTAATGGCGTACATCAAATTGACATGATCCCTCGAAATTTGAGTGTGGTTTGCACGTGAAAAAAGGCACGCACAAACGATACAATTGAGGATCAAAAAATCAGTGTTGAGGTGTTTATGGTAGATGATGGTGGTACCGGCCTGGAAAACACGACAAACAGAGTTCATAATAAGACGTAACTCAGGCCTGGTGACATTAGGCCAAGGGAAGGTGGGATTGGGGACACGAGGCAAACCTATGAGATGTGTTATAGAGTCAGGGGGGATGTTGATTTCCCTACCACGGACAATGGAGACTAAACCATGCTCAGTCACAAGCATACCAAAGAAAAATTCACGAATAAGATCGGAATAAATAGGGTCGAAAAGACTAAAGAGAGGATCCCAACCTAGGGTAGCAAGCCAGGTATAGACGCTAGTGGTGGAGAGTGAGGCTAGGTTGACTATTTCTCGCGAACAAAAGACCGGGTCGCGAATCCTTGGGTGTGGTACAGGGTATGATTTTCAAGTGTTCCCCAATGAAGTCGAAGGTTGGGTAATTGTATCTTCATCTGAGGAGGAATGTTCCTCATCGGATGACCCAATGCGACGAGAGCGTCAACCACGGTTAGCCATAGGGATGAGAGGAAGGATTACTACAACCTACCCATAAGTAAACACCAACCAAACTGCCACAACACCAATAACACAAACAAAACCAACAAAATCCCATGCTCCGTTATCAACAAAAGGAATAGGAATATATATAAATAGTGCATAAAAAAATTAAATGCTAATCCATGAAATTCTATGACTAAAAAAATGAAACTTTTTAAGAAAATGTCAAAAGAATTCATGAGATAACATTTAATAGGGGCAAAAGAAGAAATTTATATAAAAAAAATTATACGAATGAAAATATACACATAATATAGCCCCAACAAGGATAAATTGAGTATATATGAAGTGGGTAAGAAGATTAAAACTCAAAGGTGTTAAAAAGTGAAAGTAATACCCAAATCAGATACATGCTCAACCAAATACTAAAGAAAATGAAAGGGAAAAAAGAAATACCTGAACCCAAATCGTTGAGAGAATATGGCTGTAGAAAATGGGTGCTAAGTGGTGGAAATGGGAAATGGAGTTTAAAAGTGAAGAAGATGGAGGAGAGTCGTGTGAATATTGAGAGAAATGCGCGAGAGTGGAGAGAGTGGTGAGAGGGAAGATGAGAGATCGTGGGGAAATTTGGAAAGAAAGAAAAGAAGTTGTCATGAAATGGCAGAAAGAGAGAACCAAACCGCCCAAAATAACGTCCGGTCGTTCCAACGAATTTGAAAAGTCAGTTCGAACGATGTCGTTTGAACAAAATACGGACAATAATCGAACGAGAATGCAGAAGATTATGGGCCAAAAGTCGTCAAAATCTCGTTCGAACGACGGTCAAACGACTTTCGAACAAGAATACAAAAAACCTAGGCTTAAAATCATTTGAAATCTTGTTTGAACGAGAACACGACCTCTAAAAACACTATAAAGACCAAAAAAATGCAAAAATAAAAGGTATAAAGGCCTGAAAAGGTTAGAAACCCATAAAAGTTGATTTTCTCAATTGTCCTAGGTAGTGTGGACATATCCGAACCGTGGAAGCGGCATGAAGGGGTGTGAACAATGCGAGTGAGAGCATTACCTATGACAATGCACAAGAGCAAAATGCCAAACAATATTATTAACACAATATACACTCACATATGCCTTGTGACAATAAAATGGAATACAATTGGACACTGCCCACAAAAACAAAAATGCCTAGAAGATTTATGATTCTCGGGCCAATAGCGTCACATAAAGAAAGCAATATAGCGATGTAATGTGCAAACCCATTGATCTTCAACCTATGCCTCCCATCAATATTAAATATTCTTTTGAATTCTTACTTTTGAAAGATCAATCATGCTAAACTATATTTGCCTTGGTCACTTTTTTCAATGCCACACTTTTTTAGCCCCTTTTTCTTTTTGCAAATGGAGGCTATTCACGCAAAAACAATTTGTTTTTCGCAACCCGAGTCCATTGCTAAACAAAGCTTAACCGGACGAATATTCTTTTATTTTTCCAAATCCGGGCAATGGTTTTACATGCACAAAATCGATTGCTTATAAAATGGTGACAAAATTGATAAGACAACACCGTACTTCACCTAGCGTATGCAAAGTGACGTAGACATCCTCAAGATTCCGTGAAAAGTGTGTGCAAGAAGGACAAATATGTGAGGTAATCATAGAATAATATACCATAAATGCGCACAAGCAAGACGAAGTCCGGACTAGCTACTCATCAAAGGCCACATGAACATGGAATGAAATAGTGATCCGCAAACATCATGCACATAACCTATATGGACAAAAGTTTTATGAAGGCCTTTCTACACAAAAAAAAAATGAAAAATAATTTTTTAATTTTTTGGAAAATATATGTACAAAATATAATCTAGTTCATATGTATATAGATAAACATGATGCTCAACCTAAACTAGATGAACGACTCCGAACTCAATCAATGGAGCAAACCTCAATGGATTTCCTAAGGTTTTCAAATCTAGGGGCATATAAAGGTTTGGTAAAGATATCGGCCAATTGATGATCGGTGCCTACAAAGCTTAAGGAAACGATTTTCTTTTCAACTAACTCTCGAATAAAGTGTTCTCGAATCCTAATGTGCTTTGTTCTAGAATGTTGAACAGGATCTCGGAAAATATGGATTGCACTCGTATTGTCACAATAAATAGTCATTGTGCTGTCACAATAAATAGTCATTGTGCCTTGTGGTATACGGTAATCCTCCAACATATGTTTCATCCAAATGAGTTGAGTGCAACAACTTTCGGCGGTTATGTATTCGGCCTCAGCCGTGGACAAAGAAATGTACTTTTGTTTCTCGCTCATCCATGAGACAAGTGCACTAGCAAAATGGAAACAACTGCCAGATGTGCTTTTACATCCATCAACATCTCCTGCCCAATCGGCATCCGAATACGCTGATAGACAATCATTAGTGTTGAAGGAATACCAAATCCCAAAAGACAGGGTCCCACTAACATATTTAATAATACGCTTAATGGCAAGTAAATGAGACTCTTTTGGGCGGCTTAATATCGGGCACAAACTCCTACACTAAAAGAAATATAAGGACGACTAGCGGTTGAGTAAAGTAAACTACCTCTCCTACTCCTAAAAAGAGTGTGCTCTACATCCTTTCCTAATGTGTCCTTACTAAGTTTAACAGAAGGACTCATTGTAGCACATGCATGTTAGGCGGATTCTAAAATTAAATTTCTTCACAAGATCTTTAGCATACTTGGTTTGGGACAAAAATATCCCGCAATCGAGTTGACGCACTTGAAGACCTAGGAAGAAAGTGAGTTCGCCGACCATACTCATCTCAAAGTTGAGTATGTTTATCACATGTGGATCCGAAAGCTATGTCGTCGACATACACTTGGGGAACTAAGATCGCATTCTCATCTCGACGAACAAATAACGTCATATCTACTCCCCCTCTCGAAAAGCAGCGAGAAAGGAGATAAGAAGTAAGTCTCTCATACCAAGCACGGGGTGCGTGCTTCAAACCATATAGAGTTTATTTCAAATAGAAGGCATGATTAGGATACTTAGGGTCCTCAAACCCTTTAGGTTGTTCCATATAGACTTCCTCCCGAAGAATGTCATTTAGAAAGGCAATTTTGACATTCATTTGATAAAGTTTGAACTTAAGATGACATGTTATGGCTAGTAAAAGACGAACGGACTCTAACTTAGCAACTGGAGCAAAAGTCTCATCAAAGTCAACACCTTCAATTTGGGTATATCATTGGGCAACTAACCTAGCTTTGTTACGAACAATAACACCATTTTCATCCAATTTATTTTTAAAAATCCATTTGGTACCAATGACGTTAGCATCACTAGGCCGTGAAACTAATTCCCAAACATCATTTTTCTGAAATTAAAGCAACTCTTCTTGCATGGCATTAATCCAATATTCATCTTTTAGTGCTTCTTTGAAATTTTTAGGTTCGATTTTAGAGGTATAACACAAATAAGTAATCTCATTTACTAATTGCGCCCTATTCTTGACACCTAATTTGTGATTCCCAATAATTTTGGAAGGGTCATGACTTTTATGAACCTAGGGAGATGGATCTTTTTTCTCAATTGTGAGGTCCACCGAGTCATTATGAGACTCAATGTTTTCAACACCGGGAGGTGCATCACACTCACAAGAGAAATCTTCCTCATCATCAACAAATGTAGTTGGAGCATCATCTTTTATGACAACATTTATTGATTCCATAACTTTAGAACTCACCAAGTTGTAAACTCTAAAAGCTCTACTATTTTATAAATGAGTAATGCTACATACCCCAAATAACTCCCCCAAGCCTCCCTCAAAATGACTTGGGCTTTGTGCCCTGGCGAGACCCGCACCACATGGCAATAGATAACAGGCAAGTGGAAGAATGACATGGCGTCCACATAGGATTTGGGGGAGATTTGGGGGAGTTGTTTGGGACTCAAAGTATTTTCCTTTTGTGAATATCCTAGGAAAATACCTTCAACACTCCTCGAGTCGAATTTACCTAGAAGCTCTCTATCCTTAAGGATGTCACACGGACTCCGAAAGACTCTAAAATAGGCTAGGTTGGGTTTCTTGCCGGTCCATAATTCATATGTCATATGGAGTTTTATTAGTATTGGGACACAAGTATACCCTATTCACGGTGTGACAAGCGGTGCTTCCCGCTTCCGCCCAAAACCTACGAGGCACTTTCCTACCAAGGAGCATGGACCTTATCATTTCTTGGATCGTTCGATTCTTTCTCTCAACTATACCATTTTGTTGTGGAGTTCGAAAGGCCGAGAATTCATGCTTAATTCCAACTTATCACAAAAAGCATTCACATCGGATTCTTTAAATCCAGTTCCATTATCACTTTTAAACCGGTTTATGGTGACACCATGTTGATTCTGAAGGACTCGACATTTAACCGTTAGAAATTCAACAGCATCGGACTTTTCTCTTAGAAATCCTACTATAGAATATCTCGAAAAGTCATTTACCATCACTAAGATATATCTCTTTCCTCCTATACTCTCGGTACGAGTGGGACTCATAAGGTCCATGTGAATCAATTCTAAGACACGGGATGTGGTTATAAAGTTCAACTTCCTATGAGGGCTCTGAATTTGCTTTCCTAGTTAACAAGGTCCGCAAATTGAGGAGGTTGGTTTTCCTAAGGATGGTAAGCCTCGAACTAGGTCTTTCCTCACAAGACGATCAAAATCTCTAAAGTTTACATGACCTAACCGTTGCCAAAGATCGGCAGATGAGACCGTGGCACTATTGCAGACGAACGAAGACTTTGAAACGATTCCATAACAATTATCACTAGTCCTCACACCTTGTAAAATAGCCTCACCCGATTTATCATAAATGGTGCACTCCAATTGGCTAAACTTAACGTCAAGGTTTTCGTCGCATAACTGGCTAATGTTTATCAAATTAGTTTTAAGTCCATCAACATAAAGAACATTTTCTAGTTTTGGAAACCCAGAAATTTCAATGGTGCCTCTACCCACGATTCGAGATCTACTCCCATCGCTAAAGGTGACTTTACCATTTTTATAGTTTTCACGAGTGGTAAAAAGATATTTATCACCTGTCATGTGTCTTGAACATCCACTATCAAAATACCATTGGGAGGTATTTTGAGCCTTAAAAGCAACATGAACAACAAAAACCTTCTTGGTCTTATCTTTCTTAACCCAAGCTTCAGTTGCTCTTCCCTTTGTTGACTCTAGTCTTTTGGATGGAATCATTTTCTTGGGCCTGGAGAACCTTAGAAACTCTTCCATTAAACCTTTGGATGTGTTGACTTGATACACAACTTGGTGTTTAAGGCTAGCTAAGAAGCTATAGTGTGGCCTAGGAGTTGTGAAATAGGAATTCTTCCCAAGCTTGTAACAAAAATTTCTAACATGATCCCTTTTGTGACAATAAGTACAAACATAGGGTTGATTTGGAGTCACTCTCATAGGTTGCTTAGGTTGGCTCTTCTTAGGTGGGTTAGGTTTAGGAGGGTTTATTTTGGTAATAAACTTAGCTACAGGTTTGGATCATGGTTCAAAGTCTCGGTATTGGTACCGGTATTAGACACCCGATTTTCAACTCGGTCACGATGTCGCGGTATCGGGCGATACGCAAAGATACGCTATTTAGAGAGCACAAACAATTTCGAAAAAAATATAGAAAATTTAAAAAAAAAAAATAAGATTAACAATGTGGCCAATGAGATATGTTCAAAACCATCCTTTAATATGCATTGCATTGTACAATTGATTATAATGAAGTGCGGCGGACTTGTCAGATTCAATATGCCATAATAAATCAATATTAATACTGAAAATAATCTAATGACGCATTTTTTTTAGAATACTAAACATTATTCGTACAACACATTACTTTTAGGAATTATAAAAATTTCTAAACATTTTTTAAAGAGTTTTATACATTTTTTGTATAACACATTAAATTTAGGAAATTTTAGAAATTCTAAACATTTTTTATGTACAACACATTATTTTCAGGAATTTTTAGAAATTCTAAACAATTTTTTTAAGAATTCTAAACATTTTTTGTAAAACACATTAATTTTAGGAACTTTTATAAATTTTAAACATTTTTTTAATTAGTCTAAACATAATTTGTACAACATATTATTGTTTAGAATTTTTAGAAATTCTAAGCATTTTTATAAGAATTCTAAACATTTTTCATACAAAACATTATTTTTAGGAATTTTTTGAAATTCTGAATTTTTTTTAATTAGTCTAAACATAATTTTCAGAAATTCTAAATATTTTTTTAAGAATTATAAACATTTTTTGTACAAAACATTATTTTTAGGAATTTTTAGAAATTCTAAACATTTTTGTAAGAATTCTAAACATTATTTGTACAAAACATTATTATTTAAAGTATTTTTTGAAATTCTAAACATATATTGTACAACGCGGGGCGGACTTCCTTGCTCCCAACCAATATCTAGTTTAAGAGCTACAAAATAAAGAGGAAATAAATGTTATTTTTTAAAGAGGATGCGAATGTTATTTTTTAAAGAGGATGCGAATGTTATTTTTTACAAAAAAAATTATACAAATACTATTTTCTTTAAAAGAGAATAGGAATGTTATTTTTTTTTAAAGTGGATACGAATGTTATTTTATTTAATAATGTTTTCTAAAAAAAGAGGATACGAATGTTACTTTTTTACATATATTAGTATAAAAAAAGAGGATGCGGATGTTAATTTTTTTTACAAATGTAGATTTTTTTTAAAAAAAAAAGATACAAATATATATATTTTTTAAAAGAGGACATTAATGTTCATCAACTAACGTTTTTTAACAACAAATTTTCACAAACTTTTTCAGTTTTTTTTATCAAAACACTTCTCTTTTTTAACAAAATACTTTGTTCTACGTAACAGGGTACAAAACAAAGTGGATAAAAGGGGCCTGACACAAATAAAAAACAAATAGTATTTAGAAGGATAAAACAGTAGTCTCTTGAAGGGTTTTCAAAAGAGGCGTAAGGGTAAAAACAAAAGTAGGCGTTAGGGTTTCTTGCTTATGACAAAGAGGAGATTATTTCGGCAGACTAAGAAGGAAGAAGAAGCAACTTTTCTATGCGTGTGAATTAAATCAGAAGGAACTTTCATAGGTAAAAAAAACTTTTTTTCTCTTAATATTAGTCCATATCAGAATGGCATCACTTCTTTTCTACCCCGGACCAATATCAAAACGACACTTTTTTTTCATAAAAAGAGTAAATCTCGCCCGATATCTTGGTTAAATCTCGGGTTCGGCCGATATCTCGGGAAATATCTCGGATTCGCCGAGATATCGCGATATTTAACTGATCCAGTTTTTTTTTTGAATCGCGACTCGAATTCGGATCGCTGGGCCTTGAGACCGAGTCAACTCGACCGAGACTTTAAACAATGGTTCGGATTTAACATTGGATGACTCACCATCTTCATATCCTATACCCTTTCTCTCTCTTTCTTTTTTTTTTTGTGACGGAAGGTAATCCCCGCGCCAGCTTGCGCGCACCTCGAGACTAATCCCTTCGCCCCGAACAAGGCTTACTATAACAGGAGTTTTTAATTCCTGCGATCCGTGGCCATCTGCGAGACTCAAACTGGCGACCTCTGGGGAGCAAACCCAAGGTCTAACCAGCTGAGCCATACAACATGGTTTATACCCTTTCTCTCTTGGTAACCTTTCTCCTTATAACCCAAAACTGGACCTAGGAATAACTTTCCCAATCTTCATGAATTATCTTCTACTGTAACTTTGACTGCGCGAGAGGACTCGAGATCTTTCTCAAGTTACAATTTTTGCTTCAAGAGTTTTTCTAATCTCCATGGATTCATGAGATCTTTGTTAACACGAGCTAAAGAGTCAGTCAAATCACATTTTTCCTTACCTACCAAAATAAGCTTCTCAGAGAGAGAAATCTTAATCGCCTCGAGTTGACTAACTAAAACCTCCTTCTCATTTAGGCTTTTCAACCCTTTTTCTAAAGTCAACACCTTAAAAGTTAACATCTTATTTATCTTTTGAATATGCATAGACTCGGTGTACAACTCAGAATAGGCAGATTGCAATTCACTCACATCTACATCACTCTCATTTCCTTTTTCATCGCTACCTTCTGAGTGAGTGGATACAAACCTCAAGATCATGCTCAGAAATGTCAACACTAGGATGTGACTCACTTGAAGCACTAGTATGACTTGCCATAAAGGCAATGAAGTTGTTTCCAGAAGGGACGGAATCATCGGAGTCCTTAGACTCGATCTCACTGTCGCTAAGAGTTGCATTATAAACGGCCTTTTATTTACCTTGTCTCTTAAGCTTAGTAGGGCATTCATACGCTGTATGACCTCGTCCTTCACACCCAAAACATCTCTCTGAATCATCCTTTTTAAAGTTATCTCTTTTAGAGTTGTCATTTTTAAACTTCTTTTGATCCTCATTATTAAAACTTTTACTTGCCATTTTTTTGTTTTTCTCAAATTTAGGTTTTTCAAATTTTGAGTTTCACTTTTTAAACTTGAGAAATTTTTTTAATTTTTTAGCTAATAAAGCCATATCATCAGGATCCATATCGTACTCCTCGGATTCAGACACTTCTTCTTTCTTAACTTTTAAAGCTACTCACTTATCTTTCTTTTTGTTATCTTTAGGAAACATGTCTAATTCATATGTTTGGAGATCACCTACAAGATCCTCGAGTTTTAGAGAATCGAACACTCCTAAGGAATTAAGAACCGTGACTTTCGAAATGAACCGACTAGAGAGCGATCTAAGAATCTTCTTAACTACTCGACTTTCAGGGGATTTTATCACCTAAGTTGAAACATGAATTAACAATATCAGAAATGCGGGCATAAAATTCATCAAATGTTTCACTTTCTTTCATGGTGATAGTTTCAAATTGAGTGGTTAAATTTTGAAGTTTAAAAGCTTTATCCGCACTCATTTCCTCATGAGTAACTTAGAGAATGTTCCGAGCCTCCTTTGAAGTTTCACAAGTCATGATACGACGAAACTCCTAAGGAGTAACAGCATTAGCAATGCATTTAAACCTTTAGAAGTAAAATTGCACGATTTTAACACATCCTCACTCCATTCCTCTACAGGTATTAAAACAGTTTCTCCTTCAACAATAACAGAAGGGGTGGACCACCCTTTTTCAACAGCAACCCAAACACGTTCATCAATTGATTTTAATGCATATTTCATACCTGTTTTCCAATGGACATAGTTAGTTCCATCAAACATAGGTGGTCTATTCGACGAAAAACTCTCCATATAACCTCTAGGATTCATCTAAATAACTTTTAAAAACTTGCTCTGATACCTATTTGAAGTTCCAATGTTATATGAATTTAGTTAAATTTCGTAGAATAAATTAGGCCACCGAGTTGATACTTTCCAATTATTATCTTTCTTACTAAATCCTAAGTGAGCATGCAAGATTATGAAAATGTAACAAGAAAGCACAACCACAACAGGCCGATATACGAGGAAAACACAAATGGGAAAAACCTTGGATGGCTAGGCCTAGACAAATCCACTAAGAATAAGGTTTTACAAAAAGACTCAAAAGACTTACAGACTTGACACAACAAGACCAGTTGATGCCGTCTTCTCCACCTCCGTTTGTAACCCAACAGGATGAACAAATTGTAGGATGTGTATGGGGTTTGGAGTTCTTAAAATATGATCAAAAGATCACATAAATGTTGGAGACTATTTTGCAAAAAGGATATCAAGTTTTTCTTTGAGTTCAAGAAGTGTTCCTCAAATCATTTTCATCCTAATAACAATTATTTAAGAGAAGGAAGTGGACAAAAACAGTTAAGGACTAAAAACTACCAATTTTTAAAAAAAAATAACGAGTCGTTCGAACGACTTAACAATCTCGTTCGAACAACGACGTTTGAACGAGCTTCTAACGAGAATACAGAAAAATATGTAAAGGAAGTCATTGGAAGGTCGTTTGAACAGGCTCGTTCGAAACACATTGTTTGAACGAGACTTCGAACGATAATTCAGACAATTCTATAAAAGAACTCGTTCGAATGTTGTTCGAACGACCTAAGCAATTTTCCAAAATAAAAATAAATTTTAAATGGCTTTAAATTGATTTTAAAATTCCATCAAAAGACATTTAATATAATTAAAAATTGTCCCCAACAACATAGAAAATAGCCGGGTCATATACCTTTGGGAAAAATAGCACTTGGAATTGGATTGGTGAGAGATGAAAGCCCGGATGCTCAAAATCTTCAACAATGATAATGACTGACACACAATGACCCTAAATGTTTTGTCCAACGAAATTAGCTAATACTACAAATGGACTCGATTGGAAATTTGTCCTTACATAAAAAATGATGAGTTGAGATTTAATACAGGATATAGCCCTTGATTGAGTACTTGCACATATTATAGCAAAAGGGAAAAAAATCAGTATATTACTATAGCCCATGTCAGATATGCCTTTGCCTTTTGAAAAAGTCCCATTCACGTGAACCTAAAATCATAGAGAACTGCTATGTTGACCTTATTCCCAAATAGGAATTTGCAACATGAAATGAAAAACACATTTTTTTCTTGCAAGCATGACATCAGAGACACATAAGCTAAAATGGAGAGAGAGAGAGGGGGAGAGAGAGAATACCTGAAAAACTTTTTGCCAAATAGCTTCTTGTCCAGTGAATGCCAAAGGCAAATTGACACCCTGCAGAGCCATCCAATCGATCTCCTGTTCCCATCTTTCCCAGTCCCACCAAGCAGATGAATCTTTCAAAAGCATAAAAAGAATAAAGGAAGAAAGACAAACCTTTTCATAACATAGTTTAAAATTTTAAACCAACATGAATCAAACTAGGGACAAAAATAAAAATCGAAAATGAAGCTTACAGCTAGATGTAACAGCATTTTGGTAGTAGTTCCAAGGAACAGGTCTCTGTATTAATACTCCAGTATCTTGGACACGAGGGAGAGAGCCTGACTTAGGTACTGATGATAGTTGTGCACCACCAGTTTTATTCCATGATATGTGTGCTCCACACCACTGCTTCAAGTACCAATGCAGACCGGCCAAAAGCTCCACACCGGTGACCCCACTAATTCTATTTACGAAGGTGTATATGTTAACAAAGATTCACTGGATTACTTATTAATGCTAATTTACAATGTACTTTATAAAATTGTGTGCAAGAAAACATAATGTATAGGAAATAAATTAACAAGGCATGCAAAATTTGCAATAAGTTATTACTAATCAGTGGTTCAGCATTTAACCAAACCCCACTCCACCTTGCTGAATTTAGAAAACAAACTTTCAACAACTTCAAGTAGGACATATCATAGCATTTTGAACTCGAGACACAAGCATAAATGAATCAAGAGACATGGTTGAGTAAACGACAAGATAATTATGAGCAAGACACGTCCCTTAACTGCCTATTCATTCTGGTGGAGCACAAGTTCAACTGAACCTTATGAGCATCTTGGAGATGATATATTTCTAGATTTAATACTGTTTGGGAAGTCAATTAACTATCTTGTCTGAAAATTCAGCGTTTTCATTTAGGGAAAAAAATTCCATGGGGCTTGTTGGAGCTATTTTAGCCGAGTTAAAAGCCCCATTTGAGACATGTTAAGGGAAGAAGGGTGAGAGAGAGAGAGTTCCATTGTATTTTGGAATTCTCGAGTGGGGGTTTCAACATTGTATTTCTGAGTTCTTGAGTGAGAGTTTCAACATAGACTGTAACATTTTTCTCCATTCTCATAGTGCGGAGACTGCTCCTCCCCTCCCGTGGACGTAGCCCTAGTTGGGTAAACAACTTAAATCAATGTGCCTTGTTTGTTTGTTTGCTTCACTTTCATTTATGATCTTTATTTCCTTCATAGATTGCTTTGTTATTGCTTTGGTTGATCAAGGTCACACAATTGTTTGACAAAATCATTGCGTAAGTTTTGTGGCCTTTGTTGGGCTTTTCAGGTCACTAATTCCTAATGAATGAAACTACACATGTTTGGGATGATGGTATTTGTTGGAATGTGTATGTTACTTATCTAACTGACTATAAGGGTAATTTGATCTCCCAATATATTTCTTCCTTTGTATAAATATAAGCCCCTAAACTTGTAGGGGCCTTAATTGAATTCTATCATTCTAGTTGGAATCAGAGTTAAAAACAAAAAACAAAAAAGACCTGCTGCCCGGTTCCTTCTTCTGCCAAAACCCCTCACCTTCCAACACCTCACCTTCCTCACCCCAGCCACTCCCCCCCACCTCCGGCCACCACCACCTGCTCCGCAAACCCTAGGCGACCAAACCCTAGGTTGCGCAGTCCCTCTATGGCCAGCCCCTCTGTGCACACCCCACACCCCTAGGGTTTGGGTTCCAACTTCAAGCTGCCTAGGGTTCAGATTTTTTGAGCGGTTTTCTGAATTTTTGGAGCCGATTACTCGTGACTAAAGAGAATCTTATTATCTACCTATGATATGGTAGATTATTGGTACGATTTTTAATCATTTGGAGCAGCACACTTTTATGGGTATTTGAAGTTCTTTCTTCATTGATTGTATGCAATTGAAGATATACTTCACTCATTCTTCTCTTGTGATCTAGAGATTTCTTTGTTGCTGCTCCGTTAATTTTTTGGTGGCCATGTGACTGTATTTGTGGACTGTTTCTTGTGTATTTCTTTGAGTAATTGTTATTACTTGTGAGCTCATAATTATTGGTGTTATTGCTGATTTCGTGAACAATGTCTGACGGGAGAATTGTCGAGGTAAAGAACCCATCATTTGATTTTATGACCACTCACCATGCACCCTCACAAAAAGACACGACTAAGTTACTTAATGATCGGAATTTTTTGTCGTGGGCTCGATCGTTGCGTTTATGCCGTAGTACAAAAGGCAAAATTGATTGACTTCTTGGGAGATCCCAACGCCGAAGGAATCTGATCCAACCTTTAGTCAATGGTTTGTTACCAATTGCACTATTCTGGGATGGATGTTCAACTCTATGGAGTCGAGTATTTATGAGATTTTTAAGTTTTACGAGTCTGTTCCGCTCTTATGGAAGGGTATGACTGCTATGTACTCTCAATCACACAATGAGGTTCGGGTCTTTGAACTGTGTAATAAGATATCGCATGCCTGTCAAGGCAATGATTCAATTTTAACATTTTATAGCTATCTAACTTAGGGATGGAAGGAGTATGCTTTGTATCGTCCTTTAGCTGACATAGTGGGTCTTACCGCGCAGGCTGCAAAGTCACTTGTAACTCGGGAAGAGAAGCAAAAGGTTTACCAGTTCTTGATGGATCCTAGGACTACTTTTGAGCTTCCTCGGACACAGATTTTGAACACTTCACCCCTTCCTCCACTTGGCGAAGTGTATGCAGTGTGTGAGAAGCATGAGCGACTCCTCAAGCTTATATCCCCATCTGCAGTGATATTTGAGTCTCCTTCAGCAGCTAATCAGATGGCTTTCGTAGCCAATACAGGGAATCGGTAAATGGGTTCTTCTTTTGCTCCGTCTTGGGGTACACGTCCTGAAAAAAAGAAAATGGTATGTGAACATTGTGGTAGAGAGGGGCATGTAAAGCTCACCTGCTTCAAATTGTATCTTGAGTTGAGAAATAAGAAGGGTAGAACTCATATAGTTGTCGTTGCTGAAGGTCCCACTGATTCTCATTTCTCTACTCCTGATGATCTGAATGCCATGATTGAGCAATCCGTTAATTCCAAGTTGAATGGGATTTTCATTTGTTGGGTAATCGTCCTGCTAGTAGGCCTACTACTATGACTGCATCCTCCTCAGGTACTCCTCGAGCATACTGTGCTCACACAATTGACACTCCTTCTACTTGTGTTATGGATTTTGGTGCTAGTGATCATATGATGGGTGAGAAGGATCTTTTTACTTCATCTACTCAAGCCTTCCATAAACATGTTCAGCTTGTTGATGGGAGCAAAGGCAAGATATGTCTCTCTACGGACATTACTTTATACACAGTTTTACTTGTACCTAATACCGCTATGAACTTATGATCTGTTAATCGTTTAGCAAGAAGTTTTAACTGTGGTATTGTTTATTTGTCTGATTGGTGTTATCTTCAGGGAGGATTTTCGACAGGGGATATGAGCGCAACTCATGCAGGAGCATAGGGATATAGTCGTCTTTTTAGCATTTATTCTATTTTTTTCCTTTTGTATCCCTTTAGTATAATTAACTATTGAGCCCCTTATTGTATCACTTTTGCCATTTTGAGATTGAAAAACTAGAGAGATAAATAATAAACCCTCTTCATTTTCCATGTTGTTGTTGTTGTTGTTGTTGTTTAGATAACTTCTTTTTTTTATGCTTACGCACCCTAGTTTGCATCAAATTGATATCAGAGCATGGTTTGTTCTTGAATCAGCCATGTTTATTAAAGATTGGGACTCAAATTGGGTTCACCCGGATGACTTTCAACCAAACCCTAATCAAATGACACCGCTTTCAACCCCCACCAAGGATGGTGTCCCACTAACACCAACCACTGGCCGAACCACCCAATTGAAGCCCCGGAATTATTATCCCAACCCGGATCAGACTTGTAACCTACCGAAAAACCCTAACGCACCATCTGAAACCCTAAAACGTATCGTCGCTGCTCCAACCTTTCCAAAACCCACCGGTTATAAAACCCCACCAGCCGGTTACCCCCTATGAAGTCCGATAGCTCAGAACCAAGGTCAAACGGCCCAGTCCCATGTTGCCTAACCCTAAATCCACCGGAGGAGAGGACTGAAGCCTTGGAGGCTCCTGCCGAGGGTTCCGGACCAAAAAGATATGTTGATCCTCATCTGATTGCGTCGGAATACCCCCAAGAACCAACCGAATCCTGCTGTGATGTTGTCAACCCAAAGACCCAAGCGGTTCAGCCCCAATATGGATCCAATCCAACCATGACCCAAGTTGAAGACTCCAAATCAGAAATTAAAACCAAGAATGACTCAAATACAAACCCTAGTCAATTTCCACAACACAAAATCAGTTCCAAACCCTATATTTACCCCATTCCCAAGAAACCCTAACATCTATACCTCCTAAAAATCCTAACTCTCCGTATACAAAGGGTGTGCCTTTTGGGGCATCCTACCCATTCCACCCAATGTGCCCTTATCCACTGCTCAATCCATGTGCCGTTAACATGACTCTTTTTGCATTCTCAAGCAAGGCTCGCCGATGTCTCTACCGCCTATACTCACACCGTTATGATTACGACTTCAGTGAACACCCAATCACCTCCTCCTAGTGATGACACATGGCTCCGAACGAGTATTTTTTTTACTCGTTGCACCGCAAAAGGGAGGCTATGCACGGTGATTATTGACGGAGGAGCTAGTGATAATTTGATAGCGCAAGAGATGGTAGATAAACTAAAGCTTCCCACGGAGTTATTGGCCATGTCATGCCATATTGGATGGTTGGGTAGCAGAGCCACACTTACCCCTAGTCGACAGTGTCGAGTGGCTTTCTCCATCGGGGACTATCATGACTAGATTCTGTGCACCGTGGTTGATATGCGGGTATGCCACCTGCTTTTGGGGAGGTCATGGCAATTTGATCACCGTAGTACGCATGATGGTCGAGCCTACACTCATTCATTTACACATGGGGGGGCGGGACTTTCTCCTTCGCCCCATGCGACCATTTCCGATGTCTCGACCTTCTGCCCTAGTAGCTTCACATGAGGAGTTAGCCACCGAGGCCGCGGAGACAAGATTGTGTTATGCTCTTATTAGCCCCATCACCACCCCAGAGACATCTGTACCACCGTGTGTCCAGAGTTTCTTGGTTTCTTTTAGTGATGTGTGCACACCCCCAGATGATCTTCCTCCTCTCCAAGATATACAACATGCTATTGATTTTATCCCTGGGGCGCAGCTCCCCAACCTTCTTCACTATCGTATGTCGCCCACGGAGCACGCTGAGTTACAGAGACAGGTCACTGAGTTATGTGACAAGGGTTATATTCGGGAGACCATGTCTCCTTGTGCAGTCCTCGCACTACTAGCACCCAAGAGGACGGGAGTTGGCGCATGTGTGTGGATAGTCGCGCCATTAATAAAATTACGGTAAAATATCGGTTCCCAATTCCCCGACTTGAGGACATATTGGACCAACTCCATGGGGCGACAATATTCTCCAAGTTAGACTGAAGAGTGGCTACCATCAGATACGTATGAGACCGGGTGATGAATGGAATACCGCATTTAAAACCAAGGATGGACTTTACGAGTGGACAGTAATGCCTTTTGGTTTATCCAACGCCATCCACGTTCATGAGGGTGATGACCCAGATTTTGAGTCCTTTCTTGGGTAAGTTCGTCATGGTCTATTTTGATGATATTCTGATTTATAGTCGGTCCAAAGAGGAACATTTGAGACATGTGACTCAGGTTCTGGAGGTTTTACGAGCAGAACGTTTTTTCCTCACATTGAAAAAGTGCGCTTTCATGGTTCCATCGGTGACTTTCTTAGAGTATGTAGTATCGGGAAATGGCATTCAGGTGGACAACGCCAAGATCCAAGCAATTGTGGATTGGCCCACCCCCACTTTGGTGACTCAGGTGCGCAGTTTTCATGGGCTTGTTGGGTTCTATCGATGATTCATAGCGGGATTCAGCACTGTTATGGCCCTGATCACGGATTTTATGAGCACTTACTCGAGCGCAGAGTTTAGGTGGACTGAGGAGGCTGAGCGGACCTTCACACGTATCAAGGAGTTGATGATGACTGCTCCTATCCTCTTCTTACCGGAATTTAATCAGTTGTTTGAGCTGTCTAGTGATGCTTGTAAGACAGGGGTAGGTGTTGTCTTAAGTCAGAATGGGAAGCCCATTACGTTTTTTAGTCAAAAATTGACAGGAGCGGCCTTACACTACGTATGACTTGGAGTTTTATGCGGTTGTGAAAGCCGTGAAGTTTTGGTCCCCCTATCTCCTACATAAGGAGTTCGTAATTAAATCCGACCATGAGGCCTTACGATTCCTCCATAGCCAAAGGCGTGTTAGCGACAGACACGCTAAGTGGACATCCTATCTTCAGCGTTACACTTTCCACCTTCAGTACAAACCCGGAAAGGAGAACATGGTAGCAGATGCACTTAGTCGGCGCGCGCATGCTATAGTGGCTTTGCGGAGTCAAGTTTTTGGATTCAATGAGACTCGGGACCTCTACCCGACAAATGTGGATTTAGGACCCATTTATGTCGCTTGCCAGCAGAGCAACGGGGCATCGGGTAAGTACTTATTACATGACGGGTTATTACATCATAGGACAGCTTTGTGTATTCCTTCTTCCTCTTTACGGGAGAAGATTATTTTTTAGGTTCATGGAGGTGGCTTAGCAGGTCACTTAGGACAGGTACGCACCCATGCATTATTACGAGACCGTTTTTATTGGCCAACTATGTGGCGGGATACTAATGCCTTTATCAGACGCTGTTATACCTGCCAGACGACTAAGGGCCAGCACTCCAATGTTGGCTTGTACACTCCCTTGCCGATACCTGAGCGCCCGTGGCAGGACGTTTCGATGGATTTCATTATGGGTCTTCCACGTACTTCCGGTGGACATGATTCTATCATGGTAGTTGTTGACCGATTCTCCAAGATGTCTCATTTCATTCCGTATTCTTGAATGACGGATGCTTCTCATGTTGCGTCCTTCACTTCCAAGAGGCTGTCCGCTTACATGGCGTTCCCCGCAGCATCACATCCGATCGCGATGTATATTTTACAGGACATTTTTGGCGGACCTTATGGCGCTTGTTACGGACAGAGCTCCAGTTTTCTACGGCCTTTCATGCACAGGCCGACGGATAAACAGAGGTGGTCAAAAGAAGTGTAGGAGACCTTTTGCATTATTTGACCTCCGAGCACCCTCGTAGGTGGGATATTATGATTGCTCAAGTTGAATTTGCTTTCAACAATTCAGTCAACCGTTCTACAGGTTTCTCCCTTTTTCAGATTGTGTTGGGTCAGTCCCCAACTATGCCCATTGACCTCATTGCGCTACCCCCGACAATTCCTACGTGCCCCTCCACCGAGGGATTTGCATCCCACTTGACATCCATCCAGGCCGATGTCCGTACTCGTCTTCAGACCATTTATGCTTCCTACAAAGAGGCGGCGGATGTGCATTGCCGTTTCATTTCTTACCAGCCCGGTGATTTAGTCATGGTGTACCTCCAGAAAGCACATCGTGTCGGCAAAGGTAACAAACTTCTTATGTGACGTTTTGGACCTTTTTCTATTATTCGTGCTTGTGCGTCGATTGCCTATGAGGTTAACCTTCCTCCAAGGTTTCGCATGCATCGCACATTTAATGTGGCGGACCTTTCTCTATTCAGAGGCGCCCATTCTCCTCCCATCCCTCTTCCCTCATCCTCAACCCAGCCAATTCGCTCCCATGTTGACCGTATTGAGGGTATACTTGACTCCGCATTTGTCTCTTTGGCATCAGGCGACTGCACACGCTATTTGGTCCGTTGGGTTGAGAGTCCTGAGGCGAAAGACTCTTGGATTACTGAGGTTACCTTACAGTATGAGGATCCCGATTTCTGTCGTCAGTACTCCGTATATATAGATTCCTCTCAAGGGGGGAGAATGATGCAGGAGCATAGGGATATAGTCGTCTTTTTAGCATTTATTCTATTTTTTTCCTTTTGTACCCTTTTAGTATAAATAGTTATTAAGCCCCTTATTGTATCACTTTTGCCATTTTCAGATTGAAAGACTAGAGAGAGTAATAATAAACCCTCTTCATTTTCCATGTTGTTGTTGTTGTGTAAGATAACTTCTTTTTTTTACGCTTCCGTACCCTAGTTTGCATCAGCAACAGGCCCTACTACTTTGGGGATCCTCCACCAGTTTTTTATGCTAGTGTCTTGCCTGATTCAGGCGGTTACGTTTTTTCTTTTCAAACATTACAGTTGTGGAATGATCGTTCAGGACATGTCAATTTTCAATATCTCTTTATAATATTTCCCGACTTAATTAAAGCTTGCAGGTTTTCAAAATTCCAATGTGCTGTATGCTCTTTATCTAAGCATACTAGACTTAATTATATCCCTCGCATGCATCGGACCCCTTGTATTTTTAATTTTATACATTCTGATGTCCGGGGCCCCTCACCTGTTACAGCTTTTTCTAAGCATTGATTTTATGTCACTTTTATTGATGACTACTCGAGGTGTACCTGGGTTTATTTGCTTCGTAAAAAATATGATGTGCTACCCCTTTTTGCACAGTTCTTACAACTTGTCAAAACTCAATTTAATGTTATTGTTAAAAGGATTCGATCTGATTACATCTCCAATGAGTTTGTCTCTCGTTATAACAAATAGGGTATTTTTCAGCAACTCACTTGCCCATATATTCTTGAACAAAATGGGGTTGTTGAAAGAAAAAACAGAAGTCTCGTGAGGGTGGTCCGTTCTATTACGGGGGATGCAGGTTCCTCAATCTTATTGAAACTTAGTTGTCTTAACGGGTGCTTATCTTTTGAATCGCACTCCATAACAGGTCAATCAGAATAAAGCCCCGTTACAGCTTATTTCTTTTTCTGTAATTTTGCGAGTGTTTGACTGCACTTGCTTTGTTCATAACAATTCTCTTACTCACAATAAGCTTCATGATAAAGCTATTCATTGCATTTTTGTAGGATATTCTACGATGTTCAAAGGGTATCTTTGTTATGATCATGTCACACGTCGTATGCATCATACTTTAGATGTCACATTTCATGAAAATACGTCATTCTTTGGTGACTTTAATTCTATGCATTCTTCTACTCCACCTCCGGAGGACTCACATATTGTTTACCTTGTACCTGTGCTTGATTATGCTAATCATCTCTCTACAACTAATCAACCTTTTCAAGTGTATTCCCACCCCCTGTGCTCACATATCTCTCATGTCATTATCCCCTCCTCACCAAGTAACACTTTTCATTCAATTGAGCCTGTTGTTGAGACTACTAAATGAGCTTGCAGATAATGACCTTGTTGCTCCAAGTTCTGAGCCTCAGTACCGCCCTCGAGAGCGTATAAAACCCATTCGATATGGTCATGCTTGTTCTACAACACATCCTATGTCAAAGTTTGTCTCTTATAAGGGTTTGTCAGGGCCTTATCACACTTTTGTTGTGGCTACTTCCTCCACTCGGATCCCAAGGACTATTTCTGAAGCTTTACAGGCTTCACATTGAGTTGAAGTTATGCTACAACGTAATAATACTCAGGGATATGGTTCCTTTATTTAAAGGGGCTAAGACAGTTGGTTGTAGGTGGGTCTATATACTCAAGTTCTTAGCTGATAGGACAGCGGATAGCTACAAGGCCCTTCTTGTTGCGAAGGGATTTACTCAGATTCCGGGAAAAGATTTTGGGGCTACCTTTGCTCCAGTTGCGAAACTCAGCATTGTTCGCTTATTGATCTCCTTAGCTGCTTCGTCCTCTTAGTCGCTTCACCAGCTTAATATCACAAATGCCTTTCTACATGGCAACCTTGATGAGGTCATCCACATGGATCCTCCACCCGGCTTTCATGGTGAGGGGGAGTATGCTGGGAAAGTCTGTCGTCTCCGAAAATCTCTATATGGGCTGAAACAGTCACCATGAGCCTAGTTCCCTAGATTGAGTGAGGCTATCATTGGATTCAGATTTACTCAGTGTCATTCGAACCTTTCATCAAACGGAATTCATATGGGAAAAGTGTGATCTTACTTGTGTATGTTGATGATATCATTATTACTGTAGATAACTCTGTAGGAATTACACAAGTTAAGGCTGATTTGGGAAAGGCGTTCGATGTGAAAGACCTCGGTCAACTTCGATATTTTCTGGGCATTGAAGTAGCCAGGTCTCATCATGGGATTTCTCACTCACAGAGAAAGTGTGTTTTGGATTTTCTGTAGAATAAAGGGATGATTGGGTGCAAACCAACTTCATCTCCTATGATTCCTAATTTAAAGCTTGGTGCTGACGATTCTTTGAAAGATCCATCTATATATAAGCGTTTGGTGGGCCGTTTAATTAATTTAGCTAATATCATACCGGATATATCATTTATTATTGGGAGAGTTAGTCAGCTTATGCACAAACTTTGTCAGACTCACTTGGATGCAGTATATCACCTTTTGCGGTATCTTAAGTCTTCTCCTAGACTTGGATTATATTATACAGCAGGCCCTCAACCTGGAGGATTACAGAGTGAGCTTGTAATGGTCGTTATACTACTGATTTTTGTAACTTTCGTGGTAGTTATCTCATCTCCAGGAAAAGTAAAAAGCAAGTTGCCATTTCGCATTCCTCTGCAGAGGAAGAATATAGGGCCACAGCCTTGGGCACGTGTGAGATTATATGGCTTCATTCTATTTTTGGAGAGTTTGGACTTCCTGAGAAGACTTCTTCTGTTCTGCATTCTGACAATAAAGTTATTCAATTTGCTTCTAACAAAGCACATTGAAATAGGCGTTCATTTTCTCAGAGAGAAGGTTCGTCGTGAGATCATCACTCCATCGTTTATTTCTTCAGGAGAACAAGTTGTAGATGTTCTTACCAAACCTATTAGTCCCTCTCTTCTTCGCACTTCTATTGACAAGCTTACCTTGGTCGATATCTACTCGCCAGCTTGAGGAGGAGTGTTGGAATGTGTATGTTATTTATATAATTGATCATAAAGGTAATTTGGTCTCCCAGTATATTTCCTCCTTAATATACATATAAGCGCCTAAACTTGTAGGGCCATAATTGAATTCTATCATTCTAGTGTATTGATTATTTGGGTTGACTTTGACTTTATTTACGATGATATATAGTACTATGTCTCTTTTTTTCAATCATAAATATTAAAAGCACAGATATATTAAGCGAAACGCGGCCCAGGGAATACAGACGCGACACCTTGCGCCGTGGGTTTTTTGCCAATTAGTCTTGTTTACTAAGTATGCAGTCAAATAGGTCCTACAACTTTTTTTGCTCCAACAGCCCATGAAAAAATATTTTTGCTCCAATAGGTCCTATTTGTAAACTAGTGAATATTTACTACATATATAAATGGGACCTGTTGAGAAAATTTTGTTTTGATACGACCAACTAGGAAATGTATTACATAAATAGGACTTAATTGTCAAGCTCCCTTTTTTAAATCACTGGATATTCGGGTGGAAATCAAAGTAAATTGTTCCATATTATTACTCTTGTGTTTTGTGCAAGTATTACACTGAATTCAACGGTAAAACAATCGTTGGAAAGGTGTTTTTATTTAAACAGGAATCAAAATCGTGTACATAGAAAGAAATATTACATCGCAAAGGAGGAAAAAATGTCCTCCAATTACAACACAGAATAGAAAAGAAATTACACAACCACATTGTTCCATAGCAATCTCCTTCCTTTCACAACCACAAATGAAAATGGATTGTAGGCCTGCAATTCTCCGACACAGTAGATTTGATCAATTCCAAAAGAAGCTCCTCCTCCTCCCCACCAATCAGAGAATGGTTGGAAGCTAAGCTATGAAACACCGACTAGACACATGATACGGGAAACGAAACAATTTGGGATACAGGATACGACACGAATTGGGATATGCGATTTTTGTTTTAAATGTAGGATAAGCTACATTAGATAAACGTATAATATATTTTTTAAACATATATATTCATGAAATAAAACATAATTTGTTCTATATAAAACATAATAAGAAATACTTTAACACAAAAATATTCAGAAACTTTACAAATAAAATCAGATATACACAAATTCGCACAGTGAAATCATATAAGACAACAAGAAATAAATAAATTTTAATAAAATCAAAATAGAAAAAGAAACAAAAATTATTGGATAAACGTAGTGGCAAACAAAAGTTAGGGTGTTTTGTTCGGTGTAGGTTTTCCGTACAAAAGGTTATGTTCTAAGGAGGTGGGATTTTTTGTTTGAGGAGCGCGCTCATTTTGTTACTAATATTATTCCCTTACTTTTTATTTTTCATATTTTTCATTCAATGTGTTTTAAATTATTAAACATTTGATTCCATTTTAAATTTTCAAAGTACTAAAAAAACAGCGAATGTCCAAAAATGTGCCCCCAGAGTGTCCAAAAAATATTTGCGTGTCCAAAACTCCATGTGTGTCCGAACATGCCCGATCGTGTCCCGTATTCGACACGTGTCAAATTAGATTCGTTGGGTTCATTAGAGTCTTTGTGCTTCATAGGTTGGCACGCTGCGTGGTGCTCATATTTTGGTCTCTACAAAAGATAAGTCCATAGATGCTTTTGTATTGCGCATGTGATGCAAGAGCATATTCTAACCTCAATCAACCGAGGCTCATTGGAGAATGGAGTCGGGTTAGGTCTTATCTGTCCAGATTAGGTCAGAAATTGAATCGGGTAGATTGGATAGGGATTGGGTTTCGAAGGTAAGGTTTCCGGCTAGGAAGGTTGGGCTGGTCGGATTCGACTGGGTTTACGTCTGATTGGGTGGACTTAAGGTTGTGTGAGGGTTCGGGATGGAAATGACCAAAGATGGGGCCATCTTGGTTGTAAGTTGGATCCAATTGGGTTGATCGGGTGTAGGGTTTGTTAGAGACGAAGCTTGCAGGAGTGTGGGTGGTTGGTTCGGGTCATGGCTTTCAGGTGGTGGGGCTAGCAAGTTTACAATGGTTAATGTTTCAGCTCCTTGTGACCTGATATTGTTTCCATGATGGGGGTAATGCTAGGTTTCAGCCATACGTAGCCCGGAGTTGATTTTCAAGAGACATATGCATCCTTGGCAAGGCTCGACACACATTCGTGGCAAGGCTCGACACAATTAGAGCACATGTTTCCGTGGCCACCCAAAAAGGTTGGGTTTTATATCAACTTGATGTAAAATTTGCATTCTTGAATGGTTTGTTGAAAGAAGCGGTATGTTGAACAACCTCAAGGATTTGTGATGAAAGGTGACGAAGATAAGGAATACAAGTTGAAAAAGGCCTTGTATGACTTGAAGCAAGCTCCCCGAGCATGATATAGTGAGATTGATGCATACTTCAAAGAAAGAGACTTCCAAAAAAGTAAAAGTGAGTCAATTTTATACATCAAAAGAAACGGGTCAGCAAATATTCTTATTGTCTCTCTTTATGTTGATGATTTCATGTTCACTCGTAGTGATGCAAAAATGTTTGAAGATTTTTAAAGTGATATGATGAAAAAGTATGAAATGAGTGATTTGGGTCTTTTAAATTACTTCCTGGGCATTGAACTTTATCAACAAGGTGTTTTTATTTGCCAAAAGAAGTATGCTAGGACCCTTCTTCAAAAATTCAAAATGATAAATTGCAAATTGGTGGCAACACTTTTAGTTGTGAATGAAAATTGTTGAAAAAAGATTGAAGCAAAGAAGTTGATGCGTCTATTTATAGAAGTTTGGTTGGAAGTTTGTTGTACTTGGCGGCTACGAGGCCGGATATCATGTATGCTACTAGTTTGTTGTCTCGGTTCATGCACAAGCCGAGTCAAATTCATTTTGGGTCTGCAAAAAGGGTGTTGAGGTATATCCAAAGAACTCTTGATTTTGCATCATGTGGGTTTTGTGATAGTGATTGGGTTGAATTAATTGATGACATGGGATGTACTTCCGAATATGTATTTTCTCTTAGTTCCAGAGCAGTTTCTTGGGCATCAAAGAAGCAACAAACTATAGCGCAATCATTCACTGAGACTGAATATGTGTCGGCATCCTTTCACAAGTGATGTGGCTAAGAAGAATTTTGAAGGATATCGGTGAAAAGCAAGGAGAGGTTACTAAAGTACTTTGTGACAACCAATCAGCGATTCCCATGATGAAGAATTCCATCTATCATGGTTCAAAGTATCGATCGAGTTGACTCGGTATCGGCCGAGTCAACTCGGAATCGGAGGGCACCGATCCGATACCGAGAGAAGTTTCAAAAAAAACACTGAATCGGGCGAGACTGCCGCGATATCCCCCGAGACAACCGATTCCGAGACGCCTCGTCGCGATATCGGCCGAGACAGCCGCGATATCGGCCGAGACAACCGATTCAAACGATATTATCATATTTTGTTTTATTTTTTTATAGAACTTTTATCTTTTACCATATTTCTTAGTTGTTGAAAATATATTGTAACATTTACAGAATGGTATTTACTTTTTCAAAAGTATTAACATTAATTTTTTAAAACATAAAACTCTTTTTTTTTAAATGACTACTAAAAAAAATATATAAATCTTTTAAAAAGTAGTACTCTTTTTTTTTTTTAAATGACTCTACTAAAACTCTTTTTTCAAAGAAATGTTATTTTTTTACAAAAAATATTCAAATCTTTTACAAAAAATATATAATGTACATTTATGTTTGTAAAAAATGTACATTTCTGTACAAATATTATTTTGTACATTTTTTGTAAAAATGTAAAAAAAATGTACATTTTTGTTAAAAAAAATGTACATATTTGTAAAAAAATATATATTTGTACATATTTGTAAAAAAGTGTACATATTTGTAAAAAAAATGTACATTTTTGTAAAAATGTCCTTTTGTACGTTTTTGTAAAAATGTACATTTTATAAATTTTTTGTAAAAAATGTTCTTTTGTACGTTTTTATAAAAATGTAAAAAACAATATACATATTTGTTAAAAAAATGTACATTTTTGTAAAAATGTTCTTTTGTACGTTTTTGTAAAAATGTACATTTTTGTTAAAAAATGTACATTTTTGTAACAATGTTCTTTTGTACGTTTTTGTAAAAATGTAAAAAAATATACATTGTTGTTAAAACAAAATGTATATTTTTGTTTTTCAATATTATTATTGGTTTACTATGCAATATTGAATCTGACAACTCTGTCGCGCTTCAGTATAACCAATTCTACAATGCAATGCATATTGAATGATGGGTTTGAATGTATCGCATTGGTCCACATTGTTAATCTTATTTTTTTTAATTTTCTATATTTTTTACGGAATTTTTTGCGCTCTTTAAATAGCGTATCTTTGCGTATCGCCCGATACCGCGACCGATACCGCGACCGAATTGAAAATCGGGTGTCCGATACCGGGACCGATACCGAGACTTTGAACCATGTCGTCTATCATAGGCACACCAAGCACATTGCAATCAAGCACCATTTCATTAAAGAGGTTGTGGATGAAGAGATTCAACTCAAATATATCAAAACCGAAGAAAAAAGTGCGAATATCTTCAGCAAAGCTCTACCCAAGGACAGATTTCAATTTTTTAAAGAAATTGTGGGTGTTTAACAAAAGCATTAAGGGAGAGTGTTAAAATTAATACTTCGTTGAGTGCTTTGTATTACTTTTGTATTTTAGTAGTCTTACTTTATTAGCAAAGGAAAGGCAATCCTTAGATTACTTACTCTCCCCTGTTTTCTAGATGCTCTCCTCTATGTAAAAAGTTGTCCCAGCTATGTAAAAGGATAGCAACTTCTCATTTATTTAAGTGTGAGTTCTCTATAGTACCAATATGTAGAACTGAAAAACCTCCTCCCCTGTTCTGCTCCTCTTTTCTTACGGCTGTGAATGGATTGTAACTTCTTCTATTTTCTACTTCATTTCTTCTTATGATGATTGAACATTAAACATGCTCAAACTATTACATCTCAAAAATGGAGTGACAAACGTGAAACTTTGCACTTTCCAACATATGAAGTATGAACATATGATATTTAATTATTTATCATGTGACGTATATATAAACTATGAGACCTCCCCGGACATAAATAAATAGCTTAGCTAATCATGGCAACGAATGGAAATTGTCATATGTAGTGCAAGAAGAATTCGAACATACAAAATTTCAGGAGTGTACGGTTGACTAAAATTAGGGTGATTTCTTATTACAAAGCAAGATTCTCCGCCACAACGTTCCTACAAAGATATAACTAAAAGTATTAGAGCTTTTCCTTGATAAAAAAAAAAACGACATCACGTACCCTAGAGATAGAGATAGATGAAATTTAAGATATGAAATAATAACAATAAATTAAGGATGTCATGTACCTTAGAAATGATTTGAAAGTGGAAGCTGGATGAATGCGAAGGTATGAGGCGGTTAAGGACGTCTCGAGCAGCTGCGAGCTGGACAGAAGGCGGAGCTCTCTCGCGCTGCTGAATTTCGAGAAGGCGCGAAATGTAGATGGTTCCGGTGGTTGAGGATTGAGCCTCTGTTAAGAGGCTGAGGATGATAAATAAGCAGATGGTAGTGAGTGAAAAGGAAGGAGCCATGAATGATGATGAAGAAAGAGGATTGAGTTTGGAGGAAACCCTAAGCGAGTGAAGCGGCTTATATTAGAGACAGACATAGGAGAGAGGTGAGGAGACGAGACAAGATTGCAGGCCGGCTGATGCTACAAACTACAAGCTACCAAGAAAGGAAGTGTTGGAGATTCGTCGAGGCTTCTTTAAAATTTGAATAACAACGAGATGTTAACAACCGAAAGGGCCCGGGTGCTAGGAGCTCATTTCATATATTTTATTTATGAAATTTCGATCTCATAAATATATTTATTTTTATGTCTCAATGATTTAATGAATTCTTCATATTTACGATGTAAAAACAAACAACACCTTATAACACATATTTGGTAACTTTTGGGGTTTGGGAGAGAAGTCCGGATGGTAATAGACAATTGATGTATTCATTTAAAGGGTGTTACTATTGATACCCAGAAAACAACTACATAATACCTACAATATGAAATAACTTATTAACACAACACCTAGATAATTATTACTTCATTTTACCACCAAATGGCACCCACATGTTTAAAATATAATTTTATCAATTGTAGTTCATTTTTCCTCCTCGTTTTCTCTCTCTAGCTTCAAATAATCTTTAAAATCCTTCATATCTTCTCCTCAAACTAACGAAAAATTGTTCCCTTGTGTTATTTTTAAACCATTGATTATCTTCTCTCTCTCTCTCTCTCTCTCTCTGACGAAAGATATTTCTCTCTCTTTCTACCCGGTTTGCTAGGGTTTAGTTAACCGATATGTTTTTTATAATTTAACACCCAAAAAACTATTGCAAACTTCGTCAAAACGTGTTACTTTGTTCGAAAAGCATTAAATAACCACAAAAAAGTGTTGTGTAAACATAATGTTACGTCATGCAAACACTGGACAAACATTATGCAACTTCGAGATCCTGATACCGAAAATATTAGGTACGATATCCTCAGTCATACCTTATTTTAAAAAACGGTTAATTAATACAGGACTCAAGCTCTAGTTGACGAACCTCATTGGTATGACTCGTGTCCCTTATTCCGAGTCCTACCCTTTAAAAATTTTGATATTTCTCATTTGGTCATTTCATAACGGTCTTTATTGGATTAAATCAAGGCTATTATCTCGAGTAGGGACAAAAGCTTTCGTGCATTTCATAACGAAACGTGTCCATTCTACTATTTGAACTAAATCATGGTTTAAAGCCCAATTATTGCATATATAATTCGTTACCTGAATCCCAAATCTGAGGCTTATTTTCGGCACATTGATCCCGATTATGGCATATATGGTCATTTTACCTTCAATTACATCACTTTCCTTACTTGATTGTTAAAGTTTCTTTTATCTCGGATTGTAAAATGGAACAAAAAAATGTTATTGAAAGAAAAAGAGGATTACAGTCACTGTTTCCTAAAAGAATCATCAGGCATAACTAAACGCCTTAATTGAAGAGAAAAACTTCCCCGAGTGAGGAGGTTGATACTGCAAATATCCATGGCTGGCAGTGTACAGAAGGAACCCAATGACTAGGAGCGGGTCAATCTATAAATATACCTAGGGCTAGCAGCGTACAGGAGGTCTCCAATGTCCAAGGGTTTAACCTACAAATATCCTTGAGGCTAATAGTGAGACGGGCACTCTGAAATTGAAAGTGAAAATGTCAAAGTCAGCGAGGCAGAATCATCCAATAAAGGAAAGTCAATAGTCGAAACGCCGTAATACTATGATGGCCCTAAGGATCCACGATTTCTAAAGAACTTCACTTACCATATTCCATATGCGATATGGACTTATTCTATGGTTAAACACTTAATTGTATTCATACATTTTTATAATTAAAATTGATGTTTTAATGTTTAAAATAAGTAAAGTTAATGTTTTTAATGTATGTTGGATGTGGCCCATTATTCTGGGTGAACCACTGGATTAGTATCAACGAGTGGCCAGTGGAGAAACTCTGTAAAGGAATACGAGAAAGGGTTGCAGTATAGTCATGGTTATATAGATTATCCCTTGATTTCGACATTTATCGTGCGGTGTCATTCTGAGACTAACAACTTTCATATGCCTTTTGGAGATATGATGATGTCGTCTAGATATTTAAGTGCCCTATAGTGGAACCTTCAGTATGTGGAGATGATGGGGGGAATTATTGCTCGAAAATGCCACAAACATATTATTTTAATGTTTAGGAGTTTGCAAGGAAGAAATGAAAGAAGAGTGTTAGCCATCATATAATGTAAGGTTAAATTGGATTATCGACATGTTTGAGAAGAAAACTAAAGATGTCGATTACCTAGTGGAGCAGTTGGATTGTTGTGCAAGGGCCTATTTGTTATACATCATTGGTTGCATCGTCTTTCCTCATAAGATGAAGAACAAAATGTATGCCTATTATCCGCAACTCCTAAAGAGTATGGATAAAGTTATGAGGATTGCATGAGGAATGGGGATCCCATCCCACTTATACTGAAAGCTTAGTTATCCCAATATGGATTAGGTTGTGAGCATGCTTGGTTTTATGTAATGAAATTTCAAACTCTTTTTTAATCTATGTTACTTGTAATTTCAAGAAACTATATGTGCCGATCCAAATCGAGTCAAACGCTTATTGTAAGTTATCCAGGTAGTTCTTCAACTCTCCCTACTCACCTTCACATCGATTGGTTGTTATGTTACCACTATGTTTAATCAAATTCATCCACGTATGAATGAATCACTCCTTTAAATTATACCATGTTTAAGATAAATACTTGATGGTATTGGAGTAAGCAACCCACACATTGAACAATAGTTACATTTCATAAACTATTGATTCTTTGGGGATTCAACCCGAGCAATCCAATCCTCAAAAAACTTCTTAAACATGTTGTCATCCAAAATATCTCTCCTTTCATGAGATTTCATGTTCCTATCAATGTTGATTGTGCATAACATTTACTTTATATGAGAGAATACATTCCTTAATGCATTCATGCATGCGTATTCCCGATCGTTAACAAAGAAGTCGGGTGTCACAAATGGATCAAATAATGTATTCAACTGTCCCAAATCCCATCGATAATTATCTTACTTCTTTAAAACCGAGAAAGAAAATGCAATAGCGAACGATCGATCGACTATCTTCCAATGGTATGCCCTTTAACATAAATGAGTAATTGGATAGTTTAGTGAATGAATATATATTTGGCTTCTTCTCATCAATACATGCCTTTTGTAACAATAACAATTTGTACTAATCTAATATACTAATCAGGTTTCTTCTCATCAATACATGACTTATGCAACTGAGCCATGTATGTAATTAAAACATCATTAAGATAATTGTTGTAATTGAACCATGCATGCAATTGAAACATTATCAAGATGGTCTTTGTAATATAACCGTGTAGGTATAAACCTGATTAGTAAAAAAATTATTTGAAACATTAATATTTAGAAAAAACACCCTTTTTGTCTTAATCACCATCAACAATTGCATTATAACAAAGAAATGAGTTAAACATTATCCATGGATCCTCGAAGAAAATTCAGTTACGCATGATTAGTGAGCAACACATATCAAGGATGAGATAACAAATAAAATACATAAAGTCGGGATGGTTATCTCAATATATACTGGAAGATACAACTCACAGTTAACAAATGAACTAATTATATATAAGATTTTTGTTTGGGGCATAGATGACAAAAGAGTGACCCAAAGTCGTTATCTCTATAAGGATTTACTGCATAAATATCGAGGTCTATATACCGAACAATGTTTAGTAAATAATTAAGCAAACTAATTTCATTTGGTACCTAGATAATGAATTGTAGGATTAGATTCATCATCTCTAATGCAAACCAAAACTTATGAAATTAAAAAAATATTTGTTTCAGTATCGTGATACCAAAAACCATCGTTGTTGTCTGGAATTACCATGAATGTTTTTGCAAGCTATATAAACCTTAAAAAAATGCATTCATAAGTAAAGAATGATAGTTATTGGTATGACATAAAAAGCATTTCCAAGTAAAAAGAATTTTGTATGATAACATCATAATTAGTATATGATCATAGAATCAGTCAATCACCTCCAAACCAATGTCCAATCTCACGTAGATCATCAAAAAGTCCCGTGGGACAATTCCCATAACCAGTGGTACTTATGGATGACTCACCACTCTGCTCATCCTTCAAATCCTATTGACTAAATGTTTCAACCAAATGGGATGTTTGATATTCTTATATAAAACATTATTCCTAAAGCTGCAGCAAATCTTAACCCATATGAAAATACCCTTGAGGAATATGTTTCGAATAATGTACACGATCCCAACAAAAAATCTACCCATCAAGGAAACATCTTTATATGAAACCCCCATGAAGAGTGTGTGTGCTCGCGTTCAAATGATCAAGTTATATATAAAACCCTTTTAACACAAACAAACCCTAAACATGCAGCAGTACGTGATTGAATAAATTGATAATCTACGCAAGAACATTCAAACACATGCAATTAAGGAAAAATCCCCCTCAGGGGCAAAACCATTTATTTTCACTATAATTTGTAAGAAAACGGCTTACAATCGGATTACAATGAAAATACAAGTTGACTAAGAATTACCCTCGGGTATCGGATTCTGTAGTCGCGGCTGGAATTATCCCTTTCCAGTAGGGCTGCAATGAAGAAGAAGAACGGTCTCCTCCACAAGGGTTGAACAAACCAAAGTTGTGTTATTGGGTTGCAAAAGGATTGGCAAGGATGTGTGAATCAAAACATGAGTCTTGGGACTCAAAAATATGAAGGCTAGGTGTATTTGGACTCTCAAATTCGTCTCCTAAAGTCTTGCAAAACAACTCTCCCGAAGTTGGTATTTATAGGGAAATACATGAAGAGACCCACGATTTTAAACTGTTGAAATTCTATCCAGCGTACAGGTACCCCGAACCGGTTCGGGTACCCCTGCGAACCGGTTCGCCCCCCGAACCAGTTTGGGTCTGGGTTCGGGAAAGTGTGCTGCAAAAAGGCTTTAAACACTTAGAAAAATTTCCAGACTTTTCAATGAACATATCTCCATTTTCAACGGGCCATAACTTGTTCACCGTAGCTCGGATTGAGGTGCCGTTTCTTCCAGTATCTTTGTTGCGGCAAGCTCTTCAACTTTTCAGTTGACCGGTCCTCCGGACGGTGGCTGTAAAATTACTAATATGCCCTTGAACATCCCTATCATGCCTTGTTTCACTGATTTGACTTCTCTTGCGTTCCACTTGCATTACGAGCCTACAATCAAGGAACGTGAAGTCGTTGATGCAGATGAGGGACATATTAGTGGAGATAATGCATGCTTGATTCCCGGAATTCGGATAGAGGCCGTCATGTGAGATCGTGAGGTGACGTACCAAATGTAGCGGCGTACGACATAAATAAATGAAACATTTCGGACATGAGAAAAATGTCCTTACAAATCTCCCCCTACGTCTATGCCGGTACATACATAAAAAATCCGAATTATCAAATATGAAATTGCCTATACAAATCTACCCTCCCATGAACCCAAAACTGGAAAAGGTACAAATGAATAGTCTTCATCGTTTGTTCTTTAATTCTTCAGCAATCTCAAAACTTTTCTCATCAGGGTGTGCAACATATAGATCTGCAATCTTCATACCTACACACATGAGACAAAGCAAATACCACGTGACATATCGAGTTTGAAATGAGATAACATGGATATTAATATATGATAAAAACATAAGCAACATCTCAAAAACTCCCCCAAAATTCAAACTCCCCCATAATATGATAATTCTTTCTCCCCCTTTTTATGATGTCCCCAAATAGACAAATTAGAGAAATAAATCAAATAAGCAAGTGCGGGGTGTCACTAGGATAAAAGCACACCATGAATAAACAAAAAGCAACCAAGTCGATGATAGCGTAAATGAAGTGGTGTGATCAAATTCGATAGGAAAATCAATGCATACAAACATGACATATGTGCACGATGAATATTGGATATTCCTAGCGAATGAACTCAAATGCTTCCTTTGGTGTAAAAGAGTGACAGTATAAGATATTGACTCAATCAAATCAACAAATCAAAGCTCAAAATGATTTTCACACCAATAACGTCCAAAATGATTTTATGCTTTTTCAGGACTTTCAAGGAAGTGCAAACCCGTTTAATAATACTCCAACCAAACTCCCTCAGATATAATTTTGAATAGAGGCATTCTAAATTCTCAAACTTTGGAGAATTGATGGTGAAACCTAAGTGGCCCATATTTGGCATGAATTGCTTTTTATTGCCTGTAAATTTTTTCGGGCTCTTTTAACCTCTTTGGACCTCGGATATTAAAATTCCTCCATTTTTTAGGTCCTTTTTAACGGTGGCTTTTGCGCAAAGGATAGATGATTACCTTTCGCAGCCCCTCCCCGTTATACAAAAACACACAGTCTCACCAAAACGGTTTTTACATGCATTCCAATCTTGTCAAGTTTTATCGCATATTGTACATTGTATAGACAGGATTGAGATGAAAACACGCAAGCCAACATGAGATAGATAAGGGAAAAAATCAAATATAGCCGTGCATGTGTGCAATAAAGGATATAGGAGTCAAACATGTAGGAAGATATCACTAATTACATCTCAAAGACTCCAATCAATGTAAAGCACATGGATGAAATGATGTAGCCTCTCAAATCTCTATCAAATAGTCACATGGATATATGAAATGAAGTTGTGACTTGGCTAACTTAAATGCTCATCCATAAAAGATGCAAAAAGCAGAAAAATCTTTTTGGCCTTTTTCAAAAAATATTATCAAAATAAAATCTTTTTGTGCTTTTTTTAAAAAAAAAATTCTTAAAAGAAAATCTTTTTGTATTTTTCAAAATTTTTCAAAACAAAAATATATACAAAATGATACATACTAGCAATAGGCAAACAATGTCATCATGAAAATCACCCTATGCTAGTAAACAAGTCAAACCTCAATCATTAGGTGCAGAGGGGTTTTCCAAAGATGGTGACAGCTTATGAAAAACCTCCATCAATTCTTGTGAAGTTTTGACTAAAAACTTAACTTGCTCACCTAAATGTGCAATCTCTCTCATGTAGTCTTCGGGAGCATGTAAAGTATCATGTGTGGGTGCATGTGTGCCAGAAACACGTGTAGAAGCAAAACGTGACACATACCCCAACTTAAAGCAAAATTCCCTAAGGTGACCTCTCCTCTTGCAATGTGAGCAAACATAAATAGGCCTAGGAACACCTCTCTCAAAAACTCTAGGACGCACTTTCCTAAAAGGACTGGGACGCCTAGGTGGGTTAGGGGGAGACACATGTGAAACTGTCACTAAAGTGGGAACCGGCTCGGGTGCTAATTGGGAAGAAGAAGCACGGACATGACTTATTCCTAACTTCTCACCTTTACCCTTAAGAACCACCTTTTCAACCTTCTTAGGTGCGTTCTCAAACTTGACTTTGACCACCCTGGCACGTTCGAGATCACTCTCGAGTTGGGATACACGTGTCGTCAGACTAGACAACGTGTCGGTCAAATCACACTTCTCCTTTCTCAAAACCTCCTTCTCTTTCTCCAAATCTAAAACCCGACGACCTAAATCCCTATTATACTTCTTTGTTTTCAAGGTCTCGGTGTACAAATCTCTAAAAGCTTTTTGGATCTCACTTTCATCTCCACTATCACTCTCACTTTCTCCCTCACTAGAAGCGCTCAAACCATCACTATCACTTTCATGTGCACTATTGTGGGACAAGGTGGGTGTGCTCACACGACTAGAAAAAGCAACACACTTCTCACCACTAGTCTCATCACCCTCACCTTCACTACTATCACTAAGTGTGGCGGGCATAGCTACTTTCTTTCCTTTCTTTTTAAGCCACGTAGGACACTCAAACGACTTATGTCCCTTACCCCACATTCAAAACAAGTGACGTTCTCAAAATCTTCCTCACACACCTCATCAGATTTATTTTCTTTTTCCCTCTCACCACTTTCTTAGGCCTTTCCTTTCTTTTTATTTTTCTCAAAAAAATTCTTTTTATTGGAAGAATTATTTTTGTTCATGTTGAGAAATTTTTTAAAATTTTTTGCAAACAAGGCCATATCATTAAAATCAAAATCTCCCTCAGAATCGGACTCACAAACTATTTCTTTCTTTTTCTTAAAATGAGTCTTTAAAGCAATGCCTTTATCCTTAGCCTTAATGGTTTTGGGAAACATGTCAATCTCATAGGTTTGAAGATCTCCTACAAGTTCTTCCAACTTAAGTGATTTCAAATTTCCCAAAGAGTTCAAAACAGTGACTTTAGGAATAAAGCGTTTTGGGAGAGATCTCAAAATCTTTTTAACGACACGCGTGTTATCAATTACCTCACCCAAATTAAAACTAGTGTTAACAATGTCCGATAAGCGTGCAAAAAACTCATCAAAGCATTCGGACTCAGACATGGTGATAGTCTCAAATTGGGTGGCCAAATTTTGTAATTTAGACTCTTTAACAGCGTTCGTACCCTCATGGGTAAGTTGCAAAACATCCCATGCCTCCTTTGACGTGGTGCACGTCATTATGCGTTTGAACTCATCAGGTGTGACAGACCCAGAAATAGCACTTAGACCCTTAGAATTAAAAGATGACCATTTAAATTCTTCATCAGTCCAAGAAATGTCAGGTTTCAAGTTGGTCACATTATCAACAGTCACGGTGGGAGGAGTCCACCCTCGTTCAACCAAAATCCAGACACGTTCATCAATGGCTTTTAAAGCCGACCTCATACGGGCTTTCCAATAAGCATAATTTGTCCCGTCAAAAACAGGCATTTTATAATATGACTTCTCCATTTGAACACGCACTTTTTCAAAAATTAATTTTTTCAGAAAATTGATATCTTAGAAAAAATTTGCGAAAAATAGGAATACGCGATAGATTAGCGTAACCTGCTCTGATACCAATTTGAAGAGTGTGTGTGCTCGCGTTCAAATGATCAAGTTATATATAAAACCCTTTTAACACAAACAAACCCTAAACATGCAGCAGTATGTGATTGAATAAAATGATAATCTACGCAAGAACATTCAAACACATGCAATTAAGGAAAAATCCCCCTCAGGGGCAAAACCATTTATTTTCACTATAATTTGTAAGAAAACGGCTTACAATCGGATTACAATGAAAATACAAGTTGACTAAGAATTACCCTCGGGTATCGGATTCTGTAGTCGCGGCTGGAATTATCCCTTTCCAGTAGGGCTGCAATGAAGAAGAAGAACGGTCTCCTCCACAAGGGTTGAACAAACCAAAGTTGTGTTCTTGGGTTGCAAAAGGATTCACAAAGGATTGGCAAGGATGTGTGAATCAAAACATGAGTCTTGGGACTCAAAAATATGAAGGCTAGGTGTATTTGGACTCTCAAATTCGTCTCCTAAAGTCTTGCAAAACAACTCTCCCGAAGTTGGTATTTATAGGGAAATACATGAAGAGACCCATGATTTTAAACTGTTGAAATTCTATCCAGCGTACAGGTACCCCGAACCGGTTCGGGTACCCCTGCGAACCGGTTCGCCCCCCGAACCGGTTTGGGTCTGGGTTCGGGAAAGTGTGCTGGAAAAAGGCTTTAAACACTTAGAAAAATTTCCAGACTTTTCAATGAACATATCTCTATTTTCAACGGGCCATAACTTGTTCACCGTAGCTCGGATTGAGGTGCCGTTTCTTCCAGTATCTTTGTTGCGGCAAGCTCTTCAACTTTCCAGTTGACCGGTCCTCCGGACGGTGGCTGTAAAATTACCAATATGCCCTTGAACATCCCTATCATGCCTTGTTTCACTGATTTGACTTCTCTTGCGTTCCACTTGCATTACGAGCCTACAATCAAGGAACGTGAAGTCGTTGATGCAGATGAGGGACATATTAGTGGAGATAATGCATGCTTGATTCCCAGAATTCGGATAGAGGCCGTCATGTGAGATCGTGAGGTGACGTGCCAAATGTAGCGGCGTACGACATAAATAAATGAAACATTTCGGACATGAGAAAAATGTCCTTACACCCCATTCATCTTATGAAATCCCTCTTCATTATTTAAGGCAAAATTTTATGTCACCTTTTTCAATGATATGTAAGAATGACATTATTTTTGTCTTTCAATGCATACTTGGTTTACCTATGGCTCCTCTATTCTAAAATTGCTTACAAAAACTCACAACCTTGAAACTAATCACACTCAAATACCTTAAGGAAAGATTAAATTCTATAAAAAGACTCTTGACGTCACTATAATGACACCGTCATTATGAAATGAAATCCCTCCTTACCAACATGGTCAAATTATCCACTATTTATACCCCGTATTAATTTACATAACGAAAATACCTTGATATGATACAATCACTGCATAACAAACTCCACCGTGGTATGATTCTCTCATAAATCAGTATTGCACTTCCATAAAATACATCCTATGACACAAAAAATTGATCCATTGCTTACCAATATTAGTAAAAAAATATTCCCTCCTAGTATTTTTACACTAACTCTCCTTTACTGTTCATATAAAAAAAGTCGTTAAAAAGAGGACATGACATATTTACAACATTGCAACATTTCCATCATACACTTTACACGCCTTGGTAACAAATATACACTTTTCAGAAAAACCACCCTTTTCAATAATGACAAAGGGGGAGAAATATAAAAATGATATGAGAAATGAAATCTACAATATAGGGGAGAAAAGTATTTTTCCAAACCAAGTCTTACAAAAAGGTGGAGACTTTCAAATATTGTCCCAAACCATATCAATTGAGTTATCATCATCAAAAAGGGGAAGATTGTAAAATAAAAAGCATTTTCAAGCAAAAATATTTTGTATGGTAATAGCACAATTGATGTATGATCATACCTGACTTTCTTCCCTTTAATTTACTTTAGATAAAAACATGCACTCAATACATTATGAGATATATTACAAGGATCGTATCATCCATGAAATCAAGACATCATTTGCTCAAGCATTGCAATGAAGATAAAAACCCTTTAACCAAGATCAAGTAAGTCAAACACATACTCAAGCATGCATCATGAACCAATAAGAACAAAGTTTCAATCATCACCATCACCCAAACAATGCACATCCTTAGAAAGATATAATACATTCACAAATATTAGAAGTTCAAACCACAAAGATTGACTTAATTCATCAATTAAGCATCAAGAGAAATCCCATCACAACCAATCATGCAAGCAAATATCATGATCATCATACATAAGCAACATCACATGTTATATGTAAACCATAAAACTCATTAATTTCCAGAAAACCTTCCCATAACCTTGAAGATCTTTAGGGATGTATATGTACCAATGTAAATGAACTTGTATGATCATGTATATGCTCAATCCAATCCACCTAAACCTTCTTAAAAGCTTAAACTAAGTCAGAATAATACGAACGACCACACAAGGAGGTATAGTTGGCTTATAATAGGCTTATAGTTGACTATTATTTTAGTTATAGTCAACTATAACATGCAAAGTGGGATTGTCTTCAAGTGCTTGAATAATCACTTTAGAGAGAGGAGTTTGAGTCGACTATGAATAGTATTACTTTGCACAACTCAAAATTTACAACAATAAGTTTTCAAAATTTTAAAATCCACAAGATCCAAAAATTACCATACCACCCTCTAATGGCTAATTTTCAAAATAGACTATAAAAGGAGATCTTGGGGTCCTTCATCAAACACACAAGCTTCCAAAATTATCCTTATTGATCAAAGTCCCCGTGAGTGCAAGAAATCATAATTAATAATTGTAAAAATAAAGGAATTTAAAGAGCAAGTAAAGATCACAACACACAGGATATACGTGGTTCAACAAATTCCTATGTCCACTGAGGGTTTTTGAGTTTTTATTAATTCTTCGAGAGGTTTAGAATTACATGCCTCATTGCCCTGGGTGGGGTTTTTATTTATTGTGATAAGAGTGGTTGAGTTGTGCACGAACTCTCCTAGCTCCATATTTACTCATTTACTGATCCTTGTTTATATCCTTAGAGAATGTAGGTAATCAGGATAAGTCTTCATAATTATCCATGTTTTGCGTCTTCATAATTATCCACGCGATGCTAAATCTGACTTGGGCAGCATGTTGAGCCTGTTTGGGCTGTCAAATATTAGGCTGTTATGGTTTTGCACCCACAATTGCCCCTAAATTTTTTTTGTCAAATCAAAGAGTTTTACACATTTTATTAACCCAAAGTATGAGTTCAAAGTATGAGTTTTACGGGTGGGCATGTCCATAATTACTTGAGAATAGCAAGGGCACGCTGGTCCTATGCAAGAAATAAACTGCTAATTTCAATCTCGGGTCCTGTTCTATATGATTAAACTCTTGGAATTCGACTGTTGATACAAAAAGTAGGCAGCTGGCGTGGACCAATTATATAAAGACACGTAGCATCCTACGTGGCAAATGCATATGCTCACCGAGCTACATAGCGTGCCGAGCTATATAGCATGCTGAGCTACATAGCGTGCCGACCTACTCAGCATGCAGAGCATCTGGCCGAAAAGATCAAGCGACGATTTCACATTTAATGAACATCGAATTTGATGAACATTCTTATCGTAGAGATGAATATGTATATTAAACAACGGCATATCGTCTATTCATATTGATAGCCCCAAGGCTATAAATACATTATAACACCCTTCATAACGGGGGGAGGATTGATCTCTTGTAATCATCATCGAGATTAAGGCAAACATCGGCAATACAAAACAGTGGACGTAGGCCATTTTCATAAGGCTAAACCACTTTAAAAATCCTTTGACTTATTTTTTATTTCATATTTATCTGTGATTAATTAATTAGATCAAATCTAATTTTTTACATCAACAGATTGGCGTTGTCTGTGGGAAACGACTATACGTATCGTTTTTCACTAAAAACTCATCACCAATTTCAGAGATCTCAGAATCCAGTAACCGAAACAATACTGGGGTCCCTCCAAACCCCTCTGCTCCCCCAATTATCGATCAACTTACAGGAATAGTAGCCAACTTAGCCCAAGGTCAAACGGCTATGCAAGAAACCATGCTATAACTCATCCAAACTTTTCGTAACAGATCACCTGCCCAGTCAGGCCAACGAAGCATGCAGAGAAACACCCATCTGCCATCTTTAAGAACCAGACGTACTCTATTCTCGGATGTTTCACAACCCAGGCGCAATGATTCTTATCATACTGAGAGGTTCAATGATCCTTCATAGCAACTTGGACGGACTTCATCTATAAGAGCTACAGATTCTTGATAAAATGTTACCTTAACTCCTGAGAGAACAAGCGCTTTGTAAAGGTTGAGCAGAGTCTCTCCCTTTGATCGCCTGGGCCCTAGGAGGAATGGAAATCCCCCTAGGATCGTATCAAGGAATTCTCAACGACCAATCGATCTAAGGGAGGGTTCTGCCCAATCACGCCCAGCAACTCGTAATGAAATATCCCAAGAGGAGAATGCATCACGCTCTATTACTCGGGCAAATAGGCCTGAAGCTGGGAATGATGTGTGAAAGGGTTCCATTCAGAGATTGGAAGATCGATTAGGGGAAATGGCTAAGTCCAAGAACCCTCTCCAAAGAACTTTTGTCCAAGGATTTCCTTTTCGTACAGACAATTGTGGATTTTCCCACACCATCAAGATTTAAAGCTCCTGTAGTGACCCCTAAATATGATGACAAAACTGATCATGTCCTCCGCATAGAGCAGTACCAAGCTGCTGTTGATATCTATGTGGTTCCTGATGAGATGAGGTACAGGGCATTCTCAGGAACTATTATTGGGTAATCCCAAATATGGCATAACAACCTTCCTCGGGGGAAAATTGCTACTTTCCATCAGCTGGCAGAGATCTTCATAGGGAACCTCTATTTTGGTGCGAAGCCAGCTAAGAGAGTAGCACACCTACTGAGCGTGAGACAGAAAATAGGAGAAAGTACCAGGGATTACATCACTTATTTTAATAACGAGAAATTTGAGGTGATTGACTACGAGGAGAAGACAACAATCTCAGCTCTGATGAGTGATCTGTTACCTGATAAGTTATATTATACGTTGGCCAAAGATCCCCCCAAATCTATGGCAGAACTGATGGCAAAAGCAGCTAAGATCATGAACGCCGAAGAGGCCATGGCTGCGAAGAAGAATACTGACACTAAAGCAGAGACCAAGGTTAAGGGTACAACGGAGAAAAGGGATCAAAAGCACAATGGGAATAACAAACGACCAAAAGGCAAGGAGATGCTCGAGCAGCTGAAGAAGTATGGGAATTACACACCTTTAAAGGTGGACATAAACCATATTCTGAAGGAGATCAAGAACAGCGAGGAGCTAACTTAGCCGGAGAAAATGAGGACAGACCCCGATAAGAGGGATAAGTCCAAATATTGCGAGTTCCATAGAGATCATGGCCACACGACCAAACACTGCATAGATCTCTAGAATGAGATCAAAGCACTCATTAGGCGAGGAAAATTGAGTAAGTTCGTTGATCGCTAGAATGGTGGGAAGACTAACGAGAGAGGAAGACAAAGGTCCAAATCTCCTAGTCAGGAAAGAGATGACAAAAAGAGGGACCACGAAGATGATCCAGAGGATGACCTTGACCTCCCAAAAAGCCAAGGCAACCTGAGCGTGAGGTATTCTCAATCCACTTTAGATCATTTGAATGTAATGTGATTACAGGTCGCAATGCAGGAGGCGAAGATCAGACCGCTGAAAGGAAAGTTTAGCCCAAGCTTGTTCTTACATACAGCGTATAAATTTGGCTGAGGACGATCAGATGAAGAAGGTGAATAAAGATAAACTGGTTATCGATTTCTCCAAAAATAATCTTATCGGAGTACTGTATCCTCACGATGACCCCTTGGTAATAAAAATGAGTCTGAAGATGCAGAGATTGAGACTTTGGACCCTAGGGATGAGTCCGAGCTTATGAAGGGTCAGGTCATCGAAGCAACGGAAAATATCATTCTGGACGATGAATGACCAGAGCGGACAACTCAAATCAGCGCTTCATTGGATCCGTTAATAAAGCAGGAATTCGTAGCATTTTTACGGCATAGAAAGCAAGCTTTCGCATGGAGTCATGAAGACATGCCAGGGATAGACCCGACCTTCCTATGCCATGATCTCAATGTTAATAAGGAGGTCAAACCAGTGAAGCAGTGAAGAAGGGTATTTAGCCCAAAGAAGAACCAGTCTATCCAGGAGGAAGTTAAGAAGCTCCAAAAGGCCTCTTTTATCGAAGATGTCAAATATCCTGATTGGTTAGCCAATGTTGTGATGGTGAAGAAGAAGAATAACAAGTGGAGGATGTGTGTAGATTTCACAGATCTCAATAAAACCTGCCCCAAAGATCACTTTGCCTTGCCCCGAATTAATCAGTTGGTGGACGCTACCTCGGGGCACTAGTTATTGAGCTTCATGGATGCTTATTTCGGCTATAACCAGATTAAGATGAAACCAAAAGACATAAAGAGTACTTATTTTATTACCCCAATGGGAACATACTGCTATAATGTTATGCCTTTCGGACTTAAAAATGCAGGTGCTACGTACCAAAGGTTGATGAATAAAGTTTTCGCAAAGCAAATCGACAAAAACATAGAGGTTTACGTCGACGATATGCTAAATAAGAGTAAGAAAGTCGCCAACCATCTAGTTGACCTCGGGCAAACATTTGATCAGCTAGAAAAATACCAGATGAAAATAAACCCGATGAAATGCATATTTGGTGAACGAGAAGGCATGTTCCTCGGATATATTATGAATCAGCGAGGCATTGAAGCGAATCCGGAAAAGATCAAAGCTTTGTTGGAATTACGATCTCCAGTTACGAAGAAGGAAGTGCAAAGCCTCACAGGCCATGTTGCAGCTCTTAACAGGTTTGTGTCGAGAGCAACGGACAGATGTCTCCTATTCTTCAAGACTCTCAGAACAACTTTCGAGTGTAAGAAGGCGTTTCAAGAATTGAAGAAATATTTGGGAACACCTCCACTGTTATCCAAGCCGGTGATGGGAGAAAAATTATACTTATATCTGGCTGTCTTGGAGAGCGCAGTTAGTTCAGCATTGATAAGAATAGAGGACGGAATATAAAAACCAGTGTATTACACCAGCAAAGCATGCCGAGGAGCAGAGATTAGATATCCAAGGTTGAAAAAGCTGGCATTAGCTCTAATAGAAGCAAGCAGGAGGATGAAACCTTATTTTCAGGCCCATACCATAGTGGTGTACACTGATATGCCTTTTAGACAGGCCTTACAGAAGCTAGAAAAATTCAGAAGGCTGATGTATTGGGCGGTAGAACTGGGTGAGTATGATATTGTTTATGAACCAAGGTCCTCGCTCAAAGGGCAGGTGGTGGCAGATTTCATTACGGAGTTCACTTACCCAGATACCTTTGACCAGCAAGAGCCTAATGCAAAACAACACATGGATGTTACTGGATCATCAAAGATAATCCCCGAGCAGCTACCATTAGCAAATCTATCAAAAGGGACGAACAACGATCAATAAGAATTATCGGGTAATAGCCCAGCACTGGAGAATGATAAGAGGAAGTATCAAATATTCCATCAGGGAACCTTATCAGACCAAGAGTTTGATAATGGTATACCCGTGTGGAACTTGTATGTTGATGGCTCTTTGTGTGCTACAAGCAGTGGAGCCGTAATAATTCTTAACAACCCTGATGGATTGGATGTCGAATATGCTATGCGCTTTAAATTTAAAGCTTCCAATAATGAGGTCGAATATGAAGCTATAATCGTGGGCCTCAGTTTAGCAAAAATAATGCATGCAGAACAGGTCACCGTGTTTAGTGATTCATAATTAATTATACATCAGATTCTGGGTTTGTACGCAACGAAGGGAGACTTCATGATAAGGTACCATGCAGAAGCTATAAAGATTGTGTCCACTTTTACAGCGGTCCAGTTGATCAGAATACTAAGATTGGAGAATGCGAGAGCTGACGCACTAGCTCGATTAGCCTTAGCTACACGCACCGAGTTACGAAGAACGTTTCCTATCGAGATATTAGCAAAACGGAGCATAGATGAAGATTTAATGGTGAAGTTTATTACCTAGATATGGGACCATCATGGATGGACCCCATGAGGGCCTATATCGAAGAAGGAATCGTACCAATTGACCAAATTTCAGCCAAGAGGCTGAAGTTTAAAGCTGCTGGATACGTACTGAACAATGGCATCTTGTATAAAAGGGGTATCATAGTAGGTCTACAGAGATGTGTACACCCCTCATGAGTTAAAGACCTGATTGAGGAGGTTCACGAAGGCTCTTGTGGAGCTCATGTAGTAGGTCGGACTCTCTTACAGAGGATGACTACGCAGGGATATTATTGGCCAATGATGAGAGCTAACTGCACAGCTTATGTGAAGAAGTGCGATAAATGCCAACGTTTCTCTTCCATTCGAAGAACTTCCCAAGCATTGTTAACACTCATTACTTCCCCCTGGCCATTTGTTATGTGGGGTATAGACTTGGTCGGGCCTCTGCCGACCATCAAAGGGAGGTTCAAATATCTGGTAGTCACTGTTGATTATTTTACCAAATGGGTTGAGGCTGAACCTCTCATCGACATGTCGTACAAAAGGGTTTACCAGTTCATTTGAAAGAACATTATTTTTACGTATGGTCTGCTACATGCTTTCATTACCGACCATGGTACCTAATTCGATAATGAAGAGTTTGTCCCATATTGTCATCAATCCAATATCCAGAAGATCCATTCTGCACCAGGCCACCCCCAGAGCAATGGGCAAACTGAAGTGACAAACAGGACTCTGCTAAACAGTCTGAAGAAACGACTGGATGATGCAAAAGGAAATTGGATTGACGAGCTACACTATGTGTTATGGGCATATCGCACAACACCCCGAACAGCCACGGGGGAATCGCCCCATATGCTAGCCTTTGGAAGTGTAGCAGTTATACCAGCTGAATTAGGCCTACCCACGCACAAGGTAATTAATTTTAACTCTCTTATAAGCAATTTGATGAGACGCTTAGATCTGGATATGCTCGAGGAAGTTAGAGAAGATGCGACAATCAGGAATACAGCCTACCAATAAAGAATAACCATATTCTACAATAAAAGAGTGAAGAAATGTGATCTCAAATAGGGGGATTATGTGCTCAAGAAGGTAATCCAGAAGCATAATAAGCTAGAGGCCAACTGGCATGGGCCCTACCAAGTAACTACCGTTGTTCGCCCCGGGACTTACGAAATAGAAACCTTAGAGGGAGAAGAATCCAAAATGCATGGAATGCGGAGCATCTACGCAAGTATTATCAGTAATGCAGATTTACATGTACACATTTCTCTTTAAATGAATAAAAGTGTGGGTTTTTCCATATTCCTTTTTGGTTCAATTTTTATCGGAGTACTAGTGCTACACACTACACCAATCTGGTTGTTTAACATCAGCAACCACCAATTAAGGTTAGTCGGCATTCAACAATCACCAACTCCGGTTGGTCGGCACCAATAAATTTGACCAACAAAGTTGGCATATCAATCATACAAGGCAAAGCCTATTTGATCACGGATGATCTCAAGGTACATCCCAAACTAGACAAGAAGATGGGTGACCTCACCGGGCATCCACTGTCTAGGCACCAAGGTAATCGTGACGCGATTACTACAACTAAGAAGGAACATGGGATGAAAATCATTCCATCGCTTAGGCACTAATGGGTGACAAGTCACTACAACTAGGCAGCAAGTGGGGCAAGCTCCATTGTCTAGGCAAAATAGGGCAAATTGCCCCTATATATATATATAAATATATCCATAAAAAAATAACAAGAAAAATATCTCCTAAAGTATTTCTAAGGAAATAAACTTGCACAAAGACCAATTTTTCTTCATTAAACACAAGAATATTACATGAACATGAATTTTGATTCATTAAGTACAAATTTCCTATTCTATGGTTTTCTTTCCCCCTGCTTTTGATACAGGTTCCATCCCAGCTAGAGGGTCATCTAACGCCTAGGGAGAATTGATAAAATTCATATCTTACAACATTCTGACGTTGCTCGGACATGGTCGATTAAGTAAACATTCAGGACGAGATATCTCAAAATTTGAATGAAGTTGGTAATCACCAAGATACCTGGAGATCAAACACCGAGGAATGGCACGAGCTAGAATCCAGCTAACATAAAGTTTAAAGGGAGGAACACGCAAATCAAGTAATCTAGGCTCACACCAATCCCATAAAGATTGTCCTTGATCAACTTTCATCACACATAAGGCATTCAACCATCCCTATTGGTATCCCTCGTTATTTATTGCTGCAATCAAGCGTCGAGATGGCATAGAGCTTCGTTGTATCCCTCCATCCAAAATTATCTAGGTTGTTTGTGAAATTAATAAGTTAATCTCTTAAGATGCTTATGGAGTTTCTTCACCAAAAATTATTTACTTTCCATTGCAGAGCTTTGGTTGGAGAGTTGGTCGATAAGAGTCTGAATCTTCTGAGACATTTCGGCTAAGGCTTGATTTTTTGCTTTTAACTGAACAACCTGATTCACTAAGGCTTGCTCAGTCCTAGTCTCTTCAACACTTCTCCGCCCAGCTCTAGTTCTACCCCGCGAGGAGGATGTAGCTCTGGTTTATTTTGAAGCCTCAAGCTCTACTCTCAGGGCAGTATTTTTAGCCTCTAAAAAGGTAAAACCTTCATCATTAACTGGAACCAAATCTCCTGAAGAAGAGGAGGCAAAATATTTGAGTTGCTTCACTTCCTCTCGCAACGCAATATTCTTTTACTCCAACAGCTTGGTAATATTCTTGTGCTCTTCGATCTCAATTTTCAACACACTTTCCCTTTTTTTATGGGCCGAGATGTACTTGTCATATCCCCGATCAACACTCAACTGTTGGTATTTTTTCTCATAACCTTCATGCAAGAGTGGAGTGGTTTCTTTATGCTGAAGTTAGAATTCCTCGATCATCCCTTGGAGGTCTTCGATCATTTCATAATAAGCCACATTGTTGGCTACAACACGATCAAGAAAAAATTTCACGTATTGGTATGCATTAACTGCTTGCTCAGAAGCATCAAGTCCAAGGATATCAATTACTTAAGCCTCAGTAAAATTTTCATGACCCGCTTTGAAGTAATCGTTACATTTTTTCATCAACTCTGTGTTATGAGTTGATAAGAGTTCCATCCTGGCAACAAACTAGCAAGGGAAAATAAAAATGCATCAACAACGATATAGACGGAGTAAGTCAAGGAGAAATTCAGACTAGATAACAAAATCCATCTTATTGATCATAAGAAGAGAGATTACAACCAAAGTTACAACGAAGAAAGGAAAAATAGAAGAACAACATAAATAAAGAGCCGAATAACTCTACACCTTCTCCTTATTTACTATAACATCATCAACCGGGTTGAACGAAGGAGTTAGTTTCTCGAAAGGCATTTGGCTTTGCCCGGTAGAAGTTATTACCTGTTGAACTTGCTCGGAGGGCTGAGGAACAATAACAGTAGGTACTTGTTCTACTATCATCATAGAAGACTCATCAGATGCAACTGCATCCTCTTCTTCTTCGTCAATAGTAGAAGAAGGGCTATGAGTGTGTTTCTGAAACAATTCAGAATCCTCTGCAACACTCAACTCTTACAACGCTGTGACCCATCCATCTCTGAAGTACTTCAGACTTTCATACTCTATTAGACAAGTAATAGCAGTTAAAGCTCTATTCCATCCTTTGTCCCAACCAGAGCTGAAGGACTTGTTCACAGTAGCTTTTCTCTTTGCCTTCTCAGAAGAAGCATGTCCCTCAGCAAGCTTTACTTTCTCCTCCAGGTCTTTCTTACGCCGTTCAGCCTTTTCAAGCTTTCCATCAGCTTCTTCCTTGCTGTAAGTGGCGACCTTTAATTTTTCCTCCAATTCCTTGGAGGCATTTACAGCTTGGTCATGAGCTGTATCATCTTATTGGCAAGTTGTCTCTGCAAATAGAAGTTTCTTTTCCGAAGCAGCTTTATCTTCCTCGTACTTTCGCTGGGAGCTCTTTAAAGATTGTGATAACCCAGTAAAAGCTTCTTCCACCCACTGGAGGAAGTTGAAGCCTTGATAGCCTCATCTTTCTCCAAGATACTATTAAAACACGTCATAAACTGAAAGAGAAAAGAAGCTCATATCAGAATATGAGTACGGTATATGGAGGTAAAGTAGCAAAGATGATGATACTTACTGATGCAATATGTTGGGCTCCTAAGTTAGTGACCTTCTCCCGAGAAAGGGAACCCTCAGCAGCTCGATATTCGGGAATGGTCCAAGAATTGATCAAGCCTTTGGCTGAGCTCAGAGCAATGTGGGTTGGAGTCTTGTCTCTCAAAGAAGGATCCTCAACATCAGAAGGCTGAGTAGCAGTTTCTATAGGTATTTCTGCAAGACCTCTCATCAATCTCCTTAAAGGAGCACCTTCAATCAAAGGTGCTGCCTCTTCTTGCGTAATAACAACACCTTCAATCAAAGGTGTTGCCTCTTTTGGGATAGCATGTGGTTTCTTGTCGACCTCCTTGACAGGTGAAATTATTCCCTTGGATGGAATATTATCCATTTTCTTCGTCCCTTCAGCTGGGACATCCCCTTTGCTCTTCTTTGCCCCATCAGTGCCAGGAGCATCCTTAGCAAAGAATTCAGGCATTCTCCTCTTTTTCGTCATTCAATTAATAATAGAGGTATTCAAATCAGAAGAAGATTCTTCGACACCTGCTCGAGACGTTGGTACCTGATCAAGATCAATTACCACAGGAGGGGAAAGAGGACGAGCAATGAACGATGAGGTGGTATTTTTGTATCTCAATAAATAAGAATCATCTCTACCGTGCTCCCCATCAACTGATTGATGCAAACCCCAAATGAGTTTCAAATCTTTTATATTAAATTCACTCTCTTTGGGGGGCTTTCTTTTGTTATCAACTGCAAAAATAATAAAAAAAATATATTAGTGACGCATTTCATCAAATATAAACGGAGCTAAATTGAAGAATTAAAAACAACCTATCCCATTGCCATATAATGAACATCTGGGACCTTGGTAAACATCATATCCTTTTAATGGGGGGAGTTGCCAATTTTTCATCACAATTCCATGATCAAAATAGTCCTTATTAGCATCGGGAAGATTGACCACTAAAGCTCTATTGGAAAACGTAGTTTTTAAATAAAACGTGGTATCACTGGTAATCCATTTATAACAAAACATGATCTCAGGGATCCCTAAATGAGTCCCATGAATTTGGTTTAACCTATGTACTCTATTAACTACCCTCTATGTATTTGGAGCTACTCTTGCAGGAACAATATCGAAATATTGGCAAAACTCCAAACACAAGGGATTAGGCAGAAAAGAAAAGCCACATTCCGCTACAAAAAGGGAAGGAAACCAGTGTCCCTCAGCTAAAGAAAATAAATCAGAAGGGCAAGGAGGTTCTTCTAGAATAACCCAAGAGGGAATCGTAAAATTAGCTCGGAACTTATCCAACGATTCTATAAGATAAACCATGGTGGCTAAAGCAAAGAAAGAAGAAAGAAGAAAGAAGAAGTTCTTACAGAGGGATTGAGAAATCAACTAAGGCGAATGACAGAAATAATGACAATACAAAGATAGAACGAGAAGACAAAAAGTTTAGAAATCTGGAGGTGAAAAGTAGATGACGATCCGTATCTATCGATTTTAAATGCCTTGCATCGGGAAGTAGGAAAAGAAATGATTATTAGAAAAGACGATTGCGTTTTCGACAGTTAAATGATGAAAAAGACGCAAATATCCAATCGTTTGTCACAGATTCAAAAAATTTACAAGTTTGCCATTTCGCGCTCAAATAATGAAACTAAAGGTAAAATTCCTAAGTGTTGGATATATGTAATTAATCAAGGCACAAAAAGGTACCCGAACAACTTTTGGGTAAAATGTTCCACACTCTCACATCAAAGTTCAACTGTGAAACATTGGGGGCTTCTGTTGATACGAAAATTAGGCAGCTGGTGTGGACCAATTATATAAAGATACGTAGTGTCCTACGTGGTAAATGCATATACTCACCGAGCTACATAGAGTGCCGAGATATATAGCATGCCGAGCTACATAACGTGCCGACCTACTCAGCATGCAGAGCATCTGGCCGAGAAGATCAAGCGACGATTGCACATTCAGTGAACATCGGATTTGATGAACATTCTTATCGTACAGATGAATATGTCTATTAAACAACGGCATATCGTCTATTCATATTGATAGCCCTAAGGCAATAAATACATTGTAACACCCTCCATAACGGGGGGAGGATTGAGCTCTTGTAATCATTATCGAGATTAAGGCAAACATCGGCAATACAAAACAGTGGACGTAGGTCATTTTTATAAGGCTGAACCAATTTAAAAATCCTTTGTCTTATTTTTTATTTCATATTTATCTGTGATTAATTAATTAGATCAAATCTAGTTTTTTACATCAACATCGACCTTCACTTGTTTTAAACTAGGTACCATCACTTTTCTTCCTTCTTCTATTGCTAAAAAAGACTTCTTGGAGCTTTCATTTTCTTAATCCACTTTGTAAGTCTTCTTCGTTCTAGCTTGCTTCTTCCATTTTCTTAGTTCCTTCTGTTTATTTTCATTGCGTAGAGTCCTCCCGCTCTTTTCTTATTTGAAAATGGTTTATACTATTAATGAGAGGACCGTGGAGGATTTTAGAAAAACATACTCGATTCCCCATGGATTACGATTGAATGTGCCCTAATGCCCAGAAATTGCATCGCTATTGAGGATGGCCATTATATCCATACCCTCTCAGTGGCTGGGAGGAATAACATTTCACCTAAACCAATTATTTTGTAATTTTGTGAGTTTTTTTATATTATTCCTACCCAATGTGCCCAAACACATGTCGGATTATAAATTGAGTCCATAGAATAAACGAACTGTATGGGACCAATATAAGGCTCCCCAAAAATAGATATTGTTATTCCTGGTCCCACAGAATAGATGGTGTGTTGTACCTGAAGGCGAGGAAAGCTGACAGGGTCTTAGTAATTAATCTCCCTTATTCCAACAAAGGGTACGGGAATCAGGATTTTACTGTTCGAAATTGACAACTTTTACCTCTTCTAGAGGGAGAGCAATACTAAGGGTTTTTATGCCCAGAGTGGGGGAGTGACATAAGTTAACACTCTATTTTTTCTTACTCTCAAATATTTACTTAATTATATGTTTACTGATAAAATTTATTCCTTTTTTTCTAACCAGGTTGATCGAAGAAGAAAGAACCTTCTCTTGCCCACATTAACAGGGAAGAACTTCTCAAGGTTTCAAAGCTGAGGATGCCCTTGGTCCAAGGTGGTGATCACTCCCATTATGCTTCCTTTCTTGTTGAGTATGAGGACTCTACCAGCAGCTTCACAGCTCACACAATAGACACAATTCCTAATCTTCTACTTATTTCAGTAAGTAAGGAAGCTTCCACTTCTTTCTCGTTCGAATATTTAAACGTTAAGCCCATCCTTGTCAACAAAGAAGACTCAATGGCTCCTCGAAAAAGAATTTTACTAAACGAAGATAACGATGTCAATCCTTCCTCTCCCAAGGTTAAGTCCTCAAAGAGGACTGAATAAGAAGGCCCTTCTATGCCACTGAATTGAACTTATCAGTCCGAGAGAAGAGCAAGAAGGACAAGGCCCCTTGTTCCATGCCTATTCATCCCTTAAAGAAGGGTGATACCCCCACCTATGGGAGAGCTCAACAGGTGATGTCGATGGCCAAGAACCCTTTATTGGCCTTTAGTCTGTTTAAGGACGGTGTGCTCGCATCCGACCATGAGCAGGTTAGCCAGTTGTCCTATGACCAGCTCCAAACTCATGTCGCTCATTTTTAGTAAGCCAGATTTCTTTTTGTACTACCTGAAGTTATTGAATTTTTCATTCCATATTTTGACATGCTTTTTGTATATCTATTTACAGTTTATAGTGGATTTTATCCCCATTTTGGAGAGTTTCTCCGATCAATCCAAAATAAATAATAATCTGATTAAGACCTTGGACAAGTCCAAGGAAGCCCTTGCTGCTTCCAAAAAGGCATATAACGAGGAGAAGAAGTCCACTAGCGATGCCATGAACACATTGAAGGACAATCGCAACAAGCGAAAGGTTGCTAACGACCAACTTCTAGTTAAGATGATTATTTAGAAAAGGACTATGAAGATATTTCTTCCGTCAAAGAGGCTAGCTATGATAAGGGCTACAATGAAGCCTTCGAGGATGCCAAATACCAGTTGACTTACATTAGGAAGTCCAGCTTCAAGATGGGATGGGATGCTGCCTTGGCAAGGGTAAATGCTCCTATTGATTATGATCTTTTTGGCAAACACAACCCCAGTTTCCCGTCAAAAGTTGATGAGGAGGCTGCCATAGATTCTTCTGCCGACCAGACTTCCTCTGCAGCTGACAAAGGCAAATCCCCAAAAACCCAGGAGCATGTGAAGATATTGGAGACTAATTAGAAATAATTAGCATACACACCCTTATATTTTTCTTTTAGTCTCTGTTTATAAGGGCCTTGCCTACTTTGATTATTAATGAAAGATTTTTGTTATGAATTTTAACTCTATTGAATTATTACTGAGCTCTTCCTTTTTATTCTTACTTTTTATATCATACCAATATTGCCAAAAAGATTTCTTCTCTTTCTGGCAATCTCAATGTCATTCTTGGTCGAGAGGCAAGTGCTCAAGCTCGTCTTGCATTTGTTTCTGTCCGCAAGGCCCTCAGAAGAGATGACTGATTCCTTATAAGGCCAGTCTGCCTTAGTGGCCAAGCTGAAGATAATGTGAAAGACTTGGGAGATGTGGGCATTCTCATGGAGGAAGAGGTGAACTCTTTGAAGAAATAACTTGCTGAAGCCAAGGATATTAGGGATGTTGGGCCCTTCGCTAAGCTAACAAAAACTCCCTTAAGAAGAAACTTGCTGAGGTGGATGATGATTGAAAAAGGGCTCATGTTGTGATGATGGGCCTTAGTCGTGATATTTTCAAACTGCGTTATCTCTTCGGGATGGGTCCTCGAGCAGTGTGGTTTACTAGCTATAAGGAAGGGTTGATAGATACCTACATCAAGCTAGACGAGGTAAAAAATCTATCTTACAAGCATAGTTGGCTAAATGCCTTGGGGATATTATAAGTTCCCAAGTACTCTCAGCCTCGGTATATGTACCAAGTTGATTGTCCGAATTATAGGCATCCACTATTTGGTAATGAAGAAATCTGCGTTCGATTGGATATCATCCCTCTTTAATTGGCCAAGAGTTATTTGATTTCTCATAAAAGTGACAATGAGTTCCAACTAGATCCTGATGGTAGCTAAAGAAGAGCTATTGTTTCCGCTCTTTCTAACCGATAATGATTGTTGTCTATTTTGTCCCTTTATTGTTGTAAATGGACTTTTGTAACTTATAATTTTTTGTAACAAGTTTTTTGTATAATATCATCGTTTTTCATTTTTACATTCCATTATATCGAGCATGTATTTTGTTGTCTTGTCTTACCTTTTAGGTTGTGTCGTCACACCACCTTAGGCCTCGAATAAACTATGGTAAAAATGCACCTGGTTTTAGGACCATCCACCCGTTCAAGATTTTTATCCGATGAAAGTTGGGTTCATTCAGTGCCTAAGGACATCCCGTCGGTCTTTTATTTGCCTAGGAAATTCATGAGATCTTTGTGTTTTTCATGACGAAAACCTTGAGTCCTTGAGTTTAATTGTAATTAAGCAACTTGTAATTGTAATTAGACTAAGCTAATTTTGATCAATAGTACGATCGTTAATTTAAATTGTAAGCCTGCCATTTGGGAACAACATTAAGCAACTAACTTAGCCATTTAGGTTTTTATTAAAAATGTTCGACCAAATCGCGAGCATCATAATTTCTGAAATAAAAATTTACAAAAACTAATTAATCTATAAATAACTTAAACATGAACGAATTTAAAAGTAAAATTTCTTAAGATTGGCTGCATTCCTGTAGATAGTATCTAATGACCTTGAATGGTCCCATTATTTCCAAATGGAAGGCTCCCTGTAGATAGTATCTAATGACCTTGAATGGTCCTTCCCAGTTAGGTCACAACTTGCCGTTTGAAGGAATTTTGGCACTACCGAGGACTTTTTCGAGGACATAATATACGACATGGAATTTCATCAAATTGACGTCCTTGTTGTACTGCTTGGCTAATTTTTGTTAGTAGGAGGCTAATTTTACCATAGCACGTTCCATTTTTTCTTCTATTAGGCCAAGTTTAGCGCTTATAGCTTTGTTTTTCAAACTTTACTCAATAATAGTGCACCCCGTGGTTGGCAGACTAGCTTTCAGAGGAATCACAACCTCCATCTAATATGTTTGAGTGAATGGCATTTTCCGAGTAGGCCTTCTAGGTGTAGTACGATATGCCCATAAAATATGGGAAAGATCATTCATCTAGGCTCCCTTTGCCTTCTCTAATCTCTTTTTCTTACCGCCGAGCATCGTTTTATTAGAACCCTATGCTTTAGCCATTGCTTTGGGGATAGGCCACGGAGCTGAAATGGTGTTTTATGTAATGGTTACGGTAGAAATCTTGAAAGGGTCCACTTTCAAATTATATGCCATTATCCGTGATGATTGTCCTAGATAACCCAAAGCGTGTTATAATGTTCCTCCAAAATCAAGATGAATCTGATTATATCAGTATCCCTCATGTTCGTTGGTGGCTTTGCTTTAATCCACTTTATGAAGTAAATTATGCCGATCAATAGATACTTATAATTTCCTGGTGCCATTAGGAGTGGTCCTACAATATCCAACCCCTACTGGGTGAACGACTACAAACTATTTTGTGACTTTAAGTCACTGGCTGGTTGATTGATCATGGGGGAGAACTTTTGTCACTTTTAACACTTTTGAACATAAGAGATTGCATCTGTCTACATATACAACCACCAATACCTTGCTCGGAAGGCAAGAGACGTTCATCATGTGTGGCTTCCATAGATCCCATTGTGTAGTTCGTAAAGAACTTGGTCGATATCATTTGTATGCACGCATTAGAGATGAGGACCGGTGAAAGACCTTCTATAAAGTTTTCCTTTCAGAACCAGATAAAACCGCATAACTTTAACCCTGACTTGATGGGCTTGCTTTTTATCAATCGGTAAGATATCATTTTACAGATAAACAATTAATGGGAGTTGAGGGCTTTTTAATTCTTTGTCTTATGTTTGTTCTCCTTATGGTAGGCACATCTGAGTTTATTATTTCTCTTGCGTGGATCAATGCTCATCTTTTTCGGCTACTTGAGGAATTACCGGTCCTTGATCTTGCTTAAGATTCAATAAATTGGCTCCTTGAAAATGGTATTAACTGCCTGTAATTCCTTTGATTAGTCTATTTTTTTACCATTTCTAAATCTTCCGTTCTGCTTTTTTCTCCCCTTCTTTGAGGTGTTTTCCTTATAGTTTGCTTTGGTCGCCTTTACGCGATCAGTCTTTCCCTGGCTGAGGTTGACCAGATCTTCCACTTTGGCACACTTCTCAATACACGTCATGAGATCATCGACGATGTCCGCCTCCTTCTTAGTGAGGGACTGATGCAACATGGAGTTAGGGGCAGGCCAATCTTGAACGATGCTACAACGACCTACTTTGAGCAATTTTCAACCTCATTGAAGGTTTCCCAATAACGTTTGGAATATTCTTATAACATCTCATGTGGTTTCTTCCTCATGGTGAGGAGAGGATCCATCCTCTTCAGATGTGAGCTTTTGACTATAAAGTGAGCTATGAAGGCCTCTACGAGGGACTTGAAGCTCTTGATCGACCTGTGGGATAGCCTTTCGAACCACTTATGCGTGACATCTCCTAGGCTGGATGGGAACATATAACACGTGAGAGCGTTGTTGTAGTTCCACAGAGTCATTGCTTACCTATACTGGTGCACATGATCTATGGGGTCGGTATTTCCATCGTATATCTTGAACCTTGAGGTTATGAACTTCTTTGGAGGCTCCTACTCTTCAATTTCCCTTAAAAAGGGGGATTGTATTTGGAATAAGAGTGCACATGAACATGCTTGACAAGGATAGTCATAATAAAAATTTATATTTTTGTATTTTTTCAAATTAAGTCCCAATCATACAAATCCAATTTTAAAAAAATAATAATTTCTGATTAAGTTAAGTTTTCATAAGCTAAATGATCCAATCACAGAAATTAGACTAAGCATACAATCAAACACGAAAAATAAGAAAAAATCCCTTTCAAGGCAAAACCTATATTTCAGCACTTTAGAAAGTTTTACAAGACTATCGACTTATAGACTACTTGATATAACCCACAAGTGCAACACATAGTGTCTTCAAAACTTCTAAAGAAAATGGCTCGATCTAGAATCCTCCACAGGTGGTGGTCCATCCTCGGTATCCATCGATCAGCCTTTAACCTTCCTTTGTCGCGATCCCTTGAATTCACAAATTCAGCTGTGGAGATTTATCTCCACAAAGTGTGTATATAGGATACAAAACGTCTAGGATTTTAAAATGATTCACAAAACTATTTGGGGATATAAAGTGGTGAATTAAAAATGTTTTGTAACACAAAACTTGAAAACATTTGCAACAGAAATGCAGGAAATGTTTTGTCAAAAGTCTTACGAAATTTGGAGTCAAAATAGTTATTTATAGATGTTGCACAAATTTTGAGGCGACGACTCGTTCGAACGAAAATCCAAGTCATTTGAAAGATATTGGCATCTCGTTAGAACGATAACTCCAGTTCGTTCGAATGAAATAGCCATCTCGTTTGAACCAGTATCTAACGAGCTTCAAACAGAAGGCCATCGTTGGATGTTTGTTCGATGTAGGATATAACGAGCCTTTAAACAAAAAGCCAAATTTGTTTAAACAAGATAACAATCTCATTTGAACGAGGTTTAAAAAAATTAAAAAATCCAGCCTCGATTTTTATAAAAAATAACATCCCAAATAAAATTATGAATAATTTTAAACTCCTAAAAGATTTATACCTTTTTGAGATATAGGGAAATCTTTAATCTTGGAGATGTTGGAGTTCGGTTCATCATGTCGACATGTGTCGGGTTTTAATGGGATATGCCACATATGCCAAAGTGAAAATAAAATCAATAAAAAGCCAAAGCTAAAATATTTGCACTTAAAAATCTCCCCTTTTGGCTATTTCGGTACAAAACTAGCCAAAACCCAAATTACAAAAATTACCCCACTATGAAAAAAATCCTAATACCCTTCCGAAACCCTAAAAATGAAACCGCATAGATAAATTATCTTCAATCTCCACTTGTTCTTCCCTTGGGCACTTTATCTTCATCTGGTGTAATATGATTTTTTGTAAATACTTACATATATAAAACAAAGAAAATACCCCGTGATGCCTCGAGTTTGAAATAGAAAATAAAAGCAAAACGCATAATGCGATCTCCCCCATAAATCAAACTCATCATCAAATTTCCCCCTTAATCTGTTCTCCCCCTTTTTGTTCCGAAATAGTCAAATGAGTAGAATCTAAACATGAAGAATAAAACATCCATAGAAGAAGAAAGATATCATCACATAAATATGTAAACAACGCATGTGTAATGATAATCTCAAAGGCCATAAAAAACAATTATTTTTAAAAAAATTTAAATTTTTTCTCAAGTATAAGTTGTATAAATACAACACGATACCATATATAATATATGCAAAATATACCAAAGAAAATCCTACACACATATATAGGTATAAACGACCACAAAACTCGATACAAAATACATAAGCTTTACACACTAGCATAGTATCGATGTGTGTAAACATGTGGGATGGAATGAATGGGTATGAACTAGATACAAATGAATTATGACCCGGACACTCACGTATGTTCAAGAAGTTGTAATTGACCATAAAACTTTATCAAACTGAGTTTTAGCCTAAAGTGAGAAGATAAAGTGAACTTTAATGTACAAACAATCACAATACACACAAGCCTAGAATATTGATGATTCTACAAATCAATAGCGTCATGATAAAATAAGCATAACTTCGATTCGTTGTGCAAATTCGTTGATCTTCAACTAAATACCCTCAAAAGATAAACAAATATCTTATTTTCTATTCTTTTCTTTTCATGATTCTTTTGAAGTTATTTCTTTTGAATGATCAATCATTGAACTAAACTATGTTGGCACCTTTTTGGCAGTTTTTCTATTTTTGTTGCCTTTAATCTTTTTATTGGGCTCTTGCCAACGATGGCTTTCTCATAAAGGAGATTTTCTCATTTCGTAGCCCTTTCTCGTGCGCACTCATATTTTTTCAATACTAAGCAAAATCTCTTACGGGCAACGATTCTTACATGAACAAATTCCCCATAATCACAAAACTTATAGATGTAAAAAATTATGGGAGAAAATATCACAAAGTTCAAATATATATGTGAAGTTAACGTTCAAAAAGCTCGTGCAAGCGTCTGCGGAGGCATATACAAAGTCGAATCTGTAAAGAAAATCAAGTTCGAAACAACTCCATGAAAATATGGTTAAGAACAATCTAAGTATTTATAATCATAACCAAATTTTTTGGACACTTCGAAAGTACAGAGTGAATTGGATTCAAACACACCAATATACCATACCAAATGTGTAAAATTGAAATACACAAATACCGAAAATCTTTTCGTACTTTTAAAAAAAATGTCAAAATACAATCTTTTTGTATTTTTCCATCATGACTCAATTAAAGAAAAATATAATACAAAATAGTACATAAGTCATAACACAAGTAAATATATGTCACGAAGAACAACTAGAGTATGACAAACAAAATCATGCAAGAAATTACCCATAAGATATATCATGTGAAGAGTCATTTATAAGCATGCGAGAATCAAGCAGTCGAACATTTAACGCCTTTAAAATATATTTCCTAACCTAAATAGATGTATACTTAACGCGTGAGTTTTTGGAAATCAAAGAGACACTAGACTTCAACTTTCCTAGGACCTATTCCAAGATCATAACAAAACTCCCTAAGGTGAGCTTTCCTACCACGATGTGTACATGTGTAAAAGCGAGGAGTGTTACCTATGGGTTAACCTTTTCTAACATCCTTGGATGTGATTGACCCTTTAAAATAAATAATGGTCTTGGTTTTAACATTAGAAGCATTTGAAACATGTGCGCCAGGACCATCACTAAGAAAACTATTAGAGTCTTTTAAATCATCTTTTAACTTCAAAATTTTAGATGTAATCAAAGAATTAGACTCTTCAACTTTTAGGAACTCCTTCTTCGTATTTCCAATCATTACTAGAAGGTTAAATCGCTCCCCCTCAATGCAAGCGAATTAATTAATGATTTGAGAGTACGTGAGAAGACTATTGACTTACAGACTACTTGATATAACCCACAAGTATAACACGGTGTGTCTTCAAAACTTCTAAAGAAAATGGCTCGATCCAGAGTCGTCCACAGGTGGCAGTTCACCCTCGGTATCCACCGATCATCCTTCAGCCTTCTTTTGTCGTGATCCCTTGGATTCACAAATTCATCCATAGAGATATCTCTACATAAAGTGTGTATAGAGGATACAAAATGTCCAGGCTTCAAAAAGATTCCCAAAACTATTTGGAGACGTAAAGTTGTGAATCAAAAGTGCTTTTGTAACCCAAAATTTAATTTTTTTTTGCAATAGATATGCGAGAAATAGTTTTTCAAAGGTCATATGAAATTTGGAGTCAAAACATGTATTTATAGATGTTGCACAAGTTTTGAGGTGGCGGCTCGTTCGAAACGAAATCCAAGTCGTTTGAACGAGATTGGCATCTCATAAGAATGAAAACTCCAGTTCGTTCGAACGAAGTCACAATCTCGTTTGAACCAATATCTAACGAGCTTCAAACAGAAGGCCCTCGATGGATGTCCGTTCGATGTAGGATCTAACGAGCCTTCAAACAAAAAAGCCAATTTCGTTCGACCAAGATAGAAATCTCATTTGAATGAGGTTAAAAAAAAATTATTTTTATTGAAAAATGCATCCTCGATTTTTATAAAAAAAATAACATCCTAAATAAAATTATGAATAATTTTAAACTCCTAAAAGCTTTATACATTTTTTAGATGTAGGTAAATCTTCAATCTTGGAGATGTTGGAGTCCGGTTCATCTTGTCGGCCGTGTCTGTTTGTAACGGGATATGTCAAATATGCCAAAGTGTGAATAAAATAAATAATAATCCGAAGCTAAAATATTTGCACTTATAAATCTCCCCCATTGGCCCTTTCGGTAGAAAACTAACCGAAACCCAAATTATAAAAATTACCGCTCTATGACAAAAATCACCATACCCTTCCTAAATCCTAGAAATGGAACGACATAGAGAAACTTTATTCAATCTCCACATGTTCTTTCCTTGGGCATTTTGTCTTCATCTGATTTAATATAATTTTGCGTAAGTACCTACACACATGAGGCAAAGAAAATACCCCATGATGCATCGGGTTTGAAATAGGAAATAAAAATAAAACGTATAATGGAATCTCCCCCATAAATCAAACTCATCATCAAATTTCCCCCTTAATTTGTTCTCCCCATTTTTTTTCCCAAATAGTCAAAGGAGTAGAATCTAAACATGAAGAATAAAGAATCATATAAAAGAAGTAATATATCACCACATTGATATGTAAATAACGCACATGTAATGATAATCTCAAAGGACATAAAAAATAACTATTTTAAAAAAATTCAAGTATTTCCTCAAGTATAAGTTGTACAAATACAACACGATACCATATATAATACATGCAAAATATATCAAGAAAATCCGACACACCCATATATAGGTATAAACTATCACAAAACTCGACACAAAACATATAAGCTTACATACTAGCATAATATCGATGTGTCTAAACATGTGGGATGAATGGCATGAACTAGATACAAATGAATTATGAGTCAAACATTCAAATGTGTTCAAAAAGTTCTAATTGACCACAAAACTTTATCAAACTAAGATTTAGTAAATCAACTTTGCTTTACGCTTTGGTTACAAATCTTGTTGTTATTACTTACGGTGAACTTTTTTGTATCTTCACGGTCGATATTGCTATTAGTACCGGGATACAAGGCATTATAAGATCTTGGGCTCTAATGTGTGTCGCTTGGGCAAGGAAGGGTATTGTTAATTTGTTGGTTGTGATTTTCATGGTGTTATAATTTCTTGTGAGGATTTTGGTATCGCCTTAAGTTAACCAAAGATAGCAAAATTTCTTGAGTACCATTTCCAATGTGGACGCAAGAAAAGGCCGAATCTCGATTTGCAAAATTTCTCTAAACCCTATCTTTTAACTACTTATGCTTGTTGTTTATTAATTTCTTATACTTGAATTGATTTATCATATTGCAAATAATATCCTATATAAAGTTAAGAAGGTTTTATAGTTTCCACTAATTTCTCTATACCCAATCCCCCCCCCCCCCGTATATTTTTAGGCCAAAACTTGAACACTTTTTATGTGAGTTTGAAGGCCCACAACAAGTTACACTGTGTTCATCACTTTTCATAGTTCGTAATGGCCACACTTCTCAAAATGGTCAAAAAAGTATCTACTATCAATGTAATAACATTATAAAATGAGACACTAAAGTTGTTTTAGGCTTGATTAGGTTTGTGTGAGAAAGTGGAGGCCTGAGAGAGAACATTCACTATTGGGAGAGTTTGGAGGGTTTGAGAAAATTATTATGGAGCCCTTTGTACGTTTGAAAAATCATTATATATCACGTGGGTGCCCTTAGCAAGTTCCAACTTAATTTTCACTGTGGTATTATGGAGTAATTTTATGGGTGTCAATAGCAACAACCATTTTAAATGGGTTTAAATTCAATTTGTGTTGTGTTTGGAAAGATAAATGAAGTTATTCACTACTGATATATACATATATAAACATTTTTTAAAATAGTAATAAAAACATTTATGATGATATTTTGGGTATTTAAACATTTCAGGGGACCTCAAAAAAATCAATTCAATGTTCTTTTTTATTTTTTAAAAAAAGGATCAAATATATGTCAGTTTTTAGCAGCTTAAAAATTGGCATATACTGACCCATTTTTTTAAATAACAAAAAAATCATTTTGAGTTGCTTTTTTTTAGATTTCTTGAAATGTTTAAATAGCCCACAAAAAAATCTATGGCCATCCCGGGGGCCTCCCTCACTTTTCCTCCTTTTCGGGGGTTCTTTTCAGCGTGCACGCGGGATTGCGCCCTTTCTCGAGGCACTCGGTCGTCGTCAATGTGGAATAATGTGTAAAGATAGATTCGCCAACCTATTTTTCACAAAACTGGCAAAAGAAATATTGCCGCCTCGAGAGAACAACATCAAGGACAATACTGATGCGTGCAAAACCAAGTAGTTCAAAGGTTCAGGGACCAAGTTACGGAATGTGAAGGTGTTAGTCACCCATCTAGTCACCCATCCCGCCCTTTTGATCTCTCATGGGTACGTGTTAATCTTCTCCTGTTAGACTCCATGAAATGTGTGCTTATGTGCTTAATGAAGATGAAGACTGAAATCATTCAACTCACATTATGGAAAAGGACGGAGTGAATTCATCCTTCGAAGTGTTCTCGTAATAATTCAAAATATAATGTGAGTGCTTGTCGAATCACAAGTCATTATGGAAGAACGCATGTATATATCAGACGAACACAAGCCTGCAAGAATATGACATTCATTAAGAATATATATATATATATGAAAATAATATTATAAACGCGCATAAGGGAGGACTCAAGTCTCGGGATGTACCCAGGATGCCTACATAGACCAATGGGCATCAAAGTCTATGTAGTTCGAATATAACATAGGGTGGTCAATCCACAAATTCAAATGGGGGATTTCTCTTATGTGTGTGTGTAGAGAGAAATGTTCTTTCAAAGTGAGAGTGTGAGATGAGAATCCCTCTTTTGAAATTTAGAGATAAACCCTATATTTTTTTTTTATGTAAATAGAGTATGTGTTAATAATACTAATAAGGGTTTGAGATTAATGTATGTGGTGCAATGAACTAAAGTGCTAAAGTAGAAATAAAGCAACTAATACTAAAATAAGAGATTTTAGAGAAAATGATGGACAATTGGACCTCCTAATGAATGCTTGATGTTGATATTGAGTAGAGATACGGTGATCTTGTAATGATTGAAGGTAGGATATGGGAGGGAATTTAATAAATGAAGTAAGAAAGGGATTGAATGGAATGTGGGAAATGGGATTTTAAGAAAGGAACAACTTTAAATTCGAGAGAATATTCTCTGAATTAATGAGAGGGATGTTCACGGGTGCTTTTCAAAGTGAGGTCATGGTTTCTATTTATAGGGCCAAAGTGGGTGCCGTTAGGCATGGTTATGGACCTTCCTATCATCATAGAACCTCAGGCACACTGCCGATAGGCAGGGTTCTGAGAGTGCCATTCGACAATCTCGGACAATTTTTTTTGGAAAAATGGTCATAAAACGCAAACCATAAGTCAGAATTATGCACGGGGAGGATCATCGAAAAACGTTATTAGAGCCCTTTAAGAATCCATTGAGTCACTCTCAGGTCTGGGAGTTGAACGAGGTCAAAAAAGGCCCAGAAGCCCCCGTTGGTCACTAGATAAGAAGTTTTTAGAGGAAAACGGATTGTTCATCCGAACTGTATGGTCGATTCGTGCACGAGATGGACCATTGGAAAGGATATTCAGATACCTCTGAGATTTAATTCAGCTTTGTTCAGTTCGGAGAGTTGACCAAGGTCAAACGGGACCCGAAAGCTCAAGGTGACCCTTCGAAGTAAAATGGGTCATTCGTTCATATTATAAGGCTGATTCGTGCATCGGGCAGACCGCTAGAGAGGGGATTCAGACCCCTTAAAAGATTTATTGAGCTTAGCTCAAGCTGGAGAGTTGACCAGGGTCAAAAGGGGATCTTAAGCGCCCGGTGAATTTTATATCTATTTTTTTATTAAAATGGATCGTTCGTCCGTACCGTAAGGCTGAAAAGGGGATTTAGAAACCTTCAAAGATTTATTGAGCTTTCACTTAGGTGAGAAAGTTGACTATAGTTCAATAGGGCCTGGGAGTGCCCGGTGGTCTCCGGATCAGTTTTTGATAGTGAAACGGATCATTCGTTCGAATCGTAAGGCCGATTCGTGCATGAGGTGGATCGTTGGAAAGGGGATTCAGAGCCTTTAAAAGATTCCTTGAGCTTTCACTGCGGTGAAAAAGTTGGTCGGAGTTAAACGAGACTAGGGAGTGCCTAATGGCCTTGTACTGCCCCGACCCGAATTGATGGGTTACCCACGAGTTAACCCGATTTGATCGGAGCGTTAGGCGTGAAGTGCAATAGAACAACCTATATAATGTTTCGAATCCCATTTTATTTTAATTAATGTTTCATTTGTTTAGCATACGATACCAGTTTCAAGGTAAACTACGTGAGGGACCCGTGGGGAGCACCCCAAAGTCCAAGTAAACAGAGCTACTAACGTAAACATAAATAAAATACACTTACCAATATAACGCCCTCAAAATAAAAATCCGCTCCCAACCTGTCGTAACAAAGTGGGGATGTGAGCCTATGCTCAGTGGAACTTATACAAACAGATAGAAACGAACGACTGAAAGGAATATTCACACGCTGCAATCACATGCATGCAAAAATTTGTATATATCTACATACGTATACCTTTGGTAAATATACATACCAATGTATTGACCGTTTCACTTTCGAAAAATCTTACTTATCCAGATTAATTTACCTTAATCTAGTAAAGACTTCATTTATTCACACTTTAGCAATTTCACTTTATTCAACACACCCAGTTCAACACTTGAAACATTTCACTTGATTTATTCGAACCCATTCCTTTATCGGAATTTAGCCCCTTTCATTCATTTCACCACGCTTCAGTATTTTCGTCAAAAATCACCATTTCAACACACGCACTCACCGTGTTAAAAAATACTTATTTAATCTTTGAAAATCCTTCTTACAACACATTATTGTATTAAATATGGGTTTAACCATATAATTTTCTTAACCACCCATTTATTTACTTCCTTTAACCCTTTTTCCATTTTTGTAGGGACATTAATAAATTTACACATTTGCTTGTTCATTTTACCTTTACCGAAGCATTTATTACATTTATTCAAGTTAGGTTATATTAACACATTTTACCACACAACCGTTTCTTGATATGTTCCATATTTCCTTTATCTTTTCTTGGAATCTTTCTGTACTTCATACTTACACGGGCTCCACACCGACGGCTATGCGCACCATATGCTCTGACCAATGATTTAGGGCTTTTCACCCAAGGACTTCAGGACTTTCTTGCTTTATCCTGGTGTCGTCCGAGTTCCTTTTATGTATTTTAACATTTAACAAATGTCCACATTATTCCACTTCTACCGTCTGAAGCCGAAAGCCCGGACTCAACCGTCCGTTTTTCTATTAATGCTTGAAAAATGATTTCTTTCTTCCTTAAGTCCTTTATTCACCCACACGTTAATTTAATAGAGAAATCATCCACGTTTCAGGACTTAGTTTATTATTCAACCCATGCTAGTGTAAAACCATTCTTTGATATTTTTACACCATAAAAATATCCCATTTCAAGTAAAGCACCAATTTACCCTTCATTTGCCAAAACTTACTATTTGGTCATTTTCAAGTGTTATTTTTCCAGAATGGTTATTAAATTCGCACTTAACATTTTAAACACCTTTTAACCATTTCAACACTTTTTCAATACCATAATTTGCCTCACTTTTTACTTACTACTTTAACATCTTTAATATACAAATCACATCCTTTCACATATTAAACCCCCATTTTTCCAATATTTGAAATACACACTTTATTTATAAAATTTTGCATCCTAACACTCACTTTTCTACTATTCACACATTTTCACCCTTTACTTCCATTATTAACTTTCACACCACAATACATGCAAAACTTTACTTTTCATGCATTTAAAACATTAAACCCACCTTACTCCTTACATGAATTTTACACAATTTAAATATGCATTTAACATGCAAATTTCCTTTTCTTATTTATCTTCATTTATTGATATAGGAAATAATCCTTTCATCTCACAAAATGGTTCAAACAAGACAAATATATTTTTATTGCCTAAAATCACATTCTTTCCCTTTAAAACATCATTATAACACATTTTCTTACATAAAATGTTTAAGACATAGTCTGAAAATATCTACACTTTAAACCCATTTTAAATCATCCTTTTTGAAACCCATTTTCATACAAAAGATAAGATGACTACTAGCCAACACTTAAATTTAAACTAACATCAATCCTACGTATATTTAGTCTAATCTCTGTAACTAAACATGTTGAATTCATACTATACTAAACAAACATAAATAAAAGTTAGTTTACCCAACTTAATGTGTTAAAAAATGGTGGAGATGGTGAAGAAGATGGAGGACTCCCTATCTCCAAAGGTGGCCTCAAGGGGGTCTCTAAAAGCCCTATCAAGATTGACTCCATTGTTGCTCCAAGAGTGCTCCAAATGATTGTTCCACGAGTTACTCTTTCATCCTCAAAATGCCTCCCTTTAAATACCCATCAACCATGCCAAGAACACTCTTTTCTTCACCCTAATAATTTATCTATGGTTTACTAAGGCGAGATAAGTTGGTTTAGGGATTTCCATTGGTGGTTGTAGGTGAGGGAAGTGGTGTGTGTGTGTGGTAGATTTCTGGGGAAGAAGGTGTTATTTTTAGAAGCTCCAATCTAGAGAGAGAGAGAGAGAGACTAGAATCTGATGGAGTCTTTTTCCTCCTACCCACACAATTTATTTATGTCTTATAACCCAAACAATTTATTTATGATAACCCAAACAATTTGGTTGATACTTAAAGAGGAAAATCTAATACCCCCAAACCTTCCCATATTAGGTATTAATCCATCCACCGATCGACAACATACTAGATCCTAAGGCCCTTATAAAGACAACACGAAAAGGACGGACAAACCCGTCTGCGAACTGCCAGATGCGATCGACCGTGTCTAGGGGCAGGTTGACAGGTACCAGTGCAAAAGGCCTCCTTTTTTTTGTAAGTTTGACCCACTATATTATTAAATACATTTTTAGGATCCAATATATGTGGTTGTTATATTTTTCTTGCCATTGGGAGCTCTAGAAAAATCACGCAAAGTTTAATTTCCTGTGTCGTGTGCTGACAAAATTATTGTTATATTAACCATGCTCGTGTCACCTCCGTTCCTCGACCAACTCGTATCATACATCATCAATGTATCCATACCAACTAATTTAACACAAATATTCATCCATGCATACCATGCAACGTAAACTTTCCTTTTTAATCCCTACATGCGACGCGTCACCGTTTATATAATTTTGGCTCAATTCTCATGCACCTATTTCCTCCAAATAGTTCTCCAAATAAAATACTCAATATATCATTAAGTACTTATTTCTAGGGCGGGGTATTACAAAATTCCCTCCTTAGGGAATTTCGTCCTTGAAATTCTTGTCTTATCACAACTTATGATCCATTTATCTACAACCAGTTTCCAATCCTAGAGCGTCCTCAACACTACGGTCTAAAACCCAAATAATTTAATTCCAATAATCGATCACCATTGTTAGTCTAATCACAACGGACCCTAAGGCCTTATTGATAATTCTCAGGCATGCTTAACCTGCATACCTAAACAAAACCTCGAGATGTTCGATATTCGTCAAATTTGGTACCATCACCAATGAACTCGTTATCAAGTAACGTTTCTTCGTTAGGATTTACAACTTATGTTTCCTCAAACAATTTTGGACCATGCCTTGCCCGTGTTGAGATAACTTCAATAATTTTTATCATACTCATTAATGTTTCCTAAGACAATCACATTACCACATAGGTCTAGTCGACCGATATCTCCTACGAGATCCTTATGTTAACCTAAAGTCATCCTAGGTATCGCAACACAAATATACACGAGTGATCACGTCCTCTATCCTCACAACTCATAATAGAGTGCAAAACTAGCACCTAATGTTTCATCACGTCATGATACTCGTAATATTCTTAAGTCACAACCTTAGGACACACGACCCAGTCATAACTAGCCATACCGATTAACTAACTAAGCACGTTAACCTAAAGCAAACAAGTACATATGCAAACTATATCCAACAATGCGATACCACACGTACACACATACTAATGTAGAATAACATTGCATCCGAAGAAGAGTGCACTCACATATCGTGACACATCAGCCACAACTGGCCTAACCCGCATCACTGCCGAGCTCATGCAGTGCTACACCCAAATGGAACTAATCAACGACTTCCCATTATCGGTATCAAAGGAGGAATAAGGGGTGTAATGAATCAGGCAACCGTCTCGCTAAAAGAAACAATCAGATCCTAACAATGAATCGTATCACACGAAGTGCAAGCCCACAACGTACACTTAAAGTTTATAACTCTTACCTATACCTACTATCACCTTAGCCTTGCCATGTGCCCTGGCTTGTCTTGTTAACCCTGGAGGGTTCTAACTATAAATCATCCATTCTTGCAGAACGAACGAGGTACGAGACTAATTTCTTTAGGAAGCTGAGACGCTAGGCTTCCCTCCTTAGGACTAATGCCATATTTGCATTATTGTAAGCACACGAACAAGAATCAAATGAACTACATTCTTTCAACACTTATCATTAGCCATTGACCTATCCTATATAGGCCTCTATAATTTTGACACACGATAACCAACCCCAGTTTTTAAGAACATTCTCATCAAGCGCAACACAATGCTCATACACTACACCAAAACTTTCGGATTGCCATGGTCGTTGATCATGACAAGTCCAACTTGTCAAGGTTAATGACCGTGACAATTCTGGGGGTGATAACTATTTTTGTCACGGACTTATCAGGGTCAAAAATTGTGATAAATTCATTAGATATATCACGGTCCCATCACAGTCTTTAACCATGATAAGTTTTGTCACGATTAAAAACCACAAGTTTCCTTATCACGAACTTCTCACAGTCAAAGACCGTGACAATTCTAGGTAGAATTTAAAAAAATATGTTGTGCAGTATGGCCACTGCCATTGCCCAGCAGTATATTTGTACCTGTTATAGCAAAAATTTACTTGTTCAAACAGCATATACCCAAATAAAATAGAAAGAATGCACCAAATCATTGCATATATAATTTCATATCCAAATAAAATAGAAATACAATCCATATCCAAACAAAAATATAAAAAATCAAAACAATACAAATATAATCCAAGTGTTCAAATAAAATAGACACAAATAATCAATGCATAGAGTTTGGGGTAGGTTGGAAGAGGAAGGAAGGCCATACGATATACGCATTGAAACACCCCTCAATATGCGTCACGATGCATTGTTCGCGTAACCTCAATGCGGAGTTCTCCTTTTTGAGTATCACATGTGTGACGAGCACCTTGGCCTTGATGTCTTGAAGGACACGTCCATGAATTAGCAAACTCGGCAGGGTTCTCGGGTTCCTCAACCCCCTCACTATCCTCTAGTCATCATATATGTCGAGTAAAAATACGCTCGGCCAACCGATTGTTGACATAGGCCGCTGGACGGTAGTCAAAATGGGAACGAGATCTTCAAGCGATGAGTCTACGCGTATTGGCATTGAAGCAGTGATGCCCACGTCCACGTCCTCGTCCTCGTCCACCTCCTTCTCCTCCCTCTTCTCCTTTCCCTTGACCAACTTACGCTTCATGAAGGCGTACATATCCATGACCGTTGCCTCTAACCTTGATAACTTCTTATCATGCGTGTACACCTAACGAGCTAACTCGGTGTTGCTCGTCTCCATTCCGATGATCCTAGACTTGCCCACCCATGAGCTCACCCCCTATTCCTCCCCCTGTGACCTGAGCCGAGCACTTGGTTGAGTGCGTTCGTAGCCAAAGATGCCTTATCAGCATCAGACTGCGACTCATGCACTTCCTTAAGCTTTGCCTAAAATAAGAAAAAGCACATGATTAGTTAAATAAACAAATAAATTATAACGTAATTAACAAAAATTAAACATTTATAACTTACAATCGTGGTCGCGATGCTTGGGGACACCTCCTTAACCTTGCCCTTCTTCGTCCGAATTTCCACATAGGCATCGAGGTATGTGGCCTACCCCTAGGCCCACTCCCTGTATCTTGAAATAAAATAATGTAAAATTTGTAAGTAACGCAAAATAAAATAATCCAGAATAACATAAAACTATAATTATAGAAAAATAAAAACTTACCATCGTGTGCTCCACCTCGGCGTAAGACATTTGCCCGGAGTAATGCACGCCCATCTTTTTCACCCAGTTTTCGCTCCCCGACTGGCGAGATGGCAATTGTCACTACTCGATCTCATTGTCGATAAAATTTTGCCACTATGCCAATGCGATCGGCTCCTTCGGCCGGACGGTCTCACACAGTCTGAGGATGGAGTCCTGGGTCTTCCCAAAGTCTCGGGTCTACAAATTTTTCTTCCACGTCTTATGTTGTTCCCTCAACTGCTCCAACATGTAATCACGGAGTTATGGTGGCAGGCCGAATTGTTCCTGTCAAACAAATACAAAACAAAAAGAAAGTAAGTGTTAGTTTCTAATAAATATAAATTGAAATTGAAATATAAATATATATATACGTTACATGTAGTGTCGCCCAAATAGCTAACTTGAGCTCATTTGGCACCTCCCTCCAACTAGTGTACCTCGCGTCGATAATCGTCTTCACCAACTCGAGGGTGTGACACCCCGCCTAATTATATACGGGGCGATCACTCCTTTATTAAATTAAATCAAGGTGAACAGTTTGGTTCATTCTTAGCATCACTGTCGTAAAAATAAACTTTTCCAATTTAACACCCTAATTAATTAAGCTAAGTGTCAAAATCATTTTCATACATACTTTCCAATTTTTATTTAAAGAAGAATCATTTATTTTATTTATTAACAACATCTCAATAAATAAGAATCACACCACAATAAACCTGGAACATAATCCAATTAATTTGAAACATTCGCCAATCGAATGTCAACATGCGAAATCTAAAGTCACACATCCAAACTGAATAAATCCCATAGTAACAATACTGGAAATAACTGAAATACAAATGTCACATAACAATGAAATAATGGAAAGAGCTACACATGCCCAACTAGATGAAAGTACTAAGAGTGGATCCGAATGAACGAAGTCGTCTAATCAAGAGACCTGCAACTCCCACCTAAGCTGCAGCGCGTTCCTGCCAAGAGATCCTAAGCAAGACGCCCCTGTGGCTGGGCACTTGTAATACATACATATATATACAATAGAGAGAAAGAGAAAAAGAAACGGGTCAGAGCCCGAAAGTGTGTCTGATTTAAAATACGTTTAGCAAGTATTTAAATTGATACAGGCCAATGCAACAACATATTAGTGCGACACTCTCTTGAAAAATTCTCACCTCTCTTCTAATGTGCACACCTATCGCACTAACTTTCCCAACGATTTATCCTATCATTTTATCACACTAACCTTTCCCACAATTTTTCTTATCTCAAATTACTCATAAGATTTTAATACCAAACAATATCATTGTTTAAAAAGATACTTCCAATTAGTAACAACTTTCGTTATAGCTTCATTAATTTATAAAGTTTCCCAGTGTCATATTATGCTTTTCAAACAAGTATTTCCGATTTATAGTCCATAATTATTTCTCACTTAATATATCACAACAACAGTTTAATTTCCTCAAATTCAGATATATATATTAAGCACTCGTATAATATATATATTCTAACAGCACCAACATTCAAACTATGGTGCAGGCATACTCTGCTATCCAATCCCCGTATCGCTCACACTAAGGGATATACAAGTTCGGAATCACTCTCGAACTGTATCAACATATATACACAAACAAGATTGAGGCGAAGCATAGATTCCAAGTCTCTAAGAGGTCAGAACATACCCTCACTCCTCTTAGGACCGTCTGAACTATCGGTCCGATAGCCTGTACCAAGGATTTCTATCTTCTAGGGTACAAGTCAATATCCCCCATAAAGGTCCCATCAAGATAAGACTGTCCCAGCGCGGTAACCTCAGGGATAGCAAGTAGCGCGGGTACGTTTTTCACACGTATATAATATATGCACACACAACCATATAAATATACCACTTAGTATTACATCAATATAGGTTTCTCTCCTCACCCATAATTACGATATTTATCCTTGATTTTCACATTAAGTATTCTTATAAGGGTTCGTCACTAACCTTAACTCGAAGGGTTTCTCCAACTCATTTTGTGACACTCGTGAACTCTATCCTCACAAATATGAAATTCAATAAGTGTCTTTATTATGTTCCACGTAACTCTCTTACGCACCTCACCCTTTAATTCATACATTTACCAACCCTAAAGTAAATATCCCAAAAATACCATTCTCGTTGAAGATTAAAGGTCCCATATTTATACATATGCCCTACTGGTCCTCCATGTCTCCCAAAATTATTTTATTAAGAATGCCCAAGAATTATATCACGACAATTTGAATTTAACTCATTTAAAAAGGGAAATAGGAATCTTCCAGGAGGGGTCGATCGATCGAAGTTTGGGGCACGATCGATCGAACCTTCGATCGATCGAAGCTCTAGGCTCGATCGATCGATCAAGCAGGTATTTCGATTTTCTGCAGAATTGCAGTTACGGGTTCTATCACTTTTCTTCATCCAAATCCATGTATTCCAAACCCAAACGTCCCAAAAATTCTACTACTAACATTATATCAATATACCAGATGATTCTAACGTAAGGCATGTACATATTCATCATTTAAACATGGATTTTTAACCTAAAATTATATCTAATTATCAAGAACCCTAGAATTTTCTTAAACAGTTTTCTAACAAATCATTCTCCATAATTTCTTTCTTATAATCATCAAAATTTCATGGTTAATTTCCTCTACATGGCAAGGGTTTCCAGAATCATCATATCAACCAATGCTACATGAATTTTCCTATCACAAATTGGGTTTTCTTCCACATATTTCATCCCTAATCATTCCTAAACTAATATGGAAATTTCACCAAAGAAAATAGCAAGATAAACACTTGCCTAGGATTTTTTTGGTATTCTGATTTACGGTTGATTTTGGTATGGTTGCGTTCCTCGTCTCGCGATCTACGCGTTGGCGGCGACGGCGGTGCAAACGGGTGGCTTTTTGGCCTTGAATTACCTTGAGAGCTCTCTCCTCTCTTCTCCAATGGCCGTCACTTGTGTTTAGAGTTTCTAACCCTAGGTGACCATCCAGATATCTGATATAACCCTTGGAATTTTCGTGGGTTTAATTACCCAAAAAGGTGAAATGTCCAAAACGCCCTCCCAGGGTACCAATTAGGCCTAAAAATGCCCCAAGACCCAAACTAAACCCCCGGGTACACTTTTCTGACTATCTCGACCCTTCCGGACGCGTTGGCGCACTCAAAACGACCATACGAATAACTTATAAAATATTCACTTTTTATTTAACAAAATTAGTCCCGACGTGATACGAGCACGTCCCGACTTAAATTTCCGAAATTGTCATTTAATTCACTCATGACATTCAATATAACCAATATCATATATATTACTTTGCTCATTAGTAAAAGTCAACAAATTTCCCATAATTACTAACTCTCGTCACGTTAATAATTATAACATAATTAATTTCTGGATTTTTATTAAATAATTAACTCACATTAAATTTAATAAATCCCCAAATTAATATAGCATAAAAATACGGAGTATTACATACTTCCCCCCTAGTAACGGAATTTCGTCCCGAAATTCAGAAAATAAGGCATACCTGGTAAAAACAACTCTGGATATCTTTCGCGCATATCTGCCTCACGCTCCCAAGTGGATTCCTCCACATTATGATGCTCCCACTGGACCCGCACAAGTGGAACTATCTTCGACCTCAATCTCCTCTCACTATAGTCTAGGATAGCCACCGGTCTCTCCTCGTAAGAGCTATCAGGCTGTAAATCGATCTCATCTATCGCAATGTGAGTATGGGCCATATCATCCCGAAGATATCGTCTCAACGACGAGATGTGGAATATATCGTGGATGCGATGTAAATGTTCTGGCAGTCCCAAACTGTATGCAACCGTCCCAATCCTCTCGATGATGGGAAATGGTCCCACATACCTCGGAGCTAACTTCCCCTTCTTCCCGAACCTCATCACTCCCTTTATAGTAGATACACACAATAACACTTGGTCCCCCACACTAAACTCTCGGAAGAACCGTTTCGCATCGGCGTAGCTCTTTTGACTGTCCTGGGCTACCCAAATGCGACTCCTGATCATCTTAATTCTCGCGGAGGTCTCCTGAATCACCTCTGGTCCTAGCAACTTGTTATCCCCCACTTCGAGCCAACAAGCTGGGGAACGACAAGGCCTGCCGTACAAAGCGTCAAATGGAGCCATACCAATCGTAAACTGATAAGAGTTATTATAAGCAAACTCTACCAGTGGAAGATGTGGCTCCCAACCTCCTCCAAAATCGAGAACACACATGCGTAGCATATCCTCTAACATCTGATTAGTACGCTCTGTCTGTCCATCTGTCTGTGGGTGGTAAGCTGAACTCAACCTCAACTCAGTACCCATAGTCTCCTGAAATCTTTCCCAAACACGTGACACGAAAATCTTGTCCCTATCTGACACAATGTTCAGGGGCACCCCGTGTAATCTGACAATCTCAGCGATGAACAACTGAGCATACTGGCCCATGGTATAATCTGTCCGCACCGGCAGAAAATGAGCCACCTTGGTCAAACGGTCTACAATCACCCAGATAGAATCGTCGCCCCGTTGTGATGTAGGCAACCTTGTAATAAAATCCATGGAAATGCTCTCCCACTTCCACGCGGGTACTTCCAATGGCTGAAGCAGCCCTGACGGTTTCTGATGGTCCACCTTCACCAGTTGGCAGGTAGAACACTTGGACACGAACTCAGTAATGTCCTTTTTCATCCCACTCCACCAGTATTGTCTCCTCATATCCTGGTACATTTTATCCCCTCCAGGATGCACCGCAAACCGGGACCCGTGAGACTGGGTCATCACTGCATGACGTAATTCTGGCCCATCTGGAACCACCAATCTCCCATTAAACCGCAAACCTCCATCAGAACTAACAGAATAGGACTCAGCACCCTCGGCTAGAAGTCGCACAATCTGCTCCTGGAAAAATGGGTCTGTGGTCTGTGCCTGTATCACCCTCGTAACAATCTCGGGTGTGACTGACATCACGGATATGAAAGAACGTGCTACTGCGTCCTGGTGACCCAACTTCTTCCACTTTGCTCTCCAGACATTCGCTACCTCGTCTACCGGTCTACGACTCAACGCATCAGCAACTACGTTGGCCTTTCCTGGATGATACTGTATATCGAACTGGTAGTCCTTCACAAACTCTAGCCATCTGCGCTGACGCATATTCAGCTCTCGCTGAGTGAATAGGTACTCCAATGACTTGTGGTCTGTGAACAAACGGAATTTCTCCCCCAATAAATAGTGCCTCCATATCCTCAATGCAAAGACGACCGCTGCTAACTCCAGGTCGTGGGTGGGGTAATTCTTCTCATGCGGCTTAAGCTTGCGGGAGGCAAAAGCTATAGCCTTCTCCTCCTGCTGAAGTACTCCCCCAAGTCCCCGTAAAGAGGCATCGGTGTAAACCAGGTACTCCGCACCCGACTTCGGTAAAGCAAGGACTGGCGCTGAAGTAAGCTTGTCTTTCAGCTCGTCGAAAGCCAACTGACAAGCGTCATCCCAAACATATGGTACCCCCTTGCGAGTTAGATTCGTCAATGGACTCGCTATTATGGAGAATCCCCGAATGAATCTCCTGTAGTATCCGGCTAATCCCAAGAAACTACGCACTTCCGTCGATGTCGTGGGCTGTCCCCACTACCTCACCGCTGACACTTTGCTCGGGTCAACTGCAATCCCTTGCTCAGAAACAACATGCCCCAAGAACTGTACTTCTTGCAACCAGAATCCACACTTCTCGTACTTAGCATACAACTGATGCTCTCTTAGAGTCTGAAGAACTTGCCTCAAGTGATCGGCATGCTCCTCCTCGGAGTGTGAGATGTCATCTATGAAAACTATGACAAACTGATCCAAGAACTCTCTGAATACTCGCTTCATCAAGTCCATGAAAACGGCTGGAGCATTTGTGAGTCCGAACGGCATCACCCTAAACTCATAGGACCCATATCTCGTCAAGAAGGCAGTCTTTGAAACATCCGGCTCTCTAATACGTAAATGATGGTACCCCGACCTCAGATCTATCTTCGAAAAGAAAGTTGCTCCCCTCAACTGGTCGAACAGATCATCGATTCGAGGCAACAGATACTTATTCCGTATCGTGACCTTGTTCAACTCCCGGTAGTCCACACACAATCTCAGTGAACCATCTCTCTTCTTCACAAATAAGACTGGAGCACCCCAAGGTGAGGTACTCCTACGAATGAAGCCCTGACCTAACAGCTGCTCTATCTGATCTCGTAGCTCTCACATTTCTACCGGAGCCATACGGTACGGTGCGCGTGCTATAGGTCTCGTATCTGGCAATAAATCTATGACAAAGTCTATCTCACGACTGGGGGTAGGCCTGGTATCTCCTGAAACACGTCGGAATACTCCCTGACAACTGGGATCGAATCTAAGGGAATCACAACCTCCTTAGAGGTATCCTCCTCTATGTAATACAAATGAGCGGTCGAACCTCCCTCTGGGCGAGGCATCGCCACTACAAACATCTCTTGCCCTGGAATGGCAAAAATAATGCTCCCACCGAAGCAATCAATCATGGCTCTATAAGATGCGAGCCAATCCATACCAATAATCACATCATGCTCGTGCATGTCTAAGACTAACATGTCTGCAGGTAATACTAAGCTACCAATCTCTACCTCCACTCCCCGACATATAAAGAAAATAAGTGACCCACTCCCCAGTGGTGAGTCAACACACGTCACTGTGCTCTCTGCTGTGGCTAACAACCCTAAGGCCTTCGCGAAACGCGTAGCTATAAAACAATGCGTTGACCCCGTATCAAACAAAACCCGACCCATAGTACCATGGATAGGAAACATACCCTCAATCGCGGGTGGTGCCTGTAGAGCTGCTGCCTGGTGGACGTTATAGACACGTCCATACTGTAATTGCCCCTGCTGCACTGGAGCTGCTGGAATGGCTGGTAGGGCTGGCACCTGGGCTGGAGTTGGGAGGGCAGGTGGAAAAAGTGGTCTCTGTGGCTCATTACGGGCTCCCTACTGCTGTGGGGCCCTATCACCCTCCGGAAAATCCTGACGTCTGTGGCCATGTTTGTCGCACCCAAAACATCGGCCCTTGAAGTTTCCTCCCCTCTGTCCCTACTGACCACGGCCCTGCTGGTCGTTACCTCCCCGCCACTGGCCCTGTTGGCCCTGATTAGAACGCTGTTGGCCCTGCTGGCCCTGTTGCTGACCCTGCTGTCGGTGTTGGCCCTGCCTATAGCCCCCATATCCCTGCCTAGAATCACCTGAACAGAATCGCTTAGCAGGGTACCCCTGATGGGAACTCTGCTCGTGCTGACGAGTCTGTCCATGAGATGGTGCCCCACTGGCACTATTACCCCCGGTCCTGCCCTGCTGGCTGGACTCTCCTACTCTCTTGCTTCCCTGAAGATGGAGGCGGTGATCCTGGCAATGTAGTAACGCGGCATTGAGTACATCAGTGAAAGTACTCAGGGATAAATTCCCAATAAGGTGCTGATGGATCCTCCAAGCTAACCCGTCGACAAACAGCATAACCTTCTTGCTCTCAGTAGGTGCCTCATCAGGTACAATGGTGAGAAGTCTCGTGAACTCCTCCTCATACTCCGCTACGATCAGACTCTCCTGCTTCAGATTCAGTAATTTCTGCCTCATCTCAGTCTGCACGGCGGGAGGAAAATACTTGCGGTCAAACCGCTCCCAAAATGACTGAATAGGGATCGTGTCCCTCTCCTCCAATGTGGTAGTGGACTCCCACCACTGTAAAGAGGCTCCCACCAGCTTGAAGGAAGACAATAACTGCTTTTCACGTCAGTGCACTCATACATACGGAGATGCCGCTGGATGTCTTTCTTCTATTGGCTAACTGTGACAATATCGGAGCTACCAGAGAACTCAGGGGGATGCGCTTTCTGAAAAGCATCCCGAACCCTCTCCCATGCAGATGGAAGCTGTGCTGGTACTGGCGCCACTGCCTGAACCTGGGGTGGAGCCTGCTGAATCACCGCTATTGCGGCATTCACCGCCTGAGCAACAATGGCGGCTACTTCATTTGCATTCATTGTGCCTTGTGCCGGAACTGCTGGCTGCTCGGCCTGGGCACGCCTATCTTTCGGAGCACGTCTCGGAGGCATCTGAAACGTGAACAAGTTTATTAGTCTATAGTTATTATCAAATCTCCAATAGCTGAAGACTTAAACGTACAAGCAAGAATACAACAATCCTAAAAATAGGGCTCTATAGCAATAACGTTAAGCTGAAAGCGAAATAAGCCGTACAGATCCTATGGACACTAGAACCTGATGCTCTGATACCACCTGTGACACCCCGCCTAATTAAATACAGGGCGATCACTCCTTTATTAAATTAAATCAAGGTGAACAGTTTGGTTCATTCTTAGCATCACTGTCGTAAAAATAAACTTTTCCAATTTAACACCCTAATTAATTAAGCTAAGTGTCAAAACCATTTTCATACATACTTTCCAATTTTTATTTAAAGAAGAATCATTTATTTTATTTATTAACAACATCTCAATAAATAAGAATCACACCACAATAAACCTGGAACATAATCCAATTAATTTAAAACATTCGCCAATCGAATGTCAACATGCGAAATCTAAAGTCACACATCCAAACTGAATAAATCCCATAGTAACAATACTGGAATTAACTGAAATACAAATGTCCCATAACAATGAAATAATGGAAAGAGCTACACATGCCCAACTATATGAAAGTACTAAGAGTGGATCCGAATGAACGAAGTCGTCTAATCAAGAGACCTGCAACTCCCACCTAAGCCGCAGCGCGTTCCTGCCAAGAGATCCTAAGCAAGACGCCCCTGTGGCTGGGCACCTGTAATACATACATATATATACAATAGAGAGAAAGAGAAAAAGAAACGGGTCAGAGCCCGAAAGTGTGTTTGATTTAAAATACGTTTAGCAAGTATTTAAATTGATACAGGCCAATGCAACAACATATTAGTGCGACACTCTCTTGAAAAATTCTCACCTCTCTTCTAATGTGCACACCTATCGCACTAACTTTCCCAACGATTTATCCTATCATTTTATCACACTAACCTTTCCCACAATTTTGCTTATCTCAAATTACTCATAAGATTTTAATACCAAACAATATCATTGTTTAAAAAGATACTTCCAATTAGTAACAACTTTCGTTATAGCTTCATTAATTTATAAAGTTTCCCAGTGTCATATTATGCTTTCCAAACAAGTATTTCCGATTTATAGTCCAGAATTATTTCTCACTTAATATATCACAACAACAGTTTAATTTCCTCAAATTCAGATATATATATTAAGCACTCGTATAATATATATATTCTAACAGCACCAACATTTAAACTATGGTGCAGGCATACTCTGCTATCCAATCCCCGTATCGCTCACACTAAGGGATATACAAGTTCGAAATCACTCTCGAACTGTATCAACATATATACACAAACAAGATTGAGGCGAAGCATAGATTCCAAGTCTCTAAGAGGTCAGAACATACCCTCACGCCTCTTAGGACCGTCTGAACTATCGGTCCGATAGCCTGTACCAAGGATTTCTATCTTCTAGGGTACAAGTCAATATCCCCGATAAAGGTCCCATCGAGATAAGACTGTCCCAGCGCGGTAACCTCAGGGATAGCAAGTAGCGCGGGTACGTTTTTCACACGTATATAATATATGCACACACAACCATATAAATATACCACTTAGTATTACATCAATATACGTTTCTCTCCTCACCCATAATTACGATATTTATCCTTGATTTTCACATTAAGTATTCTTATAAGGGTTCGTCACTAACCTTAACTCGAAGGGTTTCTCCAACTCATTTTGTGATACTCGTGAACTCTATCCTCACAAATATGAAATTCAGTAAGTGTCTTTATTATGTTCCACGTAACTCTCTTACGCACCTCACCCTCTAATTCATACATTTACCAACCCTAAAGTAAATATCCCAAAAATACCATTCTCGTTGAAGATTAAAGGTCCCACATTTATACATATGCCCTACTGGTCCTCCATGTCTCCCAAAATTATTTTATTAAGAATGCCCAAGAGTTATATCACGACAATTTGAATTTAACTCATTTAAAAAGGGAAATAGGAATCTTCCAGGAGGGGTCGATCGATCGAAGTTTGGGGCACGATCGATCGAACCTTCGATCGATCGAAGCTCTAGGCTCGATCGATCGATCAAGCAGGTATTTCGATTTTCTGCAGAATTGCAGTTACGGGTTCTATCACTTTTCTTCATCCAAATCCATGTATTCCAAACCCAAACGTCCCAAAAATTCTACTACTAACATTATATCAATATACCAGATGATTCTAACATAAGGCATGTACATATTCATCATTTAAACATGGATTTTCAACCCAAAATTATATCTAATTATCAAGAACCCTAGAATTTTCTTAAACAGTTTTCTAACAAATCTTTCTCCAGAATTTCTTTCTTATAATCATCAAAATTTCGTGGTTAATTTCCTCTACATGGCAAGGGTTTCCAGAATCATCGTATTAACCAATGCTACATGAATTTTCCTATCACAAATTGCGTTTTCTTCCACATATTTCATCCCTAATCATTCCTAAACTAATATGGAAATTTCACCAACGAAAATAGTAAGATAAACACTTGCCTGGGATTTTTTTGGTATTCTGATTTACGGTTGATTTTGGTATGGTTGTGTTCCTCGTCTCGCGATCTACGCGTTGGCGGCGACGGCGGTGCAAACGGGTGGCTTTTTGGCCTTGAATTGCCTTGAGAGCTCTCTCCTCTATTCTCCAATGGCCGTCACTTGTGTTTAGAGTTTCTAACCCTAGGTGACCATCCAGATATATGATATAACCCTTGGAATTTTCGTGGGTTTAATTACCCAAAAAGGTGAAATGTTCAAAACGCCCTCCCGGGGTACCAATTAGGCCTAAAAATGCCCCGAGACCCAAACTAAACCCCCGGGTACACTTTTCTGACTATCTCGACCCTTCCGGACGCGTTGGCGTACTCAAAACGACCATACGAACAACTTATAAAATATTCACTTTTTATTTAACAAAATTAGTCCCGACGTGACACGAGCACGTCCCGACTTAAATTTCCGAAATTGTCATTTAATTCACTCACGACATTCAATATAACCAATATCATATATATTACTTTGCTCATTAGTAATATTCAAAAAATTTCCCATAATTACTAACTCTCGTCACGTTAATAATTATAACATAATTAATTTCCGGATTTTTATTAAATAATTAGCTCACATTAAATTTAATAAATCTCCAAATTAATATAGCATAAAAATACGGGGTATTACCGAGGGATCCTTATTCTTAACGGCCGATACTAATTTGCCCCATTTTGGGAGCTTAGGGGCCGAGGAGCCCTTGTCGCCTCCACTGCTGCTAAGCCCTGAAGAAGACATTTTCTATAAAAAAAAATATTGTTATCAGTACAAATCCAAATGAATTAGAATAATACAAAGCACTAACCATATTATAACAAAACACTGACAACTTTGAATTAATGCACTAAAAAGATCAAGTACAAATGAATTAAAAGCATTAAACTGATGTCCGACAATAATAAAACACTAGAATAATACACTCACTGGACATGGGCTTTGAATTAATGCTTAAGAATTAAATCTAAATATTACATGTATTAAACTGATCAAGTACAAATGAATTAAAAGCATTAAACTAATGTCAGATAAGTGGAATACTTATTACAAATCTAAAAATTGTTTTAAATTTTATCATAAAAATGGGTTGATATTCGATAGGAGCAGCCAAGTTATCCACACTACTGTTTAAACACGTTGGCGTATGTAGGACGATTGAGCATGACTCGTTGTTGATATACCCCGAGTAAAACACTTGCTTGACCTTTTGAAATGCACAAATAGACAACTCATCGCTCACGTGTTCGGTGTTCTTCAACTTGGACAAGTCAACCATGATCAAATTGGTGCCATGATCAACTTTACAAGCATTTTTATCCTCAACTCTTACCCAATCACAGTAAAATACAACCTCTTTGAAGCTTACATAGTCCAATTCAAATATATTTTGAATTAGACCATAGTAAGTCATTTCAGCTTCAACAAGGTTTTTATCTTTTGCGCTCGCTTGAAAGAAAGTATGATCCTTGTATGAAATTCTTGAGTTCTGTACATTTGTACTCTTATCATACACCCTTGCACTAAATACGTAACCGTTCAATTGATACTTTTTGTACTCTTGTGCCATGAACAAGGGTTCAGTGGCTAGACGAGCAAGCCTTGATGTCGCATCACCCGTATTTAAGAGCTGAGAATATAGATAAATTAATTAGGTTAGTCATAAAGTTTTATTGTAATGTAACATTATATAACAACCCTTTTCATTATAATTATCTCATGTGATAACCACTGCCTAAACTCGTTGTCTGATTGTCCCATTATTTTCGTCTTCTATTGTTCTCACATGCTTCATATTTTCTGCATAAAATCAATGTGATGAACGTATTAAAAAATTAATCATGTATAAAATAATCTAAAATAATGTAAAACTTAAAATAATTTAAACTTACTTTTTCCATTCTTCAACATCTTCATGTATGTCAAATAGATAATCATCTACTTGTTCATGTTGAAAACTCACTAATTTCACTTGTTTGCCCATCACATGACCACCCTCATCGACGAACTCATCAATGTTGGTTGAGTCAGGCATATATTCCCGAGTATAGATTGATGACTCAACGGTTATGTATTCCTTTGCAATTAATTCTACAATATATCGTGTATTCTTTACATAATATTTGAAAACTTTCATCAATATTTCAAATGGATACATCCACCGATATCTAACTGGACCGAAAAGAAGTGCCTCATCGCATAGTTGTACCAATAAGTGAACACTTATGTCAAAGAATAATGGGGGAAAGTACTTCTCCAACACACAAATTGCTTCAGTAACCGTCAATTTTGTGATCACTATGTGTTCTCAATTGACTACCTTCTCACATAAAAGTGAGAAGCATATACTAATTTTCATAATAGTCCTCCACAAATCCTCGTGCTTGGATAAATAGTGCTTAAACAATAGAGGAACCAATTGCATGATCACATGCCAATCGTGGGACTTACACTTATGTAAATCATGGGTAGCATAATTCACAATCCTTTGCAAGTTGGCGAAAAATTAGATGGAACCTTCAAATTACATATTGTGTCTAAAATCACTTTCCTTTCCTCACTCATCAAAGTAAACGCACTAGGGGGAATTATTTTCCTTCCCCTACTATCTTCTTTCAACCATAGTTGTGGTTTAAGTTTCAACGATTTAAGGTCTTTTCATGCAATGTCTCCATCCTTTGAATGACTCCCCCCCAAGGCATGTGCCCACAATATGTTCAATGATGTTATTCTCTACATGCATCACATCCAATACATAGCGCACTAGGTTATTCTTTCAATAAGGCAAGTCAAATAAAATTAACCTCCTAAACCATGAGTTTCTTGTCTCAGTTTCATTCCCAGTTGGGGTATTCTTATGCTTGATATTCTTAAATTTAGGATTCTTACCTGGCATATTAGGGCCACAATCAGAAGATTTACTTTTAATTTATGAACCTGAAAGTTTTCTCGGTGGTAGCCTATGTTTAACCCCACCCAATAAAAAATTTGAACCTTTTTCAAATTTGAAACTATGACGGGGAGGGGGGGGGGGGGGGGAGTAAAAACCTCCTATGGCAATGTTATACATTTTGTAAGGATTTAGAAAGACGAAGATATTCAGTCTCCTCTCCATAAACAAGACACCCCAAATAACCATGTACTATACAATCGGATAATATCCCATAAGCTGGAAAACCATGAGATGCCCACATCAACATAGCTTTTGACGTAAACTCTTCTTTTTTAAAAGAGTCAAATGCTTGCACACCCTCTTCCTATAACTCACTTAATTCTTCTACCAAAGATGCCAGCTAGACATCGATGTCATCACTTGGTGCCTTTGGCCCAGGTATCAATAAAGACAGCATCGAAAATTTAGGTATCATACACTGTGAAGGAAGGAGGTTAAGTGGGGCTAGGATCACTGGCCATACACTCTGATTGCTGCTTAAATTTCCAAAGAAATTGAAGCCATCTGTTGATATTACCAAACAAATGTTACGCTGTTCTTGAGCAAAATCAGGATACTCATAACTCATCCTCCTTCAAGTTGTAGAATCAATAGGATGACGCATGAGATTATCCCCTACTTCTTCCCTAGCATGCCAGGTCATTGCCTACACTATCCACGGTACTATGGAAATCCCTTTAATCTAGGACCAATGGGAAAATATTTCAATACTTTTTGAGGCACTTTTGAGCTTGTGCCTTACTTGCCAGTAGATTGGACATATCTAGGTTCATCGCATACCGAACACCGATCGAGATTTTTATACTCCTTTCGATATAGTATACAGTCATACACACAAGCATGAATCGATTTATACTTCATTCCCAAACCTTTAAAACTATTCTTCATAACATGATAACTATTTGGAAGCGTATTCTCCTTGGGTAGCAAGCCTTCACCCAATTAAGAATTCCTAGCACGCTATTGCCAGACAAACCGTATTAGGTCTTCAAACTATGCAAACTAACCATGGCATGTAAAGTCGTTTGATCTTTCTCACAGCCAGAGTGCAATGGTTGAGTCTCCTTAAATTTTAAACTTTGCCAGTCATCGTCAAGGTTTACCTGATATCTTCATGAGCACCTGAACCTTGTACAACGTCAGTGACCTCGTTCTCTTCCACTTCATGAACTCCATACACGACATCAACTAAATCCTCTAATATATTATGATTTATGTCTTCCCCTTGTATATCTATCCTACTTGTTGAAGGTTATTGTGAAGGTTGCTCGGGGACAAAAGAACTTTTGATTCTTCGTGAAAACTCCAAAATTAATAACTATCTTGCATACCCCATCTTAATAAATGTAGTTCAACTGTTTTCCACTCAAACAACTTACCATTCTCACACCTAGTATACGGACACAAAAACTCTTCATCATTATGACATTTCTTTGCGTATTTCACAAATTCATTAGCACCTTTGCGAAACACGTCCCCTAATCTATTTGTCTCACCCATACACTTTTTTTATTTAGGATATCCCATCACAGCTACTCCCAACAATCACCTATTATAGGTAAGAAGTGTATATTCGTGGATTAGTATAAAGAAAAGTGTGAAAATTTATAGTATGTTTCATTTAATTATGTCTTATTTATATTCGATTTTTAAATTTCAAATGAATCTTCCAGTGTACGAATAATTCTCTTCTTATCTTAAAGGGTTAGAGTCCATATGCCTTTACAATGCTGACTATGATACTTTCAGCTTGCGTCGGGTTTATCTGTGGTGTAATCGAGCTATAGGCTGGAAATTTCTAGCAGAGGCGGTACAATTCTGGTACCCAGAGGACCATATCTTCCATTTTGGCCTACCTAAAAGGAATTCTTAATAATATTGGGGTTAACCTCAGTGTCGCGGTGGCCATGCTCACCTTTTCTCATTCTCCCGGGGAATTTCTAGCGGATTTGCTCCATATTTATCCTTCGTCGACTCGATTTTTGGTTAATATAGGTACTATTTCTCTTCATATGGTTATGTATTAAATGTGCCATAGGGGATTTAATGATTCTGCCTTTGTCGAAGATGTTTCTTTAGGCCTTAATGGAAGGCTTTTACAAGTGATAGGAGACTTGACAACTAATCCCCAAGTGGCTGCGATAGCAACATGGATGTCTTTCCGCCATAATCCTACAACGATGGTGCTAGAGGAGACCCTGAACGGTCTTGATGCCTGGAAAGAGAGTCATCCCTATCTTTTGAGGGGGAGCCCAATAATGTTGTTCATTTGGCCTTGAGAGAGGTTCCGTCTTGCGTCTCCTCCTGAGTATCCATTGGCGAGAGTGCCTAATTTCTTTGTCCATCCATACATTAGTTTTAGACCATCGACAGAGAATTGGGTCAACTATTTTGTGGATCATAGAGCATGATATCTTCATTGGTTAGTACCATGGTGGGCAGATTTGCAGTTTAATTTTCATCTTGGAGAGTACCGACATGTACGATTGGTTGGCCTTTGTGAGACTTCCTTTTATATCCCTTTAGCAAATTTTGTGCCAAGTTAAATGGGAATAAGTTTTGCCTCCTCGCATAACGAACTTATTCTTGGTGGAGGACCTGATTAAATCATTACGGATGATGATGGGCTCCTTGTGGCAGTGCCGCCAGCTGCTACCCATCTGTTACAATCTGTTGAAGGGGCCTGGCATGTGTTTATGGACTACCTGAAGTGGTTATGGAAGTGAGTAGTGGTGAATATTATGGAGAAGAGACTAGGCAAAGGTGTCTCATCCCCTTCCACACCATGGAGGAGGGTGTTGTGGTTTTGTCTAAGCTTGTCAGGCATAACGCTCCATGGCGGGGTCGTATGATAGTTAAAGACAATGTTTGTGAAGCCGGGGTAACATTTTGTGAAGCTAGGGTAATTTGTGTTTTGGGTAATTTTGGGTTTTTTCTGTAGGGTTAGGGATGATTTTTGTGAAGCTTGTAGGGTTAAGTAGGTTTTTTAAGATGGATTGTTAATGAAAAGGGGGTGGTCTATTTATCTCCCTTCACTGATATTTCATGTAACAGTTTTATTCCTTTCTTAGAAATAAAAATGATTTTGATTATATCATGTTGTGCCTCTTGATGAGTTTTTTATTTGAATTATTTATACCAATCGCTAAGGCATACATAACCCTTTTGTTCACGTGAATGATGGAATGAATCGTCGTTCTCGAAGGTTATAAAAGAATAACATTTTGTGAAAAAGACGGGGATCGTGCCCATGTATAGCGTATAGGTTGCCTACGTACCTCTGGGGGTTTTGAAAATTGTCCTGAGTTTTATTTTGAAAAGAAATGTTTTTTAGAGGATCAGGTCCCACGTAGTTCTGGGTAGGAGGAAATAAATATCTTTTTAAGAATAGAAGGGGGATGAGAAAAGCCATAGCGCACCGAGATTTTGATTAAGGGTATAATTCTTGAAATAGTTTAGATTGACTGGACGTGCCATTTCTTCTCCGTCGAGGTCTATGAGCATAGCGATGTCGCCTGACATAATTCTCTTCACAATGTAGGGGCCGCTCAAATTTGGTTTGAATTTTCCTCTGGGGTCACAGACAGGTTCTATAATCTCCTTAAGAACAAGGTATCCTTCTTAGACACCGCGGTCCATATCTTTTTGGTCGAATGATTGCATTATCTGGTCATGATACCCCTGTATATGATATAGACCTCAAGTCTCTTTTCATCCAAGAGTGACAGTTCGTCAAAGAGGCTCTGAAGCCAGTATTCTTTGATAACTTTACTTTCGAGCATGACGCACAGGGAAGGTAATTTTAGCTCAACGGGTAGGACTGCTTCCATGTCGTATACTGGAGAATAAGGGGTAGTTCTAGTAGATGTTCTAATTGAAGTTCGGTATCCCTAGAGGGCGTATAGGATTCGGTCGAGCCAATCTCTATAATTCTCGATCATTTTTCTAATGATGGTTTTGAGGCTTTTGTTGGCGGCTTTGACATCACCATTAGTTTGGGGTCGGTAGGAAGAAGATTTATGTATTTGACTCCCATACTCATCGATTAGTTCTATGACTTCGACGTCGAAGTGGAGTCTATTATATGATAGTAATTTATGGTGAATCTCGTATCGATAGATGATTTTCTTTATGATGAACTTGGCCACTTTCTTAGCATTCAATACTATGTATGACTCGACTTCGGCCCATACGGTGAGGTAATCAATGTCGACCAAGATGAATTCGTGGTTGTTAGAATCTTTGGGAGTTAATTTCCCTATTATGTCAACTCCCCAGGTGGAGAAGGGCCAGGGAGAGGTTAAGTTGTATAGTTCTTGAGGAGGCAAGTGTTGGAGATTAGCAAAAATTTGGCATTTGAGGCACCTTCGAACATAGGTTGTGCAATGTTGAACCATGATGGTCCAATAGTAACCTTGACGAATGATATTCTTTGGAAGCATGTGACCGTTCATGTGGGGCCCACCCCACTGTGGATCTTCTGCATCATTGATTCAATATCAACCCCTGCTATGCAATGCAAATGGGTTCCATCAAAGTTTTTTTTTAAAAGCGCTCTATCACAGATGATATACTGGTCATCCAATTTTCCAAGGGTCGCATGATCTTTTTTGTCTGTGCTTTGGGATACCTAACATGTTGTAATACCCCGCCTAATTAAATACCGGGTGATCAGTCCTTTATTAAATTAAAATCAAGGTGAATGGTTGGTTCATTCTCAGCATCACTGTCGCAAAATAATATTTCCAATTTAAACACCCTAAATAATTAAGCTAGTGTCAAAACCATTTAAAGTCTTATTTTCATTTTATTAAAGTCCAATATGAAAACCTTGATTAATAACCAACAGTTTAAAAATCATATAAATACTAAGGATAGCAATTAACACATAAAAATTAAACCATCTAGATAATCCAAACCGATTTTAAGAACCATAAATGAAATCATCATGATAATAGTTAACTCCCAAGGAGTACTGAATACTGGAAATATAAATGAACATAAATCTCTGATAAATCCAAACGGAATAGAAAATCGGGCGACACATGCCCTAACTAAGCGGAACTAAAGTAAGAATAAAATCAATGACGAGGTCGTTTAAAGCAAAGGCCCGCAACTCCCACATGAGCTGCAGCACGCCAACTCCGAAGAACATATGCATGACGCCCCTGTGGCTGGGCACCTGTAATACATACATATATATATATATATATATATATATATATATATACAAGAGAAATAGAAATAATAGAAAACGGGTCAGAGCCCGAGTATAAAACAATTTAAAGTAGTTTATCAAGTATTTAAAATGCTTCCCGGCTAATGTGACAACCATGTTAGTATGTGACACTCTCTTGAAAATCCTCACCTCTCATCTCGTGTGCACTCCTACCGTTCTACTGATCTCATAAGTGTATCTAACTTATTTTCCATAAAGTTTTGTCCCGAGAAGCGCTAATAATTTGATATTTAGTTTTAGACAATTAATCTCTTTCATTTTCTTACGTTACTTAGAATCACTCAGTACCGTTACAAAATTAACAAACACTTGTTATAAAGCTGAGGCATTTATTCATTACTTAATTACTTTTAGACACAGTAGAAAGTTTCCATATATATAAGTACATATATATATACTATCGGTACCCCACATAAATCTATGATGCTGGCATACTCTGCTATTAAGTCCCCGTATCACTCGTACTAAGGGAAATACTAGTTCAAAATCACTCTCGAATTGTATTAACACAATATACACACAAATGGAGGCGAAGCATAGTTACAAGTCCAAAGAGGTCAGCACATACCCTCACGTCTCTTAGGACCATCTGACTATCATTTTCAGATAGCCTGTATTCGTGGATAATATCTTCTAGGGTACGAGTCAATATCCCCCCATAAAGGTCCAATCGAGATAAGACTGTCCCGACAAGGTAAACTCTGTGATAGCAAGTCACCCGGGTATGATTTCACACATATTCGTAATGCTTAATATATGTACAGTCACACAGTCATATATATAGATATTCACATTTTCGAAATTAGGTGCGCCCATGACCCATAATTATAATTATCCGTTCTTAGCACAAATTACTCAATTATCTCGCATAACGGATTCGCCTCCTTTTATTCTCATTTATAAATTTATTTCTTACTTACTTCTCATCTCTCGAAGTATTATATCTCACTAAGTATAATTTCAGTAGGTATACCTCACTAACCTTCTGGTCTAAATCTTTCACGAGTCTCAAATCTTTAGTGAACATATGCACAATTTCTTACTTGTGACAAAACTCCCCCTTAACCCAAAATTTCATCCCACATTAAATTTCACTCGATGGAGTCTACTTAGACCCTACTGGTCCTCTTCATAACCCATTATACTCTAAAAATAATAATCAAGGGTTCCGACATAATTTAATCGGATTAAACAAAAAAGGGAAAAATATGCAGTTTTCCAGGGGGGTCGATCGATCGATCGATCAAGCAGTTCTTGCCCAGAATCTACAAAATCCAACCTACGGGTTTCATAAAAAACTCTTTTCCAAAACAGCATTAATGATCCCCAAACTTCCAAACAACATTACTAACAGTCATATATACATATATACATGATTTCCTACGTGAAACATGTCCAAATTCATCAAAGGTATTGGATTAGTGGGGTAAAATTAACATTATTATCAAGAACCCTAATTTTTCATGAAACATTCTTTTTTCTAATTCTTTTCCAGGTTAATTGCTTCTAAATCCATACAAATTCGTGGGTAATCCTCTACATATGATTGAGATGTCCATAATATATTTAGTTCCTCTAAAACATGCGATTTAAAGTCTCTAAATTTTCCATTTCTTTCGTAAAACATGTTCTTAACAATCCTAAACTAACATGGGTGAAACATTAACTAAAAACAAAGAAAGATAAATACTTGCTTGGAATTCAAGGGTGTGAGTTTTTGATGAAAAAGGTATAGTTGTGTTCCTCGTCGTGCGATCTACGTTTTGGTGGTGGTGGCGGTGGCGGTGCGATTGTGTGAGTTCTAGGCCTTGGATTGCTTGGAAAACTCTCCACCTTCTTCTCTAATGGCCGTTATTAGGTTTTGTGATTGATAACCCTAGAAGACAACTCCTAATGGCTGATATAGCTTAGGAAATTTCGTGGGTTTAATTATCCAAAAATACAAAATGTCTATAATACCCTCTCGGGATGTCAATTAGGCTTGAAAATGCCCCGAGACCCAAACTAAATCCCCGGGTATACTTTTCTGACTATCTCGACCCTTACGGACACTTTGGCGCACTCAAAATGACCATACGGGCGAATTATAAAATATTCACTTTTATAATAATAATTTAGTCCTGACACGACGCATGTGCGTCCCGACTTAACTTCCCATAATTGCCATATTATTCACTTGTGACAATATTAATAAAATAAATCTCATATATTACTTTACTTATCCAGTAATATTCAGCGAATTCTCAATAATTACTAACTCTCGTCACGCTAGTAAATATTGAAAATAAATATCCGGATTAATATTAAATTAATATCTCAAATTAAATTTAATAAATCCTCCAATTTAAAATCCATAAAAATACGGGGTATTACATACTTCCCCCCTAATAACGGAATTTCGTACCGAAATTTGAAAACTAAGGCATACCTGGTGAAAATAGATCTGGATATTTTTCGCGCATATCTGCCTCGCGCTCCCAAGTGGATTCCTTCACATTATGATGCTCCCACTAGACCCGTACAAGTGGAACTACCTTCGACCGCAGTTTCCTCTCGCTATGGTCTAGAATAGCCACTGTTCTCTCCTCATAAAAACCGTCGGGATGCAAATCAACCTCCTATATCGCGATGTGAGTGTGGGCCATATCATCCCGAAGATATTTCCTCAATGACGAGATGTGGAATACATTGTGAATACGGTGCAAATGCTCTGGAAACCCCAATCTGTATGCCATCGGCCCAATTCTCTCAATAATGGGAAATGGGCCCACGTACCTCGGAGCCAACTTTTCCTTCCTCCCGAATCTCATTACCCCTTTCATAGGAGATACACGCAGTAATACTTGGTCCCCCACGCTAAACTCTCGAAAGGACTGCGTCGCATCGACGTAGATCTTCTGTCGGTCCTGGGCTACCCGAATGCGACCCCTGATAAGCTCAATCCTAGGTGAAGTCTCCTGAATCACCTATGGACCGAGCAGCTTGTTGTCCCCCACCTCTAGCCAATAAGCGGGAGAATGACAAGGCCTGCCATCCAATGCCTCAAATGGGGCCATGCCGATCGTGAATTGATAGGAGTTACTGTAAGCGAACTCCACCAGTGGAAGATAAGGCTCCCAACTTCCTCGAAAATCAAGGACACACATACGTAGCATATCCTCCAACATCTGATTGGTACGCTCTGTTTGTCCATCTATATGTGGGTGGTAAGCTGAACTCAATCTCAACTCTGTACCCATGGCCTCCTGAAATCTCTCCCAGAAGCGCGACATGATCAGACACAATATCCAGGGGCACGCCATGTAGCCTAACGATCTCGGCAATGAATAACTGTGCATACTGGTCTGTGGTGTAGTCTGTCCATACTAGCAGAAAATGAGCTACCTTGGTCAGTCGATCCACTATAACCCATATGGGTAGGCAACCCAGTAATAAAGTCCATGGAAATACTTTCCCCTTTCCACGTAGGTATCTCCAATGACTGAAGTAACGCTGGCGGTCTCTGGTGATCTACCGTTACCATCTGACATGTAGAACATTTGGATACTAACTCAGTAATGTCCTTCTTCATCCCACTCCACCAGTATTGTAGCTTTATACCCTGGTACATCTTATCCCCTCCGGGATGTTCCGTAAATCTAGACCTATGCGACTGTGTCATCACTGCATGACATAAGTCTTATCCTTCTAGGACAACCAATCTCCCATTAAATCTCAAAACCCCATCAGAGCTCACTGAATAGGATTCATCACCCTCAGCTAAGAGCCGTACAATCTGCTCCTAGCAAAACATATCTGCTGCCTGTACCCGTATCACCCTCGTGACAATCTCGGGTGTGACTGACATAATCGATATAAAGGAACGGGCTATCGCATCCTGGTGACCCAATTCTTTCCACTTCGCTCTCCATACTTACGCTACATCACCCTCCGATCTACGACTTAATGAATCAGCAACTACGTTAGCCTTCCCCAGATGATACTGTATCTCGAACTGATAATCCTTCACAAACTCCAACCACCTGTGCTGACGCATGTTCAACTCTCGCTGAGTGAACAAGTATTGTAGTGACTTATGGTCTGTGAATAAGCGGAACTTTTCCCCCAATAAGTAATGTCTCTAAATCTGCAATGCAAATACGACCGCTGCTAACTCCAGGTCGTGGGTGGGGTAATTCCTTTCGTGAGGCTTAAGCTTACGAGAGGCAAAAGCTATAGCCTGCTCCTCTTACTGAAGTACTCCTCCAAGTTCCCATAAAGTGGTGTCAGTGTACACCAGGTACTCCACTCCCAGCTTGGGAAAATTAAGAACTGATGCTGAAGTCAACTTATCTTTCAGCTCATCAAAAGCCAATTGACAAGCATCATCCCAAACATACGGTACTCCCTTGCAAGTCAGATTCGTCAACGGACCCGCTATCTTCGTAAAGCCTCGAATGAACCTCCTATAGTACCCAACTAACCCCAAGAAACTACTCACCTCTGTCGGTGTCGTTGGCTGTCCCCACCCCCTCACTGCCGACACTTTGCTTAGGTCAATCGATATCCCCAATTCCAACACAACATGCCCCAGAAACTGTACTTCTCGTAGCTAAAACCCGCACTTCTCATACTTAGCATACAACTGATTCTCTCGTAGAGTCTGAAGAACCTGTCTCAAGTGCTTGACATACTCCTCCTTAGTTTGTGAGTAAATCAGGATGTCATTTATGAAGACAATGACAAACTAATCCAAGAACTCTTTGAACACTCGGTTCATCAAATCCATGAATACAGCTAGAGCATTTGTCATCCCAAACAGTATGACTCTGAACTCACAGATCCATATCTCGTCAAGAAAGTAGTCTTTGACACATCCGCTCCCTAATTCGTAGCTGATGATATCCCGATCTTAAATTTATCTTTGAAAAAAAGGTTGTTCCTCTCAGCTGGTTGAACAGGTCATCGATTCGGGGCAACAGATATTTATTCCGTATCTTGACCTTGTTCAACTCCCGGTAATCCACGCATAACTTCAGTGAACCATCTCTCTTCTTTACAAAAAACATCAGAGCGCCCCAAGGCGAGGTTCTCTTACGAATGAAGCCCTGGCCTAACCACTTCTTTATATGATCCCATAACTCCCTCATATCTACTGGAGCCATATAGTACAGTGCACGTGCTATTGGCCGAGTGCCCGACATCAAGTCTACGACGAAATCTATCTCTCGACTGGAGGGTAGGCCCAGTATCTCCTAAAATACATCCGAAAACTCCCGAACGACTAGAATCGAATCCAAGGGAATCATAATCTCCTTAGAGGTATCCTCCTCTATGTAATGCAAATGGGTGGAAGATCCTCCCTCCGGGCGAGGCATCGCCACCAAAAATATCTCCTGCCCCGGAATGGCAAAGGCAATACTCCTACTGAAACAATCTATCATGGCTTTGTACGCAATCCATGCCAATAATGATATCGTGCTCATGCATATCTAACACTAACATGTCTGCAGGTAAAATCAAGCTACCAATCTCTATATCTACTCCTCGATATATAAAGAAAATCAAAGACCCATTCCCCAGTGGTGAGTCTACGCATGTCACTGTTCTCTCTACCGTGCCTAATAACCCTAAGGCTTGTGCAAAATGAGTAGCTATAAAATAGTGAGACACCCTAGTATCAAATAAAACTCGACCCATAGTGCCATGGATAGGAAACGTACCCTCAATCGCGGGTGGTGCCTGAGGTGCTGCTGCCTGATGGACGTTATAGACACGTCCATACTGTAATTGCCCCTACTGAACTGGGGCTGCTGGGATTGCTGGTAGAGCTGGCACCTGGGCTGGCGCTGGGAGGGCGGCTAAAAAGAGTGGCCTCTGCGGCTCATTACGGGCACCCTGCTGCTGTGGGGCCCTATCCCCCTCTGGGAATTCATGATGTTTATGGCCATTCTTTCCACATCCAAAACATCTGCCCCTGAAATTACCTCCCCTTTGTCCTTGCTGATCACGGCCCCATTGGCCATTTCCACCCCGCTACAAGCCCTGCTGAAAATGCTATTGGCCCTGATGGCCTTACTGCTGACGGTGTGGGACCTACAGGCCATGCTGACTGGACTAGCTCTGCTATCCCTATCTAAATCCCCTAAATCCATATCAGGAATCACCTGATCGGAATCGCTTGGCAGGGTCCCTCTGATGGGAACTCTGCTCACTGTGATGAGTCTGACCTTGGCTGCTGGTGCCCCACCATTACCATTACTACACCTGTCCTGACCTTCTGGCTGGACTCGCCTGCTCGTTTACTCCCCTATTGATGTAAGCGGTGACCCTGACAGTGCAACATGATTGCGTTAAGTAAGTCGGTGTAGATACTTAATGATAGATTGCCTATGAGGTGCTGACGAATCCTGTAGGCCAATCCATCTGAAAACAACAGTATTTTCTTCTCCTCAGTGGGTGCCTCATCCGACACTATAGTGAGAAGTCTAGTGAACTCCTCCTCATACTCAACAATGGTCATACTCTCCTGATTGAGATTCAGTAACCTCCTCCTCATCTAAGTCTGCACGGCGGATGAGAAATACTTGCGGTTAAATCGCGCCCAAAATGATTGAATCGGTATGCTGTCCCTCTCCTCCAAGGTGGTGGTGGACTCCCACCATTGCAAAGCGGCCCCCATTAGATTGAAGGAAGCTAGTAACTGTCTCTGTACATCGGTTCACTCATACATGCGCAGATTCCTCTAAATATCCTTCTTCCATTGGCTGGCGACTACGATATCTGAACTACACAAGAATTCCGGGGGATGCGTCTTCTAAAAGGCATCCCTGACTCGCTTTCAGAAAATAGGGAGTTGTGCTTCTACTGGCGCCACTGTCTGAACTTGGGGTGGATCCTGCTGCACCACCGCTAATGCAACATTCATCGCCTGAGCAACGATGTCGGCTAATTCAGTTGCATTCATCATTTCCTAAGCCAGAGCTACTGGCTGCTTGAGCTGGGCATTCCTATCTTGGGGTGCGCATCTCAGAGGCATGTGAAACGAGGAGGAAGTTTATTAGTCTACTGTTATTATCAAATCTCAAATAGCTGAAGATGTAAGCGTAAGTACAAGAATACAACAGTCCTAAAAATAGGGCTCAAAATCAAAGACGCTAAGCTGGAAACGAAATAAGCCGTACAGATCCTAAAGAAAACTAGAACCTGATGCTCTGATACCACCTGTAACACCCCGCTTAATTAAATACCGAGTGATGTCAAAACCATTTAAAGTCTTATTTTCATTTTATTAAAGTCCAATATGAAAACCTTGATTAATAACCAACAGTTTAAGAATCACATAAATACTAAGGATGGCAATTAACACACAAGAATTAAACCATCTAGATAATCCAAATCGAGTTTAAGAACCATAAATGAAATCATCCTGACAATAGTAAACTCCCAAGGAGTACTGAATACTGGAAATATAAATGAACATAAATCTGTGACAAATCCAAACGGAATAGGAAATCGGGCGACACATGCCCTAACTAAGAAGAACTAAAGTAAGAACATAATCAATGACGAGGTCGTCAAAAGCAAAGGCCTACAACTCCCATATAAGCTGCAGCACGTCAACTCCAAAGAACCTATGCATGACGCCCCAGTGGTTGGGCACCTGTAATACATACATATATATACAAGAGAAAGAGAAATAACAAGAAACGGGTCAGAGCCCGAGTTGACTAATTCACAAACACTTCTTATAAAGCTGAGGCATTTATTCATTACTTAATTACTTTTACACATAATAGAAAGTTTCCATTTATATATATATATATATATATATATATATATATATATATATATATATATATATATACACTAGTCACTCATATAATGTATATACTATCGGCACCCCACATAAATCTATGGTGCTGGCATACTCTACTATCAAGTTCCCATATCACTTGTACTGGGGGAAATACTAGTTCGAAATTACTCTCGAACTGTATTAACACAATACACACATAAATGGAGGCGAAGCATAGTTCCAAGTCCTAAGAGGTCAGAACATAACCTCACATCTCTTAGGACCATCTGACTATCATACTATCTTCTAGGGTACGAGTCAATATCCCCCCATAAAGGTCCAATCGAGATAAGACTGTCCCAGTGCGAAAACCTCTGTGATAACAAGTAGCCCGGGTATGATTTCACACAGATTCATAATGCTTAATATATGTACAGTCACACAGTCATATATATAGATATTCACATTTTCCAAATTAGGTGTGCCCACGACCCATAATTATAATTATCCGTTCTTAGCACAAATTACTCAATTATCTCGCATAACGGATTCGTCTCCTTTTATTCTCATTTATAAATTTATTTCTTACTTACTTCTCATATCTCGAAGTATTATATCTCACTAAGTATAATTTAAGTAGGTATACCCTCACTAACCTTCTGGTCTAAATCTTTCACGAGTCTCAAATTTTTAGTGAACATACGCATAATTTCTAACGTGTGACGAAACTCCCCGTTAGCCCAAAATTTCACCCCACATTAAATTTCACACAATGGAGTCTACTTAGACCCTACAGGTCCTCTTCATAACCCATTATATTATAAAAATAATAATCAAGGGTTCCTACGTAATTTAATCGGATTAAACAAAAAAGGAAAAAATATGCAGTTTTCCAGGGGGGGTCGATAGATCGAGGAATCGGGTCGATCGATCGATGCTCTTGGTCGATCGATCGACCAAGCAGTTCTTGCCTTGAATCTGCAAAATCCGACCTACGGGTTTCATAAAAAACTCTTCTCCAAAACAGCATTAATGATCCCCAAACTTCCAAACAACATTACTAACAATCATATATACCTATATACATGATTTCCTACGTGAAACATGTCCAAATTCATCAAAGGTATTGGATTAGTGGGGTAAAATTAACATTATTATCTAGAACCCTAATTTTTCATAAAACATTCTTTCTTCTAATTCTTTTCCAGGTTTATTGCTTCTAAATTCATACAAATTCGTGGGTAATCGTCTACATATGATTGAGATGTCCAGAATATATTTAGTTCCTCTAAAACATGCGATTTAAAGTCTCTAAATTATCAATTTCTTCCATAAAACATGTTCTTAACAATCCTAAACTAACATGGGTGAAACATTAGCTAAAAACAAATCAAGATAGATACTTGCCTGAAATTCAAGGGTCTGATTTGTTGATGAAAAAGGTATGGTTGTGTTCCTCGTCGTGCGATCTACATTTTGGTGGTGGTGGCGGTGCGATTGAGTGAGTTCTAGGCCTTGGATTGCTTGGAAAAGTCTCCACTTTCTTCTCTAATGGCCGTTATTAGGTTTTGTGATTGATAAGCCTAGAAGACAACTCCTAATGTCTGATATAACTTAGGAAATTTCGTGAGTTTAATTACCAAAAAATACAAAATGTCCATAATACCCTCTCGGGATGTCAATTAGGATTAAAAATGCCCCGAGACCCAAACTAAACCCCCGGGTACACTTTTCTGACTATCTCGACCCTTACGGATACTTTGGCACACTCAAAACGACCATAAGGGCGACTTATAAAATATTCACTTTTATAATACTAATTTAGTTCCGACACGACACATGCGTGTCCGGACTTAACTTTCCATAATTGCCATATTATTCCCTCGTGACAATATTAATAAAATAAATCTCATATATTACTTTACTCATCCAGTAATATTCAACAAATTTCCAATAATTACTAACTCTCGTCACGCTAGTAAATATTAAAAATAAATATCCGGATTAATATTAAATTAATATCTCGAATTAAATTTAATAAATCCTCCAATTTAAAAGCCATAAGAATACGGGGTATTATACATGTTTGAGGAGGGGCAAATGTTATAGTACCATAACCCGACTATATAGTAACCTTCCTCAATAACGAGCTCAATGTGGTAGTAGTGGGTGGCGTAGCCTATATCTGAACCATGAAAGGGGCTATGGTTATTCTGTCGGGCATGTCGACGATACAGGCCAAGGTAGCAAGGGCACCGACTAGGCTATTTTTTGCATGAGGAAGGTATTGGAAGGTATCATCTTTGAACTGGGAGGCCCACTCTTCTAGGTGGGCGTGGAAGGGTAAGAGCTTCTCGTCTTTGACTTTTTATTTTATGAGGATTTGGCTAACGATGAGGGCCGAGTCCCCATAGACATCTAGGTGCTGAATTCCTTTCTTAAGGGAAATTTTGAGGCCTACAGTGCATGCCTCATGCTCAGTTATATTGTTAGTGCAAAGGAAGTATAGCTTGATGCTAATGGGGGTGTGAGAGTAATCAGGGGCGATAAGGAGTATCCCAATATCGTATCCTTTATTATTAGCCTCTCCATCAAAGAACATTTTCCATCTAAGGTCCTCTTAAGAGGTGCAAAGGATGTCTTCATCGGGAATTCAGAGACCTAAATATTTATTCCTTTTATGTGGTAATCAGTTATGAGTGCATTATTTTGTAGAATTTATACCCAAATTTATACCTTGCTAGTCCCATTTTATTTGATTTAATAAGTTCTTAGGATCATTTTATTAAAAAAGAAAAAAAATGCAAGAATGATTGAGTTCATATTCAAAATGGCACTTCAATTTTAAGTAAAAAATGGGCACTTCAATAATTTTATAATATTTTTGTGCTAATTTGTATAAGAAGTTGCCTAGTGAAAATTTTGCAAGTAAGACGGAATTTGGTGCAAATTGATGGTCAACTCGAAAAATGCGGAAAAAAGATGATATTTACGATCGTTCGAAAACAACTGTTTTTCCACTTGTCGAATCGTAAAAAAAGTCAGGAATGTTTATCCTCCGATTTTGATGAAACTCGCCGTGTGTGTTCAACAAGAAAATCTAAGAGTTTTCGTGTAGGGGAAAATTCAGTCACTTGTCCTGATCCAAATATTAAAGAGGTGGAGAGAGAACGTCCAACACCATTCGACCAATAAGGGAGAGTCCCACCACAAGTAAAATACCTCATCACTTATCCTATAAAAAGGACCATTGGGCTCACAATTTTAGGTAGAATTTTGGGGAACAACTTTGAGTGATTGTAATCAATTTGAGGGATAAGTTTATATAATTTTTTAGAGGATTCAAGATTATTGTGAGGGAACTTATTGTAAGTTTGATTTATTAATGAAAATCTCTACTCATTCTTGCAATTTCTCTTTCATTATGGTTGCTTGATTCTTCTATTAATATTGGGGTGAAGTTTATCATAGTTAGCCAATATTTTTAAGTTAATTTAATCGTTGTTTATTCTCTACTTATTTTAATTGTTATCAAAGATTCGGTATTCATTTTAAAACGATACGAGAGTGTGTTTTAAAACCTTCAAAATTATTTTGTCAATCAGTTTTGAGATTTAAAAATAGTAATTTTGTTGGATTATGCTTGCACTTTGATTGTTTTGATAGTCCATGCTTAAGTACATTTGTAAACTTTAAAAATTTTATTTTATAAGAAAATAGGAATTTTAGCCGTCTATTAGAGATGTTAAATATATTTCGGACATAACTTTCATATTTTTCGAATTAAACGCGACGAGAGTCGGTTTAATTTGAGTTATAAAAAGGGAATTGTGGGTACCCGAAATTTAGAACCATGGGCCCGAACGAGTAGCCCAGTCTTGGCAGCCCAAAGTCCGGACCCCTCATCTCTTATATTGATCCGGTCTCCCTCACGTTTCCACAAATTGGAAGTTATACGGGAGATGGAAAACGTGGAGAAACCCATCACCTCCACTTACCTACATGTACATGTATATATTAAACCCTAGGTCCGGGGCAAAAGGACAAGTTGTATTCTCTGTAATTACTCTCCGGAGTGTATAAAAATAATATCGACTGCACCACCGTGGATGTAGGCACATCCTTGCTGAACCACGTACATTCTTTGTTGTGTGATTGGCATCTTATATTCCTTATTCTTTTCTTGATAATTGCTTCTCTCATATTTATTTGTGTTGCATAACAATTGCATCCACAATTGGTGCCGTCTGTGGGAAGCGTTCATCTTTCCTTGAGAAGAGCCCACGTCAAGAAAGGAGTTTAAGATGTCTGGCCACAGCAGCAATGCTCCCCAAGCAGGAGATATTCAAGAGCCACCTGCTCCTCACAGGATTAGGTCTGAAGTCCGACGTTCAGATCAGAGAGCTCGCCTGAAAAGACCAGCCTCAGAAGAAAGTCAGGGACCAGTGAGGTCCACGCAGATATCCAGGTTGATTGATGCGTACGAGGCAAGGCTCCACGAGCAGAGGGAGTCATCTCGCAGATATGAGGCTGAGAATGCTCGCATGAAAAGAAGACTGGAAAGATTGGAGAGGGAGCTTCGTCCTGATAATAGGAGACGCCCATATCGCACTCCTAGCCCTCAGGCGAGCAAATCTCGCAGTCGAGGAAGGATCCCTAGGCGAGAATCTCAAAGGGACGAAGGAGGCGAGTCAGACGACGACCTCCGCGAACAGCTGCGAAGAGCTCGCCGCTACCAGAGCCCTGCTCGCAGCGACGAAAACATACGAAACATGGTCCGCAGGGAGATGGACCAGCATCCCGCTCACCACGGAACAAGATCAACCAGAGAACTCGCGAGGCGAGCTCTCAAAACCCAGATGAAGTCACCTTTCATAAGAGAAATCGAAGAGGAGGAAGCTCCCAAGAAATTTGCCATTCCAAGGTTCAAGATTTACGACGGAAAAACTGATCCCATCGATCACGTCAGGCAATACCGACAGGCCATGACCCTCTGGAGTCACCGAGATGCCCTGATGTGCCGTATTTTTCCCTCGAGCTTTCATGATGTAGCACAGAAGTGGTTCGAAAGGTTCCCCCACCGGTCGATCAAGAATTTCAAATCCCTAGCCGAACTTTTTACGGCCCGATTCATTACCAGTAGCTCCCATCCCAAAAGGAAAGATGCTCTACTGACAATGAAGAAAACGCCTCAAGAGACCCTTCGAGAATACGCGAAGAGGTACTGGGAGTTATTCAATGAGATCGAGGACTGCGCGGAGGAAGTGGCAGTGGCCTCCTTTAAAATTGGGCTCCCTAGTTCTTCCCTCCTCTACCAGTCCCTGACGAAGAAGGAAGCTATGACTATTGACGACCTAATGGCCCGAATCGAGAAATACGCAAAGGTGGAAGATGTCACCCGCCCTAATACAGGAGAAAACGGTCGAGTTAAGCTCACTACCAAGGTAGGTGAGAAAACTGAGAACTAGAGGAAAGGAGGAAAGAACGGAGGCAAAAATGGCTCCAAGAACGGAGGGAACCATGACGCGTCGAAAGTATTCCAGGCGGTCAACACCGTCTTCAAAGAACCAATTTACAAGATTCTCGCGAAGATCAAAGATGAGCCATTCATCAAGTGGCCCTGGAAAATGGGAGGAGATCCCTCGAAGAGGAACAATGCGTTGAGATGCGCTTTTCACAAAGAGGGAGGACACAAGACCGAGCACTGCAAAGCTCTTAAGTCTCACCTCGAAGAGTTGGCCCAGTCCGAGCATTTGAACGACTTTGTTGAAAAAATGGCAGAGAAAGTGACTGCCAACAGAGAGGTGAGACCCGATAATGTGCTGGAGGATGATGTTGGACACGAGTTCGCAGTAATCCACGGAGTATCTGACGTCAAGCAGATACAAGGGAACTCAACTCGAATGGAAATGAAAAAACTTACAGCGGTAATGCAGGCTTTTCAAATCGATCCAGCAAAGTCACAGTCAGGAAAGCGTCGACGAGCAGAGGACGTCAACTATAACAAGCATATTGTTTTCACGGATGAAGATTTGATGGGAGTAAGGACCCCACATCATGATGCCCTGGTCATTACACTCAGGATAACTAAATTTGACATCGACAAGCTTCTCGTCGATCAAGGAAGTTCATCCGAAGTAATGTACCTCGACCTATTCAGGAAATTGAAGTTGAGCGTCGCCGACCTAAAGGAAGCTACTGTTCCTTTGGTCGGTTTCGCTGGAAAAATGACCATGCCCCTAGGAAAGATAGTGCTACTAGTTCTTGCTGGGACGTCTCCAAGATGATTGAGTTTTTGGTAGTTGACATCGAATCACCGTACCAGGCCATCCTCGGCAGAGGATGGCTTCATGCAATGAAGACGGTCTCCTCGACCTACCATCAGAAGCTCAAGTATGTAACCGAGCGAGGAGTAATGGAGATCCACGGCGACCAAGCGATGGCGAGGAAGTGCTTCATAGCAGCCATCCGACCAAAGCCAGAGAAAAAGGCCGGTCAATTCAGCGAGAAAGTTGAAGAGGGTGTGATACCTTCTAAATAGCAATTGAAGTATGGAAGACCTGGAGTAGAGGAGACCAGGCTCCTCCCCTCCGAGCGTGTCATCGAGGATATGGTAGAAGTTATAGCCGAGGTTGGTGACAGTAACAGGGTCTTCTTGATTGGAGCATCTCTCACCGACCAAGAACATAAGGAGTTGATGACCTTGCTGAGACACAACGTAGATGTTTTCGCATGGGAACCATACGAGCTGCCTGGCATTAATCCTGATATGGTCTGTCATCAGCTGCACGTCGACCCCACATTCAAGCCAGTCACGTAGAAGGCACGGAGAACTGCACTCGAGAAGGCTAAAGCGGTCGAAAAGGAAGTCGAAAAACTGCTGGATGCAGGATCCATACGGGAAGTGCAATTCCCCAAGTGGTTGTCCAACCCAGTAGTAGTTCCGAAGAATAATGAGAAGTGGAGAGTTTGCATCGACTTCACTGACCTCAACAAAGCATGCCCTAAGGATAGTTTCCCCCTCCCAAAGATAGACCAACTAGTAGATGCCACTACAGCTCACGAGCGGATGAGTTTCCTGGACACATACTCAGGATATCACCAGATCCCCTTGTATGCCCCAGACCAGGATAAAACGGCGTTCATCACGACAGTTGGGTTATATTGCTACAAGGTCATGCCATTTGGGCTCAAGAATGCGGGGGCAACCTATCAGCGGCTGGTCACAAAAATGTTCAAGGATCAAATAGGAGACACAATGGAGGTCTACATCGATGACATGCTCATTAAGAGCAAGAAGAAGGAAAATCACCTCTCAGACCTCTCAAAGACCTTCGAAATCCTCAGGAAGTACCGAATGAAGCTTAATGCGAGCAAATGTTCCTTCGGTGTCCAATCAGGAAAATTTCTTAGATTCCTGGTCAGTAAGAGAGGCATAGAAGCTAATCCAGACCAGATCGATGCAATCAACAGGGTATAACCCCCTCGAACAATCCGAGACGTGCAGAAGCTCACTGGAATGCTCGCCGCCTTAAATCGCTTCATCTCCAAATCCTCCGAGAAGTGCAAACCTTTTTTCCAACTTCTAAAGGGGAGTAAACTGATAGAATGGAGCCCAGACTGCTCGCGAGCTTTGGACGAGCTCAAGTCCTACTTAAGCTCTCCTACTTAAGCTTTGGACGAGCGGATTCTTTGTACCTGAACCTCTCGGTATCCAATCACACTGTCAGCTCTGCATTAATATGCGAGGTTGCAGGAATCCAACACCCCGTTTACTATGCGAGTAAGACCTTATTAGACGCCGAGCAAAGGTACCTGCCATTGGAGAAGCTCGACTTTGCACTGGTAATAGCCTCGAGGAAGCTGAAGCATTATTTCGAAGCCCATACTATCATCGTCCTTACATCGCATCCCCTTAAGGCTGTCCTAAGTAAAGCGGACTTGTCAGGCAGACTGTCTAAGTGGTCAATCGAGCTCGGCCGATTTGACATCCAATTTCAACTAAGGACAGCTATCAAGGGTCAGATCCTTACTGATTTCATAGCCGAATTCACGGGCGAGGAACTCTCCGACCAACCTCAACCAACAAAGAAAAAGAAGAACCAAGCAACAGAAATAACCTGGAAACTCTTTGTTGATAGAGCCTCCAACTCAAAGGGGGCAGGGGTAGGCAATGTCCTCATCACTCCAGAAAACATAATCCTCGAACAAGGAATCAGGCTTAGATTTGCAGCCTCTAACAACGAAGCAGAATACGAAGCCCTAATAGCCGGTCTCCAAAAGGCACAAACTCTAGGAGCAAAACATTTACAGGTGTTCGGCGACTCTCAGCTAGTCTCCAATCAGATAAGTGGAGATTACAATGCAAAGGATGAAAGAATGGCAGCCTACCTCACCTTAGTAAGAGAATTAATGTCAAGCTTTGAAGAGATCAACATCCAGCAGTTTCCCAGGGGGCAAAACAGTCACGCTAATGCCTTAGCAGTCTTGAGTTCGACAGTTGACTCTGACCTTAAAAGGGTCATCCCCATCGATTTCCTCATTTGTTCGAGCATTAACCGCAACAGCAAGTTACCAAATGCGGAACAAGTACTCCAGGTGGGATCAGCCCCCAGCTGGATGGACCCCTTAAGGGACTATTTAAAGGATGGCACGCTCCCAGATGACAAGAAAACTGCCCACCAGATAAGAGTCAAAGCTGCTCGCTTTCACTTATCCATAGGAGGTGACTTGTATAAGAAATCCTTCTCCGGTCCCTACCTTAGATGCGTCCACCCAGGTGATGTCGAGCAAGTGCTACACGAGCTTCATGACGGAATCTATGGAAGTCATTTTGGAGGAAGGTCTCTAGCCTTTCGAGCAATGAAGTAAGGCTATTGGTGGCCATACATGCAAAAGGACTCCGTAGTATATGTTCGCAAATGCCTGAAATGCCAATTCCACGCTCCTATGGTCCACCAACCCGCCAGCGATCTGAAGTCCCTGTCCAGCCCATGGCCCTTCGCCCAATGGGGAATGGACATCGTGGGACCACTGCCTACCGCCGTCGGCAATCGCAAATACCTGTTGGTTGTGACTGACTACTTCACCAAATGGATCGAGACTGAATCCCTGGCGAACATCCGAGATGCTGATATAATAAGGTTCATATGAAGAAATATAATCACTCGGTTTGGAATCCCCAGAACCATCATCACCGACAATGGAACGCAGTTCGAAAGTGGCCCCTTTCAGAACTTCTGTAACGAATATGGGATCAGACACCACTTCAGCTCTGTAGCCTACCCTCAGAGCAATGGCCAAGCCGAAGCTTCCAACAAAACTGTGATCGATGGATTAAATAAGCGATTAGAGCGAGCCAAGGGCGCATGAGTAACAGAGCTACCCCATATTTTATGGGCATACCGAACCACTCCTCGGCGAGCAACAGGAGAAACCCCATTTTCGCTGACATATGGCATGGAAGCAGTCATCCCATTAGAAGCAGGTTTGCCAATAATGAGATCCAACCTTGTCGACCAAGGCCTGAATGAAGAAGCATTACTCGCCGAACTCGACCTAGCCGACGAGCGTAGAGAACTGGCCCTGGTGAAGCTAGGAACTATCAACAACAACTCGCGAAGCATTATAACAAAAGGGTTAGCCCGAGGGCATTCCAAGTTGGGGACTATGTTCTAAGGAAGGTCCTAGGCAGCACAGTGAAGTCGTCAGACGGCAAGCTAGGCCCAAACTGGGAAGGACCCTTTAAAGTAACTAAATACGACCTGCAAGGTGCCTATCATTTGGAAACGATGGAGGGTAGAGAGATACCACGAGCATGGAACGCAGCTAATCTCAAGAAATTCTATTTTTAGATTCTCAAGGAATTCTATTGTTGAATATTTTTCTTGTATTTGTTATGTGAAAGGACAATTCATTTCCCTTATTACTAATGGAATCAGTAACAGTTGCATTTTATCACACATCTTTTCCAAATCACAGGCACGATGGTCGATATAGCAGGGGAATACCCCTCCTCAGGTCATCGTCATGAAACACGAGAGACCTCTTAGCATTGCCCCTGGCAATATATAAATCCCTACAGAGGATTCTTAGGCAATGCGACCAGATTTTATACTAGCCATCAAACCTACTTTGGTTGAGCAAAATCCTGATCGGATGAAGACATCCAATACCAGGTGTGTCCTTGCCAATTACCCTACTTAGGCCTAAGGGAGTGTGACGACACAACCTAGAAGGTAAAATGGGGCATAATGGTATTTTGGTATTATACTGGACTGGGAGGACACTTGCATGACAAAATAAAAAGGATTATGAAGCAGCAAGAATATAAAAAGATTGGATGAACACGTTTAGTCGGCAAAATTGCCCAAAACACGAACTTTTCATTAATCCCTTATATTTACAACAATGATAATACATGTTTAGTCGACGAAGCTCGCCCAAAGCATTTACATTATCAAAGGTACAAAAGAATAACAACTTGCAAAAACTTATGGGGGTGGAAGCCTCCGAGCAAGATAATCAACCACTCTAGCTCTTCGTCCGTCATCTGGAGCAGGGGCTAGCTCTTCCACAACCTCATTTGCATCCAATTCCAATAATTGCCGAGGAATAGCATCGATGGGGATCCATCGATCGTCCCTCCTGAATGGGTTGGGCATCAGAGTGGAGGAAGACATCTCGTGACGATACCATAACACCGAGTTCCTCGAGACCTGCAGCTCTTTCAAGGCACTTAACCACCCTTTGATGAAAGAAAGTTCCTCGAACTCAGATAGTCTTGTTGGAGCATCTAGCCAGCCTTGATCATAACCATCAGCCCACGCTTGCCGAGGACCTTTCTTGAATAAGTGCCGCAATCGGGTGACGTCCCTTTGAAGCCCAGCAGCAATTACATATGCTCGCCGGACATCATTGCGGAGCTCTTCCATCTCCTTATCACGCTGTTCTTCTACTTCCCTGCTCCTGCCCCTGGTGCTCCTACCAGCTTGCGGGAGGGGAGGACGAGTGGAACCTCGCGGCATAGGAGGAGTATATCCAGCTCGCGACGACGAGGAGCCTTGCAGAACTGCTGAAACAGTGCTCGGCGCATGCTCCCTAAGTTGTAAGACTTCCCTCCTCAGGTCTTCATTCTCCTGCTGCAGGCACTCCCCAACTTGGTTGATCTCGGTGGCCTCAAGTAACTTAGCTCTCAGTACATTGACTTCCTCTTGCACTGAGGCACCAATGCCTTCCATCTCCTGGATCCTGTCCTTCAGCTTAGCCACTAGCTCGGACTGCTCCTTATATTTCTGATTTCTGGACCTAAGAGACTTGCAAAGTTTGACAAAGGCCTGGCGAACTTCAGGGCTCGCATTGGGACCGAGGGTCCTACCCAATTAGGAAGTAGCAGGAATGTAATCATCCACGTCGACTAACTACAAATAAAAGAAAGATAAAGGAGAGAAAGAGATCATCACAAGCAAAAATGAAGCCTTTTCATTGATAAGGGTCGAGGTTACATCAGATTGAAGAATTTTTTTTTACAGACTAGAAAAAGCAAAAATACAAGAATAGTCCTAAAGGTAGATTAACTATCAACCTCAGGCTGCCCAGAAGTGGCTGGCTACTTCCCCTTGTCAGTAACAGCGGAGGCATCCCCCTCTGCAGGGATGCCCTCAGTCGCCTGGGCAGGACAAACACCGACAGGAATTGTCTGAGAGGCAAGATCAACACCCTTAATGGCTGGGGCAGGGGCTTCTTTGTCCACAATTAGCTTCGGACCCGGGTCATGCTCGTCAAACAGAGGAGACTCAGCATCAACACCAGCAGCTAAGAGGGCCTTGTTCCAGCCCTTCTTGAAGTTCAGACGACTGATGTAGCCTATCTGAACCTCGGCGTCTTCGTAAGCAGCAGTCCACCCGGAGTTATATGAATCCTCCTTGATGGTGGCTACCTGGGACTCTTTCTCCTTTAACTGCTCGGTCAGAACCTTATTCTCCTCCACGACATCCAGCTTGCTCGAGCAGACTAGGTCATAGGCCTGCCTCAGCTCGTTCAGCTCCTTAACCGCCGCATCCCTCTCTCGATTAGAATTGATGAGGGCCAGATCAGAGGAAGCTCGGGCGGCGTCAACAATCTTTAAATCAGCCTCTAGCTGAGAACCCCTGACTTCCAGAGTGGACTTCTGCTGCTCCAGCTCGCCATTCCTTCTCACCAACTCGTCGCGAGAGCGATAGAGCACGGCGAAGTCAATCACAAACTGCCAGAAATAAAGAAGAGATCAAGAAGGAGAAACAACTAAAACTTGTTAAAGAATTGAAAAATGGATAGGATCTTACCAAGGCTAGCCTCTGGCTAGCTTGTAGGGCCAATTGATCAGACCCCAGCTCCCTCTGGCGATCTGCAGGGAGAACTGCCCTCTCGAGCAGCGCAGGAGCCAGCTGAGGAGAAATGGCAACTGAGGCCCCCTCGGGCAAAGCAGACACCGGGACCAAGGCTTGCTCAGCCTTCGTCCTTGACTCCGTCTTTCTCCTCTCTTCCTCTTTCTCCTTCTCCATTCTCTTCCTCTCCTCCATCCTCTTCTTTTCCTCCACTTTCTTTCTTTCCTCCTCCTTTTTTCTCTCCCTCTCTCTCACCTGCTCTTCCTCTCTTGCTCCTGAGTAAAAGACCGAGAACCAGTAGCCACGCCACTAAAAGTAGACTTTTCTTTGACCTTTGTGCAAGAAGCACGTGGTCCTCATCATCATCATATCTAATCAATTTCTTCCTTGGAGGCATCTCTTCACCTAAACTGCTGGAAGTGCTCGACGATCCTCGAGCTTCAGAATCCTCCTCACAGTCAGAGGAACTGCTACTGTCAAAGCTCCCTTCACCCAAATTACTTGCAGCTCCTGCAGGCTCACTTTCAGAGCTGCTCTCCTCTTCGTCCAACTGGATAGGCTCAGCAGTAGTCTCTTCGAAGGAATCGAACTCTGGTACACTATCCACAGGCCGTACTATGAAGCTGGAGCCAACGTTCTTATACTCGAGCAAAAAGGCAGCAGACCTGGGATGCTCGCCGTCACCCAGAGGCTCCCTGATATTCCAAGCTTTTACCAACTCTGAGATACGAACCTCGCTGAGAGCAGGCTCCAAATTCTTTGACCTCGCTGCGCAAGAAAAAGCAGAGAAGAGTTAGAAAGGTCACAAATCAGCAAAAGTTAAAACAACAGTACAATGTCTACCTATATATTCCTCCCCGTAAAAAGGAATAAAGAACCACTCATACCTCGACCCTTCAAACTGGGGAGGGAACTGCCAATTCCTAATAAGTAAACCCTCTTGCCAGTAGTCCTTATGGGAATTAGGTAGGTTTACTACCAATACCCTATCAGGGCTCCTAGCTTTGAGGTATAAGACACCTGAACTAGTTCGAGAAAAGGAATAACAGAAACAGATCTCGGCAAGTCCTAACCTAGTACCATATAACTGATTTATTCTATGGACGCCATTTACTATTTTCCACACATTGGGCGAGCATTGTGCAGGAACAATATTGAAATAGCCAAAGAAATGCAGAAACAAATCATTGGGAGGGAAAGTGCGTCCCCCCTGGGAAAGTAACAGAACATGGATCCAGTGGGCATCCTCTATATCCCTAACGTTCCTAGGAGGGGAGGCACAACACTCAATATCTACCCACTCAGGGATGTTGTAGAACTTCCTAAATTCAGAGATTGACCTATTTCCAATCTTCGCCATTGAAAAACTCAAGAAAAGTTACAAACCAAAGAGAAAGTGCAAAGAAAGGGCACGAGAAACTTACAAAATAGAAGGTCGGTTCAAGTGATGAAGAAGCACGAGCTCAAGACGACTAAGAAGCAATGGGAATGGGGATTGAGAGAAGAAGGTACGAGGCGCTAGAGTTCTCAAAAGAAAGAAGAGTACTGGAAGGGCTGAAGCGACGGAAGAAAAAGTGGATATCCCAATAAGCCTTCAATTCTAATCATAGCGCACAATAAGCGAAGCGGGTGCCGCCAAATCAACTTCACAGTTTTTGAAGAATCGCAAATCAGCCATAATGGCTGATCATTTAAATCCATTGAACCCATAAGCATGGCCCAACAAATTTAGGGGCAATTGTGGGTACCCGAAATTTAGAACCATGGGCCCGGACGAGTAGCCCAGTCCTGGCAGCCCAAAGTCCGGATCCCTCATCTCTTATATTGATTCGGTCTCACCCACGTTTCCATTAATTGGAAGTTATACGGGAGATGGAAAACGTGGAGAAACCCATCACCTCCACTTACCTACATGTACATGTATATTTTAAACCCTAGGTCCGGGGCAAAAGGACCAGTTGTATTCTCTGTAATTACTCTCCGGAGTGTATAGAAATAATATCGACTGCACCACCATGGACGTAGGCACATCCTTGCTGCACCGCGTACATCCTTTGTTGTGTGATTGGCATCTTATATTCCTTATTCTTTTCTTGATAATTGCTTCTCTCGTATTTATTTGTGTTGCATAACAATTGCATCCACAGGAATGACAACATTAAATTAGTGTGCAATATTAGTTACGTGATAAATGGACCCCGAATCCTATTTGTTTACAATTCTCTTATGTTACTCTCATTTATCGTAGTTTCTTTTTATTTAATGTAGTTCATAATTATTCTCTATCCCATTTTATCTAGTTGGACAGTCACAATTCTTTTAAAAGTTAATATTGACAAATCTCTGTGGATTTGACCCATACTTTTACTCGCTATTCTACAATAGCCCATGCACTTGCAGTATTTTATGAAATTGACAAACAATCAGCAAGGTAGTTGAATATGGCTCTCCCTTTCATAGCTTTCTGCGTGACGTACACAATATCGCACTCGACTAGTTACATCAACCAACGGGCCACTTGGCTGGACAGAGCGAGCTTCTCTCTAGTAGGTATTTTATGGGATCCATTCGAATACTAGTCTGATGGGGAAGGAAAGTATGTAGTGCCGTAATTTTCGCGTGATGCAGACCAAGGCGACACATGCTTTCCTCAAAGAAATGTATGCGACTTCGTATCCGACCAATTTCTAACTGGAATAATAGATAACTCTTTGCTTATGACTTTCTTAAATGTATTAGGCTAGCGAAGCCCCTGATGCGGTGTTTTAAGCTCACTCATTGTATTTTGGGACGAGGGCCCTCAAGGCCCTCCCCCTCAACCTCCAAAAAATATTGAGCACGAAACCCTCAAGGTTCCTCAACTTTCAGAAAATATTGAGCGCGTAACCCTCACGGTTCCTCAGCTTCCAGAAAATATTGGGTGAGGAACCCTCAAGGTCCTCCCCCTCAGCTTTCATAAAATATTGAGTGCGAAACCATCAATATTCTTCAGCTTCCAAAAAATATTGAGCGTGAAACCCTCAAGGGTCCTTAGCTTTCAGAAAATATTGAGCGCGGAACCTTCAAGGTTCCTTAGCTTTTAGAAAATATTGAACATGGAACCCTCAAGGTTCCTCAGCTTCCAGAAAATATTGAGTGCGGAACCCTCAAGGTCCCTCAGCTTTCAAAAATCTTGGGTGAGGAACCCTCAAGGCTCTCCTTAGATTCTAGAAAATATTGAACGCGGAACCCTCAAGGTTCCTCATCTTCCAGAAACTATTGAGCACGGAACCCTCAAGGTTCCTCAGCTTTCAAAAAATATTGAGTGCGAAACCCTCAAGGTTCCTCAACTTGTAAGAAATACTGAACGCGAAATCCTCAAGGTTCCTTAGCTTCCAGAAAATATTGGGTGAGGAACCCTCAAGGTCCTCCCCCTCAGCTTTCAAAAAATATTTAACGCAAAACCCTCAAGGTTCCTCATCTTCCAGAAAATCTTGCATGAGCAACCCTCAAGTATCTACCCCAATCTTCCAGAAAATATTGAACGAGGAACCCTCAAGGTCCCTTAGCTTTTAGAAAATCTTGGGTGAGGAACCCTCAAGGTTCTCCCCCTCAGCTTCTAGAAAATTGGATAGGATGAGGGAGTGGCTACCATGAGAAATCCCCTCATCATGAAAAGTCATTCTTTCAAAGAACAAAAGTACTAACACTTGCTTTCTTATACAGTTAGCCTAGTTAAGCAGGCAGGGCTCAAATAGGCCAGTTAGGATCTCTTCGGATTTTTATCTTGGCAACTAAGGAATAAGGTTTGTTGAGAAAACTCAACCACTTAGGACTTTAGGACTGAGAGAATACTAGTATAAAGTCCCCAGGAGTCAATCAAGTCCTTACACAGTACACTCAGTCATAACTGAAATGGGCAACCAAGACTTTGCTCACCAGAAATGAATTTTTTGTATAAAAATGATTTCAGAGAAAGGGGTCCTCAAGACCCTCCTCAACAGAAATGATTTTAGAGGGGGTGGTCCTTGAGGCCTCCCCTCTCTAGTTTACAAAGTTTGTACCATAAGTTATTATTTTAAAAGATATTTACCAAATCAGATATTTTGTCTTCAAGTGGAGACACATTTTCTTTTTGACTTTAGTTTGCACCAGCTGGCACCTGTCAGAGGGGACATGCGGCTGCACACAAGTAGGGACAAATGGTACATTTCAGACCTGGTCCCTCACCAACCCTCTCAATTTTGGTTCCCAAAATTTCTAACTCAGCCTTAGTAACCAAGTATAAATAGGACCCCTAGGCGAGGTCAAGAAGAGGAATAACTCAAGTCATACTGTTACTTTAACAAAATCACACCAGAACCTCCTAGTATTATCTCACTGCTCTCTTTCTAGTGCTAAGTGTCTCGTTCTTTCACTCCCCACTGATAGCCATCACTCTCAGGAGTTTCTCTTGGAAAAAATTACCAGTATTGTTGTGAATTTCATCTTCTTGCAGGGAGTGAGTTCCATTTTTACCAAAAGGGGAAGGTTTCACTAGAAGCTTCTCCAGAAGTTCTTGAGAACCTTGAAGACATCGTCCATTAGAGTGGGTTATGCCTAACCCTTTCCAGTTATTCATAGACCCCAGTCTCACTACCCTCCTACATTTGGCGACTCTGCTGTGGAGGTATCCTCACTTTCATGGATAAAGAAGGTTTCCACATTTATAAGTAGCTAGTTTTTGATGACATTCCACCTGAGAATGGAACTTAAAGTGACCAGACCACTCAGGAAGAAGTGTTGGTGATTGGAGCAAAGACACATGCTCTTCAGGGAGGGAAGACTAAATCACCGGCAACGGGTTCGATGATAAGTATGAGCCTCATGACCATATGTTTTTTCTTCTTAAAGTAAAATAATGTAGACATATCAAGTTTGGGTCAAGGATGTGTAACACCAATAGCTGCACCTTATGGAGGGGCTTCCACCCCAGTTGGGATTCCGGTAGAGACGATTCCTCCACAAAAGGTGGTGACTGAGCAGGTTGTGGCACCGTCAGGCTCACTAGCAGTCAAGGGCATGAGTTTAGAAGAATCACCCTCTAAATTTATTACTATGGAGAAGGTCAGGAAGCCACTCTTTTCTTCTCATAGGGAGGGTCCTCATCTATATGAGGTGGTGAAAACCATACACAGAGGGGTATATTCCACTAAAGTTTATCAGGTTCAGCGACAAAGGGGAAAACCAAAGAGAGCACGTGAAGAGGTCTGTTGAGTACTTGGGGAGTGCACAGCACAACACCCTCTGTCAGCTCCACAGTCGCCGGAACAGCTGCCTCACTCACTTGGAAATGATAAAATAAGGGCGCAGGTGATAGCACCTGCACAGTATAAGTAAGAAGAAAAAAAAGGGTGCACGTCGATAGAGGCCAAAGTCTCTTTCTTGATGAGTAAGCATATAGTCTTCCTAATCTTGAGAAGAGGATGAAGTGGTTGAGGAACTACCAATAGCTACTGGTTCAAGCGAGGTACCCACTGAGATGGGAGCTTCAAGCGTGGAACCACCAATGGTGGCAAAAATCATGGATGGTGAAGAGCCTCCCACTCTAAAAATCTCTCACAAAGAACTCCCTATGGTCAGCATCTCGCTCGAGGAACCCATGGTCACAAAAGTCTCAAATGAGCTACCCCCAAATTCAAAGTCTCCGACGAGGTACCTCAAAATTCAAAATCTCAGACGGGTAACCCACAACCGAGAAATATCCAGATCTTCCATGCTCAATACTCCAGACGAGATGCTCATAACTGTAAAATTCCCACAGGAGGAACCCTCACCAATATCTTGTGGTCGCAAGGAACCCTCGCTATATGGAATCCCAAACGAGGAACCCTCCTCAGCTAACGGTGGTCACGAGGAACTCTCTTCATAAAACTACAAAAATAAGGAACCCTCCATATCTATGGCAGTAGGCAAGGAACCCGTGGTTGTCCTTGTAGGGTGCGAGGAACCCCTCAAAATCAAAGCCTCATATGAGGAACCCAAGGTTACTAAGACTCCTAATGAGGAACCCCTCATATTCAAACTAGCGGTCGAGGAACCCGCAGTCGCAAAAACCTGTGTTGATGAACCCATCATAGGAGAAATAGTAGATGAGGAACCTAAGGTTGTGGAAGTACCCAACGAGGAACCCCTCATATTCAAACTCTCAGTACAGGAACCCGCCCTCACAAAGGCCTCTGACGAGGAACCGTTCATAGGCGAACACTCGAATGAGGAACCCAAGGTTGTGGAGGTACCAATGAGGAACCCCTCATATTCAAACTCACGATCGAGATACTTGTCGTCATAAAGGCCTCTAACGAGGAACCCTTCGTAGGCGAACACTCGGAGCAGGAACCCAAAGTTGTCAAAACTTTCAATGAATAAACCCTTGTATTCAAAGTGGAAGACGAAAAAGCCTCAGTTGTAAAACCACCAGCGAGGAACCTAACTCTAAAATCAAGCAAGGACCATTGAAGCCTCACGCGAGGAACCCTCGCCTTCAATAAAGAATTTAACTAAGTTGGATTCAAAAAATCTCCTCTGTAAAAGAAAAAACCTTGTTAAAAATTTCAAGTCTTAGATTGACTTTATGGAAGTATACTCGACTCCAACATGCTTCATGAGCCTTCTTACTTAGTGTGAAAGATAAAATCTACCAGTATAAAGTTTGAGGTATCAACTATACCTTCTTAGCAAAGTTTAATTCTTATAAAACGTAAAGTTATCTTATATAAGCTATAGTGCCTCCTAGTGCGTTCTTTACTAGTTATTATTTCCCTACCTAATAAAATAGGACAACAGGTGTGAGAACACAAAAAGTATTCGAAAAAGTATAAATTAAAATATATAAAAGGGTACGATAATTTAGTACCTAAAAGCTCCAAGGGCACCGTAGCGCTCATAGTCTTGAGCAAGTTCTAAGTATAAATATAATGTACGAAAATTTAGTACCTAAGGCTCCAAAGTAACCGGAGCGCTCAAAGTATTGAGAAAGTGCCAAGTACAAATATGAGGTACGACAGTTTAGTACCTCAGGTTCCAAGGGCATAGGAGCGCTCACAGTATTGAGCAACTGCCTTGTATAAATAAACGGTACGATAGTTTAATACCTCAGGATCCAAGGGCATAGGAGCGCTCACTGTATTGAGCAACTGGCAAGTATAAATAAAAAGGTATGACATTTAAGTACCTCAGGCTCCAAGGGCATAAGAGCGCTCATAATATTGAGCAATTACCAAATATAAATAAAAGGTACGACAACTTAGTACCTCAGGCTCCAAGGGCATAGGAGCACTCACAATATTGAACAACTACCATGTATAAATAAAGGGTACGATAATTTAGTACCTTAGTCTCCAAGGGTATAGGAGCGCTCACAGTATTGAGCAACTGCCAAGTATAAATAAAAGGTACTACAGTTTAGTACCTCAGGCTCCAAGGTCATAGGAGCGCTCATAATATTGAGCAACTACCAAGTATAAATAAAAGGTACGATAATTTAGTACCTCAGGATCCAAGGGCCTAAGAGCGCTCACAGTATTAAGAAATTGCCAAGTATAAATAAAAGGTATGACAATTTAGTACTATTTTGGTGCTGAAGATACTTTCATGTCCTAAATCACCAATTTTGAGCATGAGTTTGTGGAGAAAATAAACAAGCGACCCATGTGGGTTTGAGTGAGTCCCCTGACCTTCCTATTGTTTTACATGATTCTATTTTTAGATTTTGAGTGTATAAGGGTGATTTTTCCCATCCTAATATCGAGGTCAAGGTTAGTGGAGGTGCTCCAGATGAGTGAGGCCTTTGGGTGGACTACGTCTTGGACACCCCCTCGCACAAGGCTTTTATCGAGGGGTTGGGTCTTATCACCACTATCAATACTCTGAAATCTTGTTCCATTACCAAACATGCTAACTTTTTTACTTTATTTTCTTCCCATTAGAGTAAAGACTCACATAGTTTTATCACTTTCTGGGGTGAGTTCACTATTACCATTGAAGATATCTGCGAGCTGCTCGCCCTGCCCTACTTGGGAGGATATATGCTTACTGATGGTTTGAAGGATGGGGTTGAGGAGAAAATGGTTGGAGAACTCGACTCAGCCCTGGGTAAATGATATAAATATGTTTCCATTAATCAAACTGGGTCTACCAAACATTCCTTCACCAAATGGCAAAGGCATTGGTTCAAGGACTTCGAGCAACCACCTAAGGGAGAGAGTTCGAGCAGGGCCTTAAGAAGTCAAGAGGGCCCAAAAATTAACTCCCCCTCACACTTGGCATCCTTTTTTGTTACTTTCCTTAGTATTTTCTTATTTCTAGGGAGGCCAGATGACTCCCCTTACAAGCTTCTTTTCAAGCTAGCTGTGAAACTTGCTCGAAGGAGGGCATTGCCCCTTGTAGCTCTAACATTGGGCTCCTTTTACACTTGGTTAGATCGTGCTCATATAGATGTTGAGCAGTCTTGTGGACACCATGATTCCATTAACTTCACCAACACCTTCATCCTTATGTCATTTTTGTTTGAGATATTTCTTAACTTTGCCTTAGGGGAAAGGTCTTGTCACAATGATACTGCCTGTGCTGTGAGGTGGATTAAGAAGGTCCCTAAGGCCTCTCTAGGGCCTTTAATAGATAATATTGATGAGTTATGCTTCAGGCTTACTGCAAGAGAGTGGGTGGCACTTTTACTTTGGGCTCCTTCTCATCCATTAGAGGTACTTTCTATTGCCCTACTGATGCTGAGTCTATTTGCACTTCCTCCCACATTGATGTAGTTATTATGATTTTGCTATGTACTTTGCATTCTTTGACTGATCTGGGCCAGAGTGTGGAGTTTTTCCGCTCTGATAGGGTAAGGAGGCAATTTGGTTATGACCAAGGTGTTCACTCACCTTCCTATCCTTCGAGCACCTCCCCCTCTGAGCTATACTTGGAGTCTTTAACTAATTTTACTTTTGAGGGGGTGGTTCATAGAGTCAGCCATCTGGGGGTTATTTGTTCCCTCTCGAGATTGCCTACATTCTTTTACTCATTTTTAGTTCACTATCTGGTTGAGGCAAGTGCTCCTTATTTAGAATTGTGTGAAGGATTTCCATCATGAGACCATCTCCCCCAAGCTCCCCATTAATGACAAGTATTAAGGCAAAGGAACCAAAAGTTTCTATGGCATCGCAACACTATTTTCAAGACCCCTTCGAGCAGGTCACCCCAGTCTTGGTGAGACCCCTGCTCAATAAATCCATATATTCCAAATAGCCTGATCCCCAACCTTCTAAGTCCAAAGGGAAGCGCAAGGCTAAAACCCTACCGCTTCTAATAGGAAGCATCCTGATGTGGATGTTTCTAACTTTATACCAGCTAGTGCTGCTTCCCCTACTTCCCCCCTCGCGACTAGGGCGACCAAGAAGAAAAAGAAAGCTAGTGTTGAGGCTATTGCACCAGACCAGGGGTCTAATACTAATGACCTTTGGGTAGTAGCAGGGGGGAAGCCAGGATCCAAACTTGGGGGGGGACCGAAGTCGTAGCAAGGCTAAACTTTACAGATGTGGTCCTGGAAGGATGTTCACGGATTAAATATTTTGTTAATCTGATTTCTGCTCCAAAATTAGAGAAAAATAAATTCACAAACGATTTATACATGTGCACACAAAATTTATAAATCTAACAAAGAAAAATTAAAAATATAGACGCATAAAAAAGAAAAAGTCATAAATACATACAAATAAGTATGCATTTTCAGCACAATGAGAAGACAAACTATAGAGGTCTGTGAACAGAATCTTCGAGATAGAGAGAGACACAAAAGTTCGTGCTAGAGCATAGAAGTGTTTATGCACAGAATGTATTTAACATAATAAAAAATACAAAGGGTTTTCACTTCAACCCATGCCATGAGTAAAAAAGACTACTACACAAGGCAATAAGCTCTAAAGTTTGTAAGCTATTATACATAGTCCGTACAAAAGTTAGTAATCTATATGTAGTCTATAAACAGATGTTAAAGCTATTATACCTAAGATGTACGAAAGTTACCGAAGCTAGAAGTTCAGCTAATATAAAAAGCACAAAAGCTATTAAGCTATTGCATCGGAAGCTATGTTTTTTTAATAATATACTATAAATTAGTAGAGCAATAAGCTGGTTTTGAAAATATTGGGGGGACCATGGCCCCTCTCTGTCCATGCGTGGCTTTGCCCCTGGGTAGAAGACCTATCGTACTATTTACGATCAAGGCTATGAAGCCTTGGGATTATCTTACGAGGGGCCTCCTCTTACTTCTATTCCTATTGGTGAAGGTACTATACCTTACTCCTTTTTACTTAGTGAAACTAGATTTCATGGGGTTTCACTTGTTGGTTTCCCTTCTCCGTTATTTGAAGAGGAACTAATAGATTATAGAAGCACTCCTTCCTATGATGATGATAATTCTTCTTCAAATGAAATGAGTTCCATTGACCCACATGATGATCATCATCATGATACTTCTTCTTTGTTGATAGTTTTGAGAGAGTCCTCTAGTAAGGACATGTAATACCCCGTAATTTTAATGACTTTTAAAATGGGTTATATTTTAAATTAATGGATTAATTGGATTTTATTTTAAATTAATTCATTTGGGTTTTATTCGAATTGTGGATATTAAAATGAATGATTCTGTATATTACTTCAAGATATTTAGGTAATATATGAATGTGATGTTATTGAAATTGCTGTGAGTTAATAATTCAGTAATTTGAATTTTTAGTCGGACGCGGTATGGGACGTGTCGGGACAAATTAGTTAAATTAAAAAGGAAACTTATTTTTATCAACCTTATAGTCATTTCGAGTGCGTCGTTGCATCCGAAAGGGTAGAAATAGCTAGGAAAGTCTATTTGGATGTTGGTTTTGGGTCTCGGGTCATTTGGAAATGAAAAGACATTCGAAAAGGGCATTTTGGTCATTTTTATAGGGGGATGAATAGTGATTTTGGATTTTGTCTTATTATAAATATTTGGAGATTAGTTGTACGTGGGTTCATTCATCTCTTCTACACAAAATTGAGAGGTCACCTTTTGAGAGAGAGTGAAAGGGTGCTTGGGGAGAAGAGAAGCTTGCTTGGGAAGGAGAAGAACCAAGGGCCAAAGGTCACCACCACCAACCACCACCGGAAGTGATCGGATAAGGGGAGAACCACCTGTGATATACAACCTCAAAGGATCAGACCTTCATTAGAGGAAAGCATTTAATAATTGCAATCTAGTTAGTATATTGTCCATGTTAGGATAGTTATTGAAAAGATGAGATTTTACATGTTTGGAAGATAAAGATAGAGTTGTTGATTGATTTCTGGAAAATGGAAATATATAGGAATCAAACTCATGCTGTAGGTAGATAGTAATCCACGAAATAATCATTAATTTCTTGAAGAAATTCTGAGAATCATTTGCTTGTTCTTGAAGATATCATGTGTATAATTTGCTAGAAAAATAGGATAAATATATGCTTTTAATTCAAACTCTTGATGATTCTAGGATGTTTAGATCATTAGAAATCATTTACACATGTTGCTATATCATGTAGTAAGGATTATAAGGAATTCGGGTCGTTAATATGAAGGTTTGAATGATCAAAAAGTATGAAACCCGTAATAGAATAATTGCAGAATCTGGGCGATCGATCGATCGACCCCCTACCTTCGATCGATCGACCTCCCCAAAAATGACGATGTTGTTTCTTTTAATGCTTGATCTTATCCCAAATGTTTTGTAAATCTTTGGTGATTATTAAATGGATATAATGGGACTTATGGAAGATCAGTAAGCCCTAGATAAGAATCGAATTAATGTGATTGAGATTTAATTGATTAGAATTATGATAATTAAATTGAAAGAAATTTATGTTACTAGATTCATGTGTTGGATTCTAATTTGTGCGCATGAGGATTAAGGATAGGTCCAGTAGGGGAAAATGTTACATCACCTGGGCAGCCTTGGGTTTACAAGAGGGTTCAATTCTAGGTGATAGAAGATGTGTTTATAAGAGATTAGAAACTACCGGTTATTACACTAATTAAAGGAGAGTTTAATTCGTAGTAATTCGGGAGATAAGATTTTATGGACCAGTATGATATTAATGATTTCTTACTGAAGACATATATTGAGGAAAACCTATTTAAACCTTGAGTAATGAGTGAGACTCTGGTATAATTAAATTAAAGAAGTAAAGGCATAATATTTTAATACGTAGGATTTAAGAGATATAATGCTACGTATGGGAACTAGCTTAGGGTAGTGTGAGTACCTTATTGATATTATATTTATATAGGTAGATGTTAATGCCTGATTGATTGATTGATAATTTATGTGTATGGCATACCTAGCTTACTTGCTATCTATGTGAGGTTTGCGCGTGAGGGCAGTCATGTCCTGATGAATCCATGGGATTTTTGATTTGTCGCTCGAGAACATAGGTCTATGAAATACTTATCGGGGAGTTGATAATTCTGCTGACTATGGGAACGTAGGTATGTGCGTGACCCGTGGGTATGAGAACTATGTTCGCCTCCAATTTTTGTGTTGTTATTTGTGGTTCGAGGAATCCTTACCGAACCTTTAGTCCCCTATTCGGCGGCCAGCGATATTGGGACGTGATAGCAGAGTAATGCATGCACCACAGCTGTGTCTAAGGGTGCCGTATTATATATGTTTATATATATAATGAATTAAATGAATATATGTAGAGTGGTTTGATTAATTTGCTGTGTGATAATTGTAGATGACGGTGAACAGAGAAAAAGAATTGAATTAAGTTAATGAATAATTATTCTTATAGATTTGAAAAGCTTAATTCATATTAAAGAGAGATGTATATGAATGATTATACTACGTATGGTATGGGACATACGGGGTTATGATATGGGATAGAATCATATTATGGAAACTAGTTAGGAGGAACCATTAACTAGGAGGTTAATAGGAAACTTTAATCGTGCACTCTAGATGAGAGGTGAGAATATCAAGTGAGAGTATGGATACTAACATGTACATAATAAATGCTTTATTGCACTTGTTAAATACTTGCTGTTTTCAAAACTATTTTACATCGGGCTCTGACTCGTTTCCTTGCATATTCTCTTTTCTAGTGTACCTTCTATATCAGGTGTCCAGCAGCAGGGACGCCAACCTTAGAGGATTATGATGAGCTATGGAGCTATGGAGTATTGCTTAGATGTCTATCTTCATTTGATTCACAGTGTTCTTTTATTTAGGGCATGTCTCCCAAAGGAATTCAGTTATCTCCTTTCTAGCTGAGTCATATAGTCTTGTACTCGTGTCATTTTAATACATTTATTATTGTTGGGATTACTGTATTGGATTATTATGTGGGAATTTTTATTCCAGTTACATTTAGATTCTTTTGTGTTATATGTTCGGTTATTAGTATTGTAGAATAAAATGTGTAATGTTATTCGTAAACTAAAAATGATTTTGTTGAATTAAAATTTGGAAAGTTTTTAACACCAGCTTAATTGGGTATTGGGTGAGTTGTAAATGTTTTCAATAGTGATGCTAAGAATGAGCCAACTGTATATTCTATTTTAATTTGGTATGGGACTGGCCACTCGGTATTTAATTAAGCGGGGTGCTACAGGACATTATGATAAATTTTCCTTCCTCCAGCAGTGCCACCACTAGACATCTCCCATATGGGCAGACTGCCCGCACGATCATTGTAAGTCTTTTCTCTTTATTTTTTTGCATAACTTATTATTTGGTTAAACTTGCATAGTTCCTATTTAAATCATCTTTATTTTTGTGGGATTTTTAGGGTATTTCTGTTATGACGAGTGATCCTTCGCCTCCTCCTCCTCTTACCCGGGGTCCCTTTCCTAGGGCGAGGAATTCCATGTTAGTTTCCTTTTTGAGTCTGGCTAGAGAGGTTTTCCACTTACTTCCTATTCAAGTATTATTCTCCTTCTTTCCTCTTTTACTGATATATTCCATCCTCCTTTTTCTTTTGTAGAGATCTTCCGTGTTTCCTATTTCCATGAGGGCCTCCTCCCTATCGTTTTCTTCTATCTAGGTTATTATGAACTCTTCTTTTTTTCTTTAACTTGTCATATTTTGAGGTCCTTCCCCTTTTTATGTGTTTACATCTTACAGTTCCTCCTATCTTTTCCTCTATTGGGGGAATTACAAAACTCATAAGAGTCGCTATCCCGGGTTTGTCACCTTTTGACAGGATTCCTATCTCTCGAGTCTTCGTGCCTATGGATAATAGGTGTCACATACAACCCATAGAATCTCGAAGAGTTTTCACCATTGCCTCGACAGGCTATCACTTCCTCCCAGGTCTTACTTATTCCTATTAGGCTCAACTTCTTTCTTTATATGTGTTTGGTTCTTAACAACTTTGTTATGATTAGGCCACTACTTCTACTATGGATGCACCGCCATCAATCTTTCATCCAATTTCCTGAGAGGGAATTCAGGTACACCTGCTTTGAATCTTTTTATTTCTTGACTCACTTTATTTTATCATTTAGACTTCACTCTCATGTCTTGCTTATGTCCATTCGTGTTTCAGTTTTCCAGTGCTACTGCTTCATTAGTCGCTTCTATCATTGCTCCTCTGGTAGCCCTTGTAGTTGGGGAAGCTCATGCTACCACTGTATCGATTGGAGGCATCATCATAGCACCTTTCTTTGTTCTTATTTTAACTTGACTCTGCTTCTTCTCTATATATTTTCTTCGTTATTATGACAAAATAGTCAACACTTATACTCTTTTTTTATTCGTAGGTCAGAGCTCGTGAGACTTCTTCGTCTGTTGCGCTTGTGATGACCACAGAGATAGATCCCCCAGCAACTGTAGGTTCTCATTTGGTTTCTATAGAGGTGACCACATGGCTATCATGCCTTTCTTATATAAGAGTAGTTGTTTCTGTGCTTTCTTTTTACTTACACATTTTCCACTCTCTCTTGCCCGTAGGCTAGTGTAGCTGAAGTACCCTCATTTGAGGGGCATATTCCTAGTTCTGTAGGGATGAATTTAGTGGTATGCTAATCTTTACATCCCTATTTGTTATACTTGTCATTCTTTCCTTTTCTTATATGCCTGAGAACTTCGGAGCTTCTTCCAACATATCTCTAGCTGTGGTCCCTTTACATGCATGACCTATATTTGAGTTATGAGGTTATTATTGTGTTAGTTTTTGTGCCTAAGGAGACTCTGTCTAGTATCCCAGAGGATACTACTTAGGTATGTACAATAATATATATTTTTCTTTTCATTGGCTCGCGTTGTCTATGCAAGAGTTTATTGACACTCCTTACTTTATCATCTCGCAGGTTAGTGTCACACCTGTTCTTGCCGCTATAGGATCTCTGGCTGGTGTCTCAGAGGAGAGCTCCCAGGTTAATACCTGGTGTACCTAGACCTTTTAAACTTGCATTTTCTGTGCAAGTTCTTGCTGACACAAACCTGTGCCACAGTTGTTCCTATGGCTGTGGAACATCCGGGGGATGTCACTGCGAGATAGGTATTATTCTTTCATACCTTTCTCTCCTTTATATTTCCCATTTTTCTTGATTTTATTGTTCAAGTAGGCTTACCCTCACACCCTTGTTTCCTAGTATTCAGGTTAGTGAGGCGACCGTCCCTAGTTTTATGGGACATATTGCGAGTGTTATACTACGCACTCCCCAAGTATTAGACTATCATACCTAGTATATTTTTGTCTGTTAAAGTTAGCATTTTTTTCATTTCTTTTTAACAAAATAGGTACTAACTTTTTCCTATCTTTTGTTAGGCTGGTGTATATAGTCACATGGTGCCTCATTAGTTTGGAGGCAGCATAAGGACCCCTCTGGGCTATGGGGTAAGGCTTTGTAACTTTTGTTTCGACTTGAGTAGTGATATTCCACCACCTAATCCTTATTTCTTTCTTTGTGACTTATATCTTTTTCTTTCTCCTTTTATATGATCCAGTCTGTGAGCCTGCTGAGGCAGCTGGTGAGGTAGACTAGAGCTTTGAGGCTATTAGTAAAGCTGGCTCTGACGAGGATTCTTCTCTTCCTGTTTCGGATCTCGAGTCTCAAAACATGGGCTATGAATATATAGAGGTATAGGCTCCAGGGGATTTCATAAGTTCACTATGGCACTCAGAGTTTCATTTGAGATTTCAGCTTGCTGAGCGGGAGGTGTTAGAGATAGTCCTAGAGCACCATCTTAAGACTTTTATATCTCAAAGTGTGCTCAACATTGATAGCCTCACGATCTTCAAACTGAGAGTCCTGGATAGCCACCTTCATAACTTCTTATCCACATCTCCCACTGACATGACCGGTACAAGAGTCACGCTGCTCCTTCAGGCTTTTTATGATCTCTAGTGCTACTATCATTTCTAGCTAGACTGGTGTGACACTGCAGTTCTTTATTTCCTCAGCACTCCTTTTAAGAAGATGATGAAGCTCCATACATCTAGTCAGCCCCAAGTTCAGCTGTGTCAGGCTGAGGCTACTCTAATCAGGGGTCAGATTCAGTCACTTCAAGCCAAGTTGGCCAAGGTGGAGACCGATGATGCGGATGATGATGCTAGGATAACTTGGCTAGAGGAGCAGTTGGTTGAGGAGGCAGGTCTTTCTTATGCCGACATACGTTCACGGCATGACTTATTTTTTATTTTATCTTGGGGGTAGTTAGCCTTACTGTGTAGGCCTCATTTTGTATTTTTTTTCCTATGTAAAGAAATGTAGATTTATTAATGAAAAACCTCTATTGGCATCCATTATGATGTTTATTCTTTGCTTCTATATGTGCTTTAATGTCTGTCGATTATGACCTGCTCTAATTTTCTGTGAGAACTTGATCTATTTGAACTGCCCCATATACTGTGGGGTACTTGCATAAATTTGGGAAGTCATACTTTTTAGTGCAGCCCCGTGTGACTGTGGGGTAATTTTCTACACACATTCATTTTTCAGGAAATAACTAGGAGAGGGCATTAGCCTTTCTCCTTCTTTCAAACTTTGAATACAATTTACATATGTAGATAAAGGAAAAAAATTGCCCCTTGTCTACGGGGTCCTTATTCCATACTTTTCTTCGGAACCTTTTAGTCTGAAAAAATGATTTTAGAGAGGGAGGTAGACCCCTTTCTACACATTTTCTGAGAAATGGTAAAGTAAAGCAATAGACATGCAAAATTTCTTGAGAACAGAGGCTAGACCTTTTTTCTTGGCTATAAATATGTTTTAAAACAATAATAAAAATGTCATCATATTTTATTATTATCACTAGGAGAACAACATCCTGCTAGTATAGCGGTGTGAAATTTTATCTGTTATATCTATAGGAACTTTTTTCAATATACTTATCTCTTGGTATGGATGTACCCCCTAGTATAATGAGGAAAGTTTCTGTTGTCATGGACCCTCATCTAGTCTAGTAGAGAGTATTTTTATTTTATTTTTTACTTTTTTTAGCAACAAAATGTTCTGGTCATCCACCTCATATAACAAGTAGGTAAACAAAACAAGAATCACAAAGCAATGATAAAAAGAGCTTCTATTCATTTATTTTCATATTGGGTATTGTTTACAAAACTTCATTACTCTATCTGCTTTACAAAAAAAACTTTATAGTTTTAGAGCAAGTTGCTCAAACTTTTCATAAGAAATAAATTTTAACAAAAGACAAGGCATAATACCTCTTCAGCCATTTGCAATTGATAAATTGAAGACTATCACTCTCTGGCTCTGAGATCTGGCACTACCATAACTTTCCTACCCCCTCACCACAAAGGGTCCCTCCCGATTGAGTTTGAACATTGATGCCGACATGTTGCAAAGATGATGTGTGGACGTGCGAAGGACCATATCCCCACTCAAAATTCCCCGGGCTTGACTAGGTTATCATAAGCTCTGGACAGCTGCTGGGTATAAACTTTGAAGTTCTCTTTGTCCTTATCTCTGTGCTCATCCAGTGCCTCCATTTTCACATATCGCGGGTCAAGGATGAGTCCGTTGTTTAGAGCGACCGTAACTGAGGGTACTGCCAATTCTATCGGTAGGACAACTTCAGTCCCATACACAAGTGACAATGGGGTAAACCTGACCGAATCTCTCTTTGAAGTGGAGTAAGCCCATAGTACCATGGCTAGCTTCTCATCCTATTCCCTTGGCATATCCTCGAGAATCTTCTTTAGTGTATTGGATTTTTTTTATTTGTGGCCTTTGCTTGGCCATTTCCCCGAGATAGTTGAGCCATTGTGCATGATCTTATACATGTCAGTGATGAGTGCCATCTACGTACATACGAGCTTCTTCCCATTGTCTGTGAGGATCACCTTGGGTATACCAAATCGATATATGATATACTCCTTTATAAACTGGTTTACCACTTGGATAATTACTTTTCTTAGAAAAATGGCCTTTTCCCATTTGGTATACAATTTTGTAGCAGCGATAATGAAAGATTTTGCAGGAGAGGCGGGCTTATCTTTTCAAACAAATTAAAGGCCCATGTGTGGAAGGGGTAAGGAGCTACTAAGCTCTGCAAACTGACTGATTAGTCATGTACCATGTTTCCATGCACTTGTCAAGCTCTTTATTTTTTCACATAACTAATGGAGTCAGCTTCTATAGTTGACCAATAGTACCCCAGCATCATCAACTGATCATATAGTTTGGCACCTCCCATGTGGGAGCGCTCATGAGATTCCTTTATCACTCTCTCTACATCCCCTTTACCTATGCACTTCACTGCCTTCTTATTATAGCCCTTCCTGTAGAGCTTCCCTTCTACTAGATACTAATGGGCCATTCTCTTTCGGAGATAAATCTCATCTGCTCTCTCTGCTAGCAACTCACCATCTTTAAGATAAACTATGTATGGTTACCTCTAATCCCCAAATGCTTCTATGAAGTTAACTTCCGCTGATTGATCAAATTGGGTTTGGCACTTTAGTTAGCCCTGCTGCAGATGAGCGACCTCCGTGCTCATGGTCGACCAATAGTAGCTCTCCTGTTACAATTAGCAATAAAGAGGGTTATCAGTATCCCCGCAATGCTTCTAATGCATTACTACCAACCTTTACCTAGATTTTTCTTCTCCCACACACGTTAACAAGGACCCCCCGAGGCTCTTATAATAAAGTGTTCCCTGCACCAGGTGGTAGTTGACCATATCTAATATCTTCATTGCTCCTTCTCTTATTTTTAACCGCTTTATAATCAGGTCCCTCCAATCTTTTGGCTCATCACTTGGAAATAGAGACCTCACTATGGTAGGCACCGTTCTCCATCATATCATGATGGTTGCTTTCGGATCGTCCATGTCCAATTTCTGGGCTATCGTAGCTAGCACGTCGGGGTGCCTATTCTTGTTCGTGCATGTATATCAATGGTTACTTTTAAGAACTTGCCTAGCAGCCTCTGGATGATGGATCTATACGGTGCTGAGTTGGCATGCTTACGGGTGAACTCCCCATTAACATGTTTTACCACCAAGTTACAGTCCCCTCATATACACATCACTCTAACACCTCTTCGTAGCGCCTCCAATAATTCCAGAATAAGGGCCTCATACTCAGCCTCATTATTTGAGCATTTGAAATCTAACTTGAAAGAGAGAGTGACATTATCCTTATCATTTGAGAGGATAATACTTTCACCCCCTGTTCCTTGTGTACAAGAGCCATCAAATTCCATCTTTCACTCCTCTGCCTCTTCTGCCAAAAACATGCTTGGAAATTTTCTCCCTGCAGTTCTTCATTGGGAGGCTCAAAATTTTGGCTTGGGTAGTAGGCTAATAAGTCTACCACTACTTTACTCTTGATGGCTTTTGTCACCACACACTTTAAATCTTATTCTAGTAGAATTAATAATCACCTTTCAGCTCGCCCTACTAAGATTGTTTGCGCTAAGAGGTACTTGATAGGGTCACATTTAGTGACAATGTAAATTGTAAATGCCAACAAGTAGTGTCTCAACTTTTGGGCCATGAAGACCAAGGCAAGGCAGTGCCTCTCAGCATTGGTATATCTGGATTCTGTGCTTGAAATAACCCTTAACAAGTAGTGCACTAACCTCTCTACCCCCTCATTCTCCTAAGCGAGGAATGCTCCTATAGATCTTTTTGTTGAAGTCAGGTAACGCAGCAACGGTGCCCCCGTCTCCGATGGTATCATCGTAGACGAAGAAGTTAAAATTTCCTTAATTTTCTCCAAGGCATTCTTCTGCTCTTCTCCCTAAATCCACTTAGCTTTTTCCTTCAATAGGAGGCGAATGAGTAGGTCACCTTTGTCAGTGCTGGTATAAATCTTCTTAGTAGGAAACCTTTCCTAAGAAGCTCTTGAGTTGCCGCTGACTCTTTGGTGGTGGCATCATCACAATGGCCTTTCTCTTTTCCTCATCGACCTATACCCCCTGCCAATTTACTAAAAATCCCAAAAAAATTCCCGAGATGACCCCAAAGTCACACTTCGAGGGATTTATTCTCATCTTGTACATGCGGAATTTTTCAAACACCCGCCTGATGTCCTGGATATGTTTTCTTTCTTTATTTGACTTCACCACCATGTCATCCACATAGAACTCGACTATATCGTGAAACAATTAATGGAAGATGGCCATCATGGTCCTTTGGTAAGTGGCCCTGGCATTCTTCAACCCAAATGGCATGACCGTGTAGTTAAAATTTTCTAATGGCATGCGAAAGGCAGTCTTCTCCGCGTTCGCCAGGTGTATCTTAATATGATTGTAGACACCATACCCGTCCATAAAACGGTGCATCTCATGACCCACGGTAGCGTCTACTAGACAATCTATAATTGGCAAAGAAAACTCATCCTTGGTACATGCCCGATTGAAGTCGCAAAAGTTAACACAAATTCGGATCTGACTTTTATCTTTCTTTGCCACATGCCCAATGCTAGAAAGCCACATAGAGTGTTGGATGGGTTTGATGAACCCTGCTGTGTAGTGACTCGACTCCAAAATAATAGAATCTTGTTAAATTATTTTTATTTAAGATATTAGTGACGTGACACATTTAGTAAGACCTTAAATTTAATCACATACTTTTAATAAATAAATAAATAAAATTATACTAAAGTTTATAATAATAATAATAATAATAATAATAATAATAATAATAATAATAATAATAATAATAATAATAATAATAAATAAATAAACATATATAATTAAGTGGAACATTTGGGATTAGTTAAAAAAAAGAGAAAAGTAAAAGAGAGAGAGATGGGTGTCTAGCTTATATAATGACCGTCTAACATTATACACTTGTCCACCCCATATTAAAACCACCATGCAAAACAACCCCAAAAGGCTAATGATTTTGACTAATATTTATCCTCTTTATGAGCTAAATTAAAACAACTCCTAGAATCCTCTAATATTTATCCTCTTTTATGAGACAAAGTAATACAATTCCTAATTTACTCTAACAAAGCAAAAGAAAAAAGGGAGAGAGTGAGAAGAAGAGAAGGGAAACAAAAAGAAGAAGAATAAAGGAAGAGCAAAGAAGAAAGTGTAGAGATAACTTTAAACTCATTTTAGATGAGAATTATTTTCTCCTTTCAAGTCATTTTTTAAGAATAGTTTTAGTAATAAGTAACCATGGAAGCTCCATTGATGCTTCAATGGCCACTTAGAGAGAGAAAACTTAAAACCCACCCATATTATGTTTAAAAATTCTTAAATAATTAAATTAGTATCCTAAGATAATGAGAATAAACATACTGAAATTTCAGCCCCATATAAGTTGTGTATTTCCTTAAAAATTTGGACTATGACGAGTTGTATTTTCAATTTCGACCTAAGTAAACCATTTTTTTAAAATTTCTTTATATTTTTACTGGATAGAGCATAAAGTTATATTTCTTTGGACACAAAAATCGTAATTTTTGGATAAGAAATGAGTGAGATATGAATTTTAAAGTTTATATGAAGTTGAAAATTCTATGTTAAAAATTATGGCAGCATGTTATATCTGAATTTATTTAAAGTTTTACGCTTATTATTTATGTCTGAGATTTTTTGTGTGATATATTAACTCATATGAGAACCTTATATAATTTTTTGGGAGCAATTTAAGTAGATATAATAATTTTAATAAAATATTAAAGTTAGTGTTAAATTGGTGTCCCATTTTTTAGTGGTAATGGTTAATTACATAATTTAAGTTGCATGAAAAGACCATCCCGAAATAAGTTGAATAATTATGCGTGATGTTATAAATAAATTTTATGTTAGACATATTAAATTTTGGTGAGCATTTAAGTGAATTTTTAAATAAACCTTTAATATGAAAATATGAAATCGTGATAACACCAAAATTCTATCGGAGTAACCCCGTGAGTTACAACACGTCGAAACAATTAAGGAGAATATTAGTCGATTTCGTGTGTTGATTAAATTAATGTCATATGTGTTTAATCTTACTCAAGCTGTTAAATGAATATATGCAAGTTGGCTATACCGAGGTCCGAGGACGTTAATTAAGTTGTGACACATTATCAACTATTATTGTTGTTGTCGAACTTGAGGTTCTTCCTAAGTTGGCCGAGCAGTTAGTGCACTAATATAGTCTATACCACCGAAAGTTGTCTAGTGGGTATAGGTATACACATAGGCAAGTTGACTTGTGTGCTGTGGCCTAAGGGCAACATATGCTGAAAGTTACTAGTGTACCTGTCGTAATATTTGATTAATTCTTACGAATAAATTTTAGAATCAATAATTTGAAAATGATGAACTAAATCGTTAAACATGTGATTATATTTTATCCCTGCTTAAGTTTATTGAAGAAAATTTTAGAAATTGACATATAAAATATAAATCATTGTTATTAGTATACCTGGGGGATGAATTTTGAGCAGAAGTGTATTCTCATTGGGTTGAATTACTCATGATGCTACGAACTTTTTCTTTCAGGTTTTGTGCAGGATTGATTCTCTAAGTTCGTTTTGTCATAGTCTGGCGAACTTCTTGCTTAATTATATTCTTATTATCTTATGTAAATTTAAAGTAATTCTCTATACATATTATATTCCCTAGTAGCTGGATGAAAATATGTAATGTAAAAACCTCTTATGTATTGAGACTTTGTATGCAATATTAAGATGTTATTAATTTATTTCTAAAACCTTTCTGAGTGCATCATCACATATCCAAATTATAGTGTTGATTTTAAATTATTATCATTTACTATAACTTGGGGTATGACATGCTACCAATAAGTTCTCTACTTCTGCCTTTATCTTAAGGTCTAGTTCAGCCTTATACGTGCGAGTGGCCTGTCTAACTGGGAAAGCATTAGGAAGAACATTTCATTTATGAGAACTCACCTTTGGGTCTATTTCGGGCATCTCCGTCTATTTTAAAGCGACCACATCAGTGAATTCCTTGAGTAGGCTGATGAGCTCCTCTTTCTGCTTTGAGTTCAAATATTTGGAGATTAGAATGGTTTTACTCTCACCCCTTCTACTCCTGAATTAATTTGCACTAGCTCTTGCAATTGTTCCTTTGGTCCATATATCATGCGCTTAGGGGTTTCTTCTGGCTCCTCAATATGCCCAATAATGTGGGATTCTTCCACCATACAACATTTTGGTGTTGGGTCGATGCTCTCATCCCATAACACTACCCACACAAATTGTTATAAGCATTATATGACTTTTCCAGACTGGACCATCTTCTTGTATTTTCAAAGGGCCTTGGATACCTCCTCATCCTTCCTATTTCCTTTTTCCATCTGAGGAACCACTCCCTATCCCCAACGATCATGAGCAGACATCTGTAGTTGGGCACCTTCTGTAACCACTTGCATATTCTATAAATTTCTTGTTGAGATCTTTCTCTCTTTATCAAGCTCAGTATAAAATGTTGCGTCTACTAGGTGGGACTCCTCAACATAAAATAACTTTTATGTTTCTTGAATTATAATCTCAGTATCTCGGATATTGGCCTTAGCACATTAATGATATGTGAAAGGCACTATGCCATGAGTGTGTATCCACACTCACCCTATGGGCAGCTAGTAGCTTGTGTTGGCATTGACGACATGAAACTTAATGTGGGAAGTGAACTTCCCCATCTTGATACCCACGTTCATGTATCCAAGTGATTGCATGCTTGCTCTATCAAATCCCTAAATCACTAATGACATAGGCACCATCTCTTCTTGAGAGATCCCCGTCTCATATAACGTGATGATTAGCATAATGTTGGTGGACACTCCTCCATCTGCCAATGCCCTATGGAAGGAAATTCCATTAATCATGGGTGTCACGTAAAGCAGGTGGTTGTGAAAATTGGCACTTGTCTATTTGACTCAAGAAGACCACTTCAGAAGTGTATCTTTTAATTAACCGCCCAATAGGTCCCTACTAGTTTACTGATGGGTCCCTTCACTATTACACTACTTCCAAAACCTTCCTTGTTTTGACGACCTTAGTGTCACACTTTACTTATATTTGGTCGAAGAACCATTTGAACTTGGGGCTTCTTATTATGGCTTTTCACTCGGAGTCTAAATCTACCTCATAAGTTTGAGCATTACGCACATATTCTGCCTAAGATATTCCTCCTTCATCCAGAGCGAGGATGACATAAACTTTGCCTTCTGGGGGATTTAATTTCTCAATCCCATCACATCCAGCCTCTCTAATGCGACTTACAGTGCTTGGTATTACCTTTGTCTGATACTGTTGGGATTTCCCCATTTGAATGAGGGGGACTTGCTACCCCCTCTTGTACTAATGTACGATAACATTCCATTGCTTATGCCACACTACAAGACAACGATAGTGGGACATAATCTCTAAACTTCCTCTTGTTAGCCGGGATGGTGCCTTTGAATCCAGGGCCCCCCTTCTTACCTTTTGAACCTCCATCCACATAATTAACTGCTTGCCTCCTTGATACTTGAAACCTTCCAAAAGTCAGAGGCTCCTGTATCCTCCAACTTGAGGATCTAGGCTTGATTATCATGGATATATTACTGTCAACCCTAGTGAACTCTCTAAAAGTCATGTCTCTGGCCTCATTGACCAAATGGATCTTATACTCTTCCAAGACCACCTCAACACATATTTGTAGTAGCCTTACCGTCCCCACATCCTCATGAGCATCCAGTGGCCTCTCATAACAATGCTTAATATATTGCATCAGCTCTTCACCGAGCTTTTACACCTCCTGAGCCATGTGTCTCAATATGAAATAATCCTTTGCTACGAAAATCTTTTGAAGGAACTACCTATGAATTTCCTCCCATATGGGGATGCTATTGAACGCTAAGTGGGAGTACTACGTGTAGGCCTTCCCCATGAGAGTTTTGGAGAACTCCCTCAACTTCATATTCTTGTCATTCCCATGCACTCCTAGGTACTCAAAAATATTTTCACATGCTCCATTGGATTTTCTCCCGTGCCATTGAATTTGATGAATTTTGGTGGAACATACCCCTATGGTTTGGCTTCTCATTCACATTTTTTGGGTAGGGGTTCTGTAACTCCTCATATAGATGAGAAGTTTCTCTCTGAGAGGAGGAGAGTAGCTTATTACTTCCTTTACGATCACAGCCTTGAAGGGATACTCCTCTAAACTCATAATCTTTGTTGTTAGTAAACTTAACGCTATTTTTGTTTGCTCTGGCACCACCTTTGGTAATAGGGCCACCCCTACTATTGGTGCTACTGCAGCAGCTGCCCCTCTAGAGGGGGCTGCTACTGGTGCTACACAAGTTTAACTCAAGCTAGCCAAATCCATATTATTTTGTTTCCAAAACTAAAAAAAATCCCCATTAGATTCATAGATGCCTATGGAGCTTTTGCGGCTGAAATGGTCTTCCCTCCTTGAGGAGCAGGCACTCTAGCTCCCGTCAATACCACCTCCTCTTGGGTGGTCTGATCACTTTGGGCTCCATTTCTAGGTGTAGTTTCTTCAAAAATCATCTGCTTAGAAACGATAAAACCTTCGTTGTCCATGAAAGTGAGGATACCTCCCCAGGGGAGTTTCTAAACGTAGGAGGATAGCATGATTGGGGTTTGGTAAGAACTGGAATGGGTGAGGCATGTCTGACCTCAATGGACTCGACTTCCAAGGTCTTCAAGAAGTTTTAGAAGAAGCACCTGGCAAAGCCTCCCCTTTCTGGTAAAAGTGGAGCCAAGTCTAGAATCACTCCCTATAAGAAGATGAATTTCATAAGAAATAATAGTAACTTTAAGAAAGTAAACTCCTAAGAAGGATGGTTGTCAAGGTGGGAGTGAAGAAACAAGCACTCAACACTTAACGAGAGAGCAGGAAGAGAATACTGGGTAGTTTAGTGTGATTTTGACAGATTAACGGTATGACTTGAGTTTCTAATATTTGATTTGACCTCACCAATGGTCTTATTCATAGGTGAATAATAGATCTGGTTTGGGCCTTTTGGGCACCAAAAATAAGAGGGACAAGATTCACAATGTAGCTTTTGTCCTTACTAGGCCTGCAATCGTCTGTCCCATCTGACAGACGACACCTGGTGTGAAAAAAAGTAAAAAAGCAAATATGCCTAATGGAGACAAAAAAATCTGATTTGGTAAATATCTTTTTAAACGAGAACTTATTGTGCAAACTTTGAAAACTTCAGAGCAGCCTCGAGGACCACCCTCTCTAAAATAATTTTATAAAAAGTTCATTTCTTATGAGCAACCCTTTGGCTACTCACTTCAGTTGTGACTAAGTGTGAGTTGTGTAAGGATTTTAGGGACTCCTAGGATCTCTCGACAAGTATTCTATCTATCTTAAAGTGCTAAGTGGTTGAGCTTGATCAACAAACCTTGTTCCTTAGCCACCAAGCCAAGAATCCCAAGAGATCCCAACTGGCCTTTTTGAGCCATGCCTGCTCAACTAGGCTACCTGTACAAGAAATTAAATATTAGTACTTTGTTATTTTTTGAGCAACAAATATTGAGGAGGAGTCCACTCTAGGTGGACCTCCTCGCCCTTCCTCCATTTATGTGATATGTGAATTAGGTCATAAAGGGCTGCTCACAATGAGTTCCCTTGCCTTGGACTTTTTTTTGGCTTTATTCTTGGGCCTAGGGGCTGCTCATGACGGGACCTCCTCGTTCAAGCCATTTATTTGTGGATTTAGTCTTGGGAGGAGGGCCTGCTCATGATTGACCCTCCTCATCCTTGCCTTTTATCTGTGGCTTTGTTCTTGGGACGAGGGGTTGCTTGTGGTAGGCCTTCCTCGTCCTTGCTCCATTTCTGTAGCTAAGGTTTTGTAATGAGGGGCCCCTTGTGATGATCCCCTCGTCGTCCAACTGACCTTTGATTTTGACTTCAACATGTTTTGGAGGGGGTTGATCATGATGAGCCTCCCTTTCTATTTCCTTCTTTCTTTGGGTTCAAACTTGGGATTAGGCCCCCTTTCTCTAAAACTTTAATTGATAATTTTGGGCAGAGACACCCCATTCATATGGGCCTACTAGCCAGTGTATTTTCCCAAATGGATGAACACCCCTTTACAAATATACTACTTAAACCCCTATCTTACACCCTTATATATTAGTATAAGTTATGGGCTTGGGTTAACTCGGGCTTCTAAAGAGTTTGGGCCAAACTACTAGGTATATGGACTATACTAGGGACCCAAGATAAACAATTAAATTTTCTTCCTTATAAATACTCATAAATTCCAAATTCCAAATCCCATAATTTATTTCCTTTATTTATTTAATCATAAGTAATTACACTAAATAATTATGACTGCACTCCAATTTAATTATCACAAAAATCGCCTGGATATAATGAGGTCTTATTTTCAAAGTTGATTATGGCACATAATGTGATTTTCTGCTTTAAGCTTCCGATACTCGTGTGGTCAAATTAATTTGCCTTTAATTGACTATAACCAACATCTAATAAATTCCTCAATTCTCAAATTTAACTTATTTTGCTACTCCATTGGATTAATAATCCACTGCTCAGATTTAACTGGTAGAAATAAATCTTATAAGTCTATAGAGGGCATCTCAATCCAAGATATATCCTGGACACAAATTCCTCTCAATTATAGTATCAGACGTACTCAGACAATGATCGCTCAATCACTGGAGATGGATATCTAATAAAATTTAATCTTTCTCATAATAGCCAAAGCAAAAATTGTGTAAGCATTCCAATCCTCATGACCCCCGGGATTAATAATCTATCCACTCTTTGTAAATGATGCGAGTTTACCTAAGTCTAATCAAGATATTGCTTAGACTTAAATCTTACATGTGATCCTATTCAATAAATATGGATGTACCGATCAGAATCCTCTTTTGAACTATTATATGATTCTCGAATCATTAGACATGTTATTGTAGTTTGAGATAAAATACTAAGATTGTAACTCAATCATTTCAATAGGATGCCAAATCTACACCTATGTTGTGAAACATTCAAAAGTACTAGATACGAAATTATGATCTCTAATGATCAAGCTGAACCCAACTTATCGTAATTCCTACTAAGTACAATTGTCTAATATATATAAAATAATATATTTAATGATTGCAAATATAAAACATTCTCACAAGCAGGATTCTCATTTCAAAATGAACTATACAATCCTTTTATTAATAAATAAAAATGTCTTTACATGGGTTTAAGAATAAAATCCCAACAAGTATACTGGTACGAAGGATGGGGTAAATGGAATATAATCACGTTATGATAAATAGTAAGCTAAATATGGAATATGGAATGGTAATGAGATAAAAATGATATTTATTAAATGAGATGCATAAATGGTTTTGGTTATGGGTGTGCTTTGTGAGACCTAATTTTTTATTTGTGTGTCAAACCTAATGTTCTTTGTCTCGGCCATGCTATCACGTCGTGGTCCCCAGTCGGATCACACAAATTTTTTATGTTTATAGTTTCGACCATGCGAGAGATACGTGGTGTTCGGTTGTGTGATGGGATCTATATGCGCGTCACATGGTTTATTCACATTTATAGTTCCATACACGCAAAACAGAGGTGATATCTAGTTGTGTGACGATCTTTATGTGTGCGTACCATATGTTCTTGAGATGGCCGAGAGGAAGGGGCACATGTCAGTTACGGTTTAATTAATTAAGATATTAATATAGTATTAAAACTAATTAGTTACATAAAATGGATTGTGGATGCTTATCCTAGTAGGCTATAGAAGTATGGACTTATTTGTTGAATCCCTTTCCCACTAGCATAATGTTAACTAAATAAATCACAAAATATCATGCTGATACAAAAAAATATCCTTAAAGTCTAAGTATGAAATATTAAAAACCTAATTATTTTTAAGGAGACATGATTAAAACAAGTCCCCAAAACAAACAAAGTTAATTACAACTATTACATTCAAAAATCGACAAACCCCTGCTATTATCTAACCAACACCCTAGACTTGGTAGTGGCAGCTCCAAAACTTAAAACATAAACATATAAAAAGCGAGTTTAAAATCCCTCTCGATGTAATAGATATTTAAATAGTAAAATAATTTAATAACATTGCTGTGAAACACGAGGCCCCCAATTTTCAAATTCTTATTATTACAAAAGAAGTAATTTCCTTTTATAGATGCGGAAGAGAAGATGATGGTTCAATTAAAAAATTAATTTTAATTTCTTTCCAAATTAAAATTAAACAATGTGAAATTAAATTAAAACACACACTTATGTTAATTTCACTTAAAACACAATTTATTCAAGTCCTAGAAAATTTGCCTAAGTCATGTTTCTCAATTTTACAAAATTAGGCCAAATAAATTTTACCAAATTAAATTAATGACTTGAATTAACTACACATTACCCAATATTTATTTAGCACAAAATTAAACATAATTAGTGATTGAACCAAATTTTATCTTTTTACCTAAGCATGCGTTCTAAGTGAGTATTGCGAAAGATAAAATAAACAATGGATCACTACGCCGCGATGTACGAGGAAAAACCCAAAAAGGGAAAAAAAACCTCGGACGACCCTAGCGTCAATTCCACTAAGTATGGTTTTACAAATATAAGACAGTAAGACTTACAATACTCAACTCGATCCCTCTCAAGCCCCGACGATCCTTCTTGTATACACCTCCGCCTAGCGAATAACCACGGAGCTCCACCGCGGTCTCAGAATCCACTGATCGGACTTTTTATGATCACCGTCACCCGAACAAGGAGCCTTTCTCCAAGTGGGTAAATGAACGCAAACTTCTTCTTCTTTGTGGGATTTAGAAGCAAACTCAAACTTCTCTTCAAACGGTAGAGATAAAAACCGGTGCCAAACTCCAAGCAATGTATATATATATATATTAACTTGGATAAACAAACAATGGGTGTAAAACAAGTGTTTAAAAGATTTTTCTTGCAAAACAACAACACTTAAACAATGAACTTTTTCCTTTTGGAATTATGCTCTCAAACTCTCTCTTGGAGGTTGTAGGATATGGAAAAGTTAAGTGGAAAAAGTTAGTTTCCGCACATATTAAGTCTGCCCAAAAAGTTAGTGGGAAAAGAAGTGAGAAAGTGGGAAAAATTGCTTAAAACTGCCAAATAAACTGTTCCCACCAAAACTCGTTCGAACGACATTTTCGTTCGAATGAAGTCTCCTTCGAACGAGCCTTCTAACGAAGTTCCAGTGTGAACTCATTAGAAATCTCGTTCGAACATCATTTTCGTTCGAACAACACTTCGAATGACATTCCACTAGCCAATGTGGGAACTTGTTGGCAAACTCGTTCGAACGACATTATTGTTCGAACGACAAACTCGTTAGAACGACAATTCGAACGAACTTTCAGAAAGTTGAAAAATTTAGTTTTAGCCCAGAAACTTTATATACTTTATTTTAAAGTTTTAATAAAATCTATCTGAAAATAAACAACAGTTTAAAATAAAAGTTCACCCAATAAAAATGTTCCAAGCTCCTATATATATATTAAAATGGATTCATACCTTAGGAGTAAACGGAATATTGCTGATGACGTAGAAACGAGGCAAAATAACCTCGACATTTGATAGATTTAATATCTTGGCCGCTACGTCTTCAACTTTAGTATGTAATAGGCTTGAAGGATGGTCAATAACTCTATCCTATGACTCAAACATTTTTGTCCGGAATTGAGCCAAAACTACAAAGGACTCAATTGAAAATTTGTGTCCTTACAAATCTCCCCCGTTGGCTATTCTGGGACAAAAACCAACAAAAATCCTAAAGGGCCGTCAAGCTCTACTAGACTAATAAAAAGTCCCACCCAAAATAAAAATACAATGCTTGACTCAAACAATCCAAGGATCAATATCTTTGACCGATGATGAACGTTGCCATTAAGAAGAATTCATGCACACTTAAGCAAACTATCAAACGCATAAGGAATATCAAAATATTAAATGCAATTAAAATAATTACTCCCCTTAAATTAATTCTCCTCTTTATCAACTATGATCAACCTAAGAAGATAGCGACTCCCCCTAAGTTAAATCTCCCCAAAACTAAGATACGATTACAATAGGATTAGATACCATTTCTCCCCCTATCATTCTCCCCCTTTTTGTTCAGGAATAGACAAAGGCTAAAGAATAAAAAATTAACTTATCTCCCCCCAATTAAAGCACATGAACCCTCTAAACTAAATAAGGGATAAATAGAATGGGATAACAAGCTAAACATGCAAGAGTGCATAAAGTCCTGAGAACATTAAAGCACATAGGCAAAAAAATCATAACTAATCCATAAAAATGAATTCCAACTATGATGCGAAAACAAATGATACCAAATTGACAAATAAGATTATAAGCATGTGATATCAAACAAACTATGCAACAAACAAGGTACCAATTATAAATTGAAGCATAAATGGACTAGCTAAACATGGCAAAGACTTAAACAAAATATCATATATATGTATACACAGTAGATACAAGCTAAGCATAAGTACACATATATATATAAACACCAAAATGATACAAAACAAGATAAGCTTTTCACACTCGTATGGCAAAAATGTGTCATATGGAAACGGGAGTGTTGGGGTGTGAACTAGTAACAATTAAATTTAGACCCAATCACTTAAAACATGTTCACGGAGGTCTCAATTGATTTCAAACTTCATCACATTTGAATATAGCCTCATGTGACAATATAGATTGAACTCAATGAACAAACATACACAATGCATACAAGCCTAGAATTTTGATGATTCTACAAACCAATAGAGTCATGACATTGAAAGTACAACTAGGATAAACGGACATTGTGCAAACCGTTGATATACCATCCAATCTCCCTCAATAAGCATATATATTTGAATGAATATATCAAACAAAATAGGCCTTGGCAATTATTTTTCTTTTTAATGCAATAATTCTATTTTTAGGCCTTTGGACCACATATTTCTTTTAGGTCCAAACAAACGGCGGCTTACTATTCGCAAAGGATAATAAATCCTTTCGGAGCCCTTCCCCGTGCACATATATATATCATATTTTTTTATTTCTCACAAATCTCATGTGCAACGGATTTTGACATGCACTAGTCCTCCTAGGTCACAAATATGTAGATGACAAGATTGGTAGGAGAACACCTCTCACAAAGCTCAATTATAACATGTGACAATTAAATTTTAAAAGAGCTCGTGCATGTGTGAGTAGAGGCATATAAAAATAGAATCCATTTAATCAACACAAAATCCAACTACTCCATGTAAGCATGGTAAAGAACATAATAAGGATTGACAATATAAACCAAAAGTTCTAGCCACATGGGAGCGTAAAAGATGTGATTCAAACACAAGTATATGCCACATAAAGTGTGTCAAACTAAAATACACACAAAAAAAATCTTTTTGAGTTTTTGAAATTTTTAACCAAAAATAAAAATATTTACTCAAAGGACAAACAAAAATCATTTGAATTTTTCATTAGGCTCAAATTACCAAGAGATAAAAACCCAAATGATAAACAAAAATCTTTTTGTATTTTTCATTTAATGCAAACAAAAGAAATATACAACTAAAGATAAACAAGCCATGATTTCTAGCATTAGATATGAAATAAAGCAATGACTAGAAAATGACTAAACAAGCATACACCTAGCAATGATATATAATATGAAGCACAAAAATCTAGAGTATGCAAACAAAAACTAACACATTCAACCTTTATATTTAGCAAGGGAGGTTTTATGTGAAAGCAAATGAGAATCAACAAATCTAATATCTAGCGCGTCTAAGAATGATTTCCGAACCCATATAGATGTATATTTAAAATGATGGGATTTGGAAATTAATGAAATGCTAGACATAGACTTCCTAGGACTTCTTTTAAGATCAAAACAAAATGACCTAAGGTGACCTTTCTTACAACAATGAAATCATGTGAAAACACAAGGAATGATACTTACGGTGTGACCTTTTCTAAAGTCCTTGGATAAAGTCGACCCTCTTAAACAAACAATGGTCTTAGCTTTAGAAACAGAAGCATTTGAACAAGATGTGCTAGAACCATTACTACAAATACTCGAGTCTTATAAATCATTTTTCATTTTTAAAATTTCGGACTCAAGTAATAAATTAGACTCCTCAAATTTACGGGACTCCTTCTTTAAATTTTCTAACTCCTAGAAGGTTATCACGCTCCCCCTCAATGTGAGCAAACTTGTCCCTAAGAGTCTTTTCTCGACTATCACTCTCTTTCTTGGACATTTCTAAAATATTATAATTGTAATTTATGTCCATGAGCTTTTCACGAAAATATCTTTTTGAGTTAGGGAGATTTGCAAAAACTCAACTTTAGTTTTAAAACAAGAGTTTTCATTTTCAAGAAATTTAATTCTTTTTGCAAATCTCAAATTTAATTATCTTAATTTTTCATTACATTTATTAAGCTCATTAAATTCCTCTCGAATAGCAAAAACTTCATTATCATTAGAAATGGACAAATTATCATAAAGGCATCCCATCGAGAGATACAAAAAAAATTAAGAGTGAGTAATAATTGAACCACTTAAAAATAAAAGGAGCACAAAAATTATAAAAGCCGAAAAAATGGATCTTTGACGCGATAAATTAGCGCTCCGGCTCTGATACCACTTGTTGAAACACGAGGCCCCCAATTTTTAAATTCTTATTATTACAAAAAGAGTAATTTCCTTTTATAGATGCGGAAGCGAAGATGATGGTTCAATTAAATAACTAATTTTAATTTCTTTCCAATTTAAAATTAAACAACGTGAAATTAAATTAAAACACACACTTATGTTAATTTCACTTAAAACACAATTAATTCAAGTCTTAGAAAATTTGCCTAAGTCATGTTTCTCAATTTTACTAAATTAGGCCAAACAAATTGTGACACCCCGACTAATTAAATACCGGGTAGCTACTCCTTTATTCAAATTAATACAAAATGTCAAGTTGGTTCAGTTCGTAGCATCACCGTCGAAAATGTTTTTAAAAATTTCTAGCCACCTAATATTTAAAAAGTGAGTTGTCAATTTTAGTTAAATATGATTAACATACAACCAATTTAAATTATGGAATACTAATACCACAACCACAACCACAACATAATCACAATAGAATAACCCTGGATTAGCAATAAATCTGGAGGAATACTCCTCTCAATAATCCGAATACTGAATACAACCAAATACAAAGTCTGAATCACTAATTAATTAAATCCAATACTGAAATAAAACTGAATAAATAAGATGTCTCTAAGAGAAAAGGGGCGACATGCCCTAGAGATAAGTGAGTCTGAAATGGAATCAAAATGAAAAGTGGAGGCGTCTCTAATCAAGGTCCTGTAACTTCCATATCAGCTACAGCACGTCCCTGGAATGAAATTCATAAACTTGATATCCTTGTGGCTGGGCACCTAAAAGATTTTTACAAGAAAATAGATTTGAAAGCAAACGGGGCACAACCCGATTGTGAAAAAAGTTTAAAATACAACAAGTGTTTAATATCATTAAACAATGAATATAAAATACATGATAGCGCGTGCACTCACATGAGTTCCTCACCTCTCAACTAATTGTGCACTCCTACGTACCCATACCCATTCTAGTTATTCCATTAACTAACTAGTCTAATTCAATATCTGATTTTTACTATACTAATCATGGTTTAATTCCCGACGTCTTAATATAAACTGAGAGTTTTACCTTCATTCCTCAGAATTAGTTACAATAATTACTAAGAGTTTTCCCATTTTTAACTCTACAAAGATGTTACATTAATTCACACTTGTACTTATATAAACAGTTCGTTTCAATATTTCAGTATATCAATCTCATTATAAATATACAATAATGGCACCCCTAGAGTAAGCTGTGGTGCACACATACTCTGCTATCAAATCCCGGTACATCCCGTACATAAGGATCACGTATTTCGAATCTCTCAGGAACCGTTTCAACAAGTAACAAACACACATAATGGAGGCGAACATAGTTCACATCACATGGGTCACGCACATACCTACGCTCCCATGATCAGCATACTTATTAACTCCTCAATAAGTCATTCTCTGATCTATGTCCTCGAGGTACCAATTTAAATCCCCCCGTATACACACAAAGATTAGATGGCCCTGATCGAACGCCGACCTCCCGTGATAGCAAGTATGGTAGGTATGTTATACACAGATAACTACATATACTAAGCATTAAAACATCTTAGATATTTTATAATATTAATAGAGATATATTTTACATTCCTATACCGTCATTAATGTAGTACACTTACAAGTCCCCGAATAATGTACATCAGAGATAATCAACTCTTCTCACGTCGCAAATTCAAGTACTTATTTCCTAACCCATAGATGTCATCCGGTTTATTACAAATTTCTAAGTTTTAATCCTCAACGTATTCCAATATCACAACTATACCCACTAGTCAATAAGGGAAGGTTAACACTAAATTATATAAGTCTACTGGAAGTTCGAAATAAAATCAGGCCTAAAAGGCCATTCTGTCAACTCGTTAGAAATCTCATTCGAACGAGGTAGTTCGAATGGGTGTCGTTCGATCGAAGGGCTTCGAACGAACTCGTTAGAAAGGGTACTGTAATCTCGTTAGAAGTCCCTTTCGTACGAGGTCGTTCGAACAACCTGGGCAGGTCTTCTAACGAGATGGCAGAGTACGCCCAGAAATTTCACAACTTCATTTTTCTTCATTTTTCTCTTCTCTAAATCCATCCTAAGATCATCCCAATAACGTTTTAATGTATTTAAACTATTTTAAGTCACCCTAGGTCACTCCTTAACATATTTTTGGGGTCAATTCTTAATAATCAACATGCAATAATCATAAATCCCCAATTCTTGCCGCAAACCCTATGAACATGAACTCAGAATTTAATTGACTACCAAGACTTCTTATTAATCCATTTTTAAATCATCAAAAGTTACATTTTTTTGTATTAAATTCATCCATAATCATTCTACATGCAATCCTTATCCAAAATCATGAGTTTCACAACAATCCCATTGGGTTTTTCATCAAAACTTTCAAGACAAAAACAGTTTCTACACTAAACATGGAAGAAATATTCATTGAACTTAATAACATCAAATCACTTGCCTTAAATTCGATGTTCTGGTTCGTTGTTGATGATCAAGGGTTGGTTATCTCTTCTTTCCTGTCACAAATTCCTTTCAAAATGGTGGTGATCGAGGAGGGTTTGGTTAGGAATCTCTTTTAACCTCTCTCTAACTCCTCTCAAAACTCCCGTAGCCCACTCTCTTTTCTTTGGTTGCTAATAGCCTTAGTGGTCTAACTAATTATTAATAAATAACCATCAAAATTCGTGGGTTTTAATTCCTAAATTTTTAAAATTACCAAAATACCCTTCTAGGTTGCCGATTTGGCCTAAAAGTGGCCCGGAACCCAAACCAAACTCCCGGCTAGTGTTTTCTGACTATTTCGACCCTTCCAGACACGTTGGCGCACTCAAAATAATTATTCGGTTGATAAAAATATAAATTACTTTTTAATCTAATTAAATTCATTCCTGGCGCGACTGACACGCGCGTCCCAACTTAATTTCCCAATTTGTCGTATTTCTGCCTCGTGATAATTTTAATATTTTCAATACTCATATAGTACCATATATACTCAGAAATATTCAATTTTAACATAATACTCAAATACCAACACACGTCTCGCTAGTATTTACATCTGGATTAATTCCCAATTAATTCTCATTTAATTCAATTAATCCCTTAAATAAAAATCAATAAAATTACGGGGTATTACATACTTCCCCCCTAATAACAGAATTTCATCCCGAAATTAAGAACTAAAGAATACCTGGTAAAAATAGCTCTGGATAACGTTCGCGCATCTCATCCTCGCGCACCCATGTGGACTCCTCGGCATTATGAAGCCGCCACTGCACGCGTACTAATGGTATTATCTTCGACCTCTGTTTCCTCTCGCTGTGGTCCAGAATACCAATCAGCCCCTCCTCGTAGGAACTATCAGGCTGAAGATCGATGTCCTTTAAAGCAATGTGAGTATGGGCCAAATCGTCCCTAAGATATTTCCTTAGCGAGGAAATATGGAACACATCATGAATCCTATGCAAGTGCTCCGGTAACCCAAGTCTATACGCAACTGGCCCAATCCGCTCGATGATAGGAAATGGCCCCACATATCTTGGTGACAGTTTCCCTTTCTTCCCAAAATGCATAATTCCCTTCATAGGAGATACTCTGAGTAGCACCTGGTCCCCTACCTTGAACTCTCTGAAGAATCTCTTGACATCGGCATAACTCTTTTGTCGTTCTTGAGCTACCCGAATACGGATCCGTATCATCTCTATCCTTGCCGAAGTATTCTGAATTACTTTCGACCCAAGGAGTTTGTTATCCCCCACCTCTAACCAACATGCTGGGGAACGACAAGGTCTACCATACAATGCCTCAATTGGATCCATGCTAATGGTGAACTCGTAGGAGTTATTATAAGAAAACTCCACTAGTGGAAGGTACTGCTCCCAACCACCTCCAAAGTCTAAGATGCACATACGCAACATGTCCTCCAACATCTGATTCGCTCTCTCGGTTTGCCCATCTGTCTGCGGGTGGTACTCCGTACTCAGCGGTAACTCCGTACCCATTGCCTCTTGAAAACTCTCCCCAAATCTTGAAACAAATATCTTATCTCGGTCAGACACAATATTGAGAGGAATCCCGTGAAGTTTTACTATTTTCGCTATGAAAATCTGGGCATACTGTCCCGTAGTGTAGTCTGTCCGGGCCGGTAGAAAATGAGCAACTTTGGTCAGTCTATCCATGATTACCCATATGGAGTCGTGACCCCTCTGCGAAGTAGGCAACCCCATGATAAAGTCCATGGATATTCTTTCCCATTTCTACATTGGAACCTCTAACGGCTGTAGAAGTCCTGCCGGTCTCTGATGGTCTATCTTTACAAGCTGACAAGTGGCGCACATGGAAATATCTCTCTTTATCCCGCTCCACCAGTACTGTCTTCTCATGTCTTGGTACATCTTATCCCCACCAGGGTGTACCACGAACCACGAGCCGTGCGACTCTGTCATTACCTCGTGTCGCAAGTCTTCCCCTTTCGGAACGACTAGTCTCCCATTGAAGTGTAATCCCCTATCTGAACTAATGGTATAGGACTCGTCTCCCTCTGCTAGTAATCGAACTATCTGCTCCTGATAGAACGAGTCTTTTGCCTGGGCCTTTATCACTCTCGTAACAATCTGAGGTGTAACAGTCGTCACAAACATGAATGATCGGGCCACTGCATCCTGGTGTCCCAACTCCTTCCACTTAGCTTTCCACACCTCATCCACCTCATTTAATGGCCTACGGCTCAACGCGTATGCTACCACGTTAGCCTTTCCTGGGTGATATTGGATATCAAACTGATAATCCTTCACGAACTCAAGCCACCGACGTTGACACATATTAAGTTCCTTCTGTGTGAAGAGGTATTGTAGAGACTTATGGTCCGTGAACAAACGGAATTTATCCCCCAGTAGGTAGTGTCTCCAAATCCGAAGAGCAAATACGACTGCCGCTAACTCCAAGTCGTGGGTGGGGTAATTCTTCTCGTGAGGCTTAAGTTTACGGGAAGCATAAGCTATGGCCTGAATCTCCTGTTGCAGTACACCTCCAAGTCCTTGTAAGGATGCATCGCTGTAGACTAGATACTCAACTCCCGGTCTGGGCAATGCTAACACAGGCACTGAGGTCAACTTGTCCTTCAGCTCATTGAATGCCAACTGGCAGGCATCGCTCCAGATGAATGGCACACCTTTGCGAGTCAGATGTGTCAAAGGACCCGCTATCTTTGAGAAACCCCGAATAAACCTCCTATAGTATCCTGCTAGGCCCAAGAAACTATGGATCTCAGTTGGTGTCGTGGGAGATCCCCACTCCCTCACCGTGGATACCTTCCCCGGATCAACAGATATCCCCCGGTCTAAAATGATATGCCCCAAAAACTGAACCTCCTTCAGCCAAAACCCACATTTCTCGTACTTTGCATATAACTCGTTCTGACGCAGCGTCTGCAAAACCTGCCTCAAATACTCAGCCTGTTCCTCCTCTGTCTGGGAGTAAACTAGAATGTCATCAATAAAGACAATGACGAACTGGTCTAGGAACTCTCTGAATACCCTATTCATCAAGTCCATAAACACGACTGGGGCATTGGTCAAGCCAAAAGGCATAACCCAAAACTCATAGGAACCATATCTCATCAAGAAAGTAGTCTTCGAGACGTCCTGTTTCCTGATAAGCAACTGATGGTATCCCGATCGTAAGTCAATCTTTGAGAAGAAGGAAGTTCCTCTTAACTGGTCGAATAAGTCATTAATTCGGGGCAACAAATATTTGTTACGTATCGTGACTTTATTCAACTCCCGATAATCTACACACAATCTCAACGATCCATCCCTCTTCTTTACGAATAGCACAGGGGTACCCCATGACGAAGTACTCCTTTGGATAAATCCCTGACCCAAAAGCTTCTCTATCTGATCCCTTAGCTCTCTCATCTCCGCTGGAGCCATACGGTAAGGTGCGCGGGCAATTGGCCAAGTGCCCGGTGTCAAATCGATAACAAAATCTATCTCCCTACTAGGAGGTAATCCATCAGCAAACTCCCTAACAACTGGAATCGAATCGAGTGGTAATACCACTTCCTTAGAGGTCTCCTCCTCTATATAGTACAAGTGAGTGGACGATCCTCCCTCATGGCGAGGCATCGCCACTAAGAACATCTCCTGCCCGAGAATGGAAAAAATAATACTCCTGCTGAAATAGTCAATCATGGATCAATATGCAACTAGCCAATCCATACCAATGATCGAATCGTACTCAGTCATCTCTAATACTAACATATCAGCAGGTAAAGTAAACCTCCCGATCTCTATACCCACACCTCTACAAATAAGAGAAATCACAGAACCCCTACTTAACGATGAATTTACACAAGTAATCGTGCTCTCTGCAGTGTCTAATAACCCCAAAGTGCGTGCAAATCTCATGGCAATAAAACAGTGTGTGGCCCCCGTATCAAATAAAATACGTTCCATAGTCCCCTGAATAGAGAACATACCCTCAATAGCAGGTGGATCCTGTGGGCCTGCGGCCTGCTGGAGTTGATAAACTCGCCCGTACTGAAGCTGTCCCTGCTGGACTGGGATTGCTGGAATGGGTGGCAAAGTTGGCATCTGCCGTGGTGCTGGGAGGGCGGCGGGAAATATAGGTCTCTAGGGCTCATATCGAGCACCCTGCTGCTGCTGTGGGGCCCTGCCCTTATCAGGACACTCCTGGTATTTGTGGCCAATCTTTCCACAAGTAAAACATTTCCCCAAATAATTTCCCCCTCTCTGACCCTGCTGCCCACGGCCCTGGTGGCCGTTGCCATTCCTCCCCTGGCCGTGCTGGCCCTGATGAAACTGCCGGTGTTGGCCATGCTGGCCCTGATGGCCGTGCTGACCCTGCTGGCCATAATAAAAACCTCCATATCCATTTCTGAAACCCCCAGATCTAAACCTCTTAAAATCCCCCTGCTGGGAACTCTGATCACCCTGCCTGTGTTGACCCTGAGCAGATTGTGCCCCGCTGGCACCATTTCCCCCCGTCCTACCCTGATGGCTGGACTCTCCTAATTGCTTACCCTCTAATAAGTGAAAGCGGTGGTCCTGAAAGTGAAGCAGTACTGCATTAACCACATCAGAATAAGTGGCCAACGAGAGGTTACCCAATAAGTGCTGACGGATCCTCCAAGTCAACCCATCCATAAATTTCTGAATCTTTTTCTCCTCGGTCGGAATCTCATCGGGAATGATGTTAAAGAGATTAGTGAACTCGGCCTCATACTCTGCCACGGTCTTCCCCTCCTGTTTAAGGTTCATTAACTTCCTCCTCATCTCGGTGTGAACGACTGATGGAAAATACTTGCGGTCGAACCGCACCTAGAACTCCTGAATAGAAAGGATGTCTCTCTCCTCCATGGTGGTAATGGACTCCCACCACTGCAACGCTGATCCAACTAGCTTAAAAGTAGCCAGTATCTGTCTTTGTACATCTGTACACTCGTACATCCTTAAGTGCCTTTGGATGTCCTTCTTCCACTGACTGGACACAACGACGTCAGAGTTACCTGCAAACTTCGGAGGGTGTGCTTTCTGAAAAGTATGACAAACACGTTCCCAAGAAGACGGGAATGCATGAGCCTATACTGGCGCTACTACCGGTGCCTGAGGTGTTGCTTGCTGCACAACTGTTAGAGCGGCATTTACCGCTTGGGCTATAATAGCGGCAACCTCTGCGGTATTCATGGAGCCCTAAACTGGTGCAGGTTGTGGCTCGGACTGAGCATCCCTGTGAACTCGCTGTGCACATTGTGGAGGCATCTGAAATGAGATTAAAGTCTTATAAGTTCGCAGTTATTATCTCAAAATAGCTGAAGAGCGAAACATACACAATAGAGTACAACAATCCTAAAATATAGGGCTATATCAAAGAAAGCTACGCGAAAACATAACAAGCCGTACAGATCCTAAGGACACTAGAACCTGAGGCTCTGATACCACCTGTGACACCCCGACTAATTAAATACCGGGTAGCTACTCCTTTATTCAAATTAATACAAAATGTCAAGTTGGTTCAGTTCATAGCATCACTGTCGAAAATGTTTTTAAAAATTTTTAGCCACCTAATATTTAAAAAGTGAGTTGTCAATTTTAGTTAAATCTGATTAACATACAACCAATTTAAATTATGGAATACTAATACCACAACCACAACATAATCACAATAGAATAACCATGGATTATCAATAAATCTGGAGGAATACTCCTCTCAATAATTCGAATACTGAATACAACCAAATACAAAGTCTGAATCACTAATTAATTAAATCCAACACTTAAATAAAACTGAATAAATAAGATGTCTCTAAGATAAAAGGGGCGACATGCCCTACAGATAAGTGAGTCTGAAATGGAATCAAAATGAAAAGTGGAGGCGTCTCTAATCAAGGTCCTGTAACTTCCACAGCAGCTGCAGCACGTCCCTAGAATGGAATTCCTAAGCTTGATTTCCTTGTGGCTGGGTACCTAAAAGATTTTTACAAGAAAATAAATTTGAAAGCAAATGGGTCACAGCCCGATTGTGAAAACAGCTTAAAATACAGCAAGTGTTTAATATCATTAAACAATGAATATAAAATACATGATGGCGCATGCACTCACATGAGCTCCTCACCTCTCAACTAATTGTGCACTCCTACGTACCCATACCCATTCTAGTTATTCCATTAACTAACTAGTCTAATTCAATATCTGATTTTTACTATACTAATAATGGTTTAATTCCCGACGTCTTAATATAAATTGAGAGTTTTACCTTCATTCCTCAGAATTAGTTACAATAATTACTAAGAGTTTTCCCATTTTTAACTCTACAAAGATGTTACATTAATTCACACTTGTACTTATATAAACAGTTTATTTTAATATTTCAGTATATCAATCTCATCATAAATATACAATAATGGAACCCCTAGACTAAGCTGCGGTGCACACATACTCTGCTATCAAATCTCGGTACATCCCGTACATAAGGATCACGTATTCCGAATCTCTTAGGAACCGTTTCGACAAGTAACAAACACACATAGTGGAGGCGAACATAGTTCACATCACATGGGTCATGCACATACATATGCTCCCATGATCAGCAAAATTATTAACTCCTCAATAAGTTATTCTCTGATCTATGTCCTCGAGGTACCAATCTAAATCCCCCCGTATTCACACAAAGATTAGATGGACCTGATCGAACGCCGACCTCCCGTGATAGCAAGTATGGTAGGTATGTTATACATAGAAAACCACATATACTAAGCATTCACACATCTTAGATATGTTATAATATTAATAGAGATATATTTTACATTCCTATACCGTCATTAATGTAGTACACTTACAAGTCCCCGAATAATGTACATCAGAGATAATCAACTCTTCTCACGTCGCAAATTCAAGTACTTATTTCCTAACCCATAGATGTCATTCGGTTTATTACAAAATTCTAAGTTTTAATCCTCAACGTACTCCAATCTCACAACTATACCCACTAGTCAGCAAGGGAAGGTTAACACTCAATTATATAAGTCTACTGGAAGTTCGAAATAAAATCAGGCCTAAAAAGGCCATTATGTCAACTCGTTAGAAATCTCGTTTGAACGAGGTAGTTCAAACGGGTGTCATTCGAACGAAGGGATTCGAACAAAATCATTAGAAGGGGTACTGTAATCTCGTTAGAAGTCTCGTTCGAATGACCTGGGCAGGTCTTCTAACGAGATGGCAGAGTATGCCCAGAAATTTCCCAACTTCATTTTTCTTCATTTTTCTCTTCTATAAATCCATCCTAAGATCATCCCAATAACGTTTTAATGTTTTTAAACTATTCTAAGTCACCCTAGGTTACTCCTTAACATATTTTTGGGTTCAATTCTTAATAATCAACATGCAATAATCATAAATCCCCAATTCTTGCCCCAAACCCTTTGAACATGAACTCAGAATTTAATTGACTACCAAGACTTCTTATTAATCCGTTTTTAAATCATCAAAAGTTACATTTTTGCATATTGAATTTGACCATAATCATTCTACATGCAATCCTTATCCAAAATCATGAGTTTCACAACAATCCCATTGGGTTTTTCATCAAAACTTTCAAGACAAAAACAGTTTCTACACTAAACATGGAAGAAATATTCATTGAACTTAATAACATCAAATCACTTGCCTTAAATCCAATGTTCTGGTTCGTTGTTGATGATCAAGGGTTGGTTCTCTCTTCTTTCCGATCACAAATTCCTTTCAAAATGCTGGTGATGGAGGAGGGTTTGGTTAGGAATCTCTTTTAACCTCTCTCTAACTCCTCTCAAAACTCCCGTAGCCCACTCTCTTTTCTTTGGTTGCTAATGGACTTAGTGGCCTCACTAATTATTAATAAATAACCATCAAAATTCGTGGGTTTTAATTCCTAAATTTTTAAAATTACCAAAATACCCTTCTAGGTTGCCGGTTTGGCCTAAAAGTGCCCCGGAACCCAAACCAAACTCCCGGCTAGTGTTTTCTGACTATTTCGACCCTTCCGGACGCGTTGGCGCACTCAAAATGATTATTCGGTTGATAAAAATATAAATTACTTTTTAATCTAATTAAATTCATTCCTGGCGCGACTGACACGCGCGTCCCAACTTAATTTCCCAATTTGTCGTATTTCTGCCTCGTGATAATTTTAATATTTTCAATACTCATATAGTACCATATATACTTAGATATATTCAATTTTAACATAATACTCAAATACCAACACACGTCTTGCTAGTATTTTACATCCGGATTAATTCTCAATTAATTCTCATTTAATTCAATTAATCCCTTAAATAAAAATCAATAAAATTTCGGGGTATTACACAAATCTTACCAAATTAAATTAATGACTTGAATTAACTACACATTACCCAATATTTATTTAGCACCAAATTAAACAGAATTAGTGATTAAACAAAATTTTATCTTTTTGCCTAAGCATGCGTTCTAGGTGAGTATTGCGAAAGATAAAATAAATAATGAATCACTACACCGCGATGTACGAGGAAAAACCCACAACGGGGAAAAAACCTCGAATGGCCCTAGCCTCAAATTCACTAAGTATGGATTTACAAATACAAGACAGTAAGACTTACAACACTCGACTCGATCCCTCTCAAGCCCCAACGCTCCTTCTTGTATACACCTTCGCCTAGCGAATAACCACGGAGCTCCCTTGCGGTCTCGGAATCCACCGATCGGAGTTTTTATGGTCACCGTTACCCGAACAAGGAGCCTTTATCCAAGTGGATAAATCAATGCAAACTTCTTCTTCTTTGTGGGATTTAGAAGCAAACCCAAACTTCTCTTCAAACGGTAGAGATAAAAACCGGTGCCAAACTCCAAGAAATGTATATATATATATGAACTTGGATAAACAAACTATTGGTGTAAAATAAGTGTTTGAAAGTTTTTTCTTACAAAACAACAACACTTAAACAATGAACTTTTTCCTTTTGGAATTATGCTCTCAAACTCTCTCTTGGAGGTTGTACGATATGAAAAAGTTAAGTGGAAAAGGTTAGTTCCCGCATATATTAAGTCTGCCCAAAAAGTTAGTGGGAAAAGAAGTGGGAAAGTGAAAAAAACTACTTAAAACTGCCAAATAAACCATTCCCGCCAAAACTCGTTCGAACGACCCTTCTAACGAAGTTCCAGTGTGAACTCGTTAGAAATCTCATTGGAAATCTCGTTCGAACATCATTTTCGTTCGAACGACACTTCGAACGACATTCCACTATCCAATGTGGGAACTCGTTGGCAAACTCGTTCGAATGACATTATTGTTCGAACGACAAACTCGTTCGAACGAACTTCCAGAAAGTTGAAAAATTTAGTTTTAGCCCAGAAACCTTATATACTTTATTTTAAAGTTTTAAAAAAATCTTTCTGAAAATAAACAATAGTTTAAAATAAAAGTTCACCCAATAAAAATGTTCCAAGCTCCTATATATATATATTAAGATGCATTCATACCTTAGGAGTAAACGGAATATTGTTGATGACGTAGAAACGAGGCACAATAAACTCGGCATTTGATGAAGCTTTAATATCTTGGCCGCTACGTCTTCAACTTTAGTATGTCATAGGCTTGAAGGATGGACAATAACTCTATCCTATGACTCAAACGTTTTTGTCCGGAATTGAGCTAAAACTATAAAGAACTCAATTGAAAATTTGCGTCCTTACAAATCTCCCCCTTTGGCTATTCCGGGACAAAAACCAAAAAAAATCCTAAAGGGCCGTCAAGCTCTACTTGACTAATAAAAAGTCCCACCCAAAATAAAAATACAATGCTTGACTCAAACAACCCAAGGATCAATATCTTTGACCGATGATGAACGTTGCCATTAAGAAGAATTCCTGCACACTTAAGCAAACTATCAAACGCATTGGGAATATCAAAATATTAAATGCAATTAAAATAATTACTTCTCTTAAATTAATTCTCCCCGTTATCAACTATGATCAACCTATGAAGATAGCGACTCCCCCTATGTTAAATCTCCCCCAAACTAAGATACGATTACAATAGGATTAGATACCATTTCCCCCTATCAATCTCTAATATATAAACATATCCATCTCTATGCTAGATAAGACCGTACACATATTAAAAGGTTAATAAACCCCACATATCTAGCTTTCTTGAGTTTCATAGCAACCCAACATATCTTGAATTTTATAAATCCATACAAACCTAACATATTTTGACTTTATAAATCCCCAACATTTTCATATGATACATACATATCATATCGATAATCAACTCAATGAGTACGTTCACCTCAGATATGTGTTTACTTATTATTTCCCTTCTCAGCATGAGTCATAGTCACCAACGTCGTGTCACAACTTAACAATCCAACACAATCAATATTCAATAAAATATGATTAACTTTCATAAACTAATCAATTATACTACAATACAACACACATTCACATGTTTTCCCACATTTATAATCGATTATAATTCTCACATTCACTTCATTCATACATTATTAAATTATAACAGTTTAATTATTAAAATAATACTAATTCGTACTAGCAAGAGGTTAATATGTCACTAATTAATTTAAATCTTACCCTAGTAATGTTTAAACAATAATTAAAGATACTGATACAGAAAGCCATACCAATATATTCTAAAAATTGAGTACAACAACTTTAGTTTTAAGCAATATAGGCAATTCTAAATAAATAACCCCTTAAGAATCAATATTTGGCTAATATGGCCCTTAACGAGTGACACGTCAAAATAATTACAAAAATATATATTTAATCATATAATTGTGTTCCTCATGTGTTGTCACACAACTTTTTTTCTATACATTATATTTAATCTTACCCAGATAGTCTTATAAAGCATACACAAGTTAATAGGGACCTGAAAATTCACTGACTCAAATAAGTAAAAAAATAAAATCTAAACGGGTAGAAATGATATACACAACTCAACAAACAACTTTAAATGAGAAATAATTATGTTTATAATTAATTTGGATTTTGTAAAATTTTCTTAGGTAGAAAGCCTAACTTTTTCTAAATTTTCTTTTAACTTTCTCCAAGCTTATGTTTTGTTTCTTTAAGCCTCTCCTTCGTAGGAACACACATAATACATCATATAAATGAAATTACTTTATCTCATTTCCACTTTCAACCCTATTTACTTTATTTAGGCATAATTACACATTAATAACATAACTTTATATTACTATATTTTACATGTAAATTAATTTTATCAACATCTATTAATATACCTCTCGTATATATTTAATTAAGGAATTAAAATTACATAATCAACTATAATAATATTTTTATAAAACATGTAAAGCAATCACGTACTAAATTCCTTAATTATTCAATAATTCACGCAATTCAACCAATATGAATATTAAATCCTTTTAAATGGCATGCAAATTTTTGGAATTTCATATTATCACTTGTATATATAACTGCATTTGAGTTGCGTAGTTTTGGTGATCATCCATTCCCTCTATTCCAGTTATCATCATCGGGAGCTTTGATGTAGGTTCATCTCTATGATGTATTGTCTTTTATTTCAATTGTGTGAGTTAGAGTATATTGGATTTAATTGGCTTGTATATTATTAGGATGGCTTATTTTGTATATTTCATATTATCATTTGGGTTATTTTTACAGTGAGACTATATAGTGGCATATTTTATTTGGAACTTGTGGATGCAGTTGTACATACACCTCTTATATTATTATAGTTTATGATGCATTTATGAATTGAGTATTTGAGTTTATCATATCCTATCCAAATGTTGTCACTTGTTTCATTTGTTTTTATACATGCTAAAAATGATATTTAAATTAGTTTAACAAGTTATATATTTTAATGTTAGGAAGTGATCAACCCAAATGTTAAAATATACTAGTTGTTATATGAAGTTACCTTCTTCTTCTTCTTCTTCTTCTTCTTTGGCTACTTAAACATTTTCCGGAGTTGTTAGCTAATATTTATGAGTTACTGAGGGATAGGATAGGTAAATATGTAACTTATGACATATGATTTTGCGTTTTGTGCCTGATATGTCATAGGAATACGTCTTGGTTACTCGTTAAAAAAATAGCTAGCTCCTTCTTCTCGTTAGCTGTTAGCACGCTTCTAATAAGGAACTTATTTCTTGGTTGGTTGATATTAAATGTTACCTCTTCCAAAGTTTTCATGTCCAAATCATATAGGGTGACTCTAGTCTTCTCTACTTTCCTGGATATGCTTTAGTTGCAACTTTTATGACCCTTTGGGTGCTTTGTCCATATTATCTTTATTTTTCTCCTACTTGGTTTCCTCTTATCTCTGTTACTCCTTATTAAGTAATGCATTTGACCTTTGGTGATAGGTGGACGACACAACCTTCATGGAGTGGAGCCAACCTATCCGCAAGATGATATTATAGGGAGAATAAATGTCAACCACTAAATGATGATAAGTTTGGAGATTCCGCCTTCTCATATAGGCAAGGCCACCTTTCTTATGGGCATTGCCATTTTTCTTACAAAGCCGACCATTGGAACAGTGGTTTCCTTGAGACTTCCCTACATAAGTTAAGATTGTTGAACAATTTGAGTTACATGATGTCATATTATTCCCTTGGTTAACCAGGAGCTTATCAATGTCCTAGTTTTATATTCGAAGCATGATATCCTCTTCTAATTGGCAACACTTTCCAATTATTATATCCCAATGATCTATTTGTAAATCTTTCGTTATTGTAATTTCACTCTTCAATTCCATTTAATGCATTCCTCTTTATCTGGATGGAAATGGAAGATAAATGAGTGAGAGTAGACATGCTCCTTTACTCTGCATTCTCCAAGATATTATTCGATCTCAAGTTTGTCATAACTTTATCTTTGGTTGGATTAGTCTAGACATAGTTTTCTAGGAGTCCATCTTAGACCAACTCTTCCAAATGATATTTGAAAATTTTAAATTCTTAGTCTTATGGCCATGATCTTTGTGGTAAGAGCACCTCAAGGAATATTTACTCTTTTGTGGGCCACCAACCGACCATCTTCTTTAGACATTTCAACTTCTGATTGTCTATAGTCTTTTAATTTGGTTCTTTAAAATAATTGATTGTATAGTAAGTATTCATTGGGTTTTATTTTTATCTTCTCCTTTGGGGACAAATTTTGTTTTTCCCCATTTGGTGCAAACTCATTATTCCTAATATTATTTTCTATTGGTCAACCACCACTCTTTTTAAACCCCAAAACCTTATTATCTAACTCAAAATATTTTTCAATTTTGTATATGACGTCGTTGATCATGATTTCCTATATAGTTGTTTAATGTTTGGTATAATAATAAGTCGGTAGGCAAGACAATTTTAAAGAATCCCATAACTACTTATTCAAAACAATTCTCTACGCCACTGTACACTTCCTAATAGAACATTGCAGACTCTTTAATAATTTCTTAGGATTTATTCTTAAGCATGAGTAGGGCATCCATTTTTTTGGATGGGAATCATTTGTGATGAATTTTTTAGGTAATTTCTTGAGTAGTTGCACAAAATTCTCTACCGTAATTTGTGGGAGTCCTTCAATGTGATAACTACGCTCTCCCAATTTTTTAGTGGTTTGGGTGCTTGGACTTCCATAATTTCTTGCTTTTTCCCTTCATAATATTTACTAAAAAAATTAGATTATCCAGCGATAGCAAACCCTCTGAATATCCTGTCTATCCGACCGAATGAATGGACTTTCTAAGTGACATAATTTGCTTGTGGATTTTCTTGAACATGGCCGCTCTCCTTCGATTAAATTCTTCAGTCCTAATGACCATTTTTCTCATTATTTATCTAATTGATTGCTCGCCTTTCATCATCATCATTTGGGGCCATCCACATGGAGCATCCTTTCCTTATATTATAAGCAATGTTGTCATCTAAATATAGTGCTTTAAGATATTTCCTAGAAATTTGTTCCCAATATAGTTTTAGTTTGGCCATTTATCTTTTACCCTTTATTTTCCTTAGTCTACCTCTTGTTATTGGTCCATCTAATGGACTATGTAATAAATTCACTCTTAATATTTTTCTAACACATTAGCTTTTAATCTTATCTCTTGGAATATCGTCCATCGAAGAATCCTTATCTCACTAACATGGATTCTTTGCACAAATTTTGTCTTTAATATGTCAGTTATCCTCTTATTGTCTAGGAGACCACAAGCCTATCTCCATTTCATCCATCCTGATGCTACTCATTACATCTTAATTTATCTCATCATCACTTTACATCACTGAACCTATATAAAGAATGGTACTATTTTGATTTATCACTTTTTCTTCAAGTTTATAATTATCTTATTATTTGAATCACTATTAAATTAACATTCCATATACTTAGTTTTAATTCTACTTAATTTTTAATCTGTTAGATTCTAGGGCATTTCTCCAAGTTTGCATTCTTAAAGCACTAAAACTATATCTTTTGCAAAAAAACATAAACTATGGAATGTCTTATCCAATATTCTTCGTAATCTCGTCATATATTACATCAAATAAGTAATGAGTTAATTCTTATCCCTAGTTTTGACCAACTTTAATTGAAAAATCATTAGTTTTTCCATAAATAGTTCTTAATCTAGTCTTTGTGTTATCATACTTGTTTGGATAGTTTTAATATAGTTATTAGGTATTCTTTTTCTCAATAGGGTCCACCATATCAGATATCTAGGTACTCTATCATAAGAATTTTGTAAATCTATGAAAACCATGTGTAAAATTTTATTCTTAATTCTGCATTTCACCATTAATTGTCATAGTTAGAAAATGACCCCTTTGGGGGATCTCCCTACCATGAATCCAAATTGACTATCCCAGATTGTTGACTCGTTTGTCTTTGTTTTATATTTTTTCCCATAATGCGACCCACTAATTTAATTACTTTATAATTACTACAATTTTGTATGTCTCGTTTATTATTATATGATGGTATCATGGTTCTTTTCCTCCACTCTCTTGGAATAGTCCTTTCTCTTAAAATTTTATCAATTAAGCATGGCAACCTCAAGTCCCCCCTCTTGATTAATGAATATGTATCGTTCATTAATAGGATACAATCGTTAGTATGATATCCATGGTAATGTTGGAACCTACAATGTTGATTTAAATTCTTCCTTGATGTTCGGCTGTTCATCTTGGTCAACCAATTTCATGTCCGTGGGTTTGGCATGGCTTTCAGGACTTGTACTATTGATGCGTTGAGTGGTGTAATTCCCTTAAACATGGGTGTATTCTATTATTACATATGCTTAAATCGAGTTTCCTCTTGATCGTTCCTTCTCCTAGTCAGTTGTCTTGGTGGCCATCCTTTTTATGGGGAGGAAACGTCTACTAACCGTGTCTTCAACATGAATGTGTTTCTCCACTTTCCTTATAAGGTCCGTTATGTGGGTGGAGGGATTTTAAAGAGGTATTAGGTACTGATTTTCCTGTACAAATCTTTTTAAAATCATAAGACGGGTTATGTGATCAATTTTGAGTAGCTTATCATTGAATCGCTTGATTAACTCCTTTGACAAGTCCTCTATCATATGCAGAATATTAAAGATGTAATCAATAGTTTTCTTGTGCGCCTAACTGGTGATGAAGTGTCAAAGAAAGAAGTTAATAAGTTCATTCAAGCATCTTACAGAGTTGCTCAGTCACCAATTGAACTATGTCATTGATGATCCTTTAGGCATTAGAGCAAAAACATTGCATTTGATCTTGTTTGGCCTTCCGATGAAGTCCATGTAAGCCTCGTAGTTGCAATATGATCGTGTGGATCATACATTCCATCATAAGCATCCATTGGGTTAAATCAATGATACAATTCAAAAAAGTGTGAAGTTATTTATTTGGTTTAAATTTGGACATAATTGTGAATTGTTTTTGTATATACCTATTCAACTCCTTTAGGTCTTTGCATGCATTTGGAATTTTTCACTTTTAATTGGTATTGGAGCCTCGTTACTCATTTGTCGTGAAAAGTTATCAAGATATCATTAATTTATGCTTTTTTATTAAGTGTAAAATTATGTTTTCATCTTAAGATGAACATAATTTTTTTAAGCTTCATATGCTATCATTGAACTCCTCCATGTAAAACATTCATTGTCTCATGGTGACAAAGATGTAGATTACTCACATAGATAAAGTGTATCACATTTTTCAAATAAAAGGAAGATTAGTCAAGTGATGATAAAGAATTAAGTGAACTTAATCATGCTTATAACCGTGGTGTTATGGGACTAATTGAGGTCCCATAGAGATGAGATATCGCTCTTTTTTCTCTCACTGACCATGCCCTTAATAGATTTTAGACACTATGTCCAACTTTGTACACTCCCCAATTGGACTAGGACTTTCTTGCTTAAGGGGTTCTTAGGTTGTTCAGACTTGTTAGTATGTTTTATATAAAAACAAATAAAATGGGTCGAATTACCCCTTTCAAGCTTACCTAAGCCCTACGAATATTCTAGAGATTCATAGTGTGGGTTCAGGAACTGGGTTTCGAGTTGGGACAGTGTTAGGCACTCTAATAATTCTTTATAATTCATTATTTAGATAATTATTACCATGTTTTACTTTATAATTAATTTTAGTTTTATTTTAGAACATGAAAAGCAACCTTAGTTTGTGATAAACCCTTAAATGTAAACATATGCTTAGGTATAAAATATTATATTAGCGAGAGGTATAAGAACGTCACTAATAGGATATGGGTACACAACTGCGTGTGTGTATGAACACACACACGCACACACACACACACACATATATATATATATATATATATATATATATATATATATATATATATATATATATATATATATATATATAGATAGGTAGAGAGAGAGAGAGAGAGAAAGAGATAGATAGATAGATAGATAGATAGAAAGAGAGAGGCAAACTCTTGTGCACACTAAGTTTGCACACGTGCTGGTGCACACCAATTTTTTTAAAATATTAAAACAACTATTTTTGTGTTGATTTTTTTATGTGATATTTAAATATTTCAACGGACCCATATAAAAAAATCAGCTCAAAAAATGTTTTTTGCTATTTTTAAAAATCGGTCAAACTTTCGCAGCTTTTAAAGTGCTTATGTCTTGAAAGTATAATTTCACACACCTCGAAGACTAGAATTTCAATTTTTCTTATTTCATGTTTAAACCCAACAAAACCTTCTTTAAACTTGTTTATACGTTCATCATCAAGATACTACAAGTCTATATGCAAGAGAAGATGGATTTTAACTTCAAAAATCCTAGTAAATTGGTTAAACATACATTTCATTTTAGAAATTCCTAATACTTGCAAATTATACTTTCAAGACATAAGGGACATTTTTACTTCTTCAAATTCAAATTATTTTGTAAAAATCTTGGAATATTATTTCACCAAAATATTTTAGGTAGTTAAATATCATTTTAAAATATTTTATTTTATAAAATGTTTAACTTGAAGCTTCTAGAAATACCCTTTTCACAAAAGTCCCACACTTAGTTTCTTTTCAAGAAAACTTTAAAGTGCTCTTCATATTTTACTTCTAATCAAAATAAAAAAAATTCAGGATTATTGTTCCATAAAAATGTTAAATGCCAAACTACTTGAAATTAGTCATATTATTCATATGCATATTACTCTTAGAATATAATAGCAAGACTACTAATATGCAAAATAGAGTCTTAATACTAAGAGTAGACTTTAACCACCTCAAATGAAGTTTCAACAATGGAATGTATGAAATTTCTAAGAAGATGGCAACCTCCCACCTCCTAAGGTGGCCTTAGAGAGGTTGCATAACTCCACCAAGATTTCCTCGATGAGAGCTCCATCAAAAATCATCTTCTAGCTCCATAAGTCTTCCATCTTAATCTTCTCCAAAACTCCCTAACAATACCTCAAAAAATTGTAGCTTAGCTCAAGAATGGTGGAAGTGGGTATATATGGATCAAATATGGTGGAATCCATGACAAATATGGTGATATAACGTGGAGGGGGTGGCATGATGGTTTAATGTGGAAACATGCTAAAAATGGTGGGGGAGGACCACCCCACCCCATACAATCTCTTTCTCTTCTTCTAACTTTAAATAACCCAAATGAACCCAAACAACCCTTATAAAACCCTTCAAGACTTCCAAATCCCCTTTTTTTACCCAATCTAGGCTCACCAGAGCTCGACAATTCATCAATCCAAGGGTCCATAATGTGACCACACGCAAGGACAAGCCAAATAATTCAAATCTGCGTAACCTCTTTCGAATGAGAATCGCCATTCGTTCAAATGAGAATGACTTCTCATTCGAACGCGCTTTGAACTACCCCGACCTATTATGTAGACGACCCTTATTTGAACCTCGTTCGATTCCCACTTCGAACGACCTGGCCTACTCGTTCAAATGACTTATCTTCATTCGAACAACCTTCCATTCGTTCGAACAATTATTTCCTGAACTTCTCCAAATTATCCAATTTTACCAAAAACTTCCATTATTATCATCAAGCCTCCAAAATCAGCCAAATATAGATATAAACCTAATCATAATTATCCATATCCCAAGGTTTTCATATCGGTACAACTTATGCGAGAAAAATAATAAAATATTAGGGTGGGGTATTACAGTTGATATAACATGAAAGTACTAAGACCACAATGTCTAAGGTCTTCACAACACCCTCCTTGAAGCCTTCAAGTTTAGAAATATAGGAGAAGTCTGTTCTTAACCCACCGAGAGAGGAAAAATCAGTTAGATCCTCAAATGGAATCGTAAAAAAGATTCAAATTAGTTGTAAAGCTTGAGAGGCCTCCAATTACCTATGAGGATGAGTTGGTGAGGCTTGAATAAGACGCTTTAGCTGTTGCTCCACATCGATGGCAGAAATCTCCGTGGTTCAAATAAGTGGTTGTGATATAATTTCTTAAAGTTTCTTGTCAAAATTAGTGACTTCATCTTATTGTCATTTATTTAGGAAGGTCCTCAATTGGGGGATCAACCTTTGCCTGTGTGGAAGCCTCCCTCAAGGCTTAAGTGCTTGGCTTTGGAATGTCTTTAAAAATTAAAAGAATTACACGTGACATGGGAGTGTCATCAGAAGGAGTGATGTTATGATTGGGATATTCTTCCATATGAGTTGGGGTTCTAATAGCTTCATCTTTTTAAGGGATGGTGATAAAATGGGGAGCAACAGTTACTAGAGTAGAATCTAACCCATAAATTAGATTCAAAGTTGGAGTAGATGTCTAGATAGGATGATCATATGGCTCATTAACTGGGGATGCTAAAAGAGGTGTCATATGATATTTGGCATGCATATTTTCCTCCATATTGGTTGAGGTATCAACTAATTCTGTAATAAGAGAAAAACGGGTTGAAGTCAAGATTATTGGTGCAATGATACCAAAAATGTAAATAATTACTTCAACAAGAAAAATATTTTCATACCTTCCAATGGACTTTGTGCACATGCTTTTTGGCTATTATTTTCATATGTTTACTTCTAGACATATTAAACATAGCAGATATGGGAGGTTCAACGGGTTCAAAAGTAGTTGAAGAAGTATTGACTGGGGCATCAAAGGAAGGATTTGACCTTGTTGGCCAAACAAGAGGAGCTCCTTCTTCTCCTCCTCTCCTGGCCTCCTCCTTTAAAGCATACAGTTCCTTAGGAGTCAGCTTCATCTTGCGATAAAAAGCATAAGAAGCCGGAGATGGAGATTATAAAACAACACATAATATCTAAATATAGGACAAATAGTTCAAAATGAAATTATCAGAAGATAAAAAAAATCCTTACTAGAGGAGGAAGGCTTCGAAGACTCTACGGTAGTGTGACACCCCGCCTAATAAAATATCGGGGTGTCACATATGGTATCAAAGCATCAGGTTCTAGTGTCCTTAGGAATCTTTGCAGACGTACTATGCTTTTAGCGTTGCTCTCGATTTGATATAGAGCCTCAGGATTAGGATTGTTGATTTCTCTTGTGAGATTTCGTTCTCCTGCCATAGTGTAAGATTATAGTAAATCTTTTGCGCTCTCATTCGAGATTCGTATGCTGATCGAGGAAGGCCGTGGTGAGGGTAGCAGGAGGCAGGGGGTGGCGGAGTTTCCTTTTCATGAAGAAGTTAAGGGGCAATTGTTATGAGTTTCACCTCAGGAGGAAGAGGTATAATTGGTGTGGTTAGATAAATTGTGGTGTTTGTTAGCCTTAGACTCGTGTGTGTAATTTGAGTTGTGGCGGTATCGATAACATTATATCATGTATGGCTATGTGTTGTCCGCGATAGCGAAGTTTTATTTTCCTTCATTCTCCATAAATGCGGGTGTTGATATATTGAATATATATATATATATATTTGGGTTGTGATACTCGTTTTATATGTGTTATACGAGTATGGTAATATTATGAGTACATAATTTTATGGTATTTTCGGAGCGATAGCAGGCTAATGATGGCAATACTATCGTGTCCGTAGTTCCAGGGTGGAATGGGTTGTTGTTGTGATTTCTCACCTGGATACAGGTTGAGTTCGCCTTTATTGTTATGGGTAAATGGAACTTTGATAAGCCGAGATTTCATTATTATGATGTGAGTATATGGCGACCTTATAGATATGATTTAAGGCCTCAAGATTATTGTTGAGCTATCAGATTAAGCTCATTATTGTTTGCGCAAGGACTTAAAATTTATGCGAGCGCTGGGTGGTGTGACTCTTAGTTAGAGATAGGAGTTCAGACCCCCTTTTTGTTGGAATAGGGGATAGGGTTATCCCGGTTGCATGTTGAAATAACGAACCTCCATGACCGACAAAGTTTAGTAGGAGTGTGTGGAGGGGTTCCTTATTTGGATTTCGCTTTGCGAGACGCTCCACACATGAACCTTAACGGCGTCGGGAGTGGAGAGATGTTATAGGATGCAAGGATGTTGGTTTTGTGGAAAGGTCTTATAGTGTGGATGAACCACTATAGACTATGAGCCATGTGATGATGGTATACTCATGGAAATGTTGTTCTATGGAAAAGCACTAAAGTGGTCCTCTCGCCACAAGTGGGTGGGTGGAGTAGGACTTAGAGAAATTGATTTGAGGAATATAGTCAGGCCTTATTGAAAAGGCAAATTTTGAGGAAATACGTTTTGGGTATAACGTTCGTGACACTTTTACAGAAAGTGGGCACTTCGATTAGTTAGATTTCCTTTCGTATGGGCGGAAGGATAGAATAGTAAGAATTAGTTCGTAGGTTAGCGTGGTAGGATTTAGGACGTCCCGCTGGTGTGCCTTAGGTCGCTATATCTCGACGACCGACAACGCGAGGGAGTAGTGTAACGGGATGGTTCCTTGTTTGGATTTCGCTTTGGCGAGACGTCCCACTCATGAAACCAAGCAAGTGTCGAAAGTTGAGAGAGGCCTTGAGCACTAGGGACATACTTAGGATTACACTCATTTCGCGTAGGTAGGATAATGCTTAGGCCGTATTATTTTTAGGATGTAAGTTTAGTAGAGTTAGTGGCGCCGAGGTTAGGAGAATGAATTTCGCAGGTTGGGAGGACCCATGTGTGAGTATTACACCGAGGAAAGGAGACCCTTATTGGGAGAGAGTGTTACGTGTAAGACGTTCACTATGGATGTGCAGATGTGCACAGGTTAGAAAGGTGTATGGGCACCTTAGTAAGTTGGTTTATATACCCCCTGAAATAGAAGGGGCGTAGTATATAAATTTGAAGTTTATGCCGAGAGGCACTAAAAATGATGAGTGCAATGTGACGCTATTGGAGTCGCTTTACAATCGTGGTAGTCGTATGGTATACGGTTGGGAACCATTGGGTTAGTATCATTCCCCTTGAGGTAGTAGGATTTGGAGCGATCCTAGGATTGGCGGTGTAGGTCGTATCTGAATTTCGAGGACGAAATTCGGTTGTAAGGGGGGGATTATGTAACAACCCGTCCTTTTGGAGACAATTAAATTCCATAATTAAGTATAAATTGATAATTTGGAGAATTTCTCGAAATAGTAATTTTTTGGATTTTCGAGGATTTAATAATTTTCGATGGGTGTTGTAATTACTTTTGGGATTAAATAGGTCGAAGTATTTTAATTATATGTCGCAGTTGAGTAAAGCGACAAAAGAGGTAAGATTTTAATTGAAAAACCCGTATTAAATTATAAGGGTTAGAATAGTGATTTGCGGTCAAGTACCTCGGATGGGAATTTTGACTGCGCCGTGAGTCTCAAAATGTCCGAGATAGTCGAAAAAGAGTGTCCGATTGTCGAAATTGAGTTTCGGGGAATTTTGGAGTTAAATGGGCTCGTAATTGAGTAAACGAGTCGTTTTTTGGGTTTTAAGGGGTTAAACCATTTTTCTTTTTTTATAAAGAGGGAGAGAGGGAGAAAAGAGAAAGAGAATAAACAAAAAGAGAGAGAAGAGAGAGAGGAGGAGAGAAAAGAGGAGAAAAGGGGAGATTCCGGCCAAACTCCGCGGTATTCGGCTCGAGATCATCGGATTATATCCACGAGGCAAGTTTTTACTTGATTTATTTACTTTTGAGCATAAATCTCATATCGTAGTTTGGTATACATAAACCCTAAAGATTTTGGGTTGGGTTTTCGTGGATAAAACGGGTTTTCGGGAGTTAAAACGAATAAACCTCTAAAATTTCATAATTGGAGAAACTTAGAAATTAATCGAAATAAATTGGTGGTTTAGGGATCTAGGATGTTTATAACCCTTAATATATGTGTATTTGTAGTTGGTTGAGGTTTTAGGACGTTGGGTGAGGCGACAAAATCTTGGGAGAAGCTTTAATGACCGAAACCGTCTCGGAGAAGACGATGAATAGTGACCTACGACTTTCCGAATCGATTCGGACTTGATGCAAATTGATTCAGCTCCTGGTCAAAAAATAAAAAATATATATCTTTTCTATGCGGTCATATGGGCACCAACCGCGTAGTTTTCTGATTTTTTTTGTATTTATAGTGATTTTTCTACGAAAGGCTGCCCGAGATCGAAATCGTTTGTCAGAAATTATTGGAGATAAATATTAGGGGTTCTCAAAAGGATTTTTAGGACCTCTAAAGAATTTGAGGAGATACTAAAACCTTGGGTTTATAGTAATAAATCCGATTTATAATTTAAATGGAGGTTGGATTGATATTTGGGGTATTTTGGAGATTGAAAAAAATCGCCCAAACACTTCCCCTCGAACAGGCCGAATCGATTCGGGTCTTGGCCGAATCGATTCGGGTCTTGGCCGAATAGATTCACCTAAGGGGATCTGTAATTCTGCAGTGGGCCGAATTGATTTGGATATAGACCGAATTGATTCGCCATTAAGGACCTGTTTGCAGAACACTTTCCGAATCGATTCGGATTGAGGGCCGAATCGATTCGCCCACCCGAATCGATTCTTAATTTGGGCGAATCGATTCGCTTTGGTCAGAATGGCCAGTTTTATTCCCTTAAGAGTTTGGGGAGTTAAATTTCGATTTGGGATTTTATATGGGGTTTCCGGTTATGATATTGGGATTCCTAAATTACGGTTTTGAGGGTAATGAAACCTTTAGACGAATGCCTTGGGTTGGTGTAGGGCATAACCCGGGGAACGGACATAGTTAAAGTTCGGGAAAGAATAATCCCTGTCAGTGGGCATTTAGGCCTATATAGCTATGTGTATAAGAAAACATAACTATATCGATTATGGTTATAGGTATATATTCGCTTAGTGAGAAATGGTATAATTGCAGATATACAATAAATCCTTAGATGGGATTTAGGCATGTATTGATTATTAAAGTAAGGAAATGCTTTGGGTTTAGTGTCATGCATATATGAATGCATGATTATGATTCTTTGAGAGAATCTTTGGGATTATTGGTCATCGTTAGATGGTTTGGCAAATTTGGCCATTTATATATATTCGAGGAGGAATATATGGTATATATATATATACTATGTGATTAAAGTATATATGATATGATGTTAATGATTTTGAAAATAAAATATGATTGTTTTCAAAATGGAAAAGAAATGATTTTCATAATTAATAATTTATGGTTACACACCCTCTCTAAATGACATCATAAGGGAAGTTCGCACGTGAGGTGAAGCCCCCTAGCTAGTGAATGCAGGGTGGATATAGTCCTAGGCCATATGAGCGATTATGTTATGTTTTCTGCGATGGTTAGGTAATTCCAGGTGTGGTTATGACTAGCCCGCAAGCATATGGCCGCTTCCCGACGTCTTGCGTTGTAGGTGCCCAGGTGTCGTAATTGATAGGCCCTGGAAGATGATGGTCATTTAGGGGCGCGCACAGTGGGGAAATCTGGATGGGCGGTCTTAGAACGCGTTATATGATATATATATATATAACTGTTTTCAATAATGTGGGACATAATTGGTATTAAAGCAATTTATGATAATAAATTGGCTTTAATTACATTTCCTGGATGGAAGAAGGGAAATGGGATAAATGATTTGGCTTCAATTGCATTTCCTGGATGGAAGAAGGGAAATGGGAGCATATGATATGAAAAGCATTTTTATGATAATAAAACTGGCTTTTAAAAAGTTATATGATATGTTAAAGCAATTCATAATAATGAATTGGCTTTTTTATACATTTCCTGGATATAAGAAGGGAAATGGAAAGTTTTGAGATAATTATGGAAATGAATTCTCATTCCGGGAGATAAATCCGGATATATATATATATATATATATATATATATATATATATATATATATATATATATATATTTAAGTATGAGAACTTTCTACTGTGCATAAAAGTAGTTAAGTAATGAATAAATACTCCAACTTTATTATATTGCTTTAACATATCATATAACTTTGTGCATATTTTATTTCAGTTCAGTTTCATTTCAGCAACACTGTGTGGATGTTTTAATTTTGAAGTTGTTAAAAAGAGTAGTTAAGTAAAATTTTGACGCCAGCCTAATAGGTTATTAGTAATTAAATGGATTTTTGACAGTGATTCTAAGAATGATCCATATGAGACTCCTGTTTTAATTTGATATAGGAGTGATCGCCCGGTATTTTATTAGGCGAGGTGTCACAGGTAGTATATAATGAATTAATATGAACCTTGAGGTAATTGGTCCGCCAATCCTTAAAAGCCATAGTCACCCCAATATTAAATTCATCTCCAGTTATGATAAAAGAGCTTCAAACCTTATGACAATTAGCAATCCCTTTCAAAATGGATATTTAAGAAATTTGGGAAGACCAAGAAAATAAATAAGGTTTGGCTGAACTCCCTATGGGGATTGAGATGAATTATTAGAAGATAAATTTCCTAGAGAATTGAGGAGGAAAATAGATTTCCCCTAAAGATCTAGAGTTGGAAGCAGTGGGAGGTGATGTCTCGCAATACAAAACTTTGGGGATTAAGAAGCTTCCCCGATATGGGTTTACTTGTTCATTGGGGATATTTTTTTTCAAAATTGAAGCAAGCTAGTATAGAGCATTAATAAATTTTAACAAAGGTTGCAAAAGAGTCCTTGACCTATCATGATTTAGGCTCCTAAACATATTAATAAGATCTTTGAAGCTCTTATTCCTAGGCTTAGAGCGATAATAAACATAACAGTTATTGAACTCAAAATTGCCTTTGACATGGCCAATCTCTAAGAAATAGGAATGCAATTTTTAATGTAAAAAATTAGATTATCTCTAATTTTCCAATCACAGATAAAAATAAATAAGACAAAAGAATTTTAAAGTGGTTCAGCCTTGAAAGAATGGCTTACGTTCACTATTTTTGTTATTGCCGACTGTTTGGAATTCTCGATAACCGGTATTACCAAGAAATTCCGAGTCCCCTTTTGATGAAGAGGTTACAAAGTATTTATAGCCTTGAGGCTGTACAAATGAAAGGGGAATGCACTATTCTCTAGTAGACATGTACATCTGTATGATAATAATAAGCATTTAATGCGCAGTCATCCTCTTAATTATCCGAATATGAGTGCTTTGTACGAGATGCAGCTCGGACCGCCTAAGTAGATCGGCATATATGAGTTGCTCGGTACAATAAAGTTCCTCGGAGAACACTTGTTGCTCGGAGCACCTAAGTTGTTCGGGGAGATTCAGCTCCTCAGAGTCAAGGTATTGTTCAAAAAATGTTTGCAGGTACTAGGTAAATTGACACGTGTCTCCACATAATTGATCCACGTCAGCAGACTAAATTTAGTATCAACAGAAGCCCCCAATGTTTCATAGTTTTATGTTGAAGAAAAGTATGGAACATTCCGTTGCCTAAACTTTATGGATTTTAAACAAACGTTGGTTGTTTATAACTTCTTTTTTGAGTGCATAGTATCAGACTTTTAAAGTATTTTCAATTTCCATAACCGCTTCGTTTTTTGTGCCTTTTTTCTTCTTTTTAGCCGCCGGATATTCAATCGTCCGTCCTGGTAATCATTGTTTTTCTCCATTCCCAAGGTAAAGTATTTAAGCGTTGCAGAAAATCCTATCGTCTTTCACTTTTCAATTTCGCGTCTCTAAACTTTTCATTTTCTCTCTTTCTTGTGCGTTCGTTTCTTTCCTTGTTTGTTGTCAACTGGTTCACTCTTCCCCCGTAAGATCTTCTTCCTTATCTTTTATTTTGCTTTGATCATCATGGTTTATGTTGTTGAATCGCTTGACAAATTTTGTTATGAATTTTCAATTCCTTCATGGGTCATTTTGGAGGAACTTTCTGAACCTTCTGATTATTTCTCTTTGGCTGAGGGACATTGGTTCCCCAGTCTCTTTGTGGCCGAATGTGGCTTTTCTTTTCCTCCAAATCCCCTGTGTTTGGAATTCTGTCAATATTTTGACGTTATACCTGCAAAAATAGCTCCTAATACCTGGAGAATAGTTAATGGAGTCCATAGGTTAAACCAAATTCATGGAACCCGTTTAGGAATTCTTGAAATTATGTTTTGCTATAGATGGGTTGTCAGTGATGGTACTTTTTATTTAAAAACTAGGTTTTTAAATAGGGCTTTAGTTGTCAATCTCCCAGATGCCAACAGGGATTACTTCGAGCATGGAGTTGTTATGAAAAATTGGCAACATGCTCCAGTAAATGGAGATGATGTATATCAGGGTCCTAGGTGTCCCCCTTATGGCAATGGAATAAGTTGTTTTTATTTTTTAAAATATTATTTTCTTGGTGTTTGACAAAATGTATCACTGACATTTAACTTTTTATGATTTGCAGTTGACAGTAAAAGAAAATCTCCAAAGGAGACAGAGGTTAATTTAAAGCATTTGAAACTTATCTGGAGCTTGCATTAATCTGTTGCCGATGAACATATTTGATCGGCCTCTTATTTGTTCCAGTACAAGAGCTATAATTCATCTTTTACTGCTCATCCAGTGGTAAGTGACATCGATCAAGTACCAGCTTCTGAAGGTTTCTCCCCTGAATCAAATATTCCCCTCAGTAGTAGAATGAAGAGAAGACGAGCTCCCGCCTTCTTTGACAAATCAGACTCTGCCAATGTGGAGGCCAAGAAAAATAAGTAGGATGTCCCAGAGGAAGGGACAAAAAAAATTGATGCACCCCCTCCAATTACTGCTAAGAAAGTTGCTGATAAGTCCCCTATGGCTCCAAATAAGGCTATGGTTATTTCTCCTCCTAGTGAGGTCATTGTCATATCACCAACCAAGACTTCTTCGGTTGAAAATATTCCTGCTCCTCCGAAGAAGTCAAAGAAAAGTTCCTCGGATAAATTGGCTGAACCTATCTCTCAGCCTTTAACTGCTGGAAGTTATATTCCCACTTTTGTTGCTCCGAGCTCTGCCATGGGCTCTGTGAAGTCTTGGATTATCCCAAAAATCCAAGGTCTTGAAGACACTCTTTCTCGGGATAGGGTCACCACCTTGGCAGCTCAACATATTGCCTCAGTAAGTATTATCAATCTAAGTTTTCACTTTTTACTGATATGTCTTCGTATTGATTAAAAATTATTTCTTTCCTCAGCTGGTAACCTGTTTCAACAGTATTTTGAAAAAGGATGAGGCTATTAAAGCTTCGAGCTCCTTGAGAGGTGTGAAGGAAGCTTTTGTAGGCCTGACTCAGTCCTTAAAGGACTCTCGTCAGAAATATAAAGAAGATAAAGAGGCTTGGGAGAAATAACTCAAGTCCATCGAGCAGGAAAGAGACCGAGCTGTGGAGGCCTCCCAGGAGTTGGAGAGGAAAATGAAAGAATTTGAGAAGAAAAACAACGAGTATGATGAGAAGCTTAAGAATGTTGGAGAGCTTGAGAACAATCTTAAGAAGACTGAAGAGGAAGTTGTTAGACTTCGCGATGTTGATCGTCAGAAGCAGGAGATAGAAGGAAAAATGAAAGCTGTCGAGGAACTTCATACTAAGAGGATTTCCTCAGAAAAGGCAAAAAGAAAAATTGCGATTAAAAAGTCCTTTAGCGCTGGCTGGGAGAAAGGTTGGAACAAAGGCCTAGCTGCCATGTCCTCTCAGATGGAATTTTCTAGCCTTAAATACTTCAGGGACGGATGGGTTGCATCTTTGCAGGAGCTAAAGGTCTCTGAGAGTTCTGAATTGTTTCAGCGTCATGTTCATGGTCCTCCTCCCTCTCATGGAGAAGAAGAAGAGGACGAAGTTGCCTCAAAAGAGTCTTCAATGATAATTGGGGATCATGTCCCTACTGTTGAACTTCGCTTTGAGCATCCCCAGCCAGCCAACATGTCTACCGAACAGCTTTCTATACCCTCCGAGCAACCTACCTCTTCGTCCAAGCCTCCCGAGGAAGTCTTAGGAAGCAAGGAGAAGGTGTAGAGTTGTTTGGACGTTTCTATTTGCTTTTTTGTTAAATTTAATTTTGGGCTATGTACTTCTTTTCGTGATGTAATAAAATTTGAAGTTTCGGTTTTTCATATTAACTCTCTTCTTCTTGCTCTGCCCTTATCATTATTGATTCCTGTTTATGGCTTCTCTTTGCTAGTTTATGGCCAGGATGGAATTATTGTCAGCTCATGATACATAATTATTGAAAAAATACAATGACTACTTCAAAGCTGGTCATGCAGATCTGAATAAAGCTTAAATCATCGACCTCCTTGGTCCAGATACTTCTGAACGAGCATTTGAAGCCTATCAATATTTGAAGTGCCTGCTCGACCGTGCAGTTGCCAATAATATGGCATATTATGAGATGATTGAAGATCTCCAGGGTACCATTGAGGAGCTCCAACAACAATACAAGGAATCTTCTGCCCTTTTACATCAGGAGTATGAGAAAAAATATCAGCAACTAAATGCTGACAAAGGATATGATAAGTTCATCGCTGTTTACGAGAAGAAAGAAAAAATTCTAAGGGTTGAGGTCGAGGAGCATAGGCAGATCGCTAAACTATTGGAGAAGGAAAATAATGTTTTGAGAGAAAAGATATCCCAATTGAAATCTGCAGCATCTTCTTCGGGAGCCTTGGTCCCTGTCAACGACGAAGGTTTCTCTTTCTTGGAGGTCGAAAATGCCAATTTGAGAGATGAATTGGAAACCTTAAAGAGGACTGGACCCTCTACCTCTTCTCGTGGACGAGCAAGAGCTTCTCGGGGATGAGCAAGGGCTGCTCGGGTTACTGTTAAAGAAACTAGAACGCAGGAAGCCTTGGAAAATTAGGCCTTCTAGTTGATGGCGAAGAATCAAGCGTTAACAGAGATGCCCAAGAAGATTCTGAACCTCGACGAGCAACTTTTTGCACAAAGCTCTGCCTTGGAAAATAAAACAAATCTGGTGAAGAATCTTCACGAGCAGCTAGAGAGGTTGACCTACCAGTTCCATAAACAGCCCAGAGAGTTTTGGATGGCTGGTTACAATGAAGCCCTCTACCATCTAGATGATCGGATCCAGAATTCAAATAACGAGGTTTACAAGCAAGGATGGCTGAATGCACTGTGGGTGTTAAAGTTGGAGTAGGGCCATTATCTGTGGGATTACTATGACCCTGGATTACTCGAGTTGCCCGTGCCACCTTTTAAACTTGATATGAGCAGGATTCCTACTCGGGAAATTCCTCAATGCTTAATCTCCAAGTATCTCGGCGACTACAGTCTTCATTCTAATTTTGAGATATCTCACCTGGAGCACTTACTTGATCGGCTATCTGTGATGAATGTCAGGATGCTTTGAGATCTGAACTTCATAAATTCTCCTTACTCTTTAGATGATCCTCCTGCTGCAGTAGAACCTGTTTCAAAGGCAGAGGGAAAGAAACCAATAGAATAGGAATTTTATGGTTTTTTCTTTTTTCAGCATATGTAATCCTTCTCGATTTGAATGAAAATTTTTGGTCCTTTGTCATTTCATTTTATTCTAAGTAATTTGCAGAATGTCTTTGTCATTTAATTTTCTTCTAAGTAATTTGCAGAATGTCTTTGCTTGTTGGTTGGTAAGTATATATATGTTTATGACATACTTATCTTATTGTAATGATTTTTTAATACTAAGCAATATAACAACTTACATTCCATGGTAGTGCTTAATTTAAACAGCTGTTCCCGACCAACCGGAGTTGGTGGATTTTTATTCCCGACCAATCGGAGTTGGTGGTTTTTTATTCCCGGCCAACCGGAGTTGGTGGATTTTTATTCCCGACCAACCGGAGTTGGTGGATTTTTATTCCCGACCAACCCGAGTTGGTGGATTTTTATTCCCGACCAACCGGAGTTGGTGGATTTTTATTCTGGACTTGATGCGTAGTGTGTAGCAGTAGTATTCCGAAAAATTTCAACAAAAGGAAAGAATTGGGTAAAACATCCAGAATTTTATTCATATTGAAGAAAACTGCATTACATAGGTATTTTAACTACTGATAATATTTGCGTAGATGCTCTGCATTCCATGCGTTCTTAAACTCTTCTCCCTCCAAGGTTTCAATTCGACATGTTCCCGGTCGAACAACCTCTGTTACTCTGTAGGGTCCATGCCAGTTAGCTTCTAATTTATTGTGCTTTTGAATTACTTTCTTTAGCACATAGTCTCCTTCCTTCAGATCGCACTTCTTTACCCTCTTGTTGTAAAACAGAGCTGTTCGTTGTTGGTATGAAGCATTCCTGATTGCTGCTTCTTCTCTAACTTCCTCGAGCATATCCAAGTCTAATCTTCTCATCAAATCACTGATAGGAGAATTGAAATTCAGTATTCTGTGTGTGAGAAAACCCAATTCAGCTGGTATGATGGCTTCACTCCCAAATACTTGCATGTATGGAGATTCTCCTGTTGCTGCTCGCGGTGTTGTACAATAAGCCCACAGTACAGAATGTAGCTCATTAATCCAATTTTCCTTTGCATCATCCAGTCATTTTTTCAAACCATTCATCAGCGTTCTGTTTGTCACCTCAGTTTGTTCATTGCTCTGGGGATGGCCTGGTGCAGAGCGGGTTTTCAATATGTTCGACTGATGATAATATGCAGCAAACTCCTCGTTGTTAAATTGGGTTCCATGATCAGTAATGAATGCATGGGGAAGACCATATCTACAAATGATATTCTTCCAAATAAATTGATACACCTTATCATATGTCATATCAATAAGAGGCTCAACTTCCACCCACTTAGTAAAGTAATCCACCGCGATCACGAGATATTTAAATCTTCCCCTGGTCGTTGGAAGTGGCCCGACCAAGTCTATTCCCCACATGGAAAATGGCCAAGGGTAAGTAATGGGCGTTAACAATGCTTGGGGAGTTCTTCGGATAGAAGAGAAGCATTGACATTTGTCATATTTTTTGGCATAGGCTATACAATCAGCTCTTATTGTTGGCCAATAGTATCCTTGCGTCATTATTCTTTGCAAAAGCGTCCGACCTGCTACATGGGCTCCACAGGACCTTTCATGGACCTCTTCAATCACGTCTTTCACCTCAGAGGGATGCACACATCTTTGCAAACCTGCTATAATTCCTCATCTATATAGAATACCATTTGTCAATACATAATGAGCAACTTTAAACTTTAGTTTCTTGACTGTGAGTTTATCAGTTGGCAAAGCCCCTTCTTCAATATATGCCCTGATGGGATCCATCCAAGATGGTCCTAAATCAAGGGTAATAAAGTTTATCATCAGATCTTCGTCTATGCTCCGACTAGCCAAGACTTCTATTGGAATTGTTCTTCTTAGCTCAGTGCGTAATGCTGAGGCTAACCGAGCTAAGGCATCTGCTCTTGCATTCTCCAATCTTGGTATTCTAATTATCTGTACTGCAATCAGGCTTGATAAAATCTCTATTGCTTTTGCATGATACTTGATCATTATTTCTCCTTTGGTTGCATATAACCCCAGCATTTGATTTACGATCAATTGTGAATCCCTGAATACGATAACCTGCTCAGCCTTCATGGTATTTGCCAAAACAAGACCAACAATCATTGCTTCATATTCAGCTTCATTGTTAGAAGCTTTAAATTGAAAGCGCAGAGCATATTCCACATTGATCTCATCTGGGCTGTTCAAAATAATCCCTGCTCTACTGCCTGTAGTACACGAAGAACCATCTACATACAAATTCCATACAGATATCTCATTATCAAACTCTTGATCGGACATAATTCCTCGGTGGAATATTTGACGCTTCCTTATATCCTCCTCCAGCACTTCTTGCTGCTCGTCGACTATATCATTTTTCTTGTTGGCCGACTTAAGCTGGTCGGAGTTTAAATTTGATGATCCTGTAACATCCACAGGTTTGTCGGTATTCAACTCTTCGGGGTGTCAGGATAGGTGAATTCCGCTATAAAATCTGCTACTGCTTGCCCTTTAAGCGACGATCTAGGCTCATAAACTATGTCATATTCACCAAGTTCTACTGCCCAGTACATCAATCTCCCTGATTTTTTTGGTTTATGAAGAGCTTGCCTCAATGGCATATCTGTATACACAACTATGGTATGAGCTTGGAAATACGGCCTCATTCTTCTACTTGCTTCGATCAACGCTAGTGCCAACTTTTCTAGTCTTGGATATCTGATCTCTGCTCCTCGGAAGGCCTTGCTAGTGTAATAGATTGGTTTTTTCACTCCATCCTCCACTCTTATCAGTGCCGAGCTTACTGCATTTTCTGAGACTGCCAGATACAAATAGTCTTTCTCCCATCACTGGCCTGGATAACAATAGAGGTGCTCCCAGGTATTTCTTCAATTCTTGAAAGGCCTTCTCACATTCATCGTTCCATTCAAAAGTTTTCAGAGTGTTTTGAAGAATGGGATGCATCTATCAGTTGCTCGTGACACAAATCTATTAAGTGCTGCAACTCGCCCTGTGAGACTTTGCACTTCCTTCTTCATCGTTGGAGATCTTAGCCCTAATAGAGCCTTGATCTTTTCAGGGTTTTCTTCAATACCTCATTGATTGACAATATATCCGAGAAACATGCCTTTTCGTACTCTGAATGTGCACTTGGTAGGGTTCAACTTCATTTGATATTTATCTAATTGATCAAAGGTCTGGCCCAGGTCAATTAGATGATCAGCAGCTTTCTTGCTCTTCGTCAGCATATCATCAACATAAACCTCCATATTGTGACTGATTTGCTCTACAAACACCTTATTCATCAGCCGCTGATATGTTTCACCTGCATTTTTTAAACCAAAAGGCATAACATTATAACAATAAGTTCCCCTCGGGGTAATAAAAGAGGTACTCTTCCTATCTTTAGGCTTCATTTTAATCTGGTTATAACCGGAATAAGCATCCATAAAACTTAATAGTTCGTGCCCCAAGGTAGCATCCACTAGTTGATCAATTTGGGGTAAAGGAAAATGATCATTTGGGCATGCCTTGTTGAGGTCGGTGAAATCTACACACATCATCCATTTGTTATTCTTCTTCTTTACCATCACCACATTAGCTAGCCAATCAGGATATTTGACATCTTCAATAAAGCAGGTTTTCTGAAGCTTCTCGACCTCTTCTTGTATTGCTTGATTCTTTTCAGGGCTGAATACTCTTCGTCGTTATTTCACTGGCTTAATTTCCTTGTTCACATTGAGCTCGTGACACAGGAAATTTGGGTATATCCCTGGCATATCTTCGTGACTCCATGCAAAAGTCTGTTTCCTACTTCTTAGAAATGCGATCAGCTCTTGCTTTATTGACCCATCTAGTGACGCACCAATTTGAGTTGTTATTTCTAGGTGTTTATCGTCCAGAATGACATTTTCAGTAGCTTCCACCACCTGGCCTTTTACGAGCCGCGACTCGTCTCTAGGATCTAATGTTTCAATTTCTGCACCTTCATCCACTTGATAGGTAGTAGTATTTTTCCTAGATTCTTCCAGTTCTTCCTGTTCGGCAGATGAATAGTAGCATTCCCTAGCTACTTTTTGGTCACCTTTCACTATTCCTACTCCAAAATTGGTTGGAAATTTTAGGCATTGATGTACAGTAGATGGTACTGCTTCGAACTTCTTTAAAACTACTCTTCCCAAGATGATATTATAAGCTGATTGGACATTTTTATCCATTACGAAGAAGCACACTCTTTCTGTTCGACAAGCAGGCCATGTACCGATGAACATATCCAATTTGATCGTCCCAAGTGGAAAAACTTTCTCGCCAGCAAAATCGAGGAGCCTGTGATAAGGCTCCAATTGAGACAACTTTAGATTTAAGCTGTCAAAGCATGAGTAGAACATGTTATCCATCGAGCTACCATTATCCAACAGTACTCTTGAGATCATTACTTCCTTCATCCTCATTTTGATCACCAATGGATCATCATGAGGATATAGCACTCCTGCGAGGTCGTTCTTGGAGAAATCGATGACCATTTTTTCTTTGTTTACCTTCCTCGGGCGATCATCCTCAGCTAGATTTATTCGTTGAATGTAGGAACAAGCTTGAGCCTCATTGAGGTAAGCTTTCCTCTCTGCAGTAAGGTCTCCACCTCCTGCATCTCCACCTGTAATAACATTACAATCAAATGATCCAAAATGAATTGAAAATACCTCACGTTCTGGCTGTCTTGGTCTTTTGGGGAGATCAGGGTCCTCTTCTGGATCATCTTCATGATCTCTTTTCTTATCTTCTTTTGCTCGATGAGGAGATCTAGACCTCTGTCTTGCTCGGTCGTTATTTTTTTCATTATTTCTATGATCAACATACTTGGCCAGCTTACCTCATCTGATGAGTGCTTCAATTTTGTTCTGAAGAGCTATGTAATTTTTGGTCGTATGACCATGGTCTTTATGGAACTCACAATATTTGGTCTTATTCCTCTTGTCAGAATCTGTCTTCATTTTCTCTGGCTAGTTTAGCTCCTCACTGTTCTTGATTTCTTCCAAAACGTGGTTTATGTCTACTTTCAAAGGCGTATAATTTCCAAATTTCTTCAACAGTTCCCATGATGGCTTTGCTTTTGACTATTTGTTACCACCATTATTCTTATGCTCTTTCTTTTCAGCCTTATCAACTTCCACCTTGGTATCTTTGGTGTCCATATTCTTCTTCGCAGCCATAGCCTCCTCGGCGTTCATAATCTTTGCTGCTTTTGCCATTAGTTCTGCCATGGTTCTAGGCCGATCTTTGGCTAGAGTGTAGTACAATTTATCTGGCAACAGTCCGCTCATCAGAGCAGTAATTGTTGTCTTTTCCTCATAATCAATAACTTCTAGCTTCTCGTTATTGAAACGAGTTATATAATCCCTGGTGCTCTCACCAGCTTTTTGCCTAACACTTAACAAGTGTGCTACTCGTTTAACTGGTTTTTCTCCAAAACAGAAATTTCCAATAAAGAGCTCGGCAGTTAAAAGAAAGTTGAAATCTTCCCCCGAGGAAGATTATTGTACCATATTTGAGCAGATCCGGTAAGAGTTCCCGAAAATGCCCTGCATCTCATCTCATCTGGCACGACATAGATATCGGCAACAGCTTGGTATTGTTCTATATGAAGGACAGGGTCAGTTTTTCCATCATATTTAGGAGTCACAACAGGTCCTTTGAACTTTGATGGTGTAGGAAAATCCACAATTGCCTGGATAAAAGGTGTCCCTTGGACAAAAGTTCTTTGTATAGGATTCTTGGCCTTAGCCATTTCCCCTAGTCTATCCTCCAACCTTTGAATAGAGCCTTTCCACGCATCATTTCCCTCCTCGGGCCTGTTGGTCCGAGCAATTGATCTTGTTGAATTTGCTTCCTGGGATCTTTCATTACGAGCAGTTGGTCGTGATTGGGCAGAACCCTCCCTTAGATCGAATGGTCGTTGAACGTTCCTCGGTACAATCCTAGGGGGACTTCTATTCCTCCTAGGACCCAAACGATCAAAAGGAGAGACTCTACTCAACCTTTCAAGAGCACTTGTTCTTTCTGGAGATAGAGTGATGTTTTGTTGAGTGTCTGTAGCTCGTACCGAGGAAGTACGCCCAGGCTGATAAGAAGGATCATGAGATCTCTTAGTACGATATGAATCGGTGAGTCTGGATCAAGATTACTCTGAGAGTAACGTTCTCCTAGTAGGTAATCGGGTATTTCTTTGAACGCTTCGTTGTCCTGAATGAGTAGATACTCCACCCTGGACAGTTTGTATGAGTTGCCGCATAGTTTCTTGCATGGCCGTCTGGCCCTGGGCCAAATTAGCCATTATTCCAGCCAGATCTTGGATATTTGGAGGAACGGATGGATTTGGGAGGTTTCCAGTGTTTCGATTACTGGATTCAGGATTATCAGCCATTGGTGATGAATTATTTTGGTGAAAAACGATAATTACAGTCGCTTCCCACAGACGGCGTCAATCTGTTAATGTAAAAAAATAGATTATCTCTAATTTTCCAATCACAGATAAAAATAAATAAGACAAAAGAATTTTAAAGTGATCCAGCTGTTGATGTAAAAAATTAGATCATATCTAATTATTTAATCATAGATAAAATAAATGAGATAAAGAAATTTTAAAGTGGTTCAGCCTTATAAGAATGGCCTACATCCACTGTTATGTTATTGCTGACTGTTTGGGAATTCTCGATTACAAGTTCTATCAAGAAATTCCGGTCCCCTTACAATGAGGATTGTACAATGTATTTATAGCCCTGAGGCTGTAATGTGAAAGGGTAATACATTCAATGCTGTACATGTGAAAGGGTAATACATTCAATGCCCTTTAAGCATATACATCTGAATGATAAGCATTTAATGAACAGTCAAACTGTTGGTTATCCTGCTATTAGTGCTTTGTTCGAGGTGCAGCTCGGACCGTCTAAGCTGCTCGGTACTCAAGAGTTCATCGGTACTCAAAAGTTCCTCATAGAGTTCTTATTCCTCGGAGCGTCTGAGTTCCTCGGGGAAGCAGTGTTCCTCGTTGTAGTATGGTTTCTCGGAGCGTCTGAGTTCCTCGGAAGTGTTTGTTGTTGCCACGTAGATTGCCACGTGCCTTCATTCAATTGGGCTATGTCAGCAGACTAAATTTGGTATCAACAGAAGCCCTCAATGTTTCATAGTTCGAAATTTGAGGAGTGTGGAACATTCTTTCTCGGAATATGGTAGTTTTAAATGGTCCTCCTGATTTTTAGGAGTGTTTCCTTTGTATTTATTTTTCCTTCCAAATTCGTAGAATTAGGCTTTTTTGAATTTTTATAACCGCCTCGATCTCCGCGTACTTTTTGTCCTTCTAGCCGCCGGTAGCGTAATCGTTTCTTTTTGTAATCATTAACTTTACCGTTTCCCAAGGCAGGGTATTTAAGCGTCACAGACAATCCCATCGTCTTTTACTTTTTCAAATTTGTATCTTCGAATTTTCCATTGTCTTACTCTCTTGTGCGTTCATCCTTTCCATCGTTCGTTGTCAACAGATCCACTCTTTTTCTGTAATATCTTCTTCTTCCTTCTTCTTCATTTCCTTTATTCATCATGGTTTACCTTGTTGAATCTCTTGATAACTTTCGTTCTGATTTTTCTATTCCTTCATGGGTTGTTCTGGAGGAACTTTCTGAACCTTCCGATTATTTTCGTTTGACTGAGGGACATTTGTTCCCCAGTCTCTTTATTGCTGAGTGTGGATTTTCTTTTCCGCCAAATCCTTTATGTCTGGTCAGTATTTTGACGTTATTCCTGCAAGAATAGCCCCCAATACATGGAGAATAGTTAATGGGGTTCATAGACTAAATCAAATTCATGGAACTCGCATAGGAAGTCCAGAAATCATGTTTTGTTATAGATGGGCTGTTGGTGATAATACTTTTTATTTAAAAACTAGATTTTTAAATAGGGCTTTAGTGGTTAATCTCCCGGATGCCAATAGGGACTATTTTGAGCACGGGGTTGTTATAAAAAATTGGCAACATGCTCCTCTATCTGGAGATGAAGTGTATCAGGGTCCCAGACGCCTCCCTTATGGCAATGGGATAGGTTATTTTTATTTCATTTTATTTATTTTGAAATTATGCTTCCTTTATGTTTGATAAAATGTGTCACTGATATTTTAATGTTTATTTATTTGCAGTTGACAACAAAAGAAAGTGTCCAAAAGAGGCAGACGTTAATATAAGGCACTTAAAACTTATCTGGAGTTTGCATCAGACTGTTGCCGACGAGCACATTAGGTCAGCTTCATATCTGCTGCAGTACAAGAGTTACACTTCCTCTTTCACTGCTCATCCGGTGATAAGCGAAGTAGAACCAGTACCCGCTTCTACCAGTTCTTCGCCTGAGTCACACGTTCCTTTAAGTGAAGGGATGAAGAAAAGAAGACCTCCTACTCTCTTCGAGAAACCTGCCTCTACTGCTGGAGAGGCAAAAAGAAGTAAACATGATGTCCCAGAAGGGACAAAGAAAATTGATGCACCTTCCTTGGCTGCCCCTGTAAAGGTTGTCGAGAAGCCCCCAGTGGCCCCGAGCAAGGCTGCTGCTCCAGGTGAGGTGATTGTCATATCACCGACCAAGAGTTCTTCCTTGGTCAAAACTATTCCTGTTCCCTCGAGGAAGCTGAAGAAAAGCTCCTCGATCAAGTTGGCTGAAACCAGCTCTCAGCCCCCAACTACTGGAACTCGTGTTCCTACTTTTGTTCCCCCGAGCTCTGCCATGAGCTCGGTGAAGACTTGGATCATTCCCGAGATCCAGGGTATTGAAGAGAACCTTTCTCGGGACATGGTTACCTCATTGGCTGCTCGCTATATTGCTTCTGTAAGTCTTGTTGTTTTGAACTTTTCATCTTTCCCTTGTTATATCTATCTCTGACTTGCTTTCATTTTCTTTTCACAGTTGGTGAGCTGCTTTAATACAATTTTGAAGAAAGATGAAGCTATTAAAGCTTCAAGCTCCTCATCTGGTGTGGAGGAAGCTCTGATGGGTCTGACGCGGTCTTTGGAAGATTCTCGTCAGAAGCATGATGCTGACAAGGCTGCTTGGGAGAAGAAACTTACCTCAACCGAGCAGGAGAAGGCTCAAGTTGTTGAAGTCTCCAAGGGGTTGGAGAAGAAAATAAAGGACTTGGAAGAGAAAAATAAAGAGCTCGACAAGAAGCTCAAAAATGCTGGAGAGCTTGAGAATAAACTCAAGGTTGCTGAGGAAGAATTAATCCAACTTCGCGAAATAAGTCGCCAGAAAGAAGAAGTTGAGAATAAACTGAAGACTGCTGAAAATCTTCTGTCCGAGAAGCTTTCCTCGGAGAAGTTAAAGAGGAAATTGGCTGTGAAGAAGTCTTTCAGCGCTGGCTGGGATAAAGGGTGGAACAAGGGTTTGGCTGCCATGATGTGGCAAGTAGAATATGACAGCCTTAAATACTTTAGAGATGGGTGGGTCGCTGCTCTATAGGAGATGAAGGTTGAGGAAAATTCCGAACTCTTTCAGCGACACATCCCTGGTCCCCCTCCAACTCCTGAAGACGAAGAAGAGGACGAAACTGCCTCCGAAGAGTCTTCCAAGGTGATGGGAGATTAAGTTTCTCATCCCCATCCATCCAGCCTACTAACGAGGAACTTCAGCAACTTACTACTTCATCCGAGCAACTGCCAGGGCTCCCCAAGGAACTTTCTGTTCCCTCCGAGCAACCTACCTCCTCGTCCCAGCCTCCGGAGAAAGTTTTGAGAGACAAGGAAAATGTGTAGAGTTGTTCGAGTTTCTCTCTATATTTTTCTTTGTCAAATGTAACTTCTGAACATGTAACTCTGAACCTTGTACTTCTGACCTTTGTAATGTAATAAAATTTAAACTTTTGCTTATGCATACTGTTGATTCTCTTCTTCATGCTCTGTTTTGATTATTGCTTTTTCTTTCTCTACTAGTTTCTGGCCAGGATGGAATTACTGTCTGCTCATGATACAAAGCTGTTGCGTCAATGCAATAAATATTTTAAGGCTGGTCACACAGATCTGAGTGCAGTACAAATCATCGACATCCTCGGCCAAGATGCTTCGGAACAGGCAATTGAGGCCTACCAATACTTGAAGTGTCTGCTTGATCGTGCGGTGGCCAATAATATAGCTTATTATGATATGATTGAGGATCTCCAAGGCACTCTTGAAGACCTTCAGCAACAATATAAGGAATCCACTGCCCTCTTGCACGAGGGGTATGAGAAGAAGTATCAGCAAATTATTACCGACAAGGGATACGAGAAGCATTTTGTTGCTTACGACGTGCGAGAGAGAACGTTGAAGGCTGAGGTCGAAGAGCACAGGCAAATAGCCGAGTTGTTGGAGCAAGAGAATAATAACTTGCAAAGAGATGTATCTAAATTAAAATCTATTGCCTCCACCTCAAATGCTTTGGTCCCAGTGACTAACGAGGGATTCTCATTCTTGGAGGTCGAGAACGCCAACCTGAGGGATGAGTTGGAAACCTTGAAAAGGTCTGGCCCTTCTACACCTTCTCGTGGACGAGCAAAATCTCCTCGGGGACGAGCAAGAGCAGCTCGAATTCCTGTCGAGGAACAGAGGACTCAATCTGCTTTAGATAACCAGGCCTTCCAGCTGATGGCGAAGAACCAGGCATTGGCTGAGATGTCTAAGAAAATCAGGGACCTGGAAGAGAAGCTTTCTGCGCAGAAGTCTGTCTTGGAGAATAAAGAACTCTTCATCAAAAATCTCCACGAACAGCTGTAAATATTGACATATCAATTCCACAAGCAGCCCAGGGAGTTCTGGATGGCTGGCTACAACGAGGCTCTCTACCACTTGGACGATCGTATCCAAAATGCCAATAATGAGGGCTACAAACAGGGCTGGTTGAATGCCTTATGTGTGCTGTAATTGGAACAGGGTCATTACCTGTGGGATTACCACAATCCTGGGCTGCTCGACCTTCCAGTGCCACCATTCAAGCTCGACATGAGTTGGATCCCTACTCGGGCCATCCCTCAATGCTTAATTTCCAAATATCTCGGCGACTACAATCTCCATTCAAATGTCGAGATATCTCATCCAGAGCACCTCCTAGATCGACCATCCGTGATGAATATCAGGATGTTAAAAGATCTTAACTTCATAAATTCTCCTCTTGCTTTAAATGATCCGCCTGCTGGCGAGGAACCTGTTTCAAAAGTAGAGAGGAAAAAACCAATAGAATAGGAATATTAATGTAATAAATTTGTATTTCATTCCTAATGTATTTTGTTCTACATTTAATGAAATAATTTTATTTGCAAATCTTGACTGCTATTGTTTTGTAACACTTTACATCTGTGCATGTGTACCTGTTAAAAAGATAACAATATTGTGTTATTTTTCAACCAACTTATTGTCGAGTAGTTTGAATTTGTGGTAGTCATTTGGCAAAAATGATGTTTTGTTTCTCGACCAACTTAGTAATAAAGTTATGAGTATCAAAAATTTTGCTCGATCACTTTCTCGTATTCATAAAATGTTTCCGACCAACCAAGGTCGGTAAATTTTCCTTTTTTGACCAACTACAGTTAGTGGGTTTTTATTTCCGACCAGCCATAGTTAGTGGATTTTTCCTCTACGAGCAACTTTGGTACTTTCTGGAATAATTTTACCTCCCGACCAACTTTAGTTGGCGTTTTCGAGAATATATTTACTTCCTAACCAACATAAGTTGGCATTTTTAGGAATACTTTTACTTCCCGAGGAATACATAGTTTTACTTCCCGTAGGAATACATTTACTTCCTAACCAACCTAAGTTGGCATTTTTAGGAATACATAGTTTTACTTCCCGTAGGAATACATTTACTTCCTAACCAACATAAGTTGGCATTTTTAGGAATACATAGTTTTACTTCCCGTAGGAATACATTTACTTCCTAACCAACATAAGTTGGCATTTTTAGGAATACATAGTTTTACTTCCCGTAGGAATACATTTACTTCCTAACCAACATAAGTTGGCATTTTTAGGAATACATAGTTTTACTTCCCGTAGAAATACATAGTTTTACTTCCCGTAGGAATACATTTGTTTCCCGACCAACCTTAGTTGGCATTTTCGGGTTTCCCGACCAACCTTAGTTGGTGTTTTCGAGAATAAATTTGAGTAGTCCGAGCTTTGTCGAGTAGTGTGTAGCACTAGTATTCCCCAAAAAACTTTCAATAAAAGGAGAGAATTTGGCAGAATATCTTCATTTTATTCATGCTGACGGAACTGCGTTACATGAGAATATACATCATTGATAATACTTGTGCAGGTGCTCTGCGTTCCATGCATTCTTAAACTCCTCCCCCTCTAAAGTTGCTATTCGGTAAGTTCCTGGTCGAAAAACTTCTGTAACTCGGTATGGTCCATGCCAGTTTTCCTCCAGTTTGTTGTGCTTTTGAATCACTTTCTTTAGCATATAATCTCCTTCTTTCAGGTCGCACTTCTTCACCCTCTTATTGTAGAACAAAGCTGTTCGTGTTGGTATGCAGCATTCCTGATGGCTGCTTCTTCTCTAACTTCCTCGAGCATGTCTAAATCTAATCTTCTCATTAAGTCGCTGACAGGGGAATTAAAATTCAGTACCCTGTGTGTTGGGAGGCCCAACTCGGCAGGTATATCAGCTTCACTTCCAAATGCTAGCATATATGGAGATTCCCCTGTTGCTACTCGGGGAGTAGTTCGGTAAGCCCAAAGTACTGATTGTAGCTCGTTGATCCAATTTGCTTTCGCATCATCCAGTCTTTTCTTCAAGCCATTCAGCAACGTTCTGTTTGTCACTTCAGTTTGTCCATTGCTTTGAGGATGGCCTGGTGCCGAGTGGACCTTCAAGATATTTGACTGATGACAATAGGCAGCGAACTCCTCATTATCAAATTATGTTCCATGGTCTGTGATGAAGGCATGAGGAAGACCATATCGACAAATGATGTTCTTCCAAATAAATTGGTACACCTTGTCGTACGTCATATCAATGAGAGGCTCAGCTTCTACCCACTTAGTAAAATAATCCACTGCGACGATGAGGTATTTGAATCTTCCTCTAGTCGTTGGCAGTGGCCCGACCAAATCTATTCCCCACATGGAAAATGGCCAAGGGGAAGTGATGGGTGTCAATAATGCTTGTGGAGTTCTTCGGATGGAGGAAAAGCGCTGGCACTTGTCACATTTCTTGGCATAGGCTATACAATCAGCCCTCATCGTCGGCCAGTAGTATCCCTGCGTCACCACCCTTTGCAAAAGCGTCCGACCTGCTACATGGGCTCCACATGACCCTTCATGGATCTCTTCAATCAATTCTTTCACCTCGGAGGGATGTACACATCTTTGCAAACCTGCTATAATTCCTCGTCTATATAGAATACCGTTAGTTAATACATACCGAGCAACTTTAAACTTCAATTTCTTGGCTGCGAGCTTGTCAATTGGTAATTCTCCCTCCTCAATATATGCCCTGATGGGATCCATCCAAGATGATCCTAAATCAAGGGTAATAAAATTCGTCATCAAATCTTCGCCTATGCTTCGACTAGCCAACACTTCAATTGGGATTGTTCTTCGTAGCTCGATACGAGTAGCTGATGCTAATCGAGCTAGGGCGTCTGCTCTTGCATTCTCCATTCTTGGTATTCTGACCAGCTGAATAGCAGCAAATTCTGATACCAACTCCATCACCTTTGCATGATACTTGATCATTAATTCTCCTTTGGCTGCATATATTCCCAATATTTGATTTACGATCAATTGAGAATCACTGAAGACAATAACCTGCCGCGCCTCCATAATTTTTGCCAAATTAAGACCTGCAATCATGGCCTCATACTCAACCTCATTATTGGAAGCTTTGAATTTGAATCGTAGGGCGTATTCCATGTCGACCTCGTCCGGGCTATTCAAAACGATCCCTGCCCCACTGCCTGTTGTGCAAGATGAGCCATCTACATATAGCCTCCATATAGGTAACTCGTCTTCAAATTTCTGATCTGACAGAGTTCCTCGGTGAAATATTTATTGCTTCCTTTCATCCTCCCCTGATATTTCTTTCTCTTCGTCGATCATCTTTTCTTGCCCTTTTACCAACCTAAGTTGGTCTGGGCTCGAATTTGATGATCCTGCAACATCTACTTGACCTTTTACTAACCTAAGTTGGTCTGAGCTTGTGTTTGATGATCCTGTAACATCCACAGGTTTATCAACGAGCAACTTTTTCTCCTCAGGGGTATCAGGATAGGTGAACTCTGCTATAAAATCTACTACAGCTTTCCCTTTTAGCGATGATCTGGGTTCATAAACTATATCATATTCACCAAGTTCTATTGCCCAGTACATCAATCTCCCTGATTTTTCTGGTTTATAAAAGGCTTGCCTCAACGGCATATCAGTATATACGACTATAGTATGAGCCTGGAAGTATGGCCTCATTCTCCTACTCGCCTCAGTCAGCGTCAGTGCCAACTTTTCCAGCCTTGGATATCTGATCTCTGCTCCTCGAAAAGCCTTACTTGTGTAGTAGATTGGTTTTTGTACTCCATTCTCCACTCTTATCAATGCCGAACTAACTGCATTCTCGGACACTGCCAGATATAAGTATAATTTTTCCCCCATCACTGGCCTGGATAGCAGTGGTGGTGCTCCCAAGTATTTCTTCAAGTCTTAAAAAGCCTTCTCACATTCATCATTCCACTCAAAAGTCTTTCGGAGTGTCTTGAAGAATGGGAGACATCGATCAGTTGCTCGCGATACAAATCTGTTGAGTGCTGCTACTCGTCCTGTAAGACTTTGCACCTCTTTCTTCGTCGTTGGAGATCGCAGCCCTAATAGAACTTTGATCTTTTTAGGATTTGCCTCAATGCCTCGTTGATTGACAATGTACCCGAGAAACATGCCTTCTCGTACTCCAAATATACACTTCGTCGGGTTCAACTTCATTTTATATTTATCCAGTTGATCAAAAGTCTGACTTAAGTCAACTAGATGATCGGCAACTTTCTTGCTCTTTGTCAGCATATCGTCAACATAGACTTCCATATTGCAACTGATTTGTTCAGCAAAGACCTTGTTCATCAGCCGCTGATATGTCGCACCTGCATTTTTCAAACCAAAAGGCATAACATTATAACAATAAGTTCCCCAGGGGTAATGAAAGAAGTACTCTCCCTGTCTTCAGGTTTCATTTTAATCTGATTGTAACCAAAATAAGCATCCATGAAGCTCAGCAGCTCGTGTCCCAATGTAGCATCGACTAGTTGATCAATATGGGGCAACGGAAAGTGATCCTTTGGACATGCTTTGTTGAGGTCGGTGAAGTCTACACACATCCTCCATTTGTTGTTCTTATTTTTTACCATCACCACATTTGCTAACCAATCTGGATATTTAACATCTTCAATGAAGCAAGCTTTCTGGAGCTTCTCGACTTCCTCCTGTATAGCTTGGTTCTTCTTGGGGCTGAACACTCTTCTTCTCTGCTTCACTGGCTTGATCTCCTTATCACATTGAGTTCGTGACATAAGAAATTTGGATCTATCCCGGGCATATCCTCATGACTCCACGCAAAGGTTTGCTTTCTGCTTCTTAGGAAAGTTATCAATTCCTATTTTAGTGAGGCTTCCAACGACGAACCTACTTGAGTAGTTCGTTCAGGGTGCTCGTCGTCCAGAATGATGTTTTCAGTAGCTTCCACCACTTGTCCCTTCACGAGTTGCGACTCATCTCTAGGATCCAGTGTTTCAATTTCAGCACCTTCATCCACTTGATAGGTAGTAGTCTTTTTCCTTGATTCCTCCATTTCCTCTTGCTCGGCGGATGAATAATAGCATTCCCGAGCTACTTTCTGATCACCTTTCACAACTCCTACTCCAAAATTTGTTGGAAATTTTAGGCATTGATGTACCGTAGATGGTACAGCCTCGAACTTCTTCAATCCTACTCTTCCCATGATGATATTGTATGATGATTGAACATTCTTATCCATCACGAAGAAACGTATTCTTTCTGTTCGACAAGCAGGCCACGTACCAATGAATATATCCAATTTGATCGTCCCAAGTGGAAATACTTTCTCTCCAGCAAAACCGAGGAGGGGTCTATGATAAGGCTCCAGTTGAGATAGCTTTAGATTTAAACTGTTGAAGCACGAGTAGAACATGATGTCTGCTGAGCTACCATTGTCTACCAGTACTCTTGAAATCATTACCTCCTTCATTCTCATCTTGATCACCAATGGGTCATCATGAGGATATAGAACACCTGCAAGGTCATTCTTTGAGAAACCAATGACCAATTTCTCTTTGTTTACCTTTCTCGGGTGATCCTCCTCCGCTAGATTTATTCGTTGAATGTATGAGCAAGCTTGAGCCTCACAGAGGTAAGCTTTTCTCTCTGCAGTAAGGTCTTCTCCTCCTGCATCTCCACCTGTAATAAAATTTTAGTCAAATGACCCAAAGCGTATTGAAAATACCTCTCGTTCTGGCTGCCTTGGTCTCTTGGGAAGATCGGGGTCGTCTTCTGGATCAACTTCATGGTTTCTTTTCTTGTTCTCCTCTGCTCGACGAGGAGATCTAGACCTCTCTCGTGTTCGGTCATTATTTCTTCTTTCGTTTCCACGATCAACATACTTTGCCAGTTTTCCTCGTCTGATGAGTGTTTCAATATCATTTTGAAGAGCTATGCAATTTATTGTCATATGGCCATGATCTTTATAAAACTCGCAATACTTTGCCTTATTCCTCCTGTCAGGGTCTGCCTTCATTTTCTCTGGCCAGTTTAATTCCTCGTTGTTCTTGATTTCTTCTAGAATATAGTTGATGTCCTTCTTCAAAGGAGTATAATTATCGAATTTCTTCATTACTTCCCATGTCGACCTAGTTTTTGAGTGTTTGTCATTACCATTGTTCTTATGCTCTTTCTTCTTAGCTTTATCACCTTCCACCTTAGTTTCTTTGGCATCCATATTCTTCTTCGCAGCCATAGCCTCCTCGGCATTCATAATCTTGGACGCTTTTCCCATCAGATCTGACATGGTTCGAGGTGGATCTTTGGCCAAAGTGTAGTACAACTTATTGGGCAGTAGTCCACTCATCAAGGCGGTAACCGCTGTTTTTTCCTCATAATCAATAACTTCGAGTTTCTCGTTATTAAAACGAGTTATATAATCTCTGGTACTCTCACCAGCCTTTTGTCTAACACTTAACAAATGCGCTACTCATTTAACTGGCTTTGCCCCAAAACAGAAATTCCCAATGAATAACTCGGCCAGTTGAAGAAAAGTTGAGATCTTACCCCGAGGAAGATTATTATACGATATTTGAGCAGATCCGGTAAGAGTTCCTGAGAATGCTCTGCATCTCATCTCATCTGGAACAACATAGATGTCGGCTGCAGCTTGGTATTGTTCTATATGAAGGACAGGGTCGGTTTTTCCATCATATTTGGGGGTCACAACAGGTGCTTTGAACTTCGATGGTGTTGGAAAATCTACAATGGCTTGGACCAAAGGTGTTCCTCGAACAAAGGTTCGTTGTAGAGGGTTCTTGGCTTTAGCCATTTCCCCTAATCTATCTTCCAGCCTCTGAATAGAGCCTTTCCATGCATCATTTCCTACCTCGGGCCTGTTGGTTCGAGAAACTGATCGTGTTGATGTGGCTTCCTGGGATCTATCTTGACGAGCAGCTGGTCGCGACTGGGCAGATCCTTCCCTTAAATCTGATGGTCGTCGAAAACTCCTTGATGCGACTTTAGGAGGACTTCTACTCCTTCTAGGTCCTAATCGATCAAAATGTGATACCCTGCTTAACCTTTCAAGAGTTGTTTTGACTTCCAACTCTTCATTTCTTTGCCTTATTTAAAGGAGTCTTTTGGATTCCAACTCTTCATTTCTTTGCATTATAAAAGGAAGCCGTGGGCAACCTTTTCAACCTACTTTTGGCACAAATTTTGGCAGCAAATATATTTTATATTCCTCTTATTTTTATATACACATTGGCCCTTGAGATTTATGAGTTCCAACCTTAGATTAAAGGTGTTCTTGGGGCTATTTTGTTGGAGGTTCTTGGAGAAGCTTTTGTAGATCTTTTGTGTTGATCTTGAGGATGTGATCATTGGTTTCTCATCATGGTTTGAGGTATGGGGTTTTACACAATATGCTCCTTAAATCTCGCGAGTGTCATTCTCTTTGATTTCTTATTAATTGAACTCATATTTGAATTGATAAATTCATTGAAATCTGGAAAATAATTGTTGAAATTATTTTGATTCATGTGGTATTATTATATTATTGATGAGCACATTGTCATGAGATTTTAATATGGCACGGATATTGGGAACCCGCCAAAATTCCTGTTTCGATAACATTTTAAGGACCCATAAAGGTCCACACTGGTTGGCATTGAAAGGGTCATTTATAAGCTTATAGGATCTCCAATAAAGAGAGCCTAAAAGGTAAGGATAAAGAGATACTTCCATGCCCTTCGCTAGGATAGCACCTAAGACGGAATACTCAAGCATGATTCTCTGTATATGACACAAAAGATGTGGCTTAAAAACTAGAGTAAAAGGAAATAATAATACTCATTTTCATCCATAAATGTGGTGCTTCTCAAAATCTAGGGGGATTAGGAAGCTTCCCATATCGGGTCTACCTATTCTTCAAGGATAGGTTTTTTCAAAATTGAATCATACCAATATGGAGCTTCAATATTTTTCAACAAAGGTTGTAAAAGAGTCCTTGGCCTATTATGATTTAGGCTCCTAAAAATATTAGTAAGATCATTGAAGCTCTTATTCCCAGGCTTAGAGCGATAATAAGAGTAATAATGGTTGGACTCAGAATTGCCTTTAACATGGTCAATCTATGGGAAATAAGCATGCAAAAAAATTTGAGGGACCCATAGGGGCCCACCCAAGTTGGCATTAAAACGGTCCTTTATAAGCTTACAGGAGGTCCAATAAAGAGAGCTTAAAAGGTAAGGATCAATAGTGACTTATATTCCCGTCATGAGGATGGTACCTAAGAAGGCATAATGACTCTTTAGGATTTGATACAAAATATGTGTCTTGATAATTAGAGCAAAAGGAAACAGAATAACTCATTTTCATCCATAAATGTGGTGCTTCTCATGTGATTGTTCACAAAATTGGAGTACGATAAATAGATATTTTCACTTTGTAGCTTCAATGGGATATCAACTAGTAGCATGTGAGGGCGTACATCCTCTCCTATGGCATTAAGGATCGTTAGTTAACAAATATCCAACGCATTGGGACCTACAATCCCCAAATTAAATGTAAAACAATTTAACATTAAGTTTTAAGAAAATATATTAGGGATAAAAAATGGTTTATGTTCGATTTCCTTGTGATTGATTTTAGTGGCGTCATAAATGTCGGCCTTCTCCATATCTCCTACCTTGGCAACAAGTATCCGATTCACCCATTTAGGACATGCATCACTATTTAGCTTCTTGGGCCAAACCCTAAACTTGAGTTAGGAATTTTCTTTGATAGGTGGAGTCCTCTATGAGGAGGTTGTGATCCCTAAACCTATGATAGTAAACATAAATATGTAAAGTAAGCTCATCCTTAAAGATGAGTCAAACATTAGAGCGAGCAAATCCATAAAGGGTTTTGATGGGACAAATAATACTTCCAACAATAATGGAGTTATTTGATAAGTGTCTGTTGATGGTTTCATCAAATTGAAGGTAAACTTCAGAAGATCTATAACTGTATGCCATTGATGGTGAAGAGTTTAAAGAGAGAGAACGTAGTCTTAAGAGCTTAAAGTCTACTTGGAGAAAGAGAGATAGTGAATGGTAAAAAAGAAGAATAAGCAAAAAAATGAGATCAAACACGTGAATGGTGCCATTTCAAATCCAAAAGAATGGCAAGAAAATATTGACACACGTCTCTGAGAACGTTCCTTCCTAAAGGTGGAATTATGGGAAACGGGGAGATAAAAAAGGCACCCTTGGTGTCTCCATCAATCAAAACTCTCTCGTGAGCCATTGATAACCCAAGGAATCAAAATTAAATATTGGGAGTCTCAAGGTAGCCAAGTATATTGGCTGAAGAGAATTTCAAAAGGTTTATATTTTCTAAGAGTTAATTATTCCAATTGGTAGCAAAAAGTTATCATTTTGACACTTCCATGCGTGCAATGAGATTTGGTGGGACCACTACCAATAATAAAACATGCCTGGAGAGTAGGCCAAAATTAAAAAAATTCTTGGTCTAAAAGTATGAAATAGTTACAAGTACATGAAATATACCAAATTTGGTTTAGGCGTAGAATGTTCATTAAATGGTTAAAACAAGTATTATGCCAATGTGACATGATTAGTTAAATTGAGGAATTAAATACTAAAAAAATGAGAACATTCATTAGATATCTACAACATAAATTCCTTTCACTACAAGCCATCAATAAAGATTCAAAACAAAATGATATCCTTCCATTAATACTTCGAAGTCTGAAAATTATAAAAGATGGAGAAATACAAATCACATTTCTGGAAGTGTGTAGTAGTAAGGAAAAGAATAATCACAAAATATGGAAAGTATTCCAAAAGTAGTTAGGATGATTTTCCTCCAAAAATAGATAAGTCCTGATTTGGGCGAAGTCTATAATAATGGCTCATGATATTGGCAATTCAGCACAACCTCTCGAGCTTTACATTAAAATCTTTAGACCTAAGGATGATATCATCTAATGAAAGGGATTCGAAGCCTAGGCTAGCTTAATATTATTGGCCATTTATAAATGCCTTCTCAAATTCTTCCATTCATTTAAATCTTTGTTCGAGTGAGGGTACAGATCAACACAAGTTATAACTCGGACTTTATAACATTCGAGGTGAGTAAAAATTTAACTAACCCTTTTATTGAAGGAAGGGTAAATTTTACAAAAAATATGAAACATAGGATCTCGATGTAAGAGGGAAATTTGGAAAATGGTCAAGGACGATACATGTAATAACTGGGACTTTCGAATCAATCTATCAACCGACTCTAATCACCTCCAATAATTGTTTCAATCCTTATAAATTATTCACATTCAAAAGTCTTTTAAGAAGAATGAAACTATACTTGATGCCCTTTAACTTTATTAAATTAACCTGAATACCCTAAAGTTTTAATAATTATAAATTACCCCTTGAAAACTTTGAACCAGGATAACTTGACTTATACTTAACCCCTAATCCCCAAACTATTATCAAATTAATCTTCTAGACTTCAACTAACAAAAAAATTGATTTCAACCCTTGAAACGTTTGGAAATTGCCAAAATACGCCCAAACTTCATCAAAAGTACACTTTTAAGGCTATAAATGCATATATTTGACCAACCAAGGATGAAACACCAAGGTTTTACTAATTCCACATTACCCCCTGCCCAAATATGCCTACACATCAGCATAAGAAGCCAAAAATCATGTGTACACCATGCACACATGTGAGGAACATTACCCAAGGTAGAAAACTTCACAATTTCAGTTCAAATCCACCTCCCTTCTCCACCAATGCACTCCCCTCTTAACACACTATAAATACCCCACGAATTCCTCAGTATAAACTCATCCCAAAATTTTCATTCCAAACAAGTGCACTTTGATTTTATGCGTTGTATTTAATTCTTTTAGTTTTAATCAATTTCTATGTTGTTATAATGCTAAAATATATCAGAACAATAGAATTCTTACGTAGAAAACAAGCCCTAGGTGAAAATTATGAAGTTTCGACCATTAAAGCGTGAGCTTTAATGGTTAATTTCCAAATAATGATCTCAGGTTTAAATCTTTGAATGTCTTCATTAGAAGCTCAAGAACTCGAGTGTAATGATCAAATGACACAAATGTGCATAATAAGATCTAATCGATTGAAAGTTTATTTTGAACCAGAAAGCTGGAAATCTTAAATTCTCCCTATATAATCCATATCAAACCCTAAAATCAAAACCAAACTAATCCTACACATAGTAGAAACCAAACTATGTTCATAAGAATCCCTGCCATATCCTTAAAAGCGACAAATAATAGGTCAAATTTTCAGTAAAAATATAAAGCTATAGAACTTGAGATATACTACATCTCAATCCACAAAACCTATATATTTGGATTCCTTATGAAAGTTTAGGTTGATTTGTTAAGAAATCATCTCAAATGGTTTAGAAATGAAGGAGAAATCTCAGGTCAAAAATAAAAAACCCTAAAGTCAACTGTCGAGGGGAAGAAAATGAACTTTTTGACTGCAAACTTTGATCTTGCGCACGAGGGCGCGTCGCCAATCAGAATTTTCTGAAATTTTTCTCAATATTTTTATTTTATTTTTCTAGTCAAAATGATATAAAGTAAGGCCATGTTTTGGTAAGCCTAGCCTAAGTTGTAAAAAATGAGATTTTAACTTAGAAATATTTTCCTAAATTACAATTTGACCCCTCCTGAATTTTTTAACTTATGAATTTGAACCCAAACATTGTTTATGAATACTTAAAATTATTTCAATACAAAAAGTCTCTTGCACCAAAGTTCAAATATGACCTGAAGTCCAAGATTTTAAAGTCCCAACTTATTGAAAATTAAACCCCTGAAGCTTTAAATGATATAGTTTTTTGTATAAACTGGCCAACCCAATCCCAAATTCCAACAGATACTTATATGCCCAAATATTAAATACAGAGAATAAAGTACGAGCTCCTCCCAATATCCTCTTTTGATCTATAAAGCCATACAAAATACAGAGAAAATACACTTTCCTACCTTTTTAAACTAGTAAACTTTGCGTATTTGACATACTAATATTGATATAATTATGTGATAGCTCCTATTTAATCTTAATATGTCCATGCTATAATATTGCCATACTACATATTTTATTGAATATCATCGATATTTGAATTTGAATGTGGATCAATTCAACCCTTATCACCTAATAACTGATGTCATGTTCCCTATTTAATCAGCTTAACACTGCACCTTTGTGTAAATATTTATATTATGAGCATCAGTATTAGCTAGGAATCAGAGTGACATGTTATCTCACGAAATATTCTTCTTGGCCTAATGGTCTCAAATGATTGAGAGCCTTGATTGTTGCAATATCCGTATGAGTGCCGCTTTAATTGTGTGTTTGGTCGGTTACTTTTCCCCAAAGGTTTTGGGTAGAATATTATTTGTTTTTACTGATGGCTTAATTATCTCTATACATCTTAGTAAACTGGTAAGTATGGGATTATTAGTTCAAAGATCCTTGACTTTCTTTATATGATCCTTAATGAACTGGTAAGTATGGGATTATTAGTTTAAAGAGCCTTAGTTTTCTTTATAAACTAATAAGTATGGGATTATCAACTTTAATGCTTTAAGCGTTGCTAAACACTGAATTTTATTCACACTCCAACTCTCATATATACATATACTTGTTATAGAACTGGTAAATCTTGCTTAGCATATTTGTGTTAATTCATTTTTCCTCCAGATGAACCCATAGAAAGAGGATAATATCTCTTCCCTTTTAGAGATAGATACTAGTCACCTATTTGCGTACATGACTGTGTGGGCAGAGAATAAGCCAGATGGGAGCAAGGAGTGGCGCTATTCAATTTTCTACCTTATAGTCTATGTTAGAGAAATGCAACTCACCCGTCCGGTGGTACTATTCAATGTGAACTATTTTAATAATGAATAAAGTTCTGTTATTCGACCTTAACTTTAATTTATTACTTCATGCATACTCTCTTGTGCATTTGTAAGGACATAATTTATAAATGTACGGGGTAGAATCTAGGAAATTTCTATTTGTCCTAGATCACAGTATGTATGTCTGATACCGCTACATTCAGCACGCCAACACGATCATCCATGACGGCCTTGATCCGAATCCATGCATCCACCATTTTCACACGTGTATCATGCTATATGCGATGTGCTGCTCAACTGTTCCCACTAATCCACTTCACATTATTGGTAAAATGGTTTATTGGAGTTTTTAATATTTTCATAAATATTTGGGAAACTTTTAAAAAATATTTTTTGAAGTCTGATTTATTTTTAACACAAAGTTAGAAATTTTTCTGAGTGTAGAAGCGGACTTTTCTTGGTCGTCGAGCTCGTTCAAACGACATCGCTCTGTCGTTCAAGTGACATGAGGATGTCGCGTGATCTCGTTCGATCAACAAGTGGTCTCGTTCGAGCGCCGTCGCCGCCTCGATTTTCGTATAAATATCTGTACCCTTTTTGCATGTTTTTCCAAGTCTTTTTTATACACGTTTCTACGATTTACAGCCCAGAAAACAGACTTCAAGTTTTTAAGGTTTCATGCCTTTTTGATTCACAAAACCATTCGCATATATGTGTGTGAATCTTTAAACCTTCAAAGGATCATTTTTACTTATCTGGAGTAACTTGTGGAGAAGCCGACTCTTTTCCATTGCTGCCCATCTGGAGTTCTTATGGGAGATTCCAGCCGACGACATCAGAATTGACACCTGAGGGTATTTCGTATGTCATTCATGTTTTCAGTATAATCCGTGTAAATCGTTCTTTACAAATTATAGTGAAAATAAAAAGGTTTTGCCCCTTTGGGGGATTTTTCCTCATTTGTGTGTTTGTTTGTAATTGATTGTTCTTGCATGATCATATTGTCTTTAATCACACCTAGATGCATGTTTTAAGATTTAATTGAAAAAACTGAGTTTGATTAAATAATTTCTTTATTTGAACAAAAGCGCACTCTCATATTGGTATCAGAGCCAATTACACAATTATACCGTGTAATTTTCCGCAAAAGTTTTCTAAAGATATTAATTTTCTGAAAAATTGATTTTTAAAAAAAAGGGCGTGTTCAAAATGGAGAAATTATATAATAAAATTCTAATTTTTGACGGGACAAAATATGCTTACGGGAAAGCCCGTATGAAATCTTCTCTAAAAGCCATAGATGAAAGAGTTTGGGTTTTGGTTGAAAGAGGGTGGACACCTCCATCCATCACTATTGACAACATGACAAATTTAAAATCTGTGACTGCATGGACTGAAGAAGAATTTAAATGGTCAGCTTTTAACTCTCAGGGTCTTAGTGCTATTTCTAGATCTGTCACACCTAATGAGTTTCGACGAATAATGACGTGTACCACGTCAAAAGAGGCATGGGATGTTTTACAACTTACCCATGAAGGAACTAATGCCGTGAAAGAATCAAAATTACAAAACTTAACAACTCAATTTGAAACTATCACCATGCTTGAATCTGAATGTTTCGATGAATTCTATGCTAGATTATCTGATATTGTAAATACTAGCTTTAATCTTGGTGAACACATTCCTAATGCTAGAGTTGTTAAAAAGATTCTAAGATCACTACCTAAGAGTTTTATCCCTAAAGTCACTGTGCTAAATTCTATGGGTAATTTAAACATTCTTAGATTAGAGGAATTAGTAGGAGACTTACAAACGTATGAAATTAATATGTTTCCTAAATCTGTCAAGCCTAAAGATAAGGGAATTGCACTTAATGCCCAAGATATGAAGAGTGAGGGGTCGGCAAGAAAGAGAGTAGAGTCATCTAGAAAAAGGGAGATAGAAACGTCTGATTCCGAGTGTGACCTTAATTTAGATGATTTGGCCTTGTTTGTAAAAAAAAATCAAGAAAATTCTCAAATTCAAGAAAAATGGAAATTTAAAAGATAAAAAGAATTTTAAGAAAAATAAGTTTGAAAAGAAAAATGAAAAAGATTTTAAAGACCCTCCTAAGAAAGACGGTGAGAGATGTTATGAGTGTGACGGTAAGGGTCATAGATCTTTTGAGTGTGCTACTAGGCTGAACACCCTTGCCAAAGAAAAGGGCAAAGCTGTCCTTAACGCTACCCTTAGTGACGACAGTGAGGTCGAGTCGGTGGACTCTGGAGACGAATCATCACATGAGTGTAACTTCACCGCATTCATGGATAGTCATGTGAGTACCTCTAGTGCTCCTCACGACGATGAGGATGATACTTCACAGGGACACCTCGATAGTGAGAACGAAGTGAGTGAGGGGGAGGATGTTGTAAGTGAGAGCGAGAGTAATCTCCAATGCGCCTACGCTGAGTTATATACTGAGTCATTTAAAACCAAGAACTCTATAATGTGTGCCATATGGTGAATTGGATATTCTCTACACATTATGTCTACTGCGTGCCATATGGTGAATAGGGTTTATCTTCATCCACACACACTTAAAATGACCTATGAATTGTGGATTGGAAAGAATCCCAAGATTGCATATTTTTGTGTCTTTAGGAGTAAATGCTACATCCCAAGGGATAGAGATCAATTAGGAAAGTTCGACTTCAGAAGAGACGGGGGAATATTACTAGGATATTCATCAAATAGTAGAGAATATCGAGTTTTTAACCTGAAGAACTCTAAAGTGATGGAGTCTATAAACGTTACTATGCAAGATGACGAACCATCGACGTCTGTTGACTCCACCCATTTGAATGAGGATGACACACTCCTTTTTGACGATCCCACTGTGTCTCCCACATCCAGGGTGGACCATACTCCTGTTCTAGGGAATATACCTACTTGGGTTCGCAAGAGTCATGATCCTACTTCTATCCTAGGAGATCCCACCCTAGGGGTCAAGACTCGTGCTCAGCTAGAGAATGTTGTTATCCATGTATTCTACACATCTAAAGTCGAGCCCAAGAACTTTAAAGAAGCACTCAAGGATGAACACTGGATATCTTCCATACAGGATGAGTTGCTTCAGTTTAAAAATAATAATGTCTAAGTACTTTTTTTCCCGACCTAGTGAGACGAATATGATAGGTACCAGGTGGATTTTCAAGAATAAAACGGATGAAAATGGTACCATAATCAGAAACAAGTCCAGGTTGGTCGCTCAAGGATACACACAGATAGAGGGTGTAGATTATAGGGAGACATTTTCTCATGTTGCGAGGCTTGAGTCCGTCCGCTTACTACTCGCCATCGCATGTCATCTGTGCTTTAAGCTATATCAGATGAATGTCAAGAGTTCCTTTCTAAATGGCATTATACAGGAGGAGGTTTACGTGGACCAACCAAAAGGGTTTGAAGACCCTAAGCACTCGGAGCACGTCAAGTATCTAAGGAAAGCCCTGTATGGTTTGAAGCAAGCACTCTGTGCTTAGTACGAGAGGCTTACTTCCTATCTTTTAGCCCATGACTTCAAGAGAGGGGGAGTTGATATGACATTTTTCGTTAGGAGAGATAACGGTTCTATTTTGGTTACCCAAGTCTATGTGGATGACATAGTCTTTGGATCCACGTGCTCCCAGCATGCTCTTCACCACTTTGAGGAGGAGATGAAAAGTGAGTTTGAGATGAGCATAGTAGTTGAGCTTACTTTCTTCCTTGGTCTCTAGGTTTGTCAGCTAGAGGATGGGATGTTCATCTCCTAATCCAAGTATGCTAGAGATCTAGTGAAGAAATTTAGTTTAGACTCCGCTAAGCATGCACGTACACCTATGAGTACTTCTATCAAGCTTAGTAAGGATACTTCAGGAAAGGATGTAGAGCAAACCTTGTATCGGAGTATGATAGGTAGTCTTCTCTACTGGACTGCCAGTCGCCCCAATATAGCCTTTAGTGTTTGAGTCTGTGCGTGATATCAGGCATCCCCGAAAGAGTCACACTTACTCGCTCTAAAACATATTATCAAATATGTGAGTGGGACTCTCTCCTACGGTATTTGGCATTCCTTTGATATTGATGCCCGTTTGTTCGCCTATTCGGATGACGATTGGGCCAGGGATGTAGATGGATGTAGGAGAACTTCTAGTGGGTGTTTCTACTTTAGTTCTGCTCTTGTCTCCTAGCTGAGTAAGAAGCAAAACTCCATCTCTTTATCCACTGCAGAGGTTGAGTACATCGCCCTCGGGAGTTGTTGCACGCAAATCTTATGGATGAAACAAATATTGGAGGATTATGGGATTTCACAGGACATCATGATCATCTCATGTGATAACACGAGCGTGATTCACATATCTCGTAATCTGGTCTAACATTGGTCAAACCTTATACGCCAGTTAGTGGCGGAGAAAGTCGTATCCCTGAGTTTCGTGCCCACCGACCTTCAGTTAGCCGATATTTTCACGAAACCTTTAGATGCCCTTAGATTCGAGAGTCTTAGGAAGTCTTTAGGGATTTGCACAGTTGACTGGGGGGATGGTCCTTGTCTAGTATATGATGCATTGTCATGTTCATATCATATGATTCCTATTGCTAGTTTGTATCATTTGTATTCTTATTTTTGCTTTTTATTTTTTTTGAAAAATCCAAAAAGATTTTCTTTTTATAAAAATTTTAGAAAAGCACAAAATGATTTTTGTATTTTGTTTACACCTCTTATGGATGAGCATTTAAGATAACCGAGTCACAACTTCCATTTCCATTTTTCACGTGACTATTTGATAGTGATTTGAGGCGCTACATCATTGCATCCATGTTTGATTATTGTACTTGTCTATCACATATTGTCTTGAGTGTTTCCATCTCAATTCTGTCTATACAATGAACCATATGCTATAAAACGTGACAAGATTGGAATGCATGTAAAAACTGTTTGGTGAGATTGTGTGGTATTTTATAAATGGGGAAGGGTTGTGAAAAGTTCTCATTTGATCTTTGCGATTAATAAGCCACTATTATATCGGACCTAAAAAAATTGAGGTATTTTAATTATCCGGGGTCCAAAGAGGTTTAAAGAGCCTGAAAAATTTAAAGGCAATAAAAAGAATATTCATGCCAAAAATGGGCCATTAGGTTTCACCATCAATTCTCCAATGTTTGAGAATTTAGATCACCTCTAAATAAAATATAAATATGAGGGAGTTTGGTTGGAGAATTTAAACGGGTTTGCACTTCCTTGAGAGTCCTGAAAAAGCATTAAATAGTTTTGGACGTTATTAGTGTGAAAATCACTTTGAGCTTTGATTTGCTGATTTGATTGAGTTAATTTCTTATAATTTCATCTCTTTACACCTAAGGGAGATGTTGAGTTCAATCGTTACAAGTATCCGATACTCGTCATGCACATATGTTATGTTTGTATGCATTGATTTTCCTATTGAATTTGCTCACACCCCTATATTTCCGCTATCATCGACTTGATTATTTTTATGTTCTTTCATGGTGTGATTCTTTGTTGTATATTCTGTGTGAAAATTTTTGAAAAATTCAAAAATAGAAAGGTTTCTACCTTGTGACATTCTCCATTTGCATTTATTTGTGCTTCTCATATCTGTCTATTTGGGGACATCATAAAAAGGGAGAGAATGAATTATAGGTGTTGATACCAAATTTAGTCTGCTGACGTGGACCAATTATGTGGAGACACGTGTCAATCTACATGGCACCCGCAAACATTTTTGAACAACACCTTGACTCCGAGGAACTCAATCTACCCGACCAACTCAAGCGCTCCGAGCAATAAGTGTTCTCCGAGGAACTTTATTGTACCAAGCAACTTATGTATGCCGAGCTACTTAGGTTGTCCGAGCAGCTTAGGCGGTCCGAGCTACATCTTGTACAGAGCATTTATATCTGGATAATTAAGAGGATTGACTGCGCATTAAATGCTTATTATTATCATACAGATGCACGTGTCTACTAGAGAACAGCGTGTTGTCCTTTCATTTATACAACCTCAAGGCTATAAATACATTGTAACCTCCTCATTAGCGGGGAACTGGGAATTTCTTGGTAAAATCTATTATCGAGAATTCCAAACAGTCCGCAATAACAAAATAGTGAACGTAGGCCATTCTTTAAAGGCTGAACCACTTTAAAATTCTTCTGTCTTATTTATTTTTATCTGTGATTAAATAATTAGAGATAATCGAATTTTTTACATCAACAATAGGGGAGAATTGTTTGGTTGATTTATCAATGATTTGCTTAAGCTTAATTGATCTTTGATTTTTGCATGTCATTATATTTCAAACAGTTGCGTGTCACGGGTATCTGCTTTATCTCATGTGTGTAGGTACAAAATTGATGATTATTGGATTGCACACCCGATGAGAAAAGCTTAAGATATGAAGATGTTGAAGTTTGGTTGACGATATGTCAGTTAGTATTCTTAGTTTGAGGGTTTAATTGGGATATTATATTATATGTCATTTTCTTTAAGGAGATAGCATAATTCGGATTTTTTATGTATGTACCGGCATAGACATAGGGGAGATTTGTAAGGACATAATTTTATAAATGTCCGGGGTAGAATCTAGGAATTTTCTATTTGTCCTAGATCATAGTATGTATGTCTGATACCGCTATATTCAGCACGTCAACACGATCATCCACGAAGGAATTGATCCGAATCCATGCATCCACCATCTTCACACGTGCATCATGCTACATGCGACGTGCTGCTCAACCGTTCCCACTACTCCACTTCGCGTTATTGGTAAAATGATTTATTGGAGTTTTTAATATTTTCATAAATATTTGGGAAACTTTTAAAAAATATTTTTCGAAGTCTGATTTATTTTTAACATGAAAGCAAAATTTTTTCTAAGTGTAGAAGCAGACTTTTCTTAGTCGTCGAGCTCGTTCAAACGACATCGCTCGGTCGTTCAAGCGACAAGTGGTCTCGTTCGAGCGACGACACCACCTCGATTTTCGTATAAATATCTATGCCCTTTTTGCACGTTTTTCCAAATCTTTTTCATACACATTTATGCGATTTACATCCCAGGAAACAAACTTCAAGTTTTTAAGGTTTCATGCCTTTTTGATTCACAAAACTATTCCCATATACAGTGGCGGATCCAGGATTTTTGGCCAGGGGGAGCCAAAATTTCCAATGGCGCAAGGGGTTCGGGGGCGGAGGCCCCTGAGATGATTTTTTTTGGGGTTAATTCGAGTTTTATACAATTTTTTTTGTCAAAAAGCGTGTTGGGTTTTAAAATTTTCAAAGTTAAATGGTTTTTTACTAGGTAGAGATATAACATTAGCCCTAAATAAAAATTATTTTAAAATCTAAATATTTGTTAAAGTCTTAAGATATTTACATTAGCCCAAAATTAAATTAAACTAACAATGACTAACATTTAAATTAAATTAACACAACACCTAACAACAAATAACAAATAAACATAACTGATAACATGTATCCTCTAACATTTAAGATAACTAACAACAAATTAAACTAAAACAACTAGCATTTCATTACAAATATCAGTTAACACATATTATCACAATAATATGTAATTAACTATCATGTATAACAACATTATTCTAACAATAACATTTAAAAAGGCATGAATGAAAACACACCTAAGGAGCTGGCTCACAGTCACAGTGTCGCTGAGAAGAGGAGAGGTTGGATCAGTGGGAGACAGGACGCTAGAGGAGGCTGAGAAAAGGAGAGGCGCCAGAGAGAGAAGAGATGCCGGAGGGAGGAGCCGGAAAGAGAGGATGGGTTGCTGGAAATGGTGGAACCGAAAAAGAGGCGGGAAGTGGAAGTGGACAATAATCCCGTCTTTTAACCTAAGAAGATTGAAACTTATTTACGTTACTGCCCTTTTACTTTCAAAACTCTTACAAACTACATCTTTTAACTTTTTTACACATAACACCCTGAACATTTTTTCGGTAATTTTTTTCAGAAAAGTGAGGGGGAGCCTCCGCACCCCCTCGTCCCTTAGTAGATCCGCCACTGCCCATATATGTGTGTGAATCTTTAAACCTTAAAAAGATCATTTTTACTCATCTGGAGTAACTTGTGGAGAAGCCGACTCTTTTCCATTGCTGCCCATCTGGAGTTCTTATGGGAGATTCCAGCCGACGATATCGGAACTGACACGTGAGGGTATTTCGTATGTCACTCATGTTTTCAGTATAATCCGTGTAAACCGTTCTTTACACATTATAGTGAAAATAAAAAGGTTTTGCCCCTTTGGGGGATTTTCCCTCATTTGTGTGTTTGCTTGTTATTGAATGTTCTTGCGTGATCATATTGTCTTGAATCACACCTAGATGCATATTTTAAGATTTAATTGAAAAAACCGAGTTTAATTAAATAATTTCCTTGTTTGAACAAAAGCACACTCTCAGCATTCATACCAAAAAGCAAGGTATGATAAGTTGGTATCAGAGCATGTTTTAAATTTAAACATATCGTCCGGTTAACATTCCATACGGGAGATAAAACTTATAAGATATTAGTTATTTTATCTTTTCATAACTTCTTTTATTACTATTATTAAATGGTAATTCCATTTTGTAGTATGGATACTTGGGATACATTTATGTTAAATGTGGAGAATGAGCCGAATAATCATTGGGAAACTAGAATTCGGGAATAGGCATTATCAAGGTTAAGGGAAATGATTAGCTCAGTAGAGTAAGATTGGGAAGGTTCCAGTAGCGATGTCAAGCGATTAGTACTGAATAATAAAGTTTAGGCGAAATGCAAGTTATGATAAAGGGAGATGACTACGTGAATCATCCAGTGATATTTCAAGAAGCTATCAATCTTGCACTCACAAATGCTCCACCGACCCCACCTATGTATCCAGATGGAACATCAAATGGTGAAGTTTATGGTGACTACTTTCCTGACACTAGTGATGGCCCGACTAATGACTCCCCAGACCAAAAACAATTATCTAGTTAGTGCGAAATCCAGTTCTTGTGACAATGCTATTGTTCCTACCTTAAGTCCAAATTAAAGTTGTCTCCTAATGTATATAGTATAATAAAGTATTGTATATAGTGTGCCATACTAAACCTTAGGAGATTAACTAACTATTGTAGTTGCACTAATGTAGAAGTAGTTTGTGATATATAACTTCAATGTATCATACAACTTATCATGCATAATATAATAGGCTTGTGATATATCTTTGTTTATGATTATTATAGTCAAAACTATTTATTATATTTTAGGATGGTTAGTACTCGAATCCCCTCCGCTCGAACTCAAATTGAACGGACTCAAACTGAAGGAATCATGCGATGTCTTCAGGAACTCACTTCTTTAGCCTAACAACAGCAAACTTCACGTTCTACTCTAGAGGATATTTTTAAAGAAATTCGTAGGATGAATGCCCTTGAAGAATTCTTGAACAACAACCTCCGTCTTTTCTAGGAAAGTCGGGTGCTAGTGAAGCTGAGAAATGGATACATTATATTATGAAAATTATGAATGGAGCAGGTATCACTACAAATCTCCAAGTAACTTTAGTAGCCTATATGTTTGAAGGTGATGTTAATTTATGGTGGCAAGCAGTATCACGTAACCAGAACATTGTTAATTTTTCTTGGGAGCAATTTGAAGAGATTTTCTTCAAAAAGTATTTTCTCGAGGCTGAGCGAGATCAACGAACTGTTGATTTCTTAAAATTGCAACAAACCAATCTATTTGTACCCCAATACGAGGCAAAATTTATGGAATTATCTCGTTACTCCCTTGAGTATGTAAATTCTGAGATAAACAAGTGCAACCAATTTGAAAGAGGACTACATCCAAGAATTAAGAATTTGGTCGATCCTTTACAATTTCGTGAGTATTCTGAACTTATTGAAGTTGTAACAATTATATAATGAAATTCTTCCACCATAATACGATCTTTTCCCCTCGTTACTAGAAATAATCATGTTATGAGAACCCCACCTCATTCTCGACCTCAACCCTATCCAAACTTAAGTGGACAAGCTTACTCCCAGATTTATCATAACACAACGTGTTCAATGATTCGTTGTCATGAATGTATCGAAGTAGGACATATCCGGCCACAGTGTCCTAAGTTAAGATTTATTCCGATCTCTAGTCAGCAAAACAAAACCTCAAAAATCTAAAATTCGGTCCTATTGAAAATCTACCTAAGCCAAATCCTGCTAAGGAAATTGAGCCAATCCCAAGTCATGGAAGGAATTGTGCAATACTGCCTACACGAAACTTCCATGACGTGATAGAAGGTATGATTTCTTTCCAACGTCTTCCTGCACATATTTTATTTGATTCAAGTTCAACACATTCCTTTATCAGTCTTAGACTAACTAAAATTTTGCAATTACTACCTAAATCTTTAACTGCTCCATTGGATATTGAATTACCAACATGTCAAATCAATACACGAACACAAAGTTATAGCAATTGTAGAATTTATCTTGGTCTAAGAACACTCCTTGTTAATTTGATAATTTTAGATATTTTCGGTTTCAATATTATTATTAAAATGGATGTTCTGTTAAGACATCATGCTTCTATCGATTGTTATGCCAATAAAATTTATTTTCGAAATGAAGATAAGTGTTCTTTTATATTTCAAGGATCAGGTCTGTCTGAACCTTCAAGTTTTCAAATTCAAATCTCTTCTTTAATTCCAAATCTTTTGGAACAATTCAAATATTTCTTTTCGAAAGAATTACCTGTGACACCCCGCCTAATTAAATACAGGGTGATCACTCCTTTATTAAATTAAAATCAAGGTGAACAGTTGGTTCATTCTTAGCATCACTGTCGTAAAAATACTTTTCCAATTTAAACACCCTAAATAATTAAGCTAAGTGTCAAAACCATTTAAAACCTTATTCTCATTTTATTAACTCCGGTTATAAAACCTTAAACCATTAACATCTAAAGAGTCACACATTAAGAATAAAAATAGAATTGAACATACACGAATTTAATCATCAATAATAAATCCCAACATTTACAACACTAAAGGAAAACATCCTGACGGTAATAAATCCCGAAATAAAGGTACTGAAAGTAAAAATTTCAATCTCTGACTATACCAACTAAATAATAGAAAGAGGGCGACACATGCCCCTGCTGGATAAAACTGAACTAGGAGTAGAATCAAATGGATGAAGTCGTCTAAACAACAGGCCTGCAACTCCCACCTAAGCTGCAGCACGTTCCTTCCAAAGGATCCTAAGTAAGACGCCCCTGTGGCTGGGCACCTGTAATACATACATATATATACAAGAGAGAAAAGAAAATAGAAACGGGTCAGAGCCCGATAGTGTATATGATTTAAAAATTCGTTTAGCAAGTATTTAAATTGATACAGGCCAATGCAACAACATATTAGTGCGACACTCCCTTGAGAAATTCTCACCTCTCTTCTAATGTGCACACCTATCGCACTAACCTTCCCAATGGTCTATCTCGTCATATACCACACTATCTTTCCCCAATGATTTAACTTATCTTAGGTTATTCGCAGGATTTACAACTGAACCACACAAGTATTTAAAACGTAATATTTCAATTTGTAACCAAGGTTCTCCTTTTAACTTTATTAATCAATAAAGTTTTCCAGTGTCATATTATACTTTCTCAAAACAATTATTTATAATTTGAGTCATCAACCATGTCCTACATATCAAATCACAGTAGGCAGTTCCAGATTTTAGAATTTCATATATATATTAACTACTCGTATAATATATATATCATAATAGCACCCCACATAAAAACTATGGTGCGGGCATACTTTGCTATCCAATCCCCGTATCAATCGTACAAAAGGGAATACAAGTTCGGAATCACTCTCGAACTGTATAAATACATACACAAACAATATTGAGGCGAATCATAGTTTCCAAGTCCAAGAGGTCAGTACATACCCTCACGTCTCTTAGGACCGTGACTACCGATTCGATAGCCTGTACCTAGGATTCCTATCTTCTAGGGTACGAGTCAATATCCCCCATAAGGCACACGAGATAAGATCGTCCCAGCGCGGTAACCTCAGGGATAGCAAGTAGCGCGGGCATGATTTTCACAAGTATATAATATATGCATACACAATCATATAAATATACCACTTTTATTATATCAATTTAGGTTTATCCAATAACCCACATTCACAACATTTATCCTTATTTTCCCATTATTATTTATCAAGTATAATGGTTCGTTTCTAACTTTAATTCGAAGGGTTTTTCCAACTTACTACGTAACCCTCATGGATTCTATTCTTCCAAATGTACAATTCAGTAGATATCCATTTATGTTCCAACGTAACTCTCTCTTACGTGTCTCTCCCCTTTAATATATACTTACATTATCCCTTATGCAAAATATCCCAAAAATATAGATTTCGCCTTACATTAAAGGATTTTAAATTTTATTTTCAAAGATGAGAATTTCAAACGGTTTCGAAATCGGAATTAAAATGGAGTTTTAATTGAATTTTTTTATTACTTAGAAGAGTCCTCAAAATATAAAACTCTCTAAGAGTCCTCAAAACATAAAACTTTCTAGTAAAAATAATTGTTTTAGAAATTCGACCGTCTGATCAAGCTGAATTTTTGTCAGCAGCCCTGTCTCGCCGTTCGCTACAACATACTAAAATTTCAAACGATTCCAATGGTCCGATCATCCGAAATAATTTTTTTAGTGTTTGTATCTGATTAGAACTATTTTCTTAATCAAACTCTTAATCCTTTACATGACAAAGGGTTTCAAAAATAAAACTCTCTAAGAGTCCTCAAAACATAAAACTTTCTAGTAAAAATAATAGTTTTAGAAATCCGACCGTCTGATAAAGCTAAATTTTTGTGAGCAGTCCTGTCTCGCCGTTCGCTACAACATACTAAAATTTCAAGCAATTCCAATGTTCCGATCATCCGAAATAATTTTTTTTGTGTTTGTATCTGATTAGAACTCTTTTCTTAATCAAACTCTTAATCCTTTACATGACAAAGGGTTTCAAAAATAAAACTCTCTAAGAGTCCTCAAGACATAAAACTTTCTAGTAAAAATAATAGTTTTAGAAATCAGACCGTCTGATCAAGCTGAATTTTTGTCAGCAGTCCTGTCTCGCCGTTCGCTACAACATACTAAAATTTCAAGCGATTCCAATGATCCGATCATCCGAAATAATTTTTTTAGTGTTTGTATCTGATTAGAACTCTTTTCTTAATCAAAATTTTAATCCTTTACATGACAAAGGGTTTCCAGAATATCATATAAATCATCACTACATGAAAATTTCCCATCTCAAATTGGGTTTTTCTTCCATAAATCTCATCCTAATAACTCCTAAACTAATATGGATGATGCATCAACGAAATAAGCAAGATAAACACTTGCCTGGGATTTTCAGAAATCTGGTTTGGTGTTGAATTTGGTGTGGTTGCGTTCCCCGTCTCGCGATCTACGCGTTGGCGGTGGCGGCGGTGTAAACGGATGAGATTTGAGCCTTGGAATGCCTTGAGAGCTCTCTCCTCTCCTCTCCAATGGCCGTTCTAGTGTTTTGAGTTATCTAACCCTAGGAGATAACCTAAACATCTGATATAACTCCTTTAATTTTCGTGGGTTTAATTACCCAAAAATACAAAATGACTAAAATGCCCTTCCGGGGTACTAATTAGGCCTAAAAACGCCCCGAGACCCAAATCAAACCCCCGGGTATACTTTTCTGACTCTCTCGACCCTTCCGGACGCGTTGGCGCACTCAAAACGACCATACGAATAACCTATAAAATATTCACTTTTATTAATCTACATTTAGTCCCGACACGACACAAGCGCGTCCCGACTTAAATTTCCACAATTGTCATTTTATTCATACGTGACAATATTATAGAAATAAATCTCATATATTACTATACTCATCCAGTAATATGCAACAAATAATATATTCCCAATAATTACTAACTCTTGTCACGCTAGTAAATATTTAAAACAACATTTCGGATTAAAATTAAATTAATTTATCTCAATTAAATTTAATAAATCCTTAAATTTAAAAGCCATGAAAATACGGGGTATTACATACTTCCCCCTAATAACGGAATTTCGTCCCGAAATTCGGAAAATAAGGCCTACCAGGTAGCACAATTCTGGATATCCTTGTCAGTACACAAACTATCTACATAGTACGGCGCTCAATCACTATAGCTTTTTCCTCATAGCAACATTGTTTTACATTCTCATTGGAGACACTTCACATTGCACTCCCTACTGACAACATTTGAATAGGTTACGTCTATACGTTATAAATTCCATTATCTCACTATCATTAGGAGGCCGCACCTCACTACATGACAACTACTCGAATTTATTCGTACACAAAATTCCCATTCTGAGAAGATCATACGAACATTTGACCACTCTTGACTGCCTAAAACAGTCGTGGAATTCCACCATAGTTATCGGATATTTTCTCGACCGATCCAAAAATTCTGATTATCTACTCTCCTCTAAACATACAGAAGGAGAATAGTCGAGGTTCTTCCATAACAAAACCTTAATAAGTACCTCGTACGCGATAAATAGGTACGAGTGCTTCTACAGAGCATTCTTGAAATCATCGTACCAAGATTCCAAAATCTCCTTCACGTGGCTCCACTAATCTTTAATCACTATGCGCTTATTCCCTGTCTAAGGGTGATACATCCTACTCGAAACGAAATCTTATCTCCGTTGGTTCCTGAAATCCCATATCAAAGGTGGGATTCACCAATCTCATCCTGATTCAGAAATTTATACTGCGCCGGACCATGCACTGGCGCGATCCTTCCTTTCAAAGGAAGTCTGAGGCATACTAGTTAATATTGTAAGCCAGCCCAAAGGAATATCAATCACTTCCTTCTCGGCGACTTAATTCACATGTTCGGGATAAACCCTTGATCTTGTTTTGAGGATGGCAACCCATCCAAGAACTTTACCGACTTTACCAACCTCTTCCAATTTCAGGAATTTTCGATAAACACAAAATTCTTTGGTTGATTCTCCTCTTTCAACCAAACCTTACCTATGGGCAGTGCCTGTAGAGACTACTCACTACGTCTCGCTAAACATCGATTCTTCCCTTGAAATGTCTCACATTAAGTGACACGTAATACTTCCCTTCCTTCCTTGGAGTATGCCGAAAGTTCCGACCCGTGCTTTTCTCTCCACGAAGCGCACTTCTGGATCTCTTATACTATACTAACATCATTACTCTTTGTATGCGCAAGTCGCTCTCACACTTGACTAATAACAACTCCGCTTCGGGTGTGCTTCATAACAATTAAATTCTACTCTATTAAAGGAATACCAATTCTTGAATGGCTTCCCACAGCCTTCCAATCAAGTTAGGGCGTGCTATTCTAATTGCACACTTATGTATGGATTATCGCCCCTCATGTGACGTTTAATCCACTCTATCACTTCCACTTCGTTATACTAGTCCCACAAACATATATTTCACACGTCTATTACCACGTCCCTTCGACTCGGACTATTTTAACTGTAGTTAACCAAGATGCCCACATTTTTGCAACACTCCGACCGCCCTGGGAGAGCGAACGGCGTGCTACTCATCTGTAGGACTAACTAAATTCAACGGAATAGAAGGAATAGGGCATTCAAATTCTATGACAATAAAAGAGAAATAATAATTCTCAACCTTCCTCAGATAAGTACAACAATTTTCCTAAATAGGTACAACAACCAAAATAAATCACTAACGCTCTATTCATCAAAATAATTACAGGTCATCTCTTTTATATAATATAAAGTTCTTTCCAGATAATCCATGCTAAAAATCATTCCAACTCTTTATTCACCTTGTGTTATGTACGCGGTTATGACATTTGGGTACTCTCAATCACCCTAGAAATCAAAATTCTTAAATTCTCCTTATCATCGTTCCACCCCTCAACTCGTGGGGATAACTTTCAATGCTTTCCTACCACAAAAATCCGGCTCCAATGACCTTAAAACAAAATTCAACTTCCAACTTACATACATAATTACTTGATCCCATTTCGACCAGGGTACCGAACTCATCGAATAGTGACCAAACGTCTCCCTATTTCCAACCTTACGCTAAGTTTCATGCGTGGGATGTCTCGCAAAGAGAAATCCAAACAAGGAACCCCCCGATACACTACTACCTAGCATTGTCAATTATCGAAATCCGTTAGGTCCTCCGTCCATAGTATATACCCCTTTATTCCGTCCCTTGACAGAAAAGTTACAATTTCTCCCGTAATTATGCTTAACAAAGAACGTTTCACCAATTTCACTATCGTCCCGTATTGGTTGATGGTAATTACATTCTATAAACCTCGGATACATACGATCGAAATTCTCTAAATTTCATTTTTCTAACATTAGGGGTATTACTCTTAACTCCCACATCTCTTAAGGATAAATATAACACTGCACTCTTCCTATCACTAAGTCCGGAGTGCTAAACATAATACCGAGTCAAGTCTTTTCGCTCAACGGTAAATCCCGATACATTCTGAATCATACTATCAAAGTCTATACATACATTGGTATCGAATATCTCGAGCCCACTATCTCCTCCGAAGTCTCTAGGATAGATAATATAAGTGCGAGTCCAACCTTCTTACAGGTAAAGCCTCGCCAAAACAAAACATGTTGCACTAATATAACTACTCCGATAGCCTTGCAATAAATGCCCACTATCATACTACCCATTTCTATAACATTTTAACAAAGATAATATCATACTCGTGTATCGCATCACTACAACGAGTAGCCTCAATAAAGTATAAAACACTGTTTATATACTCATTCATCCCCCGCGGATAGCACCAAAGAAAAATTCCGCTATACTAAGGAAAAATATTCACATAATGGTAACATTTATAATGATATGCATTAAACTCGTCTCACATGCTAATCTAGCAATGAACAAAATATGGTGACTCGCTCGTGTCACATAAACACGCCGCATCCTCTAAGGATACAACTTATACTTCCATCCTGGCAATCATCTTGACTGCACAAATGGTTTTCGGACGTAACACGTCTGCCCAAACCAAAACAAAATTATTTTAATCGTTGCCTTTTACTAGGCACCGTATTCTTGTCCTTTTTCTCATTTTGGAACATATTATCGTGAGCGATCTCACTCCGCACAAAATACCTCAACACATAATCCACTTACCACCTGTCCTACTAACCAGGTTAGGATTGTCCTTCTCTCGGACTTTAGTAGACTCGATTCCTGTTAGCCATCCCGGTTGTTCCCTTAGCTTTTTAGGCCATAAAGATCATGTTACTATCTATAATAGTACTTACTGAATTGACCATCACTTGGTAAGAATTTAACTATCTGAAGCATTTAAATGGTTTTCCTGATGTGTATCCACATCCTTTTGTGGTGCTATACCACCACCGTTGTATTCAGTCTTATTCTCGACTAAATTCTTCGATTCCTTTAACTTCCCCCACAAAGAAGCGTTATCATCTATATTGACAAAATATGACATTGTCAACCTCTGAATCGGTCGTCCATCAGAATTTACTCCTCGAGTATTATCAACTATTATTACAAGTTGGTCTCCCACTTGGAATCATTTCCTCCACTAGTATCTACCTCTTTCCATACAAAATTTGCTAACGATTAGGATTCATATCCACAATTGGACTTCTGTCATGCCCTCCTGCGATGAGTTCAGAACCACGTTTGCTTCTCATCCTGAACAGTTGAGGAAGGAACATACGGTCAACACTGTACCTAAGGTTCTCCTATAGGCATAGCATTCCACTTCTAAAATTGGTGGTTGACTCCAACCATTATAATTTCGTCCCGAAAGCCAAGAAAATTTTCTCTAAATTTTCACTTTCAGTTTGCCACACTCCATCCTATATTTAAGACTTTGGATACTTTACCTCCTTTGGTAAACACATATAATTTTCGCGTTTCTAAAATTTCCCACTGACAGTCTCTACACGTTTTTGTAATACGTTGGGTAAGTTTACCCTCGCACCTCATTTGACTATAACAGCATTTGAAAATCATTGCTTCACCTTAGTCGCCTTTCTAGTCGTGGCTTCTCGTGCCATAATGGAGGTGACCTCGACTACGGTCATCATCCTCGGATATATTTCATAATCTCAACTGAGCCCTGCCTCCTGATGTACGCTTAACGGTCCTCTTCTTACATCCGTCATCGCTCGGCACACGCACACATCCAATCGAAATTAGAATTCACTAGTGTATACACATTATAGCAGGAGAACGAAATCTCGTCAAAGGAATCGACAATCCTAAACATAGGGCTCTATAACAAACAAAGCAACGCTGAAAGCATAATAAGCCGTACAGATCCTAAGGACACTAGAACCTGATGCTCTGATACCACCTGTGACACCCCGCCTAATTAAATACCGGGTGATCACTCCTTTATTAAATTAAAATCAAGGTGAACAGTTGGTTCATTCTTAGCATCACTGTCGTAAAAATACTTTTCCAATTTAAACACCCTAAATAATTAAGCTAAGTGTCAAAACCATTTAAAACCTTATTCTCATTTTATTAAATCCGGTTATAAAACCTTAAACCATTAACATCTAAAGAGTCACACATTAAGAATAAAAATAGAATTGAACATACACGAATTTAATCATCAATAATAAATCCCAACATTTACAACACTAAAGGAAAACATCCTGACGGTAATAAATTCCGAAATAAAGGTACTGAAAGTAAAAATTTCAATCTCTGACTATACCAACTAAATAATAGAAAAAGGGCGACACATGCCCCTGCTGGATAAAACTGAACTAGGAGTAGAATCAAATGGATGAAGTCGTCTAAACAACAGGCCTGCAACTCCCAGCTAAGCTGCAGCACGTTCCTTCCAAAGGATCCTAAGTAAGACGCCCCTGTGGCTGGGCACCTGTAATACATACATATATATACAATAGAGAAAAGAAAATAGAAACGGATCAGAGCCCGATAGTGTATATGATTTAAAAATTCGTTTAGCAAGTATTTTAAATTGATACAGGCCAATGCAACAACATATTAGTGCGACACTCCCTTGAGAAATTCTCACCTCTCTTCTAATGTGCACACCTATTGCACTAACCTTCCCAAAGGTCTATCTCGTCATATACCACACTATCTTTCCCCAATGATTTAACTTATCTTAGGTTATTTGCAGGATTTACAACTGAACAACACAAGTATTTAAAACGTAAGATTTCAATTTGTAACCAAGGTTCTCCTTTTAACTTTATTAATCAATAAAGTTTTCCAGTGTCATATTATACTTTCTCAAAACAATTATTTATAATTTGAGTCATCAACCATGTCCTACATATCAAATCACAGTAGGCAGTTCCAGATTTTAGAATTTTAAATATATATTAACTACTCGTATAATATATATATCATAACACCACCCCACATAAAAACTATGGTGCGGGCATACTCTGTTATCCAATCCCCGTATCAATCGTACAAAAGGGAATACAAGTTCGGAATCACTCTCGAACTGTATAAATACATACACAAGCAATATTGAGGCGAAGCATAGTTTCCAAGTCCAAGAGGTCAGTACATACCCTCACGTCTCTTAGGACCGTGACTACCGATTCGATAGCCTGTACCTAGGATTCCTATCTTCTAGGGTGCGAGTCAATATCCCCCATAAGGCACACGAGATAAGATCGTCCCAGCGCGGTAACCTCAGGGATAGCAAGTAGCGCGGGCATGATTTTTACAAGTATATAATATATGCATACACAATCATATAAATATACCACTTTTATTATATCAATTTAGGTTTATCCAATAACCCACATTCACAACATTTATCCTTATTTTCCCATTATTATTTATCAAGTATAATGGTTCGTTTCTAACTTTAATTCGAAGGGTTTTTCCAACTTACTACGTAACCCTCATGGACTCTATTCTAACAAATGTACAATTCAGTAGATATCCATTTATGTTCCAACGTAACTCTCTCTTACGTGTCTCTCCCCTTTAATATATACTTACATTATCCCTTATGCAAAATATCCCAAAAATATAGATTTCGCCTTACATTAAAGGATTTTAAATTTTATTTTCAAAGATGAGAATTTCAAACGGTTTCGAAATCGGAATTAAAATGGAGTTTTAATTGAATTTTTTTATTACTTAGAAGAGTCCTCAAAATATAAAACTCTCTAAGAGTCCTCAAAACATAAAACTTTCTAGTAAAAATAATAGTTTTAGAAATCCGACCGTCTGATCAAGCTGAATTTTTGTCAGCAGTCCTGTCTCGCCGTTCGCTACAACATACTAAAATTTCAAGCGATTCCAATGGTCTGATCATCCGAAATAATTTTTTTAGTGTTTGTATCTGATTAGAACTCTTTTCTTAATCAAACTCTTAATCATTTACATGACAAAGGGTTTTAAAAATAAAACTCTCTAAGAGTCCTCAAAACATAAAATTTTCTAGTAAAAATAATAGTTTTAGAAATCCGACCGTCTAATCAAGCTGAATTTTTGTCAGCAGTCCTGTCTCGCCGTTCGCTACAACATACTAAAATTTCAAGCGAATCCAATGGTCCGAAATAATTTTTTAGTGTTTGTATCTGATTATAACTCTTTTCTTAATCAAACTCTTAATCCTTTACATGACAAAGGGTTTCAAAAATAAAACTTTCTAAGAGTCCTCAAAACATAAAACTTTCTAGTAAAAGTAGTAGTTTTAGTAATCCGACCGTCTGATCAAGCTGAATTTTTGTCAGCAGTCCTGTCTCGCCGTTCACTACAACATTCTAAAATTTCAAGCGATTCCAATGGTCCGATCATCCGAAATAATTTTTTTAGTGTTTGTATCTGATTAGAACTCTTTTCTTATTCAAACTCTTAATCCTTTACATGACAAAGGGTTTCAAAAATAAAACTCTCTAAGAGTCCTCAAAACATAAAACTTTCTAGTAAAAATAATAGTTTTAGAAATCCGACCGTCTGATCAAGCTGAATTTTTGTCAGCAGTCCTGTCTCGCCGTTCGCTACAACATTCTAAAATTTCAAGCGATTCCAATGGTCCGATCATCCAAAATAATTTTTTTAGTGTTTGTATCTGATTAGAACTTTTTTCTTAATCAAACTCTTAATCCTTTACATGACAAAGGGTTTCAAAAATAAAACTCTCTAAGAGTCATCAAAACATAACTTTATAGTAAAAATAATAGTTTTAGAAATCAGACCGTCTGATCAAGCTGAATTTTTGTCAGCAGTCCTGTCTCGCCGTTCGCTACAACATACTAAAATTTCAAGCGATTCCAATGGTCCGATCATCCGAAATAATTTTTTTAGTGTTTGTATCTGATTAGAACTCTTTTCTTAATCAAACTCTTAATCCTTTACATGACAAAGGGTTTCCAGAATATCATATAAATCATCACTACATGAAAATTTCTCATCTCAAATTGGGTTTTTCTTCCATAAATCTCATCCCAATAACTCCTAAACTAATATGGATGATACATCAACGAAATAAGCAAGATAAACACTTGCCTGGGATTTTTCGAAATCTGGTTTGGTGTTGAATTTGGTGTGGTTGCGTTCCCCGTCTCGCGATCTACGCGTTGGCGGTGGCGGCGGTGTAAACGGATGAGTTTTGAGCCTTGGAATGCCGTGAGAGCTCTCTCCTCTCCTCTCCAATGGCCGTTCTAGTGTTTTGAGTTATCTAACCCTAGGAGATAACCTAAACATCTGATATAACCCCTTTAATTTTCGTGGGTTTAATTACCCAAAAATACAAAATGACTAAAATGCCCTCCCGGGGTACTAATTAGGCCTAAAAACGCCCCGAGACCCAAATCAAACCCCCGGGTATACTTTTCTGACTATCTCGACCCTTCCGGATGCGTTGGCACACTCAAAACGACCATACGAACAACCTATAAAATATTCACTTTTATTAATCCACATTTAATCCCGACACGACACAGGCGCGTCCCGACTTAAATTTCCACAATTATCATTTTATTCACACGTGACAATATTATAGAAATAAATCTCATATATTACTATACTCATCCATTAATATGCAACAAATAATATATTCCCAATAATTACTAACTCTTGTCACGCTAGTAAATATTTAAAACAACATTTCGGATTAAAATTAAATTAATTTATCTCAATTAAATTTAATAAATCCTTAAATTTAAAAGCCATGAAAATACGGGGTATTACATTACCAGGATTACCCCCTTCCCGAGAAATCGAATTTAGTATCAATCTTTATCCTAATACATTTCCTATTCCGATACCTCCATATCGAATGGGTCCTTTAGAACTTCGAGAACTTTGTACCGAATTAGATGACCTTCTTGAAAAAGGTTTTATTCGACTGAGTTCATCTCCTTGTGGAGCTCCGATATTATTTCTCAAGAAATATGATGAAAGCTTTAGATTATGCATAGACTATCGTAAATTTAACTCAATAACTATTAAGAATAAGTATCTATAAGGGAAAATATTTCATCATTGCCCCTAGCTTCTAGGATTTATCCATAGAGCCTAGTTTACATTGAGTATGGCGTATCCCGTTACATCCGTCAAGAAAATTCAAGTTCACAAGTTCAAGAAGACAGATTCGAATATCAAGCATCTTCAATATGATCTACGACTTGACATAAGTTTGTTATGGATTTTGTTTTGTGCTTCGTAGATTTTTTTCTTGGTATTGGGATATTTTTCTAAACTATTTTTTTGTCAAAACGAGGTGTTTTCAAATTTGTTTTCAAACTGATTTTAAAACTTGAAAAATATTTTATTTAGATATCTTGTTCTAATGAGATCACAATCTCATTTGAACGACATGATGATGTCATTTGATAAATCATTCGATGTCTTACATCTCATATGGTTCAAACGAAACCGTACTATTTTAGTTTTTAAAGGTTATTTCTTAGGTCGTTATATGGTCGCTTATAATGAGATTGACATCTCGTTCGAAAGACCTATCTAACTCGTTTAAACAACATTCTGCTGCCTAGAAATTTATGTTTGCCTATGAATACATGTTCCGTGAAGGTTTTTCTTTGAGACTTTTGATTTACGAAAATTGCATACCTACTGCAAATAGTTTTCACTTTTATTAGGGAAAAACACTTTTAAATTTACATAAACAATCCCAAATACTTTTGTGAATCATCTTTAGAACCCAAAAACTTATATATTAAAGTTATTCTTATGGAGAGCTTTCTTCACTGCTGATCTTGTGATACTCGAGGGTACCAATGCAGTCAAGGCGTCTAAGCTTCAAAATTTGACCATTCAGATTGAGACTATCACTATGTTAGATTTTGAGAGTTTCAATGAGTTTTATCCATGGTTGTCGGACATTGTTAACACGAGTTTTAATTTGGGTGAGAATATTGATGATTCGAGAGTTGTAAAAAAGATTTTGGGGTCACTCCTATCCCGATTTATTCCTAAGGTCACTGTTTTGAACTCATTAGGGATGTTAGAATCACTTAGGTTAGAAGAACTCGTAGGAGACCGACAAAGGGATAACTTTAAATACTCAAGTTAAGAAAAAGAAAAAAGAGAGAGTTTATGAGCCTAATTCTCAGGGTGAGGTTGATTTCGATGACTTGGATTTGTTTACAAAAACTTTTAAAAAATTCCTTAAAATTTCCAAAAATAATTCTTTCGATAAAAGGATTTTTGAGAAAAATAAAAACAAGAATGGGTTCAAGGATAAAGGTAAGAATGAGGAAGATATAAGATGTTTTGAGTGCGAGGGCACAAGGCATTTAAGTGTCCCACTATTATAAAGAGAAATGACAAATATATTGCTAATAAGGCCACTCTTAGAAATAATGGCATCGAGTTGGATGATTCAAGGAGAGAATCACCACAAGAAAAATGCGTTGCTTTCATGGCTGGTCATGTGAGAACATCTAGTTTGTCCCGCAGTGATGAGGACACTTGTATATGTGAGACCCTTGAAAATGTTTCGAGCCATTCGAGTGTGTGTGAGGATGAATTATTAAGTGAGGGTGAAGGTGATCTCTAAAAACCTTTTAGTGATTTGTACACCGATACATTGAACACGAAAAAGATAAATATGGAGTTGTCTCTTAGGGTGATATATTTGGAGATAGAGATAGAAGTTTTGAGGGTGTATGAGGCGTCGAAGAGTCAACTTGAGAAGGTGAAGGTTTCTTTATGTGAGAATTTGATCGTCTTAGGCCAGGAAAAGAGTAATTTGACCAACACCGTGGATAGGCTCATGGGAGATCTTCAATCTTTATTGGAGACTCCCGAGAAACTTAAAACCTGTGTATCTTTACTCGAGAAAGATCTCAAACGTACCCGAGAGGTCAAGATCACTTTAGAGGACACATCTAAGAAGATTGGAAAGATGATCCTCAGTCCCACTTTGGGTAATGTTGAGAGACTAGGAATAGGTTATGATGGTGCATCCACTTCTCATGTTGCACTCGAGATGGTTCCTGAGTTTATTATAGATCCATATGGCTCTCGACCTAACCCACCTAGGCGTCCGTTTCTCCATAGGAGAGCTGGTCCTAGACGTTTTGAGAAAGGTGTTCCTAAGCCCGTGTATGTTTGTTCCCATTTCAAAAATAGAGGACACCTCAATGAATTTTATTTTAAGTTGGGTAGCGGGTCACATTGGTATCTTCCACGATATGCTACTACACGTGTTCCCAATTGCACTCCCACACATATTACTCTGCATGCTCCCGCACATCACATGAGAGATTTTGAGCGCTTTCAAGAGCAAGTTAAGTATTTAGTCAAGACTTCACATGATTTGATGGATGTTTTTCATAGGATGTCACCTCCTTTTGACCTAATAATTAGGGTTTTAGACTTGTTTGCTAGCATAGGATGTTTTTCATGCTTATATCATTCATACCTATTTCTAGTGTGTACTATCATTATATTTAGCTTTTTCCATTTTGATATATTTTTCAAAAAATCCAAAATGAGTTCTGTTTTTATTGAAATTTTTTGGAAAAATACAAAAAGATTTTTTAATTTTTTATGAAAAGTGAAAAAACCAATAAAATTATATTTTTGATAAATGTTTTAGAAAAATACATAAAGATTTTCGTATTCCTTTTACACCATATATGGATGGACATTTAGGATGACTAAGTCACATTATCATTCCATTATCCACGTGACTTTTTGATAGTATTTTGAGACACAACATCATTTCATCCAAGTGATTTATAGTGTTTAGAGTCATTGAGATGTGATTAGTGATTACTTTCTACATGTTTGACTCATTTTCTCCTTTAATGCACACATGTACGGATTTATTTGAGCATTGTACTTGTCTATGATATATTGGTCAAAGTGTTTTCATCTCAATCCTATCTTTAAAATGAACCAAATACGATAAATGAGACAATGAAAGTAGTTATTGTAAGAGCCATTTTTCGGATTGGAAAAACTAAAATTTATATCTTTGGTAAATGTGTTAATTTAAAAGCAATGGCTCGGGATGGAAGATTAAAAAGATCTTTGTGCAATAGCGACCATTTGCAAATTCTAGGCCAAATTCAAAAGAACATTGATTCTTCGCTACATATGAGCATTGATTTCTTCAGAATAAAAAAGTTGAGTTAAATATTCTATATGTGAGTTTTAAGGGAGTTTAGTTGAAGATCAATGGGTTTGGACATCCTAAAAATTCTTGCAAAAGCATTACATAGTTTTAGATGATATTAGTGTGAAAATCATTTTAGACTTTGATTTGTTGATTAGATTGAGTCGATATCATATAAATTCAATATTTTTACACCTAAGGACGATTTTGAGTTCATTCGTTAGGAGTATCCGAAATTCATTATACACATATGTTATGATTGTTTGAGTTGATTTTTCTATCGAATTTGTTCACACCCATTCATTTCGTTTTCATGAGTTGGTTATCATAGTGTTAATTTATGGTGTGTGCTATTTTTTTAAAATTTATTTTCTTTTGAAAATATTTGAAAAATAAAAAATAATTTGTGGTGCCTTTTGAGATTTACCTTGCATGAGCTTATTTGACATATGTTTATGATGATTTTCTATACTTGTTATGACACTCTGGTTTATTATTTTCTTTATTTCTTTTCATTGTCTATTTCGGAAAAAAATAAAAGGGGGACAATGAATTATGAATTATGGGGGAAATATAATTTGATTTGATTTGATTTATGATTTTATCTTATTTCAAACTCAATACATAATAAAGGTATATATTATTTGTCTATTGTGTGTAGGTACACTTTGATGAGCATTTGAAAAGCACATATTTGTCAAAGATCCCAAAAAAAGATCAAGAGAAAGCAATGACATTTAAATATTTGAAATTTGAAGATTTTGAAGACATACATATTTAGTATCTTTCCATTTTTGGGTTTCTGGGAGGGTATTAGATTTGTTAGATAATTCAGATTTTTTATTTTGTACCGGAATAGCCATAGGAGGATATTTGTAAGGGCAATTTTTCAATCATTGCCCCAGCTTTTAGGACTTGTCGATATAATCTAGTTTACATTGAGTGTGGCGTATCCTGTTACATCCGTCATGGAAATTCAAGTTCACAAGTTCAAGAAGACGGATATGATTATCAACCATCTTCAACATGATTTATCACTTGATGTAATTTTGGTATGGATTTTGTTTTGTGTTTCATAGAAGTATTGGGATATTTTTTTAAACTATTTTTTGTCAAAATGAGGCGTTTTTAAATAGTTTTTGAATTGATTTTAAAACTTAAAAAATTATTTTATTTTAGACATCTCATTCTAACGAGATCACACTCTCATTTGAACGACATGATGATGTCGTTTGATACATCGTTTGATGGTCTATATCTCATATGGTTCAAACGAAAGCGTATTGTTTAAGTTTGTGAAGGTCGTGTCTTAGGTCATTAGATGGCCCCTTCTAACAAGATTTACATCTCATCCGAATGACCTATCTAACTCGTTTGAACAATATTACATCACCTTAAAATTTGTGTCCGTCTATAAATACCTGTTTCGTGAATATTTTTCTTTAAGACTTTTGATTTACAAAAAATGCAGACTTGCTGCAAATAGTCTTCAATTTTAATTTGGAAAACACACTTTTTTAATAACACAAATAATCCGAAATACTTTTGTGAATCATCTTTGGAACTCAAACACTTCTATATTGAAGTTATTCTTGTGGGGAGATTTCTCCACTACTAATCTTGTGATACTCGAGGGTATTCACTACTGAAGGTGGAGGATTGAGGTTCTTGTGGTTCTCGAGGAAATCATTGTTGGTTGAAGGTTGCGATTTTTGCAACAACTGCATGAACGAGTGAGTGATCTCAAATAGACCTGGGACATCTCCTCTAGTAGTAAATATTTCTAAGGAAACTTTTTAGATCCTTTTGCATCTTTGGATAAGCCATGTAGAGGATGGCCTTCTTCTTATCTTTGTCTACCTGAACCCCTTTTCGATCCACCACAAAACCCATGAATTTCCCACTCGTTACACTGAAGGCATAATTGAGTGGGTTCATCTTTAGTTTGTATTTCCTACACCCGTTGAAGATTATTCTTAGACCAGCCAATGTGAGTCCTACTTCTTTGACTTGATGACCAAATCATCCAAATAAAACTCTAAGATGTCATGAAAAAGGTTATGAAAAAGGACCATCATTATTCTCTGATTGGTTAACCCACTTATTTTCAGACCAAAAGGTATGACATTATAGATGAAGTTGCCTAAGGGGTCCTAAAATATATTTTCTCTACATTTAATGGATCTATATTTATCGGTTTATAACCAACATAACCATATAGGAAGTTATACATTTCGTGCTTCGTTGTTCAATGGATCTGGTTATCGATTGAAGGTAGGTGGAACTCATCTTTGAGACAAGATCTATTAAGATCTCTAAAATCCATACAAATGAGAATTACTATCTTATTTTTCTACCCCACTAGCACAATGTTAAAAAGATAAATAGGATGTTGAACTATCTTTATAAATTTAGCTACTAATAATTGTTGCGCTCAGGCTTAATCTTGAGATCCAGCTCAGGTTTGTATGTGGTTGTAACCTGCTTGACTGATATTATCGAAGACATAACATTCAATTTGTGACAGCTTACATATTGGTCTAACTCCAGCATCTCAATGTACTTCCATGCAAAAATATATTTTGACTCTTTAATGAGCTTGATTAACTCTAACTTCTTTGCATCTTTTAGGTATTTCAAAATTAAGATTGACCTTGGTTCTTCTCCACTCTCATCCAGATTGATATTCTCTAATTCTTATATATGGGGATTTGGGTGATCAACATATAATCAAGCTCATCCTCAATGTCTTCAAAAAAACTCCTAGATATTTGAATTATCAATGACAAGATATTATTCGTGATTATCCACTAAAAAATACTCATATTTTAGGTCGGATTCCTCAACTTCATTGGTTGCCCGCTCAAGGCGATAAACCACCCTTTCATCACCACGTAAAACTTTTTTGCATGTCCACTCGGGAGGTGAAGTGTTTTACTCTTCTTGGCATTCTCCACTTGCTTCATCCTTGGTCTGGAAATCGTACTTAATGAACTTTGGTATCTCACTTCTTTCTCAATTAGGTCAATCCTTGACTGCATTCTATCTCTCAGGTTTTTAGAAATAACATTGGTTTGGGGAATGATCTCATTCACTTCCTCAATTTTCACATCTTTCTTTATCTCTTCATCTAGATCCCCATTAGTCCCAAACTATCCTTGATCATGGGTGCTCTCACACCTTCGATATGCCTCATAAGAATGAGTGTATCCTCATTCAGCTCTGTATAAAAGGCAACATCCACTAAGTGATATCCATCCTTAGATAAAGTCTTTTTGGTTGCACAAATCTCAATATTATTCCCCTTTACATTTTCTTAGGCATATTGATAGTATGTCTAAGGAACTAACCCATGGTTATGCATCCACACTCTTCCTATCAAAAGATGATAGGAGATAGTGGAATTAACCACGTGGAACTTTATATGTGATTGTCCATCACTATTATAACATGCATATAACTAATGGACTTTGATGTTTTATTATAATAGGACAATATTGAAATTGACATTGCGATCAGCTTGTTCTCTGAGATATTAGTCACATAAAAAGAGAAAATTTTCATGATATTAAATGAAACACCTCAACCCGTTAAAGTTCTAGAAAATCTAGTTTCGTTTATACTTTTTGTCACATACAAAGGCCTACTGTAAGGGAACCTAATCGATTATATTTATTTGAGAAAGTTATCACAGACATAAATTATCATATAAATCTAACCATTTTCTCTTTCCATCTAAGTGAAGGAATAACGTTTTTTTCCTCATCATGTCCAAAATCTATTGCATAATCTCCAACGTGATTTCTCGGGGCATTCTAACATGGTCGAACAAACATAAAAATTTTGGTGACTTCGAAATAGCTTGATACTCTATGATTGGATCCACCTCATACTCCTCCGTTTGATAGACTTGATCCATATCTCTTACACTTGGTTCATCGTAGGCAATGGCCACATTGGCCATTCTTAACATCTGTCAAACATCAACTGATATTCTTCCTCCTCTCTTCTTTCCTTTCTCATTTGAACTTCTGCTTCCTCATCAAAAGCAACAACCATATGTGCCCCATGTGCTGCAAAGTATTTTTATTAATGTTGCCTCGAGTAATATGTAAGGTTCCAACCAACATGTTCTTGTTAATAATCCTTCTCAAAGTGAAGCACGAAATTATGGGATGACAAACTCATGAATGAATATGATAATATTTAGGGTCAGCTTGTACGTATGCCTCTGGAGCCTAAGATGGAGAATTATTGGGAAAAAACTGAACCATCTGTCACCTTGGTATTGTAACATATTATTTCCTCCTCAACAAAGCAAGGTAATGGGGTGAATCTTTTCTATAAAACGTTCTCTTATTATTTTTCTTCTTGTCTTCACCACCAGCGTGAGCATTTTCGCCACCCTCAGTACAGTTTACTCACAGTGCTAGGCTTCCTCTACTTATTTGCTTATCTTGTTGCTTCTGCATGACATTGGTCATAATAGGGTTGGGAAAAAACCAAGGAGATGTTTCGGGAGTCCCTCGTGAAGGCTTTAAATTTTACTTCTCGAGTTTTATATACCAAATGACAAATATACTCCAGTATCACGCCCTCAGCATAAATTTGAATAAGCTTTCTCTCCATGGAAACTTCTATTATGTCTAATAATCATTCTCTAAACCTCCTAATGTAGCTCAGCACTTCCTCCCCTAGAATTTACCTCTCTCGAGCGATCTGGGCCAACATGAACTCGTCTTCTGCTGGAAATAAATTTCTAGAGAACTTGAATGTGCATATCATCCCATATATCCACACTCCTTGGGGATAAATGAGACCACCATGTGTAAGTTTTGTCAGTAAGGGATTTGGAAAACTCCCTTAAACTGAGACTTTCGTTGTTATAATTAGCACTAATATACTCAACAAATCTATTCATGTGTTACTTTGGGTTGCCCTATTTTCCATTAAATTTCTCAAAGACTGGGGGGACATACCCCTTAAGGTAGGGTTCATCATTGTACCCCCTTTAAGTAATAGGCCTCTCTATTAGGATACGACCATTTTATAACTTTTTCTCTCATTGAAATACTTAAAACTTTAAGTAATATGGAAACTTACTAAGTCACGGTCTTATTGAGGCCTTGACATAATAGTTAATACTTAAATCAATCATCATATTTTATCATTGTACATCATACAGAGAGATGTCTAAAAACTACTAATTCCATTGATAATAGTTGTTTTGATTACAAGCCTCATATCCATAATAATCATTCGTTTCATACCATTTATTGTATAAAGATGATTGACTAAACTAAGTACAACTACGAGTGAAATCTATAAAAGTTATTTTAAATTTCTATAAATGTAAAGACCCACAATGGCCTCAATTATCCTCTATGGTCTCTATATATTCGGCGGTTCTTATCATGAGGATACAAGGAACATAGGAGGGAGGAGCTCAAATATCTCAACAAGGGTTAAATCAAAGTCCTCATCCCACATGTCAATATTAGTATTAGCAAATAAAATATATACTAACAATGCAATGGAAAATAATAGTACAAATAAGTAATATGTGTAATACAAGCATATAGAAAGGATAAAAGGATACCTTTCTAAACCATACAGATAACCACGATGACCCAAGGCACAATCTCTCTTAGTTCACCATACCATGACTTCTACCAACGCTCAATCTCCCTTGACTCACCTCATAGTCGGTGGCCTTGAGTTTATGGGCTTTAACCTGTCAATCTCTATGACCTTATTCTATTATGTAAGACCTTTTCATGACACAATCTGCGACCCCCTTCCTCCCCAAAACTAGGATGGAAGATCCGTGGTCTGCTACTAACTCCACACCTTGGTTGAGATCCCCATAGTTAGTCATAGGCTTAATCCCCTAGGAATATCCATCTTGACCTTAAAAACTAAGCAGGAGGCCCTCAAATTGTCAATGACACTTCGGTATGGCTAAATATTATTGCGACCTTAGCATCAAATCCCATCTCAACACCGAGTCATAATATAATATTGCCCATAAAGTCCGCGACATCAAAGAAGTAATTAAAACTCCTAATCAGCAATCAATAAGAGTATTTTTCTAAAACATTATTTTTAAACCTTTAGTATCTCATAACTCAATTCTTCAATATAAAAGGTAAAACCCTAGATAAACCCCTCAAGGTCAACAAAAACTTCTTAAAAACACCCATTCTCTAATTCTAAATTCTAATCTCGAGAACCCTAATAAAAAACCTCTAAAATCAAGGATTATCCCAGTAAATAGTAACATTCCTAGGTTTCCAAGTCCAAAATGAACAATGAAACTCCATGGCCTCTAAACCTTGATGAACAAATAATATCCATCACCTAAAAACCCAAAAAACTATATGAACAGTAAACTATCGTGTCCTATATACCCAAAAAACTTAATGAATAGTAACAAATCAATAATATAGATCCATTTTACATACAAAGACTCACCCCATTCAATAAAATAACATGGAAACTAGTGATTTAATCAAGGAAGAATAAGAAGAGGACATATCCCGTACTTTAACAGATTTTAATATGATGAACAGTCATCTTCTGCCGCCTCTATATGCTTCTTTGGTGAATAGTGGGTGTCCACGACTCTCCTCCAGTATCACCACCTCTATCCTTTGAAATATAACTTTCTCTTTCTAAAATCGAAAAGAGTTTTTTTAGTATCTTTAGGAAGTGTGACAAGGGATGATATTCATAGGAATTATTAGGGAACCTACGGTTTCCTTTATGACATCACCTTTCCAAAAATACCCTTCCAAAAAGGCTTCTAGAACTTTTAAGACTTGTTTATCAAGCTATGACCTAAATAAGCCACACCATCACCTCACATCTAAATAGTATTACTTAATTCTCGACCCTTTTACCTTAGGCCATGGCCTTACTTTTACCTCTATGGCCTATAAGCCCAAGGTTGCGTCGCCTACCTATGCTTTCACTTATAATCCTGGCCTCTTATATGTCCGCGACCTCCTAGAGTTTTTAAGGTCATTACACGACATACATAGAAAGGGTAGGACTCATTTTTTATGAGTATTGGTCATCATGCAAGGGAACGACATTTGTAGAAAGGAGAAGACTCACTTTGGATGAGTCTTGGTAATTATGCAAGAGCATGTCATTCCTAGAAAGGGGAAGACTCACTTTGGATGAATCTTGATCATCGTGTGAGGTCATAACATGTGATGTCCAGTGGCCTGTCCTATTAGGTCGCAACCATGTTGTCATTTTTTCTCACATAGAAAGACTTAAAACTTTAAGTAATAGGTTAACTTACTGAGTGGCAGACTTATTGAGCCCTTGGCCTAATTATTAGAGTTAGTATGTAAATCAATCATCATATTTTAGCATTGTACATTATTCAGAGAAATGTCTAACAACTACTATTTCCATTGATAATAAGTCTTTCTATTATAAGTCTCATATCCATAACAATCGTTTGTTTTATACAATTTCATTTATAAAACTCATAGACTAAACTAAGTAAAATTACGAGTGAAATCTACAAATGATATTCAAAATTACTCTAAATGTAAAGACCTTTTGCGTCTTCTACTATCCTCCACGATCTCTATATTCTCCATAGATTCTATCCTAAGGAAACAAGGAGCATAGAAGGAATGAGCTCAAATAGCTCAACAAGGGTTGGATCAAAGTCCTCGGCTCACTTGTCAATGTTATTACTAGCAAATAAAACATATACTAATAAGGAAATAAAAAATAATAACGAAAATAAGCAATATGGTATAATATAAGCATATGGGAAGGGAAAGGGATATAAATTTCCCAATCCCACAGATAACCCTGATGACCTAAGGCTCAATATCCCTTAGTTCACCATATCGCGACTTCTCCCAAGGCTCAATCTCCCTTAGTTCAACTCATAATCTGTGTCCTTGACTTTATGGACTTATACCTCTCAATCTCCGTGACTTTATTCTAGGTATCTTAGAGCTATTCATAACACATGCCCCGACCTCCCCTCCTGTCCAAAACCAGGATGACGGATCCACAGTCTATTGCTAACTCCACACCTTGGTTGAGCTTTATCACGGAATAACCCCCATATTTAGTCCTGGACTCAATCCTCTTAGGAATAAACATCTTGACCTCAAGCACTGAGCATGAGGCTCTCAAATAGGAAATGACATCTTTACATGGCCAAATAGTATCGTGACCTTAGCATCGAATCCTGTCTCCATTCATCAGTCTCAATACAATATTCCCAAAAAGTTCGTGGCCTCAAATAAGGAGTTAGAACTCTTGATCAATAATAAATGAGGGTATTTTACTAAGACATTATTTTTAAACCTTAATTATCTCATAACTCAATTACTTATAGATCAAAGGTAAAAACCTTGATAAACCCCTCAAGGTCTACAAAACTTCCTCAAAACACTCACTCTCTAACTCCAAAGTCTCACCTGAAAAACCCTAATAGAAAACCTCTAAAATCAAGGATTCTCCCAATGAAAAGTAACATTCCCAGGTTTCTAAGTCCCAAATGAATAGTGAAACTCCAAGGCCTATAATCCTCGATGAAAAGTAAATGTCAATGACATAAAATGTAGTAAATCTATATGAACAATAAACAACCATGGCCGCTTAACCCAAAAAACTCAATGAATAGTTATAACTCCATGGCATAGATCCAGAGTACATACAAGGGTTCATATTAATCATTAAAACAACATGGAAACTAGTGTTTTAATCAAGGAAGAAGTTTAAGATGATAAATCCCTTAACTTAATGGATTTTGGTCTGATGAACAGTCATCGACCTCTATATGCTTTTTTAATGAATAGTATGTGTCCACAACCTCTTCTTCGACAGCGTATCCTATCTCTTTTAAAATATCTCCTTTTCTCTTTAAAGTGGGAAATAAGGTTTTTAACATCTTTGGAAAGGGTGCCAAGAGTTTCTATTAATAGGAATTAATAGGCAACCTTTGGTTTCTATGGTGACAATTATTGTGCAACACAAATAAATAAGAAAAAAACATTCACCAAGTAAGAACAAGGAATATAAAATGACAATCACACAATAAAGGATGTACGTGGTTCAACAAAGATGTGCCTACGTCCACGGTGGTGCAGTCGATATTATTTCTATATACTCCGGAGAGTAATTACAGAGAATACAACTTGTCCTTTTGCCCCGGACCTAGGGTTTAATATATACATGTACATTTAGGTGAGTGGGGGTGATGGTTTCCCCACGTCTTCCATCCTTCCCATAACTTCCCTTCAAGGGAACGTGGGAAGAGACTACATCAAAATAAGAAGTGGGGGGCCTAGACTTTGGGCCGATAGAATTGGGCTACTCGTCTAGGCCTATGGTATTAATTATGGGTACCCACAATTGCCCCAAAGTTTGTTGGGCCATGTTCATGGGCTCAATAAATTTAAATGATTAGCCATAATGGCTCTTTTGCTGTTGGAATCGGGGGGCCCCCAATTCAAATTATGATTTCCTTTTTATGTAAACTCGATGCGGAAGCGGTGTGATGGTTCAACTTTAAAACAACAAATTTTAATTTCTTAAACAAATTAAAATTACACCAAGTGAAGTAAAATTAATCAATTAATATATTCACTTAAACCATTTAATTAATCCAAGTCCTAGAATTTGCCTAAGTCATATTTATCAATATTAGCAAATTAGGCGAAACCAAATTTTAGCAAATGACTTGAATTAAATAAACTTTACCCAATATTTAATTTAGCACCAAATTAAATGAGTGTGATGATTTAAACCAAATTTTATCTTGAATTATTCTAAACATGCGTTCTACGTTATTTTGCAAGATAAAATAAATCAATCACACTACGCCGCGATGTACGAGGAAAAACCCAAGACGGGAAACAACCTCGGACGACCCTAGCCACAAATCCACTAGATATGGAATTACAAGTACAAGACAGAAAGACTTACAACACACGACTCGATCCCTTTCAAGCCTCGACGCTTATTCTTGTAGACACCTCTTCCTAGCGGATAACATTGGAACACCACCGCGGTCTCGGAATCCACCGATAGGACTTTATATGGTCACCGTCACCCGAGCAAGGAGCCTTTCTCCAAGTGGGTAGAATCGCAACAAAACGTCTTCTTCTTTGATGGATGTAGAAGCAAACCAAAACTTCTCTTTGAAACAGAAGAGATAAACCGGTGCCAAACTCCAAGCTATTGATATGTATATATGTGAACTTGGATAAATAATATGGGTGTAAAACTAGAGTGATAAAATATTTTCTCTTGAAAAATAGCACTCAAAACTTGAACATTTTCCTTAAACAATTTTAGCTCTCAAACTCTCTCTAAGAGATGGAATGGAATGGAAAAGTTAGATTAGAAAAATGGTTTCCCGCACATACATATTCAGCAAAAAGATAGTGGGTTAAACTAGTGGGAAAATGGGTAAAAACTGCCAAAAAAACTGCCATTTAACTGTTCCCGCCAAATCTCGTTTGAACGACATTTTTGTTCGAACGAAATCTCGTTCGAACGAGATTTCTAACGAAGTTCCAGAATGTTTAAAGAGGGAACTCGTTAGAAGTCTCGTTGGATATCTCGTTCGAACACAGGTTCCTTCGAACGACATATTGAACGACATTCCAGTGGCCTAATATGGGAACTCATTGGCAGGTTCGTTCGAACGACAATCTCGTTCGAACGACTCTATCGAACGAAAAACCAGAAAGTTTGAATATTCTTGTTTAAGCCCAGAAAACTTTATAAACATTTATTTAAAGTTTTAATTAATTCGTTCTTAAAACAAAACGCAGTTTTTATAAAACCTAACACCCAATAAACTTGTTCCAAGCTCCTATATATATAATATTGCATTCATACCTTGGGATCATGGAACTATCGTTGATGACGTAGAAACGAGGCACGCAAACCGGCATATTTGATGAAGCTTTATACTCTTTGCCACTACGTCTTCAACAAACACTTCATAGGCTTGAGAATATTACAATTAAATACTATCCTATGAATAAATGTTTTTGTCCGGAATTGAGCCAAAACTATATATGGACTCAATTGGAAATTTGTGTCCTTACAAATCTCCCCCTTTGGCTATTCCGGGACAAAAACCAAACAAAAATCCTTAAGGGCCGTCAAGCTCACTAGACTCAAAACATAACCCACCCAAACTTGACTCAACCCAAGGATCAAACCCTTTGCCATTGAAAGATGCCGCTTTAGAAGAATTCCTGCACACTTAAGCAAACTATCAAACGCATAGGGAATATCAAAGTATTAAATGCAATTAAAATAAATACTCCCCCATAATTAATTCTCCCCTTTATCAAAACAATCTACCAAAGAAGGTCGCGACTCCCCCTAAGTTAAATCTCCTAAATTAAGGTACGATTAAAATAGGATTAGATACCATTTCTCCCCCTATCATTCTCCCCCTTTTTGTTCAGGAATAGGCAAAGGATATAGAACTAATAACCACAGTGAAGCTTAAAGTGATAAGACGTGAAAACATATGAGCAACAAAAGCATAACTAATCCATTATAGATACTAAAAATGAAGTATAAGCATAGAAGGACTAGAAAGCAAGGCAAAGACAAATAAATATCATATATATATAAACTAGAAATATACCAATGAAGCACTTGCATATATATATATAGATATAAACACACATATAGCACAACATACAATAAGTTTGCACACTCGTATGGCAAAAATGTGTCATATGGAAACGTAAGTGTTGGGGTGTGAACTAGCAACAATTAAATTTAGACCCAAACACTTAATAAATATTCACGGAGTTCTCATTTGATTGCAAACTTTATCACATTTAAATATAACCTCATATGACAATATGAAGATTGAACTCAATGAACAAACATACACAATGCATACAAGCCTAGCATGATGATGATTCTACAAACCAAATAGAGTCATGACATTAAAGACAACTAGGATAAACGGACATTGTGCAAACCGTTGATATACCATCCAATTCTCCCTCAATAAACATATATATTCTTTTGCTTTTGAATGAATATATCAAACAAACATAGGCCTTGGCAATTATTTTCTTTTTAATGCCAAATATTATGTTTTTAGGCCTTTGGATCACGTATTTTTTTTTGGATCCAATAAACGGTGGCTTACTATCGCAAAGGATTTAATTCATCCTTTCGGAGCCCTTCCCCGTGCACATTTAGATATATAATTTTTTATCTCACAAAGCTCACGTGCAACGGATTGTGACATGCACTAGTCCTCCTAGGTCATAGATATGTAGATGACTAGATTGGTAGGAGAACACCTCAAAAAGCTCAAATATAACATGTGACATTAAGATTTCAAAAGAGCTCGTGCATGTGTGAAAAGAGGCATATAAAAATAGAATCCATTTAAACAATACAAAATCCAACTGCTCCATATAAAACATGGTAAAGAACATTTTAAGGATTGAAAATCTAAACCAAAAGTTCTAGCCACGTGGGAGCGTAAAAGATGGGATTCAAACACAAATATATGCCACATAAAGTGTGTCAAGCTAAAATACACACAAAATAAAATCTTTTTGAGTTTTTGACATTTTTAACCAAAAATAAAGATATATACTCAAAAGAATAAACAAAAATCATTTGTATTTTTCATTAAGCTTAAATGAAATAAATAAAACACAAATGATAAACAAAAATCTTTTTATATTTTTAAATTAATTCAAACACAAAATATAATACAAAAAGATAAAAAAGTCATAATTTCTAGCATGTGATGTGAAATAAGGCAATGACTAGAAAATGACTAAACATGCATACATCTAGCAATGATATATAATATGAAGCACAAAAAGCTAGAGTATGCATAAAATACTAACACATTCAACCTTTAAATTTAGCAAGGGAGGTTTCATGTGATAGTAAAGGAGAATCAAAAACCCTATTTTGCAAGGCAACCAAGTCGGATTTCCTAACCCAGATTAATGAAGAATGACTATCTTGGGGTGTTGGAACTTTAACTACCGTGGTTACTTTACTATGGGGTTTTCTAGGAATTCGTTTAAGATCAAAACAAAATTTCCTAAGATGACCTTTTCGACCACAATGTGTACAAGTGAAAACATGTCGAAAAGATTTAATTAAGGAGTGATCTTTAAATGTATTCCTAGTAGATTCTCCTAAAACATTGGTTTGGGCATTATGAGTAAATTCATTACAAGTATTGAAGCCTAAACCACAAGTGTCATTTTTAATTTGGACCGTTTCTAAGATTTTATCTAATTTTTTCGAACGACACTCCAAATCAAATTTGACATTACTAGAGTCTTTTAATTTATTTTGCAATTCTAAAATTTTATACTCTAATAAAACATTTCGCTCTTCAAAAGCAAGAAACTCCTTTTTCAAGGATTCCATTAAACCCTTAAGGCTATCTCTTTCGCCTTCCACATATTCTAGCTTCTCTCGAAGAGTCCTCTCACGTGTCCTAAGGTCTTCTATTAAAGCATTTTCATCAACGACCTTGACACTCTCTCTTAAACTAGCTTCTAACTTCAAATTAGCTCTTTTCAATTTAATTGATTCTTTATAAAGTTCTTGAAAAGCATTTTGAAGTTCACTCACATTAACCTCTTCTTCATTTTCACTCTCTCTTTCTTCTCCACTCTCACTATCATAAAAAACAAGAGAATCATAAACAATGACCTTGGAAGTGTCATGTGTTAAAGTTTCATCAATCGATGAGTTCTCACTATCACTCACATGACTAGCCATAAAAGCCACAAAATTTTTCTTAGTGGGGGAATCGGGCCCCTCTTCCTTATCACTATCACTAAGGGTCTCATTATATGCAGTGGGTCGTTTACCTTCTTTCCTTAGTTTAGTGGGGCACTCATAAGCCCTATGGCCATAACCTTCACAACCAAAACACTTATTAGACTCGTCCCTATCTAAATTTTCATTACTAGGTTTAGGGATCTTCTCGGCTTTAGAAATCTTCTCGCTTTTATCATGTTTAGAAGTATCAAATTTCTTAAAATCATTTTTAAATTTATCTTTGTTAATTTTAAGAAATTTTCTAAATTTACGAGCAAACAAATCCATGTCTTCCGAGTCAATATCACTCTCGCTCTCTACTACTTGTTTGACCTCTTTTCGGGCTTTTAAAGCAACGCCCTTTTCGATTTTATTTTCAGTTTTAGAGGGAAACATATCTAGTTCGTAGGTTTGTAAATCACCTACAAGCTCTTTTAATTTCGTAGAGGCTAAAGTGGGTAAAGAATTTAAAACGGTCACTTTTGGAATAAATCTATCGGGTAGGGACCTTAAAATTTTCTTTACAACACGGTCGTCAGGTATTTTCTCTCCCAAGTTAAAAGATGAATTAACAATATCAGAAAGTCTAACATAAAATTCATCAAAAGTTTCTTTTTCATTCATTTTGATAGTTTCAAATTGAGTGGTGAGGTTTTGGAGTTTTGAAGCTTTAACGACACTAGTTCCTTCATGAGTTAATTGTAAAATATCCCAAGCTTCTTTAGCGGTTTCACACGTCATAATACGTCGGAATTCATCCGGTGTGACAGCGCTAAACAAGGCATTCAAACCACGGGAATTGAAATTAGCAAGTTTAAACTCATTTTCAGTCCATCTATCGGCGGGTTTGGGAACACGTTCATTTTCAGCTAAGTAAGTTGGTGGGGACCACCCGTTAACAACAGACATCCAAACTCTTTCGTCGATAGATTTTAGTGCCGATTTCATACGCGCTTTCCAATACGCGTAATTTGAACCATCGAAAATAGGAAATTTTGAAAATGGGGAAAATTCCATTTTAAGCCAAACAATTATTTAAGGATCTTTAACGAAATAATTTATCGCTTTGGCTCTGATACCAATTATTGGAATCGGGGGGCCCCCAATTCTAATTTATTATTTCCTTTTTATGTAAACTCGATGCGGAAGCGGTGTGATGGTTCAACTTTAAAACAACAAATTTTAATTTCTTAAACAAATTAAAATTATACCAAGTGAAGTAAAATTAATCAATTAATATATTCACTTAAACCATTTAATTAATCCAAGTCCTAGAATTTGCCTAAGTCATATTTATCAATATTAGCAAATTAGGCGAAACCAAATTTTAGCAAATGACTTGAATTAAATAAACTTTACCCAATATTTAATTTAGCACCAAATTAAATGAGTGTGATGATTTAAACCAAATTTTATCTTGAATTATTCTAAACATGTGTTCTACGTTATTTTGCAAGATAAAATAAATCAATCACACTACGCCGCGATGTACGAGGAAAAACCCAAGACGGGAAACAACCTCGGACGACCCTAGCCACAAATCCACTAGATACGGAATTACAAGTACAAGACATAAAGACTTACAACACACGACTCGATCCCTTTCAAGCCTCGACGCTTATTCTTGTAGACACCTCTTCCCAGCGGATAATATTGGAACACCACCGCGGTCTCGGAATCCACCGATAGGACTTTATATGGTCACCGTCACCCGAGCAAGGAGCCTTTCTCCAAGTGGGTAGAATCGCAACAAAACGTCTTCTTCTTTGATGGATGTAGAAGCAAACCAAAACTTCTCTTTGAAACGGAAGAGATAAACCGGTGCCAAACTCCAAGCAATTGATATGTATATATGTGAACTTGGATAAACAATATGGGTGTAAAACTAGAGTGATAAAATATTTTCTCTTGAAAAATAGCACTCAAAACTTGAACATTTTCCTTAAACAATTTTAGCTCTCAAACTCTATCTAAGAGATGGAATGGAATGGAAAAGTTAGATTAGAAAAATGGTTTCCCGCACATACATATTCAGCAAAAAGATAGTGAGGTAAACTAGTGGGAAAATGGGTAAAAACTGCCATTTAACTGTTCCCGCCAAATCTCGTTTGAACGACATTTTTATTCGAACGAAATCTCGTTCGAACGAGATTTCTAACGAAGTTCCAGAATGTTTAAAGGGGGAACTCGTTAGAAGTCTCGTTGGATATCTCGTTCGAACACAGGTTCGTTCGAACGACATATCGAACGACATTCCAGTGGCCTAATATGGGAACTCGTTGGCAGGTTCGTTCGAACGACATTTTCGTTCGAACGACAATCTCGTTCGAACGACTCTATCGAACGAAAAACCAGAAAGTTTGAATATTCTTGTTTAAGCCCAGAAAACTTTATAAACATTTATTTAAAGTTTTAATTAATTCTTTCTTAAAACAAAACGCAGTTTTTATAAAACCTAACACCCAATAAACTTATTCCAAGCTCCTATATATATAATATTGCATTCATACCTTCGGAGCATGGAACTCTCGTTGATGACGTAGAAACGAGGCACGCAAACCGGCATATTTGATGAAGCTTTATACTCTTTGCCACTACGTCTTCAAAAAACACTTCATAGGCTTGAGAATATTACAATTAAATACTATCGTATGAATAAATGTTTTTGTCTGGAATTGAGCCAAAACTATATATGGACTCAATTGGAAATTTGTGTCCTTACATTTGCAATTCTTCGGAAACTGTGAAGCAGGTTTTGGCGGCACCCGCTTCGTATCTTGTGCACTATGATTAGCAGAACTTAAAGGTTTCATGGATTTGGTACTTTTCTATCGTCGTTTCAATTTTTCTTGTACTTTCTCATTCCTTGTGAGTTCTAGCACTTCGTATCTTTTTCTCAGCCTCTATTCTCGTTGCTTTCTCACCGTTTGGGCTCGCGCTTCTTTATCGTTCGAATTGATCTTCTATCTTGTAAGTTTCCTATACTTTTTCTCTGTGCTTTCTCTTTGAGTTTGTAGTTTTCTAGGGTTTTCCAATGGTGAAGATTGGGCATAGGTCGGTTTTCGAGTTTAGGGAGTTTTACAATATTCCTGAGTGGGTAGATATTGAGTGTTGTTCCTCCCCTCCTAGAAATATTAGGGAGATAGATGATTCCCACTAGATCCATGTTCTGTTGCTTTCCCAGGGGGGACTCACTTTTCCTCCCAATGACTTGTTTTTGCATATCTTTAGCTATTTTAATATTGTTCCTGTACAATGCTCACCCAATGTGTGGAAAATAGTAAATGGCGTACATAGGATAAATCAATTGTATGGAACTAGGTTAGGGATCGTCGAAATTTTTTTTTGCTACTCCTTTTCTCGGACTAGTTCTGGTATCCTTTACCTCAAAGCCAGGAGCCCTGACAGGGTATTGGTAGTAAATCTACCTGATTCCCATAGGGACTATTGGCAAGAGGGTTTCCTTGTTAGAAATTGGCAGTTTTCTCCCCAACTTGAAGGGTCGAGGTCTAAGAGGTCCTCTGTTCCCTTTTATGGGGAGGAATACATAGGTAGATATTGTACTATTGTTTCGACTTTTGTTGATTTGTGATCTTTCTAACTCTTCTTTGCTTTTTCTTTCACAGCGAGGTCGAAGAACTTGGAACCTGCACTCAGCGAGGTCCGTCTTTTAGAATTGATAAAGGCTTGGAACATCCGAGAGCCTTTTGGCGACGACAAGCATCCCATGTCTGCTGCCTTCCTGCTTGAGTACAAGAATGTTGGCTCCAGCTTCATAGCAAGGCCTGTGGATAGTATCCCAGAGTTTAGTTCACCTAAAGAGACTGCTGTAAGTCCTATCCAATTGGACGAGAAAGAGGGCAGCTCTGAGAGTGACATTATAGGAGCTGTAAGTGATTTGCGGGGAGAGACCTCTAGCAGTAGCAGCTCCTCTGATCGCAGGGAGGTTTCTGAAGCTCGAGGGTCGTCGAGCACTTCCAGCAGTTCGAGTGAAGGGATGGTTCCATCCCAGAAGAACCTAATCCGGGATGATGATGATGAAGACCATATGATCCTTGCTCAGAGGTCGAAGAAACAAAAATCTTCCTCGGGGGTTGTGGCTACTGGTTCCCGATCTTCTGCACAGGAGCAGGAGAGGAAGAGGAAGGAAGAGGAGCAGGTGAGAGAGAGAGAGAGAGAGGAAAAAATAAGAAGAGAGGAAGAAAATAGAGGAGAAATGGAAGGTAGAGGAGAGGAGGAGGAAAGAGAGCGAGAGAGATGAGGAGAATAGGAGGGCTGAAGTGAGGATGAAGGCCGGGCAAGCCTTAGTCCCGGTGTCTGCTCAGCCCGAGAGGGCCTCCGTGGCAATTTCTCCCCAGTTGGCCCCGGCTCTGCTCGAGAGATCTATCCTCCCGACTGATCGCCATAGGGCAGTAGGGTCAGAGCACTTGGCCCTTCAGGCTAGTCAGAGGCTTGCTCTGGTAAGGTTTTTCCCTTTTTCTCTTATGTTTTTCTGACTTCCCTCATTTTCCACTTCTAATTCCTTCTCTTTTCTGCAGTTTGTTACTAACTTCGCCGTGATGTATCGTTCATGCGATGAGCTGGTGAAGAAGAATAGTGAGCTGGAGCAAGAGAACTCTGCCCTGAAGTTGAAGGGTAAAGAGCTTGAGGCCAACCTCAAAGCTGTTGAAGCTGCTCGGATTTCATCCGATTTGGCTCTTGCCACTGCCAATAAGGAGAAGGACACTGCAGTCCAAGATCTGAAGGAGCTGAGGCAGGCGTATGACTTGGTTTGCTCGAGCAAACTTACAGTCGTTGAGGAGAACAGGGTGCTATCTGAAGAGCTGAAGAAGAAGGAGTCCGAGGCTGTTACCGCCAAGGAAGACTCTTACAATTCTGGCTGGGCTATAGCATATGAGGATGCTAAAGTTCAGATAGGCTATATTAGCCGTCTGAACTTCAAGAAAGGATGGAACAAGGCTCTCATTGCCGCTGGAGTGGATGTTGCATCTCCTCTTTTTGACGAGCACGACTCAGGGCTGAGGCCGGTCGTAGATGAGGTCCCTGCCCCAACTGTTGAAGGCTCTGATCTTGTTCCTCAGGTGTCCCCGGCTGAGGTTTCTCCTGTTGAGGTGATAGAGACCACCCCTGTCGAGGGCAGTGCTCCTGTTAATGCTGATAAGGGGACAGGGCCATCAACCTCTAGGCCACCTGAGGTTGCTAATTAGTTATCTGATAGGATTGCTTTATATTTTTGTTTTTTCCAGTCTGTAAACTTTCTTTTTTCAGTTCGATGTAATTTCAATTTTCATTAATGAAAAAGGCTTCATTTCTGCTTGTACTGATTTGTCCCCTTCTCTCCTTTTTCTTTATCTCGCTTGTAGTTAGTTGATGTGGATGATTACATTCCTGCTACTTCCCAGTTGGGTAGGACCCTTGGTCCCAATGCGAGTCCCGAAGTTTTCCAGGCCTTCGTTAAGCTTTACAAGTCCCTTAGGTCTAGAAATCAGAAGTATAAGGAGCAATCTGAGCTCGTGGCCAAGTTGAAGGACATGCTCTAGGAGATGGAGGACATTGGTTCTTCAGTGCAAGAGGAGGTCAATGTGTTGAGGACAAAACTATTAGAGGCCTCTGAGATCAACCAAGTAGGGGAGGTTCTTCAGCAGGAGAATGAAGACCTGAGGAGAGAAGTCTTACGACTCAGGGAGCATGCGCCGAGCACTGTTCGAGCAGTATTGCAAGGCTCCTCATCATCGCGAACTAGAGCTGGTCATAATGTTACTCCTCCTATGTCGTGAAGTACCACTCGCCCTCCCCTTCCGAGAGCTGGTAGGAGCACCAGGAGAAGAAACAGGGAAGCAGAAGAACTTCGCAATTGGGAAATGGAAGAACTCCACGGTGATGTTCAGCGAGCATATGTAATCGTTGTTGGGCTTCAAAGGGACGTTACTCGGTTGTGACACTTGTTCAAGAAAGGCCCTCGGCAAGCGTGGGCTGACGGTTATGATCAAGGCTGGTCGGATGCTCCAACAAGGCTGTCTGAGTTTGAGGAGCTTTCTTTTATCAGGGGGTGGCTAAGTGCCTTGAAGGAGCTGTAAGTCCCGAGGAACTCGGTGCTATGGTATCGTCATGAGATATCTTCCTCCACCCTGATGCCTAACCCATTCCGGAGGGATGATCGATGGATCCCCATCGATGCTATTCCTCGGAAATTACTGGAGTGGGATGCGAATGAGGTTGTGAAGGAGTTAGCTCCTGCTCCTGATGACGGACGAAGAGCTCGAGTGGCTGATTATCTTGCTCGGAGGCTTCCACCCCATTGAGATTTTTCCAGTTGTTATTTTTTTGTATTTTTGATAATGTAAATGCTTTAGGCGAGCTCGCCGACTAAACATGTATTACCATTGTTGTAAGTATGATGGATTAATGAAAAGTTTGTGTTTTGGAAAATTTTGCCGACTAAACATGTGCATCCTACTTTTCATATTCTTGCTGCTCTATAATCTTTTTTATTTTGTCATGCAAGTGTCCCCCCAGTCCAGTATAATACCAAGATACCATTGTGCTCCACTTTACCTTTTAGGTTGTGTCGTCACACTCCCTTAGGCCTAAGTGGGGCAGTTGGCGAGGACACACCTGGTGTTGGACGTCTTCATCCGATTAGGATTTTACTCAATCGAAGTAGGTTTGACGACCAATATAGAATTTAGTAGTATTGCCTAAGGATCCCCTGTAGGGCTTCATATATTGCCAAGGGCAATGCTAAGAGGTCTCTCGTGTTTTATGACGATGACCTGTGGAGGGGTATTTCCTTGCTATAGTGATCAATGTGCCTGTTATTTGGAAAAGATGTGCGATAAATACAGCTGTTACCAATCAGAGTGTAACCAATTAAGTATCTTTCATTAGTAATAAGGGAAATGAACTTCTATTTTCATAACAAAAGAATACAAAAAAGATCTAAAAATAGAATTTCTTGAGATTAGCCGCGTTCCATGCTCGCGGTATTTCTCTTCCCTCCATCGTTTCCAAGTGATAAGCGCCTTGCAGATCGTCTTTAGTTATCTTAAAGGGTCCTTCCCAGTTTGGGCCTAGCTTGCCATCTGACGACTTCACTGTGCTGCCCATGAATTTTCTTAGAACATAGTCCCCAACTTGGAATGTTCTCGGGTTAACCCTTTTGTTGTAGTGCTTCGCGAGCTGTTGCTGATAGCTCGCTAGCTTCACTAGGGCAAGTTCTCTACGCTCGTCGGCTAGGTCGAGTTCGACGAGCAATGCCTCATCATTCTGGCCTTGGTCAACAAGGTTGGATCTCATTGTTGGCAAACCCGCTTCTAGTGGGATGACTGCTTCCATGCCATATGTTAGCGAAAATGGGGTTTCTCCTGTTGCTCGTCGGGGAGTGGTTCGTTACGCCCATAGGATATGGGGTAGCTCTGTTACCCATGGGCCTTTGGCTCGCTCTAATCTTTTCTTCAATCCATCGATCACAGTTTTGTTGGAAGCTTCAGCTTGGCCATTGCTCTGATGGTAGGCTAACGAACTGAAGTGGTGTCTGATCCCGTGTTCGTTACAGAAGTCCTGAAAGGGGACACTTTCGAACTGTGTTCCATTATCGGTGATGATGGTTCTGGGAATTCCAAATCAAGTGATTATATTCCTCCATATGAACCTTATCATATCGGCATCTCGGATGTTCGCCAGGGGTTCTGCCTCGATCCATTTGGTGAAGTAGTCAGTCGCAACCAATAGATATTTGCGATTGTCGACAGCGGTAGGTAGTGGTCCCATGATGTCCATTCCCCATTGGGCGAAGGGCCATGGGCTGGACAGGGACTTTAGGTCGCTGGTGGGTTGGTGGGACATAGGAGCGTGGAGTTGGCATTTTAGGCATTTGCGGACATATACTGCGGAGTCCTTTTGCATATATGGCCACCAATAGCCTTCCTTCATTGCTAGAAAGGCTGGAGACCTTCCTCCGACATGACTTCCATAGATTCCTTCGTGAAGCTCGTGTAGCACTTGCTCGACATCACCTGGGTGGACGCATCTAAGGTAGGGACCGAAGAAGGATTTCTTATACAAGTCGCCTCCTGTGGATAAGTGAAAGCGAGCAGCTTTGACTCTTATCTGGTGGGCAATTTTCTTATCATCTGGGAGCGTGCCATCCTTTAAATAGTCCCTTGAGGGGTCCATCCAGCTGGGGGCTGACCCCACCTGGAGTATCTGTTCCACGTTTGGTAGCTTGCTATTGTGGTTAATGCTCGGACAAATGAGGAAATCGATGGGGATGATCCTTTTTAGGTCAGAGTCAACTGCCGAACTCAAGGCTGCTAATGCATCAGCATGACTGTTTTGCCCCCTGGGAAACTGCTGGATGTTGATCTCTTCAAAGCTTGTCATTAATTTTTTCACTAAGGCGAGGTAGGCTGCCATTCTTTCATCCTTTGCATTGTAATATCCACTTATCTGATTGGAGACTAGTTGAGAATCGTCAAACACCTGTAAACGTTTTGCTCCTAGAGTTTGCGCCTTTTGGAGACCGGCTATTAGGGCTTCGTACTCTGCTTCGTTGTTGGAGGCTGCAAATCCAAGCCTGATTCCTTGCTCAAGGATTGTGTTTTCTGGAGTGATGAGAACAATGCCTACCCCCGCCCCTTTGAATTAGAGGCTCCATCAATGAAGAGTTTCCAGGTTTCCTCTGTTGCTTGGTTCTTCTCTTACCTTGTTGGTTGAGGTTGGTCGGAGAGTTCTTTTCCTGTGAATTCGGCTATGAAATCAGCAAGGATCTGACCCTTGATAGCTGTCCTTGGTTGAAATTGGATGTCAAACCGGCCGAGCTCGACTGACCACTTAGACAATATGCCCGATAAATCCGCTTTCCTTAGGACCGCCTTAAGGGGATGCGATGTAAGGACAATGATAGTATGATCTTCGAAATAATGCTTCAGCTTCCTCGAGGCTATTACTAGTGCAAATGCGAGCTTCTCCAATGGCAGGTACCTTTTATCGGCGTCTAATAAGGTCTTGTTTGCGTAATAAACGGGATGTTAGATTCCTGTAACCTCGCATATTAGCGCAGAGCTGACAGTGTGATTGGATACGGAGAGGTACAGGTATAAAGAATCCGTTTGCTGTGGTATGACAAGCAGCGGTGGAGTGCTTAAGTAGGACTTGAGCTCGTCCAATGCTCGCGAGCAATCTAGGCTCCACTCTATTATTTTACTTCCCTTTAGAAGCTAGAAAAAAGGCTTGCACTTCTCAGAGGATTTGGAGATGAAGCGATTTAAGGCAGCGAGCATTCCAGTGAGCTTCTGCACGTCCCAGATTGTGCGAGGGGGTTGCACCCTGTTGATTGCATCGATCTGATCTGGATTAGCTTCTATGCCTCTGTTACTGACCAAGTATCCAAGAAATTTTCCTGACTGGACACCGAAGGAACACTTGCTCTCATTAAGTTTCATCCGGTACTTCCTGAGGATTTCGAAGGTGTTTGACAGGTCCGAGAGGTGGTTTTCTTTCTTCTTGCTTTTAACCAGCATGTCATCGATGTAGACCTCCATGGTGTCTCCCATTTGATCCTTGAACATTTTAGTGACCAGCCGCTGATAAGTTACCCCTGCATTCTTGAGCCCAAATGGCATGACCTTGTAGCAATATAACCCAGCTGTTGTGATGAACGCCGTTTTGTCTTGGTCTGGGGAATACAAGGGGATCTGGTGATACCCTGAGTACGCATCCAGGAAACTCATTCGCTCGTGAGCTGCAGTGGCGTCTACTAGTTGGTCTATTTTTGGGAGGGGGAAACTATCCTTAGGGCATGCTCTGTTGAGGTCAGTGAAGTCGATGCAAACTCTCCATTTCCCATTATTCTTTGGAACTACTACTGGGTTGGATAACCACTTGGCGAATTGTACTTCCCGTATGGATCCTGCATCCAGCAGTTTTTCTACTTCCTTTTCGACCGCTTTAGCCTTCTCGGGCGCAATTCGCCGTGCCTTTTGGGTGATTGGCTTGAATGTGGGGTTGACGTGCAGCTGATGATAGACCACACCAGGGTCGATTCCAGGCAATTCGTATGGTTCCCATGGGAAAACATCTACGTTGCGCCTCAGCAAGGTTGTCAACTCCTTCCGTTCTTAGTCGGTGAGAGATGCTCCAATCAAGAAGACTCTATTACTGTTGCCATCTTCAGCTGTAATATCTACCAGGTCCTCGACGAGACGCTCGGAGGGGGGGAGCCTGGTCTCCTCTACTTCGGGTCTTCCGTACTTTAATTGCTATTTGGAAGGTATCACACCTTTTTCAACTTTCTCGCTGGGTTGTCCGGCCTTCTTCTATGGCTTTGATCGGATGGCTGCTATGAAGCACCTCCTCGCCATCACTTGGTCGCCGTGGATCTCCATTACTCCTAGCTCGGTTACATACTTGAGCTTCTGATGGTAGGTCGAGGGGACTGCCTTCATCGCATGAAGCCATCCCCAGCCGAGGATGGCCTGGTATGGAGAATCGATGTCGACTACTAAAAACTCGATCATCTTGGAAACGTTTCCAGCGCACACCGATAATACAACCTTGCCCAGGGGCATAGTTATTTTCCCAGCGAAGCCAACTATAGGAACAGTAGCTTCCTTTAAGTCGGTGACGCTTAACTTCAATTTCCTGAATAGGTCGAGGTACATTACTTCGGATGAGCTTCCTTGATCGACGAGCAACTTGTTGATGTCAAAGTTGGCTATCCTGAGTGTAATGACCAGGGCATCATGATGTGGGGTCCTTACTCCTACCAGATCTTCATCCGTGAAAATAATATGCTTGTTATAGTTGATGTCCTCTGCTCGTCGACGCTTTCCTGACTGTGATTTTGCTGGGTTGATTTGGAAAGCCTGCATTACCGCTGTAAGTTTTTTCATTTCCATTCGAGCTGAGTTTCCTTGTATCTGCTTGACGTCAGATGCTCCGTGGATTATTACGAATTCATGTCCGTCATCATCTTCCAGCACGTTGTCAGGTCTCGCCTCTCTGTTGGCAGCCACTCTTTCTGCCCTCTTTTCCACAAACTCGTTCAAATGCCCAGACTGGGCCAACTCCTCGAGGTGAGACTTTAGAGCTTTGTAATACTCGGTCTTATGTCCTCCCTCTTTGTGGAAAGCGCATCTTAATGCATTGTTTCTCTTCGAGGGGTCTCCTCCCATTTTCCCGGGCCACTTGATGAATGGCTCATCTTTGATCTTCCCAAGAATTTTGTAAATTGGTTCTTTGAAGACGGTGTTGACCGCCTGGAATGCTTTCGACGCGTCATGGTTCCCTCCGTTCTTGGAGCCATTTTTGCCCCCGTTCTTTCCTCCTTTTTTCTGATTCTCTATTTTGTCACTTCCCTTAGTAGTGAGTTTAGCTCGACCATTTTCCCCTGTACTGGGGCGGGTGACGTCTTCCACCTTGGCATACTTCTCGATGCGAGCCATTAGGTCGTCGATGGTTATGGCTTCCTTCTTCGTCAGAGATTGGTAGAGAAGGGAATAACTGGGTAGCCCAATTTTGAAGGAGGCCACCGCCACTTGCTCCGAGCAGTCCTCGACCTCATTGAATAACTCCCAGTACCTTTTTGCGTAGTCTCAGAGGGTCTCCTGAGGCGTCTTCTTCATTGTCAACAAGGCGTCTATCCTTTTGGGATGGGAGCTACTAGTAATGAAGCGGGCCGTAAAGAGTTCGACCAGGGATTTGAAACTTCGTATGGATCGGTGGGGGAGTCTTTCGAACCATTTCTACGCCATATCATGCAAGCTTGAGGGGAAAAAACAGCACATCAGTGCATCCCGGTGATTCCAGAGGGCCATGGCCTGTCGGTATTGCCTGACATGATTGATGGGATCAGTCTTACCGTCATAAATCTTGAACCTTGGAATAGAAAATTTCTTGGGAGTGTCTTCCTCTTCGATTTCCCTCGTGAAGGGTGACTTCATCTAGGTTTTGAGAGCTCGCTTTGCGAGTTCTCTGGTTGATCTGGCACCGTGGTGGGCAGGATGTTGGTCCATTCCCCTGCGGACCAGATCTCGTATGTTCTTGTTGCTGCGAGCAGGGCTCTGGTAACGTCGAGATGTTCGCAGCTGTTCGCGGAGGTCGTCGTCTGATTCGTCTCCCTCGAACTTTCAAAATCCTCGCCTTGGACTCCTTCCTCGGCTGCGAGATTTGCTCGCCTGAGGGATAGGAGTGCGGTATGGATATCTCCTGTTATTAGGATGAAGCTCCCTCTCCAGTCTTTCTGGTTTCCTTTCCAAGCGAGCATTCTCAGCTTCGTATATGCTAGAAGACTCCCTCTGCTCGTGGAGCCTTGGCTCGTACGCATCAATCAATCTGGATATCTGTGTGGACCTTACTGGTCCCTGGCTTTCTTCTGAGGCTGGCCTTTCCAAGCGAGCCCTCTGATCTGAACGTCGAACTTCAGACCTAATCCTGCGAGGAGCAGGTGGTTCTTGAATATCCCCCGTCTGAGGGGCATTGTTGCTGTGACCAGACTTCTTAAACTCCTTTCTTGGCGTGGGCTCTTCTCAGGGAAAGATGAACGCTTCCCACAGACGGCGCCAATTGTGGTGACAATTATTGTGCAACACAAATAAATAAGAAAAAAGCATTCACCAAGTAAGAACAAGGAATATAAAATGACAATCACACAACAAAGGATGTACGTGGTTCAGCAAAGATGTGCCTACGTCCACGGTGGTGCAGTCGCTATTATTTCTATATACTCCGGAGAGTAATTACAGAGAATACAACTTGTCCTTTTTCCCCGGACCTAGGGTTTAATATATACATGTACATTTAGGTGAGTGGGGGTGATGGTTTCCCCACGTCTTCCATCCTTCCCATAACTTCCCTTCAAGGGAACGTGGGTAGAGACTGCATCAAAATAAGAAGTGGGGGGCCTAGACTTTGGGCCGCTAGAATTGGGCTACTCGTCTAGGCCCATGGTATAATTCTGGGTACCCACAGTTTCCTTTATGAAATCACATTTTCACAAATACTCTTCCAAAAAGGCATCTAGAACATCCAAGACTTGTTTCTCAAGTTATGACCTAAATAGGCTACACCATCACCTCACACCTAACTAGGCTTAATAAATGGCGCGACCCTTTTCCCTTAAGGTGTACCACGGCATATAAGCCCAAGGTTGTGTCCCTTACTCAGGCCTTCACTTGTGGTTGTGGCCTTTTATATGTCTGTAGACTCTTAGGGGTTTTAGGGTCATTACATGACATTCGTAGAAAGGGTAAGACTCACTTTATATTAGTCTTGGTTATCATGCAAGGGAACAACATTTGTAGAAAGGATAAGACTCACTTTGGATGAGTCTTGGTCATCGTGCGAGGACACGACATTAGTACAAAGAGGAAGACTCAATTTGGATGAGTTTTGTTCATCGTACAAGGGCACGACTTCTATTTAAGGTGACATAGGAGACCAAATGACTATTTAAGGTCAAATAGGAATCAAATTTCTATTTAGGGTCACATAGGGGAGTATATGACTATTTAAGGTCATATAGGGGACTTGATGACTATTTAAGGTCATATAAATGATCGGATGACTATCTAACATCACATAGGGGATCGTATAACTATTTGAGGTCATATCCTGGAATGAATCATTTCTAATGTGTGGGTTTTGAATGACAATGGTCAAGTGGAAAGGATGAGAATTTTTTATTCAGATGAAGAAAAACGTGGGCTTAACAGGGGTAGGACTAATTGGTCATGCGCGCACATAACCGACCATGCATGGCTCCCAATCTATAAAAAAAAGGCTTTTCCTTTCATTTTGGCTCCTTCCAAATTCCACATTCTCTCTTTCGCTTCCTAGTATGAATTTATTTGGTTTTTTCATTGAATTATCTTTTGGTATTCTAGCGATGGGGGATAAAGATGCTAAGGGGTGAGGCTATTCCTCAACACTAGGGAGCTAGCCGATTGGGTCGGTGTCGAGGTTTCGATAAAGTCTGTAGTCGGGGATGTGGGCATGCACCACCATGTCCCTTTCGTACGTGATCCGGTCGTTCTTCTTCGAGAGCTTAACAATTATATTTCCACTGCCAAACTAATGCTTCCTCAAGCAAATCCATTTATAACCCCCCCTTTTACTTTCTCTCTCCCTCTTAGCTCATCCCTATTAGTCCTAGGCCATTTCCAATTTTATCTCCTCACCGAACAATGGTCGTCCAATCCTCCTCCCAAAATAACTCATCAGTAAACAATCGCACCATATTAGGTATATTTTATTTTACTGATATTTCAAAAATCAAACCCTAGTTACCCCACATCCAAACTCTACATCATACATGAAAATATACACAGTTTTTTAGTGTTCTGTTTTGCTAAAAATAATATTTTCAAGGTTTGTTTCTCGAAAAAAAATTGATTGTCTTTCCAAAAATAATATTTTCTGATGTTTGTTTGCCAAAATTAAAAATATTTAGTGTTTTTTTACAAAATAATGTTTTAAGTGTTTGTTTTAAAAAAATTGGGTTTGTTTGCCAAGAATAATATTTTCAGCGTTTGTTCACCAAAAATAAATAAAAAAATAGATGTTTTTTTACCAGAAATATTATTTACAATGTTTGTTTGCCAAAAATAAAACAAAATCAATGTTTTTTTGCCAAGAATAATATTTTCAGTGTTCGTTTGCCAAAAGTAAAAAAAATCAATATTTTTTTGCTAAAAATAAGATTTTTAGTGTTTGTTTTTCCAAAAAAAAAATCAGTGGTTTTTTTTGTCAAAAATAATACATTCAGTGTTTGTTTGTGGAAAATAAATGATTTCAGTGGGATTTTTTATGAAACATAATATTTTCAGTGTTTGTTTGACAAAATAAATCATTTCAATGGTTTTTTTCCCAAAAGTAATATTTTTTTACTGGTTACCAAACATAATATTTTCACTGTTTGTTTGCCAAAAAAAAAATAGGTTTTTTTTACCAAAATTAATATTTCAGTTTTGTTTGCCATAAATAAAAATATTTCATTTTTTGCCAAAATATTATTTCCACTGTTAATTTGCCAAAAATAAAAATACTTTAGTATTTTTTTTCCAAAAATAATATTGTCAAGTGTTTGTTTGCCAAAAATTAAAAAATTCAATGTTGTTTGTAAAAAATAATATTTTCAGTGTTAATTTTTCAAAAATAGAAATATAGCATTTCTTTGCCAAAAGTAATGTTTTCTGTATTTTTTTGCCAAAGAAAAATTTAAGGATGAGCTGATAGGGAGAGAGAAAGTAAAAGGGAGAGGGTTCTTCTAATTGAGTTTTCATGTGGGAGATGATATGGGTCAACTCTGCTTTGTGTTTTTATTGAGTTTTTAAATCTGTAGAGGTATATGTATTTTAAGGAGCCCATATAGGGGGGAGGGGGGGTCTCTCTCTAGAGAGAGAGTACAGAGAAACGAAAAAGATTTTCTATCCTTTTCTGCTCACCCAAGTCAGGTTCTTAGGCCTTCTCCAATCGTTGTTTCTTTCTTGCTAAATTTCTAAGTTAGAAAAGGAAAATGAGTAAACCTTCTCCAATAGGACTTTCTAAGTTACCACAGATCTGATGTGTCGTCTGAGTCAGAAAGAAATTTTCTATCACAATTTCTACATGTAGAAAAATGTAGAAGCAGTTAGAGAATCTGACGTGTGAAATCATGCAAGTCCCACGTTCGCTATTGGCCCTAAAATAAGAGTAGAAACTGACTTTAAGAAATAAACTGTTGGAGATGGGATTTCACAATATTTTCTATATTGGTGAAAAACAGATACACGGTAGATTGAACCCTTTCTAAAACTACACGCCAACAAAGATAGAAATTGCTTTTAAGAGAAAAGCATTGGACGTGGCCTTATGTGTTAAGGCCTTCTCCAATGTATTCCTTTCCAAATCCAACTCTAAATAGCAGTTAATAACCTTTTCTTATCTACTTGGCACATCTCCTAAAAGGGTGGAAGACACTCTTTATTTTACTTCTCCATTAGTTAACCCTTTCAATGTGATGTGGCGTCATTTTTTTACAAATTTATTTGATTTCAACGAATCCATATGTATCAGCCCTATAAATATGGGGAGGTTGTTTTGGTACCCGTCAGATTGTCTAACCGCTTGAGCATTTTTACATGTAGAAATTCAGGTTGAAATTTCCTATATGACTAAGCAGCCATATCACTTTCTCCGTCATATTAGGAGTGGGGTTGGAGCAGATTTTTTTCAACTCCTCTTTCTAAGGTAGAAATTTTGCAAGATAGAAAAGAAGATTGGAGATGGCCCAACACTTTCCAAACAAGTTCATGTGCATAGGCGGAGGCAGGTATGGGCTGGGGGAGGGTGCCAGCCCACCCAGTTTAAAAAAAAAAAAAAATACGGAGGATAAATTTCTATATTTGCAGTTCAGCCCACCTTATGTTTTAGTTTAAAATATTAGGGGACAAATTTAAATATGAGAAGTTGTAAAACAAACATGTTGAAATTGAAAACAAAACCACCGCCTCTTTTCAGATTTCAACCTAAAAAGTAAAAACCCAATACCCTCTTCTTCTCTTCTCATCTCTCCCTTTTCTCTCAACAACAAAGACGATCAACATTCAAACTCAGGCTGCTGCTTCCCCTGTCTCCGACCACCACTGTTGCCCCTGCCACCGTCACCCCTGCCACCACCGCCGACCACCGCTGCTGCCCCTGTCTCCGCCCCTTCTGTTCTGCCACCACCGCCAACAATTTACAAGTATGTATATCCCTCTTTCTTCCTCTAAATAAAATCTCTACTCTAAATCTCTACTCTAATAAATCTATTGTTTTATAAATCTATTTTTTTATTGTGTATGAAATTTCATTTGTCTTTCTTAATTGAAATGATAACAATAAATGTGCACTAGTGATTTTTTTTTATAAACATTTAATATAATTTTTTAATAAAGGAGGTTTGAATAAAAACCCTAAATAAAAATAATTAGGGTTCTTTGATGATTAATTATTTTTTGATTAGTAACTAATTTAAATTTTTTTGACATTACTTTAGGTTCTAATGTCAAAAAAAACTTTGTTATCATTTTTCAAACCAAAAAATGATTCAGATGCCCCTATATTGACGGATGATACTCGTTCAAGCTCCCCCGAGCCACCTCAAAAAATTCAAAGGGTTGAACCTATTGAAGAAGACAACACTTTCACTCGAGATCCTGGATTGCGTCTACAAATTTGCCATAAACCCGTTGATGACCGGGATGAGATTCGAAAGAAATATCTAAAAATGGGACCTTATCAACCCATACTTCAAGTTCAAGAATATCCACCCACCCAAGACGAAAAACAAATTCGTCACTTTCAAAGTAGTTGGTTTCAAAGCCACCCTTGGCTTGAGTACTCTATTGCAAAAAATAGAGCATATTGTTTTTATTGTTTCTTGTTTGAAAGTAATCCATCTACTCGGTCAACATTTACCGTTGAAGGGTTCCAAAGTCGGAAAAGGGTTGGTGGCCCCAAATGTTGTTTTTTGAAACACATGGGTTGTATCCCTTCAGTCCATCTGAGTGCTGTCCAAGCAGCTGAAGATTTAATTAATCCCTGTCAGCATATTCGGAGGGTTTTGAATTCGCAATCCAAAGAAGTTGTTGAAAGGAATCGGTTGCGTCTTAAGACATCAATTGAATGTGCACGTTGGCTTGCATTTCAAGCATGTGCATTTAGAGCTCATGATGAAACTCCCGACGCACTAAATGCTGGAAATTTCATTGAATTGATAAAACACACGGCGAATCATGACGAGAAAGTTGTCGAGGTTGTCTTAAAAAAAGCTCCAGGAAATGCGAAGTATACCTCTCCAACGATTCAAAAAGAAATCTTGAATATTCTTGGTGATAATGTGAGAAGTAAGATCCGTAAAGAAATTGGTGATGGGAGTTATTGTATATTGGTTGATGAAGCACAAGATGTCTCAATTAAAGAACAAATGGCTATTGTCATAAGATTTGTTGATGAGGGAGGGGAGGTGCGTGAACGATTTTTTGGTATTGTGAGCGTAGAAGACACCACCGCTTTGACACTCAAAAAAGAAATTGTTGGGGTACTTTCTTGTTATGATCTTCATGTTGATAAAATGCGGGGTCAAGGGTATGATGGAGCTAGTAATATGCGAGGAGCTTGGAATGGATTGCAATCACTCTTTCTTAAGGAGTGTCCATGTGCTTATTACGTGCATTGTTTCGCCCACCAATTACAACTTGCATTAGTTTCGGCATCAAGAGATGTGCAAGATATATGGTTGTTCTTCTCAAAGTTGAATGTTGTTGTGAATATTGTCGGTGCTTCTCCAAAACGTCAAAGTGAATTACAATCGAGACAAGTTGCTGAAATTGCAAGTAAGGTGGCACTTGGTGAACTTCAAACGGGAAGAGGTGTTAATCAAATGAAGACATTACATCGTGCGGGAGCCACTCGCTGGAGCTCTCACTTGAGTTCTGTTCGCAGTTTGATTGATTTGTTTGGCCCATCTTGTGAAATTGTTGAAAATCTTTGGTTAAATGGTACTAATCATCCTATACGCTCTGAGGCTAAAGGTGCTTATGATGCTATGACCTCAATTGATTTTGTATTTATTTTACATTTATTGAATGAGATCATGGGGATCACTGATATACTTTGTCAAGCACTTCAGCAAAAGTCTCAAGACATTGTGAATGCTATGCAACTTGTTTCAACAACAAAAAAGCTTCTTCAAAAGTTAAGGGGAACTGGTTGGAATTCCTTCCTTGATAAAGTGCAGTCGTTTTGTGAAAGATATGACATTGAGATCCCAAATATGGACGCTTCTTATAAAGTGGGCACTCGGCGTTCTTGTCAACAACGCGATAATATAACAATTTATCATCATTACCAAGTCGATACTTTCAATGCTGCAATCGACTTTCAAATAATGGAGTTAAATTGTAGATTTTCCGAGGGGGCAATGGAAATTCTAACTCTTAGCTCTGCTTTGGATCCTCGTGATGCTTATAAGTCATTTAACATTGATGATATATGTAAGCTTGCAGAAATTTTTTATCCTCATGATTTTTCCAAAGATGATGTATCCACATTAAGGCGTCAGTTGCAACACTACGAGCTTGATATTCCAAATCATCCTAGTTTTCAAAATTTGTCCAGAATCTCTGAGTTGTGTAGAACATTAGCTGAAACAAGGAAAAGGGATATCTATTCATTGGTCGATAGATTGATTCGTCTTGTATTGACTCTTCCCGTATCCACAACATCAATAAAACGTGCCTTTTCAGCTATGAAACTTGTAAAAACAACTCTTCGTAACAAGATGGGTGATGATTACCTTGAAGATTGCATGATACTCACAATAGAAAGAGAGCTTGCTGAAGACATTGATTTGGATTTACTAATTGATGATTTTGATTCATGAAAGGATCGTAGGGTTCAACTTCATTAGCTCATATGATGTATTTTTTGTGTCACATGTGACTAAATATAGCGAAAAATGCTCTTTTGCCTATTTTGAATTTAGAATTTTGGTATACTATTGTCTAAAAGTTTTAATGTTTGCATTTTTTTCGTTCAATTAATATTTAAGTTACTTCTTAGCCCGTACTGATCTAAAATCTTGGCTCCGCCACTGTTCATGTGTGAGTCTTAAAGCCTCCCATAGGGCTACGGAAAAATCATGTCTTTTTCGAGAGACATATTATCAAATTATGTCAACGTGGCCAATGGAAGTCCACATTCAAACTGAGAATAAGCCACTTACCCAACATCTCCATTTTGGTTGGACGTTTTATCTAACACTTATCCTTCAAGTAAGAACAAATTAACCCAGACTAATCTTCTACATCTCTTCCTAGACACCGTCATCCACGAAAGACCACATCTCCAAGGCCCTCATCTCCTCTTTAGGTGCTTACTAGATGCAGTGTCCATTCCCAGGGCCATCTAAGCCCAATCCAATCAAGGGGTTTCCAAACCCACCACCATTTTAGGGGATGACTCAAACCCCCTACATCTGTAGGGCTAGTTATGCTTGCTCTAATCAGCGGCTTCCTAACCAAACCCCTATTTTAGGGGCCTTCTCAAAATATGCATCCAACATGCGGGGCTTTCTCTAAGACCGTACCCAACCAAGGGATTTCTCAGAACCCTCCCATGTCACGGCTTACTCTAACCCCATGTATGTTATTAGAGTCTCACCGGCCAATTTTGGTAAAAAAAAATAATAGAAAAATTAAAAATGATAGAAAACTATCACTTACGACATTTTGGGGTGGGAAAAAATCCACTAGTCGTCATTCATCAACACTATTCTGGACTGAAGTTAAAATGTTCATATTCTTAGGCCACCCCTTTTTCCTAACCATTGGTTTTTTTAAGAATCCACTGTAAGGGCATATTTTCTTAAAAGAAGTCTGAATCATCGATTAAAACCCCCTCAATTTTTTTCTTCCTTTAAAGATCTCTACTTAGAGACTTCATGGGTCAAAAAACATCTCACCTAGATCATTCTCACCTTGTTGATAATTCTCGATTACAACCCACGTGTCAAAATAATAAAGCCTTCGCTCAACGAGTAAATGCATGTATTCCCTGATTATAATAAGAAGTAATCTTACATTACGACCAAAATTTTGAGAATAAAAGGTATTTCTCATTCAAGATGACCATGGATATGTAAAAAGAACTCAATCCTTCTTAAACTCCACCCAATCAAACAAGAGCCTCACACTCAGCAAAGCATCTCACCAATGCCTCGAACTCTATGAGAGAAAACCCTCATCAATGACTCAAACTCCTTGTAAGATCTGCGTCGGTCGACTAATCTCATACCTTGATATATATATATATATATATATATATATATATATATGAATTTCCGCTACATATCCAATAAAACCATCCTATAAGCTTCTAAAATCCATCTAAATTTACAACAATTAATGACCTTGACCTTCCCTATAAAATTGCCCAACAATTCCATACAGAAATACACCAGTTAGTAGTTGTAAAGCAAAGCTCCAAAATTGAGAATTTTCGGTATTTCCATATTTTATGTGTCAAACTCAGTTATATCAATTATATGTAGTTTCTGCACTTCTGTAAGACTCATTTATGCTTTTACATGTAGAAATTCACGTAGAAATACCCTGGAAAGTATCAAAAATCAGAAAATGTTGTTAAAGCTTGAGCTTCAATAGTGAATTATGTATTCCTCACCTTGAAACAATTTAAAGATGGGAGTATTTAACCTTACCTTAAATAACTTTAGGTGTAACACTTAATTTGATTACAAAACAATTAGAATCTTCAAATCACAATTTTTCAATTTTGGCAGTAAAAATTTGAAAAATCGAATTCTTCCTCTATATTATGAATTAGACCATCAAACCAAATCCATTTTGTTCTAAAACACTCAGGAACAAACCTTATAACTTCCATAGCTCAATGTTTACTATGGAACCATGAATATTAAACTAAGATTTTCAAAAAATTTCGAAAGTGGATATGAGGCTTGAGTCCACCTCAATCCATAAAAGTTATATTTTCGCATGCCTTGGGAAAAATTAGGAAGAATGGATTTTATATCAATCAAAATGCTATTATATACTGGATTTAATCGAAGGTCAAAGTTTTAAACCCTAAAGTCAAAATTTCAAAGGTTGATGATGAAGTGGTCAACACGTGCGCAAGAGAGGTCAATAATAGCGCATGAGAAATTTGACCCAGTGCGTGAGGGTGCGTGCCAAATCATAAATTATGATTTTTTTTTCAAAAATATTATTTTATTTTTCAGGTCAAAATGGTCTATAACATCACCCTGATTGGTCAACCAGAAACCCAATTCGAAGAGACCCCAAACTTTAAATTTTGGTAACCTTAGGAACAAAAAAGTCTATTGCCACTAAATTCAAAAATATAAGCAAATATGTGTAATTAAACAAAAAAAGAAATTTACATATTAACCCCTAGTAGTTATTTTTATACGCAACCATGCTTTTTAACATAGTAGTATTTTCAAAACCCGACCCTTGATTAATTGTTTTCTAAATTTTAGACCATCCAGGACACCAGCTCTAAACAATTCAACTTGAACCTAAAACTCAAAAATCCCTAAGCAAGTAGGCGATTCTTATTCAGTGTTATTTAATGCAATGATTTTGATTAAGTTAATTGTTCATATCACTACGTGACAGCGCCAGTTATCTTATTCTCATTTATGAACCCATTTGTGTCTTTCAAATTTCGTTACACTTGATTCGATTTTAAAAATCCTATGTTTATTTTAATACAGTGATATCAATTTAATCTGATTTCATTGAACCTGTTCTATCATAGCATACATTATAACCAGGGATTAAACTACTGTCATACCCATGGCGGTATTATTTGGTCTGTAGGACTCAGGGTATTGAATGCCTAGCTTATGCTTACCATATTGATGCCTTTTATTAGCTCAACATGATTACTTCATCTCTAAAGGTTTTGGATTGATTTGTTATTTGTACGGCTATTAACCCCAACCCTTTTTAATAAATAATTATGGGTTGTCCTCTTTTAGAAACTATCCGCAACCTTAACCATTTAGACCTGATATTTCTAATTGTAGCAATATCATCATATTGTTGTTGTGCTCAACTTGAGATAATTATATAATCCAGCTTCTTATATGCATCTGATGATACTAATCTTCAAAGATTCTTTTTGCAAATTGTTATAGAATTAAAATTATCAACTGGGAAACTTTTGCTTATTCTTTAAAAAAAATTAAGACGAACCCTAAGTGTAAGGAAGGAAACATTCTCCTCGACCCTGCAAATTTTAGTACATCATCGTGTGTGTTTAGGTGTGTCAATTATTTCCGAACTTCCGAATTTTTCGATCTTCGATTCGAATATTTCCAATTTTGGCACCATTTTAATTTTTTCGATCCGAATTTTTCCGATTTTCGAGTTTTCCGATATAAATTGGAATGGAATTGGAAATCAAATACAAATTTTTGACTTTTCGATTTTTCGTTTCGAAAATTCTGATATCACGCCGATCCGATTTATCCAAAATATTTTTAGAAATAATAATATTTTTATTTATTTTAATAATTTTTACTCATCACATTTCCTTATATTCTCACCCTTCATTTAAAACAATCCCACCCATTCATTTAAAATAATCTCAACCCTTAATTTTTACCGATCTATTAAACATAATTTTATAGCTCTATTTGTTAAATATATCTAAGACTTCAATTGACTTACCTTGCCATCAATGATTTCATCCATCTTTTCTCATTGAAACACAATATAGTCATCGTATATTGCATGCATCTTGCTGTATTTGTATAACTCTGTAAATAATTGCAATTTATGATTGGGATGCTCATGGAATCATAGGAAAAATAACTTAGTATTTTCCTTGTATGCTTACTAGCATTCATGTTATTCTTTGCTTATTTTTTTTATAGTAATGTGCACTGCTCATTTGGTCTTGCCAGGTTCAACTTTTAAGCTTAGCATCAATACTCAATATTGCTTGAAATTGACATTTGTATGGAAATAAGACTACCCCCCCCCCCCCCCCTAAAAAAAAGTGGAATAAAAAGATAAAATTGATAATTTTGTATTTCCGATATTATCCGAAAAAGATAAAACTAATACTTTCGATTTTTCCTAATTTTTTCAGAATAAAAAAAAATCCAAAAATTCCCAAAATTCCCAAGTCGCCGACATGGAAGAGAAATTGATTTTTCCAATTTTGAAAACGATTTTAATATTCCGAAAATTTTGGAAATTTTTAGAACACCCCTATTCCGATCCGGCCAAAACACACCCCTATGTGTCTCTATTAATCATTTACACATGGAAACTCATTAGCAGGGCCGATAAACCCATCATGATCATATACACTACCATTTACTAGTTGATGTAGCATCATTATGTATTTTTATTTTTTATTTTATTTTTTTTCTCTTTTCTTTATCTTGGAACGTTATCCGCAGTCGATTATGATTGTAATAAATAAAGTGCCATGTCACTATACCTCATTTTTATTGGATGTAATAAAAGTATTTATTATTACCTACATATGTGTTAGAATAATTATATTATCAGAATTGTCACAAGTCACAATAAAGTTGACTTGTGACACTTCTTCAAGAAAACCTCTCCAAATCCTCAAAATACACTGAAGATAACTTGGTAAAATCCTCACACTCCAATCGAGAAAATCTATCAAAATACTTATACTCCTCCAAGCATCCCAAAATCAAACACTCACATTCAACTTATTACAACATTTAAAGCCTTCGACTCCACCTGAGAAAACCAAAGATCAAACTCTTTAAGTCACCAATTCTAGTGCCCCAAACTGACTTGAGCAGGCCAAAAAAGGTCTCAAACTCCCCCTTAGGAAACTTAAACAAAGACTTTGACTCCTCAAAGTAAATAACCAAAAGTCCTCCGACTCCACTCGAGCAAACCTCTTACCAAAACCTCAGAAAGTTGTAAGCACCTTACTAAGGCCTTAAAATCTTTTAAGAAACCCTAATCATAATATTAGACCCCCTATTCATATTGTGCCAAAGCATCAGACTCCACCCTAGAAAACCAAACTAAGACTTCACCTAATAAAAACCTCTGCCATTTTTTGGCATATAGGAAATTACCCCTCGTTATACCAGGCTTGGAGAGATGTTGAGAAACCCATAACTATATCTACTTTTTCATTCATAACAAATCTCTTTGATCATGCCCTACCCACAGAGATACAGGCACCACATTTCAATTGTATAATAATCTTTATGATATTCTCTAATCCATTTTAATGATCCTTTTGACTCTGTGCCAGTGACCGCTCTATAGAACCTTACTAAAATAGCTCTCTCCCCTCACTTAGTCCCCTATGCGACCTAAAATAGGAAACCCCTTATTTCAACACGCATTGTGGTCCCCTATGCGATTTAAAATATGAAGCCATGAGCTTTAAACAATCCGGTTCCTGAATACCAGAGCTTCAAACTTTAAGGTCCCCTATGCAACTTAAAATAGGAAACCTTGATCTTCGTACAATTCTATATGCAACCCAAAATACAAAACCATGTGCTTTAACTATTGATCCACTATGAAACATGAAATGGGAAGGAGTTAGAATATCCTAGACTCTTTGAGAAAGTTAAAGTTTAAAGTAGGGATACTAGACACTCCATCATAGGTCACATGTGACCTCATCAGGAACCTTCAAAGACCATCTCTTTAAGATATTCAGTCCCCTATGGGATCTAAAATAAGGAGTTGGCGTATCCCAAACTTTTTGAGAAAGTAAAAATCCAAAGTTGAGATACTTTACACCCTTTTATAGGTCACCATGTGACCTTAACGAACACTTTCAAAGCTCCACACTTTAATCTATCGGGCCCCTTATGCGGTCTAAGATAAGAAGGATCTGGAATATCCTAGACTCTTTGAGAAAGTCAAACTTGAGAGTTAGGATAACCAAAATGTTGGAGTTTTCTTATGGAAAGAACGAAATATAATAAATTAATTTCTGCAAGGCACGTTCTTGGAACGCTTTCTTTTAGGCAAAATTTCTCCCAATCCGGTTGAGACAGAACCAGAACCGCGAGTACACAATGGGTTTTGTACAACGACAGATTTATCATTATTCATTCTAAAATTCATATAGTTTGAAATTAGAAACTTACGATTGCTCGCTTCCTCGTTTTGATACTTTATCTCCAACGCCTTCCATAATTCCTTTGCCGTCGGAATCATTCTATGAGCGCTATAAACAGTTTGAGACAAAGCATTGAGGATGTGTCCTCGACACATAAATTCGTCTTCTTTCCTCTTCACACGTTTTTGCTTTATTCCTTCGGTGTCTTCGGGTGTGGGCTCGGGAATTTGTTCAAGGTTATCATCTAGAATGTATGCAAGTTTTAGTGATGTGAGGAAGAACATAACTTTCTCTTGCCAACGGGTGAAATTTCCGCCATCAAAACGGTCGAGTCGAATTAAGTCTTGAGTCATGACTTGGATAGATTGTGCCACAGTTCCTTCCATTTGAGTGGAGTAATAAGAATATAAATTTTTTTTTAACTTTCATTGATGATTACTCTAAGTATGCATATACATATTTACTTAAAAGTAAAGATGAAGTTTTCGAGAAATTCCTAATTTTTAAAGCAGAAGTTGAAACTCAACAAAATCAAAAAATTAAAGTCCTACGATCCGATAGGGGTGGTGAATATTACCCGAGTGAGTTTATACAATTTTGTAATACTCATGGGATAATCCATCAAGTTACGGCGCCATATACGCCACAACAAAATGGAACGGCGGAAAGGAAAAATAGGACTTTAGTTGAAATGATAAATTCAATGTTAATCAGTTCTGGTTTACCTTTGTCGATGTGGGGAGAAGCGGTTTTATCCGCATGTTATATTTTAAATAGAGTTCCATTGAAAAACAAGGATATTACACCATATGAATTATGGTTTAATCGTAAGCCTAATCTTAGACGTCTTAAAGTTTGGGGATGTCTTGCTTATGTAAGAAAACCCGAACCTAAAAGACCTAAACTAGGAAATAGGACTTACAAATGTGTTTTTATTGGATACTCTAGTAACAGTACGACTTATAGATTTTTAAACCTTGAAACTCAAGAAATAATTGAGTCGGTAGATGTGCAATTTTTTGAACATCTAACAAAGTTTAGTACTTTGAATCAAGGTTTAGAAAATAATAATTCGACTGTTGACTCCTCAAATTTAGAAGAAAATTCACAACCTATATCTTCTTCAGAAACAACGAATGACGTTGAACCACGAAGGAGTAAAAGACAAAGAACTGAAAAAACATTTGGGCCTGACTTTGTTATTTATTTAGTTGAAGGGGATTTAAATGAGACTAAGAACAAAACTAAATTTGTTCTTAATGTAGAAGATGAACCGACCACATTTCATGAAGCGGTAACATCTAGGGATGCTGTCTTTTGGAAAGAAGCAATAAATGATGAAATGAACTCAATTTTGTCAAATCAAACTTGGGTTATTTCCGATCTTCCCCCCGGGTCTAAACCTATTGGGTGCAAATGGATATTTAAAAGAAAATTAAATCCGGATGGTTCTATAAATAAATTTAAGGCAAGACTAGTTGCTAAAGGCTATAAGCAAAAATATGGAATTGATTACTTTGATACATATGCTCCTGTTGCTCGAATCACTTCCATTAGGATATTAATATCTCTTGCTTCTATTCACAATTTAGTTATTCATCAAATGGATGTTAAAACTGCATTTTTAAATGGTGATTTAGAAGAAGAGATTTATATGGAACAACCCGAAGGGTTTGTATTGCCTGGCCAAGAAAAGAAAGTGTGTAAATTGGTTAAATCTCTTTATGGCCTTAAACAAGCACCTATGCAATGGCATGAGAAGTTTAATAATATTGTTATATCCCATGGATATAAAGTTAATGATGCCGAAAAATGTATATATAGTAAATTTGAAAATGGTGTTGGTGTTATTATATGCTTATATGTGGATGACATGTTAATATTTGGGTCTAATCTCAAATATGTTGAAGAAACCAAAAGGTTTCTTTCATCAAAATTTGATATGAAAGATCTTGGAGAAGCTGATGTGATTTTAGGAATCAAAATTGTGAGAAAGGATAATTCTTTAGCGTTATCTCAATCTCATTATATAGAAAAAGTTCTTAAAAGATATAATCATTTTGAACTTAAGCCAGCTGCTACACCTATGGATCCTAGCATCAAATTAATGAAAAATACTGGGCGTGCTATGGACCAACTTAAATATGCTAGTATTATTGGGAGTCTAATGTATGCCATGCATTGCACTAGACCAGACATTGCTTATGCAGTGAGTATATTGTGTAGATTTACAAGTAATCCAGGACAAGAGCACTGGAATGCAATTTCTAGGGTGCTTAGATATCTGAAGAGGACTTTGGATTATGGCTTACATTATGTAGGATATCCATCTGTTTTAGAAGGATATAGTGATTCAAGTTGGAATAATCTTGAATCAAAATCAAAGTCAACTACTGGTTGGATTTTTACGCTAGGAGGAGCAGCTATCTCTTGGGGATCCAAGAAACAAACATGTGTATCAGATTCAACAATGCAATCTGAATTTATAGCCCTAGCAGATGCATGTAAAGAAGCAGAATGGCTTAGAAATGTGTTGTATGATATTCCTTTATGGAAAAAGCCATCACCTTCTATTATGATAAGTTGTGATAACCAAGCCACAATTTATAAAGTTTCGAACAAAACTTACAACGGAAAATCTAGACACATTAGTCTAAGACATCAAATTATAAGAAAATTACTCAAGGAAGGAGTAATTACAGTCGACTATATTAAAACGAACAAGAATTTAGCAGATCCTCTGACTAAAGGTCTTGTAAGAGAGATGATATATATCACCTCAAAAGGAATGGGACTAAGGTCTATTAAATAACACAACTATATTTAATGGGAACCCAACTCATATCTTGAAAATATAGATAGAGTTCAATGTGGTACAAACAAGTTAAATTATAGTTATGGAACACTAGGAATTTATACAAAAAGTTCCATTCCTATATGCCTAGTGTTGGTTTTCTGTATGTTAGAGGATGAAGTTCACTTCTTAATAAATCATATAAGTGTGACTCGCAGAATCACTAAAGTTGATTTACCTATTCGAGTGTCGAAAGTGTGGCCGCTTTCTATGAAATCAAGACCGATCCTAAAGCGCTCGTGAAATCAGGATTAGCACAAGGCCATAAAAGTGCATGCTAGAAGAACACTTATAAACTCAGAAATCGGTATGTGTGATAGTTCCGGCTAGTCTCAAAAGGTCCTTGGTTCAAGATACGTTCACCACAGCACCTTGATGAAGCTTTGAATTATTTTCACTATATGGAAGTTCAAGTCCGAAAGACACTTCTCATTTATGTACTAGATTTTAGCGATAATGCCAAAATTTATTTATTGTCTTTTTTGCTTTGCTCTCTTGTGTATATTGAAATTGGTGGGAGAATGTTGGATTAATTCCAATATTTATTGAGTTTAATTTTTAGTTGTTAATATTTTATTATATTATTTGTGTTTTATTTTAAACATAGTTTGGGTTTTAATTTAGAAAGTGGAAACATGAGCAAATGGGTGTGAAAGATATGGGGAATGCTCAAAATCCCATATTGTCCCACATTGGAAGAATACTACAAAAGGTAGTGGTATATCAACTAAAGGACAACTAAGATTCTTAGTTGACAAGTCAAATAAGAGGCTATGATCCTACGCATCGCGGTGGTGCTTAAGCACCACCAATCGTGACACGCGTAAGCGCGTAAGCGTGACACGCGGCGCGCGAAAGGGCGATTGGGCGACTTAGGGCGCATTGCGCGCTTTGACGCGCACTTGGCACTTCGCACGTGCGCATCGTCGCTTGGAGCGTGGGAGCCTAAAGTTTTGACGAGGTAAAACAGATCAACGGTTGTGATTAAACGATCCAATCAAAGGGTTTAAAATCCGAAACGGCTTGATCTAAACCGTTAGATGAACTCGTAGCGTTTCGTGTAGGGGATGTCCATTCGCTTACGATGGGACGCCTAATCTGAACCGTTAGATCGTAGCTGTTCCAAACAGGCACGATCCAACGGTTGCTGAGTCACTCCATGAAGAGTTGTGACTGTTGAAGAACAGTCACATAAATGGCTATAAAAAGAGTTCCAGACCTCTGTTTTGGACACCGAAAATTGCTAGTTTCTCCTCTCTCCGTCCTCTATACTTTGGCATTATCAAGTTACAAATTCAGAGTGTTCTCGGGTTTGATCAAACAGTACATAGTTTGAATCAAACAACTGTTCATACTGCATTGTATCCTGAAGGCAGGTTCTACAAAACCCATTGTGTACTCGCGGTTCTGGTTCTGTCTCAACCGGATTGGGAGAAATTTTGCCTAAAAGAAAGCGTTCCAAGAACGTGCCTTGCAGAAATTAATTTATTATATTTCGTTCTTTCCATAAGAAAACTCCAACACAAAACCCATCGTCGATCATGCACTAAACATTCAGGTTCTCTCTCTTCATGGATGCCCATCCAACCTTAATAGAGACCTTCCAATCCTCAACGCAACAAAGGCCATCCAAACCTCGATGCAACATCGAGTATCCATCATTGATCACTACTGATTATGGTTTACACTTGTCTTGGTTAATGTAGTTTGGTTAATTGCGAGCGTGTCAGGAAAGTTTATGGTATTGCCAACTAATTTATTATATAAGCCTTATTATAATGAGGCTATTGTGTACCATTCTATGATGGGAAGACTTTGATGTTAGTACTAAATTTCTATGATTAACTGGAACTAAAAAAGAAAAGTAAGTGGCATAAACTGAAACTCGAATAAATCTATGAAACTAAAAAAATAAAAGTAAAGGTAAGACAATATTACACTACTAAATTAAAACAAATCAAATGTAAAGTCAGGAAAACTTTTAATAAACTGTAAAGAAGGTTACAGTATGCCTTACAAACTACTTCGAATAAAAGAAAATATGTAAATAAATGAAAATAAACAGAAATAAAAGTAAAAAAGAAGATATAATGAGTAAATGTAGTTTTTTGTTAGGCTTCCTTCTTTCCTTTGATCTCTACTTGCTTATTTATAGATTCCTAGTCATGCAACCGTTACGTAACTGTTGGGTGGTTACCCAATTCTACTTTCCCACGTAGGAGCTTAAGTGCTCCAATAAGAACCACTTAGTCCTTAATCCTACATCCAAATTCTTGATAGGTGCAAAGCGTTTGAGCTTGATATTGCATTAAACCCATGCATTATACTCGCTATAATTTCCATTTAGTAATTCTACGTGGCAAACTCACATTGGATGGTAATTATATGGTGTAAACATATCCCCCGCATTAATTCATTTATGAGAAGAAGTTTATTAGTGGACTGTTGGCTTCCACATGACATTACTCCACATTCATATCATCATTACATATGAAAATACGCTTTATGAAAAAACGTGTGTTGGCAGTGAAAAGATCCTTCCTACAATCTATCAGTCTCTTTAACTAAACTATTTTTATATTGCTCTTTCATTTTCTCTGAACACAACAATGGCATCCCAAGAGTACAAAAAAATAAGACCCAACAGTTTTCTTGAGTTTGGCTCTACATTGAACTTAACTACAACTGATAGAGACCCCTGGGCAATTATTATTACTACTTTTTTTTACTAATGTTGGTAGTTAATCTGATGCTAGAGATTGGGGTCCTTGGGATTCAGCCATCCTGACTGAATGTGCTCTAATTTCAAACCCTAGTATTCTTCCTTCACATATCTTAACAGGATTCTTTATTCTGAAATCATCCTCAGAGATTCCACCTTAATATGTCATAGACTACACCAAAAATAGCAAATTAGTACACCCTGATATTAAAAATCTGGCACAGTTTAAAACTGTGCCAGATTCTGGCACGGTTTAATGGAAATCTGGCACACTTTAAAACAGTGCCAAAATTTGGCACTGTTTTAAAGTGTGCCAAAATTGAGTACAGTTAACTAAAATATAAAAGCCCTAAAAAATATGCTTCCTTCCAATTTTTTGGCTCCCGCTCTTTCAATTAACTCTCCCCGCTCACCCTCGTATCTCCTCCCTCTCCTCTCTAACCCTCGTATCAGGGCCTAGTTTTTTAGTCTCATCTCTCTCTCTCTCTCTCTCTCTCTCTCTCTCTCAAGATGAAACTCAAAGCTGCATAACAATGGAGATACACGTTTAATTTTATTTTTTAGCATAGGGTTTCTTCTTTCGATTTGGGCTTGTTTGTTTTCGCTTACAAGATGTGAGTTTCTTTAATTTTGATTTCATGATATGTTGTAGATCTTCAATTTTGAGTTGTTCTAGATATTCTATTTTTTTTATATTTAGGATTTTGATTTAAATTTAACTAAATTCATTATTAAAAATAAATAGTAGTGTTTATTGGGTGCAATTTAGTGTTGTTTGTTTGTAGAGAGGTAGAGAACATTGTGGTGGTGGAGGCAGAATAAAAAGGTCAATACCTTTTCATTTTTATTACTATTTGTATTGATAAACTTATGATGTATTTTTTTGAATTATTAGCAGGAAGCAGCAAATATGTTGATGCACTCGAGGAAGACCGATGTTTTGGTGCCCAGGTAATTTTGGTCTTTTCTTTTCTTTTTTGATTTTGTATTGTATCATTACTTTTATATGAAATGGGACTTTTTTATGAGTCCTTCATAAATTCCATTTTCTCAGTATCATATTAATGACTTTTTTTTGGATATTTGGACCTCCACCCCTTCCTTTTTGCTTTGGGCATGTGTTGAAATTATCTTATGAACAAATACACATTAGAATATTAAATAAAAGTTCTTCTTTATACGTTTTATAGGCCCCTAAAACTTAATGAATATGAAAAGAAATATGAGACTTCTATTAATAGGATATATTTTTGTTTGTTCCAATATATTGAAAATGTTATATGTTACGTGTTTGATAAAATGATAAAAAGAGATTACCTTGGTGTAATGTCCGAGTTGAGTTCTTTGACATAGTTTATATTTTGTTTGGCTCCCTCTCTATATGAAAAAAGGAATACTTGTGAATGGAGGATTTAAATCGTGCAAAAATTAGGAATGGTATTGAATCTTGTCAGATTAGGGCACATTTCATTAAATTAACCTTTTGATGAATATGTAACCTTTTGTGTTTTGTTGTTTTAGGTGCCTCCAATTCTTATTCAAAATATGAAGCATGGGCACAAAGTCACGGACATAATACAGCATGGACTGATATGGAAAATTGTAAAAAATTAGTATATGTATGTTGTAGTAAATTAGAATAGCTATAGTAAAAAGTCAATATTCTACCAAACCACATCTAAGATGCATTGATATTTTAGTAATTACTGAACAAGTATGTTGCAATACCTCTGTGTAATGTGAGGGACTGCATTTTGGAGGGAAATATGGACTTTCTTTGCTATATGGAGCAATGGCCCTGGTTGGATGATTGAAATCTAAAGGAATAGATTTCATTATCAATGGTCAATAGGATCTTCCATGTAATTTTATCACCAAATTCCCCTAAATTTCATCTAATATCATTTTAACTCCTATTTATTCTGAAGAGGATAACTTAATCTGGAAAAAAAATATAATTGATGAATTTTTATTGAAATCTATTTATGAGGCATTGAGGGACATTGGAGACCTTAGTTTAAAAAATACTTGGTCTTTTAGGAGAAGATTATTCTACCAAAACGATCTCCAATCTTATGGAGACTTCTTTATAAGAAAATCCTTTATGACAATACTCTCAGAAAGTATAATATGACAGTTGTGTCTAGTGAGACTGAGGCTTATATTTTTTTTCATTGTGAATCTGTTAAGAAGTGTTGGAGTTGGTTTCATTTAATCTTTAACATCAAGTTTCATCTTCACTCCTTTATACATGACATGCTAGACCACCTACTAGCTGTTATAGATAGTCCCAAAAGACATGAGTTCTGATAATCCACAAGAAATGAAAGCATCATTGAATTCATCAATAGCACAATTTCCGTTATGCCAATCTTCTCCATTTAACCATTTCACATTTGATTTCTGCTGCGAGAAACTTTTTTCCCTATTCAAAGTTATATTCAGCTTAACCTTAATATAAAATAAATCACTTTTAATGTTATGATTAGGATCAAGCATAAAAGAATTTTCTTTGATGAGAAGTTGATCCTAAAATCCTTAACATACTGGAATTTTATTTTGAATTGATTGGTATTCTACTCATTCGGGAAGTCTTTGAGTCTCTCGAGTTTTAGAGCAAACAACTTCATAGGAAGAGCTGCTAAAGGATATGACTATTAACATTTTCCAGTTAGAGGTCTCGATCTATATATGTATATACATATATTTGAGTGAAATTTCGTATGCACTCCCTATTCTAACTAGGTCTATTATTACGAAAATGAAGTTGTGTTTGTTCACTAAAGAGATAAGTCACTGCTCAAATTTTAGTGCAGGTTTGCACAGTGTGATGAATGTCCAAGATGAAAGTAAGGCCAATTTATCTTTAAAGGAAAGTCTTGTGAGTTGTTCTCAAAGTGAATATGTACAAGTGTTAAGCCTTAGTTTTTAAAGCCTCTTTAAAGGAATGTCCAAGATGATAGTTTTACTGTAAATCAAACATTTGTCTTGATACTTTTTGTAATTGTAATGTACTATAACTTTATGTGGTTCTTTTAGTTAATTTGAAAGAATTCAGAATTTGAACCTATGTAATGTTGAACCTTGGTTGTTCAACAAAATGCGCATGTGAATATTTTATAAAACATATATAATGTTGATATAAACGTCATGGATGGTTCAATCTAACATAGATTAAGTTATTAATACATGTTAAATTAGTAGACATTATGCATAGTGTCGATTGTATACTTTTATTTCTAACTCTACAATCTTTGATCTATTTAATATCCTTTCTATTTATATTTTCGGATTGTTAACTTTTTTATATTTTTTTATCAGGTTAGTGCACAATCTTTGATCTATTGAACATCCTTTGTGGTAATCACAAAGGAGGATGCAAAAGCTGTATTGGGAAGTAGTCTCAGGATTACAGACACCTACATATTTTCCATCATAAAAGTCTCAACCTTGAAGCCTTCTTTCGCCACCCCTCTTTTCTGACATTAATTCCCCTCTCTCTCCCTCTCCCAAGGTAACAAATGTCTATATATTTTATATTCATATTCATGTGAACTGGACATACTTCTTTCATTGAAGTGTTTGTTTTTATTTTGGGTTTCGATGATTAACATATTTTCATCTAGTTAAGTAACGGAGGAGGATCATTTATACACTTATAACATAGCAAGACTAATCAGTTTTATTTAAGAGCGATGTTAATGATAACCTCTGTGAATTTTCAAGTGCTTGTACATGGTTTTGTGATTTTTAAACCAGATTTCAGTGTTCATTTATTTATATGAGTTGAGGCGCCTTCATCCGATAAATTCTCAAATCTCAATTGTATATGAAAACGAAGAGGAGTAAAATCTTGACCATCTTTTTTATAGAGGCTATCTTCTTTTATAGAAAGCCTCTTGCTGTATTTTCAACACTAGGCCTTATTCTTTCCAGGTTTTTCTCTTCGAGTATTTAAGGTTTTGGTTATAACCCTTCTCCAATATCCATAACCACCTTAGGAATCAACTAGGGGTGGCAATTTTTGACACGACACAATAATCCGACACGAACTCGACACGAAGTTAGTGGGTTAGGGTTGACGATTTCTTGACACGAACCCGAATATGACACAACTCGCCAACACGAATAATAAACGGGTTGGGTTAGTGTCAAACACGTATAACTCGAAAATGACACGAATAGACCCGCTTAACTCGTATTTTATGGAGAATATATTAGATAATTTATATATCTTGATAGGCATTCTATAAAATTCATGGAGAATCTTATGATAAATTATTTATGTGTTGAAAGAAGTTGAAATTAATTAAATTTAAGTTATTGTATGCCTATGATTGGTTAAGAGAGAAGAAAAAAATTAGTTTATATTTTACTTAATGGGTTATGCGGGTCCCGAACACGACACGATAATAAATAGGTCGGTTTAGTGTTTGCTCATCTGACACGATTAGTTAAATGGGTCGGGTTAGGGTTGACTAACACTTGACACGAACCCGACATGACACGACCCGAACACGACACGACGCACACGAATTTCCACCCCTACAATCAACCAATGCTTCTTCTAGTTTTAGAACTTTTCATAGATAAGTGATGCTTTACGTAGCTCGGTTGTCATTTCCTGAAATTCTAAACATATATTGAAATGTATGTCCTTGATATGAGTGCATTTCCAAAAAGTTATATATAATGTCTGCATTACAAAAATGTTATATATAACAAAGCTATTATATATAACAGCCGTTATATATAACGGTTGTTATATATAACATAGCTGTTATATATAACAGAGCTATTATATATAGCAGCTGTTATATATAACAGGTGTTATGTATAACAGGTGTTATATATAACATCTCTGTTATATATAACACCTGTTATATATAACAACTATAATCGACAAATTGATGCCCCTCTAAAAAATGACAAATTCTTTCCATAACGGTCTGACTGCTATAAAGGTCACATTACACCTATCATGGCTAGTACCCTAAGTATTACAACATTCATTTTACTATGTTCAATATCTTTTGATTAGATTCTTATCAATCTTATTTCATTAGAAAATTTCCATCATATATATACAAAGTCTAATATATTCTTATCAATCTTATTACAACATTCAAGTAACCTTGTCTAATATATACAAAGTCTATAATAGGAAGACTCCCCTAACTATAGGAAGCAATTTCATGTTGTTGTTACTCAGGCTAAGTTGAATGAAATGGAGGAGCAACAAATTAATATGAAAATAATCCGTTTGAGAGTGAAAGCCCAAACCAACCCCCAAACGACCCCGTAGGAGGCACGAACACCTCGCACGGGACCAATGTAACTTGTAGGAACTGACCGCATAGTCCCGGGTCTCCCGATTTGAGAATATGACGATAACTTGCAAAAATCATACTTAGACTTAAAAAAAAAGCCGTTAAAGGGTGAAAACCAAAACCAGCCCCCAAACGACCTCGTAAGAGGCACGAATACCGCGCACGGGACCAATGTAACTTGCAGGAACTGACCGCACAGTCCCGGGTCTCCCGGTTTGTGAATATGACGATAATTTGCAAAAATCAACACTTAAACTTAAAAACAAGTCGTTAAAGGGTGAAAACCCAAACCAACCCCCAAACGGCCCCGTAAGAGGACGAACACCTTGACCAATATAACTTAAAGGAACTGACCGCGTAGTCCCGGGTCTCCCGGTTTGAGAATATGACGATAATTTGTAAAAATCAACACTTAGACTTAAAAACAAGCCGTTAAAGGTTGAAAACCCAAACCACCCCGTAGGAGGTACGGACACCTCGCACGGGACGAATGTAACTTGTTGGAACTGACCGCGTAGTCCCGGGTCTTCCGATTTGAGAATATGACGATAATTTATAAAAATCACACTTAGATTTAAAAACAAACCATTAAAGGGTGAAAACCCAAACCAGCCCCCAAAGGATCCCGTAGGAGGCACGAACACCTCGAATGGGACCAATGTAACTTGTAGGAACGGACCGCGTAGTCCTGGGTCTCCCGGTTTGAGAATATGATGATAATTTGTAAAAATCACACTTAGACTTAAAAACAAGCCGTTAAAGGGTGAAAACCCAAACTATCTCCCAAACAACCCCGTAGGAGGCGCGGACTCCTCGCACGGGACCAATGTAACTTGTAGGAACTGACCGCATAGTCCCGGGTCTCCCGGTTTGTGAATATGACGATAATTTGCAAAAATCAACACTTAGACTTAAAATAAGCTGTTAAAGGGTGAAAATCCAACCAGCCCCCAAACGACCCCATAGGTGGCACGAACACCTCGTACGGGACCAATGTAACTTGTAGGAATTGACCGCATAGTCTCGGGTCTCCCGATTTGAGAATATGATGATAATTTGCAAAAATCAACAGTTAAACTTACAAACAAGCCGTTAAAGGGTGAAAATCCAAACCAGCCCCCAAACGGCCCCGTAGGAGGCACAAACACCTCGCACGGGACAAATGTAACTTGTAGGAACTGATCGTATAGTCCCGAGTCTCCCGATTTGAGAATATGATGATAATTTACAAAAATACACTTAGACTTAAAAACAAGCCGTTAAAGGGTAAAAATCCAAACCAGCCCCCAAACGACAATGTAAGAGGCAGAACACCTCACACAGGACCAATGTAACTTGTACGAATTGGTCGCGTAGTCCCGGGTCTTCCGGTTTAAGAATATGATGATAATTTGCAAAAATTAACACTTAAACTTAAAAACAAGCCGTTAAAGGGTGAAAATCCAAACCAGCCCCTAAACAACCCCGTACGAGGCACGAAAACCTTGCACGGGACCAATGTAACTTGTAAGAACTGACCGCATAGTCTCGGGTCTCCCGGTTTGTGAATATGACGATAATTTGCAAAAATCAACACTTTGACTTAAAAATAAGTCGTTAAAGGGTGAAAATCCAAACCAGCACCCAAACGACCCCGTAAGTGGCACGAACACCTCGCACGGGACCAATGTAACTTGTAGGAACTGACTGCATAGTCCCGGGTCTCCCGGTTTGAGAATATGATGATAATTTGCAAAAATCAATAGTTAAACTTAAAAATAAGTTGTTAAAGGGTGAAAACCCAAACCATCTCCCAAACGACCCAGTAGGAGGCACGAACACCTCGCACGGGACCAATATAACTTGTAGAAACTGACCGCGTAGTCCCGGGTCTCCCGATTTGAGAATATGAGGATAATTTGAAAAAATCACACCCAGACTTAAAAACAAGCCGTTAAAGGGTGAAAACCGAAACCAGCTCCCAAACGACCCTGTAAGAGGTACGAACACCTCGCACAGGACCAATGTAACTTGTACGAACTGACCGCGTAGTCCCAGGTCTCCCAGTTTGAGAATATGATGATAATTTGCAAAAATTAACACTTAGACTTAAAAACAAGCCGTTAAAGGGTGAAAATCCAAACCAGCCCCCAAACGACCCCGTACGAGGCACGAAAACCTTGCACGGGACCAATGTAACTTGTATAAACTGACCGCGTAGTCCCGGGTCTCCCGATTTGAGAATATGACAATAATTTGCAAAAATCAACAGTTAAACTTAAAAACAAGTCGTTAAAGGGTGAAAACCCAAACCAGCCCCAAATGACCTCGTAGGAGGCACGGACACCTCGCATGGGACCAATGTAACTTGTAGGAACTGACCGCATAGTCCCGGGTTTCTCGGTTTGTGAATATGATGATAATTTGCAGAAATCACACTTAGACTTAAAAACAAGCCGTTAAAGGGTAAAAATCGAAACCAACCCCCAAACGACCCCGTAAGAGGCACGAACACCTCGCACGGGACCAATGTAACTTGTAAGAACTGACCACATAGTCTCGGGTCTCCCGGTTTGTGAATATGACGATAATTTGTAAAAATCAACACTTAAACTTAAAAACAAGCCGTTAAAGGGTGAAAACCCAAACCAGCCCCCAAACGACCTCGTAAGAGGCACGAACACCTCGCACGAGACCAATGTAACTTGTAGGAACTGACGGCGTAGTCCTGGGTCTCCCGATTTGTGAATATGACGATAATTTGCAAAAATCACACTTAGACTTTAAAACAAGCCGTTAAATGGTGAAAACCGAAACTAGCCCCCAAACGATCCCGTAAGAGGCACGAACACCTCGTACGGGACCAATGTAATTTATAGGAACTGACCGCACAGTCCCGAGTCTCCCGGTTTGTGAATATGACGATAATTTGCAAAAATCAACACTTAAACTTAAAAATAAGCCGTTAAAGGGTGAAAACCCAAACCAACCCCCAAACGGCCCCGTAAGAGGACGAACACCTTGCACGGGATCAATATAACTTGTAGGAACTGACCGCGTAGTCCCGGGTCTCCCGGTTTGAGAATATGACGATAATTTGCAAAAATCAACACTTAGACTTAAAAACAAGCTGTTAAAGGTTGAAAACCCAAACCAGCCCCAAACGACCCCGTAGGAGGCAGGAACACCTCGCACGGGACCAATGTAACTTATAGGAACTTGATTGCGTAGTCCCGGGTCTCCCGATTTGAGAATATGACGATAATTTCCACTCCTATATGTAATTTTTTAGTTTGAGTAAATTTTTTTTGTAAATTATTGGGTTACTAATATCGTATCGTTTTTGTATCCTATTTTTTTTTTTGCATGATAACAGTTTATCGTTGGCATTTATTCACGTGGAACACACAGAGAACTCAATGGTTTACGACAAGGGGTTTATTCACGATTCCATTTTTTTGTGTTATAGCTGTGCGGGCTTTTGTAGTTTTATTGTTAACTTTTATGGCCGTGCGGGCTTTTGTAAGTTAAGTGTTATATTTTGTGGCCGTGCGGGCTTTATGTTAGGCAGGTTTTGTATTAGCAGGTTTTGGAATGTCCAGAAAATAGAGAAAAATCTGCCCAATTTTTTTTTTGGCCTATGAACTATTAAAGACTTGTAATAATTTGAAGTTTGTATGTACATTAGTTTATCAACAACGTGCAATATTTTTAATTTGTGAATTTTTATGCTTTCAAATAATTTTTTTTTCTTTTTATAAAAAAATTTGGCACAGTTCAAAATCGTGGCAAAAGTGTCTAATATTTTGGCACGATTTTGAACTGTGCCAAATATTTTTAAATTGTGCTGAATCTGGCACAGTTAAAAACTGTGCCAAAAGTGTGCCAGAAATATCAAATTCTGGCACGGTTTAAAAGTGTGTCACTTTTGAGCCGTGCCAGAAAAAAATGGCCATTTTGAAATACCTGATTCTGGCACAGTTCAAAACCGTGCCAGATTTGATCTGGCACAGTTTAAAACCGTGCCAGATTCCTGTTTTTGGTGTAGTGATAGTTTATGATAGGTCATAAAGTTTAGTCTTTTATATGGATGGGGTGATCAAAGTTATGATTTACATACTTCTTGTAAGACCACTAAGTTCTTCTATGCCAGTAATAAATCTCTATATGATGGGATAGGAGTTATGGAACTATTTGGAACAGGGGCAATAAAATATTCCCTCAAAAAGTCTATTAACAAGAGTCACCATCCCACTTTACTTTACTTTAACTCTCTACCTACTCTACCTCGTGATGAGTTGAGTGTTAATTTCATCGTCATACACTGCCACTCTCCCCTTCAATACTTGACACAAGTGGCATATTCTTCATTGAAACATGAAGTCAAGGGGGACTATTCTTGGTCAAGGCCAATTTCAAGCACCTTATACTCTTGACTCACTTGAGTCTACATTGTATAAGTGCTCATCTAGTTTGAAAATATGTGACAAAATTAGAGCCGCATTCCCTAGTTACCAAAGAGCCTCAGAATCTTCTACTTAAGCCACACTTGATTCAATTGAAGGTATAATGCTCATTCACACACACTAGGGTTGCATACATTGCTCATATATTGTATTATTTGATTGTGTGTGGTTAATCCCATTTAAATTGGTTTTAATAAGTTTTTAGGAATTTTTAATAATTTTTAAATGATTAAAAACTTGGTTTATAAAACTTTTGGGGTCTTTTTGTAATTACTGTTATTACCTGTTTATGCCTTAATGTTTGGTTGGGTAGGATCCGAATGCGCTTGAGACTTCAGGGTGCGTGTGTAATTATTTTTAAAACACGCGTGTGAGAGCTCATTTTAGCCCTGCACCTGTCCATATTATACCGGCTAGATTTGTGTTTGTTGCAAGACTCAAAACCCTTGTGTTATCTCAGCCCTTGGATCTCTGTAATCAACGCTTTGCATGTGTTCGAACTCAATCCCTGTGAACCTCTCTAGACCAATCATCAATTGTTTAAATTGTCGCTGATGTTTAACCATTGGATCAAAGTCAAAAGGCCAAGACTAAATCTATGCCTTTATATTTGCATCAACCTTCTCGATCCTTCTTAGCCTACTATATAACGAGGCTTACCCTCAGCATTTGAGAACTTTTGGTAGTTCATCTAAATAGAGAGAGAAGAGAGGAGAGAGAAGATAGAAACTAAAGAGAGAAAGAAACCCTAAATCGTCCAAACCCTTTTCGTTTTCAAACCCTAAACTAATTTCTCCTAAACAGTATTTATCAAACACTATACGTGTGTGTTTGAGAGTGTTGTTGGTGGGGTTTGAAGGTGGTTTAAAGAGTTTTATCCTCTGAGTTCGAGATCTTGTTTCCAATTTAGAAATTTCATGTTAGATCTCTATTTCTCTTTCATAGAAACAGTAGATTTGATTATTGCATGTCATATTACACTTAGATCTGCATATTTTAGTTTCTCATCTTGAGAAATCGTATTTGTTGATTACTGTTCTGTAAATATTTTTCAAAACGTTATAATCAACAAATATATTTTTTGTTTCTAGTTCTTACGAAACAAGACTGTTGACCTAGTTGGAATTGCAATTGGTGGTTTTCAATTTCAAAATCATTTTTAAAACCCTCTGAAATTGGATATGACCTTGGCAGTATTTCGATCAAGGTAACCTTGGATTCCAGAATTATTTGAAAATTCAAATAAAGTCATTTCATTTCTAAAGAATGGAGAAACTGAAAACAACATAATTTATATCTGATCTGTAATTTACTAGGACTTTTTTGTATAAATAAGTGTGTGTGTGTGTGTGCATGCATGTGTTAGAACACTTTCACAAACACTTATCACACTACAACACAAAAGTGTTGGCTATAAGATCTTGAAACTTCAAGAGTTGACATAAATATTGGAACAAATTGGAGAAGTTAGCAAGCTGAGAAAGCCACATCAACATTAAACGTGCAGAGAAGTTAGAATCAAACCAGTGGGTAAATATTCTGAACTTGTATAGGAATGTTTTGTGTGCATGTGTCTTAAATAGTTTGTAACTTCTATATTTTTTTTTAGTGAATTTTTGGTTTGTGAATTAGAAGTCACCGTGGATGTATCCTCAGTTGGGTGAGGTTTTACCACGTTAAAAATGCCTTGTCCTTAATCTTTCTACATCTCCTCATCTCATTCTTGCTGGTGTACTGATTTAAACCTTTTAGTTTTATTTTTCAAACTAGTTAACTAATCTTGAACAAATCTTGTGCATGTTTTATTAAACACATCTTGTGATTACTCTATTTTGATTTAAAGAAAAGAGTTTCTTCAAAAAATTGTAACAACCCTCGCTTTTGGGAACCCATATTATATTTAATTACAATGTTGAGTAGTTGCATATATAAAATTCCGGATGTGGGTAAGTATTAATTTGATGAAATAAGTTAATATTTACAAAAAAGTTGCATAATTACCATGTGGGTAAGTGATTATTACCATGTGGTGTTCTATTTTGTCATGAAAATTAAAATGGCAATTTGAATTAAAATGGAACCGGAACTTAAAATGGCTTATAAAATCTCCAAATGATAATTTGGAGGGTGTAGTTAGTTCCAGGAGGTGCGAGACAGTCGAAATGTGTGCCATATTGTATTTTGAGATTTTGGGCACTTTTGACTGGTTTTGGCATATTGCGTATTAGAAATTGACTATTGCGGTATTCTTACTTAAAGGTTGGAGACTTTTAATCTTAAGCCACGTTTTAGTCTTTCCCCAAGTCTTTCATTTCCTCTTATTTTCCCTAAGTGTTCTAGCCCTAAGAGTGAGAGTGAGAGTTAAAGATTGGAGAGAAAAGAGAGAGATCTTGAAGATTTGTGGTTTGATCTTGCATTCTTCTTCTTCAACCAAGTCTGAAATTGAAGCCCCAAGGCAAGTTTTCTACTTGCTATTATATGGTTTAAGATGAATAATTAGTATGGGTAGATATGTGTAGTTTTGATGTAATATAATTGTGGTTTTTGGTTGGATTTATGGGTATCAACATCTTAGATAGAGATAGATTATTGATTGAGGTAGAAACATGTTGTTGGGAGCATTTATGATCTTTTAGTATCATTAAATGTTGTTGGATGATTTTGGGTTGGTTATTGATTTTGGGTTTAGAAGGTAAATAGGAGAGAAAGGTCTAGGTCTGCTATGGCCGGTCGACCGCGTATCTCAGACCGGTCGACCGGGCCTTCGGAGGAGGGCACACTGATTTCTTTCAAAGGCATGAAAATAAGGGTGCGGTCGACCGCGGTTCTACCCCCAGGTCGACCGGTCCGTCCGAAATGAACTTTCTGCTTTCTTTCAAAAGCTAAAATTTGAGACGCGGTCGACCGCGGTCTTGGGACCGGTCGACCGGTCCCTTGTTTTCTTACCCAATTACCTACCTTTGTGTTTAATCCTTTTCTTCCCCTAGGAAATTAGGACTCTTCTTGAATGAAGTAAACCTTGGCTTTTAGAGTCCTAGTTGAGTTGGTTGTCACCCTAGTGTTGAATGGGTTTCACTTGGGGTTAAGTCCGGGGGGGGGGGGGGGGGGAGGGGTTGTCCTAAGTGATGCTAAGGCATCACTTTTCTTTGTGCATCCTAATAAAATGGATGGGAATTGTAGGCCCATACTTGGAGACTTTAGGGGCTTGAAATGAGGCACATAAGACTTTAAGCTCGGGAAACTAATATGATCCCTTGGATTTTAATTCGAGGCATAACCTAGGATTGGAATAAATGAAAATCCTATGATAACGGTTTCAAACAAATGAAACATGTAAATGTAAATGAAAATGAAAAGTATGTTTTTTTTTAGTAAATTCTAATTTACTTAAAACACACCTCTCTAAATGCTATCATAAGGGAAGCTCGCGCATGAGGTGATGTTCCTTGACTAGTGAATGCAGGGAGACTATAGTCCTCGGCCATATGCGGGTTTATTATATGTATTTTTCTGCGCTAGTGAAGTAATTCCGGGTGTGGTTATGACTCACTCGCAGGCATATGGCCACTTCCCGACGTGCGTTAGGTACCCAGGCTGCCTTGTTTGATGGGCCCCTGGAAGATGATAGTCATTTAGGGGCGCGCCCAGTGGGGAAACTCGGAGGGGCGGTCTTAGAATCGTTATGTGTATAAGAATATAGCTTTTCTAAAACTCAAGTGGGACTTGAGGGTTGTATAATTCCACTAATTGATATTATGACAATTACGTTCCTGCTAAGGAATGGGAATTGGAATGAAATGAGAAGATAATGTTAGTATATTCCTATTAAGGAATTGAAACTGGATTAAAGTGGAAATTGGTGAATAGAAGCTTTTAATTTAATCAATGCATCATCTTATTTTCTTGCATAGTTTATTTTAGGCTTGCCATCTTAGTTGTCTTATATAACTTCATGCTTAGGTTGTTAGAGTGTTGATTTCTATACCCATGTTTTGCTATTCATATCTAGCATGCTTTTTGTTCATCTGGGAACTATATTAAACCGGGTCCTGACCCGTTCATTTTCCTCTATGTTGTGCTTGTTACTGTATCCGCCCAGGTGCTCCTCCGCAAGGAAGCCCGTGTTGATATTCCTACTCGTTTGTGTTAAGGAGCTGTATGAAATTGCGGATATTACTGGATGTTTTGCTAGACGCCCTCATTCTTTTGATATCTAGTTATGATCGGGTCTGTCACTCGGGCGAGTGGCCCAATCTTGTAATTGTATAATGAATGTAAAACATAACATCTAACTATTGTGATTACTTTTGTGTAGCTGTGAACCGACAGTATATTCGGTTCTTCTCTTTGTATATAGTGGTTTTAGACGTATGTTAATTATGTTTCTTTGAATTCCACTATTGTTCTAGAATGGGTTGTTTAAATTGTTTTCTTAACTTAATTTTTTTTATCACATAAATTGTTTTGACAACCCGTTTTCTGAAATTGGGTGGTTTTCTCGGTTACTCTTACTATATTTGTGGTGCTGAGAATGATTTCCGTCCATGATTACTGTATATGTCGGAGTATCGGGCTGGCCACCCCTTATTTCGGAGTGCGGGTTGTCACAAAAATAGTTCGGAGTTACTTCAATAGTTTAATCTTGTATTAAATGGCCTAAGTAACAACTTTTTCAATTGGTATCAGAGCTTTGGAAATTTTCTTTAAAGATCTTATGTTTCTGAAATTATTTTCTTAAATCAAACAATGGACGAGAAAAATGAAAGATTTGGTAACTTGACCAAACCTCCTCTCTTTGATGGAAACAACTTTGCTTACTGGAAAATAAGGATGGTTGCTTTCGTACAAGGAAACTTTAGAGATGATGTTTGGGATATTGTTGAAAATGGTTATACTTATCCTACAAAACCAGCCACTGAAGGAAGTAAAGATAGGATTAAGAAAGTATTAAGTGAATTCACTCAATAAGAGAAGCAAGTTTCTCGAAACAATAACAAAGGCAAGAATGCCATTTTTATGTCTATAAATGAACATGAGTTCAAAAGGATCTCATCTTGTGCCACTTCTAAGGAAGCTTGGGATACATTGGTTACTGCACATGAAGGTGACAATAGAGTTAAAGTTGCTAAAACAAAGATGCTTATCCAGCAGTATAACTCTTTAATCATGTCTGACTGTGAGTCATTTTATGACTTCTATATGAATTTGACTGATATTGTGACCAAAATGCATGCTAATGGAATAACTTATGATAGACATGAAATTGTCTCTAAAATTCTAAGATCATTACCACAGAGATTTGATAACAAAAGATATGCTATTGAGGAAATGAGTGACCAAAATCTCACTCCTGAATTACTCAGTAGTAAACTAAGAACTGTGGAAATAGAATGAGAATTTAAGAAACAATTGACCCAGTCCCATAGGAAACAGACTAGTTCCAATTTGAGTTTTTCCTCTAAGCTGTGAAACTCGAGCTTAGTATTCCTAATAATGACTCTGATGAGGAATGTGATATAGATAGTTTGGATAATCAAATTGCCTTGATGTCAAAACAGTTTAAGAAAATTGTCAAAATTATAAATAAAATGGCAAACAGACAAGGCAAGCCAAATTATCCAACTCAGTCCAACCACAAACCTCATGAGAAAGGTCAAGATAAACATCATAAGGACATTTATACGAGACCTAACAAATATTTCAAGAACATTGAATGTTTTAGATGTGGTAAATTGGGTCATATAGCACAAGACTGTAGAGTTAAACTGAACACGACCAATAAACATACTAGGGCCAACATTTGCAAGACATGGGATGATTGAAGTGATTCTGAAAAGGAGGAACCTGAATCATCTGATGCTTTTGATCGTTGCATGTCTTTCTTTGCCAAGATAGTCTATAATGATGATATGCCTGTGCCTATGTATGAGAATGATGTTAGTAGCTCTACCTCTACTGTTATGAATTATGGATGCTTTAATTTATGAGAATAATGCTAGTTCTACAGCGGGGTGTGTGAGTCAAAGGAAAAGAGATAGTGACGATGTCAATGTGTGTGTGAGTTCAAGAAATGAATCCTTATGGGTCACTTCACACACTACACTTAGTGATTCTGACACTGAAGACCTCCCTGATATTCACATACTTTATGCCAAGAATCTCAAGAAAAGCACTAGACTAGAGAAGACTGTGAAAGATCTCACTAAGAAACTAGAAGACCTAAGTCTGATGGTTAAAATTAACGCTGAAGAGTATACTACCCAATGTCTAACTTATGAGAATGAAGTCAAAAGTTTTGATAAAAAATTGAAGAATTTGATTGAAATGAATGAAACTCTAGATAAAAAATATAAAGGGACATTATTAGAATTTGAACAAGTTAAAGAAAAGACAACAACTGTTTTCAAAAAATTTGAAAAATTTGAAAATAATTCCAACTGTTTTGATGGTTTTGTTGCTGATTCAAAAACCAATTCTGATGATCAAACTGGAATAGGGTTTTGCCCAAATTTAAAGACACAAACTAAAAACTTTGAATCAATCAAGTTTGTGTCAGGAGGCAAAAGACCTATAGAAACTTGCCTCGATTTTCATTACCTAAAAGATGAGTTTGATGAAAAACAACAAAAGTTTGATATTAGGTAATCAAGTTACTCTAAGTGTGATAGTCAACCTAAGGCTAAATACATCTGCCCCCCGATTAGGAAGAGTGTTTCTTTGTTCCAAAATGTACTCCCTAGGAATAGGGTTCAACATCAAAATTCCATGAAACCTCTGTTTAGAGACTTTCCTAAGGAGATACCCTCTTCAAGCAATCTATATTGCTCTTACTGTGACATATATGGTCATTATTTTGAAGGTTGATACTCTAGAGGCTTAGTAAAACCTGTATGTAATACTCCTTTATACCAGAACTTTAACTACTCTAGGAGAAGCCGTACAAATTATGTACTGCCTAGACAACAAGACAAAATCTCTAACTATAGAAAGAGAAAGACCAAACCTAAAAGATCATTTCCAAGAAGGACAACAAGGCAATTTCCTAAACCAAATGCTCATATTTTCCATAAAATTCAAACTCATGCGCCAAACATTTTTTAACAAAAATCTAATGCTCACAAATTCTATCAAATGTGAGAAAATATGCGCAAAATAAAAACAAGAGCTGTTTGGGTTAGAAAAGATGAGCTAATACCCCAGATGAAGTGTAACATTGTGATTACTGCTTTCAAAGCTGAACACACTCCCTCTGATTGGTATTTAGACTCTGGATGTTCAAAGCACATGACTGGTGATGATACAAAACTTTTAAACAAAACCAGTTTTGTTGGGGGAACAGTCATTTTTGGTGATGGTGTATAATCTCAAATCATTGGCAAAGGAACACTCCAAGAAGAAGAAATGCCTGTTCTTGAAAATGTTATTCTAGTAAAAGGTCTTAAGGCTAATCTACTTAGTATTTGGCAATTTTGTGACTCAAATCATACTGTCACCTTTTCAAAGAATAATTGCAAAATTTTAAATGAAAAAGGTGAGTGCATAATTACAGGACTCATGACTCCTGACAATTGTTATACTATCCAGAACAGTACTGAGGTCTGTAACATTGCCAGAATGGATGATAATGAAATATGGCATAATCGAATGGGTCACATAAATTATGATAGCCTTAGTAGATTGTCTTCACAAGAAATAGCTAGAGGAATTTAAAAGATCAAACCTATTTCTAACCTTGTCTGTGAATCATGTCAGGAAGGAAAAATTATTAAAGGACCTCATAAAAAGGTTAAAGATATCCTTTCCTCTAAACCTTTGGAGCTCATCCATATAGACCTAATGGGTCCTTCTCGAACTGTTAGTCTGTTTGGACACAGTTACATTCTTGTTATGGTTGATGACTTCACCAGATTTACTTGGGTGAATTTCTTAAAACAAAAGTCTGACACTTTCAGAACTTTTTTTTAATATCTTACTTTGTATTGAAAATGAGAAGGACACTCAAGTAAATAAAATTCGTAGTGATAGAGGTGGAGAATTCATAGATACTGGTATTATAGAGTATTGTGACTATAATGGTTACAAACATGAGTTTGAAGACTCCTCAACAAAATGGAATTGCTGAGAGAAAGAATCGTACCCTTCAAGAGATGGCACGTGTTATGATTCATGCTAAGTGTTTACTTAAATATTTTTGGGTAGAATCTATTCATACTGCTTGTCACATTATCAATAGGGTCTATCTTAGGAAGAATTCTAAATAAACTCCTTACGAACTATGGTATGGGAAAAAGCCCAATCTTAAATACCTTAGAACTTTTAGTAGTACGTGTTATGTCTGCAAAGACAGAGAACACTTGTCCAAATTTGAGACTCGTGGAGATAAAGATATTTTCTTAGGATATTCTCCTGATAGTAGAGTATACCGTGTTTATAATCTTCGCACAAAGACCTTAATGGAATCCATAAACGTTATTGTGAGTGACACTACTATTGAGAGTAAGATTGGAGAACCAATTACTGTGGAAGAGTCTAAAATTATTTTAAAAATGACTCCATAAATAGATGATTATTTACCAATTGAGACACCTGAAGAACCTAACTGGGTTTCTAAAGATCATCCCATAGATAAAGTTGTTGGTAACCCTAGTGAGCCTGTACGTACAAGATCTCAATTAAGAAACTATGCTCATTATGCATGTTTTATTTCCCTTTTGGAACCAAAGAATGTAAATGAGGCATTGAATGACCCTCATTGGATTTCTGCCATGCAGGAAGAACTTCTTCAATTTTTCATTCATGATGTTTGGTATCTTGTACCTAGGACTGATCATAAAAAGGTTATTATCACACGTTGGATATTTAAAAATAAATCTGATGAAAGTGGGATAATCATTAGAAACAAAGCCAGATTAGTGGCTCAAGGATACTCTCAAATTGAAGGAATAGATTTTAACGAGACTTTTGCCCTTGTTACTCGCTTAGAATCTGTTCGTCTTCTTTTTGCAATAGCTTGTTACTTGCATTTTACGCTTTACCAAATGGATGTCAAATCTGCCTTTCTTAATGGAATTTTGACTGAAGAGACCTATGTTGAACAACCCAAAGGGTTCATCGACCCTCAATATCCAAATCACATTTATCGTCTTAAAAAGGCATTGTATGGTCTTAAACAAGCGCCAAGAGCCTGGTATGAGCGTATTTCCAACTTTCTCTTAGACAAAGTTGTTAAGAGAGGTGGGAATGATCAAACCCTTTTTGTCAAACATTTTGACAAAGATATCATTATAGCTCCAGTCTATGTCGACAATATTATTTTCGGATCCACTTCCCTTTCAGAAGTTAAATCCTTTTCTGAAATTGTGCATCAAGAATTTCAAATTTCTCTTATGGGGGAGTTCCAATTTTTCCTGGTCTTCAAGTCAAACAGAATTAAGATGTTTTATTTGTGTCGCAATCAAAATATGCTTTAGAGATTATCAATAAATTCGGGCTTGAAAGTGCAAAAGATGCTAAAACTCCCATGAGTACTATGGCCAAATTATCTAAGGATGAGAATGGAAAATCCATAGATCCCACTCTGTATCGTAGTATGATAGGAACCTTACTATACCTTACTACCTCACGTCCTGATATTATGTACGCAGTTTGCGTGTGTGCCCGTTATCAAAATAATCCTAAAGAGAGCCACTTAGTTTGTGTATAAAAATCATTAAATACATAAAAGGCACTCTAAATTTAGGACTTTGGTACACCAATGATACTCCTAGTATACACTTATGTCGATTGGGCAGGGTGTACTGATGATAGTAAGAGCACATCAAGAGCGTGTTACTATATTGGTAACAATCTGGTAGGATGGAGTAGTAAGAAAAAAAACTGCACTTCCTTATCCACAGCTGAATCTGAATACATATTTACTGGTAGTTGCTGTGCTAAATTAATTTAGCTTAAGAAAATGCTAAATGATTATGGTATTCAAGAAGATCAACTACATCTCTATTGTGGTAATAAAAGCGCAATCAATATCTCTAAAAATCCCGTTCAACACTCACGAACTAAACATATAAAAATTAGACATCATTTTATACGCGAATTAGTTGAGATTAAGGAATTAGAAATAAATTATCTTCCTACTGATTTGTAGCTCGCAGATATGTTTACCAAACCTTTGGATTACAATAGATTTCTTGCTTTGCGAAAATCGATAGGAATGGTGTGTGCTGAATAAACTCCTATGACTTAAGTTTTTTCCCCTTGTCCATTTGAGACAAAATGGGGGAGTAATTTTAGTCTTATGAGTTCATATTGTTTCTTGCAAATATTTCTAAAAAGCTAGATCTTGGCGTTATTTGCAGGAATCTGTACCGTTGTCTTCAACAGGTGTTATTTGGGTATTGATGTATAGTTAGTTGAGTTATCTAATTTTCTCTTTCTAGGAAATGGGTAGATATAATTTTTGTATAGGACTAAGGTTTTTTCTTATTTCTTTGTAGCCTTACGAGTAGTAGATGACTCAAAGGAGATTTTGTCTTATATTTCCAAAGGGAGAGATTGAAGCACCTTATACTCTTGACTCACTTGAGTCTGTATTGTATAAGTGCTCATCTAGTTTCGAAATATGTGACAAAATTAGAGTCCCATTCCCTAGTTACCAAAGAGCCTCAGAATCTTCTTCTTAAGCCACACTTGATTCAATTGAAGGTATAATGCTCATTCACACACACTAGGTTTGCATACATTGTTCATATATTGTATTATTTGAGTTGTGTGTGGTTAATCCCACTTAAATTGGTTTTACTAATTTTTTGGGAATTTTTAGTAATTTTTAAATAATTAAAAACTTGGTTTATAAAACTTTTGGGGTCTTTTTATAATTACTGTTATTACCTATTTATGCCTAAATGTTTGGTTGGGTATAATCCTAATGCGCTTGAGACTTTAGGGTGCGTGTGTTATTATTTTTAAAACACGCGTGTGAGAGCTCATCTTAGCCTTACACCTGTCCATGTTATATCGGCTAGATTTGTGTTTGTTGCAAGACTCAAAACCCTTGTGTTATCTCAGCCCTTGGATCTCTATAATCAACGCTCTGCATGCGTTCAAACACAATCCCTGTGAACCTCTATAGACCAATTCAATAATTGTTTAAATCACCACTGATGTTTAACCGTTGGATCAAAGTCAAAAGGCTAAGACTAAATCTCAGCCTTTAGATTTGCATCAACCTTCTCGATCCTTCCTAGCCTATTATAAGGAGGCTTACCCTCAGTATTTGGGAACTTTTGGAAGTTCGTCTAAATAGAGAGAGAAGAGAGGAGAGAGAAGAGAGAAAAGAGAGAAACTAAAGAGATAAAGAAACCCTAAATCGTCCAAACCCTTTTCGTTTTCAAACCCTAAACTCATTTCTCCTAAATAGTATTTACCAAACATTATACCTATGTGTTTGAGAGTGTTATTGGTTTGAAGGTGATTTAAAGAGTTTTATCCTCTGAGTTCGAGATCTTGTTTCCAACTTAGACATTTCATGTTAGATCTCTATTTCTCTTTCATAGAAATAGTAGATCTGATTATTGCATGTCATATTACACTTAGATCTGCATATTTTAGTTTCTCATCTTGAGAAATCGTATTTGTTGATTACTGTTCTGTAAATGTTTTTTAAAACGTTAGAATCAACAAATATATTTTCTGTTTCTAGTTCTTACGAAATAAGACTGTTGACCTAGTTGGAATCGCAATTGGTGGTTTTTAATTTCAAAATCATTTTCAAAACCCTCTGAAATTGGTATGACCTTGGCAGTCTTTCGGGAAAGGTAACCTTGGATTCCGAGATTATTTGAAAGTTCAAATAAATTCATTTCATTTCTATAAAAGAGAGAAACTGAAAACAACATCATTTAGATCTGATCTGTAATTTGCTAGGACTTGTTTGTATAAATAAGTGTGTGTGTGTGTGCATACAAATGTTAGAACACTTTCACAAACACTTGTCACACTACAATACAGAAGTGTTAGCTATAAGATCTTGAAACTTCAAGAGTCGGTGTGATGATTTAAACCTTTTAGTTTTATTTTTCAAAACTAGTTAACTAATCTTGAACAAATCTCGTGCATGTTTTTTTAAACTCATCTTATGATTAATCTATTTTGATTTAAAGAAAAGAGTTTCTTCAAAAAATAGTTCAGAGTTACTTCAATAGTGTAATATTGTATTAAACGGCCTAAGTAACAGCTTTTTCACAATTAGACCTCACCACCCCTTTCGAACTAAGGTAATTGAGTATTTGAGCCTACTAGATGCTTGACATTGTGCTAAATATGATGCTCCTAGGTATGACATGGCCAGTTCTGTTTGTTATAGCCTTATCCAACCTTCATACCATCGTATCTCGAATTGTATATATAATTCTTTTGTCTTGTCTCAAGATCGCTTTGGCTTGGATTCCCTCGAAGATTTAGTCACTAAAACTGTCTTTTTTACTATTCCCCTCTATGATATGATGGTCTACCTATACAATTTGGTAAAGGACCCTTTACATAATTTAAATAACTATGTCAAGGGTGGTTTGACTACTAGCCGCCCTCATCTAAACTATTCCACTAATGTTGGAAAAGTTTTAGAGGTCCTTCAATTCTTTTCTCATCTTCCTCTAATTGTTCTATTGAGAGGCCAAGCTAAGAAAAACTTAGCTTGGGCATGTATTGTCACACCCTACTTTTTGGTATGAATGCACAAGAGATTATATATAAAGCAATGAATTAAAGTTAATGCGGGATAACATAAATTTATTCATTATTAAAATAGTTTGCATAGGGTAGTACAACCGCAGGGGTGAGTTACAATTTTTTTAACATATACTATAAAGTAGAAAATCAAAAAGCTCCACTCTCCATCTGGCTTATTCTCTGCCCACACGGTCACTTATGAAAATAGGTGATCGATATTTGTCTTTAAAAGGGAAGAGATATTATCCTCTTTCTCTGGGTTCATCTGGAGGGAAAAGGAATTAACCCAAATATGTTAAGGAGGCTTTACGAGTTCTATAACAAGTATATGTATAGATGAGAGTTGGAGTGTGTATAGAATTCAGTGTTTAGCAACGCTTAAAGAATTAAAGCTAATAATCCCATACTTATCAGTTTATACAGAAAATTAAGGATTTTTGAACTAATAATCCCATACTTACCAGTTCATTAAGGATCATATAAAGAAAGTCAAGGATCTTTGAACTAATAAATCCATACTTACCAGTTCACTAAGGGGTGTAGAAATAATTAATCCATCAGTAAAACCAAATAATAATCAACCCAAAACCTTTGGGAAAAAGTAACCGGCAAGGTACACAATCAAAGTGGCACTTATACGTAGGTAGCAATAATGAAGGATCTCAATCATCTAACACCATTAGGCCAAGCAGAAAGTATCGTTGGATTAAAAGTCAGTCTACTTCCTAGTTAATACTGATGCTCATAATATAAATATTTACACAAAGGTGCAAGGGTAAACTGATTCAATAGGGAACATGACATCGGTTATTAGGTGAGAAGGGTTAAATTGATCCACATTCAAATTCAAACATCGATGATATTCAATAAAATATGTAGTATGGACGTAATATAACTGTTAGACCTATATAATCCCAACAAAAGATAAGTTTAAAATAACCTAAGGCAATTAACAAATATGCTCGGCTTCACCCTCAAAGGAGGTCATCTCAGTATTAGTTTGCTCGGCCAACCTATTGTAAATAATATTGGACATGTCTATACTCCTGTAAGAACCTACACGCAAGACATCCCTTACTTACCACGTGGGATTATATTGGCCTATATGTTATCTCATGATTATTCGGGCTCTCATCTCCAAATTTGTTCGGTACTTTAAGGTGTCGATATTTATTATGATAAACTTGTATCTAGGTGTAACTGCCCAACTTATAAGGTCAATCCACCTATCCATTTGTAAATATCTGCAAATCAGATATAAATAGGATATGAGCCCACGAAACAAAAGGACTCCACTAATACCTTCTCAAGCCTCGAGTTGTATCAGAAACCCTAATTGTAACTGTGTCAATAAGTGCAATATCAAATCAGTAACATCGTGGACATAGGTTTCCTCAAAGGTCCGAACCCCTAAAAATCATTGCGTTCTCAGTGACTCTCATCCCCAGTCTCAATAATTATTTTTTATCTCATATTGTCTCTTGATTATTAGTTGCTTCCACTTTTGGACGTTAAAAAATTAGCGTCGTCTGTGAGAATGGTTGTAACAAGCCATTGTAGTTACTACCTAAAACCACTCAATTAAATACTTTATGTCGACAGTTTCCAATGTCCAATAAACCTGAGAGCAGTCATATGACGAAAGTTTAGACACCACCTACCCCTATTGGGGACGTGACCTACACAACATACTAATGAGCCTCTCCAAGGGGCAAGAGGCGATGCAGGAGAGTGTCAGGTGGTTGATGCATACCATTCAGGATAGTGAAACTCAATTTGAATAACGTAACTCCTAGAGCCAAGGTATCTAGGAGCAGCGACCGGTGATTTCCTTCGGCGCCTCATAAGGAACGACAAAAACAATACCGTAGGTGAGCAATGGAGAATCCTAGGAGATTGAATTTAGGATCATGTAGAAATGCTAGTTCCTCACGATAAACTAGCTCATAACAGGACCAGACGTAACGCCCTGGAGCAACCTTATTCAACTATTCGCCCAACCACTTTGATGATTAATCATATTCAGAGGAATGCCCCAACGTGCTTGAGAGAATAAGCAGAGGATCAGCATTTAATCTATTGGGCCCACATTACAACTGTTAGAAAGTACCGGTGACCTTATATGATTGCTCCCTAAAAAGCGTGTCAGGTAGGTCTGCCACTAGGGCATCCCATCACTCCGCTCGAGCGTCTGCTAAAGTCGAGCAGACTTCTTAAGACCAGAGTTCGGCTGAAAGTTGAGGATAAGCAAAAAAGTCAGTCGAAGGTGGTACCCAAGGCGATAACTTGCCATGGAAAGGATCCATCTAGTGCCTTAAAGATCGCCTTGGCGAGATGGCCAAATCGAGGATCACCCTTTGTATTTTCTGTCATGGCGTACCACACTCCGGCAAAGTTCAAGACGCCACTAATCACCCCAAAATATGATGGGAAGATGAATACCATTTTGTATATCGAATAATACCAAGTTGATGCAGACATTTACTCCATTTCGGACGAGATGAGGTGTCGTGCATTCTTCATCACCATAACTTGCTCTACCCAGATCAGGTACAACAACCTGCCTAGGGGCAGATCAAGAATTTTTAGTAACTTACCGACCTATTTTTTAGCAATTTCTACTTTGGCGCCATGCCAGGGAAGCAAGTTGCCTATCTACTCGGCATTCTCCAAAGGGAAGATGAGAGCACCTGCGACTATATCACCCAGATCAACACTGAAAAACGGGAGGTATTAGATTACAATGAGCTAACTTCCATCACAGCCCTTATGAGTGGGATAGTATCATGAAAACTATTATGGGCATTAGCCAAAGAGTCGCCCAAGGCTATGACTGAACTATTAGAAAAATCAGGAAAAATCATGAATGTCGAAGAGGCGATGGCGGCCAAAGAATCCGATGGATCGAAGCCCTCTGCCAGCAAGAGCAGCGACAAGCAAGAGCAAATGGACAAAAATGGTGACAAGTCAAGGAAGTACGACGAGTACACACCCCTGATGATTGGAGTCCACCACATTCTGGAGGACATCTAGGAAAACAAAGACCTCCTATGGTCGAGAAAGCTGAAAATGCCGATAAATAAGAGGGACAAAAACATGTATTTGGTCACAATACAAACCATTGTATAGCTCTAAAAAAATGAGATCGAAGGCTTAATCAGGAGGGGAAATCTGTCCAAATATGTGGATGGAGGTGGATGATTAAATTCTGAAGAAGGTAAAGGTAGAAGACGGTTAGAATTGCCCTACCGGAAGACGACTGAAAAGAAAAGGAGAAAGGACGATGACTTGAATGAAGATCCTGATCTTCCTAAGAAACTCAAAGAACCCATACGTGACATCGGTGTAATAGCCTTCGACTGTCATTTCATCATCATCGGAGGAGCCAATGGGGTAGAAGACCTTACAGAAAGGAAAGCCTATCTCCACGAGGTCCAATCTTGTGAGCTATCATTGGTGAACCTGACGACGAGCTTCGATAAGCATCCATGCAAGATGAACAATAATAAGTTATTTGTAGGCTTCTCAAAAGATAACCTTTCGGAGGTAATATACCCCCACGATTACCCTCTGATCGTCACAATGGTCATCCAATAAGGTCGAATAGCCTGGATCCTAGTGGACAGCTGAAGATTTTCAAACGTAATGTTCTACAGTTGATACAAGAAGCTGAATCTTGAGGACATAGAACTCACGCCTTATCATCAGCTTGTAATCAATTTTTAGGAGAAAGGGTATACCCCTTGGGAACAGTAGAACTGTAAGTTGTGGTCGACACCTAGCCAATCAACCAAACAGAGAAAATATAATTCTTTATCCTTGATAAAAAATGATTTCAACCTATAATGTTATCTTTAGAAGGATCAGCCTGAAGAAATTCGAAGTCATCCCGTCTACTGTACACCAATGCTTGAAGTTTCCAACTCTTTTCAGAGTGGGAGTTGTCAAACGCAATCAAAAGGTGGGGTGTGAATGTTATTTCATTTAAGCAAACCAGGAAGAACAGAAGAAGTTTATGACCACCTATTATATCGAGACCACTGATCCTCGAGATAAAGCAAAACTGGTCAAGGGACAGCCTATTGAAGAAATTGAGATAGTCCCACTTGACGATAGCCACCTACAGTGAACGGTAGAAATCCAGTTGTCCTTAGATCCCCTCCTAAGGAAAGAGCATATCGGCTTTTTACAAAAGCATAAAATCGTGTTCGCATGGAGCCACGAGGACATGTCGGGGATAGATCTCGACTTCATGTGCCACGGATTGAATGTGATATAGAGGCAAAGCCATTTAAGAAAAAACGACGGGTTTATGATGCCGATAAGAACCTTTTTTTCATGAGGAAGTTCTCAAACTGTAGAAAGCTAACTTCACCGATGAATTCATGTACTCGGAATGGCTAAAGAAATGACAAGTGGAGGATGTCGTCAATTTTACTGACTTAAACAAAGCCTACCCGAAAGATTATTTCCTACTATCACGGATTGACCAGCTCGTCGACGCCACAGCAGGACACGAACTCCTCCATTTTATGGACGCATATTCCGATTACAACCAAATTAGGATGAAGTGCTCTGACAGGGAAAAAACATCATTTATAACTTATCGGGGTACCTAATGTTATAATGTTATGCTATATGGTCTTAAAAATGCAGGTGCCACCTACCAGAGGTTAGTAAATAAAGTTTTTGAGGATCATATTAGGGTTAACATGGAGGTTTAAGTGGATTATAGGCTCACCAAAATCAAGAGGTCGTCGACCACATTAAGGACCTCTACTAGACCTTCGATAAATTAGAGAAGTATAAGATGAAGATGAATCCCACCAAGTGCGTCTTTGGAGTGAAGGAACAAATATTCTTGGGTTTTATCATGAACCAGTGGGGCATCGAATCTAATCCTGATAAGATCCAGGATTTGCTTAACATGAAGTCTCCAATGACGAAGAAGGAAGTACAGAGACTGACTGGGGGAATAGTCGCACTAAATAGGTTCATTTCCAGAGACACTAATAAGTGTTTGGCCTTCTTCAAGGTGTTGCGAAAGTCATTTGAATTGAATGAGGAATGTAAAAATGCATTCGTAAAACTAAAACATTACACGGGCTCCCCGCGTCTCTTATCACGACTAGTTGTATGTGAAAAAGTTTTACTTGTATCTCGTAGTGTCCGAATCAACCATCAGTTCGGCACTGGTGCGATAAGAAGAAGGGGTCCAGAAACCAATTTATTATACCAGCAGAGCCTATCAAGGGGCAAAAGTTTGATATCTATGAATGGATCAGCTAGCATTAGAAGTGAGAGAAGCCTCATGAAGGATGAAATCATACTTTAAAGCCTGCACTATCGTGATTTATACATACCTACCTTTTCGACAAATCCTGCATAAACCTGAAAAGTCTAATCGGCTCATAGCTTGAGAAGTGGAATGATATTTGGTATGGACTAAGGACCACAATAAAAGGGCAGGTGTTAGCATACTTCATTGAAGAATTCACCTATGATTAGAAACCACCCGAGAATACTCCTCTGGGAGAGAGCTCAACCCCCAACAGGGAACTGCCACACCCAGAGGAGACCATGAGCCCAGACAACAGCGAGTAGACTCCTTAAGGAGAGAGCTTCCTCAAAGAAGACAAGGGATAATGTGATGAGTCTTATCGCTAACTTTTTATGTTTGGTAAGACGGAATAAGGTGACTCCATCTAAGATTATCTAATCTAGAAATTATATGTTGATGGATTATCTTATTTGGTAGAAGAAAGGCGTTGGCATCATACTCGCCACGCTTGACGATATAGATATGGAATACACCCTACGATTCCTGTTTGAGGCATACTATAATGAGGCAGAATACAATGCCCTTATCATTGGGCTCGACCTAGCCTCATCCATGTGCGTCGAGCACATCGCAGCATATACCGACTCCCAACTAGTTATTATGAAGACAAGGAGGAGTAAATAGCAAAGTACTTAGCCATAGTTCGATAAAAATTTGATAGATTTGAGAAAGAAAAAATACTGAGAATACCCAAATTGGAGAATGCTCGAGTAGATGCCCTAGCCAGGTTAGCTTCGACGATGAGAACATCGTTAAGAAGAGCCATACAAATGGAAGTGCTTACACAGAGAAGTATTTAGAAGATCCACATAAAGTAATGGAGGTAAATTTGGTACCTTCCTAAGTGAATTTATCGAAGACAGTAAACTCCCTGCAGACTCAAATGAAGCCAAAAAGTTGTGCTATAAGGCAACCCAGTATGTCTTAGAAGCGGGAATACTGTATAGGCGAGGGTACACCATCTCACTGCTGAAGTGTGTTCACCCGATAAAAGTCAACAAGCTCATTAAGGAAGTACACAAGGGATGATGTGGATCATATTTTACAGGAAGATCATTAGTAAAGCAAATAGAAACCTAAGGGTACTACTCACCTACCATGAAGGTTGATTTCACAGATTATGCAAAAAGATGTGATAAGTGCCCGAGGTTGACAAAGATCCACCGTTCCCCAGGGACCCCATTAACTCCAATTGTGTCACTCTGGACATTTACTATATGGGGAATAGACCTGGTCGGACCATTGTCAAGGATGAAAGGACAATATAAATACCTCGTAGTGGCAGTAAACTACTTCACTAAGTGGGTAGAAGATGAGCCCTTAGTGGAGATGCCTTATGAAAGGGTGTTCCAATTTATCTGGAAAATGATCATATGTAGATATGTCATGCCCTTCGCATTCATCACTAATCACGACACGTAGTTTGACAATCAAGATTTCAAATACTATTGCACTAGGTATAAGATTCGAAAGTTACACTCTGTACCAGGGCACCTGCAGTGCAATAGCCAAACCGAAGTCACCAATAGGATGATCTTAGACGGGATCAAAAAGAGACCCGATGACGTAAAGGCAAACTAAATCAATGAATTCCATAGTGTGCTCAGGGCATACCGAACCACCCCACGAACAACCACTGGAGAAACATCATATATCTTGCCTTCGGCACAGAAGCGGTTGTCCCCACAGAGATAGGGCTCCCTAGCCACAGAGTCCTCCATTTAGATTCCCCAATAAATGATTTAGTAAGAAGAATGGACCTAGATCTGGTGGAAGAAGTTAGAGAGAATGTAGCATTGTGCGTAGCCGCCTATCAGTAAAGAGTTTCACGCTACTACAATCACCAACTGAAGACGAGTATCTTGAAAGAGGGGGACTACTTCCTCAAGAAAGTGATACAGAAGAACAACATGCTAGAGACAAATTGGCATAGGCCATATAGGGTAACCAGTGTCGTCAGACTCGGGACTTAACAAATTGAAACTTTGGAGGGCGAACAGTTCAAAAAACCATGAAATTCAGAGCATCTTAGGAAATATTATCAGTAGCCTGTTCGTAATTTTATTTACGTAGCTAGAGCCATTTAAATTAATAAAATGATGTTTTAGTCTCTTGTTTCGTTGATATTTTTTGTGCATGCGATACGGTAGACATATCTAAGTGGCGCTGTAAAAAAAACAGCGTTAGAGTAGAGACATTAAATCGACTGTATGAACTCATAGATTAAGAATAATCGAACTTGAACAAAATTATCTTCATAAGTTTGCCAGACCCTTGCATGGCCTTACAAGTCGCTGATGAGGTGGTCGGCTACATGTACGATCTCACAGGTTGTGAACAATGTGGTTGGCTAAGAAAGTTGTACGACCTCGCAGGTCGCGAACAATTATAAAACTTGGCTTCTTAAGTTTTACCAAACCTTTGTATAACCTCACTAGTCCCTAATGAGGTGGTCAACTACATGTATGATATCAAAGGTCGTGAATAATGTGGTCGGCTAAGAAAGTTATATGACCCCACGGGTCGCAAATAGTTATATGACTTGGCTTCTCAAGTTTTACCAAACGCTTGTATGACCTCACATGTCACGAATAAGGTGGTTAGGTACATCCATTGTATAACCTCATAGGTCATACATAATGTGGCTAGCTAAAAGATGTACGATTTCATAAGTCACGTACAATTATACTTGTACTGATTCACCATCATAGGTGCACTACCTGAACGCTCCATACGACCTCACGAGTTGTGAACAGAAATGCCAAATATTATTTCAAACAAAGAAATAAGATGTAAATAAACAAATAAAAAAAGACATAATTTAAAAACCCGAAACGCAATCAAGTGATATCATAAAGGGGGTTTCCAAAGTTATAGAAACATTCTTAAGCAAAAATAGGGAAAACAAAAAAATACAGAGAAATTTATCAAGCTTGGGCATCAGCTGGCGGGTCATCACCTTATTCCCCAACTAAGTTAGTAACCTCCTCCTCATCTCCTTACCAACCGTTCACAGTCTCAACAATATCAAGGAAGTGTGTGGCCTCCCTCTTCTTAAGCTCTTCATATCCATTCAGAAAGTATCCCAGGCATTCAGTGTTAAACTCGGTTGAAGACTTAAAGGCTTCAATAGCAGCAGTACCTGCAGTGGCTAGAGCGTCTTGAGAAATTTACAGCTCTGAAGCAAGAGCAGACTTCTCTCTTTCAAACTTCTCTCTTTCTGCTGCAAGGGCATCTTTCAGGATCTGAATTTTGGCATCATCAGTGTCAGATTTCTCTTTAAGAGCAACATTCTCGCCCTCTACCCTCTACCTTTCTCAGCTCATCTGTCTTAGTCATCAGCTGCTTATCTCTATCCTTCAAATCATCAGAAACCTTATCATACCCAACCTTCAGCGTCTTGTTTTCTTCAATAAGCTCGTTATAGGCTACATGGTTAACCAAATATTTCTCTCGCAAAATAGGACAAGCCATGGGTGGATAGATAATAAATAGTAGAGCATGATCAACATATGATAATTAGGCGCTTAAAAACTACAGTATAAGATGGATAAATAATACATACCATCGATAACCGATGATGAGACAAATTCTATAAGGAATCTATATCTGAACAATGCAAAAACACAAAGTCCTTCACGTGTCCCCAATAGTCGAGCAAATCTAAAGTGTTCTTAGTGTGATAGAAGACAGAGTCTTGCTCAGATTTCAAGTCTTCGTTCATGACCTTATGCTCGGGGTTAAAGTTGAACGTAGGAACCTTCCCATAATGATAAGTGTGACTAAGACCTGATTAAACTCTAGGCTCAGACATGTGACCAAGCCCTCTCAAATGTTTGTGCAAGGGTTGCCTATCTTCCTTATCTCCCATTGGACTTTTCCCCTATTGAAGGCTCCATAGGGGCTTTCCCCTTATCTTTATCAGCAGCTGAAGCTTCCTGATGCTGCATGGTCGATCACCCTAAAAAAATCAGCATACTCGGCTTCTACCTGCTTTCGGCTGACCCCTGCTCTCTTCTAGCGAGCTTTAGCTAACGCCTTGCGATTGATGAAATGAGGAGCCATACCTAAGGTCTCTTCAGAAGAATGATCTTCCCCACTTAACAAAATAGCAAATTCGTACATTAGTGTGATAATTCAAAGCGAATTAAGTGGTTAAGTAAATCACCGACATAATTTACCCGCTTCTCAGTTACATTCCCTGCCTATAAACTGGTCACTAGTGTTAAAATGGGTCTCCTTTACTACCCAACCTTCTTGGGGAACCTCAAATTCCAATGGGACCCTTCCACCAGGTGGAGTGTGGTACCCAATAGCAATGAACTTTTCCACAGTAAATAAATTCTCAAACTTGGGAGGTTTCTTATCAGTATGAGAGACAACCAGTTCAACCAATGATTTGGGTAGCTCGGGGGCTCGCTTCACTGAAATAATCAAGAGCATAACAACAACATCAACATAATAAAGCATCCAGAACGAGAAAACAAGAAGATAAAATAATCAAAAAATGCTTTATCTATGTTATTGGGCCCATTCCATTCTTTGGGGACTCTACACGATTTTCCCTGTTCATGGGACCTAAACTCCCAATCTCTTTTCATAAAAACATACAAACCCTTCCAGCATGACCATTCTATACTGGGGTTTTTAAGAAGAAAAATTAGTAGTAACCAGGGGATTTGGCATTGTCCTTTAAACTATATACATACCTAAATATATCCCCCATCAAATCAAACCCAGTCCCTAAGTTTACAAAACATTATTTCCCCAAGTATAGTCCTATATGCGTTTGCAGTCAATTGAGTTAGAGACACACTGTAACCCCTTAGAATGGAGCAGATAATGGGATGAAAAGGAATCCTCAGCCCTACTTAGATATCTCATAAAGGGAGGCAAATCTCCTCTGAATCTCGTACAGAGTAACATCTCTAAAAAACATTGGGCATTCTGGTCTGGATGGCTATGGGGATGGCACATCTCTTTATAATTGCATCAGGCTCTTCCTCAGTCACAGTGCATTGGTACCAACAGGCATTTGTTTCAGCTAGATTATTATTCCTAGAAGACCGAGCAGGGTTCTCTTCTTTTTTCTCTTCATCAGAAGTCTCAGTATGAGAACCTTCAGCAGAAAAGTGAGGACCCACACTTTTTGGTCTATTGTCTTCGGCCCTCTTGGTGGAAGGCTCCTTAAAAAGGAAATCCATATTTATGGGATCCATAGAGATATTATTCGCCAACTCGCCCTCACCAACAGAAGGAACAAAGCAGGGAGTTTCTAAAATAGGGGAAGAAATATAAGGAACATCAGGTTCAATGGAAGAACCACAACTAGAAGGAGTATTAGGAGTGTAAAGAGGGTAACTAGGCTCCTCATCTAGTCTAATCACGTGTAGAGTATGGGGAAACCTCCTCTCTATTATCCTAGGATGCTTTGGATGTAAATTAGGAATGAATTCATAAACTTTCTGGACGTGAGGGGGGAAATTCATGTGTTTTCCTAATTTTTATTTCAACTTAACCTAGACTAATCAACTCAATAGTAGTGTAAATGTTTAAACCACAAGATAACAACAAGAACCAACCAACAAACAACTATAATGAAGAAACCCTAACTAAAGTAATGAGTGCGTACCTAATAAAGTAAAAAAAAGGTGAATTAAGCTACGAAGAACAAAGAAGGAGGTGCTGAAATAATTTGGTGGCAAAACGATTGAGCTTTCACAAACAATGGAAATAACAATTGGGACTTTATCTCTCTTCAGATCTGTATGAATCTTTGAAGTGAAGAAAATAAAAGAAGTATCATGTATTTATACTATTTAATGAAAGACTAAAAAGGCACAAGAAGCCAAACGTCAACAAATCTGTAAAAATTGAAACAGCGATACAGAGTATCAGTGCGCATGACCAGTCACCATCATTACATAATAAACTCTTTGGTTGTCTAATATGTGTGTTTGATATATCATGAGAAAACTTAAAGTAAATCTTCTCGATTTAATCCGAACAAAGTGATTCGACCATAAATAAGTCAATACGAGCATCAAATAACACCTCTTCAACTCACTTAGCCTCAAATTGGGGAGTTAGGGCAAGAGGTCTTGGGGGATTTATGTTAGACCTATATAATCCCAGAAGAGGATAAGTTTTAAAGAACCCAAGGCAATAAACAAATGTTCTCAGCTTCACCCCAAAGGAGGTTGTCTCAATATCAGTTTGCTCGGCTAACCTGTTGTAAATAAGATTAGACATGTATATACTCCTGTAAGCACCTACACGCAAGATATCCCTTATTTACCATATGGGATTATAATGGCCTATCTATTACCTCATGATTTTTTGGGCGCTCATCACCAAAGTTGCTTCGTACTTCAACGCGCCCATATTTATTATGATAAACATGTATCCAGGTGTAACTGCCCAATCTATAAGGGTAATCCACCTATCCATTTATAAATATCTACAAATCACATATAAATAGGATATGAGCCCATGAAACAAAGGGACTCCACTGATACCTTCTCAAGCCTCGAGTTGTATCAGAAACCCTAATTTTAACTGTGTCAACAAGTGCAATATCAAATCAGAAACACCTTGGACGTAGGTTTCCTCAAAGGGCCGAACCATGTAGTAATCATTATGTTCTCATTGCCTCTCATCCTCATTCTCAATAATTATTATTTCTCTCATATTGTCTCTATTTGATTATTTGTTGCCTCCACTTTTGGGTGTTAACAATAACATGCACACACTAAAAGTAAATAGGATATATCACATAGTGATATCAGTAGTAGTGTGTCAATTACGCAAAGTTTCCTATTTGAAAAGCTAGGAAAACCTACTTTCTTGGTATTTCGTACAACTTTATGGATTAAAAGAGGATATCGGGAGGAGCTGATACTTGATTCTTTGTATAGTGTTTGGGTATATAAGTATTCGTTGGAATTTTGGATTAGGCTAATCAGTTAATACAAAAACTTGTATCATTTAAAATTTTGAGGGTTTAATTTTAAATAAGTTGGGACTTTAAAATCTTGGACTTAAGCTCATATTTGAACTTTGGTGAGACTTTTGTCTTAAAATATTTTGAAGTATTCATAGACAAAGTTGGGTCTTCAAATTCATAAGTTGGAAAAGTTAGGAGGGGTCAAATTATAATTTAGGAAATATATTTCTATGTTAAAACCTCATTTTTTCCATACCTTAGGCTAGGATTATCCAAACATGGCCTTACCTTATATCATTTTGACCAGAAAAATAAAATAAAAATATTGGATTTTTAAAAAAAAATTCAAATTGGCCACGCGCCCTCACGCGCGGGCTCAAAGTTTCTGGAAAACAAGTTCATCTTCTTCCCCTCAACAATTGACTTTAGGGTTTCTAATTTTTTACCTAAGATTTCTCCTTCATCTCTAAACCATGTGAGATAATTTCTTAACAAACTCAACCTAAAATTTCATAAGGAATCCAAATATATAGGTTTTGTGGATTGAGATGCAGTATATCTTAAGTTTTATAACTATGTATTTTACTAAAAAATTGACCTAACATTCGTGGCTTTTAAGGATATGGCAGGGATTCCTATGAACATAGTTTGGTTTCTTCTATGTGTATGAGTAGTTTTGTTTTAATTTAAGGGTTTGAGATGGATTATACAGGGAGAATTTAAGATTTTCAGTTTTCTAGTTCAAAATACAATTTCAATCGATTAGAACTTATTATGCACATTCATGGCATTTGATCATTACATTCGAGTTCCTGATAATCTAATGAAGACATTCAAAGTTTTAAACCTGAGTTTTGATCATTGTTTGGAAGTTCACCATTTAAGCTCAAGCTTTAATGGTGGAAATTTCATAATTTTCACCTAGGGCCTATTTTCTACGTAAGAATTCTACTGTTTTGATAAATTCTAGTATTATAACAATACAAAAAGTGATTGAAACTAAAAGAATTGAATATATTATATAAAATCATAGTGTACCTATTTGGAGTGAAAATTTTGAGTTTTGAAACTTCTATTGGGGTGAGTTTAAACTTAGAAATTCAGGGGGTATTTATAGTTAGTGATAAGGGGAGTTCATTAGGGGAAAAGGGAGGTGGATTTGAAATAATATTATAAAGTTTTCAGCTTGGGTAATGTTCCTTACATGTATGCATGGTGTACATATGTGACTTTTGGCTTCTTATGTTGATGTCTAGGCTAATTTGGATAGGGGTATGTGAAATTAGTAAGACTTTGGTGTTTGGTCCTTAGTTGGTCAGGTATATGCATTTATAGCCTTAAAAGTGCACTTTTGATGAAGTTTTAGGGTATTTTTGTAATTTTAGAATGTTTTAAGGGCTAAAATTATAATTTTGTGTTAGCTGAAGTTTAGAGGATTAATTTGATATAAAGTTAGGGTTTAGGGGTTAAGTATAAGTTAAGTTATGTTGGTTTGAAGTCTTCAGGGGTTAGCTTGAAATTATTGAAACTTTAAGGTGTCCAAGTCAATTAAGTAAAGTTGTAGGGCATCAAGTATAGTTTCATTCTTCTTAGAAGACTTTTGAATTTGAATACATTATTATTATTGAAACAATGATTGTAGGTGTTTAGGGTCAATTGATAGATTGATTCGAAACTCCCGGTCATTACAGTCTACCTACCTAAAGAAAATAGTCCTCAGATTTACCTTGAAATAAGTCATGATATTAACCTTTTATAGCTTGTTTTAGTTCCTATGTAGCTTCTTGCCGATTTTGATTTTCCCTGAGTACTTTAACTGAGGGGGATTTCCTAATTTTTGAGGTGCTTTACTTGACGATTTAGAATTTGAATAGGGAGTACTGCAAATTCATGGTTTGGTTCGATAGAGATGTCTTGCCACGTAATGGTATGAGACGGATCGAAAATATACTGGCGTAACTAAGACACATGAAATACATTATGAATATTGGATAATTCCACATTAATTCTAATTGGTAGGCTATAGAGCGAATTTCGTTTAGAAATTGTGAATGGTCCAAATTGTGAAATTTTAAAGGTTTCCAGTGCTGGTCTGCTAACTTTTCTGATGATCTTGAGTTTTCTTCAATCTTTCTTAAATTTGTTGTATTCTCGCAATGGTTTCCTGGATTATCTTGGGACTAAATTATTTACTACTTTCGAATTCTATCCAACATATAGGTGATCTACAAGGTCTTTCATATAAATCTTTAAACGGGGAAACTTTAATACTAGTCTTATAATTATTGTTATATGAAAATTCAACAAGGGGTAAATGTACATTCTAGTTGTTGGGCATATCTAACGTATAAGCATGTAGCATATTTTCTAATTTTTGGATTGTACATTCTGATTGTCCATCCATTTATGGGTGGAATGCGGTACTTAAATGAAGGTTAGTACCCATTTCGTTTTGTAGTGCTTTCCAAAACTATCCTATAAAATGGGAATGTCGGTCTGATACGATGGATAAAGGAATTACATGTAATCGGACAATTTCTTGAATGTAGAGCTTGTTGAGCTTCTGAAATGAGTCGGTGGTCTTCATTGGTAGAAAATGAGAAGATTTGGTGAGTCGATATATTATTACCCAAATGGAATTATATCCCTGTACGAGGTAGTCCATTGACTAAATTCATGGTAATATGATCCCATTTATACTCGAAAATTGGTAAGGGTTGGAGTCCACCAAGGTGTTGGTGTTCTATCTCTACTTATTGACAAGTAAGACATTTCCTTACAAAATTCTCAATATCATTTCTCATATTTGGCCACCAATATTGCTTCTTTAGGGTACGGTACATTTTCAAACTTTCGAGGTGAATCATAAATTTCGAACGATAGGCTTCTTGAATTTTTTTTCTCAAAGAGATGAATCGTCAAGTACATACAATCTATTTCTAAATCATAAACCTGTTTCCTTATCGTATGAGACGTCAAGATTTATTTCTCGAAAGGTTTGTACAGAAGAATCTTGGGTTTATTGAGCTAAGATTTTTTCTCTCAATTTGGGATATGCAATGATGTTTGAAATTTTTTCAAAAGGGTATATAAATCAAAGGTCATATTGCTCTATGGTAGAAATAATATCATAAGAAATTAATGTGTGGAGTCTTCCTACTGGATTTCGACTTAAAGTATTGGCTACTACATTGACTTTGCCTTGATGTTAATTTAATTTAAATCGGTAATCTTCCAAAAATTCCATCTAATATTGTTGTCTTAAATTTAAGTACTTCTGAGTAAAAATATATTTCAAACTTTTGTTATCAGAAAAGACTTGAAAATTTACACCATAAAGGTAACAACGCCAAATTTTCAAAGAAAAAACTACAACTGCTAATTCAAGATCATGGACAGGGTAATTACGTTAATAAGTTTTGAGTTATTGTGAACCATACTCTATAACTTTCTCATTTTGGATTAACACACATCCTAACCATTGCAATGAGTCATCGGTATATACATTGTAGCTTACATCACTAGAAGGAATGGTGATGATAGGAACAATGGTTAATTGGCCCTTTAAAATTTGGAATGATTTATTACATTCATCAATCCATACAAATGGACCTTCCTTCCTAGTTAGCTTTAAAAGAGGGAGAGCAATGCGAGAAAATCCTTCTATAAAACGACAGTAATATCCAACTAATCTTAGAAAACTTTTTATTTTCGTAATATTGGTAGGATTTTTCCATTCTAAAATGGCTTAGATTTTGGCTAGATTGACTTGGATTCCATTTTCATAGATCACATGTCTGAAAAGTTTAATTTCCTTTATTGACAAATCACATTTTCTCTTCTTAGTATATTGCTGATGGTTTCTGAGAGTACCTAAGACTGCTTCTAAATGTTGGGCATGTTCTAATGGACTTTGAGAATAAACAAGAATATCGTCAATGAAAACTATAACAAATTGGTCCAGAAAAGGCCTGAAGATTCTTTGCATTAGATCCATAAAAGTTGCTGGTGCATTAGTTTACCTAAATGACATTACCATAAATTTGAAATGTCGGGAATATCTTCTTCTCTAATGTGCAATTGATGGTAATCGAATTGTAAATACATTTTAGAAAAGACCCTTGCTCCTCGAAGTTGATCAAATAGATCTTCTATTCGGGGTAAAGGATACTGAGAGTGCGTGATTCTCCGATGGATTAAATTTATTTAATTAGATATCAACCCCACAAACAAATTTTAATTTTTATTAAACCCTAAATATGCAACTATGTTATTCAAATCAAGCGTGTAAAGAAATATCAATTTCAGGAAAAATCCCCGCGGGCCTTTTATTTCACTAAAGTTTGCAAATCGCAACTTACAACACAATAGAGAAATACAACAATTAATTCCCTCGAGAACTCAAAGACCGCAAAGTTTAATTGGAAGGAACCGCACCGGGAATCTTTTGATAATATTAAGAGATTTATCACTTCTCCTCGAACGATAATTCCACCCAAGGCTGGAGTACGTTTGCTCCTCTATCTTACCTTTACTATGAGATCCATCGGTTCACTACTGGCATAAGTAGTTGATGGACAAGATAAACCTATATACTATCTGAGTAGAATTATCCATGGTCCGGAGGCAAGGTATATTATCACGCAAGGTTTTAAAAAATGCGGGGCGTGATCGAGGCGTGGAGGCCAAGCCTTAAGCCTCAGAAGCCTAGGCGGGGGCCTTAGGCGTAAAAAGGTGTGAAAAGCCATTTGAGCCTTTTTTAATATATTTTAATATTTTTAACCATAACAAGGCTATTAAAAATACAAAAATTGTACATATCTTAAAAATATGTCTGAATATATGCAAATTAAAATACAATTTGATTGTTTTGGACAAGATATTGATCCGGTTTGTAAAAAAATATTTAAAAGGCGATATTGTTTCACTTAAGCATTTTTGTTCTTAAAAAAAGTGCGCCTTAAGGCTTTTACCAAGAATAAGGAGTAAAAAGCTTAAGGCGGGGCATTTCTTCCAAGCCTCAAGCCTAGGCGTGCCTTGGTGGAGCCTAGGCATGCCTTTTAGAACACTGCTATCATGGAGAGGAATTATTTTGCTTTAGTCCTTGTAGAACTTAGACATTATATGCTATCTTTAACTATCCATATACTGAAAAGATGTGATCCAATTAAGTTTTTTGGCACAAATAATTTTAATTAGGAGAGAATAAAGGTGGTTCCTCATTCTCTCGAAGTATGATTCAAAATGTATGGTCCCTCTTGTAATCAATAGACAAGCCTACTCGAATATGTTGGACATTTTTCCTTCAAGAATATTAAAGCCACCTCATAAAGATATTATAGGTGATGATTTACAAGACACTCTTTGTGAGAAAGATCTGGAAGAGTGGTCCATGGATTTTAATGGTTCATCTTCTAAAGGCAATGGAGGAGCATGTGTTATCTTGTCTAAAGATAATGAAGGAATCAATATACTTTTAAGTTGGACTTTCATTATTCAAATTGTGGGTACCCAAAATTAATACCATGGGCCTAGACGAGTAGCCCAGTTCTGGCGGCCCAAAGTCTAGGCCCCCCACCTCTTATTTTGATTCAGTCTCTTCCCACGTTCCCCTGAAGGGAGGTTATAGGAAGGATGGAAGACGTGGGGGAACCCATCACCCCAACTCACCTAAATGTACATGTATATATTAAACCCTAGGTCCGGGGAAAAAGGACAAGTTGTATTCTCTGTAACCACTCTCCGGAGTATATAGAAATAATACCGACTGCACCACCGTGGACGTAGGCACATTTTTGCTGAACCACGTACATCTTTTGTTGTGTGATTGTCATTTTTCATTCCTAGTTCCTTCTTGGTAATTGCCTCTCTTGTATCTATTTGTGTTGCATAATAATTGTTACCACAATTGGCGCCGTCTGTGGGAAGCGTTCATCTTTCCCTGAGAAGAGCCCACACCAAGAAAGGAGTTTAAGATGTCTAGTCACAGCAGCAATGCCCCTCAGGCAGGGGATATTCAAGAACTATCTGCTCCTCGCAGGATTAGGTCTGAAGTTCGACGTTCAGATCAGAGGGCTCACTTGGAAAAGCCAGCCTCAGAAGAAAGCCAGGGACCAGCGAGTCTACACAGATATCCAGATTGATTGATGCGTACGAGGCAAGGCTCCACGAATAAAGGGAGTCTTCTCGTAAGTACGAGGCTGAGAATGCTCGCCTGAAAAGAAGACTGGAGAGACTGGAGAGGGAGCTTCGTCCTGATAACAGGAGACGTCCATACCGCACTCCTAGCCCTCAGGCGAGTAAGTCTCACAGCCGAGGAAGGAGCCCTAGGCGAGGATCTCAAAAGGTCAAGGGAGACGAATCAGACGACGACCTCTGCGAGAAGCTGTGAAGAGCTCGACGTTACCAGAGCCCTGCTCGCAGCAACGAGAACTTACGAGATCTGGTCCGAAGGGAAATGGACCAACATCCTTCCCACCACAGTACCAGATCATCCAGAGAACTCGCAAGGCGAGCTCTCAAAACCAGATGAAGTCACCCTTCACGAGGGAAATCGAAGAGGAAGAAGTCCCCAAGAAATTTGCCATTCCAAGGTTTAAGATTTATGACGGTAAGACTGATCCCATCGATCATGTCAGGCAATACCGATAGGCCATGACCCTCTGGAATCATCGGGATGCACTGATGTGCTGTATTTTCCCCTCGAGCTTGCATGATGTGGCGCAGAAATGGTTCGAGAGACTCCCCCACTGATCCATCAGAAGTTTCGAATCCCTGACCGAACTCTTTACGGCCCGCTTCATTACTAGTAGCTCCCATCCCAAAAGGATGGATGCTTTGTTGACAATGAAGAAGACGCCTCAGGAGACACTCAGAGACTATGCAAAAAGGTACTGGGAGTTGTTCAATGAGGTCGAGGACTGCTCGGAGCAAGTGGTGGTGGCCTCTTACAAAATTGGGCTACCCAGTTCTTCCCTTATCTACCAGTCCCTGACGAAGAAGGAAGCCATAACCATCGATGAACTAATGGCTCGCATCGAGAAGTATGCCAAGGTGGAAGACGTCACCCGCCTCAGTACAGGAGAAAACGATCGAGCTAAACTCACTACTAAGGGAAGTGACAAAGTTGAGAACCAAAAAATAGGAGGAAAGAACGGGGGCAAAAATGGCTCTAAGAACGGAGGAAACAATGATGCGTCGAAAGCATTCCAGGCGGTCAACACCGTCTTCAAAGAACCAATTTACAAAATTCTCGCGAAAATCAAAGACGAGCCATTCATCAAATGGCCCAGAAAAATGGGAGGAGATCCCTCAAAGAGGAACAATGCGTTGAGATGCGCTTTTCACAAAGAGGGAGGACACAAGACTGAGCATTGCAAAGCTCTAAATCTCACCTCGAGGAACTGGCCCAGTCCGAACATTTGAACGAGTTTGTGGAAAAAAAGGCAGAGAAAGTGGCTGCCAATAGGGAGACGAGACCTGACAATGTACTGGAAGATGACGCTGGACATGAGTTCGCGGTAATTCACGGGGCATCTGATGCCAGGCAGATACAAGGAAATTCTGCCCGAATGGAGATGAAGAAACTTACAGCAGTCATGCAGGCCTTTCAGATCGACCCAGCAAAGTCACAGTCAGGAAAGCACCGACGAGCAGAGGACGTCAACTATAACAAGCATATTGTCTTCACGGACGAAGATCTGGTGGGAGTAAGGACCCCACATCATGACGCCCTGATCATTACACTCAAGATAGCCAACTTTGACGTCGACAAGCTGCTCGTCGATCAAGACAGCTCATCCGAAGTAATGTACCTCGACCTATTCAGGAAATTGAAGTTAAGCTTCACCGACCTAAAGGAAGCTACTGTTCCTTTGGTTGGCTTCGCTGGAAAAATGACTATGCCCCTGGGAAAGATCGTACTACCAGTGCTTGTTGGAAACATCTCCAAGATGATCGAATTTTTGGTAGTCGACATCGACTCACCATACCAAGCCATCCTCGGCAGGGGATGGCTTCATGCCATGAAGGCAGTTTCCTCAACCTACCATCAGAAAATCAAGTACGTGACCAAACGCGGAGTAATGGAAATCCACGGTGATCAGGCAATGGTGAGAAGGTGCTTCATAGCAGGCATCCGTCCAAAACCAGAGAAGAAGTTCGAGCAGCCCAGCGAGAAAATTGAAGAAGGTCTGACACCTTCTAAATAGCAATTAAAGTATGGGAGACCTGGAGTAGAGGCGACCAGGCTCCTCCCCTCTGAGCGGGTCGTCGAGAACCTGGTAGAAGTTATGGCTGGAGATGGTGACAGTAATAGAGTCTTCTTGATTGGAGCATCTCTCACCGACCAAGAACAGAAGGAGTTGACAACCTTACTGAGGCGCAACGTAGATGTTTTCGCATGGGAACCATACAAACTGCCTGGAATCGATCCTAGTATGGTCTGTCATCAGCTGCACGTCGACCCCACATTCAAGCCAATCACGCAGAAGTCACGGCGAACTGCACCTGAGAAGGCTAAAGCGGTTGAAAAAGAAGTAGAAAAACTGCTGGATGCAGGATCCATACGGGAGGTACAATTACCCAATTGGTTATCCAACCCAGTAGTAGTTCCGAAGAGCAATGGGAAGTGGAGAGTTTGCATCGACTTCACTGACCTCAACAAAGCATGCCCTAAAGATAGTTTCCCCCTCCCAAAGATAGACCAACTAGTAGACGCCACCGCAGCTCACGAGCGAATGAGTTTCCTGGATGCATACTCAGGGTATCACCAGATCCCCCTATATGCCCCCGACTAGGAAAAAATGGCGTTTATCACAACAGTTGGGTTATACTGCTACAAGGTCATGCCCTTCGGGCTCAAGAATGCAGGGGCAATATACCAGCGGCTGGTTACCAAGATGTTCTAGGATCAGATGGGAGACACCATGGAGGCCTACATCGATGACATGCTCGTTAAAATCAAGAAGAAGGAGAATCACCTCTCGGACCTGTCAAAAACCTTCGAAATTCTCAGGAAATACCGAATGAAACTTAATGCACGCAAGTGTTCTTTCGGTGTGCAGTCAGGAAAATTTCTTGGGTACTTGGTTAGTAAGAGAGGCATAGAGGATAATCCAGACCAAATCGATGCAATCAACAGGGTGCAACCCCCTCGCACAATCTGGGACGTACAAAAGCTCACTGGTATGCTCGCTGCTTTAAATCGCTTCATCTCCAAATCCTCCGAGAAGTGCAAGCCTTTTTTCCAGCTTCTAAAGGGGCGCAAAACGATAGAGTGGAGCCCAGATTGCTCGTGAGCATTGGTTGAGCTCAAGTCCTACTTAATCTCTCCACCACTGCTTGTCATACCACAGCAAACGGATTCCTTGTACCTGTACCTCTCCGTATCCAGTCACGCTGTCAGCTCTGCGCAAATATGCGAGGTTGCAGGAATCCAGCACCCCATTTATTACGCGAGCAAGACCTTACTAGACGCCGAGCAAAGGTACCTGCCATTGGAGAAGCTCGCCTTCGCGCTAGTAATAGCCTCGAGGAAGCTGAAGCATTATTTCTAAGCTCATACTATCATCGTTCTTACATCGCATCCCCTTAAGGCAGTCCTAAGGAAAGCTGATTTGTCAGGCAGACTGTCCAAATGGTCAGTCGAGCTCGATCGATTTGACATCCAATTTCAACCAAGGACAGCTATCAAGGGTGAGATCCTTGCTGATTTCATAGCCGAATTCACGGGGCGAAGGACCCTCCAACCAACCCCAACCAACAGGGCAAACGGAGAACCCAGCAAAAAATGAAACCTGGAAACTGTTTGTTGATGGAGCCTTCAATTCAAAAAGGGCAGGGGTAGGCATTGTCCTCATAACTCCAAAGAGCACAATCCTTGAACAAGGAATCAGGCTTAGATTTGCAGCCTCCAACAACGAAGCAGGATATGAAGCCCTAATAGCTGGCCTCCAAAAGGCGCATACTTTGGGAGTAAAACATTTATAGGTGTTCGGCGACTCCCAACTGGTCTCCAATAAGATAAGAGGAGATTACAATGCAAAGAATGAAAGAATGGCAGCCTACCTCGCCTTAGTGAAAAAGCTGATGTCAAACTTTGAAGAGATCAACGTCCAACAGTTTTCCAGGGGGCAAAACAGTTATGCTGATGCCTTAGCAGCCCTTAGTTCGGCAATTGACTCCGACCTAAAAAGAATCATCCCCATTGACTTCCTCACTTGTCCAAGCATCGACAACAATCCAACAGGCATGGAGCAGGTACTCCAGGTGGGGTCAGCACCCAGCTGGATGGACCCCTTAAGAGAATTTTTAAAGAATGGCACGCTCCCGGATGACAAGAAGATCGCCCACCAGATAAGAGTCAAAGCTGCTCGCTCTCACTTATCCCCAGAGGGCAACTTGTATAAGAAATCCTTCTCGGGTCCCTACCTCCGATGCGTCCACCCAGGTGATGTCGATCAAGTGCTACGCGAGCTTCACGAAGGAATCTGTGGAAGCCACACCGGAGGAAGATCTCTAGCCTTTCGAGCGATGAAGGAGGGCTATTAGTGGCTATATATGCAAAAGGACTCCGCAGTATATGTCTGTAAATTCCTGAAATGCCAGCCCCATGCTCCTATGGCCCACTAACCCACCAGCGACCTAAAGTCCCTATCCAGCCTATGGACCTTCGCCCAATGGGGAATGGACATCGTGCGACCACTGCCTACCGCTGCCGGCAATCGCAAATATCTATTGGTTACGACTGACTACTTCACCAAATGGATCGAGGCATAACCCCTGGCAAACATCCGAGATGCTGATATGATAAGGTTCATATGGGGGAATATAATCACTCGGTTTGGAATCCCCAGAACCATCATCACCGACAATGGAACACAGTTCGAAAGTGGATCCTTTCAGAACTTCTGTAACGAACACGGAATCAGACACCACTTCAGTTCGGTGGCCTACCCTCAGAGCAATGGCCAAGCTGAGGCTTCCAACAAAACGATTATCGATGGATTGAAGAAGCGATTGGAGCGAGCCAAAGGCGCATGGGTAAATGAACTACCTCACGTCCTATGGGCATATTGGACCACTCCTCGACGAGCAAAAGGAGAAACCCCATTTTTGCTGATATATGGCATGGAGGAAGTTATCCCACTCGAAGCAGGTTTGCCGATAATGAGGTCCAACCTTGTCAACCAATGCCATAATGATGTATCATTACTCGCTGAGCTCGACCTAGCCGACGAGCTCCGGGAGCTAGCCCTAGTGAAACTAGCGAGCTACCAGCAACAGCTCGCGAGGCATTACAACAAAAGGGTTAACCCTAGGGCATTTCGAATTGGGAATTATGTTCTAAGGAAAGTCCTGGGCGGCGCAGTGAAACCATCAGACGGCAAGCTAGGTCCCAACTGGGAAGGACCCTTTAAAGTAACCAGAAACGACCTGCAGGGCGCCTATCACTTGGAAACGATGGAGGGCAGAGAAATACCACGAGCATGGAACGCAGCTAATCTCAAGAGATTCTATTTTTAGATCTTTCTATTGTATTCTTTTATTATACAAGCTCATTTCCCTTATTATTAATGAAAATTATTAAATTGGTTGCACTCTGATTAGTAACAGCTGCATTTATCGCACATCTTTTCCAAGTAACAGGCACATTGACCACTATACTATAGCAGGGGAATACCCCTCCTCAGGTCATCGTCATGAAACACGAAGAACCTCTTAGCATTGCCCCTGGCAATACATGAAGCCCTACAGGGGATCCTTAGGCAATATGATCAAATTCTATACTGGTCATCAAACCTACTTCGGTTGAGTAAAATCCTGATCGGATGAAAACATCCAACACCAGGTGTGTCCTCGCCAATTGCCCCACTTAGGCCTAAGGGAGTGTGACGACAAAACCTAAAAGGTAAAGTGGAGCACAATGGTATCTTGGTATTATACTGGACTGGGGGGACACTTGCATGACAAAATAAAAAAGATTATAAAGCAGCAAGAATATGAAAAGTATGATGCACACGTTTAGTCGGCAAAATTGCCCAAAACACAAGCTTTTCATTAATTCATCATACTTACAACAATAAGTAATACATGTTTAGTCGGCGAGCTCGCACAAAGCATTTACATTATCAAAAATACAAAAAAATAACAATTGGCAAAATCTCAATGGGGGGAAGCCTCTGAGCGAGATAATCAGCCACTCGAGCTCTTCGTCTGTCATCAGGAGAAGGAGCTAACTCTTCCACAACTTCATTCGCATCCGACTCCAATAATTTTCGAGGAATAGCATCAATGGGGATCCATCGATCATCCCTCCGAAAGGGGTTAGCCATCAGAGTAGAGGAAGACATCTCATGGCGATACCATAGCGTCGAGTTCCTCGGGACTTGAAGCTCCTTCAAGGAACTTAGCCACCCCCTGATAAAAGAAAGCTCCTCGAACTCAGACAGCCTTGTTGGAGCATCCGACCAGCCCTGATCATAACCGTCAGCCCACGCTTGCCGAGGACCTTTCTTGAACAAGTGCCGCAATCGAGTAACGTCCCTTTGAATCCCAGCAGCAATTACATATGCTCGCTGAACATCACCGCGGAGTTCCTCCATTTCCCTATCTCGAAGTTCTTCTGCTTCCCTGCTTCTGCTCCTGGTGCCCCTACCAGCTCGCGGCACGGGTGGGAGAGTGGGACCTCGCAACACAGGAGGAGTAACATTATGACCAGCTCTAGTTCACGATGATGAGGAACCTTGTAATACTGCTGGAGCTGTGATCGGCGCGTGTTCCTTAAGTCGTGAGACCTCTCTCCTCAGAACCTCATTCTCTTGCTGAAGCATCTCACCAACCTGGTTGATCTCGGAAGCATCAAGAAGCTTTGCTCTCAGCGTATTTACTTCTTTTTGCACCGAAGCCCCAACCTCTTCCATCTCCTGGATCATGTCCTTCATTTTAGCCACAAGTTCAGATTGCTCCTTATACTTCTGATTCCTAGACCGAAGGGATTTGCAAAGTCTAACAAAGGCCTGGCGAACCTCAGGACTCGTATTAGGACCAAGGGTCCGGCCCAGTTGAGAAGTAGCAGGAATGTAATCACCAACATCAATTGACTACAAACAATGAGAAGACAAGGAAGAGAAGAAGACATATCAGTGCACAGAAAAATAGAAGCCTTTTTCATTAATCAAAGATGAAATTTCATCGAACTGAAAAAAAAAAGTTTACAGACTGGAAAAAGCAAAAATATAAAGAAATCCTATCAGATAACTAATTAGCGACCTCAGGTGGCCCAGCGATTGATGGCCCTTTCCCCTTATCGGCATCAACAGGAGCACTGCACTCGGCAGGGGTGATCTCTGTCGCCTCAACAAGAGAAACATCAGCGGGGGTCGCCTGAGGAACGGGATCAGAGCCTTTAACGACTGGGGCAGGGTCCTCATCTACGACTGGCCTCGGCCCTGGGTCATGCTTGTCAAAAATGGGAGATGCAACATCCACTCCAGCTGCTATGAGGGCCTTGTTCCAGCCCTTCTTGAAGTTCAGACGGCTAATATAACCTATCTGAACTTCATCATCCTCGTATGCTGCAGCCCAACCAGAATTGTAAGAGTCTTCCTTGGCAGTACTAGCCTCAGACTCCTTGCTCTTCAGCTCTTCAGAGAGCACCCTGTTCTCCTCAACAATTGTAAGTTTGCTCGAGCAAACCAAGTCATAGGCCTGCCTCAGCTCCTTTAGATCCTGGACTGCAGCGTCCTTCTCCTTGTTGGCAGTGGCAAGAGCCAAGTCGGATAAAATCCGAGCAGCGTCGATGTCTTTAAAGTTGGCCTCGAGCTCTTTACCCTTCAGCTTCAGGGCAGAGTTCTCTTGCTCCAGCTCACTATTTCTCTTCACCAGCTCATCGCGTGAACGATACATCACGACGAAGTCAGTAACAAACTGCAGAAAAAAGAAGACATTAGAAGAGGGAAACGAAAGAATTCAGAAAAACGCAGGAGAGAAGGGAAAAAAACTTACCAAAGAAAGCCTCTAATTAGCCTGAAGGGCCAATTGCTTCGACGCTACTTCCTTTTGGCGATCAGCCGGGAGGACAAATCTCTCGAGCAGAGCCGGGGCCAGCTGAGGGGAAATTGCCATAGAGGCATCCTTGGGCAGCGCGTACACCGGGACTAAGGCTTGCCCGACCTTCGTCCTCACCTCTGCCCTCCTTTTCTCCTCCTCCTTTTTACTCTCTTTCTTCTTCCTCTCCTCTGCCCTCCTCCTCTCCTCCATCTTCTTCTTCTCTTCTTCCTTTTTTCTCTCTCTCTCTCCCTTACCTGCTCATCTTCCTTCCTCTTTCTCTCCTGCTCTTGGGCAGAGGACTGGGAACCGGTAGCCACAGCTCCAGAATTAGATTTTTGCTTCTTTGACCTTTGTGCAAGAAACACGTGGTCCTCGTAATCATCATACCTGATCAAGTTCTTCCTTGGAGGAACCATCTCCTCGCTCGAACTACTGGACGTGCTCGACGAGTTTCTAGCCTCAGAGACCTCCCCGCTATCAGAGGAACTGCTACTATCAGAGTTGCTCTCCTTCTCGTCCAATCGGATAAGATCTGTAGCAGTATCTTCGGAAGGACCAAACTCTGGGATACTATCCACATGCCTTGTTATGAAGCTGGAGCCAACGTTCTTGTACTCGAGCAGGAAGGCAGCAGACCTAGGATGCTCGTCGTCACCTAAAGGCTCCCTGATATTCCAAGCCTTTATCAATTCCGAAAGACGAACCTCGCTAAGAGCAGGTTCCAAGTTCTTTGACCTCGCTGCAAAAGAAGAACAGAGAAGAATTAGAAGGATCACAAATCAACAAAAATTGAAGCAACAAGAGCAATGTCTACCTATGTATTCTTCCCCATAAAAGGGAACAGTGAACCTCTCAGATCTCAACCCCTCAAATTGGGGAGAAAAATGCCAGTTTCTGGCATGGAAGCCTTCTTGCCAATAGTCCTTATGGGAATCAGGTAGGTTTACTACCAATACCCTGTCAGGACTCCGAGCTTTAAGATAGAGGACTCCAGATCTAGTTCGAGAGAAGGAATAGCAAAAACAGACCTCGGCGAGTCCTAGCCTAGTTCCATACAACTGATTGATTCTATGTACGCCATTAACTATTTTCCACACATTGGGTGAACATTGTGCAGGAACAATATTGAAATAGCCAAAAAAATGCAAAAATAAATCATTAGGAGGAAAAGTGAGCCCCCCCTTGGAAAGCAACAAGATGTGGATTCAGTGGGCATTATCTATATCTCCTAATTTTTTTTGTTTCTCTAATATGTATTACCAAGAAATAACTTTGTGCTCAATTCTTTGTCACAACAGGTTTACATTTACGAACCTAATTGTACTAACATTAGAAAAAAGACATAGCTTCAAGGAGATATTTATTATGAGGAATTTCAAGTTTATTCCCACAATATACATTTTCGTATTTAAATAGGCTATATTTTCAATGGAGAAAATATCTTAGGTTTGAGGTTTAGTTCTCACTTATCAAATAAATGACTTTTTAAGAGGGTAGTAGTGAGAGGAGCTAAAGTGAACTAGCATGTAACCCGCGCGATGCGTGGGCGTTTATTATTGGCATTTGTAAACCAACTATTATAAAAATGACTTGTATCAACCGGTTTTGGATGGCAAAAAAACCTTAATATATGAAATAAAAAGACTTTTTTTGTTTATATTCCTCTATAATAACGAGGATCTCTAAAAATAAAAAATATTTATATTTTTTCCAAAACGTTCTACAATAGTCATGTGCTAATGACAATAGTAGAATAAAACTTTCAATTCCAGTATCTTTTGACTGTTTTTTTTATGTTTTTTATAACTTTTTTTCCGCCATCGCATTAACAAGTATGTTATTTACTATTGTACTATGTAAAAAATTGTATTTTTTCAATGGAGCCTATTAAATTCTCACACATTTGTCCATAATCATGTATAAGCTAAAAGTTATCGTGTATATATACATATAGAAAGAGAAGGGGTGAACTAAATCAGCCCACCATCTTTGTATATGGTGTTATATATTCATAGATGTTTTCATTCAAATCAATAGTAATCGAATCCTTGAATCGCAATCATGAACGACTCCGTAATAAGAAATCATCATGCTAAAATGCTTTCTCACACTTGAAGGGACGAAAATTGAATTTGCATAGAACAGAAGTGTTAGTGTGAGTAATTCAAAGTAGTTTTTTTTTCATAATCGTATTAGAAAGATAAATAATTAACTATACGATTTTCAGTAATTTATTCAATCTAATAACGACAATAATTTTTTTTTTGATAGAAACAAAGTTATAACATAAAACGGTAGTCTCTGCATCCAACAAAACAATAAACCCACAAATAGAAACAGAAAAAGTTATAGCTCTAAAAATCCACAAATTGGGAATTTGGATACTTCCCTCCAGGCATCCTAGATAGCCCATCACTTCCATCTCAACCGTAGGGACTATTCCATTATTGTACAATATACTCTCTAGGAGCTCCATGTAGAACTCTCCCGTCGCTGCTTCAACTTCAGAGCGTACCTCTTTGCTAATTATTCTCAACAATTATCCACCAATGTGGTAAAGAGTATTTTCGTAATAATTCAAATCAAAGTATGATTTGACACCGAAACGTATTTTACCCATGGCGTGAAAAGCCCTAGATTAATAATCATGATAAACACAATACAAAGTAAACGAAAATTAAAAATAAATTGATCAGAATCCAAAGTAAATGTAACCTGGATTGTCAAGGCTTTCTTGGTGGTTTCAAGCTGACTTCCTGCATAGATATCAACAGGGATAGAGGCAGGCCTTTGCTGGGTGGGGCAACTGCCCAGGCCAGAAATAGTGAAATTTTATCTTTTGGGTAAATTTGTAAAACTCAGAAAAATTAGGGTAAAAAGTAAAAAAATAAAACTTATGCGAGTTAAAACCTACTCAAAACCCCAAATGGCTTCATTTCACCGTCCCCCATTTTCGTTCTCCACCACTGGTGTCAGCTCCATTTCACCGTGTTTGCTACTGCTCTTCTCCAAGGTAATCGTAAAGCCTCTTTTCCATTCAATTTTTTAATTTGTACATTGTTTCAATTTGTAAAGAACAATATGTATGTTGTTTGTAATTTGTAAAGAACAATATGTATTTTTATGCCCAAATGTATGTTGTTTGCTCTCTGTTTGCTCAAATATATTTTTATGCCCAAATGTAAAGAACAATATGTAAATTAGTACAAAAGAACAACTGTGTTTGCTCTATTGTTTCAATTTGTATGATGTTTTTATTTTTTATGCCCAAATGGGTTATATATTTTTTTGGTATGCTGTTTTATATTTTTTCAATTTGTGCACTATTTTATATTTCAATTTGTATGATTATTTTAAGATATGGAAAAATATTTTAAAAGGACTCATGAAAAAGATTCTGATGGAGTGATGCCTCTACCCACTGAAAATATTTATGTTCAAGTGGAATGTACATAAAAAAAGACGAGAGGAGAATTCATTACGTGTGACCTTTCAAATCTTCCTTTTGATCCTTCTTTAAGACCTCAGATTTCGAATTTTGATCCAAATGATCATGACAACATTAGACGAGCCTATTTATAAATGGGTCCTTGTCAACCCTCTATGCAAATATTTCCTCAAACGATTTTTGGAAACTTAGCCTGTCGTTTCAATCCAAAGTGGTTCGTCCAATATGGGAGTTGGTTAGAGTACAACGTAAAAAATGATGTTGCATTTTTCTTGCCATCCTATTTATTTCGACTTTAATCCGTTGACAGAAATAAAAGTGATGTTTTTGTAAGTGGTGGATTTACAAATTGGAAAAATAGTGGAAGACTCCTAGATCATGTTGTACCCCATACTAGTTCTCATAATGTTGCTTATATGAAGAGTCGAGTTTATTATAACAAAATTAACATATTTAGACCCTAATCGATAACAAATCGAAGGAGTATCGTATCCGATTAAATTCAACCGTTGATGTGATTCGATTTCTTCTACGACAAGGGCTATTTTTCGAGCCAATGATGAATCGAAAGGGTCATTGAATAAATATAATTTTATTGAAATTTTACAATGGCTTACGGATAGAGATGATATTGTTAATAGTGTTGTGCTTAAAAATGCTCCTGGAAACCACTCATTGACATCTCCGAAGGTTCTAAAAGATGTTGTAAATGCTATTTCCGATGAGATAACCAAAGAAATTTTAAAACATCTCACTGAAGAACCATTCGCGATTTTAATTAATGAATCTCGTGATGCATCAATTAAAGAGAAAATATCCATTATTTTGCGGTATGTGGATGATCATGGTTTTATGATGGAAAGATTTTGAAGCATGGTATACGTTCGTGACACTACAACAATTTCACTTAAAACATCACTTGCTGCTTTCTTTAACAAGCATAAGTTGAGTATGGCAAACTTGCGTGGTTAAGATTATGATGGGGCGAGTAACATGCCAGGAAAGTATAATGGCCTAAAATCATTGATTCTTAATGAGAAAAGTCGGCGTTTTATGTGCACTGTTTTGCACACCAACTTCAGTTGGCACTTGTTCATGTTGCAAAAGACCTTGACCACGTTGTTGAATTCTTCTTCTTAGTTAATAGTATGGTTAATATTGTTGGGGCATCATGCAAGTGTCGAGACATTCTTCGAGAAAAGGAAGCTGAACGTGTATTTAAGAAACTAGAATGTGGTGAATTATCAAGTTGTCGGGGGTTAAATCAAGAGACTAGTCTCAAGAGACTTGGTGATACATGATAGGGATCACACTATGGTACACCGATAAATTTGATGATTATGTTTGCATCCATACTTGATGTTCTTGCGGATTTAGTAGAGAATTCTCCGAATAGAAAAGGTGAGGCATTAAATTTAATAAAAAAAATACAAACTTTTGATTTCATCTTCACTATGTACTTGATTAATAATGTACTTGGATTCACTAATGATATTTCAAAAGCATTGCAACGAAAAGATCAAGATATTGTGAATGCTATCACTTTGGTTAGACTTTTGAAGCTACGTTTGTAGAAAATAAGAGTGTGTGGATGGGATAAGCTATTGATGGAAGTTTATTCTTTTTGTACAAAACATGGTATCTCGATTCCTAATATGGAGGATAACTATATTCTTTTAGGAAGATCGAGAGGAGGACCTTTGATAACAAATATACATCATTATCAAGTTGACATGTTCTACCTTTGTGTGGATAATCAACTTGTTGAGCTTAACAACCATTTTGATGAGGTGAATTCAGAATTACTTATGTGTATGGCATGCTTATACCCAAGTAATTCATTTGCTTCTTTTAATATCACCAAATTGGTTCGTCTCTCTGAATTCTATCCCATTGATTTCACATAACAACGACGTATTGTTATTGAGGATGAACTAGAGACATATGAATTTGATATGAAATCTAATGATAACTTTCTAGAGTTGGAAGGGATTGGTCATTTGGGTAAGAAGATGGTTGAGACAAGAAAGCACATTGTGTATGGATTGGTTTATAAGCTTATAAAGTTATCATTAATTCTTCATGTTTCCACTGCTACAGTTGAGAGGACATTTTTCTCTATGAAAATAGTTAAATCTAACCCCCGAAACGCATGGGGGATGAATGGTTAAGTGATAGTTGTGTGACATACATTGAAAAGGATGTTTTTGATTCCATCTCCAATGAAGCAATCATGGATCGCTTTCAGAAGATGAAAACACGTCGAGGGATATTATAGAATATTTGTACTCTATTGTGGTGTATTTCAATTCTACTTTTGTATGAAAAGATGTAAATCCTCTTTTCTTTTTGGGTAATGAAATGTGTTTGTTCTATTTCTAATAATCTTGCAATATTTTCATTTGTCTGCCCCATCCCGTGACAAATCCTTTCTCCGCCTCTGGAATTCAGATCAGAATAAATCTCATGTAGAAAACAAACTCTAGCAGAAAAATATATATGGAAATACCTTTCGAGCCTTTCATTTTCTCCAAGTTCTTCTCACAATCCATCTGGGCCTTCTGAGTGTTTCCTCATCCCATGGATATTTTAAAATAGTCTGAGGAGGTAAGGTAAGAAAAAGCAAAGATGCGGAGGCAATTGGTTTCGGTGGAGAGAAATAAATTTGGGGTATCTACCTTTTTGATTAGCCAATATCACAAAAGAGTTTTTTTAGTTAAATTCAGCATTTACACCTGCATTTGTTTTCTCTTTGATTTTCATATTTTGGTGGGTTTTATTTACTTGGAAAGATGCACAACGTTTGGTATTAATTAAAGGAGAAGAGAGAGAGAGACATAATTGCAATCGGTGGGCTCTTGAATCAACCCAAGTAAATGATGATACTACTCTATTAACTCTCTAATACTATCATTTTAGGAGTATAATATAGATAAGAGTGATGCTATGGGTACCAAACAAATCCCCCAAATCTCCCCCAAATAGCATTAATGAGTTGTGTCCTGGCGGGACCCATATCACAAGGTATAACACTTAATGCTATTTGGGGGAGGATTTGGGGGAGTTATTTGGGACACCAAGCATTTCCCTATAGATAATATAGATATGTTTTTTGTTAGATTGGGTGGGTTGTCAAGTTATTGAATGGTATTTTGCCAAGAACAATATATTTCTCTAGGGTTAGATAAGGAAACATATGTCTTAGATTGAAACCATCGGGAGTTAATTTTATATCTATCTGTACATTTACATTTCTTTTGTATTGGCATATAGATTTCAACAGCACAATCTATCCCTCCAGTAACATAACTCTATCCCTCACAAGTTACTAGCTGTCATTTGGAAGTCAACAATTTTAACTAAAGTATTTAATTTCCAAATTTATTCTTCTAATTTGAAGAATAGTTTGGAATACAGTTTGTGCTTCTAGATAATTTTTCTCATAGATATTGTTCGATGAGTAACTTTATAATTTCACCTAATTTTAAATATTGATTATTATTTTAGGGAAGATTAAAAATAAATAAATTTATTTATTTGGAACGGATGAAGTATTAGTATGTATTATGTATTTTATATTTTTTTTATTTAACTAATAATCCATTTGATAGCAACATTTGTCCTAACAAATAAGAAATTTTTCTCTTTTTTCAATTTTTAGTTGCCTTTGACAACACTTATTTGCTTGAGAAAGTAATTCTCATTTACACTTAAATACTGACACATAAATTATAAAACACCGATTTATCATAAAATTCAATTCTTAAGAGGTCCTCAAATAATCGATAGTAATACTAGACCGACATGGATTTGTGACACAAAGAGTTGCGACACAGTGACGTGTCAAACCGATAGTGATTATTATTTTATGTATGTAGGTTCGTGTTAACGGCAATAATCAATACTAGTACGATACGAGACTATATTACTTCAAAAGTGTTACAAAACTGTATCGACGTAAAAAAAACTCAATAATAGAATTTCGGAAACTAATGACTTGATTAACTCCACTATATTGTAAATATAATTTAACATTGAGTAAAATGTTTGTATATAACCTGTCAAAAAGGTACGTGCAAGTGGAAACCCCATTGAATGCGTGTATTGGTTGTTTTTACCTTTTTCTAGTGTATGGAGGATGGAGGGTGTAAAAAAAACAAGCTACCTGCGTTAACGAACTTTCCGGATTGTAATGATGATGGACAGATATAGGGAGCCAAACATGGACACAATATTTGGAATGAAATTCACTTTTCCATCTAGGGCCACAGCAGCCACATTACCTGTACCCACGCCATGAACAAATTTACGTAAAGGATTCCCGTAAAAAGACAAGTGCGGGGTCCAAAGTTTTCCTTTTTCCAATTGTTGGTACTAGGGTTGATTTCCACCAGCTCTATTTAAATAGGAAAAGCTGTGCTTCTTCAAAACCCTTTTTCTTTCAAGTCAATCTAGCATGGTGTTAATTGAGATGAGTAGTATATTGACTTTAATTTTTTTTACTATTTCAAGAGGAGGTTTTTGAAGTCAATAATATGTCGGTTTCTCTTGGCTTTGTTCGTTCTGTTCCTTCCTGTTTTTTTAATTATCATCACTGTTTTGTACTTATCATATTGATCTCTCATCAATTTGAAAGGGTATCCATCTTCATCATTGTTTAACTTGTACGAATGCTGTTATTCCTCACTTAAATATATAAAATTTCAATAATTTTATGCGGACGCATAATGGTGGGATACAATGATGTATCGCCTTCACCTTGATCCGGTACACAAATCAATACAAATACAATACATCACTGTTTCGCACTAAATATATCACACTTGTGAGTATGCATAAAATGAATCGTACAATTTTGAATTTTTTCAGCTAGAAATGTCAACTTTTCGGTAAATGATTTGGGAAGTCAACAAGCTACTATTTTTTTTAAACATCAAAACTAATTTCATTAATTAACAAAGACCAACACATGTGGCCATACATAGTGGTGAAACCAGTAATTGACTCTGGGTGGGTACAAATCGTAAACGAGGTTCAGGAGTGGTAGCTCCCGAATTTTATTTTTTGGTATTTTCATACAAAAGTTGAAAGTTTCATACAAAATTAGGGTTATAACTCAAATAAAACAACATCGAGTACAATAACAACGCATTACTAACAAAGAGATAAACATACTTTTGGATATCGATTTTTTCCATTGGAGGCACCACATTTTCGCGAGTTCTTTAATAATATTTTTCCACATCTAAAAATTTCAAATGATAATGTCTCAAATTTATATCTATTATTCTATCTCACAAAACATTAAATCATAAAAAAAATATACAAATTGCAAGATTAAATAAAATGTAAGACTTAATAAGAATACCCCAATAACTCCAATCCAATAAAAAAAAATGTCCAAGATCGAAACCCCCCACCACAAATTACAAATCCCTGAAAACAAATAAATCATAATAAATAATCATTAAAAGACAATTGAAAAAATTGTGCAATATAAAATGATTGAAAATTACATACTAACTAGAAAATTATTTTTGAATCTAAACTAAAAAAAATGGTGGCTAACTTATAAATGCCCCATTATAAAAGTGGTGGCTAACTTGAAAATGCCTTATTATAAAAAAAAATGCCCCATCATGTTCGAAAACGCATCAAAGACAAGAGGAAATAAAATCTTATTGGTTGGGGTGGAGTGGAGCAGAAAGCAACGATGGCTCGGCGGTCGGTGGTCTGTCCGGTGGGGTAGAGTAAAGCAGAAAGCAAAGTTTTTTTTGGAGAAATGGTAAATAGGGGTTGGCTGGAGAGTTGTAGATATAATATGTTTGGGGGAAGGAACAACACTTTTATGTTAGAAATCGTTTATATTTTATTTTTTTACCCTACTCTTTTTATAATTATATATTTACCCTAACTAAAAACATTTCCCACATTTCTGGGTGGCGCACGTGCCCCCCCCCCCCCCCCCCCCCAATGTACACACTCCCTCTGCCACTGGCCATACAAATGGAACCAAGAAGACACGTAGCCAAAGCTAAACAACACGCAACACCACTTAGGACATAATCCCCAACACCACAAAACAAAACAAATACCACAATCACAAAAAACAATCAACAAACCAAAACCACAAAACAGAGAGAGAAGCCATCGTCTTCACATAGACCAAAAGAGAGAAGAAAAAAACTAGTCCTCGAAACAGAGAACCCAAACCACAATGATCACCGTCAAGCTTAGTCGACCCCCTCCGTTGAGAAATCTTGATAAAGAAGATGGTAAAGAGAATGATGGATCTTAGTTAGTCTAACAAGTGTTAGTTTATATGATGAAGACATTCTAATAAGTTAATCCGCTACCTCATTTGCTTTTCTGGCCACATGCACGAAGATCAATGAGTCACACTGCTTGACAAGTTCTCTTATATGGTATATTCTTCGACTAATTTACTAGAACGTATTTTTCTTGAGTAAAATACAATAAATCAGGGTCTGATAGTCCGGTTCTAAAATCACAGAGTCAATATGTTGATCTTTGATATATTGAGCTACTGAGACCATAGCTAGGGTTTCCATAGTTGGTGCAGAAGTAGCCGAAGAACGTAACTCCACTTTTACTATCAACTAGGTTACCATTAGAGTCTCTGCAAACAAAATCATATGAGCCACACTTTGTGGATTGATGAAATGAACCATCACAATTAATTTGGATCCAAGACTGGAGTGGGGTGGGGGGTTCCAATAGCTTGTTCTCATATGAGGCAAGGTAAGAATTATCCTGGTAATAGGAGTAATATCGTTAGTGTAGATAACAGGAGTAATATCGTTAGTGTAGATAACAGTTAAGCTAACTTCATTTATAGTCTTTCATATCATCCAGCAAGAGCATGAAAGCAAGGTTTTAGGGTCCAACATGTCATGAGAATTTTTTGGGAGGCAAGTAATGTTATGAAACTGTAGAGTGCGCTATTCTCTAATGGAGTAAACTTATTTAATTAGATGTCAATCCCACAAACAAATTTTAATTCTTATAAACCCTAGAACATGCAACTATATGATTCAAATCAAGCATGTAAAGAAAATAGAATTTCGAAAAAAAAACAAAAGGAAAAATCTTTTATTTCACTATAGTTTGCAAATCGCAACTTATAAATATAATAGAGAAATACATCCTGACGAATCTCTCGCAGGTGATCTACTTTTCTTCTTCAGCAATAGTTCCCACGAGAACTACAAAGATCACAATCTTCCTTCAGCAATGAATTTCCGCAAGAACCCACAAAGACCGCAATCGTCAGTAATGATTCTTGCAAAAATCACAAGAGCAGAAATAGAGACTCCTTCTCTACAAGAGTAACTTCAATATATAATTGATTTGAATTTTAAAGATGATTCACAAAAGTATATGGGAAAGATTGTGTGAATCAAAAAGTGTTTTTGCCCTATAAAAAGTGAAGACTTTAAACAACAGTTCTGCAGTTTTCGTAAATGTGAAGTCTTAATAAAAAAAAACTATAGAAAATCGGTATTTATAGGCGGACACAAAAATAGAGGCAATGCAATCTCATTCGAACGAGAAGCAAACCTCATTCTAACGACATGGAGATGTCATTCGAACGACATGTATTTTACTTCTAACGAGATGGAAAAACTCAAGACAGTAAGCCCTCGTTTGAACCTTGTTTGATAACTTCTTCAAATGACCTTTTAACGAGATGTCAATCTTGTTTAAAAAAAACTATAAAAATAAAAAATATTTTTAAGTTTAAAAATTTTCGAATTTTTTTGAAGACTACCTCATGTTGTAAAGATCAGATTATAAAAATCTCCCAATACTTTGTAAAAAAGTCACGAAACACAAATCAACAACCATACTAAATATACGTGACGTCGTGAAGCATGTTGAAGTTTCTTGATAATCGGATTCGTCTTCATGAACGTGTGAACGTGAAGTGCCATGACGGAGGTAACAAGATATGCCATACTCAATGAAATCTAGACTCTATGGACTAGTCCTAGATACTAGGGGCAATGATGAAAAACTTGCCCTTACAAATCTTCCCATATGGCTATTCCGGTACAAAATAAAAAATCCGAATTAATTAACAAATCCTATACAAATCTAATATCCATCCAAAAATCCAAAAATGGAAAGATACTAAAATTGTACTAGTCTTCCAAATCTTCAAATCTCTTTCTTTCTCTTGATATTCTTTTTGGGACCTTTGTCAAATGTGTACTTTTCAAATGCGTATCCAAGTGTACCTACACACAATAGATAAAGAAATATACCTTCGTGATGTATCGAGTTTGAAATCAGATAAAACTTATAAACGTGTAGTCAATTTTTCCTCATAAATCAAACTCTCACTCTCCCATAATCTGTTCTCCCCCTTTTTATTTGTCCGAAATATGCAAGGAAAATAATAAAAAAATTGAAAAGGGGGTGGTCCCCATGTGTGTTTCAAATCAAACCAATTTTTACCAAAAATTATCCAACTTTTAATTAGCACTAAACCAAGTTGATAAAAACCATGTTTTACTTTAAACCAATTTTATCTTGATTAATCCTAAATATGCATCTAGTGATTAAAGCAAGTAAAGTAAAGTAAAGAATACTCACAACGCCGGATGTACGAGGAAAAAATCCAAAATGGGAAAACAACCTCGGACGGCCCAAGTCAGACAATCACTATGAACAAAGGTTTTACAAAGACAAATTAGCCTTACTCAATGACTCGATACCCACGGGTATTGACGCTCCTTCTGATCTTCTACCGTTCTTCAACAGTGCCCACGCAGAAATTCTGTCTTCGACGATACCTGTCCACAACACACGCGTCCACGCATGTTTCGGTGTCCACCGAATGGCTTTGATACGTATACGATGTCGAACAAGAAGTCCTTCTCTTTTCTTCACCGCAAAACCCTTTTGTTCAAGTATAGAACAAACCTTCTTGGTGCAGCAAGATTACGTAAATATACAATAATGATAACTCGAATCTTTCCAAACTCTAAGGATGTGTTTAAGCTTTAAAACCTTAGAAAAACATATGCAAAACTCGTACTGGATCGTAAACTGTTTTTCCAGAATGCACACACTTTTAACTCCGATGAAAACACGCTTTAAATAGGAATTAAGCGTCGCCTCAAAAACTATGTTGCTCGAACGAGGATGCCACGTCGTTCGCGCGACATGAGCATCTCGCTCGAACAAGCTCTTATGTCGTTTGAACGGCGTCGCGTGTAGTTTTACTTTTTATTTAAAACTTCTCTTCCAAAAGAGATCCAAGTAAGTCAAACTCTTTTTCAAGCTTATCAGAATAAAACGTAGTGTAAACATTTAAAACACTTTTAAAAACATTTTAAAATATTTTCCTTATAAAAATTACATCCTTATCTTTTATAAAAAAAAAATTGAGCACCACTAATTATACGCATTCATACCTATGTGATCTTGAAATGCAATTAACTTTGAAGACGAATAAACTTGCACCAATTAAACATCAGCATGATTAATTCTTTAAAGCTTTACCGCAACGTCTTCAATTTCTTAAATACGTCATAGACCAAGTGGGATCGTGACAAAATAAAATCTCCCTATGACATATTACAAATACAATTTTATGTCCTTACAAATCTCCCCCTGTGAATATTCTGGGACAAAATAAAATCTCCAATTAAGTCAAAACAATACATAGACTCAATTGGAAATTTATGTCCTTACAAATCTGCCCCTTTGACTATTCCGGGACAAAAATAAACTTGTGAAATGCCTAAGCCAGGCCGTCAAGTCGTATGACGCCTAAATCCCATACCATAAACCCAAAGACAAAAATTACAGGACACAGACTAGTATATATAGCATCGACAAGCATGAACTGTCTGAATGTAATGTAGACTTGAAATCTCGAATCGCTGAAGCATACCTACACACATGAAACAGACAAACAAATAACCAGTGAAGTATGGAGGAACAAATGAAAGAAATATATATATCCAAATGATACCAAACGACAATAGATACCAATATGAATAAACTCTGAAAACTCATTTGTTAAACAATTTGAGCAACAAAATGATACCACTACCTATGTGTACTACCAATTTGTAAAATATGAAATCAAAAACATGCTCAAATCTCCCCCTACATCACATATATCTCTCCACCTTTTTATCTCGAACACACAATCCGGTGAAAAGATAAACCAATCAAAGTATCTAGTATGGAGATATACCAATTTTAAATATAAAATCGCTAGATAATCATGAAACAACCAGCTAAATATGATTAAGGAATGACAAATCAGTAGCTAGTAAACCAATGAATCACATAAAGAATATCGCAATCTAATCAGGTGTGATAAATGGAATCATATGCAAAAAATGAATTTTGAGATAATATAACCTGCATATGAACCAGTTAGTCCAGAAAGCTTCCAGTAGTACCAAAAATATCACCAAAATAAACCAGAGGACTACAAACCAAAAGAAGCAAAAATCCAGGTTGTCGTTCGAATGAGCCAGGGATGTCGCTCAAACGAGATGAGGACGTCGCTCGAACGAGACTTCGTGCTACATGGAGATGTTTCTCAAACGACTTCTCACGGCAGGCCAAAATTTCCCAGTATCCCAGAAATATCTTATATTTTTGCCTAGTGAAAAAATTTCCAGAAAAATCACAGTGGAAGGGCCTGACAGCTGCAAAACAGTGCTAAAACAGTAAGCTTTTAACACAAAATGCAAAAACTTATAAAACTTAACAATGCGAGTTACATGCAAACATAGTGCAGATGTGCTCAAATATGGACATGGAATGAATGGTCGTGAAACTACAACAAATGAGTCACAATTCCAACACATCGAAACGATCAAGAAGCTCTAATCAATAGCAATAAATCATCAAACTTTATCATAGCCACATGACAATTAAAGTGTGAGCTTAATAAACTAAACATACTACATGCACACAAATCTAGAATTTTAACGATTCTCCAAACAATAATGTCAAATTGCAATGTTTCAACATTAGGATTAGTGGTGCAAACCCATTTAAATTTTCTCCAACCAAACTCCCTCATAAACATACTTTTTCAAGTTCTTTTGAGGTTTCTAGCATTCTCAACTTAGAGAAACTCTTATTGTCCCTTTTTCTTAGCATATTGCTTTTTCTTTTGGGCTTTTTTAAACGGTGGCTTTCACGACGAGTTAATTTTCAATTCAAATCCTCACGGTAAACAATTCTTACATGCACACTTCTCCTTAAGTCTACTTACGCATAGATGAGAAGATTGAGATAAGAACGCCTCACCAAATTCAAATATGCAAGAGAAGTCAAACATCCATATAAACTCGTGCATGTGTGCAATGATGGCATATATACAAAGTCGAATCAAAATGCATATCAACTTCGAAACAACCCCATATAAAAAATGGTTAAGATCATTCTAAGCATCGATAATAATGACAAATGTCCTGGCCACATGGATAATGAAACGATTGGGGGAGGAGGGGTCAAGAACACCAATATGCCACATCAAACATGTAAACTCAAAAACAAAAAAACAAAATATTTTTTCTTTTCAACATATTTTGACTCAAATAAAAGCAAAATCTTTTTATTTTTTTTCAAAAGTTTTCTTAAAAAATAAAATCTTTTTGGATTTCAATTTTTTTTTCTCAAAAACAAAATCTTTTTGCATTTTTCAATAGGACTCAAACAAATGAAAAACTATAATACAAAATGATACACATGTCACTGTACTAGTAATGAATATATCATGAAGCAAACTAGCATATGACAAACACGACAACACTATCATCCTTTAGATTTAGCATGGGAGGAATCAAGTGCACCCAAACGAGAATCATGAAGTTTTATTCCTAAAGCCGCTAAATTCGATTTCCTAACCCAAGAAGGTGTAAAACGACGCATGGGGGTTTGGGGAACCGGGACAACTTTATTCCTAAACTTTTTAGGAGCTTGTCTAAAGTCGTAACAATAACGCCTAAGGTGACCTTTCCTGCCACAAAACGTTCAAGTGTAGCGATGGTGGGAATGACTCCCTATATGTGGACCTTTTCTAACATTCCTAGTGTTTCTCACACGTGCGGGGGGGATGGGAACAACTCGGTCATCAAAACCTATACCTCCCCTATCTCCCTTAATTTGGAAGGTTCCTAAGATCTTATCTAACTTTTCCAACCTAGCCTCCAAATCAAATTTAACTCTAGACGAGTCTCTCAATCTCTCCTCCAACTCATGAATCCTAGACTCGATCAAACACCTAGACTCCTCTAATGCTAAAATATCCTTTGTCAAAGACTCCATCAAACCACGAAGATTATCTCTCTCTTTCTCCACAAACTCTAGTTTCTCCCTAAACTTCTTCTCACGTGCCCTAAGATCCTCTATCAACACATCATTATTTTGTATGGCACGCTTATTCAACTTAGCTTGCAATTTTAAGTTAGCCCTTTTCACCTTTACCGTTTCGGCATATAACTCATTAAACGCATTTTGTAATTATTTCACATCTACGTCCTCCTCGTCACTCTCTTCTCCCTCACTAACATGGGATTCATTCAAAACCTCCTCGGAAGTGTCATTCACATGAGAATCATCGTCACTCACATGACATGCCATAAACGTAACAAAGTTATGATCAATGGGGGAACTCTCTCCCTCTTCCGAATCACTATCACTTAAGGTGGCACTATAAACACTGGATTTCTTGCCCTCTTTCTTAAGTCTAGTGGGACACTCCTTAACTTTGTGACTGTACCCCTCACACCCAAAACACTTATCCGAGTCATCTCTCTTAGGCTTCTCAAACTTATCCTTAGAGGTGGGATCTACTTTGTTGTTCTTGAATTTTTCAAATTTCTTAGCATATTTTGATTGCTTTTGAAACTTAATAAATTTTTTAAATTTCTTTGTCAACAAAGCAACATCCTCAAAATCGGAATCGGAATCGGAATCCAAAACTTTAATTTCCTCCTTTCGGGTTTTCAAAGCAATACCCTTTTCTTTCTTAGTCCCTTTCTTGGAGGTAATCATGTCGACTTCATAGGTTTGTAAGTCACCTACAATCTCTTCTAGTTTCGTCGACTCTAACTTACTCAAGGAGTTTAAAATAGTCACTTTCGCATCAAACCTACTAAGAAACGACCTAAGGATTTTCTTAATGACACGGTTATCAGAAATTTTCTCACCTAGGTTAAACGACGAGTTGACAATATTAGACAACCTAGCATAAAAATCATCAAAAGTCTCACTCTTTAACATCCTAATGGTCTCAAACTGTGTAGTGAGATTTTGAAGTTTTGACGCCCTAACCGTGCTACTGCCCTCGTGAGTGAGTGCCAAAATATCCCAAGCCTCTTTTGATGTTTCACAAGTCATAATTATATTATATTCTTCCGGTGTGACATGTGAAGACCCTTAGAATTATATTGTGAAAGTCTGTGTTCAGTTTCAGTCCATGACTGGACATGCTTTAAAGTAGTGACCACACCTATAACAGTGACAGGGGGTGTCCAACCTTTTTCAACGGCAAGCCAGACACGCTTATCAATATATTTTAATACACTTTTCATTCTCATCTTCCAATACATGTAATTAGTGCCATAAAAAATAGGAGTTCGAGAAAATTCGTTATATCCAAAATTCATCTTTGAAAACACACGGGATCACAAAACAGATAAATTATGTTTTCTCGCTCTGATACCAATTTGAAAAGGGGGTGGTCCCTATGTGTGTTTCAAATAAAACCAATTTTCACAAAAAATTACCCAACTTTTAAGTAGCACCAAACCAAGTGGTGGAAAACCAATTTTTACTTTAAACCAATTTTATCTTGATTAATCCTAAACATGCATATAGTGATTTAAGCAAGTAAAGTAAAGTAAAGAATACTCACAACGCCGGATGTACGAGGAAAAAATCCAAAATGGGAAAACAACCTCAGACGGCCCAAGCCAGACAATCACTATGAACAAAGGTTTTACAAAGAGAGATTAGCCTTACTCAATGACTCGATCCCCACGGGTCTTAACGCTCCTTCTGATCTTCTACCGTTCTTCAACAGTGCCCATGCAGAAATTCCGTCTTCTACGATACCTGTCCACAACACACGCATCCACGTATGTCTCGGTGTCCACCGAATGGATTTGATACGTCTACGATGTCGAACAAGAAGTCCTTATCTTTTCTTCACCGCAAAACCCTTATGTTCAAGTATAGAACAAACCTTCTTGGTACAGCAAGATCACATAAACATATAATAATGATAACTCGGATCTATGAAAACTCTAAGGATGTGTTTAAGCTTTGAAACCTTAGAAAAACATGTGCAAAATTCGTACTGAATCGTAAACTATTTTTCCAAAATGCACACACTTTTAATTCTGACTAAAACACCCTTTAAATAGGAATTAAGCGCCACCTCAAAAACTGTGTCGCTCGAACGAGAATGCCACGTCGTTTGCGCGACATGAGCATCTCGCTCGAATGAGCTCTTATGTCGTTTGAACGACATCGCGTGTAGTTTGACTTTTTGTTTAAAATGTCTCTTCCAAAAGGATCCAAATAAGTCAAACTCTTTTTGAGCTTATCAAAATAAAACGTAGTGTAAACATTTAAAACACTTTTAAAACATTTTTCTTATTAAAATTACATCCTTATCTTTTATAAAAACAATTCTGAGCACCATTAATTATACCCATTCATACTTGTGTGATCTCGGAATGAAATTAAGTTTGAAGACGAATAAACTTACACCAATTAAACATCGGCATAATTAATTTTTTGTAGCTTTGTCAACGTCTTCAATTTCTTCAATACGTCATAGACCAAGTGGGATCGTGACAAAATAAAATCTCCCTATGACATATTACAAACACAGTTTTGTTCACGCAATTGAGTCAAAACAAAGAGGGACTCAATTGGAAATTTATGTTCTTACAAAAATAATAAACCGGAGTGTCTCACAATAATCATAGAATATCATCAAAAATATAATTCAATAAGAATCAAGTAATCATAAACTAAGAAAAAACTAATATTTTTTATTTTTCAAATTTTTTGAAAAGAAAAGAAATTTTACAAAAACAATACACACCATAAACTAAGACTAAGATAACCAAATCATGAACGCGTAATGAATGGGTGTGAACAAATTCAATAGGAAAATTAACTCAAACAATCATAACATACACGCACGATGAATTTTGGTTACTCCGAACGAATGAACTCAAAGTCATCCTGAGGTTTAAAAAAATTGAATTCATATGATATCGGCTCAATCTAATCAACAAATTAAAGTATAAAATGATTTTCACGCCAATAACGCCCAAAAGTATGTAATATTTTACGAGACTTTTTCAGGACGTGCAAACCCATTGATCTTCGACTAAACCCTCTCAAAACTCACATATAGAATATTTCTCTCAACTCTTTTGTTTTGAAGAAATGAATGCTCATATGTATCGAAGCATCAATGTTATTTGAATTTTGGCCTGGCACTTTATATATATATATATATATATATATATATATATATATATATATATATATGTGTGTGTGTGTGTGTGTGTGTGTGTGTGTGTGTGTGTGTGTGTGTGTGTGTATTCTTTTGAGTGCCTTTCATCTTTTAGGCCTTTTTTTGCAAATGGTGGCTATTCACGCAAAGATCTTTTTACTTTCGCAGTTCGATTCCATTGCTTTAAAATAATACATTTAGCGAAGATATAATTTTCAAATTTTCCAATCCGGGCAATGGTTCTTACAAGCACTACTATCATTATCTCGTTTTATCGCATTTGGTTTGTTTTAAAAGTAGGATTGAGATGAAAATATTTTTACCAACATGTGATAGACAAGTACAAAGCTCAAATAAATTCGTCTATGTGTGCATTATAGGAGACAATGGGTCAGGCGTGTAGAAAGTAATCACTAATCATTTCTCAATGACTCTACTATATTATAAAGCACATGGACGAAATGATGTTGTGTCTTAAAACGCTATCAAAAAGTCATGTGGATAATGGAATGATATTGTAACTTAATAATCCTAAATGTCCATCCATATAAGGTGTAAAAAAATACAAAAACCTTTTTGTGTTTTTCAAAAGTTTATTAAAAATAAAATCTTTTTGATTTTTTCACTTTTCCTAAAGAGAAATAGAAAATCTTTTTGTATTTTTCCAAAAATTTTCAAGAAAACAAAACTCTTTTTGGATTTTTCAAAAAATATATCAAAATGGAAAAATATAAATATAATGGTTGTACACACTAGCAATAGGCATGGAGATATGAACTTGCAAAGCATCCTATGCTAGAAAAAAAGTCTAAACCTCAATCATTATGTTCAGAGGTGTTCTCCAAAGGAGGTGACATCTTATGAAAAATATCCATCAAATCGTACGGAGTTTTGACCAAATACTCAACTTGCTCACCAAAACACTCAAGATCTCTCATGAGTTGTGTGGGAGCATGCAGCGTAACATGTGTGGGAATGCGTGTGGGAACACGTGTAGTAGTATATCGTGGAAGATACATATGAGACACATTACCCAACTTCAAACAAAATTTCCTAAGGTTTACTCTTGCTTGCAATGGGAATAAACACACATGGGCTTAGGAACACCTTTCTCAAAACGTCTAGGGCGTGTTATCCTAAGGGGAAACGGACACCTAGGTGGGTTAGGTAGAGAACCATAAGGATCTGTCATAAATTTGGGAACAGGCTCGGGTGCAATATGGGAAGTGGATGCACCGTCATAACCTCTTCCATGTCTCTCAACATTACCCAAAGCGAGACCAAGGATCATGTTTCAAACCTTCTTAGATGTGTCCTCTAAAGTGACTTTGACCTCCTAGACACATTAAAGATCTCTCTTGAGTTGGGATGCATAGGCTTCAAGTTTCTCACGAGTCTCTATTGAGGATTGAAGATCTCCCATAAGACTAGCCACGGTGTTGATCAATTCACTCTTTTCCCTCCCTAAGACGATCAACTGCTCACACAAAGAAACTTTCACCTTCTCAAGTTAACTCACCGATGCCTCACGCACCCTCAAAACTTCCACTTCTCTCTCCAAACCTAACATCTTAAGAATTAAATCTTTATTCAAATTTTTGGTTTTCACCGTCTCGATGCATAAATCACTAAAAGATTTTTAGAGATACCCCTCTCCATCACTTGCAATCTCATACTCACACTCACTCGAATGTCTCAAAACATCATCGAGGCTCTCACGTTTATATGTGTCCTCATCATTATGGGAAAAACTAGATATGCTCACGTGACTGGCCATGAAAGCATCACACTTTTCATGGGGTGATTCTCCCCTAAAATCAACTGAATCGATGTCACTATCGCTAAGAATGGCTTTGTTAGCAATCTCTTTTCCATTTCCCTTTATCATAGTAGGATACTCAAAAGCTTTGTACCCTTTAACCTCGCACTCAAAACATCTTACCTCTTCTTCTTTCTCTTCGCTATCCTTGACCTCATATTTCTTTTTGTTTTTCTCTGAAATATTTTTATTGGAAGAATTATTTTTGAAAATTTTGAGAAACTTTTTTAAAAAATCATAAACAAGGCCAAGTCATCAACATTAAATTCTCCTTCACATTAACACTTATAAATTTTATCCTTTTTTCCTTTTCATAATTTGAGTCATTAAAGTTATCACTCTATCCATAGGCTTAATGGTTTTGGGAAACATGTCGATCTCATAAGTTTGAAGGTCTCCTTCGATTTTTTCTAACCTAAAAGAGTCTAAGACCCCTAAAGAGTTAAGCACGGTGACCTTAGGAATAAATTGGGAAGGTAGTGACCTGAATTTTTTTTCACGACTCTCGACTCATCAATTCTCTCACCCAAATTAAAAGTTGTGTTAACAATGTACGACAACTAAACATAAAATTTATCGAAACTCTCAGACTCTAGCATAGTGAGAGTATCAAACCGGGTGGACAATTTTTGAATCTTAGACACCTTGATAGGAATGGTAACCTCATGGGTCAACTGGAGGATATCCCATGCTTCCTTAGACGTAGTGCACGTCATGATGCGATGGAACTCGTCAGTGGTAGCAACTCCATCAATAAAACTAAGTCCGCAGGAGTTGTAGTTACTCCACTTAAACTCATCATTAGTCCAATAAGAAATAGATTTGGGATTAATGACATCATCAACGGTGACAATGGGAGGAATCCACCTTTTCTCACAAACAAATCGGACTCTTTCATCAATTACCTTTAAAGTGGATCTCATACGGACTTTCTAATAAGCATAATTTGATCCATAGAAAACTGGCATCCTATTATATAAGTTCTCCATAAAAAAATTTGTGATTTTTCAAAACAATTGATATCTCAGGAAAATTTTATGGAAGGAGGATTTCACGATAATTAGGTGTAACCTGCTCTGATACAAATTTGTAGAAATGGTAACAGGGGAAAACCCTTTTTGAAAAATATGATAACTCGATGTAACCTCTTCTGATACCAATTTGTAGAGTGCGATATTCTCTAATGGAGTAAACTTATTTAATTAGATGTTAATTCCACAATTTTTTTTTAATTCTTATTAACCCCTAAAGCATGCAACTATGTGATTCAAATCAAGCATGAAAAGAAATTAGAATTTCAGGAAAAAAACTCCAAAGGAAAAAACCTTTTATTTAACTTTAGTTTGTAAATCTCAACTTACAAATACAATAGAGAAAAATAGCCCGACGAATCTCCTAAAGGTGATCTACTCGTCTTCATAAGCAATAGTTACCATGAGAACTATAAAGATCGCAATCTTCCTTCAGTAATAAATTCTCGCAAGAACCCACAAAGACCGCATTCGTTAGCAATGATTCCCGCAAGAATCACAAGAGCAACAGTAGAAACTCCTTCTCTACAAGAGTAATTTCAATATAGAAGTGATTTGGGTTTCAAAGATGATTCATAAAAGTACATGGAAAAAATTGTGTGAATCAAAAAGTGTTTTTGCCCTTTGAAAAGTGAAGACTTAAAGCAACATTTTTGCATTTTTCTTAAATGCAAAGTCTTAACAAAAAACCTATAGAAAATAGGTATTTATAGGCAGACATAAAAATCGAGGTGGCACAATCTTGTTCGAATGAGAAACAACCCTGTTTCTAACTACATGGAGGTGTCCTTCTAACGACATGTACTTTGCTTCTAACAAGACGGAAATACTAAAGACAGTAAGTCCTCATTTGAACCTCGTTAGATAACTGCTTCAAATGGATTTTTAATGAGATTTAGGGTCATTCTAACAAGATGTCAATCTCATTTGAACGAAACTGTCAAAAATAAAAAAATATATTTCTAAGTTAAAAAAATGTTTGAAAACAACCTCGTTTTGTAAAAGATCATATTATAAAAATCTCCCAATACTTTGTAAAAAATCCATGAAACATAAATCAACAGCCATACCAAATATATGTGACGTTGTGGAGTATGTTGAAGTTTCTTGATAATCATATATGTCTTCTTGAACATGTGAACGTGAAGTGCCATGACGGAGGTAATGGGATATGCCATACTCGATGAAAACTAGCTCTATGGACAAGTCCTAGATACTAGGGTCAATGATAAAAAAAATCCCTTACAAAAATGTCCACTCCTTCATTCTTTTGCATAAACTAGTGATTAGGTCATTGGGTAGTGGAGACCTCTCCTAAACCATCGTTACCCATTTGTAATTAGTTAGCTTGGGTTCAATGGTCTCCTATTCTTTACCACAAATAATGCACATAGGTACTTCTCTAAGTTTTATTTTCCAAAAAGAAAAATTAATAGTTAAACCTTCATTACAAACTCTCCATAAGAAATTAAGAACTTTTTTTGGGGGGGAGGGGGGGGGGGGGGGACTTTCTGTGATATCCCACAAAATTTAATAACAATTGATCAGGTCTAAAAAAACTCACGGGAATCAAATAATTGAATGTCATTTTAAGAATGACAAAAATAATAACTAAATGCACAAAATAAATAATTGAAGCATAACGTACATAAACCACATACTCTAACACCCACCCAACCAACAGTACACGCACCATCGCATAACTACAATTGTATCAACATCAACCAAACTACTCAAATGAACTACCATATACGTCTAACTAAACTGAATACAAAGAGTAGTAAGGAGAGTGAGAAAACAGGCTCGAAACCTATGTCCTAAATGAACAATATCAGATGGAGATTCCAATAAGAGGTCGGGGCAGAGGCGATACGACTGTCTATATCTTTAAAAGTAAAGTAAACATTGATATTACCATCAAGTATACGAAGTATAATCATATAACATGATTTGAGGTTACAATATAATTACGCACCTTCATCTTGTATTTTAGTTATTTTTAAGTTATTCCAATGTAACAACCTAAATATGTCATGCATTTACAATCAAAACCAGTTAAACCCCATGATTATATATTATTCATTTTAATAGGTAAGGGTACCATTATTATAGATTGTATACATCTCAGTATGGGAATATATCAAGGCAAAACAAACAATCTCTAAGTTTGTGTCCACATAAGTATTATCCATAACACATACATTATAATGGGATACTCGTTAGGCCTCACATAGCGAAGGCATATTCCTATCGCCTTTGGGGATCACTCGTTTATACTAGGTTTAGTTATATGTTGTCTCGGACTTATAAGCATCCTAACATCTACTAGAAAAAATCATTACACCTTTGCGCTAGTCATATAACCCCATACCCAAAAGCTATATGAAAGGATCCCCCGTGTACATCTTCGCAGGATACAATGGGTACGGTCAGCACATAGTGTTCAGGGTAAAATAAATAATGTAAAACCCGCCTTTCATACCAGGGTACCTATGTAATCGTCATCATCCACACCCTATAAGGATAACCCATATAGTACATCCCCTATGAGTACTCACATCCGGTACCGGATGCACATAATACACAAGACAATTTATCCACATCACTGGAAGGTATAAGTCTTATCCTCTTTCTAATTAATTTTGCATATATGATTAAAAGTATTAGACTAAAATGTCTAAGTCTCCTAGTTCCATTCAAAATTTCTTTTTTATCAAGTATGAAACAAAACTCCCAATTCTTCCTTGCTCGTGCGCTCGACATTAAAACCTAGATGTTCACACGACCCATGCGCACGAACCACATTATCACCATTCGCACAACAAAACCATGAAACTCTCCAGAAATCTTTCTTTCTTCTACTTATAGCCTCTGTTACGACATAAGATTCACCATTTACAACCCACCTAATGATTTTAGCACCTGCCATACACCCTAAATTTTCATGGAAACTTCACCAATCCAAATTATATCCTATCCTTACAAGTTTAGTGTATTCATGTAAGGATTTAGAGGTATAATTCAGAATTAGAAACCTAGATTTGAATTTCATCATAAAATCCCAGATTCCCAATTCATTCATGCAATATTCAAGGGGATTTTAATCAACTCTAAAAGTATATCATAATCCTAAAATCAATTTATTTAATATATTCTAAATTCATGACAAATTATATCAAATTCCATTTATGGATAGAAATAATTTTTTTACTAATTAAATTCAGTCCAAAATTTTGTTGTTTTATTATCTAAATCAAGTGTTTCTATGTTTATTTTTAGAATTAAATGTATAACTCTATTCTAATAGCAAAAACAATCATATTAATACATTAAGTAAATTTACATTTATGTGAGTGATGAAGTCCCATTTCAATTGTTCCAAATTATCTCCTTCTCCAAGCCCAATTACTCCCAACTCTTCTTCTTCTTCTCTAAGTGCCTTATTTCTCTAGCCTCTCTCTAGCCTTAGGATTTCTGCTCAAGTGTTTTAGAGTTGTTTAGCCTAACCCTAGTCCTCCTTTATTTTTTTATCCGCGAAATTAGGGTTGGATCCCATATGGACCTCAACCTATGAAGCCCAAAACTACATCCAATTAGTCGAGAACCTGACCCGAGTTATAAACTAACTCATAAAGCTTAAAACACCTTATTCTAAGTCCTAATTATCCTATATGTCCTAAACATCAACCCAAAGCACCAAACTAACATTTTAATATTCTAATCGGTATAAGTCCCAAAAACCAATATTAAATTATTTATTAAATAATTATTAATTCAACACTGTGTATTAAGTCATATTTCTATTTCGAATAAAATACACATATAAATAGTAACACATAATAAAAAAATAATAAATTGCGGTGTATTACATTCTTCCTCCCTAAAATAAGGAATTTCTTTCTTGAAATTCAAATTCATTACATGTCTACTCTAAAATCTAAGAATATCTCGCATGTAGTGTCCTCATACTCTATACAAGATCTAATAATCCTATGACTAGTATACACTAAGGTATCTTATCTTAAGTCGCATTCATTTCACATTTAACCAACTTGTGTAACCATTGAAAAATATTAACTTGTCCTACAGGGACTTTCTTAGTTGTGTATCCGTATAACTACCGTATCTGTATTGATAGTGATAAAGAAAGATAAAATGATATCGGTCTCTTCCTACCCACGAGTATGGAAATGTGAAAATATCCAGTTCCCTAGCATTTGTACGAAAATATCACCAATTTTAATTTTGATAACTTTTATAAACTTTGCACCCATTTAAAACCACAAGTGTTACATTACATAATTTTCTAATTTTAGTCTTGACCTAAGCATGCATTTAGGTGAATATAAGCAAGAAATAGGCCTATATACAAGGACAAAATAGACTTACTCATAGAATCGACACCTTCAAGCCTTTACACGCTTTTTTATCCCTCATCACCTTTTTTGCATCCACTATTAGATGCCTTCTAGCAGCCACACAATGCAGGTGATTTCCCACATCTTGGAATTCCACCGATCTTATTCGTCTCGTGATCATTCCAGCCGTCGCACAAAATAAACACGATGTCCACTGCTAGAAACTCTCTTCAATGATAGACCAAACCACTTTGATGGAATAAAAATGAGATCTCAAATATATATATATGGATGTATGATTTTTGGGTCTAAAACTAGGGTATAAACTAGAGTTTGGGTTTCAGAAACTTTATCGTAAAATATCATATAAACACAGTGAGTTTTTGGAAGAGTTTTGGAACTCAAAAGGCGTGAAAAAGTCTCCAAGAAAACTGTTGCTCCGCACTCTTATTTGTAGTAGGTTTTTTAAAAACGGGATAAGGATGAAAAAGATTAATGAGTATCTCAACTTTTAGAAATGCATTACCTCATTCGAAAAAAGTTACAAGGCTCGTTCGAACAAAGTGTCTGATCTCGTTTGAACCAACATCTAATGAAATATCCAATGATAAACCAGTGTAGACTTTAAAATGGTCATTTGAAGTTTCATTGGATCCTTAGTTATCACTAGGTTCAACATCTCGTTCCAACGATATGCCTAATTTCATTAGAACGACTTGAATAGTTTAATTTTATTTAGAAAAACAACACCCAAAACTAAATCCAGGGATCAAACATGAATATACATCCACACCTCATTGACATCCTTCAGAAGTTGAAGACAAAACACGATGTGTGCTCGATGTAGCTTTATCTTGGCCGATACAGTCTTCAATAACACATCATAGACTTGAAGGATAAATTAATCAAATCCTAACCTATGACTCCGAAAAGTTTTGTCCAAACATAAAATACAACCAATACATACAAATTAACTCGATGCGAAAATTTGTTCTTACAAATCTCCCCTTTTAGCTATTTCAAGAAAAAAACTCAAAATAAAAATCTACTGGGCCGTCAAGCTCACGAAGACTTAATACCCAATCCCAAAAGGAAAAAGTACAGATGCTTGATCGATAAAAACTTAAATACCTTTACTCTTGTGTAAACCTTTTTTGCATCACTGCTAACGTACACACTTAAACACACATTTTAAATGCAACTTGAATATAACAATATAAATTGCATATGAATACCCCCCCCCCCCCTTGTATAACCATCTATACCTAAGGTAGGATGTCTCCCCCTAAGATAAAGAATTATCCCCCACATGTAAAGATTTAGATACCATTTCCCCCCCTTTTTATTCAAGAATAAACAAAGAATAAGGTGCTCAACAATAAACCAATTCTCCCCCATAATATTAAAACATGTAAACATAAGGAAAGAATATCATGCAATGGTGTGAACCAAGCATACAACGACAAACGATTCGGCAACACAAACACAAATAATACCAACAATGATGCAAACATTGAATAATGGAATACCAATATGATCATAACACATGCTAATTTGAATCAACGATTAAGCATAAGGCAAGCATAGATTAAATGAAAATGCAAAGACTCAAAACAAAAAACATACCATATAATAAAAATAATAATAATGATAATAATAATAATAATAATGATAATAATAATAATAATAATAATAATAATAATAATAATAATAATAATAAATGATCACAAAAGGCACAAACACATAAGAATTACACACTCGCATAGTATCAATTTGTCTAAAGAAAGGTGGTATGGAGTGAAAGGGGGTGAACTAGTAACAAGAGAAAATAACCTAATCACTCAAAAATGCCCAAGCAGTTATATTTGTCCGCAATAATTTATCAACATTCGAATTAGCCTCACATGTCAAATAATGAACTAAAAAAGGACAAGCAAACACAATTCACAACAACCTCGAAATTTTGATGATTCTCGAATCAGTAGTGTAAAAAAAATTGGCTCAACTAGGAATCATTAGGAAAACCCATTGATCTTTAACTAAACACCTTAAAAAATAAACATATAACTTTTCTCTCAATTTATTTGAAAGTAACTATTTTTAAAACATCAATGCAAAATTTTTGGCCTTGGAAATATAATCTTTTCCTATGCCTATATTTTCTTTTAGGCTCTTGCCAATGACGACATTTCACACAAAGGATATTTCTCCTTCTATAGCCTTTTTCATGAAAAATCATATTAAAAAAAACTACAAACTCACGGACAATCATTTTTACATGCACAACTCCCCCGTAGTAAAAACATTTATACACATGACAAGATTGATGGGAGAACACCTCACTTAGCTCATGTGACATATGGAGTTAAAATCCAAAAGACCTTGTGCAAAGTGTGTGAAGAGGCATATACAAAGCGAGTCCATCATGCCAAGTAATTTCAAACTACTCCAAGCAAACATGATTAATAACAATCATAAGCATTGAAAATCATAGACAAATGTCCTAGTCACATAGATACATGGAAGGAAGTAGATTCAAACACACTAATATGCCACACAAAAATATGTAAAACCATACTACACATAATTTTTTTTATTAGTTCTAAACATTTTTGCAAAATGGATCAAAAGACAATTTTTTTTTTTTTTGTATTTTTCACAACATAACTTAAAAATGAAAAATCAAAATACAAAAGATAAACATCATACAACTAGAAAAACCATAAAACATGAAGCACAAAAGCTAATGTATTGAAAACATGAAATCATAATCACTCATAAGATATAGCATGTGAAGAATCATGTGATATCATGCGATAATCAATAAGCCTACCATTAAGTTCCTCTAAAGCAGATCTTTTAACCCACATAGGTTTAATGTTATGATCTAGATTTGGGAAACCTAGTTGACACTAATCCTAGGATTCCTAAGACCTTTCCTAAGATCATAACAAAAATTCCTAAGGTGACGTTTCCAACCGTAATGTGTGTAAGTGTAGACATGAGGAATGTTACTTTTAATTTGTCCTTAACAATGCTTGACTCTCTCAAAACATTGATCTTGGATTTGATAGAGAAAGTATTTGTATCATCAAAGGTAATCCCATAATTTACATCTTTGACTCAGACGCTGCTTGACATTTTACTAACTTTTCCGACCTAAACTCCAAATTAAATTTGACTTTACTCGAGTCTCTCAATTTCTCTTCTGACTCAACAATCCTAGGCTGGAGAAAACGTCTAGACTCTTCAAAGTAAAAAAAAGTCCTTCTTTAAAACCTCCATTAAACTATAAAATTTATCTCTCTCACCCTCAACATACTCGAGATTATCCTTAAGAATCTTCTCACTTGACCTTAACTTATCAATTAATTTAGCATAATCATTTCCTACGGCATGTCGCTTCATCTTAGCTTCTAAATTCAATTTGGCATTATTCAGCTTCAACGACTCGGTGTACAACTAACGAAAGTCCACTTGGAGCTCACCATCCTCCTCCTGCTCTTCTTATTCTTCTTTTTCTTCTCTCCTCTCTTGGGAATGACAAGATCGGACCTCGAAACCATCACGTAAATAATCATTTTCAATAGTGGAACACTATTCATTGAAACCTGCATGACTAGCCATGAACGTAGTGTAGTTATGATCAATGGGGGAATTATATTCTTCTTCCGACTCATTATCACTAAGGGTGCCATTGTACACCTTCGGTTTCTTTCCTTCCTTCCTTAGTCTAGGGGAACACTCACGAGAATAATGCCCCAAATATTGGCATTCAAAGCACTTGTTTCGATCATCCATCTTCTTAGGACCATCCCTCTTCTTCCTATCACGGCCATTGAAGTTCTCAGGTTTCTTCTCAAAATTGTTGTATTTTATAAGTGTTATACCCTTATACTCCCAACCTACATAAACTCCAAAATATTACCAAAAGAGGACTCATGATATGTTCGGCCTCACCTTGAGTAAGAGGTCGGCTAAGGTGTTAATATTCTCGGCTCGCTACATTGACAGTTGTCCCACTTAACACGAATATTCGCTCAGAACATATGCTTGTGTTCTCATATACACCCAAGAGACTTCTCACTAGTCACATAGAATAAAGGAACGTGATTGTTATAAGTTTTTCATATACACGCCTTTTAGGGATGTCAACAAGCAATCCAAGGGTATTTATTTGATATTTACTTGATAAACACATGTATGCAGGTGTAACTGCCTGACCCATAAAGGCAGTCCACCTGTCCTATAAATATTCTCGATAAACTACCTATAAATAGGGATCAAATGTACCTAAAAAGGGTATCCTCTCTCATTCCCAATCATTGAGATGTAAAAGCAACCCTAATTGTAATTTCGATGACAATGAAAATAAAGCTAGTAACTCCATGGATGTAGGTTTCCATCTTAGGCCAAACCATGTAAAATTCATCTTATTCATATTATCCCTTAACCCCATTATTTAATATTATTCATCTTTTCATTGATTATTCAATTATTTATTATCTCCATTTTTGGACGATAACAAATTGGCGTCATTTGTGGGAACACGACTAGCCATTGTTATCCCTACCATAATTTATTAGTTAAAAACCTTCCCTAAAGTACCTGAGAATGACGAACAACCCTGAGAGTAGTTGTATGGTGGAAGTACAAACACCACCCACATCCACTGGGTTGGATGATTTGCACAGTTGGTTAATGAGCCTGGCCAAGGGGAAGGAAGCGATGCAGGAGAGTGTCAAATAGTTTCCACACACCCTTCAGGTTGGACCGGTGCAACTCAATCCAAACGTGGTTACTCCAAGACTGGGGGTATCACGAAGCTCAGGAGGACCGGGGATATAATGATTCCCCCCAGCACCCTATAGAGACAGGAGCCAAGAGTATCACAGGTAGGTTTTGGAGAATCCCAAGAGGCTGAGCTTGGGATCCTACAAAAATGCCAGCTCCTCTAGGAGAACTGGATCGTAATGAAACCAGTCCTATCGACCTGGAGCCAAGTCCTCCATCCTGTTACCCAGCCATTTCGATGATCAATCTTACTCTGAAGATCTCCCCAGTGCGCTGAAAAGGCTGAGCATAGGCTCAATGTTTGATCGACTGGTCCCCCATCACAATCACTGACAGGTAGCAGTGGCATCGCACGATCACGACCAGGTGGGAAATGATCCAAGAAAATCGATCACCAGAGGCTCTCACAGATCTTTTGAAGCATGGAATGAAACCAATTAGACTTCCAAGGAAGAGAGCTTGGCTAAAGTAAATACCAAGGATGATAACGATCCATGGAAAGGGTCAATCCAATGTCCGGAGGTTGGTTCGGTGAGATGGACAAATGTAAGAATCCCTTATAAAGGGACTTCATAATAGGGTCACCATTCGTCTCTTATGTTGTGGCATAACCAACTCCATCCAAATTTAAATCGTCGGTCATCACACCGAAGTATGACGGATAAATAGATCCAGTCCTGCACGTCGAGCAGTACCAAGCTATTATAGACATTTATTCTATCCCCGAAAAGATGTGATGCAGAGCCTTCTCTAGAATAATCATATGTTCTGCTCAGATTTGGTACAATAGACCGCTTAGAGGACAAATAGCCAATTTATAGCAGTTGAACGTTATATTTATCAGTAACTTTTTCTTCAGCACAAAACCCGGAAAGAGAGTGGCCCATTTTCTTGGTGTTCGACCGAAGGCCAACGAAAACACCCTTGATTATATCACTCGCTTTAACACTGTGAAGATGGAGGGGTTGATTACAATGAGAAGACTTCCATAACTTCTCTGATGAGTAGGTCACGATGGGGGAAACTGTTTTGGGCATTGGCAAAGGAACCACTCAGGATGATGACGGGACTGTTGGCCAAAGTGGGAAAAATCATGTACGCTGAAGAAGTAATGGCTATAAATTAGTCTGATCACCCTAAGTCATCGGCCAACAACGCCACTTGCAAGAAGGATCAGAAAAATTGGAAGGTCGAGAATCCAAAGAAGTACGATGAGTACACCCCACTCACGGTTGGCATCCACCACATCCTAGAATAAATCTGAGGAAGTAAGGACGTTAAATGGCTAGGAAAGTTGGAAGCACCAGTAAATAGGCAGGATAAAAGCAACTACTGTGAGTTCCATAAAAATTTCGAGATATGTGGATAGGGATGTCTGACCAAATCTTGATGAGAGCAATGCTATAAGACGATCAGAGTCACCATGCCGTAAGGCAGACGATAAGAAGAACGAAAGGTATGATGACTCGTAGGATGATCTAGACCTCGCAAAGAAACCCAAAGCCCCTGTACGTGACATCAACATGATATTCTTCGAGGGTCATTTCATTGTCGGAGGAGACGCTAATGGGGGAGAAGACCTAGTAGAAAGGAAAGCCATTCTGAATAAGGCCAAAACTTATGCGCATGTGAGGCAGATAAACCTAACAACTTACATGGACACACGTACTCATAAGGTGAATAAGGATAAACTCATCAGTAAAATCTCTAAAGATGACTTGTTCGGAGTGATGTATCCCCACGATGATCCATTGGTTATCACCATAATAATCTATGAAGGCAGGGTTTTCAGAATACTAGTGGACAATGGAAGCTTCACAGACGTTATGTTCTACACCTATTTTCAAATATTGAATCTCCATGACAACAAATTAATGCCATACCACTGCCCCTGATTGGATTCTCAGGAAAAAAGATGTACCCGTTGGGAATGGTGGAGTCAGAGGTCATAGTGGGCACTTGGCCAACCTATCGAACTGAAAGAGTTCGCTTCTTTATCTTAGACAAAAACATAATGTCCGCTTATAATGTGATACTAGGATCGTCGAATTGAAAAAGTTTGAGGTTGTCTCATCTACAGTGCACTAATGCTTAAAGTTCCCAACTCATTACGAAGTGGGGGTCGTCAAAGGCAATTAGGTTGAGGCACTCGAGTGATATTTCACCTCGACCAACCAGGAAGACAAAAAAAATTGATGAATACCTACCAGATTCAAACTATTGACCTATGGGATAAGACGAGGATGGTCAAGGGCCAGGCAGTTGAAGAAATTGAGAGAGTTCCACTTGATGACAACCACCCATAGCGGACAGTCCAAATCAACTCGTCACTAGGCATGTTTAAAGCAGGATCTCATAAGCTTCTTATAGCAGCATAAGAAAGTGTTTGCATGAAGTCACGAGGATACACCTGGTATAGATCCTGATTTCATTTCCCACGAGTTGAGCATAATAAAAGGTACTAAACCAATTAAGCAAAAGAGAAGGGTCATTAATGCCGAGAAGAACCTTATCATTTAGAAGGTCCTTAAGCTCTAGAAGGCTAATTTCATTGATGACATCTTGTATCCAAAATGGTTGGTGAATGTAGTGATGGTGCAAAGAAATAACGACAAGTGAAGGATGTTCATTGATTTTATCGACCTAAACAAGGCATGACCTAAATATTACTGCCTCGAATTTACCAGTTGGTGGATGTAACCTCCAACCATGAGCTTTTCAGCTTCATGGATGCCTAATCAGGCTACAACCAGATAACGATGAAGCCCACCTATAGAGAGAATATATCTTTCATTACTAACAAAGGTACTTATTGTTATAATGTTATGCCATTTGGTGTTAAGATTGCAGGAGCCACTTACCAACGGTTGGTGAACAAAGTCTTCGAGGATCCAATCGGGGTCAATATGGAAGTATATGTAGATGATATGCTCACAAAGAGAAAGACAGCCATCAAACGGCGAGCATTGGAAGATTTCATTACTAAGTTCACCTATGAGGATAAGCAAGCAGAGCAGACTCCCCTGGGAGAGAGCTCAATATATAAGAAGACTTACCCGAAAGAGAGCTTAGTCCATACTGAAGCATAGTAAACTCCCATTAGAAAGAGCTCCTTATCAAAAGAAGACAAATGCCAATATGACGAGTCACAAATAAATATGTACAGGTTTAAAAAATTTGAAGAGGCACACTTCGGCTAGGACATTATCGTTTGGAAGTTGTTCGTCAATGGATTGTCTTGTTCAACAGGCAATGGTGCAGGCCTTATCATCACCACACCAGATAAGATATATGTGGAATACGCCTTGTACTTTGAATTTGAAGCATCCAATAATGAAGAAGAGTATTAAGCTTTGATTGCTTGGTTTGGCCTAGGCTCATCCGTGGGGGCTAACCACACTATGGTGCACAACAACTCCGAACTCATTGTCAACTAGATATTAGGAGTCTACGAAGTAAATAAGGATTCTATGGCTAAGTACTTGGCCATTGTAAGACAATGAATGTATAAGCTTATATAAGTTAAAGTTGTAAGGATTCCCAGGTCAAAAATGCCCGAGAAGATGCCGTAGCCAAATTGACCTTGACCACCAGAACTTCTTTGTGAAGAATAGTGCTAGTTAAAATACTAACCCATAGGAGTACTGAAGAAGGAGGCCTAATATCGATGGAAGTAAACTTGGAATTATCATGGATGGACCCCATACGAGTTACATTGAGACCGACGAGCTCCCCTCGAATCCTAAGAAAGCCAGGAGGCTGCATTATAAGGTAACTCGTTACGTGATAGAAGTCGAGGTGTTGTACGAAAGGGTGTATATCACCTCGCTACTAAGATGTGTTCACCCCCACAAAAGTCAATAAGTTGGTTAAAGAAGTAAATGAAGGTTGTTGTAGAGCAAACTCCTTTCGAATGTCATTGGTGAAGTGTATTGCAACTCAAGGCCATTATTGTCCTACCATGAAGGCTGATTGTGCAGACTATGCAAGGAAGTGTGAAAAATGCTATAAGTACGCCAAGATCCATCGCACACAAGGAGCATCATTGACGCCGATCACATCACCTTGGCCATTTGCGATGTGGGAGATTTATATGATTAACCCACTACCGAGGACAAATGGGAGATTTAAATATTTGATAGTGGCACTAGATTACTTTACAAAATGGGTAGAAGTCAAGCCCCTGGTCGAGATGCCTTTTGAAAGAGTGTTCTAGTTCATTTGGAAAATGATCATTTGTCGTTACGACAAGCACTACGCATTCATTGCGGATCATGGCACAAAGTTTGATAATCAAGACTTTTTAGACTACTACACCACATCTAACATCTTAAAGCTACAATCTAACCCTGGGCATCCACAGTGCAACGGTCAAACCGAGATAACCAACAAAATGCTCTTGAATGGAATATATAAGAGGCTTGATGATGCAAATGGTAATTGTATTAACGTGTAGCACAGTATACTTTGGGCCTACAGAATAATCCCATGGACAACGATAGAGGAAACACCTTACATGCTCGTCTTTGGTACAAAAGTGGTGGTTTGCATTGAGATAGGACTCCCCAGTCACAGGGTCCTCAAATTTAACTATCTAAAAAGTGATGAGATGATAAGGTTAGACCCCGACCTGGTAAAAGGAGTTAGGGAGAATGCAGCACTATGTGTGGCTGCCTACCGGTAGAGTATTGCTCATTACTACAACTAGCACATAAATCCGAGCATTCTGAAGTAAGTGGACTATATCCTTAAGAAGGTGACCCAAAAGGACAACAAACTTGAGACTAACTAACAAGGTCCTTACCGAGTAACAAGCGTGGTGAGGCCTAAAATTTACCTCATTGAAACACCTAAGGGTGAGCAGTTTAAAAACACTTGGAATTAACCCAACACTTTCGTATCGATGGAATAATGTTTTCAGCCTTCATAGTTTATTTTTTATTTTATTTTCAGAATAAGATATGTGTGCATATACCTAACTATACAAATTATATGACTTCGTTGAATAAACAAGTCTCAAACATAATAAGCACTGTATGACTTCATTGAACAAATAATTCACGAACAGAATAAACACTATATGACTTCATTGAACAAATAAGTCATGAATAAGAATTATATGGACCTGTTAATAACACCAAACCACGAATAGATAACCTTGCCCTATGTACAAGCTTGTACTCATAAGTTTGCGAATGAGGAGCTCTACCTAACCTCTATACGACCTCACAAGTCATGATTAAAGATGACCATCTTCTATATGACCGATAACTTATAAACAAAAATCATCAGTTGCTATTGTATCTAAACATGCAAAGTCTTATCATTCTTAACAAGGATATTACAACAATATAAACATAAGAAGAATGATTACTTCCATTTAACTAAAGGATATTGATACAAAATAAACGATTATATGAATACTGCATTAATTTTGCTTCAAGGCCTATAATAAAAACATAATAGGGCCGACCAACATCAAAATGATCAAAATAAAACAAAGGCAATACAAGCAAAGTTTCACGAAAATTCAGGTAGCAGGAGCAGATAGATTGGCAGAGCCTGGGATAGATTGGCAAGCAAGGGATCATCCATTGGGGCATCATCACCATTTTCCCCAGCTAAAGAAGCGGCCTCCTTGTTTTCCCCTTACCACTTTCCCACTTCTTCGGAAATGTCAGGGTAGTGAGTCATTACCCTCTTCTTCAGCTCTTTATTGCCATCCAATAAAAAACTAACACAATCCACATTATACTCGGGAGAATATTTATACTTTTGGACACCTGTCGCCTCAGTAGAGCCAAGGGAATCATGATTAGACTACAACTTCGTGGACATAACAGTTTCCTCATGCTCTACCTTCTTTAAAGCCTCCAGGGCAGCTGTGAGGGTATCATTCAAACACTGGATGGTTTCATCATCGATTTGAGATTTCTCCTTAAGAGTAATAACCTCATCCTTAACCTTACTCAAATCAGTGTTCCTTGTCATCAACTGATCATCCTTCACCTTCAATTCCCTAACACGTCGTTAAAACTTTCCTTCAATTTCTTGTTCTCAGTTGATAATTCTTCAAAGTCGTAGCGATTTACTATTGACTTCTCCCTAAGGGATATGCGTGTCAGGGCCACCTAAAGATAAGCGAAAGGAAGTTATTGGAGACAATATGCAACATAATAAGTGCAAATGGTCATAAAAAGTGAAGAACTTACCTCTGCCAATATGTGTTGAGCTAACCTCTACAAAGAGTCTGAATCATAGCCCTCAAAAACTCAAAATCTCTGTTATTACCATGATAACCGAGCAAAGCAATGGCATTGTTAGCATGATAAAAGATCTAATCTTGGTTAGACTTCATCTTCTTGGGGGTAATCTTATGATCTAGATCAAATTTAACCTCAGGCACCTCTCCAAAGCGAGGTATGTCCGGAACCTCTCACCAGCCTATAAAGGGTTGACTTATCCTCATCCTCAAACCTTGGCATCTTGCTCATACACTGAACATTAGGGGGGTCAAGGGGTCGCTTCTCTACAATAGTAGGCCCTTAAGTGTTAAAGGGGGCCTTCCTCTTTGACTGAGCCTTAACAGCAGTAATACCAACTTTTGTCTCTTTTTGACGAGTTGCCTACTCGACTGTCTTAGCAACAGCAACGGTAGCCTGCTTAGCCCCAGTTTGATTATGCATGACTTCCATTTTCTTTTGACCAGATAAATCCATGTCCTTACAGTCTATGCGACGAGGAGATATCCCTAATGTTTCTTACGAAGGATGCTCTTCTAAACTTGAGGAAAGATGAGAAAATGAATTAACCAACAGACTTAAATCAGGGAAAAGAAATAAAAGGATTTGTATATATGTTATACCTGCTTCAAAACCTTCCTCTCCACTAACAAACTGCTCACCCACATTGATATATGTCTCTTGGAACACACACACACCCCTCCAATGGAACCTCAAATTCTATAAGGGAAGTCCACCTAGGATGGTGTGGTATCTAGCAGCAATAAACTTTTCAACAGAAAGTAACTCCTCGAATGTGGGGGGCTTCTTCTCACAGTATGACTCAATCAGGTCAATCAAACACATAGCAAATCTAGGGTCTCGCTTCACTGAAATAAATAGCAGAATGGAATATTAGAATAATGAGATGAGCAAAAAAGAGCATTGGAATAAAAAATAAGAAAAACTTTTACCTATTCAGTTGGGTTCGTTCCATTCTCTGGGGACCCTATATGACTTATCTTTCTCATGGGACATACACTGCCAGTCTCCCTCAACGAACATATACTTGCACTTCCAACTATGATTACTAGTCTGGATTATGGTTACCATTATATATTTAGACCTACGAGGAAAAAATAATAATACCCAAGGGCTTTTGTATTATCTTTTAAACCATAAACGTATCTAAAGATGTCCCCCGTCAAGTCAAAACATATCTTAAGCTTCTAAAACATCATGCCCCCCTAAGATGGTCCTATAGGTATTGGAGGGAAATTGGATCAAAGTAACCCCACCTTAAGAATGGTGTTAACCTCTTAATATCGAGCGAATAATAGGATGGAGAGGTAGCCTCAACCCCACCTGGAGATCCCAGAAGGGGAGGCAAAACTCATCTGCATCCCTCATAGAATAATTCCTTTCCTCGCTATCAGGAAGTCTTATCCTAATGTCTATGGGAAGAGCAAACCCTTCCTCAATAAATCAAGCTAATCATCAGTAATAGTGCACTCATACCACCAAGCATCAGTCTTAACGGGATCATAGGAGTCAGATGACCCAGAAAAGTCGTCTCCCTCCTCCTATGTAGCCTCAACAATGGATTCATCTACAGGGGTAGAAGGATGAATACCAATACTCTCAGGCCTTGTGTCATCGGACCTATTAGTACCAACCTCGTCAGAAAGAAAATCAAGGTTTATGGCAGACATTGACACAGTATTTACAAAATTACCCTCAGAAGGAAAGGGGCAACAAGACTCGTATCAAAATTATCTAAAATAGGGGAATTGACGTAAAGTTCACCAGGTTCAGGGGAAGAACCCTTACTTGACTGAGTTTTGGGTGTATAATGAGGCTGATATAGTTTGTCCTTAGGCCTAACCACTTGCAAGGGGCATGAGAACCTCATCTCAATGATTTCGGGACGCTCTGATTCAAGCCCACGGATAAAATTTTAAATTCGTTGGACGTGAGGGGGAAACTCATAAATATAAAGACTCAATTTCAAAAGCAATGAGATGAAATAATAAGATTGGGGTTTCTACTCAAAAACCTAGTTCGAAACAGCTAAATGGTGCCAAAGCCCCTAACACTGCTTGTAAACCCTAGGATAACCAACTCAATGGCCGTCTAATTCTAAAATCTCCACCAAATAACACAAATAACAAATCACCAGCCAATAACAGATGGAAAACCAAAAAAAATCTAGAACGATCAAACCCTAACAAGGATTGTATGGGGCATACCAGTATAACCAATAAAATGTGAAGGATTAGGGCAAGCAACGGATAGCAAATAGGAAGAAGCTAAAGAAATATTTTGCTGCGAAAAATGGTCTCTCAAGAACACTCTAAAAAAATGCCCAAACGATTTGAACTATGATAATGGATGAAACTTCTGATGGGTATTTATAGTTTCAAAAAATCAGCTGAAAGGATGAAGCAAAAAGAATGCAAAAAACTACTATACTCGAACTTATTCACCCAGTTTGTTAATTTATTTCTCAGAATTTATTCTCAAAATTCATACATAAGTATCACACTTAATTACCCCACCCTTCCCAATTATATGCCCCTATAATTGTGAGGATATTAACCTCCCTAATTAAATTTTCTCCCTTAAATAGACTTGCTGGTAATTAAACTAAAACAAAATCCCACCTAAAACTCCCAAGGACAAACTGTCAAAAATTCCTAACCATCGATCGATCGATCCCAGCCATCAATCGATCGATCGAACAGGTCATCATTTTCTCTGACTTTCTGTTTCTGTCATTAACTAATTCCTCTAACCTCCAAACTCATCTATGATTCATCTCTAGTACACACGACATTTTTATCATATGGTAAAGTGATTAGGACCTCCCTTAGAACCTTAAACTCAAATTAAATTTCACAAATCGCTACTTTTTCGAATTTAGGGAATTTACGGGTCTTTACTCGTTCAGTCCCAATTTCATATGTTTATCAGAAATTCATTTATAAATTTCTACTGGGTTTTCACATCTGAATAAATTATATCAGAACTATGTAACGTAATGAATTCCCACATTAATTTCCCATTAATTTCATTCAAGTGTTCTATATACAAAAAAACATTTTTTTGTGCCCTTTTACACCCAAAACGAATTTTGATTTACACATCAAAAAAATATGAATTGGATATCATAAATAAACATCACAGCAAGTTAATCACTTGCCTTTTGGGGTTCGTTGGGTCTGATCCGTTGGTGTAGAGGCAAGCTTGATGATGAGCACCCAATCCGTTCCTTGTTTTATCTCCAAAAGATCCCCAAATTGGCTCTAACCGCTTCCTCTCACTTTCTCCCTAATTTCTTAGATTTAGGTTTATGTTTCTCTGTCGTTCCCCCTCTTAGATTTAGGTCTTAAAACACTGATCCCGTTTTTAGCCTAATGGGCCAAACCCAAGTGACCCAAATAGCCCCGTGTGGGCCCGGTTATGCCTAAAAATATCCCGTGTCCCGTTTACTACCCCCGAGTACACTTTTTCGACTATCTCGGCCCATCCGGACTCAATCGTGCACTCAAAATCGACATCCAAATTCATTTATAAAAATCCTTATCTCACACCCAAATTAGTCTATACCGACTCCCGGCTAAGATAAATAAATGTCACGTCACTAATACATGTTATGACGTAAATAAATTATTACTATTCACTTAGAATTAATTTTCCCTAAATATTTACCATTCACTCTCTGATTAATATTTAAATAAATATTACCATAATTATTTCAATTAAATTACGACACACAAGTAATTTAAAATTTCCCGAATTAGTTAAATATTACATGCACAGAAATACGGGGTGTTACATACTCCCCCCCCCCCCCCCCCCCCTTACAAAGAAATTTCGTCCTCGAAATTTGATCATTACTACGAAAAATACTCTGGATCCTCTCTCACATATCCTCCTCCCGATCTCATGTATACTCATTAATACTGTGATGACCCCACTTCACTACACTCTAACTGTAGTACTATCTTAGACTACAGCTTGAGCTCACATAGCTACCAGTCTCCCCTCATATGAGGTGTCTTACTGCAAGTCATTATCCTCAAGTGGAACGTGCCCAAAAAGCTCAATGACTCCTCCTATATCCCTCCAGCTATGCCACGTGGAACACATCCTGTATTCACTGAAGATGTTCTGGCAAACCCAGTCGATAAGCTACCAGTCCCACCCTCTCAAAGATAAGGAAAGGACCCACATACCTTGGTGATAGCTCCCCTTTCTTGACAAACTTCATCACACCTTTCATAAGAGACAACCAAACCAATACCTGGTCACAAATCTTTAACTCGATAGCCCTTGACAACATAGTTTCCCAGAAAATGCGCCTATACTCCACCGGCTCCACTATCTCCATGTTAGAAAATTCCCCTCCTGTATGGGTGTCAATTTCCTTGTTACCAAATGCGTGATTATCTTACGGATAATTACCCGCGTCATCCATGACTAATCATGTCTGACTTGAACCTTTAACCCATGGTGACTTACCCTTCCTTACGCCCCTGAAATATACGAAAGGATACAACTTACTTAATTCCCGCTGATGGACCATAACCCATCTCGGATCCTAGTAGCTTGTTAGTTCCCCACCTCTTATCTACAAAAGGTGGGTAATGAAACTTTTCCCATAAAGTCTCCTAAGGTGTCACGCAGACCAAACCATTACGAGGCATCACACGTAACTCTACCTGTGGTAAATACTACTCCCGAATTATCCAAAAATATAAAATGCACAATCCTCATTTCCCGTCTACCCATTAATTTATGAGTGACACGTTCAATCTAATATGTAACTCTGTCTCGATCACCTCCTGACAGTTTACCAACCTGAGCATTAATCATTTCACTGGAACCATAGAATTTAAAAAAAAAATCCAGGTTGATACCCTCCAATCAACCTTTTTCATCCTTAAATCGCCTACCCGGCGACAAATTCACTATGTCCCATTCAACACCAATTCCCACGCTCAAGAACTCTATTCCTTGTGCGATTTTCATCAGGCATGAATCTATACCTTGTCTATGCGTAAAACCACTCTAGGTATATCATTAAGTGATACTCTTTTCTATCTTCCTAAAAATGTGGGTTTCTCCCTTACCTAGGTATATCTTATTACATAGGTCTCCCCCACCTTCCCACTCCCTACGGTGGAGGTACTTCTCCTTGATATACATATAGTTAGACCGTTTCCTTTCTCAAACGGATTTCAGTTCACTACACTTTTCCACTTATTCTCTGACTGCCCCGCAGGCGTACATTTAATATGTTTATTTACACATCCCTTTTATTTAAGACAATTGTAAAATCACACTAAAGAGGGTGCCCATACGCCCTATATCCCGTGCTTAACCGCAAAAAAATTACCTTAATTAACCAGGGTGCCCATACACCCTATCCCCGTGCTCAACCGCACGAAAGTTACCCGATTATACTAGCCGTAACTCGTAGTATAACTTCTAACCCATAGTCATATCACATATATGAATAATAACTGGGGTACCCAACCAATGTACTAACGACCAAACATCTTCCCACTTCCAACATTGAGCTAAGTTTCATGTGTGGAACGTCTCGCAAAGCGAAATCCAAATAAAGAACCTCCCGATACACTACTACATAACATTATCGGTCGTTGAGATCTGTTAGACCCTCAGTCCATAGCATGTACCCCCAAATACTTGTCTCTTAACACAAAAGCATACACGCCTACTCTTATGTTAAAAAAGATGACATAAAATTATGCGCCCTTACTATCACTAGTTCTTGCACAAAATAAATCCCGAGTAATCTCTCCCCACTTGAAAATAATTCTAACCGCCCTGAATCGCTTCAGTATACATCCCTTCTTATCGTGAAAAATATAATAATACAAGACATTCTTATATGTCTATCGTACTACACAATACAAGCTATATACACATATATAGGCTGGGTTCCCTCTCAGGTGACACCTAGCAGGAGTCATTCATAACCTGGTGTCACGAACACCAAAACTTACTATCACTATCCGTAATAGTTCACACCCATTGCTAATCAATCCATACCCAGGAAAAATCATGCTTTCATAACACTCCTCAAAATAAGTAAATCTCATAAAATATACCCTCTCAGTTTTTCGGCCTACTTCTTGGTAGATAAAACAAAAGAGAGCCCTGTTACCTTATGGTAAATATATACTTAATAGTAACACTACTATACACCCACTAAACTCCTCCCCCACGCGAATATAGTGCTAACAAGAATACTGTGACCACCCGTGTCACAAAATTCACCCCATTTATCCGAGGATAAAATTCATACTTCCACTCACCTATACACCGGTGGCCCAAATGGCTCCTGGACATAATACTCTCATCCGATCGAACCAAAACTTTGCGATTGTTGTCCCTACTGGACATCCCACTTCTATCCCCAGACTCACCGTGGACATAATCAATTGTTGTGGTTCCACTTCCACACATAAGACACCTCTTTGTGTCAATCCCCTGCCTCTGGACAAAATGTCCATATTGGGGTTGTCCTTCTCGCATACTTGGTAGTCTTGACCCTAAGTGCTACCCCCGTTGTCCCTTTGGCTTCCCTAGTCGTATAGGACTCGTTATTGGCCTCGATGACCTGGATCAAATCCATTATCAATAGATAGAAATTTACTTAATTTAAAACGTCAAGATGGGTCCCTTACTAGGTATACCCTTCCGTCGTGCTTCACTAGCACCATTAAATCCCATTTCGTTCTTAGGTTAAACTCTCTAACCTTATTGGCTCCTGGATCTTAGAAGCGTTAATGTAAGATGGCAAACAAAAGATATTGACGACCTTAACACTAGTCATCCTAGTCGGATTTCCCATCCATTATTGTGTATTGTCACACGGTTCATTATCCATTTATGGATTCCTTTATCGTTCTTAGTATCCCATTCGTCAGTTACGAAGTTCGCTTATACAATTTATCGTCTCTCTCACGATCAGTTACAATCTTACCCATTTCATAAACTCTGAAATTTCACTCGCATCCCTATCTGAATAGCGTATTGATGATCTTACGATCTCACCGTACCCAAAATTTCTCATTTGACTCCATATATTCTCCTTCATACGTGGTGACTGACTCTCGTCCCCCAATGCAACCCCCATGAGCTAACAATTTGTCCCCAATTAAATTATGGTGTCGTTTCACTCTACCCCACACATTTGCCTTGGATTACCTTCATCCATGGATCCATCACACTTCCTTTCTTTCCAGGACTCCTTTAGGTGACTCTCGAAAATAATCCTCCCCGACTCTCTCTTTCAGTACTTTTAACGGCCCTCGTTGGTCGTCCAAAATTGTTCGATGTAGAATGCCCAATCGAACTCGTATATGAATCACATTAACTATACTTGATAGCAGGAGAACGTAGGTCGCATGTGTTGAGGAATACAACAATCCTATCATAAGGATCTACGTCAAAGAATGCTAAGTTGAAGCGTGAAAAGTAGCACAGATCCTAAGGACGCTGGAACCTGATGCTCTGATACCATCTGTGACACCCTACATAATTAAACCCCGGGTGATAAGTCCTAAATTAAATTAGAATAGGTTTCTCAGTTGGTTCATTCTTAGCATCACTGTTGAAACTTTTTAATTACTAACCACCTAAGTGAAATTAGATTGGTGCCAAGTTTGATCTTTCATTAATTCAATGAAATACTCATACGAAAATAAATCATTAACAATCACAAGCTAACTGAATCCAACCATCACATATAAATAAGAAACTGGCCGAATAAACCATCGGCTAAAATCCAACACAAATTTAAAGACAGATAATAATGGATCTCAAGTATCTGAAATAAATACTAAATAAAACCATGAGCAACATGCTTGAATATATGATAGAAAATCCCTATACTAGGAATAGAGGCTCCTATCCAACTCCTGCAACATCCACATATGCTGCAGCAACGAATCCCCGTAATTAATCAAGCCTGGCGTCCCTGTGGCTGGGCATCTAAAAGGTTTTGAAAATATTTTATAACAAGGGTTAGAACCAAAAACATTTTGAAAATATTTAGCAAATGATTAACTTGTAGTAATAAAATATGCATGAATGCGCTTCATATTTTAATTAGTGTCGCCCTCCCTTGAGGACAGACTCACCCCTCAACTAATCTGCACACCTAACGCCTTTTTTATATCCCACCTAGTCATCTACCCCGAAACTAGATACTTGATATAACTCTTGTCAACCGCCCTACTCAATCCCGAGTATTTTTAATGCATGATTTATAAGCTATTCATCGCCTTAACTTAGCTAATCATCTTTCCTTGAAAGTCGTATAACATTCACTAGTTATATAAATAATACACTTTTCTCCATGTATTTAAATTTTTCGTATATAATTGTTCACCCCATTACGTATGTACAGTTATCTTACAAGAATCACACATTTTAAATGTGAGTATATCCCATATATAATTAATACAATTCACTTCATGTATTTAATGACCCGTATATAACTATTTATCCCATTATATATGTAGAACCATATTACAACATTCACACATATGTTGAATATAAATATAACCCATCCTCTCGAGTAATAACTCACCGGATGTATTCTTTAAAGTGCTATCCCACTAGGTGTACTCGCATAACCTAGTTACCCCAAGTCAGAATCGCTCACTAACTCGGCCAACAACATGAACATAATAGAGGCGGTCATATTCCTTCCCTGAAATTGAGATAAGCCCCTCACCCATATAACGGACGCTATGACCTGGGGATATACTCTCCCTACTCCTCAATCTAGGGGATTCACCCACATCGCGCAACCTATTTCGATAGCACTAGAGTGTATATATTAATAATAACTAATCACTGATATTTATATGCACACACCATATATATACTATCGCACACCGTATATATATAAATATAAAATACCCGGCTTTACCGTGTATTGAGTCCGTAACACTAGCCTATACTTAGTATCTCGAGTTTATGGTCCAACTCTGATTATTAATTAATTTTCACATTAATTAATTAAATTATTATTGGTGTCACCCAACCAATATACTCGGGCTCGCTCTCGTGGCCCGAAATTTATATAACACCCGATTCTAATCCCCGAATCCAAATTAATTAGTTTTTCATCCATAATTAATTTAAGTGAGTAGTGTCGCCCTACTACTATACACGAACTTATTCACCCAGTTCGTTATTTTATTTCTCAAAATTTATTCTCAAAATTCATATGTAAGTGTTACATTTAAATACCCCACCACTCCCAATTATATGCCCCTATAATTGTGAGGATATTAACCTCCCCAATTAAATTTTCTCCCTTAATTAGACTTGGTGGTAATTAAACTAAAAGAAAATCCCACCTAAAACCCCCAAGGCCAAACTGTCAAAAATTCCCAGCCATCGATCGATCGATCAATCGAATAGGCCATCATCTTCTCTGACTTTATGTTTCTATCATTAACGAATTCCTCTATCCTCCAAACTCATCTATGGTTCATCTCAAGCACACACAACATTTTTATCATATGGGAACGTGATTAGGACCTCCCTTATAACCTTAAACACAAATTAAATTTCACAAATCTCTACTTTCCCGAATTTGGGAAATTTTCGGGTCTTTACTCGTTCAATCCCAATTTTATCTGTTTATTCCAAATTCGTTCATAAATTTCTACTGGGTTTTCACATCAGAATAAATTATCTTAGAACTATGTAACATAATGAATTCCCACATTAATTTTCCATTAATTTCATTGAAGTGTTTTATATACAAAAAACAACTTTTTTGTACCCTTTTACACCCTAAACGGATTTTGATTTACACATCACAAAAATATAAATTGGATATCATAAATAAACATCACAACAAGCTAACCACTTGCCTTTTGGGGTTCGTTGGGTCTGATCCATTGGTGTTGAGGCAAGCTTGATGATGAGCACGAAATTCGTTCCTTGTTTTATCTCAAAAAGATCCCAAAATTGTCTTAACTGCTTCCTCTCACTTTCTCCCTAATTTCTTAGATTTAGGTTTATGTTTCTCTGTCGTTCCCCCTCTTAGATTTAGGTCTTAAAACACTGATCCCGTTTTTAGCCTAATGGGCCAAGCCCGAGTGACCCAAATAGCCTCGTGTGGGCCCGGTTATGCCTAAAAATATCCCGTGACCCGTTTACTACCACCGAGTACACTTTTTCGACTATCTCGGCCCATACGGACTCAACCGTGAACTTAAAATCAATATTCTAATTAATTTATAAAAATCCTTATCTCACACCCAAATTAGTCTATACCGACTCCCGGCTGAGATAAATAAATGCCACATCACTAATACACGTTATGACGTAAATAAATTATTACTATTAACTTAGAATTAAATTTCCCTAAATATTAACCATTCACTCTCCGATTAATATTTAAATAAATATTACCATAATTAATTCAATTAAATTATGACACACAAGTAATTTAAAATTTCCTGAATTAATTAAATATTACATGCACAAAAATACGGGGTGTTACGTTCTCTATGGTCGATACTGCTGAATTTGGCCTCGTTGCGTCTTCTCTCACTGGTCGTGACCACACTAGTCATAATTTTCTTGGCTCTGCTGGTCGTACAACTCATATTTTTACTCTTGGAAACCTCTTGATGTCTACTCCCCCTGTGAGATTCTTTTTATTGGTGAGGTTTTCCTTACCCGGATCGACTTTGCACCACCTTTATCCATTTGGGCTTATTTTGACCTCGACCTTGAAAATCTTTGGAACTCCATCCTTGAGATAGTTTTGGAGATCCTAGTGATGTAGTAAGGTAACTCCCATCATCTGAATGCAAGGGATGATTAATTATTTTCCTGATAAAACTTGTTATACCCTCCTCGTATGGTATGTGCCAACTCCAAACCAAATCTTCTCGCATTGAAGAAAATAACGTCCTTCTCTGCCTCCGTGTCAATATCTCCCAGTGAAGAAAGATAAAGATAATTTAACTCCTCATCATACCGTCTACCATGCCATTGCATAAATGAGGTCTTCAAAACCATACTTCCAATGTTGTTACCAATTGTGACACCTCGTAAAATTAAATAGTATATTGATCAAGCCCAATACAAACTCGAAGTAATTAAACTTTTGAATATAATTCTAAGAATGACTAAACTAACAACTAATTGCATAAAATTAGTAACTAAAGCATAACATAGATGAACCATACACTCTAACACCTAACCAACCAACAATACAAGCACAATCGTATAATTATAACTATATCAACATCAACTAAACTACTGAAATGATCTACCGTATATGTCTGACTAAACTTGATATAAATAGTAGTAAAGATATTGGTCATGCATGCTTGATGCCTATGTCCTAACTGGGCAAAATTATGATTGAGATGTGAATGAAAGATAAAGGCTGAGACAACACAACTGCCTATGTTCTGAAAAGTAAAGGCAACACTTACGTTAACATCAAGTCTACAAAGTATAAGAATGTGATGGGATTTGGGGTTACGATATAATTACGCACCTTCATCTCGTATTTTAGTTATCTAATCCCAACAACCTAAATATGTCATGCGTCTACTCATAAACCCAATTTAACACCATGATTACATATTATTCATTTTAATAGATAATGGTTCCCTTATTACAGACTCTATAAATATCAAGTATGGGAATATATCAGGGGAAAACAACTAATCTCTAAGTCTATATCCACATAAGTAACTATTAATAACACATACATCATAATGGGCTACTCATTAGCCCTCACATAACGAATGTATATCCTTATCGCCTTCAGGGATCACTCGTGCATACTAGGTTTAGTTATAGGTTGTTATGCACCAATAACCATCACAACATCTACTATGTAAAATCATTATACCTTCACACCATCATATATACCTATACCCAAAATCTAGAAGAAAGGATCCCCCCGTATATATCTTCGCAAAATACAATGGGTACGATCGGCACGTAGTGTCCGGGGTGAAATAAATAAGCTAAAGCCCGTCTTTTGCATCAAGGTACCGATGCAATCATTGTGGTCCACACCCCATAAGGATATCCCATCTATTACGTCCCCCACGAGTACTGGCACCTGGTATGTTGCACATAATACACCAGACAATTAATCCACTTCGCAAATTTTTTTAAGTCTTATCCTCTTTTGAATTAATTTATCATATATGATTAAAGTTTTAGATCAGTATCTTGAAATGTCTAAGTCTCCTAGTTCCATTCAAAGTTCCCTTTTTTCAAATATTAAACAAAACTCCCAATTCTTCTCTGTCATGCGCACGACACTAAAACCTAGTCGTTCGCATGACCCGTATGTACGAACAACAATTATGATCGTTCACACGGTTAAACCAATAAACTCTCTAGAAATTCGTCTTTCTTCAACATACGACCCCTCCCTTGTATCCATAACCACCATTTATAACCTACCAAAAATTTTTAGCACCTCTCGTACACCCTAAATTGTCAGATAAACTTCGCCAATTCAAATCATATGTTATCCTTACAAGTTTAGTGTATTCATATAGATATTTATAGGTATAATTAAGATTTAGAAACCTAAATTTGAGTTTCATCCTAAAATACCAAATTCCCAATTCATTCATGCAATATTCAAAGGGCTTTTAATTAATTCTAAAAGTATAACACAGTTCTATTATCAAGTCATTCAATATATTTCAAATTCATGACAAATTGTATCAAATTCCATTTATGGACAAAAATCAATTTTTTAGCAATTAAATTCAATCAATTTTTTTTGTGTGTAATTATCTAAATCAAGTGTTTCTATGTTTAATTTTAGAATTTAATGTATAACTATATTCTAACACCAAAAACAGTCATACTAATATACTAAGTAAACTTTCTTTGATGTGAAAGATGAAATCCAAATTCAATTATTCCCAATTCTCTCCTTCTCTAAGTCCAATTGCTCTCAATTCTTCTTCTTCTCCAAGTTCCTTCTCTCTCTAGACTATGTATAACCTTAAGGTTTTTTCTTAAGTGTTTTGGAGTGGTTTAGACTAACCCCAATCCTCCTTTTGTTATCTTATCAACGAAATTAGGTTGGACCCCATATCTGCCTTAGTCTATTAAGACCAAAACTACATCTAATTTGTCCATAACCTAACCCAAGTTATATACTAACCCATAGGGATTAAACCCTATTATTTTAAGTCCTAACCAAACATCCTATATGTCCCAAACGTCAACACAAAGTACCAAACAAACATTATAATATTCTAATCGGTACGAGTCCGTCCCAAAAACTAATATCAAATTATTTATTATATAATTATTAATCAATTATCATGCATTAAGTCAAATTTCAATTTTGAATAAAATACACATATAAATAGTGACATCAGATGTCAGTGTAGGCACATGTAATAAAAAATAATAAATTTCACCATTTAATTTATGCATTAAAATTAGGGGTTATTACACGTTCACATTCGGTAGATTCTTCCATAACATAGGGGGTGAAGAATGTTTAGGCAATTTTTTCATTTGGGGGGGAGGGGGGTGATTTTTCTTTAAGATGAAATGATAGGTGGGGAGACAATTAATCCCCCATCCTTGGAATGGGGCCAAATGATGGTGTCCTTATCATTAGGAGAGATAAGGGGTATGGAAGAAAATTTGGAAGCTAAGTCAGGGGTAAGAGATTGTAGATGAGGGTGTGGTTGAAAGAAAAGGGGTTAATGATAATAAGGTCTTTCATTACGACAACATTAGTAGGGATTAAAAAGGGGGGGGGGGGAACAACCATTTATCCATTTGTCTTTCCTGACATTAATATCATACCCATTACCCACTTGCCACTGAATTTGGTCCTTTAAAATATCCCTCTTATATAGGATAGTATTCCAAATCCATGTTGCCTTTCTAGAGGTGGGAACATACAAGAAGGATTCATGTGGAAAATACATACTTTTTATAGTTTTACACCAAATAGAACTTGGGTTACAAGGCAGTCTCCAGGCCTTCTTGGCCAAGAAAGAGTGGTTTTGTCTCTCAAAATATTTAAACCTTAGACCAACCATACTCTTAGGGTATGATATTGAATCCCAACTTCTCCATTGAATACCCTTCCTACCTTTGTCACAATTCCACGAAAACTTAGCAATTCTAGACAAATGGTCAGAATAAATACTTTTGGGAATTGGAAAATAGACATTGCATTTTAGGGGGATACTTGGAGAACAACCTTAATCAACACTTCCTTACTAGCTTGACTAAAGAATTGTTTTTTCCAACCCTCAACACTTGTAAGTATTTTATCTTTGTGACAAGCTATAGTATCCTTTTTAGATCTCCCCTAATCAGTAGGTAGGCCCAGGATTTTTCTAGATTTTTCAAGGATACACACATTATGGATTGGGATAAAACATTCTTGAGAGGGGGGGTAATTATGCTACAAATTAACTCTACTTTATTAATATTGTTTTGTTTCCCAAACATATAACAATACTTATTGAGGCGGTTCGTGACAGCCTTACACTCCTTATTCCCTTTAAACAAGGGGATGGAATCATCTGCAAAAAGCATGTGAGTGATAGGAGGGCTAGTAAAAGCAAATCTAATACTTTGTAAAAGATTATTGTCCAAATCTTTGTCGATAAGGAGGGACAACTATCGGTAATAATGATAAATAAATATGCGGAGAAGGGGTCACCTTGTCTCAAACATCTAGATGGAATAATAGAGGAGTGGTTATCCCCATTGAGTAATAATTTAAAGCTGACAGAGGTAACACACTCCACAATAAGGTTCACCCACCCAATATTGAAGCCAAAAGCAATGAGGGATTATTGGAGAAAGTCATAATAAATTCTATCATAGGCTTTATTCATATCCACCTTAAGATCATGATCAAAATTTTCTCCATCCTCTTTCCCCTAAGAAAATATAACATCTCGTGTGCCACAATGATATTGTCTTGAACGAGCCTACCAATTATTAAGGCACTCTGGTGAGAAGTAATGATAAAATCAATGATAGGCTTGAGTCTAGACACTAGAATTTTTTAAATTAGTTTTGAAGTGAAACTAATAAGGCTTATGGGTCTAAATTAGGTTAGCGCTTTTGGGTTAGGGTTCTTAGGAATGAGGATAATATTGGTCTCATTGAGTTGTCTTAAAAGATGACCAGTATTTAAAAAAATGGACAACTTTTGACATATCCCATTTAATGTTATGATTAAAAAATAGGCATACCATCAGAAGCAGAGACTTTAGAAAGCCCTTGATGCATGGGAATATGGGATAGTGTCAAAAATAAGTTTTGCAAAATATATTCTTATAAAAACCATTTACCTCCAAAGGAATGTACCAAATTGATTCACAATGTATGAGTCATTTAAAAGATCTTTCATATTCTTCTTCAAGTGTTGCTAACGACTACCATTTGAAGGAATCCTAATTTCGGGATCGATTTGATTTTTTTTATCGATTTGGAAAATATTTTTAGAATTCGTTTTTTATTTACAAAATTGTGGTTGAACATAATGATTTTATAATTTTCTACGTGGTGATACTCAAGTATTAACTATGATTTTTTTTACAAGGGTATTTCTATTTGAATGACCTATTACATGAATGAACTTTGTAATATCCTTGATTTCTAAGGAAAAATCTATCAGGTGAAGGAATGCAAGAGCATATTTTTATTTATAATTGTTATCATTTTGTACTTTTGTTTACAAATAATTTTTAATAAAAATGCCTCTCTATTGAAAATTCTAATTTTTTTTCCAAAAATTTGATTTGATAATAATAAAGACAAGTGCTTAAAACAAATATGACGATCTTGTGTGGTGTATGTATTTTTCTAGAATTAATGAGGTATTATGTCTTCTTTATTTCTTGTTAATCATTTTCTTTGTAGAAGATCTTGTGCGTTGTTCACTTTTGTACTTCCCTTGTGGATTGATTTCAATGATATTATGGATTTATTTTAGTGAAAAATAAGAAAGAAAGAAAGAAAGAAAGAAAGAAAGAAATAAGCTATGACTAGTTATGCATATATAAATGTCTTCAATACAAATTCATCAGTTTTATAACATTTTCCTACTTTATGATATAAAGTCGATAGTGAAATTGAGTAAATATCATCACTTAATTTTGAAGAAACTATTAAATTGTCAAGCTTCATTATGATGACATTTACAATTACAAGATTGATATAATTTTGAGGGACTTTTAGTAAACATCAAAATTTTAGGATCCGTTTGATATAAAGGTGTGCAAATGATCTGGGTGACAAATTTCTATATCAAATTCTATAATTTTTCGAGTGCGGTTGTTTGATGACATTAATTTTTCAGGTGGGGTTGTTTGATAAAATTAATTTCTCAAGTGGCAAATACTATTTTTTGACAAATTTTTTTAGAGATTCGAATATGGGAAGAAAAAGTGTTTGAAAGTGTTATATATGGTGACTAACTTAATGGAATGACCAGATATAAAACAAAAAATTTGAAATTAAAAAAACTAAATTTAAAAAATATTCTATAAAGAAGAATATGATATTAAAAAATTATAATAAAAACAAATGTAAAAAATCGAATATTAAAAAATCGAATGAAAAAATTGATATAAACCTGTTTTTACACTTTAGTCCTCAAAATGTAAGATTTTGATAATCTAATACGCAATATGTTTACTTAAACATTTAGGTAAATCATTTCCAAAACTCACTCAACTCCCTCCCCCTCTTCCTACCTCTTACAGTCAGCCCCTCCGTTGACCCCCTCCTTCCGATGACCCTTTTTTCGACAAGCTCCTTTTTTTTATTTTTTGAGCCATTCGTAAAAAAAATAGCTAAACAAATATTAAAGTTTCAGATATAAAAAAAGATAAAAAAACACCCAACATCATCGGCAACCACCATAAACTTTTAAATCTGAAAAAGAAAACAAAAAAACTCCCATCCTCTTGTTTTCTATCAAAAATGTGAAAGCTCCGGCGAAGAGAGAGAGAGAGAGAATGTGATACCCTATAAAATCCATAAATATATTAATTAGGTCTAATACTAAAATCACAGGAATCAAAACATTTTGTAACACTCTCAGTATAAAGAAATAACACAAAACGAGATAAGTGAACATAATGCAATATAATACCACAAAACGAGATAAGTGAACATAATGCAGTATAAAGAAATAACACAAAACGAGATAAGTGAACCAATACATAATCTATGATATCAATCACTGCCATGAGAAATAAATCCAACTTTGGAATTTAAATCTCTACGACACAAAAGCCATCTCTAAATACAAGTACAACGTGTACAATCTCTCACTCGGGATAAACTAAACTAAATGCAATAGCCTGATGAAATAAAAGTAAACACAAATAAGTTAAAGAAATACTTTGCTCAAATTATACATGTAATGAACATAATTTTGCCATAGATACTTATTTGAGTGAGATCAACCTAAGTCTACGGTGGTAATAGTGCCCTACGATCTGTAGAAAAATAGTTCAACGACAAATATTGGAGCAAATCTACAAGGAGTAAGAATTTTAATGAATTTGGGCCATAGTAATAATAATGCATCTTCCTCCCATTTTTAGTTTATTTTAACTCATATAAGTTACCCAACACAAACAACCTAACAAAACATGCGGTTCTACTCCCACACCTATATATGGCCTAGTGTGATATGATTTCGTCATTATTTAAGTATTTTTACTTTGAGAGTTTTATGTTTATAGCTCAAAATTATAATTTTCGTATTCTATGATAGGTTAATGCAGTAATAGTAATCCTCTTACTAAACATTATACTCTTGGTTTAACGATCACAAATTATCTTTTAAATTATTCACATCTTTAATGTAACTATTTGTAATATTCTCAAGTCACAGACCAGTATATACTCCTCTAGTGTATTACTATAATAATAATCTCAAGTAAAAAACATATGATTATACATCAGAAATCGGTACGACCATCTCAAGCATCGCAACATAGAATCACATAATCCAAAATACTCATGAGTGTACATAACTAACATCCAATCACATGAGCTACTCCCGTAAATAAAATCATCAAGGCCTATTTTTATTATCTTTAGGGATCACTTGTGTGTATTAGGTACAACTATAGGGCGTCCTAACCCTATAACCTCATAACATCATTTACACGGGGGAAATCACAACGCCTTCACATCAAACGTACGGGCCCCATAACTAAGGTCGTGCGAGAGAATCGTCCCATTAGTCCCACTCAGAAGATGAGAACTTTTAACTCGTAACATCGGAGTTAAAGGACTTAGGCAGAGACTATCACATCATCGCGAATACCACATATGGCCAACTTCATTTGTGACCCATCAAATCCCTCCTAGTACATCCCTCATGAGAACATACATGGTCTTAATATGATTGCACATAAATCACCTAAACAAGTATGAGCCTACGTACTTGGGTAAAATAAATAATCACAAACCCTACTCAACTAGGTTACACATAAATGCACCTTACTCAACAGGGTTACAAATATTATCTTTTATTATTCATAGTTAATATGAACCTTAACTATGATTGGTTATATATAACATTAGCCTAAATTTCCAAGGCTTTCCAAATCTAGGCATCATCTCACACCCAACCTTTCACAAGAATTATCTTAATATAGTCACTACCCTAATCAATGGGTCTTAAAGCACTGTAAATTAAAGGGTGATCTACATAGTCGCTAATCATTTATCATTTCCATAATATATCCTAACACTCGACCCTATACTCAAGGTCCTCAAGCCACATGAATCGAATTTACTCACGGCTTACTAAAAGTGTCATAAGTTCTAGATTGATTACTATGATCAATTAAGCACTATTCTCCATATTCTACATACATCGATTGAAACTAAAACTTTAAATATTAGTTCAAAACATTCTCATAATGTCCCCTGTAGGATTTTCCAAGACTTAAACAATCATTTCCACAAAAAAAACCATGAATCAACCTTTTATAGAAAACCATGCGAACAAGGTAAATCCTAGGTGTGCGCACGCCTCCCATTCGCACGAGACTACTAATCGTGCGAACGCTAACCATTCGCATGGGGACAAAATCTTGTTGTTCGCACTTACAAAATCATGTTTCTTCATCCCTACTCCCCCTGTTATGAATCCAACACCCAAAATCACCATTAACAACCTGAACCAAGGTTCTACCCCCTTAAATACATCCAATAAGCCTAAAACAGTAGTAGATCTATTTCCAAGCCATCTATACAAGTGTTAGATGGTTTAAAAAATATTTAAAAAATTAAAACACATTTTATACTTTTGAGGAACACTAGGAAGCTTAAGAGAAGAGTCACACAAGGTTTGAAGAAGATTTGGGGATTTTTCGGACTTTTATTATTAATCGATCCAAGTCAAGTTTATATTGAATAAAAATTTAATTGGGATTGTGTTATGGTAGTAATTGTAATTAAAATCTAGATTAAAACGTGTATAATCTAATTTCTAATAATCTAAATTAACTTTTCAAAATTTGATCAAATGGTTAAGTTATGTTTAAAACAGATTATAATTATTTAAAATGATTTGACGTTAAATCTCAAGAATCTGATTTTAATTGTTAAAAACTAATTAATGGTAATGAATCAAATAAAACCCCTTGTTTAATTTTAATAATGAGACAAATATGAGATTTAAATGTTAGAAGTATTAAGTTAGGGTTCTTAAGTTTAGAAAATGAAATTCATACTTAAATAACTAACCTAATAAAAGAACTTTTTAGGAAATTAGGCTTAGGAGCTCCAACCCAATGAGTCCAAATGGCCTGAAATTATACTTAAAAAATTTACCAAGCAAATAGACTTAAATTCTATTATTATAAGTCAATAACGGACTTTCCGCGTCCAAAAAGTCAACATGAAATATAACTAATTCTAATAAATTAACTAACTTAATAAATTAGCATATTATGTGGTATACGTCAATTAAGTTAAAACTTAATTATTAACTATTCATATGCGAATTGGCATTATAAGAAACCACTATACTATTGGTGGGAATCGATACAGAGGGAATAATCTAAAGAAGGAAATCGTCAACTCCTAGTCCTTGACCATTCCATAGTTGTCCATAATACCAGTCACTTAAAATATTTAATAAATGAATTTTCGTGTATTATGCCAACATCCAAAGAGTGTTAATTCACATAACATTTATACAATCAAATATTTTAATCACATAGCAACATATCATGAAAATAATAAGTGGCATACCACTTATCACATGTAATAAAAAATTCAGTACAATTAAATAATCAATTTAACAATAATTAATTCCTACAGAAATACGGGGTATTACATTCCTCTCCTTGAAAAAAGAAATTGCATCCTCAAAATTCAATTCATTTATGCATCTAACTCAAAGGTCTAAGAATATCTCGCCCACAACTTCCTCACAATAATATACATAACCTACTTGTTCTTCGACCTAATACCCATTAAGTTATCTTGTCAAAATTCATGTTCAGCTAATACTCTAACCAAACTAGTATAACTATTGAAACGTCAATTTGTCCCTCAGCAACTCCTCAATGTGTACCCGTGGAAACATTTTGCACATGTTGGCGGTGATTGAGTAAGGTCAATTGACACTGGCCTCACCCTATAAAATGACATATCTATCGGGATGAAAACTTCCGTTTGGAACCTAAACTTCATAATTACCTCCATCAAGGAGATATTTAAAACACTTCATTTACCTCTGGGGCCACTAAATCGTGCTTTCTCTAGCCTTCAAAGCTCCTCTGTCAGCTCGGATAATAATAATACGCTCTATTTTAAACACCAACCCCTCTCAGGTTTCCAAACAAGTCCAAACACAAATAAATGGATAACTCTTAACTCTAAAGAACTTGGTCAATCCAAATCAAATGATCCAGATGGGCCCATGTCCCCTTTAGAACCTCAACACTCCACAAGGAAATTAAAGGATCAACAGCCTCACTTCTACGCTGGAACCACTAACAGTTAAAATTATTTTCATGTCTCTAGTGCGCAACCTGCACTACTGGAAGAGGCACACGTAAATGGAAACTATATTACCAACTACTTCATCTCACCACCAATACTGACCCCCCGACTTATCATATATCCGACCATGTCTAGGATGTAAAGTAAACCACTAACACGTGCCTCGACCAAAACTGCCTTTCGTAGCTTGGGACCCTCTGACACAAACAATCTATTTTGGAAATGCAACCCTCTTCTTCCATTAAACAAAAGAAAGAGACTCCTCCAAACATAATTCGCGTACCCTACATTACTAAGAGCCCATTGTTAGTCCTGAACCACCCGTAATGCAGTATTGGGTGTAATGGACATTACTGCTATAAACTATTCCACTTTTAAAAAGATGTTGTTTGCTAACTCCAATAATGAACACAATTTACGTACGGTCTAAATACACTACACGTCGACTATATGAACAAGACTAAATCATTGTTCAATCTAATTGGCATGACCTAGACACTCATTCTCCATTTTATGTCAAAAAATTGCCTTCAATATACTCTCCCCCTTATTCCAGCACAAGTGATAACTCGACCACATTATAATCTTTAATAAGGAATTGTCTCCTTAAAACTCAAATAGGGCATTGATACGCGGTAACGAACACTTGTTTCGTATCACAATCCGCACACAACTTAGTGAATCTTCCATCTTTTAATAAAGTGGGAAGGATATTCCCCAAATGGTCTACTAATCGAATAATATCTTAACTCGAAATTATTGTATCTTCTCCCATGATACTCTACTCTCTCCAACGGAGTTAATTAAAATAAGGTGCCCTCTCAATGGTTCTGATGCTAGTGCCAACACCGAGGCTAAAAATTAGTCTCTTGTATAGGTGGTAACTCAGTACCTTTTCATATATAACTGGACCTTTTGAACTATCAGTAACATTTCTAAGAGATCGTAATCTCTTATGATGTTCTCATAGTTATATATAAATAAGTATGTGTTAGACCCTCCCTCGAGCCTAAGTACGACTATAAGAAATAATTCCAAACCGATAATGACAAAAATAAAAGTGTACTCATGGTAGTTGAGATAAGCATAACACATAACTACTAATTAGTCCTAAAAAATGAAACCATATGACCATATGTCTAAATCAACAAAGAAATTGAACACCAATTCGATCAAACATATTGACACATCTCCACAATTACAACGTAAGTCCGCACCCCTACCCGCTGGGGTATCCACATATAATGGAAAACTAAGTGATAAAACTTTATATTACTCTCAATCGTAGTAGGCACACTACTAATAAAATAATGAGACCTCCTTGATGTCAAAGTGAGACTCTTACACTTGAGCAATAAATATAACTGAAACCATCCCTGATGTTACCCTCAAAAGAACGGTTTCTCTAAGGCATATAATAACTAAGTGATCTCACTCATCATAAGTGTAATGGATTCCTCTAAGGAATCATCGAAATGGAAGCCCTTTCGGCAGCTCGATTTACCCAATTGCAACACCTTATAATTTTAATGGTTTTTATATTGAGATTAATTAGGATTATTTAAATTTAAAATGGGAAATTAATCCTGATTAAAATAACTATTAATTAGCAAGACAAGGGTTAATATTTATTTATATTGAATATTACTTAGTTAATGAGTAATAAATTGATAAGAAAGTATTACGACTTGTCATGAGTAAGAAATACGACAATTACGATAAATTTAGTCAGGACGTGCGTGTCAGTCGTGTTGGGATTTAATTTTATGAATAAAGTGTATTTCAGTTTGGATAATTCATATGGTCATTTCGAGTGCGCCAATGTGTCCGAAAGGGTCGAAATAGTCAGAAAAGTTCACTAAGTGGTTTTAGTTTGGATTCCGGAGCATTTTTAGGCCAAATCGGTAACCCGAGAGGTTATTTCGGTCTTTAAGATTTTTGGAGCAAAAAGACCTACCAAATTTCTAAGCTTATATCCGCTGGTAGGTTAAGGTTTATAGGGTTAGAAGTTGCAAAAGAAAATAGAGGCAAGTATAGTAGGAAGAAGAAGAATTCCTGGGCCTTCCCACACCATTCTTGCACCACCACCACTGTTGCGTAGATCGGGAGGAGAGGAACCCAACCCTACCAGTTTTCTGCAGAGATTCATACCAAATAACTGAGACAAGTACTTGTCTTTCTAAATTATGAATAAATATAACATCCATTTAGTGTAGGATGATTGATATCATGAAAATATGAATATTGGTGTTAAATTTGGAAGAGTTAAATCAGGTTCTTGGATAAGAATCATGTTAGGCATAATCCCTTAAGCATGTACAATGAATCTGAAGAATTTGTAGTATGAATATGTGAAAAAAATTGGATTGTCAGAGAATAAAGATGTTAATCTAGGGTTTTCTGAAATTTAGTGTTGAATTAATTTTGTTTAAAGGATTTCTTGATGATTTAGGGATTTATTTACGTTAGAAATCATTTATATATGTTAGTATAATGTTTAGTATGCTTGGTTGGGAGTTTGGGATCGAACCATGGATGTTTTGAGGGTTAACAATGGTGGAAACCCATAACAGGAAGAAGATGAAGTTCCATGTATAGCGAACAGGTTCGCCATACCCCTTAAACCGATTCGACAGTACACCCGAACCGGTTTGCCTATTCAACTAAAATGGTTCGGGGGACCTGACAGTCCTGGACTTGGTTTGCTTAAATTTAAGAGGTTAGGGTTGGAATTTTTTCCCAATTAAAGAGAATTAAGACTAGCAATTGTGGGGTATATTTTAATATTAATTGACATCACGAGAATTGGAATGGGTCATGGGGAATACGAGTGAACCATGGGGGCTCATTTAATATTGAATAATATTATGAGAATTAGAATGGGTCACAGAGAGTACGAGTGAACCTAAGACCGGACCAACAGTAGAGGGATAGTATGACTACTGAAATAATGTTATGGAGTGGTTAGAATTCTTCAAGTGGTGGGAAAACTCTCTAAAAAAGACGAGGTGTAGTGTACTGGTAAATCAATAATACGTAGGATATTTGGGAGTTATATATATACACAACGTATGATACATATATTATAGGTTGAGTGTGTATACCTATATTGATGTTATTTATATACCTATTGTTTGATTTATTATGTGTGAACATACCTAGGCCACTTGTTATCACGGGATGTTTTGCACAGTAGAGAGTCTTATCCTGATCAGCCCATTGGGGGAATTTGACTTGTACCTCAAAACATAGAACTTAGGGATTGAGCACCACTTTGTGTGAATGAGGATGATACCGTTCATTTGGGTGCGTTAGGTGTGTGCGTTGCCCAAAGACTTAGGACTATGTTAGCCTCCAACTTTATGTGAATTTTTGAATGTATTGGTTTGAGAATGATTCTGAACCCGATGTCCTTACTTAGTATGTGATGTACTGGGGCTTGACTGCAGAGTATGACCGCATCACAGGTCTCCACCTAGGAATACCATATACATATATATATTACAAGCGTGATGTAAATATGTATGCATGTGATTTATTCTACTACGAGTGTTTTAGTAAATACTATAGATAGTGATATCTAAATTAATCTCAGTATGTGTGAACTTTATAATTAATTGGTGGGGATTTGACATTTAATATCGTATTGTATGGAAAATACGGGTAGGCACAGTGAACATTTAGATGAGAATGGATTAAGTCAAACTAGTTAGGCAGGGGTAGCATAACTAGGTGGGTTAGAAGAGAACGTTACATGTGCACACTAGTTGAGAGGTGAGAATCTCAAGTGAGAGCACGAAAAAATTAACATGTATACAATATCTTCTCTTTGTTGCATTTTTAGTACTTGTAAAATATTTTCAAACTGTTTTACTTGGGCTCTGTCCCATTGAAAATACATGTTTGTAAAAAAAAATTAAGTGCCCAGCCATAGGGACGCCATGCTTAGGAGTTCCTTCATTTGACGTATTGCAGCTACTGTGGTAGTTGCAAGACCTTGGTATTTGACGCCTCCACATCTTTCAGTTCATGTTACGCATTTAATCTATTCTAATCGGGCATGTATCCCATTCTTACTCGGTGGTTATTATTGAGATATTGTACTTTTATTTTATTTCCAGCATTGGATTTGGATTTTATTTATGGAGGATTGTATTTGGATTTTTATATGGTTTGTTATTCCAGACATATTTATTTATTTCGTTATCTAATCATTCATTACTAAGTGTGTAGTAATTATGAATAGGATTTATTTTGTTTATCTTAATTGCATGTTACTAACTTAAGTAAAAACTCTGACACCAGGATATTAGGGTATTAGTAATTAATTGGATTTCGATAATGATGCTGAAAATGAAACCACTAATGATTCCTGTTTAATTTAATAATGGATAGATCACCCAGTATTAGAATAGGCTGGGTGTCACACCTATCTCTAAGGTCGATTTTTCTAAAATTGGCCTTGTCGGCCCTACTCCTATTGGTCGTGACACCACAAGTCATAATAACTCTGAATATATTATCATATAACCTTTTAGGTACAACTCTCCTCGTGTGATTACTTTTTCCTCTACTGTTGAGGGTCTTCCCTTTTCGGGATAAGATTACACCATTTCTAGTCGTTTGGACCTAATCTTGCCACTGAATCCTTCACGCACGGTTTTTACTAATGCAATATGTCTTTTCATATGATTGTTGATAACATAAATAACCTCCCTTTCTTTTGTATCAACATCTTTATATGCATAAAAGGAAAAATATAGTTGAATCCCCCTCATCATGGCTACCAAGTAGTCGCCATGATTAGGTCTCAAAAAAAATTCTCCTGATGTTACGGATGGTGAGTGCAAATACTTCCCCTTAAACCATATACTAAACACATACCATTAGTATCACTCCCAAAAGTCCCTAACTATCCACCAAAGGAAGCCTCATGCATGGGACATCTAAAAAAAGGAAATCCAGACAAGGAACCCTCCAGATACACTTCGATCTATTTGAATCGTTCGTTTGGAACAATACTGCGAAACCTCCTAAGTGATCGTCGTTATGATGAGTAAAAATGCTAAACGGTAAAGCACTAAAGTAGCCAATGAATGAGCCACGGAAAATAGACAAACATACAAAAGACCCTAGGACACTAGAACTCGAAAAGTTGATATCTCATAAAATCCATAAATAGATTGATCATGTATAATACAAAAATCACAGGAATAAAAAATATTTGGTAATATTCTCAGCATAAAAAATAGTATAAAACGATAAGTGGACATAATAAAATATAATAAACTGCTAAAACAAATACATTATATCTGATACCAATCTCTACCATGAGAAATAAATCCGAACTCTAGAATAAAAATCTCAAAGGTATAAATCCATCTCTGAATACAAGTGCAACATGTCCAATCACTTACTGGGGATAAACTAAAATAAATACAATTGCCTACTAAAATACAAGTAAACACAAAGATGTAAATGAGCTACTTTGCCCAACTTCTATATCCCTAGAATGATGAATAAAATGTCTCTAGATATACTCTTCCAACGATCAATACAAGCCTATGATGGAAATAGCGACCTAAGATCTTTATAAAAATAGTTCAACAACGGATTTTACTGAAAGTCTACAAGGAATAAGAATTTAACTGAAGATGGGTCATAATAATAATAATGCATCTTCCTCCCATTTTAAGTATATTATAAGTGATTTAATTTTTTTTAAGAAAGCAGGATGGAACCCCCACAAATTTTATTAAAATTATTAGAGAAAGAGCCTTTCTATTGGCATGTACAAGCTCTATATATCTAAATGCCTAATGGAATTCTTGAGAGCCAACAAACAAAACTATAAAGAAAGCTGAAAAGATGGGGATTTATAAACAATCCCATTACAATATCTAAAGCAATAAATAAATTTGGGAATTTATTTTATCCCCATTACAATAGAGACCTACGTAGTAATAAAAGATTTGGAAATTCTACTTAAAGGAAAGTTCCACTTGTCTTGATTGATGAATCCTCTTGATAATTTTGGTAACTCTCAAAGGTAGTGTATTGGAAATTTTGGAAATTTTATAATTTTGGTAACTCTCTAAGGTAGTGTATTGATGAATCCTCTTGATAATTTTGGAAATTCTATCCGTTTAATTTTTAAAACCAGATTCAGCTACAAAATTAGACTCTCTAAGGTAGTGTATGAAAGATACCTCCATGTCTAGAGCAATCATGATGATTTCTGAAGTTATTTGCTTGATTTTCCAAGGAATATTCTTCTTTTGTTGACCGAGAATATCTATCACTAATTTGGAATCTTATTCAACTTCAATGTTCTGGAGGTGTTTTTGTTTGAATATTTGAAGACCTGATAGGATGGCCTGAGCTTCTACAACATTATTTGAAGCAATACCTCCATAATCTGATAAAGCCCATTGGAAGTCTCCTTTTTTACTCCTTAAAATGCCACCATAGTCTGTTAGACCAGGGTTTGCTTTTGAAGCACCATCTGTATTTAATTTCCATATAGTCTTTGAAGGTAAAAACCATTTGACAAGACTTCTATATTCCTCTTCTATACCAATAGTTCTTATGGAAAACAATTGAGATAACTCATTATACGATTTACCACATTTATGGGGAAGATCAGATGCAATTTCTTGGGAGCTCATGATAACATCTTTAATAATTTTGGCAGCTGACATTTTAATGTCTTCATGGATGGATTTATTTCTAAGTTTCCATATTTCCCATATGATACATAAAGGACGTATTTTAACAAGGAACTTGATGATGAGATTTGAATTACTTCACCGAGAGGGTATTGTATTCTTTATGCAGGGAATCACATTATGCATTATCTAACTTTACAAACAAGACCTCATTATTCGAGTAATTGCAAGATAGTTAAATTTGAGTGCAGTTACAATTATTTAGTGGTTGAGAGTACGCATAAACTAATGGATCAATTTATTTAATTAAATGCCCCAACACACAAATCCAAATTTTAATCAAATTTTAACCTTTAATTAATTATGGTGTGCATGCGAGTTATGTCCAAATTTTGATTTGTAATTTCAGTCCAAACATGCAAAAATGATCAAGAAAGGAAAGGGCAAAACCTTTTATTCAACACTATTGCTAGTTTTAAATACAATCGACTTACAAACCACTTAGCTGCACTAAGTTATATGCGAAGAGTCTTCAAATCGCAAACAGATACGACTCAGCTCCAGAGTCGTCCAAAGCTAGTGGTCTACCCTCGATTTCCACCGATTCAACCTTTTTCCTTCTTCGGTAGTAGAACCTCGTTCCAAAATTTCAGCAGTAGAGAAAGGTCTCTACAAAGTGATTTCAACAAGAATCCTTATTTGATTGATAAAAGTGATCTTAAATAATTCTCGGGTGTGAAAAATATGATTATAAGGAGTTTTGATCACAAAATAGAATTCAAAAGGTGTTGTTCTTTATGGAAAAGAGTTTATAGAATATCTGATCTCGATGAGTCTTTTTATAATAAGGTTGGATAAAAAGGATAAACACAAAAAGATTTCAGAAGATATTCATTAAAAAATCTGAGTGCCCGTTCGTTCGAACGAAGGAGAAACTCATTTGAACGACACTGTATCTCGTTCGAACGACATGCGAATGTAGGATTGTAATGAGATGTCAATAGAACCCAAAAAGTTCCATGTTAGAAACTTCATTGGAATGATAATCGAACAACAGTAAAATCTCGTTTGAACGGCACTAAACCTCGTTCGAATGAGGCGTCGAATTTTTGAATTTTTTTTCTTAAATAATTTCGAGTTCCTTGAAGTAAAAAATAGCCTTATAAAATTTTACCTAAACCCCAAGAAATATAAAAACCTTTTACCAATTATGATCACATACTTCTATCATGTTTGTTGATATGACCAAATCTTCCAATGTTTTATGGTCTTTAACAATAGTCTTAGAGTACCGAGAAGTAGTGACGGTGATGTGCTTGTGTAATGGGATACGCCAAACTAAAATAAAATAAAATATGAGCAATTATAAAATTTGCTCTTAAAAATCTCCCCCTCTGGCTATTCCGGTACAAAATAAGAAATATATACGAAATTGAACCCTATGACTTATACAAAAACTACCCTCCCAAAGTACAAGTGAAAGTGGAACGTAGAATATGTACCAGTCTTCAATCATGAAACTGGATCATTTCTTTAACAAACGTTGTCTTCATCCTGTGTGGGTCCAAATGATCATCATCCAAGCGGAACGTCCTACACACATGAGACAAAACAAAAATATCGTGATGCATAGAGTTTCAAACAAAAACAAAAATACGTTGATGCATAGAGTTTTAAAGAGAAATAAAAACTTTCCCTCAATTTGTTCTCCTTCTTTTGTTCGTAACTGACAAAGTAGTCGAAACTAAACATGCATATATACATCACAGGAAGGAGTAAGATATCAGCACAAGTATAATCAAATAAGCATAGGTGGTGATAATCTCAAAGGCATGTATCAACTAACTATTTTTTTAAATTTTTATTTTTGTTTTAAAGATAAATTATAAAATTAACAAATACAACACACCATAGAATAACACTAAAATATCAAAACCATGAATGCAGAATGTAGGGGTGTGAGTATTTTCCATAGGTTAATAAATTTATATAGTCATAACATGTGTGCACGAAGTTTTCAGGCACTTCTAAGGAAAGATCTCAAAGTCTACCTTAGGTGCAAAAATTTGTGAACTTAAGTGAAATTGACTCAACTTAATTACCGCGTCATGAACATAAATGATTCTCACAGCAGTAACGCCAAACTATGTAATGTTTTTCTCGAGAGATTTTAGTTGTGCAAACCCATTGATCTTCGATTTTAACTGCCTCAAATTCTCATATATATGATGATAAACTCTCAATGATTTTTTAAGAAATTAATGTTCATATGTAGTAAAGCACCAATGTATCAAAAATTGGACTAACACTTATATTTTTATGTGCCTATAATTTTTTTAGGCTCTTTTATGAAAATGGTGGCTTTTAACGCAAAGTTCTTTGATATTTCATAACTCTTTTCCATTGCTTAACATTTAACAATATTTTTTGAAAAAATAACTTAAATCCGAGCAATGGTTATTTCATGCACAACTTTATCTCTTTTTCACATTTGGTTCTTTATAAAGAAAAATTGAGATGAGAACATTTTATTCGACTGTGACAAGTAAGTGCAATGTTCAAATAAGTTTGTGTACATGTTCAATAAATGTGATTAGGAGTCAAACATGTAAAAAGTAATCATCAAATATCAACGTAATGCCTCCACACATTATTAAGTATACTATAGAAGCGACATCATGTCTCAAAACATTACAAAAATGTCACATGGGAAAATGGAATGAATGGGGATCCGAACATCTTAAATGTTCATCCATATATGGTAACAAGAAAATACAAAAACAGTTTTTTTCTTTTTCAAAAAAAAAAATTATCAATTTTTTTTTCCTTTTTCACATTTTTCTGAAAAACCAAAAATCTTTTTGTATTTTTCAATTTTCTTCCAGAAAAACAAAACTCATTTTGAATTTTTTGAAAAGTATCCAAATGAAAAATATAGATGCATTGATAATACAATCTAGCAATAGGAATATAATATGTAAACATGATAATCATGCTACACTAGATAAATTATTCGAACTCACTCAACAGTGCAAATACCTAAAGATTTCCTAAGATCCTCAAATCGAAGTGTATCTAAAGGTTTCGTGAATATGTTGGCTAACTGATAATCGGTGCTCACAAATCTCAAGGACACGACCTTATCATCAACTAGGTCACATATAAAATGCTCGCACATCCTAATGTGCTCTGTGCAAGAATATGGGATCAGATTACGAGCAATATGTATTGCACTCGTATTATTATAAGAAATAGTCATCATGCCTTGTGAGATCTCAAAATCCTCTAACATTTACTTCATCCAAAAGAGTCATGAGCAACAACTCCCGGCGAAAATATATTCAGCCTCCACCATGGACAAAGATATGGAGTTTTGCTTCTTGCTCAACCAAGAGACAAGATCACTCTTAAAATGAAAACACCCACTAAAAGTTCTCCTACAACCATCAACATCCCCGACCCAATCGACATCTAGAAAGGCAGACAAACTGTCATCGGTATCAAAGGAATACCAAATACCATATGAAAGAGTTCCACTCACGTATTTGATAATAATTTTAAGTGCGACTAAGTGTGACTTTTTTGGGGATGCCTGGTATCACGCACAGACTCCAACACTAAAAGGTTTGCTTTAGCCCTTGCCTAAGGTTTCTTTACTAAGCTTAGTCTACGTACTTATAGGGGTGCGAAAGTGCTTAGCGGAGTCTAGACCAAACTTCTTCACAAGGTCTCTTTCATATTTGGATTGAGATATGACTATCCCATCCTTAAGCTGACAAACTTGGAGACCTAAGAAGAACCTAAACTCACCTACCATGCCCATCTTAAACTCACTCTCCATCTCCTCCTCAAAGGTGCGAGCATAGAGGGAGCACATGGATCCAAAGAATATGTCGTCTACATAGACTTGGGCAACCAAAATATCTTGACTCCCTCTTCTCACAAACAACATCGTATCCATTCCCCCCTCTCTTGAAGCCACGAGCAAATAGAGAGGAAGTGAGCCTCTCTTACCAAGCACTCGGGTGCTTGCTTCAAACCATGCAAGGCCTTCTCAAGATAATGGACGTGTCCCAAGTTCTTAGAATCTTTGAACCCTTGTGACACCCCGCTTAATTAAATACCGAGTGATCAGTCCTTTATTAAATTAAAAATCAAGGTGAACGGTTGGTTCATTCTTAGCATCACTGTCGCAAAAATAAATTCCCTGTTTAAACACCCTAAATAATTAATCTAAGTGTCAAAACAATTTAAACCTTATTTCTATTTTATTTAACTCCATTATAAAAACCTTTTTAATAATTAATAGTTTAAGAATCACATAAATGTTAAATATGGCAATTAACACACAATAATTTAACCATTCAGATAAACCAATACCAAGTTTAAAACTACAAATGAAATCATCCTGACACAAATTACATCCCAAAGAGTACCAAATACTGAAAATAAATGAATATAAATCGCTGAAAAATCACACTTAATAGGGAAACGGGCGACACATGCCCTAGCTAATCAGAACTAAAATAAGAGTAAAGTCAACAACGAGGTCGTGTAAGGAATGGCCTGTAACTCCCCATAAGCTGCAGCGCGTCTGTTCCAAGGAATCTAAGCATGACGCCCCTGTGGCTGGGCACCTCTAATATATACATATATATATATATACATAAGAAAAGAAATAACAGAAAACGGGTCAGAGCCCGAGTGTAAAACAGTTTAAAAATAGTTTAGCAAGTATTTAAAATCCTTACCGGCTAATGAAACAACCATGTTAGTATGCGACACTCTCTTGAGAAATTCTCACCTCTCATCTAGTATGCACGCCTATCGTACTATTAATCTAAAAAGTTTATTTTAACTTAACTTCCCCATAAGGTTTCATTCCGATAATACTATGGCTAAGATAATTAATTTCTGAAAATTAAGCTCTCTCATATATCTTATGCTATTTAAAATAACCCGGTGATGTCACAAAATTCCCAAACACTTATAATTAAGTTAGAGTATTTATTCATTACTTAACTACTTTTATGCACAGTAGAAAATTCCCATACTTAAGTATATATATATATATATATATATATATATATATATATTAGTCACTCATATAATATATATACTATTGGCACCCCACATAAAATCTATGTTGCTGGCATAGTCTGCTATCAAGTCCCCGTATCACTCGTACTAAGGGAAATACTAGTTCAGAATCACTCTCGAACTGTATTAACACAAAACACATACAATTAGAGGCGAAGTATAGTTCCAAGTCACTAAGAGGTCAACACATACCCTCACGTCTCTTAGGACCATCTGACTATCACTCAAATAGCCTATATCAAGGATACTATCTTCTAGGGTACAAGTCGTTATCCCCCATAAAGGCCCAATCGAGATAAGACTGTCCCGGCGTGGAAACCCCCGTGATAGCAAGTAGCTCGGGTATGATTTTTACCCAGATATATAATATATGCATAATCACACCATCATATATATATATATATATATATATATATATATATATATATATATATTCACATTTCTAAATTAGGTGCGCCCACGGCCCATAATTATAATTATCCGTTCTTAGCACATTTTACTCGATTATCTCGCATAACGGACTCGTCACTTTTATTCTCATATATAAGTTACTCCATACTTACTTCTCATCTCTCGAAGTATTCTATCTCCCTAAGTATAATTTTAGTAGGCACTCTCACTTATCTTCTAGTCTACTCACAAGTCTCGATCTTTTATCAGACGTGCGCATGATTTCGTATGTGTGAATAACTCGTCGTTAACCCATAATTTCATACTACATTAAATTTCACTCAACGGGGTCTACCTAGACCCTACTGGTCCTCTTTATATCCCATTATACTCTAACAATAACAATCAAGGGTTCCTATGCATTTTAATCGGATTAAACCAATGGACGAAAAATATGCAGTTTTCCAAGAGGGGTCGATCGATCGATCGATCATCGATCGATCGATGTTCTTGGGTCGATCGATCGATCAAGCAGTTATTGCCCAGAAATTGCCATTAAAACATACGGGTTTCATCTTCCAAATTTTTCCAAAACATCATTAACGACTCCCAAACTCTCAAATAACATTACTACTAGTTCTATATACATATATGCAAGATTTTCTACGTGAAACATTTATAAATTCAACAACGGAATTTAATTAAAGGGACAATTTATTTTAATTATCAAGAACCTTAACTTTCCACTAAACTTCCATTATTCTATTTCCTTTTCCATATATCTCACTTCTAAATTAATCAAATTTCGTGGGTAATCCTCTACATATGATTGGGGTGTCCAGAGTTTATTTATTTTCTCTACAACATGTGATTGGGTTCTCTAAATCCTTGAGTTCTTTCATAAAACATAGGTTCAATCATCATAATCTAACATGGTGTGGCATTTAACTAAAAGAGAAGCAAGATAGATATTTTCCTGGAATATGAGTTTCTGATTTGTGGACGAAAGAGGTATGGTTGCGTTCCTTGTCGCGCGATCTACGCTTTGGTGGTGGTGGCGGTGCAAACGGGTGAGTCTTTGGCCTTGAGTTGCTTGGAAAGCTCTCCAACTCCTTCTCTAATAGCCGTTCTTTGGTTTTATGTTTGTTAACACTAGAAGACAATTCCTAAAGGTTGATATATCCTTAGGAAATTCGTGGGTTTAATTGCCCAAAAATGTAAAGTGACTATAATACCCTCCCAGGATGCCAATTATGCTTAAAAATGCCCCGAGGCCCGAACTAAACCCTCGGGTACATTATTTTGACTATCTCGACCCTTCTGAACACATTGGCGCACTCGAAATGAACATATGGGTGACTTACAATTTATTCACTTTTAATAATAATAATTTAGTCCCGACACGACATAGGCGCGCCCCGATTTAATTTTCACAATTATCAATTTATACACTCATGATAATTTTAATAAATTCGATTATACATATTACTTTACTCATTAAGTAATATTTAACAAATTTCCAATAATTACTAACTCTCATCACGCTATTCTGCAATAATATTAAATTAATATCTCAATTTAATTTTTATAAATCCCCAAATTTAAAAGTCATAAAAATACGGGGTATTATAGTTGTTCCATGTAAACATCCTCCTATAAAATTCCATTCATAAAGGAACTCTTGACATCCATCTGATATAACTTGAAGCGCAGATGACATGCTATTATGAGTACTAAGCGGATGGACTCAGCCCTGGAAACACGAGCGAATGTCTCGACAAAGTCTATGCCCTCGATATGTGTGTGGTCTTGAGTGACCAACTAATCCATATTGAAAACTATGGTACCATTCTCATACATTTTATTCTTGTAAACCCACCTGGTACCTATGATATTAGACTTTCTAGGTCGGGGTACTAACTCCTAGAAATCGCTCTTGCAAAACTGATGCAACTCATATTGTATTGCAGAAATCCAATGCTCATCCTTGAGTGATTCTTTCACATTCTTAGGCTCGACTAAGGAGGTGTAGCACAGATAGTTAACCACATTTTCTAGTTAAGCACGAGTCTTGACACCTAGTGTGGGATCACCAAGTGTAGTGGAAGGGTCATGACTCTTATGAACCTAAAGTGGTGTCTCCCTCAAATGAGGAATGGGGCCCACCATGGCATCATGAGGAAGGATAAGATCTTCATCAGGAGGTTCATCATCCTTACACTAAGGGCTAGGAGTAATAAACGTCAGCGGTTCGACATCACTAATGTTACGTTTATTGACTCCATAACCTTAGAGCTTGCAACGTTAAAGACCCAATAATACATAATCATCAATGAATATCCTAAAAAAAAAAACTCACTGCTCTGATAGTTAAACTTTATTAAGTGATCTCTATCTCAAAATATGTATCAAGTACACATAAAGACACAAAAATATGATAGGTTGGACTTCTTCCCTGTTTATAACTCATAAGGGAGTGAAGTGTGTGCAGATAAAGATATACCCTATTCACCGTACGGCATGTGGTGCTCACCGCCTCTGCATAAAAATGTCCAGACACATTTCTCCCAAGAATCATGGATCTAGCCATCTTTTGTATCATTCGGTTCTTCCTCTCAATAATCTCATTTTTCTTAGGAGTACGAACGTCCGAAAACACATGTTTGATGCCCACTCCATCATAATAGCTATCCACTTTAGACTTTATAAACTCAGTGACGTTGTCATTACGCATTAGATTAATAGTGACATCGTGTTGATTTTGTAGGACACAACACTTAGTCCTAAGGAACTCAACCTCATCAAACTTTTCTCTACGGAATCCTATGATATAATATCAAGAAAAGTCATCAATTATGATGAGAATATATCTCTTACTACCTAAACTCTACGAGCGAGTAAGACCCATAAGATCTATGTGAATTAACTCCAAAACACGGGAGGTGATAATGGTATTAAACTTTCGATGGGGGCTTCGAATTTGTTTTCCTTATTGGTAAGGTCCGCAAATTGAGGAAGTTAGTTTCTCAAGTGATTGTAAGACACGAGCTAGGTCCTTTTTCACTAACTTCTCAAGATCTCTATAGTTCACGTGTCCTAGTCATTGATGCCATAGGTCCATAGTGGAGACCGTGGCACTATTGCACACAAAGGAGGAATTAAGAATAATCACATAACAATTATCTTTGGTCCTCACACCTCGTAGTAAAAGTTCACCGGATTGGTCATAAACATACATTCGGACCGGTAAAACCTTATCATAAATCCATCGCATAGTTGTCTTATGCTAATTAAATTCGCTTTCAACCCTTTCACGCACAACATATTGTCTAGTTTAGGGAATCCAAATATCTCAACACATCCACACCCTAAAATACTAGACCTACTCCATCTCAAAAAGTGACTATACCTTCCCCACGATCCCCAAGGTGGGTAAAAAATGAAATAGCACCAGTCATATGCCTAAAAAACCCACTATCAAAATAGGATTGGGAAGTATTTTGAACCTTAAGAGCAATGCGCACAACAAGGGCTTTGACGTCTTACTTAGGAACCCAAGTGGAGGTAACCTTCTGTTTACCCTATTCATTGTTGGCTTTAGTCGAAGCATTGGAAGCGTTCCGAAATAGCAAAGATGTAACACCCCGTAAATTTTAAACCGATATTAATTTAAAATATTCAAAAATTGGAAATAATAAAATTTTTGGATTTAATTATTTTAAGTAACTTAAAATGTTGAATTTTATTTATGGAAATAAGGATTTTAATCAAAATTGAAATCAGGGAAAAAATTGGGTTTTTATTAACATTTATACATTATGGGGCATCTTGGCATCAAATTAGGGGTGAATCGATTCGGTCATATAGCTGAATCGATTCGGTGTAGTCAGGAAGGGGGGGTAGTTTTATATTTTAATTATAATTCTAATTGCAATCAAACTCTAATATTTTTTTCACTTAAAATTAACTCGAGGCTAGACTTTTTTAATCACTTTTACTCAACTTTTCAACCAGAATACTCCTAAAATTTTACTCCCTTTCATCTACGAACCTTAGCCCCAAATTTAATCAAGATTCAACTCAAGATTTGAAAGCTTAATTGGTGTTTTTCTCAAGATTGTTCAAGAATCAATCTGTTTTAATTTTTTGAGAGTATTACAACCATCTAATCAGAATATCTAAACCACTTTTCAGCTGGAATGACTACTTCTATTTTCTCTCTTTAGTATTATGCATTTTAGATGTTTCCTAAATATTAATTTACATGTTTTTCTTAAAATAAATTAGCAACCTTAATTAGGGAAAGTGAAAACTACTTTGGGACAGTTTTTCTTAAAAATCTTAATATGAATTAATTCTTATAACCTTTGCGTGCTTAGGGTAGAGATTGGGTTTTGGATAATATGGGCATAGGTTTGAGCGAAAAAATTGTTGTAATTTGATTTAAATGAAAACTAGATTTAACCACATCAAATTATGTAGGTATGATTAAAATGGATTATTGTTATGTACTTCATAAATTTGCATGATGTTAAGATTATATTTGTTGAATAAATTTATTATAGTAATTACGATGACGGATTGAAGAAATTAAATTGATATAAATTGTGATTATATAAGAAACTGAATATTTGTGGATAATTGGATTGGGCGAATTATTATTTTAATTATATTCGACATTGCGGGGACGACGGGATTTTGGGTAGCATGCTCTCACCTTAATTTTAGGAATACTTGCTAGGTATGGGACTGGTGGGTATGTCTAAGACATGGTTTACACTTTCTAGGTTTGGGACTAATTAGTGTAGATTTTCACGGATGGGATATTCCAGGGTAAGATTGATTTTGGTGTCGGTCCGTTGATTTGGATAGCCTAGACGTGAAAATAGGAAAAAATAATTGATATAAAATCATCATATAACATAGGGTAGGACGTGTTTATTTTTTGGCTACCTCTAGGTATGGGACTAGGGTTAGGTTAGTGGATTATTCTAGATAATAGGGTGGGGCTAAAATAAAATAAAGAGAAAGTGAGATGATGAGAAAATAAAACAAATTCATAATTGATATCTAAGATAATAAAATGGAATTAAAATGAATTTGCAGTGCGAGTATGTGCAGGGATGACAGTTAAACGGGTCGACAGGGTAGCGACGTGGATGTGTGTTGGCGTCACGAGTATGTGCGGGCTGAAAGTTAAACGGGACGACTGGCTATAGTGACGTGTCATGCGTGGTACCTCATGAGTATGTGCAGAACTGTCAGAATACGGGTTGACTGTCTATAGTGGGGGAATGGGTGTGATGGGTAGAACTTTAAGTATTCCAAGAGTGTGTGCAGGGCCGATAAGAAGTCGACTGGGCATATTAGTGTCGCATGAATTAAATTAATCAATTAATTAAAATGAGTAAAGATAAGAATGAAATTGTATAATTATGTTATTGGAATACTTGAGCTTACACTTTAGGGTGATTTAGTTGTATAGTAGATAGTGGTAGTTTACGTTTATTCGCACGTTAATTAATTATATCGTTTAATTTAAAATATTCTATTATTGTATTTATTATGAATAATGATGTTGTCTAGGTTCATGGACCCTAATTGGGGAGAGTAGCTTTTATTCATACAGTGGGCTCTGACCCATTGCGTTGACTAACATTTCAGGTATAGCGCTGTAGTAGCTGCATATGAGTGATTGATGGTATTTTTGAAGATGCAGCTAGAGATTTATTTTGGATGCTTTAGTAGTTTAGTGTTGCTTTTTATTTCCGTCGCTTTTTATTATGAGACTTTTTTTATAGACCTGGTAGGCCAATTGGTTCCAGAGTTTTTTACGATTTCTGTCAGATGTTCATAATTGGATTATTTCATTGAGATTTACATTTATTTGGAGTTGGATTTATTTTGGAGATTAACATGGTGATGGGTTTTATTAATTTTTGAATGGTTATTCTTATTTGGGTCAATTTAATTATTATCTTGTGAAATGAATTATTGTATGTCTCATATATGTCACATGCTAAGAATGATTACATATTTAGTGATGCTCGACATAATTTGGCAGCGGCGGTTAGACATCTCGCTTGTTAGATTGCGCCGAGTGTTACAAAAGACATCCGTTGAAATTCTTTCACTGCACTTTATGAAGTCGCGACTAGCAACTCAACTTTCTCTTTAAGACTAGAAAAGTCTCTAGGGTGGTGCGTGGGATTACTGTACACCTAGTTCTACCTAGTATATAGAAAAACTCTCTAAGGTGACCTATTTTCTTACAAAAGGTGTAAACATTGACTTGTTTAGGTCTACCTTGGTTTACTTTCTTAGGTTGAACTTTCTTTTATATTTTAGGTTGAGAGCCATAAGGATTAATCACAAAATTAGGAATCGGTTCCGGTTCCGGTGTGGTATTAGAAATGGATGCATCGTCATAACCTATTCTATGACTATTACCAAAACCTAAAGCGGGATCGAGGGGCATCTTACCTAACTTTTTCGATGTATCCTCAATAATTACCTTGACCTTTGGGGCACATTCAATATCTTTGTCTAGTTAGGATATAAGGTCTTCAAGTTTCCCACGAGTCTCCACGGATGCTAGGATATCTCTCGTAAGACTAGTCGCCTTGTTGGTCAAGTCCCTGTGCTATCTCTCAACTAAATAAACTCCCTCTCCCAAAGCTTCTCTCACCGAGGACTCACTCTCTCTCACCTTCCTCAACTCCTTCTCTAAGATTAAAACTCTCATAGCTAAACCTTTATTTTGTTTCTTAATTTTAAAGGACTCAGCATGTAGATCGGCATAGGTGCGCTGTAGGTTATTCTCGTTCTCACTTAAAGAATTCTCTCCCTCACTCTCATCGAAATGATTAGACTCACTATTAAGGTGTCTATGTTCAGTAGCTTCCTCATCAACTTGAGGTGCACTAGATGTACTAATATGACTAGCCAATAGGGGTGGAAATTTTAGAAACGACACGAAAAAACGACACGAAAAAACGACACGGAACGACACGAAATTGACCCAAAATTGACACGATGTTTCGTGTCGTGTTCGTGTCATTTTTTTTTTACACGAAGTCGTGTCGTGTTGTGTTCGTGTCTTAATTATGAGTCGTGTCGTGTTATCGTGTTTTTTAGGCCTGAAATTTAAGAAATTATGGTTGTCGTGTCGTGTCATGCCGTGTTATTTTTTATTCGGGTCGTGTTCGTGTCAGCTAAAAAAACACGAATTCGTGTCGTGTCGTGTTCGTATCCGAAAAAACCTTGTCGTGTCGTGTCGGACCGAAACATGACTTGTTGACCCGAATTTCCACCCCTACTAGCCAATAATGTGGTTAAATTACATCCATGTGGTGATTCATCCTCTAAACTCACCAACTCGACCTCTCTATCTCTAAGCAAGAAATTTAAGGCAGCTTTGACACTTTCTTGTCTCTTTGACCTAGTTGACACTCATTAGCTTTATGATAATTTCCCTTAAACTCATAACATCTCTACCCGTCTTACTTTGGGAAATATTTCTTTTCTTTTTCAAAAAATTTCTTACCCGATTTATATTTTTTATCTTTCCCAAAACTTTTCTTTTCTTCGGAAGTATTTTGCTTTTAAAGTTTGAGATTTTTTAAAAAAATTTAGCAAAAAGGGCCAAGTCTTCTGAGTCAAAATCGTACTCAGAATCCGACGATACTTCTTCTTTCTTTTTATATTGGGTTTTTAGTGAAATTTCATTTTCCTTAGGCTTAACATTTTTAGGAAACATATTTATCTTATACGTTTAAAAATCTCCTAAAAGTTATTTTAACCTAAGAGTATCTAGGATTCCTAACGAATTTAGCATGGTAACCTTAGGAATAAAATGGGCAGGGAGGGATCTCAAAATTTTCATAATGCCACGCGTCTTAGGTATTGTCTCACCTAAATTGTAACTCGAGTTTACTATATTGGAGAGTTGTGTGTAAAACTTGTCAAATGATTTAGATTCAAGTAAAGTGATTATTCAAATTGTGTGGTGAGATTTTGTAGTTTAAAAACTTTAATAACATTAGTTCCCTTGTGAGTGAGCTGGAGGGTATCTAAAGCATCTTTTGACATGGTGCACATCATAATGTGACGAAACTTATCAGGGGTGATGGCACTCTAATCGTGCGAGCTAAAATTGCTCCATTTAAATGCGTCCTCAGTCCAAGAAAAGACGGGTTTAAGGCTGGCTAGATTATCAACAGTCACAATGGGTGGTGTCCACCCTCTTTCATAAAACAATCAAATAAGTTCATCAATAGATTTTAATCTAGACATCATCCTAGCTTTCTAGTAAGTATATCTGGAACCATAAAAAATGGTCATTTGGTGATACAAATTATCCATTAGATTTCGAATTTTAAAAATCAACAATTTTTTCAAAAAATTGATATCAAAATTTTTTTTGCAAAAAAAGGATCACAGGATATTTTGGTGTAACCTCCTCTAATACCAATTTGAGAGTGCACCAGAGCTTATGGATCAATTTATTTATTTAAATGCCCCAACACACAAATCCAAATTTTAATCAAATTTTAACCGTTAATTAATTACAGTTTGCATGCGAGTTATATCCAAATTCTAGTTTCCAATTTCAGTCCAAACATGCAAGAACAATCAAGATGAGGAAAAATCCCTTTACAAGCCAAAACCTTTTATTCAGCACTATTTCTAGTTTTGAATACAATCGACTTAAAAAAACACTTGGCTACACTAAGTTAGATGTGCAAAGTCTTCAAATCGCCAACAGATACATTTCAGCTCCAGAGTCATCCACAAGTAACGATCTATCCTCGGTATCCACTGATTCAACGTTCTTCCTTCTTCAGCACTGAAAACTTGTTCCATAATTTTAGTAGTAAAGAAATGTCTCTACAAAGTTATTTCAAAAAGGATCCTTCTTTGATTAATAAAAATGAACTTGAATAATTCCCAGGGGTCAGGGATATGATTATGAGGAGTTTTGATCACAAAAGAGAACTCAAAAGGTGTTATTCTTTATGGAAAAGAGTTCTTAGAATATCTGACCCCGTTCAACCTTTTTATAAGAAGGTTGCATAAAAAGTATAAATACAAAAAGATTTGGGAAGATATTCATTAAAAATCTGAACACCATATTCGTTTGTTCGAATGAAGGGGCAAGTCGTTCGAACGGCACTGCAGTAGAACCCAAAAAGTGACTCGTTTGAACGACATGCGAATGTAGACTTCTGAAGAGATGTTAGTAGAACCCAAAAAGTGGCTCGTTATATACTTCATTGGAATGGCAGTAAAATATCGTTTGAACGACACTAAACCTTGTTCGAACGAGGCGTCGAATTTCTAAAAAAAATCTTAAAAAATTTTAAGTTCCTTTAAGTCAAAAATAGCCTCAAAAAATTATACCTAAACCCCACAAAATATAAAAACTTTTACCAATTATAATCATATACTTCTACCAAGTTTGTTGAGACGACCAAATCTTTCAATCTTTGACGGTCTTCAACAATATTCTTCGAATATCGAGAAGTAGTAACAGTGACGTGTTTGTGTAACGGGATATGCCAAACTAACATAAAATGAAATATGAGCAATCATAAAACTTGCTCTTACAGTGGAATTAATTATAATTAAAAATGTATATTATGGGAGGTAAGATGGGATTTTCATATTTCTGATTGGAAGTTAGTTTAGATATTAGTCTTGGTAACCTATATAGTTCATTACCCAAGTAGTAAGCTCAAACTATACGAAAATCCTAATTAGCCCAATTCAAATACCTATATATATGGGTCTACGGAAGGGTAATAAAAAGCATAAAAATCCTAAGAGTTAGAGGGAGAGTGATAAAAGAAAATATTATTCACACTTTTGTGAAGGGGTGAGGAGAGATAAAGTGATTTTTCCCATAAATCATCAAGTTTTCATAGCCGATAGTGCCCACACACATGGCTTAGTTTAGAGGGATCATATACTCGAAGATCTGAGATAAACATGGCATTCTAAAAAGTATTTGGACGTGGAAGAAAATCAGCCATATCAGCCTTCACATCGAATACTTCTCATTATTCGGATTACTTATAAGATCTGCAAAAGTATTATGATCTAAAACATAGATTTATTCTTTAGATCTAGTTATTTTCTTATTCTTTCTAATGCACTAGCAATCAATTTAATAGGAAAATATTTTTTTTACAATATCAATCCTCGAAAATGTTATCATAGCATCGGTTATAGATTGGTCATATTTTAGGAAGGTTAACGTTGTCCATCGTTGAAATCCTAGATTGGATGTTAGAATATATGTGCATAGATGTATATATTTCATACTAACATGGTTTTATAGGATTTTTATTATGGATCTTAAGTATTTAGTCCCACGTTGAATAATTTAGTTACATCTGATCCCTTGTATTTTTTATTTTTTATTGTTGGTCCTATTAAGTGGTGGTTAAAAACTTCATCAAGCATGTGTCATTTTTTAGGGAAATGAAGAAAGGTGATGGGAGGCGATGATGAAAGGATATAGGACTATTAAAAATACATGGGATGGGTGACAAATTAATCTTTTAAAGTGGGACAAAAACCTAAAAAACTATTTGTATTGTTCCCTCCATCATGTTCATATATTTTTTTATGGTAATGGATCATAAGGTGGTTTATCCATAGTTACTTTTCCTAAATCCGATTTGGTTATAAAAATTAGGTTATTTTTAATCATTGCATTAATTTATCTATTTGAAGGAGTTTGGGAGGGTATCTAAGGATAGTAATTTTAATAATCCTACATTATAGTGGGTTTGGATCATCAAAATGACGTAGTTTTGTCAAAGGATGCATGAACCCTAAAAAGACAACATAAATAGAGGCAAAGATCAAGAAGAAGGGCCACAACGGTGGTCTTCTTAAACCGCAATCACGGGTATAAAGGGAGTGACAACGGCCTTCCAAGGCTCTATTAAAACCCCCTTTTGCGCGAGCACGGGGGTCTTGGTTAGGACAGTGAGGTCTTCTTATATGTTTTGACTTCTCTTATTCAAACAACAATTTCATGATGGACTTTTCTTGAAATGACTTTTGACCCAAAAGGACTCTACTCAAGGAACAATTCTCGGCCATGATGGAAGAGAACTTATTTCCTTTGTAATATATTAACATCTGTTTCTGATTATTTATATCTATATCATATTTAATTTATGTATAATATAATGATTTGATTATTATTTTAATTAGAAACTACATTTTATGGACAATGGGGATTTATGTATGAGACTGACCTAGAGCTCGATTTTGCTCAGAAATCAAAATTTTCCTTATTGATTTAAAAAATTGAATTTGCTTTAGTAATTAATTTAAGGTTAAATTAAATTATGGTCTCTAGATTTTACTTTGATTAAAAATAGTTTTATGTTTAGAAAATTAAAATAGTGAGATCGGATAATTTAATTTGTATATGTAATTGAAAAATTAGCAGTGATATAAGTCAGGGGTTCAAGATTGAATAATTATTCTTAAAAAGAAAACTCAACTTGAAAATATTATGAACGATAGGGGTTTCAACACAAACCCCGTGGTCCCTATCAATCTTCTAATAATATGATAAGATTAGTTCCTCATGTTAGTGTGGCCATCCCGATCAAAATGCGTCTCCTTTCCTCTCTCTCTCTTTCATTCTTCTCAAAGGGGAGATGAAAGGTTAATTTAGGAACACTTCGGTCGTTATTGATGTGGGGTAAATGTAAACAGATGGAGTCGCCAGCATTTTTTGCACAAAATAGGTAAAAGAACATGTCTTCGCCTTAAGAGGACGACATCAAAGACAAACTCATGCATATAAAACTAATAGTTCAAAGGGTTCAGGTGTTAAGTTACAGAATGGGAAGGTGTTAGGCACACATCCCGCCGTTTCAATCTCCCATGGGCTTGTGTTATTATTTTTCTTTATTTCTACGTGAAGTGTGTGTGCGCATGTATATATAATGGAGATCTGAATCGCCCAACTCTTACCATAAAAGAGATAGAGTGAGGTCATTCATAGGAAATGTTCCCAAAATAATATATATAAAATATGGTTTATGCGTTTATCGTGATATTGATCATTATAATCAAACGATAATATGTGTTGGATAAAACGCTAACAAGGATTACAAACATAATATGTATAATAATGCAAGAATATGATAAATGCAGAAATGGGGGATTTTAGGAAAATTGAAGAATGAAAAACAGGAAAGTTGGACTCGAGCCTCAGGCATTAATTCGAGATGCCTACGTAGCCTATAGAGGCATCAAAGTCCACGTAGTTCGAATGTGGTATAGGGGTGGGGGTTATCCTATAAATTCGAACGGCATTTTATTATATGTGTGTCTGTAGAAAATGTGTTTTAATTTCGAAAAAGTGTGGTGGATAACCTTGTTCGGAATTTGTGGGCATAACCCTCTTTTAGCTTGTTTTGATCTTTTGTATAGAAATTATAATATGATAAATATACTAATAAAAATTTTAGATGTTAATGTGTATGAACTAAAGTAAGAACTGGATTATGAATCTAATGTATTTAATGAAAAAATAAGAAATTTAAAGAGTGGGGGGAGGATTTGGACCTTCTTCGAAGCTTGATCTTTGATCTTGGATGAACTCCCTTGAATGTGACCTGAAGATTTGATGATAAAGAATGAGATTTTTCCAAATTGGATTTAAAAGGATTGGAACGTAAGCTTGAATAGAATTTCACATGAAGAAACTTCGCTAATTTCGAGAGAATTCTGATGGATCTGAGGTGTGTTTTGGAAGTGAGGTCATACCTCTATTTATAGGGTTAGGGGTGGTGACAATAGGCATGGCCCCAGCCCTTCCAATCGAAAGGTAACCCTTGGCACACTGCCAATAGGTAGGGAAATGGACTTGCCAATCGGTAATCTCGTATAGATTTTTCTAGGAAAATGATCGTAGAACGCAATTAGATTATCCAAATTGCACATGTGTCATACCCTTAGAAAGATAATTCAGAGACCTTTAAGAGTCTTTTGTGCCACTCCCGAGTTCGGGGGTTGACTTTGGGTCAAATGTGGCTCGAACGTGCACGTCGGTCCTTTGGACGACAGATCATCGGATGGAAACAGAACGTTCGTCCGAACAGTAAGTTAGAACTGCACACGGGGAAAACTTCTGGAAATTTAGGTGATGTACTTCGACATTCCGAAGAGCTTCACTCGGTTAAAAAGTTATCCTTGGTAAATCGGGGCCCGAAAGTGCCCGATGACCTCTTGGAGTAAAACGGATCATTTGTCCATAGCGTAAGTTAGAATCATGCACGGTGTGGATCGTTGAAAATGAAATCCAATTTCCTTCAGAGATTCATTCAGTCTCTTTCGAGTCGAAGAGTTAACTTTGGTAAAACGAAGCTTGAGAGCACCCGATGGCCTCATGATTGATTTTTGGGGGAAAACTGATCGTTCGTTGGAACGGTTATGTTGTTATGTGAACGGGGCAAACCGTTGGAAAGGAGTTTCAGTGCCCTTCAAATATTCAAAGAGATTTTACTTTGATGATGAAGTTGAATGGGGTCAAATCGGGGCCCCGAAGCATACGGTGGCCTCTAGATTGATTTTCGATGGTAAAATGGTCCATTCATCCGAACTGTTATGTCGATTCATGCATGGGGAGGACCATTGGAAAGGGTATTTAGAGACCTCTGAAGATTCAATGAGCTTTTGCTCTGACGATAGAGTTGATCGAGTTAAACGGGTCCCGAGAGCGTCCGATGGCCTCTAAATCGGTACTTGGAGTATGAACTAGGGTTTGTAGTGAAATGGGGAGGTTCTAGGGACCTAAGGAGGGACTTAGGGGTCCTAGAATGTGGTGTCTACAGAGACCTTATATGGGTGATCTTGGAACAAGTGAAAATCGTGGAATAGACACCACATGATGTTTAGAAAAGAGGTCGATTTTGAGGACCTAAGGGACGAGGATGATCGATTCAGAGGTTCGAGGCCAATTTTGAGGATCTAAGGAAATGCTGGGGATGAATGATTTTGTAGGCTGAGGTCAATTCTGAGGACCTAAAGGTGGGGATGACCAATTATGCGGCTCGAAGCCAATTCTGAGGGTTTAGAGTAGAGATGACCAATTATGAGGGTCAAAGCCAATTCTGCGGGCTTAAGTAGAGATGACCAATTCTGCAGGTCGAGGCCAATTCTTAGGGCTCAAGATGAGATGACCAATTCTGAGGGTCAAAGATAATTTTGAGGTTAATTTTGAGGGCTTAAGTAGAGATGGCCAATGTTGCGGGTCAAAGCCAATTCTACGAGCTTTGAGATGACCAATTTTGAGGGTCAAAGCCAATTCTGTGGGCTTGAGTTGAGATGACCAATTATGTGGGCTTAAGTAAAAATGACCAATTCTGCGGGTCAAAATCAATTCTGAAGGCTTAAGTTGAGATGACCAATTCTAAGGGTCAAAGTTAATTTCGAGGGCTTAAGTAGAGATGACCAATTCCGCAGGTTGAAGCCAATTCTGAGGGCTTAAGTAGAGATGACCAATTCTGAGGGCTTAAGTAAAGATGACCAATTCTGAGGGTCAAAGCCAATTCTGCAGACTTAAGTTGAGATGGCCAATTCGGAGGGTCAAAGCCAATTATATGGGCTTAAGTTGTAGTTTTCTTGTGGGAATTTATAGTCTCCACTGGAGAAATTATCTTTGTGGTTCCCCTAGGGATTTTGGGGAAGCATCTGATTTTGAATTTTTGGCTCTGCTGGGGAAGGGGAATTAATCCGAGGATTTTGTGGTGTCCTTTGGAGACGTTTGGGGAGATATCCAATTGATTTGTGGAAGTCCACTAGGGGGTAAGAGTTTCATTCGGGAAGTAAATGCTCCATTGAGGAAATAAGTGTGGAAAAAATGTTTTTCTTGGTGAAAAAGGTTCTAAAATTCATTTGGTAATTTGAGGAATTTTTTGTGGATTTTTCGGGACGGCATTTTTTAGGAATTTTTTTACAAAATTTTTGAGAGGGTGTCGACCGTCATGGTGTGAGAGGTTCCAAATAGAAGTGGCATTGTCTTTGGGGCTACCTCCAGCGAGTGAAAGGACAGTGCCAATCGGTGGGCGGCAGGGGACTACCGATCGGCATGCCCTTTAGCCTCGTATAAAAAGAAGACCGGTTCTCCTCTTTTTTCATACCTTTTAAACTTTCTTTCTTCTGCAATTACCTTCCATAAATTGTTTTAGCATTCTAAAACCAAGAAATGGCTGATTTCTAAAGCAGCGCGACAGACATGGTGTGACTAAATATCGACGACTGGGCGAACTTGGAATGAAGGGCTAGGATGACCCTTGTGCTGGGCAGTGAAAATTCCTTCGACTCGTTCGAGCCAGTTGCGGATGAGCAAACTCTTTTGCACGAGCTGGCACGTCATCGTTCCTCTAGGGTGGTGAACCTTGGTGGCTATGTAACTGTTGATGACATTTGGTATTCTTTTCTTCTTTTTTGGTAATATTTTCCTTTTTCTTGAATTTTAATTTTTTCCTTTTTGTCTTTGACAGTTTGACGTCTCTATGTCGACTCTGCGTGCTCGAGGGACAACGGGACTTAAGGATGTTTGGGAGCACCTTCCGCCCGTGGTATATTGGGTTGTGTCATCAGTCGATTTTGGGAAACTGGCGTCTGCATTGAACGAGACACCTCGTTCTACGGTTGTTCTCTGTGCTCTGGGGAAGAGGTGATGGGACCCTACCCACAACAAGGAAGTTCGATCCCCATAACAGGAAAGTTCTACTCGAGTGAATTTAATTTAAAATTGAACCGCTGATATATATTTAAACACAATTGATGATATCCTCCCTAGCAGAATCACTGTCAATAACTATGGGATCACGAGATGTGGGCTATTAGATCATGCAGAACAGAGGTTTCGTAGATTGTTTGGGTAACATAATTGAAAGATAAAAAAAATATGCCTAGTTCAATGTGGGGTGATTTAAGCTCCCAACGAGAAATCTCACATCATAAAGGACCTAGGACGCTCAACGGGATTAATTCTAAGTGGAGGTAAAGAGAATCCAGATTAATATTTAATCAAAAGTTAATTTTAAAATATTAAATTTGAAATTATTTTTTCAAATGATGACTATCATATTACAAACATAGGCTCAACATTCACCTAATTGTTAGTTTTAAAGTAATTTTTTAATTATAATAGATTGCAAGGACTGAAAAATGTTTTTTAGTCATTGTTCAAACTGAGGAGGATAATACATTTATTTAACCAATGATTCCCATTAGTAATTTTAGAATTATGACATTTTTAATTTCTCGCATTGGCATCGACTTTCCTTCATAACGGAGGGAATCAATCATGGTATGACAATATTTTAAAATTCATTAATGACATTTCTTTGAAATTAAGTGTTAGTATGTCTGGTCCCCTAATAAGGAATTCTAAATAAACATGTTTAATTTTAAAGAATGGACCAATTGGGAATTTATAAACACCAATGTCGGTTGATGATACCCAAGTAATAATTATGTTCTTGAGATGATTCTTATCTTGGGTGAACTAGAAATTATATGGACTAGAAATTAATGGTGAAACCCGAATCCATTTTATAATCCAACAGTGGGCATCATCGAAAGTCAAGGCATGGTGTTAGTCGTTGAGAAGCACTCAACTTATTTCCCAAAAGGGATGAAGAATGAGATAAGGTTGAGTCTCAAGAGCAACGATTTGAGGTTAAGAATGTTCATAATCCTTGAGGAGTAGCGAAAAATCAAAAACTCAAGTATTTTGATTGCAAGAAGTTATAATTTTAATAGCAATCGTGTTCCATTTTCCTAGCACTATAAGAAAAGGACAAGGTAATGGTTTTCGTCTTAAAAGTAAAATAATTATTTACGGTATTGTCTACAGGAACCTTGTGTGTAGATTTAGGATCCATAAATCAAGTCTGCATATCTTTGCAAAGGTTCCAAGTAACCGAGAAACTACTTAATCGAGAAATATTCCTAATAATATGAAATAAGAATAGGTCAACAATATTAGTACTAAGGTATCTATTTTTTAAATTTTTGGTGAAAACATAAAGATAATGTTAATTTTTTTTCTATGTACATAATTCTAGACGAAAAATTATTTTAGGTTTCTAAGTTGATTTTGAACATATTTGTATTATTTTATAAGATCGTTTTTATAAAAATGGGCAAATCCTTTATTTATTCTGGTACATTGGAAAATAATTTATACATTATAAGATTTTTCTCACTAATACTGCTAAATACGAAAATGAATAATATTAATGGATACTCATTAAAGAAAGTTTTCATCTTAGTTGAACCAAACACAATTTGGCACTTATGCTTAGGTCATTTTAATATAAGAGAAATTTAAAAATTAATATAAAATGGACAGTGGAGATCATTAGAAGTGAAGGCACTTACATTCTATGAATCTCGTTTAGAAGGTAAAATGATATATATCATGGGAAGGGGCAATGGTATAATGATTCTTGGAGAGTTTTTGCTCATGAGTCCACACTTGTAGGTCTATTTATTTTTCCTTTGTTTCGTGTTGTCAATAATTTAGTGGTGGGATCAAACTTTTTTTTTTGTGCTATCGATATCTTATAGTATCGATTAATAAAAAAAATATATTTTCCCACCCTTATAAAGGATACGCTTGGCCTCATTTTGACTGACACGATTAGTCTCTCTCTCATTTTATATGCAGATTAGAAAACCTCTTTTTATCCCTAAAACCACCCGTTAAACCACAATTTCCACTCTTGTCTTTGGGAATATTTTCATCACTCAACCCATGCTTTCAGCTAGTATTTCAGTGATATCCAAACTAAATAGTCCATTTTTAGTGTGTGATTTTATAGAGCCATTTTGGAGTTATTTTAGTGGATTTTTCTGTGAAGTCTTAGAGTGAAGTTTCTGGGGTGTTTTGGGAAATATTTTGATGGAGTTGAGGTGTATAGTTTTGGGTATATCAGGAGGGTATATTTGGAGATTTTGTGGTATTTCTTGGTGTTATTATTGGAGTCTTTTAGAGGTATTTTCAGGAAACTTCCATGGAGTCTTGGACCTTATTTTTCTTACTATAATTTGGTGGATTCTTCATTGAGGTAGGGGTTTCTATCCATACTTTTATAAATTAATTCATTGAATATTAGTACAGTTATTTAGTATATCTATATGTGATTCCACATGCTATATGTATATGTATGTAAATAGTATATGTTTTAGCAAATGGATGTATGATTTTATGTGGAGGAGACAAAGTTTTCAAGTTAAGTTTTGAACAACAAAAATAGTATGAAGAAATATATGTTTAAAGTGGAAATTATTTAGTTTAATAATTTCGTAGTATCAAGTTTTAAACCTACAAAAGGTTCATTTTCTGCACTACACCACAAATCGAGAATGGTCGCGGTCCATGACCATGACCAGTGCAAAAAAGCGCGTGACATGGGCCATGACCAAGCCAAAGGGTGACATCCAATGGATCTGGTCATGGCATTAAGCTGTGACCATGTGGGTCACAGCCATGGTTCGTGACTAACCCATGATCAAATGGGTGCCAAACTCCCACCTAAGCACCAGCTAAAATGGGTCATGGACCTAGAATATGACCCGGTATGTGAAAAACCAAAGGGTTCAGTTAAATTTGGTGACGACACTAGGCCATGACCATTTTAAAATAGTCATGGTGGTGGTCACGGACCTAGTCTATGACCCACCTGCCAAGACCATTTATTTTTTACACGCCATATAGTATGGTCACGGTCCCAAACCCTGACCATATTGCTGACAGGTAAAAAATAAATGGTCATGAGAGGTGGGTCACAGACTATGGTCGTGACCACCACCTGTACATATAAACACCCCACAATATTTTCTCATTTCACGCGAACCCTCTCTCTCTATTGCCCGGTATTTCTCTCTCTCTGCACTACTGCTCCTCCGACGACCCTTTCTCCTCCGGAAACCCTCTCTAGTTCAGGTATCCTCTCCACTTATTTTCCATACCATGAACTTGTAGGTGTGTGTGTATAGTGTGTGTATGTGTGTGTACTTTGTGTGTTTATATATGTGTATGTATTTGTATTATATGCGTTTGTGTTTATGTATGTGTATGTGTATGTATGTGTGGGGTTAAAATACCCAAATAAGACTAAAATGTGAAAAATACTCAAATAAAACAAACCCTAATAATGAAATGTGAAAATACCCAAATTAAACAAATCCAAATGTGAAAATATTGAGGTGTTGTAATTGGATTTCAAACCCAAAGGTTTTAAAGGTCTTTGAAGAGATTGAGGATATGGAATTCGATTTGTATCAGTCTAAGCCAGGTTTACTTTAATTAATAAATAAATTAAGTTTATGTTAAAATAATATTATTTCGTTGCAATCTGAACTTAATTCAGGAAATTGGATATTAATCACATTATAACCTAATTTTCATAATATGATTAATTGGATGTTTAAGCTTTAATCACAAAGTAATGAACTAGTGTAGGTTTGATGTTGAGTCGATTTAAATGATCCACCACAAGTTTAGGTAATCTGAATATGAGTTTATGTAATCACAAAGTAATATATTTCAATTCTATACCAGTTCTCAATTTATACACACACACACGCGCGTACATGTATAACACATACACACGCACGCGTACATCTATAACACATTCACACTTGCACACATAGTCATGGTAGGTAGGTCATGCCCCATGATCGTGACCAGGTAACATTGGAAGTCTCTCTATATCTCTCTTAATTTTGCCGCCATTTTTTCAACTATTATTAACCCGTTATTATAATGTATAATCAGTCTACCAAATGACAATTTTAAGGTCTAGAGAAATAACCTAAATGGTCAAATCTCAATCTTAACCCAAAACCCTAAGAAGAGAAATAACCTAGATGGAACCCACCTAATGCACTCATTTGTATAACGCATACAAACACATAGACACACACACACATATATATATATATATACTTACATGTGTTTTCTACTCGAAATGACGCATAACAATGTTAGGATTAAATAGAATAAGATAAACTTCAATTGGATCGGTTGAAAAAAATAAATATTTTATAATTAATTTGAGCCATCACTTGTAGGACTCATATTCACATCCCCATATATTTTTCTCATGAAAAATAAGTCACGGTGATAATCACTAGCAACAAGAGTACGAGAGGTTGCAATTGGACCACACTTATACCTCTTTTATTAGTGAGCGTCATTTAGAGGGTACTCATATTTACAAGTATGGAAATAAGAAGATCAAACAATTTAACTATCTTACAAATCGTGAAGTTCATCTCCAACAAGAGTACATGTTCAATCGTATTCTATTTTACCTATCAAAAAGATGGGATGAAGTTATAGAGAATATATTTCGCGTAAATAATCCTGGCGCAACCCTGATGTTGCTTACGCTGTTAGAAAGGCAGAAAAAAATATTCACCCATTATGGATACAACTACGAAAAAATAGCATTGACCAAGACTGTGATGTCTCGTGACATATACATGTTGAATTTAATCTTGTCAATATGTTAAAGAAGAAAGGATTTCGAGTTCATGTCATGAACATCTACACATCAATCATAGATACGCTTCCAGTTGGTTAGCCAAGTGCCAAAATGTATAGATTTAAAAAAAGTAATACCGAATAGATGAAGATCAAACACATTGAACATATTTTAAAGTCTTATTTTAAGGAGGTGTATATATATATGTATATATATGTATGTATATTTTATCGTAAACACGATTAGTTAGTTGCAAACATGTTAGTATAATGATTTCATCACTTATTGTTTTTTATTTTGGATAATGTGGAGAGGCAATGGATAGAACGTACCAAGTGATGACGTGACGCCCCAACATGAATTCTAATCTCCCACACCCCCAAAAGCATTCTTATCACTGTATGGTGAACAATTCTCTAATCCTCCATTGGTTCACTCTACCACTTCGTCTATGAGCAGGCAATAAACGCCTGCTACTCTAACACCCCCACCCCCCCGCTCTCAACACCCCGTAAGCAAATGAGAAGAAACCCATTGGATTCTCCCTTGTTGGGAATAATCCTACTGATAATAAAAATGACCTCCAGATATTTAAATCCTAGTGTTTATCACTTAGAAAAATGAATGTGGGAGTCGGGGCAGCAGATAACAGGAACTTAGTTAACTAAGCCACTACACCAAAATTGCCAACTTGTCACGGTAAAAAACCTTGACAAGTCAAACTTGTCAGGGTTTTTGACTATGACAAGAAATGGGGTGACAAGTTTTTTGTATCACGGACATGTCATGGTGACCATGAGAAGTCCGTGACAAAGAAAAACTTGTCATGGTCAAAGTCTATGACAAGCTTTCTTTTGTCACGGACTTGTCATGGTTAAAGTCCGTGACAAAACTGGACAGATTTAAAAAAAACTGTTGGGCAGTATGGCCACTAACACTGCCCAACAGTATGTTTTAAGGTGTTAAAACAAAATTCATCCATTCATAAACAACAATATTCATCCATTCATAAAATATAAAGCCATCCATTGAACAAAATATTCATAACCAACAAAATAAAATTCATAACCAACAAATACAAATAAAATTATTACAAAGATTGTCACAAGTTTGGCGATTATAAATCTCGAAGGAGGAAGTTTGGAAACACTATATAGGAATTGAGGCAAGCATGGATATGAAGAACGCTGCACTGTTCATCTAATCACAAGGGTTCATTCTCTCTTTCAGGCACAATATACGTGACGAGAATCCTTTCCTCAATTTATTACAACAAACGTTGATGCACCATCACACCAGGGTGTGTGATGTCCCTCAACCCCCTAGCTATGGGTGAGCCACCTCGTGTGTCTATTATACACACACACGGACATCCCATTGTTGACATTGGCCGTTCGACGGGGTTAAAGGTGCTGAAGGGATCATATGTAAACAAGTAGGTGAGTATAGACGGTGAGGGGGTACGTTTTCGCGATGAGGGGGAGAAAGATGGAGCAGTGGCCTCCTCGTCTACCACTATTCCTTTCCCCTTGCATGAGCTGGGACCCAACTGATGCTTCATGTAGTCGAACATATTCTGGATCATTTTCTCTAACCTTTCTAACTTCTCGCCATGGATGTTCGCCTTATGAACCAGCCCGGTGTTGCTCGTCTCAATCCTGGTGAGTCTCGACTTTGCCACCCGGGAGCTCACCCCCTTATCTGCCCCTTGTTATCCACCCCGAGCACTTGTCTTAGTGTGTCCGTAGCCAAAGATGCCTTGTCGGCACCAGTCTGAGAGTTGTGCACTTCCTTAAGCTTTGACTGAAATGATAAAAAAGTACATGATTAGATAAGTTAACAAAAAAGTATGTAATTATAAATTTTTATTTTTATAACATAATTAAAATTATAACTTAGAATTGTGGTTGCCATGCTCGGAGGCACCTTTTTCTCCTTTCCCTTATTCGTTCGAATTGCCACATAGGCATCGAGCCTATATGGCCTACCCCCAGGGCCACTCCCCATTTCCTGAAATAAAATAATGCAAAATTAGAATAAATTGAAACTAAAATGAAAGAAAATTAAAAACTTACCATCCTATGCTCCACCTCGGCGTAAGACGTATGCCCGGAGTAGTGCATGTCAGCATTTTTGGCTCGATTTTCCTTCCTCGATTCACAAGAGGACAACTGCCTCTCAGAGGTCTCATTGTCGACAAACTGTTCCCAGTTTGCCAATGAGCTAGGCTCCTTCGGCGGTACGTTGTCCCTTAGCCTCACCAGACCAAAGTATTGCGCTCACAGATTTTTCTTCCACGTTTTGTATTGTTCTCTCAGTTGTTCGAACCTGAAGTTGCGTACATGTGGGGGTAAGCCGAATTGATCCTGTCAAATAAATAAAACACAAAAAGAAAGTTAATTAGTTGTATTTAAATTATAAAATATAAATATAAATATAAAACAAAAATAAAATGAGTAAATACCTCTAATGCCCCCATATGACCATCTTGAGCTCTTGGGGCACCTGCTTCAAATCCATATACCCAGGGCTGATAATAGTCTTAAGCAACTTGAGCGCCCTATCCTGTAAGGTCGTCTTGTTCTCTACGACGGACGCTAATTTACCCCATTTTGAGGGCCTAGTACTGAGGAGCCTTATTCCCCTCCGCTACCTTGTCGCCTTAATAAAGCCATTTCTAGTAAAAATTATTGTTATTAGTGAAAACATGTATATGAGAATATAATAAAATCCAATTGAATAAAAATATTAAACAGTCATTTGATAATAACAAAGTACTACAAGAAAATAAGTTAACGACATTACAAGAATACAATCCATATCATAAACCAAACTAAGTACTGTTTCAAATAATTGGAATATTTATTACAAATCTAAATATTGATTCCAACCCTCATAAATTATTCAATAATTTATATTTTTTCCGCTAGTGATGAGATGCAGAGATTCAGCCTCCTCTCCACAAATAGGACACCCCTAATAACCATGTACTACACAACCAGATAATGTCCCATAAGCTAAAAAATCATGAATTTCTCACATAAACTTAGCTTTCAGTGTAAACTCTTCTATTTTAAAAGAGTCAAATATTTCTACATAAGAATTTCACATTATTAATTATTTAACAACAAGCTTTTAAAATTTATAGTATGTTTTATTTTTGTCTTATTTATATTTCCATGGTAATTATGTTTCATTTATGTCTTATTTATATTTGGTAGAATCACAACCCTAAATGTTAGAAATGGCTAGGGCCAACCAACTCAATGGCCATCTAAATGTTCAAATTCACTAGTCAAAAATAATTCAAGAATCTCAAACAACAATTCAAATAATAAATTAGCACAATAAATGTATTAGCACAATAAATGAATAATAAATTACAAAAATTAAATTATCATCGTATTCAATAAGTGTTTGTGTGTGTATTTGAAATCATTTTTAAGGGTTCAAATTGATTTCATTTGCAGAAATTAATTAGAAATTATTTTGGTGGTTTTCATTTGAAATCGTTTTGGGGGTTTTCATTTTAGGGTGTGTATGTGGTGTGTGTGGTGTGGTGTGGTGTGTGTATGTGTGTGGGGGGGGGGGGTATATGGTGTGGGTGTGTTTCTGTGTGTGGTGTTCATGTGTTTCTATGCGGTGTGTTTGTGTGTTTGGTTTGAAGGAGAGAGAGATAGAGATGTACTGCCGGACTGAAGAGACGGAGAGGGAGAGTTTCCAGAATGAAGAGATGGAGAGTCGCTGCTGCTGCTGTAGAAAGAGAGAGAGAGTTGGAGTAAACCAGAAATAAGGGAGGAGACTGATTTAATTAAAAGAGTTGTCACGGTACTTGATCGTGACATGTTCGTGACAAAGGGGTTGTCACGATCGTATCATGGTCAACAATCGTGAAAAATAACGTATGTTCTGTTGTCACAATTTTTTACCGTGATAACCTTGGCCCGGTGAAGAGTTACATTTTTGGCATTTTGGTGTAATGAGCCATCAAGGATGACGTTTATGACCAAATTTGTAAGCATTTCTCATTCCCTAATCATTCAAATCATAAGGTTCTTTTCTGAGTTGCAAAATAGCTGAGAACATATTGGAGAAACCTTCGACAGAGACATTTACCAATGGGACATCGAGTTTTGACATTTTGGCTCTGAAAGACAGAGTCCCTTCGGATGTTGAAATGTCGGGCGATCGGTGGAATAGCTTTTTGAAAAATGAGGCGATGGACAAAAATTTGTTCTAGAGGGAGAAAAATAAATAAAACAGAGCAAAGAAAGTTGATATCCATAGGCTGGGGTCTAAATCATATGAAGATTTGAAGAATGAATGGTCAGATCGGATAAAGGGCGGTCCATATGACGACAAAACACCTAATCAGGGCAACCTATATGTGCATGATCCACATTAAAAAGATAATAAATTCTCACCACACTTGTCTCTGACACTGGTTAATACGATTACTTACTTATTTATATATATAAATGTTATATAATATAATGTTAAAATCATAAGACTAAATATAATTTCACACAACGGGAATAGATCGAAGCCATTAAAAGTCATTTCTCTTTGAGACTTTATGATAACATTGGAACCCAAACCTTCGAAAATGAAAAAATAGGGAGGATGAAAAGTGTCGATCAAATATGCCAAAAACCAAATTAAAACACATCGCACCTCTCGTGGAAGAGACCTCTTCATTCAATAATCGCATCTCGAGATAAGTGGAAAGTCAGTCCAAGACAGAAGGGGATGTGTAGAATATTAAAAATAACTTGGTAATGTTGACGAGTGAAATCTCGCGCCTTATGTCCTTATTTACTCAAGATTTTTGGTGACACACCCAGCTAAATCCCGGCGTCGGACGCCACCAAAACTAAGCCGGGTGCGAGTAAATAAAAAACCATTCTTAGCATGTGACATATATGAGACATATATAAATCAATCCACAAGATAAATAATTGAATCGATCCCAAATATAAATCATCAACCGAGCGATATCAAAATCCACCACAAGCTAAAACTCCGATAATAATCCAATCTCCAATTAAACGAATTAATTAAAACATGAATAATAACCCAAATGTAAATACTCCAACTGAAATCCTTAAACAACTTTGGAACCGAATGGCCCAATCAAATCCCATATGAAGTCTCATAATGAAATACGACTGAAAGGAAAGTCCAAACTAAATAAATCAATAAAATAAATAAACTCCAACTGCACCTCAAAACGATAATCTCCAAATAGTCCTATGCAGCTTCTCCAAAACTTATCCTGAAAATGTTAGTGAACGCACGAGATCGGAGCCCCGGGCACGAATACACACTACCCCCCTTAAATAGGATCCTTGAATCTAGACAGTAGCATTATACGAGATAAATATCACAACAAAATATTTTAATTAAAGGAGATATGAATATATACAATCGCCATAAATCACTAACTACCCTCGGTAATTCTTATTCAAAATACACACCAATATGATTTTATATATCCAAGTCCCACGTTGTTAATTTAATTAAATTAACACAATATCATTATATTTCTCAATTTTAATATTCATCGCGGTGCTTCCGCATATTTATTATGGCGGTCCTCCCGCCTCGGGTGGTACTACCACCAAAGTTTGACACTTCCCCTCGTCAATGGCCTATCTGATCCGTTTAAACTGTCGATTCCGTCCTATGACACGGTTCCACACACGACACGACCTAAAACGCCAACTGACCCGTTTAAACCGTCAGTCCCCGCACATTATGTCGTCAAAATTTTAATACTCATTTTTATCTTAGGCATTAATCCTTATTTATATACTTTATCAATTTACCTCACCCTTATTATCGATGCGAGATCCTCAAAAAACCCCTTAATCCCATACCTAAGGGTTCCCAGAGTATGCATACTTCTTACCCTACATATAGGATGAATTTTTAACATTTAACTCGTCCTAGTCTCATGCCTAGGCTAACGTAACGACGATAAATCATAAAAATCTGCCCCACCCCGGAATATAAAATTCGTACGAATCTACACTAACTAGTCCCATACCTAGCAAGAATAAATTATAACTAAGGCCCACCCACTAGTCCCATACCTAGTAAACATCCTAAAATAAAGGTGAGCAATATACTACCCCAATGCCCCTCGTCCTCGCGATGGCAAACGTGAATAAAACAAATCACACAAATTCACAATTTATATGAACAACATATCAATTTAATCATAAAGGTCCCAATTTAATTTAATTTAATTTAATTAAATGAATAACACCATTGTCGTTTTCAACATAATTATTTTTGTTCAATAATATTAAATTAGTTAACATGCGAAAATATTCAATACGTCATAATCGTTCTCTTTTATACGTCGTATAATTTTATAAGTGCATACGCGTCGCATTTATCATTGAAATAACTCCATAAACTTCTACATGCGAACCTAAAACCCAAAACCATAAAAACCCAATAATCTAACCTACGCACCCAAAGCTTTCAAAGAATGATTCATATTCAAAAGTTTCATAAAAACAGTCCCAAAATTAGTGCCCACTTTCCTTAATTAAGTTACAAATTCATTTTTCTACCAAAAACGCACGATTAAAGGTTTAGGTACACTTAAGACACATAATACTAAAGAAAGAGAATAGAGTATTTATGCATGTGATTTAGATGAAGAAATTCAGATTTGACGGTTGGATTCCTCTCGAAAAATTAGCAAAGAGTCGTTCTTAAATCGTCTTGACAAAATTAGATTTATCTTGACAAATCTTGAGTTGAAAGTTGTGTAAAATGGGGCTACGGTTTGTAGGAGGAAGAAGACGAAATTTAGAGGAGGCTACTCATTTTTGAGAAGGCTAAAATATGTTTTAAAAGTGCTAAACCCGTCACTTTATGTTTATATACAAAAAAGAATTTGAGTCCTAATCAAATCCAAACACTCAAAAATTTATTACGGATGATCGGACCATCGAAATTGGCTAAAATTTAATCATTTAGTAGCGAACGGCAAGACGGAGCTGCTATAAAAAATTCAACTCGATCGGACGGTCGATTTCTTATTTTTTTTTTTTTTTTATCCTCCTTAGGTCAGATCCTCCCCCGATTTTTGTAAACGTTATAATTTTCAACTTTTATTCCCGATTTAAATTCCACTTAAAACCCTGTTTTTATATATAAAAACCAACATTTTTTTACATACCAAAATTAATATAGATTCTAATTTTTTTTGAAATCCGAATTAATTTAAATAAATATCAATTTGAAAATTACGTGTTGTTACATACTTTCCCATTAGCACAAGAATTTCGTCCTCAAAATTCGACGAAACATAAATGCGCAAAATAAAATAAGGCTCACATACGTCTACCCATAGAAGGCCACGATTGGATGCCCATACACCCAGTCCTACATGCACCTACCCCATGAACAAAGATACGATCTACGTCATAACTATAAATATATGCATATCTAGAAAATAACGGTGTAGCATGCTCTCCCATGAATCACCACTCGATTATATCTCCGAAAGTCATCGCAATACTTAAATCCTAAAATCGAATCACATCATTGCATCGATAGTAGATATACTCAAAATTTATACTAACGATATCCCAAATAAACATCGTCTCCAAAATCAACTCCAAGGATCCTCACATCATGATTACTACTTCTAACCTCAATACCTACTACATCCTTAACACAAAACTCCCTATTTCCAATTAACACAGCTAACACGTATGCTAGACCCAATACCTTAAGGCGTACTAATCAACAAAGGGGATAAAAAATCGGTAACACAGAAGCTAAATGAACTCACAACCTACGAGACCTAAAACCATGCTTTGATACCATCTGTCACACCCTGCTAAATCCTGGCATCGACCGCCACTAAAACTAAGCCGGGTGCGAGTAAATAAAATACCATTATTAGCATGTGACAGAAATGAGACATATATAAATCAATCCACAAGATAAATAATTGAATCCATCCCAAATATAAATCATTAATCGAGCGTTATCAAAATCCACCACATGCTAAAGCTACGATAATAATCCGATCTCCAATTAAACGAATTAATTAAAATCTGAATAATAACCCAACTCTAAATACTCCAACTGAAATCCTTAAACAACTTTGGAACGGAATTGCCCAATAAAATCCCATATGAAGTCTCATAATGAAATACGACTGAAAGGAAAGTCTAAACTAAATAAAGCAATAAAATAAATAAACTCCACCTGTACCTTCAAACGATAATCTCCAAATAGTCCTATTCAGCTTCTCCAAAACTTATCCTGAAAAGATTAGTAAACGCATGAGGTCAGAGCCCCGAGCATGAATACACATTACTCCCCTCAAATAGAATCCTTGAATCCAGACAATAGCATTATACGAGATAAATATCACAATAGAATATTTTAATTAAATGAGATATGAATATATGCAATCCATATAAATCACTAACTGCCCTCGGTAATTCTTATTCAAAATACACACCAATATAATTTTATATATCCAAGTCCCACGTTAATTTAATTAAATTAACCTAATATCATTATACTTCTCAATTTTAATACTCATCTCGGTGCTCCCGCATATTTATTATGGCGGTCCTCCCACCTCGGGTGGTACTACCACTAAAGTTTTACACTTTCCCTCGTTAATGGTCTATCTGATCCGTTTAAACCGTCGATCCCTCCCTATGACAAGGTTCCACACACGACATGACATCAAATGCTAGTTGACCCATTTAAATTGTCGGTCCCCACACATTATGTAGCCCAAATTTTAATACCCGTTTTTATCTTAGGAATTAATCCTTATTTATATACTTTATCAATTTATCCCACCCTTATAATCAATGTGAGATCCTCAAAAAACCCCTTAATTCCATACCTAAGGGTTCCCAAAGTACACATACTTCCTTCCCTATATATAAGATGAATTTCCAACATTTAACTCGTCCTAGTCTCATGCCTATGCTAGCATAATGATGATAAAGCATAAAAATCTTCCCCACCCCGGAATATAAAATCTTCATGAATCTACACTAACTAGTCCCATACCTTGCAAACATAAATTATAACCAAGGTCTACCTAGTAAGCATCCTAAAATAAAGGTGAGGAATATACTATCCAAAAGTCCCTCGTCCCCACGATGGAAAACGTGAATAAAACAAATCACACAAATTCACAAATCATATTAACAACATCGGAATTTATAAATAAAGGTCCCAATTTAATTTAATTCAATGAATAACACCGTCATCGTTTTCAACATAATTATTTCCGTTCATTAATGTTAAATTAGTTAACATGCAAAAATATCCAATACGTTATAATCGTTCTCTTTTATACGCTGCATAATTTTATAAGTGTATACGCATCCCATTTATCATTTAAATAACCCCTTAAACTTCTACATGCGAACCTACACCCTAAAACCATAAAAACTCAATAATCTAACCTATGCACCCAAGGGTTTCAAAAATTAATTCATATTCAAAAGTTTCATAAAAACAGTCCCAAAATTAGTGTCCACTTTCCTTAATTAAGTTACTAATTTATTTTTTTACCAAAAACACATGATTAAATGTTTAGGCGATACTTAAGATGCATAATACTAAAGAAAGAGAATAGAGTATTTATGCCTGTGATTTAGATGAAAAAATTTAGATTTGACAGTTGGATTCCTCTCGAAAAATTAGCAAAGAGTCGTTCTTGAATCGTCTTGAGAAAATCCGATTTATCTTGAAAAATCTTGAGTTGAAAGTTGTGTAAAATGGGGCTAGTGTTTGTAGGACAAAGAAGATTTATTTAGAGGAGGCTACTCTTTTTTGAAAAGGCTAAAATGTGTTTTAAAAGTGCTAAATCTGTCACTTTATATTTATATACCAAAAAGAGTTTGAGTCCTAATCAAACACAAACCCTCGAAAATTTATTACGGATGATTGGACTATCGAAATTATCTGAAATTTAAGTATGTTGTAGTGAACGGCTAGGCGGAGCTGCTGTAAAAAAATTAGCTTGATCGCACGGTCGTATTTTTAATTTTTTTTTTATCCTCCTTAGGTCTGATCCTCCCCTGATTTTTGTACAAAACGTTATAATTTTCAAATTTTAATCCCGATTTAAATTCCACTTAAAACCTTATTTTTATATATAAAAACCAACATTTTTTACATACCAAAATTGATATTGATTCTATTTTTTTAAAAATCTGAATTAATTTAAATAAATATCAATTTAAAAATTATGGGTTGTTACATTTCGCTCGAGATGTCTCCTCAAGGTTTCCCCTACCCTCCTTCTTAAGGTTGACCCTACCCCCCATCTCATGGTTTCCCCTCCCAAATATCGCCTCATTCAAGATTTTTCTCCACAGTGCCTCCTCTTGCCATAGTCTCCGGATCATTATCATCCACTCACGGTGAATATGGAGAGTAATACTATTTTAGGGACTTGACCCATAGCAGGATTATTAGCGCGTGTACACTTGTGCTTTCTTGTATGCAATATGACTTTTGTTCGAACCTATTAATACATGTGGATTGAATTGTGAATATTATTTAATGTATTTTCCTTAATACAAAGAGTGGATGGGGGAGAATAACCGAATATCTGATAATTATGTAAAGGACGTTCAAGAATTTACTAAATACGTCTATAGAAATCATAAAATTGATAAGATTCCTTGTTCGTGCACCCGTTGTATAAACAGAAAATATAAGTGCTTAGAAGACGTTGAGTTGCATTTACTAAAGTTGGGAATTTTGTAAGACTATAAGATATAGACATACCATGGTGAAAAGAATGTACCATATGTTTTAAGAAGAATTACTGCTACCGATCGCATAATGGAACCCGTGGAAGTGTTACATGATTTGCCAACACATCGTCCTTTGACCGACCTAATTGATGATTCTTACGGAGTCCACCACCATCAAAACCATCAATATAAGGATACAGATAATGTGCATTATGACCAAGTCAATAAATAAGTTGATGTTAAATTTCCAGCAGATCGAGAATACATACGGTTGAACTTCGACGCGGCAAGACCATTGTATAAGCATTACGATGAAGATTACTCGACATTATATGCAATTATTGGTTTATCAGGCAACGGTGCAACCCGAATTCTTAAGTTGGTTAAAGACAATCTCCCAAAAGAGAACACGTTACTAGACAATTATCCTAGCAAAAAGAAGATCTTGAAGTGTTTGGGTTTGAAGTAAAAATCTATTCATGCATGTAAGTAGATTACATATTGTATTGCAACGAGAATGAAGAGAATGATGAGTGTCCTGTATGCAGTGAGCCTAGATATGTGGCTTGTGAGCGTGAGAAAGACAAGAATGCAAAATATTGAAAGTTCTCGCAAGTTTCACAAAAGATTTTGAAGTATTTTTCCCACGGGCCACGGTTAAAATGGTTTTTCACTGCACCATGGATATCAGAGGCCATGGCATGGTACGCTCAATGTGAGGTGGATGGAAATCTCATGCGTTATTTAATTGATTCAATCATCTCGCAACTTTCAAACGCACGACACCATGAATTTACAAAGGAACCACACAATGTCCATCTTGTATTATTAACCAATGGGTTTAACCTTTTCAGTAATTTAAGCACTAATCAGAGTTATTGGTCAGTTCTCATAGCACCTTTAAGTCTCCATCCAACATTGTGCATGAAAAAGGAGTTCACATTATTGTCTATAATGAAACCTGGGCCGAAGGCTCTCGACGATTATATTGATATATTCTTAGACCCATTAATTCAAGAACTTAAATAGTCGTGGGATAAAGGTGTAAGGGCATTGGACTCTCATAAGAGTGAATAGTTCACACTTAAAGCAATGGTGATATGGGCGATCCACGACCTTCTTGCTTATGGGACCTTGTCCCTTTGTAATGTCCATGGTTATTATGGGTGTCCCATATGTGAGGAGGAAACTGAAACCACTTGTCTACATCATAGTGTTAAGATGATTTATACGGGTTATCATTGATTTCTACCGGCTAGTCATCCTTTTTGGAACAACAAGTCTAACTTTTTACTTGTCGATCATGAGCGTAGGATGGAACCTACTCATCTTTTTGGTTAGTAGATCGAGGAGAAGGAAAATGCGGCGATTGTGCGGAATACGTATTTTGGCAAACACCCTCAGTTTGTAAACATGAAGCGTAATGCTAGGAAAGATCCAAACAACCCTAAAATGCAAGCATGGTCCAAACGATCAATATTTTTTTTACTTGTCGTATTGGAAATATCATTGTCTAAGTCATGTAATTAATGTGATGCCCGTGGAGAAGAATATTGTGGAACATCTGATAGGAAAATGTTTGGGTACATTTCATTCAAAAGATCGAGAACGAATGCGCCGTAATCTACAGAAGATGAAAATAAAGAAGAAATTATGATTAAAAAATGATCCTACAATGGGAAGAATTTCTAACCCCTCGACTAATTTCACTTTGACAACTAGAGAGGAAAAGATCCTCCTAGACATGTTGTTCAACTTAAAGATTCCGACTGGTTATTCTGGTAATTTTTGCAGTGTAGTAAGATACCAAATAAATGACCTAAAATAGTGCAAGTCTCACGACTCACACATCATCATTCAACTAATTCATCTATTGTTTAAGCATTGCCTCTCTGAGCATAAAGATCTCCGTCAGGAAATTATGCAAATAACTTTGTGATTTGCCCTACTTGTGCAAAAGTGGTAAACAAAAAGCACATTAGAGCTGCAAAATCAACTGTAGCCTATGAAATAGGGGTATTAGAGAAATAGTTTCCTTCGTCGTTATTCGATATCAACATCCACCTACTTGTGCATTTATGTGAAGAGGCTTTGTTGTGTTGTCCCATTAGGTATCGCTGTATGTATCCTTTCGAGCGCTTAAGAAAACCTTCAAAGATTAGGTTAAGAATACACGGTATATTAGAGGGTTAATTAATGAAGAATGCATAATTGTGGAATCATCACTATACACTCGGTAACATGCCAAAATAAGAGTTGAGGAGGTTCAATCGTCGTGGAGAACGAGTAATCGAGAAACCTGAAGAGTTTGAGGATGAATTGCCTTTTGATAACCTAAAAGAGGTGAGACTCACTAATACACAATACGAGAAAATAACTCCTTACGTCTTTGAATCGTAAGATGAAGTTAAAGATTGGAGAGCATAAGTAATTACATAGTCAACTGAATTATTCTTGTTTAATTATATGTATTTATATTATGATCTAAAATATACAATTTAACTTTAGGAAGTATGAGAACGAAATTGCCCAAAATCAGAGGAAAAAATTGCACGATGTATGATTTTAGGGCATACATATCAAAAGAGGTAATTTCCATCTCTTTTGTGTGCAATTATTTATTCATATATGGTAAAAACATTCTCTAATACAAACTCATTAATAAATGCATCTTCTAAAAAGATGTGATATCTCTTCAAGGCTTGCACGCCTAGCAAAATGCCCTAAATTTTGTGCAAAAGGGTTTAAAAAATTCTGCACCAACGGTTTTGATTTCGTTTCATATCCATTTGAAGAAAAAGTTTTGACGCGAAACAGTGAAATCTCAACTTCTGGCTTGACTACCCCTGTCACGAGCAAAAGCGATAAAATCCAAAAGATATAGTGCTAAAGTATTATGGGATTGTCCGACAAATCCTAAACCTCGATTATTTAGATTTCACAGAAATCGTATTCTATTATGACTGGGTGAAGGTGGAGATCACTACAATTACTTGTAAAGTTGATCCTGACTTAAAACTTATCATGATAGATTCATCAAAGATGAAGAGTAAAGATCACATAGTCCACGAGCCTTTTATTTGTGCCTTTCAGAATGTAAAGAAGGTATTCTACTCAAAGTGCCTAACTGAGGACAATTAGTCTATTGTTGTGTATGAACCAAAGGGTATGACTACTCAAGAAGACGTATTAAAGGCTCCTAAAGAGTTGGAGTCTGCTTTTGATGATAACCTTAATTTGAACGGTCTTTTAGTTGATTTAGAGGAAGATTGAGTATCAAAATATTGCTTTACCATTGAAATTTTTATTTGTATCCTATTATTATATTGACCCTTGACAATCCTATTTGTATCTAAATTGTATCCTATTATGATATTGGTGCTATAGTGGCAATTTAATTTTATTAGTGAATGTTTAGTTTGCATTAAGAATGCTTAATATGAATCAACTAGGATGGCACGGGACAAATGCAACTCGTAGAAACTGATTGCGTAGTCACGGGACTACCGATTTGAGAATATGTCTAAAATTTATAAATATCTAGAATTAGGCTTAAAAGCATGCCGCTAAAGGGTGAGAACCTAAAACAGTCACCAAACGACCACGAAAGAGGTACGAGCACCTCGCACAGAATCAATATAACTTGTAGGAACTAACCGCATTGTCACGAGACTCCTGGTTTGAGAACATGTCTATGATTTACAAATATCTAGACTTAGGCTCAAAAACATGCCGCTAGAGGGCGAAAATCGAAGAAAATCCCAAATAGCCCTAAAAGAGGCACGAACCACTCGTACTGGACCAATATAACTCATAGGAACTGACTGCACAGTCACGGGACCCCCGATTTGAGAATATGACTAAAATTTACAAATATCTAGACTTAAACATTAAAATATGTCGCTAGAGGGCGAAAATCATGGACAACTCCCAAACGACCCCGAAAGGCGGCACAAAAATCTCGCACGGGATCAATGTAACTATTAAGAACTGAACGCGTAGTCACGGGACTTCTGATTTGAGAATATGATTAAAATTTACAAATATCTAGACTTGAGCTTAAAAGCATGCCGCTAGAGGTTGAAAACTCAAAATAGTCACCAAACGGTCCCAGAAGAGGCACAAATGCCTCGCGTGGGACCAATGTAACTCGTAAGAACTAACCGTGTAGTAAAGAGAATCCTGGTTTGAGAGTATGATAAAAATTTACAAATATTTAGATTTTGGCTTAAAAAAATTCCGCTAGAGGACGAAAACCTAAAATAACCCTCAAACGGCCCCGTAGGAGGCACGAACACCTCACACGAGACCAATGTAACTCGTAAGAACTGACCACGTAGTCACGTGACTTTTTTTTTGAGAATATTATAAAAATTGAAAATATTTAGACTTAGGCTTAAAAACATGACGCTGGAGGGTGAGAGTCCAAGACAACCCCTAATAGCCCCAATGGGACCAATGTAACTCGTAAGAACTCACCGTGTAGTCACGAAACTCCCAATTTGAGAATATGACAAAAATTTACAAATATCTAGACTTAGGCTTTAAAACATGCCACTAGAGGGCGAAAATCCAAAACAACTCCCAAACAACTCCATAAGGGGAACGAACACCTTGCACGAGATCAATGTAACTCGTAGGAACTGATCGCATAATTATGGAATTTTCGGTTTGAGAATATGATTAAAATTTGTAAATATCTTGACTTAGGCATAAAAACATGCCGCTGGTGGACGAGAACCCAAGACAACTCCCAAATGGTCTCGAAAGAGGCTGGACACCTCGCACGTGACCAATGTAATTCGTATGAACTAATCGCGTAGTCATGGGGACTTTCGATTTGAGAATATGAGTAAAATTTACAAATATCTAGATTTAGGCTTAAAAATATGCCGCTAGAGGGTGAAAAATTAAAATAACCTCATAAGAGGCACGGACACCTTACACGGGACCAACATAATTCATAAAAATTGATCGTGTAGTCATGGGGCTTCCGATTTGAGAGTATGACAAAAATTTACAAATATCTAGACTTGGGCTTAAAAACATTCCGCTAGAGAGGGTAAAAAATCAAAACAATCCCTAACGGCCCCATAAGAGGCACATACACCTCGCATGGAACCAATGTAACTCGTAAGAACTGATCGCATAGTCACGGGACCCCCGGTTTGAGAATATGACTAAAATTTTCAAATATCTAGACTTATGGTTAAAAACATGTCGCTAGAAGGCGAAAATCCAAAACAACACCCAAACGACCCACAAAGAGGCATGCAAATCTCGCACGGGACCAGTGTAACTCGTAGGAACTAATCGCGTAGTCACGAGACTCCCATTTTGAGAATATGATTAAAATTTATAAATAACTAAACTTGGGGTTACAAACATGCCACTAGAGGGCGAAAATCCATATTGCTTAATTGCATCCACATAATGCGATGGAAATTTATAAATATCTAGACTATGATTGATTTATAAATGTTTAGTTTGATTTATGAATATTTAGTTTGAATTAAGAATGTTTAGTGGGATTTATGAATGTTTAGTATGATTTATGTATTAACTAAGATGGCACGATGCTTTACTTTGAATTGTCGACTCCACGATTACAATATTACTTAATTGTATATGAGTTGGTTGCTGTGTGTATATATATATATATATATATATATATATATATTTTTTTTTTTTTTTTTTTTTTTTTTTTTGGGAGCTGCCTAAAAATAATTTTTATTTTTTTATTATATGGATATGGTCCCGGTCCAAATTCGTGCCCCCAAATTTTTTTAAAAAATAAATAAAAACATGATTATGGTCGATTTGGAGCGTGATCCATGTTCAACACCGTTCCACACATGATCGACCCACTTTGAACATCAATCCATACGGCCCGGTCCGTGACCATGAAGCCAAATACGGTCCCATGGAGGAGACCATGACCCTCATTTTGGGTCAGGGATGAAGTCCGTGACCACGTTTTTTGGTCACGGCAAAAATGATCACGTATTTTGGCCGTGACCCGAGGCCATAGTTACGACCTAGGTACCTGACCATCTTTGATATATGGTGCAGCGTACTAAAATTATAACGTAAGAATTCAAAAAATATGCTAACAATGTGCAGTTAAGGGACCTGGGTTGCTATTCTGAGCAAGAAGGTTATGTTGATTATTTACACATCTAGTTATGTTGACTGAATTCCAACCTCAAACTCTGAGAGAGAGAGAGAGAGAGAGAGAGAGAGAGAGAATATAGCACAAACTCCAAATATCAAATCAATTAAAGTCATCTTCTTGGGTATATACTCGTAAAAGAGGATGGTGAGACCATCTTTATGCACGCTTTGCTGAAAATGTTCTAAAAAATATATGACCTTTTTGTTGTATATTCTCTAGTTGAAAAGAGACAGCGGTAAAGGTGACAATGGAAAACAGTAGACCAGTTCTATTTTCAAAACAAGAAATGCAGATGCATCGAAGCTAGGAAAAACTACTTTTCTCTTGTAAAACATACTAATGCAGCACGAACCACTGCATTTTACCTGAAAAGGGAAAAAGAAAAAGAAAAAAATAACACAAATGTATTAAAAGTTAACCTCTATTTTACCTGGGGACAAAAACATCTTTCACAGTTGATATATACATGTTTTTGCTTCTTGTAGTGGTGTTACCAGTGATAAAGACTGTATGGGAGATATACATGGCCATTTCTGTAGTTTGTATATGTTGGGTATTATAGGTCACATAACTAAATTTGTTCTAATCTAAGTTTTACACAAAACTCAAAAGAGACTTGGCGAGAAAATTATAATTGTGGTTGGAGGACTTCACCAAATAATTAATTTTGCTTGTACATTAATGATTAGTGGAAAGAACATATATATTTTGCTTGTACATTAATGCGTTGTGGAAAGAAAATATATAGGCTGGTGATGTGAATTTTTTGAAATAAAATGAAAAGAAATGTTAAATATTATTCAATCACTAAAACAAACAAATAAGAAAAAAATCGTACAATTATGTACATGGCGTTCAAATTGATGATAGAATCCTCACGGATCTTTATCTACATGTAAATGTATACATATGAATAGACATTGAGAAAAATATTATATATATTCACATACATAACACAGCGTTACTGCTAGCAGTTTACATATTTCCATTATTCATCATATTTGTAGTAACAAAATGTCACACATAGTGCGTATAAACTTTCAGATGAATTTGCAGCCTTTCTAATGTAAAGGTACAGATAATTCATTCATTTGTTTGAAGATATTAGAATAGCAAGCCCTAATTCAACTAAGGAACATCAGTACAGACACAGTGACAGGTAATTAAATGCCTCAGTTATTCAAAATGGAAACCTTCGATACTGAACGCATGCTGTCATCATAAAGAACAGCTATTGTAATTCTTAAGCATAAAACAAATGAAACACATTCTCCTTTCATATGACTGCACCAACGGAGTTCAAACAAATATTCAACAATCCCCCCAAAAGATGTGTGACTGTGTGGGATTGTGTGAGAGAGAGAAAGAGAGAGATTATCAACATGAACATGCATGACCATAAAACAATATAATGTTTTCTATGCTTCTCAATAATTAAATACATACCCCAAACAAGAACATAGTAGAGCAAACAAATTAAATAACCAGGTTAAGTTTACTAAGTGTACATGAAGAAACCCACATAGCAGAAAGCTTGAAAACTCGAATGATTTGCTTGATCTAGCAAGCAGTCGGACCGAGAGGCTTGATTCCCCGAAAGAGACAAAAGATTAGAGAGAAATGGCCATGAAGATGAAGAGATTGACCCAATACTCAGAAAAATGTTGTTAAGTTATAAGTAGGGATTTTGAGTGAGAAAATCTCCTTCTGTGTAATCTTCATCTTCAAGATCAGTATCATCATCCTTAATGGTTGTTTGGGGGAGAGGGTGATAGGGTTGGTGGAGGACAAGGAAAGGGGTAGGTTCGAGGGTGTAATGATGGTGGTGGAGAGTTATAGGGAAGAACAAAGAGGGCATGATGATTGCTGTTGGGTGCTGCTGTTGAAAGCATGGAGAAAAATCCAAGGTCTCGCCTGCCATCTCTCTCTCTCTCTCTCTCTCTCTCTCTCTCTCTCTTCCTTTGAAAATTATAACCAAATACATGATGATACCTTTTTATTCTCTAGGGCTATGTAGATAGACACCAAAATAAGAGTAGCGTTTGATGGAAGTGGAATTTGTATATGGATTAAATTTCTCTCTTCTCTCAAAAACAAATTTTCCCATTGATAAATGGCCAAAATATGTATTCAAAGATTATTTTATAGGTAAATTTGAAAGTAAATATGGGGAATTAAACACACCAAAATATCTAGCAAAAGGTTAAAAGTGCCGAAAAAAGTTATGGTTCACTAACAACTTATACAAAGAATGTGTTTGGTGTATATTTTTAGTGTAAAATGTTGGTACATCATCCTTGATATTTTTTTACCCATTTACAAGTGGCATTCAACCACAAATGGTGCAAGTTGAAACTTTTACCGATAGTATCTCATAATTCGATATATTATCATATTAAACTCCCCAATTGGAATAGTAAGTTTGAAAATTTATAATTCATACCTAAAATTGTATGATGGTAAGAGTTGAATTTGTTGAGATGTATGAGAATTGATAGAAGCCTGCGAAGAATAAACTTTTTTGGAAAGAATTTAACATTATGAAGCAATAAACAATCTTTCGCAGCAATATTTACAAAAAATCTACCCGGCCATTATGCAAGGGTGGAACTAGGGGTGGACACATCAGGGTTGTAGCCCACCCCTAAAAAAAAAATTTAGTAGCCATTCTCTTACCCAATTCAACACCCAACTCAGCACACTTAATCCCACCCCAAAATAATACACTTGATTTTGAGACATGGGTATTAAACAATGTTAATGGGCCAAAATTTTAGTAGTGATTTTGTTGTTGATTGGAATGGTTTTGGTTTGAACAAACATGAAATCGAGATTGGTATTCCGAGAGTCTAGTTGGTATTTTGATGATGAAATAATAAATGTATAGAAGTTTTTGTGAGACTTTCTCCAACAATGTTATCAATTTGGCAACCAACTTTGGTTGTGGGCATACAAATTACAAATTCATAAAATTTGGCACGCTAATTTCCTTCAATCAAGGGTCCTTTTGGTTACGAATAAAATATTTTGACTCGTGAAAAGTAAAGTGATAAAATAAACTTTTACATATTCGAAATTTATGGTCCATTTGATTGACGTGGATTTCTTTTTCTATGAAAAATAGTTATTTCACTTCATTTTATTTTTATTTTTTTGGTGTTTGATTTCAAATACATTATGCAAAATCAATAGTTACATATAGTTAAAGTACTTCATAGTTTGAATATTTCACCAAAAAAAAATAATAAATGAAATTTTATAAAAGTAAGATCAAACTATTCCCATATTAATTTTCCAACTTTTGATAAAAATGAACTATATTTCAATATTTTTCTAACTATGTAATGAAACACGCCCAAAAAGTTTTGTTTGTTTGAAAATGTAAATAAGTGCAAACACCATAATTACACAATTTTAAACAAAAATAGTTAATGGTATCCAACCCCACGAAGATGAAATTATATTTTACTATTTTATTTTTTATCATGCTAAAAAGTATTTCTTCTCAAACCAAGCGGATGATCAATTTGTTATTAGTTATGAGGTTATTATAATATTAATCCCCCCTCCAACGAATCTTGACTCCTCCCTTGCCATTAAGAGATATCTCAATAGAGCATAGTTATTAGGTTTTACAAATTTATACTCTTGATAAGAGCATCCACAATGGTGGATGCTCATAATTTGTAAATCTACAAAATCAAAAAGTGAATTTGCCTTTCATCTGAAGGAAACTCCACAATGGTGGAGCAGCCATAATTTGCAAGTTTAGCTCTTACGAACATCTGTTGTTCGTAGGAAATAATAAAAATATTTCTTACAAACAACAGAAGTTCGTATGAATTTTAACAAATATTTGTTAATCGTATTAATTGAAAATAATGTTTTTACGAACTACATTAGTTCGTAGCAATTCTTACGAACTTCCGTAATTCGTAGAAACGTTTACAGAATTTGTAGGTGTTCTCTATATTTAGAGAACGACTACAAATCTAACTACATAATCTCTCACTTTTTGCTTACCACGGTAGACATTACAATTTGTAAAACTACAAATTTTTATTTCTTTCTCCCCCATTGTAAATGCTCTAAGAAGTGCTCCAAGTGTATAGATTCGACCTCAAATAATTAGGACAAAAAAAAAAAAGAGGCTAAATTGAGTCTTTGAGTTGAGTCGAGAAGTATGCGACTTAAACTCTTAAAGTCAATTACTAATATATCCTTTAATTGCATGTATAAAAATTGCGTTAGTACCACTGGTTCAGTGTAATATGATTGGATGAGGAAACTTAAGGCTGTAAAGGGACTCTAGTTGTTTAATCTCTCAACTCAACTCTAGATGTTTAGCCTCTATTTTATATGTTTGCGTTTGTTTTTCTTTTGGCAACAGTAAAAGGCTGTTTGTGACTGTATATGGCGAATAGATGGAATGCTGATGCTTTATTGGATTTAGGTAAAGAGAGAATTTGCCAGACACAACTAGTAAGAACTAGAGAATGACAGAGGAATCATTTAAATCTAGAATGACAGAAGGATATCGAGCATCAAAACATGACAGACAGAGAGAGAGAGAGCATGTGCCCTTGTGATTCTATTGGCCAGCCAACGGCTAAAAGGGTTTTAGGTATTAGAGAATTGGAGACATTACTGTAGAATGAAATAATGCATAGCTAACATATTTAAACATCAAAGGATTAAAGTTCCAATTGACCCGCGAGCCTACTTCGAACTGCTCCGTCATTCGATGCTTAATCAATCTATAAAATCAATACGTAATTATACTCATCTAAAATTACTTTTCATTTTTTTTGTAATTATACTCATCTATGCTTATGTTGATTTGAGATTTAGGTTAATTATACTTTTATATATTGAACTTTGTCTTCAATTTCATTTCAACACTCCTATTTTCATTTTTTAGATTAACTCCCTCAACTTATTAAAACTGTCTAAGTTCCCCATAAATCCAATAGTGTTAACTATATGTAAGAAAATATGGTCACATCACATGCATGGCACATGATGATATTTTTTTTTATCTAATCCGATATAAAATGATTATTTAGTAAATAAATATCACTTCTAAAGGTAAAAGGATAAAAACTCACTCTAACCTATATTTTCACACTTTTCGCAGTCAAATAAAAATAAAAAAATTGGAAAATCTTTGAATGCCCTCTCTCAAATCGATTTACTAGAAATCAATATCCAACTCCAAGTTGGAAATTGAACACAAAATTGATATGATGCATATACCTAAAACACATTCGATTTTTATTGAAGAAAAATTGGTTTGATATGGCCCACAAAGCATGGCAGGTGTCATAGACGTACCGGAATTGCCCTGGACCTAACCGACCATCGAATTAACATGGTAGAATAAGTTTAGATCACTCCAAACTTGTGTGGATAATGATCAACATCTTCTCCAGCATTGCAGTCCTACATTAGTTAGCTCAACAACAACTCAGAGGATAGACTCGAAGAGAGGCCGATTAGAGTAAAATTCATCCACTAAGCAAGACTTTATATTTGTATAAATACACATGAATAATCTATAAAGCCTGTACTCATAGTTTAAACTCTCCCAGCTCGCAACCCTAACACTCAAGGATGTTCTTTTGATATTACACTACATCCCTTCTCTTCCTCATGGACTTAGGCAAGTGGAATTGCTGAATCACGTAAAATTATCAGCCTTTCAATATTTTTACATTGTATTCTAGGTTAGTTCTGGTAAACTCATTCAATTCCCTACAATTTGATGTCATTTGTGGGTGACTGTAATACCCCGTATTTTCTGTGATATTTATTTTTGGGGATTAATTGAATTAAATGTCTATTAATTGGAAATTAATCCGGATAAAAATATTAACGAGATGTGAGTTAGTATTTTATTATAATGTGTATACTTGGCATTATATGAATATTGGTAATATTGAAATTGTCGTGAGATTTAAATACGGCAATTTGGGAATTTTGCTTGACGCGTGTGACCGCCACGTCATGGTATTTTGTTATTAAATTAAAAAGTGAATTTTAGTTCCATTAACCGTATGGTCGTTTTGAGTGCGTCAACGCGTCCGGAAGGGTCGAGATAGTCAGAAAACACTAGCCGGAAGTTTAGTTTGGGTCCCGGGGTATTTGTGGGCCATACCGGCATCAAAAAGGGTATTTTGGTACATTGCATTTTTGGGAATTAAAAAGTGACGAAAATAGAGATTTCAATCTGACTATTTCCTCAACCCACTTAACCCACTAACCACACTATATGCCATTATGGGCTACGGGAGAAGTTGATATATCATTCCAACTTCCAAAAACAATTACACACCTCCATACTCCATTATCTTCAACCTTGGAAAAAGCTTGAGAGAGAGAGAGAAGGAAACCTTGAGAAGAGCTTGAGAGAGAGAGAGAGGGAAGAGAATTCTGCAGAAAAACAGAGGAAGGACAACCTAACTTCAAGATTCTACACCAAATTCTGAGATAAATTAAGGCAAGTGATTTAAACTCTTTTGATTCAAGATATGTTTCCATGTTTAGGAATTTTCGAAATTGATTTTTGGAGATAAATTAGACCCATGAATTGAAAGTTAAAGGCCATGATTTATGTAGGAATTGCATGTAGTATATTCTGGACGAATTCATATGTTATAAACAGAACCTTGATGATCTAAAAGTGGAATTAGAAGAAGTTTGATGATGTTCTTGAATGGAAGAATTCTGGAAATTATTTTGATGTAGTTTTGATCTAAACTAAGCTTTTAAATGATGAATTATGGGACTTAGAATGTTAATACTGTTGTAGGATGTTATTATAATGTTAGAGTAACCTTATCTTGGAGTTTCATGCTTAAAAATGGAGTTTTGGGTCGAAACTGTAACTGCAAAACGAAGCAGTCCGTAACCATACCTGTGCAATCGATCGATCGACATTCATCAGTCGATCGATCGACCACCATCGATCGATCGAAGGCAAAGGTCGATCGATCGACCTTCCCAGAATGAATAAAGTATTTTCCCTAATTAAATTTTAATGGTGTTAACCCTTGATTAATATTATTGGAGACTTTGTGTATAGCCTTAACCTTAAGGAAGACCAGTAGGCATGATTATGAGATTGGACTTTACTTGGAATTTAATTTGAGGAATTATTCTAAATTAATGAAATTCGTTATGTGAGATAATATTTGGGTTAATAGTACAAATTTGAATAATTTGATGAAATAAGGTTTGGGGCAGAAGTAAAGACCTTACGTATAATGATGTTATATGTGGGAATTATGGGAACTTAAAAGTCTATTTGAGATAGGTTTCAAGTTTAAGAAATCACGACGTGAGACGTGTCGACTATTTAATTTATATATTACCGGGATACTTGAAATATATGAATTGGGAATAATGGTAAAATGATGTAGAATATACCCTTATTAATATTGAGATATCTAATATGTGTGAATGCTTAGTATATAACTTTATGTGTATGACATACCTACCATACTTGCTATCACGGGAGGTTTACGTTCGCTTAGGGCCTTCTTATCCTTGTGTTGCCCGGATTTAGATTATTTACCTCGATGAACATAGGTCATAGAAGGACTTATTGGGATATTAATAAGTCTGCTGATCATGGGAGCGTAGGTATGTGCGTGACCCATGTGATGGTGACTGTGTTCGCCTCCACTATTTGTGATGTTGTTATCTGAATAATTCCTGAGAGATTCGGAATGTGTGATCCTTATGTACGTGATGTACCGGGATGGATAGCAGAGTATGTATGCACCGCAGCTTAGCCTTTGGGTGCTTGTACTGTATATTTATGATGCGTTAATATACGGTTAATTGGGAAGGAATTTACTATGTTTAATTGTGAATCTAGTTATGGAAATGTTTTGAAAAGATAATAAGAGAGAGCTTTTATCAATAAATGGTTTTGTTAATTAATTGGGAATTCGAGAATTAAAGTAGAACTTTCTATTTAATTGTTAATAATGGAACTTATAACGTGAACCGAGTAGAAGTGTTAGAAACTCTTTAGATAGTTATGAGATAACACAGGAATGGGTACAGGAACGTTAGGAGTGCACAGTAGAAGAGAGGTGAGTATCTCATGTGAGAGCACGTCCTAACATGTATTTTGCATATACTGTTTTAAATGTTTTTAAAGCACTTGCAGGTTTTTAAAATATCTCCACATTCGGGCTCTGACCCGTTTGCTTTCAAATCTATCTTTTTGTAAAACCATTTTAGGTGCCTAGCCACAAGGTCACCATGCATAGGATCCTCATTCTGATGACGAGCTGTAGCTGCTTGTGGAAGCTACAGGAATTTGCTTTTAGACGCTTATACCATTTGGATTCCTTATTCAGTATTCCTCAGTTGTAGGGCATGTTGCCCAAATTCTATTAGATACATTTCCATTTCAGTTTTCAGACTTTGGCATGTATTCATTCAGTATTCAGTATTTTATTATTTACTTCAGTTGTGGGGTTATTGTTATGAGGAGTTTTTCCTCCAGATTTATTTATATCATGTGACGGTTATTTTATTTATTTCATTATAGTGAATGGTGTTATTACTCTTGCTTTAAATCGTCATTGCATGTTAATCAGACTTTAATTAAAATTTGGCAACTTACTTTTTAAATACTAGGTGGTTAGTAATAATAAAAATGTTTTCGACAGTGATGCTATTAACTGAGCCAACTTGGCGTTTTGATTTAATTTAATAAAGGAGTAGCTACCCGGTATTTAATTAGTCGGGGTGTCACAGGTGGTATCAGAGCATCAGGTTCTAGTGTCCTTTAGGATCTGAACGGCTTATTATGTTTTCCGCTGAGCTTTCTTTGATATAGAGCCCTATATTTTAGGACTGTTGTATTCTTTTGTTTATGCTACGTTCTTCAGCTATTTTAAGTTTATAACTGCGAACTTATAGACTTTATTCTTATTTCAGAATGCCTCCACGACGTGCACCGCGAGTTCCCAGGAATGCGGCGCCAGAACCACAGCCCGCACCGGTTCAAGGCATGATGAACGCCGCTGAGGTTGCAGCTATAGTAGCCCAAGCGGTAAATGCCGCCATTGCAGTAGTTCAGCAGGCACCACCTCAGGCGCCGGTTGCCGCGCCAATACAGGCAAATTCATTCCCGTCTGCTTGGGAACGTGTACGTGATGCTTTTCAGAAAGCGCATCCGCCAGATTTTGCAGGTAGCTCAGATGTGGTAGTCTCGAGCCAATGGAGGAAGGATATACAGCGGCACTTGAGGATGTATGAGTGCACGGATGTTCAGAAGCAGGTGCTAGCTACTTTCAAGCTAGTTGGATCTACATTGCAGTGGTGGGAGTCTATTACCACAGTAGAGGAGAGGGATACTCTCACGATTCAGGAATTCTGGGTACGGTTCGACCGCAAGTACTTTCCGTCAGCTGTCCATACGGAAATGAGGAGGAGATTGATGAGTCTGAGGCAGGAGGGCAAAACCGTGGCCGAGTATGAGGCCGAGTTCACTAATCTGTTGAATATCGTTCCTGATGAGATACCAACAGAGAAGAAGAAGATTGAGAAATTTACCGACGGATTGACATGGAGGATCCGTCAGCATCTGCTAGGGAACCTTTCGTTGGCCACTTATTCTGATGTGGTTAACGCTGCTTTATTACACTGCCAGGATCACCGCTTTCATATGGCCGAGGGCAAGAGATCGGGAGAGTCTAGCCATCAGGGCAGGACTGGAGGACATGGTGCCGGTGGGGCACAATCTTTTTAGGGGCAGAGACAGGTAGAGCAGGGTTCTCAGCAGGGGGATCATAAGAGGTTCCATTCAGGAGGTTTCAGGAACGGTCAGGGAGGATTTCGGAATAGCCAGTAGGGTCATAACGGCCATCAGGGCCAGCAGAGTCAAAATGGTCAACATCAGCAGTTTCAGCAGGGCCAGCAGGGCCAAGGGAGGAACGGCAACGGCCACCAGGGCCGGGGACAGCAAGGGCAGAGAGGAGGGAACTTCCCAGGGAAGTGTTTCGTTTGTGGCAAGACTGGCCATAAACGCCAGGACTGTCCTGATAAGGGCAGGGCACAGCAGCAGCAGCAGGGAGCTCGCCAGGAGCCACAGAGGCCTATGTTTCCCGCCGCTCTTCCCGCACCGCCACAGATGGCAGCATTGCCACCCATTCCAGCAGTTCCGGCTCAGCAGGGACAACTACAGTATGGACGTGTCTACAACGTCCACCAGGCAGCAGTCCCACAGGCACCGCCTGCGATTGAGGGTACGTTTTCTATCCATGGCACTATGGGTCGGGTACTGTTTGATACGGGGGCTACACATTGTTTTATAGCTACGCATTTCGCGAAGGCTTTAGGGTTGTTAGCCACGGCAGAGAGCACAGTTACGTGTGTCGACTCACCTTTGGGGAGTGGGTCGCTTATATTCTTTATATGTCGGGGAGTGGGGATAGAGATCGGTGGTTTGGTATTACCTGCGGACATGTTGGTTTTAGATATGCATGTTCACGATGTGATTATCGGTATGGATTGGCTCGCTGATTATAGAGTCATGATAGATTGCTTCGGTGGGAGCATTGTTTTTGCCATTCCGGGGCAAGAGATGTTTGTAGTGGTGATGCCTCGCCCAGAGGGAGGCTCGACCGCTCATTTATATTACATTGAGGAGGATACCTCTAAGGAGGTTGTGATTCCTTTAGATTCAATCCCAGTTGTCAGGGAGTATTCTGATGTGTTTCAGGAGATACCAGGCCTACCCCCCAGTCGAGAGATAGATTTCGTTATAGACTTGTTACCTGATACGAGACCTATAGCACGCGCACCATACCGTATGGCTCCAGCTGAGATGAGGGATTTACGGGATCAGATTGAGCAGTTATTGGGTCAGGGGTTTATTCGGAGGAGTACTTCACCTTGGGGTGCCCCTGTGTTGTTCGTGAAGAAGAGAGATGGTTCACTGAGATTGTGTGTGGACTACCGGGAGTTAAACAAGGTCACGATACGGAACAAATATCCGTTGCCTCGAATCGATGACCTATTTGACCAGTTGAGAGGAGCTTCTTACTTCTCAAAGATTGATTTACGATCCGGTTACCATCAGTTGCGTATCAGGGAGGAGGACGTCTTGAAGACTGCGTTCTTATCGAGATATGGTTCCTACGAGTTTCGGGTTATGCCATTTGGTTTGACCAACGCTCCAGCAGCATTTATGGACTTGATGAATAGGGTGTTCAGGGATTACCTAGACCAGTTTGTCATTGTCTTCATCGATGATATTTTGGTTTACTCCCAGACAGAGGAGGAGCATGCCGAGCACTTGAGACTAGTTTTGGAGACACTGCGCCAGAATGAGTTGTATGCAAAATATGAGAAGTGCGGGTTTTGGCTGAAGGAGGTTCAATTTTTGGGGCATATTATTTTCGACCAGGGAATATCGGTTGATCCGGGGAAGGTATCCGCGGTGAGGGAGTGGGGACAGCCCACGACACCGACAGAGATCCGTAGTTTCTTGGGCCTAGCAGGATACTACAGGAGGTTTATTCGAGGTTTCTCCACGATAGCGGGTCCCATGACACATCTTACCCGAAAAGGTGTGCCGTTCATTTGGAGTGATTCCTGTCAGTTGGCATTTGATGAGTTGAAAGACAAGCTAACCTCAGCACCTGTATTAGCATTGCCAAGACCGGGAGTTGAGTATCTTGTTTACACCGATGCGTCCTTACAAGGACTTGGCGGTGTACTGCAGCAGGAGAGTCAGGCCATAGCTTATGCTTCCCGTAAGCTTAAGCCTCACGAGAAGAATTACCCTACCCACGACTTGGAGTTAGCGGCAGTGGTATTTGCCCTTCGTATTTGGAGACACTACCTGTTGGGGGAGAAATTTCGATTGTTCACGGATCACAAGTCCCTACAGTATCTATTCACGCAGAAGGAGTTGAATATGCGGCAGCGGAGGTGGCTTGAATTCGTGAAATATTATCAGTTCGATATCCAGTATCACCCGGGGAAGGCTAACGTGGTGGCAGACGCGTTGAGCCGTAGACCGGTAGATGAGGTGGCAGATGTGTGGAAGGCCAAGTTGAAGGAATTGGGACACCAGGATGCAGTGGCCCGATCATTCATGTCTGTGATGACTGTTACACCGCAGATTATCACGAAGGTGGTGAAGGCACAGGCAAATGACTCGTTCTGTCAGGATCAGATAGTTCGATTATTAGCAGAGGGAGCCGAATCCTATACCGTTAGCTCAGACGGGGGATTACGCTTCAATGGGAGATTGGTAGTTCCGGATGGGGAGGAATTGCGACATGAGGTGATGGCAGAGTCGCACGGCTCACGGTTCGCGGTACATCCCGTAGGGGACAAAATGTACCAAGATATGAGACGCCAGTATTGGTGGAGTGTGATGAAGAGAGATATTGCCGAGTTTGTCTCAAAATGCGCCACTTGTCAGCTCGTAAAAGTGGATCATCAGAGACCGGCAGGACTTCTACAGCCTTTAGAGGTCCCGATGTGGATTTGGGAGAGCATCTCTATGGACTTTATCACGGGGTTGCCTACGTCGCAGAGAGGTCACGACTCCATTTGGGTGATTGTAGACAGGTTGTCAAAAGTCGCTCATTTTCTACCCGTACGGACAGACTACACTGCGGGACAGTATGCCCAGCTCTTTATTGCAGAGATAGTGAGACTTCACGGTGTGCCCTTAAATATCGTGTCGGACCGAGACAAGATATTCGTTTCACGGTTTTGGGAGAGTTTTCAGCAGGCCATGGGCACGGAGTTGAGGTTGAGTACAGCGTACCACCCGCAGACCGACGGGCAGACCGAGCGCAGAAATCAGATGTTGGAGGACATGCTACGTATGTGCACCATTGACTTTGAGGGAGGATGGGAGCAGTATCTTCCACTGGTGGAGTTTGCCTACAACAACTCCTATCAGTTCACCATTGGCATGGCTCCATTTGAGGCATTGTACGGTAGACCTTGTCGTTCCCCAGCATGTTGGTTGGAGGTGGGGGACAACAAACTACTTGGGCCGGAAGTGATTCAGGATACTTCGGCAAGGATAGAATTGATTCGCAGTCGCATTCGGGTGGCTCAGGACAGACATAAGAGTTATGCTGATGCGAAGAGATTCTTCAGAGAGTTCCAAGTGGGGGACCAGGTTTTGCTCAGAGTATCTCCTATGAAGGGGATTATTCGTTTCGGGAAGAAAGGGAAGTTGGCACCGAGATATGTGGGACCATTTCCTATTATTGAGCGGATTGGACCGGTTGCGTATAGTCTTGGGTTACCGGAGCATTTACATCGGATTCATGATGTGTTTCATATTTCCTCGCTTAGGAAATACCTTAGAGATAATTTGGCTCATTCTCTCATTGCTGTGGAGGACATAGATCTCCAGCCGGATAGCTCCTACGAGGAAGGGCCTATTGCTATTCTAGACCGAAGTGAGCGGAAACTGGGGTCAAAGATAGTTCCGTTAGTGCGTGTTCATTGGCGACATCATAATGTCGAGGAGTCCACATGGGAGCGCGAGGAGGAGATGCGCGAACGTTATCCAGAGTTATTCTTACCAGGTACTTTCTAGTTCCGAATTTCGGGACGAAATTCAGTTATTAGGGGAGAAGTATGTAATACCCCGTATTTTCTGTGATATTTATTTTTGGGGATTAATTGAATTAAATGTCTATTAATTGGAAATTAATTCGGATAAAAATATTAACGAGATGTGAGTTAGTATTTTATTATAATGTGTATACTTGGCATTATATGAATATTGGTAATATTGAAATTGTCGTGAGATTTAAATACGGCAATTTGGGAATTTTGCTTGACGCGTGTGACCGCCACGTCATAGTATTTTGTTATTAAATTAAAAGTTGAATTTTAGTTTCATTAACCATATGGTCATTTTGAGTGCGCCAACGCGTCCGGAAGGGTCGAGATAATCAGAAAACACTAGCCGAAAGTTTAGTTTGGGTCCCGGGGTATTTGTGGGCCATACCGGCATCAAAAAGGGTATTTTGGTAAATTGCATTTTTGGGAATTAAAAAGTGACGAAAATAGAGATTTCAATCTGACTATTTCCTCAACCCACTTAACCCACTAACCACACTATATGCCATTATGGGCTACGGGAGAAGTTGATATATCATTCCAACTTCCAAAAACCATTACACACCTCCATACTCCATTATCTTCAACCTTGGAAAAAGCTTGAGAGAGAGAGAGAAGGAAACCTTGAGAAGAGCTTGAGAGAGAGAGAGAGGGAAGAGAATTCTGCAGAAAAACAGAGGAAGGACAACCTAACTTCAAGATTCTACACCAAATTCTGAGATAAATTAAGGCAAGTGATTTAAACTCTTTTGATTCAAGATATGTTTCCATGTTTAGGAATTTTCGAAATTGATTTTTGGAGATAAATTAGACCCATGAATTGAAAGTTAAAGGCCATGATTTATGTAGGAATTGCATGTAGTATATTCTGGACGAATTCATATGTTATAAACAGAACCTTGATGATCTAAAAGTGGAATTAGAAGAAGTTTGATGATGTTCTTGAATGGAAGAATTCTGGAAATTATTTTGATGTAGTTTTGATCTAAACTAAGCTTTTAAATGATGAATTATGGGACTTAGAATGTTAATACTGTTGTAGGATGTTAGTATAATGTTAGAGTAACCTTATCTTGGAGTTTCATGCTTAAAAATGGAGTTTTGGGTCGAAACTGTAACTGCAAAACGAAGCAGTCCGTAACCATACCTGTGCAATCGATCGATCGACATTCATCAGTCGATCGATCGACCACCATCGATCGATCGACCTTCCCAGAATGAATAAAGTATTTTCCCTAATTAAATTTTAATGGTGTTAACCCTTGATTAATATTATTGGAGACTTTGTGCATAGCCTTAACCTTAAGGAAGACCAGTAGGCATGATTATGAGATTGGACTTTACTTGGAATTTAATTTGAGGAATTATTCTAAATTAATGAAATTCGTTATGTGAGATAATATTTGGGTTAACAGTACAAATTTGAATAATTTGATGAAATAAGGTTTGGGGCAGAAGTAAAGACCTTAGGTATAAAGATGTTATATGTGGGAATTATGGGAACTTAAAAGTCTATTTGAGATAGGTTTCAAGTTTAAGAAATCACGACGTGAGACGTGTCGACTATTTAATTTATATATTACCGGGATACTTGAAATATATGAATTGGGAATAATGGTAAAATGATGTAGAATATACCCTTATTAATATTGAGATATCTAAGATGTGTGAATGCATAGTATATAACTTTATGTGTATGACATACCTACCATACTTGCTATCACGGGAGGTTTACGTTCGCTTAGGGCCTTCTTATCCTTGTGTTGCCCGGATTTAGATTGTTTACCTCGATGAACATAGGTCATAGAAGGACTTATTGGGATATTAATAAGTCTGCTGATCATGGGAGCGTAGGTATGTGCGTGACCCGTGTGATGGTGACTGTGTTCGCCTCCACTATTTGTGATGTTGTTATCTGAACAATTCCTGAGAGATTCGGAATGTGTGATCCTTATGTACGTGATGTACCGGGATGGATAGCAGAGTATGTATGCACCGCAGCTTAGCCTTTGGGTGCTTGTACTGTATATTTATGATGCGTTAATATACGGTTAATTGGGAAGGAATTTACTATGTTTTATTGTGAATCTAGTTATGGAAATGTTTTGAAAAGATAATAAGAGAGAGCTTTTATCAATAAATGGTTTTGTTAATTAATTGGGAATTCGAGAATTAAAGTAGAACTTTCTATTTAATTGTTAATAATGGAACTTATAACGTGAACCGAGTAGAAGTGTTAGAAACTCTTTAGATAGTTATGAGATAACACAGGAATGGGTACAGGAACGTTAGGAGTGCATAGTAGAAGAGAGGTGAGTATCTCATGTGAGAGCACGTCCTAACATGTATTTTGCATATACTGTTTTAAATATTTTTAAAGCACTTGCAGGTTTTTAAAATATCTCCACATTCGGGCTCTGACCCGTTTGCTTTCAAATCTATCTTTTTGTAAAACCATTTTAGGTGCCCAGCCACAAGGTCACCATGCATAGGATCCTCATTCTGATGACGAGCTGTAGCTGCTTGTGGAAGCTACAAGGATTTGATTTTAGACGCTTATACCATTTGGATTCCTTATTCAGTATTCCTCAGTTGTAGGGCATGTTGCCCAAATTCTATTAGATACATTTCCATTTCAGTTTTCAGACTTTGGCATGTATTCATTCAGTATTCAGTATTTTATTATTTACTTCAGTTGTGGAGTTATTGTTATGAGGAGTTTTTCCTCCAGATTTATTTATATCATGTGACGGTTATTTTATTTATTTCATTATAGTGAATGGTGTTATTACTCTTGCTTTAAATCGTCATTGCATGTTAATCAGACTTTAATTAAAATTTGGCAACTTACTTTTTAAATCATAGGTGGTTAGTAATAATAAAAATGTTTTCGACAGTGATGCTATTAACTGAGCCAACTTGGCGTTTTGATTTAATTTAATAAAGGAGTAGCTACCCGGTATTTAATTAGTCGGGATGTCACAGTGACCTCGGTCCCGATCACTTAATTTGCCAAAATTTTCCAACATGAGTTTGAGAAGACATGTACTCGAACCCGAAATGGAGTGAATATATCCAAATTTCAATAATCGTCATAATTGAGACAATATTTTCCTTTTGATTTATTATGAGCAAAGATAACACAGCCAAAGTATATGTGACAAAATATTGCACAAATTATATTGCACTAAATTTTTAACTTTGGCATAGGTGATTAATCTAAATGTGGAATAAGTACAACAATCACACACCTCCAAGTCGTATAATAAAAAAAACCACACGTGGAAAAAAAATCTGGTTGAATTAAATAACAAATGCACTATGGTAGAGTTTTACAAATAGAAACTAACGACTTACAATCACACAACGCACTAATTGACTATCCATTCTTTCGAATCATATTCATCGTAGAAGGCGCCAATACATAGAGAACGCTACACAACCTTAATCGATTTTGTCCTTGACGAATATTTTCAAATCTTTATCTCGAAATAAAAATCTTTTCACTACAAGAATTTGCACCATTCGCAACAATATTTAGCAACACAAGCTATTTTTGTTGCCAAAGATACCCTTTTGGCAACACAATCTTAATTATGTTGCCAAAAGATCATTTTACACTGTACTTTTGACAACATAAAATAAAGCGTATTGTCAAAAGTTAAAATTTCAAGTGGAATACTAGTAGAGTGAGGGAGGAAAATTATTTGAAGTTTTAGCAACATTGTGTGGTGTTGCCAAAAGTGGAATAAGTTTTTGCAACATAACCTCGTTTTGACAAAAGCGAGGGACTTTGGGCAACAAGAAGTCTTGGATGCCAAAAGTATTTTTTATATAATTTAAATATTTAAAATACATTAAAATCTTAATAAACAAAAACCTAAACTAAACCCCTGCTTTCCCTTTCTCTCGCTTTCCCTCGCTCTCTCGAAGACCTCTGCTCCTCATCTCAACACCACCGCCCGACCACCATAACAGTACCTCATCTCTACTCCACCGCCCGACCACCGTAGTAGGTTCCTCTATGACCTCCACTCCTCACACACGCACACGCACACAATAGAACACACGCACGCACGCACGCACACACACTTCAATTTTTGCATATTTGCTTCAATCGAAAATGTGTTATTATTGTTTTGTTACTTTTTACTTGGATACTTTGTGTACTTGTCATTTTCCATAAATTTGTAAGGAGTATGGAGGTCGGGTCAAGGCCGGGATTGGAATGGGTATGGAGGTCTGGTCAAGGCAGCGAAGTTGGGTTTTCAGGTCAGAATTTGGGTTGTGGCAGGGGGTTGCCAGGGTCACGGGTCAATGGCTGGATTTTGTGTAGGACGGTGGGTTTGGGTTCTATCGAGGTTAGGAAGTAGATTCGTGTTTGGGTAGGTCCGGAGTTGGATCTCGGGTTAGTGGAGGTTGGTTTGATTTGGAGGTTTGTTGGTGGATGGAGGTTGGCCGGCGAATTTTGAAGTGGGTTGCCGGATTTTGGATTGGGATGTGGCCGAAGATGGTTTAGGGTTGCTTTCGGATGGGTTAGGAGTCGGATTTTGGGGAGGGTCAGCTGGATAGAGTAGTTTTGGTGTTTATGGAAGATGCTAAAGTTTTTTTTTTTTTTATAATTTAGTTTTTTCTTACATTTTGTGTGGGCTTCCTGAGTGAAGGTATGATGCGTAAGGGTCATGATTTGAAAGCATGTTTGTATATGTGAAGTTGTGTTTTGGGTATGTCTAGGTCAATAGTAATGAATCTAAATTATACATCAATATGTATACATGTTCATGGAAGTTAACGATTTGTTTGTGTTGAGGTTATTTTTTCATTGAATCTAAATTATACATGAATATGTATACATTTATTTATTATTGAATTTGTTTTTTACATTTTTATCAGATCTTACGATACAATTCTCAATTCATAAAGTTCTCAATTTACGATACGATTCGAGAAAAATAATTATAATAATATGGCGTAGTTTATGGATTTGTATATAATGAACACAAGTAACTCTAATTTCTGAAATAATATAGGTTATTTAGGCATTAGGAAATGTTTTTGGTGACTCACGGAAATGTCATCATCTTGTTCTTGGCGATGGGGCTCTGATGCCATTGCTGGCACAATTCAACGAGCATGCGAAGCTTTTTATGTTAAGGAATGCCACCTGGACGTTGTTCATGTTTAGAGCTATGTTCATGTTTCGTCATTAAAATGACACTAGTAGTGATGCAAATTTGTGTCAGAGTTCACTTTCACGGTTCTTGGATAGAAAAGTAATTGACTGCAAAATAAACAAATTAAATCAGGTTCCTAAGTCTAATAAGGCCTTAGTGGAGTACCCAATTCTAAAATTCCCAAATTCTTATAGATAGGTTATTAAGTTATTAAGTGCTCCTAAATTTTTCTTTTATGCTTTCTAAGTTTAGAAAGTTTTCTCTGAAATAGAAAAATAGAAAAAAGGTTGGTTGGGTAAAGTTTCATCTCTAGCGTGGTTTAGATATTGTAATTACTACTAGAATCAAGTAAGTGGTTGATTCAATTTAGTTGTTCCTGAACTAATGATTCAATTTAGTGGTGGTTCCTAGTTGTACAATTGCAAAAGGTTTTGTGATTAGCCGTCTAACAGGGTATATGGCGTGTTAACGCTTCAATAAAGCACAACGATCACTGCTTTACATGCATTGCATATAAATTATAAATTGTTATTATCTTTTGAAGTTGGATTGATAATAATTTATTTTGTTTTTTGTGTAGAATGAAAATGAATTTGCAACACATGGAAAAGTTAATGGATACGGAAGAGCCAGGTATGTAGCTACTCGGATACTAATTTGAGTTTATGTTATGATATTCAGTTTTTATTTTGACGTCCAAGATAGGCTTATTTGATGAACTTTTAAACGTTCTACTATATTTTTACACTTGTACGATGTTTATGGTTGTGCGAGCTTGTATATACTATTTTTAGATGTTAAATCTGTGGAAGGGATTTATTGGTGGTTTGGTTGCGAATTTTGTTGTTGTTGTTGGGTTTATTTTAATGTTAAAACAAGTTGGATTTCATGAATAAATAAAGAAAATTTTGCCGAAATTTTATGAAATAAATAAGTGTTCTAAATTGATTAAGTCGAACACAAAGCATTTGAAAATCGAGCATTGGTGGATGAAAATGTAAAAAAACTAATAAACATACAAGAATGAGGCATGCGTAGTCAAGGCACTCCCGCTTTGAGCATACGACGTAAATTTGTCAAACGTTAGACTTAGGCATAAAAACATACTTTTATAGGGTGAAAATGTAAAAACAACCATAAAACGGTGTCGTAAGAGGCACGAACACCTCGTAGGGGACCAATGTAACACGTAGGAATCAACCGCACAGTCACTTGACTTTCGGTTTGAGTGGACAACGTAAATTTGTAACAATTTAGACTTAAGCATAAAAATATATCATCAAAGGGTGAAAACAAAAACTAACCACAAAACGGTCCCGCAAGATGCACGAACACCTCGCACGGGACCAATGTAACTCGTAGGAATTAACTGCGTAGTCACGTGACTCCCGGTTTGAGTGTACGACGTACATTTGTAAAAAGTTAGACTTAAGCATAAAAACATGCCATCAAAGGGTGAAAATGTAAAACAACCACAAAACGGTCCCATAAGAGGCACGAACACCTCGCACGGGACCAAGGTAACTAGTAGGAAGTGATTGTGTAGTCACGTGACTCCCGGTTTGAGTGTACAGCTGAATTTATAAAAAGTTAGACTTAAGCATAAAAACATGCCATAAAATGGTGAAAAGTAAAATAACCACAAAATGGTCCCGTAAGAGGCACCAACACCTCGCACAGGACCAATGCAACTTGTAGGAACCAACCGCGTAGTCACGTAACTCCCGGTTTGAGTGTACGACCTAAATTTGAAAAAAGTTAGACTTATGCATAAAATCATGCCTTTAAAGAATGAAAGCGTAAAACAACCACAAAACGGTCCCGTAATAGTCACAAACACCTCACACGGGACCAATTTAACTCATAGGAACTGACCTTGTTGTCACGGCACTCCCGGTTTGAGTGTACGACGTAAATTTGTAAAACGTTAGACTTAAGCATAAAAACATGCCATTAAAGGGAGAAAATGTAAAACAATCACAAAATGGTACCGTAAGAGTCACGAGCACCTCGCACGGGACCAATGAAACTCGTCGGAACCGACCGCGTAGTCACGGGGCTCTTGGTATGAGAGTAAGATGTAAATTTGCAAAAAAGTTAGACTTGAGCATAAAAATATGCCATCAAAGGGTGAAAACGTAAAACAACCACAAAACGATCCCGTAAGAGGCACGAACACCTCGTACGGACCAATGTAACTCGCAGGAACCTACCGTGTAGTGACGCCACTCTCGATTTGAGTGTACAATGTGAATTTGTAAAAAGTTAGGCTTAAGCATAGAAACATGCTATCAAAGGGTGAAAATGTAAAACAACCACAAAACGGTCCCGTAAGAGGCACAAACACCTCGCACGGGACCAATGTAACTCGTAGAAATAGAGTATTCATGTGAGTCCCGATTTGAGTGCATGACCAAAATTTTCTAAAAGATAGGCTTAAGCATAGTAACATGCCTTCAAAGGGTGAAAACGCAAGACATCCACAAAACGGTCCAGAAAGAGTTACGAACACCTCACACTGGACCATTATAACTCGTAGGAACCACCCGCGTAGTCTAAGTGATCCCGGTTTGAGTGTACGACCTAAATTTGTAAAAAGTTAGACTTAAGCAAAAACCATTCCATCAAAGGGTGAAAACATAAAACAGTCACAAAACGGTCCCGTAAAATGCAAAAACACCTCGCACGGGACCAATACAACTAGTAGGAACCCACCGCGTAGTCAAGTGACTCCCGATTTCAGTGTACGATCTAAATTTGCAAAAAAATAGTCTTAAGCATAAAAACGTGCCATCTATAGGTGAAAACATAAAACAATCACAAAACAGTCCCGTAAGAGGCATGAACACCTCGCACGGGACCAATGTAACACGTAGGAATTGACTGCATTATCACGTGACTCCCGGTTTGAGTTTACGACGTAAATTTGCAAAATATTAGACTAAAGCATAAAAACTAACCCTCAAAGGGTGAAAACGTAAAACAATCACAAAACGGTCCCGTAAGGGGCATGGACATCTCGCACGGAACCAATGTAACTCGTAGGAATTGAGTAGTCATGTGAGTCCCGGTTTGAATGTACGACCTAAATTTTCAAAAAGATAGACTTAAGCATAGTAACATGCCTTCAAAGGGTGAAAACGCAAAACCGCCACAAAATGGTCCCGAAAGAGTCATGAAAACCTCACACGGGACCATTGTAACTCGTAGAAACCAACCACGTAGTCTCAGTGCTCCCGATTTGAGCGTATGACTTAAATTTGCAAAAAGTTAGACTTAAGAATAAAAGCATTCCATCAAAGGGTGAAAACCTAAAACAGTCACAAAACGATCCCGTAAGATGCAGAAACACATCGTACGGGACCAATGTAACTAGTAGGAGCCGACCGCGTAGTCAAGTGACTCCCGATTTCAGTGTACGATCTAAATTTGCAAAAAAATAGTCTTAAGCATAAAAACGTGCCATCTATAGGTGAAAACATAAAACAATCACAAAACAGTCCCGTAAGAGGCATGAACACCTCGCACGGGACCAATGTAACACGTAGGAATTGACTGCATTATCACGTGACTCCCGGTTTGAGTTTACGACGTAAATTTGCAAAATATTAGACTAAAGCATAAAAACTAACCCTCAAAGGGTGAAAACGTAAAACAATCACAAAACGGTCCCGTAAGGGGCATGGACATCTCGCACGGAACCAATGTAACTCGTAGGAATTGAGTAGTCATGTGAGTCCCGGTTTGAATGTACGACCTAAATTTTCAAAAAGATAGACTTAAGCATAGTAACATGCCTTCAAAGGGTGAAAACGCAAAACCTCCACAAAATGGTCCCGAAAGAGTCATGAAAACCTCACACGGGACCATTGTAACTCGTAGAAACCAACCACGTAGTCTCAGTGCTCCCGATTTGAGCGTATGACTTAAATTTGCAAAAAGTTAGACTTAAGAATAAAAGCATTCCATCAAAGGGTGAAAACCTAAAACAGTCACAAAACGATCCCGTAAGATGCAGAAACACATCGTACGGGACCAATGTAACTAGTAGGAGCCGACCGCGTAGTCAAGTGACTCCCGATTTCAGTGTACGATCTAAATTTGCAAAAAAATAGTCTTAAGCATAAAAACGTGCCATCTATAGGTGAAAACATAAAACAATCACAAAACAGTCCCGTAAGAGGCATGAACACCTCGCACGGGACCAATGTAACACGTAGGAATTGACTGCGTAGTCACGTGACTCCCGGTTTGAGTTTACGACGTAAATTTACAAAATGTTAGACTTACGCATAAAAACATGCCATCAAAGGGTAAAAACTTAAAATTAACACAAAACGGTCCCGTAAGAGTCAGGAACACCTTGCATCGTAGTCATGTGACTTCCGATTTGAGTGTAGGACATAAATTTTTAAAAAGTTAGACTTAAGCATAAAAACATTCCATCAAAGAGTGAAAACGTAAATCAGCCACAAAACGGTCCCATAAGAGGCACAGACACCTCGTACATGACCAATTTAACTCGTAGGAACTGACCGCATAGTCCCGTGACTCCCGATTTGAGTGTACAATGTAAATTTTCAAAATGTTAGACTTAAGCATAAAAATATGCCATCAAAGGGTGAAGACGTAAAACAACCGCAAAACGGTTCCCTAAGAGGCACGAGCACCTGGCACGGGACCAATGTAACTCGCAGAAACTGATCGCATAGTCACGTGATTCCAGGTTTGAGTGTACTACCGAAATTTACAAAAAGTTAGAGTTAAGCATAAAAACATGCTGTCAAAGGGTAAAAACATAAAACAACAATAAAATGCTCATGTAAGAGGCAAGAACACCTCGCACGGGCCAACGTAACTCGTAGGAAGTGACTGCGTAGTCACGACTCTCCCGATTTAAGTGTACGACATAAATTTGCAAAATGTTAGACTTAAGCATAAAAACATGCCATCGAAGGGTAAAAATGTAAAATAATAACAAATCGGTCTCGTAATAGTCACGAACACCTCACACTGGACCAAAGTAACTCGTAGGAACCGACCGCGTAGTCATGGCGCTCCCGGTTTGAGTGTACGACGTAAATTTGGAAAATATTAGACTTAAGCATAAAAACATGCCATCAAAAGGTGAAAGCGAAAAACTAACACAAAACGGTCCCGTAAGAGTCACAAACACCTCGCATGGGACTAATGTAACTCGTAGGAACTGACCGCGTAGTCTTGTGACTCCCGGTTTGAGTGTACGACCTAAATTTACAAAATGATAGACTTAAGCATAAAAACATGCCATCTATGGGTGAAAACGTAAAACAACCTCAAAACGGTCTCGTAAGAGGCACGGACACCTCGTACGGGACCAATGTACTCATAGGAATCGACTGCGTAGTCTCGTGACTCCGAATTTGAGTGTACGACGTAAATTTGTAAAATATTAGACTTACGCATAAAAATATGCCATCAAAGGGTAAAAATGTAAAACTAACACAAAACGGTCTGGTAAGAGTGTTGAACACCTCGCACATGACTAATGTAACTCGTAGGAACTGATCGAGTAGTCATGTGACTTCCGGTTTGAGTGTATGACATAAATTTGTAAAAAGTTAGACTTAAGCATAAAAACATGCCATCAAAGAGTGAAAATATAAATCGGCCACAAAACGGTCCCGTAAGAGGCACGAGGAGTCACGTGACTCCCGGTTTGAGTGTACGATGTAAATTTATAAGAAGTAAGACTTAAGCATAAAAACATGACATCAAAGGGTGTAAACATAAAACAACCACAAAACAGTCCCCTAAAAGGCACGATTACCTCGCACGGGACCAATGTAACTCATAGGAACTGATCGCGTAGTCACGTGACTCCCGGTTTGAGTGTACGATCGAAATTTGTAAAAGTCAGACTTAAGCATAAAAACATGCCCACAAAGGGTGAAAATGTAAAACAGCCACATAACGGTCCCGTAAGAGTCTCGAACACCTCATACGAGACCAACGTAATTCGTACGAACTAACCGCGTAGTCACGGTGCATCCGATTTGAGTGTACGACATAAATTTGTAAAAAGTTAGACTTAAGCATAAAAACATGCTATCAATGGGTGAAAACATAAAACTTCCACAAAACGGTCCCCTAAGAGGCACGATTACCTCGCACGGGACCAATGTAACTCGTATGAATTGACTGCATCGTCACGTGACTCCCGATTTGAGTGTACGACTTAACTTTGCAAAAAGTTAGACTTGCACATAAAAACTTATCCTCAAAGGGTGAAAACGTATAACAATAACCAAACGGTTCCATAAGAGGCACGAACATCTCGCACGGAACCAATATAACTCGTTAGAACTGACCACGTAGTGAAGTGACTCTCGGTTTGAGTGTACGACCTATATTTGCAAAAAGTTAAATTTAAGCATAAAAACATGCCTTCAAAGGGTGAAAACGTAAAATAGCCATAAAACAGTCCCGTAATAGTCACGAACACCTCACACGGGACAAATGTAACTCGCAGGAACTGACCGCGTAGTCACGACGCTCCTGGTTTGAGTGTAAGGCGTAAATTTGCAAAAAGTTAGACTTAGGCACAAAATGAAATCATGCAATCAATGGGTGAAAATGTTAAACAGCCACAAAACGGTCCCGTAAGAGTTACGAACCTCCCGCACGGGACCAATGTAACTCGTAGGATCCAACCGGGTAGTTACGTGGCTCTCGGTTTGAGTGTACGACGTAAATTTGCAAAAATATAGACTTAAGAATAAAAACATGCTGTCAAAGTTGTAAGAACACAAAACGATCTCGTAAGAGGCAAGAACACCTCGTACAGGACCATTGTGACTCGTAGGAATTGACTGTGTAGCCACAAGACTACCGGTTTGAGTGTACGACGTAAATTTACAAAAAAGTTACACTTAAGCATAAAAACATGCCATCAAATGGTGAAAATGGAAAAAAAATACAAAACGGTCCCGTAAGAGTTATGAGTACCTCGCACGGGACCAATGTTACTCGTAGGAATCGACCGCATAGACACGGCGCTCTCGGTTTGAGTGTACGACGTAAATTTGTAAAATGTTAGACTTAAGCATAAAAACATGCCATGGATGGGTGAAAACATAAAACAACCACAAATTGGTCCCGTAATAGTCACGAACACCTCACAAGGGACCAAAGTAACTCGTAAGATCTGACCGCGTGGTCACGGTGCTCCCGATTTGAGTGTATGACGTAAATTTTCAAAAAATTAGACTTAAGCATAAAAAATACCATCAAAGGGTGAAAACGTAAAACAGTCATAAAATGGTCTGATAAGAGTTACGAACACCTCGCACGGGACCAAAGTAATTCGTAGGAACTGACCGCGTACTCACGGGGCTCCCGGTTTGAGTGTACGACGTAAATTTGCAAAAAGTTATACTTAAGCATAAAAACATGCCATCAAAGGGTAAAAACATAAAACAACCAAAAAATGGTCCCGTAAGAGTCCCCAACACCTCGCACATGACCAATGTAACTAGTAGGAACCGACCGCGTAGTCACGTGACTCCTTGTTTGAGTGTACGACGTGAATTTGCAAAAAGTTAAACTTAAACAAAAAAACTTGCCCTCAAAGAGTGAAAATGTAAAACAACCACAAAACGTTCCCGTAAGAGGAACAGACATCTCGCACGAAACCAACGTAACTCGTTGGAACTGACCGCGTAGTGAAGTGACTCCCAATTTGAGTGTACGACCGAAATTTGTAAAAAGTTAAACTTAAGGATAAAAACATCCCTTCAAAGGGTGAAAACGTAAAATATCCATTAAACGGTCCCGTAATAGTCACGAACACCTCACACGGGACCAATGTAACTCGTAGGAACTGATCACGTAGTCGCGACGCTCCTGATTTGAGTGTACGACGAAATTTGTAAAAAGTTAGACTTATGCATGAAAACATTCCATCAAAGTGTGAAAATGTAAATCAACCACAAAATGGTCTCGTAAGAGGTACGGACACCTCGTAAACCAATTTAACTCGTAGGGACCGACCACGTAGTCACGGTGCTCCTGGTATGAGTGTACGACATAAATTTTAAAAAAATTTAGACTTAAGTATAAAAATATGCCATCAAAGGGTGAAAACGTGAAACAGCAACAAATCGGTCTCGTAATAGTCACGGACACCTCACACGGGACCAAAGTAACTCGTAGGAACGGACCGCGTGGTCACGACGCTCCCGGTTCATGTGTACGACGTAAATTTACAAAAAGTTAGACTTAAGCATATAAACATGCCATCAAAGGGTGAAAATGTAAAACAGTCACAAAATGGTCCCGTAAGAGTCACGAACACCTCGCACGGGACCAATGTAACTCATAGGAACCGATCGCACAGTCACGGGGATCCCGATTGGAGTGTACGCCGTAAATTTGCAAAAAGTTAGACTTACGTATAAAAACATACTCTCAAAGGGTGAAAACATAAAACACCACAAAACGGTCTCGTAAGAGGCACGAACACCTCGCACGGGAATATTGTAACTCATAGGAACTGACCGCGTAGTCACGACGCTCCCGGTTTGAGTGTACGACGTAAATTTGCAAAAAGTTAGACTTAGTCATAGAATGAAAACATGCCATCAAAGGGTGAAAACGTAAAACAACCACGAAACGGTCCTGTAAGAGTAACGAACACCCCGCATGGGACCAGTGTAACACGTAAGAACCGACTGTGTAGTCACGTGGCTCCCGATTTGAGTGTAGACGTAAATTTTCAAAAAGTTAACTTATGCTTTAAAACATGCCATCAAAGGGTGAAAACGTAAAACAACCACAAAACGGTCCCGTAAGAGGCATGGACATCTCGCACGGAACCAATGTAACTCGTTGGAATTATTCACGTAGTCACGTGACTCCCGGTTTGAGTGAATGGCCGAAATTTGCAAAAAATTAGATTTAAGCATAAAAACATGCCTTCAAAGGGTGAAAACGTAAAACAACCACAGAACGGTCCCGTAAGAGTCACGAACACCTCATACGGGATGAACTTAACTAGTAGAAACTGACCGCGTAGTCACAACGCTCCCGATTTGAGTGCACGATAAAAATTTGTAAAAAGTTAGACTTAAGCATACACTACACCAAAAACAGCAATTTGGCGGACATTGATATTAAAAATCTGGCACACTTTAAAACAATACCAAATTTTGGCACGGTTTAATGATAATCTGGCACAGTTTAAAACCGTGCCAAATTTTGGCACCACTTAAAAGTGTGCCAAATTAAACACACTTCACTAAAATATAAATACCTTAAAAAAATAATTTGCCACCAAATATTTTGATCTCCCGCTTTCTCTCTCTCCCCTCTCGCATTATCAGCTCGGCTTTCTCTCCTCTATCTCCGATTCATCGACTGAAATGCCCACAACACCAATTGACCCGATCTTCCCTGGCGAAAACCATAACCACCGAACCTTCTTTGCCCTAGGCCGCCGGTAACCCACTCCTATTACGGCCGACGACATCCGTAAAAACTAAACCTAACACTTCTAACGCCGCCGTCTGCCGTAGCAGACCTCAAGCTTTACAAACCCATTTACCCGGCGATGGCGAGCCCCCTTCCATTAAACCCGAACCTCCTCTGCCTCGTAACCCAAGGACGAAATGTCCAAAACCCATACCCACATCACAAAACCCACCAAGACCCATTACCCGAACCAATCAGCCTCAGAATTACATTCCTCCATTCATCAACTTGGCCTTTCGTCGACTTCCCTTTTAGGGTTTCAGACTTCTTTTCCTTTACATCTCACATTTTGCTGAATTAATTGTATCATGATGTGTTCTTCTTTACTGCGGAGACAATAGAGTTATGTTTTTGTGATTTTTAAATGATCAAGTGACCGAGATTATATCCAGAAACAAGCATTTTGAGGTGAATGAATTTACATTTATGTTTCCGATTAGGTTTCAAATTTTTATTTATTTGTTGCATTTATCACTTATGTTTATATGTGTGTGGTTTTGGTTTAAGTTTCAAGTGGAGATTTTGATTTGTTTCAGATTAGGTTTCAGCTCAAATTCGAAGTTGAAATTGGGTTACCCCATAAACTCATCTGGACATGTATATTTGAAAATTTCTTTTCTCTTTTTATGTGGTAAATTTATTTAATTTTTCATGAACTTATTTCGTGTTTAAATTTTAGGGGTACTGTGCTTTTCTCCCTTTCTCTCAGGTTTGATTTTCTTCTCTCACCCGTTGTGTGTTTGGTTATGCAAAATCAAGAATATTTGCATTTTTAGTTATATTTTGATTAGTGCTTTTAGGTTGAAATTTTGAAATCATTTTTATTTGAGTTTCATTTTTCTACTTATGTGGTTTAGATTTTCTTTTATGCTATTTCCTTTGGCTTCAAAATAGAATTTGGGTTTATTAGTATTTGCTTAACAAGTGTTTGACGTAATCTCTAACTTAAAATTTTCACTTTGTTAATGTCTTTTTTTGCATAGATTTTTATTTGTAGTATTTTTTAGTTGATTTGTTTTTTTTATAAGTTTGTATCACCTATAATCAAAATCACTTTCTTTGATGGTGATAAGATTAATCACAAGGAGGTATCTTCATCTCAATCCACCAATATAATAACAATGACATCAATCTCATCATAAAATATTGTTAGACATCCCTTCCAACAATTTCTTGCATAAATAATGTGATGTTTAGTTTAGTTGTGCATCACATATGTTGATTTTCAAAATAACTATATAGTAATTGTCTTGGTTTTGTAGTATTTGAACCCATTTCAGTCACTCTGTCTTCTATTGTTGCATTAGCACAACCACGTTTCATCTCTTCCTTATCGCCCTATCATTTTAGGTAAACATAGATTAACATTGACATGAATTGTTGATTTCTTCACCTCTTTGTTAAGGTACACACAGAAGAAAATAAGTTACAAGCCCATATTTGGACCTAACAACAATATTGAGCTAAGAGTGATAAATGTTTGTCAATATAGAATTCCACAATGTTTTATTTGATATAGAATATACATATATGTGTGTGTGGGTGGGTGTGTTTGTATTATATCAATATTTGTCAATATTGCATTCCAAAAGGATATAACATTTGTTACAAATAAACACTTAAAAACATTTCTAACATTGTCGTCTCTCTTTTGTGGTTCTTATATCAGCAATGAATAATGCACACACATATACACATACACATATGCATACACGAACAAGCTTGGCCAACAATCATAAACACTTTATGAACATGGAAACACTTATTTTAGATCTTCTTCAGAAGACCTGATCACAGAAACATAGATGAGTCTTGCAATTGTCTATGCAGTATGCCAAATAAAATGATGGGTATAATACTCTGATAGAAGTTTTTTGTTACTCTGATAGAAGTTTAATGAGGTATACCTCATAAGCAGTATAATTTTCTGGTAGTAATTACATATTTTCTTTATCTTTATTGTATTTTTCTTGTCAGCAGAAGATTTAAGAATTTGCAGGCATTATTGGACCAAATGGGATACTTTCGAGAAGTTATTGCGTGAAGAGTTCATCGTGTAGCTATCAAAATGTAAATGAAATCTGGTTAGTCTCAAAGTCTCAAATTCTCTTTAAATGTTGCAGCATTAAATAAAAAATGGCCTGAAATAGCGGCGACAAGTAGCCAAAAGTAAAATGGATTACTTTATGAGCTTATTTAGTTAAATTAGAGGAAGGGATTTGCTGGTGGTTTGGTTTTATAATTTTCTATTGCTGTTGAGTTTATTTTAAATGTTAAAGCATGTTGGATTTAATGAATAAACAAATGAAACTATGTCAAAATTTCCTACAATCAATAAACGTTTTAAATTTCCTATAATCAATAAACGTCCCCGTAGGAGGCACGAACACCTCGCACGGGACCAATGTAACTTGTACGAACTGACCGCGTAGTCCCGGGTCTTCCGGTTTGAGAATATGACGATAATTTGCAAAAATCAACACTTAAACTTAAAAATTATTCGTTAAAGGGTGAAAACCTAAACCAGCCCCCAAACGGATCGTAAGAGGCATGAAAACCTCGCATGGGACCAATGTAACTTGTAGTACTGACCGCGTAGTCACGGGTCTCCCGGTTTGAGAATATGACGATAATTTGCAAAAATCAACACTTAAACTTAAAAACAAGCCATTAAAGGGTGAAAACCCAAACCAGCCCCCAAACGACCCCGTAAGAGGCACGAACACCTCGCACGGGACCAATGTAACTTGTACGAACTGACCGCGTAGTCCCGGGTCTTTCGGTTTGAATATGACGATAATTTGCAAAAATTAACACTTAAACTTAAAAATAGGACGTTAAAGGGTGAAAACCTAAACCAGCCCCCAAACAGACCCGTAAGAGGCACGAACATTCAAGTAACCTTGTCTAATATATGCAAAGTCTATATATACAAAGTCTAATATATTATTATCAATCTTATTACAACATTCAAGTAACCTTGTCTAATATATGCAAAGTCTATAATACGAAGACTCCCCTAACTATAGGAAGCAATTTCATGTCGTTGTTACTCGGGCTAAGTTGAATGAAATGGAGGAGCAACAAATTAATATGAAAACAAGCCGTTTGAGAGTGAAAGCCCCAATCAGCCCCCAAACGACCCCGTAGGAGGCACGAACACCTCACACGGGATCAATGTAACTTGTGGGAACTGACCGCGTAGTCTCGGGTCTCCCGATTTGAGAATATGACGATAATTTACAAAATAACACTTAAGACATAAAAATAGGCCGTTAAAGGGTGAAAACCCAAACCAGCCACCAAACATCCCAGTAGGAGGCACGAACACCTCGCACGGGACTAGGGGGAACTGACCGCGTAGTCCCGGGTCTTCCGATTTGAGAAGATGACGAGAATTTGCAAAAATCAACACTTAGACTTAAAAACAACCCGTTAAAGGGTGTAAACCCAAACCAGCCCCCAAACGACCCCGTAGGAGGCACGAACACCTCACATGGGACCAATGTAACTTGTAGGAACTGATCGTGTAGTCTCGGGTCTCCCGGTTTGAGAATACGATGATAATTTGCAAAAATAACACTTAAACTTAAAAACATGTCGTTAAAGGGTGAAAACCTGAACCAACCCCTAACGATCCCGTAGGAGGCACGAACACCTCGCACGGGACCAATGTAACTTGTAGAAACTGACCGCGTAGTCTCGGGTCTCCCGATTTGAGAATACAATGATAATTTGTAAAAATAACACTTAAACTTAAAAACAGGCCGTTAAAGGGTGAAAGCCCAAACCAGCCCCCAAACGACGTTGTAAGAGGCACGAACACCTCGCACGGGACCAATGTAACTTGTAGGAACTGACCGCGTAGTCCCGGGTCTCCCGATTTGAGAAAATGATGATAATTTTCCAAAATAACACTTAGACTTAAAAACAGGCCGTTAAAGGGTGAAAACCCAAACCAACCCCCAAATGACCCCGTAAGAGGCACCAACACCTCGCATGGGACCAATATAACTTGTAGGAACTGACCGCATAGTCCCGGGTCTCCCGGTTTGAGAATATGATGAAAATTTGCAAAAATCAACACTTAAACTTAAAAATAAGCCGTTAAAGGGTGAAAACCCAAACCAACCCCCAAACGACCCCGTAAGAGGCACGAACACCTCGCACGAGACCAACATAACTTGTAGGAACTGACAGCGTAGTCACGTCTCCCGATTTGTGAATACGACGATAATTTGCAAAAATAACACTTAAACTTAAAAACAGGCCATTAAAAGGTGAAAACCTAAACCAACCCCCAAACGACCCCGTAAGAAGCACGAACACCTTGCACGGGACCAATGTAACTTGTAGGAACTGACCGCGTAATCCCGGGTCTCCCAATTTGAGAATACGATGATAATTTGCCAAAATAACACTTAGACTTAAAAACAGGCCGTTAAAGGGTGAAAACCCAAACTAACCCCCAAACGACCCCGTAAGAGGCACCAACACCTCGCACGGGACCAATGTAACATGAAAGAACTGACCGCGTAGTTCCGGGTCTCCCGGTTTGAGATTATGATGATAATTTGCAAAAATCAACACTTAGACTTAAAAACATGCCGTTAAAGGGTGAAAACCCAAACCAGCCCCAAATGACCCCGTAAGAGGCACGAACACCTCGCACGGGACCAATGTAACTTGTAGGAACTGATCGCGTAGTCCCGGGTCTCCCGGTTTGAAAATACGACAATAATTTGCAAAAATTACACTTAGACTTAAAAACATGCCGTTAAAGGGTGAAAACCCAAACTAATCCCCTAACGATCCCGTAGGAGGCACGAACACCTCGCACGGGACCAATGTAACTTGTAGGAACTGACCGCGTAGTCCCGGGTCTTCCGATTTGAGAATACGATGATAATTTGCCAAAATAACACTTAGACTTAAAAGCAGGTCGTTAAAGGGTGAAAACCCAAACCAACCCCCAAACGACCCCGTAAGAGGCACCAACACCTCGCATGGGACCAATATAACTTGTAGGAACTGACCGCAGAGTCCCGGGTCTCCCGATTTGAGAATATGACGATAATTTCCACTCCTATATGTAATTTTTTAGTTTGAGTAAAAATTTTTTGTAAATTATTGGGTTACTAATATCGTATCTTTTTTGTATCCTAGTTTTTTTTGCAGGATAACAGTTTATCTTTGACATTTATTCATGGGGAACACACAGAGTACTCATTGGTTTACAACAAGGGGTTTATTCATGATTCCATTTTTTTGTGTTATGGTCGTGCGGGCTTTTGTAATTTTATTGTTAATTTTTATGGCCGTGCGGGCTTTTGTAAGTTAATTGTTATATTTTGTGGCCGTGCGGGATTTATGTTAGACAGATTTTGAATTAGCAGGTTTTGGAATGTCCAGAAAATAGAGGAAACTCTGCCCAATTATTTTTTGGCTTGTGAACTATTAAAGACTTGTAATATTTTGAAGTTTGTATGTACATTAGTTTATCAACAACGTGCAATATTTTTAATTTGTGAATTTTTGTGGTTTTAAATAAGTTTTTTTTCTTCTTATAAAAAAATTTGGCACAGTTCAAAATCGTGGCAAAAGTGTATCATATTTTGGCACGGTTTTGAACTGTGCTAAATTTTTTTAAACTATGCTGAATCTGGCATAGTTAAAAATTGTGCCAAAAGTGTTCCTGTTTGGCCAAATCTGGCACACTTTTGAGCCGTGCCAGAAAAAAAAGACCATTTTGGAACATCTGATTCTGGCACAGTTCAAAACCGTGCCAGATTTGATCTGGCACAGTTTTAAACCGTGCCAGATTTTTGTTTTTGGTGTAGTGATAAAAAATGCCATCGAAGGGTGAAAACGTAAAACAACCACAAATCGGTCCCATAATAGTCACGAACACCTCACACGGGACCAAAGTAACTCGTAAGAACTGACCGCATGGTCACGATGCTCCCGGTTTGAGTGTATGACGTAAATTTTAAAAAAAGTTATACTTAAACATAAAAACATGCCATCAAATGGTGAAAACGTAAAACAGTCCCAAAATGGTCCCGTAAGAGTCACGAACACCTCGCACGGGACCAATGTAACTCGTAGGAACCGATCGCATAGTCACGGGGCTCCCGATTTGAGTGTACGCCGTAAATTTGTAAAAAGTTAGACATAAGCATAAAAACATGCCATCAAAGGGTGAAAAAGTAAAACAACAACAACAAAACGGTCCCATAAGAGGCACGAACAACTCCCACGAGACAAATATAACTCGTAGGAATTGACAGCGTTGTCACGTGAATCCTGGTTTGAGTGTATGACGTAAATTTGTAAAAAGTTAGACTTAAGCATAAAAATTTACCCTCAAAGGGTGAAAACGTAAAACAACCACAAAACCGTTCCGAAAGAGGCATGAACATCTCGCGCGGAACCAATGTAGACTACACCAAAATGGGCAAATTGTCACCTTTCAGCCGGCCAGCCTTGTCAAGGTCATTGACCGTGACAAAAAAACACGCGTTTTATGTCACGGTCATTGACCTTGACACGACCGTGACAACTAATTGTCACGGTCAATGACCTTGACACGACCGTGACAACTTTTCCAGCAAAAACCCTTTCCCCCTTCTTTTTTCCCTCCCACCGTTCCCTCCCTCTCTCTCTCTCTCTCTCTCGACGCTGCTCTCTCTCTCTCTCTCTCTCTCAGGTCCAATTTCTTTCTCTCTCTCTCTTCCATTTATATATATATATTTGTCTGTATATTTATGTGTGTATGTGTGTGCGTGTGTGGGGGGTGGGGCAGGGTGGGGTGGGGCGGGGTGGGGCAGGGTGGTGGAGGGGGTGGTGGAGGGGGCAGGGGGTGGGGTGGGGTGGGGCAGGGTGGGGGAGGGGGTAGTGGAGGGGGCAGGGGGTGGGGTGGGGTGGAGTGCGGTGTGTGTGTGTGTGTGGTGGTGTGTTTTGGGGGAGGGGGGGAGGGGGTGGGGGAGGGGGACAGGGGGTGGGGCGGGGTGGGGGAGGGGGTGGTGTCATTTTTCATAATTTTAGCATTAGTAAACATAGGATAAAAATATCTGATTAATTCCTAGGTTAAATTAAATTAAATTAATTTTAGTGCTTAAATATTATTAAATGGTTTTGAATTTTTTAAATATTATTAAATGGTTTTGTAGTGTAGTGGATTCCACCATATTCTGTTATGTCTTCTTTACTAACTAGAATCTTGTTGCAGATAGGATTCCCTTTAGGGTCTTATGTCTTGAATTAATCTGAGGGGGTGGGGGTGGGGGTGGGTGGGGTTTTGAATATTATTTACATTCAAAATAAATAATTGATAATAGTTGGATAATAATTGGATAATAATTGTTTTTATACCTATAGAACAGCTTAGATAGTGTGTGTGTGTGTGTGTATGTAGTCAATACATGAATTTATTTTTGTATTTGAATTATCCCATGAATTTATTTTTGTATTTGAATTATCCCATGAATTTATTTTTGTATTTGAATTAACCCATTATATGAAACATACTTGAAATTAAATATAGTGCGCATAGATACTAGCATTCTAGTTCTTATGCGTACGCATTCAATAACCCTTAGACCCGTTCGAGAGTCATTACCCCTGTAATGAGATCTCTCGAATTGTCCCGTTTGGACAGTTTGAGACTGTATAATTTTTGTATAATATTCTTATTGGCTTAAAGTTGTTACTTTTGGAGGAAGTTCTGCAGTCGTATCTTAATGTTCTCTGGGTACATACTAGATTGACAAGTGTGACTGTTATTTTAATTGACCAATTGAAATAACACTCACACCTGCCAATCTACGCCGTGTACTTGGAGAACTAAGGGGATATGCTGTCGAATTTTTTTCAAATCGTAACAATGTGCATGAGCTGTTAAGTATATTACAGAAAAATGCATTCTTGAATGGGATAGGACCACATACCCTTTAATAGGATAATTAAATGATGGGATAATTAAAAAAAACATACTATAAATCTAAGTTTTGTTTACCTTTAATAGGTGTTTAGTTGTGGTAGCTGTGATGGGATATCCGAAATACAAAGAGTGGATGGGTGAGACTAATAGAATGGGGGATGTGTTTCGCAGAGGTGCTAACGAATTTGTGAAATATCCAAAGAGATGTCGTAATGATGAAGAGTTTTCGTGTCCGTGTGCTAGGTGTAATAATGGTAAGGTGTTTGAGTGGAAAACAGTTGAACTACATTTGTTAAGATCGGGTATGCAAGATAGTTATCGATTTTGGAGTTTTCACGGTGAATTGAAAGTTCCTTTTGTCCCTGACCAACCTTCACAACATCCTTCAACAAGTAGAATAGATGAAGAAGGGGACGACGTAGATCATAATATGTTAGAGGATTTAGTTGATGATGCGTACGGAGTTTATGAAGCTGAGGAGAATGAGGTTACTGATGATGTAGAAGATTCAAGTGCTCGTGAAGATAACACGATAAAACTTGACGATGACTACCAAAGTTTAAAATTTAAGCCGACCCAACCGTTATACTCTGGATGTGAGAAAGATCAAACAACTTTACATGCCATGGTTGGTTTGCACAGTTTGAAGACGCAGTACGGTTTGTCTGGCAATAGCGTGACGGGAATTCTGAAATGGGTGAAGGGCTTATTACCCAAGGTGAATACACTTCCAAATAGCTATCCTGTTATGAAGAACAGTTTGAAAGGTTTGGGAATGAAGTATAAATCGATTCATGCTTGTGTGTATGACTGCATACTATACCGAAAGGAGTATGAAAATCTCGATCGTTGTCCGGTATGCGATGAACCTAGATATGTCCAATCTACTAGTAAGGAAGGCACAAGCTCAAAAGTGCCTCAAAAAGTATTGAAATATTTTCCCGTTGGGCCTAGATTAAAGCGATTTTTCACAGTACCATGGATTGCAGAGGCAATGACTTGGCATGCTAGGGCAGAAGTAGGGGATAATATCATGCGTCATCCTATTGATTCTACTGCCTGGCGGAGGATGAATTATGAGTATCCCGATTTTGCTCGAGAACAACGCAACATTCGTTTGGCTATATCAACAGATGGTTTCAATCCATTTGGAAATCTAAGCACCAATCAGAGTGTATGGCCAGTGATCCTAGCCCCACTCAACCTCCCTCCTTCACAGTGTATGAGACCTGAATTTTCGATGATGGCTTTATTGATACCTGGGCCAAAGGCACCAAGTGAAGACATTGATATCTACCTGGCTCCTTTGGTAGAAGAATTAAATGAGTTGTGGGAAGAGGGTGTGCAATCATTTGACTCTTTTAGAAAAGAAGAGTTTACGCTGAAAGCTATGTTGATGTGGGCAATTCATGATTTTCCAGCTTATGGGACATTATCCGGATGTGTAGTACATGGTTATTTGGGTGTCCTATTTGTGGAGAGGAGACTGAATCTCTTCGTCTATCCTCCAGCTTAAAAAATGTATACCATTGCCACAGGATGTTTTTACCCCCAGCTCATAGTTTCAGATTTGAGAAAGCTTCCATTTTTTTATTGGGCGGAGTTGAACATAGGCTACCGCCGAGACAACTTTCGGGTTCAGAAATTGAAAGTAAATCTTCTGAATGTGGCCCAAATATGCCAGGTAAGAATCCCAAATTTAAGAATGTCAAGCATAAGAAGACCCTAACTGGGAATGAAACTGAGATAAGAAAGGCATGGTCTCGGAGGTCAATTTTATTTGACTTGCCTTATTGGAAGAAAAACCCGGTGCGCCATGTATTGGATGTGATGCATGAAGAGAAGAACTTCGCTGAACATATTGTGGGTACTTGCCTTGGGGGGAGTCATTCGAAGGATGGAGAAAATGCACAAAAAGACCTTAAAACGTTAAAACTTAAACCACAACTATGGTTGGAAGAAGATAGTAGGGGAAGGACAATAATTCCCCTGGTGCGTTTACTTTGACGAGTGAGGAAAGGAAGGTGCTTATAGACACAATATATAATTTGAAGGGCCCATCTACTTTTTCGTCCAACTTGCAAAGGATTGTGAATTATGTTACTCATGATTTACATAAGTGTAAGTCCCACGATTGGCATGTGATCATGTAATTGGTTCCTCTATTGTTTAAGCAGTGTTTCTCCAAGCACAAGGATTTGCGTAGGGCTATTATGCAAATTAGTATTACATTCTCCCTCTTGTGTGAGAAGGTAGTGAATCGAGAACACATAGTGGCCGCAAAATTGGCTGTGAACGAAGCGATTTGTGTATTGGAGAAGTACTTTCCCCCAGCATTCTTTGACATAAGTGTTCACTTGTTGGTACACCTATGCGACGAGGCACTTCTTTGTGGTCCAGTTAAATATCGGTGGATGTATCCGTTTGAAAGATTGATGAAAGTTTTTAAAGATTACGTCAAGAATACGCGATCAAGAGGTAATTAGGCTATGGTTGACACAAGAGGTAATTACAATGAAAACAGTCGTTATATAACGTTACATTACACTCAAATTTTACCACTAATATAATTAATTTATCTATATTCTCAGCTCCTAAAGATGGGTGATGCGACATCAAGGCTTGCTCGTCTAGCCACTGGACCCTTGTTCGTGGCACAAGAGTACAAAAAATATCGATTGAACGGTTACATTTTCGGCGCTAAAGTGTACGAGGAAAGTACAAATGTACAGAACTCGAGAATTTCATACAAGGCTCTTACTTTCTTTCGAGCGAACGCAAAAGATAAAAACCTCGTTGAAGCTGAAATGACTTACTATGGTGTAATCCAAAATATATTTGAATTGGATTATATAAGCTTCAAAGAGGTTGTATTTTACTGTGAATGGGTAAGAATTGAGGATAAAAATGCTTCTAAAGTTGATCCTGTCACCAATTTGATCATGGTTGACTTGTCCAAGTTGAAGAGCAACGACCACGTGAGCGATGAGCCGTTTGTTTGTGCATTTCAAAAGGTTAAGCAAGTGTTTTACTCGGAGTATATCAACAACGAGCCGTGGTCAATTGTCCAACACGCGCCAAGGCGTCTAAATAGTAGTGTGGATGACTTGGCTGCTCCTACCGAATATCAATCCATTTTTTATGATAACCCGAATTTGAAACAATTTTTCAATTTGTAATAATTATTTCAATTTGTACCGAAACATCCATTTTTAATGCTTTTACTTGATCTACACTTTATCATTTTCACTCTTGTGTAGTGTGCGTGTGTGGAGAGGAGATTAATACATAAATATTCCAACTACATCTAAGTTTTTTTTATACTAATCCATGAATATACGCTTCTTACCTTTAATAGGTGATTAGTACATAGTTATTTGGGGTGTCCTATTTGTGGAGAGGAGATTGAATCTCTTCGTCTATCCGAACACTAAGAAATGCCATAATCCTATGGAGCGATGCTCTGCAAATTCCTCCCAACCGTTATGTAGCCAAACATCACCGGTTGAAGTTGTCAATTCCACTTTCCATACCCCACCACTTTCCATACCCCATTCAAAGGTGGAGTTGACAACTTCAACTGCTGATTTTTGGCTACACAACGGTTGGAAGGAATTTGCAACGCATACCTCCATAGGATTATGGTATTTCTTAGTGTTTAGATATGAAGAGAATTATAATTGACACGATTTCCCGGGGTACATTAGTTGGAAGGAGGTGTCATATGAGCTCAAGTTAGCTGTTTGAGTGACACTACAGGTAATGTATTTATATTTATATGTCAATTTCGATTTCGATTTCAATTACGATTTATATTTATCTATATTTGAGGGGCGGATACTAATTTTACTTTATTTCAATTCAGGGGACAGGGAGTGGCCCTAAGGGTAGGCCACATATGCTCTATACTTATGTGGCTATTCGGACGAGAAGGGAAGGATAAGGAGGTGTTCCCGAGCGTCGCGGTACAAAATCTCTTTTCCATGCAAATAGTTTGTAGATTTGAGATAAAATGATGGTGATGTTGTTTATTTTTAAATAGTTTCTTATTTGAATATATATTTGCATTATCTTTAGTTTGTTCGGATATATGATGTTTGGAACAGGTACAACGTTGCTATAACAGGTACAAATATACTGCTGGGCAGTGGCAGTGGCCATACTGCCCAGCAGTTTTTTTTTAATTCTGCCCAGAATTGTCACGGTCAATGACCGTGACAATTTTTTAAAAAGGGTCACGGCTTTGTCACGGTTATAAACCGTGACAAACGTGTCACGGTCATTGATCTTGACACGATCGTGACACAAAACGCGAGTTTTTTGTCAAGGTCAATGACCGTGACACGACCGTGACAAAAAAAGTTGTCTCGCCTCGAAATGTCACGGTCATTGACCTTGACAAGGTGAATTTGTCAAGGTCAATGACCTTGACAAATGGGCAGATTTGGTGTAGTGGTAACTCGTTGGAACTGACCGCATAGTGAAGTGACACCCGATTTGAGTGTACAACCTAAATTTGTAAAAATTTAAACTTAAGGATAAAAACATCCCTTCAAAGGGTGAAAACGTAAAATAGACACAAAACGGTCTCGTAATAGTCACGAACACCTCACACAGGACCAATGTAACTCGTAGGAACTGACTGCGTAGTCACGACGCTCCCGATTTGAGTGTACGACGTAAATTTGCAAAAAGTTAGACTTAGGCATAAAATGAAAACATGTCATCAAAGGGTGAAAACGTAAAACAGCCGCAAAACGGTCCCGTTAGAGTCATAAAAACCTCGCACGAGACTAATGTGACTCATAGGAACCGACCGCGTAGTCACGTGTCTCCCGGTTTGAGTGCTCGACATAAATTTGTAAAAAGATAGACTTAAGCATAAAAATATGTCGTTAAGGGGTGAAAATGTAAAACAACTACAAAACGGTCCCCTAATAGGCACGACCACCTAGCACGGGACCAACGTAACTCGTAGAAATTGACCGCGTAGTCACGTGACTCCCGATTTGTGTGTACGACTGAAATTTGCGAAAGTTAAATTTAAGCATAAAAATATGCCTTCAAAGGGTGAAAACATAAAATAACCACAGATCGGTCCCGTAATAGTCACGAACACCTCATACGAGACCGACGTAACTCGTAGGAACTGGCCGCGTAGTCACGGCGCTGCCGATTTGAGTGTACGACATAAATTTGAAAAAAGTTATACTGAAGCATAAAAACATGCCATCGAAGGGTGAAAACGTAAAACAACCACATATCAGTCCCGTAATAGTCACGAATACGTCACACGAGACCAAAGTAACTCGGAAGAACTGACCGCGTGGTCACAACGCTCCCCGTTTGAGTGTATGACGTAAATTTGCAAAAAGTTAGACTTAAGCATAAAACATGTCATCGAATGGTGAAAGCGTAAAACAGTCACAAATCAGTCCCGTAATAGTCATTAACACCTCACACGGGACCAAAGTAACTCGTAAGAACTGAACGCGTGTTCACAGCTCTCCTGGTTTGAGCGTATGACGTAAGTTTGCAAAAAATTAAAGTTAGACTTAAGCATAAAACATGCTATCAAAGGGTGAAAACGTACAACAGTCACAAAATGGTCCCTTAAGAGTCACGAACACCTCCCACGGGACCAATGTAACTCGTAGGAACTGACCGCATAATCACGGGCCTCCCGGTTTGTGTGTACGACATAAATTTATAAAAAATTAGACTTAAGCATAAAAACATGCCATCAAAGGGTGAAAACGTAAAACAACCACAAAACGGTCCCATAAGAGGCACAAACACCTCGCACGGGACCAATGTAACTCGTACGAATTGACCGCATCATCACGTGACTCTCGATTTGCAAAATGTTAGACTAAAGCATAAAAACTTGCCCTTAAACGGTGAAAACGTAAAACAACCACAAAACGGTTTCGTAAGGGGCACAAACATCTCGCACGAAACCAATGTAATTCGTTGGAACTGACCGCGTAGTTACGTGACTCCCGGTTTGAGTGTATGGCAGAAATTTGTAAAAAGTTAGACTTAAGCATAAAAACATGCATTCAAAGGGTGAAAATGTAAAACAACCACAGAATGATCCCGTAAGAGTCACGAACACCTCATACGGGACCAACGTGTAACACCCCGTAATTTTATGCATTTAATATTTAATTAATTCGGAAATTCTAAATTAGTTGTGCGTCACAATTTTAATTGAATTAATTACGGTAATATTTATTTAAATATTAATCGGGGAGTGAATGGTTAATATTTAGGGAAATTTAATTACTAAGTGAATAGTAATAATTTATTTACGTCATTTCGGGTATTAGTGACGGGGTATGAACTTATCCCAGTCGGGAGTCGGTATAGTCTATTGTGGGTGTCAGATAAGGATTTTTATAAATTAATTTGGATGTCAATTTTGAGTGTACGATTGTGTCTGGATGGGCACAGATAGTCAGAAAAGTGTACCTGAGGGTAGTAAACGGGTCACGGGACATTTTTAGGCTTAACCGGGCCCACACGGGGGTATTTGGGTCACTTGAGCTTGTCCCGTTAGGAAAAAAATGGGATTAAGCCTAATCACTTAATTAAAAGGAAAAGGGGAACTGCTGATTGGAAAATTAGAAAACACTTAGTGGGAGAGAAAACGTAAGAGGCAGTTAAAAGCAATTTGGGGGATAAAGGAAAGAGCTAAAGGAGAATTTCATCTTCAACCTTGAGATTTACAACTTCAAATCAGACCCTACGAAACCATAAGGCAAGTGGTTAACTTGCTATAGAATTTAATTTGCATCATGATTCATATTTATGTAATGTGAGAAATCGAAATTCATTTTGGGATTAAAGGGGAACAAAAATGGGGTTTTTGTAAATCAATCTCCTGATTTCGAAGTTGTGTAGAAATTTATATATAATTTGAGATTCATATATATATATATATATATAGTAAGGTGTGTAAACCCCGACGAGTTATGAACGAAATCGAGATAAAAATTTGATGTGGAGATGGGTTAACGAATAATACGGGTTTTTCTCCAATTTAGAAAAACAGTAGAGAACGAAAATTTAATGGGGTTTGGGGGACTTTATGGGGGTTCCTTATGAGGTTCTTGGTATATTATATTGATGAGAAGACTTGGGTTAGACTGTTGAAGAAGTTGGGAATTTGAATTTTCCTCCATGGCTGAAACAGAGACCTGGAGAAGATGAAGACCTGTTCGATCGATCGATCGATGGGGATTTTTGGCAGTTCGGCCAGTTTATATATATAAGGTGAATTTAATTAAAAATTTCTTCCCATACCTTATTTAATGAGAAATAAATATAGGAAAAACAATCTAATTAATTATGAGGAAAAAATAATTGGGATTGGAGGGAGTTTATGTGTGACACACTATGGTTAAATTTTGGGAAGAATATTTCGAAAAAAATCAAATACAGATAAAGTGTGCGAGTCCAAATATATTGGTTGAACGATAATAAGGCGTTGAATTATTTAGAGTCAAAGTTAAATAATTTGGAGTCGGGGACTTAGACTCGGGTATTGTTTTATTTCGGGCCACGAGAGCGAGTCCTAATATATTAGTTGGAGCGACACCAAAATTAATTTAATTAATTAATGTGGAATTAATTAATAATCAGAGTTGGGCCATAAACTCATGATAATTTGTATAGGCTTGTGTTACGGACTTAGTACACGGTATTGCAGGGGTGTTTTATTTTTATGTATATACGGTGTGCGATAATATATATATATATATATATATATATATGGTGTGTGCATTAATATCAGTGGCTAGATATTATTATCAGATATACTCTAGTACTATCAGGGGAGGTTGCACATAGAGGGTGAATTCCCTAGCTTGAGGAGTAGGGCGAGTATATCCCCAGGTCATAGCGTCTATCATATGGGTGAGGGGAATCTCATTTTTAGGGAAGGAATATGACCGCCTCCAGTAATTATGTTATTTTACTAAGTTAGTGAGCAATTCTGACTTGGGGTAACTAGATTATGTGAATACATCTAGTGGGATAGTAATTTAGAGAATATACATTCGGTGAGTTATTACTCGAGAGGATGTTCATTGGTAATTATTATTTCAGCATATTTGTGAATGTTGTAATATGATTCTACGTATATAATTAGGTAAATAATTATATACGGGTAAATTAATACAGGCTGTGAATTGTATCATATATAATGGATGTGAAAGTTATATGAATAAAAAAATGGGGAAATGATTAATTAAGTTAGTGTTAATAATAACTTAGAAATCCTAATTTTGGCATACTCAGTTAGAGTAGGGTGGTTGCAAGTGTAATACCCCGTATTTTCGGTGATATTTATTTTTGGGGATTAATTGAATTATATGTCTATTAATTGGAAATTAATCCGGATAAAAATATTAACGAGATGTGAGTTAGTATTTTATTATAATGTGTATACTTGGCATTATATGAATATTGGTAATATTGAAATTGTCGTGAGATTTAAATACGGCAATTTGGGAATTTTGCTTGACGCGTGTGACCGCCACGTCATGGTATTTTGTTATTAAATTAAAAAGTGAATTTTAGTTCCATTAACCGTATGATCGTTTTGAGTGCGCCAACGCATCCGGAAGGGTCGAGATAGTCAGAAAACACTAGCCGGAAGTTTAGTTTGGGTCCCGGGGTATTTGTGGGCCATACCGGCATCAAAAAGGGTATTTTGGTAAATTGCATTTTTGGGAATTAAAAAGTGACGAAAATAGAGATTTCAATCTGACTATTTCCTCAACCCACTTAACCCACTAACCACACTATATGCCATTATGGGCTACGGGAGAAGTTGATATATCATTCCAACTTCCAAAAACCATTACACACCTCCATACTCCATTATATTCAACCTTGGAAAAAGCTTGAGAGAGAGAGAGAAGGAAACCTTGAGAAGAGCTTGAGAGAGAGAGAGAGGGAAGAGAATTCTGTAGAAAAAAAAAACAGAGGAAGGACAACCTAACTTCAAGATTCTACACCAAATTCTGAGATAAATTAAGGCAAGTGATTTAAACTCTTTTGATTCAAGATAAGTTTCCATGTTTAGGAATTTTCGAAATTGATTTTTGGAGATAAATTAGACCCATGAATTGAAAGTTAAAGGCCATGATTTATGTAGGAATTGCATGTAGTATATTCTGGACGAATTTATATGTTATAAACAGAACCTTGATGATCTAAAAGTGGAATTAGAAGAAGTTTGATGATGTTCTTGAATGGAAGAATTCTGGAAATTATTTTGATGTAGTTTTGATCTAAACTAAGCTTTTAAATGATGAATTATGGGACTTAGAATGTTAATACTGTTGTAGGATGTTAGTATAATGTTAGAGTAACCTTATCTTGGAGTTTCATGCTTAAAAATGGAGTTTTGGGTCGAAACTGTAACTACAAAACGAAGCAGTCCGTAACCATACCTGTTCAATCGATCGATCGACATTCATCAGTCGATCGATCGACCACCATCGATCGATCGAAGGCAAAGGTCGATCGATCGACCTTCCCAGAATGAATAAAGTTTTCCCTTAATTGAATTTTTAATGGTGTTAACCCTTGATTAATATTATTGGAGACATTGTGAATACCCTTTACTTTAAGGAAGACCAATAAGCATGATTATGAGATTGGACTTTTATTAGAATTTAACTTGAGGAATTATTCTAAATAAATGAAATTCGTTATGTGAGATAATATTTGGGTTATAGTACAAATTTGAATAATTTGATGAAATAAGGTTTGGGGCAGAAGTAAAGACCTTAGGTATAAAGATGTTATATGTGGGAATTATGGGAACTTAATAGTCTATTTGAGATAGGTTTTAAGTTTAAGAAATCACGACGTGAGACGTGTCGACTATTTAATTTATATATTAACGGGATACTTGAAATATATGAATTGGGAATAATGGTATAATGATGTAGAATATACCAAGGTTCTAAAAGGCGCGAGGCGTGGTCGAGGCGTAGAGGTCAAGCCTCAAGCCTTAGGAGCCTAGGCGCGCCTAGGCGAAGCCTAGGCGTAAAAAGGCGTTTTTCCTTTTTTTATTATTTTAATTATTCTAAGGCTAGTAATATAATAAAATAATACATACCTTGAATTTTGAAAATATATTCATATGTTTGGTAGCCATCTTTCTCATATTCATGCTCCATAACCAATATTTGTTAACTAATCCTTCGTTTTTTTTTTAAAAAGTGTGCCTTAAGCCTTTTACCAAGAATAAGGCGTAATAAGGCGTGGGCGATGCGTTTCTCCCAAGCCTCAAGCCTAGGCGGGCCTAGGCGGAGCCTAGGCTGGCCTTTTAGAACACTGGAATATACCCTTATTAATATTGAGATATCTAAGATTTGTGAATGTTTAGTATATAACTTTATGTGTATGACATACCTACCATACTTGCTATCACAGGAGGTTTACGTTCGCTTAGGGCCTTCTTATCCTTGTGTTGCCCGGATTTAGATTGGTTACCTCGATGAACACAGATCATAGAAGGACTTATTGTGATATTAATAAGTCTGCTGATCGTGGGAGCGTAGGTATGTGCGTGACCCATGTGAGGGTGACTGTGTTCGCCTCCACTATTTGTGATGTTGTTATCTGAACGATTCCTGAGAGATTTGGAATGCGTAATCCTTATGTACGTGATGTACCGGGATGGATAGCAGAGTATGTATGCACCGCAACTTAGCCTTTGGGTGCTTGTATTGTATATTTATGATGCGATAATATACGGTTAAATGCAGAAGGAATTTACTATGTTAAATTGTGAGTATAGTTATGGTAATGTTTTGAAAAGATAAAAAGAGAACTTTTATCAATAAATAGTTTTATTAATAATTGGGAATCCGGGAATTAAAGTAGAACGCTCTATTTTATTGTTAAGGTTGGAAATTAAACGTGAACCGAGTAGTAATGTTAGAGACTCTTTAGATAGTTATGAGATAACACATGAATGGGTACAGGAACGTTAGGAGTGCACAGTTAGACGAGAGGTGAGTATATCATGTGAGAGCACGTCCTAACATGTACTTTGCATATACTGTTTTAAATGTTTTTAAAGCACTTGCAGGTTTTTAAAATATCTCCACATTCGGGCTCTGACCCGTTTGCTTTCAAATCTATCTTTTTTAAAAACCATTTTAGGTGCCCAGCCACAAGGTCACCATGCATAGGATTCTCATTCTGATGACGAGTTGTAGCTGCTTGTGGAAGCTACAGGGATTTGCTTTTAGACGCTTATATCATTTGGATTCCTTATTCAGTATTCCTCAGTTGTAGGGCATGTTGCCCAAATTCTATTAGATACATTTCCATTTCAGTTTTCAGACTTTGGCATGTATTCATTCAGTATTCAGTATTTCTTTATTTACTTCAGTTGTGGGATTGTGTTATGAGGAGTTTTCCTCCAGATTTATTTATATCATGTGACGGTTATTCTATTTACTTCATTATGGTGATTGGTGTTATTATTCTTCTTTACACTTGTTCATGTTAATCAGACTTTAATTAAAATTTGGCAACTTACTTTTTAAATACTAGGTGGTTAGTAATAATAAAAATGTTTTCGACAGTGATGCTATTAACTGAGCCAACTTGGCGTTTTGATTTAATTTAATAAAGGAGTAGCTACCCGGTATTTAATTAGTCGGGGTGTCACAGGTGGTATCAGAGCATCAGGTTCTAGTGTCCTTTAGGATCTGTACGGCTTATTATGTTTCCGCTGAGCTTTCTTTGATATAGAGCCCTAATACTAGGAATGTTGTATTAATCTTTTTACATTGGGAATTCGTACTTCCGCGATTTGTTTATTTGAATGATGAACTCATCCAAATTTACTTAAATTTTCAGATGGACCGTCCTGAAGAACTAGCTAAAACGGTTAAGGGAGTCAATGGACAAGATCGACTCACACCTCAGGTATCTCCAGAAAGGATATCAACCGCTGAGTTAGCAGGTATCGTGGCACAAGCAGTTACCACTGCAGTTCTACAATACCAAGAACGCAGCATACAACTTAAAAGAGGCAAAAGACCTAGAGAGGTTAGCCAGATGCATGTGAATAAAACTGAAAAATGTGCGAAGACCCCGAAATTGCGACAACAAACTGCCCAAGACCGAGTCAGTTCTAATCAACAGCGTGGTAAGATGAAGCAATTTCGAAAGGGGAATAAGGTCCCAATTCAGCAAGACCGTCACCGTCAACAGCAAGGTCAGAAGGGGAGTTATTTCAAAGGCCGATGTTTCATATGTGGCAAATATGGCCATAAACGCCAGGATTGTCCAGATAGGGGCAGGACTCCACAACAACAGGGTGTCCGACAGGAGTTGCAGAGGCCTATGTTTTCCGCCGCCCTCCCAGCACCAGCTCAAGTACTAGCCCTAACAACTTTTCCTGTAGCTCCAGTGCAGCAGGGGCAGTTACAGTACAGACATATCTATAATATCAACCAGGCAGCCGCCCCACAGGCACTACCCGCGATTTGGGGTATGTTTTCTATCCACGAGACTTTTGCGTTGAACTTTGTTTGTTACTGGGATAACTCAATTGTTTTATAATTACATATTAAGCGAAGACCTTAGGGTTATTAACCACAGTATTGAGCACTATAACGTAGGTAGACTCACCCCAGGGGAAATGGTTCATTCCTTTATATGCCTGGAAGTGGGAGTAGAGATTGGTAAATTGATATTACCTACAAATATGTTAGTATTAGAGATGACCGAGTATGATGCCATTATTGGTATAAATTGGCTTGTTGCGTACCGAGCCATGATTGACTGTTTCAGTAGGAGTATTATCTTTGCTATTCCGAGGCAAGAGATGTTTGTAGTGGCGATGCCTCGCCCAGAGGGAGGCTCGACCGCTCATTCATATTACATTGAGGAGAATACCTCTAAGGAGGTTGTGATTCCTTTGGATTCGATCCCAGTTGTCAGGGAATATTCTGATGTGTTTCAGGAGATACCAGGCCTACCCCCAGTCGAGAGATAGATTTCGTTATAGACTTGTTACCTGATACGAGACCTATAGCACGCGCACCGTACCGTATGGCTCCAGTTGAGATGAGGGAGTTACGGGATCAGATTGAGCAGTTATTGGGTCAGGGGTTTATTCGAAGGAGTACTTCACCTTGGGGTGCCCCTGTGTTGTTCGTGAAGAAGAGAGATGGTTCACTGAGATTGTGTGTGGACTACCGGGAGTTAAATAAGGTCACGATACGGAACAAATATCCGTTGCCTCGAATCGACGACCTATTTGACCAGTTGAGAGGAGCTTCTTACTTCTCAAAGATTGATTTGCGATCTGGCTACCATCAGTTGCGTATCAGGGAGGAGGACGTCTCGAAGACTGCGTTCTTATCGAGATATGGTTCCTACGAGTTTTGGGTTATGCCATTTGGTTTGACCAACGCTCCAGCAGCATTTATGGACTTGATGAATAGGGTGTTCAGGGATTACCTAGACCAGTTTGTCATTGTCTTCATCGATGATATTTTGGTTTACTCCCAGACAGAGGAGGAGCATGCCGAGTACTTAAGACTAGTTTTGGAGACACTGCGCCAGAATGAGTTGTATGCAAAATATGAGAAGTGCGGGTTTTTGCTGAAGGAGGTTCAGTTTTTGGGCATATTATTTCCGACCGGGGAATATCGGTTGATCCGGGGAAGGTATCCGCGGTGAGGGAGTGGGGACAGCCCACGACACCGACAGAGATTCGTAGTTTCTTGGGCCTAGCAGGATACTACAGGAGGTTTATTCGGGGTTTCTCCACGATAGCGGGTCCCATGACACATCTTACCCGAAAAGGTATACCGTTCATTTGGAGTGATGCCTGTCAGTTGGCATTTGATGAGTTGAAGGACAAGTTAACCTCAGCACCTGTGTTAGCTTTGCCGAGACCGGGAGTTGAGTATCTTGTTTACACCGATGCGTCCTTACAAGGACTTGGAGGTGTACTACAGCAGGAGAGTCAGGCCATAGCTTATGCTTCCCGTAAGCTTAAGCCTCACGAGAAGAATTACCCTACCCATGACTTGGAGTTAGCGGCAGTGGTATTTTCCCTTCGTATTTGGAGACATTACCTGTTGGGGGAGAAGTTTCGATTGTTCACGGATCACAAGTCCCTACAGTACCTATTCATGCAGAAGGAGTTGAATATGAGGCAACGGAGGTGGCTTGAATTCGTGAAAGATTATCAGTTCGATATCCAGTATCACCCGGGGAAGGCTAACGTGGTGGCAGACGCGTTGAGCCGTAGACCGGTAGATGAGGTGGCAGATGTGTGGAAGGCCAAGTGGAAGGAATTGGGACACCAGGATGCAGTGGCCCGATCATTCATGTCTGTAATGATTGTTACACCGCAGATTGTCACGAAGGTGGTGAAGGCACAGGCAAATGACTCGTTCTGTCAGGATCAGATAGTTCGATTATTAGCAGAGGGAGCCGAATCCTATACCGTTAGCTCAGACGGGGGATTACGCTTCAATGGGAGATTGGTAGTTCCGGAGGGGGAGGAATTGCGGCATGAGGTGATGGCAGAGTCGCACGGCTCACGGTTCGCGGTACATCCCGGAGGGGACAAAATGTACCAAGATATGAGACGCCAGTATTGGTGGAGCGGGATGAAGAGAGATATTGCCGAGTTTGTCTCAAAATGCGCCACTTGTCAGCTCGTAAAAGTGGATCATCAGAGACCGGCAGGACTGCTACAGCCTTTAGAGGTCCCGATGTGGATGTGGGAGAGCATCTCTATGGACTTTATCACGGGGTTGCCTACGTCACAGAGAGGTCACGACTCCATTTGGGTGATTGTAGACAGGTTGTCAAAAGTCGCTCATTTTCTACCCGTACGGACAGACTACACTGCGGGACAGTATGCCCAGCTCTTTATTGCAGAGATAGTGAGACTTCACGGTGTGCCCTTAAATATCGTGTCTGACCGAGACAAGATATTCGTTTCACGATTTTGGGAGAGTTTTCAGCAGGCCATGGGAACGGAGTTGAGGTTGAGTACAGCGTACCACCCGCAGACCGACGGGCAAACCGAACGCACAAATCAGATGTCGGAGGACATGCTACGTATGTGCACCATTGACTTTGAGGGAGGATGGGAGCAGTATCTTCCACTGGTGGAGTTTTCTTACAACAACTCCTACCAGTTCACCATTGGCATGGCACCATTTGAGGCATTGTACGGTAGACCTTGTTATTCCCCAGCATGTTGGTTGGAGGTGGGGGACAACAAACTACTTGGGACGGAAGTGATTCAGGATACTTTGGCAAGGATAGAATTGATTCGCAGTCGCATTCGGGTGGCTCAGGACAGACAGAAGAGTTATGCTGATGCGAAGAGATTCTTCAGAGAGTTCCAAGTGGGGGACCAGGTTTTGCTCAGAGTATCTCCTATGAAGGGGATTATGCGTTTCGGGAAGAAAGGGAAGTTGGCACCGAGATATGTGGGACCATTTCCTATTATTGAGCGGATCGGACCAGTTGCGTATAGACTTGGGTTACCGGAGCATTTACATCGGATTCACGATGTGTTTCATATTTCCTCGCTTAGGAAATACCTTAGAGATAATTTGGCTCATTCTCTCATTGCTGTGGAGGATATTGATCTCCAGCCGGATAGCTCCTACGAGGAGGGGCCTATTGCTATTCTGGACCGAAGTGAGCGAAAGCTGCGGTCAAAGATAGTCCCGTTAGTACGTGTTCAGTGGCGACATCATAATGTCGAGGAGTCCACATGGGAGCGCGAGGATGAGATGCGCGAACGCTATCCAGAGTTATTCTTACCAGGTACTTTCTAGTTCCGAATTTCGGGACGAAATTCAGTTATTAGGGGGAAGTATGTAATACCCCGTATTTTATGTGATATTTATTTTTGGGGATTAATTGAATTAAATGTCTATTAATTGGAAATTAATTCGGATAAAAATATTAACGAGATGTGAGTTAGTATTTTATTATAATGTGTATACTTGGCATTATATGAATATTGGTAATATTGAAATTGTCGTGAGATTTAAATACGGCAATTTGGGAATTTTGCTTGACGCGTGTGACCGCCACATCATAGTATTTTGTTATTAAATTAAAAAGTGAATTTTAGTTCCATTAACCGTATGGTCGTTTTGAGTGCGCCAACGCGTCCGGAAGGGTCGAGATAGTCAGAAAACACTAGCCGGAAGTTTAGTTTGGGTCCCGGGGTATTTGTGGGCCATACCGGCATCAAAAAGGGTATTTTGGTAAATTGCATTTTTGGGAATTAAAAAGTGACGAAAATAGAGATTTCAATCTGACTATTTCCTCAACCCACTTAACCCACTAACCACACTATATGCCATTATGGGCTACGGGAGAAGTTGATATATCATTCCAACTTCCAAAAACCATTACACACCTCCATACTCCATTATCTTCAACCTTGGAAAAAGCTTGAGAGAGAGAGAGAAGGAAACCTTGAGAAGAGCTTGAGAGAGAGAGGGAGGGAAGAGAATTCTGCAGAAAAAAAACAGAGGAAGGACAACCTAACTTCAAGATTCTACACCAAATTCTGAGATACATTAAGGCAAGTGATTTAAACTCTTTTGATTCAAGATATGTTTCCATGTTTAGGAATTTTCGAAATTGATTTTTGGAGATAAATTAGACCCATGAATTGAAAGTTAAAGGCCATGATTTATGTAGGAATTGCATGTAGTATATTCTGGACGAATTTATATGTTATAAACAGAACCTTGATGATCTAAAAGTGGAATTAGAAGAAGTTTGATGATGTTCTTGAATGGAAGAATTCTGGAAATTATTTTGATGTAGTTTTGATCTAAACTAAGCTTTTAAATGATGAATTATGGGACTTAGAATGTTAATACTGTTGTAGGATGTTAGTATAATGTTAGAGTAACCTTATCTTGGAGTTTCATGCTTAAAAATGGAGTTTTGGGTCGAAACTGTAACTACAAAACGAAGCAGTCCGTAACCATACCTGTTCAATCGATCGATCGACATTCATCAGTCGATCGATCGACCACCATCGATCGATCGAAGGCAAAGGTCGATCGATCTACCTTCCCAGAATGAATAAAGTTTTCCCTTAATTGAATTTTTAATGGTGTTAACCCTTGATTAATATTATTGGAGACATTGTGAATACCCTTTACTTTAAGGAAGACCAATAAGCATGATTATGAGATTGGACTTTTATTAGAATTTAACTTGAGGAATTATTCTAAATAAATGAAATTCGTTATGTGAGATAATATTTGGGTTATAGTACAAATTTGAATAATTTGATGAAATAAGGTTTGGGGCAGAAGTAAAGACCTTAGGTATAAAGATGTTATATGTGGGAATTATGGGAACTTAATAGTCTATTTGAGATAGGTTTTAAGTTTAAGAAATCACGACGTGAGACGTGTCGACTATTTAATTTATATATTAACGGGATACTTGAAATATATGAATTGGGAATAATGGTATAATGATGTAGAATATACCCTTATTAATATTGAGATATCTAAGATTTGTGAATACTTAGTATATAACTTTATGTGTATGACATACCTACCATACTTGCTATCACAGGAGGTTTACGTTCGCTTAGGGCCTTCTTATCCTTGTGTTGCCCGGATTTAGATTGGTTACCTCGATGAACACAGATCATAGAAGGACTTATTGTGATATTAATAAGTCTGCTGATCGTGGGAGCGTAGGTATGTGCGTGACCCATGTGAGGGTGACTGTGTTCGCCTCCACTATTTGTGATGTTGTTATCTGAACGATTCCTGAGAGATTTGGAATGCGTAATCCTTATGTACGTGATGTACCGGGATGGATAGCAGAGTATGTATGCACCGCAACTTAGCCTTTGGGTGCTTGTATTGTATATTTATGATGCGATAATATACGGTTAAATGCAGAAGGAATTTACTATGTTAAATTGTGAGTATAGTTATGGTAATGTTTTGAAAAGATAAAAAGAGAACTTTTATCAATAAATAGTTTTATTAATAATTGGGAATCCGGGAATTAAAGTAGAACGCTCTATTTTATTGTTAAGGTTGGAAATTAAACGTGAACCGAGTAGTAATGTTAGAGACTCTTTAGATAGTTATGAGATAACACATGAATGGGTACAGGAACGTTAGGAGTGCACAGTTAGACGAGAGGTGAGTATATCATGTGAGAGCACGTCCTAACATGTACTTTGCATATACTGTTTTAAATGTTTTTAAAGCACTTGCAGGTTTTTAAAATATCTCCACATTCGGGCTCTGACCCGTTTGCTTTCAAATCTATCTTTTTGAAAAACCATTTTAGGTGCCCAGCCACAAGGTCACCATGCATAGGATTCTCATTCTGATGACGAGCTGTAGCTGCTTGTGGAAGCTACAGGGATTTGCTTTTAGACGCTTATATCATTTGGATTCCTTATTCAGTATTCCTCAGTTGTAGGGCATGTTGCCCAAATTCTATTAGATACATTTCCATTTCAGTTTTCAGACTTTGGCATGTATTCATTCAGTATTCAGTATTTCTTTATTTACTTCAGTTGTGGTATTGTGTTATGAGGAGTTTTCCTCCAGATTTATTTATATCATGTGACGGTTATTCTATTTACTTCATTATGGTGATTGGTGTTATTATTCTTCATTTTGATTTAATTTAATAAAGGAATAGCTACCCGGTATTTAATTAGTCGGGGTGTCACAGCAAGGGGTTATATCGGTTATCTTGTTATGGGATAAATGACCATGGAAATTTATTTAGGGCGTTAATAATGAACAGTAGAGGAGGGGTGAGGTGGTCCTCAAGGGAGTGCGGTACTAACTAAAATATGAAGAGCATGCATACATATTTATTACTGCAAGTTAATCATTTGCAAAATATTTTTCAAATGTTTTTGGGTATTAACCCTTGCTATAAAACCTTTTAAAAACCTTTTAGGTGTCCAGCCACAGGGACGCCAGACTTGACTCATTCCTGGGGTTCGTTGCTGCATCACATGTGGATGTTGCGGGAGTTTGATAGGTGCTTCATTATTTTCATTTCTAGTGTAGAGATTTCCTCTCAGTTACTCGAGCATGTCGCTCACTGTCAGTACTTATGTCAGACTTGTTGAGATTTATTACTTGTCTTTACTTTTGTTGGATTTGAGTTGATGGTTTATTCGGTCAGTTATTTAGATGTGAATGGTTGATTTCAGTTAATTGTGAATGTTTAAATTATTTTGTTTTCGCATGAGTTTTCATTAAATCAATGAAAGATAAAACTTGGCACTAGTCTAATTTTCTCACTTAGGTGGTTAGTAATTAAAAAGGCGACAGTGATGCTAAGAATGAACCAACTGAGAAACATGTTCTAATTTAATTTAGGACTGATCACCCGGGTTAATTAGGCAGGGTGTCACAGATGGTATCATAGCATCAGGTTCTAGTGTCCTTAGGATTTGTGCGGCTTACTACATTTCAGCGTAGTGTTCGGTTGTTATAGAACCCTATTATTAGGACTGTTGACTGACTTTCCAGTTTTGAGATATCGTTTTTCTGCTATTAGATTTTTGTATAATTATGTACTTATACGATTCGATCTATTTTTAGATGCTACCGAAGAGACAGAGAGCGGAGAGGGCTGATGCTAGGGATGAGCTCAAGGATAAAAACATACCTTTCAAAGGGTGAAAATGTAAAATAGCCACGAAATTGTCCCGTAATAGTCCCAAACACCTCACACAGGACCAATATAACTCGTAGGAACTGACCGCGTAATCACGACGCTCCCGATTTGAGTGTGAGACGTAAATTTGCAAAAAGTTAGACGTAGGCATAATATGAAAACATGCAATCAAAGGGTCAAAATATAAAATAACCACAAACGGTCCCGTGAGAGTCACGAACACCTGGGGCGGGAACAATGTAACTCGTAGGAACCGATCGCGTAGTCATGTGTCTCCCAGTTTGAGTGTACGACGTAAATTTACAAAAAGATAGACTTAAGCATAAAAACATGTCGTCACAGGGTGAAAACGTAAAACAACCACAAAACGGTCCCCTAAGAGGCACGAACACCTCTAACAGAACCAATGTAACTCGTAAAAATTGACCGCGTAGTCACGTGACTCCCGATTTGTGTGTATGGTCGAAATTTGCGAAAGTTAGATTTAAGCATAAAAACATGCCTTCAAAGGGTGAAAACGTCAAACAACCACATATCGGTCCCGTAATAATCACGACCACCTCGTACGAGACAAATGTAACTCGTTGGAACTGACCACGTAGTCACGACGCTCCTAATTTGGGTGTACGACATAAATTTGAAAAAAGTTAGACTTAAGCATAAAAACATGCCATCGAAGGGTGAAAACGTAAAATAGCCACAGATTGGTCCTATAATAGTCACGAACACCTCACACGGGACCAAAGTAACTCGTAAGAACTGACCACGTGGTAATGGCGCTCCCGGTTTGAGTGTATGACGTGAATTTGCAAAAGTTAAACTTAAATATAAAAACATGCCATCGAAGGGTGAAAACGTAAAATAACCACAAATCGGTTCCGTAATAGTCACGAACACCTCACTCGGGACGAAAGTAACTCGTAAGAACTGACCGCGTGTTCACGACGCTCCTGGTTTGAGTGTTCGACGTAAGTTTACAAAAAGTTAAAGTTAGACTTAAGCATAAAACATGCCATCAAAGGGTGAAAATATAAAACAGTCACAAAATGGTCTCGTAAGACTCACGAACACCTCGCACGAGACCAATATAACTCGTAGTCACAGGGATCCCGATTTGAGTGTACGACGTAAATTTGCAAAAATTTAGACTGAAGCATAAAAACATGCCTTCAAAGGGTAAAAACGTAAAATAACCACAAAACGGTCTCGTAAGAGGCACGAACACCTCGCACGGGACCAATGTAACTCGTAGTAATTGACTGCATCATCACGTGACTCCCGGTTTGAGTTTACGGCGTAAATTTGAAAAATGTTAGACTAAAGCATAAAAACTTGCCCTCAAAAGGTGAAAACGTAAAACAACCACAAAACGGTCCCGTAAGGGGCATGGACATCTCGCACGAAACCAATGTAACTCATTGGAACTAACCGCATAGTCATGTGACTCCCGATTTGAGTGTATGGTCGAAATTTATAAAAAGTTAGACTTAAGCATAAAAACATGCCTTCAAAGGGTGAAAATGTAAAACAACACAGAATGGTCCGGTAAGAGTCACGAACGCCTCATACGGGACCAACGTAACTCGTAGGAATTGACCGCGTAATAACGACGCTCCCGATTGAGTGTACTACATAAATTTGCAAAAAGTTAGACTTAAGCATAAACACATACCATCGAAGGGTGAAAACGTAAAAGCAACCACAAATCGGTCCTATAATAGTCACGAACACCTCACACGGAACCAAAGTAACTTGTAAGAACTTACCGCGTGATCACGGTGCTCCCGCTTTGAGTGTATGACGTAAATTTGAAAAAGTTAGACTTAAGCATAAAAACAAGCCATCAAAGGGTGAAAACATGAAACAATAACAAAATGGTATCGTAAGAGTCACGAACACCTGGCACGGAACCAATGTAACTCGTAGGCACCCACCGCATAATCACGGGGTTCTCAGTTTGAGGGTACGACGTAAATTTACAAAAAGTTTGACTTAAGCATAAAAACATATCATCAAAGGGTCAAAATATAAAATAACCACAAAACGGTCCCGTAAGAGGCACGAAAACCTCACACGGGACCAATGTAATTCGTAGGAATTGACTGCATCGTCATGTGACTCCTAGTTTGAGTGTACGACATAAATTTGCAAAAGTTAGACTTAGGCATAAAGTGAAAACATTCCATCAAAGGTTGAAAATGTAAAACAATAACAAAACGGTCCCGTTAGAGTCACGAACACCACGGACATGACTAATGTTACTCGTAGGAACCGACCGCGTAGTAATGTGTCTCCCGGTTTGAGTGTACGATGTAAATTTACAAAAAGATACTTAAGCATAAAAATATGCCGTCAAAGGGTGAAAATATAAAACAACCACAAAACGGTCCCCTAAGAGGCATGAACACCTCACACAGGACCAATATAGCTCGTAGGAACTGGCCGTGTAGTCACGTGACTCCTGATTTGTGTGTACGGACGAAATTTACAAAAAGATAGACTTAAGAATAAAAATATGCTTTTAAAAGGTGAAAACGTAAAACAACCACAAAACGGTCCCGTAAGAGTCATGAACACCTCATACGTGACCAACGTAACTCGTAGGAACTGACCGCATAGTCACGGCGATCCCGATTTGAGTGTACGAGATAAATTTGCAAAAAAGTTGGGCTTAATCATAAAAGCATGCCATCGAAGGGTGAAAACATAAAATAATCACAAATCGGTCCCGTAAGAGTCACGAACACCTCACATAGGACCAATGTAACTCGTAAGAACCGAATGCAGTGTCATGGGGCTCTCGGTGTGAGTGTACGACATAAAAACATGCCATCAGAGGGTGAAAATGTAAAACAGCCACAAAACGATCCCGTAAAAGGCACGAACACCTCGTACATGACCAATTTCACTTCGGGCAAAAATAATATATGGGTGTTAATTCTCCAATAAAACACACCGATCAGTGCTTTATATGCACTGCCTGTAAATTATAAATTGTTATTATCTTTTGAAGTCGGATTGATAATAATTTATTTTGCATTTATTGTAGAATGAAAATGGATTTGCAACACATGAAAAAGTCAATGGATACGGAAGAGCCTGGTATGTAGCTACTCGAATACTATGACCGTGCGGGCTTGTATATATTATTTTTATATGTTAAATCGGTGGAAGGAATTTATTGGTGGTTTAGCTGTGGTTTTTGTTTTTGTTAGGTTTATTTTAATGTTAAAATAGGTTGGATTTCATGAATAAACAAAGGAAACTCTGCCGAAATTTTCTTAAATGAAATAGTGTTTTAAATTGATCAAGTCAAACATACATGCATTTGAAGTTATACAAACCCATGTTGTCATTTTTTTTTTATCTTGTGCAGGTTGATGACGGATTTTGCATGGAGCTATTACGTTCGTGGTGGCTTGGCGCTGCAATTTCTTATAGTGTAGGGGAGCGATATTGTCATCGTCGTTTTAGTTTACGTCGATTTTTTTAACATCTTTTGATGTGTTAATGTATTAGTTTAAATCATGTTTACATCTTTTGATGAGTTAGGATTTGATATGTTCTTATTAGGGAGGCATTTATTTTGTACCTTTATACATAAATTGTGATGAAATATTTTTTTATGATACATATTTATGAGATTTGGTTGAAAATTGTGGAACTTTGTATTACTTATGATTGTATGAAAAATGCGCAATGTTATTTTGAATTATAAGGTTGCATGTTTGATGAAAAAAGTGCAGGTTTAAAAGTGCTTCCAATTGTGAAAAAAATAATATATAATAAATAAAAATATAATACTTTTGGCAACACAATTTTTTGTCTCAAAAAATTATCATCTACATCTATCACTTTGGATATGTAAATACATATTTGGTTGCGAAAAGATAACTTTTGGCAACACAAGAGCTGTGTTTCCAAAGGTATAGCTTTTGGTAACACAACTCTTATGTTGCCAAAAGCTATACCTTTTGGCAACACAACTATTTTTGTTGTTGTTGAGTGACTTTTGGCAACACAAATAATATTTTTTATGATAAATTTAACAAATTATAAAATACTTTTGGCAACACAATTGCGTGTTGCCAAAAGTACACCTTCAGCAACACAAGCCTGCTGTGTTGCCAAAGGGTTTCCTAGAGAGACAATAGGCAACATAGCAAAATATTTTGCCAATACCTTTTAGCAACATATGTCTAACTTTAGCAACATAATTTGTATGTTGCTGATGGTGCAAATTCTTATAGTGTTTGTCGAAATTCAAGATAAACTTTTTTGAGAAGCGATGGAAAGCCCATGTACTACTTTGTAAGATGTGAGTGATACTAAAGGTTTTGAAAGTGTTGAAAAATACTTTGACTTACTAAAACCTCATATTGAATTTTTAAGACATACAAGTCTCTCAATAGTAATAATATAAATATATTTGCTTAATAATAAAAGTAGATATAGTTTAAGCTTTAATAGGACTTATGATCCATGTTTGAAACCAACATCTCAAAAATACAAAAGGGGGAAGTGAAAAAGAAAACTATGGTTTTAATATCTTAAGTGTCTATAATAAAAAAAAAACTTATTTCTTTCAAATTTCCTTTTGATAAATGTATTATTCCCTCTAAGAAAATTTCATAAATAATTTTTTTTCTCTATAGTTTTAACAAAGATGGTGATAATGAGGTTACTTTCTCCACCTATATAATGGTTCTCCACATGTGTGGTGAACTGCAACTAACATAAGTGGGGATGGTGATATTTTCATCAATATCTTACACTCAAGTGTTTAAATAAGGAATTATATGACTACAAAAAAGTCTTGCATGGATTCCCGAATAAAAGAAAAAGATATTTAGCAATAGATTTCTTATAAAGACAAAGTTCATAGATCACGAAGAACTATCGTGGCTGTGATAAAATTTGCGCTGACGCGGATGGTCCACGATTAGGGAGATCGTGCATGCCACTTGTAAAACTAGAAAAAATATTTGGAGAGTCTGTGATCAAGTCGTGAGGGATACCATAATTTTGGCAAAGGTTGAAAAAATTGTATAGTTTTTGAAGCTAAATAAAAAAATATACATGATATACTTAAACAACGTTCCTTTTGAAAAAGATTTATATGAACACATCTTTTCATACTTATATCACTAATACTAAATCCATATCAAAGTACACACACAAACCATTTTCCAATTTAGTAAAAACTTAATTGAGTATGACAAAAGTGCAAGTCTACTAAGTTTGTTACCTCAACATAAGTGGCCTTCCAACGATTGTGATCATTAGTGATTCTTAGTTGAGTTTCGGTGAATATGATTATTCGAGATGTTTTGTCAGGAACAAACTCAAGGATAAAAAACTAAAAGGATATTTTGTAACATCAAATACGCCGAACCAATTATCGAGGAGCACATGCGTATATCACTACACCAAAAGTGCAATTCTGGCACGCTTAGATAAGGAGAATCTGGTATGGTATGGAACCGTGCTAGATTCTGGTACTGTTTATTTATAATCTGGCACGGTTTCAAAATGTGCCAAAAATGTGTCAAATTTAGAAAAAGTAAGAAAGAGAAACAAAATTTGACATTTCATTTGGAGCCATTCTATCTTTGTGCCCGCTCACTCTCTATGCCAATATCGTCTCTCTCTCTCCAATAATGTTTCTCCGGATACCTCTCTCTAACAAGTCCAATGGATACCCATGACCCATTTTCAAGGTCTTTCACCTCCTTGTTAGGTAACTACAACATTTACTCATTGGATTTTCACTGGAGATTTTTTTCCGCTGAAATCTATAGTATTGTAGAGTATACCCATATCACAGTAGTTTATAAAATCTAGTGTTTGTTTGTTTATTTGTACCAGAGGATGAACAAGTATATACTTGTTTCTTTTGAACATGAACACGTTCACAAATTCACAAATTTTAGTTTTGATTTTTAAAGATTTAAACAATTTTCGGGTTCTTGTTTCTTTAATCTGTTCGATTTTGAAGATATGAATTTGATTAGTTTTTTCAATCGATTTCAAAGTGGGATGAATTTGGGTGATTTCGAAGGTGATTTTCAAATGATTAATGGGTTGGATTTGTGTGATTTTAGGTTTTTGGTGTGCTGGATTTGATCTTATGTTTATTATCAGATAAGGCTCGTGTAAGGTTTTTGGTGTGCTGGATTGATTAGTTTTTTGAGTTGGTTCATGTTGATTTCAGGAAACTAGAGACTAAACTGTTAGGCATGCTTACACGCATAGATATTGGATGGCAAAATACTTACCATCCTTTTCAAGCAGGTAATAAAATTGAGTGTGGGTTTGAAGTAAATTTCTTCAGTCTTTTTAATGTTTTGGGTTTTAATTTCGCATTTGATTTTAAATTTTGGGATATGTTTTGGTGTTTCCATATATGTTCCATTTAATGTGTGTGTATAGTATATTTGCTTGAGATGGGTACTTCTGTTCGGTAATTTTTATGATGGATTTATGCTTGTGATTAGAGATCTTTATGATGGATTACTAGTGTGATTATATTGACTGCCGAAGAAAGCATAGTGGTCGGGATTGAGATTACTAATATGATTATATTGAAGAGTTTGACGATGATTTTAGCACTCCAAAGAAAATAAAACAGATCAGAACAGGGATTTATGATTTTGTGTGTTGTATACAAATGGTTCTTGCATATTTTTTTTCTTTTATTTTATTTGTAACATGTCTTATTGACGCATATTTAAATTGTGATTCCAGACAGTGGTCGGTTACTAATTATGTGAAGTTATTATCCATCAAATTTATGTTTATACATGTTATATTTTTGTTTTTATTATGAGCACATTGGGTTTGTGTGCAACTTTCCAAGATGGTCTCGAAGTCCACCTAGATGCTATCCCATTAATCGTAGATATAGCCGTTCTCCCTTTCGAAAGCCCGTTCGTTCTCTTTCAAGATCAATCTCTCCACCCAGAAGGTAACAACATAATTTCTAAATCTTTATTATTTGTGCTAGAAATTCGTAGCGCGTCTTATTTTGGTGCATCTAGAGAGGACGAGCACCAGCAGCTAGACGTGAGAGGTCATCCTCCAGATCTACTGAGCAGCGTTGTAGCTAAGGGTTGGGGGTGAATCGATTTTTTTAATTTCTAATGGGTAATTTTGATTATGCAATTATCTCAAGGGGAAAAGTAAAAGTAAAAGTAAAATTATATACTAAACATTTTTTTTAGATTTGAGAGATGTTTGGATCCAAATTTTACTTAGTAAAATTTCTCTTAGTAAACCCAAATGTTGGGCAAAGTTAAAGCTGGATTGGGAAAAAACATTGTAACTACCTGTGATGAGTTTGTGCTAAAGTTTTCAATTTGTGTGATGAGTTATAGAGGTTTTATAGTTCATGGGCTCAAAGTTTAATGTAATATATATCTACTTTTATTTGTCTTTGTGGATAGTGAAGGTCGTGGCTTCATGCACCTAGGATAATGAACACGTCCATAGGATTTTATCATTAGAAAGAATCTGCAATTTTTTTTTCTCCAAAATTGGTATTTCGATTGACCAAAGTTCACACTTAAATCGATATGAATGATCCAACAATAATCAAGAATACTTCATTGCTGTTGAGTAAAGCAATAGATTTTTATTATACAAAATGGAATCATTTTGTAACAAATGAGATCTTACATGTTTTACACATTCAACGCCTTCTAAAGATCCCATGTTATGTCATCCAAATCAATGGTTTCGTTTTCCTTTCTTCTTTCCATGGGAATCATATCACACGACCTACCTTTGTAAGTGTAAGTCCCAGCCCAACAACTTGAGAAGTTAAGAGAAAGATAGGATCTCTATTACCCTCTTTAAAGTTATTAAAAATCTTCAATCTGTCAGTAGATTTAGTGGTACAATCAATCCGCAAGAACTCATAACCTTCAGATGCAAGACATTCCTGAATGAGATTAATCATCTTGCGTATATGAGAAAAGATAAGAACATTGTGATCCTTGGGGATTAAATTGCGTAGCAAAGATAATATAAAAGAAATTTTGCAAGAGACTTCATGCTTCTCCACAGAGTCAATTTTCTCAGTGACATCGGCTCAGTGCATCGCCAATTTTTTAGCCATGCCTTGATCTTCCTGGTTTAGCATTGAATCCATCCCTTCCAGTACATCTTGAGCAACTCTCTTCGTCAAGAGAAGTAGATGATTGCATATTTTCTTCAAAATCGTGAGTGCAGCGAATGGTGAGCCATCAAATGCTGAAATAACCAGCTCACTTTGCAAAAAGGCTTCATATAGTTGTCACTGGAAACTACTCAATCTTAACCACGCAATAATCTCACTCTTTTTAGAAAGCTTGGCAGCGTTTGATGGACCATCTTCACGAAACACTTAATTTTTTAAGCGACGCAAAAAATAAGGTTGAATACGTGCTCTTACTTCCTTTTCAATAGCTGAACCACTGCTCTTGTCCCGATCAGATGTGTTTTTATCATTACCACGGAGAATGGAAGACTCATATTTCTCCTTAAACCATTTCTTATCACCTAGAAGCTTAGGACAACAAAAGTTGAATAAGGCCCATAATTCCTTAAGATCGTTTTGTATTGATGTGCCACTTATAATAATACGATGTACAGAAGGCCTCAAGATAACTTTTGGCCCTCTGAGTATTAGGATTCTTTATGATATGTCCCTCGTCAAGAATCATGTAATCCCATAGGATGTCATCCTCACCTCAATCGTCAAATAAGTAATGATCTCCATGTAAAGATTTTACATTGTTTCGAAAAATATTATAAGTTTTAAGAAGTATACCTCTGTGCTGAAGTATATCTTTAAGCTCATATTCTCAAGCTTTAACAAAAGACCCAGAATATTCTGTTGTCTTCTCAAAAAGTCCCACAATTGATAGTTCTTTAATCCAATGGGGCAATATTGTTTTGGGAGCAGCCACTAGTATTCTCTTAGTTATACGTGAGTTAAATAGCCCAGTTAAAAAGCCACATATCTGCGTTATGTTCCCTTCATTTAAGACGACATATAAAGAACCCCTAATCAAGTCACGAGTTTTAGGAATCTGCAGCTTCTCAATTAAAAGAATATCAAACTTTGAGCTTAATTCATTGAGAATATGCCTGATTTATCTCCCATCATCATTGTTGCTCCTCGTAACATTTTTCACTAGAGAAGGTGAATCAAAATCAGCAATGACATCAAAATTTGGTTCAATATGTTCAGTGATGTTTTTTCCCTCTCCGTCATGATCATCTTTTGATGAAACTTTACAGAGGCGAATTCTACGTTTAATCTTAAGCTTCAAAGGTTTGTCCTCTTCAGGTTGAGAAATAAAATCATTAACTCCAGAATTTGTAAATTTGTCAAGGGAAGCTATATTCTCACTATTAAAGCGATCACGAGGTAAAACTCCGCCTTTATTTTTTATCTTTGTTGGCTTTTCTGCTACAGGAACTTGTGCAATGAAAGCTTGATGGAATTAATTGTGTACATATTAAATCTATTCGAATTAGCTACATAGCTGCTACATACATACATAGCTATATTACTGCTATTCAGATAGATAGATTCTATATAACTGTTACATAGCTACTATATAGATGCTATATAAGTGTTTAAAGTGTTCTTCAGAAAGGGACTTGAACCTGCAGAACATATTGTACATTCCAATTTCGTGTCATGTATTAATTTTTTGCATCGGTTAAAGATAAACAAGAAATGTTGACACCATTTTTTTTAGTAAGAGGTCCGAGATTTGGCAGTATTTTGTTTCAGGGTTTTTGTTTTCATATTCGAGGACTACATCAAGGTACCGACGTCTCTCTCTCTCTCTCTCTCTCTCTCTCTCTCTCTCTCTCTCTCTCTCTTATTTTGTGGATTCAAATTTGTTGTATTTCGAATTTAAGAATTAATGCTTCAGATTTGAGAAATGAATTTACAGTATAAACCATTAGGAATTATTACTTTTGTCGTGCTTAGGATTGGATTGAGTTTATTTTATTTAAAGGCTCGTGCTCTTATAGAAAAATCATATTTCTATCAATACTAGTTCATTTTGTTAACACTGTGCTGGGCAGCGCTTTTGGTTCCACAACTGGGAAGCCCTTTTGGTTCCACAATTGGGCAGCCCTTTTATCTACATATGCAAAAGAAACATACCGAAAACCCTCTCTTAAAATAACTTATGTATTGATAGGTAGATTGTTTTGTCTATATGAGGCTGAATAATCTCCTAAGGGATTGCCTTGCTATTTGATCTTTTTAATTTTTTTTGTGCTTGATTTTGGCCAACTTCTGTACTAATTTCTTGAACTTGGTTGTGGTCTTCTTGGGGGTTAAATTCTTGAATTTATGCCTAATTAATGATTTGGGGTGATTCTTGGACTTTACCAGAATGAGTTATCATCCCATCTTAGTGTTCTTTCTCTAATGTATACCCATAACGCATATTAGTAGAGTCTCGATCTCTTTAATGGATCATCTATTCTTTAGGGAATTACTGGGCTTCTCTACTTTCTTGGATGTTGTAGGTGTTTATTTAGAGAAATTAATGTTGAGCAAACATTTGTCTTCCGTTCCAAAGCTTGAAACATTTACCACAGAAATTTGGTATATTTTCATATGCTATATCTTTCCAAAATCCATAGTCTTCACAACCTAACCAAACTCGATTTGGCCTTTCTTTCAATAAATCTAATTCCACACACACCATAGCTACACTAGGTATATTATTAGTCACTATTGAGGCATTAAGTTTTAATGGTTTACCATTGGAAAATTCATATTGTATTATAAACACATTGGCAAATTCAAGTCTACAGTCCTGCTTGTTTAACAATGTGTTTAGTAAACTAGATATGTACATGTAACAAGGTTGTTATATATATATATATATATATATATATATATATATATATATATATATATATATATATATATATATATATATATATATATATATATAACAACCCTGTTATATGTACATATGTAATATCCATGTTATATGTACATATAACAAGGTTGTTACTTCATACTAGGTACTAAAACCAAACATCCCATGTAACCAAGATTCGCAAAACAAAACCCCCTTAAGCCGTTGAAGGGTGAAAACCCAAACGAGCCCCAAAACAGTAGGAACAAACCGCGTAGTCATGGGCCTCTTGGGTTGAGAATATGACGATAAGTTGAAAATATATAGATTAAGCCTAGAAACAAGCCGTTAAAGGGTGAAAACCCAAACCAACCCCGAAACGACCCCATAAGAGGCACTAACACCTCGCACCGAACCAATGTAACTCATAGGAACTAATCGCGTAGTCACGGGCCTCTCGGTTTGAGAATATGACGATAATTTGAAAATATATAGATTAGGGTTAGAAATAAGCCGTTAAAGGGGGAAAACCCAAACGGGGCCCGAAACAGACCCGTAAGAGGCACTAACACCTCGCATGGGACCCATGTAACTCGTAGGAACAAACCCTGTAGTCATGGGCCTCTCGGTTTGAGAATATGACGATAATTTGGAAATATCTATATTAGGCTTAAAAACAAGTCGTTAAAGGGTGAAAACCCTAACCAGCCGCCAAACGGCCCTATAAGAAGCACGAACACCTCGCACGGGACCAATGTAACTTGTAGAAACTCACCACGTAGTCGCGGATCTCCCGATTTGAGAATATGACGATAAATTGGAAATATCTAGATTAGGCTTAAAAATAAGCCGTTTGAGGGTGAAAACCTAAACTAGATGCCAAAGGGCCCCGTAAGAGGCACGAACACCTCGCACGGGGTCAATGTAACTTGTAGGAACTCACCGCGTATTCCCGGGTCTCCCAATTTGTGAATATGATGATAATTTGGAAATATCTATATTAGGCTTAAAAAGAAACCGTTTGAGGGTGAAAACCCAAATCAGCTGCCAAACGGCCTCGTAAGAGGCACGAACACCTCGCACGGGACCAATGTAACGTGTAGGAACTGATCGCGTAGTCTCGAATCTCCCGATTTGAGAATATGACGATAATTTGGAAATATCTAGATTAGGCTTAAAAATAATCCATTTGAGGGTGAAAACCAGAACTAGCCGCTAAACGGTCCCGTAAGAGGCACGAATACCTCGTACGGGGCCAATATAACTTGTAGGAACTGATCGCGTAGTCCCGGGTCTCCTGATTTGAGAATATGACGATAATTTAGAAATATCTAGATTAGGATTAAAACAAGTCGTTTGAAGATGAAAACCCAAACCAACCGCCAAACGGTCCCGTAAGAGGCACAAACACCTCGCATGGGACCAATGTAACTTGTAGGAACTCAACATGTAGTCCCAGACCTCCCGATTTGAGAATACAATGATAATTTGAAAATATCTAAATTAGGATTAAAAACAAGCAGTTACAGGATGAAAACCCAAACAAGCCCCCAAACGGCCTCGTAAGAGGCACGGACCCCTCGCATGTGACCAATGTAACTTGTAGGAACTGACCGCATAGTCGCGGGTCTCTCGATTTGAGAACATGACTATAATTTGGAAATATCTAGATTAGGCTTAAAAAACTGTTTGAGGGTGAAAACCCAAACGAGCCCTCAAACGGCCCCATAAGAGGTACGGACACCTCACACGGGACCAATGTAACTTGTAGGAACTGACCATGTAGTCGCGGGTCTCCTGATTTGGGAATATGATGATAATTTGGAAATATCTAGATTAGGCTTAAAAATATGCCATTTGAGGGTGAAAATCCAAACCAGCGGCCAAACGGCCCGTAAGAGGCACGAACACCTCGCACGGGACCAATATAACTTGTAGGAACTGACCGCACAGTCCCGAGTCTCCCGTTTTGAGAATATGACAATAATTTGAAAATATCTAGCTTAGGCTTAAAAATAAGTTGTTAAAGGATGAAAATCCAAACCAGCCGCCAAACGGCCCTGTAAGAGGCATGAATATCTCGCACGGGACCAATGTAAATTGTAGGAACTTATCGCGTAGTCCCGAATCTTCCGATTTGAGAATATGACGATAATTTGAAAATATCTAAATTTGGCTTAAAAATAAGCAGTTACAACGTGAAAACCCAAACCAGCCCCCAAACGGCACCGTAAGAGGCACGAACACCTCGCACGGGACCAATGTAACTTGTTAGAACTGACCATGTAGTCGCAGGTCTCCCGGTTTGAGAATATGACGATAATTTGGAAATATCGAGATTAGACTTAAAAACAAGCCGTGTAAGGGTGAAAACCTAAATCAGCCCTCAAACGGCCCCGTAAGAGGCACGAACACCTCGGACGAGACCAATGTAACTTATAAGAACTGATCGCATAGTTACGGGTCTCCCAGTTTGAGAATATGATGACAAATCAGCCCCCAAAGGACCACGTAAGAGGCAATAACACCTCACACGGGATGTAACTCGCAGGAACTGATCTGGTAGTCATAACTTACGTAAAATTTTCAATTTTAGAATATAATAATAATTGTAACTCCTATATGTATTTTTTTAGTTTGAGTAAGCTTTTTTTATAAATTACTTGGTTACTAATATCGTCTCTCTTTTCTATCCTATTTTTTTTTTACAGGATAACATTTTATCGTTATCATTTATTCACGTGGAACACACGGAGAAGTCAATGGTTTACAACAAGGGGTTCATTTATTTATTACCGTTAATATTCATGATTCTATTTTTTCTGTTATGGTCGTACGTGATTTTGTAGTTTTATTATTAACTTTTATGGCCGTGCGGGCTTTTGTAAGTTTATTGTTTTATTTTGTGGCCGTGCGGACCTTATATTAAGCAGGTTTTATATTAACAGGTTTTAGAATGTCCAGAAAATAGAGGAAACTCTGCCCAAATTTTTTTTCGTCTGTGAACTACTAAAGACTTCTAATATTTTGAAGTTTGTATGTACATTAGTTTATCAATAACGTGCAATATTTGCAATTTGTGAATTTTCTTATTTTCAAATAATTAATTTTTTTTCTTTCATCCAAAAATTTGGCACAGTTCAAAACCGTGCCAAAAGTGTATCAAATTCTGGCACGGTTTTAAATTGTGCCAAATTTTTATGAATATATGCTCAATCTGGCACGGTTCAAAACGGTGCCAAAAGTGTGCCAGAAATATCAAATTCTGGCACGGTTTAAATGTGTTCCAGAAGTTTTCCTGTTTGGTAAAATCTGGCACACTTTTAAACCATGCCAGAAAAAATGGCCATTTTAGAACACCTGATTCTAGCATAGTTCAAAACTGTGCTAGATTTGATCTATCACAGTTTTAAACCGTGCCAGATTCCTGTTTTTGGTGTAGTGTATATATACTCTTACAATATCCCCCTTTGTCTATTCTGTGACAAAATATATAAAATAAAGATAACAAACTACCCAAGTGAGAACTTGATCAACCTAACAACCTATAACCTAAATACCAACAACCCAACAACCAAAATAAGAACTTGATCCATTAACCTATCGTACACTTAGAAAAGGAGAATCAAAATACCAAATGTATATAAAGACAGTTAAACATATGTATGAGATGAATGATAAAGATATGTATACCAATATAAAAATCATATATTCATATAAAATATATTAATTGGTATAAGAATCATGCATCCTTAAACATCATAATGAAGTGTTGTACTTAACTTCTTATGTATATATATTTCCCCAAACTCATTTTCATATAAAATGTGTCTAGTTTCCTTAGATTAAAACTCGTCCTCAATCAAACCTTCTCGCCTTTTTGTCAAGGAATTGATAAAGGAAATAACTTTAACTTAAGAATAAGTTTAACCAATGATAAAATGAGATATTTATATAATGTTGATTAAAGTGGCATATAACATAAAGAAATGTAGTCTAATTCATCGAACATATACGAAGATGTAAAAACACTTAAATCAATGGATATACAAGCTAAAATTATATAATACAATTAGACATTCAATATCAGTTATGCCAACAAATACAATATTATATTAGTCAAAATTTCTAGTCATAAAAGGAGTAAACAAAATGTATCAACCCAAAATATATATCCAAAGAATGAGTTTAGGATTTTACACAATATATCGATATAAAACAAAATAAGACCTAACTCATCTGAATAAAATAATACCATAAATGAACCAATAAAATTTCCCAAATATTCAACAAAATATATAAATCAATCATAAAATAAAGTAACTAGGACTATGCAAGAGTCCTACCCCTCACAAGATACCACCACATCACATCAGCCCTTGTTATTAATTCTCTCCTCATATATGATGCAAATCAAACACATCTCACCACTGAGGTTAGTTGTGAGTGGGTAGGCTATATGAGGTATTAGAAGGTCATATATGAGAAGTAGACATATATGTAAAGTTATGTTCATGGGGTCTTCGAGGGGTACAAGTGGTATAAAACTCGAGTTGATCATCTTTGGGTAGAGGAATGTCATCTTCGTCATCATCATCATCATCATCATCATCATCATCATCATCATCATCATTGTTGATGCAAAAAACTGGACCGAATCCCATTTTTATGATCACAGATAAATAGATGAAAGCAATCCAATCAAGCGCATGATCGACCAAGATTTTTAAAGTGGTTCGGCTATGAATAAAGCCTACGTCCACTGTTATTTTATTCCCAGGGGTTTACAATAGCACCATAGGGTGTAGAGAGAGAAAGGATGTGTATCTTGTGTATGGTGTTTCTTAGTTCTCCCGAATCTCCTCCTTTTTGGCTAAGGGGATACATGTATTTATAGTGATGGGAGATAAAGAAATTCATTGTATGTAGACATTTATGTCTACATTCAACGAATTTAATTGTTGAATTGATTGGTATGCTATGTGTTGTCATTTATTAATACAGTATAAATGTACATTAAGGCTCATTAAATGCGTTGTCATCTTCATTAATGCACATTAAATGCATAGTTATCCTTTGATCTTCCTGGTTGGTATGCCGACCAACTCTCCTCGGGGGCCGACCAACTCTCCTCGGGTACTGACCAACTCTCCTAGGGTGCCGACCAACTCTCCTCGGGTGCCGACTAACACTCCTCGGGTACTGACCAACTCTCCTCGAGTGCCGACTAACACTCCTCGGATGCCGACCAGCTCTCCTGGGTGTCGAATATTGCCACGTAGGATGACATGTGTCCTTTTCTGATTGGTCCTCGTAGATGGAGAATTTTTGCGTTAACAGAAGCCCCCAATGATCCATGCTTGATGGTTTACTTGAAAGGATGGAGTATTTATTCTGCAGTGTTGCTCGATGCTCATGAAATTCTTGATCTACCTTATTGATTTGTTCAACATAAAGTGCATTATCTCCTGGACGACATATGATGCAGACTGATAGATGGTTGATAATCTTTCTTTTGAGGAACTCCGTGTGCTATGTATCACCCCTGGGAATTTGGATGCATCCATGCCATAGTATGCAACTTGTAGCTTGTCATAATCTTCAAGTATGTTGATTGGTTAGCTAGCCGACCAACTGCCTCCTGTGCCGAGCAACTGAGTGCTAACTTTACGTGCTTGATTCTTCTGATTTATGATCCTCTGAATACTTTGTCGAGTAATATACTAGCTTTTGAACCCAACTCTTCAATCTGATTAGTACCAAGCTAGTGGTGGACTTCGAAACATTTTCATACAACTTCTTCTTCAATGTTGGTCAGGACAGTAGTAGTAAAGATCTCAGTGTTGTAGATGCTGAATTTGACTTTTGAACTTCAATAGTATGTGCATAATAACTCCTGAATATGCCTCCTGAACTTCAATATACCTCCTGAACTTCAATATACCTCCTGAACTTCAATAGCCTCCTGAACTAATTCTCGAGCAAGAAAAACAACTTCTGAATGATAATTAGTCGGGGCCCCGACTATGTAAGTTTATGAAGTTGAATTTGGTGCTCGACTGTATGATGTTATGAGAATGTGCCACCGAATGAACAACTGAATTTTTAATAGAAGCCCCCAAGTGTGGAATGTGAACTTTGAATGCTTTTTGCTTGATCGCTTTCACATACTCATAAAATGTTTCCGACCAACTGTAGTTGACAGCTTCTTATTTCCGACCAACCTGAGTTGGTGGATTTTTTCTTCCTAACCAACCTTAGTTGGCACTTTTGGGAAATATTTTTTCTTCCCAACCAACCTTAGTTGGCATTTTTTATAATAGTTTTTCTTCCTAACCAACCTTAGTTGGCATTTTTAGGAATAGTTTTACTTCCCAACCAACCTTAGTTGGCATTTTTTAGAATAGTTTTTCCTCCTAACCAACCTTAGTTGGCATTTTTAGGAATAGTTTTACTTCCCAACCAACCTTAGTTGGCATTTTTTAGAATAGTTTTTCTTCCTAACCAACCTTAGTTGGCATTTTTAGGAATAGTTTTACTTCCCAACCAACCTTAGTTGGCATTTTTTAGAATAGTTTTTCTTCCTGACCAACCTTAGTTGGCATTTTTAGGAATAGTTTTACTTCTCAACCAACCTTAGTTGGCATTTTTGAGAAATATTTTTGATAATAAATGATGGAGACTTCCTCGAATCTGACCAACAGATTGTTGGGAATAAGATATAATAAATGCTGGAGACCTCCTCGGAGCTGACCAACAGATTGTTGGGACTAAGATATAATAAATGCTGGAGACCTCCTCGGAGCTGACCAACAGATTGTTGGGAATAAGATAATATAAATATGCATAGACATAAAGAATGATTTAGAATAATAATAAACTGTCTTGCTGATCTGTCGAGGCAACATTGCATAATGCCGAATAAGAATGATATTTTCCAGAATATAAGAAAATGGCCGAGTACTTTGCCGGGCCTGAATATAGATAAGAATTACCCCGACCAACCATCTGTTGGGGGTGAAATATAATAAACGTTATAGTTCTTCCTCGGAGCTGAATATGATATAATAAATGCTGGAGACCTCCTCAACAGATTGTTGGGAATAAGATAATATAAATGCTGGAGACCTCCTCGGCGCTGATCAACAGATTGTTGGGAATAAAATATAATAAATGTAGGAGACCTCCTCGGCGCTGATCAACAAATTGTTGGGAATAAGATAATACATGTTGAAGACTTCCTTGAAGCTGAATATATATAGAGAGAAGAAATTTTTCGAGCTCCATGCTGAGATAAATATAAAATATGAATCCGAACGGATATATAGAATAATTCGTACTTGAGCATAAATCAGAGCAATAATAAAATATATAGTTCCTTGCTGAGGTGAAATTTCATAATGCTGAGCAATGATAATAGTTTCCAGATTATTTCCGAGCATTCGTCGGCGTTGAATCTTGTACCTGTAAAAATTAATAACTTGCTCTACCATATGTGTAGGCTGAATTGATTAGTCATGAGAATAATTTACTCATCCAATCAATATATGATATGTATATGCTTGAGAAATAAAAATATTAATTTCATAAAATGAAATAATATATGTTGGCTGATATGTCGAGGAAAAATTGCCTGATGTCGAGCAATAATAGTTTCCAGAGGTTTAAGATTGTGGCTGAGCTTTCGTCGGGATTGAATATCGTCCCTATGAAATCTTAATAAGCTGCCCGAGCACCTATCTAGACTCGATCAAATAATTATTGTCGTGAGAATAATTATTCAGCCAAACAATATGTGATGTCTATCAGCATAAGGCAATAAAAATATCAAAATATGAAATAATATGTTTTATGCCAAATGTGTGTGAGATGGACAAATTATTATTAGATATGCGCCATAAATAAGACGTAGAGTTTTTTGCAAAGTTATTTAATCTCCAACTACTAATCAGGTATAAGTTGATGTTTGAAAATTATTTATCACTTGGCTTTAAAAATATTTTTTTGGGGTGATCACAAGTTTAAAAAAAAAAACTTAAGCCCCATGTTTACCCCCAAGTTGAACTCGTGTTTAAAGAAATATCTGGGGTGCTCCGCATTTTTAATACGCCAACATTATACTGTTGCCGACCAACGGCATGGGTGTTGCCAACCAGCATTTGGGGATGTCTCAGGTTGGAGAATATATAGTGCCGACCAAGAAGCAAATGGTCCCCGACCAGCAGAGCGATTTCGTCAATCAACAAAAATGGTGCATTGATATTGCCAACCAGCTGTTGGATGGTCACCGAACAACATCAGATGTCACCAACCAAGAAGTGGATGGTTGGATAGTTGTCGACCAGTAAATTGAACCCTCCGAACAATACTGAGATGTCGCCGATCAAGAATTGATTTTCTCGACCAACTATATACACGCCGACCAACAAGAGGTACATCCGAGTAGAAATAGATGTAGCCGATCAACGAATGGCAGCTCGGGAACTCCTCAAATTGCATAATATCCATCACCGATCATAATGAAATGCCTCCGACCAACATTTTATTTTTTCGGCTAGCTATATATAGTGGACCAACACAATTGGTGCTGGTGATTTATTGTTGTAGTACTGGTTGCCGACCTGCTCTCCAATAATCATTCGGCCATACTTACAATTATGAGGTGCCCCAACCTTTTACAGCCGACCTATGCCAGAAGTTTTTCAACCGTTCGTTGTTGATGACTGGAATTGGTAAACTGAAATTCGGTGGAGGATTGTTTCCGACTTGATGCCGACCAAGTGTATGAGAACTGCCGAGTAGAAATAGATGACATCGACTAACAAATAGTAAGTCGTGGAGCTCCTCTTGATGTATAATACATGATAAAAGGATAACTGTTGGGGTGAATCTTGTACATGCGGCATTTAATAAGTTGCTCAAACCCCTGTTGAGATTGATTCTCATAGAAATTATCATTAGCAAAAATTTTCAGCTAAATATCATATAATATGTATCAGCTCAGACATAAGGCAATAAAAATTTCAAAATATGAAATAAAATGTTTTGTGCCAAATGTGTTTCAATGTGAGCAATTTTTTATCAACTAGATGTCATAAGGTTTGATTTGGGCTTTTTATAAAATAATTTTATTTTTAAATAAATGCTCAAATATGGGATCGAAAAATTTATTCTAAGATAAAGTTCAGGGATATATTTTATTTAATTTTAAAACATTTATTTTGTCAGAGAAGTGTGAAAAAAATAAATAGGTAGCAATGGTAATAATTTTGACGTTGTCAAAATTAATAATCTGGGCAAATAAATTTGTCATCCCTCCATTCCAGCATTCCTCGTCAATAGGTGATAACCATCTCTGACCAGTGGTATCGCCAACCAGCATCGTGTGACGTCAGTGTTGGGATGCCTTCGTTTTGATTTGCCGACCATGTACATACGATCAAGAAGACTTTGTTTTGGCTAAAACTTGTTTCCGACCAACTTTGGCCTTTTAAGTTGTTGACTGACTATTTCTTTGTTATCAAAAGTAGATGTCAACCATATGTTCTTGTTTTGAAACAACCACCGAGGTGTTGCCGATCTACTCCAATGTTGCTGATGGATCTTCACAGCCTACCACCAACCAACAAAAATGGTCTGGTAAACAAATTTTGGTCGGGTAACAACCAGATGTCGCCGACCAACAGTAGATGGTTCCGACCAACAAAAATGTAGAAATACTCATCCGACGACCTTCTTCTGGATTTTTCATCCTCACACAATTGATGCTAAACAGTAGTTGCAGATTCATGAGACCTTTGAGCCCAAGGCAGGCAGACTTTGAATCGGAGAGTAATATAATCCTGGGATTGAAATTTTTTATTGATCTGAAACCGAACCAAGTTGTGAGGTGGATGATCATCCGGTTATTTTTTTTATGCCGCCCAGTTTCATTATTTTTGTTGCTGTAGATGATTGAAGTCAAAACGTTTGATATGAATTTAATAAATCCAAAATTTCTTCATCTTCCTGGGAAAGTTTCTCCATTGCCCTTTCTTGAGCGACTGTTCATTTTTCATCTTCTTTACGAAAGTGGGTAAAGATTTTTCAGGAGAAAGAAGGTTATTTTTTATATTGATCCCTTCCTATTCCCTATTTGGAGAGATAAAAATATGCTGAATGATCGAAGTTATTACCAAATTTATATAAAAAAATCAATCAATGAGACTTTATTGACATAGATGGAAGATGAACCAAATTAAGTATATAGTTCATAAAAATGAATACAAAGAGACTCAAACTTGAAGAGAGAGAAAGTAGATCTAGGTCATGATTTCCATGAGAAAACTTTTTATTGTCTTTAACCTTTTCCCATTCTTTGATTAAAAATATGATGGGAATTTGAATAGACATCAAAGATCTTACAAAATTTATAATGAAAATTATCACATCTTACCACCGTCGTATATATTGGTATATGTAAGCATTTAAAATATTTATTCCATGATATAAAATTAAAACTTGAGAATCAAGCAAAAAGTTATGATCTATGAAATCCACTATTTTTCAGATTTCTAAATAAGAATTAATCTAACAGTTATGATTTTAAAATCATGATATGCAATATTTTGTAGACAAAAATTGGACAATTAATATATGTATATAAACATAAAAATCATGATTGAATCAAAAGATGTACGTATAATATATAATTGATTGTACATAGAGAAAATAAAAAACTTAGCTTTTGATAGAGAACAATGCTTGTAACACGTTCCCACAGACGGCGCCAATTTGTTGATGCAAAAAACTGGACTGAATCCCATTTTTATGATCACAGATAAATAGATGAAAGCAATCCAATCAAGCACATGATAGACACAGATTTTTAAAGTGGTTCGGATATGAAAAAAGCTTACGTCCACTATTATTTTATTCCCAGGGGTTTACAATAGCACCATAGGGTGTAGAGAGAGAAAGGATGTGTATCTTGTGTATGGTGTTTCTTGGTTCTCCCGGATCTCCTCATTTTTGGCTAAGGGGATACATGTATTTATAGTGATGGGAGATAAAGAGATTCATTGTATGTAGACATTTATGTCTACATTCAACGAATCTAATTATTGAATTGCTTGGTATGCTATGTGTTGTCATTTATTAATACAGTATAAATGTACATTAAGGCTCATTAAATGTGTTGTCATCTTCATTAATGCACATTAAATGCATAGTTATCCTTTGATCTTCCTGGTTGGTATACCGACCAACTCTCTTCGGGTGCCGACCAACTCTCCTCGGGGGTCGACCAACTCTCCTCGGGTGCCGACTAATTCTCCTCGGGTACTGACCAACTCTCATCGGGGGCCGACCAACTCTCCTCGGGTGCCGACTAACACTCCTCGGGTACTGACCAACTCTCCTCGGGTGCCGACTAACACTCCTTGGATGCCGACCAACTCTCCTGGGTGTAGAATATTTCCACGTAGGATGACATGTGTCCTTTTCTGATTGGTCCTCGCAGATGGAGAATTTTTGCGTTAACAATCATCATCATCATCATCATCATCATCTCCTCCTTATCCACTTGCATACCTAGGCTATGACTCGATCACACTCTTACAACATCTTCTCTTGAATACATGAAAGGTCATTTGACAACCGTCTTTACTGTCGGATCTCTAAGTACCAAGGGTACACCCCTACTCTTGAGTAATGGATAAATATATCATTCGTACAGTAACGGAGGTGTTTTTCTCCCCTTCTTTTTTTTAATCTCACATATTATTGTACATTTCACTTGCAAACATAAATCATTTGTCAATCACTCCACACATGATTCGTTAGGGATGCATCTCTACCCTTATATGGGTACTCTATTTGAGCAACATGGGGAAACTATTAATGCACCATCAATACCTATTTTGACATCATAAGTGTTATACCCCTCACCGTGGTAGTAAATGACTTGTTGTGAGAGTTATTAAATGTAGAATTTGCATACAACTCTCTCACAAGATTCAAGTAAAAAATCTCCTTATCCTCACCATGAGAACATTACCTCAACCAACTTATTCGTAAGAACTCACTATGCACATCAATCATATTGTCCTAAATGGTACTTAGTCTATTGTTCTTTCAAACAAAATAACACATTCCCTAAGTTTAGTCTTAAATCTCTCTTCAGTTTAGTTGTCGATAAAATGTGGAGAAAAAGGCGAAGAAGAGGAAGGACCAGTACTAATGCAGGTTCTATTTCAATGAGCATCCATATCTCTAAAAATAAATCTCCAAGGACCATAAATGAATCATAATCAATGATGTGACTGTTTGTCCTATGTTCTTCATATCGAGTTACGTGGAATACCACTCTTATGTAAGAGAATATACCCACCTCATCCCCGATTAGGATAATATCATCCAAAAGATGTACTAGAAATACCATCTCATATTTACCACGCTCTTATAAAAATAAGATTATTCAGATTTTGATGAAATCAAAATTTGATTTCCTGATCAAACCTAATGTCCCAAGACCTTGTTGTTTGCTTAAGTCCATGAATGGATTTCTTAAGCTTACACTATTTTATTTCTTGACTTCTTACTATGAATCCATTGGGTTGCAAAATTAAGATACATTTGTCAATATAAATTATTAAGAACATGGTCTTGAAATTAAAAGAACCTTGATGGACTTTACCATGGCTATTGATAATATTCATGATCAATCCCTTTATTTCTAAGTAAACTATTTTCAATAAAGCCTTGCCTTGAAAGTTTTTGCTTTCCCATCTATCCATATTTTAGCTTATTATAGATCAACTTGCTCCCGACGAGTTTGATCCCATTAGAAGTCTACAATCTCGCAAACTTTATTTGATTCCATCGAATCTATCACGGTATTCAATCTTAAGTCCAATATAAAACTCCTTGTCTTGGAATGCCCTATTTTAGTTGATGGGATCTGGTTTATGTATTCTTAGGATCTCATCGAACTATTCACCTAAGACATTAACTTGTCAGGATATTTCCTGATGCTCCCATTACAACTTGACACCACTTATGATCCAATATAACTGGCATATGTTACATTATTATCAATAAGACTCCCACTTCTTATCGGTAATGCATTATCGATATCAAGTTGTATTTCTTCTTGTATTGGTAGTCTAGCAACAACCAATAATCTAATGTTCCCTTCAAAAGTTTTTTAGGACTAACTTACTCATAGGTTCATGGTTTATTACATGATCCTCTTTTATGAACCAAACAATGATACAATCAATGAACTTATTAATCATAGGAATATTATATAAACTACCTTTAGTACTTTTGGGATAACCAACAAAAACACATACTTTTGTCCTTAATTCCCACTATATTGGATCTTTCCACAGCACAAGTGTCAGGCTGCCTAGATCCTAATATGTTCTACAATAAGCTTGCACCCATTCTATAGTTCCATGAAAATTTAAGAGACCACTTTAGATGGAACTAAATTCATAAAGTATATAGCTGTCTCTAATGTAAAATTCCAATAAGAATGCTGCAATCATGAATAAGAAACAATGGACCTTATCATATCTAAAAGAGTCACATTCCTTATTTATTCTATATGATTCTATAGTGTAATGCCCAGTCCAGAAAATTAGGATATAATCCCCGCCTTTGATAAATGATTCATAAACTCTCCTAGTAGGTATACACTCCCACGATCATATCGTTGGGTTTGGATTAGTTTACTTATCCTATGCTTCACATTAGTTATATACACTATGGACTAATATAACGCTCCATACTTGTGGTGAATAAGGTAATTATACACATAACTTGAGTAATTATCAATGAAATCGATGAGGTATTGATAACCACCTCTTGACTGAATAGTTATATAACTATATAAATCGAAATGAACCAATTCCAACACATTTTTTATTCTTTAGCATCACCATAGATATTTTGAGTCTTTTTAATAGCAAGTAGAGTATTTCGTCAAGACTTCACAATCTTTGATGGAGGAATTTCATTAGGAAGTCTTCTCTTTTTCAAAATCCTTCGGGCCTAATAATTGAGGCCAAGACTTATTTCTAGAATATGGTGATTATCATGTTATCTTTGTCCTTATTGCTAGATTGTATTTTCATTGTATTTATATGTTTTTCCTTTAGATATATTTGAAAATTTTCCAAAAAGATTTTTGATTTTTAAGAAAAAGTTTGAAAATTTTTAAAAGATTTTATTTTTGATAAAAATTTTAAAAAAGACAAAAAAAATTGTATTTTTTTCACCATATATGGATGAACATGTAAGATATTCGAATCAACCCTACATTCCATCCATTCATAGTGTTTTGATACATGGGTTTGTTTTGTTAGTGTGCTTAGTAATATGAGGATAGCATTACGTTGTTCATTGATGATTACTTTCTTCATGCTAAACTCTTTACTACCTTTATTCCACACATGCACGGACTTTTTGAACATTACATGAAGAGGTGCGCGTGCATTCAAATTAAGAAATTATATAATTAAACTCAGTTTAACTCAATTAAACCCTAAACATGCAACTAGGTGTGATTGAATAAGATGTAAAACAAGCTAGTATGATCAAACACACACAATTGAGGAAAAATCCCCCAAAGGGGCAAAACCATTTATTTTCATTATAATATTGTAACATACAATTTCTCGGATTACAATGAAAATACAATGACACAGAATTACCCTCAGGCGTCGGATCTGTAGTCGGCGGTTGGAAGTTTACCTTTCCAGGAGGGCAGCAATGAAGAAGAATGTCGGTCTTCTCCACAAGGGAATGAACAAACAAAAGTGTGTTCTTGGGTTGCAAAGTGATTCACACAGATACGGCAAGGTTGTGTGAATTAAACATGAGTTTGTGAACTCATGAAGATGAAGACTTAGAGTATTGGGACTCTTAAAATCGTCTCTGTAAGTCTTAGAAAACAAATCCCCGAAGTCGGTTTATAAAAGAAAACCTGGGCCGAAAATAACTGAACACGATCTGCATGATTTTATCCCAGCAGGACCGGTCCGATAAGGATGCGGATCGGTCCGAGGTCGGACCGATTCATTTTTAAAAGTGGTCTTTTCGATTCGCATTCGATCCGGGGTCTACTGATTTAAGAGCAAGGCGAATCGGTCTGGGTAGAGGGCGGATCGATCTGGTGGCGGACCGATTCGTTTTCCAAATAGGCGAACCGGTCCAGCTGTCCAGAATTTTGATTCCTTCCTTGAATTCTTTGATATTCGGATCCGTTGATGATGATGAGATCTTGAATTTCTTCAATAATGTAACGGCTTATGACATATACATAAATACTTGACAAAATTTCCTTACAAATCTCCCCTATGTCTATGCCGGTACAAATATAAAAATAAGCATCCGAATTACCAAGTATAAAATTTCCTATACAAATCTACCCTTCCATGAACCCAGAATTGAAAAGGTACAAATGAATAAGACTTCATCGATTGTTTTTCAACACTTCAGGAATCTCAATGCTTTTCTCATCAGGGTGTGCAATTCATAGATCATCAAAGAAGTACCTATACACATGAGACAAAGAAAAATACCAAGTGACATATCGAGTTTGAAATGAGATACACATAGATACCAAATTATGATGAACTCTATCAAATCTCAAAAACTCAAATCAAAACTCCCCCATAATGATAATTATTTTTCCCCCTTTTTATAAGGTCCCCAAATAGACAAATGAGAAGATTAAATCAAACAAACAAAGTCGGGGTGTCACAAGGAATAAACTACTATTTTTGAAATTTTTACATAGCAAACAAAAATCACACCATGAATAAACACAAAACAACCAAGTCGATGATAGCGTAAACGAATGGGTGTGATCAAATTCGATATGAGAATCAATGCATACAAATATGACATATGTGCAAGATGAATATCGGATACTCCTAACGAATGAACTCAAAATCTTCCTTTGGTGGAAAAAAAATGGAAATATGAAACATTGACTAAATCAAATCAACAAATCAAAGCTCAAAGTTATTTCCACACCAATAACGTCCAAAACAATTTCATGCTTTTTCAGGACTGTCAAGAAAGTGCAAACCCGTTTAAATTCTCCAACCAAACTCCCTCAGATTTATATTTTGAATAGAGGTAATCTAAATTCTCAAACTTTGGAGAATTGATGGTGAAACCCTAATGGCCCATAATTTGGCATGAATTTCTTTTTATTGCCTTTAAATATTTTCGAGCTCTTTTAACCTCTTTGGACCTCAGATAATAAAATTTCACCATTTTTTAGGTCCTTCTGAACGGTGGCTTTTGCGCAAAGAATAAATAATTACCTTTCGCAGCCCCTCCCCATTCTTAATTAAACACACTGTCTCACCAAAATGGTTTTTACATGTATTCCAATCTTGTCAAGTTTTATCGCATATTGTACGTTGTATAGACAGAATTGAGATGGAAACACTTAAGCCAATATGAGATAGACAAGTACAATAATCAAATATAGCCGTGCATGTGTGCAATAAAGGAGATAGGACTCAAACATGTAGAAAGATATCACTAATCACATCTCAAAGACTCCAAACAATGTAAAGCACATGGATGAAATAATGTAGCATCTCAAATCTCTATCAAACAGTCACATGGATAAATGGAATGAAATTGTGACTTGGCTATCTTAAATGCTCATCCATAAATGGTGCAAATAAAAAATCTTTTTGGATTTTTCAAAATTTTATAAAAAGATCTTTTTGGATTTTTAAAAAAAAAATAAAAAGCAAAACAAGATAAAATAAAACATATGATACAAACTAGCAATAGGCATTAGATGCTCTGAAAAAGACAATGCAACCTATGCTAGACATACACCAACCCCTCAGTCAACTGTGCAAATCCCCAAAGACTTTCTAAGACTCTCAAATCTAAGGGCATCTAAAGGTTTCGTGAAAATATCGGCTAACTGACGGTCGGTGGGTACGAAGCTCAGGGATATAATTTTCTCTTCAACTAATTGACGTATAAAGTGCTCGCGTATCTTGATGTGCTTTGTACGCGAATGCTGGACTGGATTGCAGGATATGTGTATCGCGCTCGTGTTATCACAGGAAATGGTCATGGTGTCCTGTGAAATCCCATAATCCTCCAGCATCTGCTTCATCCACAAGAGTTGCGTGCAACAACTATCGGTGGCGATGTACTCAGCCTCCGTAGTGGACAAAGAGATGGAGTTTTGCTTCTTGCTCATCCAGGAGATAAGAGCATAACCAAAATAGAAACACCCACCAGAAGTGCTTCTACAACCATCTATATCCCCAGCCCAATCAGCATCTGAATAGGCAGACAAATGATCACTGGTATCAAAGGAATACCAAATACCATATGAGAGAGCCCCACTCACGTATTTGATAATACGTTTTAGAGCGAGTAAGTGTGACTCTTTTGGGGATGCCTAATATCGCGCACAGACTCCAACACTAAAGGCTATGTCGGGATGACTGGCAGTCAAGTAGAGGAGACTACCTATCATACTCCGATATAAGGTTTTCTCTACGTCCTTGCCTTAAGTGTCCTTTCTAAGCTTGATATAAGTACTCATAGGTGTACGTGCATGCTTAGCTGAGTCTAAACCAAATTTCTTCACTAGGTCTCTAGCATACTTGGATTGGGAGATGAACATCCTATCCTCTAGCTGACGAACCTGGAGACCAAGGAAGAAAGTAAGCTCACCAACCATGCTCATCTCAAACTCACTTTTCTTCTCCTTCTCAAAGTGATGAGTATGTTGGGAGCAAGTGGATCCAAAGACTATGTCGTCCACATAGACTTGGGCAACCAAAATAGCACCATCATCTCTCCTGACGAACAGCGTCATATCAGCTCCCCCTCTCTTGAATCCATGAGCTAAGAGATAGGAAATAAGCCTTTCGTACCAAGCACGGGGTGCTTGGTTCAAACCATATAAGGCTTTCCTCAGATAATAAGCGTGCTCAGGGTGCTTGGGGTCTTTAAACCCTTTTGGTTGTTCCACATAAACTTCCTCCTCTAGAATGCCGTTCAGAAAGGCACTCTTAATATCCATCTGATATAACTTGAAGCGCAGATGACATGCGATGGCGAGTAGTAGACGGACGGACTCAAACCTCGCAACAGGAGCAAATGTCTCCCCAAAGTCTACACCCTCTATCTGTGTGTAGCCTTGAGCGACCAACCTAGCCTTGTTTCTTATTATGGTACCATTTTCATCCATTTTATTCTTGAATATCCACCTGGTACCTATCACATTAGTCTCACTAGGTCGGGGGACAAGTTCCCAGGCATTGTTCTTTTTAAACTGAAGCAACTCATCCTGCATAGCAGATATCCAGTGTTCATCCTTGAGTGCTTCTTTGTGATTCTTGGGCTCGACTTTGGACGTGTAGGAAAAGTGGTAACTATGTTCACTAGCTGAGCACGAGTCTTGACCCCTAGAGTGGGATCACCAACAATGGCAGAAGGGTCATGACTCTTGCTAACCCAAGCAGGAGTGTTCCCTAACATAGGAGTAGGGTCCACAGAGTGTGGGAGGGGGACAAGTAAATCACTCCCAGAAAAGTCATCATCCTCACACTGAAGGTTAGGATCAATAATCGTTGGAGGTTCGTCATCTTGCACGGTGACGTTTATTGATTCCATAACCTTAGAGCTCTTCAGGTTAAAAACCCGGTACGCTCTACTATTCGATGAATATCCTAACAATATTCCCTCGTCGCTTCAGGAGTCAAACTTTCCGAATTGTTCTCTATCCCGAAGGATGTAGCACTTACTCCCCAAAACACAGAAATATGCAAGGTTGGGTTTCTTGCCAGTCCACAATTCATAAGGCATCTAAAGTGTGTGTGGATTAGGGGTGTTCACGGGTCGGTCGGTTCGGTTTTGATCAGGTTTTTTGGGCCGAACCGACCATGTCGGTTTTTGGAGGAGGAGAACCGAACCGAACCGAAAATGCTGAAAAACCGAACCGAACCGAATCGGGTCGATTTTTGACAAGGCCGGTTCGGTTTGCCCGTCGATTTTTGACAGGGCCGGTTCAGTTTTTTCCTTTATTTTAATAAAAAATATATTTTTTTAATACCTAATATATATATATAATTAAAAAATATAATATAATATGTCAACACTAATATAAATATAATATAAAATATAAAATTAAAAAGCATAAAAATTAATTCGGTTCGGTTCAAAATCGGGTTTTTTATGCCAAAACCGAAAACCGAACCGACCCTGTCGGTTTTATACCTGATTAAACCGAACCGACCCTCAAAAAATCCCGGCCCAAAAATTTTCGGTTCGGCTCGATTTTGTCGGTTTGTCGGTTTGGTCGGTTTTTTTGCACACCCCTAGTGTGGATGCAGATAAACTCTATTCACCATGTGGCAAGCAGTAGACACTGCCTCTGCCCAAAATCTCCTACAAACATTACGACTAGAAGCATAGATCTAGCCATTTCCTGGATCGTCCTATTCTTTCTCTCAATAATCCTATTTTGCTGAGGAGTCTTCACAGCAGAAAACTCATGTTTGATCCCAAGACTATCACAGTACAGGTCTACTTTTGCTTCCTTAAATTCTGTATCGTTATCACTACGAATCCTATTAATCGAGACTCCATGTTGATTTTGTAGGACACGACACTTGGTCGTTATATATTCAACAGCATCGGATTTCTCCCTCAGAAAACCTACAATAGAATATCTGGAGAAATTGTCTATCATCACGAGGATATACCTCTTACCACCCAAACTCTCAGTACGAGTAGGACCCATAAGATCCATGTGAATCAGCTCAAGTACTCGGGAGGTGGTAATGGAATGCAACTTCCTATAGGGGCTTCTAATTTGCTTTCCCAATTGACAGGGTCCATAAACGGTGGCAGTTGACTTTCTAAGAGATGGTAAGCCACGTACTAGGTCCTTTTTAGCTAAATGAGTCAAATCTCTAACGTTCACATGACCTAGACATTGGTGCCACAAATCCATAGGAGTGATTGTGGCGCTGTTGCAGACAAGTGAGGAAGTGGGCATAGTCCCATAGCAATTATCCTCGGTCCTCACCCCTTGCACTAAAAGTTTACCGGCTTGATTGTAGACATTACATAAGTCCCGGTCAAACTTTGTTGCAAAGTCAGCGTCGCACAACTGGCTGATGCTGAGAAGGTTTGCTTTCAAACCTTTGACGTAAAAAACATTCTCTAGCTTAGGAAATCCTGGTAACTCTACAGTACCTCGTCCTATAATGCTAGACTTTCTCCCATCTCCAAAGGTGACTCTACCTTCCTTATATTCCTCTAGGTAGGTAAAAAATGAGACATCACATGTCATGTGTATGGAGCACCCACTATCAAAATACCACTGTGAGGTATTATGTGCTTTGAGAGCAACATGAACAACAAGGGCTTTCTTATCTTTCTTAGGCACCCAAGAGGTGGTAACCTTTTGTTTACCCTTGTTGTTGTTGGTTTTAGCCGTAATGTGAGAAGCATTTACTGACGACAAAGACATCCGTCGAAATTCCTCCATCAAACTCTGTGATGTGGCGGCCAAAAACTCAACACGCTCTCTTAGACTGGCAAACTCATCAGTATGACATGGTGGAGCAGAAGTATGTCGTGTCCGATCCAAACTATGGCAAAACTCCCTAAGGTGGCCTTTTTCTTTTACAATATGTACAAAAGAACACAGTCTTAGGCGGACCTTGGTTTGTTTTTCTTGGTTGAACTTTCATTCGAGGTTTTTGACGATGACAATAAGGAGTAGTAGTAAACTCAGGGACTGGTCCTGGTGCAATTTGGGACGAGGAGGCACCATCATAACCAATTCCCTACCGATCACCGAAACCTAAAGCGGGGCCGAGGAGCATCTTTCCCATCTTCCCAGATCTGTCCTCGATTTGTAGCTTGACTTCCCGTACTCTCTCAAGATTATGAGTAAGCTGGGCAACAAGGGCTTCAAGTTTCTTTCGAGTCTCCACGGAGGTATGGAGCTCACTCGTAAGACTAGCCACTTATTTAGTCAAGTCCCCTCTCTCTTTCTCAAAATCACTCTCTCTCTCTCTAAACAAACTCTCTTTCACAACACAGGCAGACTCTCTCTCTCTCTCAGGGTGGTGCGGGTGGAGGACTCTCTCTATCTTGATTTTCTTAAATCTTCCTCTAAACCAGTGATCTTAAGAACTAACGCTTTGTTACGCTTTTTAGTTTTAAATGACTCAGAATATAACTCAGCGTAAGCACGTTGAATATCACTCTCGCTCTCACTTGTGTAATCCTCCCCCTCACTCACATCGATCTCACTGTCGAGGTGTCCCTGTGATGCATCATCCTCATCGTCGTGAGGAGAACTAGAAGTGCTCACATGACTAGCCATGAATGCAGTGAAGTTACACTCATGCGGTGACTCGTCTCCAGAATCCACCGACTCGACCTCACTATCGTCGCTAAGGGTAGCATTTAGGACAGCTTTCCCTTTCTCTCTGTTCAGACGTGTGGCACACTCAAAGGCTCTATGACCCCTACTGTCGCACTCAAAACACCTCTCACTTTCTATCTTAAGAGGATCTTTAAAAACTTTTTCATTTTTCTTTTCAAACTTATTTTTCTCAAACTTCTTTTTATCTTTAAAATTACCATTTTTCTTAAATTTGAGAATTCTCTTGAAATTTTTAGCAAAAAGAGCCAAATCATCTAAGTCAAAATCACACTCAGAATCAGACGAATCTGTCTCTCTTTTTCTAGTTGACTCTCCCCTCTTTCTTTCCGACCCCTCACTCTTTCTCTCTTGGGCATTAAGTGCGATTCCCTTTTCTTTAGGCTTGACTGTTTTAGGGAACATATCAATTTCATATGTTTGCAAGTCTCCTACAAGTTCCTCCAATTTTAGCGTATTTAAATTACCCATAGAATTTAGCACAGTGACTTTAGGGATAAAACGCTTAGGAAGGGAACGAAGAATCTTTTTAACGACTCTAGCATTAGGAATATGCTCACCAAGATTAAAGCTAGTATTAACAATGTCAGATAGCCTAGCATAAAAATCATCAAAACATTCAATTTCATGCATGGTGATGGTTTCAAATTGAGTTGTTAAATTTTGCAATTTAGACTCTTTTACAGCATTAGTCCTTTTATGGGTAAGTTGTAAAACATCCCATGCCTCTTTTGACGTGGTGCACGTCATGATGCGTCGGAACTCATCAGGAGTAATGGATCCGGAAATAGCACTTAAACCTTTAGAATTAAAAGATGACCATTTAAATTCTTCTTCAGTCCAAGTGGTCACGGGTTTTAAATTGGTCACATTTTCAACAGTCACAGAGGGAGGATTCCATCCTCTTTCAACTAAAATCCATACACGTTCATCTATGGCCTTTAAAGCAGACTTCATGCAGACTTTCCAGTATGCATAGTTTGTCCCGTCAAAAACTGGCATTTTATTATATAATTTCTCCATTGAACACACTCTTTTTCAAAAATCAATTTTTAGAAAATTGATATCTTAGAAAAATTTTGCGAAAAATTAGGAATACGCGATAGATTAGCGTAACCGGATCTGATACCAATTTGAAGAGGTGCGCGTGCATTCAAATTAAAAAATTATATAATTAAACTCAATTTAACTCAATTAAACCCTAAACATGCAACTAGGTGTGATTGAATAAGATGTAAAACATGCTAGTATGATCAAACACACACAATTGAGGAAAAATCCCCCAAAGGGGCAAAACCATTTATTTTCATTATAATATTGTAACATACAATTTCTCGGATTACAATGAAAATACAGTGACACAGAATTACCCTCAGGCGTCGGATCTGTAGTCGGTGGCTGGAAGTTTCCCTTTCCAGGAGGGCAGCAATGAAAAAGAAGGCCGGTCTTCTCCACAAGGGAATGAACAAACAAAAGTGTGTTCTTGGGTTGCAAAGTGATTCACACAGATATGGCAAGGTTGTGTGAATTAAACATGAGTTTGTTAACTCATGAAGATGAAGACTTAGAGTATTGGGACTCTGAAAATCGTTTATGTAAGTCTTAGAAAACAAATCCCCGAAGTCGGTTTATAAAAGAAACCCTGGGCCAAAAATAACTGAACACGATCTGCACGATTTTATCCCAGGAGGATCGGTCCGATAAGGATGCGGATCGGTCCGAGGTCGGACCGGTTCGTTTTTAAAAGTGGTCTTTTCGGTTCGCATTCGATCCGGGGTCTACTGATTTAAGAGCAAGGCAGATCGGTCCGAGTAGAGGGCGGATCGGCCCGATGGTGGACCGGTTCGTTTTCCAAACAGGCGGACCGGTCCGGCTGTCCAGAATTTTGATTCCGTCCTCGAATTCTTTGATATTCGGATCTGTTAATGATGATGAGATCTTGAATTTCTTCAACAATGTAACGGCTTATGACATATACATAAATACTGGACAAATTTCCTTACATTACACTTACTTATCATATATTGAATATGATGTTCTCATCTCATTCCTACTTAAGAACGAACCAAATGTAAAAAGACTTAAGTTGTGCTTATAAGAACCATTGCCCGAATTTCGTTTCTTGGAAAATATTGATATATGTTATGTAATGGAAAGGTGATATGAAAGAGAAAAATTCTCTTTGCGTTAAAAGCCACCATTTGCAAAAGAGCCTAAAAGATTAATGACACACAAAAACAGAAGTGCCAAGGCCATTTATTTTATATTTATTGAAGCTTCACTACATATGAGCATTGTGAGATCCTCGAAACATTTGAGAGTGAATTCATAAATATGTGAGATTTAGAGGGTGATATAAAGTAGAAGATCAACAGGTTTTCATAACGGACTCTCTTTCATAACGGACTCTCTTAAAAAGCATTTTGGCATTATTGATTTGAGAATCATTTTTATTCAAGGCCTATTGCACAAGTCGAGTCAATTTCTTTTAAGTTCAACACTTTACACCGAAGGTTGAAATTGAGTTCTTTCTTTATAAGTATCTCATGACTTTGTGCACCTATGTTATGAATATTTTGAAGCACACTATATAGTTGACTCAGTTGAGTCTGCACTATATAGGAGCCTTAACAAGTTTGGAAATATTGACAAAATTAAGTCCCACCTTCAAGTGCATCATATCCTCCTCATATGCTACTTCAACATCAACAAAGATCAGTCACAAAGGTAGAGGTAGTATTCCAACACACTTGCAATACATAGGATTGCATTTCTTAACATATTTTATTGGTGTGTGTTAATTGGAATTAAAATGAATTTTCTATCATTTTTGGGAAGTTTAAAATAATTAAAATGTATTTTTGAAATAATTAAAATAGTGTTTTAAATTGTTTTGGGGTTGAAATTTATATTTTGAAAGCTCTTAAAATATGGCTTGGGTAGAATCCAAAACCGGATGAAACTATTGTCGTACAAAATTGAATTTTTAAAAAACTTAAAACACGCATTTGTGATTCATCAATATACATGCACGTATTTGCTTGTGATTGGTTCATTCTTTGTTTCTTTGCACTCACATTCCACGCACCTAATATGAATCATTCGATCAAATTAATCAACGGTTTGCATGTTACAACAGTTAATCCTTGTGTGTCCCTTGTTAACCAATCATCTTTCATTATTGTGTGGTTGTTTATTAGCCTTTACATTGAAACGTTTTAAATCCAAATCAATCCCAGCCCTTGATTTTGAATCGACCTTCCATATCCTTCCTTGAGCCTATAAAAGGATCCTAAGTCTTTACAACTCAAAGATTTTGGAGAGTATAAATGTTAAGAGAAAAAAGAGAGAGAAGAGAGAAAAAACTTGAGAGCAAATAATTTTGTGAGGAAACTTTCTGAAAATATTTTCAAAAACATTTGAGTGATAGGTTTTCCTATTCCTCACAGTTGTCATCTCTCTCAACAGCCTCACATTTTTTACATCTCATTTCTTTATAGAATTTTGTAGATCTAAATATTGTGATACATTTCACGTTTAGATTCTAGGATGTTTTGATTTCTTGTTTTGAGAAGTCCTATCTCTCGTGGGATTCTATTTAGAAAAGTTTAAAAACCTATAAATCCAACTTATCTTATTTTTACAAACTGAAATCTCAACTTGCACGTTTTAGATCTGAAAATTATGTTCATAAATAATTTTTGTGGATCTCTATTTTAAAGATCCAAAAAGAAAGCAGATCTTAAAATATTTTGCACGAAAAGAATGAGTCTAAATTTCATAAGTGTAAAAATATATCTCATTGTTAGATCTCTAGTAATTTATAGGATTTATCTATATTAAGTGTGTGTGAGAACATTCATATCATTTAGGCACTTCACTCACTATACAATCACCCACAAACACTAAAGTGTGTTGTTGGTTGAGAGATTTTGACTGCTGAGTCGACATTGAGTTAAAGGAAAAAGGAAGTAAGGCTTGTAAACAAAGAAAGGATGAACCGGTTGCTTAAAGAAATCGAAAGACGTACCCCAGAACTAGTGGATTCTCGCTTAGGTATATTTCTGTACTTAGAATATGATTTGTTGTACATTCTTGTAACTTATATCTGTTTATAGTGGATTTTATTTTGTGGCATAGAGGTCACCGTGGATGTTTCCCCAATTAAGTGGAGTTTTACCACGTTAAAATTCTTTGTCTTTTGTGTGTGATTTTTAATTCTTTATTGCTATATTCTGTAAATCAGACTTAGGTTTAACTTAAAACCAATTTTCAAGCGACTGAAATAATTCATTTAAAATTGTTTTACGCATCTTGTGTATTAATAAATATTTTTTCAATAGTTTCCTCAAAAAGTAATTTCCAAACTCATTAAACCATTTTAACTTTTGTTAAAGTAACATAGTGAGCGTATTTTTAATTGGTATGAGAGGTTTGTACTTTTCATAACTTTTTAGATTATGTACTTTGAAACTGTTCTAAAATTTCTTTATGGACGAAAAGTTTGAGCGTCTTAAAAATTTGTCCCGACCTCCCTTCTTTGATGGAAATAATTTTCCTTACTATAAAGTAAGGATGATTGCGTTCATCCAAGGACATTGGGAGATGATGTCTGGGAAGCAATTAAAAATGGATATTCACATATAACTAAGAATGTTGAAGAGGGTAGTGTTATAAGGGTTAAAAAACTCCTCAATGAGTTTACTAAGGAAGATAAACTTGCCTCCTTAAGTAATAATAAAGGGAAAGAAGTTATATTCATGTTTGTTAATGAGCACAAATTTAAGTGCATATCTATTCGCACTACATCTAAGGAAGCCTGGGACACGTTAGTCACTACTCACAATGGAGATGACTGTGTTAAGGCAGCCAAAACTCAGATGTTAATACAACAGTATAACACTCTACTTATGAATGAGACTAAGACATTTGATGAATTCTATATTAGTTGACTGAAATAATCACAAAATTGGATGCAAATTGAATCATGTATGATAGGCAAGAAGTAGTGTAAGAAATTCTTAGGTCCATTCCTTTTAAGTTTGATAACAAAAGGTATGCGATTGAGGAGATAGATGATCCATATTTGACCCCTGAACTCCTCTGTAACAAACTTAGGATGATAGAAGTGGAACTTTAGTTTAAGAAGCACCTTATCAATAATAAAAAAAAAAAGATGTCTAGTCCTAATGTAGTTTTTCCTTCTAAAATGACCTCTCCTCAGTTAGTCATACCCAATATAGACTTGGACTCTGATGACGACTGTGATTTAGAGAGTTTGGATAACTAGATAGCCCTGATGTCAAAATAATTCAAGAAAATTATAAAGTGTAGAAACACTATTGCTTCTAAACAAGGGAAAGTTGGATATCAAAACAACCTTAATAAGAGTCCTCATGAGAACAACAATGATAACCAGAACACTGATAACAATGTCAGGCCTCGAAAAGACCTTAAAAATACACAATGCTATAAATGTGGTAAAAATTATCATATAGCTTTTAATTGTAGGGTTAAAATGAATAACACTGCTAAAGTTAATATCAGTAAGACTTGGGATGACTCAAGTGACTCTGAAGAAGATGATCCTGAGTCTTTTAACTCTTTTGATCCTTTCATGTCTTTCATTATAAAAATTATCTATTATGATGATATGTCAGTGAATAATTCTAAAACTGATGCTATCAGGCCCATTACTGTTATGTCTGATGATGCTTTCTCTACTTTTAGTTTATTTACTTTTTGCTTAGATAATACACATGTTGTAAATATTACTAGTAATAATTCTTCGACGATGTGTGTGAGTGAAAGTGTTCGTACTGATAACGAATTAAATGGATATCTGAGTTCGATAAATGAAACGCTAGGGGACAACTCACACACTGCACATAATGAGTCAGATAACGATGACGTTCCTGACATTCCCACACTCGACACTAAGACTCTTAGGAAGAGCACTATACTAGAAAAGATGGTCAACGACTTAACTGAAAAGCTAGAATCTTTAAGCCTGTTGGTGAAATAGAACGTAGAGGACTATACAAATCAGTGTCTGGCCTATGAAATGAAAACTAAATCTTTTGTTCAGAAAATCAAAGTACTTTTTGAATCAAATGAAGTTTTTGAAATGAAATATAAGTCAACTTTGGTAGAATTAGAAGAAGCTAAACAAAAAGTTTCAACTGTCTTCAAGAAACTTCTAAGTTTGAAAATAATTCTAATTGTCTTGAATACTGAATTGCTTCTAGCAAAATCAATCCTGAAGATAAAACTGGTTTGGGTTTTTATCACAAAACTAAGGCAAAAACTAAAATCGTCCAACATGTGCAATTTGTTTCTTCTGGAAAAAGACCAGATGACCTATGTCTTGATTTTCAAACCTTAAAGAAAGATTTTGAAAATAAGAAAAAGTGACCAGATAATCAGATGGAAAATCGTCCAAAGCCAACTCCTGAACATAAGGCTAAGCATGTTTACCCCCTGTTAGGCAATTTGATCCCAAATTTAAAAATTTTATAGTTAGACCAAAGTTCAATGTCCGGTAAATGGATAAACCTCTCTTTAAAGGTTTTCAAAATGAGAAAAAACTGTTGAGCCACCAATACTGCTCTTATTGCGATGTTATGGACACTGTTTTGCGGAGTCTTTTAAAAAATGACTGTATAAACCTATCTATAATTCACCTATTTACAAAAACTTTAACTATTATAGGCAGAACAGGAATAATTATGTACTTCCTAAACATCCCAATAAAAACTCTAACTATAGAGGTGGGAAGAAAAGATCTCATGCTAAGAAGAAATCTAAGAGAAAGAGTCCTAGATCTGTTTCTAAACTAAAAGCTCATAAACATTTTAAAACTATAGCTATTGGGGTTAGAAAGGACGATCCAATATCCCAGATGAAGTGTAATATTGTTGTTAGCGCTTTAAAAATTGAAAGCACAACATATGGTTGGTACTTAGTGTAATACCCCGTATTTTCATGACTTTTAAATTTAAGGATATATTAAATTTAATTGAGATAAATTAATTTAATTTTAATCCGGAATGTTGTTTTAAATATTTACTAGCGTGACGAGAGTTAGTAATTATTGGAAATTTGTTATTTGTTGCATATTACTGGATGAGTATAGTAATATATGAGATTTATTTTTATAATATTGTCACGTGTGAATAAAATGACAATTGCGGAAATTTAAGTCGGTACGCGCCTGTGTCGTGTCGGGACTAAATGTGGATTAATAAAAGTGAATATTTTATAAGTTGTCCGTATGGTCATTTTGAGTGCGCCAACGCGTCCGGAAGGGTTGAGATAGTCAGAAAAGTATACCCGGGGTTTGATTTGGGTCTCGGGGCATTTTTAGGCCTAATTAGAACTCCGGGAGGGCATTTTAGTCATTTTGTATTTTTGGGTAATTAAACCCACGAAAATTAAAAGGGTTATATCAGATGTTTAGGTTATCTCCTAGGGTTAGATAACTCAACACACTAGAACGGCCATTGGAGAGGAGAGGGGAGAGCTCTCAAGGCATTCCAAGGCTCAAAACTCATCCGTTTACACCGCCGCCGCCGCCAACACGTAGATCGCGAGACGGGGAATGCAACCACACCAAATTCAACACCAACCCAGATTTCTGAAAATCCCAGGCAAGTGTTTATCTTGCTTATTTCGTTGATGCATCATCCATATTAGTTTAGGAGTTATTAGGATGAGATTTATTGAAGAAAAACCAAATTTGAGATGGGAAATTTTCATGTAGTGATGATTTATATGATATTCTGGAAACCCTTTGTCATGTAAAGGATTAAGAGTTTGATTAAGAAAAGAGTTCTAATCAGATACAAACACTAAAAAAAAATTATTCCGGACGATCGGACCGTTGGAATTGGATGAAATTTTACAGAGAATTATCAGAAGATGAGAGGAAGCTATAGAAAAAAATTCAGCTCGATCGGACGGTTAAATATTTTCTAATATTTTTTTTGCTAGACAGTTTTATGTTTTGAGGACTCTTAGAGATAATAAAAATTCAATTAAAACTCCATTTTAATTCCGATTTCGAAACCGTTTGAAATTCTCATCTTTGAAAATAAAATTCAAAATCCTTTAATGTAAGGCGAAATCTATATTTTTGGGATATTTTGCATAAGGGATAATGTAAGTATATATTAAAGGGGAGAGACACGTAAGAGAGAGTTACGTTGGAACATAAATAGATATCTACTGAATTGTACATTTGGAAGAATAGAGTCCATGAGGGTTACGTAGTAAGTTGGAAAAACCCTTGGAATTAAAGTTAGAAACGAACCATTATACTTGATAAATAATAATGGGAAAATAAGGATAAATGTTGTGAATGTGGGTTATTGGATAAACCTAAATTGATATAATAAAAGTGGTATATTTATATGATTGTGTATGCATATATTATATACTTGTGAAAATCATGCCCGCGCTACTTGCTATCCCTGAGGTTACCGCGCTGGGACGATCTTATCTCGTGTGTCTTATGGGGGATATTGACTCGTACCCTAGAAGATAGGAATCCTGGGAACAGGCTATCGAATCGGTAGTCACGGTCCTAAGAGACGTGAGGGTATGTACTGACCTCTTGGACTTGAAAACTATGCTTCGCCTCAATATTGTTTGTGTATGTATTTATACAGTTCGAGAGTGACTCCGAACTTGTATTCCCTTTAGTACGATTGATACGGGGATTTGATAGCAGAGTATGCCCGCACCATAGTTTTTATGTGGGGTGCTGTTATGATATATATATTATACGAGTAGTTAATATATATATGAAATTTTGAAATCTGGAACTGCCTACTGTGATTTGATATGTAGGGCATGATTGATGACTCAAATTATAAATAATTGTTTTGAGAAAGTATAATATGACACTGGAAAACTTTATTGATTAATAAAGTTAAAAGGAGAACCTTGGTTACAAATTGAAATCTTACGTTTTAAATACTTGTGTTGTTCAGTTGTAAATCCTGCGAATAACCTAAGATATGTTAAATCATTGGGGAAAGATAGTGTGATATATGATGAGATAAACCATTGGGAAGGTTAGTGCGATAGGAGTGCACATTAGAAGAGAGGCGAGAATTTCTGTTGTACTAATATGTTGTTGCATTGGCCTGTATCAATTTAAATACTTGCTAAACGAATTTTTAAATCATATACACTATCGGGCTCTGACCCGTTTCTATTTCCTTTTCTCTCTTGTATATATATGTATGTATTACAGGTGCCCAGCCACAGGGCGTCTTACTTAGGATCCTTTGGAAGGAACGTGCTGCAGCTTAGGTGGGAGTTGCAGGCCTGTTATTTAGACGACTTCATCCATTTGATTATACTCCTAGATCAGTTTTATCCAGCAGGGGCATGTGTCGCCCTCTTTCTATTATTTAGTTGGTATTGTCAGAGATTGAAATTTTTACTTTCAGTACCTTTATTTCGGGATTTATTACTGTCAGGATGTTTTCCTTTAGTGTTGTAAATGTTGGGATTTATTATTGATGATTAAATTCGTGTATGTTCAATTCTATTTTTATTCTTAATGTGTGACTCTTTAGATGTTAATGGTGTAAGGTTTTATAACCGGATTTAATAAAATGAGAATAAGGTTTTAAATGGTTTTGACACTTAACTTAATTATTTAGGGTGTTTAAATTGGAAAAATATTTTTACAACAGTGATGCTAAGAATGAACCAACTGTTCACCTTGATTTTAATTTAATAAAGGATTGATCGCCCGGTATTTAATTAGGCGGGGTGTCACACTTATACTCTAGATGTTCTAAGCATATAACTGGAGATGATACTAAATTATCCGACAAGACTAACATCTTAGGAGGGAATGTTTTGTTTGGAGACGGTGCATCAGCTCAGATCATGTGCAAAGGAACGCTCCAAGAAAAGGGACTACTTATTCTCAAACATATCCTATTAATAAAAGGTCTTAAAGCCAATTTTTGGAGCATATCTCAATTTTGTGACTCCAACCACACTGTCACATTCTCAAAAAATAATAGCAAGATTTTAAATGAAAATGGTGATTGTATCCTTATAGGTCACAGGACCCCAAATAACTCCTACACAGTAAACACATGAAATGAGACTTGTAGGATAACCAGACTTGATGAAAATGAAATTTTGTATAACCGGTTGGGCCATATCAATTACAATAACTTGGCAAATTGAGATCTCGGGATATAGTTAGAGGTTTACCAAAAATAAAATCGATTTCAATTGTTGTTTGTGGGTCGTGTCAGGAAGGAAAAATGACTAAATCTGCCCACAACAAAGTTAAAGACATTTTAACATCCAAACCTCTAGAGCTAATTCATATGAATCTTATAGGTCCTTCGCAAACTATGAACCATTGTGGTAACAATTACATTTTGGTCACGGTGAATGACTATACTCATTTCACTTGGGTAGCGTTTTTAAAATAAAAATTCGATATATTTTCGAGAATTTTTTAAAATCCTTTTAAGAATCGAGAATGAAAAAGATACCCACGTTAATCGAATACATAACAATAGAGGAGGTGAATTTAAGGACTTGGGTGACACATAATACTGTAGTAGTAATGGTTATTAGCATGAGTTTAGTGCACCTAAAACACCTCAAAAGAATGGTGTTACTGAGCGTAAGAATCGGATAATCCAGGAAATGGTCAGGGTAATGATACATGCTAAGAACTTGCCAAAATAATTTTGGGTTCAGGCAGTTCAAATAGCGTGTCACATCATCAACTGGGTCTATCTTCATAAAAATACCAAACAAACCTTCTATGAGCTTTGGTATGGTAAAAAACCCAATCTAAAATATTTTTGAACTTTTAAGAGTACTTGCCATGTTTGTAAATAAGGAGAACACCTGTCTAAGTTTGAAACTCGTGGAGACAAAGTCATATTTTGGGGTTACACCCCCAAAATTAGGGTCTATTTCATTTATAATTTTCGTACCAAAGTAATCATGGCATCGATAAATATAATAGTGAGTGACACTAATGTCGCGAGTAAAGAACAAGGATCAATTATTATGGAAGAGTATGAAAACAGTTTTACTTATGACTCTCTAGAGATAGTTGAGAATTTATCGACACACACCCCTGAAGTACCTAATTGGGTTTCTAAAGATCATCCCATTGATAATGTTGTTGGTAACCCTAATGAACCAGTGTGTATGCGATCCCAATTACGTAATGTGACTCATTTTGCGTGCTTTATTTCTCTAGTAGAACCAAAGAATTTAAATGAGGCACTTAGTGACTCCTTTTGGATTGGATCTATGAAAGAATAGCTAGTCCAGTTTAAGAGTCATAACGTGTGGAATCCCATCCCTTAGCTAGAAAATAAAAGGGTTATTAGAACTCGTTGGATTTTTAAAAATAAAATCGACGAATCCAGGATGATAGTTAAAAATAAAGCCATGTTAGTTGTCCAGGTCTAATCTCAAGTTAAAGGAATAGATTTTGAGGAGACTTTTGCCCCGGTTACTCACCTCAAGTCTATTCACTTACTCTTGGCCATAGCATGTCACTTACAATTTAGCCTTTATCAAAGTGATGTTAAATCCGCTATTTTAAATAGTATTTTGTCGGAGGAGATCTATATTGAACAGCTGAAAGGCTTTATCTATACTCATTACCCGAACCATATCTTTAGGTTAAAAAAGGCATTATACGGTTTAAAGCAAGCCCCTCGGGCCAGGTATGAACACCTTTTGACCTTTTTAATCAATAAAGGTTTTCGATGTGGCGGAAATGATCAGACATTATTTGTCAAACATTTTAATAAACAGGTCTTAATTGCTCAAGTATATGTTGATGACATTATATTTGGATATACTTCTCAGGCTCAAGTTAAAGAGTTTTCAAATATTATGCACGCGGAATTTCAAATGTCGCTTATGGGGGAGCTTAAATATTTTTAGGCCTTCAAGTTAGAAAAAATATAATGGGTTATTTATATCGCAGCCTAAATACGCAATTGAATTAGTTAAAAAATCAGTTTAGATAATGCTAAAGTTGCTAGGAATCCCATGAGCACCTCTACGAAACTATTCAAAGATGACAATGGTAAACTCGTAGATCCTACGCTATATAGAAGTATGATATGAAGTTTATTGTATTTAATAACTTCTCGACCTGATATTATGTACGTTGTTTGTCTTTGTGCTCGTTACCAAAGTGCACCTAAGGAAAGTCACATTTTATGTGGTAAACGTATAATCAAATATGTTAACAGAACAATAAACCTAGGTATATGGTACATAAAAGACACCACAAGCACAATTGTAGAGTACACTGATGATGATTGGGCCGACTGCTCAAACGATAGCAAAAGTACTTCTGGTGCTTATTATTACATAGGTAATAACTTAGTCAGGTGGAGCAGTAAAAAAAAAACTGCATATCACTTTCCACAATCGAATCCGAATACATTGCGGCAGGAAGTTGTTGCGCTCACTTATTATGAATAAAGCAAATGCTTAGTGACTACGACATTAATGAAGAAAAAATGAATTTATATTGTGATAACAAAAGTACGATCAATATGTCTAAAAAACATGTTCAACATCCGCGTACTAAACATATTAAAATTAGACATCATTTTATAGGTGAACTTATTGAGTCTAAAGAATTAGAGATTAACTATTTACCCACTCAACATCAACTAGCTGATTTATTCATTAAACCTTTAGATATTTTACATTTTTAATCTTTAAAGAAATTCATCGGTATGATTATGATTAATTATCTATCCATCACCTATCATATCCATTGGTTACTATCATGCTTATAATTGGTCTATAAGGATATAGGGTACGGTCGTTTCATAAATGGCAGAAGGCGCCTCCTATCTCTATTTTATGTAGAAACCCTTGAGGTGACCCATTTTATGATTTAGGTTGATAGAATGATGTTTACCTTGCCTATTATATTCATTTTATATTTTTCACCCTTTGTCCAATTGAGATAAAATGGGGGAGAGATATTTGAGTCCATTAAGACAGCTATTGTAAAACACGACTAATTCTTGATCTTTGCCATTAGTTGTTGTATTATTTTTTAGGAATCAGCACCATCAGATTTTCTTAGGGTATTGGTTTGTTCATAGTTGAGTTATGTACTTTTTGGTTTCTAGGAAATGGGGTTGTAACAATTTTTGTATAGGAATATATTTTTCTTATTTTTTTTTTATCCCTACGAGTCCTAGATAACTCAAAAGAGATTTTGCCTCACATTTCTAAAGGGGGAGATTGAAGCACACTATTAGTTTACTCAATAGAGTCTGCACTATATAGGATCCTCAACAAGTTTGAAAATATTAACAAAATTGAGTCCTACCTTCTAGTGCATCATAGCCTCTTCATATGCTACCTCAACATCAGCAAAGATTAGTCATAAAGGTAGTATTCCAACACACTCTCAACACATAGGATTGCATTTCTTATTATATTTTATTGGTGTCTGTTAATTGGAATTAAAATGAATTTTCTATAATTTTGGGGAATTTTAAAATAATTAAAATCTATTTTTGAAATAATTAAAATAGTGTTTTAAATTGTTTTGGGGTTGAAATTTTTATTTTGAAAGTTCCTAAAATATGGCTTGGGTAGAAGCCAAAACCAGCTGAAACTACTGTGGTACAAAATTATATTTTTAAGAAACTTAAAACACGCATTTTGATTCATTAATATGCCTGCACGTGTTTACTTGTGATTGGTTCAATATGTGTTTATTTGCACTCACATTCCACGCACATAATCTGAACCATTTAATCAAATTAATCAATGGTTTGCATGCTATAAGTGTTAATCCTTGTGCGTCCCTTTTTAACCAATGAGCTTTCGTTATTGTACGGTCATTTATCACCCTTTACATTTAAACGTTTTAAATCCAAATCAATCCCAACCCTTGATTTTGAACCGACCTTCCAGATCCTTCCTTGAGCCTATAAAATGAGCCTTTGTCTTTACAATTCAAAGATTTTGGAGAGTCTGAAAGTTGAGAGAAAAGATAGAGAAGAGAGAAAATAATTTTCATGTGGAAACTCAGTGAAAATATTTTTAGAAAAATTTGAGTGTTAGGTTTTCCTATTCCTCAGAGTTGTCATCTCTCTCAACAGCCTCACATTTTTTAGATATCATTTCTTTTAAGAAATCTGCAAACCTAAATACTGTAATGCATTTCACATTTAGATTCTAAGCTGTTTTCATTTCTTGTTTTGAGAAATCCGATCTCTCTTTGGATTCTGTTTTGAAAAGTTTTAAAAAACCTTTAAATCCAACTTCTCTTATTTTTACAAACTAAAATCAAGACTTGCATGTTTCAGGTTTGAAAATTTTTCAAATTGAAAAATTGTGTTCATAACTAATTCTATGGATCTCTATTTTAAAGATCCAAAAGGAAATCAGATCTTGAAATATTTTACACGAAAAGAATGAATTAAATTTCAGAAGTGTAAAAATATATCTCATTAGTTAGATCTCTTGTAATTCATAGGATATGTCTGTATTAAGTGTATGTGAGTAAAAGCTTATCATTTAGGTACTTCATGCGATACCCCACCTAATTAAATATCGGGTGATCAGTCCTTTATTAAATTAAAATCAAGGAAAACAGTTGGTTCATTCTTAGCATCACTGTCGCAAAATAAAGTTTCCAAGTTAAACACCCTACATAATTAAGCTAAGTGTCAATACAAATTTAAACTTTATTTTAATTTTATTTAAATTCCATTAAGAAAGCCCTTTCAATAATTAACAGTTTACGAATTGTATAAATGTTAAAGATGGAAATAAACACACAAGAATTTAACCATTCAGATAAACAATAACAGGTCTAAAGCCTACAAATGAAATCATCCTGACACGAATTACATCCCAAAGAGTACCAAATACTGAAAAATAAATGAATAAAAATCTCTGACAAATCCACTGAATAGAGAAACAGGCGACACATGCCCAAACTAATTAGAACTAAAATAAGAATAGAGTCAACAACGAGGTCGTGTAAGCAATGGCCTGCAACTCCCACATAAGCTGCAGAGCATCCGTTTCAAGGAATCTAAGCATGACGTCCCTGTGGATGGGCCCCTGTAATATATACATATATATATATACAAGAGAAAAGAAATAACAGGAAACGGGTCAAAGCCCGAGTGTAAAACAGTTCAAAAATAGTTTAGCAAGTATATAAAATGCTTACCGGCTGATGAAACATCCATGTTAGTATGCGACCCTCTCTTGAGAAATTCTCACCTCTCATCTAGTGTGCATGCCTACCGTACTATTAATTTCCAAAGTTTATTTTCACTTAACTTGCCCATAAGGTTTTATTCCGATAAATACTATGGCTAAGATAATTAACTTCTGAAAATTAAACTCGCTCATATATCTTATGTTATTTAAAATAGCCCGGTGATGTCACAAAATTCCCAAACACTTATAATAAAGTTGGAGTATTTATTCATTACTTAACTACTTTTACGCACAGTAGAAAGTTCTCATACTTAAGTATATATATATATTAGTCACTCATATAATATATATACTATCGGCACCGTACATAAAATCTATGGTGATGGCATACTCTGCTATCAAGTCCCCGTATCACTCGTACTCAGGGAAATACTAGTTCGAAATCACTCTCGAACTGTATTAACATAAAACACATACAAAAGGGGGCGAAGCATAGTTCCAGGTCACTACGAGGTCAGCACATACCCTCACGTCTCTTAGGACCGTCTGACTATCAATCAGATAGCCTGTACCAAGGAATCCTATGTTCTAGTGTACAAGTCAATATCTCCCATAAAGGCCCAATCGAGATAAGACTGTCCCGACGCGGAAAACCCCATGATAACAAGTAGCTCGGGTATGATTTCTACACAGATATATAATATATGAATAATCACACAATCATATATATATATAAATATTCACATTTCTAAATTTGGCACGCCCATGACCCATAATTATAATTATCCGTCCTTTACACATTTTACTCGATTATTTCGCATAACGGAATCGTCATTTTTATTCTCATTTATAATTCACTTCATACTCACTTCTCCTCTCTCGAAATATTCTAAGTATAATTTCAGTAGGCATACATTCACTTATCTTCTGGTCTAACTCCCTTACGAGCCTCGTTTTTTTTATTAAACGTACGCCTATTTTCTTATATGCATGAATAATTCCTCGTTAACCCAAAACCTCATCCTACATTAAATTTCACTCAACGGGGTCTACTTAGACCCTACTGGTCTTCTCTATATCCCATCATACACCAACAATAATAATTAAGGGTTCGTATGCATTTTTACCGGATTAAACCATCGGATGAGAAATATGCAGTTTTCCAGGAGGGGTTGATCGATCGATGTAAGGGGGTCGATCGATCGATCGATGTTCCTGATCGATCGATCTATCAAGCAGTTATGACGAAACCTGCTCTTTTCTAGTTACGAATTTACCTCTACAACCTCAACCAAATCTCCATTAATGATTCTCAAACTCCCAATTAATAATACTACAAGTACAATATACCTAACACCAAGATTTTCTACGTAAAACATGTCTGAATTCATCAAGTATCATGATTTAATGGGATGAAATTCACATAAACTACAAGAACCCTAATTTTCTTTTAGTTTCCTTTCTTTCAATTTTTTTCCAGATTTCTTGCTTCTAAACCCATACAAATTCGTGGCTTATCCTCTACATGTGATTTAGATGTCCAGAATACGTCTACTTCCTCTACACATATGATTTGAAATCTCCAAAAAATATAATTTCTTTCATGAAACATGTTCTAAACAATCCTAGACTAACATGATTGAAACATTAACTAAAAATAAAGCAAGATAAATACTTGCATAGAATTTGAGTTTCTGATTTGTGGAAGAAATAGGTATGGTTGTTGATGATGCTAGGAATAAGCACCACCGGGTATGGTGTTTCCAAGCTCAATAGAAGTATAACAATGGCAGCACAGCTATATAAAGAGATAAGAGAAGGAGGTGAGGATATGAAGAATGAACACCGGAATATAGGTGGTTCAGCCAATCCGGCCTACGTCCACAGTGAGTGTGTGATTAATATCACTGAATGAAGGCACTAATGGCCATGGATACAATTCACTAGAGCTCTCTCTCTCTCTACTGTATATTTAGACAGAGTTTTGGCTAGGGTTGAATAACTGGTGTCCTTTTGCAAGGTAGGGGATGACCCCTATATATAGTGTCCAGGGGGGTAGTGTACCCCCCATGCATGCAATGAGCATGTGTGTGATATCCTCACCAATGAGGGAATGCCATCTGTCGCTGTCACATGTAAGCAATGATGATGAAATATTCTCCCACATGTGGAGAATAATCTTGTTACAACTGATTTGTGCCCAGGTGTCCTTATTCAAATGTCAACAGATGCTCGGCAGTCATGTTGGTGAATGACCTCGGCCTGGGAGAGGCCGAGCTGTAAAGGCTTGATGTCCATTCAATCCGAGGTGTCATAAGGAATCTCGGCCTGACCTCAGCCGAGACATTATGCTAGGTCGGCCCCGACCGAGGTAGGGATAGTCCCATGCTGGCGAATACTAAGGCCTCTTGTGACCTCGTCCCAAGCCGAGGTTGAACCGGTTCCAAGTTGAGGGTCAGCTCCCAGTCACCTCGGCCCACCCTAGGCCGAGGTTGACATACCCATAGTGTTGTTGGTGCCTGTGATGCGTGCGGTGCCCTTTGGCAGTGTAGATGGTAGTGTCGGCCTGAGACGAGGTAGGTCTGGCCGAGGGATGGTACCGCGGGACCCTGGCCTTCATAGGGTCGATCAATGTTTCGGCCATCATCTCGGCCGAGGTAGGTGTCCCTGGGCCGAGGTTATACTTGGGCATATCAATCACCCCCCAGCCCTTAGTCATATGCGAGAGCAAGTGGCTAGGGGATTGCTTCACCTCCGAGGCATGTCCGTCCCAAGGCTAACACCTGCATGACACCTGTCCCGGGCTAAGGCGTGCCCACTTGGCTTGCGTGCGCTTTCAGTTGTCCCTTGGGTTTCCCAAGGCAATGATGGGCCTTGGGAAGTGTGCCCAAGTATTTAAGGGTTTAAACTCTTTCTTTCTCTTTCTTCTTCCACTTTTCTTTCCCGCGTACACAACTTCTTGCGAACTCTCTTTCTCCAAAGCTTCTTCACTCAATCGCTCTTTCTGCAGAGGATTTCATCGAGTTTCTTGTGAGTTCTTCTTCGCTTCATCCATCAATTCATCTCCAGGTACTTATCCCTTTCCATTTCCTTTGTTTTTGGCATTTGGTTTGAATTTTCCAGCGAGATTTTGAGCTTTCCGGTGGTTCCTTGAGTTTTTCGGCGAGTTAGGTTTTCTTGCAAACTTCTTAGTTTGATCTTTAGCCTTCTACATTTTACAAGCCAAACTTGTTTGTAGCTTTAGAGATTTCCCAAGTTTAGGGTCGTCCTCTGATGCTCAGACCCTTGTACCAACTTCTTGAGGACTTCCCCTCTCTCAGAGAGAAGACCTTAGAAAAAATTAGGCAAATAGAGAGAGCTCAGGAAGAAGCTCGTAGGTCTCAGGAGTTCCCTATTAGACCTCTCTTTCCCCCACCTCTGAAGGTGGTATATCCTGATCCTCCTGAGAACTTTTATCAAACAGACGTCTCTGCCAACCGTTTACCGATGTCTGAGTCTGAGTCCTCCACCTCAAACCCCATGTCTATGGACTCTTTCCAGGAATCCATGGATTTTACACCTCGGCCTGGTCAGGCACCTGACCAGGCCGAGGTCTCCAGCCAAGCCTCGTCTCAGAATGGCTCAAGCACCTCAAATTCTTCTTCAGAGGTCGAACTTATTGTGCCAAGTGTGGTTGTGCCACCCATTCTAGATGCCATCCCTCTATCGGCTGTTACCGGGGTCGAGTTTGCTCAGAGGTTCCCTGGTCACCCGTCTACGTCTGCTCCAGCCGACGTTGAGCTTGACGATGATGAGGATGCTGAAAGTGATGTTGACGTCTCTGAGGCGGACGAGTACGAGAGCACAGTCACTGAGGTGGATTTATTGCACTTAAGATATTTATACTCCATCATCCCCTCAATCAAATTAAGGAGACCTCTGAGGGAAGAGAGGGCCTACCACGGCCAAGATGGAGAAATCTGCTTGTACGAGCAGATGTTCAAGTTAGGGTTTCGTCTACCCATTCACCCCGTCATCAGGTCCATTCTTTCCTTCATCAATTTGGCCCCTTCGCAGCTCTCTCCCAATGCCTGGAGAGTTATTATTGGATCCATCATCTTGTGGAGGGCAGTCCACCACTCTGACCTCCCAGTTCAGGTCTTTGCTGGTTGTTATGTCCCTACCTCGGCCAAAAACCATCCGAGCTATTATCACTTCATGGCTCGGAGGCCTGAGAAGAAGATGCTCCAGGTCACTCAGACCTCGAACCATAATTGGAAGCCACGGTATTTTTTCGCCTCAGGACCATGGGAATTTGGCTCATCTGTTCCCTCCTCCACTTTTGAGCCGAGCATACCCATCAGATGGGTAAAAGTCTCCATGTCTGCCAGGGTCGATCCTGGCCTAAGTCTTCAGAACGGTAAAAAGGTGAAGGCCCTGCAAGACCAAGGGGCACACGGTTTGTTTGTTAAGTTAGAGCATTTGCTGACCCCTCAGTTTCTCTCAGGGACGAGACTAGGTGAAAGTCCCCTTGTTGACTTTGGTAAGGATTTTTCTTTTTGTTCCAAGTCTAACCTCTGATCATTCATGTTTGATTTCTGACTCTTATCTTTTAACTTTTGCAGAGAGACCACCAGGTGTCCCGGACGAATTGTAGGAGATGGCAGCTCCGAGTTTGGCTAGACTTGCAAAAAGGACTGGTTTGAACGCTCCTCCTCCAGCTCCCTCAACATCCAAGTCTAAGAAGAGGGCCCCTGAGGTCCCGGCCTCTGAGGATCAGAGGCCGACCTCAAGGCAAAAGAAGACCTTAGACGCTGCGATCCCCATCTCAGCCGACACCCTGTCGGCTCGTCTGGACCAGCTGAAACTTATCGATAGTGTGGTCGGCCACAGCAGACAGGCCATGGACGCACTTAACAACATGATGACCGAGGCCGACAAGCTTTTTTACAGGGCCATGGAAACCCCTATGATGGTTGAATTCGGCCTTCACAGAGTCGTCCAGGTATAAATTGTTCCTTTGTCAGAATTTTATAAGTGCAACGTCTGATTTTGCTCTCACCTAACCTCTTCATTTACTGTGCAGGGTGCGACTGCCATGTACCAGCTATCTAACTGGGCCATAAGGAAATTGCCTCTCATTCAGAAGGGGCAGGAGGCTGAGAAGGTTGAGAGCACCCTGAAGGCCGAGGTTGGCCGTCTGAGGTCAGAGTTACAGAATGCCGAGAATAAGTCCCAGACCTCTGAGAATAAGGCTCAGGGGTTGGAAAAAGATATCACTGCACTCATCCAAAGCCACGCCCAGGCCCTTAAGGATAAGGATGATATTCTGCAGAGGAAGGTCAACGCGGCTGTGAAGGCTGCCCTTACAGATGCCTCAGAGAGAATAATTTCTGACTATAAAGTCTCTGAGGAGTTCGTAGGTTTTGGTTTCGAATACCTCGAAAGAGGTATCAAAGCCACTACCAAATGGGCTGAGGTCAGAGAGAAGGAGGTTGGCACTATAAAGGCCTCCGACTTTGTGGGCCTCGGCTTCGTCGACCCTCAGTTTGCTCAGGCACTACAAGAGGTAGAAGACGAGGTTGCTGCCCCTGGTCAGACTGCTACTCTGGAAGGGACTGATCTCGGAGGGACTGACCCTGCTGATGATGTGGCTGAGGTGACCAATGCTGATCAGGTCAACCCAGCCGATACTGTCAATGCTCCCCCCTCAAACCTTTAAGTTGTAATTTGTAATTTTTGACTTGTAACTGAGCTTCAGTGCTTTGTAATGAATATTTGAAATCTCTTATTTTTATTGAATGCCAATCTCTTCCTTTAGTGTTATATCTGAATGCCTCTGAATGCTATTGAGATCTGAAGTCATTATCTAATATGTTGTTCTCATAACCAACTTCACCAAATTAACCCAGGTGTCTGAGCTCAGACCTCGTCACCACCGAGTGATGTTATGAGGGTCTGAGGCCATCACCTAAGAGGTTAGCTTCATAATAAATCTCACCAAATTAATGATGTTTAGGGTCTGAGGTCATCTAACCCAGGTGTCTGAGCTCAGACCTCGTCACCACCGAGTGATGTTATGAGGGTCTGAGGTCATCACCTAAGAGGTTAGCCTCGTAATAAATCTCACCAAATTAATGATGTTTAGGGTCTGAGGTCATCTAACCCAGGTGTCTGAGCTCAGACCTCATCACCACCGAGTGATGTTATGAGGGTCTGAGGTCATCACCTAAGAGGTTAGCCTCATAATAGTCACCAAATTAATGATGTTAAGGGTCTGATGTCATCTAACCCAGGTGTCTGAGCTCAGACCTCGTCACGACCGAGTGATGTTATGAGGGTCTGAGGTCATCACCTAAGAGGTTAGCCTCATAATAGTCACCAAATTAATGATGTTAAGGGTCTGAGGTCATCTAACCCAGGTGTCTGAGCTCAGACCTCGTCACCACCGAGTGATGTTATGAGGGTCTTAGGCCATCACCTAAGAGGTTAGCCCCATAATAATATCACCAAATTAATGATGTTAAGAGTCTGAGGTTCTCTGCTAAGGTGTCTGAGCTCAGATCTCGTCACCACCGAGTGATGTTATGAGGGTCTGAGGTCATCACTTAAGAGGTTAGCCTCATACTAGTCACCAAATTAATGATGTTAGGAGTCTGAGGTCATCTAACCCAGGTATCTGAGCTCAGACCTCATCACCACCGAGTGATGTTATGAGGGTTTGAGGTCATCACCTAAGAGGTTAGCCTCATAATATTCACCAAATTAATGATGTTAGGAGTCTGAGGTCATCTAACCCAGGTGTCTGAGCTCAGACCTCGTCACCACCGAGTGATGTTATGAGGGTCTGAGGACATCACCTAAGAGGTTAGCCTCATAATAAACTTCTGGTCTAAAGAATGAAACAAGAACTTGATATGGAAACTGATCTTTATTAATAACCTCCTCTTAGTAAGATAGTACATTTTCATAAAATTCTATACATCATATGTAATATCTCTTGAGATGGTCAGCATTCCACGGGTTAGTGAAAGGTTCTCCTTCTAGGTTTTCTAGCCTGTAAGTGCCAGGCACAACCTCTTCCGTCACCTTGTAGGGGCCATGCCAGTTTGGGTGTAGCTTGTTTGCCTTCTGTAGTGTCTTCTTTAGAACTAGGCCTCCCACTGCAATGGGTCTTGACTTCACCCTATGGTTGTAAAATTTTTCTACCCTCTGCTGGTAGGATGCTTTCCTGACCTCTGCGTCTTCCCTTCTTTCTTCGATGAGATCCAGGTCTAGCCTTCTCTTCTCCCCATTGCTGTCAGGGTCGTAGGTCTGAATCCGATGAGTTGGTAGTCCTACCTCCGTTGGTATGACTGCCTCTCAGCCATGTGCCAGCATGAATGGGGTTTCTCCTGTGGGTGTCCTAGCCGTAGTTCTGTAAGCCCATAGCACAGCGTAGACCTCTTCTATCCATCTCCCCTTCGCGTCTTCTAACCTCTTCTTGATTCCATTCAAGATGGTTCTGTTCGTGACCTCGGTCTGGCCATTTGCCTGAGGTCGACCAGGAGATGAGAAGAACTGTCTGATCCCCACACTTTGGCAATACTTCTCCAAGGAGGCATTCTTGAACTGGGTCCCATTGTCCGAGATGAGCATGTTCGGGAGGCTATATCTACATATGATGTTTTTCCAGATGAACTGGAAGGTCTTCTGCTCTGTAATGGTTATCATTGGCTCTGCCTCTACCCATTTTGAAAAGTAGTCAATGGCAACTATCAAGAATCTATAGTTATTGACAGCTCTTGGCAAAGGTCCTACTAAGTCAATTCCCCATACCGCAAATGGCCATGGAGAAGAGATCGATGTCATAGGCTGATGAGGTTGGTGAGGGATGGTGGCGAACCTTTGACATTTGTCGCACCTCTTCACATAGTCTACTACGTCCTTAGACGGGGTAGGCCACCAGTATCCCTGAGTGATGATCCTCTTGGATAAGGGTCTTCCCCCAATGTGGCTAGAGCAAGAACCCTCATGAACCTCCCTTAAGACCTGGGGTACTTCCGCAGGGTGCACACATCTGAGGAGAGGCAGTAGAAACCCCTTTTTGTACAGGACGTCTCCTACTATTGAGAACTTGCACTACACCAAAAATAGGAAACTGGCACGGTTTTAAACCGTGCCAGATTTTTTGGCACGATTTAAAACCGTGCCAGATTTTCCAAACTGGCACGCTTTTAAACTGTGCCAGTTTTTTAATCTGACACGCTTTTGGCACGCTTTTAAACCGTGTCAGATGTTAAATCTGGCACGCTTTTGGCACACGCCAAAACCGTGCCAAATTATCTATTTTCTGGCACGCTTTTGGCACGGTTTAAGACCGTGCCAGATTTTTCAGTTGATTAAAAAAAATAATAATAGGAACCAAATCTGGAAAATCTGCAAATTCCAAATTCGGTAGGAAAAATATTTATTATATGAAAAAACAAAATCAAAAAAATTCACAAATTATGAATATCGCAGGTTGTTGATAAATTAATGTGCATACAAACTTCAAAAAATTACAAGAGATAATACCAATATAAAGCAACACATGACCATAAAAGTCGACAATAACTTCAAAAAATTACAAGAGTTAATAGTTCCCATATCAAAAAAAAATTGGGCAGAGTTTCCTCTATTTTTTTAGCATTCCAAAACCTGCTAACATAAAATCTGCCCATATAGAACACCTCGCACGGCCATAAAAGTCAACAATAAAACTACTATAGCCAGCACGACCATAAAAATAAACCATAAAACTACTGAAGCCTGCTCGGCCATAACACAAATAATAGAATCCTGAATATTAACGACACTAAATACACAATGCCCCTGTTGTAAACCATTGACTTCTTCGTGCGTTCCAAGTGGATAAAAGCTAACGATAGAATGTCATCCTACAAAAAAAATAAGACACAAAAAAGAAACAATATTAGTAATCAAGTCAATTTTTAAAAAATCATATTCAAGCAAAAAAATTGCATATACAACTAGAAAAAATGCATATACGACTACACGGTCAGTTCCTACACGTTACATTGGTCCCGTGCGAGGTGTTCGTGCCTCCTACGGGGTCGTTTGGGGGCTGGTTTGGGTTTTCACCCTTTAACGACTTGTTTTCAAGTCTTAAGTGTGATTTTTGCAAATTATCGTCATACTCTCAAACCGGGAGACCCGGGACTACGCGGTCAGTTCCTACAAGTTACATTGGTCCCGTGCGAGGTGTTCGTGCCTCCTACGGGGTCGTTTGGGGGCTGGTTTGGATTTTCACCCTTTAACGGCCTTATTTCAAGTCTAAGTGTGATTTTTGCAAATTATCGTCATACTCTCAAACGGGGAGACCCGGGACAACGCGGTTAGTTCCTACAAGTTAGATTGGTCCCGTGGGAGGTGTTCGTGCCTCCTACGGGGTCGTTTGGGGGCTGGTTTGGGTTTTCACCCTTTAACGGCCTGTTTTCAAGTCTAAGTGTGATTTTTGCAAATTATAGTCATATTCTCAAACCGGGAGACCCGGCACTACGCGGTCAGTTCCTACAAGTTACATTGGTCCCGTGCGAGGTGTTCGTGCCTCCTACGGGGTCGTTTGGGGGCTGGTTTGGGTTTTCACCCTTTAACGGCCTGTTTTCAAGTGTAAGTGTAAATTTTACAAATTATCGTCATACTCTCAAACCGGGAGACCCGGGACTACGCGGTCAGTTCCTACAAGTTACAATGCTCCCGTGCGAGGTGTTCGTGCCTACCACGGGGTCGTTTGGGGGCTAGTTTGGGTTTTCACCCTTTAACGGCCTGTTTTCAAGTCTAAGTGTGATTTTTGCAAATTATCGTCATACTCTCAAACCGGGAGACCCAGGACTACGCGCTCAGTTCCTACAAGTTACATTGGTCCCGTGTGAGGTGTTCGTGCCTCCTACGGGGTCGTTTGGGGGCTAGTTTGGGTTTTCACCCTTTAACGGCCTGTTTTCAAGTCTAAGTGTGATTTTTGCAAATTATCGTCATACTCTCAAACGGGGAGACCCGGGACAACTCGGTTAGTTCCTACAAGTTAGATTGGTCCCGTGGGAGGTGTTCGTGCCTCCTACGGGGTCGTTTGGGGGCTGGTTTGGGTTTTCACCCTTAAACGGCCTGTTTTCAAGTCTAAGTGTGATTTTTGCAAATTATCATCATACTCTCAAACGGGGAGACCCGGGACAACGTGGTTAGTTCCTACAAGTTACATTGGTCCAGTGCGAGGTGTTCGTGCCTCCTACGGGGTCGTTTGGGTGCTGGTTTGGGTTTTCACCCTTTAACGGCCTGGTTTCAAGTCTAAGCGTGATTTTTGCAAATTATCGTCATACTCTCAAACCGGGAGACCCGGGACTACGCGGTCAGTTCCTACAAGTTACATTGGTCCCGTGCGAGGTGTTCGTGCCTCCTACGGGGTCGTTTGGGGGCTGGTTTGGGTTTTCACCCTTTAACGGCCTGTGTTTCAAGTCTAAGTGTGATTTTTGCAAATTATCGTCATACTCTCAAACGGGGAGACCCGGGACAACGCGGTTAGTTCCTACAAGTTAGATTGGTCCCGTGGGAGGTGTTCGTGCCTCCTACGGGGTCGTTTGGGGGCTGGTTTGGGTTTTCACCCTTTAACGACCTGTTTTCAAGTCTAAGTGTGATTTTTGCAAATTATCATCATACTCTCAAACGGGGAGACTCGGGACAACGCGGTTAGTTCCTACAAGTTACATTGGTCCCATGCGAGGTGTTCGTGCCTCCTACGGGGTCGTTTGGTTGCTGGTTTGGGTTTTCACCCTTTAACGGCTTGTTTTCAAGTCTAAGTGTGATTTTTGTAAATTATCGTCATACTCTCAAACCGGGAGACCCGGGACTACGCGGTCAGTTCCTATAAGTTACATTGGTCCCGTGTGAGGTGTTCGTGCCTCCTACGGGGCCGTTTGGGGGCTGGTTTGAGTTTTCACCCTTTAACGGCCTGTTTTCAAGTCTAAGTGTGATTTTTGCAAATTATCGTCATACTCTCAAACGGGGAGACCCGGGACAACGCGATTAGTTCCTACAAGTTAGATTGGTCCCGTGGGAGGTGTGCGTGCCTCCTACGGGGTCGTTTGGGGGCTGGTTTGGGTTTTCACCTTTTAACGGCCTGTTTTCAAGTCTAAGTGTGATTTTTGCAAATTATCATCATACTCTCAAACGGGGAGACCCGGGACAACGCGGTTAGTTCCTACAAGTTACATTGGTCCCGTGCGAGGTGTTCGTGCCTCCTACGGGGTCGTTTGGGTGTTGGTTTGGGTTTTCACCCTTTAACGACTTGTTTTCAAGTCTAAGTGTGATTTTTGCAAATTATCGTCATACTCTCAAACCGGGAGACCCGGGACTACGCGGTCAGTTCCTACAAGTTACATTGGTCACGTGCGAGGTGTTCGTGCCTCCTACGGGGTCTTTTGGGGGTTGGTTTGGGTTTTCACCCTTTAACGGCCTGTTTTCAAATCTAAGTGTGATTTTTGCAAATTATCGTCATACTCTCAAACGGGGAGACCCGGGATAACGCGGTTAGTTCCTACAAGTTACAATGCTCTCGTGCGAGGTGTTCGTGCCTCCTACGGGGTCGTTTGGGGGCTGGTTTGGGTTCTCACCCTTTAACGGCCTGTTTTCAAGTCTAAGTGTGATTTTTGCAAATTATTGTCATATTCTCAAACGGGGAGACCCGGCACTACGCGGTCAGTTCCTACAAGTTACATTGGTCCCGTGCGAGGTGTTCGTGCCTCCTACGGGGTCGTTTGGGTGCTGGTTTGGGTTTTCACCCCTTAACGACCTCTTTTCAAGTCTAAGTGTGATTTTTGTAAATTATCGTCATACTCTCAAACCGGGAGTCCCGGGACTACGCGGTCAGTTCCTACAAGTTACATTAGTCCCGTGCAAGGTGTTCGTGCCTCCTACGGGGTTGTTTGGGGGCTGGTTTGGTTTTTCACCCCTTAACGGCCTGTTTTCAAGTCTAAGTGTGATTTTTGGAAATTATCGTCATACTTTCAAACCGGGAGTCCCGGGACTACGCGGTCAGTTCCTACAAGTTACATTGGTCCCGTGCGAGGTGTTCGTGCCTCTTACGAGTCTGTTTGGGGGATGGTTTAGGTTTTCGCCCTTTAACGGCTTGTTTTAAGTTTAGGTGTTTATTTTTGCTAATTACCGTCATATTCTCAAACCGGGAGATTCGGGACTACACGGTCAGTTCATACATGTTTCATTGGTCCCGTGCGAGGTGTTCGTGCCTCCTACGGGGGCGTTTGGTGGCTGGTTTAGGTTTTCACCCTTTAACGACCTGTTTTTAAGTCAAGTGTGATTTTTTAAAATTATCGTCGTATTCTCAAACCGGGAGACCCGGGACTACGCGATTAGTTCCTACAAGTTACATTGATCCCGTACGAGGTGTTCGTGCCTCTTATAGGGCCGTTTGGGGGTTGGTTTGGGTTTTCACCCTTTAACGGCTTGTTTTTAAGTTTAAACTTGATATTTTCAAATTATCGTCATAATCTTAAACCGAGAGACCTGTGACTACGTTGTCAGTTCCTACGAGTTACATTGGTCCCGTGCGAGGTGTTCGTGCCTCTTACGGGGACGTTTATGGGCTGGTTTGGGGTGAAATTACCTATAACAGTGCAATAGCTATACATCTCATGACCACATGAGTAAAAAACTCATGTCCATAATAAACTATACTTCTATGTCAATATGGACTCACTGCGAGGGGTCATTAATTGTTAGTACTAAATCTCAATAGTGTAAGGCATAATTACTATCAACAGGCATAATTTTGAAAAGCTATCACATGTTATTCAAACTCCATTCATTAGAACTCCTATCATTGATGATGTGGGAATGCTCACACAACTAAAGTTTTTTGTTTTGTGACTTCAAGTAATAAGTAAATATTCTTATAGAGTTTCTCATAGTCGAGTTAATTACTTCTTGATTAATAGCATAAGATCACGTAACTTTTATTTTACTTCCATAACAAAACTTCAAATATGAAAACACCTAATTTAAAAAAAAAGAGTGTTAAACCCCATAACCATATATACACTAAAGGACACGCATATATAAAGTATTGCACATATATAAAACTATATATCTTATTAGAAGTAAAATATAATACTAGAGTTTTACCTATCCAGTAGCGGGTTAGTGAGATTCTGCACGTGAAAGTTACATTACTTGTAATTCCTTGACCTTGGCCTTGCTCTGAAGCTACTTTTACATATAAACCACTAACATCCTGACCTACAATACGTTAATGTGATCATAATTAACCAGAGAATAAACTAGAAAGAAGTCAAGTCCAAAGGGTATGAACAATAAGCTTACCTTTGTATCCATGCTAACTAGATCCTTAGCACAAGTGAACAGTCCAAATGGATAACAGTTAACTGCCAAAAGAAAATTTACAAACAGCCTTTCATGCATGTTAGAAGACTTTTCATATGGTGCACTCAATCAACCCACAATAGAGGCGAACCCACCCAAAATATGTCATTGCACTTGTGATGGAACAACATGCCTTCTCTCTGTTTCTGAAACATAATTGTCCAACAAACAAACTGACAGATAAGAAAAAAAAGAAAAAAAAGTGAGAGATAAGTATAATCCAGAAGAATCAAGTATCTACATCATTATATATAATTCAATTACAGAAATTTATTGAATGGTTTCTTACTAGACAATAAACAGAAAAACAAATAAAGAATGGAAAAAATAAAGAAAAATTCCATATAGTGAATACTTACTTACAGTTATTGATATGCCCCCAAGCCCCCGGTGATTGCTCACAACAACGTTCCGGCCACGTTTTGCAACAAAGTTTGGCACCATTTCATCTACCAAGCATAGAGATAATAAATTTAAAGTGTATAATTACATGTATATACATACATGTGCAAATATACATATTCATACCAATCAAAACCTGATCTTTAGTGCACTTCTTCCCTTCCACCTTCAAGTACACACTATGTGCGCACACACATATATACATAAACAATCAATTCATTGATGAGACACTAAGGTGTTAAAATGACAACATACAAACATATATACACACACACACACATACGAGTTTTGGCGATTAATTCTAATTCTAGTTCTAAATTTCTCTATAAACCTTTATTTCTCATTTTTTTTCCCTAAAGTTTTAGTGAAATAATCTCATTTTTATTTCATTTCCACCCTTCTAGCTCCAAATCTACACACACAGACAATCAACTCATCAACGAGACACAGGGCTGTAAAAAGGAAAACATACAACTATAAGAACACACACACACTGCGTGTGACAATTATTTCTAAATTTGGATTTCTCTATAAGCCTTAATATTCTGATTTTTCCTCAAGCTTCAATGACAAAAATGTTATGGGTCCATTTGGCAATTCAATTCCAAATCTTGGAATTGGAATTGGAAGGCCAATTTCAATTACGTGGAATTCAAATTGGCCTTTCAATTCCAATTCCAAGCCTTGAAATTGGGTTGCCAAACGGGCCCTATATGTATTTCATTTCTTCCCTACCAACTCCACACAGTGTGTTTGCGCACACATACATGAACAATCAATTCATCAACAAGTCACAAAGGATTTAAAAAGAAAATCTATAATCACACACACACACACACACACACACACATATATATATATATATATACAAGTACACAACAATTCAATGAGAAAGTAGGGAAAAAATAAAAAACAACCAAGAGAGCAGCAAAGATAACAAAATCACATATCTACCTCAAACTTTTCAATGTTGCATCTGAGATCAGTTCGAGCTCATGTAATACCCCGTACTTTGGACTATATTTATTTTTGGGATTAATTAATTAAAATGCGTATTAATTGGAAATTAATCCGAGTTATAAATACTAATGTGATGCGAATTGGTATTTGATTATGTGCATATATGATTATATATGTATTTGGTATTTTAAAATTTGTCGTGGGATTTATATACGGCATTTTAGAAATTTTGTTGAGACGCGTGGGACCGCCGCGTCACGGTATAATATTTTGATAATAAAAGTGAATTTAAAATCTATAATCCATATGGTCGTTTTGAGTGCGCCAACGCGTCCGGAAGGGTCGAGATAGTCAGAAAACACTAGCCGGGGGTATAGTTTGGGTCCCGGGGTATTTTTAGGTCATTCCGGCACCATAAAGGGTATTTTAGTAATTTGGTATTTTTGGGTAATTAAAAGTGACGAAAATTGAGAGTTGTAATCTGATAAGGAATTGACCCAACCAACCCTTATTAACCCAACAAGCTACGGAGGTTTATTAAATTAGGTTTTCATAAGTTTCCCCAAAGCAAACCCTAGCCACCATAGCCTTTTGGAGAAGAAAGCTTGGAGAAGGAGAGAGAGAGAGAGGAATTCGGCATAAATTCTACACCAAATCCACACCAAATTCAGAGACAAACAAGGCAAGTGGTTTAACTATGTTTAATTTCAAAGGATGTTCTTTCCATGTTAGAAAATTGATGTTTTACAAATTGTTCTTGGAAGATAAATGAAAACCCATGTTAATTGGACTTAGAATTTGATTATTAAGGACCATTTGCATGTAGAATAGTATGGGCCGAAATTATACGATGATTATACATGATTGGGTGAAACAAAAACGGATTTAATTTGATGAATTGAGGGTTTATAAATTAGGGTTCTTGTTCATGAATAATTTGGGGGGAAAGTTTAATATTTGTAAATTTGATGGATGATTAGGATGAGTTAATCCATAAAAACGTGATAGGATGTGGTTATATTGTGTTTAGAATTGTTTAGATATCTTAAATCAATCATTGGGACGTATTTTGGAGAAGATTTGAGGAGTAAAAATGTTAAAAAACGAATTGGGGAAAAATCTGGGCCGAAACTGGTACCTCGTTAGAAGCAGCCCCAGGTCGTTCGAACGAACTCGTTCGAACGAGCTTCTAACGAGTTGACCAGTCGCTACTAACGAGTGGGGATTTCGTTCGATATCTCGTTCGAACGAGATATCGTTAGAAGGGTCAGTTCGTTCGAATGAACTGGGATCTCGTTCGAACAGTCTCGTTCGAACGAGACTTCTAACGACCTGACAGTCCAAACTCGTTCGAAGTCTCATTCGAACGAGACTTCTAACGAGTTTACAGTTTGGTCCTTTTTGGACTGCTTTGATTTTTGGAGTCCCGGAAACTGGTTCGAGGGTAGAGTTAACATTCTTTGATGATGTAAGGATAGATTTGGGACTTTTGGGTTATTGAGAGGAGGAAATTATATACGAGAGTTATATCCAATAAACCATTTGGGTTAAGACGTGAGTGTCTACTACGATGTGAGGATGAATTATAGCGCGTATAATTACAAACCGGAATACTACGAATTGGGATAATTATAGTTAGTACGAGAGTGCAAAATGTACTACGATTAAAATACGGTATTACTAAGATGTGTGTTTACTTAGTATTGTTATATGGATTGTGTGTATGACATACCTACCATACTTGCTATCACGGGAGGTTACGTTCGCTTAGGACCCTCTAATCCTTGTGTGCCTACGGGGGGGATGTAGACTGGTACCTTGATGAACATAGGTCATAGAAAGACTTATTGTGATATTAATAAGTCCGCTGACCATGGGAGCGTAGGTATGTGCGTGACCCATGTGATGGTGACTGTGTTCGCCTCCACTATTTGTGATTTGTGTTATCTGAACTATTCCTGAGAGATTCGGAATATGTGATCCTTATGTACGTGATGTACCGGGATGGATAGCAGAGTATGTGTGCACCATAGGTTAGATTGCGGGGTGCTTGTATCGTATATTTATGATGTGAATAATATACATTTAATTAATGGGAATCCTCATGTTAATGTTGTAACTGTATTACGGTATTGTTTCGAGATATATAATGAGTTAGCTGATAGTTATATCAATGGCATACTTAGTAACTGAGTTTACGTTAAACCTCTATTAAAATACGAGCGTTGTTATGTTAAATAAACCGAGTAAATGGGTAGAACCTTTGGTAGTTTAGCTAGTTATGTTGTCAGTTAGCTAGTAGTATGGGTCGTTATAGATGGGTACTTACGTTAGGAGTGCACAGTTAGACGAGAGGTGAGAATATCATGCGAGTGTACGTCCTAACATGTACTTTGCATTTAATGTTTTAAATGTTTTTAAAGCACTTGCAGGTTTTAAAAATATAACTCCACATTCGGGCTCTGACCCGTTTGCTTTTCAAATCTCTTTTTCTTTGTAAAACCATTTTTAGGTGCCCAGCCACAAGGACACCAAGCATAGGATACTCATTCAGGTGACGAGCTGTAGCTGTTTGTGGAAGCTACAGGGATTTGTATGTAGACGCTTCTATCTTTTGGATTCCAGAGTCACTATCTATCAGTTGTAGGGCATGTTGCCCATTTCTATTTAGAGCATCTTTTACATTTCAGTTTTCAGACTTTAGCATACATTGTTTCAGTTTATTCTTTTCAGTTATGGGATTGTAGTGAGGAGTTTTTCCTCCAGACTTTAATTACTGTTATGTGATGGTTATTCATTTTACTTCAGCATGGTGAATGGTGTTATTTACTTCTTCATTACTTTTGTTGCATGTTAATCAGACTTAAATTAAAATTTGGCAACTTGCTTTTTAAATACTAGGTGGTTAGAAATAATAAAATGTTTTCGACAGTGATGCTATTAACTGAGCCAACTTGGCATTTTGAATTAATTTATAAAGGAGTAGCTACCCGGTATTTAATTAGTCGGGGTGTCACAGGTGGTATCAGAGCATCAGGTTCTAGTGTCCTTTAGGATCTGTACGGCTATTATGTTTCTACTACGTTTCTTTGATATAGAGCTCTATATTTTAGGACTGTTGTACTCTTTTTGTGTATGCTTCGTTCTTCAGCTATTTTAAGATTATAAACCGTGGACTTATAAACTTTGTTCTTATTTCAGATGCCTCCACGACGTGCACGACGAGTTCCCAGGGATGCTACGCCCGAACCCCAGCCCGCTCCAGTTCAGGGTATGTTGAACGCCGCTGAGGTTGCTGCTATAGTAGCCCAAGCGGTAAATGCCGCGATTGCCGTTATTCAGCAGGCACCACCACAGACGCCGGTTGCCGCGCCAGCACAGGTTAATGCATTCCCGTCTACTTGGGAGCGTGTACGAGACGCTTTTCAGAAAGCGCATCCGCCAGAGTTTGCAGGTAGCTCAGATGTGGTAGTCTCGAGCCAATGGAGGAAGGACATACAGAGGCATTTGAGGATGCATGAGTGCACTGATGTTCAGAAACAGGTGCTAGCTACTTTCAAGCTAGTGGGATCTGCACTACAGTGGTGGGAGTCCATTACCACCGCGGAGGAGAGGGATACCCTCACGATTCAGGAGTTCTGGGTGCGGTTTGACCGCAAGTACTTTCCATCCGCAGTCCATACAGAGATGAGGAGGAAGCTGATGAGTTTGAAGCAGGAGGGCAAGACAGTGGCCGAGTATGAGGCCGAGTTCACTAACCTGTTGAATATCGTTCCAGACGAGATTCCAACAGAGAAGAAGAAGATAGAGAAGTTCACTGATGGGTTGAATTGGAGGATCCGTCAGCATCTGCTAGGGAACCTATCGTTGGCCACGTATTCTGATGTGGTTAACGCTGCATTATTGCACTGCCAGGACCACCGTTTTCATATGGCCGAGGGCAAGCGGTCGGGGGAGTCTAGCCATCAGGGCAGGACTGGAGGACATGGTGCCAGCGGGGCACAAACCGGTCAGGGGCAGAGACAGACTGAGAAGGGCTCCCAGCAGGGAAATAATAAGAGGTTCCGGTCAGGGAACTACAGGCAGGGACAGGGAGGATTCCGTCAGGGCCATCAGGGTCCAAACGGCCATCAGGGCCAGCAGGGACAGAATGGACAGCAGTTTCATCAGGGCCAGCAGGGCCAAGGGAGGAATGGTAACGGCCACCAGGGCCGGGGACAGCAGGGGCAGAGGGGAGGGAACTTCCCAGGGAAGTGCTTTACTTGTGGCAAGACTGGCCATAAGAAGCAGGATTGCCCTGATAGGGGCAGGGCCCCACAGCAGCAGCAGCAGGGTGCTCGCCAGGAGCCGCAGAGACCTACGTTTCCCGCCGCTCTTCCCGCACCGCCACAGATGGCAGCATTGCCACCCATCCCAGCAGTCCCAGCTCAGCAGGGGCAGCTACAGTATGGACGTGTCTACAACGTTCACCAGGCTGCAGTTCCACAGGCACCGCCCGCGATCGAGGGTACGTTTCCTATCCATGGCACTATGGGTCGGGTGTTATTTGATACGAGTGCTACACACTGTTTTATAGCTACACACTTCGCGAAAGCTTTAGGATTTTTAGCTACGGCAGAGAGCACAGTGACGTGTGTCGACTCACCATTGGGGAGTGGGTCACTTATTTTCTTTATATGCCGGGGAGTGGGGGTAGAGATCGGTGGTTTGGTATTACCTGCAGACATGTTAGTGTTAGACATGCATGTTCATGATGTGATCATCGGTATGGATTGGCTCGTAGCATATAGGGCCATGATTGATTGCTTCAGCGGGAGCATTGTTTTTGCCATTCCGGGGCAAGAGATGTTTATAGTGGCGATGCCTCGCCCAGAGGGAGGATCGACCGCTCATCTGTATTACATAGAGGAGGATACCTCTAAGGAGGTTGTGATTCCTTTGGATTCGATCCCGGTTGTCAGGGAGTATTCAGATGTGTTTCAAGAGATACCAGGCTTACCGCCCAGTCGGGATATAGACTTCGTTATAGATTTGCTACCAGGTACGAGACCTATAGCACGCGCACCGTACCGTATGGCTCCAGCTGAGATGCGAGAGTTACGGGATCAGATAGAACAGCTGTTAGGGCAGGGCTTTATTCGCAGGAGTACCTCACCTTGGGGCGCTCCGGTTTTGTTTGTGAAGAAGAGGGGCGGTTCACTGAGGTTGTGTGTGGACTACCGAGAGTTGAATAAGGTCACGATACGGAATAAGTATCCGTTGCCTCGAATCGATGACTTATTCGACCAGTTGAGAGGAGCTTCTTTCTTCTCGAAGATTGACTTGAGGTCGGGATACCATCAGTTGCGTATCAGGGAGGAGGACGTCTCGAAGACTGCGTTCTTGTCGAGATATGGTTCTTATGAGTTTCGGGTTATGCCTTTCGGCTTGACCAACGCTCCAGCAGTGTTTATGGACTTGATGAATAAAGTGTTCAGGGATTTCCTAGATCAGTTTGTCATTGTCTTCATTGATGACATTCTGGTTTACTCTCAGACGGAGGAGGAGCACGCCGAGCATTTAAGGCAGGTTTTGCAGATACTTCGTCAGAACGAGCTGTATGCAAAATATGAGAAGTGCGGGTTTTGGCTGAAAGAAGTCCAGTTCTTGGGTCACATTATTTCTGACCAAGGGATATCTGTTGATCCGGGGAAGGTATCAGCGGTGAGGGAGTGGGGACAGCCCACGACACCAACGGAGATTCGTAGTTTCTTGGGTCTAGTAGGATACTACAGGAGGTTTATTCGGGGTTTCTCGGAGATAGCAGGTCCTTTGACACATCTTACTCGTAAGGGTGTGCCATACATCTGGAGTGATGCCTGTCAGTTGACATTCGATGAATTGAAGGACAAATTGACCTCAGCACCTGTGTTAGCATTGCCGAGACCGGGAGTTGAGTATTTGGCTTACACCGACGCGTCTTTGCAAGGACTGGGAGGTGTATTGCAGCAGGAGAGACAGGCCATAGCTTATGCTTCCCGTAAGCTTAAGCCTCATGAGAAGAATTACCCTACGCATGATTTGGAGTTGGCGGCAGTGGTATTTGCCTTACGGATTTGGAGGCACTATCTTTTGGGAGAGAAGTTTCAGCTGTTCACGGACCACAAATCACTACAGTATCTATTCACGCAGAAGGAATTGAATATGCGGCAGCGTAGGTGGCTTGAATTTGTGAAAGACTACCAGTTCGACATCCAGTACCACCCGGGTAAGGCTAACGTGGTAGCAGACGCGTTGAGCCGCAGACCAGCAGATGAGGTGGCAGAGGTGTGGAAGGCTAAGTGGAAGGAATTGGGACACCAGGATGCAGTGGCCCGATCTTTCATGTCTGTGATGACCGTTACCCCGCAGATTGTCACAAAGGTAGTACGGGCACAGGCTAGTGACACGTTCTGTCAGGAGCAGATAGTTCGATTGCTAGCAGAGGGAGCCGAGTCCTATACCGTTAGCTCAGACGGGGGATTGCGCTTCAATGGGAGATTGGTGGTTCCGGAAGGGGAAGAATTGCGGCACGATGTGATGGCAGAGTCACACGGCTCACGGTTCACGGTACATCCCGGAGGGGACAAAATGTACCAAGACATGAGACGGCAGTATTGGTGGAGCGGTATGAAGAGGGATATCGCTGAGTTTGTCTCGAAATGCGCCACTTGTCAGCTTGTAAAAGTGGATCATCAGAGACCAGCAGGATTGCTACAGCCGTTGGAGGTTCCGGTGTGGATGTGGGAGAGCATATCCATGGATTTTGTCACGGGGTTGCCTACGTCGCATAGGGGTCACGACTCCGTTTGGGTAATTATGGACAGGTTGTCCAAGGTCGCTCACTTCTTACCCGTAAGGACTGATTACACTTCGGGACAGTATGCCCAGCTCTTCATTTCAGAGATTGTGAGACTTCACGGTGTGCCCCTAAATATCGTGTCTGACAGAGACAAGATATTTGTTTCGAGATTTTGGGAGAGTTTCCAAGAGGCGATGGGCACGGAATTGCGGTTGAGTACGGCTTATCATCCGCAGACTGATGGGCAGACAGAGCGCACCAATCAGATGTTGGAGGACATGCTACGCATGTGCATTATTGACTTCGGGGGTGGATGGGAGCAGTACCTTCCACTGGTGGAGTTTGCTTACAACAACTCCTATCAGTTCACTATTGGCATGGCTCCGTTTGAGGCATTGTACGGTAGGCCTTGCCGTTCACCAGCATGTTGGCTAGAAGTGGGGGACAACAAACTACTTGGGCCGGAAGTGATTCAGGATACTTCGGCAAGGATTGAGTTGATTCGGAGTCGCATTCGGGTAGCTCAAGACAGGCAGAAGAGTTATGCTGATGCGAAGAGGTTTTTCAGAGAGTTCCAAGTAGGGGACCAGGTTTTGCTCAGGGTATCTCCTATGAAGGGGATTATGCGTTTCGGGAAGAAGGGGAAGTTGGCACCGAGGTATGTGGGGCCGTTTCCTATTATCGAGCGGATCGGACCGGTTGCGTATAGACTCGGGTTACAGGAACATTTGCATCGGATTCACGACGTGTTCCATATTTCCTCGTTGAGGAAATACCTTAGAGATGATTTGGCTCATTCTCACATTGTTGTGGAGGACATCGATCTCCAGCCGGATAGCTCCTACGAGGAGGGGCCAATAGCTATTTTGGACCGAAGCGAGAGGAAACTGCGGTCAAAGATAGTCCCGTTAGTGCGTGTTCAGTGGCGACATCACAATGTCGAGGAGTCCACATGGGAGCGCGAGGATGAGATGCGCGAGCGTTATCTAGAGCTGTTTTTAGCAGGTACTTTCTAGTTTCGAATTTCGGGACGAAATTCAGTTATTAGGGGGGGAGTATGTAATACCCCGTACTTTTGACTATATTTATTTTTGGGATTAATTAATTAAAATGCGTATTAATTGGAAATTAATCCGGGTTATAAATACTAATGTGATGCGAATTGGTATTTGATTATGTGCATATATGATTATATATGTATTTGGTATTTTAAAATTTGTCGTGGGATTTATATACGGCATTTTAGAAATTTTGTTGAGACGCGTGGGACCGCCGCGTCACGGTATAATATTTTGATAATAAAAGTGAATTTAAAATCTATAATCCATATGGTCGTTTTGAGTGCGCCAACGCGTCCGGAAGGGTCGAGATAGTCAGAAAACACTAGCCGGGGGTATAGTTTGGGTCCCGGGGTATTTTTAGGCCATTCCGGCACCATAAAGGGTATTTTAGTAATTTGGTATTTTTGGGTAATTAAAAGTGACGAAAATTGAGAGTTGTAATCTGATAAGGAATTGACCCAACCAACCCTTATTAACCCAACAAGCTACGGAGGTTTATTAAATTAGGTTTTCATAAGTTTCCCCAAAGCAAACCCTAGCCACCATAGCCTTTTGGAGAAGAAAGCTTGGAGAAGGAGAGAGAGAGAGAGGAATTCGGCATAAATTCTACACCAAATCCACACCAAATTCAGAGACAAACAAGGCAAGTGGTTTAACTATGTTTAATTTCAAAGGATGTTCTTTCCATGTTAGAAAATTGATGTTTTACAAATTGTTCTTGGAAGATAAATGAAAACCCATGTTAATTGGACTTAGAATTTGATTATTAAGGACCATTTGCATGTAGAATAGTATGGGCCGAAATTATACGATGATTATACATGATTGGGTGAAACAAAAACGGATTTAATTTGATGAATTGAGGGTTTATAAATTAGGGTTCTTGTTCATGAATAATTTGGGGGGAAAGTTTAATATTTGTAAATTTGATGGATGATTAGGATGAGTTAATCCATAAAAACGTGATAGGATGTGGTTATATTGTGTTTAGAATTGTTTAGATATCTTAAATCAATCATTGGGACGTATTTTGGAGAAGATTTGAGGAGTAAAAATGTTGAAAAACGAATTGGGGAAAAATCTGGGCCGAAACTGGTACCTCGTTAGAAGCAGCCCCAGGTCGTTCGAACGAACTCGTTCGAACGAGCTTCTAACGAGTTGACCAGTCGCTACTAACGAGTGGGGATTTCGTTCGATATCTCGTTCGAACGAGATATCGTTAGAAGGGTCAGTTCGTTCGAACGAACTGGGATCTCGTTCGAACAGTCTCGTTCGAACGAGACTTCTAACGACCTGACAGTCCAAACTCGTTCGAACGAGACTTCTAACGAGTTGACAGTTTGGTCCTTTTTGGACTGCTTTGATTTTTGGAGTCCCGGAAACTGGTTCGAGGGTAGAGTTAACATTCTTTGATGATGTAAGGATAGATTTGGGACTTTTGGGTTATTGAGAGGAGGAAATTATATACGAGAGTTATATCCAATAAACCATTTGGGTTAAGACGTGAGTGTCTACTACGATGTGAGGATGAATTATAGCGCGTATAATTACAAACCGGAATACTACGAATTGGGATAATTATAGTTAGTACGAGAGTGCAAAATGTACTACGATTAAAATACGGTATTACTAAGATGTGTGTTTACTTAGTATTGTTATATGGATTGTGTGTATGACATACCTACCATACTTGCTATCACGGGAGGTTACGTTCGCTTAGGACCCTCTAATCCTTGTGTGCCTACGGGGGGGGATGTAGACTGGTACCTTGATGAACATAGGTCATAGAAAGACTTATTGTGATATTAATAAGTCCGCTGACCATGGGAGCGTAGGTATGTGCGTGACCCATGTGATGGTGACTGTGTTCGCCTCCACTATTTGTGATTTGTGTTATCTGAACTATTCCTGAGAGATTCGGAATATGTGATCCTTATGTACGTGATGTACCGGGATGGATAGCAGAGTATGTGTTCACCATAGCTTAGATTGCGGGGTGCTTGTATCGTATATTTATGATGTGAATAATATACATTTAATTAATGGGAATCCTCATGTTAATGTTGTAACTGTATTACGGTATTGTTTCGAGATATATAATGAGTTAGCTGATAGTTATATCAATGGCATACTTAGTAACTGAGTTTACGTTAAACCTCTATTAAAATACGAGCGTTGTTATGTTAAATAAACCAAGTAAATGGGTAGAACCTTTGGTAGTTTAGCTAGTTATGTTGTCAGTTAGCTAGTAGTATGGGTCGTTATAGATGGGTACTTACGTTAGGAGTGCACAGTTAGACGAGAGGTGAGAATATCATGCGAGTGTACGTCCTAACATGTACTTTGCATTTAATGTTTTAAATGTTTTTAAAGCACTTGCAGGTTTTTAAAATATAACTCCACATTCGGGCTCTAACCCGTTTGCTTTTCAAATCTCTTTTTCTTTGTAAAACCATTTTTAGGTGCCCAGCCACAAGGACACCAAGCATAGGATACTCATTCAGGGGACGAGCTGTAGCTGTTTGTGGAAGCTACAGGGATTTGTATGTAGACGCTTCTATCTTTTGGATTCCAGAGTCACTATCTATCAGTTATAAGGCATGTTGCCCATTTCTATTTAGAGCATCTTTTATATTTCAGTTTTCAGACTTTAGCATACATTGTTTCAGTTTATTCTTTTCAGTTATGGGATTGTAGTGAGGAGTTTTTCCTCCAGACTTTAATTACTGTTATGTGATGGTTATTCATTTTACTTCAGCATGGTGAATGGTGTTATTTACTTCTTCATTACTTTTGTTGCATGTTAATCAGACTTAAATTAAAATTTGGCAACTTGCTTTTTAAATACTAGGTGGTTAGAAATAATAAAATGTTTTCGACAGTGATGCTATTAACTGAGCCAACTTGGCATTTTGAATTAATTTTATAAAGGAGTAGCTACCCGGTATTTAATTAGTCGGGGTGTCACAGCTCCATGGTCAATTAATATTTCAGCTATTCCAGGAGTCTGTCTATATTCACAGGGAGCATTCAAATCCACAGTCAGACTTGTCGCTCCCGTGACGAGTGCACGGGCACAAGTATATGACCTATACTCGCAAATCGCCCAAAAAAGTTTTGGTGCACGCACAGGTATACGCACGTGTACGGACAGGTAATCACTGATGATGGAGGCGGCAGTGAGGATGAGGTGTCCGGTAGTGTGGATCGTGGAGTATGGAGGCGGCGGGAGGCTACGATGAAGAGGCGGCAGCGAGAGGATGCGATGAAGAGGCGGCGACGGGTAGGGTTGATCGGGGTCGCCGGGTAGTGTGGATCGGGGAGTCGCCGGGTATAGAGAGAGAGAGAGAGGGAGATTTAGTCTCTTGAAAAAAATAACGATTTGGTCTCTTGAAATTTTGGTTCCCCCCTCAAATTTTGGGGCGTTATTTTTTAAATGAGCTGTACTCATATTTGGCACGGTTTAGAACCGTTCCAGAATCTGACACTGTTTTAAACCGTGCCAGTTTATGATTAAACCATGCCAGATTTTGGCACGCTTTAAAACCGTGCCAAAATTTCCTTCCCTCAGCGTGCCAGATTAGCATTTTTGGTGTAGTGTTGGCAGCCCTGTATCTCAACTTTCTCCTTTCCATCTTGGACTCAGGTAGCTCTCCATCTCTTAAGTATCTGACGAGCGGGTCAATCCATGAGTCTCCCAGGTTCACATTGTGACAAGGGCTACACACCTCATCCTCCTCGATGCTTGCTTTTCCTAAGACCTCGATTGGAATGGTCCTTCCCAAATCTATCTTCATTGCCGAGGCCAGCCTTGCCAATGCATCAGCGTGGTTGTTGCTCAGCCGAGGCACTCTCTTCATCTTTGATTCTTCAAAATACTCTAGCAATCCTCTTACCTTCTTTAGGTATTTGGCCATCCTTTCATCTTTGGCCTCGTATGCCCCCAGCACTTGATTGACAACCAACCTTGAGTCGCTGTGGAGTAGGAGCCGCTTTACCCGAAGCGTTGTTGCTAATAAGAGACCTGATATCATGGCCTCATACTCAGACTCGTTGTTGGAGGCCTTGAAGTTGAATCTCAAGGCGTACTCAATGTTGGCGCCATCTGGAGTCGAGAGTACTAGCCCCACGCCGCTTCCATTGTCACAAGAAGAGCCATCAACGAAGAGGCTCCACACGTCTGCATCGGATGAGAAGACCCCTTCTCTCATAACCCCCTTCTTGAAGAGGTACCGATCCTCTTCGTTCTCTTCCACTCTGCTCCGAGTTTTTCCTGGTACAACCTCTTCTCGGCCTTGGAAGACGTTAGGGGCAGTCTCTTCCGAATTTTGGAAGACACTACGGTTCATCTCTTCTCCGTCTTCTGAACCTTTCTCTGTCTCGGCCTCTTCCAAACCTCTATCGGCCTCTTCCCAGGTGAACTCTGCGACAAAGTCTGCGAGGACCTGCCCTTTGATGGCTGTCCTAGGCTAGTATGTGAGATCATATTCTCCTAGCTCGATGGCCCAGGTCATCAATCTTCCGAACTTCTCAGGCTTGTGCAGAACCTGCCTTAGTGGGGAGTCAGTGAGGACTACCATTGAGTGAGCTTGGAAGTAAGGCTTCATCTTCCTTGAGGCATGTATCAGGGCATAAGCCAACTTCTCCATCCGGGGATAGTTTTGTTCAGACCCTTGAAGGGCCTTACTGTTGAAGTATACAAGCCTCTGAATTCCATACTCTTCTCGTATGATGGCTGCACTGATGGCTGACTCGGATACTGCCAGATACACAAACAACCTCTCCCCCGTGATGGGCCGAGACAGCAACAATGGAGATCCCAAGTAAGACTTAAGTTGGTCAAAAGCTTTTCCACACTCTTCGTCCCACTGGAAGGCCTTTCTCAGAACTTTAAAGAACGGAAGACACTTGTCCGTTGCCCTGGAAAAAAACCTGTTAAGGGCAGCCACTCTTCCGGTGAGTCTCTGGACATCCTTAATACTCCTAGGAGTCTTCATGTCGAGAAAGGCCTTGATCTTCTCAGGGTTTGCTTCAATCCACCTCTGATTAATGAGGAACCCCAAGAACTTCCCGGCTCCTACCCCGAAGACACACTTTGCTGGGTTGAGCTTCATTCGGTACGAGTCCATGACATCAAAGGTCTTCTCAAGGTCTGCTACATGAGTACATGCTTTCAGGCTCTTCGTTAGCATATCATCCACATACACCTCCATGGTCTTACCTATCTGCTCCTCGAACATCTTATTGACAAGACGTTGATATGTTGCCCCCACATTTTTCAGACCAAAGGGCATTACCTTGTAACAGTACATCCCCTTGTCAGTAATGAAGGCTGTCTTCTCAGAGTCTTCGGTATCCATGAAGATTTGGTTATAGCCTGAATAAACATCCATGAAACTCATAAGCTCGTGCCCTTCCGTTGTATCCACCATCTGGTCTATCCTAGGTAAGGGATAGATGTCTTTCGGGCAAGACCTATTCAGGTCTATAAAATCTACACACATCCGCCACTTTCCATTGGCCTTAGGCACGATGACTGCATTTGAGAGCCACTCTGGATAAGTAACCTCTCTTATGAACTCGTCCTCCTCCAACTTTTTCACCTCTTCCCGGATGACCTCATACTTCTCTCTGGAGTAGACTCTTCGCCTCTGTTTAATAGGCCTAGCATCTCTGTCTACGTTGAGCTTGTGGGTCATGATCTCAGGGTCGATACCAGGCATATCTGCATGACTCCATGCGAAGACACTCTACCTCTTCCTGAGGAAGTTTATCAGCTCTTCCTTGATCCCTTGCTCCAGGGCCTTGCCGACCTGGACAGTTTTTTCCGGCTCGTCCTCATTAAGGACGATGTATTCTACCTCTTCCGCGGCCTCGCCCTTCTTCAATTTTGTTTCGTCTCTGGGATCAAGAGTGTCAATGCTGTAAGTGGCGGTTGCTCTCTTATGGGTCTCTCGCTCTTCGGCCGAGTTGAAATAACACTCCCGCACCGTGGTCTGGTCCCCTTGCACTTCCCCTACCCCATAAGGAGTCAGGAATTTTAGCATCTGGTGGACCGTTGACGGCACGGCTTCAAACTCTTTGAGGGCCACTCTTCCGATGATGAGGTTGTAGGCCGAGAATACATTTTCGTCCATAACAAAAAGTTTATCTTCTTGGTCAGCCTCTTAGGCCATTCATCTCCCATCCGTACATCCATTTCATACATGCCCAATGGGTGTACCTTCTCACCACTGAAGCCTATCAATGGGTGATGGTAGGGCACCAGCCTTGCCCTGCTAAGACCCAAGTTCTTGAAACAAGGCCAGAACATCACATCTGCTGAGCTTCCTCCATCTATGAGGATTCTCCCTATATCGCACCCATGCACCCTTGTTGTTATGGCTAAAGGGTCATCATGGGGGGCTAAGATGCCCTTGAAGTCGAGTCTGGAGAACCCCACTACGAGGGTGTCCATGTCCACCTTCTTCCTCTTCTGCACTGCATCAGAAGACGTCAGATTCACAACCTCAGTCTTGACCACTGACTTGGCCTCCGCTACATGAGCCTTCCTATCGGCTACCTCAGAGCCACCTCCTGCGAATCCCCCACATATGGTGCTAACACCAAAGGAGACCATCCCTACCCTCTTCACTGGGGTGTTGTTATCCTTAGGTGGGAGATCCGGGTCATCTTCATCATCACCCTCTGAATCATCATGCCTTTTAGCCGGGACATCGCCACGGCACCTGTCATTTCTTCTCTTCCTAGGGTCTTCTCTTCCACCCTTTGGGGCCTTGCCATCCACATACTTTCTCAGTTTCCCGAATTTCAGCATCTTCTCGATCTCATCCTTCAGAGCGAAGCATCTATCAGTTACATGGCCGTGATCCTGATGGAACTCACACCAGAGGTTTTTATTCCTCTTATGTGGTGGGGCCTTCAATTTTTCTGGCCACCTCAGAGCCTGGTCAGTCTTGATCTCATTAAGGATGTGCTCACAGCTCACAGTCAGGGGAGTGTAATGAGCGAACTTGTCATCTGCTGACCTCTTCTTCCCCTCTTTCTTACCTTGGGACCTCCCAGTGCTACCACGGTTCTCCTCCTCATATTTGGTGGCCATTGCCTCTTCAGCATTCATCACTTTCCCTGCGGTGGACAACAGCTCTGCCATAGACTTGGGGGGGTCTTCCGCCAGCTTCCACAATAGCTTCCCCTTCTGGAGGCCTCCTATCAGGGCGGTCATGGCTATGCTCTCTTCGTAATCCTCCACCTCCAACTTCTCCTTGTTGAATCTTGCTATGTAGTCTCTTAGGCTTTCACCCTTAACCTGTTTGACATATAGGAGGTGGGTAGTCTTCTTTTGAGGTCTTACCTCAAAGCAGAAGTTATGGATGAACTGCTCAGCTAGGCCTTTGAAGTTATCGATCGAGTTCTTTGGAAGAGAGGTGAACCAGCTATGCGCTGCCCCTGTCAAGGTTCCTGAGAAGGCCCTGCACTTCATCTCATCGGGTATTGAGTAAATATCTGCCGCCGACTGATACATCTCGATATGGTGCACTGGGTTAGTGCTGCCATCATACTTAGGCATCACTGTAGGAGGCTTGAACTTAGCTGGGGTTGGGAACCCCACTATCCTAGCTACAAACGGGGAGCCCTCCGAGTAGCCCCTCTGTAAGGGGTCCCTGCTCTTTATGAGGTCCCCTATCTTCTCCTCGAGACGTTGGATTGAGTCGTTCCAGGGTCTTCTCTCATCAACTTGGCCGAGGTTATCCCCTTCCACCTCTCTGCGATGGACAGAGGGTTCCCCAGCCACGACCTGTTGACTGTTGACCTCTTCCTGCTCCCTGGCTCTTCTCTCCAAGAGTCGGCCTTGATCTGGCCGAGCCTGCCTATTCCCTCTTTGAGAGCCTGCCGCGCTCCTTGACCTCGATAGCCTCTGCCTCAGGTCATTGACTGGGCCCAGCCTCTCGAAGGCCAACCCTCTGCTCAACCTGTTAAAGGCCGACCCTCTCTGCTGGGCCTCATCTCTTCTTCGGCCGACCCATCCTTGACTCTGCCTATCAAAGGTCGACCCTCTTTGTTGGGCCTCGTCTCTTCTGTGGCCGACACATCCTTGGCTCTGCCTAAGAGGTCGTATGGTGTTATCTGACACCTCATACGGCTCCCAGCAGTCTTCCGGGGCCTCTTCAGCTTCTAGGTCATCATACCTGTCCTCTGGGCAAGGGTTTCCCTGCCTCCCCAGGCGCAAGCACCTAGGGTCAGCAACGTCCCTCCTCCGCTGAGGTGCAGGTTGTTCCTTCATGGGTGCCTGGGGTGGTCCCCTGGCATCAGGATAAAGCTGAACTGCCGCCGGAGTTATCATGTCCGGTGAGACTCCAGGTGGCCTCATTATCATGGTTTGGATGAGCTGGACAAATTGCTCCTTCATGGTTTGCTGCGTTGCAGCTAAAGATTTCAAGGCTGCTGCCACCTCAGCCATTTCGGACCGGGGAGGAGCCTGACTGGAGCTAGCCCCTCCACCTCCGGGCGGCGGAAGAGGCGGTGGTAATTCTGGTGCCATGTGTTAATAATAAAGAGCTTGAACAGTAAGTGAGCTTAATACCTTAAAGGACCTCTTTCAATGGTGAAACAGCTCCACACAAGGGGTGGTTCCTGGTTCACCACCAGAGTCTCCGGTGAGGTAATAAGCAGAAAAAGAGGAAGAGATAGCCTCTTTATTCCCACAGACGGCGCCAAAATGATGATGCTAGGAATCAGCACCACCGGGTATGGTGTTTCCAAGCTCAATAGAAGTATAACAATGGCAGCACAGCTATATAAAGAGATAAGAGAAGGAGGTGAGGATATGAGGAATGAACACCGGAATATAGGTGGTTCAGCCAATCCGGCCTACGTCCACAGTGAGTGTGTGAGTAATATCACTGAATGAAGGCACTAATGGCCATGGATACAAGTCACTCAAGCTCTCTCTCTCTCTACTGTATATTTAGACAGAGTTTTGGCTAGGGTTGAATAACTGGCGTCGTTTTGCAAGGTAGGGGATGACCCCTATATATAGTGTCTAGGGGGCGTAGTGTACCCCCCATGCATGCAATGAGCATGTGTGATATCCTCACCAATGAGGGAATGCCATATATCGCTGTCACATGTAAGCAATGATGATGAAATATTCTCCCACATGTGGAGAATAATCTTGTTACAACTGATTTGTGCCCTGGTGTCCTTATCCAAATGTCAACAGATGCTCGGCAGTCATGTTGGTGAATGACCTCGGCCTGGGAGAGGCCGAGATGTAAAGGCTTGATGTTCGTTCAATCCGAGGTGTCATAAGGAGTCTCGGCCTGACCTCAGCCGAGACATTATGCTAGGTCGGCCCCGGCCGAGGTAGGGATAGTCCCATGCTGGTGAATACTAAGGCCTCTTGTGACCTCGTCCCAAGCCGAGGTTGAACCGGTTCCAAGTTGAGGGTCGGCTCCCTGTCACCTCGGCCCACCCTAGGCCGAGGTTTCCATACCCATAGTGCTGTTGGTGCCTGTGATGCGCGCGGCGCCCTTTGGCAGTGTAGATGGTAGTGTCGGCCTGAGCCGAGGTAGGTCTGGCCGAGGGATGGTACCGCGGGACCCTGGCCTTCATAGGGTCGATCAATGTTTCGGCCATCATCTCGACCGAGGTAGGTGTCCCTGGGCCGAGGTTATACTTGGGCATATCAGTTGCGTTCCTCGTCGCGCGATCTACGCTTTGGTGGTGGTGGGGGGTGCAAACGGGTAAGTCTTTGGCCTTGAGTTGCTTGGACAGCTCTCCAACTCCTTTTCTAATGGTCGTTCTTTGTTTTTGTGTCTGTTAACCCTAGAAGACAACTCCTAAAGCCTGATATATCCTTAGGAAATTCGTGGGTTTAATTGCCCAAAAATGTAAAAGCTCTATAATACCCTCCCGGGATGCCAATTAGGCTTAAAAACACCCCGAGACTCGAACTAAACCCCCGGGTACATTATTTTGACTATCTCGACCCTTCCGGACACATTGGCGCACTCAAAAAGACCATGCGGGTGACTTATAATTTATTCACTTTTAATAATAATAATTTAATCCCGACACGACACAGGTGCGTCCCGACTTAATTTCCATAATTTTCATATTATTCCCTCGTGACAATTTTAATAAATTCAATTCTACATATTACTCTACTCAATAAGTAATATTTAACAAATCAACAATTTTCCAATGATTACTAACTCTCGTCACGCTAGTAAATATTTAAAACAAATTTTCGGATTAATATTAAATTAATCTATCTCAATTAAATTTAATAAATCCCTAAATTTAAAAGCCATAAAAATACGGGGTATTACATACTTCCCCCCTAATAACGGAATTTTGTCCCAAAATTCGGAAAATGACGCCTATCTGGTAAAACAATTCTGGATACCTTATCAGTACGCAAATTATCTACATAGTAAGGCGCTCAATCACTATAGCCTCTGTCTCACAACAAACTTGTTTAACACTCTCATTAAAGACAGTTCACATTGTGCTCCTATCCGACAACATTCGCATAAGACACACTTATACATTATTACTTCCCATTATTTCAATATCATTGGGAGGCCGCACCTCACTACATGACAACTACTTGGAGTTATCTAAACACAAAACTCCCATTCGGAGAGAAACCATACGAACATCTGACCACTCTTGTTCGCCTAAAACAGTCGTGGAATTCTACCATAGTCATCAGATTCTAACTCAACCAATCCAAAAAATTTATTATCCGCCCATCTCTTAATATTCAGAGTGAGGAAAGTTAAGGTTTTTCCACACCAAAACCTAAATAAGCATCTTGTTCACAATAAACAGGTACGAGTGCTCCCACGAAACCCTACCATTAGGTTATATCCACCCCCAATTACCGTACTATACTCCACTTGTTAGCTAGAACCGTTGTGGAAAAGAAATGATCACAATAAATCCACAATTATTTTCACATTAATCACCGCTCGCTCACTCCCCGAATTATAGGTGATACAACCTGCTTAAAATGAAACGATATCCCCGCTGCTTCCTGAAATCCCATATTGAAGGTGGGATTCAAAAATCTCAACCTAATTCAGAAAAATTCCCTGTAGGACCACGTACCGACGCGATCCTTCCTTTCAAAGGAAAACTGGGGCACCCTAGCTAATATTGTAACTCACTCCAAAGGAATGTCAATCACTTCCTTCTTGGGCATCTTGTTCCACACGTTCGAAGGAACTTTTGATCTTACCTTGAGGTTGTCAACTCATCCAAGAAACTTTATCGACTTTACCAACCTCTTCCATTAAAGGAATTGTCGATAGTCACAAAATTCTTTGGTTGCTCCTCTTGTTCCAACCGATTCCTATTTATGAGTAGTTCCCGGGGAGACTACTCACTATGTCCCGCTCGATATCGAATTCTACTTGTAATGTCTCACATCAAGTGACACTTAATACCCCCTTCTTTCCTTTGCGTATACTGAAAGTTCCAACCCATGCACTTTTCTCCACGATGTGCAATTCCGGACCTTTTACACCATACTTACATCTTCACTCTTTGTACGTGTCAGTCGCTCTCAACATTTGACTAATTATAACTTCACTCCGAGTGTTCTCAATAATAATTAAATTCTACGCTTCTCAAGGAATACCTTTTTTTTAAATGGCTCCCCACAGGCTTCCAACCAAATTCGGGTGTGCTACTCTAATCGCACACGTGTATATGGATTATCGTTCTCTATGCGACGCTTAATTCACTCTGTCGCTTCCACTTAGTTATATTAGTCCCACAAACATATATTCCACACGTTTATTCCCACATCCCTACAACTCGGACGATTCTAACATCAGCTAACCAGGATGCCCACATTATGTAGCACCCTGCCCGCCCTTAGAAGAGCGAACGACATAACACCCCGTCCGCGCCCAGGGAGAGCGGAGCGGAGCGCTACTGCGATAAAACTAACCAAATCCACAAATAACAAAGTATAGAGCATCTAAAAAACCCACAATACAAAAAGAGAATCCACTAATCTCAATACTCCAAATCAAATACACCAAAGTCTCTCGAAATAATACAACTATCTATCTCGAAATAAAAATAAATCTCCAATGCTCTATACATAAAAAAATATATATAATTCTTCTCATCTTGTAAAAAAAATTCTTCCCAAATAATCCACGCTAAAAATCATCCCAACTCTTTATTTCCCTTGTGCTCAGAACGCGGTTACAACACTTGAGTATTCTCAATCACCCCTAGAAATCAAAATTTTAACTCCTTATCATCGTCCCACCCTTCAACTCGTGGTGATGAAATAAAACTTTCAATGCTTTCATACCACACCACCGGCTCCACTAGCCTTAAATCATAATTCAACTTCCAACTTATAAATATAATTACCTGCTCCTATTACGACCGAGGTACCGAACTCATGGACTAAGGACTAAACATCTCCCTATTTCTAAATTTACGCTAAGTTTCATGCGTGGGATGTCTCGAAAAGCGAAATCCAAACAAGGAACCCCCCTGATACACTACTACCTAGCAACGTCGGTTATCGCAATTCGTTAGGCCCTCCGTCCATATCATGTACCCCTTTATTTCATCTCTTTCTTGACAGAAAAGTTATATCTCCTCCCGTAATAACACTTAACAAAGAACATTTCGCCAATTATACAATCGTTCAGTATTGGTGGTAATCACATTCCATAAACCTTTAATACCTACAATCGGGATTCTCGAAATCCCGTTCCCAATCATATGGGTGTAACTCTCAACTCCCACATCTCTAAAGGATAGATATATCAACGCGTTCTTCCTATCACCAAGTCCTGAGCGCTAAATATAATAACGAGTTAAATCTTTTCGCTCAACGGTAAACCCAATACATATTGAATCATAACAACAAAGTCCCTACACACACCAGTATCGAATATCTCGAGCCCACTATCCCCTTCGAAGTCTCTAGAATAGATAATATAAGTGCGAGTTCGACCCTCTCGCTGGTGAGGCCTCGCCAGAGCAAAACATGATGCACTAAAGCAACCATTCCGATAGCCTTGCAATAATTGCCTACTATAGTAGTAACCATTTTTATGAAGTTGAACCAAGACAATATCATACTCGTATATCACATCACTAAAACGAGTAATCTCAATAAAGTATATAAAACTATTAATACACCCATCCATCCTCCGCGGATAGCACTAAGGATAATCCTGCTACACTAGGGAAAATATTCACATAATAATAATGTTCATAGTTATACGCATTAAACTCGTCTCACCTGCTAATCTAGCAATGGCCAAAATATCGTGACTCGCTCGTGTCACATAAAACACGCCTCATCCTCCAAGGATAAAACTCATACTTCTACCTTGACAATCGTCTTGACTGCACAAATGATCCCCGGACGTAACACAACTGTCCAAACCAGAATAAAAACTACTTTCATCATTGTCCTTTACTAGGCATCCTACTCTTGTCCCTTTACTCACTTCCAAAAAATATTAACGCATGTGATTTCACTCTCCATAGAATACCTCTTCACATAATCCACTTATCACCTGTCATACTAACCATATTAGGATTGTCCTTCTCACAAACTTTGGTAGGCTCGATTCCTAATGGCTACCCCCGTTGTTCCCTTAGCCTTGTTGGCCCTAAAGAACATGCTACTGGATACAGTAGTCCTAACTGAATTCACCATCGCTCGGTAAGAATTCAGCTATTCGATTCATTTAAATGGGTCCCCTGATGTGTATCCACACCCCCTTGTGGTGCTACACTACCACTGTTTTATCCAGTCTTATTCTTGACTAAATTCTTCGATTATTTTAGCTTCCCACACAAAGAAGCATTATCATATCCATTGACAAAGCACGACATAGTCAACCTCTGAATCGACCGTCCAACAGAATTCCCTTTTAAGTGTTATTAACTATATTTACGAGTCGATCTCCCACCTGGAGTCCTCTCCTCCATTTGTATCTACATCCTTTGATACAAGATTCACTAACGATTTAGATTCATATTCACAAATGGACCTCTGTCAGGTCCTCCTGTGATGAGTTCAGAACAACGTGCACATCTTATTCTGAACACCTGATGAAGGAACTTGTGGCTAAACTGTACCAAAGGTCCTTCTATGGACGCAACATTTCACTATTAAATGCGGTGGTTGACTTCCACCATTATAACTTTGCTCTGATGAGTCAAGAAAAATTTTACCCCAAATTTTCACTTCTAGTTAGCCACACTCCGCCACATGCCCAAGCCTTTGAATGTATTACCTTCGTTAAGTGACACACACAATTCCTGCATTTCTAGAATTTCCGCTGATGATTCACCTCAATTTGCCATTTGACCCTCTCCCAAGCATTCTACGTTGGTGAGTATAATTTTGCACCTCTTTCGACTATAGCAGCATTTGAAAATCTTAGGCTGTGCCCTAGCCGTCTTCACAGTCCTGGCTTCTCGTTCCATAATCGGGGTGACCTTAACTATGGTCATCCTCCTCGAATATACTTTACCACCTCAATTAAGCCTTGCCTCCTGATGTCCGCCTAAAGGTCCTAGTCTAACATCCTTCATCGCTCGGCACACGCATACATCCAAACGCAATTAGAATTCACTAATACACATACGTTATAGCAGGAGAACGGAATTTCACCATAGAAATCAACAATCCTAAACTTAGGGCTCTATATCAAACAAAGCAACACTGTAAGCATAATAAGTCGCACAAATCCTAAAGGACACTAGAACCCGATGCTCTGATACCACCTGAGACACCCCGCCTAATTAAATACCGGGTGATCAGTCCTTTATAAAATTAAAATAAAGGTGAACGGTTGGTTCATTCTTAGCACAACTGTCGCAAAATAAAGTTTCCAATTTAAACACCCTACATAATTAAGCTAAGTGTCAAAACAAATTTAAACCTTATTTTTATTTTATTTAAATTCCATTAAGAACCCTTTCAATAATTAACAGCTTACGAATCGTATAAATGTTAAAGATGGAAATAAACACACAAGAATTTAACCATTCAGATAAACCAATACCAGGTCTAAAGATTATAAATGAAATCATCCTGACACGTATTACATCCCAAAGAGTACCAAATACTGAAAAATAAATGAATAAAAATCTCTGACAAATCCAACTGAATAGAGAAACGGGCGACACATGCCCTAACTAATCATAACTAAGATAAGAATAGAGTCAACAACGAGGTCGTCTAAGCAATGGCCTGCAACTCCCACATAAGTTGCAGCGCTTCCATTCCAAGGAATCTAAGCATGATGCCCCTGTGGCTGGGCACAAGTAATATATATATATATATACACAAGAGAAAATAAATAACAGGAAACGGGTCAGATCCCGAGTGTAAAACAGTTTAAAAATAGTTTAGCAAGTATATAAAATGCTTACCAGCAAATGAAACATCCATGTTAGTATACGACACTCTCTTGAGAAATTCTCACCTCTCATCTAGTGTGCAGGCCTACCATACTATTAATCTCCAAAGTTTATATTCACTTAACTTTCCCATAAGGTTTTATTCCGATAAATACTATGGATAAGATAACTAACTTTTGAAAATTAAGCTCGCTCATATATCTTATGTTATTTAAAATAACCCAATGATGTCACAAAATTCCCAAAAACTTATAATAAAGTTGGAGTATTTATTCATTACTTAACTACTTTTATGCACAGTAGAAAGTTCTCATACTCAAATATATATATATATATATATATATATATATATATATATTAGTCACTCATATAATATATATACTATCGGCACCCCACATAAAATCTATGTTGTTGGCATACTCTGCTATCAAGTCCCCGTATCACTCGTACTAAGGGAAATACTAGTTCGAAATCACTCTCGAACTGTATTAACATAAAACACATACAAATGGAGGTGAAGTATAGTTCCAAGTTACTACGAGGTCAGCACATACCCTCACGTCTCTTAGGACCGTCTGACTATCAATCAGATAGCCTTTACCAAGGAATCCTATGTTCTAGGGTAGAAGTAAATATCCCCCATAAAGCCCCAATCGAGCTCGGGTATGATTTCTACACAGATATATAATATATGAATAATCACACAATCATATATATATATATATATATATATATATATATATATATATATATATAAATATTCACATTTCTAAATTTGGCACGCCCACGGCCCATAATTATAATTATCCGTCCTTTACACATTTTACTCGATTATTTCGCATAACGGAATCGTCATTTTTATTCTCATTTATAATTCACTTCATACTCACTTCTCCTCTCTCGAAATATTCTAAGTATAATTTCAGTAGGCATACACTCACTTACCTTCTGATCTAACTCCCTTACGAGCCTCGATCTTTTTATTAAACGTACGCCTATTTTCTTATACGCATGAATAATTCCTCGTTAACCCAAAATCTCATCCTACATTAAATTTCACTCAATGGGGTCTACCTAGACCCTACTGGTCTTCTCTATATCCCATTATACCCCAACAATAATAATCAAGGGTTCCTATGCATTTTAACCGGATTAAACCATCGGACGAAATATAAGCAGTTTTTCAGGAGGGGTCAATCGATCGATGTAAGGGGGTCGATCGATCGATGTTCTTGATCGATCGATGGATCAAGCAGTTATGACGAAACCTGCTCTTTTCCAGTTACGGATTTACCTCTACAACCTCAACCAAATCTCCATTAACGATTCCCAAACTCCCAATTAATAATACTACAAGTACTATATACCTAACAACAAGATTTTCTACGTAAAACATGTCAGAATTAATCAAGTATCATGATTTAATGGGATAAAATTCACATAAACTACAAGAACCCTAATTTTCTTTTAGTTTCCATTCTTTCAATTTTTTTCCAGATTTCTTGCTTCTAAACCCATACAAATTCGTGGCTTATCCTCTACATGTGATTTAGATGTCCAGAGTACGTCTACTTCCTCTACACATATGATTTGAAATCTCCAAAAAATATAATTACTTTCATGAAACATGTTCTAAACAATCCTAGACTAACATGATTGAAACATTAACTAAAAATAAAGCAAGATAAATACTTGCCGAGAATTTGAGTTTCTGATTTGTGGAAGAAAGAGGTATGGTTGCGTTCCTCATCGCACGATCTACGCTTTGGTGGTGGTGGGGGTGCAAACGGGTGAGTCTTTGGCCTTGAGTTGCTTGGAAAGCTCTCCAACTCATTTTCTAATGGTCGTTCTTTGTTTTTGTGTTTGTTAACCCTAGAAGACAACTCCTAAAGGCTGATATATCCTTAGAAAATTCGTGGGTGTAAAAGGTCTATAATACTCTCCCGGGATGCCAATTAGGCTTAAAAATGCTTCGAGACCCGAACTAAACCCCCAGGTACATTATTTTGACTATCTCGACCCTTCCGGACACATTGGCGCACTCAAAAAGACCATACGGGCGACTTAAAATTTATTCACTTTTAATAATAATAATTTAATTCCGACACGACACAGGCGCGTCCCGACTTAATTTTCCCAATTGTCATATTATTCCCTCGTGACAATTTTAATAAATTCAATTCTGCATATTACTCTGGTCAATAAGTAATATTTAACAAATCAATAATTTTCCAACAATTACTAACTGTCGTCACACTAGTAAATATTTAAAACAAATTTTCGGATTAATATTAAATTAAACTATCTCAATTAAATTTAATTAATCTTTAAATTTAAAAGATATAAAAATACGCGGTATTACATACTTCCCCCTAATAACGGAATTTCGTCCCGAAAGTTGGAAAATGAGGCCTATCTGGGTAAAATAATTCTGGATATCTTATCAGTACACAAACTATCTACATAGTAAGGCGCTCAATCACTATAGCCCCCGCCTCACATCAAACTTGTTTAACACTCTCATTAAAGACACTTCACATCGTGCTCCTATCCGATAACATTCGCATAAGACACGCCTATACATTATTAATTCCCATTATTTCAATATCATTGGAAGGTCGCACCTCACTACACGAGCCAGTTAGAACGAGCTTCAAACGGACATCGAATGAGAATCCTGCATTTAATATGCCCACTATCGTTGGAAGGTCGTTAGAAGTTTGTTCGAACGAGAATGGGCTACCGTTCAAATGAGAATCAATCTCGCTACTACGAAACTGGTATTTTCATTCAAGCGAGATGCCATTTTCATTCGAATGAGATCGTCGCCTCAAAATTCGTATTTTTTCTATAAAAACCTATTTTGTTGAATTTTTCTCTAGACTTTTGGTGAAAATGAATTCTCAATATCTAAACCAAAAGTTCTCATCATTGTGTTTTAAAAAAAATGTATTTTCCAAATCATTCATCCCATATATGATTGGTTGAGTTTGTTCAAACCTAAGTTTCCATACACTTGTATCAAACCCTTGTGAAGTTCTACTCTACTAATGATTTGTGGAGCTGAGGCTCTGCACCTAAAGAAGAAAGGATCGTGCATCCTAAGGCTGATCGGTGGATACCGAGGGAAGTTCTCTTCCTGTGGATAGTGCTAGACTGTGTCGTAACTATAAAAGAATTGAATACCATGGATTATACTTAGTGGAGCTATATGTAGTCTCTAAGTCATTGAGTCTATCAATTTCTCAAATAGTGCTGAAATCTAGGTCTTTCCCGAAAGGGATTTTTTCTCAATCTTCTTCGTGTGTTTGTTTGTTTTGATTATTTTTGTGGTTTGGCATAATTATTTTGGACATTATATTGCAAACACCCCTAATTGTTAATCAAGATAAAATTTGGTTAAAATTTTAATTTGTGTGTGCATAACTTAATATACAGTCTATCCATACGAACCTTGCATTTACACATTGGTATCAGGGTGGGTTGAACTAAAATATTGTGTGATCCTGATTTATTTACATAATTTTTTGGGATACCAGTTTTACAAATTAATATTAGATCCAGTTACACTATGTTTTTTTGCGATCCTTTAACAATTCAAATTTTATGGATAATTTGTATAATAAGCTACCTGTTTTCTATGGGTCAAATTATTCTTATTGGAAAGCTCGAATGAGGTCATCTTTAAAAGTGATTAACGAGCATATCTGGCTTGTATTGTAAAAGAGGGTGTACACCACCCACTCTGACCAATGGCAGTGTCATAGGTCCTAAACCTATCACTAGTTGGACTTATGATGATTTTAACTGGAGTATATTTAACTCCCGCAGTTTAAGTGCCATTTCTAGAGCCATCACCCCTAACTAGTTCCGTCGCATCATGACGTGTACCACATTTAAGGAAGTGTGGGATATCCACTAACTCGGTTATAAGGATACCAACGTTGTAAAGGCTTCTAAGCATCAAAATATCACCACATAGTTTGAAACTATTACCATGATTCAGTTTGACGCTTCTGATGACTATTATGCACGTTTATTGGGCATGATCAATTTTAGTTTTAATTTGGGTGAGAAAATTCCTGAGACGAGAATCGTGAAAAAGATTTTAAAAGCACTTCCAGCATGTTTTATCCCTAAAGTTGTTATCTTGAATTCGTTGGGAATTTTAGATACTTTTTGGTTAGAAGAAATCATAAGAGACCATCAAACTTATGAAATCGATATGTTTTCCAAAACTGTTAAGAAAAAGGAAATGGGGATTGCTTTAAAAGCCCAGTCTAAAGAAAGAAAGAAAAAGTTTGTGATTCTGAGTCTGAATTTGATTTTGACATGGATGATTTACCCCTTTTTGAAAACTTAAGCTTAAAAATATGAAAAGCCCCAAACGGCAACGTAAGAGGCATGATCACCTCGCACGGGACCAATATAACTCGTAAGAATTGATCGTGTAGTCACGGGACATTTAGTTTGAGAATATGACGATAATTTGGAAATATCTAGACTTAGGCTTAAAAATATACTATTAGAGGGAGAAAATGCAAAATAACCTTAAACGGCCCCATAAGAGGAACGAGCATCTCGCACATGACTATTGTAACTTGTAGGAACTAATCGCGTAGTCACGAGACTCCCGTTATGAGAATATGATGATAATTTGCGAATATATAGACTTGGGCTTAAAAACACATCGTTAAAGGGCGAAAACACAAAACAATAGGGATGGCAACGGGGCGGGTTTGACAAAACCCTAACCCGCCCCCATTTAGTAAACGGGGCAGGGTAGTTTTTATTTAAATTAACTCATAACCCGTCCCATTTAATAAACGGGGCGGGTCGGGGCTCCTATGGGTTGGGTTAATTTTAAAAATAGTAAAATTAAAATTATTACATTATAGTCTTATAATGGTCCATATTTCAACATGTGAGACGACCCCATAATTGTCAATCCATATTTCACATAGATCTTTTATAAAATTAACATACAAATAAAAGGTTTTTTTAGTGTGTGTGTGTGTGTATGGCTTAATTGTAATTAACATACATATAAAGGGTAATTATGTAGGCATAATTTAAACGGGGCGAGCGATTTTATTTAACTTGACTCCTAACTCGCCCCATTTAATAAATGATTTTTTTAAATCCATACCCGCTCCTAATTCATTAATCGGGTATTAAAACCCGCCCTATTAGGGTCGGGTCGGGGCGGGGGTCCTACGGCTCGGCTTAAATTATCATCCCTAAAATACAACAAACACCTCGCACTGGACCAATGTAACTTGTAGGAACTGACCGATAATTTGCAAATATCTGGACTCAGACTTTGAAATATGCCATTAGAGGTTGAAAATCCAAAACAACCCTGTAAGAGGCACGAACACCTTGCACGGGACCAATGTAACTCGTAAGAATTGACCGCGTCGTCACGGGACTTTCGATTTGAGAATATGACAATAATTTTCAAATATCTTGATTTAGGGTAAAAAATATGCTGTTAAAGAGAGAAAATGCAAAAAAGCCCACAAACGGTCCCTTAGGAGGTTCGAACACCTCCTACGGGACAATTCTAACTCGTAGGAACTGACTGTATAGCCACAAGACTCACGATTTGAGAATGTGATAAAAATTTGCAAATATCTATACTTAGGCTTAAAAACATCACGATAAAGGGCGAACCCCAAAACGTCCCCCAAACAGAACCGTGAGAGGCACAAACAGTCGCATGTGACCAATGTAACTCATAGGAACTAATTACGTAGTCATGGGTCTCACGGATTGAGAATATGATGATAATTTAGAAATATCTATAGTTAGGCTTCAAACATGCCATCAAAGCTCAAAAACCCAAAATAACCCTCAAATGGCCCCGTTGAAGACACGAACACCTCGCACGGGACCAATATTAGTCATAGGAACTGACCGCTTAATCACGGGACACCCAGTTTGAGAATAAGATGATAATTTAGAATTCTCTAGACTTAAGCTCAAAAACATGTCGTTAAATGTCGAAAACCCAAATAGCCCCCAAATGGCCCCGTAAGAGACACGAACACAACGCACGGGACCAATGTAACTAATAAGAATTAACCGTGTAGTCACGGGACTCCCAATTTTAAAATATGATGATAATTTCCAAATCTTAAGACTTAGGATTAAAAACATCTCGTTAGAGGCTCCCCAAGAGACACGAACACCTCGCACGAGACCAATATAATTCATAGGAATTGATTGCATAGTCACGGGACTCCAGGTTTGAGAATATGATGATAATTAGAAAATATCAAGACTTAGGATTACAAACATGTCGTTAAAGGGTGTGTAAAACTCCGCCTATTCTAATGCTAGTTGATCAGGCCTTTATTAAAATTAAATGGGAATCTAATATGATTTCATTCTCAACATCACTGTCGCAACAACTAATATAAATATAAAACCAATAAAACAATACATCAATGAAATGACAGGATAATGGGTAAGCATATATATAAATAACGTAAGCCGAATAAACCATAGATCACTACAAATAATCATCTAATGTAAAATAAATGTCGATAAGAAACTGAAATATCTGCATAGATAAAACGTCCAATACAACTACGGGCAACACGCCCAAAAGGAAATATTGGAAATGAAACTAAATCATATCTAAATAGAAAGAAGCTAAAGCGAATACAATCAAATCTCGTAGCATCCATAGCTACTACTCGCAACGGCATGAAATAACTAACCATTTGTGTCCCAACTGCCGCACACCTGGGGTTTTGAAAAAAAAAAATAGATTTGCCAGTGGGTCAAAGCCCAAAAACCGTTTGAAAATATTTTGCAAATATTAAAATAAAAAAGTTCAGTGTATTACCTTTACAATTAATTTGTCGGTCGCACTCACATGAGACGTAACCTCACCTCTCATCTACAGTGCGATATAATGCATTCATTTTATTATCCTATTTACACTACCCAGTCTAACTAGGACAATAATCGCTATCGAAGCCCATCCCGCTAAAAATCACCCTTAGCTAACTATATACTACCCTCACTAGGTATACTTTCCAAAAATAATAACATAGATACACATGCGCTATAAATAGACATAAACACAATATAATAACATAGTTACACCCATGTTATAGATAGATATCTACACAATATCTCGTACACATACATATATATCACTCGCTATATACGCATAAACCATATCCTCAAATCATGGACCTCGCGAATACATCCCTCATGTGCTATCAAGCTCCAGGAATATCACGCATCACACTAAGACACAGGGTCAAAATCTCACCATCGAACCCAAATGTAAATACAAACAACGGAGGCGGTCATAAGCATACGTTCAGGGGTCGCAACCATACCACATCACACCCAAACAGTCTCCAAACTAACGCATATACTCACACATGGATGGTGGCCATCCATCCGTATTATGACCTGGGGAATCAATCCAACACTTCTAGTCAATGCCAAGGTGGACCGCCAACTATGCGCAACCTCCTATGATAGCACTATCGAGTAGGTATATTCTAAATAAATGCACAAGCAATCATACACACACACACACACACACACACACACACACACACACACACACACATATATATATATAAAGTACTGACTACGTATGTAAATTCCACAACGTACTAGTTCATCAATCTCAAAGTCCGAACCGACTTTCCTATTATACATATAAGTGTCCACTCTTGAATTTCAGTTTGTCTCACTCGTATCCATCTAACTCAAGTAGACCCAAACTACCTCACAATCCCATACATCCATTTACCAAGCTCTAAGGATAAAAAATGCGTAGCAAATAGATTCGCTCTCCCAGCGAACCGGTTCGATTTGCTGGGCTGCCAATCGTCTTCTTCCTTGGGCTTTCACCTATGAAACCCTCCAATGGAGGTCCTAAGCCTCCCGAAACCATAAATTAAAATCCCACATAAATATGTAACTAACACGGAAGCATTATAACACCTAAATAAACTCTAATCCATCATCAAAACACAAGGATTCCTAAACATAAATCAATTCTTACGACTAAGGAATTTATCAAACCTTGAAATTAATTGATTTTAACACCTTATCAATATTCTACATGTCCATAATCATAAACCCAAAATTTAATCAAGTAATTTTTACTTGCTCATTATCAATTAATGTCAATTATGATCGAAGATTAAACACAACTAAATTTTAATTAATCAATTCTAAAAAAAAATCACCTTTCACATGTCAGATTTGTTCCTAATTAATTAAGAACGTAATTAACCGCATAAATTGCAATCTAAAGCGTGAAAACACTTGCCTTTTGGATCTGAATCCGAAGTCTCAACTAGACGATATGTATCCAAACATGTTCTTCCTCTCTTCTCCTCTTTTTGTTCTCTTCTCTTAAACTCTCCCTTAATCTCAATTACGCAAAGGCAAAAGTGAAGTTATCATCCTCCTCTATAATCCTTAAATACTCCTTAATCACACCCTAATCCCGTTTTAAAGTTAAACTCTAGGTGTAAAAAGACCACTATACCCCCACACGGGCTCTACTACGTCTAAAAAGTCCCTAAAATCGAACTATAATCCTCGGGTACCTATTCTGGACAATTTCGACCCATTCCGAATCATCAGTGCACTCAAAAAGGTCATCCGAGTCACCCAACTAAAAGTATACCAACATATCATTAACTGGGTCCGACACATGCATATAGTACCCATCTTCCATATATCATTTAAATCTGCCGATGTAACTTGCTATCGACATAACATAATAAATCGCCTATTTTCACTCATAAACGACATATAACAATTCACATGTTTATTTACTTATCACATGCAAGTAAATAATAATAATAAATATTAATCCTTAACTCACTACTTAATATTTATCGAAATCAATTTAATTCCCCAAATTAAATTAATAATTAAATGCACACATGGAATTTAAATACACATAAAAGTATGAGGTATTATAGGGTAAAAATGCAAAAAAAGGGTCCCGTAAAAGGCATGAACACCTTGTAGGGACTAATGTAACTCATAGGAACTGACTGCGTAGCGATGGGACTCCCAATTTTAGAATATAACGATAATTTGCAAATCTTTAGACTTAGGTTTAAAAATAAACCGTTAAAGGGCAAAAATCCAAAACAGTCCCCCAAACGGCCCTGTAAAAGGCAATCACACCTCACACGGAACCAATGTAAGTTATAGGAACTGATCACGTAGTCACGGGACTCTAAATTTGAGATTATGATGATAATTTGTAAATATCAAGACTTAGGCTACAAAAATGTCGTTAAAGGACAAAAGTGAAAAATAACCCTCAAAGGGTCCCGTAAGAGGCACAAATAACTTGCTTGGGACCAATGTAACTCGTAAGAACTAACCATGTAGTCACTGGACTTTTGGTTTGAGAATATGATTATAATTTGCAAATATTTAGACTTAGGCTTAAAAACATGCCTTTAAAGGGAAAAAACCCAAAACATCCACTAATCAGTTTCGTAAGAAGCATGAATGCCTTGCTTGGGACTAGTATAACCTGTAGGAACTAAATGCATAGTCAGGGGTCACCCGATTTTAGAGTATAATGATAATTTGGAAATATCTAGATTTAGGCTTAAAAACGTGCCCTTAACCCTCAACGGCCTTGTAAGAGACACGACCACCTCACACGGAACTAATGTAAGTCGTACTTAGTGACCACGTAGTCATGGGACTCTCAATTTTAGAATATAATGATAATTTTGAAATCTCTAGACTTAGGCTTAAAAATATGTCGTTAAAGGGCAGAAGCCCAAAATAGCCTCCAAACGGTCCCGTAAGAGACACGAACACCTAACACGTGATCAATGTAACTCATAAAAACAGATCGCATGGTTAAGGGACTCCCGATTCGGGAATATGACAATAATTTGCAAACCTCAAGTGTTAGGCATGAAAACATGTTGTTAGAGGGAGAAAATCCAAGACATCTCCCAAACGACCCTGCAAGAGGCACAAACACCTCGCACTTGACTAATGTAACTTGTAGGAAGTAACTGAATAGTCACGGGACTCTTGGTTTGAGAATATATTGATAATTTGTAAATATCTAGACTTGGGCTTAAAAACTTGTCGTTAACAAGTGAAAATGCAAACTACCCCTAAATGGCCCCGTAAGAAGTACGAATACCTCCCACGGAATCGATGTAACTCGTATTAACTGAACGTGTAGTCGGAAGACTCCCAGTTTGAGAATATGAAGATTATTTCTAAATCTCTATCTTGGGCCTAAAAACATATCGTTAGAGGGAAAAAATCAAAAATAACCCCCTAATGGTCCCGTAAGAGACACAAACACCTCGCACGAGACTAATATAACTCATAAGAACTGACCGTGTCCTCTCAAAACTCTTAATTTGAGAATATGATGATAATTTTCCAATTTCAAAACTTTGACTTAAATATGTCGTTAAAGGGAAAAAATATAAAATAACCCCCAAATGCCCCGTAAGAGATACAAACACCTCGCACAAGACTAATGTAACTCGTACGAACTGATCACATAGTCACGGAACTCTCGGTTTGAGAATATGGAGATAATTTGTAAATATCTAGGCTTAGACTTAAAAATATTTTGTTAGGCTTAGACTTAAAAACATGTTGTTAGAGGATGAAAATCCAAAACAACCCCTAACAGCCCCACAATGAACACCTCGCATGAGACCAACGTAACTTGTAGGAACTAACCGTGTAGTCGCGGGAATCCCGGATTGAGAATATGATGATAATTTGTAAATATTAAAACTTAGGCTTAAAAACATGTCGTGAAAGGGAACCCCCCCCCCCCCCCCCAAACATCTCCCAAACGACTCTGTAAGAGGTACGGACACCTCGCACGAGACCAATGTAACTTGTAGGAACTTACTGCATTGTCCTAGGAATTCCAGTTTCACAATATGATGATAATTTATAAATACCTAGCCTTAGGCTTATAAACATGCCGTTAAAGGGAAAAAAATGCAAAATATTTCCCAAATGGTCGTGTAAGAGACATGAACACATCGCATAGGACCAATATAACTCATAGAAACTGACCGTGTAGACACAGGACTATCAATTTTATAATATGAAAAAAATTGGAAATCTCTAGAATTAGGCTTAAAAATATGTTGTTAGAGGGAGAAAGCCCAAAATAGCCTCGTAAGAGACACAAACACTCGCACGAGATGACTGTAATTCATAGTAACTAACCGCGTCCTCATATGACTCCCGATTTGAGAATATGATGATAATTTTCAAATAGCAAGACTTAAACTTAAATATGACGATAAGTATAAGCAATTTTTCTACTTAAATGCAATGTTTTAAACAACATTTGATTACTGATATCTTCTCTATTTTGTATCTTTTCTTTTTTACAAGGTAACATTTCAGCATTAGTTTTTATCCACGTGGAACACATGAACAAGTCAATGGTTTACACCACGGAAATTATTTATTTATTGTTTTTGACATTTGGGATTCTTATTTTTAACGTGTTATGATCGTGCGGGCTTTTGTGATATTATTATTTAATTTTATGATCATGCGGGTTTTGTATTAAAGCAGGTTTTATATTAAAAGGTTTTAAGATGTCGAGAAAATAAAGGAAACTATGCCCATTTTTTTGGTCTGTGAACTATTAAGACTTGTAATTTTGTAAAGTTTAATATGTACATTAGTTTATAAAAAATAACGTCCAAAATTCGTAATTTGTTGGTTCTCTTGATTTTTTTGCATATAATAAATATTTTTTTCTGACAAATTTACAATTTGTTGATTCTCCTAAATTTTTTGCAAATAATATATATATGTGTGTGTGTGTGTGTGTGTGTTATTTATTTAAACCGTGCTAATAACGTCCCAAATAATTTTTATTTTAGTTATAATATAATTTGGCACGGTTTTAAACTGTGTCAGAAGCGTGCTAAAATCATTCCAGAAACATGTCCACATCTGGCACGGTTTAAAATTGTGCCAAAACCACGTTATATTATCAAACTATGCCACAATCTAGTAGGCCTTATAATCGTGCCTTAAAATGAAAATCTAGCATGGTTTTAAATTATTCCAAAAGCGAGCCAAATTCAATATCTGGCACGATTTTAAACTGTGCCAAAAATCCCCTATATGGCTTTTATTATTGCCGGGGCAACTCATGAGGTCTCTTGTGTTTGTAACAAGGACCCGAGGGTTGTAATAATTGAAACGCTTATATTGACTTGTTATAACTACTCGTGATTAAAAACAAGTTGAACAACTTGTTGTAATCCTAGGAGTTCAACCATGAACGAAGGAGTTATCATTTGAAAAAGGTGCGTATTAATGAATGAAACCAAGAAAAATTAGGCAGCCAATGCATAATATAAAAGTGTGAGGGCCAACTAGCCTTTATCCATTGAATATTGTCTAACGAGCAACATAAGTTTGAAATTGAAAAATTTATTGAAACTAAATGTGCTAAAAAAATGGAGACTAAAATTAGAACTTCTTGAGATTGGTTGCATTCCAGACTCTTGGTATCTCCATGCCCTCCAGCATTTCCATGTGATATGCTCCTTGAAGGTCATCGATGATTACTCTGAAGGGTCCTTCCCAGTTTGGCCCCAGTTTGCCATCTGATGATTTTACGGCACTGCAGAGGACTTTTCTTAGGATATAATCTCCTACCAAAAACTTTCTCGGACTGACTCTTTTATTGTACTGCCTGGACAATCATTGCTGATAGGATTCTAACTTGATTATGGTCAGCTCTCTCCGCTCATCTGCCAAGTCAAGCTCAGTGCGTAAGGCATCATCATTAAGGCCTTGGTCGACCAAAGTGGTTCTCATAGTGGGGAGACCTACTTTTAGTGGGATGATAACTTATATTCTGTATGCGAGCACAAATGATGTTTCCCAAGTTGGTCGCCTCGAGGTGGTACGGTAAGCCCACAGAACACGAGGGAGCTCGTACTCCCAGGATCCCTTAGCTCTTTCTAATCGCTTTTTCAGTTCATCGAGCATGGTTTTATTCAAAACCTCTGCCCATCCATTACTTTGGGGATACGCCACAGAACTGAAGTGGTGCCTGATACCATGTTCATCACAAAAACCTTGAAAGAAAATACTTTTAAATTGCGTGCCATTGTCGATTATCATAGCCTTTGGCACCCCAAAGCGTGTTATGATGTTTCTCTAGATGAACCTAGTCATATCTGCATCGCGAAGTTCGCCAGTGGTTCTGCCTCTACCAATTTGATGAAGTAATATGTGTTAACTAGTAGATACCAATGTTTAGTCCCCGTTGCATGAATGACCTTGGGCTTGTCAGTGATTTCAGGTCGCTGATGGGCTGATGGATCATAGGAGAGTGCTTCCAACATTTTTCACACTTGGGAACATAAGTGCCTGCATTCTTTTGCATAAGAGGCCACCAATAACCCTCCTTAATTGCTCGAAAGTCCAGAGTTCTCCCTCTTGCGTGACTCCCACAAATGCCCTCATGAAGTTCCCTAAGTACTTATTCGGTGTCATGTGGGTGGACGCACTAGAGATAAGGTACCTTCTGGGGAGAGGTAAAAGCGGGAGGCCTTAACTCTTACCTGATGCGCCGACCTCTGGTCATCCGGTAATATGTCGCTCCGTGGATAATTGACGATTGGATCCATCCAACTGGGGGGGTTTTCTATGAGGAGGACTTGCTCGACTACAGGTGTCTAGTCAATACTTGGTTGCGTGAGGAACTCTATCTAAATAGTTATCCTTAGGTCAAAGTTAATTGCTGAGCTTAGGGCCGCTAAGGCATCGGCGTGACTGTTCTGCCCCGGGGAGTACTGTTGAATGTATATCTCAAATCCTGCCATAAATCCTTTTACCACAGTGAGGTAGGCTACCATTCTATCATCTTTGGTGTTGAAGTCCCCATTTATCTTCTTGGAGACCAGTTTAGAGCCGTTAAATACGTGAAGGCGCTTTGCCCCTAGCAGTTGGGTCTTACGCAAGCCAGCGATCAGTGCCTCTACTCAACTTCATTGTTGGAGGCCTCAAATCCCAATCTGATTTCTTATTTAATCACAACATCTTTTAGAGTGATGAGAACGATACCTACTCCCGTCCCATTGGAATTGGAGGCTCCATCAACGTATAGGGTCTAGTACTTAGATTGTGCTTCCTCATTTATTAATTGCTCCTCTTCTAATTGGTCGATTGGTTGGTCTCCTGTAAATTCAGCAATAAAGTCTACTAAGACTTGTTCCTTAATCGTTGTTCTTGGTTGAAAGTGGATATATAATCTCCCAAGCTCGACCAACCATTTGAAAGTCATCCGAAGAGGCCGGCTTTTTACAGAATAACTTTGAGGGGGTAGGAAGTGATTACGATTTAAATGGGTTTCAAAGTAATGCTTAAGCTTCCTCGAGGTGACCACCAACACATAGGTGAGTTTCTTAAGAGGCAGGTAATGCTGCTTTGAGGCGGGTACCTCATTCTTTCTCACATACCAAGGCGGAGCTTACAGCATGGTATGATATTGCAAGGTAAAGGTACAGTGAGTCTATATTATTTGGAATCACCGATAGGGGTGGATTTTAAAGGTAGGATTTGATCTCTTCCAAAGCTCTTGAACAGTCATCATTCCATATGAGGCCTTTGACCTTCTTTAGGAGCTGAAAGAATGGTCGACAGCATTGCAAAGACTTAGAGATGAAGAAATTGAGTACCACGAGCATACCAGTGAGCTTTTGAACATCTTGCAACATTTGAGGAGGTTGTACTCTAGTGATAGCATCGATCTAATTTGGATTGGCCTCAATCCCTCTCTTACTGACTAGGTAGCCTAAGAACTTTCCTGAATGGACACAAAACTAACTCTTACTTGCATTAAGCTTCATCCGGTACTTCCTAAGGATAACAAAAGTTTTAGTTAAGCCCGTGAGGTGGTCGCCTTTATTCTTTTTTTTTACTAACACATCGTCGATGTAGACCTCCATTGTGTCTTCCATCTGTCTCTTGAACATCTTGGGTGACCAGCCTCTATTAAGTCTCCCTTGCATTTTTTAAATTTAACGGAATAACCTTATAGTAATATAACCCAATGGGTGTTATAATGGACGTTTTATCCTGATCGGGTCTGAATAAAGGAATTTGATGGTAGCTCAAGTATACGTACAGAAAGCTCATTCTTTCACGTGTTGCTGTAACGTCAACCAATTGATCTATTTTAGGAAGCAAAAAGTTATCTTCAAGACATGATTTGTTGAGACCCGTGAAATTAATACAGACTCTCCAACTGTAATTACTCTTATGTACTACCACTGGGTTAAACAACCATTCGGGGAACTGGACTTCCCTGATGGATCCTGCATCCGGTAGCTTCCCTACTTCATTCTTCACCTCTTTAGCCTTTTTGAAGGTTGTTCGACGAACCTTTTAAGTGATTGGCTTGAAGTCCGGATCGACGTCTAGGCGATGACAGGCTATGCTAGGATCAATCCCTGGCAAGTCATATAGTTCCCAAGCAAAAACATCTAGGTTGCTTCTGAGAAAGGCAACTAGTTCTTTCTTCTCTTGATTGGCAAGGGTGGCTCCTATAAGAAATTTCCTCTCTGACACGTTATCAACGGCCGTAACTTCTTCCAAGCTTTCAACGACCCTATTAGCGTAGTGGACCCTAGTCTTCTCCACCCCCAGTCGGCCATTTCGTAGTTGCTATTTGGAGGGTACAACCCCTTCCTGGGCTTCCTTCAGAGCATCTTTTATCCATTTTCTTCTTTTCATTCTTAGGGTGAATAGTTACGATAAAGCACTTTATGGCTATGGCATGGTCACCACGGAATTTGACCAAGCCCCCGTCGGTAACACACTTCAGTTTTTGGTGGTAGGTAAATGGTACGACCTTCATGGTGTGCAGCCAACCTCTGCTTAGGATGGCGTGATATGGGAACTCAATATCCACCACTAAGAACTCAATTATCGTAGGACTATCTTTCCCAGTGTCATCATGATCCTCCCTATAAATCCGACCAACGGAATCGTGCCTTCTTTGAGGTCGGTAATGTTTAGCTTCAGCTTGTGGAACAACTCCACTACATCACTTCTGACGAGCTCCCTTGGTCAACAAGCAGCTTGTCAATGTCCCAATTAACAATTATAAGGGTAATTACCAATGCATCGTGATGTGGGGTTCTGACCCCGACCAAATCTTCCTCGATAAAAATAATACACTTAATATAGTCGACGTCCTCTAGTTAACGATGTTTACCAATCTGGGTTTTGGCGGGGTCGATCTGAAACGCCTTCATGACAGCAGTAACCTTCTTCAGTTCCATCCGAATAATATTTCCTTAGATTTGCTTAAGATATGATGCCCCGTGGATTATCACGAACTCATGTCCTGTGTCATCGTTAAGGACATTATCCGACCTTTGATCGTCATTGGCTACGATATTCTCTGCTTTCTTTTCGATGTACTCATTGAGGTGCCCAGCTTCAGCCAGCTCCGATAACTTGCTCCGAGCAATTCTTGACCTCATTGAAGATTTCCCAATACCTTTTGTTATAAATCCGAAGGCTCTCTTTTGGCTTCTTCTTTATCGTAAGCAGTGTATCCATCCGCTTATGGTGGGAACTGCTAGTTATGAAGCGAGCAGTGAAGGCCTCTGCTAGAGCTTTAAAGTTTCTAATCGACTCATGAGGCAGCTTCTCAAATTACTTATGTGTTACATCATGTAGGATATAATGGAAAATCTAACACATTAATGCATCATTATGACTTCACGAGGTCATTGCTTATTGATATTGCCGAACGTGGTCTATGGGATCTGTCTCTCCGTTGTAGATTTTGAATATGGGAATAGCAAACTTCTTAGGGGGATCCTCCTCTTCAATCGCCCTTGAGAAAGGAGATTTTATCTGGGTATTGAGTGCCCTTCTGGCTAGCTCTCTTGTGGACCTGGATCCATAGTGGACTGGATATTGGTCCATCTCTCTACGGATCAGAATCCTATTGTCTTCATTCTGTCGATCATTGCTCCTGTGGCGTCTCTCTGGCTGGCCACGCTCTGATATACCATGCTCTGATCCGCCACGTTCAGGTCCTTCCTAGTCACGCCTGGAGCTCTTCCCTCGGTTGCGAGTATTATTCACCTGAGGACTAGGAGTCCTATTACGTCGTTTCTTGGTGCCCCTTTGGAGATCTCTCTCCATTCTTTCAAGTCGCCTTTGGAGGCGAGCATTCTCTTCCACCTGGTGTAATACCCCGTATTTTTATGGCTTTTAAATTATGGAATTTATTAAATTTAATTATGATAAATTAATTTAATTTTAATCCGGAATGTTGTTTTAAATATTTACTAGCGTGACGAGAGTTAGTAATTATTAAAATTTGTTGAATGTTACTGGATGAGTATAGTAATATATGAGATTTATTTTATAAAATTGTCACGTGTGAATAAAATGGCAATTATGGAAATTTAAGTCGGGAAGCGCCCATGTCGTGTCGGGATTAAATGTTGATTAATAAAAGTGAATAAATTATAAGTTACTTGTATGGTCGTTTTGAGTGCGCCAAAGTGTCCGGAAGGGTCGAGATAGTCAGAAAAGTGTACCCGGGGGTTTAGTTTGGGTCTCGGGGCATTTTTAGGCCTAATTAGTACCCCGAGAGGGCGTTTTGGACATTTCGTAATTATGGGTAATTAAACCCACGAATTTGCAAGGGTTATATACGATGTCAAGTGTTATCTTCTAGGGTTAACACAATAAAAAACGAATGACGGCCATTGGAGAGGAAGAGGAGAAGCTCTCCAAGGAGTTCTAGGCCAAGAACACCTCCGATTGCACCGCCGTCACCGCTAAATGGTAGATCGCGCAACGAGGATCTTGATCACACCAAATTCTTCCACAAATCAGAGACTAAATTTCCAGGCAAGTATCTATCTTGTTTTTATCAAGTTAATGCATCCTTTTATATTAGTCTTAGGTTGATTAGAATTAGTGTTCTTGAAGAAAAGCGTTAATTGAAGACAAAAATTGCATGTTATAGTGATAGGGATCATATTTCTGGGAATCCACTTCACATGTAGAGGTTGAAACACGAATTTCCATGGTATTAGTGATAGAAAATCTGGAAAAAGAATGAAAGAAACTAAGATAAAGAAAATATTAGGGTTCATGAGAATTATATAGAGATTGGCCCTTTAACCCATGATTCTTGATGGAAACTGGCATGCCTTACGTAGATTATTACTCACTTGGGTTTATTATGTTTATGGTGTCAATTTTTGGGAGTTTGGAAGTTAAAAGTTTGGAATTTGATGAGTTTGGATGATAGAACCCGTAACTGGTATTCTGCAGATTTTGCCATACCTGTTTGATCGATTGATCGAACCCAGAGCATCGATCGATCGACGGTTCGATCGATCGACCCCTCTTGGGAAAACTGCATTTTTGCCTGTGTTAGCTTAATTCGATTATATACGTAGTAAACCTTGATTAGGACTGCTAGAACATATTGGAACATAAAAAGGACCAGTAGGGTCAAGAGAAATCCCATAAGTGGAACTTTAATGTGAAGGGAAATATAAAGGTAAACGGGGAGACTTTTAGACTTAAGAAATCATACGTGCGTTGATTAAATAATCGAAACATCTAATAAGTTGGATTAGAAGGCGAGAGAGGACCTACTGAAATTGTATTTAGATAAAGAGAACACTTCGAGTGACAAGAAGTGAGTTTAGAATAAATTAATTACGAGAATAAAAGGAATGAGGCCGTTATACGATATAATTGAGAAAATGTGTAATAACGGATAATTATATTTATGGGTCGTGAGCGCACCTAATTTAATAATGTGGATGTGAATACATATTTATATATAACGGTGTGATTGTGCATATATTATTTCTATGTGAAAATCGTACCCGGGCTACTTGCTATCACGGGGGTTTCCGCGCTGGGACAGTCTTATCTCGATGGGACCTTTATGGGGGATATTGAGTTGTACCCTAGAGCATAAGATTCCTAGGTACATGCTATCGTATCGATAGTCACGGTCCTAAGAGACGCGAGGGTACGTGCTGACCTTTTGGACTTTGAACTATGCTTCGCCTCCATTTGTATGTGTTTTGTGTTAATACAGTTCGAGAGTGATTCCGAACTAGTATTTCCCTTAGTTTGTGTGATACGGGGACTTGATAGCAGAGTATGCCAGCACCATAGTTTTTATGTGGGGTGCCGATAGTATATATATAATTTATGAGTGATTGGTATATATATATATACTTATATATGGAAGTCTAGCACCATAGATTTTATGTGGGGTACTGTTTGTATATATATTATATGAGTAATTAATATAAATACGTGTAACTATATGAGAACTTTCTACTGAGTAAAATAGTAGTTAAGTAAAGTATGAAATTCATCAACTTCACTGTAAGTATTCGGAAACGTTATAACAATACGGAATTATTCTAAATAACGTAAGAAATCTTGAAGAGATAGACTTTTCTAAAGGGGATATCATAACCTTAATTTCACGTGTTAAAACTTATGCAGAATAAGTTAGAGAGATAGATGGGGTTCATTAGTATGATAGATGTGCGCACTAGATGAGAGGTGAGAATTCTCAAGAGAGTGTCGCATACTAATATGACTATTACATTAGCCGGTAAGCATTTTTATATACTTGCTAAACTATTTTTATAACTGTTCTACATTCGGGCTCTGACCCGTTTGCTGTTATCTCTTCTCTCTTGTGTATTACAGGTGCCTAGCCACATGGGCGTCTTACTGAGGATTCTTTGGATGTAACGCGCTGTAACTTTGTGGGAGTTGCGGGCCATTGCTTAGACGACCTCATTGTTGACTCTACTCCTAGTTCAGCTTTATCCATCGGGGGCATGTGTCGCCCTTTTCCATTATTTAGTTGGTATTGTCAGAGATTGTAATTCTTTTAAATTTCAGTATCTTTATTTCGGGATTTGTTACTGGCAGGATGTTTTCCTTTAGTGTTTTAAATGTTGGGATTTATGATTTATGGTTAAACTCTTGAATGATCTTTTCAATTCTCATACCTAATGTGTGACTCTTAAAATGTTAATGGCTAAAGGTTTTATAATCGGATTTAATAAAATGGAAATAAGGTTTTAAATGGTTTTCACACTTAGCTTAATTATTTAGGGTGTTTAATTGGAAAAGTTATTTTTGCAATAGTGATGCTAAGAATGAACCAACTGTTCACCTTGATTTTAATTTAATAAAGGAGTGATCGCCCGGTATTTAATTAGGCGGGGTGTCACACCTGGAGGTGTGTAGGCTCCTCTTATTCGCGAAGCCTGACTTTATAAGCATCGACCAATCTAGATATTTGAGTAAATCGTGGTGGTCCCTGGATTTCTTCATAAGGTTACCTTTCCTGGCAAAACTTGGGATTTGTATGCTGGTGAATCTTCGACCTGACCCTAGGAGGAACTGGGTCTTCCTGCATATCTTCAACTTGAGGAATGTTACTGCCATGGTGAGACATCATGGGCTTTCTATTTGTGAAGATTTTCGTAGGAATATAAATCTCTTCCCACAGATGACACCAATTGCGAGTACAAGAAACATCACAATAAAGGGATCCATGAAAACAATCACAAAGAACAAAAAGTAAAGATCACATACAATAATGATATGCGTGGTTCGACAACTTGCCTGCGTCCACGGAGAGGTTACTGTTTTATTGTAGCGTCTCTCAATATTTTTTGTTACATCCCTTTGCCCCGGGTCAGGGTGTACAATTTATAGGTGCATCAAGGTAGAGATTGAATATATCAAGGAGTACCTGAATTTATCTTCTAAGATTATTGGTAACTGATTTTACTATATCCATAAGTGCTCTAGTGTATTTGAAACAAGGTTCTAAAAAACGCGGGGCGTGATCGAGGCATGGAGCCCAAGCCTTAAGCCTTAGAAGCCTAGGCGAGCCTTAGGCATAAAAAGGCGTTTAGGCCTTCTGAATATATTTTAATATTTCTTAACTATAACAAGGCTATTAAAATACTAAAATTGTAAATATCATAAAAATATGTCTTAATATATGCAAATTAAAATACTATTTGATTATTTTGGATGAGATAATGGTCCGGTTTGTAAAAAAAATCTTTAAAAGGTGATATCGTTTAACTAAAGCATTGTTGTTTTTAGAAAAAAATGTGCATTAAGGGTTTTACCAAGAATAAGGCGTAAAAAGCGTAAGGCGAGGCGTTTCTCCCAAGCTTCAAGCCTAGGCGGGTTTTTTAAAACAATATTACTCATGTGTGAATTAAATCATGATTTGGGTCGGACAGTGCTTTAATCAATCCGGGTAGGTCGGCTACTCTCATGGGCCATTTGGAATGGGTCCCCGCAATAATCATTTGGATAATTTCCTACTTACAAAACAAATGTCGTTATTTTATAAAAAATTACTAACATTATTTGTTATAACTACAAATATTTTCACATTCTAAATAAACATTGGTAAACCTACATGCCAAATCAAACAGTTATAGATATACATGTGTGTGTGTAATGTGTAGAAAAAAAAACTTCAAAATAAATTTATTTTGAAGAACTAACCTTTTTTGCTGCATTTGAAAGACATGACGAAAGATTTGTTTGATATTGAAGGTGAGCTCGTTATTTATAAGTTGGAAATTTAACCACTTTAATATTTTTGGGGATCTTGAATTTACATATTCAACTATTGACAATATCTATTGAGATAATTATTCCACAAGCTCTTGTAATTTTCAATTGTGATTTAAAGAGAGATTTGTGGAAGATTTTTAGCCGGTTGTTTTGATGAGGGCTTAAGGGGTTTAAATTTTCACGGGATGCAAAATCCAAGCATTTTGGTCGGACTAGTTTTATGGGATAACATATGACGCCGAAAACTTATTTTCAGGCGGGTCCCACATTTTTCTTGCAAACCAAACAAATAAAAAGACATAAGAAATACGTTTTCCTTTCTTTTTCGTCACTTTTCCCGTCTTCCAAACGTAGCATAAATCTCACCCCAACCCAAATAAAAATCACCCTCTCTCTCTCTCTCTCTATATATATATATATATATATATTCAATCTTTTTGCCCATCTTTTCTACATTCAATCCTCTCCCATTAGCTTGCTTCTTCATATGACCCTTAATAATAATCTTAATTATTAGATTTTCCTTGAATGATATTCTTTGTATAACCCTCAATTTTGACACTTCATTATTACATCAGTAAATCAAGTTCAACCTCCAGGCCATAGGAAACAACACCAAATGTAAAGCTCAGTCTCTAACAATTGCCTAATCATGTAATTTTGGGCATTTATTTGTACTTTCAAAAATACTTTAATTATAGAATATGAGAAAAAATCATCACTCAGAGTAAATGTTTTGTATACATCTGTGTACACTTACCTTGTTCAAATTTGCTATGAAATTTTAATGGCATCATGATGGGTGTGGTGAATTTCTAAAGAGAGTTTGTTGGTGTTTATTATGCCATAACTATAAAATGAGGAAGATGTACTCGATTCGTATAGAAAGGAGAAGGAGAAGGAGAAGGAGAAGGAGAAGGAGAAGGATAGTGAGAGTGAGAGATTTATCGAGGGTTTCTCAAGGTCGTTGGACCACTCGTCGGTGGTAGCTTGGTTCAAGATTTATGGAAGCACCGAGTTCTTTCCCCACCCTTATGTTTAGTGGATCTCAAGTGGGTAAGAGAAAATCCATTTGGGTTTTGAACCTATTTAAATAATGATTTTTTTCATTTGGGTTGGAATGTAAGATTTAGGGGACGTTTATTTTCAGCATTAGGCATTACGAGCCAAGTACCTTGCTCATGAAAGTGTTAGGATTTCATTTTAAATGGGGAAATGATGATAAAAAGGGTATTTCGCTCATGGATAATTCTAGGGTGACACTCGAATTGGATACATTTGATGCGATAAATTGACGTCGCACCGGTATTGACTTGTGTCTGGTGTCCATTACTGTAGAGTCTGTGTGGAATCCGAACACGAGCCAATACCAATGTGATACATCAATGTGTCGCACAAAATATGTCAAATTATATTTCATAAAAACAAATCAAACAAAAGTCTACTAAAACCTATGTTTATTAATTTCCCGGATCCTTCTACAGCGACTCAAAAATCAGGATATGTCCCGATTGACTAGTGTCGCTGACACAAATTCACATTAATAAAAAATCAACAAATCATGACACGCCTTGACAACAAAAATTTCAATTTTAACTCCCAATCAAGAGTCACCCCGTAAATTTTCTAATTTCTGTCCGTCTTCCCCATAAGTCAAAATGAGGCTTAAAAAAACTTATATAAATGAGAGTTGAGAGTTTATGCCAAGAACCGGGAAGAATGCAGAAAGGGCGGAAGAGAAAACAGGTGGGTGAAGCTGATGAGGAGCCTTACCGATACCACCCTCGTCCGACCCCAGAAGAATGCCGGGCCGTTCGAGATGACCTCATGGCCCTTCACGGTTTCCCCAAAGAATTTCTCATCTACCGACAACAAAGAAAACATCTTCATTCTCATTCTCATTCTCAGCCTAAGGAAAGCGTGTTGGACGGTCTAGTATCCACCATACTCTCGCAGAACACCACTTATCTCAACTCTCAAAGGGCCTTCGCCTCTCTCAAGTCTGCTTTTCCCACTTGGGAACAAGTTCTTGCGGCTGAGTTGAAATGCATAGAGAATGCCATAAGATGTGGAGGTTTAGCACCAACAAAGTCTTCTTGTATTAAGAATATGTTGACTTCCTTATTTGAGAAAAAAGGTAAATTATGCTTGGAGTACTTGCGAGACTTGTCCATTGATGATGTCAAGGCTGAGCTCTCCCACTTCAAAGGAATTGGGCCTAAAACGGTAATGCTTTCATTTATTATACAAATATTTTATATTTATGCATGACCTATCGCTTATTGCTTAACGCTGAGAAACGCTTTCAAATAGTGACTGTGTTATACATAACAGTACAAATGGGCTTATGTTTCAAACTATTCATTTCTTAAGTACCCTTGCATATTAATTTTCGCCTGATCATAATCTGCCATTATCCTAACGAGTTCACTTATCTATTATCTTTTATACTATATATACTAGAAAATGCCCGTCACAGGGGGCTGGACCGACTTAGTCGGTTGTTCGACACATGAACATTTTGGTTGATTGATTTCGTATTGGTTGCACTACACCAAAAACAGGAATCTGACACGGTTTTGAACTGTGCCAGAATCAGGTGTTGCAAAATGGCCATTTTTTTCTGGCACGGTTTAAAAGTGTGCCAGATTTGACCAAACAGGAACACTTCTAGCACACTTTTAAACCGTGCCAGAATTTGATATTTCTGACACACTTTTGGCACAGTTTTGAACTGTGCCAGATTGAGCACATTTTGATAAACTTTTGGCGCAATTCAAAACCGTGCCAAAATTTTGGTACGGTTTTGAACTGTGCCAAATTTTTGGATAAAAAAAAAAAATAATTATTTATTTGAAAACAAGAAAATTCACAAATTGCAAATCTTGCACGTTGTTGATAAACTAATGTACATACAAACTTCAAAATATTACAAGTCTTTAGTAGTTCACAGAAAAAAAAATTGAACAGAGTTTCCTCTATTTTCTGGACATTCTAAAACCTGCAAATATAAAATCTGCGTAATATAAAGCCCGCATGGCCACAAAATATAACACTAAACTTACAAAAGCTCACACGGCCATAAAAGTTAATAATAAAACTACAAAAGCCGCACGACCATAACACAAAAAAATAGAATCATAAATAAACCCCTTGTTGTAAACCATTGAGTTCTCCGTGTGTTCCACGTGAATAAATGTTAACGATAAAATGTTATTCTGCAAAAAAAATAGGATACAAAAAAGATACGATATTAGTAACCAAGTAATTTATAAAAAAAGCTTACTCAAGCTAAAAAATTACATGTAGGAGTTGCAATTATTATTATATTCTAAAATTGAAAATCTTACCCAAGTTATGACTACCTAATCAATTCCTACGATTTACATTGCTCTCATGTGAGGTGTTAGTGCTTCTTACGGGATCGTTTGGGGGCTGGTTTGGGTTTTCACCCTTCAACTGCTTGTTTCTAAGCTTAATCCATATATTATCAAATTATCATCATATTCTCAAACCGAGATGCCCGTGACTACGCTGTCAGTCCGTACAAGTTACATTGGTCCCGTGCGAGGTGTCCATGCCTCTTATGGGGCCGTTTGGGGGCTGGTTTGGGTTTTCACCCTCAAACGGCTTGTTTTCAAGCCTAATCTAGATATTTTAAAATTATCGTCATATTCTCAAACCGGGAGACCCGCGACTACGCGGTCAGTTCGTACAAGTTACATTGGTCCCGTGCGAGGTGTTCGTGCCTCTTACGGGTCCGTTTGGGGGCTGGTTTGGGTTTTCACCCTTTAAGGGCTTGTTTTTAAGCTTAATCGATATATTTTGAAATTATCGTCATATTCTCAAACCGAGAGACCCGCGACTACGCGGTCAGTTCGTACAAGTTACATTGGTCCCGTGCGAGGTGTTCGTGCCTCTTACGGGGGCGCTCGGGGGCTGTTTGGATTTTCACCCTTTAAGCGCTTGTTTTTAAGCTTAATCGATATATTTTGAAATTATCGTCATATTCTTAAACCGAGAGGCCCGCGACTACGCGGTCAGTTCGTACAAGTTACATTGGTCCCGTGCGAGGTGTTCGTGTCTCTTACGGGGCCGTTTGGGGGCTGGTTTGGGTTTTCACCCTTTAAGGGCTTGTTTTTAAGCTTAATCGATATATTTTGAAATTATCGTCATATTCTCAAACCGGGAGGCCCGTGACTACGCGGTCAGTTCGTACAAGTTACATTGGTCCCGTGCGAGGTGTTCGTGCCTCTTACGGGTCCGTTTGGGGGCTGGTTTGGGTTTTCACCCTTTAAGGGCTTGTTTTTAAGCTTAATCGATATATTTTGAAATTATCGTCATATTCTCAAACCGAGAGGCCCGCGACTACGCGGTCAGTTCGTACAAGTTACATTGGTCCCGTGCGAGGTGTTCGTGCCTCTTACGGGGGCGCTCGGGGGCTGTTTGGATTTTCACCCTTTAAGCGCTTGTTTTTAAGCTTAATCGATATATTTTGAAATTATCGTCATATTCTTAAACCGAGAGGCCCGCGACTACGCGGTCAGTTCGTACAAGTTACATTGGTCCCGTGCGAGGTGTTCGTGTCTCTTACGGGGCCGTTTGGGGGCTGGTTTGGGTTTTCACCCTTTAAGGGCTTGTTTTTAAGCTTAATCGATATATTTTGAAATTATCGTCATATTCTCAAACCGGGAGGCCCGTGACTACGCGGTCAGTTCGTACAAGTTACATTGGTCCCGTGCGAGGTGTTCGTGCCTCTTACGGGGCCATTTGGGGGCTGGTTTGGGTTTTCACCCTTTAAGAGCTTGTTTTTAAGCTTAATCGATATATTTTGAAATTATCGCCATATTCTCAAACTGAGAGGCCCGCGACTACTCGGTCAGTTCGTACAAGTTACATTGGTCCCGTGCGAGGTGTTCGTGTCTCTTACGGGTCCGTTTGGGGGCTGGTTTGCCCTTTAAGGGCTTGTTTTTAAGCCTTATCTATATATTTTGAAATTATCATCATATTCTCAAACCGGGAAACCCATGACTACGCTGTCAGTTTGTACAAGTTACATTAGTCCCGTGCGAGGTGTTCGTGCCTCTTACGGGGCCGCTTGGGGGCTTGTTTGGGTTTTCACCCTCCAACGGCTTGTTTTTAAGCCTAATCTACGTATTTTGAAATTATCGTCATATTCTCAAACCGGGAGACCCGCGACTACGCGGTCAGTTCTTACAAGTTACATTGGTCCCGTGCGAGGTGTTCGTGCCTCTTACGGGGCCGTTTGGGGCTGGTTTGGGTTTTCACCCTTTAAGAGCTTGTTTTTAAGCTTAATCGATATATTTTGAAATTATCATAATATTCTCAAACCGGGAGGCCCGTGACTACGCGGTCAGTTTGTACAAGTTACATTGGTCCCGTGCGAGGTGTTCGTTCCTTTTACGGGGCCGTTTGGGGGTTGTTTTGGGTTTTCACCCTCCATCGGCTTGTTTTTAAGCCTAATCTACGTATTTTGAAATTATCGTAATATTCTCAGACCGGGAGACCTGCTGCTACGCGGTTAGTTCGTACAAGTTACATTGGTCCCGTGCGAGGTGTTCGTGTCTCTTACGGGTCCGTTTGGGGGCTGGTTTGAGTTTTCACCCTTTAAGGGCTTGTTTTTAAGTCTTATCTATATATTTTGAAATTATCATCATATTCTCAAATCGGGAGACCCATGACTACGCTGTCAGTTTGTACAAGTTACATTAGTCCCGTGCGAGGTGTTCGTGCCTCTTACGGGGCCGTTTGGGGGTTGTTTGGGTTTTCACCCTCCAACGGCTTGTTTTTAAGCCTAATCTACGTATTTTGAAATTATCGTCATATTCTCAAACCGGGAGACCCGCGACTACGCGGTCAGTTCTTACAAGTTACATTGGTCCCGTGCGAGGTGTTCGTGCCTCTTACGGGGCCGTTTGGAGGCTGGTTTGGGTTTTCAACCTTTAAGGGCTTGTTTTTAAGCTTAATCGATATATTTTGAAATTATCGTAATATTCTCAAACCGAGAGGCCTGCGGCTATGCGGTCAGTTCGTACAAGTTACATTGGTACCGCGCGAGGTGTTAGTGCCTCTTACGAGGCCGTTTGGGGGCTGGTTTGGATTTTCACCCTTTAAGCGCTTGTTTTTAAGCTTAATCGATATATTTTGAAATTATCGTCATATTCTTAAACCGAGTGGCCCGCGACTACGCGGTCAGTTCGTACAAGTTACATTGGTCCCGTGCGAGGTGTTCGTGCCTCTTACGGGGCCGTTTGGGGGCTGATTTGGGTTTTCACCCTCCATCGGCTTGTTTTTAAGCCTAATCTACGTATTTTGAAATTATCTTCATATTCTCAAATCGGGAGACCCGCGACTACGCGGTCAGTTCGTACAAGTTACATTGGTCCCGTGCGAGGTGTTCGTTCTTCTTACGGGGACGTTTGGGGGCTAGTTTGGGTTTTCAACCGTTAACAGCTTGTTTTCAAGCCTAATCTACGTATTTTCAAATTATCGTCATGTTCTAAAATCGGGAGACCCGCGACTACGCGGTCAGTTCCTACATGTTACATTGGTCCCGTGCGAGGTGTTCGTGTCTCTTACATTGGTGTGTATTAGAAAGTTCTGCCCAAAGCACCCTTCATTGGACATAATCAGTGCTGGCATAAACCGTGACTAGGCGGTGAGTTCCTATGTGTTACATTGATCCCGTACGAGGTGTTCGTGCTTCTTTGGGGTTGTTTGGAGGTGTTTTGGATTTTCATCCTCTAACGGTATGTTTTTAATCAATTTAGAATGTTTATTGATTTTAAATTTTTTTGACATAGTTTCATTTTTTTATTCGTTAAATCCAACATGTTTTAACATTTAAAATAAACTCATCAGCAGCAGCAAATTCCAAAACCAAACCACCAGCAAATCCCTTCCACCAATTTAACTAAATAAGCTCATAAAGTAAGCCATTTTACGTTTGGCTACTTGTTGCCGCTATTTCAGGCCATTTTTTTATTTAATGCTGCAACATTTAAAGAGAATTTGAGACTTTGAGACTAACCAAATTTCATTTGTATTTTGATAGCCACCCGATGAACTCTTCGCGCCATAACTTCTCGAAAGTATCCCATTTGGTCCAACAATGTCTGCAATCTGAGCGGCATTTAGTTGTTCATTAGACGATATCTTATCTTTCAAGTTTCTCAGCTCTTCATTATGAGACCGAGACTGTGCTATGACTGTTGAAGTGTCAGAAGACTTATATTAGAATGTTTGTCTTATAAAATACAAAAAGGATAAAAGGGGGAAAGAACTGAAAATTGCACTTATCATTCATTAAATCATCCTTTATTTTACTCCAATACGATGACTTGAAGAATTCCACAATGCTAGGTCTCACGTCAGTTACATGCTCCTGAATTCAAAATCAATGCATGAAAGAATAAAACCATACTAGTTGATGATGCGGGTGAAACATGTTTAATATGCACAATGTCAAGAATATTATTGTGACACATAAATTGAAATCAAATTTAGTAAGGGTGAAATCAATGCATGAAATTGAGTATGGAGTCTAATCAACAAACTCCTAAAATACCTTTAACCTTAATAACATACATGTAGCCTTGTTAGGAGAAGACGAGATGGGGAGAACTAGGGTTCGCAGACTAGCTGCGGTAGAGGAACCCCGGCCCTAGTAGCAGGTACTTCCACCGCGGTAGCATGAAATTAGGTTGGATTTGTAGAAAAAATAAAAAATGCAGATTTTGGAGGTTTGCCGGACGGGAGCGACTTACCGTAGCAGAGAAGAGCGGTGGCCAGAAGAATGTAGCGAGAGGTGTGTATTTGATCGCCATTTCATCGATCGTCAATTTAGAGAGAGAAGGAACGAGTTAGAGCATTTTGGCAATTTTATAGAAATTTCGAATGAAGGTTAGACGCACTTGCCATTTTGAGTATTATGACTAATTTATTAAAAAAACAAAGATTAAATCACATATGTTATTATCAAATCTTATCCTAGCTAGGTTATGAAGATATTGGAGTACATTAATATTATTTCATTCGAAATTAATAATCGTGATTTGAAAATGAGGATTTTAAAAATAAATAAAAAAAGGATTATTAACTTAGGACGGATGCACTACTTTGAAGCTACTATAAGCGCATATTAAAGCGTAAAACTCCTAAATTGATGGTGTAGGCTTAGATGTCTTGCTAAGTCGATAATGCAACAAACCATATTTTCTTGGGGAAGACAAAAGTAGATGATATGATTGAGGTTGAACAATTTCATGTTGATATCATTTGAGAATTGTAAATACGAAAATTATCATTGTGTTAATTCCCTCGTTAGATTTGCCAGTTAATTAAAGTTTCAAAGTACACACTTACTTATCACTTTTAGTAACACTTTAATTATTTGTTATACATGCCTTTGTCTAAACAAAAAGTAAAACAATGAATCAATGAAGTTTATAGTCTGACTCAGCAAATTCAGCAAATATATATTCCTCAACTTCAATAATCCACAATCACAATCCATTATACACAAACGAAAAGAAGAGATCGTAATTTTTCCTTATAAACAAGCAAAAAACTTTATGAGTTTTGATCTAAACACTTATCCAGTTATCATCAAGCATGATATGTGTGTATGTGTATATATATATATATATATATATATAGAGAGAGAGAGAGAGAGAGAGAGAGAGAGAGAGTAAACCTGATCGTTTATCAAGGTTTCGTCTAGAGAGTTCTGACAGAGTTGAGAAAACATTCCGTGCTGAGACGAGAACAGTGAGAGCTTTTAAAAAAGAATACGGTTAGTAGTGTAATACAACAAATTGGTATTACAAGTTCAAGGAGCAAGACAATTGGGAATGAGCTCAGTAATTTGGCATTACAAGTTCAAGGAGCAAGACAATTGGGAATGAGCTCAGGACAGAAACCTACGATAGGAGAGGAGCATGAGAATATAGACAGTAGCCAGTACTTATGTCCACGGCAAAAGAAACTAGATTTTTTTATGACAGACAGTTACAAGACAAATTTGGAATAGAACTTGTAAATGTTTATAAACCATGTTCGAGTTAACATACAATATAATATCGACTTTAGGGAATACCTTCTACTGGATCAAAAAGGCTTGCCGCTGGGAATTTTAAGCAAAGAAACCAGAAAGTTCAAAATAAAAAAGAAGAAAATTATTAGAAATCAAATACATAAAAAATAAATAAAAGAAAAGAACACTGTCAAATCATGGAAATATGTTAGATACTTCATATTCCAATAAAAATAATATACATTATAGGTACGAGAGAAATCACAGTAGTCATTTTAAGAGTCAAGGAATGAAAAAAATAACTGAAAAAAACAAGTGTTATCGAATGCCACGAGCAAAACAAGTAGGAAGGACTTCCTCAGCTAATCAATCTCCCCTGCGCAATTTGTAGGAATGAAAAAAGTCGAATGGTGTCTAATCAATCTCCCCCTTTTATGCAATTTCTCACAATATTCCTCAATAATTTCCGAATTACAGTTCTTGGGCTAAAAATAAAAAGCACCATTGAAAATATAAGTTCCCTTTTGATCATGTTTAAAATTTTCACAGAATTTTACAGTTGGCATATACACACAAACGCACAGAGAAACTACACAACAACCATGAAAAAAAGATAACGAAGTCTATATGTTGACTACCAAATGAAACATGTAGGCATTTCCATCCACCTTGGTCTAGCCTAATTGATCATTTCCTTTCTGATATTAACCTTATTACATAGAACTACCCATAAACGTCTAATATGTATATGTATATATATATATATATATATATATATATATATATATATATATATATATATATATATATACATACATAAACTATATCTAATATAGATGTGTAATAAACATCAATTTGCAATAAAACTCAATAAATTGTTAAAATCATATCACCCAGGACAAAATACATGAAACCAGGACAAAATACATGATTGAGGTTGGACGGGAGCGACTTACCGTAGCCGGATGGAGCGGCTGGATGCTGCAGTAGACGGAGCGACTGGAGCTGGTGTAGCCTTGCCGCAGTAGAGGGGAGAGAGAGTGTAGCCTTGCCGCAGTAGAGAGAGTGTAGCCTTGCCAGACGGAGCGGCAGGAGCCGGAAAGCGGGTGAGGGGAGGGAGAGAGTCGGGGAGCGGGAGATTGAAAGATGAGCGAGGAAAGATGAGAGGGAAAGTAAACATAATAATTTTTTAGGGTCTTTTATATTTTAATCAAGGGTACTCAATTTTGGCCCACTTTAAAACAACGCCAAATTTTGGCACTGTTTTAAAGTGTGCCAGATTGTCATTAAACCGTGCCAGAATCTGGCACAGTTTAAAACTGTGCCAAATTTTTAACATCAGGGTGTGCCAAATTGTTGTTTTTGGTGTAGTGTTGGTGCGTCGTACTCAGCTTAATGTTTCCATTGTGATTCAAAATTAGCAACACATGATATATTAAATTTCATTGATGGTGATAATTTTTACAAGTTATGGTAATACGTAAGGTCAAGTTACTTATGTTTAGATGTTTACCTAGGTAATGAGTAATTTTGCTCTTAATTTAAACATCAACTGCAACTTTTGGTAAAACCAGTGTTCTAAAAAACGCGCCTAGGCACGAGGCTTTTTAGATACGCCAAGTTTTGGCTCTAGGCGTGGATCAAGGCGTGGTCAACGATGGTCAACGTTTTTTGGGGTAAGGCGTGAAAAAACACGCGTTTTTTAGGGGTAAGGCGTGAAAAAACGCGAGTTTTTTAGAAGTAAGGCGTGAAAAAACTCAATTTTTTTTTTGTATTTTAAAAAAATAGTATTTTAATTTATAAATATTTAGACATATTTTTAAGGTATGTACCATTTTAGTATTTTTAATAGCCTTGTCATTGTCAAAAAATATTAAAAAAGGCCTAAACGCCTTTTCACGCCTTTTTACGCCTAAGGCTCGCTTAGGCTTCTAAGGCTTAAGGCTTGGCATCCACGCTTCGATCACGCCCCGCGTTTTTTAGAACCCTAGGTAAAACCCAAATATTTGTCATTGCAACAAATTTCGTGTGCAATTAGATTAAACAGTGGAGTAAAACATTAATATAAATGTGTAAGGAATAAATCTTCAATTAAAATCATTATCTATACTATGGATTTACAGTAAAGAAATTTACTATTCAATAAATAACAAGGTTCAAATATTATAGTAAACTTTAACTTTGTTATGTTGACTTTATCTAGTTTGGAAGATGGAGGTCTTGGAACTTTTTAAAATCGGTGTTTTGCATATGGGAGACTTGGAACCTAAAGCTACTAAACATGAATGATCTAAGAGAATACTAGATTTGAATGCTTTAGTCACCTGAAGCTACTAAACTTTTATTGTGCACATCAAATGCAGGATAGGAGATGTGTACACATGAAAACTAAAATTACAAGATTAGAAATTCTTTTCTAACTGATTTAGGGAGAATAGCTTCAAGAGTTGTCTTATTTCTGCTTCATTGATGCTTGTGATATATTTGTGACCGCAGAAACTCTTCACGGTGATCACAGTTAATATCAGAGTCCAGATATAAGCATTACATGTTCATCCCTTAGTGGAATCGCCAAACTCTATCCAAAACATTTATAAGCAACTAAACTTGGAACCCGAAGCTACTACACTGTTAGGTTAGTAGTGTAATAAATTATTCAAAAGTTTGGGGGAGGCCATGGCCCCCCTCTACCAAGGCATGGCTTCGCCCCTAGTGTCATTGGCACTTCTTATATTTTCTTTCTGGTGTTGGTGTATCTAGTTTACGACACATCAGTTGTGATTTTTGTAGTTTATAATAAATTGATGGACTGAGTATAATTTCTCAAAATTAAATAAGGACTTAAAGAAAGAATAATATATTAAAAATACTCGTCTGCAAAAGTAATAAAAATGTGCAACAGAATGCTCATTCAAAGTGCGAGATCATTTGGCAAATAGTCTTTTGCAAATCTATACTAAACAACAACTTGATGAATTGAGAGAAATCCATCAGCCACCATGTATACAGAGTCAAATGACAAAAATCTCTCAAATATGACTTACGCGTCCCCTGTATTCTTTAAACCTTGAACTTAACAACATATTCAAATCCAATAAACATAACACCAATCGTTTCCATTCCAATAGTAGTAACATGAACCAAAGTAACTTTGCTAAAACAGTTGCCCCCAATATATGCATGCCTACACATAAACTCTATATGTTTTCTTCGCAATCATTTATTTTCAAGTTTACCATCTTTCATTCAAACTTTTTACCTGAAATAAAAGCCAAAGTACGTATCATTCAAACTACCCATTCAATTACAATTTACAGCTAGCTTAGATTAAAAAAATACAACTTCTTTTCATTCAATCCAAGTAAATTATGTCCTAGGTCCTAGCAGAGGGTTTGTATAGTGTTTTAGGGAATGGAAATAAATGAAGAAATACAGGTTTAGAAACCATTCCTCCCAATACTTGCAATAGTTAAAAGCAAGCTGTCAACATTATAACTGATAAACTCAAGCAAGCAAGCCGTAACATATGCACTGTGTAATATTGGTCTTATTTGATCATTTTAACTGTTCCATCAGTAGCTGCTCGCAAAATAGCATAATTCCTATTAGAGAGGTGGGAGTATGTAGCGAGGCTGAATTATAGCAAAACAATGTCAACTCTAGGCAATTATGGGAAGGTAGTGTTGATAATAATCTAAATTTCCATAGTCATAAAAATGAACATAGTTGCTAAATATAAATCACAGATCTGAATAAATAAACATATATTATCATCCACCCTCCAACTTTAAACACCACATTAAATAAAGGGATGCAAACATTCTTACAATATTGTCCATTGAATAAAGAGATGCAAACATCATGCAACTTAGAGACTGTGAGACAAATATAGAGTACTGTAGTCAGGTCACATTCTCTGATAGTATGAGATGATACACAAAATGAATACATTAGATAAAATATATCTTATGAACAAATTTTCAATCCACTACAGGTCAATTATAAACCCATAAACCAAAATATGCCTCAAATCTAGGTGAAAAAAATCCGGAAAGTAAGCTGAAAGCCAGCCTACTATCCCTAAATAAAACTCCAAGCCCCTAAAATGGAAAAAAGCATACCAGAAACCCTAAAATCCGTAAAATTTATACTAAAAACCAAAAATTCTAAAACCTATGCCAGAAACCCTATATCTATAAAATCCATAATAGAAACCAAAAGCCATCAAATCCATAGACCCAAAACCCTCAAATCTGAAAACTTATAAACAAAAAACCATTTAAGAGAGAGAGAGAGAGACTCACCTGGTTGGACGAAATAGATAAAGAGAGAGGAAGAGAGAAGTGAGATGGCGCGAGGAGTGAGAGCGGAGAGAGCGAGAGAAATGAGAAAGAGTGTCATGTGAGAGGATGAGAGCACGTAATGAGAGAAGAAAGTGGTAGGGGCGGTATATGAAAAGGAAATGGTTTGTGGGGTAAATGAAAGGGGGGAAATGAGAATTTCAAAATTTGAATGAAAGTTGGAGAGATAATCTCAACCTTTCATTTTTGGTGAGTGATGTGGCCACAAATCTGAGCCGTTATTGTGCTTAGACAATTCAAAAACATCTATATTTATTATATGGATAAGTATCTGTGTGTGATAAATTTAATATTATTATGGTATAAGCAGATTTTCCTTAATTGTTATCACCTTCGCTTTTAAACCTTTCTCCTTAGTGAACATGGTTTTTAGCGCGCCCATCTTAATTTGCATAGGCTACGACACTACCTGTGGCTCTACTAAAGTATTTGTGGCTATGAGGCTATGTCAATGCCCACTACAAGTTATTCATACTTACAATGCTACCAGTGCCTATCATAGATTATTGTTGTACCTGGTGCCACACTATCCTTAGTTATAGCTTTTGTATGCCTACGAAACTATTTAACTCCATCCCTAAGCAAGTTAATCATGTCCATTGCACCATATAAGTTTAATGACATGTTTGTATACCCTTTTAGCGTAGGTGTTCTCTTGAGGTTGTTTGTTGATATTATTGTGTTGTTGCAATGGCTTTTGTTAAGGTGGAAAATTTCTTGATCTGTTAGTGATCACGAGTGAGGCACTGGAGGAGTTTGGGAAAAGAAGCTTTGTTATTTTGAAGTATGATTTTGAGAAGAGTTGTGATCAAGTGGAGTGTGAATATTTGGACTTTTTGCTGCAAATTTGGGAAGTTTGGCATGAGATGGAGAAAATGGGTCAAAGAGTCTTTGGAATCTCTAATATTTTTGTGATTTTCTTAATTCGAGGCCGGGGGTGTTTTATATGGTATAGGGCAAGGGGATCTGTCTCATTCTTGTCCACTATATTTGCGTATATTCTGAGTTGGTTGATAGAGAAGGCATATGATGGGGATCCATTTTATCTTCCTTTTATTTTCGTTGTATTTTCTATTTTTAGTTCTTTTTAGGCCGTTTCCTTCATTAATTAGTCTCCAAGTATGTTCGGGACTAATTAGGCATTCTTTTATTTTTTAATTGGTCCTTTAGTCATTTTAGCTATTACTTGGTTAGCAAGTAACATCTTTACTATAAATAGGCTAGTATTCTCATTTTGTACTTCTCAATTCTTGAAATATAAGAAATTCTTTGTTTCTCTTTCTAGAAATCACATTGTCTTGATTTTTAGGTCATTGACATGTAGTTCATGTCAAATTGGTATCAGAGCGGGTGTCACTCCAAATATTGGTGTTCGTGTGTATCGGTGTGGGTAGAATATCAAATCGTGCCCTACATTCTCAATGGCCCCGAAGAAGGCGACGCGAATTCAAAATGAGATTAACGAAGAGTTAAGAACAAGTTATCAAGAATTGAAGGAGAGCCAACGCGAATTGAAACAACAAATGGAAACCCTAATTCAACTTTTTTCCAAATCTCAAAACCCTAGCCCCCCATGAAACCCTAGTTCCAAATCACACTCAAGAAGGAACTCGAAGAACCGGAAAGCAGCCCGAAGGCCTTCCCACGTCTCAAACTCTGAATTCCGATGCCATACAACCCAAAAAGGTTGAAATTGGTGTTGCTAACGCTCCAGAAATCCCATCCTCCGCTACTGATCACACTAATGACGAATTTCCGGCACCGGAAGTGATTGTTGATGGGCCAACAGCTGCCGACCTGAGTCGGAGAACATTCCTTTCGCCTCGGACCGCCCAGGAGGCTGCCGACGCCTTACCGCTGCCCTCCAAGGCATTCTGTCCTAGTGGGCGAACCTTAAATCTTTGTTCCGATCCCCTCTCAGCAACAGAACACCTTCCAAAAGCAGCTGACCACCCCCGACCTCATTCCGATTTTTTTCCGTGCTCTTCCGACCCCAAGACAACTTACCCATACCCGTTTAAACCTCTAATACCTGCTGGACAACCCGGGGTACTATTTTAGCCCTCTAAATTGCTTCCTCGACCCTCGCTGCAAAACCCGTTCAGTGCCCGAAACCCATACCAATTTCCCCGACCGAAATTTAAACCCAAATAACCCAAGAAACCCTAATTTTAACCATGAACGTGCAGCCACAAAATAATCAGCCCTACCCAAGTTGCACGAAATCCCAAACACAATTTTCCTCAACCAGCCACATAATCTCAACCGTATTCGACCTCCCGACCCACCCTACCCATTTGATTTTGGTATTTTGAATATCAAAATAATGATCCGTGTTTGCATCCCCACGCACCACCACGCATACCACCCCCCATCATCACTTCACACACCCTCTCACCATGACCTCTCTTTACTTTACACCGATTCCTCTTGTTCCTCTGACACTGGATTCTCCCGCCGTAGTATCTTTGAGTGGATTCCCCCATCAGGTGCCCATTGCCCCATTTCACTATGGGATCGTCAGTGTTTTCATTGTGGAGAATGTGGTCACCTAATTGCCACGTGTCCCCACTATCAGCGTGATCCCCGATCACCTCCCATGATCCCACATGATCATCCTCCTCGCCCACCACTTGTACATATGCCACCAGACCAGGTTGATTATGTTGCACCTGCACCAGGTGATGTGGTGGCCTGAGAGCTCATCAGGATGGAGACCCACTCTCTTTAGCACTCCAGTTACTTTCACGGAGTCTCCATGAGGACATTCGCATAGATATTCCTATGTTCGATGGCAGATTCTCCCCGGATGATATGACTGATTGGCTTGCCGCTATGGAGACAGTTTTCGATTATAAGCGGATTCAGGGCCGCTTATGTGTTCTTCTAGCTGTGACCAAATTTCAGGGCTTCAACCGTGTTTGGTGTAACGACTTTTGTTATCGTAGGACGGTTGCAGGACTCCCTCCTATCTAGGACTGACTCGATCTCAAAGCAGCTCTTAAGGCCTCCTTTATACCTCCGACGTACGAGAGAGACCTCTTTACGCGTATTCAGTCTCTCCAGCGGGACACGTCTTCAGTAGTAGAGTATACGGAGCAGTTCCAGCTCCTCTGCACTAGAGCATGCCCCCCCGAGACGGTGGATCAGCGAATCAGCCACTACATTCTGGGACTCCAGCCACATATTCGCCGCGACCTTGGATTGAGAGAGATACCAACCTTTTAGAAGGCGGTAGAGTACGCTACTAAGGTCGAGGCCTATCATGCATCCGTAGCAGCTTCTCCGGCATCCCGACCTCCATCTTCCTTGAGTTCTGTTCCTGCAGCATCAACCTCGACATCTTTAGTCATTACTCTAGTTATTGCCACTTCCGCTGCGACTCATACAGGCTCTTCCACATTTCGATACTTTAATTGCAGCACCGTGGGACACCGAACTTCTGATTGCCCTCAGTCACGTTGACGGGCCCTGCTAGCGATGGATCAACCCCCAGAGTATCTCGACAAGGCCGAGCAGTCCTCTGGCCTGCATTGATTACCATTTTAGAGGGTGACTCTGTTGGTCTTCCCCTTTGAGTTCGTGGATGAACTCTTTTTAGGGGGGGGGGGGGGGGGGGGAGTGATGGGGATCCATTTTATCTTCCTTTTATTTTCATTGTATTTTCTATTTTTAGTTCATTTTAAGCCTTTTCCTTCCTTAATTAGTCTCCAAGCATGTTTGGGACTAATTAGGCATTCTTTTATTTCTTAATTGGTCCTTTAGTCATTTTAGCTATTACTTGATTAACAAGTAATATCTCTATTATAAATAGGCTAGTATTCTCATTTTGTACTTACTTCTCAATTCTTGAAATACAAGAAATTCTTTGTTTCTCTCTCTAGAAATCACATTGTCTTGATTTTTAGGTCATTGACGTGTAGTTCACGTCACATATGAGAGGGGTTTGAGATACGTCAGGATATAGTGGTGTTTACATGTTGTTAGTGATGTGAAAGTGGTGTTTACACATTGTTAGTGATGTGAATATAGAGTATATGGGGGGCAGTTGTAATATCGTTAATTGTACTTTCTATTCCTTATTTTATTTTATTATATTATATTATATATAGTATAGTTAGTCGGCATATTCCTTAGGAATATGGTCTAGTTAATTAATGAATGTGGGAGCTTTCATTGTGATGTTATTGCACATGTTACTATGACATTGACATCACCCATGTCCTCACGAGGGATTAGAACTTTCTTTTGATAGTTAGAGTATGCATGGAATATTCTCTTGTCTTCTCCCTATATATTGTAGTCCCCGTTATGGGCAAAAGACATCAAATATATTTTAGAGACTTTTATCTTGGTTTATTCCTTTTCGTTTTGGTGTCATGGCTCATGTACGTAAAGAAATGCCCCCCCTTCTTTGTATAGTTGTGTCCGTAAAGAAAATCGTAAGACTACCTCGATGGCGTCGCGAAGAGGCCAACAGGAACACCAAAATTAGAAGCATCCATGATGGTTGCTGTTCTGGAGCATCTTAACGCTCTCACTAGCTCCCTTCTTCCTCTAGCCACCTCTGCTGCCATGCCAAACAGCCACCGACGATGCTGTACAGCTTCAACATTACCAGCGGTGACCACTGCTGCTGCGTCAGCTGGCTCCCTCCCACAACCTTGTTCCTGCTTTGATGCAGCCTCTGGTGTCGTGATCATCCAACCAACAGAACCCTAACCACCGTCCCAGAACCTGACCCCTCAGCCCCCTGCTATTGTTGCGAACCAAGAAGGGGATTCCGACAGTTTTGCAGCTCCCACCCACTCTCCGCCTAACAGCCGCCACCAAGCCTTCTTGGTATCGTGGACCATCCCCTTACACAAGTTACGCCCATCCCTGCTTTCGTTGCCCACCCTTAGCACTATCTCTCATTACTTTTAGCGATTTTTTACTGGGACGTAGTACGATTATGAGCCCTCGGATGAATTACTTGATGACCTTTACACCGTTTCTGAACCATTTCTGCTCGGTTGGGTGGGCGCCAACAACTTCTCAGACTCTCCTCTCCGTCCTCATAGGTTATGATGCAGGAGCATAGGACAAGGACGTCCTTTTTATATTTCTTTTGTCTTGTACTCGTTTTTTTTACCCTTTTATGTCTTTAGTATATATAGCCTAAAGGCTCTCATTTGTATCACTTTTGCCCATTTGATAATGAGAGACTAGAGAGAGAAATAAAAGAACTCCCTACATTTTCAAGTTGTTGTTGTGTAGTTAACTTCTTAATTTTACGCTTCCGCACCCTAATCTACATCAAATTGGTATCAGAGCGGATCAACCATGTTTATTGAAGATTGGGAGTCCAATTGGACTCATCCAGATGAGTTTCAAGCTAACCCTAACCCAAAAACCCATCTTCCCACCATGATCAAAACCTGTGACCGAAACCTCCATGACAGACCCAAACAGCCATGTAACAAATCCGCAAACCCTATCACACCAGCAGTACACCGAAACCCCACCTGTACAGCCCCATTAATGTTCGGACAAACACGTAACCAACGCCTGGCAGTCGAACACAGCCGAACAGGATCGGATCCTCTACCGCAAGTCGAAAACCCTAATTCCACCCTTAGTATCTGCCGACAGGACCATTTGGATCAGATTGAGGGGTCGGCTATGCCAATCAAGGGTTTGGACCAAAAAAATAGTGCTGCCGACATTAATAAACACCCGAACCTACCCAAATATGATCCTAAAACCGAGATTTGTCCCAAGAACCATTCAAATACAAACCCTAACCAAATTCCACCACTAAAAATTAACCATAAATCCTATTTTCACCAACCCCAAGAACCCCTAATATCTTTACCTAAAAAAAAGACCAGTTCGGTTTATAAGGGTTGCCCCTCCTTGGTTATTCTTCCCATTCTCACCAATGTCCCATAAATCGTCGCACAATCCATTTGTCGCCAACGCGACTCTTTTTGTCATTCCCAAGCAAAACTCGCCGATGTCTGTGTGACACCCCGCCTAATAAAATACCGGGTGATCAGTCCTATACCAAATTAAAACAGGTTGGTTCATCCTTAGCATCACTGTCGAAAACCTTTTTAAAACTTACTAACCACCTAGTATTCCAAAAAACTGGTGTCAAATTTTATCTTTTTAATTAAACAACCGATAACATACGGAAATATAATGTGAGTCATACACCACGACTGAAATAAATCAACTGCATAAATAATAAACTACATGCCGAATAAACCATCGGTCACCAAAGTTAATAGTCCAATACAAATATTCAACACCTGACTAAATAAATCTGAAAACTGTACTGAAAGTCTGGGCGACAAGCCCTAAGTAAAACTGAAACTGATAACTAATTCCTACTCTAGGAAGGAATGAACGATGTGTCTAAACCAAACTCCTGCTAGCATCCACATGTGCCGCAGCTCCACGTCTTTGGAATAGAATATCAATCCTGGCGTCCCTGTGGCTGGACACCTAAAAGGTTTTGAAAATAATTTTATAGTAAGGGTTAGAACCCAAAATATTTTGAAAATATTTAGCAAGTGAATTAACTGCAGTAATTAAAAATATATGAATCCGCTCATATTTAAGTTAGTGTCGCACTCCCTTGAGGACATACTCACCCCTCCCACTAATGTGCACACCTAACAGTTACTTTAGCCCCACCTAGTTGCACTACCCCGTCCAACTAGTCCTGGTATAATCTCCCCTTGCCATTCTACTCTAAACCGAGTATTATTATTAATGGGTTATAAGTTATTCCACCAATTAACTTAATTAATTCCTTTTAAATAATATCATATAACTGTAACACAAGTTATATAAAACAAATCCATCACACACTGTATTATTACCCGCATATAATATTACATCTCATTATATACGTACCTTTACTAAAACATCCACAAATAATTCATATGTATATCCATCCCTCCGAGTATACCCTCACCGGATGATTCCCTCTAAAGTGCTATCTCACTAGGTGTGCTCACATAACCTAGTTATCCAAGTTGGAATCGCTCACTAACCTGGTCCAAAAATATAAACGTAGTGGAGGCGGTCATATTCCTTCCCTGAAAGTGAGATAAACCCCTCACCCATATACCGGACGCTATGACCTGGGGATATACTCGCCCTACTCCTCAAGCTAGGGGATTCACCCACATCACGCAACCTCCTTTGATAGCACTAGAGTATATATATTAAATAAATATCTAGTCCCTGATATTTAATAGCACACACAAAGTACACACATATATATATACTATCACCCCACCGTATATATATAATATAAATCTCGGCTTTATCGTGTACTAAAACCCGTAACACTAGCCTGTAATTTCCCGAGTCTCTGGCTCGACTCAACTTAATTAATTTTCTCACTTATTAATTTATCATCGTCCCGAGTCTATGGTCCGACTCTAATTTATTTAATTCACACATCAATTAATATAATTTTCCCCCGAGTCTATGGTCTGACTCTAATATAAATACTTTACACATTAATCAATATAATATTTGTCCGAGTCTATGATTCGACTCTAATTTAATTAATTTACACATCAATCAATTTAACACTTGGTGTCGCCCAACCAATATACCCGGACTAGCTCACTTGGCCCGTACCATCGTTAATACCCGATCCTATATTCCGCCCTATAATTAATTAATCACACCTCAATTCTTTTAATAATGTAGTGTCACTCAACTACAATACCCGAACATTTTCCCTCGGTCCAAAACCAATACCTACGAATTTATTCCCGAAATTTAATCATCCCGTGACATACCATTATCACCCTCCGAAACCTACTTATATCCCCTTATAATTGTTAAGGAATATGTGTCACATATGAATTTACCACTAAATAAGAAGTAGGAGAAAAATCTAAATTAATTTTCCTTATATATATAAAACTGGCGAACCTACCGAAATTCTGAGACCATCGATCGATCGATCCCTCCCATCGATCGATCGATCGAACAAGTCTGCTTCTTCTCCGAGTTGCTGTTCAGCCATTAACGAAAATCCAAGCTTTCTTTTCTCAAATCCCAACCTCAATCCAGCATATTTATCATCTCTTTACATCTATCATGAATTATAATCATCATCTAAACCTTTAAGTATCATTAATTTTTACAAATCTTCACCCCCCTCGAGAACACAAATTCCTATGGTAAGATCCCAATTATCATTCACAAATCTAATCCGAAAATCTCAAAAAATTCATCTCTAACACTGGAGTTATGTTATGGTTCTAATACCAATCAATATTGAATGCCTCTATAACATTAATTTGACTTTGTAAAAACCCAATTTCATGCAATAACCCACCCAAAACGAATTTTGGTTTACACCTTCCATAATATGAATTGATTATCATCAATTTAAGAATCACAATAACCACTTGTCTGGAATTGTTCGTAGAGTCTGATCCGTTGGTGTAGAGAACGTGTTGATGAAGAACACCCCAATTAGTCCCCTAATTTGACTCCAAAAGGTTCCCAATTGGCTCTTGATTAGCTTCCTCTGTTTCTCTCTCAAACCCTAGGTTTAGAATTTGCCAACTGCCGTTCAACATTCTCTCAATTAGGTCTAAAACTCCTAATCCCATTTTTGGCCACATGTGCCTAATTAAAATGGCTCAAATCGCCCCGTGTGGGCCCGGTTATGCCCCAAAATGACCCGAGAGCCGATTACTACCCCCGGGTACTTTTTTCTGACTATCTCGACCCATCCGGATTCAACCGCGCACTCAGAATTGTCATCAGAAATACTTTATAACATTCTCAAATTTCGACCCCAAAATGCGACACACATTAATTCGAACAATGAAACTTAAAGTCGCCAAATATAATTAATTCTTCCCACTCAAATAAATTCTCCAAATTATAAATTTAAGTTTCTCCAATTTAAATATTTTTATATCTCCCAAAAATAATTAAATATTAAATCCTCAAAATTACGGGGTGTTACATACTCCCCCCCTTACACAGGAATTTCGTCCTCGAAATTAAGATAAGCTTAGTATTCCAAGTCTCGAATATCACTCCCTATTCCTGTGCCTCTAAGCTCGCTACATCTATCTCTCCCGCTTCTAACTATGAGTTACACAATTATGTATTTGAATTAACCAGGGCGCCCATACACCCTGTACCCGTGCCTTAATTAACCCGGGTGCCCATACACCCTATCCTCGTGCCTTACCGCACGAAAGTTACCCGACTATGCTAGCCGTGACCCGTAATATAACTTCCAACCCGTAGTCATATCACATATATGAATCATAACCGGGGTACCCAACCCATGTACTAATGATCAACCATCTCCCCACTTCCAACGTTGCGCTAAGTTTCATGCGTGGGACATCTCGCAAGCGAAATCCAAACAAGGAACCCCCCGATACACTACTACCTAACATTGTCGGTCGTTGAGATTTGTTAGACCCTCAGTCCATAGTACGTACCCCCAAATACTTGTCTCTTAACACAAAAATATACACACCTACTCTGATGCTACAAAAGACAACATAAAATACCGCGCCCTTACTATCACTAGCTCTTGCGCAAAATAAATCCCGAGCTATCCCTCCCTGCTCGAAAATAAATTTAACCATCCTGATTCACTTCAGTAGACTCCTTTACTTACCGGGATAAAATATGTGAACACAAGACCTCACTATGTGTCTATCGCACCACACAATACAACATATATACACATATATATAGGCTAGACGCCCTCTCAGGTGATACCTAGTAAAAATCATTCATACCCTGGTGTCGCGAACACCAAAACTTACCCCCACTATTCACAATAGTTCAAATCCATCGCTATCCAGCCGATATTAAAAAAAATCATCTACCCTACTTCCATAATTCTCGAAAGTAGTGACTCCTCGCATAATTCAAACCTTCTCTCAGTGCACCTCCACTCTTTTGTGGTTAACCCCAAAGGACTCCGCTACCCCACGGAAAATTTTATCTACATACTATGGCTGCTATAGCCAGCACACCCACTAAATTCGACTTACCCGCGAACTTTAGTGAAAATAATTCTTATATTGTGACACTCTCACTGTCACCCAAAGCATACCCCATGCCCATAGGATAAAAGGATAATTACCTCCACACTCTAGCTGCAATGGCTGATCCTCGGGTTCCCGAGCAGCTTCCCCCTGCCCGAACGCACCCATGACTTGTTGTAGTGGCTGTACATCCAGGCCCTCGTCCTGTAGTTGACTCCTGCCTCGCTTAAGACAATCTCTCTTCACGTGTCCCGCTTCCCCACAAACGAAACACCTCCTAATAAATTCACCCTGCCACTGATCCCTTCCTTGCTGGCCTTGTCGGAAGTCCTGACCATCCTGTCGATAGCCTCCAGACCTAAATCGCTTGGCCTGATTCCCCTGCCGGGAATCCTGCCCCTGATGCCCCCCTGTCTGCTGCTGGGATACCTCACTGGTACTGTTCCCTCCCGCCTTATCCGACTGACTGGGTTCCACTCCCCTCTTGCTTCCTTTCATGTGGAAGCGATATTCCTGGCACTGCAGGAGTACTGCATTTACGACGTCCATATAAGCTACTAATGCGGGATTACTAATCAGATGTTGCCTGATCCTCCAGACTAACCCATCCATGAACCTTGACTTCTTTCTTTCTTCATTGCGTACCTCATCCGGTACAAAATTTGCCAAACGAGTGAATTCTTCCTCATAATCGGCCACTGAACGGTCCCCCTGAGTCACCTCACTGAATTTCTCCTCATTTCAGCCTCGACTGCTGGCGGGAAATACTGGCGGTCGAATCGAACCCAAAACTCTGTAATAGTTAATGTATCCCTTTCCTCAACTGTGGTGATCGACTCTCACCACTGTAGCGCTGCTCCCACTAACCTAAAAGTGGCTAGCATTTGCTTCTGCACCTCATTGCAATCTACCATGCGTAGGTGACGCTGGATATCTCTCTTCCACTGACACGCTAGCACCACATCTGAACCCCCTCGAAACTTTGGCGGATGCCCTTTTTGAAAAACCTCTCGTACTTGCTGCCACCCCGACGGCCCCGGGTGGGCTTGAACATCCGGTACCACTAATGCCTGTGGTTGATCTCGTGGAAAGTACATTGCCATTGCGATCATCGTCGCTTCAACTGCTTGCGCCACTAATTCAGTTACCTGTGCTGTTGAAATCATCTCTGGCAGTTGCTGCGGTAACTCTGGCCTCTGATGAGCCTCCCTAGTCTCATCTCTCCCTACTGCCCTAGCTGCCATCTCTCTCCTGGGCGGCATCTGAAATGAGAATCTTATTGTATGAGTTCACCATCAAGTATAAAGTAATTTGCAGAAGAACGTAAATACGCATACGTATAAGAATACAACAATCCTATGATATGATAGGGCTCTACATCAAAGGACGCTAAGTTGAAACGTGAAAAGCTGCTCAGATCCTAAGGACACTAGAACCTGATGCTCTGATACCATCTGTGACACCCCGCCTAATAAAATACCGGGTGATTAGTCTTATACCAAATTAAAATAGGAATCCCAGTTGGTTCATCCCTAGCATCACTGTCAAAAACCTTTTTAAAACTTACTAACCACCTAGTATTCTAAAAACTGGTGCCAAATTTTATCTTTTTAATTAAACAACCGATGACATGCGAAAATATAATACGAGTCATACACCACGACTGAATTAAATTAACTGCATAAATAATAAACTACATGCCGAATAAACCATCGGTCACCAAAGTAAATAGTCCAATACAAATATTCAACACCTGAATAAATAAATCTGAAAACTGTACTGAAAGTCTGGGCGACAAGCCCTAAGTAAAACTGAAACTGATAACTGATTCCTACTCTAGGAAGGAATGAACGATGCGTCTAAACCAAACTCCTGCTAGCATCCACATGTGCCGCAGCTCCGCGTCTCTGGAATAGAATATCAATCCCGGCGTCCTTGTGGCTGGACACCTAAAAGGTTTTGAAAATAATTTTATAGTAAGGGTTAGAACCCAAAACATTTTGAAAATATTTAGCAAGTGAATTAACTGCAGTAATTAAAAATATATGAATGCGCTTCATATTTAAGTTAGTGTCGCACTCCTTTGAGGACATACTCACCCCTCCACTAATGTCCACACCTAACGGTTACTTTAACCGCACCTAATTGCACTACCCCGTCCAACTAGTCCTGGTATAATCTCCCCTTGCCATTCTACTCTAAATCGAGTATTATTATTATTGGGTTAGAAGTTATTCCACCAATTAACTTAATTAATTCTTTTTAAATAATATCATATAACTGTAACACAAGTTATATAAAACAAATCCATCACACACTGTATTATTACCCGCATATAATATTACATCTCATTATATACGTACCTTTACAAAAACATCCACACATAATTCATATGTATATCCATCCCTCCGAGTATACCCTCACCGGATGATTCCCTCTAAAGTGTTATCTCACTAGGTGTGCTCACATAACCTAGTTATCCAAGTTGGAATCGCTCACTAACCTGGTCCAAAAATATAAACGTAGTGGAGGCGGTCATATTCCTTCCCTGAAAGTGAGATAAACCCCTCACCCATATACCGGACGCTATGACCTGGGGATATACTCACCCTACTCCTCAAGCTAGGGGATTCACCCACATTACGCAACCTCCTTTGATAGCACTAGAGTATATATATTAAATAAATATCTAGTCCCTGATATTTAATAGCACACACAAAGTACACACACATATATATATATATATACTATCACCCCACCGTATATATATATATAATATAAATCTTGGCTTTACCGTGTATTAAAACCCGTAACACTAGCCTGTAATTTCCCGAGTCTCTGGCCCGACTCAACTTAATTAATTTTCTCACTTATTAATTTATCATCGTCCCGAGTCTATGGTCCGACTCTAATTTATTTAATTCACACATCAATTAATATAATATTTCCCCCGAGTCTATGGTCCGACTCTAATATAAATACGTACACATTAATCAATATAATATTTGTCCGAGTCTATGATTCGACTCTAATTTAATTAATTTACACATCAATCAATTTAACACTTGGTGTCGCCCAACCAATATACCCGGACTAGCTCACTTGGCCTGTACCATCGTTAATACCCGATCCTATATTCCGCCCCATAATTAATTAATATCACACCTCAATTCTTTTAATAATGTAGTGCCACTCAACTACAATACCCGAACATTTTCCCTCGGTCCAAAACCAATACCTACGAATTTATTCCCGAAATTTAATCATCCCATGACATACAATTATCACCCTCCTAAACCCAATTATATCCCCTTATAATTGTTAAGGAACATGTGTCACATATGAATTTACCACTAAATAAGAAGTAGGAGAAAAATCTAAATTAATTTTCCTTATATATATAAAACTGGCGAACCTGCTGAAATTTTGGGACCATCGATCGATCCCTTCCATCGATCGATTGATCGAACAGGTCTGCTTCTTCTCCGAGTTGCTGTTCAGCCATTAACGAAAATCCAAGCTTTCTTTTCTCAAATCCCAACCTCAATCCAGCATATTTATCATCTCTTTACATCTATCATAAATTATAATCATCATCTAAACCTTTAAGTATCATTATTTTTTACAAATCTTCACCCCCGTCGAGAACACAAATTCCTATGGTAAGATCCCAATTATCATTCACAAATTTGATCCAAAAATCCCAATAAATTCATCTCTAACATTGGAGTTCTGTTATGGTTCTAATACCAATCAAAACTGAATGCCTCTATAACATTAATTTGATTGTCCAATTACTCAACAGATTAATTTTTGTAAAAACCCACCCAAAACGAATTTTGGTTTACACCTTCCATAATATGAATTGATTATCACCAATTTAAGAATCACAACAGTTAACCACTTGTCTGGACTTGTTCGTAGAGTCTGATCCGTTGGTGTAGAGAACGTGTTGATGAAGAACACCCCAATTAGTCCCTTAATTTGACTCCAAAAGGTCCCCAATTAGCTCTTGATTAGCTTCCTCTGTTTCTCTCTCAAACCCTAGGTTTAGAATTTGCTAACTGCCATTCAACATTCTCTCAATTAGGTTTAGAACTCCTAATCCCGTTTTTGGCCACATGAGCCTAATTAAAATGGCCTAAATCACCCCGTGTGGGCCCGACTATGCCCAAAAATGACCCGAGACCCGATTACTATTCCCGGGTACTCTTTTCTGACTATCTCGACCCATCCAGACTCAATCGCGCACTCAAAATTGTCATCCGAAATACTTTATAACATTCTCAAATTTCGACCCCAAAATGCGACACACATTAATTCGAACAATTAAACTTAAAGTCGCCAAATATAATTAATGCTTCCCACTCAAATAAATTCTCCAAATTATAAATTTAAGTTGCTCCAATTTAAATATTTTTATATCTCCCAAAAATAATTAAATATTAAATCCTCAAAATTACGGGGTGTTACAGTCTCTACCGCTTATACTAATACCGTGATGATTACGACCTCGATGGATGTCCAATCACCTCGTTCCGATGATGATGCGTGGATTCGAAAGAGCATATTTTTTATTCGTTGTACCACAAGGGGACGGTTGTGGGCGCCAGTGACGATTTGGTGGCACAAGAGATGGTAGATAAACTCAAGCTCCCCACGGAATTATTGACTACACCGTGTCGTATTGGATGGTTGGGTAGCGGAGCCACACTTGCCCCTAGCCGACAGTGTCGAGTTGCTTTCCCTATTGGGGATTATCATGACGAGGTTATGTGCGCCGTAGTCAACATGTGGGTATGCCATTTGCTTTTGGGGAGGCCCTGACAGTTTGATCATAGTAGCATGCATGATGGGCGAGCCAACACATACTCTTTTACACATGGGGAGCGGAGCTTTCTTCTTACCCCCATGCGACCATTTCCGATTACTCGATCCTCAGCTCTACTTGTTTCACATGAGGAGTTAGCCACCGAGGTCGTAGAGACAGGGATGTGTTATGCTCTTATTAGCCCCATCACCACTCCGGAGGCATCCATTTCGCTATGTGTTCAACGTCAATTGGATTCTTACAGTGATGTTTGTACTCCCCCTGATGAGCTTCCTCCCCTGCGGGACATTCAGCATGCTGTCGACATCATTCCTGGAGCACTATCGCATGTCCCCTACAGAGCATGCGGAGCTACAGAGGCAGGTCACTGAGTTGTGTGACAAGGGGTATATACGAGAGAGCATGTTTCCATGTGCGGTCCCCGCCCTTCTAGCACCCAAGGACAAAAGTTGGTGTATGTGTGTGGATAGCCGTGCGTTTAATAAAATCACGGTGAAGTATCGGTTTTCCATTTCGCGGCTCGAGGATATGTGGGACCAACTTCATGGAGCGACGATATTCTCCAAGTTGGATTTGAAGAGTGGGTACCACCAAATCCGTATGAAACTGGGGGATGAATAGAAGATTGCCTTCAAGACAAAGGATGGGCTATATGAGTGGACGGTGATGCCTTTTGGCCTCTCCAATGCCCCTTCGACCTTCATGCGAGTGATGACACAGATTCTGCGCCCTTTCATGGGCAAGTTCGTGGTTGTTTATTTTGATGATATTTTGATTTACTGTCGATCAGAGGAGGAGCACTTAGACAACGTGGCTCAAGTATTAGAGGTCCTTCGAGCTGAGGGATTCTTCCTTACGTTGAAGAAGTGCTCTTTTATGGTACCATCAGTGACTTTTCTGGGATACGTGGTCTCAGGCGACGGCATCAGGGTGGATGATGCCAAAGTTTGGGCGGTAGTAAATTGGCCTTTAATTTATCAGTCTCTCAGGTGCGCAGCTTTCATGGCTTGGCGGGTTTTTATAGACGCTTTATTGCTGGGTTCAGTACAGTTATGGATCCCATTACAGACTTGATGAGTACCTCTTCGAGTACCGAGTTCAGATTGACACCAGAGGCGGATGCTGCCTTTGAACGCATCAAGAGTTGATGACGATAGCCCCTATCCTAGCTTTACCCGATTTTGATTAGTTATTCGAGCTGTCTTGTGATGTTTGCAAGACAGGGGTGGTCGCTGTTTTGAGCCAGAATGGGAAGCCGATTGCCTTTTTTAGTCAGAAATTGACGGGTGCCGCCCTCCATTATTCAACTTATGATCTTGAGTTCTATGCCGTGGTCAAAGCCATGAAATTTTGGTTGCCCTATCTCCTTCATAAGGAGTTTGTCATCAAATCAGATCATGAAGCCCTCCATTTCTTACACAGTCAGCAGCGTGTTAGTGACCGGCATGCCAAATGGACCGTCTAGCTCCAGCGCTACACTTTTTACTTACAGTATAAACCAGGGAAAAAGAATGAGGTGGCAGATGCTCTTAGCAGGAGGGCACATGCGTTGGTGACTCTATGGAGTCAAGTATTTGGAGTCGATGAGGTCCGTGATCTATACCCGACTGATGTAGAGTTTGGACCCATCTTCGCAGCTTGCCAGCAGGGCAATGGAGCTTCGGGCGAGTATCTATTACAGGATGGTTTCCTCCACCGCAGTATGGCCCTATACATTCCATCTTCATCCCTACGGGAGAAGATCATTTCTGAGGTCCATGGGGGAGGTTTAGCTGGTCATCGGGGACAGGCGCGTACTCACGCGATGTTGCGGGGCTGATTTTATTGGCCGACGATGAGAAGGGATACCAACGCTTTCATCAAGCGTTGCTACACTTGCCGCCAAGGGCCAACACACTAATGCAGGACTATACACCCCCTGGCCGATTTCGGAGCGGCCATGGCAGGACGTGTCGATGGATTTTATAATAGGGTTGCCCCGTACTTCTCTGGGTCACGATTCCATTCTTGTTGTGGTGGAATGGTTCTCCACAATGTCCCACTTCATCCCTTGCTCTCACACCACAAATGCGTCTCATGTTGCTTCCTTGTATTTTCGAGAGATTGTTCGTCTTCATGGGGTCCCTCGTAGCATCACTTCGGACAGAGACGTGCGATTTATAGAGCATTTCTGGCGTACACTCTGACGGCTTTTACGGACCGAGTTACAGTTTTCGACAACTTTTGACCCCCAGACGGATGGCCAGATTGAGGTGGTCAACCGTAGTGTGGGTGACCTATTACGGTGTCTGTCTTCCGAGCATCCCCGTAGGTGGGACATCGTGATCGCACAGACTGAGTTTGCCTTCAATAACGCTGTCAACCGTTCCACCGATTTTTCTCCGTTTCAGATTGTTTTGGGGAAATCTCCTTCTATGCCCATTGATCTCGCCGAGCTCCCGCCAACAGTGCCTATATGCCCTTTCGCTGAGGAGTTTGTCGCTCGTATGACGTCCGTACAGGCCGATGTGCGTACTCGATTACAGTCTATGTATACCTCTTATAAAGACGCTGTCGATGAGCACCGACGGTTTGTCTCCTTTCTTCCGGGTGATCTTGTCATAGTATATCTCCAGAAGGCCCGTCGCCAGGGCAAGGGTACTTAACTTGTTATGCGACGTTTTGGTTCTTTTTCGATTCTTAGGGCTTGTGGGCCGAATGCCTATGAGGTCGACTCCCTGAGGAGTTCCGTATGCACCGCACATTCAACGTGGCCAACCTTTCTCCATTCCGAGGCACTCATGCTCCACCCATTCCCCTTCCTTCGACCTCAGGCCACCCGATTCGTTCCCATGTCGATCGCATTGAGGGAATTCTCGCCTCTGAGTTTGTGCCTTCTTCATCCGGGGATTATACCCGATACTTAGTTCGTTGGGTTTGCCGTCTAGAGGCGGAAGATTCTTGGATCACCGAAGCCACCCTTCAGCACGTCGACCCCGATTTCTACTCCCAATACACGGTGTATATGGAGCCTTCTCAAGGGGGGGGGGGGGGGGAAGAGTGATGCAGGAGCATAGGACAAGGACATCCTTTTTATATTTCTTTTGTCTTGTTCTCTTTTTTTTACCCTTTTATGTCTTTAGTATATATAGCCTAAAGGCTCTCATTTGTATCACTTTTGCCCATTTGATAATGAGAGACTAGAGAGAGAAATAAAAGAACTCCCTAAATTTTCAAGTTGTTGTTGTGTAGTTAACTTCTTAATTTTACGCTTCCGCACCCTAATCTACATCAGGTTAATGAATGATTACCATAGCAAGCTGCCATTAAAGAGAGTGCATGCATGGAGTGCCCATAATCCGACTCTTAGGAATGCGAGGGGGAGGCAGCTTTGTTCCCTTGGAGCTGTTGACAAATTTTCTGATGAAGAAGAGGAGGGCCCGGAGTTGGATGTTTCCAGCGGCGATCCCAACCGCTTACACCACGTTTTGAGACTTCTCGAAAAGTGTCGATAGCTTCTCCAATCAATATAATGTCATTAGTGTTTCAAGAAACACTTATCGCATTATTATTGTTTCTTATACTTAAAATTATGAGAATATTTTTATGGTTCATCCCTTCGTGTGGATACTGCAAGAGGTCTTGCTATTTGTGAGATTTGTTGTGATACTTGGTGGAGAGTTCATGATTGAAATAATGTTTGGAAATTCAAGATCATAAAATTTCGAAAAGTTACAGTTTAAGGTATCTGGTCAAACCTTCTTGTAATTTTGTGCCATAGAAGTCGTGGTTTTTTATTGTAAAAGATTATGAGTAGATAATTTTTCTCACTGCGTTATTTTGTCATAATTTTTCATGAGTTCCTCAAATCTCTCCTGGTACGCAGCTACCACCCCCACTTGCTGCATATACTTGTTGAATTCACCCAAAATGTTCTCATATCCCCCTTCACCGGTGTCATAGACTGATTGATGCCACTGATAAAGGGGCGGTAACTCATATCAAGGGAGGGTACTTCTGGGTTAGGATTGATTGTAAAGAACCTTTGACCTCTTTTTGATCCACCCTCAAGCATGCTCCCCAATGAACTTGGGAAAATTCTACCTTGGGTATTTTTTAGCTCCCCAAGAAATTCCCCCTCCTTGAGTCTGCTTCCGTTCACCAACACAGTTTCAGGTTGAATACCAAATATGGGCACACACAATCTCCTTTCTACTTAAATCTCCACTTCTTTTTTTCCTACTTGTCAATCTTACCGCCCATCTTCTTGAACTGGTTAGAGATGTTAAACATCATCCATTCAAGCCTGTTGTGAAACTTTTCATGTATTTCATCGCTTTTTTATGTATTTATTTTGATAGGGCTTCAATTTCTTTTTCGAATTGCACCCAAGGAGTTTAATACACGGTTGGTTGTGTTGTTGTGTTTTCATAGGAACTTGCTACTTTGATACCAATAATGCCATGCTCTCTTGAGAAATGACACCGGGTTCAATTGAGAATGGGGTAAAGAGAGAATGCCTGGGGATTTAGAGGAGACGAGAGAGATCCTTTAATTACTAGTAATGTTGATAACAACTACTATACACCAATTTGTCATTTTATACATCAAATCATGTTGCAACTTGCTGCCAATCAGTTACAATTATTTGTAAATGAATTTGCCGCCAACTCCTCCCGTAACGAACTCATAGAATTAACATATAATTACAGTTAGCTCTTAATGCACTGTAATGCACACATATCTGTCCACTCTGCATTTATTTGAAATGCCATTATTTCATTCATCTCCTTCATTTAAATTCGCAACTGTACCTCCCCGGCCCTTCCTCCCTTCTTTGATCTGACAAAGTGAATCACAGGTTGCATGTGTCTTGATGTTTAATCTTCAGCTAGATGATTTCCCAGTGGACACACATGTGAGTATACTATTTTAAAATCAATTTGCACTATAAAAAAAAAAGCATTCTATATTGAAGCATTTTATACAGGTTTTTCAGATTGCAAAGGCCATTGGTTGGGTTCCAGCAGTGTCCGACAGGAAAAAGACCTATCTTCATCTTAATCGGAGGATTCCCAATGAACTAAAATTTGACCTCAACTGTCTTTTGTTTAGCCATGGTAAGCTCTGTCAAAATTGCACCAATAAAGGTAGTAAGCGGCCCAAAAAAGTTTCCATCGATGACTCATGCCCTTTGCTGAGTTACTGTAAAAACTCTAATTGACAATGAAATGATGAGATTAGTTAATGGATTTCATTTTAGATTCCAAATGTTATTATGATTTCTCTCTAAAGTTTTATTATTATTATTATTATTATTATTATTATTATTATTATTATTATTATTATTATTATTATTATTATATTTAAATTCCTTTGGCGGTGGGAATTGTACATAGGATTAAAGAAACGACTAGTGGATATGTATGGGAATCTTGGATCCATCCGCAGATTTTGGAAGTATATTTACTTAAAGGTAATTGGTAAGTTAATCCACCGAAATGGGACATTGTACAAATGTATATGTAGAGTATCCACTTTAATGCTACGATTATATCGTTGATTCCTAAGAAAGGAGGAGCTACAAATATTCGGGGTTTTAGACTGCCCAATTTGGTGGTGAGCGTGTATAAGCTGATTGCGAATTGTTAGCTCAAAGACTAGGGGGTGATTGATTCTTTTGTATCAGATTCTCAAAATGCTTTTGTTGTAGACAAATTCTTGATGTGGTGTTAGTAGTCAATGAGTGTGTGGAGGTGAGGTTGAGGGAAGCAGTTATCGGGGTGGTTTGTAAGTTGGATATCGAGAAGGCTTACGATCATGTTAGCTAGGGAGTTCCTGTGGAGTTCTTGCTTTACGTTATTCATAAGATGGATTTTTGGATAAGATGGAGGCAGTGGATCAGGCATTACATTTCATTCATTAGGTTTTCGGTGATGGTGAATGGAACCTCAGTTTTTTTTTAGCATCTCCATGGGGATTCGTCAGAGACCCTTTGTCTCATTTTCCTATAATTTTGGTGATGGAAGCATTTAGTGTGTCGAGGCGAGGTTGAGGGAAGTGGTTCTCAGGGTGATTTGTAAGTTGGACATTGATATGGCTTACGATCATGTCAACTGGGAGTTCTTGCTTTACGTTATTCAAAAGATGGATTTTTGGGTAAGATGGAGGCAATGGGTTAGGCATTACATTTCATCCGTTAGGTTTTCGGCGATGGTGAATGGAACCCCAGACGATTTTTTTAGCATCTCCAAAGGAATTCGTGAGACTATCAAATTTCTTTTTGATTTTGGTGATGGAAGCATTGAGTAAGTTTATAGAGAAGGCGGTAGCAGGTGGAGGCTTTTTTTTGGGGGGGTGGGGGTGGAGGCGGTGCAACCAATGTTTAAAAAGGCGTTTGAGGCTTACGCCTCGAGGCGAGGCGGGCAAAAAATGCCTTGAGGCTTAAGCCTCAGGGTTGAATTTGAGGCTTACGCCTCGATGCGCCTTACGCCCTTTTGCTGAGGCGCGGGAAAAAAAAAAAACTATTTTTCTTCTTTCATCACTAAGTCTGTTTTCTTAAAAGGTTAAAGTTCTTCATTTTTCTAAAATTGCACTTAACTTAAAAAAAATGTTGTTTTTAATCTACTAACTCTTAATTTTTTATATCTTAAACTGCACTTAACTTATACTATTTACTATTGTAACTTGATAGAAATTTTTAAAAAATAACCAATATGTTAATGAAACTTAAAAAACTGATTTTGTCAATTTGATTTTGTTTGAAATAAATGTACTAAATTAACTTCAATATGGCTTTTTTTTAAAAGGTTTCTGTTTTTTGGTTTTCAACTTAGATTAATATGTTTTCTTTAACTAAACTGAATATATTTTAAAGGTTGCGTTTTTTTTAATAAACTTAGGTTGATATGTTTTATTTTTTTTTTCAAATAAAATTGCTGTTTTTTTTTTTAATCTTAGCTTGAAAATCGATATTTTTTTAATAAATTTGCTTGTTAAGTTGCATTGATTAATTTATTGTCATATTATAAAATAACCAATATGTGAATGAAGCTAAAAAAATGATTTTGCCAATATGAGTTTGCATTGACTAATTTATTGTCATATTGTAAAATAACCAATATGTTGAAATTGATTTTCTCAAATTACTTTTTTTTTAAAAAAGTTATCTTGGGGGAACAAAAAAATGTCAAACTACGTGAGAAAGTCCTCAAGGATGCTTTTTTTGTAGTCTTATTTTATGTTTCTTTGTTATTTTATTTTTATGGCTTTATTAGTATTTTTTCAATATTATTTTGCTCTTTTTTTTTCTTCATTTTGGTGAGGCTTACGCCTCGCCTTGCCGCAACTAAAACGCCTCGCTTCGCCTTTCGCCTTTTTAAACATTGCCTATATGGAGGGGCTTGTTTGAGTGTTGGGTTGTAGGGTAGGGGAATCGTCAACGACATACTAGGGTTGCCTCTTGGAGCGGGCTAAAAGGCGAGGTCTATTTAGTGCTGGAGAGGGTGGAAAGGAAGTTGGCTGGTTGGAGAGGGGCTTATTTGTTGAAAGGTGGGGAGCTGATGCTAATCAAGAGTACTTTATTTATTCTTAAAACTTATATCATGTTGATTTTGCCTATGCCTGCATCGATTCGCTAGAGGCTAGAAAAATGTATATTGAACTTCGTATGGAAAGGATGTGGGTAAGAAAGATAGAGGGTATGTGATTTATCCATGTATATTCTCTAATCGTGCCTTTCCGTAGATGTAGCCAAATTGATGAACCACGTATATCTTGGTGTTCTTGTTGTTGTCTTCCTTGTTTTACATCTTTATGTGCTTGTATATCATTACCATTTTATCTTGATTATATCCAGGGTCATGGTTGATTGGAGGTTGTCCCAACAAATTGGATATCGAGACACAACAATTGGTATTAGAGCTTTTGGTGTGCGCAAGGTGTTTGTAAAAAAATTGGAATGAGAATTTGGTGTCAAACCACCCGTGCTTGGATTTTTTGGGCGATTTCATTCAACTATGAAAGAGGATATTGCTTCACAAGTTTAAGTGTAAGGGATTTAATGGTAATAGTTGCTTCGTTCTTGCTGATTATAGTGGATGTCATTCTTATTCAATATAAATCGTGTAACGAGGTTGATAGAAGAATGGGAGCTGGATAAAGATGGAGGGGATGTGATTGCTAGCTCGAAATATAATTGAAAACAGTGTGATAGCCACCTGCAAGGTCTATTGGTTACGGTTTGATTTTCACATGGAAAGAAATTAATTGTCGGGATGTTGTCATAACAAGTCTACATCCAAGGACAATGGGCATTGCTACGTGTGGAGGGAAATGAGTCGTTCTTTGGTTTGATATTTGAAACAAGAATGGTGGTAGCTCGTGAAGTACCTTAAGATGGTTAGTGGTATATGCTAAACATTATCACAATCTTCAAAAGTGATGAATTCAAAGGACAATGGTGCTCGATTGTAGATGGAGTTCATGGTGAGAGGAATCTTGCTAACGAAGGTGTGGGGTCGAGGTCCCTCTTCGGAATCAATGGGCATATTCAAGTGGTTTCAGCTACAGTTAGGCATTTAGAATAATTTTGTACCAACATTAAAACTGATTCTACATATAGGCGTTCAACACAGGGTTAATGCCTAAATGTAGCTAATGTTGAATAAATAATTTTGTACCCACTTCAGAAGATGGACAAGACGAGCAGTTACAAATTACAAGGTGCAATGGGTATATTTGAAAGAGGAGATGCATACTCCAAGGGCAATTTTCATAGATTTAATTGGGTCTTTCAAGAAGCATTGAACGGTATACGAATAGGTGTAGCTGGTATAAGAAAGATCAATGGTGGTTCTATTGGTTGGCATGCCAAATGAGGAGATTTGGATGGGAGAATTTTTTCTCATCACATGGAGTCTCGGTAATGTGGTTTGCGGTATTTCTGGCTAAGGTAGAGATTTGTGGAGTTTGGCTTAAAAGTCTCAAACCCATGTTTTCTGATGTAAATCTTCAAATATGGAAGCGTTATTACTGCACTACACAACAACTATTACCTACACAACAACAACAAATAATTAAATGAAAGAAATTGCTTTCTCTCTCTCAATTCTCAGTATTCAACAAATAATTAAACCAAAGAAATGGTTGGGCATTAATGAGTGGGAAAAAGGGAAAATAGGGTTAAAAAGAGGGGTGGGGCTGGGTTTCTTGGATTTTCTTGAAGATGGGGGTTGGGTTGTTATTTGTGGGCAAAAAAAAGGGTGGGAGGACAAACCTTAGAAGTGGGCTGCCCTAGGGGTAAGAGGAAGGCTGTTCGGGTAAAAAAATTTAGGTTTGGGAGGTGTTGGGCTAGATCGGGAAGGGGGGGGACTAGACTGGAGGGTGGGTGAAGGTTTGGGACTCGTCTGGCCGGGAAAAAGGGGTTGCAGGTACTAGGGGTTGTTTTGGGTTAAAAGATGGGCTAGGTTTTGGTTTTGGTCGGCCAATATGGGTCGTCGGTGTAATAAGGCCCTGTTTGAGTAGTTCTGGTTCATATCGGATGAAAAACAGGCTGGTTTAGACCTGTTCGGCAGTCTGCCCTGTTTGGCAGGAGGTTTTAACCTTTCAGGTGTATTTTCGACCAGTAGGGGAAGGGGGGAAGCTAGATCGGGGGTTGGATGATGTGGTCGAAGGGCTAGAGAGGTGCTGGGGGCTGTTTTGGGGGGTTTGGGGTTATGTCGGTGCCGGAAAAGAGCCCTGAGGGCGGGACAGTGGTCGGCGGCAGTAGAGGAGGGAGTGAGGGCTGTTGAGGTGTTTGGCAGCTGGGGAAGGGCTTGATTAGGGTTAGGTTTTGTTGGTTCTTGGTTAGGGTTTGTAGGTTCTTGATTTCTTGAGGGTTAGGTTTTCAATTTTGGGGTGGGTTTCTTGGTTAAGGTTTGCAAGTTCTTTGGGATTAGGGGCGGTTGTGTGGCGGCAGGAGGTGGAGATGGAGGATGGTGATGGTGGAGATGGGGGTGGAGGAGCTAAAAGAGTTGGTATCTCCTATTTTAGTGGTGATGGAATTTAGGGTTTTCATTCACCCGATTCTCTTTTGGGCATTTATCAATCTTTCGATTGAAGGGTTTCCGGAGTTAGAATCTCCACTCGTGACACCCTGACAAACACCAAGAATAAACCGAGCTCTGATACCAATTTGATGTAAATCTTCAAATGCGGAAGCGTTATTACTACATTACACAACAACTATTACACAACAACAACGACAAAAAATAATTTAACTAAAGAAATGGATTTCTTTCTCTCTCTATTCTCAATTCTCAATATTCAAGGTTAAGTACAAATGAGGGCCAAGGAGCCTATTTATAGGAAGAGTTAGCTTGCTAATCAAACTAATACCCAAAATGACCAAAAAGGACGATTAATAACAAAAAATGACTCATTAGTCCCAAACATACTTGGAAACTAATTAAACACAAAAAATAAAGGAAAATTACAATTAAACCCTAAACTAAAAATAGGAAATAAAAGGAATAAAAGATAGTCTTCTCTCGGAGGCACGACCATGTGCCACATGTCGCTACATATCCCATACACATCATTTTCTGTCCAAGGGTGCAGGCAGCTTCGCTGCAGTGATGGGGCGCTTCGCTGTAGCAAAGCCGATAGTGCATTTAAGTAGGGTTTTCTGGATTAACATCTTAGACCAACGAAGGGCTTGGTTCGCTGCAGAAAACGGGCCCAAATTTGCATGAAATGGTTTTGTTAGTGGGGGTTTTGCCACAAATATATTTCACCTGTAGAAGGAACTTTATGAGGGTTTAAACCCTAAGTATTTACTGTTCAATTTGAGAGCTAGAGAGTGAGAGAGAGTCTTCTTCGAAGGTGAGGATATGGGGTGAAGGAGTTTCCCTCCCACCCATGGGTATTTCTCAAATGTGGAATATGTGGAGACCCATGGCTGGAGACGTGTGGAACCCGATTTTTAGGCGGAAATTTAATGATTGGGAGCTTGAGGTGGTGGATGAGTTTCTAGGGTTAATGGAGGGGATGAACTACCCGCGCGGTGGCAGGGTTGAGTTATAGTGGAGGGAGACGTAGGGGTGTTTCTCAGATAGTTCTTTCTACGCATCGTTGGAGAATGCTCACTCAAGTGCTTTCCCTTGGAAAGTAGTGTGGTTTACTTTTGCCTCGCCAAAAGTGGCGTTTTTTGTATGGACTGCCGCTAGAGGAGCCATATTGACGATTGATAATTTGCGACGGCAGTGAAAGATGTTGGCGGATTATTGTTGCCTTTGTAAGAACGACGGAGAGCCTTCGTTGTGAGTTTTATAGGAGGTTATGGGGTGTGTTTCTTCCTCTTTTCGGGTTGTGATGGGTGATGTCTAAGCGTGGAGATTTTTCAAACTGCACGGAAGGATGTCACAATGAGAATACCCAAGCGAATGGTATGTGATGCAGCACTGTTGTGTCTTATGTGACCAGTGTGGAGAAAGTGCAGCAATAGCAGAAAATTTCGATGACGTAGAGTCATCGGTTCAAAGGCTCTTTGCTTTTTTTTTTTTTTAAGCTTGAAGAGGGCTACCCCACTCCTGTTTTGCCCCTCGTAGAGTTTTTGGATAGTTTACGGTTAGGGGATTAATATGGCTCACCCCACTTTATGTGCACCGCTTGGGTTAGTGTTATTTGTGGGTATTGACACTCATTCTGTGTTTTTGAGTTTACTTTTTATTTTGGTATACTTCCTGTATACGGGTTCTGCCCCTTTGGTGTTACTGTTATATTTTTAAATAAAATATATTTCTATATTGGAAATCATTCATAACATATGATATAGAATATATATCTTTTCAAACAATCAAAATATTTCCATATTCCCTCTTCCACCTTTGAAAGGTTTTCTAAACATAACTTGATTTTCAAGGTAAAGCCCTCCGTTTTTAGCAGAATAATTTTGTACCAACCCTAAAACTGATGTTTCTTTCGTGAGCTGCTTTCATACTGAGAGAATAAAACATTAGCTATTTTTACTACAAATTTTTGGAAGTATGAGGAGCAGAATTGCTGATGACCAGTTCAAGATGCAATTATGTTCTTAGTTATTACATTTGTTACTTAAATAAATCATGTCTTCGTTACATACGAGAATGTTTATATAATTTGCCAATGGTATTATACCATATCTAATAGTATTGTTATTGTTAATGCCACTTAAAGACTTAATTTTGTTAACTTTTTATTTTATTTTATTAATTAATTACAATTTTACAAGTTTGTACCATGGATGGGTATTCTGGTCTTTATACGAATTTACAGATCCAAGATCAGCCTTTGTTTGGTGCCTGTGAACCTGTTCTGATATGCAGCTAAACAAAGCGATATAATTCATTATAAAGAAGGAAAGGTCTATACCTACCAAGTTTTGTATCCCTACATTATTAAAATGTTGTACCCCAAGTGTAAGTAAAATCATTTAATGCATTTAAAATACAAACTTGATAAAAAAAAAAAAAAAAACTTGGTACGCATAGCATTATTCAATAAAGAATTATACTTGATCCCACCGTTACGGATACTGAAACATCCAATCATGCGTATTTTGAATGTTCTGTCCCTAAAACCAAAAAAATGTTACTTGTTCATTTGCGTGATAAGGACAAGAATTGACATTTGGTTGAAGTTCTAGAAATTACCCATAATTGGCGCTACCTATTAGTTTCTTATTTATCCCAAATTTTTCGAAGGGATGCAGCCCAACAAGTCAACTTGAACTAATGGCCCACACAATAACTTTGCTAGTTTATAGAAGTTGATGGCTAAATTTAGCTGTTAATTATCATTTTGGGTATCAACTATGATATTATCAGATCATCCTCTATATTTAAGTTCCTCTACATTTGATTTTACTCGTGAGTACATCTATAAATCACAGATGCATTTTTAAGTTCAAAAGTGGTAGCACATTGATCAATATAATGCTACTGCACCGTATGATTCATTGATAGAACTTACAAATATCCCTTTGATGTGGAAAAGTTTCACCCGTATTGCTCAACACTTTCGTATGTTTCTTATTTTAAGCCTTCTTGATTATATATTAAATTGGCCCATTTGTTTCATTAGAAAATGAAGCGCAAGGTCATGTTCTATCATATATAGGACATTGATTTTCAGGTTTATAAATCTAGTCCCTATAGTACAATAACATTTATTTGTGTGGCTCCTTTAGATTTAGGAGTACACAAAACAGATAGTTTTATTTGTTTTAGTTAAAGAGGTATTTATATTTATACCCTTACTCATACTTATTTAAAACTCATTCATTTATGTTAGAATATTAATTAAAATATCCTTATTGGGGTAGATCAGCTTAACTATAAATAGTAGCAGCTTCACTAAAGGAGGGTTGCTAGATGGGATTTTTATCCTCACTCTTTTCGGTACAATGGTTTCATTTCATTTACTATAGCTTAATGACTTTTCTTTTGTTCCGCCTTCTAATTAATAAAGTAGTTCATTGCAATTTCATGAAAGATTTGTTTGAACGGTCCATTAGGAATTTTTAATCAAAATGGAATTTTTTGGAGATCTAAAAATAGACAAAACTCTGCATCTATATTCCCTATATTAAATTCTATATGGATGTTTTATTTGCCTAGTTTCACACAGAATAATTCACTCTTCTGTTCAAACTTGACAAGTCTCAGATTGAGCTTTATTACCTCTCCCACATGCTTAGGAGAGCTGCAGAAGATTTGGATGTTCATATAGACCTGTTTGGCTAGTGATAATGTTGGGTGGATTCTAATTCTATTGCAATATTTTTGGGAAAATACAAGATTAATGATAATTGAATTAATAGTTAAAAGGAAGGCAATAACATACATTATATGGCACGAGAAAGAAATCCTCTACATAATTAGAGTTATTCTATGCGTAGCGGGGAGATCCCCAACTGAAGTGGTCGCACACTCCAATTTTAAACCTCATTCCTAAACTGCTGCATTAACTTTCTTTAAAAAGAAAAAAAGAAAGAAAGAAAAGGAAACATTTTCTCTCTCCCTCCAACTAAAAATATGTATTCCGTCCTAAGGAGAACCCATCATTGCATCCATCTCCTTTCATTAAACCATGCTGGAAATTATTACCAGCGACACGTCGTCGACCACAAACTGCTGCATTAACCTTCCTAATAAAAAAAATATTCTCTCTCCACCAACTAACTTCGTTTATTCCATTCGAAGACGATAACCCACTGCGCCCATCTCCTTTCATCAACCATGCTGGATATTATTACCGGCAATTCGTCGGTGGCTGGCTTCATCAAAAGTACAAAACTTGTCACATGACACACGGGGATCCCGTTCCAGCATTCAACTCTGAATTTGTTGAAACACTTAATAATTTAGGTTCCATTGTGAAGCTTTATGAACCCTAAAAATATAAATTAAACTTTCATATTTACAATTACAACCTATAATTGAATTAATAGTTAAAAGGAAGGCAATAACATACATTATTAAGAATGGAGGCAGAAACGAATTGAAATGCAATAGAAGAGGTTCCAATGTGGTCGCTGGCGGCTTGTTGGTAATAATCTTGGGCATTGGAGAACAGAAGAACTTCGAATGTGGTCGCCGATGAGTCTTTGGTAATAATTTTCAGCGTGGTTGGAGGAAATCAGATGCGGGTTCTCTTAAAATGGAATACTTGAAGGGAGAGATTTTTTTTTAAAATTTATTTATTTATAAAAAAGTTAATGCGCTAATTTGGGATGGGTTTGAAATCGGAGAGTGCCTAGCATGTCAATTTGCGGAGTTCAAATTTGGGAACTCACTTGAAAGTGGGTCCGTGATCCTTTCACCTAATTGATTGAAACATTAAAATAATAAATAAGTAGTTGTAGTGGGTTCTACTGCTTTAATTATTTCAACCAATCATGTGAGAGGATCACTATTATCCATTTTGAAAGCGAGTCTCCAAATTTGAACTTTGGATATGAGAGATCTTCTTGATACGAATAGAATAACTCTAGTAATTAAATCACTTATTAGTATGTGAACAAGTGGTGAATTATGATTCCATTCAAAATTGGGGAATCCTTAAATAAGTTTTTTTTTTAATAGACAAATGGATCAATTACTCCATCCTAATGCAATAGTCGTGGTTTACAATTTAGTTAGTCTCAAGTTAATAGTCCTGTTTCTAAAAATAGTAGATAAAATCAGGTGAGATTATTAAGTTACCCATCTGAATAATACCCATAATAAAACAATCATTCAAGTGCATGTTTTGTATTCAAAGGCATTTTTCATTTTTTAGGAGGATAAATTTGGAAAGTAAGAACTTTTCTTAAATGTTTTGACTTTCAATCTGTGTGGCTATTAATTTGGTATTGAGTACATATTTTAAAGTTTCACTAAAATGGGATGAATTTTTGTCTTCCTATGTTATTTTTTTTTCCATATATGAATGAACCTAGCATTGGGTTTTCGTTCTAGCTAATAAGTTACTTATTAACCACACGGAGCATATGAATTTCTATTTTCCTATTTTGTTAAATGCTTCTCTTCAGCCTACAAAACAAATTAGATTCGGATACATCCTCAATAGTTTCTTTTCGAAATAGCTGAATGCATTTTAGCCCTTGTGATTTGGCTTACCTGTACTCAGATTCTGCAGGTGATTGTTAGAGAAGCCTTAAGTTGCCTGGTACTATTGATAGTTATGATTTAATGTTACTTGTCTGCAAATAAGCTCACAAAGTTGTTATTTGAATTAAAAATTGATCAAATAACAAATGTAATATTAAGCAACCTATTTAAGTTGTAAAGCTGCTGAAAATAAACTATTATAGTGTGGAGTTAGAATTACCCCTCTCTCTCTCTCTCTCTCTCTCTCCAAAAGAGAAATTGTATACGATAGTGCTAGGTTGTGTATTCTCTATTTGCTTGCAACTTGCTACAAATGAATCGAACTCGAATTTTTTGTTAAAATGATGGAAAGTGGAACCAAAGAAAACACAGTATAGAGATGTTCGTGGTCCGGTCCGATCCGGTTTTGAGGTATTTTTGGAATCGAATTGTATTAATCGGTCCTAGAAAATTATGGACCAAGACCGGATCGAAATAATCGATCTCGGTCCTATTCGGTTTTCAAGTGGTCCGTATTTGGGCTTGGTCCTATTCGGTCCATACCCATAAAAAACAACACTTTTTTTTAATTAAAAACAACACGTTTTTTTGTAAAGCAGCATTTAAAAAAAAACAGCACTTAAAAAAAAAGAACATTATTAAAAAAACAGCATTTTTATTTTATTAAAAACAGATCTTTTCTTTAAAAAGCAACACATGTTCTTTTTATAATTAAAAACAGACATTTTCTTTAAAAAACAACACTTTTTTTTTATAAAAAAAACAGCACTTCAATTTTACCATACCCATATAAAACAATTAATAATATCCATAAAAAATAACAAACACCCATAAAATAATGCGCTACGGATACAAAAGTATGTTCACCACATAATTAATACATTCATAACAAAGTATCATGTTTAATCAAAATATTACAAATTCAACACAAATTCTACAAAACTCTAATGCATCCATGCTGCAACGCGTTAAGCTTCTCCACTTGTAGCTCCCAACAACTCTACAAATCATTAAAAGCAAGATTATCAATAATAGCATTTAAATAATCAAATAAGATGAAATATCACAATATAACAATTTGTTACCCGAATCAAGTTACTCTAGTTATTGAATGTCGTCCAACGTATCTTAAATATTGACTGACTTTGTAATTTTTTGTTTTTCTTTTTAAATGGTGAACTATATTATTATTAGAGTTAGCATTATCAACCATGATTGTGAAAATACCTTCAATTCCCCAATTAATTAAACAATCCTCAACAATAATCCCAAGTTCCTCACCTTTATCACTTTTAACTTACAAAAGATAATTATTTTTTTGTGAAGCTTCCAATCCTTGTCAATAAAGTTGGCCGTAAGACATATAATTTATCTTTTGAATCAATGTTCATGTATCGGTTGTAAGACAAACCTTTTGCCCTTTCAATGCAACTTTTAACTTTTTTTTCAATTTTTTTTATAAAGATTGATGCAATCCCGCGCAATAATGGTACGACTCGGTATAATTAACATCGGTTGCGTGAGTGCCATGAATCTCCTAAAACCTTCATTATCAACAAATTTAAATGGAAGCTCATCAATCATTAACATTTTCGCAAGTTCTTGCCTCTAAGCTTCGGCATTAAATGGCATAGGTAAAAGATTTAAACTTGGACTATTTCCCCCTCATCTTTCTTTGGAATAAAATATATTTTTTGTTGTCCATTATTGTCGTCAACTAAAACATCCAAACACGCTTTTTGATACGCTCGACGCGAGGGAGTATGGTTTGATAAATTTAGTTCCATTTTTTCTAGCATGATGTGACACCCCGACTAATTAAATACCGAGTAGCTACTCCTTTATTAAATTAAATCAAAACGCCAAGTTGGCTCAGTTAATAGCATCACGGTCGAAAACATTTTAATTATTACTAACCACCTAGTATTTAAAAAGTAAGTTGCCAAATTTTAATTAAAGCCTGATTAACATGCAGTAAAAGATTTAACGCAAGAATAATAACACCATTCCCATAAATAGATAATAGAATAACCAACACATGATATAAATAAATCTGGAGGAAAACTCCTCATAACAAAATCCCACAACTGAAGTAAATAACGAAATACTGAATACTGAATGAATACATGCCAAAGTCTGAAAAACAGAAATGGAAATGTATCTAATAGAATTTGGGCAACATGCCCTACAACTGAGGAATACTGAGTATGGAATCCAAATGATATAAGCGTCTAAAAGCAAATCCCTGTAGCTTCCACAAGCAGCTACAGCTCGTCATCTGAGTAAGAATCCTATGCATGGTGTCCTTGTGGCTGGGCACCTAAAATGGTTTTACAAAAAATAGATTTGAAAGAAAACGGGTCAGAGCCCGAATGTGGAAATATTTTGAAAACCTGCAAGTGCTTTAAAAACATTTAAAACAGTATATGCAAAATACATGTTAGCTCGTCATCTGAGTAAGAATCCTATGCATGGTGTCCTTGTGGCTGGGCACCTAAAATGATTTTACAAAAAATAGATTTGAAAGCAAACGGGTCAGAGCCCGAATGCAGAGATATTTTGAAAACCTGCAAGTGCTTTAAAAACATTTAAAACAGTATATGCAAAATACATGTTAGGACGTGCTCTCACATAAAATACTCACCTCTCGTCTAACTGTGCACTCCTAACGTTACTGTACCCATTCATGTGTTATCTCATAACTAACTAAAGAGTTTCTAACACTTCTACTCGGTTCACGTTTCATTTCCAACCTTAACAATTAAATAGAGAGTTCTACTATAAATCTCGGATTCCCAATTATTAACAACCCATTTATTGATAAAAGTTCCCTTTTTATCTTTTCATAATATTACTATAACTACTCACAATTTAACATAGTAAATTCCTTCTCATTAAACCGTATATTTTCACATCCTAAATATACAATACAAGCACCCAAAGGCTAAGCTGCGGTGCACACATACTCTGCTATCCATCCCGGTACATCACGTACATAAGGATCACGCATTCCGAATCTCTCAGGAATCGTTCAGATAACAACATCACAAATAGTGGAGGCGAACACAGTCACCATCACATGGGTCACGCACATACCTACGCTCCCATGATCAGCAAACTTATTAACATCCCAATAAGTCCTTCAATGACCTATGTTCATCGAGGTAACCAATCTAAATCCGGGCAACACAAGGATAAGAAGGCCCTAAGCGAACGTAAACCTCCCGTGATAGCAAGTATGGTAGGTATGTCATACACATAAAATTATATACTAAGCATTCACACATCTTAGATATCTCGATACTAATAAAGGTATACTCTACATCTTTATACCATTATTTCAATGTCATATATTTCAAGTATCCCGATAATATAGAATTTAAATTGCCGACACGTCTCACGTCGTAGTTTCTTAAACTTAAAACCTATCTCAAATAGACTATTAAGTTCCCATTATTCCCGCATATAACATCTTTATACCTAAGGTTTTTACTTCTGCTCCAAACCTTATTTCATCAAATTATTCAAATTTGCACTATTAACCCAAATATTATCTCACATAACGAATTTCATTAAATTAGAATAATTCTCAAATTGAATTCCAACTGAGGTCCAACCTCATAATCATGTCTACTGGTCTTCCTTAAGGTTAAGGGTATTCACAAGGTCTCCAATAATATCATTCAAGGATTAACACCATTAAAATTTAATTAAGGAAAATCTTTACTCATTTTGGGAAGGTCGATCGATCGACCTTTACCTTCGATCGATCGATGGTGGTCGATCGATCGACTGAAGGACATCGATCGATCGAACGCACCAGGTCTGGTTACGATCTGCTTCGTTTTGCAGTTACCAATTCGTCCCAAAACACCATTTTTAAGCATGAAACTCTAAGACAAGGTTACAATAACATCATACTATCATCCTACAACAATATTAACATTCTAAATCCCATAATTCATCATTTAAAGGCTTTGTTTAGATCAAAACTACATAAAGATTTCCAGATTTCTTCCTCATTCAAGAACATCAATAAACTACTTCTAAATTCCATTTTTAGATCATCAATGGTTCTGTTTAGAACATAAATTTCGTCCAGAATCTTACTACATGTAATCCTTAACATAATTCTAAGCTTTTAACTTCCAATTTATGGGTCTAAATCATCTCCCAAGATTAATTTCGAAAATTCCTAAACATGGAAAAGCATAGCTTGAATCAAATGAGTTTAAACCACTTGCCTTAATCTTTCTCTGAATTTGGTCTTGAATCTTGAAAGCTAAGTTGTTCACCCTCTCTCTTTCTGCAGAATTCTCTTCCTTCTCTCTCTCTTTCTCAAGTTCTTCCCAAGGTTGATGACAATGGAGTTGTGGTTGGTTTTTGGAAAAATTGGAATAATAACTCAACTTCTCCCGTAGCCCATTTAGTCCCTTAGTGTGGTTAGTGGGTTAGTGGGTAAAAGAAGAAGTCAGATTTCTATTTCCAATTTTCGTCACTTTTAATTCCCAAATTTCTGAAATTACCAAAATGCCCCTATAAGTTACCGGTATGGCCCAAAAATGCCCCGGGACCCAAACTTAACCCCCGGCTAGTGTTTTCTGACTATCTCGACCCTTCCGAACGCGTTGGCGCACTCAAAACGACCATACGGTTAATGGGACTAAAATTCACTTTTTAATTAAAATAATAAAATACCATGACGCGGCGGTCACACGCGTCTCAACAAAATTCCCAAATTGCCGTATAAAAATCTCACGACAATTTCAAAGTTACCAATATTCATATAATTCCAAGTATGCACATTATAATTAAATACTAACTCACATCTCGTTAATATTTTTATCCGGATTAATTTCCAATTAATAAACATTTAATTCAATTAATCCCCAAAATAAATATCACAGAAATACGGGGTATTACACATGATAAACATACGCAATACCAATAGTTATATGATGCCCTAGGTTTTTTTATCATTGTTCTTAGTGAAATGATCCCATACCGTGTACCCGTTTTCCTTATTTTTTTGTAATGATGTAGGCGGTTCGGCATCAAGGTCAATTGGTCCATGCACGGTTGCATTAAACACAACAACCTTGAGAGTCTTTTGAAAATTTCAAATAAATCAATCTTTGTTCACGAAATACACATACAAAAAATATATCTTTGAAAATGCAAGTGTGTAAACTCTGTATCTCTTTCTCTATAAATTTGGGTAGAGTTTGGGCTCTCAAAATGATTTTCTCGGATTAAAAAAATGAGACCCAAAGACTCATATTTATAGAGATATAAAGTGTGGTTTGATTAGTTAAAAAAGATAGCACAAGGATTGACATAAAACGTTTTTAGCCTTAGATAAAATCTAATCGAATGGACAAGAAAGAAACACAAACAAACCCATTAAAAACAAGACACGAGTTATGCAAGCTATTACACAATAAACCAAACACGTGAGTTACCATTTTGTAAAATGATAGCGTTTAAAGTAAGTGGGTGCCAGCTGTATCAAACAAATCTCAAAGTTGTTAAAAGAATATTATCATTTTAAAAAACGTCATTGTTTGGGAAAGAATATAAAAAACAACTTTGGGTTTAGAGAGAAAATCGTGGGCAGTAATAAGTGGTTTCGAAATAAACAAGCGACAACTGTAATCCACTAACAAATGTTACCATTGGAGAAATGAAACTATGTCGTTTACAAATTGTCAAACCCAAGATAATATCGTACTAGAAGATTAGAATACCAAAAACTAATATAAAAATATTTTAAATGAGTGGTCAAAACTGCAGAAAAGAGAGGAGCACGCAAGAAGGTATAAAGGCATAGCATGCAAGGTCAAATCGGAGCCATGTGAAATCGGCAGGCTCATCTCTACACACCATTACACATGTAATTACATATAACATACATGGAATGCAAGAAGAAAAACATGGCACAACATAAAATTTATATATACAATCATATATTAATACGAACGAAAAAAATTATTTTTAACTTCAAAATTTAATTATGAAAATTTATTTTTAAAATATCTAATCACATTAATAAAAATAAAATTAATTTTAAACAGTTCTAAAAATTCATTTTAATTGAAACACACAAACCATGATGACATGCAGTGTCAATTGGTGTCCTATGTAAATAGTAAAAAATCTTATGAGCCAATAGAATAGGCGTGAGACTACCTGAGTATGGCTGAATTTTGAATTTGATGTAGACTTGAGTAGAGAGCTTAGAGAGTTTGGCATAAGCATATAGACGCGATATAATTATAAATAAAATATTGTCAAAATTTAAGTCCAACTAGATGAAGGCCTATATAGCTACAACGCAGAAAATAAACCCTATGAGTGCTCTATATAGGTACCTTCGAACTCCTCCATTGGACTAATTTTGACAAAACCCTCGAGTACATCAAGTGATATACTAAGGTAAAAAATCCTAGAATGTCCTATACAAAAGTGTTTCTAACTACCCACTCATCCAATAAAATAAAAGACTCAACTCATGACGACCGACGAGGAAATCTGCAAAATAATAAATACACTTTATGTCGAGAAATCAAGTTAGTAACATTTGCTCTACCAAAATATTAAAATGCAGAGATAAATGCATACGAGAAAATAAGTCAAAATACTATGCATGAAATAATATCAACACATTAATTCTAAATATGTACTCAACTCTCCCTCATTTTGACTAAATTAGACAATGGTAAGAGAAAATAATGAATGTTTATAAACTGCAAAATAAACGCCTCTTACATTAAATATGGCATTAAGTGATATCGTTATTACTAGATATCTTTATCCTAAAACCTCAGAGATCTAGTAATCAGGATGCATAATAAACACAAGATAGTTTTCAAGTACAATCTCTCCAATCATATGTGGAAGTTATTTCTAAACAGGATTTTTTGAAAGAGGCAGAAAGTATATCAGCAAGTTGAAAATCACAAGCAATATTAGGAACTACCCAATTCATTTGGAGTTTTTGGAGCACTAAACTGGTAAGAATATCCATTAGTCTCACAATACTTGATAACTCCAGTTTTATTAAACTCACCTCCCCCATCATTGAATAAATCTAACGGTTTGGTGGTTTTTAAGTCCGTAACCTTCTCATGAGGAGACTTAATGATTTCCTCAACTTTGCATGCATCATAAACAATTGTTGGGCATTTCTTTAATTTTTAAAAATCCACTTGAGGTCTCAAATCACAAGTCCCAATCCAAATAGGCAAAATTTTCAAAGGTTTTTATGCCTTTCAAAATCTAGGATATAATTTTTCTTTAGAAAAGATTTTCTTATTGATATGAGGCCTAGACTTATTGAAGAAATGATTCCGATTATTATTAGTGCACTGCCTAAGAAAATTAGTAAATCGCATCACTTTATGGGTATGGCCTTTAAAGTGAGTACCTTTCTTGCGATTACTAAGGCATTCCCAGTTTTTGTGACCAAAAAATCACAAAAACTGCAATACCAATTAACAACAGGTTGTTTAACCTAAGAAATGGACTTTCTAAACTTATAGACACTTAAGTCATGTTTAGTAGTCACATTTGTCCTTTTAGGGGGTGGACTGTACTTGGGAGAATCATCATATATTACAGGAGGATAATTGTGATCAAATCCAGTTGTAGAAGTACTCTAATTCAAAATCTGTTTTCCTTTATCAACTATGGAACTACTTAGATTTGGTTTGACTTGCCCTAACAAATATAGTTGGTCTAATACAAGGATTGTTTTGAAAATTTTCTTTATAACCCAGTCCTTTTGTATTAAAATCATATTTCTGAGAGTCCAAAAGTTTATCCAAATCAAAATCTTTTTTCGATTTTTCTAAGTCTATTTCTCTAATCCTTATAAAAGCATCGACACACATTTCTTTAGATTTTTCAAGATCAACCAATGTGGCCTTATATTTTTGTTCAAAAATAGTAACATTTTCTTTAAATCAGAGATTTCATTTTCAAAATCCGATTTTTATTTTTCAAAATCACTTATTTCTTTTTCAAAATTTGTGTCCAGTTTGCTTAACTATCCCATATTGATTTTATAAGGACTCACTAAGCAATTTAACCAAATTCAATAATTCTTGTCTATTTTGCAATGTTCTGACATATAGTTACGAGTAATCATCATAGCCAACAAAGTTTTCATTATCATTAGTGTCCGTGTGAGAAGTGTTGCTATCATCAGATTTAGTATCATACACAACACGTTTTGCATCAAATGGAGAAGTTAATTCCAGCATAGAATATTGTTTAGCCAACAAAGACTTAATAGCATCAATCAAATCAAGTACATCATCAGTTTCACATTCATCTTCAGAATCAGTCATTCCTGCTAAGTACACGTCTCCGTAACAGTCATAAACTTCTCCAAAAAATGCAAGACATTTTGATTCAGAATCTCCTTGGTCAGCTTCAGATTCAGAACCAGAGAAGTCATCCCAATTTTCAGTAATGAGAGCCTTATATGTTTTAGAATGATTGGACTGCGGCTTAGACCTACACTCATTAATAAAGTGTTCGAGTTTCCCACAATTGTGATAAGCCAATATAGATTTATCAGTTTTACTACTTCTACTATCATAATCAGAAGTCTGCTTTGAATTTATGTTATGGTGCCTGGTGAACAGACTTGATTGATTATTCACTTGTGTACGTCTTTTAGCAGCAGCATTTCTGTGCTTCAAAAGTTTCTTAAATTGTGAAGACATAACAACAAGTTGATTATCAATCTTATCAATTTCATCCGAATCCACATCAGAGTAATCATTTGACTCAGATTGTTGTTTAACTACCTTATACTTATTTTTATTAGGACAAGAAGTTTTAAAAGTAACTTTAGAAGTATTGGTTAACTCATTCTTAGCATAAGATGTGAGAGTTTTCCTAAAGGCTGATTCAAGTTCCATAATTCTCAATTTTGAGCTAAGCAATTCTGGTGTGAGAGACAGATCATTAATCTCTCCTATGATGTATCGTTTATGGTCAAATATAGGAGCAAGGGACCTTAAAATTTTGGCACAAACTTCATTATCGGAATATTCTATATCATTCACATGTAGTTGGGTAATGATATCAGTCAAACACATATAAAAGTCATCAAAATGTTCATTATCTTTCATTACTAACATAATGTATTGTTGAACCAACATTTGCGTTTTACATTCCTTTACCCTAGCGTTACCATTGTGTGCTATTACTAAAGTATCCAAGGCATCCTTACTAGTAGTGCAATGACATATACGTTTTAATTCGGTTTCACTCACACTCATGAAAATTGTGTTTTTGCCCTTATTAGTGAAATTGCTTATCCTTTTCTGATCATCACTTAATTCAGATCTTCTAAGTTTTCTAAAAATAGTTCTACCTTTTGCTATAGGAGTAGTGGGGTGCTTATAACCATTTTTAATTAAATCCCAAACTTCATCACCTAATGTGCCTTGAATAAATGCAATCATTCTAATTTTCCAGTATGAAAAATTCGTGCCATAAAAATAGGAGGTCTACTAAAATTTTATAACCTAAGAAACTGACTTGAATCGTCCATGAAAATAAGGTAAAAAGAGTTTAGCAAGAGTTTATAAAACAGATCTTTTGAAAAGTCTTTCTCTGATACCACTTGAGCGGGCGACAATAACGCAATAGACTAATGTGTGGAAGTAAACTAGTACTGAATAAACCCATATTACCTATGAGTTTTATAGATTACCAAGAGGGGAAAAATTAAACTTTACTTAAATAGATAACTAAACTTCAACTGGTTTGAGTTTGGCAAGTTATTAAAAGTCCTAATTATTATCTTTAATTAAACTAGATGATTAAGAAGATATTAATAAATTTAATTTATTTAGATGTGTTTATAGACTTTAATCCTACTTTTTTGAGTTGTGTGATTAATGCAGAAAATAAAGCACGCGGTATTTATTTTACGTCGCAAAAATGCTTCCCCGAAAAAAATGACAGACCTTCTACAGTCACCTAGTCTACCAACTCCACTAAACCAAAATAATAAAGGAACGATTCACAAAAATGCAACAGGACTTAGTGCAAGATAAATCAGAATAAGCTATGACCTATCGCGACCAAGCTACTCTTTCCTTTGGTTGGTCTTCCGCAATTATCCTCACTATGAAGCTCTTATTCACTTTGCTTTCTTCACGTCTCAGCCTCCCCTCTACCTTCCTTAGTGTAGGTTGGCTTTGTGCCTATTGATTCCTGATAGTGACAAGGGGTAGTGCAGTGCTCTTGTGATGTGTCCTAGTCTACATGACACACTCACCCGTAATGTTAAAACCCGAATGATATGCAATAAGTTTTAATATCCTAAATATCAGCAACAATTCTTATGTTCTTTCTTTCTTTGTTTAAATCAAGCTATCTTAATTTAACACAACTTTCAACAAACTTTCGTTACAAAATCAGTACAATCAGATTTGATTGTGATATGTACACAATAGTTAGCGCCTATGTGAATAGTGGTGCACAAAGTGATTCTAAAACTGATATGCAAATGATGTATAAAATATCCTGAAAAATCACTTAAGATCAAATAATCATATAAATTTTTAACAATATACACATAAATAATATATGACTGTAAATATGTAAGCACTTAAAGCACTTAGTCAAATATCACGAAACTGTTTGAAGAGTAGGTTTAGATTAAATCAAGTTTTAATCTAATATCCTATAAAGTCGAGTTTAAACAGTCCAATAGTTCGGTATCTTCAGTCCAATATAAGTTCTGGTTTCTCAAATGGAACACTTCAAGTTCTTATATATATAGTTTAAGGTCAATAATGGTCAATTTCAAATATCAGTTCAAAGGGACAGTATAGTATTCCTTAATTTTTGAATAGGTCCACAATGTTATTAGGCTTAATTATCCAAACCTTAAATCTGATATACTTTATTACAAACCAACTTTCTTGAAAATGTTAAAAAAAATGTTTTAAAACTATGAAGGATTTTAAATAATGGAACAATGGAGGTAACCAAAATACAGAAAATAAATTTGTGTGTGTAGTGTTCTACTTAGCACAAAAATCAGATAAAAAAAATAGATCAAGAAAAATAACAAAAATCGTGCAAATCAGTGTGATTTTGTGTATCTAAACACTAGAATTCAACATGCAGCATATATCACACATTATAAACACAAAATGAGAAATGAAACTACAAGGCTTGTGGTTTTGTGTGTATAGTGTTTTACTTATAGAATATAATCAACAACAACTAAACACAAAACAAATCTACAAAATACAGATCTATAAGAACACATACGAAACACAACAAGAAAGAAATACTTACAATATATTTTTCTCTTTGAAAAATCAAAATGGAGAGATGAGATTTTTGGTTTAAACGCAACAACCTTGTTAGTCCTTCAAAAAGTTGAAATGAATCAATCTTTGTTCATGAAATACACACACATAAATTATATATTTGAAAATGCAAGTATGTGAACTCTTTATGTCGTTCTCTCTAAATTTGGGCAGAGTTTGGGCTCTCAAAATGATTTTCTCGGATTAAAAAAATGAGACCCAAAGACTCATATTTATAGAGATATAAGGTGTAGTTTGATTGGTTAAAAAAGATAGCACAAGGATTGACATAAAATGTTTTAAGCCTTAGATAAAATCTGACTGAATGGACAGGAAAGAAACGCAAAGAAACCCATTAAAAAGAAGACACGTGTTATGCAAGATATTACACAATAAACCAAACATGTGAGGTACCGTTTTGTAAAATGATAGTGTTTAAAGTAAGTGGGTGTCAGCTGTATCAAACAAATCTCAAAGATGTTAAAAGAATATTGCCATTTTAAAAAGCGTCGTCGTTTGGGAAAGAATATAAAAATAGCTTTTGGTTTAGAGAGAAAACCGCGGGTGGTAATAAGTGGTTTCGAAATAAACAAGTGACAACTGTAATCCATTAACAAATGTTACCGTTGGAGAAATGAAGCTACGTCGTTTAAAAATCATCAAACCTAAGATAAAATCGTGCTAGATGATTAGAATAACCAAAAACTAATATAACAATATTTTAAATGAGTGGTCAAAATTACAAATAAGAGAGGAACACGCAAGAAAGTGTAGAGGCATAGCATGCAAGGTCAAATCGGAACCATGTGAAATCGGACAGCTCATCTCTACTCACCATTACACATGTAATTACATATATCATACATGGCACGCAAGAAGAAATACATGGCACAACATAAAATTTGTACATACGACCAAATATTAATACGAACGAAAAAAAATATTTTTAACTTCAAAATTTAATTTTTAAAATTTAATTTTAAAATATCTAATCACATTAATAATAATAATAAAATTATTTTTAAACTGTTTTAAAAATTTATTTTAGTTGAAACACACACACACAAATAATGATGACATGCAGTGTCGAGTGGTGTCCTATGTGAATATTAAAAAAATCCTATAAGCCAATAGAATAGGTGTGAAACAACCTGAGTATGGCTGAATTCTGAATTTGATGTAGGCTTGAGTAGAGAGCTTAGAGAGCTTGGCATAGGCATCTAGATGCGACACAATTACAAATAAAATCTTCTCAAAATTTAAGTCCAACTAGAAGAAGGTCTATATAGCTACAACAAAGAAAACAAACCCTATGAGTGCTCTATATAGGTACCTTAAGTATATGTGATCTATTTACTTTTGTTGTATCCACAATGCATCAAGAAATTGATTTGCAATCTTCAGGCGATGAGTACTCCATTGAGAAGTGTGTGGATCAATTCAAGACAAATTTGGAGTATTCCATGTAAGTTCACTCTGTTCTATTAATTGCTTATTCTCTCCCTCTAACAATGGAAAATCGTCGCATCAAAATGGCAATCAGCAACGCATGCGGTAACAAAAATCATTGGTTAAAGGTTCGATATATCTAATGATAATAGGTGAATAAAAACGAGTATATATGCCTAGTCGTCATTGTGGACCCATCTTAGTGCGTTGAGGGTGCAATAAGTACTTGAACAACACACCTAAAAATGTGTAAATGGGAAATATTTGGTTCATGACCTAATACAAGTTGAAACAGTGAGTACTATTGATAAGCGGTTGACTGAAGACGAACCAGTGTTGTAGCGTGCAATATGGCATTTCCCCAGGCCGACGAAGGTAGTTTGGTTCTCATAAGCATAGGTCGAGCAATTAATTGGAGACGCTTAATAAGATATTATGCCAAACCATTTTGGGTATGGACATCAACAACCGAATGATCAACAACAATTCCTACAGACATACAGTAGTTATCAAAAGTACAGGATGTAAACTCACCCGCCCCATCGAGGTGGCTAGATTTGATACGATAGTTTGGAAAGCTTGATTGTCAATTTTATTATTTGAGTAATGAAGCGTGAAAATGCAACATTGCCTGTTGATGTCACACCCCGCTAAATTCTGGCATCATCCGCCACCAAACTAAGTCGGGTGTGAGTAAATTAAATATCATCCTTAGCATGTGACATATATGAGACATACATTTTTTAATCTACAAGATAAATTATTTTAATCAAACCCAAATATGAATGACATCCAACTGGTAAAACACCAAAGTGCGATCAAAATCCATCACATGTGATCTCCGAATATCTCAAGAATTAAATAAATAAATCCAACTGAAATCTTAAAACAACTTTGGAATCGAAAGGCCCAATAAACTCAAAAGTAGTCTCATAAATAATACGACAGAATGGAAAGAGAAATTGAACTACTAAAGTAATAAAAAAATCCAACTGCACCTCCAAAAGATCTCCAATGAATCCTATGCAGCAACTCCCAAATAAATTCTAAAAAAGATTAGTCAACGCATGTGTCAGAGCCAAAGCCCCAAGCATGAAAACCGACTACTCTTCTTAATTAGGGTCCTTGAACCCAGACAATAGTGCTATATATATCTACCATAGCAATAAAATCTTTTAATTACGAAGGTTATTAATAAACGAAAATAAATTTCTAACTACCCGCAAGGTTTCTTTAAAATGTGCCACACCAATATTATTTTAATTTAACCCAACTCCCAAGTGTAAATTCAATTAAATTAACCCATTTTATCATTCTCCACAAATATTACTTTTTAAATGATAGTGGTCCTCCCGTCACGGGTGGTACTTCCACCAAAAATAGCGGTCCTCCCGCCTCGGGTGATTTTTCCACCTGCACACATTTCCCTTTGTCAAAACGTCGGCTGACCCGTTTTTATCCTACGATCCCATAATTTGATAAGGTTCCACACACGACATGACATAAAATGACCTTTGACCCATATCCTCGACTGTCGGCCCCGTAATTTATGCCGCCAATCTATTTTAATACCCTTTTATGTTATCTTAGGCATTAATTCTCACTTTCTCATTTTATCGAGTTACCCCACCCTTTTTATCAATGTGAGATCCTCAACACTCCTTTAGTCCTATACTTAAAGGTTTCCAAAATACATACGCGTCCTATCCTATGTATAGGATGAATTTTAGATCTTAAACTCCACCTAGTCACAAGCCTAGGCTAACCCACCACAGTATAAAATAGAAAATCAACCCCCACCCCCGATCATATAACCCGTATAAACTCACACAAACTAGTTCCATACCTAGATTGCATGAATCGCAACTAAGGCCTACTCCACTAGTCCCATACCTAGCAAGTAACTACAAAAGGGGATGAAAACAAATTATCTACATTATACCCAACGTCACAAAAGAACTAAATTTTAATATTTCCATAACGTGGCATCATTACTCAAATCATTACTAATGACATTAACCTCCAGTCTAATAAAACAACCAATTAGGTGCAAATCAAGGTCACATAACATAATATGATTTTCAGAATATAATCGACATACAAAGTCATTTTATTTATCAAGGTTATTCTCATCTAACACAAGTAATCACAACAATTAGACTTTTCGCATAAAATCATAAAATTTACTTTCTAAGGGTTCCTCTACATGCATATGCCCATGTTATGACCGACAACCCAAATACTACCCAAAGAAAAACGAGATTATGAGTATTAAATAACATTAAGATTTCATACAAAATAGTCCCGATAATTATTTCTTTAATAATTACTTTCATGAGTTAATTTCGAAAATATGAATTATAGTTGAGGCTATAATCAAGACTTACAACACTAAAGGAAAAGAATAGGGTAAACATGCCTGGTTTTAAATGTAGAAAACCGATCCGAGATTTGAATTCCCCTTGAAAAATTGATCAAAAACTCCTCTTGGACCAACTTAGGACAGATTATTATGTGCCTTCAAAACTGATCTTTAAAGATGGTTTTAATGGAGGCTAGGGTTTTAAGGTAAAAGATGATGAACAAAGAAAGAGTCTGCTGCTCTTGGGTTGGTAAAATATGAGTTTTAAAAACTAAGCCCTGAAATATCATTTATATTAAAGAGTTAAAGAGTTTTAAAATAACAGAAATCGTCAAAAAAGAATTGCAGCGCACGAAAACTGCTGGGGTCGATCGATCGACCCCTGGTGTCGTTCGATCGATCGCTCAATTATTTTGACAGTTCGACTTAAAAAATATTAGAAGGGATAAACTTTAAAAAATAATTAAAAATCTGTTTTAACTCCGATTTTAATTCCGCTTGAAGTTTTATTTTTCTAAAATCATAACCAACATTTTTAATCAATAAAAAAAATATAAAATTCAAAAAATTATTTTTCCCAAATTTTCTAATTAATTAATTAAATAAACTAATAAAAACACATGGTGTTACATACTTCCCCACTAACAAGAGAATTTTTCCTTCGAAATTCAACAAAACTAAATGCGTACACAAAAACTAAAATCCACATGAGCCTACCATATCATACTATAATTAGGCGCCCATACACCTAATTCTACCCAAGAGAAAATATGAATATTATACATATAATACGCAACAAAATATTTTACGTACCGATTATCTACTAGCCACGTCGTGGCTCCTGCGGTGCCTGCTCCTCACGAGGCTGAAGTAGGTAGCACCTCCCATAACCAGTGTTGGTTGGTGCTGCTGCCGCTCCCTGTGCACCAGATGCTGCCGGCGCTGCTAGCGCTCCCTGAACGCCTGTCGCCGCTAGTACTATTGGAGCTCCCCGCACCTCAGGCCCTGTCGGTGCTGGTCGTCCTTGGTCTGGCGCCCAGAGTAACATCATTTTGATGACTCCCTTTACTGTAACATTGCACCGCACGATGCCCTGTTTTCCCGCAGGTAAAATACGTACCCCTAAAAGGTCCAAAACTTCTATCAGTTGCTTGTCCCTCCCCTTGTCCATGTTGTTCTTGATTAGTTCTTTATTTCTTCCAGGATTGGTCATTGCAACCCTTGTTGTTTCCTCCCTGACTATCTGTTTCTTGCCTTTTACACAATTTCTTCTGATAACTAATCTTCTCCTGCCAATGGAACATCGCGACATCCACAACTTGGGCGTAAGTAGTGTATGCCGGATTTCCCAAAACCATTTGCCTAATGGGCATCCCTTTGATAAAACACTCCATCTTTTTTCTCTCAGTGTCTACCTCCTATGGTATCAACATAGATAAATTAGTGAACTCTTGTTCATACTCGGCAATTGACTTTGAACCTTGCTCCATATCCAAAAATTCCTTTTTCTTTGCACTCCTGATAGCATACGGAAAGTACTTGTTATTGAACCTTGTAAGGACACAAATTTCTAATTGAGTCCTTTGTTATTTTGGCTCAATTACAGACAAAAACGTTTGAGTCATAGGATAGTGTTCACTTATCCATTCAAGCCTATGACGTGCTAGTTGAAGACATAGAAGCCAAGAGTATAAAGCTTCATCATATATCGTGTTTTTAGTGCCTCATTTCTACGTCAACAATATTAGTTCCGTTTACTCCTAAGGTATGAATGCATTATATATCTATATAGGAGCTTGGAACAAGTTTTATTGGGTAAAATTTATAATTTTTATAAATTAATTTTAACGACTTTGTTTTTACTCAGAAAATATTTTTTAGAACTTTCCATAAAAAGTTTTGGGCTTAAAAATTAATATTTCATTTTTCTGACACGTCGTTCGAACCACACTAGAATCTCGTTCGAACCAGATTGCCATGTCGTTCGAACGAACCAGCATCTCATTCGAACGAGATTGCCAGGTCATTCAAACTAGATTTCTGACGAAATTCATTTTTCCTTTCTGAAACCTCGTTAGTAAAGTCGTTCGAACAAAATTTGGCGGGAACAGTTATTTTGGACGTTTTTGACAATTTTCCCAATTTTTCCACTTCTTTTCCCCACTATCTTTTTACAGAACTACTTAGTGCGGAAACCAACTCTTTTGAACCAACTTTTTCACTATCCTCCATCTCTTAGAGAGAGTTTTAGAGAGTTCAACTTCAAAAGAAAAAGTTAATGTTTTGAGTGTTCATTTCTTCAAGAAAAAAGCCTTAAACACTTTTACACCCATATTGTTTATTCCAAGTTTCAATATATATATCATTGCTTGGAGTGTTTGGCACCGGGGTTTTCCCTACTGAGTTGAAGAGAAGTTTGGATTTTCTTCTAAATCCCACAAAGAAGAAGTCCGTTTGCGTTGACTTACCCACTTGGAGAAAGTCTCCTTGTTCGAGTGGCGGTGACCGAAAAAGTCCGATCGGTGGATTCTGAGACCGCGGTGGAGCTCCATGGTTATTCGCTAGGATGAGGTGTGTACAAGAAGAAGCGTCGGAGCTTGAACGGAGTCAAGTCGAGTGTTGTAAGTCTTTCGTGTCTTGTACTTGTAAAACCATACTTAGTGAATTTGTGGCTTGGGCCGCCCGAGGTTTTTTCCCGTACATCGCGGCGTAGTGATTTATTTGTTTATTTTATCTTTTGCAAAATTCACCTAGATGCATGCTTAGGTAAAAATATAAAATTGGTTTAAATCACTACTTACTTAATTTGGTGCAAAATTAATTTGGGTAATGTTTAATTAATTTAGTTCAAGTCATTTAATTTAATTTGATAAAATTTAGTTTGGCCTAATTTTCTAAAATGAATTAGTATTATTAGGCAAATTTCTAGGACTTGAATTGAATCAATTTGGTTTAAGTGAAATTAAAATTTGTGTGGATTTAATCTAATTTCACGATGTTTAATTTTAATTTGAGATAAATTAAAATTGCTTGTTTTGTGTTGAACCATCTCCCGCTTCCGCATCTATAATGGGAGTTTAAATTGTATTTTTGTAATAAGATTTTAAAATTTGGGGCTTCGTGTTCCAACAATTGGTATCAGAGAATTGATTGTGAAAGCCTCACGTTTTCAAATTGGTATCAGAGCGGGATCGCTAAATTATTGCGTTTAAGATCCCTTATTTTTTTTTTGACAAAAATGGAATTTTTCCCGTTTTCAAAATTTCCTATTTTCGATGGTTCTAATTATGCATATTGGAAAGCGCGGATGAAATCGGCACTAAAATATATCGACGAGAGGGTTTGGTTGTCTGTCGTTTACGGGTGGTTCTCACCTACTCATTTAGTAGATAATGAGCGTGTTCCCAAACCGACCGATAGATGGAGTGATAATGAATTTAAACTATCCAATTTTAATTCCCTAGGTTTAAATGCCTTATTTAGCGCGGTCACACCGGATGAATTCTGTCGCATTATGATGTGTGAAACCGCTAAAGAAGCTTGGGATATTTTACAACTCACTCATAAGGGAACTAGTGTCGTTAAAGCTTCGAAACGCCAAAACCTCACCACTCAATTTGAAACCATCAAAATGAATGAAAAAGAAACTTTTGATGAATTTTATGCTAGACTTTCCGATATTGTTAATTCATCTTTTAATTTGCGAGAGAAAATACCCGACAACCGAGTAGTAAAGAAAATTTTAAGGTCCCTACCCGATAGATTTATTCCTAAGGTGACCGTGTTAAATTCTTTACCCACTTTAGCCTCTACGAAATTAGAAGAGCTCGTAGGTGATTTACAAACCTATGAACTAGACATGTTTCCCTCTAAAACTGAAAAGAAAATAGATAAGGGCATTTCTTTGAAAGCCCGAAAGGAGGAAAATAAGTAGTAGAGAGTGAAAGTGATAGTGACTCGGAAAATATGGCTATGTTTGCTGGAAAGTTTCAAAAATTTCTTAAATTTAACAAAGATAAATTTAAAAATGATTTTAAGAAATTTGAAAAATCTACGCATGATAAAGCCGAGATGATCCCTAAAACTATTAATACAAATTTTAACAGGGACGAGTTAAATAGGTGTTTTGGTTGTGAAGGGTATAGCCATAGGGCAAAAGAGTGTCCCACTAAACTAAGGAGAGAGGGTAAGCATCCAATTTCTTTTAATGCAGCCCTTAGTGATAGTGACAATGAAGAGGGACCCGATTCCTCATCTAAGCCCAACATTGTGGCTTTTATGGATAGTCATGTGAGTGATAGTGAGTAATCTTCTATTGATGAAATTTTAACACATGACACTTCCAAGGTCAAAGTTTATAATTCCTTTATTTTTAATGGTAGTGAGAGTGGAGAAGAAAGAGAGAGTGAAAGTGAAAATGAGGTTGATGTGAGTGAGCTTCAAAATGCTTTTCAAGAACTAAATGAATAATCTATTAAATTAAATAGAGAAAATTTGAAGTTAGAAGCTAGTTTAAGAGAGCATGTCAAGGTCGTTAATGATGTGTGTTGGTTGAAGACCTTAGGACACATGAGAGAGCTCTTCGTGAGAAGATTGACTATTTAGAAAGCGAGAGAGATAACCTTAAAAGTTTAATGGAATCCTTGAAGAAGGAGGTTCTCGCGTTTGAAGAGCGCAATATTTTATTAGAGTCTAACATTTTAGAATTAGAAAATAAATTAAAAGACTCTAGTAAAGTCAAATTTGATTTGGAGTGTCTGTCCAAAAAACTAGATAAAATCTTAGGTACGATTCAAATAAAAAATGACACTTGTGGTTTAGGCTTCGATACTTATAATGAATCAACTCATAAAGACAAAACCAATGTTTTAGGAGAATCACCTAGGAAAGCCTTTAGAGATCATTCCTTAGGTAAGTCTTTTCACCGAGTCTTTAGGTGCTCACATTGTGGTCGAAAATGTCATCTTAGGAAATTTTGTTTTTATCTTAAACGAGGTTCTAGAAAAACCCAACGTAAGGCAACCAAGGTAGCCAAGATTCCTACGCCCTGAGATAGTCATTCGTCATTAGTTTGGGTTAGGAGATCCGACTTGGTAGCTTTACAAGATAGGATTTTTGATTCTCATTTACTTTCACATGCTTCCTTCCTTGCAAAATCTAAAGGTTGAATGTGTTAGTTTTCTTTACATACTTTATCTTTTGTAATTCATGCTATATTATCATGCTAATTGTATGCTTGTTTAAATCATTTTCTAGTCTATGCTCTATGCTTAATCACATGCTAGAATAATAATTTTTGTGTATCTTTTGTATTATACTTCTTTCATTTTAGTTTGCATTAAATAAAAATGTACAAAAAGATTTTTGTTTATCATTTTTGTTTTACCTTTTAGTAATTTAGGCTTAATGAAAAATACAAATGATTTTGTGCGTGTCTTTTGAGTAAATATTTCTATTTTTGGTTAAAAATTTTAAAAACTCAAAAAGATTTTTTTTTTGTGTATTTTAGTTTGAAACCCTTTATGTGGCATATACTTGTGTTTGAATCCCTTCCTTTTCGCTTCCATGTGGCTAGAACTTTTGGTTTATATTTTCAATCCTTATTATGTTCTTTACCATGCTTACATGGAGTAGTTGGATTTTGTGTTGTTATAATGGATTCTATTTTCATATGCCTCAATTAACACATGCACGAGCTCACTTGAAATTTTAACTTCATATGTATATTTGAGCTTTGTGAGGTGTTCTCCTACCAATCTTGTCATCTACATATTATATGATCTAGGAGGACTAGTGCATGTCAAAATTCGTTGCACGTGAGAATCATGTAAGATATAAAAAATTATGTATATAAATGTGCACGGGAAAGGGCTCCGAAAGGAAAAATATTATCCTTTGCGAGTAAGCCACCATTTGTTTGGACCTAAAATAAATATGTGGTCAAAAGTCCTAAAAGAATAATTGCATTAAAAGAAAATATTTGCCAAGGCCTATTTTGTTTAGTTGATCTATTCATTCAAAAGATTAAACTCTATATGCTTATTGAGGGAGATTGGATGGTATATCAACGATTTGCACAATGTCCGTTTATCCTAGTTGTACTTTCAATGTCATGACTCTATTGGTTTGAAGAATCATCAAAAGTCTAGGCTTGTATGCATTGTGTATGTTTGTTCATTGAGTTGAATTTATATTGTCACATGAGGTTATATTCAAATGTGATGAAGTTTGCAATCAATTAAGAACTCCGTGAACATGTTTTAAGTGACTGGGTCTAAATTTAATTGTTACTAGTTTACACCCCAACACTTTCATTTCCATAAGACACATTTTTGCCATACGAGTGTGAAAAGCTTATTATATTATGTGTCATGTGTGGTATTTATACCTAGTATATGTGCATGTGTGTTTATGATATTTATTCTGTTCTCATATACGAGGTATTCTGTTTGTCTTTACCTTGCTTTCTAGTCCATCTATGCTTCTACTTCATAATTGGTATCATTTTCTTGCATCTTAGTTGGTATCCGTTATTATTTGTTGGATTAGTTATGATTTTGTTGCCCATGTGATTTAATGTTCTCATCACTTTATGCACAATTTCATGTTTAGCTTGTTAAGTTTTGATTCGTTAGCCTTTGTCTATTCCTGAACAAGAAGGGGGAGAATGATAGGGGGAGAAATGGTATCTAATACTATTGTAATCTTATCTAAGTTTAGGAGATTTAACTTAGGGGAGAGCGCTATCTTCTTAGGTTGATCATAATTGATAAAGGGGAGAATTAATTTAGGGGGAGTATTTTATTTATATGCATTTAATATTTTGATATTCCCTATACGTTTGATAGTTTGCTTAAGTGTGCAGGAATTCTTATAAATGGCAACTTTCATCTTCGGCAAAGATATTGATCCTTAGGTTGTTTAAGTCAAGCTATTGTAATTTTATTTTGGGTGGGACATTTTTATAAGTCTAGTAGAGCTTGACGTCCCTTTAGGATTTTTGTTGGTTTTTGTCCTGGAATAGCCAAGGGGGAGATTTGTAAGGACACAAATTTCCAATTGAGTCCTTTATTGTTTAGGCTCAATTCCGGACAAAAACGTTTGAGTCATAGGATATTGTTCAACTTATCTATTCAAGCCTATGACGTGTTAGTTGAAGATGTAGCGGCCAAGACTATAAAGCTTCATCATATGCCGGGTTTGTAGTTCCTCATTTCTACGTCAATAACATTTGCTCCATTTACTCCTAAGGTATGAATGCATTATATATTTATAGAGGAGCTTGGAACAAGTTTTATTGGGTGTAATTTATAATTTTTATAAATTAATTTTAACGACTTTGTTTTTACTCATATAATATTTTTTAGAACTTTCCATAAAAAGTTTTGGGCTTAAAAATTAATATTTCATTTTTTTGACACGTCGTTCGAACCACACTGGAATCTCGTTCGAACGAGATTGCCATGTCGTTCGAACGAACTGGCATCTCGTTTGAACGAGATTGTCAGGTCGTTCGAACGAGATTTCTGCCGAACTGCATTTTTTCTTTCTGGAACCTCGTTAGTAAAGTTATTCGAATAAAAAGTCGTTCGAACGAAAAGTCGTTCGAACGAAATTTGTCGGGAACAGTTATTTTGGACGTTTTTGACAATTTTCCCAGTTTTCCCACTTCTTTTCCCCACTATATTTTTACAGAAGTACTTAGTGTGGAAACCAACTCTTTTGAACCAACTTTTTCACTATCCTTCATATCCTAGAGAGAGTTTTAGAGAGTTCAACTTCAAAAGAAAAAGTTCATGTTTTGAGTGTTCATTTCTTCAAGAAAAATTTCTTAAACACTTTTACACCCATATTGTTTATTCCAAATTTCAATATATATATATCATTGCTTGGAGTGTTTGGCACCAGGTTTTTCTCTACCGAGTTGAAGAGAAGTTTGGGTTTGCTTCTAAATCCCAGAAAGAAGAAGTCCGTTTGCGTTGACTTACCCACTTGGAGAAAGGCTCCTTGTTCGGGTGGCGGTGACCGAAAAAGTTCGATTAGTGGATTCTGAGACCGTGGTGGAGCTCCGTGGTTATTCGCTAGGCAGGGGTGTGTACAAGAAGAAACGTCGGGGCTTGGGCGGAGTCAAGTCGAGTGTTGTAAGTCTTTAGTGTCTTGTACTTGTAAAACCATACTTAGTGAATTTGTGGCTAGGGCCGTCCGAGGTTTTTTTCCCGTTGTGGGTTTTTCCTCGTACATCGCAACGTAGTGGTTTATTTTTTTATTTTATCTTTTGCAAAATTCACCTAGATGCATGCTTAGGTAAAAAGATAAATTGGTTTAAATCACTACTTACTTAATTTGGTGCAAAATTAATTTGGGTAATGTTTAATTAATTTAGTTCAAGTCATTTACTTTAATTTGATAAAATTTGGTTTGGCCTAATTTAATAAAATGAATTAATATTGTTAGGCAAATTTCTAGGACTTGAATTGAATCAATTTGGTTTAAGTGAAATTAAAAGTTGCGTGGATTTAATCTAATTTCACGTTATTTAATTTTAATTTGAGATAAATTAAAATTGGTTGTTTTGTGTTGAACCATCTCCCGCTTTCGCATCTATAATAGGAGTTTAAATTGTATTTTTGTAATAAGATTTTAAAATTGGGGGCCTCGTGTTCCAATAATTGGTATCAGAGCATTGATTGAGAAAGCCTCACGTTTTCAAACCTAATTTGAAACTCTGCATAACTTAATTGATCTCGCTCCTCTGGTGTGGTGGTACTCTCCCACCACTACAAGCCATTACGTGACAATTTGAATGTTGCTAATATCTGTTTCTATTCCTCCATGCAGTCAACCAATCTCAAATGTCGCTCCATGTCCCTTCCCCATTGGTGAGCGATCGTGGGGTCAGATCCTCCCACAAAGGTAGAAGGATTGTCCTTGAAAAAGCTGGTCCTCACTCTGTCCCAGTTTGAGACGGGTGCCCCTTGCTGTTGGGGCTCTAGCGTCACCCCTCTCTGTCTCCCAATGTCAATACTGGCCGCTGTGGCCTCTCGCACAATTGCCGCAAGTGCCTCGACATCCAGAATAAATTTCCCCTGCCTCTCCTGAACTGCGGGACTGAAAATAGACTCCTCTCTCCTACTACCAGCTCTCCTAGTGTTCTCCATCTGATAGATAGGAACAAACAACATCAGACTCAAAAAAACTAAGAGTACAAATCATTGAAAGGAAATCAAAGATAAGCAATGCGGAAGCTAAACGGGCACACAACCTATGAGACCTAAGACCATGCTCTAATACCATCTGTCACACCCCGCTAAATTCTGGCGTAGTCCACCACCAAAACTAAGCCGGGTGCGAGTAAATTAATTATCATCCTTAGCATGTGATAGATATGAGGCATAAATTTTTTTAATCCACAAGATAAATTATTTTAATCAAACCCAAATATGAATGACATCAAACTGGTAAAATACCAAAGTGCGATCAAAATCCATCACATGTGATCTACGAATATCTCAATAATTAAATAAATAAATCCAACTGAAATCTTAAACCAACTTTGGAACCGAAGGTCCCAATAAACTCAACAGCAGTCTCATAAATAATACGACGGAATGGAAAGAGAAATTTAACTATCAAAGTACTAAAATAAATCCAGCTGCACCTCCAAAAGATCTCCAATGAATCCTATGCAGTAACTCCCAAATAACCCCTGAAAAAGATTTGTCAACGCATGTGTCAGAGCCAAAGCCCCGAGCATGAAAACCGGTACTCTTCTCAATTAGGGTCCCTGAACCCAGACAATAGTGCTATCTATATCGACCATAATAATAAAATCTTTTAATTACGAAGGTTATTAATCACCGAAAATAAATTTCTGACTACCCGCAAGGTTTCTTTAAAATGTGCCACACCAATATTATTTTAATTTAACCCAACTCCCAAGCGTAAATTCAATCAAATTAACCCATATTATCGTTATCCATAAATATTACTTTTTAAATGATAGCAGTCCTCCCGTCACGGGTGGTACTCCCACCAAAAATAGCGGTCCTCTCGCGTCGGGTAATTTTTCCACCTGCACACATTTCCGTTATCAAAACGTCAGCTGACCCATTTTTATCCTGCGATCCCGCAATTTGATAAGGTTCCACACACGACACGATATGAAACGACATCTGACCCGTCTCCTCGACTGTCGTCCCCACAATTTATGTTGCCAATCTATTTTAATACCCGTTTATGTTATCTTAGGCATTAATTCTTACTTTCTCATTTTATCGGGTTACCCCACCCTTTTTATCAATGTGAGATCCTCAACACTCCTTTAGCCCTATACCTAAAGGTTCCCAAAATACATACGCGTCCTATCCTATGTATAAGATGAATTTTAGATCTTAAACTCCACCTAGTCATAAGCCTAGGCTAACCCACAACGGTATAAAATAGAAAATCATCCCCCACCCCCAATCATATAACTCGTATAAACTCATACAAACTAGTCCCATACCTAGATTGCATGAATCGCAACTAAGGCCTACTCCACTAGTCTCATATCTAGAAAGTAACTACAAAAGGGGATGAAAACAAATTATCTACATTATACCCGACGTCACAAAAGAACTAAATTTTAATATTTCCATAACGTGGCATCATTACTCAAATCATTTAACAACCAATTAGGTGCAAATCAAGGTCACATAACATGATATGATTTTCAGAATATAATCCACTTACAAAGTCATTTTATTTATCGAGGTTATTCTCATCTAACACAAGTAATCACAACAATTAGGCTTTTCACATAAAATCATAAAATTTACTTTCTAAGGGCTCCTCTACATGCATATGCCCATGCTATGACCGATAACCCGAATACTACCCAAAGAACAATGAGATTATGACTATTAAATAACATTAAGATTTCATACAAAACATTCCCGATAATTATTTCTTTAATAATTACTTTCATGAGTTAATTTCGAAAACATGAATTTTAGTGGAGGCTATAATCAAGACATACAACACTAAAGGAAAAGAATAGGGTAAACATGTCTGGTTTTAAATGTAGAAAACCGATCTGAGAATTTAATTCCCCTTGAAAAATTGATCAAAAACTCCTCTTGGACCAGGACAGATTACTACGTGCCTTCAAAAGTGAGCTTTAAAGATGGTTTTAATGGAGGCTAGGGTTTTGAGGTAGAAGATGATGAACAAAGAAAGAGTCTGCTGCTTTAGGGTTGGTAAAATATGAGTTTTAAAAACCGAGCCCCGAAATATCATTTATATAAAAGAGTTAAAGAGTTGTAAAATAACAAAACTCGTTAAAAAAGAATTGCAGCGCACGAAAACTGCTGGGGTCGATCGATCGACCCCTGGAGTCGATCGATCGATTGCCCAGTTATTTTGACAGTTTGACTTAAAAAATATTATAAGGGATAAACTTGAAAAATTAATTAAAAATTCGTTTTAACTCCGATTTCAATTCCGCTTGAAGTTTTATTCTTCTAAAATCATAACCAACATTTTTAATCAATAAAAATTATAAAATTCAAAAAATTATTTTTCTTGAATTTTCCAATTAATTAATTAAATAAACTAATAGAAACACGTGGTGTTAGAGTTGAATGTAAAGAATTATGTGACCATCTCGTGAATGCATCTATAAGGACCATAATATATTTGAATGGTCCGCACTGAGGGTGAATCAAACTACAAATAGGGTTCTGTTTCCTCCGGATCGGATCGAAAAATACTTGTTTGAAAAAAATTCTAATTTTTTCGGAAATTAAATAGTTATTCCGATTTTCGATCCGATTTTTTTGGAAAATTAAAAAAATTCCGAATTCGGAAAAATCAAAAAATCAAAAATTCACAAAATATAATAAAAATCCAGAAAATTAGAAAATTCCAAAATTTAAAAAAAAAAATTTTGGATTTTCGATTACTCGAAATTCTCATTTTAAAGAAACAAATAAAATGGCTTAACCCAACATGTAAATACATGAGGATTTGGCCCATTTTATCATTTGTGTAGAAATTAAGAGGATACTCTCCTTTTATAGAGCACATTTTGGAGCCCTCTCCCTCTCCCTCTCCCTCTCCCAACCGATGTGGGATATGGAAAACTTCCAAAAAATTGGAAAAATCAAAAATCGAGAATCGAAAAATAATTCCTGAAAAATCGGAAATAATTCGGAAAAATTTTGGAAAAATCTAAAAATTGAAAATTTAGAATTATTTCCGATTTTCGATCAGTTTTTTTGGAAAAATTGGAAATCGCAAAATCGAAAATCGACAAACTAGAATTTCATTCCAAATTTGAAAAAAATCAGATCGGAAATAGGAAAAATACTTAAAAAAAACACAGTCCTTCCCTTTGACTTTGTTCTAAGAAAGTCTGAGACTCGACAATAATTTTAGATGGGGATGGTTTGAGTGACAACATGCAATACATGTTACATCAATCAATAAAAGAATCTTATGGTTCTTTAATTGATGCCCACACGAGTTCTCAATAATTCTACACTTCATAGTGGATCTTGGATGAAAAAGATAGTTATGCCAAAGTATAAACGTATTATTATCACTAAACTTTTGGTTAATATAAGATTCTATAACTCTTATATTTATGTGATATAATCTAGAAGATAAAGAGGGAAGTTTTTCAAGTATTTTCTTCTATCCCGAGATATTTGCAGTAATACAAAGATACTCCATGTTATTTTCATTTATAGTCTCAATGTGGTACCCATTTCGACGGATATCTTTAAAACTGAGCAGATTCATCCTAGATCTGATTAAATATAAAACATCACTAATTTGCAATTTTGTACCACATAGTAATAATATGTTGGCTCTTCTAGAGCCTTCTATTAGATTTGCAGAACCTGGTATTATGTTAACATTAGCTTTAGATAATGTTAATTTCGAAAAGTATTTTCTATCTTGGAGAATTGTATGGGTTATTTCAATGTTTGCAAGACATATATCTTCACCATCCATTCCTAATTAAACAAGCCAACTTTGATAAGTGCTCATATATATATATATATATATATATATATAAACATCAGAAACATGATAAAATTTTGCAGTACGACAAGCCATAAGAAAACTAACTAATACATGATAAATGGATTAAAAACAACTCTTATTGATGGAAACAAACCCATCACCAATCAGATGATCAATTCTATCATCAGGTCCTCAAACAAATCTGACACTTTGAGGCCAATAATGTTAATGGGACCATCAGGGTCAAAAACATCATTGAAATTTGCTTCAACATATTTGCATTTACTTTCACTAATGCCTGATATAATTCCACTAAACGTTTTGTTGCACGACACGTTCTTGACCAATGACCTTTCATGCAACATCGATACCAATTATTATCCTATTGTTTTTCCATACCATCTCCATTGACTGAATTATATTCTAATTCTGGTGGTATGGTGCTTCTATAATATCTTTATAATTAAAATTATTATCCTAGCTTTGTTGACCACGACCATTTCTAGGGCCACATCCACGTCAACATCAACGTCCATGACCGCCATAGAAGCTTGCATGTGCTTCAGGCACTGATGTAGATCTGATCGGACAGGATTCATGATTTCTCATTAAAAGTTTATTATGTTGTTCAACAACAAGAAGAACATATATCAATATTGAGTACTTCTAGTAATGACACTATCGATATTGTTCTTGTAGAAAAATATTATTGCTATGAAATGTTGAATATATTTTCTCAAGCATATCCTCTTCACTTACAGGATGACCACACAATTTCAGTTGTGAGGTAATACTAAGTAATGATACTCAGATACATATTTAAAATCTTTAAACTGTAAATATGACCATTCATAGAGATCTTTTTGGGAGGACAATAGTCCTCTTATGGTCGTAGCGCTCTCTTAAACTAGTCCAAAGGAGCTATGAGTCCTTGATCGTGAGATATTCACTTTTTAATCCTTCTTGGATATACAAGGACGTGTTATTTTCTACTTTAACGGTGTCTCCCAAATTCATAGCTTCAATATGAATTTCAACATGTGTAATCCATACAAGATAATTATTTCTGGATATGTCCAATGCAGTAAAATCAAGCTTTGCAAGATTCGACATAGCAATAAACTATTTAAAATATAAAACAATAAGTACTGGTTTATAAATAATAAACTGTTGTATAATAAAGAAACATATATGGCATGTTTATAGAAAAATATGTAGCATGTTCATATATATTTCTCGTTAAATAATATATGAAGATATGTGTTGATACCAAAATTAATATGCTGATGTGAACGAATAATACGAAGACACGTGTCAATCTACGTGGCACAATAGCAACGAGGAAGATCATTTCCCGACCAACCATGTTCCTTTCCGAGCAACGAAAATACACCGAGGAACTTTAGCACACCGAGGAACTCTAGCTCACCGAAGTACTCTAATGTTCCGAGGAACTCCTGATCAGCGAACAGCTATGGCGGTCCGAGCTGCATCTCGGTCATATCATTAATTGCCAGATAATCAACAGCTCAGATATTCATTGAATGCTCATATTCTTGGCACGCACTCTGCATTAAATGTATTACCCTTTCATATGTATGTCATTTAATGTATCGAACCTTTCATGTACAGCCTCAAGGCTATAAATACCTTGTATCATCCTCATTCAAAGGGGACCGGAATTTCTTGAAAGAACTTGTAATCAAGAATTCCATAAACACTCAGCAATAACATAACAGTGGACGTAGGCTTTATTCCTAGCCGAACCACTTTAAAAATCTTTGTCTTATTTATTTATCTGTGATTAAAAAATTAGAACGATCTAGTTTTTTACATCAACAGATTGGCGCCGTCTGTGGGAAACGACTGTTATTATCGTTTTTCATAAAAATCATTTATCACCAATGGCAGATAATCCAGAATCCAGTAATCGAAATGTTGGAAATACTGGAAATCTTCCAAAACCATCTGCATCCCCAGATCTGGCTGGAATTATGACGAATCTTGCTCAAGGACAAACTGCCATGCAAGAATCTATGAGGCAACTCATTCAAACTCTTCAGGGCGGTGCACCTACCTATTCAGGGCAAAGGAGTGATCATAGGCAATCGCAATCTAGACGTACTGGGTCATATCGCAATGAGGAGTCTAATGATTCTTATTATCAACCTGGGCGAACTTCATCGATACGGGCTACGGATACAGATCAACGTATCACTCTTTCTCCGGAGAGAACTAGCGCTTTGGAAAGGTTAAGCAGAGTGTCTCCTTTCAGTCGGTTAGGACCAAGGAGGAACATGAGTCCACCCAGGGCTCCCTCAAGAAGTTTTCGGCTACCACCAGGTTTGAGAGAAGGATCTGCACAATCACGACCAACTACTCGTCGAGATAAATCTCAGGAAGCTACGTCAGAGCAATCAGTTGCTCGGACTAAGCGGCCCGAGGAAGGGAATGAAGCATGGAAAGGTTCAATTCAACGGTTGGAAGATAGATTGGGAGAAATGGCTAAGGCGAGGAATCCCTTACAGAGAACTTTTGTTCAAGGAACACCTTTTGTGCAAGCCATTGTGGATTTTCCTACACCGTCGAAATTCAAAGCACCCGTAGTGACCCCCAAGTACGATGGAAAGACAGATCCCGTACTTCATATAGAACAATACCAAGCTGCTGCAGATATCTACGCTGTCCCCGACGAGATGAGGTGTAGAGCATTCTCGGGAACTCTTACCGGATCTGCACAGATATGGTACAATAATCTTCCTCGGGGTAAGATTTCAACTTTTGTTCAGTTAGCCGAGTTGTTTATTGGCAATTTTTGTTTTGGAGCAAAGCCGGTAAAGCGAGTAGCACACTTGCTAAGTGTTAGACAAAAATCAGGTGAAAGTACTAGAGATTACATAACTCGTTTCAATAACGAGAAGTTGGAAGTCATAGATTATGAAGAAAAAACAGCAATCACTGCTCTGATGAGTGGTTTGTTGCCTAACAAGCTGTACTACACTTTGGCCAAAGATCCACCTAAAAATATGTCGGAGTTGATGGCAAAGGCGGCTAAAATCATGAATGCCGAGGAGGCTATGGCTGCGAAGAAGAATATGGATAAAGAAATTAAAGTGTAGGTCGACAATTCTAAGAAGAAAGATCAGAAAGGTAATGGTGGTGACAAACATTCCAAGAATAACAGGATGAAGTTGGAAACCCTAAAGAAGTATGATAATTATACTCCATTGAAAATGGGTATTAATCATGTTTTGGAAGAAATCAGGAATAACGAGGAAATCAAGTGGCCAGAGAAACTGAAGACAGATCCCGACCTGAGGAATAAGGCCAAATATTGCGAGTTTCACAAAGATCATGGCCATATGACCAAAAATTGTATAGCCCTTCAGAACGAGATTGAAACACTCATCCGAAGAGGAAAATTATCAAAGTATGTAGATCGCAGGAGTGAGAGGAAGAATGATGATAGAACTAGAGAGAGATCTAGATCTCCTCGTCGTGCAGAGGAGAAAAAGAGGAGGGACCATGAAGAGGATCCAGATGATGACCCCGATCTTCCCAAGAAACCAAGGAAACCTGAACGAGAGGTATTTTCCATACGTTTTGGATCACTTGATTGTAATGTTATTACAGGAGGAGATGCAGGAGGAGGAGACCTTACTGCAGAAAGAAAAGCTTACCTCGGAGAGGCTCAAGCTTGTTCATACATTCAGCGAATAAACCTGGCCGAGGATGATCGTCCGAGGAAGGTAAACAAAGAGAAGCTAGTGATTGGTTTTTCAAAAAACGACCTGGCAGGTGTTCTTTACCCTCATGATGATCCTTTGGTGATCAAAATGAGGATGAAGGATGTGATCATTTCAAGGGTGTTAGTAGACAATGGTAGTTCGGCAGACATCATGTACTATTCATGCTTTGATAGCCTGAATTTAAAATTATCTCAATTGGAACCTTATCACAGACCCCTTCTGGGTTTTGCTGGCGAGAAAGTTTTTCCACTTGGGACGATCAAGTTGGATATACTCATCGGAACTTGGCCTGCTTGTCGAACAGAAAGAATACGTTTCTTTGTGATGGATAAGAATGTGCAGTCAGCCTACAACATCATCATGGGAAGAGTTGGATTGAAGAAATTCGAAGCAGTTCCATCTACAGTACATCAGTGTTTGAAATTCCCAACAAATTTTGGAGTAGGAATTATGAAAGGTGATCAAAAAGTAGCTCGGGAATGTTATTATTCGTCTGCCGAGCAAGAGGAACTTGAAGAATCAAAGAAAAAGACTACTACTTACCAAGTGGAGGAAGGCACAGAAATTGAAACTCTTGACCATAGGGATGAATCTCAACTCGTAAAAGGGCAGGTTGTGGAATCTACAGAAATTGTTATCCTGGACGACGAGCATCCTGAACGAATAACTCAGATAGGATCGTCGTTGGATGTTTCAATAAAACAGGAGTTGATAACTTTCTTAAGAAATAGGAAGAATACTTTTGCTTGGAGTCATGAAGACATGCCAGGAATAGATCCAAACTTCTTATGTCATGAACTCAATGTGAATAAGGAGATCAAGCCTGTGAAGCAAAGAAGAAGAGTGTTTAGTCCCGAGAAGAACCAGGCCATACAAGAGGAGGTCGAGAAACTCCAGAAAGCCCAATTCATTGAAGATGTGAAATATCCAGATTGGTTGGCGAATGTGGTGATGGTAAAGAAGAAGAACAACAAATGGAGAATGTGTGGTGATTTTACTGATCTCAACAAGGCATGTCCAAAAGATCATTTTCCATTGCCCAGAATTGATCAACTAGTGGATGCTACCTCGGGACACGAGCTACTCAGCTTCATGGATGCTTATTCGGGCTACAACCAGATCAAAATGAAACCAGAAGACAGGGAAAGTACTTCTTTTATTACCCCAAGGGGAACTTATTGTTATAATGTTATGCCTTTTGGTTTAAAAAATGCAGGTGCAACATATCAGCGGTTGATGAACAAGGTTTTTACCGAACAAATCAGCCGCAATATGGAGGTCTATGTCGACGACATGCTCACCAAAAGCAAGAGAGCTGCAGATCATTTGGTTGACTTGAGTCAAACTTTTGATCAACTGGATAAATACCAGATGAAGCTTAACCCAACGAAGTGTACCTTTGGAGTACGAGAAGGAATGTTCCTCGGATACATCGTCAACCAACGAGGTATTGAGGCAAATCCAGAAAAGATCAAAGCTCTTTTAGGGCTGCGATCCCCGACGACGAGGAAAGAAGTGCAGAGTCTTACCGGACGGGTTGCAGCACTCAACAGATTTGTATCCCGAGCAACTGATAAATGCCTCCCATTCTTCAAAACACTACGAAAAAGTTTTGAGTGGACTGATGAATGTGAGAAAGCATTTCAAGATTTGAAGAAGTATTTGGGAGCCCCACCATTGTTGTCTAGGCCAATAACTGGAGAGACGCTGTACTTGTATTTGGCAGTATCAGAAAATGCAGTTAGCTCGGCATTGATCAGATTGGAGAATGGAGTCCAGAAGCCAATTTATTACACAAGCAAGGCCTTCCGAGGTGCGGAAATCAGATACCCAAAGCTGGAAAAATTGGCACTGGCATTAATTGAAGCAAGTAGAAGAATAAGGCCATACTTCCAGGCCCATACCATCATTGTGTATACCGACATGCCGTTAAGACAAGCCCTTCACAAACCAGAAAAATCAGGAAGATTGATGTACTGGGCAATAGAACTCGGTGAATATGATATTGTGTATGAACCCAGATCATCGTTGAAGGGGCAAGCCGTAGCAGATTTTATAGCAGAGTTCACATACCTTGATACCCCCGAGGAGCAAAAGGTGCTTGCTGACCTACCTGTGGATGATACAGGATCAACAGACACAGATCCAAACCAACCAAGGTTGGTAAAAGGACTTGTGGATGTAGAAAAATCATCATATTCAAACCCCGACCAACTCCGGTTGGTAGAAGGGCGCGAACAAATGACCGACGAGGAACGAAGGATACCCGGGGATGATGAAAGAAAACAGATGATATTTCACCGAGGAACTCTAACAGATAAGAAATTTGAAGACGAGTTACATACATGGAGATTATATGTAGATGGATAATCTTGCACGGCTGGTTGTGGAGCAGGGATTGTTTTAAACTCTCCAGATGATATTGACATGGAGTATGCCTTGAGATTCCAATTCAAAGCTTCCAATAATGAGGCTGAATATGAGGCTATGATAGCAGGTTTTCATTTGGCGAAAGTTATGGAGGCACGTCAAGTAATGGTTTTCAGTGATTCTCAATTAATTGTGAATCAAATAATGGGAATATATGCAGTGAAGGGAGAGTTAATGGTGAAGTACCATGCAAAAGTGATGGAGTTATTGAAAGAATTTGATGCTATTCAATTGGTGAGGATACCGAGAATGGAGAATGCTAGAGCAGACGCATTGGCCCGACTAGCGTCAGCTACGCGCACCGAGCTGCGAAGAACAATACCAATTGAAGTACTAGAAAGTCGGAGCATAGAAGAAGATCTGACGGTGAAGATTATTACCCTTGATTTAGGACCATCTTGGATGGATCCTATCAGAGCATACATTGAAGAAGGAGTGCTACCGGAGGACAAACTAGCTGCCAAGAAATTGAAGTATAAAGTTGCTCGGTATGTGTTAACTAATGGTGTTTTGTATAGACGAGGAATTATGGCAGGTTTGCAGAGATGTGTGCATCCATCAGAAGTCAAAGAATTGATTGAAGAAATCCATGAAGGATCTTGTGGAGCTCATGTAGCAGGTCAGACTCTTCTACAAAGGGTGATGACACAGGGATACTACTGGCCGACGATGAGGGCTGATTGTATAGCCTATGCTAAGAAGTGTGACAAGTGCCAACGTTTTTCCTCCATCCGAAGAACTCCACAGGCATTGTTAACACCCATAACATCACCTTGGCCATTTGCCATGTGGGGGATTGATCTGGTTGGACCATTGCCGACGACCCGAGGAAGGTTCAAGTATCTCGTCATGGCAGTAGACTATTTTACTAAGTGGGTGGAAGCTGAACCACTAATTGATATGACATACGAGAGGGTGTATCAGTTCATATGGAAGAATATCATTTGTCGATATGGTCTCCCCCACGCTTTCATCACAGACCATGGAACGCAATTTGATAATGAAGAATTTGCTGCCTATTGTCATCAGTCGAACGTCTTGAAGTTTCATTCAGCACCAGGCCATCCCCAAAGCAATGGACAGACTGAGGTGACAAACAGAACATTACTAAATGGTTTGAAGAAGAGGTTAAGTGAGGCTAAAGCAAATTGGATTAATGAGCTACAATCAGTTTTGTGGGCTTATCGAACAACTCCCCGAGCAGCAACAGGAGAATCACCATATATGCTAGCATTTGGAAGTGAGGCTGTGATACCTGCCGAGTTGGGCCTACCAACACACAGGGTGTTAAATTTCAATTCTCCGATCAGTGATCTGATGAGAAGACTGGATTTGGATATGCTCGAGGAAGTCAGAGAAGAGGCAGCCATTAGGAATGCTGCTTATCAACAACGAACAGCTCTGTTTTACAACAAAAGAGTAAAGAAATGTGTTCTAAAAGAGGGGGATTATGTGCTAAAGAAGGTCATTCAGAAGCAGAATAAACTGGAAGCAAACTGGCATGGACCTTACCGAGTTACAGAGGTTGTTCGACCAGGAACTTACAGAATAGCAACTCTAGAAGGAGAGGAATTTAAGAACGCATGGAATGCTGAACACCTGCGCAAGTATTATCAGTGATGTCAAATGTAAAGCATTTCTTTCATTATGAATAAAACGAGGATGTTTCGCCATTTTCTTTCTGGTTGAAAGTTTTTCGGGGAATACTAGTGTAATACAACTACACAGCAAAAGTGCTCTAAGGAGCCAACCTCCTTTAGTTAGGAGGACAGCTCTACGGAGCAAAAGTGCTATAAGTAGCCAACCTCATTTGGTTAGGAGGACAGCTCTACGGAGCAAAAGTGCTCTAAGGAGCCAACCTCCTTTGGTTAGGAGGACAGCTCTACGGAGCAAAAGTGCTCTAAGGAGCCAACCTCCTTTGGTTAGGAGGACAGCTCTACGGAGCAAAAGTGCTATAAGTAGCCAACCTCCTTTGGTTAGGAGGACATGCTCTAAGGAGCCAAAAGCTTTAAGGAGCCAAAAAGTGTACACTACACCAGCATGATCAACTACGGTTGGTAAGATAAAAATATACTCTCATATTACAACTTATGATGGTCGGGAGGTAATATTATTACAATGAGTTCTTTGAAGAACAAAATATTCAAAAAATACACCAAGTATAGTTGGTCGGGGATAAAAACCCATCAACTGTAATTGGTCGACAAACATTATTCACCCACCCTGGTTGGTTGGAAACAGTTTGAACATTTTTACTCATTACTTTATTATTAAGTGATCGAGAAACATTACTAATACTTGTAACTTTTTATTAAGTTGCTTATTGAACAATAATATTGTTATCTTTTTAACAGATACATAGATATATATGTACAAATATAAAGGTGTTTGATAAACACAAGACTAACAAAATTGGCAAACAGAAAATGAAAATCTTTTCATTAATCTAGAATAAATTACAAGTTACAAGAATGTACTAAATTGTTACATGGATATTACTATTCTATTGGTTTTTTGCCCTGTGCTTTAGAAACAGGTTCCTCGCCGGCAGGAGGGTCTTCTAGGCAAAGGGGAGAATTGATGAAATTAACATCTCTGAGCATTCTGACGTTCATAACAGAAGGTGTATCCAAAAGATGCTCAGGACGAGATAATTCAACTTGGGAGTGAAGGCTATAATCACCAAGGTATTTTGAAATTAGGCTGCGAGGAATGGAACGAGCTGGGATCCATGCCATATCCAATTTGAAAGGTGGTACAGGCAGGTCTAATAATGATGGAGCATGATAGTCCCATAAAAAATGCCCTTGCTCCAACTTTAACACACCCAATGCATTTAACCATCCTTGCTTGTAACCTTCATTGTTAGCATGTTCAATGCAAGCATCCAGATGAACAAGGGCTTCATTGTATCCTGCCATCCAGAATTCCCTTGGCTGTTTATGGAATTGGAAGGTTAATCTATCCAATTGTTCATGAAGGCTTTTGGCAAAAAGATCCTTGTTATGCAAGGCAGATTTCGTCGATGCCAGCTGATCTTCCAGAGACAGATTTTTATTGGACATTTCAGTCAGAGCACGGTTTTTTACTTTCAACTGGAATGCTTGAGTTTCCAAAGTAGACTGAGTGCGAGCCTCTTCAACATTTTGGCTGAGGATTCTTCCTCGCCCCCGAGAACCTCTTCCTCGTCCCCGAACAATTCCAGAAATGGCAGATTTTCTTAAGTCCTCCAGCTCTTGCCTTAGTTTGGCGTTTTCGACCTCTAAGAACGAGAAGCTTTCATCAATAACTGGTATTAATGCAGTAGAAGATGAAGCAGCAGATTCATATTGAGCCAATTTTTTCTGCAAATTATTATTTTCTTGTTCCAGGATCTCGGCAATTTGTCTGCAGGCTTCAACTTCACCTTTTAGGGTCCTTTCCCTAATATCATATGCAGCAATGATCTTTTTATGGCCTGTTTCAGAAGAAAGTTGTTGGTATCTATTTTCATAATCTTTGTGTAACAAAGCCATTGATTCATTGTGCTGACCTTGGAGATCCTCTATGGAACCATGAAGTTCCTCGATCAGTTCGTAATACGCGACATTGTTGGCCACTGCTCGGTCAAGTAAAGCTTTCAAGTACTGATAAGCTTCAATTGCCTGCTCTGAGGCACCATGTCCAAGAATATCAGCAATTTCTGATGTACTAAGGATTGTATGACCAGCCTTATAGTATTGGTGACATTGCTGCATCAGCTCGGTATCATGTGAAGAGATCAATTCCATTCTAGCAACAAACTAAAGATGAGAAAAAGACAACAATCAACAAAAACAAGTTATCAACAACAGAGATGAGCAAAGATATATTTTATTAGATCATCAAAAAGTTACATTGTTCGATTACAAGGAAATACAGAAATGATACCGAACAACTTCACACCTTTTCCTTGTCTCCCAAGACTTTCTCGGGAGGCTGGGACGAGGAGCTCGGTTGCTCAGAGGTAACAATAGCTTGATCGGTAGGAATCTTCTCGGGAGGAGGAGGCATGGAAGAAACGTCCTCGGTGGCAGAGGGTTGAGAGGCAGAAACTTGATCGCCCATAGCCATAGAAGACTCATCTGAGACAGGCTCGTCTTCTTCTTCTTCCACAATTGGTGGAGGAGGACCAGGGAGATGCCGTTGGAATAGCTCAGAATCGTCTTGGACCTTTAGCTCTTGCAGAGCAGCTACCCAGCCATCATGGAAGTATTTCAACTCCCCATATTGAACTTGGGATGTCATTGCAGCTATCCCTCTCTCCCATCCTTTCTCCCAACCAACGCTGAAATGTTTCTTGATTGCAACTTTTCTCCTCGACTTCTCCGAGGAGAGCTTCACCTCCAATTCCTCTTTCTTGACTTTGATATCTCGCAGAGTAGATAATTCTTCCTCTGCCTTTTTCAACTTATCATCAGAGTCCTGATGTTTAACCTCCAAAACTTTAACTTTCTCCTCCAAATTCTTGGAGGTTTCAGCCATCCTCATCTTATCAGCCTCAGCCACAGCCAACTTTTTCTCCCAAACAGTTTTCTCCTCGATGTACTGTTGGCGAGATTCCTTCACAGATTGGGCTAAACCCAACAAAGCATCGTCAACATCGGACGAGGAACTGGAAGCTTTAATAACTTGATCTTTCTTCACGATGGTATTGAAGCAGTTCACCAACTGAAAGATAAGAAAAACAATAGAGTCAACACAAATACAAGAATAAAATAAAGAAAAGAAAGAAAGACCAAAGGTATGAGAAATTTACTGAAGAAAGATGACGAGCAGCTAGGGATGTCAGTGTATCCCTAGGAATTTTTTCATCAACCCCGAGAACCTCGGGTATAACTGAGCTCATTGAAGAACTCGGAAGAAGGATGTTTGAAACACTACTACCACCGGCGGGTAGAGAAGATGCAGTTCCAGCAAGATTAACTGAGGATGATTTCCTCAATCTCTTCAAAGGACGGTCAGCAGCATCAACCAAGGAAGAAGTCTTGGTCGGAGAGATGGCAATTACATCAGCAGGAGCATCTTTCTTGCTCGGGGCCACTGGAGGCTTCTCGGCAACTTTGGAGGAACCAGCATCTACTTTTTTAGTCCCCTCTGGGACATCAATTTTGCCTTTCTGGGCTCCAACAGCAGAAGAAATTTCACCAAATAGAGCAGGAGGAGCTCTCTTCTTTCCCATTCTCTGAGATAAGGGGATATGAGAATCTGAAGATGAACTTTCTGGTGTTGAAGCTGGTTCAACAGGGCGAGCAGTATAAGAGGTTGTGTAACTCTTATACTGTAGTAAATATGAAGCAGATCTAATATGCTCGTCAGCAATCGTCTTATGCAAACCCCAGATAAGTTTAAGATGTTTAATATTCACTTCTGATTCTTTTGGAGTTTTTCTTTTGCTATCAACTGCAAATAAATACATGTCGAGATATCAGTCATACATTTTGTCAAACATGATGAAAGCATAATTTCATAAGTAAAATAAAATGAAAAATAAACCTATCCCATTGCCGTATGGGGGGCATCTGGGACCGTTGTATACTTCATTCCCAGATAAAGGCGCATGTTGCCAATTTTTTATGACCAACCCATGCTCAAAATAATCCCTATTTGAGTCAGGGAGATTAACTACAAGAGCCCTATTCAAATACCTAGTTTTTAAATAATAAATATTATCTAGAACAGCCCATTTATAACAAAACATAATTTCAGGGATCCCAATACGAGTCCCATGAGTTAGATTTAATTTGTGCACCCCGTTAATTATTCTCCATGAATTGGGGGCTATTTTTGCAGGAACAAGATCAAAATATTGACAAAACTCAAGACATAATGGGTTTGGTGGAAAGGAAAAACCGCATTCAGCAACAAAAAGACTGGGGAACCAATGTCCCTCAGCCAATCGAAAGTAATCTAAAGGCTCATAAAGAACCTCTAGAGTTACCCACGAAGGAATGGAAAAATCAGAACGGAATTTCTCAACAGACTCCACAATATAAACCATATTGAATAAAAGAGATACAGAAGAAAGGAAGAAGATCTTACAGAAAGAAAGGAGGTGTGTTGACAACGAACGGAAACAAGGATGAACGCACAAGAGAAGAAGAGAATAGAAAACTTGAATGCAGAAAATGGAAAACATAGACGACGGTATGGTTACCAAAGAAGTTTAAATACTTTGCATTGGGAAGCGGCGAAAGAAATGATTACCAAAAAGAAACTACTGAACTTCCGGCGGCTAAAAGGACAAAAATTGCACGAAGATCGAAGCGCTTATAAAAAAGGCGGAAACTGCGAAATAAGAAGGAAATTTGAATACAATGTTCCTGAAACCTAGGAAGGACATTTAATATTGCCATATACCGAGAAAGAATGTTCCATACTCCTCAAAGTTCAAAATATGAAACATTGGGGGCTTCTGTTGATACCAAAATTAATATGCTGATGTGAACGAATAATACGAAGACACGTGTCAATCTACGTGGCACAATAGCAACGAGGAAGATCATTTCCCGACCAACCATGTTCCTTTCCGAGCAACAAAAATACACCGAGGAACTTTAGCACACCGAGGAACTCTAGCTCACCGAAGTACTCTAATGTTCCGAGGAACTCCTGATCAGCGAACAACTATGGCGGTCCGAGCTGCATCTCGGTCATATCATTAATTGCCAGATAATCAACAGCTCAAATATTCATTGAATGCTCATATTCTTGGCACGCACTCTGCATTAAATGTATTACCCTTTCATATGTATGTCATTTAATGTATCGAACCTTTCATGTACAGCCTCAAGGCTATAAATACCTTGTATCATCCTCATTCAAAGGGGACCGGAATTTCTTGAAAGAACTTGTAATCAAGAATTCCATAAACACTCAGCAATAACATAACAGTGGACGTAGGCTTTATTCCTAGCCGAACCACTTTAAAAATCTTTGTCTTATTTATTTATTTATCTGTGATTAAAAAATTAGAACGATCTAGTTTTTTACATCAACAATATGGTAGAATTAATAAATTATGTCTAATAAATTTATCACATAAAATAAACGTTACCAATTGTAGTTGAAACGAATAAAGTATATGAATTTAGTAGCGGCATAGACGATTAACTAACTTGCAAAATCGTGCTGATAACGTGTTGAATAAAATGGAACTTAAACACAAATATGGATAAGAATCTTCAAGATTGTATCGTATTGATTTCACAAGTATATTTCAAAGTACAAATAAGAGGGAGTATTTATAGGCAAACACAATCTGGTGTGTTAGTATGGTGAGTCGGCAGCTAGGTTTATTTTATCTTGCTTGTATCTTTGATATATCTTGCTTTTAAATTTTCATTGTCGTTAATGTATTTTGCATGATCAACACCTCATGCTTTTAGCATGATATTATCATTCTTCTAGTTTCTGATGCTTGACACCTCATGATTCTAGTATATCATTGTCATGCTTCTGTTGTATCTGAGATAATAGAATATAATGAAATTACCGAATGCAAAAATCCAATAGAAAAAAATAATGTGGGTTAGTCGAGGAATATATCGCTCTTTAAGATGTTTCGCATCTCTGCCCAAAAAATCGTGTTGCAGTCCTTATAATGCCCCGTCACCTCCAGGTATGGGTGTTCAGAAAACCGATTAGATCGGTGGACCGAACCAGACCAAACCGGACTGTCCTAATTTTATCAGTTTTTTTTATAATAGGTCCGGTCCAGATTCTTTTTTTGACAGACCAGTTTAGTCGGTCCGGTCCTTAGTTCGCCTAATTAAATAACCCCTCTGGACCGACTCGGATCGGTTACATATATATATATATATATATATATATATAATTATATTTATATAAAAAAAATACTGAAGGGATGGGATCATAGGGGTACGCTCGTCCATATCATTTAAAAAAAGAACCCTAATCTAATCAGACAAACAAAACACACGCACACCAGTTCTCTTCTCACTCACACACACAACCCACCATTATTCTCTTCTCTCTCTCACGGTGCTATCAACGCTCTCATCTTCAGGTTTTTGAAGGGGCTACGGCCAGACACTGCTCATATAAAAGGGGCTGAATTTTACGGCGTACCCGTGGAAGGGGGTTTTGAGGATTGGAATTGTGGGCGGGGGGGGGGGGGGGTGAAGATTGGCATGGTGGAGGGGTTTTTGAAGATTGGCATGGTTTTGAAGCAGCTCACCATTCCTACCATTTAATCCACACACAGAGGTCTTTTTTTCTCAGATTCACACATCTGTTACTCATAATAGTAATACATCTATTACTCGTGTACAAAAAAAAAAACTACGAAACTATGAAACTAAAAAAAAAATTTGATGTATTATTCATAATACATTGTTACTAAAACAACATATATATCTCAGATTTATGTTTTATTAAAAAAATCTTAGATGTATTATTGTAGTTTTTTTTGAGTTTTTGGCCCAATCAATCAGTTAGTTTTTTATTTTTATGTCTTGCTTTAAATATGATTAATTTAATAAGATTAGGATCGACAAGTTAGACCGGACTGACCCTATAAAAAACCAGAGCGACTAGGGTTGGGGGAACGATACAATCAATCTGGTCTTGGTCCATTTTTTTTAGGACCGATTTAATCGATCCAGTCCTTAAAAATCCTAGAAACTGGACTGGACCGGACCGCGAACACCCCTACCTCCAGAATGTTACAACCCAGAATTGAAAATAATTTCTACCTCAAAAACTATGCATGGTGGTAATCTGGTTGTGACAACCCGCTCAAAATAATAACGGGTGGCAGGCCTATACTACATCAAATCAGGTATCTCAGATGGCACAGTCTCAACATAAACTGACAATACACAATAATATAAGGCTAACTACTCGAAACCATTAAAAGTGGATTGCCAAAAATTTAAAACTTTTACTTACACCAATTAAAACCAGTCATACAACCAATAACACAAAATACTACATCTAACTATGATGAGTGATACAACAAACTCTACAATATGTAAAGAAATGAATGCAAGAGTACAACAAAATGTACAAAGTAAATTACCCAAATATGCTGTCAGGTCACATAAAATACGATAATCTGAGAAGGGAAAATATAAAGTGTTAAACTACAACACTTGAGTATAGACCCAAATATACAACTGAATCCTAATCTAGATAACCAAAAGATAAGAACCGACTAAGGAAAAGTGCCGCAACAGTCCGCTACTGCCATAGCTCCACGAATACACTGGATGGGAGAACATCAATGGCGTCCTTGCGGAGGAACAGCTAAAGTAATACAATATATATACATAACAGGAGAAAATATAAACTGGTCAGAGCCCGAGTTGAAAACATTTTATAGCAAGTGTATTAAAATGCATAATAATTATAAATTCATTATTACATGATTTAATGGAGTCGCACTCTCCATAATAATCCAACTCACCTTTCAACTAAAGCGCGCAACTAAACGTATGCACGATCTCCAAGTGAATGTCCAAATTTATTTAGGCAAGGTTATCTGACTAATTCCCAATATGAATATTCAATTTAAATCATCCATCTTATCTTCCAATCTATACTTATCTGAATTCCATCTAAATCATATACTTTAACTTTTAACGTTATAGTTCTCTTTCATTTGTTCACTTACTTAACATATAGGGTTTACATACCTATTTTCCAATCCAACATACAATAAACATAAACATCTTCTTTACTAGAATTTCTCATATTCTAGTTATGCCAACAATATACAATTATATAAACGAGTTATTAGCATCTAAGTGCTAAGGACTAAACTTCTCCCAATTCTCAATACTGCACTACGTTTCGTGCGTGGGACGTCTCGCTGAGGCGAAATCCAAATAAGGAACCCCCCGCGTTACACTACTCCTGACAGTATTGATTTTCGAGATTCATTATGCCCTCAATCCATGATTCATGTAACCCAAATTCTTATTACTCCATTTTAATTAATTTATTATTCCCAATTCTCAACAGTGCATTGCGGTTCGTGCGTGGGGCGTCTCGCCGAGGCGAAATCCAAACAAGGAACCCACGATACACTACTTCTGGCACTGTCGATCGTCGAGATGTATATACTATATATATATATATATATATATATATATATATATATATGAGCATTAAGGACTAACTTCTCCTCACTCCGAACATTACACTGCGTTTCATGCGTGGGACATCTCGCCAAAGCGAAATCCAAATAAGGAACCCCCCGTTACACTACTCCTTGGCAATGTTGGTCGTTGGGGTCCATTATGCCCTCGATACCCAAGTAACCAATCACATCCATAATATAATAACCATCTAGACGAGCTATAACTCGTGGACGCAGGCTCACAATGCTATCATCTTCCAGTTTCCCAAACCACGTAGAAAACTGGGAACCACGTGGTGGGGTTTAACGGCACCCACCTCGTGATCAACTCACGCACACAATGTCCCGAGAAGAGGTTATAGATCTTAACCGACAAGTGATAACGACACATACCCATGACTTATCACCCCCAAAATAATAATGTATATCTCATAATAATCACATGGACGACTATGACTTGGGGAATATCCACACCCTGCTCATCGAGGCAGGATGCTCACCCTCATCGCACGCAACTTCCCAATGATAGCAAGGAGGGGGTATGCTTCACTATATATATATATATATATATATACACCATCACATAAGGTATACATACGTCACCACATCATATAAAGATATACCATCATATAAGGTATACATATCACATCATTTACATATTCATAGTACGCTCTTAGGCGTAGTTGAATTAATATTCTTGTTTAGTATATTTCCCTCTCGATATATTAATCGTCAATTCTCACACATCTTTCCCACTTAGTATACACTATACTATTTCTCGCTTGAAGCTCACATGTCGCTTCTAATTATGAATTGTCTCTCAATTCGATTTATGTTAAGGATATTCTTTATCCTAATGCGCCTCAATTTTCATTTCTCATCGTGTGAGACATCTCCCAATTTAATAATCATTAAGGATATTTCTACATCTGTATGCACATTTATTAGCATTCATATTATCAATCCATAATATGGTTCAATTAATTGGATGAACCTTTAAAGTTATCCCCTTTGGGATTTGATTCTAAAATTCAAACATCACTAAGTTCATTCTCATTCTTTCATACATTTTCATGATTATATCCAAATAGAACCTTCAATAATAGTGGGCTTCCCCACTTAGAATATACCATCATCTCTAATCGGTATTCCTTAATTTAAGTCAACATGACTCCAATAATACGTTATAAGGGAAACTCTCTAAAAGTCCCCAAAACATACTCCACACAACTCCTATAGAGGTTACCAATCGATAACCTTGAACAAAACGGAATGAAATTATCCCTAGAAAAACTTCCCTCAAAAAGCCTTGTTTCCGAATCGATTCGGGCCAAATCCGAATCGATTCGGCCCTACGAATCGATTCGGCCTCCAAGGCGAATCGATTCGGGGTCATCAGACCTGGGATTCTGTCTCAGGCCGAATCGATTCAGATGGGGTCCGAATCGATGAGGTCACTCAGACCTGGGCACCTGCATATTTCCAAATCGATTCGGTAAGGGGCCGAATCGATTCGGCTCTTCAGAACTCACGAAAATGGCTACTTTTTAGTAAGCCAAAAATCCCAAAATTCATTTTTTTTTATCATTTTCTCTTCATTTCTCTTCAACCCAATCACATATATATCATCAATAATCATCTAAGAACACATATAAACTAATTTATAACCTCAAATCCATTTCTACAAAACAAATCTAAGATTATACCCAAAAATTGGATTTTGATAAACTAAACCTAAAACCCATGAATTTAATCCACAAATCATGCAATAAATGGTACACAACAATTATTTAGCAAGTTTAATCACTTGCCTCAAGTTCGTAGGGTCTGATCCGTCCTCGAGATCGCGTGTTGGCGGAAAAATCTCCTTTATCTCTCTCCTTTCTCCTTCTTTCTCTTCTTATTTCTTCTTTCTTTCTATTTCTCTTTCTCTCTATGGAGAATAAATCTCCCGTAGGATTTTTAAGCCTTATCTCCCAATTGTACACATCTTTAAATGATAATACACACTTTAAATGACTCGATAACTTTAATTCGAGTCAAACGAGCTTAAATTATTTCGGAACCTAAATAGACCCCAAGTACAGTCATTTTGACTTTCTCGATACTTCCGGAAACAACTAAACCCTCAGAATTACCATTCGACACACTTCCTAACAACTTCAAATTTTGACCTCAATTGCCAATTTAATAATTCTCCAAATAAAATAATATTTTTTCTCCCAAAATAAATAAATTATCATCTCTAAAGCCTCGGGTTGTTACAAACTTCCCCACTTACAAAAATTTCGTCCTCGAAATTATTTAAGCCTAATTCTCCAAAGCTCAACTAGTTCCTACTACACTCATCCTCACTAATCCTATACTCACACCTCTAACTTCCCACGACGAATTGTTTTAATTTGTTTTAAGTTTTACAACATCCATTCATTAACCACTAGGGCGCCTATACACCCTTTATTCGAGCTTTACTTGTACCAATCATGATGAGGCTTCATTTTCCTCCAAAGTTCCATAATCCCATAGATATATAATTTATACTAGCATATAATAGTGTAAAAATTTCGAATGGTCCAAAGAAATAACTCCTCTCAATTCCTGACATTCGCCACTTTCGTGCGGAGGACGTCTCGCAAATGTGAAATCCAAACAAGGAACCCTCCCAATACACTACTATGTAGCGACGTCGGGGATTGAGAATTTGTTAAATCCGGACTAGAGTTTGAAAATATTTTTGGTGTAAATCATGTTGAAATGGCCCAATGGCCTATAAAAAGTTTTATTTTGAAAACAGTTTTAAAAACATTTATGTCTTACGATATTTAAATAAAGTGCCTTATGTCCATAGCACAAGGTCTTAACAATCATCATACATATAACAACATGTAGCTCACAAAAATTAGCATAATTATGAGCTAAACTTTCCCGCGTCCCAATAATCCACAAATTCTGAACTCTTTTCAATAATAATATCTTATATCACATTAATGTATTGCCATTTATTTGGCTCATCCATATCTGGAATACAACAATTATATAAGTCTAACATGGCTATATAAAAGAAGTAGCTTTATCATTTCTACTTATCACACAATAACCATTCTTACATTCATGATAAGATTATAGCTCTCTTTGAGCACATCATAAAATTATCTATCCTCTCAAAAGATAATAACATAAGAGCCTAACTTGCTCCAAATTTTCTTTTCGGGTCATTACATACATAATAGGTTTATAGCACTACCCTTTCAAAACTATCTCCCATACGATATCCAAAACTTCACATAGTAATATTCCTATTAACAAAGGAAAATTAACTTACATCATCCATCTCTAGTCCGATTGCCCATTATCATCATTGGGCTCCCACACAAAGTCCCCTGGTCTAAAATGACCTCGAATCTGTTGTTGGGGTTGCACTTTTAAAATTTCATCAAAACATGGTCATTTACCTCTTTTAGAACAATCTCTCTTTTTATGACCTATTTCTTTACAAAAGAAACATCTACTCGCACGTTCCCCCGAACCACCTTAAGGAACAAAATGTCGTTGTGACTCTCTATAGTCCGACTTATATCCACTCGCATTACTGACACTCTCTTCGCCAAACTTACTTAATAAACTCAAATCTTCAAAGTTCTTACCCTCTTGCGAATGAAGACGATATTCATGACACTTTAACAGTGCCGCATTCACTACCTCGACGAAAGTCACTAACACTGGGCTCTCTAACAAATGCTGCCGAATTCTCCAATCTAAACCTCGAATAAACTTCGATATACGCTTCTCTTCCATATCTACCTCATCAGGTAATAATTTTGCCCATCTAGAAAATTCTTCTTCATATTCTTCCACCGTCCTATTTCCTTGAAACACATCCACCGGTTTCCTCCTTAATTTCCTTTAGAATTGGGGAAGGAAAGTACCTTCGGTCAAAGAGTTCCCAAAAATCTATTATAGGTAAAGTATCTCTCTGCTCAGATGTGGTGACAGACTCCCACCATTGAAGAGCTGCACCCGTTAACTTAAAGGTGGCTAAAAACTGTTTCTGCACCTCACTATACTCAACCATATGGAGGTGAGCCTGCATACTACTCTTTCATTGACTTGCAGACATTGCATCAACTCCCCCGACAAACTCTAGAGGATTCCCCTTACTAAAATCTTCCTTCAATCTTTCCCACAAAGACAGTCCTAAATGGGTTTGGGCTGCTTGAACGACAGGTTGTTACGCCATCGTAGAAATGGCGGCAGTTACTTCTTGTGCCACAATATTGGCAACTTCATATGTAGTCATGTTCCTTTGAGGCGTTTGGGGTTTCACATCCCCTTTATTTGCCCAGACTGAACGACCTCTCTTCGGTGGCTTCTGAAAAAATAATAAGTGTATCAGAACGCCTTTCAAATGTTTTCAAATCACAGAAGGATATGTACGTGTGAATACAACAGTCCTAATAATAAGGCTCTACATCAAGAACGCTTACGAAAGATCGTAGTAACGCACACATATCCTAAAGACACTAGAACCTGATGCTCTGATACCATCTGTGACAACCTGCTCAAAATAATAACGGGTGGCTAACCCTATACTACATCAAATCAAGTATCTCAAATGGCACAGTCTCAACATAAACTGACAATACACAATAATATAAGGCTAACTACCCGAAACCATTAAAAGTGGATTGCCAAAAATTTAAAACTTTTACTTAACACCAATTAAAACCAGTCATACAACCAATAACACAAAATACTACATCTAACTATGATGAGTGATACAACAAACTCTACAATATGTAAAGAAATGAATGCAAGAGTACAACAAAATGTACAAAGTAAATTACTCGAATATGCTGTCGGGTCACATATAATACAATAACCTGAGAAGGGAAAATATAAAGTGTTAAACTATAACACTTGAGTATAGACCCAAATATACAACTGAATCCTAATCTAGATATACAAAAGATAGGAACCGACTAAGGCAAAGTGTCGCAACAGTCCGCTACCACCACAGCTCCACGAATACACTAGATGGGAGAACATCAACGGCGTCCTTGCGGAGGAACACCTAAAGTAATACAATATATATACATAGCAGGAGAAAATATAAACGGGTCTGAGCCCGAGTTGAAAACATTTTATAGCAAGTGCATTAAGATGCATACTAATTATAAATGCATTATTACATGATTTAATGGAGTCACACTCTCCATAATAATCCAACTCACCTCTCAACTAAAGTGCGCAACTAAACGTATGCACGATCTCCAAGTGAATGTCCAAATTTATTTAGGCAAGGTTATCTAACTAATTCCCAATATGAATATTCAATTTAAATCATTTATCTTATCTTCCAATCTATACTTACCTGAATTCCATCTAAATCATATACTTTAACTTTTAACGTTATAGTTCTCTTTCATTTGTTCACTTACTTAACATATAGGGGTCACAGACCTATTTTCCAATCCAACATATAATAAACATAAACATCTTCTTTACTAGAATTTCTCATATTCTAGTTATGCCAACAATATACAATTATATAGATGAGTTATTAGCATCTAAGTTCTAAGGACTAAACTTATCCCAATTCTCAATACTGCACTAAGTTTCGTGCGTGGGACGTCTCGCCGAGGCAAAATTCAAACAAGGAACCCCCCCGTTACACTACTCCTGATAGTATTGATTTTCGAGATTCATTATGCCCTCAATGCATGATGCATGTAACCCAAATTCTTATTACTCCATTTTAATTAATTTATTATTCCCAATTCTCAACAGTGCACTGCGGTTCGTGCGTAGGACGTCTCACCGAGGCGAAATCGAAACAAGGAACCCCCCGATACACTACTTCTGGAACTATCAATCATCGAGATGTATATAATATATATATATATATATGAGCATTAAGGACTAACTTCTCCTCACTCCCAACATTACACTGCGTTTCATGCGTGGGACGTCTCGTCGAAGCGAAATCCAAATAAGGAACCCCCCCGTTACACTACTCCTTGGAAATGTTGGTCGTTGAGGCCCATTATGCCCTCGATACCCAAGTAACCAATCACATCCATAATATAATAACCATCCAGACGAGCTATAACTCTTGGATGCAGGCTCACAATGCTATCATCTTCCAGTTGCCCAAACCACGTAGAAAACTGGGAACCACCTGGTGGGGTTCAATGGCACCCACCTCGTGATCAACTCACGCACACAATGTCCCGGGAAGCGGTCATAGATCTTAACCGGCAAGTGACAATGACACATACCCACGACTTCTCACCCCCCAAATAATAATGTATATCTCATAATAATCACATGGACGACTATGACCTGGGGAATATCCATACCCTGCTCATCGCGCCAGGATGCTCACCCTCATCGCACGCAACTTCCCAATGATAGCAAGGAGGGGGTATGCTTCACTATATATATATACACTATCACATAAGGTATACATACATCACCACATCATATAAAGATATACCATCATATAAGGTATACATATCACATCATTTACATATTCATAGTACGCTCTTAGGCGTAGTTGAATTAATATTCTTGTTTAGTATATTTCCCTCTCGATATACTAATCGTCAATTCTCACACATATTCCCCACTTAGTATACACTATACGATTTCTCGCTTGAAGCTCACATGTCGCTTCTAATTATGAATTAACTCTCAATTCAATTTATGTTAAGGATATTTTTTATCCTAATGCGCCTCAATTTGCATTTCTCATTGTGTGAGACATCTCCCAATTTAATCATCATTAAGGATATTGTTATATCCGTATGAACATTTATTATCATTCATATTCTCAATCCATAATATGCTCTACACCAAAAACAACAATTTGGCTCACCCTGGTATTAAAAATTTGGCACTGTTTTAAACTGTGACAAATTTTGGCACGGTTTAATGTCAATCTGGCACACTTTAAAACAATGCCAAATTTTGGCACTGTTTTAAAGTGTGCCAAAATGGAGTACACTTCACTAAAATATAAAACACCCTAAAAACAAATCACTATTCTCTCACTTTGGTATCCCTCCCTCACATACTTCTCATTCCCGCTCACCTGAGTCACCCCCGCTCACCCCTCTCTCTAATTTAGGTTCTTTTCGCTCGTCTCCCTCTCTCTCTCTCCGCGGAAATCCAAGGTAAGATTTCATTTCAGTTTTGTTACGGTTTTTTCATTTGCTGTGTGTATTCTTGCTTTTTGTTTATGGTTTAATATATTTGTTCTCTCATTTGTTAATAGTTAGTTTATTTTTTTATTAATTTTGGGTATTACATATTGATTGAAGATCCGGTGTTCATCTTTGTAGTTTTTTTTATTGGTTTGGGTATCACATCATTGCTGATATACACACTATTGCTTATATAATTTTTGGGGACTCAGTTCTGATATAGAGACTATTCTATTAGCTTCCTCATTTGAATTGACATATTATCTTTTCTTTGTGAAATTTTTTAGGGGATTAATGTCACAAGTGCAGTTAAGACATGTCAGTAGGACTATGCACACTTGCTGTTTGACAAAATGGCCAAGTGAGAATTCAAATTTCTATAGGTGCACGAGTGTTATCCTGTCATTTTAAAATGAATTAATATATGTTATGAAAATTTTAGAGCACATAAGGTTTTCCATGATGGTTTTGTATAATATTTAGGGGTATTGAATATCTATATGAGTATTTTATACTTAGTGCATATAATATGTTCGATTTCTCCAAAATAAACACTTTTTACTTTTATAGATCTATTTTTTTTAATGGCACAATATTAGGCTTCTCACATCCGTGTCTCATTAAAATAAGAAGTTTGAGTGTTTCTTTAACCATCATTTCCTTACATAATTTGTAAATTAACACGAAGAAGGTTAAAATATTTGGAGATATGTTTTTATCTATCATTTAATTCAATAATACTATAGCACCTTTCAACCGACATAAACTACACACTCCATGAATTAACGAGGTGTAGGTAAACACATTTAGTGTAATACCTTCCCTTTTCATTTTAGAAAAGATCTTCCAAGTCTCATTTAATTGTCTCATTTGGTGTTATGAGATTTATATTACTTATTCAGGTGCTTATTATTTTATTTCCCGTTATCTTACCGTTTCTATAATTGGTACGCAAATATGTAGTTCCATATGTCGTGGCTTATTTTTTCTTGTTAAGATCTATTATACCAAAGCTTAACAAATGATTGGAATGTGTGTCCTATGTTTAACACCTTAAACACATCATCATACTTCTTCAGTGTTTGTACTGTTGTATTGTTCAAATAAAAGGTTTCAAACCACATCGTGTGCCGACTTGCCCACCAAAATGTCTATCGTTATTACAACAACAAGATAAATGTTGATAAGAGGGGTACGGGGAAGAAAAAACTCCTTCCATACTCAAAATCACCCGTGCGAGTGTTGGAAGGAAGAGAGGGAATAATGATATAATTAGAGGGCTACAACTCTAACTTGCTATTTTTGTTTTGAATATGCTTGTAGTAAGGTCCAAAAAAATGCGGGGCGTGATCGAGGCGTGGAGGCCAAGCCTTAGAAGCCTAGGAAGACCTTAAGCGTAAAAAAGCGTTTTGGCCTTCTTAATATATTTTAATCATAACAAGGCTATTAAAATACTAAAATTGTGCATATCATAAAAATATGTCTGAATATATGCAAATTAAAATACTATTTGATTATTTTGGATGAGATAATGGTTCGGTTAGTAAAAAAATTATTTAAAAGGCGATATCGTTTCACTAAAGCATTGTTGTTTTTAGAAAAAAAGTGTGCCTTAAAGGTTTTACCAAGAATAAGGCGTAAAAAACTTAAGGTGGGACGTTTCTCCCAAGCCTTAAGCCTAGGCGTGTCTAGGAGGAGCCTAGACGGGCTTTTTTAGAACAGTGGCTAGTAGTAATAGTAGTAAATGTAATGAAGAGGTATATACCTCTTTTGGGAATACTAGGATAAGTAAGTATTTTATGTCAATTCGATACTTCAGGGCTTTTACTTGGTGCTCAGGTATCCATTTAGTATAAAGAGGTAATAACCTCAGCGTGGAGGTCGTTGCCCGAGTCCGTAATGATCAAGTGAGTTATTGAGTGGGAGAGAGTAGCATGACCTGGTTTCCTGAGTTTGTGTCTAGGTCTAGTAAGGATAAGGTAACACTAGCTCAACTTAATCTTATCCGAGGTATTTTATTCGTAACTAAGATTTAACGAACTCATTCGTCTCTTATCAATTCATCAATCATTTGACGCTGATAGTCAAATCACTTAAATTTAAAAAAAAATGAATTTTTGCCTTTCTGGATTTGAAGTGATCTAGTGTCAAAGATTGAACCTTAGTAGATATCAGAGTCACTGGATGGACAATGACAAAGGGGAGCCATAAAGTTTTAGGAAATCAATCAAAACTATCTTTTTTCCTTTTTCCTTTTTTGTATTAGACTCCATTGGTGTTACTTTAATATAAATTAGTCCTAGGCAAGTGTCAACTTGTATATATATGGTCGGTGGTGGCGAAGATTTGTAATACTAAGGAGGCGGTGGTGGTGGAGATTTCAATGGAGGTTGTGGAGATTTGTAATAGTATGGCGGAGGTGGTGAATGGACAGGTGGTGTTGGGGACTTGTAGTTGTAAGGGGGTGGAGAAGATTTAACCGGAGGTGGAGGAGACTTGTAGTAGTATGGTGGTGGTGGAGAATGTACTGGTGGAGGTGGTGACTTGTAGTAGTAAGGTAGTGGCGGTGGAGATTTGTAATAATAAGGTGGTGGTGGAGATGGTGAAGGTGGTGGGGGAGATTTATAGTAGTAAGGTGGTGGAGGAGACGATGAAGGTGGTGGTGGGGACTTATATTCGTACGGTGGTGGTGGTGAAGGAGAGGGGGGTGGAGGAGACTTGTAGTAGTATGGTGGTGGTGGAGAGGGTGATGGTGGGGATTTGTACACATTAGGTGGTGGAGGAGATGGTGATGGAAGTTGTGGGGATTTGTACACATAAGGTGGTGGAGGAGATGGTGGAGATGTATACACTATGGTGGTGATGGAGATGGTGATGGGGGTGGTGGGGATTTGTACACATATTGTGGCAGAGGAGATGGCGATGGTGGTGGTGGAGATTTCTACACACACGGTGGCGGAGGAGATGGTGATGGCGGTGGTGGGGATTTGTAGAGATATGGTGGAGGTGGAGAATGCGACGGCGGCGGTGGAGACTCATATATATATGGTGGTGGAGGAGATGGTGATGGGGGTGGAGGAGACTTGTAAACATAAGGTGGTGGTGGTGATTGATAAATGTACGGATCTGCGGACACTACTATGTTGTTTGAAACTACAAATATGGCCAATGCAGCTAGGAATTGTGGACAAAGACGACCCCTAGAGGCGCCGCCACCGTAAGCTCTCATTGCTCACCGCCGCGTCAAGATGATATGTTGAGTTGAGAGGTGTTTGATGAATTTGATAGTGAATGTCTAAACTTCTTATATAGAAAATTGGAGTCATTGAGGGAGAGGTGTCAATGAGGGAATAATTCAATTGGTTCCTTTGATGTTGAGTTGTGGCCTCCATCTCTATAGTTGGGATTTCTAATTTCTTAACACCTTGTTTTGGTCACTTGGATTAATTACCCATTTTTTTATCACCTGCTACATGCATCATATGCCATGTTATACCAGATTGACTCTTATATTATGATATAATTATACATTTCCACTCTCCATTCATGACATTGAGATTTCCAAAACAGAATGTGCAGAAACTAAGCTTACAACTGGTCATAATCCCATCCCATCCCATGACAGGACAAGATTTTATAATAAGACTTTAACCATCGTACACAAAATATAGGACAGAACAGTTGTGATAAAAAAGATATGGAGATCCATTTAAAACATTGTGTAAAACTTTTAAGTCAAACTATATTATTTACTTTGAGGTTTTGAAAGACTTATTTTGCTGACTTTCTATTTCAGGTTATTTGTATATAAATATATAAATAAATTATTTTCACCCGCTACCAAAGTTTGCAGAAAGTAACCTTACAACTGGTTATACTCCAATGATGGACACGATGTTAATTTAAGTCATCTCTTTCAATAAGATTCGACAAAGGGCTAAATGAGTGTATGCTTGCTGTGTGTAATCTGAGACATAATTGTGTCAACTTGCATATATATATATATATATATATATATGAGCATTACATATGTTAAATTGGCAATAAAAACCAATGTTATATATAATTATGCTACAACACAAGCAAGAGGACACATATCCCATTTAAAATCTCTTTATCGAGTGGAAGTGGCCACCATTTTCACTGTGTCCGCCTTACCCTATTGTTTGAATTTGTATGATTGAGACTCTAATCACACAATTTCTCATTTCACAATTAGTTTGTATGATACATCATGCAGGTAATTGATTTTTTCAGCATTAAAGTTATATCAATATTACAGTTCCCCTCTTCAGAGTTGTCAAACCCCTCCATCTACACAGTGACATCAAACTTTGCAATTTATCACTTGATTGTTAAATTGTTACGTCTAGACTGTGGTTCTTCATTTTGTTTATGCAAACTATAGCTCATTTGTAATGATTTTTATCTCCATTAATTCTTAATTTTGTTATTGAACTTTCATAAAGTTGTTACATTATGTGATAGTATACTTTTTAATAACGAAATATACTTTTTCGTATGGAATGTTTTAGTAAATTTAATTTTAGTTGAGCTAGAAGAACATCACATTTGGATAAGCTATAGTTGAAATTTTTGACATTTTCTTTTTAAGATCACCAATTGTTTACACTTGTACAAACCAGTTTGGTCCTTGATTATACACCATATATGCATTTAGTCAATCAAGTTATCTGGCATTAGATGATTGTGCAGGATCCTGTTAACAATTTTTGCTTTCATGAGCATACTTAAGATATTCCATTCCTTGCAAAGCGTAACAATTTTTTTTAAACCTGATATTGTAATTTTTGATTTCATAAGTACTTACCCTTCTTTCAAGAGAAAATTTCAAATCATAATTCATTAAAATAGAAAATGAAATATTTTTTCTTAGGGTAAATTATATTATATCCCCTGATTTTCACCTCCTCACCCTAAACTATTTTACACAACGGAGTCACCCCGTCACACATTTCCCCCATTACACTTGACCTCTCTGTGAAATTTCACATAATTTGATCATATGCTTTGCATCTGTTTGTCAAATGTTAATCTTCTGCATTCTTTGTTTTTTACGTTAATCTTCTGCATCAAATGTTAATCTTTTGCATTCTTCTGCATTATATCCCCTGATTTTCACCTCCTCCCCCTAAACTATTGTTTGTGTGTGTGAATAACTAAATTGACTTGGTATCTGTAAATGCTGGGTGAAAATCTATAACTGGAACATAAAGCAACCGCTAAGGTGACTGGTATGCTTTTGGATGTCCTCAGGAATGTGAGTCAGCATTAGTAAGCCTACCCAATGCTGTCACTATAGTCCAATTAGTCTGTGCAACTTATCTTTCAAAATGACATCTAAAATCAGCAGCTTGTTGACGTTGGAAATGCATATTATGCACTGTAATATGCATATTATGAACTGTAATATGCATATTACAGTGAGTATCACAACTGTAATATGCATATTACAGTTATCTGTTGTAATATGCATATTACAAGTTGTAATATGCATATTTTCACCAATCTAGCCTATTCTCAATAGCGTATTTGCATCTGTTTAACATCATATTTGCAATGTTCGGTTTTAAATGAGGAAAAACATGCTACTGTATGCATATATGTTGCAGCATATATGCACACAGTTATTGCATATATGTATAATATGCGTACATTGATAGAGTTAGTTGTTTGTGCAATTGAATGAAATTTTATAGGTTCCAAAGATTAACACCTGAAAAGCTATTTGATCAAGCATAGCTATTTGATCAGGTCTTAGGCCTCGTTATAGAATCTCGTCCAAAACTTTAAATGTTTCCTCTGCTTTCCCATGGCGACCATATCCACCAAGAATTGAATTCCAACACTTTAAATCACACATTTTTAATTAGGAAAATATCAATTCAGCTGCCTGAAGGTCACCAATTTTTGTATATATGTCTATCAGACTTCCACAAACACTCATTTCAACATCATAGCTTGTGTTTACATCTTGTTAGTGAACTATCTGCCCTTTTTTCAGCGTTACAAGATCAGCACATGCGCTTAAATCAATATTCAAAGCAAAGCTATAAATCTTGTGGCCTTCATGTAACATTTCATGATAACAGTTGATAGCAATATAGCAATATATCTGTTAAATATAAAGCTAAAGATCTTTTTCACAGGGTCACTTTCACCATTATTGAAGTACATAGGTATTAATGCGCTTCTTATATAGACATTCCTCTCGAATCCTGCTATATTAACTTGCGCGTGGAGGGGTTCTCCGTAATTAGAGGTTGGGTATGTTCTTATAGCAGAAATAATGGCCGCAAAAGTATATTCGTCCGGTTTAGAAAAAGAAATCTTCACAGTAGAATATTTTTTTTGCAGATTTTTTTTGGCTTTCCTTCAAATATCTTAATACTGAATTGAAAGGTACATTCTTTCTCATTACATGTGTTATTCATATGTTTATTATTTCATGTCAAATTGATTATGTTTGTTTCAAATGTGATTGCATACTAATCATATCACTACACCAAAAACTCGTTTATCCATTTAATTAGTGGGGGTGTCTACTTACTATTTCAATTTATTTTTTACATTATTATTGAATGTCCCACAATCAATAACGATCAATGGCTACACAATCAATGGCTATGATAAAAATGAATGTGTATATTACATAAGATGTGTATAATACCTTCGTACCATATATATAGTCGCTACATGTAAATTGATTGTGTATATTACATGTAGCTATGATCAAAATGATTTAAGAATTTCGTGAGTTTAAGCCAGGTTATTACTTGTGCATTTAAGAATTTCATATGGAATGATTTGTGTTACAAGTAGCATTATCAATATGAATAGTTTGTTTCCCCTTATAGGGGTATGTATGTATGTTGCGACCTGAGCTACAAAGAGGAAGAATTTGAAGTTGTTGACGTACCGTTAGAGTCTGCAGGCTTTGTTGAAATCCACACACTGGTTCTACAGGTTTGTAAATTTCTTAATGTTTAAGTTCGATTGATTCATCTTTTGGTTATAGTTGTTTGATTAGAAGAGCTAGAAAGATTAGAAAACATACATGTTTAATTAAAAAAAATGTAGATTAGGCTTGGAAACAAGCCGTTTGAGGGTGAAAATCCAAACCAGCCCCCAAATGGCCCCGTAAGAGGCACGAACACCTCGCACGGGACCAATGTAACTTGTACGAATTGACCGCATAGCCACGGGTCTCCCGGTTTGAGAATATGACGATAATTTCAAAATATGTAGATTAGGCTTGAAAATAAGCCCTTTGAGGGTGAAAATCCAAATCAGCCCCCAAACGGCCCTGTAAGAGGCACAAACACCTCGTACGGGACCAATATAACTTGTACGAATTGACCGCGTAGTCGCGGGTCTCCCAATTTGAGAATATGATGATGATTTCAAAATATATAGATTAGGTTTGAAAACAGGCCATTTGAGGGTGAAAACCCAAACCAGCCCCCAAACGACCCCGTAAGAGGAACGAAAACCTCACACGGGACCAATGTAACTTGTACGAACTGACCGCGTAGTTGCGTGTCTCCCAGTTTGAAAATATGATGATGATTTGAAAATATGTAAAAAATTAGCCGTTTAAGGGTGAAAATGCAAACCAGCCCCAAACGACCCCGTATGAGGCATGAACATCTCGCACGGGACCAATTTAACTTGTACAAACTGACAGCGTAGTCACTGGACTCTCGATTTGAGAATATTACGATAATTTAAAAATATATCGATTAGGCTTAAAAATAAGCCCTTAAAGGTTGAAAACCCAAACCAGCCCCCAAACGACCCCGTAAGAGGCACGGACACCTCGCACGGGACCAATGTAACTTGTACGAACTAACCGCGTAGTCGCGGGTCTCCCGGTTTGAGAATATGACGATGATTTCAAAAAATGTAGATTAGGCTTGAAAACAAGCCGTTTGAGGGTGAAAACTCAAACCAGCCCCCAAATGGCCCCGTGAGAGGCACGAATACCTCGCACGGGACCAATGTAACTTGTACGAACTGACCGCAAAGTCGCGGGTCTCCCGGTTTGAGAATATGATGATAATTTCAAAATATGTAGATTAGTCTCGAAAATAAGCCGTTTGAGGGTGAAAACCCAATCCAACGCCCAAACGACCCCGTAAGAGGCACGGACACCTCGCACGGGACTAATGTAACTTGTACGAACTAACCGCGTAGTCGCGGGTCTACTAATTTGAGAATATGTCGATAATTTCAAAAAATGTAGATTAGGCTTGAAAACAAGCCGTTTGAGTGTGAAAATCCAAACCAGCCCCCAAACGGCCCCGTAAGAGGCACGAACACCTCACATGGGGTCAATGTAACTTGTACGAACTGACCTCGTAGTCGCGAGTCTCCCAATTTGAAAATATGATGATGATTTCAAAATATGTAGAAAATAAGCCGTTTGAGGGTCAAAATCCAAAGCAGCCCCAAACCACCCCATATGAGGCATGAACACCTCGCACGGGACCAATGTAACTTGTACAAACTGACAGCGTAGTCACGGGCCTCTCGATTTGAGAATATTACGATAATTTAAAAATATATCGATTAGGCTTGAAAATAAGCCCTTAAAGGGTGAAAACCTAAACCAGCCCCCAAACGTCCCCTTAAGAGGCACGGACACCTCGCACGGGACCAATGTAACTTGTACGAACTAATCGCGTAGTCGCGGGTCTCTCGGTTTGAGAATATGACGATGATTTCAAAAATTGTAGATTAGGCTTGAAAACAAACCGTTTGAGGGTGAAAACTCAAACCATCCCCCAAACGGCCCCGTAAGAGGCACGAACACCTCGCACGGGACCAATGTAACTTGTACGAACTGATCGCATAGTCGCGGGTCTCTCGATTTGAGAATACGATGATAATTTCAAAATATGTAGATTGGGCTTGAAAACAAGCCGTTTGAGGGTGAAAACCCAAATCAGCCTCCAAACGACCCCGTAAGAGGCACGGACACCTCGCATGAGGCCAATGTAACTTGTACAAACTAATAACGTAGTCACGAGCCTCTCGGTTTGAGAATATGATGATAATTTGAAAATATATCGATTAAGCTTAAAAACAAGCCTTTAAAGGGTGAAAACCCAAACCAACCCCCAAACGGTCCTGTAAGAGGCACGGACACCTCGCACGAGACCAATGTAACTTGTAAGAACTAACCGTGTAGTCGCGGGTCTCTCAATTTGAGAATATGACAATTATTTCAAAAAATGTAGATTCGGCTTGAAAACAAGCTGTTTGAGGGTGAAAACCCAAACCAACCCCCAAACGGCTCCGTAAGAGGCACGAACACCTCACACGGGACCAATGTAACTTGTACAAACTAATCGCGTAGTCGTGGGTCTCCCGGTTTGAAAATATGATGATAATTTTAAAATATATAGATTAAGCTTGAAAACAAGCCGTTTGAGGGTGAAAACCCAAATCAGCCCCCAAACGATCCCGTAAGAGGCACGGACACCTCCCACGGGGCCAATGTAACTTGTACGTACTGACAACGTAGTTACGAGAGTCTCGATTTAAGAATATGATGATAATTTAAAAATATATCGATTAAGCTTAAATACAAGCCCTTAAAGGGTGAAAACCCAAAGCAGACCCCAAACGACCCCGTAAGAGGCACGACACCACGTACGTGACCAATGTAACTCGTAAGAACTAATCAGGTAGTCATAGCTTGAGTAAGATTTTCAATTTTAGAATATTATTATAATTGCAACTCCTACATGTAATTTTTTATCTTATACTAATATCGTTTATTTTTTGTATCCTATTTTGTTTGCAGGATAACATTTTATCGTTAGCATTTATTCAGGCTGGACACACGAAGAACTCAATGGTTTACAACAAGGGGCTTATTCATGATTCTATTTTTTTGTGTTATGTTCGTGCGAGATTTTGTAGTTTTATTGTTATCTTTTATGGATTTGCGGGCTTTTGTAAGTTTATTGTTATATTTTGTGGCCGTGCGGGCTTTATGTTACGCATGTTTTATATTAGCAGGTTTTAGAATGTCCAGAAAATAGAGGAAACTCTGCCCAATTTTTTTTTGGTGTGTGAACTACTAATCACTTGTAATATTTTGAAGTTTGTATGTACATTACTTTATCAACAACGTGCAAGATTTGCAATTTATGAATTTTCTTGTTTTCAAATAATTTTTTTTTCTTTTATCCAAAAATTTGGCACAGTTCAAAACTGTGCCAAAAGTGTGTCAAATTTTGGCACGGTTTTAAACTGTGCCAAAAGTTTATCAAAATGTGCTTAATTTGGCACAGTTCAAAACTGTGCCAAAAGTGTGCTAGAAATATTAAATTCTGTCACGGTTGTAAAGTGTGCCAGAAGTGTTCCTGTTTGGTCAAATCTGGCACACTTTTGAGTCGTGCCAGGAAAAAATGGCCATTTTGGAACACCTGATTCTGGCACAGTTCAAAACCATGCCAGATTCCTGTTTTTGGTGTAGTGATGGTTCAATTAATTGGATGAACCTTTAAAGTTATCCCCTTTGGGATTTGATTCTAAAATTCAAACATCACTAAGTTCATTCTCATTCTTTCATACATTTTCATGATTATCTCCAAATAGAATCTTCAATAATAGTGAGCTTACCCACTTAGAATATACCATCATCTCTAATCGGTATGCCTTAATTTAAGTCAACATGACTCCAATAATATCTTATAAGGGAAACTCTCTAAAAGTCCCCAAAACATACTCCACATAACTCCTATAGAGGTTCCCAATCGATAACCTCGAACAAAACGAAATGAAATTATCCTTAAAAAAGCCCTGTTTTCGAATCGATTCGGGCCAAATCCGAATCGATTCGGCCCTGCGAATCGATTCGGCCTCCAAGGCGAATCGATTCGGGTCATCAGACCTGGATTCTGTCTCAGGACGAATCGATTCGGCTGGGGTCCGAATCGATTCGGTCACTCAGACCTGGGCACCTGCATATTTCCGAATCAATTCGGTAAGGGGCCGAATCGGTTCAGCTCTTCATAACTCATGAAAATGGCTACTTTTTAGTAAGCCAAAAATCCCAAAATTCATTTTTTTTTTATCATTTTCTCTTCATTTCTCTTCAACCCAATGACATATATATCATCAATAATCATCCAAGAGCACATATAAACTAATTTATAACCTCAAATCCATTTCTACAAAACAAATCTAAGATTGTACCCAAACATTAGGTTTTGATAAACTAAACCTAAAACCAATGAATTTAATCCACAAATCATGCAATAAATGGTACACAACAATTATTTAGCAAGTTTAATCTTTTGCCTAAATTTCGTAGGGTCTGATCCGTCCTCGAGATCGTGTGTTGGCCGAAAAATCCCCTTTCTCTCTCTCCTTTCTCCTTCTTTCTCTTCTTCTTTCTTCTTTCTTTCTATTTCTCTTTCTCTCTATGGAGAATAAATCTCCCGTAGGCTTTTTAAGCCTTATCTCCCAATTGTACACATCTTTAAATGATAATACACACTTTAAATGACTCGGTAACTTTAATTCGAGTCAAACGAGCTTAAATTATTTCAGAACCTAAATAGACCCAAGGTACAGTCATTTTGACTTTCTCGACCCTTCCAGAAACAACTACACCCTCAGAATTACCATTCGACACACTTCCTAGCAACTTCAAATTTTGACCTCAATTGCCAATTTAATAATTCTCCAAATAAAATAATATTTATTTCTCCCAAAATAAATAAATTATCATCTCTAAAGCCTCGAGTTGTTACACTGGTATACTATCACTCGTTCACTATCAGTTGTTTAATATCACAAGATCAGTTTGGAGGATATACTGATCATGTAAGGAAAAGAGAAAAAAATACTCAAAAAGAGAGAGAGAGTATTTGTGTATTCTTTTCCTCTGTTTTGTAGAGAAAAAATGTTTTTGGGTGAGAGAGAGAGAGAACCAATTTTATTTGAGAGAGATGTAATCTGTATTCTTTTCTTCTTCTTCTTCTTCTTCTTCTTCTTCTTCTTCTTCTTCTTCTTCTTCTTCTTCTTCTTCTTCTTCTTAAAACCAATTGCCTTTATTTGATTTAAGTAATATGAATTAATATGGTCGTTAGAGACTATAAAAGTTGGAAGAAGAAAAAGGGGAGAGAACGATGAATGTCTCCCACCTTTTTTAAAGCATATCTCTTTTAATAAAAAATTTGCCCACTTTATCTTTTATCTCTTTAAAGCAATTTCTTTTTTCTTTTTCAAAGTTTGCATTATTATAAATGCAAATCATCTTTTTATTCCATCAATCCCCCACTTGTAAATTTTGAAAAATATTTATATCGAACAATAATTCATAGAATTGTGCATAAGCAAAGGTGTCTTTCGACTTCAACATTTACGTAGTAAAGATGATTCAGATTATACGAGAGTAACCATGGTTTTAAACTCTATCTCTGACAACATCCCACATAGAACCCTACTCAGCTGTAGTCCTCAAGCTAGTAAGTTACGACCATGTGCTTCTATCCTAGTATAATGAACACTCTATGGAATTTACCCAAAATTACTATAGGAAACAACCTCACTTCCATATTCACATAGGCGAGTCTATCAAGGATACTGCTTTAGTTAGGAACCCTAACCAAAATAGAGCTATAGATCTTCATTAAGAGTTGTAATTAACTCAATCTCAACTCACTTTAGGATATCATACTCCATAAAGATGAACTCGGAGTAAAACCCCATATATAATAATTAACATGATTAAACACATATCACTTATGACTTGTTATTACCCGTTGAACCTATTACTTGAGATTTCTAGCCTATAGGTTGGGTTACCATCACAAGTGACTAAAAAATATAATGGCTTTAGCCCCATCCCTTTTGAGGTGTTCCATACATTTTCTCTTGCTAGTCCTTTTGTTAAATGATCAACTAAGTTTTCATTAGACCATATGTAATCCACTCTCATAGAACCCGTAGAGATAAACTCTCTAACAGTACTGTGTTTGCGACGCATATGTCGCTTCTTACCATTATAGTAATGATTCTCAACTTTTGCAATAGCCGCGGTACTATCGCAATATATTAGAACAGTTGGTATCTGTCTCTCCCATAATAGGATATCTGACAGAAGATTTCTCAACCATCCTGCCTCCTCCCTAGCTCTATCTAGCGCTATCATTTCAGACTCCATCATCAACTGAGCTAAAACAGTCTGTTTCTTTAAATTCCATGAAACTTCACCACCAACGATACTAAATTTGTATGCACTAATAGCTTTGGATTCATCAGATAAGGTGTTCCGATCAGTATCACTAATCTTTCAAGAACAACGTGATGCTTTTGAGAGTGTAATTCGAGGTTCATTGTTCTTTAAGATATCACATGAACCTCTCAATAGTACGCTAATACTCCATATTAGGTCTACTGATAAATATACATAGTACTCCCATAGTATAAGCTATATTAGGTCTAGTGAAATTTATAGTATGATGTAGGCTACTAGTGGTTCTCACACACTCAGTGTGGTTAACGCTATCACCAATGTTCCTGAACAACTTTACACTAGGATCAAATGGAGTACCAGAAGGTTTACAGTTAAAGTAGTTATATTTCTTTAGAATTTTCTCAATATAATGACATTGGTCTAAAGAAATTCCCTTTTCAGACCTAATAATTTTAATTCCCAATATTAAAGTAGCTTCACCCATATCTTTCATATCAAATTTGGCACACAATGAAGATCTAACATTATTCAGGACATGAATATTAGATCCAAATATAAGCAAATCATCCACATTAAGACATATGATAGTGCAAATATTATTTTCAGATTTATAATAAATGCATTTGTCACTTTCGTTAATTATGAACCCATTAGAGATGACTAAGCTATCAAATTTATCATGCCATTGTTTAGGTGCATGTTTAAGTCCATAAAGAGATTTATCTAATTTACACACTTTATTTTCTTGACCGTGTAAAATAAAACCTTCAAGTTGCTCCATATAAATCTCTTCTTCCAATTCACCATTTAAAAAGGTAGTTTTAATATCCATTTGGTGTACAATTAAATCATTTGAAGCAGTTAATGCAAATAGTACACATATAGACGTAATTCTAGTTACGGGTGAAAATGTCTCAAAAAATTCCACGTATGCACATTGTCTAAAACCTTTGGCAACTAGACATGCCTTATATTTTTCAACAGAACCATTGAGTTTTAATTTCTTTTTAAGAATCCATTTGCAGCCACTTGTTTTACACCCCGGTAGAAGATCCACTAAATGCCGAGTTTTATTAGTTTCTAATGTTTCCATTTCATCATTAATTACTTTTTTCCATAAATCGGCGACTAAAGGAGATAGAGCTTCTTGAATGGTATTAGAGTCCTCCTCTGATGTGTAAGTGTAAAAGTTGAGACCTTATTTTGTTCAGTACGAGCTTTTTTACATTTTCTTGATTCTAAAATAAATTCATTAGGTTCTGAATTTTTAGGAACATAAATGCTAGTGGATGTCGAGCTCCCATTATTTATCATTTTAAATGGAAATTTATCTTCATAAAAATCAAAGTTGTTTGATTCGATAATGACTTGAGTTTTAAATCATAAAATCTATTTGCTTTGATATTAACTGCGTAGCCAATTAAAACACACTCATATGCTCTACTAATCAATTTAGACCTCTTAGAGTCGAGAATATCTACATAGGCTAAGCATCCCTGATGATGCTTAGATTTAGCACCACCAGATAAGTGATGATGAGTTCAAACAGTAATAACCATGGCAGCCATAGAGATGTATATGTGCAGGTGTGTAGAAGGAGATGAGTATAAGAGGATTAAGACAATGATGTATAGTGGTTCAGCCAATTTGGCCTACATCCACTGTGAGTGTGTGATCCACTAAGTATGGGCACTAATGGCCTTGGATACAATGCACATAAGCTCACTTTCTCTCTCTACTGTGTGTACAAGCAGAGTTTTAGCTAGGGTTGCAATTATCGATTGATCCATCCTCCCCCTGTAGGGTTGTAGGTGACAAGTATATATAGGTCTTGGGGGGTGTAGTGTACCCCCCAAGTATGCATGGTGCATGTGAAAGATGATCTAGCCAATCCCCTGTTGACACCTGTAGATGCCAAATGATGACATAATATTCCCTCACGTGAGGGTGTGATTTTGTTATAACGGTCTCCCATGTACCATGTGAGCCTCACGCGCACTGTTCCACGCATCTCCCAAATCACGCGCTGTGATGATGTCACCCTAGGCCTTTGATATGAGGCCGAGGGCAAAGTTCCTTCCGGCAATGAGTCTGGCCTAATTTGGGCCTCGTACTGTCGTACCCTCGGGGGGTCGTCTGGAGCCTGATGAAGGGTCGGCCCCTTGAGTGGGTCGTCTGGAGCCTGATGAAGGGTCGACCCCCCTGAGGGGTCGTCTGGAGCCTGATGAAGGGTCGGCCCCCTAGGGGTCGTCTGGGCCTGATGAGGCACAGGGCGCCCTCAGCATGGCCGAGGGTATATACGGGTATATCAATCACCCCCCAGCCCTTAGCCATAGATGATGCTGAGATGGCTGAGGGATAATGTTTCTTTTGAGACTAAGTGTATGGTCTGTTTGATGAGTGACACCTGTCAAATTTTTATCCAATGTCGTTCCAGTTTTCAAGGTTTGACGGCTGCATGCTGCTTGGGGCTTTGTGCCCTAATGTTGTCCTCCTGGTGGGCTGTGCTTTGCCTTGGGTAATGGGCCCATTCATCACTAAGGTATATAAGCAATTTTTGAAACCTTTCCTTCTCTTCTACTTCTTCGCGCCTAAGCTCTCTCTCTCTCTAGATTTCCAACAGACAAACCACCATTTCTGAAAATTTCAACATTTCGAGTTTGGCAGTCTCCCTCTTCCCTCTCAGGTAATCCCTCTGCCCTAGTGTCCTCTTTTCCTTCATTTCTTGCTTGCTTTCTTGTTTTAGTATATTGTAGGGTAGGATTTCCTTAGGGTGTTTCATAACTTTTCTGGCGTCTTCTTCGACGAATGGTTCTTGAGTGTTCTTGATTAAAACACTTGGTTTCTTTTGTTTTAATCCAAAAGTCCAGTTTGGTCAATTTGCAAACTTGTTTTTAGTTAGCTTAGAAATTCATCCAAGTGTAGGGTCTCCCCCTTAATGCTTAGGAGGCTTTACAATTTAGCCGGGGAGTTCCCATCCTTGAGAGAGAAGCTCTTCGTAGAGATTAGGCGAATAAAGGAAGAGGATGAGAGGAGACGAGGGGCCGACCCTAATTGGGTATGACCCATTTTTCCTATTCCTCTTGCCATAATAAGACCCTCTGAGTCTTGCGGGTCGTCTTGTCATCCAGCCGAGAGTTATTCGAGTGAGATGGATGAGAGAGCGTCGTTGCCAATTGGCGCTGGACCTTCTGGGAAAGGAAAGGCGTCTGACCTAAGCCCATGCCGACAGGCCGAGGGTATGGTTACTTTCGAGGCTATCCCTGTGATAACTCTATCTCCACATGCCTTCCAGATGGCTTTTCCCCAAGGGCCTCTGACAGGTGATGAGGCCGAGGCCGAGGGTGAAGGGACTGAGGATGATGAGGACTCAGATGACCCAGTTGACACATCTCACACCTCGTCTTATATTTCCTCGGTCAGGTATCGTGACCTTCTTCTGTGGAGGCATGCATATGCTGTTCCTCCCACCATATCTATGAGGGTTCCCTCTGAGGACGAGAGGGTCTTTGAGGGTGAAGAGGGAGAGATAGCGGTGTACGAACAAATGTTCAAGGTAGGCGTCAGACTCCCTTTACATCCTGCTGTCGTAGATATTTTATCAGCCCTCGGCATTGCCCCCTCTTAACTTCATCCCAACTCTTGGAGGACGATCCTTGGTTATGTCTCCTTATGGAAAAATGCTTTCACTGATGATCCCTCGGCCAACGTATTCTTGGACTGTTATAATATCACCTCCTCGTCCAAACAGCCTGGGTACTATCACCTGGGAGCGAGGAGGTCTGACAAAAAACTTCTCCACGTGGCACAAACCTCCAACCACGATTGGAAGAAGAGATTCTTCTTTATCTCCGGAGAATGGGAGTTCTCTGCTGAGGCACAACCTGTAGCTGACGGTCTGAGGGTCCCCAGAAGATGGTCTAACCCTTCAATAAAGGCCAGGTCAGACCCCGGACTTAGTCTGGAAGAGAAATATATAGTTGAATATCTAAGAGGACGAGGGAGAGGGAGTGAATTTCCAAAGTTTGAAGATCTAATGATCCTTCGGTTCCTCAAGGAAGCTGGTCTGAGGGTTGGCCCCCTGACAGAACTATATGAGTTATATTATTTTTTCCATTCTTTTCTTTTTTCAAATGTTTCATCATTGCCTCTGCATTTTTCTGACGTGTCGTCCTCCTTTCAGGTCGTCCCTCTGGCATATCGGATCAACTTTGGGAAATGACTGCTCCCAGCTTACTATCAGGTCTAGGCAAAAAGAAAGGCAAGGAACCTCAGCAAGCTCCAAGGAAGACGAAGGCCGTGGGGCTGACGGTTGTTGAGCCGACTGCTGATAGCCACAAAAGGAAAGAGCCTGAAACTCCTGTTGACCCTCGACCGAACTCAAGGATGAGGACGAGGACGAGGGTAGAGTCGTCTGAGGGGGCTGGTTCATATTCCAGCATGGGGGCCTTCTGGTCCCAGAATTTGGCGCTTCTAAAGGCTGAGCCGTCCTCCCTGATTTCCAATCTGAGGGCGGCCAAAGCCTCTATGTTCTCTGCCCCCTCGGCCGCCGACTATGATTTCTTGTCTAAAATTCCCCCGGCCAAGGTGTATGACTATGGTCTGCACACACTAGCTCGGGTATTTATTTTTACTTCATCTCCTTAGTTGAATTTTTCACTAACTGTTTCCTCAGCCTCTTAACAAGTGTCTTTTTATGTGCAGTCTGTCTGTGCCTTTACCTCGGCCACTAAGTGGATGAATGAGAATCAACAAAAGTTTAATGAAGTCGAGAGGGCCATTCAGCATGAGGCCGACCTGCAGACAGAGCTCGAGACTGCACGGGATGAACTGGAGAGTGCCAGGACTGAGCATGCCAGGGTCTTGGATGAGCTGACGAGACAGCATGATGCCGACCAGCAGGCCAAGGACCTGGTTATAAAGGAGAAGGATGCAGCCTTGATCAACTTGGAGGTTCAGCACAAGGTCGATCTTGAGGCGGCTGTCAAGAAAGCCGAGGCCGATGCTGTGGAGGCCTACAAACTTTCGAACTAGTTTCAAGGCTTCGGCCTTGAATACTTAGAGAGGGGAATTAGGACGGCCTGTTGGTGGGTCATCTTAAAATTCACTGATGCAGTGTCGTCTGTCCGCCCCGCTCTAGAGGCAGTTCAACTGGACGATCCACTTATTGCTGAGGCCCTAAACCAAGTGGAATCTCAGCATGTCGAAGGCACAGGCACATCTGAGGCTCGGCCTGTCATGGTCATAGAAGAATCTCCCGTTGATGTTGAGGCCTTGCCCTCTGATATTGCTCAATAGGGTGGCTGTCTGTAGCTTATACCCTCTTCGTGTAATCCATTTTTATACTTTACTTTTGTAGAACAAACATCATTCTATAATATATTGCCTCTTTCTGTCTTCCATACTTCTCTCTTATATAATTTGCACTGTGATGTTTTTAGATTGACAATATCACTAACCCCTCCCTCGTCTTTCTTGAGGACCATGGTGGGGTCGCCCCCTCTATGCGACCTCATTATAGCCGAGGGTTATAATCACCAAATTAATGGTTTTAAACAAACCCCTCCCTCGTCTTTCTTGAGGACCATGGTGGGGTCGTCACCTCCATGCGACCTCATTATAGCCGAGGGTTATAATCACCAAATTAATGGTTTTAAACAAAGTTTTCCCTCGTCTTTCTTGAGGACCACGGTGGGGTCGTCCCCTCCATGCGACCTCATTATAGCCGAGGGATATAATTACCAATTTAATGGTTTTTAACAAAGTTTTCCCTCGTCTTTCTTGAGGACAATGGTGGGGTCGTCCCGTCCATTGACCCTCATTATAGGCCGAGGGCTATAATTACCAATTTAATGATTTTAAACAAAGTTCTCCCTCGTCTTTCTTGAGGACCATGGTGGGTTCGTCCCCTCCATGCGACCTCATTATAGCCGAGGGTTATAATTACCAATTTAATGGTTTTTAACAAACTTTTCCCTCGTCTTTCTTGAGGACAATGGTGGGGTCATCCCCTCCATTGACCCTCATTATAGGCCAAGGGCTATAATTACCAATTTAATGGTTTTTAACAAAGTTTTCCCTCGTCTTTCTTGAGGACCATGGTGGGGTCGTCCCATCCATGGACCTCATTATAGCCGAGGGTTATAATCACCAATTTAATGGTTTTAAACAAAGTTTTCCCTCGTCTTTCTTGAGGAACATAGTGGGGTCGTCCCCTCCATGCGACCTCATTATAGCCGAGGGTTATAATCACCAAATTAATGGTTTTAAACAAAGTTTTCCCTCGTCTTTCTTGAGGACTATGGTGGGTTCGTCACCTCCATGCGACCTCATTATAGCCGAGGGATATAATTACCAATTTAATGGTTTTTAACAAAGTTTTCCCTCGTCTTTCTTGAGGACAATGGTGGGGTCGTCCCCTCCATCGACCCTCATTATAGGCCAAGGGCTATGATTACCAATTTAGTGGTTTTAAACAAAGGTTTCCCTCGTCTTTCTTGAGGACAATGGTGGGGTTGTCCCCTCCATTGACCCTCATTATAGGCCGAGGGCTATAATTACCAATTTAATGGTTTTTAACAAAGTTTTCCCTCGTCTTTCTTGAGGACAATGGTGGGGTCGTCCCCTCCATTGACCCTCATTATAGGCCGAGGGCTATAATTACCAATTTAATGGTTTTAAACAAAGTTTTCCCTCGTCTTTCTTGAGGACAATGGTGGGTTCATCCCCTCATTATAGGCCAAGGGCTATAATTACCAATTTAATGGTTTTAAACAAAGTTTTCCCTCGTCTTTCTTGAGGACAATGGTGGGGTCGTCCCCTCCATTGACCCTCATTATAGGCCGAGGTCTATAATTACCAATTTAATGGTTTTTAACAAAGTTTTCCCTCGTCTTTCTTGAGGACAATGGTGGGGTCGTCCCCTCCATGGACCTCATTATAGGCCGAGGGTCATCCTCCGAAGATGTTTCCATGAGTACTAGAACTGACAAACACAAGATGAGAAGAAAAACTGATATTTCTCATTAATTTATCAAGTGTTCTATCGGAGCAACACCTCTTACAACTGTCGTTCCATAGGACTTTACAAAACTACTGATAGTATTTCTTTAAATGATCTGCATTCCAAGGGTTGGAAAAGGGTTCCCCCTCTAGGTTCTCTAGTCTATAGGTCCCAGGGACGACTTCATCGATGACCCTATATGGGCCATGCCAATTAGGATGGAGCTTGTTAGGATTTTGCCAAGTATTTTTGAGGACCAAGTCCCCTACTGCAATTGGTCTCTGCTTAACTCTCTGATTGTAAAACCTTGCAGTCCTCTGTTGGTAGGCAGCTTGCCTTATCTCGGCGTCTTCCCTCCTTTCTTCAATCAGGTCTAAGTTGAGTCTCCTCTCTTCTGTATTTCTCTGGGGGTCATACATTTGGACCCTATGAGTAGAAAACCCAATCTTGGTGGGGATGATGGCTTCTGAGCCATAAGCTAGCATGAATGGGGTCTCTCCGGTAGAGGTCCTCACTGTCGTCCTGTATGCCCACAACACGGCATATAACTCCTCGACCCATCTTCCTTTTGCCTCCTCAAGCCTCTTCTTGATTCCATCTAGGATTGTACTGTTTGTAACTTCTGTTTTCCCACTGGCCTGAGGTCGGCCCAGGGTAGAGAAGAATTGTTTGATACTCACCCTTTCACAGTACTTCTGTAGAGAGGTATTCTTGAACTGAGTCCCGTTATTCGAGATGAGGGTGTTAGGGAGACCATATCTGCATATAACATTTTTCCAGATGAACTGGAAGGTCTTCTGCTTTGTAATCGTGACCATCGGTTCGGCCTCTACCCATTTTGAGAAATAGTCAATCGCTACGATGAGGAACCGATAGTTATTGACTGCTTTTGGTAAGGGTCCTACGAGGTCGATCCCCCACACTGCAAATGTCCATGGGGACGTAATGGAGGTAAGAGGCTGATGGGGTTGGTGAGGGATGGTGGCAAATTTATGGCATTTATCGCACTTTTTTACATATGCCGCGGCGTCTTTCCCCAAGGTCGGCCACCAGTACCCTTGGGTGATCACCCTCTTCGCTAAGGATCTGCCCCCAATGTGGCTTGAGCAAGATCCTTCGTGCATATCTTGCAAAATGGATGGGACCTCAGATGGATGAACACACCTAAGTAAGGGGAGTAAAAATCCCTTTTTGTACATGGTGTCCCCAATGACAGCGAACTTTGCAGCCATGTATCTCAACTTCTTCCTTTCTTGCCTTGCTTCTGGCATCTCCCCCTCTTTAATGTATATGATCAGAGGGTCCATCCACGAAACTTCTTGAGAAACATTTAGGCAATTGCTAAGTGTTCCCTCAGCGTCTTCAATAGTTGGCCGAAGCAAAATTTCCACTGGGACTGTCCTCCTGATGTCTGTCCTAGTTGCCGAGGCCAACCTAGCAAGGGCATCAACACGGCCATTGTCGATCCTAGGTATCCTCTTTAATTTTACTTCTTTGAAGCCCTTAAGTAACGACCTCACCTTCTCAAGGTACCTAGCCATCCTCTCATCCTTGGCCTCGTAAGCTCCTAGTATCTGATTCACTACTAGCCTCGAATCACTATAAACCAAAATCTGGCCGACACTAAGAGATCTGGCCAAGGAGAGGCCTACTATCAAGGCCTCATATTCGGCCTCATTGTTGGAGGCCTTAAAGTTGAACCTCAGGGCGTACTCAATGTCTGTGCCGTCGGGTGCTGATACTATTAATCCAGCTCCACTTCCGCTTTCGCAAGAGGACCCGTCGACGAAGAGACTCCACACAGTATGTTCTTCTGAGAAGCTTCCCTCGGTGAGTGACCCCTGTCTAAAGAGATATCTTCCCTCTTCGTTTTCAGCCACTTTCCTTCTAGCGGTGCTTGCCTCAGCCTTATCTGCAGGTGTGTCGGTGAGCTCACCTTGTCGGGTATCTATCTTCCCGAGGCTCTTACCCTCGACTTCATCTTCTTCCCAAGTAAACTCGGCCACGAAGTCTACCAATGCTTGCCCCTTAATGGCCGTCCTAGGCTGATACACTATGTCAAACTCCCCCAGCTCTATATCCCAGGCCATTTACCTCCCTGATTTTTCAGGCTTGTGAAAAACCTGCCTAAGGGGAGAGTCAGTGAGGATGACCATTATATGGGACTGGAAGTATGGCTTCATCTTTCTCGATGCATGGATCAAGGCATAGGACAACTTCTCTATCCTTGGACATCTTTGCTCTGCCCCCTGGAGTGCCTTGCTGTTAAAATACACAGGCTTCTGTACTCCATCTTTATCTCTCACAATGGATGCACTGATGGCTGAATCTGAGATAGCGAGGTACACATAAAGTCGTTCACCCTGCACGGGTCGTGATAACAGCAACGGAGACCCCACGTATGATTTTAACTCCTTGAAGGCCTCATCACACTCTTCACTCCATTCGAAGGCTTTTCTGAGAATTTTGAAGAATGGTAGACACCAGTCTGTGGCCCTAGACACGAACCTGTTCAAGGCAACAACTCTCCCTGTGAGTCTCTGAATGTCTTTAATGGACTTGGGGGTCTTCATCTCAACAAGGGACTTTATCTTTTCAGGATTGGCCTCGATGCCTCTTTGGTTGATAATGAACCCCAAGAACTTCCCTGATTCGACCCCGAAGACACACTTGGACGGGTTGAGCTTCATCTGGTATTTGTCCATTGTATTAAAGGTCCTCTCCAGGTCTGCCACATGATCCTCTGCCTTCAAAGTCTTAGTCAACATGTCATCTACATAGACCTCCATAGACTTCCCAATTTGGTCTTCGAACATTTTATTTACGAGGCGCTGGTACGTTGCCCCTGCATTTTTTAGGCCAAAGGGCATGACCCTATAACAGTATGTCCCCTTGTCAGTAATGAAGGCTGTCTTCTCCGAGTCCTCAAGGATCATGAAGATCTGGTTGTACCCTGAATAGGCATCCATAAAGCTCATGAGCTCATGGCTCGCGGTAGCGTCTACCATCTAGTCAATGCGAGGGAGAGGGAAGCTGTCTTTGGGACAGTTATTGTTGAGGTCGGTGAAGTCCACACACATTCTCCACTTCTCGTTGGCCTTTGGGACAATGACTGCATTGGACAGCCATTCAGGGTAGATGACCATTCTAATAAACTCATCATCTTCTAGCTTCTTGACCTCATTCCTAATGACCTCATACTTTTCTCGAGAATAAAGTCTCCTCTTCTGCTTTGTCGACTTTGCTCCCTCTACCACATTGAGTTTGTGGCACATAATTTCAGGGTCAATCCCCGGCATATCTACATGACTCCATGAAAAGACGCTTGGTCTTCTCCTCAACAGTTTAATGAGGTCTTTCTTGATATTGGGCTTCAGAGACTTGTCGACTTGGATGATTTTTTCTGGGTCATTCTCATCGAGGATGATGGATTCTACCTCTTCCGTGGCCTCTCCTTTCTTTAGCTTCGTCTCATCCCTGGGGTCTAGGGTATCAATATTATAGGTGGTTGTAGCCCTCTTGTGTGCCTCTCTTTCTTCAGCGGAGTTATAGTAACATTCTCGCGCTGTCGTCTAGTCTCCCTGAACTTCCCCCACCCCGTAAAGGGTAGGAAATTTAATCATTTGATGGACCGTAGATGACACAGCTTCAAACCCCTTGAGGGCCACACGCCCAAGTATGATGTTGTAGGCCGAAAACACATGTTCATCCATCACAAAGAAACTAACCTTCTTGGTAAGCCATCTCGGCCACTCGTCCCCCATCCTGACGTCGTCCTCATACACTCCAAGGGGATGAAACTTTTCCCCACTGAACCCAATCAATGGATGATGGTATGGGACGAGTCTAGCACGGCTGAGTCCTAAGGCTTTGAAGCACGGCCAAAACATTACATCGGCAGAACTGCCCCCGTCGATCAATATCCTCGGCACCTCACACCCGTGCACCCTAGTTGTGATGACGAGTGGGTCGTCGTGTTGGGCTAGGAGGCCTTTAAAGTCCATTCTCGAGAACCCCACTATCATAGTGTCCATATCGACCACTTGACCTCCAGAGAGGTTGAGTGTACCGTCTTCGTCACTGCCTTAGCCTCAGCCACATGGGCCTTCCTGTCTGCGACCTCAGACCCTCCTCCTGTTAGTCCCCCGTAGATCATTCCCACTCCGAGCGAGATTATATTAAGCCTCTTAACAGGGCCTTGGTCGTCTCTTGGCGGGAGGTCAGGGTCGTCCTCATCATCATAAGGGTCGTTCCCTCTTTTTTGAGGACCTTCTCTACATGCATCGCCTCGCTTTTTCCTGGGGTCGTCCCCTCGGCCCCTCTTGAAGGTACCTTTGTCGACGTACTTTCTGGGCTTCCCTTCTTTCATCATCTTCTCAATCTCATCTTTCAGAGCGAAACATTTGTCTGTCACGTGGCTATGGTCTTGGTCAAATTCACACCACAGGTTCTTATTCCTCTTGTTGGGGGCTGCCCTCAATTTCTCAGGCCACTTCAGAGACCGGTCACTCTTTATCTCATTGAGAATCTGTTCACAGTTGACCATTAGAGGGGTGTAACCAGCGAACTTGTCGTCCGTAGACCTCTTCTTCCCCTCTTTGTTCTTCTTAGGGTATTTACCCCCACTAGCGCCTCCTTTTTCGTCTTCGTATTTTGCGGCCATCGCCTCTTCGGCGTTCATCACCTTTCCTGCTATTGACAGCAGTTCAGTCATCGTCCTCGGAGGGTCTTCAACAAGCTTCCATAACAGCTTCCCCTTTTGGAGTCCTCCGATCAGGGCTGTCATAGCTATGCTCTCCTCATAGTCTTCCACCTCCAACTTTTCTTTGTTGAATCTGGCTATGTAGTCTCTTAGACTCTCACTCTTCCCCTACTTAACATAGAGCAGGTGGGTGGTCTTCTTCTGTGGCCTCACCCCAAAACAAAATTTGTGGATGAACCGGTCTGCCAACTGCTTAAAGTTTTCAATGGAGTTTTTTGGAAGAGACGTGTACCAGACATGTACAACGCCAGTCAGGGTACCAGAGAAGGCACGACACCTCATCTCATCTAAGATATAGTATATGTCTGTTACTGATTGATACATCTCAACATGGTGGACAGGGTTGGTGCTCCCGTCATATCTTGGGGTGACCACAGGTGGCTTGAACTTTGATGGCGTAGGGAAGTTGACTATCTTCACCACAAAGGGTGAGCCTATGGTGTATCCCCTCTGAAGAGGGTCCCGACTTTTCAGTATATTGCCAATCTTATCCTCCAGTCGCTGGATCGAGTCATTCCAAGTCCTCATAGGGTCGGCTTGGCCAATGTTATCCCCTGCCGCTTCTTTGAGATGGACTGAGGGTTCTGCCGCGGCTAGCCTGTGTTGGGTGTTTACTTCCCCCTGGCCATCGTCCCGTCCCAGGGGCCGTCCCCCGTGGGGTCGGTCATCTTCTACCTCCCTCCTAGACCTCACGGCAGTCCTTGACCTAGACAATTTTTCCCGCAGGTCATTCACTGGGCCCAGCCTCTCAAAGGCCTACCCCCTGCTTAGGCGATCGAAAGCAGAGCCTCTCGGGCGATCGTTAGGGTTTTGCCTTTCGCACTTCCCTCTGCTCTCCTGGAGAGGTCTTACATTATTATTGGAGACCTCATATGGTTCCCAACATTCTATGGGGGCCTCCTCTCCCTCAGATCGTCATACCTGTCCTCAGGGCAAGGGTTTCCTTGCTTCCCCAGGCGTAGACGACGGGGGTCAGTAACATTCCTACGCCGCTGAGGGGGTGGCAGGTCTTTGCGTAGTTCGTGGGGTGGTCCCCTGGCCTCATGTTGTCCTGGAGCTGCCGTCGAAGTAATCATCTCAAGTGAGACCCCTGGTGGTCTTAGTATGTTCTGGCTCAGAGCTATGAACTGGTCCTGCATGATCTGCTGGCTTGCTGCCAGGGACTTCAAGGCTGCTGCCACATCAGCCATCTCAGATTGAGGTGGTGTCTGACTGGAACTGGGTCCTCCTCCATCATCCGGTGGGGGAAGTGGTGGTGGTGGCATCTCCGGTTCCATGTGTTTTAGCTGTGAACAGCTGAACTGGAAAAAAGACTGGTGAGCTTGAGAACCTTAGTGGGTCTCTTTCAATGGTGAAACATCTCTTCTTAGGGGGAGAACCGGTTCACCACCAGAGTGCCCAGTGATGTCAAGCTGTACAAAGGAAGAGATGTCTTCTCGTCTTCCCACAGACGGCGCCAAATTGATGATGCTTAGATTTAGCACCACCAGATAAGTGATGATGAGCTCAAACAGTAATAACCATGGCATCCATAGAGATGTATATGTGTAGGTGTGTAGAAGGAGATGAGTATAAGAGGATTAAGATAATGATGTATAGTGGTTCAGCCAATTTGGCCTACATCCACTGTGAGTGTGTGATCCACGAAGTATGGGCACTAATGGCCTTGGATACAATGCACATAAGCTCACTTTCTCTCTCTACTGTGTGTACAAGCAGAGTTTTAGCTAGGGTTGCAATTATCGATTGATCCATCCTCCCCCTGTAGGGTTGTAGGTGACAAGTATATATAGGTCTTGGGGGGTGTAGTGTACCCCCCAAGTATGCATGGTGCATGTGAAAGATGATCTAGCCAATCCCCTGTTGACACCTGTAGATGCCAAATGATGACATAATATTCCCTCACATGAGGGTGTGATTTTGTTATAACGGTCTCCCATGTGCCATGTGAGCCTCACGCGCACTGTTCCACGCGTCTCCCAAACCACGCGCTGTGATGATGTCACCCTCGGCCTTTGATATGAGGCCGAGGGCAAAGTTCCTTCCGGCAATGAGTCAGGCCTAATTTGGGCCTCGTACTGTCGTACCCTCGGGGGGTCGTCTGGAGCCTGATCAAGGGTAGGCCCCCTGAGGGGTCGTCTGGAGCCTGATGAAGGGTCGGCCCCCTGAGGGGTCATCTGGAGCCTGATGAAGGGTCGACCCCCTGAGTGGGTCGTCTGGAGCCTGATGAAGGGTTGGCCCCCCCTGAGGGGTCGTCTGGAGCCTGATGAAGGGTCAGCCCCCTGAGGGGTCGTCCGGAGCCTGATGAAGGGTCGGCCCCCCTAGGGGTCGTCTGGGCCTGATGAGGCGCAGGGCGCTCTCGGCATGGCCGAGGGTATATATGGGTATATCAATCCCCGCGTTCTAAAATATGACATGTTTGGCTTAATAATTTTATAAGGAGATATTTTTGTTTTTGTCTAAGGAATTCTATTAAGCATGTGATATACTATTAAAATAATTTCTCCCCGCCAATGTGAGGCAATCCCTAAACTTAATAAAATAACAACTACTAATTTAGTCAAATTCTTATTTTTTTTTCAACTTTACCATTAATTGGTTATTTTTTCTTGAATAATGTTGTGGGTTTTATAAAATTCAATAAAAGGTCGAGAAATATATTTTTTGTCTCTATCACTAAGTAGTATCTTAATTTTTCGATTAACTTGGTTTTCAATTTCTTTTAAGAAAATTTTAAACATGTCAAACACTTCACTTTTATTTTTCATTAAATACACAAATGAATAGTTCAAGCAATCATCAATAAAAGTTATAAAATAACGTTTGTCATATCTAGGCGTAATTCCATCCAAGTCACAAATATCCAAATGAATTAAGTCAGTGATTTAGATTCTCTAATAGCAGATTTATGTTGGGTTTTTGTTATGTTAGCTCCACTACATGATTAGGCATAAATTCTTCCCATTTATCCCCTTAATTTAGAGGCTTTAATTGCTCCGTGTAGTGTAATTCAAGTGGATTTATATAATATCTTTTCTATTGATAAATTCTAATGAGTGCATTGAGTTTCGTGTGTTCGACATCTATTTCGCAGGTGTTCAGTGTTGTAATTCAAGTTCCGTATCAAAAGCTTCAAAGAAATACAAGAAAGCAAGCTTTCTGAAAAAACTGACAAAAGGGAACCGAACCCAAGGGAACTAAAACGAACCGAATCCATCATGGGAGAAGTTTCTGTAAATGATGACAAAGCAGAACCGAATCGAAGTTGGCAAAAAATGAACCGATCCTGCCCCTGAAAAACTTCCTGTAAAGAGTCTACAAGATGGAACCGAACCGAAGCAAGTAAATAAAGAATCGATCCCATGCTCGAAGAGTTTTCTGTAAAGGCTACAAAAGATGGAGCCGAACCGAACCCTGTACCCGGATCGATTATGTTCTTGATTTTCTGGACTTATTCACTTGTAAATATTAGAGTTTTACTTGGTTCAAACTCTTGTATTTCGGAGTTAATAAATTGTAACTCCTCCCAAACGTTGGGGTGGGGGCTTCTAATTTATTAGGGAAGCTTTGTAATACATTTTAGAGGAGAGCAATTCAAGTAAAATCATTCTAATTTCTATTTCAATTTTAGTTCTAGTTGTTTGTTCACTTATAATCTCATTTTTCTTCATCTTATTCCCGCAGTAAAAATGTTTTCTTTCATTCAAAATGTGTTGTTTTCAAGTTTCCATATGTTCGACTAGATTTAAAAGGTCGGGATGCATGAACTCAACCTGATGTGTTAGTTGCATGTGTATAAAATTAATCCTCTGTATTTTATGATTTATTACGACCGTATTGCGTAACAACACAACCATTGTATATCTTTGGATCTCATTTGCTTCAGGCTAATCGGGATGCTTTAGAATGCAATGCGAGTGTAGCTATCGCGCGTTACCGATTTACTCGTCCTCTGATTAAGTATGGTACGGGCTTGAACCTCATATGCATAATTCTTGGGAGTACTAAATTCAGGGTCTGATTAATCATTTAAATTTATGATTAGTTTTATACCAACAATACACTTGGGTTGAGGGATTGTATTCCCGTCCTGTTTCCTTCATCATATAGTTTAAATTTTAAGTCATTCATCATCAGTATTTTACGTAATTTAGAATAGTTGCATTCCATTGATACTTTAGTTCATTAAATAAATATTTTCAAAATTGCATTTAGTTGTAGTCCATTCCCAAAACAAATCATCTTTTCTTTTTCTTTAGAGTCAGAGTTAGGATTCCTTCGTCTGTCTAACGTCATCACAACTCTGTTGTCATATTTCCCTGCGGATCGATACCCGACTTATCGGATTATTACTTGAGCAACAGGCTTGCACTTGAGCCTAGAGAGTATGCACTTCTGAGACACATTCTTAGTCACATTAAGTTTTTGGCTCCGTTGCCGGGGAAATAGGTAGACTTAGGATTAGATTAAGTCAATCTCAAATTTTGACCAAAAAATTTCCAAAAATCTAAAAACATAAAAAATTTTAAAAGCACAAAAATATTCTTCATCATCTCTCATAAGCCCGTTAATGCAAAATTCTGAACTCACTCTTACTCCCCATAATACTCCAACCCACATTCATGAAAATACAATAGTTGAGTACGACCCTGATATCCCTCACACTCCTAACGCTCCACAATTGTGGGTTCCACCTCCCACACCGTCACACTCAATCACAAATAACACTCCATTTTCCCTTTTAGGACACACTTCAGAGCACGCTCCGAGTATACCCAGTGAGGACACATAACCTTTGAGTGAGAGAAATATGTCTTAACACGATAGTGCAGCCGCCGGTGAAGAAGAGGCCCCGTATTGCCCTTTGAGAGACATTTTATATCCCGAGCGCACTGTCCCTCTGGGATGCATTTTACTCCCGTATAATGCAGGAAAATTTCGCTTTAGGAATGTGATGATCCAGATACTTCCCACTTACCATGGAATGGATTCAGAAAAGCCATATGCCCACATCATGGAATTTGAGGAGGCGTGCGAGACTCTTAGAGATCAAACTTGCACAAAAGATGTGCTCCGCCTTAAACTCTTCCCATTCTCCCTAAAGGATAAGGCTAAGACCTGGTTATGGTCTTTACCTCCAAATTCGATTTCATCATGGAACGAACGACAATATAAATTTCTCAAGAAATTCTTTCCTCCACATCAAACGAACTCCATCAAGGCACAAATTCAAACTTTCTGACAATTAGAAAATGAGTCGTTCGATCGATGATACGAGCATTTCAATGAGTTAATTTCTTCGTGTCCCCATCATGGTTTTGATAAAACGCAAATCATTTCCTTCATCCATAATGGGCTGAACATTAAATCCAAGCAACTCATTGAAACCATGTGCGATGGTCCATTTGTCGACTTAGACGCCAACGATGCTGAGCTTCACCTGAGTTATGTCGCCGAGACTACCCAATCCTGGGATACATATGACCCTAATGCTCAAAATCAAAATCGCCAAGTGACCACCACTCCATCGGTGTTCGGCCTATTTCACGTAGAAAATAATTCTATGACGGACAGTCGACTCGATGCACTTGAGAAAGGAATGTGAGACCTTCTTGAAGTATGTGGAGGAGGACTAACTAGATCCATACCAAACCCCTTCGATAAGGTGTGTGCACTTGGTGAGGTGGGTCATTCAACTGAGGAATGCCCGACTATACCCGCCTATAAAGTTATGCTTAAAGAACAAGTAAGTGGTATAGGAGGATTCAAGGGAAATTTCGGTGCACCTCACGATAATTCTTACAACCCTTCATGGAAAAACCACCCTGGTTTTAGCTATGGGAAATAACAGGCTACGATGAATCCTAATTCACATGTTGCCCCTCCTCCACCACCGCACTTTCAATAAGCTCCACACATGCAAGGACATGTGCAAGCACCACCACCTCAAGGAGCATATATCACTACACTGAGGAGAACTCTCGAGGATACGATCAACCACTTTATCAATACCCAAAATGTAACTAATGCTAGGCATGAGAGAATGATCAACAACATTAATGCGAACATTTCAATGTTGCAGTCATCGTTGAGTATCCAAGAGAAAGGCAAGTTTACTGCCCAGGGCCAAAGACCGCCCCAAGGTCAAACTAGTGTTAGCTCCACCTCGATGGAACATTAGGAGCAATTTCAAGCTGTGACCACTCTTCGTAGTGGGAGATTCATTGATTTATCACCTCCCCCACACGACGCAACCAAAGATAAGGAGATTTGGCTGGGCACGAAAGAGGCCGAAGATGTCCCCTTGAATGAAAGTGATAAAGAAGACACTAGTGAGCTTGAGGTAGTAGTGAAACCACCCACCGCGGAACCATTTCCTCAAAGGTTGGTTCCTTTCCACAAAGGGAACCCCCGTGAGGAAGTGCTAGACGTGCTTAAGCAAGTAAAATTAAATTTACCTTTCCTCGATGCCATTAAGAAAATTCCCGCTTATGTGAAAGTCCTCAAGGACTTGTTAACAGTGAAGAGGAAGATGAAGGTAAAGAAAAACGTCTTTCTAGCACAGAACGTGAGCTCTATTTTACTCAATGATCTCTCGCCCAAATTCAAAGATCCCGGTGCACCCACCATTTCCTGCATCATTGGAGAAAATAAAATTGAAAAAGCCTTACTTGACTTGGGAGTAAGTGTCAATATCCTCCCTTATACCATCTATAGGAAACTTGATCTGGGCGACCTCAAGCCCACAAAGATCACTCTCCAGTTAACGAATCGAACCGTGAAGATCCCAAGAGGTATAGTTGAGGACGTAATCGTCCAAGTTGACACTTTATACTTACCGGTAGACTTTGTCATTTGGGACATGGAGCCCTCCTTCGCCTCGAGCAATCATGTTCCCATCATTCTTGGGCGCCCATTCTTAGCTATGGCTAATGAAATTATCAATACTCGAAATGGGAAGATGTAACTCACCTTTGGGAACATGACCTTAGAGACTAATATCTTCCATATAGCGCAACATACGGGGGAAGAAGATGATCTTCACGCGGTGAGATTCATCGATGAGATCGTAGAGGAGTACTTTGAGGAAAATTATTGTGGAGATGCCCTAGGGTCCTGTTTAGTGTCAAGCCACGAGAGTGAGGGGACGTATACCGAATTCGAAAGGGAAGTCGACAAGTTGAGAGAGTTACTCGATGAGAGAGCGTCGAACGAGGACGCGAGAGATGTAAGTTGGGTTTCTCGATTTGAGGAGTTACCGCTAAGGGAGGCACGCATGGTTCCCTCCAGTGAAAAATTTCCATCCCTAAAATTGGAGAAACTACCCTCCCATATTAAATATGCATACCTAGGAGAGGACGAGACGTTTCCTGTTGTTGTCTCCTCTAGCTTAGACGAAGAGCAGGAGGGTAAAATGTTGAAAATTCTGAGGAAGCACCAAGGTGCTTTTGGTTGGTGTATTTCTTATTTGAAGGGAATAAGTCCTTTGATTTTCACCCACAAGATCCATCTTGAAGAGGATGTAAATCCCTCTAGAGAAATGCAAAGAAAGCTAAACCCCAATATGAAAGAAGTAGTGAGAACTGAAATCATTAAGTTATTGGATGTCGAGATTATCTACCCAATCTCGGATAGTAAGTGGGTGAGCCCTATTCAAGTTGTCCCGAAGAAGTCAAGATTGACAGTGATTGAAAATGCTAAGGGAGATATAGTTCCCCAACGTACCACCACCGGGTGGCGCGTTTGCATTGATTACCGGAAACTCAATGCAGGAACTAGAAAAGACCATTTCCCCTTACCATTTATTAATCAGATGCTTGAGAGAGTAGCATGACACCCTTACTATTGTTTCCTTGAAGGTTATTCCGGATATAACCAAATTGAGGTAGATGTACTTGACCAGGAGAAAACGACTTTCACTGCCCCTTTGGTACGTTTGCCTATAAACTTATGCCATTGGTTTGTGTAATGCACCCGCGACCTTTCAAAGGTGCATGTTGAGTTTATTTAGCGACATGGTTGAGAGAGGAGTTGAAGTGTTCATGGAAGACTTTAGCATTTTTGGCACCTCTTTCAATCTTTGATTGGAAAAATTGGAAAAAGTACTTGCCCGGTGTATGGAGAAGAACTTAGTGCTGAATTGGGAAAAATGCCATTTCATGGTAACTGAGGGCATAGTTCTTGGCCACATCGTGTTATCCAAAGGGATTGAAGTTGATAGAGCAAATGTAGATGTCATAGCCTATCTACCCTCACCAAAATTGCTCAAATACGTGCGCTCCTTCTTGGGCCACACGGGGTTTTATTGACGGTTCATTAAGGACTTTAGCGCCATCGCTAGACCTTTAAGAAACCTACTCATAAAGGACACCCCATTTGAGTGGACGGAAGCATGATATAGCGCTTTTAAAAAACTAAAAACCACGCTTGTGTCCGCTCCCATCATGCAAGTTCCAGATTGGTCCCTACCATTTGAACTTATGTGTGATGCTAGCGATTATGTAATAGGGGCTGTTTTGGGCCAAAGAAAAGACAAACAAGCTCATGTCATCTACTACGCTAGCCGGACTCTTACCGGACCACAAATCAATTACTCCACCACAAAGAAGGAGTTGCTACCGTTAGTCTTTGCTCTTGATAAATTTCGATCCTACTTTATCGGTTCTCCCATCACTTGCTTCACCGACCACGCGGTATTGAAATACCTGCTTAAGAAGAAAGACACAAAGACGCGCCTCATAAGGTGGATCCTACTCCTACAAGAGTTTAATCTCTCCATTAAAGATAAGAAAGGATAAGAAAATGTCATTGACGACCACTTATCATAGCGTTCGTCTGACGTACCTAGTGATACAATACCCATAGACGAATACTTCTCGGATGAGCAACTTTTTGCTACCTCTTCTTTGCCCTGGTTTGCAGATATCGTGAACTATCTTGTCACGGGAGCCGTCCCTCCCGATTGGACAGCGCAAGATAAGAATAGGTTTATTACTTGGTCGCGCATATTTTTCTATGATGATCCTTTGCTGTTTAAATAGTGCGCCGACCAAATCATCCGACGTTGTGTACCAGATGACAAGATCCCCAAAGTCATCCAATTCTGTCATTCAGAAGCTTGTGGAGGTAACTTTTTGATGAAGAAGACGGCCGTTAAGATTATTCAATGCGGCCTCTATTGGCCCATAATCTTTTGGGATGTGAATAATTATTGCAAATCCTGCGATAGGTGTTAAAGGATGGGGGCGATTACCCGATGATACATGACGCCATTAACCCCGATACTCATTATTGAGATCTTTGACTGCTGGGGTATTGACTTCATGGGCCCTTTTCCCCCATGTTTTGGTTTCCTATACATCCTTGTCGCGGTAGACTATGTTTCTAAATGGGTGGAAGATATAGCTACCAAGACCAATGACAATAAAGTGGTAATTAGGTTACTTTCCCAATTCGGTGCTCCGAAAGTGATAATAATGGCACGCACTTTTGCAACAGGCCATTCGAGAAGCTCATGACAAAGTATGGCGTCATTCACAAAGTTGGAATGACCTATCACCCATAAACAAATGGGCAGGCCAAAATAGTGAATCGAGAAATCAAGAACATTCTCGAGAAGACCGTCAATCCCACCCGGAAAGATTGGTCACTTAGATTGAACGATTCACTATGGGTCTATCGTACCGCATACAAAAATCCCCTCGGGATGTCCTCATTCCTCTTTGTGTATGGAAAACCTTGCCATATTCTCGTGGAATTAGAGCACAAGGCGTATTGGGAGATTAAGAAGCTGAATTATGACATGGATAAAGTCGGTGAAGCTCGCAAGCTTCAATTAAACGAGTTCGAAGAGATACGTAATGATGCGTATAAGAACGCTAAAATTTCCAAAGAACGGATGAAACTCGCTCACGATAACATCATTCAACACAAAGAGTTTCTTCCTGGGCATAAAGTAAATCTCTATAATTCTTGGCTTCATCTATTTCCAAGTAAGTTGCGGTCACGATGGTCTAGCCCGTTCGTTATAACGAATGTATTCCCGCACGGAGCTCTTGAGATAGACGATTTGAAAGGGGGAAATACATTCAAAGTAAATGGACAATGCCTAAAGACATATCTAGAGGCGTGTGTGGAAGAAGTCGACACCGTTTGGTTGTCGAACCCCATTTACGGGGTCGAATGAGCTGAAAAAGAGAGGTCATCACACTCCCGACGCGTATGGGGTGAATTCTTGTGTATAGTAGTTATGCTTCGGTAACTTAGAGCGAGTCCGTAGGTAGGTTACGTAAGGTTAGGGTTAAGATCACGCAGTCCAACACGAATTCAAGTGGGAGAATAAGTGCTAGAGTCTAGAAAAGTGAGAGAATAGGATTCCAGTGCATCAGACTAAGAAAAGGAGATTTTGTGAAACATGGAACCGAACTGAATCCCCAAGCCGGATCGGTTCGGTTTGGAAAAATCGAAAAAAATAAAAATCCCCAGAACCGAACCGAATCTCCCCTGAACCGGATCGGTTCGGTTCCTGGGATTTTGGTTCTTCTCGAGGAACCCTTTCACCCCACCTATCCACTCTCTTCCCCCCATTCTTCCCCTTTTCCCTCCAAAACAACCACCCCCTTTTCCCTCCAAAAATCCTCACCCAAACCCCTCCCCACCACCTATAAATACCTCTTCTTCCCTACTCTTCCACTCACACCTTCACATCTTTCCCTCTGTACAAGCCCTAATCTTTCCTCTCCTAATTACAAGATTTCCCAATGTCCAATTAAGATCTTCTCGCCAAATACATGTCAACTGAAATTCTGCCCAACGACAATGGGTAACTCCCACATGAAGCACGTATGGTGTAAACGATTTTTCAGTTTTTCTCGCCAATTGCACATTGAGCGGGTTGTCAACTAGGACGAGCTACCGTGCCCCGTCACCACCCTTTTCCGCTAAAGGGTGTGGACGCAATACCTGCAGGACCCTTACCATGTCGTTTGGGCGGACGAAGTCTGGCCCTTTTATGGATCTCTCGTCCGCATGGGAAAATTTGAGTGCCAATCCTTTGTTGACGGCCGCCCCATCAGATTCTCCTTAGCCATCCTCGCCCGCAAGCTTGCTGAAAAGGGCGTTCCCCACCCGGACTTATATGACTACCCAACCAACGCTCCCACCATTCCCAAACAGTAATGCATTAACCGACTTGCGCCCGACGACATTTGGGAATGAGGTACTTTCCCCGTGGGCCGCCTTAATGACAAGGCGCGCATTACGTTCCATATCGTGTGCGCCAACTTGCTTCAAACTTCCAATGACTCGGCGTTGAGCCCTCGCCAAGCGACGCTCATGTACCACCTTTTTTATCCCAATTTCACTCTAGATCTGGCCCGTATGCTCTATGCTGATATCATTTACGTGGCCTGGGAACAAAAAGGTACGGTACCACTCCCTTATGCCCGCCTCATCACCTCCTTCCTAGCCGACGCTGGTATCCATCCACCTCAAGCTTTTCCATGCATCCCGGAGCCCATTGGGAAGGTATACCGCACACGGAGTGCCCAGCAAAAGGCTGCCATTCGAACAGCTCGGGAGACGATCAATTTAGAGGCCGAGGAGGAGATTCCTGTTGACGAGCCCGTGGTGGAAGATGTTGAGATGGAAGGGGATGAAGAAGAAGAATACAATGAAGACGATGAAAAATATTTCGATCCCCCGGAAGAAAATTTTGATCGGCGACTTTCGGTGGTTGAATCCCGCCTTGACGGGTTCATCAACCAATACAATCAAGATCAAGCCGCATATCAAAGGGATCAAGAGGCTTATCGAAGGTACACAAGTATGATTCACCAACTTCAAGCCCACCTTTACGAGCTCAACTTCAGCGGACCCCCGCCATCTTTCTTTTATGATCCTTATGATCCGTGTGCACCCGGGTCCTCAAATCAGCCCCCAAATGAAGCCCATGATGGTTTTTGATGTGTTTGTTGGTTGTGTGTGTCTGAAGTGGTTGTTTACTCAGAGCTGATTGTGTGTTTCTCCCTATCCTTTGTAACACAGTTTGTCCTCTATCTATAATGCTGCATTTATGTTCTAATTTGTTTGTTTTATTTTTTCGCACTTTTAATTCGCTTTGAGTTAGATTTTAGTCCTTTTTTGCTTGAGGACAATACAAAAGTCTAAGTTAGGGGGGTCATAAGTGCTTATTTCCAAAACTTCACAAATTTTCAAAAATGCCCAAAAATTCCCCCCCCCCCCAAAAAAAAAATCATAAAATCTTGAAAAATCCAAAAATATATTTTGTTCAAAATAAACATATATTGGAATTCAAATTTTTCAAAAATGTCATTAAAAGTCGGTTTAAAGTCTCAAGTTGTAAAAATTCAAAATGCACAAAGCCGAAATTGACCAAAGATGGAAATTGAGCGAACATAGGCGACTTAACGAATAAATGTGGAGACTAACAACCCTGATGAGATTCGAGCCTTTCATCTTTGTGAAATTTATAAATCAATCCGAGTTTATTTTTAACTCAAAAGTTCTTTTCAGTGTCAAATAAGTCGTCGAGGATCTTAATCCTTTCATTTTGATCGGTTATAGAAAATGTGTGTGATATTGCCTTGAAAAATGTGCCAAAATTGATCTCTAAACTTAATTCATCTCGAAACGCATATGGTAACACAATTAGTATTTTGGACAATGAAGTAGGACCTCGTTTGTCACCCAAAAATATTGGCCAGAAAAAGCAGCAAAAAATATTCCTTTTGTAACCCAAATTGAGCCGAAATTTCTCCCTTTCGTTTGACAACCCGAAAAACCCCAATTGGCCCAGAATTGTGAAGTTGATAATCCCAGAAATTAAGTCCGGAAAGTGAACAAAAAGGGGCAAGAAAAAAAAATAGCTATGCTCAACAAAAATAACAAGAAAAGAAAAGAGTGAAAAATAGAAAAAGAAAAAAAAATAAATGAGCAAAAGCCCGAAAACGCACTAACGGGCATCATAAGAAAACTTTCCAATTCTAGATTTTTCGTACCATTCTCATTTTACCCAATACACCTTTAGCCGAAAAAGTCCTAACCGAGTCCAAAATTGCAAAATTGATTACCGCGTAGAGAGATAAAACACCAAAAGATAATAAAAGAGATTAAACACATATATAAGAGGTAATGTTCCCGTTTTCTATATCCGTAATCCAATGATGAGATCCGGTTACCATAAAATTTCCATCCTTCTACTTGTGTGCGTGAACTTGGTTCCATTACATTTACTCTTATAAATCATGCACACCGAAAGAATAGCCACATTCCGAGTGATTCGTTTGTGAGAGTATACCGTGAGATTTTGAAATCATAACGAATTTTCGGATAAGTAGCGTAATTGTCAATCGGTGGAAATTCGCGATTAAATCTTCGGTTTCACACACGCGCACTATGATTTGAGACTCTTGAACATGAATTGATGATGACTATTTTTTAGGAAAAGTTTGAATTATACAATTTTTGCGTATTTTGAGGTTTCTCTGAGTCGAATTTTGTGGGTATATTCTCTGCTAACCCTCACGAAACACAACTCGTCCTACAAGGTTAACCTAGGGGTTTAAAGGCTTGTTGCATTCGCTAAATGCAATCGCGTGCCCGCGAAAGAGGTATACTATCCCATTTTTGAGTTAGACCATGCTTTGATTCCCTTAAATTGCTCTAGACGATCAACGTTCTAAGTTAGGGGTGTTTGATTAGGCATAAATTCTTCCCATTTATCCCCTTAATTTAGAGGCTTTTATCGCTCCGCATAGTGTAATTCAAGTGGATTTATATCATATCTTTGCTATTGATAAATTCTAATGAGTGCATCAAGTTTCGTGTGTTCGTCATCTATTTCGCAGGTGTTCAGTGTTGTAATTCGACTTCCGTATCCAAAGCTTCAAAGAAACACAAGAAAGCAAGATTTCTACAAAAACTGACAAAAGGGAACCGAACCCAAGGGAACTAAAACGAACCGAATCCATCATGGGAGAAGTTTCTATAAATGATGACAAAACAGAACCGAACCAAAGCTGGAAAAAAACGAACTGATCCTGCACCTGGAAAACTTCCTGTAAAGAGTCTACAAGATGGAACCGAACCGAAGCAAGGAAATAAAGAACCGGTCCCATGCTCGAAGAGTTTTCTGTAAAGGCTACAAAAGATGGAACGGAACCGAACCCTGTACCCAAATCGGTTTTGTTCTCAATTTTCTGGACTTATCCACTTGTAAAGATTAGAGTTTTACTTGGTTCAAACTCTTGTATTTCTTAGTTAATAAACTGTAACCTGCCCCAAATGTGTGTGTGTGTGTGTGTTGGGGGGGGGGGGGGGGGGGCTTCTAATTCATCAGGGAAGCTTTGTAATCCATTTTAGAGGAGAAGAACAACAAACCCTAGTTACTTTCAAGTTGCAATTCAAGTAAAATCATTCTAATTTCTGTTTCAATTTTTGTTCTAGTTGCTTGTTCACTTATAATCTCATTTTTCTTCATCTTATTCCCGCAGTAAAAATGTTTTCTTTCATTCAAAACGTGTTGTTTTCAAGTTTCCACATGTCCGGCTAGATTTAAAAGGTCGGGATGCATGAAGTCAACCTGATGTGTTAGTTGGATGTGTATAAAATTAATCCTCTGAATTTAATGATTTATTACGAACGTATTGCGTAATAATAAAACCATTGTAGATCTTTGGATCTCGTTTGCTTCAGGGTAACCGGGATGCTTTAGAATGCAATGCGAGTGTTGCTATCGCGCGTTACCGATTTACTCATCCTATGATTAAGTATGGTGCGGGCTTGAACAACATATACGTAATGCTTAGGAGTACTAAATTCTGGGTTTGATTAATCATTTAAATTTACGATTAGTTTTATATCAGTAATACACTAGGGTTGAGGAATTGTATTCCCGTCCGGTTTCCTTCATCATATAGTTTAAATTTTAAGTCATTCATCATCAGTAATTTAGGTAATTTAGAATAGTTGCATTCCATTCATACTTTAGTTCATTAAATAAATATTTTCAAAATTGCATTTAGTTGTAGTCCATTCCCAAAACAAATCATCTTTTATTTTTCTTTAGCGCCAGAGTTTGGATTCCTTCGTCTATCCAACGTCATCACAACCCTGTTGTCATATTTCCCTGAGGATCGATACGTGACTTATCGGATTATTACTTGAGCGACAGGCTTGTACTTGAGCCTAGAGAGTACGCACTTCTGAGACACATTCTTAGTCGCGTTACTACACCATTCGTATTTTTCAAAAATCATTTAGTGATATTTCTAGAATTAATCCTAAAGCACTCATAGTTTTAACAAGTCGTTTATTTACATGACAAAGTGTAGCATGTCATACATTAAAAGCACACACTATATAAGCAGAAGGATTTTTTTTTGATAGCATCAATGTTCAATTTAAACATTACTTCAGTGGCATAACCTTTGCCTATAAAAAATCCATTTTTCAATAATGTAAATTAGTATGCCCCGAAAGTTTGAGTGAAGCCAACTTTGTTGAGGAGATATCCAGAAACCAAGTTCTTCCTTATTTAAAGAGTGTGCAACATTTCTTTAAGGACCACAGTTTTTTTAAAAGTAAACTTTAATTCCACATCTCCGGCACCAAAAACCTTAGTGAAGTGGGAATCACCCAACAACACCCTCTTATTTTCAGCATTAGAATAAGTCTTAAATAAAGTACGATTATAGGAAATATGGCGGGAAGAGCCACTATCTCCCACCACCCATAAACACCGCTTACTATATTGATTTCATAAATCATGGTACATAAATCCTCTTCGGTTAAGTTCACCTGAGAAGCACGATGAGATTCATTTTGACATTTGCGACCTATATGCCCAGGCTTGTTACACTTAAAGCATATGAACTACGCGGTATTACCAATTTGTCCATTTCCATTAGGATGGTTCTTATACTTATTCTGATTTTGATTTGGTTTAAATTTTGGCTGTGGTTCTTTTTATGATATTTCATATTTTTTCTATTTGGTTTCAAAATAACTAGAGTGCGATTCTGGTTATAATTCTTGTAGTTAGACACTACAAGTATTTCATCCGTATAATCTTATTTCCTATCTTCCTCCTCAATTATAAGTCGGGTGATAGGACTTTTAAGTGAAAATTCTTTTGATTTATGCCTCCGTATAATTTTAAAATCTTTCTAACCTAGAGGTAATTTATCAATCATAAAAACAACCTAGAACCGTTCATCTAGTTTCATTCCTTCAGAAATAATATCATGTGCAATTTTTTGTAATTCATCAGTCTGGGAAACAACTGATTTATCATCCACCATTTGAAATTTTAGATAACTGGCTGCATATTTTTTTCCCCAACCTCCTCGGTATTATATTTTTTTTGAAGGGCTTCCCAAATTTCTTTCAAAGAATTACAAAAGGCATAATAATCGTAAACATCGCTAGTTAGGCCATTTAAAATATAATTTTTACATAAAAAGTTATTTTCTTCCCAAGTTTGAATAGCCCTAGTCGCATTAGCCCTAGAAAGTTCAGATGCAGTAGGCTTATTTGACACGATGCAGGCTGCTGCTTTTTTGTGGTGAGAAAAATAACATTTTTCTATCTCCACCTTTTGAAATTTAACTCTTCAAATTTGAAAAGAATGCTTAAACCGGTAAGACCATTGGGTGCAAAGTGATTTTTGAGTTCCATAATAGATAAATGAAACATCTTAAAATTGTTGTATTTAAAATAAGAGAGTGGAACGAAATTATCGAATTAGAAAATCCAACAGTATAAAATAATGTGGCTGAGTCACAGACTGGGTCTCTTTCTTTAATGTGTTTTGTGGCTCTGCCCAAAAAATTGTGCTGCAATCCTTATAATTCCTCGTATCCCCTGGATAAAACAACACTAAATAGAAAATAATTTTTGTCTCAGAAAACTATGCACGGTAGTAATCTAGTATACTATCACCAGTTCACTATTAGTTGCTCAATATCACAATATCAGTTTGGGGGACGAATTGACCAGGTTAGGAAAATAGGAAAATACTCAGAAGGAGGAGAGTATTTATGTATTATTTTTCTCTGTTTTCTAGAGAAAAAAAATATTTTTGGTTAAGAGAGAGAGAGAATTTTTTTAGAGAGATGTAATATGTATTCTTTTTTTCTTCTTCTTCTTCTTCTTCTTCTTCTTCTTCTTCTTAAAACTAATTGACTTTCTTTATATTTAGTAATCTGAATTAATATGACCATTAGAGACTAAAAAAATTGGAAAAAGAAAAAGGGGAGAGAATGTTGAATGTCTCCCACTTTTTTTAAAGCATATCTCTTTTAAAAAAAATCTGCACACCTTTTCTTTTGTCTCTTTAAAGAAATATTCCTTTTTCTTTTTCAAAGTTTACACTATTATAAAGGCAAAGTGCCAAAGTGCCTTTTTTGTTACATCAGCTTTCAACTCAGATGCTTGACACCTTGTTCTTCTAACATGATATTTTCGTGCTTCTAGCTTTAGAGTGTTGTATTATGGGTATCCACATACATATGATACCTTCACATTTATAAAAAATGTTACACATTTTTTATTTGTTTAATTTTGAACACACACTATTTGTGTCCATATTTGATCTAGTTACTACACAACTAACCGAGTTTTAATTTAATTTAATTTAATCTATTTTTTTGTCTTTTTATAACTATCTTTATTTTAACAAACATATAACACGATTACTCATGAGTATTAAATCCTCCTGGTGTTTGGGGTGAAAATCACAACTATTGATTAATTTTGGTGCATATGTGATTCTGTACTTAATAGATATTCACACTTCTGGTTGGATCTCATCATTGTTGTGTTCTTTTTGTGGTTCAAAAATTGTTTCTATGAAAACCTACTAATTATCTTGGCCCTCCAAAATGACTTTTTAATATGAAACAGATACTATGTTTAGAGAAAACAAAGTTGTTTTGCAAACCCAGTAATGAAGCATCAATTCAAAACTTAGATCCATTGAATGGTTATGCAATTATATATGCATATATATAACCCGCAAATGCCTTTTTGGTCTTTTTACTTTCTTAAGAACCTGTCCTTATTCCACGATGTTATCCTAACATGATATATATGGTATGTATTTATGAATCGATTAAGCGTCGCTCATTTATTAAGTTATTGAATTGAATTCTTGTTGTGATATATATATACATATATGTATATACATATATATATATATATATATATATAGATAAGAGCAATATATATGAATATTACTTGTTTTTATAGGATATTTAATTTCTTCATACAATCATCATATAAATTTGACTACAAACTATTATGGAAAAATACCTTTGTCCATTGCTTGTTGATTTATTTTTTGTTGTTGATGTATCCTATGAATGACTCCTAAACACTCCTTTGTTCTTCCTTCTTAAGCTCCTGAACAGTCCTTAGAAAACAACCCAAAATTTTAAAAATAGGGTAATTTGGAAATTCGGAATTTTTACGTCCTAACCTGGATGTATTTGTGTGTTTTTGAGTGAACCATTTGGTGGAGAATATCTCACTATATATAGGGTGGAAGGGGACTCAAAATTCCCTTGGTGTCTCATCATCTACTCTCCACCAAAGTTGCCTAAGGGACTCATATGGATTTCAAAGGTCATGTGTCTCTTGGAATATTTTCTAAGACTAAATTCTAATAATTTTTAATCAAATTCGTCACCTTATATGGATCACACTAATAGGAGCAATAATTTATTTAATTTATAATTACAAAATTTGGTCGAATTTCATAATTAGTAAATAATTAAATAATAATTCCAACAGTCTCTCACTTGATCCTAATAAGATTATACATAATGATTTGATTAACATAAGTTGCGTAGGTGTCTTAGAACAATCACTAAGTACCTTAACTAAATACTTCATTAGTATGAGTCATGGGGGTTCCACACTAATTTAAGAGCATGGTTCCTTCCATGTTCTTGGCCACCAATGTCATACTTAATAAGGATAAATATGTGAGTTCTCATAATGGTCTCATAATGTCTTTATAAAAGACTATTTTTTTCATAGTTATTCATTCAAATGCATGCATATAATAAAGATATAAATTTAGAATTCAGAAACTCTTTATTGATATAAAAAGTTATGCTAAATAACTAAGTAAATAGCAGTTACACAATAAACTAATCGAGACCCATCTCTTTAGTATGTTGCAAAATATCTTTGGAGACATCCCTTTCGTTAAAGGATCTACTATGTTAGCATTTGTACTAATGTGTTCAATTGACATAGTTTGTTTCTAAACTTCTTCTTTGATAGATATATACTTCATCTCAATATGCTTAGCTTCTTTAGAACATCTATCATTCTTTGAAAAGAAGACTGCTGCGATAGTATCACAATAAATTTTCAGTAGCTTAAATATTGAACCCATAATACTAAGTTCTGAAATAAAAATTTTCTGCAATAATCCATGATTTGTAGCTTCAAAACAAGACACAAACTATGCCTTCACAGTGGAAGAAGCGATGGCACTTAGCACTTTTTCATGAAATGGCTTCTCCTGCCAGAAGATAAACATAACCCAAAGTACTCAATCTTCTATCAAGGCACCCTCCAAAATCTGAGTCTGAATAACTAACCACCTCAAGGTGATCGAATCTCCTATAAGTGAGCATGTAGTTTTTGGTCCCTTGTAAGTACCTTAACATTTTCTTTGCAACCTTCCAATGGAATTCACTTGAATTAGTTTAATATCTACCTAGCATCCCAATAGAAAAACTAATATCCGATCTTGTACACACCTGTGCATATAATAAACTCCCTACAAGAGAAGCATATGTCACACCTTTCATGTGATCCCTTTCCAATTAGGTTTGTGGTCATTGACTTAAGTTGAATTTCTTCCCCTTTTTGCTTTGGAACATTAATGGAATTATAATTTTGCATGCTAAAACTTTATTGATGTAAGACTTTTGAGACAATCCTATCAATCCACGTGACCGATCACAATGAATCTCTATCCTGATTACAAAGGATGCCTCGCCTAAATCTTTCATTTCAAAGTTTTACAAAAGGTACTTCTTAGTGTCCATTAACAAACTAATATCACTGCTGGATATAAGCAAGTCATTGACATATAGTACCGTGAATACAAACTTACTCCTACTGAACTTTAGGTATATATATCAATCAACAGTGTTTTTCTTAAACCCAAATGATGTAATGGTATTATGAAACTTAAAATACCATTGAAGAGAAGCTTGTTCAAGTCCATATATTGATTTCTTTAACAAATAGACTTTATGTTCCTTTCCTTCCTTATTGAAGCCCTTTGGTTATTTTATATAGACTTCTTACTCTAAACTCCCATTAAAAAAAGCTGTTTTGACATTCATTTGGTGTAATTATAAGTCATAATGAGCTATGGGTGCTAATATGATTCTAAGAGAATCCTTCTTTGAAATAGGAGAGAAGGATTCACTATAATTAATGCCTTCTCTTTGAGTAAAACCTTTGGAAACAAGTCTAGCTTTATGTCATTTAATTTTTCCATGTGAGTAGCATTTGGTCTTATTTATCCATATAGATCCGATTGCTTTATAACCTTCAGGAAAATCGACTAACTCCGAGACTTGATTAAAATATGTAGATTTTATTTCTTCATTCATGGCATCAATCCATTTATTAGAATCTATGATAGAAATAAATTTTTCATAGGATACCGAATCATCAATATCTCCATTGTTAAATTGATTGTCTTGTAGATATACCACGTAGTCATTCGAAATAGCTAATCCCTGATTTATCAGAGATTTCCTTAAAGCTATGTTTTGTGGTGTTTTAAGAACAGTCTCATTATATGGTTGTTTTTTATATGGTCCATTCATTTGTTCTTCGTTGTTTGTCAGATCAGTAATCGGCTCAACAACATTATTATGAATAATAGGAACATTATGAACCTCATTAGGAAAATTGTGATTATCCTGAATTCTTGGAAGAGGAATATTTTCCTTGACTTCTTGAATAATCACATTTATAACTTCATTACTCCCACTAATTCACCAAGTTCAATGAATTTAGCATTTTCTATTTCAATAATTCTTATTGTATGGTTAGGATAATAGAATTTACGCCCTTTGGATTTTTTGGATACCCAATAAAATAACAAGGTAATGTTTTATGATCAAATTTCTTTTCATGTGGATTATAAATTCTTGCTTCTGCTGCGCATCCCCAAATACAAAAATAACTTAAAGACCATCCTTTCCACAATTTAAAAGGGGTCTTTGGAACTGCCTTACTAGGAACCCTATTTAAGATATGTGCAATCGTAATGAGAGCATGCATACAAAAAAACATAGGTAAATTAGTTCTACTTAGCATACTCCTAACCATTTCAATAAGAGTACGATTGCACCTTTCAGCTGCACCATTTTTCCAAGGTGAACCTGGCATTGTGTATTGTGCACAAATACCTAAACGTTCAAGGATTTTAGATAAAGGACCAGGGTGTTTCCCCGATTCATCATATTTTCCATAAAACTCACCACCTCTATTCGATCTCATAATTTTCACCTTTTTGCCTAATTGTCGTTCTACTTCTATAATATAAACTTCAACTGCATTAACATATTGAGATTTATCATTCAATAGATATAATGTGCAATATCATAAAAATCATTTAAAAAAGTAATAAAGTATTTTTCTCCTCTAATGGATGGGACATCGAAAGGACCACAAATATCTGTATGTATAAATTCAAGAATCTGTGTGCTTTTGTGGCTCATTTCTTTGGGCGTTTGGTTTGTTTACCCGTAACACAGTCCACACATACATTATAATCGGTCCAATCCAGATCAGGGATAATTCCCTCTTTAATAAGCCTTTCAATCCTTTCTCTGGATATGTGTCATAAGCTTTTATGCCACAAATAAGCATAATTCTCTTTAAATGAGGTACGTTTAGTTCCAACATTAGTATGCAGAGGTAATAAGGATTTTGAAAAATTATGATCAAGATTAATTTGAAACAAACCATTCGACAAGAAACCATAGCCAAAAATAGAATTATTCTTATATAAAGTAAAACCATTATGGTTAAAGTTAAAAGTGAAGCCTCTTATTGAGAGTTTAGATAAGGAAATTAAATTTCTAGAAACTGTGGGTACAAGAAGAGTATCTTCAAGATCCAACAAAAACCCATATTGTAATTTTAATCGAAAAACTTCTATTGCTTCTACTTTTGCTTTTGCCCGGTTTTCCATGTAAAGAAAATCTTCACCTGGTATTTTTCGAATTGAAAGGAATCCCTACATATATAGAATTTGTAATATGAAATGTTGAACCAAAATAAATCCACCATGTGTTAGAAGGAACATCAATTATTTTTGAGCCAAAACAAATAAAAGTACACGTCTTACCTTTCTTTTTAAACCAAGCTATATGCTTAATGCAGTCTTTCCGAATATGACCTTTGTTATGACAGAAGTGACATGTGATTTCTTTGTCCTCCTTTTGGTTGGAAAGGTTGGGTTCGTTGTTGGAAGGACTAGGACCTCGCTTCATGCCCTTTTCTTTTTTTCTTACCAGTTCCTTTATTGACCATTACATTTTCCACTTGCAATTTTGACAATTTATCACGTGCTTTCTCCCGAACCAACATGCTTTGCAATTCATTAATATTACATTTGTCTTTGATGGTATCGTAATGAATCTGGAAAGACCCATAATAAGGAGACAAGGAGTATAGGACAAATTGGACTAAGAAAGAATCATCCACTATCACCTAAAGTCCTCAGTTTTGCGGCAATGTTGGTCATCTTAATAATATATTCGTTCATAGTCCAAGTGCCATCGAACCTCATAGTGGTCAGGTGAGCCATAAGTTTCCCGGCCAAGGATTTGTCAGCTGTGCGAAACCTATCCTTAATATTTTTCATATACTGTTTCGCGTTGGTGATTCAGGTAGGGAAGTTTTCACATTTGTTGCGATGCACATTCTAATGAACATCATACAAAGCCTATATGATCTTAACTGTGCATTTGAATGAGCACATCATCCTCACTACTTTGTTCAGTAATAGCAACGGGTTCGTCAGTAAGGAGTGCTACATCAAGGTCTAAGACACCAAGGTTGAATTCAATTTGTTCACGCCATTCCGACCGATTTGTTTCGTCAAATTTAGAAAAGGTTGAGGCTTGAGAGAATAGGTTAAGAGGTTCTACAAAATGCTCACTCTAATTAAAAAAATACATATAACTGTAATTTCCAAGGAAATGAATACATATGATTGTCAAAATTTAACGACATAATAATAATAAATTAGTTCACACTATTTTGTAATTTATCACAATTTTCCCTTTAATGTTTATTAAACCACAAAACCATAAAAGCAGAATCTGTATTGGATGTATAACACAGAAAAATGTGGTTTAACAAACGCATTATTTGAAAATTTAATATTCAATTAATAATTCTAAGTTGATATGGTAGGCTCTTCATTGTATTTATAATAATAACAAACTTTAGAATAAACAATAATTTTGATATTCCACTTTATGAGTCGTTGGCCTGTGTTTGGCACGAGACTTGTTAAAGCATGAATACCAATAATATTCAATAATTTGAGTCCTTGACCTGTGTTTGGCACGAGAATCGTCTAAAATATGAATTCAAAAAAACTAATATTCAATATTATGAATCGTTGGCCTGTGTTTTGCACGAGACTCGTCAAAATATAAATATTAAAATTAACACAAGTCCAATATCCTACCATATGAAATATGTTGGCCTTTGTTTGGTATGAATATTGAACTAAAACAGGATCATTAGAACAAGGTTTTTAAAACATTCATGAAATATGGATAACATTATTTTTTGCTAAAAACGAAAAAAATGAGTTAAGCATTGTTAACGCAAAAATTCTCCATCTGCGAGGACCAATCAGAAAAGGACACGTGTCATCCTACGTGGCAATATTCGACACCCGAGGAGTGTTAGTCGGCACCCGAGGAGAGTTGGTCGGTACCCGAGGAGAGTTAGTCGACACCCGAGGAGAGTTGGTCGGCACCCGAGGAGTATTAGTCGGCACCCGAGGAGAGTTGGTCGGCACCCGAAGAGTGTTGGTCAGCATACCAACCAGGAATATCAAAGGATAACTACGTATTTAATGATCATTAATGTACATTTATATTGTAGATGACAACACATAGCATACCAAGCAATTAGATTCGTTGAATGTAGACATAATGTATAAATGTCTACATACAGTGAATCTATTTATCTCCCATTACTATAAATACATGTATTCCCTTAGCCAAAAGGGACAACTAGGAGATCCAAGAGAGAGATCCAAGAGATCCAAGAACCGAGAGACACAATACACAAGATCCATACCTTTTTCTCTCTCTACACCACATTGTGCTATTGTAAACCCCTGGGAATAAAATAACAGTGGACGTAGGCTTTTCCTCATAGCCGAACCACTTTAAAAATCTTTGTCTCTTATGTGCTTGATTGGATTGCTTTTATCTATTTATCTGTGATCATAAAAATGGGATTCGGTCCAGTTTTTTGCATCAACAGATTGGCGCCGTCTGTGGGAATCGTGTTACAACCATTGTTCTCCATCAAAAGCTAAGTTTTTATTTTCTATATGTATAATCAATTATATATTATACATACATCTCTTGATTCAATCATGATTTTTATGTTTATATACATAAATTAATTGTCCAATTTTTATCTGCAAAATGTTTCATATCATGATTTTTAAATCATAACTGTTAGATTAATTCTTATTTAGAAATCTGAAAAATAGTGGATTTCATAAATCATAACTTTTTACTTGATTCTCAAGTTTCAATTTTATATCATGGAATAAATATTTTAAATGATTACATATACCAATATATACGACGATGATAAGATTTGATAATTTTCATTGTTGATTTAGAAATAAATTTTGTAAGATCTTTGATGTCTATTCAAATTCCCATCATATTTTTAATAAAAGAATGGGAAAAGGTTAAAGACAATAAAAAGTCTTCTCATGGAAATCATGACCCGGATCTATTTTCTCTCTCTTCAAGTTTGAGTCTCTTTGCATTCACTTTTATGAACTATATACTTAATTTGGTTCATCTTCCATCTATGCCAATAAAGTCTCATTGATTGATTTTTTTTATATAAATTTGGTAATAACTTCTATCATTCACCATATTTTTATCTCTCCAAATTGGGAATAGGAAGGGATCAATATAAAAAATAATTTTCTCTCACCTGAAAAATCATTACCCTCCTCTTGTAAAAGAGGATCAGTAAATAATCATGACCATATCAAGACTCTGGGCACAAATTTGATATGTTGGCCCCTCGTTCATCACATCACAAGGTTTCTTTGTCGAAATCACACGATCTAGTGGGTTATATATTTATTCATTTAATTAACATTCTTAAGGCTTAAATTTTACATTGAATGTTATTTTTTGATCTAAAGATTCGAGATATTCTGGTCATCCAACCATATATTCTATAATTTGAGATATCCTTAAATGTTGGTCGGCAACATCCATGTTGTTTGTCGGCAGCAGTAGAATCTTGGGGTATTAAAAAATGCTAAGCACCCCTGATATTTCTTTAAACACGAGTTCAGATTGGGGACAAGCAGGGGGCTTAAGTCTTTTTAACTTATGATCATCCAAAAAATATTTTTAAAACCAAGTGATAAATAATTTTCAAACAGAAACTTATACCTGATTAGTTGTTGGAGATTAAATAAATTTACAAAAAACTTTACGTCTTATTTATGATGCATATTTGATAATAATTTGTCCATCTCACACACATTTGGCATATTATTAATATTTTTATTTCTCAAGCATATACATATCATATATTGATTGGATGAGTAAATTATTCTCATGACTAATCAATTCAGCCTACATAAATGGTAGAGCAAGATATTAATTTTTACAGGTACAAGATTCAACTCCGACGAATGCTCGGAAATAATCTTACTCTTCTGAAAAATATTATCATAGCTCGGCAGTATGAAATTTCACCTCAGCGAGGAACTATTGATTTTATTATTGCTATGATATCAGCTCCAACACAAATAATTTTATATGTCCATTGGGATTCATATTCTATATTCATCTCAATATGGAGCACGGCGAGATACTTATTATCATATTCAGCTCTGAGGAGAACTATAACATTTATTATATTTCACCCCCAACGGATAGTTGGTCGGGGTAATTCTTATTTATATGCAGGCCCAGCAAAGTTCTCGGCCATATTCTTATGTTCTGGAAAATATTATTCTTATTCGGCATTCTGCAATTATGCCTCGACAAGATACTTATTCAGCTTTAAGGAGAATTACAACATTCGTTCGGATAATTCTTATTTATATTCAGGCCTGACAACGTTCTCGGCCATATTCTTATGTTCTGAAATATCTTATTCTTGTTCGGCATTATATGATTCTACCTCGACTGATCGGCGAGGCACTTTATTATTTTTAATTATTCTTTATATCTATTAAAATGCATATTCTATTCTCATTTCAGCATGGAGCTCAACAAATATTTATAATCATATATTCAGCTTCAAGGATATCTCCAACATTTATATTATCTTATTCCCAACAATCTGTTGAGGAGGTATCCAGCATTTATTATATCTTATTCAGCTCCAAGGAGGTCTCTAGCATTTATATTATCTTATTCCCAACAAATCTGTTGGTCAGCGCCGAGGAGGTCTCCAACATTTATATTATCTTATTCCCAAAAAATCTGTTGGTCAGCGCCGAGGAGGTCTCCAGCATTTATATTATCTTATTCCCAACAAATCTGTTGGTCAGCGCCGAGGAGGTCTCCAACATTTATATTATCTTATTCCCAACAAATCTGTTGGTCAGCGCCGAGGAGGTCTCCAGCATTTATATTATCTTATTCCCAACAATCTGTTGGTCAGCGCCGAGGAGGTCTCCAGCATTTATATTATCTTATTCCCAACAAATCTGTTGGTCAGCGCCGAGGAGGTCTCCATCATTTATATTATCTTATTCCCAACAATCCTTTGGTCAGCTCCGAGGAAGTCTTCATCATTTATTATCAATTACCACCAACTCCGATTGGTAGATAAAATCCAACTCCGATTGGTAGACAAAATCCAACTCCGGTTGGTAGATAAAATCCAACTCCGGTTGGTATTGGTCGATAAATCTCATTCAAAGTTCACATTCCACAGTTGGGGGCTTCTATTACAGATATATTTGTTCATTTGGTGGCACATTCTTATATCATCATGCAGTCGATCATCAAATTCAACGTCACAAACTCAAACGATCGGGGGCCCCCGACCAATCATCATTCAGGAGTTGTTTTTCTTGCTCAGGAATTACTTTTGATATTGAAGTTCAGGAGGTATATTGAAGTTCAGGAGGAATATTGAAGTTCATGAGGTATATTGAAATTCAAGAGGTGTATTCAGAAGTATCAGGACATGATGAAAGAAAGCGATAAGTATTCCACCGAGGAACTCTGTCAGACCAGAAATTAGAAGACAAGTTGCCTATATGGAGGCTATATGTAGATGGCTCATCTTGCACTACAGGCTGTGGGGCAGGGATCGTTTTGAACAGCCCAGGCGAGGTCGACATGGAATACGCCCTACGTTTCTAATTCAAAGATTCTAATAATGAGGTTGAGTATGAGACCATGATTGCAGGTCTTAATTTGTCAAATACTATGGAGGCACAGCAGGTTATTGTCTTCAGTGATTCTCAATTGATCGTAAACCAAATGTTGGGAATATTTACAGCCAAAGGAGAATTGATGATCAAGTATCAAGCAAAGGTGATGGAGTTAGTATCAGAGTTTGTTGCTGTTCAACTGGTAAGAATATCAAGAATGGAGAATGTGAGAGCATACGCCTTGGCCCGATTAGCATCAGCTACTCATACCGAGCTGCGAAGAACGATGCCAATTGAAGTATTAGAAAGTCGGAGCATAGATGAAGACCTGACGATGAATATTATTACCCTTGATTTAGGACCATCTTGGATGGATCCCATCAGAGCATATATTGAGGAGGAACAATTACCGGAGGATAAGCTCGCTGCCAAGAAATGGAAGTTTAAAGTTGCTCGGTATGTACTAATTAATGGTATTTTGTATAGACGAGGAATTATGGCAGGTTTGCAAAGATGTGTACATCCCTCCGAGGTGAAAGAATTGATTAAAGAGATCCATGAAGTGTCCTGTGGAGCCCATGTAGCAGGTCGGACACTTTTGCAAAAGGTGATGACGTAGGGATACTACTGGCCGACGATGAGAGCTGATTGTATAGCTTATGCCAAGAAATGTGACAAGTGCCAATGCTTTTCCTCCATCCGAAGAACTCCACAAATATTGTTGAACACCCATCACTTCTCTTTGGCCATTTGCCATGTGGGAATTGATTTGGTTGGACCACTGCCGACGACCCGAGGAAGATTCAAATACCTCGTCATCGCAGTAAATTATTTTACTAAGTGGATAGAAGCTGAGCCACTTATTGACATGACATACGAGAAGGAAGGTGTACCAGTTTATTTGGAAGAACATCATCTGCCGATATGGTCTCCCTCATGCCTTCATCACAGACCATGGAACACAATTTGATAACGAGGAGTTTGCTGCCTATTATCATCAGTCAAACATTTTGAAGGTTCATTCAGCGCCAGGATATCCTCAGAGCTAATGGACCAGATAGTTCGAAAGAACCAAAAAATATACTCCTTTGGTTAGGAGGTGACACTAGTGTGACCAACTACGGTTGGTAAGATATCTAGTGGACAGTTCGAAAGAACCAAAAAATATACTCCTTTGGTTAGGAGGTGACACTAGCGTGATCAACTACGGTTGGTAAGATAACTAGTGGACAGTTCGAAAGAACCAAAAAATATACTCCTTTGGTTAGGAGGTGACACTAGTGTGACCAACTACGGTTGGTAAGATATCTAGTGGATAGTTCGAAAGAACCAAAAAATATACTCCTTTGGTTAGGAGGTGACACTAGTGTGACCAACTATGGTTGGTAAGATATCTAGTGGACAGTTCGAAAGAACAAAAAAAAATACTCCTTTGGTTAGGAGGCGTACACTAGTGTGACCAACTACGGTTGGTAAGATATCTAGTGGACATATAGTTCGAAAGAACCACTACTACTCCTTTGGTTAAGAGGTGTACACCAGCATGATCAATTACGGTTGGTAAGATAAAAATATACTCTCACATTACAACTTATGTTGGTCGGGAGGTAAGATTATTACAAAAGTTCCTCGAAGAACAAAATATTCCAAACTGAACCAAGTATGGTTGGTCGGGGATAAAAATCCACTAATTGTAGTTGGTCGACGAGGAGAATTTATCGACCTTGGTTGGTCGGATACATTTTATAAAGACAAAAATTTACCAAGTATGGTTAGTCAGGGATAAACTCTCACTAACCATAATTGGTCGATGAGCACAATTTAACAACCTTGGTTGGTTGGAAAAATTTAAACATTTTTATACTCATTACTTTATTATTAAGTGATCGAGCAACATTTTTAATACTTGTAATTCTTTTTATTACTAAGTTGGTCGATGAACAACACAATATTGTTATCTTTTTAACAGATACATATGCATAAATGTAAAGTGTTTGATATTTACAAAACAATAGCAATTAAGATTGCGAACAAAAATGAAAGTCTTTCATTAAACTCAAAAAACAAAATACATTGAGAATGAAAATGTATACTAACTATTACATTGAGATTCCTATTCTATTGGTTTCTTTTCCCTCTTTTTTAAAACAGGTTCCTCACCAGCAGGAGGATCATCCAAAGTATAAGGGGAGTTTATGAAGTTAAGATCTTTCAACATTCTGATATTCATCACAGATGATTTGTCCGAGAAGCACTAGCTCATTCCCGAGAAGCTCTTGCTCGTCCCTGAGAATCACTTGCTCGTCCCCGAGAACCTCTTGCTCGTCCCCGAGCAGAGGTAGAAGTCAAAATCAGCATCTACAGCACTGAGATATTTGCTACTACTGTCTCGACCAATAATGAAGAAGAAATTGTGTGAAAATGTTTCGAAGTCCACCACTAGCTTGGTACTAATCAGATTGAAGAGTTGGGTTCAAAAGCTAGTATGTTACTCGACAAAGTATTCAGAGGATCATAAATCAGAAGAATCAAGCACGTGAAGTTAGCATTCAGTTGCTCGACACATGAAGCATTTGGTCGGCTGGCGAACCAATCAACATACTTGAAGATTACGACAAGCTATAAGTTGCATACTATGGCATGGCTGCATCCAAATTCCCAGGGGTGATACATAGCACATGGAGTTCCTCAAAAGAAAGATTAGCAACCATCGATCAGCCTGCATCATATGTCGTCCAGGAGATAATGCACTTTGTGTTGAACAAATTAAGAAGGTAGATAAAGAATTTCACGAGCACCGAGCAACACTGCAGAATAAATACTCCATCCTTTCAAGTAAACCATCAAGCATGGAGCATTGGGGGCTTCTGTTAACGCAAAAATTCTCCATCTGCGAGGACCAATCAGAAAAGGACACGTGTCATCCTACGTGGCAATATTAGACACACGAGGAGTGTTAGTCGGCACCCGAGGAGAGTTGGTCGGTACTCGAGGAGAGTTAGTCGACACCCGAGGAGAGTTGGTCGGCACCCGAGGAGTATTAGTCGGCACCCGAGGAGAGTTGGTCGGCACCCGAAGAGTGTTGGTCAGCATACCAACCAGGAATATCAAAGGATTACTACGTATTTAATGATCATTAATGTACATTTATATTGTAGATGACAACACATAGCATACCAAGCAATTAGATTCGTTGAATGTAGACATAATGTATAAATGTCTACATACAATGAATCTATTTATCTCCCATTACTATAAATACATGTATTCCCTTAGACAAAAGGGACAACTAGGAGATCCAAGAGAGAGATCCAAGAGATCCAGGAACCGAGAGACACAATACACAAGATCCATACCTTTTTCTCTCTCTACACCACATTGTGCTATTGTAAACCCCTGGGAATAAAATAACAGTGGACGTAGGCTTTTCCTTATAGCCGAACCACTTTAAAAATCTTTGTCTCTCATGTGCTTAATTGGATTGCTTTTATCTATTTATCTGTGATCATAAAAATGGGATTCGGTCCAGTTTTTTGCATCAACAAGCATCATGAAACTATAGAAAGTTACTCCAGAATCTCAAAACATTTTACGGAATTCAAAAATAATTTTTCTAGCGTGAGATATAACCCTCGAGATTATTACCATAAAAGGAAACATTAGAATTTTGAGGGACTAAATGGTCTCGGATCGCTGAAAAACTGTTTACGTCACGACCTAAGGTCGTGTATATTAGTCTCTGGCCCATTTCCAACCAGACTACCGAATTTCATCGCATTCGTAACAAGTTCGGTTGAAAAAATACTATTTATCGCAAGCTTTTTTGATTTTTTTTGTTCCAAAATTCCTTGAAATTTGTAGGGTTGATATAAATTTTTTGTTGTTTGAAATTTGTAGGGTTGATACAAGATCAATATATATGAATATTATTAGTTCTTATAGGATCTTTAATTTTTTCATGATCGCCACATAAATTTGACTACTAACTGTTCCGAAAAAATACTTTTGCCCATTGTTTGTTTTTGTTGATGTATTCTATGAATGAATCCCAAACACTCCTTTTTTTTCCTTCTAAAGCTCCTGAACAGTCCTTAGAAAGCAACCCAGAATTCTGAAAATGGGGTAATTTGGAAATTTAGAATTTTCCCATCCTAGACTAAATATATTTGTGTGTTTTTGAGTGAACCATTTGGTTGAGAATATCTCACTATATATAGGTTGGAAGGGAACCCTAAATTCACTTGGTATCTCATCATCTACTCCCCACCAAAGTAGCCTAAAGGACTTACATGGATTCCAAGAGTCATGTGTCTCTTGGAATATTTTTTAAGACTAAATTCCAATAATTTATAATCAAATTCATTACCTTATATGGACCACACTAATAGGAGCAATGATTTATTTAATTTATTATTACAAAATTTGGTCGAATTTTGTAATTAGTAAATAATTAAATAATTATTCCAACACTTGCTACTAGGGATGTGTATGCCCAAAACATAGATAACTTGACTCAAGAGTTGTAAGGTCTGACTACAATCAAGTTTGAGTAAATCAAAATTTTTAAGTCGAAACTTTAATTTCAACCGAGATTGAACATTACACCTAAGTTGAGTTAGATTATTTCCACTTGTAAAATTGTTTTGATCAAACTTCTATTTAAACTAACTGATCCCACCATAATTTAACTTATTTTATTATTCGACACTATAATGGCTAAACAAGTTTGTGAACCATTATAGTTGGTTTACAAACATGCATCTATTTAATCCCCCTCACAACGCTTTGAAGAATCATACTGAAAATCCATTTAAAATAAGATATATAAATATTTCAACGCAAATTGTCATACAACATTCCATAATTCTTATAGTAACATCTATGCATGACACATTTATATAATCTTTCCTTTTAATCACATTTGTGATATGAAGTGTGAACCCAAATTATATTGACCAAGTACATAAACAAAGTGAGCTCTAGCCTTGTGATGTTATATATAGCTTGCCATTACCAATAACAATATATAATAAATTTTATGATAACGTGTACCGAAAAATAATGTAGCAATGGAAGAAAATATGTTAAAATATGGATTAATTAAATCTTGTAGGTCCCTTTTTCTTTCAAATGTGCTTTAAGGATGTCAAAACAACTTTCTTTCAAAAACTTTTTCAAATTTTATACGTACCAAGTTTGTGAACCATATTCAATTAAGTCCAATTTTATCTTGTTTAATCCTAAACATGTATCTAGGTGATTAAAGCAAGTAAAATAAATAAGTTCACAACCAGTATGTACGAGGAAACCACAAAGGTGAAAAACCTCGGACGGTCCAAGCCAGACAATCACTATGATGCTGAGATTTACAAGGGAATACTGGCAGAATCACACAACAACTCGATACTCACAAGCCTTAACGCTCTTATTTTATTTAATCGCTCCTCCACAATGCCCACGCAGAACACGAATGCCCGATGTCCACCGATGTAGCTTGGCAAACCGTCTATGGATTCAGAACAAGAACTCCTTCGTTTCTCCACCGCAAAACCCAATGATCAATGTTCAATGTGATGAACAAACCCTGATGGTGCAAACAAGATCTTTGTAGCAATAGAATACGAAAGCTCGGGTCTTGAATACTCTAAGGATGTTTTTTTTATCTTTGTAAATCTTAGAAAACTTTTGTGCAGAAAAATGAAACTGTTAAACTGTAATTCAGTTCTACACTCTCCTGAAATTTTGAGATGAAAATTATTTAAACAAAAAATTTAAGTCGGCATGTCGTTCTAACAACTTACATAAGTCGTTTGAATGACTGTGTGATGTCGTTTGAACCACTAAAACTCACGATGTGATTCCACACGACTCTAAGCTGCAATTGTCTCAGGATAAATGAAGATAAACCCTTTTAGAAAACAATGTAAACATTTTAAAACATTTATAAACAAAATATCCATCCTTTAAAATATTTTACGAATTTCATAAACATTTTGCATTCATACCTGAGAGATCGAAATGCAATGAAGACGTGAAACGAGCACCAATAAAACTCGGTAATATATAATCTTTGAATCTTGGCTGATACTTAATCTAATCAAACATATCAGAGAGTTTATGGGAATTGTGGGTACCCGGATTTGGCATCATGGGCCCAGATGAGCAGCCTAATAAAAATGGCCCAAAGTCTGGCCCCTCGTATCTTAACAAAATTCAATTCCGACTTAGTCCACTCCTAGAATATCTCAAGGAGATATTCTAGGAGTAGAAGATCGTAGTGGGGGAATACAACACCCCTACTCCTCAATAAAAAAATATGAATATAACAAACCCTAAGCCTGGGGCAAAAGGCACGCACTGTATTCTCTGTAAGCACTCCCCGGAGTACATAGAAATAATACTGACTGCACCACCATGGACGTAGGCATTCTTGCTGAACCACGTACATACTGTGTTGTGTGATAGGTATTTTATATTCTTTATTTACTTTGGTGATTGCGCTTTTCTTATTTATTTGTGTTGAACATAATTGTCACCACAATTGGCGCCGTCTGTGGGAACGTTTGTCTTCCCTGAGAAAGCCCTCACCAATAAAGAAATTCAAAATGTCTGGTCACAGTTGTAATGCCCCTCAGGCAGGAGATATCCAATAACAACCTGCTCCTCGCAGTATCAGATCTGAAGTTCGACGTTCAATTTAGAGGGCTCGCCCAGAGAGGCCATCCACACAAATCTCCAAATTGATTGATGCCTATGAGGCGAGGCGCCAAGAGCAGAGGGAGTCCGTTCGCAAGAAAGAGGTTGAGAATGCTTGCCTCAAAAGGAAACTAAAAAGGATGTAGAAAGAGATCCATCACAGCACTAGGCTACGTCCATACCACACTCCTAGCCCTCAAGCAAGCAACTTTCACAACCGAGGAAGGAGCCCTAGACGTAGATCCAAGAAGAGTGGGAAGCACGAGTCAAGCGATGACTCACTTGAGCACCAGCGACCGACTCGCCATTACAGGAGCCCAGCTCACAGTAATGAGAACATACAAAATTTGGTCTGAAGGGAGATGGACCAACACCCAGTACATCGCGGTGCAAGATCGACCAGGGAGCTTGCTAGATGAGCTCTCAAGACCCAGATGAAATCCCCTTTCTTAAGGGAGATATAAGAAGAGGAAGCCCCCAAGAAATTTTCTATTCCAAGATTCAAGGTCTATGACGAAAAAACTGACCCTATTGATCACGTTAGACAATACAGGCAAGCCATGACTTTCTGGAACCACTGGGATGCACTGATGTGCCGGATTTTTTCCTCGAGTTTGCATGATGTGGTGCATAAATGGTTCGAGAGACTCCCTCATAGGTCTATCAGGAGTTTTAAGTCCTTGGCCTAGCTCTTTACAACCCGCTTCATTACTAGTAGCTCCCATCCCAAAAAGATGAATGCTTTACTAACAATGAAAAAGACGCCTCAAGAGAGCCTCCGAGACTACACGAAGAGGTACTGGGAGTTGTTCAACGAGGTCAGGGACTGCTCGAAGCAGGTAGCAGTGGCCTCTTTCAAAATTTGGCTACCCAGCTCTTGCCTTCCGCACTAATCCCTGACAAAGAAAGAGGCCTTGACCATCGATGACCTGATGGCTCGTATCGAGAAGTACGCCAAAGTGGAGGATGTGACCTGCCTTAGCACAGGGGAAAATGGTCGAACTAAGCTCCCTGCCAAAGGCAACGGCAAAGCTGAGAACCAAAAGAAAGGAGGCAAGAACGGGGGAAAGAATGGATCCAAGAACGGAGGTAGGAATGATGTTTCAAAATCATTTCAGGAAGTCAACACTGTCTTCAAAGAACCAATTTACAAGATTCTGGCGAAGATCATAGACGAGCCATTTATTAAGTGTCCCAGAAAGATGGGAATAGATCCCTAAAAAAGAAATAACGCATTGAGATGCGCTTTTCATAAAGAGGGAAGACATAAGACCGAGCACTGTAAAGCTCTTAAGTCTCACCTCGAAGAACTGGCCCAGTCTAGGCACCTGAACGAGTTTGTGGAGAAGAAGGCAGAGAAAGTTGCTTCCAATGGAGAAACAAGAACTGACAATGTACTCGAAGATGATGCTGGCCATGAATTCACAGTTATTCATGGGGCATCTGATATGAAGCAGATTCAGGGGAATTCAGCTCGGATGGAGGTAAAAAAGCTTACAGTAGTAATGCAAGCTTTTCAGATCGATCTAGTAAAGACACAATCAGGAAAGCGTCGACGAATAGATGACGTCGACTATAACAAACATATCGTGTTCACAGATGAAGATCTAGTGGGAGTAAGGACCCCACATCATGATGCTTTGATCATTACGCTTAGGATAGACAACTACGATGTCGACAAGCTACTCATTGACTAGGGAAGCTCATCCGAGGTAATGTATCTCGACCTCTTTAGGAAATTGAAGTTAAGCATTGCCGACTTGAAGGAAGCCACTGTCCCTCTAGTTGGCTTCGCTGGAAAAGTGACTATTTCGTTGGGAAAGATCATACTGCCAGTAAGGGCAGGAAGTGTCTCCAAGATGATAGAGTTTCTGGTGGTCAACATCGACTCGCCATATCAAGCTATCCTCAGCAGGGGGAGGCTGCATGCAATGAAGGCAGTCCCTTCGACCTACCATCAGAAACTCAAGTACGTAATCGAGAGAGGAGTAATGGATATTCACGGGGAACAGGTGATGGTAAGAAGATGCTTTATAGCAGCCATCCTCCCGAAACCAGAGAAGAAGATCAAGAAGGCCAAAGAGAAAGTTGAGGAACAGGAAGGTCTGATACCTTCAAAATAGCAACTAAGATATGGAAGGCCTGGTTCAATTCCCTAAATGGTTGTCCTGACTGGACAACCTAGAGGAAATAACTGTCGGTGGAAGCAAGGAAGAAAGGAGTTTTCTGATCGGAACTTCTCTTACAGAACAAGAAAAGAAAGAATTGATGGTGTTTCTGAGAAGTAACCTAGATGTTTTTGTGTGGGAACCTTACGAGCTGTCTGGCATTGATCCCAGTGTGGTTTTCCATAGGTTACACGTCGACCCCAATTTTAGGCCTATCGCACAAAAATCACGATGAGACGTGCTAGAGAAGGCTAAAGTCGTGGAGAGAGAAGTTAAAAAATTACAGAATGCAGGATCCATACGGGAAGTTCAATTCCCTAAATGGTTGTCCAACCTAGTAGTAGTTCCGAAGAGTAATGGGAAATGGAGAGTCTGCATTGACTTCACTGACCTTAACAGGGCAAGCCCTAAGGATAATTTCTCTTTCCCAAAAATCGACCAGTTGGTGGACGCCACAGCAGCTCACGAGAGAATGAGTCTTCTGGATGCATATTCGGGGTATCATCAGATCCCCTTACATATACCAGACCAAGATAAGACATCGTTCATCACTACTGTCGGATTATACTGCTACAAAGTTATGCCCTTTGGGCTCAAGAATGCAGGAGCAAATTACCAGAGGCTAGTCACCAAGATGTTCAAAAATCAAAAGGGAGAAACCATGGAAGTCTACATCGACTATATGCTCATCAAAAGCAAGAGAAAAAAGGACCATCTCTCAGACCTATCCAATACCTTCGAAATCCTCAAGAAATACCGAATAAAGCTCAACGCGAGCAAGTGTTCTCTCGCTGTCCAGTCAGGAAAATTCCTCAGATATTTGGTTAGCAAGAGAGGCATTGAGGCCAACCCGGATCAAATCGATGCAATCAATAGGGTACAACCACCTCGCACGATACGAGATGCGCAGAAGCTCACAGGTATGCTCGCCGCCTTGAATCGTTTCATTTCAAAGTCCTCTGAGAAGTGCAAGCCATTCTTCCAGCTCCTGAAAGGGAACAAAATAGTAGAGTGGAATCAAGATTGTTCGAAAGCATTAGAGGAACTCAAGACTTATCTTAGCAAGCCGCCTTTGCTCGTTATACCTCAAGAAATTGATTCCCTTTACTTATACCTCGCCGTCTCTAGCCACATTATCAACTTTGCACTGATGTGCGGGAAAGAAGGAATCCAATATCTAGTCCACTACGCGAGTAAGACCTTATTGGATGCCGAGCAGCGTTACCTGCCACTGGAAAAGCTGGCCTTCGCACTAGTAATAGCCTCGAGGAAGATGAAACACTACTTCGAAGCTTACACTATCACCATCCTTACATCACACCCCCTTAAAGTAGTCCAGCGGAAAGAGGATTCATCTGGCAGACTGTCCTAGTGGTCAGTCGAGCTCGGATAATTTGATATCCAATTTTAGCCCAGGAATACAATCAAAGGGCAGGTTCTCATAGATTTTATCGTAGAATTCATTGGCGAACAGCCCTACGGCCAGCTTCAACCCATGAAGGAAATGGAAAAACACACGTCAGAAAGGGTCTGGTGACTGTTTGTCGATGGAGCCTCCAACTCAAAGGGGGAAGGAGTAGGCATTGTGCTCATTACTCCAGAGGACACAATCCTCGAGAAAGGGACCCGACTTGGATTTGAAGCCTCCAATAACGAGGAAAAATACGAAGCTTTGATAGTCGTCCTACAGAAGGCACATGCACTAGGGGAAAAGTGACTATAGGTGTTCGGTGACTCATAGTTGGTCTCCAATCAGATAAGTGGGGACTTCAATGCAAGAGATGAAAGAATGGTAGCCTGCCTTGCCCTGGAAAAGGAACTAATGTCCAGATTTGAGAAAGTCAATGTTCAATAATTTCCCAGAGGACAGAATAGCCATGCCGACGCCCTGGCAGCCCTAAGTTCAGCGATCAATTCCGACTTGAAGAGGACGATCCCCATCGACTTCCTTGCCCATCCGAGCATCAACCAAAGTGATGAGCCGTCAAACCTAGAACACATACTCCAGATCGAGTCAGCGCCCTGTTGGATGGACCCTCTGAGGGACTATTTGAAGGATGGTACACTTCTAGACGACAAAAAGTTCGCTCATCAGATAATAGTCAAAGATGCTCGCTTTCACTTATCTCCTGAGGGAAAACTATATAAAAGATCATTCACCGGCCCTTACCTTCAATGTGTCCACCCGAAGGACGTCGAGCAAGTTCTACACGAGATTCATGAAGGAATCTATGGAAGCCATATTAGAGGAAGATCACTAAATTTTCGAGCTATGAAAGAAGGCTACTGGTGGCTATATATGCAAAAAGATTCGGTAGCATACGCTCAAAAATGCGAAAAATGTTAACTACATGCTCTTATGGTTCACTAACCTGCCAGCGACCTAAAATCACTCACCAGCCCCTGGCCTTTCGCCCAATGGGGAATGGACATCATAGGCCCACTTCCTACCGCCGTCGACAATCGCAAGTATCTATTGGTCACAACGGATTACTTCACCAAATGGATTGAGGCAGAGCTGTTGGCCAACATCCAAGATGCAAATATGATGAGATTCATATGGAAAAACATAATTACCCATTTTGGAATCCCCAAAACCATCGTCACTGACAACGGAACACAGTTTGAGAGTTGCCCTTTCCAGAACTTCTGCAATGAACATGGGATCAGGCACTATTTCAGCTCGATGGCATACCCCCAGAGCAACGGTCAAGCCGAGGCTTCCAACAAAATAGTGATCGATGGGCTGAAGAAATGACTAGAACAAGCTAAAGGTGTATGGGTGAGTGGGCTGCCGCATATTTTATGGGCTTATCACACTACCCCACGACGAGCAACTGGGGAAACCCCATTCTCACTAACGTACGAAATGGAAGAAATCATCCCCTTGGAAGCTGGTCTACCAACGATGAGAACCACCCTTGTCGACCAAGGCCAGAACGATGCAACATTACTCGTTGAACTTGATCTAGATGATGAACGCAGAGACCTAGCCCTAGTAAGGCTAGCGAGCTATCAACAACAACTCGGGAAGCAATATAACAAGAAGGTCAATTCGAGGGCATTCCAGGTTGGGGACTACGTCTTAAGTAAAGTCCTTAGCAGCGTAGTAAAACCATCAGACGACAAGTTAGGTCTGAACTGGGAAGGACTATTCAAGATAACAAGAGACGATCTACAAGGAGCCTATCACTTAGAAATGTTGGAGGGTAGAGAAATACCACGAGCATGGAACACAGCCGACCTAAAGAAATTCTATTTATAGTCTTTTCTTTTTCTTGGCTCTCTTATAAAATCTCTGGAATTGGCAACTCATTTTTTATTTACTTGTGAATTAATGAAAGATATTTGGCAGTTGCATTCTATTAAGTGTTAATCCTGCATTGAGAATTTCATAACTTGCACAGCCTTTCCAAATAATAGGCACCTTACTCAAAGCATAAAAGCAGGGTATCACCCTCCTCCGATATTCATTATGAAACACGAACAACCTCCTAGTATTGCCTCGGCAATATATGAAGCCCTACAGGGGATCCTTAGGCAATTAGACCAAAAAGGAATTGGTCACTAGACTATGTTTGGATAAAAAACCTTGCTCGGATAGAACATCCAGCGCCAGGTGTGTCCTCGCCATTGCCACACTTAGGCCTAAGGGAGTGTGACAACACGACCTAAAAGGTAAAGTGAGGCAGAACAGTATCTTATAAGCATACTGGACTGGGAGGACACTAACTCAACATTGCAACCCAACCAATCCAGTCGGCCATCAGGGGCCCAAGATAATTAAGTGAGAGATAAATGATGAACACATGTTTAGTCGACAAGATCGCCCAAAACATAGATATTATATTACTTCATCACATTTACAACAAGAATGTACAACCCGTGTTTAGTCGGCAAGATCGCCCTAAACATCAATATTACATTACTTCATTACATATATACATAGAGTTACAGCTGGTAAAATCCTAATAAGGCTAAGGCCTCTGAACAAGATAGTCAGCCACTTATGCTCTTCAACCATCATTCGGATGAGGAGCCAGTTCTTGCTCGACCTCATTGGCGGTTGGCTCTAACAGCTGCTTGGGGATAACATCGATAGGGATCCATTGGTCGTCCCTCCTGAAAGGGTTAGGCCGTAAAGTTGAAGGAGAAATCTCATGACGGTACCAGAGTACTGAGTTCCTTGGAACCTGCAACTCCCTCAGGGGACTCAACCATCCCCTAATAAATGCGAGCTCTTTAAACTCTGTCAGCCTCGTCGAAGCATCTGCCCAACCTTGGTCATAACCATCAGACCACGCTCACCGAGGTCCTTTCTTAAACATATGCCTCAGCCGTGTGACATACCTTTGGAGCCCAGAAGCAATCACGTATGCTCGACGAACAACTTCACGGAGCTCGTCCATTTCCCTAGCTGGACCTCTTACATTTGGACCAACTCGTAGAATAGTCGATGAGGTAGAACCTCACAGAGCCGAAGGATCATCTCTTGGTCCTGTGCCAGCTCGCGATGAAGAGGAACCCCTTAAAATGTGAGGTTCGGTGCTCGTCGCATGCTCTCTAAGGCACAACACTTCCCTCCTCAAGGACTCATTTTCCTATTGCAAAACTTCTCCGACTTGGTTAATCTCAGTAGCATCGAGGAGTCTTGCTCTCAGAGTGTTCACTTCCTCTTGAACAGAAGCTCCAACTTCTTCCATTTCTTGGAGCCTGTCTTTCAGTTTAGCAACGAGCTCCGACTGATCTATTAAACTGTTATTCCTCGATCACACTGATTTGCAAATTCTTATGAAGGTATGGCGAACTTGAGCACTCATATCAGGACTGAGCATTCTTCCCAATTGATAAGTGGCTGGTATATATTCATCTACATCAATCGACTACAAGTTATAAAAGAGTAGTAAAGGATAAAATGAATCAGTACGCTGAGGGAAAAAGCCTTTTCATTTCATCCATACATAAAGGATCAGAGTACATCAAGAATTAGAAATAAATATTACAAATAAGTTAAAAATACAAAATCAGTCCTAAGAGCAGTCTAAATAGTAACCTCAGCTTGTTTGGAGGAAGTCGTCTGCTTTCCCTTATCAGCAGCAGTAGGAGCTTCACCCTCAGAGGGAGAAACTACTATTCCCTGAGCAGGAAGAGCACCAGCAGGAACAGTCTGTGAGGCAGGGGAAATACCTTCAATGATTGGGGAAGGGGATTCATCTACAATAGGTTTAGGGTCTGGATCATGCTCCTCAAATAAAGGTGAGTCAGTATCCACCCCAGCAGCCAGAAGAGCCTTATTCCAGCCCTTCTTGAAGTTCAGTCGGCTGATGCCAATCTGAACATCGGCATCTTCATACGCCGCGACCCAACCATCATTGTAAGAACTCTCCTTTAGAGCAGCTACCTCAGACTCCTTATCCTTCAGCTTCTCCACCAGCACCTTATTCTCCTCTGCCACTTCCAGCTTGCTCGAGCAGACTAAGTCATAGGCATGCTGCAGCTCGTTCAGACCCTTGAGCACTGCCTCCCTTTCCCGATTGGCTTCAATAAGGGTAAGATCATAGGACATCCGAGCAGTGTCAGTAGTCTTCAAACTGGCCTCGAGCTCGATGCTCTTCCCCTTCAAAGCAACGTTCCGCTTCTCCAACTTAGCATTCTTATTCACCAGCTCATCGCGAGAGTGATAGAGACGGCGAAGTCAGTCACAAACTGCAAGTAAAAAGAAAGCATTAAAAGAAAGTAGCAAACAGACTTTTACAAGTGTTAAAGAAAAGAAACAGACTTACCAAGGCTAGCCTTTGTCTCGCTTGCAAAGCTAGCTGGTCAGTCCCCATCACCCTTTGGCAATCAGCAGGCATAACTGTTCTCTCAAGCTGCGTAGGAGCCAGTTGGGGAGAGATGGCAACCGAGGCCCCCTTTGGCAACGCAGACACGGACACTAGAGCTTGCCTAGCCTTTGTCCTCACTTCCACTCTTCTCCTCTCCTCCTCTCCTCCTCTCTTTACTTCTCCTTCTATGCCCTTCTCCTCTCCTCCACCTTCTTTTTCTCCTCAGTCTTATTCCTTTCCTTTCCTTTCCTCTTCTCTCTTTCTCTCTCAACTGCTCTTCTTCTTTTCTTTTCTTCTCCTGCTCATGAGAAGCAAACTGAGAACCAGTAGTAATAAGCCCATTGCTGGATTTTTGCTTCTTCGACTGATGAGAGAGAAGCACATCATCCTTCTCATCATCATCATGGATCAGGTTCCTCCTAGGGGGAACCATTTCCTCGCTAGAACTACTGGATGTACTTGAAGACTCTTGAGCCTCAGAAACCTCTTCTGAACTAGAAGAACTTTCACTACTGGATCTCACCTCACCAGAACCACCTTCAGCACCTCCGCTAATATCACTTTCAGAACTGATTTCTTCCTCGTCCAACTGGATGGGGTCAACAACAACTTCTTCAGTAATATCTAAGACAGGAATGCTGTCTACAGGCTGCACAATAAAATTTGACCCGATGTTCTTGTACTCTAGGAGAAAAGAGGATGACCGGGGATGTTCACCTTCAGCCAAAGGCTCTATGATGTTCCAAGCCTTGATCAGCTCAACAGCTTGAACCTTACTAAGAGCAGGTTACAAATTCTTTGTCCTCGCTGAAAAGAAGAGATACGAATATTAGAGAAAGCATACATTAACAAGAAGATTGAAAGAGAAGAGCAAAGATTACCTATATACTCTTCCCCATAAAAAGGAATAGTGAATCTATCAGACCTCACCCCCTCAGTCTGGGGGGAGAACTGCCAATTCCTAGCAAGAAATCCCTCTTGCCAGTAGTCCTTATCGGAATCAGGTAAATTTACTACCAATACCCTGTTAGGACTCCTGGCCTTGAGGTAAATAAGACCAGAGCTCGTTGAAGAGAAGGAATAACAAAAACAAATTTCAGCAAGCCCTAATTTAGTGCCATAAATTTGATTTATTCTATGGACACCATTGACTATCTTCCAAACGTTGGGCGAGCGCTCTGTGGGGACGATATAGAAGTAACCAAAGAAATGCAGGAACAAATCATTTGGAGGAAAAGTGAGACCCCCTTGGGAAAGCAACATGACGTGAATCCAATGAGCGCCCTCTATCTCTCTAACATTCTTTGGGACAGAGACGCACTCAATCTCTACCCATTCTGGGATATTATCAAACTTCATAAACTCAGACATTGATCTATTACCTATCTTCGTCATTTGTAACCCCTAAATTGCAAATTTAAAGAAAACTCAATAGAGAAAGTACAGAGAGAGAGCAAAGGGGACTTACGAGATGAAAGTTTGACTTGGACAATGCAAGATCACGAGCCCAAATGACGAGGGAGATTGAAAGCAAAGAAAATGAAGACTTGGAGAAGAGGGCACAACAGCTAAAGCTCGCAGAAGATGAGGGAACGCTAAGAATCTTGAAATGACAATATAAAAATGCCACTCCAAATGACTCCTTAAACGTTCTCAATCATGATGCACAGAACATGAAGCAGGCTGTTGCCAAAATCAAGTAAAGAACTCCAACATTGGAAAGAGTCACACAATTTACAAAAAACCCACTATGACAAACCATTTAAATTTATTGAGCCCAAATTGTGGCCCAACAACTTTAGGGGCAATTGTGGGTACCCGGATTTGGCATCATGGGCCCAGACGAGCAGCCTAATAAAAACGGCCCAAAGTCTGGCCCCTCGTATCTCAATAGAATTCAATTCCGACTTAGTCCACTCCTAGAATCTCGCAAGGAGATATTCTAGGAGTAGAAGATGGACGTGGGGGAATCCAATACCCCCACTCCCCAATAAAAAACATGTATATAACAAACCCTAAGCCTGGGGCAAAAGGCACGCACTGTATTCTCTGTAAGCACTCCTCGATGTACATAGAAATAATACTGACTGCACCACCGTAGACGTAGGCATTCTTGCTGAACCACGTACATACTATGTTGTGTGATCGACATTTTATATTATTTATTTCCTCTGGTGATTGCGCTCTTCTTATTTATTTGTGTTGAACATAATTGTCACCACAGGAATCATGACAATATAAAATCTATATATGACTTAAAATAAGTTTTGTTTTGGGAATAAGTCAAATACTTACAATGGACTCAATTGGAAATTTTGTCCTTATAAATCTCCCCCTTTGACTATTTCGGGACAAAATCAAAATAATAAAATGCCTAATTCTGGCCATCAACCCGTATGACACCTAAACTCCATCCCATAAAACCTAAAATAAAACATCACTAGACCAGGATTAGTATATGTAGGTCCGATAAGCATCAGCTATCTAAATGTGATGCAGTCTTGAAATCTCGACTCTTTGAAGAATGCCTACACACATGAAATAGACAAATACCCAGTGAAGTATGGAGGAACAAATAATATAAAAATACCAATATGTAAAAGAAATCATATGTTAAACATGTGAGAAAATTATGATACCAATTTCTAATCCAAGATACCAATTTGTGCGAAGTAATTTATTCCAATATATAAGCTTGAAAGCATATGATCACAAGTATGATATTAATTCGCAACAAACTACTCCCCATCATCACATACATCTCTCCCCCTTTTTGTCTCAAATAGACAATAAGTGAAACGGATAAAAAAATCACCAAATATCTAGAATGAGATAATTAATGAAGCATATCTAGATAAACATGGAAACGCCAGCTAATAATAATTAGACGATACTAAATCGTAGCTAGCAAACTTTCATAATGAATGAAATCATCAATATAAGTAAAGATGTGACTAAACGTATCAATGCAGCATACGAATCAACACATGAATAATCAATGTCAAGTACAGGCAAACTTTCCAAATGAACCAAGAAGTACCAAAACAGAAATATGTAATCTCATATACGAATCAGGTAAAAAATCAGAAATAGGGCTATAAAATTAAGCAGGTCGTTCGAACGACTAGGCCATGTCATTTGAACGACAGTGGTAAACGACCTAAAATAGTAGGCTGTCGTTTAAAGCACCCTTGTAACAACCCTAAAAATGACCATCTAATGACCATATCTGAGAAAACTAAAGCCTCAAAAAATGTGTCTTTAGTAGAAGATTTTGAACGACTTCGAACGGAATGGACATGTCATTCGAACGAAGTCCATATGTCGTTTGAACAACACCAAACTTTGTATTCATGTCCCAAAAATATTGAAGATTTGCCCAGTGACAAAATTTCATGTAAACAGGTACTGAAGATACGAAAGAGTTGCAAAAATAGACTCAAAACTGAAAAATAAAATAACCAAAACAATGTGAGTTTCATGCTAACATAATATTAATGTGCTCAAACATGGATATGGAGTGAATGTGTGTGAAATACAACAAATGAATCACAATATGAACACATCGAAACGATCAAGAATATCTAATTGATAGCTAAATGTCACCAAACGTAGTTTTAGCCATATGTGACAATTAAAATTGAGCTAAATGAACTAAACAATCAACATGCACACAAATTCAGAATATTGACGATTCTGCAAATAATAGCGTCATGTTACGATTTTCAACATAAGGATTCGTGATGCAAACCCATTTAAATTTTTGAACGAAACACCCTTGAATATTCATAATCTTTTTTTCAAGCTCTTTTCAGGTTTCTTTTTCTCTCAACTTTGACAAATCCTATTGGACCTATTTTGTCATATGATTTATTTTATTGCCTTAATTTTTTCTCGGGCTCTTTTAAACGGTGGATTTCACGATGAGTTAATTGTACTCTCACATCCCTTTCTCGTGAACACTCATCATTTATCAATTTATGCACTGTCAATCCTCACGGTAAATGGTTCTTACATGCACACTTCATCCTAACTCTTATTACACATAGATGACAAAATTAAGATAAGAACGTCTCACCAAACTCAAATATGCATATGATTTCAAACATTCATTTAAACTCGTGCATGTGTGCAAATGTGGCATATATAGAAGGTCGAATCAAAATTCATATCAACTTCGAAACAACCCCATTATCAATGGTGAAGATCATTCAACGCATCAACAATTATGACCAAATGTCCTAGCAACATGGATAATGAAGTGATGGGGGCCCAAACACACCAATATGCCACATCAAACATGAAAAATTCACGACACAAAAATAAGTCAAAATCTTTTTGTGTTTTTCTAAAAAATAGTTTTGACCCAAAAAGTAACTCTTTTTTTGTCTTTTCATAAATTTTATTAAAAAATAAAATCTTTTTGTATTTTTAAAATAAGACTCAATAAATGAAGAAAAATATAATATAAAAAGTACACATGTCATAACACTAGCAAGATATAAAACATGATGCAAAGACTAGCATATGACAAACATGGCAACACAATCAACCTTAAGATTTAGCCTGAGAAGAACCAAGTGCAACCAAACAAGATTCATGAAGTTTAATTCGAAAGCCTATAAGTTTGATTTCCTAACCTAAATAGGTGTGAAATGATGCATGGGGTTTTTGGGAACCGAAACGACTTTATTCCTCAACTTCTTAGGAGCATTTCTAAGGTCGTAACAAAAATGCCTAAGGTGACCCTTCCTACCGCAATGGGAACAAGTGTAAACACAGAGAGGAATATTACCTAAATGTGGATCTCTCCTAATGTTTCTAGTTGGTTCTCTTACACGATTGGTATTGTCTTTGGGAATGAGAACAACACTATCATTGTAGCCTATAACATACCTATCTTCCTTAATTTAAACGATACCTAACTTCCTAACCAACTTTTTTGACCTTGCCTCCAAATCAAACTTCACCTTACTCGAGTCTCTCAGTCTCTTCTCTAACTCACTAATCCAAAACTCAAGCAAGCGCATAGACTCCTCAAACTATATAACCACTTTATTTAAAGCCTCCATCAAACCACGAAGACTATCTATCATTTTTTCAACGTATTCTAGTTTCTACCTAAGGGTCTTCTCCCATGACCTCAGAACCTCAATCAAAGCATCATTATTATCTACGGCACACTCATTCAACCTATCTTGCAATTTCAAGTTTCCCTTTTTCACCTCTACTGCTTTCTTATATAAATAATTAAAGGCAACTTGCAACTCTCCTACATCAATATCCTCTTCCTCACAATCTTCACCCTCACTCACTTAGGATTCACATTCAACGGCCTCGAAAGTGTCATTCACATGAGAATCTTCATCGGAAGATTTATCATCCTCGTGCACATGACATGCCATGAACGCTACAAAGTTACGCTCAATGGGAGAACTCTCCTTATCTTTCAATTCACTATCATTTAAGGTGGAATTATATGCTATCGATTTCTTTCCTTCCTTCTTAAGTATAGTGGGACACTCGGCTACCTTATGGCCATGCCCCTCATACCCAAAACACCTATCGGAATCAACCCTCTTGACAGGATCACTCGTATCCTTAAGGGCAGGATTCAACTTGTTGTTCTTAGATTTCTCATGTCTTTTGGCATCTTTCGATTGCTTTTGGAACTTAGGAAACTTTTTAAACCTCTTTGACAATAAGTCTACATCCTCAAAATCGGAATCTTAATCGTCATCTAAAACTTTAGTCTCTTCCTTTTGGACTTTCAAAGAAATGCCCTTTTCTTTCTTTGGAACTTTCTTGGAGTAGGTCACTTATAATCTCTTCAAGTTTCGTAGATTCAAGCTTACCCAAGGAGTTCAAAATGGTCACTTTTGCATCAAATCTACTAGGCAATGACCTTAATATTTTCTTTATGACTCAATTATCAGGTATTTTCTCTGCCAAATTAAATGACGAGTTGACAATGTTCGACAATCTAGCGTAAACTCATCAAACGGATCACTCTCTAAGATCTTAATTGTCTCAAACTGTGTAGTGAGGTTTTGAAGTTTAGATGCCCTAACCGTGGTAGTGCCCTCATGAGTAAGTGCAAGAATATCCCAACCTCTTTTAAAGTTTCACACGCCGTGATTCTATTATACTCTTTCAGTGTGACATGTGAGGAAATAACGTGAAGACCTTTAGATTTGTAAATTCCAAGTCTATGTTCGGTTTCGGTTCATGACTAAACGAGTTTCAAATTAGTGGCCTCACCGTCTCAGGTGAATGGTGGTGTCTAACCCTTTTTGACCGCTAACCACAAACGCCCATCAATTGATTTTAAAGCACTTCTCATTTATATTTTTCAATAAGCATAGTTTGTGCCATGAAACACAGGAGCTCTAAAACTTTCAAAATTTTCGAAATTCATCGTTAAACGCACAGGGGATCAACACATAAAAAAAATATTTCTAGATTTTATACCAATTTGTAGGCCCCTTTTTCTTTCAAACGTGATTAAAGGATGCCAAAACAACTTTCGTTCAAAAACTTTTTCAAATTTTTTACGCACCATATTTGTGAACCAAATTCAATTAAGTCCAATTTTATCTTGTTCAATCCTTAACATGCATCTAGGTGATTAAAGTAAGTAAAATAAATAAGTTCAAAACGTCGGGTGTACGAGAAAACCACAAAGGGAAAAAACCTCGGACGGCCCAAGCCAGACAGACTTACACAAAGACTCGATCCCCACAAGCCTTAACACTCTTCTTCTCTTTAACCGCTCCTCCACAGTTCCTATGCAGAAGTACTTCTATGATACCTGTCCATTGCATACGCATCCAAAAATGCCTTGGTGTCCATCGATGTATCTTTGAAAACCGTCTATGAATTCAGATTATGAACTCCTTCGTTTCTTCACCTTAAAACACAACGATCAATGTTCAATGTGATGAACAAACCCTAATGGTGCAAACAAAATCTCTGTAGAAATAGAATATGAAAGCTCGGATCTTGAAAACTCTATGGATGGTTTTTATCTTTCTAAACCTTAGAAAACTTTTGTGCAGAAAAACAAAATTGTTAAACTGTAATTCAGTTTTGCACTCTGTCGAAATTCTAAGATGAAAATTCTTTAAATAAAAAATTTAAGTCGGGATGTCGTTTTAATGACTTACACATGTCTTTCTAACGATTGTGTGACTATATCTTATGTTGTTTGAACCACTAAAACTCAAGATGTGATTCCATACGACTCTAAACTGTAATTATCTCCGAATAAAGGAAGATAAACCCTTTTGAAAAACATTTTAAACATTTATAAACAAAATATCTACCCTTTAAAATATTTTTTGAGTGTCATACATATTTCACATTCATAACTGAGAGATTGGAATACAATGAATAAACGAGCACTAATAAAACTCGGCAATATATAATCTTTGAAGCTTGGCCGCAACGTCTTCTAATTAAACAGGTCATAGACTTTATGGGAATCGTGACAATATAAAATCTATTTATGACTCAAAACAAGTTTTGTTCCGAGAATAAGTCAAATACTTACAATGGACTCAATTGAAAATTTTGTCCTTACAAATCTTACTAAGTTTGAATCTCATTGAAATTGCCAAATTATGAAAGAATCCAAATAATTTCAAAGCATGCACTGTAAAAACAATAGAGATATAAAGATTTTGGCATTTGTTAAAATACTGTTTAGAGGTATGAAATATGTTTATACAAATCTTTCACCAATTCTAATTCCAATACATGGATATAGTTTTAAGTACTACTTAATTAAAGTTAAGCTCTCAAATAATATAATATAAAAAATTGAACATTACAATCGCAGGAAGACAACAAAGGTTGTATATATATATATAAGGGGAAAGCATTACTTTTATTTTTAATTAGATGAACTTAAATACATCTCAAGGTTATCTATGATAAATATTATATATTAATAATACATTTCTTATCAACATGCCAAAGATACACGAGCAAAATTTACGAAAGGAAAGAGAAGAAATACGAAAGAAACTCACAAAGTAATATGAAGGAAACACACAATGAGTACAATTTACATGAATAAATAGATGAACTTTATTTATGATGTCTCATAAACTAACAAAACAGATGAGTTTTGTATACCTGTGTGATGTACAACATATATAGATCACTAAGAAAGGAAAGGGAATGATAATATTAGAAGATATTATTTTATAGGATGATCACATCTAAAATGTAAAAAGAGGTGAAACCTAAAAATAAATAAATGTAGGAGCTTTATTTATGATCTCTCGTAAATTAACAAAGGAGTTTTTGTAAACCCGTGTGATGTACAACTAAGGTTGTGTTTTTTTTTCGAACATTCCGATTTTTCCGATGTCCGATCCGATATTTTCCGATTTTGGAACATATATAAGGTTTCCGATTTCCGATTTTCCGATTTCCGATTTTTTCGAATTAAATTGGATAGGAAATTGGAACTATGTTTTAAATTCCGATTTTCCGATTTTTCCGATATAATTTCCGAATATTTTTTCCGATTAATATTCTGATTAATATTCCGAATATTTTCTATATATATTTTTTTACCTTATAAGTTATATCCTTATGTAATAAGAATGTGTACAATTTAGATTTCCTTTATTTTTTACCTTACCCCATATATTTATATATGCTGTTAGTAGAGAGCAACTAGGGTTGTATGATATTCTTATTAAAATTTCTCTCACATCTCTCTCTCTCTCTCTATCTCTCTCTCTCGTCTCGCCCCTTTCTCCTCGGCGGTGCATATCTCTCACCTCTCTCTCTCGACCCAATCTCTATACGGCCGTCCAACCCCTTTCTTCTACTTTCGGTGGCGCTTATTTGTTTACATCGTCCGACCCTTATAGTCTCGAACATAGGTAAGCCTTTTCTAGTTTATTTTTATCTGTTTATTTTTTTTATTTCTACTTATTTCAGATCTGTTTACATCGGTTTATAGGCTCTGTTTACATCTTGTTTACTTCTGTTTATAAGATCGGTTTACATCTTATTTACATCTGTTTACATCTTTTTTATTTCATCTACTTATTTTGATCTTGTTTACATCTGTTTGGATCGATTTATAGGTTTAATAGGTTTGTTATATTGATCGGTTTATAGGTTTACAGATTTGTTTACATCGGTTTGTTATATTGATGGCTGCGGCAGAACAGAAAAAAACTAATTTCTAATTTCTCATACTGTCTTCATGCGGCAGAACATAAAAAAATATCATATTTTTAATTTTCGAATTTTTCCGATTTTTTTCCGATTTTCCGATATTTCCGAATTCGGAAACCTTTTTGATTTTCCGAAAAAATTGGATAGGAAATTGGAACAAATATTTTATTTCCGAAAAAATTGAAATTTTTTCCGAAAGGTCATTTTCCGATCCGATCCGGCCGAAACACAGCCCTATGTACAACATGTATAGGTTACAAAGAATAAAAAGACAATGATAAGATTAGAAGACTTTTGTTTCATAAGACGACTACATATAAAATGCAAAAAAAGGTGGAACCAAAAACCAAATAGTATATTGTAACTTCTCTTGCTAATAAAAGCTTATTATTCAAGTTAAAATGGTTGGTTAAGTATAATACTAATCTATTAGAGCCATTTTAACACAAGAAATAAGTATATTATATACACAATAAAATTATAAGCTATACAGTACAATACTAAGATCACATAATACCCCTTTATAACCTTTTACCTATACATGGACTGCCTATTACAGAGCCTGGCGTTCAATTTTTACAGACTACCCACATATGTGATACTGTTACAAATGTCTCTAATTATAACTTGCATCCACTTGAATAATCTAATAAAAAAATGAAAAGCTTACGATACATCATGAAGTAGCTCAAGCAATAGTTAACTGCATTTCAATATTTCAAAATGGTTTAACCAAAAGAAAATGAGGAAAATCAATATAGATAGTTTAGGCATTATCCCCTCAATACAACATATAAAGAATAAAAATCAATAGATTCAAAAATAAATCATAGCTACACAACCAATCTATTTGCAAATAATAAAAACTCAAAGGGTTGACAAAACTCAAAGTGCTCGGTTGAAAATAGAGGGAAAAAAAGAATGAAGAGTTACGCTGTTAGCTTGATGGTTGAAATACGATACTTTTCCTCCATATCCAGTTATATTTTCTTACAACAAATATAAAAAAAGAAGTCAAATGAACATAATGACACTTGAAAATGATAAAAGTTATTTCTGGCAACATGTAAAACAAAAACCCATTAAAACTTATTTAACAAAAGTGAGAGAAATATGCCAAATTTTATTAAAGCAAAATAGTAGATCATATTTGTTGAGCGTGATTGCTAGAATTATAAAATGAACTGAGAAAAGAGAAGGATTAAAAGTAGTAACCAACCAAAAAACAAATGTAAAATACAAAATTATTCTTTTGTAATAACATATACACTAAAGGAAAAAGGTTTACATGTTATTATAGGACAAAGAATTTCAGAACTGGTTCGTACCATTGAGTCTTTGTTGATGGCTTCCAAACCCTGTAACAGATTTTTTATACTAACATAATACCGTTTATAGTTTAACAGTATTTTCATCCAAATTGCGAGCTGCAGTGCAAATGATCTTCAATAATGACCAATATAAAATTATAATAAGTTAAGGTTCTAAAAATAAAAACGAGTTAGTTGACAAATTTTAAGTTTTTATACAAAGACAAAGTAGGATATCATTTTGAAAAATAATCAAGCTCTAGTAAACAAAAACTCTATTTATTTTTTCAAGCGATTCCAACCCTTTTTACTGATGAATTTTGAATAATAAACCTAGCTTCTTCGCATATGCAATAACTTTATAACATAATCTAATGGTCAAAATATTTTATCACTTTTAGGCTTTACCTTAGTTGCGTACATGACATTAGAACCATTGAAAATGGACACTACAAAAGATAATACAACCTAACATGTTTATAAAATATGAGCAACTAAAGTAACACAAGCATTACAAACATTTATAAGTCTGAAAAACTAAAACTAAAACTAAAATAAAAAACTCCCTATGAACAACAATGACAAAATTCAGGAATCTTTTAAGCGTAAAAAAACCAATTAATTATAGTGCCATCGAGTTAGATGTGGTCATAAAACCATGAAGATCCAGGTTCAAAAAATGACTAACATAAATTATTCCCCTAAATATATATTGAGGCTTTAAAATACAAAAAGGAAAAATGGTTTTACCTTCTTCTACAGAAAGTTGTACATGTAGAATAATGTGTTGCTTATGCATGACCGCATTCGGTTTCCCCTTCGGTCAACTGACAAAGAGTGAAGAAAATTATTGCAATACATTTTATCTAATATACCTGAGAAAAAGTTTGAATGAAACAAATATATATAAAAATGAAGACCAATCGAAATTTAACACAATATAATCATGATGGTTTATATAGAACGATATAATATGACTCATACCTCAGGAATGCTGGTGAGATGAGTGTTGGTATGGAGATAGAAGTGGAAACAATTTTGATTATATATTTGGATATAGATTTTCATGTCATCTTGTGGATTAATGGAAGGAGATAGAGAGAGGAAGGTCTATGTTGTTTTTCCTACGTATAGGGAGGAGGTGTTTTGGCAGATAGAAATTTATGGTCAACTGTGTTTAAATTCACGGAGTGGGATGTAAACGAATTGGGAGAGAGGAAGGGATTTGGTTGGAGTTAATGAGGATATTATGTAGAGATAATTGATTTTTGGTATAAAATAAATCGAATTGGGTATACAATTAAGGGAGGGAATGAGTTTTTCTTTAATATCCAATGCCACGTGGAGATCTCTAGTTTGGACCGTCCCTATCTTTGGAGCAAAATAGTAGGTATAGAAAAGCTTTAATGCATTAAATCTCAAACAGGTGGCAGAACTACATTTAGAGACACCGTTTTTATATTATTATATGAGATGAGTTAAGGTTGATTTGAACGAAGTCAATTTCATTTGAGCTTGTGTATGATGAGATCGACTCAAGTGTTAAATTTCAACAAATGAAATCAAACATTCAGCAGTTGCTGTAGTTATTCTTTCACATTTTCCAAGAAGAATATGTTTAATATTATGTGATAAATAATCTTTCTAACTAATTGATATTGAGGGAATAAAATAATATAAAGGGATAGTCTAAAAGAATAAAATGTGAAAGGGTAAAAATAATGTAATATCTCGTCCTGGTGATTTAATTAAATTATATTCGAATTATATATTAATGATAATTAAGGAGGAGTTAATTATAAATATGGAGGAATTGTGGGTGAAAAGTTGGAGAAAATGAAAAGAATAGAAATAGGGTTATTCAAATGATAAGGGATGTCATTCGAACGACTGTGTTCAAGTCGTTAGAAGCAGGGTATCTAATGGCATGCTATTGGTTTACAGTAACAGGTCGTTAGAAGGGTCGTTGGAAGCACCTTTCGAACGACGTAACTTGAGTCGTTCGAACAACCTTGGTCGAGTTTTTAGATCAGATTGTCCCTGTGCGCTGTCACAATATGGAACGTTGATTTGGTGTGTTGTCAAGCCCAGATCAGTTATGCAAGGGTAAAATGGGGTTTTTGGGCTTAAGGAAGCCTTTATTAAGGGTTGTTTGGCTTTGTTATGGTTGGGAGGAGATGGATGAAGGAGAGAGAGAATGAGAGAGAATGGAAGATATGGATTGTCTTCCACCACCACCCACCACTCCTCCACCTTAGACCACCACAAAACTGCTACTTTCAAGATGTCTTTCTCGACAATTGAACCAAAAACACCCATTTTCACCATGGCCAAAATAGAGCTACGAATTTGGGAGTTATATTTTGGGGTTTTCTTAGAGAAGATGAAGTGGATCTTGCACTGTAGCTTAGGAGGAAGCATTTGGTAACCCCTTGAGGCAATCTTTGAAGGTGGGGGTTGATCCTCCTACACCAACACCACCATTAGAGCCATTAGAGGTGGGTAACCTTACTCTTGGTGTAAAAATATTATTTTTGCATTATAGTATTGTATTTAGGCTATTTGAGTAGGGTGTAATTAGTTAAATGGTATATTTGTTGTGTATAAGACAATACACATTTTTATGGAATAAAACAATTCGAAAAAAATGTTATTTTGTTAAAAATAAAGAACGGATAATTATTTCAAGGTTTTGAAATAATGAAAGTTGATGTTTTATGAAAATGGTGTATTTTCTAGTAATTTTGATGAAAAATATTTTATGAAGTAAGTTGTTTGCAAATAGTGTGATTTTGTGGGAAATGATATTTTATTGAAATTAAAGGATAAGTAAATATTTCAAGGTTTGGAAAATTGAAATATGGTATTTTTATGAAACGGGCATTTTTAGAAATGTTAGTGTTAAACATTTTATGAAATAAAATGTTTGGAGATAATGTCATATTTGCAAAAATGATGATTTTATGAAAAATGAACATTTGTTGAGATTGAAAAAATAAAAATGTCATTTATGCCTTTAAAATGTATTTTTGCAAGTATAATGATTTTCCATGAAGATAGATATGTTTAAACTATTTAGTAGGATTTTGGGATTTAAAATCCATCTTCCCATGCATATAAACTTGTAGTATTTTGACATTAAAAGTATAAGTAAGTTCGAGAAGATTTTGTTGGGATTAAAAAAGAAATGAAAAAAATAGAAATTTAGCCTTCAAAGTGTGTGAAATTGAGACTAAAGGGTATAATGAAAATGAAATTAAAAGACAACACATGCTGATAAAAGAAATGACATTTTCTTGTAAAAGTAGTCTTAAGTGCAAATAGATTTCTTGAATGAAGAGTAAAGAAGTATATGTTTGAGAAGATATGAATAATAGCATCCATTAAGTTTTAATGGGTAAACATGGATTGGTTAGTGAGTGTAACTTACTAATATTATGAAATATTAACACTTGTGGCATTAAAATTAAGTAAATATGTAAAAGTGTTTCCAATTAAGTAAAGAATTACTCCAAGTGGGAAAGGTGTTAAAGGGTTTAAAAAAACTTAAGAAGTTAGTGTGAGTAACTTAATAGTGTTTTGGTGAAATAACACTTGCGAAAATGGAGTAAAATTGGGTGATTTAGTATCAAACGGGTACAATGGTAATTTTACTTAAAGTGGAGTAATTTTATGAAATAAAAATGTTTGTAAGGACGTATATATATTGTTCGTACTTTGTTGAGTATGTCATATACCGCTACAATCGTCGAAGAATAATTCAAGATCATTCACACATCAAGACGGATCTGAATATTAAAGTTCTTTAACATTAAAGCCTCTGCGAGATAAATTTGGTAAAGGTTGTGTTTTAACTCCTTAGAATTTCACTTAGAGTGTTGGGATATTTTTTATCAAAAATTTTCTAAGTGTTCGAGCGAACTTTTTAAGTTTTTCGTCAAAAAATATTTTTCGAAGTTTTAAGGCGGAACATTTACTGGCAAAAGATATACAAATTATTTTTTATTTTTTTATTCGAGCGACATACCTACTCGTTTGAGAGACATCCTGTCTCGCGTGAAGCTCGTTCGAGCGACACGTGTACTCGTTTGAGCGAGAGTGCTTTTTCGTTCCAGCGCGCCGCCTTAGATTTTCTATAAATTATTTTTTCCAACTTCGTTTTTTATCAGAAGACCTGAGATTATTGTTTTACGAAGACTGCTACTTCAGAAATGGTTGCCTTCTGTTTTAGGGTTTTAATCCTTTTTGTTTTTCAATTCAAAAGATCCCAATAGTTTATGTGAATTGTTTTGGAACTCAAGAACACATCTTGTGTCAAGTTTCTCTTGTAGAGAAAATTTCTTCTGCTGAACTAGGTGCTCTTGAGGGGAGTACTGGGATGAAGATGACTACGTGCCAATAGGGATTGCTCATGGGTATTCCTGGGCTGAATTCGGACTGTGGTTCTTCCTAACTCTAAGCTACGGTCTATGTGGGTTTTCTGCGGTTAATTCATTGCGAATTTCATTGTAACCATTGTAAGTATTATAATGAAATAAATGTTTTACGTGAAAGGGTTTTTTTCTTGAAATCTGTGTGTCAGCAATTCTTCTTTTTTTTTTTCCATACAGAGTTGCATGTTTAAGGGGTGATTTAATTTGGTTTAAAATTGACTTCAGTTAAATAAGTTTAAAGTGGTAATTTGTAAATTTATTTAAATCGATATCACACAATATTCTCAAATTGGTATCAGAGCATATTACACAATTATACCGTGTAACTTTTCTCGCAAAATATTTTTGGATATCATTTTTGGTTTAAAAATTGATTTTTGAAAAAGGGCAATTTCAATGGAAAACTTGTATAATCGAGTGTCAATTTTTGACGGGCCAAATTAAGCATAATGGAAAACTCATATGAAATCTCACTTAAAGGCCATTGATGAATGTGTTTGGGTTGTGTGTTAAAGAGGGTGAACATCTCCCACTATCACTGTTGATAACGTAACTACTTTAAAATATGTGACTGCATGGATTGATGATGAATTTAAATGGAGCACGTATAACTCACGTGGGCTTAGTGTAATTTTCGAAAACGTCATCCCCGACGAGTTCTGAAGCATCATGATGTGTACCACGTCTAAAGAAGCATGGGATGTTCTTCAACTTACCCATGAAGGCAGTAATGCGGTTAAATAATAAAAATTGCAAAATTTAACTACACAATTTGAGACTATCACCATGCTTGAATCTGAGTATTTTGATGAATTCTATGCACACTTATCTGATATTGTTAAAACTAGTTTCAATTTGGGTGAACACATTCCTGATGTTAGAGTAGTTTAAAAGATTTTGAGATCACTACCTAAGCGTTTTATCCCTAAAGTCACTGTGCTAAATTCTTTAGGAAATTTGAGTAGTCAGAAATTAGAAGAATTGGTAGGTGACCTCTAGACTTATGAAATTGACATGTTTCCTAATGCGATAAAATCAAAAGATAAAGGGGTCGCACTTAAAGCCCAGACTAGGAAAAGTGAGGGGTCAGTAAGAAAGAGAGGTGAGTTGTCTAGGAGAAAAGAGGACACCTTAGAGAGTTTTGTTTTACGTTGGGTCATATGTCACATTTTGCTACTACAGGTGTTCACACACATGCACCCACACATGATGCTCTGAATGATTACATGAGAGTTTGCACATATTAGGGAGCAGGTAAAGTTTTTGGTCAAGACTTCACATGATTAGATGGAGGTTTCTCATAGGATGTCACCACCTTTGAAAAATTCCATCGCACTTAACGGTTGAGGTTTAGACTTGTTTTCTAGCATAGGCTGATTTGCATGATGATATTTTTTTGCCTATTACTAGTATGTATCTTTTTGTATTAGATTTTTGTTTTTGAAATTTTTTGGAAAAATACAAAAAAGATTTTAATTTTTTTTAGAAAAATTTGAAAAAGCCAAAGAGATTTTATTTTGATAATATTTTTGAAAAAAGATAAAAGGAGTTTTGTATTTTGTTTTATTCGTTTCCTTGTCTATTTCGGTCAAATAAAAAGGGGGAGAAAAAATTATGGGGGAGGTTTTGCATTATGGGGAAGAATTGATTTTCGATTGATTTATATACTTATACCATTTCAAACTCGATGCATCACGAAGGTATTTTCTTTCTCTCATGTGTGTAGGTACAAAATTGAAGATCATTATTTTGCACACCCTGATGAGAAAAGCTAAAAGATTTGAAGATTTGATGTTGATGTTGAATATTTTTAATGAAAAGTTTTAGACTTACATGTTTAGTACCTTTTCAATTTTGGGTTCATGGGAGGGTATTAAATTTGTATAGGCATTTTGATTTGATAATTCAGATGTTTTTAGTTTGTACCAGCATAGACATAGGGGGAGATTTGTAAGGACATATTTTATATTGTTCGTACTTTGTTGAGTATGTCGTATACCGCTACAAACGTCGAAGAATAATTCAAGATCATTCAAAAATCAAGACGGATCCGAATATCAATGTTCTTCAATATTCAAGCCTCTGTGAGATAAATTTGGTAAAGGTTGTGTATTAATTCCTTAGCATTTCACTTAGAGTGTTGGGATATTTTTTACCAAAATTTTTCTACGTGTTGGAGGGGACTTTTTAATTTTTTCGTCAAAAAATATTTTTCGAAGTTTTAAGGCGGAACATTTACTAGAGAAAGAAATAAAAATTAGTTTTTATTTTTTTGTTCGAGGGACATACCTGCTCGTTCGAGCGACAACCTGTCTCGCGCGAAGCTCATCGAGCGACATGTATCGTCGTTCGGGCCTTTCGATGTAAATCCTTGATAATCGATTCATATCATAGCGGGTTTTACAAAATTAGTTTTGGGTGGGAATTATATGAAAAAGGGGGGTTAGGTGTAGATTAATATGAAAATGATGATGTTAGATAATTCTAGGTTGTAGTAACGGGGATTCTATGATAAACCCAGTAGAGATTATTGTCTAATTTCGAATTTAGGAAATCGAATTTATGAATGATTGAATGAAACTCAGATAATAACCCAATTTAGAATTTGATGAAGTTTGGTTTAAATTAATTGTATTTGAAGGTTTAGATGATGTTTATAACCTGACTTAGGGGTGTATTATGTTGAGAATAATTGTATTAAGTTTTGGCGTAAAATCGTAAAACTTAGAGGTTTATTAAAGGAGGAAAAACGAGTTGGGAAAGAAGAAGGTTCGGAAAGTAGGTACAGCGAACCGGTTCGAAATTAGCGGCAAACCGATTCGGGGGCTGGGCGAACCGGCTCGGGGGACCTAGCAGTTTCTTTTTTCCAGTTTATTTTTGGGGTTTAAATAGATTGGTTTTTAATATAAATTTCAATCGTAGGAATGAGAATATTTGCGGGAAATATTTGGGTAGAGTTGTTTTACCTCGATTCGAGTAAGGAAATTTGGAGAGAAATTATTATTATAATTTGAGAATTAAATTGTGGATAATATTATTCACGAATATACTTCCATATGACACATACACTATAGGTTGAGTGTATAAATATACTGATGATATATATAAATACATATATAGGTTGTATGAATACCCATAGTATGAATTCTTATGTGTAAACATACCTAAGCTACTTGCTATCACAGGAGGTCTCCGCGCAGTGGATAGTGTTATTCAGATGAGCCCATTGGGGGAATTTTGACTTGTACCCTAGAACATAGAGACGAGGTACGTGATATTTGAGTGTATGATAGTTTCGACGGTCAATTGGGCACATTTGGTGTGTGCGTGACACATAAACTTGGAACTATGTTCGCCTCTAAAAATGTGTGATTTGATTTTATGGTTCGAGCGTCTGAACCAATGTCCTTATTTAGTACATAATGTACCAGGACCTAATAGTAGAGTATGCCCGCATCACAGGTCTCCACCCAGGGATGCCATATATATATTTGTGATTTATTCTACTACGGGTGTTTTAGTAGACACTGCAGATAGTGACATTTAAATTAATCTCATTATGTGTGAACTTTATAATTAATTGGTGACTCTAAATAGATAGAAAGGGATTTGAAATTCGGTATCGTATTGTATGGGCAATACGGGTGGGCATAGTAAAATATTAGACGAGAAAAAAGGCTTAAGTCAGAGACTGTTATATAGAATTATTTAAAGATGATTAATTAAGTTAATGAGATAATTGACTTATGAATCAATAGTAAGATTACTTGGGTTAGATTAGTGTGTGAGGAAGGATTCATAACAATGCTAGTTAGACAGGATAATACAACTAGGAGGGTTAGGAAGAAAGCGTTAGGTGTGCACATTAGATGATGGGTGAGTATTATCTCAGGGGAGTGAGACACTAGCTTAAATATGAAAAGCGTTCATGCATTTTAATTACTACAAACTTAATCACTTGCTAAATATTTTCATAATGTTTTGCATTCTAACCCTTGCTTCAAATATTTTCAAAACTTTTTAGTTGTTCAGCCACGGGGACGCCAGACCTGATTATCTATTCTGGGGATACGCAGTTGTGGCATATGTGGATGCATGCAGGAGTTGGAGTAGATGCTTCTTTTACTTCATTCCTAGATTAGGAATTTTATCTCAGTAATTTATTTTGTACATGTTGCCTTCAGGACTTATTCAAATTATTTCCGTTCAGATTTTTTATTGAAAATTATTATTATTAGTTGGATATTTTGGTTTTGAATTTTGTAGTCGATGGTCTATTGGGAAAGTCATTTATTATTTAGTATCATTTTATACAGTGATTGTGTGTATGGTTCAGTTTATTTTATGTCAGATCAATTACACAAGTGCGGAAAAGATCAAAATATTATTGAATTAATATTCTATGTGGAGAATGTTACAAAAGAGAGAGAAGAGAAATATTAAAACTGATGATTACAACTAAGGAGAAGCTCTCCTTTTATAGCCTCTAAAAGACAACCTTCTCTTTTTTAATGAATAAACAAAGAAAAGAAAACATAAACGTGGGCGGCTGAAAAAGTCGTAAAGTGCACAGTGATTGCACAGTAAAAGCACACAGTAATTTACAATAATTCAAAAAGTAATTTACACATTGATTTGGATGTTTTTGTTTTAAACGTCCAAATCGTCATCACATGCGTCGGCTGATTACTGACCGGATGCATATCCCACTTCGTGTGCTGGATGATTTGCAGTCGTCCATGTGGGTTGATTATCTTCGTATAATTGTCATGCATCAAATGTATTGGCAATGTTGGCCTCAGCAACAGAGTCGAAGGACATGCTGTCGTTAGGGTTGTGGTTTGGAGGTCCATGTAATTGGGCTTATTCATATTCCTCCGCATGGCTTAATTTTTCAAAGGGAACATCTAAATTATTTTTGTTTTTCAAGTTATTTAGAAATTCCCTTACTGCCGCTCGTTGTTCAAGCGAGGTAGTGTAATTTATCGGTAAGTCGGTAACAAATAATCGTCTGCCATCAGTTACCATAAATTTTAATGATGATTACCGACAAAAATAATTTGCATAATTTGAGGTATTGATCAGGTTTTGTGACCAATACCTCGTTGTGTCCAACTGGTCCAACGGTACATTAAGTGCAATTTCCCAATTTTGTTCAATCTCGTCCCATTCATAGTCTTCAGTGGCTCTGAGATACCAGATCTGGTAGGGTTGATAGAAAATTTCTCTTGATCGCCAACCAATTGTGCTTGTGATATGAAATGACAGATAGAGAGTATATTTGTACTTGCTTTTTGTCAATACATGATAGATCATGGTTTTGATCATCATAGGTGAAAATTCAAAATGATTGAAATAAGCTACACTGTAGAAGATTAGTTTGTTTACTAACCCCCATTCGATTGTTTCAATATCCCAAGGTGGATATCCTTCTTCAGTAATGAAATGCAGTTTTGGCATGTCATCACTATAATTTAAACTAGAGTAAAAATGTTGGAGTAAAATACTTTTTATCTTTTGCTCGTGGTCATCAATTTTTGGTAAAATTTCGATTTGGAATAGAGGACGTGGGAGAATTATCTTTGCTTTTTCAAATAGAAAAATTCTCCTGATAGTATTGAAGATCTTGTCAGAAAAATCATTTTCCGGTAATTCAGAAAATTCCAGAAAAGTATCAATTTTTTCTAAAGAAAAATCTTCATTTTCATAGTTTAACCCTTTTATGAGTTTGAGGCTCAGACTTTTGAATTTATCCAAAGTTGCTGTTTGTTCAGCAATTTTGTCAGCAAGAATACTCATATTTTTTCTAAAATCTTTTCTCCTATCTTGGAGATGAGATTTCCATGCTTCATTGAATGGTGTATACAACTTGCAGGGGATTCCTGGGTTGTGAAAGTCACAAGTTTCAGTATCAAGGAGGCTTTCCTTGGTCTGAAGTTTGGAGAACTGGTAAATCATATTAGGAGGTCCTAACTGTTTAATCCAATTTTCCCATGCTGTAATGACTTCAGGCATAGTATTATATTTTTGGTGGCATGCACCAGGGATTTTGTTTACTTGCATCAAACATTGATTCCAGTGGTCATAGAAGCCTGGGTTTCTTCCACTGAATACAACATAAACAGGGGTTGGTTTAGGCTGTGGGGATGATGATGCTTGGTTTTTTGCCTTTTTAGCAATAGTCACCCAATCTCCTTTGGTTTCTCCTGGATGCTTATCTCCTATCCTAAAAATAGAAAAGAAAGGTCCCTTGTTTAGTGGTTTTAATAAAATATATTTCAAAATATTCCACTTGTTTAGTGGGTGTTATTTTAAAATATTTAATATTCTCCACTTGTTTAGTGGGTTTCTAAAAACTCTACTTGGTTAGTAGGTTTTTCATCATAGTTCCTGCTAAGATAATCTGCAAGAAAATTATTGGTACCATTTAAATGTTCAACTTCAAAAGTATAAATAGCAATTTGGTTGAACCATTTAAGTCTTCTTCCTTCTAAAATATTTCTTTTATTTATCAGGAAGTCTTTTACAACTTTATTATCTGTTCTGACAATAAAGTCTGCAGGTGCTAAGAAAATATGAAATTTTTTAATAGCAAGTTTTATTGCTAGTAATTCTTTTTCAAAAATAATATAATTCAGTTCATTTGGTTTAAATTTTCCTGAATTATATCCACACATTAATTCATGTTTTTGAATTGATTTTGGTATAGCTGTTTTCTTACCACGAATACTGAAATTATTGGAAGGATTGTTTTCATTCCAATATTCTGAAGGAATAGCTTTGAGATCACATCCCCAACAATTATTCGAAGCATCAGTTTCCAATATTAATTTATCTCCTGTTTTGGGAAAATAAACTTTTGGACAGTTATGAATGATTTCTTGTTTAATTGTTTTAACAACAAGAGTATCATTAGCACTCCATGTAAAAACTTCATTCTTTTTAAGTTTTTCAAGAAGTGGTAATTCTTTTTGAGACAATCCTTTTATGAAATTTCTTCCATAATTAAGGATTCCTAGGAAACTTTGTAATTGTTTTTTATCCAAAATTTCCTCATTAAAATCTTTTATTTTAGAGATGATATGATCTTGTAATTGTAGGCCATCCTGGTTTAGGATTATGCCAATAAAATTATTTTTTGTTTTTTCAACATCAATTTTCTTAGGTGATAAAATGATTCCATGTTTTTGGAATTTTTCACAAATAATTTTTAGATGATATCTATGTTCTTCTATGGTTTTGGAAAAAACAAGGATGCCATCTATATAGACAACACAAAAATCTTTAAGGTCTTTAAAGATTTTTTTCATCCATCTTTGATATACCTGAGGAGCTGTGTTTAGTCCAAAAGGCATAACATTCCATTGATAGTGTCCTCTAGGAGTACTAAAGGCTGTCAATGGATTGGATTCTTCAGTTAGTTTTAACTGCCAAAATCCAGATTTACAATTGAATTTGCTAAAGAACTTTTTTCCTTTAGTTTGGTTAATTAATACATCCTTTATTGGAATAAAATAACCATCAAATTATAATTGTTCATTTAGTCTTTTATAATTTATAACCATTCTAGCTTTTCCTCTTATAACTTCACTGTGTTTTCTCACCATGAAGGCAGGGCTAGAGTGTGGACTTATTATTTCTTCTATAAGGTTTATATCCAATAATTCTTTGATTTGTTTATCAAATTCATCTATATCATTTCTGGTATAGATCATTGGTTTTACTCTTATAATGACATTGAGATCTCTTAGTTTGAGATTACAATATCTTGGACTTTTATTCCATAATTGTAGTGGGTTTTCACTAAAATTATCATTTAATATAGTATAAATCCAATGAGTTTCTTCAAGGGCTTTGATAAAAGGAGTTATGTCCCCTTTCTTAGTAGGGCGAAAATCTCTTTCGCACTTGTATTTATGTTGTTGTAGTAAAGGGATTTTTACTACATCTTTGTTGAGGGTTAAATTTATAGTTCCCTCATCAATGCTTATAGGCAAATATTCTGAGATAAATTTTTTGCCTAATATAAAATCTCCATGCATTTCTGGAAAGCATAAGATTTTTGGAATAATGAATTTCTTTTCATTAAACCATATAGCCACTTTTTTGGCTTTTAAATCAATGAAATTTTGTGTCCCATTGATGCCTATTATAGCAATAGGATTTTTCATTTTTATCCATTTTCAGGAGGTAGAGCATTAGGTCTACAAGAACATATGGTTGCTATTGTATCAATTAATGTGCAAAGACTATATGGTTTATAGCCTACAAAATTGAAGTAACCTAATACATAAGTATATCTTCTCTTTCGATGGCTTGGTGAGAAGATTATTTCTTCTTTTCCTAATTGGAAATGATAAATTTGACTGGATTTTATATTATCTTCTTTTAGATAATTTGTTCTAGGTAATATTGGTACTTGTATATTTTTCATAGCAATAGGAGGTTTACTATTACTATTATTACTACTCTCGCCTTTTAAAATGTTTTTTCCTTTTAATTTTTCCCAATCATTGTCAGGAAAATTCTTTTGCCAATTTTCTGAATGTTTATTTTTAAAATAAACATTATTACCAGATACTTGTAATTCAACGATGTTTCGTTGTTTTTCAGGAGGTGGTTCTGTTATTTGGGGTAGTATCCATTGTTTTGGTACTTTCAAATCTCTCCAGTTGATTAATCTGGGTTGTATTGCCGAATAAAATGGTCGAGGTTCAAATATTTCTATAATATTTCTATCCACATTTTGTGTATTTGTATGTGGTAGAGTTGTCAATTCATGAATTGTTTTCCAATGTATTGACATATTTCTTGAGGTATCTTTCATTCCTATTCCTTTGGTTTGGATTTTTATAATGATAGATTCCTCAATATTTGGATCATCAATAGATATGAAGAAATTTGATTTTATGTTAAACCAAATAACTCCATTTACCAAATTGGATTGGACTCCTCCAATTATGGCATTCATAGGGTTACTGAATCTTTTGTCTAAGACCAGTATAGCAACGGGTGTATCCATACCTTGTCTAAACAGGGCAGTAATACATATTTGAATAAACCCGATATGTATATATTTAATATATGGGTGTTTTTTCTTCCATCTTTTGATCTTTTTGAAATCAAAAAGTTTAATATCTGTTGTTTCATCATCTGTTGAGCCAGCAGTAGTATTACCATTAAATTGTTCAAATATTCTTGTTGAGAATAATTTGAATTTTGATAATTTATAGACATCTTCCTTTTTTATAAGTTGCCTTTGATTATCAATTTCTTGTAACTGTTCGTTGGTAAAAGTGATTTCTTCTCCAACTATTTCACGAAGGGCTATTGTTTGTAGCTCATCTTTGCTACTACCTCGTACTTCTGCAGTATTATACATAAATACGAGTTCTTCATCGGATGTTTCCGAATCAGATTCAAGCTTATATAAATTTCATTAGAATAATTAGAAATATCAGAATCAGATAAATATTCTCCATAAAATATTTCTAATTCTTGTTCTTCAAGAAATTTTATCATTTTATTTGCACTTTTTCCTTTTTTAGGACAATCAGTTGCATAATGGCCTTCTTCCTTACAAATATAACAACGACACTTCTTTTTTAGAGGTGTTTCTTTAGAAGGTTTCTTTTTCCCAATATATTTTTTATTCTTTGAAAAATATGTTTTCTTTTTCCAAGGTTTCCATTTAAATTCTCTCTTTCAAGAATATTTAGAATATTTGGAATTTCTAGGAGGTGGATTACATCCTATTTTCCAATTTTCTTTTAAAATCTTATCACAACATTTATAACCAGCTTCAGATTTTGTTATTTGATTTTTAATTTATTTCTTGGCTTTTATTTCAATGCATTTGTGAGATATTTTTCTTAATACCCAATTAATGCGAAAACCAAGATTGTCATCTGTCTCATCCTTCCCGATAGTTTTTAACCAGCCAGGATAAGATTGTAAGGATATTTCATCCCATGGATTTGGGAGTTTGTGAAAGAATTGATCCATCCAGTGTTTGGTTTCTGAATGTTTTAGTTTGAAATAATATTTTTTTTAATATATTTCAACAAATTCTTCAAATTGACAAATGTTACATAATTCCAGTTTAGATAATATGTAACACGCATCTTCTTGGAGTCTGGGTTCTCCAGTATATCGAATCATATTTTCTTTAATTATTTCAACAAATCCTTTTAATATTTCACCAAAAGATTTGAAGGTTTGTAGGAGTTCATTTTTATGCTGAATTCCTTTATCTGAGCTTTCCCATTGTTGCAACCATTGTAAAACATCTCCTTAGAATGTTACAGCAAGGTAGTCTAAAATTTTTTCTTTAGACCATGTACTCTTACAGTGAGTAATGAGTATAGACATGGATTGTGCCCACTCATTAATAGTTTGTTCTTGATCTTTAAAAGTGACATGCCTTTGATAAAGATAAATACCATGTTGAGATATATTTTGTTTGTTCAAATTATCTCTTCTTAAGAAAAAAAGATTTGGTTCATCCTCATTTTTAGTGTTACTTGTAGAAGCATTGCCTGTTTTAACAAAATCTTCTTTTTCATTTTTATATGCAGGGGTTTGCATATAATCTTTAAAAGCTTCCCAATTTTGGAATTACTGAAGTGATTCTTCAGTCTTCCTTTTTCCATCAATTGTATTTACTACATGTGGTGGATTTTCTTCTTCATCAGATGAATATTGGTTTAATTCATACTGATAATGTTGTAATAATTTTTCATTTTCCAAATACGTAGTTTGTATTTGTTCAATGAGTTTATTACGTTCTGAGACAGTTAATATTGGATCTTTGTATAGATGTCTCCAATAATCTAATATTTCACGAATGTTTATATATTCGGCGTAATTAAATTCTTCTGTTTGAAGAGCTTTAATTTCTTCCGAACCATAATATAACCTAGGAATTTTGTTATCCCCTGGGTTATTCATTCCAGTTTGTTATGGATTTTGATTATCTATTTTGTTTAATAGATTTTCAATTTTTTGTTTAGTCTCCTCTTTTAGATTTGAATTTGTTACCGTTTCGAGTTGACTAATTTTTTGATCAACTTTGTTTAAGTTGAATTCAATACAATCTAATTTTTTTTCCGCATAATTTTGATTAACGACCTGATGTCTTTCAGTTCGTTTTACCCAACTAAAAACTATATCAGTTAAACTATTTAACGTAGTACTAATTTTACTAATATCATTTTCAGATTTTTTATCTATATGCAAACTATGATTATACATAGACTCCTCTTTTTGTAACCATGGTGCTAAACAGTGTAAATTAATATTATTATTATTTTGTTCATCTTTATCAGATTCCATTGGTTCCTAAGACCTCCTATTATATGTTGTTTCAGGTGCCTAAAACCAATTTTCCTAAGGCCGATTGCTAACTACAGTAGGTTTTTGGCAAACGGAAATATGGGCTTTGAAACAATAATAGGTATATAGGATTTATGAAAACTTTAAAGATTTTCAAAATAATACTCATTTTTTTTAAATACAAAAAGATTAACACACTTATTTATATAGAACTAAGATTAAACGGTATTTCATACAACAGTTATTACGACACTTAATTCCAATAACTTTATGTTTTACTCTAAAATTTTCTCCCGCAACATAAGTTCTGTGATGGAGTATAATAGTTTCTACTTTAACATTCATATTAGCATAACAATATAATTAGAATACTAACCTTTGATAACAAGGCCCTGACAATATTGGTTTTCGCATTAATTGGGTATTAAGAAAAATATATGACAAATGCATTGAAATAAAAGACAAGAAACAAATTAAAAATCAAATCACAAAATCTAAAGCTGGTTATAAATGTTGTGATAAGATTTTAAAAGAAAATTGGAAAATAGGATGTAATCCACCTCCTAGAAATTCCAAATATTCTAAATATTGTCGAAAGAGAAAATTTAAATGGAAACCATGGAAAAAGAAAACATCTTTTTCAAAGAATAAAAAATATATTAGGAAAAATAAACCTTCTAAAAAACCATCTCTAAAAATGAAGTGTCGTTGTTATATTTATAACGAAGAAGGCCATTATGTACCTGATTGTCCTAAAAAAGGAAAAAGTGCAAATAAAATGATAAAATTTCTTGAAGAACAAGAATTAGAATTATTTTATGGAGAAGATTTATCTGATTCTGATATTTCTAATTATTCTAATGAAATTTTATATGAGCTTGAATCTGATTCGGAAACATCCGATGAAGAACTCGTATTTATGTATAATACTGTAGAAGTACGAGGTAGTAGCGAAGATGAGCTACAAACAATAGTCCTTCGTGAAATAGTTGGAGAAGAAATCACTTTTACCAACGAACAGTTACAAGCAATTGATAATCAAAGGCAACTTATAAAAAAGTAAGATATCTATAAATTATCAAAATTCAAATTATTCTCAACAAGAATATTTGAACAATTTAATGGTAATACCACTGCTGGCTCAACAGATGATGAAACAGCAGATATTAAACTTTTTGATTTAAAAAAGATCAAAGATGGAAGAAAAAACACCCAAATATTAAATATATACATTTCGGGTTTATTCAAATATGTATTACAGTCCTGTTTAGACAAGGTATGGATACACCCGTTGCTATACTGGTCTTAGACAAAAGATTCAGTAACCCTATGAATGCCATAATTGGAGGAGTACAATCCAATTTGGTAAATGGAGTTATTTGGTTTAACATAAAACCAAATTTCTTCACATCTATTGATGATCCAATTATTGAGGAATCTGTCATTATAAAAATCCAAACCAAAGGAATAGGAATGAAAGATACCTCAAGAAATATGTCAATACATTGGAAAACAATTCATGAATTGACAACTCTACCACATACATATACACAAAATGTGGATATAAATATTATAGAAATATTTGAACCTCGACCATTTTATTCGGCAATACAACCCAGATTAATCAACTGGAGAGATTTGAAAGTACCAAAACAATGGATACTACCCCAAATAACAGAACCACCTCCTGAAAAACAATGAAACAACGTTGAATTACAGGTATCTGGTAATAATGTTTATTTTAAAAATAAACATTCAAAAAATTGGCAAAAGAATTTTCCTGACAATGATTGGGAAAAATTAAAAGGAAAAAACCTTTTAAAAGGCGAGAGTAGTAATAATAGTAATAGTAAACCTCCTATTACTATGAAAAATATACAAGTACCAATATTACCTGGAACAAATTATCTAAAAGAAGATAATATAAAATCCAGTCAAATTTATCATTTCCAATTAGGAAAAGAAGAAATAATCTTCTCACCAAGCCATGGAAAGAGAAGATATACTTATGTATTAAGTTACTTCAATTTTTCAGGCTATAAACCATATAATCTTTGCACATTAATTGATACAGGAGCAACCATATGTTCTTGTAGACCTAATGCTCTACCTCCTGAAAAATGGATAAAAATGAAAATTCCTATTGTTGTAATAGGCATCAATGGCACACAAATTTTCATTGATTTAAAAGCCAAAAAGTGGCTATATGGTTTAATGAAAAGAAATTCATTATTCCAAAAATCTTATGCTTTCCAGAAATTCATGGAGATTTTATATTAGGCAAAAATTTTATCTCAGAATATTTTCCTATAAGCGTTGATGAGGGAACTATAAATTTAACCCTCAACAAAGATGTAGTAAAAATCCCTTTACTACAAAAACATAAATATAAGTGCGAAAGAGATTTTCGCCCTACTAAGAAAGGGGACATAACTCCTTTTATCAAAGCCCTTGAAGAAACTCATTGGCTTTATACTATATTATATGATAATTTTAGTGAAAACCCACTAAAATTATGGAATAAAAGTCCAAGATATTGTAATCTCAAACTAAGAGATCCCAATGTCATTATAAGAGTAAAACCAATGATCTATACCAGAAATGATGTAGATGAATTTGATAAACAAATCAAAGAATTATTGGATATAAACCTCATTGAAGAAACTATAAGTCCACACTCTAGCCCTGACTTCATGGTGAGAAAACACAGTGAAGTTATAAGAGGAAAAGCTAGAATGGTTATAAATTATAAAAGACTAAATGAACAATTATAATTTGATGGTTATTTTATTCCAAGAAAGGATGTATTAATTAACCAAACTAAAGGAAAAAAGTTCTTTAGCAAATTCGATTGTAAATCTGAATTTTGGAAGTTAAAACTAACTAAAGAATCCAAGCCATTGACAGCCTTTAGTACTTCTAGAGGACACTATCAATGGAATGTTATGCCTTTTGGACTAAACACAGATCCTCAGGTATATCAAAGATGGGATGAAAAAAATCTTTAAAGACCTTAAATATTTTTGTGTTGTCTATTGTTTTTTCCAAAACCATAGAAGAACATAGATATCATCTAAAAATTATTTGTGAAAAATTCCAAAAACATGGAATCATTTTATCACCTAAGAAAATTGATGTTGAAAAAACAGAAATTAATTTTATTGGCATAATCGTAAACCAGGATGGCCTACAATTACAAGATCATATCATCTCTAAAATAAGATATTTTAATGAGGAAATTTTGGATAAAAAACAATTACAAAGTTTCCTAGGAATCCTTAATTATGGAAGAAATTTCATAAAAGGATTATCTCAAAAATATTACCACTTCTTGAAAAACTTAAAAAGAATGAAGTTTTTACATGGAGTGCTAATGATACTCTTGTTGTTAAAACAATTAAACAAGAAATCATTAATAATTGTCCAAAAGTTTATTTTCCTATAACAGGAGATAAATTAATATTGGAAACTGATGCTTCGGATAATTGCTGGGGACGTGTTCTCAAAGAAATTCCTTCAGAATATTTGAATGAAAACAATCCTTCCAATAATTTCGGTATTTGTGGTAAGAAAACTGCTATACCAAAATCAATTCAAAAACATGAATTAATATGTGGATATAATTCAGGAAAATTTAAACCAAATGAACTGAATTATATTATTTTTGAAAAAGAATTACTAACAATAAAACTTGTTATTAAAAAATTCCATATTTCTTAGCACCTGAAGACTTTATTGTCAGAATAGATAATAAAGCTGTAAAAGACTTCCTGATAAACAAAAGAAATATTTTAGAAGGCAGAAGACTTAAATGGTTCAACCAAATTGCTATTTATACTTTTGAAGTTGAACATTTAAATGGTACTAATAATTTTCTTGCAGATTATCTTAGCAGGAACTATGATGAAAAACCTACTAACCAAGTAGAGTTTTTAGAAACCCACTAAACAAATGGAGAATATTGAATTTTTTAAAATAACACTCACTAAACAAGTGGAATATTTTATAATATATTTTATTAAAACCAGTAACCAAGTGGCCTTTCTTTTCTATTTTTAGGATGGGAGATAAGCATCCAGGAGAAACCAAAGGAGATTGGGTGACTATTGCTAAAAAGGCAAAAACTCAAGCATCCTCATCCACATAGCCTAAACCAACCCCTGTTTATGTTGTATTCAGTGGAAGAAACCCAGGCTTCTATGACCACTGGAATCAATTTTTGATGCAAGTAAACAAAATCCCTAATGCATGCCACCAAAAATATAATACTATGCCTGAAGTCATTACAGCATGGGAAAATTGGATTAAACAGTTAGGACCTCCTAATATGATTTACCAGTTCTCCAAACTTCAGACCAAGGAAAGCCTCCTTGATACTGAAACTTATGACTTTCACAACCCAGGAATCCCCTGCGAGTTGTATACACCATTAAATGAAGCATGGAAATCTCATCTCCAAGATAGGAGAAAAGATTTTAGAAAAAATATGAGTATCCTTGCTGACAAAATTGCTGAACAAACAGCAACTTTGGATAAATTCAAAAGTCTGAGCCTCAAACTCATAAAAGGGTTAAACTATGAAAATGAAGATTTTTCTTTAGAAAAAATTGATACTTTTCTGGAATTTTCTGAATTACTGGAAAATGATTTTTCTGGCAAGATCTTTAATACTATCACGAGAATTTGTCTATTTGAAAAAGCAAAGATAATTCTCCCACGTCCTCTATTCCAAATCAAAATTTTACCAAAAATTGAGGACCACGAGCAAAAGATAAAAAGTCTTTTACTCCAACATTTTTTCTCTAGTTTAAATTATAGTGATGACATGCCTAAACTGCATTTCATTACTGAATAAGGATATCCACCTTGGGATATTGAAACAATCGAATGGGGGTTCGTAAACAAACTAATCTTCTCCAGTGTAGCTTGGTTCAATCATTTTGAATTTTTACCTATGATGATCAAAACCGTGATCTATCATGTATTGACAAAAAGCAAGTACAAATATACTCACTATCTGTCATTTCATATCACAAGCACAATTGGTTGGCGATCAAGAGAAATTTTCTATCAACCCTACCAGATCTGGTATCTCAGAGCCACTGAGGACTATGAATGGGACGAGATTGAACAAAATTGGGAAATTGCACTTAATGTACCGTTGGACCAGTTGGACACAACGAGATATTGGTCACAAAACCTGATCAATACCTCAAATTATGCAGATTATTTTTATCGGGAATCAACATTAAAATTCATGGTAATTGATAATAGACGATTATTTCTTACTGACTTACCAATAAATTACACTAACTTGCTTGAACAACGAGCGGCAGTAAGGGAATTTCTAAATAACTTGAAAAACAAAAATAATTTAGATGTTCCTCTTGAATAATTAATCCATGCGGAGGAATATGAACAAGCCCAATTACATGGACCTCCAAACCACAGCCCTAACGACAGCATATCCTTCGACTCTGTTGCTGAGGCCAACATTGCCAATGCATTTGATGCATGACAATTATATGAAGATAATCAACCTAGATGGATGACTACAAATCATCCAGCACACGAAGTGGGATATGCATCCGGTCAGTAATCAGCTGACGCATGTGATGACGATTTGGACGTTTAAAACAAAAACATCCAAATCAGTTACTATTTACTTTTTGAATTATTGTAAATAACTGTGTGCTTTTACTGTGCAGTCACTGTGCACTTTGCGACTTTTTCAGCCGCCCACGTTTATGTTTTCTTTTCTTTGTTTATTCATTAAAAAAGAGAAGGTTATCTTTTAGAGGCTATAAAAGGAGAGCTTCTCCTCAGTTGTAATCATCAGTTGTAATATATTCTCTTGTCTCTCTTTTGTAACATTCTCCACGTAGAATATTAATTCAATAATATTTCGATCTTTTCCGCACTTGTGTAATTGGTATCAGAGTCTTGCTATCAAAGGTTAGTATTCTAATTATATTGTTATGATAATATGAATGTTAAAGTAGAAACTATTATACTCCATAACAGAACTTATGTTGCTGGAGAAAATTTTAGAGTAAAACATAAAGTTATTGGAATTAAGTGCCGTAATAATTGTTGTATGAAATACCGTTTAATCTTAGTTCTATATAAATAAGTGTGTTAATCTTTTTGTATTTAAAAAAAATGAGTATTATTTTGAAAATCTTTGAAGTTTTCATAAATCCTATATACCTATTATTGTTTCAAAGCCCATATTTCCGTTTGCCAAAAAGCTATTATAGTTAGTAATCGTCCTTAGGAAAATCGGTTTTAGGCACCTGAAACAACATATAATAGGAGGTCTTAGGAACCAATGGAATCTGATAAAGATGAACAAAATAATAATAATATTAATTTACACTGTTTAGCACCATGGTTAGAAAAAGACGAGTCTATGAATAATCATAGTTTGCATATAGATAAAAAATCTGAAAATGATATCAGTAAAATTAGTACTACGTTAAATAGTTTAACTGATATAGTTTTTAGTTGGGTAAAACGAACTGAAAGACATCAGGTCGTTAATCAAAATTATGTAGAGAAAAAATTAGATTGTATTGAATTCAACTTAAACAAAGTTGATCAAAAAATTAGTCAACTCGAAACGGTAACAAATTCAAATCTAAAAGAGGAGACTAAACAAAAAATTGAAAATCTATTAAACAAAATAGATAATCAAAATCCAGAACAAATTGCAATGAATAACCGAAGGGATAACAAAATTCCTCAGTTATATTATGGTTCGGAAGAAATTAAAGCTCTTCAAACAGAAGAATTTAATTACACCGAATATATAAACGTTCATGAAATATTAGATTATTAGAGACATCTATAAAAAGATCCAACATTAACTATCTCAGAACGTAATAAACTCATTGAACAAATACAAACTACGTATTTGGAAACTGAAAAATTATTACAACATTACCAGTATGAATTAAACCAATATTCATCTGATGAAGAAGAAAATCCACCACATGTAGTAAATACAATTGATGGAAAAAGGAAGGCTGAAGAACCACTTCAGGAATTCCAAAATTGGGAAGCTTTTGAAGATTATATGCAAACCCCTGCATATAAAAATGAAATAGAAGATTATTTCTTCTTTTCCTAATTGGAAATGATAAATTTGACTGGATTTTATATTATCTTCTTTTAGATAATTTGTAAACTTGCTTAATTAACTATTAGGTGATTAGTAATTAAGATGATTTTCAACAGTGATGCTAAGAATTAACCAAATGAGAAACCTGTTTTAATTTAATATAGGGCTAATCACCTGATATTTCATTAGTCAGGGTGTCACAGATTGTATCAGAGCATCAATTTCTAGTGTCCATAGGATATGTATGGCTTATTACATTTCAGCTCAATAATCCTTTGATATAAATCTCTATTATTAGGACTGTTTTACTCATCTTTACCTGTTTGAAGATATCATACTTATACTATTAAATTTAGTATTGACTGTGAACTCATATAACTCATTTTGAATTTTAGATGCTACGTAGGAGAGATAGACTAGTTAGAATAGAAACTAGAGACGAGGTGAGCGAGGCTCATCAGGAACCGGAGGTTTTACAACTGCACGCACCACCAGGGATGATAACGACTGCACAGGTAGCCGATATAGTGGCCCCGATCATCAATATATCTATAATATCCATGTCCATTCATTTCCCATAGGCCCAACCATAGCCACCAGTGGCACCAGAGGTGAAGGCCCACCCGGGGTCATCCGAATGGCAGAGACCAAGGGAAACATTTCAGAAGGGTCACCCATCGGAATTTCAGGATAATTTATATGTAGTAGTGGCCAATCAATGAAAGAAGGACATACAGTGCCACTTGCATATGATTGAGTGCAGTGACACTCAAAAATAGTTCTTAGCGGAATTCGAGAGAGTAGGAGAAGATTTACAGTGGTGGGAGTCTATGACCATTGTAGAGGAAAGAGATGCGATGATCATTAGGGAGTTTGGGTGCAGTTTGACCATAAGTATTTTATGTTTGCAATTCAGACAGAGATGCGGTGATAGTTTCTCAATGTTACTAAAGGATATAGAACCTTGACAGAATACGAGGAAGAGTTTACTCGATTAGCAAACTTCATAAAAGATGAGGTGAATACTGAAGAGAAAGAATGTGTAAGTTCATAGATGCACTTGCCTGGAGAATCCGATAACACCTGTTGGGTAAACCGACATTATAGACATACACAGAGTTTGTTAATGTAGCTCCACTTCATTACTAGGATCAACGGTTTCACATGAGGTATAGCAAAATAATGAGTGGATCTAATCAGGATGAGAAGGTAGGTGGGGACAGTTCTAGTGGGGCATAACAGTAGGAGCAGGACTCCCAACATGGGAATCCAGCTAAGAGGTTTGAATTTCGAGTTTATTGATTTGAGAGAGGACAATTAAAGCAAGGACAATGGGGCCCTCAACAGCAGCAACATTTCGTTCCTCAGGGCCGCCAAGGCCAATGGAATAACGGGGGAGGGCGGCAAGGACAACATCAGTGGCAGGGAGGATTTTTTGAGAAATGTTTCTTTTGTGGAGAGATAGGACATAGGAAGATATATTTCCCTAAGTGAGATAGGGGGAGACTATAGGACAAAGTTCTAGATGTACAATCACTACAAGAGTTCGTGGGCCAGTTCGGATGTGAGGATTTCGATCAAGAACCCATTGACCAAGCAAAGCAGCTAGAATATATAGATAAATTATCTTTATTATATTATGAGTATGGGGAGATTTTTATAACATGGGGGCATCACGAGTAAGATTATGGTCACTAGAATTCACGAGTGAGTCGAATTTAGTGGGGGCATTTTCTGAATAGCTATAGTATGTCTATATAATTACCATGGGGTAGTGGGGCTCTTTGGTGTTACCCACTAGAGAGAGTGGGAGAAGACTAAGATGTTGTTTTCATTACACGTGACATTACTACTTTTGAGAGTTATGGGAGTATGGTAAACGATTTTCCAAGTTTCGACTGGATAGGGATAGTTTGGGGCTATAGTGGATAAATATAGTAAGGCTTTGTGTTCGCTGTTCCAAGGTATGATTTATTTTGCTAAGGTATTACCTGGAAGAGGGTTTAGCCTATATACATACATAGATGTTATGGTGTGTTGCATAGTAGATTTATAAGAATATGTTGTATTGTTATATGTGATCCCGGTGAGTAGAAACCTTTACTGATGTGATTTAGGGTATATTGCCTTATTATCGAGTGGAGTGATATAGCTCGTTATTGTCTTAGTGCAAAGAAAATAGTGATAGTAAAGGCATCGTATGGTATGTTGTCCTTTGTAACATGGGAATGGATGAGTATACTTTTATGTCAGGAGACGGGGATTTGGGGGTACGTACTATGGTCTAAAGTCCTAACGGATCTCAACGATCAATAATGTTAGGTAGTAGTTTATTCGGGGGGTTCTTTGTTTGGATTTCTCTTTACGAGACATCGCATGCATGAAACTTAAAGCAACGTTGGAAGTTGGGAGATATTTGGTCATTAGGACATGGGTTTGGTACCTTGGTTATTAGACATATTTGTAGTTATAACTGTGAGTTGAAAGTTATATTACAATGTAAGGCTACTGGACTCTGATGGCATTTATGCTGTGAATATCATGGGTATAGGGTAAATACTATGAAATGCATGGGTATGCGGTGCATGGGCGCTCTGGGTAATTAATTTAATTTTAATATAATCTCTGAGTAGAAGGGATAGGAATATATGTATCGATCTTAGGAGTAGGTGAATAAGTATATATTCGAGACTTGGAGTAATAGACTTATTCGAATTTCGAGGAAGAAATTCCTTTGTAAGTGGAGAAGTATGTAATACCCCGTATTTCTGAGGGTATATAATTTAAATTAAATTGGCGATTTGGGGAATGTATTTAATTTGGAAAATGTGTTTATTTTGGAGAATTTATTTAATTTGGAGATTTAAATTTAATTAATTCAGTTTGTTATTTATTTTCACGTGGGACATATTTTGAAGTGAAATCAGAAAAGTTGTATAGAATGACTCGGATGATGATTTAGAGGTCCCGGTTGATTTTGAATAGGTTGAGATAGTCGAAAAAGAGTACCCATGGGCCGTAATTGGGTCTCGAGACAATTTTTAAGCATAATCGGGCTCATACGGGGGTGTTCGAGTCATTTGGGCTTGACCCATTAGCCAAAAAATGGGATTAGCATTTTTAACCTAAGTTATAAGAGTTAGTGTCATCCTTAACTCATTTAGAAAACTATAGATCTGCAGAGAAGAAAAGGGGGAGAAAGTAGGGAGCTTTTTGGGAGCCAAACAAAGAAGGATTGATGGTGTTCTTCGTCAAATCAACGTCTACATCAAAGGATCAGACCCTACGAATCAATAATGGCAATTGGTTAATTTGCTTTCAATGTAAATCCGTGATAATCGATTCATATCAAAATGGGTGTTACGAAATTAGTTTTGGGTGGGAATTATATGAAAAATGGGTATTTTATTGATTTAATTATATGTGTAGATCAATGTGAAATTAATATTTCTAGATAATTGTAGGTTGTAGTAACTGGTATTCTATGATAAACTCAGTAGAGATTGTTAGCTAATTTCGAATTTAGGAAATCAAATTTATGAATGATTGAATAAAACCCAGATAATAACCCAACTAAGAATTTATTGAAGTTTGGTTGAAATCAATTGTATATAAAGGTTTAGATAATGTTTAGAACCTGACTTAGGTGTGTATTATGTTGAGAATAATCGTATTAAGGTTTGGGGTAAAACCAGAAAACTTAGAGGCTTATTAATGGAGGAAAAACAAGTTGGGGAAGAAGAAGGTTCGGAACCCAGGTATCGCGAATCGGTTCGGAATTGGGGACAAACAAGTTTGAGGGTCTAGGCAAACCGGTTCGAGGGTCAGGCCGAACTGGTTCGGGGGACCTGACAGTTTTTTTCCAGTTTTTTGGGGGGTTTAAATGGATAGGTTTTCAATAGAAATTTTAATCACAGGAATGAAAAGATTTGCGTAGAGTTGTTTTACCTCGATTCGAGTAGGGAAATTTGGAGATAAATTATTATAATGTGAGAATTAAGTAGTGGTTAATATTATTAACGAATATACTATGTATGACATATACACTAGTTTGAGTTATACCTATACCAATGATATATATAAATATATACATAGTTTGTATGAATACCTATTGTGTGAATTCAGATGTGTAAACATACCTAGGCTACTTGCTATCATGGGAGGTCTCCACGCCGTGGATAGTCTTATCCTGATGAGCCCATTGGGGGGATTGATCGTGCGGAAAAAGTGTGCGCGTGTAAGTGCACAATCGTCGTGTGTTTCGCCGCCGCGATACAAAGAAAACCTAAGCTACTACTACACTTGACAAGCAAGCACAGCGGTAAGTCGGGTATCGTAAGAAATCCGCAGGGAGTGATTGAATTTTAGATTTTAATTGTTTAAATTACTTCAGGAATAAAAGTGTAAAATAAATAAAAGAAAAAGTGATTGGGTGGTTATGGTGAAAAAACAAAAGAATAAGTTACGCTACACAAAAGTAAAGCGAGGATCGGGATCGCATTCTACCAAACAGATCGAAACAACTACTAATTAGAATTAAGGCTCCAAAGCATTTAATCGAGCATTTTTAATTAAGCATAAACATCACACAAGAAGGAATTTAACCCAAAGTTGCGAGATAAAACATTTAACTGAAAAATGGTCACACGAGGATTAAATTCGGATTGTCGCTATAAACTCTAACGTTGCGTGACAAAGTAAGATAAACGCCTAACAATCCAACTTTGATACGCGCGGTTTCAATTAAACGCAATTTTACACAAAACCTAATTTTCGAGGTCCAAACACGAAAATGGCGGAAACACAATCTCGACCCTATTTATCTAAGGGTGCATAATGAATTAAACTAAATTACACTAATTAAACTAAGAAAGCAAGAATTAAAGCAAGAAAACCTAATTATGAAAGCATGTAAATTATCTAGAAAGTAAGAATTAATGGAAAACAAGCTATATTAAAGGAGAGGGAAGATGAATAGTCAATCTTACAAACCAATTAGATGTCAAACCAAGAGGGATTGAAGAAGAACCAAGAAAATCCCACAAAACCCTAACTAAACTAAGCTAAAATCGTGTATATGCAGGTCTCCTCTCTCTCAAATGAGAGAGAATTGGTTTTATACAAAATATCCCATGGCAAACTTGTAATAAAAGGGAAGAAAACCCAAAATCTGGAGGGCCGAATCGATTCGAAAATGGTCCGAATCGATTCAGAAACAGGGGAAGTTCGAATCTGCAATTCTGCAGAATTCCGAATCGATTCGGTTTTGGGCCGAATCGATTCGCAACCTACAGGTCTGAATTCTGCAGCTTTGTCCTGTTTTACGGAAAATGCCGCCATTTCTTCGTTATAGCTCGGAATGAGGCACGTTCAGAAGCTACGCGAAGATAATTCAGAGGAATACAACATCCAAGAAGACATTGGGCCAAAAAACCAAAATATGAAATGACAAAAATGCCCTTGAATGTGGCCTTGAGTGTGAATTTGAAGTAAAAACCATCCTAAAAATGCCATAACTCCATCGATACAACTCGGAATCATGCACCGTTGGCGGCCACGCGAAGAGAAATCGAAGATCTTCAACTTCCGTGAAGAGCTCGGTATTCAAACCCGAATGCTGGAATTACTAAAATGCCCCCGAAGCTGCAAAAGTCGACGAAACATTTTCGGAAAGCGTCCGAACTTCATACTAAGCATCCAAATACCTACAAAAGCTCAATTAACCCCTGCAAAACATGTTAACATAGAAATCCGAGGTTGTCTGGTAAACGAGCATAAATATAGGGATTAAGATACCCAAGGGGGCTAATAAGGCGTAGGTTAACGGGTGAAATACACAATATTTGCATCGTATCACACCCCCTAACTTACACATTGCTAGTCCCTAGCAATGAAATACGAAACAACAAGAACTACAAGAAAACCAAAAGCAGGAGAAGAACAAAAGTATGGTATAAAAGCAATAAAAAGATAAGGCCACTTTCGCGGGCGATACGATTGCATTTAGCGTATGCAATAAGCCGTTAAACCCCTAGGTTACCCTAGTGGACGAGTGTCGTCTCGTGAGGGTTTTCAGGGATGAAACCCACAAACATCATAAAGTTTCCTCAAAATATGCCCAACCAAACATGCGACAAACTTAACAATGGCGAAAAGGATTTCATACGCATTATTAGCAAAGTGAATGAATTCACACAAAAGTCCAAATCATTAACATTATAGAATGCACCTCATAGAATTGAAACCTTAAAATGTGGGAGGGGAGTGAGCACATGCAAAATGTGATTTGGCAAAAACTTAAATAATTCGGATAAACATAAAGCAAGCATATATTCAATCCTCACGGGCATTACGCTCATCAAATGAATTCACTCGGAACGGGAGGTAACACGCGGAACATGCGGGTATAAAGAGTAAATATAAATGGAAACTAGGTCGCGCACATGTCACAAAAGAAGAACGCTATATATAAACTGAAAAACTGTAATCTCAATGAAAGGATACCGCACACTAAAAGAGGCGAAATGCATTTTCACAGATTATCAACACTATTTAAACATTTGAATTACATATACTTAAGATCACATAGGACTTGTAATAGGGTTGTAATGTATGGCTAGGTTAAGGTACGAAATGAAGGAATGTATGTACGGATTCAAAGTGTTCGGGATGAAAACTCGGGATAATGGGAGAATGCGTGCAATAACAAAATTGGAAAAACAAGTTCCAAAACAAGCATTAAATGTATCATTTGGAGACTAATCAAAGCTTATTGAACTATACACAACATATACAACTTTCTCTTTCTTTTCTTTTCTTCTTTTTCTTTTGTTTTCTTTTTCTTTTTTCTTTCTCTTTCTTTTTGCTTTCTCTTTTTCTTCACTTTTTTTCACATCACTTTTCTTTACTTTTCACACTCTCATATGCTTAAATTGCAACCAACATCATAACAACATCATTCAATCCCAAGTAACATTCCAAACAAAGGTATGAAAAGTGTATATATGGGCTAAAAACTCCAATTTGGAGTTGGTTATGGGATTTTGGGTAATGAAAAGAAAGGCTATATTTAGGCTCAAAGGGGTTAACGAGGGTAAACATATAAGGGTGAGGTCAAGGCTAATATGGGTGATATAACAAAGATGGCCTATGATCATTTCCAAAAGATTACTCAATTCTCAAGTCAAAACAATATATGAAAATCATGATCAAGTAATACATTTCAGGTATGAACTCAATTAATGAACGGTCAAATGCAAGATTAGTGAGATTACCAACGAATTCAACATTTTCAAAGAGGAAAGAATAGTGTATAACACTCACAAACGACGAAAGGTACAAAGCTTACTCGGTGTAAGTATATACAATGCAACAAAAGATTACCGAGTTATAAAAATCTTAAACCAAATCAATATGACCAGGAAAGTGCATATGCTCACGGATTAAAGTTTAATTCATGAAGTTATTCACAATATCACTGATTTGAGGACTAAAGTCCAATAACTTCTAAAATCGAGAACATGCATCATTGAGTTGTCTATTGGATCGGGCAATTATTGAAATTTATCACTGGAAACAAGGCAAAATGCCCAACAAAGGAGAAAAAAGAAAGAAAATATTTTTGATAATTTTCAAATTTTTCACAAAAAGGCATACTTAGTAACTAAATGTGAGCAAATCCATGGACTACACATGAAATGGATAGAATATCCTACACCCCCTAACTTAAATGTTGCATTGTCCTCAATGCGCATTAAGAACACAACATAAAGAGAGGAAAAGAACGATATTACCCAAAATTGGAGCGATCTCCATAAGCACGAGTCCAATGAAATCTACAAAACAAGTTAGTACCGAGCATAGCAAAAACAAATAACAAAAAGTTAACTAATTACACTAGACTAAATTAAAAGGAAAGAAAAAAAAATAGGAAAGAAAGAAAATTAAAAAGCTAATTATTTACAACCTACTATTTAGGCTTCACACTAACTATACACTAGAAGTCTAAATAGTTGAGGGTCCACCCAAAAAGGGATTTGACTTTGAAAGATCAACGGTGGACCCTCCAAAGTGAACATGCCTCCCGAAATATATGAATTCCGTTTGAACAACGGAAGGCATGTGGGCGGTGAAAAAAATGAACCATCGCCAATTTGAAATTTTGGGCGGACGATGGGGGATTTGGATAATAAGGGGGAAAGGTACACCTGAGGTCCAAGAAAAATCGACTCATCTCCCAAAGATTTTTCAAATGGAATGGGAGATGGTGCACACGTGGGGATAACATCCATCGAAAACAAATTCGGTAAGGAGTCCTCATCGGCAAAAAGTGTAGAAGTTTTAAAAGTTTCTACCGACTCATAGGAATCAACCGGTAATTCTAATGGCTCAATGACGGAAAACGTATATGGTGATGAAATAAATTCAATCTCAATCGACTCATCGTCGGAAGGAGATTGAATTTCTGGGGAGAAAGATGCACACTCGATGAGAAATTCTTTGAAAAATTGAGGTGAAACACAAGTTTCCACCTCCTCGTTGTTTTGTGCATAAGAATTAATCTCATCGGAAAGTGCACCAAGTCTCATTCCAGCATCATCTAAGCTTTCCAAACCTTGGTAATAAAGAAGCAAAGTATCTTCCAAAGTAGGCTTCCTCGGCTCAAGAGCCTCGAACTCCTCATTTGGTTGAAACTCGTCTTCGAAAGTAATGAAATGAGAATCGTCATTGGATTCGAATAATGAATCCAACTCAAGCTGCCAATAACGATTTTCATTTCGATAAATGTTTTCAAGTCTTTCATTTTCAAGAAAATCTTGAAAATGGAAAACTTGAAAACTATCCCCAAAGTAAGAATCGTTAGAATGACCGTAATAACTATAATAGTAGGACATGATTACCTCATTGTTGAAAGATGGAGAATCCAAGAAATAAAGTGAGCAACCGCGAATCAAAGTTTCTTAGCGCTCAAGTATGCAAATCCTGCAAGAAAGGTTAAAAGAAAGAATACAAATAGGAAAGGAAAAATACTACGAAATAATAAAGCAATTACTATCTAAAACACACTCCCCGGCAACGGCGCCATTTTGATCGTGCAGAAAAAGTGTGCGCGTGTAAGTGCACAATCGTCGTGTGTTTCGCCGCCGCGATACAAAGAAAACCTAAGCTACTACTACACTTGACAAGCAAGCACAGCGGTAAGTCGGGTATCGTAAGAAATCCGCAGGGAGTGATTGAATTTTAGATTTTAATTGTTTAAATTACTTCAGGAATAAAAGTGTAAAATAAATAAAAGAAAAGGTGATAGGGTGGTTATGGTGAAAAAACAAAAGAATAAGTTACGCTACACAAAAGTAAAGCGAGGATCGGGATCGCATTCTACCAAACGGATCGAAACAACTACTAATTAGAATTAAGGCTCCAAAGCATTTAATCGAGCATTTTTAATTAAGCATAAACATCACACAAGAAGGAATTTAACCCAAAGTTGCGAGATAAAAATTTAACTGAAAAATGGTCACACGCGGATTAAATTCGGATTGTCGCTATAAACTCTAACGTTGCGTGACAAAGTAAGATAAACGCCTAACAATCCAACTTTGATACGCGCGGTTTCAATTAAACGCAATTTTACACAAAACCTAATTTTCGAGGTCCAAACACGAAAATGGCGGAAACACAATCCCGACCCTATTTATCTAAGGGTGCATAATGAATTAAACTAAATTACACTAATTAAACTAAGAAAGCAAGAATTAAAGCAAGAAAACCTAATTATGAAAGCATGTAAATTATCTAGAAAGCAAGAATTAATGGAAAACAAGCTATATTAAAGGAGAGGGAAGATGAATAGTCAATCTTACAAACCAATTAGATGTCAAACCAAGAGGGATTGAAGAAGAACCAAGCAAATCCCACAAAACCCTAACTAAACTAAGCTAAAATCGTGTATATGCAGGTCTCCTCTCTCTCAAATGAGAGAGAATTGGTTTTATACAAAATATCCCATGGCAAACTTGTAATAAAAGGGAAGAAAACCCAAAATCTGGAGGGCCGAATCGATTCGAAAATGATCCGAATCGATTCGGAAACAGGGGAAGTTCGAATCTGCAATTCTGCAGAATTCCGAATCGATTCGGTTTTGGGCCGAATCGATTCGCAACCTACAGGTCTGAATTCTGCAGCTTTGTCCTGTTTTACGGAAAATGCCGCCATTTCTTCGTTATAGCTCGGAATGAGGCACGGTCAGAGGCTACGCGAAGATAACTCAGAGGAATACAACATCCAAGAAGACATTGGGCCAAAAAACCAAAATATGAAATGACAAAAATGCCCTTGAATGTGGCCTTGAGTGTGAATTTGAAGTAAAAACCATCCTAAAAATGCCATAACTCCATCGATACAACTCGGAATCATGCACCGTTGGCGGACACGTGAAGAGAAATCAAAGGGATTCAACTTTCGTGAAGATCTCGGGATTCAAACCCGAATGCTGGAATTACTAAAATGCCCCCGAAGCTGCAAAAGTCGACGAAACATTTCCGGAAAGCATCCGAACTTCATACTAAGCATCCAAATACCTAAAAAATCTCAATTAACCCCTGCAAAACATGTTAACATAGAAATCCGAGGTTGTCTGATAAACGAGCATAAATATAGGGATTAAGATACCCAAGGGGGCTAATAAGGCGTAGGTTAACGGGTGAAATACACAATATTTGCGTCGTATCAGGGATTTTGACTTGTTCCCCAGAAAATAGAACCAAGGTTCGTGCTATCTGAGTGTATGATAGTTTCGATGGTCAATTGGGCACGTTTGGTGTGTGTGTGACCCATAGACTTGGAACTATGTTCGCCTCCTAAAATATATGATTTTTTTTTATGGTTCGAGGGTGATATCCAAACCGATGTCCTTATTTAGTACGTGATGTAATGGGACTTGTTAGCAGAGTATGCCGACATCGCAGGTCTCCACCTAGGGATCTCGTGTATATATATATACACGTGTGATTTATTTTACTAAGGGTGTTTTAGTAGACACTGTAAATAGTGATATTTAAATTAATCTCAGTATGTGTGAACTTTATAATTAATTGGTGACTCTAAATAAATAATAAGGTATTGGAAATTTGGTATCATTTTGTATGGGCAATACAGGTGGGCACAGTAAAATGTTATACGGGAAAAAAGGCTTAAGTCTGGGACTATTATATAGAATTATTTAAAGATGATTAATTAAGTTAATGAGATAAATGACTTGTGAATCAACAGTAAGATTACTTGGTTTAGAGTAGCATGTCAGGAAGGGTTCATCTAAAGATAGTTAGATGGGGTAGTAAAACTAGTAGGGTTAGGAAGAAAGCGTTAGGTGTGCAGTTTAGATGAGGGGTGAGTATTATCTTAAGGGAGTGCGACACTAGCTTAAATATGAAAAAATTCATGAACTTTAATTACTGCAAACTTAATCACTTGCTAAATATTTTCAAAATGTTTTGGGTTTTAACCCTTGCTGCGTATATTTTTAAAACCTTTTAGGTGTCCAGCCACAGGGACGCCAGACTTGATTATCTATTTCAGGGATACGCATCTGTGGCATCTATGGATGCATGCAGGAGTTGGAGTATTGAAGCACCTTATATCTTTGACTCACTTGAGTCTATATTGTATAGGTACTCATCTAGTTTGGAAATAGAGACAAAATTGAGTCATATCCTTTCCATCCAAAGAACCTTCAAACCCTTCATATTGAGTTCCTCTAATTGTCCAAATAGTAGTACACCAACACTTCACCTAGGATGCATTCATGTGTTGCATATGTGCTTGCCATATTCATTAATTGGTTTTGTGTGAGTTAAATCCCTCTAAAATAATTTTCTTTAATTTTTGGAATATTTTAAATAATTTATATGATTTTTTTAAACATTTTTTTGAAATTAAAAATTGGTTTTTAATAAAGTTGTGGGTTATTTTGTAAATTCCATAAGCTGTTAAAAACCTGCTTGGGTAGAAAATGAAAGCGCTTGAGAATTATGTGGGTGCAATTTGTATTTATAGAAGTTCAATTACACGCGTTTATCATGTCATCTTAGTCTTACACATGTTGTTTCCACAACGGCTAGATTTATGTTTCTATGCTCTCAGATACCTGTGCTTAACTGTGAACCCTTGGATCTTTTTAATCAACGACCTGCATGTTATCTGAGATGATCCTTGTTACACCTGGATCAACCAACCTTAACATCTAATGAAGGAACTTGCGGTGCAACCTTAACTCCTTGATCATGGTTGAGACTGAGTCATTTGATGACTTCTATATTAGACTGACAGACATTGTGACCAAATTGCATGCTAATGGGATTGTTTATGATAGAAAGGAAATTGTCTCTAAAATTCTAAGAATACTACCATAAGAAATTGATAATAAGAGATATGCAATTTGTGACACCCCGCCTAATTAAATACCGGGTGATCAGTCCTTTATTAAATTAACTCAAAGTGTTCGGTTGGTTCATTCTTATCATCACGGTCGAAAAACAATTTTCTTTATTAATCACCTAATAAATAATTAAGCTAAGTGTCAAAACATTTAACTTTATAAATTAAGTCCGATTGGTATTATTAACTATGAAACCATTTTCTCGAAACAAATGACATTATTAAAACCAAACCATCTAAATGAAAGAATCATGCTAGATAAATCAACCCAAATAAAATATCCCAAATCGCAGGACAAAGTAATAATCACAAGTAATCCGAACTAAAATAGAATACTGAAATAAATCAAGAGTACATATATCTTTGAACTAGATAAAACTGGAAATGGGAGACACATGACCTAGCTAATGATGACTAAATAGAAGACTGAGAAGGCAAGGATGAAGTCGTCTACTGTAAGGACCTACAACTCCCACACTAGCTGCAGCATGTCAACAGTCCAAAGATCTAAGCCTGATGCCTCTGTGGCTGGACACTGGTAATACATACATATATATATATATATATATATATATGTAAGAGAAAGGAAAAATGACAGGAAACGGGTCAGAGCTCGAGTATAAAATAGTTAGCAAGTATTTAAAATGCTTACCAGTTGATATTACATACATGTTAGTACCTCGACACTTACTCGAAATGACCATACGGGTGACTTATAATTTAATTACTTTATATACCATTAATTTAATCCCTACACGACACAAGCGCGTCCCGAATTAAATTCTATAATTGTCGTGTTATTCACTCACGACAACATTTATAAGTTCAATCTCATATATTACTTTACTCATCGAGTGATATTCAACATTATTCTTGCCAATAATTACTAACTCTCGTCACACTAGTAAATATTCAATTTAAAAATTCGAATTAATATTAAATTAATTTATCCCAATTAAATTTAATTAATCCCATAATTAAAGGCCATAAAAATACGGGGTATTACACAATTGAGGAGATGGATGATCAAAATCTTACACCTGAACTCCTCAGTAGCAAATTGAGAACTGTGGAGATGGAATTAGAATTTAGGAAACAATTAACCTAGTCCCAAAAGAGACAGTTTGCCTCCAATCTTGTTTTTTCATTTAAGTTGGCCACACCTGAATTTCGCATACCTAACATTGACTTAGACTCTGATGAGGATCGTAATTTAGATACTTTGGATAATCAGATTGCCTTAATGTCTAAACAGTTAAAGAGAATTGTGAAGTTTCAAAATAAAATAGCAAAAAGACAAGGCAAACCTACTTATCCAAATCATTCTGACAACATGCCTCATGAGAGAAAAAAAGACAAATACTAGACTGACAATCACAAGAGACCTGAGAAAGATCTTAAAAATGTTGAATGTTATAGATGTGGAAAGTTAGGACACATGTCTAGTAACTGTACAGTTAACTTAGACAAAATTCACAAACACAATAGGGATCATTTAAGCAAGACTTGCGATGACTCAAGTGACACTGAAAATGATGATATTGAGCCATCTAACACATTTCACCCTTGTATGTCATTCTTTGCTAAGATAAGATATAATGATGATGAGGAATCTGATCATACCATGTTAACTGATATTGTGCCTACCGGTTTATTTGGTTTATTGCTTAAGAATGTTGATAATGCTTCAAACGACGTGTGTGTGAGTCAAAGGGAACGCTCTATTATTGATGTTAATGGGTGTGTGAGTTCTAAAAATGAATCGCTAGGGGACATTGCACACTTAGCGACTCCGAAAATGATGACCTTCTTGACATTCACACATTATACACAAAAACTCTCAAGAAAAGCACTAGGCTTGAAAAGATTGTCAAGGATCTTACCCAGAAGATAGAAACCTTAAGTCTGATGATCAAACGCAATGCTGAAGAGTACACTACTCAATGTCTAACTCATGAGAATGAAACCAAAAATTTTGAACAAAAACTCACAGAGTAGTCTAACTCTAATGAAATTTTGGAAACGAAATACAAAGGAACGTTGTTAGAATTGGAACAAATAAAAAAAAAGACATCAACAGTCTTCAAAAAGTTTGAAAAATTTGAAAATAATTCTAAATATTTTGAAGATTGGGTTGATGAAAGCAAAACCAATTCTGATGACAGAACTAGAATAGGATTTTTTCCCAACTCTAAGACACAAACTAAAAATGTTGAAACCATAAAGTTTGTGTCTGGTGGCAAAAGACCTATTGAAACTTGTCCAGATTTTCAAGGTTTGAAAAATGAGTTTGATAAAAAATAACTGAAGTTAGACATTGGTGAATCAAGCAACTCTAAGCGTAATGTTGAACAAAAGACTAAATACGCCTGCCCCCACCCTATTCGACAAGAAGATTCAATATTTCATCCTGTGTCATCTAGGAACAAGACTAGACCTCAAAATCTAGACAAACCTTTGAATACAATTTTTCCTAAGGTTGTGAGTTCTATGTGCCATCTTTACTGCTCTTATTGTGATGTCTATGGACATTCTCTTAAAAGTTGTTATTCCAAACGTCTATGTAACCCTGTCTACAATTCTCCTGTTTACCATAACTTCAACTATTCTAGGAGAAGCCGAAACAATTATGTCCTTCCTATACAACCAGACAAGAACTCTAACTATCGTAATAGAAGGAAAATGACTAATACTAAAAAACCTTCAACAAGAAGGAATCTTAGATTCTATTCTAAACCAATTGCTCCAATTGATAATAACAACAATAAAAATGCGCAAAAATATTTTAAAGAAAAGATAAAATCTCGTAAGTTTTATCAAATACGAGCTAATAAGCGTAAATTGAAAACTAGATCAAGTTGGGTTAGAAAAGATTATCTATTACCCTAGCTGAAATGCAACATCTGGATGGTATTTAGACTCTGGTTGTTCCAAACATATGACCGAGGATGATTCCAAACTTTCAGACAAAACTAACTTCTCTAGAGGAAAAGTCTTGTTTGGAGATGGTGTATACGCCCAAATCATTGGTAAAGGAACACTCCATGAGGAAGGATTACCTATCATTGAAGATGTGCTCATGGTAAAAGGACTTAAAGCCAATTTACTAAGTATATCTCAGTTTTGTGACTCAAACCATACTGTCACTTTTTCAAAGAAAAATTGTAAAATTTTAAATAAAAAAGGTGATTGCATTGTTATAGGAATCCGTACTCCAGATAACTATTACACAGTCAATCCAAGTAAAAAGGTTTATAACATTACCAGAATGGATGACAATGAGATATGTCATAATAGGTCGGGTCACATTAATTATCATAGTCTTAGTAAATTATGCTCCCAAGAGATAGTTAGAGGTCTTCCTAAGATCAAACCAATTTTAAATATTATTTGTGGTCCATGTCAAGAAGGGAAAATTGTTAAGGCTCCCCACAATAAAGTTAAAGAAGTTATATCCATTAAACCTCTTGAACTCATCCATATGGACCTAATGGGTCCCTCTCGTATTGTTAGTCTTTATGGCAACAATTACATCCTCCTTATGGTTGATGATTTCACTCGATTTACCTGGGTTGCATTTTTAAAACACAAATCAAAAACCTTTCGCAAGTTTTTGAAAATCTTAGTTCGTATAGAAAACGAAAAATACTCCCAAGTAGATAGAATTCGTAGTGATAGAGGAGGAGAATTCATAGACTCGGGAGTCATAGAATATTGTGACTATAATGGTTACAAATATGAATTTAGGGCTCCTAAGATACCTCAACAAAAGGGATTGCTGAGCATAAAAATCGCACTCTTTAAGAAATAGCCTGTGTGATGATTCATGAAAAAAACCTACCAAAATATTTTTGGGTAGAATCCATTTATACTGCCTGTCATATTATCAATCGAGTCTACTTAAGGAAGAATACCAAACAAACATCCTCTGAGCTTTGGTATGGGAAGAAACCTAACCTAAAATACTTTAGAACCTTTGGTAGTACATGTTATGTCTGTAAGGACAGAGAATATCTGTCTAAATTCGAGACCAGAGGAGATAAATCCATCTTTTTAGGATATTCTCCAAATAGTAGAGCATATCGTGTCTACAATATCTGTATCAAAACCATGATGGAATCCATTAATGTGGTTGTAAGTGATGCTAATGTAGAAAGTAAGACCAAAGAACCAATTATTGTGGATGAGTCCGAAAACATTTTAAATTATGACTCTCCAGAAATAGTTGAATATTTACCAACTGAGACCCCTGAAGTACCTAATTGGGTTTCCAAAGATCATCCTTTAGATAGTGTAGTTGGTAATCCTACAGATCCTGCTAGCATAAGATCTCAACTTCGTAACATTGCTCACTTTGTCTGTTTTGTGTCTCTTATTGAGCCTAAAACTGTAAATGAAGCTTTGAATGACATTTTGTGGATAAGTGCTATGCAGGAGGAACTTCTTCAATTTGTCATTAATGATGTTTGGTATCTTATACCCACGCCTGAAAATAAAATGTTTATTGGCACACGTTGGATTTTTAAAAATAATAGTGATGAATTTGGGATGATTATTCGAAATAAAACTAGATTAGTTGCCCAGGGATACTCTCAAATTGAAGGAATTGATTTTGAGGAAACTTTTTCTCTCGTCACTCGCCTCGAATCTGTTCGCTTACTTTTTGCCATAGCTTGTCATTTGCATTTCACACTATATCAAATGGATGTTAAGTCAGCCTTCCTGAACAAAATTTTAACTGAGGAGACCTATGTAGAACAATCCAAAGGATTTATTGACCCTCGTAACCCAAATTATGTCTATCATCTTAAAAAATTCCTTTATGGGTTAAAACAAGCTCCTAGAGCTTGGTATGAACGTCTTTCCACATTTATTTTAGACAATGGATTTAGGAGATGAGGTAATGACCAAACATTGTTTGTCAAACATTTTGATAACATTACTATTGCTCAAGTTTATGTTGACGATATCATTTTTGGATCCACCTCCCCTTTAGAAGTTAAAACCTTCTCGGACATTATGCACAAAGAATTTCAAATGTCACTTATGGGGGAGTTATAGTTCTTCTTAGGACTCAAAGTTAAACAGAATTCAGAAGGATTATTTCTATTGCAATCTAAATATGCAGGCGAGGTTATGAAGAAGTTTGGACTAGAAACAACTAAAAAAGCTAGGACTCCTATGAGTACCTCTGTCAAACTTTCTAAAGATGAGAATGGAAAATCTATTAATTCCACCATGTACTGTAGTATAATAGGAAGCTTACTTTATCTTACTACCTCCCATCCTGACATCATGTACTCTGTCTGCGTGTGTGCCCGATATAAAAATAATCCTAAAGAGAGTCACCTTTTGTGCGTTAAAAGAATTATCAAATACATTAAAGGCACTCTAAATTTAGGACTTTGGTACACTAAAGACACTTCAAGTACTATAATAGGTTACACCGATGCTGATTGGGTCAGTTGTATTGATGATAGTAAGAGTGCTTCAGGATCGTGTTACTATATTGGTAGCAATTTGGTAGGATGGAGTAGTAAGAAACAAAACTGCACTTCCTTGTCAACTGCCGAATCTGAATATATTACAGCAGGAAGCTGTTGTGCTCAGTTACTTAGGATAAAACAAATGCTAAAAGATTAAGGTATAACTGAAGATAAGTTACATCTCTATTGTGACAATCAAAGCGCGATTAATATTTCTAAAAATCTTGTTCAGCACTCTCGTACAAAACATATTAAAATTATATATCATTTCATACGAGAGTTAGTTGAATCTAAGGAGTTAGAAATAAATTACCTTCCTACTGAATTTCAATTAGCTGACATGTTTACTAAACCTTTAGACTTTCTTCGATTTGAATCTTTGCACAATTCTATTGGTATGGTCATGGCATAACAATGATTTATTATTTCTACTAGTTTTCTTTACCCTTTGTCCATTTGAGACAAAATGAGGGAGAAATTTGAGTCCTCTTGGATATTTTGGTGTATTCTCAACTAAAAAGCTTCATCTTAGTTATCTTATTTTCAAGAATCAGTACCTTCATTTATAATAGAATTTTTTTAGGGTATTGGTCTATATCTAGTTGAGTTATGTAATTTTTTCTTTCTAGGATATTGGGTAGATAGAATTTTTTTTATAGTAATAGGATTTTCTTATTTCTTTTGTATCCCTACGAGTCCTAGATGACTCAATGGAGATTTTGTCTCATATTTTCAAAGGGGGAGATTGAAGAACCCTATATCTATAGACTCGACAAAATTGAGCCATATCATTTCCATCCAAAGAACCTTCAGACTCTTCAAATTGAGTTCCTCTAATTTTCCAAATGGTAGTACACTAACACTTCACCTAGGATGCATTCATATGTCGCATATGTGCTTGCCTTATTCATTAATTGGTGTTGTGTGAGTTAAACCCATCTAAAATAATTTTCTATTATTTTTGGGATATTTTAAATAATTTCTATGACTTTTTAAACATTTTTTTGAAATTAAAAATTGGTTTTTAATAAAGTTGTGGGTTGTTTTGTAAATTTCATTAGCTGTTAAAAACCTGCTTGGGTAGAAACCGAAAGCTCTTGAGAATTATGTGGGTGCAATTTGTATTTGTATAAGTTCAATAACACGCGTTTAACATTTCATTTTAGACTTACACATGTTGTTTCCACGATGGCTATATTTGTGTTTCTATGCTCTCACATACCCATGCTTAACTGTGAACCCTTGGATCTTTTTAATCAACGACCTGCATGTTATCTGAGATAATCCTTGTTACACCTTGATCAACTAATTAGGGTTAACTTTGAAGTGGTGCAACCTTAACCCTTCGATTTATTTCGATCTTTTAAACTAAATCCCGGGCGTTGATTTGCCTAGAGTTTCTAGAGCCTTCCATCTCTTACTATAAATACTTGCCATATGTTATACATTTACAATCTTTGGCCAGCCTCACTTCTGAGAGAAGGGAGATAGAGAGAGAGAAAAAGAAGAGAGAGAAATCAAACCCTAAATTAAACTCCAAAAAATCATTCCAGAAAACCCTTTCTGTGAGTGAGTTAGTTTGAGATTTAAGAAGATCTATCCTCTTATGTCCTTTATCTCTTACCCAACTTAATCGTGTTAGTTAAATCTCATTTTCTTTCATAGAACTTTGAGATTTGATCTCTGTAATATATTTCACTTAGATATTGCATAGTTTTGATTTATTCTTTTGAGAAATCTTATTTTTGTTGGTTGTTTTCAAACTAATATGTTATTTTCAAACCCTAAACCAACAATACCTTTTCTGATTTCAGTTTCTTTGAATATTCAGACTTAGATCTAGTTGAGATCCTGATTGGGGATTTGCACTTTATTATATTTCACATTTTGTGAAATAAGCGTAAATATTTTAAAATAAAAAGTGTATAGGATCTTGGCTTGTGTATATAACAAGATTCCCTCTTGATCTACAGATATGTGAAAGGTCCAAAGTCTGATATTTTGATTAAACTAATTTTGGAATTTCCTTTACATATTTGTGATTTATTTTTCACATTGTCTGTAATTAAGTGTGTGTGAGTTGCATGCATGTAATTTAGAGCATATCACCACTTACACTATCACACCACTACACCGAAAGGTGTTGGTAATGATATCTTGGACATTTTGAGTCGACATAAAGCTAAAAGGAGTGGAGTTACAAAGATGAGAGAACATCAACAACATCAGAGCCTTAGGATAAGTCAGAAAATCCAGAGGAGTTGGTATATTTCTGAACTTAGAATTAGGTTTGATTGTGTGTCTTCATTGTTATATAGTTTGTAACATGTTACTCTATATTAGTGGATTTTTTTTACTTTTGAGGTGTAGAAACCTCCGTGAATGTTTCTCCAATTGGGTGGGGTTTTACCACGTTAAAATTGCTCGTGTATACTTCCTCTTTCTCTCATCCCTTTCTTAAGGTTATGTTGGTTAAATTTCCTTAATTTTTGTTTTTCAAAACTGGTAAACATATAACTGAAATAACTCGTTCATATTCTTTTACACAGCTTGTGTTTAAAATTTATTTTAAGAAAAGAGTTTCTTCAACAAACTGTTCGGAGCCATTTAGATAGTTTAATCTTGAATTAAACGACTTAAGTGGTATTTTTTTCAGAGTAGACACTTCTTTTACTTAATTCCTAGATTAGGAATCTTATCTCAGTATTTTATTTTGGGTATGTTGCCTTTAAGACTTATTCAGATTATTTCAGTTCAGATTTTGTATTGAAATTTATCATTAGTGGTTGGATATTTTGGTTTTGAATTATGTAGCTGATGGTTTATTCGACAAGTTATTTATTATTCAGTATCATTTTAGACAGTGACTGTGGGTATGGTTTAATTTATTTTATTTCTGCTTATTGTTATTTGTTTAATGAAAGATTAATATAACAATTGCTTTATTAACTATTAGGTGATTCGTGATTAATATGGTTTTCGACAGTGATGTTAAGAATGAACCAAATGATAAACCCGTTTTAATTTAATAAAGGACTGATCACCTGATATTTAATAAGGCGGGGTGTCACAATGAAGTAAACACTGAAGAGAAGAGGATGCGTAAGTTCATGGATGGACTTACCTGGAAGATACGTCAGCACTTGTTGGGTAATCCGGCATTAGAGACATATATGGAGGTTGTCAATACAACGCTACTTTATTGCCAGTATCAGTGATTTCATATGAAGTATAGCAACAGAGTGAGTGGGTCCAGTCAGAATGGAAAGGTAGGTGAGAACGGTTCCTGTGGGGCACAATAATAGCAGGAGCAGGATCTCTAGCCAGGGAACTAGGCCAAGAGGTTTTGATTTTGGGGTTATCAATCCGAGAGTGTTAGGTTTAGGCTGGGTCAGTAGGGCCCTCTGTAACAACAGAAACATTTTGTTCCTCAGGGCCTCCAGGGATAAGGGAATGACGGGGGAGGCTATCAAGGATGGGATCAGTGGCAGGGAGGATTTCCTAGGAAATGTTTCGTTTTTAGAGAGACAGACCACAGGAAGAGAGATTTCCCAAATTAAGGAAGGGAAACCATAGGATAAGGTTCTGGATGTAAAACCATTATAGCAGGTCATGGGTCAATTCAAACACAAGGATTACATTCAGGAGCCCATCGACCAAGCGATGCAGCTAGCACTTAGAGGTAAATTATCTTTATTATCCTATGACTATGGGTAGATTTTTAGATGACATGGGGGCATCACACATAAGATTCTTATCACTAGAATTCGCAAGTGAGTCGAATTTAGTGGGTACGTTGTCCGTAACAACCTTATTAAGTATATATGTAATTAATTACCTTGGGGTAGCAGGGCTCTTTGATGTCTCCTAGGAAAGAGCGGGTGTGTGAACTAAGGGAATGGTTGCATTACGTGTTAGTTTATTGCTTTCGAGAAATATCAGAATATAATGGATTACTTTTGGTTAGCGATGGTTTAAGCAATGGTTGACGGTCAGAGTAGGACTTTGTGTTCACTATTCCAGGGTATGATTTATTTTTACTAGGTATCACCTGAAAGAGGGCCTATAAGAATATTTTTACTAGGTATCACGTGTGTATATATGTTATATTGTGTTGCATAATAGACTTATAAGAATATGTTTGTATTGATATTTTATCCTGATAAGTAGAGACGTTTACTGATGTGATTCAGGGTAGATTATCTTATTATCGAGCGAGAAATATAACTCGTGATTTATTCATGCTAAGAAACTAGTATTAGTTAGAGCGTCTTAATGTATGTTGTCTTTTGTAACATGGGAGTGAACGAGTATACTGTTATGTCAAGAGATAGAGGCTTGGGGTACATGCCATGTACTGAGGGCCTAACAGATCCCGACGACTGATAATGTTAGGTAGTAGTGTATCAGGGGGTTCCTTATTTGAACATTCCATGCATGAAACTTAGCGCAAAGTTGGGAGTGGGGAGGTGTTTGGTCCTTAGGAGATGAGATTAATATCTTAGTTATTGTTCATTTATGCGATTATATCTGAGGGATGATAGCAATGTTATAATTTGAGGCTAGTGGAGTCGGGTAGTAGTTGTGCAGTTATGCATCGGTATAAGGTATATGGGCGCCCTGGGTAGTTGAATTATTTTTAATATTATTCGTGATTAGGGGAGATAGAAGTATATGTAGTGATAATAAGAGTACAAAATTAAGGTAGTGTAGAATCCTGAGAGTACTAGTCTTATCCGAATTTCGAGGATGAAATTCCTTTGTAAGGGGGGAAGCATGTAATACCCCATATTTATGAGGATATAGTTTTTTATTAAATTGGCGATTTAAAACTTAATTAAATTGGTGATTTGGAATTCATTTAATTCAGAGAATTTCTTTAATTTAGTTAATTCGGGCTATTTTAATTTGACGCGTGCCGTATTTTGAGATGGAAATAAGATGATGGTATAAAGTGACTTGGATGATGATTTAGATGTCACGGTTGATTCCGAGAGGGGCGAAATAGTATACTCGGGGGTATAGTTTGGGTCCCGAAGGAATTTTAGACCAAATCGACACCATTTGAGAATTAGGGTTAGAGGAATTCCAAAAATTTTAATCTTATATCTTCCCATTAAAGTGTAACAACCCGCCTAATGGGATACCGGGAGATCACTCCTATATCGAATTAAAATAGGAGTTACTTATGGATCATTAGCATCACTGTCGAAAGTCCATTTAATTACTAATATCCTATTAGGCGAGCGTTAAAAACTTTTAATTAACTACTCTTTTTAAATAATTATAATAAAACATACACACACAATTTAAGAGTAAATGAAACTGAAATGAAAATGAAATAAATAAAAAAACCGAACACTCGGTTCAAATTATACAACCATATAGAATGCTGCTAAAAGAATAACTAAATGCAATTGAGCCATTGGCTCGAAAGTTTATACAATACCTCCTATCTAGAGTACAAGGAAAGAAGCGTCAACCGAGAACCCGCAAGCATCCACAGCTGCTGCAGCAGACGTCTGACTCGAAAGAATGTCCATCCAGGCGTCCCTGTGTCTGGACACATATGTATATATATATAATATACAGCAAGAGAGGAAAAATAGATAGACGGGTCAGAGCCCGAATTTGAAAATATTTTGCAAGTGAATAAATGCTTTATTTTAGAAAAATAGTTTTATCTCATATTTAAATTGGTATCGCACTCCCATGAGATACCCCTCACCTCTCCACTAATAGTGCACTCCTAGCGCATCCCTCTAAACATCCAAGTCAAGCTACCCAGTTAGACTAGTCTAATCTCCCAACCACTATCTACCCTAGATAGTCCAACTGCTAAGGGCTAAACTTCCCTCCATCCTCAACACTGCACTAAGTTCGTGCGTGGGGTGTCTCACAAAGCGAAATCCAAACAAGGAACCCTCCCGATACACTACTACTTGGCAGAGTTAATGGTAGAGATCCATTAGGCCCGTAGCACGCACAAATATATATATATATATATATATATATAGAGAGAGAGAGAGAGAGAGAGAGAGAGAGAGAGAGGCAGACTCCTATGCACATTAAGTTTGCACACTAAGTTTGCACATTACCTTCTAAAAGTGTGCAAACTTAGTGCTGGCGCACACCAATTTTTTTATATGATATTATAACATTTCAACGGACTCACATAAAAAAATTAGCTCAAAAAAACTTTTTTTGCTATTTTTAAAAAATCGGTCAAACTTTCGCAGTTTTTAAAGGGCTTAAAAACTTCGAAAGTTTGACCGATTTTTTAAAAATAGCAAAAAAAGTTTTTTTGAGCTAATTTTTTTTATGTGAGTCCGTTGAAATGTTATAATATCACACAAAAAAAATCAACTCAAAAATATTTTTTTTACTATATATAAAAGGTAATGTGCAAACTTAGTGTGCAAACTTAGTGTGCACAGGAGCCTGCCTCTATATATATATATATATATATATACATCTATAATATACGTGGGGATAATATCTCCCAGACTGAGGTTTACCAATTCAATTATATCTTTATAATACACATCCGGATCTACCTCCCGGACTGAGGATTCATATACAAAGTATTTATCAATACTTATCATTTTCATTTCAAAACATTCCATTTCCCTTCTCATATCCAGGAAATGCATTTAAAAGCCAACTCATTAGCATGAATTGCTTTTAACATATTGTGTACCTTTTTTAAAGCCAATTTTATTAACATAAAAATGCTTTTCCGTTTTATATCATCCCATTCACCTTTTTGTATTTAGGAAATGTACCCAAAGCCATTTTCATTATCATGAAAATGGTTTGATTAAATCATATGCTTCCACATCCCTTCTTCCATCCGGGAGTGTTACTGAAGCCAAACCTTTATCCCATTTCCCTTTTTATACTCAGGAAATGTAAATTAAAGCTAATTTATTATCATAAATTGCTTTAATAAAACTAAGACCACCCCTCCGGGTTTCCCCATTGGACGCGCCCCTAAATGGTTATCATCTTCCAGGGCCTATCAAACAAGACAACCTGGGAACCTAACAACATCGGAAAGCAGCCATATGCCTGCGGGAAAGTCAGGACCACACCCAGAATCCCCTAACCAGCGCAGAAACAAATATATAATCGCTTATATGCCCTAAAGGACTATATCCACCCTGCTCAATAGCCAGGGGGCTTCACCACAACGCGCGCAACTTCCCTTATGATAGCGATTTAGGGAGGTGTGTAATCCATATTTTATCAATTATGAAAATCATTTGTCTTTCTATTTTGAAAATATTCATTTATATATTTTCAAAAATCATTTCCATCATATCTTATATATATACTTATATCACATAGTATATACATATACCATATATTCCTCCTAGAATATATAAACGGCCATAATGGCCTATAGCATCTAGCGATGACCAATAATCCCAATGATTCCCTTAAAGAATCATAATCATGCATTCATATAAGCATGATACTAAACCCAAAGTATTTCTTACTTTAATAAACAATACTTAACTTAATCCCCTCTAGGGATTTACTTGGATAACTCCAATTATACCCTTTCACACTAAGCGAATATATAACTATATTCCCCACTTATCCTAACTATCTCGTAGGATATACCCAATCTACCATCGTTTATAATTATGCTTCCTATACGCATAATTATTTAGGCCTAAAAGCCCACTAAAGCATCCTAAGGATTTACCCCGCCCGAACAATCTTAAATTAGGTGGGTTATTGATCTCACTTCCATCAACCCAAGGACTACACCTCGTCCATATAATTAATTAAAAGTCCCCAACATAATTTAGGAACCCTAAACCATCAAATTCTATAATTATTCTATTTTCCTTGAAAATATAATCTAAGGTTTATACATTTAAACCCTCACTTAACCCTCCAAATTTTCCTTTAATTAGAGGACCTTATAGTCCTAAAAGGTCCCTTAGGTTATCACCTAATTTACCTCGAAGCAATTAGAATTGGAATTTATCCCATCCAATTCACCCTAGAAAAATTGTCCATTTTCAGTAGGGGTCGATCGATCGACCCTTGGCAGTCAATCGATCGATGGCTCGATCGATCGAGCCCCCATGATCGATCGATCGATCATATCGGGCAGCTTCTTCTCCGAGAAGCTATTTCGGCCATGGAAGTTTCCCCCAAGCTTCCATCTCCTCACCCCACGGCCTACAACTTCTACCAACAACAAATACACTTATAATACGGGTTCTAAACATCCTAGAACCCAGAATCACAAATTAATTTTAGTTAAAACCTAAGTTTCTCCAATTTACCATTTTTAGGGGTTTATTCGTTTTAACTCTCAAAAACCCGTTTTATCCACGAATACCCAACCGAAAATCATTAGGGTTTGTTATACCAACAATGATATGAGATATTTATGCTTAAAAATAAATAAAGCAAGTAAACACTTGCCTCGTGGATAAAATCCGACGTCCTCGAGCCGAATCCCGCAGAGGCTGGTCGGAATCTCCCCATTTTTCCTCTTTTTCTCTCCACCTCTCTCTCTTCCCTCTCTTCTCTCTTCTTTCTTTCTCTTTTTTTCCCTCTCTCCCTCTTTATATAGAGAGAAAAGGGTTTATTCCCTTAATACCCACAAAACGACTCGTTTACTCAATTACGAGCCTATTTAACTCCGAATTCCCCGAAACTCAATTTCAACAATCGGACACTCTTTTCGACTATCTCGGACATTTCGTGACTCATGGCGCAGTCGAAATTCCCATCCGAGGTACTTGACCGCAAATCACTATTTTAACCCATAAAATTTAACTGCGGGTCTTCTCATTAAATCATACCTCTATTGTCGCTATACTCCACGACGACATATAATTAAAATATTTCGACCTATATAGTCCCAAAAATAATTATACCACCCATCGAAAATCATCAAATCCACGAAAACCCCAAAAATCACTATTTTGAGAAATTCTCCAAATTCCAATTTACACTTAATTATGGAATTTAATTGTCTCCTAAAGGGAGGGTTGTTACATACTCCCCCCCTTACAACGGAATTTTGTCCTCGAAATTCAGATACCACCTACACCACCAAACTGCAATCGCTAATTCCACTATGTCTTAGTCCCCCCAAAACCAAAAGGTGCTAACACGATAGTCCTTAAACATATTCCACCTACCTCAAGGTGTACTCAAAATACTAGCTTTACCATAAGCTCAAACAAATTTCTATCTGCTAACGCACAACATCTACGCGTTACTCCAATGGCTTCTCTTATCTCCAATAGGAGAAACGAATCTATAACTACCGTTCTACATTTCGCAAAACTTCAACTTTATATACTACGCCCATTTTATTCCAAGCGGTATATAAACTTTCTCACCAATGTGCCCATACACCTTTCTTACTTATGCACATCTGCACAACCATAGCGAACGTCCAACACGTAGCTCTCTCTCTAATGAGGGTCTCCTTTCCTTGGTGTAATACTCAACTATGGGTCCTCCCGAACTGCGAAAAACAATTCTCCTAACCTCGGCGCCACTAACTATATCTAACGTACATCCTACTAATGCTACGGTCAAAGCGTTACCCTACTTACGCGAAACGATAGTCGGAATATGTCCCTAGTGCCCAAGGCCTCTCTCAACTCCCGACATTTGCTTTGTTTCGTGCGTGGGACGTCTCGCCAAGGCAAAATCCAAACAAGGAACCCTCCCGTTACACTACTCCTTCACGTTGTCGGTTGTCGAGATATAGCGACCTAAGGCACACCAGCGGGACGTCCTAAATCCTGCCTATGTTAATCCTACAAACGCATTTCTACTATCTTATCCTTCCGCCCATACGGAAGGAAACCTAACCGATCACAGTGCCTACTCTCTGAAAAGCACCACGTACATCATACCCAAATCATATTTCCTCAAAATTTGCCTTTTTATTAAGGCCTGACTGTTATCCTCAATCATTTTCTCTAGGTCCTACTCCGCCCAACTACTTGTGGTGAGAGGACCACTATAATGCTTTTCCATAGCACAATATTTCCATAAACATACCATCATCACAGGGCTCATAGTCTATAGTGGTTCATCCACACTATAAGACTAACCCACATCCTTGCATCCTATAACAGCTCTCCACACCCGACGCCGTTAAGAGTCATGTGTGGAGCGTCTCGCAAAGCGAAATCCAAACAAGGAATCCCTCCACACATTAACCCTTGACTTCGTTGGTTATGGAGTTCCGTTATTTCAGCATGCCACAGGAATAATCATATCCCTTATCAACAAAAGGTGATCTGAACTCCTATCTCTAACTAAGAGTCACATCACTAAGCGCTCGTACCAAAGTTCGGTCTTCGCGCACACCAACCCTGAGCTTAATCTTACAGATCAACAATAATCCTGTGGGCCTTAAATTTAATCTATAAGGTTGCCACATATACAAATCATAATAATGAAACCTCCGCTCATCGAAGTTCCATCTAACCATCATAATAAAGGCGAACTCAACCTGTATCCAGGCGAGATATCGCAACAGCCTGTTCCTTCCAGGAACTGTAGACACGATAGACTTGCCATTCTTAGCCTGCTGTCGCTCTGATCAACCAAATACATTATACGTATATATATACAAAATATACACACCCGCCTCTATGACGAGTGAAAGAAAAAAAATTCCGCTATCGCGGAAAAATACATAGGCCTACATTATTATGTTATTGAGACCAAAACAAAGCTCAAATTACACACACGAGTCTAGGGCTATCAAATACCACAACTTCATCTAGCCACACCTCTTACTAGAATTTCTTACTTTAGGCCCCATCTGGGCACCCTAACCTTGTCCTTTATTCCTACCGGGAAAGGACTAATCGTGTGGCTCTGCACTCCACCTTACTATTTTCATCACTGGTCTTCCTGACCATGATCAAGTTGTCAACGCCATTTGACTCTATAACCTCACTCCTTACAATCACCTTACTAATCCTCTTAACCTCTTCGTTAAAAAGGAAAGTACACTACCAGTTTCAACAAATCTCCCCATGTGGATGTCCACTCAGGGGCACCTGAACACACCCACATTCTCCCTACAAGTGAAAATTTTTCTTAAATTTTCACATCCGGGTATTTCCATACACTGCTCTAAGACAAATCTCCCGAGCCTTCTACGTCCACTAGGTAGTGCCACGCTCACTTTGCACAACCCCAAAATTTAATATATGGTCCTTATCAAAGACCCTTTTCGAACCCCTATCTCCACGGGGTAGTTCAACTTGAGTACCACTTCCTACCCTAGCAGTACTTGGATGCTCATAACTACTATAATTTAGTAGTCATTGAAACGATCCCTAATAATTTCCATAAGGGGAGTGACCTCTACGGAGGTCCTAATCCCCCGACTTGTACCAGTTGCCCAGCTAAGCTCCGCCTCCTGCTCTCCTCACCGAGGCCCTCCTTGATCGTCCTTCTTCGATCAACACACGATCCTAGAACGAGCGCGCAAAAGATTACTATAATCTTCTAACATGGCAGGAGAATGAAATCTCACAAAGGAATCAACAATCCTAATCCTGAGGCTCTATATCAAATCGAGAGCAACGCTGAAAGCGTAGTACGTCCGCACAGATTCCAAAGGTCACTAGAACCTGATGCTCTGATACCATCTGTAACAACCCGCCTAATGGGATACCGTGCGATCACTCCTATATCAAATTAAAATAGAAGTTACTTATGGATCATTCTTAGCATCACTATCGAAAGTCCATTTAATTACTAATATCCTATTAGGCGAGCGTTAAAAACTTTTAATTAACTACTCTTTTTAAACAATTATAATAAAACATACACACACAGTTTAAGAGTAAATGAAACTGAAATGAAAATGAAATAACTAAAATAACCGAACACTCGGTTCAAATTATACAACCATATCGAATGCTGCTAAAAGAATAACTAAATGAAATTGAGCCATTGGCTCGAAAGTTTATACAATACCTCCTATATAGAGTACAAGGAAAGAAGCGTCTATCGAGAACCCGCAAGCATCCACAGCTACTGCAGCAGACGTCTGACTCGAAAGAATTTACATCCAGGCGTCCCTATTTCTGGACACCTATGTATATATATATATAATATACAGCAAGAGAGGAAAAATAGATAGACGGGTCAGAGCCCGAATTTGAAAATATTTTGCAAGTGCATAAATGCTTTATTTTAGAAAAATAGTTTTATCTCATATTTAAATTGGTATCGCACTCCCATGAGATACCCCTCACCTCTCCACTAATAGTGCACTCCTAGCGCATCCCTCTAAACATCATAGTCAAGCTACCCTGCTAGACTAGTCTAATCTCCCAACCACTATCTACCCTAGATAGTCCAAGTGCTAAGGGCTAAACTTCCCTCCATTCTCAACACTGCACTAAGTTCGTGCGTGGGGTGTCTCGCAAAGCGAAATCCAAACAAGGAACCCCCCCGATACACTATTACTTGGAAGAGTTAATGGTAGAGATCCATTACGCCCGTACCCGCACAAATGTATAAATACATATATATACATCTATAATATACGTCCGGATAATATCTCCCGGACTGAGGTTTACCAATTCAATTATATCTTTATAATACACATCCGGATCTACCTCCCGGACTGAGGATTCATATACAAAGTATTTATCAATACTTATTATTTTCATTTCAAAACCTTCCATTTCCCTTCTCATATCCAGGAAATGCATTTAAAAACCAACTCATTAGCATGAATTGCTTTTAACATATCATGTATCTTTTTAAAAGACAATTTTATTAACATAAAAATGCTTTTCCGTTTTATATCATCCCATTTCCGTTTTTATACTTAGGAAATGTACCCAAAGTCATTTTCATTATCATGAAAATGCTTTGATTAAATCATATGCTTCCACATCCCTTCTTCCATCCGGGAGTGTTACCGAAGCCAAACCTTTATCCCATTTCCCTTTTTATACTCAGGAAATGTAAATTAAAGCCAATTTATTATCATAAATTGCTTTAATAAAACTAAAACCGCCCCTCCAGGTTTCCCCACTGGACGCGCCCCTAAATGGCTATCATCTTCTAGGGCCTATCAAACAAGACAACCTGGGAACCTAACAACGTCGGGAAGTGGCCATATGCCTGCGGGAAAGTCAGGACCACACCCAGAATCCCCTAACCAGCGCAGAAACAAATATATAATCGCTCATTTGCCCAAAAGGACTATATCCACCCTTCTCAATAGCCAGGGGGCTTCACCACAACGCGCGCAACTTCCCTTATGATAGCGATTTAGGGAGGTGTGTAATCCATATTTTATCAATTATGAAAATCATTTATCTTTCCATTTTGAAAATATTCATTTATATATTTTCAAAATCATTTCCATCATATCATATATATATACTTATATCACATAGTATATACATATACCATATATTCCTCCTAGAATATATAAACGGCCTTAATGGCCTATAGCATCTAGCGATGACCAATAATCCCAAAGATTCCCTTAAGGAATCATAATCATGCATTCATATAAGCATGATACTAAACCCAAAGTATTTCTTACTTTAATAAACAATACTTAACTTAATCCCGTCTAGGGATTTACTTGGATAACTCCAATTATACCCTTTCACATTAAGCGAATATATAACTATATTCCCCAATTATCCTAACTATCTCGTAGGATATACCCAATCTACCATCGTTTATAATTATGCTTCCTATACGCATAATTATTTAGGCCTAAAAGCCCACTAAAGCATCCTAAGTATTTACCCCACCCGAACAATCTTAAATTAGGTGGGTTATGGATCTCACTTCCATCAACCCAAGGACTACACCTCGTCCATATAATTAATTAAAATTCCCTAACATAATTTAGGAACCCTAAACCATCAAATTCTATAATTATTCTATTTTCCTCAAAAATATAATCTAAGGGTTATACATTTAAACCCTCACTTAACCCTCCAAATTTTCCTTTAATTAGAGGACCTTATAGTCCTAAAAGGTCCCTTAGGTTATCACCTAATTTACCTTGAAGCAATTAGAATTGGAATTTATCCCATCCAATTCACCCTAGAAAAATTGTCCATTTTCAGAAGGGGTCGATCGATCGACCCTTGGCCGTCGATCGATCGATGGCTCGATCGATCTAGCCCCCATGATCGATCGATCGATCGATCATGTCGGGCAGCTTCTTCTCCGAGAAGCTGTTTCGGCCATGGAAGCTTCCCCCAAGCTTCCATCTCCTCATCCCACGGCCTACAACTTTTACCAACAAAAAATACACTTATAATACGGGTTCTAAACATCCTAGAACCCGGAATCACCAATTAATTTCAGTTAAAACCTAAGTTTCTCCAATTTACCATTTTTAGGGGTTTATTCGTTTTAATTCCAAAAAACCCATTTTATCCACGAATACCCAACCCAAAATCGTTAGGGTTTGTTATACTAACAATGATATGAGATATTTATGCTTAAAAATAAATAAAGCAAGTAAAAACTTGCCTCGTGGATAAAATCCGATGTCCTCGAGCCGAATCCCGCGGAGGCTGGCCGGAATCTCCCAATTTTCCTCTTTTTCTCTCCTCCTCTCTCTCTTCCCTCTCTTCTCTCTTCTTTCTTTCTCTTTTTCTCCCTCTCTCCCTCTTTATATAGAGAGAAAAGGGTGTATTCCCTTAATACCCCCCAAACCTACTCGTTTACTCAATTACGAGCCTATTTAACTCCGAAATTCCCCAAAACTCAATTTTGACAATCGGACACTCTTTTCCGACTATCTCGGACATTCCGAGACTCATGGCGTAGTCGAAATTCCCATCCGAGGTACTTGACCGCAAATCACTATTTTAACCCATAAAATTTAACTGCGGGTTTTCTCATTAAATCTTACCTCTATTGTCGCTATACTCCACGACGACATATAATTAAAATATTTTGACCTATATAGTCCCAAAAATAATTATACCACCCATCGAAAATCATCAAATCCACGAAAACCCCAAAAATCACTATTTTGAGAAATTCTCCAAATTCCAATTTACACTTAATTATGGAATTTAATTGTCTCCTAAAGGGCGGGTTGTTACATAAAGTGAGGGGATAGGGTTAACACAAAGCTTAAGGAAGAGAGGCCATAGGAGAGGAAGGCGAGAAGAAATACAAAGCTTCCAACACCAATTTCAACCCCGAACGTTATGGAATCTATATCGGAATGAAAGGAAAACAACCTTATTATCATATCAATGAAATCATACCTTCAATTCGAAGGCAAGTGTTTATCTTGCATTTATTTTAAGCATGTTATAATCCCACGGAGAATAGGGTTTGATTTACATTTTTCTGAAAGATTTAATATGAATTTGGGTGGGTATAATCCATGAATTGAAGTAGGATTGCATGTAATTATATTTCTTTATGATGATGACACGAAATCAGAGGGTTTGGGATGATTTATAATACAGAAATCTGGGTTCCTGATTAAAAGATGTGAAGAATATGAGAAACTAGGGTTTTTATGATTTGTGAAGATTAAATCTTGTGTCATCTTTTTTGTTGGGGATCTAATGATATAATTCGTTAGGAACTGTTAAAATGATCTTATATAAAGTTTGGTTAAGTTTGGTTTAGAGTTGGGACATTTGCATGAAAGTTTATAGGAGTAAAAATGGAGAAAATCGCAAAAACGTAGAAGAGGAAAAGACTTGCTACATTTCGAATCGATTCGACCTCCTGGGCGAATTTATTCGGCTGTCCAGATTTAGCCAATTTTGCCTTTTTGATGTTATTTCCTCTTGAGATAAATTATGGGGTACTTGGGGATTAATCCTATAATTAATTAAGGACTCGGAGGAAGTTAATAGGTATATGTTCGAGACTTGATTAGATCTGAATGTGAGTAAGATTGGAACTTTAAATCGACGATGGTAAATGGAGTGAATTACAAATCGGGAATTTACAATTTGAGCTTCGGGATGAGTAGACCAAGACCTAAGGCTATAACCAGTAGGGTATTAGTGTAATAATTATTGAATTAACTTAATGGGTAACTATGGGCCTTTCATGTAAAGAATAATACTTTTATAATATAATCGGGAAGTATAAATGTGACTGAATTGTACGGTGAGTATTCGAGACATAAATATTACGTACGGGTTATAATTATAGGTTGAGTGTTTATCCATACACATTTATTTTTATAGGTCGTGTGTGTACCTATGCTGAATATACATATGGTTAGGTTGTGTGTATGCCAACTATGTGCTTTTATGTATGTTAACATACCTACGCTACCTGCTATCACAGAGGTCCCGCACAGTGGACGATCCCACCTTGACAATTCCAGTGAGTTCTAGATTTGTGCCCCAGACAATAGTACTGATAGTGGATAACTATATGAGAGAAATAGTGGTGTCGGCAAGTCATTTGGGTAAGTTAAGTATGTGCGCAGCCCCAAAGACTTAGTGATATCTTAGCCTCCAATATGTGTGGTTTAATTGATGGTTAGAGGAGACATTCTGAATCGAAAGTCCATGATCAAGTATGAGAGGTACTTGGACTGATAGCAGAGTACACGAGTGCAAATCGTTATGACTAGTCCGGGAGATGCAGTATTATATATATATATATATATATATACTCATGGATGTTTAATCTTACTTATGTGTGATAGTAGCAAAACTAGATAGTGTATATCTAAAACAATGTTTAATCTACTTAAAGTGTAAATAGTAGAAGAGATAGATAGTGGATATTTAAAGATAAAGTAAGTGTGAGAAATTAACATGGGGGTAAAAATAATAACATAACATTAATGTTAATTATTAGTTGTTCGGTAAGTTACTGTATGGGCGGTACGGTGGACGTAAATGAGAAACTTAACTAAAGGCTTAAGGATAATTGAGGGTATACTATAACATATTATATGGGCGGTATGGGTGACCTATAATGGTTTATGATTAGTTAAATGATTAAGACTTAGTTAGATTGGGTAGATTGACTAGGTGGTATAGTAGTTGACGTTAGGTGTGTACTATAGATGAGAGGTGAGTAACTCAAGAGAGTGTACACAGCCTAGCATGTGTATATAATAACTGTTCTTTTAAACTAAAAGTTAAATATATGATAAATATTTTCAAATGGTTTTAGTTGGGATCTGACCCATACTTGCAAAAAAAAATCAAAACCTTTTAGGTGTCCAACCACAGGGACGCCAAGCTTCACGATCTATTCTAGGGACGCGTAGCTGCAACACATGTGAATTTTTGCAGGATTTATAGTTCAGATATTTCATTTGGGAATATTGCCCCTTCAATTATTTATTTTATTTAGTTTATCAGACTTAGTATTTGTGGACTCAGTTTGATTTCATTAGATGTTTAGTTGGATTTTTATATTGAGAACCGATAGTTATTCGGTATCATTTTTATTTCAGTTGTTATCTGGTATTTAGTTCAGTTTATTTTATGACATGGATGGCTTAATTATTGTGATTATTTCTTCTATTGATATTGTTTAATGAGAAGATAAAATTTGGAACCAACTTTTAGAATACTAGGTGGTTTGTGAAATTTTAAAAAGTTTTCGACAGTGATGCTAAGAATTAACTAGATGAGATTACTATTTTAATTGCATCAAGGACTGATCATCCGGTATTTAATTAGGCGGGGTTTCATAGTGTCAACGGTGAGGGAGTTGGGACAGGTCACAACACCGATGGAGGTGCGCAGTTTCTTAGGGTTTACCGAGTACTACCGACGATTTATTTGGGGGTTTTCGAAGATTGCGGGTGCATTGACCAACTTGACTCGCAAAAGGGGTACCACTTATCTGGGATGATGCTTGTCAGTAAACTTTTGATAAGCTAAAGGATAATTTGACTTCAGCACCGGTTCTCACACTTCCCAGGTTATGAGTGGAGTATCTTATCTTTATTGATGCATCCCTAAGGAACTCGGGTGTTTTCTACAGAAGGAGGATTAGGATATAGCTTATGCTTCTCGCAATCTTAAGCCTCGTGAGAGGAATTACTCCATCCACGACTTGGAGTTAGAGGTAGTCTTATTTGAGCTACAAATTTGGAAAAATTAACTTATGGGGGAGAGGTTTCGTCTATTCACGGATCATAAGTCACTACAGTACTTGTTCACTCAGAGAGAGCTAAATATGCGTCAGCGTAGGTGGCCAGAATTTATGAAGGTTTATCAGTTAAACATCCATTGCCATCTGGAGAAGGCTAATGTGGTGGCAGACGCATTGAGCCATAGGACAGTGGGGAATGTGGGAGAAGTTTGGAAGAAGAAATGGAAGGAGCTAGGACACCTGGATTCAGTTGCTAGATCATTCACGTCGGTTGTGACCATCACCCCTATATTGTCATGAGGGTTGTACAGGCCTAAGCACCAGATTTGTTTTGTCAGGATTGGATTCTTCAGCTTTTAGTCACGGGAGAAAATTCTTACTCCGTGAGTTCAGAGAGAGGCTTACGCTGCAATGAGAGATTGATTGTTTCAAAGGGGGAGGACTTGCGATACACGGTGATGGAAAAGTCGCACGGGTCATGATTTACAGTACATCCTGGAGGGGATAAGATGTACTAGGATATGAGACGACAATATTATTGGAATGGAATGAATAAAGACATTACAGAGTTTGTCTCGAAGTGTTACACTTGTCAGCTGGTGAAGGTGGACCATCAGAAACCAACAAGAATTCTGAAGCCATTAAACATTCTAATGTGGAAATGGGATAGCATTTCCATAGATTTCATCACTATGCTGTTTACATATCAGAGGTGTTCGATTCCATTTGGGTGATAGTGGATTAGTTGACTAAGATGGCCCACTTTCGGCTAGTCCAGACGAATTATACCATGGAACAGTATTCCCAGATCTTCATCCTTGAGATAATGAGACTACATAGGTGCCACTCGATATTATTTTCGATAGGGATAAAAACTTCGTGTCTCATTTTTGGCAGAGTTTTCGAAAGGCCATGGGTACAGATTTGCAATTGAGTACGGCCTATTACCCACAAACGGATGGATAGAGAATGAATCATATGTTAGAAGATATGCTATGGATGTTTATCATTGACTTTAGCGGAGGTTAGGAGTATTATCTTCCATTGGTGGAGTTTGCGTATAATAACTCCTATCAATTTATGATTGGCATAACACCATCTAAGGCATTGTACGGTAGACCTTGTCATTTTTTCACTTGTTGGTTAGAGGTGGGGGATGACAAGCTTCTCGAACAAGAGTTTATTTAGAATACTTCAGCCAAGATTGAGCTAATTCGGAGTCGTATACGGATAGCTCAGGATAGACAAAAGAGTAATGTCGATGCCAAGCGCTTGTTCCTAGATTTTAATGTGGGGTCCTAAGTATTAATACTTGTATCTCCTATGAAAGGTATAATGAGGTTCGAAAAGAAAGGGAAGTTATCACCAAGGTACGTGGGTCCATTCCCTATCTCGAGTGGATTGGGCCAGTTGCATATAGACTTGAATTTCCGGAGCACTTGCATCGGATTCACAATGTATTCCACATTACTTCGCTGAGGCGATATCTCAGGGATGAGTTATCTAACACTCACATTGAATTGGAGGAGATTTATTTACAACCCGATATTTCATATGAGGAGAAGCCAGTTGCTATTCTATACCATAGTGAGAGGACGTTGAGGTTGAAGATAGTTTCAATTGTACGTGTTCAGTGGGAGCACCATAATGCCGACGAGTCTACTTGAAAGGGTGAGGATGAGATGCGTGACAAATATCCAGAGTTATTTATACCAGGTATTTTTTGAATTTCAAGAAGAAATTCCGTTATTAGGGGAGAAAAATGTAACACCCCGTATTTTTTAATGATTTTTATATTGGGATTAATGAAATTAAAATGGGAAATTAATTTGGATTAAAATAAATATTAATTAGAGATACAAGGATTAATATTTATTTCTATGAATTATATTGAGTATTACTTAGTGAACAAGTAATAAATTAGTAAGGATGCATTATGATTATTGTGAGTGAGAAATACGGCAGTTACGATAATTTAGTCAGGGCGCGCGTGTTAGTCATGTTCGAACTTAAATTTATGAGATAAAATACTATTCATTTAAGGGTCATCCAAATGGTAATTTTGAGTACGTCATTGTGTCTGGAAGGGTCGAGATAGTCAGAAAAGTGTACTCGGGAGTTTGGATTGAGTTGCGGGACATTTTTAGGCCGAATCGGCACCCAAAAAGGGTATTTTGTTCTTCTAGATTTTTAAAGTAAAGGTAACAACCAATTTAATTGGCTTATGTCAGCATGTTGGTTGAGGATGCTATGGTTATCATTTAAATAAACTGAGAGAGGCCATTAGAGGAAGAAGGTGAAGGTCTCCAAGGCTCCCCACACAACTTTTGCACTACCACCACCACCACCGGAGTTTATATCAAAAGGAAAGGAAGACAAATCCACCACTTTCCTGCACAAATTAGACCTTCAAACTCCAGCAAGTGTTTATCTTGCAAAATTTGATTGAATATACTATCCACGTTAGCGCAAGATTGGATAATGTTCATGAATAAATGAATTTTGGCTTTAAATTGGAGATTAAATTCATGTTCTTGGGTAGAAATCATGATAGATATAATTCACTCATGTATATAGCATGAATCTGATAATTCAGTAACATGAGAATATGGAGAAATCTAGGTTTGTTGATGTTCTTTGATGAAAAAATAATAATCTATGGTTTGGGGATTAAAGTGTAGAACTAATCAGGTTTAAATGAATTACTTTGATGATTTAATGATTTGGATACGTTAGAAATCATTTATATATGTTATTATATGGTTTGGTATAGTTATTTGGGATTTTGGGACTATATAATGGAGGTTTGAAGGGTTAAATATGGTGAAATATGCAAAATCTGAACGAAAGAGATAATTGTTACATTTCGAATCGATTTGGACCAAGGGCGAATCGATTCGTTAAGTCGAATGGATTCGGCCCAAGGGAGAATCAATTCGGTTTGCCCAGAATTTAGAAATTTCCCCTTTTTAAGCCTAGAACTTCTGAATAAATTATGGGGAGACTTTTGAGACATTATTAAACTTCAATGAGGGACTTAGTAATTTCAGTAAGCATACGGTAGCGTTGAGGTTCCCCCAATTGAGGAGAATTAAGGCTAGGAATTATTTCTCGTATTTTGATATTTAATAAATTCTTGAGAAATAGAATAGGTCCCGGAGAGCATGAGTGAACCTAAGGCCAAGCCAGTAGTAGAGAGATGTTATAACTACTGAAATCATTTAAGGGGGTAATTAAAACCCTTAGATTAATGGGAAATACTCGACAATATACGATGAGAAGTATAATGATAAATTGCTAATATGTGGGATATTCTAGAGTTATATGTTGCGTACGGAATATACTATAAGTTGTGTGTATACCGATAATGATGATATATATAGGTGGTTTGAATACCTACTGTGCGAATTCTTATGTGTGTGAACATACCTGTGTTACCTGCTATCACAAAAGGTTTCGCATCGTGGACAGTCTTATCCTGATAAGTATTTTGGGGGGATTTTAGAATTGTGCCTCAGAACATAGAAATTAAGGTTGAGCACTACTTATGTGTATGAGAGTGTGACCGGTCATTTAGGTGCGTTAGCGTTGTGTCCAGCCCAAAAGCTTAGAACTATATTTGCCTCCAAATTATGTGAATCCTAAATTTATGGTTCAAGAGTGATTCCGAATCGAAAGCTCTTTACTTAGTACGTGATGTACCAGGACTCGATAGTAGAGTATGCATACATCGAGGGTACCGAGGGATGCCGTATTCATATATAATATAAGAGTGATGTATACATATATACGTGTAATTTATTCTACTGTGTGTGGATTAGTAGATAAGATAAATAGTGATATCTAAAATAAAATAAGTATGTGGAAACTTAATACTTACTTGGTGATTTTTACTATCTAAAGGGGTTTGGAAATTAGGTAACGTATTGTATGGGAAATACGAGCGGGTACAACGAGTTAGTATGTAGGGAGAGAATTAGTTCGAACTAGTTAGGCGGGGTAGCGTAACTGGGTTAATTTAGGAGAATACGTTAGGTATGAACAGTAGTTGAGAGGTGAGGATCTGAAGTGAGGGCACTTGAAGTAACATGTATACAATATCTGCTCTTAGTGCATTTTAAATACTTGCAAAATATTTTCAAACTATTTTCTTTGGTTTTCACCCAAGTCAAATCTATTTTTGTAAAAAACTTTTAGGTGCCCAGCCACAGGGACGCCAAGCTTAGAAGTTCGTTCTTATTTTACGTGTTGTATCTGTTGTGGACGTTGAAGAACCTCAGTAGTAGACGCTTCCACTTTTATCAGCTCCTTTTTATCATTTAGTTATCTCAGTCGGGCATGTCGTCCCTCTTTAGTTAGTGGTTATTTCAGAGATACTGCATTTCTATTTTATTTCTTGTTGTTGAATTTGGTTTTAATTATGGACTATTGTATTTAAATTTCAGTCTGGGGTGTTTATTCCAGACAAATTTATTTATTCAGTTGTTTCATCATTTATTACGTTATTTACTAGAATGGTGAATGTGGTTTAATAGTTTAAATTAAAGCATGTTAATAAAAAGATTAAAAACTTTAACACCGGACCTTTAGGGAATTAGTAATATAATTATGTTTCAACAGTGATGCTAAGAATGAAATCATTCATGATTCCTATTTAATTTAGTAATGAACCGATCACCCAAGATTAGAATAGGTGGGGTGCCATAGGTAATTATTTACATATTTATTTATGGTTTAACTTCATTATATTTTTAAAGCCGGCAGTGCTTTTGCACGTGGAGTTAAAGAAGGATATTTGTCCAGCTTTGTCTACTTGTGCAAGAGAATGACTTTTTATCAGTTGTGGTTAAAGGGTGTATTGTATCCTTATGAGGAGATTTGTCTACCTTAGTATGCAATATATAGTGAAGCTTTCGAGTGATGTATCAACGTGGATGTAGGAAAATCTAAACCACATCCATCTCTTAGATAGAACTTTATCACAAATAACGTATTGGTCTACGAGTTTTCAGAGCATCATGCGATATTTCTTGTCAACCTCTTAAGGGTGTCAGTCGTGTTTAAGGAGGCACCACATATCCTAATATCATATTCAGAATTTTTCTGAGTCTTATTTTCTGGTGAGCTCAATATGGTAGGAGTGGGTTAGCCTAGACTTCTTCTGAACTTTCAAGGGGTAAATTTTTATTCCACTAAGCATGTCAACCATAGAGGCTACGGTCGCCAATGCATTAGCAAAGCTATTTCTTGAATGCAAGATGTTAAGGAAGGTGACATCTTTAAATTATGAGGTGAGCTCTACGAGATGGGCGTGAAAGGGTAAGAGTTTCTCATCCTTGACGTTCCATTTTTGGAGGATTTGTCCAGTGATTTTTTTTTTACTAAAGAGGGACGGTACCCCCACCCATTTTATTTATATCATAAAGGAGAAAAAGCCTCTCCGAAGCTTACAAACCCAAACACAAAACTTAATTCTAGAGGATGGGTCCATTACTCTAGAATGAGAGAATAGAAACTTGGGGATTTATAAAGTATCCCCATTACAAGGAAAGAATACTTAAAAACAAGAAATATGGGGAATATATCCCCATTACAATGAGAGAGCTAAAGAATTTTAAATTTGGGGATTTATCACATCCCCATTACAATTTCTTTATGATGGATCTAATATTTGGAAGATTTTCTATCCATATTGAGATGTCCTTTGACCAATGTCGGAAGAGAATTGAAACTCCAGAAATAATCATCCATTTGAGATACTGAACCTCTTGAAGCTAAAAAATCAGCTACTGCATTGTTTTCCCTCCAAGTGTGGATGATTTTGAAGTTCGTTTGATAAGTGATATTATCAAATATATCTTGTGAAGGCCAAGGAGGTTTTGCTATCTTTAAAACAATGTCAACTAACTTTTTACAATCAGATTCAATGCAAACATTAGAAATATTTAAGGAAGAAATCAATTTTATCCCTTCTTGAAGGGCCATTGCCTCAGCATTAAAGGACGTTTGAATACCTATTGATTTAGAAAAGGTGGCGATAAATTTACCTTGAGAATCCCTAATGACACCACCAATACCACTTGAGCCTGGATTATTATTAGAAGCACCATCAATGTTAAGTTTAAAAGTGCCAATTGGAGGTTTGCTCCAAAGACACTTTATTAAAATAATCTTCTTCGGGAAAATATTGATATTAAAAGTTTTAGCTATTAAATCATCTTTAGGGGGAATTTTGTCGTAAAACTTGAAATATTCTAAAATATTAGAAGACAAGAGGATAACATTTTTAATAATTTTATTTGAAGAAGTATGAAAATTTTCAAAAAGCTTTTTGTTTCTAGCTTTCCATATTTCCCAGAATATCACTTTAGGAATTACCTTAAATAGTAAAGTTTTATAGTCCCTTTTAGGACATTGTAACCACCAAGAGAAAAGGATAGACCTGCAAGATGAAAAGTCAAGGGACAAACCAAACATAGATGCAAAGAAATTCCACACCTCAGTAGCAATAGGACATTCAATAAGGACATGGTGAGAGCTATCCTCAGCGTTCTTACATAATCTACATAAAGAAGCTAGTCTCACACCAAGTTTTTGGATCTCTGATTCAAAAGGGACAGAATTGTTTAAGATTTTCCAGGTATAGTTGGATAATTTCATGGGGCATTCTTTTATCCAATTTATTTTCCAAGATATAGATAAAGGCCTACTTTGTCTACAAATATTGTATGCAGATTTAATGGTAAAATTACCATTAATAGAGGCCATCCATATAGCTTTTTGTTCATTTATATATGAGTCAGATAAGTCTTTTATGGAAGCTATCCTTTTAATAGAAGAAGAGACTTGATTAATTCTAAGGCCATTTTTGTATTTATTTCTAATAAAGCTAGACCAAATGCCATTTTCAAATTTATATTTCCAATATAATTTCATGCTAAAAGCAGAAACAATATCTTAAATTTTCCTAAAGTTAAGACCACCCTCATCAAATGGATAACATAGGTCATTCCATTTAGTCCATTGAAAAGGATTCTCCTTTGAGGGGCCACCCCAATAGAATTTACTAAAAATGCTATGTAATCTTTTAATAATGATTTTAGGAGGGTTTAAAACAGCAATAGTATAAACAGGAATAGATTAAAGCACAAATCTAATAAGGGTAGCTCTACCAGCTTGAGAAATTAATTTAGAAGACCAAATGTGAAGTCTGTCCCTAATTTTAGAAATCAGATCAGAAAAATGAATAGCTTTAGGTTTCCCTTTAAACAAAGGACATCCTAAATATTTCATAGGAAATTGTTTGTGAGACAATCCAGAAATAGATTCTATAGTGTTTCTTCTATGATGAGATAACTTTTTATCCGTATAAAAGGAACTCTTAGAAAAATTCACTTTCTGACCCGAAGTGGCTTCATACTTTTTTAAAAGATCAATAAGGGACTTTATGCTATGTTTACCTCCATTTATAAAAATTATCAAATCATCTGCATACCCTAAATGAGATATAAGTTGACTTTTAGATGGATGAGCATAAGGTATAGCTTTCCTAAGAGAAAATATTTTGTCAATATTTCTATTTAAAACTTCAGCAACTATTATCAAGAGACTAGGAGATAAAGAGGTATTGAATTCCTTTTTCAAGAGGAATTTTAAGGCCCGTAGGGCATGCCTCGTATTCTTTCATGTTTTTGTCTTGATGGAGATTGAAGTATGTGAGTCACCAGGTGTGATTAGTAGTATCCCATTCCCATATCCCTTCTTATTAGTGGCCCTGTCAAAGAACATTTTCCACTGAAGTTACTCATGATTAGTGTATAGAATATGCTCATCTCGAAACTTAGATATCCATACATCAACCTCTTCTATGGGGTGATCTACCAAGTGATCATAAATGGCCCTCCTTTTGGTTGCCTTTAGCGTAACATAGGAAATCTCGAACTCCGTTATTAATTGCAACCATCGATCCATGTGTCTTGACAAAGAAGTTTTCTCTAGAAAATAATGTATGGTATCCTTTTAGGATATTAACTTGATAGGAAAGTCCAGCATGTAGTGTCGGAGTTTCTGGGTGAGACAAACCTGTGACACCCTGCCTAATTAAATACCGGACGATCACTCCTTTATTAAATTAAAGTCAAGGTGAACAGTTGGTTCATTCTTAGCACCACTGTCGTGAAAATAACTTTTCCAATTTAAACACCCTAATTAATTAAGCTAAGTGTCAAAACCATTTTTAGACATTACTTTCCAAATTTTATTTTATAAACCAAGATTTAAATATTTACGACAATTCAATATTAAAGAATCACACCACAATTATCCTGAAACATATAATCCAAATAATTTCAACATTCAACAACTAAATCCCAACATTTAAAACTTAAAGTAAAACATCCAAACAGTAATAAATCCCAAAGTGATAATACTAGAAATAAATGAATCACAATGTCCAATCAAACAACTAGATAATGGAAACGGGCAAACACATGCCCAACTGAATAAATAAACTAAGAGTGGAATCAAATAAATGAAGTAGTCTAAGTAAGAGGCATGCAACTTCCACCTAAGATGCAGCGCGTTCCTTCCAAAGGATCCTATGCAAGACGCCCCTGTGGCTGGGAACCTGTAATATATACATACGGATACAAGAGAGAAAGGAAAATAGAAACGGGTCAGAGCTCGATAGTGTAAATGATTTAAAAATTGTTTAGCAAGTATTTAAAATGTTTACAGGCCAATGCAACAACATATTAGTGCGACACACTCTTGATAACTTCTCACCTCTCTTCTAATGTGCACACCTATCGCACTAATTTTTCCAACGGTTTAACTTATCTTAGGTTACTCGTAAGATTTAAAACTGAACAATATAATTGTTTAAAAGGAAAATTTCATTCAGTAACAAAGCTCTCATTTTATCTTTATTGATTAATAAAGTTTCCAGTGTCCCATTATACTTTTCAAAACAAGTATTTCCAATTTGAAGTCATTATTCATTTCTTACCTACCATAGCACCATAGTTAGTTCCAAATTTCAGAAAATCATATATATATTAAATACTCGTATAATATATATATATATATATATATTCTAACAGCGCCCCACATAAAAATTATGGTGCGAGCATACTCTGTTATCCAATCCCCATATCTCTCGTACTAAGGGAAATACAAGTTCGGAATCACTCTCGAACTGTATTAACACATACACAAACAATATTGAGGCGAAGCATAGATTCCAAGTCTCTAAAAGGTAAGCACATACCCTCACGTCTCTTAGGACCGTATGACCATCGATCAGATAGCCTGTACCAAGGATATCTATCTTCTAGGGTACGAGTCAATATGCCCCATAAAGGTCCCATCGAGATAAGACTGTCCCAGCGCGGTAACCTCAGGGATAGCAAGTAACGCGGGCATGATTTTCACATGTATATAATATATGCATACACGCAGTTATATAAATATACTACTTTTATCATATCAATTTAGGTTCATCCCATAACCCATAATCACGACATTTATCCTCATTTTCACATTATTAGTTATCACGTATAACGGTTCGTCTCTAACTTTAATTTGAGGGATTATTTCAACTTACTACGTAACACTCATGGACTCTATCCTCCCAAGTGTAAAAATCAGTAGGTATTCATCTATTTTCCATCGTAACCATTTTACGTATCTCTCCATTTATTACAAAATTCCATTGTCCTTTATATATAAACACCCCAAAAATACAAATTTCGCCTTACATTAAAGGTCTCTTAATCATTAATAAATTATACTGGTCATCTTTATCTCCCAAAATATTTTAATAAGGATGTCTAAGGAGTATTCTTCATTTAGAATCAATTCAACAATTTTAAAAGGGGAATTTAAGTCTGCCAGGAGGGGTCGATCGATTGAGGGCAGGGGCTCGATCGATCGAACCTTCGATCGATCGAAGCTCTTGGCTCGATCGATCGATCAAACAGGTATGACGAATTCTGCAGTTAACCAGTTACGGGTTCTAACACACAACCTCATCCAAATCCATATTTTTCATTCCCAATCGCCCAAAAATTTGTACTACTAAGAGTATAAACCCATATCATACATCTCCTACATAAAGCATGCAAATTTCCATTAATAACCATGGATTAACAGGCCAAAATTCATGTAAATCTCAAGAACCCTAGAAATCTCTTTAACATGGTTCTAATCAGTCTTTTCCCAGAAATTCTACTCCTAATGCATCATAAATTCGTGGTTAAGCCTCTACATATGAAGGGGTTTCCATATTTTCAATCAAATCATAACTACATGCGGTTTTCCTATCTCCAACATGGGTTTTCTTCTATAAAACTCATCCTAATCACCCTAGGCTAACATGAATGATGCATTAACGAAAATAAGCAAGATAAATACTTGCCTGGGATTTTCAAAATTCTGATTTGCGGATGATTTTGGTGTGGTTGCGTTCCCCATTGCGCGATCTACGAGTTGGTGGTGGTGGCGGTGCAATCGGGTGACTTTTTGGCCTTAGATTGCTTGGAAAGCTTCCACCTTCCCTCTCCTATGACCGTTATAAAGTTTTGAGTTGTTTTAACCCTAGAAGGTAACCTTATACATTTGATATAACCCTTGAAATTTCGTGGGTTTAATTACCCAAAAATGTAAAATGTCCAAAATGCCCTCCCGGGGTACTAATTAAGCCTAAAAACGCCCTAAGGTCCAAACTAAACCCTCGAGTACACTTTTCTGAATATCTCGACCCTTCCGGATACTTTGACGCACTCGAAATGACCATACGGGCGACTTATAATTTATTCACTTTTATTCATCAATATTTAGTCCCGACATGACACGGGCGTGTCCCGACTCAAATTTTCAAAATTGTCATTTTATTCTCTCTTGACATTTAATAGAACCAAAATTATATTACTTTACTCATTAGTAATATTCAACAACAAGTTTCCCATAATTACTAACTCACATCACGTTAATAATTATAAAGTGATTAATTTCCGGATTTATTTTAAATTAATAACTCACATTAAATTTAATAAATCCCCAAATTAATATTGCATAAAAAATACGGGGTATTACATACTTCCCCCCTAATAAGGCATACCTGGTAATAATAAATCTGGATATCAATAAGGCATACCTGGTAAGAATAAATCTGGATATCTCTCGCGCATATCTGCCTCACGCTCCCAAGTAGATTCCTCCACATTATGATGCTCCCACTGGACCCGTACAAGTGGAACTACCTTCGACCTCAATCTCCTCTGGCTATGGTCTAGGATAGCCACCGGTCTCTCCTCATAAGAGCTATCAGGCTGTAAGTCTATCTCATCTATCGTGATGTGAGTATGGGCCATATCATCCCGAAGATATCGTCTCAACGCCGAGATGTGGAATACATCGTGAATGCGATGTAAATTCTCTGGCAGTCCCAATCTGTATGCTACCGGCCCAATCCTCTCGATAATGGGAAATGGTCCCACATACCTCGGGGCCAATTTCCCTTTCTTCCCGAACCTCATCACTCCTTTCATAGGAGATACACGTAGTAACACTTGGTCCCCCACATTAAACTCCCGAAAGAACCTTTTCGCATCGGCGTAGTTTTTCTGCCTGTCCTGGGCTACTCGAATGCGACTCCTGATCATCTCAATTCTCGTGGAGGCTTCCTGAATTACCTCTGGTCCTAGCAACTTGTTATCCCCCACCTCGAGCCAACAAGTTGGGGAACCACAAGGCCTGCCGTACAAAGCCTCGAATGGAGCCATGCTAATCGTGAACTGATAAGAGTTATTATAAGCAAACTCTACCAGTGGAAGGTGTGGCTCCCAACCTCCTCCAAAATCAAGAACACGAATATGTAGCATATCCTCCAACATCTGATTAGTACGCTCTGTCTGTCCATCTGTCTGAGGATGATAAGTTGAACTCAACCTCAACTCAGTACCCATAGCCTCCTGAAAGATCTCCCAGAAACGCGACACAAAAATCTTGTCTCTATCTGACACAATATTCAGGGGCACCCCATGTAATCTGACAATCTCAGCAATGAATAACTGAGCATACTGACCCGTGGTATAGTCTGTCCGCTCCGACAGAAAATGAGCCACCTTGGTCAAACGATCTACAATCACCCAGATAGAGTCGTGGCCCCGCTGTGATGTAGGTAACCCTATAATAAAATACATGGAAATACTCTCCCACTTCCACGCGGGTACCTCCAATGGCTGAAGCAACCCTGGCGGCTTCTGATGGTCCACCTTTACCAGCTGGCAGGTAGAACACTTGGACACGAACTCATCAATGTCCTTCTTCATCCCACTCCACCAGTATTGCCGCCTCATATCCTGGTACATTTTATCTCCTCCAGGATGTATCGTAAATTGGGACCCGTGAGACTGGGTCATCACTGCATGACGTAATTCTGCTCCTTCTGGAACCACCAATCTCCCATTAAACCTCAAACCCCCATCAGAACTAACAGAATAGGACTCAGCACCCTCAGCTAAAAGTCGTACAATCTGCTCCTGGCAAAACGGGTCTGCGGTCTGTGCCTGTATCACCCTCGTAACAATCTTGGGTGTCACTGTCATAACAGATATGAAGGAACGGGCTACTGCGTCCTGGTGGCCTAACTCTTTCCACTTTGCTTTTCAGACTTCCGCTACATCGTCTACCGATCTACGGCTCAACGCATCAGCAACTACGTTGGCCTTCCCCGGATGGTACTATATGTCGAACTGATAGTCCTTCACAAACTCTAACCATCTGCGCTGATGCATATTCAGCTCTCGCTGAGTGAACAGGTATAGCAGTGACTTGTGGTCTGTGAATAAGCGAAATTTCTCCCCCAATAAGTAGTGTCTCCATATCCTCAATGCAAAAACGACCGCTGCTAACTCCAGGTCTTGGGTGGGGTAATTCTTCTCATGCGGCTTAAGCTTTCGAGAGGCAAAAGCTATAGCCTTCTCCTCCTGTTGAAGTACTCCCCCAAGTCCCCGTAAGGAGGCATCGGTGTAAACCAGGTATTCCACACCCGACTTAGGTAAAGCAAGAACTGGTGCTGAAGTAAGATTATCTTTCAGCTCGTCGAAAGACAATTGACAAGCATCATCCCAAACATATGGTACCCCTTTGCGAGTCAGGTTCGTCAATGGACCCGCTATTTTGGAGAATCCCCAAATTAATCTCCGGTAGTATCCGGCCAACCCCAAGAAACTACGCACATCTGTTGGTGTCGTAGGCTGTCCCCACTCCCTCACCGCTGACACTTTACTTGGGTCAACTGCTATTCCCTGTTCAGAAACAACATGCCCCAAGAACTGTACTTATCGCAACCAGAATCCGCACTTCTCGTACTTAGCATACAACTGATGCTCTCGTAGAGTCTGAAGAACCTGTCTCAAGTGCTCGGCATGCTCCTCCTTGGAGTGTGAATATATCAAAATGTCATCTATGAAGATGATGACAAACTAATCCAGGAACTCTCTGAACACTCGGTTCATTAAGTCCATGAACACGACTGGAGCATTTGTGAGGCCAAATGGCATCACCCTGAACTCATAGGACCCATATCTCGTCGAGAAGGCAGTCTTTGAAACATTTTGCTCCCTAATACGTAGCTGATGGTACCCCGACCTCAGATTTATCTTCGAAAAGAAAGTTTCTCCCCTCAACTGGTCGAACAGATCATCAATTCGAGGCAACGGATACTTATTCTGTATCGTGACCTTGTTCAACTCCCGGTAGTCCACACATAGCCTCAGTGAACCATCTCTCTTTTTCACAAACAAGACTGGAGCACCCCAAGGTGAGGTGCTCCTGCAAATGAAGCCCTAACCTAATAGCTGCTCTATCTGATCTCGTAACTATCGCATCTCTGCCGGAGCCATACGGTATAGAGCGCGTGCTATCGGTCTAGTATCCTGTAATAAATCTATGACAAAGTCTATCTCACGACTGGGGGGTAGGCCTGGTATCTCCTGAAATACATCGGAATACTCACAAACAACTGGAATCAAGTCTAAGGAGATCACAACCTCCTTAGAGGTATCCTCCTCTATGTAATACAAATGAGCAGTCGAGCCTCCCTCTGGGCGAGGCATCGCCACTACAAACATCTCTTGCCCCGGAATGACAAAAGCAATACTCCCTCCAAAACAATCTATCATGGCCCTGTAAGCAGCAAGCCAATCCATATCGATAATAACGTCATGCTCATGCATATCTAAGACTAACATGTCTGAAGGTAATACCAAGCTACCAATATCTACCCCCACACCCCGGCATATAAAGAAAATAAGTGAACCACTCCCCAGTGGTGAGTCTACACACGTCACAGTGCTCTCTGTTGTTGTTATTAACCCTAAGGCCTTCGCGAAATGAGTGGCTATAAAACAGTGCGTCGCCCCAGTATCAAACAAAACGCGACCCATAGTACCATGGATAGGAAACATACCCTCAATCGCGGGTGGTGCCTGTGGAGCTGCTTCCTAGTGTACGTTATAGACACGTCCGTATTGTAACTACCCCTGCTGCACTGGAGCTGCTGGAACGGCTGGTAGGGCTGGTACCTGGGCTGGTGATGGGAGGGCAGCTTGAAAAAGTGGCCTCTGTGGCTCATTACGGGCACCCTGCTGCCGTGGGGAACTCTCTACCTCTGGACAATCCTGGCGCCTATGGCCATTCTTGCTGCACCCGAAACATCGGCCTCTGAAGTTACCTCCCCTCTGACCCTGCTGACCACGGCCCTTTTGGCCGTTACCACCCCGCCACTGGCCCTGCTGGCCCTGATGAAAACGTTGTTGGCCCGGTTGGCCCTGTTGCTGACCCTGCTGCTGTCGGTGTTGGCCTTATTGGCCCTACTGATTAGGCTGGCCCTACTGGCCCTGCCTATAACCCCCATATCCCTGTCTGGAATCACCTGAATGGAATCGCTTAGCAGGGTCCCCCTGATGGAAACTCTGCTCGTGCTGACGAGTCTGTCCTTGAGATGTCGGTGCTCCACTAGCCCCCGGTCCTGCCCTGCTGGCTGGACTCTCCTGCTCTCTAGCTTCCCTGCAGATGGAACCGGTGATCCTAGCAATGTAGTAAGGCAGCATTGAGTACATCAGTGAAAGTACTCAGAGACAGATTCCCTATAAGGTGCTGACGGATCCTCCAAGCTAACCCGTCCACAAACAGCATTATCTTCTTACCCTCGGAGGGTGCCTCATCTGGCACTATGGTGAGAAGTCTCGTGAACTCCTCCTCATACTCAGCAACAGTAGAATTCTCCTGTTTCAAGTTCAGTAATTTCTACCTCATCTCAGTCTGCACGGCGGGTGGAAAGTACTTGTGGTCAAACCGCTCCCAGAACGACTGAATCGGGATCGTATCCCTCTCCTCCAAGGTGGTGGTGGACTCCCACCACTATAAAGCGGCCCCCTCCAGCTTAAAGGAAGCCAACAACTGTTTATGCACGTCTGTGCACTCATACATACGAAGATGCCACTGGATATCTTTCTTCCATTGGCTGACGATGACAATATCTGAACTACCCGAGAACTCAGGGGGATGCGCCTTCTGAAAGTCATCCCTAACCCGCTCCCATGCAGATGGAAGCTGTGCATGTACTGGCACCACTGCCTGAATCTGGGGTGGAGCATGCTGTACTACCGCTAACGTGGCATTCACCGCCTGAGCAACAATAGCGGCTACCTCATTAGCATTCATTGTACCCTGTGCCGGAGCTGCTGGCTTCTCGGCTTGGGCACGCCTATCCTTTGGTGCACGTCTCGGAGGCATCTGAAACGTGAAGAAATTTATTAGTCTACACTAATTATCAAATCTCAAATTGCTGAAGACGTAAACGTAAAAGCAAGAATACCACAATCCTAAAATAGGTCTATATAGCAAAAATGTTAAGCTGAAAGCAAAATAAGCCGTACAGATCCTAAGGACACTAGAACCTGATGCTCTGATACCACCTGTGACACCCCGCCTAATTAAATACCGGGCGATCACTCCTTTATTAAATTAAAGTCAAGGTGAACAGTTGGTTCATTCTTAGCACCACTGTCGTGAAAATAAATTTTCCAATTTAAAAACCCTAATTAATTAAGCTAAGTGTCAAAACCATTTTTAGACATTACTTTCCAAATTTTATTTTATAAACCAAGATTTAAATATTTACGACAATTCAATATTAAAGAATCACACCACAATTATCCTGAAACATATAATCCAAATAATTTCAACATTCAACAACTAAATGCCAACATTTAAAACTTAAAGTAAAACATCCAAACAATAATAAATCCCAAAGTGACAATACTAGAAATAAATGAATCACAATGTCCAATCAAACAACTAGATAATGGAAACGGGCAAACACATGCCCAACTGAATAAATAAACTAAGAGTGGAATCAAATAAATGAAGTCGTCTAAGTAAGAGGCCTGCAACTCCCACCTAAGCCGCAGCGCGTTCCTTCCAAAGGATCCTATGCAAGACGCCCCTGTGGCTGGGCACCTGTAATATATAGATATAGATAGAAGAGAGAAAGGAAAATAGAAACGGGTCAAAGCCTGATAGTGTAAATGATTTAAAAATTGTGTAGCAAGTATTTAAAATGTTTACAGGACAATGCAACAACATATTAGTGCGACACTCTCTTGAGAACTTCTCACCTCTCTTCTAATGTGAACACCTATCGCACTAATCTTCCCAATGGTTTAACTTATCTTAGCTTACTCGTAAGATTTAAAACTGAACAATATAATTGTTTAAAAGGAAAATTTCATTCAGTAACAAAGCTCTCATTTTATCTTTATTGATTAATAAAGTTTCCAGTGTCCCATTATACTTTTCAAAACAAGTATTTCCAATTTGAAGTCATTATTCATTTCTTAAATACCATAGCACCGTAGATAGTTCCAAATTTCAGAAATTCATATATATATATTAAATACTTGTATAATATATATATATTCTAACAGCACCCCACATAAAAATTATGGTGCGGGCATACTCTGCTATCCAATCCCCGTATCTCTCGTACTAAGGGAAATACAAGTTTGGAATCACTCTCGAACTATATTAACACATACACAAACAATATTGAGGCGAAGCATAGATTCCAAGTCTCTAAGAGGTCAGCACATACCCTCACGTCTCTTAGGACCGTCTGACCATCGATTAGATAGCCTGTACCAAGGATATCTATCTTCTAGGGTACGAGTCAATATATCCCATATAGGTCCCATCGAGATAGGACTGTCCCATCGCAGTAACCTCAGGGATAGCAAGTAGCGCGGGCAGGATTTTCATATGTATATAATATATGCATACACGCAGTAATATAAATATACTGCTTTTATCATATCAATTTAGGTTCATCCCATAACCCATAATCACGACATTTATCCTCATTTTCCCATTATTAGTTATCACGTATAACGGTTCGTCTCTAACTTTAATTTCAGGGATTATTTCAACTTACTACGTAACACTCATGGACTCTATCCTCCCAAGTGTAAAATTCAGTAGGTATTCATCTATTTTCCAACGTAACCATTTTACGTATCTCTCCATTTAATACAAAATTCCATTGTCCTTTATATATAAACACCCCAAAAATACAAATTTCGCCTTACATTAAAGGTCCCTTAATCCTTAATAAATCCTAATGGTCATCTTTATCTCCCAAAATCTTTTAATTAGGATGTCTAAGGAGTATTCTTCATTTAGAATCAATTCAACAATTTTAAAAGGGGAATTTAAGTCTGCCAGGAGGGGTCGATCGATCGAGAGCAGGGGCTCAATCGATCGAAGCTCTTGGCTCGATCGATCGATCAAACAGGTATGGCGAATTCTGTTGTTAACCAGTTACAGGTTCTAACACACAACCTCATCCAAATCCATATTTTCCATTCCCAATCGCCCAAAAATTTGTACTACTAAGAGTATAAACCCATATCATACATCTCCTACGTAAAGCATGCAAATTTCCATTAATAACCATGGATTAACAGGCCAAAATTCATGTAAATCTCAAGAACCCTAGAAATATCTTTAACATGGTTCTAATCAGTCTTTTCCCAGAAATTATACTCATAATGCATCATAAATTCATGGTTAAGCCTCTACATATGAAGGGGTTTCCAGATTTTCAATCAAATCATAACTACATGCGGTTTTCCTATCTCCAACATGTGTTTTCTTCTATAAAACTCATCCTAATCACCCTAGGCTAACATGAATGATGCATTAACGGATATAAGCAAGATAAATACTTGCCTGGGATTTTCAAAATTCTGATTTGCAGATGATTTTGGTGTGGTTGCGTTCCTCGTCGCGCGATCTACGCGTTGGTGGTGGTGGCGGTGCAATCGGGTGACTTTTTGGTCTTGGATTGCTTGGAAAGCTTCCTCCTTCCCTCTCCTATGGCCGTTCTAAAGTTTTGAGTTGTTTTAACCCTAGTATCTAATATAACCCTTGAAATTTCGTGGGTTTAGTTACCCAAAAATGTAAAATGTCCAAAATGCCCTCCTGGGGTACTAATTAAGCCTAAAAATGCCCCGAGATCCAAACTAAACCCCCGGGTACACTTTTCTGACTATCTCGACCCTTCCAGACACTTTGACGCACTCGAAATGACCATACGGGTGACTTATAATTTATTCACTTTTATTCATCAATATTTAGTCCCGACGCGACACGGGCGCGTCCTGACTCAAATTTTCAAAATTGTCATTTTATTCACTCTTGACATTTAATAGAACCAAAATTATATTACTTTACTCATTAGTAATATTCAACAACAAGTTTCCCATAATTACTAACTCACATCACGTTAATAATTATAAAGTGATTAATTTTTTAATTTATTTTAAATTAATAACTCACATTAAATTTAATAAATCCCCAAATTAATATTGCATAAAAAATACTGGGTATTACAAAACCAAGGCAATGCAAGCCTTTTACAATGTTATGTAGTTCACATCATACCCTGTGAGATTTATACTGACATATTAGATGGATCTTTATTTTCATGACTCCTCAATATATTGGTATCACCAGTGTCGATGATGGTTAATCACAACATGAGGGGTAGGCTGGGCTCTGGTGGCATAAGTAGCAACGGATGAGTAAGGTACTTCTTAATTTTGTCGAATTCTTCTTGGCATGCCTCATTATAAACCTTGGTTGGGTCTTTTAGGAGCATTTTGAAAATGGGTTCTCTAATGGAAGTGAACTGGATGATGAATATGCTAATGTATTAGATTTTTATCCATAAATCGCATGCTTCTTTCTCATTCCAAGGTGATGACATTTTAAGAATGTTTTTAAGTTTGATAAGGGATGCTTCAATTCCCGTCTCACCGACCATGAAGACTAGGAGTTTTACCTTGGTGACATCGAATATGCATTTTTATAGATTGAGCTGCATTTGGTATTGTTGCAGTCATTGAAAGAACGAATGACTTGAGAGTATGACTAACAATGTTGTAAATGATCATATAGATACTGGATGAGGATAGTCATCCTTTATAGAGGCTTTATTCAGATTTTGATAATACACACACATACCGACCTTCCCTCCTGATTTCGTCACAGGAACTATGTTAGAAAGTTAATTAGGGTACATGACTACTTGGATGAAAACACATTCAATTGTTTAACCACTTCGTCTTTCACTTTAAGGGACCATTCTGGTCGGAGCTACTTCGTTAACTTTTTCTTGATAGGCTTGCATTCAAGGTATAAAGGGATCTCAGGTTACACGATTTCTAGGCCAATTCAAGGCATGTCATTGTAGGACCATGTGAAAATGTCTATGAAATCCTTTAGAAGCTCTTCGAATTATGATGACTCATATTTGTTGAGGGTTGATCTTGTCTTAATCGTGACCTGAAATTTACTAGAAGTAAGATTAATGACGATAGTTTCTTCATCATAAGTTTGAAAGTGGTTATGTGGTTTTATTTTTTTTCCTTATTTTGATCAGTTAAGAATTATTCATTCATTAAATCATTTTCATCAATTTTTTATAAGATAAGTACATTTAGGTCCCTCATAAGAAATCTTATTACTCTAAAATTGGGATTAAAAAAATCTAAACTAGGTCCCACAAACACCCATTTACCCAATACTCTTCTATTTTTAAAAATTTGTGCTAGAGGCACCCACCCCAACCCACTGTCGGAGCTCTTACAACCCTTTATTGGAGCTCCGACGAGTGGCTTTCAGAGCTCCAATAGTGGGGTGAGGGTGGGGGTGGGGTGGGGTAAGGGTGTGTGCTTCTATATCAGACTTTTAAAAATAAAAAAGTATTTGGTAAATGGGTATTTGAGGGACCTAAGCATTTAAAAAATATATATATCCCGGGTTTAGAGTAATAAAATATCTTATGAGGGACTTAGATGTAAATGCCCCCTTTTTTATTAACATAATCAATGCAGTTAATACAAGGCACCAAAAGATACTCAAAATATTAATTCATTTTGATATCCAAAAATAATAGTGAGGACCTCCTCCAAGTAGGCCTCATTTATATTGATATAAAAACCTAAAAAGTGACAATAGGTTTAGTGTCGAGTTGGTAAAGAACAGGGTCCTTTATTGGCAGGGTCGCACTGGTTGAGATGATCCACAAATTGAGGAGTTGTATATGACTAGGAGATATCTTCTAGGTAAGGTTAGACGACTTGGATTCAGCACAGAGCATGCAAATTAACATTCCTAGTTTAGCGAGGCCAAAATACTCATTACTATCTATGATTTTGTTGCTTTCACTACCGGAGGAACTAGAATCAAAAGACTTGATGGATAACGACTTTAACTCATGTTTGGATCCCTCGATCTAGGTGATCTTGTCCGTGAAGAATATTTCAAAACCAGGCTTCATCTTTTTTTTTTACATCATACCATAGCTCAGGAAAACCACAATAGGGAAAATCTTCGCCTGCTTTGATGAAGCGACCATTTAGGGAGTGCCAAGCGATGACTTACTTTCTCTTCAACACTCTCTTTTTGTACGATTGACATCGGGTCATGAGTAATGATTGGGAAGGTCGGTACCCTAGACCACGAGGGTGACTAAGCAGTTTTCAGAACAATTGCCTCAAGGATCCCCCATTGATTGTGACTGAGCCCCACTTCGAGCACGAAGTGCATATTTTTGAACATTTTAATTACATTAACATTTCCATATGATTTGTATTCGGGGCTTACCCTTTCATTGAAATCATCTCCAAACAGGAGGAGTGGATTGTAATACCCCACATTTTGAGGGCTAATTCAAGAATATTATACAAGATTTCGATAATAATTTTAAATAAAATACTTGTATTCATATTATATATACAAAATAATTTTGGTTTGAGATCGAATCAAATATTTAAATTTGAATTTAAATTTAAATAGTTTTTGGAAATTTTATAATAGTTTAATTATGTAAAGTAGATAATTTTGAATTAAAGGGCAATATGGTAATATAAGTTATCTTAAGCTCCAAGCTAGGTTTTGAAGAAGAGGTTTATAAGGAATGTTAAGGCTGATTTTAATTGTAAAAAGAGAAAGTAGAGAGGCCAAAATGAAATCTAAAGAGACAAAAACGAGATGAATGAGAATAATCATTTTAGAATGCTTTAGATCTTCTTTTTGAGTACTTTATGAAGGGATTTGAGAAAAATTCAAAAAACATACCAGGCCCAATTTTTTGTGTAGAACCCAAATCTCAAGTCAGATTGGTGATTCAAATAATGTTTGGATCGAATTTTTTTGGATTTTTAAAACAGGTAGTTTCGTTCTCACGTCGTTGATTTAGTGTGCTACACCTATTCAACATTGATTGTATAGTTCTAACCATGATATGTTTTGCATTGATATATATTACATTCTCGTATACTATATTCACTATTGCACCCATTTTGTATGTGTTATTTTCATGTTGGGTAGTCTGGGATAATTAAACTAGTTGATTTTACGAGCATATTGAGTTGTAGAAATTGGGTAAAATACATATACACTTGATTTATGGGAATTGAATCTGAAATTTATTTTAATAGAGAGAACAATATTATGATTATTATTATTGGATAATGAATTGGCATTCCTTAGCTAAACCACCCGCTAGACGGGTGTGCCGTGGGCTACAATTTTGTTAATTATCAAAAGACTAGGCCATGGACCCCGATTGGCGAGTATGCCAAGTGTATTATAGTATTGATGCCAATATTTTAAGACTGTGATGGGCCATGTGCCCAAGTTATTTTTTTTATTCTTTTGGAGGGGTAGGGGGCATTGAATTTTTCTGAGCATAATTAACAGGATAGTGGACGGTAGTCCATACCGTATTGTGGGAAGTGCGGCGAGAATTTTCATATGGGGTATTGGATTGCGTAGTGAAGGCAATGTGAACCTAGGTAATGATTTTATTATTGAGAATTTAGTTCGAGTGTTCATATTGCATATACTCTTATATTTTATGCACGCACATATGAGTATGCAAAGTAACACTTAGGGCATTTATACGAACTATTGAGTTTTTTGCTCACCCCCCATAGTTTGTTGTATTTCAGGTTTGATTTGAGATGATATTTATGGCATCGTTGGGATTGGGATCGTCGTTAGAGGCTCTGGATATTTATTTTCAAATTTTAAATATATCGCTCTGTTTATTGTAAATTGGACATTTGAGATTTAATAAAATTAAGACATTCTATGTAGTTGATTTATGTATTTATGCTTTGAAAATTTAATTCTCAATCTAAATAATAATTTTAATAAAAAATCTCTAATTTATCAATATTTTCCGTAGCACCTCCCGGAATGTTACAAAGTGGTATCACAGCATAGGTTATTTGTAATCTCAGGTTTTAGTTTTTTCGTTGAGAGAGATTTTATTTATGTTGTCTCTTATTTGGGTGATGCCAAACTTTCTGTTTAAATTTAATGGAAGAAAAGTTTGGGTGAATTTCGACGACGAAATTCCTTTTGTAGGGGGGAAGAATGTAATACCCAATTATTTTGAGGGCTTATTTAAGAATATTATATAAGTTTCCTAATAATTTTAAATAAAATTAATTTTATTTAAATTATATTTAAAAATAAGTTTGGTTTGAGATCAAATCAAACATTTAAATTTAATTTTAAATGATTTTTGGATATTTTATAATGGTTTAACCGTGTAAAGTAGACAATTTTGAATTAAAGGGAAATATGGTGATATGCATTAGCTTAAGCTCCAAGCTAGGTTTTGAGGGAGAGGTTTATAAAGAATGTTAGGACTAACTTTAAGTTTAAGAAGAGCAAATAGAGAGGCCAAAAATGAAATCTAAAGAGGCAAAAACGAGATGAATGAGAAGATTTATTTTTTAATGTTTTAGATCTTCTTTTTGAGTGGTTTCTCTCAAAATACATACATGTCCCAATTTTTCGTGTAGAATTCAAATATGAAGTTGGATTGTTGATTCGGATAATGTTTGGCTCTATTTTTTTGGGATTTTTAAAACAGGCCAATAATATGTAGTTTTGTTCTCCTATTGTTAATTTAGTGTGCTACACCTATTCAACCTTGCTTGTATAGTTATATCCATGCTATCTGTTGCATTTATATATATTATATGCTCGTATACTATATTCGTTATTAAGAGTGTGCTAGAAATCAATTAATAAACTTATTTAATTAAATTCTAACTTTAAGCCCAGTTATTGATTAAAACCCTAGCTCATTCATCTAATTGTGATTGACAGAAAATACTTAATCAAGCATGCACACAATCACAAACACAAATTTGAGAAAAAATCCCCCATAGAGGCAAAACCCTTTTATTTCACTATATTGTGTAATGACTTACATATATAGAGAAATATAGCTTGTTGTCACACACGAATACCCGCAAGCGTCGGTTCATTGTCGGCGGCAAGAGATCCCGCAAGACCTCCAATGGTCAGCAATGGAGAGACAACCTTTTTCTCCACAAGGGTTAATCCAGATAACTAGAATAAGTAATAAGGGTTTATAATGGTTCACATAGATATTTGGTACGATTTGGTGAATAAAAAATTATTTAAAACTCAAAAGATAAAGTCTTAAAATCGCAGTTGTTCAGCAGAAAACGGAGTTGTAAAGACTTGAAAAACTTTGATGCAGAAATAGGTATTTATATAAGAAATTAAATCGACGCGATCACTCAAACGACAAGGGGATATTGCTCGAAGATGTTGCTTGATCCCTCATCGCGCGACCTATCAAACGAGGTAAAAACACCAAAACAGTATGGGTTCGTTTGATGACTGCTTCAAGTGATTTTCGAGCGACCCATCTCGTGACATGCAGTGTTACTTGATGAGGTCGTTTGATCGACATCAGCCTGTCGTTTGAATGACATGGCTTATTCGCTTGAACGAATGAAGTGTCAATTTCTATGTTCGCCAACAAGAATGAAAAAATTAATTTTGACTTAGAAAACCTGATTTTTCTAATAAAAACATGTTAGAAAAAATTCCCAAATAAATACGAAAACATTAAAATCTCCAAATTAAACATTATACCATTTTAGCGAGTGGAGTTAGTGGGAATGGTTGAAGAAGCACGTTGCACGTTGCTCGATAACGTTGCACTATGCGCATATGAAGATGATGGGTGCATGAAGCTTCAAATTCGGATAGAGGTCGTCATGGATGATCGTGTTGACGTTCCATATGTAGCGGTATACGACAAACTTGTTGTGATATAGGACACATAGAAAATTCCTAGATTCTAAACGGACATTTATAAAATCATCTCCTTACAGTTATTCCACCTATTTTGTATGTGTTGTTTTCATGGTGTGTAGTTTGGGGTAATAAAACCAGTTGATTTTACAAGCATATTCGGTTACAGAAATTGGGTAGAATACATGTACACTTGATTTATGGGAATTAAATCTGAAATTTATTTTAATTGAGAGAACGATATTATGATGATTATTATTGGTGAATCCATAGGCATTCGTTAGCCAAACTATTCGCTAGACGGGGCACGTTATCGACTACGATTTTATTTATTGTTCAAAGACTAGGCATGGACCTCGGTTGGCGAGTATGTCAAGTGTTATTAGGGCAGTGATGCCAATATTTTATGGAGGTGAAGCTAGGTTATGATGGGTCATGTGTCCGAGTTATTTTTCTTATTTTAGGATGGCCATTAGAGTTAACTGAGGATATTTAACAGGATAGTGGACAGTAGTCCATACCATACTGTGAGAAGTGCAGCGGGAATTTTGATATATGGTCTTTGGTTGTGTAGTGAAGGCGGTGAGATCCTAGCTTATGATTATATTATTGGTAATTTAGTTTGAATGTTCATACTGCATAGACTCTTATATATTATGCACGCACACATGAGTATGTGTAGTTACACTTGGAGCATTTAAACGAACTACTAAATTTTTTCTCACCCCCAGAGTTTGTTTTATTTTAGGTTTGATATGAGATGATATGTATTGCATCGTTGCTATTAGAATCGTCGTTAGGGGCTCAGGATATTTATTTTCAAAATTTAAATATACCACTTTATTTATTATAAATTATTTTGAAAAATGACATTTGAGATTTAATAAAATTGAGTCATCCTATGTAGTTGATTTGTGTATTTAGGCTTTCAAAAATTTATGCCTAATCTAAATGATAATTTTAATAGAAAAAATCTCTAATTTATTAATATTTTCCATTTGCACCTCCCGGGGTATTACAAATTGGTATCAGAGCATACGTTATTCGTATTCTAGGGGTTAGGGTTATTATAACACCCTGAGTATTAATTAATTGACTTTAATTAATTTGGAGTAAAAAAATTTTTTGGAGTTTATGGCCTTTAAGGATTTAACTTGGTATTATTCGTAAATCTTTCAATCGGGAATTAATTTAGGTCTTTTATAAAATGGTTATAAGGTTTTAAACATTTAACTGGCAGGTGCGTATTTGTTCAGTTAATGTATTTTTTTCAGATAATAAAGTTGGATTTTTAAAAGGTTTAATTTTGAGAATTGTGGGGCTCGTTCGAACGACATGACCTATCATTCGAACAACGTCGTCTTGTCGTTCGAACGACGGGCATTCTCGTTCGAACGACAGAGGCGGTTTATGGATGGGAGTCTCCTAATTGTGTTTTAACTCTTAAACCCTTTATATACTAAACAAAAAAGGGGTTGGGACTTCGAAAATCACTTTTCTCTCAAACTTTCTCCAGAAAGCTTTTCCAAAACATATTTCTCTCATTTTCAACCCCTAGACCTTATTTTTCACAAAGTTTTGAAGATTCAATTGGTGTGTTCTTAGAGGAGTTCAACCTTCTACTCAGATTTTCATTCAACTAATCACAGGCATGAATACTCTATTCTTTTCCTTTAGTATTATGCGTTTTAAGTGTTGCCTAAATCGTAATCTCATGTTTTTATTAAAACCAATTAGCAATCTAATTAGAGAAAGCGAACACATAAAATTTGGGGATGTTTTTATGAAATCCCTTAATATGAATAATATTCATAACCCTTGGGTACATAGGATTCCTGAGTGGATTTGGGGATTTATTGGTGTAGGTTGCATGTAGAAGAACCCCGGTTTTGAATTAAATGAATTTTGGGGTGTATAACTCATGTAAGTTACGTTGTGATAATGAAATTTGGGATTAGGCCATATAAATGATGAAATTCAGTGTTTAAATTAAAATAATTAATTGAGATCAATTTTGGTGAAATTAAGATTTAATGGAATTGGTCTATCATGCATAGTTTAGTACATTGATTAATTGTGTTTACTCATGCGACTTGTTGGTATTCATTAATTGCCTTGTGACGACGAGTTGCTGGGTATTTTGCTCTCCCTATTTTAGGATGCCTACTAGGTATGCGACTAGTGAGGGTAAATTATTACGACTTTATTATGTCGGGGTGGGCTGATTTTTGTTACTTTATCGTCGTTACGCTCGCCTGTGCATGTTATTAGATTGAGGTTTATGATGGAAATTCATCCTATACATAGGGTAGGACGTATTGATAACTTGGAGGCTCTTAGGCATGGGACTAAGGAGTATTTTTAGGATCTCACATCGAAAAGGGTGGAGTAATTTGTAAATTGTGAAATTGAGGATGTGTGATTAATGCCTAAGTTTAAAAAAAATGGGTATTAAAATTAGTGGCGGCATAATGTGTTAGTGACCGACAGTGTAAACGGGACAGCTTGGGAGATTTATGTTGTGTCGTGTGTTGGAACCTTGTCATATTGCGGGGGATCGACAGTTTAAACGGATTCGTCTGGCTATTGACAAGGGGAAGTGTGACACTTTGGTGGATTACCACCCGGCACAGGAGGACAGTCATATTAAAAAGTGAGAACAATAATAAAAGTTGGTTAATTTATTTAAATTAACATCATGGGACTTAGGAATTTAGAATCATATTGATGTGCCTTTTAAATGGGGATCTCTTTGGGTAGTTAGTGATTTATATTTATCACGTTTATATATCTCATTTAATTTAAAATACTCTATTGTGATATTTATTGCGTATAATGATACTGTCTGGATTCCAGTATCCTATTTGAGGGGAGTAGTGTGTATTCATGCTCGGGGCTCTGACCTCGTGCATTGACTTATCTTTTCAGGATAAGTTTTGGAGGAGTTGTATAAGATTATCGAAGTTATCGTTTTGGAGGTGCAAATGGAGTTTGTTCGTTATTTTCATTATTTAGTTAGATTTCCTTTTTCAGTCGTATTTAATTATGATACTTCATTTGGGTTTAGTTGGGCCATTCAGTTCCAAAGTTGTTAGGGGTTTTCAGTAGTTCCGATTTTATTTAATTATTATTGAAGGTTGGATTATTTGAAAGTTTTAGCATGTGATGGATCTTTATCGTTCTTTTGTTGGGATTGATTCAATTATTTATCTTGTGGATTGATTTACTTATGTTTCATATCTATCTCATGCTAAGGATGGTATTTATTTAGTTCACGGCCGGCATAGTTTGGCAGCGGTGGCTGGCCACCCCGTCTGTCTGATTTTGCGGGATGTGACAGTTATTGGTTCGTTACGTTTTTTTCGTTGAAAGAGATTTTATTTATATTGCCTATTATTACGGTGACGTCGATCTTTCTGTTTGAATTTAATGGAAGAAAATTTTGGGTTAATTTTGAGGATGAAATTCCTTTTGTAGAGGGGAAGAATGTAATACTCCATTATTTTAAGGGCTTATTTAAGAATATTATATCAGTTTAGGTAATAATTATGAATAAAAAAACCTTTCATTTATATTATATTTAAAAATAATCTTTTTTCGATATCGAATAAAAAATTTAAATTTAACTGGTTTTTGGATTTTTTTTTTTTTTATAATGGTTTAACTATGTCAAGTAGATGATTTTGAATTAAAGGGAAATATGGCAATATGCATTAGCCTAGTATCCAAGCTAGGTTTTAAGAGAGAGGTTTATAAGGAATGTTAAGACTGATCTTAAGTGTAAGAAAAGGGAATAAAGAGGCCAAAAACGCAATCTAAAGAGGTAAAACGAGATGAATGAGAAGAGTCATTTTGGAGTGTTTAAGATCTTCTTTTTGAATGCTTTCTCTCAAACACATACCTGGCCCAATTTTTTGTGTAGAATCCAATCAAAATTTGAATAGGTGATTTGAATAATGTTTGGATCTGATTTTTCTAGATATTTAAAACAGGCCTAATATAGGTATTTTCGTTCTCCTGTTGTTAATATAGTGTGCTACACCTATTCAACCTTGATTGTATAGTTATATCCATACTATATATTGCATTTATATGTATTATATGCTCGTATATTGTATTTTTTATTGTGCCCATTTTGTATGTATTATTTTCATGTCGTGTAGTTTTAGGTAACAAAACTAATCAATTTTACGAGTATATTGGGTTATAGAAATAGGGTAGAATACATGTACACTTAATTTATGGGAATTGAATCTGAAATTTATTTTATTTGACAAAATGATATTATGATGATTATTAGTAGAGAATGCATAGAAATTCCATATCCAAACCACCCGCTAGACGGGGTGTACTGTCGGCTATGATTTTGTTTATTATCTAAAGACTAGGTTATGGGCCCCGGTTGGCGACTATGCTAAGTGTTATTATGGCGGTGATGTTAATATTTTATGGCGGTGATGCTAGGTTATGATGGTTCATGCGCCCGAGTTATTTTTCTTATTTTGGAGGGCCATTGAATTTTTCTGAGGATAATTAATAGGATAGTGGATGGCAGTCCATACTGTACTATAGGAAGTGCGTTCGGAATTTTGATACGGAGTCTTGGATTGTGTAGTGAAGGCGGTGAGATCCTAGATTATGATTATATTATTGGGAATTTAGTTTACGTGTTCATTACATACACTCTTATATATGATGCACGCACACACGAGTATATGTAGTTACACTTGGAGCATTTATATGAACTACTCAGTTTTTCGCTCACCCCCATAGTTTGTTATATTTCAGGTTTGATGCGAGATGATATTTGTGGCAACGTTGTTAGAGGCTCTGGATATTTATTTTTAAAATTTAAATGCACTCCTTGGTTTATTGTAAATTATTTTGAAAAAAGACATTTGAGATTTAATAAAATTGACACAAGTTATGTAGTTAATTTATGTATTTATGCTTTCAAAAATTTATTAAGGTGCCCATACACCTTTTTAACCCGTGCACATCTGCACATCCATTATGAACGTTCAACACGTAACACTCTCTCCAAATATGAGTCTCCTTTCCTCAGTGTAATACTCACACATGGGTCCTCCTAATCCGCGAAATTCAATTCTTCTAACCTTGGCGCCACTAACTCTACTAAACTTACATCCTAATAATACTAAGGTATATGTGATGTCCTACCTACGCGAAACTAGTATAATCCTAAGTATATCCCTAGTGCCCAAGGCCTCTCTCAACTTCCGACATTTGCTTGGTTTCATGCGTGGGACATCTCGCCAAGGCGAAATCCAAACAAGGAACCCTCCCGTTACACTACTCCCTCGCGTTGTCGGTCATTGAGATATAGCGACCTAAGGCACACCAGCGGGACGTCCTAAATCCTACTAAGCTAACCTACGAACGCATTCTACTATTTTATCCTTCCACCCATACGAAAGGAAACCTAACTAATCGAAGTGCTCAATCTCTGTAAGAGCACTACGTACATCATACCCAAAACATACCTTCTCAAAATTTGCCTTTTCATTAAGGCCTGACTATTATCCTCAAATCAATTTCTCTAAGTCCTACTCCACCCACCTACTTGTGGCGAGAGGATCACTTTAGTGCTTTTCCATAGCACAATATTCCCATAAGCATACCATCATCAGATGGCTCATATTCTATAGCGGTTCATCCACACTATAAGACTTTTCCACAAAACCAACATCCTTGCATCCCATAACATCTCTCCACTCCCGACGCCGTTAAGATTCATGTGTGGAGCGTCTCGCAAAGTGAAATCCAAACAAGGAACCCCTCAACACACTCCTACTTAACTGCGTCGTCTGAACTCCCGACTCTATCTAAGAGCCACACCACTAAGCGCATCGCACTACACTCAGTCTCTGCGCAATCAATAATGAGCTTAGACTCACAGCTCAACAATAATATGGGCACACCTCAAATCATATCTACAAGGTCGCCACATCCTCAAATCACGATAATGAAACTTTCGCTCATCGAAGTTCCATTTACCCATAATAATAACGGTGAACTCAACCTGTATCCAGGTGAGAAATCGCAACAACAATCCGTTCCACCCTGGAACTGCGGACACGATAGTCTTGCCATCATTAGCCTGCTATCGCTCCGAACAACCAATAACATTATATGCTCACCATATTACCATACTCGTATAAACATATAAAACGAGTATCACAAGCCATATATATATATATATATATATATATTTAAAATATCAACACCCGCCATTATATAGCGAATGAAGGAAAATGAAACTCCGCTGTCGCGGAAAACACATAGATATGCATTATATAATGTTATCGAGACCGCCAAAAAACTCAAATTACACACACGAGTCTAAGGTTAATAAACACCACACTCATCTAGCCACGCCAATTATACCTCTTCCTTCTGAGGTGAAACTTATAAAAATAACTTTGCTCGGCTCCTTACAATCATCTTACTAGTCCTCTTAACTTCTTCGTTAAAAGGAAACTCCATTACGAGCTTCAATATTAAAGCTCCAACTAAGCCCCACCTCCTGCCTCCTTCCTCGATTAGCACACCATTCTCGAACGAGCACGCAAAAGAATTCTATAATCTTATAATATGGCAGGAGAACGAAATCTCACAAGAGAAATCAACAATCCTAACCCTGAGGCTCTATATCAAATCGAGAGCAACACTGAAAGCGTAGTACGTCCGCACAGATTCCTAAGGACACTAGAACCTGATGCTCTGATACCATCTGTGACACCCCGCCTAATAAAATACCGGGCGATCACTCCTATATTAAATTAAAACAGGAGTCTCATATGGATCATTCTTAGCATCACTGTCGAAAATCCATTTAATTACTAATAACCTATTAGGCCGGTGTCAAAATTTTACTTAACTACTCTTTTTTCAACATCAACGAATAAAAACATCCACACAGTTTTTGCGTAAATGAAACTGAAATGAAATAAAATAACCGAACACTCGGTCAAAATATACAACCATATCGAAAGATGTTCTAAAAGAATAAATAAATGCAATTGGACCATTGGCCCGAATATTTATACAGTACCTCCTATATAGAGTACAAGAATGGAGGCGGCTATCAAAAACCTGCACGCATCCACAGCTGCTGCAGCTGACGCCTGATTCGAAGGAAATGTCATCCAGGCATCCCTGTGTCTGGACACCTATATAATATATATATATATATATATATAACAAGAGAGGAAAAGTAGATAAACGGGTCAGAGCTCGAGTTCGAAAATATTTAGCAAGTGCATAAATGCTTTGTTTTAAAAATATGTTTTATCTCATACTTAAATTGGTATCGCACTCCCATGAAATACCCCTCACCTCTCTTCTAAAAGTGCACACCTAGCGCATTTATCTAGAACATTCTATACATCCTAGTCAAGCTACCCTGCTAAACTAGTCTATCACCCAACCACTATCTACCCTAGATAGTCCAAGTGCTAAGGGCTAAACTTCCCTCCATTCTTAACACTGCGCTAAGTTCGTGCGTGGGGTGTCTCGCGAAGCGAAATCCAAACAAGGACCCCCCCCCCCCCCCCCGATACACTACTACTTGGCAGGGTTGATGGTAGAGATCCATTAGTCCCCAAACACAAAACTAAAGTATGAATACATACTTATATATTTCTATACATTTCACATTCATTTTTTTATATACCTTACAATATACATCCGGATAATATCTCCCGGACTGATGTTTCATATACAAAGTATTTATCAATACTTATCATATTTCATTTCAAAACTTTCCATTTCCCTTCTCATATCCAGGAAATGTATTTAAAAGCCAACTCATTAGCATGAATTGCTTTAACATATCATATACTTTTAAAAGCCAGTTTTATTAACATAAAAATGCTTTTCCATTTTAAAACATCCCATTTCCCTTCTTATATCCAGGAAATGTAATTATAAGCCATTTTTTTATTATCATAAAAATGATTTTACCATATCATATGCTTCCACATCCCTTCTTCCATCCAGGAGTGTTACCGAATCCAAAACCTTTATCCCGTTTCCCTTCTTCCATCCAGGAAATGTAATTTAAAGCCAATTTATTATCATAAATTGCTTTAACAAATATATAACGCGTTCTAAGACCGCCCGTCCGGGTTTTCCCACTGTGCGCGCCCCTAAATGTCTATCATCTTCCAGGGCCTATCATCAAGACAACCTGGGATCCTACATCGCAAGCCGTCGGGAAGCGGCCATATGCCTGCGGGATAGTAAAGACCACACCCGGAATCTCCTAACCAGCGCAGAAAAATACAACAAACGCTCATATGGCCTATAGGACTATATCCACCCTACATTCATTAGCCAGCGGGCTTCACCATACGCACGCAACTTCCCTTATGATAGCGATTTAGAGAGGTGTGTATACATATTTTATTAATTAAGAAAATCATTTATCTTTCCATTTTGAAAATATTTATATTTTATTTCCAAAATCATTAACATCATATCATATATATACTTTAATCACATAGTATATATATATATATATGGCCCTATTTGCCAAACCATCTAACGATGACCAATAATCCCAAAGATTCCCTCAAGGAATCATAACCATGCATTCATATACGCATGATACTAAACCCAAAGTATATTCTTACTTAAATAAATAGTTCATACCTTAATCCCATCTACGGATTTATTGGATGTATCCAAATATTACCATTTCTCACTAAGCGAATATATAACTATATTACCTAATTTTATTCTAATCCTTCTAACGGTTTATTTATCCTCAAAACCTCATTTAGGAATCCCCCATATCATAACTAGGGTCCCTCATACAAGTCTCCAAATATAATTTAACTCCCCATAACCACAAGAGGAGAAAACTTGCAATTCTGCCCAAAGCGAATTGATTCGCCCTTTTTGCGAATCGATTTGGGGAGGCGAATCGATTCGGTTCTCCATCCGAATCGATTCGAAAATCGTTCTGCAAACAGGTCCCTAAATGGTGAATCGATTCGGTCTAAATCCGAATCGATTCGGCCCACTGCAGAAACCCAATTCCCCTTTGGGCGAATCGATTCGGCCTGGACCCGAATCGATTCGGCCCATTCGAGGGTCACTGTTTGGGCAATTTTTCAATCTCCAAAATACCCAAAACTCAATCCAAATTCATTTTCATGGTTTCTAATCTACATCAAAAATTATCCCAAACATCTACACAATTAATTCTAGCCTTTATTTTTCCAATTTCCAATTTGATTTCCGAGTTGGTAATTTCAACCCGGAACTTCCATCTTGTAAAAATCATATCAAATCGTGCAAAAATCAGAAAAAATACGGGTCAGCTCCCATGCGACCGTATCGAAAATAACTACAACTTTCGTGTTTTGGCCAAGAGCTAAATCATTTATCTTCCTGGCCGAAACCACCCCACAAGCTACGGGTTTACTATTTATTATCTTCCCCAAAATCCCAAACTCCATTTTTCTCCATTTTTGTTGTTTCTAACCTCATCTAACAACTCAACAAACATCTAATCTATTTTTTACAACTAACACATCAATTATTTTGGGGTCTTAAACCATTTCTCTTAGTTTTAAACCCTAAAACCGTAAAAACCCCAACTTTGGCATTTCTCCCATTTCAATACAATTTTATACTCCATTAACATGGTTTTAACACTAAAAATCTTTAAGAGTTCACATTACATCAATATGTAAACTTATATCTAAGTTTCCCAATTTTATTTTAGGGTTCTACCAACTACGATATGAAATAAATGCATAATTGAAATAAAACAAGTAAACACTTGCCTGGAGGACATAATCCGACGACCTCGAGCCGAATCTCGCGGAATTTGGCCGGAACCTCCACTTTTCTCCTCTTTTCTCTCCTCCTCTCTCTCTTCTCTCTCTTTTCTTTCTTTCTTTCTCTTTTTCTCCCACTCTCCCTCTTTATATAGAAAGGAAAAAGGGTTTAACCCCTTAAAACCCAAAAACGACTCATTTACTCAATTACGAGCCCTTTTTAACTCTAAAATTCTTCGAAACTCAATTTTGACAATCGGACGCTCTTTTCCGACTATCTCGGCCATTCCGAGACTCGTGGCGCAGTCGAAATTCCCGTCCGAGGTACTTGACTGCAAATTACTATTCTAACCCATAAAAGTAAATGCGGGCGTTCTAATCAAAATATTACCTCTTTTGTCGCTATACTCCACGGCGACATTTAATTAAAATACTTCGACCTATTTAGTCCCAAAAATAATTACAACACCCATCGAAAAATATTAAATCCTCGAAAATCCCAAAAATCACTATTTCGAGAAATTCTCCAAATTGTCAACTTATATCTATTTACGGAATTTAATGGTCTCCAAAAGGACGGATTGTTACAAATTTATGCTTGCTAGGTTTAGGACCAGTAAGTGTAAATTCCTGGAGGTTTTATATTTCGGGGTGGGACAGATTTTTGCGTCATATCGTCTTTTCGTTAGCCTAGGCATGAGACTAGGACGTGTTTTGCATTGGTGATTCATACTATATATAGGATATGACGTGTGTGTGCTTGGGGACCCTTAGGTATGGGACTAAGGGATATTTTGAGTATCTCACATCAATTAAAAAGGTAGGGTAATTGGTTAATTGTGAAATTGAGAAAATGAGAATTATTGCCTAAGGTAAAAATGGGTATTAAAATTTGTGGCAACATAATGTGCGGGGGCTGAAAGTTTAAATGGAGCGGTTTGCGATTTATGTCGTGTCGTGTGTGGAACTTTGTCAAATTATGGGGGATTGACAGTTTAAACGGATTTGGTTGGCATTTTGGCAAGAGGAAGTGTTAAACTTTGATGGAAATTATAACTCGGGGAGGGAGGACCGCCATAATAAAAAGTGAGAATAATGATAATTTTGATTAATTTAATTAAATTAATACTTGGGGGTTGTGGGTTAATTAAAATGATATTGGTGTGATTTTTATAAGAATCTTTGAGGGTGGTTAGATATTTCTCCTTCTCATGTTTATTTATCTCGTATTAATTAAAATACTCTATTGTGATATTTATTGCGTATAATGCTATTGTCTGGGTTCTGTGACACCCCGACTAATTAAATACCGGGTAGCTACTCCTTTATTAAATTAATACAAAATGCCAAGTTGGTCCAGTTAATAGCATCACTGTCGAAAATATTTTAATAATTACTAACCACCTAGTATTTAAAAAGTAAGTTGCCAAATTTTAAGTTAAGTCTGGTTAACATGCAATAAAAGAATAATGAAAACATAAATCCATACACCATAACTAAGTAATGAAATAACCAACAATAATAAATATAAGTCCGGAGGAAAACTCCTCACTACAATCCCACAACTGAAGAATAAAATAACAAGTCTGAAGCCTGAATAATTACATGCCAAAAGTCTGAATAACTGAAATAAAAGAAATGTCTAAAAGGAATGGGTGACATGCCCTACAACTGATAAATGCGGAGTATGGAGTCAAAATAGATGAAGCGTCTATAATCAATGTCCTGTAACTTCCACAAACAGCTACAACTCGTCACCTGAATGAGAATCCTAAGCATGGTGTCCTTGTGGCTGGGCACCTAATATGGTTTTTACAAAAAAATAGATTTGAAAGCAAATGGGTCAGAGCCCGAAAGTGGAAATCATTTTAAAAAATGCAAGTGTTTTAATAACAGTCAAAACAATAATGCAAAGTACATGTTAGGACGTGCTCTCACATGGAATACTCACCTCTCGTCTAACTGTGCACTCCTAACGATCATGTACCCCTTCATGTGATAACTCATAACTATCTAGTCAAAAGAGTTCCTAACACTTCTACCTGGTTCACATTTTAATTCCAACCTTAACAATTAAATAGAGAGTTCTACTTTAATTCTCGGATTCCCAATTATTAATAAAACCATTTATTGATTTCAGTCCCCTTTTATCTTTTCACAACGTGATAATAAATATACACACAATTTATCATAGCAAATTCCTTTTCATTTAACCGTATATTATACACATCATAAATATACAATATAAGCACCCAAAGGCTAAGCTGCGGTGCACACATACTCTGCTATCCATCCCAGTACATCACGTACATAAGGATTACAAATTCCGAATCTCTCAGGAATTGTTGGAATAAACACCACACACAAAAATGGAGGCGAACATAATTCAACATATCCATGGTCACGTACATACCTACGCTCCATAGTCATCTGGCTTATTAACTCACAAATAAGTCATTCTTTTGAATTATGTCCTCGAGGTACCAATCTAAATCCGGGCACACAAGGATAAGAAGGCCCTAAGCGACGTAAACCTCCCGTGATAGCAAGTATGGTAGGTATGTCATACACATAAAAATCATATACTAAGCATACACACATCTTAGATATCTCAATATTAATAAAGGTATACTCTACATCATTATACCATCATTCCAAATTCATATATTTTATGTCTCCCGATAATATAAAAGTTAATATGACGACACGTCTCACGTCGTGGTTCCTTATACTTAAAACCTATCTCAAATAGACTATTAAGTTCCTATTATTCCCACATATAACATCCTTATTCCTAAGGTCTTTACTTCTGCCCCAAGCCTCATTTCATCAAATTATACAATTTTACACTATTGACCCAAATATTATCTCACTTATCGAATTTCAATAATTTAGAATAATTCCTCAAATTAAATTCTAATTAAGGTCCAATATCCTAATCATGCCTACTGGTCTTCCTTAAGATTAAGGGTATTCATAAGGTCTCCAATAGTATTTTCCGAGGGTTACCACCATTAAAATTAAATTAGGGAAAACTTTACTCATTCTGGAAAGGTCTATCGATCAACCTTTTCCTTCGATCGATCGATGGTGGTCGATCGATCGACTGATGAACATCGATCGATCGAACGTATCAGGTAAGGCTACGGACTGCTTCGTTTTGCAGTTACCAATTCGTCCCAAAACACCATTTACAAGCATGAAACTCTAAGACAAGGTTATAATATCATCATACTATCATCCTACAACAGTATTAACATTCTAAAACCCATAATTCATCATTCAAAGGCTTTGTTTAGATCAAAATTTCATCAAAATTCCAGATTTCTTCTTCATTCAAGAACATCAATAAACTCCTTCTAAAATCCATTTTTAGATCATCAATGGTTCTGTTTTGAACACCTAATTCGTCCAGAATATTACTACATGCAATACCTAACATAATTTACAGCTTTTAACTTCCAATTCATGGGTCTATATCATCTTCCAAGATCAATTTCGAAAATTCCTAAACATGGAAAGCATAGCATTAAATTAATTGAAATTAAACCACTTGCCTTGATTCAATATCTGATTTTGATGATGAATTTAAGAATTTCCTTCTCTCTTTCTGCAGAATTCCTTTCTATCTCTCCCTCTCCAAGCTTTCTTCTCCAATGGCTATGGTGGCTAGGGTTTGATTTTGGGGAAAGAATTTAGAAACCTAATTCTAATAACTTACGTAGCCTATTGGGTTAACATGGGTTGATTAGTGGCTTAGTGGGTCAAATTCACATCAGATACAATTTACTAATTTTCGTCACTTTTAATTTCCAAAAATACCAAATTACCAAAATACCCTTTATGTTGCCGGTATGGCCTAAAAATACCCCGGGACCCAAACTAAACCCCCGGCTAGTGTTTTCTGACTATCTCGACCCTTCCGGACGCGTTGGCGCACTCAAAACGACCATACGGTTAATAGAATTTAAATTCACTTCTATAATAAAAATAATTATAACCTGACGCGAGTGTCACACGCGTCCCAATGAAATGTCCAAATTGCCGTATCTCAATCTCACGACAAATTTCATAATTAAATAATCATATAACATCATATATACTCAATATAGTCAAATACCAACTCACATCTCGCTAGTATTTTATCCGGATTAATTCCCAATTAATTCTCATTTAATTCAATTAATCCTCAAAAATAAATATCACAGAAAATACTGGGTATTACAGGTTCACAGATCCTATTGGGGGAGTAGTGTGTATTCATGCTTGGGGTTCTGACCTCGTGCATTGACTAACATTTTCAGGTATTAGTGATGGAGTAGCTGAATAGGATTTATTGGATATTGCTTGGAGGTGCAGCTGGAGATACTTTATTTACAATTCTATTTAGTTTAGATTTTCCTTTCATTTGCGTTACATTATGAGACTCCATTTGGGTTTTATTGGGCCATTTAATTCCAAAGTTGTTTGAGGATTTTAGTAGAAATATTTACAATTGGTTATTATTCAGATTTTTAAATAAATTCATATTTTGGAGATTGGTTTAAATTGGAGTTTAGCGTGTGATAGTTTTTATATTATAAATATTCATTGGGATTTATTATTATTCACCTTGTGGATTGATTTTATATGTCTCATATTTGTCGCGTGCTAAGAATAGCATTTTATTTACTCGCACTCGACTTAGTTTTGGTGGCGGCCGACGCTAGAATTAAGCGGGGTGTGATAAATGGTATCAGAGCATTGTCTTAGATCTCATAGGTTGTGAGTCCGTTTAGCTTTCGCGTTATCTATCTTTGATTTCCTTTATTGATTCATACTTCTTAAGGTAGAGGGTCTAGCATACGTGTTAGATGTGTGTCTTAGAGATAAGGAGTTTTGTGTAAGTAACTTGTAGGCATTGAGGTTAGAAATAGTAATTTTGATGTGAGTATCTTTGAAGTTGATTTTTGGAGACGAGATATTTTTTTTATACATTTCTAGCATCAATTTGAAGTGGTGATTTGATTTGAGGACTTAAGTGTTGAAGATAAAAGCGGGTAGCAATTTGCAAGAGAGGGTGGTACGCCATTATTTTTCATAGTTATGCATATATACTGTAGGATATATATTATTTGTGATCTTGGGGTGGACGCATATAGGATTGGGTGTATGGGCGCCCGATTGTGACATTTAATGGGTAGGCATATGTGAGCCTTATTTTATTTTTGCTTTACGCTTCATCGAATTTCGATGACGAAATTCTTTTGCTAGTGGGGAAGTATGTAACACCTCTTGTTTTTATTAATTAGTTATTTAATTAATTAGGAAATTTGAAAAAAATAAATTTTGGATTTAATTTTTTAATAATTAAATATGTTGATTTTTATATTCGGAATTCGGTAAGCTATATTACAAGACTCCTAATATGAGTATATATAAGTCAAGGGGCATTTAGAAGAGTCCTCAAAACATAAAATTCTCTAAGAGTCCTCGAAACATAAAACTCTCAAGAAAAAAATATATAAAAATATTTGACCATCCGATCGAGCTAAAATTTTGATGCAGCTTTCACTCATCTTCAGCTACTATGCCCTTAAATTTCTGCCAATTCCAACGGTCCGATCGTCCAGAATGTTTTTTTTAGTGTTTGTATCTATTTAGAACACTTTTCTTAATCAAACTCTTAATCCTTTATATATCACAACAAATTCATGGCTTGGTTTTTTAAATCACTTTTTCATCAACTTTTCAACTAGGAAACCTCTCCAAAATTATTCCATTTCATCTACAAACTTTATCCCCATACTTAATCAAGTGTTTGACTCGATATTTGAAGGCTTAATTGGTGTTTTCTCAAGATTGTTCAAGAACGAATCTTTTGCTAATTTTTCGAGACAAATCTAACTGTCTATTCAGAATTTACAAACAATTTTTACCCATACATGAATACTCTATTCCTTTCCTTTAGTATTATGCGTTTTAAGTGTCGCTTAAACCCTTAATCATGTGTTTTTTATTAAAATAAATTAATAACTTAATTAGAGAAAGTGGGCACTAAATTTTGGGGCTGTTTTTATGAAAAATTTGAATATGATTTAATCTTTGATACCCTTGGGTGAGTGGGTTCGATTTTTGAGTTTTTATGGTTTGGGTGTAGGTTCTCATGTAGAATTTTATGGGGGTTATTTTTATGGTTATTGGGACGCGCTCACACTTTTAAAAATCAGATGACTTATAAAAGATAACGACTATGACGTATTAAATATTGTTGCATGTTAATAAATTTAATATTATTGAATGTAAATAATTACGTTGAAAACGATGACGGTGTTATTTATTAAATTAAATTGAATTGGGACTTTTATGACTACGTGTTATGTTATTCTTATGAATTGTGTATTGTGTGATTCATTTCATTCACATTTGTCATCGCGAGGACGAGGGGATTTTTGTTAGTATATTACTCAACCTTATTTTTAGGATGCTTACTAGGTATGGGACTAGTGGGTAGGCCTTGGTGATAATTTATGCTTGCTAGGTTTGGAACTAGTTAGTGTAAATTCATGGGGATTTTATATTTTGGGGTGGGGTAGATTTTTACGTCATTTCGTCTTTTCATTAGCCTAGGCATGAGACTAGGGCGTGTTTTGCATTGGTGATTCATCCTATTGATAGGATAGGACGTATGTGTACTTGGGGACCCTTAGGTATGGGACTAAAGAGTATTTTGAGGATCTCACAGGCAATTTGATAATTGTGAAATTGAAAAAATGTGAATTAATGACTAAGATAAAAACGGGTATTTAAAATTTGTGGCGACATAATGAGCTGGGGCTGACGGTTTAAATGGGTTGGCTGGCGATTTATGTCGTGTGTGGAACCTTGTCAAATTGCGGGGGATCGACAGTTTAAACGGATTCGACTGTCATTTTGGTAAGGGGAAGTGTTAAAATTTAGTGGAAATTACCACGGGGGTGAGAGGACTGCCATAATAAAAAGTGAGAATAATGATAATTTGGGTTCATTTAATTAAATTAACACTTGGGGGCTGTGGGTTAATTAAAATGATATTGGTGTGATTTTCATAAGAATTTTTTAGGGTGGTTAGAGATTCCTCCTTCTTGCGTTTAATTATCTCGTATTAATTAAAATACTCTATTGTGATGTTTATTGCATATAATGCTATTGTATGGGTTCACGGATCCTATTTGAGGGGAGTAGTGTGTATTCATACTCGGGGCTCTGATCTCGTGCGTTGACTAATATTTTCAGGTATTAGTGATGGAGTAGCTTCATAGGATTTATTGGATATCGCTGGGAGTTGCAGCTGGTGATACTTTATTTACTGTTTTATTTAGTTTAGATTTTTCTTTCCGTCGCGTTTCATTATGAGACTCCATTTGGGTTTTATTAGGCCATTCAGTTCCAAATTTGTTTGAGGATTTTAGTTGGAATATTTACAGTCGGTGATTATTCAGATTTTTAAATAAATTCATATTTTGGAGATTGGTTTAAATTGGAGTTTATCATGTGATAGTTTTTATATTACAATTATTCATTGGGATTTATTATTATTCACCTTGTGGATTGATTTTATATGTCTCATATTTGTCGCATGCTAGGAATGGTATTTTATTTACTCGCATCGGGCTTAGTTTTTTGTGGCGGTCGACGCTAGAATTAAGAGGGGTGTGACAGATTATTAACTAGATAGTGGACGGTAGTCCATACCTTACTATGAGAAGTGCGGTGGGAATTTTGATATGGGGTCTTGGGTTATGTTGTGAAGGCGATGAGATCTTAGGTTATGGTTATATTATTAAAAATTTAATTTTAGTGTTCTTATTGCATACACTCTTATATATGATACACGCATACACGAGTATGTGTAGTTACACTTAGAGCATTTATATGAACTACTGAGGTTTTCTCTCACCCCCATATGATTTTTTTCGATTTTTAAAACAAAACTATAATATGTAGTTTCGTTCTCTCGTTATTATTTTAGTGTGTTCCACTTATTCGACCTACATTGTATAGTTATATCCATGATATGTGCTGCATTCATATGTATTACATGCTCGTATACTATATTCGATATTGCAACCATTTTGTTTCTATTATATTTAAGTCATATAGTTTTAGGTAATGAAACTAGTTGATTTTACAAGCATGTTGGGTTATAGAAATTGGGAAGAACACATCTACACTTGATTTATGGGAATTGAATCTGAAACTTTTTTTAAGTGAGAGAATGATATTATGATGATTATCATAGATATTTCTTAGTCAAACCACCCGTTGGGCAGGGTGTATGGTCGGCTACGATTTTATTTATTATCAAAAGACTAGGTCGTGGACCCCGATTGTGAGTATGCCAAGTGTTATTAAGGCGGTGATGCCAATATTTTATGGCGGTGCTGCTAGGTTATGATGGGTCTTGTGTCAGAGTTATTTTTCTTATTTTGAGGAGGCCATTGGATTTTTCTGAGGATAATCAATATGATAATGGATGGTAGTCCATACCGTACTGTGAGAAATGCTATTGGAATTTTGATATGGGGTCTTGGGTTGTGTAGTGAAGGCGGTGAGATCCTAGGTTATGATTATATTATTAGAAATTTAGTTTGAGTGTTCGTATTGCATATACTCTTATATATGATGCGCGCATACACACGAGTATGTGTAGTTACACTTGGAGCATTAATATGAACTATTATGTTTTTCTCTCACCCCCGGAGTTTGTTGTATTTCAGGTTTGATGCAAGATGATATTTATGGCATCGTTTGAATTGGGATCGTCGCAAGAGGCTCTGGATATATATTTTCAAAATCTATATGTACCGCTTTGTTTATTGTAAATTGTTTTGAAAAAGAACATTTGAGATTTAATAAAATTGAGATATTCTATGCAGTTAATTTATTTATTTCTTCTTTTGAAAATTTATGCTCAATCTAAATGAAAATTTTAATAAAAAAATCTATAATCTATCAATATTTTCCAATAACACCTCTCGAGGTGTTACAAAGTGGTAGGAGAGAATAGGTTATTCGTATTCTCGGGCATCGAGTTATTGGTTCGTTACGTTTTTTTTGTTGAGGGAGGTTTTATTTATATTGTCTCTTATTTGGGGGACATCGAACTTTCTGTTTATATTTAGTGGAAAAAAATTATGGGTGAATTTCGAGGACGAAAATCCTTTTGTGGGGGGAAGAATACACCATTATTTTGAGGGCTTATTTTATAATATTTTATAAGTTTTAGTAATAATTTAAATAAAAATAATTTATTTATATTATATTATATCTTAAAAAAATTGTCTGAGATTGAATCAAACATTTAAATTTAAATTTAAATAATTTTTGGATATTTTATAATGGTTTAACTATGTAAAGTAAACAACTTTGAATTAAAGGGAAATATGGCAATATGCGTTAGCTTGAGCTCCAAGCTACGTTTTGAGGAAGAGGTTTATAAGGAATGTTAAGACTGATTTTAAGTGTAAGAAGAGTGAATAGAGAGGCCGAAAACAAAATCTAAAGAGGTAAAAACAAGATGAATGAGAAAGTCATTTTTTAGTATTTTATATCTTCTTTTTGAGTGCTTTCTCTCAAAACACATACCTGACCCAATTTTTCATGTAGAATCCACATCTTAAGTCGGATTGGTAATTCGAATAATGTTTGGATCTGATTTTTCTATATTTTTAAAACAGGCCTACAATAGGTATTTTCGTTCTCCTGTTGTTAAATTTAGGGTGCTACACTTATTCAAACCTTGATTGTATAGTTATATCCATGTTATGTGTTGCAGTTTTATGTATTATATGCACATATACCATATTAGTTATTGCACCCACTTTTTATGTGTTATTTTTATGTCATGTATTTTGGGGTAATGAAACTAGTTGATTTTATGAGCATATTGGGTTATAGAAATTGGGTAAAATACACGTACACTTGATTTATGGGAATTGAATCTGAAATTTATTTTAATTGAGAGAATGATATTATGATGATTATTATTGGAGAATGCATAGGCATTCCTTAGCCAAACCACCCACTGGACGGGGTGTGCTGTCGGCTATGATTTTATTTATTATGCAAAGACTAGGCCACGGATCCCGGTTGGCAAGTATGACAAGTGCTATTATGGAGGTGATGCCAATATTTTATAGCGGTTATGCAATGTTATGATGGGTTATGTGCCCGAGTTATTTTTCTTATTTTAGGGGGCCATTGAATTTTTCTGGGGATAATTAACAGGACAATGGACGGTAATCCATTTCGTACTGTGGGAAGTGCGACGAGGAATTTGATATGGGGTCTTGGATTGTGTTGTGAAGGCGGTGAGATCCTAGATTATAATTATATTATTGAGAATTTAATTTGAGTGTTCATATTACATACACTCTTATGTATGATGCATGCACACACAAGTATGTGTAGTTATACTTGGCACATTTATACGAACTACTGAGTTTCTCTCTCACCCCCATAGATTGTTGCAATTCGGATTTTATGCGAGATGATATTAATGGCATTGTTGGAATTGTGCTCGTCATTAGAGGCTCTGGATATTTATTTTTAAAATTTAAATGTACCGCTTTGTTTATTGTAAATTGTTTTGAAAAAGAACATTTGAGATTTAATAAAATTTAGAGATTCTATGCAGTTGATTTATGTATTTATGCTTTCAAAAATTTATGCTCAATCTAAATGGTAGTTTTAATTAAAAAAAATATTTAATTTATCAATATTATCTAGTAGCACCTCCTGGGGTGTTACAAAGTGGTATTAGAGCATAGTTCATTCATATTCTCGGGCTTGGGGTTATTGGTTTGTTACATTTTTTCATTGAGAGAGATCTTATTTATGTTGTCTCTTATTTGGGTGATGCCGAACTTTCTGTTTGAATTTAATGGAAGAAAATTTTGAGTGAATTTCAAGGACGTAATTCCTTTTGTAGGAGGAAAAATGTAATACCCCATTATTTTGAGGGATTATTTAATAATATTATATAAGATTTCGATAATAATTTTAAATAATAATACTTTTATTTATATTATATTTAAAATTAATTTTGATTTGGGATTGAATTAAACATTTAAATTTAAATTTAAATGGTTTTTGGAAATTTTATAATGGGTTAACAATGTAAAGTAGACAATTTTGAATTAATGGGCAATATGGTAATATGTGTTAGCTTAAGCTCCAAGCTAGGTTTTGAGGGAGAGGTTTAGTAGAAATTTTAGGACTGGTTTTAAATGTAAGAAGAGCGAATAGGGAGGCTGAAAATGAAATCTAAAGAGGCAAAAATGAGATGAATGAGAGTCATTTTGGAGTGTTTTAGATCTTCTTTTTGAGTGATTTCTTTCAAAACACATACATGGCCCAATTTTTCGTGTAGAATCAAAATCTGAAGTTGTATTGGTGATTCGGATAATATTTGGATCTGAATTTTCTTGATTTCTAAAACAGACCTACAATAGGTAATTTCATCCTCCCGTTGCAAATTTAGTATGCTACACCTATTCAACCTTGATTGTATAGTTTTATTCGTGGTATGTGTTGCATTTATATGTATTATATGCTCATAAACTATCTTTGTTAATGCACCCATTTTGTATGCGTTATTTTCTTATCGTGTAGTTTGGGGTAACGAAACTAGTTGATTTTACGAGCATGTTGGATTATAGAAATTTGGTAGAATACATGTATGCTTGATTTATGGGATTTTAATATGAAATTTATTTTAATTGAGAGAATGATATTATGATTATTATTGTTGGAGAATGCATAGGCATTCCTTAAACAAACCACCTGATGGACGGGGCGTGCTGTCGGTTACGATATTTTTTATTATCCAAATACTAGACCATGGATCCCGATTAGCGAGTATGCCGAGTGTTATTATGGCATTGATGCCAATATTTTATGGAGGTGATGCTAGGTAATGATGGGTTATGTGCCTGAGTTATTTTTTTTTATTTTGGGGGGTCACTTAATTTTTCATATGATAATTAATAAGATAGTGGACGGTAGTCCATACTGTCCTATGGGAAGTGCGATGGGATTTTGATAGGGGGTCTTGAGTTCTGTAGTAAGGGCGGTGAGATCCTAGGTTATGATTATGTTATTGGGATTTTAGTTTGAGTGTTCATATTGTATACACTCTTAAATATGATGAACACACACACACGAGTATGTGTAGTGACACTTGGAGCATATACGAACTACTGAGTTTCTCGCTTACCCCCCCATAGTTTGTTATATTTTAGGTTTGATGCGAGATGATATTTATGGCACCGTTGGAATTGGGATTATCATTAGTGGCTCTAAAATTTAAATGTACCGCTTTGTTTATTGTAAAAAAATTTCAAAAAAGACATTTGAGATTTAATAAAATTGAGACATTCCAAGTAATTGATTTATGTATTTATGCTTTGGAAATATAATTCTCAATCTAAATAGTAATTTTAATAAAAAAAAGTTCTCTAATTTATCAATATTTTCTTATAGCACCTCCCGTGTGTTACATTGATCAATGTTGAAACCTGAAAGGATCGTATCATTACTGCTGCAGACTTTCCATGATCGGGTTCCTAGTGTCATTACCGTCTGAATTATCGTCATACCCAGTTATAGTGATGACTTGATTATCTGCAAAGAACTTGAGTTTTTTAGGGAAAGAATAAGCAACTCCCCTGATACTGTGGAGCCATGGGTGACAAAGGATTAGATTGAAACATGCTGGGATGTCGATCACTTAGAAATCCACTTGTGGGAAAATTAGACCATCCCCAAGGGTGAGGTCTTAATGGGTGTTATCTTAAGTGTGAACAATAATTGACATAGGAGCAATATTACTAATTTACAACCCTATGTTTTGGAGTGTTCGGAGTGGGAACACATTCCGAGTAAAACCATTATCAATAAGTACTAATGGAACCATTTTCTACAGAACTTGGACTGAGATGTTGAGAGCATAAGTGTGATTATGGTCTAATTTATGGATTTCTTCATCTGCGAATGGAATGAGTCCCGTGGCTATCATGGTGATGATTATATGAATGGCCTCGTCAGGAAATGTATAAGGAGTTGTAGCTTGTGTGAGAAACTTATTGAGGCAATTCTTATAAAGCTGAAAGGAAATGAAAAGTCCCCATAGGGTAATGTTGGCTTGGGTCGTTTTCTGTTGTTCAAGAATTTTACTTTCCTCAATGTCATTTCAGGCATTGGTGGGTCTTTAACAACTCCTTTTCATTTATTTGTGAGTGTTCTATCTGTGAGAGGAATAGGATCTTTATAGTATCGACCCAACTAGGTTATGTGATTTACAGATAATGGGTTGAAGATAAATTCGTTCCTTCATCTATCTCGGGGGAACCAAATAACTTTGTTCATTTATAATAGAATTTCTTATAAGGGTATCACCCTAAAAAAAAGAGACAATCACATTTGGATCTTTATTGTTGAGAGCTCATTATCAGAATCATCTGAGTTATCGAAGTCATCACCCTATCCCGTGGCAGTTATCTGGTTGTTCACAGAGAAGTCTATGCATTAAACTACTTTAAGTTCTTTAAAGTATAAATCTTCCCATATCGAAGAGAAATGGTTCTGATAAGGGACTATGTACCCTTTTAGTTTTATGGTAATAATGATATTGAGAGCTGCATAGATACTCCCTCTTTTGAGACTTTCCTTTATTAGGATGTGAATAATGCTATCCGGGGTGGACTCTTCGGGAGGTAAGGACCGGTCATAATATTGAAGGTCCCACTTTTGCACGTTCATATAAAGATCACTTATTCTCGCAAATTCTTCCTCTTCGAGGGTCAACTTTGGCAAAAAATTTATTCCAAACTCTTTCAACTATTCGAGGATGGTTGACAAATCCCTGCTATGTGTGTTTAGTTTTGGACAAACAACTATGCAAGCTTTTGTCACCAAGGAGATCGCTCAGTCATAAGCATTTTCAGCATGCAATAAATATGATGGGTACATTTGGAGAGAAACTTGGGGTTTATTTAGGTTGATCGATGAAGTGGGAATATTTATTGTTTTAATTTTTGTTAAGGGCTCGAAATCAAAATAAACATCGATGAGTATGCCATTCACGCCATCTTGATGTTAAGGTAAAGGGTTTCGGGCAGTGTTTGGATTGTGGCCCATAAGAGGGGTGATGATGACTTTATCAATGAGCTCTTGTATTACATTTTTTAAATGATGGAACTAATCAGTGGTGTGCCTAACTGTTTGTTTAAAGGTTAAAAGGGCATCATGCTTGAAGTATCTAGAAAGAAGGTCATGTAATGGATAAGGGTCCAAAGGTTTAATAAGATATGGGTGATAAGGGATTGATATACTTTAGAAAGGGGAGCATAGATATCGGTGTGCTATTTTATAATAGTACAAAGTTGGGATTTTAGTGACCATGAAGTGGTAGGTTAAGAGTAAATGTTGGTGGTAGCAATAAAGGGCTTCTTATATTTCCGGGGAGTAAACTAACCGACTGACTTCTTTATTTCTGACTTTGTCTTCACATTTTGACGGAGGCATTTTCTTTGATCTCTAACCAACCTCTTGAAGGGATTTGAAACAAGGGTAATATTGGCTACCCACTGTGCTCAGGACATGCGATATAAAAAATTTCTTCACGATGCTAACTTGTTCTTCCTTATAAGGTTAATTGGTCATGGTGGCAAATTTATCTCTCCACCTAGTTATAAAGTTGTTAACAGATTCCTCAGTTCCTTGTTTGACTACCTCAAGGTCACAAAGGGTTACTTCAAGTTCTTTCTTGTACTTGTAGCGGGTCATTAATTCTCTAGCGACATCTTTCCAGCTTCGAATTCGGGACTCTTCTAGCGATAAGAACCATTGGAAGGTCACTTTATTTTTTGGATTGTTGGAACATTTAGGACATAATTTATTCTATAGCCCCTAGCAGACTCATGGTTTAGTTGTAGTTAAGGAGATGCACATTGGGAGTTTCATTCCATCCAAACTTCTCAATATCAGGCATTGAATTTTTCGAGCAGTCGAGCCTTTGGGTAGGGTGACATGTGGGTGTAGTCCACATAATTTCCAGAGAGCTTCACCTGGTCAAACTTCTAAGATAGAATTTTGAGGTCTTCTGTCTCCCTATTGAGTAAATCTTCTGTAGGGTCTTGCACAATGGGTACGAGCAAATTATCCCCTAGTTAAGGAAGATTCGACATTAGTAGATGACCAAGGGTAGCCCATTAACAAAAGATATGTGTGTAGGCATTCTAATGTGTTGAACATGTTGTTGATATTCTTTAGGGGACCACATAGGTCAGGGTATTCCTCGACCCACAACAGTTGGAAATACATCATTATAATTTGTTATAACTTCACGTTCAGGCATTTCTGGGATCTAAGCCTTGTTTCTTTAGAACTCATGAACACCTAACTGTAAGTTGTCAATCCTAACGGAGAGCTGAGTTAGCACGGTAGAATCCTGATTAAGATTCTCCATGAGATAGTTATGGTCAGACTACAAAATTCCTTCTGATGATGGCGAGAAGGATGATGAATTAGAACTATGAGGTTGTCAGATGGGGGACCATAACCAGTAGTGAGCTAGGCTAAGATATGGGGAATACGGTAGCACCAGAGGGGGAAGCGATTTATTTTTAGAAAAGGTGCTTCCTTTATCTTTGAAAAGAGATTTTTTTTTATATTTTTAAAAATAGAGAGAAGGGGAAAATGGATAAAAATAACCTCAATGTAATTGTTATTATTATATTACACTTGTATTATGTTCCGCCTAGGGTTCATGTGAAATGTCGGATAGGACCCGAGTCTGGGGGAGAATAGAATGTAATGCATGGCACAGTTTAACTTATCTCCAGACTCACGGACATGTATTGTTTTAAAATTGAGCGAAATAGCATAAAAATTGGTAGGACGACCCGAAATTTTGGTAGAGTTTTGCGTTGGAACTGACAATCTTGATATGAGTATCCTAAGACAAACATCTATATGAGATTTTTGCATGAGAGGTTAGTGTAAGAGTTTCCCCCCTTTGGAATTACTTCCACGATATACCTCTTTCCTATCAAGGAAATCATTAATTAGTACGTGTTGAAAAGCTATTTGATATACCCGAGTGTACGTGAATTGCCTCACAATATACCTCGTTGTGAAGGTACGTGTGAGAAAAAATTTGATATACTCGACGTACGTGAACAAATTCCTTCTATATACATCCGGACGTCAACTCGTCCAATAAGGATGATGCGGGTAACCATTTGAAATACATTAAGGGTAACTGGTCAATGGAACGTGGGAGCCTACTACTTAGGTTACCCGTGCCCCATAGAACTGACAACCTATCTGAAAGTGAGGATATACAGAGGGTCTAAACAAAAGCCAAATTTTAATTTTTTTAAATAAAATATTCAACTTAAACAGAATTAACCCTAAGCACAACTTATAAAAGAAAGTTGTGTAGACCAATTTTATTTTATCCCAAACATGACCCTAGGTGATAGAGGGATAAACTAATATAAAAAATCACACAACGCCCGATGTACAAGGAAATCCCAAATTCACTGTGTAAGGAATTACAAAGGACACGACAATAGACTTACAACACAGTCTCGATGCCCTCACAAGCCTTGATGCTCTTCATTCCTTTAACTTTCGCACAGTGACACGAAGGATTCCACTCATGCACTGCCATAACGTGTGAGTCTACACATGCCTCAATGTACATCGAACAACTCAAAAACCATCACATACCAAGTCCATCGTATGCAAACACATCAGCAAATATAGAGTCCACCGTAAAAAAATAATTCTCACAAAGATGTGAAAAATAACCATGGTGCTTAAAACAAGATCTCAAGTCATAATATGAATAATCTTGGATCTAAGATAGTTTGGGTGTAAGCTGTAGTTTGGGTAAAACCAGAGAACCTTTTAGGAGAGTTTAGGAACTCAAAAGTATTGAAAAAGTCTCATTTAAAAATTCTTCTATTCACTCCTATTTATAGAGGTTTTCTAGAACCTATATAAGGATGAAAATTCATTTGGGAAATCTTGAATAAAACAAAAATTTGTAGGCTCGTTCGAATAAGGTACATCTCGTTTGAACACATTTCTAATGACTCTTCCAACAAGATTCCAACAAAGGGATGAATTTGTGTCGTTCGACGTTTCATTGGAATGTGAGCGGTGTAATGAGGTACATAGACTCGTTCCAATGACATTCCCAATGTCGTTCTAATTACCTCTCAAAAAAATTGTTTTTGTTCTAAAAAATATTAAAAGGGATAAAATCATTTTCAAATAATTTTATAAAATCCTAACACCCAAATATCAAATCTTTATGGATAAAAATATATATGCATTCATGATTGAGACATCCTCCGAACATGAAGACGAAAATGAGCGTGAAACACGACACAATGGTGTATATCTTCTAACTTGGCTGCTACATATTCAAGAAACCATGTCATAATCTTGAAAGGTCAACTTACACAAAGCCTAACCTATGACTCAAAGAGTTGTGTCCAACAAATGAAATAATGATAAAATACATACAAATTGACTCTATTAAAAATTTGTCCTTATAAATCTCCTATGTTGGCTATTCCAGGACAAAACTAAAAATAAAAACTCTTGTGGGCCGTCAAGATCATCAAAGACTCAATCCCCAACCCCAAAAGGAAAAATTACAACTCAACTGACTGGTAAACCTTGAGTAGCTTTGCTCTCTTATTTGTTGTATGTTGCAAATTTGCACACTTAAACACACATTCAAATGCAAACATAATATAACAATATAAATCAGCATAAGAATAAAAACTCTCCATATGTCTAACAATCCCCACCTAGGTAAGATGTCTCCCCATAAGATAAAGGTATCCTCCTAACATTAAAGTAAAACATACCACTTCTCCCTTTTTTTTGTTCAGGAATAGAAAAAGAAAGAATGCATAAAAACCATTTATCCCCCATAAACCATATATCCCCCCAAAATGTGAGAACATATGATAGGAAATATAAAAGGAATAGTAATATCATGCAATGGTGTAAAGTGTGTCAAACTCAACATGAAAACACTAGAATAAATAAAATAAACAATGATCAATAAATACCAATTTGATTCAATAAATGAAACCAACTTGAATACACAGTGAAGCATGAGATACAAATGTAAGCAAGAAATAATAGATACCAATATGATCATATAGCATGCCAATATGAATCAAAGATAGAGAACATGGCAAAGATGGATTAAATGCAAACACAAAAACTAAAAAAATGATACCATATATATAAATATGAAAAATTTATCAATAACACACAAGAAAGTATATATAGGTACAAACAAACATAAAATTACACAAAACACATAAGCTTTACACACTAACATAGTATCGATGTGTCTAAACAAGTGAGATGGGGTGAAGGGGCGTGAACTAAAGAAAGAACAAAATGACCTAATCACTCAACAATGTCAAAGAAGTTCTATATGACTGCATTAACTTTGTCAAACATGGTTTTAGCCTCATAGTGATAGATAAAGTGAATTCATAAATGAAAAAACAAACACAACGTATACTAGCCTAGAAAATATTGATGTTTCTCAAATCAATAGCGTCAAACATGAAATAACTAGGACTCATTGTACAAATCCATTGATTTTTAACTTATAACACCCTAATATATATATATATATATATATATATATAACATTCGTCAGTCTCATATTTTGATGATATCAATTTAATAGAATAATAATGAAAAAAAAATTGGCCTTAGCAATATATTCTTTTATTTTGCCTCTCAATTTTTTAAAATCTTGCCAATGGTGTCCTTTCACGCAAGGAATATTTTTCCTTTTGTATCCCTTATCATGTGCACACTCATTTCTTCCACAAAATCATAAAGTCACGGGCAATGTTTCTAACATGCAAAAATCCCCCAATAAAATTTATATGTATAATGACAAGATTAATATGAGAAGATCTCGCTTAGATCATGTAACATATGAAGTTAAAATCCAAAAGAGCTCGTCATGTATGTGAGGATGCATATGAAAATTGAATCCATTAAGAAAGTCATTTTTAGACTACTCCATGAAAGCATGATTAAGAACAATCTAATCATTAAAAATCATAATCAAATGTCCTAGTCCCATTGAAACATGGAATAAAGTGTATTCAAACACAACAATATACCACACAAAATGTGCAAAAATAAACTACACATAAACCAAAAATATTTTCTGAGTTTTTAAACATTTTTTTTCAAAAAGATATCGATTGAAAAAAGGTTACTCAAACGACAAACAAGATTCTTTTGTATTTTTCAATAAATGAAAAATTAAGAAAATACTCAAACCACATACAACTAGAAAACACATATAAAGTTAGTATATGTAAACAAGAGGATGCAATCAACCATTAAATATAGCGTCAGAAGTATCACTTGCAACTATTCGAGAATCAACAAGTCTAACATGTAAAACCTCCAAATCTTATTTCCTAACCGATGTAGGTGTGACATGATGCTCTTGGGTTTTGGAAACCTCAGCGACTCTAGAATTAACTTCCTAGGACCATTTCTACTATCAAAGGAAAAATTCTTAAGGTTACCTTTCCAATAGCAATGTCTGCATGTGTAGATAGGAGGAATGTTACCCTTGAGTTGACCTTTTCAAACGTTCCTAGCAACGGTAAGCTCTCTCAAAAGAATGATTTTAGCTTTAGTAGCAGAAGTTTGGATCATCGAAGCCAATCCTACACGTTTCATCTTTGATTCGAACGATGCCTAACATCTTATCCAACTTGTTTAACCTAGACTCCAAATCAAATTTGACATTACTTGAGTCTCTTAATCTTTACTCTAATCCACAAACTCCTTCCTCAAATTATCAATAATTCCTGGAAGGTTATCTCACTCCCCCTCAATGTAAGAGAATACGTTACCTCAAATATTTAATCAATCTATCATTATAAACTCTGGAACATTCTTTTACCCAAGTTTCAAACTTCATAGAGTCCTTTAATTCATTATCTAAAACCCGAACTGTATCATCACTCTCTTTACTGAACAATTCTAAAATTTTAAAATCACAATTCATGTCCATGATCTTCTCATGAAGACATTCAATTTCAGTTTTAAAACACAAATTTTCCTTTTCAAGAAATTTTATTCTTTTTTCAAACTTCAAATTCAAACGAGTTAACTTTTTAACCCGACTATGAAGCTCATTAAACTCCTCTCGAATATCAAAATCATCGCCATCGCTAAACTTATCAAATAACTTATCACTATGATGACCCATCAAGAGAAACAAACAAACATGAGAGAGAGGGAGAGAGACAAACATATAAAACAACGTAAAATAATCACACAATGCCTGATGTACGAGGAAAACCCAAACAGAAAAAACCAAAGACGGACCATCCATTCAAATTAACTATGTAAGGAATCACAAAGGATACAATAGTAGACTTACAACACAGACTCGACACCTTCGCAAGCCTTAATGCTCTTTGTTCTTTTAACCTTAGCACAACAACACATAGGAGTCCACTCGTTCACTGCCACAATATGTGAGTCCACACACGCCTCGGTATCCATCGAACAGCTCAGCATCCATCACACACTAAGTCCATCGTATACAAACACATCAACAAATACAGACTCCACCCCAACGTTATAATTCTCATAAAGATGTGAAGAATAAACATTGGTGCCCAAAACAAGATATTAAGGCATAATATGATTAATCTTATATCTAAAATAATCTAGGTGTAAACTAGGGATTCGGTGAAACTTTAGAACTTTTTGGGAGAGTTTGGCAACTCAAAAGCAATGAAAAAGCCTCATTTAAAAATGCCTCTTTACACTCCTATTTATAAGATTTTCTGAAAAATGAGATAAGGACGAAAAGCAATTTGGAAAATCTTGAATAAAATGAAAAATCGCAGGCTCATTCGAACGAGGTGCATCTCATTTAAATGAAGTTATAAGTCTCGTTCGAATAAATTTTTAATAAATCTTCCAACGATATTTTATAAAAGGGACGGAATTATCTCGTTCAAAGTTTTTTTCGAACATGGACGATCTAAAGAGGTACATAAACTTTTTCGAACGACATACCCAATGTCATTCTAACGACCTCATGGAAAAATAATTTTTCTTATAAAAAATAATGCTAGGAATAAAATCATTTTTAAAAAATTATAAAATCCTAACACGCAAATATCAAATATTCAAGGATCAAAATATATACGCATCCATAACTAAGAGATCCTCAGAATATGAAGATGGAAATGAGCACAAAACACGGCACGATGATGTATATCTTCTAACTTGGCCACTACGGCTTCAAGAAATCATGTCACAGGATTGAATGGTCAACATACACAAAGCCTAACCTATAACTCAAAGAGTTTTGTCCAATTGACAAAATAAATCCAAAATACATACACATTGATTCTATTGGACCCTTACATTATCACAAAGTGACTCCCTGGTACAGGACACATATAGGGACAATATTCACTGCTCATGTAATTTCGTGTGCAAATGCATGTGTCATAATTAGTATATGTTTACACCACACTGTCATAGTCTAATGAAGTGTTGCCACGTGGGGTTACAAATCAATAACAATAACGGAATAGTAATACACTAGTTCAAAGTAGTTAGAAACCCATATACATGACACCTGTCATGACTTTAGATGTGGGATATAAAATAAAGGGAACAGTCTATATAGGAGCATTAGTGCACCTATGTGGGAAACAATTTGGATGGGAAACCATCCAATAGTTACAATGCAGCTGAGTTACATGGTGAGAGACTCTATAAATAAGGAACTAGAAGACAAAGGAAATAAGGACTCCCTCACAAAAAAGTACATTTACTCATTTTATCCTTTCTTTTCTTTTTATTTATTTAAAACTTTTGTTTCATTCAAAGTATATTGTAACTTTCTTTACAATTTATTAAAAGTTTCTTTCCTTTACATTTGATTTTTTAACTCTCTTGCTTTACATTTTAAAGTGTAGTTATTTACTTTCTCGTATTTATCTTTCTTTAATTCCAAAATATTACTTTTATGTCATTTTATGTAATTTACATTTTTTTCTTTAGTTCCAGTTAATCGTAGTAATTCAACACTCACATCAAAGTCTTCCCTAAGGGAATCGCAACTCTTCTTAATTGAAGCATCAAATGGTACACAATCGTCTAATTCTCATAAGGTTAAGACATATTAGTTGGAATGACCATAACTATGCCTAGCACACTCGCAATTAACTCATATGCATTAATCAAGACAAGTGAAAACCACAAACACATTTTTGGCACACCCAGTTGGACATAAGTGTTGATTTATGTCCTATAATGACTAGGACATGCAGAAGCAATGATGTTATAGAAAACATTGGTGAAATTTGCTCGACCATCCAACGTATTCCACTACAAAGAAAATAATAGTTGAAACTGCTCATGAGTTGGGAAGAATTAAATGTGACAACGGCTCCAAGAGATAAAAATATCCACAGAACACCTGTTGTCAGTGTATCCATGAATGACCAAGATCAACTGATCAACCAACTAAAGCCAGTTATTTATCAGCTTGGAAATATAATGCAACATACTAACATAATTATCACTACAATAACTAGTAGGTTGTCCACACCTACTGTTGCAGTGTCTAATGGTCTGGGATATGCAACAAAGTTTAGTGCAAAACCCCAACACTCAATCTAGTCCTTATTATCATATATATTATAGGCCTAACATGGGTGAAACTAACTTTAAAAATATCCTAAGAATAAGACGTTACTCCAATGCCACTAATCTAGGTATGAACAACCCACTGGAGGGTTTAAGAAACATCTGACACTTATCAACAATTGAGTTACAATAACCCAATCAGGAGAACATATCTCCCAGCGGTGGGAATAACTAGACCATAACAAAATGAAGCCAATTTAGGCTTCCCATGTGATTTGAACTATGGAATCATCAATAATCTTGTGTTCCAACAAGAACTCGAGGGGTTAGGGGACAATAGGAGGGTTAACAACCAAATTACACAAACATCTTAGCCCATGCCCTATTAAGCACAATAAAATGTTCCCCCACAAGTTCCACCACCATTGATGCATCCAGCTCCCATAATAAACCGGACAATTACCCCTAAAAAAAGACAGTTTCCTAGAGGGGTTGGGAGAAATGAGATTGTGGATCTCACACATGAAATTTATGGACCAATGGATCAGGGGTTGTAGAACCCAATATATAGAAATTCATATCCTAAATGGATATATAGGATAGTATAGCCAAAGGTTTTTAAATTCTCAACTTTCTTCCTCTTTTCAGGAGATAGGAGTCACTCCACAATAGAGCACATTACTAGGTTCACTAGACAATGTGATACTATTAGGACAAATAAGTATCTCAATATATGCTTGTTTTCTAGTTCTCTCACTGATGTAATATTTCCCTGGTTTATAAGCCTGCCTCCTAACCCAATCCAAACTTGGCAGCAATGGAAGATATGGTGCATGCACAATTCATCCAAGTTGAGCTAAAGTTGTCCATGGCTGATTTGGTTAGGCTAAGTTATAAGTCAGATGAAAAAGGAAAATGCCTTTATAAATAGGTTTAATAGGTCAAGGAATAAAGGTAAAATAGTCCTATCTAAGTCTGAGTTTGTTAAATTAGACTAAAATTTAGACTTTGAAAAAAGTTTGATGCAACTGAATTAAGAGATTTGGTATAATTGATTAGCAAGGTATTAAGATATGAGGATCTTTTAGAGGAATAACATGAAAGATCTATCTCTTCTTTCAAGAAATATTATAAAGATCCAAATTTAGACATAGATAATGCTGACATTATAGGAACTGAAACTATAACTTGTGAACCATTGGTTCAAAAGGACTCAACAACAGAGCCTTTTACCCTTATATAAAAGGAAATGATAAAAAAAATATCCATTTGACATTTCTAAGGTAGATGAAATATCTTATTAACTCTCAAACTAAAGATGTTAAAACCTCCTGATGATCCTAAAATGCCAAAGGAAATTAAAGGAAAAAACTATTGTAAATGGCATAAGATTTTCTCTCATTAAACTAATGCATATTATGTGTTTCATGACATGATTCAAGAGGTGATCAGTATAGAAAATCTTAAATTTATTAGAAAAGAGGAAAGAAACATGGGTGTGAAAGAAGACCCATTTTTCGACATGAGAGAAGTGGGAACAAATATGCAATCTATTGAACTACCTTGAAACAAGGTGCACGTTAAATTTTAGAAGAAGACCACGGCTGAGTCAAAGGATTCGAAGCCTGTAATGATTGAAGATCCAGACCAAAAGGTTGTGAAACACCTATGCATCAAGTGTGGGGAACAGTATGGAAAAATTTGCCCCTTTGTGGATTCAAAGGGAAAATAGTAACATAAAATCAACAAGAATAGGAATAGTGGATATGCTACCAAAGTCCAAGTGTTTCACGACCAAAAAGAACTCTAGGGGAATGCTTTTGGAATAAGACCATTTTTTTGTCCCTACTACTCTCGTAGAAGTTTCAAAACACTAAGGAATTATCAATACATCAGGGTTGATTTTAATGAAGCCAAATCTCAACAGTATTTAGGGATTCCAGGGCCTATGAAAATACCAAAATCAGTTCCAATTGTGAAAGGAGTGACTGATTAGGTTGTTTCTCAAGACCCAAAAGTAGCTTAATAATTTAATGAAATTCCTAGGAAGCCTAAAGAAGTGAAAACCCAACAAGTGGATCCTGGTATGTGGCATGTAGTGCATCCACCAAAGTCGAAGAAGAAAGAGCTAGACATTATGATATCTCACACTTAGTAGGGAAGAATCCAAAGAAAATACATGACTTGGAAAGAGGCCTCAAAGATTGTGCGCTCAAGTGAATCAAAGGAGTTTACTCCTTCATAATCTAAACCAAACCCAAGGTTACGCAGAAAGATAGAAGGGAGCCAATCCTCTTCTAACAGGCTAGTTGAAAAACACAATGAACTAGAGAAGGCCATGTGTGTGGATGGAGATAATTCCTCTAGAGACAATTCTTCTGGTAGGAAAAAAATAAAAAATAATGGATATTAATGCCCTAGCACCTGATCATCGAATTACGCAATAATAATTCGTCCAATTTGGGTCTTTACCTCATCTAGTGCCAATTAATATGGTTGTTATCCTCCCAAAGAGGTTCAGAGTTGAATAGGGACAAGAGATCCCAGAAAAGGAAGAGGATAAAGATGAGAAATCTAAGGTAGATAACTTTGATATGTTTGTATCTTCTCTAAATTTGATATATTTGTTCAAAAATCCTACTAAGAATATGAATAATCATATTAAACCTTTGTGTATAATATCTTGGATAAATGGGATTTTAATTAATACGATATTGGTATATAATGACGCAAGTATTGATGTAATATCATACACCATGATTATTAAAATAAACAGCAAAATACTTAACAGGTCCAGAATCAAATTATAATTTGTAGTTTTTCTGGAGATAAAAAGTGGACCAAAGGTGTACTACTAGTTAATATTGAAGTGGGCAATAGAAAATCATAAACTATTTTCTTCATTATTAAAGGCAAACTAAGTTTCAATGCATTACTTGGCAAATATTGTATCCACTATAACAAATGTATTCCTTCTTACATACATCAGAAGTCGCTTTTGATGAAAGAAAATGGCCACTGGAAGACGTGGAGGTTAATCCATTGTCTTTTCATACTAGGTCCAACTGCGTAGAGGGTGGACTTTACCATGAGAATATGGAACCTACGAAGGTAGATGTTTTGGTGCCAAAAGAAATAAAGGAGGAAGTCTCAGATGAGACTTTGAATGAGTTAGTCTTTAGACATGGGACCAACTAAAGAGAACAAAATGGTTGATTAATGGGTAGCATGCCCATAGATATGGAGAAGGAAAATGATACTTTGGCCATATTGTTATACAAGTTCAGAGAACTGGAATTAAGAACTAGAATTGGTGAAGAAAACAACATTAAATGGTTTGATTATGTCTTAAAAGAGGAAGGGTAGGATGAAAATCCTCAAAACAATAGTGAATTAGCAACTTCACCAATAGAATATGAAGAACTTATGGTGAATAAACTGTATCATTTGATAGAAGTTAATTTGGGAATCGAAAATAGAATAAGAGGGTCGCATACATCAGTGTCAACCTAAGCAAAAAGGATCAACAGTTGGTTATAAACCTTCTATATAAGTACAAGGACTACTTTTCTTAGGAATGTGATGAGCTGCCAAGCTTAGATAGGAAATTGGTGAAAGATAAAATGCCAACCAAAGAAGGCTACAAACTTGTCAAATAGTTGCCAAGTAAAATGACTCAAGAAGTCACAACCAAGATAAAAGGAAAAAAAAGGTTGTTAAAGGCTGGATTTATTCCAACTTCCAGGTATATTTAATGGCTCTCTAATATACGGCCAATAATTAAGAAAAAGGGTAAACTAAGACTGTGCACTGAATTTAAAAATCTAAATGCAGCCACTTCGATGGATAAATATCCAATGTCAATGGTAGATTTAGTAGTTGACAGATCAATTGGTCATGATATCATGTCTATGATGGGAGGTCATTCTAGTTATAACCAAATACACATAATTGAAGAAGATGTTCATAAAACTGTTTTAGGTGTCCTATAAACTTCGGGACTTTTGAACATATTAAAATGACATTTTAATTAATAAATGTAGGGACCGCATACTAAAGGGGAATGGATACCATTTTTCATGACATGGTTGACACCTTTTTGCAGTGTTATATTAATTATATAATTATCAAGATAAATACAGTAACAAATCATATAACACACCTAAAAAAAATTACTTCGAAAGAAAAAGACTTTATCAACTTAAAATGAATCCTTAGAAATATTCCTTTGAAGTCTCTAGAGGAAAGTTCCTAGGATATTTGGTACACCAAAAGGCATACAAGTTGATCAAAACAAATCTAAAGTTATAATTAAAATCACAAGTCCCAAAAATAAGAAAGAATTACAAAGGTTTTGGTTTCAAGTTAATTTGATCGATAGACTTATACCTAATGCAGAAGGAAAAACTACAGTGTTTTATCGATTCTTGAAGCTCAAAGACCAAGAGGAGCTAGATTGGAAGGAAGAGAATGAGCTATATTTTTAGACACTCAAGAGATACTTGGTCAAGACACCTGTTTTGGCACCTCCAAGAGAATCCAGGATGCTAAAGTTGTATATTTCAACCTCCGATGCATCAATTAGAGTTTATTGGCTCAAGATTGTGAGAATCGCAAAGAACAAGATGTGTATTATTTTATCAGATTTCTAAATGATTGTGAATCAAGATATTATGAAATGGAAAAACTAGGTTTGATTTTGTATTTTGTTTTCATGGAATTAAGAAATTTCTTATTGCCTATAGAGGTCTATATTATTTGAAGTTTGATTTGATAGAAAACATGTTAACAAAACTTATTTTATGCAATAAAATTGGTAAGTGGGTGTTAGCTCTAACTGAATTTTGCATAAATTATATACCTCAAAGAGTAAGTTGACTTTTTGGAAGATCATCTATGTGAGGATGAGCCAGAAGGGGAATATGAGATAGGATATGTATCTCTAAGTCCATGGAAGTTATGTTTTAATGGTTCGATGACTGCGATAATATCATAAATAGGGGTGGTTATTGAATCCCTTGGACATATTAAAACCAAACACGGATACAAGTTGTAAGAGAACACTTGTTCCAATAACCAAGTAGAATATGAGGCTGTTATAATGGGACTAGAAATTATTCAAAGTTGTAATCCTTCTATCATAGAGGTTTTTTTAGATTCTCAAATGGTTATAAGACAATCAACAAATGAATATAAATGTCTTCATGATGGTTTAACTTTATATAACCAAGTGGCCTTGAATCTACTGTCCAGATTTGATGAAGTCACCAAAAATTATTTGCCTAAATTTCTAAATGAAGAATCTAACAAAAAGCTCAAAAAATTTTAGTTTTTTACTTGAAGGCAATTTCGAAGAAAAGTTAAAGATTCGTTCCATTTATGGATTCTTATTACTGTTATATAATAGGTGGATCTTGGTTGAAATTGAGAATATTAATATTCAAGAAGACTGGAAAAGCAATTAATTAAATATTTAACTGACCCAACTATTAAGAGTGATTGAGCAGTCGGATTAAGAACAAACAGTCATGTTATGTATGATGCAAATTTATTTTAAAGAGGTGTTAATGGGATGATACTAGAGTTCCTATGTAAAGATAAAGGATTAACATCCATTCCACAAGTCCATGAGGTCATTTGTGGGGCTCATCAGGTTGGTCCTAAGATGAGATGGTTATTAATAAGGCATGGGTTCTATTGGTCTTCTTTCTTAAAGGATTGCATTGAGTTTTCAAAAGGATGCCAAAAATCTCAACAACTTAGACATTTAAAACATGTGTATGCATTTGACCTACAATATGTATTGAAGTCTTGACCATTCAGAGAATAGGACATTGATGTTATGGGAAAAATTTACCCTTCATCTTCCAAGATGCACAATTTTTTGCTTGGTAAAACAATTACTTTATCAAATCGGTGGAGGCAAAATCAGTGAAATCAGTCACAAAGAATGAGTTCATGGACTTCCTATAGGATGTTGTGTACATATTTGGGATCCCTAAAATTATAACCTCAGACAATGCAAGCCTTTTTAATCAAAAATGGTGTTATAATTATTCTCAAAGTTAGGAATAACTTTGATAAAGGAAAAACCTTACTATGATTAGTCAAATGGTTAAGTAAAGGCTACAAATAAGTAATTAATAACAACTTGAACGAAAGTGATTGAGAAAAATCCCATAGAATGGCATAATTTATTGTCAAAACTAAAGTACAGGAGTAACTCCATGACTCAACTTATGGGCATGAAATTGACTTGCCATTGGAAATAAGTTTAAATTCCTTAAGGGAGGTAGCGCAAAATGTATTAACGGTAGAAAGATATGACCAATTTATGCACATGGAGTTAGAAAATATAGATAAAGATATGACCAGTGCCTTGAATAATATTCTAAAAGAAAAAAAATAGCTAACAACCAAATAAAAAGTAAAGAAATATCCTTTAAGGAAGGATACTTGGTTTGAAAAACCATTTTACCTCTAGGATCAAAAGATCCTACCTATGCAAAATAGTACCCAAAATGGGAAAGGTCATTCTAGATTTATAGGGCATTCAAAGGTGGATCATACCAGTTAAAAGACATCAATGATCACATTCACATAAGAAAAACAAATGTCATATTTCTAAAGCCATAGTACCCAACTATTTAGGAAGGAAGGTAACAAAAATAAAATACATAATTTCAAATTGGCAGTTGTATATTAATAGCTTCGTCTTGATACAAAAGACCTAAAATTGATCCAGAAGTTCGTATACATAAGACTTTTGATTCTAATGATAACCCATCTCTCCTCAAACAAAGTTGCATTATTGGTGGATATTTGCATCTCTCCCACAAATTGGCTTATCCTTAGTTGGAATTCGGCTTCCCTAATAACTACCAATTTGAACTAAACATTGAATCTAGCCAACTGTCTCTCTAACTCCTCTTTCCCAAACAGCAGGGTAGTATTTTTGGTGTGTCACCCCGCTTAATTAAATACCGGGTGATCAGTCCTTTATTAAATTAAATTAAAGTGTCCGATTAGTTCATTCTTAGCATCATTGTCGTAAAACATTTTTTCTTTATTAATTACCTAATAAATAATAAAGCTAAGTGTCAAAACCTTAAATTTAATAGATTAAGTCCTATTGTTATGATTTAATATACGAAACCATTTTTATGAACACGGATATTAATATTAAAAACCAAATCATCCAAATGAAAGAAACAAGATAGATTAATCATCCAAACTGAATATCCCAAATCGAAGGACAATGTAAGATTCAAAAGTAATCCCAACTAAAACATAATACTGAAATAAATAAAGAGTACAAATCTCTTTGAACTAGATAAAAACTGGAAATGGGAGACACATGCCCTATCTAATAATGACTAAAAAGAAGACTGAGAAGACAAGGATGAAGTCGTCTACTGCAAAGACCTGCAACTTCCACACTAGCTGCAACACGTCAACAATCCAAAGATCTATATATATATATATATATATATAGATCTATATATATATATATAGAGAAATAAGAGATGACAAGAAACGGGCCAGAGTCTGAGTGTAAAATAGCTTTTAAAATTATTTAGCAAGTATATAAAATGCTACTAGTTGATATTACATACATGTTGGTACCTCGACATTCACTTGGGAATTCTCACCTCTTAACTAGTGTGCACGCCTAATGTAGTACCGAATTAATCTAGATAAAGCTAACCCGGTTAACTATTCCAACCCAATCTTCCCTTATCAATCCTAATTCATCCGATTGCATCACAAATATTTATTTATGATAACTTTTCTTACGAATTTATCTAGTCGGCTATGTACATCACAATATAGCTTTAGACACTTGATCTATTTAATATCAACTGTCAAATTTTATCTACTTACAAGCACAGTAGAGGAATCATAGGTATAGGTATATATATTTATCACTCATATAATATATATACTAATCGAGAACCCCATATAAAATCTATGGTGCTGGCATACTCTGCTATCAAGTCCCTGTATCTCTCGTACAAAAAAGAGTACTAGTTCGGAATCACTCTCAAACTGTAATAACATAAAACACACATATTGGAGGCGAAGCATAGTTCCAAGTCACTAAGAGGTCAGCACATACCCTCACATCTCTTAGGATGATCTGGCTATCATTCTCAAATAGCTTGTACCAAGGATCCTATGTTCTAGGGTACAAGTCAATATCTCCCATAAAGGTCTAATCGAGATAAAGCTGTCCCGGCGCGGAAACCTTCGTGATAGCAAGCAGCGCGGGTATGATTACACACAAATATTCACATACTATATATATATATATATATATATATATAAAACAAGCACTCGTATATATTCACATTATTCAGATAGGTACACCCACGACCCATAATATTCTAACCATACGTGGCACATAACGCCCGAGTCGTACGTATAATTAAATCATCCTTTCTTTTTCTCAATCACTGCAAGTTCTTAAGACTTCTCGTCTCTCGAAGTGTTTCATCTTGATAAGTATAAAATAAGTAGGTGTGCACTCTCTACCCTACTGGCCTAAGTCATTCTTAATTCCCCAAGACCTAATTTAATGTACGCACGATTTCCACTCCATTTTATACCCTCGAAATCCCACGGTCAATTCTCATATAAAGTCATATTACCCAGACCTTGCCTATACCCTACTGGTCCTTCTCAAGTACCATTATAATATTTAAATTATGTCCAATGGTCCTTGCTCATTGGGATACGATTAACATTAAAAGGGAGAGAAGTTTCAATTTCCAGGAGGTGCCGATCGATCGATGAAAAGGGTCGATCGATCGATCGAACAGTTGCTGCCCAGAATTTTGTATATCAAGTCTACGGGTTTCTTCCAATTTAAATCATCAAACCTCCATTAACATGTCCCAAAATCCCAACCAAACATCACGAACACATTGGCGCACTCAAAATGACCATACGAGCGACTTAGAATTAATTCAACTTTTATTTCATTAAATTAGTTCCGACACGACAGACACGCGCATCCCGACTTAATTTCCATAACTGTCGTATTTTTTTTCACTCACGTATATCATCATATATTACTTTACTCAATAAGTAATATTCAACATAATTCTTATAAATAATTACTAACCCTCGTAACGCTAGTAAATATTCAATTTAAAATACAGATTAATATTAAATTAATTTATCCCAATTAAATTTAGTTGATCCCATAATTAAATGATGTAAAAATATGAGGTATTACATACTTCCCCCCTAATAATGTAATTTCATCCCGAAATTCAGAAAATAAGGCCTACCTGGTAAAACAATTCTGGATACTTTATTTGTATGCAAAACCAACTTCAGAGTAAGGCTCGACCACTATAGCCCCCCCTTCGCCTCACAGCAAGCTTATTCAACACTCTCGATACTTTATCAGTTATCGGGTTGCACCTTAATAACGGCACCTCACATTGTGCTCCTACTAATCGACATTTGAATAAGACGAGCCTATACATCATTGGCCCCATAATCTCAAGATTATTGGGAAGTCGTACCTCACTACGTGTCAACCCTTATATTTACCTAAACACAAAAATCCCATCTTGAGAGATACCATATGAACATCTGACCACTCTTGTCAGTTCTTCGAATCTCGATTTTCGGCGACGTAACTCTTACGACAGTCAAAAGCCACGTAAGATAGTTTGTGGTTATTCCACTATAGTCATCGGACTCTAACTCGACCAAATCCAAAATTTTGATTATCCGGTCACCTCTAAACAACCAGATGGAGAGTAGTTAAGGTTTTTCCACACAAAACCTCAATAAGTAGTTTGTCCACAATAAACAGGTACGGGTGCGTACACACAACTCTACCATTAGGTAATATCTTCTCCCAATTATCGTAATATATTTCACTTACTAGCTATATCCGTTGTGGAAATGAAATGATCACAATGAGTCCAAAATTACTTTCATACAGCTCCACTAGTCATTAATCACCTTTCACCTACTCCTCGGGCTATAGGTGATACAACCTGCTCAAAACAAAATGGCATCCCTACTTCTTCCTGAAATCCCGTATTAAAGGTGGGGTTCAAGGATCTCATCCTAGTTCAAAACAATACCAGACAGGACCATGTACTTGCGCGACCCTTCTTTTTAAAGAAAGACTGGTCATACTATCTAATGGTGTAAATCACCCCAGAAAAATAACAATTACTTTCTTTTTGGTCCAATTGTTCCACACACTCAAAGGCACTCGTGAAATTATCTTAAGGTTGGCAACCCATCAAATAAATTTAACAACTTTACTGCCCTCTTCCATTATAGGATTCGTCGGCTTGCTACAAAATTCTCTGGCTGATCCTATTTCTCCAACCGCTTGCTATCTACGAGTGGTGCATGAGGAGACTACTCACTATGTCCTGCTCAACACCGATTTCCACTTGTAATATCTCACATTAAGTGGTACTTAATACTCCCCTTCTTTCCTCGGCGTATACCGAAAGTTCTGACCCGTGTACTTTTCGCTATGATGTGCACTTTTGGACTTTTTACACCTTATTGACATCATCATTCTATTCATGCGCAAGTCACTCTCAACATTCGACTGGGTAGAACTCCACTCCAAAATTTTCATAATAGTTAAATTTTACTCTTCTCAAGGGATACCCCTTTTTAAATGGCTTCCTACAGCCTTTCAACCAAATTCGGGTGTGCTACTCTAATCGCACACGTATATATGGATTACCATCCTTCTCACACAATGCTTAATCCCCTTTACCATTTTTACTTTGTTATATTAGTCCCATGAGCATATATTTCACACATTTATTCCACGTTCCTTTAACCCAGACGATTCTGACATCAGCTTACCAGGATGCCCACACACCCTATAAACCGTGCATGTTGGCATAAACATCACATACGCTTCACATAACACTCAATTCCTTATTGACCCCGTATTCACAACGTGGATATAAGACTTGGGTATTTTCAATCACCCCAGAAATTGAAATTTTAAATCCTCCTTAACATCATTCCACCCTACAACTCGTGGTGATAAAATAAAATTTTCAATGCTTCCTTACCATACAATCCGATCCACTGGCCTTAAATCATAATTCAACTTCCAACTTACAGTTATAACTACTTGTTTCTATAACGACCGAGGTACCGGAGTTATGGACTAATGAGCAAACATCTCCCTACTTCCAACCTTACGCTAAGTTTCATGCGTGGGATGTCTCGTAAAGAGAAATCCAAATAAGGAACCCCCCTGATACACTACTACCTATCATTGTCAGTTATCGAAATCCGTTAGCCCCTTCGTCCATAACATGTACCCCTATATTCCCGTCTCTTGACATAAAATCTACATCTCCTCCCGTAATTACACTTAAACAAAAAAAAAATCTCCAATTGCACTACCGCTCAGCATTGGTGGTAATAACATTCCATAAACCTCATACACACACAATTGGGATTCTCAAAATCCTATCCCCAGACATATAAATATAAATCTTAACTCCCACATCTCTAAAGGAGTGATATAACAATGCGCTCTTCCTATCACCAAGTCCTGAGTGCTAAACCTAATAACGAGTTAAATCTTTTCGCTCAATAGTATACCTAATACACACCGAATCATATCAATAAAGTCCCTACACACACCGGGATTAGATGTTTAGATACCACTATACCCTTCGAAGTCTCTATAATATATGATATAAATGTGAGCCCGGCCCTCTCGTAGGTGAGGCTTCGTCAGAACAAAACATTTGTGCTAGGGCAGCAACCCCGATGGACTTGCGATATCCGCCCACTATCGGTCTAATTACTACTATAAACCTATAATCAGGATAATATCATACTCGTATAACACATCACTAAAATGAGTAATCTCAATAAGGTATATATCACTATCAATACACCCATTATTCCTCTGTAGATAACACTAAAGATAACCCCACTATACCAGGGAACACATTCACATAATAATAATGTTATCGATATTCGCACTAACTCGTCTCACATGTGAGTCTAGCAATAATCAAAAAGTAGTGATTCACTCGAGTCACATAAAGCATGCCTCATCCTCCTAATGTAAAACTTATACTTCTTCCTTGCCAATCACCCTAGTTGCTCAAATGGTTTCTGGACATAACATGCCTATACGAACCAAACGAAAAAATACATTAACCATTGCTGTTGCTAGACACCAAACCCTTGTCCCTTTACTCGCTTCGGGAAAAATTAACAAATGTGGATTTACTCTCCAAAAAATTCCTCTATACACAATCCACTTATCACCGTTCATACTGACCATATTAGGGTTTTCCTTCTCTTGGACTTTGGTAGGCTCGATCTTGATGGTCACCCCCATTGTTCCCTTAGCTTTGTTGGCCCTAAGGGACATACTACTGGCTTTGACAGCCCTTGTTGAATTCACCATCGCTTGGTAAGAACTCGGCTACCCAAATCATTTAAATGGGTCTCCTGATGGGTCTCCCCCTTGCGGCGTTTCACTAACTGTGTTTCATCCAGTCTTACTCTCCAAATAAATCTTTTGATTCCTTTAGATCCCTTCACAAAGAAGAATTAACATCTCTACTGAAAAAACGTGACATTATTTCCATATGGATCGATTGTCCAGCATAATTCCCTTTAAGTGTTGTCAACTTTTCTTACGAATCGATCTCCCACTTGAGATCCTCTTTCCCATTTGTGTTTACTTCATCCAGTACAGGATTTGCTAAATAATAAAATTTATTTTCACACATGGACCTCTATCCGGCCCTCCTGTGATGAGTTCAGAACAACATTCACATCTTAACCTGAACATCTGATGAAGGAACTTGCGGTCAAATCGTGAACCGTACCTAAGATCCTTCCATTGACACAACTTTCCATTTCTAAATATGATGGTTGAATCCCACCATTATAAATTTACTCCGACGATTCAATAAAATTTTACCCCTAATTTTCACTTCCAGTTCACCACACTCCGCCATATGTCTAAGCCTTTGGATATATTTTACCTTCGTTGGCTAATCAAACACGATTCCCGTATTGCTAGAACTTCCACTAATTTTTCTCTTCAATGCTTCGTCTAACTCTCTCCTAGTCCTACCACGTTGGGTGAGTCTAATTTGGCGCCACTTTCTACTATAGCGATACTTCAAAACCATATGTCGCGCCCTAGCCATCTTTACTGTCCTAGCTTCCCATGCCAGAATAAGGGTGACCTCGACTACGGTCATCATCCTCGAACACACTATACAACCTCAAATAAGCCCTGCCTCTTGTTGTCCGCCCAACGGCCCTCGCCTGTCATACTTCATTGTTCAGTACACGAACACACCCGAACGCAAATAAGATTCACTAATATGTACGTTATAGCAGGAGAACAGAATCTCGCCATAGAAGTCAGCAATCCTAAACATAGGGCTCCATATCAAAGAAAATTACGCTTAAAGCATAATAAGCCGTATAGATCCTAAAGGACTCTAGAACCTGATGTTCTGATACCACATGTGACACCCCGCCTAATTAAGTACCGGGTGATCAGTCCTTTATTAAATTAAATCAAAAGTGTTCGGTTGGTTCATTCTTAACATCACTGTCGTAAAACAATTTTTCTTTATTAACCACGTAATAAATAATTAAGCTATGTGTCAAAACCTTTAATTTTATAGATTAAGTCCTACTGTTATGATTTAATATATGAAACCATTTTTATGAACACGGATAATAATATTAAAAACCAAATCATCCAAATGAAATAAACATGTTAGATTAATCATTCAAATAGAATGTCCCAAATCAAAGGACAATGTAATATTCAAAAGCAATCCTAACTAAAACATAATACTGAAATAAATAAAGAGTACAAATATCTCTGAATAGATAAAAGCTGGAAATGGGCGACACATGCCCTATATAATAATGACTAAATAGAAGACTGTGAAGACAAGGACGAAGTCATCTATAGCAAGGACCTGCAACTCCCACACTAGCTGCAGCACGTCAATAGTCCAAAGATCTAAGCCTGATGCCCCTATGGCTGGGAACCTATAATATATATATATATATATATATATATATACACATGAGAAATAATAGATGACAGGAAACGAATAAGAGCCCGAGTGTAAATTAGCATTTAAAATTGTTTAGCAAGTATATAAAATGCTTACCAGTTAATATTACATACATGTTAGTACATCGACACTCACTTGGGAATTCTCACCACTCAGCTAGTGTGCACACCTAACGTACTACCGAATTAATCTAGATAAAGCTAACCCAGTTAACTATTCTAAACCAATCTTCCCTTATAAATTCTAATTCATGAGATTGCATCACTAACATTTATAAATGACAAATTTTCTTACGAATTTATCTGGTCGGCTATGTACATCACAATATAGCTTTAGACAATTGATTTGTTTAATATCAACTATCAAATTTTATCTACTTACAAGCACAATAGAGGAATCATAGGTATAGGTATATATATTTATCACTCATATAATATATATACTAATCGGGCACCCCACATAAAATCTATGGTGCTAGCATACTCTGCTATCAAGTTCCCGTATCTCTCGTACAAAAAGGAGTACTAGTTCGAAATCACTCTCAAACTGTATTAACATAAAACATACATATTGAAGGCGAAGCATAGTTCCAAGTCACTAAGAGGTCAGCACATACCCTCACATATCTTAGGACGGTCTGGCTATCATTCTTAAATAGCTTGTACCAAGGATCCTATGTTCAAGGGTACAAGTCAATATCCCCCATAAAGGTCTAATCGATATAAGACTGTCCCGGCGCGGAAACCTTCGTGATAGCAAGCAGCGCAGGTATGATTACACACAAATATTCACATACTATATATATATATATATATATATATATATAAACATGCACTCGTATATATTCACATTATTCAGATAGGTACGCCCACGACCCATAATATTCTAACCATACGTGGCATATAACGCCCGAGTCGTACGTATAATTAAATCATCCTTTCTTTTTCTCAATCACCGCAAGTTATTAGGACTTCTCGTCTCTCGAAGTGTTTCATCTTGATAAGTATAAAATAAGTAGGTGTGCACTCTCTACCCTACTGGCCTAAGTCATTCTTAATTCCCCAAGACCTAATTTAACGTACGCACGATTTCCGCTCCATTTTATATGCTCGAAATCCCACGGTCAAATCTCATATAAAGTCATATTACCCAGACCTTGCCTATACCCTACTGGTCCTTCTCAAGTACCATTATGATATTTAAATTATGTCCAATGGTCCTTGCTCATTGGGATAGGATTAACATTAAAAGGGAGAGAAGTTTCAATTTCCAGGAGGTGTCGATCGATCAATGAAAAAGGTCGGTCGATCGATTGACATTCTTGAGTTGATCGATCGATCGATCGAACAGTTGTTACCCTGAATTCTGTATATTAAGTCTACAGGTTTCTTCAATTTAAATCATCAAACCTCCATTAACATGTCCCAAACTCCCAACCAAACATCACGAACATTATATAAACCAATATGGATGATTTCTAACGTAAAACATTCATTAATTCCTCAAAAATCGTCATCAAATGGATTGATTTAAGAATTTATCATTTAACCCTAGAGTATCTAATTTTCTTATCAATTCCATTAGTATCCAGATTTCTATCTCTACTGGGCATCAAATTTCGTGGTTAATATTCTACATATAACAAGATATTCATCCTAACATGGTTTCTACTCCAAATTGCAATAATATTCTCCCAAACAACATTATATCTTCATGAGACATAAAATCATTATCTCCTGCACTAGCATGGAGGGTTATAAACTAAAGAACAACAAGTTAGATACTTTACTGGAAATCAAAGGTCTGAGTTTTTGGGATTTAATGGTGTGGATGAGTTCTTCTTCCTCCGATCTACACTCCGGCGGCGTTTGTGGTACAAACAGTGCAACTATGATGCTTCTAGCCTTGGGAAAGCTCTTGACTTCTCTCCTCTAATGGCTTTTGTGATTTGTGTTTGTTCTAACCCCAAAAGACTACCTCTAACGACAGATATAACCTTATAATTTTCGTCCATAATTAAGGCCTAAAATTGAAAATTACCAAAATGCCCTCCCGGGTTGCCGATTAGGCCTAAAATCGTTCCGAGACTCAAACTAAACCCCTAGGTACACTTTTATGACTATCTCGACCCTTTCGGATACATTGGCGCACTCAAAATAACCATACAGGTGACTTAGACTTAATTCGCCTTTTACTTTATTAAATTAGTCTGACACGACTAACACGCACATCCCGACTTAACTTTCATATCTGTCGTATTTTTTTTCACTCACGACAACTTTAATATTTTTATCATCATATATTACTTTACTCAATAAGTAATATTCAACATAATTATTATCAATAATTACTAACCCTCGTCACGCTAGTAAATATTCAATTTAAAATTTGGATTAATATTAAATTAATTTATCCCAATTAAATTTAATTAATCCAATAATTAAAGGCCATAAAAATACGGGGTATTACATTTGGTTTGCATAGTTCCCAAATCTTGCAAGCCCTTGATTGCTTCAGCCTTTTGACTTGAGAAATAGGCTCTATCTACAGACAATGCATTATCCTTAACTTCTGCTTGGGTCATATTTTTAATATGATATGGAAGTTCTAAGACAACTGTGTTTAATGCCATAAGCACATTTTCCTCAAATCCTTTAAGTTGTGAAATACAATATCAATCTATCTTCAACCCACTAAAATGGTAGAGCCTCAAATAGTACCCTCGCAAAAATTTGAAGTAACTGTAACGCCTGTGGAGCCTTCAATTACAAATGAAAAATAGTTGGTTGATCTTGGATGAGATGTTTTAGTTGTTGCCCCACACTGTTGGCATTTATCTCCAAGGTTCGAACGGGAGTTTAGGATATAATTTGTTAGAGTTGTTCATGAAAAGCACATACTTCAGCTGTTGTCATCAAGCCAGGAACATCGTCAACTAGGGGTTTAGCCTATGCCTAAGGAGAAGCCTCCTTAATAGATAAAGTGCTTGGCACTGGGATATATTCAAGAATTGGAGTAATTGAAGGTCACTTTGAAGTATCAACACCAGGAGTAGTGCTATGATTAAGCCCTTCTTCCATAGGAGTTGGGGTTTTATTAGCCTCGTCTTTTGAAAAAGAGGTGACGGTTTGGGGATTGATAGTTATTAGATTTGTTCCCGCACCAGAAGCCTGGTTCGAATCTATAGTAAAGGTCTCAATTGGAGGATCATCTGTCTCATTTATGGGGGATGATGGAAGAGTTGTCATGGGATCTATAATTAGCATAAGATGCTCTACATTGGCTAAGGTATCAACTAAAATTGTAATAAGATAAAAATAGTTTGAAGTTAGATTTATTGGTGTAATCATTCCCAAATATGAAAAAAACTTTGAACGAAAAAGCATTGTCATACCTGTCAACTAAAATTTGGACACTAGCTTCCTAGCTTGTTTTTTAACCATTATCCTCTTTAGAATATTAAACATGGTTGAGATGGAATGTTCAATAGATTCAGGTGTACCTATAGAAATGCTGACTGGGGCATCAAAGGAAGACCTTGACCTCACTGGCCAGATATGAGGATATTCTCCCTCTTACTCAATTTCCTCCCTCAAAGATTCCTCCTTTAAAGCATCTATTTCCTCAGTGGTTATTTTCCTCTTATGAGAAGAAACAAAATCTTCAAGATCTAGATGTTCTATGAAAATAATAAAATGGTTGTGCAAAACCCAAAACAGATTAAGATAAGATTAGAAGAAGTAACAAAAGCCTTACCAGAAGAATAGGTCTTCAAAGGCTTTGGGGCTTCATATAAAGGCTTCAGTTGAACTCTGATGTAGTTTGACCACTAATCCCCAAAGACGTTGGTCACTCCTGTACTAGACTCACCCCCAACTTTGCTAAAGGTACTTCGAATCTTGTGATAGTTGGCAATCCCTTTCAGAATAGTTGTTTTCAAAATTTGGGAGGACCTAGCAAATAATTGAGGGTTAGCAAGACCCCTCATAGGGACTGCAATGGACTACTAAAATCCAAATTACATAGAAAATTGGGTAGGCAAGTAATTTTCTCAAAAAGACTTTGAATTAGGGCCATTGGAAGGTGATGTTCAATCATATACATCCTGGAAATCAAAAAGCTTCCCCAAGAGGGGTCCATTTGTTTAGCAGGGGTAGATTTCTTCAAAATCGAAGAAAGCTAAAGTGGAGCTTTAACTACGGTCAATAAGGGATGTAAGTGGATCCTTGTTCTGTCAAATTCTAGACCTTTAAACATATTAATAAAAGTTTCAAAGCTCTTATTTCTAATCTTAGAGAGATAATAACCATAACAATGGCTAAATTCAGAGTTATCTTTGACATGGAAAAATCTCTGGGAAATATGCATGTAGCCACATTTGAAGCACCCATAGGGGCGCACATTAATTGGCACCAAAAGGTTCCTCAAGAATCTCAGAGAAGCTCTTATAAAGAGAACCTAAAATGTAGGGAGTAAGAGAAATAATTCCTTACCCTTCACAAGGATGTCAGCTAAAAAGGAGTATTCTAACGTTATCCTTTGAGACTTAACATAAAATATGTGCGTTGATAACCAGATCAAGAGAAAGAATAAATATTAATTATCATCCACACTCCGAGTACTCTTCATGTGTGTATGCACAAAAGTGGAATATGCCAGGTGGATGTGTCCACTTTTTAACCTCAATGGAATGTTAGTTGGTGGCATATGTGAGTGAACATCCTCTCATAGATATTTGAACCAAGTCAGTTGACAAATATATAATATAGAAAAATTGAACCCAAATAAATTGAATTCTGAGTTCCAAAAGTGAATATCACTAGAAATAACAAATGAGTCAAATATCTTTTAAACTGAATTTAACGGCGTAAAAAATGCCAGACTTATCCATTTCTCCCGCTTTGGTCCATGTGTACTGTTCAACCATTTTGGCCAAACCCTAAAACTAAAAGTGGAAGGTGATTTAAAGTTGGAAGAACTTTCCACCGGGAGGTTGTAGTCCCCAAATATAGGATAGAAAATAGAGACCGGCATTGGGAGCCCATCCTTTAAGTAGGGACCAACTGTGGAGAGAGGGATCCCATATGAAGATTGGATAGGAATAACATTGCTCCCACTAATAATGGAGTTGTTGGCCAAAAACATATTGACGATTTGATCAAATTGAAGGTACGTATCAGGTTTTAAGGACCTGGATGCCATTGATGGTGAGAGCTTAAATGACGAGGGAAATAGTCTTAAGGACTGAAAATGTATGTGGAGAGAGAAGAAAAACCTTAAAAAGGAGACTGAACTAAGACACAAGATCAAATATCTTAATAAGAACCGTTTGAAATGTAAAGAAATCCAAACAAAGGTCGACACGTATCTTTGATAGAATTCCCTCCATAAAGTGGACGTAGAGGGAAATGGGGAGACAAAATAGCACCTTGAGTGGCCCATCAATCCAAACGCCCTAATGATTATATTTACGATTTTGATAGTCACCCAAGAAATTAAAATAAAGTGTTAAAAGTTCCAAGTAAACCAAGTGTGTTGGTCGGAGGAAAATCATAAAAGGGTTGCCCATATTTTAACTAATTATTTCAGTTGACAATAAAAACTTATCATTTGGGTACTTCCACACGTGTTATGGGATTTGGTGGGACCATTACCAACAGAAATGCATGCATGAATAAATGGAATAAAACTAAAACATTTTGGGTCTAAAATGTACAAAAATATTTATAGGTACATTTTAACATACCAAGTTTGGTTATGGTAGAATATATTCATCAAATGGCTGAAATTTATTATATTCCAAGGTGATAAAATTGGTTAAATGTGAAAACTAATTACCAAGTAAATGAGAAAATAAAAAATCCATAACACAATTGGTCCAATCACAAGCCATCAACAATAATTCCAAAATACATAATATTCTTCCAAATAAAATCCCAATATGGGAGGTTACAAAATAGAGAAAAGCAAAACATTACACTCCTGGAAGTTTATAATAGTGAGGAAAAGAGTAAGTTGCAAAATGGTGGAAAGTATTCCATAAATAATTAAGATACTTTTACTCTAAATCTAGGCATGGCTTAGCCCGGGCCATCTTCCAAAATAGTGGCTTATAAGATTGAAAATTCAGTACAACCTCTTGATCTTTGCCCTTAAGCTCCTTAGATCTTAGAAGAATGGCATCTGATGTCAAGGTTTCAAAACCTAGGTTGGTTGGATCCGCTAACTCAATTAGGTAAACCATCTCAAAAAATTTCCACTCCTCCAAAATTTGATTGGAAAAGGAAGTAGAGTTCATCACGATTTTTAACTAGATTCTTAAAATGTTTGAAGTCAGTAAAGAGTTAGATGACCCTTATATGAAAGAAAGGGTACGTTTGAAGAAAAAGAGATATGGGCTTTGGGTGTGCCAGGGCAGTTTGGGTATTGTTCAAGGATCATACAGCCCAAGCGAAATTTTTCTTGGCATAGCCTTTAACAGAACAGTGGAAATAAAATAGGAAGATGTGTGAAAAGCCTTCAAAGATTTTTTAGCATCAATGCCTAAGGATGGATACCCTAGACAAGGTCGATCATTGGGAAAGTCATCCTTGATATACTATTCTAAGTCTTTGAAAGGGTCCCCCCACCGATTTGTAGGGTTGAGAGTTTAGATCAAAAAGGGGATCAGTAGACAAGATGGTCTCAATGACTAGGGTTTGAAAGGCATCCAAGTTAAAATTGTCTTCAGTCAAGACAAAATAATTATACATATCATTTGAAACAAGTTGATATGATGGCTTAACAAAGATATGAGAGATAGAGAACCAACCTTGTCATACCGAAGCGTATCATAGGTGGCACAATGCCAAGCAGCCAAGACATTCAAATACTCATTGGCATCACGTCAAAATAGATAAAAGGGGCTTAATGGCGAGAGACCAAGAATAATTTCCCCAAAAATCATGATTGAATGAAAGATATTCCATTTGATGTAGGTATTCGAGGGGGAAATGGGAGGTATAATATTCCAATTTATGCTCAACTCGTCCAGGGGAGGATCTAGAAGAGATTCACATTAGATCATAATAGGGTGGTGAATTTTGCCAACATATATTTCTTAGGACCATGTTCAATTCCCCAACCTTGACCATTTCCAGGGCGTTTACCTCACAGACTGAGGTTTATAAATCGCACAAAAGGGCTTAGTTGTACAATAAGAAGTAGGGAAGTCATAGCTTCAATCAGCCTAATATTAGAAGAGAGTAAAAAGGGATGGCCTATCATATGTAATCACCGGATTAGGTGGAACCTATGAAGATGGTTTTATAGCAAGGAATCCAGCCAATATGGGTGGAGGAGGAACATCAGGATCTAATATTATAACACATTCAGTAAAAATGTTCATATCCCAAGTGCCCTAACCACCAACATCAGTTTGATCCCAATTATTGGATGGAATATAAGTAATAGGAGTAGGAGCTCAGGTCTTCAATAATTATTGGATGGAATATAAGTGCTCTTGGTGCCAACATTTTTATTCTCTAAAGAAGCCATGTTTTATGTAGAGGAAAAGGAAGATAAAGTGATAAGTGGCTCAAGTGAAAGAACAAAGGGTTAATAGATTGGGATAATGATTTTCTCATTGCCAAAAGATGCATATTTAAGTTGTATTTACCCTGGAGTAGTGATAACTAAACATGCAGTGATAGCGAATAAAGCTTAATAGTCCACTAATTCATTTTTTTCAAAAATCAATTAGTGTGGGGGTATGTTTACACCAGATTATCATTATCCAATGTGGTGTTGTCATATGGGGTTAAAAACTAGTAATAATAACCAAACTATAATACACTATCTCAAAGTAATTGGCAACTCGCATGCATGACATCTGTCATGACTTTGGACGTGGGAAAATAATCTATGTAGGGGAATTAGTGCACCTAGGTGCGAAACAATTTGGATGACCACCCAATAGTTACAAAGTAGTTGAGTTGTATAAAAAGAGACTCTATAAATAAGAAACTAGAAGACAAATGAAAGAATGACTCCCTTACCGAAAAACTACATTTACTCGTTTTATCCTTTCCTTTTTTTTCTTTTCCTTTTATTTATTTACACATTTTCTTTCATTTGACGTAGATTATAACTTTCTTTACTGTTTATTAAAAGTCTCTTACCTTTACATTTTATTTTTGTTACTTTCTTTCTTTACATTTCATAGTGTAGTTATTTATTTTCTTGAATATATCTTTCTTTAATTCCAAAGCTTTACTTTTATTTGAGTTTATGCAATTTATAGTTTCTTCTTTTGTTCTGGCTAATCGTAGAAATTTAGCACTCACATCAAAGTCTTCCCTAAGGGAAGCCCAAGTCTTATTAATTGAAGCATTGAACGGTACACAATCGTGTGATTATCATAAGGCTGAGATATATTGGTTGGAAAGACCATAGCCTTGACTGACATGCTCGCAATTAACTACGATCCATTAACTAAGCCAAGTGAAAACCAAAAACATTATATTTATGAAAAGTATTATGTATGCTAATAGAGATATGTACAATTACAAGAATGAAGTAAAAAGGAGAAGCATATACAAGTGACATGTGATGAAGAGATAACTACATGAGTGAAGTAAGACACGTGAGTATGTACAAGAGACATGATATGTGAATAGTTTAGGAGCATGAAAACATGGATATGTGGAGTGACGTTTGGACATATTTATGAGTAATGTGAAGCATGTGATATATACACATGAGTAAAGCATGAAAATGTGTACAAATGATGTTAAGAATTTGATAGATACAAGTGGCATGGAGAATATGATACAAATAAGTGACAAAAAAGTGGGATTACATGTGATGAAGAAATAAGTATGTACATGATATAGAGATAAATAAATATGGATGGTAACATATGAGCATGGAATATGGAGCACGTGAATCAAGAGAGAAAATGAGAGGCATGAACATACAAGTGAGAAAACATATACAGATATAAAAAATGATATAAGAGAAAGAAAATAAAACCCATGTAAATAGAGTTTAGTCCTCAAAATTCATTCTTGAGCAGATTCGCCACTGTGGCCATCTTGGCCCCTCGATCTCTATACTAGCATGGACATCGTGAGCTCCTTACGGACTATAAAATGACTATCATCAGCGATGGTGAGGTGTGTGAATGTGTAGAGATCAAATCATCCATCCCATTTGACTCAAAACAAGAAATATGCGTAGACATATCCAAAAAGATAGCATAAAAGACAACTAGTGCCTGTGAAACCAAAAAAGATATGGGCTCGGAGATGATGTTATGGAGTGAAAAGGTGATAATCACCCACACCGCGCTTTCAGTCTCTTGTGGGCTATGAAATATTATCATTATCCTCATTGCATGAACATATGTATAATGTGTAAAATGGTGATGTGTGCAAAATGTACAAAGCGAATATATGCATGAATGTGCAAGTATTGGGAAAGCTTGGGATTGACATTTAAAACAAGAAAAAAATTTAGCCGTAAAGATCTTTAATTAATCATATATTGAAAAGAAATTAAGAACTAGGTTTAAAGATTAAACCTAGGGTTCAAGACTACAATACCATAGCGAATCATGTTGTGATTCACATGAGGAGACAAACGTAGAAGATGATGAAATCCTTGATGCCCTCCAAATTCTCCAAAAAACTCGTTTAACTTTCTCTAAAGCTTAGGTATTCTAGTGCATGATCCTCCCCAAAGTTATGTAGGTGTGTGGACACCTTTTTAGATGAAAACCCTTCCTTTTTTAGTGAAATATGGTAGCCTCTCTCTAGGCCTCTTCATAAAAACATGAATAGCATATTCTCTCACACCTCTCAAACTTTAGCGATGAATCGCTACTGATTAAACCCTTTCTTACACATTTATATACAAGTATAAAAGGTGGTATTGGGTCAAATTGGGTTTCTTAAGAGTTTAGACCTAACTACTTGGGTATGTGGACTACACTAGGGATCCAAGACAAATAATTAAATTACCTCCAAATAAATACTCAAAACTCCCAATTATAATTACCATAATCTACTAACCTTCTTTATTTAATCATTGTTGTACCATGAATATGGTTTGGCCCATGGAACAGTTAGAAAATGATGGTTGGACTCGTCTCTCTCAGAAAGGAGGTCGGTTTGGCTACTAACATGGTATGTCAGGGTAATTCCAGTTTACCCCAGTATCATTGACTGAGTATTTAGACCGATTAGTTCAGTGCAGTCTAACATCATTATATAAATCCATAAAAGTAACCTTGTATTGTGTGATGGGATGACGTCAATAGCACACCCCATATGGGGGAGATATACGATTATTCCTTCATATGCTTTATAACAAACTTCATGATTATTCTTCCACTTGTATACAACAGTGCACCTACCTAACCTATAAAGTCATGACACATGCCCCTCTATATTATCTCTCTACTAATAGCCTACAAATATCCCACTATACCCTCATGGGTGGGGATCGAGATATTACTTTCATATCGTTATGTTGTCCAAGTCTAGAGGGAACTTGAGAGGTTGTAACTTATATTCATCGATGGCATTTGACATCTGAATCATTATATTAAACACCTGCACCTGTGGACGTAGGCATCTCTTTGGGGACAATCCACGTAAATCTGGTTTCATTCTTTTTATCTCACTCATCTCTATTAATTTCTCTACATTAACATTTTTATGATTACATCTCTTTATCTTTATTGTTTATAGTTTTTATACAGTTGGCTAAGACTAAATCCGAATACTAGTTTTAGACGTTAACAAATTGGTGTTGTTTGTGGGAATTGGAAAGCCATTTGTTTCTTTCTACCATTGTTGATTTATTAAACTCAAGGATACATAATAGTAAATCGAAATCCAATTCATATGTGTTTCGTTGGGTTAGAGTCCACTAATCTGGAAATTTCTCTCAATTCTCTTTGATTCCTTGAATCCACCATCGGATTTAGTTTTTCCTAATTTAAATCCACTTTTTGTAACTTCTTCTATCTCAACTGTTGGACTTTATTTTTTATATTATGATACTCTATTTTTTTAGGGATTCTGTGATATGGCCAAAACTCCAGAAAGTAGTTAAGCGGCTGAGGGGATTTTGCCTTCCACACCTATAGGTACGGGCGATCTTTAGGGAATACTATAGAGATTGGGTATAAGCCAAGAGGTTATCTAGGAGTGCATCAAGAATCTAACACAGAGTATTCTGGAAGGGAAAATAGGCCCAAAGGGAACCTAGTTACCCCAGCAGGGGTGAAATCTCTTGAAGAAGGCAAGAGATGCCTCCTCCAACCTCGAACAAGGATAGAAAGGTAGGTTCACCATATAAGAGCTATGGAAAGTCCTAGAAGATCAGATTTGATTTTAAAAATGGAAGGTAGCATGTCCAAGTACTCTAGATTCCAGCGTGATGACAAACCTTATCAACCAAGGTGACATCCACAATCAGATCAAGTGGATATGATGATGAATAGACTTACTCCCTGGAACGCCTAAGCATTTTAGATAAGATTAACAAAAGGTCTATCTTTGATTGACTGGGTCTAAGAGCTACGAGAGCCCACTAGTGCAGAGATCCGGGGTAGTCGGGGGAGTAAAGTGAAAAGCCTAGGAAAACTGAGACCAAAAGGGTTGAATGCTCATCCAGGTCAAGACTAAGCATGTGAGGGTAATCCAAGGCTGAGTAGACTTCTTAGAAAGAGAGCTCAACTAAAAGCCAAGGCCTATGAGGAAAAACACTAACGGTTAAGGCCAAAAAGGAGGAAAACCCTGAAACGGGTTTGTTCAGCACCTAGAGGATTACCTGAGAGAGATTATAAAGACAAAGAACCCTTTGCAGAGGGGTTTTTTTTTAGGATCGCCATTCAAATCATAAATTGTGAGTTATCTAATGACCATAAAATTAAAATTGCCTATCATCACTCCCAAATACGATTGCAAGTCAGATCTTGTATTGGATGTAGAACAGTACCAGGCTGTCGTGGATATTTACTCCATCCTAGATGAAATGTGCTGCAGAGAATTCTCTAATACCATCATCGGCTCAACTCAAATTTGGTTCAATGACTTACGAAGAGGGCAGATCTCAAACTTCCAATAGTTGGTCGATCTCTTCGTTAGTACTTTTTATTTTGCCACAAAGCCAGGAAAGGGGGTGGATCACTTACTAAGCATACGCCAGAAATTAAATGAAACGATTTGGGAGTTTATCACACACTTTATCAATGAGAAGTTTAAAGTAATTGACTATGACCAGAAGATAACGATCATGATGATCGTGAGAAGTCGATTGCCTAGGAAGTTGTATTATGTGCTGGCAAAGGAACCTCTGAGAATAATGTCACAGCTTTTAACTGAGGCTGGGAAAATTATGAAAGCTATAGAAACGATGGTAGAACAAGAGTTAGACCATGCTAAATTCGACACCAGAAAGAGCTCGAAAAAGAAGGAAAATTCGAAGGATAATAAGAAGACAGACGGTCCGAAGAAGTATGATGAGGAAACCCCACGTAACATACGTGCACTCCATATCCTCGATGACATTTGAGGAAGCAACGATTTGAAATGGTTAGGTAAATTAAAAGCTCCACTAAATCAGAGGGATAAGAGAAAATATTATTAATTCCATAAATATTACGACCACAACATTGACAGTTGTGTGGCCCTAAAAAATGAGAATCTCATCAGACGAGGCAAACTAATGAAGTATGTTGATAAAGGTGGACGATTAGATAGGAAGGATGAGAATAAACTAAGGAGACGATCAAAGTCCCCTTGTAAAAAGGTGGATGAGAAGAAAATAGGTCGCGATGAAGAATCAAATGATGATTCAGATTTGCTTAAGAAGCCAAAAAATCATGTGAATGATAATGGCATTATTTCTCTTGCCTGTCACTTTATGGATGTAGGTTACCTGGGGTTGAAGACGGACCGATCGATAAGAAAGCCTGCCTTAATAAGGCGAAAGCATGTGCTTATGTCAGGGTGGTCAATCTTGCCAAAGCTATGGAGTCTCGTCTAATATGCCCAATACTGGTACTTCAGTCGCGGAAGGCTTGAGTGTGTAGTTGCTGCCTGGAGTCAAACAGGTTGTGGTTGTCCATATAATCATAGCACAGTTATCGTTGTTTGGGCATAGACGGGTTACGACAATGTCAATCTTGCCAAAGCTATGTATTCTCGTCTAATATGACCAATACTGGTACTTAGTTCGCGAAAGGCCTAAGTGTGTAGTCGCTGCCTGGAGTCAGACAAGTTGTGGTTATCCATATAATCACAGCACAATTGTCGTTGTCTGGGCTTAGACAGGCTGCGACAGTCCCTATTAAGCTTAGTATCTTGCCTCTACCTAGGATTCAGACAGGCCGTGGTAGCCATCCATACAATACATTATGAGGCCATGATTGTATCCTAATTAGGCCACGACCACGTACCCCTCCAACAACAATACATACTCTTCCATATATTTATCCATGTCAGCATGTACTCGCCAATTGTCCTACTTCTAGAAGGATTCCCTACTTACCCCACTTATCCACATGTCACGTGCTCTGTGCACGTGACACCTCTTTTTGACTTTTATAAATAAAATTGCTCACATTATAATTATCAGGATAGGATTTAGCAGCGAAGCCCTGCCTAAATCTCTACACATTCTCTCTTTAAAAGATCCCAGGCCTCCTGGGCTACATCAGTCTTCAACCCTCTATAGACTTGCTCTACAAGATGCATCTCGGGATGCACAGAACTATATTTCTCATGTATCAATCTCTCTCTCTCTCTCTCTCTCTCTCTCTCTCTCTCTTGTAAGCCTCTAATGGTACTCAAATCTTGTATTAATGATTTTATATAATGAGAGCAAGGCACCAAAGTGGACGTACACTCATTTTGTAGCCAAACCACCCTATATCTTATGTTATTTATCTTTATTTACTTTATTTATTCTTTTGCACTTGATATGATGGTTGAGAATGCCCTAAATATGATTTCTCGCATCATCATTTCGGCACCATCTGAAAGAAGAGATGTTGGTATTCTAAGATGAAAATTAATGTTGTAGAAACAATCAGAATTAAAGACAAAATTGATGTCGCATAACTATTTGAAGATATACATTTTGCAATAGCTATTAGAGAATTGTGTGCTGGGTAATATCCGCGCTTTTAAAGTGATCGCAAAGTCACTATATTAGAAAAAAAATATGATCGTCGTCAATTGACACCTCAGTCTCAATTCTTTCCTTATGCCTCTTAATGGGAATCAAACCTGTATGAACCGTTGACAAGTGGTTTGTAAAGTCCGTATGTATAATTAAACTGGAAAGTAAACTCTGCAGTAGGAAAATGATTGGAAAAAAAGACAGAAAGGACGCATCTATGTTATACCTTCTTTAGGTGGGAGGCCCCATTTTCGCATCACCCTAAACTCTCTTTCTCTCTTTCATTTTCTTCTAGATGGATCTCCCAGTTTTACTTAGAGATGAAAATTAATTTTCCCTTCCAGTTTTTAACACGGGAGGGTCTTCCCCTTATTAAGTATCTACTGCCACTTCGTAGGCCCATGTAGAAGTACCAGAGGTTATCCACAGAATTTTCTTTTGGTCTGTAAAGTCAAAGAATTTCGCAGATGTAATGTCTCGGTTGAAGTTCTTCTAGACAGCTAGCATGATAAGGATGACCCTCTAGCCATTGGGATTAACTTAGGGTGGGTCCAAGTTCACAGCACATAGAATTCTTCTAACGGAAACTGGGACAGGTAGCCCCAAGAGGAAAGCATGAAGGGGAATGCAGACCCTATTATTAAGGACTGTGGAGCATGACCTCTTCTCCACAGACAATAATGTGAAAATTATTCCCTCTGGGAACTCTCAAGCTTCAGCCAATGCAGTCATCCACTCCTCATTCATAATACAAGGTGGTGGAGTATCGCAGTCTCTGTTTTAGACTCCTGGCCGCGTCTAGAAGTGATGACTTCATTATTTCTTATCTTCGCAACCACGACTGACATATGAGTTGTTGCTGCAGCATACACTTCTACAGGGGGATGGTTGCTGGAGCAAGTGTTTTCCTTTATAGTGTCTGTAATCTCCTTGTGATCCCTACAGTTAGAAGAGTCTGTGGAATCGGAATCTACTTGGACGCAGTTTGGGTAGTCCTTAAGCCTACAGGGCCCACTAGTCCTCAAGAGTTTTATGTGAATAACTGCAGGAGGAGGAACACTAGAGTGTCTCTTCCAGAAGTCATCCAAATACTCCCAAGTATTCCAATGCATAAGGCCGCGATAAGAAACTATAAAAATAGAAGGACTCCGTTGTTAGGTGTTGCAGCCATCATGATCAAAAAATAAGGTAAAGGACATAATCATGGTCACGACAATTTGTGAATAAATAGAAAACATAATAAAAAATTTACAAGTTTTCAGTTCAAGGAAAAGCCCACAACTAGTTAATTCAAGTTTCATGTGAAAAAAAGGAAAAATTGAGATTCCATCATAGGAAGGTGTAGTTTAAAACACAAGCCGCAACCAGTCAATCTAAAAATCCTAAACGGTCGCGACAAGGGGGGGGGTTAAGACCTTAGGACTAAGGTGGAAGTTAAAATTTAGGCCGCAACTAATTAATTCAAGTTCCCTAAGAAGCCGCAGCCAGCGGGGATAAATAGGTAAATAGTTTGGTTTTCAAATTTCTAAGATCAAAAGATAAAACCTTGGGGTTTAGGCTAAGAACGCCAAGAATAGCCTATTGGTGTTCTTGGCTAAAAATTAAATCCAAAATGGGGGCTAGGCAAGAAATCTAAACCCAAAAACTCAATACATATAAAATCAACCCATTTCTAATCACACAAACCTAGAATTATGTGCTAAACACAAAAAATCCCTATAAAGCCAAAAAAAAATACCCAAAACCCTAGCCAAATAGTTACCCTAACAAATTACACAAATCATAGCAAGCATCGGTTTATAGAAATTCAAGGCAGAAAAGACATGGGTTTTAATGGTGTATTTTTAAAGTAATCGATTCATACCTAAGGCTCTAAGTAGATAAAAGTTGAGGAAGATAACAAATTCAAAAATACAACGCATTTCAAGCATAAAAAGAAGTAAAAATTCATATGTATAAGAGATTAGGGTTGAGAAAAAGGAAAACCAACCTAGAAAAGTAGGAATCGAATGAAGAAGCGGATTTTCTGCCACAAGTCACCTCAAAACTACCAAGGGAACACCACGAACTGTCGTAAGAACTGCCGTAAAAAGTTGGAACAAATCGTCAAAAATCGCCTACATAAAATGCTTTCAATTATGTTTGAAGGTAATGAGGCCACGAAAAGCTATCATTTATGTAAGAGGGCACTAGAAGGTGAAACATCACAATCTATTTGGCCAAGGGAGGCATCTGCATTCCAGGCAAAGGAATAGTTAAAACTACAAGAAATGACATCATGGCACATGGGCATAGAACACAGTCACAATACCAACTCGCAACCTCTTGGCACTGAGGCTTGAGGGCTTATTGATATGCCCAATACTTGTACTTTGGCCATAGAAGGCCTAAGTGTGTAATCATTTCCTGGAGTCAAGAAGGTTGTAACTTTCCATATAATCACAGCACAATTGTCCCTACCTGATGCTCAGACAGGCTGTTACAGTCCCTATTAAGCCTAGTATTTTACCACTGCCTGGGACTCAGACAGGTTGCGTCGATCATCCATACAATACGTTATGAGGCCACGACTGTATCCTAAGCAGGCCACGACCACATACCCCTCCAGTAGTACATATTCTTCCGCAGACTTAGCCACGTCAGCATGTACTCGCCAGTTGTCCTACTTCTAAAAGGATTCCCTACTTACCCCACGTATCCACATATCGCGTACTACGCGCACATGACACCTCTTTTTTACTTCTATAAATAGAAGTGCTCACCTCACAATTACCAAGACAAGATTTGTGACCGAAGCCCTGCCCAAATCTCTACACATTCTCTCTCTAGAAGCTTCCAGACCTCCTAGGCTACTTCAGTCCACTTCCCTATACAAACTTGCTCTATAGGACGCATCCCACGATGCACAGAACTATATTTATCATGTATTCATCTCTCTCTCTCTCTCTCTCTCTCTCTCTCTCTCTTGTACACCTCAAATGGCACATCAATCTTATATTAATGATTCTATATAATGAGAGCAAGGCACTAAAGTGGACGTAGGATCATTTTATAGACAAACCACTCTATATCTTGTGTTATTTCCATATATTTACTTTATTTATGACTTTACATTTGATATGATGGTTGAGAATGACCTAAGTATGATTTATCGCATCATGATCGTGCTCGAAAGGTAAAAAAATATCATCTCATTGTTGTATTTTCAAAAGATGACTTTTCAGGAGTACTTTGCACTCATGATGACTCTCTGGTCATCACCATAGTGGTGCTTGAAAGTCGAGTAACGAGGATTCTAGTAGACAATGGCAGTTATGCAGATATTTTGTTTTATAGTTATTTTAAGAAGTTAAGGTTGGAGGTTAGGAAATTGGAGGCGTACCACATACCTCTTATTGGTTTGGGGGGGAGAAGGTGTTCCCCTTAGGAATAATAGATATTGAGGTTGTCATCAACGCATGTCTCCATTGCCGAACAGAGACAATATGTTTTTTCTTTTTGGACGGGAACATTTATTTGGCCTACAATATTATATTCACCAGGATAGGTCTAAAGAAATTTAAAGTCGTACCTTCTACTGTCCATCAATGCATGAAATTCCCTACACACTATGGATTTTTTATGGTGAAGGGTAACCAAGTAGAAGTAGGTGAATACTACCACACCTCCATTGAGAAGGAAGAGAAGAAGAAGTTGACCACTACTTATCAGATTGAGACTTTAGATTCTGAAGATGAAGATAAGATGGTCCCGGGCGAGGTAGTGGACCAAGTTAAATCGGTGATTCTGGATGACGAGCACTGGAAAGGCCTATTCAGATTATTCATCGTTAGATCAGGGCTTCGAGAGAGAATTTGTTGATTTTCTGAGGCATCGAAAGAGTGTTTGCATGGAGTCACAAAGATATGTTTAGGATATATCCAGAATTCCTTTGCCACGAGTTCAATATAATGAAGGATGAGAAGCCTATCAAACAGAAGGGTCAATTAGTAAGCCAAAACAAGAACATGGCCATTCAAGAGGAGGTTGACAAACTGAGAAAGGAAGATTTTATAGAGGATGTTAAATACCCAAAATGGCTGGCAAACGTTGTTATGGTTTTGAAAAAGAATGGTAAGTGGCACATGTGCATTAACTTCATCAACCTTAACAGAGTTTACCCCAAGGACCCTTAATCTTTATCTTGGATTGATTAGCTAGTTAACGCCACTATTGGGCATGAGCTACTCCATTTTATGAATTACTACTCAGGATATAACCACATTAGGATAAATCCTAAAGACAGGGAGAGGAACTCATTCATCACTAGCTAAGGTACTTACTAATGTTATGCCGTTCGGGCTAAATAACGTTAAAGCAATATATCATAGGTTGGTAAATGAAGTCTTAAAGGACTATATCAGAAAATTCATGAAAGTATACATGGATGATATGCTAACAAAGATCAAGAAGGCAGCTAATCGCGTCAGCGGCCTTGGTAAAACGTTTGACCAATTGGGGAAGTATATAATGAAGTTGAATCCAATAAAGTGAATCTTAGCTATTCAAAAAAGAAAATTCCTAGGTTTCATCGCTAAACAAAGGGGCATAGAGGTCAGCCCTGATAAGATCCAGGCATTAGTCAGCATACAGCCTCTGAAGAATAAAAAGAAGATCCAAAGGTTGATGATACAAGTAGAAGCGTTGAACCATTTCATATTAAGAGCCACTGATATTTGTCTTCCATTTTTTAAGGTGATGAAAGTTTTTTGAGTGGAATAACGAGTGTGAAATAACCTTTTTGGAATTAAAAAAAGTACTTGGTATCCATGCCTATACTGTCAAGGCCAGCTCTAGGAGAGAAGCTTTATTTATACTTGCGATATCAGAGTCAGCAGTTAGTTTGGCGTTCGTCCAATTAGAAGCTGGAGTCCATAATCCCGTCTACTATACTAGCAAGACATATCGTGGAGCTGAAATTCAGTTTCTAGGCTGGAGAAGTTGGCATTTACTTTGATTGAAGCTTCTCGCTGAATGAAGCTGTATTTTAAAACACATACAATTATCGATTATACAAACATTCCTCTAGGACAAGGCATTCATTAACCTGAAAAGTCATGCAGACCGATGGCTAGGGTTGTAGAACAAGGAGAGTATGACATACTATATGAACCCGAAATAATAATGAAAGGTCGGGCAGTGGGTGACTTTATAGCAACATTTACTTATGAGGAGAAGACTTTTGAGCAGACTTCTATAGAAGAGAGCTCAGTATCAAACATAGCATAGAAGACTTCTATAGAAAAGAGCTCGGCACTAAATCCAAACGAGCATACTTCTATAAAAAAAAGCTCAAAAACAAAGTCAGCTGACCAGATGAATAATAGACTAGCGTCATAGGCTAGGTAAGAAAGAAGGACCCATGATTTGGAGAAGATGAAAAAGTTATTCAAATATGGATGTTTTGTCGAAGGAAATTTTAAAGATGAACCACCCGTATGGAAACTAATATTAGACGTTTCATCATGTCCCCATAGCAGTAAAGCATGACTAATCATCCATACACCAAGTCCTAGGCATTTATGAAGCCAAAGATGAGTCCATGGAGAAGTATTTAGTGAAGGTGAAAACACTAGTGATAAGGTTATCGCCCATATAGATGGTCAAAATCCCAAGAGCCAATAATACCTAAGCAGATGCACTTACTCATCTAGCATTAACTACTTGAACTGAACTTCGGAGAACAATATCAGCTGAAACTTTATCATAACGCAAAATTAAAGAAGAATGTGTGATGATAATGGATTTAGATTTAGGGCCATCTTGGATGGATACCATTAGTGCATACTTGGAAACCGACACAGTGCTAGAAAATATGAAAAAGGCAGGGAGACTTTGATATAAAGCAGTAAGATACGTGATTGAAGGAGGGAAACTATTTAGATGAGTATTTATTATGTTAATGCTCAGATGTTTTCATTCCACTGAAGTCCATGATCTATCCAAAAAATTCCATGGAGGCTCATGTGGTGCCCACTCGATAGGAAGGTTATTGGTGAAAAAAGTCGCTACGCAAGGATACTATTGGCCTACAACGAAAAAAGGTTGTGCCAACTATGCAAAGAAGTGTGATAAGTGACAGAGTTATGTCATGATACATAAGAGACAAGGGTTTGCATTGGCTTTGATCGCATTACCTTGGATTGTCGCAGTCGATTATTTTACTAAATGGGTGCAAGCAGAGCCGCTGGTAGAGATGACACACAAGAAAGTGTTCCATTTTAAACGGATGAACATCGTTTATCGATATGGTATGTTGTATGCATTCATCATAGAACACTGTACGTAGTTTGACAATAGTGAGTTTGAGGATTATTGTATACTTTAAAAAATTAAAAAATCACCCATTATGCAATGGGCAGACAGAAGTCACAAATAAGACCCTTTTGGACTAAATGAATAAAATACTTGACAATGCCAAGGGGAACTGGATTAATGAATTTCAAAGCGTACTCTGGGCCTACCGAACCATTCTAAGGACTACGACAGACGATACCCCATTTATGTTGGCATTTTCCACAAAGATGGTGATGCCAACGGAGATCGGATTACCCAGTTACTGAGTACATAATTTTTAATTGTCAAATATTGACTTAACGATAAGACTTGAATTGGATTTAGCAGACGAAGTCAGGGAGCACGTGGAACTTTGGGTATCATCTTACCAATAACATCTTGCTCAGTTTTATAATAAAAGGGTAGAATCATCCACCTTAAAAAAAGGGTACTATGTGCTCAAGAAGGTTGTCTAAAAAGGGAATAAGTTGGTACCAAATTGGCATGGCCCATATAAAAATTTTAATGTCATGCGACCTAGGACTGATCAAATCAAAACCTTAAAAGGTGAATAGTTCAAAAATCCATAGAATGCGGAGCACTTGAGGAATTATTACCAGTAATGAAGAGCAAATTATAGTTAGGAATAATAAAACACCACATAAAGTGTTTTTATTTCCTTCTAATCAATTTTCAAATATAAATGAGAATTAGAATTTCTTCCTTTACATATGCATGTATCGTCAGTGTAAGAGATGTGCAAGAATCCCAGATCGAATACATCTCAGATTCGAGCATATCAAAATGCACGGTCAAAATTATACTTCATGTATGGCCTCGTCTTTGGACAGGTAGATATCAATAAGTTTAACCAAATATGGGCAATTCATTGCAGTCATATGAACTATAATATCCAACCTTAACTGGCTAACACATTGATATATCCTAGTACATTTGGTCAACTCCGATAACCAATGCTGACTCATTGTCAAAACAATAAGATCTATCCATATGACCAGTATATCCTAAGTCCGGACAACTTAGGCTTATCCAAAAATGGTAGCTAGTAAGACAGATTGGGCTGACAAGAACCGATAACATGATCGTAAAACTAAATTACTGGCAGGACTATCTTAACGCTAAAAAGCTAGTAGGTTGACATGGCATGGGTACAAGATCCCACCATGAGTCCATAAGACTAGAATTGACTAGGAGATCAACCAGATCCAACCACATTTACTTGTCAAAAATATTTTTTCACAAACATTTAACTACAAATGGTGGCTAAAAACATAACCGAGAAAAATAACTGGCAGAAAGTCAAAACACATACAAGCTTGTAGAAAAGAAAAGAAATTGCATTTGATCCTAAAGTTAAGTAAGCATAAATGTAAATGTTCATTAATAAATACTTAAGGGAGAATACAAAAGGCTTCATAAGGACATAAATTCAGGAGTCCTAAACCACAGGAGCATTTTCAGTTCCTGGGGAAACTTGAGGAGTTTGGTCAGTATCTAAATTGACTTGAGGAATAGTGGAACCAAATGTATCAGCCATAACAGTGTTTTGAGCAACTTTTGGAGCTATAGGAAGAGTAGTCTCTCTAGTAATAGTGTGGTCAGCTTCACCGATCTTGTTATCATTAGCAGTAAAATCATCCACCTCCAGCAGGTACTCTACTGCCAAGGTTATGGTTTCCACATCATCACCCTTCCATTTTCCCACAACATTTACAATATCAGGGTGATGCTTTATAATCCTCTTTATGAGTTACTCATAGCTATCAAGAAAGAACTTTACGGTTTCTACATTGTAATCGGGGGACATTTTGAACTTGGAGACTCCAGCATCCTCCACCTTGATTAAATCATCATTAGCTTTAATAAGATCCTGATTGACTCTAATAAGCTCCTAAACGTCCGTATTAAGATCCTGCTTAGACATAGTGAGCTCCACATTGGCTTTTTTAAGTGCCTAGTCGAATCTTTGAAATTTAATGGCATCAGTACTACCGTAATCCTTTAAATTTTTACTCTCCTCTCTTTCTTTGATGCGGGATATCATTTTTTTACCAATTATTCAACTCTCTCTTGAAGTTCGCCACAAATTTTATACAGCTCATTGGCAGACTGCTTCATCTCTTTCTTCAGTTGGGTATTCTACTGAGTGAGCCCTTTGATAGTCTTTCCCTGATCTTAATAGGCATGATGGTTGGTCATGACTTGCTCTCTAGAGGTAATGAAAACTATTTCACACTAAAATAAAAGACAAAGGGATTAAAAAGTAACAAAGTATTTAGCAGAGGCAGACGAGCATAAATTTAGCAAACTTACCATTGATAGACGATGTTGAACTAATATCCATAGTAATATCACCTCAGAAATTCGAAGTCTTTACTATGCCCATGGTATCCCAGTAAGTCTGTAGCATTATTCGTATGATGGGAGATGGAGTTTGGGTCATTCATTAGGTCCTCGGACGTGACGGGATTATTAGGATCAAACTTGAAATACTCCACCATTCCATAATGCGAGGATGAACCAGGACCATAAATAAGTAGACGAGAAGGGCACCCACCTATTTGCACCATCTCCACAGTAGACCTAGTTGGCCTCGCCTCACTCACCCTTGAGACTTTGTGATCACCTTGGGTAGTCGGGGCCTTGAGGGGCCTTTTATCACCAGTAATAGGAAGATCAAAAGGCATGGGAGCCTTCCATTTGGACTTAGACCGGTGTAGACACCCCATTCTGTTAATCCTTAAACTCTCCTTAGGTCCCTAGCACCTCCCTTCATCACTACAAACCCAGGTCATACCTCGAGTACTGACCTAGAAGCCATCGGTCACTCCCAGGCTTCGTTTGACCAAAAAGTCAAATTCTTCAGCTCGACCAAGACTAAATGAATCTTCAAAGGTCACTGAATCCCTTTCTAATGGTTCGTCCCATGCGCGAGTCTGACTTACGGTACGGACGAACGATTCGTTTTACTCCGAGAGGTCACCAAATGCATCCAGGGCCCGGTTGACCAAAGTCAACTCCCCTAACCTGGTCAAACTCTTTGAAATGTTAAAGTACATCTCCTAAACTTTCGAACGGTCCGCCCCATGCGTGATTCGGACTTACCATACGGATGAACGATCTATTTGTGTCCGATGATTCCTCGTCCAATGGACCGAAGAGCGCTTCCGAGCCACATTTGACCCAAAGTCAACTCTCGAACCCGGGAGAGATCTAAGGACTTTCGAAGGTCTCTGAATTACCTTTCCAATGATCCACCCCGTGCACGATTCGGATCAACGATTCGCACTCTGCGGTCAATTTTTCGAAAAGGCCAGAAAGACACTGCCAAACGACAGGTCCCAGACCCTGCCTATCGACAGTGTGCCTAAACACACCTGCCGATTGGCAGGACCAGGGCTATGCGAATCAGTAATTCCCTGGGCCTATAAAAAGGAGGTCATGTCCTCATTTCAAAGGGGAGCCTAGATCTGAAACATATCACTCTCAGCAAATCCAGAAAACCTCTCTCGAAGTCAGCGTGATTTCCACATCCAAAACCCTTTCCAACTTTCAATTCTCATCATCCTTTATATCAAACTTGGTTAATTCACTACCCTCCATCATCATCCAAGTGCAAGGGCTGCTTTTGAGTCTTCAAGATTAAGCTCAAGATCTTCAAGAAGGTCCAATTCTCTCAATTCTCTCCTTAAATTCCCAAAAATTCATAATAACTTGTTTTATTACTTAGCACTTTTATTCTCCCATCTCACATATCCTAATATACTTTTTATTTAGTATTATTGTACATCTCTTATTTTCATATAAATAAAAAAATAAGAACTCATAAATTCCAAACGGGAATTCTTACATTTTTCTTACACTACTCTCACAACTAAAACACTTTTTCAACACACATACAAATAAGAGAATCCCCCGATTGAATTTATGGGATAAACCCCACCCCTCGTTTTGCATACAAACTACGTGGACTTTGATGCCTCTATAGGCTACGTAGGCATCTCGGGGTAAAACTCGAGACTCGAGTCCTATTTTTTACTCTTTTTCCCATTTTCTATTTTCTCTAAATTCAATCCTCTTAGATTATATATATACTTATTCTCAGTGGCGTATTACTACACATACGTTATCGTTCCATTATAATGGTCAATGCATGGATGATCGGACAAATCCTATTTTCTAATATTATCTTTACATTCCTACGGATGACTCGCTTTATCTCTTCCATGGTACAAGTCTATGACTGCTATCTCCACTACATATACACATGCACACATATCACAGGGAAAATAAAGGAAAATAGCAAAAATCCATGAGAGACCGTAAGGGCAAAATGAGTGCCTAACACCTTCCCATTTCGCAACTTAGCCTCCGAACACTTTTCGAATCATTTTGGTTTCATATGCATCAGTATGTCTTTGGATGTTGTCCTTCGGGATGGCTCCCTTTCTTTTGTCCATTTTGAGTCAAATAGACTGGCGACTCCATCTCTCTACATTTTTCACCTCATCAATGACGTCGGCCGAAGTGCTCCCGAGAGGGACGCGCGGGACCTAGGATCCTTACGCTCCTGCCCGCTGTGAGGATCAAGGATGGCCATAATGGCGACTCTGCTGGGGATATTATTTTGAGGGCTAGACTCTATTTACATGGGTCTTATGTTTATGGTTTCCCCCATTTTTGCTTGTTCCCCTTTTTCATGCGTATCCCATGCTTATGCTCCTATTCACACACTTGTAGAAAATTCTCCATGTACACTTCACACCACGTGCACCTAAGATCACATATATTCTCATGTTGCACACATCACCCATACTTGGTATACCATTTGTACTTGTACTTTGCTCCTTGTTTGGCATGATCAGAAAAGACATTCTCAGAAGATACTAATAAAAAAATCATGCATGATTCACACGACATCACCAAAGAGCATTGTGATTGACCAAATTTTATCCAGTAACTGGAGGGTCACTTCATGATGGGCGTTGGTCCGGCAGGGCACAGTTAGACTAAGAGCTATGACTCTCACCTTCCCTTGGCTAAGTACCTTCGACATATATCGAACGGTTCCCCCGCATCGTATCGCTTGATCGAAGTCATGACGGGAGGTATATCGCAGGTAACTCGTTCACGTATGCCGAGTATATAGAATTCTCTCTCACACGTACCGTCCCCACAAGGTATATGGTGAGGCAGTTCACGTACACTCAGTTATATCAAATGGCTTGTCCACACGTACCGATTGCCCTCAAGAGTAACATGTATATCCTGGAAGTCACGCCAAATGGGGGAACCCTTTTCGATTCACCCATCCAACTGCATACCCTCATATAGGTGTCAAGCCTAGGATACACATATAAGATTGTCGGTTTTAACTCGAAACTCTGTTGAAATTTCGGGTCAGCCTACCGCTCGAATTTTCGCGCATTTTAAAAATGGGTCCCTTTCCGTGAGCCTGGTCAGAAGTCTAGCCATAGCTTTGCATATATTACAAACCTAATTTTTCCATGCTCGGGTCCCGTCTGACATTTCATTTTGCATTTAGGAGAATTTAATACAAGTGAGAACATAATAATCTTGCTGAGACTGTCTCCCAAAAAGATTTTTTTTTCTTTCCTTTTCTTTATCAAAAATCCAAAAACATTTCTCCCCTATTTATCAAAAATCCAAAAACATTTCTCCTCTCTTTATCAAAAAGCCAAAAATATTTTGTCTTCCAATCACAAAAAAAATGTCAAAAATATTTTCATCATTTTTCTCAAAAAAATAAAACCCATTTTTCGCCTTCTCGGGTCGATCGCAAGCCCTTGGTCTGGCTCCTTATTGGCTTCGGTCTTCAGTTAAATCACCTCGGAGTTTCGTCCGTTCCCCTTCTACTTCTTTCGAGTCTGGTATACATCCACCTTCCATGGAGAACACAGATCAAGTACCCGTTGTGCAGTCGGATCTGACGACGGTTTTGTCTCAGCTCGTGTCCAAGATTGATAACCTCCAAACTGAGGTCCGAAAGATGCAACAAAACTAGGTTCCCATTCCTTAAGAGCTCTAGGCCCTATTCCCTTGTTCTATGGATCCACCCGAGCCTATCTGGGTTCCCTAAGAGTATGAGTCCGCTCCACTTGCCCCTCTTGCTAATGGGTGGCCGCCTGCCCAGCTTTCAATGTCGAACCTTGCCCAGCACGGGGCCAACTTGCCTATGATCATTGATCCGAAAGAGGAGGAGTTGAAAAAGGTCAAAGAAGACCTCAAGATGCTCACTAAGAAGTTTGACCAATTCAGAATCTCTAGGAATTACATGGACTACACCCATATGTCTCCTTATCCTAAAGTGAGGTTACCCGAGAAGTTTAAGATGCCAAATACCGAGAAATTCGGAGGAAGTGGACCCCCGATTGTTCATCTCCGTAATTATCACCGTTCCATGACTCTATTAGGGGCTTCTGAAGAAGTGATGGCCCAATTATTTCAGCAAACTCTGAAGGATAGCACCCTCCGATGGTTTTTGTCTCTCGAAGAGTCTAAAATTTTTAGTTGGGAGGATGTAGCCTGAGAAATTATGTCACAGTACAAATACAATGAAGAGGTTGAGGTCACTCGTCGTGATTTAGAGATCCTCAAATAGAACTCTGGAGAATCAGTCAGTAACTTCATAGCTCGATGGAGGGAAAAATCAGCAACCATGACCAATCAGCCTTCCAAGGAACAACAAGTCACCATAGTGAAGAATAATTTCTTACCCCATGTTCGAGCAACCATGGGAGGACAATACTATCCCCACTTTAGAGCTCTCAGAGAAGAAGGAGTAGAAATCGAGGAAGGTCTTGCTAAAACAGATGTCGAACCTAAGAAGGTGTTCGAACAGTTCACCCCCAGGAAATATGATAACCCTGTCAGTTCTACAGTCTCAACAATCAACAACATCTCTCAACCAACCACCTTATGGGCACCAGAAAGCCATCCTATCCCAGTCCGAAAAGAATACACCGAGCTCCATGCTCCCCTCTCTAAACTTTATTAAGCCTTATTGAGCTGAAACCTTATCAAACCCTTGGATTCCCTTCCTTTACTAAATCCGCTCCCAAGAAACTTCAAGGCAGATGCCCATTGCGCCTTCACCAAACACCTGGCCATACCATCGACTAGTGCTTTCACCTTTGAAACGTTATCCAATGTCTGATTGATCAGGGTGCCATTACCCCACCAGTTAATCCTAAGCCAAACACTACTCACAATCCGCTCCCAAATCATACCAATGCTATCTTCCTAGAAATGAACCAAAGATTTGACCCCTCAACTCAAATCACACCCATACATTCTCCCAAACCTCTCCAAACCTGCCCATATTTTCTCCTACACCCTGCTAGCCTCACTGATCAGGCACCGTCACTCCTTACCAGAGCATGCATCGTTGTCCATACCCATTCTAAAAATGGAAGTATGTAATTATCAGAAGTCTTAAACCAACTCCTAAAGTTCGGGCTGAAATTTCTCTCACGGATGATCATTGATTGCCAGAGATTCAGTACGTTATTCTTAGAAGCACAAAAATGGACTCGAGAGTTAGACATTTGGGTAGTACCAACCAATGAAGTCAACTTAGATGATGTTGTCCAGGTTATAGTAGAGATATTCAGGAGAACCAATGATATTTGTAGTATGACTGAGTTACTTGATACTCTGAAGTTAAAAGGATGCCTGGTCCCTTCACCCTTACATATCCCCATAGAATGGGAAGACCTGTATGAAGAAGCCATTGAAGTTATGGAATGCATTGACTTTACATGGAAAGACAGAATTATTACCACTGGATGGGGGGAAGAATTCAGAGATTCGAATGAAGAAGAAGATTTCAAGAAAACTGGCCCGATAGCCGACATATGTGGGATGATATCATTTGAAGAACTTATCGGAGAAATAAATAAGGTGGCGGAACAATTCGAGGTTGATGATAAAATGGGATTCGTGTTCTTCCCTTCTTCAGTAGATTACATGGCCAGATCAGGGAGGCATTACCAGATTCTAAGCTCACTACCATCCAAAGACAAATGGAAGGGAGTTGAAAACCTTCCTATGTCAGAAATGACCATCGAGGAAAGCAAGATACTCAATCAACTAAAGAAAACTCAAGTTAACATCACTCTATGGGGGATTTTAATGTCTTCTCAGCTGCACAGAAATGATTTGATCAAGTTTCTCACTCGACCCACAGTTCCTCCCTTTACCATATCAGAAGAAGCAGTAAATTTGGTCGGATCCTTGACCTCTACCCGAATGCTATCCTTTTCCGAAGAAAAAATCCCCAAGATTGGGTCAAACCACAATCATGCACTCAATATCTCCATCGAAGTTTTGGGGAGGGTTGTACCACTCTCTCTTGTCGATAATGGATTCGCCTTGATTGTTTGACCACTAAGAACCTTCAGATGTTTAGGCCAGAAAGAAAGCGACCTCGCTCCAACCTCCACTGTTGTACGTGACTATGATAGTACCCGTCGGGAGGTGATGGGATCCATAAAGCTTGTAATAGGGGTTGTCCCTATAAACCCTGTCGTCGAATTCCAAGTTATTAACATCGCAGCTTGTTTCAATCTGTTACTAGGATGACCTTGGCTCCATAATATCAAGGGTGTATCTTCCTCAATCCATCAGAAATTAAAGTTCTTCGCCAATGGACGAGTCATCACCATTTTGGGCGACGACGATAATGATAAGGGTGCATGTACCAGCAGTCCGATTCTTGAGATACAGCACGGGTCAAATGATATGCTCCTATCAGGATTCTGAGTTAAACCACTTCTACTCCCGGCAGGGGATGAATTCAAAGAAAGGGTTTATCCATAATACGACACTCATGGCAATGTCAATGTGATTCAAATATTTGGAAACATGCATTTCATGCCCGTACTGGGGCCAGGACAAAGACATCAAGGTATACTTGATCCGATTGAACAGAAGAAAGCTTTCCCTCCTTGTGGTTTGGGGTATCCGCCATCAGAATAAGAGCTCAGAATGATCCGCTAGTCTCGACCAAAGAGAGGACTAGACTGCATCCACACTATCCTAAGTGACTCCTTGAATGGACGATTCATCAAGGAGGGCGACGACTTCCCCTTTTGCGGTTTTCTGGAACCATGATATGACCATACAAATAAGAAGATAAAGCCTGGAATGGAGATCTTTTTCCACGACAGCTACCCATGGGCCGAGAGTTCCTAACACCATGTACAACTGCTCATCAAAGATACTGAAGATTTTGAGGAAGGTGACTCTGAGGACTCATTTAACTTGAAAACACTGGGGATGACACTCTGCATGGTTCACTTAAGCACTACATCACTGGATCCATCCCACCTATTTAAAGCTACTGATGCACCTCTCCTCAACTGGCATGATGCGCCAGTTCTACCTGTTGAAATCCCCGTAATCCTAATGTTTACCCTATTTCTTCTTCTGTTGTCTATCCTCGCTCAAATGTAATCGAGTCCTCCTTTGATGAGGTTCTCAATGCTGTTTTTCCTATTAATGAAATAAATGAAGATTTTGAGTATCTTGTTGTGCCTTACATTAACTGTTTGGATTCTAATCAAACTTTTGATGATGATGATTTTGCAAATGAACAATTCTTAACTGATCTAAATAAGGTTAATAATAAATAACATAACCGCATTCAAGTTAATGAAGAAGAGACTGTTGTTATTAACCTCGGTTCTAATAGCCATCAACGTGAGATTAGGATAGGGGCTACCCTTGAAAAGCATGAGCATGCACAACTCGAAGAATTGCTAAACGAATTTTTAGATGTCTTCGCATGTTCCTATGACAATATGCCCGACATTGATCTTGAAATTGCTCAACATGAGATCCCCACTCTTCCAGATTACAAGTCGGTCAAACAAAAGTTGAGAAAACTCTGCACCGAATGGCCGCTCAAGGTCAAAGAAGAGGTGGTTAAACAGTTGAACGTAGGCTTCATTCGTGTAATCGAATATCCCACGTGGCTAGCTAACATAGTGCATGTGCCAAAATTAGGGAGGAAGGTTCGGATGTGTATAGACTATCGGGACTTGAACAAAGCCTCTCCGAAGGTTGATTATCTGCTACCCAATATCGACATGATCGTGGACAACACAGCCAGTCATGCTCTTAAGTCATTCGTCGATGGGTTTTTCGGATACAACCAAATCAAAATACACCCAGACCACCAAGAAAAAACCGCGTTCATCACCCCATGGGGGACCTTTTGCTACACTGTCATGCCATTTAGTCTCAAGAACGTTGGGGCTACATACCAGAGGGCTGCCACAACCATCCTGCACGATCTAATTCATAAAGAAGTTGATGTCTATGTAGATGATATGATTATTAAATCCAAGATATGAGAAGTTCATGTTCCCGTTCTCCAAAAGTTCTTTGAACGACTACAACAGTATCAGATGAAACTCAATCTGTAGAAATGCGTCTTCGGCATTACAAAGGGAAAACTCTTAGGATTCATGGTCAGTGAGAAAGGGATAAAAGCAGATCCTTCCAAGCTGAAAGCCATACTTGAGATGCCACCTCCCCGAATAGAGAAAGAAATCTGAGGTTTCCTTGGGAAATTTTAATACATCAGCAGGTTAACTTCCATCTGTAAACCTATCTTTAAACTCCTTCGAAAGGATTCAACTAAGGTTTGGAACGAGGCCTGCTAAGAAGCTTTTGACCGAATCAAACAATATCTGACCCAACCCTCGGTACTCATGCCACTACAGCCTGGTCTCCCCTTACTCCTATACCTAACCATGATCGACACTATAGTTGGGGCTTTGCTAGCCCAATACCTTGAAGATTCCTGCAAAGAAAGAGCCATCTATTATGCCAGTCGCAAATTGGTCGGGTACGAGGTCACCTACACTGCTTTGGAAAAGGCATGTGTCGCACTTGTCTGGGTCACCCAAAATTTACGGCACTACATGCTCGCTTTCCCCATCAAACTTGTATCTCGAGTGGATCCCATAAAATACCTGCTTGAGAAACCCGCCTTGTCCAACCGAATGGCCCAATGGTTGATGCTCCTACCCGAGTTTGATATCGTGTACGTCACGCAGAAAGTCATAAAAGGAAGAGCCATCTCTGACTACCTCGCTGATTACCCCATGGATGAAGACGATGTCTGGATATCTGAATTCCCAAATGAAAACATCCTCTCCACTGCCCAGGACTTTTTACGATGGTAAATGTTCTTTAATGGTGCTGCCAATAAAAAGGGATATGACAATGGGATACTTCTGATAGCCCAGATGACTCCCACACTCCCATCGCCATCAAATTGGATTTCTCGTGTACCAACAACATGACTGAATATGAGGCATGCACGGTAGGCCTCAAAGTTGCTCTCAAGAAAGGTATTCAATGCCTAGACATCTATGGGGATTCCACACTCATCATCGATCAAGTGCTCAGAAAATGGAGATTTAAGGACGAGAATTTCTAACCCTTCTATGCCCACTTGAAAGAACTAGACGCCTAATTCCAAGACATCACCTTCCATTACCTACCTCGAGCAAAGAATAACCTAGTCGATGCCCTTGCTACCTTGGCCTCCATGGTCTATATGCCCGAAGGAATAATAATGACCCCCTTCCTTGTTCAAAAGTAAAACAAACCAACCCACTTCTACCACATTGACCTCGTCACCATAAAAGATCTCGAGCTAGCCAATTGTTGGTATTATGATATATGGCACCTCCTAAAGCATGGTAGGTATCCCAAGGGTTCCAGTAAGAAAGATCGAGCAACCCTTTGAAGACTGGTTGCCCAGTACATCATCTATCATAAAGCACTGCTCAAAAGGAACTTCGATGGAACTCATCTACACTGTATCGCAGGGGCTGATATTTAAAAGATAATGCAGAAGATCCACAGCGGGGATTGCGAACCCCATATGAACGATCACATGCTTGCCAATAAGATCATCCAACAAGGCTACTATTGGACCACCATGACCCAGGATTGCACCGCCTATGTCCGGAGATGCCTCAAATGCCAACAATTCTCCAACCTTCAGTATCTGGCTCTATGTGAATTATACAACATGACTTCTCCCTGGGAGTTCTCCACCTTGGGCATCGACATTATAGGGAAAGTTGCACCAAAGGCTTCCAACGGACATGAGTTCATCCTAGTTGCCATTGATTACTTCACTAAATGGGTCTAAGCCGAGCCATACGCAGTGTTGAACGCTAAGAAAGTGGCCAAATTCATCAAGAAAAATATCATCGGCCTATATGGGGTCCCGCACGAGCTAGTATCAGATAACGGGTTGCATTTTGAGGCAGAAGTCACAGAAGTGGTCAGCAAGTATAGGATTTAGTGACATAAATCTTCTCCCTACCGACCCCAAACTAACGGTGCAGTCAAAATCGCCAACAAGAACCTCAAGGCCATCATCAGTAAGATGATCGAAAGTTGTCAAGATTGGGCCGATCGGATCCTGTACGCCATTTGGGGCTACCGAACCTCAATTCGAACCTCTACTGGGGCTACCCCTTACTCTCTAGTTTACGACATGGAAGCAGTCCTACCCGTAGAGCTGGAAATACCCTCGTTGCACGTCATGTTTAAAAATAAGGTCAGTGAAGAAGACTTGTGCCAAAGTCGTCTTGACGAGTTGACCCTCCTATACGAAAGGAGATTAAAAGCTCTATACCACAAACAAGGGTACCAGCGTCAAATAGCGCGATCATTCAACAAGATATTCAAGGACCGTGGTGTCCGAGAAGGGGACCTATCCCTCAAAGAGATAATAGAACCCAACTGGGACCCAGAGGGAAATTCAAGCCCAATTGGAGTGGCCCATACCTTGTAAAGAAGATCCTGTTCGGTGGTGCCTCCATACTCACCAACTTAGATGGGGAGGAGATGGCTCGCCCAGTCAACTTGGATCGTCTCAAGAAATTTTACCCCTAGTCCGAAATCTCAGCGCGCTATGACTTTTCTCATCTCCCTTTTATTCTAAAAAAATAAATCCTCATTTCCCTCTACCCAGAACTACGTGGGCCTGATCCTCTACAAAACCATTTTCAAACAATTTAAAAATCTTCAAAATTCCACAGGTACATAGGCAGTTCATTCACCTTACATGGGCATGGCTCTTTCTTTTTCACAAAATGCTATTCTTTTCTTATCTCCGAGAACAACAGTCCATTCTAACATATAATTGAACAAAAGGATTATAAATACGTTAGCGATCAGTTAAGATAATTCAAAAACACAAAACTCATCAAAAGGCACAGCTGGGTGATCAAAAATTATTTATTTCACTAATAAGAAATTACAGTACAAATTACATGAGAAAAGGAACGGATAACTCCCTTCCCCCTACCTTCCTAAAAAAAGTCAAAATAAAATCCCCACATTTATTCCCCATTACAAAATAAACTCTCCAAGAGTCCTATCCATAGCTACCAGAGGAGCCCGCTCTGTCATCATCACCTACATCCTGAGGTCCCCAAGCTTCTCCTGCCTAAACAGAGTGCCGCAGGACATCCATGGACCGATAAGCCCGAACCAACTTTGGAAAAACCACAACACCTCCCTCCATGGTATTAAAATAAGACAAGCCATCTTTGTCCAGTCTCCACTGCCAACATCTTGCTGACCACTCTCCTCCATAACCACTTCATATAAACCCCAGGGATATGCCAAACTCTCCCAACAGACTGAGAAGGACAGGTCAACGGACGCCTATTCTCCCACAAAGAGCCAAGCCGCATGCGCAGACGCTCAGTCAAATCTTCTACCAGAAAGAAGTCTAGTGTCCGAGGTGGCACGACTTGTTCCCAACTAAATTGACGCAGAAGCCACCAAGGGAAATAAAAAGATGTCTGTCTGAGACTAACCAGCCGTATATACGGGTATTCTCCCAGTTACAGAATAGGCAGTAACTGTCCCCACTAAGACATTGACCAGAACAGATTTAAAGCCCCGTGCTCCACAAACCAATTCTCCCAACTCTCGATGTCCAAGCCAACGGTAATGATATAGCACAAAAAGAATTTGGGTACAACCGACAAAAGGTATTCCGAAGAAGTCACCGGGCAGAGTCTCTCAGATAACCACATGAACAGCATCACGGAGCTACCCCTCAGAAAGTCAGAACGACCCTCTCGCCAAGCATCCAGACCATTCAAACTCTCCGCCAGTATCACTGCAGCAGGATTACGACGGTATGACATCCATAAAGTAATGGCTGTAAGTTATGGGTCCACCAGCAGTTCCCCAGTCACCAGCAGCAATTTTGATACTAAGCTCCGGCGTATCCAGCATTGCCAGGCTCCTGCAAATGCATGGACTGTAACACCGCCGAAAGGGAGATCATTCCTCATCAACCAGTAGTCTAGACGCCGAAGGAGAAATACGAAAAAACTCGGCCAATAAGTCCCTGAGAGAACGAGAAAACTCAAGAAGATCTGCAGCAACACTGGGATTTATTCTCAGCATGGCAGAAAATTCCTCGTAGGTAGGACAAACTTCATCCAACCCAAAGCGGAATATATGGTCTTCGGGGTACCAAAATTGTACCAACGCCATCAACATGTTACACTCAATGGGTCAGTTGCGCACAAAGAAACTCGACGCATATTGAAAGCATCATAGTTGAAATTATAAGAGCACATTGCTTCCAAGGCTTCGAGGTAGTTAGCAAACTCAATGCTACCAGGGAGAGCCATCTTGGAAGACTAAGAAATAGTAGGCAAGTAAGTAAGAATGTGAAGGTGTGATGAAAACACTCTGCCCTTATCACTTTTTATACTTGAAAACCCTTATAAAAAACATGACCCCTGCAAAAATCGAAGGAAATCCTACCCCACAAAGTACAAGAGGCTGAAGAGGGCACTAATCAAAGCTTTGAATTGATGGGACTGGACTTGACTGTCGATAGGCATGACAAGGGTCTTTCCGATCAGGCGACCCCCTATTTTTGGAAATTTTTCTTTTTCCTCTTTTGTCAAAATCAGAAGCTCAATAAAAATAAATTGATATTCTCAAACAAAATTTCAAAAATCCGTCTCCATCCCTATATAATCTCTCATTTTTAAAAACTTTCCTCCAAATCTCAAAAATATCGCTTTTTACGGTCTAAGAAGCAAAGTAAAAGCGCATGTGCATGCATTCACCATTAATAAAAGATAATAAAAAACCCCATTGCATTGCATATATATATTCTTCTGTGTTACATCAAATTTTGCACGAAATAAAAGAAAAGCAAAAACAACGGGACTCAGCCCAAACCCACATTCTCTCTCTCCCTCTCTCTAAGAGCTTCCACCCCTGCGATGCGTTATCTTTCCCCAACGGCGAGACGATGCACCACCGTTACCCAAGCCAGAGTCCTCCCCAGACGAAGCAGACGGCACCAAGCAAGAAGGAACTGGGATCGCATCCTGAATATGTGCAGTCGTCGAAGATATCCAGTCCCTAATGTCCCTCAGCCAAGTGGTCGACACCCGAACTTGCTGCAAGTAAAAGGCAAAATCAGTATCAAAGAAAAAAGGATCAAAATAGAAAAGAAACCAAAAAGAGGAGAAGAACAGAAAGGTATACCGCGAGATGAAGAACCTTCTCTGTCAAAGCTCCTCTGGATCCATCGCATGAGGACGGTGCAACATGGGAACCATTCCTCCATCAGCCCGTCGAATGTTGTATGAAGGAGTATGCAATTGAACGAAGGGAACCTCTCTGTCCGAATACGCGCAAACGTCGATGGCCCACCGCCGCTGTGGGAAGACCCCACCGCCCGACTTAAACCTGAAGGAGAGAAAGGCAAGGCATCAAATATGTTGGGCGCCATCAACCAGCTCATCATAAAGTCCATATAATCATACGGCGTAGCCATATCAGTGTACAACAGGTAGGACTCGCCGATCATCGTCACGATCCTCGCATCCTCTGGCAACATCCGCTCCTGCCTCATGGATGTAGGAGGCTGCGTAGGTGGCACCATCACCTCCTCCTCAGTAATCTGCCGAACCACCTTCTCCCCAAGATACCAAGAATGGCCAAACTCATGTGCTAGCAAATGTCTCATCTACGCGTTCACCCCAGTCGCCCACGTATCCTGAATGGATGTCCCCCAAGGATAAAAAGTCACCTGAAAATCCCCAGCAGGCATAAGTCAATACAGAACCAGAACATGAAAAAACCAATACTGAAGAGGAAAGAGTCTTACCCTACCACTGGTAAGTCCATTCAAGACCTGACGCACCGCCTCTAGAGAAAGAGATCCCTTCGGCTGTCGATTGGCCTTCCGCCATCGATACAATCGGCAGAAGTCCCCAACAGTCTCGTCCTTTAGGGCAATCAGCTAGGTATTGCACCCAATCACCTCATAGAACCACGTCTGCTAAAGATAATAATTCACAATAAAAAGGAGATGCATAAGGAAAATACGAATGCATGATAGGAGAATGCGCAAACTGAAGAATACCTCAAGAAGATATGTAGCTCCAGTAAAATTTTATCGGAAGCACCAGTTGATTGCATCCAAAGAAAAGTAAAGGGTCGCCAAAGTCAGGCTCCCCCAATCATATAGAGGGATGTTCGAAAACATCCTCAAGTACGGCAAGAACCATAAATGGACGACGTCGCCGCTCGATGCCACCATGAAACCTCCCAGCACCAACAATATTAACAACCAGGCCATCTGCCTCACCTGCAGCCGTCCTCCACGTCAACCACCCTACTCAACAAAACATCCTTCAGTAAGGACAGCCTAATGCAATTCCCAAAAACTATCCTCCCTACATCACCGAGCACCGCCCGCACTCCGATCTGACTCGCAGGGAGCGATCCACCTCTATCTTCTCTCCATCACAATCAAGCCCCAGCAGCTGCTGCACGTCTATGGTAGTCACGATCATCTCCCCAAAGACAAAATGGAAAGTATGGGTAGTATCTGTGAAACATGGGTGCCCGATATGTGTGTTTTAAACAAAACCAAATTTTTCACCAAAAAATTATCCAACTTTTAACTATGCACCAAACCAAGTTATGAAAACCCAATTCTTACTTTAAACTAATTTTACCTTGATTAATCCTAAACATGCATCTAGTGATTAAAGCAAGTAAAATAAATTAAAGAATACTCACAACGCTGGATGTATGAGGAAAAAACCCAAAATGGGAAAACAACCTCGGACGGCCCAAGCGAGACGATCACTATGAATGATGGTTTTACAAAGATAGATTATCCTTACACTAAGACTCGATCCCCACGGGTCTTGATGCTCCTTGTGGTCTTCAATCGTTCTTCAATAGTGCCCACGCAGAAATTCCATTTTCTACGATACCTGTCCACAACACACGCGTCCACGTATGTCTCGGTGTCCATCGAATGGCTTTGATTCGTCTGCGATGTCGAACAAGAAGTCCTTCTCTTTTCTTCACCGCAAAACCCTTTGATGTTCAATGATAGAACAAACTTCTTTGGTGCCGCAAGATCACGTAAGCATATAAGAGTGATAACTCGGATCTTTTCAAACTCTAAGGATGTGTTTATGCTTTGTAAACCTTAGAAAACATGTGCAAACAAGTTTCTGGTTCGTAAATAATTTTCCACAATGCAAGTCGTTCGTGCAACAACAGCATCTCATTCAAACAAGATCTGATGTCGTTCGAGTGACAGAATTGACTTTTTGACTTTTTGTTCAAAACGTCTCTTCCATGAGAGATCCAAATAAGTCAAACTCCTATTCGAACTTATCAGAATTAAAACATAGTGTAAACCTTTTAAAACACTATAAAATATTTTTCTTTATAAAAATTACATCCTTATCTTTTATAAAAACAATTCCGAGCACCATTAATTATACGCATTCATACCTAAGTGATCTCGGAACGCAATTACCTTTGAAGACGATTAAACTTGCACCAATTAAACATCGGCATGATTATTTCTCTGAAGCTTTGCCACAACGTCTTCAATATTCTTCAATATGTCATAGACCAAGTGGGATCGTGACATAAATAAACATCTCCCTACGACATATTACAAACACAATTTTGTTCACGGAATTAAGTCAAAATAATACAGGGACTCAATTGGAAATTTATGTCCTTACAAATCTCCCCCTTTGACTATTCCGGGACAAAACTAAACCAGTGAAATGCCTAACCGGGCCATCAATCCGTATGATGCCTAAATCCCATCCCATAAACCCAAAATCAAAAATACAGGACACGAACTAGTATATGTAGCACCGGCGAGCATAAAATGTCTGAATCTGATGTAGACTTGAAATCACGAATCGCTGAAGCATACCTACACATATGAAACAAAAAAACACATACCCAGTGAAGTATGGAGGAACAAATGGAACCAATATATATATCCAAATGATACAAAACAATAATGGATACCAATATAAACTTTTCACAATCATTTGTTAAAACAATTTGAGGACCAAAATGATACCAATTTGATGAATGTGAAAATGATACCAATGTGAACTACCAACATCAATCAGTGATACCAATTTGTAAAATATGCAATCAAAACATGCTCAAATCTCCCCCTACATCACATACATCTCTCCCCTTTTTTGTCTCGAATAGACAATCCGGTGAAAAGATAAACCAATTTGAAATATCTAGCATGAGAATATAAACCAATGTGAATCAATGTGAAATTGCTAGATAATCATGCAATAACCAGCTAAAAAAGATCAAGAGATGATAAATCAGTAGCTAGTAAACCAAATAAATCACACAAAGAATATAGCAACCTAATCAGGTGTGATAAACGGACTATATGCAAAAAAACAATTTTGAACCAATTAAAACATACATATAAACCAGTCAGTCCAGAAAATTTTCCAGCAGTACCCAAAAAATATCAAATTAAACCAATGGACTGCAAACCAATCAGAAGCTCCAAAACAACCTGTCGTTCGAACGAGACAGGACTTCACTCAAACGAGATGCGCAGTCGCTCGAACGAGGTACATAGGTCGTTCGCGCGACATGGAATGTCGTTTGAACGACTTCTCATGACCGGCCAAATTTTCACATCTTCCCAGAAATATGTTATATTTTTGCCCAGTGAAAAAATTTCCACAAAAAAAATTCCAGGAAGGGCCTGACAGAAGCAAAACAATGTTAAAACAGTAGGCTTTTAACACAAAACGCAAAAACTCATAAAAATTAAAAATGTGAGTTACATGCAAACATAATACCGATGTGCTCAAACATGGATATAGAATGTATAGGCGTGAAACTACAACAAATGAGTCACAATTCAAACACATCGAAACGAACAAGAAGCTCTAATTGATAGTGATAAATCATCAAACTTTATCATAGCCATATGACAATAAAAGTGTGATCTTAATGAACTAAACATAGTATATGCACACAAATCCAGAATTTTGACGATTATATAAACAATAGCGTCAAATTGCAATGTCTCAAGGATTAGTTGTGCAAACCTGTTTAAATTTTTAATCCATCCAAACTCCCTCAATAATATCATATCTTTGGAATGAAGTAAACTAATTTGGCACTTTTCTTAGCACACTGCATTTTCTTTTGGGCCCTTTTAAACGATAGCTTTCACGATGAGTATATTTTGAACTCTCGCAGCCCTTTCCCGTGAATCACTCATCATTTTTACCAATTTAAATCCTCACGATAAACGGTTTTTACATTCACACTTCTCCTTAAGTCTGCTTACGCATAGATGACAAGATTGAGATAAGAAAGCCTCACCAAATTCAAATATGAAAGAGAAGTCAAACATTCATATAAACTCGTGCATGTGTGCAATGTTGGCATATATACAAAGTCGAATAAAAATGCATATTAACTTCGAAACAACCCCATATAAACAATGTTTAAGATCATTCTAATCATCGATAATAATGACCAAATTTCCTAGCCACATGGATAATGAAACGATGGGGGTCCAAGCACACCAATATGCCACATCAAACATGTAAACTCAAAAACAAAAATCGAAAATATTTTTGGCTTTTCATATTTTGACTCAAATAAAATCAAAATCTTTTTGGATTTTCAAAAGTTTTCTCAAAAACAAAATCTTTTTGGATTTTCAAAAAAAATTCTAAAAAAATGAAAACTATAATACAAAATGAAACACATGTCATTATACTAGCAATGAATAAATCATGAAGCAAACTAGCATATGACAAACATGACAGCACTATCATTTTTAGAGAAAGAATCAACAGGATTTGGATAGGTAGTGGAAATTCTGGTTTCTGGCAGCATATTGTATATGAAAACCTTCCTTCATTTTGTGAATTCTGTAAGAAACAAGGCCATTCTGAAAGCAAATGCATGATCAAATTTCCCCAATTAAAGCCAAAGAAAGAAATGTGAAAAAATATATCCAAGAAAGAGGTAATTCAAGAAGAGTCCAAGGAAAATAAAAAGATCCCTGCTGACAATGCTCATTCCAAAGATACTGCAGCAACTTAATCAAAGGTTAATCTGCCTGGTATTACAGATAAGGTGAATCCTATTATTATTGATTCAAGAAAGCAAGACTCTCAACCTGCTAGGCTATCCAATAGGTTTGAAATCCTTCAAAATGATAGTATTTCGAATCCAGGAGAGGATAACCAAGATTATCAAAACATCTCTTTAAGTGATGTGGAAAAGATTGCTCAGGAGGGGCTGTTGTCATCTCAAAATTTCAACACAGAAGAGACTTTAATTGTTAACCAAATTAACCTTTCTCCTAAAGTCTCAAAATTACCTCCAGTAGAGAAACATCCAGCTTGTATGAAGGATAACTTATCAGATACTGATGTCTCCTTAAAAAAGACTCCTAAGATTGAGGAGTTACAAAGGTTTGCTAGCTGGTTTGATGAAAAATGGAAGGATATTCAAAAAGCTAAAGAAGAAAAGGAAAAAATCAAGAAAGGTCCAGATATATCCAAAGCTCCTACCAAGACTTCTAAATAAGGCATTCCTATTAAACAAGCTCTTTATGACCCTCTATTCAGAAGAATCATCAGAGCTTCAGGTAAGTCCTCACTACACCAAAATGGGAAAATTGTCACCTTTCAGCCGGCCAGCCTTGTCAAGGTCATTGACCGTGACAAAAAACACGCATTTTATGTCACGGTCATTGACCTTGACACGACCGTGACAACTAATTGTCACGGTCATTGACCCTGACAAGACCGTGACAAATTTACTTGTCACGGTCATTGACCGTGACAATTCTTTGAATACTTGTCACGGTCAATGACCTTGACACGACCGTGACAATGTTTACAGCAAAAACCCTTTCCCCCTTCTTTTTTCCCTCCCGCGCCGTTCCCTCCCTCTCTCTCTCTCTCGACGCTGCTCTCTCTCTCTCTCTTCCATTTATATATATGTTTGTGTGTATATTTATGTGTGTATGTGTATATATATATGTGTGTATGTGTGTGCATGTGTGGGGGGTGGGGCAGGGTGGGGGTAGGGGGTGGGCAGGGTGGGGGCAGGGCGGGGTGTGTGCGTGTGTATATGTATGTGTATGTATGTGTATATGTGTGTGTATTTATATGTGTGTGGTGGTGTGTGGTGGGTGAGGGGTGGTGGAGGGGGGCAGGGGGTGGGGTGGGGTGTGTGTGTGTGTGTGTGTGTGTGTGTGTGTGTGTGTGTGCGCGTAGGTGTGCGTGTGTGTGTGGCGGGGGGAGGGGGCAGGGGGTGGGGGTGGGGGTGGGGCACCCATTTAATAAGTTTTAAAATATTTGGAAAAAACATAATATTACAAAATTGAAACGAAATGGTATGGACGGAACTTACACATACGTTATGTAATGTGCTCTTACGTTGAAAATTATTAGATAGAAAAAGAAAAATATAAATTGAGATAACCTTAGAATCTAATTAGGCTAAAAATATAATGGCATCAACTAACATATATACACAACACTAAAAGTAGACATCAATTTTATAAATAATTGATAATAGTTGGATAATAATTAGATAATAAACATCGGGAGGGGGTGGGGGTGGGGGTGGGTGGGGTTTTGAATATTATTTACATTTATATTTTTGGATATTATATACATTCAAAATAAATAATTGATAATAGTTGGATAATAATTGGATAATAGTTGATATTTTCATTCAAAATAAATATTTCATTCAAATATATTGGATAATAATTGATATTTTCATTTAAATTGATAATAATTTTATTCATGAAATTAATTCAATTGATAATACTTTATATATATGTTTGTGTGTATATATATGTGTGTATGTGTGTATATATGTGCGTGTGTGTGCATGTGTGGTGAGCCCTTCATATTTTAAAAATGTTGTTTTTATTCCTATAGAACAGCTTAGATAGTGTGTGTGTGTGTGTGTGTGTGTGTGTGTGTGTGTGTGTGTGTGTGTGTGTGTGTGGCCAATACATGAATTTATTTTTGTATTTGAATTAACCCATGAATTTATTTTTGTACTTGAATTAACCCATTATATGAAACATACTTGAAATTAAATATAGTGCGCATAGATACTAGCATTCTAGTTCTTATGCGTATGCATTCAATAGCCCTTAGACCCGTTCGAGAGTCATTACCCCTGTAATGAGATCTCTCGAATTGTCCCGTTTGGACAGTTTGAGACTGTATAATTTCTGTATAATATTCTTATTGGCTTAAAGTTGTTACTTTTGGAGGAAGTTCTGCAGTCGTATAATATTCTTATTGGCTTAAAGTTGTTACTAAGGGGATATGCTGTCGAATTTTTTTCAAATCGTAACAATGTGCATGAGTTGTTAAGTATATTACAGAAAAATGCATTCTTGAATGGAATATGACAACTTACCCTTTAATAGGATAATTAAATAAAACATACTATAAATCTAAGTTTTGTTTACCTTTAATAGGTGTTTAGTTGTGGTAGCTGTGATGGGATATCTGAAATACAAAGAGTGGATGGGTGAGACTAATAGAATGGGGGATGTGTTTCGCAGAGGTGCTAAAAAATTTGTGAAATATGCAAAGAGATGTCGTAATGATGATGAGTTTCCGTGTCTATGTGCTAGGTGTAAGAATGGTAAGGTGTTTGAGTGGAAAACAGTTGAACTACATTTGTTAAGATCGGGTATGCAAGATAGTTATCGATTTTGGAGTTTTCACGGTGAATTGAAAGTTCCTTTTGTCCCCGACCAACCTTCACAACAACCTTCAACAAGTAGAATACATGAAGAAGGGGACGACGTAGATCATAATATGTTAGAGGATTTAGTTGATGATGCGTACGGAGTTTATGAAGCTGAGGAGAATGAGGTTACTGATGATGTAGAAGATTCAAGTGCTCGTGAAGATAACACGATAAAACTTGACGATGACTACCAAAGTTTAAAATTTAAGGCGACCCAACCGTTATACTCTGGCTGTGAGAAAGATCAAACAACTTTACAAGCCATGCTTGGTTTGCACAGTTTGAAGACGCAGTACGATTTATCTGGCAATAGCGTGACGGAAATTCTAAAATGGGTGAAGGGCTTATTACCCAAGGTGAATACACTTCCAAATAGCTATCCTGTTATGAAGAACAGTTTGAAAGGTTTGGGAATGAAGTATAAATCGATTCATGCTTGTGTGTATGACTACATACTATACCGAAAGGAGTATGAAAATCTCGATCGTTGTCCGGTATGCGATGAACCTAGATATGTCCAATCTACTAGTAAGGAAGGCACAAGCTCAAAAGTGCCTCAAAAAGTATTGAAATATTTTCCCGTTGGGCCTAGATTAAAGCGATTTTTCACAGTACCATGGATTGCAGAGGCAATGACTTGGCATGCTAGGGCAGAAGTAGGGGGTAATATCATGTGTCATCCGATTGATTCTACTACCTGGCGGAGGATGAATTATGAGTATCCCGATTTTGCTCGAGAACAACGCAACATTCGTTTGGCTATATCAACAGATGGTTTCAATCCATTTGGAAATCTAAGCACCAATCAGAGTGTATGGCCAGTGATCCTAGCCCCACTCAACCTCCCTCCTTCACAGTGTATGAGACCTGAATTTTCGATGATGGATTTATTGATACCTGGGCCAAAGGCACCAAGTGAAGACATTGATATCTACCTGGCTCCTTTGGTAGAAGAATTAAATGAGTTGTGGGAAGAGGGTGTGCAATCATTTGACTCTTTTATAAAAGAAGAGTTTACGCTGAAAGCTATGTTGATGTGGGCAATTCATGATTTTCCAGCTTATGGGACATTATCCGGATGTGTAGTATATGGTTATTTGGGGTGTCCTATTTGTGGAGAGGAGACTGAATCTCTTCGTCTATCCTCTAGCTTAAAAAATATATACCATTGCCACAGGAGGTTTTTACCCCCAGCTCATAGTTTCAGATTTGAGAAAGGTTCCAATTTTTTATTGGGCGGAGTTGAACATAGGCTACCGCCGAGACAACTTTCGAGTTCAGAAATTGAAAGTAAATCTTCTGAATGTGGCCCAAATATGCCAGGTAAGAATCCCAAATTTAAGAATGTCAAGCATAAGAAGACCCCAACTGGGAATGAAACTGAGATAAGAAAGGCATGGTCTCAGAGGTCAATTTTATTTGACTTGCCTTATTGGAAGAAAAACCCGGTGCGCTATGTATTGGATGTGATGCATGCAGAGAAGAACTTCGCTGAACATATTGTGGGTACTTGCCTTGGGGGGAGTCATTCGAAGGATGGAGAAAATGCACGAAAAGACCTTAAAACGTTAAAACTTAAACCACAACTATGGTTGAAAGAAGATAGTAGGGGAAGGACAATAATTCCCCCTGGTGCGTTTACTTTAACGAGTGAGGAAAGGAAGGTGCTTCTAGACACAATATATAATTTGAAGGGCCCATCTACTTTTTCGTCCAACTTGCAAAGGATTGTGAATTATGTTACTCATGATTTACATAAGTGTAAGTCCAACGATTGGCATGTGATCATGCAATTGGTTCCTCTATTGTTTAAGCACTGTTTCTCCAAGCACAAGGATTTGCATAGGGCTATTATGAAAATTAGTATTACCTTCTCCCTCTTGTGTGAGAAGGTAGTGAATCGAGAACACATAGTGGCCGCAAAATTGGCTGTGAACGAAGCGATTTGTGTATTGGAGAAGTACTTTCCCCCAGCATTCTTTGACATAAGTGTCCACTTGTTGGTAAACCTATGCGACGAGGCACTTCTTTGTGGTCCAGTTAGATATCGGTGGATGTATCCGTTTGAAAGATTGATGAAAGTTTTTAAAGATTACGTCAAGAATACGCGATATATTGCAGGATCAATTGCAGAGGAATACATCACCGTGGAGTCATCAATATATACTCGGGAATATATGCCTGACTCGACCAGCGTTGATGACACTGATGAATTCCTCGATGATGGTGGTAATGTGATGGGAAAACGAGTGAAATTAACGAGTTTGCAACATGAACAAGTAGCTCGTTATCTATTTGACACACATGAAGATGTCAAAGAATGGAAAAAGTAAGTTTCGAATATTATAATGTTTAACATTATTTTAGATTATTTTATACATGATTAATTTTGTAATATGCAGTAAATATGAAGCCTGTGAGAACAATAAAAGACGAAAAACAATGGTACAATCAGACAGCGAATTTAGGCTATGGTAGACACAAGAGGTAATTATAATGAAAACAGTCGTTATATAACGTTACATTACACTCAAATTTTACCACTAATATAATTAATTTATCTATATTCTCAGCTCCTAAAGATGGGTGATGCGACATCAAGGCTTGCTCGTCTAGCCACTGGACCCTTGTTCGTGGCACAAGAGTACAAAAAGTATCGATTGAACGGTTACATTTTCGGCACTAAAGTGTACGAGGAAAGTACAAATGTACAGAACTCGAGAATTTCATACAAGGCTCTTACTTTCTTTCGAGCGAGCGCAAAAGATAAAAACCTCGTTGAAGCTGAAATGACTTACTATGATGTAATCCAAAATATATTTGAATTGGATTATATAAGCTTCAAAGAGGTTGTATTTTACTGTGAATGGGTAAGAGTTGAGGATAAAAATGCTTGTAAAGTTGATCATGTCACCAATTTGATCATGGTTGACTTGTCCAAGTTGAAGAGCAACGACCACGTGAGCGATGAGACGTTTGTTTGTGCATTTCAAAAGGTTAAGCAAGTGTTTTACTTGGAGTATATCAACAACGAGCCGTGGTCAATTGTCCAACACGCGCCAAGGCGTCTAAATAGTAGTGTGGATGACTTGGCTGCTCCTACCGAATATCAATCCATTTTTTATGATAACCCGAATTTGAAATAATTTTTCAATTTGTAATAAATATTTCAATTTGTACCGAAACATCCATTTTTAATGCTTTTACTTGATCTGCACTTTATCATTTTCACTCTTTTGTAGTGTGCGTGTGTGGAGAGGAGATTAATACATAAATATTCCAACTACATCTAAGTTTTGTTTATACTAATCCATGAATATACACTTCTTACTTTTAATAGGTGATTAGTACATAGTTATTTGGGGTGTCCTATTTGTGGAGAGGAGACTGAATCTCTTCATCTATCCGAACACTAAGAAATGTCATAATCCTATGGAGCGATGCTCTGCAAATTCCTCCCAACCGTTATGTAGCCAAACATCACCAGTTGAAGTTGTCAATTCCACTTTCCATACCCCACCACTTGGAACTTCTAGCAAAACATGGGAGACCATTGAAAGGTGGAATTGACAACTTCAACTCCTGATTTTTGGCTACACAACGGTTGGAAGGAATTTGTAACGCATAACTCCATAGGATTATGGTATTTCTTAGTGTTTAGATATGAAGAGAATTATAATTGACACGATTGCCCGGGGTACATTAGTTGGAAGGAGGTGCCATATGAGCTCAAGTTAGCTGTTTGAGTGACACTACAGGTAATGTATTTATATTTATATGTCAATTTCGATTTCGATTTCAATTACGATTTATATTTATCTATATTTGAGGAGCAGATACTAATTTTACTTTATTTCAATTCAGGGGACAGGGAGTGGCCCTAAGGGTAGGCCACATATGCTCTATACTTATGTGGCTATTCGGACGATAAGGGAAGGACAAGGAGGTGTTCCCGAGCGTCACGGTACAAAATCTCTTTTCCATTCAAATGATGGTGATGTTGTTTCTTTTTAAATCGTTTCTTATTTGAATATATATTTGCATTATCTTTATTTTTTCAGATATATGATGTTGGAACAGGTACAACGTTGCTATAACAGGTACAAATATACTGCTGGGCAGTGGCAGTGACCATACTGCCCAGCAGATTTTTTTAAATTCTGCCCAGAATTGTCACGGTCATTGATCGTGATAAATTTTTTTACAAAGGTCCCGGCTTTCTCACGGTTTATAACCGCGACAAACGTGTCACGGTCATTGACCTTGACAAGACCGTGACACAAAACGCGAGTTTTGTGTCGAGGTCAATGACCGTGACACGACCGTGACAAAAAAAGTTATCTCTCCTTGAAATGTCACAGTCATTGACCTTGACAAGGTGAATTTGTCAAGGTCAATGACCTTGACAAATGGGCAGATTTGGTGTAGTGCCTATTCCTTAAACTATGATTCCACTATATAAATGTTGAACTTCATTTGCTGGAACATTAGGGGTGTTGCTAATAAAGCAACTAATAGAAGACTGAAAAATCTTATCAAAAAATATAAGTTACCTGTTATTGCTCTATTAGAACCTAAAGTTGGTATTGATAAGATAACTAAATACAAACTATATCTAATAAAATTTGGTTCCTTTGGCAAAATGACTTAAAAGTTACAATAACCTATAACACTAATCAATTACTTTGTCTCAAAGTAAATTTTGAGTACTTGAACTCCACTATATTCTTGGTTTTAATATATTCCAAATGCACTGCTCTTGAAAGGAAAAGTCTATGATATGATCTTGGTCAGTTAACATCCCAAAACACTGATATACCTTGGCTTATCGTAGGAGATTTTAATGTTGTTTCGAAACAGGATGAAAAAATAGGTGGAACTGAAATAGAGTTTCATTCTATGGAGTATTTTAATGATATGATTACTACATGCTCTCTGACTAATCTTGGTTACACAGGTTCAAGGTTTACTAGGTCCAATAATAGAATTCATGGTACTATATTTTGTAGACTAGATAGAGGCTTGGTCAATATGCATTGGCCCAATAAATTTCCATCATCTACCATTTCTCATTTACATAAGACATGCTTTGACCATAGTCCTCTTCTTCTGTCTATCAAAAGTAATTTTGATGACCTGCCTAAACCTTTCAAATTCTTATCTATGTGGTGTATTCAATCAAATGTGAAAGATATCATTAAGCAATCTTGGAACTGTGATATTCATGCCCCTCCTATGAAAAAAAATTCTATTAAACTTAAAATGCTTAAAGCTAAACTTAAAGTTTGGAATAAAGAAGAGTTTAAAAATGTATTTCAATCTGTTAGTAATCTAGAAGATGAAGTCTTGATTAAGGAGCAGGCTTTTGAACATAACCCTTCTGAATCTTCTAGAACTGAGTTATTTGAAGCCAGAACAAAATTGAATATCTCTTTACAAAGGGAGGAAATCTTTTGGTTCCAAAAAAGTAATAAAAAATGGCTCAAATAAGGGGATCAAAATACCAAGCTTTTCCATGCTTCTATTAAGATCAGTCATAGAAGGTTTAATATAACTAAAATCAAAGATTCCCAAAATAACTGGATAGAGAAGTAATAGGAAATTGATAGTTTGTTTGTATCCCACTTTCAAAACATCTGGAAATCTAATCTTATTAATATTAATAATTCTTTCTTAAATGTTATTGATAAATCTATTACTGAAGAGAATAATAAAAATCTAACTGAATTCCCAGCTGAAGAAGGGATTTTTAATGCCATTAAAAATATGGATCCTTCTAGTTCTCCTGGCCCTGGTGGTTATGGGGGAGAATTCTATCATAAGTTCTGGGACATCATCAAACATGATTTAATAAAGGTTATTCACTCCTTCTTTGCTGGAGCTGAAATCTCCAAAAGTTGGTCAGCTATTAACATAGCTCTTATTCCCAAAGTAGATATTCCTATAAATTGCTCGCAATTCAGACCTATAAGTTCATGTAACTTCTCTAATAAAATTGTCTCTAAGATTCTTAATGAGAGATTAGCTTATGTTCTCCCTAGTATTATATCCCCTAATTAATCTGGTTTTGTCAAAGGGAGAAGTATAAATGATAACATTCTGCTTGCTCATGAATTAGCTCAAACTATAGGAAAAAAAGTTCATGGCCATAATGTTATTATTAAATTAGACATGGAAAAGGCTTATGATAAAGTGTACTGGCCTTTTCTATGTCAAGTTTTGAGAAAATTTGGGTTTAATGAAATATTCATAGACATGATTTGGAGATTAATTTCTAATGATTAGTTCTCTATATCCATAAATGGGCAAAGTAAAGGTTTTTTTCAATCTTTTAGAGGGCTTAGGCAAGGAGACCCCCTGTCTCCTAGCTTGTTTATTATAGCTACTGAATATTTAAGTAGGAATATTGATAATTTGTTCATAAATAATAAAGCTACTCATTTTTCCAATCCAAGGAATTGTAAATTGATATCTCACTTGGCTTATGCTGATGATATTATAATATTTTCTAATGGGAATAAGAAAAGTTTATTATTTATTACTAAATTGCTTAAAACCTATGAAAAAACCTCTGGTCAGTCTATAAACATCTCTAAAAGCTCTATTTTTATTGATAAAAATCTTTCCCCGTTTACAAGAACTAATATTGGAACCAATTCTGGTTAATCTATTAAAACTTTGCCTATGAAATTTAGGTTGCAATATTAATAAAGGGAGAAATAAGATGTCTCAATTTTCTGATCTTATGAACTCTATTAGAGAGAAGCTAAATTCTTGGTCATCTAAGTTAATTTCTCAAGCTGGTAGGGCCACTCTGATTAGAAGTGTCCTTTTATCCGTCCCTATTCACATCATTTCTGTTATTAGCCCCCCCAAAATTATTATTAAAAGATTGCATAGTATTTTTTTCTAAATTTTATTGGGGTGGTGTTAATAATGACAAACCTTACCAATGGTCTAAGTGGCATGATATGTGTTTTCCGTTTGAAGAAGGGGGATTAAATTTTAGAAGTATAGATGATATCATTAATGCTTCTAGCATGAAATTGTATTGGAAATTTTTATTTGATAATGGTATTTGGGCCTATTTTATGAGATCTAAATATCAGAGTAGAATACTTTATAATTCTGGATCATCAACAATTAGAATAATTAAAGCAATATCTAGCATAGTTGATGATCATATTGACTTTGAGAATCAAATATGGATTCCATCCTATTCTGGTGATTTCTCTTTGAAAGAAGCATTCCAAATATGTAGAAAAAATAATCCAACTTCTCTCACTTGGAAAATAAACTGGTCTAAAGATTGCCCCATTAAAATTTCTAATTTCATTTGGAAATTATTGAATAATTCTGTGCCTTTGAGACTGAAATTCAAAAAATTGGTATAAGACTTGCTCTGGTTTGCAGGAATGTCTAGCTAATGAAGATAGTGACAAACATGTCTTGCTTGACTGCAATCTAGCTAAAGAAGTATGGAAATACTTTTGTCATCTTTTCAAAGTTATTCCTAAAAATATTTCTTGCAGGGCTATGTTATTATCTTGGTGGATGATTAAAAATAACAAAGATTTTCTTAAGATCCTTTTCTCCATAATTCCAAAAATTATTTTTTGGGAATTATGGAAGGCTAGAAATAGAAGGTCTTTGAAAACTATAAATCTTCTGTTAATTATATAATTAATCAAATTATTTTTTTAGCTTCTTCCATTCTCCAAAATTTAAAAATATATGATATTCCTAGCTCTGAAGATTTTCAAATCATTAACCAATTTCAAGTTCACATAAGACCTAAAGTTGTGCAGATTATAAAATGTTTTTGGTCTAATCCCCTAAGTGGAGTTTTTAAATTAAACATTGATGGAGCTTCTAAAGGTAATCCTAAAAATAGTGGTATTGGAGGGGTGATTAGAGACTCCAACGGGAATTTCATTGCAGGGTTTGAAATATTTATAGGAGTACAATCCTCGTTTTTTGCTGAAAGTTTGGCCTTGATTGAAGGAATGAAATTGGTTTCTCAATGAAATATTCAAAAAGTTATAGTGGAATATGATTGCAAGCTCTTGATAGATGTGATATTGAAAAAGGCTAAACCTCTTTGGCAATCTAGAAAGATGATTCAATATTTCTAATGCTCTGATGATGTGATTTTCAATCATATATGGAGACAATCAAACCCAGTTCCTGATCATTTAGCCTCGCGGGCTTCTATTGTCAACACGGATTCTAAGTATTGGACTCAAAGCTCTCTCCCTAGGTTGGTTAAAGGTTTACTTAAGCTGGATAGACTGCATACTCCTCAAATAAGACATAGAATTAATAAGATGTAAATGGGGATAAGATAAATCCCCATATTTTTGTTCAAGTTTTCTCTATGTAATGGGGTTATAATAAAATCCAATATTTATCGCTTTCTTTCTAGTGTATTGGGCCCAACCTTTAGATTTTAAGTTTGCTTGGGTTTGTAAGCTTCGAAGAGGCTTTTTCTCCATCTTATATTTATAAAATGTGTGGAGGTTTCATCCCTCCTTGGTAAAAAAAAAAATCCTTTAGATTTATCATAGTAAGAATCAAGTGCACCCAAACTAGAATCATGAAGTTTAATTCCTAAAGCCACTAAATTCGATTTCCTAACCCAAGTAGGTGTAAAATGACGCACGGGGGGTTTTGGTAACAGGGGCAACTTTATTCCTAAACTTCCTAGGAGCTTGTCTAAGGTAGTAACAATGACACCTAAGGTGACCTTTCCTACCACAAAACTTGCAAGTGAAGTGATGGTGGGAATGATTACCTATATGTGGACCTTTTCTAACCTTCCTAGCATTTCTCACACGTGCGGGAGGAATGGGAACAACTCTCTCATCCAAACCTATACCTCCCCTATCTCCCTTAATTTGGATGGTGCTTGGGATGTTATCTAACTTCTCTGACCTAGCCTCCAAACCAAACTTGACTCTAAACGAGTCTCTCAATCTCTCCTCCAACTCATAAATCCTAGACTCGAGCAAATGCCTAGACTCCTCAAACTCTAAAATCTCCTTTTTCAAGGACTCCATCAAACCACGAAGATTATGTCTCTCTTTATTCACAAACTCTAGTTTCTTCCTAAACTTATTCTCTCGTGCCCTAAGATCCTCAACTCATAAATTTCATTATTTTCTATAGCACGCTCATTCAACTTAGCTTGCAATTTTGAGTTAGCCTTTTTCACCTTCACTGTTTCGGCATACAACTCATTAAACGCATTTTGCAACTCTTTCACATCTACCTCCTCCTCGTCACTCTCTTCACCCTCACTAACATGGGATACACTCAAAACCTCCTCGGAAGTGTTATGCACATGAGAATCATCGTCGCTCACATGACATGCCATAAACGTAATAAAGTTACAATCAATGGGGGAACTCTCTACCTCTTCTCGATCACTATCACTTAAGCTGACATTATAGACAATGGGTTGCTTTACCTCTTTCTTAAGTCTAGTGGGACACTCCTTAACTTTGTGACCGTACCCCTCACACCCAAAACACTTATCCGACTCATCTCTCTTAGGCTTCTCAAACTTATCCTTAGAGGTGGGATCTACTTTGTTGTTCTTGAATTTTTCAAATTTCTTGGCATCTTTCGATTTCTTTTGAAACCTAATAAATTTTTTAAATTTCTTTGCCAACAAAGAAACATCCTCAAAATCGCAATCGAAATCGGAATCCGAAACTTTAATTTCCTCCTTCCGGGTTTTCAAAGTAATACCCTTTTCTTTCTTAGGCACTTGCTTGGAGGTAATCATGTCGATTTCATAGGTTTGTAAGTCACCTACAATCTCTTCTAGTTTCGTCGACTCTAACCTACCCAAGGAGTTTAAAATGGTCATTTTCACATCAAACCTACTAGGCAATGACCTAAGGACTTTCTTAATGACACGGTTGCCGGGAATTTTCTCGCCTAGGTTAAACGAAGAATTGACAATATTGGACAACCTAGCATAAAACTCATCAAAAGTATCACTTTCTAGCATCCTAATGGTCTCAGACTGTGTAGTGAGATTTTGAAGTTTTGACGCCCTAACCGTGCTAGTACCCTCGTGAGTGAGTGCCAAAATATCCCAAGCCTCTTTTGATTCACAAGTTATAATTCTGTTATATTCTTCTTGTTTGACATGTGAAGCAATAATGTGCATACCCTTAGAATTACATTGTGCAAGTCTTTGTTCAGTTTTGGTCCATGACTCAACAGGCTTTAAACTAGTGACCTCACCTACAATAGTGACAGGGGGTCTCCAACCTTTCTCAACTGCAATCCAAACAAGCTCATCAATAGATTTTAATTCACTTCTCATTCTCATCTTCCAATAAGTGTAATTAGTGCCATCAAAAACAGGAGTTCGAGAAAATTCATTATATCCAGAATTCATCTTTGAAAACACACGGGATCACAAAACAAATAAAAAAATGTTTTCTAGCTCTGATACCAATTTGTGAAATGTGAGTGCCCGATATGTGTGTTTCAAATAAAAACAAATTTTTCACCAAAAAATTATCCAACTTTTAATTATGCACCAAACCAAGTTGTGAAAACCCAATTCTAACTTTAAACCAATTTTATCTTGATTAATCCTAAACATGCATCTAGTGATTAAAACAAGTAAAATAAAGTAAAGAATACTCACAACGACGGATGTACGAGGAAAAAACCCAAAACGGGAAAACAACCTCGGACGGCCCGAGCCAGACAATCACTATGAATGATTGTTTTACAAAGATAGATTATCCTTACACTAAGACTCGATCCCCACGGGTCTTGACTCTCCTTCTGATCTTCAACCGTTCTTTAATAGTGCCCATGCAGAAATTCCATCTTCCACGATACCTATCCACAACACACGCGTCCACGTATGTCTTAGTGTCCACCGAATGGCTTTGATTCGTCTACGATGTCGAACAAGAAGTCCTTCTCTTTTCTTCACCGCAAAACCTTTTGATGTTCAATGATAGAACAAACTTCTTTGGTGCCGCAAGATCACGTAAGCATATAAGAGTGATAACTCGGATCTTTGCAAACTCTAAGGATGTGTTTATGCTTTGTAAACCTTAAAAAACATTTGCAAACAAGTTTCTAGTTTGTAAACAATTTTCCAGAATGCACACTTACAAAATTCTGATGTAAACATTGTTTAAATAGGATTAAAAATACCGCCTTGATTTTCGTGTCGTTTGAACGACAATGCAAGTTGTTCGCACGACATTATCATTTCGTTCGAATGAGATATGATGTCATTCGAGCGATGGAGTTGACTTTTTGACTTTTTGTTCAAAACGTCTCTTCATGAGAGATCCAAATAAGTCAAACTCCTATTCAAACTTATCAGAATTAAAACGTAGTGTAAACCTTTTAAAACACTATAAAACATTTTAAAAACATTTTTCTTTATAAAAATTACATCCTTATCTTTTATAAAAATAATTCCAAGTTCCATTAATTATACGCATTCATACCTGAGTGATCTCGGAACGCAATTACCTTTGAAGACGATTAAACTTGCACCAGTTAAGCATCGGCATGATTATTTCTCTGAAGCTTTGCCTCAACGTCTTCAATATTATTCAATACGTCATAGACCAAGTGGGATCGTGACATAAATAAACATCTCCCTATGACATATTACAAGCACAGTTTTGTTCACGGAATTAAGTCAAAATAATACAGGGACTCAATTGGAAATTTATTTCCTTACAGTATCCCACCATCTCTCCCCTAGAGCGCATAAGACCGCTGTTGAACGAGGCATCTCATCCAGTGCAGACGCCAACCTCCCAAAACTCGCTGATGATACCACCCAACGCACCATAGGTGGAAGATGCTCCCAGACGTCCTTAAGCCCCGTCGTCCCACAAGCACGCATGTTCTTTAAAGAGATACTAGATTGTCAAAAGAGGAAACCTTGTCAAAAATTCAAGAAGGAAGGAAAAGTCACCAAGAAAAAAAAGAAAAATGCTGAAAGTCAAGTTACTTACATAACCATCGGGGCTCACCACCCTCGAAGAGCGATGACGCGATAGCTCCCGTAGAAAGTTCCGCTCATCTGCAATCGGCTTGAGGAATTATCGCTCCCCAAAGTAAGAGGCGCTATGTCCCTCCACTCCATATTCGCCCAGTCATCAACAATCAACCATTCCCTATATGCTGCAGTGATCACAAAGGCAGCCATTTTTTAGAGATCGGAATGCTAGAACGATTTGCAGAGGAAAATCGCAGAAAGAGAGATATCAAGAAGCTGTGAAAAATGAAGGGAATTCGTCCCCTTTATAAAGGATGCCAAGGGTCATACCGATCAGCATTGACCCCCCAACCACCGATCGACATTGCCCCTTTACCTTCCCGAGGTAGTCCAAAATTCGGTGCCACTGTCGAATGACACCCTCTGCACCATGCCGACCGGCACCCCCCTCAAAATTTCGTACAAAAATTCCAAAAAAATATCACAAAACCATGAAAAATCCTCAGAAAATTCCTAAAAACCCTAATAAAGATTTAAAACATCTTCACCAAGGAAATTTCGCACTCCCTTAAGCGGAACCCCTATTTCCCCAGTGGAGATCTAAAAAGCCAAGTGAATTCCCTCCGGGCAACGTCCCTGGAGGATCTCTAAGGATCGCCTCCTATACCCCAAAGGTCTCAAACCTCCCCGAGAAATACGTCCAATACTTAGACCACCTAACCACTTCCCCAGTGGAGTTTACAGCATCAAATTTGCCTTTCCTCCACAAGATCTCCAAAATCACAAGGATTTCCCTAGCCATCGGCTCCCCAGACCAAATTAATTTCACATGGTAACTTCCCCGACAGAGTTACCCGAGAACATCTCAACTTAAGCCCGCAGAATTGGCTTCGACCCACAGAATTGGTCATCTCAATTAAGCCCGTAGAATTGGCTTTGACCCATAGAATTGGTCATCGCAACTTAAGCTCATAGAATTGACTTCGACCCGCAGAATTGGTCATCTTAACTTAAGCCCGTAGAATTGTCTTTGACCCACAGAATTGGTCATCTCAACCTAAGCCCGCAGAATTGGCTTTGACCCGCAGAATTGTCTTTGACTCGCAGAATTGGTCATCTCAACTTAAGCCCGCAGAATTAGCTTCGACCCGTAGAACCGATCATCTCAACCTAAGCCCGCAGAATTGGCTTCGACCCGCAGAAGTGGTTATCTCAACTTAAGCCCACAGAATTGGCTTTGACCCACAGAATTGGTCATCTCATCCTAAGCCTGCAGAATTGACTTCGACCCGCAGAATTGGTCATCTCAACTTAAGCCCACAGAATTGTTCATCTCAACCTAAGCACGTAGAATTAGCTTTGACCCACAGAATTGGTCATCTCAACTTAAGCCCGCAGAATTGGTCATCACAACTTAAGCCCGCAGAATTGGCTTCCGACCCGCAGAATTGGTCATCTCAACCTAAGCCCTCAGAATTGGCTTAAACCCACAGAATTGGTCATCTCAACTTAAGCCCACAGAATTGGCTTCGACCCGCAGAATTGGTCATCTCAACCTAAGCCCGCAGAATTAGCTTCGACCCGCAGAATTGGTCATCTCAACCTAAGCCCGCATAATTGGCTTCAACCCGTAGAATTGGTCACCTCATCTTTAAGCCCATAAAATTATCTTTGACTTGCAGAATTGGTCACCTCATCTTTAAGCCCACAGAATTGGCTTCGACCCACAGAATCGGTCACCTCACCTTCAAGCCCATAAAATTGGGTTTGACCCGAAGAATCGGTCACCTCATCTTTAAGCCCTCAGAATTGGCTTCGACCCGTAGAATCAGTCACCCTCATCTTCAAGCCCTCAAAATTGGATTCGACCCACAGAATCGGTCACCCTCATCTTCAAGCCCTCAAAATTGGCTTCGACCTGCAGAATCGGTCATCCCCAGCACCTCCTTAGGAATTAACCTAAACCTTTCCTCCAAACCATCCCTAGTATTCCCCCTTAGGTCCTCAAAATCAGCCTTGACCCTATGAATTGGTCATCCTTACCCTCCCCAGGTCCTCAGAATCGGCCTCGACCCTCTGAATTGGTCATCCTAATTTCAAAAGCATCATACGGTGTCTATTCGACGGCTATTATTTGATCTAAACTCACCCGTCGAGGGGCTCTATAGACACCCCATTTTGTTACCCCTTAAACTCTCCTTAGGTCCCTAGCACCTCCCTTTATCACTACAAACCCAGGTCATACCCCGAGTACTGACCTAGAAGCCATCGGGCGCTACCAGGCTCCATTTGACCAAAAAGTCAAACTCTTCAGCCCGACCAAGACTGAATAAATATTCATAGGGAACTAAATCCCCTTTCCAACGGTCCATCCCGTGTGCGAGTCTGACTTACGGTACGGACGAACGATCCATTTTATTCCGAGAGGTCACCAAATGCTTCAAGGGCCCTGTTGACCAAAGTCAACTCCCCGAACCATGTCAAACTCTTTGGAATGTTGAATTACATTTCCTAACCTTTCCAACGGTCTGCCCCATGCACGATTCGGACTTACCATGCGGATGAATGATCCATTTACGTCCGACGATTCCCTGTCTAATGGACCGACGAGCGCTTCCGAGCCACATTTGACCCAAAATTAACTCTCGAACCCCGAGAGCGATCCAAAGGACTTTCAAAGGTCTCTGAATTACCCTTCCAACGGTATGCCCTGTGCACGATTTGGATCAATGATTTTCACTTTACGGCCGATTTTCCAAAAAGGCCAGAAATACACTACCAAACGGTGGGTCCCAGACCCTGCCTATCGGTAGTGTGCCTAAACACACCTGCCAATTGGCAGGACCAGGGCTATGTGGATCGGCAATGCCCTGGGACTACAAAAATTAGGCCATGTCCTCATTATAAAGGGGAGCCCAGATCTGAAACATATCACTCTCAACAAATCCATAAAACCTCTCTCGAAGTCAGAATGATTTCCACATCCAAAACCCTTTCCATCTTTCAATTCTCATCATCCTTTTCATCAAACCTGGTGAATTCACTACCCTCCATCATCATCCAAGTGCAAGGGTTGCTCTCCAACATTCAAGATCAAGCGCAAGATCTTCAAGAAGGTTCAATTTTCTCAATTCTCTCCTTAAATTCCCATAAATTCATATTAACTTGTTTTATTACTTAGCACTTTTATTCTCCCATCTCACATATCCTAATGTACTTTTTATTTAGTATTATTGCACATCTCTTATTTTCATATAGATAAAAAAAACAAAAAAAAATAAGAAAATAGGGTTTGCTCATAAATTCCAAACAGGAATTCTCACATTTTTCTTACACTCCTCTCATAACTAAAACACTTTTTCCACACGCACACACACACAAATAAGAGAATCCCTCGATTGGATTTATGGGATAAACCCCACCCCTCATTTTTCATACGAACTACGTGGTCTTTGATGCCTTTATAGGCTACGTAGGCGTCTTGGGGTAAAACCCGAGACTCGAGTCCTATTTTTTACTCTTTTTCGCAATTTCTATTTTCTTTAAATTCAATTATCTTAGATTATATATATATATATATATATATATATATATATACTTGTTCTCAGTGGCGTATTATTCCACATACGTTATCGTTCCATTATAACAATCAACGCATGGATGATCGCGCAAATCCTACTTTCTAATACTATCTTTACATTCCTACGAATGACTCGCTTTGTCTCTTCTATGGTCAAGTCTATGACTCCTATCTCCACTACATATGCACATGAATACATATCACGAGGAAAATAAAAGAAAACAGCAAAAACCCATGAGAGACCTTAAGGGCAGAATGGGTGCCTAACACCTTCCCATTTCGTAACTTAGCCTCCGGACCCTTTTCGAATCATTTTGGTTTCGTATGCATCAGTATGTATTTGGATGTTGTCCTTCGGTATGGCTCCCTTTCTTTTGTCTATTTTGAGTAAAATAGACTGGAGACTCCATCTTTCTATATTTTTCACCTCATCAATGATGCCGGCTGAAGCGCTCTCGAGAGGGACGCGCGAGACCTAGGATCCTCACGCTCCCGCCCTCCACGAGGATAGGGGATGGCCACACCCGGGCAGTGGCATCATCTTAAGCCTTCTTTCAAGCAATAATCTTGGTTTAATCCTTATCCTCAGTTTTGATCCTCTTTTCAGCATAAGGTTTCTTCTTAGCATTAGCATTATCATCAGTTTTCCTCTTTGTTTCCTGCTTATTTTTTTGCATCGGGCAATATCGATAGAAATATGATCAACTGCTCAATGATCCATTTCACAAGAAGGTTCAGTAAACAATAAAACATGAGATATTGGGAGTAAAAGTTGCAGAAAAATTCAATAGTCAGTCATATTACAGTGCACAAACGAAAGACGACCTAATTTAGTAAAATCTTTCCACCTACTTCAATTTTTACCTCAAGAACCTAAAAAGTGCCTTATGATACTAAGGGAACTAATGTCTTATGAGGAGGAGCACCACCAGGAGAAATGTGGTATCTAAGGCGTTTGAACTTGGATATAGAGAAGAGATCCTTAAATTTTTGGGGATTAGGCACACAAAATCTTTCAACCACATCCCGTAATGCATAAGGCTATATGGGAGCTTTCTTTACTGAAAAGGTTGAACAAAGGTATTAGCACAGTATCATCAAAAGGAAATATAGAAAAAGTGGTTACCAATTTTGTTCGGGCCACATCATTCACAAGGAACACTATAAGATCGACTCTTCTTATTTGTTCGGAACTCCCATTCCCTCTTTAGAAATGCAAACTGAATTTTACAACTATGGTTTCTCGTCTGAACAACCTTGACCATTCTCAAATGAGAGTTTTTAGGAGCAAAGTAATAGTACCCAAGAGACTTGGCTTCATCCTTTAGGCCCTGTATGAACCTAAAAATATCCCCCATGAGATCAAAACATGTTCGTGACTACTAAAAAACCATAGCCCCAATAATTATTTTGTAAGCATTGGGGGAAGTTAGGTAGCAGCAACCAGATAGCCCCTTAGAATAGACCTTATAATAAGGTGTAAGGTAAGATGGACCTCAACTTGAAGTGTCCACGGGGGGAGAAAGTATCATCAGTATTAGGACAATTATAAACCCTCTCGTCACAATTAGGCACCTTATCATAATATTGATGGGGATGTCATACCAATCTCCCAGGTCATCCAACTCACGCTTAAGAAAATCATAGTCATGCCATCTGACATTAGTGTTCACAGGGTTTTAGGAGTCAGTGGAACTCCCAGAAGTGCTCTCCTCGATAGAAAATACATCAATAGGAAAAATAGAAGACACGGGTCTATCAGACATGACTATTTTAGTCGATGCCTCCAAGTCAATAATTGATATGTCTAATGTCGTGTTGGTAATATTTCCACTACTAGGTCGGTGCTCAGCCACATTAATTATATTTATCCCCACGAACTCAAGACTGTAATACATCACATTAGGAGAATGTGGAGTAGACCGAGTAAAATATTGAGCTTGGCGGTATACCGAGGATGAGAAGGGTTATACTCAGACCGGAACACATTTAAGGAATAGAAAACCTCTCTGCCAGACCCTAGGAAAAACCCAATCCAACCTCTTAATGTTCCATAACCACCTATTGACCCAAGAGTGTTCACTCATAGAGGCTAAATCGTATTCGGGGGCTTGACCAGTGGATGGAATGTGGATGCAAATAAAGATTTAGGCATTGTTTGGTTTCAGAAAGGAAGAATTTGGGCAAAATAAAATCCTTCAATGCCTAAAAAGCCCTAAAATTAGGAAACCCTAGGTTAACCAAATCAATAGTCATCTAAAATGTTTAAACTCCAATCAAAGGTTAAATCCAACAACAATCATCAATAATAAATAGTAATTGTAGATAAAATTGAAGAAATTATAGAAAATCTCATAAGAAAACCCTAAGAAGCTACAAAAGGGAAAGCGGCATAACTTAAACCCTACAAAGTGTTCAAGACGACGGAGACAATGCTCAAGCTTTGTCAACAAATGGAAGCAATCCAATAAAGTTTGCCAAAAAATAATTTCCAAGAAAGGAACCAGTTAACGAAAAATTTTAGCCGGAGAAAAAAGAAATTTGAGGATGGGAGGAGTTTTCTCTCTCTAGATCGAAGTCGTGAAAATGAAATGATTTCGAAAGTTTGAAATGATTTAGGAAACACATTTTATATTTTTAGGCAGTAATCATTACCACTATTAAGGAAGGACATGGTGCCATGCCTGGGAAAGGGGAATGACACTTCACAGACTGACACACAATGCCCCAGGCATGCGTATGGTAATTGCACCAGATGTCATTTTCACCGTGTCACATGTGTCAAGTTCAACTCCAACGAAACAAATTCACAAGTCATTATACTCGTCACGTGACGAGAAGAGCCAAAGACAACTAGAATCATGGAGGCTGAAGACATTCCTCAGTTAACACATCACTCTCCCAATTTGCTCAGCACATACTCAGAAGACGTAACACTTCAAAGAATCTGCTACAATCCTCAATCGTGAGAAAAGTCTTGGGGGCTTTTTTTGTACCATGAATATGGTTTAGTACATGGATAAATTAGGAGATGGCATGTGGACTCGTCTCTCTCAGAAATGAGGTCATCTTAGCTACCAACCTGGTCGACTAGTGCAATTCTGGTTGGGCCTAATATCACAAACTGAGTGCTTAGCCCAGTCAGTTCACGATAGTCTAATATCGTTATATAACTCCATCAAAGTAAGCATGTACTGTGTGATGGGATGACTTCAGTATCACACCTCATGTGGGGGAGATATGCAAATATTCCACGACGTTCTTTCTAACAAACTTCATGATTATTCCTCCACTTATATATAATGGTGTACCTGCCTAACCTATAAAGGCATGACACATGTACCTCTCTATTCTCTCTCTTCTAATAGTTTATAAATATCCCACTACACCCTCATGGGTGGGGATCGAGATATTACTTTCTTATCGTTATATTGTCCAAGTATATAGTTAACTTGAGAGCTTGTAACATATATTCATCCATGGCATTTTCCAAATGAATCAGTATGCAAACACCTGCACCTATGGATGTAGGCACATCTTTGGGGCCGAACCATATAAATCTAATTATATTCCCTTTCTCTCACCTCTCTCTACCGTTTTGCTCTATATTATAATTTCTATGATTATATCTCTTTATATGTTATTATTTATAGTTAGTATACACTTGTTAAGACTAAATTCGTATATTATTAATAGACGTTAACCATCATAATTAGTTTCACATAATAATTATGACTAAACTCCAATTTAAATATCTTAGAAATCACTCGGATATAATGAGGTCTTATTTGCAAAGTTGATTATGGTACATAACATGATTCCCCACGTTAAGTGTCTGATATCTGCTTGGTAAAATTAATTTACTGTTAATTGATATTAACCAACATTTAATAAATTCTTTGATTCTCAGACTTAGCTTACTGGTTATTCCACCAGGATTATAAAATAATCCATCGTTCGGGTTTTACTTAGTGGAAACAAAACATAAAAGTATATCAAGGGGGTATCACAATCCACGGTATCCCTAGATGCAGATTCCTCTGAATTATGATCTCAAACCTACTCACACAATTACCACCCAATATGCGAGGATCATTGGACCTAATAAAATTATATCGCACCTATAGTAATCAAAGTGATAATTTTTCAAGCATTCCAATCCTCATAATTCTCAAGATTAAGGATTTATGTACCTGAGTCTAATTAAGACAACCCTTATATGAAAATCTCATGGGGTTACACGTGTAATACATTCCTGGTACCAATCACAATCCTCTGTCGAACTATCGAACAAGTTCTCAAACCATCATACAAGGTCCCGCAGTTTGAGTAAACTACTAGGTTTGCATCGCAATCGCCCTGATAAGATGTTAACTCCCTATATAGGTTGTGAATGTTTCAATAGAGCTAGAACTAGAATCTCGATCACATGGTGATCAACCTGAAGTTGACTGACTGTAATTCCTATTGAGCTATATTCATTAACATGTCTATAATATATTTAAAAAAAATAAAAGGCACTCTCATAACCATGCCATACATGTTTTAAGAATAAAACCCCAAAACAAGTGTGTGTGTGTGTGTGTGTGTGTGTGTGTGTGTGTGTATGAGAAGTGAAATCATCATATCCACACCATGGAAAATGTGGGAATGAATCCTTCTAGGGGAGATAAACTAACTAAGAAGTGCATGAAACTAACTAAAATATAAGTGATGTTTCAAAATCATACTATCACCGTGGAAGAGTGAATACGCATAACATGGGCTCGCTAAAGAAGCAATAAACATAAGAAAACTAACCACGTGGATAAAATATGTTAAGTATATGGATGAAGTGCTAATATATGAACATGAACAAAATGAGCTGAATAAAGAAGGATTCGAATCCCAAAATCGTAACGGCTACATGGAAAAAAATGGCATCAAAGTCCATGTAGTTTGTATTGAAACTAAGGCTGGGGTCTAACCCATAATCCGAAATTAGAGTTTCTCCTTTAGTTTATGAAAAAGCGTGTGAATTGTGGTGAAAATGTAAGGAAACTCTAATTTTGGAATTACGGTGTAAACCCTTTACTTGGGTTTTTATTTTATTGAAGTAATATTGAAAGTATATATATAATAAAATAGTAGAATCAATGTGGAAAATAGAAAAAAACAAGCCAGAAATATGTTATGCAGACTAAAATATATGAAATGGAATTTATTAAACTAATGAAATGAGAATAAGTTTGGACCTTCAAGCTCTAAGAATTTATGTATTTGAAGATTTTGTGGGCTGATTTTGAAGTGTATATGGTGGTGGTGGTGGTGGTGGAGTGGTGGCCATTGGTGAGTAAAGGGTGATATTAGGAGATGTTGAGATAATGTAGTGAAAATGATGTGTGTTGAATTTGAGGAAAATTGCCCCTCAAATGAGCTTAGAGTTTCCTTAAATATAAGAACCCTAATTGGATAAAGACCCAAGCTACCCCCAGGGCATACCGACCGACATGCCCTCTCCCCTATCTATCAAGAGGGTGGTTAGATTTTCTTGCCAAGGAATTCCCCACCTGCCAATAGGCTAGTGATGTGTCCTGCCTATAAGGAAGAAAAATTCTTTTTTTTGGCCATAAAATGCGGATCATAAGTCCGATTCACCCATGGATGGGACCATTGAAAAAAGGATTCAGATATCTATGAGTGCTCGTTAAGAGACTCCCATGTTCAAGAGTTTTACCAATGTCAAATGGGCCTCGAAAATAGTATAATTCTTCTCTGGTTAGGATTTGAAGGAAGACCGGGGGTTCAAGACTTGAAGGAACTTTATTTGGACCCTATGGAAGAGTGTGGGGGTGTTGGAATGAGGTGTTTATAGGTACATCATCAGTAGTATCATGGTAAATAGGATCAAGGTAAATCATGTCTCAATCACGAAGGTACCTACACGATCAATGTCATATGTTCCCCATCAAATCCCTCCTAGTACATCACCCACGAGCACATATGCACACTCATTATGATTGCAGGTAAAATAAATAAATAACAATAAATACTACATTAAGGATTACCCAAAAACAATCTCTAAATTTCAGTTTATTAACCTTTAATTAAATAAAACTTAAGTGCCAAACTGACCAAAAGTCGTTCAAACGAAATCCTAGGGTCGTTCTAACAAAACCCTAAATTCATTCAAATGAGAAGCCTAGGTCATTCGAATCAAAATTCCTTTATTATTTATGAGATATACATTCTTGTTCGAACGAAAACCCAATGTCATTCTAATGAGGTTGATGCAGAGGTCGTTTTCTCCCTTGCACAAAAACGGACATAACAAACTCCAAACCTAAGTTTAAAGCCTCTAAACCTCATAACACCCATCATCCTTGTATCTAACATATATAACAACGTTATTAATATATAATAAAACATTTTAGGTGATTAAATCTTCAATTAATGACCTAATGTCAGATTATGAGAATTGATCCCTCAGTCATAGTTTAAACAAGGTTTATCACATTCGTTCACAAATCCGATTCAATAACTAAATAAAGATGAGGAATTTTACAATTAGCATTACTATGATTCATATCAAATGTTATTACAACCAGATTACATGCTTTCGGGGTTTAATTAAAATATTTAAAATCAAAACTACCTCTGTTATGTAATTAAGGCTTAAACATGTAATTAATCTAATTAAGAAATTAGGTTATTATATGATTGAAATAAGATTATCATAGATTAAGTTCAGATTCTAAAGATGTTGTGTGATATGCTCTAGTAACATGAACAACAAACCGAGAGGGTGGTGAATAGTTTGATAGCATCCTAGGTCATTTTTTTGCACTTACACGCAATTGTTTCCAATTTTAAAACTAACACCAATTGATTTTATAAAACCTTTTCAAATGCCTTTAAAAACACACACAAGATGATATTAAGTGATCTAGTGATGAAATCTGGATCTAAAACACTTAATCAAGTTTTAACTCAATTCACAAGATTTAAATTAGATCTATGTGAAATGTGTGATCAATTGTGTAGAAGACAATTCAAATATACATAAGCTAGCGTAAGATATGGTTAATGAGGAAAATCCTCACCTGTGGCTAAAAAAACCTCGACACACTCCAATTCTCAAATATACTTGAAAAGCAATTTTACAAAAGAAAAAAAGGTACCTCTCACACAATTCCTAATATGTAGTTACATGTGAACATTTCAACTCTTCCCTATAGTAAATGAGAATCCATCGCAAGCTCCAAAAATGAATGAAACATGCCATTCTCCTCCTTGAAAGTCGAGCCACACTCCAAATTCTCAAATAATACGAAATGTCTCTAATTATCGATAATGAAGTGTTTGATTACATCAATCCAGCAAATGTGTACTGACATGATAAATGCCAGTGTACATATCTTATAAAATCCCCTCCCAATTCTTTAAAAAAAATGAGATCGAACATATATCAAAGTATTAAAAGTTTTTGGAAGAACAAGTGATATTTGAAATCGAGGATAGATAGATGAGCTACCAACTTTGAAAATCGCTCAAAGTAGTGTTTCAATTATGTAAAATTCCAAACACTAAAAATGGGAGGGAAACTGGCTTTTAAATAGGAGAATTTTAAAATCTAGGGCCCCTATGCACACAGTTAAATCTGTCCACGATAACGACTCCAGGTAGTGTGGAATCATGGCCAATATCGTGCTCATTGGCTCAATACTAAAATGATTAAAGCCAAAAAATATTTTCAAAAAGTCTTTAAATGTTCAAAGCATGAAACCAATTCCCAAAACTGTTTCAACGACATTTTAAAACCTCTTAGACTGTTTTTCAAATCACTTGTTCAACATTTTTAAAATACTAGCATATTTAGAAATTAAAAGTGCAACATTTTTAGAAAACAATCGTGTATGTGTGTTTTAGCCTTCTACAATTCAAAATTATATAGAAGTATACAATCTTCACTTCAACATTAATGTACGACAACATAATTCTTCAATGAGTGGCGTGAATGATCATTAATCTTAATGGTTCATCTAAGTTTATCCTAGACAAATGAACACGCCTCACTCATATCGAATCAAGTTTATATGACTTGATGGACTTAACGACTCAAACATTTTATCACGAACATAGACAACTTAATAATAATACAAAATTATATTTTCAATCTCCCCCTTTGGCTATTCCGTAGAAAAACTTCCAAATACCAAAAAAGCTTTATTACCCCTACAAGACTCACACCTCAGCAGCCATATAGTGAGAGTAGTAGAAAGGTAATATACAAAAATACATAAGAGCAAGGATGAAGCAAAAGTCATGTCTGAAACACAGCTTAGAGTCAAAATTATCAATGTTAAGCATGAAACCACATGAAACAACAAGAAGCATCACACGGGCAATAGCATGCACAAAAAGAAAATCCCCCTACTTGGGAATCCTTTAAAAATAATCAATGATATAGATGAGATAAAAACATGTGATAAAGCAGAGCATTACCATCATCTAATATCAAGATACCAAAAGTGATAAACATGTGAATACAATATGTGACTAACGCAATATAATGAAGATGCTCCCCTTATATAGCAAATCTTGAAGACATTAACAAGCCCACTATCATAGATATTTCGCTCCCTTTTTTATAAAGTGAGAAACAAATTTTTCCTCTTTAATAAGTGAAAGAAAAAAATTCACTCCACTTTTTGACACAATGGACAAATAAAGGAAATATATTTTTTTTCCCCATTTAAATAAAGAAAATAAACTTTTCTCTCTATGTTTGACACAGAAAAGTCATAGAAAAGAAATATCTTTGACAATGGGTATAACTAGGCAAAACAACGGCACATAAGAAAGAGAAACTAGCAAAGTAAAAACTAGAAAAGCATGTAAATAAAAAAATCTATAACATGGGAATCAACAAATGAGTATATATACATGTGAATCATAATATCACAATATGAATCTCATAAATAATAACTAGAAGATGAATGATATCGAATAATAAGTAGAAAAGTAGGATATGAGATTTTAAAAAAAGCATAAAACTAGTAAAAATGAGATCATATAAGTAAATATGAATTGACAACATGGATATGTCAAAAATATGATAATATAGCACAAGAGATATTGATAAAAACATAATACCCATAACGAACTAAGATAAAATCCATACAACCAACAAACTATCTATATAAACAAAAAGTAGTTATCAAAGATATCAAGTACCAAAACAATAAGTACTAAAATCCATATACAAACCAAAATGTGCGAAGTATCACATGCAGTATTAAAAAAATAAATAATATGAAGAAAAGACAAAACTAGAAGCTCGCATTGTCAGACATGGCATCATACTCCACAATATTATCATCTCCATCATTTATCTCCTTACTATAATCATCATCATCCTCAACCTCCTCATCCTCATCAACAGCTAGAGGTGGAATAGGAGCATGTGGATGGATAGCAATTGGCATAGGAACCTTGGGAATAAAATTTTATACAAGCTACGATTTCCTCAAGTACTCAGCAATAAAAGCAGCATATATGCGGAGGCTCTATTGTTGTTGATCAAGGCTCTCTTGGTATTGTTTCTCACTTATAATCTCATCATATATCTTCCTTAACTGACCTCTCATAAAATAAAAATTACAAAGTAACAAAGGTACGTTGACCCTAGTGACCTCGTGGCTCAAGAGAAGGCTAAGGTGAAGGTGCTTGTACTGGGTCATCGGCATTAATAGGTTGCCTAGCTGGGTGACTTTTAGACTAACCTGCTGATCAGGAATAACTCACACCCGATAACACACTCATAATACGTACTCTCTCATAAGAATGTAGTTAAGGCACTCCCAAAGAATACAAATACCCCATAAACCCTCATTAATTTAATAATCAAAATAGGATGGTCGATCACCTGACGACGTGCAATTGCATATATCAACCTACCAATATGATAATGAAAATTGTTGTGTAAATTCGTTGCATAAGGTCGTAAATAACCAATAAATGAAATAGCGAGTAACGACGATCCGTCTCAGACTAGAGAAATAATGGGCGCATTCGAGTAGTCTGTGACCATCTAATAAAGTAGTCAGAGAATTCTCTGAAATACATCCCTCAAAACAAGCATTATACCATGTCCTAAGGATGCGGGACTCAAGACCTAAATATGATGTAAGATCATCATTCAAAAGATCTATGTTGACACCTCGTACAAAGGAATATATGACATGTGTAGTGTTAGGAGGAATAATCATGTTTGCATAGAACTCACAAATAATGCTCACATTGGTTGTACCATGTGGTCGAACCAATGGAGAATCATGGATAAAAAAATCAACGATAAGAGATACTGCCCCACGTCACTCCTCTCAAGGTATATCAAATTAATGTCTCTCTCGATAATAACATCGTGAGATAAAAATGTTGAAGACAAAACAAAACTATCTCAGGTAAATAAAATACTCGAGGCATCAGATTGAGTGTTTGGAACCTAAGTCGAGGCACTCGGGGCCTATCGACTACGACGCGATGGTTTAGGTGTGGTGGAAGACTCACATGATCTCTAAGACTCACTCGGCCCACTAAGAATGGACACTCTCTTCCTAACTCTGGTTTTCACTATACCCATAACGTTGAAATATGGAAGAGGCACTAGAAAAAGATAAACCTAGGGCTAAAATGATAAAAGTATGAGAAACCTCCAAATGTACTAGCCCTTAATCAATAAAAATATAACTAAATCACCCAAACAACTCATAAATCAGAATACCCAACCTATAATCACTATAAACAAAGGAAATCAACTAAACTTAAAGAGAATCGAAGACTTACTCGAGTGAAATCAGATGAATGACACGAAATTATCAAAGTTGGGAATAAATACCACAAACCAGGTAATAATCTCTCAAAATGTGATCTAAATGACATGCAATGGGTGAAAATTACTCTAGGGGCGATTTCTCCTAGTCATTTAGTTTTGGGGAAGTTTTGGAGGTGAAATAGGTAAATAAAACAAATCCTTTCAAATAACAGTCCTACACCTTACAAACGATCAAACTTATTTATGCGAACAGATTCCATGTGAACACCTCTATTTTATGGTCGTGCACACAAAACAAATCATAGGCACTATAAATCCCAAAAATCTCCTGAAAATATCATGAAACATACTAAATCACAACACTCTGAATCTCAGTGATATGAATGAATGAAAATGCATGAAAAATCATACAATTGAACTTTAATAGCAACAATTTACGATAAAAATATAAAATATCAAAAATCAATAACTCACTCACACAATATATACAAATGCAAACAAAAATATGTAAAATGTGATTAGGTAAATCGTGATCAATTTATTTGACACGAAGATGTCATTTAAATAATGATTAAAAGCATAAATTAACAACATATTTAACTCAAATTCAATCAAATCAATATTTTTCAACTTTGTAATATTAATTAAGGTATGATTTTGGTAAATAGGAATACAAAATCAACATGAATACACAATCAAATCATGCAAACATTACAAATAATGCTTAAAAGAAAATCATTATATCAATATTCTTTTGAATCTCAAAATCATAGTTTCAAGCCATAAACTCCCTTAATCATGTTGACTAAAAACTTATGAATGCCAACTAAATAGCAAATTTTATTTTTGAAATCTTAATACCTAACATGGTTTTCATGTCAGTTCAAACTCTTGGCTTATAGCTCTTTTTCAACATAATTTGGCTTTTGCCATCGATTGAATTTTCACATGCCTAGATGACACCAACACGAAAATATTTGAATTTTTAAAATAGGTGTAATCAATCTAGCACTATCCTTTATCAATGCTTTTAAAAATGGTCATTTTTCAACTCCTTAATACTAAGAAACTCATAAAATCTCACATATGGACCAACGAAACACCAAGAAGATCTCAAGGATTTGATCAAGATCAAGTTGAGCATCGAAATCAAGATCAACACGATAAATATCATATCTAAAAAGTGATATGCATGTGTAAGTAGTGTGAAATCAATACCACGGATTTGAACAAATTTGTTAACTGTGATTTGTCAAATGAATTTCAACCAAACAATAAAATCAATCAAAATTTCTCATCAAATAGTTTAGAAATTATTTGTAATCACCATTCAAGTTATATATATCATCAAATTAATATATTTTTTTTTAATTTAAAACCAACTTTTTTACAGCAGAAATATTACTAATAATCCTTTAATACTAGAAAAATAAATGAGGATCTTTATACATGATATCCCTTACAAAATCCATTGGACTTTTAAAACAAAATGAGTGTGTCTTGAAACCTCTGCTCGATATGAACAAACTCCTTGAGATCTTAATCATATTTGAAATTTGGAAGGCCCCATTTATCCATTGTTACTATTGCCTTCATTTTGTTTAGGAAGTCCTCTAGATAATGAGAAAAACTGTTGATTGCTTATTTACTTCCCATTTTAGCTAAACATTCCGCCACCTGATTGCCCTCTTTATATATATGGAAGATATAGAATTGAATTTCTGTAGCATTTGTTGAATTGCTTTAATAGTCCAGTTGATTTTCCAAGGAATAGAGGAGTTTCCTTTAATGATATCCACTAGAACTTTTGAATCACATTCAATAATAAGCTCATAATCCTTTAAAACCCTATAAAGTTCAACACCATCTTTCAGAGCACTTGCCTCTGCCTCTGCCTCTGCCTCTGCCTCTGCCTCTGCCTCTGCCTCCATGATTGTAGCATTCTGATAAGATCTAATAAAGGCCCATAGCATATCTACTTCCTAATTTCTGAGAATTCCTCCACCTCCTCCATGACATGTTGACTCTATCACACTTCCATCTGTATTTAGATTCAATACTCTAGAGGGATGATTCATCCATTTAATTTGCAGCCTTTTGATTTGAGGGTGATTGCATTAATTCAAAGTTGGAGTATTCTTGAATAGGTGTACCTGATACAAAACTTAACAAACATTAGTCGAATAATCATTATACTTGCTTTCATTTTTGAGAATCCACAAAATCCAACACACTATAACTGGGATTAGCTTGTTTGTAACTGGATTTGACTTAGGACCATGTATCCACCATTGGAAAAGTTGACTTCTAATACCACCAGTAGACCTTTTGATAGCATACTCTTGATTTATTTTATCCCACACTTTAGAAGTAACATCCCCATTTTCAAATATGTGATCAAGAGTTTCCTCTTTTGACTTGAGACGATATTGGCTTTTTGAAGGACCCCTTACCCCTATTGATTTGATCTTCTCATTAGTAGGAAGCAAGTTGTTTAGAATTTTCCACATCAATATTGATATCTTGACCGAAATTGTACTGTGCCAAATGAATTTTAAGCTGGTCTGAGATGGTTTCTTATTTCTACACAAATCCCAGGCTGTAAAGATAGAGAAAGATCCATTGTTATTAGGCTTCCATATAACTTTATCAAAGTGGTTGTCCCATATTTCCTCAAACTTTAAAATCTTTTCTGATATTTGAATAGAAAAGCAGCTCTCAATTTTTTATTTATTCCATTTCTGCCTCAACTTCCATAAGGTTTTAACTGAAGGTCCTCTAATACCTCCATATTTTTTACATCTTCAACTCCCTAATTACCCAAGTATATACTTATGTCCCCACTACCAATCTTCCATAGCATGTGTTCTTCTGTTAAATCTCTACTTGAAACCATTATATTCCACATATGAGCTCCTGCTCGAGTTGGAGCTATAGTAGGATGGAATTTCCTACAATAAGCTGCCTTTATAAATTGAGCCCACATTGAATCTTTTTGTCTAAAATTCCACCACATCTTCATACTTAGAGAATTTGCAGTATCATTTAAGTTCCTGATTCCCACACCACCTTCATTTGTAGGCCTTGTAATGTCCTCCCATTTACACTATTGCTGCCTGCTCTCCCCATAATTTGAACTCCAAAAAAACTTTTCCATTAGATTATACAGCGTTTCTATGACAGCTTTGGGAGGGGACATAGCAGATAATAGATATATATGCATAAATACTAGCACAAACTTTAATACCACAATTTTACCTCCTGTAGAAAGGCATGTAGATTTCCATTCATTAAGCTTCCTTTTCATTTTTTTCACCATGTCTTCATAGTAAATTATCCTTTTTCTTCCCCTATACAAAGGACGACCAAGATAAGTCATAGGACCATTCTTTATGAGCATACGAGTACACTGTTTAAAAAAGGAAAGAGAATATGGTTTGATTTTGTTTGAGACAACATATTAACTTTTGGAAGTGCTTATCATCTAGCCTGAAAGTTCTCATAAGACCTTAAAACATCCATCGTCTTCTTCACCTCTCTTTTCATACCCGAGCTAAAAATAATCAAATCATGTGCAAATGCTAGATGGTTAAAAATTGGACCACCTATAGGCATCTTATAACCTACATATGAAGGTTGCATTGCAAGATTTTAGAGATTTCTGGAAAGAACATCTGCCATTATAATAAATCAACTAGGTGATAATGGATCACCTTGCCTCAAACCTCTAGTAGTCTTGAAGAATCCAGCAGTCTCTCCATTCACATTGATGGTGATCCACGTGTTAGAGATAATTCTCCAAATTAAATCCAACCATTTCTCACAAAAGCCCATTTTTCTCATAACTTTAATTACGAACCACTAAGAAACTATGTCATAAGCTTTAGACATGTCCAAGTTCATTATAATATTTCCCCCCACATTTTTTGAGTTAATTCTAGACATACAATCTTGAGCAAGCATCACATTCTCAGTAATAGACATTCCTTTAATTAAACCTGGCTGCATTGGAGAGATAATATCTGGAAGAATGGTAGAAACTCTATCATTTAGGATTCTAGAGAAAATATTATTAACAAAGTTCTGCATACTTATAGGCCTAAAATTATTGAAAGTTTGGGATGATCTATCTTTGGAATTAGAGTTATTCTAGTGCTTGTACATATCTTGGGAAGACTATTTCCTGCAAAGAAATGCTGAACTGCTTTCATAATATCCCCTTAAATGTCCTCTTTAAATAAATGAAAAAATAAACCATTAAAACCATCCACCCTTGGACTATTCTTGGTATTTAAACCTTTAACAGCTTTCTCCACTTCTTCTATAGTAGGCCATTGAATTAGAGAAGAATTCATTTATTAATTTATCAATTTTGGGATAATATACATCACTATTTCCTAATTTATTGGATCCATCATTTCCTTGGCTTGGAATTGCATTGAGAAAAACTCAATGGCTGCAGCTTGGATGTCCTCCTTAGATTCTACCCAATCACCCTCCATATTCTTGATTTTCTGAATCAACATTCTCTTCTATTTGCATCTCACTACTCTATGAAAATAAGTTATGTTCTTATCACCTTCAGCTACCCACTTTTCATTTGCTTTTTGACTTCAAAATTCTTTTTTAATTTTAAGCTTACTATTATGAATTGTTGTAGCAAAGTTTAGCTCCTCTCTATTCTCTTCTGTGGGATCTTATTCAAAGCTTATTTCTACAGCTAAAAGACCATCCTCAACTTTCCTTGCTTCTTAATGAATATCCACATATGTTTGTTTACTCCAGGTACTCAAGCAACTCCTAACACCATTTAATTTTTTAGAGAGTCCAACTATTGGATTGTGGCAATATACTTCCTTCCAAGCCTTTTTAACTAGGTCAACACATTCTTGTTTCATAGTCCAGAAAGAAATTTGAAGGTCTTATGCCTATTGATTAATTGAAGTTATCCTTGTAACAGAAGAGGGGAATGGTCTGACATACTTCTATTCAAATTATTTACTTGCCAATTCACATTTATATCCATGCAAGCTTGATTCATAATAACTCTATCCAACCTACACCAAATGTTATGTGAAGCATCCCTCTTATTGTGCCAAGTGTATTTAGATCCTATATTACCCACATCATGAAAAAAATTGTTCTCAATGATTTCATTAAACTTATAAATGGCTCATAAGTTAACATTATTTCCTCTTATTTTTTCATGCATGTCAGCAACAATATTGAAATCACCTCCTAAACACCAAGGATCTTCTGTGCTGCATTCTTTTAAATACCCCCACAAGCTTCTTCTTTCAATTCTATTACAGCTGGTAAATAAAGCTGCATAACATACTATTGTTCTTCCATCTATCTTCACATTCAAAGTGATACATTGATTTATTTTAGACTTAACCTCACATTAAGCATCCTTCTTAAAGAAACACCAAATTTTACTAGTGATGTTGGATACACCAAATCCAAAACCAAGTTTGATACAAAAAGAATTAAGCTTTGAACTATTTTGCTTGGGCCCCAAATCCATAAATATTTTGTGTTTGTGCATTCTATTAAGCCTCTCACATTCCATATTATGGCCTGTAACATTTAAAATTAATTGATGGAGATTTTGAGTGGGACCTGAGAATTCTGATAAATCCATATGTTTCACTTTTCCTAGCTCCACCTTTAATAGATTTCTTCTTCCTTGCCACCACAGTAAAGCCATCATCCATATTGGACTGACTCATTGAACTATCTTCTCCTGGATCATCCTCTTCTTGATTGTACCATTATTCATTCTTTTGTTGTTGTTGTTGCACTTCCAGGTAAGTTGTATTGGCTTGTAGAGGTTTTGTTGAATGGCTAACTACTGCATTCTCTAAATTTCTAGTACCTATCTCTTTCAATTTTTATTGCTCCTCACTACTTCCTTGCACTACCATTTCTCTATTATTGGTCTCCACTGATGTGGAAAGCTTGAGATCATTTATATTCTTCTTTTTATTGTACTTTTGACTTTCTATTTCCTTTATCAGAAATGAGGTAATGAGCTTTTGTTTGGCCACCTTTCTAGGCTCTATTTGTAACTCCCCTTCTTCTATTTCTGTATCTGACATTTCTATAGGTTTCTCCACAAAAGTTCTCTTCACCCATTCTTTGGTAGTCTCAATTTTCTTCTTCACATGTTGATCTGGTATCTTATTTTTATCTTCTTCATTTTTCTTTATGTAGAAACTATCTTGTAAATGCCCTTTCTTCTCACAATAATAGAAATACGGGGGAAGATCTTCATATATGATTGGCTTCCAGAATCCTGTACCTTTTTCTTTATTCCCAATCCACACTCTCGATGGAAGGGTCTTCTTGAGATTTGTTTCTACACACACCCTCTCTTGGCTAAGTCTTACCAGATTATCTGTTGCATTGTCCACTTTTAAAGGCTTCCCAACTACCTGTGCGATTGAGAATAACGCTTCCCTATTATATAAATGAATAGGTAAGAGAGGTAAAGATATCCAAGAAGGAATTATAGATGATTCAAATTCAAGGTTGAAATAAATATCCCATTTGAACGTATGCATGGGATATCTACTAATAAAGCAAGTATCCTTTAGCCAAAGTCTATGGAAATCTTCTTCATGCTCTAATCTTATCAATACGTGTTTTTGATTTATTATATCAATGTGAAATGAGGCTTTCAATTTCAAGATAGAAAAGAATTTGTGAATATCATCTATAGATGGCCTACCATGCGAGAATTTTCTAATAATTGAATGCTGGAGAGGTTTTGCCATTGCCATTAATACTGAATCTTCATAAAGTATGGTTGGTTCTCCCTTGTATGTTTATACCTGCTTCAAGGTGATAGGTTTCACTTGTGAGGCTATGATAAAAGCAAAAGTTCGTGTTAGTTTTGGATCAATTTTTGGGTATGGCTTTGCATGGTGATCTTCTTGGAGGCTGTTATTGAGACTAGATTGGAGAGGAGGGAACGATGATGCTCCTACTCCTAGGAGGGGGCAGGTGGAGGAACCATGAAAACTCTAGATAGGGTTCGTAAGAGAGAGAGAGAGAGAGAGAGAGACTTAACCACAATTCACAAAATAAAATAAACACAAAATATTTTTCATTTTTGAATAAGCATAATGCATGAATATTTAAAAAATCATGTTTTAATTAGAAAACAATGTGTAGGAAGCAAATGGATTAAAAATGCACATATGAATGAAAATCTCACTAACTTATGAAAATTGATATCGGTGAAGTTTTCTCACCCACAAATATTTATTTCCCCCACAAATCAAGAATGAACTAGGAATGAAAACCTACAAGACCTTGGTTATCCTAAGAAAACTATCTACCAAGTTAATGATGGGTGGTTCATCACCTGGATCAATGGGAAGAATAAAAATATGCTTCTTCTTCATAAACTTCAATAAATGAACCTCTCTCTCAACCTTCTTTTTAGGACCACCTAAGTCAACCTTCATTCTAGGTGCATACATAGGGATACATCTCTCTTCCCTCTTAGGATACTTATGCTTAGTTGTTGGAAATTGAGTTTGGTGTCTATGTTTGGGAATTTTACCTTTAGCCCAACCATGACCTTGCACTAAAAATGACATTTTCCTCACTAAAGCATCCACTTGGCCTCTTAAGTCATCAATACGATTCATATGGAACATGTGTCTCCTGTTTCCAATGAACCTTTTGGTTTCTCTTCTTCAAGCACTAAGAAGCTTGATTTAAGTGGCCATGTACTTGAAAAAAGTACTATAATCCACTTTCCTTCTCTCATACCATCTCACATTTCTTATCAAGTCTTTCTCCACAAATTGTGCCTTCTCACCAAGCCTTTTAAGTTGTTGTTTTTTTATTTTTGAAGTGAAAATACACGACAGGGTTTGACTTACCATAAGAAGTACAAACAATCCTCTTTAAGCAATCTTGGATCTATATTCAACCTCCTTCTTTTGAATCAAAGGAGTTTATACCTTATCCTCTTTTTGATAATTTGTACTTTCAACATTCAATTTTGTGTTTCCAATATTTTTCTCAAGCTTTGAATCATTGAAACCAATCCCATGATTGTTCAATTTTGGTTGAGCATTACTCAATAAAAATCTATTAAGAACATTTGTTCTATCACGTATTTTAATTATCAAATCCTTAACACGCTCATGATAAAGTTTCAACGTTTCAAAGTCGATTTTTAAAATTAACTTTTCAATCTCAATTTCTTCCTTTTGATTTGAAATAATTGCATTTCATGATTTCAAATACTCACATTGCTTAGTCAACACATCAACAACTTTTTCAAAGTCAAAATATTTTAATTGAACATTTCTAAGATTTTCTTCTTTCTCATCAAGTTCATTTTGAAAAGCTTTTAATTTTGATAAAGGTAGAATGTTGGACTTTTTTGCATTTTAGAAACTATTAATAGAATTCGTTAAAAGCCTCTTGAATGTTATCTACTTCCTCATCACTCTCACCTAGTGATTCTTGAATCGAAGTTTGCGAATTATTACCACTACATGATGACGAGTCACTCAAGGGCCTATCAATAGTACCTCTCTCATGAATTTTCTTCACCCAATTATTTAACGACATCCTGTGATCACTTTTTATTTATCATTTTCCTCTAGTATAACCATAAAAGATATCTCCTTTCCACTCCCATCAATCGATGCACTATCTTCACATTTACTCTCGAAATCACTCGAGCTTGCCTTATACACATTATTTTTCTTCTCTTCGCTCTTTTGTTTCTCAATCTTCTTCAAATGAGTGAGATGCATATTCATATGATGACCAAAGCTACCACAACTAAATAACTTAAACTTTTCTTTCTTTAAATCTAATTTCTTAACAAAAGAGTTATGTTTAGAAGATTTATATGGATTTTTTCAAAATTCTTTCCATTTTTTAAAAACATTTTGTTATTTTTGTAAAAATTGCTAAATATTTTAACAAAACGTTTCATGTCTACTTCAACATTCTCTTTAGGCTTTTCAACTCCTTTCTAAAAAAATATTTTCATTTGACTCAACAAAAAATGCCAAGTACTTTTTCTATTTCCGAGAAATAATATATTCTTCTTCATGATAAATTTGAAGTGATCCAACAATCTCTTCAAGACTACACGTGTTGGTGTTTTTGATATAATTCAAAATAACAACCTTAGTAGCAAACCTAGACGCTAAGGTTTTAAGGAGATTTTTCATAACTTTGTTTTTCGAAATCGTCTCACCTAAGTTGAAAGACGCATTCACAACCTCCATTAAAATAGTACAGTAGTAATTGAATTACTCACTCTCCTTCCATTCTCATGGTTTCAAATTTTGTTATCATATGTTGCAATTTCGCACGCTTCACACTCGAAGTTCACTCATGTGTAACTCTCAAAATATTCCACTCTTCCTTGGCTTGCTCACAATTGAGTATGCGATTGTAGTCTTGAGTACTTACCAAAGCAAATAGCACATTTAACATAACCGATTTAAAGTTACAATAAACAAATTCGACATCCGCCCGTAATAATCTTGGTTTCTTTACTCTCACACCATCTTCCTCAATGATAGGATATATCCAACCTTCTTTCACACTCGTCCACACACGTTCCCTTATGGATCTAAGATGTTCTCTCAGTTTTACTTTCCAATGCCCATAGTTTGAGCCATCAAAATAAGGAGGACGTTTTATGGAACTCAAATCACGAAATTTATCCATAAGAGTGAAATTAATACATTTCACAAAATAAGAAAATATTTAACTAAAATAATAATAACACATAACAGAAAAAAAAATATCCTCTAGCACGTTAATGCTAAAAAAATGAGCACCAAATCTCTGATACCAATTGAAAGCGTTGTGTGATATTCTCTAGTAAACATGAACAACAAACCTATAGGGGTTAATATATTTGAAAGCATTATATGTCAAGTTATTGCACTTGCACATAACTGTTCACAATTTTAAAAACAACACCAATTGATTAAAACCTTTTTCAATGACTTTTAAAACACACACAAGATTATTTTAAGTGAATCTAGGAAACTTAGATCTAAAAAACTTAAACAAGTTTTTAGTCAATTCACAAGACTCAAACTAGATCTATTTGAAATGTGTGATCAATTATGTAAAAGATCATTCAAAATATACACAAGCTCGAAAAAGACATGGGCCGCGGCGTGGGTAAAAACCCTCGACAAACTCCAATTCTCAATTATACCTAAAAATCAATTTTACAAAGGATAATAAGTCACCTCTCACATAATCCCTATCGTATAGTTACCTATAAACCTTTCAACTCTTACCCATAGTAAGTGAGAATTGATCGCAAGCTCTTGAAAATAAATGAAGATGTATATTCTCTTCATTGGACGTCGCTCCACACTATAAATTTTTCAATAGCCTGGAATGCCTCTAATTTTAGATCATAGAGTGGTTCATTATAGAAATTCAACAAATGTATAATGAATTGACAGAGGCTAATGTATAGTTCTCTAAAAAATAATTTGGATCAAACACAAATTAAAGTTATCAAAATTTTTTGGAAGAACAAATGAAATTTGAAATAGAATAGAGATAGAAGAGTTCTTAACTTTAAAAATTTCTCAAAGGAGTGTTTTAATTAATTAAAATTCAAATCACTAAAAATAGGAGGAAAATTGTCCTTTAAATAAGATAATATTAAAATCTGGGGACGTCGTACACTTGGTTAGATCTATCCGTGTGCACGATTCTAGGTAGTGTGAAATTATGGCCATGGTCATTCACATGGTAGAGCAATGTAGAGATGTAAACGTTTAAAGTCAAAAAATATTTTCAAAAAGGCTTTGACTGTTCAAAGAACATAACCGATTCCCAAAACAGTTTTAAAACCTCTGAGACAGTTTTTCAAATCACTTGTTCAAAAAAATTCAAAATCCTTAAAATCACAGTTCAAATCACAGTTAAAACCTCTGAGACTGTTTTTCAAATCACTTGTTTTTCAAATCAATTGTTCAAATCACAGTTTTAACGGTGCGGATCGATGCCACCTCCTTACACATTTTTCCAAGATGGATGGTTTAGATCAACTCCCTCCATTAATTTCAAATACAACACTATTTATATTTATGCACTATCTATTTTATCCCTTAAAATTTTGAATTCTCCCTATTTTCCTTCTCACTACTTAATTCCCCGTCTATCACTTTTATTCAAATATAACCCTATTTTGGTAAAATCACAGCAAAATATAGCCTTTTGATCCCACCCACCCATACACGCGCTAAACCCCATACACTAACAAAACCCTCCACGATTTCTGTTCTCTCTCTCTCTTATTAGACATTATCCTCTCCCCCAATCCAACCCAAAACTACCTTCCCAAATAACCATAACCTTCAACTGGAAGCTCTTGGCTCCGTCAAGAGGACGGGGGAGTGGCACCCGAGAAACCACAAACAACTTTGATAGATATGATTTTGATTTGATTTAGTTTTCTGATATTAGATTTATTTCTCGACTCCATCAACTAGAAGCTCTGTCAACTTCAATACTTGGAAAAATGCATAAGCTAGGGTGAGGTTGTCATGACATTCTTCTCGGTAGATAATATTTTAATCAGTTAGCTATAAAATTCAGAAAGATATTTAGACAGTTTGTGTATTACCTGTTTGGTATTTTCTTGATTATGATAATTTAGGGGAACAATTTTGAAGTGATAACATATTCGTGTTTTTTATTACATTGATGGGGTTTGATATATTGCAACAAATTTATAGCTACCTCTTTTGTAACAAACAGTACCCCCAAAGATACGGGTCTTTTCATCTATACCTTGGTCTTTTATTTGGAACCTCTCAATTTTTGGGCAGAGACCCATTTAACCTCCACCACTCTCTCTACAATGGGTTCAATAGGTTCTATTTGTTTGATTTTTCATTAGTTGAAACTGATTTTTCAATAACAGAGTAACTATTGCAAACAATTTTTGTTGATGCAGTAATAAACAATTAAATGCAGAATTAAATTCAGGAACGAAATTACCCAATTTTTGGAGCAAATAATTCTGGGGCAGAAAAATTATATAAGAATTCCGAAAACTGGACAGCGAAGAACACGGCTGAGTCGCGGACAATGTCGCTCTCTTTAAGGTGTTTCGCGGCTCTGCCTCCAATTTGTGCCGACAGTGTACAGCCCCGTCACCCCCAGGATAAAACAGCCTCGAAAATTACGAATCAGCAGCACGAATATGATTCGCTCAACAAACACCCATTCTGTGTACATATACTGCTCGATCAAGATAAATATAAATAATCTGGGAAAGATTATATATTTCTGTGTCGCTATAATTATTCAGGGAATGAATAATTATTTCTGTTAAAATTCGGAGGTTCAAGAACTGTTTGCAGAAAATAAATTTTTGGGAGATAACTCTATGTTAAAAAACGGAGGCTACCCACCTCTTTTATGGGGCAAAAGGAAAGAGACGTTGGTAAACAACGTGGAGAAAATTCTGGAAATAGTGGGCAACTCGGTTGAAGAAATCAACACGGAATAAAACACGTTTTAATTTTTCGGAATTAATTACCGTTAAAAAATTAATTTTTAAAGCCCAAAAACGTTAATTTATTTGTCCAAAAAAAATTAATTCTTAATGAGCCCAAGCCCAAGACCACGGACCCGGACCCAGACACGGGCACGGGCCGGGCCGGACGGACGGCGGCGGCGCGCGCGCGCGTGTGTGACTTGGCCCATTGGGTCTGCCCCACATACCCACAAAAACTTGAATGCCCAAAGGGTTGAACCTTTGTTCCCAAAAAATTGTAAATATACACAACACAATTCAACTTTTTTCAATAACAGAGTAACCCATTCAAAAAAATCAGTTGTAACTAATTCGGGGGTCACTTCCTATTACTCTGTTATTCCCATTTAAAAATCAGAGTAACTGTTGCAGAGAGAGTGCAATAGAGTAATTGTTACTCTATTTTAAATGTTTATCAATGACGCTCCCATCATCTAAGTCGAGGTCACTTCCTCATTTGTGTCAAATTTCTTGCTAAAGCTCCGGTGAACCCATACATCTGTTGGACTGCGTTGTGAGTGTTTTTGTAAATTCTGGTATGGTTGCTCTTGAAAACATTATATATTATAATGATTTTACATTATATATTATAATGATCAGCCTCTTTATTTTTTCTTTCATTCTTTTAGTTCTATATTTTTAACTAACTTGCAACAGTTTTTTCACAAGATTTGCAATGAGTTTGATTTGCAACTGATTTTTTGATTCACAACATGTTTTATTTGCAACTAATTATTTGTAGCAGGTGTTGAGTCTAATTGTTTACTACAGGTATTGCATCTAATTCCCACGACCATGAACCCATGTTGTGTTGAGAGTTAAAACAGTCTCTACTCTTTAGTCAATAAAAATCATGCTAAGAACCTACTGGCCATAGACAAAGATTTTTTTGATTAATATTAGCAGTGCTCTTATTTTCATTTTACATTTGCGCAGGGGTTTCACAACGTTGCACGAGGGCATGATCATTGGATTTGTAAGGTAGTTGATGATTATGATTTGTAAGGTAGTTCACCTATCTAATTTTCTATTCTTGGTGTGCTTCACTTTACGATAATTGATGGACCAAGCAATAAACCATGTACATTATAAAAAATGTAAGATCAGACCTAGCTAACCCTGGTAAGAAATATCATTCCCTCTCATTTTTTCAATTTCAACTTTAGACTCGACAGGGAATCCGCAACACTGTTATCTTTCGTAAAACAACGCTAAACTTGAGTTTGTAAAGAAGCCATAATAGTATACACCTTATGGTTTAGATGCATAAGACATTAAGGAATGGAGAATTTCCTCATTAAACCATTCATAATGATCTCAGAACCAAGCTTCATAATTAAGGTTGAGCAGCCCTTAGCGACAACCAGGTACTACTTTTGGTTGGATTTAATCGCTTCAGAATTGACTAAGCTTTCAATTTTTTTGTTCAGATGGGGGTAGTATATGGTGGATTGAATTGAATTGAATTAGTGTGTTTAATATGTGTTTTTACTCATGATTAACTGATGTATTGAAAGTAATTTCATCTATTTAATGCCATCCTGCATGATACCCTCGACATAAATTCATTTGGAAATCCCACTAAAGGCATCTCGCCACGTAAGTTGATGATCAGGAAGATAAACTAAGTTGATCATTTAGCTATACATATTCGGTTATTTTAGAGTGTATTGGGCTATTTTAGACTACTTTCTTACAATAACATAACAGGATCAAATTTTTCAACCTACTTGCTTATTTCGGTTTGGCTTTTTGAGTAGCATACGATTCAATTATTTAATAATTTTCTTTTGATATACATATTTGGTTCATTTCACTAGATTTAATATAAATAAGAGTTGGTGATTAATTCAACAACCTTAAAGAACAGTTAAAGCTTAGAGCCTCATTTGTCATGTGTGTCTAACTATTCTTACATGTGTGCTCTGCTCAGGTGAAAGAAGTGTCAGACTATCACCTAAACTTCATTACATCACCCAAATTTATCAGGTGCCCGTGTTGATTTCCATAACAGTTTACATTTACTTTATTTTGGCAATATGAAATTTTAATTAATGGGGTATTTTGGAACATCCATTTTGATATAAAAAGACACATGTTGACCTAAAGTAGGTGTTTCACTGTGGACTCAGCTGCTTACCTTCAAACACTTCTTTGTTTTTACAAATCGGGAGCACACTATTAAGGTACTTTAACAAAGTTTTTAGAAGATCTCAGCCACCAATCCATTTGCATGGACTTAAAGGAGCTATAAGATAATTTAATGTCCATTAGGCCCCCGGTCCTTTCAGTTTGATTCTTTTTTCACAAGAATTTAATTTTTTTTAAGTGCTTACTTTTGACTTTTGGTTCAAATGCAGGGCTAAAGTACTCAGTAATTAAAGGAGAACGAGTGGAAGGATGATGAAAATCATTAGTCTAAAAGAAAGGTTAAATATGTTGGAAGGGGATATTTTGAAGGCCAAAAGATGGAGTATTTGTTAGATGAAGATGAAGTGTTTATTAAATGAATTTAGACTTTTTAAATATAGTGGAATTGATCGTTATCCCTTAAGCAGGGTGAATAGTTCATTAAACAAAGGAGACTGTGTCCAAATTTTTTTTATTTAGAAAAATGATTCATTGCCCGGATTTTATGCAATTGAGTATTTTTGGATTATGTTGCTTATACGAGGTCCAAAACTAGCTATTTGTTTTGTTGGATTAATTTTTTTATTTCTTAAACATGGTGGATAGTTCAATAAACAAAGGAAATTTTGCCTATTTTTTAAAATAATTATTTACACATTTGTATTGTAAAAGAAATTTTATGACTTAAATTTAGACGATTCAATAGTTTGAAAAGCTACATTTATGATATATAAAACATTTTTTATTTATATTATACACGACTTTATAGTTTTCAAAATTATATGCGTGCCTTTATTGGAAATTTTCGTCGTTTCGCGATTATGTACTTTGGAAATTTTCAGCGTGCCTTCAGGCACGGGCATACCCTATATATATATATATATATATATATATATATATATATATATATATATATATATATATATATATATATATATATATATATATATATATATATAGAGAGAGAGAGAGGGGGTTTCTTAAGTGAACCAAAATAATGAACTTTTTAATGAACCTAATAAGACATTAAAAAATAACCTTTTTGTTGTAATTGGTTCGCGCCGGCGGTAACAGACACGCGTGTTTTTCAATATACACACACACCTCACAAATCTTAAACCCCTTACCCATCTTCCATCAGTTGATTAATTAATGTAATGATGCGTGTACCAAACTCATCAACCTTCCTCAAATTATTTCGATTAACCACTTCTTTAACTAGCAACGAATCACTGATGGGATCACCGGCTGAGAATAAAGAACCGTACTCTGAGTTTTATTCTTCAACAGATGACTTCCATAAGGTAATATCTTATGAGTTTAAAGAATAACTTCAGATCGGTCTGTTTAAAACATACAAGGGACTAAAACTTCCAAGAAAATCACATGCAGAACCATGTTTCAACCATTTAGAGATGGAAATAAATGGAACTAAAAAATAACTCCCCATATTCCAGATAAGACTCTGAATCCATAAATCTCTAAATAACCCAGCTAAAAGAGAACCTAAGCTCATAACATTCGCCCCGACAACAAATACAAGCCATGGTCCCCTTCAACATAACTGATGGAAGACGGGTTGGGGTGGGTTTAAAAAATAATCTGTGTCACACGCGTCTACGTTGCCGCTGACACAAACCAATTACAACAAGGAATTAAGGGTTATTTTTTAATGTCTTATTAGGTTCATTAAAAAGTTTATTATTTTGTTTCACTTAAGAACCTCTCTCTCTCTCTCTCTCTCTCTCTCTCTCTCTCTCTCTCTCTCTCTATATATATATATATATATATATATATATATATATATATATTCTAAGTGACATATAACATGTCATGACAGAAAATTCAATGGATAAATAGACTATTAAAAAATGCATGAAAAATGTGAGGTGTTACCCTTTATATTAGTTTAGAATCATGGTTAATTAAGGCTTTTGTTATTTAAATATCCTAAAATAATTGGTAATCATGGGAGAGAGAAGGAAATCCACTGGGGAGGAGTAGCCATGATCGCGGCTAGATCGGACGCCCTCATGGGATGTTAACCCGCGATCGCGAGCTTTTAAGTTGAGCCCGTAGCCCCTAGCGTGTGGTCTAGACTGGAGACTTAAGCCGATTCAATTATTTTTTTTTTCATTTTTTCCCTCTTTCTTTTATAAATGATTTTGGACTCCTATTTTTCACACACATGTTTTCAACACACTTTTCCTCAAATCGAATCAGTGAGCAACAAATTTATACTTCTTCCTCTTTTCAATCTTAAACGTCCATTAAAACAAAACTACAAGTCAGTTTTGAAAGGCTTTACACACACACACACACACACACACACATATATATATATATATATATGGGTAAACTACACCAAACTCCCCTGAAGAATCTTGGGTTTATGAGCCACTCCTTCAACTAAATTACCCAACAAACTCACCCAATAAGTTATTAGCCCGTTGCAAATAAACCTAAAAACTAGGTTCCCCCTTTTTAGAGCACAAATTGACTAAAATACCCATGGACTAGATTATAACAACTATTTTCAAAATTCCTTCTTAAAAACAAATCAAAATCAAAACAAGCCATCTCTCTCCATCTCTTCCTCTTCTTTAGGTGTTGTTTCTTTTTACCTCTTAAGTCTGAATCTGAACCATTCAGACTTAAGAGGTACTAAAAAATATTTATCTTTTTAAATGATTAAAAGGCTAACGGCTATATTTAGCTCTTAATGATTAAGTAGTAGAGTTACCTCTGAAGTCTGAATCTGAAGTCTGAATCAGTCTAAATACATTCATTTAGAGGTACATTCAGACATAAAAACAAATTCAAACTTCAATACATTTCAGAGTTCAGATTTAGATTTCAAATTCAGACTTAAGATTCAGAAGAAAGAACAAATGCAACATTAGTTAACATACACAAAAACTATAAAATTTCTTCATATCACGATAGCCCCGGACATCAGACCCCTAATCCACCATCTACGCCAATGGCCACTAATTCTACTGTACAAAATCCACATAAAATGGAGAAAGGTGTGAACCCCTGCATCATCTCCCCATGCATGTGACCTTACCCTCATTTTCCTGCTAAGTCTAATAATGATTGCTAAGTCTAATAATGATGGAATCGCTCTCTCCCTATGACCTTATCGTCTTTGGCCACTTTGAAGAGTTTTCTTTGTGGTTTTGTCTGACTTTATTTTAGAGCTGTGATTTTAATAATCTCGAATCTCCGGTCACCTCCGTTCATCTCCGGCCTCATTTAAGACTCTTAAGTTATAATGATGGTGGTGTCACAAATGTTTAAGCTTTGCATCGCTTGAAATGCAGAATGACTGGATGATGATAATTAATGAGGATTATATGATATGGAAAGATTTATAGAGAGCACTGAGGGTTAGATTTTCCAATATATTCCCAATCTATACAGGTAATATAATAGAACCAACAATGATCGAACTTGTGAAGCTAGAAGTGACAATGGTGGTTAAGAGATGATGATGGTGGCTGAACTGAATTATTTTTGGCAATTATATTATGAATGGATTTAGGTTGCTTTGGTATTAATTTAGGACTTTTAGTAATTGTGTTACACGTGTGAGGGGTATCAAAGTAATTTCAGACAATAAAATATCTAGTCCAAGGGTATTTAAGTTAATTTATGATCAAAATGGGGAACCAAATTTCTGAGTTTATTTGCAGTGGGTTGTTAGTTTATAGGGTGAGTTTGTCGAGTAATTTAGTTGAGGGTGTGAGTTTGTCAAGTAATTTAATTGAATGAGTAACCCGTAAAACTGAGATACTCCCAAGGGTTGGTGTAATTTAAACTTAATATTTTGAAGATGTCCATAAAATAAAATTTTCTCATTCTCACAAGACGAAGGCAACAGTACACTCAGATCTTTCAAAATACTTCTTTTCAAATCAAAATACCTATATTGTTCTCCTTAAGTATTATTTGATTTAAGTGTTTCCTAAACATTAAGTATGCATGTTTTATTCATTCGATTCCCAACTTAGGGAAAGTGATAACCTGATTATAAATATGTTTTTATTAACTTCTGACATTGAATTTAATACCCAAAATATCGCATGCTTGGATTATTGGATCCTATTATTTTTGGGTCGTTGGGACAAATTGCGTGATAATTGAAATATCTAATTCAATAATATGTGTTAATTTATAAAATTACGTAGACAGCTAATATGATCTAGATAGTGATAATATGTTGCTGAAGGATTGTTAATACGCATGTTTGAACTTGTTTATGATTTAATTCAATCAATTGTCACTTTTATTAAAATATTAAATTTGGACAATTTGTTGGGATATTATTTAGATTTCGTTTATCAAATGATATAATTGGTTTACCGTGCATGAAATCGGACTGGTGTAATGGTGATATATAAAGAACTATAATATTTTATTGAGAATGTAATAAATATAAGATTTGTATGTGGTAATAAATTGGCACCGTTGGGATATTATGATTTACGTATGTAGTTGTATTTTCACTATTGTTATTAGCATGTTACTTTCTAGGTATATTAATTATTGTCGACGCTTTCTAGGTATAGGACTAGGGAGTGTTCACTTGTAATGTTACTTTATCCTAGGTTCGAAATTGGGTGATTATTATGTTTTAGGTAATGGACTAGGTGATACTTATGGTTTTGGTGATCTCTAGGTATGGAACTAATGATGAATTTAGTTGTGATGCCCGAATTATATTTGGGGACTAGTTGTAAATAATAAAAACATTATAATGACAAGATAATAAATGGGTATTAAAGACAAATTAATGTGCATCATTGTATTAGCGGTGGGGTAGACTGACATTACGATGGTTGGAGGATCCACACTATCTTGGTTACTTTGATGATTTTGTATTGGCATCACGAGAATATGCAATGTCTAATGTAAGCCTGTCATTACGATGTTTGTGTGACCTAGGCTAACAGGATATGGTAACGTGTCTTGTGTAGGTAACATCACAGTATGTGCGGGATATTAATTTGGGACGATGCGCAATAGGGATGTATGCAGATTTGATGTGATGAGATGTTATGTGTTCGGTCAATAGAAAGGAAAACTGGCTATAATAGTGTTGCATCGATAAATTGATTAATGTTGAGAAAGATAGTGATAATTGAGTAAGATAATGAAAAAAGATTTAATTATTGCTATAGTAAATATAATTAGACTTGTAGTGAGATAACTTATTATATGGGGTAGTTGTTATAGTTTTACATTACTCGTATTGTTATTATATTGCTTCGTTAATTAAAATATCATATTGTGATATTTATACCTTATAATGCTTATGACTAGGTTCATAGATCATATTTGGGAAGAGTAGCTAATACTCTTGCGGTGGGCCCTGACCCGTCATTGTTGACAAACCATTCATGATTGGTGGTTGGGTAGTTGTATAGTTTGGGAGATAGAGGGACTTGTAGACGGAGATTTACTTTTATTACATTAGTTCAGTTTCTTTACATGTATTTTTATTTATAAGATAGTTTTTTTGGATTTAGTGGGTCATTCGACTCCAATGTTTTTATGATTTTTAGTTGGAGAGGTTTTGTAGTTGACGTCATTTCATTTGAGTTTTATTATTATTGAAGTTGAGATTTATATTTGGAGTTTAGCACGGTGATGGGTCTTATTATGGTGAATGACTTTTTATTATTGTCTTATCTCAATTTTTATCTTCCGGAAAAAAAAATTAATGTCTCATATTTTTATCGCATGCTAAGAATTGTATTTAATATTAAATACTATCATATTTTGGTATCGGGGCCTCATTAACTTCAATAATAGAATATATAGTTTGTTACAACCCACACTCAACACAAACACGAGAACTAATGCTATTAGTTATATAAAATGAATGCAAGTAAACTATATGCCTTACAAAACTTTTACCTAAACTTGCATAATGTATCTAAACCGATTAAATTTACTTTGACAAAAAAATGATTTCAAAGCATATTTATTAAACATAATTCTTTACTTAATTTGTTTGGATAGAATCCATGGCCAAACAATAACAAAAAATTCTACCAATTTTAGAAAAAAGAAACTTGGAGGGGTTTGCGAGTTCCACGTATCTAATCGAATTCATTAATATAGAAAGCATTATTTATCCAATCGATTCTACTACCAATAAATATGTGTTGAACAATATCATAACAAAAACAAAAGGATGAATGTTTTGTAAATCCAATTATTCGGATTAAAATCTCAAAAATATAAAAACCCATATCTCGTTGACACAACTTCACCCAAATTCGTGCCAAAGCCATGTTTTCATTCGAACTAAGGTCATGAATTATAAATAAATAAATAAGTAAATAAACATACATATTAGAAGAAAAATAAAGAAGAAAACAACTTTAAATTCGAGAAAAGGAGAATTTCAGAAGTGTTGCTAAAAAATTGCTCTTGGTTTGTCAAAAACTTCCCACAGTCAAATCCCTTGATAATGAAAGTGTAGAAATGAGGCATCGTCACCTAAAACACTTATACCTTAGAAGTTAAACAATCAATTGACATATTTATCAAAGTGATACAAATAGTTGGCAACCTCCAAGGTTAATACTTATACAACATTTAGTTGAGACACTTAAAGATCAACATATCCATGACATTTCCTAAATAAGGTCCATCTCACAAGCCAAACTCCGCATTGCAGACTCAGTGAGCATCCCCTAATCCAAAACCCTAAATTAAATACACTTCTCAACAATAATGCATCAAGAACATTTAATATAACCTATTTTGGACGAGCCTAAATGACATTAACATAGGAAAAACGTTAGTATTGACACTTAAAGGCCACTTAATAAAGAGGCTAAGGTTACTAAAAGACTCGACCTTGATAAGAAAGGTCATGACCAAGTAAAGGCCTCAACCATGCATCATCTATCACCGTAGTCTCATCCTAGTTAGAGGCCTCATCTAGGTATCATAATTTAGAAGAATCACTGTGGTTACCCTTATATGGCCATAATCTCATCTTGTTAAATCGATAGAAAGCATGTATCATATAAAGGCCATGGATTTTACACCTCGACCCATTAATTCATTCAACCACATGAATCTAACATGTTTGAGGATATTTTAGAAGTCGCTAACAACCTTTACCACATCATAAAATACCATGTTTAACCTCATCCAATTCTCATAAATAGGACCTTTTTCCCTTTTATTTAAGACAACTCATTCACTCTATGGATAAACCCTTCCAAACGTACAAGCCTCTCTCTATATATATATGTATCACTCTCTATAGTGGAGAAAATATTTCTATCATCATTTCTGGGAGTCTCTGATCAAAAGAACTTGACCTCTAAACTAGAAAATCTTTATCTTAGCCATTATCATTCTGTAAACTCTGTAAGGTTTTTAGTTGCATTGCGTACTATAGAAAACCCAATTATAGTGAAGATTTATCTCATCCGTGGACATAGGCCAATATGTACTGATCCACATACATCATTGTCTCAAACTCACTTTCACCCATATACCAACTCGTAAATTTTCATATTTAAGGTGATCTGGTGTAAATATGCAAATTATTAGCGTTAAACAATTCATAATCATTCTAAGTATGATGAAAATCATTAAGAGTCCCAATAAAATATATGGATTTCACAAACCATAATTAAACCTGAATATTTGTAGGTATCAATAGAAACTAGAATAATGTAAATTAATAATAATTTGTAACCTCGTAACTAGGACCCGAAATACAAAAAACCATTAGAGATAAACAAAACTCTAATACATAAAGTAACCAACACCATGGATGCTTAGTTAGAATCAACTCAAGCCTAAATTTACACATTTTCTACACCATTTGGGCACTCCAAACTCATTTTGAGTCTCACCCTTACATAATTTTAACCTTGTAAAGCCACATAATTAATACAAGAAACGCTCCTAAAATCTATCAATCTGGTATTACAAAAATATGACTCCTAATCGGTGCACCTAGTACGTCAGGAGAAAAAGTAAACAAAGAAACCCCTATATGTGACACCCCGACTAATTAAATACCGGGCAGCTACTCCTTTATTAAATCAATACAAAATGCCAAGTTGATTCAGTTAATAGCATCACTGTCGAAAATATTTTAAAGATTACTAACCACCTAGTGTTCAAAAAGTAAGTTGCCAAATTTTAAATTAAGTCTAATTAACATGCAATACAAGAATAATGGAAGAACAACATAATCCATTCACCATAACGAAGTAATGAAATAACCAACAAATAGTAATAAGTCCGGAGGAAAAACTCCTCACAACAATCCCACGAATGAAATAATAACATAAGTCTGAATCCTGAATTCAATACATGCCCGAAGTCTGAATAACTGAAATAAATGAAATGCCTCTAAAAGAAATGGGCGACATGCCCTACAACTGATAAATGCTGAATATGGAGTCAAGATAGCTGAAGCGTCTACAAGCAAAGTCCTGTAACTTCCACAAACAGCTACGGCTCGTCACCTAAATGAGGATCCTAAGCATGGTGTCCTTGTGGCTGGGCACCTAAAATGGTTTTTACAAAAAATAGATTTGAAAGCAAATGGGTCAGAGCCCGAAAGTTGAAATCATTTTAAAAACAGCAAGTGTTTTAATAACATTAAAACATTAAATGCAAAATACATGTTAGGACGTGCACTCACATGAAATTCTCACCTCTCGACTACATGTGCACTCCTAACGTACCGTACCCATCTAAATAACATACATATCTAACCAAATCGTAATACGTTCTACGCCTTACTACTCGATTCCCATATTACATTCTAGCGTTATCAATTAAATAGAGGGCTTTACATACACTCGGATTCTCAATTAGTAACACAATTCACTATCAATTAACCCATTATGTTTTCTCAAAACATTACCATAATTATATTCACAATACCAATATGAAAGTTCCCATTTATTAAGTGTATATTATTCACGTCATAAATATACAATACAAGCACCCCGAGACTAAGTTGTGGTGCACACATACTCTGCTATCCATCCCGGTACATCACGTACATAAGGATCACGCATTCCGAATCTCTCAGGAATCGTTCTCAGATAACAACAATCACAAACAATGGAGGCGAACACAGTCACATCACATGGGTCACGCATATACCTGCGCTCCCACGATCAGCAGACTTATTAACATCCCAATAAGTCCTTCTCTGACCTATGTTCATCGAGGTACCAGTCTAAATCTGGGCAACACAAGGATTAGAGGGCCCTAAGCGAACGTAAACCTCCCGTGATAGCAAGTATGGTAGGTATGTCATACATATAAAATCATATACATATACTAAGTATGCACACATCTTAGTAGTCACCATAATTTATTTGTAGTACACATCTCATTCTCGTACAAACATATAATGCTACAAAATTTATATGTTCCCGGTTAATATAATTATTTAGACCGCCATTAGTTCTCGCATCGTAATAGACACTCACGTCCTAATCCATAATTTCCCTTAGGTTCAACTACACTTATAGGTTTTACTCCTCATTATATCCCAAATATCCCAATTATTTCAATTAATCATCAAGGAAGTGTTATCTCTACATATACACAAGGTTACGGAACACTCGGGATCAAAACAGGCTAAAAAGCCTAAACTGTCTGCTCGTTAGAAGTCTCGTTCGAACGAGGCTGTTCGAACGAGAGTTCGTTCGAACGAACTGGGCCTTCTAACGAGATCTCGTTCGAACGAAAGTCATCGAATGAACATCCCTCTTGTTAGAAGTCAAACTGTCAACTCGTTAGAAGCTCGTTCGAACGAGCTCGTTCGAACGACCTGGGCAGGTCTTCTAACGAGTGGTCAGATTCGAGCCCAGATTTTCCTTAACTCGTTTTTCCATCTTTTCTTCCACTCTAATCTTATCTAAACATCAATCCAACAATTTTTCAAGGTTCTAATCGTCCCTAAACATACTTAGGTCACATACTAACGTGTTTGATGGTGTTAATTCATTCTAAACATCATCCAAATATCAAATCTATACATTTTTCCCCAATTTCAAGAACATGAACCCTAGAAATTCTTAAATCCCCAACGAGCCTAATTAAATTCGTTTTTTGTTTCATCCAAAATATATTATCATCAGATTAATCACCTACATACAATTCTACATGCAATTCCTCATCAAAATACAAGTTTCTAATTCCAATTTAATGGGTTTTCATCAATCTCCCAAAACAATACAGTTTTATCAATTTCCTACGCATGGAAGAAACATTCTTTGTAATAAACGAAATTAAACTACTTTCCTTATTTATATCTCTGATTTTGATGTTGAAGATCCAATCGTTCTCTCTCTCTCTACAGAATTTCTCCTCTCTCTCTCTCCAAGCTTTTCTTCTCCAAAGTGACAATGGTGGCTAGGGTTTTTGCCTTAGGAACTTTTGGGACTAATTCTAATAACCCCCGTAGCCCATTAAGTTATTAGTGGGTTTAGTGGGTAATTACTAAATCAGATAATTATTTCCTAATTTTCGTGGGTTTTAATTCCCAAAAATCCAAAATTACCGAATTACCCCCCCCCCCCCCCGCCCCAAAAAAAAACATTCCACCGGAAGATAGGGTGGGGGCAAAACAGGCAGTGGCGTTAATTCACAGAGGGGGGTTGATTTGGGGTTATGGGGGGTATGTGTTGGAGAGGAAAGAGTGAGGATGAATTTTTATGGGTTTATAAATGATATTTTTTCTTCTTTTTGTTTTGGATTTCTTAATGGGTTTTTTACCAATTAGTTACGTTTACTAAGTTTGTAGTTCAGTAAGTCCTAGTATCTTTTTTTCTCCATCAGATCCCATTAAAAAAAATTGTTCCAACAAGTCCTATTTGTAAACATATACTGAATATTCATAATATGTACAAATAGGACCTATTGAGGAAAAAATATTGCGATAGGACTTATTAAAAAATATTTCATGCAAATGAGACGTATTTGTCAAGATCCCTTTCTAAATTAGGTGAAGGGAATTTTTGTTAATTTATACAAAAAGTAGGGAACTTTTCGATTTAATTGTGGGTTGATAGTTTAGGGGCTGAGTGTATCGGGGTTTTTTTTAGGGGTTGATCCGTAAATCTGAGATAGCTGAGAGGAGTTTGGTGTAATTTACCCTAAATTCAATTGGTCTCTTTTATTGGTCATTAGATTTCCATAATACCAACTCCGAACCAAAGGATTAACATGTTATTCAATTAATATGGATCAAGAGTTCATTTCGAAATTAATTAATTTACCACATAACAATTAAATTTAATAAAATTTGACCTATTAAAATCACGGAGTATTACAACCCATTCTTTTACGTTTAGACACAATTATATAGTTATTTATTGATAATTAAACTAAATAGCATATCCTCATCACATGAGCCAAAATTTAGTATTAAAAATCGTTATCATAGTGTTCCCATCCTTGATGCATAATGATGTCATACTAAATCGACACCTCGATCTTCTTAAAGTGAATTTAGAAAACGTCTTTCCTTTAAATTTGTTTTTATAAAACAAATAGAATAATTTGCTTACATATATTAAAATTAAATGACTAATTATCATGCATTCTTTTAAGGAGCTAGGAATAAGAACTTGAATATATGAAGTGTGTATAGTAAAATCCGTTTAGTAAGTTTTAAATAATAAGAAAAGCTATGTTTGTGAGTATATATCGTTGTTCTTTAAGATTCAACTCGAATGTTGTAGTTCTTAAACTTGAGAATATCGATTCCAAACATGAGATGAATCACATTCGATGATTGTTAGATCGTATTAAAAAACACTCCAACCAGTTTGCGAACTTGATGAATCCATGCAATTTAATAGAGAAAACACGACTTGATTCTACCTATGAGAGTGTTGTTGTGTCCAAGTTTAGTGGCCATCACTGGACGTTCTCGTTAGAAGGATGGGTAACAGGAACGTGGGGGATGATGTTGACCCTATTACCACCATTATAAGCATATGCAATAAATATAATTAATATGGAGGAGAAGAGAAAACAATCATTGTCACCTCTTTTGATGAGACCATTACCAAAATGGTCATTAACATTGACCGTGACTAGAAAGAATGCACATTGAGTGAAATGTCGAGTGACAAATTAGCATGAAATGCCAGAAAACAATTGATTCTCATAAGATGAAAAAAAAAAATAACAACAACAATAACCCGATCTTGATTAAGACCTGAGTAGAATGCCACCACATTTGCATGCGTATTAATAGCAAAAATAATCATTGATCTTGGCCTAGTGGTGGACAAATCTTGAGGATGGGAAAACTCCAGGTACGACGATAGTGGCAAGTTTTATGAAAAGTTGGATAATTTTTTTTATTAACTTAATATAATAGTTAATTAATATTTTTTAATTAACATGTAATGCTTTTTAACTAATAAATATATTAATTTTGTGTTTCATTAATAAAATATGCTTTTTCACTAATTTTCAAAATATAAAATTTGAATAGTGGGCCAACGTGGGTAACATCATCAGTACACTTATCGCTCGAGGGATATTATGCTTAAAAAGCTTAACATGGTCGAGTTTTATGTTAATAGATGGGCCCTAAATTATCCTCGCGTGTTGTAGTGCATTCAACATTTTTTGTTTTGCAATATGTCATCCATTTTTTATTACAATTACTATAACCACATTAAAATTATCTTTATATTTGAATTTTCAATAATGGTGTATTCTAAACGGTTGATGACAGTATAATTTTTGATAATACCAATTTGATATGTTATAAACATAATACTAATAAAATTGATGAAATGTAAAAAAGCCATTAAAGGAAGACAAATAACACTTAAATGAAAGTGAAATATCAATAATTGACATTTTAAATTCTTTTGCTATAAATATTCATGGGCATCTTGGAACATAATAAGAAAAAATAATTAAAATGTCCAAAATTTAATTTAACAATGCATTTATTTAAAATCACATAAGGCATACATACTGAGGATATTCATATTATTAACAATATCATTTACACTAAAAAATGTCCCTACAGGATAATTACATCTTTATACACTCATGGGATTATTGTTGAGAAAGAAAAACACATATTGCTTAAGACATAGATCTTCAATAAGTGATCCAATCATAATGAATTAACAACTTAAAACTTTAGTAGTCGGTGGTTTATATCACAAAAAGTTTATTCATTCAAATAATAAGTAAAAAAATATTTTTGTGATTACTTTGGCTATAAAAAGGGACACCCACCCCCACCCCCAAAAAAAATTAAAATTAATGAGACTTTTACCTTTTTCAAGATCAACTTTGTCGACTTATAAGTGGTGGAAATAATCTATATTGCAAGGAACTTATTTTTATCTTCAATCAAACCTTATTTCCTGTAAAATAAAAATAAAATTAGCAGATAGTTTCGCCCTTGCATAGGTATGGCACATTAATATTAAATGTATGAACAAAAGGGAGAGTAAAGGTAATTATTGGGTATGTGCAAGCTCAGCGAGAGCAAGCAGTCTTCCCCTGCTGTTTACGTCGATTCCCTTTCAGTTATCAGAGGTCGCATTTAGCTTATCCTAATTGGTTTAGGTGTTCAACCTTTGTCTTTGGTGGGAAAAATGTCTAATTCTTCAATTAACGTGAAAAAAGTAACATTAGAGTCTACAATATTATTATATGCACAAAAGCTAATTAACTAAAGAATATGGTACCTAAAAAGTATGCAAAAAGAAAATGGTTATTAAAAGTTTAATGCTATGAAAGCACATATGAGAATGAACAATAATATTCCAAACAAATTGAAAATTTATCAAATTATTATTTCAAACATATAAAACAAAAGGGTAAATTAATGTAAACCCCCCTAAACTATAAATGTTTTATAGACCTTACAAATATAAAAATTATATTTTTTATGAAAACTTAGTTATGATAGACTCCAAAATGGCCCTCATTTAATAGGTAAATTATAAGATTTCTTTTTTACTTTAATACATACATAATTACCCTTTTTGAGTTTAGTACTTTCACAAATTGACTTTGAGTTTAATACATTTTCCATTAGAATTTTGTTAGAGACTTAAACATGACCTATTATAACATAAAATAATAAAAAAAGAAAAAGAAGAAAAATTATAAGGAAAGCAAAAACACCATGATTCCACCATCATCGCAACCCACCTTTAAACACAACCACCTCTGGTGACCCCCATCTCCCCCATCCCACCAGGAACTCCCACCTCGCACCCCCAATCCACCATCGTTCTCTCCTATTATTGAGCCCTCATCTCATATACTTGATTTTTATGTACTTCGTTAAAACACACAAAAGGGGTTGTGTCCTGAGGTATTGAGTGATGACTTGCCGCTATGATTAATGATATCATCGCCAACATCCCTTATAACCCCTTTCTCTCTTTGATCTCACTTGAGACCTTTACCACCATTATCATCATTTCCTTGTTCCTATCACCATTTCCTTGTTCCTATCACATGGGATCACTCACATGGTTCTCCTTTTCCATGCTAAACTATTGTAAGCATTATTATCTACTAAATTTAGTTCTTTAAAATATCTTCTTATAATTCTCTCCCAATATAATTTTAGGCGACCCTTTGTCTTCTGCTTTCAATTCCAAGTATTCTTAGTTTTGTTATTGGTGCATCCGACGGCCTATGAACTACATGTCCATACCAAATAAGTCGACTTTATCTTAATTTATCACTAATAGGATCCACCCACAACTTCTCAATAACATTTTTTTAACCTTATCATTTTTAGTTACCCTATCATCCATCGTAACATCCTCATCTCACTTATGTATATTTGGTGCTCTTATTTTTTATTTAATGCCCAACATCCTGCTCCATAAAGGGTATCATATACTAAGTATAACCTCGTCCTAGGACTGGACCCCCTCAGCCAAGGCCCATAATGTCAGACCGTTAGCCATAGGAAGTTACGGCTCTGGTATGGGCCCTATGCTAAGTGCCTCATCCTCATCTCTAACATAATCAATAACATCAACATCAGTGGCTTTATGACTCAAGTACCCTCTACCTCGTCCATCACTTGGAGGACGAGGGATAACTGAAGACAGCTCAGCACGACAGTCATCATATCGTCAGAGGATCCTACTTTATAACTTAGCCCCGACCTAGCCAGGACGATAGATAATTGATAGCTGGTACAACGCGTGTACTGAGGAACACGTGGAAGGGTGCGTGTGGGCTGCAGATCCCACGTGCACAAAACCGTTATAACCAAATCTCCCTCACACATGAGGGAATATTTCATAATCATAATCTACATGTGATAAAGACAGGTGGCTTAATCTCATTAGCTAGAACATTCCACACATGCTTATTACATATTTAGGGGTACATTACACCCCCAAGTACTATATATACTTATCTTCTCCAACAATGTAAAGGATCATATATTGTAAACCTTAGCCAATACTTTGTTAAAATCATAGTAAAGAGAGAAAATTAAGTGTGTTGTATCACGAGGCCATTAGAGCCCATTTCCACAGTGAAACTCCCTTACCCTTGCATAGTGGAGTAGGCCAGATGGCTGAACCACTTACTTTATAATCTCTTTCTCCATTGCCTCACCTCCTTATTCATTTATATTGGTGTTTTATAACCATTGTTTCACCTTTAAGGTTTTACTGGTTTGAGCTCTTACTCATTTACTTTATGGTACCCTAAGGGGTATCATCAGTTAGCTCCCTCTGTGGGAAGCGAGATTATCTTCTTCTTCTTCTCATTTACAGCTTACTCCTCATCGAATTCTCTGGTGGTGGTCCAAACCCACATTTGGTTGGGCTTGAACCGCCATTAAAAGATCTTTGGCTTGAGTTCAAGCTTTCTTCCAGCTCATTCAGCTCTTTCAGTACACCTCTTATTCTTTTCGTTCACCGAATTTAATGTCATCACATCTTTCACTAGACGTTGGCCCTAATTCTATCCAAGTGCCGCCTCAATCAGAAATGGCTGAGGTCGCGGCGACACTATGATCACTAGCAGCAAGCCAAATAAATATGTCGGAGAAACTGGCCACTTTTAACCAGAATGTATTGACTAGGCCCACTGGTGCAGGAACAGAGATGATAACTCCGGTCGCCAAGGAGGACGGTAATCAGGTGACAGGGGGACCACCCCAGGACCCATAGAAGGAAACATGCAGCAATAGAGATGAAGGGATATTACTCACCCCAGGCGTCTATGCCTGGGGAGGTAAGACCAAGAATATAAAGATAATGAATGGGATGACGATGAAGAGTGCTGGGAACCATATGAGATCTTAGGAAATACTATACACCCTATTCAAGCCAATAGGGGAAATAGCGATAGGCCGAGCCGGCCAAATGATCCCATCCTTCACCATTTGACAGACTCAATAGAGGGTTTGTCTTTGATAGACTCGGCCCAATGGGTAATTTGATAGATCGACTCTCCAGGTCTTATAATATAGTTGGTTCTAGAAGAAATGGTGGATGTGCTGGTAATCGGCCTCCACGTGGCCGAGACGAGGAGTAAAGGTAGGTTAATAGACAAAAAATGATGGCCAACAGAGATATTATGCAGAGTCCAGACGATAGAGAAGGCGCTGGTGATAATGTCGCCATGGCCGAGGTAGATGTTGCATCTATAGCCGACAAGCCCTGGAATAGTTCTATCCAGAGGCTAGAAGATAAGATTGGAGATATTTTGAAGATCCGAGACCCATTACAGAGGGGTTACATGGGAGGTTCACCATTCATCGCTCCCCATCCCGACTAAGTTCAAGTCGCCGATGGTAAAACCAAAATATGATGGAAGTACCAATCCAGTCCACCACGTGGAAATATATCAATCAGCTGCAGACATCTTCTCAGTGTCCAATAAGATGAGATGTAGAGCCTTTTCAAGTACCCTCACAGGTGTTGCTCACATATGGTAGACCTCCCTTCCTAGAAACGCAATTGAGAATTTCAAATAACTAGCCGAGAGGTTTATCCATAACTTTTGTTTTGGAGTAAAACCCCGAAAGAAGACCACTCACTTGTTGTATGTAAAACAAGGCAAAAATATGTCTCTGCGAGAATACATAGCCCGCTTCAATAAGAAGAAATTGGAGGTGGACGACTATGATGAGAATATTATAATGACAACCTTGATAGGAGGATTACAAAAAGGAAATATCTTTTGGAAATTGGCCGAGGACCCTCTGAAGTCCATTGCAGAACTCCTGGTTATGGTCGGGAGAGTCATAAACGTAGAAGAGGCCATGGCGGCCAAAAGAAAAGATGAAAAGGGAGCAAGTAGGAGCAAATCCGAGAAGTTCAAAGATAAGGGTGGAAAAAAGAGGGTGGCCGACGATAAGTTTGCTGACTATACTCCATTAAAGGCCACTCTCGAGATGATCCTGAATGAATTAAAAAAAGATCGAGCTTTAAGATGGTTGAAAAAGTTGAGAGCCCTCCTCACAGGAGGGATAAAAGTAAATGGTATGAGTTCCACCAGGACCATAGCCATACCACTGAAAAGTTCTTCGCACTTAAAGACGAGATAGAAAAGATGCTCAAAAGGGACAAACTCAAGAAATATATGAATATGAGCAGTTCAAGAGATGGAAGAGATGATGCCCGAAAAAGAAGATAAGATATGTGTAAATCGGATGCCCTAGTGAACAAGGATGTGATGTCTCAAATAATGATAAGGAATCCGACCCTGACCTCCCACAGAATAAAAGTGATCCCATGGGTCGGCTGCATTATATTTCTCATGGTGTGAAAATGATATGAGGAGGCTTGGCAGGTGTCGATAAAGACATAGCTAACCATAAACCCCATGTTGCAGAGGACAAAGCTCTCCCCAAGTTGAAAATAGTAAACTCGACCGCGGTAGATTCAAAGCCGGGTAAAAAAAAGAAAATTAATGTGAACACCTTGGTCATAGACTTCTTAAGGTTGGACATTAAAGGAATCTTAGCCCCACATGATGATCCTTTGGTGATCACCACGAGAGTGCACAGGTACGATGTCCCTAGAATATTGGTTGATGGTGGCAGTTCGGTTGATATAATGTTCTGGGAGTGTTTCAAAGGCTTGTGTTTAAGCAAGAAGAGGCTCGTCCCATATCATCAACCACTAATTAGCTTTAGTGGAGAAAAATTACACCCTCTTGGGATTTATAAGATGGATGTCAGTATGGGGGAGACTTGGCCAAGATGTCCGTGATGGAAGAAAATGTTTATTCAACCTACAATAATATAATAGGATAAGTAGCCCTCAAAGAATTTGAGGCAGTACCCTCAAATGTTCACTAAATGATTAAATTCCTGACTCCTTATGGAGTAGGGGAAGTTCAAGGTGACCAAGTTAAGGCACGTGAATGCTACTTTTATCCAGCTGAGGAAAGAGAAGCATACAAGAGGGGCACTACCACTTACAATATTGATACTCTCGACCCTAGGGACGAGATGAAGCTGAAGAAGGGAGAGACCTCCAAGGAGGTAGAATCCATCGTACTCAATGAGGATGAGCAAAAAAACCATCCATATCGGTAAAGCCTTAAAAAAATAAATCAAAGAAAAGTTGATCACATTATTGAGGAATAGGTAAAGTATTTTTGTATGTAGTCATGTACACATGCCAGAGATTGATCCAAAGATCCTCTACCATAAATTAAATGTAAACGAGGGATCCAAACCAGTCAGGCAGAGGCAAAGGATCTACTCCAGGGAGAAATATGAAGTAATAAGAGATAAAGTGAAGAAGCTAGATAAGGCAGAGTTTATAAGGGAGGTCGCCTATCCTGAATAGTTAGTTAATGCAATTATTGTGCCTAAGTCCAATAGCAAGTGGAGTATGTGTGTTGGCTTCACTGATTTAAGCAAGGCATGACCAAAAGATAACTTCCCTCTATAGAGAATAAATGAAATGGTTGATGCCACGGTTGGGCATAAATTGGTGAGTTTTATGAATGCCTATTCAGGATACAACTAGATATTCATGGACCTAGCCGATGCCGAAAAGACCTCGTTCATCATTTACTATGGTACATACTGCTAAAAGGTTATGCCCTTTGGCCTCAAAAATGTTGGGGCTACATACTAGAGGCTAGTAAATATATGTTGATGACATGTTAACCAAGAGCCTCAAGGTTAAGACGTAAGTAGCCAACCTCGAGTGCACTTTCAATACAATGAACCATTATAAAATGAAGTTAAACCTCACGAACTGTGTATTCGAGGTTGGATAAGGCAAGTTCTTAGGGTTCATCACCAATCAACGTGGAATGGAGGCTAACCCAGAAAAAATCAAAGCATTGGTAGAGATGAAGACTCTAAAAACCATAAAAGATGTCTAGAGACTAACTGGATGAGTGGTAACGTTGAATAGGTTTGTGTTTAGGGCTACAGACAAGTGTCTGCCATTCTTCAAGGTGTTGAGAAACGCCTTCAAGTGGAATAAGGAGTGTGAGAGAGCCTTTAAGGAGTTGAAGGCTTACCTTGGCTCCCCACTTTTGCCATCCTGGCCAGTTCAGGGAGAAAGTTATATTTATACCTAGTTGTCTCTAAGTTGGCCATCAGTACAGTCATTGTCCAAGATATAATTAAAGGGTAAAGAAGCTAGTCTATTTCAACAACAAGTCCCTTCAAGTGGCCGAGCATAGATATCTAAAGATAGAAAAATTGCCTTACACTTTGATTCACGCATCAAGGAAATTGAAACCTTATTTCCAATCTCACACGATGGTCATCCTTACAGACTCTCCTCTTAGATATGTCATTCATAAATTGAGAAATCGAGTAGGTTAATGATTTGGTCGATAGAGTTGGGGGAATTGGATATCGTCTTTTAGACGAGAACAACCATCAAGGGCAAGCCTTAACCGATTTTATGGCTGAATTCACATGGGATAAGGATGATACAAAATAGTTTGTAGGTCTAGCGAATGAGCCAGAAAAATCAAGTGCTAGCTCGACTAAGGCTGAGATGAGTAAGTCGAAATGGTGGCGGTTGAGAATAAAGAAGAGAAATTTATGTTCAAGAATGGGGTGCTGGATGATGGCACTTTCTCCAAGGAAAACAATATTTGGAGCGTGTTTATGAATGGATATTCTTATGAGACTAGAAGTGATCTTGTCTTGATATTGATGGCTTCAGATGGGAACGACATTAAATATGCTCTGAGATTCAATTTCAAGGCATCCAACAATGAGTCAGAGTATGAGGCTCTTCTAGCAGGACTTTCCCTCGCTGGAGCATTGCATGTCGGTCGATTATTGGTTCATAATGATTCCAGTTTGGTGGTGAATAATATCTTAGGTGTGTACGATGAAAAAGAAAAGAGAAGGCCTAAGTACCTAGACAACGTAAAAATAATGCTGAAGAACTTTAATAAAGTGATGCTAATAAGGATCCCTCGGCTAGACAAATCTCGATCTGATGCTTTAACGAGATTAGCGTCTGTGTTCATGATAAATATTAAAAGGTTATGTAATACCCCGTAATTTTATTGATTTTTATTTAAGGGATTAATTAAATTAAATGAGAATTAATTGGAAATTAATCCAGGTATAAATACTAGCGAGATGTGAGTTGGTATTTGATTATGATGTTAAAATTTAATATTTCTGAGTATGTATGGTAATACATGAGTATTGAAAATATTTAAATTGTCACGAGCCAGAAATACGACAATTTGAAATTTTAGTTGGAACGCGCGTGTCAGTCGCGTCAGGAATGAAATTATTTAAATGAAAAAGTGAATTATATTTTTATCAACCGAATGGTCATTTTGAGTGTGCCAACGTGTCCGGAAGGGTCGAAATAGTCAAAAAACACTAGCCAGGGGTTTAGTTTGGATCCCGGGGCATTTTTAGGCCAAACCGGCTACCTAAAGGGGTATTTTGGTAATTTTAAAAATATGGGAATTAAAACCAACGAATTTTAGGGTTAAATAATATATTACTAATGAACCCACTAAGTCCATTATCAGCATTAGGTGAGTTAGAGGGCTACGGGAGTTAAAGGGAGAGTTTGAAGAAGTTCCAAAAGAAACCTCCAACCACCATCACCATCCTTGAGAGAATTCTGTAGAGAAAGGGGAGAAATCAACCTTCATTCACCAGCATCAACTCAGAAGAAACAAATGTAAGGCAAGTGTTTTGATGTCATTATTTGAATTGAATATTTCTTCCATGTATAGTGTAGAAAATTGTTTATGTCTTGGAAATTTTGATGAAGAATACCCAATGGAATTATTATAAAATTGGTGATTTTGGGTAGGAATTTGCATGTAGAATGATTATGGACGAATTTAATGTACAAAACATAACTTTTGATGACCTGAAATCGGATTAATAAGGAATCTTTTCATGAAATTAAAATTATGGGTTCAAGTTCATAGGGTTTGGAATAAGAATTGGGGATTTATGATTTTGGCATGTTAAATTGTAAGATTTGGCCCAAAAGCATGTTAAGGAATTATCTAGGGTGACTAAAAATAGTTACAAACATTAAAAACATATTTGGATAGTCTTAGGGTGGATTTAGAGAAGAGGAGAGAGAAGAAAAATCGAATTTGGAAAATTCTGGGCGCAGTCTGCCATCTCGTTAGAAGACCTGCCCAGGTCGTTCGAACGACCTCGTTCGAATGAGCTTCTAATGAGATGACAGTACCCCTTCTAACGAGTTGGTAGTTCATTCGAAGCCTTTCATTCAAATGACACTCGTTCGAACGAGACTTCTAACGAGTTAACATAATGGCCTTTTTGGCCCGATTTTATTTCAAATGTCCCGTAGACTTATTTAATGGAGTAATAACCTTCCCTTATTGACTAGTGAGTATATTTGGGAGATTGGAGTACGTTGAGGAGTAAAACTAAGAACCTTGTAGTAAATCGAATGACCCTTATGAATTAGGAAACGAGTGCCTAATTACGACGTGAGAAGAGTTGACAACTTTAATGTATATATATCGGGGACTTATAAGTGTATTATATTAATGATGATACAAGAACGAGAAGTATGTCTCTATTAATATATTGAGATATCTAATATGTGCGAATGCTTAGTATATGTAGTTATCTGTGTATAACATACCTACCGTACTTGCTATCATGGTAGGTCGGCGTTCGATTAGGGCCATCTAATCTTTGTGTGCCTACGGGGGGATTTAGATTGGTACCTCGAGGACATACGTCAGAGAAGGACTTATTGAGAAGTTAATAAGTCTGCTGATCATGGGAGCGTATGTATGTGCGTGACCCATGTGATGTGAACTATGTTCGCCTCCATTATGTGTGATTGTTGTCATTTGAGAACGATTCCTAAGAGATTCGGAATGCGTGGTCCTAATGTACATGATGTACCGGGATTTGATAGCAGAGTACGTGGGTACCGCAGCTTAGCCTCGGGGTGCTAGTATTGTATATTTATGATGAGGATAATATACTGTAAATTGAAATGCATTGTTATGTATAAATGTGAGTATAAATAATAGTAACGTTTTCGTAAAGATAAAAATGGTAACCCTCTAGTAAGTAGTATTACTAATAGGGGAAACCGAGAAGAAATGTAAAACACTCTCTTTAAATGAAGATGCCGGAATTAAATCGTGAATCGTATAATAATGTTAGATTTTATATTATATTAGTTAAGTATGGGAATAACTAGAATGGGTACGGGTACGATAGGAGTGCACAATTAGTTGAGAGGTGAGGAACTCCTGTGAGTGACACACTATCATGTACTTTATATTCACTGTTTAATGATATTAAACACTTGCTATATTTTTAAACTATTTTCACAATCGGGCCCTGACCCGTTTGCTTCCAAATATATTTTCTTGTAAAAACCTTTTCGGTGCCCAGCCACAAGGACACCAAGCATAGGAGTTCCATTCAGGTGACGTATTGTAGCTACTGTGAAAGTTGCAGGACCTTGACAGTAAATGCCTCCATTTTCGATCTTGACTCTATATTATCAAATTTTCTCATTTGTTGGGCATGTCGCCCTATTTCCTTTTAGAGATACTTTATCTATTCAGTTATTTTAGATTTTGGGTTATAATTAACTTAGTGATGCGGACTTGGTATTTTTTTATTTCAGTTACTCGGATTGTTGTGAGGAGTATTCCTCCAGTTTCATTATTATTTTATGGTTATTCTATTGTGACTATGTTGTGGTGGTTATGTTAGCATTTCACAATCTACTTATTGCATGTTAGTCGGATTTAATTAAAATTGACAACTCACTTTTTAAATATTAGGTGGCTAGTAACTGAACTCAACTCAACAAAGCCTTTTCCCAATTATTTGGGGTCGGCTACATGAATCCTATTTTTCCATTCCATATGGTCCAGTGCAATATCTTCGATTAAACCACATGACATCATGTCCTTTTTTATAATATCCCACCAAGTCAATTTAGGCCTACCTCTACCCCTTGTGTTACCATCAATACTAACTAAATCACTCTTCCTTACAGGAGCATCCATTGGTCTACGCTTGATGTGTCCAAACCATCTAAGTCGATTTTCTCTCAATTTATCTTCTATAGGATCTACTTTTATAGTTTCACGAATTTGTTCATTTTAAATTTTATCCTTTCGAGTTTTACCACAAATCCATCTTAGCATTCGCATCTTCGCCACACTCATTTTCTGCACATTTTGTTTCTTGGTTGCCCAACACTCTATCCCATATAACATGGAGGGTCTAATGGTCGTCCTATAATATTTACCTTTTAACTTCAAAGGTATACGCCTATCACACAAAATGCCGGTAGCACTTCTCCACGTAACCCAGCCAACTCTAATTCTATGAGTAACATCATCACTAATATCTCCATCTTTTTGGATAATCGATCCTAAATAACGAAATGGTCATTTCTAGGTATCTCTTGACCCTCCAATTTCACCACATCTTCATTTTTCCTCCTATTACTACTAAAATTTCACTCCACATATTCTGTTTTAGTTCTGCTTATTTTAAATCCTCTTGTTTCTAAAATTTCTCTCCACAATTCCAACCTAGCATTAATCCCTGTCTTAGTCTCGTCAACTAAAATAATATCATCTGCAAATAGCATACACCATGGCACCTCATCTTGTATTTGTCCAGTCAACTCATCAATAACAAGCGCAAAGAGATAAGGACTTAATGTTGAACCTTGGTGTAGACCTACCGTAATTGAAAATTCACTACTTTCTCCGTCTGATGTTCTTACTGTAGTCATCGCACCATCATACATATCCTTGATCACATCAATATATCTGCGAGTCATTCCTCTTTTATGTAGAACCCACCATATTATATCTCTGGGTATCCTATCATATCAAATTTTGAATTAATTTGAATAAAGGAGTAGCTACCCAGCATTTAATTAGTCGGGGTGTCACAGGTGGTATCAGAGCATTAGGTTCTAGTGTCCTTAGGATCTGTACGGCTTATTATGTTTTCGCTGAGCTTTCTTTGATGTAGAGCCCTATATTTTAGGACTGTTGTATCCTTTTATGTATGTTTCGCTCTTCAGCTATTTTGAGATAATAACTGCGAACTTATAAGACTTTACTCTCATTTTAGATGCCTCTACGACGTGCACAACGAGTTCCCAGGGATGCTCAGCCCAAGCCACAGCCTGCACCAGTTTAGGGCACCATGAATGCCGCAGAGGTTGCAGCTATTGTAGCCCAAGCTGTAAATGTGCCCTCGCAGTTATGCAGCAGGCACCACCTCAGGCGCCGGTAGCCATGCCAGTTCAATCTCATGCATTCTCGTCTGCTTGGGAACATGTTCGTGATGCTTTTCAGAAAGCACACCCTTCGAAGTTTGCAGGTAACTCCGACGTTGTTGTGTCCAGTCAGTGGAGGAAGGACATTCAAAGGCACTTAAGGATGTACGAGTGAACGGATGTTCAGAAGCAGATACTGGCTACTTTCAAGCTAGTAGGATCAGCGTTGCAGTGGTGGGAGTCCATTACCACCCCGGAGGAGAGACACGCCCTTTCTATTCAGGAGTTTTGGGTGCGGTTCGACCGCAAATATTTTCCATCAGCTGTTCACACTGAAATGAGGAGGAAGTTAATGAACCTTAAGCAGGAGGGGAAGACTGTGGCCGAGTACGAGGCCGAATTCACAAATCTCTTGAACATTGTTTCCGATGAGATTTCGACTAAGGAGAAGAAGATTCAGAAGTTTATGGACGGATTGACTTGGAGGATTCGACAACACTTGTTGGGAAATCTCTCGTTGGCCACTTACTGTGATATGGTTAACGCATCACTGCTTCACTGCCAGGATCACCGCTTTCACATGTCTGAGAGTAAGGGATCAGGAGAGTCTAGCCATCAGGGCAGGACAGAGGGAAATGGTGCCAGCGGGGCACAATCTGCTCAGGGTCAGCACAGGCAGGGTGATCAGGGTTCCCAACAGGGGGATCCTAAGAGATTCAGATCTAGGGGTTTCAAGAATGATCAGGGAGGTTTCAGACATGGCCATCAGGGTCAGAACGGAAATCAGGGCCAATAGGGCCAGAATGGTCAACAGTAACAGTTCCAGCAGAGCCAGTATGGTCAAGGTAGGAATGGTAACGGCCATCAAGGTCGTGGGAAGCAGGGACAGCGAGGGGGAAACTTCCCGGGGAAGTGCTTTGTTTGTGGCAAGATTGGTCACAAATGCCAGGATTGTCCTGATAGGGGCAGGGGCCCACCACAACAGCAGCAGGGTGCTCGACACGAGCCACAGAGGCCTATGTTTCCCGCCGCCCTCCCAACACCACCACAGATGGCAGCATTACCACCTATCCTAGTGGTCCCAGTCTAGCAGGGACAGCTTCAGTATGGGAGAGTGTATCAGCTCTAGAATGCCGCAGTCCCACAGGATCCACCTGCTATTGAGGGTATGTTCTCTATTCAGGGGGCTATGGGGAGTATTTTATTTGATACGGGAGCCACATATTGTTTCATTGCCATGAGATTTGCACGCACTATTGGGTTGTTAGACACTGCAAAGAGCACGATTACTTGTGTAGATTCACCGTTGAGTAGGGGTTCCGTGATTTCCTTTATTTGTAGAGGTGTGGGTATAGAGATAGGGAGATTTACTTTACCCGCTGATATGATAGTATTAGAGATGACAGAATACGATGCGATTATTGGTATAGATTGATTAGTTGCGTACCGATCCATGATTGATTGTTTTAGTAGGAGCATTATATTTGCCATTCCCGTGCAGGAGATGTTTTTAGTGGCGATGCCTCGCCCTGAGGGAGGATCGTCCACTCATTTGTACTATATAGAGGAGGAGACCTCTAAGGAAGTGGTGATACCACTTGATTCGATTTCAGTCGTTAGAGAGTTCGCTGATGTATTTCAGGATATACCTGGATTACCCCCTAGTAGGGAGATAGATTTTGTTATTGATTTGACACCGGTCACTTGGCCCATTGCCCGCGCACCTTACCGTATGGCTCCAGCAGAGATGAGAGAAATAAGGGACCAGATAGAGCAGCTGTTGGGTTAGGGGTTTATTCGGAGGACTACTTCATCGTGGCGTGCCACTGTGTTATTTATAAAGAAGAGGGATGGATCATTGATATTATGTGTAGATTACCGGGAGTTTAATAAAGTCACGATACGGAATAAGTACATGTTGCCCCGAATCGATGACTTATTTGACCAGATGAGAGGAGCTAGCTTCTTCTCAAAGATTGATTTGCGATCGAGAAACCATCAGTTGCGTATTAGGGAATAGGATATCTCGAAGACTGCTTTCTTGACGAGGTATGGTTCCTATGAGTTTCGAGTTATGCCTTTTGGCTTGACCAACGCTCCGGCCGTGTTTATGGACTTAATGAATAGGGTGTTCAGAGAGTTAGTAGACCAGTTCGTCATCGTTTTTATTGATGACATCCTGGTTTACTCCCAGATAGAAGAGGAGCACGCCGAGCATTTGAGGCAGGTTTTGCAGGCGCTATGTCAGAACGAGCTTTAAGCAAAGTATGAGAAATGTGGATTTGGCTGAAGGAGGTTCAGTTTTTGGGGCATATCATTTCAAACCGGGGGATATCTGTTGATCCGGGGAAGGTATCCGCGGTGAGGGAGTGGGGACAACCCAGGACACCGACTGAGATCTGTAGTTTCTTGGGCCTAGCAGGATACTACATGAGGTTTATTCGGGGTTTTTTAAAGATAGCGAGTCCTTTGACACATCTGACTCGCAAAGGTGTGCCATTCATCTGGAGTGATGCCTGTCAGTTGGCATTCGATGAGCTGAAGGACAAGTTGACCTCAGCACCTGTGTTAGCATTGCCCAGACTGGGAGTTGAGTATCTAGTTTACACCGATGTGTCCTTACAAGGACTTGGAGGTGTGTTGCAACATGAGAGTCAGGCCATAGCTTATGCTTCCCGAAGCTTAAGCCTCACGAGAGGAATTACCCCACCCACGACTTGGAGTTAGCGACAGTCGTATTCGCTCTTTGGATTTAGAGACACTATCTCATGGGGGAGAAATTTCGGTTGTTCACAAACCACAAGACTCTACAATACCTCTTCACGCAGAAGGAGTTGAATATGCATCAACGTCGGTGGCTTGAGTTTGTGAAGGATTATCAGTTCGATATCCAGTATCACCCAGGGAAGGCTAACGTGGTAGTAGACGCGTTGAGCCGTAGGCCAGTAGATGAGGTGGCCGAGGTGTGGAAGAAGTTAGGATAACAGGATGCAGTGGCCCGATCGTTCATGTCTGTAATGACTGTTAATCCATGATGCGGCGGAAAAAGTGTGTTCGTGTGAGGACACAATCGCTGTGTGTTTCGCCGCCGCGATACAAAAGAAAACCTAAGCTACTACTACACTTGACAAGCAAGTACAGCGGTAAGTCGGGTGTCGTAAGAAATCCACAGGGAGTGATTAAATTTTAGACTTTAATTGTTTTAATTACTTAAGGAATAAAAGTGTAAAATAAATAAAAGAAAAGGTGATAGGGTGGTTATGGTGACAAAACAAAAGAATAAGTTACGCTACACAAAAGTAAAGCGAGGATCGGGATCGCATTCTACCAAACGGATCGAAACAACTACTAATTAGAATTAAGGCTCCAAAGCATTTAATCGAGCATTTTTAATTAAGCATAAACATCACACAAGAAGGAATTTAACCCAAAGTTGGGAGATAAAACATTTAACTGAAAAATGGTCACACGCGGATTAAATTCGGATTGTCGCTATAAACACTAAAGTTGCGTGACAAATAAAGTTAAACGCATAACAATCCAACTTTAATACACGCGGTTTCAATTAAACGCGATAATACACAAAACCTAATTTTCGAGGTTCAAACCCGTAAATGGCGGAAACGCAATCCCGAACCTATTTATCTAAGGGTACATAATGAATTAAACTAAATTACAACTAATTAAACTAGGAAAGCAAGAAATAAGACAAGTAAACTAATTAATAAAGCATGAAATCTACTCTACAAAGCAAGAAAGTAAGCAAGGACAACTAGATTAATGGATTGGGTGAAGAAAAGTTCAACCTTACAAAACCACATGGGTTGTCAATCCAAGAGGAAGAGAAAATGAGCTCTCCAAACCAAAACCCTAACTAAACTAACCTAAAAAACGTTCTCCCACTTAATACAATGCTTTTCCTTATATACCCAACCAAAAACCAACTTAAAAATACAGATTTTCGGACTTTTACTGTAGCCAAATCGATTCGGAAATGGTCCGAATCGATTCGGAAACAGGGGAAGTTCATTTCTGCATTTCTGCAGCATTCCGAATCGATTCGGTTTTGGGCCGAATCGATTCGCAAGCTACAGGTGAATTCTGCAGCTTTGTCCTGTTTTACGGAAAATGCCGCCATTTCTTCGTTATAGCTCGGAATGAGACACGGTCGGAGGCTACGCGAAGACAACTCAGAGGACTACAACATCCAAGAAGACATTAGGCTAAAAAACCAAAATATGAAATGACTAAAATGCCCTTGAATGTGACCTTGAGTGTACTTTTACAGTAAAAACCATCCTAAAAATGCCATAACTCCATCGATACAACTCGGAATCATGCACCGTCGGCGGCCACGTGAAGAGAAATCAAAGGGATTCAACTTCCGTGAAGAGCTCGAGATTCAAACCCGAATGATGGAATTACTAAAATGCCCCCGAAGCAGCAAAAGTCGACGAATCATTTTCGGAAAGCGTCCGAACTTCATACTAAGCATCCAAATACCTACAAAAGCTCAATTAACCCCTGCAAAACATGTTAACATAGAAATCCAAGGTTGTCTGTTTAACGAGCATAAATATAGGGATTAAGATACCCGAGGGGGCTAATAAGGCGTAGGTTAACGGGTGAAATACGCAATATTTACGCCGTATCACACCCCCTAACTTACACATTGCTAGTCCCTAGAAATGAAATAGGAAACAACAAGAACTACAAGAAAACCAAAAGCAGGATACAAGTACAAAATGGGATGAAAAAGTAATAAAAAGATAAGGCCACTTTCGCGGGCGAACGATTGCATTTAGCATATGCAATAAGCCGTTAAACCCCTAGGTTACCCTAGTGGACGAGTGTCGTCTCGTGAGGGTTTTCAGAGATGGTACCCACAAACATCACATGGTTTCCTCAAAATATGCCCAACCCAACATGCGACAAACTCAACAATAACGAAAAAGATTTCAAACATGTTATTAGCATATTGAACGAATTCAAGCTAAAGTCCGTTGTTATTAACAAGTTGAATGCACCTCATAGAATTGAAACTTTAAAAATAGGAGGGGGGAGAGCAAATGCAAAATATGATTTGGCAATAAACTTATATAAATCGGATACTAATCAAAGCAAGCATACATTCAATCCTCACGGGCATTACGCTCAACAAATGAAATCACTCGGAATGGGAGGTAATACACGGGACATGCGGGCATAAAGAGTAAATGTAAATGGAAACTAGGCCGCACACATGTCACAGAAGAAGAACGCTATATAGGAAATGAAAAACTTGCAATCTCAATGAAAGATACCGCACACTAAAAGAGGCGAAATGCATTTTCACAGATTATCACAACTATTATGACTTTTGAATTACATCAACCTAAGATCACATAGGACTTGTAATAGGGTTGTAATGTAGGATAGGCTAGGTACGAAATGAAGGAATGTATGTACGGATTCAAAGTGTTCGAGATGAAAACTCGGGATAATGGGAGAATGCGTGCAATAACAAAATTGGAAAAACAAGTTCCAAAACAAGCATTAAATGTATCATTTGGAGAGTAATCAAAGCTTATTGAACTATACACAACATATACAACTTTCTCTTTCTTTTCTTTTCTTCTTTTTCTCATTTTTCTCTTTTGTTTTCTATTGCTTTTTGCTTTCTCTTTTTCTTCACTTTTTTCACTACTTTCTTTTCTTTGCTTATCAAACTCTCATATGCCTAAAATTGCAACCGCAATACAACAACAACATTCAATCCCAAGTAAAATTCCAAACAAAGGTATGTAAGGTGTATGTATGGCTTAAAACTCCAATTTGGAGTTGGTTATGGGATTTTGGGTAATGAAATGAAAGGCTAGTATTTAGGCTCAAAGGGGTTGACTAGGGAAACATATATGGTGAGGTCAAGGCTAATATGGGTGATATAACAAAGATTGTCTATGATCATTTCACAAAGTATACGTAATTCTCGAGTCAAAACAACATATGAAAATCATGCTCAAGTAACACATTTCAAGGATGAACTCAATTAATGAACGGTCAATGAAAGAATAAAGAGATTACCGACGAATTCAACGTTTTCAAAGAGGAAAGAATAGTGTATAACACTCACAAACGACGAAAGGTACAAAGCTTACTCGGTGTAAGTATATACAATGCAACAAAAGATTACCAAGTTATAAAAATCTTAAACCAAATCAATAGAACCAGGAAAGTGCATATGCTCATGGGATAAAGTTTAATTCATGAAGTTATTCACAATATCAATGATTTAAGGACTAAAGTCTAATAACTTCTAAAATCGAGAACATGCATCATTGAGTTGTGTATTGGATCGGGCAATTATTGAAATTTATCATTGGAAACAAGGCAAAAGGCCCAACAAAGGAGAAAAAAGAAAGAAAATATTTTTGAAAATTTTTAAATTTTTCACAAAAAGGCATACTTAGTAACTAACAAGTAAGCAAATCCATGGACTAAACAAAGAAATGGATAGAATATCCTACACCCCCTAACTTAAATGTTGCATTGTCCTCAATGCGCATTAAGAACACAACACAAAGAGAGGAAAAGAACGATATTACCCAAAATTGGAGTGATCTCCATAAGCGCGAGTCCAAAGGAATCTACAAAACAAGTTAGTACCGAGCATAGCAAAAACAAATAACAAAAAGTTAACTAATTACACTAGACTAAATTAAAAAGGAAAGAAAAATAGGAAAGAAAGAAAATTAAAAAGCTAACTATTTACAACCTACTATTTAGGCTTCACACTAACTATACACTAGAAGTCTAAATAGTTGAGGGTCCGCCATAAGAACGATTTGACTTTGGAGGATAACCAGTTTACCCTCACATACAAGCATGCCTTCCGAAAAATATGAATTCCGTTTGAACAACGGAAGGCATGTGTACGGCGAAAGAAATGAACCATCGTCAATTAAAAGTTTTGGAGGGACGATGGGGGATTTGGATAATAAGGGGGAAAGATACACTTGAGGTCCAAGAAAAATAGACTCTCCTCCCAAAGTTTTTTCAAATGGAATGGGAGGTGGTGCACACGTGGGGATAACATCCATCGAAAACAAGTCCGGTAAAGAGTCCTCATCGGCAAAAAGTGTAGAAGTTTTAAAAGTTTCTACCGACTCATAGGAATCAACCGGTAATTCTAATGGTTCAATGATGGAAAACGTATATGGTAATGAAATAAATTCAATCTCCGTCAACATATCGTCGGAAGGAGATTGAATTTCGGGGGAGAGAGATTCACATTCGATGAGAAATTCTTTGAAAAATTGAGGTGAAACACAAGTTTCCACCTCCTCGTTGTTTTGTGAAAAAGAATTCATCTCATCGCAAAGTGATCCATGTCTCATTCCAGCATCATTTAGGCTTTCCAAACCTTGGGAGTAAAGAAGCAAAGTTTCTTCCAAAGTAGGCTTCCTCGGCTCAAGAGCCTCGGACTCCTCATTTGGTTGAAACTCGTCTTCGAAAGTAATGAAATAAGAATCGTCATTGGATTCGAATAATGAATCCAACTCAAGCTCCCAATAACGATTTTCATTCCGATAAATGTTTTCAAGTCTTTCATTTACAAGAAAATCTTGAAAATGGAAAACTTGAAAACTATCCTCAAAGTATGAATCATTAGAATAACCGTAATAACTATAATAGTAGGACATGATTACCTCGTTGTTTGTAGATGGAGAATCCGAGCAAGAAAGTGAGCAACCGCGAATCAAAGTTTCTTAGCGCTCAAATATGCTATCCTGCAAAAAAGGTTAAAACAAAGAATACGAATACAAAAGGAAAAATACTACAAAATAATAAAACAATTACAATCTAAAACACACTCCCCGGCAACGGCGCCATTTTGTGATGCGGCGGAAAAAGTGTGCGCGTGTAAGTGCACAATCGTCGTGTGTTTCGCCGCCGCGATACAAAAGATAAAAACCTAATATACTACTACACTTGACAAGCAAGTACAGCGGTAAGTCGGGTATCGTAAATCCACAGGGAGTGATTGAATTTTAGATGTTAATTATTTTGATTACTTCAGGAATAAAAGTGGTGTAAAATAAATAAAAGAAAAGGTGAAAGGGTGGTTATCGTGAATAAAGAAAAGAATAAGTTAACGCTAAATAAAGTAAAGCGAGGATCGGGATCGCATCCTACCATTCACGGGCTAAACAACTACTAATTAGAATTACGGTTCGAAAACATTTAATCGAGCATTTACAATTAAGCATAAACATCACACAAGAAGGAATTTAACCCAAAGTTGCGAGATAAAACATTTAACCGAAAAATGGTCACACGCGGATTAAATTCGGATAATCGCTATAAACACTAACGTTGCATGACAAAGAAAGTTAAACGCATAATAATCCGACTTTAATACGCGAGGTTTCAATTAAATGCAATTTTACATGAAACCCTAAATTTCGAGGTCCGAACCCGAAAATGGCAGAAATGCAATCCCGAACCTATTTATCTACGGACTAAGCATGAAATTAACTAAATTAAACTAATTAACTAAGAAAGCAATAAATTAAAGCAAGAAAACCTAATTATAAAGCATGGAAGTTATCTAGAAAGCAAGGAAAGAATGAAATACAAACTATATTAAGGAAGAGGATGATGAATAGTGTAACTTACAACACAATTGGGTGTCAAACCAAGAAGAATCCAAGCCAAACTCTCCAAAACCCTCAAAACCCTTAAAAACCAACCTAAAAACGTGTATATACTGATCTCCTTTCTCTCAAATGAGAGAGAATTGGTTTTATACAAAATATCCCATGGCAAACTTGTAATAAAAGGGAAGAAAACCCAAAATCTGGAGGGCCGAATCGATTCGGAAATGGTCCGAATCGATTCGGAAACAGGGGAAGTTCGAATCTGCAATTCTGCAGAATTCCTAATCGATTCGGTTTTGGGCCGAATCGATTCTCAACCTACAGGTCTGAATTCTGCAGCTTTGTCCTGTTTTACGGAAAATGCCGTCATTTCTTCGTTATAGCTCGGAATTAGGCACGGTCGGAGGCTACGCGAAGATAACTTAGAGGACTACAACATCCAAGAAGACATTGGACCAAAAAACCAAAATATAAAATGACTAAAATTCCCTTGAGTGTGAATTTGAAGTAAAAACCATCCTAAAAATGCCATAACTCCATCGATACAACTCGGAATCATGCACCGTCAGCGGCCACGCGAAGATAAATCAGAGGGCTTCAACTTCTGTGAAGCGCTCTAGATTCAAACCCGAATGCTAAAATTACTAAAATGCCCCCGAAGCTGCAAAAGTCGACGAAACATTTCCGGAAAGCGTCCGAACTTCATACTAAGCATCCAAATACCTACAAAAGCTCAATTAACCCATGCAAAACATGTTAACATAGAAATTCGAGGTTGTCTGGTTAACAAGCATAAGTATAGGGATTAAGATACCCAAGGGGGCTAATAAAGCGTAGGTTAACTGGTGAAATACGCAATATTTGCGTCGTATCAATTAACCCCTGCAAAACATGTTGACATAGAAATCCAAGGTTGTCTGGTTAACGAGCATAAATATAGGGATTAAGATACCCGAGGGGGCTAATAAGGCGTAGGTTAACGGGTGAAATACGCAATATTTACGCCGTATCAATCCACAGATTGTTACGAGAGTGATAAAGGCCCAGGTAAATGACTCGTTCTGTCAGGAGCAGATAGTTCGATTACTAGTAGAGGGAGTCGAGTCCTATACCGTTATTTCAGATGGGGGATTATGCTTCAATGGAAGACTGGTTATTCCGGAAGGGGAAGACTTGCGACACGAGATAATGGCAGAATTGCAAGGCTCACGGTTCGCGGTACACCCTGGTGGGGATAAGATGTACCAAGACATGAGACGATAGTACTGGTGGAGCGGGATGAAGAGGGAAATTGCCGTGTTCGTTTCTAAATGTTCCACTTGTCAGCTAGTAAAGGTGGACCATCAGAAACCGACAGGACTTCTATAGCCATTCGAGGTTTCGACGTGGATATGGGAAAGCATATCCATGAACTTTATCACGGGGTTACCTATGTCACAGAGGGGTCACGACTCCATATGGATAATTGTGGACCGGTTGACCAAAGTTGCTCATTTTCTACCCGTAAGGACAGATTACACTACGGGAGAGTATGCCCCGATCTTCATTGCAGAGATAGTGAGACTTCACGGGGTGCCTCTAAATATCGTGTCTGACCGAGACAAGATATTTGTTTCACGATTTTGAGAGAGTTTCTAGGAGGCCATGGGTACAGAGTTGCAACTGAGTACGGCATATCATTTGCAGACTGATGGGAAAATAGAGCGGACAAATCAGATGTTGGAGGACATGTTACGTATGTGCATCTTAGATTTTGGAGGTGGTTGGGAGCAGTACCTTCCACTGGTGGAGTTTGCTTATAATAACTCCTATCAATTCACCATTAGCATGATCTATTTGAGGCGTTGTACGGTAGACCTTGTCGTTCCCCAGCATGTTGGTTAGAGGTGGGGGATAACAAACTCCTTGGGCCAGAAGTGATTCAGGACACTTAGGCAAGGATAGAGATGATACGGAGCCGCATTCGGGTAGCTCAGGACCGGTAGAAGAGCTATTCTGATGCCAAGAGGTTCTTCAGAGAATTCAAGGTGGGGGACCAGGTATTACTCAGAGTATCTCCGATGAAGGGGATCAAGCATTTTGGGAAGAAGGGGAAACTAGCACCAAGATACGTGGGGCCATTTCCTATCATCGAGAGGATTGGGCCATTCGTATACAGACTTGGGTTACCGGAGCACTTGTATAGGATTCATGATGTGTTCCATATTTTCTCGCTAAGGAAATACCTTAGGGTTGATTTGGCCCATACTCACATTGATTTAGAGGACATCGATCTTCAGCCCAATAGTTCCTACGAGGAGGGGCCGATTGCTATTTTGGACCGAAGCGAGCGCAAACTGAGGTCGAAGATAGTACCGTTAATTCGTGTTCAGTGGCGACATCATAATGCCGAGGAGTCCACATGGGTGCGCGAGGATGAGATGCGCGAGCGCTATCCAGAGTTATTTTTACCAGGTACTCTTTAGTTCCAAATTTTGAGATGAAATTCTGTTATTAGGGGGGAAGTATGTAATACCCCGTAATTTTATTAATTTTTATTTAAGGGATTAATTAAATTAAATGAGAATTAATTGGGAATTAATCTGGGTATAAATACTAGCGAGATGTGAGTTGGTATTTGATTATGATGTTAAAATTTAATATTTCTGAGTATGTATGGTAATACATGAGTATTGAAAATATTTAAATTGTCACGAGGCAGAAATACGATAATTTGGAAATTTAGTTGGGACGCGCGTGCCTGTCGCGTCAGGAATGAAATTATTTAAATGAAAAAGTGAATTATATTTTTATCAACCGAATGGTCATTTTGAGTGCGCCAACGTGTCCGGAAGGGTCGAAATAGTCAGAAAATCCTAGCCAGGAGTTTAGTTTGGGTCCCGGGGCATTTTTAGGCCAAACGGACTACCTAAAGGGGAATTTTGGTAATTTTAAAAATATGGGAATTAAAACCCACGAATTTTAGGGTTAAATAATATATTACTAATGAACCCACTAAGTCCATTATCAGCATTAGGTGATTTAGAGGGCTACGGGAGTTAAAGGGAGAGTTTGAAGAAGTTCCAAAAGAAACCTCCAACCACCATCACTATCCTTGAGAGAATTCTGTAGAGAAAGGGGAGAAATCAACCTTCATTCACCAGCATCAACTCAGAAGAAACAAATCTAAGGCAATTGTTTTGATGTCGTTATCTGAATTGAATATTTCCTCCATGTATAGTGTAGAAAACTGTTTATGTCTTGGAAATTTTGATGAAGAATACCCAATGGAATTATTGTGAAATTGGTGATTTTGGGTAGGAATTTGCATGCAGAATGATTATGGACGAATTTAATGTACAAAACATAATTCTTATGACCTAAAATCGGATTAATAAGGAGTCTTTTTATGAAATTAAAATTATGTGTTCAAGTTCATAGGGTTTGGAATAAGAATTGGGGATTTATGATTTTTGTATGTTAAATTATAAGATTTGGCCCAAAAGCATGTTAAGGAATGATCTAGGGTGACTAAAAATAGTTACAAACATTAAAAACTTATTTGGATAGTCTTGGGGTGGATTTAGAGAAGAGTAGAAAGAAGAAAAATCGAATTTGGAAAATTCTGGGCGCAGTCTGCCATCTCGTTAGAAGACCTGCCCAGGTTGTTCGAACGACCTCGTTCGAATAAGCTTCTAACGAGATGATAGTACCCCTTCTAACAAGTTGGTAGTTCGTTCGAACGACACTCATTCGAACGACCTCGTTCGAACGAGACTTCTAACGAGCTGACAGAATGGCCTTTTTGGCCTGATTTTATTTTAAATGTCCCGTAGACTTATTTAATGGAGTAATAACCTTTCCTTATTGACTAGTGAGTATATTTGGGAGATTGGGGTACGTTGAGGAGTAAAACTTAGAACCTTGTATTAAATCGAATGACCTTTATGAATTAGGAAACGAGTGCCTAATTACGACGTGAGAAGAGTTGACAACTTTAATGTATATAAACCGGGGACTTATAAGTGTATGATATTAATGATGATACAAGAACGAGAAGTATGCCTCTATTATTATATTGAGATATCTAAGATGTGCGAATGCTTAGTATACGTAGTTATCTGTGTGTAACATACCTACCGTACTTGCTATCATGGGAGGTCAGCGTTCGATCAGGGCTATCTAATCTTTGTGTGCCTACGAGGGGATTTAGATTGGTACCTCGAGGACATAGGTCAGAGAAGGACTTATTGGGAAGTTAATAAGTTTGCTGATCATGGGAGCGTAGGTATGTGCGTGACCCATGTGATGTGAACTATGTTCGCCTCCATTATGTTTGATTGTTGTCATTTGAGAACGATTCCTGAGAGATTCTTAATGCGTGGTCCTAATGTACGTGATGTATCGGGATTTGATAGTAGAGTATGTGGGCACCGCAACTTAGCCTCGAGGTGCTAGTATTGTATATTTATGATGAGGATAATATACAGTAAATCGAAATGCATTGTCATGTATAAATGTGAGTATAAATAATAGTAACGTTTTCGTAAAGATAAAAATGGAAACCCTCTAGTAAGTAGTATTACTAATAAGGGAAACCGAGAAGAAATGTAAGACACTCTGTTTAAATGAAGATGCCGGAATTAAATCGTGAATCATATAATAATGTTAGATTTTATATTAGATTAGTTAAGTATGGGAATAACTAGAATGGGTACGGGTACGATAGGAGTGCACAATTAGTTGAGAGGTGAGGAACTCATGTGAGTGCACACACTATCATGTACTTTATATTCACTGTTTAATGATATTAAACACTTGCTATATTTTTAAACTGTTTTCACAATCGGGCTCTAACCCGTTTGCTTCCAAATATATTTTCTTGTAAAAACCTTTTAGGTGCCCAGCCACAAGGACACTAAGCATAGGAGTTCCATTCAGGTGACGTACTGTAGCTGTTGTGGAAGTTACAGGACCTTTACAGTAGACGCCTCCATTTTCGATCTTGACTCTATATTATCAGATTTTCTCATCTTTTGGGCATGTCGCCCTATTTCTTTTTAGAGATACTTTATCTATTCAGTTATTTCAAATTTTGGGTTGTAATTAATTTAGTGATGCGGACTTGGTATTTGTTTATTTCAGTTACTCGGATTGTTGTGAGGAGTATTCCTCCAGTTTCATTATTATTTTATGATTATTCTATTGTGACTATGTTGTGGTGGTTATGTTAGCATTTCACAATCTACTTATTGCATGTTAATCGGATTTAATTAAAATTGATAACTCACTTTTTAAATATTAAGTGGCTAGTAATTAAAAAAAAATGTTTTCGACAGTGATGCTACGAATTGAACCAACTTGACATTTTGAATTAAGTTGAATTAAGAAGTAGCTACCCGGTATTTAATTAGTCGGGGTGTCACAGGTTAGTGCCTATGGAGATCCTACAACGGTAGACCATGGAATATGAAGACAACATAGTGGAGTTCTTCTTAATCCTGAGCCTAGGTGAATCTTGAATGGACCCTATCATCAGATACATCAAGGATGGTGAACTACTAGAGTAAAAGTTCGAGAGAAAGAAGCTGAGGTACATGGAAGCTAAGTTCTCAATTATTGGGAATGTTTTATATAAGAAAGGGTTACTCCTCCCTCTACTCAGATGCGTCCATACAACAGAGGTGGAACACATTCTGAAAGATGTACATAAGGGTTGTTGTTCCAGTCATATAGAAGGGTGATCTTTGGCAAAGAGAATGGCGGCCACTCAAGGGTAATAGTGGCCAAACTTGGCCAAAGATGCAACAAGTTATGTGAAGAGATGTGACAAATGCCAAAGATATGTCAACATTCCTCATCAACCTCATCAACCTCTGACATATATTACTTTCTTCTGGACAATTAAATTTTGGGGGATAGACTTGGTTGGACCTTTGTCCAGGGTAACTGGCAACTACACGTATCTTTTTGTAGCGATCGACTATTTCTCTAAATAGGTTGAGGCAGAGGCCATGATAACCATCACCGAGACGAAGACCTTCAAATTTATTATAAGTGTAGTCTAACCCACATCCTGATCTTGAATAATGACAAATAGTTCAAGAACTCATATTTAGAGGCCTATTGTAAGAAGGTTGGCATCAAGCAGTTTTTCTCAGCTCTAGGCCGACCTCAAGCAAATAGCTAAATTGAGGTGACAAATAGAACTATTTTAGAAGGTGTCAAGAAGAAATTGGAGATACACCAAAGGTTTTTGGACAGAAGAGGTACACGTTGTCCTATAGGCATACAAGACGATGGAGAGAACACCACCAGGAGAAACCCTATTCATGCTTGCCTATGGCTCAGAGGTGTTGATACCTACAGATATTGGCCTACCAAGTCACAGAGTTCAGACATATATCCCAGATGTAAATGTTGAGGAACAAAGGTTAGACCTGGACCTCATTAAAGAAAGGAGAGAGGACATAGAGGTCAGGCAGGTTTCTTATCAACAAAGAACTTTAAGATTCGACAATAAAAGGATGAAGATTAGGTCGCTAGACATTGGAGATATGGTTTTGAAGAAAACTTGGCAAAAGACGAATAAACTCCATGCAAACTGGCATGACCCCTACAGAGTTACTGAAGAGGTTGTTCCTGGCACTTATCGACATTAAAATTTGGAAGGAGAGCAATTTTTCAGCCCCTAGAGTGCTGACCATCTAAAGAGATATTATCAATAGGATTTTGTAAAATTTTGTTTAATCATTGTATGAGAGTTGTACTAAAAAGTCAATAGTGATGAATGAAAAATCTCAAGTGTACCCTCATATTCTTGTTGTATGATTGATCAAATTGTATGTTTCAACTCGTCCTAAGCCACAAAACATTATTTAAATGGTGAAATAGCATTAACTCACTCTCGGTGATAAGATGGGGCTCACCCCATCCATGGATTCTCAATAACACCCGAGAAGAGGGAACAGTGTGATAACATCACCAAGGTGGTGAAAAACACAAATCAAATTTAAAAATCATTTAAGTATGGTTCATTCAAACATCATTAATTTGGTGGTATGAGAGTTAAAACTCTCTCGGCGAGACGACAGTGTAGGAAGAGACGATGCTCATCCATACATTCTCAAAACGACAAGAGGGGACTTATAGCTAACAACATTAATTTGGTGGTTTTAAATTCAAAAATCATTTAACTATATTTCATTTAAACATCATTAATTTGGTGGAGTTAGAGTTAAATTCTCTCGACCGAGACGACAATGTAGGATGAGAAGATGCTCATCCTTACACTCTCAAAACGACGAGAGCGGACTTATGATAAAAAATCATAAATTTGGCGATCCAAATTCAAAAATAATTTAATTATCACTACACCAAATCTGCCAAATTATCACGGTCATTGACCTTGCAAGTTGAACTTGTCACGGTCAATGACCGTGACAATTCCGGAGGTGAAAACTTTTGTTATCACGGACTTGTCACAGTCATTAACCGTGACAAGTTCGTTAGACTTGTCACGGTCATGTCACGGTCCTTCACCTTGACAAGTTTTATCACGGTTAAGGACCGTGGCAAACCTGTGACAATGTTTAAAAAATTATCACGGTCGATGACCGTGACAATTTTGGGCAGAATTGAAATAAAATCTGGGGGAAGTTTGGCCACTGCCACTGCCCAACAGTATATTTGTACATGTTATAGCAACGTTGTACCTGTTCAAGCATCACATATCCAAATAAAATTGAGACAATGCAAATATACATTTAAAATAGTGACAATACACATCACGATATAAACCAAATATAATTCAAATGTACCAACTTACAAACAATTCAATTCAAATAATGTCACTACATGTCTTGGGTAAGGTTAAATCTGAGGAGGTGAGTAGGACACACGATATACAAATTGACACACCCACTGATATACATCGTGACGTATTGTTCGCGTAACCACAATGGGGAGTTCTCCTTCCCGGATATCACATGCGTGACTAGCACCTTGGACTCGATGTCTTGAAGCTCACGTCCATGAACTAGTCCACCCTGGACAATATTCGGGTCCCTCAACCCCCGCCCTATCCGCTGGCCATCAAATATGTCCAGTATAAACATGTTCGGCCAACCAAGTGTCAACATCGATCGGTCGAAGGTAGCCAAATAGGGAAGTGGATCATCAAAGTCCGCACGTATCGGCGATGAAGCAGCGAGGTCCACATCCTCGTCATCCTGCACCTCGTCCTCCCGCACCTCCTCCTCCACCACCTTCTCCTTCACTTTCCCCTTGCGTTTTCCACCCAACGAACGCTTAATGAATGAGAACATATCTTGGATCGTCGCCTCCAAACGGGACAGCTTCGGGTCATGCGAGCCCACCATTCGAGCCAACCCGGGGTCGCTCGTATCCAATCCGATGATCCTAGATTTGGCCATCCGCGAGCTCACCCCCTTGTCCTCCCCTTGCGATCAGAGACAAGAACTTGGATGAGTACGTCTGCGGACGAAGATGCCTCGTCGGTATCAGACTGTGACTCATTCACTTCCTTAAGCTTTGCCTGAAACGACAAAAAGCACATGATTGGTAAAATAAGTAAATTAAAAAATTATAACGTAATTAATAAAAAGTAAACTGTTGGATTAATTATAATCGTGGCCGCGATGCTCGGGGACACCTCCTTGTCCTTCCCCTTCTTCATTCGAAGAGACACATAAGTATCGAGCCTATGTGGCCTACCCCCAGGGCCACTCCCTATCCCCTGAAATAAAATAAAGTAAAATTAGTATCGGCCCCGCAAAGTAAAATAATGCAGAATAATATATTTCTGTAGTTATAGAAAAATTAAATATTACCATCATCCTATGCTCCACCTTGGCGTAAGACGTCCGACCGAAGTAGTGCACGTCTGTCTTTTTTGCCCGGTTTTCCCTCCCCGATTGGTGAGATGCCAATTGTCGCTGCCCGATCTCATTGTCAACGAACTGTTTCCATTTTGCCAATGAGATCGGATCCTTCGGCGGGACGGATTCACGCATTCGGATAACGAACTCTCGTGTCTTCCCAAATAACCGGGTTCGCATTTTTTTCTTCCACGTCTTGTGTTCTCCCTTAACTGCTCTAAGACGGAATCGCGTAGCTTTGGATCTAGGCTGAATTGTTCATGTCCAACAAATACAATGTTAGTTGCGAATAAATATAAGCATAAATATAAAATGAAATCAAAATTGAAATTGAAATTGAAATTGAAATATTCATATAAATATATATATATAAATACATTACCTGTAGTGCCACCCAAATAGCTAACTTGATCTCATATGGCAACTCCTTCCAACTAATGTACCCCGGGACGATGATCGTCTTTACCAACTCGAGTGATCTCGCTAATAGCCCCGACTTGTTCTCGATGGCCATCACCAATTTGTCATATTTAGGGAGCCTAGGGGCCGAGGAGCCCTCGTCGCCTCCGCTACCACCGAGCCCAGACGACATCATCATAACCAGCATCATCATCCTCGCCTTAATACCTGAAGGAGATATTTGCTGTAACAAAATGTTAGTACTACAAATCAAAATGAATTAGAAGAAGACATGCAAATATGTACAATTACTGCAAATAAAAATGAATTGTTACGGTTAAACATCCTTCCCGCCCCCCCTCCCTACCCCACCCCTTCCCCACCACACATACACACAAACAGCCCCACCCCCCTCCCTACCCCCAGCCCCCACCACACACACACACACACAACCCCACCCCCTCGCCACCACACACACACACACATACACACACACGCGCGCGCGCACACACACACACATGCACATATCTATACAAATCAAAATGAATTGTTACTACAAATATGTACAATTGCTACACACCCGCACACTACACATCCCCACCCCCACCCCTACTACCCACACACATGCACACTACACAAGAGTGAAAATGATAAAATGCAAATCAATTAAAAGCATTAAAAATTGATGTTTCGGTACAAATTGGAATATTTATTACAAATTAAAAAATTGTTTAAAATTCGGGTTATCATAAAAAATGAATTGATATTCGTTAGGAGCAGCCAAGTCATCCACACTACTATTTAGACGCTTTGGCGCGTGTTGGACAATTGACCATGACTCGTTGTTGATATACTCCGAGTAAAACACTTGGTTAACCTTTCGAAATGCACAAACAAACGGCTCATCGCTCACGTGGTCGTTGCTCTTCAACTTGGACAAGTCAACCATGATCAAATTGGTGACAGGATCAACTTTACAAGCATTTTTATCCTCAACTCTTACCCAGTCACAGTAAAATACAACCTCTTTGAAGCTTATATAATCCAATTCAAATATATTTCGGATTACACCATAGTAAGTCATTTCAGCTTCAACGAGGTTTTTATCTTTTGCGCTCGCTAGAAAGAAAGTAAGAGCCTTATATGAAATGCTCGAGTTCTGTACATTTGTACTTTCCCCGTACACTTAAGCGCCGAAAACGTAACCGTTCAATCGATATTTTTTGTACTCTTATGGCACGAATAAGGGTCCAGTGGCTAGACGGGCAAGCCTTGATGTCGCATCACCCGTCTTTAAGAGCTGAGAATATAGATAAATTAATTATATTAGTTGTAAAATTTGAGTGTAATGTAACGTTATATAACGGTCATTTTCATTATAATTACCTCTTGTGTCAACCACAGCCTAAATTCGTTGTCTGATTGTACCATTGTTTTTCGTCTTTTAGTGTTCTCACAGGCTTCATATTTTCTGCATATTACAAAATTAATCATGTATAAAATAATCTAAAATATTAAACATTATAATAATCAAAGCTTACTTTTTCCATTCTTCGACATCTTCATGTGTGTCAAATAGATAACGAGCTACTTGTTCTTGTTGCAAACTCGTTAATTTCACTCGTTTTCCCATCACATGACCACCATCATCGACGAACTCATCAGTGTCATCAACGCTGGTCGAGTCAGGCATATATTCCTGAGTATATATTGATGACTCCATGGTGATGTATTCCTCTGCAATTGATCTTGCAATGTATCGCGTATTCTTGACGTGATTTTTAAAAACTTTCATCAATCTTTCAAACGAATACATCCACCGATATCTAACTGGACCACAAAGAAGTGCCTCGTCGTATAGGTGTACCAACAAGTGAACACTTATGTCAAAGAATGTTGGGGGAAAGTACTTCTCCAACACACAAATCGCTTCGGTCACCGCCAATTTTACGGCCACTATGTGTTCTCGATTGATTACCTTCTCCACACAAGAGTGAGAAGGTAATACTAATTTGTATAATAGCCCTCCGCAAATCCTTGTGCTTGGAGAAGTAGTGCTTAAACAATAAAGGAATCAATTGCATGATCACATGCCAATCGTGGGACTTAAACTTATGTAAATCATGAGTAGCATAATTCACAATCCTTTGCAAGTTGGACGCAAAATTAGATGGGCCCTTCAAATTATATATTGTGTCTAAAAGCACCTTCCTTTCCCCACTCGTCAAAGTAAACGCACCAGGGGGAATTATTGTCATTCCCCTACTATCTTCTTTCAACCATAGTTGTGGCTTAAGTTTCAACGATTTAAGGTCTTTTCGTGCATTTTCTCCATCCTTCGAATGACTCCTCCTAAGGAAAGTGCCCACAATATGTTCAACGAAGTTCTTCTCTGCATGCATCACATCTAATACATGGCGCACCGGGTTATTCTTCCAATAAGGCAAGTCAAATATAATTAACCTCCTAGACCATGCCTTTCTTATCTCAGTTTCATTTCCAGTTGGGGTCTTCTTATGCTTGACATTCTTAAATTTGGGATTCTTACCTGGAATATTAGGGCCACATTCAGAAGATTTACTTTCAATTTATGAACCCAAAAGTTATCTCAGCGGTAGCCTATATTTAACCCCGCCCAATAAAAAATTGGAACCTTTCTCAAATCTGAAACTATGAGCCGGGGGTAAAAACCTACTGTGGTAATGGTATACATATTTTGAGATAAAGGATAGACGAAGAGATTCAGTCTCCTCTCCACAAATAGGACACCCCAAATAACCAGGTATTACACAACCGGATAATGTCCCATAAGCTGGAAAATCATGAATTGCCCACATCAACATAGCTTTTAGCGTAAACTCTTATTTTCTAAAAGAATCAAATGATTGCACACCCTCTTCCCACAACTCATTTAATTCTTCTACCAAAGGAGCCAGGTAGACGTCGATGTCATCACGTGGTGCCTTTGGCCCAGGTATCAACAAATCCATTATCGAAAATTCAGGTCTTATACACTATGAAGGAGAGAACTTGAGTGGGGATAGGATCACTGGCCATACACTATGATTGGTGCTTAGATTTCCAAATGGATTGAAACCATCTATTGATATACCCAAACGAATGTTGCGTTGTTCTCGAGCAAAATCGGGATACTCATAATTCATCCTCCTCCAGGCTGTAGAATCAATAAGATGACGCATGATATTACCCCCTACTTCTGCCTTAGCATGCCAAGTCATTGCCTTCGCTATCCATGGTACTGTGAAAAATTACTTTAATCTAGGCCCAACGGGAAAATATTTCAACACTTTTTGAGACACTTTTGAGCTTGTGCCTTCCTTACTAGTAGATTGGACATATCTAGGTTCATCGCATACTGGACAACGATCGAGATTTTCATACTCCTTTCGGTATAGTATGCAGTCATACACACAAGCATGAATCGATTTATACTTCATTCCCAAACCTTTCAAACTGTTATTCATAACAGGATAGCTATTTGGAAGTGTATTCTCCTTGGGTAATAAGCCCTTCACCCATTTAAGAATTCCTGTCACGCTATTTCCAAATAAACTGTATTGCGTCTTCAAACTGTACAAACCAACCATGGCATGTAAAGTTGTTTGATCTTTCTCACAGCCAGAGTATAACGGTTGGGTCGCCTTAAATTTTAAACTTTGGTAGTCATCTTCAAGTTTTATCGTGATATCTTCACCAGCACTTGAACCTTCTACATCATCAGTAACCTCATTCTCCTCTGCTTCATAAACTCCGTACGCATCATCAACTAAATCCTTTAACATATTATGTGTAACCCCCCGCCTGTCCGGGGAGAGCGAACGGAGCGCTAATGCGATAAAATAAATCCAAATCCACAAGTGACAAGGTATAGAGCATCTAAGTCCCACAACAACAAAATATCAAACTACAAATCTCAATCTCTTCAAATTATATACCAAATCTCTCGAATTACATACAACAACTAACTCGAAAATAAAATACAAATCTCCAAAGCTCTATACATCAAAATAATACAAATCTTTTCCAAACAATCCTCGTTAAAAATCAATCTCCATAGCGCCCCAAAATCCGCGCTAACCTGCCACTAAAAGAAAATATGGGGAAGTACACAATACGACAAGAAAGATGCTCAACAAATATATTTTAGCGATGAATAAAACGTAACAACACGAGTACGAATATTCAAATCAAATGCAAATCTCAAAGCATTTATCAATATAATTTCTCAAGAACACTTTAACTGGGTCACCAGGCCTCATCACATCCGTATATGCTTTATCAAGCCATAGCGCGGGAAACAGAAATTTTGGCGGGTGCCCAACCTCCGTGCCATATTAAAATATCATGACAACGTGCTCAACAACAATATAATGATACCATATGAATCAAAATAATTCAACAATTATTTTCCAGATTTCAATGAATTTACCAATTCAAATATGAGTTCAATTAAACATAATATCAAAGATAATGACACTCGCGAGATTTAAGGGGCATATTGTGTAAAACCCCATACCTCAAACCATGATGAGAAATCAATGATCACATCCTCAAGATCAACACAAAAAATCTACAGAAGCTCCTCCAAGAACCTCCAACAAAAATAGCCCCAAGAACACCTCTAATCTAAGGTTGGAACTCACAAATTTCAAGGGTCAATGTGTATATAAAAAGAAGAGGAATATAAAATATATTTGCTGCCAAAATTTATGCCAAAAGTTTGTTAAAAGGCTTGCCCACGACTTCCTTTTATAATGCAAATAAATGAAGAGTTGGAATCCAAAAGACTCCCTTAAATAAGGCAAAGAAATGAAGAGTTCGAAGTCAAAACAACACCAAGAGTTAAAAACATTTAAAAATCATTTTAAAATTCGTTTTAACTCCGTTTTTGAAACCGTTTGAAATTCTCGCCTTAAAAAAAATAACCAACATATTTGAGCAATAAAAATAATTTTATCAAAAACTTTATTTTTCCTCTTTATTTTGAAAATACCCCAAAAATTACGCGGGTTATTACACTTCCCCACTAACAATGGAATTTCGCCCTCGAAATTCGCCGAATGCCTAACTCTCAAAAATCAGGCCACTACACTAACTCCAAAAATAAATCACGTCTCCCAAAAATAAATTCCTCACCTCTAATCTAGATTCTTATCACGAATATCACCTAAAATTTGCTATCTCCAAAAATTTTAACCACGCAATGAACCCAAAACTCAAGCCCCGAGGGTTGCCGTATACCTAAGCTCTGATACCATTTGTAACACCCCGCCCGCCAGGGGAGAGCGAACGGAACGCTAATGCGATAAAATAAATCCAAATCCACAAGTGACAAGGTATAGAGCATCTAAGTCCCACAACAACAAAAGATCAAACTACAAATCTCAATCTCTTCAAATTAAATACCAAATATCTCGAATTACATACAACAACTAACTCAAAAATAAAATTCAAATCTCCAAAGCTCTATACATCAAAATAATACAAATCTTTCCCAAACAATCTTAGCTAAAAATCAATCTCCATAGCGCCCCAAAATCCGCGCTAACCTGCCACTAAAAGAAAATATGGGGAAGTACACAATACGACAAGAAAGATACTCAACAAATATATTTTAGCAATGAATAAAATGTAACAACACGAGTACGAATATTCAAATCAAATACAAATCTCAAAGCATTTATCAATATAATTTCTCAACAACACTTTAACCGGGTCACCAGGCCTCACCACATCCGTATATGCTTTATCAAGCCATAGCTCGGGAAACAGGAATTTTGGCGGGTGCCCAACCTCCGTGCCATATTAAAATCTCATGATAACGTGCTCAACAATAATATAATGATACCACATGAATCAAAATAATTCAACAATTATTTTCCAGATTTCAATGAATTTATCAATTCAAATATGAGTTCAATTAAACATAATATCAAAGAGAATGACACTCGCGAGATTTAAGGAGCATATTGTGTAAAATCCCATACCTCAAACCATGATGAGAAACCAATGATCACATCCTCAAGATCAACACAAAAGATCTACAGAAGCTCCTCCAAGAACCTCCAACAAAAATAGCCCCAAGAACACCTCTAATCTAAGGTTGGAACTCACAAATCTCAAGGGCCAATGTGTATATAAAAAGAAGAGGAATATAAAATATATTTGCTGCCAAAATTTGTGCCAAAAGTATGTTAAAAGTCTTGCCCACGACTTCCTTTTATAATGCAAATAAATGAAGAGTTTGAATCCAAAAGACTCCCTTAAATAAGGCAAAGAAATGAAGAGTTGGAAGTCAAAACAACTCCAAGAGTTAAAAACATTTAAAAATCATTTTAAAATCCGTTTTAACTCCGTTTTTGAAACCGTTTGAAATTCTCGCCTTAAAAATAATAACCAACATATTTGAGCAATAAAAATAATTTTATCAAAAACTTTATTTTTCCTCTTTATTTTGAAAATACCCCAAAAATTACGCGGGTTATTACATTATGATCTTCGTCGTCCCCTTCTACATCTATCCTACTTATTGAAGGTTGGTCGGGGACAAAAGGAACTTTAAATTCACCGTGAAAACTCCAAAATCGATAACTATCTTGCATACCCGATCTTAACAAATGCAGTTCAACTGTTTTCCACTCAAACACCTTATCATTCTTAAACCTAGCACACGAACACGGAAACTCTTCATCATTATAATATCTCTTTGCGTATTTCACAAATTCGTTAGCACCTCTGCGTAACAACATCCCCCATTTTATTTGTCTCACCCATCCACTCTTTGTATTTCGGATATCCCATCACAGCTACCATAACTAATCACCTATTAACGGTAAACAAAACTTAGATTTATAGTATGTTTCTTTTAATTATGTCTTATTTATATTCTATTTTTAAATTTCAAATTCAAATTTAATTTATAATAGAAATTTATGTTTCTTCCATCTCCTCTAAAGGGTGAGTGGGCCTATCCCATTTAAGACCACATTTTTCTGTAATATACTTAACAGCTCATGCACATTGTTACGATTTGAGAAAAAATCGGAAACATATCCCCGTAGTTATCCAAGTACACGACGTAGATTGGCAAGTGTGAGTGTTATTTCAATTGCTCAATTGAAACAACAGTTACACTTGTCAATCTAGTATGTACCCAGAGAACATTAGGATACGACTGCAGAACTTCTTCCAAAAGTACCAACTTTAAGCCACTAAGAATATTATACAGAAATTATGCAGTCCCAAACTGTCCAAACGGGACAATTCGAGAGATCTCATTATAGGGGTAATGACTCTCGAACGGATCTAAGGGCTATTGAATGCGTACGCATAAGAACTAGAATGTTAGTATCTATGCTCACTATATGTAATTTCAAGTATTTTCATTTAATTATCATACTATATATATATTGTTCGATATACAAAGTAATTTTTAAAAAAAGTTGAAAAATCCTACCCCAATATGGACAATAATCCAGTGGTCATGCCACTTTTAAAATTAATCAACCCAACATCGATCCACTATAATCCAACAACAACTTCAACAATAAATGTGTATCTTGTACTCCTTCTAATTCATCTACTCAATTAATTATTTTCATCAATTAAACTAACAATTAAAGTATACAATTATTAATTTACTAATTTACAATGAGGGGCAATCATATATTAATTTACTAAAAAAATTAATAATCAATCAATTCGTTTACAAGGGACACTACGCACATACACGCACACTACACACACATATACACACACGCGCACATACACACACATACGTAGCCCCCCCTATCCCACCCCCTTCCCCCACCACACACACACAAACAGCCCCATCCCCCTCCCCACCCCCACCACACACACACACATACACACCCTGCCCCACCCCCTTCCCCCACCACACACGCACACACACACACATATGCACACACACACTCACATATATACACACACACACACACATATATATATATATATATATAAATGCAAGAGAGAGAGAGAAACTAACCTGGAAGTAGAGAGAGAGAGAGAGAGAGAGAGAGAGAGAGAGAGAGAGAGAGAGAGAGAGAGAGAGAGAGAGAGAGAGAGAGAGAGAGAAAAGGAGGGAAGAAATCGCTGGGGGAAAATGGTTTTTTGCTGGGAAATTTGTCACGGAAGTCTCACGGTCCTTGACCGTGACAATATTATAAGAATTATCACAGTCATTGACCGTGATAAGTCCGTGACAAGTGCTGTTGTCATGGACTTGTCACGGTCATTGACCGAGACAAAAAATGCGTGTTTTTTTCTCACGGTCAATGACCGTGACAATGCTGACCGCTGGAAGGGTGCCAATTTACCCATTTTGGTGTAGTATATCGTTCATTAAAAAATCATTTAATCATCGTTAATTGTGGTTAATTAAGCTCTCAGCTTTAGACGAGAGTATACTTGGCAAATTCAACATCATTAATTCGGTGACCTCTCGTTTAATTAATAGTTTGGGTATAATCTTATTACTCAAGACGAGGGAGAATTCAAATATACATGCTGAGAAAGATAAGGAAAGCATAGATATGAGGCAATACTTCATTCAATTAAATATTCATTCAGTACATTGATTACAGAAGGTTGTTTTAATAACAATAATGGATTACAAAATAAAGGGTGTTGTCCACAGATGACCACCTTAAGAGCTGGTTCATTAGTAGCAGCCAACCCTCCAGCACCATCCTCAACTGGAGTATCCCCGCAGCAACAGTGTTAATATTACCCTCAACTGAGACCTCGGTCATGGTCTCATATTCCTCGACTTGGGGCATGCACTCAACATAGTCTAAAGCCCAAACCAGGATATGATCTTCCAAGTTAGGGGTTCCAACTTCGGGCGAATGGACGAGACACCCTCAGAAAACTTAGTGACGATCCATCGGCAAGCCGTCTCGATACCTCTTTCAAAGTATTTCGCTCCAAAGCTGCCAAATTCATCGGATGCTTGTAGGCCTCAATGGCATCGTCTTGAATTTTCTTTATGGCCTCGACAGAAAGGTCCTCGTCCTTGATTTTTTGAATGGCCTCGGTCAAAAGGGATTTGTACTTTGCCTTCTACACAGTTTTACCAAGGTTTGTGGCATGTCTTGCAGCTTAAATAGTCAGCTCACCATTCTTGGCCTTCAGAGCAGTGGAATGATCTAGGTTTATCTGATCAAGAGTTTTCTTATACTCATCTTTGTGCTCCTTCAGCTTCTTCTTTAAGTCGATCACATCCCAAAGAGCTTGTTCACCCTCTTAAATTTCAGAAAAATTATCAGTTACCCACTTGGTAGTCGAGCTAAGAGAATATACAGACTTAAAAGGAGGAAAAATGATAGTGTTAGAACATAGCAATGTAAAAATCAGATGAGACGGCCTTCAAGTTAAATACAAGGTTAATACCTACGCAAGATGATGAATACCAAAGTCATAGGTCTTCAAGGGGTGCATTTTCCCCATAAACTCTTAGTCCCCCTTGGAAGGGATAACAAACATGGCAGCCCTCGACCTCGGCACTGATGGAATCACTGAGTTAGGATATGCCTTTAGCTGGGTTATGTTGGTTGCCCCAAAGGTATCAACATCTTATGACGAAGATCCACTGGAGGATCTCGGTATAGATTCAGCCGACCTCAGGATTGATCGGCCCACTAACAATCATCTTCTTTGTGGGCTGCTTGCCCCTCTTCTTTGACAAGGTGCTCTTTAGGCTTGGGGCCATCATATTTAAAAGGTTGTCAGAGATATGAGGAGGACGGTCTACAAATGAGAAACATAAAAGATCAGTCATAAAAATAAGAGATGAGAAAAGACTTTATCCAAGAAAGTTTAGTAACTCACACAAATCGTCTAAGGGGTTAACCCCAGACCAACCTCTTCTAGAAAGTCATCAGACATCAAATCTTAGATCTAAGGAAGGGCACCTTTCTTCCCCTAACTCCTCAGATAGTTTAACCTCCGCCTGTCAGCAACGCTAAGGCCAGGGTCCAAGTTAGAGGACATGGAGGGATTGGCCCAGGCACATGGAACCTTCGTCTCATACTCAGATAGGTCGACATCGATCAGAAATTCCAGGCCCCCAAAAATGAAGAAAAACTTAGGTTTCCAGTGGTGATTGGATGTTTGGGTAACGTGAATGATTTTCTTGTCAAGTTTTCTTATCCCTAGGTGGTAATAGTCAGGATAAGTCTTTGAGGATGAGAAATTATAGCAGGCTTTGAAAATTTCAACTAAAGGGTTGTCTGTGTACTTGTTCATCCATAAAGAGACATAGCCGAGTATGATTCTCTAGGAATTGGGCGCTAACTGAGATGGAGCAAGTCCCAAGCTAGACAAAATAGATGAGATAGAGGGATGGAAAGGGAGTCGAAGGCCGACCTTAAACATTTGTTCGTAAACGATGACTTCACCTTCTCGACCGTTATGTACTCTCTTATCCTCGTCTAGGACGCACATGATGATATCAGACTTAATGCTATATAAGTGTCTTTAAAGGAGTTGTTTAAACTCTCTGATGGTGGATTAAAAGGTCTCAGCGTATAAATAATTAACTGGTTCCTCGGCCTTGGAGTCCTCATCGTTGGCAGGAGCTCAGCAGCGGGGGACCCATCCGAAAAGATCCTTATAATTCACTCGCAGTCATAACTGAAAGAGGAACAACAGTTAGAAGAAAAGTAACATTAACAGTCGGCTCAGCAGGGTTCAAGATGACTTGAACTAAAGAGTCATCCTGGTTGGATGACTCAGCATTATCATACATAATTTGGACCGAAGAGTCGTTATAACCAGACGACTCGGCTTGACTAGAATATTAAGTCAACGATATGCTCTCAGTGACCTCAAACTCTATAAGATGTGTATGAGATATTTTTATGGTCTCTTCAAATAAGTCCCTACTCTCGGTTGGGGTAGAAGATGAGTTAGGCATCTCATCCCTACTGACCTCGTATGATGAGGGTAAAATAGTCTTTAAAGGAATAGGAAAGATGGGACTAGTAAGCTCAATCCCAGCTCTACGTCGAGCCTCCTCCTCCTTCTCCTCAAATCTACAGATCTCTTAGAAGTATCTCTCCCCAAGTGTGGGGTATTATTCAGCTAATTTGTAAAGGGTTTTTAATATTCAAAAGGCTAAGGCTTAACTTATCAAAAATAAAGGTGAAAAAGGTACAAACAATTTATTATTTGACCAACGCTGACCTAAAGATAAAAATGGGGATATGAAACGTTCTTGCCACGAACACTTAAGAAAGTGCTTGAATGCCACCAGAGAAGATGATCGAAAAAGCTCCAACGACACCAAAAGCGGCCAAGAAGACCTGGAAAAGGTGGCCCCAAAACCTCCAATATCACCCTCTAAAAGACCCCAAAACCCCTAACTTGACTACCAAGAAACCTTAAAACTCATCGAAAAACTAAAAAAGCTTAAACTAACTTTAAAGGGGCAAAATCTTAAAAAATGTGGATGGAGAATGTTACTTGGAAGGAGTGGAAGAACGAACAAGCAAATTGAACTCTAAAACCTCGCCTGAAAACACCAAAACAAGAAGAGAGAGAGAGAGAGACTGGTTTTAGATAAAGAAATAAATCACGCGCGAAGAAGAAGTAAATAAGGGAAAACTATTTTCAAAACATTTAAATACTTGTAATCATTATGCACAGCTTCTAAGGTGGTCATCATTAGGGAATAATACCTACGGCACACTTATAACCATCAGTATTGAGTCGCACGCTGGTCCATAGGATATCTGCCAAGTATTAGTTCAAGGTCTATATTTAACGTTCCAAACCTGACACGTGAAAGGACATTAGACAATAATCAACAATGTCTCATCAAGAGCGTCTTATCAATGTATGCCCAAAGATGCTTTACTCCTCAGCCTTTTATTTACATTAAAGACTAAGGGCTAGGTGGTGATTGATATACCAAGTATAGCCACGTCCCAGGACTGGACCACCTCGTCCAAGGCCGACAGTGTCAGACCGTCAGTTAGAGGAAGTTATGAATCAACTATGGCCCCTACACTAAGTGCCTTATCCTCGGCCATAAGCCCAACGCAAGAGGTCTTATCCTTATCTCATGACACAATTAATAATATCAATGGTCTTATGACTCAAGTACCCTCGGGCCTGTCTATCGCTTGGAGGATGAGGGCCAACTGAAGACAGCTCAGCACGATAATCATCATATCATCAAAAGATCATACTTAAGGACTCGAGCTCAGCCTAGCCAGGATCATCGATAATTGACAGTTGGCAGAGCACGTGTATTAGGGAATAAATGGAAGGGTGCATGTGGGCTGCTGATCCCACATGCGCAGAATCGTTATAACCAAATCTCCCTCACATGTGAGGGAATATTTCATCATCATGATCTACATGTAACAGAGACTAGTGGCTTAATCTCATTAGCTAGAACATTCCACACATGCTTACTACATGCTTGGGGGTTACACTGCACCCCCCAGGTACTAAATATACTTGTCTTCTCCAAGAATGTAAAGGATTGCATATTGTAAACCCTAGCCAATACTCTGTTAAAATCAAAGTGGAAAGAGAAAGTTGAGTGTGTTGTATCACAAGGCCCTTAAAGCCCATTTCCATAGTGAAACTCACCCACCCTTGCACAGTGGAGTAGTCCAGATGGCTAAACCACTTACTTTATAGTCTCTTTCTCCAATGCCTCACCTCCTCCTTCATTTATATTTTTGTTTTATCACCACTGTTTCACCTCCAAGGTTTTACTGGTTTGAGTTCATACTCAATTACATGGCGGTACCATAAGTGGTATCATCAGGGTATATGGCCTGATGAATGTTTTGTAAAACTTCTATTTAATATGTGAGGTGTCCCCTGATCACATACGACGCTGCTAAATTATCTACATTTCATCCAACCTATTATTATTATGCTTATTATATCCTCATCTATTTCTACATACCTTTGCACAACTTAACCTAGATAAAAATAATAATATTTGAGTTATCACTTGATCTTTGATTTTTATCATTATATTATCCTTAGTGTAATCCTTAAATTTACACTCCATACATTCAGTTTTAGTTTTACTAACTTATTAGCCCTTTAATTCTAACGTATCTCTCAAAATTTCTACTCTTGTTGATAACATCTCCATGGAAGCGTTTATTAAAACTATATCATCAGTAAACGAAATACACCATGGGATGTTCTCATATATGTCCTTGGTTATCTAGTCCAAAACTAGAGAAAACATGTAAGGGCTTAGATTGGATCCTTAATATAGTCCTACTTTAATTGGAAATTCATTAGTTTCTCTATAAACGGTTCTCACTCTAGTCTTTATGTCATTATACATATCTTGGATGGTTTTCATATAGTTGACAATGCCTTTATTTCTCCGTAAAGCCACCTTCTTATATCCCTGATTACTCTATCTTAAGACTTTTTTCGAATCTATGAAGACTATGTGTAAATTTTAATTCTTACCTTTACATTTTTCCATTAATTGTCTTAGTAAGTAAATAACTTCAATAGTATATATTTTCGACCTAAATCCAAATTAGTTACCCGATATTGTTGACTCGATCCTGAATCTTTTACCTAATTTTCCCCATAATTTCATAATGTGGCTCCTCAATTTAATTCCTACATAATTGCCACGGTATTGAATATCTCCTCTATTTTTATATAATCGTATTATGGTGCTTTTCCTCTACTAATTTAAGATTGTCACTTCTTTTAAAATTGTATTAAATAAGAATGATAACCATCTTTCTCCATCACTTCCCACATTCCTCCACATCTTTATCGATATCCTATTCAGTCTAGCTTCTTTATTTCTCCTCATATTTTTAATTAATTTACTAAACTGTTTATTAGTAATAAGACTAACCATCATTATATTAGGTTCTACATTCTTAATATCTTTTCTTCGATATTCTTCATTTAAAAGACCTTGAAAATAATCTTCCAATTTACTTAGGATTTCTCTGTCAGTAATCAAATATTTTGACTTATGTCTTTGACAAACTTAACCAATTCCATATCTCTTATTAACCTTTTTTCATTCATTATTAATTTTTACACATCCTTTTCACCTTCCTTGGTATCTAACTTATTATATAATATATCTATAGCACCTTGTTGTGCATTATAATAATTTTATTGGCTCCACAATTCACTTTCATGTATCCTTCCATGTTTTCTTATCTATTACTTCTTTGCCACTCTTTAAAGGTTATTTGATTCTTTTGTATTATTTGTTTTACTTCATTCCACCAATATGTTTCTTTCTTAAGAAATTTATTTCCTTTATTCTCCTCTAAGATTCTCTTCCCAAGTTTAATTTGTTATTTTTTTACCATAACGTATTTACACCATTTTTCCAGTTACAATCTAAGTTTTGTATTGCCTATATTCGATTTCTTTACTACCTTTTATTTCCTTCCATTTTATGCCTTGATAACTTATCTTTTCTTTTTGTAACTTAAATACTATAACAACTAAATCCATAAGTAGCAGGCGATGTTGATTTGGTATACTTTCTGCGGGATGCGTTTTATTCTCTTCTTCTAAGTAAACAATAGTTTAATTGAGTTTTGTTTACGCCATTCTTAAATATCATTACATGTTCTTCCATTTTTTGTAAAAAATGTATTTACTACTCCTAGATTATAGGCTTTAGAAAATTTTGAAATCACTCCCCCTTCTTTATTTCTATCTGCAAACCACAACCTTTATATAAATCACAATACCTATTTTGTTCTACTCCTATATACCTACTCAAATCACCTATAAGATTATCATTCATAACTTGGTATTTGTTATACTATTTCATCCCATGATTTCCAGAATATTTTCTTCATGTTTTCATCTAAGCCCCCTGCTTGAGTAAAAAATCAATCTAAGGTTACGAACCCCTAGATTGACCCATCCATGGTCTTTATCGAGCTCGCAGACTCGCAACCTCTTTCCCTCTAGTCTTTTACTATATTTCCCTAAATTTAACCCCCAAAAGCAAACCTATTTTTTCTTATTTATCAAAGGGAAAATGAAGGTGAACAAGAGGGTAGTAAAAGAATGGGTCACCGATGGGGGTGGGGAAGTGTAAGGTGGGAGTCGTCGGTGGGGTGGAGTCAATGGAGGTATTTTTGTTTAAAGGGGGTGGGAGATTGTGGGGTTATTGTGCGCAAACGATGATGGTTTTCTTCTTATTTGAGTTTTTGTTTTTTACTTTTTACAATTTTTTATTCTTTTTCCAGTCATCAACATTTTCTCTTTATTTTTTTATATTTTTTTAACAAGTTCTCATGATCGTTAAGTATAACAAAATTCTAACGAAAAATATACAAAACTCAAAGTTAATTTGTAAAAAGTACTAAACTCAAAATGGGACAATTATGAATATATTAAAGTAAAAAATAAAAAGAAAATCAAAGATTATAATAAGGCAATCAACGATTTATCCTTGGCATGAAAAGTTTGGAACTAAAATCCCCGTCTAAAAATATGTTTAGCTTAAGGCCCTTTTCCATAAATATTACACCCATACCTTACCAAAATACCCGTGAAAAGTGCACGACATGTGGCTTAAAAACCGATTCTTCAAATTGTTAACCGACAATAACCGATTACCATAAAAAATGGTTATTCCCGCATTTATTGGATTTTCAAAATTAAGAAGCGTTCCAAAAAATGAAAAAAATTCTCCACTGTTATTTCAAAAAATATTTCTCATCATTACCGTCTTCATATAAATATCGAGTTCTTCCATTTAAAGATTCAAATGTAAGTTTTTATTACATTCATCATTTATCATTTTCACCTAATATAGAATGTCAATTTTTTTAATTTTAATAAATAGCAATGCCAACATTGAGTGAAAAATTGATTGAATCGGATCCAGCACAAAAACGGCTATATGAACTTTGTTAGTGCTTATGCAAACAAATAACAAACAACGTGCTCATTCATTGTATTATTTGTTATTTTATTGTTTTCAGTTGAAATTACATCAAAATATATGATTGCAAATGCAATTGTGATATAATAATATGAAAATGAAAATTATTTATTTTGGTTTTAACATTTTTGTGCAAAATTTCATCATTAATATATCTATTTTATTTTCTTCTACTAGTCCTTATTATCATTTATTTACTTTGTAAATATTTTTTTTGTGAAATTAAAGGATTAATATATCTCTTTCATTTAGTGGCAATAGTCCTCACTGGAGGAATTCATATTGCAAAAGAACACACAAAGGGCATTATTTTTATAATATATTGCACTACGATATTTGATAAATTTTGCAATACGAAATATATATTTCGCATTACAAAATTAGTTTATTTTGTAATGCGAAATCCCATATTTCACAATGCGAGATGAACATTTGTTCTACCATATTCTCTGTAGGACATAATTTTTGGAACTAAAAAATATAACATTAGGTTAGGCATGATAATTTGAGGCTTAAATTTTAAAAAAAAGGTGGTTCTCCTAAAGATTGCATCAATATTGCGGTTAGTACGATCTAATTGTTCAATGATAACGACCATGGGACCTTGAAGTTCTTGCAAAAACACTGGAATAATTCCTTCCAAAAAGTCCAATCCCTTTTGAAAAAACCTCCCTCAATAAATTTATTAAAAATTCCTTATCCTTTGGTAGACCAGTGTGGGCAGAAAATATTGCAAAAGTATGTAAAACATTTATATCTCTACTAGGCCCAAATCTTTGAGTAAAGACTGTGATGGCCCATAAGCTCCCTTTTTCATAAACCTAAACTTAGTATAAATATATTTGATGTCATTTGAAGGATTGTTAGACCTAATGTGGTGCATTTTTGCAACATTTACTCTTTTAAAAAAATTTAATGGGTAAATCTCCCATGTGAATTTTTATCCAGTGTATCAACATGTAAACATATTTTCATAATTTTGGGGAAACAACAAGTGCTTTAAAAATATCAACAATAAACAAAAGTAAAAATATATTAATGAGGAATTCATCATTGAGATCAAACATCCGTACCATTTCATATGTAATTTGTGAAGAGATAATTTATCTTTAAATTATAGAAGAAGAAGAAGAATAAGAGATAGTGACATGTTTAGCAAATGCATTGCTTGGGTTGAAAGTAATTATGAAGAATATATAAATTGAGGGTAATTCAAAAGCTTGTCTATATGTAATGATTTTATATAACAACTTCCCTGTAAATTTTGCAGTGAGAGTTCACACTGTTGTTTCACAGTGTGTTCACACTGTGATATCACACTACGAAACGATAGTGCGAACTCTCATTGTAAAATTTTACATCTTTTAAATACATTTAATAGTAATTAATTAAACTTTCATTTTTATTTTTGAGTAATAAACATATTCTTAGTGAATTGCATTAAATTAAATGAATACTTGTGTTAAAATGAGGACATAGTAATGATGGCAACTATTTGCCTATTTAAATATGTAAATGGATACTTTTTGTGCATGGAAAGAAAGTTAAAATAGTATTCAGTTAATTAAATTATTTGACCTATATGTTATTAATACCTCTACACATACTTATATGTTATTTAAGTAGTCATCTCTATATACTCATAATTATTAAAACTTTGTCTGCTCCCTCTAGGGAGGACTACTTAAATAACATATATTTATGTTGTTTATGTATTTATGTTTGTGTTGGAATTATCTTCTTCATAGTGATGGATTTGATTCAATACACTAAGAGGAGAAGTTATAAAACTTTTCAGATAGTAATTATGGAAGGGTATGTATTCAATCAAATTAATTAATGATCTCTACATGGACTGAAAAGGTGGATTTGATATCTGAAAAGTCAGATAATGAAATGACGTGAAGTTCATGTCATCCTCTTCTATATATGCATCGCTTCTATCTATAAATATACACTAATACCATTCCCGTTCAATATTCACTTACGTCCTCTCTGAAAAATATGAACACTCGTACCTTTATACTTTTTAAACTTTTTTTAGTAAAAAATGGTTCAATGTATTAGAAGTTTGCAATACTATCTCGATTTGGAAAGAAAGTGGAAATAAGAACTTGAAGATATTGAGGTTGTTATCCATCAATACAATATGCCATTATCAGTGCTTACGTTTAATTCCCAGATACCTTCTTCCATTGGTAGATGTATTTTCGCTATGAAGTAGGTCTAAAGGCCATTTTGAAAACTCTTCAAACGTCATATGAAGATGTTGGTTTTACGATATTAGTTTTCTCACATAGCCTGTACATCAATATTGGTTGTATGTATTAGCTATTTTGGAGAACTAATATTTTGAAACCAATTATTAACACCTTACTCAAAAGAAATTAAAGAAAACTAAAGGCCTTTTTAGTCAGTTAGGTTTTTGACATGTATTTTAAAATATTCTATATATTCCAAACTATAGAAAGACTATCTGGATATAGAAACGAAGTGGAGATAAGAGCTTGAAGATATCGAAGAAGTTCTAAAGACCACTTTAGAAACTTTAGCATTTTGGACGGTGATTTAACACAGTTTTATAATAGTCATTTTATCCTTTTACTCTGTCAAATTGGTGGTGCCCAGAAGAACTAATTATATAAAAATAACATCTTCTTTTCACTAATACAATATCGTATGCATATGTTGGTTTCATAATAGTAGTTTCGTTTGAGCTTGTTGAATCTCACATACCAGGAGGAGCAAACTACTATTATGAAACCAACATATGTATTCCAAACTGTACTAGTGAAATAGAGTGTGGTGTCATACAAGTACTTCCTTTCGATCTTCACTAACCTGCCATAATCAAAGGAGAAAAGGACTATCATGAAACCAACATCTACCTCCGAAGTGGAGAGGTTTCAAAAGAGGTCTTTATGCCTTGTTCAAGATAAATTGAAGAACACCAAAAATCGATTTCGCCAGTTACCCTTTTTAAACATATTTTCAATTGGTGTTGATGTTCCAAACAGTAGCAAGAAGTTGTATTCGAAAATTATAATATGTTATAATTATGTTCCAAACAATAGCAAGATATGGTATCGAAACTTATAACAAGTTATGGTTATGACATATGTATTTCTCTTTGAGAAGTATTATATTTCACACTTCAAAATATTGTATTAGTATGATGTAAAATCCTACATGGATTTAACTAGTTATTTAAGTAGTCCTCACTAGAGGAAATCATAAATTATTCTTTAATATGTTATTTTAGTAGTCATCGCTTGAGTTAGCAAACAAAGTCTTAATTACAATACCATGAAATGTTACGATATTAGCAAATAAAGTTTTAATTTTATCAAAATAAAATAACAACTTTGTATCAAAATTAGACTCTTAACAACATAGCAATATGTACCATGTAAATTTTGAATTTTTATCAGTAATCGCTTAAGTAAATGCAATTTTTTATTACAACTTGTAATCATAATATATATATTTTGCAATAACATATTGATTAATCTCCCAATGTGAAATATAATAATTCGCAGTGCTAATTATTAAATTTTGCATTACGAGATATAATAATATCTTAGTGCGAAATTTAAAATGTGGACAATTATTTGAAAGCAATCAACAAAATTTTTATTACTCGTTTATTTCACCCACATATTTTTCCTCCTTACATGTCCTACTAATATGAGATGCAAATTTTTTACATTTACTATATTTAGTCAATCTTTTAGCCTCTCCTTTTCATAGATTCCTCTTCTTTCTGGGACGACCAGGTTGTTTTTTTATATTTGATGGTATGATGAGAGAATCCTTGAAATTTAACTCTGGTTTTTAATAGTAGGGATTAGAGTAATGTTATCCCTATAAACATTTCTGAAAATTTCGGCACAAAAATATCAATCCACATTTTGTAGTGATTTTTGCCCTTTTTTTACATTGTTGTTGTAGCATGAGCACATGGAAATCCTTGTATCCGCCACTTCCCACAAGAATAAGTCTTTTCATTAATGTTCACCACTACAGAATAAGAAGGGCAAACCACCTCATATATTCCATTTGTGGACTGGTCTACACACTAAGTACGACCTTCTTTTATACTTAGTAGCAACCTCTTTTCCATGTTAGGACACAATACATCAAACCAAGTTCTTAATTTTGTGTGCCTTCTTGACATTATGTTCACCATCTTCATTTTTATATAGTCAACCATTCAGGTAACCGATAAATGACGAGAATACTAATATATGAACTGAAAGATTCCCCCATATTTGAATACGTCTCGTCATACTATTTACCAGTGAACTGTATGTATACCTATTGCTTTGAATCACATTCATCCATAATTTTTTTTAATCTTCTCATGACCATACTTCCTTAGATCATCCATACTATTCTCAAATACCTCCACTTTATTTGCATAAGCTGCAACTTTGAACTTGCTTATAATTGTTTCAAGTAGAATTTTAGAATATTCATTACCACCACTAAATAAATTATGTATATTTCCCTTATGATGCTGCACACAGTAGGAGTGGTGACTCCCAGGGAAAACTTTCATAAAATATTATTTCAACCCATAATTATAATTAGAAATGAAATTCAGCTCTCGATCATAACCAATAACACCATGAAGCTGGTTTAAGAACCATGTCCATTTTTTCTCATCTTCAATACCCACTACAACAATTGCAAGGATGGATATACCTGCAAATAGTCCAAATTAAAGAAAATGTAAATCATTTGTCTCACTGAGAAATATTTTATTTTGAAATGCGAAATGATATATTTCTCAACGAGAAATAATATATTTCGCAATGAGAAATGATTAAATTTGCACTGCGAAATTAGTCAATCACGTTTTTTGCACCTGTGTAAATTTAATTCATTCAATTGTTTTTCCTCCAATTCCACATATTTTAAACGCATGTTAAAAGTAACATAAAACACCTAAAATAATGAACCGTGGAAAATACATAAATTAGTAATGCTTTACTAGAAAAAAAATGGATGCTTTTATGACGATCTAAACAACACGAAGCCGTTCACAATAAATGTCAAGTAGATCAATGGGGACACTATTGAATTTTTTTGGCTCAATTATACGGCTCACAAGCAGTTAGGTTTTTGTTACCTATATGACGCGACCACAAATGGGTCTAAAGTGCGTGCTTTATAGGCTCAAGTGCAAGCCTGTCGCATTAGTAATAATCCGATAAGTCGGGATCGTATCCACAAGGAGTAGGACTTACAAATCTTAATGACGAAGGAGTAATGAATTTTAACCTTAACTTGATTCTTAAAAAGAAAAGAAAAGATGAATATTTGTGATTTTCGAAACTCTTTTATGATTAAATTGGAATGAAATTAAATTCTAAATTAACTATGCTAATAGGAATAGTTACACAAATGAAAAGATGCTTATTATGAATATAAGAGAAATTAGGTTGGAATACAATCCCCCAATCCTTAGTAATTACTTAGCAGAATACTAAAACTATAAATTAAAAGTTTGAATGAATCCAGTCTTTATAGATCCTAAGCATTACACATATGAGGTTCAAACCCGCATCATATGAAATCAAAGGTAAATACAAAGCGGTGCTAAACAATTTTACGCACATTATATTCTTAAACATCCCAAGTACCTAGGGCAAGAGAGATTAAAAGGCCTATAATGATTGTAGAATTATCTTGCACGACCCTTTCAAAATTTTAATTTAAATTCTATTTTCTACATATGTAATTTATATTGGGATGGGTTCATGCATCCCAACCCTAAAAAAACTTAGCTAGACATGATTTTATTAAATGAAAATAAAATTATAAATGTGCAAGAAATCATAGGTATATTATGCATTGAAAAGAAACTTGAATTGAGAAACAAAATTAAACTACAAGAGCAATTTAAACATACAATATGGAACAAATGGAAAATAGAAATTAGCAGTACTTGAATAGAAGAAGGAAATCTGAACTTGAAACTTGAATCTTGAATAGCTCTTGTTCAACTTAAAAACTAGGGTTTATAAATCCTAAGAAAATATAAAATTATATGCCAAAAGGAACTCTCTCTCTCTCTTCCTCCCTTCATTAATCTAGGGCTTGGCCTTTTATAATACCCAAATATGACTTTTTCGATGCCTCTCTACGTTTTCAACTAATAAAAATGAATTATACAAGAAATTTCAAGAGTTGAAACTCTTCATCTTCCAAAATTAATTTCAACTTTGAGTTTCTTTCTCCAAATTTGACTTGCCATATCTTTTGATCCAGAGCTCCGATTTGACTGTCGTTTCTTCCTACACTCTTATGATTTGATTATCTTCAACTTTCATTCAAATCCGAACTCTGGGTTTAGAGCTACGCTTTTGACCTTTGACTTGTCTTCCTTTGTTGTATTCCTTTCTTCCAGTTTCAAAATAGTAAGAAATACACAAAACTCGAGGTACTTATTAGAATAAGTCATTAGCAATGATATGGGATAAAAATAAATCAATTACATTGTTCGAGGTACTAAAACTACCAACTTAGGAGGATAAATTCAGAAGAATTTATGCTTAGTCAAATCCCCATAACTTAGAACTTTGCCCATCCCGAGCAATGTAAGAGAAATGAGTTGACTTTTGAAATTCCTTTTATTAAAATAAAATTCCACTTTCACAGGCAAGCGATTGCATTGAGCATATGAAATAAGCCTTTAAACCCCTAGGTTACCCTAGTAGGACAAGTTTTGTCTCGTGAGGTTTTGCAGTGAATACACCCACAAAATTCTTTATTGACTCAAATAAATATCAAAATACTTAAAAATTGTACAATTTAAACTTTTTAAAAAATAATCACCATAAGTTCATATTCAAATGTCTCAAACCATAGTGTGTGTGTGCAAAGCCAGAAATTAAACCTCAAATTTTCACCGATTGAGCATTACGTTACTTTCTAAAAATTCGTTTTGATTCAAATTCTTACGGATGCACTCACAAACGAATCACTCGGATTGTGGTTGTTTTATCTCGGTATGAATGATATAAAGAGTAAATATAATGGATACAAATTCACGCATACAAAATTGAAAAGAAGTAAATATATGGTGAAAAGATCTCATCATCGGAATACAGTTATTAGGAAACGGGAAACATCATCTCTTAGTCGCACCATTTTAATCTCTTTTATTATCTTTTTATGTCTTAGCTCTCCATGCAGTAATTAATTTCGCCATTCGGACTCGGTTATGACTTTTCGGGTTAAAAAGTGTAAAGGGTAAAAATGAGAATAGACAGAATGTTCGGAATTCAAAAATGTCCTTATAACGTCCATTAGTGCTTCTTCGGGCATTTGCTCATTTTTCTCTTTCTTTTTCATTTTTTCATTTTTTTTGCTATTTTTCTTTTCTTGCCCTTTTTTTACACACTTAGGACTTACTTGATGAATTTCCAATTTTTCACAGTTCCGGGCTATTTGGGTTTTTCGGGTTATCAAACGAAAGAGAAATATTTTATTAGGCTCAAAGTGGGTTGCAAAGGGATAATTTTTTAACAACTTTATTATGGCTAATATTTTTGGGTTAAGAAAAAGAGCGCCTACTTCATTGTCCAAATTGCTAATCACATTACCGTATGCATCTTGAGATTAATTAAGTTTAGAGATATATTTAGCACGAATTTCGAGACAACATTTCACACATTTCCCATAACCGATCAAAATAAAGGATTGAGATCATCAATGACTTATTAAAACGCTAAAACGAACTTTGAGTTAATCATAAACTCGGATTGATTTAAAAACTTATAAAAAATTGAAAGGCTCGAAATCTCACCGGGTTTTATTAATCTCCAAACTTATTAGTTAAGTCGTCAATTTTCTTTCAATTTCCATCTTCGGTCAATTTTGGCTTAGTGCATTTTGATTGTTAACAATTTGAGATTTTAAATAGAAAAAGGTGATATTTTTGAAAATTTTAAATTCTAATTTTTATTCATGTTGAACAAATTTTTTTTTTGGTTTTTCAAATTTTTTTTGGGAGATTTTAAAGATTTGTGAAGTTTTAAAAAGACGCACTTATCACCCCCCATAACTTAGACTTTTGCATTATCCTCAATCAAAAGGACTAAAATCTAAAGAAGAAAAAGAATGAGTGCGACAAATAAAACAAGAAAATTATCAAAATTCACCAAGACACTATATAACACTCACACATGACTAAAAAATACAACAAAAATCACCCCATACGCGTCGGGGGTGCGACGACCTCTCATTTCTCTCCACAAATCACCCAACCCCTTGCACGAGATCCGTTGCTCTCCTAGTCTCTCCCCTCTTCCTGTCATACACCAATAACCAGAATAAGTTGGGACCTTACCCATAAATAAAGGAAAGACTGAGAGACTCATCGTGATTAATCAAAAAATGATCCTCGTGATGCGTACTACATGGGTCGGGCTCTAAGTCAAATGAGACTTGAGTCTTATCTTCAATTACCTCCGAGGACTCAAGTTGCATGGGTCGATGGTCATTGCGAAGAAACTCATCAATTTTATCTTTCCACTCGCTCTCTCCTAAATGACTCCATGAGTCCAATAGAGATTGGACTTCGTCGTTAAGGCTCTCATCCACTTGTCTCGAGGGTCATGTTCCCAGTGTTAATTGCATTCACCCACTCTGAGTATTGATGAGTGCATTAGCCGTATCTAAGAATGGGTGACCAAGGATAACGGGAACATGATTGCTCGGGAGAATGGAGGGCTCTTCGTCCCAAATGATAAAATCCATCGGGAAGCAGAAAGTGTCTATTTGGACAATCACATCCTCAACGATTCCCCGAGGCTTCTTCACATAACGATCCGCGAGCTGGAGAGTCATATTTGTGGGCTTAAGGGCTCCCAAATCTAGTTTCTTATAGATGGAATATGGTAGAATGTTAACACTCGCCCCTAAATCTATTAGCGCCCTTTTGATTCGGTTCTTCCCCATGATTCATGAGATGGTGGGTGCACCCGGATCTTTATACTTTAACGGAAGGTCACTCGATAAAATCGAACTGACATTCTGGTCCAAAAAGACGTTCTTATTTACCTTTAGCTTGCGTTTCACCGTGAATAAGTACTTAATGAACTTAGCGTATGCGGGAATTTTTTGTATAGTCTCGAGAACAGGTAAATTAATCTTTACTTACTTAAAGACGTCCATAACATCATCCCGAGAAGTCTCTTTGGAGTGCGGGACCAACCGTTGAGGGTATGGGGTAGCGGTGGGGGGTTTCACCATGACCTTGGGTCTGTAAGTGTTATCTTTTTTATCACTCTCAATTAAAAGGGCATCTTCAGCCTCTTTAGTGTCGGTCGAAACCTCTTTATTTTTAGGTACATATTGTGGGGGAGATGACAAGTCAACTACTCTCCCACTACGTAGAGTGGTAATTGCGCTATATTGCTCAGGATGGTCATGGGGTGTGGAGCTAACACTAGTTTGACCTTGGAGAGGTCTTTGGCCCTGGGCAGGAAACTAGCCCTTCTCCTAGATATCCAACGATGATTACATGTTTGAAATAGTCGCATTTATGTCGTTGATCATGCGCTCATGTCTAATAATGGTTGCATTTTGGGAAGTGATGAATTGGTTTATCGTATCCTCGAGATTTCTCCGCGGTGGAGTGATATATGGCCCTAGAGGTGGTGGTGCTTGCACATGTCACTGCATATGTAGTGCTTGTTGAAAGTGTGATGGTGGGGGAGGAGCAATATGTGAATTAGGATTCATCGCAACATTTTATTTCCCATAGCTAAAACCAGGATGCTTTCTCCAAAATGGATTGTATGCGTTCCCTTGAGGAGTGTTAAAATTTCCTCGAAGCCTTTCTATAGCTTCCACTCGCTCAGTGTACATTGCCTTGTAGACGGGTATAGCAGGACGTCCTTTTGTGGAATGACCCGCCACACAAATAGCACACACCTTATCTTGGATAGGCCCCGTAGCGTCTCTCAATTGAACCTTAAATATGTCTTTCAAATTCTTTTCCAACTGGTCAAGTCGACGATGTAACAAAGTGTCCTTATCCAGTTGATAAATATCAGATGCAGCAGATGAGTTGGACACTTGTCGATGTCTATTTTAGCTATTGGGGTCGAAAACGTCCCATGCCTGAGTGGTCTCAGCTACATATTTCAAATGAACCTCAGCATCGCTCGAGTCGAGCTCCCAAAATGGTCTTTCACACATTGTTTACACGAGTTGTTTAGATGCTACAGTAAGCCCTTGATGAAAGAATGAAATGAGATGGTGTTTTTCAAACCCATGGTGTGGGAAAGCGCTAACTAACTCTTGAAAATGATCCCAACATCTATCAAAGGCTTAATTCTCATTTTGGCAGAAAGCTTGGATTTGGGCCTTGACAAAGTTGAACAGAGTTCGCGGGTAAAGACCATAGCCAGGTCTTAGCTTTATCCTTTAAGAAAAAAGGAAAAAGCTTCAAACGGATAACATCTTGCGGACATGCTTGATCACCAAATATTTTACATGCTTCTTCGAATTTCCTAAGATGGAGATATGGCTTTTCAGAATCCATTCCATGGAACGTAGGAAGAATTTGGATCATCCCATTACGAAAGTGGAACTGTCCTGCATTGTACGGAAGTATAATGCATCCAGGAGTGGCAGTCCGCTCAGGAAATAAGAGATCTTTCATGGGGGAGATATGGTAATTCTCCCTCTCCAGTGTTAATACTACCTTTCACATACATGTTGCTATCAAATAATTCCAAATCGCCACTCAGTGTTCAACTCAAAGTGTGACTCGTGAGTGAATTATGCGATGAAGAAGGTGGAACCCAAAAGTTTGGAACGTTAGGGGTTTGGGAATTATTAGAGTTGGCTTCAGTAATGGGGTTTTCGTGAACTTGGGCTGAAGACGACAGAGGAGTTTGCATGTACAGTTTATGGGAGATGAGAAAGAATAAAAGTTTTTTTTTAATCAAATTGGGTTTAACTTTTACTCTCGAAATGTAACCTAGATCCCCGGCAACGGCGCCAAAAACTTAACGCGACCACAAATGTGTCTAAAGTGCGTACTTTATAGGCTCAAGTGCAAGACTGTCGCGTTAGTAAAAATTCGATAAGTCGGGATCGTATCCACAGGGAGTAGGACTTACAAATCTTAATGACGAAGGAGTAATGAATTTTAACCTTAACTTGATTCTTAAAAAGAAAAGAAAAGATGAATATTTGTGATTTTTGAAACTCTTTTATGACTAAATTGCAATGAAATAAAATTCTAAATTAACTATGCTAACAGGAATAGTTACACAAATGGAAAAATTGCTTGGTATGAAAATAAGAGAAATTAGGTTGGAATACAATCCCCCAATCCTTAGTAATTACTTAGCAGAATACTAAAACTATAAATTAGAAGTTTGAATGAATCCAATCTTTATAGATCCTAAGCATTACATATATGAGGTTCAAATCCACATCATATGAAATCAAAGGTAAATATAAAGCGGTGCTAAACAATTTTACGCACATTATATTCTTAAACATCCCAAGTACCTAGGGCAAGAGAGATTAAAAGACCTATAATGATTGTAGAATTATCTTGCACGACTCTTTCAAAATTTTAATTTTAATTCTATTTTCTACATATGTAATTTACATTGGGATGGGTTCATGCATCCCAACCCTAAAAAAACTTAGCTAGACATGATTTTATTAAATGAAAATAAAATTCTAAATGTGCAAGAAATCATAGGTCTATTATGCATTGAAAAAAAACTTGAATTGAGAAACATAATTAAACTACAAGATCAATTTAAACTTATAATATGGAAGAAATGAAAAGTATAAATTAGCAATACTTGAATAGAAGAAGTAAATATGAACTTGAAACTTGAATAGCTCTTGTTCAACTTACAAACCAGGGTTTCTAAATTCTAAGAAAATATGAAATTATATACTAAAAGGAACTCTCTCTCTTCCTCCCTTCATTACTCTAGGGCTTAGCTTTCTATAATACCCAAATATGACTTTTACAATGCCTCTCCACCTTTTATAACTAATAAAAAGGAATTATACAAGAAATTTCAAGAGTTGAAACTCTTCAGCTTCCAGAATGAATTTCAACTTTGAGTTTCTTTCTCTAACTTTGACTTGCCATATCTTTTGATCTAGAGCTTCGATTTGACTGTTGGTTCGTCCTACACTCTTGTGATTTGATTATCTTTAACTTTCATTTAGGCTTCAAATCCGAACTCTGAGTGTAGAGTTACGCTTTTGCCCTTTGACTTGTCTTTCTTTGTTCTCTTCCTTTCTTCCGGTTTCTCTCTCTTTTTTCTTTGCACTAAATATCTGTAAAAACAGTAAGAAATACACTAAACTCGGGGTACTTGTTAGAAGAAGTCATCAGCAATGATATGGGATAAAAACAAATCAATTACGTTGTTCGAGGTACTAAAACTACGAAGTTAGGAGGATAAATTCAGAAGAATTTATGCTTAGTCACTATACGAAGATATTATATGCACATTTGATCCTAACATCATTATTATTGGAAACGCTAAAGGGATCATAAAAAGAATTGAATAAATATGCGTGGTTAGACTAAAAAATTACGATGTTTTTAACATGTAATTGATGTATCATTTATTCTCTGAATACATCCATAGGAACCACAAATGGTTCCTAACAACAAAATGCACATATTTCCATTTTGAAGATATAAGGGAACTAGAAATCCTATTAGGATATACAATAGCTTAATCGTTGGAAAATAATGAAAATTCCTTTAATGAGGACTTTAACAACAAATGATTCATTTATTAGAATATTTATACTGAAATCAATTACATACTGTAATATAGTATTACTTTTCCTCATCACATTTATATTCATATTTCACAGTTTTATTTTCTCAATGCTATATTTGTAGTTATATTTCCTCTTTGAAGTTCGAATCTAACATTTTGTGTTTCAACTTCGCAGTGCAATCCGGAAATAAAAATCTATAACATTTTAATTTTGAATAACGTATCTTTTCGCACTACAAAATTGCAATGCGAGATCTCACTACGAAAACGCAATGCGAAATCGCTATGGAAAATTTCATTAGAAAGAACGCTGAATTATGAATTCAAAAATGCTAAAACATATCATACCTTAGTTTCCATTCTTTGTTGTAGCTGCAAGTAAATTTTCTTTATATTTTAATTTTCAAAAAATGTACCATCTAGAAATCTCATTAGGCGACAAAATTTGAAACCACTGATCCATGCGCCAAAAGAAATAAAAAGCCATTTGCACCTCTTTGTTGACGAATTATAGCTTAAGTCAACAACATTTCAAGGATTCGTTGTCCTCACAACATCAGCGTACCACCTAAGTTGATCAAATGAAAGGCAAGCATCACCATATAAATGTGCTCTTGCCTTTTCAACACCCAACCAAGAAGAATGATATGACACTTGTATTCCATAATTTGAGTTTAACTCCTAAATTGCATCGTAAGGTTTAGTAAAAGGTTTTGAACGTATTTCATCTACAAGCAACTCTGAAACTAGCATCGATGTTACCCTACAATTCTTTCTTGTGCGGACAACATAACCACACGTATGATCGCCATTGAATGTCCTTATAACAAAAATGACTATTACATTATTCAATATAAGCATGAATTATCCATTTACAACCAGTTTCGGCTTTCATTGAATAATGTGCTATCGCTCTAGCATGTTCATTATTTAAATAATCAAACTCAGAACCATCTTTAATAACGTAATTGCACAAATCCATTTTAAATTGACTTGCACTACCTTTAAATATCTTACTAACTCCTACAATTAAATTAGCCCATCCAACTAACAATTATGTCCTATTCTGTAATGCATTACTTTTGGATTGCATATCTGTATCAATTTAAACATAGTGTAATTCATTATGGGATAAATTGTAACCTTCATCAGATTCAGACTTAGAGTCGTGCCTTTCAATACTCAATATTATGTCAACCTTATCTAAACCATTAGGATATATATATAAATATATCCAAGCATGTTCTCCAGATTAATCTCACCATCTAGCATACTACATGGATTACCTGAGATCCCATAACTCATATATAACGATGTTGATATAACCTTTGGCGTTTTACACGCATTTTTTCAACAAAATACTCATATGAACACGCTGCAAATAGGGGTGGCAAAACGGGTCAATGGGTCGTGTTTCACACAGCTCGACACGACAAGATAAGAAACCAGTGAACCCAAACGCACACGACACGATAACGTGTTTTTTTTCTTTAACCCGAACATAACATGTTAAAAATACGACACGATAAGTAAATATGATTCGATTGGACACGATTATACCCGACCCAACACGACACGATTGGACACGATTAGACCAGTTAGTGAGGAAATAAAAAAATAGTGGGTCTAAATAGTGGGTTGATAATGGGTCTAAATGGGATCGATAGTAGATCTACATAGGGTATATATCGTGTCCTTAATTGAGTCACTATCGTGTCACTATCGGTGTAACACCCCCCCGCCCGGAGAGCGAACAGAGCGCTAATGCGATAAAATAAATCCAAATCCACAAGTGATAAGGTATAGAGCATCTAAATAAACCCACAATAATATAAATCCACTAATCTCAATCTCTTCAATTACAACAAGTCTCTCGAATTAAAATTTACAACTATCTAACTCGAAAAATAAAATACAAATCTCCAATGCTCTATACATCAAAATAATACAAATCTTTCCCAAACAATCCTCGCTAAAATCAATCTTCATAGCGCCCCAAAATCCGCGCTAACCTGCCACTAAAAGAAAATATAAGGAAGTACACAATACGACATGAATTATGCTCAACAAATACGGATTAGCAATGAATAAAACGTAACAACACGAGTACGAATATTCAAATCAAAATGCAAATCTCAAAACAGTTATCAAGATAATTTCTCAACAACACTTTGACCAGGTCACCAGGCCTCACCACATCCGTATATGCTTTATCAAGCCATAGTCCGGGAAACAGGAATTTTGGCGGGTGCCCAACATTCGTGCCATATTAAAATCTCATGACAACGTGCTCATCAACAATATAATGATACCACGTGAATCAAAATAATTTCCACAATTATTTTTCAGATTTCAATGAATTTATCAATTCAAATATGAGTTCAATTAAATAAGAATTCAAAGAGAATGACACCCACGAGATTTAAGGAGCATATTGTGTAAAACCCCATACCTCAAACCATGATGAGAAACCAATGATCACATCCTCAAGATCAACACAAAAGACCTACAAAAGCTTCTCCAAGAACCTCCAAAAAAATAGCCCCAAGAACACCTCTAATCTAAGGTTGGAACTCACAAATCTCAAGGGCCAATGTTTATATAAAAAGAAGAGGAATATAAAATATATTCTGCCAAAATTTGTGCCAAAAGTAGGTTAAAAAGGTTGCCCCGACTTCCTTTTATAATGCAAAGAAATGAAGAGTTGGAATTCAAAAGACTCCTTTAAATAAGGCAAAGAAATGAAGAGTTGGAAGTCAAAACAACTTCAAGAGTTAAAAACATTTAAAAATCATTTTAAAATCCGTTTTAACTCCGTTTTCGAAACCATTTGAAATTCTCGCCTTTAAAAATAATAACCAACATATTTGAGCAATAAAAATAATTTTATCAAAAACTTTATTTTCCTCCATTTTCCAGAAATTAATTAAAATAGCCCAAAATTACGCGGGTTGTTATACTTCCCCACTAACAATGGAATTTCGCCCTCGAAATTCGCCGAATGCCTAACTTTCAAAATTAGGCTAACAATCTCCAAAAATAAATCACGTCCCCCAAAAATAAATTCCTCACATCTAATTCCGAAACCTATCACGAATTTCACCTAAAATTTTCTATCTCCAAAAATTGCTAACCACGCAATGAACCCAAAACTCAAGCCCCGAGGGTTACCGTATACCTAAGCTCTGATGCCATTTGTAACACCCCCTCCCCCCCCCCCCCCCCCCCCCCGTCCGGGGAGAGCGAACGGAGCGCTAATGCGATGAAATAAATTCAAATCCACAAGTGATAAGGTATAGAGCATCTAAATAAACCCACAATAATATAAATCCACTAATCTCAATCTCTTCAATTACAACAAGTCTCTCGAATTAAAATTTACAACTATCTAACTCGAAAAATAAAATACAAATCTCCAATGCTCTATACATCAAAATAATACAAATCTTTCCCAAACAATCCTCGCTAAAATCAATCTCCATAGCGCCCCAAAATCCGCGCTGCCCTACCACTAAAAGAAAATATGGGGAAGTACACAATACGACAGGAATTATGCTCAACAAATACGGATTAGCAACGAATAAAACGTAACAACACGAGTACGAATATTCAAATCAAAATGCAAATCTCAAAGCATTTATCAATATAATTTCTCAACAACACTTTAATCGGGTCACCAGGCCTCACCACATCCGTATATGCTTTATCAAGCCATAGCCCGGAAAACAGGAATTTTGGCGTGTGCCCAACATCCGTGCCATATTAAAATCTCATGACAACGTGCTCATCAACAATATAATGATACCACATGAATCAAAATAATTTCAACAATTATTTTCCAGATTTCAATGAATTTATCAATTCAAATATGAGTTCAATTAAATAAGAATTCAAAGAGAATGACACTCGCGAGATTTAATGAGCATATTGTGTAAAACCCCATACCTTAAATCATGATGAGAAACCAATGATCACATCCTCAATATCAACACAAAAGATCTACAAAGGCTTCTCCAAAAACCTCCAACAAAATAGCCCCAAGAACACCTCTAATCTAAGGTTGGAACTCACAAATCTCAAGGGCCAATGTTTATATAAAAAGAAGAGGAATATAAAATATATTTGCTGCCAAAATTTGTGTCAAAAGTAGGTTAAAAAGGTTGCCCCCGACTTTCTTTTATAATGCAAAGAAATGAAGAGTTGGAATCCAAAATACTCCTTTAAATAAGGCAAAGAAATGAAGAGTTGGAAGTCAAAACAACTCCAAGAGTTAAAAACATTTTAAAATCATTTTAAAATCCGTTTTAACTCCGTTTTCGAAACCGTTTGAAATTCTCGCCTTTAAAAATAATAACCAACATATTTGAGCAATAAAATAATTTTATCAAAAACTTTATTTTCCTCCATTTTCCAGAAATTAATTAAAATAGCCTAAAATTACGCGGGTTGTTACAATCGGGTCCTTATCGGGTCAATTTCGTGGCAGAAATTGAATACGAACACGACACGATCCGATATTGGATCCAATAATTCAGACCGAACACGACCCGAACACGAAAGATCTTGTCGATTTTGTGTCAATTTCGTTTCGTTTCGTTCCCAAAATTGTCACTCCTAGCTGCAGATATCACTATGACAACACTCAACTTATCATGCTTGATAAATATATAACATTATTATTTTCCATTGTAAACATGTTATGTAAGAATGAATTCTCAATACCTATGAAGCACGGACACTCTCCCAAAGGTCACGAGTCACGTTTGACTCGAGTCGGACACGTGATACGTTCGGACATGTAGTGGACAAGTGTGTCCCAGAGTATCCCATTTTTTTTTTAAATTTTTTCAAGTCGGACACGCCGAGACACGTTTTTTGACACGTTTTGGGGTCAAAAGTTAATAACTAAAAACAAAACATTACCTATATGTTACTAACAAACCCTAAGCTTTCCCCCAAACAGAACGCATAGCTGCTTCCCCACCTAAAAAGCTTTGGAGAAAGTAGATCTCTAAAGAAGAAGTCAGATCCGTAGAAGAAATATGTTGCTGTGTAGTTTGTCTTAGTGGAGAGGAAATATATAGAAGTCAGAGCCGTAGAAGAAACTTGGTTCTTGGTGGAGAGGAAATATGTTGTCTTCTTATGCACTAAAAAAAAGTTTCATCTGATACTTTGTCTTTTATATGTACACTAAGTTGGGAGTGTAGGGTTTGAAAGTATAAGCCTTTTACGCTTTTGCCCTTAGTGCTCTTAGGCTGTCAACTTTGACCGGCTCTTTCTTTGAATTGTTAGGTGTTAGTAGTTTGTATATTGTAAACTTTAAACTGGGACTGACAAGTTACTTTTTAACTTGTCATGTTGCTGGCCGAACATGTCTTTTTCTTGAGTTGCTTTGTATAAAAAAGAGATGTCAAAAAAATGTTCGCTGGCATCAACTTGAGAGATCAATGGATAAAAAGGGAGTATTATTATAACTATTAAAATTGAATACTTTTTAATAAAAAATTAAATATTATTATAACTAATAAAATATATTTTGTAACTATAATTATATATACATTGTAACAAAATTATTAAAAATAACTTTGTAACTTATAATTAAATATCTAATGTATATATAATTAAATATCTAATGTATAACTTTGTAACTTTGTAACATATTATATATATATATATAATATATTTAAATATATAATATATATTATACGTATTCTAGCGTGTTATATTCTATTTTATAAAAAAATCACGTATCACGTGTTTCGTGTATCGCGTCAAAACTCGTATTGCATGTCGAGTCCTTTCTTCGTAGCTCAATACTAAAATAATAAGAATATTAAAAGACTCATGATAGTTGAAACGAAATAAAAATGACGTATATGAGGAAATCTTTCATAATCTAAAGATATTCAAAAATTGCAGCAGTAATCTTTTATCTTCTATACTTAAGAGCATACTCTGCTATCCAATCCCCGTATCGCTCACACTAAGGGAAATACAAGTTCGGAATTACTCTCGAACTGTATCAACATATATATACAAACAATATTGAGGCGAAGTGTAGATTCCAAGTCTCTAAGAGGTCAGTACATACCCCACGCCTCTTAGGACCGTCTGAACTATCGATTCGATAGCCTGTACCAAGGATATCTATCTTCTAGGGTACAAGTCAATATCCCCCATAAAGGTCCCATCGAGATAAGACTGTCCCAGCGCGATAACCTCAGGGATAGCAAGTAGCGCGGGCATGGTTTTCACATGTATATAATATATGCATACACAATCATATAAATATACCACTTTTATCATATTAATATAGGTTCCTCTCATCACCCATAATTACAACATTTATCCTTAATTTTCACATTATTAGTATTACGTATAAGAGTTCGTTTCTAACCTTAACTCGAAGGATTTTCTCATCTAATACGTAACATGCATGGACTCTATCCTCCCAAGTGTAAAATTCAGTAAGTGTCCTTTCTATGTTCCAACGTAACTCTCTTACGTAACTCTCCCGTTAATTCATAAACTCATCAACCCTTAAGTAATTATCCCACAAGTACAATTCTCGTCTCATATTAAGAATCCCAAAGTTATTCATATGTCCTACTGGTCCTCCATATCTCCCAAAACCGGATCCATAATCCGCCCACCGTGATATGGATTATCCAATTTAGTGTTGGATAAATCATTATTATAATAATTAAGTATTTATTATAATAGAGGAGTCTTAAATATAACAGATAAGAAGAGTCCAACTATTAGTTGGTTTTTGGAACTCTTATCTGTTATATATAGATATCCTATTTGGTGATTACACGGTACACCAGAAAATATACGATACATATTTTCGGTCTCTCTCTCTCTCTAGAAATCCTCCTACACAAATCATCTCTCTCTCTTGATCCATCATCAACGGATCTTGGATTTATGAGCGTGACATTCAAAGGGGCAACTCTTGTAGCCAACCCGAACTTTCACGAGACGCGAAGCGTACACGGAGGAAGAACTTGCAGATTCGGTGTCGGCTCGTATCAAACAACGTGCATCGATCATCGGGTTACATTCCGCCTTTGAGGTAATTCGAAAACCCGTATGTGCTATGTGTATATACTGTTTTATGTCACGCTCACAAATCCAAGATCCGTTGATGATGGATCAAGAGAGAGAGATGATTTGTGTAGGAGGATTTCTAGAGAGAGAGAGATACCGAAAATATGTATCGTATATTTTCTGGTGTACCGTGTAATCACCAAATAGGATATCTATATATAACAGATAAGAGTTCCAAAAACCAACTAATAGTTGGACTCTTCTTATCTGTTATATTTAAGACTCCTCTATTATAATAAATACTTAATTATTATAATAATGATTTATCCAACACTAAATTGGATAATCCATATCACGGTGGGCGGATTATGGATCCGGGTACAAAACCCGACCCATATATTAACATCTCCCACTCGCCCACATAAGGCGTGGTCTCTCTAACAAATCTCCAACGATCTCTGTCATCACTCGTCTCCTCATACAGGAAAATGTGACGTGCGACCTCACGAGAAAACGTACAGTCTCAGGAGCGTAATCGTTAAGCCATCATCTAACTAACGAAGACGCATCACTCGAAGGAATCTCGCATATACCCAAACAGTTTGATTTACACCGAATTTAGCACTCTTAATCCCTCAAAAAAGCAGTGCTAGATCCCAAATATGTAATGTACTCATGACTAAGTCGTGCACAAAACACAGTAAAGCCGTCCGGACTATGAGTCACATTATCATGGTGTATAATCAAATAGTCTTCCCTAAGTCCTCATGCCAATTCAATTAAACTTAACCGCTTTCCTAGTCGTGCCCCTTTAGACGGAATCAACCCTCGTCCTAGGTAAACACGCTAAAGTAGCATCATCAAGTCCTCTCTTCATGACATAGTCTCAGGTCGACAAAAGGCATATTGTTGGATTATAATAATCCATGTGGCTCACACAGCGATGAAGCAGGGATTCATTCATCGCTCCCACTATTGGTCGGCAAAGCACATACAATATGAAATGTATGTTATGGCGTCATCCCGTTGAAAAGGGTATGTCACTTTTGAAATAAAGGGACGCCATACGAATCTTAGTCTAGTCGCTATCTAGCGCCTAACCTGAGTTTCAGCCCAATCACTCACATAGTGCCTGCCTGAAATCTCACATTCGGCTAAAAACAGGCTACATAGAGTTATGGAGATACTCTATGATCGACCTAAAAGTATAAATAAGGTCTCATCTTAGTACTCAACTAAGGCGACATATAGCAGAATCTGCATAATCGTATATATCCTGCTCGCCTTTCAGGCGCCAAGGATATAAATGTCTCAGCTCGCTTTCAAAGCGCCACAGACATAAATGTCTCATCTTGCTCGCTGTCTAAGCGCCAAGGTGAATCACTCGTGTGAGAGAGTCGATTCAAGCCCGGTGACATATCTATAGGATGTGTACATAGTGATAACAATTCATTTAATTTAACAAATAAAAGAAATGAATACTATATCCAATAAATAATAATAATGTCAATAAACAATATGGTGTCATACATATCAAATCCTACGTAGTCCCATACTCCTAACATGTGAAAGGAAAACATCTCGAGCAATGGGCTTGGTTAATGGATCAGCCACCATACAACCTGTGGAGATATGTTTCAAGACAACCTCCTCTTGCGCAACCATGTCTCTAATGTAATGATAACGAATGCCAATGTGCTTAGACTTCCCATGATACTTTGGATCCTTTGCATAAGCTAGAGCTGACGTGCTATCACAATAGACAAGCACAGGCTCAGCTGCATGATCTGAAATGCCTAGCCTTTGAAAGAATCTCCTTAGCCAAACAGCTTCCTGAACAGCTGCCGAGCATGCCACGTATTCCGATTCCATTGTGGATAGAGCAATACACGTTTGCTTCTTACTGCACCAAGTGACAGCTCCACCTCCAAGAATGAACGTATATCCCGAAGTGGATTTCCTTCCATCTTTGTCACTAGCCCAATCAGCATCGCTGTAGCCTCTAAGTCTCAAGTCCCCTTCATGATAACATAGGACGAGATCAGCAGTCCCACGAAGGTATCGAAAAATCCTCTTCACTGCTTGCCAGTGTTTGTGGCCTGGGTTACTCTAATAACGACTAACTATACCAACTGCATAGCAGATATCTGGACGCGTACACAACATAGCGTACATCAAACTCCCTATGGCCTGTGCATATGGCACTTTAGACATTTGATTCTTTTCTTCATCAGTTCTTGGACAATCATCTAGGCTCAATGTACACCCTTTCTCCATTGGAGTGTCTATGGGTTTAGAGTTATGCATGCGAAACCTTTCCAGAATCTTCTTTACGTAAGTCTCCTGAGACAAACAGAGAAGCTTCTTAGATCGATCTCTCACGATCTTAACCCCCAGCACATAATTTGCTTCACCCATGTCCTTCATCTCAAAATTAGAGGACAGCCACTCTTTAGTGGCGACAATGGAGTCCAGGTCATTCCCAGCTAACAAAATGTCGTCGACATACAATGAAAGGATAAGAACACTTTTCTTGGATCGTTTAAGATATACGCAGTGATCTTCTTCAATCATCTCAAAACCAACAGAGGTAATGGCATGATGAAATCGGAAATACCACTGCCTTGACGATTGCTTGAGGCCATATATAGAACGTTTTAGGCGGCAGACTTTGCGCTCTTGTCCTTTGGATACAAAACCCACAGGTTGTTCCATATAGATCTCTTCGTCAAGTTCCCCATTGAGAAAAGCAGTCTTAACATCCATCTGAAATAGTTCTAAATTCATTTGCGCGACAATAGCTAGGATAAGGCGGATAGAGGCAAACCTCACCACTGGGGAGAATGTCTCTTCGTAGTCTACACCCTCTCGTTGGGTATAGCCTTTCGCCACAAGGCGTGCCTTATACTTGTCAATTGAACCATCCGCTTTGCGCTTGACCTTTAGAACCCATTTGTTCCCAATAGTCTTGCGCCCGGGTGGAAGGTCAACTAACTCCCAGACTTTATTTTTAGCCATGGAGCTCAATTCTTCCTGCATAGCAACCATCCACTCATCCTTAGCACTTGAGGAAAGAACTTCTGTAAAAGAAGTTGGCTCTTCCTCATCTAAAGCAATGCTTAGGAAAGTATTCCCCTCAATCTCAAAATAACGACGTGGAATGTTTCCTCGCTTACTACGGCGAACCTGAGAATCGTGAGTATCTAGTGGTGGTGCACTCACACTATCTGGAATGCTCCCACTAGGCTGAAGACCACTACTATCTTCAGCGATTACAGGAGGAGGAACTAATCCCCCAGCCTCGCCTGAAGATGGTAAAGTGTTTTCAGTATCCTCTAACTCATAGAGTTCAAGATCCTCTTTTGTATTGCTTGTGCTATGGAAATCCTTTTCTAAGAATTCGACATCACGTGACTCTATTTCAGTCATTCCTCCATCAGGGTGTTCACCGTACATAACGTAGCCTTTTGAGCTCTCAGAATATCTTATAAAGATATGCTTTCGAGATCTAGGGCCTAACTTCCCGAACTTATGAGAAGTTGTGTGAACATAGCCTGCCGAACCCCAAGGGCGCAAGTGATCCAAATTGGGTCTTTCGCCTCTCCATAGTTCATAAGGTGTGGAGGAAACTGACTGAGAAGGCACTCTATTCAGTATGTAGGCAGCAGTCAAAAGAGCATCCCCCCAGAAGGATATTGGGAGGTTGGCCTGCGCCATCATAGATCTAGTCATATCTAGAAGAGTTCTATTCCTTCTCTCTGCAACACCATTTTGTTGTGGAGTGTGAGGGATAGTTAATTGTCTGCGTATCCCCTTTTCTTCACACGTTTCTTTGAACTGATCAGATAAGTATTCGCGTCCTCTGTCAGTACGAAAAGTTTTTAACCTCTTCGATTGCTGATTCTCAACCTCTGCTATATAGCGTTTGAAACAATCCAAAGCTTCATAGCGGTGAGCGATCAGGTAGACATGTCCAAATCGCGTATAGTCATCAATAAACGTAAGAAAATAAGAGGCGCCATGACGTGCCTTAACGCTCATAGGTCCACATATGTCTGAGTGTACTAGTTCTAGAGGTTGATTAGCTCGTAAAGCCTTACCAAAAGGCTTTCTACAGGCTTTTCCTGCCAAACAAGGCTCACATATAGGTAGGTCGACCTTAGCGAGTGGGCCTAAAAGGCCTTCTCTAGCTAATCGGGCCATCCTATCTTTTCCTATATGCCCAAGTCTAGCATGCCAAGTAACTGAATCAACATTAACATTTGCAATATATGATAATGAAGTTGAAGAAACAGAATCAAATAAATCTATTTTAAACAAATTATTCCATAAAGATCCATGTCCACAAATAATATTATCCAAAATAATATTCAAACCACTACTATTAAAACTGAAAGAAAAACCATAGTCTGATAAAGCTAAAACTGAAAGTAAATTATGCTTTATTCCAGGCACATAGAGCACATCACGAAGAAGTAGCTTGGTCCCAGTGCTAAGGTGGAGTTCGTACGAACCGACTCCTACAGCATCTTCACGAGCACCATTTCCCATGTAGACACTCTGAGTACCGGCTGGAATACGGCGATAATCTACAAATCCTCCTCTATCCCTTGTCACATGTTTTGTTGCTCCTGTATCTACAATCCACATAGGAATAGAATGAGCAACTAATACATGAGAACATACACAAATATGGAGAGGTGAAAATAAAGAGGAAAGGAAAGAGGATACCTTCTTTGGCTCAGTGCAAATTGCATAAGGGTAAAAAATTTAAATGTAATCGTCAAATATGTTGTTTTTTACGTTTGTTAGGATTCGACGGCTCTTCTTCCTCTTCAATCTTCAGAGCTACAAAACGTGCAAGCTTTCGATCGGATGCTTTCAGTGCTTTCCCTTTAATGTAGAATCTGAATATTTTCCCAATGCACGTATATAACTTTCGAACATAGTCTGAGTGGAGAATTCCCTGTGTAAAGCATATAATTTATATGAATCTCAAGTAAATATAAATGTTATTCATCTTATTGAATAAATGTATGAATTGGAATTGTAATTAAGAATGATAATACCTTGTCTTTAGAAGCGATGAAATTTGGAATGTTGCAGCCTATGAATGATTCTGCTTCCTCGAATAGTGTCACTGATGCTCTTTCATCTTCGTCTTGGACGACAAATTGAAGTAGGTACCTTATATTTTTTTCAGTAATTTATTAAGAACATTTTATATATGAGGTTTATCATTAATATTGAATGATTGTTGATCTTATTAATTTACCTTGTTGTGTAATTTGAATTTGAAGAACCACAATTTAAGCATGTGGCTATTCCATTTTCAACCGTGACCTTTTTGTTGCATATATTGCAAGCATCATACCATGGAGTTTCTTTGTTTTTAACCTCCATAATCATTCCAACAAAAGAGCAGAAAAGATTCTGTGGTTTGTCAAAAATTGGATATGTTATTTTATTAAATTAAGGATATTCAAAACGGATAAGGGAATCACAGTAAATGAATCATTACCTCAGTCGTTGATGGGAGTCCATTAATAATATCCCGAATAGAAACTGGTTCCGCATTGTTAATTATTTTTTGGTGAGGCGAAGAAAATTTGTTGAAATGTGGGGATGATGATGAAGTTGACAACCTGTAATTCACATTTTTAAAATTATTATATATAAGGGAGAAGTATTAATTTTTTTCAAAAAAAGTGTCTAACCACTCCTTTAATTCGGTAGCTTGTATGATATCGGGGTCAATCTGAATTGTAGTCTTCGATACACTGCTCAAGCTGTACTCCCCTGTAAAGAATATATTTATTTATTTATTTTGTGTTAGTAGGATTATTATTAATTGTTGGCGATATGATATTCAGTGTTGTACCTTCGTATGATGAACGTTTAGCTTCCGAAACTGCTACTATAGGAAATGTTGTTGTTAATTCACTTAGTTTTTCGCCTTCATTCTCTGCTAAGTCGCCCCATAGAGTGAATTTGATTGATTGAAAACTGTCATAAATAATAAATAATAATCTTAAATTTTGTATCAAGGACTATGAATATAAATGAGAAATATTAGAGTAAAGTTTAATTAAATTTTTTTTTAATCGATAGATTAGAGTTTAGAATGCATACTTTGTATCTCGGAGTGTTATATCACGCAGAATCATTTTAGCAAAGTTTGATGCTTTTGTAATTGTCCTCCTTGGTTTCACATTTATGACAAATGCAATGACATCTGTATGTTGATGAATTATCAATAAGATAATATTAGAAATTGTAACATTGTTTTGTAGAACAATATTTAGTAATAAATACCATATGCTTTATCGTCCTCCGTCTGAGCGAGCAAATCATCAAATGAGGTGAATTTGTAGAATAATGACGGGAATTTGAAATTACGGGGTCGTTCAACGATCTCTGTGTATTTATTGAATGAAAGCTCCATTTTTTCGTGAACTGTTGTGTAAGCATCATTGACTCCCTTGACCAAACCATTAGTAATGGAATATTGTTTTTGAATTTGAAGCAACCCTTCCAGTCTTTGTATATCTTCATTCCATACGACTGCTTGAATCTTAGTGCCCTGCATATATTTTTAGTTGATTAAATTTGCGTTATATAACATAATGATATAAATTATTTGAAATAATTTATGATTAAAATTTTTTACCTCTTCATCCATCAATATAATTTTTAAAATTGTTCCACCTCCTTTTGAGTTGTTGTAAGAGTCTATATTGCTTCTTCGCATGACTTGAGCTACAATTTGCCACTTTGATTCGAATCGTTGTAGATTGTTGATCATTTTGTAGTCCTCAATTTCGTCTTCCGTTGACGCCATGGAATCAGTAAGATTTGTGCCTATTAAAAAATGATGACATTATGTTTAGTTAATTAATGTAAAGTGATAATAAATGAATTTATTATGAAAAAAAATGTGCTATAGTAATGAATGTTTTACTGAATGAGAGGGATAATAAATTCTATTGTACCTTGATGCCAATAGAACTTCTTTGTAAACGATATTTTTTGTGACATTATTTTTGTTTGCCTTTTCAGATTGGAGAAGTACTTTTGTGGTTGCCATTGAAGTCCCTCTCGATAATGCAACGTACAGTTGGCCATGTGAGAAGACGTTTGTCGGTAAGTACACTCCAACATTACCTATTGTCTGTCCCTGTGATTTGTTTATTGTCATAACAAAACACAAACGAATAGGAAATTGTTTTCTCTTGAACTGGAAAGGGTATCCCTCATTTTCTGCTGGTGATAATGGAATGCGTGGCAAGAGAACATTTCTGCCCTTATGCTGGCCCACTGAAATTTCCACGTGTATGACATTGTTCGAAGAACCTTTGTACAACATTCTTGTTCCTCTTCAATCTTCAGAGCTACAAAACGTGCAAGCTTTCGATCGGATGCTTTCAGTGCTTTCCCTTTAATGTAGAATCTGAATATTTTCCCAATGCACGTATATAACTTTCGAACATAGTCTGAGTGGAGAATTCCCTGTGTAAAGCATATAATTTATATGAATCTCAAGTAAATATAAATGTTATTCATCTTATTGAATAAATGTATGAATTGGAATTGTAATTAAGAATGATAATACCTTGTCTTTAGAAGCGATGAAATTTGGAATGTTGCAGCCTATGAATGATTCTGCTTCCTCGAATAGTGTCACTGATGCTCTTTCATCTTCGTCTTGGACGACAAATTGAAGTAGGTACCTTATATTTTTTTCAGTAATTTATTAAGAACATTTTATATATGAGGTTTATCATTAATATTGAATGATTGTTGATCTTATTAATTTACCTTGTTGTGTAATTTGAATTTGAAGAACCACAATTTAAGCATGTGGCTATTCCATTTTCAACCGTGACCTTTTTGTTGCATATATTGCAAGCATCATACCATGGAGTTTCTTTGTTTTTAACCTCCATAATCATTCCAACAAAAGAGCAGAAAAGATTCTGTGGTTTGTCAAAAATTGGATATGTTATTTTATTAAATTAAGGATATTCAAAACGGATAAGGGAATCACAGTAAATGAATCATTACCTCAGTCGTTGATGGGAGTCCATTAATAATATCCCGAATAGAAACTGGTTCCGCATTGTTAATTATTTTTTGGTGAGGCGAAGAAAATTTGTTGAAATGTGGGGATGATGATGAAGTTGACAACCTGTAATTCACATTTTTAAAATTATTATATATAAGGGAGAAGTATTAATTTTTTTCAAAAAAAGTGTCTAACCACTCCTTTAATTCGGTAGCTTGTATGATATCGGGGTCAATCTGAATTGTAGTCTTCGATACACTGCTCAAGCTGTACTCCCCTGTAAAGAATATATTTATTTATTTATTTTGTGTTAGTAGGATTATTATTAATTGTTGGCGATATGATATTCAGTGTTGTACCTTCGTATGATGAACGTTTAGCTTCCGAAACTGCTACTATAGGAAATGTTGTTGTTAATTCACTTAGTTTTTCGCCTTCATTCTCTGCTAAGTCGCCCCATAGAGTGAATTTGATTGATTGAAAACTGTCATAAATAATAAATAATAATCTTAAATTTTGTATCAAGGACTATGAATATAAATGAGAAATATTAGAGTAAAGTTTAATTAAATTTTTTTTTAATCGATAGATTAGAGTTTAGAATGCATACTTTGTATCTCGGAGTGTTATATCACGCAGAATCATTTTAGCAAAGTTTGATGCTTTTGTAATTGTCCTCCTTGGTTTCACATTTATGACAAATGCAATGACATCTGTATGTTGATGAATTATCAATAAGATAATATTAGAAATTGTAACATTGTTTTGTAGAACAATATTTAGTAATAAATACCATATGCTTTATCGTCCTCCGTCTGAGCGAGCAAATCATCAAATGAGGTGAATTTGTAGAATAATGACGGGAATTTGAAATTACGGGGTCGTTCAACGATCTCTGTGTATTTATTGAATGAAAGCTCCATTTTTTCGTGAACTGTTGTGTAAGCATCATTGACTCCCTTGACCAAACCATTAGTAATGGAATATTGTTTTTGAATTTGAAGCAACCCTTCCAGTCTTTGTATATCTTCATTCCATACGACTGCTTGAATCTTAGTGCCCTGCATATATTTTTAGTTGATTAAATTTGCGTTATATAACATAATGATATAAATTATTTGAAATAATTTATGATTAAAATTTTTTACCTCTTCATCCATCAATATAATTTTTAAAATTGTTCCACCTCCTTTTGAGTTGTTGTAAGAGTCTATATTGCTTCTTCGCATGACTTGAGCTACAATTTGCCACTTTGATTCGAATCGTTGTAGATTGTTGATCATTTTGTAGTCCTCAATTTCGTCTTCCGTTGACGCCATGGAATCAGTAAGATTTGTGCCTATTAAAAAATGATGACATTATGTTTAGTTAATTAATGTAAAGTGATAATAAATGAATTTATTATGAAAAAAAATGTGCTATAGTAATGAATGTTTTACTGAATGAGAGGGATAATAAATTCTATTGTACCTTGATGCCAATAGAACTTCTTTGTAAACGATATTTTTTGTGACATTATTTTTGTTTGCCTTTTCAGATTGGAGAAGTACTTTTGTGGTTGCCATTGAAGTCCCTCTCGATAATGCAACGTACAGTTGGCCATGTGAGAAGACGTTTGTCGGTAAGTACACTCCAACATTACCTATTGTCTGTCCCTGTGATTTGTTTATTGTCATAACAAAACACAAACGAATAGGAAATTGTTTTCTCTTGAACTGGAAAGGGTATCCCTCATTTTCTGCTGGTGATAATGGAATGCGTGGCAAGAGAACATTTCTGCCCTTATGCTGGCCCACTGAAATTTCCACGTGTATGACATTGTTCGAAGAACCTTTGTACAACATTCTTGTTCCATTACATAATCCAATTGAAGGATTTATATTCCGTAGAAGAATGATTGGACAATTCGGTTTAAGTTTCAGTGTGTGTGGTGGCAATCCATTAGGCATTAAAGAATTTAAAAATTCTTCTTGGTAGTAGTTGTGCGTGTCATCTACAGCTTCGTCAAAGCTATTTAAGTTCGTCAACTCTCCAGGCAACATATCAATCATCATATCATTGATGGAGTCAACGTGTTCGTTTGTTGTGGCTAGAATTGCTCTATCCGTCAAGAAATTTGGCAATGTCGCATTGATATTTAATGATGGAAAGATAAAGTCAATGAGAGATTGTTCGGGACAATTGTTTTCTAATGGATGTAAGACGATTTCATCTGGAAGACTTATCAGATCATCATGCGTTGATGATTCCGTCCCATTACCGATTCTTAGAAGGAATTCGCTGAATTGTTGATCATTTCTGGCACGCATATTCAATGTCAAAGGTAATACATGCATTGTATTCCAAAGCGGTGACATCACAATGCTAGAGTTTACTGTTTCTAGTCTTGACCCTCGGCGTACTACTGGCAGGACTTGTCTAAAATCTCCACCAAAGACAATGACCTTTCCCCCAAATGGTTCAACACTATCCATTAAATCCTTTAATGTCCTGTCAAGAGTTTCAATCGCGAATCGCTTTGCCATTGGTGCTTCATCCCAAATTATGATTCGTGCTTTCCGTATGAGTTCTGCTGTGCCACTTTGCTTGGGGATGTTGCATAAGCTTGTCTCAGTGGCTAGAATAGGTATTTTGAAGCGAGAATGTGCAGTTCTACCTCCAGGTAATAATGATGCAGCTACTCCTGATGTTGCTGTAGCTAGTGCAATCATACCTTTCTTTCTAATGTCCGCAAGTAATGCTCTATAAAGATATGTCTTTCCAGTTCCTCCTGGACCGTCAACGAAGAAGGAACCCGAATTTCCATCCATCACCCTGTCGAGTATAACCAAGTACGCATGTCGTTGGTCTTCGTTTAAATGCGTACAGAATTGGTAGTCTTCTTCTGGTGTCTCGATGTGGAGTTCATCTGTAATTTCTCTTTTATTTGTGATATTGGATGATAATTGTATACCGCTAATTGGAGGCAAGTCAAAGTCTTTAATTGATTTTCCCATTGAATCTAGAAAGACGCTGATGCTATTTAATGTGCCATCTTTTTGGGCAGCCAACGAATTTGGGTGTATTCTTTGAAAATCTTCGGACAAAAACTCAAAGTTTGTTTCCCATAGTTTTCTCACATCGGATGGCTCGCAATAAACTAAAATAATTGCGAACAATCTTCTTAGTGCTTCAGGCATTTGGAAAGTGGCAGCTTCGGCGAGGCAATCTGCAATGCTATCATCTGATTCTAGGAGTCCACGTTTTTGCGAGGCTTCTTTGAATGTCAAGTAAGTGATTCCATCATAAGTTAGAAGGTCTTCAAATGATGTTGGCCCCCGAATATGATTTAGAAGAAGTCGTAGGTAATAACGTTCTCCTTCTACAGGATTTGCACCATTCACACGTCCAATTGCATTGAGTTTATTCTTCCTTTTAGACCAAATTTTTGCTTTATTATCCCATACGTAGTGTTCGGGGAATTCCCTGTACAGATATTGACGTGCTTCGCTGAATCTTGAACACATACTGAAGAATTCTGTTAGCATTGTCTTGCTAATGTTGGGTGTGTCGAGCACATTATTTAAGCTTTGGTTCTCCCCGTAAGTGACAGTATGCTTATTGGGCAAGTGGAGTTGAAGGTTTATCACTGATGGATTGATTTCATTTAGCTCGAATTCAAAAATTCTCCAAATGGCCTCTTGTGCTGATACCCATCTTGCATCTTGGAATTGTTTGATCTCGTCAATAGTGGTTGTGTCAGTTTCAACGAATGAAACATGAACTTCCACTTTATCATGCCCTTTGTAAATGTACTTGTAAAGGTACTTCACTGCTTTTAACCCCGAGCACACTTCAACGTTGATATGACAATTGTATCTTATAAGGAGATATGGATTGTAAGGAACAACCCATCGATTGTCTAACAACTTGTTGCGCACGCGCACTTGTCTTCCATTGTTTCTGCGTCTATATACAGGATATGAGTCTTGGCCTTGACAGGTAGATGATGCGAATTCGCGAGGGTAATGGAATTTGCAATTCCCATTTATCATACAGGGGTTATTTTGGTTCAATTCTCCACAGGGACCATGCATCATATGTTTGTTGACTAATGAATGAAGTAATGGGTAGTCATGAACATCCGGTATCTCTGCAGAAATGAATTTATCATAACTATCTGGAGTATTGAGCTTGTAATCTTGTTGCAGAATTACCAAAATATGAGCATGTGGCAATCCTCTCTTTTGGAATTCGATTACATGTACATGCGCTGCTACCTTTCCAAATATTTCTTTCTTAAAAAGTTGATCCTTTAAGTCCTTTAATTTAGCTTGAAATACTCTCGAAGTTAGATCAGGACGATCCTGAGGGACTTGACCTGGATGAAGATTGTCAATGATTTCTTTCCACTCAGGGGTGCAAGTCATTGTGATGAATAAATCTGGTTTCCCATATCTTTGAACCAAAGCCATTGCATCCAAGTATCTACGCCGCATATCTCAAGGTCCACCAATGAATGATGCTGGGAGAACAATTCTTTGACCAACTTTGCTTGCTTTTGTTTCACCTGCTGTGACGCTGTCGACCAACCCTTGGTATAATTCGCCTCTGATTTTTTTCTGTTGCGTACGATAGAAGTCAAGTCGGGTTGTTTCTAACTTTATATACATGTCGACTGAATACTGTTGTAGTAGCTTTCCAGCGAATAACAACGTTGATTGTCTATTATTTCTGATCTGCAATTTGTGTGCGTAGTATTCTCGACATGATACTTTAGATGAGTTCTCTCGATGAACACCTAGAAGAGTGTATGGTTATGGAAAAAGGAAACGTTGAATTATTGTTTAACGTAAAAAAAAATTTAATTTAAGAATGGTATTTTTAAAATATAATTATGTATACCTTCTTGCTCCGATGATAAAATGTCCTCTGTACATGTGATTGCAGGTATGGATCCCTGGATGTTTGTAGATGTGTTAGCTGGGGTATCATTTTTGCGCCTTATGTCTTGATGCCATCCAACCTCTCCTCTTGGAAAAAGCAATGGGTACTGTAATGGGTCGTAACATCCAAAGTAGTGCTTTATTTGATGTCGTTGACCGGAGTGCGACACGATAATGATGTCTCGCTCGAAAGGAATATTTGCATTGTTTCCTTCAATCCATATTGCAGCAACTTCATCGGATGTAGGCGCATTGTAAACACGTTGATCAAGGTTAACATGTTTATTGATTTGAACTTGAAGTGCATCGAGAGAAGGGTAGTCCTTTAATCGTCGTAAAAATTGAGCGTATGGATTTTCATTTAGTACATTCAAGAGCTTTTCCACTATATCAACGTTTAAGGATAACGCTGGTAAGATTCCCATTCGATTTTGAACCTCATTGCTAGTGTCATGGAAGTAGAGTTGGAAATAACAGGGGTTGTTGGTGGGTCCCAATGAGGGTAAGTGATGATAAACTTGTCCTTGAGCTCGAAACGTGTATACACCACGTCTTGATGAAGCTAGTTGCTTGTCAAGAGTAACTCCAAATGAGGTGAATGCAAATATGCTATTGTAAGCTCTGATATTAGCATGAAATTCTCTTGATTCAGAAGAATTAGATGTGAAAAGATCAAATAGAACCTCGGGGACTGAAGTTTGAGCGAGGGAGATTTGACCTTTTTGACAACAAAATGTTGGTGTTTCGTATTGGAATCTTTTTGCATTGCAGTGATGGCAATCGGGAGTCGGTTCAAGTTCTAGCAACGTAGAGCAGAGAGGTTCATATATGGTTTCTCCTAACAACAGAGCAATTGTATAGTTAAATATCTGTTTGTTAAGTGTAACACGATTTATTTAAGCGTAAAATATATTTTACGCATTTTTATCTAACCTTGATATTGGTAAGAATTTAATTGTGCTCGAAGTAACCAAGTAATTCTTTGTCTTTTCCTTGTATTTGTTTTCGCAGATACATTTTCGGATGGTTGAACGTACGACATTCCTATGAATTTGGGAGATGATGTGTCTGAAAGATTATATTTAATAAGTTTAGTAACAAAGGATCATGAGAATTGTAATTTAATGAATTTATAATTTGAAAGAAAATTGTAATTAAGTATAAGAATGGTGAAAATAGATGTAAGGAAATACATTTTTTAATTTAAATAACTTCATGTAAATGGCACGTATATTTCATATTTACTTTTATATCTTTAAAAATTAAAATAAATGTATAATCTTCCAAATAGATAAAAGTAAGAGATTAGAGAAACATAATAAAAAAATAAAATAAATGTATAATCTTCCAAATAGATAAACCTAAGAGTTTAGAGAAAAATAAAATAATGAAGCGAAGAGGAAATGAAATCATCATATTAGAAATGGATTGTTAAATGCATGAAGATAATTTACATTAGTGGCGTTTGTAAGTTAAAACAAATAACTTACTAAGAAGATTAATATGAAGAGGCATAAAACTTATTATCTAAAAATACCTGATTTCTAATCAATTTGGTAGTACCTGAAATATCCTTCGGAGAAAGCTACAAAAGATACAACCTGAAAGTAATTAAACTAAATTGAAGACAATTTCAAAAATCGCGAAAACATCATAGCTAGGTTCAACCTTCAACAATATGTCAAACAGTATGCAAAGAGGTGTCTGAATTTAGAATAGTAAAAGAAATTTAGTTATTTCATTGAATTTTAACACGGGTTATTGAGTATTCTGTGTTTTGGATAATAATCTTCCTTCCACCTTCACGTGCCTTCTCTTAAATAAAGCCATGGATCTTAAAAATATAGTGATTGAATTAAGTGGTTTCAAAAAAGGGCATATTAGATATCTGGGATGTCCTCTTGTTAGAGGTATGAGGAAAGCAATCTACTTCGATTCTCTTGTTCAAGCAGTGTCTTCCAAGATTAATAGCTGGAAATGAAAATTCGTATCTTTCGGTGGAAGAATTAATTTCATTCAATTAGTGTTATCCTCAATGTCAATGTTGACTTTATTCTCTTTAAAATCAAGAATGTTCAATTAATCAATAAATTGATAAGTTCTTTCTTTTGGGGTGTTAGTAAGGAGTGTGGCAAAAAACACCATTTGATCGACTGTAATTCTTTGTGTTATCCTAAAGAAAAGGGAGGTCTTGGTATCAAAACTCTGGTTACTCAAGTTCATGCAGCTAACTATTGGCTTGGAAATTTAAATCTACAAGGGCTTTGGGTTGAGTTTATGAATGTCAGATATGTTATTGCCAATAGCATGTATGGATCTTTGGCTTATAGAAGAATTAGATCTGTTTGGGATAAATTGAAAGAGAATGTAGATATATCTAATGGGAACCTCATCAAACTTCTAACATTGAGAATTTCACATTTGATTCTGCCTATGACAAACTGAGAAACTATAATATTATTTCTTTATCCCAGAAGTATATCTAGGATCCTAAAATTTCTCCTAATATATCAGGTTTCTTTTGGAAATTATTGTTTAATTGTGTTCCTCTTGAAGAGAATATAAAAAAAGTTGGTATAAAACTTGCTTCGAGATGTGTTTGTTGTCACTTATAAGAAGAATACTCTTCTCATCTATTTCTGTCAGGTTCGATTGCTCTTAAAGTGTGGAAATATTTTTGTAATTTGATGGCAGTGGTAAGGAAATCATCTTCTTTCCATGGGACTTTTATTTAATGGTGGATTCATGGTCAGAAATCAGATCTCTCAAAGTGGTTATATAAAGTCATTCATCTTACAATCTTGTGGAGAATATGGATTAGTAGGAATAAGGCAGTCTTTGAAGATAAAAAGATGCATCATGGTATTATCATTAAAAATATTATCAATAGAATATCAGATATATTAAAGAATACTGTGTTCCGAAGTGGAAAAAAGGGAGGTTAATCAAGAAACTTATCAGGTTATCAAGCTAGACAAAATTCAGTAAAGAAGATCTTATCAAATATCTTATTGGAAGAATCCAAGCTTCAGCAAAATTACTCTCAATTCCAGTGGTAAGTCTGATGCAAATGGCCATACGGGGCAGGGTGCAATCATCAGAAATAGTCAAGGTAGATTTGTTTGGGCTTATTATAGCTATGAGTCTAATGGTATAAGCCTCTAGCCTGAGGCTTTAGGTATTAAAAGAGGTCTAAAATTCCGTTTTCTCTAACATTGGGAATTTCACATTTGATTCTGCCTATGACAAACTGAGAAACTATAATATTATTTCTTTATCCCACAAGTATAAACACTTTGCGTACAAAAACGTATAACTATAATAATTGTCAACTTTTTAATTTGCCTAATGCTATATTTTCTAATAGACATTATTTCGACCATTAAAGAAGTGCGAGCCTCAAGTCAACACATTATCTTCCTAAACTGAATTTCAAAATTTAATTCCATCAAATGAATTGTTTCTCCTATATTGTCTTTAGCAGGTCTAGATTTGTGAACATTGTGATTCATCAAGTCCTTAATTAAGAGCCAGCTTATCACATAAAGATTGATAATCTGAACTGCAAACCTTGAACTTCTCCTAAGCAAGAGCCTGTGATGAGACTGGGTGATGATCTGGATTCCATTTCAGCATGCATGCTCAATATGCATTTTGAACATCATCGAGATTTAAAGGGCCCGAAATGCTCAACCTAAGGGCCGGCCGATCTGAAGTGAAAATTGAATCCGAAATGTCAGACTAAGATGAGGAATCATCATATTTCGCTTCATTCTGATGTCTCCAACTACAAGAGGTCCTATAGTAGCCTGATGAGCTTTTTTGTGGTTCTTCATTTGTAAAAGAGCAATAGAAGTATTTGTTTAAACCAACTGCAGATCGAAAAATGGTCTCAAATTAAACTCTTTTACTGTCCCAATGTGATCAGGTTGTAAGGTGTTCTAAGGTCTAACTATAAAGATTGTTAACTTATATAGTTATTCTAAGCAGTTTGACAATGGATAGCATAGCCTTATTACAAACTGATCACTACCTGATAAGAACTTGATATCCGTCTCAGAAAGGTATTTTCAAACAGTTGGATCCCCAAAGGTCGAATTCAAATTCAAAGCATATTGTTATCGGTATAAACTAAGACTTCAATCAAAATGGCGATAGATACGGGACTCGAAATTGGTATTTTCATATCTAAATACATAAATTGTTGGTCTGGAAAATGTTGCAGGCTCAGGTGGTATAACCAGCTTAGCCCAAATGTGCAGCACGCGACTTTGTGAATTTAAGCTGAACCTGCTGAAACAGTGGTATACTAAATACTATAATAAGGTGTTCTAAGGTCTAACTATAAAGATTGATAACTTATATAGTTATTCTAAGCAGTTTGACAAGGATAGCATAGCCTTATTACAAACAGATCACTACCTGATAACAAATTGATATCCGTCTCGGCAAGGTCTTTTCAAACAGTTGGATCCCCAAAGGTTGAATTGAAATTCAAAGCATATTGTTAACGGTATAAACTAAGAGTTGAATCAAAATGGCGATAGGTACTGGACTCGAAAACACTTTGCGTAAGAGGTCCTATAGTAGCCTGATGAGCTTTTCTGTGGTTCTTCATTTATAAAAGACAAATAGAAGTATTTGTTTCCAACCTATAGAGCAGGGGGAACATATGCCTTATCAAGAAAGGAAATGCAGCAGCTGTTACGAAGAGGATGACCAGATCTGCTAGCAAAGCTACCAAAAAGTTTAAATCTCCAAATCTAAATGATGAGCTCAATCATTTGGAATGCAAGAGGTGTGGGTAGTAAATCTACTAAAAGGAGATTAAAAAGATTATGTAAGTCTTAAAATCTCTCATTTTTAGCCATTTTAGAACCAATGATTGACAACTCCAAGATAGAAGATCTCTCGAGGATTTTGTATTAAGAAAGCTTCTTCTTCCCTCCATCACGTTAATGGAAATTTTTGTGATCACTATCCTATGCTAATAAAAATTCCTCATCCTTAAGATTCTATCCCCAGTCCATTTAACTTCCAGATAACGTGGGCAGATCATGAAGATTTCAAAACTATAGTTGAGCAGTCTTGGTTAGTTCCAGCTACAGGTAGACCTATGCAATATTTTTCTTTGAAGCTAAAGAGGCTAAAATTTACTCTCAAAGATTGGAATAAGGAGGTGTTTAAAAATGTATTTTAAGAAATTCAGAATTTAAAAGACTCTCTACTGCAAATGGAGGTTGGAACGGAGGATGGTTTCAACGCAAATCAGAGAACTGAGTATTTAAAACTCAAAGCAGAGCTTAATGCAACCTATGACACATAAGAAATTTATTGGAACCAAAAGTCTGAATGCCAATGGATTAAAGATGGAAAAGAAATACACAATTTTACCATGACCAAGTGAAGCAACACAGAAGGAATCTATGGATAAATAACATAAAAGATAAAGCAAGGACTATCAATATAATTAGGAGGAAATTTATAACATATTCATCTCTTATTTTAAATATTTATTCACTGCAGGTACAACTAAAGAGTCTAGCCTATTGCAATCCATTCCTAAACTGGTGAATCAGAAGATGATTGCAACTTTAGAAGAAATTCCAGAGGTTGAAGGCTATTAAAAAGATAAATTCAAATAGCTTAGCTGGATCAGATAGCTATAATGAATTCTTTTATGAGTCCTGCTAGGATATAATCAAAGGTTATTTCATAACGCCAGTGCAATCATTCTTCCTTGGTGTAGAAATTCCCAAATCTGGGACCTCAACCCTAATTTGTCTGATCCATAAGGTTCATAGACATAATTTCTGCGAAAAATTTACGCATATTAACCTATGTAACGTTGTATATAAGGTGATCTTAAAGATTATTTTTTCTATACAATCATCCTAAAATCCAATCCAATCATCTTATTTGAACTGCACACATATGTATTATTCAATCCTATCAGCTATGCCTCTAATTATAATGGGGGATTTTAATGTAGTAAGGAAAGATTTGGAAAGAGAATGGGGAAATGAAATAGATTTGAGAGAAGCCTATAACTTTAATGAGTATATAATCACTTGCTATCTTCATGACATGGGATTCAATGGCTCTATATTTACTTGGGCTAAAGAAATGAATGGTTCTCAGATTTTGGAAAGATTGGACAGGGTGCTAATAAATTCAAAGTGTACTAATTTTTTGGCTTCTTCTTCCCTCCATCACCTTAATGGAAATTTTTCTGATCACTATCCTATGCTAATAAAAATTCCTCATCCTTAAGATTCTATCCCCAGTCCATTTAACTTCCAGATAACGTTGGCAGATCATGAAGATTTCAAAACTATAGTTGAGCAGTCTTGGTTAGTTCCAGCTACAGGTAGACCTATGGACTATTTTTCTTTGAAGCTAAAGAGGCTAAAATTTACTCTCAAAGATTGGAATAAGGAGGTGTTTAAAAATGTATTTGAAGAAATTCAGAATTTAAAACACTCTCTACTGCAAATGGAGGTTGGAACGGAGGATGGTTTCAACGCAAATCAGAGAACTGAGTATTTAAAACTCAAAGCAGAGCTTAATGCAACCTATGACACATAAGAAATTTATTGGAACCAAAAGTCTGAATGCCAATGGATTAAAGATGGAAAAGAAATACACAATTTTACCATGCCCAAGTGAAGCAACACAGAAGGAATCTATGGATCAATAACATAAAAGATAAAGCAAGGAACTATCAATATAATTAGGAGGAAATTTATAACATATTCATCTCTTATTTTAAATATTTATTCACTGCAGGTACAACTAAAGAGTCTAGCCTATTGCAATCCATTCCTAAACTGGTGAATCAGAAGATGATTGCAACTTCAGAAGAATTTCCAGAGGTTGAAGGCTATTAAAAAGATAAATTCAAATAGCTTAGCTGGATCAGATAGCTATAATGAATTCTTTTATGAGTCCTGCTAGGATATAATCAAAGGTTATTTCATAACGCCAGTGCAATCATTCTTCCTTGCTGTAGAAATTCCCAAATCTGGGACCTCAACCCTAATTTGTCTGATCCATAAGGTTCATAGACATAATTTCTGCAAAAAATTTAGGCATATTAACCTATGTAACGTTGTATATAAGGTGATCTTAAAGATTATTTTTTCTATACAATCATCCTAAAATCCAATCCAATCATCTTATTTGAACTGCACACATATGTATTATTCAATCCTATCATTTTCGGACCTGTGCAAAATCAATTAATATTTGGGTGTTTCTTATTTGAGATTCTTATATTAAACTCAAATCCAGTCGAAATAGAACCTGTCCCACTGTCAATGTAAATAATTTTTTTAACTCACTTGATTTAAACTCAAATCCAGTCGAAATAGACCCTCTCAACATGTCATATGTGTCCCATGTCATATGTGTCCCGGTAAAGATATTAGAATGGCAGAATAGGTGTCTCGACAACGGAAATATTATTTTTTAAATCACTTGTTTCCATAGGAAATGTTTTACCATTACTTTTTGCATCTATCACATTGTAAATTTTATGATGAAATTGACACAAATTCATACAAAGATGATGAAATACCTGATATGTAATCAACTTTATAGTACCGCAACTGTCCTCCAGAAAAAACCTACAAGAGATACACACTGAAAATAAATAAACTGAATCGAAAAAATTTAAAACAATTCAACATTTTCCCCAAAAAAATGGAAAATATAATTTATGTATTTATTAAAATTACACTTACATCACTAAGTTTTTGCACAATAAATTTTCGTGACTAAAAAAAAAAAAAAATATGCCAATGTAAAATATAATTTATGTATTTATTAAAATTACACTTACATCACTAAGTTTTTGCACAATAAATTTTCGTGACTAAAAAAAAATAAAAAAAAAATATGCCAATGTAAAAATTAGGAAATCCAATAATTTTGATGCCTTACAATTACACACAAAAAATTCTTGTAATATACCGTATGTATCATAAATGTTAGATAAATGAAATTTTTTGCAATTTCACTTTGCTTAAACAACAAATCCCCTCCTTTATAGTAGTAGAAATTAAATCGTAGATGTTAAAAATTCTGTAAAATAGATGTCGATTAAAACCATGGAAAATAGCATACAACCAAAAATTATAGAGGGAAGTAGTAGAACTCACCTTTTCGGGCAAGAAGAATCGAAACCACGATGACATTTGAATCAAATAGACGTAGCTTATATACGAACAAGATACATTCGAACTCCTGATGATTGTTGAGGTTTCCGATTCCATTCAAGGGTATGAATGAATGTAGAAAATAAATTAATAGATAGAAGGGATGAATGTGGAGTATGAAGGAGCTCTCATTAATTTCGGATAGCCAACCGAGTTGGGAGTGTTTTGGAGAGAACGATTCGGTGTATAAGGAGTTATCAGGGGATAGGTTTCTTTCAATGAGAGGGTATCAGGGGGTAGGACAGGTACTTTAAAAATAAAGAGGATATTTTAGAGATTTTATACTTAAACAACAAGTCCCCTTCTTTATAGTAGTAGAGATAGAGATAGAGATAGAGATAGAGATAGAGATTATTGAATCTAAAATGATTAATGGTGTTTGTTATTAATATATTGGACGCTGACACCGCTTTGTGACAGCGTGTAAGCGAGAGAGAGTAGGCAAAACTCAACCTTATAAATGTGAGGAGTCACCGAAGGCGGTAATTATTGACTAAATACTTGTTATGGCAGTGAGAATGAGCCTTCTCTAGTACGCTCCTCGTGGGTCGGTCAATCGTTGCTGCTCATGTTCATTCATCCTTTTCCTTCTCTTTTTATTGGTACCACACGATTTTGTCTAATGTGTGCAGCTGGGCACTTTTCTTCCTTTTAACTTTTTCTGTTGAAAGGTTCCTTTTAACTTGTATTAGCTGTGGAGGTGGCTCGTTGGGTAAGAAATTGGACCGAGTTAGGTCTTATTTTTGTGAAATAAATGAAAGGAATCCAAGTTAAAGACGGTTCTGTTGTACTTGTAGCCTTTTAAGATCCCCTTTACTCTTTTGCACCACCGGACGGATCCACCCCCTGTTGTTGAAAATGTGGTGGCACAACATCGGAACATGGGTTATATTTTATCTGGTGATCTCTCCCACTTTCTTCACCTCATCGATGTCCTCCCAACTCAATCCCCACTCCGCAGCTAAGAAGAGGCGCTTGACCCACAAAGTTCGCAAGATGTAAGTCCAAATTTCCTACCCTATATTTTCTCACCTAACAAAACACGAATTCAATGTATTTCTATAAATTAAGACAACGCTCAAGATTCACTTTAGTTCACCACAATATGGTTCTTTCCAAAGATGGAAAGAGGACCCTTAATAATTTATAATAGAGCTCAGGAACTATACAACATAATTAATAATAAAAGTGAACATTAAGGCCCTCTTTAGTTTTCGGAAAATTATTTTCCATTTTTTATTCTCCATTCTAATTTTCATTTTCCATAAAAAAAAATAGAAAATTAGAAAATTCGTTCATTTGGTAGAGATAAATTATTGGTTTTTAAAATGTAATTTATAGAAAGTTTGCATGTGAAATATAATTTAGGGTTATAGTATAATTACAAAAAAAAAATCAGAGTTCAAATGTAATTTACAAAAAGTCAAGGGACCAAAATATAATTTATATAAATTTCAGAGGCAAATATGTAATTCTAAACAATTTCAATTTCAAAAATGTAATTTATAGAAAATTGAGAGAATAAAATGTAATTTACCAAAAGGTTAAGGGTCTAAATATAAGTTATTGAAAGTTTTTGGGACTTCTGAAAATTGTGGAAAACATGACAAAGATTTTTTCCAATTTCATAGAAAAGTGGAAAATTTGGAAAACTCTTTTCCAATATTCTAATTTGGAAAAATATCAAACTTGAACACATTTTCTAATTTTCTATTTTCTATTTTCATGGAAAAATAAGTTTGTTTTCCCCACCTAAACATGGCCTAAATTTCTTTCTTCTTAGAACCACCAAAGTGAGCCGAAAGAATATGCTTGAAGCACTTATCAACATATCTTGGTATATATCTGTATTCAAATGTCTGTGCAAACTGGAAAAGAGAAACAATATAAATGCCTCTCTTTCTTTAGTGATGAGCATAGGGAGGAGTATGCTGTTGAATTAAAGTATTTTTTCTTCTTCAGGTTTTACCATGCATATGACAACTACATGGCGTATGCATTTCCGGTCAGGCCATTCTTCGTAACGTTTCTTTTTGAGTGGTATATTCGTTCATTCTTATTCATCTAATAAAATAAATATACATTTTCAGCATGATGAGCTCAAACCTCTGACCAAAACTTTCACCGACTCTCTTAGCGAGCTTGGGAATTTGAAGGTGATTATTTATTCTTGCATGAGAACTTCTGCGATAATTATTTTGGTGCGTAACTCAACTGTCTGTTTTGTCAAAATTGTAGCTCGAACATCTACCACAACAGTATAATGGATCAGCCCTTACACTTATTGAATCATTGTCCAGGTATGATAACTTTTAGGACAAGGTTAAATTAATAAGGATGTAGTTTTCTCTTTTCAGCTTTTTGGCCTATTGTGTTACAAGCACTTATTATTGGCTCCCTCTTTTTTTAGCCTCGTTATCCTGGGAAACTATACAGAATTTGAAAAGGCAGTTCGGTGGCTCTCTGTAAATCTAACATTCGATGTTGATGCAAGGATAAATCTTTTTGAGGTATACAACTCTATAATTTCTTTTACGCTCCTGGATATAGTTTATATCTTTATTACAAAACTTTATTAGTTTCACTTCAACTTTCTTATTACCAAGTAGAAAATGCGCTAACTGCAGTTGTTACTTAGTTTTCTAGCTTCATTAAGGAGTGATATTTATTGTGGGCCAGGTTGCATTTAAGTGCTTTAATGGTGTTTCCCCCCTTGATCGCTATTGTGTAGTGCAACATAAGAGTTCTTGGAGGACTTGTTTCTGCTCATATTCTTGCAACTGATTCTACAAACAGGTTGCTTCAAGGGATTTACACGAACGAGCTTCTTATTCTGGCTGAAGATTTGGGGCAACGGTTTTTACCTGCTTTTGATACCCCCACTGGATTACCTTTTGCTTGGATTAACTTAAAGGTATTTGCTAACTAATAGACCGGGATATCATTTAATTTTATGATTGTCTACCATTAAGGCATTCATCCTTGTAAGATAAGCTTATATCAAATCTTTGAACCATGAAATGATGTTGAACCATAGAATCACGATTAATATGTTTCATCATGGTAGTGGCAGTGGGCATGATTACGCGGAAGATGATGCAGATTTTAGCTATTAAAATAATTTGGATTGGTGACACTAGTTATATTGAAATAGCTATCTCAATCAAATTACATCAATATGCACATTGCCCTTGATGAGTGTAGCTCTCATGGCTCTGCGAACAGACAAATTAGTGCGGCTTCGCAGCAACACCAGAGAGATTTTCTAAATAAACTAGAAATTGAATTCCCTTAAAGAGGGGAAGCCCTCTCTAGGAAAAGTCAATTCAATTATATAGTCTGTATTTATGTGCATGAGATCAATTATATTATGAGACGTCATAGATAAAAAATAACATTCATACGACAGGCCCACTTGACTGCGAGGATGGGTGAGCTAGCACAACTCCGCAGTCACATGAGATATGACCGCATTAACACAATAAAATTAAAGGACCTTTGAGAAATAGGTGGCCCCGGTGGTATAAGCAACATAATGTCTCACGTATTAATAATATTGAAAGCTATAACATGCTTCTAAGCAAAGAACTTTAGTGGATATGTATTCTGAGTGGTTGCAGCATATTGTTAGTATTTATAGAATACTCCCTGACTGCAGGGTGGACAAAGTTGTTCGGCCTAGTTGTCATGTAATATACAGAAAAAAATAGATTTGAAACTTTTGAATAAATAGTAAGTCCATTCTCAAATAGTCATTTGCGGTGTACATGCAATTAATATAAAGAGGAAGCTCCTAGTAATAAATGTATCCACCCCAAACCACCCACAATAAAAGAGTGGGTTGCACTTCTTTTTTTCACGGTTTGTACATGGGTGGCCAGTAAATATTAGCGGGTTTATAGGGTTTACAGAGCTCACCCACTGTAATCCCCTTCTAGTTTCAAACCACAGAAGATGCAGTTAGGAGAGCAAGGTTCAAAGTTCAACCCGCCAAACTGGTCCTGAATCCAGTCTCCACTCGCGTCTAACCTGACCAGATTTAACCCAACTCGCCCAAATCCACCTGATTTCTGGGTCTACATGGTAAGAACGTGTAAGGGGTTGTTCAGGTTGAGCACATTGGAATTTTTTGGTTTGGTGGAGTAAATGTTGATGCCGAAATTTGCAACACTTGTGTTATATGACTGAAGGAGGCAGATCTTATGGAGGAAGAGAAAGCAGCTCCTACGGAAGGGGAAAAAGAAACCCCCAGAGAGGGATATGATAATAAGTGACATGTATGATTGAAAATGTATTGCACAAAGTCTTTCTTGTAAATGAGTGGTAAACAGATATACACAGGCAAAGGGAGACATAAGGCCTAGCTATTACACTAAGAAGATGGTGACATATGTGAGTGACCCCTGTCCCAATTTTTTTTTAATTTCTTTATGCAAGAATAGAGGAAGCTAGCTAGTGACGCTGAGGCACAAAGGTGTGTTGCGGAATAAGGGGATCCGTTTAAGGGATTTCGCAAAACAAGGAATACGCGCTGAACTAGGGGTCACACATGACAAAGGACTGATTGCGGAACAAGGGTGTAACAACCCGTCCTTTTGGAGACAATTAAATTCCATTATTAAGTATAAATTGGAATTTGGAGATTTTCCCTAAATAGTGATTTTTGGGATTTTCGAGGATTAGATGATTTTCGATGGATATTACATTTACTTTCGGTGATAAGTAAATGAATTGGAGTATTTTAATAATATGTCGCTGCTGGGTAAAGCGACATAAGATAATATTTTAATGGGAATACCGCATTTAATTATTTATGGGTTAGAATAGTGAGTTGCGGTCAAGTACCTCGGATGGGAATTTCGACTGCGCCATGAGTCTTGGAATGGCCGAGATAGTTGGAAAAGAGTGTCCAATTGTCGAAAATGAGTATCGGGGAATTTTGGAGTTAAATAGGCTCGTAATTGAGTAAACGAGTCGTTTTTGGGTTTTAAGGGTTAAAACCCTTTTCTCCTTATAAAAGGAGGAAGAGAGGGAGAAAAAGAGAAAGAAAGAAGAGAAAAGAGAGAGAGGAGGAAGAAAAGAGGAGAAAAGGGGGAGATTCTGGCCAGCCTCCGCGGGATTCGGCTCGAGGACGTCGGATTTTATCCACGAGGCAAGTGTTAACTTGCTTTATTTCTTTTTTGCATAAATATCTCATACCGTAGTTTGGTATAATCAAACCCTAAAGATTTTGGGTTGGGTTTTCGTGGATAAAACGGGTTTTTGGGAGATAAAACAAATAAACCCCTAAAATTGATTAATTGGAGAAACTTAGGTTTTAATTGAAATAAATTGGTGGTTTAGGGTTCTAGGATGTTTAGAACCCTTAATATATGGGTATTTGTAGTTGGTTGAGGTTGTAGGACGTTGGGTGAGGCGACAAAAGCTTGGGAGAAGCTTTAATGGCTGAAACCGTCTCGGAGAAGATGATGAATAGTATAGGCAGCGTGCTTGCCGAATCGATTCGGCCTAGAGGCGAATCGATTCTGCTCTTAGTCAAATAATAAAAATTGTAGATTTTTTCGACGCGGTCGAGTGGGCGCCGACCGCGTATTTTTCTGTTTTTTTTGGATTTATAGTGATTTTTCTACGGAAAGCTGTCCGAGATCGAAATCATTAGTTATAAGTTATTGGAGATAAATATTAGGGGTTCTCAAAAGGATTGTTAGGACCTCTAAAGAATTTGAGGAGATATTAAAACTTTGGGCTTGTAGGAATAAATCCAAGTTAGGATTTAAATGGAGATTGGATTGAATTTTGGGTATTTTTGAGATTGAAAAATTGCCCTAAGAGTGCCCCTCGAACAGGCCGAATCGATTCGGGTCTAGGCCGAATCGATTCGCCTAAGGGGATTTGTGATTCTGCAGTGGGCCGAATCGATTCGGATTTAGACCGAATCGATTCGCCATTAAAGACCTGTTTGTAGAACACTTTCCGAATCGATTCGGATTGGGGGCCGAATCGATTCGCCCACCCGAATCGATTCGCTATTGGGGCGAATCGATTCGCTTTGGTCAGAATTGCTAGTTTTCTCCCCTTAAGAGTATGGGGAGTTAAAATACAATTTGGGATTTTTATGGGAAAATCCTAGGAGGTGATTAGGATAATTTGGGAATATAGACATATATATTCGCTTAGTGTGGAGTGTTGTAATAGGAGATATCCAATAAATCCTTAGATGGGATTTTGGTATGTATTGATTATCAAAGTAGGAAAATACTTTGGCTTTAATATCATACTTATATGAATGCATGATTATGATTCCTTGAGGGAACCTTTGGGATATTTGGTCATCGTTAGATGGTTTGGCAAATATGGCCATATATATATATTCGAGGATGAATATATGGTATATGTATATATATATATACTAGGTGATTAAAGTATATATATATGATATGATGTAAATGATTTTGAAAATGTAAATATGAATATTTTCAAAATAAAAAGACAAATGATTTTCATAAATAATAATTTATGGTTACACACCTCCCTAAATCGCTATCATAAGGGAAGTTGCGTGCGTATGGTGATCCCCCTGGCTAATGAATGCAGGGTGGATATAGTCCTAGGCCATATGGCGATTATATTTTACTACGCTGGTTAGGAGATCCGGATGGAAGAAGGGAAGTGGAAGCATATGATATGGTAAAAGCATTTTTATGATAATAAAAATGGCTTTTAATTACATTTCCTGGATATGAGAAGGGAAATGGGTTGTTTTAAAATGGAAAAGCATTTTTATGATAATAAAATTGGCTTTTAAAAAAAGTTATATGTTATGTTAAAGCAATTCATAATAATGAATTGGCTTTTATATACATTTCCTGGAAATAAGAAAGGAAATGGAAAGTTTTGAGAAAAATGAAAAGTATTGATAAATACTTGGTATATAAATTCTCATTCCGGGAGATAGATCCGGATGTATATTGAAAAAATGAATATATATATATATATATATATATATATATATGGGTAAATTGGGTGCTGAGGGTCTAATGGATCCCGATGATCGACCTTGCCGCATAGTAGTGTATCGGGGGGGGTTCCTTGTTTGGATTTCGCTTTGCGAGACACCCCACGCACGAACATGGCATAGTGTTGAGACTGGGGTGAAGTTTAGCACTTAGTACTTGGACTATCTAGGGTTGATAGTGGTTGGGTGATAGACTAGTTTAGCAGGGTAGCTTGACTAGGATGTTTAGAGGGATGCGCTAGGAGTGCACTGTTAGTGGAGAGGTGAGGGGTATCTCATGGGAGTGCGATACCAAATTTAAATATGAGATAAAATCTTTTTCTAAAAAAAACAAGGCATTTATGCACTTGCTAAATATTTTCAAAAATCGGGCTCTGACCCGTTTATCTACTTTTCCTCTCTTGCTATATATATATATATATATATATATATATATATATATGACACAGGGACGCCTGGATGGCACTTCCTTCGAGTCAGACGTCAGCTGCAGCAGCTATGGATGCGTGCAGGTTCTCGATAGACGCTTCTATCTTTGTACTTTAGATAGGAGGTACTGTATAAACATTCGGGTTAATGGCCCAATTGCATTTATTTATTCTTTTAGCATCATTCGATATGGTTGTATATTTTGACAGAGTGTTCGGTTATTTTATTTCATTTCAGTTTCATTTACGCAAAACTATGTGGATGTTTTAATTATCTTCGCTTAAAAAGAGTAGTTAAGTAAAATTTTGACACCGGCCTAATAGGTTATTAGTAATTAATTGGATTTTCGACAGTGATGCTAAGAATGATCCATATGAGACTCCTGTCATAATTTGATATAGGAGTGATCGTCCGGTATTTTATTAGGCGGGGTGTCACAAAAGGGTTGTGCGACGGTGCGAGGTAATTAACCCTGTGACACCAAAACTTGCTAGCCTGTTTCGTTTCCCAGCAAACCTCGTACTCCTCAAGGATCCCCCAGAAATACATGAAAATCTCATGGTGAGCGGTTGCTGGAAAGACCTGCTACAGTGGGCAAGGGGCTCAGACAAGAACCTTATTTACACATCTCAAAAATAATTGACAAGATATCTTTGGGGGTGTAAATACACGACTGTTGGAGTTCACTCCAAATGCCTGGAATTTGTACCATATTCAAGATGCCGTTGTTTTTGTTAAGTTACCTTGGCCAACAATGTATATCATGTTCTAACACTCCCCGACTCCTCTCTCACATGGATGGACAACCTAAGGTCATCTTGTGCACAAACCACAACAACAGAGTGCGTACTGCACAATCACAAATGGGGAACCAAAAGCAAGCTGGGAAGGCACCTAAGCTCTGATTCTAAGTTACCATCTTACCGTAAATCTTAAGCTGTTAGGTAGTGGGCCAATCTTGTATATCATGCTCTATAAGTTTCAATGAAGTAATGAACCACTCTGACATGCATCATTGTTATTGTATGTAAATATGTCCTATTTATTAAAGGATTTAACCATATGATGAAGGCGTATTATTCAATCTGTGCTTTAAATTTATTAGTACATTGATTGTAATAAATGAAACTTGAAACTAAGTAATTTGCGTGCTAACATTTAGGTTTAGGAGTTTTTAGTTAGCATTCTTGAGCTTACTTTGTTCTAGAACCAATGCAGTCATGGTTCAAAGCCTCGGCCGAGTCAACTCGGACTTGGCTGAGTTGATTCAGTCTCGCAAGGGTGCGATACGATACCGAGAGACGAATCAATAAATTTCAAGATTCATGACAGAATTGCTTCATATCGCCGAGATATCGGCTCTATGGTATTGTATCGCCGATTTGTCGGCCGATACAACCGAGATTGGCCAATCTCACGCGAGATGAGTGATAATGAAGTAAAAAAAACTGAATGAAAAAATCTGAATAGAGTCGGATTTGTTGCTGCTTGATTTTCGAATCCAAACCTTTCATTCCTTAGTCTTTCTGAAACTGAGAGAAGTTGCAACCTTCAAAGAACCGGAACCTTCCTTCTTTGACCCTTCTTCTTTCATTCTGCGCAGTTAGGGCTTTCAGTTCTTTGTGGGGTCGCAGCTAGGGTTTGTATCTCCTTGTGTTGTAGTTTGTTTGCGGGGTTTTATGTGGGATCGTGATCGGCTCGTTTTTTAATTTGTATTGGGGTTGACCTTTTTGACCCTTACTTGTACATATTAGTCTTTAGTTTTTAATATTATGCAATATAATATATAGGACTTATTAGCCATTTTTCAGCTGTTAGAAAAGAATATTCTCAGTTTGTTACAATATCTAAAGTAATAATTTTAGTTAATATTCAGTTCGTTACAAAATATTCAGTTAGTTAACAAAAATTTCAGTTTAGTTAAAGTAATATTTAATTTGTTGTACAAAAATTTAATAATATGAAATAATGTTCTACAAATCTTAAATTTTAGTAATAGTTTTTTAGTTGCTATAAAAATATCTTTTTGTTTCTTAGAAAAGAGGTGATTTTTGGTAATATGAAATAATGTCGTAGAAAATATCTTGCGTTTAAAAAAAAATTAGCAATATGAATTTGGGTTTATGATTTTCTAAAATATATTATTTTTTTCTTAAAATATATAACTATTTACTTAAATATATTAAAATTGCATTAAATAATTTACTTAAATACATTATAAGAATTGTATCATTTTAACTTATTCTATAAATTGTAATTTCTAAATTTGTCTTGAAGTAACTTTTTTCTGAAGTTTTATGCATCATTACATTAGATTGTTTTGATAACTCACTGTTGAATTATATTATGTTTTGTACAAAATTCCTAAAATTCTTATGTTTTGTGCAAATAGTATTTAAAAAGTGCAACTGTTTTGGTAAGAAAAAAGTGAAATGTTTTGTAAAAAGTTTTAAAAAAAGGCTGTAAAAAATTGATTGTAAAAAAATTTAAAAAATGGTTGTGAAAAAAGTGTAGTGTTTTGTCAAAAAATAATATTTGTATCCTCTTTGTAAAAAGAATAACATACTAAAAAAGAGACATTTGTATCCTCTTTGGAAAAATGTAACATACTGAAAAAATAACATTTGTATCCTCTTACTAAAAATATTATGTTTGTATCCTCTTTATATAAAAAAAAAACATTTCTATCATCTTACTAAAAAAATAGCATTTGTTCTCTTTGTAAAAAAAGTAAAAAATAACATTTGTATCCTCTGTGCAAAAAACATTGATTTATTATGGAATGTTGAACCTGACAAGTTCGCAACGCGTCAATATAATCAATTTTATAATGCTATACATATTAAAGGATAGTTTGAACTTATCTGATTGGTCCACATTATTAATCTTATTTTTTAAGAATTTCCTATATTTTTTTCGGAATTTTTTGAGCTCTCTAAATAGCGTATCTTTGCTTATCGCCCGATACTGCGACCGAGTTGAAGTCGGGTATACGATACGGGGACCGAGACCGAGACCGAGAACCATGGTTGTAATTGATCATGCTTTTTATTTACTTCACTTCAAGGAACCTATAAGAAAGACGATGGACGTGATATTTAAAAAAAGAGAGGATAAAACTCTATCACTGTGACAGCAAAAGAAATGGACAGTCAGAAGAACCATGTGTAACTATGCCTTTCAAGGGAAAAAATAAGCTTATTATAAACGTTTTGCAAAAAAAATTGTTTATTATTATATGGTCAAAAAATGAGTAACACCTGGCTGCTGAAATTATTCAGGGGCTACAAAATGACTTCAGTTCTTGCAACAGGCTTTGTATCATGCAAGTTGACTGGTGTATGGTTGTTGATTTAATCTAATGCCTTCTACAAGAAGACATTGGTGTGTGTGGGGGGTGTACATGTGTTAATTACTTATTGGGGATTTTAAAGATTTAAATTTGGGAAATGTTGGAGTTAATTGTTATTTGAATTTTATATTGCATTCCTTTTGATTTTCCTATTTAATAAAAGTCTCATATGATAAGGGAACTTTTTCTGTCAAAGAAGATAAAAGAAGCAATAGAAACTGGAAAATTATCTTTAGAAATAACTCTTGCTCTTGCCAAATAAAATGAGTTTCATACTTCTTTAAAATGACATCACATAAGTAATTGCTACCCAATCTGGTGCTTTTTATGTATGCGTCCCGTAGTCTGAAATCTGCCTTGCTGCAAGGCTGAAGATAAAAGAAAATGTCACAAGAGCTAACAGGCAAACTAATATCGCTTTTTGAGACTGAAAGATGGCTAGAATTATGGAAGTTTGGGTCATAATGTGAATACTCGAAAATAATTTTTCTTTGAACACTAGTGGGGCAGAAAAACTCCCAAGAACAAGAACCATCAAGATTGTAAAATATGATTGATTCATTTAGAGCTCCAGAGGATATTTATGCTATTGTTTTCTCGTGTTTATCTTGCCTCCAAAGATACAAGGCATTCTTTTTTATCAATTTACTTTTTCGTTTTCAAATAACGTGGATATATGTTTCCTTTGCTGATTTTAAATGTAAAAAAGATTTACAATACCACACGAATGCGATATTTCCATGCAGCATGGCGTGATAGAGAGTGAGACAACTGAAACAAGCACGTCTGGGTGTGGTGAGGAGCATTTCTTTGGCAGTTTAAAGTGAACCCGTTGAAGAATGAAATATCCTTAAATTGGCTGATTTTTCTATTTGCGGATTCAGGTTCACTTATTCTTGAAATGGGAGCATTGTCACGATTAACCGGTGACCCCAGATTTGAATCTGTAGCTTTGCGTGCTCTTCGTAAGTTATGGAGCATGAGGAGTTCTTTGAATCTTCTAGGAACTACACTAGATGTAGTAACTGGGGAGTGGATTGAGTACTCATCGGGAATTGGGGCTGGTATGTTATTCTTGGATTTCTTCTCCTTCACTTTTTGTTTTCGTAAGTAGTGTTCTTCATGACATTGCAAGCGATTCGATGTTATTGTGATTCCAAATTAACTTGATGCACTTCACGCTGATACAATTATGAAGAAGATGTTGAAGTGCCTGAAGTTATTTTTAATTTTAGCATCATCTTGTAAAAATACTCCATTTTCCAATTAAAGTTGAAAATTTGGAATGCCCTGTCACTTACTGCATAGCTTGATAGGAATCCTTTTTATTCTCCATATCTCATGTTTTGTGGTGCTGGAATTATTGTGTATATTTTAGGGGTTGATTCTTTCTACGAGTATCTAATCAAAGCCCACATTCTATTTGGAAGGGATGAATTTTGGAAGATGTTTCAGTCGGCTTATCTTGCTGTGCAGAAACATTTTAGACATGGCCCATGGTATTGACTGCTTATATATGGTTTATAGATTTTTACTGTGTTTTCGATTAATTTCTTTGGTGGTTGTCGTTTGGTATAACCTCCTCCCCTGGTTTCGGGAAATGTTGAGCTTTTTTTCTGAAAATCTGTTTCTCTTAATTGAAAACACAGGTACCATGAAGCTGATATAAGGACAGGAAGAGCAACTTATTGGCAACTTACAAGCCTTCAAGCATTTTGGCCTGGTTTACAGGTGAGTAACTGAAGACTGGTATATACCTTAATATTAAGAGGAATATGGAGCAATTTCTGATGATTATTATGTTGATTAGGTTCTTGTTGGGGATATTGCAGCTGCTAATTCATCGCACCGTGAGTTTTATTATGTGTGGGAGAAATTTGGAGTACTACCAGAAAGGTATCATGAATTGCAGTCCCATCTAATTTTCTTATATATATAACCACTGATGGCTTAGTTTGTTTCCTTCTAGACTTACAAGTAGGTATAACAATCTAATGCTTGAATATATAGGTATTTACTGGATCATCAGATGCTGCATCCAACAGAGAGATATTATCCTTTGCGCCCTGAATTGGCAGAGTCCACATTTTACCTATATCAAGCGACAAAAGGTCTGCTACTATTCTTTTTCAACTGTTTAATTCTTTGTTTTCTGTAAAAGCATAATTTTTCCCAGTTTCTGACCAGGAAAGTAAAAACAGGTTTTACACCTACTACACTAGTTTCCTTCTTATTAGCGATCCAGCATTGGATTTCTAAATAGCATCACTCTAACAATCATGACATAAAGAAGGGAAAAAAATAGAAAAGGGGGGGTGGGGTGATGGGTAATGATTTAGAGGCTATTGTCAACTAACTTTGGTAGACTGGAATCAGTTACTTGTTGATGTGGGAATCACAAACGGAATTGGAGAGAACTGGGTTTTGATTTTGTTTCTTTATTTAGTTTGAGATACGCCTTTATAGTTGAGGCTAATGTATTGAGAGTTACAGATTCGAATGAATTGAGATTATTGAATAAATGCTTGTGAGCTTCTGCAATCCTCCTTTAATTTTCTTTCTACAATTTTCCTTCTTTTATTCTGCATCTCTTATACCTCAAAATGTATGGCTGTCAACTTGACATATATGATAAACTGATCCATTTCAGTAATTTGAGAAAAAAAATGCACGAGAACGGCGGATAAAGATGGATAGAATATGAAAGGAAATGACTCGGTTTGAAGAAGGGATGTGAAACCTCATGATAACCGCTGAAAGGCTTTAACCTTATTTGAAAGGAACAGAGAGAGAGACCGCTTCCCCCCCTCCCCAGCCCAACCCCCAAATTTCTTTTCTGGACACGCGACTCCATTTCGAAGGAACAAACTGTTAACGTAATTAATACTTGAGTTTTGAAAAATAGAATTAAGGTATCATTATAGATAGATTTTCTCTCCTCATATAAAAAAAGATTCGAGCTGTCAAAAAGACAATTTTTACTATGGTTGACTTTCCATTTCAGCCCTTGATTGGTTAACCCAACAAAACCAAACTGAGTATATCTGTAATCCTATGATCCATAATCACCGTACTGATATTGGTAAATCGTATTCTGTAATCAAGATTCGTTCGCAATGATTCCAAAGAGTTTATCCTCTATGTTTACTTCTCTCTATGCTAGACCCTTTTGCATACAATAGATCAAATGCTAGACAAAGTTGCACTCCTCACGCAACATTATGTTCATCCATGGTTTAAGGTAATGATATCGGTCTATGATTCGGTTGCTTAAATGTTAACTCTGTCTTGGTATTGGGTGATAAGCAGCAATATACTATTTAGAGAACTCAAATTTTGTGGGAAAAATAATATAGAATTTTAGAACAATAATAGTAATAATATTGCACAATTAGACAAGTACAAAACCATTCTTCAATATGCATAACATTGTCTGAATTGCTTAATTTGACATAATAGTTCAATATTAAGTAGGCAAATCAATTTGATTAGACACAAAACTTCATAAAATTTACATGAACTTCATAAGCAAAACAATATAATATTATTGCTGATTATTAGTTAAGTAAATAATGATAATTGACATATTTTCAGTGAATAATGATGCATTTTTAGATATATTTTAAGTTGGTAAAGATTGATTGTAAGGTGATTTAAATAATGATACATATTAATAAAAAGTAATGAAATACAAAAGAGGGTTAAATAAGAAAGATATTTGTCGTAATACTAAAAGAAAAAAGAGAGAGATTCAACCAAAGCCAACAAGACCTAGTCGCTGACAATGATACGTCATCACCCCTGCTCCGAATTGAAGGAGACCACTCCGAACTGAAAAAACATTAAAACTCAACTCAACTCACAACACGGGATCGGAATCGGATTAGTAACCTTCGATACTCAACTTGGTCGATACATTATTTAGAAGATTAATTTCACATATTGTAAAATAGAAGGTATATTGTTTAGTTTTTTTTTAAACTTAACCCCCATTTCTTAATGCCTTATTTGACTTAACCACCACGTTCTTAATTTCTTTGACATAAACCCCAATTTTTTGACACTTCTCATTATAAATTCCTTATTTTATAATTAGACTTATCCCCTTCATGTATTTTAACGACTTAAATGCCCTTCCCATCTCATCTTATTCTCCAAATCAAAACCCTAATCTTTAAATAAACTCAGCCAAATTTCTGCCCATCTTCACCCCTCACAATTTCTGCACTCATTCACATCCACAACCCCAATCTCCTAACACTTTTGAACCGCAACACCTAGCAGATACTCAATTGAATTCAAAACCCGGCACCACTAAACATCTGTTCCCCTGCACCACCAAGAGCACTGTCGGAACCACAACCAACAGTCACCTGCACAACCAACAACCACCTGTACAAGCCCATTTATACATGAATAAGGGTTTATTCCACCAAATAATCGATTCATCCAAAATCAACACATATGCACATAAAAACAACGCTTAACAAACTACAAACAACATAATTTCTTGATTTTTAGCACCGATAACGGCCCTGTGATCTCGCCAATCAAAACCCGTTGGAAGATCATTCATCGGAAGAATCGGCGTCTTGCGAGCATCCGTCGGAAGCATCAGCGGCTTCGAACCTAAAAAGCTTCTCCAAAATTCCGCCCGAGATAAATCGGAGAATTTAGTGACACTGTATTTGGCGGCTGGATTGAGAATCTGGTGGCGCTTTGCACGGATCAGGGTTGCCAAGAATACGGAAAACCTGTAATCATGCTCCTCCTGTGTGGCGTCCGTTGTGGCATACTTGTTTTTGAAGAGAGAGAAATGGTGATCACCAAGAACGAACATGGTCGGAAATGGTGGTGATCACCAAAAACCCATTTATACATGAATACGGGTTTATTTGAAGATTAGGTTTCGATTGGGAAAGAAGATAAATGAGAAGGGCATTTAAGTCATAAAAATGTATGAGGGTTAAGTCTAATTAGAAAAATAAAGGAAACTTTTAACGGAAAGGCGACGGTGCCAAAAATTTGGGGGTTATGTCAAAGGGATTAAGAAAGTGGGGGGTTAAGTCAAAATAAAGCATTAAGAAGTGGGAGTTAAGTCAAAATAACCCTATTTTTTATTGCTATCATCGGGACAAAAAAGTTTTGATGTTATTTTTTAGATCTTATGGCTCTGCTCATGAGTGCAATAGGGTTTACGTTTATATATTATATGCAAATGTATGTCTCGTAGTAATTTACTTGCATCACCAACTGTTGTACTATGCAATTTTTTACAGCTTTTGAATTTTTGCGTCTCATTGTTATCAGATCCATGGTACATAGAAGTTGGTGAATCCATTGTAAATTCTCTTAATTTATACACCAAAGTGGAGGGCGGGTTTGCAAGCATTAGAGATGTGACAACTATGCAATTAGAAGATCACCAACATAGTTTCTTCCTCGCTGAAACGTGAGAATTCTGTGTACTTGTTTATGTAAAATATGTTGAATCCTTTTATCCAACTACCATGCTTAACATTCATTACATTTATGTCTGGAATTTACGCCATTACGACGAAAATATTTTTTAATTATATGATTTGTTGAGTTGGTAATCTGAAGTAATATCTTGTGTTGGCTCCTCTAGGTGCAAGTATCTATATCTCCTCTTTGATGATTCCTTCTTGGTGGGTAAGAATTATATATTCACAACTGAAGGTCACCCTCTTCCAGTTTTAAGTGCTTGGCACGAGAGGCTACCGGAGACGTACAATCCAAGCAACTGGACTTCCTTTGAGGTGTTGATTTTTACCTTTGCTGTTGCACATATGAATCCTCCCACTCCCTCGTGCTTTATCAAGAATATTTGTGATCATTCTTTTTCTCTTGCCATGCTTTATATTTCGGGCCTCTTTTATTATAGGATTAACCTTTTTTTTTGATAAAGAATTATAGGATATACTTTTCCAAAGATGCTTTTGCTTTTGGTTGCCAATAGTGAAGTTGCAATGAACATTTTGATCAATGATTAAAGCTATGAAGCACGAACACTGTCGGAGGTCTTGTATTAGACACGACAAAGACACATTGGCTCAACAAATCTTTAAGACACAACACAACAGAGATGCAACGAGAAAAGAGATATTCTTCTAACTTTATATACACATTTCCATCTATTTCGTGTGATAGCCCGCCTATTCTAATACCGGGTGGCTAATCCTCTACTAAATATGGTTCATTCTTAGCATCACTGTCGCAATGATAATAATAATATAAATAATACGAATAAAACCGTACAATTGAAAATGAAAGAATAACCCTCATGCATCAATAGATAAAAAGAGTGAACCGAATAAACCATCGGTAACCAAATAAAACATCCACAGTAACTGAATAAATAAACTGAGTACTGAAATATAAATGTCTGACACTAATATAAATGTCTATCCATATACGGGTAACACGCCCAAAATTAAAACTGAAATGACAGATCCTATCTAGATCAAATAGACTGAGGCGTCTAAACAAAGATGTAGCGTTCACAGCTACTGCATGACAAGAATGTATCTATCCTTGCGGTCCCGACTGCTGTTGCTGCACACCTGGAGTATAAAAAGAAAGAAAAGCAAGGAAAGACAAAAGCCTGCTGATCAAAGCCCGTAAAGTAGAAATTATTTTGCAAGTAGATAATTGTTTTAAATCGATTAAAACACTAGTGTATTACATTCATAATTAACCGGTTGCAGAGGCGGAGCCAGGATTTTTTGGGGCGTGGGGCACTTTTTTTTTCCAGCAATATTAACTATTAAAATATATAAATATTTAACACATGTCATTTCATTACAAAAAAAAAAAGATATTTAACTAATGATTTCATTCCACAAAAATAAACAAATTCCTAAATTTCAATTTATAATTGCCCCCTACGAGATCTCATTTTTTGGAAACGATCCATAATGACATCATTGCTGACATTGTCGAAAACATCTTTTTCAACATACGCGACCACACAGTCATTCATCCACTCATCCACTCATCCCTCATTCGATTTTTCGGAGATCCTTTTTCACAATGTTCATAGCTGAAAATGCTCTTTCAACTGTAGCAGTAACAACGGGTAAGATCAGTGACAATTTTATAAGCCTATAAACCAAGTTGTACACAATATGCTTTTGCAACTCTACCATCTTCTTAGAAAGAGCGAGAATCCCTTCCAATTCTGAGAAGTCATTATTAGATTTCATTTCCATTTCATAAAGCACGAGTTGGTTTTGAAGTTCAATGCGCTCACCCTCGGAGAAATCATTAGGATAGAATTCAGAGAGACGAACCAAATTCTGGCAATTGAAAGCAATGAATGAGCCACTTGGGTTTAAGGATGACATACAAAGAAGCAATTCTGAATTAACCTCATCGAAACGATTGTTGAGCTCAACGAGTTGTTTATCAACACAAAGATAAAATAAATCAACTTGATAATGATGTAAATTTGTAATTACTTCAGCTCTACGTTTAGGCTTTCCTAAAAGCATAAAATTATCTTCCATTCGAGGAATGGCTATATCATGTCTTGTGCAAAATGATGAAACATCGATAAAAAGAGAATCCCAACCACTATCTCTCATTTTTTGCATACGCTCTTTAGAGAATCTAATCAATGTTATAGCATTCACTATATCTTGATCTTTTCGTTGCAATGCTTTTGAAAGATCATTAGTGATTCCAAGCACATTCTTCATCAAATGCAACGTGAAGATAAAATCAAAAGACCGCATCAATTTTAATAAAGTGCAAGCTTGCCCCTTTTGGTCGCCAGAGCCATCAAACATCACATCCTCGACAACTTCCGACACAGACGGAAACATAGTAATCAAATTTATCAATGTACCATAATGTGATCCCCAACGTGTTTCACCTGGTCGTTTGAGATTAGTCACTTGATTTAACCCACGGCCAGATGATAATTCACCACTTTCAAGTAGCTCAAACACCCTCTAGGCTTCTTTAGTTCGAAGAATGTCTCGACGCTTACATGATGCCCCGGCAATATTCACTAAATTAGTGACAGAGTAAAAGAATGCAAAAATATCTGGAAGACATGAACAAGTGCTAATTGAAGTTGATGTGCAAAACAATCTACATAAAATGCAGACTTGTTCTCTTTCAATATGAGTGATTTAAGGCCATTGAACTCGCCTTGCATATTACTAGCCCCATCATAGCCTTGACCACGTAAACTCGTGATACTTCACTTATGATTGCTTAAAAATTCTTCGAGTGTTGTTTTGAGTGAAAGTGCCGTAGTCTCACGAACATGTATCATGGCTACAAATCTTTCCATTACACAACCATTCTTGTCCACATATCGCAAAACAATGGCCATTTGCTCTTTAACAGATGAATCACGAGCTTCAGCAATTAAGATTGCAAATAATTCTCCGTCGAGATCTTTTATGATAGCATTAATTGTCTCAACACCAATTGCATTTAGAATATCCTTCTGAATCTCAGGTGCTATTAGTTTATGATTGCCGGGAGCATTTTTAAGAACTACACGATTGATTAATTCGTTGTGATTCGCTAACCACTGTAAAAGTTCAAGAAAGTTCCCCTTGTTGAATGAATTTTTTGATTCGTCGTGACCACGAAAAGATAAACCTTGACGCACAAGAAATCGAATGACATCAATAGTTGCATTTAAACGAATTCGGTAGTCAATCTTATCTTGATTCGAATGTTTTGCAACTAGTGTCTCAATGTGTCGATTTTGATTCATTAAATCTTGGTCTCTTCTATACGCTTCATTGTGATTACTTGTGGGGTTCCCAACATGATCTTGAAGCCTTTTGCTATTTTTCCAATTCTTAAATCCACCACTCACAAAAGTGTCAGTTTTACCCAACTTGGGACGAAATAGATAACAATACAAACAAAAAACAACATCTTCTTTTATGCTATACTCCAACCAACTCCCATAGTTAGTGAACCACATTGGATTAAATTGACGAAATTTATCACCTATTTTTTTTGGGGGAAATGTGTGATTAAGAGGTTGACAAGGGCCCCTTTGCAAATAAGCTCTTCGAACATCATCTTAATTGTTGGGATCATAATCAGAAATTCGAGGTCATAAAAAAGGATCCGAAGGAAGATTTGATAAATCAACCTCAATACGACTTAGATTTACCTTTTTGCGTATAGGTTCTTCCACTTCAACATTAGTGTTTCGAATAGGAGGCACCGAATCGGAAACTTCTTTTAGAGTTCTTTTATAAAATCTTTCCATAACTGAAAAAAAAAATTATGTAAATGTTATAATCTTTTTTTAAAGATATGAAATTAAAAATAAGTTAGAAGCATAACATTCATGATAAAATAGTACTAAATTAGAAACAAAAACCAAGACAGTTAAAGTTTAAAAAAAATAGTCCTAAATTCAACGAATCATGATAACATTCTTGATAAAAATTAAAAAGAAAATTAGCCCTAAATTAATTAAAAAAAAACATTATCGTCAAAATACCCTGCGTACAACAATTATAGAGAGAGCCTGAGAAGAAACAGAACTGTAATAGAGTTACCTTCAAAATTGGAGAAAACAATAATTTGTTGTTTTTGTCTGTTTCGGCATAGAGAGTCCCCCAATTCCAATAGCCAACAACACAATTATACCCTAAATTGTTTGTTTCTAAAGAGGAGACAAAGAGGGGCCCTTTGTTTTTTTTAGAAAAAGAGACGTGTCTTCTTGTGTTTCTTTATTGTTGGTGGTGGGCCATTGGGCTTAGTAAGTTAAATGTAGAGAATAAGAATTGTTTTAATAGGTGGGGCATTGGGCCATTGTTTTAACAGGTGGGGCACCTTATATACATATAATAAAAAAAGGGACCATCTCTGTAGAGAATAAAAATTGGGGTGGGGCATTTGCCCACCCTCACGGCCATGTGCCTCCGCCCCTGACCGGTTGCACCCACTTGAGATAAAACTTACTTCCCATCTATAGTGTGCAGTGCACCTAACGTGTTCATTTATTATCCCAATCAAACTATCCGGTCTAACTAGGACATATAACCGCTATTTAAGTCCAATTCCGCTAATACCCTCTATTAGTAAAGTAATACTACCTTCTCTAGGTATATGTTCATAAACAATATTGTAGCGACACACTTACGATAAATCAATAATCATCTAATAAACATAACATAGCTACACTCATGTTATAAATAGATATATACACTATATCATATAAACATACATATATATCACTCGATATACGTATAACCGCATTCCCAGAGCTGAGAACTCACGGATGAATCCTTCGTGTGCTATCTGGCTCCAGACATCACTCCTCACACTGGGTCACCGGGTCGGAATCTCACCACCGATCCCAAACGAAAACACATGCAACGGAGGCAGTTATAGACATACATCCGAGGGTCGCAACCATACCACATCGCGCCTAACTGGACTCGAAAACAACACCTATCCTCGCACACGGATAGTGGTCATGCAACAGTACTACGACTTGGGAAATCAACCCAACACCTGCTGGTCAACGTCAGGGTGGACTACCCACTACGCGCCATCTCCTACGATAGCACTCACGAATAGGTATGTTCAATAAAACAAATAGCATACACACATACATATATATACACACCACTCTAATATGTGTATATATATGATAAGTACCGAACTCGTACGCATATCCAACCGTGCATAGTTTACCCAATCCCGAAATTCAACCCAACTTCCCTATTGATTAACACTCACTTGAATCCTTGGTTCTCCTCACTCGAACCCATCTAACGTTGGCTTATCACACGTACCGAACTCTATAAAATCTTCCCAACAAATCCCACAGGTATCCGGAATGCCCTAAGGTTAATCCCCAAGTCCTAATGGGTTAAAACTACACACGAACAAACATTGGGCAGGCCATTAATCAAACCGGTTCGCTGCCCCCAAAATCAAAATTTTCAAAAGAAAGTCCAAAACCATCAATTTAAAATTTCAATATCGCGCACCTTTTAGTAGAAAATTCATTTTAAACAATTCAAAAAATATAGACCAGAAAAGGTCATACCCAGCGCACAAGGCTCCCGCTTAACTGTAGGGTATGGGTTTAGGGTATGCATATTGTATCTTTGAAATAGTAGGCATATATTACCTTGAAAAATATATTATGTTTTATCCAATTTCAAAGAGAAATATATAATGTTGACAAATCTTACAAATCACATGCCTTAAAAATAATTTCGCATAAAACAGAGACAGATAGTAACTTAACATGCTGATTAATATCCAACAAATAATTATGGCATCATTTCTCCTATCTTGAATTAGTTAAGAATTGTAAATGGATATATCATGTAGTGTGCTCTTCACAATGATTTTCATTATGTATGAAAAAACAAGAGTGGGACACTAGGCTATCCCCTCAGATTATCTGAAGTAGAAATCAAATTTTAGAATTTTGAGTGGGATGCTGTGTCAAGTTCAGAAAATGTATGGTAAAAGTTAAATTTTATAATTTTGAGTGGGGCACGTGCCTCACCACACAACCACGTAGCTGCGTTCTGTATATGCGTGTCTTGTTATGTATTAGATCCCTCTCACCCCATCTTCAAATTGTGCGCCAGTTTTCCAAAACTGAGCTATATGCATAGTTGCATACTAGGATTAGATAGCTGCCTTCATATGTTAGCAGTAGAAGGAAAATGAGAAGATTTTTGACTTTGTTCAGGGTAAAACACAAACCAAAGGAGCTAGTGCAATGTCGCAACATATCTGTCCAGCTACTACACTCAACCCTGGACCTCACAGTCGACAGCAGGTTGAGAGTGCTTGTCACATCTTTGATGCTCGTGAAGACCACAGATGTTTGACCGATGACGATTGTGGCATTGACTCCACTACTTGCAGGCAAAGATCTTGTAGTATGGCTGCCTATTGTGGCCTATGGTTGTTCGCCTAAGAGTTCACTTCCAACTCCATCCAAATTCTTTTTGCCGCCAAGGAAATAAATCCTTCAAATATTCTACTGTGAGTTGATTCAAGCAAACATACTAATTAGACTCGCGGTATGTATTTAACACCAGTTTGATAGGAAAAAACTTGTAATTATACAAGTGTGTATATCAACCTTTTAAATTAATACAAAACAAAAAAAAGGATTATATTCTTGAATTAGCTGCATGTTCTAGGCCCTGCACTACAGTTTAAATTATTTAGGTCATTTGGAAAAAGATGACTTGATCTCAAATGCTGCAACCTGAGAATATGCAAGGGCCTGTCTAGCTACTGTAAATGCAATTGATAAGGTTGCTTCTATTGGTCTGTTTATGCTGTGTTTATTCTCATGCCATTTGCAGGTTGCGTGTACAACCTCCCAGTTAGTTTTTTGCAGCAGCTGTCATGGGAGTCTCTCTGTTCCAGTTAAAAGTTCAACATGTTTTTTTGGACGTTAACAAAAGAAGAGCCTATTATAAGAATCGTGATTCTGAATCTCATAGCACTCGAATGAGTCTCGTTTTAATTTAACACAGGACACAACCATCCATTGTCAAATGTCAATGATGCATAAGCCCCATGTATTGCTCGACCAAATGACAGTTGTTGCACCAAGACATTGGGTATACTGCGTATTCGCGTAGCGTTCCTTTACCACGCACTCCTTTTTTTCCCATGGCTTTCCAATTGCCTCAGGGACAATCACCATTTTCCAACGACTCTATAATGGATTGTTTTACCAAATCGCATATACACCCCCTAAATTTAAGATTTTCACCCTCCTTTCATTTTTAATCTCAAGTTTCATGTTTGAAAATTTTCTAACACATTCATCTTCCCAAATGCTTTCAATGGAATCCTACTTCGAATACCAACATGAGAGCAATCCCAAGAAATCCAAGAAACCCCCCATAGAGTTAAACATGAAAGGGGAGCCACCGACAAAAAAAACTTCTCGGAGTATGAATATTTGTTGATTTGTTATGTGGGTGGATACATTGGAGGATCCGATTAACGGAGCAAATCAAAGAAAGATGGGCATGTGGGATAAATGTCTACTATTTAATTATTAAACAGTACAGAATTAATAATAAAATAATAATTACAGAATTAAAATGAACTTACAGAAAATAAAACAATTTACTTGAATTTGCAAAAAAATAATAAAATAGACAAGAAATCCGAGCCCTGTGTTATTCCACAGTGTCCTTAAGACAAATTTATTCATTCCAAGTGCTTAAGGTTAATGAATAATTGTCTCTCAAGATAGAACGGATTTTTGAATTAAACAAGTAGCTCAACAATGTAAAATCCCATCGAACACAATTCTGCGTATTTATTCAACCAAACAGTATGTCAAATGGTAATTAAATGAATGCAAGAATGGATAATTTATTTTCTAGGAATAACAACATTTCAGGTTGGAAAAAATTAGAGGGAATTTTTTCATTCGTTTAAAAACGGAGGGAAGCATTTGTATTTATAGTAAAGTAAGTGACTGTTCAAAATAATTGTCAAAACAGTTAAACGAATTTAACTGTTAAATGTTGGCAATAACTGCCAACAGTTTATTAATTAATTAATTTCATAATTAACTAATAATTAAAGCCCAGAAAGTTAATTTAAATCGAACCAAAAATTTAAGAGATTTTTATAAGCCCGAACCGAATCGAGTCGAGCCGAGCCGATCGGCGCGCGTGTGGGCTTTTGGCCTAAGCCCAACACTTGCATAGTGTAGGCATTTATAAACCCGAACCGAGCCGGCCGGCAGGACGGTGCGCGCGTGTGGGCTTTTGGCCCACGCCAAACACATGCATAGTGTAGGTCATCTTCCCTTCAAAGAGTTCGGATACCCCAAGGCATTCAAGCCTTACTCCATTTGGATTTTATTAACTCATCATTTTTTCACTACTCTTTCAATGTGGTACAAGAGTTAAAACATACTCAATTCATTAACTTTCATTGCTTTGTGAGTCACTTTGGGGACATATTTATCATTCATAACTTAATGAAATTGGACATGTGAATATATTGCGTTAATCTCCTTGCGAAGGAGAACGCGTTCGTTTATGGTTCCACAATTATCGTAGTGTGGGTCCCACCTAAATTTGAGCTCAAAGTTGCTCAAAATTCTGTCGAGGAAATTCTGGACAGCGTTTAAGTATTCACATTAGTCCCATTTTCCCAACAATCCCCCATATGAATGATATATCACTATAAATAAAACAGTACATATGTTAATGCAGATGCAGACACATGTTGAGTATAACTGAAGATTTATTGCATCGAGAGAAGTAGCCTAGTGACCTTGAACTTTCCTTAGCGATATACCATCGGATTTACTTGGTTAATCAACAGACTTCACGTCTTTGAACTGTCAACCATTTTTGTAAACCTAGTCAACAATATTCACACAATAATTCTTCAACACAGTTGGTTCTCACGTTTGTGTTCATTTTGGCCATGAACACCACTTGGTTCCGTGAGTATTTTAGAGAATTTGCCTTTCATTATTCTCATAGAAGTGACATCCTTCTTATTCATGTAGGTGACTTCCATAAACAATATCTTGCAAGACCCCACTTAGACATACTAAGATATGGATGTCATTAAAAACATAACTTATCCTAATTTCGCGGCAGATGTGCACTATCTCATCTTTGGAATGGATATGATTAAATATCCTCCAGTGCTTACTGAATACAATGTAGTTCGGTTCTCCCATTGAACCTAGATCTTGGGATCTCTAGTCAGCTAGGTTGGGTTGCCACTATATTGATTCTTATTTATTTATAGGCTTTAGACCCATTCCTCTCGATGATTTTTCAACTTGCTCTCGGTTTAAACCTTTCGTTAGTGTATCCGCTATATTATCTTTTAACTTTACATAGTCAATTGAGATAATTCCGTTTGAGAGAAGTTGTCTAACAGTATTGTGTCGACGACGAATATGTCGTTACTTTCCGTTATACATGTGATTTTGTGCCCTTCCAATCGCCGATTGACTATCGCAATGTATACAAATTGCGGGCACATGTTTTGACCAATTTGGAACATCCTCTAAGAAATTTCGAAGCCATTCAGCTTCTTCTCCAGCTTTGTCTAGTGCAATGAATTTAGATTCCATTGTCGATCTAGCAATACACGTTTGTTTTGAGGATTTCCAAGATACGACTGCACCTCCAAGGGTAAACATATACCCACTCGTAGACTTAGAGTCTTTTGTATCAGATATCCAATTTGCATCGCAATATCCTTCAAGAACAACTGAATATTTTGAGTAGTGCAGTCCATAGTTTTGAGTGTATTTCAAATAATCCAAAACTCTTAATATTGTCTTCCAGTGATCTCTCCCCGGATTACTCATAAATCGATTTAGCTTACTTATTGAGTATGCTATGTCCGGTCGTGTACAGTTTATGATATACATTAAACTGTTGATAATACGAGAATACTCTAGTTGAGATATTCTTTCACCATTATTTCTTGCTAGATGTAAATTTACATCTACAAGTGTCTTGGTGGGACTGATATCATTCTTATTGAATTTTTCAAGTACTTTCTCTATGTAATGAGATTGAGATAATATAAGTCCATCCGATGTTTTAGAAATTTTAATTCCTAATATAACATCGACGATACCCATATCTTTCATGTCAATTCGACTACTTAACATTTGTTTTGTAGTTTTGACAATTTCCAGGTTACTACCCATGATAAGCTTATTATCAACATAGAGGCACACAATGACATATCTATTTTTAATGTATTTAAAATAAACACATTTATCGCATTCATTAATTTTGAACCCGTTTGATTACATTGCATTATCAAATTTTTCATGACATTGCTTGGGTGCTTGTTTAATCCGTAAAGTGATTTAACAAGCTTACATACTTTTCCTTCTTGTCCGTGAGACTTGAACCCTTCAGGTTGCTCCATATAAATTTCCTCATCAAGTTCACTGTTTAAAAATACGATTTTTACATCCATTTGATGTATTTCAAGTCCATTAATAGCAGCTATCGCTATTAACATCCGAATTGACGTAATTCTTGTTACCGGTGAATATGTGTCGAAGTAATCCAACCCTTCCTTTTGCTTATAACCTTTAGCTACAAGTCTAGCTTTATATTTATCAATTGATCCATCGGCCTTCAACTTCTTTTTGAAGATCCATTTATAACCTAACAGTTTTGAACCTGGTGGAAGATCCACTAGTTCCCACGTGTGATTTTGTAATATGGATTCAATTTCACTATTAATTACTTCTTTGCAATTAGAAGTATCGGGTAAGGATATGGCTTCTTTGTATGATTGAGGTTCATTGTTTAGTAGATATGTTAGAAAATTCGGACCGAAAGAAGTCGAGGTTCTAGCTCTTTTACTACGTCTTGGTTCATCCTCTATTGGTTCAATAGGTTGATGAGTACCACTTGTAGTAGCTTGATTTGTCCTTTTAGAAGGGCAAATTCTCGGGTCATGTTATACGGGAATTCATTTTTAAAAAATGAAACGTCCTTCGATTTAATAGTCGTATTTACATGAATATCCGAAATCTCAGATTTACAAACTAAGAAATGATATGCACTGCTATTAGTAGCATAACCGATGAATACACAGTCAACGGTCTTTGGTCCTATTTTTATCTTTTTAGGTTTAGGAACCATCACTTTGGCTAAGCACCCCCACACTCGTAAATATTTATAGCAAGGTCTTCGACCTTTCCATAACTCATAGGGCGTTTTATGAGTTTTCTTGTGTGGTACTTTGTTAAGAATATAATTAGCAGATAATAAGGCTTCCCCTCACAAGTTTTATGGAGCTCCTGAACTTATTAACACAGAGTTCATCATTTCCTTTAATGTACGATTTTTGCGTTCAATAATGCCATTCGATTAAGGAGACTAAGGAGCAGTGGTTTGATGAATAATTCCATTTTCGGAACAAAATTCCTCAAATGAATATTCATATTCACCTCCTCTATCACTCCTAATAGCCTTTATCTTTTTGCTTAATTGATTCTCAACTTCATTCTTATATCGTTTAAATGCATTAATAGCCTCACCTTTACTATGTAATAAATATACATAGCAATATTTTGTGCAATCGTCAATAAAACTAATAAAATACTTTTTCCCACCTCTAGTTTGTACAAATTTTAAATCACAAATATCCGTGTGAATTAAATCTAGTGGTTCGGTTATCCTTTCAATAGAATGAAAAGGTAATCTGGCTAATTTTGATTCCACACAAATATCACATTTATGATTTTTATCAAAATTAAATTTTGGCAAAAATTCCAAGTTAATTAATCTATGCAAGGTATCAAAATTAACATGTCCTAATCTAGCATGCCAAATATTAGATGACTCAATCATATAAGTAGAACTAGAAATTTCATTCATAGGGGATGCCTTAGGTATCAATGTCATTACATTCATTTTAAAGATCCCCTAAGACAGGTAGCCCTTTCCTACATACACATCATTTTTAGATAATATAAATTTATCAGAAACAAACACAAGCTTAAATCTATTATTGCTTAGAAGTGATCCGAAAATCAGATTTTTTCGGATATCAGGCACATGCAACACATTGTTTAGGGTAAGCTATTTTCCCGAGGTCAAATTCAAAATAATCTTTCCTTGTCCCACAACTTTAGAACTCAAAGAGTTTTCCATAAAGAGAGTCTCCTCATTTTCCAAAGCCTTATAATTAGTGAACATCCATTTGTTTGCACAAATGTGGCGAGTAGACCTAGTATCCACCCACCATTCCTTGGTATTTCCTACCAAGTTGCATTCAGAGACAACAATAGAAAGATTTAAGTCTGCGACACCATCAGAAATGTTCACACCTTCCGTGACATTTGCTTGAGCATTATGCTTTTTAGCGTTCTTTGGTTTGTGACACTCGCTTGAACGGTGTCCTGGCTTGCCACAATTGTAGCATTTGCCTTTGAACTTTTTTCTTTGCTTATACGTTCCTTTCCCGTCATGCTTATGTTTGAATTTAGGACCTTCAACCACATGAGCCTTGGACTCCATGATGTTCTTCCCACTTTTCTTTTGAGATTCACGGTTGTCTTCTTCAATCCGCAATCGAACTACCAATTCTTCAACATTCATCTCCTTGCGTTTGTGCTTGAGATAGTTTTTGAACAAATTCCAAGATGGAGGCAATTTTTCAATTATTGCCGCCACTTGAAAAGTGTCACTGACTGACATTCCTTCAGCATGAATATCATGAAGAATAACTTGAAGTTCTTGAACTTGTGCAATAACCGACTTAGAGTCAACCATTTTGAAGTCTAGAAAACGGCCCACGATGAATTTCTTTATACCCGCGTCTTCAGTTTTGTACTTCTTCTCTAAAGAATTCTATAATTCTTTTGCGATTTTCATAGTGCTGTGCACGTGGTACAATGTTTTGTCCAAGTACGTGAGGATGTAGTTACGACACAGATAATCAGAATGTTTCCATGCTTCAACAGCAGCAACTTTTTCAGTTTCATCTCCTTCTTTCAAAAGTGGACAATCCTCATACACGAACCTTGCCAATTGGAAAGTTGTGGGGTAAAAGTACAATTGTCGTTGCCAACGCTTGAAATCAGCCTCAGTAATTTTTTCGATTTCTCCCCATGTGGCATGGTTACGGGGGCAATAAAGGAGCATGTGTCACATTCACCGTAGGTGGAATATTCACGATAGGTGGTGGAACGATGATTACATTTTCTGATTCCATTTCTGTTACAAAAACAGAATATTTATCAATGATATTATTCATTTGTAAAGAAATTGTCAAAACAGAATACAAAATTCTATACACCAATTTCCTCCAAATATAATTAAGATTAACTGAATTCTAACAAGAATTCAAAATAATTTCAGAATTGTATAATATAGAATTAAAGAAAATTTTCTAAATAATATTCAGAATTCTATGTCACATAATTAAACTAAACTATAAAACACAAGTTTTTCTAGTCTAAATTAATAAAATCCGTGTCAAACTGTTTTTACTTAAAAAAAACAACGAAAACAGATTTAATAAAAATTGGCACAAACTGTTTATAATAAAAATAAAAAATATGTACAAAAAAGATTGAAATGATAAACTGGAACAAGTTTATAATTCTATAACAATAAAATAGACTAAACTGTTTTATTAAATTTCTGTAATAATACAATAATTCTATTCTAATTTTCTGTAAAGCAGATTTATTTTATACAAATAAAGTTTTTGTAATTAAAAAAAATTTGTACACAATATGAACAGTAGAAACTAATAAATTTTTCTTAAGATTATTATGTCTACTATTTAATTATCAAATAATACACAATTAATAATAAAATAATAATTACGAATTAAAATGAACTTACAGAAAATAAAAGAACTTATTTAAATTTGCAGAAAAATAATAAAATAGACAAGAAATCCGAGCCCTGTGTTATCCCACAGTGTCCTTAAGACAAATTTTTTCCCCTCAAAGTGCTTAAGGTTAATGAATAATTGTGTCCCAAGATAGAACGGATTTTTGGATTACACAAGTAGCACAACAATGTAAAATCCCATCGAACACAATTTTGTATATTTACTCAACGAAATAGTATGTCAAATGGTAATCAAATGAATACAGGAATGCCGAATTTATTTTCTGGGAATAACAACATTTCGGGGTGGAAAAAATTAGAGAGGGAATTTTTTCATTAGTTTAAAAACGGAGGGAAGCATTTGGCACAAGCCCAACGCATGCATAGAGTAGGCCATCTCCCCTTCAAAGAGTTGGGATATCCCAAGACATCCAAGCCTTAGTCCATCATTTGGGTTTTATTAACTCATCATTTTCCCACTACTCTTCCAATGTGGGACAAGAGTCACCAAATTCATTAACTTTCATTGCTTTGTGAGTCACTTTGGGGACATATTTATCATTCACAACTTAATAAAATTGGACATGTGGGTATATTATGTTAATCTCCTTGCGAAGGAGAACGCGTTCGTATATGGTCCCACAATTATCGTAGTGTGGGTCCCACCTAAATTTGAGCTCAAAGTTGCTCAAAATTCTGTCCATGAAATTCTGGACAGCTTTTAAGTATTCACATTAGTCCCATTTTTCCAACAATAATGTTGCCCACAAATTCAATGAGACCCAATGCAACAAGTATCGAAGTGTGGACCCGTTCAGTACATGGTTTAATACCATTAGTCAGGTCGTGAGCAAATTTTGTGCCATATTAAACGGGGTCGAGGGGGTGAAGCAGCGGTTGCACAACCACTGATTTTCCTCGCCTGATAGACATACAAGGTGGAGAATACCTTGCTTTGAAGGACGCTTCATAATGAAAGTATGCCCTTCAAAATGGAATTATAAGCTCCAGACACGATGCAAGACAAACAAGAAGGCTAGAATTGCGTTGACATTTGGTAGTGCGCCCATTTGCTTCTAGCCCAGTCTATCCTCTATGCCAACCAATGAATGTTATTTGCCTTTAATGGATAGTGTGTCGTTTCACTATGACGCCCTCTCGACATTCACCCAGTCAAGGATTAAGCGACCAATCGGCAGAAACATTGAAAAAGAGAAGAGAAACCCCGAGAACAACTCCTTCACCACTAGTTTTCTTGACTTCATGGTGCACTTGAGCGTTCGTATGAACTCCCTTGATCGAACCCTAAAAAAATGAAAGGGCGATGGAAAGAGAGTCGAAAGAAGATATTGTGAACCAAGGCTAGTCCAACTTGGACCTCCATACACACGTGTATTAGGAGGAGAAAATACTATCCATCTTCGACAAGTGGGAGGCTGATATGGTAGTCGAGCGGGTACAAGAACAATATTTTGATTTCCTAAAAGAATGGCGTACTTTTCTTTGAAAAACATGCGTAAGTATTTAAATTTATTTATTTTTTTAATGTTCATTTAACTTTGAACTTTAAATACTAGGAGCTATTATTTAATAACTTGTGTAACTAAATTAAATTTACGTAATTCATTTAACTGTAATTCATTTTCCAATGCATTTCATTTATAAAACTCTACGACGTTGAACAAAACAATATTAGAAATATTAAAACTATATATCCTACAAATACTTGTCCCACTATGAAGGCTTCCTTGGAGTGTGGTGGTAGTTGTGCTGAATGGGGGCGGGAGACACTCTCCAACAAAACTTGAGCTTTTGAGAGGCTCAAACTCTATCATAGATACTTGTTTCAAGTCCAAAACTATATTCGGCTCCGTAACTAGTTTTGCAAATGCAGACGAAGCTGGGGGCGACATGGGCTTGTCCTCCCCGTCCACATGGTAATAAGAATTATGAATTAATTCAACCCCGAGAGGCTTTCACCGGTTGGAAAATTTCACGTACGCCCAACATGCTTCCTCATACATTTGGAATTTCTGGATTCGATGTACCCATCTGTCTGTTAAACAGGGTCATGAACATTGTCGTAAATAGCTGGGTGAACGCCATTGAACAAAATGAAAAACCTAAAATAACTCATTTACGAACATATAACGTAGATGATTTAATATTTGTTTGGTGGTGAAAATGTTTTTTTTCCCGTCGGGTTGGAGGGTGTAACACCCAGTATTTTTAATGCTTTTTAAAATGGAATTAATTAGAATTAATTGTGAGATAAATTGAAAATTAATCCGGATTTAAATATTACCCGTGAGTAAAGTAATATGTGATTTATGTTGAATATTAGTTGGTGATTAAAAGTAATATATATGACTATGACTTTACATACGATTACGATTTTATAAATTGTCGCGAGAGACGAATACAACAATTATGATAATTATGTCGGGACTCACGTGTGAGTCATGTCGGGATTATATTTTAGTGAAATGAAAAGTAAAATATTTTTATGTCATCCAAATGGTTGTTTTGACTGTACCAAAGTGTCCGGAAGTATTTGAATAGTCGAAAAATTCTACTTAAGTGTTTGATTTGGGTCTCGGGGCATCTTGGAGCTGAATAGACACCCCAGAGGGGTATTTTAGTCATTTTGCAAGGGAGGTGAATAGTACCTACGGATTTTAGAGCTTTTATATAATTTGGAGAGTTGGAAACAATGAGGTTCATTCACCAAAAATAGAGGAAGAGACTTAGGGAGAGTGAGAGACTTCTCTGGAGAAAGGAAACACCACCTCTAGGAAACCAAGAGTCAAAGGCCATTCTATACCATCACCGCCACCGGAAGTTGGCCAGAAAAGAGAGAGGACCACATTAGATAAACATCCTCAAAGGTTCAGACCTTCAATTTAGAGGCAAGTGATTAACTACTGTAAGTTCTAGCATGTATTTTGTCCATGTTAGGTTGTTTAGACAATTCAGAAAAGTTATATGAATTAAAATGTTTTTTTATGAGTCCTTGAAATGAGAATTATGAAGGATAAATCTCTTTTTAAATATATGGTTTAAATCACGAAATTTGGGAATCATTTGGTGAAAGAAAATCTGGGATTTTTATATTATTCTTGGAGAAATAATAAAACAAGGATTTTCTGAAAATTAGGAGAATTGGCTTGTTTAATCCAAACCTATTGATGTTTAATGATTGAAAATCGTTTATATATGTTTCCATATCATGTAGAATAAATTATGAGGAGTTTGGGACTTTAAAACATATGATTTGAGGATTGAAAATGACAAAACCCGTAGGCTAGTTTATGCTGAATAGCAAATACCTGTTGAATCGATTGATCGACTCAAGAGTGTCGATTGACCGACCCTTCCCTTCGATCGATCGACCCTTCCCTTTGATCGATCGACCCCTCCTGGAATTTGAAAATTATTTTGTTATAAGGTTTGATTAAATCCTATCTTGTATAAATCTTTTGTAGTGACTAATTGAATAAATTGGGACTTAGAGGAGGGCAGTAGGGGTTATACTTAAGACCCAGAAAATATTATTTTGTATGGATGGAATGGGGGAAATTAACGAGTATGAATTAAATTCGTTACGGTGGAAATATATATATATATATATTGGGATTTAAATCGAATAGAGGAAGGTTTAAGGTTAGGACCAGAAGTAAGAGAATTATTATTACCGGAATAACCTTAGGCATATGTGGGATTAACCCTAATAGGTGAAATAAAAGGGTTGAGAAACCTAATTGAAGATGATTTTAAATCATAAAAATTCATGTACTGTGATGACATGGACTTGTAGGATGTGAGTGATTACCTACTGAATTTATATGAGAAATAAACGATTACCCTTCGAGTGATGAGAGAAGCTTGTGAATATAATTTAAGAAGTAAAATCATAATCTGTAAATATGTAGAATATGTGAGATATAATGCTACATACGGAAATGTTTATAAGGGTTGTGTGTGTGTTCTATTGTTATTATATATAGGTCGGGTGAATACCTATATTATTTATATTGTGTGTATAACATACCTACGCTGCTTGCTATCAAGGTGGAGGTTTCGCGTTGTGTACGGTCTTATCTCGATTGGACCCATTTGGGGGGATTTAGATTCGTACACTGAGCATAGGAACTTGGTACATTCTATCGTGATGAATGATAGTTTCGACGGTTGAATGGGAGCGTAGGTATGTGCGTGACCCATTTAACTAGGGATTATGCTCACCTCCAATATTTGTGTTATGAGATTTATGGTTCATGAGAGACACCGAACCAATTGTCCATTATGCAACGAGTGATGCACCAGGACATGATAGCAGAGTATGCACGCACCGCAGCTGTGTCTAGGAGGTGCCGTATTAGTATATATAATAGTGTGGTGTTTATATATATATACTGTGATGTAATCTACTTGGCGAGAATTGTAGATTAAATTATATATGGTGATGCAATCTACTTTGTGAAATTTGTAGATTAACATATATGTACTATGAAGTAATCTACTATGTGAAATTGTAGATCAAAATGGATAATGAAATTTGATTTAATTAAGTAAGTGAATATTTAATTCTTAAACCTGTGGAAGCCTAGTTCATTATAAAGAGAAATTCATGTTTAATTATCACTAGTATTATGTGGGAAATACGGGAACTGATATGGGATAGAATCGTAAGTGAGAAACCTTAAATTAGGAGATGATAAGGTACGTTAGGCGGGCACACTGGATGAGAGGTGAGAACTCTCAAGCGAGAGCCCAAGAATCTAATATGTACATAATACCTACTTAATTGCATTTGTTAAGCACTTACTATTTTAAAAATCTTTTACAATCGGGCTCTGACCTATTTCCTTGCATATTCTCTTCTCTATTGTATATTGTACATCAGGTGTCCAGTATCTGGGATGCCGGTATAGAATATGGATATCTTGACGGGTTATAGCTGCTATTTGAGAGGCAGATTTGATTAGATGCTTCTATTCAGTTGATTCACACATCTGTAGTGTCTATTCTCATGTAGGGCATGTCGCCCAGGATTTAGTTATTTCATTTCCATTCCTGACTGTTGTAAGCATTTATGTCAGTACTGTTGATTTTGGCTTTATTTGATAGTAATGAAATATGTTTTAACTGAAGAGTTATTCTAGTCACATTTATTCTGGTTATCTTTAGTTTTGTTGTGATGTGATGCTACTTGTGAATATTTCGTACTCTGAAATGATTTTAATTAAATTAAAAATGGAAATTTTTTTGACACTAGCTTAATTAATTATTAGGGGAATTACTAAAGAAAATATTTTTCAACAGTGATGCTAAGATTGAACCAACTGTATACTCTTATTTAATTGGGTATATGACTAATCACCCGATATTTAATTAGGCGGGGTGTTACAGGGGGTGGGGGTGGGGGGTGAGGGGGTGATAATAATAGGCTCATAATGTCCGTTAATGGCGCAACATTCCAACTTTCGTGTAAAATATTTCTGCGTAAATCGGTTTACTGCGCGAGCCTAAGCTTTACTCCATGCTATGAAGAGTCAAAACTATGAAAAACATCAAGAAATATATATTATGATATTTTTCTTGATGTATCTAATTATCTTGTGTCATAGTTTATAGGCTTATTATGACTAACCCCCTTAACGGTGTAATAAGGCATAACCATCTACATGTTTCTTAGTTAAACACTGAAGGGAATATAACCGAATGCATGCCACATGGATGGCACGTGGCCTTCTAGGGTCAACGAATGTGGTCGGTCGAATATATAGGGGAGATAAGTATAAATCTAGGGAGATTGGTTAGAAGATATGGACGACCATTCCTAATACGGCTCTACAACTTGTAATTAAGATTAACATCAAGAAACCTAGAAACATAAGACCTTTTTCTTATAAATAAGGGCGACATCACCCCATTAAAGTATTGACTTGTATCTTTCACACGGCTGAAGCACCTTATACTCTTGACTCACTTGAGTCTATATTGTATAAGTGTTCATCTAGTTTGAAAATTGTGACAAAATTATGTCTAACCAAGAATACAAAGAACCTCAGAGCTTGCATTTCTATTTCATCTTTGATTGAAGGGACCTAGACCTAATTACCAACACTCACACACAGTAGAATGGATCATTTACATGTCATATTGCATATTAGTGTGTGTACATATGTTGTGTGTGTTTAAATCCCCAATATTGTTTTTAAATATTTTTTGGGATTTTTTAAAACATTTTAAAAATAAGGTTTTATTAATAAAACTTGGTTTTAAAAGGTTATGGGGTAAATCTGCTATTTTAGAATGTTGGTTTAATGGTCTCAAAGTTGGTTTGGGTAGAAACCAAAAGCGGCAGAGACTTCAGGGTTTACATTGTAATTACTTTAGATGCGCATTTTATCTCGCCTCATATGCCAACATGTGTTAGCTTCTGATTGGTGAGAAGTGTGTTTCCTTGCTGAGACAAATCGAGTGATCATTTTCATCCCTTGGATCGTTCTTATCAACGTTCTGCATGTCTTCCATCATAATCCCTATGATCCTATTTGAACCAATCAGGAGAGCTTTAACCACCGCATATCGTATGCCCTTGGATCTAAGTCAATTGAACTTGACTAAATCTGGTCCCTTGATTTTAATCCTTATTCTCGAACCTTCCCAGCCTCTTATAAAAGGCTCCTACTCTCAGCATTCGAAGACTTTTGCCATTTCGTCCTTTGAGAGAAAAGAAAGAGAGAGTATAGAGAGAGTAGAGAGAGAAGATAGAAACCAGAAGAGAGAGAAAGAGTTAGAAACCCTAACCCTAACCCTAAATCGTCTACACTGTTCAAACCAAATATAAACCTTCAAACCTCTATACTTTACCAAACACAACCTTGAGTGTTTGAGTGTTTTAAAAGATGATTTGAGAGTTGGTTTGTTGCTGTAACCTCTTCTTCTTTGCATCTTGTTTCCAACTTAATCATTTTCTTAGATCTGTTGTTCTTGTATATAGAAATTTTCAGATCTGAGTTTTTCATGATATATTACACTTAGTTTGCATGTTTGTTTCTCAGCTTGATAAATATTTTGTTGATTCGTTTTCTGTAAATGTTTTCAACTTTGAAATCAACAAAAATGTATTCTGTTTCTAGTTCTCTTAAAACTAAACCTTTGACCTAGTTTGGAATCACACTTGGAGGTTTTCAATATCGAAAATCTTTTCAAAACTCTGAGATTGATTAAGATCTTGACTGTCTTCTAAGCAAGATATCCGTGGATTATGGGATTGATTTAAAGGTCAAACAGGTTCAAAGTTTTGTGAGAAGAGAGAAAAAGAAAAATCAAAGCATATAGACTTATATGTAATTTGCTAGGACTGTTTGTACTTAATAAGTGTGAGTGTGTGCATGCATGTGTTAGAGAGCACCTCCACAAACACTTTCACAGTACAACACGAAAAGTGTTGGTAATAAGATCTTGAGAAAAAAGAGTCGACGTAAAGAGCTTGAACAAATTGGAGTTAACAAACTGAGAGGACAACATCAACAATCAGAACTGCAGAGAAGTTATAAGGACACCAGAGGGTACATTCCTAAACTTATATAGGTCTGAGTTGTATGCATGTTTGTTATACAGTTTTTAACTGTTAAATTTGTTTGTAGTGGATTTTTGTTTTACTCCGTAGAGGGAGTCGTGGATGTTTCCTCAATTGGTGAGGTTTTACCATGTAAAAATCTTGTACTTAATCTTCCTACATCTTCTCATCTCATTCTTGGTTGTGCTGGGTTTAAAAGTTTGTTTAAAACTGTTTAATAAACCTGTTATTCAAATCTTGAATAGATCTCGTACATACTGTTTTGTTAAACACATCTTGTGTTCAAATAGTTTTGTTTTTTCAAGAAAAGAGTTTCCTCAAAAAACAGCTCGGAGTTACTTAAATAGTTTATTTTTAATAAACGGCTTTAGTAACAGAATTTAAATTGTTATCAGATCTTGGTAAACTTATTTTAAAGAGATCCTGTGTTTCTGAAATTGTTTTCTGAAAATCAAATATGGACGAGAAAAATGAAAGATTTGGTAACTTGACCAGACCTCCTATCTTTGATGGAACCAATTTTGCTTACTGGAAATTAAGGATGATTGCTTTCATTCAAGGAACTCTAGGAGATGATGTCTGGGACATTGTTGAAAATGGTTACACTTTTCCTATAAAACTAGCCACTGAAGGAAGTAATGATAGGGTTAAGAAAGTTTTAAGTGAGTTCACACAAGAAGAGAAACAAGTTTCTCGCAACAATAACAAAGGAAAGAATGCTATATTTATGTCTATAAATGAACATGAGTTCAAAAGAATCTCATCCTGTACCACTTCTAAGGAAGCTTGGGACACTTTAGTTACTGCTCATGAAGGTGACACTAGAGTTAAGGATGCTAAAACTCAAATGCTCATTCAACAGTATAATTCCCTAATTATGTCTGAGACTGAGTCATTTGATGACTTCTATATGAACCTGACTGATATTGTGACCAAACTGCATGCTAATGGGATAACTTATGATAGACAATAAATTGTATCTAAAATTCTGAGATCATTACCACAGAAATTTGATAACAAAAGATATGCTATTGAGGAAATGTGTGATATTAATCTCACTCCTGAACTACTCAGTAGTAAATTAAGAACTGTGGAAATGGAACTGGAATTTAAGAAACAATTAACCCAGTCCCGTAGGAAACAAACTAGTTTCAATCTAAGCTTCTCTTCTAAATTGATTAAGCCTGAGTTTAATACTTCCAATGATTATATTGATGAGGAATGCGATATAGAGAGTTTGGACAATCAGATTGCCTTAATGTCAAAACAGTTTAAGTAAATCATTAAATTTAGAAATAACATGGCAAATAAACAAGGCAAGTCCAGTTATCCAACTCCTTTCAATCACAGACCTTATGAGAAAATCCATGACAAAAATCACAAGGACCCTCACATTAGACCTAACAGAGACCTTAAGAAGACTGAATGCTATAGATGTGGTAAACTAGGACACATTGCACAAGACTGTAGAGTTAACTTGAACACTCAAAACAAACACACTAGAGCCAACATTTGCAAAACATGGGATGATTCAAGTGAATCTGAAAATGAGGAACCTGAGTCATCTGATGTTTTTGACCCTTGCATGTCTTTCTTTGCCAAGATTATCTATAATGAGGATATGCCTATGTTTGTTAATGAGGATGAATATAGTAATTCTACTTCTGATGTTTCGAATACTGCTGTTACTGGTTTAGATGCTTTGATTACTGAGAATATTGCTATATGTTCCTCGGGGTGTGTGAGTCAAAGTGAAAGCGATAATGACGATGTCAATGGGTGTGTGAGTACAAAGAATGAAGCCTAGGCGTCATTTCACACACTACACTTAGTGACTTGGACAATGAAGACCTCCCAGATATTCACACACTCTATGCTAAAACTCTCAAGAAAAGCACTAGACTAGAAAAGATTGTGAAAGATCTCATTAAGAAATTAGAAGATCTAAGCCTAATGGTTAAACTGAATGCTGAAGAGTATACTACCCAATGTCTAACTCATGAAAGTGAAATTAAAATGTTTGATGAAAAACTCAGAAATTTGACTGAAACAAATGAAATTCTGGAGAAAAAGTACAAAGGGACATTGTTAGAATTGGAACAAACTAAAGAAAAGACAGCAACTGTTTTTAAAAAAATTACAAAATTTGAAAATAATTCAAACTGTTTTGATGAATTTGTTGCTGAATCAAAAACCAATTCTGATGATCGAACTGGAATAGGGTTTTGCCCCAATTTGAAGACACAAACAAAATCTTTTGAACCTATCAAGTTTGTGTCAGGAGGTAAAAGGCCTATTGAAACATGCCCAAACTTTCATTCTCTAAAAATTGAGTTTGATTCAAAACATCAAAATTTTAACATTGGGGAATCAAGTTTCTCTAAACATTGAAGTTCACCTAAGGCTAAATACGTCTGCCCCTTTATTAGGAAGAGTGAGTCTGCATTCAAGACTATCACACCTAGGAATAGAGTTCAACCTCAAAACTTCTCAAAACCTTTATTTAGAGACTTTCATAAGGAGACCCCAATTTTGAGCAATCTTTACTGCTCCTATTGTGACATATACGGTCATTCTTTTGACGGTTTCTATGCTAGGAGATTAGTTAAACCTGTCTATAATCCTCATATCTATCAGAACTTTAATTATTCTAGAAGGAGCCGCAACAATTATATACTTCCTAGACAACTAGATAAAAACTCTAATTATAGAAAGAGAAAGACCAAACCTAAAAGAACATTTCCTAGAAGGATTCCTAATCACTTTCCTAAACCAAATGCTCATGTTTTTCATAAAATTCAAAATCATGCGCAAAACATTTTTCAGCAAAAATCTAACGCTCGTAAATTTTATCAATTGAGAGCTAATAAGCGCAAAATGAAAACTAGAGCAATTTGGGTTAGAAAAGATGATCTATTACCTCAGATGACGTGTAACATAGTTGTTACTGCTCTAAAAGCTGAACACACATCATCTGGTTGGTATTTAGACTCTATATGTTCTAAGCACATGACTGGGGATGAAACTAAACTTTCAAACAAAACCAGCTTTGCTGGTGGTAAAGTCATTTTTGGTGATGGAGTTTCATCTCAAATCATAGGCAAAGGAACTCTCCAAGAAGATGGACTTCCTGTTCTTGAAAATGTCCTTATAGTTAAAGGTCTTAAGGCAAATCTACTTAGTATATCGCAATTTTGTGACTCAGATCATACTGTTACCTTTTCAAAGAACAATTGCAAAATTTTAAATGAAAAAGTTCAATGCATAATTACAGGATTCAGGACTCCTGACAATTGTTATACTGTCATGAACAAATCTGAAATCTGTAATGTTGCCAGAATGGATGACAATGAGATATGGCATAACAGAATGGGTCATATAAATTACGATAACCTTAGTAGTCTGACCTCTCAAGAAATAGTTAGAGGAGTTCCTAAAATCAAACCCATTCCTAATATTGTCTGTGGTTCTTATCAGGAAGGTAAAATTGTTAAGGCACCTCATAAGAAAGTTAATGATGTTCTTACCTCTAATCCCTTGGAGCTCATCCATATGGACCTAATGGGTCCCTCCCAAACTGTTAGTCTTTGTGGACACAGTTATATTTTAGTTATGGTTGATGACTTCAGTAGATTTACTTGGGTAGCCTTTTTAAAACAAAAGTCTGACACTTTTCAAACTTTCTTAAAAATACTTCTTCGGATTGAAAATGAAAAGGACACTCAAGTAAATAGAATCCGTAGTGATAAAGGTGGAGAATTCAAAGACACTGGTATTATTGAATACTGTGACTATAATGGTTACAAACATGAATTCAGTGCTCCTAAGACTCCTCAACAAAATGGAATTGCCGAAAGAAAGAATCGTACCCTTCAAGAGATGGCACGTGTTATGTTACATGCCAAGAATTTACCTAAATACTTTTGGGTAGAATCTATTCGTACTGCATGTCACATCATAAATAGGGTCTATCTTATAAAGAATTCCAAACAAACCTCTTACGAACTTTGGTACAAGAAAAAGCCCAATCTTAAGTACCTTAGAACTTTTGGTATCACTTGTTATGTATGCAAAGATAGGGAACACTTATCCAAATTTGAGAGTAGGGGAGATAAAACTATATTTTTAGGATACTCACCTAACAGTAGAGCCTATCGAGTGTATAATCTTCGCACTAAAACCTTGATGGAATCTATAAATGTAATTGTGAGTGACACTATTGTAGAGAGTAAGACTGGTGAATCAACTATTGAGGAAGAGCCTACAAACATTTTAGAAAATAACTCTCCTGAAATAGATGATTCATTACCAATTGAGACACCTGAAGTACCTAACTGGGTTTCGAAGGATCATCCCATAAATAACGTAGTTGGTAACCCTAGTGAGCCAGTGTGTACAAGATCCCAACTAAGAAACTATGCACATTATGCATATTTTGTTTCCCTTGTGGAACCAAAGAATGTAAATGAGGCATTGAATGACTCTCACTAGATTTCTTCTATGCAGGAAGAACTTCTTCAATTTGTCATTCATGATGTTTGGTATCTTGTTCCTCGTCCTGATCACAAAAAGGTTATTGGCACACGTTGGATTTTTAAAAATAAGACTGATGAAAATGGGATAATAATTAGAAATAAAGCTAGATTAGTTGCTCAAGGATACTCTCAAATTGAAGGCATAGATTTTAACGAGACCTTTGCTCCTGTTACTCGATTAGAATCTGTTCGTCTGCTCTTTGCTATAGCTTGCCACATGCATTTTACACTTTACCAAATGGATGTAAAATCTGTATTCCTTAATGGAATATTGACTTAAGAAACCTATGTAGAACAACCTAAAGGGTTCATTGACCCACAATATCCAAATCATGTATTTCGTCTTAAAAAGGCTCTGTATGGCCTTAAACAAGCACCTAGAGCTTGGTATGAGCGTCTTTCCAGTTTCCTCTTAGATAAAGGTTTCAAAAGAGATGGAAATGATCAAACTCTTTTTGTTAAACATTTTGACAAACACATCATTATTGCTCAAGTTTATGTTGACGATATTATCTTTGGATCAACTTCTCCCTCAGAAGTAAAATCCTTCTCTGAAACTATGCATAAGGAATTTCAAATGTCCCTTATGGGGGAGTTACAATTCTTCTTAGGCCTTCAAGTCAAACAAATTTCAGAAGGATTATTTGTATCGCAATCTAAGTACTCTTTAGAGATAGTAAAGAAATTTGACCTCGAGAGTGCTAAAGATGCTAAAACGCCCATGAGTACTACGTTAAAACTTTCTAAAGATGAAAATGGAAATCCGTAGATCCTACTCTATATCATAGTATGATAGGAACCTTACTATATCTTACTGCCTCGCGTCCTAATATTATGTATGATGTGTGTGTATGTGCTCGTTATCAAAATTACCCTAAAGAGAGCCATTTGAATGCTGTTAAACATATCATTAAATATGTAAAAGGCACTCAGAATCTAGGACTTTGGTACACTAATGACACACCAAGCACTATAATTAGGTACACTGATGCTGACTGGGCTGGGTGTACTGATGATAGTAAAAGCACATCAGGAGCATGTTATTATATATGTAATAACTTGGTAGGATGGAGTAGTAAGAAACAAAACTGCACATCACTCTCGACAGCCGAACCTGAATACATAGCCGCTGGCAGCTGTTGTGATCAATTACTGTGGCTTAAACAAATGCTAAGTGATTATGGTATTCAAGAAAACCAATTGCATCTCTATTGTGATAATCAAAGTGCGATTAATATTTCTAAAAACCCTGTTCAACACTCGCGAACAAAGCACATAAAAATTAGACATCACTTTATACGCGAATTGGTTGAAACTAAGGAATTAGAAATCAATTATCTTCCTACTGATTTGCAACTCGCAGATATGTTCACCAAACCTCTAGATTATAATAGATTCATTTCCTTGCGTAAATCTATTGGTATGGTTTGTGCTGAGTAATACATTTGTTGATTATCCAAGTTTTTCCCTTTGTCCATTTGCGACAAAATGGGGGAGAAATTTGACTCTCTAATGATTCTTTATATATGCTAAACAACTTGATCATAGTGATTCATTGCAGGTGTTTGCACAGCTTTTCTCAACAGATGTTATAGGGTATTCAATTGTAAATAGTTGAGTTATGTACTTTTGTTTTCTAGGATTTGGGTAGATAGAATCTTTACAGGAATAGGTTTTTCTTATCTTTTGTCGCCCTACGAGTCCTAGTTGACTCAAAGGAGATTTTGTCTCATATTTCCAAAGGGGGAGATTGAAGAACCTTATACTCTTGACTCACTTGATTCTATATTGTATAAGTGTTCATCTAGTTTGGAAATTGTGACAAAATTATGTCTAACCTAGAATCCAAAGAACCTCAGAGCTTGCATTTCTATTTCATCTTTGATTGAAGGGACCTAGACCTAATTACCAATACTCACACACAGTAGAATGAATCATTTACATGTCATATTGCATATTAGTGTGTGTACATATGTTGTGTGTGTTTAAAAGGTTATGGGGTAAATCTGCTATTTTAGAATGTTCGTTTAATGGTCTCAAAGTTGGTTTGGGTAGAAACCAAACGCGACAGAGACTTCAGGGTTTACATTGTAATTACTTTAGACGCGCATTTTATCTCGCCTCATATGCCAACATGTGTTAGCTTCTGATTGGTGAGAAGTGTGTTTCCTTGCTGAGACAAATCGAGTGATCATTTTCATCCCTTGGATCGTTCTTATCAACGTTCTGCATGTCTTCCATCATAATCCCTGTGATCCTCTTTGAACCAATCAGGAGAGCTTTAACCACCGCGTATCGTATGGCCCTCGGATCTAAGTCAATTGAACTTGACTAAATCTGGTCCCTTGATTTCAATCCTTATTCTCGAACCTTCCCTGCCTCTTATAAAAAGGCTCCTACTCTCAGCATTCGAAGACTTTTGCCATTTCGTCCTTTGAGAGAAAAGAAAGAGAGAGTATAGAGAGAGTAGAGAGAGAAGATAGAAACCAGAAGAGAGAGAAAGAGTTAGAAACCCTAACCCTAACCCTAAATTGTCTACACAGTTTAAACCAAATATAAACCTTCAAACCTCTATACTTTACCAAACACAACCTTGAGTGTTTGAGTGTTTTAAAAGATGATTTGAGAGTTGGTTTGTTGCTGTAACCTCTTCTTCTTTGGATCTTATTTCCAACTTAATCATTTTCTTAGATCTGTTGTTCTTGTATATAGAAATTTTTAGATCTGAGTTTTTCATGATATATTACACTTAGTTTTCATGTTTGTTTCTCAGCTTGAGAAATATTTTGTTGATTCGTTTTTTGTAAATGTTTTTAACTTTGAAATCAACAAAAATGTTTTCTGTTTCTAGTTCTCTTAAAACTAAACCTTTGACCTAGTTTGGAATCACACTTGGAGGTTTTCAATCTCGAAAATCTTTTCAAAACTCTGAGATTGATTAAGATCTTGACTTTCTTCTAAGCAAGATATCCGTGGATTCTGGGATTGATTTAAAGGTCAAACAGGTTCAAAGTTTTGTGAGAAGAGAGAAAAAGAAAAATTACAGCATATAGACTTATATGTAATTTTCTAGGACTGTCTGTACTTAATAAGTGTGAGTGTGTGCATGCATGTGTTAGAGAGCACCTCCACAAACACTTTCACACTACAACACGAAAAGTGTTGGTAATAAGATCTTGAGAAAAAAGAGTCGATGTAAAGAGCTTGAACAAATTGGAGTTAACAAACTAAGAGGACAATATCAACAATCAGAACTGCAGAGAAGTTATAAGGACACCAGAGGGTACATTCCTAAACTTATATAGGTCTGAGTTGTATGCATGTTTGTTATATAGTTTGTAATTGTTAAATTTGTTTATAGTGGATTTTTGTTTTACTCCGTAGAGGGAGTCATGGATGTTTCCTCAATTGGTGAGGTTTTACGATGTAAAAATCTTGTACTTAATCTTCCTACATCTTCTCATCTCATTCTTGGTTGTGCTGGGTTTAAAAGCTTGTTTAAAACTGTTTAATAAACATGGTATTCAAATCTTGAATAAATCTCGTACATACTGTTTTGTTAAACACATCTTGTGTTCAAATAGTTTTGTTTTTTCAAGAAAAGAGTTTCCTCAAAAAACAGCTCGGAGTTACTTAAATAGTTTATTTTTAATAAACGACTTTAGTAACAGAATTTGACTTAGACTCTTAGCTAACAACTCTAGCACTCCAATCGTCTCTTGGTCTTTCAAAAAATATACTACTCTCCCTCCCTTCCATGTGGACGTAGGTAGGACGATCTTCTGAACCACGTACATATTGTGTTCTTTGTTTGTTGCATTCATACTTTTGGGTATAAGTCAGAATATTTTTTTTTTTGTGGGCTTGATATCCCTTACAATTTGATGCCGTATGTGGGAAGCTCCTGAATTCTCACCGCCGTGGAAGACATATGCCCCATAACAATTATGAGTGCTAACCAATCTCATCATTCACACGCAAGAAGTCGTGTCCAATCAAAAATACAAGTCGTCAAGAGGGAGCAGAATCTTGTTAGATTCCTTCTCCTCCCAGGCGATCTAGGTCAAGGGGACGCTCGCCCAAAAGGTCTGGCCATCGCCGCCAATGCCATACCCTGTATATTGAATAGCCCGTTGGAAAATCAACATTCTGAATTACCAAGATTTATGAGGAAGGTTTAGATCACTGTGATTAGAAGATTGCCCATTTGAGTAGGGAACATACTCAATAATCAGAAGAGCGTAGTTCCAGTTCTCATACTCTGGAACGTCATCAAAGGAGGAGAATTCGTTCCCCAAGAAACAACAGGTCCGTTCATATTGAAAGGGCTTCTAGGTCCGAAAGCCATTGCGCGTTGAACTTCAACCCCCGTCATATTCATCACTCGCTAATAAGTTGGCTCACCCAAAAGCACAAACAAATAGACTTGGGAGTGATGAACTCCTAAATCTTACTAGCAAAGAATTAAAGGGACGACTAGAAATAAATCTAGCTTGAAATCCAAAAGATCTCGCCAGGCATGATGCAACCTCACCTTTCACTCCTGAGATAGAAACTTCAGATCCTCCAAGCAAGTTCTCGATTACAAAACTTACAACTTAAAATGGGATGGGGGATCTCATGCATCATATCCGATAATGTCTCCAAACGATGTCGTTATGGAGCCACCATGACGCCCTCATGTGTCGAGTATTTCCTTTAACCTTAGGAGAGATCGAGCTAAAATTGTTTGAAAAGCTGTCCCTCAGATCAATTTCCTCGTTCAGAGAGCTAGTCGAGCAATTCACAGCGCGCTTCATCACCAGCACCAAAGCAGCCAAGGAGGTGGACTCACTGATCTCTCTTAAAGGGAATAACAGAGAAACCTCAATCTGTACGCACAACGGTACTGGGAATTATTCAACTAGATAGATGACTACAATGAACAACTTTTCATCTCGTCCTTCAAGTTCAACTTTTCCAAGTCGAACGATCTCTATCAATCCTTGAAAAAGAGGATGGCATCGACTATGAACTATTTTATGACGCGTATTGAGAAATATGCCAAAGTAAAGGACGAACTCATTATCGAAGAGGTTCCATCCGATCAAGGTTCTAACCAATCGAATTACAATGACGCGATGAAAACTTATAAAGGAGGAAATCAATCTGCTACGATGAAGAAGGGATCACGAAGTGATGCCAATAAAGGGAAATTCAAGGCACGGACTAATGAAAGTAGTTTCCAGGCCGTGGAGACTTTGTTTAAAGAGCCTATTTACAAGATGACTCCACAGATCAGAGATAATCCGTATTTTAATAGGCCGCCCAAGATGGCTAGCGATCTTGGAGACAGGGATGCAAACCTTAGGTGAACTTATCACCAGGACCGTGGACACCTTACAGAGAATTGTAAAACGTTTAAGAAGAATTTGGAGGATCTCATCCAAGATGGGCACCTCAAGGAGTATATTGACACGACCAAGACCAAGTTTTCGATCAGGATAAACGCAGCTCCAAAGGAGGACGACGACCTCCCGCCTATAGGGTTGGTAAATTCTTTTCACGGCTACACCTATCCCTCTCAGTGCACCGGTAAAAAACTCAGCGAGAAAGTTAAGATTGCAGCATGCACCTAAGAGGCCTTTTAGGTGGAGGTATCCAAGCCCATTCTGTCTAAAAGGGATCATAAGCACATAATGGTGAATGATCTCCTTTCAAATTCAATTGACACGGGGGTAATGACTGGGATGGATTCTTCACTGATCACTGAATAATCGACAACAGTGACCTCAAGAATAGCTGTGAAGTTTTTGACTGAAGTGACGACCAATTTGTACCCAAGAAAAACGTGCGTAGCTCTCCAATGGGGATGTATGCCAATCGGAGTTTGCCTCTTTCAAACGATTTGAAGATCTTTCAAATTGACTTAGTAATCCTCTACTTTTCGATTTAAAAAATGATCTGCAAAAAAGGTGAAACCGATCAACAATGAAATGAAAAATCATAATATTATGGAAATGATAGGAAACCTACCAAGTTTTTTCTTTATGGATGTGACCCAAAGTTCCTCGTAATTTTCACCATATAAATACCTAGAAAACACAGGGGTATTCCTTTCGGTGTCCTTTTATGATATGGGCATGTATGTGACCAAGTTGCATAACATATCCCTGGCTGGAAATGATATATATCAGTCCCTGGGGAAGACCTCGGGTCGTAACAATACTTGATTTCATTGAGCCCAAGGTCGATCCCACAAATCTGATTTATATCTACTATACCCATTACTATTCAGTAGAAACTACCATTAGCCTGGATTGGGAGCATTCCATAAGATTGAAGTACTTTCACCACCAATGGGTGGAGGGGAAATCGAACTATCCCTCTAATATCGCCACTGTCATCTAAGAAATTTCACCACAAGGAAGATCGAAGATATCTTCATCTTATGGTTCAGTCCTAATAAAGTCATCTTCGGGAATTAAGTACATGGTACGAAATTCATCGAAGTCGTTTGTGGGAAAAAATTCGTATCTTCTCCCAGGTCTAGTCATGGCAGAAGTATGGAGAAGAAGGAGATTAAATAATAAGTTCTTTGATGAGGATGAACTCGAGAGAGAGTGGAGCAATGGGAAATACCTTACAATAGGTGCGAAATGGTGAAGGTATAAACCTTATACCTTTTTCTGCCAAGTCTAATCAATCGACGCCCGATTTTCGGGTCACGTACCCATGCACAATAATTAGTAGGAAAATTTACTGTCATTTCACGATATTCGAGAAGTGGGGGTCGTGCGTATCATAAAATAATGATTACATTTTAGTTTAGATAGTGGGCACGTGTGGAGATGGGAACAACGGTTGAGGGAACCCATGGTGACACGTGTCCATACATGAATAATTAAGACTTGGCTAATCCTCCTTGTCGCCGATCACCCCTGTCGTGGGGGAAATTGAAGGGAATATAGTTGAATGCATGCCACGTGGACTTCTGGGGTCAACGAACATGGTCGGTCAAATATATATAGGAGATGAGTATAAATCTAGGGATATTGGGTAGAAGATATTGGTGCAATAGGCCCCCAATTTTAAACAACAATTCTTTTTATACTTCAAAAAGTAATAATTTCCTTTTTAGATGCGGAAGCGAAGATGATGGTTCAACTTAAACAACGAATTAAATTTTTTTAATTTCTTCTAAATAAAAATTAAACGAAGTGAAATTAAGATAGAACACACTCACAATTTTGATTTCACTTAAACCCAATTAATTAACCCAAGTCCTAGAAATTTACCTAAGTCAAATTTGTCAATTTTACCAAATTAGGCCAAACCAAATTTAATTAATGACTTGAATTAATTAACTTAAACATTACCCAAAAAATTAATTTGCACAAAATTAAACAAGTAGTGATATAACCAAATTTTATCTGTTTACCTAAGTATGCGTTCTAGGTGAATTATGCAAAAGATAAAATAAACAATAAATCACTACGCTGCGATGTACGAGGAAACACCCACAACGGGAAAAAATCTCGGACGACCCTAGCCTCAAATCCACTACGTATGATTTTTACAAATACAAGATAGTAGACTTACAACACTCGACTCGATCCCTCTCAAGACCCGATGCTCCTTTTTGTATACACCTCCACCTAGCGAATAACCACGGAGCTCCACTGCGGTCTCGGAATCCACCGATCGAACTTTATATGGTCACCGTCACCCAAACTAGGAGCCTTTCTCCAAGTGGGTAAATCAACGTAAACCTCTTCTTCTTTGTGGGATTTAGAAGAAAACTCAAACCATCTCTTCTTCAATATGTAGAGATAAACCGGTGCCAAATTCCAAGTAAAGTATATATATATATATATATATATATATATATATAAAGAAGACTTGGAATAAACAATATGGGTGAAAAAAAATGTTTAAAGGATTTTTCTTTGAAAAATGAACACTTAAACTTGAAATTTTTCTTAGGAAAGATGAACTCTCAAAACTCTCTTTAGAAGATGTAGGATAGTGAAAAAGTTAATTAGAAAAAGTTCATTTCCGCACTTAAGAAATTCTGTCAAAAGATAGTGGGAAAAGAAGTGGGAAAGTGGGCCAAAAACTGCTAAAAACTGCCAAAAATCCGTTCCTGCCAAAACTCGTTCGAATGAGATTTTCGTTCGAACGAATTCTCGTTCGAACGAGCCTTATAAAGAGGTTCCAGAGAGAACTCATTAGAAATTTCATTAGATATCTCGTTCGAACCATCATTCTCATTCGAACGATATTTCGAATGACATTCTAGTGGGCTATCTGGGAACTCGTTGGCAAACTCGTTCGAACGACAAACTCGTTCGAATGACACTTCGAACGAAATTCCAAAAAGTTGTAAAATTTTGATTATTGCCCAGAAACTTTATATACTTTATTTTAAAGTTTTAATAAAATCTTTCTAAACAAGTGCAACAGTTTAATAAAAAATTTCACCCAATAAAAAATGTTCCAAGCTCCTATATATATATATTCAAAATGCATTCATACCTTAGGAGCAATGGAACCGGTGTTGTTGACGTAGAAACGAGGCACATTTAAACTTGGCATTTGATGAAGCTTTAATATCTTGGCCGCTACGTCTTCAATAAACACGTCATAGTCTTGAAGGATGATAAATAATTCTATCCTATGACTCAAACGTTTTTGTTCGGAATTGAGCCAAAACTACAAAGGACTCAATTGGAAATTTGTGTCCTTACAAATCTCCCCCTTTGGCTATTTCGGGACAAAAACTAAACAAAAATCCTAAAGGACCGTCAAGCTCTACTAGACTGAGAAAAATGTCACACCTAAAATAAAAATACAATGCTTGACTCAAACAACCCAAGGATCAATATCTTTGCCCGATGAAAGTTGCCAGGTAGAATAGAATATAATTTCTGCACACTTAAGCAAACACATTAAACGCATAGGGAATATCAAAATATTAAATAATGCAATTAAATAATTACTTCCCTAAATTAATTCTCCCCTTTATCAACTATGATCAACCTAAGAAGATAGCGACTCCCCCTAAGTTAAATCTCCCCAAAACTAAGATACGATTACAATAGGATTAGATACCATTTCTCCCCTATCATTCTCCCCCTTTTTATTCAGGAATAGACAAAGAATAAAGAATTAAAAATTAGCTTATCTTCCCCAATTAGAGCATATACACCCTCTAAATTAAGCAAGGGATAAATAGAATGGGATAACAAGCTAAAAAACATGCAATTATGCATATAGTGATGAGAATATGGGCAACAAAATCATAGCTGATCCAACAAATAATAATGGATACCAACTAAGATGCAAGAAACAAATACCAATATGATACATAAGTATTAAGCATGTGATATCAACAAAGAATGCACCACGATGGATACCAATTATGAATTAAAGCATATATGGACTAGAAAGCAAGGCAAATAATAAACAAAAATATCAAATATATGTATACATAATATATACCTAATGGACTCAAGTACACAAATATAGATATAAACACACAAATGACACCAAATATGATAAGTTTTTCACACTCGTATGAAAAAAATGTATCATATGGAAACGAAAGTGTTGGGTGTGAACTAGTAACAATTAAATTTAGACCCGATCACTTAAAACATGTTCACGGAGTTCTCAATTGATTGCAAACTTCATCACATTTGAATATAACCTCATGTGACAATATAAATTAAACTCAATGAACAAACATACACAACGCATACAAGCCTGGCATGTTGATGATTCTACAAATCAATAGAGTCATGACATTGAAAGTACAACTAGGATAAACGGACATTGTGCAAACCGTTGATATACTATCCAATCTCCCTCAATAAGCATTTATTAATTTTGAATGAATATATCAATCAAACATAGGCTTGGCAATTATTTTTTATTTGATGCCATATTTTCTTTTAGGCCTTTGGACCATGTATTTCTTTTAGGTTCAAGCAAATGGTGGCTTACTATTCGCAAAGAGTAATAAATTCTTTCGAAGCCCTTCCCCGTGCACATTTATATTTAACATTTTTTATTTTTCACACAAATCTCACGTGCAACGGAATTCGGCATGCACTAGTCCTCCTAGGTCACAAATATGTAGATGACAAGATTGGTAGGAGAACATCTCACAAAGCTCAAATATAACATGTGACGATTAAAATTCAAAAGATCTCGTGCATGTGTGAATAGAGGCATATAAAATCAAAATCCATTTGAGCAACACAAAATCTAACTACTCCATGTAGGCATGGTAAAGAACATAATAAGGATTGGCAATCTAAACCAAAAGTTCTAGACACGTGGGATAAAAAAAGATGGGATTCTAACACAAGTGTATGCCACATAAAGTGTGTCAAACTAAAATACACACAAAATAAAATCTTTTTGAATTTTTGAAAATTTTTAACCAAAAATAAAAATATATACTCAAAAGACAAGCAAATATCATTTGAATTTTTCATTAAGCTTAAATTACCAAGAGATAAAAACCCAAATGATAAAAAAAAAATCTTTTTGTATTTTTCATTTAATGCAAACAAAATAAATATAATACAAAAGATAAACAAACATCATTATTCTAGCATGTGATTAAGCATGGAGCATAGACTAGAAAATGACTAAACAAGCATACATTTAGCATGAGAATATAACATGAAGTACAAAAGCTAAAGTATGCAAGAAAAACTAACACATTCAACCTTTAGATTTTGCAAGGGAGGAAGCATGTGAAAGTAAATGAGAATCAAAAACCCTATCTTGTAAAGCTACCAAGTCAGATCTCCTAACCCAAACTAATGACGAATGACGATCTCGGGGTGTAGGATTATTGGCTACCTCGGTTGCCTTACCTTTGAATTTTCTAGGAACTCGTTTAAGATCAAAACAAAATTTCCTAAGATGACCTTTTCGACCATAATGTGAACACTTGAACTCACGGCGAAAATATTTACCTAAGGAGTGATCTCTAAAGGCTTTTCTAGACTATTCTTCTAAAACGTTGGTTTTTTGCTTTATGAGTTGATTCATTACAAGGATTGAAGCCTAAACCACAAGTGTCATTTTTAATTTGGACCATTCCTAAGATTTTATCTAGTTTTTCGGACCTGCACTCCAAATCAAATTTGACTTTCCTAGAGTCTTTTAATTTATTTCTTAATTCTAAAATATTAGACTCTAATAAAATATTTATCTCTTCAAACTCGGGAAGCTCCTTTTTCAAGGATTCCATTAAACCTCTAAGGCTATCTCTCTCGCCTTCTACATATTCAATCTTCTCTCGAAGAGTTCTCTCACGTGTCCTAAGGTCTTCTACCAACCTACTATCATCAACGACCTTGACAAGCTCTTTTAAACATGCTTCTAACTTTAAATTTTCTCTTTTAATTTAATAGATTCATCATAAAGTTCTTGAAAAGAATTTTGAAGTTCACTTACATCAACCTTTTCTTCATTTTCACTCTCTCTTTCTTCTTCACTCTCACCACCATAAAAAAATAAGGGAATCATAAACTATGTACTTGGAAGTTTCATGTGTTAAGGTTTCACCAATAGACGAGTTCTCACTATCACTCACATGACTAGCCATAAAAGCCACAAAGTTGGGCTTAGTGGGGGAATCGAGTCCCCTTTCCATATCACTATCACTAAGGTTTGCATTAAAAGACATTGGTTACTTACCCACTCTCCTTAGTTTAGTGGGGCACTCAGAATCCCTATGGCCATACCCTTCACAACCAAAACACCTATTTGACTCGTCCCTATTTAAATTTTCTTTAGAAGTTTTAAGGATCCTTTCGGCTTTGTCATGCTTAGAAGTTTCAAATTTCTTAAAGTCATTTTTAAATTTATCTTTGTTAATTTTAAGAAACTTTCAAAATTTCCTAGCAAACAAAGCCATATCTTCCGATTCATTATCACTCTCGTTCTCCACTACTTGTTTTTCCTCTTTTAGGGCTTTTAAAGCAATGCCCTTTTCAATTTTCTTTTCAGATTTAGAGGGAAACATGTCCAGTTCATAGGTTTGTAAATCACCTACAAGCTCTTCTAATTTCGTAGAGGATAAAGTTGGTAAAGAATTTAAAACGGTCACTTTTGGAATAAATCTATCGGGAAGGTACCTTAAAATTTTCTTTACTACTCGGTTGTCAGGTATTTTCTCTCCCAAATTAAAAGATGAATTAACAATATCGAAAAGTCTAGCATAAAATTCATCAAAAGTTTCTTTTTCGTTCATTTTGATTGTTTCAAATTGAGTGGCGAGGTTCTGAAGTTTCGAAGCTTTTACGACACTTGTACCTTCATGAGTGAGTTGTAAAATATCCCATGCTTTTTTAGCGGTTTCACACGTCATAATGCGACGGAATTTATCCGGTGTGACCGCCGTAAACAAGGCATTTAAATCATGGGAATTAAAATTTGAAAGTTTAAATTCATTTTCACTCCATCTATCGACCGGTTTGGGAACACGTTCATTATCTACAAAATGAGTTGGGGGAGACCACCCGTTAACTACAGATAACCAAACCCTCTCATTGATAGATTTAAGTGCCGATTTCATACGCGCTTTCCAGTACGCGTAATTAGAACCATCGAAAATAGGAAATTTATAGAATGGGGAAAATTCCATTTTAGCCAAAATATTTTAAAAGATCTTAACGAAATAGTTTATCGTTTTTGGCTCTGATACCACTTGTTGGTGCAATAGGCCCCCAATTTTAAATAACAATTCTTTTTATACTTCAAAAAGTAATAATTTCCTTTTTAGACGCGGAAGCGAAGATGATGGTTCAACTTAAACAACGAATTAAAAAATTTTAATTTCTTCTAAATAAAAATTAAATGAAGTGAAATTAAGATGGAACACACACACAATTTTGATTTCACTTAAACCTAATTAATCAACCCAAGTCCTTGAAATTTGCCGAAGTCAAATTTGTCAATTTTACCAAATTAGGCCAAACCAAATTTAATTAATGACTTGAATTAACTAACTTAAACATTACCCAACAAATTAATTTGCACCAAATTAAACAAGTAGTGATATAACCAAATTTTATCTTTTTACCTAAGCATGCGTTCTAGGTGAATTATGAAAAAGATAAAATAAATAATAAATCACTACGCCACGATGTACGAGGAAAAATCCACAACGAGAAAAAACCTCGGACGACCCTAGCCTCAAATCCACTAAGTATGGTTTTTATAAATACAAGACAATAGACTTAGAACACTCGGCTCGATCCCTCTCAAGCCCCGACGCTCCTTCTTGTATACACCTCCGCCTAGCGAATAACCACGGAGCTCCACCGCGGTCTCGGAATCCACCGATCGGACTTTATATGGTCACCGTCACCTAAACTAGGAGCCTTTCTCCAAGTGGGTAAATCAACGCAAACCTCTTCTTCTTTGTGGGATTTAGAAGCAAACTCAAACCATATCTTCTTCAATATGTAGAGATAAACTCGTGCCAAACTCCAAGCAAAGTATATATATATATAAAGAAGACTTGGAATAAACAATATGGGTGAAACAAAGTGTTTAAAGGATTTTTCTTTGAAAAATGAACACTTAAACTTGAACTTTTTCTTAGGAAAGATGAACTCTTAAAACTCTCTATAGAAGATGTATGATAATGAAAAAGTTAATTAGAAAAAGTTCATTTATGCACTTAAGAAGTTCTGTCAAAAGATAGTGGGAAAGTGGGTCAAAAACTGCTAAAAACTGCCAAAAACCTGTTCCCGCCAAAACTCGTTCGAACGAGATTTTTGTTCGAACGAATTCTCATTCGAACGAGCCTTTTAACGAGTTTCCAGAGAGAACTCATTAGAAATCTCGTTGGATATCTCGTTCAAACCATCATTCTCGTTCGAACGAAATTTCGAACGACATTCTAGTGGGCTATCTGGGAACTCATTGGCAAACTCGTTCGAACGACATTATTGTTCGAACGATAAACTTGTTCGAACGATACTTCGAATAAACTTCCAGAAAGTTGTAAAATTTCAATTTTTGCCCAGTAACTTTATATACTTTATTTTAAAGTTTTAATAAAATCTTTCTGAAAATAAGCAACAATTTAAACAAAAATTTCACCCAATAAAAAATGTTCCAAGCTCCTATATATATATTCAAAATGCATTCATACCTTAGGAACAATGGAATCAATGTTGTTGACGTAGAAACGAGGCACATTTAAACTCGGCATTTGATGAAGCTTTAATATCTTGGCCGCTACGTCTTAAACAAACACGTCATAGGTTTGAAGGATGATCAATAATTATATCCACTGACTCAAACGTTTTTGTCCGGAATTGAGGCAAAAATACAAAGGAATCAATTGAAAATTTGTGTTCTTACAGAAGATAAGTACGATCGATTCTAATAAGACTCTACAACTTGTAAATAGGATTAACATTAAGAGATCTAGAATGATAGGACCTTTATACTTATTAATAAGGGCAAACTCAACCCTCAAATTTGTATCTTGCACATGACAACGTGGACTCTTAGCTAGCAACCATAACACTCCAATCGTCTCTTGTTCTTCCAAGAAATATATTACTCTCCCTCCCTTCCTAGTGGACGTAGGCAGGATGATTTGCTGAACCACTTACATTTTGTGTTGTTTATTTATTGCATTCATACTTTTGGGCTAAGTCATAATATTGCCTTTATTGTGGGTTTGATATCCCTTATAAACACAATCCCCCACATCAGACAATTTTATTTATTTTTGTTAAAAGAAAACATTAATAAAAATTTAAACTTAACCCCTAGATTTTTACTAATTTATATATTATGACCTTTTTGAGCCATTATATATATATATATATATATATATACTCTGACCTTTTTCCCGCCTTTTGTTATAAGTTACTATTTTCTTATAAAATTACAAAAATTGCCTCTTTTACAAAAGTGAAAAGAAATGTTCAAGTCCAAAGTAAAGTTGAAGTTTGTAGACTTTGATTTTGTCTACGCAGAACTTAGGCATTACAGGTTCAATTCCCTTACATCTCAAGCCAACTTTTGTAAATAATAGCTCTTTTGTTTCTGCCATTTTATAAAATGAGCACATCCATGTATATTGTATTTATCCTTGTGAAACATGTGTATAGTTGTATATTTTTGACATAATATTAGGAAAAAAAATGTAACACATTTGATATAAATAAATACCAAAAAGGCAGAGCGGATCTCACACCTTCACAATCCTTAACTAAGTCGTCAAACGCTAGACTTTGTTTCACATTTAGATTAGTACCTTTTAGTCATCTCTCCAATTATGAAATTTCTTATTTCAAGGTAAATAATATAGCTATTTTCAAAATTTACATTCATAATCCGTTAACATTCCCTACTATGACTAGTCTTATAAATAAACCACATTCCTTGCGCATGCGAAGAATGTCTCGACCCACAGGTCGAAGGTCAAGGCTCTCATTGTGCAAATTCCTTTGGAGACACATCTCAGAAATTAAGAATTTTTCTTTTCATTAATTAACAAATTATTGTTAGTTATTTAATTTTCTTTAAAGAACTTTATATGATTATAGTTGAGGGTCAAAAGTCTAATGAAAATTTATAAAATTTACTATGAACCATTGAGAATATTTGAGAACTAATTGAGAACCTATCGAAAATCAATGGAATAAATGGACTAAGTAATGGCTGTCGAAATTGTGATTTCAAGTGAGAATATATTTAAAACATATTTGAATGTTTTTGTGTATTTTAAATATCTATATATTGGAGTTTTAATTGAGTATATTAGAGAATATGTAAATGTTTTTGACGCATTGGAAGATCTAGTTGGGAGGGAATTGGAGGGAGTGAAGTAAGTTAGAATTGAACGTAGTAAGAGAATCTTTCGTTTGAGGAAATATTGGGTAAGAAACTAAAAGGGTAAGACGTGCCAAACAGGGTAAAATCGGGATTTCTCAACTCTAGCAAGCAACTTGTCGTTGAAGTGGACTGACTGAAAATGACAATGCTTTAAGGGTCTGATCACCCCCTATTTAGAAGTTTGTGCACATATTTTCTTAGGCCTCATTTGATACGCCGTATAAGGGGTCCGAATATGATAGGATATGAGTCAGATTGGATAGGATAAGGATTGATCGTATAACGCTTATTTCAATACTGTGTTTGGAACAGTTCCGAATAAACAGACGGGATGAGATATAATAATACAGTCATGCATTTGAAATGCTCCGTATATGATTATTTTATCTCCAGTTTTCCAAAAATACCCTTCTTTTGTATTTAATAATAAAAAAAATAAAAAAATATATTGTTATCACATATTTTAACTCAATAGCATAATATTTAATTTCACATGGGATGTTAAAAAAATAATATTATGAGATGAAAATATGTGTTTGTATTTGTATTTGTATTTGTATTTATAATTTGTACATACTCAACCACTAGTAATCACTTACACGCATACAAAAAACATGTGTACACAAACTAACCGCCAGAAATAATGAGATAGTAAAACTGGATATATCTTTTCTTTCGATTAAAAAAAAATCAGTTACAGAAAATTGCTTGAAGCAACTGAATAACATCGATTTTACCCAAAATAGTTGCCGAAAACATACAAAAACAAATAAATTCAATTGTACGCAACTTTCAACTTGTCTAGCATATAGGTTAATAATACATTAAAAAATGTGTAACAAAATATTAGCGATGAATTTACAACACATAGCTTTCAACTTGTCTCGTAGGTGAGTTAACATAATATTTGCATCGATTTAAATCGAAATAGTATTTCATGATAAAGCAACAAATAGAAAAAAAATAGAAGAAAAAAATTGAGGAGGTTACCTACCATGATGAAAAATATGAATGGATAGTTATGTGAATCCAAGGGATCGCCGACTGCTATCTAATACTTGAGGTAGTGCATTGCGTGAGTTTTTTTTTATAACTTAATAAGGGTTGAGATAGTCCAAGCTGCGTGAGTTTTTTTTATAACTTAATAAGGGTAGAGTTGTAATTTTTAATCAAGTTTTGACACCGTATAATTTTATACGACCTTGGAGGTGGGATTTTTTTTATCCCACTCCTTGTGGGATAATGAGCTCACTTTGGATAACTTATTCCATCTCATATCCCATCCTAAATTACACCAAACATTGGATAGGATAATTTTATCCAATACGAACCTGTTATACGGCGCATCAAACGAGGCCTTAGTATATGGGGATACAATATGATTTTGACTCTAGTCAACCCAGATTATATCGGAACTTAAGAAGTCGAGATCAAGATCGAGAGAGTTTGGGATGTTACAATCACAAGAGAAAATGTAAAATGAAGCTTGAAACGGAGAGGAAGAAAAAATTGTCTCCATAAGGTGAAAAATTTAGATAAGAGGATGTTGTACAACTTGAGGTCTCTATAGAGACTTTTAGAGGAAGTTGAAGGACCATAAGGGAAATCTCAAAGGGTAAAGGATTCCCAAGTCCTAGTATGCTTTTTGTGTTTTAAAATATTACTATTTGGAAATTGTTAAACATGATTATAGACATGTATTTGTATGGTTTCGTGAGGAAATTATGGATCTTTTTCTTTTGAGAAACTTAGATATTTTCAAAGACCGTTTCAAGGCTCAAGGATCTTTAAAAGTCGACTATTTTTATTTAATCTAGGTTGATTATAATGAATTTCCAACCAAGGTTTTATACATCTCTTATGAGGTGAATTGGATCTTCGCGAGGAGAGATTGGATATATTAAAACATGCAAGGGCAAGAATGACTCACCAAAGTTTGAGAAGGAAGATGTCAGTATATAGGTGGGTACTCTACCAACTATTCTTTTTGAAACATTCTAAATTTAGACTAATATATATATATATATATATATATAAGAATCACATGCTAAGTATGTACATATATTTGTTAGATGTGCAAATTATGTTAAATACATGAGTAATGATAAGATAATGTATATTATTAAAAGAATATATATGTGTAATAAAAGTAAACGACTGAGATATGGCCTTTGTTGAAAGAAAACACAAGTTACATATGTTTTTTCACTTATGAAAATGGCATTTTTCATGATATTAGGAAGTTTAAAAGTTATATATGAAAAATATGAAGTAATGGTAAAGATAAAGAACACATTTTTACATGATAACCAAGTGTTAGTAAAAGATTAGTGTTAATAGAGTGATTTTTATTAGTAAACCAAGCTTTGGGGATCGAAGCATAAATAATGATGTTTCTGGTCAAAATTGTCAAAAGGTTAAAAATGAAGATGTTCAGGTGAAACACTAATTCTTGAGCACAACTCACGTGGGGCCTTGTGAGAATGACACGTTAAAATAATTAATAGGTTTGAACCCTAAACTATTGAGAAAATGCATTTCAATCCCCAAACTTTTTGTTTATATATACTAATCGATTGAGTATGTCATAAAACATATTTTAACTTTACTTTTGAATGTATTGAACATATTTAGAGTGGCGATTCAGGTTTGGAAGTAATTGAAGATGGTTTGTTTCATAAATGTAAATAACATCTAACTTCGGGTGTAATCATAAGGGTGTTTTTGTGGTCTCAACAACATTTGTTCGATGAAATAAAAAGAGTAAAAAACTAGTGTATTGTGCATGAATAATTGACTGACCATTAAGACGAGTTTAAAAGGAAAGGAATATAATGAGCATTACTGGGAAACTAAAAGGAGCCTAAGGATTAAAAGTGAAAGATAAAGGAGTGTTCACGATATTTTAAATAAGGGATTGAAACCCTTTGTTGTGCTAGGTTTTGACTAAGGCACTGAACCACTAGCTAAGGAAGCAATGGATGTGGCAGGAGATAGTGTAAAACTATTGACATTTAGGGTTCATTTGGATGAACGAAATTGCAATTAAATTGGAATTCTAATTCTATGGAATTATAATTCCACGGGGTTATAATTCAATTGTTTGGTCAAGTATAGAATTATTTTGGAATCCTAACAGAATTTTGAATCCATTATTTGGTTGAAGTATAGAATTCTTTTGGAATTCTAGTAGTTTTGTGAAATATAGACAATTAAAAAATAATACTTTTAAAAAATATTCTAATTAAAAAAGGAAATCAAATCACATCAGATTTTAACAAGAACTAATAATTGAAGCGGCATTGATAAAATAAGATAGATAGAAGTTCATTTAAATTTAAAAGCTGGTAAAACTAGAACTAGTTTCTAAGCACCATCGTCATAATGAAAATTGTCCACCCAGTAGAGAAACAAGTCAATACATATTATAATGATAATTTCTCATAATCATCACACCCCATGATGTATCATTATCCATCACCTCTTCAACTCACCTGGAAGATTGGAGAAAGTATAAAATTTCCTTTGGTTATTCATCAAAAGATCAACTACTTTTAAGACTTGTATTTCACCTAAGTATTGAACCTTCGAAACCTCATCCAATACTATTTGAGTGGTTGCCTTGGAAGGTTCGAAACATAATAAGCGATCAAGGGACTCCACCATGCTCCCCAAGACATTCGAAAATGCTTCCGAACCATAATGCTTTCTCTTCTTTGTGCGAGAAACAGATAAAAATGATGCATTGAACTTCCCTTGTTCATTTCGAACTCGAGATGTATGTGTGGCATCATCTTCAAGGGTTCCCCCATCTATCCTCTATGTATCTTCTTAGTTATTAAAATCTTAATTATTTGTCATTTCCAACTCATCTTCTAATGTCGTTCGAGCACCATCCTCACTAGTATGATCACGAGCAAAAATAACACATAAACTATCTTAATTGTCGATTGTAATTTTACTTCAATATAGGATAAATTAAGGATGAGCCTAAAGATAAATTCAAGTTCAAATATTAAAATTAATGAACAATCCATTAAAAGAACCGTAAGATATACTATGAATTACCACCAAGTATAGGACTTGGAAAATAAAATAAAAAAAAGAAGCCAAAGTAAGAAAAACATAGGAGTATATTAAAACAAGGAATTATTACTTGCACATATGCTTTCATACTCTTTCTTCAACATCAACTCTACCCCTATCATAGTTCCAAGAGAATCCTGATGTTGATAGCATTTAACTAATAACATCATAGTACTTCTCCCAAGTCTTGAGGTGTGACTGTATATTTTTCTTTGTCACATAAATGTGATGTTCATCCCTTAAAGTATTTATGGCACTATTCCATTCCATTGGTTTCGATGAAAATATTCCATTCAATCTATTACCTTAATTCATTTGATCTATAAATCAAGTGCATAATGTTTTATCCATTGTCGAGGTCCATGAGAAATACCCTTTACCCTTTTTACTCCCTTCTCCAACTTCAGAGTGAAAATCCATTCCTTTATAACAATAAAATTTAAAATAAATAAACAAATAGTTCCAAAAATCATTTCAAACCACACACATGAATCAAGTAATCTAATACTGTACAAATTAATGAAGTAATCTAAAACCATAAAGTAATCTAAAACCATACAAATTAATCAAATAATATAAAAACCATATATGTACTAAGCTCATCAAATTTAAGCATGTAATATCGAGTCAAATTCACCAAGTATATGACTAGAATAGTAAGCTAAATAAGAAATCTATCCCCAATGCTATCTAATTTGGTACTAAAAAAACATTGGTTGTGCTAATGTATCCCTTTTTGCGTCTACACCCTAGTCATTTGCATATGTCTAATTCGATTTGTATTAGTTTCATCACGGTTATCCATCACATCCTCCTCATCTATGCAATATTCATGATTTTCTTTTGGAACTTCATTACGTAAATCCTCATCTACCGTATCCAATAACGGATCAATTGGCTGCTCCATTCATATAAAATTGTGGAGGATGGCGTAAGCACTTATAATTCTTATATGAGTTTTCACCTAAAAGAAAGAATCACCTTTAAGAATATCCCATTGTTTCTTATAAAGTCCAAAATCTCTTTTTCTTACATTTATAGCAGTTGAATGGCGAAGGTTGAATAGCTCCTTGTATGTTTGTGGACTATTTACCATTTTGACCACTCATTTAGATGATAATGCGTGCATCTATAAAGTGCCAAAAAACAGGGTCCATTTGTGTATCCAATATTAACAAGGTAATATTTACAAACACGAGAGGATAAATTTATTCTTTTACCTTAAAGATAATAGTAAAAAGAGAAGAAAAAATAGTATGAGTTATTTTAAAATAGAAGAGGATGCACACCATTTGGAATAATTCATGGATTTTGTCTTGCTAATGCATCCCATTAAACTCTAACATCCACAACCGACCTCCCCATATGACTATGAGATAGTGGTCGGCCTTTCGAATGGATCCTTCCTTACTTTTCTGAGAAACCCTTTATGATGATAAAGGCTAAAAGGATTTTCACCTTTGGAAACAAAACTACTTAAGTATAACTCATAAATTATAGGCGAACGACATTTTATTATACAACTACTTAATATTTATAGTAAAACAACTGGCATAGTACTAAAGTACCAAATAAGCCTTCGGTGCCATTTGTTTTAATAAAAGCCACCTATTTTAGTTTACATTCATTACAAAGTAAACCAAGCCTGACCGGTCATGACATGCTGTTTGTTTATAATTCGAGGAGTTTGATGGAGTTTAGCTCGATGAATACATAAACCTAGAAAGTCATAACCCTTCCCACTAGGTAAAACATAACTGAAATTCAAATCACAAGAACACACTCTTAAAATTTGTCGCATTAAAAGTATTTATATTTATATATCTCCCTTCATCTTGAAAAGGAACTATTACGAGAACATATGTCCCATCCAAATCTCCAAGACAATTCTCAAACCATTCCCATTTTTCATCTTCACATCCTTTAATTTCCTTTTCGGGCTAGACCAAATACTCGCTCCGTAATTTAATTATAGCGCATAAAATCACATTAAAATGTTGACTAATTATCTCCCCTGAGAGGATGAATTGAAACTTGATAAGACGATTCTTTAGGTTATGTGCAAGGATATATAAAAAAATATCCACGACTTCTTCCATCCAAACGTGAGCCGTGTCATGTAATTTTTATCACATAATTTATTACATACGCTGTTAAACATATATATGCCAAGATGCAATTTCTCTCTACAAGTTGTGTCACTTCCATAATAAAATCTTCTCAAATATAGCTCTCTTGTATTTCTCAAATCTTCAGAAGGTTTTTTCAATAAATGGGTTTTATTCCACTATACCACAATTGCCACCGAAATAAATATATGAGACCCTACATTAATTTTTCTTTTATTTTCTTTCTCTATTGTCATTTTTATTCCTAACCAAGTCGTGAATGCCCAACATACAACAATCCATTTTTTAAAATTACACATATTAAGAAGTTATATAACTATACACCTTTCAAACCAAACATCATTTTCATTTTTTAAATACACCACTACCATGAATATGGCATTGCAATACGTAGTTATCGATATTGTATTTGTAAGAATAATAAAGCATTTAAATTGTTGATGTAAAAAATTAGATCACTCTAATAATTCAATCACAGATAAATAAATGAGACAAAGAATTTTAAAGTGGTTCAGCCTTATAAGAATGGCCTACGTCCACTGTTTTGGTATTGCTGTTTATATGGGAATTCTCGATTACAAGTTATCTCAAGAAATTCCGGTCTGGGTCATTTTACAATGAGGATTGTACAATGTATTTATAGCCCTGAGGCTGTAATGTGAAAGGGTAATACATTAAATGATATGCATATGAAAGGGTAATACATTTAATGCCCTCTTTGCATGCGCGTCCAAATGATAAACATTTAATGAATTAGTTGAACTGTTGGTTATCCAGCTATTAATGCTTTGTTCGAGATGCAGCTCGGACCGCCTGAGTTGCTCGGTATTCAAGAGTTCCTCGGAGAGGTTTGTTCCTCGGAGCGTATGAGTTCCTCGGAGCATATGAGTTCCTCGGGTAAGCAGTGTTCCTCGGGGAACTATGAGTTCCTCGGGTAAGCAGTTTTATTCCTCAGAGCGTGGGAGTTCCTCGGAAGTGTTTGTAGTTACCATGTAGATAGCCACGTGTCTTCATATGATTGGTCCACGTCAGCAGATTAAATTTGGTATCAACAGAAGCCCCCAATGTTTCATAGTTCAAAATTTGAGGAGTATGGAACAGTCTTTCTCGGAATATGGTAGCTTTAAATAGTCTTCCTGATTTTTAGGTGCATTTCCCTTGTATTTATTTTTTTCTTCCAAATTCGTAGAATCATGCTTTTTTGGACTTTTCTATGTGCTTCGATTCCCGCTTTACTTTTCGTCTTTTCGGCCGCTGTTGCCCGCTTTGGTTCCCGCGCCGCTTTTCATCTTTTTAGCCGCCGGTAACGTAATCATCCTTTTTGTAATCATTACTTCGCTAGTTCCCAAGGTAAGGTATTTAAACTTCACAGACACTCCCATCGTCTTCTACCTTTTCAAATTTCATCTTCGAGTTTCATTGTCTTCTACTCTCTTGTGTATTCATCTCTTCCATCATCTGTCGTCATCAGCTCTACTCTTTTCCTGTAAGATCTTCTTCCTTCATCTTTATTTCTTTATTCACCATGGTTTATCCTGTTGAGTCTCTTGAGAAATTTCGTTCTGAATTCTCCATTCCTCCTTGGGTTGTCTTGGAAGAGCTTTTTGAGCCTTCTAATTATTTCAATTTGGCTGAGGGACATTGGTTCCCCAGTCTCTTTTTTGCTGAGTGTGGATTTTCTTTTCCACCAAATCCTCTGTGTCTGGAATTCTGTCAGTACTTTGATATTGTTCCTGCACAAATAGCCCCCAACACATGGAGAATAGTTAATGGGGTGCATAAACTAAATCAAGTGCATGGAACTCGTATAGGAATTCCAGAAATCATGTACTGCTATAGATGGGCAGTTAATGATAATATTTATTATTCAAAAACTAGGTTTATAAATAGAGCCTTAGTAGTCAATCTCCCCGATGCCAATAGGGATTATTTTGAACATGGGGTTGTCGTAAAAAATTGGCAACACCCTCCATTAACTGGAGATGAGGTTTACCAGGGTCCCAGATGCCCTCCTTATGGCAATGGAATAGGTTATTTTTATTTTATTTGATTTATTTTGAAATCATATTTGTTTTTTGTTTGATAAAATGTGTCACTGATAACAATGTTTGTTTATTTGCAGTTGATAGTAAGAGAAAGTGCCCAGGAGAAGCAGATGTCAATATAAGGCATTTGGGACTTATCTAGAGTCTGCATCAATGTGTTGCCGACAAGCATATCAGGTCGGCCTCATATCTTCTCCAATACAAGAGCTACACAACTTCCTTCACTGCTCGTCCAGTAATCAGTGAAGCAGAGCCAGTACCAGCCTCTGCAAGTTCATCGCCTGAATCCCACATTCCTTTGAGCGAAAGGATGAAGAAGAGAAGACCTCCCACCTTGTTTGAGAAGAATGCCTCCGGTTCTGATGAGGCAAAGAGGAGTAGGATTAAAGTCCCAAGGGAGGGGACAAAGAAAACTGATACAGCTCCTCCATCTGCTCCTGCAAAAATTACCGAGAAGCCCGCAGTGGCTCCGAGCAAGTCTGCTGCTCCTGGAGAGGTGATTGTGATATCATCGACCAAGGATTCTTCTTTGGAAGTACCTGTTCCCCCGAGGAGGCTGAAGAAGAGCTCCTCGATCAATTTGGTTGATACCACTATTCACCCCCAGCTGCTGGGACTGAAGTTCCCACTTTTGTTCCCCCGAGCTCTGACATGAGCTCGGTAAAGTCCTTAACCATTCCCGAGGTCCAAGGTACTGAAGATAACCTTATTCGGGACATGGTTACATCTTTGGCTGCTCGTCACCTTGCTTCAGTATGTCTCTTTACTTTAAACTTTTCATAGTTTCCTTTGTCATTTCTTGTTTCTAACTTGCTTTCTTTTTCTGTTCACAGTTGACGAGCTGTTTTAACATAATCCTGAAAAAGGATGAAGCCATTAAAGCCTCATGCTCCTCGTCCAGTGTAGAGGGAGCTATGGAAGAGGCTATCAAATCTTTGGAAGACTCCCGCCAGAAGTATGCCACTGATAAGGCTATCTGGGAGAAAAAACTTTCCTCCTCCGAGCAAGAAAAAGCTCGAGTTGCTGATGAGAGGTTGGAAAATAAACTCAAAATTGCTGAGGAGAGGTTGGACCAACTCCAGGAAGTAACTCGACAGAAGGAGGAAGCTGAACAAAAACTGAAAGCTGCTGATGATTTGCTGTCCGAGAAGCTTGCCTTGGAGAAGGCCAAAAGGAAAGCTGGTGTGAAGAAGTCCTTCAGCTCTGGCTGGGACAAGGGGTGGGATAAGGGGTGTGCTACCATGGTCTCTCAAGTGGATTATGGCAGTCTAAAGTATTTTAGGGATGGATGGGTTGCTGCCCTTCAGGAAATGAAGGTCGACGAGTCATCCGAGCTCTTCCAGAGACACATCCCTGGTCCCCCTCCCACTCTAGAAGAATTAGAAGAGGACGAAGCTACCTCTGAGGAGTCTTCAATGGTAATGGGAGAACATGCCCTAACCAACCAGCCTGCTGCCGAGCAAGTCGTTTCTTCCTCCGAGCAACAGCTGGTGCTCTCCGAACAGCCCACAGTTCCCTCCGAGCAACCTGCTTCCTCTTCCCAACTTCCCGAGAAGGTTTTGGGAGATAAGGAAAAGGTGTAGGGTTGTTCGGGCTTATTTTTATATTTTTCTTTCTTTGTCAAATGTAATCCAGCACTTGTAATTCTAAATTTTATGATCTAATAAAACTTGAATTTTCTTGTATACTGTTGTTCGTCTTTCATTCATACTCTGCTTATTCTTCTTATTGATGATTGCTTTTCTTTCGCTGCTAGTTTCTGGCCAGGATGGATCTGCTATCTTTCCATGATACAAAGTTGTTGCAACAGTGCAATGAGTACTTTAAGGCTGGTCACACAGACTTGAGTGCTGCACAAGTTACCGAAATCCTTGGCCAGGATGCTTCAGAACAGGCAGTGGAAGCCTATCAGTACCTGAAGTGTCTGCTTGATCGAGAGGTAGCCAATAATGTGGCTTACTATGAAATGATAGAGGATCTCCAGTGCACCCTCAAAGACCTTCAGAATCAATACAAGGAATCAACTGCCTTGTTGCATGAGAGTTACGAGAAGAAGTATAAGCTGATCATTGCTGATAAGGGCTACGAGAAGCTTTTTGCTGGTTATGATGTAAGGGAGAGAACCTTGAGGGGCGAGGTCGAGGAATGCAGACAGATTGCCGAGCTGCTGGAAAAGGAAAACAACAACTTGCAGAAAGAGCTATCACAGTTGAAGTCTACAGCCTCTCCTTCAACAGCCCTTATCCCAGTGACTGACGAGGGATTTTCATTCCTAGAAGTGGAGAATGCCAAGTTGAGGGAAGAATTGGATACCTTGAGGAGGTCAGGACCGTCCACATCTCCTCGGGGACGAGTAAGAGCAGCTCGGGTTCTTGTCGAGGAACAGAGGACAGCATCTGCCTTAGAGAACCAGGCCTTCCAACTAATGGCAAAGAACCAAGCTTTGTCTGACATGTCAAAGAAGATTAGGGACTTGGAAAAATAGCTCTCTGCGCAGAAGTCCGTCTTGGAGAATAAGGAGATTTTCATCAAGAGCATCTAGAGAGGTTAACATATCAATTCCACAATCAGCCCAGGGAGTTCTGGATGGCTGGATACAACGAAGCACTATTCCACCTGGACGATCGTATCCAGAATGCCAACAATGAGGGCTACAAATAAGGCTGGATGAATGACTTAGGTGTGCTGAAGCTCGAACAAGGACACTATTTATGGGACTACCATGATCCCGGGTTGCTTGACCTGCCTGTGCCACCGTATAACCTGGAGATGGAGTGGATCCCTGCTCGGGCCATTCCAAGAAGCTTAATTTTAAAATACTTCGGTGACTATAATTTACATTCTCAAATTGAGGTATCACGTCCCGAGCATCTTCTAGATCGACCTTCTGTGATGAACGTCAGGATGCTGAAGGATTTAAACTTCATCAATTCTCCTCAATCTTTCAATGATCCGCCTGCTGGCGAGGAACCTGTATCGAAAGCTGAGGGGAAAAGACCAATAAAATAGGAATTTTTAATGTAACAGTTAGTATACATATCAATGTAATTTTCATTTTATTATCAATGTAACTTGTAATTTATTTCGAATTTAATGAAAGACTTTCATTATTGCTTGCAAATCTTAATTGCTATTGTCTTGTAAATATCAAACACTTTACATATATGCATATCTGTTAAAAAGATAATAATAGTGTTGTTCATCGACCAACTTAGTAAAAAAGTTACAAGTATCAGTAATGTTGCTCGATCACTTAATAATAAAGTAATGAGTATAAAAATGTTTAAAATTTTTCCAACCAACCAAGGTTGTTAAATTGTGCTCGTCGACCAATTATAGTTAGTGAGAGTTTATCCCCGAATAACCATACTTGGTAAATTTTTGTCTTTTTCATAAAATGTGTCTGACCAACCAAGGTCAATGAATTCTCCTCATCGACCAACTGTAGTTAGTGGGTTTTTATCCCCGACCAACCATACTTGGTACAGTTTGGAATATTATTTCCTCGTCGACCAACTACGTTGGTACAGTTTGGAATATTTTCTCCTCGTCGACCAACTACGTTGGTACAATTTGGAATATTTTCTCCTCGTTAACCAACTAAGTTGGTACAGTTTGGAATATTTTCTCCTCGTCGACCAACTACGTTGGTACAGTTTGGAATATTTTTTCCTCGTCGACCAATTAAGTTGGTACAGTTTGGAATATTTTCTCCTCGTCGACCAACTAAGTTGGTACAGTTTGGAATATTTTCTCCTCGTCAACCAACTAAGTTGGTACAGTTTGGAATATTTTCTCCTCGTCGACCAACTAAGTTGGTACAGTTTGGAATATTTTCTTGAGTAGTCTGCCGAGCTGTGCCGAGTAGTGCGTAGCACTAGTATTCCCCAAAAAATTTTCAATAAGCAGAGAGGCTTGCAGAATATTTTTATTTTATTCATACTGATGGAACTGCATTACATATACATCACTGATAATACTTGCGCAGATGCTCTGCGTTCCATGCATTCTTAAACTCCTCGCCTTCTAAAGTGGCTATTCGATAAGTTCATGGTCGAACAACTTCTGTAACTCGGTATGGTCCATGCCAGTTTGCCTCCAGTTTGTTATGCTTTTGAATTACTTCCTTCAGCACATAGTCTCCTTCTTTCAGGTCGCACTTCTTCACCCTCTTGTTGTAGAACAAAGCTGTTCGCTGCTGGTAAGCTGCATTTCTAATGGCTGCTTCTTCTCTGACTTCCTCGAGCATGTCTAAATCCAGTCTTCTCATTAAGTCGCTGACAGGGGAATTGAAATTCAGTACCCTGTGTATTGGGAGGCCTAACTCGGCAAGTATGACAGCTTCACTTCCAAACGCCAGCATGTATGGTGATTCTCCAGTTGCTACTCGGGGAGTAGTTCGGTAAGCCCAGAGTACTGATTGTAGCTCATTGATCCAGTTTGCTTTTGCATCATCCAATTGTTTCTTCAAACCATTCAGCAGCGTTCTATATGTCACTTCAGTTTGTCCATTTCTTTGAGGATGACCTGGTGCTGAATGAACCTTCAAAATGTTTGACTGATGACAATAGGCTATAAACTCCTCGTTATCAAATTGTGTCCCATGGTCTGTGATGAAGGCATGAGGGAGACCATATCAGCAAATGATGTTCTTCCAAACAAATTGGTAAATCTTCTCGTACGTCATATCAATGAGTGGCTCAGCTTGTACCCACTTAGTAAAATAATCCACCGCGACGACAAGGTACTTGAACCTTCCTCGGGTCGTTGGCAGTGGTCCAACCAGGTCAATTCCCCACATGGCAAATGGCCAAGGGGAATTTATGGGTGTCAACAATGCTTGTGGAGTTCTTTGGATGGAGGAAAATCCCTGGCATTTGTCAAACTTCTTGGCATAGGCAATACAATCATCCCTCATCGTCGACCAGTAGTATCCCTGCGTCATCACCCTTTGTAAAAGAGTTCGACCTGCTATATGTGCTCCACAAGACCCTTCATGGATTTCTTTAATTAATTCTTTTACCTCGGAGGGATGTACGCATCTCTGCAAACCTGCCATAATTCCTCGTCTATATAAAACACCATTAGTTAATACATACCGAGCAGCTTTAAACTTCAATTTATTGGCTGCGAGATTGTCAATTGGCAATTCTCCCTCCTCGATATACGCCCTGATGGGATCCATCCAAGATGGACCTAACTCAAGGGTGATAAAGTTCATCGTCATATCTTCATCTATGCTCCGACCAGCTAACACTTCAATTGGGATTGTTCGTCGTAGCTCGATGCGAGTAGCTGACGCTAGTCGAGCTAGGGCGTCTGCTCTCGCATTCTCCATTCTTGGTATTCTGAGTAGCTGAATAACGGCAAATTCTGACACCAGCTCCTTTGCCTTTGCATGATACTTAATCATTAATTCTCCTCTAACTGCATATACTCCCAACATTTGATTTACGATCAATTGAGAATCACTGAAAATAATAACCTGTTGCGCCTCCATAATTTTTGCTAAGGTAAGTCCTGCGATCATCGCCTCATACTCAGCCTCATTGTTGGAAGCTTTAAATTGGAAACGCAAGGCGTATTTCGTGTCGATCTCGTCCGGAGTGCTCAAAATAATCCCCGCACCACATCCTGCTGTGCAAGATGAGCCATCTACATATAGCCTCCATATAGATAACTCGTCTTCAAATTTCTGATCAGTCAGAGTTCCTCGGTGAAATATTTGCTGCTTCCTTTCATCCTCCCCGGATTTTTCTTGTTCCTCATCGATCATCTTTTCTTGCCCTTTTACGAATCGAGGTTGGTCTGAGCTCAAATTTAATGATCCTGTAACATCCACTTTCCCTTTTACCAACCGGAGTTGGTCTGAGCCAGTGTTTGTTGATCCTGTAACATCCACAGGTTGATCAGCGAGCAACTTTTTCTCCTCGGGGGTATCAGGATAGGTGAACTCCGCTATGAAATTTGCTACAGCCTGCTCTTTTAGTGATGATCGGGGTTCATAAATTATATCATATTCGCCAAGCTCTATTGCCCAGTACATCAATCTCCCTGATTTTTCTGGCTTGTGAAGGGCTTGTCTCAATGGCACATCGGTATATACTATTATCGTATGAGCTTGGAAGTATGGCCTCATTCTCCTACTCGCCTCAATCAGCGCCAGTGCCAATTTTTCCAGCCTCGGATATCTGATCTCTGCTCCTCGGAAGGCCTTACTTGTGTAGTAAATTGGCTTTTGTACTCCATTCTCCACTCTGATCAACGCCGAGCTAACTGCATTCTCGGATACTGCAAGGTATAAATACAATTTTTCTCCCATCATCGGCCTGGACAACAGTGGAGGTGCTCCCAAGTATTTCTTCAAGTCTTGAAAAGCCTTCTCGCATTCATCATTCCACTCAAAAGTCTTTCTGAGTGTCTAGAAGAATGGGAGACATCTATCAGTTGCTTGTGACAGAAACTGTTGAGTGCCGCTACTCGTCCTGTGAGACTTTGTACTTCCTTCTTCATTGTTGGAGATCGCAGCCCTAATAGAGCTTTGATCTTTTCAGGATTTGCTTCAATGCCTCGTTGATTGACAATGTACCCGAGGAACATGCCTTCTCGTACTCCAAATATGCACTTCGTCGGGTTCAGCTTCATTTGATATTTATCTAGTTGATTAAAAGTCTGACTTAAGTCAACTAGATGATTGGCAGCTTTCTTGCTTTTTGTCAGCATGTCGTCAACATAAACTTCCATATTGTCACTGATTTGTTCAGCAAAGACCTTGTTCATCAGCCTCTGATATGTCGCACCTGCATTTTTCAAACCAAAAGGCATAACGTTATAACAATAAGTTCCCCTAGGGGTAATGAAAGAAGTACTCTCCCTGTCTTCAGGTTTCATTTTGATCTGATTGTAACCAGAATAAGCATCCATGAAGCTTAGCAACTCGTGTCCCGAGATAGCATCCACCAGTTGATCAATTCGGGTCAATGAAAAGTGATCTTTTGGGAATGCTTTGTTGAGGTCGGTGAAGTCTACACACATCCTCCACTTGTTGTTCTTCTTCTTTACCATCACCATATTGGCCAACCAATCCGGATATTTAACATCTTCAATGAAACAAGCTTTCTGGAGCTTCTCGACTTCCTCCTGTATGGATTGATTCTTCTCGGGACTGAATACTCTTCTTCTCTGCTTCACAGGCTTGATCTCCTTATTCACATTGAGCTCATGACATAAGAAGTTTGGGTCTATCCCAGGCATATCTTCATGACTCCACCCAAAAGTTTGTCTTCTGCTTCTAAGGAAAGTTATCAATTCTTGTTTTAATGAGGCTTCCAATGATGAACCTATTTGAGTAGTTCGCTCAGGGTGCTCGTCGTCCAGAATGATATTTTCAGTAGCTTCCACCACTTGACCCTTCACGAGTTGTGACTCATCTCGAGGATCCAATGTTTCAATTTCTCCACCTTCATCCACTTGATAAGTAGTGGTCTTTTTCTTTGATTCTTCCAGTTCTTCTTGCTCGGCGGATGAATAATAGCATTCCCGAGCTACTTTGTGACCACCTTTCACAACTCTTACTCCAAAGTTTGTTGGAAACTTTAGGCACTGATGTACTGTAGATGGCACAACCTCGAACTTCTTCAATCCTACTCTTCCCATGATGATATTGTACGATGATTGGACATTCTTATCCATCACGAAGAAACGTATTCTTTTTGTATGACAAGCAGGCCACGTACCAATGAATATATCCAACTTGATCATCCCAAGTGGAAATACTTTCTCTCCAGCAAAATCGATGAGGGGTCTGTGGTAAGGCTCTAGTTGAGATAGCTTTAGATTTAAACTATCGAAACACGAATAGAACATGATGTCTGCCAAGCTACTATTGTCGACCAACACTCTTGAAATCATAACCTCCTTCATCCTCATTTTGATCACCAGCGGGTCATCATGAGGATACAGAGCACCTGCAAGGTCGTTATTTGAGAACCCAATGACCAACTTCTCCTTGTTCACCTTTCTCGGGCGATCTTCCTCAGCTAAATTTATTCGCTGAATGTACGAGCAAGCTTGAGCCTCACCGAGGTAAGCTTTTTTTTCTGCAGTAAGGTCTCCTCCTCCTGCATCTCCCCCAGTAATAACATTACAATCAAATGACCCAAAGCGTATCGAAAATACCTCTCGTTCTGGCTGCCTTGGTTTCTTGGGAAGATCGGGATCATCCTCTGGATCAACTTCATGGTTTCTATTCTTGTTCTCCTCTGCTCGTCGAGGAGATCTAGACCTCTCCCTAGTTCGGTCGTTGTTTCTTATTTCACCTCCACGATCAACATACTTTGCTAGCTTTCCTCGTCGGATGAGTGTTTCAATCTCATTCTGAAGAGCTATGCAATTTTTAGTCATATGACCATGATCCTTGTGGAACTCGCAATATTTTTCCCTATTCCTCATGTCAGGGTCTGCCTTCATTTTCTTTGGCCAGTTTAACTCTTCGGTGTTCTTAATTTCTTCCAGGACGTGGTTGATATTTACCTTCAAAGGTGTGTAATTATCAAATTTCCTCAAGACCTCCCATGACGACCTACTTTTGGATTGTTTGTCACCACCATTGTTCTTATGTTCTTTCTTCTTAGCTTTATCACCTTCCACCTTGGTTTCTTTGGCGTCCATACTCTTCTTTGCAGACATAGCCTCCTCGGCATTCATAATCTTGGATGCTTTTCCCATCAGGTCCGACATGGTTCGAAGTGGATCTTTGGCCAAAGTATAGTACAACTTGTTTGGCAGCAGTCCACTCATCAAAGCGGTAATCGCTGTCTTCTCCTCATAATCAATGACTTCGAGTTTCTCGTTATTAAAACGAGTTATATAATCTCTGATACTCTCCCCAGCTTTTTGTCTAACACTTAACAAATGTGCTACTCGCTTAACTGGCTTTGCTCCAAAGCAAAAATTCCCAATGAATAACTCGGCCAGTTGAAGAAAAGTTAAAATCTTACCCCGAGGAAGATTATTATACCATATCTGAGCAGATCCGGTAAGAGTTCCCGAGAATGCCCTGCATCTCATCTCGTCTGGGACAGCATAGATGTCAGCAGCAACTTGATATTGTTCTATATGAAGGACGGGGTCAGTCTTCCCATCATACTTGGGAGTCACAACAGGTGCTTTGAACTTTGATAGTGTAGGAAAATCAACAATGTCCTGGACAAAAGGTGTTCCTCGAACAAAGGTTCGTTGTAGAGGGTTCTTGGCCTTAGCTATTTCCCCTAATCTATCCTCCAGCATCTGAATAGATCCTTTCCATGCATCATTTACTTCCTTGGGCCTATTGGTTTGAGCAACTGATTGCGTTGAAGTAGATTCCTGGGATTTATCCTGACGAGCAACTGGTCGGTCATAGGATCTATCTTGACGAGCAGCTGGTCGCGACTGGGCAGATCGTTCCCTTAAATCTGATGGTCGTCGAAAGCTCCTCGATGCTGCATTAAGAGGACTTTTGTTCCTCCTAGGGCCTAATCGATCGAAAGGAGAGGCTCTATTTAATCTTTCCAATGCGCTGGCCTTTTCTGGGGAGAGGGTGACACGTTATTCAGTATCTGTGGATCGCACTGACGAAGTTCGTCCAGGTTGATAAGAAAAATCTTCAGATTCATCATTGCGATATGAATCAATACGCCTAGTACGCGAAGAAGGCGCACGGGTATTCCTTTGAATGCTTCGTGGTCCGAAATGGGCTGATGCACCGCCATGGAGGGTTTGAATGAGTTGTCGCATTGTTTCTTGCATGACGGTCTGGCCATGAGCCAGATTTGCCATTATTCCAGTCAGATCTGGAATAATTGGTGGAGCAGATGGATTTGGAGGGGTTCCATCGTTTTGATTACTGGATTCAGGAATATCAGCCATTGGTAATGGATTATTTTTGATGAGAAAACAATTTTACCAGTCGTTTCCCACAGACGGCGCCAATCTGTTGATGTAAAAAATTAGATCACTCTAATAATTCAATCACAGATAAATAAATGAGACAAAGAATTTTAAAGTGGTTCAGCCTTATAAGAATGGCCTACGTCCACTGTTTTGGTATTGCTGTTTGTATGGGAATTCTCGATTACAAGTTATCTCAAGAAATTTCGGTCTGGGTCATTTTACAATGAGGATTGTACAATGTATTTATAGCCCTGAGGCTGTAATGTGAAAGGGTAATACATTAAATGATATGCATATGAAAGGTCAATACATTTAATGCCCTCTTTGCGTGCGTGTCCAAATGATAAGCATTTAATGAATCAGTTGAACTGTCGGTTATCCAGCTATTAATGCTTTGTTCGAGATGCAGCTCGGACCGCCTAAGCTTCTTGGTATTCAAGAGTTCCTCGGAGAGGTTTGTTCCTCGGAGCGTATGAGTTCCTCAGAGCATATGAGTTCCTCGGGTAAGCAGTGTTCCTCGGGGAACTATGAGTTCCTCGGGTAAGCAGTTTTATTCCTCAGAGCATGGGAGTTCCTCGGAAGTGTTTGTAGTTACCATGTAGATAGCCACGTGTTTTCATATGATTGGTCCACGTCAGCAGATTAAATTTGGTATCAACATTTAAATATTAGTTCAACATTGATTAAAAAATAAATTATCAAACAAGTAATGTTTAAACTTAAATATTCATAAATTAAATTTCAAAACCACACAACTAGATTATAATTGCAAATCACACTTGAAATCAAAGCAACTAGATTACAATATTCATAAAATGCGACTAGATAACAATTGCAAATCATACTTGAAATCAAAGCAACTAGATTACAATATTCATATCTCAAAAATCACACAACGATATTACATTATCATATCTAATATTATTTCAAAATACATTTGAAATCAATGCAACTAGATTACAATTGCAAAACACACTTTAAATCAAAGCAATATGACATGAAATTTAACATTTTTCATAAAAATGCGTCATTCGACAAAAAGTACCTCGATAAATTTTTAATTAACGTTTAGTCCAATATTTTTTATTTTGTTTCAAAAATTCCCTCAATACATAAAACACTCACAAGCACTTTTTTTCTCTTATCCTAAACTTTAAGAGGTAATTATGAAAAAAAATAGACAAGGAACTTTTTGCAAAATAAAAAATATGGTGAGCTAAATGCAAAATATATTTAGCTCCTAGCGACTAAATATTAAATATTCCTAAAAAATTAAGCTAGAAGGCATAATGTATATATGTGTAAGTATATATGTATATAAAAATGAGAAATGGATTTTGGGGATAGAAATATAAAAAAATAATATAAAAATAAAGGGCTTATGTTGATGTAAAAAACTAGATTATCTCTAATTAATCAATCACAAATAAATAAATTAATATGATAAAGGATTTTTAAAAAGGTTCAGCCTGATGAAAATGGCCTACGTCCACTGTTTTTGTATTGCTGACTGCTTATTTGGAATCTCGATGATAGGTTCACCAAGAGATCCAAAGTCCCCTTCTTATGAGCAGGTTACAATGTATTTATAGCCTTGAGGCTGTACATATGAAAGGATAATGCGCTGTTATCCAGTAGACATGTACATCTGTACAATAATAATGCGCATTTAATGCGTAGCTGTCTTTTCATTCTGATGCTCTGCACGCTAAGTAGCTCAGACCGACTGAGTTGCTCGGGACGCTTAAGTCGCTTGAGTTGCTCGTCTAAAGTATTTGTATTTGACATGTAGGACACCACGTGTCTTCAAGTGATTGGTTTACGTCAGCAGACTAAATTTGGTATCAACAGAAACCCCCAATGTTTCACAGTTGAGGTTGAAGGAGAGTGTGGAACATTTTGCTTGAAAACTGCTTGGATGACGGATCTTCATGGATTTTAGGAAAATTTTATAATTCCTTTTTAGCGCATAATATCAGACTTCATAAATATTTTGAATTTTCACGATCACTTCGATATTTATGCCTTTTTCTTCTTTTAGCCGCTGAAAACGCAAACGTCTTTCCTTGTAATCATTGTTTTTCTCTACTCCCGAGGTAAAGTATTTAAGTGTGAGAGAAATCCTATTGTTTTTCACTTTTTAAATCTGTATCTCTGAACTCTTCATCTTCTCTCTATCTTGTGCCTTCTTTCTTTCCATCGTTCATTGACAACTGATCTCTATTTCCTTTGTAAGGTTTTCTTCCTTCTTCTTTATTTTCTTGATTCACCATGGTTTATCTTGTTGAATCGTTAGACAAATTTTGGTATAGCTTTCAATCCCTTTGTGGGTTATCTTGGAAGAAATTTCTGGTCCTTCTGATTATTTTTCTTTGGCAGAGGGACATTGGTTCCCAAGTCTTTTTGTAGCCGAATGTGGATTTTCTTTCCCGCCAAATCCTCTGTCTTTGGAGTTTTGCCAATATTTCGATATTGTACCTGCAAGAGTAGCTCCAAAATCATGGAGGATAGTTAATGGCGTATATAGGTTGAATCAACTTCATAGAACTCATTTAAGGATTCCACAGATTATGTATTGCTACAGATGGGTTACCAGTGACAGTAATTTCTATTTAAAAACTAGGTTTTTGAATAGAGTATTAGTTGTCAATCTTCCCGATGCCAATATGGATTATTTTGATCATGGGGTTGTGATGAAAAATTTGCAACACCCTCCATTAAATGGAGATGATGTATACCAAGGTCCCAAGTGTCCACTTTATGGCAATGGGATAGGTTGTTTTTATTTTTGAAAACTTATTTTCTTTGTATTTGATAAAATGCATCACTGATATTTGATTTTTGTTTGTTACAGTTGACAATAAAAGGAAACCACCAAAATAAATTGAGGTTAATATAAAGCATTTAAAAATTATTTGGGGCTTGCATCAATCTATTGCTGAGGAGCACGTTAGATCTGCTTCTTATTTGCTGCAATACAGAAGCTACACTTCGTCTTTTATTACTCCTCCTCGTCCCGTGGTGGTTGATCTTGACCAAGTACCAACCTCTGAAACCAGTGTGGAAGGTTCTTCTTCTGACTTAAGCATTCCCATCACCGATCTGATGAAGAAGAGAAGAGCTCCTGCCTTTTTTAACTAGTCTTCCTCTGCCACTGTAGAGGCAAAGAAAAGTAAAATAGATGTCCCAGAAGAAGGGACAAAGACTATAGATGTACCCCTTCCCACTGCTGCCAAGGAAGCTGGCGAGAAGCCCCCTGTGCCTCCGAGTAAAACAGTTGTCATCTTTCTAATAGAGACAATATCTTTAATTGAAAATGATCCTGCTCCTCTGAGGAGATTAAAAATAAGTTCTTCTGAGAGACCTACTGAACCTATCTCTCAACCTTCAAATGCTGAAGGTATTGTTCCAGCTCTTATTGCTCCGAGCTCTGCTGTGAGCTTGGTAAGATCTTGGACTGTTCCAGAATCCCAAGGTGTTAAAGACACCTTTTCTCACGAGAAACTTACTACACTGGCTACTCAACAAATTACTTCAGTACGTATCTTTAGCTTGACCCCTTTTATTTTTTAATACTATGTTCATGTATTGACTTAAAGTTCTTTCTTTTTTCAGCTTGTGATGTGTTTCAATAGCATTATGAAGAAGTATGAAGCTATAAGGGCTTCAAGCTCCTCATGTGGAAAAGAAGAAGCTTTTGATGGACTAACCCAGTCGCTGAAGGAATCTTGTCAGAAGTACGATGAAGACAAAGTTGCTTGGGAGAAGCAATTCAAGTCTGTTGAAGATCAAGCGGTGACTGCCTCTAAAGAGCTGGAGAAGAAATTGAAGGAGGTCGAACGACATAACATCAAGCTTGAAGTCAAGCTCAAATTTGTTGAGGAAAATATTGCTAAACTTCAAGATGTTTAGCGACATAAGACAGAGGTGGAGGAAAAGATGAAGTCTACCAAAGAGCTCCTTAGTGAAAGGACCTCCTCGGAGAAGGAAAAAAGGAAAGTTGCAGTTAAAAATTCATACAGTGCTGGCTGGGACAAAGGGTGGAACAAGGGCGTGGCCGTCTTGTCTTCTCAAATGGAGTATGCGAGTGTCAAATATTTTAGGAATGGATGGGTAGCAACCTTGATGAAGAAGAAGGTTGCTAAAAATTTTGAGTTGTTCCAGCAGCATACTCATGGACCTCCTCCCTCTCCTGGAGAAGAAGAAGAAGATGAAGTATCTTCAGATGAATCTTCCTTGATGACAGGAGAGCAAGTCCCTGTTGTTGCTGTTTCCCAACCCTCAGAGCAACTCCAACTAGCCAGCACATCTGTCGAGCAGCTGCCATTGCTTTCCGAACAACCAACCCCTTCATCCAAAACCTCTGAAGAAGTCGTAGGAAACAAGGATAAGGTGTAAAGTTATTCGGGTCTTATATTTTGTTATTTTCGTGAATGTAATCTTGAACTATGTTTTCCTTGATTATGATGAATAAAATTTGAACTTCAGTTATTCGTCTTAAATTTCTCTCTTACTTTTTCTGATCGCTCGCTTGTTGATTTTGTGTTTCATTTTGTCTTTGCTAGTTTGTGGCCAGGATGGAACTTTTATCAGCTCATGATTCGGATTTGATGAAGAAATGCAATGACTATCTCAAAGCTGGTCATGCTGATTTTACTGAAGCTCAAATCATTGATATCCTTGGTTCAGATGCTTTTGAGCGAGCCATTGATGCTTATCAGTACCTGAAGTGCCTGCTCGATCGTTCTATAGACAACAATGTGGCCTACTACGAGATGATTGAAGATCTCTAAGGAACGATCGAGGAACTCCAATAGCAGTACAAAGAATCCACCACACTTATGCATCAAGGTTATGAGAAAAAGTACAAACAATTGAGTGATGACAAGGGATATGACAAGTTCATTTCTGCTCATGAGAAAAAGGAGAGTGTTCTGAAGCTTAAAATTGAAGAGCATAAGCCTATCGCCAAGTTGTTGGAGCAGGAGAACATTGCATTGCAGGAGGAAATAAAATAACTCAAATCTGCTGCCTCTTCCTCGGGAGCCTTAGTCCCCATTAATGATGAAGGTTTTTCCTTCTTGGAGGTAGAAAATGCTAACTTACGAGATGAGTTAGAAACTTTGAAATGAGCTGGAACCTCCACATCTACTCGTGGTAGAGCAAGATTTTCTTCTCGTGGAAGAGAAAGAGCTGGTCGAGTCACCATTTAAGAAGCGAGAACTCAGTCGGCTTTAGAGAATCAAGTCGTTCAGTTGATGGCGAAGAATCAAGCTTTGGCAGAAATGTCTAAGAAGATTCTGAACTTCACTGAGCAACTTTCTAATCAAAGTTCTTCTCTGGAAAGTAAAGAAATTCTGGTGAAGAAACTCCACGAGCAACTGGAGAGGTTAACTTATCAATTTCACAAACAGCCTAAGGAATTTTGGATGGTTGGGTTTAATGAAGCTCTGTACCATCTTGATGCTCGGTTGCTGCAATCGAATAATGAGGGGTACAAGCAGGGATGGTTGAACGCTATGTGTGTGCTAAAATTATAGCAAGGACACTACTTATGGGATTATTATGAGCCAGGAGTGCTCGATTTGCCTGTGCCTCCTTTTAAGCTTGATATTAGTTGAATTCCTGCTCGTGAAATTCCTCGATGCCTGATTTCCAAGTATCACGATGATTATAGTCTTCATGCAAATTTTAAGATAACTCGTCCAGAACACTTTCTTGATCGACCATATATAATGAATGTTAGAATGCTGCGAGATCTCAACTTTATAAATTCCCCTTATGCATTAGATGATCCTCCAGCTGGGGTAGATCCTGTTTCAAAAGCCGAGGGAAAAAACCCAATTGAATAGGATATTTGATGTAATGGATTAGACTTCATATCTTGTGCAATCTACTTGATTTTAATGAAGAAATTTTTAGTCTTTTGCCATTTCATTTTCTTCGAAATACTTTGTGTCCTTGTTTGTTGGTTGGTAAATATAAATGTATATACTATACTTATCCCATTTGTTGTTTGATTATAGTGACTTGTCACTCTTTGGGCCTAAGCAATGGAATCAATTTCATACCATGTTCCTGCTCAGTTGTAGTAATCTCATATGGATTACCTGGTTGCCTAGACAGTGGATGCCCCGGGAGGTTATCCAGCTTCTTTCCTAGTTTGGTACCAACCAACCGGAGTTGGTGGTTATTGATTTACCGACCAATCAAAGTTGGTGGTAATGAGATGCCGACCAATCGGAGTTGGTGGTATTGAGTTACCGACCAACCGAAGTTGGTGGTATTGAGTTATCGACCAACCGGAGTTGGGGGTAATGAGTTCCCGACCAACCGGAGTTGGTGGTACTTTTAATTGTCGGCCAACCGGAGTTAGTGGTAATAAGATGCCGACCAATCGGAGTTGGTGGTAATGAGATACCGAACAATCGGAGTTGGTGGTATTGAGTTACCGACCGATCGGAGTAGGGGTAATGAGTTCCTGACCGACTAGAGTTGGTGGTAATTTAATTATCGACCAACCGGAGTTGGTGGTAATGAGATGCCTACCAACCGGAGTTGGTGGTATTGAGTTACCGACCAACCGGAGTTGGCGTTAATGAGTTCCCGACCAATCGGAGTTGGTGGTAATTGAATTTATGAGTTCCCGGCCAACCGGAGTTGGTGGAAATTAAATTGCCGACCAACCGGAGTTGGTGGTAATGAGACGCCGACCAACCGGAGTTGGTGGTAATGAGATGCCGACCAACCGGAGTTGGTATTAACTTTGTAGTGTGTAGCACTAATATTCCGAATTTTTTTGACAAAGAATGAAATATGGGCGAAATATCACTTTATTCATATTGAATAAACTGTATTACATAGGAATTTCAATTACTGATAGTACTTGCGCAGGTGTTTCGTATTCCATGCATTCTTAAATTATTCTCCCTCCAAAGTTTCGATTATGTATGTCCCTGGACGAACAACTTCAGTTACTCTGTAAGATCTATGCCAATTGGCTTCCAGTTAGTTATGCTTTAGGATCACTTGCTTCAGTACATAATCTCCTTCTTTCAAATCACACTTCTTCACTCTTTTATTGTAGAACAAAGTTGTTCGTTGTTGATATGCTGCATTCCTGATTGCTGCTTCTTCTCTAACTTCTTCGAGCATATCCAAGTCTAATCGTCTCAGCAAGTCACTGACAGGAGAACTTAAATTCAACACCCTATGTGTGGGTAGACCCAATTCAGCAGGTATGACAGCCTCACTTCCAAATGTTAACATGTATGGAGACTCCCCAGTTGCTGTTCGTGGTGTAGTGCGATAAGCCCACAACACAGAGTGTAGCTCGTTGATCCAGTTTCCCTTTCAATCATCCAACTGTTTTTTCAAACCATTTAGTAGAGTTATGTTCGTCACTTCAGTTTGCCCATTGCTCTAGGGATGGCCTGGCACGGAATGGATTTTCAATACATTGGATTGATGACAATATGCAGCGAATTCCTCGTTGTCAAACCGGGCTCCATGGTCAGTGATGAATGCATAGGGAAGACCATATCTGCAAATAATATTCTTCCAAATAAACTGATAGACCTTATCATATGTCATATTAATGAGAGGCTCAGCTTCCAACCATTTAGTAAAATAATCCATAGCAACCACGAGGTATTTGAATCTTCCTTTAGTCGTTGGAAGTGGTTCGACCAAGTCTATCCCCCACATGGAGAATGGCCAAGGGGACGTTATGGGTGTTAGCAATGCTTGGGGAGTTCTTCGGATGGAAGAGAAGCGTTAGCATTTATCGCACTTCTTAGCATAAGCTGCGCAATCAACTCGCATCATTGGCCAGTAATATCCCTGCGTGGTTATTCTTTACAAAAGCGTCCGACCTGCTACATGGGCTCCACAAGACCCTTCGTGAACCTCTTCGATCATGTCTTTAACTTCGGAGGGATGAACACATCTTTGTAATCCTTCTATAACTCCTCTTCTGTACAAAATACCACTGGTCAATACATTACCAACAACTTTAAATTTTAGTTTCTTAGCTATGAGTTTATCAGGTGACATAATTCCTTCTTTGATATAGGCCCTGATGGGATCCATCCAGGAAGGTCCCAAGTCAAGGGAAATGACATTCATCATTAAATCTTCATCTATGCTCCGACCATCCAGGACTTCTATTGGAATTGTTCTTCGCAGCTCGGTGCGTGTGGCTGATGCTAACCGAGCTAGGGCGTCTGCTCTTGCATTTTCCAATCTCGATATTCTATTCAACTGAACTGTAGTAAAACTTGATACAACCTCCATTGCTTTTGCGTGATACTTAACCAGTAGTTCTCCTTTTGCTACATATAATCCAAGAATTTGATTTACGATTAACTGTGAATCGCTGAACACCACGACCTGCTCTGCCTTCATGGTTTTGGACAAACATAGACCCACGATCATTGCCTCATATTCGGCTTCATTATTGGAGGCTTCAAACTGAAAACGTAGAGAATATTCTATATCAATCTCATCAGGACTGTTTAAAATAATTCCTGCTCCACTGCCTATGGCACACGAAGAGCTATCATCATACAGCTTCCATATAGGTACTTCATTATCAAATTTTTTATCAGACAGAGTTCCTCGGTGGAATATTTGATACCTCCTTTTGTCCTCCCCTGACACTTCTCGCTGCTCGTTGATTATCTTTCCCTGATTGTCCATGGATGGAAGTTGGTCAGAGTTTAAATTTGATGATCCCGTAACATCTACAGGTTAGTCTGTATTTAACTCCTGCTCTTCGGAGGTATCAGAATGGCTACATTCTACGATAAAATCAGCTACTGCCTTCCCCTTAAGCGACGATCTAGGCTCATAAATTATGTCATATTCACCAAGTTCTACTGCCCAATACATCAGTCTTCCTGATTTCTTCGATTTATGCAGAGCTTGTCTTAATGGCATGTCAATATACACCACTATAGTATGGGCTTGGAAATATGGTCTCATCCTTCTGCTCACTTCGATTAGTGCCAGTGCTAACTTTTACAGTCTTGGATATCTGACCTCTGCTCCTCGGAAGGCCTTGCTGGTGTAGTAGACCAGTTTTTGTACTCCATCTTGTACTCTTATCAACGCCGAGCTAACTGCGTTCTCTGAAACGGCCAGGTACAAGTATAATCTTTCTCCCATCACTGGTCTAGATAACAATGGAGGAGTCCCTAGATATTTCTTCAACTTTTGAAAGGCCTTCTCGCATTCATCATTCCACTCAAAAGTTTTTCCGAGTGTTTTGAAGAATGGTAGGCATCTGTCTGTTGCTCGTGACACAAATCTGTTGAGTGCTGCAACTCGCCCTATGATATTTTACACTTCCATCTTCGTAGTTGGAGATCGCAGCTCCAGTAGGGCCTTGATCTTTTCGGGGCTCGCCTCAATACCTCGTTGGTTAACAATGTATCTGAGAAACATTCCTTCTCGCAGCCCGAATATGCACTTGGTGGGATTTAACTTCATTTGATATTTCTCTAGTTGATCAAAGGTCTGACCTAAGTCAACTAGATGATCAACCGCTTTCTTGCTCTTCGTCAGCATATCGTCAATATAAACCTCCATATTAAAACACCTTGTTCATCAGCCGTTGGTATGTTGCACCTGCATTTTTAAGTCCGAAAGACATAACATTATAGCAATAAGTTCCCCTTGGGGTAATAAAAGACGTACTCTCCCTGTCCTCAGGCTTCATTTTAATCTGGTTGTAACCAGAATAAGCATCCATGAAACTCAACAATTCGTGTCCTGAGGTAGTATCCACCAATTGATCAATTAGGGGCAAAGGAAAATGATCCTTTGGGCATGCCTTATTAAGATCAGTGAAGTCTACACATATCCTCCACTTGTTATTTTTCTTCTTTACCATCACCACATTTGCTAGCCAGTCAGGATACTTGACGTCCTCAATAAAGAAGTCTTTTTGCAGTTTCTCCACTTCCTCCTGTATAGCTTGGTTCTTTTCAGGGCTGAACACCCTCCTTCGCTGCTTTATCGACTTGACCTCCTTGTTCACGTTGAGCTCATGGCACAAGAAACTTGGGTATATCCCTGGTATGTCTTCATGACTCCTTGTGAAAGTCTGATTTCTGCATCTTAGAAATGCTATCAGTTCTTATTTTATTGATACATCTAATGACGCACCAATTTGGGTTGTTCGTTCTGGGTGCTCGTCGTCCAGAATGATACTTTTGGTGGCTTCCATGACCTGGCCCTTCACGAGATGAGACTCATCTCTTGGGTCTAATATTTCAATCTCTGCGTATTCTATTTCATCCACTTGGTATGTAGTAGTCTTTTTCCTGGATTCTTCTCATTCTTCCTATTCGGTAGATGAATAGTAATATTCCCGAGCTACTTTCTGGTCGCCTTTCACAATTCCCACTCTAAAATTGGTTGGGAATTTTAAACATTGATGTACAGTAGATGGTACTTCTTCGAACTTCTTCTGAACTACCCTTCCCATGATGATATTGTAAGCTGATTGGACATTTTTATCCATTACGAAGAAGCATATCATTTCTGTTCGACAAGCATGCCAAGTACCAATAAGCATATCCAACTTGATTGTCCCAAGTGGAAAAACCTTTTTGCCAGTAAAACCGAGGAGTGGCCCATGATAGGGCTCCAACTGGGCTAACTTCAGATTCAAGCTGTCAAAATATGGGTAGAACATGATATCTGCCGAGCTACTATTATCCACCAGTACCCGTGAAATCACCACTTCCTTCATTCTCATCTTGATCACCAATGGGTCATCATGAGGATATAGTACACCTTCCAGGTCATTTTTAGAGAAACCAATGACCAGTTTGTCCTTATTCACCGTCCTCGGTTTATCATCTTCAGCAAAATTTATTCACTGTATGTACGAGCAAGCTTGAGCCTCATTGAAGTAAGCTTTTCTCTTCGCAGTAAGTTCTCCACCTCTTGCATCTCCACCTGTAATAACATTACATTCAAATGACCCAAAATGGATTGAAAATACCTCACGCTCTAGCTGTCTTGGTCTTTTAGGAAGTTCGAGATCATCTTCTGGATCATCTTTGTGATCTCTCTTCTTGTCTTCTTTTGCTCGACGAGGAGATTTAGATATTTGCCTTCCTCGGTTGTTGGTCTTTCCATCATTTTGGCGATCAACATACGTAGCCAATTTTCCTCGCCTGATGAGTGCTTCAATTTCATTATGGAGAGCTATGCAACGCATGGTCATATGACCATGGTCTTTGTGGAATTCGCAATATTTGGACTTGTCCCTTTTGTTAGGATCCGCCTTTATTTTCCTTGGACAATCTAACTCTTCGCTGTTCTTGATCTCCTCCAGAATGTGATTTATATCTACCTTTAAGGGAGTATAATTTCCAAATTTCCTCAACTGCTCCAGTGCTTGCTTTCCTTTTGACGGCCTGTTACCACCATTATTCTTCTGATCCTTCTTCTCGATTTTACTGGCCTCAACCTTGGTTTCCTTAGTGTCTGTACTCTTCTTCGCAGCCATGTCTTCCTCAACGTTCATGATTTTGGCTGCCTTTGCCATCAATTATGCCATGGTCCTAGGCAGATCTTTGGCCAAAGTATAATACAACTTATCTGGCAACAACCCACTCATCAGAGCAGTAATTGCTATTTTCTCCTCGTAATCAATTACCTCAAGCTTCTCGTTATTGAAATGAGTAATGTAGTCCCTAGTGCTTTCTTCTAGATTCTGTCTAACACTCAGTAAGTGTGCTACTCGTTTGACTGGTTTCGCTCCAAAACAGAAATTCCCTATAAAGAGCTCTCCCAGTTGAAAGAAAGTCGCAATCTTCCCCCGAGGAAGGTTGTTGTACCATATCTGGGCTGACCCGATGAGAGTTCCTGAAAACGCCCTACATCTCATCTCATTTGGAACAGCATAGATATCAGCAGCAGCTTGGTATTGTTTTATATGGAGGACATGGTCAATTTTTCCATCGTATTTAGGCGTCACCATAGGAGCTTTGAACTTTGATGGTGTGGGAAAATCCTCAATTACCTGTACGAATGGTGTTCCTAGGATAAAAGTTCATTATAGAGGATTCTTGGCCTTAGATTCATAAGACAAAGGACTTTTAAAGTGGTTTAGCCTGATGAAAAATGGCCTACGTCCACTGTTTTTGTATTGCTGACTGTTTATTTGGAATCTCGATGATAAGTTCACCAAGAGATCCAAAGTCCCCTTATTATGAGGAGGTTATAATGTATTTATAGCCTTGAGGCTATACATATAAAAGGATAATGCGCTGTTATCGAGTAAACATGTACATCTGTATAATAATAATGCGCAGCTGTCTTTTCATTCTGATGCTCTGCACGCTAAGTAGCTTGGACCGACTGAGTTGCTCGGTACGCTTAAGTTACTCGGGACGCCTGAGTTGCTAGGTACTCTTGAGTTGCTCGGTACGCTTGAGTTGCTCATCTAAAGTATTTGTATTTGACATGTAGGCCGCCATGTGTCTTCAAGTGATTGGTTCATGTCAGCAGACTAAATTTGGTATCAACAGAAACCCCCAATGTTTCACAGTTGAGGTTGAAGGAGAGTGTGGAATATTTTGCTTGAAAACTGATTGGATTACAGATCTTCATGGATTTTAGGAAAATTTTATAATTCCTTTTTGAGCGCATAATATCAAACTTCATAAATATTTTGAATTTTCACGATCACTTCGATATTTGTGCCTTTTTCTTCTTTTAGCCGCTAAAAACACAAACGTCTTTCCTTGTAATCATTATTTTTCTCTATTCCTAAGGTAAAGTATTTAAGTGTGACAGAAATCCTATCGTTTTTCACTTTTCAAATCTGTATCTCTGAACTCTTCATCTTCTCTCTATCTTGTGCCTTCTTTCTTTCCATCGTTCATTGACAACTGATCTCTATTTCCTCTATAAGATTTTCTTCTTCCTTCTTCTTTATTTTCCTTATTCACCATGGTTTATCTTGTTAAATCGTTAGACAAATTTCGGTCTGAGTTTTCAATCCCTTCGTGGGTTATTTTGGAAGAAATTTCTGGTCCTTCTGATTATTTTTCTTTGGCTGAGGGACATTGGTTCCCAAGTCTTTTATAGCTGAATGCGGCTTTTCTTTCACGCCAAATCCCCTGTGTTTGGAGTTCTGCCAATATTTCGATATTGTACCTGCAAGAGTAGCTCCAAATACATGGAGGATAGTTAATGGCATACATAAGTTGAATCAACTTCATGGAACTCGTTGAGGGATTTCGGAGATTATGTATTGCTACAGATGGGTTACCAGTGACAGTACTTTCTATTTAAAAACTAGGTTTTTGAATAGAGCGTTAGTTATCAATCTTTCGATGCCAATAGGAATTATTTTGATCATGGGGTTGTGATGAAAAATTGGCAACACCCTCCATTAAATGGATATGATGTATACCAATGTCCCAGGTGTCCACTTTATGGCAATGGGATAGGTTGTTATTATTTTTGAAATCTTATTTTCTTTCTATTTGATAAAATGCATCACTGACATTTGATTTTTGTTTGTTATAGTTGACAGTAAAAGGAAACCTCCAAAAGAAATCGAGGTTAATATAAAGCATTTAAAAATTATCTAAGGCTTGCATCAATCTGTTGCTGAGGATCACGTTAAATCAAATTTTTATTTGCTGCAATACAGAAGCTATACTTCGTCTTTTATTGCTCGTCCTCGTCCCGCGGCGGTTGATCTTGACCAAGTACCAACCTCTGAAACCAGTGTGGAAGGTTCTTCTTCTGACTTAAGCATTCCCATCACTGATCTGATGAAGAAGAGAAGATCTCCTGTCTTTTTTGAAAAGTCTGCCTCTACCACTGTGGAGGCAAAGAAAAGTAAACAAGATGTCCCTGAAGAAGGAACAAAAACTATAGATGTACCCCTTCCCACTGCTTCCAAGGAAGTTGGCGAGAAGCCCCTTGTGCCTCCGAGTAAAACTGTTGTCATCTCTCTAATAGAGACAATATCTTTAATTGAAAATGCTCCTGCTCCTCTGAGGAGATTAAAAAGAAGTTATTCTGAGAGACCTGCTGAACCTATCTTTCAACCTTTAAATATTGAAGGTTGTGTTCTAGCTCTTATTGCTTCGAGCTCTGTTGTGAGCTTGGTAAGATCCTGGACTGTTCCAGAATCCCAAGGTGTTGAAGACACCTTTTCTCGCGAGAAACTTACTACACTGGCTGCTCAACACATTACTTCAGTAAGTATCTTTAGCTTGACCCATTTATTTTTTAATACTATGTTCATGTATTGACTTAAAGTTCTTTCTTCTTTCAGCTTGTGACGTGTTTCAACAGCATTTTGAAGAAGGATAAAGCTATCAGGGCTTCAAGCTCCTCTGGTGGAGTAGAAGAAGCTTTTGCTGGACTAACCCGATCTCTGAAGGAATCTCGTCAAAAGTACGAAGAAGAAAAAGTTGCTTGGGAGAAGCAATTCAAGTCTGTTGAAGCAAATCGAGATCAAGCCGTGACTGCCTCTAAAGAGCTGGAGAAGAAATTGATGGAGGTCGAATGATATAACAACAAGCTTAAAGTCAAGCTCAAAGCTGCTGAGGAAAATATTGCTAAACTTCAAGATGTTGAGAGACACAAGATAGAGGTGGAAGAAAAGATGAAGTCTACCGAAGAGCTCCTTAGGGAAAGGACCTCCTCGAAGAAGGAAAAAAGGAAAGCTGTAGTTAAAAAATCATTCAGTGCTGGCTGGGACAAAGGGTGGAACAAGTGCCTGGTCATCATGTCTTCACAAATGGAGTATGCGAGTGTCAAATATTTTACTGATGGATGGGTAGCAGCTTTGATGGAGCTGAAGGTTACTGAGAATTCTGAGTTGTTTCAGCAGCATACTCATGGCCCTCCTCCCTCTCCTGGAGAAGAAGAAGAAGATGAAGCTGCTTCAGATGAATCTTCCTTGATGACAGGAGAGCAGGTCCCTGTTGTTGTTGTTGCCCAACCCTCAGAGTAACTCCAACTAGCCATCACATCTGCCGAGCAGCTGCTATTTCTTTTCGAGCAACCAACCCCTTCATCCAAAACCTCTAAAGAAGTCGTAGGAAACAGGGATAAGGTGTAAAGTTGTTCGAGTCTTTTATTTTGTTATTTTTGTGAATGTAATCTTGAACTATGTTTTCCTTGATTATGATGAATAAAATTTGATCTTAAGTTGTTCGTCATAAATTTCTCTCTTATTTGTTCTGTTCGCACCCTTGTTGATTTTGTGTTTCATTTTGTCTTTGCTAGTTTGTGGTCAGGATGGAACTTTTATCAGCTCATGATTAAGAGTTGATGAAGAAATGCAATGACTATTTCAAAACTGGTCATGCTGATTTTACTGAAGCTTAAATCATTGATATCCTTGGTTCAGATGCTTCTGAGCGAGCCATTGATGCTTATCAGTACCTGAAGTGCCTACTCGATCGTGCTGTAGCCAATAATATGGACAACTATGAGATTATTGAAGATCTCCAAGGAACAATCGAGGAACTCCAACAGCAGTACAAAGAATCCACCACACTTCTGCATCAAGGCTATGAGAAAAAGTACAAATAATTGAGTGCTGACAAGGGATACGAAAAGTTTATTTTTGCTCATGAGAAAAAGGAGAGTGTTCTGAAGCTTGAAATTGAAGAGCATAGACATATCGCCAAGTTTTTGGAGCAGGAGAACATTGCGTTGTAGGAGGAAATAAAATAACTCAAATCTGCTGCCTCTTCCTCGGGAGCCTTAGTCCCCATTAATGATGAAGGTTTTTCCTTCTTGGAGGTAGAAAATTCTAACTTACGAGATGAGTTAGAAACTTTGAAACGAGATGGAACCTCCACATCTACTCGTGGTAGAGCAAGATCTTCTTCTCGTGGACGAGCAAGAGCTGGTCGGGTCACCATTGAAGAAGCGATAACTCAATCGGCTTTAGAGAATCAAGCCGTTCAGTTGATGACGAAGAATCATGCTTTGCCAGAAATGTCTAAGAAGATTCTGAACTTCACCGAGCAACTTTCTAATCAAAGTTCTGCTCTGGAAAGTAAAGAAATTATGGTGAAGAAACTCCACGAGCAACTGGAGAGGTTAACTTATCAATTTCACAAACAGCCTAGGGAATTTTGGATGGCTGGGTATAATGAAGCTCTGTACCATCTTGATGCTCGGTTGCAGCAATCGAATAATGAGGGGTACAAGCAGGGGTGGTTGAACGCTATGTGTGTGCTAAAATTGGAGCAAGGACACTACTTATGGGATTTTTATGAGCCTGGAGTGCTCGATTTCCCCGTGCCTCCTTTTAAGCTTGATATTAGTTGGATTCCTGCTCGTGGAATTCCTCGATGCCTGATTTCCAAGTATCTCGGTGATTACAGTCTTCATGCAAATTTTGAGATAGCTCGTCTAGAAAAATTGCTTGATCGACCATCCATAATGAATGTTAGAATGCTGCGAGATCTAAACTTTATAAATTCCCCTTATGCATTAGATGATCCTCCAGCTGGGGTGGATCCTGTTTCAAAAGCAGAGGGAAAGAAACCAATAGTATAGGATATTTGATGTAATGGATTAGACTTCATATCTTGTGTAATCTACTTGATTTTAATGAAGAAATTTTTTATCTTTTTCCATTTCATTTTCTTCGAAATACTTTGTGTCCTTGTTCGTTGGTTGGTAGATATAAATGTATATACTATACTTATCCCATTTGTTGTTTGATTATAGTGACTTGTCACTCTTTGGGCCTAAGCAATGGAATGATTTTCATCCCATATTCCTACTTAGTTGTAGTAATCTCATATGGATTACCTGGTTTCCTAGAAAGTGGATTCCCCGAGAGGTCGTCCAGCTTCTTGCCTAGTTTGGTGCCAACCAACCGGAGTTGGTGGTTATTGATTTACCAACCAATCGGAGTTGGTAGTAATGAGATGCCGACCAATCGAAGTTGGTGGTATTGAGTTCCCGACCAACCAGAGTTGGGGGTAATGAGTTCCCGACCAACCGGAGTTGGTGGTAATTTAATTTCTGACCAATCGGAGTTGGTGGTATTGAGTTACCGACCAACCGGAGTTGGGGGTAATGAGTTCCCGACCAATCGGAGTTGGTGGTAATTTAATTTCTGATCAATCGGAGTTGGTGGTAATGAGATGCCGACCAACCGGAGTTGGTGGTATTGAGTTCCCGACCAACCGGAGTTGGGGTTAACGAGTTCCCGACCAACCGGAGTTGGTGGTAATTGAATTGATGAGTTCCCGACCAATCTAACACTCAGTAAGTGTGCTAGTCATTTGAATGGTTTCTCTCTAATATAGAAATTCCCTATAAAGAGCTCTTCCAGTTGAAAGAAAGTCGCAATTTTGCCCCAAGGAAGGTTGTTGTACCATATCTGGGCTGACCCGATGAGAGTTCCTGAAAATGCCCTACATCTCATCTCGTCTGGAACCGCATAGATATCAACAGAAGCTCGGTATTGTTCTATATGGAGTACATGGTCAGTTTTTCCATCGTATTTAGGCGTCACCATAGGAGATTTGAACTTTGATGGTGTGGGAAAATCCACAATTGCCTGTACGAATGGTGTTCTTTGGATAAAAGTTATTTGTAGAGGATTTTTGGCCTTATCCATTTCCCCTAATCTATCCTCCAACCTTTGAATAGATCCTTTCCATGCATCGTTTCCCACCTCGGGCCTATTTCTTCGAGCAACTGATCACGTTGAATTTGCCTCTTGGGATCTTTCATTACGAGCTATTGGTAGTGATTGGGCAAAGCCTTCCCTTAGGTCGGATGGTTATTGAGAATTCCTAGACGCAATCCTCGGAGGACTTCTATTCCTCCTAGGTCCCAATCGATCAAAAGGAGATACTCTACTCAACCTTTCTAAAGCACTAGTCCTTTCTAGAGTGAGAGTGACATTTCGGTGGGAATCAGTAGCTCGTACTGATGAAGTTCGGCCTGGTTGATATGAAGGATCACTAGATCTTTTAGTACGATATGAGTCAGTACGTCTAGATTGAAAGACCTCCGGAAATAACGTTCGTCTAGTTTTTTAAGAAGGCAAATGGGTATTTCTCTGAACACTTCGTTATCCTAATTGGGCCGACACTCCACCTTGAATAGTTTGTATAAGTTGACGCATAGTTTCCTGCATGGCCGTATGACCTTAGGCTAAATTAGCCATTATACCAGCCAAATCTTAAACATTTGGGAGAGTAGAAGGGTTTGGAGGGATCCCAGTATTTCGATTACTGGATTCCGGATTATCAGCCATAGATGATGAATTGTTTTGGTGAAAAATGCAAAGTACAGTCGATTCCCACAGACGGAGCCAATCTGTTGATGTACAAAACTAGATTATCTCAAATTAATCAATCACAGATAAATAAATTAATAAGGCAAAGGATTTTTAAAGTGGTTCAGCCTGATGAAAATGGCCTACATATCCACTGTTTTTGTATTGCTAACTGTTTATTTGGAATCTCGATGATAGGTTCACCAAGAGATCCAAAGTGCCATTCTTATGAGGAGGTTACAATGTATTTATAGCCTTGAGGCTGTACATATGAAAGGATAACGCGCTGTTATCCAGTAGACATGTACATCTGTACAATAATAATGCGCATTTAATGCGTAGTTATCTTTTCATTCTGATGCTCTGCACGCTAAGTAGCTCGGACCGACTGAGTTGCTCGGTACGCTTAAGTTGCTCGGGGTGCCTGAGTTGATCGGTACGCTTGAGTTGCTCATCTAAAGTATTTGTATTTGATATGTAGGCCGCCATGTGTCTTCAAGTGATTGGTTCACGTCAGCAGACTAAATTTGGTATCAACATCTTACATATCACATTGTTGTTTATTATTTTGACATATATGATTATTTTCATTGTCTCACATGTCATTTCACATGTTCCATGCTCAAATGTATCTATCACATGATTTCATGTTATTTTATTGTGATACTCCTATTTCGATCATGTTTCACATACTTCTCATGCTTTGCTCAGTCATGCATAACATTGGGGGGTGATGTTTACTTTCGGGGGAGTATGATTATCCATTAGATAGTTTACATGTCCTTTGTTGAGATGTCATTTGTTTATGAATTTTATGATGATACATTTTAATTGTTGCTAGCATATTAGTCTTGTCTGATTTTATTCTTGACATCATTTTACACACGTGTTTACTGAGGATTAAAGATTATTTCCTATCTTTATATCCATTTACTGTCCCTTATTGAGACCTTGTTATACCTTTCCGTTTGGTACTTACGTGTTGGATATCCATACCTTATTATTTGGTACTTGATGCTTGAATATTTGGATGTTTGTGTGGATGGATGATGTACATTTACTCTTTGTTTGCCATTGAAATTTTCTTGTTTCTTATGGTACATTATATTAATTTTATGGATTATTTGGTCATATATATATTTAAATCCTCAATTGGTCCATTCTCAATTGGTATCATATTTTTGTGCTATATTATTATGTTCATGCTTGTGATATGATATCACTTTGCTAGTCTGATGCTTTGTATATCTCATTCTTGCTTTTAGAGACTCGTATTGTGATACACGTGTATATCCATATTCTCATGATATAGCGATGGTAGTTTTCACATGCTTTGCTAGTTTGCTACTTTATATTTATTATTATGAGTTTGCTTTGTTTCCATGCTATACTCGTTACCTATGTTTGTTTTCTTCTCTTTGACTTTTCCATGTAAAAAATGGAGAGAAAATTGTATCCCTTTATATCCCATGCCCTTTGTATCCCATGTGTGTCAAAAAGAGGGATTTGTGTTTGTGTAAAAAATGGGGAGAAAACTTTACATTGAGACCTTTGTCTAAGAAGGGGGAGAAAATTATGTGACAACCCGCCTAATAAAATACCGGGCGATCACTCCTATATCAAATTAAAACAGGAGTCTCATATGGTTCATTCTTAGCATCACTGTCGAAAACCAATTTAATTACTAATATCCTATTAGGCTGTCGTCAAATTTTAAATTAACTAATATTTTTAACCAAACCATTCAAATAAAATAATTACAACAATTGTATGCAATAACTAAAATGAAATGAAGTAACCGAACACTCGGTACAAAATAATACAACCAAATCGAATGCCGCACAAAAAGGCGATGGAAGAATAAATGAGTACAGTTGGGCCATCAGCCCGAATATGTCTACAATACCTCTTATCTAGATCTCAATGATTGAAACGTCTACAATAAACCTGCTTGCATCCACAGCTGTTGCAGCAAACGTCTGACTCGAAGGAATCATCATCCAGGTGACTCTGTGTCTGGACACCTATATATATATATATATATATATATAACAAGAGAGGGAAAAAATAGAGAAACGGGTCAGAGCCCGAGTTTTGAAAACATTTTTAGCAAGTGCTTAAAATCCATATTTTTAAGATATGATATTTCTCATATTTAAACTGGTATCGCACTCTCATGAGATACACCTCACCCCTCTTCTATTAGTGCACAACTATCACATATCTTTTAAAAACCTAGTTAAGCTACCCTGCCTAACAAATGTAATTAATATCTTCTAATAATACTTATTAATCTAAGTACAAAGGATTAAACTTCTCCCCATTCTCAACATTATGTTACATTCGTGCGTGGGGTGTCTCACAAAGCGAAATCCAAATAAGGAACCCCCCCGATACACTACTACGTGACAATGTTGATCGTCAGGATCCATTAGGCCCTCAGTACATGCAACATTTTATGTCATCCTGTATATATATATATATATATTTAGTTCTCACTGACTTATGATTCATAATTCGTAACCATCCGGATATAAATTTACCGGAAGTAGTATCACAATTTATTCATTCTTTTACCTTTATATACAAGGTTACATTATATGCTAACACATCTCACATATAACAATATACTATACGCAACAAGTATAATAATCCATCCACCGAATCATACTATAAGTAGCCTAGTCATTTATTTACAAAGCAACGGTGGAACATCACAAGTGTGCATGTATTTTATTCTCAGTACATATAAACACTGGCACCCCTGAAATAAATTGTGGTGCACTCATACTTTGCTATCTCATCCCGGTACATCACGTACATAAGGATCACGTGTTTCGAATCACACAAGAACCGTATAAATAAGCCAAAATCACAAATATTGGAGGCGAACATAGTCCCCAGTCCCACAGGTCACGCACATACCTACGCTCCCATGGTCCGCAGTCTTATTAACTCAAAATAAGCCATTCAAGGCCCTATGTTCTTGAGGTACCAAATCTAAATCCCCCCAAAGGCAACACAAGATAATATTGTCCTCTTTCGAAAGTCGTCCTCCCGTGATAACAAGTATGGTAGGTATGTCATACACATAATAAACAATAATGTAGGCAAATATTTCCACTTATATAAATATAACATCAATGATGTATTTACACAACCATATGATGACAATGTGTATTATCTCCCCTATACATAATTTTCCATAGGTTTCTAATTAACCTATATGTATAATAATATTAGGGCATACGCATAGCCCATATAATAAATTTCATAGGTAGTATTGATATATCTCGAATTTCCTACGCATTTATCGATTATAAATAATCCTCAATATATTTTATTTCATAACTTTTCTTACCGTACGATGATAACCCCAATAACATCGTTATGTATTTATTATATATATATATATATATATATATATATATATAATTTAACGACATCTTCTATAAAAATCTAAATCACTTCTCAATATAATATGGCTATAAATTCCCAACTCTATAGCAATGGCCAATAACCTCAAGTGTTCCCCTTTACTAATAATATAACTATTCATACACTTAAAATACTACTCCAATACGTACTCTCTTCTTTGATAATCAAATCACTTCCTAATCACTTCATAAATATTTGTACAATTAATTCTCAAATGTACCAATTCATAATAATTAATTAGTATACGTACTACGTCTCTTAATTCCTTAAGTATCTCCTCACTTATAATAATCGTCGTCCATAGACACATATGGTAATTGTTAAATTATTTGCAGTACGTATCCTAAATTTCATCCTAGTCTCCTCGTAGGATTTTACTTACCCATAGTCGGTATATTTCTACGCTCACAATTACTTATATAAAATTACCCACCTAAATACCTCTTTAAGTATTATTCCTCATGAACACCCCTATTTGGGTAAATCTTGGATTTTACTTTCAACTAACCCAAGGTACACACTTTACTAAAAAAAATATTTAGAAGTCCTCACACTATTTTTAGGACCCCAAATATTTATCTCCAAACAATTTTAGCCTTTAATTTTTTCCAATTTCCGAGTGCATTTCCGAGTTGATGATTTCACCCCGGAACTGCCATCTTATAAAAATTATAACAATTGGAAGAAAAATCATAAAAATACGCGGTCAGTGACCACGCGACTGTATCGAAAAGATCTACAACTTTCATGTTTTTACCGAGAGCTGAATCGGCAGTCTTCTGGTCCGAAACGGTCCGGAAGTGACGCTGGTCAATATTCACCTTCTTCTCCAAAAATCCAAACCTCCATTAAAATACCTCCAAGCTTTTTATCTCCTCTCTCATCATCAAACAACCTTAAATAACCATAAATACACATATAAAAAGGGTTCTAATCATCCTAGAACCCATAACCAACAATTAATTTCAATAAATTCCAAGTTTCTCAAATTGGGTATTAATCGAGTTATATCCATTTTAATCTTCCGAAAACCTGTTTGATCCGCAGAATTTCAATCCAAAATATTTAGTTTTATACCAACTACAATATGATAAATTAACACACTAAATCATAAAGCAAGTTAAACACTTACCTCGTGGATTAAATCCGATGATCCCGAGTCGAATCCTGCGAATTTTGGCCGAAAATTTCTTCTTTTCTTCTTCTCGTCTCTTCTTATTATTCTCTCCCTTCTCTCTTCTCTCTCTCTCTCTCTCTCTCTCTCAGGGCATATTTGGGGAAATAAAAGAGGGTTGCTTTCTCTTAAACCCGAAATTAGGTATATACCCAATTGTTAAATGACTCGTGTACTCATTTACGAGTCCTTACTAGTCCAAAAATGTCCGGAACCCAAATACTACTCCCGGGTACTCTATTTTGACTATCTCGGCCATTCCGAACCCAATTACTGAGTCGAAATCTCCATCCGGGTCACTTAACTAAAATTCACTATTTTGACCCAACACGTTCAATACGCGTATTTTCCAATTTAAAATATTTTCCTTTGTCGCTTTACCCAACTGCGACATGTAATAAAATAATATACTCATATACTTAGTATCATTTGAAAAATATAATCTATGTACATATTTAACCGGCACTCGAAAACTAATATTTACTATTCACTTTATATTATTAAATTTATTTAATTTCACTTATAAATCCCATAATTACTATTCACAGTAATTCCTCAAATTACCAAATTACATCCACAGTGTAATTTAAATAACTTTAAAAATACGGGGTATTACAAATGATCCTTTCTCTTATGTGTCAAAAAGGAGGATTTATATGAAAAAAATGGGGATATTAATAAATATATATGATGGGGGGGGGGGGGGGGGTTATTGATTGTTTTGGGATATGCTATGTTTTAGATGGGGGGGGGGGGGGGGGGGGGGGGGCTTTATTACATTGTGTTATCCTTGATATTAGATGATGCTACTTGATATAAAATATGTTCACCTATTTTATTTCATCTATATCTAGGGGTTGTAAATGGATGGATACGGATCGGATACCATGTTTTCCATATCCGTATCTGCTATCTGGATGCACTATCCATATTCATATCCGTATTCTCCTGGATAGTTAAAACAGCTATCCGTATCCGTATTTGCTCGCATACCTCAGATTCGGATAATATTCGTATCCGTTTACATTGTTTAACCATCGCAAAAAATAACTATTAAAAAGATACAATATAAACTCTATAAAAAATTAGTAATAAATGAAGTACTAACCTTTAATATCCATACTCATAAAGAATTTGTGTATCCACATTGTTTCCTTAAAGTAGCTTGATAATCAAGTTCCAAAAAAACCTGTTGATTGATATAATACGAAGTGCATACAATAATAAAATCAACTAATAATGAAAATACTATAACAAGTAAATGATTTGAACCAAGTGCAAATAGTTTTGCAATATAACAAAAAGTGGTGTCACGATACATAGTCAAGTTTGCAACGTCCATAAACAGAAAGTTGTGCCACGATACATGCTAAGAATTGAAATAACAATAAATATTGTTTTTGCCAAAAAAACCATAGCTCCATAAACAAAAATTTTGCAACATCTCGGTAGTCGTCATTCAGTATCCCTTGTGACCTTCAAATTATCTGGAAAAAAATTATGAATTAATGAAAAATTAATTGACTACTTAGATTTTTTTTAATATGTAATAAATAATTAATTGACTTACTTAGTTTGTCACCAATTGATGGCAACCGGTCTTTTATGGATATAAGAGTCTCAGCGATCTCTGAAGCCAATGATGAACGTGAGTCATCCAGAATCCGACGTCCCCAACTAAAAGAGGACTCTAACGCTACGATCGAAATAAGTATAGATAGAATATCACAAGCCATCTTTGCAAGTATTGGATACTTTGGCCCATTAAGTTTCCACCAATTCAATATATCAAAAGAAAGGTCATCTTTATCATCAAGAGGAAATAAAGCCTCCTCTAAATATTGTTCCAACTCCGTCTTTTGCACCAATAAAGTGACGGAAAGCTCCCTAATGTACCTCTTAAACCCTCCAGTAAATCCAACCCTCATTTGATTTGTTATTTCACCATCACTATCACTTGTCCGAGAATATGTGTGACTCTTCACCGAAGAGAGCTCGCCCAATACAAGTGCAGTGTGAAGTAATCTGGTCCTCAACATCTTGGATCCCACACCTCTTTTCCTTCCCCTTTTTAATTTCCTATAATACCCCATAATTTTTATGATTTTTTTAAAACATGGAATTAATAAAAATTAAATATGGGAAATTAATTAAAAATTAATCCACATTAAATTAAATATTAACTAGCGAGATAAGGGTTAGTATTAATTGATGCTAATTATATTGAATATTACTGAATGAATAAAGTAATATATGATTGTGGATTTATAAAAATTGTTGCGAGTGAAAAATACAATAGTTACAATAATTAAGTCGGGGGGGGGGGGGGGGGTCTCAGTCGTGTCGGGACTAAATTAAGGGAATAAAAAGTAAATAATGTATAAGTCATCCAAATGGTTATTTATAGTGCGCAATAGCCAAAAACGTCTATCTAGGGGTTTAGTTTGGGTCCCGAGGCACTTTTAGGCCATACCAGTACCCCAGAGGGGTAATTTGGTCATTTGCATTTTTAAGGGAATCAAACCCACGAATTTTAAAGCTTTATATCAAGTGACGAGTTCTGTCTTCGAGGGTTATCATTTACCATATTCACAGAAGCCATTAGCGGAGGAAAGAGAACCACCCCCAAGGCTAGAACCACAATTCCTACACCGTTTACACCACCGAGGATATCACCGCATAGATCGGAGAGCAAAGATCATAACCATACCAACTACACCAACAGATCAGACCTTAATTCTATAGGCAAGTGTTTAAACTTGTAAAATATTAGCAATAATTATGTCCATGTTAGTGTAGATGAAGAACACATATGAATTGAGTAAAATTTGAAGATGTAAATTCATAACGAGGACTGAATTTATTTGAGATTAAATCCCTTCATGTATGTAGACTATAACCCACAAAATCTTGATGAATATTGATGGATAAATCTGGTCTTTTATGAATATTCATGAACAAGATGACAAACTAGGGTTCTTGGTAAATTATCTTGAATTAATAACAATAATTGAGGCCCCTTTGATGAAATTATGATTCTTGAACGTTAGAACTTATGTAATTATGTTACTATAACATTTAGCATGATTGGTTGGGAGTTTGGGGATCTTAAATTGAGGATTTGGTGTTGGAAATTGGAGAAAGGCGTAAGAACACTAATGCAGATTTTCAATACCTGTATAAGCGAGTCGGTTCAGACCAGGCTGAATAGATTCAGTTGCCCAGTTTTGGCCAATTTTCTCCTTTTAATTAGAATTGTTGGGAAATCATTTGGAATTTATTTATGGGAATTATTTTAATATAATTGGGATTATGTTAGGATACCGGTAGGATTAGTTTGGGTATTGGATTAGTCTGATATTGGAGAATTGAAGGCAAAACCTAATTAGGCTAAACAAAGAGAATTACCTAATTTGGAGAATAATTCGGATCACGGGAATTCATGAAAAATGATAACTTAGATCAGTAGGATATAATTAGTTACCTACTGATATTATGGGTAGAACAATTTTTATACTTCGAGAGGTGAGAAATACTCAGGAGTAAATAATGAGAAGTAAACTTATAAATTATAAATACGTGGGATATTCGAGATATAAATATACTACGTGTGAAACTTGAGATATGGGATGTGGGTATACCATATTAATGTTATGAATATATATAGGTGGGGAAAATGCCTATTATATGATTTATTATGTGTATGACATACCTACGCTGCTTGATATCGTGGGAGGTTTTTGAAAGAGGACAGTCTTATCCTGATGAGCCCATTGGGGGGATTTTAGATTGGGTACCTCAGAACATGGAACCTAGGTACGGGTAATCTGTGATAATGATAGTGATGACGGTCATATGGGTGCATTGGTATGTGCATAGCCCATAGACTTGGAACTATGTTCGCCTCCAATATGTGTGACTTCCATTTATATGGTTCGAGAGTGATTCCGAACTGATTGTCCCTATTCAGTACGAGAGGTACCAGGTCTTGATAACAGAGTATTCACGCACCGCTGATAAGTCTAGGGATGCCATATAAGTATTTCTTTATATTAGTGTGATAAAAAAATACTTGTGATTTAATCTACTGCGTGAATATGTAGATGAGAATGTTATTGGAATTAGATCAAGTATGTGAACACTTAACCTTATTTTGAAACTCTTACTCAGGATAGTAAATGCAGAACCATTTAATAATAATAGTATGTGGGAAATACGGGTTATTACTACGAGTGATAGTTAGAAGACTTATGTCTAAAATCTATCTAGGTTTGATGGCAATGACTAGAATGGTTCAGAGGTACGTTACGCGTGCACAATAGTTGAGAGGTGAGAATCTTAAGTGAGTGTTCGAAAGAGAACATGTATATAATATTTGCTTTACCCTCATTTTAAGTACTTGCTAAAATGTTTTAAAATATTTTACACTCTGGCTCTAACCCGTCTCTTACAAATTTATTTTCTCTTGTAAAACTATTTTAGGTGTCCAGCCACAGGGATGCCAGGCTTAGGCCGTTGGACTATTTGACGTGCTGCAGCTAGTGTGGGAGTTGTAGGTTCTCATATGTAGACGCCTTCATCCTTGTCATCTCAGTTTCATGTCTAGCCATTTCAGTTAGGGCATGTGTCACCCATTCCTAGTTTCTAGTTATATCAGCGAGATATTGTACTCACTTTATTTTCGTACTCAGTTTTTCAGTTGGGTTTGTTATTATTACATTTTGTTGGTTTTGAGATATTTTACTGGGATGTTTATTCCAGTTTCATTTGATTCGGTTGGATGGTTTATTATTCATTATTATTTTGTTCATTAAAATGGTTAATGTGTTATCAGTTTATATTGTTGGGCTTTAATTAATGGATTAAATGTTTTTGACACTAACTTAATTAATTATTAGGTGATTAATAAAGTAAATATTTTTTGTCAGTGATGATAAGAATGAACCAACTGGCTACTTTGATTTAATTTAATAAAGGACTGATCACCAGTATTTAACTAGGCAGGGTGTTACAGGTAGTATCAGATCATCAAGTTATAGATTCTTTTAGGATCTGTATGGCGTACTATGCTTCGATCTTAGCGTTCCTTGATATGGAGACCTATCATTAAGATTGTTTTGTTCTGATTCTGGTAAGAGATTCAGATCAGGGGGTTTCCATCATGGATAGGGAGGTTTTAGGCTTAGACATCGGGGTCAGCATAGCCATCAGGGACAACAGTTATAGTAGGGCCACTCAGGCTAGTAGCAGTTATAGCAAGGCCATAAGGGCCAAGGGAGGGGTAGTAACGGCCAGCAGGGTCGAAAGAAACAGGGTCAGAGGGGAGAAAACTTTTATGGTAGGTGTTTCATTTGTGTCAATACTAGCCAAAAATGTCAGGAGTGTCCACAGAAGGATAAGTCCTTACAGAAGCAGCAGGGCGCTCGTTAGGATCCCTAGCAACTGATATTTCCCACTGCGCTCCCAGTACCATCACCAGCACCAGCCCCAACTTTTCCTGCCATTCTAGAAACCCTAATTTAGCAGGGTCAACTACAGTATGGGTGCATTTGCAGTGTCCACTAGGTTGCAATCCCACAGGCTCCACACACTATTGAGGATATGTTTTCTATTCAGGGGACTATATGGCGTATTTTATTTGACACGGGGGCTTCACACTCATTTTTTGCCAATATATTTACACATGTTATGTGGTTTTTAGATACAACGGATAGTATTGTTACGTGTGTAGACTCGTCATTGGGTAATGGGACGTTGATTTTCTTTATTTGTCGGGGTGTGAGTATAGAGATTGGGAGTCTTATTTTGCCCGCCGACATGCTTATCTTAAATATGTTTGAGTACGATGCCATTATTAGCATGGATTGTCTAGTCGTGTATAGGGCTATGATTAACTGCTTTAGTAGGAGCATTATTTTCGATATCCCTGGTCAGGAGATGTTTATAGTGGCGAGGCCTCACCCTGAGGAAGGATCGTCCACTCACTTATTTTATATAGAGGAGGAGACCTCTACGGGATTTGTGATTCCCCTTTATTCAATTCCGGTTGTTTGGGAGTTTGCTGACGTGTTTTAGGACATACTAGGGTTACCTCCGAGTAGGGAGATAGAGTTTGTGATTGATTTAGCATTGGGCACTTGACCGATAGCCCGTGCATCTCACCGTATGGCTCCTATGAACATGAGGGAGTTACAGGACCAAATTGAGCAGTTATTGGGACAGGGCTTCATCCGAAGGAGTACCTCACCTTGGGGTGCCCCAGTTCTATTTGTGAAGAAAATGGATGGATCTTTATAATTGTGCGTGAATTATCGAGAGTTGAATAAAGTCACGATATGGAATAAATATCCATCGACTCGCATTGATGACTTATTCGATCAACTGATAAGATCAGTCTATTTCTCGAAGATAGACTTAAGGTTCGATTATCACTAGTTACGGATCAGGGAGCAGGATGTGTCTAAGACTACCTTTCTAACGATATACAGATCCTACGAGTTTCGGGTTATGCCATTTGGGTTGACCAACGCACCGACTGTATTTATGGACTTGATGAATAGGGTGTTCAAAGAGTTCCTAGATCAGTTTTTCATTATCTTCATAGATGTCATCTTGGTTTATTCCCATACCGAGGAGGAGCATGACGAGCATTTGCGTTAGATTCTACAAACACTACGTGAGAATTTGCTAATGCTAAGTATGAGAAATGTGAATTTTGGCTGCGAGAGGTTCAGTTTTTGGGGCATATTGTTTATGAGATGGGGATATCAGTGTACCCAGGCGAAGTGTCAGCGGTGAGGGAGTGGGGATAACTCACGACACCGACAGAGGTGCGTAGCTTCTTGGGGTTATCCGAGTATTATAAACGATTCACTTGAGGATTTTCAAAGATTGCGGGCCTGTTAACTAATTTGACTTGTAAGGGTGTGTCATTTTTTGGGATGATGCGTGTCAGTTAGCATTTGATGAGCTAAAGGATAAGCTGACTGCAACACTAGTGTTAGCACTCCTAGAGCAGGTGTGGAGTACCTCATTTTTATTGACGCGTCGTGACATGGACTTGGTGGGGTATTGTAGCAGGAGGATCATGCTATAACTTATACTTCTCGCAAGCTTAAGCCTCACGAGAGAAATTACCCCACCCATAACTTGGAGTTAGTAGCAGTCGTATTTGCACTTCGGATTTGGAGGCATTATTTATTGGGGGAGAAGCTTCGCCTGTTCACATAATATAAGTCACTACAGTACTTGTTCACTCAAAAAGAGTTGAATTTACATCAGCGCAGGTGGCTTGAATTTGTGAAGGACTACCAGTCTGAGATCCAGTATCTCGCGGGAAAGGCTTACGTGGTAGCATATGAGTTAAGTCGTAGGCCAGATGGTGAGCTAGCGAGCTGTGGAAGGAGAAATGAAAGGAGTTGGGACATCTGGATGCGATTGCTAGATCGTTCATGTGAGCCATGACCGTTACACACCATATTGTGATGAAGGTGGTACAAGCATAAGCAACGGATCCATTTTGTCGGAAGAGGATTAGACAACTTTTATTCGGGGGTGTAGAGTCTTACTCAGTGAGTTTCGAGGGAGACTTACGCTTCAACGGTAGACTAATTTTTCCTGAGGGGGAAGACTTGCGACATGCAGTGATGATAGAGTCGCATGGATATCAATTTGCGGTACATCCTGGCGGGGATAAGATGTAACAGGATATGAGGTGGCAGTATTGGTGGAGTGGGATGAAGAGAGACATTGCTGAGTTTCTCTCGAAGTGTGCCACCTGTCAGCTAGTAAAAGTGGACCACCAGAAGTTAGTAGGGTTAATTAAGTCGTTAAATATTCCTATGTGTAAATGGGGGAGAATTTCCATGGACTTTATCATAGGATTACCCACTTCTCAGAGGGGACACAATTCTATACGGGTGATTGTAGATAGCCACCGACCTCTCCTTATACGAGCTGTCAGGCTGTAGGACAATCTCCTCCAGCGCAATGTGAATGTGAGCCAACTCAGGATGGCTCATATATCACAGGATGGCCGTAGCAAGAGGAGATTGAGTTTGAAGGTAGTTCCACTTGTGCGTGTTCAATGGGAGCACCATAATGTCGAGGAATCTATGTGGGAGCACGAGGATGAGATGCGCGAGAAATATCCAGAGTTATTTTTACCAGGCATACTTTTATTTCTTAATTTCCGGACAAAATTCCGTTATTAGAGGGGAAATATGTAATACCCCATAATTTTTATGATTTGTTTTTTAAAACATGGGATTAATTAAAAATAAATATGGGAAATTAATTGAAAATTGATCTGAATTAAATTAAGTATTAACTTGCGATATAAGGGTTAGTATTTATTGATGAGAATTATATTGAATACTACAGAGCGAATAAAGTAATATACGATTGTGAATTTATAAAAATTATCGCAGGTGAAAAATACGACAGTTACAATAATTAAGTCAGGACGCGCATGTCAGCTGTGTCGCGACTAAATTAAGGGAATAAAAAGTAAATTATTTATAAGTCATCCAAATAGTCATTTAGAGTGCGCCAATGTGTCCGAAAGGGTCTAAACAGTCAGAAAATTCTACCCAGAAGTTTAGTTTGGATCCCAAGGCACTTTTAGGCCATACCGACACCCCAGAGGGGTAATTTGGTCATTTGCATTTTTAAGGGAAATAAACCCACTAACCTTAAAGGGTTGTATCAAGTGCAGAGTTGTGTCTTTGAGAGTTATCATTTACCATGTTCACAGAAGCCTTTAGAGGAGGAAGGAGAACCACTCCCCAAGGCTATAACCACCATTCCTACACCGTTTACACCACCGAGGCCATCACTGCGTAGATCGGAGAGCGAGGATCACAACCATACCAATTACACCAACGGATCAAACCTTCATTATATAGGCAAGTGTTTAAACTTGCAAAATATTAGAAATAATTATGTCCATATTAGTGTAAATGAAGAACACACATGAATTGCATATGAATTGAGTAAAATTTGAAGATATAAATTGATAACTAGGACTGAATTTATTTGAGATTAAATCCCTTCATGTACGTAGACTAGAACCCAAAAATTTTGATGAATATTGATGGATAAATCTGGGCTTTTATGAATGTTCTTGAACAAGATCACAAACTAGGGTTCTTGGTAAATTATCTTGAATTAATCCTAATAATTGATGCCCCTTTGATGAAATTATGATTCCTGAGCGCTAGAACTTATGTAATTATGTTACTATAACATTTATCATGATTGGTTGGGAGAATGGGGATGTTAAATTGAGGATTTGATGTTGGAAATTGGATAAACCCGTAAGAAACCTAATGCATATTTTCAATACCTGTACGAGCGAATCGATTCGGACCAGGTCGAATCGATTTGACTGCCCAGTTTTGGCCAATTTTCTGCTTTTAATTAGAATTCTTGGGAAATCGTGTGGAATTTATTTATGGGAATTATTTTAATATAATTTGGATTATGTTAGGATACCAGTAGGCCCATGTTGGGTGTTGGATTAGTCTTATAATAGAGAATTTAAGGCAAAACCTAATTAGGCTAAACATAGAGAATTACTTAATTTGGAGAATAATTCGGATCACGGTAATTCGCAGAAAATGATAACTTAGATCAGTAGGATATAGTGAGTTACCTACTGATATTATGGGTAGAACAATGTTTATACTTCGAGAGGTGAGAAATACTTGGGAGTGAATAATGAAAAGTAAACTTATAAATTATAAATACGTGGGATATTCAGGATATAAATATACTACGTATGAAACTTGAGATATGGGACGTGCATATACCATATTAATGTTACGAATATATATAGGTGGGGCGAATGCCTATTATATGATTTATTATGTGTATAACATACCTACGCTGCTTGATATCGCGCACTACACCAAAAAGGCCAAATTGACACCCTTTAGCCGGCCAGCCATTGGCCGTGACAAGGCCGTGATAAGTCCGTGACAACTGTACTTGTCACGGACTTGTCATGGTCAATGACCTTGACAATAGTATTAACTTGTCATGGTCAATGACCGTGACATGTCCGTGATAATTTTTTCAGTAAAAAAAACCCTACGCTTTCTTTTTTTTTCACCCTTTTGATTTTCCCTCTCTTTCTCTCTCTAAGCGATTTTGAGCTCTCTCTCTCTCTCTCTCTCTCTAAGATATATTTTTTTCCTCTCTTTCTCTTTCATTGCTATATGTGTGTGTATGTGTGTGTATATATGTGTGTGGTGGGGGGAGGGGGCAGGGGGTGGTTGGGTTGGGGTGGGGTGTGTTTACATGTGTGTGTGCATGTGTGGTGGGGTGGGGGGAGGGACAAGAGGCTAGGGGTGGTGGTGGTGTGTGTGTGTGTGCAAGTGTGTGCATGTGTATGCGGTGGGGTGAAGGGGGAAGGGGGTGGTGGGGTGTATGTATGTGTGCAGGTGTGTGTGGTGGGGGAGGGGGGCAGGGGGTGGAGTGGGGTGGGGTAGTGGTGGTGGGGGTGGGGTGGGGCAATCTCAACAATTGAAATGAACAAATTGATTAATAAAATATGTATAGCTTTAATTGTAACTTTAATTGTATAGTTTTATGTAAAAGTAAATTAATAATTAGTGTCAATTTCATATGAAAGTAGGATTGCTCCTCATTGTTAGTTTAATTGCTGAAAATAATTAATTGAGTAGATGAATTAGAAGGAGTACGGGATACACATTTGTTGTTGACATTGCTGTTGGATTATAGTGGATCGATGTTGGGTTGGTTAGTTTTAAAAGTGGCATGACCACTGGATTATTGTCCATACGGGGTTGGGATTTTTCAACTTTTTTTTGAAAATTACTTTGTATATCGAACAATTTATATATACAGTATGATAAATAAATGAAACATACTTGAAATTAAATGAAATATACTTGAACTCACCCTTTAGAGGAGATGGAGGAGATGTACGGGGGGAGGGGCAAGGATGGGTGGGGGTGGTGGGGTAGGGGTGGGGGGCTGCATGTGTGTGTGTGAATGTGCGCGGGTGTGTGCGTGGGTGTGTATATGTGTGTGTAGTGTGCGTGTATGTGTGTGTTTGTGCGTAATGTCCCTTGTAAACGAATTGATTGGTTATTAATTTTTTTAGTAAATTAATATATGATTGCCCCTCATTGTAAATTAGTAAATTAATATATGATTAATTATGAAAGTAGGATTGCTCCTCATTGTAAATTAGTAAATTAATAATTGTATACTTTAATTGTTAGTTTATTTGCATGTGTTCTTTTAATTCATTTTGATATGTACTAATAACATTTTTTTACAGCAAATGTCTCCTTCAGGTATTAATGCGAGGATGATGATGCTTGTTATGATGATGTTGTCTGGGCTCGGTGGTAGAGGAGGCGACGAGGGCTCCTCGGCCCCTACGCTCCCCAAATATGGCAAATTGGGGATGGCCATCGAGAACAAGTCAGGGCTATTAGCGAGATCCATCAAGCTGGTAAAGACGATCATCGACCCGGGGTACATTAGTTGGAAGGAGGTGCCATATGAGCTCAAGTTAGTTGTTTGGGTGGCACTACATGTAATGTATTTATATTTATATTTATATTCATATGAATATGAATATTTCAATTTTATTTTATATTTATATTTATATTTATTTTCAACTAACATTGTATTTGTTGGATAGGAACAATGCAGCCTGGATCCAAAGCTATGCGATTCCATCTTGGTGCAGTTGAGGGAGCAAGACAAGACGTGGAAGACAAATATGCGGACCCGGTACTTTGGGAAGACACGAGAGTCCATTATCCAAAGGCGTGAATTCGTTCCACCGAAGGATCCGATCTCATTGGCACAATGGGAAAAGTTCGTTGACAATGAGATCGGGGAGCGACAATTGGCATCTCGCCAATTAGGGAGGGAAAAACAGGCAAAAAAGACGGAGGTTCACTACTCCGGCCGGACGTCTTACGTCGAGGTGGAGCATAGGATGATGGTAAGACTTAATTTTTCTATAGCTATAGAAATATATTATTCTGCATTATTTTACTTTGCGGGGCCGATACTAATTTTACTTTATTTTATTTCAGGGGACAGGGAGTGGCCCTGGGGGTAGGCCACATAAGCTCGATACTTATGTGGCTCTTCGGACGAAGAAAAGGAAGGACAAGGAGGTGTCCCCGAGCGTCGCGGCCACGATTGTAAGTAATCCGACAGTTTATTTTTTGTTAATTACGTTATAATTTTTTAATTTACTTATTTTACTAATGATGTGCTTTTTGCCTTTTCAGGAAAAGCTTAAGAAAGTGCATAAGTCGCAATCTGATGCCGACAAGGCATCTTTGTCCACAGACGCACTCAGCCAAGTGCTTGGCTCTGATCGCAAGGGGAGGACAAGGGGGGTGAGCTCGCGGGTGGCAAAATCTAGGATCATCAGATAGGATACGAGCGACACCGAGTTGGCTCGAATGGTGGACTCGCATGACGCGAAGCTGTCCCGTTTGGAGGCGACGGTCCAATATATGTTCTCATTCATGAAGCGTTCATTGGGCCGGCGAAAAATGCAAGGGGAAAGGGAAGGAGAAGGTGGGGGGGAGGAGTTGCGGGAGGACGAGGTGCAGGATGACGAGGATGTGGACCTCGTTGGTTCATCGCCGACACGTGCGGACTTTGATGATACACTTCCCTATTTGGCTCCCTTCGACCGATCGATGTCGACACTTAGTTGACCGAGCGTGTTTATACTGGACATATTTGATGGCCAACGGATATGGCAGGGGTTGAGGGACCCGAATATCGTTCAGGGTGGACTAGTTCATGGACATGAATTTCAAGACATCGAGTCCAAGGTGCTTGTCATGCATGTGATACCTAGGAAGGAGAACTCCCCGTTATGGTTGCGCGAACAATGCGGCACGGTGTATATCAGTGGGCGTGTCAATTCCTATATCGTGTGGCCTACTCACCTCCTCGAATTTAACCTTACCCAAGACATGTAGTGACATTATTTGAATTGAATGGTATTGTTTTTAAGTTGGTACATTTGAATTGTTTTTAAGTTGGTACATTTGAATTATATTTGGATTATATCGTGATGCATATTGTCTCTATTTTTAATGTATATTTGCACTATCTCTATTTTATTTGGATATATAATGTTTTAACAGGTACAACCTTGCTATAACAGGTACAAATATACTGCTGGGCAGTGGCAGTGGCCATACTGCCTAGCAATTTTTTTTTCAATTCTGCCCAGATTTATCATAGTCATTAGTCGTGACAAGTCCTTGACAAAGAAACTTGTCCCGGTTATTGATCGGGATAATTTTTTAACCATTGTCACGGGGTTGTCACGGTCCTTAACCGTGATAAACTTGTCAAGGTCAAGGATCGTGACAGTTCTAATGAACTTGTCACGGTCAATGACCGTGACAAGTCCGTGATAAAAAAAGTTATCTCGCCCAGAATTATCATGATTATTGACCTTGACAAGTTGAACTTGTCAAGGTCAATGACCATGACAATTCGACAGATTTGGTGTAGTGGTGGGAGGTTTTTGAAAGAGGACAGTCTTATCCTGATGAGTCCAATGGGGGGATTTTAGATTGTGTACATCAGAACATGGTACATAGGTACGGGCTATCTGTGATAATGATAGTGATGACGGCCATATGGGTGCGTAGGTATGTGCGTAGTCCATAGACTTGATAATATGTTCACCTCCAATATGTGTGACTTTTATTTATATGGTTCGAGAGTGATTCCGAACCGATTGTCCTTATTTAGTACGAAAGATACTGGGACTTGATAACAGAGTATGCACGCACCATTGCTAAGTCTAGGGATGCCGTATTAGTATTTATTTATATTAGTGTGATAAAAAAAATACTTGTTATGTAATCTACTGTGTGAATATATAGATGAGATTGTTAATGGAATTAGATAAAGTTTGTGAACCCTTAACCTTATTATGAAACTCTTACTCGGGATGGTAAATGCAGAATCATTTAATAATAACATTATGTGGGAAATACAGGTTATTACTATGAGTGATAGTCAGAAGGCTTATGTCTACAATCTAGTTAGGTGTGATGGTAATGACTAGAATAGTTCAGAGGTACGTTAAGCGTGCACAATATTTAAGCGGTGAGAACCTCAAGTGAGCATTCGAAAAGGTAATATGTACATAGTATTTGCTTTACCGCATTTTAAATACTTGTTAACATCTTTTAAAATATTTTACACTCGGGCTCTGACCCGTCTCTTGCAAATCTATTTTCTCTTGTACAACTATTTTAGGTGTCCAGTCACAGGGACGCCAGGCTTAGACCGTTGGACTATTTGACGTGCTGCGACTAGTGTGGGAGTTGCAGGTCATCATATGTAAACGCCTTCATCCTTTTCATATCTGTGTCGAGCCATTTCAGTTAGGGCATGTGTCACCCATTCCCAGTTTCTATTTATGTCAAAAAGATATTGTACTCACTTTATTTCAGTACTTAGTTTTTTAGTTAGGTTTGTTATTATTACATTTTGTTGGTTTTGAAATATTTTACTGGGTTGTTTATTCCAGTTTCATTTGATTCAGTTGGATGGTTTATTACTCATTATTATTTTGTTCATGAAAATGGTGAATGTGTTATCAGTTTATATTGTTGGATTTTAATTAATGGATGAAATGCTTTTGACACTAGCTTAATTAATTATTAGGTTACTAATAAAGTAAGTATTTTTCGTCAGTGATGCTAAGAATGAACCAAGTGGATACTTTGATTTAATTTAATAAAGGACTGATCACCCGATATTTAATTCTGTGGGGTGTCACACTTCCCAAGTACCTTGGATATGGCATCTGAGTCAATGTCATAGGGGCTACACTATGAATGACTGCTGGTCATGACTTCTATCATTTCCTGTATTATAATATTATATTTAGGACTATGATTTCAACGTTATTTTATTATAGTGTGTATATGATCATTAAATTCAAGCTCACTAGTCAGATTGATCTTTTCTACAAATTTATTGGTCTGTTTATCCCGTTTGGAATATAAGTACAAGTTGACCCGATTAGGTTCAATCCCTTCTTCTGGAGTCCCCTTGGTCCTTTCCACCCGTCCATCCTTCAAATCAACATATGAAGTTTGTGGACATCAACTTTTTTTTTACTTTTCTTTCTATTTTTCTCCCGCTGGGTAAGTTTTTCCTCCCTGCCTCTTTCTTCAAAAAATCGTTCCATTGGTTGATGGGCATTTCCACATACTTTGTCTTTCAATGCCAAAATGTCAGAATTGGATGTACTCGTCAGGAAGTGAACCTTTATGGAGGTTCTTTCAATAAGCTTTCAATTGATTAGCCACTCGAGAAATAGTAGATATTTTCGAACCGGGTGGGAATGTATATTTACAAAGTTGATCCCACAAGTCATCTTTTTTGTAACGATCAACATTCTTCCAGTTGTTTGCTCCCTGACGCCAAAAATCATCTTTCCAAGAGCCAACCATCGGTCTTTAAAAATTTTTACAACATTTTTATTACAGGTTGGATTCCCAATATTGGATTACCCAATGTGATTCTTATCATGTTCTTGGGATTCCTTAGTAATGAGAGTTGGGGGAGTAGGCTTAATAAGATTTTGTGTAGTTTGGTAACTGAGAGAGAGTGTAGATGGAGTATTAGAATGGACCTATGGTAGAGTCTATTTTTGAGAACCCACGGGTGTGGAAAATTCATATGGTGGATAATGGGGGGATTGGGATAGAGGAAGGGTGTCGTTATTGTAACACCCCACCTAATTAAATACCGGGTGGCCATCCCCATACCAAATTATAACAGAATATACAGTTGGATCATTCTTAGCATCACTGTCGAAAACATTTACAACTCACCCAATACTCAATTAAGCTGGTGTTAAAAACTTTTCAAATTTTAATTTCAACAAAATCCAATTTTGTTAGTTTAAGAATAGCACAACACATTTCATTCTACAACACTGATAACCAAATAGATAACACAAAAGAATTTAAATGCAATTGGAATAAACATTCCCAAATAATATAAATTCATTACAATAATCCCAACAATATCAAATGTATTAAAAAGACACGGATACAATAGTATTTGACCCCGATAGAAAAAGATAGATGAATCCTTTGGGCGACATGCCCTAACTAAGAATACTGTGAATCAAAAAGATGATAGGCGTCTAAGCAAAACTCCATAAATCCATAGCCTGTCATAATTCGCTAAGGTTGAAGTCCCTGCTGCTGGACACCTGATATAAAAGATACAATAGAAAAGAAAATATGCAAGGAAACGGGTCAGAGCCCGATTGTGTAAATGATTTATAAAACAGCAAGTATTTAACAAGTGCAATAATTCATTTATTATGTACAAGTTAGTATCCAACTCTCACTTGCCATTCTTACCACTCAACTAGAGTGCACTCTTAACGTTTCCTTATTAACTTCCTAGTTAATGGTTTCTCTTTTCTAGTCTCCATATTAAAATTCCATTCCCATATCATAATCCCCGTATGTCCCATACCATACGTCACATTATTATTCATTTACATTTCTCATCGTTTCTCATTAACATGAATCATTTCTCATTAATATGAATTAAGCTTTTTAATAAACATTCATTAACTTAATTCCATTATCTTTCTCTATTCACCGTTATCTACAATTATCACACAGTAGATGATTTAACCACAATATATCCATTCATTCATTTAATCAATTATATATATATATATTTATATATAATACGGCACCCCGAGTCATAGCTGCGGTGAAATGCATTACTCTGCTATCATGTCCCAATATCGCTGGTCGCCGAATAGGAGACAAAAGGTTCGGTGAGGATACCTCGAACCATAAACAACAACACAATCATTGGAGGCGAACATAGTTCTCATACCCATGGGTCACGCACATACCTATGTTCCCACAGTCAGCGGACTTTTCAACTCCCCGATAAGTCTTTCATAGACCTATGTTCTCGAGCGACAAATCAAAGATCCCTTGGATTCATCAGGATATGACTGTCCTCACGCGCAAACCTCCTGTCGATAGCAAGCAAGCTAGGTATGTCATACACATAATCATTAATCAATCAAATAGGTATTATCATACCTATAATATACTATCAACAAGGTTCCTATATTACCCTTCGGTTATACGTATCATTTCATCTCTTTAAATCCCACGTATTAAAATGTCATAACTTTACTTCTTAATTTAAGTATTCCCGAGCCTCACTCAATACTCAAAGTTTAAATAGGTTTTTCCTCGACGTATATTCAGTAAGAAGCCACTAATATCCTATTGGTCCATATCGTCATAACTCCCAAATTACCATGAATTAAACTCTCCCTTTCATTAGGGTTAAAATCGATAGTTTCAAATCTCTTATAAACACCTCTTCTTTCACTTAGGATTAAACCCTCTTGTAGACTTAAGGATACCTAGGTGTTATATTAAATCACCCCTACTGGTCCCATATTTAATCCTCATACTTCCCCATTTATAATTCAACAAATGAATCTAGCAACCGAAATTCCTTTAAATTATTTATCATTTTTCCAATCAAGTAATTCCCAATTAAATTAATTCAAATCTTATCAAGGGCTCACTGATATTTTCTAAGTCCCATAATATCCAAATAATCACCAAAGATCCACAAAAGGTTTGGGAATAAGGATCAACATTTAAAAGAAACAACTATAGAAATTCTGGGGAGGTCGATCGATCGAAGGCAGGGGGTCGATCGATCGATCGATCCCTCAGGTCACAACCTGGTTTTCTGCATTTTCTGCAACTACGGGTTTCACCATTTTTATTCATTCTAACCTTCATATTAACATCCAAAATGACTTATAATCCTTACTACATGATGTATCAACATATACAAATGATTTCTAATGATCTAAACATCCTAGAATCATCAAGAGATTGGATTAAAAAGCATGTTTATATCCTTATTTCCAGAAAATTATCTACATATCATCTTCAAGAACACATCAATGGTTTTCATAATTTCTTCAACAGATTCATGACTATTTCGTGGATTATTATCAACCTACAACATGAGTTTAATTCCTATATCATTTCAGTTTCCAGAAATCCATTTAATAACTCCATTATTTCTTCCAAACATGAATAATCTTCTCTTTTCATAACTATTCTAACATGGACAATATACAAACTTAAATTGCCATTATCAAACACTTGCCTTTACTGAAGGTATGATCCTTTGGTGTAGTATATCTCAGGTGGTTCTCCCTTTTTCGATGAGCTTCCGGTGGTGGTTGGTGGTGGTGACACTTAGTTCTTAGTTCTTCTCCTTCCCAAGTGAACTCTTCTCGCCCCAAGCACCCTTTCACTCTCTCTAGGAAGATGACTTCTCTAATTTGTAAAGAGGAGATGTATAACCCACGTAAACTTAATCTACCAATACTTATAATAGGACAAAATTCGAAATCACTATTCATCCCCCTAGAAAAATGACCAAAATGCCCTTTTGGATTGTCTATTCATTTCCAAATGACCCGAGACTCAAAATTAACATCCAAATAGACTTTTCTGACTATTTCGAACCTTCCGGACGCAACGACACAATCGAAATGACTATAAGGCCGATAGAAAATAAATTTCCTTTTTAATTTAATAAATTAGTCCCGACACGTCCCATACCGCGTCTGACCAAAAATCCAAATTACTGAAATTATATCACACCGTCATAACAATGACATCATATTCATATATTACCTAAATATCTTTAAGTAATATTACGAATTATCCATTTTAATGTCCACAATCCGGATAAAACCCAAATGAATTAATTAATAATAAAATCCAATTAATCCATTAATTTAAAATATAACCCATTTTAAAAGTCATAAAAATTACGAGGTATTATAGTTATTTGGTGACAAAAAATATATCATTCGATTGAAAGAAGATACGTAATATACCTGAATAAAGAAAACAACTAGAATCAATTGAGCTTCAATAATTGTTCTCCAATTGCAAGCAGACATGGAACAAAAATAAAAAAAATATTAACATATCGTTCGATTAGAAGTAAACAATGCAATTGTCTTTTTCATATTCCCAGCATACACAACCATATACATAAATAATTATTAACATTTTTAATTATTTACCACTGAATGACTTTTTCTAATATACACAACCATATGGATAAAAGTTCTAATACATATTGACCCCTGAATGAATTTTATCTCTTAAATAAGTGAAGTATACAAACGTCAAATCACTTTATAATTGAATAAAGAAAGAAATTTTGTTAATTAATATATGCTAATTTTTGTTTAAATAACTTAGTTAATCATATCTTTAAATCAAATTTCATCCACAAATAAAAGACTTTTATTTAATAATATCTATTAACCATATTGCATCCCTAATTACAAGTTTATTAAAAATTATTTCACACAAAAATGAACACCAATGTATCAAATTTATTTCAATTATAACAAAAACAATTACATGAAAGCCCTACTTAAAACTTATTTTCCCTAACCTTTTTAGAAATCACATTTGCCCTAATTGAATACTTTTTGCAAATGTTTAGGGTGAAATCAATATACACAAACATACACATACAAATTAATGGACAAATATTTAGGGTTAAGTCCATGAAAGCCTTAATTAAATGCATTTTTAGGGTTAAATCCGTATACACAAACATACGTATAAATACATATACATATACATAAAGAACATACACATATATATAGATTCATATACATATACATACATATAAAAGTAGAGATATATATAGTGAATGACCTATAGTGGCGGGGAGAGAGAGAGAGAGAGAGAGGCCACTAGTTTTGGTAACCAATGGTGGTGGTAGCCGGAGCGGTGGCAGTGGAACAATCACAAAGAGAATGAGAGAGTCGATCGCAGAGAGAGGGGAATGAGTTATGAGGGAATGAAATAAAAATAAAAAACTTTATTGGTTTATTTATACCTTAAAGGGGTCACGATTCAGGACTATGACCCGATTTTAGCCTTTTTGAATTAATTTAAATGGTAACAATAAGTCAACCAGGTCACGGTGTAGAACCGTGACCCCAAAAAGTTAATAGTAACGAGTCACGGTCCCTACCATGACCCCATTTATGTGACCATTTTAAATTCAAGAATTGTCACGGTTGTTAACCATGTCCATATTTCACACTCATGGGTCACAGCCATTTTTCAGTGAATGGTTGTCGATCGTGATCCATTACGTGTTTAACTTGGCACCATTTTCCCCACATTAGGGTCATAATTTTGGACCATGACCATGAGGGTCACATTTTTGGACCGTGACCAAATGATGGTGTAGATCACTCCTAAATGGGTTCATATACTAAGCCACGGTTTAAAAGGCATGGTCCCGATTTGGGAGCATGACTAACATGGTCATGGTCTAAAATTGCGAACACCCTGCCAAGACCATTTTCAGTTTTTGGAATAGTTGTTTCCTTGTTGGTTATGGTTGCAATGTGTTATAATTCCTTGTGAAGTTTTGGTTCCGCTTTAGTAAATCGGAGATAGTGAATTTTCTTGAATGTCGTCTCGAGTGTAGATGTAGGAAAAGTTGAACCACGTTAAAACTTCTCTTTGTATGATTTATGTAAGAGCAAGTTTTTATAATTGCTCACAACTTAGGCTTACTTAATAATTTTGGCATATCCCATCAACCAAACACTACATCTCCAAGATCTTTTGAAGACACACCGATAAGTTATGGAGGTATAAACTTGTGGTTTTTCATGGATTTATATAAATCATATTCTAGGATGTTTAACTTTAAAATTGAGGTTTTATTATAAAAGGATTTTAAAAAGAATTTTTTTAACCTCGTTCAAATGGGATTGGATTTTGTTTGACTGATATGTGTGGTTTCCTTTGAACCAACATCAAATGATATTGAAACAAGACATCCCTGCCTTGACAAAGAATTCTCGTTCGAAGCTCGTTAGAAGGCTATTTGAACGAAAAGTGCATTTGGTTAGAAAGAAACTATTTTTTCATTTGAACGAGGTCTGATTTCATTAGAACGAACCCGTCGACTTGAAATTCGTGACTTATTTATAAAAACCTATTTTGTTCAGAATTTCTTAAGAACTTTGATAGGAAAAAAATTTCAATACCTGTTCCAAAGTTTCTCATTTTTTGTTAATCAAAACCCCTTTTAGTTTTAAAAATCACTCATCCCTATATATTATTTGTGAGATTTAGGAAGCCCTTGTTTCCATACACCTTGCACGAACCCTTGTAGAGTCAATCTTTACTACTGACTTATGGAACCGAGATTTCAGTGCTGAAGAAGGAGAAGAAGGAGGTTGATCGGTGGATACCGAGGAAAGACCGCTTCCAGTGAACGACACTAGACTGGGATGTATTCTTCAGAAGAAATTGAAGACTCTGCACATTAAACTTAGTCGGTCAAAGTAGTCTGTAAGTGGATCGTGTCTATCAGTTACTCTATAGTGCTGAGTAAAAGTTTTTGTCCTTTTTAGGGGTTTTTTTGTACTTCTTTGCATGCGTGATTTGATTGTGTGTTTGGTAATAAATTAAATTGGATTATTTCATCATATGAACACTTAATTGCTAATCAAGCTAAAAATTGATTAAAATTGAATTTATGTGATGAACCTAGTATACAAATCAATTCATAGGATGTCGCACTCTCAAATTGGTATCAGAACTGGTTGCACAAAAATATCGTGTGACCCTTTCTACAAATTTAATTGATATCAATTTTTTTTAAATAGGTGATTTTTAAAATTTTGGATTTTATGGATAATTTGTATAACAGACTTACAATTTTTCATGGGTCAAATTATGCGTATTGGAAAGCTAAGACGAGGCCTAATTTAAAAGCAATTGATGAAAGGGGTTGATTTGTATGTGAAAGAGGCTGGGCACCACTCACTATGACGAATGGAAATGTTGAAATTCTTAAACCCGTAATTGCTTGGACGGAGCATAAATTTAAATGGAGTACTTACAACTCTCGCAACTTAAGAGTTATTTCTAGAGCCGTCACCCCTGATGAGGTCTACCGTATTATGATGTGCACCATGTCTAAAGAAGCTTGGGATACCCTCCAGCCTACTCATAAAGGTACCAATGTTGTGAAAGCTTCCAAGTTACAAAATCTCACCACTCAATTTAAAATGGTTACTATAATAAATTCTGAGTCATTTGATGAGTTTTATATATGATTGTCTGATATCTTTAACTCTAGCCATAATTTAGGAGAGAAAATTCCTGAGACGTGTGTAGTTAAGAAGATTTTGAGATCGCTCCCTTCCCATTTTATTCGTAAAATATTGTGCTTAATTATTTGGGTATATTAGATACGCTTAGGTTAGAAGAACTCATAAGACACCTTCAGACTTATAAGATCGACATGTTTTCAAAAATGTTAAACCTAAGGAAAAGGGAATTGCTTTAAAGGCTCAATCTAAAAAGAAAGGGGAGGTCTCTTCTGACTCGGAATATGATATTGATTTGGATGACTTGGCCTTGCTTGCAAAAAAATTCAAAAAGTTTCTCAAACTTAGAAAAGAAAATACTTCCAAAGAAAGGAAAAGTTTTGAGAAAAATAAAATATAAATCAAGCAAGAAAAATTTAAAAAAAAGAAAGAAGAGAAACCCCAAAGAAAGATGTTATGAGTGCGAGGGTAAGGGTCACAAAGCTCACGAGTGTGCTAGGCATTTAAAGAGACAAGGCAAAGGAAAAGTTGTCTCCAATGCCACGCTTAGTGAGAGCGATGTTAACTCAGTGGATTCTGGAGATAAATCATCGTATGGACGTAACTTCACCGTGTTAATGTCTAGTTATGTTAGTACATCTAGTAAACCTCACACCGATAAGGAAACTACTACACATGATGACCTCGACAGTGAGTTTGGTCATTTCAGAGAGAGTGAGGGAGTTCATATTTAAAGTGAGAGCGAGGGTGATATTCAACGTGCTTACGCCGATCTTTACACTGAGTCTTTTAAAATAAAGAAGCAATATAATGGTTTAGCATTTAGAGTTTTAGCCTTAGAGAAGGAGGTGAGAGAGAGCGACTCCTCAGGGAGATTTATCTAGGAGAGAGAGTTATTTTAGTAGAAAGTAAAAATGGTGACTTGACTAACAATGTAGCTAGTCTTACGAGAGATCTTCAAGCATCCGTGGAGGCTCATGAGAAACTTGAAGCCCTTGTATCCTAACTCGAGAAAGATCTTGAACGTGCTCGAGAGGTCAAGGTTACTATAGAGAATAGGTTCGAAATATGCTCCTCGGTCCTGCTTTACATTTTAGGGAGAGGCAGGGAATAGGTTATGATGGTGCATCCACTTCACAAACCACAATGGAACTGGTTCCTAAATTTGTGATAGATTCTTATGGACCTCAACCTAAAAAAAAAGAGAGTTTAACCTAAGAAAAAAAACCAAGGTAGAGCCAAACATGTGTATGTTTGCACTGTTTGCAAAAGGATAGGTCACCTTAGAGAGTTTTGCTACAATTTAGGTAGAACAAGATGTACACAAACTCCTGTGCACCTCTATAGAAACTTCGCTAGTCTTAGAGAGAAAGTTGAGTTCCTAGTAGAGACTTTATAAAGATTAATGTAAGAATTTCAACTGATGTCTATGTCGTTTGAGAACACTTCTAATGCTCCGACTAAAGCTAATAACAACTAGAGCAAACAAAAGGTTACCTCCACTTGGGTACCTATGCAAGATGACAAAGCACTTATTGTTCACGTTGCTCTCAAGGTTCAAAATACTTCCTAATCATATTTTGATAGTGGGTGCTCTAGTCACCTTTAGAGATGGGAGTAGGTTTAGGACTATAGGACGTGGATGTGTTGAGATACTCAAATTTCCTAAACTAAAAAATTTGTTATATGTAAAAAGGTTAAAAGCAAACTCAATTAGCATAATCCAACTATGCAACATAAATTTTGCGGTAAAGTTTGACTGTTCCTAATGTAATTTATATGATCAATCCGGTGAACTTACTACAAGGGGCAAGGACCGAAGATAATTTATGTGAGATTATTCCCAAGCCCCCCTTTGTGTGAAACAGTGGCACGGCTTACCATGTAAACTTTAGAGATCTTGAGAGGTTAGTGAAAAAGGACCTAGTTCGTGGCTTACCATCACTTAGGAAGCCAATTTCTCAACTTGTAGACGTTGCTAACAAGGAATACAAATTCAAAGTTCACATCGAAAGTTGAATATCATTACCACCACATGTGTTTTTGAGTTTATTCACATGAATCTTATGGGTGCTACTCACTCTAAAAGTTTAGGTGGTAAGAGATACATTCTGGTGATGGTTGGTGACTTTTTGAGATACTTTATTGTGGAGTTTCTTAGAGAAAAGTACTATGTGGTTGAGTTCCTAATAGCTAAGTATCGTTCTATACAAAATAAACATAGCGTCACTAATGTATAGTGACAACGGAATTGAATTTAAAGAAGTCAGAGTGGTTAACTATTGTGATGGAGTGGGCATCAAATACGAGTTTCCAGTCGTTTGTACTCCTCAACAAAATGGGATAGTTGAGAAAAAGAACCGAACGATACTAGAGATGAATAGATCCATGCTTCATGGGAGAAACGTACCTAAATATTTTTTGGCAGAGACGGTAAGTACCACATACCATACGATGAATAGGGTATATCTTCGTCAACACACGCTACACACGCCTTATGAGCTTTGGACAGGTAATAAACACAACCTATCGTATTTTCATATCTTTAGGAGTACTTACTATATCTTGAGAGATAGAGGACATTTAGGAAAGTTAGACTCCCAGAGTGATGAGGGGATATTTTTAGGTTATTCATTATTGAGTAGGGCTTATAGGGTGTTTAACCTTGCAAGCTCTACGGTTATGGAGTCAATAAACGTTACGATTAGAGATAATGAGCCACCGACTGGTGATGATCCCATCCTTATTGATACTACCTTAGTAGACCCCACTCTTGATTTAGAGGATCCACCCTCTTGGGTTTGAAAGAGTTATGACCCTACCGTTATACTTGGTGATCCTACACTAGGTATCATGACTGGCACTCAAATTGAGAATGTGGTTAACTATCTTTGCTACATCTCTTTAGTCGAGCCCAAGAATGTGAAAGAAGCACTTAAGGACGAGCATTAGATATCCACTATTAAAGATGAGTTGCTTTAATTTTGCAAGAACGATGTCTGGGAGTTAGTCCCCTGACCTAGTGATCATGATAGGTACCAAGTGGATTTACAATAACAATATGGATGAGAATGGTACCATAGTTGGCAATAAGGCTAGGTTGGTCGCTCATGGATACATAAAGATTGAGGTTGTAGGCTTTGATGAGACATGTCCTATTGCTAGGCTTGAGTTCGTTTGCTTACTACTCTCCATAACATGTTATATGCACTTCAATTTATATTAGAAGGATTTTAAGAGTGCCTTCCTAAATAGCATTCTACAGGAGGAGGTTTATGTGGAACATCCAAAAGGGTTTGAAGACCCAAAGCACCCGGGACATGTCTTTTATCTTAAGTAGGCCCCCTTTATGTATGAGATGTTCACTTCATATATCTTATCCCGTGGTTTCAAGAGACGGGAGTGGATACAAAATTATTTATGAGGAGAGAGAGTGGTGCTATCTTGGTTGCCCAAGTCTATTTGGATGACATAGTATTTGGATCCTCATGCTCCCGACATACTCACACTTTTAAGGAGGAGATGAAGAGTGAGTTTGAGATGAGCATGGTTGGTCATCTTACGTTCTTCTTAGGTCTCCATGTGCATCAGCTAGAGGATGGGATATCCATATTTCAATCCAAATATGCTAGGGACCTAATGAAGAAATTTTATTTAGACTCCGCTAAGCACTCACGCACCCATATGAGTACATCGACTAAGCTTAACAAAGAAACTTTAGGCAAGTACGTATTGTAATACGTCGTATTTTCTGCATATTTAAGATTTAATTAATTCGGTAATTATAATGTTTTATTTTAAATTACACGAGAGAAGTAATTTAATTGAATTGAATAAATATGATTATTAAATATTAATCGAGAGTGAAATAATGATTAATATTATTCATGATATTTACTGAGCAAATAGTAAATGATTAATGATTAGAAATTACGTCATAGCGAGTAACATGGGCGTAATTGGAATTTATCTCAATCGGGAGTCACGTGTAGACTAACTTGGGGTCGAGATGGTATATTTATTTAGAATGACTCAGAAGATGATTTTGAGATCACGGATGAGTCCGAAAGGGTCGAATTAATCAAAATAGTATACCCCGGAATGTCAATTGAGTCACGGATCAATTTTAGACTAAACTAGGACCATATAAGGGTTTCTTGGTCATTTTGTAATATGGGGTGAAGAGACCTACGAATTTTGGAGCCTTATATCAGATGTTAAATAGAAGATTCTAGGGTTAGAAACACCAAGAAAAAAGATGAGTCCTTAGAGAATGAGGAGAGACCATTATTGGAGCTTTTGGGAGAGTTCTTGAAGAATCAAGGTGTGTTCTTACACCACAAACATCTTGGGAAGGAAGATTGGAGAAGAAAAAAATCAGACCCTACAGTACTAAGGCAAGTGTTTATTGCAAATCAATATGAAGTTATAATACCCATGTGACTAGGGTTTCATTTAACACATATTTGGGTAGAGATTGGATGTAGAATGATTTGATATCAGTATAGGACAATAAATTAGAGATTTTGTGTTATTATCCACGAATTAAATCTGGATTTTTTTTATGTATTATGGTGAAAGAACATAAAACCTAGTTTTTTTTAGGATTAGATGATTAAATCCATTCTTGAATGTTATTCGTAATGTTTTGATGCAAAAATTACATTAGAAACTGTCCTAATACATGTGAGAGGGATGTGGGATAATTGGTTTGGTGTTTGGTGGAGAAACATAGAAGTTATAGGTGTATTAATGGTGAAACACGCATCTCCAAAATGAAGAAGACGAAGTTCAAAGGGGTGAACCGGTCTGAATCATAGGCGAATCGCTTCGATTCCCAGAAAAATGTAAAATCTCCCTTTTTACCTAGAATTCCGAAATTGTTGTCGGGAAAACTTTTGGGAGATTTTTAGAATATAATGAGGGATATTTTATATTTCATTAGGCCATGATAGAGTTATGGGAGTTTAGTCGTATCAAGAAAGTTAAGACAATGATTAAATAGCATTTAACGAGAAAGTAATTAATTCGCGAGAATGAGAATGTAATTACGAGAATGCGTGAGTGGGCTTATGGCATGAACCAGTATGGCAAGGAAGACGTAGCTACTGAAATAAAGTAAAAAGTAACTAGGAGCCTTAGAGAATAATACTCAAAGAATACGATAGTGAGTTAAATTGCAAAATAATAAGTATGGGGAGTATGTGAGTGAATTATACTATGTACGAACGATAATGATTAGGTTGTGTGAATACCTACTGAATATGTATATATAGGTTGTGTGAGTACCTATATGATTGATGTTGTGAGTTAGCATACCTACAATACTTGCTATCACCGAAGGTTCTCGCATAGTGGGCGATCCCACCTTGACGATTTTAGTGAGGTCTGGATTGGTGCCCCAAAACATAGAACTTAGAGCGGCTCGCTATGTGACGTGTATTAGTGAGACCAACGGGTCATTTGGGTATGTTAGGTATGTGCGTAGCCAAAAGGATTAGAATTATGTTCGCCTCCACCGTTTGATATTTAATTTTGGGTTCAAAGAGACATGTCGAACCAATGGTCCCTATTTAGTACGAGAGGTACTTGAACTGATAGCAGAGCAAGCCTATTGTTTCACGATGGTCCTATTGAGAGACACCATACTGATATATATATATACTAGGGGATACCCGTGCCGATGGCACGACGATAAATTTGTTCCCGTTATATTTTGTACCCCTGCCGATGGCACGGTGATAAATTTGTTCTCATAATAAATGTGTTCTCGTGTCACCAATAGTGCAAATATAAATACGTTTGGTCATCCCAAGATACACTTGCAACATGACAAAATTTCATTTCAATTGGATGTTCCCGTGTCTATGGCACGACAACAAATCTCTCCCGTTACTATTAATGAAACCCAAATCACCAACTAAAATAATTAATTTTTTTTGCCTATGTTGATGGCAGAGTTGCACATTTATTACAGTGCCTCTATGTTTTTTATTGCCCAAGAATACGTAATTTTTCTCATATTTTTTCGTAATTGCGATAAACATATGCTTAATTTATGACACACTTATCAATTCTCAGTACGATCGAGGATAATACTTTTGGCACATTACATGACTAAAAGATACAACACACAAATAAAAACAAAATACATACAAAAAAAATGGTCGTGGAACATCCAAATTAAATTTGGCAATTAATGTTTATAGAAGAAGTTTATCTAGTGTACTTTTTGACATGAATAAAAATTTGTTCCAATGACATTTATCATTGAATTTTTTTCCCAAGCACAAACATAACCCAAATAAAGTTAAATACAACATGAAATATTTTTTTAACATAAGATGAACACAGTTCAACTAAATGCGACACGAACAAAAACAAAACACGATTGAAATAAAATGAGACACAATGCGTAAACTTTTTTTAACCAAACAAATATATGACTTAAGTAAAAGTGACAACATAAATTTTTTTCCAAACACAAATAATAATAAAAAAATACAAAAAAAACTCAAAATTTTATTATTTTTACCAAACACAAAGACGATCGAAGTAAAACATAAATACCAAACACAAACAGTGCCATCGGCCGATGGCACGACACAAAATAAATTTTGACTCCACCCTCAAATACTAAAACTTAATACATAAAAAAATGTTTCGCTACTAAATAATTAATTTCTCAATATTATACTAAAAAATATTTTATTTCTCAACATTCAAACATCACAAATCTAACTCATGTAACAAAAAATATAAACATTTTCTTCTGTCTCTTTTGTTAAGGTTCAATGGAAGTGTAACATATTCTAATTTCCCAAATCTACTTACTATTTTTTTAATATGATTTGTGTTACTGTTTTTTTAATATGATTTGTGTTACTGTTTTTTTAATATGATTTGTGTTTCACATTTTGTTTATTTATTTACTCAAGGCACAATGCCTAGTGTTCTTTAAGTACCATGAGTTTGGGTATCGATAATATTTTTAATATATGCAATGTGCGGAGAGATTAGTGAAGAAAATAATAAAATCTATTTAAATTTTAACAAATAATGAAAAACTTACTTAATTAATGTAGTCAAATTATTAGTTTTAAATTTGACTATAGCCATCAATTTTTTAGGATCTACAAATGTTATATTTAGTACTAATTTTATTTTACCTAAAAAATTGTTCAGGAGAAGGAGTGGTGAGCCCCCAAATTAAATTCCGTTTCTTTCAAGAAAAGGAGATGTGGCCTCATGGGCATTAGATTTGCTTTCAGCCACCCGTCTTGTCATGTCGTCCTTTCTCTGCATTGAAAAATTATTTGTGTGGCTCGAGGAGGATAAAGAGGACGACAACATATCTCCACTAATTTTGAATTTCAATACAAATTTACACCAAGACTTTTTTGTTAGAAAATAAGTGTAAGAATGTTATTGCAAGGTAATTTTTATTCGTAAAAAATTATGTCATTTTAAAAAACAATGAAAAGAATATTTTTAAAAAAATTATGGAAAATAAAAATCGAAATAGACATATTTCCGTTGTTTAGGGTGGGAAGTTTTCTTCATGGATGAAAAATCATTTTAAATTTGTGAAAAATTATTTTTATTCCAAATATGGAATCTCAGACATGGCAAGTATTATCACTTAAAAACACCATAATTATAAAATTATAGTAATCAATAAAAAAAAATTCCTACCTGACCGTTACGCAACTTTGCTCTTAATTAACAGACTGGATGAAATTGAAAAAAAAAGTAGATACAAAATCTCCTCAGATACAAAACCACCACCTGATTGTTATTGTGGTGGTTTAACCAACGTAAGGTTTCAGATGTGAATACCCACCGCCCCACCCATGCGCCCGCCAACAACTACCCACCTACGACGACCAAAAGCTCCTTCTCAAACAGAAAACATGAGTTTTTATTTAAATTCGTGTTTTCTGTTTGAGAAGCTGAGGAGGAATCGAGCTTGAATAGAAAAGGTGTTGTCGAGGGTGGAAATAGAAACTAAAAGTAAAACCAAAATGCATCCTAGAAATAGACAAAAAAATAAACACAAAAGAGTGATCTACTACTAAATATATAGCATACAAAATGATTTTAAACAAACCCCAGTGACAAATCTTGTGAAACAAACCCCAGTGAGAGATCTCGTGAACTTTGCTCGGTGGAAAAAAATGAGAGATATTGTGAAACAAACCACAATAAGAGATCTTGTGAACTCTGCTTTGTGACAATAATGACCAGTAATATAAACCAGATATACAAAATAAAAGATCAAGCTTTTGTTTGAATCTTCTATATTTTTTAATTCTAACTTTAAAATATATATATCAAATCGAAAAAAAAAATTATTTGAGAGAAAATCAACCCACTGAATCAGTTGATAGAATTGGTGTATACACAGGTAACTGTAAATGCTTAACACAATCAATCATATAAGATAGGTTTAAAATAAATTATTTAAAGACCACCAAATGGGGTAGAAGAAAAAATTAACAATTTATTGAGAATCAGGGATTATTAAACTACAAAATCACAAACACAATTCTCAATCTAATAACCATGTGAAGAAGAAAAACATATAACAACAAAACCATACCTTAAGAAATAACATAAAAAAATACCAAGCCTAAAAAAACCTTCCATCACAATTTCTCCGCCCAAGCCCTTCACCGACACAACCACCGCCCCTACCTACTGCTTCGACAGTCGACTCATCATCGTCGGATCCGTAACCGCCAAGATCCATATTTTTTACCTCAATACCCGCTAAACTCCATGTTTTTTACCTCAATACCCGCTACAATCCATGTTTTTTTTACCTCAATACCCGCCGGATCCAAACCGTTCACGTCACACCCAGTTTCAGTTGTCCATTGGTGGAAGGGATTGAGGGATGCATTGGATAGAAATCTAAGCAAGTTTCTCTCTCTTTACAAAAAAAAACCTTCAAACAATATCGGTGCTTCTCAGAGCTGATGTGGCACCCTTTGTTGACGAAGGGTGTTCGGCAGTTGTGGTTGAGGAAGTTCCAGAGGAGGGTTTCGCGTGGCTAAGTGGTGAGTTTGGGACTATTGAGAAATGAAGCTTATGGGTCGTTTATAGAGTTGGGAAGCGGTGATAATTAATGAGAGACCCGTACATATACTAAAGAGACCCATGCTTCTCGAGCCAAGGGTAATTGTATTGTTTCAGAAAAGAGATCCCATAGTAAATTACTATTTTGCCCCAAAAGTATCATGACAGAAAAGTGATCCCATTAGATGCAAACCTTAAGATTCAATCTGAACCGCTAGTTGATAAAGACCAAATCCTTCAAGATATAATCTCAATCGTTAGTTGGAGGAGACAAAAAAAACCCTCCTCCTTTATTATATATATATATATATATATATATATATATATATATATATATATATATATATATATATATATATATATATACACACACACACACACACACACACACATGATCGTGATTATTCTACTTATGTGTGACAGTAGACTAATAAATAATGTATATCTAAAGAATGAATTAATTAGTGAAACATAATTAATTGAATAAATGAGAAGATAAATGAAATTTTAATTTCAACTCTTAACATACGATAAATGTTAATTCGGATAGCGCACTGTCTGGGAGGTACGGGGACTTACAGATGTGAATAGTCCAGATAGTTACTTATGTCTAGTTAGCTTGGGTAGTACAGCTAGGCAAGCTAAGTAGAGAAGGTTAGGCGCGTACAATAGTTGAGGGGTGAGGAAACTCAAGAGAGTGTCCGTGAACCAAACATGTGTAATCAATAACCGAACTTTGAACTGTGATAAACTCTTACTAAATATTTTCAGATTGTTTTGAGGACTAACGCTTTCTATAAAACTATTTTCAAAACCTTTTAGGTGTCCAGCTGTAACACCTCGTGTTTTAATTATTATTTTAATTAATTAATTTGAATTTTTTGAGAAAAAAATTAATTTTTGGATTTAATGATTTTTATAAAGTAAATATATTGGTTTTAATATTTGAGGAATAAAATTTCAAACAGAATTAAAATAGAATTTAAAATGGATTTTTTATTAAGTTTTTAATTTTGCCTTGTATAATTTTTCGTGGGGGAACTGTCGCCAGACCTGCTCGATCGATCGATCAACCCAGGGAGTCGATTGATCGACCTGTCAGTTTTTGGCGCAGTCAGACTTCTTGATTTTAAGAGTGTAAGTTGGTTTAGGATTTGTAATTGGTGTATAACCATTCTAATTCGTGGGGGAACCTTTTATAATCACTTTTCCCAAGTTTTTCACCAGAGAACTCTTCCAAAAGTTTTTCCTCTCCACCATATTCATCAACCTCCAACTTAATCAAGTTTTTGTCACAAGTTTTGAAGGCTTAATTGGGGTTCAATAAAGTTTGTGCAAGAACACATCTTTGCTAATTTCTCGAGAGGAATCCATATTGCTAATTAGATTTCAAATCGATTTTCACTCAGGGCTGAATACTCTATTCCTTTCCTTTAGTATTATGCGTTTTAAGTATCGCATATACCCTTAATCATGTATTTTTGATTAAAATCAATTAGTAACTTAATTAGAGAAAATGGACACTTAAATTTTGGGACTGTTTTTATATAAATTTTGAATATGATTTAATCTTTGAAACCCTTGGGTGCGTAGGTTAGATTTTTGAATTTTATGATTTGGGGTGTAGGTTCTTATGTAGAATTTTATGGGATTATTTATGTGGTTATTGGAACGCGCTCACTCTTATAAAAATTAGATGACTTATAAAAGAGAATGATTATGACGTATTGAATATTGTCGCATGTTAATTAATTTAACATCATTGAACGCAAATAATTATGTTGAAAACAACGACAGTGTTATTCAATGAATTAAATTGCATTGGTATTTTTATGATTAATTGCTATGTTATTCTTATGAATTTTGTTTTGTGTAATTTATTATATTAACGTTTGTCGTCGTGGGGACGAGGGGCTATTGGGTAGTATATTGTTCAACCCTATTTTAGGATGCTTACTAGGCATGGGATTAGTGGGTAGGCCTTAGTAAAAATTTATACTTGCTAGCTCTGGGACAAGTTTGTGTAAATTTGTGGAGATTTTATATTTCAGGGTGGGGCAGATTTTTATGTTATATCGACATTTTGCTAGTTTAGGCATGAGACTGGGATGGGTTTTCTCTTGGTGATTCATCATATATGTAGGATAGGACGTATGTATACTTGGGGACCCTTAGGTATAGGACTAAGGGGTATTTTGAGGATCTCACATCGATAAAAAGGGTGGGGTGATTTGATAATTGTAAAATTGAGAATTGAGAATTAATACCTAAGATAATAAGACGGGCATTAAAATATGGGCAACATAAATAGCGAGGGCCGATAGTTTAAACGACCAGGCGGTGTTTTATGTCGTGTCGTGTGTGGAACCTTGTCAAATTACGGGATCGACAATGTAAACGGATCAGCGGTCATTTTGACAAGGGGGAGTGTTAAACTTTGGTGAAAATTACCACCCGGAGCGGGAGGACCGCCATAATAAAAAGTGACAATAATGATAATTTGGGTTAATTTAATTAAATTAACAATTTGGGGCGGTGGGATATTTAAAATGATAGTGGTATGATTTTATAAGAATCTTTGGGGGTGGTTAGTGATTTACCTTTCTTGAGTTTAATTATCTCATATTAATTAAAATACTCTATTGTGATATTTATTACGTATAATGCTATTGTTTGGGTTCACGGATCCTATTTGAGGGTTGTAGTGTGTATTCATACTTGGGGCTCTGACCTCATGCATTGACTAACATTTTCAGGTATTAGTGCTGGAGTAGCTGCATAGGATTTATCGAATATCGATTAGAGGTGAAGCTGGAGTTGCTTTTATTTACTACTTTGAACTTTCCTTTCCGTCTTATTTCATTATAAGACTTCATTTGGGTTTTGTTGGGCCACTCGGTTCCAAAGTTATTTAAAGATTTCAGTTGGAGTATTTACAGTCAGTTTATTATTCAGATTTTTATTAAATTAATCCATATTTTGGAGATTGGTTTTAATTGGAGTTTAACATGCGATGGTTTTTTTTATATCACAATTATTCATTGGGATTGATTATTACTTATCATTGGATTGATTTTTACTGTCTCATATCGGGCACATGCTGAGAATGGTATTTATTTAGTAGCGCTCGGCGTAGTTTGACGGCGGTGGCTGGCTACCCCATTGTCCGGATTGCGCGGGGTGTTATAGATGTTATCAGAGCATGGTCTTAGGTCTCGTAGGTTATGAGTCCGTCTTAGTTTCCGCGTTGATTACCTTTGATTCCTTTTTATGATTTGTACTCTTAGTCATTCCGAGTCTAATGTTGTTTGGTTACTATCTTTTCAAATGGCGAGCACAAGGAGAGTTGGGAATAGGAGAGAGGATTTCGTTTCTAGTCCTGCGGCTTAGGAAAGGCAACGACAGGTTGTTTTGGATGCCGAGGAGTTAACGGCTATCATTAGAGAGGCCACGACGGGCAGTTTGGAGATGAGGAGACAGGGGTTGTTGACTTCACAGGGGCATAGGCAGGAGTAAGGTACACCCATTTCAACTTGGGATAGGGTGAGAACTAGTTTCCTTAAGGGAAATCCTCCCACCTTTGGAGGGGGATCTTACCCAATGGTTGCTCACTAGTGGATGAGAGATATGGAGAGGCACTTGAGGATGGTGGACTGCACAGATGTGAATAAGTGGATGTTAGTGACATTTAAGCTGACAGGGGATGCGTTGCAATGGTGAGAGAGTGCCACCACGTCGTAGGAGAGAGATCGGTTAAGTTATGCGTATTTTAAGATAAGGTTTAATATCAAATATTTTCCATATGCTATCAGGTGTGTGAAACAGTGGGAATTTATAGACTTGGAGAAAGGATCGAAGTCGATTGTCAAGTATGAACAGGAGTTCACTAATTTATCTATGTTTATACCAGAGGAGGTCGATACTGAAGCAAGGAAGATGGAGTGCTTTATTAAGGGATTGTCTTGGTCGATTAGGTAGATGGTGTTGGTAAATCTGACATACACTACCTATGCTCAATTGGTGGATGTTGTAATGCTGCTATGGAAAGAGAAAGTTAATTATCAAAGGAAGTTGGGAAAGAGATAAGAGTCAAATGGACAAGGGGTGAAAATAAGGGTCGTAATGACCAAGCGTGGAAGAAACATAGAAAAAATCAAGGACAATAGGGTGAGAAAAACTAGGGTGTGAATTCCGGAGTTATTGGGGGTGCATGTTTTGTTTATGTAAAGATGGGACATCAGGTGGCTCAGTGTTACAAGAGAGAGGGCCAAAAGGGCCAACAAGGCCAAGGCACACAAGGGAAACAAGGTCAAGGAGTACAAGGACAACAAGGATTGAGGCCTCCAGTTCTCACAGAAACAGGTGTTCAGGAAGCACCAGCAGCACCGGCAGCGTCAGAGGGTCAGGGAATGGCCGCAGCACCAACCAATACCGGGTATGGGAGGTGCTACTTACTTCAACATCGGGATGGGCAAACGTCGCAGGAGCCACGATGTGGCTAGTAGAGTGTCACGATATGTAATTATTTTTCTTATATATATATATATATGTGTAGAGAGAGAGAGAGAGGGCAGGCACCTGTGCACACTAAGTTTGCACATCATTTTTTTAAAATAGCAAAAGAAATATTTTTAACCTGATTTTTTTAATATGGGTTTCTTGAAATGTTTAAATACCACACAAAAAAATGAACTGAAAAAAATATTTTTTTCTATTTTAAAAAAATCGGTCAAACTTTCACAGCTTTTAAGCACTTTAAAAACTAGGAAAGTTTGACCGATTTTTTTAAAATAGCAAAAACAGTTTTTTTGAGCTAATTTTTTTTATATGGGTTCATTGAAATGTTTAATTATCACACAAAAATAATCAGGTCAAAATATTTTTCTGCTATTTTATAAAAATGATGTGCAAACTTTAGTGTGCACAGGAGCCTGCCTATATATATATATATGTATTTTATGGAGGGATGAAGTACGGGTAGGATTGGGTGTATGGGTGCCTGATTATAGCACTCTACGAGTAGGCATATGTGAGCTTTATTTTATTTTGCGCGTTTATACTTTGTCGAATTTCGAGGATGAAATTTCTTTGTTAGTGGGGCAATATGTAACACCTTGTGTTTTAATAATTCTATTATTTAATGAATTGGAATTTTTGAGAAAAAAAATAAATTTTTGGATTTAATGATTTTTATAAAGTAAATATGTTGGTTTTATTATTTGAGGAATATAATTTCAAGCGTAATTAAAATCGGATTTAAAATAGGGTTTTTATTAAGTTTTTAATTTTGTCTTATATAATTTTTCATGGGGGAACTGTCGTAAGACTTGCTCGATCGATCGAATGACCCAGGGAGTTTATCAATCGAACGGTCAGTTTTTGGCGCAGTTCGACTTCTTAATTTAAAGAGTTTAAGTTGGTTTAGGATTCTTAATTGGTATATAACCATTCTAATTCGTGGGGGAACCTTTCATAATCACTTTTTCTCGAGTTTTTCACCAGATAGCTCCTCCAAAAAAATTTCCTCTCCACCATAATCATCAACCTCCAACTTAATCAAGTTTTTATCATAAGTTTTGAAGGCTTAATTGGGGTTCAATCAAGTTTGTTCAAGAACACTTCTTTGCTAATTTTTCGAGAGGAATCTATATTTCTAATTAGATTTCAAATCAATCTTCACTCAGGCATGAATACTCCATTCCTTTACTTTAGTATTATGCGTTTTAAGTATCGCCTAAACCTTTAATCACATGTTTTTGATAAAAATCATTTACTAATTTAATTTAAGAAAGTGGACACTTAAATTTTGGGACTGTTTTTATGAAAATTTTGAATATGATTTAATCTTTGAAACCCTTGGGTGCGTAGGTTAGATTTTTGGATTTTTATAGTTTTGGGTGTACGTTCTCATGTAGAATTTTTATGGGATTATTTACGTGGTTATTGGAATGCACTCACTCTTATAAAAATTAGATGACTTATAAAAGAGAATGATTATGACGTATTGAATATCGTCGTATGTTAATTAATTTAACATTGTTGGACGCAAATAATTATGTTGAAAACGACGACGGTGTTATTCATTGAATTAAATTGCATTGGGATCTTTATGATTTATTGCTATGTTATTCTTATGAATTTTGTTTTGTGTGATTTATTATATTCACGTTTGTCATCACGGGGATGAGGGGATTTTGGATAGTATATTGCTCAACCCTATTTTAGGATGCTTACTAGGTATGGGGCTAGTGGGTAGGCCTTGGTAAAAATGTATACTTGCTAGGTATGGGACTAGTTAGTGTAAATTCGTGGGGATTTTATATTTAGGGGTGGGACATATTTTTACGTTATATCGACATTTCGCTAGCCTAGGCATGAGACTAGGACGGTTTTTCTCTTGGTGATTCATCCTACATGTAGGAATGGATGTATATATACATGGGGACCCTTAGGTATGGGACTAAGGTGTATTTTAGGATCTCATATCGATAAAAGAGTGGGGTGATTTGATAATTGTGAAATTGAGAATTGAGAATTAATACCTAAGATAATAAGATGGGTATTAAAATATGGGCGACATAAATAACATGGGCCGACAGTTTAAATGAGCCAGGAGAAGTTTTATATCGCGTCGTGCATGGAACCTTGTCAAATTGCGGGATCGACAGTTGAAACAGATGAACGGACATTTTGACAAGGGGATGTGTTAAACTTTGGTGGAAATTACCACCCGGGGCGGGAGGAACGTCATTATAAAAAGTGAGAATAATGATAATTTGGGTTAATTTAATTAAATTAACAATTTGGGATGGTGGGATATTTAAAATGATACTCGTGTGATTTTGTAAGAATCTTTGGGGGTGGTTGGTAATTTACCTTTCTTGAGTTTAATTATCTCGTATTAATTAAAATAATCTATTTTGATATTTATTGTGTATAATGTTATTGTCTGGGTTCATGAACCCTATTTGAGAGGAGTAGTGTGTATACATGCTCGGGGCTCTGACCTCATGAGTTGACTAACATTTTCAGGTATTAGTGCTGGAGTAGCTGCATAGGATTTATCGGATATCGATTAGAGGTGTAGCTGGAGTTGCTTTTATTTACTTCTTTAGACTTTCCTTTCCATCGTATTTCATTATGAGACTTCGTTTGGGTTTTGTTGGGCCATTCGGTTCCAAAGTTGTTTAATGATTTCAGTTGGAGTATTTACAGTGAGTTCATTATTCATATTTTTTTTAATTAATCCATATTTTGGAGATTGGTTTTAATTGGAATTTAGCATTTGATGGTGTTTTTTATATCACAATTATTCATTGGGATTGATTATTACTTATCATTGGATTGATTTTTATTGTTTTATTTATTTATAAGCGCTTGACTTAGTTCGGCAGCAGTGGCTGGCCACTCCGTTGTCGGGATTGCGCGGGGTGTTCCACCAACCACATGGATGCTAGACTTGATATTCTATTTCAGGGACACAGAGTTGTATCACAGGTAAATGCTTGCATCAGTTTTGATTAGACGCTTCATTTTCTCTTTTCCTAGTGCAGGATCTGTTGGGAGGGCTTCAGTATTACAGTTTTCATTGGGGCATGTTGCCCCGTTCAGATTTTATTCAGTTATTATTTTGTTGGATTTATTTAGTTTGGTTTTAGCAGTTGATTTATTTATCAGGACTTTATTTATCTATACCTTGTGATGGATTAGAATCTATATTGGTATATGATTTTAATCTAGTTTTACGCATGTTGTTATCTGTTTAATGAAAGATAAAATTGACGCCTGTTTAACTAACTAATAGGTGACTAGTAATTAATTTGGTTTTCGACAGTGATGCTAAGAATGAAAAAATTTGGAAATCCCAATTTAATTTAATAAAGGACTGATCTCCCGGTATTTAATTAAGCGGGATGTCACAGATGGTATCAGAGCATCAGGTTCTAGAGTCCATAGTATCTGTATGGATTACTACGATTCCAGCGTAGCGTTCTTTTGATTTAGAGACTTATTATTAGGAGTGTTTCTTTTATCTTGACGTATATGAGATTTACGTACTTTTGATGTTTTATTTGTATTGACCGTGAACTCATAAAAAATTGATTTATTTTCAAATGCCACTGAGAAGAGAGCGAGCGGAGAGGGAAGAGGCAAGAGAGGGTTTGAGTGAGGCCAGACAGGAGCCATATGTACCACCACCACTGCCACCAGCAGATATGATTTCGACTGCCCAGGTGGCAGAGATAGTGGCCCAAGCGGTCAATGCAACCATGACAAATATGGAAACTCATTTTCCTCAACCCCAGGTCCAGCCTCCAGTGGCACGAGAGATTCAGTCTCAACTAGGGCCATCTACTTGGCAGAGAGTTAGGGAGACCTTCTAGAAGGGCCACCTGCCCGAGTTCTAGGGTAATACTGATGTAGTGGCGACGTGCCATTAGAAGAAGAATATTCAGTGCCATCAACACATGGTGGAGTGTACTGAGGCGCATAAGCAGATATTGGATACTTTCATACTAGACGGAGCATCCTTAGAGTGGTGGGATTCAGTGACCACCACTGAGGAGGGAGATTTAATAACCATTACAGAGTTCTGGGTATGGTTCGACCGCAAGTACTTTTCGCTGCAGTTGTGTCAGAGATGCGAAAGAAATTTGGTGAAGTGATACAGAGTGACTGCTCGGTAGCTGATTACCAGGAGGAGTTCACCCATCTGGATAACTTTGTGATAGATGAGGTGAGCAACGAGGAAAGGAAGAAAGATAAGTTCATGGATGGTTTGGCATGGAAGATTAGGCATCACTTGATTGGTAATCATGTATTAGTGACATACACTGATGTCGTCAGTGCCGCACTTGTTTACTGTCAGGATCATCGCTACAGTAGGGCAAGGAAAATGGGGGTGGTTCTAGTGGAGCATCATAGCAGCAACAGGCAGGCCGTCAGTAGGGGAAGGATTCCCAGTAGGGTATCGGGCCAAGAGGTTCAAGACTGGGGGATATCGGCCTAATGGGGGATATAGACAGGGCCAACAGGGTCCCAAGCAACCAGTTTTCGCAGGGCCAAGGGAACTAGGGGAAGGCCAATAGGGCTGAGGTCAGCAGGGCTAGAGACAGAGAGTGTTCCTAGGGCAGTGTTTTATATGTGTCCAACGGGGTCACAAGAGGAGGGATTGGCCATGGCAGGGAGGATCACAACAGCAGGGTGTTTAGTAGGGACAACAGGCTCTGTTACCTCGTGCAGCACCAGTGCCACAACAGCAACAGGGGCAGATGCACTACAGGTGTGTGTATAACGTTCGGGACATAGGCATGCCACCAGCACCTCAGGCACCGCCGATACTAGAGGGTACATTTCCTATTCATGGGATTAAGGGTAGGATTCTATTTGATACTGAGGCATCACACTCTTTTATTAAGACCAAATTTGGTAGAGCTGTCGATTTATTAGAGACAGCCAATAGTATCCTTATGTGCGTAGAGTTACCGATGGGTAGTGGTTCACTGATACACTCGATTTGTAGAGGAGTCGATATCATTATAGGGAGACTGAGCTTAGAGGCAGCCTTCTTATGTTAAATATGGAGGGTTACGATGCGATTTTGGGTATGGATTGGTTGGCGGGATATAGAGCGATGGTAGATTGCTATGAGAGGACCATTGTGTTTTCCATTTTGGGACAAAAGATATTCCTTGTGGCGATGCCTCTTCCCGAGGGAGGGTCACACACACACTTATATTATATTGAGGAGGAGACCTCAAAGGAGATAGTTATACCATTAGACTCGAATTTCGATTGTGAGGAAATTCGAGGACGTAATTCAGGAGATACATGGTCTACCATCCAATCACGAGATTGAGTTTGTTATAGATCTAGTACCGGGTTCAAGATGGATTACATGAGCTCCTTACCATATGTCCCCTTCAGAGATGCGTGACTTAAGAGAGTAGATTCAAAAGCTCTTGGGTCAGGGCTTTATTCGACGGAGCACATCGCCGTGGGGTGCACCGGTATTATTTGTGAAGAAGAGGGATGGTTCACTTCACTTGTGTGTTGACTACAAGGAGCTGAACAAGGTCACGATATGGAATAAGTATCCGTTATCGAGGATTGATGACCTATTTGACCATTTGCGGGGAGCGACGTACTTCTCAAAAATTTATTTGAGATCTGGGTATCATCAGTTGCGCATTCGAGAGGAGTACATTCCTAAGTCGTGGTATGGGTCATACGAGTTTAGGGTGATGCCGTTTGAGCTCACCAATGCGCCGGTAGTGTTCATGGATATCATAAATAATGTATTCAGTGAGTTCTTAGACTAGTTTATGATTATTTTTAGAGACGATATTCTGGTTTATTCTCGCACCAAGGATGAGCACGCAGAGCATCTGCATATGGTTCTGCAGACGCTACGGGACCATTAGTTATACTCCGAATTCGGGAAGTGTGGATTTTAGCTTTGAGAGGTGCAGTTTTTAGGTCACATCATGTCCAATAGAGGAATTATTGTTAATCCGAGTAAGGTATCGATGATAAGGGAGTAGGGACATTCCACGATACCGATCGAGATTTGTAGATTTTTAGGGTTGGTTGGGTATTATCGTCGCTTCATCAAAGGGTTCTCTAAGTGAGTTCTTTGATGAACCTAACTCGCAAAGGAGTATCGTTTGTTCGGAGCGATCATTGTCAGTCAACGTTTGATGAGCTAAAAGACAGGTCGACATCAGTACACATACCTGCTTTGCCTAGAGGAGGATTGGAGTACCGAGTCTATACTGATGCATACTATAGGGACTTGGGGTGTATAACAGCAGGAGGAGAGGGCTATATCTTATGTGTCTCGAAAAATTAAGCCCCATGAGAAGAATTACCCCACCCATGACCTTGAGTTGGCAGCGATCGTTTTTACTTTGAAGATGTGGAGACAATTTCTTCTAGGGGAGAAATTTACTTTCTTCACGGATCACAAGTCACTTAAGTATCTCTTTAAGCAGAAGGTTCTGAACATGAGGCAGAGGCTGTGGCTGGAGTTTATGAAGGATTACAAGTTTGATATACAGTATGATCCTAGTAAGGCTAATGTAGTGGCAGATGCATTGAGTCGACGACCTACGGGGGAAATAATAGAGGTCTAAAAGGCAAAGTGGAGTGAGCTTCAGCACGATAATGATATCTCGAGAGAGTGCATGGTAGTTTTATCTATCACTCATGAGATTCTGATGTGGGTAGTGAAAGCACATGTAGATGATCAGTCAGGATGGGGTACAATAGTTGTTAGCCGAGAGCGCAGAGTCTTACTTAATTAGCTCAGAGGGAGGCCTATATTTTATTGGGAAACTTGTAGTGCCAGAGGATGAGGATTTATGACATGCAGTTATGACACAGTCTCATGGTTTGAGATTTTTGATACATCCCGATGGGGATAAGATGTACCAGGATATAAGGAGGCAATACTGGTGGTTGGGTATGAAGAGAGACATAACAGAGTTTATCTCTAAGTGTGTTACCTATCAGCTTGTGAAAATTGACCATCAGCGACCTTCAGGGATTCTATAGCCACTTGATATTCTCGTGTGGAAGTGGGAAACATTTCGATTGACTTTATTACTGGGTAACTGACGTCACAGAGGGGTTACGATTCTATTTGGGTGATAGTGGATCGGCTGACCAAGGTGGCCCATTTCTTGCCAGTTCGCACCGATTATAAGATGAGTCAGTATGTGCAGCTGTTCATCGCTGAGATAATGAAGTTGCATGGGGTGACGATTAACATTGTGTCTCATAGAGACAAGATCTTTGTGTCTCACTTCTGGTAGATCTTTTAGGAGTCCATGAGCAATTGAGTACCGCTTATTATCCACAGATAAATGGGCAGACTGAGAGGGTTAATCAGATGTTGGAGGACATATTGAGGATGTGCATTCTAGATTTTAGCGGAGGTTGGGAGTGATACCTTCCATTGATAGAGTTTACGTGCAATAACTCTTACCAATTTACCATCATTATGACACCATTTGAGGTGCTTTATGGGAGGCCTTGTTGTTTTCCCACTTGCTGGTTAGAGATGGGGGGACAACAAGTTATTGGTGCCAGAGATGATACATGAGATGACTACTAATATTGAGCTTATTCGAGGACGTCTACAGATAACTCAAGATAGGTAAAAGAGTTAAGCTCATGCTGATCGGAGACACATTGATTTAGAGGTTGGTGACCAGGTGTTGGTACGTATTTCTCCCATGAAGGTAGTAGTGAGATTCGATAAAAAAGTGAAGTTAGTACCGAGGTATGTGGGACATTTTCCTATTATTGAGAGAGTGGGACCGGTAGCATATAGATTGGGTTTACCGAAGCATATTCAGTGGATACACGACGTGTTCCACGTGGCATCGCTGAAGAAGTATCGGAGAAGAGAGAGAGATTTCTGGCACGTCCCACTCAAGGAGATTGATTTGCATATAGATATCTCATATGATGAGAGACTCATGGCTATTATGGATCACAGTGAGCGAAAGCTATGATCTAAGGTGGTACCTCTACTCAGAGTTCAATATGGGCACCACAGAGGAGCGGGATGATGACATGCGAGAGTAGTATCCATAGTTTTTTAATGAAGGTATGACCTAATTTCGAGGATGAAATTACTTTGTAAGGGGGAAAGTATGTAATACCTCGTATTTTCTGCATATTTGAGATTTAATTAATTCAGTAATTATAATGTTTTATATTAAAGTACACGAGATAAGTAATTTAATTGAATTGAATAAATATGATTATTAAATATTAATCGAGAGTGAAATAATGATTACTGTTATGAATGATATTTACTGAGTAAACAGTAAATGACTGATGATTAGAAATTATGTCACAGCGAGTGATATGGGCGTGATTGAAATTTATCTCAATCAGGAGTCGCGTGTAGACTAACTTGGGATCGAGATGGCATATTTATTTAGAATGACTCGGATGATGATTTCGAGGTTACGAATGAGTCCGGAAGTGTATAATTAGTCAAAATAATATATTCAGGGATGTTAATATAATCATGGGTCAATTTTAGATTAAATCGGAACCATACAAGGGTACCTTGGTCATTTTATAATATGGGGTAAAGAGACCTACGAATTTTGGAGCCTTATATCAGATGCTAAATAGAAAGGGCTATGGTCAGAAACACCAAGAACAAATAGGATTCCTTAGAGAAGTAGGAGAGACTATTCTTGGAGCTTTGGGGAGAGTTCTTGAAGAATCAAGGTGTGTTCTTGCACCACAAACATCTTGGGAAGGAAGATTGGAGAAGAAAAAAATCAAACCCAGCATCTAGCCCCAAAATCAGACCCTACGGTACTAAGGCAAGTGTTTATTCGAAATCAATATGAAGTTATAATACCCGTGTGACTAGGGTTTCATTTAATACATGTTTTTGTATAGATTGGATGTAGAATGATTTGATATCAGTATAGGATAATAAATTAGCGATTTTGTGTTATTATCCACGAATTAAATCTGGATTTTTTTTATGTATTATGGTGAAAGAACATAAAACCTAGTTTTTTTTAGGATTATATGATTAAATCGATTCTTGAATGTTATTCGTAATGTTTTGATGCAAAAATTACATTAGAAACTATCCTAATACATGTGAGAAGGAATTGGGACAATTGGTTTGGAGTTTGGTGGATAAACATGGAAGTTATAGGTGTATTAATGGTGAAAAATGCATCTGCAAAAAAAGGAAGACGAAGTTGAGAGGGGTGAACCGGTCTAAATTAGAGGCGAACCTCCTCAGTTCCCAGAAAAATGTAAAATCTCCCTTTTTGCCTAGAACTCCTAAATTTTTGTCGGGAAAACTTTTGGGAGATTGTTAGAATATAATGAGGGATATTTTATATTGCATTAGGCCATGATAGGGTTATGGTAGTTTAGTCGTATCCAGAAAGTTAAGATGGCGATTAAACAGGATATAACGAGAAAGTAATTAATTCGCGAGGATGATAATGTAATTACGGGAAAGCATGAGTGAGCTTATGGCATGAACCAATATGGCAAGGAAGACTTAGCCACTGAAATAAAGTAAGGGGTAACTATGGCCCTTAGAGTAGAGAATAATACTTGAATAATACGATAGTGAGTTAAATTGTAAAATATTAAGTACGGGGAGTATGTGAGTGAATTATACTACGTACGAACGATGATGATTAGGTTGTGTGAATACCTACTGAATATGTATATATATAGGTTGTGCGTGTACCTATATGATTGATGTTATGAGTTAGCATACCTACGCTACTTGCTATCACCGGAGGTTCTTGCATAGTGGGAGATCCCACCTTGACGATTCGAGTGAGGTCTGGATTGGTTCCCAAGAACATAGAACTTAAGGCGACTCGCCATGTGACGTGTATTAGTGAGACCGGCATGTCATTTGCTTACGTTAGGTGTGTGTGTACTGACAACATAGACAGTATTAGTAAGGCAGCTAAAGGGGCAACTACAACTTATGTTCAGGACAAAAATATGGAGGAAGAAGTTCATATAGTTAGAGAAATAGAGAATAATCATACCAAGGAAAATTTCGAAAGTGGAAATGTCACCATGGCGAATTCTTTTGAAGTCCTAATTCAGGAATATGAATAAAATGGGTTAGTTGATATTACTGAAGCAAAAGCAAACATTGAAGATCAGAATATGAATTCCAGTACTACACCAAACAATACACCCGACAGTAGCAATACAACAAATATTACAAACAGGATGCCAAACAAGAATAAGAAGAGGGGGGGGGGGGGGGGGGCAAAGGTAATACCAAATTTAAAGCATGATAAGATTTGCTATATGGAATAGCATGGGCTGTAATGCTCCTCATAAACAACCTGAGAGGAAAATAAATTCATTAGAGATAATAATATCAGTTTTATTTGTTTGGTTGAAACTAAAGTTAGAAGGAATAATATTAGTACTGTGAAGGAGGGAGTTTGTTTCCAGTGGACTTTAATTCATAATACCCTTAACAATGAACCTGGAAGAGTCTGGATTAATTGGGATCCAAATGTTTTTGAAGTTGAAGAGCAGAGTAGTATGGAACACGCAATAGAAAAACTGAAGTCAAATTCAGAAATTATAACAAATCTTTCATTTTTACTGGAGTTTATGGGGAAAATAAAGGTGATAAAAGGAAACCATTGTGGAGATAACTAGAAGCTATTGAAAGATATTATTTTAATGAAGCTTGGATTTTGGGTGGTGACTTCAATGTGGTTAGAAAGAGTAATGAAAGAATTGGGGGAAATGGTGTGGATTGGGGAGAAGCTGGAGATTTTAACGATTGCATTGATAAAATTCTGGTGGATGACTTGCCTATAAGGGGTAATTGGTTTACTTGGAGTAAAGGTAGTGAAGATGACACCAATATCCAGAGTAGAATTGATAGAATTCTCTATAATGTGGAATGGTTAAACTCATTTATGGAATGTGAAGCTGTTTCAGAATTACCTGGAGTCTCTGATCACTCTCCTTTGGTTCTTAATCTTCTAATGGAAAAGGAAAGGATTAATAAACCTTTTAAGTTCTTTAATTTTTGGATGAAACATTTAACATTTAAGGATATGTTGAAGAAAGGATGGGAGGTGCATATTGATGGTAATAGTATGTTTTATGTGGCCAAGAGGTTGAAGTTTCTTAAAAAGGAGTTTAAATCTTTAAACAAGGCCTGCTACTCAAATATCTCCTTTAGAGTCAATGCAAAGAAGATTGAGTTTGATGGGATCCAAAAATCCTTAATGTCTGATGGTGGTAATAGTGAAGTCCTAAGTGAAAAGAAGAAATGCCAAATAGAATACCTTGAATTAAGAGGTTTTGAAGAGGACTTTTATAGGCAAAAGGATAGAATAAATTGGCTAAAACTTGGAGATAAAAATACAGCTTTCTTTCATAAAAAATTCAAATGTCATACCAATAGGAATAGTTGTATTAGGCATAAAGTTGTTCATAAAGAGGCAATGAGATTCTTTCAAAATTTACTTGGGAAGAATCACAATGTGAGTAACTCTTCTTATGAAAGACTTATAGAGATCAAACATAGATGGTTGAATGAAGATAAGAATAAATCATTACTTAATCATGTGACTAGAGAAGAGATTAAAGCTGCTATGTTCAGTATTAATGCAAATAAAGCACCTGGTACTGATGGTTATAATGCAGGTTTCTTTTAAGAAAACTGGGAAATTATGGGTAATGTTATCACTGAAGCAGTTATGTCCTTTTTTGGAAGTGGTCGAATGCTAAAGGAGTGGAATAGTACTATTATCAACTTAATCCCTAAAATTCCTAATCCCAATACCATGAAGGACTTCAGACCTATTTTTTGTTGCAATACTACATATAAAATTATCTCTAAGGTGATTATTTTAAGAATAGGTGGCATTATTCCTGAGTTGGTGAGTAATAGACAATTTGCTTTTATTAAAGGAAGGAGTATAACTGACAATATCCTGCTTATGCAAGAAATGGTGAGAGGGTATCACAAAAATATTGGGTATCCTATATGTGAAACGAAAATTGATCTAATGAAGGCCTATGATTATATTTATTGGATTTTCATTATTGATATTTTAAGAGTTATGGAGCTCAGGAAGTGATTCAGTGGATTAAGGAGTGTGTTACTACTATCAGTTTCTTAGTAAGCATAAATGGAGGAATAAATGGACTGTTTAAGGGAACCAATGGATTAAGATAATGGGACCCTCTCTCACCTTATATGTTCTTAATAGTTATGGAATCCTTCTCTTGGATTCTAGATGATGAAATTAACAGGGGTGAATTTAGTTTTCATCCTAATTGTGGGGATCTTAATTTGTTACATATCATGTTTGCTGATGATTTATTCATTGTTACTAAAGTAGATAGGGATTCAATGAAGGTTGTTGATAAATTTCTCAAGGATTTCAAAGCTCTTTCTGGGTTGGGGCCTAGCTATGCTAAATATGAGATTTTTTTGTTGGGATTAATGATGATGATAAAATTGAGTTGGCCAATATGATGAATATGAGAGTGGGTCAGCTTCCTGTAAAATATATGGGTGTACCTCTTATATCTACTAGACTGAAATCTTATGATTGTAAGACTCTTATTGAAAAGTTGATGAGTAAAGTCAAGGCCTGAACTAATAGGTGGTTATCCTATGCTGGTAGAATCCAGTTGGCTATACTATTCTTAGAAGCATTCATGTTTACTGGATCAACATTTTTGTACTCTCTAAAAAGGTTATCAAATATATTGATCAAGTGTTAAGGAGATTTATATGGTCAAGGGTAGACCTCAAAAAAATAGGGGCCAAAGTTGCATGGGATGATGTATGTTTTCCTAACAATAAAGGAGGATTGGGTATTAAGAACCTAGTTGACTGGAACAATTCTTGTATGATGATAAATATTTGGGATCTTGATAGAAAAAATGATTCTTTATGGGTAAAATGGATCCATTTAGTTACAATAAATGATGATTCCATATGGACAGTAAAGCTTCCAAATGATTCATCCTGGACTTAGAGAAAGTTATGGAAAATCAGGGGACTAGTAAGAAATTTCATTAAGTATCATATTGGAAAGGGGGATAGTGTGCTCTTCTTGGTGGATAATTGGCATGAACATGGCCCTCTTACTAATTACTATGGTGATAGAATTGTCCATGATGCTGCCAGTAATGTTAAAGTAAAAGCTAATTTTTTTATCAATGGTGGTATTTTGTGTTTTCCTAGACCCTTATCTAATGATCTTGTTGATATTACTAATACTAGTGTAATGCCTCAATGTGATAAGGAGGACTGGGTTAGTTGGATGATTTATGGGAATGGTAGATATAATTGTAAGGACACCTATAAACAGATCAGACAAAAGAAGGATATTATCCCTTGGGATAAGACTGTTTGGTTTAAAGAAAGAATTCCTAAATGTTCTTTTATCATGTGGTTTGCATCCAAGAATAAAATATAGACCAGAGATAAACTTAAAAAATGGGGAATAGTTAATGAAGACTCGTGTGTGCTTTGTAACCAAGCTGTGGAAGCAAGATACCACCTTTATTTTGAATGTCCTATCTCTTGTCAAGTTTGGAATATTATTTGTACTAAGAATGGCACCAGGAATGTTAATAGAGACTTTGAAGATATAGCAAGGGAGAACAATAACAATAGCAAAATTCTTAAGAGTATTCTTCAAAAGGCTAGGTTATCAGTGACTGTCTACATCATATGGAAGTTCCAAAATGAGAGAATTTTCAACAACGGCCAGATTGTGATGGATAACATATGTAGAAAGATTTAAAATTTAATTTAAGAAGATTTATACAGTTGGGGGAATTTAGTAACAACATTCAGAACAAAAATCTTTGCAAAAATTGGTGGATTTCAGAGAAAATACTTAGGTGAGGTGAATGGTTTGCAGTCTGATCTCCTTGTAGTCTTTATTTGGTGTTGCATGTTGATTAGATCTACAAATTGTCAATAGCTTTGTGAACTGTTCTCTTCTTTTGGTGCTTCTCAGTGTCTTTGATGTACTGATTTCTTGAGTTCTCTCTGGTACTTGGAGGTTGGGTGTGGTTCTAAGTTAGGGTTACTGGTTTTGTGGTTTAGTTTGAGGTTTGTTTAATGGATGTTTTTATTTGGTGGATTTGTAAGGTTGATGATGTTATTGTGATGTTTTTTAGTTTTAGTAGCTTTGGAGGTTGGGAACGATGGAAGATTTGGTCTTTTCTTATGGTTATCTGTTTTTGTTCTCAAGTTTGTAGAGTGAGAGGGTGGTTTGATGGTTTTGAGCAGATGGTTTTCATCTAAATGTTAAATTTTGATTGGCTTTTACTGGAGGGTGGTTATTGTTTGGATCTCCTTGCTACATGTGTTGGTGATTTGGTTTTAATTTTGTTACGTGTCCTATTTTACTGATAAGGTCTGGTGTTTGTTGGGCAATTCTTGTTTCGAATTTTTGTTTAGCCTTGTTTGGTTTGTAAAGCCTTTTAAGATTCCTTTGGATTTTAGTTTTGGGCCTATGTGCCTTGTTTAGAAGTTTTTTGCTTTTTTCTAGTTGGCTTTGTTGGACGTTCATGTACTTTTTGGGGCTTTGCCTTTGGTAATTATATTCACATTTTACCAAAAAAAATGTTAGGTGTGTGCATAGTCCAAAGGTTTAGAACTATGTTTGCTTCCACCGTTTGATATTTGATTTTGAGTTCAAGGAGACATTCTGAACCAATGGTCCCAATTTAGTACGAGAGATACTTGGACTGATAACAGAGTATGCCTATTGTTTCACGGTGGTCCTATTGACACACACACACACACACACACACACACACACACATATATATATATATATACACGATCGTGATTATTCTACTTATTTGTGACAGTAGACTGATTGTTAGTGTATATCTAAAGAATGAATTAAGTAGTGAAACTTAATTAATTGAATAAATGAGAAGATAACTACAATGTTAATTTCAACTCTTAACATACGAGAAATGTTAATTCGGATAGAGTACTATATGGGCATTTCGGGGACTTAGAGATGTGAATAGCCCATATAATTACTTATGTCTAGTTAGTTTGGGTAGTGCAACTAGGTCGTCTAAGTAGAGAACCTTAGGTGTGCACAATAGTTGAAAGGTGAGGAAACTTAAGAGATTGTACGTGAAATGTGTAATCAATAATCGAAGTTTGAACTGTGATGAACTCTTGCTAAATATTTTCAAAATGCTTTGAGTACTAACTCTTGCTATAAAAATATTTTCAAAACCTTTTAGGTGTCTAGCCACAGGGATGCCAGACTTGATATTCTTTTCCAGGGACACGCTGCTGCAGCACAGGTGGATGCTTGTAGGAGTTTTAATTAGACGCTTCATTTCCTCATTTACTAGTGTATGATCTATTGGGACGGCTTCAGTATTATAGTTTTCATTTGGGCATGTTTCCCCATTCAGATTTTATTTAGTTATTATTATATTGGATTTATTTAGTATTGTTTTAGCTGATGGTTTATTCGGAAAGACTTTATTTATCTATATCTTGTGTTGTATTAGACTCTATATTAGTGTATGGTTTTAATTTGGTTTCCCGTATGTTGTTATCTGTTTAATGAAAGATAAAATTGACGCCGATTTAATTAACTAATAGGTGATTAGTAATTAATTTGGTTTTCGACAGTGACACTAAGAATGAATTAATTTGGAAATCCTGATTTAATTTAAGAAAGGACTGGCCACTCAGTATTTAATTAGGCGGGGTGTCACACGTATAGAAAACCCTTTATAGGAGCATGATAGGTAGTCTTCTCTGTTTAATCGCTAGTCATCCCGACATTACCTTTAGCATTGGAGTATGTGCGTAATACCAAGCGTTCACAAAAGAGTCTCACTTGCTCTTAATTAAATGTATCATCAAATACTTGAGTGACACTCTTTCTTATGGTATTAGGTATTCCTTTGATAGCGATGACTGCTTGTGTGTCTATTTCGGTGTCAATTGGGACGGGGATGTTGATGGTTGTAGGAGCACCTCGGGTGTGTGTTTTTACTTTGGTAGTTCTCTTGTCTCATGGTTTAGCAAGAAGCAAAACTCCATATCTTTATCCACGGAGGAGGCTGAGTATATTGCTATCGGGAGTTATTGCACACAAATATTAAGGATGAAGCAAATGTTGAAAGATTATGGGATTTCACAAGGCACAATGACTATTTCCTGTGACAATACAAGTGCGATCCATATATCCCGTAATCCAGTCCAACATTCGCGCACAAAGCACATTAGGATAAGTGAGCATTTTATATGTGATCTCTCAAAGGAGAAGGTCGTGTACTTGAGCTTTATAAGCACTGAACATCAATTATTCGATATTTTCATGAAACCTTTAGATGCACTTAGATTTGAGGATCTTAGGAAATCTTTGGGTATTTTCCTTGTTGATTGAGTTCAGGTACGTTTTCTAATATAGGGTATTTATATTCATATATTTTATTCCTATTGTTAGATTGTATTATCATTGTATTTATATATTTTTCATTTTGATATATTTATAAAAATACAAAAAGAGTTTTGTTTTTTTGGAAAATGTTTGAAAAATTTAAAAGGATTATTGATTTTTAAGAAAAAGTTAGAAAAAATTGAAAAAGATTTTATTTTTGATAAAAAATTTGAAAAAGGTAATTTTTTTGTCAATTTTTTATTTTTCACAATATATGGATGTACATTTAAGATATTCGGATCATCCCTACATTCCATCCATTCATGTAACTTTTTCAAAGTACTTTGGGACTTGATTTTGTTTCGTTGATGTGCTTAATAATGTGTGTATTACGCTGATCATTGATGCTACTTTCTACATGATTAACTCCTTGTCACCTTTATTGCACACGTGCATAGACTTTTTGAACATTGTACTTGTGTATCATGTGTTGAATAGGATATTCTCATCTCACTTCTTTTTAATAATGAACCAAATGTTAAAAGAGATAAGTTGTGCATGTAAGAACCATCTACTGAATTTAATTTTCGAAAAATATTGTTAAATGTTAAGCAATGGAAAGGGGATACGAAAGATCAAAATATTCTTTGCGTTAAAAGCCACCATTGCATAAAAGAGCCTAAAAATATTAATGGAACACAAAAATATAAGTGCCAAGGCCATCTAGTTTAAATTCATTAATTCTTCTCTACACATGAGCATTATGATTTCTTCAAAATATTTGAGAGTGAATTCTTATATGTGAGATTTTGAGGGATTTATAAAGTAGAAGATCAATGGGTTTGTACAACGGACTTTCTTGAAAAATATTCAATAGTTTTACATTATTGGTGTGAGAATCATTAAAATTTATGGCATATAGATTAAGTTGATTCAATTTCATTTGATCTCACCATTTTACACCTAAGGTAGATTTTGAGTTATTTTTTTAGAAATATCTCATGACTTCATGTACCAAATATATGAACGTTTATGTTGATTTGCCTATGGAGAATGTTCACACAATTTCATTCTCGTTTTCACAATTTGGATATTTTAGTGTTATTTCATGGTGTGTTGTATTTGTACATTTTAACTTTATACTTGAACAATTTGAAAACTTTAAAAATAGTATATGGAGAAAATATTCCTTTTAAGATTATCGTTGCATGTGCTTCATTTATAATCTTGTGATAATTTATTTTCTTCTTAATGTGATACTTATTATTCATGACTAGTTTGTACTCTTATGTCTATTATGGACAAAAAGGGTGTCAATAAATTGAGGGGGAGTTTTATTTTTATTTAAAACCGGTACACATCATGGTATTTCTTATTTCATGTGTGTAGGTCTCTTTCGCTTTGATATGAATCTCATAGATTACACAAGATGAAGACAAAGCTAGCCAAGGGCAGAACAAGTTTCTATTGAAGACAAAGTTGCATATGTCGTTTATTTCTAAGGTTTGGGAGGACATTAGGATTCACTGTCTTAGAGGGTTTTATTGTAATTTTGTTTTCGATTTTGTTTTGTACCGGAATAGCTAAAGGGGGAGATTTGTAAGACCAAGTTTTTATAATTTCTCATAGCTTAGGCTTATTTAATAGTTTTGGCGTATCCCATTACAAACCGATATCTCAAAATGAACACTATATCTCCAAGATCTTTTGGAAGACACACCGACAAGTTATAAAGGTACAAAACTTATGATTTTTCATGGATTTATATAAATCATATCTCGGGATATTTCACTTTAAAATCGAGGCTTTTTGATAAAAGGATTTTAATAAGATTTTTTGTAAATCTCGTTCAAAGTTGGAATGAGATGTGTGGTTTATTTTGAACCAGCATCAAACGACATTCAAATGAGACATCCCTGCCTTGATAGAGAATTCTCGTTTGAATCTCATTGGTTGTTCGAATAAAAAAATGGGTTTCGTTGGAACGAAACATTATGTCGTTTGAAGGAAACTATTATTTTTGTCCAAATAAGGTCTAATTTGGTTCGAACGATCCCGCCACCTCGAAATTCATGATTTTGTTATAAAAATCTGTTTTGTCATAATTTCTTAAGAACTTTGGCGAAAACGATTTTCCAATACCTTTTCTAAAATTTCTCCTTTTTGGTTAATCAAGACCACTTTTAATTTTACAAACTATTCGTCGCCATATATGATTTATGAGATTCATGAAACCCTAGTTTCCATGCACCTTGTACAAAACCTTGTAGAGTTAATCTTTACTGCTGACTTGTGGAACCAAGGTTTCACTGTTGAAGAAGAAGAAGGTTGATCGGTGGATACTAAGGGAAAACCGCTTCCTATAGACGACACCGGACTGGGCCGTATTCTGTAAAAGAAATGAAAGACTCTGCATATTATATTTAGTCGTTATAAGTAGTTTGTAAGTCATATGTGCCTGTCAATTACTCTATAGTGATGAATAAAAGGCTTTGCATACGTGATTTGATTGTGTGCTTGATTAGAAATTAATCTGGACTGTTTCATCACATGAACACTTAATTACTAATCAAGATAAAAATTGATTAAAATTGAACATGTGTGAGGAACCTAGTATACGAACCAATCCATAGAATCCCGCATTCTCAGTTTCTTTAAATTCTCTCATTTGACTTTTTATGATCATTTATTGATTATTTCTTATACTAAAATTTATTTATCATATTGAAATTAATCTCAAAAGAAACTTAATAAAGTTTTGAAATTTCTATTAATTTCATAAATACCTAATTCACTCCCCTCTTGGGTATATTTTTGGGCCAATAACTCATTTTCAAAATGAAGAAAGTCATTATTACTTCCCTCTAAACAAAGTGGTTCACTAAACACCACTTTTTCAGCATAAAAGTTTCTCACTTCACTCTCACTCACCATATTTCTTGCTTGCTCATCTTTGGCTAACATGGTTGATATCTAAATGTGAGGAATGTGTGTTATTAATGTACATGTTTGACCTACAACAAACCTAGAGGGGGTGAATAGGTTTGAATGCTTCTCATGACTAATTTTTTTATTTCAATTATTTTTGCTTTCACTTTCAATTAACTAACATGTTTTTTTACCAAATTTATTATTCAATGATTTAGTTAAATCACATAACAATGGAAGTAGGTGAATCTGGATGAGAAAACTAGATCTAACACTTAATTCAATTTTAAGCAAATTCACTAGATTCAAGTTTGATTTAAGTGATGTTTGCGATAAAATACACGCACATGAATAGGAAACATACACAATAAACCACAAGATAAAGTTTATGAGGAAAATCCCCACCAAGGGGTAAAAAACCTCGACGCACTTTAATCTTTATTTCTATATGAAAAGGTATTTTACTTAAGGAAATAAGAAACCTCTCACGTAAGCACTCTCCTGTAGTTACCTATGAACCTTACAATTTTTCCCCATAGACGATGAAAATCCATAATGATCTCTACATCGTGAATGAAGAAGTCCACTCTTTTTTCTTGAAGTCAACGCCACAATTTAATTTCCTCGATAAATTGGAATGCCTCCAATTTTAAATCTAGGATTAGGTGAGCATAGAAATTCAGATGTAGAATGATGAATTAAGATAAAGCTAGTGAAGATATCATTAAAAAGACTCTAAGTTCACTGAAAAAAATTTAGATCAATCCATAAATCGAGTTTGGAAAAGTTTAAAATGAACAAGTGAAATTTAATTTGAAGATAAGAAAAAATATCTCTCAAATTTTTAAAAAATGCTCAAAAAGGTTTTTCAATTGTGTGAAATTCAGATCATGTGAAACGGGAGGGAAATGGTCTATTTGCAGGAAATTTTCAAAAAATTTCTCCGTCGTGCACTCGATTCCTAGAAATAATGAAAAATGGACAAAGTCATGTGCCCAGACACCAAATGATGTTGTGCAAACTCCACTGTACACACAAGCATAAAACTGTGTCATGTGAATGATTAAGGCTGCACATTTATAAAAAAAGACTTGGCTTGTTAAAAAAATTCCAACTTCTAAAAGCATTTTCTCAAAAACTTTGAGACAGTTTTAAACATCTGTTCCATAAAATTTATCATGCTCACACATTTAAAAAAAAATTGTGCACATGTGTGTGTTTAGACATTTAAAATTCACAATATCTACCAAAATGATATAGTCTTCAATCCAATGTGAACGTATAGCAAGGAAAGTCTTCAATAAACAGCTTAAATATTCAAAGGTTTCATCTAACCCAAACGATTGATCCTAACTCAATCGAATCAAGTCTATGTGACTTGAATGACTCAACGACTCAAATAGTTTGTCATGACAACTAACCAACTAGTATTAATTACAAAATTATATTTTCAATATCTCAATTTGGCTATTCCTTGGCAAACCCCCAAGACCCAAAATGAACTTGATTACCCCTACATTACTCACACCTTACTAGACATATAGTTATAGTAGTAGGAAGGTAATGTACTAACAATCCAATAGACTAACGACACATCAATAATCGAGTCTAAACAATGGGCTAGATTCGGAATCATCATTGATATGCCTAAAATCACACGAAATAACAAAGAGCATCACATAGGGATAACATACACAAAGAGAAACAAGCCCTCCTTGGGAATCCTCTGATAAGTATCAATGTGATATAGTGCAGGTAAAACTAAAAACATTAGAATTATCAAATCAAATGCCTATGAAAGTGTGAGCTTTTCTGAATCAAAGCTCTGATACCAATTTGAAAGAGCGGAGCTTTTCTAACTCAAAGCTCTGATACCAATTTGAAAATGATGGAACCCCGGTTTTTAATTTTCGCAATTAAAAATAAATTTATGTAAATTCGAGATGATGCAAAAGCGTAAAAATGGTTCAACTTTAACACAACAAATTTTAATTTCTTAAACAAATTAAAATTACACCAAGTGAAGTAAAATTAATCAATTAATATATTCACTTAAACCAATTAATTAATCCAAGCTCTAGAATTTGCCTAAGTCATATTTATCAATATTAGCAAATTAGGCGAAACCAAAATTTAGCAAATGACTTGAATTAAATAAACTTTACCCAATATTTAATTTAAGTCCAAATTAAAGTGAGTGTGATGATTTAAACAAAATTTTATCTTGAATTATTCTAAACATGCGTTCTACGTTATTTAGGCAAGATAAAATAAATCAATCACACTACGCCGCGATGTACGAGGAAAAACCCAAGACGGGAAAAAACCTCGGACGGCCCTAGCCACAAATCCACTAGATACGGAATTACAATTACAAGACAGATAGACTTACAATGCACGACTCGATCCATCTCAAGCCTCGACGCTTCTTCTTGTAGACACCTCTTCCTAGCGGATAACCTTGGAACACCACCGCGGTCTCGAAATCCACCGATAGGACTTTATATGGTCACCGTCACCCGAGCAAGGAGCCTTTATCCAAGTGGGTAGAATCGCAACAAAACGTCTTCTTCTTTGATGGATGTAGAAGCAAACCAAAACTTCTCTTTGAAACGGAAGAGATAAACCGGTGCCAAACTCCAAGCAATTGTTATGTATATATGTGAACTTGGATAAACAATATGGGTGTAAAACTAGAGTGATAAAATATTTTCTCTTGAAAAATAGCACTCAAAACATGAACATTTTCCTAAAAACAATTTTTCTCTCAAACTCTCTCTAAGAGATGAACTAGGATGGAAAAGTTGGATTAGAAAATGTTCTTCCCTCACATATTAAAGACTGAAAAAGTTGGTTAAAAACCAAGTGGGGAAGTGGGTGCAAAACTGCCAAAAAAACTGCCAAAAACTGTTCCCGTCTGGCATCTCGTTCGAACGACATTTCGTTCGAACGAAATCTCGTTCGAACGAGACTTCTAACGACGTTCCAGATTGAACTCGTTAGAATCTCATTGGATATCTCGTTCGAACAGAAGGTTCGTTCGAACGACATATCGAACGACATTCCAGTGGCCTAATATGGGAACTCGTTGGCAGGTTCGTTCGAACGACATTTTCGTTCGAACGACAATCTCGTTCGAACGACTCTATCGAACGAAAAACCAGAAAGTTTGAATATTCTTGTTTAAGCCCAGAAAACTTTATAAACATTTATTTAAAGTTTTAATTAATTCTTTCTTAAAACAAAACGCAGTTTTTATTAAACCTAACACCCAATAAAACTTGTTCCAAGCTCCTATATATATATATATAATTTCATTCATACCTTGGGAGCGTGGAACTATGGTTGATGACGTAGAAACGAGGCACGCAAACCGGCACATTTGATGAAGCTTTATACTCTTTGCCGCTACGTCTTCAACAAACACTTCATAGGCTTGAGAGTATTACAATTAAATAGTATCCTATGAATAAATGTTTTTGTCCGGAATTGAGCCAAAACTATATATGGACTCAATTGAAAATTTGTGTCCTTACAAATCTCCCCCTTTGGCTATTCCGGGACAAAAACCAAACAAAAATCCTAAAGGGCCGTCAAGCTCTACTAGACTCATAACATAACCCACCCAAACTTGACTCAACCCAAGGATTAAACGCTTTGCCATTGAAAGATGCCGCTCTAAAATAATTCCTGCACACTTAAGCAAACTCATCAAATGCATAGGGAATATCAAAGTATTAAATGCAATTTTAATTAATTACTCCCCCTAAATTAATTCTCCCCTTTCTCAAACACATGACCTACTTAGAAAGACGTCTCCCCCTAAGATAATTCTCCCCCTTTTTGTTCAGGAATAGGCAAAGGATAAAGAACTAATAAACAACATGTTGAAGCTTAAAGCGATAAGACATGAAAGCATATGGGCAATAAAAGTATAGGCAAAGACAAAACAAATATCATATATATATATATATAAACTAGAAATATACCAATGAAGCACTTGCATATATATATATATATATATATATATATATATATATATATATATATATATATATATATATATATATATATATATATATATATATAAACACACATATAACACAAAATACAATAAGTTTGCACACTCGTATGGCAAAAATGTGTCATATGGAAACGTAAGTGTTGGGGTGTGAACTAGCAACAATTAAATTTAGACCCAAACACTTAATAAACATTCACGGAGTTCTCATTTGATTGCAAACTTTATCACATTTAAATATAACCTCATGTGACAATATGAAGATTGAACTCAATGAACAAACATACACAATGCATACAAGCCTAGCATGATGATGATTCTACAAACCAAATAGAGTCATGACATTAAAGACAACTAGGATAAACGGAAATTGTGCAAACCGTTGATATACCATCCAATTCTCCCTCAATAAGCATATATATTCTTTTGCTTTTGAATGAATATATCAAACAAACATAGGCCTTGGCAATTGTTTTCTTTTTAATGCCAAATATTCTGTTTTTAGGCCTTTGGATCGCGTATTTCTTTTAGATCCAATAAACGATGGCTTACTATCGCAAAGGATTTAATTCATCCTTTCGGAGCCCTTCCCCGTGCACATTTAGATATATAATTTTTTATCTCACAAAGCTCACGTGCAACGGATTTTGACATGCACTAGACCTCCTAGGTCATAGATATGTAGATGACTAGATTGGTAGGAGAACACCTCAAAAAGCTCAAATATAACATGTAACATTAAGATTTCAAAAGAGCTCGTGCATGGGTGAATAGAGGCATATAAAAATAGAATCCATTTAAATAATACAAAATCCAACTACTCCATATAAAACATGGTAAAGAACATTTTAAGGATTGAAAATCTAAACCAAAAGTTCTAGCCACGTGGGAGCGTAAAAGATGGGATTCAAACACAAATATATGCCACATAAAGTGTGTCAAACTAAAATACACACAAAATAAAATCTTTTTGAGTTTTAGACATTTTTAAACAAAAATAAAGATATATATACTCAAAAGAATAAACATAAATCATTTGTATTTTTCATTAAGCTTAAATGAAATAAATAAAACACAAATGATAAACAAAAATATTTTTATATTTTTCAATTAATTCAAACACAAAATATAATACAAAAAGATAAACAAGTCATAATTTCTAGCATGTGATATGAAATAAGGCAATGACTAGAAAATGACTAAACAAGCATACATTTAGCATGTGAATATAGCATGAAGTACAACCGCTAAAGTATGCAAACACTAACACATTCATCCTTTAGATTTAGCAAGGGAGGAAGCATGTGAAAGTAAATGAGAATCAAAAATCCTATTTTGCAAGGCAACCAAGTCGGATTTCCTAACCCAAATTAATAAAGGATGACTATCTTGGGTTGTTGGAACTTTAATTACCGTGGTTACTTTACTATGGGATTTTCTAGGAATTCGTTTAAGATCAAAACAAAATTTCCTAAGATGACCTTTTCGACCACAATGGGTACAAGTAAAAACATGTCGAAAAGAGTTACCTAAGGAGTGATCTTTAAATGCATTCCTAGTAGATTCTCCTAAAACATTGGTTTTGGCATTATGGGAAAATTCATTACAAGTATTGAAGCCTAAACCACAAGTGTCATTTTTAATTTGGACTGTTCCTAATATTTTATCTAGTTTTTCCGAACGACATTCCAAATCAAATTTGACATTACTAGAATCTTTTAATTTATTTTCCAATTCTAAAATGTTAGATTCTAGTAAAACATTTCGCTCTTCAAAATCAAGAAGCTCCTTTTTCAAGGATTCCATTAAACCCCTAAGGCTATATCTTTCGCCTTCTACATATTCTAGCTTCTCTTGAAGAGTTCTCTCACGTGTCCTAAGGTCTTCTATTAAAGCATTTTCATCAACGACCTTGACACTTTCTCTTAAACTAGCTTCTAACTTCAAATTAGCCTTTTTCAATTTAATAGATTCTTTATAAAGTTCTTGAAAAGCATTTTGAAGCTCACTCACATTAACCTCTTCTTCATTTTCACTCTCTCTTTCTTCTCCACTCTCACTATCATAAAAAACAAGAGAATCATAAACAATGACCTTGGAAGTGTCATGTGTTAAAGTTTCATCAATCGATGAATTTTCACTATCACTCACATGACTAGCCATAAAAGCCACAAAATTTTTCTTAGTGGGGGAATCGGGTCCCTCTTCTTTATCACTATCACTAAGGGTCGCATTATAAGCAGTGGGTCGTTTACCCTCTTTCCTTAGTTTAGTGGGACACTCATAAGCCCTATGGCCATAACCTTCACAACCAAAACACTTATTAGACTCGTCCCTATCTAAATTTTCATTACTAGGTTTAGGGATTTTCACGACTTTAGGGATCTTCTCGCTTTTATCATGTGTAGAAGTGTCAAATTTCTTAAAATCATTTTTAAGTTTATCTTTGTTAATTTTAAGAAATTTTCTAAATTTACGAGCAAATAAAGTCATGTCTTCCGAGTCACTATCACTCTCGCTCTCTACTACTTGTTTGACCTCTTTTCGGGCTTTTAAAGAAACGCCCTTTTCGATTTTCTTTTCAGTTTTAGAGGGAAACATGTCTAGTTCATAGGTTTGTAAATCACCTACAAGCTCTTCTAATTTTGTAGAGGCTAAAGTGGGTAAAGAATTTAAAACAGTCACCTTTGGAATAAATCTATCGGGTAGGGACCTTAAAATTTTCTTTACAACATGTTCGTCAGGTATTTTCTCTCCCAAGTTAAAAGATGAATTAACAATATCAGAAAGTCTAGCATAAAATTCATCAAAAGTTTCTTTTTCATTCATTTTGATAGTTTCAAATTGAGTGGTGAGGTTTTGGAGTTTTGAAGCTTTAACAACACTAGTTCCTTCATGAGTTAATTGTAAAATATCCCAAGCTTCTTTAGCGATTTCACACGTCATAATACGTCGGAATTCATCCAGTGTGACAACGCTAAAAAAGGCATTTAAACCACGGGAATTGAAATTAGCAAGTTTAAACTCATTTTTAGTCCATCTATCGGCGGGTTTGATAACACGTTCATTTTCAACTAAATAAGTTGGTGGGGACCACCCGTTAACAACAGACATCCAAACTCTCTCGTCGATAGATTTTAGTGCCGATCTCATACGCGCTTTCCAATAAGCGTAGTTTGAACCATCGAATATAGGAAATTTTGAAAATGGGGAAAAATCCATTTTAGCCAAAAATTTAAAGGATCTTAACGAAATAATTTATCATTTTTGGCTCTGATACCAATTTGAAAGTGTGAGCTTTTCTGAATTAAAGCTCTGATACCAATTTGAAAGAGCAGAGCTTTTCTAACTCAAAGCTTTGATACCAATTTGAAAATGATGGAACCCCGATTTTTAATTTTCGCAATTAAAAATAAATTTATGTAAATTCGAGATGATGCAGAAGCGTAAAAATGGTTCAACTTTAACACAACAAATTTTAATTTCTTAAACAAATTAAAATTACACCAAGTGAAGTAAAATTAATCAATTAATATATTCACTTAAACCAATTAATTAATCCAAGCCCTAGAATTTGCCTAGGTCATATTTATCAATATTAGCAAATTAGGCGAAACCAAAATTTAGCAAATGACTTGAATTAAATAAACTTTACCCAATATTTAATTTAAGTCCAAATTAAAGTGAGTGTGATGATTTAAACAAAATTTTATCTTGAATTATTCTAAACATGCGTTCTACGTTATTTAGGCAAGATAAAATAAATCAATCACACTACGCCGCGATGTACGAGGAAAAACCCAAGTCGGGAAAAAACCTCGGACGGCCCTAGCCACAAATACACTAGATACGGAATTACAATTACAAGATAGATAGACTTACAACGCACGACTCGATCCCTCTCAATCCTCGACGCTTCTTCTTGTAGACACCTCTTCCTAGAGGATAACCTTGGAACACCACCGCGGTCTCGAAATCCACCGATAGGACTTTATATGGTCACCGTCACCCGAGCAAGGAGCCTTTCTCCAAGTGGGTAGAATCGCAACAAAACGTCTTCTTATTTGATGGATGTAGAAGCAAACCAAAACTTCTCTTTGAAACGGAAGATATAAACCGGTGCCAAACTCCAAGCAATTGTTATGTATATATGTGAACTTGGATAAACAATATGGGTGTAAAACTAGAGTGATAAAATATTTTCTCTTGAAAAATAGCACTCAAAACATGAACATTTTCCTAAAAACAATTTTTCTCTCAAACTCTCTCTAAGAGATAAACTAGGATGGAAAAGTTGGATTAGAAAATGTTCTTCCCGCACATATTAAAGGCTGAAAAAGTTGGTTAAAAACCAAGTGGGGAAGTGGGTGCAAAACTGCCAAAAAAACTGCCAAAAACTGTTCCCGCCTGGCATCTCGTTCGAACGACATTTCGTTCGAACGAAATCTTGTTCGAACAAGACTTCTAACGACATTCCAGATTGAACTCATTAGAATCTCGTTGGATATCTCGTTCGAACAGAAGGTTCGTTCGAACGACATATCGAACAACATTCCAGTGGCCTAATATGGGAACTCGTTGGCAGGTTCGTTCGAACGACATTTTCGTTCGAACGACAATCTCGTTCGAACGACTCTATCGAACGAAAAACCAGAAAGTTTGAATATTCTTGTTTAAGCTCAGAAAACTTTATAAACATTTATTTAAAGTTTTAATTAATTCTTTCTTAAAACAAAACGCAGTTTTTATTAAACCTAACACCCAATAAAACTTGTTCCAAGCTCCTATATATATATATATAATTGCATTCATACCTTGGGAGCATGGAACTATGGTTGATGATGTAGAAACGAGGCACGCAAACCGGCACATTTGATGAAGCTTTATTCTCTTTGCCGCTACGTCTTCAACAAACACTTCATAGGCTTGAGAGTATTACAATTAAATACTATCCTATGAATAAATGTTTTTGTCCAGAATTGAGCCAAAACTATATATGGACTCAATTGGAAATTTGTGTCCTTACAGCCTATACAAATTTAATACTCTTCCATGAACCCAAAACTGAAAAAGGTACTAAACATGTAAGTCTAAAACTTTTCTTCAAAATCTTCAACTTCAAATATGTAAGCTTTTCTTATCAGGGTGTGCAAAATAATGCTCTTCAATTCTATACCTACACACATGAGATAAAACAAATACCTCCGTGACGCATCGAGTTTGAAATGATATAAGATTAAATCGATCAACAATCAAATCTCCCCCATAATGCAAAAACTCCCCCATAATTCATTCTCCCCCTTTTTATTTGACCAAAATAGACAAGGAAACGAATAAACAAAACATGGAGTTGTCACGACAAATATGAATCAAATTACACTCATGCAAAGGAGTAACCCAAAAGCTTCCACAAACTATTTTTTATTTATTTTTTTTTCGTAAAAAAATGCAAAAATAATTTTATAAAAATCTCACACCATGAATTTTCACTAAGATAACCAAATCATGGAAACGAATGAGTGGGTGTGAACATATTTAATAGGAAAATCTATGCAATCATGCATAACATGTTTGATATTGTTTACGTCACGCAGAAAGCCATGAAAGGCAGAGCCATGTCATACTACCTTGCTAACTACCCTGTGATACCCCGCCCAATTAAATATAGGGTGATCAATCCTTTACCAATTTAAAATAGGTTATTCAGTTGGTTCATTCTTAGCATCATTGTCGAAAATAATTAAACCATATTATTCACCTAATATAAAATTAAGCTAGGTGTCAAAATATTTCCGATTTGTAAAACCAAGTAAATCCTTTTTCATTCAGTCTTAAAATATAAACCATTCACCACACCTAAGAATAAAGTAAATACTGAACGTGAATCAAATACTGAAATAAATAAGACTAGGTAAAACTCCCGGTACAAAACTCCAAACCATAAACTAAACTGAATACAATATCTCCAATGAAGGAACCAGAAGTGGGCGACACATGCCCTAGATAAGAAGTCTAGATGAAACTGAATAAGAAAGATAGATGCGTCTACTGCAAGGACCTGCAACTTCCACAACAGCTGCAGCACGTCTGACACTCAAATCTCTAATTCTGGTACTCCTGTGGCTGAGCACCTGATATAATATATATATATATATATATATATAGCAAAAGATAGAAGAGATACAAGAAATGGGTCAGAGCCCGAGGTTTAAAAAAATGATTTAGCAAGTATTTAAAACTGGTTCTTAAAATAAGTCTTATACACATGTTAGTTATCGAACTCTCACAAGAGTTTCTCACCTCTCATCTATTGTGCACGCCTAACGTACATCTAATCTCCCCCTAGTTATACCACCCAGTCTAACTAGTCAGAAACTATACTAATACTAACTATGCTCACTAGTAGTATTCCGGTATCGCCCATACAATACGCTATTCAGATAGTTTATCTCACATACTAAGTTTCATTATTCACCGTTCGAATGGTTAATCTTTTATCCACTAAGATCATTTTATTTCTCATTTCCACTTTATCTACTAGTTTCACAAAGTAGAAAGTTCTCCAAGTACACTCATATATCTATATATAGTCTCATCATCCCTATATATATACACTAATCCTGCACCCTTAAGTTAAGACCATTTGGCGTAATGTAATGATTATTATTATTACCAAGTCTACTAATTTCACACAGTAGAAATATTCACAAGTTCATATATATATATATATATATATAATATATATATAGTCACATCATCCCTATACATATATATATATACTAATCCTGCACCCCCGGGCTAAGACCCATTAGTGAACCTATTAAGAGTATCCTGCATCCACGGGTCAGCACCCATTAATGAACCTATCAATAATAATCCAGCACCCCCGAGTTATCACCAATTAGTGCGCCTATAAATAACAATCCATCACCCCTGGGTTATCACCCATTAGTGCGCCTAACAATAATCATCCTTGTACCCCGAGTTATCACCCATTCGTACACTTAACAATAATATCCTTGTACCCCCCGGGGTTATCACCCATTAGTACACTTAACAGTAGAGTTTTTGCACCCCCGAGTTATCACTCATTAGTGCGCTTAACTATAAGATTCTAGAACCCCCGGATTATCACCCATTAGTGCTCTTAGCAATAATATCACATAATAGGCATACACACGTCCTATTAAAATTTATAGGTATTTTCCCAACCTACCTATATACTTCTCATACGTATTTTAATCTCAATATTATGTATAGTATAGATATTTAGATTACTATCTCTCTCGTAACCTCCAAGGTACATTCTCTATACCGAATAATTCAAGTATTAATTCTCACATACTTTCCCAAAATTCTGTCCTATTTAAATTTACCATCTCGCAGTTTCTCTCACTCCAATAAACTAGTAAACTCAAAATTGGACTCTAAGAAACCCCACAAAAATTCACTACGTCGCTCAAACCAGAACGGTTGTCGCTCTAACGATTTCCACGTGTCGTTCGAGCGACTTCGCGTGAGATACAAGTCTCGCTCGAACGAGACTTCGCTCGACGCGCACTGGTTCGTCCCCTTTGCCCAGAATTCAGCATTTTCACAATTTTTTAACCTACAAACCTCTAAGATTCAACACCCAACACCTCATCATCAATCCCAATCAAGCAACAACAAGTTGTATAACATTCCTAACATCTTATGATCATTAATTTGTCAATAATCGTCAAAATTATATGAAATCCCCAAATTAATTTATATGAATCCTAGTTTCCAAATTTTCAATTAAAGAACCTAATCAATCCAGATTCGTATTTTAATATATAATTTAATTTAATGATTAATCCTCTACATACATGAAGGAATTTCAACCGCTAATTAACCCAGTCCTTAATCATAATTTAAATCTCTAATTTTCACCCAATTAACATGTAAATCATGATTAATTTCACCTACTCTAACATGAGTATGATTAATGCTAAAAGAAAGCAAGTAATAAACACTTGCCTTAAATCAAAGGTCTGAATCCTTTGGTGATGTTGGTATAGACGCGTTCCTCTCTTCTTGATCTACGCGTTGGTGGTGGTTGTTGTGCAAGGTGGTGATAATTTGGCCTTCCCTCTTACAAATTTTTTCTCCCTCACACCCTCTACGGCCGTTCTTTACTTTTTGTATCTCTTAACCCTAAAGGACTTTTCTTGGCTGATAAAATAACTCTCAATTTTCGTCCATTAATTAAACCAAAAAATACAATTGACCATAATGCCATCTCGGGACGCCGGTTAGGCCTAAAATTGCCCCGGGACCCAAACTAAACACCCATGTACACTATTTTGACTATCTAGACCCTCCCAGACTCAAAGGCGCACTTGAAAAGACCATACGAGTTAATAAAGATAATTTCTCTTTTTATCCCAGTCAATTAGTCTCGATATGACTCACACGCGCATCGGACTTAAATTACCAAACTGTCATATTTCTCACTTTCGACAATTTATCAAATATTATAATTCCATATTACATATCACACAGTAATATTCAATAATTCTCAACAATAAGTATTAACCCTTGGCACGCTAGTTAATAATTATTTTAATCCGGATTAATTAACAATTAAATTCTCACATTATAGTTCAATTAATCCAAAAAAATAATTAATCACATAATTATTTAAATCATTAAAAATACGGGGTGTTAAATACTTCCCCCCTTACAACAGAATTTCATCCTGAAATTCGGAAAAAGTATACCAGGTACAAACAACGAGGTATATAAATTGCGCATCGCACCACTGCGCTCCCAAGTAAACTACTCCGTACCACCCATATAGTACGCTATCGCATACCCTTAGTAATGAATACTTCACATGTGTTTGTTTTAAACTCCAGGTTACCCTGTCATATAGGCTCTTGTCCAAGCCTTCCCGCTTAAGTTTCAGTACTTAAAATTTATTTTAGATATTCACTATCTAGCCTTCTACAATTTACACCTTAGTAGATTTATCCTCTCTTCATATACATACGACTTCGTCTCGTGTCGTTCATACAAGTAAATTGGTTGTGCAATATATTTCACACACAATATAAACTATAATATCGATTCTTCTCCAATATTTGTAATCATAACTGGTCCCACACCTTTAACTATCAAGTAGGACAATAACAAAGTTTACCGTGCCATACTTCTACTGGCACTCTGCCCGAACGTGAACTTATATGAGTTATTTGGACGCAAACTCCACTAGTGGAAGGTACTGCTCTCGTCCTCCCCTAAGCTTTAAGGGTACACGTGAAATTTTTTCTCCATCATCCGATTGGACTGCCTATTCTGCCCATTCCCTCTGCGGTTGGTAGGCCGTACTCAATAGCATATCGGTACTTATGGCCTCACTATCTCGGCTACATAAGGATCCTACGAATATTGTTCCGTAGTATGATCATTCCAATTGGCATAACTTTCAATTAACCATTCCTTAATGCATATATAGGATCGTGACCCTTTTAGAAAGTAGCACTTCATGAGGAGATCCTTGGGAATACTCTCCCATTCACTGGTGGAAGAAACCTCCATTGGTTTCGAGTTGTCCACCCTTTTCCAACAGTCAGGTGACCCACTACCAGATGAACTTTGAAAATTACTCTACATTAAACCCATCACCACTGTTATTTGTATTCTGATACATTTTATACTCTCTTAAATGAATTTCAGTTTATCCTGAAACGTAAGTCTCTGACAAATCTTAGTGAATAAACTTCGGCTTACCCGACTACATGTTATCGAATTCACATGCTAATCAAAATCCACTGCTTGATTCAATCACCTAGGACGCCCATACACCCTATGCCTCACGCATCATTATATAAATTACATGAAATTTTCTTAATTCAATTCTCGCACACTCGGTATGCTGATGTGGTAAGGGTGCACTCAACCACCCCACTAGTCAAAACTTAATCAATCCTTCAATGGTATCATTGCTCTATTCAGAACGATACTAAGACTAGGCGAATCTATTGGCCTTAAGTTATAAAAGAATCATCAACTCTCAATTATATTCTTTTATAAGTACAATAACCAACATACAAAACTTATTTACTATCAACCAAACTTCTCTCCAACTCCCAACGTTCGCTAGTTTCATGTGTGGGATGTCTTGCAAAGCGAAATCCAAACAAGGAACCCCCCCAATACACTACTATCTAACCTAGTCGGTTGTCGAGATCCGTAAGGCCCTCAATCCATACTAAGTACCTCTCTACAATCTCCGTATTTTGACATAAAAGTCTACTCTTGCACTCTCATGTCCCTAAAAATAACACGAAGCAAGGCTCTCTCCCTATCCCAGTCAATTAGTCTCGACATGACTCACACGCGCGTCGAACTTAAATTACCAAACAATCGTATTTCTCACTTTCGACAATTTATCAAATATTATAATTCCATATTAAATATCACACAATAATATTCAATAATTCTCAACAATAAGTATTAACCCTTGGCACGCTAGTTAATAACTTTTTTAATCCGAATTAATTAACAATTAAATTATCACATTTTAGTTCAATTAATCCAACAAAAATAATTAACCACATAATTATTTAAATCATTAAAAATACGGGGTGTTACATACCCTATGAAAGAAACCGATGTTTGGGTCTCTAAATTCCCAGACAAAGATATTCTATGCACCTATAGGGAGGACCTCCAATGAAAAATGTTCTTTAATGGAGCTTATAAAAAGAAAGGATACGACATTGGGATAATCATGATCGCCTCTTATGACTCTCACACTCCCATTGCCATCAAGCTAAATTTTCTCTGTACCAACAATATGACCAAATGCGAGGCATGCACTGTAGGCCTCAAAGTCGCCCTCAAGAAAGGTATCAAACACTTATACGTCTATAGGTACTCTTCTCACATCATCGGCTAAGTCTTTAGAATATGGAAAGTCAAATACAAAAAGCTTTTACCCTTCCACACCCACCTAGAAGATTTGGCCTCCCAGTTCCAAGATATAACCTTCCATTACCTGCGTCACGCAAAGAACGGATTAAATGATGCCCTTGCTACCCTGGAATCCATAGTCGACATGCTCGAGAGAATAACAATGGCCCCTTCCTAGTCCAAAAACAAGCTATGCCAACCCACTGCTATGACATTGAGCTCCTTACCGAAGAAGATGTCGATATGGTCGAGTTCTGGTACTACGATATTTGGGGCCTCCTCAAACATAGTAGGCATACCAAGATGTCGACAAGAAAGACTATTTGACCCTTCGCAAACAGACTGCCCAGTACATCATCTGTTATAAAGAATTATTAAAAAAAAACTTCGATGGAACTTATTTGCACTGCATTGCAGGGGTTGATGTTGAAGAAATGATGCAGAAGATCCAGAGTGGGGAATGTGAACCCTACATGAACGGTCATATGCTTGCTAAGAAAATCATTTGTCAAGGGTACTATTGGACCACCATGCTTCAGGATTGCACCGCCTACGTCCAAAGATGCCTCAAATTCTAGAAGTTTGCCAACCGTCAACACTTGCCTCCTCGGGAATTATACACTATGACTTTTACTTAGCCATTCTCCACCTAGGGCATTGACATCATATGGAAGGTCACACCCAGAGTCACACCCAAATCTTCACCTAGCATGAGTTCATCCTGGTTTCCATTGATTACTTCACCAAATGGGTCAAAGCTGAGTTATATGTAATGCTGAATTCTAAGAAAGTGGCTAGGTTTATCAGAAAGAACATCATCCGTCACTACGGGATTCCCCACGAGCTAGTATCAGAAAATAAATTACACTTTGAAGCCGAGGTCACAGAACTGGTCGATAAGTGTGGGATTTAGAGACAAATCTTCCCCCTGATGACCCCAAATCATTAGTGCCATCGAAGCCACTAATAAAAACCTCAAAGCCATCATAAGCAAAATGATCGAAAGTTGCAGAGATTGGGTTGATCGAATACCTTACATACTCTGGGTCTATCGCACTTCAGTCAGAACATCTACTTGGGCTACCCCTTATTCTCTAGTGTATGGGGAGCAAGCAGCCCTACCCGTTGAGCTAGAAAACCTTCCCTACGCGTCATGATCGAGAGCAGAGTTAATGAAGAAGACTGGCATCATAGCCATTTTGACGAACTGTCACTCTTGGATGAAAAGAGGTGGAATGATCTATACCAAATACAAGTGTACCATTATTGGATAGGTCATTCAACCGAAGAGTTAAGGACCATGGTGTTTAGTGTGGAAACCTCCCCCTAAAAAAGATCATAGAGCCCATCTGGGACCCTAGAGGGAAATTCAAGCCGAACTAGACCGACCCTTACATAGTGAAGAATATCCTATCAGACAGCCTCGCTATGCTCACAAACATTGATGGAGAAGATATGGCACATCCAGTCAATCTAGACCATCTCAAAAAGTTATACCCTTAATTTAAAATCTCGACGCGCTACTACTCTTCTCATACCCCTTATATTCTTAAAAATATCTTCATTTCTCTCTACCCAGAACTATGTGGGATCTGATCCTCTTAAAAACATTTTCCTTTCAAAATCATAAAAATTTTCAAACTCCCAAAGGTATGTAGGCAGCTCATACACCTTACATGGGAACGGTCCCCTTTTTTTCTTCATAAAATGTTATTCTTTTATAGCCTCTGAGAACGACGGTTCATTTTATCATTTACATGAACAAAAGGATTATGTATGTCTTAGCGAGTAGTATAGATAACTCAAATGAAAAGGTCATTAAGAGGCACAACAAAATATGATCAAAATCATTTTTTATTTTAAATAAGGAAATATGACACCATTACATAAAGTATCTGCGAAGGGAGTAAAACAAACCACCCCTTTTCACTGAATTGAAACTAGTCTTAAAATAATAATATTATCAAGCTACACCAAATTTATTTTAAAAAATAGAAAAACACACAAGTTTCCCCCCAATTTCACACAAATTATCCCTAGTTTTACAAAATCCTATCCACAACTGCCAGAAGACACGACCTCATCATCATCGGCCCTCGGAGGTCCCAAAATTTCCTCCGCCTAGTTGATATTTCAAATATTCTCCACGAATCTTAACACCCTAACTAGTCTTGAAATAATTACAAAGCCCCCTTCCATAGTGTCGAAAAGAACAAACCACCTCTGGCCAGTTTCTTCCGCCAAGATCTTCTCCACTACTCATTTACACAACCACTTCAGATAGTCCACGAACACATGCCAGACCCTTTCTAAAGATTGAGATGGATGGGTAAACGATCGATGACTCATCCACAAAGAACCCAACATCATCCGTTGGGACTTAGTCAGGTCCTCCACCAAAAAGAAGTCTAGTGTGTGAGGAGGCACTATATATTGCCACCCAACTTGGTGCAAAATCCACCAAGGGAAATAGAATAAAGTTTGCCTCATGCCAGCAAACCGTTCATACCAGTTCTCTCAAGCTCCAGAATAGGCTGCAATTCTCCTCAGCATGGCACTAACCAACGAAGGCACCGAGAACCATGCTCTACAAACTAGTTGACCCAGTTCTCTACAGATGGTCCGAAATTAAAAAAGTATTGAGCAAAGAAATTCGGCACACCCGCCAAGGGGTATTCAGTAGGAGACACCATATGGAACCTCTTAGCAAGCCATATGAAAAACATCACCGGTCTCCCCCTCAAAAAATCGGAGAGACCTACTATCCAAGTATCAAGACCATTCAGAGTCTTAGCATGTATCACCGCCGCATGCTTACGACTGTAATACATCCATGCTGTTATCGTAACCAACTAGGGATTCGCTATTAAGTCCCCTGTCACAAGCAAAAGCCTCAAAGTGAGGCCCTAAGAAATGGCTCCGGAATAGCCCACATCATTAAAATCCCCCAAGCTCACGGAGTTCATAACATCCTTATGGGAAATCATCCTCCCAGTAACCAACGGTCGAGCCGCTGAGGGGGAACACAAAGCAACTTCGCTAATAACGCCCTGGGAGAACGAGGAAATTCAGTCATAGCTTCTGCTACACTGAGGTTAATCCCCAACATGGCTGAGAATTCTTCATAAGTCGGGCATACCTCATCTAGGCCGAAATGAAAGACATGGTCTTTGGGGTACCAGAATTGTACCTCCGCCACTAGCATATTCCATTCAATGGATCAATTACGCCATAGAGAGACTCGAAGTAGGTTGGAAGCCTCGTACTCTACATTATATAAACACATGGCCTCTAGACCATCAAGAGAGGAGGAAAATTCGGCATGCACCAGAAGGTCCATTTGGGAATAATATAGCAAGAAGTAAGAAGAAGAAAGTGGGTATGGGTGGAAGAAACATATTACTTACCTCTCCTTTTATATTACAAAGACTTGGTAAAAGACAAAGGATCTGAAAATAGAGTAAATTCCAAGCCTCACAAGAGTGCAGGAAAGTGCAATCAAAATTTTAGAGTGATTTGACTTGACCCATATACCAATAGGAAGGACAATGGGTATACCGATTGACAACCCGCTTATTTTGGAAAATGCCATTTTCCTCTTTTGTCAAAATCAAATTATCAAAAAGAAATCCTTACTTTGAAAAAAACCATTTTTACTTCCAAAAGTTAATTTACTCTCTTTTTCCTAAAAATAAACATCCTACCATCTTTGTAGTCTCAGCAGAAAAGTAAAGTGCATATAGGATAAATCATTAAAGCAAGAAAAAATAAAAATGCATCTCCTTTATATATATATATATATATATATATATATATATAGTTGTTGCATGATTACATCCTTACAGGTCAGAAGAAGAAAAATACAATAAACGAGACTCCACCGGAACTAATAACTCTCTCACTCTCTCTCTCTCTCTCAAATCACCCTATACGATAGACACACTTTCCTGAACGATGAGAGATGGAACCTCCACTCCCAGAACCTGATCCCTCATTTAAAGAGGCAGACGAACCAAGCAGGAAGGAATGGAATCCCTAATATAAGCAGACACAGAGGCCACCCAGTCCTTAATATAGTTCTGCCAGGTGGTCGGCACCCGAACATATTACAAGCAAAGAAACAAAAGTAAAGGGCCAATAAATCAGTAAAAAGTAAAGAAAGAATCCAAAGAGACAAGATAATGGAAGAAGAAGGATACACCTCAAGCCGAAGGGCATCATCTGTAAGCCCCATCAACCCTGGCACCGACACATTAGGACGATAAAACATGCTCAATGACCCCCCGCTACTCAAATGGAAATTATAAGAAGGGGGAGTAACCTGAATAGTAGGAGCCTCCTCTGCCACTGCCACTGCCACTGCTACTGTCACCGTTGCTGGCAAACCACCACCACCCGTGTTGTGGAAAGATCCCACCGGCCTACTAGTAACCCTACCTGAAGTCGTAGGAGGAAGGGGCATATTCTCCACATCATAAATAAAAGGGGGCATTAACCAGCTCGTCACGAAGTCCAAGTAATCATAATTCACCACCGTATCTGTTTAGAGAATGTAAGGCTCGTCGATTAGCGTGGCCGCTCGAGCCTTATCAAACATCTACCTCACTCGCCTCATGTACATTGGGGGCATTGACAGTGGGACCACCACATCATCATCCACAATCTAATCCGCCTCTCTCTCTCTCTCTCTCTCTCTTAGGTACTAGATGTACCCAAACTCGTGCGCCATCAATCGCCGAATCTGCTCTTGCATACCCATCACCCTTATATCCCGAGGATCCATCCCCAAAGGGTAAAGGTCACCTGCAATACCCAAAAGAGAATCAATATTCATCCAAGAAAGAAAATGCCAAGAAAGAACTCAGAAAAAGTGAGAAATAACCTGATCACTTGTCAAGGCATTCAAATCCTGTCGTACCTTTGCCAAGGGTAAATACTAGTCCGATCGCTAGTTGGACTTTCGCCACCGGAACAATTGGTAGAAGTCCCCCAAAACCTCATCCTTCTGGGCTTTCAACCTCACGTTGTGCCCAATCACCTCATAAAACCACGTCTGCAAAAGACATGAATTAACAAAAAAAAAAAATTAAAGAATAATGCAAGGAAATAAATAAAAAGAAAATAAGTCCAAAGTTACCTCCAAAAGGTACATGGCCCTTGTAAAGGTTTATTGGCAGCACCGACTGAAAGCATCCAAAGAAGAATATAGGGTCACCAAAGTCAAACTCCCCCAATCAAAAAACTGGATGTCAAAAATAATCCTAAGAAAAGGCAAAAACCAGAGATGAATGATGTCTCACTCATCGCCACCAGAAATCCACTAAGAAAAAGCAAAATAAATAATCGGGCCATCTGTCTCACCTACCGCGCGCTAGTCTTGTCTACTCTCCTACTCAGGAGTACCTCCTAAAGAGTAGAAATAGAATCCCTAGAAACGATCCTACCCACATTCCCCAATGTTGCCTTACCTACCTCCGACGTCATCCTCACTGTGCGACCCACCTCTATCTGAACACCCTCACAGCCAATCCTCAGTAGCTGTTGAACATCATTGGGAGCAGTGGTCATCTCCCCGAAGTCCAAATAGAAGGTGTGGGTAGTGTCCCACCACCTCTCTCCCAGAGCGCAGAACACTGAGGTAGAACGCGGCGTCTCATCCAAGGCTTGCTTCAGATAGCCAAAACTAGCAGAACAAACCATCCATCATACCACCGTCAGAAGATGCTCCCAAATATCCTTCAAACCAGTCATTCCCTGGGAGCGCAAGCTCAAAGGAGATATATCAGTTTGGCAAACTAAAAGAAGGTAAAAACCTTTCACCAGTAGAAAAAATAAAGACAAAAATAAAATGGAATACAATAAGTCACCCTACTTACGTAGCCACTAGAGTTCTTCACCCTTGACAAATGATGGCGTGCGGGCTTGTGCAAAAGGAAGTGCTCGTCAACTACAGGCTTAAAAGGATCGAAAGCGTTCTCATTGCCTAAGGACAGGGCACCATAGACCGCCAATTTAGGCCAACCCAGATCAACATTCAGCCACTCTAAATTTTATCTCTCGTTATACAACCCTGCCATTTTAAGTCTTGAAAGGAAAAATACTTAGGAACGATTTTTAAAGAAAGAAAGCTGAAGATTCAAGCACTTGAAGGTGTGAAAAATGAGGTGGAATCACCCCTTTTTTTTATAAGGGACTAAGCATTATGTTGATTGGCAGAACCCTATACATACTGATCGGCACCTACATGTTCCTCTTCCTAAGGAAACCCAGGAGTCCATGCCAATGCCAAATGGAAACCCCTACATCATGCCTATCAGCGCCCCTCTGCAAATTTTATACAAAAGTGCTAGAAAAATGCCAAAAAAATCCAAAAATTACTCGAAATATTCCTAAAAATACCAGGATAATATTAAAACATTTCTTCATCAAAGAAAATCATTTATCAAAGCACTAAGCCCCCTTAGAGGCCCTTAAGACCCCAACATGATTAACCTTATAGCCTTGCATAAGCATCAAAGTCTACTACCATTCCCTATCGAAATCTCAATCTCAAATCAAACACTCCCCCACTAAAATTACAAGATAATACCTCCCCAGGTCCCCAACGAAATCTCAAATCAAGATACGCCTGCATCAACATCCCTCACGGCTTCCCTAGAAAAGTTATCCCCTCCCAAAAACTACAAATTCCCAATAGAGCAACTCCTCATATCAATCTTAGGTCCTTAGAATTGACCTGGACCCGTAGAATCGGTCCTTAAAACCTTATGTCCTCAAAATTAACCTTGACTCATAGAATCGGTCCCTACAACCTTAGGTCCACAGAATTAACCTCGACCCATATATTTGGTCCCTACAACTTCAGGTCCCTATAATTTACCTCAACCTTTAGAATCGGTCCCTATAACTTCAGGTCCACAGAATTAACCTCGACCAAAATTAGTCCCTTTACCTTTAGGTCTTTAGAATTGACCTAGACCCACAAAATTGGTCCCTATAACTTTAGGTCCTCAAAATTGACCGCGACTCACATAATCGATCCCTACAACTTTAAGTCCTCATAATTGACCTCGACTCACAAAATCGATCCCCTCAACTCTAGGTCCTCAGAATTGACCTCGGCCCGCAGAATCGGTTCCTATAACCTTAGGTCCTCAGAATTGATCTCGACCTATAAAATTTATCCCCTCAACTTTAGGTCCTCGGAATTGACATCGACCCTCAAAACCGCAGAATCGATCCCCTCAACATTAGGTCCTTAAAACTGACCTCGACCCTCGAATCGTTCATCCCCTGGACAACCTTAAGTCCTCAGAATCGACATCGACCCTCTGAACCGATCAACCTCATCCCTTTGGTCTGTAGAATTTACATTAAATAACTTCTCTCCAAAGTCAATATAGTATCCATTCGACGACCTTAACTTGTTCCAAGCTCACCCGTCGAGGGAATCTACAAGCACCACATTATAGGAATCCTTTAAGCATCTCTTTAGATCCCTAACACTTCCTCCTTCACCATAAAACCTGGGTCATACTCCGACAACTGATCAGGAGGCCATCTGTCACTCTTAAGTCCCATTTGACTGTCGGTACACTTTCCCATCAGAGTAAAAGCTCAATGGATCTTTGAAGGTCTCTAAATACCATTTCCAATGGTCTGCCCGTGCACGAATCGATCTTACGGTTCGAACAAATGATCCATTTTCCTCCAAAAACTAATTTAGAGGACACCGAACACTCCCGAGCCCCATTTGACTCCGAATAACTATCTAACTTGAGAAAGCTCTTTGGATCCTCGAAAGTCTCTGAATACCCTTTCGAATGGTCCACCCCGTGCATGAGTTAGCCTTACGGTATGGATGAATGACCCGTTTTACTTCGAAGGCACTTTTGAGCCCCATTTGACCTTGGTCAACTCTTCGAACCGAGCAAAACTCTTTAGAACGTCAAAGGGACCTTCATAAACTTTCTAATGGTTTATCTCGTGTATGAATTAGCCTTACAATTTTGACTAACTATTTATTTCCCTCTTGTCCAAAGGACCGATGGGAGCTTTCGAGCCCCATTTGATCATAGTCAATTCTCAAACTCGGGAGATCCTCAATGGATTATTAAAGGGATCTGAATACCCTTTCCAATGGTTCATTCTATGCGCGATTTGGACTTACGAATTGGGTTTTACAATCACTTTTTCATAAAATCTGCAGAAGACTACTGAATGGCAAACCCATTTCCCTGCCTATCGGTAGTGCGTCTGGGGCTTCATGTCGATAGGTAGGATAAGGACAATGTCGATCAATACCCCCTTGACCCTATATAAGGAGAGTATGAGCTCACTTTAAAAGACACCTTACAAGAATCCCTTTCGGTGATCTAAGCAACATTCTCTCAAAGTCAGTTTGGTTTCCATATTAAAACCTCTCCCCCACATTCCATTTCCATCCTATTCTTACCCAATATGGAAAATTCCCTTCCCTCTCCTCCTACCACCTCCGTCCACTTACAAGGATAACTCTTCAACATTCGAAATCAACTTCAATGCTTCAGAAGAAGGTCCAAATCTTTCACTCTCTTTAAATTCGCTTATTTCTGCATTAGTTACTTAATTCTTATTTTAGCATTCCATTAGATCGCACATACTAATATCCAACTTTTTTTTATTAGTAGTATTGCACATATTATACTTTCTATAAAAAAAAATAATAAAAATATAGTTTGCTTATAAATTATTCTCACTATATTTTCTCACACTAAAAGATCATTTTTCCATGCACACACATATAAAAAAAGTCCATAGTTGATTTTATAGGATAAACCCCACCCCATGTTATATGCGAATTGTGTGGACTTTGATGCCTTTTTAGGCTATGTAGGTGTCTCGAGTAAAATTCGAGATTCAAGTCCTCTCCTATTTTTTCTTCATATATTATTTTCATATCATGTATTTGTAATACATGCATGCATCTTGTCTAACATGCACCATCATCCCTCTATACACGATCAGTGGCCCAACAAATGCACACATAATATTTTGATTACTATGTTGGGAACACTCCTAATGATGACCTCATTCCACCTTTATCTATGATGCGAGTCAATTAATTCCACTCTCTATTTATATATACATGTACACACTTCACAAAGTTATGAAAGAGCAGAATAACACATGCCCATGAGAGACCGAAAGTGCGAGATGGGTGCCTAACAACTTCTCATTCTGTAACTTAATCCCCGAATCCTTAAACTATTGGTTTCATAAGCATCAATATGTCTTTGATGTTGTTTTCTCGAGGTGGTAACATTTCTTTTGCCTATTTTGTGCAAATTAGACGGAGACTCTATCTCTATACATCACCCCAATTGATGACGATCGAAGCGCCCCAAGGAAGGGCGTGATACCTCCCCGCGGCTTGCGCTAACATGGGAGGGATGGCCACAACGTTCAAGTCAAATCAAAATGGGTTAGGAAGGAAATTCATAGTTATTGCGTGGTCATTGTGGCTTACAAAGCTTCAAATATGCCTAATTGATGTTTTGATAGCAGCTGTTATAGGAAAATAGTGGGAGTTAAGTCCCTCTTTACTTATTTTGAGTATTATAATGGAGGTTTGGTTACTTTTGGTAGCTATAAGAAGTCTTGTGTGAGCATAAGAGGAACCGTGAAAGTTTCGAATAATAGAACACTTCACAATGTTTTGTACGTTGAAGGACTTGTGGCTAATATTATTAACATAAGTCAATTATGTGATGATGGGAACCTTATGAGTTTCTCCAAGGGTGAGTGTTTGGTTAGGAAAGAAGAGAATGGTGAATAGATGATGGATGTGAGATCGATGGTGAATTGATGATAATAGTTATATCAATTGATATGTGTTGATGAGTAATTCGAATGTTGTATGTTAAAATGCAAAGATAGAGTCAATTTATTTCTTACATTAACTACTAGGACACATTAACTTTAGGGATTTAGAGAGTTTGGAAAAAAAGTAGAGAGTTAGGGGTCTTCCTAAGCTAGGAAAACTGGATAACAAAGTTTGTGGAACATGTCAAAAAGGGAAAGAAGTTAAGAATTCCCATAAGAGGTTGAGCAAGATTACTACCTCTATGCCACTAAAGTTAGTACACATTTATTTTATGGGTCCCTCTAAATTGAGAGCATTGGATGCAAGATGTATTTCTTTGTGATGGTGGATGACTATTCTTGTTTCAATTTTATTGGTTTTATAAAAGAGAATAGAGAATCATTTGAGATTATTATGTCAGTGTATAAGAATATCCAAAATGAACAATCATTTCCCATAGTGATATTGAGGAGTGATCATGACTCCGAGATTATAGCCTCAAGGGTGAAGAAGTATTGTGATGAGATTGGTATTAAGCATTAGTTTTCGAATGTTCAAACTCGACAACAAGATGGATTTGTTAAGAGAAATAATAAGATTTTTCAAGAAATGGCACGTTGTATGCTTGAAGCAAAAACATGCCTAAAAGATTTTGGGCCGAGGCGATGCAAATGGCTTGTCACACTTCAAATAGGGTGTTCCTTAGACCCTTAACCAAAAAGACATCTTACAAACTTTGGACAGGAAATAAGCCTATTGTAAAACATTTAAAGTGTTTGGTAAAAAGTGCTATATCCTATGAGATATGGAGTATTTGATAAAATTTAACTCAAGGAGTAATATGGCATATTCCTTCGTTATTCATAAAATAGTCGGGCATACTGTGTCTATAATTTGGAAAGCAAGAAGGTCATGGATAATATTAATGTTTTGATAGATGGTGATGCTTCATATGGTTACATTAAACGATGAGGTTGAAGGTGGGAGTTTAGAGCCTAATGTTATTAAGGTTAGGATCATGGATATAGGGGAGTTTAACGACCCCGAGAGATACGTTGAGGGGACTTCTTCACGAAATGAGTCTCATCGTGAGTTAGGTGAGAGGAAAGAGATGTTCCTACTTGGGTTCGACGTTAACACACTCCTTTTAAAATAATTTGAAATATTGAGGGTGGTGTTAAGATACAGAATAAACTTTTGAATGAACTTAACTTTCATTATTTCACATCTAAAATTGAAATTAAAGACATTAAAGAAGCTTTAAATTATGAAAATTGAATAAATGCAATGCAAGAGGAACTTAATCAATTTAATAGACTCAAAGTTTGGGAATTGGTCCCAATACCTAAAATTCAAAATGTGATTGGCACAAAACGGGGTTATAAAAACAAAATGTATGAACTAGGAGTAATCATGAGAAAAAAAAGTCACTTCGTGAAGCTTAAGATTATTCACAAATTGAGGGAATTGATTTTGATGAGATCGTTGCCTCAGTTGCAAGGCTGGAAAGTAAACGTCTCTTAATTTCCATTGCATGTTTCTTAAAATTCAAGCACTTACAAATCGATGTTAAAAGTGCATTTTAAATGGCATGTTGAATGATGAGGTATTTAATAACCCATAATTTAAGTGCTTTAAATTGATTATAAATAATTATATATTTGACTACAATGACATGTGACGTTGATATTTTAATATGTTATCCGTGTTTCATGTGTTAGTGTTATTAGAAATTTAAATCAAATATACGATAAGGTAATTATAATGTGTAATTAAATACTTATAATTAATTATGTAGGTTAATAAATAATTTAATTAGGGAATTAAGACTTTTTATGAGTATATGTTAGTATAAATTATTAAGGACTCTTGGGCCATCCGGAATATCAAAACAAGACTTAAAATGATGGGTTTTGGGCCTTCGGGTTGGTATTGTACTTGGCCTTTATCTTGGATACTTTAGAGAAGTAGTTGGGCTCATTTGGTTGAAGGTTAGAATAGGTCTAAACCTAATTTCTAAATTAACCTAATAAAAATGTCATTTACTAACCCTATTTCACTCTAAACCTTTTGGAGAAGAAACCCTAGGGCTAAAGAGAGGAGGCAACTTGGAGAATAAGAGAATTAAGTCTTTTGGGCTTGGATTTCATCTCTTTTAATCAAGAAAAGTGTACTTATTAAAGAATATTAATTATTTTTTAGTAATAATATAATTATTCAATGGAATCAAAATATAATTTGATTGAAATATGATTTAGAGATTAATTAACTATTTTAGTAATTAAATTAATAACTTGATTTAAGTTAATATCCATGTTCTTGGCATAAATTTAAATTAGTTGATTTCCTTATGAATTGGAGATAGAATTGATACTCAACTGATAAGATTATGTTAGACTTCGATAATGGATCAAAAGCCCCTTAGTTAATTCGTAAATTGATTATAAATTTAAGATTTATAGATGAAATCACTATTTAGGGTTCTTAATCCTAAATTCTAAAATATACATCTAAATCCATGGTAAATAACCTAAAAATTATAGTGAGAGTATAGAGTTTAGTTTATTCAAGTTTTTATGCCATTATAGTGTATATGGGAGGCAATAAGACTTTAGTATTGACTCTTAATGGTGGTTTTGACCTTGTTTTTTTTTATTAGGTGTGTAAGGGTGATGAATCCCAAAGTTCTGGGAGTTTTGGTTTTTAGAATCGTGTGCATAGGTCTCTTTTTGGTCCATGTAAACGGACACTATGCAAATGGTAAATGACCCCGTACAAAAGACATTTATGCAAACAACTAGGTTTTAGTACCGTGCACACAAACGACGCAAATTTGAAAGTTCTCTCTAGAAGGCTAAATGGAATGCTTAAGGGAAATTTATAAAGAATAAACTTAAACTACTTAGAATTAGTGGTTTAAAACCATCAATCATATCTACGTAAATACTTAGATACAGATCAGTCAAGTTTTTATATGTGTATTTAAGCCTTGAAATCTTTAGAAATTAAGATTAGTTATTTTGGGGTATTATGTACATCTCGCGTACGACGGAGACCATTTTAATACCTTGGTAGATAGAGACGCGCTTTACTCTGGTCATAATTATGACTGGGACCACTTTAATACCCCAGTAGATAGAGGCGGGCTTTACCCCGGTCATGATTACTATGAAGACCACTTTAATACCTCGGTAGAGAGAGACAAACTTTACCCTGGTCATGAAATAGGCCTTAGTTATGTGAGAGCTAATGAGTAATCCATTTATGATGTACGTGACTTAGACCGTACTTATGTGGATGTAGATTTAAAAAATATTTGCATTCATTAATATATTAAAATACACAATGTGTGTAAAATATTTCATAATGTAACCTCTACCTATATTTAGTTGAGATGAATAATAAGTAATAATGGGGTTCAATTGGGTTTGGTAGTAGATGCATCAGATATTTAGGTTATTGGGTTGGGATAACTTAAAATAAACTAAAGTACGAGATAAAGGTTCATAGTCATATTGTAGCCCAAACTCAATTATAATCTTACTCTTAGTAAACTATTGTTAACGTTGTTGTTAAATTCTCTTTTCAGGACATAGGTCGCCGGTGCTGCCTCACCCCTATTCCAATCTTATCTCCCTTTCAATTGCGGTTCAAATATGATGCAAGTGTCAAGCCAGAATGGTATTCTTTTATTCCTAACTATTTACCTACCATGTCGGAATTATATTTAATAGATCAAGTCGGTATCATTATTACTTTTCGTATGAGGTTTATTATGAGATAATTATAGTATGCGATGATTTTATTAATGTTGGTTGATTTGGTATAAGAGTTATGGCGGTTCACTACTATCATTTCATTAATTTATATTATGCATTTAGTTTTATTTCCAGTCATGCTTATAATGATACCCAATTGTTTAAACTCATATTTTATTTATTTTAGACTTATCAACCTAGATTAGATTTTATGGGGTGTCACAGTTGGTATCTAAGCATTCCAGGTTCTAATGTCCTAGGAATCTTGAGTGCATCCATCGTTTTTCGTGTAACGTTCTTTGATACGTTAGAGCTAGTCATTTAGAATTTATATTCTCTATATGTATGTGTACTGATATGCTTTTGTTTACTATCTTTCAAATGGTGAAAACACAACGCCTACGAGTAGTCCAACATCGACCAGTTGCTAGTGCGCAGTCAGATGTAGCAACATCCCATTAGCAGCAGCAGCATCCTCCACCACCGCAGCAGGGATATGCACCCCTTATCGCCCTGGGGGCTTGGCTGCAGTAATCGCACATAAAATAGCTACGACTATAGCATCCATGCAGTAACACCAGTCACTACCACTTCCACCACGCATAGCCGTACATGTGCCTGCCCAATCTATGGTATCCTTTTGGGAGAGAGATAGTACATCCTTTGAGAAAAGGCGCCCACCAGAGTTTTGGGGATCTACATACCCTTTTGTTACGTTGCAGTGGAGGCGATACATCGAGCAACATATACGTCTACTAGATTGTATCGAGATCCAATGACGTATACTAGGCAATTTCAGACTTGTAGAGGATGACCTACAATGGTTAGAGTCTGTTATTATCGTGAAGGACATGTAATAAATGACTATTTTGTAGTTCTTGGAGATATTTAAAGGGAAGTATTTCCCTCCATCACAACAGAAGCCTTAAGGGCAAAGTTTGATTGATTGAAGTATCAGGGCCACATAATTGTAGAGTATGAAAAAGAATTTACTAGAGTGGTACAGTTTTCAACTGAGATAAAGGGTTCAAAGGCAAAGAAGATAGATAGGTTTATCAGAGGCTGGCATGGGGGATACACTACATACACTCAAATAATGGACATCACTTTACAACATTATTAGGACTACAATGAGTTTATGAGAGAGAAAGAACTAAGGAAGGAGAAGGTGGGGAGTGACCAAGGGCCGAAAGTAATCGAGTCAGGTGACTCGTCCAGAGATTAAGGAGGCTCACATTTCCAGCGAGGAAAGATTTAGGGTAGCAGCCCCCAAAGAGATTTAGAGGAGAATATAATAATTTTGTCACGGCTATAAGGTACAGGGCCACCCAAGCCAGGGATAGTACAACCCGAGTCATCGTTCGAACCGTTCCATCAGGGGACAGTGTTTCACTTGTGTCAAGCCAGGTCATTCTCTTCATAATTACCCCAAGAGCAATCAGGTGGGTGAGGGCCACTAGCAACTGGGGAAGGAGTAGGATCTTCTATCCCCACCATAGTACCAATACTTGCCACCAGCGCCAGCGTATTCGGCTTTGCCTCATGCATAGGGACGTCCACAACTTCATTATAAATGTGTTTATAACTTCCATTAAGCGGCCCAACCAGCACATACCTAGGCGATTGGTGGTATGTTCTGCATTTATGGTAGTTATGCATGAGTTCTCTTTAACATGGGCACGTCACACTCATTTATGAGTTATACATTTGCATCTACATTGGGACAACTAGATATATATAAGGATGTATCTTCACATGTGGATACCCCAATAGTTAAGAGTGTTGCCTTGCACCATATTTATAGAGGCGTAGTAATTGGGATTGGTCGATTGTATTTTTCCACTAACTTATTACTTTTGGCTATGTTGATTTATGATATCATATTGGGTATGGATTGGCTAGCTCAGTATCACGCACAAATAGATTGCAGTGTGAATGAGATTACATTTGTTACTCCTGGTCAAAAGATGTTTTTATTTTCTATGTCTAGGCTCGATGGGTGGGGGTCTAGCACACCTTTGTATTATATAGATGCAACTTTGTTTAAGGAGGCCATTGTATCGTTAGATTCAATACTTATTATCTAGGAGTTTACATATGTAGTTGATGAAGTGCCAAGATTACCACCAGCGAGAGAGGTAGATTTTTGTATAGATTTTGCGTCAGGCACCAAGACCATTACGAGGTCACCATATAGGATGGCTCCGTTAGAGATGAAGGAGTTATGGGAACAGATTCAACATTTATTGAGTCAGGGGTTCATACGGAGGAGTACCGATCCATGGGGAACTCTAGTATTATTTGTAAATAAGGACGGTTCACTCCGATTATATATATAATATTGGGAACTTAATAAGGTCACGATATGGAACAAGTATCCGTAATCGTGTATCCATGATTTGATTGACCAGTTGAGGGGCACGTCATTCTTCTCTAAGATTGATTTGCGATCGGGGTATCATCAGTTACGTATTAGGGAGGAAGATGTCCTGAAGATAGTTTTTCTAATGCGATATGGATCGTAAGAATTACGGGTTATGCAGTTTGGGTTGACCAACTATAACACCCTGCCTAATTAAATACAGGGTGATCAGTCCTTTGTTAAATTAACATCAAGGTGAGCGGTTGGTTCATTCTCAGCATCACCGTTGTAAAATAATTATTACCAATACAAACACCCTAAATAATTAAGCTAACTATCAAAACAATTTAAAGTCTCATTTTTCCTTTCTTAAGTACCAATATAAACCATTTTAATACCCAACAATTAAGAATCACATAAATACTAAGGATGGAAATTTACACACAAGAATTAAACCATATATATAATCCAAACCAAGTATAAGAACCATAAAAGAAATCATTCTGACAAGAGTTAACTCCCAAGGAGCATTGAATACCGAAAATATAAATGAACATAAATCCTTGACAAGATCTAAATGGAATAGGAAATCGGGCGACACATGCCCTAACTATGAAGATCTAAAGTAGGAACTGAATCAATGACGAAGTCGTCTAAATCAAGGGCCTGTAACTCCCACATAAGCTGCAGCACGTCCAATCCAAAGAACCTACGCATGACGCCCCTGTGGCTGGGCACCTGTAATACATACATATATATACAAGAGAGAAAGAAATGACAGAAAACGGGCCAGAGCCCGAGTGTAAAACAGTTTAAATTAGTTTAGTAAGTATTTAAAATGCTTACCTGCTAATATCACAACCATGTTAGTATGCGACACTCTCTTGAGAATCCTCACCTCTCATCTAGTGTGCACTCCTACCGTACCTCTAGGACATCCTAGTTATAGTTCCCACGCTAACTAGATTAACCACATGTATCCATTCTTTATAGCCCAAATTATTCCCACCTATTAACCTTATAATACATATAATGATGTTATAAACATATATATATCCATATAGATTCAACATGGATAAGTCCCTTATTAATTCAATTCAACTAAGTGTTTTCATACATAACTATCTTACATTTCTACTTTAGCCACATACTAGATATCATTTTATATATATTCTTATGGATGAACAACGACATGAACAGTAAGAGTGAGCAGTAAGAGTGAATAGTGATTTTAAATAATCCTCAAGTCCACACTATTGCAGACAACTGTAGCAGCTCAGTCAAGCCTAAAAATGCCTACGGCAACAACGGCTCACTGCAACAATGGCGACAATGGCAACTCACAGGACACCGGAAAATTTAAAATTCGAAGATCATTCTAGAGTTCAATCAGAATATTTATGTCAATATTTTCCATAAAAACAACTCCTTCAAGGATCCTTTAATGATATATCAAAACATAATAAGAATATTATCTAAGTACTCAAAGTGGTTGACCCGAAAGTTCTAATAAAAACTTGAAATTTTATTACTGGAAATATAACATGCGATTACAAGTTTAATTTACAGACAAAGATTAAAGATGCAAGCCATAATTTACATAATAGTTGAAAGAAAACTTACTATTACAAGAGAGTTTACAAACTATTGTTGCTGGAAATCTTAATCGAAAAGTTGAACTAAAAACTTAGAGAGATTTTGATTACTGGAGAGATTATTTTTTGCTCGATGCTTTTGAATGAAGAAGTGAGCTCCTTTTACAGGAGAGAAAAGTGCTTCAGACGCCAAGTAACTAACTAATTTCATTTTATGTACAGGAAAAATGTGGGTGGCTTTGAAAGATTCTCGCACACTAACTTCAATTCGTCAAAAGTGCACAGTAAAGTTTGGCCGCGTGATTGAATAGTGAAAGTTGTACAGTGACGCACAGTGAAAGTTGTACAGTGATGAGACGCGTGGTTGAACAGTGGTTCACGTCGTTTTCTGCTTGCGTCTTCATTTTTGTTTGTTGGGCACAGTTGGTGGCTGATGAGATGCTGATGTAGTCTCGTGCTTCTGTTTATCTATTGCTTCTTTAATTTCTTATGGTTCCATCATATTATCAATATTGTGCCAGTTACTGAATCCATTGAGTCTTCTGAATCATTTTTAGAGTCAGAATGTCTATATTTAGTATATTGATAATTAGTATTTTTCTCATTTTCTATTGCTTCTTGTACTTCGGTAGAACGAATGGCTTTGCTAAAATATCTTATATTTAGACTGAAAGGGTGTTTTCGTATAAAAATTTGCATATTAAAATTTTCTTTTATCATACACCATGGGTCAGAAGGTATTTCATTCATAATCATATATACTTTATACATATTAATTAATTCTTCTGTTGCTTCTTTATCTTGTATTAAAGTGTCATCTCTACATTGAACAAAATAATTTGATATTCTATCTGGTCGATGTTTAATAAATATATTGTGCATGCTATGTATAATATGTCCTAATCCTACCCATTCAGGTGGTATGCTTTCCATTATTAATAAAAGGTTTGGTAAATTAACTCGCCATAATTGTTGTTCAGCTAGTGTATCTGTTAATCCTTTTGGAAAATTACAGTTTATATTATCCCAAGGTGGGGGTATTATAATACTAGCTACCATACCGTATTCTAATACTAAACTTATTATTACTTCTATTTCTATAGAAGGGTTATTAGGAAATATCTTATTAGGTTTACTTATTATAAAATTTTCAAAAAGTTTATATTCAATATCTACTAAAATTAGAGTATCATATTTATTTTGAAAATTATTTCTTATGTGTTCATATTTATATGTGCATCCTAATGGTTCTAAATTAAAACGAAAATGGTTTTGTATGGCTACCCAGTTAGCAATGTCTTTTTATTTTGAAAATAAAAATATTTTTTCTACTAAATCTCTTGGTAAAAGAGATTCTACTTTAGTAAGTAATATATATCTGAAATAAGGGTCAAAAGAGGCAAAAAGGTACTGTTAGTATAAAAATCTATTTTTTCTAATTTCTTTCATTAGCTTGGTTTCTCGTATTTAAAACTTTATAATGTTTTATTATTGTTTCATGGTCTTTTATTAGTTGATTACTAGAACGAGATTTATAATAATTAGCTTGTGCTTCTAGAGTTTTAACATGGTTTGAAATATTATAAAAATATATGTTAAGGTAATTCATAGTATGTATAAAAGATCCTTTATTGTATTCTCTGTTGAACCAAAGATTTTCAAGTATTTTTTGTTGTTCCTCTGATACGGGTACCTTTGACCTGAACTTTTGCTTCTCATTAAGAATAGTAAATAATTGATAAGTATATTCTTTTTTTCCTGATGAAGATCCTTGATATTGAGACATCTGCAAAAATTAAGAAGTGTTAGTAATTAATCTAGACAATATGTCAGCTAATTGATTTTCTTTACCTTTAATATGTTCTAATTGTGGTGTGAATCCTTTACCTGTAATATTATCTATAAAATTTAACCATCTTTTAGTTGCAGATTTACTTTGATTTGTTTTATTAAAGTGTTTTACTATATTATCACAATCAGTCCTGATTAAAAATTCTTTTCCTAAAAATAATTGAAATCTTTCTATTGTATTATTACTCCTAATATTTCTAAGTTTGTGAATGGTAATCTACTTTGTGCCTCATTAAAGTTACCTGAGCAATATTTACACATTTCTTCTTCATTTTTATTACTTTTTTTATTTGGTTTTTGTAATAATATTCCAGCCCATCCTAGTGCTAATGCGTCAATTTGTGTGATTTTATAACTATTTTCTATGGGTAGTGGTAAAGGTTCTAATTTACTAACTATTTATTTTATTTTTTGAACTAATTTTATGTCTTCATTATTAAAATACTTTTGTCCATTTTTTTCAAGTTTACTATATAAAGGTCCTACTAATTTTGATAAATTTGGAATAAAAGATCTACAATAATTTAGTAATCCTAGAAATTCTTGTAACTTTTTAGTTTCTTCTAATTTATCAGGAAATTCTAACAATTTTTTAACTATATGTTCTTGTAGTTCTATTTTTCCTCCTTTTATAAAAAGTCCTAAAAATTCTATTTCCTGTTTTTCTAATTGCATCTTTTTGCTGCTAATTATTAAACCTTGATTTATAAATTCCTTAAAGACTATTTGTAAGTGATTTCTATGTTCCTGTTCATTATTACTAAAGACAAGAATATCATATATATATACTATACAAAAGTCTGAATGTTTTTTAAAGACTGTATCCATTTTATTCTGAAAATATTTGTGGTGCGTTTTTTAATCCAAAGGGCATGACTAACCATTCAAAATGTCCTTCTGGACAAGTAAATGCAGTCCATTCTATTGTTTCTTTTTGCATTTTTATTTGCCAAATTTACAATCAAATTTAGAAAAGTATTTTTTATTTTGTATTTTATTAATGAATTCATCTTTATTAGGTATTTTATAACTATCGTCGTATGTATTATCATTTAATCTTTTATAATTAATTACCATTCTTGCTTTATCTCTTTTTATCTCGGCATGATTTCTAACCATAAATGCCAGACTTCTATGTCTACTTGTGCTTTTTTGTATAACTCCTAAATTTAGTAATTCTCTTATTTGTATTTTAAATTCTTCTTGATCACTTGTTTCGCACGCTATATGTTTTGCTTTTATTGTTATATCCGGATTAATTATATTTAATTTAGCTTCTATTTTATTTTTATTCCAATATTTTTTAGGGTTTTCTCCTGTTATTTCTGTTTTTTCTGCTATCCTAATTGAGTCTTCTAATTCTAATTTTGTATTTTTAAACATTATGTTATTTATTTTATCAAATTCTATTTTTTGTGTTTGATTTTCTTCAATATTTTGTAAATAATCCTTTAAGTACTCTTTTTCAATATCTATATTATGATTTTCTAGGTCATCTTTTGTTTATAATATTATGTTATTATTAAGAATTAATTTATTTTCTTGTTTTAATATATTAGATTGGTTGTTAGGTACAATATGTGTTCCTTTTTTAAATAATTGTATTCCTGATGGTGTGTACATAAATCCTCCAGTTAGTGATTGTATGAAATTTAATCCTAATATAAAAGGGATGATGACTTTTTACATTTGTTATATATGTTTGTGGTAAAATAAATTGTTCCTCGTTTATATATATAGGTATATTTTGTATACATTGTGTTATAGGTATTGCGTCTTTATTAAATTGGTGTATATACCAGGTAATTTAATTCTTTAGCGTCTTCTTTTTCTACTAAGTCTACATGAATTAAACTTTTTGTTGCTCCTGTGTCTAACATTGTTGTAGTTTCTATTATTTTGTTTGCAAATTTTATTTTTGTAGGAAATGTTATTAATGCTGTTTTATTAGTATTATTTATTTGTTCTTTAGGTTTATTTTTTATTTCTTCATTATAACATTTTATACATAATTTTTTATTACATGTTTAGCATAAATATATTTCTTTATATTCTTTAAAACATTTTGCACAATTTTCTTTTAAAAACATATATTGTTTAAATTTATATTCACATTCTTCTATATTATAACAAAAATTTAAATCTTCTAAACTTTGTTCTAAGATTTCTATATCATTATCTTTTGATTCAATAGATTCTACGGATTCTATACTATATATACTAATGCTATCTAATTCCTCGTATTCGTGATATATACTTTCTAGTTCTATTGTGTCTCCTAGATCTTCTTCAATATCATCTAATATATTTATCTTTTCTTGTATTTTAGATATATTATTATTTTTATTTCTGTATGGGCAATTAGGTCTAATGTGATTAGGGTCTCCACATATGAAACATTTACAGTTTGTTACTTTCTTAATATTTTTATTATCTTTAGTTTCTTTATTATTGTTATTATTATCTTTGTTTATTTTAAGTTTTTTATACCATGGACGTTTTCTTTTATAATTATTATATTTGTAATTTTTTTTATATGTCTTACTGGGTCTAATTTTATAACTTTTATATTTTTTATATTTCTTTTTAGTTTTATATTTATTATTGTGGTTTTTATATTTATTAGTTACTATTATTTTATTATCACAACCATATTGAGGTGGTAGGTCTAATTGTTGACAGGTATGATAATATTGTTTTTTAATTTCTTTTCCTTCTTTTAATTTTCTAAATTCTGATTTTAATGTATTATATACTATATTAACTCTAGCTCCTATAGAAGGGTTTGTTTTTGCGTCTTCTTGTTTTTGCCAGTTTTTCCATATTTTTTCACCTATTTTTCCTGGTATTTTTTGTATATATCTGTCTAATAAACTAGAATCTGATGTTCTTCCAGTTTGTGTCCAGTATTCTATATATTTTCTAGTGTAATATGCTATGTATTCTAACCTACATATTTGTAATTGTTCTAGGTTTCTAAGTGCTTCTATTTGTTTTTCTAATATTTGTAAAAGTCTATTTGTCCCTAAAAAGGATTCTTTTATTAAATTCATAAATCTTTCTACATTGAAGTTTTCTTTAAAGCTTAAATATTCATCTTGGATTTTATATGTTAAATACCAATTTGATACACTTCCTCGTAGTGTATTTTCAAAGTATGCCTCACATTCGCTTCTATTTATAAATTCTATTAGGGTGCATGCTCTAAAGCATCATTTTTCCCAAATTTCTATTGTAGTTTCCCAATCTAAAGGGTTTACTTTATCTAAGTTTAATATACTACCATATTGTGTTATATTAGAACTGGTGTCAAATACATATTTACTTCTACTTTTGTTACCTGGTATAGGGTTAGTAATTTAGTATATCTTTCTCTTGTGGCTCCTAAATGTTGGTGTGTTGAGTAATCGGCGTTGGCTGATCTATTATTTGTGACTTGTGTGGTTGAGGATTCAGTTTCCATATCTTCGGCTGGATTTATTTCTTCTAGTGTTTTTATAATTTCTTCTTCTTTTAGAAATTTATCTAATCCTATGTTTATTATTTTTCTTTTATTATCTTCATTAGTTCATGCAGCACAGTATATTGAAATTACGATTTCTTTATTATCTTCATTGCCATATTTTTCGATTAATTGTTCATTTGTTAAATTTTCACAAGCTTCTATAATTATATCGTATATTCTATCTTCTAATATTTCAAATAATTCCTCTACTTGTTCCTCTACTAGTAGTACATTAATTTCCTCTAATAATTCTTTACTCTCGTCTTCTATAGGTTTATATCTACTAAATTTAATACTACTTTGTCCTACGTGATTTTCATATATTTTATTTTTTCCTGGGTTTTTTAGATTAGTTATAGTTAAATTTGGTAATTTCCATTCTATTTCCTCATATATGCTACTATCTATTTTTTGTGCTTCTATCATTTCCACATATTTACTATTAAATGATTTTACTATACAGCCAAATTCAACTTTAAATTTGATTTTATAGTGATTAAATATTTTTCCCATAAATAATGTGTATATTAGAAGGTTATTATATTGTCCTGTCATATTATATCCTCTTGTTCTCATAGCTATTTTTATATGTTTACTAAATTCATTTATATCCATAGAGAAATTAGGTATACAACCTATAAGTGCTGCATTTTTTGCTAAATCTACCTCTGCGCTGGCTATTTGTGTCTGTTTATGATTATTCCATCTATCATCATATATGTAAACTAATACTTTAGTTCCTGCTTCTAACCTTGTTAATCCTACTAGTCCTATAACTATTACTCCTAAATGCATAAATTTTGAATTTATTTTAGCTAATTTTATTGCGGATTCTTTAGTAATTAAGTCTAAAATTACTTCGCTATTAACGACTGCTATTTTTCGTTGACTAATATGATTATATATTTTATTGGTAAATTCTAACATATTCTTTTTATATAATTGTTGTCCCTTAGTTTTTTGAATACCTTTTTCTATATATTTTTTAGTGTCTTCTTCGTTATTATATAAGTTTTCTATCCTATATATTTCTTTATTTTTTTTTGGGGATGTGGATGTCATCTTTTGAGTAAAATAAGTTTAGTTTTGTTTTAGCAGGTTTAGGGTCTGTTTTAAGTTTTTTTAAATTTTCAATTAGTTCGTTGATTTCTGGTGTTTCTTCTTTTTTATATAAAAAGTTGGTTAATTTTTCTAGTGTTTCTTCTTTTTTATATAATAGTTTATTTAGATTTTCTAATTCAAATTTTATATTATGTAGTTTAGTATTTATACTATCTAAAAGTCCTTTTATATAATCTTGATTTTCTTCTAGTTTTTTAATTCTTTCTATTATATTATTAGTACTACTACTCATATAATCCTAGTCTTCCTTTTTCTGCTAATATTCCTAACCTAGTTTCTCTGACACCCCACCTAATTAAATACCGGGCGATCACTCCTTTATTAAATTAAATCAAGGTAAACAGTTGGTTCATTCTCAGCATCACTGTCGACAAAAAAATTTCCAATTTAACACCCTAAATAATTAAGCTAAGTGTCAAAACATTTTTCATACAAACTTCCAAATTTTAATTAAAGAAAAGATTTATTTATACAAAACACGTTTCTACAATATGGAATCACACCACGATGAACTAAAATAAAACCATACATTCGTCAATCGAATGTCAACATAATAAAACTAAACATCATAAACCATCCTGAATAAATCCCGTAAAACAATACTGGAATAACTGAAATATAAAAATCCCAACAATAAATGAAATGATGGAAAGGGCGACACGTGCCCAATAAATGAGAGTAGTAGGAGTGGAGTCAATAACAGAAGCCGTCTACTCAAGTGACCTGCAACTCCCACCTAAGCTGCAGCTCGTTCTTCTCAAAGGATCCTAAGCAAGACGCCCCTGTGGCTGGGCACCTAAAAATAAACATATATATACACAAGAGAGAGAGAGAGAGAAAAAGAAACGGGTCAGGGCCCGAAAGTGTGTTTGATTTTAAAATACGTTAAGCAAGTATTTAAATTGATACAGGCCAATGCAAATCATATTAGTTCGACACTCTCTTGAGAAATTCTCACCTCTCTTCTAATGTGCACGCCTATCGTACTAACCTTCCCAAATAATTTAGTTTATCTTAACCTACTCCTAAGTTTTCAAAACCGAACGATGACAATGTTTTAGAAACGTTACTTTCAATATGTAGCACTCCACTCGTTTTAGCTTCATTAAATTATAAAGTTTCCCAGTGTCTTCTCATACTTTCACAAAACAAGTATTTAATAATTTGAGTCAACAACCATGTTCTACTTATCAAATCACAGTAGGCAGTTTAAAGTTTATAACCTCATATATATATTAACTACTCGTATAATATATATATATAACAGCACCCCAACTAAACTATGGTGCGGGCATACTCTGCTATCCAATCCCCGTATCGCTCACACAAAGGGAAATACAAGTTCGGAATCACTCTCGAACTGTATTAACATATACAAAACAACGTTGAGGCGAAGCATAGATTCCAAGTCCAAGAGGTCAGTACATACCCACACGTCTCTTAGGACCGTCCGACTATCAATCTGATAGCCCGTACCTAGGATCTCTATCTTCTAGGGTATGAATCAATATCCCCCATAAAGCAACATAGGATAAGATCGTCCCAGCGCGGTAACCTCAGGGATAGCAAGTAGCGCGGGTACGTTTTTCACATGAATATAATATATGTACACACAATCATATAAATATACTCATTTCATCATATTAATATAGGTTCCTCTCGTAACCCATAGGCACAACATTTATCCTTAATTTCCCATTATTATGATTACGTATAAGGTTTCGTCTCTAACCTTAATTCGAAGGGTTTTCTCACTCATTACCTAATACTCATGGTTTATATCCTCACAAATCTGAAATTCAGTAAGGGACTTTATTTGATTCCAACGTAACTCTCTTATGTACCTCACCCTTAAGTTATAAATCTATCAACCTAAAGTAAATATCCCATAATTACCATGCTTGTTGAAGATTAAAGGTTCTAACATTTATCCATATACCCTACTGGTCCTCAATATCTCCCAAATCCTTTTATTTAGAATGCCCAAAGGTTATTACACGATAAATTAATTTAAGTAAATAAACAAGAGGAATAGGAGTCTGCCAGGAGGGGTCGATCGATCGAAGCTTGGGGCTCGATCGATCGAACCTTCGATCGATCGAAGCTCTATGCTCGATCGATCGATCAAGCAGGTCTGGGCAAAAATTTTGCAGAAATTGCAGTGACGGGATTGATTAAAGTTCTTCATCAAAACTCATATTTTCCAACACTAATCGGCCCAAAAAGTTTACTGTTAACATACTAACATAATTCCAGATATCTTTAACGTTCAGCATGCGTATATACATCATTAAACATGGTTAAACAACCTAAAATCTCATCTAATAATCAAGAACCCTAAAGTTTTCTTAACTTTTGTTCTAATCAGTTTTCTCCAGAATTTCCTTCTAACATAACATCACAAATTCGTGGGTTAATCATCTACTTCACATATTATTTCCAGAATATGGTTATAACGATTTCTACATGCAAATCCCTATAAAAAATTGGGGTTTTCTTCCATTGATTATACTCCTAATCATTCCTACACTAATATGATTATTGCACCAACGAAAATACGCAAGTTAAACACTTGCCTGGGATTTCAGAGGTCTGCTTTCCCGCTGATATTGGTGTGGTTGCGTTCTCCTCCTCGCGATCTACGCGTTGGTGGTGACGGCGGTGAAATCGGTGGTGTTTTGGGCCTTGAATCACCTTGAGAGCTCTCTCCTCTCTTCTCCAATGGCCGTTCTAGGGTTTTGAATGTTCTAACCCTAAAAGGCTGACTTAAATGGCTGCTAAGGATGGCTGAAATTCGTGGGTTTAATTACCCTATTTTGTAAAATGACCAAAATGCTCTCCCGGGTCACTAATTAAGCCTAAAAACATCCCGAGACCCAAACTAAACCCCCGGGTACACTTTTCTGACTATCTCGACTCTTTCGGACGCGTTGGCGCACTCAAAACGACCATACGGACAACTTATAAAATATTCCCTTTTTAATTAACATAATTAGTCCCGACGTGACACGGGCACGTCCCGACTTAAATTTCCGAAATAGTCATTTAATTCACCTATGACATTAAATATAACCAATATAATATATTACTATGCTCATTAGTAATATTCAACAAGTTTCCCATAATTACTAACTCTAGACACGTTAATAATTATAACATAATTAATTTCTGGATTTTTATTAAATAAATCATCACATTAAATTTAATAAATCCCCAAATTAAATATAGCATAAAAGTACGGGGTATTACATACTTCCCCCCTAATAACGGAATTTCCTCCCGAAATTCGAAAAATAAGGCATACCTGGTAAAAACAACTCTGGATATCTCTCGCGCATATCTGCCTCACGCTCCCAAGTGGATTCCTCCACATTATGATGCTCCCACTGGACTCGCACAAGTGGAACTACTTTCGACCTCAATCTCCTCTCACTATAGTCTAGAATAGCCACTGGTCTCTCCTCGTAAGAGCTATCAGACTGTAAGTCTATCTCGTCTATCGCAATGTGAGTATGGGCCATATCATCCCGAAGATATCGTCTCAACGACGAGATGTGGAATATATCGTGGATGCGATGTAAATGTTCTGGCAATCCCAACCTGTATGCTACTGGCCCAATTCTCTCGATGATGGGAAATGGTCCTACGTACCTCGGAGCCAGCTTCCCCTTCTTCCCGAACCTCATCACTCCTTTCATAGGAGATACTCGCAACAACACTTGATCTCCCACATTAAACTCACGGAAGAACCGTTTCGCATCGGCATAGCTCTTCTGCCTGTCTTGGGCTACCCGAATACGACTCCTGATTATCTCAATCCTCGCGGAGGTCTCCTGGATCACTTCTGGTCCTAATGACTTGTTGTCCCCTACCTCGAGCCAACAGGTTGGAGAACGACAAGGCCTGCCGTACAAAGCCTCAAATGGAGCCATGCCAATCGTAAACTGATAGGAGTTATTATAAGAAAACTCTACCAGTGGAAGGTGTGGTTCCCAACCTCCTCCGAAATCGAGAACACACATGCGTAGCATATCTTCCAACATCTGATTAGTACGCTCTGTCTGTCCATCTGTCTGTGGGTGGTAGGCTGAACTCAGTCTCAACTCTGTACCCATAGCCTCCTGAAAGTTTTCCCAGAAACGTGACACAAAAATCTTGTCTCTATCTGACACAATATTCAGGGGCACCCCGTGTAATCTGACAATCTCAGCGACGAACAACTGGGCATACTGACTCGTGGTATAATCTGTCCTTACTGGCAGAAAATGAGCCACCTTGGTCAGTCGGTCTACAATCACCCAAATAGAATCGTGGCCCCGCTGTGATGTAGGCAACCATGTAATAAAATCCATGGAAATACTTTCCCACTTCCACGCGGGTATTTCCAACGGCTGAAGTAATCCCGACGATTTCTGATGGTCCACCTTCACCAGCTGGCAAGTAGAACACTTGGACACAAATTCAGCGATGTCCCTCTTCATCCCACTCCACCAGTACTGTCGTCTCATGTCCTGGTACATCTTATCGCCTCCCGGATGTACTGCAAATCGGGACCCATGAGAATGAGTCATCACTTCATGACATATCTCCGCTCCTTCTGGAACCACCAATCTCCCATTAAACCGTAACCCACCATCCAAACTAACAGAATAGGACTCAGCACCCTCGGCTAGAAGTCGTACGATCTGCTCCTGACAAAACGGGTCTGTGGTCTGTGCCTGTATCACCCTCGTAACAATTTCGGGTGTGACTGACATGACGGATATGAACGAACGGGCTAATGCGTCTTGGTGACCCAACTCCTTCCACTTTGCTTTCCAAACGTCGGCTACATCGTCTACCGGTCTACGGCTCAACGCATCAGCAACTATGTTGGCCTTCCCCGGATGGTACTGTATGTCGAACTGGTAATCTTTCACAAACTCTAACCACCTGCGCTGACGCATATTCAGCTCTCGCTGAGTGAACAAGTACTGCAGTGACTTATGGTCTGTGAACAAACAGAATTTCTCGCCCAATAAATAGTGCCTCCAAATTCTCAATGCAAAGACGACCGTAGCTAACTCCAGGTCGTGGGTGGGGTAATTCTTCTCATGCGGCTTAAGCTTGCGGGAAGCAAAAGCTATAGCCTTCTCCTCCTGCTGAAGTACTCCCCCAAGTCCTCGTAAGGATGCATCTGTGTAAACCAGGTACTCTACACCCGGCTTTGGTAAAGCAAGGACTGGTGCCGAAGTAAGCTTGTCTTTTAGCTCGTCGAAAGCTAATTGACAAGCATCATCCCAAACATACGGTACCCCTTTGCGAGTCAAATTCGTCAACGGACCTGCTATCTTGGAGAATCCCCGAATAAATCTCCTGTAGTATCCGGCTAACCCCAAGAAACTACGTACCTCTGTCGGTGTCGTGGGCTGTCCCCACTCCCTCACCGCTGACACTTTGCTCGGGTCAACTGCTATCCCTTGCTCAGAAACAACATGGCCCAAGAATTGTACCTCTCGCAACCAGAATCCACACTTCTCGTACTTAGCATACAACTGATGCTCTCGTAGAGTCTGAAGAACCTGCCTCAAGTGTTCGACATGCTCTTCCTCGGAGTGTGAATATATCAAAATATCATCTATGAAGACGATGACGAACTGATCCAAGAACTCTCTGAATACTCGGTTCATCAAGTCCATGAAAACGGCTGGGGCATTTGTGAGTCCGAACGGCATCACTCTGAATTCATAGGACCCATACCTCGACAAGAAGGCAGTCTTTGAAACATCCTGCTCTCTAATTCGTAACTGATGGTATACCGACCTAAGATCTATCTTCGAAAAGAAAGTTGCTCCCCTCAACTGGTCGAACAGATCATCGATTCGAGGCAACGGATACTTATTCCGTATCGTGACCTTGTTCAACTCCCGGTAGTCCACGCACAATCTCAGTGAACCATCTCTCTTCTTTACAAATAAGACTGGAGCGCCCCAAGGTGAGGTACTCCTACGAATGAAGCCCTGTCCTAATAGCTGCTCAATCTGATCTCGTAGCTCTCGCATCTCTGCCGGAGCCATACGGTACGGTGCGCGTGCTATAGGTCTCGTATCTGGCAATAAATCTATAACAAAGTCTATCTCACGACTGGGCGGTAGGCCTGGTATATCCTAAAACACATCGGAATACTCCCTAACAACTGGGATCGAATCCAAAGGAATCACAACCTCCTTAGAGGTATCCTCCTCAATGTAATATAAATGAGCGGTCGAACCTCCCTCTGGGCGAGGCATCGCTACTACAAACATCTCTTGCCCCGGAATGGCAAAAACAATGCTCCCACCGAAGCAATCAATCATGGCTCTATAAGATGCGAGCCAATCCATACCAATAATCACATCATACTCGTGCATGTCTAAGACTAGCATGTCTGCAGGCAATACCAAGCTACCAATCTCTACCCCTACTCCCCGTATCAAAAAAAACTTTACCCATAGTACCATGGATATGAAACATACCCTCAATCGCGGGTGGTGCCTGTGGAGCTGCTGCCTGGTGGACGTTATAGACACGTCCATACTGCAATTGCCCCTGCTGCACTGGAGCTGCTGGAATGGCTGGTAGGGCTGGCACCTGGGCCGGAGCTGGAAGGGCAGGTGGGAAGAGTGGTCTCTGCGGCTCATTACGGGCTCCTTGCTGATGTGGGGCCCTATCGCCCTCTAGGCAATCCTGACGCTTATGGCCGTGCTTGCCGCACACAAAACACCGGCCTCTGAAATTACCTCCCCACTGTCCCTGCTGACCACGGCCCTGCTGGCCGTTACCTCCACGCCATTGGCCCTGTTGGCCCTGATGTGCACGCTGTTGGCCTTGCTGGCCCTGCTGCTGTCCCTGCGGTCGGTGTTGATCCTGCTGGCCCTGCTGATTAGGCTGACCCTGATGGCCCTGCCTGTATCCCCCGAATCCCTGCCTAGAATCACCTGAACGTAATCGCTTAGCAGGGTCCCCCTGATGGGAACTCTGCTCGTGCTGACGAGTCTGTCCATGAGTTGGTGCCCCACCGGTATTATTACCCCCGATCCTGCCCTACTGGCTGGACTCTCCTGCTCTCTTGCTTCCCTGAAGATGGAAGCGGTGATCCTGGCAATGTAGTAACGCTGCATTGAGTACATCAGTGAAAGTACTCAGGGATAGATTTCCAATAAGGTGCTGACGGATCCTCCAAGCTAACCCATCGATGAACAGCAAAATCTTCTTGCCCTCAGTGGGTGCCTCATCCGGCACAATGTTGAGAAGTCTCGTGAACTCCTCCTCATACTCTACTACAGTAAGATTATCTTGCTTCAGATTTAGTAGTTTCTGCCTCATCTCCGTCTGCACTGCAGGTGGAAAGTACTTGCGGTCAAATCGCTCCCAGAACATCTGAATAGGGATCGTGTCCCTCTCCTCCAAAGTAGTAGTGGACTCCCACCACTGCAAGGCGGCTCCCACTAACTTAAAAGAAGCCAATAACTGCTTTTGTACTTCGGTGCACTCATACATGAGAAGATGCCGCTGGATGTCTTTCTTCCATTGGCTAACCGTGACAATGTCGGAGCTACCGGAGAACTCATGGGGATGTGCTTTCTGAAAAGCATCCCGAACCCTCTCCCATGCAGATGGAAGCTGTGCTGGTACTGGCGCCACTGCCTGGACCTGGGGTGGAGCCCGCTGAATCACCGCTATCGCGGCATTCACCGCCTGAGCAACTATGGCGGCCACTTCATTAGCATTCATTGTGCCTGGTGCCGGAGCTGCTGGTTGCTCGGCCTGGGCACGCCTATCTTTCGGAGCACGCCTCGGAGGCATCTGAAACGTGAACAAAATTTATCAGTCTACAGTTATCATCGAATCTCAATTAACTGAAGATTTAAACGTAAAAGCAGGAATACAACAAATCCTAAAAATAGGGCTCTATAGCAAAAACGTTAAGCTGAAAGCGAAATAAGCCGTACAGATCCTATGGACACTAGAACCTGATGCTCTGATACCACCTGTGACACCCCGCCTAATTAAATACTGGGCGATCACTCCTTTATTAAATTAAATCAAGGTAAACAGTTGGTTCATTCTCAGCATCATTGTCGATAAAATTTTTTCCAATTTAACACCCTAAATAATTAAGCTAAGTGTCAAAACATTTTTCATACAAACTTCCAAATTTTAATTAAAGAAAAGATTTATTTATACAAAACACGTTTCTACAATATGGAATCACACCACGATGAACTAAAATAAAACCATACATTCGTCAATCGAATGTCAACATAATAAAACTAAACATCATAAACCATCCTGAATAAATCCCGTAAAACAATACTGGAATAACTGAAATATAAAAATCCCAACAATAAATGAAATGATGGAAAGGGCGACACGTGCCCAATAAATGAGAGTAGTAGGAGTGGAGTCAATAACAGAAGCCGTCTACTCAAGTGACCTGCAACTCCCACCTAAGCTGCAGCTCGTTCTTCTCAAAGGATCCTAAGCAAGACGCCCCTGTGGCTGGGCACCTGAAAATATACATATATATACACAAGAGAGAGAGAGAGAGAAAAAGAAACGGGTCAGGGCCCGAAAGTGTGTTTGATTTTAAAATACGTTAAGCAAGTATTTAAATTGATACAGGCCAATGCAAATCATATTAGTTCGACACTCTCTTGAGAAATTCTCACCTCTCTTCTAATGTGCACGCCTATCGTACTAACCTTCCCAAATAATTTAGTTTATCTTAACTTACTCCTAAGTTTTCAAAACCGAACGATGACAATGTTTTAAAAAGGTTACTTTCAATATGTAGCACTCCTCTCGTTTTAGCTTCATTAAATTATAAAGTTTCCCAGTGTCTTCTCATACTTTCACAAAACAAGTATTTAATAATTTGAGTCAACAACCATGTTCTACTTATCAAATCACAGTAGGCAGTTAAAAGTTTATAACCTCATATATATATTAACTACTCGTATAATATATATATATATATAACAGCACCTCAACTAAACTATGGTGCGGGCATACTCTGCTATCCAATCCCCGTATCGATCACACAAAGGGAAATACAAGTTCGGAATCACTCTCGAACTGTATTAACATATACAAAACAACGTTGAGGCGAAGCATAGATTCCAAGTCCAAGAGGTCAGTACATACCCACACGTCTCTTAGGACCGTTCGACTATGAACCTGATAGCCCGTACCTAGGATCTCTATCTTCTAGGGTACGAATCAATAACCCCCATAAAGCAACACAGGATAAGATCGTCCCAGCGCGGTAACCTCAGGGATAGCAAGTAGCGCGGGTACATTTTTCACATGAATATAATATATGTACACACAATCATATAAATATACTCATTTCATCATATTAATATAGGTTCCTCTCGTAACCCATAGGCACAACATTTATCCTTAATTTCCCATTATTATGATTACGTATAAGGTTTCGTCTCTAACCTTAATTCGAAGGGTTTTCTCACTCATTACCTAATACTCATGGTTTATATCCTCACAAATCTGAAATTCAGTAAGGGACTTTATTTGATTCCAACGTAACTCTCTTACGTACCTCACCCTTAAGTTATAAATCTATCAACCTAAAGTAAATATCCCATAATTACCATGCTTGTTGAAGATTAAAGGTTCTAACATTTATCCATATACCCTACTGGTCCTCAATATCTCCCAAATCCTTTTATTTAGAATGCCCAAAGGTTATTACACGATAAATTAATTTAAGTAAATAAACAAGAGGAATAGGAGTCTTCCAGGAGGGGTCGATCGATCGAAGCTTGGGGCTCGATCGATCGAACCTTCGATCGATCGAAGCTCTATGCTCGATCGATCGATCAAGCAGGTCTGGGCAAAAATTCTACAGAAATTGCAGTGGCGGGATTGATTAAAGTTCTTCATCAAAACTCATATTTTCCAACACTAATCGGCCCAAAAAGTTTACTGTTAACATACTAACATAATTCTAGATATCTTTAACGTTCAGCATGCGTATATACATCATTAAACATGGTTAAACAACCTAAAATCTCATCTAATAATCAAGAACCCTAAAGTTTTCTTAACTTTTGTTCTAATCAGTTTTCTCCAGAATTTCCTTCTAACATAACATCACAAATTCGTGGGTTAATCATCTACTTCACATATTATTTCCAGAATATGGTTATAACGATTTCTACATGCAAATCCCTATAAAAAATTGGGGTTTTCTTCCATTGATTATACTCCTAATCATTCCTACACTAATATGATTATTGCACCAACGAAAATATGTAAGTTAAACACTTGCCTGGGATTTCAGAGGTCTGCTTTCCCGCTGATATTGGTGTGGTTGCGTTCTCCTCCTCGCGATCTACGCGTTGGTGGTGACGGCGGTGAAATCGGTGGTGTTTTGGGCCTTGAATCACCTTGAGAGCTCTCTCCTCTCTTCTCCAATGGCCGTTCTAGGGTTCTGAATGTTCTAACCCTAAAATGCTGACTTAAATGGCTGCTAAGGATGGCTGAAATTCGTGGGTTTAATTACCCTATTTTGTAAAATGACCAAAATGCCCTCCCGGGTCACTAATTAAGCCTAAAAACATCCCGAGACCCAAACTAAACCCCCGGGTACACTTTTCTGACTATCTCGACCCTTTCGGACGCGTTGGCGCACTCAAAACGACCATACGGACAACTTATAAAATATTCCCTTTTTAATTAACATAATTAGTCCCGACGTGACACGGGCACGTCCTGACTTAAATTTCCGAAATAGTCATTTAATTCACCTATGACATTCAATATAACCAATATAATATATTACTATGCTCATTAGTAATATTCAACAAGTTTCCCATAATTACTAACTCTAGTCACGTTAATAATTATAACATAATTAATTTCCGGATTTTTATTAAATAAATCATCACATTAAATTTAATAAATCCCCAAATTAAATATAGCATAAAAGTACGGGGTATTACAGTTTCGTAAGCCAATATTTCTTTTTCTTGTTTATATATAAAGTTTTTATTGTCTTCTATTATGTTATCGTCTCTTGGGCTTTTTAGTATTTTTAGAAATTTATAAGTAATATCTATTAATTTTCTTCTAAATATTATGGAATTTTTAATTCTTCATTTTTCAATTATCATAAATTATTAAAATCTTCCTTTTTCACTTAAAACTTCTAATTCTAACTTATATTGGTAAATTTTTTTGTTTGCTATTTTAATTATCCACTTATTGATAGTTGCGTTTATATGATCCTTCTTTTTTATATTTTCTTTTCTTCTTATTATAGCGTTATCTAAGATTATATATTCCTTACGTAATTGGTCTTTTAAATATTCTTTTTCGGTTATCATTAATTAACCTAAACGTCCTTTTTCTCCTAAGATTTCTATTTCTAACTTATATTGATTAATTTTTTCTTTTATATTTATAATTATCCAATAAATAACAAGAAATTTTGAAAAATCTTTTTGGTTTTTAAATAGTATTGCTCTATTAGTATAAAAATCTAAATTTTTATATTCTGCACGTTATCTAGATCTTAACCATGCCTTTTTTCTAAGCATATAAAGTTTATATTTTTTATGAGTTTTAAACTTATGATTTGTAATTTCACTCTTTTCGTTAAACAATATGTCTTATTATATAAAGATATATGATTAAAGCAGCTCTGATACCATTATTTCTTATGGATGAACAACGACATGAACAGTAAGAGTGAACAGTAAGAATACATGTAATGATATCTAGTATGTGGTTAAAGTAGAAATGTAAGATAGTTATGTATGAAAACACTTAGTTGAATTGAATTAATAAGGGACTTTTTCACGTTGAATCTAAATGGATATATATATGTTTATAATATCATTTTATGTATCATAAGGTTAATACGTGGGAATAATTTGGGCTATAAAGAATGGATACATGTGGTTAATCTAGTTAGCGTGGGAACTATAACTAGGATGTCCTAGAGGTACGGTAGGAGTGCACACTAGATGAGAGGTGAGGATTCTCAAGAGAGTGTCGCATACTAACATGGTTGTGATATTAGACGGTAAGCATTTTAAATACCTGCTAAACTAATTTAAACTATTTTACACTTGGGCTCTGACCCGTTTTCTGTCATTTCTTTCTCTCTTGTGTATATATGTATGTATTACAGGTGCCCAGCCACAAGGGCGTCATGCGTAGGTTCTTTGGATTGAACGTGCTGCAGCTTATGTGAGAGTTGCAGGCCCTTGCTTTAGACGACTTCATCATTGAATCAGTTACTACTTTAGAGATCATAGTTAGGGCATGTGTCGCCCGATTTCCTATTCCGTTTAGATCTTGTCAAGGATTTATGTTCATTTATATTTTCGGTATTCAATGCTCCTTGGGAGTTAACTCTTGTCAAAATGATTTCATTTATGGTTCTTATACTTGCTTTGGATTATATAGATGGTTTAATTCTTGTGTGTAAATTTCCATCCTTAGTATTTATGTGATTCTTAACTGTTGGGTATTAAAATGGTTTATATTGGTACTTAAGAAAGGAAAAATGAGACTTTAAATTGTTTTGACACTTAGCTTAATTATTTAGGGTGTTTTTATTGGTAATAATTATTTTATGACAGTGATGTTGAGAATGAACCAACCGTTCACCTTGATGTTAATTTAATAAAGGAATAATCACCCGGTATTTAATTAGGCGGGGTGTTACACCAAGTGCCAACAGTGTTCGTAGATCTGATGAATAGGGCGTTTTGACCATTTTCAGATCAATTCATTACTGTGATTATTGGCAGCATCCTAATATATTCCTTATTGATGGATGAGCATGTAGAGTATTTACAATTGGTTTTATAGACACTGCGGGAACATAAGTTGTACACAAAATTCTCCAAGTGTGGGTTTTGCTTTAATAAGTACAATTTTTGGGCCATACTTCATCAGCAGCTGGAATTTAAATGGATCCTAAAAAAGTTTCTGCAATTGTAGATTGGGACAACCCACGACAGCTATAGAAGTTAGGAGTTTTTTGGGTTTTGTGGGGTATTACAGGAGGTTCATTAAGATTTGTCGAAGATAGTCGGGCCATTAACTCACCTCGCCTATAAGGGAGTATCGTTTGTTTGGAGTGTTCACTGCTTGAGAGCTTTTGAGGAGCTCAAGGAGAAGCTCACTACCACACCGGTACTTGTGTTACCACAAATCGACATGGAGTATTTAGTATGTTAAATAAAATATCATTAGTCATTTATTAATTTACTTTAATTATAATTAGTGATCATTTTTTATATAATATTGCTTTTGATGAAAGCAAACAAATATCTATTTATTATCAATATTAATACTATTTATTAATTTATCAATATAAATATTATTTATTAATGTCATTTGACTAATTATATTCTCATTCTTAATAACTTCTATGCGGATGTTTTATATAAAACCATTTATCATTTTTTTTACCACAATCTATAAATTTCAAGTTATAACAAATCAGTATAATATCATGAATTGTGTGTCTTTTATACTATATATATAATAATGCTCTTGTGCGGCCTGGACTTGTGTCGCCTAAAGATGTACCTAGAAATTATCGCCTAAATTATAGGTGCACTCTCCCTCTTTTCTGGGCTCACCGCCAGGTGACACATGTCCGATCCGCATTCTTAAAATGCGGACTAGTCCGCACAAGAGCAGGACTGTATATATATATATATATATATATATACACACACACGATATAGTTAGTTAGACAATTTATCTAGGTAGACTACATGCCTGTAGCATTTCGATTTGATAGCTCCTGCAAATATTTGAACTCGGTCACTCTTTTACTCCTGCCAACATGTGATGTAAGTTGACACAATTTTCTTTTGATAAAGACAGGTAACATCATTCTATATTCATATTTATATTATATAGCATGTTGTCTTATCCGTTTTTTTTACTATAATCATTTTTGGCAATTTTTCTCTGAACGAACTTCTATCTAGTTGATAGCTTGAATTTTTTTTGGGTAGCCAACCACACATGTCAGCTGCTTTGGCAGTTGAAGAGGTTATTGTCCCATCCTTCTCTCTCTCTCTCTCTCTCTCTCTCTATCTATCTATCTATCTCTCTCTCTATATATATATATACTATTATATTACTATATACATATATACTCTGTTTATATATTACTCGCATTTTTTTTACCTGACTACTGTTGGCCAGATTTTTTTTGTAAAGAATTTGTTTATTATCTATATTTAAATATTAGTTACGTTTTATTTATATTGTATTTTATTATATTTTTTTGTTTTGTTACATATTAAATGTTCACGTTATATATATATACCTATACTTTATATTTTTTTAAATATTTATTTGTGACAAACTTTGTCCAAATCTACACATATCTCTATGAGATCACATCTACTTTTGGCCACTTTCTTTGGTCAAATTCACATATGTCACTATTGTCTATTGATGGTACTCAATTGACTAGTGATGGCCTTTGCAGATTTCTGTAATATCATATCTATGTGGATTCACTTCTTTGCACAAGAAAAGATTGTATCTTAAGTTTATGTGTTTACTTAAATATACATACATTTTATATTTTAACTTATATAAGATTCGTTTTTTTGTTGAACATTTTTTTAATTGTTTGTTTTATCGTTTTTATTATATACGAATGATATTTTTTATAAAATTAAAAAAATAATTTTTTTTATCTCGCAAATAATTTTTTATAACACTTCGGTAAAAAATGTAGGACGTAGGCCGTATTTGACCGAACCACAATTAAAATCGGTGCTATTTATTTTTCAGCTATTTATTTACTTGTGTGTGTGGTTGTTTTAATTATCTCTTCAAATCAGCAACTTTATAGTTAAGTAGATTTTTTTTGTTAACATAACTCCGGAAAAATAAGCCTTTAAATAAAAATGAAATTCGAATTTATGGTACACATATGAATTTCTTAAGCCATATATGATATCTATTGGAAACTATAATCTGTAGACTTTGGCTGTTTAAAAATATTGATTTATTTCTCACCTTTTTAAGACTTGTAATCTGGCTTATCTTAATTTTTAATCTTGATTCTTAACATTAAACATATTGGCTGGAATTAATTTATTTAAACATAAAAATTTGCAAAACTCAACTCACCCCTCCTCTTGAGTTATTTCTGGGCAACAAGTGGTACTAGAGCTTAACTCTAATTTATTTTCTTTGATTTAAACATCTTTAGAGTTCACGACTTATGACAAGCTTTGTTGTTTCTTCCCTTGGTGAAGGTCAGTCTATAAATAGACCTCCTCCATTTTCTAGTAATAATTATAGTTATTGAAAAAATAGAATGAAGAACTTTGTTAAATCAAATGACTATCTTGTTTGGAGAGTTATTATAAATGGACCAAATATTCCCATGAAAGTTGTAAATAATGTAAATGTTCCTAAAAATGAAAATGAGTGGAATGATGCTGATATTAAAAAAAATTCAAGTAAATGCTAAGGCTGTGAATATTTTGCATTGTGCTCTTAATGTGAATGAATATAACAGAATATGCTGCTGTGAATTTGCTAAAGAAATTTGGGATAGACTTGAAATTACTTATGAAGGAACTAGTCAAGTAAAAGAGGATAAAATAAGCATGCTTTTTCATAGCTATGAGATTTTAAAATGAAACCTGGCGAAACCATCTCTGAAATGTTTACTAGATTTATAAATATTATAAATGGTTTAAAATCTCTTGGTAAAATCTATACTCACTCTGAATTAGTGAGTAAGATTCTCAAGTCATTACCATCTACCTATATGACAAAGAAGCTAGCAATCAAAGAAGTTACTTGAATTAGTGAGTAAGATTCTCAGGTTAAATGACTATGTTGTTTGGAGAGTTATTATAAATGGACCAAATATTTCCATGAAAGTTGTAAATAATGTAAATGTTCCTAAAGATGAAAAACAGTGGAATGATGTTGATATTAAAAAAAATTCAAGTAAATGCTAAGGCTGTGAATATTTTGCGTTGTGCTCTTGATGTAAATGAATATAACTGAATATGTTGCCGTGAATCTGCTAAAGAATTTTGGGATAGACTTCAAATTACTTATGAATGAACTAGTCAAGTAAAAGAGGATAAAATAAGCATGCTTATTCATAGCTATAAGCTTTTTAAAATGAAACCTGGTGAAACCATCTCTGAAATGTTTACTAGATTTATAAATATTATAAATGGTTTAATATCTCTTGGTAAAATCTATACTCACTCTGAATTAGTGAGTAAGATTCTCATGTCATTACCATCTGCCTATATGACAAAGAAGCTAGCAATCAAAGAAGCAATACGAGAATGAGCCATTTCTCTTGATGAATTGCAGGGTTCCTTAATTACTCATGAAATTGAACTCAAAGAACTTGCTGAAGATGAGAAGCCCAAAGTAAACAAAACTATTGCTTTCAAATCCATTGAGGAAGAAGAAGAAAGTGAACAACCTGATGATGATGATGAAGATGGTGACATATCACTCCTCACCGGAAAATTCAAAAAATTTCTTGCCAAAAAGAAGGGACAATCTGGAAAAATGACGAAATTATTTTCAAAGAAGGCATATGAAGGAAAATAATCTTCCAAGTTTGAGCCAAGATGCTACAATTTTAAAGCGTTAGGTCATATTAGACCTAACTATCCAAAAGCCAAAGATGGGAAGAATGAGAGAAAAGTGAAAAAAAATGAAAAGTACAAAAAAGGCCATGAAGGCTACAACCTGGAGTGATTCGGATGATAGTTGCAATGATGAAGATGTAAGTGATGAAGAAGTTGCAAATGTTTGCCTTATAGTAAATGATGATGAGGTATCTTTTAATTTTAATTCTGATAGTGAATATGAAACTTCTAATAATCATGATGAACTTCAAAATGCTTTAGATGAACTTTATTATAACTTTGATAAACTTAGGACTAAATACATTAATCTTAAAATGAATCATTCTTCTTTATCACATAAATATGATTCCCACTCTAAAAATATAGATGTAATAAAATCTGAAATTCAGTCTTTAAAATTAAAAATTGAAAAAATTAGAGTTAAAAATTCACCAAGTCATTATCTTATTTTTGAAAATGAAAAATTAAAACTTGAAGTTGAAGATTTAACTTGGTGCCTTGAAAAGTTTGTGAAATGAAAGAAAAACTTATATATGCTACTTGGAAGCTAAAGGTGGATGTATAATAGGGCTGGGATTGGTTATAATGAATATGAAAATGAGAAAAGTTTTGAAAATTATTCTAATAATGTAGGAAACTATTTATGTACATATTGTGGAAGACACACCCATTTTTCAGATTCTTGTAAATATAGATTTTCTACTAAAGTTGCATGGATCCCCTAGGGGACTCCTATCTTTGCTAACCCCTATGGACCCAACTCATTTTGGGTAGCAAAAGAAAAGTTATTTAAATAACTATTGTAGGTCTGTTTAAGAGATCTCTCCCATAAGACCAAGTGATTCTTAGACAACGGATATTCAAGACACGTGACGGGTGACAAAAGCAAGTTTTCCAGCTTGGTAGCAAATGATGGAGGACTAGTTACATTCGGAGACAACTCCAAAGGCAAAATCATCGGGATAGGTAAAGTCGGTAAGGAACTTTCCCCTTGCATTGAAAACGTTCTTTTAGTTGATGGTCTTAAACATAACCTAAGTAGTATTAGCCAATTGTGTGATAAAGGTTATGAAGTTACATTTAAAGAATATTTTTGTTTAATAAAAAATGTTAAGGATAATAGTGTTTTATTTGTTGCTTTTAGACATGAAAATGTTTATACTCGTGATTTTGATAATTTATCTCAACAAAATGTAAAGTGTTTAGTGATGAGGCAATATTTTATATTAATTTATACCTAAATCTAAGTGTTGTTATTCCCAGTTTATCATAAATAAAGAGCTTTTAGAGTTATTTTTGCTATTTTATAGAAAAATATAAATTTCAGAATAAATGGGGTTAATAATACAATTTTGAGAACTTCACGCTCACATATTATATTCATTCCTAATCTCTTGAGCAAGGTTGTTTTGGGTATTAACAGGATTAAAAGGCAAGTGGCGATGACGGGACATTATTCGGGTATGAAACGGGCACTTACGCAACTTCAGGGGCTAAATTGTAAATTTAAATGGCTGATTTCGGACTCGGACCAACCATGAAAATTGAAGGACTTGAATCAAGAGACGCATGGGTTCAAATAGCGTGACAATCGGAGTTGAAACGAAGAAGTTATGGTCGTGCAAAGTTCGAATTCAAAAGAAAGTCAAAGTCAAAGCCTTGGTTCAACGCCCGAAGTCAACCTCGAGACCCGGACATTATTGGAATATTGTTGATCTTGAAATATGGGTCACTTTGATTTTTGCGGTGCGTCGATTGGAGGTCGTACGTGAAAGTTATGGTGATTTGGGCTATTGTGCAAATTATGAAATTTGGGTTTTAATATGTTGTTAAATATAATTAGGTGTAGTTTTGTATCAAAATGAGCTGTTGGGTGAGCTCTTCGAGAGAAGGATAAATGGGCGTGAGGTTAGGTGTTCAAACCCTGCCTCCCCAATTTATTTTTTGGCGAAAATCTCTAAACTCTCCCCCCCCCCCCCCCCCCCCCACTTGCCAACTAAACTCAACACTCCCACCTTCACATTTTTCTTCCTTTTCCAATCTACCCCCTCCCCCCACCTGCCCATTACCAAAACCCCACCAACCTATGTTTTGCTCCATACGAAAATGCCTTTCCCCTATACCTGTTTAACCCTCACTTTGTCATATTTTGTTGGTTTCTTTTTTGGTATAAATTATGGGCAATGTAGAGACTTTGGGAGACACTTTTGGATTGAAAAAAAAAGACACACTTTGAGAGATAAAAAAAATATGTGTAGAGAGTATTTTTGAGGCATACTTTGGAGGAGCATATTGTGTATTGCAATTCAAGTCTTGGACCCGAAATTTTGTAAGTTGACATTTATTAATGAAAATTATTTTTTCATCTTGCAATATTTGGGTGTCAAATATGATGTGTGAGTAGTTTAATTACTAGGATTTAGGTGATGTTTGTCATGACTATTTAAATTATGCATGTTAATTGAATTTCGTACATATTCCGACGTGTTTAAACTTGAAATAAAAAATTCGGTATTCACTTAAAAATACACTCTCGTGTATTTTTAAAACTCAAGAATTAATTATAAATTCATGCTTTAAAAAATTTAAAGTTGTCATTTTTTATGGATTATGCTTGCACTTAGATGTTTTGATACCTCATGCTTAAATACACATTAAAAATTTAAAACATGATAATTTCGAGGATATAGGGATTTATGGTGTCTAATTCAAGAGACGTTAAAATATTTTGAATGCATGTAATGTCATATTCTTCGAAATGTACGCGACGAGAGTCGGAATATTTTATATTATAAATTCGAAATTACGAAATTAAATTGATATGTTAATTTAATTAGGATTGACAAATGGAACCGAAGTCCTAGTTTCTTCCACATTTAATATTATCTCTTGTACTTGTTCGTTTATTCCGTTTTTATTTTTATTTTAGAAACTTAATCACTTTTATACACTCATATGTCTAGTTGGACAGTCAATATTTATAAATTTAATTTTATAAATTTAGTCCCTATGGTATAATAACATTTATTTGTGTGGTCCATTTAGACTTAGGAGTACACAAAACATATAATTTCATTTGTTTTAGTTAAAGAGGTATTTATATTTATACCCTTAGTCGTACTCATTTAAAACTTATTCTAAAAATAAACACATAACCTCACCTCCATCCATCGGAATCCTCGTCGGAGACCGCTGGAATTCTCGCCGGATTGTTTCTCTCTCCTCGTTTTACTCGTCCTTCATCTATTTCTTTCATTTTTTTGGTTCGCGCAAATGACACCATTGCCAGCGCCGAAAAGGGAGGTTTTTCACCAGAAAAAATATAGTGTTCACCGAAAAAAATGGAGATTTTAGTGGAGTAGTAAATTTATCGGTTTTGATTTTTTTATCAAAAAATGTCAAATATAGGCGTCGTTGGATAGATCTGGACGAGTAGATTTCAAATATATAAATTTTGTGAATTTTCGAGTTGTAGATTTGAAGTTATGAACTTTTAAAAATTTGATTTTTTTTTGTATGAATTGTCAAATGTATATTAGTCATTTTTCATGGTGTTTTTAGTACAAAGAGTAAACTAATAAAATTATGTGGAGTGTTATATTTTTATATACTTTGAGTTAGATTGGATGGACCTTTCTCCAAAACCCTCTATAAAATAAGGAAAATTCTATTTGTAGAGAGGATTCGTACAGAATCACCTGTATAGACTGACGCGTCGTGTCTATATTGATCCGTGTCTTAAGTGGACCCAAGACACGAACCAATATAAACATGACACGCCAGTCTCTACGGAGGATTCTGTACGAATCCTCTATATTTAGAACTACTCATAAAATAATAGAGTAACGCTACATGTACTCTCATTTGGTACCCTCTAATAAGACATGTCAACAAAAGATTGTACTTAGCGCTCACAATTTTTGACACGATAAACCATTTACGATAATAACCCGAAATGATCCGAATATAACACGATGTGCTTGTATAGATTTAAAAGTACCAAAAACTTATACTCAAATCAAAATCAATACGACTCGAAAATTACACGACTAACTGAAATTCCCACCCGTAATTGTACTTGTTGACCTAGCGAGATCCAGAACAACATATACAATCTCTTATTGCCTTGTTTTATTGTCTTACATACACACTTTCTTACCCATTTTTCATACCGCTTAATAAGACAAAACAATAGAGGGTTGTACTTACGGTCCTGGCGAGAGCCACAATACTAAGGTATAAGCACTTACCGCATTGGGTATGAGATATGTGTAACAAAGTGGGTACACATATCTTTATCCTAGAGAGTAATACATACAAGAGCTTTGTGCTCCGGGTCCTACGACGACGAAGACCGATCAACTTTTTCTTCTTCTTCCTCAATTAATATGACGTTCCTACTCAGCAAGACAAGTTTATGTCAAGTGGGACCACATTCACAGGTATTTATGATCAATCGTTCTATATTTTCTCTCTCTTCATATACGTGGCTATATATAGAAATAGAAATGTTGTTACCCTGGTAAATTGTGTTTGCGGTGCAGAAAGCGGACGATTCTCTATCACTATCCCGTCGTGGATTCCACATCCAACCAGGGCCTCGTGAGAAGGCTGTCAGTCTTCCTTTTTCTTCTCTTGCCCTAATTTCATTTTTAAACACCAACCCATTTATTTAAATCATACTGGTATTGGATTGCATATTCTACATCATGAGGCTTAGTTAAATAATTGGATATTGAGAAAAATAAGACATGGAAAAGAATCTTAATTGAGTCCCTATAAATGGAGACTACTCCTAATTAATTCTGTTCATTTCACCTTAGCTCACTAGGAGGTAATTTTTTTGTGGCTCTAGTCAACTACCATATTTTTCTGTCACAAAGGTCCCTCTCCATATGTATACCCAATTTTAATTAATGTATACATTAAATTTTTTAAGCTATACATGTTTTCTTTTGACTTACACGCCCTGCAATAATGCCATATTTTGATATAACTCTCTGAAAATGAAAAAGTGGACATAATGCCATAACACTCCAGAATGCGACGGACGTTTGTTTTCGTTAGAAAACCCTCATTAATGTGTATTTTGACTTCCCCCTTAAAACTTTTGGACAAAAATGCCCTTTTCTTATCCCTCTCCAATGCCATCCACGGTTGCGAGCCACCATCTCTCTCTCCACGATTCAACCCGTAAACCACCATCACCAACCACCAATCCACTGAGAAAACCCAATCAACCACAGAAACACCTAACAAAATCACACCACGGAGCTTGGCTGATAGTACATACTAGCACTGGCAAAAAAGCGGTCTGGGCCTCTTCTGGGGCCTAATGTGGGCCGATCTCTACTGGACCAGGCTGAATATGTTTCTGGGCCGGGGTGGCTTTTTTATTTTTAATGTCCAATTTAAGTCCACTATATAAAAGCATAAAAAATACAACAAACAAATAAAAAAATCTAATTCAAGTCCATCATATAAAAGCATAAAAAATATAGCAAACAAATAAAAATGTCTGATATAAGTCCACCATATAAAATCATAAAAAATAATGCAAACATATAAAAATGGTCTTAATATAAGGCCACATATTAACTCTAGGCGATTACAATTTCACACAATGGAATCTGAAAATTAAAGCAACGCACTGCAAAAAAAAAGTTATTTATACCTCAATAATCAAGACTAATACGTGGTAAAATTAAAAAGAAATGGCTAATAACACAATAACATATTGAGTAATTTAATTAATTACCTCAACATCATCAATTCAACTTGGTTAAGATGTGCACCCATGCAAATTATTCCCTGCAAAATTAATAAACAGATAAACGAGTTACTTAAAAAATATTAAAATTATAATCAATTTTATTAATTAGCTTAACACCATCAATTTAATAAAATTAATAAACAAATAAACGAGTTATCACACCAACGCCCTTGGTCTTGTGCAACTTGTTCAACAAGAGATGAAAAATCTCCAACTAGATCATCATCCAAATTTGCTGGGGTAAAATTCATGCATTTATTATAAACTAAATGGTTTAATATATATTAAAAGACATATATAATTAAAAAAAAAATAGTAAATTACCTGACACACCATACAACCAGTCTCTGGTGCAAACCAATGCTTCAGCATTACTGGGCAAAATTGAACTAGGATACTTACTAATTATGCATACGCCCAACAATGCTAAAAGCAGATTCAGAAGCGATACTTGTAATAGGAATGATTAATACATCACGTGCCATTTGAGAAATATTCGGGAAACGAATTGTGTTATCTTGCTAATAACTAAGAATGTCTGATCGAGCGTGTCGCTTTCGATTAAGTCTGGTTTCGTCGAGGTAAGTGTTTAACTGAGATTTAACTCTGATTTGACCATAATGTAGGCTTTCAAAGTCATCAAACTCCTAAATGACACCAACATTTAATAAATTTGAATGATAAGTATATCTTAAAAAAATTAAGATAAAATGAATAAACTTACATCCATTTCATCAATTATATCATCGCTCACACGATTGGAGCTTGAAATTGATGTATGATCATGTGTTGAAGAAGGAGGGGATATATTTACGTACTCTTGAAAGAGCATATACAACTTCTCCCGAACAATTAGCTTTTTCTCCAAACTAGTTGCGGGACATAATTTGTTAAAACAAAATTCAACATATTTTAGCTTGTACTGAGGATCCAAAATAACGGCAAATGATAAAACCATGACATATTCCCAATATTTGTCATATTTGAGTTTCATTTGATGAGCTATAGTGCTTATAATTTAATCTGAATTTTTCATCTCTTCAGTGAGGAGTAATTGTATCTAAATAGTAGAAAAATACAAATTCGTGGTTGGATATTTAGTCCCAGAGAAATTTATTGTAATCTCATAGAAAGGCTTCAACAATCGAGTGATTCGATCAATCTTAGTTCATTCTTCATTTGTTGGCCATGTCTTAAATTAGGGATCAATTGATTGAAGGCGATCAAATGCACGACGATACACAAGTGCGCTCTCAAGCATTAGATACGTGGAGTTTCATCTAATTTGCATATCTTGTTGAACCTTCTTTCGACAGTCCAACGAAAGACTATATATACACTCGACAAATTTTATTTTTCTTCTGTCGGTTCTCCTAACATACTTCATGGATTCTTGAACCTCGTGCATGGATTCAGTGACAACTTTCAAGCCAACTTGCACTATTAGATTCAAAATGTGTGCACAACAACGGATATGAAAAAACTCTCCGTCACATATTGACGAGTTGGTTAAACTTTGTTGACATTTTATAGTTTCTACCAACCCATCATTATATTTAGCATTATCCAATCTAATAGAAAATATATTCTTATCAGTGCCCCAATATTTCAATAAATGGATGAGGGGGAACATCACGCAAATTCAATATCCATTTTTTCCAAGCCCCATTCTCATCCACGTAATGATCTGTAAGGGACAAATATCCATCTCTGGCAATAGATGTCCACATATCAGACATACTCGACTAGGAATTAAGCTTAGACAATGCCTAATTTTTTCCTTCTCTATATCATGCAATTTTGACGTGTCGGACTTGACTGTGTTTCTTGAAACATATCATGATTAAATTCACATGTCGACACAAGTAGCATGTGCTTCACTAGTGATGTAGCTAATTTCTCACGAAACATATCATGATTAAATTCACGTGTAAGCTCTTTTCCATTTTTTATATAGTGGCGTAACATGCTACTTGTGCCAGATTTGTTTTCCGCAGCATAGACAACATCACATCTCCTACATTTTTCCCTTTGTATCCCATCTTCCCCGATTGCCAATAGTTCAAAATCCTCCAGACTACGGAAGTGGTTCTCTTGGAACGTTTGGTACTAGCGGAAGAATTTTGCTCACTATTTTTTGACATCAATTTTGTTTGAAGAATAACCTAAATAATGGTTTATTAGTTAAAAAAAAGAACAATTAATGAGTTAAAAAAATGAACAAATAAGTCGTCATTTAATTAGTTAAAAAAAGGAACAAATAAGTCATCATTTTAATCAGTTAAAAAAATGAACATACAAGTCATCATTTTAATCAGTTAAAAAAATGAACAAATAAGTTATCATTTTAATTAGTTAAAAAATGAACATTTAGTAAGTTAAGAAAATAAATAAGTCCACCATTTTAATTAGTTAAGAAAATGCTAATTTTTTTATCCGAAAATGAAAAAAAAACATACAGAAAATGAACAAATAACATACTGAAAATGAAAAAAATAAATATAAAAATTGCTAACATACAGAGATTTTCCTGCGTTAGTTCCGATGGACTGAAATGGACTGAAATGTGACAGAAGGCATGAGATCCGGTGTCAACATTAGCTCGACCTTAGCTCCGATGGACTGAAATGGACGGCGTCAAGCTCGAGTAAGATCCGGCATGGGTTTTGTTTGGGCTCGAGTAAGCGCCGACGGACTGAAGTGTGAAGTTTTGTTTGGGAGTGAAATGTGAGGCTCAACTGCTAAAATTTAGGTTATGTGAGAGAGAGAAAAAGTTATCTGATATTGGATTTTATTCAAATAAATCTGGACTTGTATTTGGGCAATTAGTTCTAAAATATGGGCCCCATATTAACTCATACTTATAAAATATGGGCCCCTTATTAATTTATACTTTTAAAATATGGGCCCCATATTTTAATGTTTGGACTGATATGGGTTGTAATACCCCGTATTTTTGGCGATATTTATTTTTGGGATTAATTAATTAAATGAGAATAAATTGGGAATTAATCCGGATAAAATACTAGCGAGATGTGAGTTGGTATTTGACTATATTGAGTATATATGATGATATATGAATGTTGAATTATGAAATTTGTCATGAGATTGATATACGGCAATTTGGACATTTTATTGGGACGCGTGAGACAGTCGCGTCAGGATATAATAATTTTAATTATAAAAGTGAATTTAAATTCTAGTAACCGTATGGTCGTTTTGAGTGCGCCAACGCGTCCGGAAGGGTCGAGATAGTTAGAAAACACTAGCCGGGGGTTTAGTTTGGGTCCCGGGGTATTTTTAGGCCATACCGGCATCTTATAAGGGTAGTTTGGTAATATTGTATTTTTGGGATTTAATAATGACGAAAATTAGGATTTATAATCTGATTTGGGTAACTAACCACTAAACCCACTACCAACCATATTGACCCATAAGACTACGGGGAGTTTCAAAATTTGGTTTTCTAAGTCTCCTAAACAAACCCTAGCCACCCTAGCCACCTTTGGAGAAGAAGGCTTGTAGAGAGAGAGAGAGGGAAGGAATTCTGAAGAAAAAGCTTCATCAAACTAACACCAAATTCAGAGACACTCGAGGCAAGTGATTTAATTCTATTTAATTCAGAGAATGTTTCTTCCATGTTAGATAAATTGAAAGATTTACAATTGTTCTTGGAAGTTAAATAAAAACCCATTTTAATTGGACTTAGGACTTGAATTTTGAGGACAAATTGCATGTAGAATAGTATGGAGTTGATTATTCTGATGTTAATATATGTTGGATGTAACAAAAACGGATCTAGAATGGACTTATTGAGGATTTAAAATTCTAGGGTTTATGTTCTTGAAAATTTGGGGGAAAGGGTAGAGATTTGATGAATTAATGATGTTTAGGAAGTGTTAATTCCTTAAAAGATGTTAGTATATGGCCTTAGTATGTTTTAGGATGATGGGAGACCTTAAAACATTGATTGGACGAATTTTGGTTGAGATTTGAGGTGTAGAAATTGGTGAAAAACGAGATAGGATTTCTGGGCTTGAATCTGGTCACTCATTAGAAGACCTACCCAGGTCGTTCGAACGAGCTCGTTCGAACGAGCTTCTAACGAGTTGACAGTTTGGGTTTCTAACGAGAGGGATGTTCGTTCGATAATCTCGTTCGAACGAGATCTCGTTAGATAGCCCAGTTCGTTCGAACGAAATCTCGTTCGAACAGCCTCGTTCGAACGAGACTTCTAACGAGCTGGCAGTTTAGGCCTTTTTGGACTGTTTTGATTTTTTGGAGTACCGTAAACTTGTTCGAGGATAGAGATAACATTCCTTTGATGATGTATTGGTATACTTGGGACATTTGGGAGATAATGGGGAGTAAATGCTATAAGTGTGGATCGAATCAAATAGACATTATGAGCTGAGACGCGAGTGCCTACTACGACGTGAGAAAATTATGGCGCGTATAAATATGGACCGGGATTATATAAGTTGTATATATATTAAGTTGGTACGAGAATGCGATAAGTACTACAATTAAACTACGGTGATTACTAAGATGCGTGTTTACTTAGTATTGATATATGATTTGCGTGTATGACATACCTACCATACTTGCTATCACGGGAGGTTTGCGTTCGCTTAGGGCCCTCTAATCCTTGTGTTGCCCGGATATAGACTGGTTACCTCGATGAACATAGGTCAGAGAAGGACTTATTGGGATGTTAATAAGTTTGCTGATCGTGGGAGCGCAGGTATGTGCGTGACCCATGTGATGTGACTGTGTGCGCCTCCACTGTTTGTGATTTGTGTTATCTGAACGATTCCTGAGAGATTCGGAATACGTGATTCCTTATGTACGTGATGTACTGGGATGGATAGCAGAGTATGTGTGCACCGCAGCTTAGTCTCGGGGTGCTTATATTGTATATTTATGTTGTGGAAAATATACACTTAATAAACTGGGAACTTTCATATGGTATTGTGTGTATAACTATGGAATAACAAAAGGGATGATCTATAATGAGTTGTATTACTTTTATGTGAGAACCTGAATTTACGTTAAGCCCCTAGTTAATTGCGAGCGTTATATTGTTGATGGGAACCGAGTAATAAGGGTAGAACCTATGACAGTCTAGCTAGATATGATGTCACTTAGCTAGTGGTTTGTGACATTTTAGATGGGTACTTACGTTAGGAGTGCACAGTTAGACGAGAGGTGAGAATTTCATGTGAGTGCACGTCCTAACATGTACTTTGCATTTAATGTTTTAAATGTTTTTAAAGCACTTGCAGGGTTTTTTAAATATCTCCACATTCGGGCTCTGACCCGTTTGCTTTCAAATCTATTTTTCTTGTAAAACCATTTTAGGTGCCCAGCCACAAGGACACCATGCATAGGATACTCATTCAGATGACGAGCTGTAGTTGTTTGTGGAAGCTATAGGGATTTGCTTTTAGACGCTTCTACCATTTGGATTCCATATTCAGTATTCTTCAGTTGTAGGGCATGTTGCCCAAATTCTATTAGAGACTTTTCCATTTCAGTTTTTCAGACTTTGGCATGTATTGATTCAGTATTCAGTATTTAGTTATTCATTTCAGTTGTGGAGTTTGTTGTGAGGAGTTTTTCCTCCGGATTTATTTATATCGTGTGATGTTTATTCTATTATTGTCGTTATAGTGAATGGTGATATTATTCTTGCTTTATATCTTTCTCTGCATGTTAATCAGACTTTAATTAAAATTTGGCAACTTACTTTTTAAATACTAGGTGGTTAGAAATAATAAAAAATGTTTTCTACAGTGATGCTATTAGCTGAGCCAACTTGGCATTTTGAATTAATTTAATAAAGGAGTAGCTACCCGGTATTTAATTAGTCGGGGTGTCACATGGGTATTTTTAATTAAATGGGCTACATATTGCCACTGCTAGTACATACCAAGGTTCTAAAAAACGCGGGGCATGACCGAGGCGTGGAGGCCCCAAGTTTTAAGCCTTTTGGGTCAAAGAAAATTAGGGGTTGTTTTTTATACGGGGATGAAGATAAAGAAGAGGGTATTTTTGTCCTAAAAAATGTAGGTGGCAAGTCAAAATACAGTGAGGTTTTTTTTACGGAAGTTAACGTCCGTTGAATTCTAGGGGGCTATGTCTAATTTCTGAACATTTTTTTGGGGTGGGGTAAATCAAAATATGCTATTATTGCAGGGGGTTAAGTCAAAAAAGCCTTTTTCTATAAAAAAAATTTCTTGGAAAAAATTGTTATCTGTACGTCGAATTTTATAATGTATACACGAATTTTATAATATACACGCGTTAATTTTGTATATACCCTAATTTATAATGTATACATTAAAAGGCGAGGGACCTTAATGCCCAAAAAAATATGTAAGTGGATTATAGTAAAAAAATTATTGGTCAAAGGACTAAAATGGAAAACTCACTAATATTATACGGGTACTCTGGTTGACTCGAGGTTAAAAAGGAAATATTGTTATAGACAAATCGAATTCCTTGCTTCTCTAGCACATATACCTAATTCTTAAAAACACACATAAAAGTACCTTATTTTTCTAACATTCCTTGCATGATTTTTATTGAGCAGCTGGTGAAAGCGACTCCTGTGGTATTCCTTGATTGCATCACTCTTTACTTAGATAATTAAATTGTCTTTCGCACAACTAATCGTATATTATGTATTACATCACACTTAGGATCATCTTAGCATCGTCTTCTGCACCTGTATATTCCTCAAACAATCTTCTTTGAGAATCATACTCCTGCTCCTTCAAGTTGTCAAATGCCCAATTGATGAATGTATGTTTTGCTTTCTAACATGCCTTCTAACTTGTCATGTAGACTCTTCCTATGTAAGGAAAAAATAAAGAGTACTAGTTTTGTTTCGTGAGTTGATACAACAGGGCTAATAAGGTTTGCATAACTGCTAAATAGTGTTAGCAAATGTTGGAATTCATTTCTTGCCATTAGTTGATCTCCAAGAAATATAGAGTTAACACTGTCGGCTAGGTTGAAAGATGGTTTAAATTTTTTCTTTCCGACCATAATGGATCATAATTTGATCCATAAATCCGTCGCCTAAAAGATGGGTTAAGGCATGGTAGTTCCGGTCCAAATCTTCTTCATTCTACGTTGTTACGTATTTCAAAGTTTATTTTGTTCGTACGGGTTTGGCAAACCTTTGTATGTTCTCGTGGTGCTAACTGCCACTAGTTTTTTGTTGCTCCACAGCCAATTTAATTTACATGTTATCGCATTACTTTAACATTCTCCAACCTTTGTACAGTTTTGGCTTAAATAAGATTCTGTTCTTTTCCTTGCCGAGCTTTGCTTTTTCACATGGCGAAACTTCAACATACAATTACAGATTTCTTTTATCCTCATAGCGATTGATACAATCATGATTGCATCGATTAAAATTATTTATATTTTGCTACCAAGTTTTTATAGCTTAAACCCATTTGTGAGGATGGTGGATGAAATGGCCTCAATTTGTGAATTGTTGGATTACAGCGTCATTTTCTTCGGTGCGCAGATATACGATCCTTCCGTGTTCTCTTTATTTACTGATAATTAAACTCTTGGTGAGAATATATCTGTAACTGGGCTTTTAACTCAGCAATGAAGTAAAATATTACAGATCACAGAACCACCTCACGAGTTATTATCCTAAAATACAATTAAACAGTTCATTACTTTTGGTACTAATAAAATTACTACTATGAAGTGATGTATGCAAATGAGTCTTTCAACCTAATTCTAAGTAAAATATTACTACTTCACTGGTTGCGCCTGTGCTTACTATATACTCTCATTTCATTGGTCCAAACTCTGTTTCCAGAGTACATTTGGCAATTAACACTCTTTACATGTTTCACATGATCTCTTCTGATTCGAGTGCAATTTTCACGAAAATTCTTTTTAAATCCCTTACATGGGATACATACGTACTTTTTGTGTGTCCATGTACACTTCCCTTTGAATTGGGAGAAGGAAATGTTTGCTACCATTATTTTCTATTTTCATGTGATTTCTCAGTCTATATAGTTTTTTACAACCTAACTTACCTAAGCCAATTCTTCTGTTCTATTCTTTATTTCCTTCATCTGCACTCTTGCATAAAGGGTAAACACAACATACTTTTGTAGTTTAGTGCTAATCCCATGGTCTCTATTTGTATAACTACAAAGATTTGAACTTTATGCCAAATTTATGGGATTTTAACCTAGTCCCGCGAGGCACAAAACATCATCAGTAAAGGTCGAGGACGCCTCAGTACGACCCTAGATTGAAAGGCTGACACATGTGCCGGCTAGCGGAGTGCTCCAATGGCCAAGCTAGGCCCACCCAGGATGCCTTGGTAAAACCTCGCTTAACCCAACCAGCATCATCAGCCAATCAAAAACCAACTCTCACAGCGTAGACCCATATTCCCCATTTATCCGAACATCGGCACTAAGCATTACGCCTATATCTTCGAGGATTTATCAAGGTTTCACCATGTGACAAGATCATAACTGTCAAATAATATAATTAAAAGATATAGAGAGCATGTGGAATCTTGTCATTTATCTCACCTCTAATTGGGTCATAGTTAGAGGTGACCTCACGTGAGGGAGAGAGACAAAACTCCACCGCTACTTATAAATACACGTGTACTTATTTAAAGGGATCTTAACTCTCGTGTATTATTGCTCTGTCAAATTGTAAAAGATAGTTTGAGTGTGGATAATTCGAGTGTTTGGACAGCTTGAGTGATCGAGATATTAAGCCATGTAATGGCTGTATTGCCTGATTGATACTGGAGTTTAACTCCTCGTGGATGCAAGCCTTTCGAGGGGTTGAACTACGTAAATATCTAATGCCATTGCTTTCTTCTTGTAATACCCCGTATTTTTATGCTTTTTAAATTTGGGGATTTATTAAGTTTAATGTGAGTTATTAATTTAATATAAATCCGAAAATTTATTATTTTTTATAATTACTAACGTGACGAGAGTTAGTAATCATTGGAAACTTGTTGAATATTACTAATGAGCAAAGTAATATATAATATTGGTTCTATTAAATGTCACGAGTAAATAAAATGACAATTTTGAAAATTTAAGTCGGGACGCGCCCGTGTCGTGTCGGGACTAAATGTTGATTAATAAAAGTGAATAAATTATAAGTCACTCGTATGGTCATTTCGAGTGCGCCAAAGTGTCCGAAAGGGTCGAGATAGTCAAAATAATGTACTCGGGGGTTTAGTTTGGGTCTCGGTGCATTTTTAGGCCTAATTAACACCCCGGGAGGGCATTTTGGACATTTTACATTTTTAGGCCTGAAAACCCACGAAAATTGCAAGGTTATATCAGATGCTTAGGTTTGTCTTCTAGGGTTAACACAACAAAAAACAAGTGACGGCCATTGGAGAAGGAAAGGAAGAGCTTACCAAGGAGTTCTACGCTAAGAACTCCTCCGTTTGCACCGCTGTCACCACCAAACGATAGATCGCGTAACGAGGATCACCACCACACTGATTTCATCCACAAATCAGAAATAAAAATTTCCAGGCAAGTATTTATCTTGCTTAATTTCGATAATGCTTCATTCATATTAGTTTAGGGTTGATTAGGATGAGTTTTTATGAAAGAAAACCCATGTTGGAGATTAGAAATCGCATGTTGTAGTGATATAAACAATAATCTGGAAATCCCTTTCACATGTAGAGGTTGAACCATGAAATTATATTGGTTTAGAAGTAGAAATTCTGGGAAAAGAATAAGAAGAACTAAGTTAAAAAAATTTCTAGGGTTCATGAGAATTATATAAGTTTTGGCCCTTTTAATCCATGAATCTTGATGAAAACTCGCATGCTTTACGTAGAATATTGCTCATTTGGGTTTATAATGTTTGTGGAATAAATTTCTGGGAGTTTGGGAGTTAAAAACTTGGATTTGGATGATGTTGGATGATAGAACCCGTAACTGGTATTCTGCAGATTTCGACATACCTGCTTGATCGATCGATCGAGCCAAGAGCATCGATCGATCGACGGTTTGATCGATCGACCCCTTCTGGGAAAAACCAGATTTTTCCTTAGGTTGACTTAATCCGATTAAATGCGTAATAAATCTTGATTAATGTTAATAGGACATAAGGAAACATAAAGAGGAGCAGTAGGGTCAAGGTAACCCCGTTAAGTGGAACATTAATGAAATGGGAAAAATGAAGGGTAAACGGGAAAATATTCATACCTAAGAAATCTAACGTGCGTAGACTTAAAAATCGAAATGTGTAGGAGTTGGATTAGAAGGTGAGTGAGGGCTTACTGAAATTGTACTTAGGTAAAGGAAATACTTTGAGAGATGAGAAGTGAGTTGGAATAAATTAAATCTCGAAAATAAAATGAATAAGAGACAAACCGTTATACGTGATGACTAAATAACGAGTAATACGGATAAATACCATAATTATGGGTCGTGAGAATGTACCTAAATTTGATATGGTAATAGTAGTATATTTATATGACCGTGTTTATGCATATACTATATACATGTGAAAATCATGCCCGAGCTACTTGCTATCCCTGAGGCTACCGCGCTGGGACAGTCTTATCTCGATGGGACCTTTATGGGGGATATTGACTCGTACCCTAGAAGATTGAAATCCTTTGGTACAGACTATCAGATCAATAGTCAGACGGTCCTAAGAGACGTGAGGGCATGTGCTGACCTCTTAGAGACTTGGAACTATGCTTCGCCTCAATATTGTATGTGTTTTGTGTCAATACAGTTCGAGAGTGATTCCGGACTTGTATTTCCCTTAGTACGAGTGATATGAAGACTGGATAGCAGTGTATGCCCGCACCATAATTATTATGTGGGGTGCTGTTAGAATATATATATTATATGAGTATTTAATATATATATATTTAATTCTGGAATTTGGGAACTACCTACTGTGTCTATGGTAAGTAAGAAATGAATAATTATTTTAATTTAGGAATAAGTGTTTGAAAAGTATAAAACGTTACTGAGAAACTTCATTAGAATATAAGGTTTAAATGAGAACTTTGTTGTTAAATGAAATTAACCTCTTAAACAATTGAAATTGTCAGTATAAATCTTACGAGCAACCTAAGATAAGAAGAGTTAAACCGTTGGGAAGGTTAATGCGATAGATGTGCACATTAGAAGAGAGGTGAAAATTTCTCAAGGGAGTGCCGCACTAATATGTTGTTGCATTAGCCTTAAAACATTTTAAATACTTGCTAAACTAAATTTTAAATTGTTTTTACAATCGGGCTCTGACCCGTTTTCTACTTTCTCTTCTCTCTTGTATATATATATGTATATATTGTAGGTGCCCAGCTACAGGGGCGTCTTGCATATGATCCTTTGAAAGGAACGCGCTGCAGCTTAGGTGGGAGTTGCAGGCCTCTTGCTTAGACGACCTCATTGTTGATTCCACTTCTAGCACTATTTATTCAGTTGGGCATGTTTCTCCCTTTTCCATTATTCAGTTTTTTATCAGATATTGCGATTAGTTTATTTCCAGTATAAATTCTTTGGGATTTATTACTGTCAGGATATTTTTCCTTTAAGTTTTAATGTTGGAATCATTTGGCTGGATGTTTAATTAATTGGATTATTTCTTCCAGTATATTTGTTGAATGATTCTAAATTTATAAATTATGTAAAGTTTTAAAATATTGGTTTTAAATTGAAATTGGAATTAATGTTTAAAATGGTTTTGACACTTAGCTTAATTATTTAGGGTGTTTAATTGGAAAAATTATTTTTACGACAGTGATGCTAAGAATGAACCAACCGTTCACCTTGATTATAATTTAATAAAGTACTGATCGCCCGGTATTTAATTAGACGGGGTGTCACTCTTCTCTCCCCTCTCTTTGCTATTTTCTAGCTCATATCCATTTTTGCTTACCTATAGTAGCTTAGTTCATTGTTATTCCGTTACTTGATTGTTGATTTCACCAAGTCAAATCATTGATCTGTTATCATCCGATTATGTGCATCAACAATTTGGTGCTGTAAATGGGAAAGTGATTTGTCATCATTCACCTTTCTAGTGACCTCGACTTGATGAGTTCTCCCCACTTGTCAACTAAGTAGTGGTAATGGAGACTAGAGTTGATTCACCTTTCCTAGGGATCATCCCTGCAAACTTTGTTCACCACACTTTGGTCATCACTTAATTCATCTTGCTCAACAATCAGTTTATTGCTCATCCATGTCACTTGTCGCATCGTAGGGTTGGCTTCTCAATTGATTTTATTTTGTGCGTTTCATATATGCTAAATCTTTCGGAGATGTTTTGGGCTTGGTGTGATAACGAACCTAAAACTATGGTGGGCACAATTCTACTATTATATAAACTCTACCTACATAACCGTATTTTGTTAGTTTGATCCTTGGTGCCATTTTTCATCCACGTTAAATCTCTGTTGGTACCCAACTCATTTATAATGGCAAACCTACCCCTACACATTCCACAAAGCTTTCTTTAGTGCTCCTCCACTCGACATAAAATATCTCTCGATCTTCATACAATTATTTCCCCGAACTAGAGAGTCTTGTAAGACCAAATGATGCCTCATCCTTGCCTAGAGAGAACATACGTGGTAGCAACTAGCAAGGATCCTTGGAACAAATTTATAATCTATATTTCAACTTAATCAAGGAGAAGGGCTAGGCCCGCCATGGGTATACAAATGGATCTTTGTTTATCCTATGTTGTTAATTACCTCACTTCGACGAAGTTCAAGCTTATCATGATCACGCTAAAATATGACAAAGTAACAAACCTCATTTTGTGTGTCAAGTGGTATTAGACCCTCATTGGTATTTACTTCACAGCCAACCTGATGTGCTGTAGGGTATTTTCGAGCATGCTAAATTGTTCGACTTATTTATGGTATAATAGCCTTCGAAGATGTTTTCATGAGTTGAATTACTTATTCATTAATATTTTCTCCTTTGCCATGTAACAATTTCTCCAGAATTGTTAAGCGTCTCTCAACTGGACAACCAAATATAATCCTTGCTTTGTTAGGATTTTGTGCGAGGAAAAGATACGCCCCATCGATCATATGCGCGTGCACTCCAATAGTTAATTCTTCATATATTTTCGACTCTGAATAAACACATGGACGAGATCCGCATTACCCTATCTAATTGCGTGAGCTACATTATCAAGATCACCTTTCAACAACTCATTTTCTTGATCAGTATGTGAAGCCTTCTTTTTTTGCCCTTTGAAGGTGTTGTATCGTCATGTTTAGACCTTGCTTGATTCAATATCGCGTCAATACCCTCGCCTACAATGGTACCAAAACCCTCTATAGAAATATAATCATCCAAATCGATGGCATTGATTGTGTCACCCTCGCTATCATCTACTGAGTTATCCCATCGACGCTTCTTTTCCTTAGCTATCTTAGCACAATCACCCGTGGCCCTATCTTTAGCAAATAACTCTACCAATTTGTCATAGTTTTAACCGGTTTAGTCTTCCATTTGTTTGCTTCAAGTTTGGCCTGTTAAAAAAAATTAATCAATCTATTATTGGTTAAATGCATTGTTATTGAAAAAAAATATTTGGAAAACATACTTCAATTAAATATGACCAAACTTCTGTCTTGGCAATCCATATTTTCGTAATTGGACTCCAAGCAAAACCACTTAAGTTATTGAAAAAATCGTAACATTTATTAAAATGTTCTTTGCGAGTCTTGAGACGATTTTTCAAGTGATCCTTGGTAAAGTCAATGCGAGGAAATTTTTCTCGCAACTCGTTAACCATATTAAGATACGCAATAGTCATGACTGTTCCATTTGGTCTATTTCCTTCACGTGTTTGGTAAAGCATTGCTTCAATAAACGTGTCATCCATTTGAGAAGTTCAAGACAAATAGACCTTTTTTGCCCCCATATCTTCTTTCATTGATTGGCTCATTTTTGAATCTAAGCAACATGAAATATAATAATTTGATACCCAAATCCAAACAATATAAAAATATAATAATATAGCAAAAAATTTATCAACATAAAAGGTAATGCATGAATTTATCAACTGGTAATGCATTAATTAATCAATTAATAATCATTCCACATATTGTTTGCTATGCAATTTCGTAGACGTTCTGCTGCTCTGGTATCCTCGTCATCTTCCCTTGCAGGAACTTCATCATCATCATCATCTGGTTTTCGTTTTGCTAGCTTATCATCAACTTCCTTTAAAATGTCTTCATCAGGGTCAACCGTTATTAAATAATAATGTAAAATACAACATGCTAGAATGATCGCTGATTGTATGCCAATAGGGTAAAATGATTCAGTAGTGCTACTTATGGTAGGAAATCATCTCTTCAAGACTCAGAATTCTCTTTCAATTGAATTACGCAATGATGCATGTCGATGATTACATAACTTTTGAGGGTTTTCGTCGGGAGTACTCTTTTAAGTGATAACGAACACCTCTAAATGGTTCTATAAGCCCTTTTTTATGCATAAAATAAGATAGTATTTACCTATTAAAAAAGGGGTAATTGGTACAAACACTAAGATAATATGCAAAAAAAATTGTTTTTTAAATAAATTATTAACGTTAGGTATTTTTAGTTTATCTTCTCTAGTAAGTGCCTTTTTAATAATTCTTGAGTCAGGGGCAGTCCCTTCCCATCCAGGTAATACATGCGTAAATTTTAAGTCAAATGTACATGCCGCCAACACATTTTGTGTTGGAAAATCTTTTCTACCACGATATCTAGCCGCTTCGGTGTTGGACACTTTGACACGAACATGGGTTCCATCAATTGTCCCAACACAATCTTGACAACAGTGTGGTGCATGAATATTTTATGTAGTTATATTTATGTAAAATTATAATAAAAAAAAGATATTCAAGTAATTTTAATTACCTTAAAGTAAGGGTAAAATCTTTTATTCCGGAGTATTTCAGGAGGAACATGTTCTCCGGTTGGTTGTCGCAAAAATATATCTTCTAACGCTATGATTGCTCTCAAAACTTTATGAAAATGACGACTAATAGTCTTACTGGATCGTCGAAAGAAAAATGACATTGCACGGTTCCTCATATCTTCTGACTATATATGAAAGAACTTAACAACTTTCTCCTCAACTGACCAGAGACCGCCATATTTTTCTAATTTTTGGCAAAGTCTAATATAAGCTCGTGGTCCCATGCATATAATATTGCGACATCGTTCCGATGTGGTAAGTTGTAACATTAATTCATCCCGTACTTTTTGTCTCTCTATCTTTGAACCCCAAATATGTCGTTCACTACGAAGTCTTCGGCACGCGATATAACTAATGATTTGACACATACCTTCAATCGCAACTAGTTGTCGATTCCTTAGTAGTATAATCAATTCATTTGTATCGTCATTTTCTTGTGTATCCATTTATGGATACAAAATTCAAAGAATATTAAACAGATATAATTGATATTAAACATTTGCATAAATATACATGTTGGGAAAAAATGGTGAAAAAAATCCGAACAAACATGTATGTATATTAAAAATAACATTGATATTTACATTACTAAAATTTTGAATAATTTTTTTTGTTGAGTTGATATATATATATATATATATCAATAATAATATTGATATTTATATTACCAAACATTACTATTTCTTGAAAAAAAGTTTTGAATTTTTTTTTTTGTAATATTTACAATGAATTAGATGACAACACTTTGTTGGGTTGAGGTTGAATATATATATATATATACATATATATATATATATATATATATATATATATATATATAATGCCCTTGTGCGGACTAGTCCACATTTTAAGAGTGCGGACCAGACATGTGTCACTTACTGGTGACCCTAGAAATTACTGATTAAATTATAGGCACACTCTCTCTCTTTTTTGGGCTCACCGGCAGGTGACCCGTGGTCGGTCCGCAATCTTAAAATACGAACTAGTCCGCACAAGAGCAGTACTATATATATATATATATACATATATATATATATATATATATATATATATATATATATATATATGTGTGTGTGTGTGTGTGTGTGTGTGTGTGTGTGTGTGTTATTTTTTAATAAAAGAAAAGTTTAATTATTTTTCACAAACATAAAACTGTTTACAAACATAAAGTCGTGCATCAAACTGTTAACCAATATATTAAAAAATTGTACGACCACAACCAATTAATATAAAGTCGTGCATAGATAGAAAAGTGCAGGAGTGATCTTTTCAAATAGAAACAACAAATATATTAATTTGTTTAGGGCCCTCTTGGTCATTGTTTTGTATAGTTAACATATATATTAAAAAACTGTACAACCACCCAAATTAATGTAAAACCGTGCATCTTATTTGTAGAAAGAAAGTGGAGGAGCCCTCTTGTTAATTTTTTTTATACTGATATATTATGTGATGAGTCCGAAAAAGAACACAATCTTATTGATAGTTGTATTTGGAATGGACTAAAGACTATTTCATCCAGGACTATCCGTGTGGATGTGGTGCCTTATAAAAGAGTTACGTCACACTTTTTCTGACTAACTGAAAGAAACAAAATTGACAGGCAATGAAAGTAACATACTTTTTAACATCAACACTTCTTTTAAAGACTATCTCTTATAGTCGATCCTCTTCTTTTGCTACTTTTTTTCTTGTTGATGAAAGCTTTCACGAGTATAGTCTAATTTATACCCTTCGTTTATATTATTACCCAAGAAAAAAAGAGGTCCACACGTTATGGACAAGGGTAAAAAAGTCCATGTTAAAATAACATGAAATTTTAATTTTCCTTTCTCTCATTTTCTTGTCCAATTTGGACGGAAGGTTTTGGGAAGAAAAAATCCATTCTAACAAAAAAATAAATTCCCTCTCATTCCCTCCATTTCTCTCCCATTAAAACTCCCAAACAGCAGAAAATTCAAATTTTCTCTTCATTTATCTTCCTTTCTCTTCGTTTCCCTCATATTTAAAACTCCCAAACAGGCTGTTAGAGTTGTGTAGGACTAAAATTCTTTATGGTATAAAAACACAAAGTGATGGGTTTAGAATTTTGAAAATATATTTTAGCCTTCTCCAAAAGCAAGAACCTCCCATAATTTTCATCCTCTTTTTATTCCAAACCCAAACCTTTTAAACTCAACAGTCAACTCAAGCTTTGAAGAACTTAACAAGGATTTCTCAAGATCATCCAAGAATGTGTTTTCATTAGTTTCTCGAGATGAACACAACCATCAAATCAGATTCTTCAAGCGATTTTTATAGGCATGAATACTTCTATTATTACCTTTTAGTATCATGCGTTTTAAATGTTTCCTAAACATTTATAATCATTATTTTTCTAAAATAAATTAGAGAGATTAATTAGAAAAAGTGAAATTAAATTTGGGACTGTTTTGATTCAAATCTTTAATACGAATTAAGATTCAAAACCCTTGCATGTTTAGATTAGAGGTTGGGATTCCATTAGAATTTATTACGTTCACATATAGAATAAATCGTAGGGACGTTATAAATTGATTTCGAAATGTAAAACCACATTAATTATGTGCATCTTATAAAGTAGAGATTTATTATTGTATGCTTTCAAAAATATATGCATGCGAATAGAAATTCTATAAATTGATGAGAAAACAACTTGTTAATTCGTGCTCCTTAAGGTATTGGTTCTAACAAACGTGTTAGTGGTGTTTCTTGGAGATAGGGAGTTTTGTGTTAATGACATTTTAGGCATTGATGTTAGAACTAGTAATCTTGATGTGAGAATACTTGGAATTGATTTTGGAGATGAGATTTATTTTGAAAATTAGTAGTGCAAATGTTAGGTATCGTATGTATCAATTTGGTGATGTGATTTGATTTGAGGACTTGCGTGTTGCGATGACTTTTGCAGAGAAAATTGAGTGGTGATTCGTGGGAGAGCATGGTATGTCATTATTTTCATAGATATGTTTATATATATTGTTAAGATATATGTTGTATTATGTTTGCGGGGGTAGGTGCGTGTATGATTGAGTGTATGGGGGTAGGCATATATGAGCCTTATTTTATTTTGTGATTTTACGTTTAGTCGAATTTCGAGGACAAAATTCCCGTGCTAGTGGGGAAGTATGCAACACCCCGTGTTTTTAAAACATAAAATCTGTTGGGAATTTAAAATTTTAGGTAAAAATAAATTTTTGAAAATTAATTATTTGAAAATATTGATCTTGATTTATGTAAAAGGAACTTTTATCGGAATTGAAATCAAATTCAATTAGTAGAGATGTGCATTTTATAAAACAAGGGGAAATTCCAAATGTCAGGGCATCCGAATGGTTTGCAGGGAGGGGCAAACCGGTTCGCTTAGTCAGTTTTGCAAAAATAAAACTCTTCTATTTTAGAGTTATGTAGGACTTAAATTCTTTTTGGTATAAAAACACAGATTGACGGATTTAGGCTTTTTAAAACATATTTTAGCTTTCTCCAAAAGCAAGAACCTCCCAAAATTTTAGTCCCCTCTTTTTTTCCAAACCTAAACCTTTTAAAACTTAATCAAGATTTCTCACGATAGTCCAAGAACGTGTTTTCGTTGTTTTCTTGAGAGGAACACAACCATCAAATCATATTCTATAAAAGATTTTTATAGGCATGAATACTTCTATTGTTCCCCTTTAGTATTCTGCGTTTTAAATATTGCCTAAACACTAATAATCATTATTTTTCTAAAATAAATTAGAAAAACTAATTAGAAAAGTGAAACTAAATTTGGGATTGTTTTTATTCAATTCTTTAATACGAATTAAGACTCAAAATTCTTGGATGTTTAGTTTAGAGGTTGGGATTCCGTTAGAATTTGTGACGTTCGTATGTAGAATAAATCGTAGGGATGTTATAAATTGATTTCGAGATGTAAAATCACGTTAATTATGTGCATCTTGTAGAGTAGAGATTTATTGTTGTATGCTTTAAAAAATATATGCTGCGAATAAAAATTCTATAAATTCATGATAAAATGAGTTGTTTAATTATTATTATAATTAAACGACATAATTTAGATAAATAGTAATCTTGCGATTAATTGAAAGAAATGTTGTGATAAGTTGAAAATACCCTATATGTGATTTGTTAATTTTATTAATAATTGACATCGCGGGGATGACGGGATTGTTGGGGTAGTTATTGTTCTCGCCTTATTGTAGGTTGTTTGCTAAGTATGGGACTAGTAGGTAGGTCTTAGTTGTTGATAACGCTTTCTGGGCATGGGACTAGATAGTGTGGTTTTTTACGGATGGATAATTCTGGGGTGGGACTTAATTGTATGTCATTTTCATTAGATCGTGAGTCTAGGTGCGAGGCTAGGTAGTAGATATTGGTAAATATTCTTCCTAAATGATAGGTTAGGATATACTTGTATTTTGGGGACCTCTAGGTATGTGACTAGGGGAAGTTTGAGGAATTTATGCTTGATAAAATGGTGGGGCTAATAGAAAATAATGACAACTTGAGAAAATTAACAATTAATGCCTAAGATAATAAATGGGTATTAAAATGAATTTTGCGTCACAATTATGTGCCAGACTGATAGTTATCGGGTCGACTGGCTATAACGATGTGGGTGTGTGTTGACGTCACGAGTATGTGCAAGACTGACAGAATACAAGTTGACTGACTATAGTGATGTGTCATGTGTGGAACCTCACGAGTATGTGCAGAGCTGACATATATCGGGTTGACTGGATATAATGATGGGAATGAATGTGATGTGTAGAACCTTCAGCGTGCCAAGAGTGTGTCCGGACCGATAAGAGGTCAACTGACCATAGTGGTGCCGCACGAACATACGTAATTGAATAATTAAATTAAGTAAGGATAAAAGCTAATGTTTAAATCATGGTTGAAATGGAATAATTGGACTTAAACATTTGGGGTGGCTTAGTATATGGGTAGATGGTAGAAGTTTATTTTTACTCACATGTTAATATATATCTAGTTTAATTTAAAATACTCTATTGTAATGTTTATCATGTATAATTCTATTATCTGAGTTTACGGACACTAATTACGAGGAATATATAGTATTCACGAGGTGGGCTCTCACCCATTGTGTTGATTACCATTTCAGGTATAGTGTTGGAGTAGATGCACATAAGTGATTGGAGATATTTTCGGGAGTGCAACTGAAGATTTATTTTACTTGCTTTAGTAGTTTAGATATACTTTCCATTCCACCGCTTTATTATGAGACATTCATTTATGGATTTGGTGGGCCAATCGGTTCCATAGTTGTTTACGATTTCAGTCATATATTTATAGTTGAATTGCTTCATCTGGATTTTATATTTATGTGTAGTTGGGGTTATTTTGGAGATAACATAGCGATAGATTTTTAATTTTCATGCATGGTTATATTGTTGGATAAATTTGATTATATCTTGTGATTTTTTTAAAATGTCTCATATATCTGTCACATGCTGAGAATGATAATTTATTTAGTGACCCCCGACGTAGTTCGGTGATGGCGGCTGACCACCTCGCTTGACAGAATGCCCAAGGTGTTACAATATATCCCCCCCCCCCCCAACTTTTTCAAAATTAGACTTACCCCCCAACACACACATCATCTCGATTTTATCTTATACATGAATTGCTTATACCTTATGTATACAAAAGGTAAGTGTAAGAGTTGAACATTTAAGGGGTACACAACACTATAGAGAAGCCCTGTACCTTCCTGTAAGGGCATCGAAAGTAGCAGATGCATCAGTTTCATCATTACGGTAATTGATGGATCTCAATGATCAACTACAAAGGAAAGACATAAAATATGAAAAAAATAAATAATAAAAAAGGTAGGATGAAAATGAAAGTTTTTTTTTCTTGCATCCATTCTCTATCACACTGTCGGAACACAAATCTTGGATGCAGCAATATGGAATAAAGTTAAAAGTACAATTGATAATAAGAGTATCACATTAATTGTACTAAAAATTAATTAATTATGTAGGAAATTCGTGACATAAAAGTGTGTTGTGCCATCAGGTTTGTTCATAAGTGGTTGGTGGACATGGACAATGGGGGATAGTTGGGCAAATAAGGTGATGATGAAGAGAATATTTTGGTGATATTATTTCCATGCTGCACTCCTATAATGATTAGGGCATTGTTCAAGTCTCACTGAAGAGGTGGTAAGACATGACTGATAGGCGAGGTTTCACCGCAGCGCGAGAGTCACCTACGCGCCGGTCATTTGCTATATTCGACTCACCGACTCCATACAAAAAACCTAAACTGTGATTACACTCTTTTAAGAGAGTATAGCAGCCATTCTGGGTGTTGAAAATCCACAAAGACGAGTTGTTAGAATTTAATTGGTTTAATACTTCAGGAATAAAAGTGTAAAAGATAAGATTGCTAACTAAAAAGAAAAGATAACAAAAGGAAAAGGTTATTCTAGGTGTGGGTAAATTAAACTAGTTAACAAAGGGAATAAAAACTATAGGTTGCTTCGGATATCCCCCACCCCAAGTTAATTGGTATAAATGGGTACATGGGCTCACGAGTTATTAAGATTACGTCTTGTTTCGACAGTTAACTAAATCAAGAGTTGTCATACCCCTAAATTCGCATAAAAGTCTACTAACATTTTGGCTCACCCCGAAAATTACGCACGCAAGGTCATAAATATGGGGCATACATGATATACCATGTTAAATCTCCTAGGTGTAATTACTAGGACAACGCAACCAAAATAAACACGCAAAACTCAATCACCAAAGCAAAGTAACTATTCAACCCTAGGTGAGTTCAATCCAACACATCCTAGACTAAATTAGCTAGAAAGCATAACGAACAACATAAATTAAACTAACTAATTACTTAAGCAACAACTAATTATGAAAGCAATAAATAACAAGAAATGAATATTAACTAGGCATGGAAATTAAAAAAACAACAATGGAAATAAAGCTAAAACAAGTAAACTGCAACAAGGAAGATGAATAATAAAATGTAACTTACAAATTAAGGGCCAAAACACCAAAAATGGAGAGTAGGGCTTAGCTCTCAAGTTACAAACCCTAAAATCTAGAAATAATGGTAGATATTTCTCAAAATGAGAAGGAAATTGTATTTATACAATCCCACAAAAATGGCAAACTTGTAATAAAAAAGAAGCTGAAAATAGGGGATCGATCGATCAACTCCTTTGGTCGATCAAGCGACTGATAAGAAATCATCCCACTGCTTCCTTCGATTTCCAAAATGCCGATCCTTTTGGTCGATTGATCGATCAAGCAAGTCTGCATCAAGTTTCCCCTATTTTGGTTGGTTTGAAATCCTCTTTCGCTAAAATCACCGTAACTTCTTCGTTAGGAATCAGATTCGCGCACTGTTCGAGGCCACGCGAAGCTTGAAAGGAGGGATACAACTTCCGTGAGATGTTGAGCCAGATTTCCAAACTATGAAATGACCTTGCGCATGAAAATGTGTACGAAAGTTCACCGAAATGCGTCCGAACTTCATACTAAGCGTCCAAATACCTATAAAAACCCAATTAACCCCTGCAAGGCATGTATATATAAAAATCTGAGGTTGTCTGGTTAACGAGCATAAATATAGGGATTAAGATGCTCAAGGGAGCTAATAACTCATAGGTTAACGGGTAAAATACGCAATATTTGCGTTGTATCACACCCCCTTGCAATGAAATAAGATACAACAAGAACTACAAGTAAACCAAATGTAGGAGACAAGTACAAAAATGGGATAAAAACATAAAAGCCACTTTCGCGGGAGATTTGATTTCATTTAGCATATGCAATAAGCCGTTAAATACCTAGGTTATCCCAGTGGACGAGTGTCATCTCATGAGGGTTTCCAGGGATGAAACCCATAAACATCAAATAGTTTCCTCAAAATATGCCCAACCCAACATGCGATAAGCCCAAAAATATCGAAAAGGACTTCGTACAGATTATTAACATAATGAACGAATTCAAATGCAAGTCCAAATCATTAAACATTGTAGAATGCACCTCATTGAATTGAAACCTTAAAATGTGGGAGGGGAGCGAGCACATGCAAAGTATGATTTGGCCAAAACTTAAATAAACCGGATAAACATTAAAGCAAGCATATATTCAATCCTCACGGGAATTACACTCATCAAATGAGTTCATTCGAAACAGGGAGGTAACACACAAAACATGTTGGCATAAAGAGTAAATGTAAATGAAAACTAGGCCATGCACATGTCACAAATGAAGAACGCCATATAGAAAATTAAAAACTGTAATCTCAATGAAAGATACCACTCAATAAAAGAGGCGAAAGGCATTTTCACAGATTATCAAACTATTTAAACTTTTAAATTACATCTACCCAAGATCACATATGACTTGAATAGGGTTATAATGTAGGCTAGGCTAGGGTACAAAATGAAAGGAATGTATGTACAGATTCAAAGTGTTCAGGAATGAAAACTCGAGACAATGAAAAATCGCGGGCAATTACGAAAATGGAAAACAAGTTCCATAATCAAGCATTAAATATAGCAATTGGAGAGCAACAAGGATTATTGAACTATACATAACACATATATACAAACTTTCTCTTTTCTTTTCTTTTTTTCTTTTTCTCATGTTTTCTTTTATTTTCGTTTGTTTTTCACTTCTCTTTTTCACTACTTTCTTTTCTTTACTTTTCTCACTCTCATATGCTTAATTGCAACTGCAAGACAAGTACATCATTCAATCCCAAGTAACATTCGAAACAAAGGTAAGAAAGGTAATATGTTTGGTTTATAACTCCAACGTGGAGTAGGTTATGGGATTTGTAGGTTATGAAACAAAAGGCTAATATTTAGGCTCAAAGGGGTTGACGAGGGGAAACATTTAAGGTAAAGTCAAGGTCATATGGGTGATATAACAAAGATTGCCTATGATCATTTCCTAAAGTTTACATAATTCTCGAGTCAAAACAATATATGAAAATCATGCTCAAGTAACACATTTCAAGATATAACTCAATTAATGAACGATCAAATGAAAGAATAATAAGATTACCAACGACTCTAACGTTTTCAATGAGGATTGAAAAGTGTATAAAACTCACAAACGATGAAAGTTACAAAGATAACTTAGTGTAAGTATATGCAATGCAACAAATGATTACCGAGTTATAAAAATCTTAAACCAAATCAATAAAACAAGAAAAACGCATGTGCTCATGGGATTAAAGTTTAATTCATGAAGTTATTCATAATATCAATGATTGAGGACTAAAGTCTAATAACTTTAAAAATCGAGAACATGCATCATTGGGTTGTCTATTGGATCGAGCAATTATTGAAATTTATCATCGAAAACAAAGGCAAAATGCCCAACAAAGAAGAAAAAAGAAAGAAAATATTTTTGAAAATTTTCAATTTTATAAGAAAAGCATGCTTGGAACTAAACATATAGTCAGAATCAAAGAAGCTACCAATGAATGGATAGAATATCCCACACCCCCTAACTTAAAACCTGACATTGTACTCAATGTTAATTAAGAACCAAGCCATAAAGAGGAAAATAACGATATTACCCAAAATGGAGCGATCTCATAAAAATTCAAGTCCAATGATTATATAAAACATGTTAGTACCAAAGCATAAAAAAATAATAATAAAAAGTTTAACTAATTACAATTGACTAAATTAAAAAGAAAGAAAATAAAAAGAAAGAAATAATAAAAAGCTAACTATTTACAGCCTATAATTTGGACATCTAACTAACTATACACTAGAAGTCTAAATTATTGAGGGTCCACCACGAAGACGATTTGACTTTGAAAGATCCACGGTGGACCCTCCCACTCATGCATGTCTCCCCAAAAATAGGAATTCCGTTTGAACAACGGAAGGCATGTATAAGGCGTAAGAAATAAACTATCCCAAATTAAAAATTTTGGGGGGAGGATGGGGGATTTGGATGAGACGGGTGACAAATACACATGGGGCCAAAGAAAAATTGAATCATCTCCCAAGTATTGTGAATGGGAGGGGCCGCACAAGGAGGCAAAGAAGCCTTCATGGAAAGCAACTCGAGAAAGTACTCCTCATCGGTGAAAGGTTTGAACGTTTTAAAGTTCGGCATCGATTCTCCAAGTACTTGTGACGGTGTGATAACGGAGAATGAAAAGGGGTAGGCAAGAAATTCAAACTCAAGAGATGAGTTATCATAGCTCGAATTTGGAATTTCAAAGGAGATATGATCATTTTTAATGAAACTTTCTTCCTTGTGATCTAAGGGAAAAATCATTTCATTGCAAATGGATACTACATCCATTTCATCCTCACTTTCATTCTCTATTAAACCATGGGCCAAGTAACGAATGGTTTGTTCCAAAGTAGGCATAAAATCCTCATTTGGTACAAAACATTCCTTGACTTCAAAAGTTTTGGAAGAAAAATCATCGTAGGATTCAAATAATAAATCCAATTCATGTTCCCACAAATAATTTTGTTCCCGATAATGGTCTTCATACCTCTCATTCTCAAGCATGAGCAAACTCTCACCGAAAGTCATAGGTCGGGGTGCGGATTCTTGGAAATGAGAAGTTTAAAAATTATTATTGGAACTATACTCAAACTCATTATTATAAGAATTTTGAAAACTATTTCAATTTGTTTCAAAATTCCTATTATAAGGAATTAGAGGCCCAAAATCGTTATAATAATCCTCAAAATACATGCACTCCAAAGCTTGACTTTCGTAATACTCACCCAAAGTCATCTTAGATTTTGTAATTTTTTAGGTCTCTAAGTATTAACCAAAAGTCATAGGATTATGGGGATTTTGATAATTATCATAATGATTACCGAAAGGATTGGAATAAGACATGCTTACCCCAAATATGGCTCGAAGTGGCGAATTCCACAAAGATATGCACGGCTGAAAAATTCAAACGGTTCTTGGGGCTCAAATGTAGATGTCCTGCAAAAAAGTTAGCACAAAAAACAAAAACAAATAGAAAGAAAATACTACGAAATACTAAATCAAATAAATTCTAAAACAAATTCATCCCCGACAACGGATCCATTTGATAGGATGGATTTTGTCGCGGCGCGAGAGTCACCTACGCGTCGATCGTTTGTTATATTCGGCTCACCAACTCTATACAAAAAACCTAAACTATGACTACACTCTTTTAAGGGAGTATAACAACCAGTCCGGGTATAAAAAATCCACAGAGACGAGTTGCTAGAATTTAATTGGTGAATAAAAGTGTAAAAGACAAGATTGCTAACTAAAAAGAAAAGATAACAAAAGGAAAAGGTTATTCTAGGCGTGGGTAAATTAAACTAGTTAACAAAGAGAATAAAAACTATAGGTTGCGTCGGATATCCCTTACCCCGAGTTAATTGGTATAAATGGTTACACGGGCTCACGAGTTATTAAGATTGAGTCTCGTTTTGACAGTTAATTAAATCAAGAGTTGTCACACCCCTAAATTCGTATAAAAGTCTCTAAGATTTTGGTGTACCCCAAAAATTACGCATGCAAGGTCGTAAATATGGGGCATACATGATATACCATGTTAAATCTCCTAGGCGTAATAACTAGGTTAACACAACCAAAATAAACATGCGAAACTTCGTCACCAAAGCAAAGCAACCATTCAACCCTAGGTGAGTTCAATCCAACACAACCTAGACTAAATTAGCTAGAAAGCATAACGAACAACGTAAATTAAACTAACTAATTACTTAAGCAACAAATAATTATGAAAGCAATAAATAACAAGAAATGAATATTAACTAGGCATGGAAATAAAAAAACAACAATGGAATAAAGCTAAAACGAGTAAACTACAACAAGGAAGATGAATAGTAAAATGTAACTTACAAATTAAGGGACAAAACACCTAAAAATGGAGAGTAGGGCTTAACTCTCAAGTTACAAACCCTAAAATCTAAAAATAATGGTAGAAATCTCTCAAAATGAGAAGGAAATGGTATTTATACAATCCCACAAAAATGGCAAACTTGTAATAAAAAAGAAGCTGTAAACAGGGGATTGATCGATCGACCCCTTTGGTCGATCGACCGACTGATAAGAAACTAGCCCACTGCTTCCTTCGATTTCCAAAATGCTGAGGGGTCGATCGATCAAGCCTTTTGGTTGATCGATCGATCAAGCAGGTCTGCATCAAGTTCCCCTGTTTTGGTTGCTTTGAAATCCTCTTCCGCTAAAATCGTCGTAACTTCTTCGTTAGGAATCAGATTTGTGCATCATTCGCGGCCACGCTAAGCTTAAAATGAGGGATACAACTTCCATGTAGATGTTGGGCCAGTTTACCAAACTACAAAATGACCAAAATTCCCTTGCGCATGCGAATGTGTACAAAACTTCACCGAAATGCGTTAGAACTTCATACTAAGCATGCAAATACCTATAAAAGCCCAATTAACCACTTCAAATCATGTATATATAGAAATCTGAAAAATTCAAAAGTCTTTAAACTTTGAAATCAATTTCCTTGTGAAATACATGCGAAAGCGTTAGGTGATGGTTAAAGAAAACAAATTATAAATTTCTTAACAACTTAAAAATAAAACAAGTGAAACTAGATTAATCCATTAAAACATTTTCACTTAAACATAATTAATTAATCCAAGTTCTAGAAAATTTACCTAAGTAATATTTCTCAATTTTACCAAGTTAGGCCAAACCAAATTTTATCAATTAAATTAAATGACTTGAATTAACATAAACGTTACCCAAATTTAATTTAGCACCAAATTAAATTTAGTGTGACAATTAAAACCAATTTTATCTTGAATTATCCTAAGCATGCGTTCTAAGTTATTATGCAAGATAAAAGTAAATCAGTCACACTACGCCGCGATGTATGAGGAAAAACCCACAATGGAAAAAAACCTTGGACAACCCTAGCCTCAAATCCACTAAGTACGAAATTTGCATTTACAAGACAGATGACTTACTTCCTCAACTCGAACCCTCTCAAGCCTTGACGCGTCTTCTTGTAACCATATCTTGCTAGAGGATAACCACGGAGCTCCACCGCGATCTCGAAATCCACCGATTGGACAATAGGCACACCATCAAGCACACATGGTGCCTTTCACCATGTGAGAAAGCTGCAACAAAACTTCTTCTTCTTTTAGGGATGTAGAAGCAAACCCAAACAATCTCTTCAATTTGGTGTAGAGATAAACCCGGTGCCAAACTCCAAGCAAGATGTATATATATGAACTTGGATAAACAAAACTATGGGTGTAAAACTAGAATGGTAGATGAATTTGTCTTTGAAAATTATCACTCAAAACTTGATCTTTATCTCTTTATGATTTTTCTCTCAAAAACACTCTCTAAGAGTTATAAGGATATGAAAAAGATGTTTTGCAAAAATTTGTTCCCGCACATAGATATTCAGCAAAAAGTTAGTGGGGTCAAAATGCTAAAAACTGCTAAAAACTGCCAAAAAGTTTTCCCGTCTGACATCTCGTTCAAACGACATTTTCATTCGAACGAAGTCTCGTTCGAAAGAGGCTTCTAACGAAGTTTCATTGTGAACTCGTTGCAAATCTCGTTCGAACAGGCATCTCGTTCGAATGACATTTTGAACGAAGTTCCAATGTAGGATGGGGAAGCTCGTTGGCAAACTCGTTCGAACGACATCTGGTTCGAAAGAAAAACTCGTTCGAACGACATATCGAACGAACTTCCAGAAAGTTTGTAAAATTCTATTTTTTCCCAGAAACTTTATATACTTTATTTTAAAGTTTTTAATTGAAATCTTTCTGAAAACAAAACACAGTTTTAAAACCTAACACCCAATAAACTTGTTCCAATCTCCTATATATATAAAATGCATTCATACCTTCGGAGCATGGAACCACTGTGATGACGTATAAACGAGGCACATAAATTCAGCATTTGATGAAGCTTTATACTCTTTACCGCTATGTCTTCAACTAAACATATCATAGGCTTGAAAAGGTACACTTGAACACTATCCTATGACATAAACGTTTTTGTCCGGAATTGACCCAAAACTACATTAAGACTCAATTGGAGAATTGTTTTCATCCTTACAAATCTCCCCCCTTTGGCTATTTCGAGACAAAAACCAAACAAAAATCCTAAAGGGCCGTCAAGCTCTACTAGACTAATAAAAATTCCCACCCGAAATAAAAATACAATGCTTGACTCAAACAACCCAAAGGATCACAGTCTTTGCCGGTGAAAGTTTCCACTTATAATATAATTCCGGCACACTTAAGCAAACACATTACACGCATAGGGAATATCAAAATATTTAATGCAAGTAAAGTAAGTACTCTTCCTAAATTAATTCTCTATTTATCAACAGTGATCAACTTAAAAAGACGTCTCCCCCTAAGATAAATCTCCCCCAAACTAAGATACGATGATAATAGGTTTAGATACCATTTCTCCCCCTATCATTCTCCCCCTTTTTGTTCAGTAATAGACAAAGGTTAAAGAATAAAACATGTTATTGTGCATAAAGTGATGAGAACATTAAAACATATAGGCAATAAAAACACATCTAATCCAACAGATAATAACGGATACCAACTAGGATGCAAGAAAAATGATACCAAAAAGATACATAAAGTATTAAGCATGCGATATCCAAAGAATGCACCAAGATAGATACCAATTATGAATTAAAGCATATATGGTCTAGAAAGCACGACAAAGGATAAATAAAAATATCAAATATATGTATACATAAGGTATAACTAATAGGCGTAAGTACACATATATAGATATAAAACCACAAATGACACACACAAAATATAATAGGAGTCTTTCATACTCGTATGAAAAAAATGTGTCATATGGAAACGGAAGTGTTGGGGTGTGAACTAGTAACAATTAAATTTAGACCCAATCACTTAAAAACATGTTCACGGAGTTATCAATTGATTGCAAACTTCATCACATTTGAATATAACCTCATGTGACAATATATATTGAACTCAATGAACAAACATACACAATGCATACAAGCCTAGAGTTTTGATGATTCTACAAACCAAATAGAGTCATAACAATAAAGACCACTAGGATAAACGGATATTGTGCAAACCATTGATATACCATCCAATCTCCCTCAAGAAGCATATATATTCTTTTTATATTGAATGAATATATCAATTAAATATAGGCCTTGGAAATTATTTTTCTTTTAGTGCCATTTTTCTGTTTTTAGGCCATTGGACCACGTATTTCTTTTAAGTCCATTTCAAACGGTGGCTTACAATCGCAAAGGATTATTATTCCTTTCGGAGCCCTTCCCTGTGCACATTAATAGAACATTTTTTTATATCTCACAAACTCACGTGTAATGGATTTTGACATGCACTAGTCCTCCTAGGTCATAAATATGTAGATGGCTAGATTGGTAGGAGGACACCTCACAAAGCTCAAATATAACATGTGGCATTAAAATTTCAAATGAGATCGTGCATGTGTGAAAAGAGGCATATAAAAATAGAATCCATTTAAGCAATGCAAAAATTCAACTACTCAATGTAAGTACGATAAAGAACATAATAAGGATTGACAATCTAAACCAAAAGTTCTAGCTACATGGGAGCGTAAAAGATAGGATTCTAACACAAGTGTATGCCACATAAAGTGTGTTAAACTAAAATACACACAAAATAAAAATCTTTTTGAGTTTTTGAAATTTTTAACAAAAAAATATACTCAAAAGACACACAAAAATCATTTGTATTTTTCATTAAGCTTAAATGAAACAAATAAAACACAAATGATAAACAAAAATATTTTTGAATTTTTCATTTAATGCAAACAAAAATAAGCAAACATAATATAAAACGATAAACATAAATCATAGTTCTAGCATGTGATTAAGCATGACGCATATACTAGAAAATGATTAAACAAGTATACATTTAGCATGATAATATAGCATGAAGCACAAAAGCTAAAGTTTGCAAACAAAACTAACACATTCAACCTTTAGATTTTTCAAGAGAGGAAGCATGTGAAAGCAAATGAGAATCAACAAATCTAATATCTAGCGCGTCTAAAAGTGATTTTCGAACCCATATAGATGTATATTTAAAATGATCGGATTTGGAAACAAATGAATTGTTAGACATAGACTTCCAAGGACTTCTTTTAAGATCAAAATAAAATGACCTAAGGTGACCTTTCCTACCACAATGCAAGCATGTGAAAACACGAGAAATGTTACCTAAGGTGTGACATTTTCTAAAGTCTTTGGATAACTTAGCAGTAGAAGCATTTGAACAAGACGAGCTAGAACCATTATCACAACTACTCGAGTCTTGTAAATTATTTTCCATTTTTAAAATTTTGGACTCAAGTAATAAATTAAAGTCCTCAATTTTACAGGACTCCTTCTTTAAATTTTCAATTACACCTAGAAGGTTATCACGCTCCCCCTCAATGTGAGCAAACATGTCCCTAAGAGTCTTTTCTCGACTATCACTCTCTTTCTTAGACATTTCTAAAATATTAAAATTGTGATTTATGCCCATGAGCATTTCACGAAAAATATCTTTTTGAGATAGCGAGGTTTTCAAAAATTCAACTTTAGCTTTAAAACAAGAATTTTCATCTTCAAGAAATTTAATTCGTTTTGCAAATCTCAAATTTAATTCTCTTAATTTTTCGTTACACTTATTAAGCCCATTTAATTCCTCTCAAATAGTAAAAAATTCATTATAATTAGAAATGGACAAATTTTCATTAAAGCGTCCCATCGAGAGATACAAAAAAAATGAGAGTGAGTAAAAATTGAACCACCTAAAAATACAAGGAGCACAAAACTTATAAGAGCCGAAAAATAGATCTTTGACGCGATAAATTAGCGGTTCGGCTCTGATACCAATTTGAAAAATTCAAAAGTCTTTTTAAACTTTGAAATCAATTTCCTTGTGAAATACATGCGGAAGCGTTAGGTCAAAAATCTAGGTGTAAATGCGTAAATGAAACTGAAATGAAATAAAATAACCGAACACTCGGTCAAAATATACAACCATATCGAATGATGCTCTAAAAGAATAAATAAATGTAGTTGGACCATTTACCCGAATGTTTATACAATACCTCCTGTCTAGATTACAAGAATGGAAGTGGCTATCAAAAATCTGCACGCATCCACAGCTGCTGCAGCTGACGGCTGACTCGAAAGAAGTGCCATCCAGGCATCCCTGTGTCTGGACACACACACACACACATATATATATATATATATATATATATATATATATATATATATATATATATATAATATAACAAGAAGGGAAAAGTAGATAAACGGATCAGAGCCCGAGTTTTAAAAATATTTAGCAGCATAAATGCCTTATTATTTTAGAAAATATTTTTTTATCTCATATTTAAGTTTGGTATCGCACTCCCATGAGATACCCCTCACCTTTCCTCTAACAGTGCATTCCTAGCGCATCCCTCTAAACATCTAAACATCCTAGTCAAGCTACCCTGCTAAACTAGTCTATCACCCAACCACTATCTACCCTAGATAGTCCAAGAAATGTACTAAGGGTTAAACTTCACTTTAGTCTCAACGCTATTCCATGTTCGTGCGTGGGGTGTCTCGCAAAGAGAAATCCAAACAAGGAACCCCCCCGATACACTACTATGCGGTAAGGTCGATCGTCGAGATCCGCCAGTCCTTTAGTACAGAATATATATATAAATAAATATGTATACCACAAGAAATACTAATATTAGAGCACTAAGGATTAAACTTCTCCCCAGTCTCAACACAATGCCATATTTGTGCGTGGGGTGTCTCGCAAAGCGAAATCCAAATAAGGAACCCCCCCAATACACTACTATGCGCCACGGTCGATCGTCGGGATCATTTAGACCCTCGGCACTCGATTTATATATATATATATATACATATATATGTATATATATATATATATATATATACATATATATATATATATATATATATATATATATATATATATATATATATATACATATATATATATATATATATATATATACATATATATATTTTACCATATACATCCGGATCTATCTCCCGGAAGAATACATTTACAAAGTATTTATCAATACTTATCATTTTTATCTCAAAACCTTACATTTCCCTTCTCATATCCAGGAAATGTATTTAAAAGACAATTCGTTATGATGAATTGCTTTAACAAATCATATACCTTTTTAAAAGCCAATTTTATTATCATAAAAATGCTTGTCCATTTCAAAATATCCCATTTTCCTTTTTGTATTCAGGAAATGTTTCAAAGCCATTTTCATTATCATAAAAATGCTTTGATCATATCATATGCTTCCACATCCATTCTTCCATCTGGGAAGTGTTACCAAAGCCAATCCATATAACCCATTTACCTTCCTATATCCAGAAAATGTAATTAAAGCCAATCCATTATCATGAATTGCTTTAACATAACACGTTCTAAGACCGCCCGTCCGGGTTTCCCCACTGTGCGCGCCCGTAAATGCATATCATCTTCCAGGGCCTATCATCAAGACAACCTGGGATCCTACATAGCAAGACGTCGGGAAGCAGCCATATGCCTGCGGGATAGACAAGACCACACCCGAAATCTCCTAACCATCGCAGAAAAATATACAACAAACGCTCATATGGCCTATAGGACTATATCCACCCTGCATTCATTAGCCAGGGGGCTTCACCATACGTACGTAAACTTCCCTTATGATAGCGATTTAGAGAGGTGTGTATCCTCATTTTTATCATTTATGAAAATCATTTATCTTTCCATTTTGAAAACATTCATATTTTATTTTCAAAATCATTTACATCATATCATATATACTTTAATCACATAGTATATACATATACCATTTATTCATCCTCGAATATATATAAATGGCCATATTTGCCAACTACATCTAGCGATGGCCATTAATCCCAAAGATTCTTTCAAAGAATCATAATCATGCATCCATATAATCATGATACTAAACCCAAAGTAATTTCTTACTTTAATTAACAATACATACCTTAATCCCATCTAAGGATTTATTTATCCTCAAAACCCTCATTTAGGAATCCCCCATATCATAACTAGGGTTCCACATTCAAGTCTCCAAATATAATTTAACTCCCCATAACCACAAGAGGAGAAAACAGGAAATTCTTCCCAAGTCGAATCGATTCGCCCTTATTGCGAATCGATTCAGCTAGGCGAATCGATTCGGTTCCCAACCCGAATCGATTCGGAAAATATTCTGCAAACAGGTCCCTAAATCCGAATCGATTCAGTCTAAATCCGAATCGATTCGGCCCATTGCAGAAACCCAAATCCTCTTGGGGGAATCGATTCGGTCTGGACCCGAATCGATTCGGCCCATTCGAGGGTCAATGTTTGGGCGATTTTCTTCAATTTCCAAAATACCTAAAATTCAATCCAACCTCCATTTAAATCATAACTTGGATTTATTACTACAAATCCAAAGTTTTTATATCTCCTCAAATTCTTTAGAGGTCCTAACAGTCCTTTTGAGAACCCCTAATATCTAACTCCAATAAGTTCTAACTAATGATTTCAATCTCGGATAGCTTTCCGTAGAAAAATCACTTTAAATCCAAAAAAAAATCAGAAAAATATGCAGTTGGCGCCCACGCGACCGCGTCGAAAAGATCTACAATTTTTATTTTTTGACCACGAGTCGAATCGATTCGTCTCTAGGCCGAATCGATTCTGGAAGCACGCTGGCTACTGTTCATCGTCTTATCCGAGAGAGTTTCGGCCATTAAAGCTTCTCCCAAGCTTTTGTCGCCTCACCCAACGTCCTACAACCTCAAACAACTACAAATACACATATATAAAGGGTTATAAACATCCTAGAACCCTAAACCACCCATTAATTTTGATTAAAACCTAAGTTCCACAAATTGAAATATTATTGGGGTTTAATTGTTTTAACTCCCAAAAACCCGTTTTATCCACGAAACCCTAACCCAAAATCTTTAGGGTTTGTTTATACCAAACTAAGGTATGAGATATTTATGAAAAAAAGGGAAATAAAGCAAGTAAACACTTGCCTCGTGGATAAAATCTGACGTCCTCGAGCCGATTCCCGCGGTGTTTGGGCGGAACCTCCCCGTTTTCCTCTTTTCTTCCTCCTCTCTCTCTTCCCTATCTTCTTTCTCTCTTTTCTCTCTTTTCTCTTCCCCTCCCCCTATTTAAATAGAAAGGAAAAAGGGTTTAACCCCTTAAAAACCCAAAAACGACTCATTTACTCAATTACGAACCATTTAACTCTAAAATTCCCCGAAACTCATTTCGACAATCAGACACTCTTTTTCGACTATCTCGGACATTCCGAGACTCATGGCGCAGTCGAAATTCCCATCCGAGGTACTTGACCGCAACTCACTATTTCAACCCCACACGACTTAATGCGGGTTTTCCAATTTAAATCTCACCTAGTGTCGCTTTACTTAATGGCGACATATAATTAAAATATTCCGACCTATATAATCCCAAAAATAATCACAACATCCATCAAAAATCATTAAATCCTCGAGAATCCCCAAAATCACTATTTCAAGGAATTCCTTAAATCTCCAATTTATATCTAATTATCGATTTTAATTGTCTCCAAAAAGGACGGGTTGTTACATACTCCCCTCCTTACAACGGAATTTCGTCCTCGAAATTCGGATACAACCTACACCACCAATTCCAGAATCGCTCAAAATCCTAATATCTCAAAGGGGAGCGATACTAACCCAATGGCTCCAAACCATATACCATATGGCTACCATGGATGTAAAGTGACTATAATAGCGTCACATAGCACTCATAATTTCTAGTGCCTCCCGGCATAAACTTTAAATTTACATACCACGCCCCTCCTATTTCAGGAGGTATAAGAATTAACTTACTAAGGTGCCCATACACCCTTCTAACTTGTGCACATCTGCACATCCTTAGTGAACGTATGACACGTAACACTCTCTCCCAATAAGGGTCTCCTTTCTTCGGTGTAATACTCACCTATGGGTCCTCCTAACCCACGAAATTCATTCACCTAACCTCGACATCACTAACTCTATCGAACCTACATCCTAATAATACTAAGGTCTATGCGATGTCCTACCTACGCGAGACAAGTCTAATCCTAAATATATCCCTAGTGCCCAAGGCCTCTCTCAACTCCTAACATTTGCTTGGTTTCGTGCGTGGGACGTCTCGCCAAGGCGAAATCCAAACAAGGAACCGTCCCGTTACACTACTCCCTCGCGTTGTCGGTCATTGAGATATAGCGACCTAAGGCACACCAGCGGGACGTCCTAAATCCTACCTACGCTAACCTACGAACGCATTTATATTATTCTTATCCTTCCGCCCATACGGAAGGAAACCTAACCAATCGAAGTGCCTACTCCTTGTAGGAGCACTATGTACATCATACCCAAATCATATTTCATCAAAGTTTGCCTTTTCATTAAGGCCTGACTGTAATCCTCGAGTTAATTTCTCTAAGCCCTACTTCACCCACCCACTTGTGGCGAGGGGACCACTATAGTGCTTTTCCATAGCACAATATTCCCATAAGCATACCATCATCACAGGGCTCATAGTCTATAGTGGTTCATCCACACTATATGACTCTTCATAAAACCAACATCCTTGCATCCCAAAATAGCTCTCCACTCCCGACGCCGTTAAGAGTCATGTGTGGAGCGTCTCGCAAAGCGAAATCCAAACAAGGAACCCCTCCACACATTCACACTTGACTTCGTCGGTCATGGAGTTTCGTTATTTCAAACATGCAACCGGGATAACCCTATACCCTATTCTAACAAAAAGGTGATCTGAACTCCTATCTCTAACTAAGAGTCACACCACCCAGCGCTCGCACTAATTCTAAGTCCTTGCGCAAATAATAATGAGCGTAATCTTACAGCTCAACAATAGTACTGCGACCTTAAATTATATCTATAAGGTAGACATATACTCAAATCATGATAATGAAACCTCTGCTCATCGAAGTTCCATCTACCCATAACAATAAGGGCGAACTCAACCTGTATCCAGGTGAGACACCGCAACAACAACCCGTTCCCTCCAGGAACTACGAACACGATAGTCTTGCCATCATTAGCCTGCTATCGCTCCGAAAATACCAATATGTATACATACTTACCATATCACCATACTTGTATAGACATATAAAACGAGTATCCTAAAACACACACATATATATATATATATATCAACATCTGCCTCTATGGCGAATGAAGGAAAAATAAAACTCCGCTATTGCGGACAACACATAGGCATACATGATATAATGTTATCGATACCGCCACAAAGCTCAAATTACACACACGAGTCTAGGGCTAACTAATACCGCTACTTTATCTAGCCATGCCAAATAGATATCCTTACAATCATCTTACTAGTCCTCTTAACTTCTTTGTTAAGAGGAAACTCCACTACGAGCTTGAACCTTATAGCTCCAACTAAGCCCCGCACACGAATCTCAAATAAGCGCGCGAAAGATTACTATAACCTCTTAACATGGCAAGAGAACGAAATCTCACCACAGGAATTCAACAATCCTAATCATAATGCTCTATAACAAATCGAGAGCAACGTTGAAAGCGTAGTACGCCCGCACATATTCCTAAGGACACTAGAACCTGATGCTCTGATACCATCTGTAACAACCCCCCTAATGGGATACCGGGCGATCACTCCTATATCAAATTAAAATAGAAGTCACATATGGATCATTCTTAGCATCACTGTCGAAAATCCATTTAATTACTAATATCCTATTAGGCGAGCGTTAAAATTTTTACTTAACCACTCTTTTTAAACGACAATAAATAAACATCCACATAGTTTATGCGTAAATGAAACTGAATGAAATAAAATAACCGAACACTCGGTCAAAATATACAACCATATCGAATGATGCTCTAAAAGAATAAATAAATGTAGTTGGACCATTGGCCCAAATGTTTATACAACACCTCCTGTCTAGATTACAAGAATGGAGGCGGCTATAAAAAAACCTGCATGCATCCACAGCTGTTGCAGCTGACGGCTGACTCGAAAGAAGTGTCATCCAGGCATCCCTGTGTCTAGACACCTATATATATATATATATATATATATATATATATATATATATATATATATAATATAGCAAGAAGGGAAAAGTAGATAAACGGGTTAGAGCTCGAGTTTTGAAAATATTTAGCAAGTGCATAAATGCCTTATTATTTTAGAAAATGTTTTTTTATCTCATATTTAAGTTTGGTATCGCACTCCCATGAGATACCCCTCACCTCTCCTCTAACAGTGCACTCCTAGCGCATCCCTATAAATATCTAAACATCCTAGTCAAGCTACCCTGCTAAACTAGTCTATCACCCAACCACTATCTACCCTAGATAGTCCAAGAAATGTACTAAGGGCTAAACTTCACCTTAGTCTCAACGCTATGCCATGTTCGTGCGTGGGGTATCTCGCAAAGCGAAATCCAAACAAGGAACCACCCCGATACACTACTATGCGGTAAGGTCGATCGCCGAGATCCGCCAGTCCCTTAGTACAGAATGTATATATAAATAAATATGTATACCACAAGAAATACTAATATTAGAGCACTAAGGATTAAACTTCTCCCCAGTCTCATCACAATGCCATATTTGTGCGTGGGGTGTCTCGCAAAGCGAAATCCAAACAAGATACCCCCCCAATACACTACTATACGGCACGGTCAATCTTCGGGATCCATTAGACCCTCAGCACTCGATTTATACATATATATATATATTTTACCATATACATCCGGATCTATCTCTCGGAATGAGAATACATTTACAAAGTATTTATCAATACTTATCATTTTTGTCTCAAAACCTTCCATTTCCCTTCTCATATCCAGGAAATGTATTTAAAAGACAATTCATTATCATGAATTGCTTTAACAAATCATATACCTTTTTAAAAGCCAATTTTATTATCATAAAAATGCTTTTCCATTTCAAAATATCCCATTTCCCTTTTTATATTCAGGAAATGTATTCAAAGCCATTTTCATTATCATAAAAATGCTTTAATCATATCATATGCTTCCACATCCCTTCTTCCATTCGGGAAGTGTTACCGAAGCCAATCCATATAACCCATTTCCCTTCCTATATCCAGAAAATATAATTAAAGCCAATCCAATATGATGAATTGCTTTAACATAACGCGTTCTAAGACCGCCCATCCGGGTTTCCCCACTGTGCGCGCCCCTAAATGGATATCATCTTCCAGGGCCTATCATCAAGACAACCTGGGATCCTACATCGCAAGACGTCGGGAAGCGGCCATATGCCTACGGGATAGTCAAGACCACACCCAAAATCTCCTAACCATCGCAGAAAAATATACAACAAACGCTCATATGGCCTATAGGACTATATCCACCCTGCATTCATTAGCCAGGGGGGCTTCACCATACGTACGCAAACTTCCCTTATGATAGTGATTTAGAGAGGTGTGTATCCTCATTTTTATCATTTATGAAAATCATTTATCTTTCCATTTTGAAAACATTCATATTTTATTTTCAAAATCATTTACATCATATCATATATACTTTAATCACATAGTATATACATATACCATTTATTCATCCTCGAATATATATAAATGGCCATATTTGCCAACTACATCTAGAGATGACCATTAATCCAAAAGATTCTTTCAAAGAATCATAATCATGCATCCATATAAGCATGATACTAAGCCCAAAGTATTTTCTTACTTTAATTAACAATACATACCTTAATCCCATCTAAGGATTTATTTATCCTCAAAACCCTCATTTAGGAATCCCCCATATCATAACTAGGGTCCCTCATACAAGTCTCCAAATATAATTTAACTCCCCATAACCACAAGAGGAGAAAACAGGAAATTCTGCCCAAGGCGAATCGATTCGCCCCTATTGCGAATCGATTCGGGTAGGCGAATCGATTCGGTTCCCAACCCGAATCGATTCGGAAAACATTCTGCAAACAGGTACCTAAATTCGAATCGATTCGTCCCATTGCAGAAACCCAAATCCTCTTGGGCGAATCGATTCGGTCTGGACCCGAATCGATTCGGCCCATTCGAGGGTCAATGTTTGGGCGATTTTCTTCAATTTCCAAAATACCCAAAATTCAATCCAACCTCCATTTAAATCATAACTTGGCTTTATTACTACAAATCCAAAGTTTTTATATCTCCTAAAATTCTTTAGAGGTCCTAACAATCCTTTTGAGAACCCCTAATATCTAACTCCAATAAGTTCTAACTAATGATTTCAATCTCGGACAGCTTTCCGTAGAAAAATCACTATAAATCCAAAAAAAATCATAAAAATACGCAGTCAGCACGCACGCGACCGTGTCAAAAAGATCTACAATTTTTTTTTTTGACCACGAGCAGAATCAATTCGTCTCTAGGCCGAATCGATTCGGGAAGAACCCTGGCTACTGTTCATCGTCTTCTCCGAGACAGTTTCGGCCATTAAAGATTCTCCGAAGCTTTTGTCGCCTCACCCAATGTCCTACAACCTCAACCAACTACAAATACACAAATTGAAACCTAAGTTCCTAGAACCCTAGAACCCTAAACCACCCATTAATTTCGATTAAAACCTAAGTTCCACAAATTGAAATATTATTGGGGTTTAATTGTTTTAACTCCCAAAAACCCGTTTTATCCACGAAACCCTAACCCAAAATCTTTAGGGTTTGTTTATACCAAACTAAGGTATCAGATATTTATGCAAAAAGGGAAATAAATCAAGTAAACACTTGCCTCGTGGATAAAATCCGACGTCCTCGAGCCGATTCCCGCGGTGTTTGGGCGGAACCTCCCCGTTTTCCTCTTTTCTTCCTCCTCTCTCTCTTCCCTATCTTCTTTCTCTATTTTCTCTCTTTTATCTTCCCCACTCCCTCTTTAAATTGAAAGGAAAAAGGGTTTAACCCCTTAAAAACTCAAAAATGACTCGTTTACTCAATTACGAGCCATTTTAACTCTAAAATTCCCCGAAACTCAATTTCGACAATCGGACACTCTTTTCCGACTATCTCGGATATTCCGAGACTCATGGCGTAGTCAAAATTCCCATCTGAGGTACTTGACCGCAACTCACTATTTCAACCCCACACGACTTAATGCGGGGTTTCCAATTTAAATCTCATCTAGTGTCGCTTTACTTAACGGCGACATATAATTAAAATATTCCGACCTATATAATCCCAAAAATAATCACAACATCCATCAAAAATCATTGAATCCTCGAGAATGCCCAAAATCACTATTTCAAGGAATTCCTTAAATCTCCAATTTATATCCAATTATCGATTTTAATTGTCTCCAAAAAGGACGGGTTGTTACAGCCTCAAATCCACTAAGTACAGAATTTACATTTACAAAACAGATGACTTACTTCCTAAACTCTGACCCTTTCAAGGCTTGACGCGTCTTCTTGTAACCACCTCTTCCTAGCGGATAACCACGGAACTCCACCATGATCTCGGAATCCACCAATTGGACAATAGGCACACCGTCAACCATACATGGTGCCTTTCACCATGTGAGAAAGCCGCAACAAAACTTCTTCTTCTTTTAGGGATGTAGAGGCAAACCCAAACAATCTCTTCAATTCAGTGTAGAGATAAACTCGGTGCCAAACTCCAAGAAAGATGTATATAAATGAACTTGGATAAACAAAACTATGGGTGAAAAACTAGAGTGGTAGATGAATTTGTCTTTGAAAATTATCACTCAAAACTTGATCTTTTTCTCTTTATGATTTTTCTCTCAAAAACACTCTCTAGGAGTTAGAAGGATATGAAAAAGATGTTTTGGAAAAAGTTGTTCCCGCACATAGATATTCAACAAAAAGTTAGTGGGGTCAAAATGCTAAAAATTGCCAAAAAGTTTTTCCGCCTGACATCTCGTTTGAACGGCATTTTCGTTCGAACGAGGCTTCTAACGAAGTTCGAGTGTGAACTCGTTAGAAACTCATTGGAAATCTCGTTCGAACATGCATCTCGTTCGAATGACATTTCGAACGAAGTTCCAGTGTCCAATGGGGAAGGTCATTGGCAAACTCGCTCGAACGACATCTGGTTCGAATGAAAAACTTGTTCGAACGACATATCGAACGAACTTCCAGAAAGTTTATAAAATTCTATTTTTTCCCAGAAACTTTATATACTGTATTTTGAAGTTTTTAATTGAAATCTTTTTTAAAACAAAACACAGTTTTAAAACCTAACACCCAATAAACTTGTTCCAATCTCCTATATATATATATATATATAATGCATTCATACTTTCAGAGCATGGAACCACTATGATGACGTAGAAACGAGGCACATAAATTCAACATTTAATGAAGCTTTATACTCTTTGCCGCTACATCTTCAACTAAACACATCATATGCTTGAAAAGGTACACTTGAACACTATCCTATGACATAAACGTTTTTGTCCGGAATTGATCCAAAACTACATTAAGACTCAATTTGAGAATTGTGTCCTTACAAAATCAGAGGTTTTTTGGTTAATGAGCATAAATATAGGGATTAAGATACCCGAGGGGGCTAATAACGTGTAGGTTAACTGGTGAAATACGCAATATTTGCGTCATATCAATGCCCCACACATTCCACATTCCATGTGGGGAGATAGGGTTCCCCTCATAGGATTTCACCACATTGATGGGGTTGGAGGTTGGTCATAGTGAGATTCTGCCATTCAGGGGGCAACCAAAGACATCTTGAGAACACACGTTTCATCATCCTCCATCTTCTTTAGGTTATGACAAGTCTTAAGCCCGATTTTTATAAGACATCTAAGGCATGTACGTCATTTCATCATTTTGTTTTATCACATTACACTTTGAGGGAAGTTGAATTGACATAAGCACGAAAAAAGTTTCATCCCTAAGAACTTCGATGGATCATCAAATGGAAAGATAAAAAATAATAACTAGGTTTAAAACATAATCTTAGGGTTTCGAATGCCATACCATGCATATATTGTTGTGATCCGTATGAGAAAAATATATTGATGAAGATGGTGATCTTGCTTCCTTCCAAAGGTTTCCAAAAACCTTTCTAGAATCCTTCGAATGTCTCGAATCGTCTAGTATATGATCCACTCAAAATAATCCTTGTGTGTGGGCACTCTTGAAGATTAAAACTTTGTGAAATATAGGAGAAATAACTTTCTCTCTCCTCATCCCTTCCGAGAAACATGAATGGTGTTTTTTTCTCCCTCTCTAACCCAACATAATGGATGTCTTACCCAAAACACCAGCTTACAACAATAATATAGGTATAAATCATGGGCTTGGAATAAAATAGGTTTCGAGAGAGTTTCAGGACTACTACTTGGGTAATGGTCTATATTAAGGGCTCAAGACAAATAATTAAATTGTCTTCCAAATAAATACTCAGAAATCCCAAATTACATGTTTGTAATTTATGTTATTGTTCGATCACGATTAATTCCACTAAATAATCGGGACTGCACTCTAATTTAATTATCTCTAAATTACTCGAAATAAATAAGTCTTGTCTCCAAAGTTGTTTTGGTCAATAATATAATCTCTTGCATTAAATGTATGATCCCCTTTTGGTTAAATCAATTTACCGTTCATTGATTTTAACCAACATATAATAAATTCCATAATTTTGAGACTTAACTTTTTCACTTGTCTACCGAATTATAAAATAATCCACCGTCCGAGTTTAATTGGTATGAAGAAAATTATAATTCTATAAAGTGGGTAGTACAATCCAAGATCTTTCTTGGATGAGGTTTTTCTGAATTATGATCTCAGACCTACTCACCCAATAATTTCCCAACTTACGGGGAATGATTGATCTAATATATAATTGAATCTCACCGATAGAAATCAAAGTAATTATTATAAAAGCATTCTGATGCTCATAACTCCCGGGATTAAGAATCTATGCACCTTTTGAAAATGGTGTGAGATTTTCCAAGTCCAATCAAGATAAACCTTAGGATTGAATCTCACAGGTGGTTCTCTTCAATACATTCCTCAATGTATCGATCTCAATTATCTTTCAAACTATCAAATAAGTTCTCGAATGATTAGACATATTCCAAAAGTTTGATATAAAGTACTACGATTGCACACGCACCTATATCAATTGGACGCCATTTCCCTTCTAGGCTGTGAATTATTAAATTGAACCAGAATTAGAATTCCGACCTCATGTGATTAAGCCAAACCTAACTCCATGAAATTCCTACTAAGTCCAATTAACCAACATATATACAATATTTAAACATAAATATATGGCATTATCCCAAAAATGAATATAATTTCAAAATGAACTGATACCCTTTACTGAAAAGTAAGCATCATACATTGTTTTAAGAATAAGACCCAATACAAAATACTGTTGAGAAATGTTTTGAGACTTTAATGCCATGTGAGCAATAAGTCTTTTTGCATTCCTTTTATCATCATTGTTTATCCATACAAATAGATGTTCCTTGGGTTTGGGTGATGTCTCGTTCAATTCTCTTATTGGCCTAGTTCTTCTCATAGGAGTTTTCTTTGAGGTTCAAAGGAAACCCTCTTAATTTTACCCATTAAGTGTTGACAATTCCTCACAAGGTTCTTTACTCACTTATGAAGGCTAACCATGTTCTTATATCGTGGTTTGGAGTAATTTTTGTTTTATCTCACAAGCTAATAGCAAAATACTTTAAGGTGCCCTTTTGTGGCAATGAAGACACAAAAAAGGTTACGAAAAGTTCAACTTCTTTGGCTTAGAGGTATGTTTCAGTGGAGGATTTTGAGCTTTAACCAACTCTCTTGTAAATTTAATCTTCGCCTTTGATTGTGAATAATTAAAACCGTCATAGCCCAGACTTAGTTTATCTTTTGTTGTTATAGTGGGTGCAGGAAGCATACTTCCCAATTTCTTGGATCTATATTCTAAATATATTTTCACCTTCTCATATACTTCAAGTTATTCTTAAGATTTTCATTTTATTCTTCTAATAATGTTTGAGATCTAGAGGTCTCGAGAAGCGCTATCTTGAGGCTAGAAACCTTCTTACGTAGAAATGCTTATCCTTATCCTCTTCCTTTAGCTTATTAATTAAGGTAGACTCACTAATATTTATCTTTTACACACAATACATGCTCTCTTTAATCTCACTTAGTTCCTTTTCATGTGTTTTAAGGTTAGTGGGTAACCTTATATTAACTTTCTCCATTTTTTGGGACATCTCGTAGATATCAGAGTAATACTTTTAAATATCAACTTTTTCTTCCTCATATCTAATCTCATATCCTTCATCCCAAGAATCTATAAAATTCAATTATTCACCATCAACCACAACTTATTCTTAAGTAGGGGAATACTTTGGTCTTTGATACTTTCTTGATAGTAATAAAAATGGTGAAGTTAAATTATATCGAAAAGATACAATTGTCTGTCATTCATTGTACAATTCATCTCATTTTCGTATTTCACTGTTATTTTGAGTTTAGTTAGTTATTCAAAATACCTATGGCTATAGCCTTGGAATTCATAGAATTTCCTTGAGTACTCCTTATCTTTGTTGTTTTTGAACTTCTGGTCATGACTACTCGATGGATTTTCAACGTGATTTCTTTAGATTTTTTATATTTCTTCTATCATTTTTTGTGAAGTTCTTATTGAACTACAAGGTCTTAAATTTTGGAACTACTGGTATTGTCGAATCCGTTATCACACATGAGTACCCTACCTTTACAAAAGTGTCTGATAGTGAAAGATCATGATAAGACTCAAGGAAGCAGCCCCGCCTAAGACATTTATACCCGTGATCAATTCACCTCAGCTACCATGATCATACTTGTCCCTACTAGAATCAAAATCTTTAGTTGGATCTATACCATGCCGGGGGGGGGGGGGGGTATTAAAGAATTTTCTAAAGTTCTTTGCTAGTAAGACCATCTCCTGTTTATCAATTTTTGATTCCTCGACATAATTAGGAGTTGTATTTTTATGTGATATTAACAAAAAGCCTCTGTTTTTCTTAGGTGAAGAATAAAAATCAAGTTAAACGGTTTGTAGGCATCCTTAGGATGGTAATTGTATCGGGTTCTATGAATAATATGAAAGGGTTGAGGCATAACCCACTCCAATGAAAATAGGCTTAAAGGTGTTCAAAGTCTCAAGAGCAGTAAGTAAGTTGAAAACTAACTTTTGCAATATAATGACAATTTTATGAATATTGAATAAGGAATACAATGATTGAATACATGTTTTTCAGTAAGAACAAAAATAATAAAATCAATTGAGATTGATGATTCTTCGAGGTTGAAGAGATAAGCACTTTAAGTACCTAGGAGAGAGTAGTGAAAGAATACTTTCTGTGTGAATTTGTACAGAATAACAATGCTCAAGTTACGACTGATGTGGCGTGTTTGCATCAAAGGGATATTACCTTGCGATAATATCTGAGTTATACTCTTTGTCCTATTTTATTGTATGTCACTGTCCACTCTGACAAACGACATCTAGTGCAACCCAAAGTCAAAAAGCAAATATGTTAGTCATAATTTTAAACGGTTACTTGGTAATAATTTTGAAAACTTGCGAGCGATCTTGAGGGTGGCTCGCCAATTTTATAACTTAAAATGGCTTTACGATCAGTACCTTGACTTAGATACCTCATTTTAGTATTCTCTCTTTCCTAGGGTATTGAAGTAGTTGAGCCTTAGATTGCTCAACAAGAATTGTCTCTCAGCCTCCAAACCAAAACTCTCAAGGGATCTCAACTGGCTATCTGCTTTAGCCCTGCTTGCTCGGCTAGGGTTTCTTACTAATCATTCTTGTGTTTAAATAATTAAGATGTTAGTAATAAATCTATTATATAAAACTTCTTTATTGAAATGACTTGGGATTACTCATACAGCATCCCCTCGCTGACTTGGACCCACTCGGTGACTTGGGGTTGCTTTTATGGAATTTCCTTACTATCTTGGGGTTGATTGCACGACACCCTCCTCTCTGGTTTGGATTGTAACACCTTGCTCAATCCAACGGATGAGGTGTTATAGATTATGTCAAAACATGGTCTTAGGTCTCGTAGGTTGTGAGTTCGTTTAGCTTCCGTGTTATCGATCTTTGATTCACTTTATTGATTCTTTCTCTCTAAGATATTGATTCTATCATACGTGTTAGTTGTGTTTCTTGGAGATAAGGAGTTGTGTGTTGAGGACGTTGTAGGCATTGAGGTTAGAATTAGTAATCTTGATGTAAGGATCCTTAGAGTTGATTTTGGAGAAGATATTTATCTAGTAGATCGTTAGTATAAATTTTGGGTATATAGAGTAGCGATGGAGTGATGTGATTTGATTTGAGGATTTAAACGTTGTGATGACATTTAGAGATAGGAACGGGTGGTAATTCGTAAGAGAGCATGGTACGCCAGTATTTTCATAGTTATGTGTATATATATAGTTAGGATATATATTGTATCTTTTATCGTGGGATATGTGCGTGTAGGATTAAGTCTATGGACGCCCGATAGTGGTATGTATTGGTAGGCATATGTAGGCCTTATTTTATTTTACGCATTTATGCTTCGTCGATTTTCGATGACTAAATTCCTATGCTAGTGGGGAAGTGTGTAACAACCAGTAATTTTATTCGATAATTAATTACTTAATTCAAAATTCAGAAAACTAGCTTAAAACTCCTAATATGAGTATATATAAGTCTTGGGTCGTTTAGAAGAGTCCTCAAAACATAAAACTCTCCAGGCTAAAAAATAAGGTCAAAATTAAAATCCCTCTTCAGATAATTTGTCCCGACTTTAAAACCTAACTAACTATTTGTCACGGTTCTAGAGCGTGACTAACAAGCGAACTGTTTTAGTTTTAATAGGATTATAATGCCACTTAAATTCTCCAATCTTTCTCCACTTAAATTAATACAGGGTTAGGACTTTTGAAACATATTTTTCATAACCTCTAAGAGCAGTAGATCCTTATAATTTTCATCTTCTTCCTCCTACAAAACCCAACCCTAAAGGTATCAAGTTTTAAGTCAAGATTTGAAGGCTCAATTGGTGTTTTATCATGTTGGTGCAAGAGTCAATCTTTGTTAAATTTTCAAGAGGATTCCAATCCATCTAATCAGATTCCTTAACCGACTAATCTCAGGCATGAATATCTCTATTCTCTCCCTTTAGTATCATGCGTCTTAAATATCGCCTAAATCTTAATTCATGTGCTTTTCTTAAGAGAAATTAACAACTTAATTAGGAAAAGTGAAAGTTAATAATGGGACTGTTTAAAAAAAAAAATACTAATATGATCTTAATACTTGTAACCCTTATGTGATTAGGTTAGAGGTTGTATTTTGTGTATGTGGGTATATGTTTTCATGTAGAAACCATTTAAAGTTAATTTATTTGAAAACTAGATGCGTATAATCATGAAAAATTATGTAGACTTGGTTAAATTAAATTATCATTATGTGCTGCATATTTGCATGACTTTACGATCATAATTATTGAATAAAAATATTGGTGTTGGTTACGACTACAAATTTAAAAAATTTAAATTGAGATTTAGTGTGCCTTTATGAGAAATTGTGCGCTTGTCAATAAATTATAGTTGTGCAATTTATTATGTTGATTAAATTAATCGTTGCGGGGACGACGGGATTTGGGTAGTTCTCTCACCTTAAACTTAGGAATACTTGCTAGATATGGGACTAATGGGTATGCTTTGTCGCGATTAACATATGCTAGATATGGGACTAGTTAGTGTAAAATTGTACGGATTAGAGATTCCAAGGTGGGTCTGATCTTTGGCATTATTTTGTTGTTTTGATTAATCTAAATGCGAGATTAGGAAGAGATTTATTATGGAAATTCATCCCATGAAATAGGATAGGATGCGATTGTGTTTTGGAGACCTCTAAGTATGGGACTAGGGGTAGGTTTGATGTTTATGCTCTATAATATGGTGGGGCTGAAATAAAATAAATAGAATTTGAGATGAGGAGAAAATAAAAATTTGAGAATTAATGCCTAAGATAATAAACGGGTATTAAAATGAATTGGCATCATTAATAAGTGCAGGACTGACAGAATACGGACTGGCTAGCTATTACGGGGGGAAATGTGTGTGGTGTAAAACTTGTGATAAGCCCGAATAAGTGCAAGACATACAGTAGGGTCGACTGGCTATGACGACACTCCAATAATAATAATCTGACAAATCAATTTAAATAAAGAAACTTTATGCAGGAGTCTCGTGACTGATATTAATTTTGGATAAGAATAATAATCGGATTAATTGAATTAAATTAGATGGATAGATTTTGATAAAGTCAAATAATTGAAAACTAAACTTGGGGTAGCGTAATTACGTGATTAAGTATTTGCAGTTATTTTACTCGCACCTTATTAATTATGTCCTTAAATTTAAAATATTCTATTATGATATTTATTATGTATGATGCAACTGCCTGGGTTCATAGACCTTATTTGGGATGAGTGGATGGTATTCATGCAATGGGCCCTGACCCTTTTCGTTGACTAGCATTTCAGGTTATTGCTAGAGTAGCTGCACAAGATTTATTTATTTAGAGACTATTTTGGAGGTGACACTGGAGTTTATTTATTAGTTGCTTTGTAGTTTAGATTTGTTTCCTTTTCGCTGCATTTTTATTATGAGACATTATTTATGAATTTAGTGGGCCATTCGGTTCCACAATTGTTTATGGTTATTCTGATTTCCATCAGATCATTTAATTCAATTTTATATTATTGGAGATTGGATTATTTGGAGTCTAGCATGGTGATGGATTTTCTTTATCGTATGGATTGTTATTATTATTGGATTGGTTTTAAATTATTATCTTTTGGAATGAAATTTATTTGTCTCATATCTATCACGTGCTGAGAATGATTACTTATTTAGTTAACACTCGTCGTGGTTTGGCAGCGGTGGCGGCTGGCCACCCCGTCCGTCGGATTGCGCGGGGTGTTACATGGATCCACTCGCCTGGAACCCCCTCGTTGACTTAGGATTGTTTGAATGACATATCTTTATCGGAATTTTAGCCAGTCTCGCAAGAGGCCAAGAGGCTAAGCAAGATACTATTAGACAACTTGCACAAACTCTTCAAGCCGGGGCACTTGCTCTATCTTCTCAGCGAAATATGCCACCACCCCCATCAAGAGGTGGTCGGAGCAGCCAATCAATGACGACAAGAGATGTCTCCTACCATCCAAGGTCAAATTCATTGCTCAGTACATCAGAATCTTTCCACACGCAATCTTATTCTCTAGAGAGGACAAGTTCCTTAGAGAGATTAAGTCGTGTTTCTCCCTTCGATCGTTTGGGACACAGGGAGAACATAAATGTTCCTAGGGCAATGTCGGGTAACACTCGATGACCATATGATCAAAGGGAATGCACAATTCAATCTGGATCAAACGCCCGACGAACTACTGCTCGATTTGAGAAATAACTCCAGGAAGAAAGCTCAGTAAATAGCAAGGTTGCAACGCATAAAATCGGTGCTACCAATGATGCATGGAAAGGATCAATACAATAATTTGAAAGAAAAATTAGGAGAAATGGAGAAGGAAAAAAACCCACTGCAAAGAAGCTTTGTAAAAGGGTCTCCGTTTGTGCAGGTAGTTGTGGATTTCCCTACTCCAGCAAAGTTCAAGGCTCTAGTAGTAACACCCAAATATGATGGAAAAACTGACCCAGTTCTCTTGATAGAACAATATTAAGCGACTGCTGACATTTATACTGTCCTCGACAAAATGAGGTGTAGAGCATTTTCTGGAACCATTACTGGATCTGCCCAAATATGGTATAATAGTTTTCCTCGGGGACAAATTTATAGCTTCAACCAACTGGTTGAGCTATTCATTAGCAACTTTTTCTTTGGAAAGGGGTCACACTTACTTAGTGTGAGACAGAAAGAAGGAGAGAGAACCAGAGATTACATCACTCATTTTAATAACGAGAAACTAGAAGTTGTGGATTATGAGGAAAATACTGCAACAATAGCCCTTATGAGTGGACTGCTCCCTAAAAAATTGTATTATACTCTTGCCAAAGACCCTCAGAAGACAATGGAAGAATTGATGGATAAAGCATCAAATATCATGAATGTCAAGGAAGTAATGGCGGCCAAGCGTAGCTCAGGCACAAAAGTTGATGGCAAAAATGATAAGAAAGATCATAAAGACCCCAAAGAAAAAAGGGAATAAAAAAAGGATTTTTAGAGAGACTCAAGAAGTACAATGACTATACTCCGTTAACCATGGGAATTCACCATGTTTTGGAAAAAATCAAGCGTAATAAAGATGTGCGTTGGCCTGATAAGTTAAGAAGTTCCTTGACTAAGAGGATAAGACCAAGTACTATGAATTCCACAGGGATCACGATCATAGGACAGAGTGTTGCATAGCTCTTCAAAATGAGATTGAAACTCTCATTCGACGAGGAAAGATGAATCAGTATATTGATCGACAGAACAATAAATAAATTCGGCATAGATCAAAATCTCCTTACAAGCCCAGAGAGGAGAAGAAAAGATCTCATGAAGATGACCAGTATGATGATCCCGATCTCCCCAAAAAACCTTGTCAACCAGAACGCGAGGTATTCTATATCAGTTTTGGTTATTTTGATTGCCAATGATTACCAGTGGTGATGTAGGAGGAGGAGATCATACAGCAGAGCAAAAAGTTTACCTCAATGAGGCACAAGCTTGCTGGTACATACAGAGGATCAACCTTATCGAGGAAGATCGACCAAGAAAGGTTAACAAAAACAAACTGGTAATTGGTTTCTCTAAAAATGATCTCTTAGGGGTAATGTATCCTCCCGACAACCTACTAGTAATCAAAGTCAGAAAGGAAGAAATCATTATCTCTAAAGTACTAGTAGATAATAGCAGCTCGACAGATATCATATTTTATCCTTGTTTCAGCAACTTGGATTTTAAACTTAACCAATTAGAGACCTATCATCGACCACTAAAAGTCTTTGCTGGTGAGAAAGTCTTTCCTTTGGGAACCATTAAGATGGAGGTGATGACCGAAACATGGCCATCTAGTCGAACAGTGAAGATCCGTTTCTTTTTAATGGATAAAAACATCCATTCATCTTACAATATAATCATTAGAAGAGTAGGGCTAAAGAAGTTCGAGGCAGTACCATCCACTGTCCATCAGTGTTTCTTGGTGTGGGAATTGTGAAGGTGATCAGAAAGTAGCTTGGAAGTGTTACTACTCTTCTGCTGAGTGATTAGGCATAAATTCTTCCTAATTTATCCCTTGATTTAGTTACTTTTAGCACCTCGATCAACGTAATTGAGTTAACTTTATCTCATAATCTTGCTACTGACTGATCCTAATGATTGCACCAAGTTTTTGGTATTTTGTAGTGATTTTACGTATTTGATGCTAAGAAACGGAAGAAGGAAACCAGAAGAATCAAGAAAGAAAGAAGGAAACTCAAAAGGGAAAAATTGGAATTTCCACCCAGAATTCAGATGAGGTACCTAAAGAGAAGTTAAAGACATCTCATTCATGAGAACATAGGAAGAAACGGCACCTCAATCGGAGTCCCGAAACAAAAGATGTGAGCAGTCAAAGTTGAGCCAAAAAGTCAAATAGCCGGACCGGTCCGCTTTGCCAAACTCCAAAAGACTCCGGACCCCAAGAAAACCGAAGAAGGCAAAAATAAAAGGAATCGGTATGCCCCTGGACCGGTTTGCCCCAAAATAAAAAGAACCGATCTGCCTTAGAGGCAGACCGGTCCGCCTAAGGCCCGGACTGGTCCGGGCTTCGTGATTTTCAAATCCTCTCTCTTCCTAAAAAGACTCCTCGTGCAGCTGAAACTCCGAAAATGTTGTAGGGCATAAAACTCGATTTGTTATTGTTATTGGGGCGGAGAATTAGTAGGATTTTCCTCTTTTTTTCCAGAAACCCTAGTTGTAGACACAATTCTCAGTTTTAATTCAAAGATTGAAGTTTTATTCTGTGATTGTTGTGAGTACCAGTTTCATTCATTGTTGCAATTACTGCTTGGGTAATTTTAGTAAGTTTTTCTTATTTCCAATTCCTTTCTACATCTAATTACCATTTTCCTTAGAGCAATCATGAATACCTTCACATTAAACACCGTTTTCATCACTTTCATCATGCTATGCTAGATTTTCAAGGGTCGGGGTACATGAACCCAGCTGATGAGTTAGTGCGTGTGTATAAAGTTAATCCGCTGAATTTAGTGATTGATTGTGATCGTATTGTGTTGTTACACAATAATTGTAGATCTTTATATCTCATTTTCCTCTGGGTACTCGTGATGATTTAGAGTGCAATTCGAGTGCTACTACCGCGATACTGATTTACTCATCCTCAGATTAGGTATGACGCGGGCTTGAATCTCGTATACATAATGCTTGGGAATACTAAATTCCAGGTCAAAACAATCAGATAAATTTAAGATTAATATTATAACTGCAATACACTAGGGTTAGGGGATTGTATTCCCGTCCTATTTTTCTCATCATTTGAACAAAAAGTTTCAAATCATCGTTCATTCTTAATTTAGGTAGATTAGTATAGTTGCATTTCTTCATAATTTTGTTATCGCATTTAGCTATTATAAATCTCAAAACCATATCATTTTTTCTTTTCTTTTTAGAGTCAAAGTTAGGGTTTCTCCGTCTCTTCTCGTCGTCACAACTCTGTTGTCCTTTTTCCTAGAGGATCGATACCCGACTTATCGGATTATTACTTGAGCGACAGGCTTGCACTTGAGCCTAGAGTGAACGCATTTCTGAGACACATTTTCAGTCGCGTCAAGTTTTTGGCGCCGTTGTCGGGGAACTAGGTAGACTTAGGATTAGATCGAGTCAATCCAAAGCTTTGACCAAAAAAAAAATCTCCAAAAAAATCCAAAAACATATAAAAAAATTTAAAAAAGAACAAAAAGATTCACCACCATCTCTCACAAGTTTTAATGCAAAATTCCACTCCCACACCTCATAATACTCCAACCAACATTCACGAAAATCCAATAGTTGAGTATAACCCCGATAGCCCCCACACTCCAAATGCACCACAATTCTAGATTCCACCTCCCACACCGTCACACTCAATCTCTAATAACACTCCGTTTTCCTTCGTAGGACACACCTCCGAGCACATTTCGAGCACACCAAGTGAGAGCACCGAGTCATTAAGTGAGAGAGAGATGTCACAACACATTAATGCACCCACCGGTGAGGGAGAGCCCCCATACCGCCCGCTGAGAGAATTCCTATATCCCGAGCGCACTGTCACTCCGGGATGCATTATACTCCCGTATAATGCCGAGAAATTCCGTTTCAAAAATGGAATGATCCAGATGCTACCACATTACCACGGTATGGATTCTGAAAAGCCATACCTCCATATTAGGGAATTTGAGGATGTGTGCAATACGCTCAATGATCAAACTTGCACCCAAGAGGTGATCCGTCTCAAACTCTTCCCTTTCTCGCTCAAAGATAAAGCTAAGACCTGGCTATGGTCTTTATCTCTGAGCTCTATTCCATCTTGGAACGAGTTACAATCGAGATTTCTCAAGAAATTCTTCCCACCACATCGAACAATTTCGATAAAGGCTCAAATTCAAGCATTCAGACAACCTGAAAATAAGCCATTTCATCGATGTCATGAGCATTTCAATTAATTAGTTACTTCATGCCCCCATCACGGATTTGATGCAGCTCAAATCATCTCTTTTCTCTATAATGGGCTGAATCTCAATGCCAAGCAACTTGTTGAAACCATGGGAAGTGGTCCCTTTGTCGACTTAGACACCCAAGATGCAGAGCTTCATCTGAGGTACGTCGCTGAGACTACCCAATCCTGGGATACCTCCGACCCTAATGCTCAAAATTGAAATCGTCAAGTAACCACCACTCCGTCAGCGTCTGACCTATATCATGTAGAAAAGAATTCTATAGCACACAGTCGGATTGATATACTTGAGAAAGAGATGTAAGACCTGCGAGGGATTTGTGGGAGAGGACTAACTGGATCCATACCGAACCCCGTCGAGAAGGTGTGTGCTATTTGTGAGGCGGGCCATTCAACTGAGGAATGTCCGACGATACCCGCTTACAAAGTAATGCTTCAGTAGAAAGTTAGTGGTATAGGAGGATTTAAGGGTAATTTCGGTGCCCCGCACGGGAATTCCTACAACCCTTTATGGAAAAATCATCTCGGTTTTAGCTATGGGCAACAACATGCCGCAATGAACCCTCCTTCGCATGTTGCCCCTCCTCCACCACAACACTTTAAACAAGCTCCACACATGCAAGGACATGTGCAAGCACCACCACCTCAAGGAAATTATATCCTGCCACAGCGGAGAACTCTCGAGGATACCATGAATCAATTCATCGCAAGCCAGACCGCAACCAATGCCAAATATGATCGTCGGATTGGCGACATAAATGTGAATCTGTCAAAAATACAATCCTCATTGAGTGTTAAAGAGAAGGGCAAGTTTCCTGCCCAAGGCCAAAGAACTCCCCAAGGTCAAACTAGTGTTAGCTCCACCTCCACTGAACATCAGGACAATGTCAAGCTGTGACCACTCTTCGTATTGGGAGGGTCGTTGATTTATCACCTCCCCCACACGACACAACGAAAGACAAGGAGATTTCTCCCCGCACGAAAGAGGCCCAAGATGTCCCCTTGAATGGGAGTGACCAAGAAGACGCTAGTGAGCCAGAGGTAGTAGTGAAACCGCCCTCCACGGCACTGTTTCCTCAAAGGTTGATTCCCTCCCATAGAGGAAACCCACATGAAGACGTGCTAGAAGTGCTAAAGTAAGTAAAGCTGAATTTACCTTTTCTTGATGCCATTAAGAAAATTCCATCTTATGGAAAAGTCATCAAAGATTTGTTGACGGTAAAGAGGAAGATGAAGGTAAAGAAGAATGTCTTTCTAGCCCGTAACGTGAGCTCCATTATACTAAATGATCTCCCACCTAAATTCAAAGATCCCGGTGCACCCACCATATCCTGCATCATTGGAGATAATAAAATCGAAAAAGCCTTACTTGACTTGGGAGAAAGCGTAAATATCCTCCCTTACTCCATCTATAGGCAACTTGACTTGGGCGACCTCAAGCCCACAAAGGTCACTCTCCAATTAGCGGATCGAACAGTGAAGATCCCACGAGGCATCGTCGAGGACGTGATCGTCCAAGTTGACACTTTCTACTTTTCGGTAGATTTTGTCATTTGGGACACGAAAGCCTCTTTCAACTCGAGCAATCATGTTCCCATCATCCTTGGGCGCCCTTTGTTAGTGACGGCTAACGCAATCATCAATACTAGGAATGGGCGAATGCAACTCACATTTGGGAACATGACCTTAGAGACCAACATCTTCCACATAAACCAAAATGCAGGGGAGGAAGATGATCTTCACGCGGTGAGCTTATAGATGAGATAGTAGAGGAGTATTTTGAGGAGAATTACTGTGGCGATGCTTTAGAGTCATGTTTAGTGACGAGATACGAGAGTGAGGGGACGTACATCGACTTCGAGGAAGGAGGTTGGGGAGTTGAGAAAGCTACTCGATGAGAGTACGTCAGACGAGGACGTGAGAGATGTTAATTGGGTTTCTAGATTCGAGGAATTACCTCCGAGGGATACACACATGGTTCCCTCCAGTGACAAATTTCCCACCCTCGAATTAAAGAAGCTCCCCTCCCATATAAAATATGTATACCTAGGAGAGGATGCGACATTTCCTGTTGTTATCTCCTCTAGCCTATATGAAGGGCAGGAGGGTAAATTATTGAAAATTCTGAGGAAGCACCAAAGTGCTTTTGGTTGGTGCATTGCTGATTTGAAGGGGATAAGTCCTTTGATTTGCACTCACAAGATCCATCTCGAAGAGGATGTCAAGCCCTCTAGAGAAATACAAAGAAGACTAAATCCCAACATGAAAGAAGTTATGAGAACCGAGATCATCAAATTATTGGATGCCGGGATTATCTACCCAATCTCAGATAGCAAATGGGTGAGCCCTATTCAAGTCGTCCCGAAGAAGTCGGGTATGACTATGATTGAGAATGCTAAGGGAGAGCTCGTTCCCCAACGTACCACCACCGAGTGGCGCATTTGCATTGATTACCGAAAACTTAATGCGGGAACAAGGAAAGACCATTTCCCCTTGCCATTTATTGATCAAATGCTTGAATGATTGGCGGGCCACCCTTACTATTGCTTCCTCGATGGTTATTCTGGATATAACCAAATTGAGGTGGATGTACTTGACCAGGAGAAGACGACCTTCACTTGCCCTTTTGGTACTTTTGCCTACAAATGTATGCCATTTAGCTTGTGTAATGCACCATGACCTTTCAAAGGTGCATGTTGAGATTATTTAGAAACATGGTCGAGAGAGGACTCGAAGTATTCATGGACGATTTCAGCATTTTTGGCACCTCTTTCGATCATTGTTTAGAAAAGCTGGAAAAAGTACTTACCCGATGTGTGGAAAAGAACTTAGTGCTGAATTGGGAGAAGTGCCATTTCATGATCACTGATGGAATAGTTCTTGGCCACATAGTATCATCCAAAGGAATAGAGGTTGATATGGCAAAGATAGATGCCATAGCTGATCTTCCCCCACCAAAATCGCTGAAGGACGTGCGCTCATTCTTAGGCCACGCGGGGTTTTATCGAAGGTTCATTAAGGACTTTAGCGCCATCGCTAGGCCCTAAAGCAACCTACTCATGAAGGACATCCCATTTGAGTGGACGAAAGCATGCCAAAGCTCTTTTGAAAAATTAAAAAACATGCTTGTGTCCGCTCCCATCCTGCAAGTTCCGGATTGGTCCATGCCATTCGAACTTATGTGTGATGCTAGCCATTATGCAATCGGGGCTGTTTTGGGCCAACGAAAAGATAAGCAAGCTCATGTCATCTACTAGACTAGCCGGACCCTTACCGGACCTCAACTCAACTACTCTACCATTGAGAAGGAGTTGCTAGCAGTAGTATTTGCCCTTGATAAATTCCGGTCATATCTCATTGGTTCTCCTATTACTATCTTCACCGACCACGCGGCCTTAAAATACCTACTTGCAAAGAAAGATGCCAAGTCGCGCCTCATAAGGTGGATCCTGCTCCTATAAGAGTTCAATCTCTCCATCAAAGATAAGAAAGGAGTAGAAAACATTATTACCGACCATTTATCACGGCTTTCGTCCGACGTACCTAGTGATCCTGTACCCATAGACGAATACTTTTCGGATGAGTAACTTTTTGCCACCTCTCCTTTACCTTGGTTTGCGGATATAGTGAAATATCTTATCACGGGAGTCGTCCCTCCCGACTGGACACCGCAAGATATGAAGAGGTTTCTTACTTCGACGCGCAAGTTCTTTTACGATGATCCCTTCCTTTTTAAATATTGTGCCGACCAAATCATCCGACGATGTGTACCGAATGATGAGATCCCGAAAGTCATCCTGTTTTGTCATTCGAAAGCTTGTGGAGGCCACTTTTCGACGAAAAAGACGATCGCTAAAATTCTGCAATGCGGCCTCTATTGGTCCACAATCTTTCGGGATGTGAACGATGCATGCAAATCGTGCAATAGGTACCAACGAATGGGAGCCATTACTCGACGAGACATGATGCCTCTTACCCTCATACTCATCATTGAGATATTCGACTGTTGGGGTATTGACTTCATGGGTCCCTTCCCCCCCATCCTTTGGTTTCCTGTACATCCTTATCGTGGTAGACTACGTTTCTAAATGGGTGGAAGCTATAGATACCAAGACTAATGACAACAAAGTGGTGATAAAGTTCCTGCAGGAACACATACTTTCCCGCTTCGGTGCACCGAAAGCGATAATTAGTGATAATGGCACGCACTTTTGCAATAGGCCATTCACGAAGCTCATGAGGAAGTATGGTGTCGTTCACAAGGTTGGAACGACTTATCACCCACAAACGAATGGGCAGGCCGAACTAGCAAATCGAGAAATCAAGAACATTATCGAAAATACCGTCAATCCTACCCGGAAAGATTGGTCACTTAGATTAAACGATTCGCTATGGGCCTATCATACCGCATACAAGGGGCATGTCCCCTTTCCACTTTGTATATGGAAAACCTTGACATCTTCCCGTTGAGCTTGAACACAAAGCGTATTGGGCGATTAAGCAATTGAATTATGCCATGGACAAGGCCGGTGAAGCCCGCAAGATTCAATTGAATGAGTTGGAAAAACTAGGCAATGATGCGTATTAGAATGCCAAAATTTCAAAAGAGAGGATGAAACTCGCTCATGATAGCATCATTCGACGAAAAGATTTTCTCCTCGGGCAAAAAGTTCTCCTCTATAACTCTTGGCTTCACCTCTTTTCGGGCAAGTTGCGGTCACCATGGTCTGGCCCGTTCGTTGTGAAGAATGTTTTCCCCCATGGAGCTGTTGAATTGGACGATTTAAAAGGGGGAAATACATTCAAAGTGAATGGACAACACCTAAAGCCATATCTAGAGGCGTGTACAGAAGAAGTCGACACCGTCTGGTTGTCGTACCCCGTTTACGGGGTTGAGTGAGCTTTTGCAGCAAGGTCGTCGCACCCTCGACGCGTATGGGGTGAGAGTCGTGTGTATGAGAGTCGTGTGTGTTGTGAGAGTCGTTAGGACTAGGTTCAATCGGGAAAAGAATTCCTGTGTTTCGGAAATTTTGAGAAAAAGGGTGTTGACCAGTGAAATCGAGAGGGTTTTAGTCCAGATTGATAGAGAGTATGTTGCGAAAGTGAGAATTTTTGGAGCAGAGATATTGCAACCAAGTTTGGAGAATTTTAGCCCAAAAGACCTGGGGCCGGACCGGTTCCTTTTTAGGACGGACCGGTTCCTTTTATTTTTAAAAGAACCGGTCCTCCTGTTGAGGGTTTTAAAAGTCAAATAGCCGGACCGGTCCTCCCCTACCCCGGACCGGTCCGCCTTCTGCAGTTTTGAATTCTCCCCTTCCCAAGATGCACCCCCTTACCCCCCCAAACCCATTCATTCCCTCCAATACGTTTTCCCACTCCTAACCCCAACCTTTCCCTCCCAAATCCACCCCCTTTTCCCTCCAAACCATTTCCCTCCAATTCCAACCCCCTCACCCCTTCCACTATAAATACAACCCCATCCCTCCCCCTCTCCTCACACCTTCAACCCAAATACTCTCTTCTTCCTCTCTAGTGTTTCAAGCAACAAACCCCTTCTGTTTCCATGGCCCCTCGTGTTGCCCGCACCAAATATGACTCCATCGAGATCCAACCCTCCGATCACGGTGAGTTCCGCTCCCGCCAAGAGGAGCGATGGTTCCATCAATTCTTCGATTTGGGCCGCAAACTCCATATGGAGCGAGTTGTCCAATGGGAACAGCTTCCCAACTCCGTCACCGCCCTGTTCATGGCTCGAAGTTGGTGTCGATTCCTCAACCAACCCTACGAAGCGGTATGGGAAACCGAAGTCCGCTCATTCTATGGCGCTCTAGTTCGGACGACCCAATTTGAGGCCGAAGCTTTCGTGGATGGGAATGTCATCCCATTTTCCTTGGCCCGTCTCACGGCCAAGTTGGCCGAGTATGACGTCCCGGACGTTCCCGAATTTAACTATCCCCGAAACGTCCCCCCGGTCGACAAGGATATCATCATGGCTCGAATTGCATCAAATGTAGCTTGGACGGGGCAAACCGTCGCTATTGGACGCCTAAACGAGAAGGCGCACCTCACATTTCAGATTATGTGGGCGAACATATTGTAAACGTCTAACGATTCCTCTATGCGGCCTCGGCAAGATACTTTGACCTATCATCTCTTCGACCCCCAAACTTCCATCCATTTGGGTCGCACTTTATACGCGGATATCATTAACGCGTCCTTGGATGAGAAGGGCACCACCCCACTTCCCTATGCCCGTTTGATCACTTCCATTCTTAAGGATGCTGGCATAGCGCCCCCGATCGACCACACTCGCATCCCCGGCCCTTTCGGACAGGGGACCCGCACCAAAAGCACCAAACATCTAGCTGTCCTTCGGGCTAGGCGGGGAGGTGATAGTGACGAAGAGGCTGCCTCAAGCGAGAGTGAGGACGAAGCAGGGGCATCAGGTGAGGATGTCGAAATGGGAGATCTCGACGCAGATGAGGAGGACGACCCAGATTTCGAGTGGGCGGGAATCGACCTATCCGCCCGCATGTCGGCACTTGAAACGAACTTCAACACCTTTCAGACCAACTACGAGCACAACATGAGCATCGTTCTCCGCTTCCAAGCGGACATCTATCGCCGCATAGGGGATCCTAATGAGCCACTGCCTTCCTACTACCATAACCCCTATGACCCAAACGCGCCCGGTTCCTCCCATCCCCCACCCCGGTGAAGCTTTATATGGTGCTAGCAGCTTTTTACTTGTTTTTTTTTCTATTCACATTTGTATGCTTTTCCCTACACATGTAACATAGTCCTAGTTTAATAAAAACTGCATTTTCTCCATTTGTTTGTTTTATTTATAGCACTTATTATTTTTCCTTATTTAGATTTTAGTCCTTTTTGCTTGAGGACAATGCAAAAGTCTAAGTTAGGGGGGGTCACAAGTGCGCATGTCTAAAACTTCACAAATTTTCAAAATGCCCAAAAATTTCAAAAAAAAGATCAAAAAAATTTTGAAAAATCCAAAAGTATTTTTGTTCAAAATAAATACAAATTGGAATTCAACTGTTTCAAAAATATCATTAAAAGTCGATTTAAAGTCTCAAGTTGTAAACATTCAACATACACAAAGCCGAAATTGACTAAAGATGAAAATTGAGAGAAAAATGGCGACTTAACGAATAAGTGTGGAGATTAACAAACCCGGCGAGATTCGACCCTACCACTTTTTGCGAGTTTTTAAGTCAATCTGAGTTAATTATTAACTCAAAGTTCTTTTCAGCGCCTAAAAAGTTATCGAGGATCTCAATTATTTTAATTTGATCGGTTTTGAAAAATGTGTGTAATATTGCTTTGAAAAACGTGCCAAAATAATCTCTAAAACTTAAATTCACCTCAAAACGCATACGGTAACACAATTGGCATTTTGGTCAATGAAGCAGGCCTCGTTTGTCACCCAAAAATATTGGCCAGAAATAGTAGCGAAAAATTACCCCTGTTGCAATCCAAATTGAGCTGAATAAATTTTTCCTTTCGTTTGACAACCCGAAAAACCCAAATAGCCAGAATTGTGAAAAATGAAGTTTTATTAAAAAAAATAAATAAAATAATAATAATAATAATAATAAAAAATTCAGATTTTAAGTCCGGAAAGTGCATATAAAGGGGCAAGCAAGAAAAAGATAGATATGCTCAACAAAAATAGTAAGAAAATAAAAGAAGTGAAAAACAGAAAAAAAATAGAAAAAGAAGAAAAAATGAGCAATAGCCCGGAAAAAGCAAAAACGGACATCATGAATGACTTTTCCAATTCCAATCCTTCCTACCATTTTCATTTTATCCCATATACCTTAAAACTCGAAAAAGTCCTAACCGAGTCCAAATTGCGAAAATTGGTTACCGCGTGGAGAGCTAATACACCAAAAGATAATAAAAGAGATAATGCATGGAAAAAGGGGCAATGTTCCCATTTTTAAAACCGTAATCCATTGATGAGATCCTTTCACCATGAAGTTTCCATCTTTCTATTTGTATGCGTGACTTTGCGTCCATTATATTTACTCTTTACATCACGCATACCGAGAGAATATCCACATTCCGAGAGATTCGTTTGTGAGAGTATTTAGTGAAAAATTGAAATCAAAACGAATTTTCGGATAAGTAACGTAATGGTCAATCGGTGGAAATTGGCGGTTATATTTCCGGCTTCGCACACACACACTACGGTTTGAGACTTGTAAAACATGGCTTGATGATGACTATTTTCTGGAAAAGTTTGAATTGCACAATTTTTGCGTATTTTGAATTTTCTTTGAGTCGAATTTTGTGGGTATATTCTCTGCAAACCCTCACGAGACAACACTCGTCCTACTAGGGTAACTTAGAGGTTTAAAGGCTTGTTGCATACGCTAAATGCAATCGCTTTCCCGCGAAAAAGATATTTTATCCCAATAAAATAATTTTCAAGAGTTGAGCCTTGCTAGGATTCTTTTACATTGCTCGGGACGTGCAAAGTTCTAAGTTAGGGGGGTTTGACTAGGCATAAATTCTTCCTAATTTATCCCTTGATTTAGTTACTTTTAGCACCTCGAACAACATAATTGAGTTAACTTTATCTCATAATTTTGCTACTGACTGATCTTAATGAGTGCACCGAGTTTCTGGTATTTTGTAGTGATTTTACAGGTATTTGATGCCAGAAAACGAAAGAAGGAAACCAGAAGAATCAAGAAAGAAAGAAGGAAAAGTAAAAAGGGAAAAATTGGAATTTCCACCCAGAATTCAGATGAGGTACCTAAAGAGAAGTTAAATACATCTCATTCATGAGAACATAGGAAGAAACAGAACCTCAATTGGAGTCCTGGAATAAAAGATGTGAGCAGTCAAAGTTGAGCTAAAAAGTCAAATAGCCGGACCGGTCCGCTTTGCCAAACTCCAGAAGACCCCGGACCACAAGCAAAACGAAGAAGGCAAAAATAAAAGGAATCGGTCTGCCCACGAACCGGTTCGCCACAAAATAAAAAGAACCGATCCTCCTTGGAGGCAGACCGGTTCGCCTAAAGCCCGGACCGGTCCGGGCTTCGAGATTTTCATATCCTCTCTCATCCTAAAAAGACTCCTAGTGCAGCTGAAACTCCGAAAATGTTGTAGGGTATAAAACCCCGATTTATTATTGTTATTGGGACGGAGAATTTGTAAGATTTTCCTCTTTTTTTCCAAAAACCCTAGTTGTAGACACAATTCTCAATTTTAATTCAAAGATTGAAGTTTTATTTAGTGATTGTTGTGAGTACCAGTTTCATTCATTGTTGCAATTACTGCTTGGGTAATTTTAGTAAGTTTTTCTTATTTCCAATTCCTTTCTACATATAATTACCATTTTCCTTAGAGTAATCATGAATACCTGCACATTAAACACCGTTTTCATCACTTTGATCGTGCTAGGCTAGATTTTCAAGGGTCGGGGTACATGAACCCAGCCTGATGTGTTAGTGCGTGTGTATAAAGTTAATCCGCTTAATTTAGTGATTGATTGTGACCGTATTTCGTAGTTACACAACATTTGTAGATCTTTATATCTCGTTTGCCTCTGGGTACTCGTGATGATTTAGAGTGAAATTCGAGTGCTACTACCTTGATACTGATTTACTCATCCTCGGATTAGGTATGACGCGGGCTTGAACCTCGTATACATAATGCTTGGGAATACTAAATTCCAGGTCAAAACAATCAGATAAATTTAAGATTAATATTATAACTGCAATACACTAGGGTTGGGGGATTGTATTCCCGTCCTGTTTTTCTCATCATTTGAAAAAAAAGTTTCAAATCATCGTTCATTCTTAATTTAGGTAGATTAGTATAGTTGCATTTCTTCATAATTTCATTATCGCATTTAGTTGTAATCAATCTCAAAACCAAATAATTTTTTCTTTTCTTTTTAGAGTCAAAGTTAGGGTTTCTCTGTCTCTTCCCGTCGTCACAACTCTGTTGTCCTTTTTCCCCGAGGATCGATACCCGACTTATCGGATTATTACTTGAGCGACAGGCTTGCACTTGAGCCTAGAGTGAACGCATTTCTGAGACACATTTTCAGTCGCGTCACTGAGCAAGAAGACTTGGAAGAAATAAAGAAGAAAACCACTACCTACCATGTGGATACTTTTGAGCTTGATGAAGAATATGAGGTTGAAACCTTAGACCCAAGGGAGGAAATAGAGGTATTAAAGGGACAGATTGTGGAAGCAACTGAAAGCATTATGTTAACCGACAACAAACTTGAGCGCATCACTCAGATAGGGACAATATTGGATCCTGTTCTTAAATAGGAACTAGTAAGCTTCCTTAGACAGAGAAAGCATGTGTTTGCCTAGAGTCACAAAGATGTGCTTGGGATAGATCCTAATTTCCTTTGCCATGAGCTCAACGTAAATAAAAAAGTTAAACCAGTAAAGCAAAGATGAAGAGTGTTCAGTCCTGAGAAGAACCAATCCAGATAGGAAGAAGTCAAAAAGTTTCTGAAGGAAGATTTTATTAATGAAGTGAAATATCTAGATTGGTTGGCCAATGTAGTTATGGAAAAAAAAATAAGTGGAGAATGTGTGTAGATTTCACAGATTTAAATAAAGCATGCCCAAAGGATCACTTTTCTTTATCCCGAATAGATCAACTAGTATGAGCTACTCAGTTTTATGGATGCTTATTCTGGTTATAACCAGATAAAAATGAAGCGCGAAGACAGGGAAAGTACTTCTTTCATCACTCCCTGAGGAACATACTATTATAATGTTATGCCTTTTAGTTTGAAACACGCAGGTGCTACATATCAAAGGCTGGTCAATAAGATTTTTGAGGAGAAAATAGACAAGAATATGGAAGTCTACGTGGATGATTTCTTACAAAGATCAAGAAGGCTTATGATCACATTACCGACCTCAGTCATACTTTTGATCAACTTAAAAAGCACGAAATGAGGCTGAATCCGACCAAGTGTACATTTAGAGTGCAAGAAGGAATGTTCCTCGGGTACATAGTAAATCAAAGGGTAATTGAAAAAAATCCAGATAAGATCAAGGCATTAATTGAAATGCAATCCCCAACTTGCAAGAAGGAGGTGAAAAGGCTGACTGGACGAGTAGCAGCACTGAACATATTCGTGTCCCAAGATATAGATAGGTCCCCGCTGTTCTTTAAGGTACTCAGATGGTATACTACTTAACACTCTTGATGGTATTAATATTGAGTATGCCTTTCATTTATAATTCCATGATTCAAAGAACGAAGAAGAGTATGAATGCCTTATTGTAGGCTTAAGTTTAGCCCAATCATTAAGTGCCAAGCAAGTTGTGGTGCACAGTGACTCTCAGTTGGTGGTGAACTAAGTATTGGGTTTATATGGAGCTAAAGGATAATTAAAAACTAGGTATTTATCCAAGGCGATGGAAATAATTGTAAAATTTCTTGCTATTCGGATGAATAGAATCCCAAGGTTGGAAAATGCCCGAGCTGATGCCTTTGATCGGCTAGCCTCAGCTACTAGGATTAAACTCCGACGAACTATTCCCATTAAGATTTTAGCCAATAGAAGCATAGATGAAGATCTGATGATTAATTTGATTGCCATAGACATGGGACTGTCATGGATGGACCCTATCAAAGCATATATTAAAGAGGGAACTCTACCAATGGATATGGAAAAAGCAAAGAAGTTGAAGTATAAAGAAGCTCAATATGTACTAAATAAAGGTATTTTGTATAGAAGAGGACTAATAGTAAATTTGCAATGCTATGTGCATCCATTAGAGGTCCAAGATCTAATTAAGGAGGTGCATGAAGGATCACGTGGATCTCACATAGAAGGGATAACACTTCTGCAGAGAATCAGTGCACAAGGCTATTACTGGCCAATAATGTGAGCAGACTATGCAACTTTTGCCAAGAAGTGTGATAAATGTCAAAGATTTTCCACCATTCCCACTCCACAGACTGCTCTCACTCCCATCACTTCTCCCTGGCCATTTTCCATGTGGGTTATAGACTTGGTCGGACCATTGTCGACCACCCGAGGAATATTTAAGTACTTGGTTGTCGCAGTGGATTATTTTACAAAATGGGTTGAGGTAGAGCCCTTGATAGACATGCCTTATGAAAAGGTCTATCAGTTCATATGGAAAAGAATCATTTGTAGGTATGGGTTGCCCTATGCTTTCATTACCGACCATGGAACACAATTTGACAATGATGAATTCGCAACTTACTGTGCTCAGTCCAATATCCAAAAATGGCATTTAGCTCCAGGACATCCTTAGAGTAATGGACAAACTAAAGTTACGAATAAAACTTTTCTTAACAGATTGAAGAAAAGGGTTGATGATGCTAAGGGAAACTAGATAAATGATCTACATTCTATCTTATGGGCATACCGAATAACCCCGAGAATAGCAACTGGAGAATCCCCATATATGTTGGCATTTAGGACTGAAGTTGTCATACCTGCTGAGCTGGGTTTACCATCCCATAAAGTTTTAAATTTTAATTCTCCTGTAAGTGATCTAATGAGATGGTTATATATAGATATGCTGGAAGAAGTAAGAGAAGATAATGCCTTGAGAAATGCAACCTACCAACAGAGAACAACCCATTTTTATAATACAAGGATGAAACCGACCAACTTGAAGGAAGGAGATTATGTGTCGAAGAAAGTGCTGCATAAAAATAACAAGCCAGAGGCCAATTGGCATGGTCCATACCATATTTCCGCAGCCATCCGGCCTGAAACTTATTAAATTGAAACCTTGGAAGGCGAAGAATTCAAAAACCCATGGCATGCCGAGCATCTCAGAAAATATTACCAATGATGCTATCAGTTGTAGTTAGTTTGAAATCAAATTTCAGTATCAATAAAATAATTCGTTCTTTCAATTTTTTTTGGAAGTACTAGTGTTATGCACTAAGTTAAAAGTTATTGCCATAAAACCTTAAAATTTTTGCTCGGTTAAGAATTTTTTTCCAAAAATATGCTCGGGAGAGCACAAGAATACAAGAGAGTTGCTCGGCATAAGAAATAAGTTGCTTGGAAAATCCACAAACTTGATCGCGGATACGTAAATTCCAAGTCAATAGGACGTTAGGTCCTCAAGAAACTTGGTCCACGAACATAAGGATAAAATAAGATCTTTATCCTACTGGGCAATTGCAGGAAGAACGTTGCAAAGATTCCTCAAGAGGTATGTAAGAACATATTCCACAGACACCTGGTCACACCACTAGTATCCAATGCAAAAACCTAACACTTGAGTGCATTAGTAAAACCTTTGGAGACACACAGGTAACTAGCTCTAAATTTAGATTTTAATCTAAGTATGATAGTAGAACATATGCATTCATTGATAATTGATACTCAATTTAGATTTTAATCTAAGTGTGTCGATAGAACTATGACAAAGGAAGGATTAATCTCACATATTCAACACAAGATAAGTTGATCTAACTTTCATTTCATTAAATCAAATTAATTACATAACTGTGTTAACAAAACAAAGTACAAAGATTCATTATGTAGGACGTTTCCCTTTAACTTTGGAAATAGGATCCATTCCAATATGAGGATCATCTAAAGTGTAAGGAGAATTAATGAAGTTAAAATCCCAAAGCATTCTAGCATTACTGCTATTGGGGCGATCAAGCAGGTGAGGAGGTTGTATGATCTCTAATTCATCATGAAGCTCATAATCTCCCAAGTATTTTGAAATCAAGCATTGAGGAATACGTCGGATAGGAGTCCAATTAACATCTAATTTAAAAGGGGGATCGTCAAGGTCAAGAAATTCTGGATCATACCAGTCCCACAGTTAGTTGTTTTGATCCACCTTCATCACTGTTAACGCATTCATCCAACCCCATTTATAGCTCTCATTCTTAGCTTGTTGAATCTTGTCATCAACATGCCCCAGAGCTTCAATGTACCCTTACATCCATAATTCCCTTAGTTGTTTATGGAATTAACAGGTCAATCTATCAACTTAGTAATGCAGTTTATTCAACACGCCATCCTTAGATTGTAACGGAGAAGGTTGAGTTGATAGTTCCTTGGATAAGGCCTATAGCTTTTGGGACATCTCAACAATGGCTTAATTTTTAGATTTTAATTATGCATATTTATTATTAAGGGTTTGTTGGGTCTTGATTTCCTCCGTAGTACCTCATCCAGGTTTGACTCTATCTCGAGAAGATGATGAAGAAGGTTTTGATTTCTTCAAGGCCTCCAACTCCTCATTCAACCTTGCATTCTCAGCCTCTAAAAATGAGTGACCCTCATCCATAGTAGCAACAATAGTAGTGGATGACTTCAAGGAATCAAGTTCATATCTTAAATTGTTATTCTCTTCCTCCAAAATATTGGCAATGGCCCTTTCTTCCTCCACTTCACGGTTAAGCAGGAACTCTTTTCTTAAAAAATGAAAGGCAAATTTATCTAACTTTTTCTCAAAGCCCCAACCTTCACTCAGGGATTGGAACTTCTTCTCATAATCCTCATGAAAACATGCCTTTATTTTCTTGTGGTTCTCCTATAGCTCTTTAATCATTTTAGTAGGCAATATTGTTGGACACTATCCGATCAAGAAGACACTTCTGATGAACATAGGTCTCTTTGGCTTTCTCGGATACTCCTTCCTCGAGAAAATTTAGTAGGTCGAACTCAGTAAGTGATAAGTGACTATCTTTAAAAAAATCATTACACCTCTGGAGTAGCTCGGAGTCAGTAGATGAGAAGTATTCAAATTTATCCATAAACTATTAAGAAGAAGAAAATCATCCATCAATAAGGTGCAGAATATGGAAAAATTACAAGCAGAGGACTGAAAGCATTTCTCTTTTCATTAATAAAAGGGGAAACTACTAATACATCTTCAAAAAGAAAAAGAAAAAGTATAACTACTGAAAAAGGGAAATAAAATGCTGCTCGGATCTACACCTTCTTCTTATCCGCCTCAGGATTAGTTGAAGTAGAAGCATGGGCAGAAGGAGGAGGATGATTAACTATGTAGGGGGCAAAAGAATAAACATCCTGGTGCTGATCGAAATACTCCATCACCATAGAGGATTCACTGGAAACCCCATCATCATTAATTTCCTCGTCCATATTTGGAGGAGCCTCAGGATCATATCACGAGAATAACTCAGAGTCTTTTGGAGTGCCACCTCCACCAGGGCAGCTAACCAACCATCATTAAAGCATTTCTTCTTCGCAAACTTAATTTTCAAAGAAGCTGGTCCAATGGCCTTATCCCAGCCTCTGTTGAAGCTAGCCTCCCTGGCCTTAGTCCTTTTCACCTTATCAACATCCAAATCCTTCTGTAGTTGGGTGATCTTGACTTTCTCAGCATCTAAGTCTTTCTACAACTTATCAGCTAGACCCCGAGCAGTTTCAACAGCTCCTTCAATAACTTTTACCTTCTCCTCCCATTTCTTCTGTTCATTGGCCTGTGCTTGTTGGGAATCAAGCACTGACTTTTCATCTTATTAAAATCTTCTTTAACTTCCCCAAAATAATCTTTTAAAGCCTCATCTTTCACCAGCATGTTATTAAAGTCAACGAGGAATTGCATAAAGATAACAAGGAAAACCAGTATTATGAAGAACAAATAAATAGACAAAAAAATAAATAAGGTAAAAGAATATACCAGAGCAAGGCTTTAAGTAACCCTATCAGAACTTTTAGATCGAGGTAATGTCACGGCAGCACCCCTGTGGTCTGATAAAGTCCCATAATTTATTAGTTGTCTTGCCAATCCATGGCCAAGGAACACTGAAGAGGTAGAAGAAGATATATCAACCAACTCTCGCTGGTCAGGAAGGGCAGGAGAACCTTCTGCTAACTTAGAAGGAAACCCTTTCCTTATTCTTTTCATGGGGCTCTCTTTATTTTCTTGGATAGGGGTTTCTTCCGAGTTTCATCTTTGTTTTTCACCCCCTCATCATCTTGTTTGGAAGGGGAATTGGCAGCTATGTCTCCTAAAATGTTAGGAAATTTCCTTTTTCTCATAGCGGCGGCAAGAGGTAGGTTTGAATCCAAGGAAAAAGGGGAATGAGCAGCAAGATCATCATTTTCAGATGCAGCAACTGAGGACATAGAAATAGGTTACTGTTCAAGTTTAATTATAGGGGAAGGGATGACTATTGGGGGACGAGCAACAAAGGAGGAAACTGTATTTTTTTACTACAGCAAATAGGATGCAGACCTAATGTGTTCCTCTCCAATCCTTTGATGAAGTCTCCAAATGAATTTCAACTCCTTGAGGTCCACTTCACTCTCCTTTGGGCACCTTCTCTTCTGATCAACTGTAATAAAAATTTACACAGAAAAATTTAGTATTTCATTTAAACAAGTATGTATAGGGTAAGATAGTTAAATGAGGAATGACCTATCCCATTGCCAAAAGGAGGGCATTTAGGCCCGTGGTACTCAGCATTTCCAGTCAAAGGGGCGTATTGCCAATTTTTTTACAACAACTCCATGTTCAAAATAATCCCTATTGGAGTCTGGAAGATTGATTACTAATGCTTTGTTTATATCCCTAGTCTTTAAATAAAAAGTAGTTTCATTAGTCACCCACTTATAATAAAATATTATTTTTGGAATCCCTAGATGGGTTATATGGATTTGATTCAATCTATACAATCTATTTACAACCATCCAGGTATTGGGGGCTACCCTAGCTGGGACAACGTCAAAATATTGATAAAACTCAAGGCAAAATGGAATGGGAGGAAAGGTAAACCTACACTCAGCTATAAATATAGAGGGAAACCAGTGACCATCAATATGCGAGAAAAAATCAACAGGCAAAGTAGCATGTTCCAAAATAACCCAATAGGGAATTTTAAATTCCTTTCTGAATTCGTTAAGAGAATCAATAGAGTAAACCGTGATGAAGAATAAAAGAAAAGAGAAAGAATTCTTACAGAGATTAAGGAGTCAGCAAGAACTGAAGGACAAAAAACGATCACACAAGAGAGATAAAGAAAGCTTGAAGATGCAATAGCCAAAATAACTCAGAAAATTTGAGGTAAGAAAAGATGTCTTTTCCCGCTCTTTATAGGTTGCCTTGAAAAGTAGAAAAATAATTATTAAAAGGCAGCGTCGATTGAACTGGTGGCAGCTAAAGGCAGAAAATATAGATTTGCCCAAAAACAATTCGTTAAAGTTATGGATAATTTCAAAAATGCCACGTGCATTATATTTCCATAGTTAAACCATAATTTTTACAAATATGGGAAGTCGGCAACTGACCAAGCCTAAAATTGTTTCCCGAGCAACTTTAAGAGATAAATGTTCCATACTCTTATAAAAACTTCAAGTCTGAAACATTGGAGGCTTCTGTTGATACCAAAAATTATCCATCTACGTGTACCATTCGAATACTGACAGGTGCTATATAGTGGAAGATTAATCCTAGTCAGTAAGGACGAAATGCCGACCTACCGAGGGATGCTGACCAACGTGTCAATGAAGGCCGACCAACACCAGGAAGACCTACCAATAATGACTGGAAAATGCCAATAGTTGTATACATAGGTGACTGTACAGTTATAAATGTTTATGATATAAAGACATTCCATCCTTTAATATTTCAGCACTTGTATGGGGGCTATTAATACATTGTAAATCCTTCATCCAAGAGATACATGAAACAAGAGGCAATTGAGCATTCCCAAAATCAATACACAACAATGGATGTAGGCTCTTACTTTAAGCCGAACCACTCTAAAAATATTTTCTCTCTCTTCAATTTATCTGTGATTAATTAATTAGCCTAGTCTAATTTTTTGCATCAACAACAGGTATCCCCAAGACACCGATAAGAAAGATCATGCGACCCATCGCAAACTGGCTGCCCAATATACCATCTGTGACAAAGCACCATTAAAGAGAAACTTCGATGGAACCCATTTCACAACATAGCAGGGGCTGATGCTGAAGAAATAATGCAGAAGATCCACAGTGGGGAATGCATCCCCCATATGAACGACAACATGCTTGCCAAAAATATTATTTGTGAAGGATATTATTGGACTAGCATGGTTCAAGATTGCACGACCTATGTTCAAAGATACCTTAAACGCTAAAAGTTTGCCAATATCCAACACTTTCCTCCTTGAGAACTATATAACATGACCTTTCTTTGGCCCTTGTCCACCCGGGGCATTGACATCATAGAAAAAGTTACTCCAAAATCTTAAAAAGGTCACGAATTTATCTTGGTAGCCATTGATTAATTCAGTAAATGGGTAGAAACTAAGTCATTAGTGGTGCTGAATGCCAAGAAAGTGGCTAAGTTTATTTGAAAGAACATCATTTGCCGATATGGAGTTCTCCATGAGTTAGTGTCAGATAATGGGCTCCATATCGAAACTAAGGTCACAGAACTAGTCGACGAGTACGGGATTCAAATACACAAATCTTCTCCCTACCGAACCCAAACTAATGGTGTTGTCGAAGCCACCGATAAATGGCTTAAAACCATAATCAACAAGATGACTGAGAGTTATAGAGATTGGGCCAATCGGATCCCTTACATCCTATGGGTATACCGCACTTGAATCATAATGCCTATTAGAGCTACCCTTATTCTCTAGTGTACGACATGGAAGCAGTCCTACCCGTAGAGCTGGGAATACCTTCCTTCCCCGTCATACTCGAAAGAATGGCATTAGAGACGCTTTGAAAAATTATCACTCTGGGATGAAAAGAGACTAAAGTCTCTATAGCATATATAGGGATACCATTGACATATAACACGATCATTCAATTGAAAAGTTAAGGATCGTGGTGTCCAGGAAGGATACCTTGCCCTCAAAGATATCATAGAACCCGTCTGGGGACCTAGAGGGAAATTCAAACGGAATTAGATTGGCCACTACATTGTGAAGAAAATTCTCTCAGTAGGCATCGTTATGCTCACAAACTTTGATGGAGATGATGGCGCGTCCAGTCAACCTGGATCGTCTTAAGAAATTTTACCCTTAGCTCGAAATCTCCATACGCTACGACTCTTCTCATCCTCCTTCTATTCTAGAAAAAATTCTTTATTTCCCCTACCCAGAACTACACGAGACCCGATCCTCTCAAAAACCTTTTCTTTTCAAAATGAAAGTCATGAGAATTTTCAAAAACCCCAGAGGTACGTTGGCCACCAATATTCCATACATGGGTTCGATCCCCTTTTTTTCACAAATTTCTATATTTTTCTAACCTTCGAGAATGGCGGTTCATCTTATCATTTACATGAACAAAAGAATTATATATGCCTTAACGATTCGTATAGATAATTCAAATGAAAACCTCATTAAGAGGCATAGCAAATTATGATCAAAATCGAATTTTATTTCTAATAAGGAATAAAACACTGTTGCATGAAGTATCACTCAAGGCAAATAAAAAAACCAACCACCCTTTTTCTCTATCCAAACTATTCCTAAATAAACTTAACCCTAGACCAAGCCACACAAAAATTGTTCCACCCCCTAAAAAACACACCTAAATCACTATAACTTAAAAAAATTACCCGAGCTTCACAAAACATTACCTTGAACTTCCAGATGGCCCCACTTTATCATCGTTACAATCCCATGGAGGTCCCTAAGTTTTCCACTCCTAGTTTACATTATGTATGCACTCCATGGAGCGATATGCCCTGACAAGACTGAAAAAAACCATAACACAGTCTTCTATGCTGTCATAGGCAATGAACCACCTTTGACCGGTCTCTTTTGCCATAATTTTCTCTACTACTTGCTTCCATAACCACTTCAGGTCATCCCTAGACACATGCCAGACCCCTACCATAGATTGTGACAGATAAATAGATGGATGATGACGCTACCACAAGGAGATCGATTTCATCCTCAGCGATTCAGTTAAATCCTCCACTGGGATGAAGTTTGTTATGCAAGGTCCACAAATTGTTCCCACCCGACTTGGTGAAAGATCTGGTAGGGAAAATAGAAGGAAGTCTATCGAAGGAACACCAACTACACATACCGATACTCTCCAAGGTGCAAGATAGGATGTAAGTCCCCCTACCATGGCACTTACCAGCTAAGACATGGTCTCTATGCTCTAAAAACAAGTTAACCGACTCTCTACAGATGGGCCCAAGATAAAGAAAGGTTAGACAAAGAAATTGGGGAAAACTGCTAAGGGATACTTAAGAGGGGTCTCTAGATGAAACCTCTCTGCAAGCCACATGAACAACATTACCGAGCTCCCCCTCAGAAAGTCAGAATTTCCCTCCTTCCAAGCATCCAGATCATTCAAGGTCTCAACCAACACCACTGCCATAGGGTTATGGCGGCAATACATCCACGCCGTTATCGTAGCCACCTGGGGATCCGCTATCAAGTCTCCAGTCACCAGTAATAGCCTCACAGTAAGGCCTAAGGTGACAACTCCGATAAAGCCAACATCCTAAAAACCCCTCAAGCGCACTAAATACATAATCTTCGGAAGAGAAATGGCCCCTCCAGTAACCAACGGTCGAGCCACCAAATGAGAAATGTGAACAAACTTTGCTAGAAATGCTCGGGGAGAATGGGAAAAATCAAGAATAGCCATCTTCGCACTGGGTTTAACCCCTGATATAGATGAGAACTCCACATAGGTAGGACATATGTCATCCGGCTAAAACGAAAGACATGGTGCTCAGGGAACCGGATTTGTACCGCCACTGCTAACAGATTTCAATCAACAACTCCAATAAAGTCATCACCAGTAAAGTCTCTCTGCAACCAAAAAAAGGTAGCATACTCCACTTTACATCAAGCTTTCTATCTTCTCATCCATATACCAATAAAGCCTAGCCTTCCTCTACCCAAAAATTTCCAAAAACACATTTTTCTCAAAATAAGCTCGTAAAAAGGGAAACTCTATGAAACCAAGCCTCCTAGGCCTTCCTCTACTCAAACGATTTCAAAAAATTCCCAAGACACAAACTTTTCCTACTCTTTCTCAAAACGAATCTCAACAACAAATTAAAGTTCATGTAGAGTAAGTCACTAAATCAAAATAATCCAGCAAAAAATGCATCATTTTTACCTTCTCGGGTCTCTCATTTTAATTGCAAAGCCATTACATCAAGCATACAATATGGCCAATTCCAATCTTCTCTATTCAGAACGACACATCTCCAAGAAAATCTCGAAAGGAAAGAACTAAAAATGGACATCACCTCATCTGTAAACCCCGTCAACCCAAACACCACCTCATGCACCAACAACCTCCTTATCCACACCTACATGCCTATAGCCCCTGCAACCCCTAAATGAAGACTCCAAGGGTATAAATCCACCTATATCCCTAATAAAGATTCAAAAATCCACAAAGAAATAAAATTCTCAAGCCCCCTAACCATATCGATCGGTAGTTGCCTTTTCCTCTTCCCAAGGAAGCCCAAGAGTTCGTGTCCCCCAAGACTTCCTATCGGCATCCCCTTTAAATTTTGTACAAAAAAAGTCCAAAACAAATCCAATAATTAACCACAAAAATCCCTAAAAAAATACAAAACCTCAATTTCCTCAAGAAAATCATTTTTTGGAGCATTAAACCCCTTACAAACTCTCGAAATCCCCCTCAGGTTTAATCTTATGCTCTTATCCCCAACATTACCCCCAACAAAATTAATCTTACACACCTATACTCAACATATTTAACAAGCATAACCAACGATGCACCCATATCCAAGTCTACTTCAATTCCTTGCCAAAATCCTAAGAATAAAGCATCCCCCAGTGGAGTCTAAAAAATAACTCACTCCCCAGTGGTACCTCAAGTAACTTAAAATCCCCAAGAGAGAAATCTACCGCGTTATAACTTTAGGTCCTTAGAATTGACCTCGACCCTCAAGATTGGGTGTCACAACTTAATGTCCTCAGAAATGTGCGTCATAACTTTAGATCCTAAAAATTGTCCTCGGCCCTAAGAATTGGTCGTCACAACTTAAGGTCCTCAGAATATACCTCAACCCTCAGGATTAGTCGTCATAACTTTAGGTCATCAAAATTAACCTCGACCCTCAGGATTGGTCATCATAACTTAAGGTCCTCAGAAATGGTCGCCATAATTTTAGGTCCTCGAAATTAACTTTGACCCTCAGGATTAGTTGTCACAACTCAAGGTCCTTAGAATTTACCTCGAGCCTCAAAAATATTCGCCATAACTTAAGGTCCTCAGAATTGACCTTGGCCCTCACAATTGGTCGTCATAACTTTAAGCTCCTCAGAATTGACCTCGGCCCTCATAATTGTCCATCAAAACCTCCGAATTGACCTCGACCCTCAGAATTGGTTGTCACAGCTTAAGGTCCTCAGAATTGATCTCGACCTTTAGGATTGGTCACAACAACATTAAGTAATCAAAATTGAACTCGACCCTCAGGATTCATCATCACAACTTAAAGTCCTCAGAATTGACCTCGACCCTAAAAATTGGTCATCAAAACTTAAGTTCCTCAGAATTGACCTCAACTCTCAGAATTGGTCATCACAGCTTAAGGTCCCCAGAATTGACCTCGACCCTCAAAATTGATCGTCACAAATTAAGGTCTTCAGAATTGATCTAAGCCCTTAGAATTTGGTCGTCATAGATTTAGGTCCTCAGAATTGATCTCGACCCTCAAAATTTATCACCATAACTTTTGGTCCTAGAAATTAACCTCGGCCTGCAGAGTTGTTTGTCACAAATTTAGGTCCTAAAAAATAACCTCAACCCTCAGAATTGGTCGTCCAAACTCAAGGTCCTCGGAATTAGGCCTCGACCCAATAAATTGGTCATCCCTAACACAACTTAAGAATTAACCTCAACCCGTTAAATCATTTACATCACTTTAGGTCCTAAGAATTGTCCTTGACCCACTAAATTAATCTCCCTAAAACCCTAGAACCAATCATAACACATCTTTGACTAGGTCCTCAGAGTAGACCTCGACCTATTAAATCGATCACCTTCATCTCCTTAGGTCCTTAGAACTGACCTCGACCCTCTAAATTGGTTAACCTTATACAATAAGTTCACATAATTGACTTAAAAATTCTTTTCCCTAATGTAGATGTGTTGTCTATCATTCGGCGACCTTCACTTGTTCAAAGATCACCCGTCGAGGAGCTTTTAGTAGACACCCCATCCTAGGATCACCCTAATCACCTCCTTAGGTCCCTAGAACTCACTCGTTCACTACAGACCCAAGGTCATACTCCGAGTACTGATTTAGAGGACATCAAGCACTCCCGGGACCCGTTTGAATCCAATAAGATTTCTTTCCTAAAAGAAAGCTCAAGAATATTCAAAGGGCTCTAAATCCCCTTTCCAACGGTCTTCTCGTGTGTAAATTGGCCCAACAATTTAGACGAATAATCCGTTTTACTATAAAAAAACTTATTTGGAGGCCATCGGCACTCCCGGGCCTCATTTTGACTTCGATCAACTTCCTCTCCTAAGATAAAGATTAATTAATCTTCGAAGGTATTTGAATTTCTTTTCCAAGGGTCCACCTCGTGTGCGAATCAACCTTACAATTCGGATAAATAATTTTTTTTACCTTAAAAAATTTATCTGAAGGCCATCGGGTGCTCTCGATCTCCGTTTGACCCCGATCAACTCTTTATCTTGAACAAATCTGAATGAATTTTTAAAGGGATATAAATCTCTTTTCCAACGGTCCGCCCCATGAGCGAATTAGCCTTACAGTAGGGATGAATGACCCATTTTACTTCGAAGGATTACCGGGTGCTTTCGGGCCCCATTTGACCATGGTCATCTCTCTGAACCTAACGAATATGAATGAAATCTCAAATGGAACTTAATACCCTTTCCATCTATCCATCTCGGACACGAATTGGCCTTACGATTAGGAAGAACGGTCAGTTTTCCTTCGGGACTTTCCTATCTAGTGACTAACGGGCACTTTCAAGCCTCATTTGACTTCGATCAACTCGCGAACCCAGAGTTAATCAATGGATTCTCAAAGGTCTCTGAATACCCTTTCTAACGGTTTGACCCGTGTGCGATTCTAACTTATGATTCGCATTATACAATCATTTTCTAAAAAACCTTCCTCAAACTGTCGAATGGCACCTCCAGGACCCTGCCTATCGATAGTGTGTCTGGGGTTATATGTCGATAGGCACCCCCTTTGACCTATAAATAGAGGCCATGACCTCGCTTCAAAAAGAACCCTTGAACATCCCTCCCAACAATTAAGAGAAAATTATCCCGAATTCAGAGCTGTCCCTTCTTAAAAGTCCATTTCCCACATTCCTTCCATTCTTTTCATAATCTTTTGAGTAAATTCTCACCCATATCCTCATACCACCATTATCTCACCGTGATATGAGTGCAGGTACAATCAAGATCCACTTTAAGTCTTCATAAGGGGGTTAAATTCTCCCCCTTTGTCTTTAGTTTCTCTTATTTTTTCATAATTACTTCATTTCCACTTTAGTACCTTACTTCATTACATCATATATCTTAATTTAAAATATTTTATCATTAGTATTTGCATATACTTTATTTTCATAGAATAACCTAAAAACAAAAAAAAGAGGGTTTACTTGTAAATTCTAAACGGGGATTTCTCATCACCTTTTCTCACACTAAAACATATTTTTCTACACATACATATAATCAAAGTATTCGATTGGATTTATGGGTTAAACTCCACCTCGTATTGTCTTCAAACTATATTGATTTTGATGTCCCCTCGGGCTACGTAGGCATCTTGGGTAAATCCCTAGACTCGAGCCCTCTCATATACATTTGTTAATCCGTCCTTATCATATATTCCTCTTATATATATATATATAACAACTTGTGAATCGACAAACACTTACACTACACTTTGAATTACTATTTTGGTAACACTCCTAAGGATGACCTCACTCCGCCCTTATCCATGACGCGAATCTAGCAATTCCATCCTCCATTTATATTAATCCCATTAGCACACACATCATTGAGTTTTAAAGAAAAATATTAACGCATGCACATGAGAAATTGAAAGGGCAGAATGGGTGCCTAACACCTTTCCATTTTGTAACTTTTTCCCCAGACCCTCGAACTACTTGGCTTTGCAAGCATCATTATTGTCCTCGATATCGTTATCTCGAGGCAACAACATTTCTTTGGCATGTTTTGTACAAATTAGACTGGCAACTCTATCTCTATATATTAACCCACATCAATGACGGCTAAACGCCTTGATAAATGACACAATCCCATTCGCACGCTGTAAAAAGGGGAAGAAATGAGGGATCTACCTCGTGAGATACCCATCGGAACCCAAAAACCCTCGGGATGGCTACAATTTGTTTAGGAATAAGTGTTTGACATGACTAAGAAAATGATTGATGTAAAAAAAATCTCAATCACTTGACATCGAGGGAAGCTTGTGATAAAAGAGAAAAAATAATCTCTCGGGAGAAAATGGTGTTTTGGAAAAAATGTAGCAGAAGATTTTGTTTCATTGGTAATAGAAAACTCACAACTGGATTAACCCTAACTGGTCACCAAAAATCATACAACCTTTGCGACTTTACGCTAAAACTCCATGACAGCTCTCGAAGGACCCTCAACCATGGCCATGATGGCTCGCAGGACAACCGGAGGGAGGTTGCAGAGCTCACTGGTTGAGAATTAAACTTTTCTTCTACGGATTCTTTAATTCATTTTATTGCCACAAAAACTATGAGGTAAATATTGATTTGATAAAATATTTTTCATTCCATTTAAAAAACAGAAATAATAGAATCCTTAAAAAATAATCTCCAGTTAATCTACAAGAAAGTATTGTTTCTAATTAATTTATTTGTTTGTTTATGGAAATAATCTTGGTAATTTTTTTTTGAATCTCTTCTACTCGTAATCTTGAATGCCTTTTCGTCGTACCACTAAGTGTTTGTTTTTGGGTCGTAATGGAGAAGATAATTTTATGTCTTCTCAAGGTCTTTCTTTCGACAAATTGAGATGAAGATAGGAAATTTCTCGAGTTCCATATCGCTTGAGGATGTAAGAAGATTGGTTTGTGAATATCTCAAACTCTCTCATTATTCTTATTTTTATTGTGTATTTAATCATTAATATATATTATCACTCTACACTTATATCAACCAAAATTAATGTATAGTTTATCCTTAATCATATAAAATCCCAATTTTATCCCTCCCCTCTTGGGATATTTTTCTGGACAATAATTGGTATAAGAGACTAGCTCATAGATAATTATTTTCCAAAGTATATTTTGAGTTTAAAATTATCAATAAATGGAAAAGAATCACTAATCGTTTTTCCTTAAAAATGAATTACCTATTTTTGCCCAAGATTAGCTATGAAAAGTTATAATTTCATGTATTTTACAATAAATTGATTTATATACGTGTAAGGTAATTAGTGACAAGTATTCACCTCTTATTACAATATCGATTGATGAATTAAACATCGAAGCCAAGAAAATTGTACGCGCTTCATTAGATAATGTTGTTTGAGGATAAGTTGAACATTTAAAGGAGACTATTGAAATATGGAACATTGTTATGAAGGAGTATGTAGGAGAAAATTTTCACATACATAGAGATGAAAATAATGAAGATAAAGCCCCAGAACAAATGCACCAATGACTAACAAACCAGATTGAGAAAATAACACTGGATTTTCTATGGATTTATTCGTATCTTAGACCACACACATACAAATTTATCCAAATTGCATCTTTATTAAAATAAGTTGTGCATTCCATAAAGTCCAAATTAATTATGCCAAACTATGCAAATAATAAATCCAAACAGGCACACAAACAAGTAAGGAAAAATCCCTTTCGGGTAAAACCTAATATTCAGCACTATAAAGTGATTAGCAGACACAATCGACTTACAGACTACTTAGCTCCACTAATTAAATGCATTGGGTCATCAAATATTCTACATAATATGGCATAGTCCAATACCATCCACAAAAAGCAATCTTCCCTCATTATCCACCGATCAGTATCAGGATGCACGATCCCATCTTCATCAGCCGTAGAGCCTCGGCTCCACAAATTAGTAGTTGAGTACAACTCTACAAGGGTTTGGTTCAAGTGTATGGAAACTTGGGTTTGAACAAACTCAACAAGTAAAGAAAAGTATTTTTCTAAAACATAAAGATATGTGGGATGTATGATTTGGAAAAGAAAAGTATTTTTCTAAAACATAAAGATAATGACTTTTGATTCAGATATTGGGAATTTATTTTCACCAAAAGTCTTGAGAAAAACTCATCAAAAAAGGTTTTTATAGGCAAAACATGAATTTCGAGGTGGAGGACTTGTTCGAACAAAAATGGCATCTCGTTCGAACAAAAACACTAGTTTTGTTCTAAAGAGATTTGGTCTCGTTTGAACAACAACTCATTTTTATTCGAATAGATTTCTAATGATATCCTAATAAGAATGCACCTACTAGAGAAAGGATTCTCATTCGATGACATTCAAATCTCGTTCTAATGAAAGGCCAATTTCGTTCTAAAGATATTGAAAATAAAAAAATTATTTTTAAAATCCATTTTTATCAAAAATCCTCGATTTAAAAAATAAACATCCCAAAATATAATTCGTATAACGACATTTGAAACTCCTAAGACAATGATCCTGATGTCCTCCTAAACCCAAGAAATGGAACGGTATTTGAAACTTTCTTCAACTGAAATTATTCTCCCCTTGCCAAAATTGTCTTCATCCTGTGTAACCTATGAAATCATCATTAAAGCGGGAGAGACCTACGCACATGAAATAATATATATCGTGATGCATACGAGTTTTAAAGAAAAATAAAACTTCCCCTCATTTTTTCCTCCCACGTTTTGTCCGCAATAGACAAAGCGTAAGAAGATAAACATGAATAATGAACATCACATTAAGAAACAAATATATCATCACAAATATAATCAGAAAAGCACATGCGATGAAGATACAAAAGGAATAATACGTTCTCCCCTTGTCAAACAACTATTTTTGAAGTTTTCAAAAAAAATTCAAGTATGTATACATATAGGTACAAAAACAGATACTCACCATGAATAACACTAAAATATTCTAATCTTGGAAACATCATGTAATTAGGTGAACATTTTCCGTTAGCAAATCAACATAAACAGTCATAACATAGGTGTACAAAGTCATGGGATACTTCTGAAGAAAGAACTCAATTTTAACCTTAAGTGTAAATGTTAAACCTAAATGAAATTAACTCGACTAATGCAACATGCCATGAATTTAAATGATTCTCAAATTAATAATGCCAAAGTATTTAACGTTTTTTAAGAAAGTCCATTGTGCAAATCCATTGATCTTCTTCTTCTTCATAACAACCTCAAAATCTCGCAAATATAAGAATTCACTCTCAAATATTTTTGAAGATATCATAATGATCATATGTAGCGAAACATCAATGAATATAAAATAGTTGGCCTTGGCACTTGTGTTTTTGTGTTTCATTAATCTTTTTAGGATATTTTTACAAATAGTGGCTTGTAACACGAAGATAATTTTGCTCTTTTATAGTCCCTTTTCATTGCTTAACATATATCAAATATTTTTTTAGAAACGAAATCCGAGAAATGGTTCTTACAAGCACAACTTATCTCTTTTTATATTTGGTTCATTATTTGGCAAGATTGAAATGAGAACATTGTATTCGACATATGATAAGCAAGTACAATGCTCAAAAAGTCAATGCACAAGTGCAATAAAGGTGACAAAAAGTCTAACATTTACAAAGTAATCATAAATTATGAATGAAGTGTTATCCACATGTTATTAAGCACACTAACATAACAAAGTCATGTCTCAAAGTACTACGAAAAATTCACCTGAATGGATGGAATGTAGGAGTGATTCGGATATCTTAAATGTTCATCCATATATGGTGAAAAAATGAAAATACAAAAAAAGTTTTTGCCTTTTTCAAAAATAAAATATTTTTCAATTTTTTGAATTTTTTCTTAACAATCGAAAATATTTTTAGAAATTTTTAACTTTTTCATAAAAATAAAAAATCTTTTTGGAATTTTTAAATGTATCAAAAAGAAAAATAATAATACAATAGTAATAAAATCTAGCAATAGGGTATAAGATATGAACTTGATAATCACCCTATTCTAGAAATAAATCTCGACCTCAATCATTAGGCCTGGAGGAGTTCTCAAAAGGAGAAGACATCCTATGAAATTCCTTTATCAAACATTGTGAAGTCTTGACTAAATACTCTACTTGTTCTCGAAAACTTTTAAAATCTCTATAATGATGTGTGGGAGCATGTGGAGTAACATGTGAGAATCTCTCCCTAGCTTAAAATGAAAATATCTAAGGTGACCTCTTTGTTTGAAATGGGAACACACATAAACAGGTTTGAGTCTACCTTACTCAAAGTGTTTAAGACGAGTTCTCTTAGGTGGGTTAGGGAGACGACCATATGGATCCATCACAAACTCGGGAACCAAATAAGGTGCGGCTTTGGAAGTGGATGAACCATCATAACCTATTCCTTTCCTCTCGATGTTACCTAACGCAAGGCTGAGGATCATCTCTCCAAATTTCTTAGATCTATCCACTAAATTGGCATTTACCTCTCGAGCACATTCGAGATCAATTTTGAGTTAGGATACACGGGTTTCAAGATTCTCACGAGTCTCAAATAACACTTGAAGATATCTCGTAACACTAGCTATAGTGTTGGTCAAATCGGTCTTCTCCATACTAACAATAATTAATTGATCTCACAAGGGAACTTTCCCCTTCTCGAGTTGACTCACTGACGCCTCACACTCTCTCAAAACATTCACCCCCTAATTTTAATCAAACACCCTAAGAGATAAATTTTTATTATGATTTTTCATTTTTAAGTCTCGGTGTAAAGTTCATGACAAGTTTCTTGGAGTCCACCTTCTCCTTCACTCAAATTTTCTTCCTAACTCTCATTCTCTAGAATGATTCAAAACATCGTCGACGCTCCAAATTTGTAAATGTCTTCATCGGTGTGGTATAAACTAGAAGTGCTCATGTGACTTTCCATGAACACATAATTGTTATCTTCATGCAGTGATTCATTCCCCGAATTCATTGACTCGACGTCACTATCGCTAAGAGTGGCTTTATGTGCAACTTTTCCTTTTCCTTATCTTTTTAGCCTTATGGCACACTCATGGGCTTTGTGTCCCTTTCCCCCACACTCATATCATCTCACCTCATCTTTCTCATAAACATTCTTGCTGTCATTCCCATTTTTATTTTTCTCAAAAATCTTTTCTTTGGAAGAATTTTCTTTATTAAATTTGAGATTTTTTTTGAATTTGTTTTGAAAAAAGGCTAAATTATCCATCTTAAAATCAAATTCAAACTCAAAATTACAAACTTTTTCTTTCTTCTTTTCGACTGTCCCTTCAAAGAAATACCTATTTTCTTTTTTTTAAAAGTTTTAGGAAACATGCCTATCTCATAGGTTTGAAGGGCTCCTACGAGTGCTTGTAACCTAAAAGTATCTAAATCCCCAACGAATTTAGGATAGTGACTTTAGGGAGAAAGAGAGTTGGAAGCGAACTCAAAATCTTTTAACTACACATTTCTCAGAAGAATTTGTCACCCAAATTAACACTAAAGTGAATGACATCAGACAACCGTGCATAAAATTCATAAAAAAATTCAGACTCTACCATGGTAATAGTCTCAAACTTTGTGGTGAGGCTTCGAAGTTTATAATCTTTCACAACATTGGTACCCTCGTGAGTGATCCGGAGGGCATCCTAAGCTTTCTTACACATGGTGCACATCATGATAGAACGGAACTTGTCAGGGGTGATGGCTAAAAAATGGCACTTAAACCGCATGAGTTAAATTGACTCCATATTACTTCATCTCTTGTCTAGGGAGTGCAGGTTTAGGACCTATGACATCACCATTGGTCACAATGGATGGTGTTCACCCTCTTTCACAAATAAGACAATCACGCTCGCCAATTGCTTTCAAAGACGACCTCATTTGAGCTTTCCAATAGACATAATTAGACCCATACTAAATAGGTAGCTTAATATACCAATAATTCATAAAACCCAAATTTTTAACAAATCACACAAAAACTTAGTGTAACAAGATCTGATAAAAATTTGAGAAAACAAGATGGGGTTTTCTATGTATTTATTTGTTTCTTAGATGCAACACGCCACCTAATTTAATCACGGGTGATCAGTCCTTTATCAAAATAACCAGAAGTCTCATTTGGCTCATTCTTAGCATCACTATCAAAAAATGTTTTAGTTACTAATCACATTTTATCATTCATGTAATTAACAATATGCAGAATGAAAATAAATTAACCAAACCATCCACACAATAATAGTCTGAACAATCACAAGACATATATGTAATTAAATAATACCAAATAAACCATCGGTTCCCAAAAAAATAATCCAACTACAATTTGAGGTAAATAAAACTAAATCTCAATAATGCTTGATAAATAACTGAAAAACTACATAGTTTGAAGGGGAAACACGCACAAATGAAATACAAAAGGAACTCCTATCTAGAAATGAATGAACTTAAGAGTGCAAGCCTCCACAAGTGATGAAGCTATGCATCCTTGGATGGAATCATCAAGCTTGGCGTCCCTGTGGCTGGATACCTAAAAGATTTTAAAAATATTTTAGATATACGCAATCTATCAGTTGTACTATCACACATAAGTAGAAATATCACACTTGTATATATTTAACACACATATAATATATAAAACTAGAGCATCCCCGGAATGGCTCCTCCGGATGTTGGCATACTTTGCTATCAAGCTCATATACCTCTCGTACCAAATAAAGGACTATTGATTCAACATATCTCCTCGTACCCAAAATCAATAAACACACACTAGAGGCGAACATGGTTATAAGCCTTTGGGATACGCACATACCTAATGTACCCAAACGACCCGTCGATCCCACTAATATACATCACATAGTGAGCCGCCCTAATTTTTATGTTCTGGGGAACATATCCAAGCCTCACTGAAATCGTCAAGGTGGGATCACCCTTTGCGCGAAAACCTCTGGATAGTAGGCAACATAGGTATGTTCACACACATAATCAAATCATAACCATAGGTATTCTTAAAACCTATACATGCATATTATTTAGTAGGTATACACACAACCTAACATATAAATTCGTACATATTATATATCTCTCACATACTCAATGTACAAATAATTTTAATTATAACCTCTTATTGTATATTCTCGATTATCATTCACTTCCCAAAGGGTCCTAATTACCCCTTAGTAAATATTAGAAGCTAGTACGCTCATATCCGACTGGTCGAAAGCATAGGTTCACTTATCTCTCCGTGATCAATTGTCTTCTCGTGAATTTTATTAATTTTCACATTATGACCGATAGGTTCTAGCCTTAATTATCCCATTTTGGCTAAGCCTAACCTATATCATAGACCTACTAAAATACATTATGTCCATCCTTATGGTTTAAGATAACCCAAGAGTCTCTCGATTAGTTATTCGTAAATTCGAGGAATAAATAAAAGAAACTGGGAAATTCTGGGTAACTGAATCGGTTCGATGAAGAGATTGAATCGATTCTCTCTCTGAGCCGAATAGATTCAAAATGTCACTAGTCATCTTGTTCATTTAACTTTTACATTTTTCTATCATTTTTAAACCACAACCCTTCATGAAATATACCCAAACTCCAATACGATTTATCCCAACATCAAATAAGAGTATGTAGGCACTTTCCAATGTAATTAACACATTAAATCCATACAAATCCTACTCGAGAATGAATTAAAACCCAGATTTATACCAAAACCCAAGAAGAGTGATATTTTTACATGGAATAAAAGTGATACTCTTTTAGTAAAAATAATAAAACAAGATATACTTAATCATTGCCCAAAACTTTATTTTCCTAAATCAGGGGATAAATTAATTCTTGAAATATACGCTTCAGATAATTGATGGGGATGTGTCCTTAAAGAAATTCCAAAACAATATTGAAAACCCTACACCAAAAAATATTCAAAAATATGATAATTCAAGTAAATTTAAGCGTAATGAACTTAATTACATTATTTTTGAAAATGAATTATTAGCAGTAAAACTGTAACACCCCGTATTTTTATTAATTAATTTAATTAAATAATTGGAATATTCAAAAAAAATAAAATTTTGAATTTAATAATTTTTATTGGCTAAATATGTTGGTTACGATTTTTTAAGAATAAAACTTCAAGCAAAATTGAAATCGGAGTTAAAACGGATTTTATATGAATTTTTAAATATTTGTCCCTTATATTTTTTAAGCAAAACTGTCAGTTTTTCTGGGCGATCGATCGATCGATCGATGCCATCGATGCCTTCAGAAAACGTGCACTGAAAGTTGTTTTAATAAGAGTTCGGTTAGGATTAGGACTCTTAATCACTATATAACCTTGTTAATCCGTAGGGGGACTTCTCATAATCATTTTTTCTCAAGTTTTTCACCAGAGAACACTTTCAAATATTTTTCCTCTCACTCATAATCATCAACCTTCTTCATAATCAAGTTTTTGCCACAAGTTTTGGGACGCTTAATTGGGGCTTAATCAAGATTGATTCAAGAACACTTCTTTGCTAATTTTTTTAGAGGAATCCAAATTTCTAATAATATTTTCAACACAATCTTCACAGGCATGAATACTCTATTATTTTCCTTTAGTATTATGCGTTTTAAGAGTCGCCTAAACACTTAATTACATATTTTCTTAAAAATAATTAGTAACTTAATTAGAAAAAGTGGACACAAACTATGGGGCTGTTTTTATAAAATCTTTTAATCTGAATAATATTCATAACCCTTTGGGTACGTAGGATTCGTGAGTGGATTTTGGGTTTTATTGGTGTAGGTTGCATGTAGAAAAACCCTAGTTTTAAAATAAATGGATTTGGGGGCGTATAACTCATGTAATTTGTGTTGAAATAATGAAATTAGAAGTTTGATGTTTTAAATGATGAAATAGCGGTATATTTAATTTAAATAATTAAATGAGATTAATTGGAGGTTTATGACGATGTGATAATTAAATTATGATTTAATTGAATTGGACTATCATGCGTAGTTTTATACGTTGATTAATTATGCTTGTTTGTGTGACTTTTTGGGATTATTATATTGCCTTTATGACGACGAATTGTTGGGTAATTTTTCTCTTCCTATACTTTAGGATGCCTTCTAGGTATGGGACTAGTGGGTAGGCCTTTTAATGATTTACTCCTTCTAGGTATGGGACTAGTGAGGGTAGATTATCGCGTTTTTATCATCTTGGGGGGTGGGCTAATTTTTGGTACTTTTTCATCGTTACGCTAGCCTAGGCATGAGACTAGGTCGAAGTTTATGATAAAAATTCTTCCTATACATAGGGTAAGACGTAATAATAATTTGGGAACCCTTAGTTATGGGACTAAGGGGTGTTTTGAGGATCTCACATCGATTAAAAGGGTGGGATGATTATAAATTGAGAAATTGAGAATTAATGCCTAAGATAAAAATGGGTATTAAAATTTGTGGCGACATAATGTGTCGGGTCCGACAGTTTAAACGGGTCAGAGGGCGATTTATGTCGTATCATGTGTGGAACCTTTTCATGTATCAGGGCCGACAGTTTAAACGGGTCAGAGGGAGATTGATAAGGGGAAGTGTGACACTTTAATAAAAAAGTGAGAACAATAATAAAAATTGGTTAATTTAATTAAATTAACATCGTGGTACTTAGGAATTTAAAATCATATTGGTGTGCCTTTATAAATGGTGATTTCTGCGGGTAGTTAGTGATTTATATTTATCGCGTTTAATCATCCCGTTTAATTTAAAATATTCTATTGTGATATTTATTGCGCATAAGGCTATAGTCTGGGTTCAAGGATCCTATTTGAGGGGAGTAGTGTGTATTCTTACTCGGGGCTTTGGCTCTGACCTATGCATTGACTAATCTTTTTTAGGATTAGAATTGGAGAAGCTGCATAAGTTTATAGGAATTTATCGTTTGAAGGTGCAGCTGGAGTTATTTATTTTATGGCATAGTTTAGATAGACTTTCTTTTCCATTCGTATTTAATTATGAGACTTCATTGGAGTTTTATTGGGCCATTCGGTTCCAAAGTTATTTAGAGGATTTCTGTTGGATTATTGAGATCTTTATTATTCAGATTTTATTTAATCATTTTTGGAGATTGGATTTATTCGGAGTTAGCATGTGATGGATCTTTTATCGCTTCGTTGTTTATGATCATTTGAGATTGATTCAATTATTTATCTTATGGACTGATTATTTATGTCTCATATCTGTCTCATGCTAAGAATGGTATTTATTTAGTTTACGCCCGGCATAGTTCGGCGGCGGTGGCTGGCCACCCTGTCTGTCAAATTTTGCGGGGTGTGACAGATGGTATCAGAGCATGGTCTTAGGTCTCGTAGGTTATGAGTCCGTTTAGCTTCCACGTTACCGATCCTTGATTCGCTTTGTTGATTCGTACTTCTTAAGGTAGAGTGTCTAGCATACATGTTAGATGTTTTCTTGGATGAAGCTTTGTGCTAAGAACTTCGTAGGCATTGACTTCAAAAATAATAAGCTTAATGCGAGGGTCCTTAAAATGGATTTTGGAGACGATAATTATTTTGGAGATTTTAATATAGGTATCGTATGTTTCGATTTTTGGTGTTGAGATTTAATCTGAGGACGTTAGAATTTTGATGACTTTCGGATATAGGATCGAGTGGGAGATTTGTGAGAGCGTGTAGTACGCCATTATTTTAATAGTTATGTGTATGCATATAGGAAATATATATATTATTTTGTTGTTCGGGGGTAGGTTCGCGTAGGATTGGCTGTATGGGTGTCCAATTATGGCATTCTACGGGTAGGCATATGTGAGCCTTATTTTATTTTGCGAGATTGATGCATTGATGAGCATGCTTCGTCTAATTTCGAGGACGAAATTCTTTGTTATTGGGGAAGTATGTAACACCCCATATTTTTATTAATTAATTTAATTAAATAATTGGAATATTCGAGAAAAAATAAAATTTTGAATTTAATAATTTTTATTGGCTAAATATGTTGGTTATGATTTTATAAGAATAAAACTTCAAGAGGAATTGAAATCGGAGTTAAAACGGATTTTATATGAATTTTTAAATATTTGTCCCTTATAATTTTTAAGAAAAACCGTCAGTTTTTCTGGGCGATCGATCGACCGACGTCTAGGCATCGATCGATCAATGCCTTTAGAAAACGTGCGCTGAAAGTTGTTTTAATAAGAGTTTGGTTAGGATTATGACTCCTAATCACTATATAACCTTGTTAATCCGTAAGGGGACTTCTCATAATCACTTTTTCTCAAGTTTTTCACGAGAGAACACTTCCATATATTTTTTCTCTCACTCATAATCATCAACCTTCTTCATAATCAAGTTTTTGTCACAAGTTTTGGGAGGCTTAATTGGGGCGTAATCAAGATTGATTCAAGAACACTTCTTTGCTAATTTTTCGAGAGGAATCTAGATTTCTAATCATATTTTCAACACAATCTTCACAGGCATGAATACTCTATTCTTTTCCTTTAGTATTATGCGTTTTAAGTATCGCCTAAACACTTAATTACATGTTTTCTTAAAAATAATTAGTAACTTAATTAGAAAAAATGGACACTAACTATGGGGCTGTTTTTATAAAATCTTTTAATCTGAATAATATTCATAACCCTTTGGGTACGTAGGATTCGTGAGTGGATTATGGGTTTTATTGGTGTAGGTTGAATATAGATAAACCCTAATTTTAAAATAAATGGATTTGGGGGCATATAACTCATGTAATTTGTGTTGAAACAATGGAATTAGAAGTTTGATGTTTTAAATGATGAAATAGCAGTATATTTAATTTAAATAATTAAATGATATTAATTTGAGGTTTATGACGATGTAACAATTAAATTATGATTTAATTGAATTGGACTATCATGCGTAGTTTTATACGTTGATTAATTATGCTTGTTTGGGTGACTTTTTGAGATTATTATATTGCCCTAGTGACGACGGGTTGTTGGGTAATTTTTCTCTTCCTATACTTTAGGATAACTTCTAGGTATGGGACTAGTGGGTAGGAATTTTAATGATTTACGCCTTCTAGGTATGGGACTAGTGAGGGTAGATTATCGAGTTTTTATCATCTTGGGGGGTGGGCTGATTTTTTGTACTTTTTCATCGTTACGCTAGCCTAGGCATGAGACTATGTCGAAGTTTATGATAAAAATTCTTCCTATACATAGGGTAGGATGTAATAATAACTTGGGAACCCTTAGTTATGGGACTAAGGGGTATTTTGAGGTTCTCAGATCGATTAAAAGGGCGGGGTGATTATAAATTGAGAAATTGAGAATTAATGCCTAAGATAAAAATGGGTATTAAAATTTGTGGCGACATAATGTGTCGGGGCTGACAGTTTAAACGGGTCAGAGGGCGATTGACAAGGGGAAGTGTGACACTTTAATAAAAAAGTGAGAACAATAATAAAAATTGGTTAATTTAATTAAATTAACATCGTGGTACTTGGGAATTTAAAATCATATTGGTGTGCCTTTATAAATGGGAATTTCTGTGGGTAGTTAGTGATTTATATTTATCGCGTTTAATCATCCCGTTTAATTTAAAGTATTCTATTGTGATATTTATTGAGCATAATGCTACTGTCTGAGTTCAAGGATCCTATTTGAGGGGAGTAGTGTGTATTCTTGCTCGAGGCTTTGGCTCTGACCCATGCGTTGACTAGTCTTTTTTAGGATTAGAACTGGAGAAGCTGCATAAGTTTATCGGAGTTTACCGTTTGGAGGTGCAGCTGTAGTTATTTATTTTATGGAATAGTTTAGTTAGACTTTATTTTCCAGTCATATTTAATTATGAGGCTTCATTGGAGTTTTATTGGGCCATTCGGTTCCAAAGTTGTTTAGAGGATTTCTGTTGGATTATTGAGATCTTTATTATTTAGATTTTATTTAATCATTTTTGGAGATTGGATTTATTCAGAGTTTGCATGTGATGGATCTTTTATCGCTTAGTTGTTTATGATCATTTGATATTGATTCAATTATTTATCTTATGGACTGATTACTTTTGTCTCATATATGTCTCATGCTAAGAATGGTATTTATTTAGTTCACGCCCGGCATAGTTCGGCGGCGGTGGCTGGCCACCCCGTCTGTCGGATTTTGAGTGGTGTGACAAAAACTTTCTATTAAAAAATTCTATATTTTCCTAGCACCCGAAGATTTTGTTGTTAGGACAGACAATACCGTAGTTAGGGACTTCCTTTTTTAGTAGGAATTTTTTTTTCTCACATTTATATTTATGTTGTTAAAGTAGAGGTACTTCTATTGGTTCTTTATTGAGAGTTAAACTGATTGTTCCCTCATCAATATTTATAGGTAAATATTCTGAAATAAAATTATTACCTAAAATAAAATTTCCATGCATTTCAGGAAAGCATAGGATTTTGGGAATAATGGATTTCTTTTCATTAAACCAGATAACTACTTTCTTGATTCCAAATCAACCATTTACCTCGATTTCTCCCATAATAATTATCACATATAATCTAATTTCGTGTCCTCTACATATGTTCCTACCCTAAATCATTAGTTTTATTAATTAAATCCCAAGAATATAATAAATTATCATCAAATTAAGAACCTTACACTACATGGGAATTATAACTCATTAAAAACATGAAAAATAAACACTTGCCTTATCAGGTGTAGGTCTAATTTCGTGTTGAGGATGCCTTCTGTTCCTTTCGATCATAATTTTTGGGTAACTAGGTGGAGAGAAAAGGTGTTGAACCTCCAAGAACTCTTTTTTCTTCCTCTCTTGTGGCCTCCTCCCTCTCAAGATTGATGTAACCCTAGCCTCTGTAACACCTTGCATAAAACACGAGGTGCTACTATGATTAAAACTAAACTAAATATTCAACAATTAGTATAGAGCATCTATATTCCACAAAATAAATATAATGAATCCAAAATTTAGACTTCCAAAATAATTATGATTAAATTTCACTCGAAACTGATACTAAGCTTTCTAAATAAATTACACTACCAAGATATACAAAAATAAAATCCTCCAAACGTCGTGCTCTAATATCCTCTAAAAATCCAGAGCATCCAAACCCACGCTAACCTGTCACTAAAAGAAAAATACGGGGAAGTACAGAATATGACAATAATAGATGCTCAAAACAATAACTGTGAATAAGTGCAACAATACGAATCTGAATTCAAGTTCAATGCGACATCCGAGCATTATACCAATTTAATTTTTCAATAACACATAGATAGGTCACCGGGTGTCACCTCACCTCACCTAAGCTTCATAAAGCCTTATCCTGGCTATTGGACTATTGGCGGGTGACCATTCTCCGTGCCATATAAATTTTTTTTGACACCATGCCCATCAACAAATTCAATATCTCAAATCGAATCAATATTTTAGATTCCAATAAATGTCATGATCTCATAAATATGAGTACAAATAAATGAGGAACAAAATGAGGACTCTCGAGAGATTCAATGAGCATATGGTGTAAATCCCGTACCTTAAAATCATCACAAGAAACTCATAAGATTATTCCTCAAAATTCCGATCATACAACTGCATCCCTTGCGCTAAAATAATAAAAACTCGTTCTAGACCAAACCCGAAAAACACCGAATAAGCCTTCAAATCATGGGTTGAATCTCGATTTAAATGGGGCTAGGGTTTTGTAGATTGAAGAAGATGAAAATAAAGGAGGCTAATGATTTTTGACAAGGCTAAAATGTGTTTTAAAAGTCCTAAACTCGTCACTTTATGTTTATATACCAAAAAGAATTAGAGTCCTAACTAGATACAAACACTAAAAAAAATATTCTAAACAATCGGATTGTTGGAATTGGCTGAAATTTGGAGGCATAGTAGATGAAGACGAGACGAAGCTGCATAAAAAGTTTCAGCTTGATCGCACGGACGAATATTTTTTTCTACTTAGGTAGGATCCTCCCCCAATATTCATACAAAAAGTTAAAATATTCAAATCTTAATATCAATTTAAATTCCATCTAAAACCTTCTTTTTATATATAAAACCCAACATTTTTACATACCAAAATTAAATAGATTCCAAAAATTTATTTTTCAAATTTTTTAATTTATCAAATATTTTTACGACTAAAAAATCTCGGGGTGTTACAGACCCACACTCCTATGGGACAATATAATCCTTGAATTTTCAGAGTTCTCTCTACCACTAACGTTGGAATGATCGAAATGCCCTCTCATGGTGCCGGTTTGGTCTAAAATTGCTCCGAGACCCAAATACTATCCCTAGGTACACTATTTGAACTATTTCAACCATTTTGAAATCAATTGTGACCTCAAAATCACCATAGGATTCACTATAAAATAATTTCCTATCTCAACCTCATATAGTCTACCCACGACCCCTGATTGAGATATAACGCTATTACGTCTCTGTCACTCGCTATGACTTTAAATATAATTATTTACTATTCACTTAGTAATTATATTCAATAAACATTAATCATTATCCCTTCGATTAATATTTTAATCCACACATAATATTTCATTTCATCAAATTATGTCACACCTGCAATTTAAGATTAACCGAATTTATTCAATTTTAAATACTCAGAAATACGGGGTGCGACATACCTCTCCTCCTTAGAAAGGAATTTCTCCCTCGAAATTAGTACATACCTAAGTTGAATAACTCTGGATACTTCTCATGCATGTCATCCTCCCGGTCCCACGTTGAATCATCAATATTGTGGTGCCCCACTGAATTCTATCCATGGGTACCACATTAGACCGCAGCTTACGCTCACTATGATCAAGTAGCACCACTGATCTCTCCTCGTATGAGACGTCTAGCTGCAAGTCGATCTCATCTAATGGGACGTGCCAAAAATCTCTCTCACTCCTCCAATAACTCTTCAGCGATGATGCGTGGAACACATCATGAATCCGCTATAAGTGCTCCGGTAGTCCCAGCCTATAAGCCACTGGTCCCACCCTCTCGATGATCCAAAATAGTCAACCTATCTCGGTGCAAGCTTTCGATTCTTGATGAAACTCATTACCCCTTTTATAAGATATACCCTCACCAAGACCTGGTTACTATCCTTAATCACTATGTACCGCTTGTTTGCATCAATGTAACTCTTTTTCATATCTTGAGCTATACGAATGAGCCCTCGAATTAGATCAATCTTGGCAGTGGTGTCTTGAATCATCTCTTGTCCCAATAGCTTGTTGTCACCCACCTCTAACCAGTATGCGAGCAAACGACAAGGCCAATTGTATAGTGCCTCAAATGGTGCCATGCCAATGGTGTATTGGTAGGAGTTGTTATGCGCAAACTCCACCAGAGGAATATACTGCTCCCATTCTCCCTCGAAGTCAAGTATGCACATCCACAACATATGCTCTTGCATCTAATTAAATCTCTCTGTCTGTCCAGCTGTGGGTAATACACTGTACTCAATCGTAAATATATGTCCATCATCTCCTGAAAGCTCTGCTACAAAAGGGACACAAAGATCTTATCTCGATCGGACACAATATTAATAGAAACCCCACGTAGTCGCACTATCTCAGTGATGAATAACTATGTATACTACCTCATCTCAAAATTCGTACGAATCGAAAGAAAATATGCCAACATCGTCAATCGATCCACTATCACCCATATAGAGTAGTAACCCCACTATGATGTCGGCAGCTCAATAATGAAATCTATAGAGATACTCTCCCATTTTCACATGAGAATATTGCCTGGCTATAACATCTATGTAGGTCTCTGGTGATCTACCTTCACTAGCTGGCAGGTAGCACACTTCGAGATAAAATCCACTATGTCTCTCTTTATTCTCGACCACCAATACTGCATGCGTATATCCTGGTACATCTTATCCCCATCGGGATGTATCGTAAATCTGGACCAGCAAGATTCTGATATCACTACATATCTCAAATTCTCATCCTCTGAAACCACAAAGATCGTATCAAAATGCAAACCACCCTCTGAACTGATCGAGTATGACTCTGCCCCATCGGCTAATAACTGGCAAACTATGTAAGGGGAATACTGATCCCCTGCCTATGCTTTTACTACCCTCAAAACAATCTCGGACATGAAAACTAATATGGACATACAGGCCATGGCAATCTCATCATCGTGTCGAAGCTCTCTCCACTTTGCTTTCCAAACCTTAGTTATCTCCCTTATAGGTCATCGCCTCAATGCGTCTGCCACCACGTTAGCCTTCCTAGGATGATAATGAATATCAATTTGGTAATCCTTTATGAACTCCAACTATCTCCTTTGCCTCATATTCAGATCCTTTTGTGTGAATTGATATTGACCTGATTTATGGTCCATAAATAAGGCAAATTGCTCTCCCAACATATAGTAACTCCAAATACCCAAGGTAAATACAACCGTGGCTAAATCCAAGTCGTGCGTGGGATAATTCCACTTGTGGGGCTTAATCTTACGAGATTCATAAGCTAAAGCCCTCTCTTACTACTGTAATACACCCCCAAGTCCCTGTAAGGATGCATCAATATAGACACGGTGCTTCACTCCTCCCCTAGGTAGTGCGAGTACAGGTGCTGAGGTAAATTTGTACTTTAGCTCATCAAAAGCCAACTGACAGTGATCGTCCCAAACAAAAGGCACCCCTCACGAGTCTGGTTCGTCAACGGATTCGTAATCTTTGATAAAACCCGAATAAAATGTGTATAGTATCTGGCTAACCCTAGAAAGCTGTGAACCTCAATCGGTGTTTTGGGTTGTCCCCACTCTCTCACTATCGATACCTTACTTGGATCAACAACTATACCCCTGTCATACACAATGTGAGCTTAAAACTGCACTTCCCGAAGCCAAAACCCACATTTCTCAAATTTGGCATACAACTGGTGATCTCGTAGTGTCTATAAAACCATTCACAAATGCTCGACATGATCATCCTCGGAGCGAGAGTAAACCAGAATATCATCGATAAACATAATCACAAATGGGTCAGGTAACTCTCTAAAAACCAAGTTCATCAAATCCATGAATACTGTTGGCACAATTGTGAGCCCGAATGTCATCACCTGAATTCATATGACCCATATCGTGTCAGAAAAGCAGTCTTAGGAACATCCTCCTCTCTGACGCCCAACTGATGATAACCAGACCTCAGGTCTATCTTGGAGAAGTAAGCTACTCCCTAGACTGGTTGAATTGATCATCGATCCGAGACAACGAATACTTATTCTAGATTGTGACATTGTTCAACTCCTTATAGTCGATACATAATCGAAGCAATCCATCACTCTTCTTGACGAACAACATCGATGCACCACACGATAAAGTACTCCATCTTATGAAACCCTGCCTGAAGAGATGCTAAATCTTCTTTCTTAACTCCCTCATCTCGAATGGGGTCATGTGATAAGGTACTCGAGCTATAGGCCACGAACTTGGTGCTAGATCAATAACAAACTTAATTTTCATCTAGGCAGCAGCCCGAGTATCTCTTGGAATACATCCTCAAACTTCCTCACCACTAGAATCGAGTCTAACAAAACAACCACCTCCTGTGAGGTCTCCTCCTCAATATAGTACAAATATGTGCTCGACCCTCCCTTTGGAAGAGGCATAGCCACTAAGAACATCTCATGTTCTATAATTATGAACACAATAGTCCTCCAAAAATAATCCACCATCACCCGATATCTAGCTAACTCTAATCCATACCTAAAATAACGCTATAACCCTTTATATCTAACACAAAAAGGTCAGTGGCTAAGCATAATCTACCCGCATCGATATCCACACCCCTAAAGATCAAGTGTATAAGGGACCCACTACCCAACAGTGACTCCACACACATAAGGAGACTACTAGTTGTCTCTAATAGACCGGCCATTCGTGCAAATATGGTCACTATGAAAGAATGTGATGCTCCGTATAATAGAGAATCCTACCCTCAAGCTCATGAATATAAAACGTACCCTTTACTACCAATGGTGCTTGCTTTATGATGGAATCTTGAACATTATAGACACGTTCGTACTGTAACTATCCGTACTGTAGTGGGGCGGGTGAAGTTGGTGTGATAGGTGGTCTCTTTACCTACTATTTCTATGGGTCACCCTGCTACTACGATGCTCTACTCCGCTATTAAAAATCCCTCCATTTGTGGCCCGTCTGACCACAAATAAAGCATTGGCTTGGAAAATGTCTCCGTCCTTGGCCCTGACAATACTGAACCTACTGTTAACCCTGATGGACTCGATCCCTCTTGCCTCCCTCATTATTCCCATAGCCCTAATGGCCCTGAGGATCCTACTATTGTTGAGGACCCTGCTGGATCCACCTAAAACCTCCCTCAGGTCGATAGCCCCCAGATCTAAACCTTATGGCTTGATCCCCTGTCATAAATCCTGCCCCTAGTGTTTTCCTGACTATCAACACTAGCACCGCTTCCCCCTGTCTTGCGTGGCTGTATAGGCTCACCTCCTCCATCGTTTACCTTCACATGGAAGCGATGGCCCTAGAAGTGTAAAAATGCGACATTGACGACGTCTGTATAAGTCACTAATCCAGGGTTGCCAATCAAGTGCAACCTGATCCTTAGGCTAATCCATCCATAAACTTAAGCTTCTTTCTTTCTTCATTATTAACTTCATCCGACACAAAATTAGCCAAACAAGTGAAATCCTCCTTATACTTAGCTATTGAATGATCACCGTGAGTCACCTTACTGAACCTCTTTCACATATCTATATCAACTATTGACGAAAAGTATTTACGTACAAACTGCACCCAAAACTCGATAATGGACACTGTGTCCCTCTCCTCCACAGTGGTAACCGACTCCCACCACTGTAACGCTGCCTTAACAAGCCTAAAGTGGCCAATATCTGCTTCTGTACATTACTACACTCAACCATGAGTAGGTGGCACTGAATATCTTTCTACCACTGGCACGCCACAATCACGCTTAAACAACCCTAGAACTCGGGTGTGTGGACCTTATAAAAAGCCTTCCTAACTCTCTGCTAATCTGACAACCCCGGGTAAGCCTTGACAATAGATGACACTGGACGCGATGGATGTTGGGCCATAAGAAAATGGAGAACCATGGAAGTCATCGCTGCATTAGCAGCCTATGCCACAATCACTGCCACCTCTGTTGCTGACACTGACCCATGTGGTGGCTGTGGCTGTGGTGCCTGTGGATCCAGTTGAGCCTCCATCATATTTTCTCTAGATGTTGCTCTTTTTGATCGTCCTCTCTTGGGTGGCATCTAAAAATATATTAGCAGAAGAACGTAATCTCAAATGCGTAATCATAAATGCAACAGCCCTAATAATAGGGCCCCATGTTAAGAAACGCTATGCTGAAATTGTATTAAGCTATACAGATACTACGGACACTAGAACCTGATGCTCTAATACCATCTGTGACACCCTGCCTATTTTAATTATGGGTGATCAATCCTTTATCAAAATAACCAGGAATCTAATTTGGTTAATTCTTAGCATCACTGTCAAATTTTTTAGTTACTAACCACCTATGTTAAATTAAGCTGGGGCCAAATTTTTTCTTTAATTTAATTAATAACATGCAAAAATAAAATAAATTAACCAAACCATCCACACAATAATAGTCTTAACGATCACACGACAGATATATAATCAAATAATACCGAATAAACCATCGGTTCCCAAAACAAATAATCCAACTACAATTTGAGGTAAATAAAACAATCTGAATAATGTTTTATAAATAACTGAAGAACCACATTGTCTGAGGGGAAAACACGCCCAAATGAAACACTGAAGAAACCCCTATCAAGAAATGAATGAACTGAAGTGACTAAAAAAACTCCTGCAAGCCTCCACAAGGGCTGCAGCTACGAATCCATAGATAAAATCATCAAGCTTGACGTTTCCATGGCTAGACACCTAAAAGGTTTTAAAAATATTTAGACATAGCTCAGAGTCCCCTAAAAACAGCTTAAAAATATTTTGCAAGTGTTTAAATCATAGTTTAAATCAATTATTAGATACACATGTTTATTCCACATACACTCCCTTGAGATCCTCACCTCTCAACTAATGAGCATGCCTAACATACCCTATCTAGCTATGATACCCATCCCAACTAGATAGTGTATCTAAATGAACTCTATGGGTCTAGCTCTCTCTTATTACTCGTACGACATGCTACCACAATATTAATAATATATTGCCCGCATATTATTATTGATTCATTTATTTAAGTTTCTCCACTTATTTAACTTTTATATATACACAATCTATAAGTTTTACTATCACACGTAAGTAGAAATATCATACTTGTATATATTTAACACACATATAATATATATAACTGTAGCATCCCAGGAATTTCCCCTCAAGATGATGGCATACTCTGCTATCATGTCCATGTACCTCTCATACCAAATCAAGGACTATTAGTTCGGCATGTCTCCTTAAACCCAAAATCAATCAACACACACTGGAGGCGAACATGGTTCTAAGTCTTTGGGATACCCACATACGTAATGTGTCTAAACAACACACCGATACCACTAATACACATCACATAGTGAGACACCCAAAGTTCCATGTTCTGGGGAACACATCTATACCTCACTGGAATCGTCAAGGTGGGATCGCTTTCTACGCAAAAACCTCCGAATAGCAGGCAACATAGGTATGTTCACAAACATAATCAAATCACAACCATAAGTATTGATAAAAACTATATATGCATATTATTTAGTAGGTATACGCACAACCCAACACATAAGTCTGTACGTAGAATATATCTCTCGCATACTCAATGTACAAACAATTTCAATTATAATCTATTATTGTATATTCTCGAGTATCACTCACTACCCAAAGGGTCTAGTTACACATTAATAAATATTAGTAGCTAGTACACTCATATCAAACTGGTCGAAAGCATAGGTTCACTTATCTCTCCATGATTCATTCTATTCTCGTGAATATTTTTAATTTTCGTATTATGCCCGATAGGTTCTAGCTTTAATTCTTCCATTTTGGCTAAGCATAATCTATATCATAGGCCGACTAATATCCATTATGTCCATCCATATGGCTTAAGTATAACCCAAAAGTCTCTCGATTAGTTATTCTCAAATTCATGGCATAAATAAAAGAAACTGGGAAACTATGGGTAATCGGATCGATTCGGTGAAGAGACCGAATCGATTTGCTCTCTGAGTTGAATAGATTCTCTCTCTGAGCCAAATCGATTCAAAATGTCACAGGTCATCTTTTAACTGTTGCGTTTTACCTCCGTTTTTATACCACAAACCTTCATGCAACATACCCAAACTCCAATATGATTTATCCCAACATCTAATAAGAGTTTGTAGGCTCTTTCCAATGTATTTAACACATTAAATCCATACAAATCCTACTCAAGAATGGATTAAAACCTAGATTTATACCAAAACCCTAGTTTATGTGTTCTTCATTCCAAATAAGCCATTTACCCTGATTTCTCCCATAATAATTATCACATATAACCCGATTCTGTGTCATCTACATATGTGGATTCAATCTACATGCAGTCCTACCCTATATCATAAGTTTTATTCATTAAATCCCAAGAATATCATCAATTCAAGAACCTTACACTACGTGGGAATTATAACTCATTAAAAACATGCAAGATAAACATTTGCCTTATCAGGAGTAGGCTTGATTTCATGTTAAGTGTGGTGAGGATGCCTTTCCTTCCTTCCGATCACAATTTTCGACAACTAGGTGGAAAGAAAAGGTGTTGCACCTCCAAAAACTCCATTTTCTTCCTCTCTTGTGGCCTCTTCCCCCTCAAGATTGATATAATCCTAGCCCCACACTCCTATGGGCTGATATAATCCTTGAATTTTTGGAGTTCTCTCTACCACAAACTCTCGAATGATCGAAACGCCCTCTCATGGTGTCGGTTTGGTCTAAAATTGTCTTGGGACCCAATTACTACACTCGGGTACACTATTCGGACTATTTCGATCCTTTTGGAATAAACCGTGGCCTCAAAATCATCATTCGAATCACTCTAAAATAATTTCCTATCTCGACCTCATATAGTCTACCCACAACCCTCGTTTGAGATATAACACTATTACGTCACTGTCACCCGCTATGACTTTAAAAATAATTATTTATTATTCACTTAGTAATTATATTCAATAAACATTAATCATTTCCATCTGATTAATATTTTAATGCACACATAATATTTAATTTCATCAAAGTATGTCACATATGTAATTTAAGTTTAACCGAATTTATTTAATTTTAAATACTCAGAAATAAGGGGTCTTACATACTTCCCCCTTATAAAAGAATTTTGCCCTCGAAATTAGGACGTACCTGCAGTGAATAATTATAAATACGTCTCACTCATGTTAACCTCAGGCTTCCACGTCAACTCATCAATATTTTGGTGCCCCCACTGAACTCTAATTATGGGTACCACCTTAGACCGCAATTTACGCTCACTACGATCAAGTATTGCCACCAATCTCTCCTCATACAAGATGTCTAATGGCAAGTCGATCTCATCTAATGGGACATGCCAAAAATATCTCTCACTCCTACGATACCTCCTCAGCTATAACACGTGGAACACATCGTGAATCTGCCGTAAGTTCTCTGGTAGTCCCAATATATATGCCACTAGTCCCACCCTCTCGATGATCGAAAATGGTCCCAAATATCTTGGCGCTAGCTTCCCATTATTGTCTAACCTCATCACCCATTTCATAGGAGACACCCGCACCAATATATGGTCACCAACCTCAAGCTCTATGTGCCTCATGTCTATATCGATGTAACTCTTTTGCCTGTCTTGAGCTATACAAATGCGTCCTCGAATTAACTCAATCTTTGCAGTGGTTTACTGAATTATCTCTGGACCTAATAGCTTGTTATCCCCCACCTATAATCATCATGGAGGAAAATGATAACGTCAACCGTAGAGTGCCTCAAATGGTTCCATGCCGATGGTGAACTGGTAGAAGTTGTTATACACAAACTCCACCAAAAGAAGATACTGCTCCCATCATCCACTGAAGTCAAGTATGCACATTCGTACCATATCCTCTAGCATATGATTAACTCTTTATGTCTTCCCATATGTCTGTGGGTGATATGATGTACTAAATCGTAAATCTGTACCCATCGCCTCCTGAAATCTCTTCCATAAATGGGAAACAAAGATCTTGTCTTGATCGGACACAATATTAATCAAACCCCCATGTAGTTGCACTATCTTAGCGATGAACAACTGTGCATATTGCCTCGTTTCAAAAGCAATATGAATCAAAAAAATGGGCCACCTTAGACAATTGATCCACTATCACCCATATGGAGTTGTGACCCCACTTCGAGTTCGGTAGCCTAGTAATGAAATCCATGGAGATACTTTCCCACTTTCACACAAAAATCTTGAGTGGATATAACATCTCTGTCGATCTTTGATGGCCTACCTTCACTAGCTGGCAGGTAGCACAGTTCGAGACAAACTCCGGTATGTCTTGCTTCATTCCCGACCACCAATACTACCTGTACATATCTTGGTACATCTTATCCCCACCGGGATGTATCATAAATCTGGACCCGTGAGAATAGACATCCTAGAATATAAATTATATGAGAAATAAAAAATCACAAGTCATATACCTCCATAAAGTGTTGGTGAAGCTATGTTCGATCACTTACATGCCTTTGAATGATCGTTGAGGCAATGCAGATGTAGTGTTTGGTTTGAAACTCCAGTTTGTAACGGGATACGCCAAAATACAAAAATTCTTAAGCCATGAGAATTTATAAAATCTTGCTCTTACACATACCATACAATATTTGATGAAAATTTCTCAAGTTTTTCATCTCGTCATAAATTACAAACTCTAACATGTCAAAAAATGCATCCAAAATATGAAAGGGTAATTTCAAACTCTCCAAAAACTTTAGATATAGATAATTTCTTGAAATAACAAGCAATGATCGCTTTGAATAAGTTTAATTAGTAATATTATAATTTGGTAATTAGTTACAAAAACCTTTGTGAAACTAACACTTCCATAATATATGAAAATAGGTATGTTTATATATAAGATGAAAACTAAACAATAGAAATTAGAAATTTTAATTTCAAGAATGATCAACTTAAAAAGGAACTAAATATTTTGAAAAAAGGAACTAGTAAATACCCTCTATGTCTACAAGTTAAAAACTCATAACTAAGGAAAGATTTTGGAAAATTTGTTGAAAGTTATAATTTTATTAATCTAATTTTTAGAATACAAAAATAAGAATAAAATGAGGAAGGGTAGGAATATGAGAAAGAAAAAGAAAAACAAACAAGGAAACCACTTTAATAAGGAAAAAAAACAAGGAAACCACTTTTGATGATTCCAGAAATGGTATCACCGAATCAGTGTGTTAAGTAAGCTCAAATAAGAGTATCAATGGAGTATTACATATATATATGTATATGTTGAAAGAGATGAGGCAAAGATGACGATAATACCAAGTGTAAGTGGTTCAGCCAATTTTGGCCTACTCCACTATGTGAGTGAGTGTGAAATCCACTAAATATTGGCTATAATGGCCTTGGGATACGAACACTCAAGATTTCTCTCTCTATGCAATGATTTTGACATAGTTTTAGTAGGATTTTGAATTTGTGATCCTTTACAGGGATGTAAAAGACAAGTATTTATATGGTTGGGGTGGTGTCATACGCACCCCAAAAATGCAGGACGCATTTGGAATATCAAAAGTCCAAAGCTATGTTGCAATCTGTCGTTTGTGCATGAAAATAACTATTAATAGATATTCTTCACATGTGGAGAAGATTTTGTTGTAAGGGTTTTGTCCACATGGGTCTCACAGCCCACTCACACTCTCCCATGCGTGCTCCATTTTACGCTCCCTATCAGATGTCAAACGTGCTCTGCTGGGATGAGGTGTCTGTAATACCCCGTACTTTTGGCTATATTTATTTTTGGGATTAATTAATTAAATGCGTATTAATTGGAAATTAATCCGGGTTAAAAATACTAACGAGATGCGAGATGGTATTTGATTATGTGCATACATGTTTTATATGAATATTGGATTATGAAAAATTTGTCGTGAGATTGATATACGACATTTTGGAAATTTTGTTGAGACGCGTGTGACCGCCGCGTCACGGTATAATATTTTGATTATAAAAGCGAATTTAAATGCTATAAACCATATGGTCGTTTTGAGTGGGCCAACGCGTCCGGAAGGGTCGAGATAGTCAGAAAACACTAGCCGGGGGTGTAGGTTGGATTCCGGGGTATTTTTAGGCCATACCGGCAACTTAAAGGGTATTTTGGTAATTTTGTATTTTGAGGAATTAATAATGACGAAAATTAGGAGTCTTAATCTGATGTGGATTTAACCCACTAAACCCACTAACCAACCCATATTAACCCATTAAGCTACGGAGGTTATCATTTAGGTTTCCAACTTTCCCAAAGAAAACCCTAGCCACCATAGCCACCTTTGGAGAAGAAGCTTGGAGAAAGAGAGAGAGGAAATTTTGCAGAAAACTCCAGCAAACCAACATCTAAATCAGAGATAAACTTGAGGCAAGTGACTTAATTCCATTTAAATTTCAGAGAATGTTCTTTCCATGTTAGATAATTCCAATTTATGTTTATTCTTGGTGAAATATGAAAACCCATGTAGTTTGGAACTTAGAACTTGAAAATCTTGAGGAGAATTGCATGTAGAATGATAGGTACAGGATTATTCTCATGATATTTGTGATTGGAAGATATTAAAACGGATTTTATTGGGTTAATTCATGATTTAAAAATCTAGGGTTCATGTTCTTGAAAAATTGGGGAAAAGTATAGAATCTTGTGATTTAATGATGTTTAGGATGAATTAATGCCTTAAAAGGTGTTAGAATATGACCCTAGTATGTTTTAGGATGATTGGGGACCTTAAAACATTGATTGGATGAATTTTAGTTGAGACTTGAGGTGTTAAAAATTGTGAAAAACGAGATTAGACAAATCTGAGACGAAACTGGTAGGTCGTTAGAAGCCCCTGCCCAGGTCGTTCGAACGAACTCGTTCGAACGAGCTTCTAACGAATTGACCAGTCGCTTCTAACGAAAGGGAACTTCGTTCGATAATCTCGTTCAAACGAGATATCGTTAGAAGGTACAGTTCGTTCGAACGAACTAGAATCTCGTTCGAACAGTCTCGTTCGAACGAGACTTCTAACGAGTTAACAGTGGAATCTCGTTCGAACAGTCTCGTTCGAACGAGACTTCTAACGAGTTGGCAGTCTGGGCCTTTTTGGACTGTTTTGATTTTTTGGAGTCCCGTAAACTTGTTCGAGGATATAGATAACATTCCGATGATGATGTAATGATAGAATTGGGACTTTTGGGTATTTATGAGAAGAAAATTATATACGAGAGTTAAATTAAATGGACGGTTTGGGTTGAGACGTGAGTGTCTACTACGACGAGAGAATAAATTATGGCGCGTATGATTATAAACTGGAATAGTATAAATTGTGATAATTATAAGTTGGTACGAGAATGCGATATGTACTACGATTAAACTACGGGATTACTAAGACGTGTGTTTACTTAGTATTGGTATATGAATTATGTGTATGGCATACCTACCATACTTGCTATCACGGGAGGTTTGCATTCGCTTAGGGACCTCTAATCCTTGTGTTGCCCGGATTTAGACTGGTTACCTTGATGAACATAGGTCATAGAAAGACTTATTGGGATATTAATAAGTCCGCTGATCGTGGGAGCGTAGGTATGTGCGTGACCCATGTGATGTGACTATGTTCGCCTCCATTATTTGTGATGTTGTTATCTGTGAACTATTCCTGAGAGATTCGGAATATGTAATCCTTATGTACGTGATGTACCGGGATGGATAGCAGAGTATGTGTGCACCGCAGCTTAGTTCTCGGGGTTCTTGTATTGTATATTTATGATGTGAATAATATACACTTAATTAATGGGAACCTTCATGTTAATGTTGTGAATATAATTACGGTATTGTTTCGAGAAATATAACGAGTTAACTAGATAGTCATATATATTGCATATTGAGCATCTGAGTTACGTTAAACCCCTATTTAATTACGAGCGTTATAATGTTAATAGAACCAAGTAATAAGGGTAGGACCTATGGCAGCCTAGCTAGATATGATGTAACTTAGCTAGTGGTTTGTGTCATTATAGATGGGTACTTACGTTAGGAGTGCACAGTTAGACGAGAGGTGAGAATATCATGTGAGTGCACATCCTAACATGTACTTTGCATTTAATGTTTTAAATGTTTTTAAAGCACTTGCAGGTTTTTAAAATATAACTCCACATTCGGGCTCTGACCCGTTTGCTTTCAAATCTATTTTTTTGTAAAACCATTTTAGGTGCCCAGCCACAAGGACACCATGCATAGGATACTCATTCTGGTGACGAGTTGTAGCTGTTTGTGGAAGCTACAGGGATTTGCTTGTAGAAGCCTCTATCACTTGGATTCCAGCTTCATTATCTATCAGTTGTAGGGCATGTTGCCCATTTCTATTAGAGTTACATTTCCATTACAGTTTTCAGACTTTGGCATGTATTGTTTTAGTATTCGATTTACTTATTTCTGTTGTGGGATTGTAGTGAGGAGTTTTTCCTCCAGACTTTATTTACTTTATGTGATGGTTATTCTATTTACTTCAGTATAGTGAATGGTGTTATTATTCTTTATTACACTTATTGCATGTTAGTCAGACTTAAATTAAAATTTGGCACTTACTTTTTAAATACTAGGTGGCTAGTAATCATTAAAATGTTTTCGACAGTGATGCTATTAACTAGACCAACTTGGCATTTTGAATTAATTTAATAAAGGAGTAGCTACCCGGTATTTAATTAGTCGGGGTGTCACAGGTGGTATCAGAGCATCAGGTTCTAGTGTCCTTTAGGATCTGACGGCTTATTATGTTTCCGCTAGGTTTCTTTGATATAGAACCCTATATTTTAGGACTGTTGTACTCTTTTTGTGTATGCTTCGTTCTTCAGCTATCTTAAGTTTATGAACAGAGAACTTATAAGCTTTGTTCTTATTTCAGATGCCTCCACGACGTGAACGACGAGTTCCCAGGGATGCAACGCCCGAACCCCAGCCCGCTCTAGATCAGGGCATGATGAACGCCGCTGAGGTTGCAGCTATAGTAGCCCAAGCGGTAAATGCCGCAATTGTCGTTGTTTAGCAGGCACCACCTCAGGCGCCGGTTGCCGCGCCAGTACAGGCAAATGCATTCCCGTCTGCTTGGGAATGTGTACGTGACGCTTTTCAGAAAGCGCATCCGCCAGAGTTTGCAGGTAGCTCAGATGTGTTAGTCTCGAGCCAGTGGAGGAAGGATATGCAGAGGCACTTAAGGATGTATGAGTGCACGGATGTCCAGAAGCAGGTACTAGCTACTTTCAAGCTAGTTGGATCTGCGCTACAGTGTGGGAGTCTATTACCACCATGGAGGAGAGGGATACTCTCACTATTCAGGACTTCTGGGTGCGGTTTGACCGCAAGTACTTTCCGTCGGCTGTTCACACGGAAATGAGAAGGAAATTGATGAGTCTGAGGCAAGAGGGTAAGACTGTGGCCGAGTATGAGGCCGAGTTCACGAATCTGTTGAATATCGTTCCAGATCAGATACCAACAGAGAAGAAGAAGATTGAGAAATTCACCGACGGGTTGACATGGAGGATCCGTCAGCATCTGCTAGGGAACCTATCGTTGGCCACCTATTCTGATGTGGTTAACGCTGCATTGTTACACTGCTAGGACCACCGTTTTCATATGGCCGAGGGCAAGAGGTCGGGGGAGTCTAGCCATCAGGGCAGGACTAGAGGACATGGTGCCAGCGGGGCACAATCTGGTCAGGGGCAGAGACAGAATGAGCAGGGCTCCCAGCAGGGGGATAATAAGAGGTTCCGGTCAGGGAACTACAAATAGGGACAAGGAGGTTTCCGTCAGGGCCATCAGGGTCCAAACGGCCAACAGGGGCAGAATGGGCAGCAGTTTCACCAGGGCCAGCAGGGCCAAGGGAGGAACGGTAATGGCCACCAGGGCCGGGGACAGCAGGGGCAGAGAGGAGGGAACTTCCCAGGGAAGTGTTTTGTTTGTGGCAGGACTGGCCATAAGCGACAGGATTGTCCTGATAGGGGCAGGGCCCCACAGCAGCAGCAGCAGGGTGCTCGCCAGTAGCCACAGAGACCTATGTTTCCCGCCGCTCTCCCCGCACCGCCACAGATGGCAGCATTGCCACCTATTCCAGCAGTCCCAGCTCAGCAAGGGCAACTACAGTATGGATGTGTCTACAACGTCCACCAGGCTGCAGTTCCACAGGCACCGCCCGCGATTGAGGGTACGTTTCCTATCCATGGCACTATGGGTCGGGTATTATTTGATACGGGTGCTACACATTGTTTTATAGCTACACACTTCGTGAAGGCTTTAGGATTGTTAGCTACGGCAGAGAGCACAGTGACGTGTGTCGACTCACCATTGGGGAGTGGGTCACTTATTTTCTTTATATGCCGGGGAGTGGGGGTAGAGATTGGTGGGTTGGTATTACCTGCAGACATGTTAGTATTAGATATGCATGTTCACAATGTGATTATCGGTATGTATTGGCTCGTAGCTTATAGGGCCATGATTGATTGCTTCAGCGGGAGCATTGTTTTTGCCATTCCGAGGCAAGAGATGTTTATAGTGGCGATGCCTCGCCCAGAGGGAGGATCGACCGCTCATCTGTATTACATTGAGGAGGATACCTCTAAGGAGGTAGTGATTCCTTTAGATTCTATCCCAGTTGTCAGGGAGTATTCAGATGTGTTTCAGGAGATACCAGGCTTACCCCCCAGTCGAGAGATAGACTTTGTTATAGATTTGCTACCGGGTACGAGACCTATAGCACGCGCACCGTACCGTATGGCTCCAGCAGAGATGAGGGAGTTACGGGATCAGATAGAGCAGCTGTTAGGTCAGGGATTTATTCGCAGGAGTACCTCACCTTGGGGCGCTCCAGTTTTGTTTGTGAAGAAGAGGGACGGTTCACTGAGATTGTGTGTGGACTACCGAGAGTTGAATAAAGTCACGATACGGAATAAGTATCCGTTGCCTCGAATCGATGACTTATTCGACCAGTTGAGAGGAGCTTCTTTCTTCTCAAAGATTGATTTGAGATCGGGATACCATCAGTTACGTATCCGGGAGGAGGATGTCTCGAAGACTGCGTTCTTGTCGAGATATGGTTCTTACGAGTTTTGGGTTATGCCTTTCGGTTTGACCAACGCTCCAGCAGTGTTTATGGACTTGATGAACAGAGTGTTCAGGGATTTCCTAGACCAGTTTGTCATTGTATTCATTGATGATATTCTGGTTTACTCCCAGACAGAGGAGGAGCACGCCGAGAATTTGAGGCAGGTTTTGCAGACACTTCGTCAGAACGAGTTGTATGCAAAATATGAGAAATGCGGGTTTTGGTTGAAGGAGGTCCAGTTTTTGGGACACATTATTTCCGACCAGGGAATATCTGTTGATCCGGGGAAGGTATCAGCGGTGAGGGAGTGGGGACAGCCCACGACACCAACGGAGATTCGTAGTTTCTTGGGACTAGCAGGATACTACAGGAGGTTTATTCGGGGTTTCTCGGAGATAGCAGATCCTTTGACACATCTGACACGTAAGGGTGTGCCATACATCTGGAGTGATGCCTGTCAGTTGGCATTCGATGAATTAAAGGACAAATTGACCTCAGCACCTGTGTTAGCATTGCCGAGACCGGGAGTTGAGTATTTGGTTTACACTGATGCGTCTTTGCAAGGACTGGGAGGTGTATTACAGCAGGAGAGACAGGCCATAACTTATGCTTCCTGTAAGCTTAAGCATCATGAGAAGAATTAACCCACGCATGATTTGGAGTTGGCGGCAGTGGTATTTGCCCTACGGATTTGGAGGCACTATCTTTTGGGGGAAAAGTTCCAACTATTCACGGACCACAAGTCCCTACAGTATCAGTTCACGCAGAAGGAGTTGAATATGCGGCAGCGTAGGTGGCTTGATTTTGTGAAGGACTACCAGTTCGACATCCAGTATCACCCGGGAAAGGCTAACGTGGTAGCAGACGCGTTGAGCCGTAGGCCAGCAGATGAGGTGGCAGAGGTGTGGAAGGCTAAGTGGAAGGAATTGGGACACCAGGATGCAGTGGCCCGATCATTCATGTATGCGATGACCGTTACACCGCAGATTATCATGAAGGTAGTATGGGCATAGGCTAATGACTCGTTCTGTCAGGAGCAGATAGTTCGATTACTAGCAGAGGGAGCCGAGTCCTATACCGTTAGCTCAGACGGGGGATTACGCTTCAATGGGAGATTGGTAGTTTCGGAAGGGGATGAATTGCGACACGATGTGATGGCAGAGTCGCATGGCTCACGGTTCGTGGTACATCCCGGAGGGGAAAAAATGTACCAAGACATGAGACGACAGTATTTGTGGAGCGGTATGAAGAAAGATATCCCTGAGTTTGTTTCGAAATGCGCCACTTGTCATCTTGTAAAAGTGGATCATCAGAGACCGGCGGGATTGCTACAGCTATTGGAGGTCCCGGTGTGGATGTGGGATAGCATATCCATGGACTTTATCACGGGGTTGCCTACGTCGCAGAGGGGTCACGACTCCGTTTGGGTAATTGTGGACAGGTTGTCCAAGGTCGCTCACTTTTTACCCGTAAGGACTGACTACACTACGGGACAGTATGCCCAGCTCTTCATTTCAGAGATTGTGAGACTTCACGGTGTGCCCCTAAATATCGTGTCTGACAGAGACAAGATATTTGTTTTGAGGTTTTGGGAGAGTTTCCAGGAGGCCATGGGCACGGAATTGCGGTTGAGTACGGCTTATCATCCGCAGACTGATGGGCAGACCGAGCGCACAGATCAGATGTTGGAGGACATGCTACGCATGTGCATTATTGACTTCGGGGGTGGATGGGAGCAGTATCTTCCACTGGTGGAGTTTTCTTACAACAACTCCTATCAGTTCACTATTGGTATGGCTCCGTTTGAGGCATTGTACGGTAGAACTTGTCATTCCCCAGCATGTTGGTTAGAGGTGGGGGACAACAAACTACTTGGGCCAGAAGTGATTCAGGATACTTCGGCAAGGATTGAGTTGATTCGGAGTCGCATTCGGGTAGCTCAAGACAGGCAGAAGAGTTATGCTGATGCAAAGAGATTTTTCAGGGAGTTCCAAGTAGGGGACCAGGTTTTGCTCAGGGTATCTCCTATGAAGGGGATTATGCGTTTCGGGAAGAAGGGGAAGTTGGCACCAAGGTATGTGGGGCCGTTTCCTATTATTGAGCGGATCGGACCGGTTGCGTATAGACTCGGGTTACTGGAGCATTTGCATCGGATTCACGATGTGTTCCATATTTCCTCGCTGAGGAAATACCTTAGAGATAATTTGGCCCATTCTCACATTGCTGTGAAGGACATCGATCTCCAGCCGGATAGCTCCTACGAGGAGGGGCCGACTGCTATTTTGGACCGAAGCGAGAGGAAACTGCGGTCAAAGATAGTACCATTAGTGCGTGTTCAGTGGCGACATCACAATGTCGAGGAGTCCACATGGGAGTGCGAGGATGAGATGCGCGAACGTTATCCTGAGTTGTTTTTAGCAGGTACTTTCTAGTTTCGAATTTCGGGACGAAATTCAGTTATTAGGGGGGAAGTATGTAATACCCCGTACTTTTGGCTATATTTATTTTTGGGATTAATTAATTAAATGCGTATTAATTGGAAATTAATCCTGGTTAAAAATACTAACGAGATGCGAGTTGGTATTTGATTATGTGCATACATGTTTTATATGAATATTGGATTATGAAAAATTTGTCGTGAGATTGATATACGGCATTTTGGAAATTTTGTTGAGACGCGTGTGACCGCCGCGTCACGGTATAATATTTTGATTATAAAATAGAATTTAAATTCTATAAACCGTATGGTCGTTTTGAGTGCGCCAATGCGTCCGGAAGGGTCGAGATAGTCAGAAAACACTAGCCGGGGGTGTAGGTTGGATTTCGGGGTATTTTTAGGCCATACCGACAACTTAAAGGGTATTTTGGTAATTTTGTATTTTGAGGAATTAATAATGACGAAAATTAGGAGTCTTAATCTGATGTGGATTTAACCCACTAAACCCACTAACCAACCCATATTAACCCATTAAGCTACGGAGGTTATCATTTAGGTTTCCAACTTTCCCAAAGAAAACCCTAGCCACCATAGCCACCTTTGGAGAAGAAGCTTGGAGAAAGAGAGAGAGAGGAAATTCTGCAGAAAACTCCAGCAAACCAACATCTAAATCAGAGATAAACTTGAGGCAAGTGACTTAATTCCATTAAAATTTCAGAGAATGTTCTTTCCATGTTAGATAATTCCAATTTATGTTTGTTCTTGGTGAAATATGAAAACCCATGTAGTTTGGAACTTAGAACTTGAAAATCTTGAGGAGAATTGCATGTAGAATGATAGGTAGAGGATTATTCTCATGATATTTGTGATTGGAAGAAATTAAAACGGATTTTATTGGGTTAATTCATGATTTAAAAATCTAGGGTTCATGTTCTTGAAAAATTGAGGAAAAGTATAGAATCTTGTGATTTAATGATGTTTAGGATGCATTAATGCCTTAAAAGGTGTTAGAATATGACCCTAGTATGTTTTCGGATGATTGGGGACCTTAAAACATTGAATGGACGAATTTTGGTTGAGACTTGAAGTGTTAAAAATGGTGAAAAACGAGATTAGACAAATCTGGGACGAAACTGGTAGGTCGTTAGAAGCCCCTGCCCAGGTCGTTCGAACGAACTCGTTCGAATGAGCTTCTAACGAATTGACCAGTCGCTTCTAACGAAAGGGAACTTCGTTCGATAATCTTGTTCAAACGAGATATCGTTAGAAGGTACAGTTCGTTCGAACGAACTGGAATCTCGTTCGAACAGTCTCGTTCGAACGAGACTTCTAACGAGTTGACAGTAAAATCTCGTTCGAACAGTCTCGTTCGAACGAGACTTCTAACGAGTTGGCAGTCTGGGCCTTTTTGGACTGTTTTGATTTTTTGGAGTCCCGTAAACTTGTTCGAGGATATAGATAACATTCCGATGATGATGTAATGATAGAATTGGGACTTTTGGGTATTTATGAGAAGGAAATTATATACGAGAGTTAAATTAAATGGACGGTTTGGGTTGAGACGTGAGTGTCTACTACGACGAGAGAATAAATTATGGGGCGTATGATTATAAACCGGAATAGTATAAATTGTGATAATTATAAGTTGGTACGAGAATGCGATATGTACTACGATTAAACTACGGGATTACTAAGACGTGTGTTTACTTAGTATTGGTATATGAATTGTGTGTATGACATACCTACCATACTTGCTATCACGGGAGGTTTGCATTCGCTTAGGGACCTCTAATCCTTGTGTTGCCTGGATTTAGACTGGTTACCTTGATGAACATAGGTCATAGAAAGACTTATTGGGATATTAATAAGTCCGCTGATCATGGGAGCGTAGGTATGTGCGTGACCCATGTGATGTGACTGTGTTCGCCTCCATTATTTGTGATGTTGTTATCTGTGAACTATTCCTGAGAGATTCGGAATATGTAATCCTTATGTACGTGATGTACCGGGATGGATAGCAGAGTATGTGTGCACCGCAGCTTAGTTCTCGGGGTGCTTGTATTGTATATTTATGATGTGAATAATATACACTTAATTAATGGGAACCTTCATGTTAATGTTGTGAATATAATTACGGTATTGTTTCGAGAAATATAACGAGTTAACTGATAGTGATATATATTGCATATTGAGCATCTGAGTTACGTTAAACCCCTATTTAATTACGAGCGTTATAATGTTAATAGAACCAAGTAATAAGGGTAGGACCTATGGCAGCCTAGCTAGATATGATGTCACTTAGCTAGTGGTTTGTGTCGTTATAGATGGGTACTTACGTTAGGAGTGCACAGTTAGACGAGAGGTGAGAATATCATGTGAGTGCACGTCCTAACATGTACTTTGCATTTAATGTTTTAAATGTTTTTAAAGCACTTGCAGGTTTTTAAAATATAACTCCACATTCGGGCTCTGACCCGTTTGCTTTCAAATCTATTTTTTTGTAAAACCATTTTAGGTTCCCATCCACAAGGACACCATGCATAGGATACTCATTCTGGTGACGAGTTGTAGCTGTTTGTGGAAGCTACAGGGATTTGCTTGTAGACGCCTCTATCACTTGGATTCCAGCTTCATTATCTATCAGTTGTAGGGCATGTTGCCCATTTCTATTAGAGTTACATTTCCATTACAGTTTTCAGACTTTGGCATGTATTGTTTTAGTATTTGGTTTACTTATTTCTGTTGTGGGATTGTAGTGAGGAGTTTTTCCTCCAGACTTTATTTACTTTATGTGATGGTTATTCTATTTACTTCAGTATGGTGAATGGTGTTATTATTCTTTATTACACTTATTGCATGTTAATCAGACTTAAATTAAAATTTGGCACTTACTTTTTAAATACTAGGTGGCTAGTAATCATTAAAATGTTTTCGACAGTGATGCTATTAACTGGACCAACTTGGCATTTTGAATTAATTTAATAAAGGAGTAGCTACGCGGTATTTAATTAGTCGGGGTGTCACAGTGTCGACCTGGCCAAGTATGAGACTTGATGCGAGGGAAACCGAGTGTTCGTGTTGGGACACTATTGTTGATTTCGGGTCCCGCTCGACATACAAAAGATAAAACCTAAGCTACAACTACACTTGACAAGCAAGTAGAGCGGTAAGTCGGGTATCGAGAATCCACAGGGAGTTATTGAATTTTAGATGTTAATTGTTTAATTACTTCAAGAATAAAAGTGTAAAAGGTGATGTGTGGTTATGGTGACAAAAGAAAAGAATAAGTTAATGCTAAATAAAGGAAAGCGAGGATCGGGATCGCATTCTACCAAACGGATCGAGACAACTACTAACTATAGTTAAGGCTCGAAAGCAATCTAATCGAGCATTTACAATTAAGCATAAACATCACGCAAGAAGGAATTTAACCCAAAGTTGCGAGATAAAACATTTAACTGAAAAATGATCACACGCGGATTAAATTCGGATTGTCGCTATAAACACTAAAGTTGCGTGACAAATAAAGTTAAATGCTTAACAATCCAACTTTAATACACGCGGTTTCAATTAAAAGCGATTTTGCACTAAACCTAGTTTTCGGAGCTCGGGGCCCGAAAATGGCGGAAATGAAATCCCGACCCTATTTATCTAAGGGTGCATGGTGAGTTAAACTAAATTATGCTAATTAGACTAAGAAAGCAAGAATTAAAACATGTAAACTAGTTATAAAGCATTGAAACTAAATTACAAGGCAAGAGGAGAAGAAGAACAAACTAGATTAATGGAGAGGAAGTGAATAGTTCAATCTTACAAACCCATGGGGTGTCAATCCAAGAAGAAGAAGAAAGGAAATATCCACACCAAACCCTAACTAAACTATCTAATTCAGAATATCTCTAAGTATATATGGTCTCCCTTTTATTACAACCAAAACCAACTTATATAGTAAGTTGTAATAAAAGAAAATATCTGCAGGGGAAAAAACAGGGGATCGATCGATCGACCTCTGGTGTCGATCGATCGACAGTGTAATTCGTGGCAAAAATAATAAGGATCGATCGATCGACCCCCAGGCTTGATCGATCGATCAAGCAGGGGCAGCCTGCAATCCTCCCTGTTTTGGCATACAATCCAACGTCGCTCGAATCGCCGTAACTTTGTCGTTATGCATCGGAATCGCGCACCGTTCACGGCCACGCGAAGCTAGCGAGGAGAGCTACAACTTCCGTGTAGATGTCGGGCCAGGTGCCTAAGCTGTCAAAAGACTAAAATGCCCTTGCGCGTGCGGTTGTGTACGGAAATCGATCGAAACGCATCCGAAGTTCACACTAAGCATCAAAACACCTACAAAAGCTCAATTAACCCCTGCAAAACATGTTAACAAAGAAATCCGAGGGTTGTCTGGTTAACGAGCATAAATATAGGGAATAAGATACCCGAGGGGGCTAATAACGCGTATGTTAACGGGTGAAATATGCAATATTTGCGTCGTATCAAGACTACCAATATTCCATTACGTCACATGCTGGTAATTGTCAAGCGTAGTTTCGATTGACTTGCATCAGGCCGAGATGAGAGTATGAACAAGCTGAAAAGGTCTTAGTTTCTGGAGATGGACGAGATGAGGCGTTAGGCTTGTTAAGGTCGCATGTGGTCTCGGCTTAATACTGGATGGGACTGAGATGGTTGTTATGAGATAGCTCATGAGAGCACATTTTTTGAATTCGGCTAGAACCGAGCCTAGCTTGAGACAAAACGAGGTCTAATATTGGCATATCAATTATTTCTAACCCTTAGTCTCCTGTTTGGATAAGAGACCGAGGAATAAAAATGTCAAGTCATACTTGATGAATGGACGTCTCTAGCTTGTCAGGTGCTTATGTATTGATGTGTACGAGAGTTTGACACTTGTCATTTGATCCTTGGTTTTACGTATTCCCCAAGTAGTGACGGTAGCATGTATGAGATTTAGGAGTTGTGCCTTAATGATGGGCACATCAAAATTTGAACCCCATCATTATTTGGGTTCAAAATTATTTTCTCAAAAGCTTCAACTTATCTCTCCTCATTTGCACGCATTTTTTTCCTCTCTCTAAGTTTAGAGTTTCAGAGTTCTTCTCCCTCTCCATTGCTCAAGCATTTTTCTGTGAATTTTTTAAGTCTCGAGTGGTTGTCAGCCCGGGTAATCCTTCCAGGTACTCCATTCATCCCTTCCTTGTTATCTTTCAACAGTTTTACACCATTTTAGCTTTTTGTATATTTTTTCTCCCATTTCTTTGATTTCATGATGACTGTATTGGCCGGTTGTGAGGTTGTTTAAGGGTTGAGAGAGATTGTTTTAAGGTTTGTAGGTGTCCCTAAGATTTATTCGTCTTTGTTTACCCCCATTTGGATATTTCAGTGGATCACTTGTCACCATATTCGATGAATCCTTCAAACTATTCTTGACGGTTCTTCAGTAAAACGATTTAGTTCCTTAGTTTAATCTTGTGGTTGACCCGATCAACATCTTAATTTGTTTGACCATTTTCACTATTTTCCCACCTAAGTGGTAGGTATTCCTTTGGATGTTAAGACCTCTATAAAATTTAGCTGAGGAGTTCCCTACTCTTAGAGAGAGGTGCTTTAGGGAGACCAGAAAGCACGAGGTTGAGGATGATTCTAGACGTAAGGTCGAGGATTCCCTCTTTATCCTATTTACCCTATTTATCGGGAATTGAAAAGAACTGTTTGATGCCAACCCTCTTATAGTACTTCTTCAGGGATATGTTCTTAAACTTATTCCCATTATCTGAGATCAAAATGTTTCTCTAAATAATTTTCTTCCAAATAAATTGGAAGACTTTTTCTATGTTATCGTGATCATTGCCTCGGCCTTCACCTATTTTGAAAAATAATTGATAGCTATGATCATATATCGATAAGTATTCACAACCCTCAACAAGAGTACTACCAAGTCAATCCCCCATACTACAAATGGCTAGGGGGAAGTAATAGAAGTTATAGGCTGGCGAGGTTGATGGGGAATGGTGCCAAACCTTTGGCCTTTGTCACATTTCTTCACGTATTCAGCTACATCCTTAGCCTATGTCAGCCACCAATATCCCTGGGTGACAATTATTTTTGCCAATGATCTTCCCCCTATATGACTGGAGCAAGATACCTTGCGAATATCCTTCAAAATATACTCCACCTTAGTTGGATGGACACATCTGATCAAGGAAGGAATCCTTTCTTGTATTGGACATCTCCTATGATGGAGAACTTCACCGCTTTGCACCTTAACTTTTTCTTCTCATCTTTTAAATTGGGTAACTCCTCATCTCTGATGTATTGGATGATGGCATCCATCCATGAGGCTCCCAAGTTCAAGTTCAAACAAAATTCCATATCGTTATCCTCTTTTTTAATGGTCGATCGATGTAGGATCTGCAGTGACACCGACCTTCTGATATCTATCTTCGTGGTGGAGGCTAATCTTGACAAGGCATTAACTCGATTGTTATCGAGTAGAGGGATACTTTTTAGCTTCACTTCTCTAAAATGTTTCAGCGCTATATTTACCCTTGAAAGTTACTTGGCCATTCTATCGTCCTTGGCCTCATATACTCTAAATATTTGATTCACCACTAATATAGAGTCACTATGAACCAAGAGTTAGCCGACATTCAAGGCTCTAGTAAGGGTGAGTCCTGCCAGAAGGGCCTCATACTCTGACTTATTATTGGAGGCCTTAGAATTAAACCTCAGAGCATATTTGATGTTAGTCCTGTCTGGGGACAACACAATCACGCATGCTCCACTTTCGGCCTCTAATAAAGAGACGTCAACAAACAAATTCCATATAGTACCTTCTTTGAAAAAATTACCCTCTTCCAAGGTCTCATTGTTGAATAGATATCTTTCTTCCTTATTCTTAGTTACTTTACCTCTTGACGTAATCGTCTTGTCCTTATCCAGGGGGAGACATAATCTCTTTTCTGGAACCATAAGCTGAAGTCTCAACCTCTTATGCATCGATTGCATCCCATGTGAACTCGATTAAAAAATCAGTTAGGTCCTGTTTGATGGCCATTCTTGGCTTGTAGATGATATTAAACTCCCCAAGCTCTATTGACCAAGCCATCAACCTACTCGATTTATCAGGTATATAGATGACCTGTCTGAGAGGTGAGTCGGTGAGTACAACCATAGTGTGTGCCTAGAAGTATGGATTCATTTTCCTTGAGGCACGAGTTAAATCATAGGCTAACTTCTCCATCTTAAGATATCTCTACTCAGCCCAGAGGGCCTTAATATTGAAGTATACTGACTTCTGTACACCATCCTCATCTCTAATAATTGTAGTACTGATGGCCAACTCAGATATGACTAGATATATATATAACTTATATCCCTTAACTGGTATTGATAGTAGGTGTGGAGAGACGAGGTAGGTCTTTAACTCTTGAAAGGCCTTATCACACTTTTCATTCCACTCAAAATATTTCCTAAGTACCTTAAAGAAGGGAAATCACTTATTGGTAGCTCTAGATATGAACATGTTCAATGCTTCTACCCGTCCATTTAACCTGTGAACATCTTTTATCGTCGTTGGGGTCTTCATCTCCATCAGATCTTTGATCTTATTGGGGTTAGCCTCTATCCCTCGCTGATTCACAATGAAACCCAAAACCCTACCTCGACGAGAAAAGTCTGGGGAAGATGAAAAAAAGCAGCAAATATTTCATCGAGGAACTCTGACTGATCAAAAATTTGAAGACGAGTTACCTATATGGAGGCTATATGTAGATGGATCATCTTGCACTGCAGGATGTGGCGCGGGGATAGTTCTGAGCACTCCGGATGAGATCGACATGGAATACGCCTTGCGTTTCTAATTCAAAGCTTCCAACAATAAGGCTGAATATGAGGCCATGATTGCAGGGCTTAATTTGGCAAAAACCATGGAGGCACAGCAGGTGGTGATTTTCAGTGACTCTCAATTGATTGTAAACCAAATGATGGGAGTATATGCAGTTAGAGGAGAATTAATGATTAGATATCATGCAAAGGCAAAGGAGTTGCTATCAGAATTTACCGCTATTCAGCTGGTCAGAATACCAAGAATGGAGAATGCGAGAGCAGACGCCCTAGCTCGACTAGCATCAGTTACTCGCACCGAGCTACGACGAACAATCCCAATTGAAGTGTTAGCTTGTCGGAGTATAGATGGAGATCAGACAATGAACTTTATCACCCTTGATTTAGGTCCATCTTGGATGGATCCCATCAGGGCGTATATCGAGGAGGGAGAAGTGCCAATTGACAAGCTCGCAGCCAAGAAATTGAAGTTTAAAGCTGCTCGGTATGTACTAAGTAATGGTGTTTTATATAGACGAGGAATAATAGCAGGTTTGCAGAGATGTGTACATCCCTCCGAGGTAAAAGACTTAATTAAAGAAATCCATGAAGGGTCTTGTGGAGCACACGTAGCAGGTCAGACGCTTTTACAAAGGGTGATGACACAAGGATACTACTGGCCGATAATGAGGGCTGATTGCATAGCCTACGCCAAGAAATGTGACAAGTGCCAGCGCTTTTCCTCCATCTGAAGAACTCCATAAGCATTATTGACACCCATAACTTCCCCTTGGCCATTTTCCATGTGGCGAGTTGATTTGGTTGGACCACTGCCAACGACCCGAGGAAGGTTCAAGTACCTCGTCGTCGCAGTGGATTATTTTACTAAGTGGGTAGAAGCTGAGCCACTCATTGATATGACGTACGAGAAGGTGTACCAATTTATTTGGAAGAACATCATTTGTCGATATGGTCTGCCTAATGCCTTCATCGCAGACCATGGAACACAATTTGATAAGGAGGAGTTTACCTCCTATTGTCATCAATCAAACATTTTGAAGGTTCATTCAGCACCAGGTCACCCTCAAAGCAATGGACAAACTGAAGTGACAAATAGAACGTTGTTGAACGGTTTGAAGAAAAGATTGGATGCTGCGAAAGCGAATTGGATCAACGAGTTACAATCAGTACTCTGGGCTTACCGAACTACTCCCCGAGTAGCAACTGGAGAATCACCATACATGCTGGCGTTTAGAAGTGAAGCTGTCATACCTACCGAGTTGGGTCTCCCAACACACAGGGTATTGAATTTCAATTCCCATGTCAGCGACTTAATGAGAAGACTGGATTTAAACATGCTCGAAGAAGTTAGAGAAGAAGCATCCATTAGAAATGCTGCTTACCAGCAGCGAACAACTTTATTTTACAACAAGAGAGTAAAGAAGTGCGACCTGAAAGAAGGAGACTATGTGCTGAAGAAAGTAGTTCAAAAGCATAACAAACTGGAGGCAAACTGGCATGGACCATACCGAGTTACAGAAGTTGTTCGACCAGGAACTTATCGAATAGCCACTTTAGAAGGCGAGGAGTTTAAGAATGCATGGAATGAAGAGCATCTGCGCAAGTATTATCAGTGATGTATATGTAACGCAGTTTCCATCAGTATGAATAAAATGAAAATATTCTGCAAGTCTCTCTGTTTATTGATAATTTTTAGGGGAATACTAGTGCTATGCACTACTCGGCACTCGGCAGACTACTCAAGAAAATATTCCAAACTGTACCAACTTAGTTGGTCGACGAGGAGAAATATTCCTAAAAATGCCAACCTGTTTGGCTAGGAAACGAAATATTCCAAAATGTACCAACATAGTTGGTCGACGAGGAGAAAATATTCCAAACTGTACCAACTTAGTTGGTCGACGAGGAGAAAATATTCCAAACTGTACCAACTTAGTTGGTCAACGAGGAGAAATATTCCTAAAAATGCCAACCTGTTTGGCTAGGAAACGAAATATTCCAAACTGTACCAACTTAGTTGGTCGACGAGGAGAAATATTCCTAAAAATGCCAACCTGTTTGGCTAGGAAACGAAATATTCCAAACTGTACCAACTTAGTTGGTCGACGAGGAGAAATATTCCTAAAAATGCCAACCTATTTGGCTAGGAAACGAAATATTCCAAACTGTACCAACATAGTTGATCGACGAGGAGAATTTATTGACTTTGGTTAGTCGGACACATTTTATGAAAAAGACAAAAATTTACCAAGTATGGTTAGTCGGGGATAAACTCTCACTAACTATAATTGGTCGACTAACACAATTTAACAACCTTGGTTGGTTGGAAAAATTTTAAACATTTTTATACTCATGACTTTATTATTAAGTGATCGAGCAACATTACTGATACTTGTAACTTTTTATTACTAAGTTGGTCGATGAACAACATAGTATTATTATCTTTTTAACAAAGAGATACATGAGTATAAAGTATTTGATAACTGCAAGATAATAGCAAATGAGATTTGCAAGCAAGAATGAAAGTCTTTTATTAAATTCAAAATAGATTACAGGTTACATTGATAATAAAATGAAAATTACATTGATATGTATACTAACTGTTACATCAAAAATTCCTATTCTATTGGTCTTTTCCCCTCAGCTTTCGATACAGGTTCCTCGCCAGCAGGCGGATCATTTAAAGACTGAGGAGAATTGATGAAGTTCAAATCCTTCATCATCTTGACGTTCATCACAGAAGGTCGATCTAGAAGATGCTCGGGACGAGATACCTCAAATTGAGAATGTAAACTGTAGTCACCGAGGTATTTTGCAATTAAGCTCCGAGGAATGGCACGAGCTGGGATCCATTCCATGTACAAATTATACGGTGGCACAGGCAAGTCGAGCAACCCGGGATCATGGTAGTCCCACAGATAGTGTCCTTGTTCGAGCTTCAACACACCTAAGGCGTTTAGCCAGCCTTGCTTGTAGCCCTCATTATTGGCATTCTGGATACGGTCGTCCAAGTGAAATAATGCTTCGTTGTATCCAGCCATCCAAAACTCCCTGGGCTGTTTATGGAATTGATACGTTAGCCTTTCAAGCTTCTCGTGGAAACTATTGATAAAAAGATCATTAGTCTCCAACACTGATATCTTTGCAGAGAGTTGTTTTTCCAGGTCTCTAATCTTCTTTAACATATTAGATAACGCCTGGTTCTTCGACTTTAGTTGGAAGGCATGGTTCTCTAAGGAAGATGTTGTCCTATGTTCCTCGATAAGAACCCGAACTGCTCTTCCTCGACCCCGAGAAGCTCTTGCTCTTCCCCGAGGAGATGTGGAAGTGCCCGACCTCCTCAAGGTGCCCAACTCTTACCTCAATTTGGCATTCTCAACCTCTAAAAATGAAAATCCCTCTTCAGTCACTGGGATTATAGCTGTTGAAGAAGAGGCTTCAGACTTCAACTGTCCTAGCTCTTTCTGCAAATTGTTATTCTCTTGCTCCAACAGCTCGGCAATCTGTCTACATGCTTCAATTTCACCCTTTAGGGTTCTCTCCCTGACATCGTACCCAGCGATGAGCTTTTCGTAGCCCTTCTCGGCAGAAAGCTGCTGATACCTCTTCTCATACCCTTCATGCAACAGGGCAGTTGATTCCTTGTACTGATTCTGAAGGTCTTCTAGGGTACATTGAAGATCCTCGATCATTTCATAGTAAGCCACATTATTGTCCACAACTCGGTCAAGTAAGCACTTCGGGTACTGATAAGCTTCGGCTGCTTGTTCTGAAGCATCATGACCAAGGATGTCGGTAACTTCTGATGCACTCAGGTTTGTGTAACAAGCCTTATAATATTCATTACATTGCTGCATCAGCTTTGTATCATTGGCAGATAGCAGATCCATCCTGGCCAGAAATTAGCAGAGAAAGAAAAAATAATCATCAAAAAGAATATCAAGACAGAGTACAAATAGAAAAGAGACAATCGTATGGAAGAAAGAACTCATGTTTTATTAGATCATGAAATTTGAAGTTACAAGTTTTGAGTTACATTTGACAAACAAAAAAGAAAAATAGAAAGAGAAAACTGAACAACACTACACCTTTTCCTTATCTCCCAAAACCTTTTCGGGAGGTTGGGAATAGGAGGCAGGTTGCTCGGAGGGAACTGTGACTTGTTCAGAGAGCACCGGCTGTTGCTCGGAAGAAGAAACTCCTTGCTCGACAGCATGCTGGCTGGTTAGGGCATGTTCTCCCACTACCATTGAAGACTCCTCAGAGGTAGCTTTGTCCTCTTCTAATTCTTCTGGAGTAGGAGGGGGACCAGGGATGTGTCTCTGGAAGAGCTCGGATGACTCGTCGACCTTCAATTCCTGAAGGGCAGCAACCCATCCGTCCCTGAAATACTTTACACTGCCATAATCCACTTGAGAGACCATGGCAGCACATCCCTTATCCCAACCTTTGTCCCAGCCAGAGCTGAAGGACTTCTTCACGGCAGCCTTCCTTTTGGCCTTCTCCAAGGCAAGCTTCTCGGACAGAAAAACATCAGTAGCCTTCAGTTTTTGTTCAGCTTCCTCCTTCTGCCGAGTTACTTCCTGGAGTTGGACCAACCTCTCCTCAGCAGACTTGAGTTTATTTTCAAACTCCTCAGCAGTCTTGAGCTTCACATCGAGCTCTTTGTTAGCCTTCTCCAAGGCATTCACTTTCCTCTCCAAATCCCTGGAGGCCTCAACAACCCGAATTTTCTCCTGCTCGGAGGAAGCAAGTTTCTTCTCCCAGACTGCTTTATCAGTATCGTACCTCTGGCGAGATTCCTCCAAGGACTTGCTAGCTTCTTCCAGAGCTCCCTCCACACTGGACGAGGAGCAAGAAGCTTTGATTGCTTCATCCTTCTTAAGGATTATGTTGAGGCAGCTCGTTAACTGTAAATAGAAAGAGAAAGCAAAGTCAGAAACAAAAATGAGAAATAACAAAGGAAAATATGAAAAGTTCAATGTAAAGGTACTTACTGAAGCAAGATGACGAGCAGCCAAAGAAGTAACCATATCCCGAGTAAGGTTATCTTCATTACCTTGCACCTCGGGAATGGTCAAGGACTTTACCGAGCTCATGTCAGAGCTCGGGGGAAAAAATGTGGGAACCTTAGTCCCAGCAGCAGGGGGCTGAATGGTGGTGTCAGCCAAATTGACCGAGGAGCTCTTCTTCAGCCTCCTCGGGGGAACAGGTATAACCAAGGAAGAATCCTTGGTTGGTGATATCACAATCACCTTTCCAGGAGCAGCAGAGCTACTCGGAGCCACTACGGGCTTATCAGTAACCTTCTCAGAGACTTTAGCAGGAGCAGCTGGAGGATTTGCACCAGTCTTCTTTGTCCCCTCCTTTGGGACATCAATCTTAATCCTTTTTACCTCCCCAGAGCCGGAGGAAGTTTTCTCAAACAGAGCAGGAGTCCTTCTCTTCTTCATCCTTTCGCTCAACGGAACGTGAGATTCTGGAGAAGAACTTGCAGAGGGTGGTACTGGCTCTGCTTCACTGATCACTGGACGAGCAGTGAAATAAGTTGTATAGATCTTGTATTGGAGCAGATAGGAGGCTGATCGAATGTGCTCGTCAGCAACCCTTTGATGTAGACCCCAGATAAGTCCCAAATGCCTTATATTGACATCTGTTTTTTTTGGGCACTTTCTCTTGCTATCAACTGCAAATAAACATATATTGTTATCAGTAACACATTTTATCAAACATGAAACAAACATGATTTCAAGATAAATAAAATAAAAGAAGTATAACCTATCCCATTGACATAAGGAGGGCATCTGGGACCCTGTTAAACCTCATCTCCGGTTAAAGGAGGGTGTTGCCAATTTTTTACAATAACCCCATGTTCAAAATAATCCCTGTTGGCATCAGGGAGATTGACTACTAAGGCCCTATTTATAAACCTAGTTTTCAAATAATAAATATTATCATTAACTGCCCATCTATAGCAGTACATGATTTCTGGAATTCCTATACGAGTTCTATGCACTTGATTTAATTTATGCACCCCATTAACTATTCTCCATGTGTTGGGGGCTATTCGTGCAGCAACAACATCAAAGTACTGACAAAATTCCAGACACAGAGGATTTGGTGGAAAATAAAATCCACACTCAGCAAAAAAGAGACTGGGGAACCAATATCCCTCAGCCAAATTGAAATAGTTGGAAGGCTCAGAAAGCTCTTTCAAGACGACCCAATAGGGAATGGAAAAATCAGAACGAAATTTCTCAAGAGACTCAACAGGATAAACCATGGTGAATAAAGAAATAAAGATGAAGGAAGAAGATCTTACAGGAAAAGAGTAGAGATGATGACGACAAACGATGGAAGAGATGAATACACAAGAGAGTGGAAGACGATGAAAAACTCTAAGATGAAAATTTGAAAAGATAGAAGATGATGGAAGTCTCTATGAAGTTTAAATACCTTGCCTTGGGAACTGGCGAAGAATGATTATAAAAAGGACGATTACGTTACCGACGGCTAGAAAGGCATTAAATATTGGCACGGGAATCAAAGCGAACAACAGCGGCTAAAAAGGCGAAAAGTGACGCGGGAAACGAAGCGAGCAGAAAAGTCCAAAAAGCATGATTCTACGAATTGAGATGGAGAAATAAATACAAGGGAGATGATCCAAAAAATCAGGAGGAACTATTTAAAGCTACCGTATTCCGAGAAAGATTGTTTTATATTCCTCAAATTTTGAACTACGAAACATTGGGGGCTTCTTGTTGATACCAAATTTAATCTATTGACTTGGATCAATCATATGAAGACACGTGGCTATCTACATGGCGATGACCTGCACTTCCGAGATAATCACACGCTCCGAGGAACCATGTTACTCCGAGGAACTCATACTCTCCGAGGAACAGACCTCTCCGAGGAACTCTTGAATATCAGAAAGCTTAGGCGGTCCGAGCTACTCATGCGGTCCGAGCTGCATCTCGAACAAAGCATTAATTGATGAATAACCAACAGTTCAACTGGTTCATTAAATGCTTATCATTTAGACGCACACGCTTAGAAGGCATTAAATGTATTACCCTTTCATATGACAGCCTCAAGGCTATAAATACGTGGTACAATCCTCATTGTAAAGGGGTCTGATTCTGAATCCAAACTTTGGGATCCAGAACGCAATTTCTTGTAATCGAGAATTCCCAAACACTCAGCAATAAAACAACAGTGGACGTAGGCCATTCATATAAGGCTGAACCATTTTAAAAATCGTTTGTCTCATTTATTTATCTGTGATTGAATTATTAGAGTGATCTAATTTTTTACATCAACATATATTATTAATATATATACTCTAGTGCTATCGGAGGAGGTTGCGCGATGTGGGTGAATCACCTAGCTTGAGGAGTAGGGCGAGTATATCCCCAGGTCATAGCGTTTATTATATGGGTGAGGGGCATATCTCACTTTCAGGGAAGGAATATGACCGCCTCCATTATGTATGTTTTTGGTCCAGTTAGTGAGCGATTCTGACTTGGGGTAACTAGGTTATGCGAGTACACCTAGTGTGATAGCACTTTAGCGAATACATCCGGTGAGTTATTACTCGGGAGGATGGGTTATATTTATATTCGACATATGTGTGAATGTTGTAATATGGTGCTACATATATAATGGGATAAATAGTTATATACGGGTCATTAAATACATGTAGTGAATTGTATTAAGTATATATGAGTTATATTCACATTCAACATGTGGGATTGCTGTAAGATAAATGTACGTACATAATGGGGTGAATAATTATATACGAGAGGTTTAAATACATGGAGAAAATTTTATTATTTATATAACGAGTGAATGTTATATGGCTTTCAAGGAAAGATGGTTAAATAAGTTAAGATGGTAAATAGCTTATAAATCATGCATTAATAATACTCGGTTTAGAGTAGAATGGCAAGGTGAGATTATACCAGGACTAGTTGGACGGGGTAGAACAACTAGGTGGGGTTAAAGTCACCGTTAGGTGTACACATTAGTGGAGGGGTGAGTATGTCCTTAAGGGAGTGCGACACTAACTTAAATATGAAGGCGCATTCATATATTTTTAATTACTGCAGTTAATTCCCTTTGTAAATATTTTCAAAATGTTTTGGGTTCTAACCCTTGCTATAAAATTATTTTCAAAACCTTTTAGGTGTCTAGCTAGAGGGCCGCCAGGATTGATATTCTATTCCAGGGACGCGGCGCTGCGGCACATGTGGATGCTAGAAGGAGTTTGGTTTAGACGCATCGTTTATTACTTCCTAGAGTAGGAATCAGTTATCAATTTCAGTTTTACTTTGGGCTTGTCACCCTGACTTTTCAGTACATTTTTCAGATTTATTTATTCAAGTGTTGGATGTTTGTATTGGACTATTTACTTTGGTGGCCGATGGTTTATTAGGCATGTCGTTTTATTATTTATTTAGTTTATTTAATTCAGTCGTTGTGTATCGCTCATATTATAATTCCGCATGTTATTGTTTTGTTTAATTAAAAAGATAAAATTTGGCACCAGCTTTTTGGAATACTAGGTGGTTAGTAAGTTATAAAAAGGTTTTCGACAGTGATGCTAAGGATGAACCAATGGGGATTCCTATTTTAATTTGGTATAGGACTGATCACCCGATATTTTATTAAGCGAGGTGTCACAGATGGTATCAGAGCATCAGGTTCTAGTGTCCTTAGGATCTGTGCAGCTTTTCATGCTTCAGCTTAGCATTCTTTGAAGTAGAGCCTTATGATAGGATTTTTGTATTCCTCTACGTATGTGACTTACGTTCTCCTTCTTTCAAGTATAGTGATGTGATTCATACACGAGTGTGGTTGGGCTTTGTATACTGAGCATTCTTTGGGACGACTAACGAGGGCAATAGGAGGATTGCAGGAGGATAGGCTCAACAGAAGACTTTAGGTATTCTGGAAATACTGATCGTGATAGGAATCACCTTGATTGTTATTCAGTCCAGTGGTAATAGAATAATCACCCGAGAGCGATAGTCTCCGAAAGTACTGTTGTAGAGAACGGTGGTACAATTTCAGTCTCATCAAGAGTAGTCACCAAAGGGTGGGGAAAGTGTGGAAGGACCATTTTGGAAGGGCCATTTACAAGGATTCGAGTAGTAGAGTAGTGCGATATATCAATGGGAGGAAATAATCCAAAGAAAATTGTGTAGGGTGGCATGCTGTGGCACCCAGGATTAAATTTTGAATGAAATTTTGGCTCAATGGGGCGGTGTTGTAGTGGTAGGAGAGTCAGTCATCACGTAGGAAGAAGAATATATGGAGTCAAACGAGAAATTTTGGGTACGGTGTGACCATAAGATCGTCCACCCGTTATTCAAATAAGGATGCGAGTGAAATTTCAAAGTTTATGAAATGGGTAAGATTGTAACTAGTCGTGAGGGAGTTGATAAATTGTATAAGCGAACTTCATAACCGATGAAGGAGATATGGAGAAGGATAAAGGAACCCGCAAGTGGATAATGAACCGTGTGAGAATACACTACACCAAAACGAGCTATTAGTAACAGACTTATTTTTCGATTACTAACACTAGTATACCATTACTATGTGTAACATTCTTATAGTGCTAGCAATAATTTATAAGTGTTACTAATACACATTTAGTATTATAAAAATAAAAGAAAAAAATAAACCCTCAAAACACTCCCGCTCACCTACATTTCACCGTCACTCCCAAACTCAATTATCTCACGGTCTTGCTTTTCTCTCCCCACCATAACGCATAAGGTCTCTCCATCGATCCTGTTCTCTACCTTATCTTGAAGTAACATTTTAGGTTCAAAACATAATTTTTGTTGTTTTGGGTTTTGATTAATTGTTTTATTTTATTGCAGATGTATCTTGATGTATACTCTTTGAATATATGGTATCTCCAAACTCTCGTTCACTTGTTGTAGATCTTAACACAAATGAAAGGTTTCTCTCTGAATTTTTCTCTCACTCATCATTCTTCCTCTCCTCATCCTTTCTTTCAATTTCAATCCGAGATTTAGGGTTCTGAAGAAAAATATTTTTTGGGGTTTGCAGATTTAGTTGGATTCATCTTCCTATATACTTTCCCTTATTGCGATTTCATAGATTTGGAGTTATAGGTTTGAAGTTATTGAAATGTTTTTTTCTGTTTCTGGGTTATGTATAGTTAATTTTTTTCTATATGTTTGAATATGTAGATGGTTACGGGCCAAAGGTGTTTATTATCTCTGATTTAACCATATAATTTATTGTGGGTTGTGTACAGTTATGCTTTGTTTGTGTGTTTATGAGTATTGAGTTATTTTCCACCATCTATTTAGGGTTTCATTGACTGATTTCATCGCCTATTAAGGTTTAAGTAAGATGGAAGTGAATGATTTAGGTGTATTTTAGTTGGGACATAAAATTGATTAATTTATTTATGAATATGCATTTTATTGATTGTCTAATGGAAAACAATGTTTTGGGTATATATGGTGTTTATTTACTCTATCAACACTAAACTGGAGTAACCTTGTTTGTTTTTATGATTGGAACATGACCTTGGTAAGACGATCCTATCTTTTTTGTCATTTTAGTTTGAATTTAAGAAGGCAACTAACCATCATGTCCACCATTTTATTCAACATTGTATGGAAAACTATGTTGTTGCCTAATAATGTGGCTTACCAATGAATGATTGGCCTTGCCTTTTGAATCAAGTAAAAGAAGTATGAATAAACTATATGATATATTTGGTAATCATTGATAAGGCAGCTAGTCTGAATGATTTTTTGGGATTTATCGAATCTTCGTCAAGTAGATGTAACTTAAAATGGAGAAAAAATTTAGGTTAACAGGTATTGGAAGAAAGGGAGTGTAATAGGTAAACCTGCCACCATCGACATCTGGGATGTCTCCAAGATGTGACATATTCAAATAAGACATTCATATAGGCATTCTTAATGGATGAGACATAAAAGTTTCATTTGATGACTTCCCTAACTATCTAAGGTATGGAACTTAACCTTTCATATCATGTTATGTTAATTTTTACTGTAATTATGATAGGCCCTATTTTCGTGTTGCCCCTCAATCTATTGCATTATCATCCGTCCTTTTTCTATTTTCTGTTACTGTTTTTGGGTTTATCTTGCTAGGCTAATGTGGGTAATTTATTGAAAACAAACAAACACAGAAAGCAAGTATTTGAACTTATGTTAGTTTGGCATATAATTTGAGAATTCCAAATACAAACAATAGAGAATCTTATGTAAAATATTAAACAACCAAAATAAAGAACTTAAGTTGTTAATCCAAAAAATTAAAACTCTTGTTGGTGATTACTGTCCAAATTTTGTTTTTGGATCATTTTACATATATTTTACCATCTCGTGATGTTGTGGAATGTACGTTGGAAGACTTCTTTGCGTAAAAGAAAGTATTCACGTACTGAAATGCAGAGATTATCATCTGATCATGTTGTCCCCACCATAGACCAAGTATTATCTCAAACATCTCGCATGCATAATAATTGTTAAATTTTCTTTTGGCCAATGGCATTTCTGGTGTTATCATGGATTATGTATCACCTGCTTGTGATGTTAATGATTAATCTAGTAAATTATTCTCACCAAGATTTATCCAAACTACTTGAACTTGACAAGTATCTCCACTATATATTGTTTTTATGCTCAAGCTATCACGTCGTTCTTTAATTTCTTTATCCATGTCAATTTCGGTTTTGCCATTCATCGAGCATTTTGATCAATATTAATTAAATTATTCCTTTGTATTTGCACTATTACTGTCTATAATGTTTCTTTGTTGCCTGACAGTCCCTTAAGTCTCTTGTAAAACTTCAACTTCAGAGGTATTCATCCACCCGACCCAAGCAACATCATTTTTAATTTTTTACCTTATATGAATACATCGAACCTTTTGTAGCCTTTGCATTTCATTTTGCCTTGCAATTTATGGAAACTTGATTAAAAGGGTACGAAGTGTCAAATATTTATTATCCTAACATGTCAGGGGCATGCTCGTGCCTGACACACGACCTCCACCTATTCAGAGACCTCCAAAGAGTGTCCATCCTTGCTATTTCATGACACTTTCTAACATCAGATGCATTCTTTTAACCCTAGAAATAATATCTTGAAAACCTCACCAACGAGAACTATTTGCCTCTACTGCCTAATAATCTTACTAACAAAAGAAGAGGATAGTATTATGGTAAGTAAGTGACAAGTGTCTCAATGCACGCCACGAGTTCGAATCCATGCGATCCGCATACAGGCAGGTGGGTCCACCTCATTTGTTTCCTAAATGTTAAGATTGGATCTACACGTACTCTTAGGGGTTCGTAGGATCGAAGGTAAAATATATAAGCATTTTATTTAGGGATTTTATGAATTTAGTACTCCTCAACTTTTGCATTTCACATAGAGAGGACTAGTAACATTTCCACACCTTACGTTGATTGTTTTTTATTGGAGACAGAGCAACTTTATCATTCTTAATTTATTTTTAGGAGCCAATCTCACCATTATGGTATGGAGCCAATCCCTCCTTAAAATTATGTTGGATAGTATAATGTGAGTGCACGATTTTATTTCCATAAGAGACAGATTTTACAAGTCTTGCTCAAGTATACTGCTTGCTTTTCTCAAAACTCAAAATCTCTTAATACTGATTTGCAAAAGCTAGCATAGTGAGAGATACTATAAAAGGCTTAAGTAGATGATTTTTAAGTTTTTATCTGATCGTCTTCTTGATGATTTCTGACATTGGAAATATATTATAGAAATTCTATCTGATAGAGCAGTTCAAAATGTAATGATGTACCATCACTGTTGCTTCGATCTTTCTCCCTCTTTCTGCCTTACTGTCCTATGCTTTTGCAAGAAAATTATGAGAGCATCCAATGCACATATTTAGTTATTTACTTTCTCCACGAAAAGAGTAAATTGATGCAGATAGCAGCTGGCGGCAAGAAAGTGATGCAACAGAAGATGAGCTTTGACAATTCAGTAGTGTGTGATTAAATGAAGGAACCTTTTATTCGCAGCTTCTTCCGTGAGTAATAAAACTAATAAATTCACGATTCTTGCTCAAATCAGTGTAAGTACATAACTAAATGTCTACAAGGAATAGCATATTACAGTTTCGGACTTCAAATAAAATGTATTTTAATCAGTCCATAAATTGCATTCAGAAATTCTATCTAATAATGTTTCTTCTTCATTGCACAGTAGGAAGTATTTTTTTTCTTTTCCCTTTACTATTTGTTGGATCGAATGTCTAAAACATGCTCCCTCCATGAGTTATATTAAATTTACATAATCGAACCCTTTTTTCCATACTCATCTAACTCCAAGTTGGATCTGTCATTGTTTCTAATAATTCATTAACAGAACCAAAGGCTTCAACAAGCTCCAAACAGGCCAGCTGTTTAAGCATATATTGATATATAACCTAATTTTATAATAAACTGGAAAGAGGAATTTCAGGATAAGTAAATCATCTACTACCTCTCTATCAAATTAATATTCCGAGATAGTTATTTTCCTTTTTGAAACGTAATAAACTAACAAGATTCCATATTTGCGATCATGTTTTTATCCTGACGAGTGAATTCTTAAAAACCTTCATATCCGTATAGTGACTATTAATTTTAGAAGGAAGTTATATTTCCAAGTAAAATGCCTCTACAATTTAATCTATAATTTATAGGAGCTGAAGCAATAATATTGAACAGAAGCATAAATTTCATTGAATCTGAAACTATAACACTTGAAATATGGGCAGGGCACGGGTCAACTGTACAAGAAACTAATTACTATGACCTAACAACATTTTTACTTTCCAAACAATCTTGTTTATTTATTAAATACAACGGCGCAAACTGTAAACAAATGAATAGACAACAATTAACGTACCATGAGAAGCGGTTTGAGATGGTTCATGGTTAAAGAAAAATTGTAATATGCTATAATGTCTTTGGGACTTAAAACAGAGAGAATAGAAAGAAGAAGAGAGAAGACATGGGAGGTTTCACATCTATGCTTACTAGATTGTCTTTATTATGATTTGGAGGCTTTTAATGTATTGTACTAGAAATTTTGATGTATTATAATTCCATCGCATTGGTTGTTAGTATACTAGTATGTGAATTTGACAGAAATCTTAGGAGATACTTCAATGTATTGCTGATGTGTTCACTTTTGAAAGATTTTCCTGGAAGAAATTTCTCTATATCTTTAATTACTCATGTCCCGTTTATTCCCCCTTGTTTGATACTTCTTAACTAATTCTTGTTGCGTATGACGAATTGGATTTACACTGACCTTCACATCGAAGAATTGATGAATAAGTAACATGTGTTTTTTTTATTTTCTTTGACCAATGGTATGTGATGCAGGGATCATTTTAATCATTTTTAAGTGCGTGTCAACAAATATAGACTCATGTTTGCAGAAATTGAGTGGGAAGATATGAGTGTGTATTACACGATGAATTAGTGTGACGATTATGCATAAACTATGTGCTACATATATTTTAACTCCTATCAAATCTATTAATCCTTATATGCGTGTTTAATTAAATTGATACTTACTTATCCATAAAATTTTATCCGTTATGTTCAATCTTGTTCTTTTTTTCTTTGATATAATGGCTTTAATTTTTGTGCAATCGTTGATAGTGCCCAAAGCACGGCAAGGATCTCCTGCTTGGAAAGTGACTAATTGTCATAGTGCTTTAGTTCATGTCAAGTTGTTGGCTATGAAGCACGCTTGGAAAGTGAGTGACTTTCTTAGTGACTAATTGTCATAGTGCTTTAGTTCATGTCAAGTTGTTGGCTATGAAGCACGCTTGGAAAATGAGTGACTTTCTTAGTGCGTTATGCTTATGATAATTTAATTTGGTTCTGGAATTTCATTGCTATTTAACAGAACCTATAGCTGGAAGCTCTACTTAAGTGGATCTATTTGGACATAGTTTGGTTGGTGATCTCTTGGATGCGCCAGCAACTGTTCCCGCAGAAGCCTCTAATATGAATAACACTTCATCAGAGGTCGACTTATTTGCTGATGCCACTTTTGAATCAACACCATTCCATGTTGAAGCAGGGGGAGGTTCTGACACTCAGGTGAGTTTTTCTTTTTTTTCTTTTGCCTAGGGATGCAAACTAATCGAGTTGAGGTTAGTTAAACTCGATTATTAAACGATATTGAGATCATGTTCGGTCTCACTCTCTCTATGGACTGTTTTTGTGTATGGACATTTATATATCTGTACACACACACACACATATATATATATATATGTACATCATCATCATCCAATGTATAACTAATTATGTCTTCAGTACATTGAATTAGAACAATACTGATTAATCAGTATTGCTAAACAAAGGCAGAAACCTAAAGAAATCAATCCAAATAAAATCTCATTCCTCTCATTTCTCAACAACTTCAGAAATCTCCTAACTGAATTAATCGGTATTTTTTTTATTATAACTTCTAGTTCCTTTCAATTATAGTTTAATTTGAAAAGATCTTGATGTTCTAATATTGATTATCACCTTCTCAAATGCTTTCTTCCTCTGATAACTGCTCTTATTTTTTTGTTTGAAGGAAGAATGATGTCCCATTTTATATCGAGAGAATTTCTGAGAACAGATTCAGAAAACGAGGTTACTTATTCTTTCCTAGTGCTTGGATTATAAGGGTGATTGCAGATGCATTGAAAAACTTGTGAATCTTAGCAATAATATATAATGTAAATTATTTTTACTTTTAATCAGTCTACTATTTAAAAGTAGCTCAACTGTTTGAAGCTTATATGTCATATTACCTCAACAATCCTCCCTCTAGGTAGCATTGGTCAAAATCTCTTCCGTTTTTCTTCGACGGAGCAAATAGTATTCTGAAATGATTATTAAGATGCATTTTCTTCCCTTGAAAATCTATAACTCTTTTGACTTGTGCAGGTTATATGGGTTGAGAACATGGAAGTGCCTAAATTGAATTGGCAAGATAATATTAATGTTGGTATCATTAATTCATACTTCGCGTTCTCTGCAAAGCTTTCGAACACTCGTATGGAGGTTGAAGCGAACTTACCCCAGAAGAGCAAATACTTTTAAGATGGTTGTGGACCCAACAGGTACGCTACATGGTGTTTATTTTATTAAAGAAGACCATACTTATCACAATCACTAAGTCTTAGTGTAGCATAGCCCATTTATAATACATTCTGCATTGATATTTGTTATCATGTTACCAAATTTGGTAAGTAGTTTATCTCTTAAAATAATTTAACTATGAGCTAAAAAGGAGAAAACGGTAGAAAGAAAAGGTGTGTATGGTAAACAAAGATTCTCTTCAAAGGTATTATAGCTGGGATAACTGCACTAGACACAAATATTTTGTTCAATTTTTTGCTCTCTTGTTTACTTAGTATGGACAAGGAATCGGTATGAATGAAAGATACGTCTTCTAAGCACTCTTTTATTCAACTAATGTGTGGAAAATGTTTATTAAACTTTTTCTCTCTTCATCACACCTTTATCTCTCTTCATCTCTTCTTCACACCATAAACAAAAACAAAACATGGCCATTGCAGTCAGTGCTGCAGTCTCTCTCCCATCTTCCACATCTTCTCCCCTTCAAACCAGAACCTCCATCATCTCACCTGAAAGAATCAACTTCATCAAGGTTTATATGGGAATGATGATTATTATTATAATTATTAAAAGTAATTACTCGGGGCTGTGATATGGATTTTTGGTTATGCAGGTTCCATTGTACTACAAAAATGTATCTGTTAATGGGAAATTGGGATCCATCAGAGCCCAGGTCACAATAGAGGCTCCAGCCAAGGTTGAGAAAATCTCCAAGAAGCAAGATGTAGGTGTGATTGTCAACAAGTTCAAGCCCAAGAATCCTTACACTGGTAGGTGCCTTCTCAACACCAAGATCACTGGTGATGATGCTCCCGGAGAAACTTGGCACATGGTTTTCAACACTGAGGGTATAATGGCCTTTAACCCTTTTGTCTTCTTTTATTTTTTAAAATATCATTTTTATTTTATTTGACAGAATGTCATTTTTATTTTAAAATATCATTTTTATTTTAAAATATCATTTTTATTAAATTAATTTTGTATGACCAAATGTTGATATTATAACTAATATGATAATTTTATTTTATTTGACAGAATGTCATTTTTGGATCCTCATAAAGCTTCTAGCGTTGCGGGTTGCGGCGTTGATGACGATGATAACATAACGGACTTCTTTTTTTATATTTCATTTGATTGGTTATAATATAAAAATATCTCATTTGTGGATGATTGTATTGGGATGTTATATTAGATGATTTTATTAAAATAATGTAACTTTCGGGACGATTGTATTATGATTTTCCATTTGTTTGGTTTAACTTTCTCTTGTAAATAAAGAGTGGAGGCTTATATAAATGTAAATGTTGAATATAATACCCTTGTTTTTTTGGACTATTTTTGTATATTTTCTTAGGATTTAAATACTCTGATAAGAATAATTGAATTTGTTTAAATTCAGGATATTGGATCTTGAATAATTTTTTTTTAAATATGTATTAATATTAGTAACAGAACTTTACCATTACTAATTCAGCATTTTACCGTTACTACTAGTAACAGAATTTTACCGTTACTATTAGTAACATAATTTTTCGTTACTAATTCTGAATTTTCCGTTCCTAATTCTGAATTTTACCGTTACTATTAGTAACAGAATTTTCCGTTACTAGCTTCGTGCCCCACGCCTTTTTTCTAACGAAAAAATTGTGTTACTAATGGCGTGTTTTGGTGTAGTGATATACAAGGATGGATGGGAAATCTGACTAGGATGACTAGTGTTGAGGTCGTCAATATCATTTGTTTGCTATCTTACATTAACGCTTCTAAGATAAATGAGCCAATAAGGTTAGAGAGTTTAACCTAGGAACGAAATGAGATGTAATGGTTCTAGTGAAGCACGACAGAAGGGTATACCTAGTGAGGGACCCATCGCGACGTTTTAAATTAAGTAAATTTCTACCTATTGACGGTGGATTTGATTCGAGTCGTCGAGACCCGCAACGAGTCCCTTAGGGCTAGAGAAGCTAAAAGGACAATCGGGGCAGCATTTAGGGTCAAGATGACCAAGTATACGATAAGGACAACCCCGACATGGACATTGGGGCTAGAGGCAAGGGATTGACACAAAGAGGTGTCTTATGTGTGGAAAGTGGGACCACAATAATTGGTTATGTCCACGGTGAGTCAGGGGATAGGAGTGGTATATCCCATAGGGACAACAATTGCGAAGTTTTGGTTCGGTCGGATGAGAATATTATGTCCAGGAACCATTTGGGTCACAGGTGGATAGGCGAGTGGAATTATAAGTTTTATCCTCGGATAGATGGGGTGAATTTCCTGACATGGGTAGTCACAGTATTCTTGTTAACACTATGTTCGCATGGGGGACGAGTTTAGTGGACGTATAGTAATGTTACTATTAAGTATATGTTTACCATGGGGTAAAAGGGATCTCTTTTTCTTTATCTGAAGGGAAGCATGCATGAAAACTGAGAGGGTATATTTTATGAGATTTATTCATTTTGAGGAGTGTTATGAAAGCATATTTTTTGCTGGGTATGGATTGGTTAGCGATGGGTGTGAACTATTACGGATAGTGATAGTAATTTTAGGTGTTCGTGACACCAGGTTATGAATGATTTTTACTAAGTATCACATGAGAGGGCATCTAGCCTATATATATGTGTGTATGTATGTTGTATTGTGTGGTGCAATAGACACATAGTGAGGTCTTGTGTTCTCATATTTTATCCCAATAAGTAGGGGTGTCTACTGAAGTGAATCAGGGTGGTTAGATTTATTTTCGAGTGGGGAGAGATAGCTCAGGATTTATTTTGCGCAAGAATTAGTGACAGTAAGGGCGTGGTATTTTATGCTATCTTTTATAGCATAAGAGTAGGCGTGTATGTTTTTGTGTTAAGAGACAAGTATTTGGGGGTATGTGCTATGACTGAGGGTCTAATAGATCTCAACGATCGACAATGTTAAGTAGTAGTGTATCGGGGGGTTCCTTGTTTAGATTTCGTCATGCGAGATGTCCCACGCATAAAACTTAACGTAACGTTGGAAGTGGGCAGATGTTTGGTCGTTAGTACATCGATTGGGTACCCCGGTTATTATTCATGTATAGGATATGACTAAGGTTTGGAAGTTATACTACGGGTTTCGACTATCATATTCGGGTAACTTTCATGCGATTGAGCACGGGGACAGGGTGTATGGGCACCCTGGTTAATTAAGGTAATTTTTGTGCGGTTAAGCACGGGATATAGGGTGTATGGGTACCCTGGTTAGTGTGATTTCAGAGTCGTCTTAAATAAAAGGGATGTGTAAATAAACATAATGAATCTACGCATATGGGGTAGTCAGAGAATAAGTGGGAAAGTGTAGTGAATTGAAATCCGTTTGAGAAAGGAAACGGTCTGACTATGTATATCAAGGAGAACTACCTCCACCGTAGGGAGAGAGAAGGTGGGGGAGACCTATGTAATAAGATATCCTTAGGCAAGGGAAAAACCCACATTTTTGGGATGATATAAAAGAGTATCACTTAGTTATAAACCTAGAGTTCTTTTACGCATAGACAAGGTATATATTCTTGCCCGATAAAAACGGCACAAGGAATAGAGTTCTTGGGCGTAGGAATCAGTGTTCGATGGGACATAGTGAATTTGTCACCAGGTAGACCATTTAAGGATGGAAAAAGGTTGATTGGAGGGTATCAACAGGAAAATTTTAAATTCTATGGTCCCGATGAAAGGATTAATGCTCAAGTTGGTAAACTGTCAAGAGGTGATCGGGGCAGAGTTACATATTGAGTTGAACGTGTCGCCCATAAGTCGATGGGTAGACGGGAAGTGAGGATTGTGAATTTTATATTTTTGGATAATTTGGGAGTAGTATTTACCACATGTAGAGTTACGTGTGATGCCTCATAATGGTTTGGTCTGCGTGACACCTTAGGATACTTTATGGGAAAAGTTTCATTATACACCTTTGGTAGATAAGAGGTGGGGAAATAACAAGCTGCTAGGACTCGAGGTGGGTTATAGTCCACCAACAGGAATTAAGTAAGTTGTATCCTTTCATATAATTCAGGGACGTAAGGAGGGGTATGTCACCATGAGTTAAAGGTTCAAGTATGACATGATTAATCAGGGACGATGCGGGTAATTACCTGGAAAATAGTCACGTGTTTTGGCAACAAGGAAATTGACACCCATATAGGAGGGGAATTTCCTAACTGAGAGGACTCAATCTGCTTTAGAGAACCAAGCTTTCCAATTAATAGCGAAGAACCAGGCATTGGCTGAAATGTCAAAGAAGATCAGGGACCTGGAAGAGCAGCTTTCTGCGTAGAAATCTACCTTGGAGAATAAAGATCTCTTCATCAAAAATCTCCACGAACAGATGGAAAGATTGACATATCAATTCCACAAATAGCCCAGGGAGTTCTGGATGGCTGGCTACAACGAGGCTCTCTACCACTTGGACGATCGTATCCAGAATGCCAATAATGAGGGCTACAAAAAGGGATGGCTGAATGCCTTAGGTGTGTTGTAATTCGAACAGGGTCATTACCTGTGGGACTACCATGATCCTGGGCTGCTCGACCTACCCGTGGCACCATTCAAACTTGATATGAGTTGGATCCCTGCTCGGGCCATTCCTCGATGCTTAATTTCCAAATATCTCGGCGACTACAATCTCCATTCAAATGTCGAGATATCTCGTCCCGAGCACCTCCTAGATCGACCATCCGTGATGAATATCAGGATGCTGAAAGATCTTAACTTTATAAATTCTCCTCTCACTTTAAATGATCCGCCTGCTGGCGAGGAACCTGTTTCAAAAGCAGAGCGGAAGAAACCAATAGAATAGGAATTTTGATGTAATAGTTAGTATACATTTCATTCTCAATGTAATTTGTTTTTTATTTTAATGAAAGACTTTCATTTTTGTTCGAAATCTTAATTTCTATTGTCTTGTAAAACACTTTTCATCTGGGCATGGGTATCTGTTAAAAAGATAACAATATTGTGTTATTTACCGACCAACTTATTGTCGAGTAGTTTGAATTTCTGGTAGTCATTTGGCAAAAATAATGTTTTGTTTCTCGACCAACTTAATAAAAAGTTACGAGTGTAAAAAATGTTGCTCGATCACTTTCTCGTTTTCATAAAATGTTTTCGACTAACCAAGGTCGGTAAATTTTCCTTTTCGACCAACTACAGTTAGTGGGTTTTTATCCCCGACCAGCCATAGTTAGTGGATTTTTCCTCTACGAGCAACTTTGGCACTTTTTGGAATAGTTGTAGCTCCCGACCAACCTTAGTTGGCATTTTCGAGAATATATTTACTTCCTAACCAACATAAGTTGGAATTTTTAGGAATACTTTTACTTCCCGAGGAACACATAGTTTTACTTCCCATAGGAATACAATTTTTTCTTTCGGGGGGGATACAAGTTTTACTTCCCAGAGGAATACAAGTTTTTCTTCCCGGAGGAATACAAGTAGCTTTACTTCCTGGAGGAATACAAGTTTTACTTCCAGGAGGAATACAAGTAGCTTTACTTCCCGGAGGAATACAAGTTTCTCGACCAACCTTAGTTGGCGTTTTCGAGAATAAATTTAAGTAGTTCGAGTTTTGCCGAGTAGTGTGTAGCACTAGTATTCCCCGAAAAACTTTCGATAAAAGGAGAGAATTCGGAAAAATATTTACATTTTATTCATCACTGATAATGCTTGTGTAGGTTCTCTGCGTTCCATGCATTCTTAAACTCTTCCCCTTCTAAAGTTGCTATTCGGTAAGTTCCTGGTCGAACAACTTCTGTAACTCAGTATGGTCCATGCCAGTTTGCCTCCAGTTTATTGTGCTTTTGAATTAATTTCTTCAGAACATAGTCTCCTTCTTTCAGGTCGCACTTCTTCACTCTCTTGTTGTAGAACAAAGCTGTTCGCTACTGGTAAGCAGCATTTCTAATGGCTGCTTCTTCTTTAACTTCCTCGAGGATGTTTAAATCCAATCTTCTTATTAAGTCGTTGATTGGGGAATTAAAATTCAGTACCCTGTGTGTTGGGAGGCCCAACTCGACAGGTATAACAGCTTCACTTCCATATGCTAGCATATATGGTGATTCTCCAGTTGCTACTCGGGGAGTGGTTCGGTAAGCCTATATTACTGATTGTAACTCGTTGATCCAATTTGCTTTCACATCATTCAGTCTTTTCTTCAAGCCATTTAGTAGTGTTCTGTTTATCACTTCAGTTTGTCCATTGCTTTGAGGATGGCCTGGCGCTGAGTGGATCTTCAAAATGTTTGACTGATGGCAATAGGCAGCGAACTCCTCGTTGTCAAATTGTGTTCCATGGTCTGTGATGAAAGCATGAGGAAGACCATATCGACAAATGATGTTCTTCCAAACAAATTGGTACACCTTGTCGTACATCATATCAATGAGAGGCTCAGCTTCAACCCATTTAGTAAAATAATCCACTGCGACGATGAGGTATTTGAATCTTCCTCTGGTCGTTGGCAGTGGCCCAACCAAATCTATTCCCCACATGGAAAATGGACAAGGGGAAGTTATGGGTGTCAACAATGCTTGTGGAGTTCTTCGGATGGAGGAAAAGCGTTGGCACTTGTCTCAATTATTGGCATAGGCTATACAATCAGCCCTCATCATTGGCTAATAGTATCTCTGTGTCATCACCCTTTGCAAAAGCGTCCAACCTGCTACATGGGCTCCACAGGACCCTTCATGGATCTCTTTAATTAATTCTTTTACCTCGGAGGGATGTACACATCTTTGCAAACCTGCCTTTATTCCTCGTCTATATAGAATACCGTTAGTTAATACATACCAAGCAACTTTAAACTTCAATTTCTTGGCTGCGAGCTTGTCAATTGGTAATTCTCCCTCCTCAATATATACCCTGGTGGGATTTATCCAAGATGGTCCTAAATCAAGGGTAATAAAGTTCATCGTTAGATCTTCATCTATACTCCGACCATCCAACACTTCAATTGGGATTGTTCTCCGGAGCTCGGTATGAGTAGCTGATGCTAATCGAGCTAGGGCGTCTGCTCTTGCATTCTCCATTCTTAGTATTCTGACCAGCTGAATAGTAGCAAATTCTGATACCAACTCCATCACCTTTGCATGATACTTGATCATTAATTCTCCTTTGGCTGCATATATTCCCAACATTTGATTTATGATCAATTGAGAATCACTGAAGACAATAACCTGCTGCGCCTCCATAATTTTTGCCAAATTAAGACCTACAATCATGGCCTCATACTCAGCCTCATTATTGGAAGCTTTGAATTGGAAACGTAGGGCGTATTCCATGTCGACCTCGTTCGGGCTGTTCAAAACTATCCCCGCGCCACATCCTATAGTGCAAGATGAGCCATCTACATATAGCCTCCATATAGGTAACTCGTCTTCAAATTTTTGATCTGTCAGAGTTCCTCGGTGAAATATTTGTTGTTTCCTTTCATCCTCCCCTGATAATTCTTGCTCTTCATCGATAATCTTTTCTTGCCCTTTTACCAACCTGAGTTGGTCTGAGCTCGAATTTGATGATCCTGTAGCATCCACTTGCCCTTTTACCAACCTAAGTTGGTCTGAGCTTGTGTTTGATGATCCTATAACATCCACAGGTTTATCAGCGAGTAACTTTTGCTCCTCGAGGGTATCAGGATAGGTGAACTCTGCTATAAAATCTGCTACAGCTTGCCCTTTTAGCGATGATCTGGGTTCATAGACTATATCGTATTCACCGAGCTCTATTGCCAAGTACATCAATCTCCCTGATTTTTCTGGTTTATGAAGGGCTTGCGTCAACGGCATATCAGTATATACGATTATAGTATTAGCCTGGAAGTATGGCCTCATTCTCCTACTCGCCTCAATCAGCGCCAGTGCTAACTTTTCCAGCCTTGGATATCTGATCTCTGCTCCTTGGAAAGCCTTACTTATGTAGTAGATTGGTTTTTGTACTCCATTCTCCACTCTTAAGAATGCCGAACTAACTGCATTCTCGGACACTGCTAGATACAAGTATAATTTTTCTCCCATCACTGGCTTGGATAACAGTGGAGGTGCTCCCAAGTATTTCTTCAAGTCTTGAAAAGCCTTCTCACATTCATCATTCCACTTAAAAGTCTTTCAGAGTGTCTTGAAGAATGGGAGACATCGATCAGTTGCTCGTGATACAAATCTGTTGAGTGCTGCTACTCGTCCTGAAAGACTTTGCACCTCTTTCTTCGTCGTTGAAGATCGCAGCCCTAATAGAGCTTTGATCTTTTCACGATTTGCCTCAATGCCTCGTTGATTGACAATGTACCCGAGAAACATGCCTTCTCGTACTCCAAATATGCACTTCGTCGGGTTCAACTTAATTTGATATTTATCCAGTTGATCAAAAGTCTGACTTAAGTTAACTAGATGATCGACAGCTTTCTTGCTCTTTGTCAGCATATTGTCAACATAGACTTCCATATTGTAACTGATTTGTTCAGCGAAGACCTTGTTCATCAGTCGCTGATATGTCGCACCTGCATTTTTCAAACCAAAAGGCATAACATTATAACAATAAGTTCCCCTAGGGGTAATGAAAGAAGTACTCTCCCTGTCTTCAGGTTTCATTTTAATCTGATTGTAGCCAGAATAAGCATCCATGAAGCTCAGCAACTCGTGTCCCGAGGTAGCATCCACCAGTTGATCAATTATAGGCAGTGGAAAGTGATCCTTTGGACATGCTGTGTTGAGGTAGGTGAATTCTACACACATCCTCCATTTGTTGTTCTTCTTTTTCACCATCACCACATTTGCTAACCAGTCTGGATATTTGACATCTTCAATGAAGCAAGCTTTCTAGAGCTTCTCGACTTCCTCCTGTATAGCTTGATTCTTCTCGGGACTGAATACTCTTCTTCTCTGCTTCACATGCTTGATCTCCTTATTCACATTGAGTTCGTGACATAAGAAATTTTGATCTATCCCAGGCATATCCTCATGACTCCACGCAAAAGTTTGCTTTATGCTTCTAAGGAAAGTTATCAATTCCTGTTTTAGTGAGCCTTCCAACGACGAACCTACTTGAGTAGTTCGTTCAGGGAGCTCATCATCCAGAATGATGTTTTCAGTAGCTTCCACCACTTGACCCTTCACGAGTTGCGACTCATCTCTAGGATCCAATGTTTCAATTTCTGCTCCTTCATCCACTTGATAAGTAGTAGTCTTTTTCCTTGATTCCTCCAGTTCCTCTTGCTCGGCGGATGAATAATAGCATTCCCGAGCTACTTTCTAGTCACCCTTCACAACTCCTACTCCAAAATTTGTAGGAAATTTTAGGCATTGAGGCACTGTAGATGGTATAGCCTCAAATTTATTCAATCCTACTCTTCCCATGATGATATTGTATGATGATTGAACATTGTTATCCATCACGAAGAAGCGTATTCTTTTTGTTCGACAAGCAGGCCACGTACCAATGAATATATACAATTTTATCGTCCTAAGTGGAAATACTTTCTCGCCTACAAAACTGAGGAGGGGTCTATGATAAGGCTCCAGTTGAGATAACTTTAGATTTAAACGTCGAAGCACGAGTAGAATATGATGTCTGCCGAGATACCATTGTCTACCAGTACTCTTGAAATCATTACCTCCTTTATTCTCATCTTGATCACCAATGGGTCATCATGAGGATATAGAACACCTGCAAGGTCATTCTTTGAGAAACCAATGACCAATTTCTCTTTGTTCGCCTTTCTCGGGCGATCCTCCTCAGCTAGATTTATTCGTTGAATGTACGAGCAAGCTGAGCCTCACAAATGTAAGCTTTTCTCTCTGCAGTAAGGTCTCCTCCTCCTGCATCTCCACCTGTTATAACATTACAGTCAAATGACCCAAAGCGTATTGAAAATACCTCACGTTTTGGCTGCCTTGGTCTCTTGGGAAGATCGGGGTCATCTTCTGGATCAACTTCATGGTTTCTTTTCTTGTTCTCCTCTGCACGATGAGGAGATCTAGATCTGTCTCTTGTTCGATCGTCGTTCCTTCTTTTGTTTCCACGATCAACATACTTTGCCAGCTTTCCTCGTCTGATGAGTGTTTCAATCTCATTTTGAAGAGCTATGCTATTTTTGGTCATATGGCCATGATCTTTATGAAACTCGCAATACTTTGCTTTATTCCTCCGATCAGGGTCTACCTTCATTTTTCTGGCCAGTTTAATTCCTCATTGTTCTTGATTTCCTCTAGAACATGGTTGATGTCCTTCTTCAAAGGAGTATAATTATCGAATTTCTTCATTACGTCCCATACCGACCTAGTTTTTGAATGTTTGTCATTACCATTGTTCTTATGCTCTTTCTTCTTAGCTTTATCACCTTCTACCTTGGTGTCTTTGGCATCCATGTTCTTCTTCGCAGCCATAGCCTCCTCGGCATTCATAATCTTGGACGCTTTTCCCATTAGATCTGACATGGTTCTAGGTGGATCTTTGGCCAAAGTGTAGTACAACTTGTTGGGCAGTAGTCCACTCATCATGGCGATAATCGCTGTTTTTTCCTCATAATCAATGACTTCGAGTTTCTCGTTATTAAAACGAGTTATATAATCTCTGGTGCTCTCACCAGCTTTTTGTCTAACACTTAACAAATGTGCTACTCGTTTAACTAGATTTGCCCCAAAATAGAAATTCCCAATGAATAACTCGGCCAGTTGAAGAAAAGTTGAGATCTTACCCCGAGGAAGATTATTATACCACATTTGAGCAGATCCGATAAGAGTTCCCGAGAATGCTCTGCATCTCATCTCATCTGGAATAGCATAGATGTCGACTGTAGCTTGGTATTATTCTATATGAAGGACAGGGTCAGTCTTTCCGTCATATTTGGGGGTCACAACAGGTGCTTTGAACTTTGATGGTGTTGGAAAATCTATAATGGCCTGGACAAAAGGTGTTCCTCAAATAAAAGTTCGTTGTAGAGGGTTCTTGGCTTTAGCTATTTCCCCTAATCTATCCTCCAGCCTTTGAATAGAGACTTTCCATGCATCATTTCCTTCCTCGGGCCTGTTGGTACGAGCAACTGATTGCGTTGATGTGGCCTCGTGGGATTTATCTTGACGAGCAGCTAGTCATGACTAGGAAGATCCTTCCCTTAAGTCTGATGGTCATCGAAAACTCCTCGATAAGACTTTAGGAGGACTTCTACTCCTTCTAGGTCCTAATTGATAAAAACGTGATACCCTGCTTAACCTCTCTAGTGCACTAGTCCTTTCTGGAGAGAGAGTGATACGTTGTTCAGTATCTGTGGCTCGCACTGACGAAGTTTGTCCAGGTTGATAAGAAAAATCTTCAAACTCCTCATTGCGATATGAATTGGTACGCCTAGTACGCGATGAAGGTGCACGGGTATTTCTTTGAATGCTTCGTGGTCCTGAATGGGTTGGTGCACATCCATGGAGGGTTTGCATGAGTTGTCGCATAGTTTCTTGCATGATGGTCTGGCCCTGAGCCAGGTTTGTCATTATTCCAGCCAGATCTAGAATATTTGGCGGAGCAGATGGATTTGGAGGGCTTCCAGCGTTTCGATTGCTAGATTCTGGAATATCAGCCATTTGTGAAGGATTTTTTTTATGAAAAATGATATTACCATTCGTTTCTCACAGACGGCGCCAATCTGTTGATGTAAAAAATTAGATTGGATCTAATTATTTAATCACAAATAAAATAAATGAGACACAGAAGTTTTAAAGTGGTTCAGCCTTATAAGAATGGCCTACATCCACTGTTTCTGTTATTGATGATGGTTTGGAAATTCTCAATTACAAGTTCTATCCAGAAATTCCGGTCCCCTTACAATGAGGATTGTACAATGTATTTATAGCCCTGAGGCTGTAATGTGAAAGGGTAATACTTTCAATGTTGTACATATGAAAGGGTAATATATTAAAGTCCCCTTAAGCATATACATCTGAATGATAAGCATTTAATGAACAGTCAGACTGTTGGTTTTCCTGCTATTAATGCTTTGTTAGAGGTGCATCTCGGACCACCTAAGCTGCTCGGTGCTCAAAGTTCCTCGGTACTCAAAAGTTCCTCGGAGAGTTCTTGTAGGTCGGAGCGTCTAAGTTACTCGGGAAAGCAGTGTTCCTCGTCGTAGTATGGTTCCTCGGAGCATCTGAGTTCCCCGAAAGTATTTGTTGTTGCTACGTAGATTGACACGTGTCTTCATTCAATTGAGCCATGTTAGTAGACTAAATTTGGTATCAACAACAATAAAGATGGAATTTAAATTATATATATAAGATGTGTGATAGTATATACATATTGTGTGCTTATAAATATAACTGAATAGATATTTATTTAAATTATATACTCTAGTGCTATCAAGGTAGGTCGCGCGATGGGGATGAATCTCCTAGCTTGAGGAGTAGGGTGAGTATATCCCCAGGTCATAGCGTCTAATTTTAGAGGCGGGGCATTGAGATGATTTCCTCATACTTGGGGGAATATGACCGCCTCCATTACGTTTATTATTTACATTCTGATTCGACAGACTATAGTTGTCTCGGAACTCCAGGTGGATAGTTATACATCCAGTGAGGTATTACTCGGGAGGATGAATTATATATGTATTCAACATATGTGTGAATGTTTTAATATGGTTTTACATATATAATGGGAGATATAGTCATATACGGGTAATTAAATACATGAAGTGAATTGTATTAATTATAAAAGGGGAATGAATGTTATATGGATTTAAAAAGGGAAAATGATTAACTAAGTTAATGTGATTAATAACTTGTAAATCATATCTTATGCATACTCGAGTTTGAGTAGGGTGGTTGAAAGAAGTTAAATTTATTATCTAGTTACGGGGTAGATGATTAGGGGGGATATAAATAAAGAGTTAGGTGTGCACATTAGTTGAGGGGTGAGTCTGTCCTCAAGGGAGTGAAACACTAGTTTAAATATGAAGAGCATTTATGCATTTTAAATTTATTACAATTTAATCACTTGCTAAATATTTTGAAAATATTTTGGGTTGCAGCCCTTGCTATCAAATATTTTAAAAACCTTTTAGGTGTCCAGCCACAGGGACGCCAGGTGTGACTTCATTCCAGGGATTCACAGTTGCAGCATATGTGGATGTTGCAGGATTTGGATAGACGCATCTATTTTTCTATTCACAGTATTGGGATTCATATCAGTCTATCTCGATCATATCGCTCACAGTTTTATTTAGTTTCTTTTCATATTGTGTGGGATTCATTACTCTTTGTTAGTTTGGTTTGGTTTTGGATTTAGCCGGTGGTTTATCCAGTAAGACTTTTATTATTTTATGTGATGATTAATTCTATCAGCATAAGATGTTTAATTTTAATTACGCACTTATTTTGTCTTGGATCAATAAAGATAAAATTTGGCACCAGCTTTTTGAATACTAGGTGGTTAGTAACTCTTAAAAAAAATTCTACAGTGATGATAAGAATGAACCAAATGAGAATCCTATTTTACTTTGATATAGGACTGATCACTCGGTATTTTATTAGGCAGGGTGTCACATTAGCTTTTACTAGTTGATCGAACTGGGTTTATCACTTTATGTATCCCTGCTACAGGCGAATATCCTCTGTGCACATAGTGGGACAATAATATCCCTTTATTGCAACCATCGATAAAGGATAATGTTAGTATCCCCACAATGCCTCTCTTGCATTGTTGCCAACCTTTCTCTTGCTGCTTCATCTTCCACACATCTTAATAGAAATCCCTTAGGTTTTTAAAAGAAAGTCTCCCTTGGATCAAGTGATAGTATACTTTCTCGAATATCTTCATACCACCTTCTCTTGTCTCTAATTACTTCCCTATTGGGCATCTTCAATCCTCTCGCTCTTCTCTTGGGAACAATGATTTCACTGTTGTTGGCACTGTCCTCTGCCAAACTATGATGGTGGCATTTTACTCCTCTATTTCTAATTTTTGATGTATTATGTTCAATGAATTTGGTTGCCCATTCGGTGTTCACTCGTTCCTTTCTATCGTTACATTCAAAAATTTGCCAAGCAACCTTTGAATGATCATCCTGTATGGGGCTAGGTTGGTATGGTTGAGGTAAAACTCTATATTAACTTATTTTACAACTAAGTTAGAGTCCCCTCATATACAAAATACTCTGATTCCTCTTCTAAGGTCCTCCAATAAACCAAGTACGATGGCATCATATTAAGTCTTATTATTAGAGAATTTAAAATCTTGCTTGAAAGAGAGAGCGACCTTTTCTTTTCCATTCGAGAAGAAGATGCTAACCCCGCTTGTCCCTTAGGCACAAGAGCCATCAAATTCCATCTTCCAATCTTACATCTCATTCGCTAAGCAACCTTAATAAAACTCACCTAGAAATTCCTCGCTAGGAGGATCAAAATTATGACTAGGAAAGTGGGCCAACAAATTTGCTAATGCCCGCCTCTTGATGGCCTTTGGGGCCACACACTTCAGATCAAACTCGAAAAATATCAGAAACCATCTTACTTCTCTCCCCACTAGGACGGTTCATCATAAGAGATATTTTATTAGGACACACTTGGTGATAATGTGCACGATAAAATCAAGAAAATAATGTCTCAGCTTATGCACGATAAAAATGAAGTCTAGACAATGCCTGTCAATGTTGGTATATTGGGATTCTATGATTGAGATTACTCATAATGAGTAGTACATCGTCCGCTCTATTCCTGATTTTTCTTGAACAAATAAGGCTCATATGGACCTTCTATTGAAGTCAAATTGAGCAACAATGGTGTACCTACTTCTAGTGGTATCATTATTCATGAGGAGGCCAATATCACTTTTATCTCCTCAAAGGATTTCTTTTATTCATCCCCCCAGGTCCACTTGGCTTTCTCCTTCATTAGAGGGGAAAAAGGGTGGGTGACCTCTGCCAAGGCTGGTATGAACTTTCTAAGGTAGGAGACTTTGCCCAAGAATCTCTTAAGTTGTCTTTGACTTTTTAGTGGTGGAATAATAAAAATTTCCTTTTATCTCTCCTCATCAATTTTTACCCCTTTCTTCTTAACTATAAAACCCGAAACTTTTGTGCTATTACCCCAAAGACACATTTAGAGGGGTTAATCCTGATCTTGTATTTGCGGCATTTCAGGAACACTTGCCTCAAATCTTGCACATGCATAGTTTCCCTCTTGGATACCAGGTCGTTAACATAAAATTCTAATATATAATGAAATTAGTCATGAAATATGACTATCATCGTGCATTGATAGGTGGTGCCTCATTCTTCAGTCCGAATGGCATGACTGTAATACCATTATTTATCAGTAATTATTTTTATATTTAATTGCCTTGTGGGTTAATTATATAAAATAATGGAAGTTGAAGTAAATATTACTTTAAGTGAATTAAAAGATAATATTTGCTGAGTTTTTCATATTTCCCGTTAAGTGAATGTAAATAGTGTAACATTATATTTTATTGCGTCGTTATTCTTTAAGCGACGGTTATGACTTATTCCAAGCGGGTTAATATTAAAGAGTTATATGATGTTGGAACATAAAATAATGAACGATATCCCGGATGAAAATTTAGAGGGCAGGGTTAGTCCGAAAATGGTTGAGATAGTCAAAATAAGTGACAGGTGTGTTTTTGGGTTCCGGGGGTACTTTTGACTAGTTATAACTTAAGTGTGATGTTATGAGTCATTTTAAGTATGTAGTAGTATTTAAAGGTTGCACTTAAGGTATTTTGGATGCCATTGGTGGTTTAGTCTTGCAAGAGCATTTAAAATCATTTGTGTTTAACCTAAAAAGAGCAAGCTAGAGAGAAGAGAGAGCTTGGGAGAAAGAAGAGAAAAGAGAGAGTTGAAGATTTGGGGCTTTGAATCATTGCAACGAGAAGATAATCCGAGGCTACAATCTTGAAGAAAGTTTCTAACTTTCATAAATGTATGATTGAGTGTGAATAATTTGTATATATGGTTTGTGTTCTTGAAATTGAACCAAAAATGGTTATAGATGATTTTGGTGTTTAAATCCTTAGGTATTTCATTTAGACATGATTAGAGTTGGATGTATTGGTGGATTATTGTGTAGGAATTATTTAGAGAAGTTATGAATTGATGATGTTGGGTTAGATGGAAGAATATAAGATTTGGGGATGTAGGGTTTATACAAACCTGTAGCAAAAAATGGGCCTCTCAACCCAGGCGAATCAATTCGCCCTCCTCAGTGAATCGATTCGCTAAAATGGTGGCTACAGGTCTGAGGAACCAAATCGATTCGGGTTAAGGCCAAATCAATTTGGGCTTAGATAGTAGGTTAGTTTTCTCGGCCGGATCGATTCTCTTTTTGAGCGAATCGATTTTCTTTTAGGGGTGAATCGATTCGGCCCTAGGCGAATTGATTCGGCCCTAGGTGAATCGATTAGAAATCCTTCTATTTTATGAAAATTTTCCAACTTGGTTTCTACTCCTTTTATATTAGGTTTGAGGCTTAGGAACCTTCTCATATGAAGTAATAAAGAGTATTAGGGTCTTACATAAGGGGGATTGATACCCTAGGTTAGTAAGGGGGTATTCAGACTTATTTCGGGGACTATTTAGTAGAACTTAATATCTTATTTCATCTAGTAAACGAGTCTAGGACTAGAGTAGAGTTGGGTAGTACCGTTTTGGACTTTCGGGAGCTAGTAGGAAGACAATTATACTTTGTTGCCTATATCTATCTGCACATATGGTTTCGAAAATAAGAAATGTATATTTTAATTGGCATATCTTGTGATTATGGCATGCATATACATACCTCTCTAAATTCTATCATAAGGGAAGTTACACGAATGAGGTAAATCTCATGGCTAATGATGCAGGGAGAATATAGTCCTCGGGCCATACAATCGGTGGTTGCATTGTATGATTGTTTTATTTGAAGTGAGGTAATTTTGGGTATGGTTATGACTCACTGTCGAAGGTATATGGCCACTTCCCACGCATCACGATTTAGGATGCCCAGGTGGTCTTGATTATAGGCCCTGGAAGATGATAGCATTTAGGGGCGCATCCAGTGGGGTGCCTCCCGAAAGGATGATTTTAGAACCATTATATTATGATTGTAATCGTTCTCACAAAAATGGAAGTTCATAAGAATGAGCTAATGAATCTATAAATCAACTTTATGGCATGTGATCCCCAATGACTAACTGACTTGTGAAGTTATTTATGATTGGAAAATTAAGCATGTTAAATAGAGTTAAGTTATTCCTCTAAATTCCATGGGTAGTTTAATTTAATGAAATGTTATGGCGCTAGGATCTACACTTAGATGAAAGGTGAGGATGATCCTTTTAATGAAGAACGAACTTAACCTTTTTATGATGTTAGTATTCATAACTATTATGCATTTTATTCACACACATATCATATCAAACTGGTCCCTGACCCGTTTATATTCCTCTTTCTTGTGTGGTTCTTATTTATATTCAGGTGCTCTGTCGCAAGAGCTCCGGCTTTGATCTTTCTTTCCTAGTGTTAAGGAGATACAACATTTTGCGGATGTTGTAGGATTTTTGTAGTAGACGCATCAATCTTTTGGATGATCTAGTTATGATCCGTCTGTATATTCGGGCGTGTTGCCCCAATTGTTATTCATATCTACTATAATACTTGGTGTAACTTTTTATATTAGTCTGTTAACCGACAACTTATTTGGTTATGTTTCGTAGAATTGTTATTTAACAATTACATGCCTTTATATATCCACCTTCTGTTATAATTGGATTGTCGAAGTTATTTTTATCAAACTTGCAAAATTATGGCATCCGTGTTCTAAAATACTTGGTGGTTGTCTAGTACTATTATTATGTGACAGTGATGCTAAGAATGGATCATTTATGACACCTAGTTTTATCGGAGTAACGAGCTGGCCACCTCTTATTTAATTAAGTGGGGTGTCACAATGACTGTATAGTCAAAATTTCCCAAGGTGCTTGAAAAATAGTCTTTTAGTGTTTGCTGGATCCATTCTAATATAGTTATAGGACACATACTCACCAATGAAACTGTACATTTCATGGACAACTATAGCATCCACTAGGCTTTCAATACTAGGCAATGAAAATTCATCATTCGAGCAAGCATGATTCAGGTCTCTAAAATCTACACAGACCTGTATCTAGTTCTTATCCTCTTTGCTACAGGAATAATACTTGAAATCTAGATAGGGTGTTGGATAGGTTTGATGACATGTAATGTGAGTAGATTCTCTACTTCTGCCTTGATCTTCAAGTTTAGTTCAACTTTGAAGGTCTGTGTGGCTTATCTCACCGACAAAGCATTTGGCAAAACATTCAACGTATGAGATCTCACCTCTGGATCTACCCCAACCATCTTCGTATAAATACATGCGAACACATCTGTGAATTACTTGAGCACGCTAATGATCTCTTCCCATTGCTCGGGACTCAAGCGCTTAGAAATTAAGATGGGTTACTCATCGTCCCCTTCTATTATCAGATTTATTTCCTCCAACTCTTGGAGTTACTCGTGTCGCCCATCACTCATACATTCTGGAGCTTACTCTGGCTCCTCAATATGTTCCACTATATGGGATTCATCAACGATAAAACATTCGGGTGTCGGGTTAGTTCTTTTATCCTAAAATTCCACTAGCATAGACTGTTATAAACGGTGGATAACCTTCCCATTAGGAAAAATAATTTTCTTATAATTTTCTGCTGTCCTTGACTCATTTTTAGATTTCCTCTTCCCTTTGTTTTTTACTTTCGAAGGGGCCACTCGCTAGCCCAATCTCTCATTCACTGGTTTCTTGAGTTGGGCACCTTCCTTGGCCAAGTGGGAATCCTCTACCACTAACCAGGTTCCTTTTTTCTTCATCCAACTCAATATAAAGTACTACATCAACTAAGTGGGTCTCTTTTACCAAGAACGGTCTTTCAGTAGCTTTTCTCATAATCTTTGTTCAGCGAATGTTTACATTTGCATGCTGGTGGAATGTTGATGGCACTATCATATGTGTGTGCATCCACGCTCGCCTTATCAGAAGCTGGTAATTGGTGTTGTCATTTATGACATGAAACTTGATAATGGATGTGAAGTTTTCCAACTTGATCCCCACATTCACATATCCCAGTGACAACATCCATGCACTATCAAACCTAAAAATCACCATTGACACTTGGACAATCTTTCTTGGGAAATACCAGTCTCATATAAAGTGCTGATGATCATGATATTGATCAATTCCCCCGTACATTAGTTCCCTTAGAAAACTAATTTCATTTACTAGGGATTCCACATACGAAGGACGGTTGTGGAAATAAGGTACCTGTCGGTCTACTTCTGAGAACACCACTCGAGATGTGTACCTCTTGATCAACCTTCCTATAAGACCATGCCAGTTAGAGAGGGATCATCTCATTGCTGGTTCAATAACTTCTTGGTGATTGTTTTTCTCGTATCATGCTTTAATCCAATTTGGTCAAAGAACCATTTAAACTTTGGGCTCCTCGTAATAGCTGCACATTCTGAATCAAATTCAACCTCATATGTTTGTTCATTACACACACATTTTTCCTTTGATGTCCCCCTTCATTTAGATCAAGGACTACATCCACTATTCCTCTTGGGAGACTTATCCACTCGCCCTATTCATTTTTTACTCTTTTCTGTCCAAGTTAGCTTGCCATTCCTCACATGCACTTTCATTACTCCACCATCCTTCAGGATCCTAGGCTTTCTCATCATCATATGCTACCAATATATTTACTGTGCCATAGTAGTGAGCTGGCATAAAATTTTTCAATGACATCTAATGGTGGGATTTGAAAAGTGACATTGGCCACCTGGTCGTCAATTATTCTTCGCAAATAGAAATAACCTTTAGTAGTATGCTGAACATTTTGGTGAAACTCACAAAACTAAACATCTTCTTTTTCTTCCTCTTTTCGTATCTTCCCATTAGAGTGGTAGGAACATGTCACTCCCTTGCGCACCAATGTGTTATAACAATACATAGCCTCTATTACGCTATAGGATAGCAGTGGTGGGATGTCATCTCCGAACTTTATTTTTCCTGTTGGATTATTGGTTTTAGACCCTTAGCGTCCCTTATTATCTTTAGGGTTCCCATCCACATAGTTCACTGTATGGCATCTAGAGACATAAAATCTTCCTGTCGTCAGAGGTAATTGGGTCCTCCACCCTAAAGATCTAGGTATGATAATCATAGCAATGTTGTTAGTCGCTCATATGAACTCTCTAAACGCGCTATCTCTGGTCTCATTAACCAACTTAATTTTTCACGGTAAAGCCATCTCCACTGTTATTGCTATGGTTATTGTTCCACCTACAGCTGCCACTACATTTTTCATATAATTCTGGATCAAACTTTCCATATCAATGTTTTCTTGCTTTTAAAACTTAAAAACATGCTCATTAGGTTCATCCCCGCTAAAGGCATGGCCTTTGTTGCACTGGTCTGCCTCCTTGAGGAGCAGGTTCTCTAACACTGGTAACCACCACCTCCACTTGGGTTATCTGGTCACTTTGAACTCCATTACTGGCTGAAGTATCTTCAAACACTAGCTTCTTTGAAACATTACATCCTTCTTTATCCATGGCAATGAGAATACCTCCCCGACGGATTTACCAAATGTAGGAGGGTGGTTATATTGGGGTCTATGAAGAACTAGATCTAGTGAAGTATTATGTCTTCAAGGTCTCCAAACTCTCAAGAGAAGTTGGAGAAGAAATTATCTATGTCTGGTAATAATGGAGTCTCTATAAATTCTATGTAAGAAGATAAATGATTGACTACAACTTTTCAACAACCATAATTAAAGATAAAAAAAGATCACTATGGAAGTGATTGTAGGGATCGAATAAGAAAGACCTTCAGGTATTAAGGAGAGAGAAGGGATATAATACTTTATGGTGAGATTTTGACAGAGTAATAGTGTTAACTTGTGTTCTTGTTCTTAACTTTGCCTAAAGGTCTTATTTGTAGGTAAAAACTAGGACTGATGTGGCATATGGGTGCTAAAATGAGTCACCCTCTGAGACAACATCTGAAATGTACTTTTTGTCTTTGTTAATAATTTATCACATGTCCCATGTGACAAGCAACACATAGTGCATACCAAAGTCAAAAAGTAAACATGTTGAGCATAGTGCTCAAAAGTTTGATTTGATAAATATCTTTTCAAACGGTAACTTGGCGAACAATCTTTGAAAACTTGTAAGTGGCCCTAAGAGACACTCGCTAATTTCTAATTTCATTAAAATACTTTCTGGGCAGCACCTTAGTTACCCACTCTTTTGACTAAATGTGAATCGTATGAGTGCTTGAGTGACCTCTTTGGTATCTCCTATTAGTATTCTCTCTTTCTTTAGATACTTAAGTGATTAGGACTTAGTTTTCCCAACAAACCTTGTCTTTCATCCAACAAACAAAAACTCCTTAGAGATGCCAGCTAGCCTGCTTGAGCCCTTGTTGCTCGATCAAGGAAACATGTTCAATAAAATAATAGTGTTAGTAACTATTTATCATTTGAGACTTATAATAGTTACTTAACTTTGAGCATCCCCTTAATCTTTTGGGTCTGCTCTCCCACTCTCTTTATTGTCTTCGGATTGCTCATTGAGCACCCCTTCGACATATCCTATCTAGTCTTTAATTATCTTTTTAGGCGTGCTCACTGCGAGCCATCTCTCCAATATTATATCTTGGCTTTCTCCCTCTTTTGGGTCTGCTCACTGTGCACCCTATAGCCAATATTTTTATTTAGATTTCTTCACCTTTTGGGCATGCTCATTTTGTATCCCATCGCCTAACTTCTATCTTAGCTTTCTTCATCTTTTGGGTTTTCCCGCTGTGGACCCCCTCGCCAAATTTCTATCTTGGCTTTCTTCAACTTTTAGGTATACTTTCTATGGGAACCTTGTTAAAATTCTATCTTGGCTTTCTTTACCTTTTGGGTCTATTTACTGTGGACCCCCTCTCCAAACTTCTATCTTGGATTTCTTTAACCAAGGGAACATTTAGTCCTGCTCGTGTGGCAGTCCCCTTGCCCATTTCTACACCCATCTGTATATAGGTCCTCTCACCCATTAGGTTTACTTGTGGGAAGTTGATTCGGTACCCCTCTACATTATTCCCCCCCCCCCCCATAACTTCTCTTGGAAACTAATGTGTACATTTTGATAAGTCTTCTCCATAAAGGATAAGCCAAGTGCACTGAAGCCATAGAGATAACAAGAAGATTTTAGTAGTTTTGAAAAATAATTTTCTAAAGAGTAAAATATTTTGTTATTCTTTTTCAGTATTTATATTTTTTAGATACATTGAGTATTTTTATTTCGATTTAAAATCTCATTAAATTATTTTATTGCTTAAAATTTTGGAACCTTGATGAATTCCTTTTTAATATTTTCTATTGTGATTTTAGATATTTATTTTCTCAAAAATATATCATGAGTTTTTTAGCAAGCTAAAATTGTACAGTTTTAAACCTTTAGCATTAACACAATGTAGAAAGTTATATTCAAACTTTAGTGTCTTCTCATCCCATTCCATTGTCTTGGAATAAAAGTTATCCTTTCATTTCAAAAGGAGGATCTTATGTTCTTGGGAAAATGAAGACATTCATTGTGACCAAAATCGATGGCGGTTGTGAAGCATTCTCCAGATGTTGGCACATTCCCATTGAAGAAGATATGGTATGAAAAGTGAATTAGTGGACGTTGTGCATTTGTATGACGTATTTCCATCTCTATAAGTCCTACCCTAGTTTATTTGTCATTCGTTCGGCTTGAGGTTATTTTTCGTTGTGGGTTTCTCCTCACACGCCTTGGTGTTGTGTGAATTATTTACTCTTTTTTATTTTAGATTAAATCACATAATATTGAAGATTAACTTTAGTGTAATTTATTTGATAAATATTATGCCACATAGACCTAGGTTATTGTCCTTTTTCCTTATGTGGAAGTAAAAGAAAACTTAATCTCTTTCAAAACAAATTATTTTAATTTGGTATCCTCTGTTCATCCTAGTTTCGATCACACACACTCTAAAAAACTTATTGTGCAAAAACTTATCATACTCTCTCTCTCTCTCTCTCTCTCTCTCTCTCCCTCTCTCTCACACACACACAAATCATCAACTTCATATAATGGCTTCATTCTCCACTCTTTATTTATGATTTAAACAAGGAAAAAATGGCGGTCATAACACACTCGAAGAAACTTAAGCACAACTACTAGTTGCTAATTTATGAAAATACTCCCATAGTCATTTTAAATACAAAATAAAATTAAAAGATGGATTCTATACTCACACCATCGTACTCATATGTGTAAACCCAATTACATTTTATTCGTTCTAATCTACCAAACATTTATAAACATTTTTATGCACAAAGGTGGATGTGATTTATCTTAATCTTCAAAGATAATGATCTGATTTTTTTTTTTGTTTTCTAAATTAACCTCATTTTTTGTCAACAAATCACTCTTCCATGTGATAAAATATGGGAGATTCTTCATCTTTCGGATTAAGCGTGTGCGATATGTATTACTCACAAATGCCTAGACAATCCTCAATTTTATTCTGTAATGAATCTTCTTGGTAGTCAAATAGTCTCTTTTTCACCATTCACAAACTTAAATACTCTTAACTTAAAGGCACTTCCCACATAATCCATAATATAATCAAATGTTCCATTCGCCCAAGTTACAAAAGCATCATCATTATAGTTTATTTAGATACACTTTTAAACGGGTGTATTTAAATGGAAGAAGTTGTGAAACTTACATTCGATATTATCCAACGCATGGTCTTGTGTAAAACTTGAGACCATAGTATCCCCTATTTTGTTATAGCCATCATCAAACTCCTTAAAGCCATACAACTTGACAGTTTAAAGGTCCACAATAAGAAAAATGTTACCTTTTCATCATTCTCTCATCTCATAGCTTAGAAATGATGAAATTTGTGTATGTGATTGATGTTTTTGCATATTCTCGGCCCATTCAACGAATAGGAAATGAATAAAGTGATGATATTCAGTTCATTATGGAAAATTCTTATGATGATAATTATGATGATGATGATGATGACATCGATGAAGATTTTAGGCCACAACTAGACTCTACTCACCTCTTACTCCAAAACATGTCCAACTAATTTACTTCCCTCAACATAATTGTTCATGATGATATCCCCACCATTAATATCAACATGATTACTCATGGGAGAGGTATCCTTTATCCGTAATGAATTTAATGACCACATCCTGCTCCAAAAAAATGGTTAGCATCTATTAATCATCAGGTGAACAAAATTCTTTTGGCATTTAAGATATTTGTGAAGAAAATATGTATACTCGCCAGTGGACTAGCTGGTCCAATAAGGATGACAATGTGCCATTTTCATGTTGGGGTAGTGACGCTTATTTTTAATAAAGGTGTGTAAGATCCATTTGGAATGAGAACCATGTTTATTATAATGCCTTATAATTGTAATACCCCACCCTAATATTTCATTTAAATTCTGTATAAATTGTGTTGAAATGAGGTTTGATGATAATTGTTGAAATTTTGGGTTAAAATTGAAATTTCGAGAAAAGAAAAAAAAAGATCCTTCGAACGAGTGTAGGGTCATTCGAACGATATCTGGATCTTGTTAGATATAGGGATCAAATGAGGTTCGAACGAGATTCCATTGTATCATTTTTAAGGGTTGTTTGAAGGTTGTTATAAGCCATGGATCGAGCGATATTCCCTTATCGTTTGAACGGTGAATTTAGAAATTTTGTGTATCAGATTTCCACTGTGCACTCTCACATTCTAGAGCCTTGAATTTATGAGCTGTCGAGATCTAGTGAGCCTAGATTGGGCAAAACGAGAATTTTAGGCTTTGGAGGGTTTTTATAAGGATTTGTTTGTCTCATTTGGGGAATTTTTAAGATAGAAGAAGAAGTAAGAGGGAATGAGAGGGTGGAGCAGTCCTCCACCATTGTTGACTTCTCTCCACTATCCCACCACAATTTCACCACCATAAACCTCCAGATTCTTATAGTATTCCACCACATTCAAGCCTACAACACCCATTTCTACCATTATTAAGTGGAGCAATGAATTTATAGAGCTTTGTAGGGGTTCTTGAAGATGGATAAGGAAGCTTCGATGGAGTTTGAAGAGAGTTTTGTTGGGGATTTTGCTTGGAAGATTAAATGGAGAACACATGGAGGATGCATTTTGGTAACCCCTTGAGGCCACCTTTGGAGGTGGGGGTAATCCTCCTACGCCAATTTCTCTACCACCATTTGAAGTGTTTGAGGTAGGAAACTATATATTTAGTGTTTAAGACTCTATTTTCATTACTAGTAGTCTTGTTATTAGATTACGTGAGTATGATGCACATGAATAAATGATGGTTTCTAGTAGATTAATATTAAACAATTTTATGAAATAAAAATATTGGCAAAAATGTTATTTTTTTTAAAAAAAAGGTTCCAAAGTTTCTTGCAAAAATAGAGATTTCATGAAAATGGGCATTTGTTTAGTTTGAAGAAATTAAAAATGGCTTTATGTCTTGAAAAGCATAATTTTGCAAGTATTGATAATTTCTAGAAAGAAATGTATGACTAACTCATTTGATAGGATTTTAGGATTGAAAGCCATCTTCTCATGCATATAAACTTACAGTATTTTGATATAGGACATATAAACAAGTGTAAAGAAGGTTTTGTTGGGTTTAAACAATAAATAATAAAATTAGAAATCCTAGTCTTCAAAGTTTGTGAAAAAAGGATTATATGTGATAAATGTAAGGTTGTAAGACTACATGTGTTAATAAAATAAAATGGTGATTTTCTTATAAGGTAGTCTTATATGTTTAATGATTCTTGAAAATAAAAGTGTAGAAATAAAGATGATTCTAATTGAGAAAAGTATTACTCCAAAAGGTTAAAATGGAGTTAAGGTGTTATAAACACTTAAGAAGTTAGTGTGGGTAACTTAATGGTGTTTGGAAAATTAACACAAGTGAAATGGAGTAAAATGTGGATTTGGAAACAAAAGCATACGATGATAATTTTACGTAAAGTGGAACATTTTTATGAAATAAAAATATTGGAAAGGGTGTTATACTTGATAGTCCTAATGAACATGATTTTCAAAGTGTAACACAAGTTGGGGTGAAAGCCTGTGTTTTGGCTTCGGTCGGGTAAAAGGAAAAGTATAATAATGTGAACATTTTAAAAATATTTAAACATATTAAAAAGGACCTCGTACGATACCCGAAAAATTAAGGAGGTCCCAAAGCCATGGGGTGAAAGACCTAAAACACTGCCAAAGCATATGGGGGCATCGCCGGCGGTGTGGAGCCCATTAAAGTACGCGATTATTAGAAGATTTTAAGATAAAGATAAAGGAATAAAGAATATATGTCAGTAAATGGGTTATGTGGTGAAAAGGTGTTAAGACAACCTAACTTGAATGTGTAAATTGATTAATGTCCATAAGGTAAAACGTAAAGTAAGTGGGTAAATCATTGGTTAAGCAACCTAAGTGGTTAAACCCATAATTAGAAGAAGGGTGTGTTGTGAAAGGTTTTAAAAGGCTAAATAAGTATTTTCTTGCACGGTATTCGCGTGTGTTGAAAGGGTGATTTTCAATGAAATTACTAATGTGGATCTACTAAAATGAAAAGGGTAACTTTGGTAAAGAAATTACTTTCGGTCAAACCAAGTGTATTTGTTTCAAGTGTTTAACCATGTGTGTTAAATAAAGTGAGAAATTGGGAAAATTTGGAAAAAAGGAAGTCTTTTACAAGATTAAGGTGAATAAATATGGATAAATGAGATTTTTTGAAGAAAAATAGTGTGTGTGTATATATATATATATATATATATATATATATATATATATACCAGGTAATTACATGTTAACATAGGCATAATGTGTTAGAGTCTTCTTTCTATCGTTCGATTCTATAGAGCACTTTGTATATTTTCCAAAGAGAATTCGATCACTCCCTCGTTTTGTTACAACGGGTTGGGCGCGGTTTCTTATTTTGAGAATGTTTTACAGGTAAGTACTCTCTTTTATTCTACGTTAGTAGCTCTGTATTCTTGGACTCCGAGGTGTTCCCCATGGGTCCCTCACATAGTTTGATTTAAAATTGAAATCGCATGCTAAGTAAGTGAAATGTTAATTGAAATAAAATTGTATTAGAAACATTAGTCGTGTCATTGCACTTCATAGCTAATGCTAGGGTTGGACTGGGTTGACTACAAGTAACCCATAAATCTGGGCAGGGGCATTATAAATGGTATCATATCTCTAAGTTCAAGGTTCTTGTAGGGAGTGACGTGGCGAGGTCGGTAGTGGATCTCTCGACGTCGGTGTTGGTTTGGGCCGATCATGGTAGTCTTGGTGACGGTTTAGTTCATGTTCTCGACAGTGAAGTCAAAGAGGTTAGCACGGGGGTGAATTGACTACCAAGTGACAGGTGACTAAGTTAGTTGTCGTTAATCTCTTTCACTCTTCTGATTTAGATATACTAGTAAGTTGCGAGTGTTTGTGCAAACCAATAGTGGTGAAATCACAGGTTTTAGTGTGAGGTACTTATGTGTCAATCCGTGGTAAAATGAGAATCCAATTGAGGTTTAGAGAATATGAGTGACCTTTATTGAATTATAAATATTACTTATGTAAAGTCAATAATGAGTAATATGTATCTAGATAGGAATGTGTTTAGTTCTCTGCCTTGGTTCTTTTAGGTAGTTAGTACCAATGATGTGATTAGGAGAATTCAATCCTTGGGATAGTATCTCGTAGTAATACCATTGATGATTTAATGGGCATAATGGACTATGTTAGTCAACACTTGGGATGTGTATTTGGTCTAAGTTGATAAGATAGTATCATTACAAGTAAGTGTCCTAGTCATTCTTGGTTGAAGGTCATAACATGTAGGGTATGATGTGAGTTACGGGCAAATAGTGGTAAATGTGTTACGTATGCCAAAGTGATGGGTGAGGATACCTAGGAGTAAGCTCTCGATAGTCTTCTATGTTGGGGTTTTAGGAGGTGTGATGTGATTTTAAGGAATAGGATCTCCAGTGATGTCGATGATGCAAACCTAGAGGTTTATGGGTTGTAGGAAACATCGTGTATCCTTCCATAATCCTTAGTAGCATTAGTTGTGGTTTGTACGTGGCATATGGTCACAACCGTTTGGAAGAAAGATAAGATTAGTATCTAATTATGAAGGCTTGTTTTATCCATCGAAGTAATGAATATGTGCGAGATAATCCTTGTGTGAGTATGGTTTAAAGGTATACTAGAGTGTTCGCGGGACTAATTATGTGTGGTGTAATCGGGGATGGAAATCGACTGTTGTGATGCCTTAAGGTGTTTGATGGTTAAGGTGAAGTGTATGTTTAAAGCTCGTGGACTAGTAACCTTGCAAGCGCCTAGTAATCATGACGAGGGTACTGAAAGTTTGTAGAGTGAAACTACAATGACAAAATTACGACCGATGAAATCTTGTCGGATTTGGGGACTTTTACATGGAATGTGTTTGGTGTCCTTATGAGACTAGTTAAGTTTAGTGTGAAAAAGCATTAACATCCTATTACTGATTGTGTTGAGGGTTTGGTGATGATCTCAAAGTGCTGGTCAAGGTTTAGAATAGTTGTATAATGTATGTGCCGCATGTGACTTTTTGACCCAGCGCAGATATGTGGTGTAATCCATAAGGTAAGTCGAAAGCTTGTGTCGTTATGGGGTGTAATGCTCGAGTGTCATGGAATGACTAGTAGTGGAAATGTGACACTTGATTTTGAGGAGTAGTAGGAAATGTATTTGAGACTTAGGTTGATGATGCCATATGGAGGATTGAAAATGGTAACCAAAGATGGGCAATATCGAAGCATGATTAGAATGTTGGTATGTATTGACGATATATGCTAGGATAGCCTTATCAAGGTAAGGACTAGTTCAAGAAATTAAATGTCTTTATGGGCATTTGTTGAGTTTGAAGAAATTAAAAATGTCTTTAGGTCTTGAAAAGAATAATTTTGCAAGTATTGAGAATTTCTAGAAAGAAATGTATATTTAGCATATTCGATAGGTTTTTAGGATTGAAATCCATCTTCGTATTCATATAAGCTTGTACTATTTTGATATTGTACATATAAACAAGTTTAAAGAATGTTTTGTTGGGTTTCAACATGAAATAAGAAAAGTGAAATTTTAGTCTTCAAAGTGTGCAAAAAAGGGATTATAGGTGATAAATGTAAGGTTGTAACATTACATGTGTTAATAAAAGAAAATGGTATTTTTCTTTTAAGGTAATCTTATATGTTTAATGATTCTAGGAAGTAAAAGTGGTGAAATAAAGATGTTTCTAACGGAGAAGAATATTACTCCAAAAAGTTAAAAATGAGTTAAGGTGTTAAAAACTCTGAAGGAGATAGTTTAGGTAGCTTAATGGTGTTTGGAAAATTAACACTTGTGAAATAGAGTAAAAGATGTATTTGGAAACAAAAGCTTAAAAAGTTAATTTAATGTAAAGTGGAACATTTTTATGAAATAAAAATGTTGGAAAGGGTGTTCAACATGATAATCCTAATGAACATGATTTTTGGAATAAAATCAAAGTTAAAGTGTAAAGGACATAAAATGATGATTTTCAAAGTGTAACATAAGTTAGGGTGAAACCCGGGTTTTGGCTTCGGCTGGGTAAAAGGAAAAGTCAAATAATGTGGACATTTCCAATATATTGAAACATATTAAAAAGGAACTCGTATGACACTGGAAAAATTAAGGAGGACCCGAAGACCTGGGGTGAAAGACCCAAAAGACTGGCCCGAGTATATGGTCGTATCGCCGACAGTGTGGAGCCCGTTAAAGAACGTGGGTATTAAAAGATCCTGAGATAAAGATAAGGAAATGGGGAACATGCCAAGAAATAGATTGTGTGGTGAAAACGTATTAAGACAACCTAACTTGAATGAATGAATAAATATTCCGGTAAAGGTTAAAATGGACAAGTAAATGTGTAAATTAATTAATGTCCATAAGGTAAAGGAAAGGTAAAGTAGGTAGGTAAATGGGTGGTTAAGGAACATAAGTGGTTAAATCCATAGTTAGAATAATGGCGTATTGTGAAAGGTTTTCAAAAACTAAATAAGTATTTTCTAACACGGTGTTCATGTATGTTGAAAGGGTGATTTCAATGAAAATAATAATGTTGATCGGTTAAAATGAATAAGGTAGCTTTGGTAAAGAAATGGCTTTTGGTCAAACCAAATGTAGTTGTTTCAAGTTTTTAACCGTGTGTGTTAAACAAAGTGATGTAATACCCCGTATTTTTGGCGATATTTATTTTTGGGATTAATTAATTAAATGAGAATTAATTGAGAATTAATCCGGATAAAATACTAGCGAGATGTGAGTTGGTATTTGACTATATTGAGTATATATGATGTTATATGAATATTGAATTATAAAATTTATCGTGAGATTGATATACGGCAATTTGGACATTTTATTGGGACGCGTGAGACAGTCGCGTCAGGATATAATTATTTTGATTATAAAAGTGAATTTAAATTCTATTAACCGTATGGTCGTTTTGAGTGCGCCAACGCGTCCGGAAGGGTCGAGATAGTCAGAAAACACTAGCCGGGGGTTTAGTTTGGGTCCCGGAGTATTTTTAGGCCATACCGGCAACATAAAGGGTATTTTGGTAATTTTGTATTTTTGGGAATTAAAAGTGACGAAAATTAAGAGTTTTTATCTAATTGGGAATTGACCCACTTAACCCATTAACAACCCATATTAACCTAGAAGGCTACGTAGGTTATTAGAATTAGGTTTTCTAATATTTCCCAAAGCAAACCCTAGCCACCATAGCCATTGGAGAAGAAAGCTTCGAGAGAGAGAGATAGAAGGGAATTCTGCAGAAAGAGAGAGAGAACTTCTTCAAATTATCATCAAAATTAGAGATTGAATCAAGGCAAGTGGTTTAATTTACATTTTTATGCAGTAAATGCTTCTTCCATGCTTAGACAATTCCATAATCATAATTAATTGAGAGATAATTAAAAACCCATAAAATTGGAGTTGTTAGTTTAATTTTGGAGATAGGTTTGCATGTAGAAATGTTATTGGAAGATAGAATTAAGAGAATTACTAATTTATGTGATACAAAAACGGATCTATTTCTGGGAATGGAAGATTTAAAATTCTAGGGTTTATGTTCTTGAGAATTTGGGGAAAAGTGATGAGACTTGATGATTTAATGATGTTGAGGATGAATTAATTCCTTAAAAAACGTTAGTATGTGATTTTAATATGTTTAGGATTGATTAGAGACCTTTAAACATTGTTGGGACGAATTTTGGTTGAGATTTGAGGTGTAGAAATTGGTGAAAAACGAGATAGGATTTCTGGGCTTGAATCTGGTCACTCGTTAGAAGACCTACCCAGGTCGTTCGAACGAGCTCGTTCGAACGAGCTTCTAATGATTTGACAGTTTGCGGTTCTAACGAGAGGGATGTTCGTTCGATAATCTCGTTCGAACGAGATCTCATTAGATAGCCCAGTTCGTTCGAACGAAATCTCGTTCGAACAGCCTCGTTCGAACGAGACTTCTAACGAGCTGGCAGTTTAGGCCTTTTTGGCCTGTTTTGATTTTGGGAGTCCCGTAAATTTATTTGAGGATGGAGATAACACTCCTTTGATGGCGTATTAGTATACTTGGGACATTTGGGATATAATGAGGAGTAAATTATATAAGTGTGGATCAAATCAAATAGACATTTTGAGCTGAGACGTGAGTGCCTACTACGACGTGAGAATAAATTATGGCGCGTATAAATATGGACTGGGATTATATAAATTGTATAAATTATAAGTTGGTACGAGAAGGCGATATGTACTACTATTAAACTACGGTGATTACTAAGATGCGCGTTTACTTAGTATTGATATATGATTTGTGTGTATGACATACCTACCATACTTGCTATCACGGGAGGTTTGCGTTCGCTTAGGGCCCTCTAATCCTTGTGTTGCCCGGATTTAGACCGGTTACCTCGATGAACATAGGTCAGAGAAGGACTTATTGGGATGTTAATAAGTCTGCTGATCGTGGGAGCGCAGGTATGTGCGTGACCCATGTGATGTGACTGTGTTCGCCTCCATTATTTGTGATTTGTGTTATCTGAACGATTCCTGAGAGATTCGCAATGCGTGATCCTTATGTACGTGATGTACCGGGATGGATAGCAGAGTATGTGTGCACCGCATCTTAGTCTCGGGGTGCTTATATTGTATATTTATGTTGTGGAAAATATACACTTAATAAACTGGGAACTTTCATATGGTATTGTGTGTATAACTATGGAATAACAAAAGGGATGATCTATAATGAGTTGTATTACTTTTACGTGAGAACCTGAATTTACGTTAAGCCCCTATTTAATTACGAGCGTTATAATGTTAATGGGAACCGAGTAATAAGGGTAGAACCTATGACAGTCTAGCTAGATATGATGTTACTTAGCTAGTGGGTTGTGTCATTTTAGATGGGTACTTACGTTAGGAGTGCACAGTTAGACGAGAGGTGAGAATTTCATGTGAGTGCACGTCCTAACATGTACTTTGCATTTAATGTTTTAAATGTTTTCAAAGCACTTGCAGGTTTTTAAAATATCTCCACATTCGGGCTCTGACCCGTTTGCTTTCAAATATATTTTTCTTGTAAAACCATTTTAGGTGCACAGCCACAAGGACACCATGCATAGGATACTCATTCAGATGACAAGCAGTAGCTGTTTGTGGAAGTTACAGGGATTTGCTTTTAGACGCTTCTATCATTTGGATTCTATGTTCAGTATTCCTCAGTTTTAGGGCATGTTGCCCAGTTACATTAGAGATACATTTCCATTTCAGTTTTTCAGACTTTGGCATGTATTGATTCAGTATTCAGTATTTAGTTATTCATTTCAGTTGTGGAGTTTGTTGTGAGGAGTTTTCCTCTGGATTTATTTATATCATTTGATGGTTATTCTATTATTTCATTATGGTGAATGGTGATATTATTCTTGCTTTAAATCTTGTTCTGCATGTTAATCAGACTTTAATTAAAATTTGGCAACTTACTTTTTAAAATTCTAGGTGGTTAGTAATAATAAAATGTTTTCGACAGTGATGCTATTAACTGAGCCAACTTGGCATTTTGATTTAATTTAATAAAGGAGTAGCTACCCGGTATTTAACTAGTCGGGGTGTCACAGGTGGTATCAGAGCATCAGGTTCTAGTGTCCTTTAGGATCTGTACGGCTATTATGTTTCCGCTAAGTTTTCTTTGATATAGAGCCCTATATTTTAGGACTGTTGTACTCTTTTTGTGTATGCTTTGTTCTTCAGCTATTTTAAGTTTATAAACAACGAACTTATAAACTTTATTCTTATTTCAGATGCCTCCACGACGTGCACGACGAGTTCCCAGGGATGCAACGCCCGAACCCCAGCCCGTTCCAGTTCAGGGCATGATGAACGCCGCTGAGGTTGCAGCCATTGTAGCCCAAGCGGTAAATTCCACAATTGTCGTAGTTCAGCAGGCACCACCTCAGGCGCCGGTTGCCGCGCCAGTACAGGAAAATGCATTCCCGTCTGCTTGGGAAGGTGTACGTGACGCTTTTCAGAAGCGCATCCGCCAGAGTTTGCAGGTAGCTCAGATGTGGTAGTCTCGAGCCAGTGGAGGAAGGATATACAGAGGCACTTGAGGATGTATGAGTGCATGGACGTTCAGAAGTAGGTGCTAGCTACTTTCAAGCTAGTTGGATCTGCACTGCAGTGGTGGGAGTCTATTGCCACCGTGGAGGAGAGGGATACTCTCACTATTCACGACTTTTGGGCGCGGTTCGACCGCAAGTATTTTCCGTCAGCTGTTCACACGGAAATGAGGAGGAAACTGATGAATCTGACGCAAGAGGGTAAGACCGTGTCCGAGTATGAGGCCGAGTTCACGAATCTGTTGAATATCGTTCCGGATGAGTTACCAACAAAAAAGAAGAAGATTGAGAAATTCACCGACGGGTTGACATGGAGGATCCGTCAGCGTCTGTTAGGGAACCTTTCGTTGGCCACTTATTCTGATGTGGTTAACGCTATTTTGTTACACTGCCAGGATCACCTCTTTCATATGGCTGAGGGCAAGAGATCGGGCGAGTCTAGCTATCAGGGCAGGACTGAAGGACATGGTGCCGGTGGGGCACAATCTGTTCAGGGGCAGAGACAGGGTGAGCAGGGTTCCCAGCAGGGGGATCAGAAGAGGTTCAGATGAGGGAATTACAGGCACGGACATGGAGGTTTCCGTCAGGGCCATCAGGGTCCAAGCGTCCATCAGGGCCAACAGGGGCAGAATGGGCAGCAGTTTCAGCAGGGCCAGCAGAGCCAAGGGAGGAACGGTAACGGCCACTAGGGCCGGGGACCGCAGGGGCAGAGAGGAGGGAACTTCCCAGGGAAGTGTTTTGTTTGTGGCAAGACTGTCCATAAACGACAGGATTGTCCTGATAGGGGTAGGGCCCCACAGCAGCAGCAGCAGCAGCAGGGTGCTCGCCAGGACCTGCAGAGGCCTATGTTTCCCGCAGCTCTCCCCGCACCGCCACAGATGGAAGCATTGCCACCCATTCCAGCAGTCCCAGCTCAGCAGGGGCAGCTACAGTATGGACGTGTCTATAACGTCCACCAGGCAGCAGTTCCACAGGCACCGCCCGCGATTGAGGGTACGTTTCCTATCCATGGCACTATGGGTCGGGTATTATTTGATACGGGGGCTACACATTATTTTATAGCTACACATTTCGCGAAAGCCTTAGGATTGTTAGCTACGGCAGAGAGCACAGTGACGTGTGTCGACTCACCATTGGGGAGTGGGTCACTTATATTCTTTATATGCCGGGGAGTGGGGGTAGAGATTGGTAGTCTGGTATTACCTGCAGATATGTTGGTATTAGATATGCATGTTCACGATGTGATTATCGGTATGGATTGGCTCGCTGATTATAGAGCCATGATTGATTGCTTTGGTGGGAGCATTGTTGTTGCCATTCCAGGGCAAGAGATGTTTGTAGTGGCGATGCCTCGCCCAGAGGGAGGCTCGACCTCTCATTTGTATTACCTAGAGGAGGATACCTCTAAGGAGGTTGTGATTCCTTTAGATTCAATCCCAGTCGTCAGGGAGTATTCGGATGTGTTTCAGGAGATACCAGGCCTACCCCCCAGTCGAGAGATAGACTTTGTTATAGACTTATTGCCAGATGCGAGACCTATAGCACGCGCACCGTACCGTATGGCTCCGACAGAGATGCGAGAGCTACGAGATCAGATAGAGCAGCTATTAGGTCAGGGCTTTATTCGCAGGAGTACCTCACCTTGGGGCGCTCCAGTTTTGTTTGTGAAGAAGAGGGACGGTTCACTGAGATTGTGTGTGGACTACCGGGAGTTGAACAAGGTCACGATACGGAATAAGTATCCGTTGCCTCGAATCGATGACCTATTTGACTAGTTGAGAGGAGCTTCTTTCTTATCGAAGATTGATTTGAGATCGGGATACCATCAATTGCGTATCAGGGAGGAGGATGTCTCGAAGACTGCGTTCTTATCGAGATATGGTTCTTACGAGTTTCGAGTTATGCCTTTTGGTTTGACCAACGCTCCAGCAGTGTTTATGGACTTGATGAACAGAGTGTTCAGGGATTTCCAAGATCAGTTTGTCATTGTCTTCATCGATGATATTCTGGTTTACTCCCAGACAGAGGAGGAGCACGCCGAACATTTGAGGCAAGTTTTGCAGACACTAAGTCAGAACGAGTTGTATGCAAAATATGAGAAATACGGGTTTTGGCTGAAGGAGGTTCAGTTTTTAGGACACATTATTTCCGACCGGGGGATATCTGTTGATCCGGGGAAGGTATCCACGGTGAGGGAGTGGGGACAGCCCACGACACCGACAGAGATTCGTAGTTTCTTGGGCCTAGCAGGATACTACAGGAGGTTCATTCGGGGATTTTCGAAGATAGCAGGTCCTTTGACACATCTGACTCGTAAGGGTGTGCCATTCATCTGGAGTGATGCCTATCAGTTGGCATTTGATGAGTTTAAGGACAAATTGACCTCATCACCTGTGTTAGCATTGCCGAGACCGGGAGTTGAGTATTTGGTTTACACCGATGCGTCTTTGCAAGTACTTGGAGGTGTATTACAGCAGGAGAGACAAGCCATAGCTTATGCTTCCCGTAAGCTTAAGCCTCATGAGAAGAATTACCCCACGCATGATTTGGAGTTGGCAGCAGTGGTATTTGCCCTACGAATTTGGAGGCACTATATTTTGGGGGATAAGTTCCAATTGTTCACGGACCACAAGTCCCTACAGTACCTGTTCACGCAGAAGGAGTTGAACATGCGGCAAAGGAGGTGGCTTGAGTTTGTGAAGGACTACCAATTCGATATCCAGTATCACCCGGGTAAGGCCAACGTGGTAGCAGACGCGTTGAGCCGTAGGCCAGTAGATGAGGTGGCAGGGGTGTGGAAGGCAAAGTGGAAGGAGTTGGGACACCAGGATGCAGTGGCCCGATCTTTCATGTCTGTAATGACCATTACACCGCAGATTGTCACGAAGGTAGAACGGGCATAGGCTAATGACTCGTTCTTTCAGGAGAAGATAGTTCGATTACTAGCAGAGGGAGCCGAGTCCTATACCGTTAGCTCAGATGGGGGATTACGCTTCAATGGGAGATTGGTGGTTCCGGAAGGGGAGAAATTGCGACACGAGGTGATGGCAGAGTCGCACGGCTCACGGTTCGCGGTACATCCCGGAAGGGACAAAATGTATCAAGACATGAGACGCCAGTATTGGTGGGGCGGAATGAAGAGAGATATTGCTGAGTTTGTTTCAAAATGCGCCACTTGCCAGCTAGTAAAAGTGGATCACCAGAGACCGACAGGACTTCTACAGCCGTTGGAGGTTCCGGTATGGATGTGGGAAAGCATATCCATGGATTTTATCACGGGGTTGCCTACGTCGCAGAGGCATCATGACTCCGTTTGGGTAATTGTGGACAGATTGTCCAAAGTCGCTCACTTTTTACCCGTAAGGACTGACTACACTACGGGACAGTATGCCCAGCTCTTCATTTAAGAGATTGTGAGACTTCACGGTGTGCCCCTAAATATCGTGTCTGACAGAGACAAGATATTTGTATCGCGGTTTTGGGAGAGTTTCCAGGAGGCCATGGGCACGGAATTGCGGTTAAGTACGGCTTATCATTCGTAGACCGATGGGCAGACCGAGCGCACAAATCAAATGTTGGAGGACATGCTACGCATGTGCATTATTGACTTTGGAGGTGGATGGGAGCAATACCTTCCACTGGTAGAGTTTGCTTATAATAACTCCTACCAGTTCACTATTGGCATGGCTCCGTTTGAGGCGTTGTACGGTAGGCCTTGTCATTCCCTAGCATGTTGGTTGGAGGTGGGGGACAACAAACTACTTGGGCCGGAAGTGATTCAGGATACTTCGGTAAGGATTGAGTTGATTCGGAGTCGCATTCGGGTAGCTCAAGACCGACAGAAGAGCTATGATGATGCGAAGAGATCTTTCAGGAAGTTCCAAGTGGGGGACCAGGTTTTGCTCAGAGTATCTCCTATGAAGGGGATTATGCGTTTTGGGAAGAAGGGGAAGTTGGCACCGAGGTATGTGGGGCCGTTTCCTATTATTGAGCGGATTGGACCAGTTGCGTATAGACTCGGGTTACCGGAGCATTTACACCGGATTCACGATGTGTTTCATATTTCCTCGCTAAGGAAATATCTCAGGGACGATTTGGCTCATTCTCACATCGCTTGGGAGGAGATTGATCTACAGCCTGATAGCTCCTACGGCCCGACCGAAGTGAGAGGAAGCTGCGGTCAAAGATAGTTGCGTTAGTGCGTGTTCAGTGGCGACATCACAATGTCGAGGAGTCCACATGGGAACGCGATGATGAGATGCGTGAACGTTATCCAGAGTTGTTTTTATCAGGTACTTTCTAGTTCCGAATTTCGGGATGAAATTCTGTTATTAGGGGGGAAGTATGTAATACCCCGTATTTTTGGCGATATTTATTTTTGGGATTAATTAATTAAATGAGAATTAATTGGGAATTAATCCGGATAAAATACTAGCGAGATGTGAGTTGGTATTTGACTATATTGAGTATATATGATGTTATATGAATTTTGAATTATGAAATTTGTCGTGAGATTGATATACGGCAATTTGGACATTTTATTGGGACGCGTGAGACAGTCGCGTCGGGATATAATTATTTTGATTATAAAAGTGAATTTAAATTCTATTAACCGTATGGTCATTTTGAGTGAGCCAACGCGTCCGGAAGGGTCGAGATAGTCAGAAAACACTAGCCGGGGGTTTAGTTTGGGTCCCGGAGTATTTTTTAAAAACATAAAGGGTATTTTGGTAATTTTGTATTTTTGGGAATTAAAAGTGACGAAAATGAAGAGTTTTTATCTGATTGGGAATTGACCCACTTAACCCATTAACAACCCATATTAACCTAGAAGGCTACGTAGGTTATTAGAATTAGGTTTTCTAATATTTCCCAAAGCAAACCCTAGCCACCATAGCCATTGGAGAAGAAAGCTTGGAGAGAGGGAGATAGAAGGGAATTCTGCAGAAAGAGAGAGAGAACTTCTTCAAATCGTCATCAAAATCAGAGATTGAATCAAGGCAAGTGGTTTAATTTACATTTTTATGCAGTAAATGCTTCTTCCATGCTTAGACAATTCCATAATCATAATTAATTGAGAGATAATTAAAAACCCATAAAATTGGAGTTGTTAGTTTAATTTTGGAGATAGGTTTGCATGTAGAAATGTTATTGGAAGATCGAATTAAGAGAATTACTAATTTATGTGATACAAAAATGGATCTATTTCTGGGAATGGAAGATTTAAAATTCTAGGGTTTATGTTCTTGAGAATTTGGGGAAAAGTGATGAGACTTGATGATTTAATGATGTTGAGGATGAATTAATTCCTTAAAAAACGTTGGTATGTGATTTTAATATGTTTAGGATTGATTAGAGACCTTTAAACATTGTTGGGACGAATTTTGGTTGAGATTTGAGGTGTAGAAATTGGTGAAAAACGAGATAGGATTTCTGGGCTTGAATCTGGTCACTTGTTAGAAGACCTACCCAGGTCGTTCGAACGAGCTCGTTCGAACGAGCTTCTAACGTGTTGACTGTTTGGGGTTCTAACGAGAGGGATGTTCGTTCGATAATATCGTTCGAACGAGATCTCATTAGATAGCCCAGTTCGTTCGAACGAAATCTCGTTCGAACAGTCTCGTTCGAACGAGACTTCTAATGAGCTGGCAGTTTAGGCCTTTTTGGCCTGTTTTGATTTTGGGAGTCCCGTGAATTTGTTCGAGGATGGAGATAACATTCCTTTGATGGAGTATTAGTATACTTGTGACATTTGGGATATAATGAGCAGTAAATTATATAAGTGTGGATCAAATCAAATAGACATTTTGAGCTGAGACGTGAGTGCCTACTACGACGTGAGAATAAATTATGGCGCGTATAAATATGGACTGGGATTATATAAATTGTATAAATTATAAGTTGGTACAAGAAGGCGATATGTACTACTATTAAACTACGGTGATTACTAAGATGCGCGTTTACTTAGTATTGATATATGATTTGTGTGTATGACATACCTACCATACTTGCTATCACGGGAGGTTTGCGTTCGCTTAGGGCCCTCTAATCCTTGTGTTGCCCGGATTTAGACCGGTTACCTCGATGAACATAGGTCAGAGAAGGACTTATTGGGATGTTAATAAGTCTGCTGATCGTGGGAGCGCAGGTATGTGCGTGACCCATGTGATGTGACTATGTTCACCTCCATTATTTGTGATTTGTGTTATCTGAACGATTCCTGAGAGATTCGCAATGCGTGATCCTTATGTACGTGATGTACCGGGATGGATAGCAGAGTATATGTGCACCGCAGCTTAGTCTCGGGGTGCTTATATTGTATATTTATGTTGTGGAAAATATACACTTAATAAACTGGGAACTTTCATATGGTATTGTGTGTATAAATATGGAATAACAAAAGGGATGATCTATAATGAGTTGTATTACTTTTACGTGAGAACCTGAATTTACGTTAAGCCCCTATTTAATTGCGTGCGTTATAATGTTAATGGGAACCGAGTAATAAGGGTAGAACCTATGACAGTCTAGCTAGATATGATGTTACTTAGCTAGTGGGTTGTGTCATTTTAGATGGGTACTTACGTTAGGAGTGCACAGTTAGACGAGAGGTGAGAATTTCATGTGAGTGCACGTCCTAACATGTACTTTGCATTTAATGTTTTAAATGTTTTAAAAAGCACTTGCAGGTTTTTAAAATATCTCCACATTCGGGCTCTGACCCGTTTGCTTTCAAATCTATTTTTCTTGTAAAACCATTTTAGGTGCACAGCCACAAGGACACCATGCATAGGATACTCATTCAGATGACGAGCTGTAGATGTTTGTGGAAGTTACAGGGATTTGCTTTTAGACGCTTCTATCATTTGGATTCCATGTTCAGTATTCCTCAGTTTTAGGGCATGTTGCCCAGTTACATTAGAGATACATTTCCATTTCAGTTTTTCAGACTTTGGCATGTATTGATTCAGTATTCAGTATTTAGTTATTCATTTCAGTTGTGGAGTTTGTTGTGAGGAGTTTTCCTCTGGATTTATTTATATCATTTGATGGTTATTCTATTATTTCCTTATGGTGAATGGTGATATTATTCTTGCTTTAAATCTTGTTCTGCATGTTAATCAGACTTTAATTAAAATTTGGCAACTTACTTTTTAAATACTAGGTGGTTAGTAATAATAAAATGTTTTCGACAGTGATGCTATTAACTGAGCCAACTTGGCATTTTGATTTAATGTAATAAAGGAGTAGCTACCCGGTATTTAATTAGTCGGGGTGTCACTAGTGAGAAATGTCAAAATGAGAAAAAGAAAGTTTTTTACAAGATTAAGATGAATTAGTGTAGATAAATGAGGTTTTCGAAGGCAAAATGGTTTCATATATTAAGTCTGATCTCAAGTGTGTGCTCCTTCGAGCTATCAAGAGCCATGCATATGCAGATTTGTTGGCCATCTTCCCATTAGGGACGTTCGAGCTGCCTGTTGAAGAGCTTGTAGGTGATGATCTCCAGGACAATTTCATACAATCTAGCTTGGATGAGTGGAGTGTGGAGTTCGACGACTTTTTAGTCGAGAAAAAAAGAATGGAGTTGGAGTCATCCTGTGAAGAGGTGGCTAAGAAATTCGTCTATCTTTTAAGCTGAAGTTTGAATGCTTGAATAATGAGGCTGAACACGAGGCAATGGTATTGGGATTATTCAATGCGCTAAGAAGAGGCATGTAAGTCCTGACAATAAAGAGGGATTCCAACTTGGTGGTAAAATAGGTGACTAGGCAATTCGCTTTAAATCATATGAGCTTAGTGACCTATCGAACGATCATTCAGCGACTGCTTGGATAATTCAAGGTGGTGAATATAAGGAGACACCCTCGAATGATGAATCGACATGCGAATACCTATGCCCCCATTGCTCAAATGATTGCCTTCTATGGAGAATCTGTTGTTATTCGAGTCACAAAGAGAGTAGTCCCCTCCATGGTGTTAGAAGTGCTACCCTCAGATGACAGAGATGATTAGAGAGGTGAGATAAAAAATCAGCTATAGAGAGGTAAAGGGCCACTAGGATTAGCTGACTTGGCGCAGTACTTTGTTACCAGGGGTAACTTGTACTATAATAATAAAGGAGGTTGGTTATCTAGATGTGTAGATATCGAGGAAGCCAAAAGAAGGTTGGTTGAGATACTTGACGACAGCTATCAAACCACCAAGATCCCTTTGTATAGAAGGATACAACGGGCAGGGTACTTCTGGCCTTCAATGAGACAAGATGGTGTCAGAGTATAAAGAGAGTGTTTGAAATGTTGTATTTTCTATCAAGCAGCAAAATGTAATTTCATTGACCAACCCAAAAATTAGAGGCAACCTTATATGGATTTCTTGATAAAAGGAACGATGCCTGTAGATAAAGAGGATGATACCAATATAAAGAGGCAATCACCAAGGTACTTCATGCAAGATGGGCAGTTGTACTGACGAGGCTACCGTGACAGGCCCTTGAGGTCCATAAGGGGAGAGGAGGCTGAAGAAGTTTTAAAGCAAGCTCACGAACTGGGGCACATTGGAGGATCCATGCTTTACGATAAACTAATAACTTTGTGTTATTATTGGCCTTTGATGGAGAAAGATTCGACAGAATTTGTTCGAAAGTGTAAAGCTTGTCAACTACATGGGAACATGATCCACGCTCCTTCAGTGGACCTGTATTTTCTCTCATACACCGTTTTCGTTCCATACTTGGGAATTTTATTTAGTAGGGTCTATAACCCCTTAATTTTAAGGAAAGATCTAGATTTTAGTAGCCACAAAGTGTTTTTACGAAGTGGGCAGAGGCCATACCGCTCAAGAAAGCCATAGCAGGGGTAGTAGCGTGATTCATGAAGGAGTACATTATTTGCCATTTTGGCATCCCAAAAGTTTTTCTATTAGATAACGACACCCATTTCGTAAATAGTGAGGTACAATTGCTAACGGATAAGTACTCCATCATCCATCACAGGTCGATGGTAGCATACCCAAAGTGCAACGGGAAGGCAGAGGTCACCAACAAAACCTTAGTAAACATTTTGGCAAAAATGTTAGATGACTTTTTGGGAATATGGAATGATAAGATCCCTAAAGTACTTTGGTATTATCAAATGACAAAGAGGAAACCAACGGGATGCACCCAATTTTCCTTGATATTTGGGGGAGAAGCTGTGTTACCAGTTGAACTCGACGTACCTTCCGCCCGCTATAACTTGTGAAGTGCCATGCTCCCTCACAGCTGCCATGTACAATTCGAAGCGCTCGAAGAGCACCAAAATAATGCTATAAGACACTTTAAGATGTATAAGGAGTAGTTGTCCATATCCTACGACCAGTTGGTGAGGCTAAGGAAGTTTAAAAAGGGGGACTTGGTTCTGAAAGCATGAATGAGGCATATTAGGGGCTTAACATTACCCAAGTTTGAGGTTAACTGGGAAGGGCCTTACATCGTTCGAGCAACTCACGATTCGGGTTATTGCAAGATATCTAAGGTGGAAGACAACGTTACATTCAAATTGAAAAACAAGAGGATAAAGATATACCACATTTAAATGTATGTCTTACCAACACTTTCGTGTATTACACTGTACCTTGTCAATATTCATCCAAAAAAAAGGATGTCCGCTTTAAATAATTGGGCTAGTCTGTTGAATATATCTCGAAGATATATTCATGTGGAAACTGTTAGGCCGCTACTTTTTTTTTTACGATTGTTGTTTTCCTTATCATGCATGGTGTGATTTGTATTGATGTAATAAACTTAGCTAGTATTAAAAGAAAAATAAGGAGAATGCAAGAAGACACCAAAGTCACCAATGTTTCTTTGTTTAATAAAAGAGATAGTTGTGATTACACGTGACCAAAACAGAGAAGTTCAAAATCTCAAAATAAGAAACATCAATAAATGAAACATTGAGCAAAGGGGTTTAGGGGTTGTCCATGATGAAACAAAGGTTTGATGATTTAAGAAGCCTATGATGATGTTGGGGAAGAATCTGCACAAGGCTACTTTGGTCTGAAATAAGGGTCAGTAAAATATTTTTGGCGAAGCTCCATCGTCTGTTGAATGGTCTCCAATTCCTGCTATTTCTTGATAAGCTCGGCCTCCGCGCGAGCAAAGAACTCACGGACCTCATGAAAATCTTGCTCAGATATTACCAACTTGGTCTCCAGGCTTACAAGATCTTATGAAAGGGCTATCTGCGAGCAATGTGAACTTTGGATCCGGTGATAGAGGGAAGGCAAGTCAGCTTTCTTAAAATCACGAAGAAAATATGCCAATAAGACTTGGCCCTCCTAACCCTCGGCTATGGGAGATTATGCTAATAAGACTTGGACTGCTTGACCCTCGATTATGGGAGATTATGCCAATAAGACTTGGCCCGCCTGACCCTTAGTTATGGGAGATTATGCCAATAAGACTTAGCCTACCTGATATTGGGTTATGGGAGATTATGCCAATAAAAATTGGACCGCCTAACCATCGGTTATGGGAGATTTCTAAGACCAATATAACTTGGCAAAAAAAATAAAAGTTTACATGCAGGAAAAATATAAAAGTACCTCTGGATGCTGCTCGTCGGGAAATTCACGCATGTCCATCTGTACTATGTCCTCCTCAACTGCACTAAGAGTGACCAAAAGATGTGGAATTTAGGGGGAAATCACACCCCCTTTCCTCAGCTCTTCTTATCCCCCTTCTCCATGGCTCGCAGTAGCAGCGTTGATCGAGGGCCCAAAAATGGTAACAAGAACTTGATCATAAGAGGGAGTGGGGACTGACGGATTAATGGGCTCAGGTAAAGATACCTACGAAGCACAATGGAGAGCAAGTTAGAACATAAATTCAAAAGGAACAAAATAATATATATATAACATCAGAACAAGCCTACCACGGGCAACCAACTAACAACAGCGAGGGATTTAGGAACAACTTCATTAATCCTTGTAGCTGGCACACCTGCTTCAAGACCAGCCTGATGGAGCAAAAGAGTAGGATCAGGTGAATAGCCGCTACTTGATTTTGTGTAAGTATCAGAAATAACTGACCCTAGAGGAAATTGGAGGTTATGTGCAAAGAATTAGGGGCATCTATCTCTTGTGGAATAACTTCTTCCAAGGTGGGTAAGACCGCACCATGCTTCTCCAACAGACTGATATCCTCAACATCATCATGCGAACCACCTCGTGCATCAACCTAGAAAATGGGGAGAGTTAGAACATAATAGAGTCATCATCATAAGGTAAAGGAAGAAAAGTTAGGGACATAAGAAGAATGATGGAAATTATACCTCTTCTACTTCCAAAACATACTCTAAAGCTTTATATTCTTGAGGACGTGAGGCAGTCTTAGAAGGGGAAACCATTCTCCTCAACCTATGTCATCAGACCAATGTAGTGGCCTCATCTTCCTCTTACTCTTCCTCTTCTTCTTCCTCATCTTCCTCTACTTCCTTTTCTCCGTCCTCATCACCATTATCGTCATCACCATCATCATCAAAACCAGTTGCTACATATTTCTCAGGCAGCTCCTTCTTGCTTGATTTTCTCGATCCCTCCAGCACAAGCTTAAGAGGGATAATTGCCTTCCTCTTTTTACTAACATCGGTGGGATAAGGAAAGTATGAGAAACCACGAAAGCCATTTCAACGGACATAAATTCCATGTCCTATTCACTAAAGTTCTCCCAGGTCTGTCTAAGTTAATCGAACATTAGGCTGACTTCTTGAGTGAATTTTTCATTAGGAGTATGGGCTACTGGAGTTTGTTGGATAGTCTTATGCTTATTCATTGGAGATTTTCAGGTAGCCCTAATTACTGCCCCAAATAAGGCAATATGTGGAGAATTACTTTTTTTAACTGGTTTTGAGGGACCAGGGGCAATGATGGCTACCACGGTCGGAAGTGAGGTGTGAGAGGCTTTCTTCTTCTTCACAACTACCTGGTCCATAGGAGATAATGGAGGCAGCTCGAAGGGGATAGTGTCATTGGTAGTACAAAGAGGGAATAAGGATAAGAAGGTTGTGCAATTTCTTAAACCCAACTCTGTAGGTGAGAATATTTTAACCTCAGGGTACCGAGGTTCCTTAAAAATATTACTCTAAAAAGGGACCAGCTGGTTTTGCTAAAATACGTTTATATACATGGTTGATCTCTCTCTTCGAGCCTCTTTTATAAGAATCCCGGACATGGCTGGATAACTGGCATACAGACTCACAACAACTTAAGTCAAATAGTTTCCACAAGAAAAAGAAAAGTTTATTATTTTTTCACGGGTGAAATGGCTCAATAGAGGGGCTCCTTTATCATAGCCAAATTGAAGGGCTACACGGTGGGGAGTTTAAATATAATAGAAAGAGGACCACTTCGTATACAATGGCAGGTTGGAAGGTATTAACAAATGGGGGACACTGTTCGAGGGAAAGTTCCTCGCAAGATCTTCATCAATGGGAACAATGGGGCTTTTCGCCTCAGCAAAAAAGTCGTTAGTAAAAACCTGATCCGCCCCAACATAGGGGCGGGGTAAGAACCTTTCGGCTCAACCGATCAAAGAAATAAGGGGTTTCTTAACACATTTTTTCTTCCAGCAATTAATACGGGGGATTTTTACGGGCTGAGAACCGGGGTAGTTTCCAGCAAGAGCATAATCAGGGAAACGGGCGTAAAGGAAAGATGTTAAAAGGACATTATTTGCATAATTAGAGACATCAAATCTGTCGATGCTCCACACAAAAATGATCGATACACAATCCTGCCAAGTGTACAAAGAGCCAAGAACGATAGCGGTAAGAGGGATCTTCACGCCGCTCACCATTTGGACAACTATGTTTATTAAGTCCTTTCGGGGGTAGTCATGGGGCTTGCCCGAAAGATAGAATTTTGACAACATCACCCAAATATACCCAGCCAAATCGATCTCGGAATCAAAGCCTTTCCATGCCATGGGTTATTCAAACACCTGCTTCCCCCGGGGATTCTCCTTGGCCGCCTCGTAAGCCCTAATAATAACTTTATCTTCAATGAAGTAAAGGTACCTAATCCCTTCAATGTAGGTGAACTTATTGTAAGTAACCATGCAATCCTTTACCACTGGCTCCAGTTCAGCCCTCGAAGCTTTTTCCTTGCTGGAGACTGGCTCCTCGAGAAAAGTATCAAACCCTATAGCTTTCAACCCCAGAATCTCACAAACATCTTCCAGAGTGATAGTTAACTCACCCCGGGAGGCCATAAAAATGTGTGACCTATGGCTCAATCAACAATTGAAGAGCGGTGTTATTTTTGGCGAGGGTAAAATCACCCAGCTAGATGGAGCAAGAAAAACCAATAAGATCCAGTTGGACAAAATACTTAGAGTGGATATATTCAGTTCAATGACCTAACCCCTCGCAAGCGCCAGAGGAAGCTTTAAATTCTACTTTTGAATAAGGAAAAATCCCACGTTCAATGCGAAAGCGGGTGACGATAGCAGTAGGGATGTAGGCAAAGTGTTCAGCATCTTCACCCTCCACCATCAGTACGTTAGGGTTCTCAATCGGCACCAACTCACCCGAGAATCGCTCTGCCATTTGCCAAAAGAGGTCATACTTGGCAAAATATGGAGCACGGTGATAGCGCGCCCACTGGTGTTGGAGCGCTTGAGTTTCAGGGGAAGAAATCCTGGAGGAGTGGGTTTGTTTAACGATGGGTGCCATGAAAGTTTAGAGAAATAGAGTGAAGGGTTAATTTAAAAGAGTGAAGATGGAAAAAAAACTCTCATAAACGTTCAAAACAAGAGAAAGAAAACCCAAAGGTGAATGTTCGAAATAAGGATACCCCATTTTGTAGGGGAAACACAGACCCCAAAAGGTGACTCTTAGAAAAGCGTAATAATGAATATTTTAGCTTGTGTGTTCGTCAAGCACGCGTAGCTGCTGAAGATCAAAGGTTATAATGATGACATTTCAGGGGCTGACGCGAGGATTAGCGGCATGGGATACACGCGCGTACCTTGCCACGTGTCACATACAAAAGTACAAAACACTACCTCATTTAATGCGACATGCTTAGGGTCTTTTCGTCTTGGGGAGCGAAGAGTTTTGGGGGAAATTTGAATAAACCTCTTTGCTTTCCCCAAGGCATTTTCCACAAGTAATTATGAAGCCTAATAGAGAAAGAGATATTGTCTAAGTATGATGATATACTTATTTAACCAATGAGGTGGTTCAAAAAATAGATAAGGGAAAATACTAGAGATCAACAAGTGGTTTCATAAAGATATTTCTTCATGAAATAAATAAATATCTCTACGAAGGGGCAAATGCAGGGGGAGTCCCCACCAAAGAGTGGTTAACTTAGTCAAACAAATTAATTAACCTACGAAGAAGGAGAATGAAGGACACTCCAGCTAGTTACATCGATGATCCTTCACAAAGGTGGCTCAAAGGTCCCACCTCGAAGATTCTTCACAAATATTGATCGAAGAACCTACCTCGAAGATACTTTACAAAGGTGGCTTGAAAGACCCACCTTGAAGATTTTCCAGTGAACCTGGACCGAAGGATTCAACTTGTAGACCAAAGTCACCTGTGTGACAATAGTTTGTAATAATAAATAGAATAATATGTATCGTTTACTTTACCTTATAAATACATGTTGAGTGAGGTTGTTTAGTACCCACGAGGGACTATGGCTGGCAGGATATGGGACAACTAAAATGCTCTATCAAGAAACCTCGCAGGGACATGGTTTGGAGGATTGAGATCAAGGCAACGTTTGGAATATAGTTACCAACCCTCTTGGCACACTTTGTCAAAACTTCATTCAGCACATATGGTCGCTCGAGCCACTACATCTGAGCCACCCTAACTCTTACCTCTTCGAAGCACCTCACTCTTGCACCCCGATTCTAATAGAACTCTTAACTAATAAATAGAATCTAGGTTACTCGAGCTTCCTGTTAGCCGAGCAACTTTAGAACAGATACCATCCTTCCTGACGGATGTGACCGTGCACCTAATAGAGTCACTATTTAACCACTCCTTGATGTCATAATGTTTGGCATTTAGGGACTAAAAAATATAGCACTTAAGTTGGTTTATCCTTAGGATGGCAGGTCTAGTTCACCAAGCCTGACCCTTTAGCCATCCTCAAGTAAGTCCCAAGTTGACGTATCACGCTCCTCATTAATGCCCACAATACTTCCAGCCAATAGAATGACTTCCCGCCAAAACTAGGAGATCCCATGCATTTAATGCACCCAATCAAACCTATCGTAGGCAAGCTTACTCGAGCATCCTTGCCCCATATAAATACACCAGATGAAGAAATTATAAGGAGAGAGCATTCGAACCTAGAATTATTGCCTAAATCCCTCCACACACGAGAGCTATTGTGAGAGCATTAACTCCCCCAAACCCATTTAATACCCTTATCATTAAGCATTAACTGAGCTTGAAGTTCCTGCCTTGCCTTTATTGTGCCTAGAATGCTTTCTCTTTCTCCCTCTAACTATGCTACCTTTTGGTCCCATCCATTCTTTATGACTGTTATGTATCTCTTATGACAATATATCATTTAATACAAGTCTGAATATTGAATCCTTTTGTCTCTTATTCACCTGTGGTCACTGCCAACACTTAATACTAATGGTGTCAATCCCGGTCTTGATAAGGGGTTACGCCTCACTTGATACTAACTGTATTTCAAGAACCCATATCTTACAGTATATATATACACAAGGTAGTTGCGTAGGCATAATATGTTAGAGTCTTCTTTCTATCGTTCAATTCTATAATATATTTTGTATATTTCCCACTGAGAATTCGACTCATTCCCTCATTTTCTTACAGTAGGTTGGGTGCGGTTTCATGTTTTGAGAGCGTTATATTGGTAAATAATCTCTTTTGTTTTATGTTAGTAACTCTGTATGTTTGGACTCCGAGGTGCTCCCCATGGGTCCCTCACATAGTTTGATTTGAAATTGGAATTGCATGCTAATTTAGTGAAATGATAATTAAAATATAACTGGATTAGCAACATTATCAAGGTTTTTTTCATTGCACTTCACGCCTAAAACTCGGGTCAGGCTGAGTTGACTACGAGTAACCCATAAATTCGTGCAAAGGAGTTACCATAAATATGCTTAAAATATATTTTATATTATGTCGATCAATTGGACTTAGTTGGAATTCTGATGAGTTGGGTTTGACCTAATCACGGGAGAACAAATTTTCATTTCTAGTACAATTGAACAATTCATAGATAAGATAATGAGTTGAAATCCTATCAATAAAGCTACATGTGAAATCCGGGTAGTTTATATTGAACTATGGGAACTTGTCTAATGGTTTGACAACTTCTTTGATAGTTCAAAGAGTACTGTAATTAGTACATTCAATAATTTATTAAAAAGGACCATGTGTAAAACTCAAGTTTAGGTGATGACCTGGTTTGTCATGCACAGTAGGGAGCATAGGTTTTTAATCTCGGGGGTTATTAGGATGGAAATGCTTACCTAATTGTTTCTTTGACTGTTATAGGAGACATTTAATCTTATTCGATCGAAATATCTACAAGTTGGGCAATCGATGTGTAAGTAGGTCTCGGGTCATAATTAAGGTCAATCCGCATCCAAGAAAGCTCTTCGATTATGATACCCCTTTTTTGTTTCTACATATAAACCTGATAAGTGGATTATTTAATAATTCAGTGGAGTATCAAATAAGTTGAGTCTGGAAATCAAGGAATAAATAAGAAGTTGGTTAAAATCGTTTAGTGTTGAATTGATTTGACCAAGTGGGTATTGTATGTTTAATGCGTGAAATTGTATCATGTACTATAGAAACTATGCAATTAATAATTAAATTAGAGTTAATTCATAATTATTTAAAGGAATTACTTATGATTAAATAAGAAAATAAAATAAATTACGGGAATGAAATTTGAGATTTTAGAGTATATATTTGGAAGCTAATTTATTTATTTAGTCTTGAGTCCCTAATATAGTCCAGATTCTCAAATAATAATAGGCCTGGACTCTTTTTGAAAACCCAGTTTATCCCAAGCCCATGACGTGTGTGTGTGTGTGTGTGTGTGTATATATTGGTGTAAGGTGGGGTTTTAAGTTGCTTATTAATTATTGAGGGTTAGAGAGGGAAAGGAATAATACTATTCACATTTTTTTTGAAGAGGTGTAGAGGGAGATGGACATATCTCACTCAAAACCTAACGTGTTCATCTCCAAGAGTTCCCACACACATAGTCTTCTTTAGGGTGAATGTATACTGTAAAATTCAAGGCTTTCAGTGACTTATAGAAAGATTTTAGAGGAAAAGAATAGGAAAGCCGATTTATCTTCTTTAAAGTCTATTTTGATCATCCAGGTTACTAACAAGATCAGCTAAGGTATTGTGATACAAAACCCAAGGCTTATGATTTAAACCTATTTTTTTACTTTTGGTTGAAAGATTAATCAATGTTTTTGAGATGAAAAGTTTTTTTTGCAAATTTTGATCCCCATTAATTGGTATTAGAGCCCCGTTTTATATTGATTATGATTTAGAAATGTCCATGTTGTCAACCATGAAACCATAGTTTTGTATGTTATAGGAAAATGTATATTTGTGTGTTAATGGATCCTATGGTGATATATCCATAGTAATTTTCTTCATAGATTCAATTTAGTTGAAATAATTAGTTTTTTTTAATTATAGCATTAATCGATGTATTTGGATGATATTGTGAGGGGATGTAATACTTTTTAAAGTTAGAATCCATGGTTTACATGGGTTAATGGGTTAGACAGAGTTTCATGGAGTTTGGTGAATTTTTGGCCACATTTAGGAGGTTTTTGTATGCATATTCAAATCATGAGATGGAGACGACAAACTAAATAACTTGATCGATTCGGAGCCCCGTAGGATTAATTCGAACTAGCCTTAAATTTATCCGTCCCTAGGGAAGATCAATTAGACCCGAGGTAAAGGTGTGGATTTTTGCTATTTATAAAAGTGGTGATCGTTTAAATAAGCTCTGATACCAATTTGAAAAACGTGTAAATGCGATGGGTGATACCGATTTAAATTAATTCCCAAGTTTCCAAGTAAACCTTATTTAATTAGAGCCTATTTTTAAACCGACTCAATTCAGCCCCTAAACATGCAACTACATGTGTGCGTGCGTCAACCCATAAATAAATCAAGCATGTGACACAAATATTCAGGAAAAATCCCCGAAGGGCAAAACCTTTTTATTTCTAGAACTTTGAAGAATTCATAAGACCATTGACTTACATACAACCTGATAATCATCCACAAGTGTAACGCACGGTGTCTTCGTTAAACCTTCAAAGCAATGGCTAGAAATGTCGTCAGTCGGAATCTCCCGGAAGATTTGAAAAATCTGTAAATGCGGTGTGTGATACCTATTTAATTAATTAGTAAGTTTTCAAGTAAACCTTATTTAATTAGAGTCTATTTTTAAACATGCAACTACATGTTTGCGTGTGTCAACCCATAAATAAATAAAGCATGTGACACAAATATTCAGGAAAAATCCCCAAAGGGAAAAACCATTTTATTTCTAGAACTTTAAAGAATTCATAAGACCATTGACTTACATACAACCTGATAATCTCCCACAAGTGTAACGCACGGTGTCTTCGTCAAACCTTCAAAGCAACGACTAGAAATGTCATCGGCTGGAATCTCCCACAAGAACTCCAGATGGTCAGCATTGAAGAAGAAAACGGCTTCTCCACAAGTGTGAACTTTATAAGGACTCCCTCCACAATAGCATGTAGCTCTACGATTGTAAAGTTCTCCCCACAAAGGTAAACAAAAAAAAAATGTGTTCTTCAACACCAAAACAATTTACCAAAGCATATGGGATTTTTGTGAATTGAAAACAAAAAGGGATTAAACCCTAAAAGAAGAAGTCAAAAGGATTCTGCTATTTCGCATTTTCTGCCTTTCAAAATGCTGGGACTTCTTAATGAAAATGAAACCATTTAATGAGTATTTATATAAAAATGCGTCGCCTCGGTATTAGAGCTCGTTCGAACGAGAAGGGGATGTCGCGCGAACGAGAAACAAATTTCGTTTGAACGACATCTCGCCACTGCAATGTCGTTCAAATGACAGTGCAAAGTCGTTTGAACGACTGTTGCGTCAAAAATTAATATTTTAATGTCCTCTCCAATACTTAGAAAAATACTCATTCTCAAATTTTGACGATAAAGTCCGCTTCAACACTTAGAAAATATTTTGTAAAAATATCCCAAAAACTCTAAGTGGAAAGTTAAGGTATTTAAAACAAAACCTTACCAAAGTAAACTTTGCGGAGTCTTTTTTATGAAGAACCTTGATATTCGGATTCGTCTTTGATGCTTGAATGTTCTTGAATGCTCTTAGATGGTGTAGTGGTATAGGATATACTAAATTGATAAAGAACTTATAAATATATGTCCTTACAAATCTCCCCCTATGTCTATGTCGGTACATACATAAAAACATCTGAATTATCAAAAACCAAAATTGCCTATACAAATCTACCCTCCCATGAATAAATTTGCAAGATCTTAAATTGTTCTTCAAAAAGTCTTCATTAAATCTCAAAGCTTTTCTCATCAGGGTGTGCAACATAATGATCTTCAATATTTGTACCTACACACGTGAGATAAAGCAAAAACCTTCGTGATGCATCGAGTTTAAAATGATATAAGAATAAATCAATCAATCTAACCGAATCGAATCTCCCCCACACTACACCAAAACACGCCATTAGTAACACAATTTTACTGTTACTAAAAATATTAGTAACACAATTTTTCCGTTAGAAAAAAGGCGTGGGGCACGAAGTTAGTAACGGAAAATTTTGTTACTAATAGTAACGGTAAAATTCAGAATTAGTAACGGAAAATTATGTTACTAATAGTAACGGTAAAATTTAGAATTAGTAACGGAAAATTCAGTTGCTCTTAGTAACGGTAAAATTCAGAATTAGTAAAGGTAAAATTATGTTACTAATAGTAACGGTCAATTTCTGGTAGTAATATTAATACATATTTAAAAAAAAATCAAGATCCAATATCCTGATTATTCTTACCACGCTATTTAAATCCTAAGAACATATACAAAAATAGTCTACAAAAACAAGGGCATTATATTCAACATTTACATTTATATAAGCCTCCACTCTTTATTTACAAAATAAACTTAAACCAAACAAATGAAACATCATAATACAATCACCCCGAAAGTTACATTATTTTAACAAAAGCATCCAATATAACATCATAATACAATCATCCCCAAATGAGATATTTTATATTACAACCAATTAAATAAAATATAAAAAAGAAGTCCGTTGTTGTTGACTATCAACTTTCGTTCTATTATCATCGCCATCAACGCCGCAACTCGCAACGCTGGAAACTTGATGAGGATTCAAAAATGACATTCTGTCAAACAAAATAAAATTATCATATTCGTTATAATATCAACATTTAGTCATACAAAATTAATTTAGTACAAAAAATTATCGACCAGTAAAATTAATTGCACTAGTATGTGAACTTATAATATCGCACTTTCGCATCAGCACTTTAAAGTAGGAAATTTCACATATAAACTAGTTGTTAAAGTTGTGCCAATTTCACTGTTTATTGCAATACTCATGATATTACTGACGTAATAATATTACAGTTAACTACTGTAATATGAAAATATGCATATTATTGCTGCAATATGCATATTACAGTGTATAATATTAATAGTCTTCAAAAGAAGATAAACTCAAAAGAAGAAGATAAACCCAAAAGTTCATTTGAATTCTCATAATCAGACTTCTCATTATCATTAACCATTAAGTAACATAATTACTGACCGTGTATGTATTCCAGCCTTGGTTTCTTCTGTCTATAAAAGTAGTTAGCAACTACTTCCAATGTAAATCACATCAAAATCACTTGAAAATTTTGCATCTTCGCTCGACCCATCTACGTGACCCCCTCCGCCCCTTATCCGTCCTGCAATTGTTGTAACACCTGCATTAAAAAAACTAACCATGTTAGCAACTTAAATATATTCTTTATGTGCCACAAGGAAAATATTACCCCCATACTAATATAATCAAGTAGGCTAATCATGCTCCAAAGGGAGAAAGAAAAAATAAGTTAAAGATAGGCACAAGTTGTACTAAGTTTCTATCATAATGACATCCCAACACTGTCCAATCTTATTACTATCCAATCTCGAAAGATAGGCGCAAGTTGTACTAAGTTTCTATCGAAATGCTATGAGAGCATACTTATTACTATCCAATCTTGAAAGAGAAACAAATGTTACCCCCCTCAATTTCATATAAAAATGAAGAATTTGAATTCATCTCATGAAACGACTATGTCAAAGAGAAATGGAAGAAGCTACAGAATAGAACATATGAGCCCATTCCAACAAAGTGAATACATAAAGACAATAACATACAAATTAATATTTGTTTGGTATTTTTTCAATAGATGAAAAATAAAATAAATTGTAAAACATCAAGAACTATGGTTGTCCGCAACGTGAATACTTTTATCTTCGTTCCAAAAATGACACTCAGATAAAATGTTAATAAGGTGATAAACAACCAATCGGAATGAAACTATCATCCCAACACAAACTCATAATAAACCGGTCAGAAAGGCAGTAGCAGCCATGATGATTTGTAAATGTACACAAACAAATCCAAGAAAATTCATCAACAATTTTTTTTGACATAATGTATATACTCCTATTTTTTGGTAATATACTTTCTCAGGATAAAAAGAGTAAGGACAAGACAAATTATGACAAATTATGATAAATCTCATAAGTCCTAATTATATATACCTTGCAAGAAGTATACTAGTAGCTTTAAAATTCAAATCATGATTTAATTTCAATATTATCACCAATGAAAGTGGATATTAGTTTAGTTAATATCAATGGTCAACAATGCTTTAATGATTTAAAAGTGGAACAACTTAAAGAAGAACCCTAGCATATGCATATATAACTTACTAAAATGATGTAATAGAGCGAGATATGATTTATTAAAGTGGTAGATTTAGTACCTAGGGCAGGCAATTTTAGACAGGGAATTATGACATAACATGAAATAGTAAAAAAGTGGCTTGAAATTGGTGTTACATGTCATGTACGTGCCGAATTTTGGATAGACAGTTGACACACGGGATGGACAGTTGACACACCTGAAATTGGTGTTACAATTCCCATTAAGCAAACATGAATTATGTAAATGAACAAAAAATACTCATTTAACGATTTACCTTGAGAACCTTTTGGATTAGGCATGACAGGTGAATACAGTGAAAGAAAGTCATGATTGGGTTTCCTACACGTAGGTCCTGCACAGAGAAATCATCATATTCAACTTTTAAAAAAATCGTTCTGCTTGTTCATATAATAAGTTACCTTCTGTTCTAAAGGGACGGGGTTGGGGCAGCTCCATCAGCACGTGTTGTAGTTGACACAATTTTCTGCTAATAGATATGCAAAGCAGACTTTACAGAATCGGTTTCTTTTCTTGGATAAAAACTAAATTTCCAGAATTTAAGAAATCGGAGAGAATTGAGACGTTATAGACTCAAACTAATGTATATTATTTCATATCTGATGAGAAAATTTTCTGCCTCCGATTCAAAGATCGGAGGCACATTCAAGGAAACAATGCTGGAAAAAGGAAATTCTTTAATGCATAAAAAACAGTGGCATTCTCAGTTGAAGAGATCCTAACTAAAGCAGAGGTGACCCAGGCCGAGGTTGTAGGGGAGTTGATGAAGAACTGTGATGAATAAGTTTCGCTTCAAGCCCTTCTACAATTACTTAACAATAAAATAGCTGTAAAAATGAAAAGAAAACCAAGGCCAATATGGAATCAATCAAGTGACCATCAGCTATATATATTGCGATGAAGTCGAAACCAACCAAGCCTTTGGTATTCGCAGAACATGATTTCAATCTCCCATCCTTATCACGTTTGCATAAACCACCCAATTCAGTCTTCTCTTCCATTTCTCAGCAGTGTCACTGCCAGAGTAATGGGACCACATTTCAAGTTCACCCTTTATGGGTTTATGCCCAAGCTAAACTTTTTTAAGCGTTATAACTAGCATTTGTAACTGAGCACTATCTATATAATAAATCAGTTCATTCATGGAAAGACAAAATATAGCTTTAGTTTGGTAATGAGTCAAAATTGAAATGCCCCGCGTCAAAGACTCCATACTCCTGTTATGAGTTTACACATTGTTGATCTGCAAATTTAGCAATATAAGTGTTAAACTAATAAGCCATCGACAAAGCCCCATTTCTTGACTTTGTGGGCAAAAGAATTCTGGCCAAAAAATGTAACCACTCTCGCTATCTTATTCCTATGATGAGTGCTTCTATTGTAACATTATTTTTGACATATTTTTTACTAATCAACATATATCAGCTGTTTTTCAGAATTCAAGTTTATATTTTTGTGTAAATCTCTAGAATTAATCCATTGTATGGAATGTGAAAGGAATGTGTCATGGATAATAAAGAATTAAATTTCAAATTTCATTTGAGAACATCAACAATGGGAGAGAAGTAAAATGTGTTTCCTCTCAGTATTTAATGTACTATTGACTAAACTTATTTCCATCCCGAAGTCTAATGATTTTGTAGCTACGTATTACATTTGAACTTCCTATATATGTTCATTAACTTACCTGATCAGGAATCCAAGCTCCATGAGTTCCGATAGATTTTAGTAGATCAAAAACCACATACAAGAATGACCTTCGAGGAATCTACAAACAGGAAACTAGAATGTTAACACCAAATTAGACACCCAAAACACATTTAAGCATGCAATTCATAGCTAAAATATAAATATATTTAGATGATAAATAGAGCTTATAAAATGTAACTGATGTTCTCAAAATAATGTTAGGATGTAGGCTATGTTAGTGAACTAAACTAAACTCATTTAAAAAGAGTTACTAAAAAACGTTTGGCAAACTGGGTAAGATTTAGATATAGCAAAAACAAAGTTTGGCAAACTGGGTAAAATTCATCACTATTTTGTAAGAAGTTTTGAATTTAGTAAGTTTTAATTTATCTATTTCTTTATGGCATTTCAACAAACACTCAATATACACATATATGACCAAACAAAATTTAACAAATCAAAACCATTAGAAACAATCTCGAAACTACAAATCACACTGTCAGCTACTCCTCTTTATTCATAATGGACATAAACTTAGATGAAAACAGATGTAGAAAAATACCATCTCCTTGATGCAATTAATAAACAAAGTGCAAAGTGCAAATGTAAAAATTTTAGTATGAAACTTAATAGACGTAGTAAATTTAATAAACAAAGTGCAAATGTGATACTTATGCTGACCAAATTCCAAACTGAAAACAGTGAACAACATATTCAATGTAAAAAGCATAGATCAAATAAGTATTTACCCCAAAATTTGACACTCGATTACAAAAATGGGAAAATAAGGCAAATTTGCAAAACTAATGATACAGTCAGAACAAGAGATGGACCATGTTAATTCCCTTTTTGGAAAGTAAACAGCTCTATAAGTTACCAAACATTACATTTTAGGACTAAACATTTTCTCAAGCATAAAATTGAATATATAATATATTATGACTTTATCTACCATTATTAGAATCAAATGGATTGATGTAAGAGGCACAATACCAAATGAGAAAACCATGTGTATAGATGTATAGTCTCAATAATTTGTTCAAAACACAAGCCCTGTTTATATATATATATATATTAGAAACATGAAGACTGTACAAAGTAATTTATCGTTTTAATATGAAAAATGAAATAACTTATTACGGAATACGACTTGATAAACATTACATAGATAATAGAGAGCTCTAGTAGCATAATTCACCGTGTTTGTAATAGGACTTGATAAACATTGGATGATAAGAGGGACTCCACTGCACCGAGTGACCACTACCGCATTTGATGGATCAACACAAGAATTGTAGATCCCTCCAACTCCAAACTCCACAAGCTTCTCATTGGGTTTTGTTATGAAATCCAGGAAAAGTTCGATAACATTAAGCTGGTGCAAATAGGTATAGTTATATGTATCATATGCAAAGTTCGCCAAATTGGCAACGATTTTCTCCTTTGATTCTTCACTAGATGCATTCTGATACTGAGTCACCAGTCCCTAAAGGTACTGCAACCTAGGAGTTCCACATCTTGATGTACACTCTTCTTATCTCTTACTGTTGGTAAACATTTAGGCTTTAAAATGTGAAGGATTCAAATGTTAGATTTCAATTCTCTCGAGCAATTATTTTGGGGAATGATTTGATGTATTTTTTGTTCAAAGACATTGATGATACGAGAAATCGCACACAGGTAGATCTCGTACCAGCAGATCAAGTGTAAGTGTAGAATAAGTTGATAAAGCAAGTAAATAGATAGAAAACAAGGTATAGAGTGGTTCAGCCCTTAAAATAGGCCTACGTCCACTGTGTTGCTCCGTTCTCATTATATACGATGCACTTTACAATATAAGCCTGCCTAGAGAGGCGTACAAGTATGAGAAATAGGGAGAATACATGGCTGTCGAGGTTCCGGGTGTGCCGGAGGTCAGGCCACGTAGCCCCCAAGTCGTATGTTGAGGTCGTACGGGGAGAGCCGTGCGAGGCTTAAGCAAGCGTTGAAGAGAGTGTTCCAGAGGAGAGGAAATCCATGCCTTATTTCGAGGTGCGGTCCTCTATTTATAAGAGTGATGTGAGGTGTCACGTGCTATGAGCACATGGTCCGTAGTTGGTTGCAGTGGAGAGGGATGCGGCCTATAAGATAGATGATAAGTGCGGCACCATATGCTGAACAGAAGGTGTCGGGCCCTCCAAGGGAGGGGCCGCGGCCTGTGTATGTAACGCGAGTTGGTTAGTGCCGCACCCTGTTGGTTAGGGCCGCGCCCTGTTGGTTAGGGCCGCGCCCTGTTGGTTAGGGCCGCGGCCTATAAGCCCGCCCATGTATGAGTACCTATCCGTGGCGGGGTGCTATATTTGTCATATCAATAAGCCCCCAAGCCGTAGTGCCAATTGGTAGAATGTTGGGGCTGCGGCTGAATTATGTACCAACCGCGGATGCTGAGAGATGTTTCGTGCTTATTGAATTATGTTGCGGCCTGTTTGATCCCAGGCAGCGGTGTTGCATGACGTGCCGCGGCCTGATCAAGGCGACGTTTCATCTTCCGCGTTCCCTTATATAAATGGCTTCTGGCCGTGGACTTCTTTACATTTTCGAAACCTTGAGAGAAAATTCTGTTCCTCCTTGTTCTTGCGTTTTCCGGCGACTTTCGAAAGCGGTGTGTGGCGGTTCCGTGGTGGTTGAAGGCTGAGCACCGCCGGTTTCTTCATTAAAAGGTAACTTTTCCACCCATCAACCTTTTAACAGTTCTTTAACTTCTGCATTCGTAAATATCTCAACCTAGAATCATGTATTCTCCTTCGTATTAGATTTGCCATGCTCTTTTCTGCATAGTTGTTTTGGGATTTGTACTGGGTAATAGGTTTTGAATAGAACATCAATGTTGCAGTTTAGGGTTAAACTTTAGGGCTTCTGAGTTCCCATTGTGTTCTTGAGTGTTCTAGGGTTTTGATCTTCGGATTTACAACTGCTGAAGTAATTACCTGTTTGTGTTTGAGGCCGCGGAGTGAAATAATTTCTTAAATAACTTAGAGCTGCTCAGTCAACATATCCTTCATTGCTTAATAAAAATCGTCTGCGGCATGTAGTAAATAAGGGTTGTAACCAGTATTAAATAAAGGTTGCAGCCTGTAGTGACTCAGTTTTAGATTAGATTCCGCGGCTACGCAGAATTTGTCTTTATCTCAATAACTTTAGTCCGCGGCTACAAACATCCTTTAGGGCTCTAGAACCCAACACTTGGCATGTTTAGCCCATCTTGCTACTCCACTTTAATCAGATTAATAATCCTGCCGCGGCTTCCTAGGAGCTTTTTAGGACCATATTGGCTGCGGCACCTAACTGCGGTCTGCTTTTCAGGTACTGCTGCAGCCATATGAGCTTTGACCCAGACAACTTTCTGAAGGGCTTTTGGGCAAAGCACTTTGGGACTTCTCCTCCTGAACTCTCTTTCGTGCCCCCCTTAAGATCAATAGGGTCTTGCCAATTGAAGGATTGCCCCAACTGCATAACATTAGATTCTGATTCCGCGGACTCTGATTCTAAGCTTGATTCTCAGTCCGTGCCGATGGAGGAAGAAGCCAATTCGAGCAATCATCCACTGGAGGCAGGAGGTACTGCCGCGGAATCTAGAGACCCCCCAGCTGGTACGTCTGGGAGGGCTGAGCGACCCTTAGCTGCTCTTGGCATCCACAGCATCATGACCCAAGATTGGGTCGACCAGGTAGCGGAGTCCTTCGAATTTCCATTAAATTTGATATGCTCAGCTCCTGCCGCGAACCAAAGGCCGTGCGCGGCACTCACTGATGGGATATGCTTTCCACTTCATGCATTTATTTACGGGCTGCGGTTGCCTGTTCCTGTTCCCATCCGTCGACTTTTTCAAACTATGAAACTGGCCCCAGCCCAGTTAGATCCCAACGGCTGGAGAGCTGTTCTTGCCGCGGTCGTTCTTTGGGAGAATTTGTTCAAAAAGGACATTACTCCCGCGGAGTTTTTCCATTTCTACCGCCCGAAAGAGAACTCTGTAAAGTTCGCGGGCTACTACTACCTTTCCATCCGCGGCAGGGATGAGACCCTATATACTGGGAGGCCAACCAGTGTAAAGAACTGGAAAGGGAAGTACTTTTTCCTTTCTGGAGAGGGGTGGGAGTTCCACCCTGAAGAGAATGAGAGGGAGAGGTCTTTTCAAATGCCGCAGCGATGGGGGACCCCATCCAAACTAGGTATCTTTTTAATAGCCGCGTCCCCTATTTATAATTTGCCACTTTTTTATACCAACCCTTGTAATGTCTTCTGCAGTCCTTGACAATTTGCAACTCAACCCGCGGCAGGAGAGGAGAGTTGCCGAGGCCGCGGCTGTTTCTGCTGATAAGAAGAGATTCAGCACTCTAGTGACCTCTGCCACTATATTCAACGCAGGCTTCTTCCCTAATAAGTCGATCCCCCTGAAAATGGCCGTGGAAGGTAACTTTTAATCTGCGGATTACAACTTGATTTTTGAGTTCTTCAAATGCTTGTGCTTAACATTGTTTCTCCCTTTCAGGTGAGGAAGTGGACAGGGAGTTGCTGAACGCACAATTGGCGGAGATGGACGAGGACGCGGTGGTCCTCAATAATACTGCGCGGAGCAGAAAGAGGAAGAGGGCAAAGACAAAGGCCCCCACCGCGGAACCTTTGGGGGAACAAACTACTGAACAAACTACTCCTGCCGCGGAGAAGCCAACCACTGCTCCCGAATCTCAAACATTTGATGACGATATTGGAGCCAATCTGGCTGCGGCAGGATTGATTCCTGATATGTCTGCCCAACAATCCTCACCTCCGCCACCACCAGTTGTGGCCATTAATGCCAACTTGCCACCTCCACAATTTCGTGGAGGAGCTAGACCTGATGGTAGGCCGCGGCCACAACTAAGACAACCTGATCCCAACTCTTCCTGGGATACCACCGCGAAGGCTGCCAGGAGAATGAAGAGAGCCTTAGATGCCGCGGACCTTGACAGATTGGTCGAGGAAGATCAGGACGACCTGGAGGACTGCGGCCTCCACAGCCTTCTGAGGGTACGTACCTGTCGTCATTCTTTCAACTTTTACACCACATGTATTTTTCATATTTCCTCTTTATTTCAGGCCGCGGATGTGATTGTTGTTCAGAAGAGGAAGTACGAGGCCTTGTACAGGCTGAAGGAGATCGAGAAGAGTGCCCATGCCGCGGACTTGCAGGCTGCACGGACCTCTTCATTTGAAGCTGGGAAGATGTCATCTGCCGCGGCTCTTGAGGCAGCAAAGATGGATTTGGAGAGGGCTAACAAAGCCAGGGAGGAGGCAGAGCTCAACTTTAGCCAGGCCGCGGAATCTCTCAAAGCCTCCCAGGCTCAGACCGTGGCCGCTTCCCAGGTCGCTGAAGTGGCCAATAGCAAGCTTGCCCATCTGCAAAAAAACTATGAACTGCTGGAGGCCAACAATGTCGCGGCCATACAGAAGATGCAGGCGGACCATAAAGACGCCCTTCAAATGGCCATTGACCAAACTGTGGAGTCCTTCAAAAACTCCAAGGAATTCTTCCTTATAAATAACAGGGCCTACCTCCGCGGCTTCCAGGAGCTGCGGCAGAGGGTTATCAAGAATTTCCCTGAGGCCAAGGAGATTGTCCTTGGCTGGAAGCTAAGTGATGCAGAACACCAGGACTGCATTGCTGAGCTTAAGGCTGCAGCTGAGGAAAGAGCCAGGTTGAGAGCCGAAGCTGAGGCGGAGGCCGCGGCAGATGATGAAGAGACTGAGACGGCCGGGGAAGGTGATGAGGTTGATGACAACGACGACGCAGCATCTTGAACTTGTAATCTTTCATCATTCATAGGGCTGCGTCCCTTTTGTCATTTTATCTTTGTTGTGGCTGCGGCCCAGTTTTGTAAACATTATAATGTTAAGGCTGCGGCCATATATTCCGCTTTATATAAAGTTTATTTGTTGCATCTCTTTGCCCACTTTCCTTCTCATGCCTTGATGAATGGTTGAATGTACTTACTTTCCACTTTGCAAATTGAACTTACTCATAGGACTAATAATAGCCGTGGCAACATAGCATAATAAATTAGCAATTTGCCTTTGAATGAACTTGCATGAACTAATAGTGATGGCCGCGGCAGCCTAGCATAATAAATTTGCAGTTTGCCTTTGAATGAACTTGCATGAACTAATAGTGATGGCCGCGGCAGCCTAGCATAATAAATTTGCAGTTTGCCTTGAATGAACTTGCATGAACTAATAGTGATGGCCGCGGCAGCCTAGCATAATAAATTTGCAGTTTGCCTTTGAATGAACCTGGTCGAACTAATATTAATAGCTGCGGCCCCAACTCTTTGTTGAAACAAGGATTAGATACATGCCGCGGTGCTTTAGTCGCCAGTATGATGACTTGCTTATGATGCAGAGTGTGCCGCGGCTTCATGGCATGGATTCTGAAATCTTGACATCTTTAAAATGCTTCTATAACTGCCGCGGTATTATGACAAATTTCTTCAATAACCGCTTACTGAACCGCCAGTCCAATAATTGATGACCATAGCCATATCGACATGGAGGGGCTTTTGAATATTAAACCCTTTGGACACAAGGCTGCAGCACCACTTTATGTGTGTATTCTTCGTGAAGTCCGCGGCCTGTTGGGACAATTTCATGCTGTAGATGATCGCCTAGGCCGCGGTGCCAATGAAGTATGGCTTTAGGGCTGCGGATTCTCTTCTAGTCTTGTAAGAGTGCCTCAGATGTCTTCAGCCATATTGATGGGCTGCAGCAATTTTCCAGGCTCCATTTTCCAGGCTGGGTTATGTTTTCAAGCCACCCACAGCTAATATACGGGATACTATCAAGCCTCCCCAGGCTGGGCTATGTTATTAAGCCGCCCACAGCTAATATATGAGACACTATCAAGCCTCTCCAGGCTGGGCTATGTTATTAAGCCGCCCACAGCTAATGTATGAGACACTATCAAGCCTCTCCAGGCTGGGCTATGTTATTAAGCCGCCCACAGCTAATATATATGAGACACTATCAAGCCTCTCCAGGCTGGGTTATGTTATGAAGCCACCCACAGCTAATGCGTGAGACACTATCAAGCCTCTCCAGGCTGGGTTATGTTATGAAGCCACCCACAGCTAATGCGTGAGACACTATCAAGCCTCTCCAGGCTGGGTTATGTTATGAAGCCACCCACAGCTAATGTGTGAGACATTATCAAGCCTCTCCAGGCTGGGTTATGTTATGAAGCCACCCACAGCTAATGTGTGAGACATTATCAAGCCTCTCCCGGCTGGGCTATGTTATTAAGCCGCCTACAGCTACTGATATACACAAAGCCCTCCATAGCCAGAGATTATAAGCCTCCCGGCTTGATGACGCGTCCCAAGAGATGAGAACAGGCATTGTAAGCCCCCGTGGCTAATAAAAGCTCCTTGAATCCCCGGACGCTTTCATGATTGTAATCATCATATGATAAGATACAGTTGCACATCGTGAGGGGAACTTTTGAGCTAATTAAGACCGCAATCCCTCCATAGGTGCATCCCAAAATAGTAATAATCTTCCAAGATAATGTGTTATTCTTCCCTTGGAATCTGTTTAAGACAAAAGGTCTTCTTGTGAGATGACAAATTATGAAAACAAGAGAGGAATGAGATATGGCAAAATTTGCTAATCCATATATTTATATATGTATGTTTCAGCTGATGGCTTTGCTAATAAAACATAAAATCTTGAAGATAAAGGCTGTAATGAGCTTCCTCAAACATAAACAGAAAGATCTGAAAAACAGAAAAACCAAGGGAGAGATGTGGCTTGCGGCCTATGTTAGGTCTGGCTGCAGCCTTTAATCATTCTTGAGGAACCTCCTCAGCATCCCTTGCCCAATTAGTCTTTCGATCTCATCCTTCAGAGCGTAGCACTGCTCCGTTTCGTGGCCATGGTCCTGATGGAATTGGCACTGAGCGGCTTTGCTTCTCTTGTGGGGCGGAGTTTTCAGCTTTTCTGGCCACCTCAAAAGTTGATCTTCCTTGATGTACTCAAGTATCACTTCAATCGGGTAGGCCAGCGGGGTGTAGGGCCCTGACTTCTTCTCTGCCTTCCTCTTTTGGCCGCTGATTGCCTCTACAGCTGCATCCTTTGAAGATGCTGCGGTCGTCAAGCACGCGGGTGCTGCTGAGATGAGTGCCGCGCCCGTATTGGGTGAGGCCGCGGCTTCTAGCATGAGTACCCTCTGAGTTATGTAGTTGACCTGGGTCTGGAGCGAGGCATGGCTGTCATACAGATGGTTGAGATGGCTGTACAGCTGCACAATTTCGTCTTTGACTTCTGTGCTTTGACTGGACTCTCCTTCCATCCTCTGCTTTTGTTAGTCTTTTACAAAATATATATATAATCTGAGACAAAACTAACAGCAGTAAGTAATCTCACAAATAGTGGAGTAACCAAGTAGAAAAATGGGGATGCAGCGTTTGCACTGTCACATGGGCTTACTGCCGCGGCCGCGGCCAATAAGGCACATAAGTGCACTGCCGCGGCCTTGTATGATATACACCAAGGTTGAGCTAGAGACCACCTGAGTCCATCCCCTGATGTTTTGAAGCTTCTGTATTACAACTAACCCAGTAGAGGTCGCGGTATGTAAGGTAGTTGAACTACCACACCGCGTCCCTACCTAGGCAGTGAAGGCACAATCCCAAAATTGAAGCCCGGGAACTGAGTTTTTCTCCCAAAACTTGTGGAGAGCATACCTACTAGGGTCTATCCATGAGGACATAACCTCCCGATGCACAAAGTGGCACAGCTTGAACGATAAACCCTAGATCACAGGCCATGTACAATAAAACAGGAATAGGTACAATCCTTCCCTAATCGTTCATCTTTTTGGGGTTAAAACCCATCGTGCTTTTCAGCACCATCTAGGTGGAACGATATCATCGGGGAATGCAAAACAGATTTAAAGTTATGAAACAGAGGTCCAAGAGTAGGTCTGGACTTGGGAAATAACCATCAAAGGGGTGAATATGAAGCAGAGCTCAACTAACCAAAATTCACACATGAGATTCTGATCCAAAAGATCCCCATGTGTAATATAAGGTGTTTATGAACTCAAAATGTAGAGAAACAAGATTGAAATATCTCGTTCCCACAGACGGCGCCAAACTGATGATACGAGAAATCGCACACAGGTAGATCTCGTACCAGCAGATCAAGTGTAAGTGTAGAATAAGTTGATAAAGCAAGTAAATAGATAGAAAACAAGGTATAGAGTGGTTCAGCCCTTAAAATAGGCCTACGTCCACTGTGTTGCTCCGTTCTCATTATATACGATGCACTTTACAATATAAGCCTGCCTAGAGAGGCGTACAAGTATGAGAAATAGGGAGAATACATGGCTGTCGAGGTTCCGGGTGTGCCGGAGGTCAGGCCACGTAGCCCCCAAGTCGTATGTTGAGGTCGTACGGGGAGAGCCGTGCGAGGCTTAAGCAAGCGTTGAAGAGAGTGTTCCAGAGGAGAGGAAATCCATGCCTTATTTCGAGGTGCGGTCCTCTATTTATAAGAGTGATGTGAGGTGTCACGTGCTATGAGCACATGGTCCGTAGTTGGTTGCAGTGGAGAGGGATGCGGCCTATAAGATAGATGATAAGTGCGGCACCATATGCTGAACAGAAGGTGTCGGGCCCTCCAAGGGAGGGGCCGCGGCCTGTGTATGTAACGCGAGTTGGTTAGTGCCGCACCCTGTTGGTTAGGGCCGCGCCCTGTTGGTTAGGGCCGCGCCCTGTTGGTTAGGGCCGCGGCCTATAAGCCCGCCCATGTATGAGTACCTATCCGTGGCGGGGTGCTATATTTGTCATATCAGACATCTTGAGATAACATAAATAAAGATCGTATATTTTACATTCTAATCATCTTAGATTATACAACCTGAATGAGCATAAAACACCATTGGACAAGAGACATAAATAAACCAGACAATACCATATTCGAAACACAAGCATTATGAATTGAGTACATTATGTCAAGTGTACAAAAATCTAATATTTAAACAGGAACAAATGAACAATTATAGATCATATCCTCATAATGTCCTACAAATGAACAATTATAGATCATATCCTCATAATGTCCTTCATAAAGTTAATCAAAATTCAATTAATAAATAAATATCCAGGATGATTTTAAAAACTCAAGGAGATCCAAACATGCTGCGGCCTTTTGCATCATAAAAGTATTCTACTCTAACTAACTCAAACTGCACCACAAACATGAATAAGTAATGGAAACTCAACTAGCATATTACAAACAACTTTCTAATATAGAAATTTGAAGAGAGGCCCTTACCAAGTTCATATCAGGATACTAGGTATGTATATAACCTTGATTATTATCAAAGTGCACTTATAATGATTAAAATCAACAATGATTGAGGAAAACAGTAGCAAACTAGAGTCCAACGCATCTTGCCAAGGAGGGAAATCTAAGATTATCATTTTTATTTTTATTTTCATAAATAAATAGTAAATAAGACGAAAACAAAAATGGGGTAATGAATGGGTCACCTGAACACTGTCAGCTAAGATAGAGAGAGTTGAAAAATGACAGCCTAATTAGTATTCATTTAATTCCAGCCTAGTTAGTATTCATTTGAACTCACACCGAGTCAGGTGACTTACTCCCAAATCCTTGGTTATACTAGTGTTTGGTTGGTTTAATAATCTAGTTGACAAACAACCTAAGGCCTGATTTGACCTTTGTATTTAGTATGGTGAGTTTATGCATGCACCTCGCTCGGGTCATATGGGCATTGCTTATTACTCCCTCCGTCCCAATCAGTGGTAAAAAATAGCACTTGTTGAGTATTGTGGAATTTGGTTGGATGACTATGTCCAGAAAAGAAAAGTTCAGTCTTAATTTGGAACAATCCAAAATAGAATACTAGAGTCTTAATTTGGGAGGGAGGGAGTGGAGTATTCTAAGATATCTCAAGTCATGGAGCATGTTCCACTAGTGCAGATTATGTCGGCTCCAAAATGGATAGGCATTCCACCTCTTGAAATAGTTATTTCTAAATCACAACTAAAGGGGTTGATGTATTAGCCCGGAATATCGTTACATACCAGAGAAATGACACTGATAGCAATATTTGTTTCAAAGCGGATGAATTAATTCCTTCGCCTCCATGCGGGATTAATATCACGGTTCCTGTTCGAAGATCAGTTCTTGAAGAATTTAGGAATAATTCAAGTATGATTAAAAGGGATTTATTGAACCAGGGGTTCGACGTGGAGTATAACATAGACAATATAATTTGTTTAACATGTCAATTGGATGGACAGTGTTGGAATATCTCAAATTGTGCAAGGACTCCAAGCTTAGGTGTGTTCTCCTATGTTTTTTATCTGCTGTATATTTTTAATCGTCGGCATAAATTAGTTAGAAGCTTCATAATGAGCATATAGAATCATAGATCATAATGAACGTAAATAAAATTAATTCGATATAAAACAACTAATTACAGTTGACAATATCAACATATGGTTACAGTCCCCTCTTATTGTAATTTGGGGGTCATGTTAGTATTCATTTAATTGTGAACTTTTCCAGCACTTAAAACTATTAGTGTTTAATTTCAAATATAAAATCTAATAATTTGTGCTTAAAGGGTTGAATCGCAATATGAAAACTTGCAGACCGATATCCCAAAACTATATATGTGAAATTTCCAAAAAAATAAAATAAATAAACACCAAAAGTAAACCATTTAGATCAAAATTCGTTAGGAGAGCCATGATCCACCACATGCTGACTCAAAAGATGGAAGCAAAACTATCTATGCTGATGCATCTAGGCAACTGTTTTTCAGATCAACAAAATAAAAGTGCTAAGTATTCATTTAGAAACACACGCACATTATCACCATCACACAAAATTAGCAAGTATTAGACAATGGCAATCGCAAGACCATGACCAATCATAACACCAATATGACCGATAAGATCAAGATTTTAATGTTCACTTAGATCATCAATATCAAAACTCAATCACAACTGAAGGACTTGACCATGAATGCACTCCAATTAACTAACATCGAGGTATGTCACGAACTCATGACTCAACTATTGAATTGTAAAAATGAGACTTGAGTTAGGAATAACTCATGCGAAAAACTCATGTGAATCAGAAGATTCATTGTGAACACCGGTTTGTTTAGAATCTCCCCACCACCTGCCATGTAGTTTATAACGTAAGATTCCATATTTACCCATGGTATGATGTTGGCGAGATCCATCAAGTGGCATGATGAGGAACTTATATAAAAATCTAACTTCAGTAAGCGTTATCATTTCAAATATGGACCAACTAGTAAAAGAATCACAACTAGGTACCTTGCAAACGTATCCTTTCAAACTTATCCATTCAGCGTTGGACTTTCTTTCTTAAAACTAATAAGCCATAATCATATATGTGTACATGCTATATATATATATATATATATATATATATATATATATATACTAGGATGTACCCGTGCCGATGGCACGGTGATAAATAGGTTCCCGTGATATTCTTTAGGGTTTTTTACCAATTAATCCCGTTTACTAAGTATATAGCTCAATAGGTCCAAACATTTTTTTTGCTCCATCAGGTCCCGTGAAAAAGGATCCCCTATTTTTTACCCGTGATAAATTTGTCTCATGTAAATAGGACCTATTACGAAATGTCTCATGTAAATAGGAGTTAATAGGAAGATCCCCTATGTTTTACCCGTGCCAGCAACACGACGGTAAATTTATTCCCTTTATAAATTTGTTCCCCAAATATTTTGTATTTTAAACGTGTCACCAATAGTGAAAATATAAAGATTTTTGATGATCCCATGTTACACTTACTCCTCATGGGAAGTTGACATCATTTAGACTAATGATTTTAAACATGACAAATATTTTCATGATTTATTATTGATTAGATTTTTTAATTTCAATCGTTACAGAGTAGTTAATAATTTTATATACAAAAGAAAAATCTTCACATTTATTTTCAAAATGGACCATAATGTTTAATCCAAAACGTGTAATTTTGTAAATTCATAAATTTAAGCCCCAAAAATAGAAACTTGCCAAACACCACAAAAACAAATTAATTGTTAACTTGGATTAAATATAAACAATGATGTAAACATCGAAACACCTAAATGTCAAAGAATGAACTGAAGTATATAATGACATTTATCCCTTAAACTTTTTTTAGAAGTAATGCAAAAATTAATTTTTCTCATAATAAATTTTTTTTATTATACCCATCAAAATGGAATGTAATGAAATGTGATATTTTTAAAAACTTATAAAATCTCTCATATGTGTAACTTAAGAATAATATTAAACAAATCAATAAAAATAGTTATGAAAAGGTCTGTCATGAATTTTTGAAACATCTTATATACAATGTAAAATTAGGCATTCAAATGTATAATTTTAAGAAATGGGTAGTTGTACTTGTTTGGACCCAATTTTAAAAATTAAACCAAAAGTCATTGTTTATTCTATTTAATAAAAATTATTGTTTTGCGAAGCCCAAAAATATATTAATTTGCAGAGCTCTATAAAAGTAAAATTTTACCAAACTTCATTTAAATATCGATTTTTAACTCCACGCATATTTATATTTTCTTCCATTACCAAACAAAAGTGACTTATTTCAAATACCAAATCACCACATGTTATGTCGGATTATATATATATATATATATATATATATATATATATATATATATATAAATTTAATCATGACGATTTTGCATTCATGAAATATTAAAATATTCAACATCTCCCCGCATATTTATTTTGATTCAATTTTCCTACAAAAATACAATATTTTAAATACCAAACCAGCTTGCTTAATGTCAATTTTGTTACTAAATGATGCTTATTAAAAAAAAATTATTCATAACATGTTTGATGGCATCTGCAGAAATAATGTGCATATAACCAAATAAATTATCTCTATCACTCCATATCTAGGTCCATACTTCTGATGGTGTATAAAAATGTCCGCGTCATTGGCACGGTAATAATATTGTTCTTGTTCATGCTCAACGTATATTTCAATTTAATAGAAGAGTGAAAAAAATATTTGGGTAGAGGACATGTTTTAGAGAGTAAAATACTTTACCATGAATGTTAATTTCAAATTTCAAAACCATAAATCGAAATATATATTGATTAATAATGACATAAAAATTATAATTTTTAAAATTTATTAATTTAACAATGATGAGTCATTATTAATTTAACAATTGTTAAATATTAACAATAATACCTCACTCTTCACATGAATCATGCACATTTTATATGCTATTAACCAAAAATGCTACTTAACCGAATTTTTGACATAATTTTTGCCGACATAATGGCGTGTCGGCTTGATATTGGTTGGTTTATGGGGTCTACAATAGAAAACCGACACATCACTATGTTGATAAAAATTATGTCAAAAATTTGGGTCCAATAAAACTAGTCATCAATCTTACACCTCCTGCATTTCTGTCTAGACAACTCAATCATAAAGTACCACAACAAATCTGCACAGAGCCAAACTCATTTTGACGCTCCAGCTCATCCCCAACCCTTTTGTCCTAACCTTTTTGTACATCTCTTAGCTACTCCATTTTCCCCTCACGCTACCTGTTACAGAGGTAGTAAACTCAGTTCTTATCCCAAAATTATTTCCATAATATAGCCACTTCATAATCATCCACGATAAATAAATTTTGCATACCCAGAAATTTCAAGCAGTCAAACACATCCAATAAGCTCAAAATGTTACAAACAAATTGAAGAATTAGAATGAGAACAAAAGGGATAGAAATATTGCATACCCAATAATAGGATTAAAAATACTGAAAATGATGCAAAATTTTAAAAGAAACAAAAGGAAAGGAGAACATACCCGAAAATGGGTATCTTGCTTTTCTCTGCCCCTAAATTATACAGGGTTCTTAAAGGAACAAAATGAGAACATACCTGAAAATTAAATAAATGGATATCTTGCCTTTTTCTACCCACAAACTATGACCAAGACAATGGATATCTCTCTAGATTGGCACATACCGTGGAGATATCTTTCTTTGAAACTTGTGCTCTACTGAACCCCCATTTATCAGCTTTAGAACATAGAAAACCGAACATGTAAACACACACAAATCTAAGATTTTGAAAAAAATAAAAAAGAAGACAAATTTAGGAAACTGGTGACAAAACTGAAACTCAAACTCAAAGCTATCTATCAAATATTGAACTTCCCTTTCAGAGGTTGATGAGAGAGATTGCTCTGGATTTCCCCTAAACATAAAAGAGAGAGAATCAAAATTTTGGAATGAAAAAAAAATCATCAGAAATTAACTTTCCGTGATTTCAGCACAAATTTGAACAAACTCAAAATTAAAACCCCTGTAACGTGTGTAAACTAAAAGGTAAACCCCAAAACTCAAACCAGCAATAGTTACAAAAATGAACAAAAATTATCCATAAAATGCAAGATCTACACAAAAAGCTTTAGGTACGACCACCAGAACTAAGAAAACAGGAGGAGTGAAGAAACCCCATTGTTAATAGCACTGAGATTCCGTTTCAGAGGTTGATGAAAGAGATTTCTCTGGATTGCCCCTAAACATAAGAGCAGACTGCTCTTTATTGCCGTGATTTCAGCATAAAACTCCTGTGCCGTGTGCAAACCCATGTACCGTGTGCAAACCCCAAAACAAATGGCAGACCCTTATACCGTGTGCAAACCAAAAGGCAAACCCCAAAACTAAAACCAGTAATAGATACAAAAATGAACGACAAACGAACAAAAATTCATGCTTGAGGTGATACCTGTAAGAGTGTGCGAGAGAGGGAGGTAACAGGATTGAGAGGACACGGTGAGAAGAGAGATTGATGAGGGGTCCATTGTTGAGAGAGAGAGTCACCGAGAGAAGAGAGATGAGCAGGTCGTTCTCGAGGTTATAAATTGAGAGGCTCGAGGCTTTTAGTTGGCAGGGTATGGGATTGGATTAAGTTGTGTACTTCGGTTGTCTACTTCAGCCACACTATTTCTGAAAAAGCTCCATATCCAAAGGTTTTTAAAGCCCCATATCCAAAGGGCCAAAAAACTCAAAGGGTTTAAAATTTGTGTAAAACACTCCCATCCTTATAAAGTGTTTGGAGGAATCTAAGCCATTGAATACAAATCCTTAAGATTTCATTCTAAATATTTCATCGTAACCGTAAGTTGATAAAGACCAAACTCATCAACTTTCGATCTCAGCCGTTAGTTGGCCTAGACAAAAAACCCCTCCTCCTTTATTATATATATATATATATATATATATATATATATATATATATATATATATATATATATAGAGAGAGAGAGAGAGAGAGAGAAGGAGAGGGAGAGGGAGCTTACTCTTCCACCATCTCCATAAGGCCCGAACAAAGTAGACAACTCATCACCACACGCCAATGCTGGAACATTCCTCGCAATCAAATATCTGTTCCAAACACACAAGAATTCGAAACATTATAAAACATTAAACTTTGAGTCACTAATTACTTATAAAATTTTCAAGTTCTCATGATATTACAAGAATATTCCTCAATCATTGAACCTTTTGTTGCCTCACACACACAGAACAAAAGTGTCATTAGGTGTTTCTTCAGCAATGCGTCATAAACACCTGTAAAAACAAAGCAAACTTGTAAGAAAAAAAAATAGAAAGGATTTCAAACGCATAATATATTCATGAGATAAATGAAATCTATTCGGTTCCCTTTGTCCATCCAATCAATCACTTTCCGTGATTTGGCATAAGCTTCTTGATCTTCATCTATGTTTATAATTTCAATACAAAAAGTTATTAAACAACTTAAATTCAAATTTTGAAGGTAAATTATAATTTATAAATTACAAGAAAACACTTACTTAGGGCAAGAATTGAAATAATTTTCAGGAAAAAGTATACATTTAATGTAACTAATATTGAATATACCAATGCCTAGTAGGTTCCTTGTCTAGTTAAGGTGAAACTACAAATGCAATGAAATAAAACCTCTTCAAAAACTACATATGTAATGAAATCAAACAAAATAGATAATAAATGAGAATTATAATAATGAATAAAAAAATAAAAGGAATGGTTCTAATTTATTTTTTTAATGAGATAGAAAATTTAACATTTTTCATTCAAGAAGATCAATTAAGCGACAAAAACAAAATAGACCCCTAATAAAAGTGGAATAATTCTTTATTTATCTTTCCAATTGATTTTAAGGGGAAATTGTTGGAAAATTCAGAAATCCCCAAATCATTAAACCCACGATTCTGAGAAATCGTATTTCTTGTAAATCAGTGTGTGTGTGTGTGTGTGTGTGTATACATAATCTGAAAATCTACATCTATAAATCATTTAATTAAATCCAAGCCATATAACCAAAAGTAATTGTTCGTACGACAACAAACTCCAAATAATCGAAACCTAAATCGCAAAACCAATCAAAACATATAGTTCAAAATAACAAGCACTCAAAAAATAAGATAATTCCCAAAACCATAAATGCAACAGAACTTAGTTAAAACCATTTTTTTTTAATTAAACTCTGAGTTGGAGATGCCATAAATTATGAGGAATAATTAGTAGAACGCACCTGATGCTGTTTGAGAAACCTTAGGTTGCGATGGGGTTTGAGAAACCATAGGTTGCAATGAGGTTTGAGAAAACTTAGGTTCCGATGAGTTTGACAGCCAAACCGATTTGGAGAAGAAGGTTTGGAGTTGGACGACGATGATTGAAACTTCATAGGGTTTGAATCCTTCTTCTTTTCGTTTGGGTGGGGAGGAATATTTGGAGAGTTTTTTTTAGTGTGGGTGATAGTCGGGGCATATGTTTGGGATGGAGGTAAATTTACGCCTTTTTTATTATTTTAAGTCACTTTTAAAATATTAATAGTAACACTTATACAAGATTAGTAACGGTAATTTATTGTGAGAAATAGTAATGGTAAAAGAGTGTTAGTAATAAAAAAAATAGTGTGTTACTAAATTAGTGTTTTGGTGTAGTGCCATAACATAATAGTTCTTTCTCCCCCTTTTTATGATTTCCCCAAATAGACAGATAAGAGGAAAAAATCAAAACATGGAGTGTCACGATAAAATGCATAGCAAACATGAATCAAACTTACGCGCATGCAAAGGAGTATCTCAAAAACTTCCCAAACTATTTTTGGATTTTTCAATTTTTCATACAAAAATAAGATACTGAAAACCACACCATGGATTTAAACTAAAACAACCAAGTCATGAATATGGAATGTATGGGTGTGAACACGTTCGATAGGTAAATAAACTTAATAAATCATATGTGCACGATGCATACGTGTACTCTTAACGAATGAACATCAAAATTATCCTTAGGTCTAAAAAAATGTTGAATTTAGATGACATCGTCTTATGAAAATCAACAAATCAAAGTCAAATTGATTTTCACACCAATAACATCCAAAACTAATTAATGCTTTTTCAAGACTTTCAAGGACGTGCAAACCCGTTTAAATTATCCAATCAATCTCCCTCAGATTTATATTTTGATAGAGGTGTATAAACAAAATTCTCAAACTTTGGAGAATTGGTGCAAAAATCTAATTGTCCCATAATTGGCATGAATTTATTTTTATTGTCTTTAAATTTTTTCGGGCTCTTTTAAACCTCTTCGGACCCCGAATAATAAAATTCCTCAATTTTTTTAGGTCCAATTAAACGGTGGCTTAATCGTAAATAATAGATGAGTACCTTTCGTAGCCCTTCACCGTTAATAAAAAAACACCTAAACTCATAAACGACTCTTATATGCACAACTTTCTTGTCAAGTTTTATTGCGCTTTGTTCGTTTTAAGGACAGGATTGAAGTGAAAACACCCAACTAACATGTGATAAGACAAGCACAATAATCAAACAAATCCATGTACGTGTGCAATAAAGGAAATCATGAGTCAATCATGTAGGAAGTAACACGTAATTACATCTCAATGACTCCAAACATTATAAAGCACAAGGATGAATTGACATATTGTCTCAAAACACTATCAAATAGTCACATGGATAAATGAAATGAAATTTGTGACTCAGCTATCTTAAATGCTCATCCATAAAAGGTGTAAGAAAAATACAAAACTCTTTTCGTATTTTTCAAAAATTTTATCAAAATAAAATCTTTTTGTATTTTTCAAAATTTTTCAAAAGTAAAATTTATAAAAAAAAATGATACATATCAACACACTAGAAAATATATATCATGAGACCAAAACTAGTGTATGACAAACATGCAAACACAATCATCTATATGATATGGCAAGAGAAGAATCATGTGCAAGCAAGTGAGAATCAACTTGTCTAAAATCTTGTGCCTCTAAAAGTGATTTCCTAACCCAAATAGATGTGAAACGTCATGTGGGGGATTTAGGAACCAAGGTAACACTAGACGTAAAATTCCTAGGACTTTTTCCAAGATTAAAATAAAAACGCCTAAGGTGACCTTTCGTACCACAATATGAACATGTGTAAACGGGTGGAACGACACCTATGGGTTGACCTTTTCTAATGTTGTTGGGAACGGTTGACCCTCTAAAACAAATAATGGTTTTGGCTTTAGCACTAAAAGAAGGAGAACAAGATGAGCCATTATCAGCACTATCAAACCTACTTGAATCGTTTACATCATTTTTCAACTTCAAAATATTTTATTCATGCAAAGAATTAAACTCTTCCAATTTAAGGGACTCCTTCTTCAAATTTTCAATTAAACTTAACAGTTTATCTCGCTCCCCCTCAATTAAAGAAAACTTTTCCCTAAGAGTCTCTTCACGTGCCACAAACTCATTAATTAAAATATTTTTGTCATCTTTGGCACAAACACAAACCATCGAATTTTTAAGGTCCTATAATTCTTTTTTCTAAAAATAGGACACTATCATCACTTTCCTTCTTGGACAATTTTAAAGAAACAAAGTCATGGTCCAAGGAAACAAGTTTCTCACGATAAAAAACTCTTTGATTTTGAGCCATTTGCAAAATATCCATTGCGGATTTAAAACGAGAATTTTCTTTTTCCAAAAAATCAATTCTTTCAGCAAACGTCAAATTCAAACTATTTATATTATCAAAACTATGACTCCTGTCATCAAAGGGGGGGCATCCGATTACATAAGTGCTTCATTGGAAAAATTACGATTTTTCACAAAATTGATTTTTCAAAAATAATCAATACCACACATCTACTCAACTCAACAAAGCCTTTTCCCAATTATTTGGGGTCGGCTACATGAATCCTATTTTTCCATTCCATTATGTCTAGTGCAATATCTTCGATTAAACCACATGATATCATGTCTTTTTTATAATATCCCACCAAGTTAATTTAGTCCTACCTCTACCCCTTGGGTTACTATCAATACTAACTAAATCACTCTTCCTTACAGGAGTATCCATTGGTCTACGCTTGACGTGTCCAAACCATCTAAGTCGATTTTCTCTCAATTTATCTAATACAGGAGATACTTTTACCGTTTCACGAATTTGTTCATTTTTAATTTTATCCTTTCGAGTTTTACCACAAATCCATCTTAGCATTCGCATTTCCGCCACACTCATTTTCTGCACATTTTGTTTCTTGGTTGCCCAACACTCTGTCCCATATAACATGGTGGGTCTAAGTGCCGTCCTATAAAATTTTCCTTTTAACTTCAAAGGTATACGCCTATCACACAGAACACCGGTCGAACTTCCCCACTTAACCCAGCTTGCTCTAATCCTATGCGTAACATCATCACTAATATCTCCATCTTTTTGTATAATCGATCCTAAATAACGAAAATGATCATTTCTAGGTATTTCTTGACCCTCCAATTTCACCACATCTCCATTTGTCCTCTTATTACTACTAAAATTACACTCCACATATTCTGTTTTAATTATGCTTATTTTAAATCCTCTTGTTTCTAAAGTTTCTCTCCATAATTCTAACCTAGCATTTATCCCCATCTTAGTCTCATAGACTAAAACAATATCATCTGCAAATAGCATACACCATGGCACCTCATCTTGTATTTGTCCAGTCAACTCATCCATAACAAGAGCAAAGAGATAAGAACTTAACGCTGAACCTTGGTGTTGCCCTACCGTAATTGAAAATTCACTACTTTCTCCAACTGACGTTCTTACTGTAGTCATCGCACCATCATGCATATCCTTGATCACATCAATATGTCTACAAGTCACTCCTCTTTTATATAGAACCCACCATATTATATCTCTGGGTATCCTATCATACGCCTTCTCCAAATCTATAAAAATCATATGAAGATCCTTCTTTTTCTCTCTATACCTCTCCATTAATCTCCTCAATAAATATATTCCTTCTATTGTTGACCTCCAAGGCATAAACCTAAATTGATTCTCAGATACTGTTGTCTTCAATCTCAGTCTATATTCAATCACTCTCTCCCAAAGTTTCATTGTATGACTCATTAACTTAATACCACGATAATTTGAACAACTTTCTATGTCCTCTTTATTTTTATAAATAGGTACTAAAATACTTTTTCTCCATTCATCGGGCATCCTATTACTCATTAAAATTCTATTAAATAATTTTGTAAGCCATGATACTCCATCCTCCCCTAAGCACTTCCAAACCTCAATAGGGATACCATCTGGTCCTAAAGCCTTCCCTGTTTTCATCTTTTTTAGAGCAATCCTGACCTCTGTTGTCCTAATTCTACGAAAAAATATATCTTCTCGAGTCTCCCTAAGTTCCTCTATATCTAATCTACTCCCATTATCTCCATTTAATAACCTCTCAAAGTAGTTTTTCCATCTTTCCATAATTTCATCATCTTTGACTAGGACTCTCGAATCATGACTTTTGATGCACTTAACGTTATTAAAATCTTTTGTTTTCCTATCCCTAAGTTTAGCAAGCTTATAAATACTTTTTCCCCTTCTTGTGTTCCTAATTTTGTATAAAGATCATCATATGCTTTTAACATAGGATCTCTTACCACTTTCTTAACTTCCTTTTTAGCCCATTTATATTTCTCAAAATTCTCTTCATTTCTATTTGTTTGCCATGTTTTAAAGCACTCCCTTTTAATTTTTACTATATTCTATACTTCTTCATTCCACCACCAAGTTTCCTTTGACTATGGCCCTTTACCTTTTGATTCTCCAAGAATTTTTTTTGATATTCTCCTAATGCATGTGGCCGTCTTATTCCACATTATGTTGGTTTCTTCTTCACTATTACATGTTGCTTTATTTAATACTTTATCTTTAAATAGTTCTAATTTCTCCCCTTTTGTAAGGACATTTTTGTCCAACATACTTGTATATGTCATTAGCCGTAACACTGTTGCAAAGATTCAAAGTACATTCATCATCAACGAAATCCGAAGATCAAAAGAAAGGAAGAATTCAAAAATCCAGTCAGCCGGACCGGTCTGCCTAAAATTAAAACGAACCGATCCGCCTCTGACTGCGGACCGATCCGCCAAGTCCCGGACCGATCCGCCTTGCTCTTTGAAGACCAGTGAGCCCCGGACCGAATGCGAACCGATAGAGCTAATAATTAAAAGAACCGGTCCGCTATCGGACCGATCCGCCTATGGCCCGGACCGATCCGCCCTGGATAAACTCTGCCAGATCGTGCAGCAGATTTTTTAGGGTTTTGACTCCTTATTTAAACCACGATTAGTAGTTGGTTTTCTTAAGACTTTCCCACGATTATCAGAGCATATCAACCCTAAAGTCTTCACCTATTGAGTCCTATGATTCTAGGTTTTTAGATTCACACATCTTCCATATCTATGTGAATCAAGTTTGGTAACCCAAGAACACCATTGATGTTGTTCAACCCTTTGTGAAGTGGACCGCTCCTTCCTCTTCATTGCAGCCCTACTGGATAGGGATAGTTCCAGCCGCCAACCCTACTGGAAAGGGATATTCCAGCCGCGACTACAGAATCCGATACCCGAGGGTAATTCTTAGTCAAAAACTTGTATTTCAGTGTAATCCGATTGTAAGCCGTTTCTCTTACAAATTATAGTGATATACAAATAGTTTTGCCCCTGTGGGGGATTTTTCCTTAAACTTTGTGTGTTGGATATTTATTGCATGATTTCATATTGTTTCAATCACACCTAGTTGCATGCTTAGGGTTAATTTGGGTTAAAAATGATATTTATTATATTATTTCTTAATTGAACGCAAGCGCCAACTCTTCCAAATTGGTATCAGAGCAGGTTACGCTAATCTATCGCGTATTCCTTTTTCCGTAAAAATTTTCTAAGATATCAATTTCTGAAATAAATTGATTTTTTTTGAAAAAGTGCGTGTTCAAATGGAGAAGTTATATAATCAGATGCCTATTTTTGACGGGTCTAATTATGCCTACTGGAAAGCTCGTATGAAATCGATTTTAAAATCTATTGACGAGCGTGTTTGGCTGCTTTGCGAAAATGGTTGGACTCCTCCCACAGTCACTGTTAATAACATCACCTCTTTAAAACCCGCGTCAGCCTGGACTGAAGATGATTATAAATTGTCCAACTTTAATTCTCGTGGTCTTAGTGCTATTTCTGGAGCTATCACTCCTGATGAGTATCGCCGAATCATGACGTGCACCACGTCTAAAGAGGCTTGGGATATCTTGAAACTGACACATGAGGGTACTAACGCTGTTAAAGAGTCTAAATTACAAAATCTGGCCACCCAATTTGAGACTATCACCATGTCTGAGTCCGAATGCTTTGATGAGTTCTATGCACGTTTGTCGGACATTGTTAACACCTGTTTTAATTTGGGTGAAGTGATTGATAACACGCGTGTCGTTAAAAAGATTTTGAGATCTCTCCCAAAACGCTTTATTCCTAAAGTCACTGTTTTGAACTCTTTGGGAAATCTGAAATCACTTAAGTTGGAAGAACTTGTAGGAGATCTTCAAACCTATGAGATTGACATGTTTCCCAAAACCATTAAGGCTAAGGATAATGGGATTGCTTTAAAGACTCATTTTCAGAAAAAGAAAGAAAAAGTTTTTGAATCCAAGTCTGAGTGTGATTTTGACTTAGATGACTTGGCCCTGTTTGAAAAAAATTTCAAAAGAATTCTCAAATTCAAGAAAAGTGGAAATTTCAACGATAAAAGGAATTTTGAGAAAAATACTTTTGAAAAGAAAAATGAGAAAGAGTTCAAAGAAGATTTCAAAGAACCTCCTAAAAGGGACAGTGAGATATGTTTTGAATGTGATGGTAAGGGTCATAGAGCGTTTGAGTGTGCCAATCGTCTGAATAGAGAGAAAGGGAAAGCTGTCCTAAATGCTACCCTTAGTGACGACAGTGAGGTCGAGTCGGTGGACTCGGGAGATGAGTCACCGCATGAGAGTAACTTCACCGCGTTCATGGCTTTTCATGTGAGTACTCCTAGTGCATCTCACGACGATGAGGATGCTACTTCACAGGGACACCTCGACAGCGAGAGCGAAGAGAGTGATGGAGAGGATGAGGAAAGTAAGAGCGAGTGTGATCTTCAACACGCCTACGCTGAGTTGTATTCTGAGTCATTTGAAACCAAGAAGCGTAATAATGCTTTAGCTCTTAGGATCACCGCCTTAGAGAGAGATTTAAGATTGTTTGGAGAAAGAGAGAGTTGTGATGAGAGTGGAAAAGAAAGAAAGAAAGATCTTGAGAAGATAAGATGTTTTGAGTGCGATGGGATAGGGCATAAGAAATTTGAGTGTCCCACTAGACTTAAGAGAGTGGGCAAGAAAGTTGCTATGCCCACTTCCCTAAGTGATAGTGAGGGTGATAATGGTGATGATAGGTTGATCCAAAATGCCTTTAGAAAGTTGTTTATCGAGACCATGGAAACAAAAAGGTCAAATAGGATCCTAGGTCTTCGTATTCATGAGTTAAAGGTAGCAAGTAATGAGCTTAAAAGGGAAAAAGGTGACTTGACCAACACGGTGTCTAGTCTGACGACACGTGTGTCCCATCTTGAGGATGACCTCAAACAAGCACGGGAAGTTCAAGTCACATTAGAGAATTCTCCCGAGCCTATATCCACCATTGTGAGTGAGTCCCATGGGTGTCCGTCTAGGAATATTCATCCCAAAATTGTTGATAAATTACTTCCTAGACCGGTTTATGTTTGCTCCCACTGCAAGAAACAAGGACATCTTAGGGAATTTTGTTCTAAGTTGGGTTTTGTGCCATATCATGCCACTTCACATATTCATGCACATGCACCCACTCATAATACTTTGCCTGCTCATTTTGATAGAGAGTTTGCACATATTCGCGAGCAAGTGAAGTTTTTGATCAAGACTACACATGATCTAGTGGAGTTGGTTCAAAAGATGCCACCATCTTTAGAAAACTCCACCGTTACTCCCGGTTGAGATCTAGTCTTGATTGCTAGCATAGGTTGTTTATCATGTTATTTTTAAACCTATTGCTAGCATGTATCATTAGTTTGCTTTTCATTATTCTTTGAAAAATACAAAAAGATTTTCTTTTTAGAAAAATTTTTAGAAAAACACAAAAAGATTTTATTTTGATAAAATTTTTTGAAAAATTCAAAAAGAGATTTACCTTTTATGGATGAGCATTTAAGATAGCCTTGTCACAACTTCATTCCTTATATCCATGCGACTGTTTGATAGAGATTTAAAAGGCTACATCATTTCATCCATGTGCTTAACATTGATTGGAGTCCTTGAGATGTAATTAGTGATATTTCCTACATGCTTGACTCCTATATCCTTTATTGCACACATGCACGGCTATATTTGATTATTGCACTTGTCAATCTCATGTTGGCTTGAGTGTTTCCATCTCAATCCTGTCTATACAATGTATAAAATGCGATAAAACTTGACAAGATTGGATTGCATGTAAAAACCGTTTTGGTGAGACTGTGTGTTTATTTTCTTAACGGGGAGGGGCTGCGAAAGTTGATTCTTATCCTTTGCGCAAAAGCCACCGTTAAAAAGGACCTAAAAAATGGAGGAATTTTAATATCCGAGGTCCTAAGAGGTTAAAAGATCCCGAAAAAATTTAAAGGCAATAAAAAACAATTCATGCCAAATATGGGCCATTGTAGGTTTCACCATCAATTCTCCAAAGTTTTAGAATTTAGTATACCTCTATTCAAAATATAAATCTGGGGGAGTTTGGTTGGAGAATGAGAAAAACGGGTTTGCACTTCCTTGAAAGTCCTGAAATAGCATGAAAAACATTTTGGACGTTATTGGTGTAGAAATCACTTTGAGCTTCGATTTGTAGATTTGATATAGTCAATGTCTTATATTTCCAATCTTTTACACCAAAGCAAGCATTTGAGTTCATTCGTTAGGAATATCCAATATTCATCGTGCACATATGTCATGTTTGTATGCATTGATTTTCCTATCGAATTTTGTTCACACCCATTCATTTACGCAATCACCGACTTGGTTGTTTTATGTTCATTCATGGTGTGATTTTATGCCTTGTGTCACCCCAGTTCTTGATTGCTTGATTTATTTCTCTCATTTGTCTATTTGGGGAAAAAAGGGGGAGAATGAATTATCTAATTATGGGGGAGTTTTGAAATTTGAGAATTATCATAAATCTGGTATATACACATATGTTAACATATTTCAAACTCGATACGTCACTTGGTATTTGCTTTATCTCATGTGTGTAGGTACATATTTGATAATCCCATGTTGCACACCCTGATGAGAAAAGTGGTGAGATTTCTGAAGATTCGAAGAACAAACGATGCAGCCTTAGTCATTTGTACCACTTTCAGTTTTTGGGTTCATGGAAGGGTAGATTTGTATAGGCATTGTGATTAGAGATAATTCGGATTTTTTATGTTTGTTCCGGCATAGACATAGGGGGAGATTTGTAAGGACATTTTTGTCCAACATACTCGTATATGTCATTAGCCGTAACACTGTTGCAAAGATTCAAAGTACATTCATCATCAACGAAATCCGAAGATCAAAAGAAAGGAAGAATTCAAAAATCCAGTCAGCCGGACCGGTCCGCCTGAAATTAAAACGAACCGATCCGCCTCTGACTGCGGACCGATCCGCTAAGTCCCGGACCGATCCGCCTTGCTCTTTGAAGACCAGTGAGCCCCGGACCGAATGCGAACCGATAGAGCCAATAATTAAAAGAACCGGTCCGCTATCGGACCGATCCGCCTATATCCCAGACCGGTCCGCCCTGGATAAACTCTGCCAGATCTTGCAGCAGATTTTTTAGGGTTTTGACTCCTTATTTAAACCACGATCAGTAGTTGGTTTTCTTAAGATTTTCTCACGATTATCAGAGCATATCAACCCTAAAGTCTTCACCTATTGAGTCCTATGATTCTAGGTTTTTAGATTCACACATCTTCCATATCTATGTGAATCAAGTTTGGTAACCCAAGAACACCATTGCTGTTGTTCAACCCTTTGTGAAGTGGACCGCTCCTTCCTATTCATTGTAGCCCTACTGGACAGGGATAGTTCCAGCCGCCAACCCTACTGGAAAGGGATATTCTAGCCGCGACTACAGAATCCGATACCCGAGGGTAATTCTTAGTCAAAAACTTGTATTTCAGTGTAATCCGATTGTAAGCCGTTTCTCTTACAAATTATAGTGATATACAAATGGTTTTGCCCCTGTGGGGGATTTTTCCTTAAACTTTGTGTGTTGGATATTTATTGCATGATTTCATATTGTTTCAATCACACCTAGTTGCATGCTTAGGGTTAATTTGGATTAAAAATGGTATTTATTATATTATTTCTTAATTGAACGCAAGCGCCAACTCTTCCACCTTTTAAATTCCACCACCTAGTTCGTGGGTTAATCTTCACTTTTCGCACTCAGGATTGATTTTTAATATTTATATCCAACACCAGTATCCTATGTTGTGAGGTTAAGCTCTCTCCTGGGATAACCTTGCAATCTTTACACGTTAATAGGTCTCCTTTCCTAGTAATGAAAAAATCTATTCGGCTCTTATGTGCTCCACTTTTATAAGTTATTAAGTGTTCAAGCCTCTTTTTAAAACATGTATTTACTAGTACAAAATCATAAGCCATCGTAAAATCTAAGATAGACTCTCCCCCGTCGTTCCTATCTCCAAAACCATGCCCTCCATGCACTATCTCATATCCTACACGATCTTCTCCTACATGGCCATTAAAATCTTCACCTATATAGATTTTCTCACTTAGGGTATTTCTTGAATTAGTTCATCCATTTGTTCCCAAAATTGTACTTTAGTGTGCTCATCTAATCCTACTTGAGGTGCATAAGCACTAACAATATTAATTATGTTTTCACCTAATACCAATTTTACAAGTATAAGTCTATCACCTTTCCTAATAACGGTTAGGATATCATCCTTAAAGTTTTTATCTACTATTATTCCAACTCCGTTCTTATTTCTATGTTTTCCTCTATAATATAATTTAAATCATGTATTTTCTATTTCTCTAGCTTTCTCACCGACCCATTTAGTTTCTTGTAAACAAGCTATGTTAACTTTTCTTCTTATCATGGTATCTACTAACTCCATCCCTTTTCCTGTCATAGTCCCTATGTTCCAAGTCGCTAACCTAAGTCTAATATCCTGGACTAGCTTCTTTACCCGCACACGTCCAACTTGTTGCAGGAACCCTTGCGTATTTATCGTCGCATCCGGGTGCCGATGCGACGCCCCTTGCCTATTTTTCGAGACACCCGGTGGCAGGTGCAACGCATCGCTTAAGGGGAATGCCCTATCATTAGCACGTATATTCATAGGATTCATGTTCATAAGGATCTGACAAAGTTTTACACTCGCTGTCAGCTACCTAACGCAACCCTCCTCCTTTTTTCGGGCTTAGGACCGGCAGTGTCAAAAAAATAAGAAGTTAAGCACGACAATAAACTAGTGTAACCTGATATGATACCAATTTGACGACGTGAGAAGTCAAATTGTATAAAAAAAATCCTTGAAAATCAGGATCACGCAATAAATTAGCGCAACCCGCTCTGATACCAATGTGAAAAATGTGTAAATGAGGTATGTGATACCGATTTAAATTAATTCGCAAGTTACCAAGTAAACCTCATTTAATTATAGTCTATTTTTAAACTAACTCAATTTAGCTCATAAATATGAAACTACGTGGGTGCGTGTGTCAACCCATAAATAAATAAAACATGTGACACAAATATTCAGGAAAAATCCCCGAAGGTAAAAACCTTTTTATTTCTAAAACTTTGAATAATTCACAAGACCATTGACTTACATAAAACTTGATAATCGCCCACAAGTGTAATGCACGGTGTCTTAGTCAAACCTTTAAAGCAACGATAAGAAATTTCATCGGCTGGAATCTCCCGCAAGAACTCCAGATGGTCAGCAATGAAGAAGAAAACGGTTTCTCTACAACTGTGAACTTTATAAGGACTCCTTCCACAATAGCACGTAGCTCTCCGATTATAGAGTTCTCCCCACAAAGGTAAACAAAAGCAAAGGTGTGTTCTTCAACACCAAAACAATTCACCAAAGCATATGGAATTCTTGTGAATTGAAAATAAAAAGGGATTAAACCCTAAAAGAAGAAGTCAAAAGGATTCTGCTATTTCACAGTTTTCTGTCTTTCAAAACGCTGGGATTTCTTAATGAAAACGAAACCATTGAATGAGTATTTATACAAAAATGCGCCTCCTCGGTATTAGAGTTCATTCGAACGAGAAGGGGATGTCGCGCGAAGTATAAATAAATGTCATTTGAACGACATCTCGCGACAATGCAATATCATTCAAACGACAGTACAAAGTCGTTTGAATGACTGTTGCGTCAAAAATTAATATTTTAATGTCCGCTCCAATATTTAGAAAAAATACTCATTCTCAAATTTTGACGAAAAAGTCCGTTCCAACACGTAGAAAATATTTTGTAAAAATATCCCAAAAGATCTAAGGGGAAAGTTAAGGTATTTAAAACAAAACCTTACCTAAGTAAACTTCGCGGAGTCTTTTTGATGAAGAAACTTGATATTCGGATCCGTCTTTGATCCTTGAATGTTCTTGAATGCTCTTCGACGGTGTAGCGGTATATGCCATAATAAATTGATAACGGACCTATAAAAATATGTCCTTACAAATCTCCTCCTATGTCTATGCCGGTACATACATAAAAACATCTGAATTATCAAAAAACAAATTTGCCTATACAAATCTACCCTCCCATGAATAAATTTGCAAGATCTCAAACTGTTCCTCAAAAAGTCTTCATCAAATCTCAAAGCTTTTCTCATCAGGGTGTGCAACATAATGATCTTCAATATTTGTACCTACACACATGAGATAAAGGAAAAACCTTCATGACGCAACGAGTTTGAAATGATATAAGAATAAATGAATCAATCTAATCAAATCTCCCCCATAATGCAAAAACTCCCCCATAACATGATAATTCTTTCTCCCCCTTTTTATGAAGTCCCCCAAATAGATAGTTTGGAAGAAAAAATCAAAACATGGAGTGTCACGATAAAATGCATAGCAAAGCAAACATAAATCAAACTTAAGCGCATGCAAAGGAGTATCTCAAAAATTTCACAAACTATTTTTGGATTTTTTAATTTTTCATACAAAAATAAGATACTAAAAATCACACCATGGATTTAAACTAAAACAACCAAGTCATGAATATGAAATGTATGGGCGTGAACACATTCGATAGGTAAATAAACTCGATCAACCATATGTGCATGATGCATACGTGTACTCCTAACGAATGAACATCAAAATTATCCTTAGGTGTGAAATATTGTTGAATTTAGATGACATCGTCTTATGCAAATCAACAAATCAAAGTCAGATTGCTCTCCACACCAATAACTTCCAAAACTATTTAACGCTTTTAAAAGCCTTTCAAGGACGTGCAAACCCATTTAAATTCTCCAACCAAACTCCTTCAGATTTATATTTTGATAGAGGTGTATAAACTAAATTCTCAAACTTTAAAGAATTGGTGCAAAAACGTAATTGGCCCATAATTGGAATGAATTTCTTTTTATTGCCTTTAAATTTTTTCGGGCTCTTTTAAACCTCTTCGGACCCCGGATAATAAAATTTCTCAATTTTTTAGGTCCAATTAAACGGTGGCTTAATCGCAAAGGATAAATGAGTAACTTTCGTAGCCCTTCACCGTTGATAAATAAATACAAACTCACAAATGGCTCTTATATGCACAACTTTCTTGTCAACTTTTATCGCGCTTTGTTCGTCTTAAGGACATGATTGAAGTGAAAAAACCCAACCAACATGTGATAAGACATGCACAATAATCAAACAAATCTGTGTACATTTTCAATAAAGGAAATTATGAGTCAAACATGTAGTAAGTAACACTTAATTACATCTCAATGACTCCAAACATTATAAAGCACAAGGATGAATTGACATATTGTCTCTACACACTATCAAATAGTCACATGGATAAATGAAATGAAATTTGTGACTCAGCTATCTTAAATGCTCATCCATAAAAGGTGTAAACAAAATACAAAACTCTTTTTGGATTTTTCAAAAATTTTATCAAAATAAAATCTTTTTGTATTATTCAAAAAATTTCAAAATCAAACAATTATATAAAAATGATACATATCAACACACTAGCAAATATATATCATGAAATCAAAACTAGTGTATGACAAACATGCAAACACAATCATCTATATGATATGGCAAGAGAAGAATCATGTGTAAGCAAGCGAAAATCAACTTGTCTAAAATCTAGTGCCTCTGAAAGTGATTTCCTAACCCAAAAAGATGTGAAGCGTCGTGTGGAGGATTTAGGAACTAAGGGAACGCTAGATATAGACTTCCCTGGACCTTTTCCAAGATCAAAACAAAAATTCCTAATGTTACCTTTCCTACCACAATATGAACATGTGTAAACGGGTGGAAAGACACCTATGGGTTGACCTTTTCTAATGTCCTTGGGAACGGTTGACCCTCTAAAACAAATAACGATTTTGGCTTTAGCACTAGAAGCATGAGAACAAGATGAGCCATTACCATCACTATCAAACCTACTTGAATCGTTTAAATCATTTTTCAAGTTCAAAATCTTTGATTCAAGCAAAGAATGAGACTCTTCTAATTTAAGGTACTCCTTCTTCAAATTTTCAATTAAACTTAACAGTTTATCGTGCTCCCCCTCAATTAAACTAAACTTTTCCCTAAGAGTCTCTTCATGTGCCACAAACTCATTGATTAAAATGTTTTTGTCGTCTTTGGCACAAACATAAACCATCGAATTTTTAAGGTCCTCCCATTCTTTTCCTAAAAATAGGATCTTATCATCACTTTCCTTTTGGACAATTTTAAAGCAACAAAGTCATGGTCCAAGGAAACAAATTTCTCACGATAAAAATCTCTTTATTTTTTAACCGTTTGCAAAAGATCCATTGCAGATTTAAAACTAGAATTTTCTTTTTCCAAAAAATTAATTCTTTCAGCAAACGTCAAATTCAAACTATTTATATCATCAAATCTCTAACTCGTGTCAGCAAAGGGGGGCATCCGATTACATAAGTGCTCCATCAGCGATTTTTCACAAAATTGATTTAAAAAAATCAACATCACATGAATTTTACGAAAAATAGGAATACACAATAAAATAGTGTAAGCTATTCTGATACCAATTTGACGACGTGAGAAGTCAAATTGTATAAAAAAAATCCTTTGAAAATCAGGATCACGCGATAAATTAGCACAACCCATTCTGATACCAATTTGACGACGTGAGAAGTCAAATTGTATAAAAAAAATCCTTGAAAAATCAAGATCACGCGATAAATTAGCGCAGCCCGCTCTGATACCAATGTGAAAAATATGTAAATGTGGTGTGTGATACCGATTTAAATTAATTCGCAAGTTTCCAAGTAAACCTTATTTAATTAGAGTCTATTTTTAAACCAACTCAATTCATCCCCTAAGCATGCAACTATGTGTGTGCGTGTGTCAACCCATAAATAAATAAAGCGTGTGACACAAATATTCAGGAAAAATCCCCAAGGGGCAAAACCTTTTTATTTCTAGAACTTTAAAGAAATCACAAGACCATTGACTTACATAAAACTTGATAATTTCCCACAAGTGTAACGCACGGTGTCTTCGTCAAACCTTCAAAGCAACGGCTAGAAATGTCATCGGCTGGAATCTCCCGCAAGAACTCCAGATGGTCTGCAATGAAGAAGAAAATTACTTCTCCACAAGTATGAACTTTATAAGGACTCCTTACACAAAAGTAAGTAGCTCTCCGATTGTAGAGTTCTCCCCACAAAGGTAAACAAAAGCAAAATTGTGTTCTTCAACCTCAAAACAATTCACCAAAGCATATGGGATTTTTGTGAATTGAAAACAAAAAGGGATTAAACCTAAAAGGAGAAGTCAAAAGGATTCTGCTATTTCACAGTTTTCTGTCTTTCAAAACGCTGGAACTTCTTAATGAAAACAAAACCATTGAATGAGTATTTATACAAAACGTGCCTCCTCGGTATTGGAGTTCATTCGAACAAGAAGGGTATGTGGCGCGAAGTAGAAACAGATGTCGTTTGAACGACATCTCGCGCTAATGCAATGTCGTTCGAACGACAGTACAAAGTCGTTTGAATGACTGTTGCGTCAAAAATTAATATTTTAATGTCCGCTCCAATGTTTAGAAAAAATACTCATTCTCAAATTTTGACGAAAAAGTCTGCTCCAACACTTAGAAAATATTTTGTAAAAATATCCCAAAAGATCTAAGTGGAAAGTAAAGGTATTTAAAACAAAACCTTACCAAAGTAAACTTCGCAGAGTCATTTTGATGAAGAACCTTGATATTCGAATCCGTCTTTGTTGCTTGAATACTCTTGAATGCTCTTTGACGGTGTAGCAGTATATGACATAATAAATTGATAACGGATTTATAAAAATATGTCCTTACAAACCTCCCCCTATGTCTATGCCGGTACATACATAAAAACATCCGAATTATCAAAAACCAAAATTGCCTATACAAATATACCCTCCCATGAATAAATTTGCAAGATCTCAAACTGTAATTCAAAAAGTCCTCATCAAATCTCAAAGCTTTTCTCATCAGGGTGTGCAACATAATGATCTTCAATCTTTGTACCTACACACATGAGATAAAGCAAAAACCTTCGTGATGCATCGAGTTTGAAATGATATAAGAATAAATCAATCAATCTAATAAATTCTCCCCTATAATGCAAAAACTCCCCCATAACAAGATAATTCTTTCTCCCCCCTTTTTATGATATCCCCAAATAGACAGATAAGAAGAAAAAATCAAAACATGGAGTGTTACGATAAAATGCATAGCAATTTAGCACACATGAATCAAACTTACGCGCATGCAAAGGAGTATCTAAAAAAATTATCAAACTATTTTTGGATTTTTCATTTTTTCATACAAAAATAAGATACTAAAAATCACACCATGGATTTAAACTAAAACAACCAAGTCATGAATATGGAATATATGGGTGTGAACACATTTGATAGGTAAATAAACTCGATCAATCATATGTGCACGATGCATACGTGTACTCCTAACGGATGAACATCAAAAGTATCCTTAGGTGTGAAAATTAATTGAATTTAGATGACATTGTCTTATGCAAATCACCAAATAAAAGTCAAAGTGCTCTCCACACCAATAACGTCCAAAACTATTAAACGCTTTTACAAGACTTTCAAGGACGTGCAAACCCGTTTAAATTCTCCAACCAAACTCCCTCAGATTTATATTTTGATAGAGGTGTATAAACTAAATTCTCAAACTTTGGAGAATTCATCAAAAACCTAATTGGCCCATAATTTGCATGAATTTCTTTTTATTGCCTTTAAATTTTTTTGAGCTCTTTTAAACCTTTTTGGACCCCGGATAATAAAATTCCTCAATTTTTTAGGTCCAATTATACGGTGGATTAATCACAAAGGATAGATGAGTACCTTTCGTAGCCCTTCACCGTTGATAAAAAATACACAAACGGCTCTTATATGCACAACTTTCTTGTCAAGTTTTATTGCGCTTTGTTCGTTTTAAGGACAGGATTAAAGTGAAAACACCCAACCAAAATGTGATAAGACAAGCACAATAATCAAACAAATCCGTGTACGTGTGCAATAAAGAAAATCACGAGTCAAACATGCAGGAAGTAACAGTTAATAACATCTCAATGACTCCAAACATTATAAAGCACAGGGATGAATTGATATATTATCTCAAAACACTACCAAATAGTCACATGAATAAATGGAATGAAATTTGTGACTTCGCTATCTTAAATACTCATCCATAAAAGGTGTAAACAAAATACAAAACTCTTTTTGGATTTTTCAAAAATTTTATCAATGTAAAATCTTTTTGTATTTTTCAAAAGAAAAAATTTATACAAAAAGGATACATATCAGCACACTAGCAAATATATATCATCAAACCACAAGTAGTGTATGACAAACATACAAACACAATCATCTATATGATATGGCAAGAAAAGAATCATGTGCAAGCAAACGAGAATCAACTTATCTAAAATCTAGTGCCTCTAAAAGTGATTTCCTAACGCAAATAAATGTGAAACGTCATGTGAGGGATTTAGGAACCAAGGGAACACTAGACATAAACTTCCTAGGACATTTTCCAAGATCAAAATAAAAATGCTTAAGGTGACCTTTCCTACCACAATATGAACATGTGTAAACGGGTGGAACGATACATATGGGTTGACCTTTCTGATGTCCTTGGGACGGTCGACCCTCTAAAATAAATAATGGTTTTGGCTTTAGCACTAGAAGCATGAGAACAAGATGAGCCATTACCATCACTATCAGACCTACTTGAATCGTTTAAATCATTTTTTAACTACAAGATATTTGATTCAAGCAAAGAATTAGACTCTTCCAATTTAAGGGACTCCTTCTTCAAATTTTCAATTAAACTTAATAGTTTATCGCGCTCCCCCTCAATTAAAGGAAACTTTTCCCTAAGAGTCTCTTCACACGCCACAGACTCATTGATTAAAATATTTTTATCATCTTTGGCACAAACATAAACCATCGAATTTTTAAGGTCCTCTAATTCTTTTTCTAAGAATAGGACCCTATCATCACTTTCCTTCTTGGACAATTTTAAAGAAACAAAGTCATGGTCCATGGAAACAAGTTTCTCACGATAAAAATCTCTTTAATTTTGAACCGTTTGCAAAAGATCAATCGCGGATTTAAAACGAGAATTATCTTTTACCAAAAATCAATTCTTTTAGCAAACGTCAAATTCAAGCTATTTATATCTTTAAAACTCCATCTCGTATCATCAAAGGTGCGCATCCGATTACATAAGTGCTCCATTGGAAAATTTGTGATTTTTTACAAAACTTATTTTTAAAAAAAATTAATATCACACGAATTTTGCAAAAAATAGGAATACACAATGAAATAGTGTAACCTCCTCGGATACGAATTTGACGACGTGAGAAGTCAGATTGTATAAAAAAAATCCTTGAAAAATCAGGATCACGCTATAAATTAACGCAACCCGCTCTGATACCAATTTGACAACGTAAGATGTTAAATTGTATAAAAAAAAATCCATGAAAAATCAGGATCACGCGATAAATTAGCGCAACCCGCTCTGATTCCAATTTGAAAAACGTGTAATTGTGGTGTGTGATACCAATTTAAATTAATTCTCAAGTTTCCAAGTAAACCTTATTTAATTAGAGTCTATTTTTAAACCAACTCAATTCATCCCCTAAGCATGCAACTATGTGTGTGCGTGTGTCAACCCATAAATAAATAAAGCGTGTGACACAAATATTCAGGAAAAATCCCCAAGGGGCAAAACCTTTTTATTTCTAGAACTTTAAAGAAATCACAAGACCATTGACTTACATAAAACTTGATAATTTCCCACAAGTGTAACGCACGGTGTCTTCGTCAAACCTTCAAAGCAACGGCTAGAAATGTCATCGGCTGGAATCTCCCGCAAGAACTCCAGATGGTCTGCAATGAAGAAGAAAATTACTTCTCCACAAGTATGAACTTTATAAGGACTCCTTACACAATAGTAAGTAGCTCTCCGATTGTAGAGTTCTCCCCACAAAGGTAAACAAAAGCAAAATTGTGTTCTTCAACCTCAAAACAATTCACCAAAGCATATGGGATTTTTGTGAATTGAAAACAAAAAGGGATTAAACCTAAAAGGAGAAGTCAAAAGGATTCTGCTATTTCACAGTTTTCTGTCTTTCAAAACGCTGGAACTTCTTAATGAAAACGAAACCATTGAATGAGTATTTATACAAAACGTGCCTCCTCGGTATTAGAGCTCGTTCGAACGAGAAGGGGATGTCGCGCGAACGAGAAACAAATGTCGTTTGAACGACATCTCGCGACAATGCAATGTCGTTCGAACGATAGTGAAAAGTCGTTTGAACGACTGTTGGGTCAAAAATTATTATTTTAATGTCCGCTCAAATACTTAGAAAAAATACTCATTCTTAAATTTTAACGAAAAAGTCGGCTCCAACACTTAGAAAATATTTTGTAAAAATATCCCAAAAGCTCTAAGTGGAAAGTTAAGGTATTTAAAACAAAACCTTACCAAAGTAACCTTCGCGGAGTCTTTTTGATGAAGAACCTTGATATTCGGATCCGTCTTTGATGCTTGAATGTTCTTGAATGCTCTTCGACGGTGTAGCGGTATATGACATAATAAATTGATAACGGACTTATAAAAATAAGTCCTTACACTATTTTGATGGGGTTTCTCACCGGTTTTTCCATGGTTGTTCATCCCAATCATTGTCGAATCAATGAGGGCGCTTTACAGAGGTTAACTACTTGAAGAAGTCTATCTTTTATTAAGTCTACTTCAAGGGGGATCCTGTTCAAAAGGCAGTCTAGTACAAGTGGGATTCTTGATTTTGAAGAAATATAATTCGAGAGGAACTCTAGGTCATAATGGAAATAAAATTTTATTCTTATTTGAATTATGATTATTTGATTATTATATATTATTATGATTCTACCATATTACTCATATTGATAATTATCGTTCATTAATTAATTAGGATCTCATGTTATTTCGAATACATGAATTATTACCTTGACCGACCTAAATCACATTTTTTTCTTGAAATTTGCTTTTATTTATTGTCTTCTAAATTGAATTTAATCAGGTATTTAATTTAATGGTATAAATTAAATTGTCATCTCTGAGTTTTATTTTCATTTAAAAATGATTTTTAAAAAAAAATCAAAATAGTGAGATTGGAAAATTTAATTTGTAAAAGTAAAGTAGAAATTTCCAATGATTTAATTTGGGCAATTATAATTGAATAATCTTGTTTTCAGAAATACCCTCAAGTTTAAAATATTAAGTGGATGGGAGTTTTATCATAAATCCCACTGTCTCTAACGATACTTAAAAAATATAGCGTGATTAATTTCTCATGTCAATATTTTGATTTTCTTACCAGTAGAGGGAATTAAACATTGGATCATGAGATTTTTAAAATTCCTGTGTGATAGTTCCTTGAAATTAAATGTGAGTGAGTTTGATACCTCAAATTGGAGAAATTCTTCGCGAGCGGATTTAATTTCAACGAACGAATCAATGGTATATGTTTAAACAAAATTAAAGATATCATATCCATAGGGGTCACTGTCATTAGATGTGGGACCAAAAGTCACCAGTTATTTAATTATATAGTATAGAGAAATCCTAGACTGTTTATAGAACATAATTAAAAGATGAAAATTTATCTGGTTCAAAGTGATGTGCATTTTAATCTCACATTGAGGTATCTCACTTCATAAGATGACTTGAATGCTCGATGGAATAAGTTCTAATTGGAGGTTGAGGAAGCCAAATTATAAGTTAATCGAAGTTAATTCTGATATATTTAATTTTAAATTAATTTCGTTTTCAAATGATGATTTTTAAATTTTAAAATGGGCTCAATAGTCAACTCACTTTCTTTAATATTAAAGGATAACAAGTTAATGTCATGAACAATATTTACTAGAAAAGAAACATAAACGTTGTCTTAATTCCTGAGGACTATAAGTTTATTTTAATGAACCATGCCCTGTCAAGCCTAATGAGGGGGCACCTGAAGATGATACCTGGGCTAATTAGAAGTAGAAAGTTGATCAAATGTCTCATTCGTACATATTGGACTTTATGTCCATGTGCTGCAACACCAACATTAGAATATGTCTAGTTCTTTAGACATGAATTTGAAACTAAAGGAGATGTTTGAGGATCATAACTGTGATGCAAGGATGGATGCTTTGGTAAGGCTAGTAAATATAAATGTGCTAGATGATACTCGTGTATATGATCATGTTCTTAAGATGATGTCCATCTTGTGATAACGAAAAATGTAAGGTTCTGAAATTGATGGGGAAACCTAGATCGGTTTTATGCTACAATCACTTTTGTAGTTCTTTAAATGGTTTTTCCTAAACTATTATATGAACAAATTTGAGTACTTACTGTTATAATTTCTCAAAGACTTCAACATGCATAGAATTTCGTTAGGCAAAAGTGTGTTATTTAGGCTACTACGAGACGCCCATCTTGTTCTAACACAATAAAAATAATAATAATAATAATAATAATAATAATAATAATAATAATAATAATAATAATAATAATAATAATAATAATAATAATAATAATAATAATAATAATAATAATAATAATAATAATAATAATAATAATAATAATAATAATAATAATAATAATAATAATAATAATAATAATAATAATAATAAGAAGAAGAAGAAGAAGAAGAAGAAGAAGAAGAAGAAGAAGAAGAAGAAGAAGAAGAAGAAGAAGAAGAAGAAGAAGAAGAAGGACATAAGAAAGTCTTAGGCACAAGCTATGGTTGTTAAAACTATTTTTAACATCCATTCTAGGATCCCCCTATGTCTCTCCTTAGGTACCTAGAATCGAACCCATTTCACTACAAACCTGAGGTCATACTCCTAGTACTGATCTAGAGGTCAGCGGGCGCTCTCGGGACCGGTTTAACTCCGGTCAACTCTATCGTCAGAGTGAAAGCTCAATGAATCTCCAAAGGAATCTGAATCCCCTTTCCAAAGGTCTGTTCCATGCACGAATCGACATAATGTTTCGAACGAACTGACCATTTTACCACCGAAAATCGATTCGGAGGCCACCGGGCTCTCTCTGGCCTTGATTTGACCCCAATCAACTTCATCGTCAGAGCAAAAGATCTTTGAATCTTTGAAAGGCAATGAAACCCCATTCCAACGGTTTGCCTCGTGCATGAAACGGCAGAAACATTCAGAGAAATGATTAGTTTTCCCTCGAAAACTGATCCAGAGGCCACCGGGCGCTCTCGGGCTCCGTTTGACCCAGGTAAACTCTTAAACCTGAATGATACTGAATGAATCTTTGAAGGGAACTGAATACCCTTTCCAACGGTCCACCTCGTGTGTGAATCAGCCTTATAGTACATATGAACTATCCGTTTAATACCGGAAGGTCACCGGGCGCTTCTGGGACCTCACTGACCAAAGTCAACTTTCCGAACCAAGTGAATCTCTTTGGAATGTTGAAGTACCTCTCATAACCTTTCCAATGGTTTGTCCCGTGAGCGATTTTGAATTACCGTTCGGACGAGCAATTCATTTTTGTCCGATGATAACTCGTCCAAAGGATCGATGAGCATTTCCAAGCCACGTTTGACCCAAAGTCAACTCTCGGACCCGAGAGCGACCGAAAGGATTCTTGAAGGTCTCTTAATTACCTTTATAACTATATTCTCCCTGCATGATTTTGATGAACAAATTGCGTCTATAATCATTTTTACGAAATAATCTGTACGAGACTACCAATTGGCAGGTCCATTTTCCTGCATATTGATAGTGTGCCTAGGGTTACCTGCCGATTGGAAGGGCTGTGCCTATGTCGATCGGTACCCCCCCATACCCTATAAATAGAGGGCATGACCTCATTCCCAAATCACACCTCTGATCCATAATCATCACTGATTTGTGCAACATTCTCTTGCAATCAACGAAGTTTTCTTATATAAAATTCCTTTCCATCTAACATTACCATCCTTTTCTTACGCAATTTGGAAAAATCTCATTCTCTCTCCTCAAACACTCATCTCAATATTCAAGCGAGTTCATCCAAGATCAAGATCAAGCTTCAATTTTTTAAAGAAGGTCTAAAATCCATCTCTCTCTCTTTAAATTTTTTGTTTTTGCATTAATTACATAAATTCATAATCTAATTTTTACTTTAGTTCATACACATTAACATATCACCATTTTTTTAGTTATATTGCACATACTTTATTTTTTTATAAAAAAATCCACAACAAATAAGAAGAGGTTTACACCTGTAAATTCCAATGGGATTAGTCATCACAATTTCTCAAAACTAGAACACATTTTCTACACACACACATATAATAAAATACCATTTAAATATATGGGATAAACCCCACCCTTATGCCGCATGCGAACTACGTGGACTTTGATGCCTTTATAGGCTACGTAGGTGTGGGTACCATTTTTAGTCACCACGGGCCCAGACAAATAGCTCGATAAGTTCCCAAAGTCTGGGATCCCCGCGTCCCTACCAAAATTAGTTGTGACTTAGCGTCTTCCTAAAATGTCGTAAAGAGATATTCTAGGAAGTGATGGACTAACGTAGGGGAATCCAACACCCCCACTCCCCGAGGACAAGCATGTATATAACAAACCCTAAGCCTGGGGCAAAAGGCACGTAATATTTCTCCTATAAAACACTCCCCGGAGTACGAAGAAATAATACTAAGAGAACCACCGTGAACGTAGGCATTCTTGCTGAACCACGTACATATTGTGTTGTGTGATTGGCATTCTTTACATTCCTTATTTGCTTTGGTGATTGTCTTTTCCTATTAATTTGTGTTGAACTTAATTGTCACCACAGTAGGTATTTCGGGTTAAAACTCAAGACTCGAGTCTAATTTTTCGTTCTTCTAATTTTCTCATTTTCACACTTGTCACCTTTTCATCAATACATTATTTTAATACATATTATGTTTGTGATCCTTATTAAAGTGTTATCCAACATATATTATCATTTCACCACAGCGATCAATATTTAGATAAATGCATAAATCGTATTTTTCTAAATATTATTTTTGAAATATTCCTATGGATGACCTCACTCTATCTTTTCCGTGGTATGAGTTGGGAAATTTTGATCTCCATTTATATATACATGCACACACACTTCATGAAGAAATTAAGGAAAACAGTAACACAAGCCCATGAGAGACCAAAAGGGAGAGAGGGGTGCCTAACACCTTCCCATTATGTAACATATCCCCCGAACATTTGAACTCTTGGTTTCGAAAGCAACAGTTTGTCCTTTATGCTGCTCTCTCGAAGTGGCGACGTGTTCTTTTTCCTGTTTTATCCAAAATAGGTTGGCAAATCCATCTATTTACAATCACCCCACACCGACAACGATAGAAGCTCTCCTAGATTGCAGATGGGAGAAAGACCTTCACCACCTTCCCTTCTACCACCCCTCCATAGGGAGAGAGGAGATGAATCCCGAGGATGGCCAGAGTGGCGACTCCGTTGGGAATTTTTTTCATAAGAGGGCTAGACTTTATTTTCATGGGTGTTGTTATTTTCTGTTTAAGTGCGTATGCACCCACGTGTATGTTCCTTTTTTCTCCTCTATTATTTCTTGCACCTATATACCTCATGCTTATATCACTACTCACTCACACACTTGTAGGTACTCTCTATGTACACTTCACACTACTTACACATAGGATCACTTATATCCCCATGTTGCACAAACCACTTAGCATATCCATGCTTAGGTTTCACTAACACACACATCATCTTATAACACTTGTATATATCCATGCTCACTCACACTTGTCACACACCACTTGTAGTTGATCCATGCTTAGGTTCACTACCTCACACTCACTTGTAGACATTCACACATCACTCACTCTCATATATCCGTGCTTATTATAATCTTCATGCTCCATGTTAGTTTTACTTTTTATACTTGTACATTTTTCAGTATTAGTATAGTTCTCAGCATGCTAAATAAGATACTCTCTCCATAATATGCTAATCAATAATCATGCATTTTGCACACTACATCACTAAAGAGAAAAGCTCTTGACCAAATTGTGTCCTGTAACTGGGGGGTCACTTCGTGATGGGCGCTGGTCCGGGAGGTCATAATTAACCTAAGAAATATGAATCTCACCTTCCATTGGCCAAGTACCTTCGGCGTATATCGAAAGATTCCCCCTATATCATACCGCTTGATCGAAATCATTACGGGAGGTATATCACAGTGAACTCATTCACGTACATCGAGTATATCGAATTCGATCTCACACATACTATCCCCATGAGGTATATAGTAAGGCAATTCATGTACACTGAAGTATATAAATGGCTTGTCCACACGTACCGATTGAAAAGAAAGACGTATATCGTGGAAGTCATGCCAAAGGGGGAACCCTTCCAATTAACCTAACAACTGCATACCCTCATATAGGCGTCAAAGCTAGGACACTCATATTTAGTTTGCCATTTTCTACCCGAAACTATGTCGAAATGACGGGTCGGCATGTCGCCAAAATTTTTGCGCAATTTCATCTTTTTTAAAATGGGACCCTATCAATGAGCCTGGTAACAAGTCCAACCATGTTTTACATATTTTTCGAATTCAATTTTCCCTGGCTCGGGTCTCGTTCGGCATTTCTTTTTGCATTTAGGTAAATTTAATACAAGTGAGAACATAATAAACATAATAATAAATAATCATGTTGAGATCTTTCTCTCGTTTTTCCTCTTCCTTTACCAAAGTGTCAAAAAAACATTCCCCTCTTTTATCAAAAATATCAAAAGCATTTTCCTTCCTTATACTAAAAAATATTTTTCCTCCTTTTTACCCAAAAACATTTTATCCACTTTTCAAAAAAAAAATCAAAAATATTTTCCTCCCTTTTCAATAATAACAGTTTTCCCCTTTCTTTTTCAAAAATAAAATCGATTTTTTCTCTTTCTCAGGTCGATCACATAACTGGTCCTTGGTATGGATCCCTATTGGATTCGGTCTTTCATTGAACCATCTCAAGACTCCGTTAGTATCCTCTCTATTTCCTCCAAGTCCAAAATTGACCTTCATCCACTTTCGATAGAGAACACATACCAAGTACCGAATGTGTAGCTGGATTTAATGACTATATTAGCCCAACTCACAGCCAAAATTGACAACCTTCAGGCCGATGTCATGAGATGCAACTGAATTGGGTCCCTATTCCCTAAGAGCCCTATGTTCTCTTCCCTCGTGCTATGGGTCTACCTGCACCTGACCTTATTTAGGTTCCCGAGGAATATCATCATTCTCCACGTGCTCCTCCTGCTAATGGGCTGCCACCAGCTCAGCTCCTTATGTCGAATCTTGCCCATATAGGGGATAACCTACCCATGATCATTGATTCGAAGAAAAAAAAGTTAAACAAAGTCAAGGAGGATCTCAATATGTTGACCAAGAAGTTTGACTAAGTTCGAATCTCCAGGAACTACATGGATTAGACCCATATGTCTCCCTATCCTAAAGAAAGGCTACCAGAAAAGTTTAAGATGCCTAACATTGAGAAGTTCGGGATTAATTGACCCCCAATTATTCATCTCCAAAGTTACCATCGATACATGACTCTCATATGAGCCTTTGAGGAAATAATGAACCAAATGTTCCAACAGACTTTGAAGTACATCGCTCTTTGTTGGTTCTTATCTCTTGAGGATTTGAGTATCCACGGTTGGGAAGATGTTTCCCGCGAATTCATGTCATGGTATAAGTATAACGAAGAATTAGAGGTTACCCACCATGATTTAGAACTACTCAAACAGAATCATGGGGAATCAGTTATTAACTTCATAGCAAGGTGGAGAGATAAAGTAGCCACCATGACCAACCGGACTTCCTAAGAGAAGCAAGTCAGTATTACGAAGAAGAATTTCTTACCCCATGTCCGAGCGATGATAGGAGGACAGTACTACCCTCATTTTTTAGCACTTCGAGAAGCAGGAGCAAAGATCGAAGAAAGTCTTACTAAGATATAAGTTGAACCGAAGAAAGTATTCAAAAAGTTCATTACCAGAAAGTATGAGAACCCTATCAATAACATAGTTTTAATCATTAATAACATCTCTCAGCTTCCACTTCATGGGAACCAGAAATTCGCCTTAACCTAGTAAAAAAATAATGCACTAAGCTTCAAGCTCCCCTCTACAAAGTTTACCAATCCCTTTTAGGCCGAAATCTTATTAAGCCATTTGATCCTCATCCATTACCAAACCCACTTTCCAAAAATTTCAAACCAGATGCCCATTGTGACTTTCACCAAAGTGTCGACCTTACCACTCATTAATGTTTTGACCTTAGAAATGTAATCCAAGGTCTAATTGATCAGGGTATCATCGCCCCACCAGCCAATCCTAAACCAAAAACTACCCACAATCCACTCCCAAATCATAAAAGTGCCAAATTCCTAGAAGAAGACTCATAATTTGATCCATCATCCTAGATCATACCTAGGAAATAACCCATCATACCCATATATTCCCCTAAACCCCTTCAAGTTTGCCCATATTTTCTCCTGCATCCTACCTGTTTTACCAATCAAGACCTACCACTTTTTACTAGAGCATGCATTACTATTCGTACTCATTTCGGAGGGAAAGATATGAAATTGTCAACAATATTGAACTAGCCTCTAGAGTTCGGCTTGAGAAATAACCATTGACTATTAGAGATTTAGTACACAATTCTTGGAAGCTCAAAAATGGGCTCGAGAGTCAGATAGTTGGGTGGTACCTACCGATGAAGTCAGCTTAGATGATTTCATCCAGATCATGGAAGACCTTTTTGATAGACCGGTGAAATTTGTTGCATGTCCGAACTACTTGATGCATTGAAACTACAAGGGCGCCTGGTCCTTTCACTTCTACATATCCCCATTGAGTGGGAATATCTATAAAAAGAGGCCATTGAGGTTGTGGAATGTATTGAATTCTCATGGAAAGATAATATTGTTACCACCGAATGGGGGACAAATTTGATAGTTCATATAAAGAGTAAAGCCTAAACAATGCTAACCCAATAGTCCATATATATGGAATGATATAGTTGAAGGAGATGCTAAGAGAAATTAATAAGGTAGATTAATAACCCGAGATAGATGAGGAAATGGGGTTTCTATTTTTCTCCTCTTTTGTGAATCATATGACTGGATCAGGGAGGCATTACCAAATTCCAAACCCACAATCATCAGCAATCGATAAGGGAAAGGTGTTGAGAAACTTCCTATGTTAGAAATGACCCTTGAGGAAAGCAATAATCTCGATCAGTTGAAGAAAACCCAATCTAACATCACTTTTTAGGGACTCTTCATGTCTTCCCATATGCACTATAATGCCTTGATCAAACTACTCATTGGGCCCACAGTCGCTCTTTTCACCATGCCAGAAGAAGCAATGATTCTGGTCGAATATCTAACCTCTACTAGAATGCTCTCCTTCTTCGGAGAAGAAATACCTAAGATTGGACCAAATCACAACTATGCTCTCAATACCTCTGTCGAAGTCATGGGAAAGACTGTACCACTTTCAGTTATCAATAATAGATCAACTCTTAATGTTTGTTCGTTGAGAATCCTCAATTTCTTGAGGCTAAAAGTGAGCAACCTTGATCCAACCTCTGTCGTGGTGCGCACTTGTGACACCCCGCCTAATTAAATACCGGGCGATCACTCCTTTATTAAATTAAAATCAAGGTGAACAGTTGGTTCATTCTTAGCATCACTGTCGTAAAAATAACTTTTCCAATTTAAACACCCTAATTAATTAAGCTAAGTGTCAAAACCATTTTTTAAACATTACTTTCCAAATTTTATTTTGATAACAAAGATTTAATTATTTACAACAATTCAAAATTAAAGAATCACACCATAATAATTCTGGAACATATAATCCAAATAATTTAAACATTCAACAACTAAATCCCAACATTAAAACTTAAAGTAAAACATCCAGATAGTAATAAATCCCAAAGTGACAATACTAGAAATAACTGAATTACAATGTCTAAATAAACAACTGAATAATGGAAAGGGCGACACATGCCCCACTAAATGAATATGCTAGGAGTGGAGTCAAATAAATGAAGTCATCTAAGCAAGAGGCCTGCAACTCCACCTAAGCTACAACACGTTCCTTCCAAGGGATCCTAAGCAAGACGCCCCTGTGGCTGGGCACCTGTAATATATACATATATATACAAGAGAGAAAGAGAAATAGAAACGGGTCAGAGCCCGATAGTGTATATGATTTAAAATTTCATTTAGCAAGTATTTAAAATGTTTACAGGCCAATGCAACAACATATTAGTGCGACACTCTCTTGAGGAATTCTCACATCTCTTCTAATGTGCATGCCTATCGCACTAACCATCCAAACGGATTTTCTTATCTTATATTGCACTAAACTTCCCAATGGTTTAACTTATCTTAGGTTACTCATAAGATTTAAAACTGAACAATATAGTTGATTAAAAGGAATATTTCATTTAGTAACAAAGCTCTCATTTTAACTTTATTTATTAATAAAGTTTCCCAGTGTCATATTATACTTTTTTCAAAACAAGTATTTGCAGACAGTTCCCAATTTCAGAATTTCATATATATATTAAATACTCGTATAATATATATATTCTAACGTCACACCACATAAAAACTATGGTGCGCTACTATCCAATCCCCGTATCACTCGTACTAAGGGAAATACAAATTCGGAATCACTCTCGAACTGTATTAACACATAAACAAACAATCTTGAGGCGAAGCATAGATTCCAAGTCTCTAAGAGGATGGCACATGCCCGCGTCTCTTAGGACCGTCTGAACTATCAATTCGATAACCTGTACCAAGGATTTCTATCTTCTAGGGTACGAGTCAATATCCCCCATAAAGGTCCCATCGAGATAAGACTGTCCTAGCGCGGTAAGCTCAGGGATAGCAAGTAGCATGGACATGATTTTCACATGTATATAATGTATGCATACACACAGTCATATAAATATACTGCTTTTATCATATCAATTTTGATACATCTCTAATTCCATAATTACGACATTTATCCTTATTTTCCCATTATTTGTTATCACGTATAACGGTTCGTCTACAACTTTAATTCGAGGGATTATTCCAACTCACTACGTAACACTCATGGACTCTATCCTACCAAGTGTAAAAAATCAATAGGTATTCATTTATTTTCCATCATAACCATTTTATGTAATCTCTCACTTTAATACAAAATTCCATCGTCCCTTAGGTATAAGCACTCCCAAAAATATAAATTTCGCCTTACATTAAGGGTCTTTTAATCATTAATAAATCCTACTTTTCATCTTTATCTCCCAAAACATTTTAATAAGGGTGTCCAAGGATTATTTCTCATTGAATTGAATTCAACTAATTTAAAAAGGGGAAATAGGAGTCTTCCAGAAGAGGTCGATCGATCGAGGTCTGGGGCTCGATCGATCGAAGCTCTTGGCTCGATCGATCGATCAAGCAGGTATGGTGAATTCTGCAGTTACCAGTTACGGGTTTTCTCACATAACTCCATCCAAATCCAAACTTTTCATCCCCAAACGTCCAGAAATTTATACTACTAATAATATAAATCCATTCCATACATCTTTTACGTAAAGCATGCAAATTTCCATTAATAATCATGGATTAATAGGCCAAAATTCATGTAAATCTCAAGAACCCTATAAATCTCTTTAAGATGGTTCTAATCAGTCTTTTTCAAGAATTTTCTTCTTCTAAAACATCAAAATTTCATGGTTTAATCCTCTATATGTGAAGGGGTTTCCAGAATAACATTTAAACCATTACTACATGCGATTTCCTATCTCAAATTTGGGGTTTTCTTCCATAAAACTCATCCTAATCATCCCTAGACTAACATGAGTGATGCATTAACGAAATAAGAAAGATAAACACTTGCCTGGGATTTTTGACGTTCTGGTTTGATGACGAATTTGGTGTGGTTGCGTTCCCCATCGTGCGATATATGCGTTGGTGGTGGTGGTGGTGCAACCGGGTTAATCGTTGGCCTTGGATTGCTTGGAAAAGCCTCTCCTTCCCTCTCCTAGGTCCGTCACTTGTCTTTGGTTGTTTTAACCCTAGAAGACAACCTTAGACATCTGATATATCCCTTGAATTTTCGTGGGTTTAATTGCCCAAAAATGTAAAATGTCCAAAATGCCCTCTCGGGGTACTAATTAAGCCTAAAAACGCCCCGAGACCCAAACTAAACCCCCGGGTACACTTTTCCGACTATCTCGACCCTTCCGGACACATTGGCGCACTCAAAACAACCATACGAGTGACTTATAATATATACACTTTTATTCATCAATATTTAGTCCCGACGCGACACGGGCGCGTCCCGACTCAAATTTTCAAAATTGTCATTTTATTCACTCGTGACATTCAATATAACCAATATTATATATTACTTTGCTCATTAGTAATATTCAACAAGTTTCCCATAATTACAAACTCTCATCACGTTAATAATTATAACATAATTAATTTTCGGATATTTATTAAATAATTAATTCACATTAAATTTAATAAATCCCCAAATTAATATAGCATAAAAATACGGGGTATTACACCATTTATGATAATACCTGTTAAAAAGTCATGGGATCTATAAAACTTGTGATATGGATTGGTCCAATAAATCCCTTTATTGAATCCCAAGTCATCGATATCCTAGCTTGTTTCAATTTGTTTCTTGGATGACCATGGCTCCATAGTATCAAGGGTGTGCCTTATTCCCTCCATAAAAAAATGAAGTTCTTTGCCAATGGGTAGGTCATCACCATCTTGGGTGACTATGACAATATTGAGAATGTAATCACCAGTAATCCGGTACAAGAGATACAATATAGGGTGAATAAAATGATTCTATCAAGTTTTTTAGCCGAATCAATTCCAATTCCAGCAGGGGATGATTTCAAAGATAGGGTTTATCTGGAGTATGACCCTTATAGCAACGTCAATGTGATCTAGATGTTCAAGAACATGCACTTTATGCCCAGGCTGGGGTTTGGATGATGACAACAGGGAAAACTTGAACCTATAGTATTAAAGAAAGATTTTCCTCCTTGTGGCTTGGGTTATCAACCGTGAGCTAAAGAACTCAGAATGCTCTGCCAACCTCGAGTGAAGAGAAGGGTAGAAAGTGCCAATACTGTCCCAAGAGATTTCTTAAATGAAGGATCTATCATAGAGGGTGAAGATTTCCCCTTTTGCGGATTTCTCGAATCGTGGTATGATCATGTGGGCAATAAGATGAAACCAGGATTAGAGATTTTTTTCCAAGATAGCTAATTATGGGACAAAAGTTCCCAACATCATATACGAGCACTAATTGAAAAGACCATAGTTACTAACGTAGAGTCCGATGGAAGTGACTCCGAGGATCATTCAACAGGCTGACGCTGGGGCTGAGACTCTGTATGATTCACTCAAGCGCTACATCATCGGATCCATCCCTCCTGATCAAAGATGCTGATGCACCTCTCCTCAACTGAAATGTTGTGCCGTTTCCACCTATTGAAATTCAATCTAACTCTGATGTTTACCCTATTTCCTCCTCTTTTGTTGTTCCTCCCTATTCTGATGTAATCGAGACCTCCTTTGATGAGGTTCTCAATGTTGTTTTTCCTAAAAATGAAATAAATGAAGATTTTGAGTATCTTGTTGTTCCGTACAATAGTTGTCCTGATTCTAATCAAACTTTTAATAATGATGATTTTACAAATGAACAATTCTTAGCTGATCTTAATAAGGTTAATAACAAATAAAATTATCGCGTTCAAGTTAATGAAGATGAAACTATTGTTATTAATCTCGATTCTAGTAGCCAACTGCGTGAGATTAGGACACCCTTGACGAGCATGAGCATACAAAACTTGAAGAATTACTAAAGGAATTTATGGATGTCTTCACATGGTCCTACAATGACATGCCCGGCATTGATCCCGATATCGCTCAGTATGAGATTCCAACGCTCCCAGAATGTAAACCGAACAAACAAAAATTGCAAAATCTTTGCACCGGGTGGTCGCTCAAGGTTAAAGAAGAAATGGTCAAACGGTTGAACGTGGGTTTTATTCCCAGAATGCAAATCGGTCAAACATAAACTGTGAAAGCTTCGCACCGAATGGTCGCGCGAGATCAAGGAAGAAATGGTCAAGCAGTTGAACATGGGTTTTATTCGTGTAATCGAATATCCCACATGGCTGGCTAACATCGTACCCATACCGAAATCAGGAGGAAAGGTTCGCATGTGCGTTGACTATCGAGACTTGAACAGGCCTCTCTAAATGATGATTATCCGTTACCCAATATCGACATGATTGTGGACAATGAAACTAGTCATGCTCTCAAATCATTTGTTGAGGTTTTTTCGGGTATAATCAGATCAAGATGCACCCAGATCATCAAGCAAAAATTGTATTTATCACCCCTTGGGGAACATTCTGTTGCACCATTATGCAATTTGGTCTAAAAAATGCTGGGGCTACCTACCAGAAGGCTGCCACAACCATCTTGCATGATCTGATACACAAAGAAGATGAGGTCTACGTGGATGATATGATTATCAAGTGTAAGACTAGGGAAGTTCATGTTCTCGATCTCTGAAAGTTCTTCGAGTGACTATGAAAATATTAGATGCGACTTAACCCACAAAAATGTGTTTTTGGAATTACCAAGGAAAGCTCATGGGATTCATGGTTAGAGAAAAGGGGATTGAAATAGATCCTACCATAATCGAAATGCCACCACCCTAAATGAAAAAGGAAGTTCAAGGATTCCTTGGAAAATTATAGTATATCAGTCGGTTCATTAGTCAGTTGACTTTTATGTTCGGAATGAATCTTTCCAAGACGCCTTTGATCGAGTCAAGCAATACCTAACCCAACCTCCAATACTCATGCCACCATAGCCTAGTCTACCCTACTCATATACCTGACCATAACAGATACTGCAGGTGGGGCTTTATTAGCCCAATACTTTGAAGAATCCCGTAAAGAAAGAGCAATCTACTATGTCATTCGGAAGTTGGTCGAATATGAAATTAGCTATACTGCCTTGGAAAAAGCATGTGTCATCCCTATTTGGGTCACTCAAAATTAGGGCACTATATGCTCTCCTTTTCCATCAAACTTGTGTCCCAAATGGATCCAATCAAGTACTTGATCGAGAAACCTGCCATGTCTAGCAGAATGGCCTGATGGTTGATGTTTCTAGCCAAATTTGATATTATGTATATCACGCAGAAAGCCATGAAAGGAATAGCCATCTTTGACTACCTCCCTTACTACCATATAAAAGAAATCGATGTTTGGATCTCCTAATTACTGGATGATAATTTCCTTTTTACCTCCCAAAAGGAGCTCCGATGTTAACTATTATTTGATGGTGCCACCAACATGAAAGGGTATGGCATTTGGATACTCCTAATCGCCACTAATGACTCTCACACTCCCATTTCCATCAAACTGGATTTTCCCTGCACCAATAACATGATCGAACATGAGGCATGCGCGGTAAGCCTCAAAGTCACTATCAAGAAAGGATTTCAATGCATAGACACCTATGGGGATTCAACCCTCATCATCGGTCAAGTACTCGGAAGATGGAAAGTCAAGGATGAGAAACTCTTACCCTTCCATACTCACCTAGAAGAATTAGCCACCCAATTCCAAGATATCACCTTCCATTACCTGACCTGATAAAAAGAACAACCTAGCTAATGCCCTTGATACCTTAGCCTCCACGATTGATATGCCTAAAGGAATAACAATAACGCCCTTCCTAGTCCAATGTCAAGTTAAAACTACCCATTGTTATCACATTGAGCTCATCACAAAAGAAGATCCTGATATAACCGATTGATGGTACTATGATATTTGGTGCCTCCTCAATCATGGTAAGTATCCCAGGATTCTAACAAGAAATACCGAACAACCCTTTGTAAATTGGTTTCCTAGTATATTATCTGCGATAAAGCACTATTCAAGAGAAACTTTAATGGAACCCATTTACACTGCATACTAGGGGTTGACATTGAAGAGGTGATGCAGAAAGTCCATAGCGGGGAGTGCGTACCCCGCATGAATGGCCATATGCTTGCTAAGAAAATCATCCAACAAGGTTACTATTAGACTACCATGGTTTAGGCTTGCACCGCCTTTGTTCAGAGATGCCTTAAATTCCAGTAGTTTTCCAACCTCCAACACTGGCCTCCACGAGAATAATACAACATGACTTCTCCCTATTCATTTTCCATATGGGATATTGACATCATAGGGAAAGTTACGTCCAAGGCCTCTAACGGGCATGAATTCATCTTAGTTGCCATTAACCACTTTACTAAATGGGTCAAAGTCGAGTCATACAAAGTTCTGAATACAAAAAAAGTGACCAAGTTCATTCGAAAAAATATCATCTATCGATATGGGTTCCCGCATGAGCTAGTGTTAGATAACAGGTTACATTATGAGGTTGAAGTCACAAAAGTGGTCAAAGAGTATAGGATTCAAGTACAAAGATCTTCTCCCTACCAACCTCAAACCAACGAAGTAGTCGAAGCTGCTAATAAAAATCTCAAATCCATTATTAGCAAGATGATCAAAAGTTTTCAATATTGGGCCGATCAAATCCCTTACACCCTTTGGGGATATCGTACTTCAGTTTGAACCTTTACTGGGACTACCCCTTACTCTTTGGTATACGGCATGAAATAAGTCCTACCCGTGGAGCTAGAAATTCCTTCATTACGCATTATGCTTGAAAGCAAAGTCAGCGAGGAAGACTGACAATAAAGCCGTCTTGACGAGTTGTCACTCTTGGATGAAAGGAGACTGAAGGCTCTGTATCATATACAAGGTTACCATCATCGAATAAGACATCATTAAATAAGCGATTCAAGTACCATGGTGTCTAAGATGGGTATTTAGACCTTAAATAAATCATAGAACCCATCTGGGACTCCAGAGGGAAATTCAAGCCTGATTAGAGTGGCCCCTACATTGTAAAAGAGATTCTATTTGGCAGTGTCGCTATGCTCACCAACCTCGATGGGGAAGAGATGGCCCGTCTAGTCAACCTAGACCATTTCAAGAAATTCTACCCTTAGTCTGAAATCTCGATGTGCTATGATTCTTCTCACCTCCCTTCTATTTTTAAAAAAAAATCTTCATTTTCCTCTACTCAGAACTGTGTGGGGCCTAATCCTTTAAAAAAAATTCTTTCAAAAGTGAAACTCAGAAATTTTTTAAAACACCCTAAGGTTCGTAGGCCGCTCATACGCTTTACATGAGCACGGCCCCCTTCTTTTTCACAAAATGCTATTCTTTTCTTATCCCCGAGAACACATTTGATTTTATTATTTACATAAACAAATGGATTATGTATGCCTTAAAGATTGGTATAAATAATTCAAATATAAAACTCATTAAGAGGCACAAAAATATAATTAAATTTTTCTTTATTTCAATGACGGAAATTCCATTACAATTACATCGGCATAGGGAGTCAAGAAACTTCCCTTGCTAACCTAACCTTATTGTCCTAAAAATAAAACAAGTCAAACTACTCCTAGATAACCTTCACAAAATTTATTCCCATACATAGCCAAACACATCACAAAAAGCATCACCAATAAAGTTCCCAGAAATCCTACTTGTAACTGCTAGAGGAATCGACCCCATCATTATCTACATCCAGTGGTCCCCAAACCTCCCATGCCTGAATAGAATTCTGTAGGCGCTCGGTAATCTCAGACCAACCTAGGGAAAATAATAACACCTCCCTCAATGGTGTCAGATATGGTGAACCACCTTTGCCCAGTCTCCACAACCAGCATCTCAGCAACTATCTTCCTTTTCAACCACTTCATGTAATCTCCAGAATTATGCCAGACTTTGCAAATCGACTAGGAAGGATGAGTTGATGGTAAACGATTCTCCTACAGATATCCCAGTCAAATTCGCAAATGTTTTATCAAATCCACCATAGGAAAAAGTCTAATGTCTGAGGTGGAACAATTTGTTCCTAGCCAAATTGGCTCAAGTGCCATTAAGGAGAGTATAAAGAAGTCTACCGTAGGGAGACCAACCTAACATACTGGTATTCCCCCAGTGATAGAATGGGCTTCAACTCCCCCCCACAAAGGCACTGACCAATGCAAACCTCGAGCCCTGTGATTCATAAACAAGTTCTCCCAGCTCTCGATATCCAGTCCCATGGTAATTAAGTAGCGAGTAAATAAGTTTGACACAGCTGCCAAAGGATATATGGGAGGGATCACCATACGAAATCTCTTTAACAACCACATGAACATCATAACGGGGCTACCCTTCAAGAAGTCAGAACGTCCTTCCCATAGGTCACTTCAAGTCTCCACCAATATCAACATCACAGGATTACGAAGGTACAACATCCATTAAGTGATGGATGCGAATTATGGGTCCACCAACAGGTCCTCGATCACCAACAGTAATTTTAAAGTTAAGCCAAGGACGAAGGATCCGGCATAGCTCTCATCACTAACATAATGTAGATGCATAAAATGTAGCATAGCCGTAAGAGGATCCATTCCTCCTATAACCAATGATCGAGCCGCCGAGGGTGAGATATGGAAAAGTCCTCCTAACAGCTCTCGAGGAGATCAAGAAACTTCTGGCATGACCTCCGCAACACAGGGATTTATCCCCTTCATGGTAGAGAACTCTTCATAAGTCGGACAGACTTTATCCAATCCAAAGCGAAAGACATGGCCCCGGGGTACCATAATTGTATCATCGTCATCATCACGTTCCATTAAATAGGTCGGTTGTGCCATAAGGAAACCCGATGCATGTTGAAAGCATCGTAGTCTACATTATATGAGCACATAACCTCTAAGTTTTCAAGGTAAGAGGAAAATTCAACACTTTCGAGGAGAGCCATATTGCAAAATGATGAGACAAGAAGTAAGAAGAATGCAAAAGAGAGAAAATGTGGATGAGTGAAGAAAATACTCCACCATTACCCCCTTTTTATACTTGGAAAGATTGGCCAAAGATAAAAATCCTGCAAATCCAACGGAATACTTTCCCCACTAAGGACCAAGTAATTAAAGAAGTGAAATTAAAGCCTTCGGTTGATTAGACTGGACTAACGTGTCGATAGGCAGGACAAGGGGTATGTTGATCGGTAACCCCTATTTTTGGAAAGTTCCCTTTTTTCCTTTTTTTTCAAAATTAAAAAACTCAATAAAAATAATCATTATTCTAAAGAATTTAGAATTTCCTTCTCCCTATATTTTTACTTATCTTGTTTTAAAATAAATTTTCTCTCAAATTATTTTAAATTCTTTTTACAATCTCAGCAGCAAAGTAAAAGGTGCATATGCATTAAGTCACCAAAGCAAAAAAAAAATGGCAAAATCCCATTTCATTGTATATATATTGCTTTATTACATTTTTCCTTACAGGAAAACATAAAAATAGTGGGACTCAGCCCAAAATACTCTCTCTCTCTCTCTCTCTCTCTCTCTATCTCACCCCTTCATATACTCTCTCTCTCACTTTCTTTTTCTATCTCTTCTCTTCCTCTCTCTCCATCTAAGACCCTCCATACCTGTGGCTTACGGGCTTTCCTCGGTGATGAAATGGCGAGCATCCATTCCCTAAATCATACCCCTCCCCAGACGAGATAGACGACACCAAGCAAGATGGAACCGGGATCGACTCCCAAATATGAGCAATCACAGAAGCTACCCAATCCTGAATATCCCTCAGCCAGGTGGTTGACACCCGAATGTGCTGCAAGAAAAATAAAAAAGAGCAAATCAGTTAATTTGAGGCAAGGAAGGAAATAAAAAAATCGAAAGGCAAAGAAATGAAAAATATACCACCGGTTGAAAGAAGTCATCCGTCAGCCGCAGCTCCTCTGGGTCCATCGCATTGGGACGATGCAGCATATGCATCGAACCTCTTTCAGACCGCTGAATGTTGTAATAAGGGGGATACTACCTTAAAAATGGAACCTTTGATGTTGTCGTCGTTGACGATGTCGATGCACCACTCGTACTATGGGCAGACCCCAGCGGCCGACTCGTGCCCTTACTTAAACCCGAAGGTGGAAGAGGTATAACGTCATATATATTGGGAAGCATTATCCAGTTCAACACAAAATCCAACTAATCATATATCTCCACTGTGTCAGTATATGATGAATAAGGCTCACTAACCATCGCCGCTTCCTTCGCCTCCTCTGACATCTCCTGCTCTCGCCTTATATCCATCGAAGCCCTCGCAGGTGGAACCATCCCCTCACCCTCAACCACTTGTCAAATTACCCTCAACCCTAGATACTAGGGATAGCCGAACTCGTGCCCCAACAGACGATGTAGTTGCATGTTCCTCCTGTCACCCCCATGTGCTGGATGGTCATCCCCCACGGATAAAATCTCACTTGCAAAATCCCTAACAAAAAACCAATATATGAAAAAAAGGACATCAAGAAAAGTGGTCTCAAGAAGAAAGAAGAATTTACTCAATCGGAATTGTCCCTTCACCTGCCCGAGGAATCTCAAAAGACAGTGTCACTGTCGTTTGGCACCCCCTACACCATGACAGTCGGCACCTCCTTGAATTTTTTTTAAAAATTCCCCCAAAATGCCAAAAAATCCCCAAAAAATTCTTAAAATCACCAAACGAATTTTAGAATATATTTAACCAAGAAAAACATTTTTAATACCACATTTACTTCCCCAGCGGAACACTAATTCTCAAAATAAATTGGATATCTCCCCAATAATGTCTCCAAGGGACACCGCAGAAATCAAAAAATTCCCTAGCAAGGATACATCCAATCCTCGGATTAATACCTTTTCCCCAGTGGAGTCTCCAAAAGAAAACTACAAGTTAAGCCCTCAGAATTGGCTTTGACCCTCGAAATTTGTGCTCCTACTTAAAGCCTCAGAATTGTCTTCGACCTCCGCTGAATTGCCCACCTCTACCTAAAGCCCTTAGAATTGGCTTCGACACTCAGAATTGGTCACTCCTACTTAATCCCTCAAAATTGTCTCCGACCTGCTGAATTGGTCACCTCCACCTAAAGCCCTCAGAATTGGCTTCGACCCTTAGAATTGGTCACTCCGACTTAAATACCTCAAAATTGTCTTCGACCAGCAATATTTGTTATTCCCATAAAAGACCTCATAATTTTCTTCGACCCTCAGAATTGGTTGCTTATACTTAAGCCCTTAGAATTGGTTTCAACCCTTAAAATCGGTCACTTCTACTTAAGCCCTCATAATTAGCTTCGACTCATAGAATTGTTCATCACTACTTAAGCCCTCAGAATTAGCTTTGACTCTCAAAATTGGTCAATCATATCCAAGCCCTCAGAATTGGCTTTGACCCGCAGAATTTGTCGCTCCCAATTAAGGTCCTCAGAATTGACCTCGACCCACAGAATTGGTCGCTACAATTTATGCCCTCAGAATTGGCTTCAGCCTACAGAATTGTTCGTCTTCTACTTAAGCCCTTAGAATTTGGCTTTGACCCATAGAATTGGTCAATCCCTACCCTAGTTCCTCAAAATTGACCTCGACTCGTAGCATCGGCTATCCCCAGCATTTCCTTAGGTCCCTAGAATCTGCCTCGACCCTCTAAATCGATCATCCTCTTCCTTTAGGTCCACTAAATCGACCTCTTTCCAAAACATCATGTGGTGTATATTCGACGGCTTTCACTTTTTCCAATCTCACCCATCAAGGGGATCTGTAGAAACCACATTCTAAGACCCCCAAGTCTCTCCTTAGGTCCTTAGAACCTCCCCATTTCACTACAAATGCTATATCATACTCTGAGTACTGATCTAGAGGCCATCGGGTGCTCTTGGGTCCCGTTTGACTCCGATCAAATAAAAGTGGAGATTGTCATAAGATAGTGTTGGATCCATATGAATTTCTAGCTCATAGATGAGCTTATGACTTTTCTACAAACCTTGAAAGTTGTTAAAGTTGAATTCCTAGTCGACTGGAGTCTTCCAAATTTTCATATCTCAATCAATCAATTCTTATGATGAAACTTTGATAAATGCTAATCTTTCCTTGGTTTGAGATCCATTAATAGAGACAATTCCTTTTGGGTATTTATTCCTTAAAAAGAAGACCATATCTCTATTCCTACTACGAAGTTCCAGTAAAGTCTTATACTACCTTCTTTGATAATGTCCTCAATGCTTTTGTAATTAAGTCCACCTTATTCTGTAGGAAATCATGCATTATCCCAACTAATCCACTGAAATGTATTCTCCTTAGAAGAACTACCCTTAAAAAAGTATACAATATATTATGGATTTATAATAACACATTTAGGAGGGTTTAAATTAGATAGTAAATGGATGGGAATAGATGACAAAACGTGTCTAGTAAGAGTCAGTGTACCTCCCTTGAAGATAAATTTAAAATTCTAGCCTTTTATCTTATCTCTAATCTTGTTCAGTAACTCAATGAAGTGAGATATTCTGCTTTTACCTTTAAATATTGGGAAGCCCAAATATTTAATAAGGAGAAATATCTATTGAAGACCTTTATTTGCATCAATTGAGTGTTTTTTGTCATGTCTAAGTCTCTCATTCATTGTGAAGAAGCTTTTATATTTGTTGACTAGATAAACTATAGTAGATTCATATTCTTTTAAAAAATGGAATAGAAATTTAAGGCTTCTCTTTTCACAATTTAGAAAAATAATGATATCATCAGTAAATCCCAATTGAGATATTTTGCTAATCATGTGTAAGCTTGTTCCTAAGGATGTGAATAGCTTCTCCTAAGTCCTTCATATTAAACTAACTAGACAACCACACTCTTATAATAGGTAATACCCCCACTTCGATCTTTATTAGGAGAATATCATCCATGTATAATACAAAAAATACCCCCACATTCTCATCATGCTTCTTATACGCATAAGTTTCTTTCAAAACCATAAGATTTGATTGCTTGATCGAACTGAATGTTGCAATACCTTAACTCTTTCTTGATTCCATAAATAGATGTCGTAATCCTGCGCATATTTTTTCCTAGCCATTTGTTGTGAATACCGTGAGTTGCATCATATAGATGCACTCGTCAAGATCACCATTCAAAAACTCCATCATGACATCCATCTTCCTAATCTTGAGAGCGAGATGAGCTACAATGGATAAAATAATCTGGATAGGCTTTAACACGACTATTAGTGAGAAGGTTTCCTTATAGTCGATCCCCTCTTTCTGAGTAATCCCTTTTTTTCTACAGGCCTTGTCTTGAAGGTTTCCACCTTCCCATGCACCACTCTTTTATTCTTGTAGATCCACTTCCATCATATGGGTTTTATACCATGTAGAAAGTCAATAAACTCCCAAAAATGATTTAAATCCATCTTGTTATTCATAATCTTTATCCAAATCTCATAGTCTTTATCTTGGAGTGCTTCGTCATAGTTCCTGGGATCTGGTTCATGTTTCCTAGGGATCTCACCAAAATGCTCACAAAAATATACTAACTTATCATACTAATGCACTACTCTGTCACTAGTTAATCAATCCACTTGTAGTCTAATATAAATGAAACGTGCATCATGATCATCGATAATACTCCCATTAACACTAGTCAATATATTATCAATATCATGATGTACTTAATCCTATACGGGTGGTTCATAAGAAATTACATGGTCTTGCCTGCTTAGCTCTTACAAGATAATATTTTTCCTGGGTTTGTAGTTTATCATATAATTTTCCTCAAGTACCAAGAAATTTATTAACTAACACCCCCTATTCGTTAGGATTATAGAATAGACCACTACTAGTCACTTTTGAGTAACCTATAAACAGATATACTTTTGTCATTGACTACAACTTAGTAGGATCCTTCCTTAACATATGTACTTGGCAACTCCAAATACGAACATATCCTAGGCTAGATTTAAACCTAGTCCATAATTTCTTTGGAGTTATTAAGACTGACTTAGAAGGAACTCAGTTCAATAAATAAGTAGTTATCCTTAATGACAACCCCCCAAAAAGAATCTGGTATATCTGAATAATTTATCATGGATATAATCATGTACAAAAGAATTATATTCCTTTTTTTTGCTACAACATATTGTTGTAGAGTTCCTAGCGCAAACAATAGGGAAGTAATTCCCATCTCTTATAAATGATTCCTAAACTCTTCCAAGTGGTACTTACCTTTCTAATCGAATCGTAGAGTTTTGATTAGTTTATCATGACTATGATCCACCTCAGCCTTGTACACTTTGAAGTTATGAAAGTCTTCAAACTTGTGGTGCATAAGGTAAATTTATCCAAATGTTGAGTAATCATTAATGAAAATGATAAAGTACTCGTAGCCACCCCTTGCCCAGATTATTATAAGACCACACAAATCATAATGAACTAATTCCAACACATCTTTGGATCTATAGCCTTTGGATTTAAAGGTCATTTTGTCATTTTACCTTCCAAATAAGATTTACAGACTGGAAGTGCCTGAACTTCCAATTAAGTCAATTTTCCATTTGAAACTAGTATTTGAATTATGTTTTATTAATATTACATAAGCAAAAGTGCCAAAGATGTATTTTTTCAACTTATAAGGTTTCTTTCTCTTTAGGTTATTTCTATTTAAGTTATTCATTTCAGTATCTAGCATTGATGGTGAGATGGGCATCATAATATTAAGAGCATTTGCTAATGTGCCACAACATATTAGATATTTGCCAATTTTGATAAAGACATATTTATTAAATTAAACCTTATATCCATTCATAACCAGCTTAGAAATCAAAATTAAACATCTTCTAATACTATGAAAATGATACTAATCTATAAAATTAACTTATTGTCTTCGCTAAAATTTAAAACTATATGTCCCATTGCTATTATTGTTTCCTTAATGTGATTACAAATTAATAAAAATATTTCTCCTTCACTGAGCTCTCTGGTTATCGAAAATCTCGACAAATAATTTTAAATATGATTAGTGACTCCCGAATCTACATATCAGGTACCGGTAGATTGCATCACAAAACACATTGTGGCCATCCCCAGGATTCATCTCCTCTCTCCCTATAGGGGGGGTGAAGGTCTCGCCCCTTCTCTGCTCTATGAGAGCTTCGGTCGCTGTCGGTGTGGAGTGAATGTAAAGAGATGGAGTCACCAGCCTATTTTGCACAAAAGCGGTAAAAAAATATGTCGTCGCTTCGCGAGAGACGTATCAATGACAAACTGATGCTTACGAAACCAATAGTTCAAAGGTTTGGGGGCCAAGTTATGGAATGGGAAGGTGTTAGGCACCCATCCCGCCCTTTCAATCTCTTATGGGATTGTGTTACTGTTTTCTTTAATTTCGTCGTGAAGTGTGTGTTCGTGTATATATAAATGGAGATCGGAATTTCCCAACTCATACCATGGAAAAGATAGAGTGTGGTAAACCATAGGAATGTTCCCAACATAATATTTAGATAAAATACGATTTATGCGTTTATCCAAATATTGATCGCTATGATGAAATGATAATATATGTTGGATAAAACGCCAATAAGGATAAAAAAAATGATGTGTATTAAAATAATGTATAGATGAAAAGGTAAAAAATGAGAAAATTAAAAGAATGGAAAATTGGACTCGAGTCTCGGGTTTTAACCTGAAGTGCTATCAAAGTCCACATAGTTTGCATGGGGCATAAGGTGGGGTTTATCCCATGGATTCGAACAGGATTTTATTATATGTGTGTGTAAAAAATGTGTTTTAGTTTTTGAAAATTATGATGAATAATCCCGTTGGAATTTATATGTGTAACCCACTTTTTGTTTGTTTTGATTTTTTTATAGAAAATAAAGCATGTGCAATATAACTAATAAAAAGGTGAGATGTTAATGTGTATGAACTAAAGTAAAAATTAGATTATGAATTTATGTAATTAATGCAAAAATAAGAAATTTTAAGAAAGAGGGAAATATTTTGGACCTTTTTTGAAGAATTGAAGCTTGATCTTGATCTTGGATGAACTCCCTTGAATTTTGAGATGCGTTTTGGAGGAGAGGGAATTAGATTTTGCCAAATTGAATATGAAAAGGATGGGAATGTAAGATGGAAAGGAATTTCACATAAGAAAACTTCACTGATTGCAAGAGAATATTGATGAGATCACTGATGCTGACGGATCTGAGGTTTACTTTAGGAGTGAGGTCATGCCCTCTATTTATAGGGTAAGGGGGGTGCCGATCGACATAGGCCTAGTCCTTCCAAACGACAAGTAACCCTAGGCACACTACCGATAGGCAGGAAAATGGATCTGCCAATCGATATTATCGTGTAGATTTTTTTGAAAAATTAGTTATAAAGCACAATCTGTTGATCCAAATCATGCACGAGGCATACAGTTAAAAAGGTAATTCAGAGCGACCTTCAAGAGTCCTTTGGGCCTCTCCCGACACATAGCTATTCTTTGAAAGAGTGAAGTTAAGAAAATTCGGGTCAAAATAACTTCCAAAATGCTGATGTTGTCACAATAATGAGGAATTTATAGAGCATACTTTCATTAAGATAACTATAACTATACATGTTTGGTCTAACTTTGGCAACAAATTAGGGGTTAATATGAAGCTCTCCTCTTGTAAATCTTTGCTTATGTCTTAGTGGTTGAGAATTCCAAAAAGTGGTCACCAAAAGGTTGTATATATCAACCTACCTAAATTTATTTTTTTTGGAGTTTTGGAAAGCTATAAATAATAGTTTCTTTGATGATATTCCAATGAAATTTGAAGATATAATGACTAAAGTTTTAAAGCTCATTAGAGATCTATTCCATCATATCTTCTTATGTAATAGTACCAAAAAGGGTGACTTATATTATATCAATTGGTTTTATTCAAAGATTAAACCATTTAAGATTATTTACTTGAGTTATTCTTGGGTAAAACATTCAGTAGGTAAATACAAACTAAACATAGATATTATTTCGAAAGAAAACCCTGGAAGCAGTGGTATAAAGGGTTTATTAAGGACTATAACGGTATTTTCATAGCAGGCATTGAGAAATAATTGGGAACACGAAATGTTATATACTGAAGCAAAATTTTTAGAATATGGATTGATCATTTCCAAGCACTTAGGTCTCTAGAAAGTGGAAATCGAGTCATAATTAAAGGTCTTAGTGGATTTCATTCTCAATAAGTTGAATATTCCAAGGACCATCAAAGATATAATCTGAGCCTCAAAGATGCCTTCGACATTCCACTTAAATCATATTTAGAGAGAATCTAATGTAGTTGCTGATGATATTAAAAATATGGCAGTGATTTATCAAAGCTCATCTAAATTTTAGTCATTCAATTCCCCTCCTTAAGTAGTTAGAGGTATTCTGATCTCCTTTCGATTATAGTTAAAAGTATCCATTTGTAATGGGGCTATTCTATAATATCCCTGTAACACCCCGTATTTTTTATGATTTTAAATAATTATGGGATTAATTATTATTGTTGGATTAATTAAATTAAAATGTGACAAATTAATTGTTAATTAATCCGGATTAAAATAATTACTAACTAGCGTGCCAGGGTTAATACTTATTGATGAAAATTATTGAATATCACTGTGTGGATATGTAATGTAGAATTATGAAATTTTATAAATTGTCGAGAGTGAGAAATATGACAGTTTGGTATACTAAGTCAGGACGCATGTGTGAGTCGTGTCGGGACTGATCTAATGGATTAAAGAATTAAATTATTTTTTAGTAACTTGAATGATCATTTTGAGTGCTCCATTGAGTTCGGAAGGTCCGAGATAGTCAGAAAACTCTACCCGGGTATTTATTTGGACTTCAGAATATTTTTAGGCCTAACCGGTACCCCGTAAGGGTATTTTTATCTTTTGGATTTGGGGGGAATTATTATGGACGAATATTAGATAATTAAAGATGAGTTTATGTGGGTGAGAAAGAGTCTGTTAGTTTCTAAACCTACGAGAGAGAGAGAGAGAGAGAGAGAGAGAGAGAGAGAGAACTAGAGAAGAAGAAGGAAAGTCCATAGGTGTTCTTGGTGCAAAACTCAAGAACTCACACCATAAATCCCACCACAGCATAGATCGAAAGACGGGTAATCAGTTTATACCAATTTCATCAGCAGATCAGAATATTATAATCGAGGCAAGTGTTTATTGCTTTCTTTCTTTAGCAATAATTATGTTCATGTTAGAGTAAGTAATTACCCCATTGCTATGAAATTGAATTTGGTGAAAATTTGGGATAATTGATCATAAATTAGAACTGATATGATAAGAGTTTGATTCCTCATGTAGATAGGATGATGTCCACGAATTTATGATATGGTTTTGAATAAATCTGGGTTTTAATTTAGAGTTATGCCTATAAATTTGAGAACTAGGGTTCTTGATAATTAAATGGGGGATTTCGAATTTGATTGATGAATAGTGATAATTAAATGATGCTATATTGTGAAAAATCATATATAGATGTAGTAAGGTGATTGTAATTGATTGATTGGTGTTTGGGTTGAAATCTTAGAGGTTTAAGGGTTGTAAACCTGATAAAAATGTAGCTACTAGAGGTTGAAGACGTAATAGTGCTGGCCATGAGAAGTCGTACGATGTCGCGCGAAGATGATTTGAACGAGACTTAATCTCGCGAGAAATCATTCAAACGACATGACATCTGGTTCGAACAATAGTTCCAAAAATCTGGAAAATCCTATTTCAGTCTAATTCAAGTTACACAGTTAATTTGAGTGAGGAAAACTGTTATTTAATGAATTTAGCACAGTGCAGAATTATTGGGAAGTATTTGGGAAATAATACTTTAAATATTGGAACGGTAAGTTAACCTTAGAAATTTGGAGAGAGAGTAATCGAAATAATTATATTATAAGTAGTAATGAGAAAATACTACGTATAGAAAATATATGTATGGGTTAGGTAAATACCCATTGATTTTAATAGGATGTGTGTATGCTTATTATTACTAGTTATGCCCACGTGCGTTGCATGTGTGGCCATTTCCAGATATTAATCTTCCACTGCAAATCAGTAAAAGACAAAGTAATAAAAATACTTGCAATATATTATGTAGAATCTGTTTTGTTAAAATATAACATAAAGTACCTAGTACGAAGCATCAATCATTACCTCAAAAACCAAACCTCCATTCAACTATAAACTATACAAGATATTCATGTTCTTGCTTAATCATTTATCCGTGCTTACTCCTCTATGTCAGCCAACTAACAGGTATTTGTAAGCAACAACAGCAGTTGCTAGCGTGTCATGCATGTGGGCGATATCGACTGATGACTAAATCCTATTTAGGACTCGAAGACCTTCGTGGTATGACTAAATCCGCGTGTGGGACTTCGTCTTCGGATGATTTTTTTGTTTGACCGTGGCCATAGAGTGGTACTAAGGTTTATTCTGTAATTTCAGCCTTGCACACAGGGTATTGAGGTTGGTGGTGATCTTGGATTTCAGCAAATACACTTGGATAATGAATCCATTTGTAAATACAGGCGCATCAATAGAGGTGGTTACACGGTCTTAAACCATGTTTAGGCAAATGTTACAGTCGAAATCACCGGTCACATTATTTTTCGTTAAGTTGGTGGATTGTTTTCTAACGCTTTCAGCTTGATATTGGTCTACTTTTCTACCGTGCCAAAGAAATAGGATTCTCATCATTCACTTTATTAATTGGGTACCTAACCACTTGTCTCTTTTCTTACTACAATAAAAAATTAAAATGTTATTCACCATTTTTATAACTTACCAATCAGATGTACCTTAAACTAATCACGTGGAAAAAAAGTTCTACTTTGCGATGTAGGCGAAAGACGATAGTATTTTGCCAACTGCTAAATTTTTTGGACTAAATAAATGGGATAATATGTGCCACCATCTTCATTATACTCAACAATTTAGGTCGCAACTTATAAAACCAATGCCAAACCCATCCCCATTCTCTCTATATACGTATCCATCTAGTCTCCCATATATACGAATCCAACAATTATGACATAATGAAAATAGTTTGAAAATTTTAGGTTAAGAAAAATATCTATTCGACTCATACTTTTTTATTTGTTAATTTTTTTTCAATAAAGGATAGTATTTTAAACTATTTTTTTATTTTTTAAAATTAAAAAATAACTGTCTTTTTTATCAAAATTGTTATGATAGTTTCTAAAACCTTTTTTTATTTAAAATGTTGTTATGATAGTTTAATTTTTTTTTTAAGATAGATTTAAAAACTTTTAAAAAAAAGTTTTTTTTACATAAAATTGGGAAAAAATTAAAAATTAAAAAAACTGTTCTTTATAGTTTATAATTTTTAAGTAACACGATCACGACCCAAATAAAACGCGACGTGACATGGAGTCGTATTTTTTTATTCCGGTGGCGAGGACCATTATTTACTATTTCAAAAATAATCTTTTTACTGTTTTAAAAAATGGTCCGCGCCAGCGGTATGCATAGGCGGTCCAACCACCTATAAATACCGATGGCGATGACCATTTTTCTAGTATGTTCGTACGCGTCAGCGGTATGTATAGTCGGTATTGTAAAACATTTTAAATAAAATGTACAAAAAAAATAGTTTTAAACAATTTTTTAAGTCGCTAAAGATTTTATTTAAAAAAATTATTTTAAGTAAAATCCAAGCATATGAGTGTTTTAAGAAAATTGTTACAAAAATTATAATAGTTACAAAAATTGTTTTATAAAAATAAAAAGTTAGTAGTTCCAAAACAGTAACTATTAGAATCTTAATTTTTTTTAAATAAAATCTTTAGGCACTTAAAAAATTGTTTAAAACTGTATTTTTTGTACATTTCATTTAAAATGTTTTATAACATGCGACCAAAATAAAATGAACGCGACATGGCACGACACACCTCAAAATTTTAATTTAACGTAAAATGAATATGACACATATGAAGTGACATGGCACGACATAAAATTCATTTTTTAACGAAATGCGAACACGACCCACTTGTCGTGTTGCATTTTAAGTGGGTTGTGTTACTATTTGGTAAAAAATGAGATTTCTCGTTGTGTCATATTACCTTTATAGGTGAAAATAAGATTTTGAGGCGTGTCATCTCATTTTTATTTTGATTGGGTTTGTGTTTGGTTAAAAAAATAATATATATTGTGGCGTGACACTTTTACTTGGGTCGTGTTAGTGTTTTGTAAAAAAATAATATTTCATGTTGTGTCGTATCACTTTTATTAGGATCGTATTTATGTTCGGTTAAAAAAAAAATTGTCTTATCGAGTTGCTTTTATTTGAGTCGTGTTCAGTCATAAAAATAATTTTCAATTTAAAATATAGTTTTTTATTTGTTCATTTTTTTTCTTAATTTTATGTAAAAAAACATTTTTTCTGGAAAAAAATAATTTTTAAATCTATCTTAAAAAAAGACTTCTATAAAATTATCATAACAATTTTTAAATAAAAAAGGGTTTTTAAAACTATCATAACAGTTTTTTTAACAGTTTTTATAAAAACAATTATTTTTAATTTAAAAAAATAAAAAAATGTTTTAAAAAACTGTTAAAATACTATTTTTTATTGAAAAAAAATTAACAAATAAAAAATTATTTGTTTGATCTTTAGAGTGAAGGGCAAGTTTGTCTTTTAAAAAGTAATTGGAGTGTTTTAAGAATTTTTAGCATCTTTAAGAAATAAACATGAATACAAATATGTCCAATTGGAAAATACATATGAATGCATAAAAAACAATAATCCAATAAGGTGTGAACTTGGTAATTCCTTAACTTAAAAATATATGTATAATTTTTCTAAAATTAACATTGAATTTAGAATTATTATAAAACATGAATAGAACAACAATAAAATTGGAAATACAAAATTTGAGCACAAAAGAGAGACACCATTCATGAATGAGATAGATATAATTACAAAAATTATGTATTTGCTTTGAAATTAACAAATGTATACTTTTGATGGCAAATATGAATCTGATGGGAAGATGAAGGAATTTGGGCAGCTGACTTTTGATTTCTAGGGTTTCAAGATGAATATATTTGGAAGTTTTGTTAGATGAATGTATTAGGAGAGATAACGTATCAAGTTAAGATTCATGGAATGATTTTAATTTAATGAATGTGTGAGACTAATATTAAGGGTATGATAGGAAATGTTAATATAATGAGGATAGTTTAGTACTTTGAGATTTGGAGAGGAACTTCCCTCTTTTTAAGTAGTAGAGATGTGTATAGCATACCTACGCTGCTTGCTATCACGAGGAGGTCTTTGCGTAGTGGATAGTCTTACCCTGTGTTTCCCATTGGGGGGATATTTGACTTGTACCCAGAGCATATGAACTTGGTTACGTGCTATCTGAGATGTAGGATAGTTTCGACGATTGAATGGGAGCGTAGGTATGTGCGTGACCCATTTGGCTGGGGATTATGTTCCCCTCCAATATATGTGATTTGAATTTTATGGTTCATGAGAGATTGAACCAACAATCTTTTATGCAGTGAGCAATGCACCGAGACATGATAACAGAGTATGCATTGTGCCAAATCGTCTTAACCTAAGGGTGCATGATTAGTATATATATGTATAGGGATGATGTGACTATATGTATATATACATATACTTGTGAATATTTCTACTGTGGAAACTAGTAGATATGGTAATAATAATAAATGTTTTGCGCCAAGTGGTCTTAACCAAGGGGTGCAGGATTAGTATATATATATATATATACATACTTGGGAAAATTCTACTGTGTGAAATTAGTAGATATAGTAATAATGAGAAATAAAATAATCTTAGTGGGTAAAAGATCAACCATTCAATGGTGAATAATGAAATTTAGTTATGTGGGATAAACTATTTCAATAACGTATTGTATGGGCGATACGAGTATACTACTAGTGACGTAGATGGTGATATGGTAACTTCGAACTAGTTAGTCTGGGTAGTATAACTAATATGGGGTAGATGTACGTTAGACGTGCACAATAGATGAGAGGTGAGAATTTCATGTGAGAGTCCGACAAGCTAGCATGCACATAATACTTGCTTTATTACAAATTTTAAATACTTGCTAAATAAATATTTTTACAACTCGGGCTTTGAACTATCTCTTACTATTCTTTTCTTTTTTGCTATATATATGTATTATATCAGGTGCCCAGCCACAGGGTTACTGGACTTAGATGCTTGGATTGTTTAGCGAGCTACAACGATTATGGGAGTTGCAGGTCCTTGCATTTAGACGCCTTTATCATTTCTTTCAGTTCTATTCAGACATTTCAGTTAGGGCATGTGTCGCCCATTCTTGGTCATTTTATTAGAGAGATAGTACTCAGTTTACTTTAGTAGTTCATTTCAGTTGCTTTTGAGTATTTTATGGTTTATTGGCTGAGACTTTATACCGAAATGTTTTATCCAGTCTTATTTATTTCAGTAGTTGAGTTATATCTAGTATTTATTATATTCTTGTGAATGGTAAATAGTTGATGTCTTAATACTTAGAAATTATTAATTGACTCTTTAGGTATAACTTAAAATGAAAAATGTTTTTGGCACCAGTGTAATACTCCGTAATTTTTATGACTTTTAAAATGGGTTATATTTTAACTTAATGGATTAATTGGATTTTATTATTAATTAATTCATTTGGGTTTTATCCTGATTGTGGATATTAAAATGGATGACTCTGAATATTACTTAAAGATATTTAGGTAATATATGAATGTGATGTCATTGATATGACGGTGTGCTATAAGTTCGGTAATTTAAATTTTTAGTCGGACACGGTATGGGACGTGTCGAGACTAAATTGTGAGATTAAAAAGTAAATTTATTTTCTATCGACCTTATAGTCATTTTGACTGCGTCGTTGCGTCCGGAAGGTCCGAAATAGTCAGAAAAGTCTATTTGGATGTTAATTTTGAGTCTCGGGTCATTTGGAAATGAAAAGACAACCCAAAAGGGCATTTTGGTTATTTTTACAAGGGGGATGAATGTGATTTCGGATTTTGTCCTATTATAAGTATTGGTAGATTAAGTGTACGTGGGTTATATATCTCCTCTTCAAAAATTAGAGAAGTCATCTTCCTAGTGAGAGTGAAAGGGTCCTTGGGAAGAGAAGAGTTCACTTGGGAAGGAGAAGAACTAAGAACTAAGTGTCACCACCACCAACCACCACCGGAAGCTCATCGGAAAAGGGAGAACCACCTGAGATATACTACACCAAAGGATCAGACCTTCAGTAAAGGCAAGTGTTTGATAATGGCAATTTAAGTTTGTATATTGTCCATGTTAGAATAGTTTTGAAAAGAGAAGATTATTCATGTTTGGAAGAAATAATGGAGTTATTAAATGGATTTCTGGAAGCTGAAATGATATAGGAATTAAACTCATGTTGTAGGTTGATAATAATCCACGAAATAGCAATGAATCTGTTGAAGAAATTATGAAAACCATTGAGGTGTTCTTGAAGAAGTTATGTTAATAATTTTCTGGAAATAAGGATATAAACATGCTTTTTAATCCAATCTCTTAATGGTTCTAGGATGTTTAGATCATTAGAAATCATTTGTTTATGTTGATACATCATGTGGTAAGGATTATAAGTCATTTTGGATGTTAATATGAAGGATAGAATGAATTAAAATGGTGAAACCCGTAGTTGCAGAAATGCAGAAAACTGGGTTGTTACTGGAGGGATCGATCGATCGACCCCCTGCCTTCGATCGATCGACCTCCACAGAATTTCTATAGTTGCTTCTTTTTAAATGTTGATCCTTATCCCGAACCTTTTATGGATCTTTGGTGATTATTATTTGGATATTATGGGACTTAGAAAATATCAGTGAGCCCTTGATAAGATTTGAATTAATTTAATTGGGAATTAATTGATTGGAATAATGATAATTAATTTAAAGGAATTTCGGTTGTTATATTCATTTGTTGAATTCTTAATGGGGAAGTATGAGGATTAAATATGGGACCAGTAGGGTTAATTTAATATAACACCTAGGTATCCTTAATTTTACAAGATGGTTTAATCCTAAGTGAAAGAAGTGTTTATAAGAGATTTGAAACTATCGGTTTTAACCCTAATGAAAGGGAGAGTTTGATTCGTAGTAATTCGGGAAATATGACGATATGGACCAGTAGGATATTAGTGGCTTCTTAATGAATATATGTTGAGGAAAAACCTATTTGAACCTTGAGTAATGAGTGAGACTCTGGAATAATTAAATTAAGAAGTAAAGTTATGACATTTTAAAACGTGGGATTTAAAGAGATATAATGATACGTATAACCTAAGGGTAATATAGGCACCTTGTTGATAGTATATTATAGGTATGATAATACCTATTTGATTGATTAATGATTATGTGTATGACATACCTAGCTTACTTGCTATCGACGGGAGGTTTGCGCGTGAGGACAGTCATATCCTGATGAATCCATGGGATCTTTGATTTGTCGCTCGAGAACATAGGTCTATGAAAGACTTATCGAGGAGTTGATAAGTCCGCTGACTGTGGGAACGTAGGTATGTGCGTGACCCATGGATACGAGAACTATGTTCGCCTCCAATTTGTTTGTTGATGTTTATGGTTCGAGGAATTCTTACCGAACCTTTTGTCTCCTATTCGGCGACCAGCGATATTGGGACATGATAACAGAGTAATGCAATTGCACCGCAGCTGTGACTCGGGGTGCCGTATTATATATGTATATGTATATATATATATATATATATATATATATATATATATATATATATATATATATATATATATATATATATATATATATATATATATATATATATATAATGAATTAAATGAATGAATATATATTGTGGTTAAATCATCTACTGTGTGATAATTGTAGATAACGGTGAATTGTGAAAAAAGAATTGAAATAAGTTAATGAATATTTATTGAAAAGATTACTTCATATTAATGATAATCGAATCATGTTAATGGGAAACGTATGAGAATAATTATCTGACGTATGGTATGGGACATACGGGGTTATGATATAGGATGGAATCATAGAATGGAAACCAGTGAGGAGGAACCATTAACTAGGAGGTTACTAGGAGACGTTAAGTGTGCACTCTAGATGAGAGGTGAGAATAGCAAGTGAGAGTTGGATACTAACATGTACATAATAAATGCTTTATTGCACTTGTTAAATACTTGTTGTTTTCAAAATCATTTTCACAATCGGGCTCTGACCCGTTTTCTTGCATATTTTCTTTTCTGTTGTATCTTCTATATCAGGTGTCCAGTAGTAGGGACGCCAACCTTAGTTGATTTTGATGAGATATGGAGCTATGGAGTATTGCTTAGACGCTTATCTTCACTTGATTCACAGTGTTCTCTTAGTTAGTGCATGTCGCCCAAAATATTTAGTTATCTTTTCTATCGGGGTCAAATACTATTGTATTCGTGTCTTTTAGTACATTTAATATTGTTAGGATTTTTGTAATGGATTTATATTATTTGGGAATGTTTATTCCAATTGCATTTAAATTCTTTTGTGTTATCTATTGGGTTATCAATGTTGTATAATAAAATGTGTTGTGTTATTCTTAAACTGGAAATGGATTTTGTTAAATTAAAATTTGGAAATTTTTTAACACCAGCTTAATTGGGTATTGGGTGAGTTGTAAATGTTTTCGACAATGATGCTAAGAATGAGCCAACCGTATATTCTGTTTTAATTTGGTATGGGACTGGCCACCCGGTATTTAATTAGGCGGGGTGTTACAACCAGCTTAATTACTTATTAGGTGATTATTAATGTTAAACGTGTTTCGATAGTGATGTTGAGAATGAACCAATCAAACACTTTGTTTTAAATTGAATAAAATGACTAATCACTCGGTATTTAATTGGGTGGCGTGTCACAATCCCATATTTCCATTTAGTCTTTAACTTCGTAATAGGGATAATTATAAATTCTCATATTTATGTTTTTTTCAAAGTTGAAGCATTGGGCTCAATCTTAAGCTTTTTCACTTTTCTCTTAAGCTTATTTGCCACTTGGGAGAGGCTATTTCTTCTTAAAATTCTTTAATTAAATGTGTCGGGGTCTCATCCCTCTTGCTTAAAAAAGTAGTTTATCTTAAACTATGAGCACATGTTTAATGTTTAGGGAACTAGTTTGATAGTTCAAAGAGGACTGTAACTGGTACAATTAGGAATATATTGAATAAGACCACGGGTGAGATTCAAGTCTAGGTACTGACCATATTAGACTTGCACAAACTCACGTATTTGCAAATGGTGAATAGGTTATCCCAAGGGATATGCGGATTGAAATGGTTGAATAATTGTTGCTTTGATTATTATGGGAAAGATTCAATCTTATTGGATCTAAATCTTCGCAAGTTGGACAATCATGATGTAAGTAGATCTGAGATCGTAAATAAGAGAAATCCATGTCCAAGAAAATATTAAACTGTGATAGCTCTTTGATAAACTTATAACTTTTTTTCTATTAGTAAACCCGAGTAGCGGATTATTTAATAATCCGGTGGAGTATCATATAAGTTAAGTCTGAAAACAAAGAAGAAGTTGGTTAAAATTGATTAGCGAAAAATTAATTTGATCAAGCGGGTATTGTGTACTTAATGTAGGAAATCATAATGTGTATCAAAAAAAATTTGTAAATAAGGCTTAATTATTCCAAGTGATTTCGAGATACTTAAATTGGAGTGCCATCATAAGAATGTAATGGAGTTAATTATGATTAAATAAAGGAATTAAATAAATTATGGAGAAGTAATTTTTAATTTTTGAGTATTTATTTGCATTCTAATTTAATTATTTAGTGTTGGATCTCTAGTATAGTTTAAATACCCAAGTAACATGCCCAAACTCTTCAAAAAATCAATTTAGACCAAGCCCATGACTTATATCTATATATATTGGTGTATGCTCGGGTTTTAAGATGCATATTCATTATTGAAGTTTAGAGAGGATATGCAAAATACTATTTATATTTTTGTCAATAGGTGTAGATAGAGGTTCATATCTCATTCAAAACCTAAGGTATTCATCTCCAAGAGTGCCCACACACATAGTCTTCTTTTGGAGGATCATGTTCCTCTATGTAATATGACCAAAAATAACATATTTATCTAACAACCTGAAGGGAAGGTTCCTTACAAACTAACCCAAAATCCTTAAATACATTTTTCTCTCATTTACATTTAGTTTTTGTTTGATAATGTTTTTCACATAATGTATGTATATGTTCCCATTTTAGTATACTCTCTATTAATTTACTTGGTAAATGACTAAATGATTCGAAAATTATAATTTCTTGTTTGGATACATAAATATTATCTTTATACTTAGATAATTTATCTCTATTATGCCCTAGCATTCCTTTTATATTATCACAAAGTAGGAGATATAATAGAAAGATAAAGAACATATATTTTTCAAAATTTAAGTCTCCAAGACAAGGGGAGAATTCAAAATAGTGTTTTAAATTTTTTAACTCAATTATCATATTAAAAAGGGAGAGATTTTGAAACCAAAATATTGAAAAAAGAATAATTAATTATCTTTTGATGATGACAATTCAGCTGAATACTTTCAAGCTTCATTATATCTTTGTCATGTTGTTGAGTAAATATAAATCCTCTAAAACATGAAAAGATATTTTACAAAGAATTTCTAATAACATAAGTATGCAACCAAAACTAATCTATAGTGAAAAAACAACATCTAAAGAAGATGCAAACTCAAAATACAAATAAATTAAGTAAAAGAAGTATTCACCCACTTCCAAGTTTGTCTTTCGAAAGATCAAAAATTAGAATATTTTAAAGTGATTAGAGTGTTTTAAAACATGTTGTAAAAGTATGTATATTTTATACTTTCTCAAAGTAGTGGATCATACACACCACATAGATATTTAAAACATGTTTGAAGTAAAAAATCGACAACTTAAACCAATTTAGTCATCTTTTAGATATTGTCAATGTAATAGCACATACGCATACATATTTAATACACATTTTTAAGTTATGAACAACATAACCAAATGTAGGTGACTCGACTAAGATAGTTAAGGTCATACTGGTATAAAATAATAAAGTTGGGAGTTTTAGTCGACTGAAACTAGGTTTTGCTGATTAAACATGGATTAGTCAACTAAACCTACTTTTAGTCAACTATAATAGACAAAGTCAACTAGTAATGACTAGTTTTTTTTGTAATACTTAAAAGAAACTTTTAATAACAAACTCCCAGTGACTATATTTTATTCCCATCTTACTGATACTTCCCAATATATTATTTTTACACGCATAATATCTCGCAAAGAATATCGAAACATTAAATCTCTATTCCAACACTTCCATAAAAAATTTGGTTAAGAATTAAATAGAAAGAAAGAGAAGAAACTTTCATAACACTACTTGTACTTCTTGAGCCATTAACTTGACAACAAAAGAAGTGATATACTTCTAGGAAGATAAAACTTTTTATCCTTAAAATCTTTCCTTAGATCAACAACATCTCGTAATTTATTTTTACATAGATAAGCCTTTGTTAAGAAAATAACTTAGGGTTGATATTTAAAATGCAAAAAAATTCATCCCTAAAGACGTTTGATTAATCATGCATTGAAAAGAAATCAAGAACTAGGTTTATATATTAAATATAGGGTTTTAAGAATAAAATTCCATAACAAATCATATTGTGATTCATATGAGATGAAATAGTTTGAAGATGATAAAGATCTTGTTTCCCTCTTTGGTCTCCAAAAACCTTGTTAGAATGCTTCGATCACCTCAAATCTTCCATCATATGATCTAGCCAAATAAGCCTTATGTGTGGGCTTTTTTTGGAGATACCACTATGGTAAAATATGAGAGAAATCATTTTCTTTTTCCTCACCTCTTCACAAAATCATAAATAATGTTTTTCCTTTCTCTCTCTAACCCTCCATAACGGATCATTAAGCTAAGGCCCTGTCTTACACTAATATAAATAGGAATACACTACGAAATTTAGTCAAATTGGGCCTCTAGAGAGTTTTAGGCCTACGACTTGGGTAATGGACTATATTAGGGACCTAAGACAAACAATTAAATTGACTTTAAAATAAATACTCAGAAATCCCAATTGCGGTTATCGTAATTATTTCCTTTTTTATTGCGATTAATTCCACCATATAATCATGACTGCCCTCTAATTTGGTACTACCTCGTATTTTTATATGTATTATTTAATTGTGAAAATTGGTGAAAAAATAATTATGTGTGTTTGTTATGACATGATATGTCATTATTTACATTCTTATGTGTTATATGATTCGTAATTGAAATCGGACTTAATATACGATAATTCATTAATTAAACAATTGATATTTGGACTTGTATAAGTTAATTATTAAATTGTTGAGTTGTTAGTTACTTTATTTGACATATTTTTTATTTGGCTTCGGAACGCTTATAATGTCCATTTTATCTTAAAATGATGGGTTTTAGGCCTATTGGTTTTGTATAATGCTTGGGTAATGTTTTAAGTCAATTGGAGATGATTTTCAGTTCTTTTAGGTGAGACCCACTTAGGGTTCAAGTATAATTTCGGGATACTACACCAAAAACAGGATTTTGGTATAGTTCAAAACCGTGCCAGATCAAATCTGGCACGGTTTTGAACTGTGCCAGAATCAGGTGTTCCAAAATCGGAATTTTTTTCTGGCACGGTTTAAAAGTGTGCCAGAATCAGTCAAACAAGAACACTTCTGGCACACATTTAAACCGTTCCAGAATTTGATATTTCTGGCACACTTTTGGCACAGTTATTAACTGTGCCAGATTCAGCAAAATAGGAACACTTCTGGCACACGTTTAAACCGTGCCAGAATTTGATATTTCTGGCACACTTTTGGCACAGTTTTTAACTGTTCCAGATTCAACATAATTTTAATAAAATTAGCACAGTTTAAAACCGTGCCAAAATATGATACACTTTTGCCACGGTTTTGAACTGTGCCAATTTTTTTTAATTTAAAAAAAATTATTTGAAAGCACAAAATTCACAAATTAATAATATTGCGCGTTATTAATAAACTAATGTACATACAAACTTCAAAATATTACAAGTCTTTAACTGCTCATAGGCCCAAAAAAAATTGGGCAGAGTTTCCACTATTTTCTGGACATTCCAAAACCTATTAATACAAAACCTGCCTAACATAAAGCCCGCACGGCCACAAAATATAACAATTAACTTACAAAAGCCCTCATGGCCATAAAAGTCAATAATAAAACAACAAAAGACCGTACGGTCATGACACAAAAAAATGGATTCATTAATAAACCCCTTGTTGTAAACCATTGAGTTCTTTGTGTGTTCCACGCGAATAAAAGCCAACGATAAACTCTTATCCTGCAAAAAAAATAGAATAAAAAAAAGATACGATATTAGTAACCCAATAATTTACAAAAAAAAATACTCAAAATAAAAAAATTACATCTATGAATGGAAATTAACGTCATACTCACAAACCGGGAGACCCGGGACTACGCGGTCAGTTCCTACAAGTTACATTGGTCCCGTGTGAGGTGTTCGTGCCCCCTACGGGGTCGTTTGGGGGTTGGTTTGGGTTTTCACCCATTAACGGCTTGTTTTTAAGTTTAAGTGTTGATTTTTGCAAATTATCATCGTATTCTCAAATCGGGAGACCCGGGACTACGCGGTCAGTTCCTACAAGTTATATTGGTCCCGTACGAGGTGTTCGTGCCTCCTACGGGGTCGTTTGGGGGCTGGTTTGGGTTTTCACCCTTTAACGGCTTGTTTTTAGGTTTAAGTGTTGATTTTTGCAAATTATCGTCCTACTCTCAAACCGAGAGACCTGGGACTACGCGATCAGTTCCTACAAGTTACATTGGTCCCGTGCGAGGTGTTCGTGCCTCCTACGGGTCGTTTGGGGGTTAGTTTGGGTATTCACCCTTTGATGGCATATTTTTAACTAAGTGTGATTTTTGCACATTATCGTCATATTCACAAACCGGGAGACCCGGGACTACGCGGTCAGTTCCTACAAGTTACATTGGTCCCGTGCGAGGTGTTCGTGCCCCCTACGGGGTCGTTTGGGGGGTGGTTTGAGTTTTCACCCTTTAACGGCTTGTTTTTAAGTTTCAGTGCTGATTTTTGCAAATTATCGTAATATTCACAAACCGGGAGACGCGGGAGTACGCGGTCAGTTCCTACAAGTTACATTGCTCCCGTGCGAGGTGTTCGTACCCCATACGGGGTCGTTTGGGGGCTGGTTTGGGTTTTCACCCATTAACGGCTTGTTTTTAAGTTTAAGTGTTGATTTTTGTAAATTATCGTCATATTCACAAATCGGGAGACCCGAGACTACGCGGTCAGTTCCTACAAGTTACATTGGTCCCGAGCGAGGTGTTCGTGCCTCCTACGGGGTCGTTTGGGGGCTGGTTTGGGTTTTCACCCTTTAACGGCTTGTTTTTAAGTTTAAGTATTGATTTTTGCAAATTATCGTCGTATTCTCAAATCGGGAGACCCGGGACTACGCGGTCAGTTCCTACAAGTTATATTGGTCCCGTGCGAGGTGTTCGTGCCTCCTACGGGGTCGTTTGGGGGCTGGTTTGGGTTTTCACCCTTTAACGGCTTGTTTTTAAGTTTAAGTGTTGATTTTTGCAAATTATCGTCCTAGTCTCAAACCGAGAGACCCGGGACTACGAGATCCGTTCCTACAAGTTACATTGGTCCCGTGCGAGGTGTTCGTGCCTCCTACGGGGTCGTTTGGGGATTGGTTTGGGTATTCGCCCTTTGACGGCATGTTTTTAACTAAGTGGGATTTTTGCAAATTATCGTCATATTCACAAATCGGGAGACCCGGGACTACGCGGTCAGTTCCTACAAGTTACATTGGTCCCGAGCGAGGTGTTCGTGCCTCCTGCGGGGTCGTTTGGGGGGTGGTTTGGGTTTTCACACTTTAACGGCTTGTTTTTAACTAAATGTGATTTTTGCAAATTATCATCATATTCACAAACTGGGAGATCGGAGACTACGCGATCAGTTCCTACAAGTTACATTGGTCCCGAGCGAGGTGTTCGTGGCTCCTACGGGGTCGTTTGGGGGCTGGTTTGGGTTTTCACCCTTTAACGGCTTATTTTTAAGTTTAAGTGTTGATTTTTGCAAATTATCATCCTAGTCTCAAACCGAGAGACCCGGGACTACGCGATCCGTTCCTACAAGTTACATTGGTCCCGTGCGAGGTGTTCGTGCCCCCTACGGGGTCGTTTGGGGGGTGGTTTGGGTTTTCACCCTTTAACAACTTGTTTTTAAGTTTAAGTGTTGATTTTTGCAAATTATCGTCCTACTCCCAAACCGAGAGACCCGGTACTACGCGATCAGTTCCTACAAGTTACATTGGTCCCGTGCGAGGTGTTCGTGCCTCCTACGGGGTCGTTTGGGGGTTGGTTTGGGTATTCACCCTTTGACGGTATGTTTTTAACTAAGTGTGATTTTTGCAAATTATCGTCATATTCAAAAACCGGGAGACCCGGGACTACACGGTCAGTTCCTATAAGTTATATTGGTCCCGTACGAGGTGCTCGTGCCCCCTACGGGGTCGTTTGGGGGTGGTTTGAGTTTTCACTCTTTAACGGCTTGGTTTTAAGTTTAAGTGCTGATTTTTTCAAATTATCGTCATATTCACAAACCGGGAGACCCGGGACTACGCGGTCAGTTCCTACAAGTTACATTGGTCCCAAGCGAGGTGTTCGTGCCTCCTACGGGGTCGTTTGGGGGGTGGTTTGGGTTTTCACACTTTGACGGCTTGTTTTTAACTAATTGTGATTTTTGCAAATTATCATCATATTCACAAACCGGGAGACCCGGGACTACGCAATCAGTTCCTACAAGTTACATTGGACCCGTGCGAGGTGTTCGTGCCCCCTACGGGGTCGTTTGGGGGGTGGTTTGGGTTTTCACCCTTTAACAGCTTGTTTTTAAGTTTAAGTGTTGATTTTTGCAATTATCGTCCTACTCTTAAACCGAGAGACCCGGGACTATGCGATCAGTTCCTACAAGTTACATTGGTCCCGTGCGAGGTGTTCGTGCCTCCTACGGGGCCGTTTGGGGGCTGGTTTGAGTTTTCATCCTTTAACGGCTTGTTTTTAAGTTTAAGTGCTGATTTTTGCAAATTATCTTCCTACTCTCAAACCGAGAGACCCGGGACTACGCGATCAGTTCCTACAAGTTACATTGGTCCCGTGCGTGGTGTTCGTGCCTCCTACGGGGTCGTTTGGGGGTTGGTTTGGGTATTCACCCTTTGACGGTATGTTTTTAACTTAATGTGATTTTTGCAAATTATCGTCATATTCACAAACCGGGAGACCCGGACTATGCGGTCAGTTCCTACAAGTTACATTGGTCCCGTGCGAGGTGTTCGTGCCCCCTACGGGGTCGTTTGGGGTGTGGTTTGAGTTTTCACCCTTTAACGGCTTGTTTTTAAGTTTAAGTGCTGATTTTTGCAAATTATCATCATATTCACAAACCGGGAGTCCCGGGACTACGCGATCAGTTCCTACAAGTTACATTGGTACCGTGCGAGGTGTTCGTGCCCCCTACGGGGTCGTTTAGGGGGTTGGTTTGAGTTTTCACCCTTTAACGGCTTGTTTTTAAGTTTAAGTGCTGATTTTTGCAAATTATCGTCATATTCACAAACCGGGAGACCCGGGACTACGCGATCGGTTCCAACAAGTTACATTGGTCCCGAGCGAGGTGTTCGTGCCTCCTATGGGGTCGTTTGGGGCCTGGTTTGGGTTTTCACCCTTTAACAGCTTGTTTTTAAGTTTAAGTGTTGATTTTTACAAATTATCGTCGTATTCTCAAATCGAGAAACCCGGGACTACGCGGTCAGTTCCTACAAGTTATATTGGTCCCGTGCGAGGTGTTCGTGCCTCCTACGGGGTCGTTTGGGGGCTGGTTTGGGTTTTGACCCTTTAACGGCTTGTTTTTAAGTTTAAGTGTTGATTTTTACAAATTATCATCGAATTCTCAAATCGGGAAACACGGGACTACGCGGTCAGTTCCTACAAGTTATATTGGTCTTGTGCGAGGTGTTCGTGCCTCCTACGGGGTCGTTTGGGGGCTGGTTTGGGTTTTCACCCTTTAACGGCTTGTTTTTAAGTTTAAGTGTTGATTTTCGCAAATTATCGTCCTTGTCTCAAACCGAGAGACCTGGGACTACGCGATCCATTCCTACAAGTTACATTGGTCCCGTGCGAGGTGTTCGTGCCTCCTACGGGGTCGTTTGGGGATTGGTTTGGGTATTCACCCTTTGACGGCATGTTTTTAACTAAGTGGGATTTTTTCAAATTATCGTCATATTCACAAATCGGGTGACCCGGGACTACGCGGTCAGTTCCTACAAGTTACATTGGTCCCGAGCGAGGTGTTCGTGCCTCCTGCGGGGTCGTTTGGGGGGTGGTTTGGGTTTTCACACTTTAACGGCTTGTTTTTAACTAAATGTGATTTTTGCAAATTATAATCATATTAACAAACTGGGAGATCAGAGACTACGCGGTCAGTTCCTACAAGTTACATTGGTCCCGAGCGAGGTGTTTGTGCCTCCTACGGGGTCGTTTGGGGGCTGGTTTGGGTTTTCACCCTTTAACGGCTTGTTTTTAAGTTTAAGTGTTGATTTTTACAAATTATCATCCTAGTCTCAAACCGAGAGACCCGGGACTACGCGATCCGTTCCTACAAGTTACATTGGTCCCGTGCGAGGTGTTCGTGCCTCCTACGGGGTCGTTTGGGGATTGGTTTGGGTATTCGCCCTTTGACGGCATGTTTTTAACTAAGTGGGATTTTTGCAAATTATCGTCATATTCACAAATCGGGAGACCCGGGACTACGCGGTCAGTTCCTACAAGTTACATTGGTCCCGAGCGAGGTGTTCGTGCCTCCTGCGGGGTCGTTTGGGGGGTGGTTTGGGTTTTCACACTTTAACGGCTTGTTTTTAACTAAATGTGATTTTTGCAAATTATCATCATATTCATAAACTGGGAGATCGGAGAGTACGCGGTCAGTTCCTACAAGTTACATTGGTCCCGAGCGAGGTGTTCGTGCCTCCTACGGGGTCGTTTGGGGGCTAGTTTGGGTTTTCACCCTTTAACGGCTTATTTTTAAGTTTAAGTGTTGATTTTTGCAAATTATCATCCTTCTCTCAAACCGAGAGACCCGGGACTACGCGATCCGTTTCTACAAGTTACATTGGTCCCGTGCGAGGTGTTCGTGCCCCCTACGGGGTCGTTTGGGAGGTGGTTTGGGTTTTCACCCTTTAACAGCTTGTTTTTAAGTTTAAGTGTTGATTTTTGCAAATTATCGTCCTACTCTCAAAACGAGAGACCCGGTACTACGCGATCAGTTCCTACAAGTTACATTGGTCCCGTGCGAGGTGTTCATGCCTCCTACGGGGTCGTTTGGGGGTTGGTTTGGGTATTCACCCTTTGACGGTATGTTTTTAACTAAGTGTGATTTTTGCAAATTATCCTCATATTCAAAAACCGGGAGACCCGGGACTACGCGGTCAGTTCCTATAAGTTATATTGGTCCCGTGAGAGGTGCTCGTGCCCCCTAAAGGGTCGTTTGGGGGTGGTTTGAGTTTTCACCCTTTAACGGCTTGGTTTTAAGTTTAAGTGCTGATTTTTTAAAATTATCGTCATATTCACAAACCGGGAGACCCGGGACTATGCGGTCAGTTCCTACAAGTTACATTGGTCCCAAGCGAGGTGTTCGTGCCTCCTACGGGTACGTTTGGGGGGTGGTTTGGGTTTTCACACTTTGACGGATTGTTTTTAACTAATTGTGATTTTTGCAAATTATCATCATATTCACAAACCGGGAGACCCGGGACTACGCAATCAGTTCCTACAAGTTACATTGGACCCGTGCAAGGTGTTCGTGCCCCCTACGGGGTCGTTTGGGGGGTGGTTTGGGTTTTCACCCTTTAACAGCATGTTTTTAAGTTTAAGTGTTGATTTTTGCAAATTATCATCCTACTCTCAAATCGAGAGACCCGGGACTATGCGATCAGTTCCTAAAAGTTACATTGGTCCCGTGCGAGGTGTTCGTACCTCCTACGGGGCCGTTTGGGAGCTGGTTTGGGTTTTCACCCTTTAACGGCTTGTTTTTAAGTTTAAGTGTTGATTTTTGCAAATTATCTTCCTACTCTCAAACCGAGAGACCCGGGACTACGCGATCAGTTCCTACAAGTTACATTGGTCCCGTGCGAGGTGTTCGTGCCTCCTACGGGGTCGTTTGGGGGTTGGTTTGGCTATTCACCCTTTGACGGTATGTTTTTAACTTAGTGTGATTTTTGCAAATTATCGTCATATTCACAAACTGGGAGACCCGGACTATGCGGTCAGTTCCTACAAGTTACATTGGTCCCGTGCGAGGTGTTCGTGCCCCCTACGGGTCGTTTGGGGGGTGGTTTGAGTTTTCACCCTTTAACGGCTTGTTTTTAGATTTAAGTGCTAATTTTTGCAAATTATCGTCATACTCACAAACCGGGAGTCCCGGGACTACGCGATCAGTTCCTACAAGTTACATTGGTACCGTGCGAGGTGTTCGTGCCCCCTACGGGGTCGTTTAGGGGGTTGGTTTGAGTTTTCACCCTTTAACGGCTTGTTTTTAAGTTTATGTGCTGATTTTTGCAAATTATCGTCATATTCACAAACCGGGAGATCCGGGACTACGCGGTCGGTTCCAACAAGTTACATTGGTCCCGAGCGAGGTGTTCGTGCCTCCTATGGGGTCGTTTGGGGGCTGGTTTGGGTTTTCACCCTTTAACGGCTTGTTTTTAAGTTTAAGTGTTGATTTTTACAAATTATCGTCGTATTCTCAAATCGGGAAACCCGGGAATACGCGGTCAGTTCCTACAAGTTATATTGGTCCCGTGCGAGGTGTTCGAGCCTCCTACGGGGTCGTTTGGGTGCTGGTTTGGGTTTTCACCCTTTAACGGCTTGTTTTTAAGTTTAAGTGTTGATTTTTACAAATTATCGTCGTATTCTCAAATCGGGAAACCCGGGACTACGCGGTCAGTTCCTACAAGTTATATTGGTCCTGTGCGAGGTGTGCGTGCCTCCTACGGGGTCGTTTGGGGGCTGGTTTGGGTTTTCACCCTTTAACGGCTTGTTTTTAAGTTTAAGTGTTGATTTTTGCAAATTATCGTCCTAGTCTCAAACCGAGAGACCTGGTAATACGCGATCCGTTCCTACAAGTTACATTGGTCCCGTGCGAGGTGTTCGTGCCTCCTACGGGGTCGTTTGGGGATTGGTTTGGCTATTCACCCTTTGACGGCATGTTTTTAACTAAGTTGAATTTTTTCAAATTATCGTCATATTCACAAATCGGGAGACCCGGGACTACGCGGTCAGTTCCTACAAGTTATATTGGTCCCGAGCGAGGTGTTCGTGCCTCCTGCGGGGTCGTTTGGGGGGTGGTTTGGGTTTTCACACTTTAACGACTTGTTTTTAACTAAATGTGATTTTTGCAAATTATAATCATATTAACAAACTGGGAGATCAGAGACTACGCGGTCAGTTCCTGCAAGTTACATTGGTCCCGAGCGAAGTGTTCGGGCCTCCTACGGGGTCGTTTGGGGGCTGGTTTGGGTTTTCACCCTTTAATGGCTTGTTTTTAAGTTTAAGTGTTGATTTTTGCAAATTATCGTCCTAGTCTCAAACCGAGAGACCCGGGACTACGCGATCCGTTCCTACAAGTTACATTGGTCCCGTGCGAGGTGTTCGTGCCCCCTACGGGGTCGTTTGGGGGGTGGTTTGGGTTTTCACCCATTAACAGCTTGTTTTTAAGTTTAAGTATTGATTTTTGCAAATTATCGTCCTACTCTCAAACCGAGAGACCCGGTACTACGCGATCAGTTCCTACAAGTTACATTGGTCCCGTGTGAGGTGTTCGTGCCTCCTACGGGGTCGTTTGGGGGTTCACCCTTTGACGACATGTTTTTAACTAAGTGTGATTTTTGTAAATTATCGTCATATTCAAAAACCGGGAGACCCGGGACTACGCGGTCAATTTCTATAAGTTATATTGGTCCCGTGCGAGGTGCTCGTGCCCCCTACGGGGTCGTTTGGGGGTGGTTTGAGTTTTCACCCTTTAACGGCTTGGTTTTAAGTTTAAGTGCTGATTTTTTCAAATTATCGTCATATTCACAAACTGGGAGACCCGGGACTACGCGGTCAGTTCCTACAAGTTACATTGGTCCCAAGCGAGGTGTTCGTGCCTCCTACGGGGTCGTTTGGGGGGTGGTTTGGGTTTTCACACTTTGACGGCTTGTTTTTAACTAATTGTGATTTTTGCAAATTATCATCATATTCACAAACCGGGAGACCCGGGACTACGCAATCAGTTCCTACAAGTTACATTGGACCCGTGCGAGGTGTTCGTGCCCCCTACGGGGTCGTTTGGGGGGGGGGTTTGGGTTTTCACCCTCTAACAGCTTGTTTTTAAGTTTAAGTGTTGATTTTTGCAAATTATCGTCCTACTCTCAAACCGAGAGACCCGGGACTATGCGATCAGTTCCTGCAAGTTACATTGGTCCCGTACGAGGTGTTCGTGCCTCCTACGGGGTCGTTTGGGGGCTGGTTTGGGTTTTCACCCTTTAACGGCTTGTTTTTAAGTTTAAGTGTTGATTTTTGCAAATTATCGTCCTACTCTCAAACCGAGAGACCCGGGACTATGCGATCAGTTCCTGCAAGTTACATTGGTCCCGTACGAGGTGTTCGTGCCTCCTACGGGGTCGTTTGGGGGCTGGTTTGGGTTTTCACCCTTTAACGGCTTGTTTTTAAGTTTAAGTGCTGATTTTTGCAAATTATCGTCATATTCACAAACCGGGAGACCCGGGACTACGCGGTCGGTTCCAACAAGTTACATTGGTCCCGAGCGAGGTGTTCGTGCCTCCTATGGGGTCGTTTGGGGCCTGGTTTGGGTTTTCACCCCTTAACGGCTTGTTTTTAAGTTTAAGTGTTGATTTTTACAAATTATCGTCGTATTCTCAAATCGGGAAACCCGGGACTACGCGGTCAGTTCCTACAAGTTATATTGGTCCCGTGCGAGGTGTTCGAGCCTCCTACGGGGTCGTTTGGGTGCTGGTTTGGGTTTTCACCCTTTAACGGCTTGTTTTTAAGTTTAAGTGTTGATTTTTACAAATTATCGTCGTATTCTCAAATCGGGAAACCCGGGACTACGCGGTCAGTTCCTACAAGTTATATTGGTCCTGTGCGAGGTGTGCGTGCCTCCTACGGGGTCGTTTGGGGGCTGGTTTGGGTTTTCACCCTTTAACGGCTTGTTTTTAAGTTTAAGTGTTGATTTTTGCAAATTATCGTCCTAGTCTCAAACCGAGAGACCCGGAACTACGCGATCCGTTCCTACAAGTTACATTGGTCCGTGCGAGGTGTTCGTGCCTCCTACGGGGTCGTTTGGGGATTGGTTTGAGTATTCGCCCTTTGACGGCATGTTTTTAACTAAGTGGGATTTTTTCAAATTATCGTCATATTCACAAATCGGGAGACCCGGGACTACGCGGTCAGTTCCTACAAGTTACATTGGTCCCGAGCGAGGTGTTCGTGCCTCCTGCGGGGTCGTTTGGGGGGTGGTTTGGGTTTTCACACTTTAACGGCTTGTTTTTAACTAAATGTGATTTTTGCAAATTATCATCATATTCACAAACTGGGAGATCGGAGACTACGCGGTCAGTTCCTACAAGTTACATTGGTCCCGAGCGAGGCGTTCGTGCCTCCTACGGGGTCGTTTGGGGGCTGGTTTGGGTTTTCACCCTTTAACGGCTTGTTTTTAAGTTTAAGTGTTGATTTTTGCAAATTATCGTCCTAGTCTCAAACCGAGAGACCCGGGACTACGCGATCCGTTCCTACAAGTTACATTGGTCCCGTGCGAGGTGTTCGTGCCCCCTACGGGGTCGTTTGGGCGGTGGTTTGGGTTTTCACCCTTTAAGAGCTTGTGTTTAAGTTTAAGTGTTGATTTTTGCAAATTATCGTCCTACTCTCAAACCGAGAGACCCGGTACTACGCGATCAGTTCCTACAAGTTACATTGGTCCCGTGCGAGGTGTTCGTGCCTCCTACGGGGTCGTTTGGGGGTTGGTTTGGGTATTCACCCTTTGACGGCATGTTTTTAACTAAGTGTGATTTTTGCAAATTATCGTCATATTCAAAAACCGTGAGACCCGGGACTACGCGGTCAGTTCCTATAAGTTATATTGGTCCCGTGCAAGGTGCTCGTGCCCCCTACGGGGTCGTTTGGGGGTGGTTTGAGTTTTCACCCTTTAACGGCTTGGTTTTAAGTTTAAGTGCTGATTTTTTCAAATTATCGTCATATTCACAAACCGGGAGACCCGGGACTACGCGGTCAGTTCCTACAAGTTACATTGGTCCCAAGCGAGGTGTTCGTGCCTCCTACGGGGTCGTTTGGGGAGTGGTTTGGGTTTTCACACTTTGACGGCTTGTTTTTAACTAATTGTGATTTTTGCAAATTATCATCATATTCACAAACCGGGAGACCCGGGACTACGCAATCAGTTCCTACAAGTTACATTGGACCCGTGCGAGGTGTTCGTGCGCCCTACGGGGTCGTTTGGGGGGTGGTTTGGGTTTTCACCCTTTAACAGCTTGTTTTTAAGTTTAAGTGTAGATTTTTGCAAATTATCGTCCTACTCTCAAACCGAGAGACCCGGGACTATGCGCTCAGTTCCTACAAGTTACATTGGTCCCGTACGAGGTGTTCGTGCCTCCTACGGGGTCGTTTGGGGGCTGGTTTGGGTTTTCACCCTTTAACGGCTTGTTTTTAAGTTTAAGTGTTGATTTTTGCAAATTATCTTCCTACTCTCAAACCGAGAGACCCGGGACTACGCGATCAGTTCCTACAAGTTACATTGGTCCCGTGCGAGGTGATCGTGCCTCCTACGGGGTCGTTTGGGGGTTGGTTTGGGTATTCACCCTTTGACGGTATGTTTTTAACTTAGTGTGATTTTTGCAAATTATCTTCATATTCACAAACCGGGAGACCCGGACTATGCGGTCAGTTCCTACAAGTTACATTGGTCCCGTGCGAGGTGTTCGTGCCCCCTACGAGGTCGTTTGGGGGGTGGTTTGAGTTTTCACCCTTTAACGGCTTGTTTTTAAGTTTAAGTGTTGATTTTTACAAATTATCGTCATATTCTCAAATCGGGAAACCCGGGACTACGCAGTAAGTTCCTACAAGTTATATTGGTCCCTAGCGAGGTGTTCGAGCCTCCTACAGGGTCGTTTGGGTGCTGGTTTGGGTTTTCACCCTTTAACGGCTTGTTTTTAAGTTTAAGTGTTGATTTTTACAAATTATCGTCGTATTCTCAAATCGGGAAACCCGGGACTACGCGGTCAATTCCTACAAGTTATATTGGTCCTGTGCGAGGTGTGTGTGCCTCCTACGGGGTCGTTTGGGGGCTGGTTTGGGTTTTCACCCTTTAACGGCTTGTTTTTAAGTTTAAGTGTTGATTTTTGCAAATTATCGTCCTAGTCTCAAACCGAGAGACCCGAAACTACGCGATCCGTTCCTACAAGTTACATTGGTCCCGTGCGAGGTGTTCGTGCCTCCTACGGGGTCGTTTGGGGATTGGTTTGGGTATTCGGCCTTTGACGGCATGTTTTTAACTAAGTGGGATTTTTTCAAATTATCGTCATATTCACAAATCGGGAGACCCGGGACTACGCGGTCAGTTCCTACAAGTTACATTGGTCCCGAGCGAGGTGTTCGTGCCTCCTGCGGGGTCGTTTGGGGGGGTGGTTTGGGTTTTCACACTTTAACGGCTTGTTTTTAACTAAATGTGATTTTTGCAAATTATCATCATATTCACAAACTGGGAGATCGGAGACTACGCGGTCAGTTCCTACAAGTTACATTGGTCCCGAGCGAGGTGTTCGTGCCTCCTACGGGGTCGTTTGGGGGCTGCTTTGGGTTTTCACCCTTTAACGGCTTGTTTTTAAGTTTAAGTGTTGATTTTTGCAAATTATCGTCCTAGTCTCAAACCGAGAGACCCGGGACTACGCGATCCGTTCCTACAAGTTACATTGGTCCCGTGCGAGGTGTTCGTGCCCCCTACGGGGTCGTTTGGGGGGTGGTTTGGGTTTTCACCCTTTAACAGCTTGTTTTTAAGTTTAAGTGTTGATTTTTGCAAATTATCGTCCTACTCACAAACCGAGAGACCCGGTACTACGCAATCAGTTTCTACAAGTTACATTGGTCCCGTGCGAGGTGTTCGTGCCTCCTATCGGGTCGTTTGGGGGTTGGTTTGGGTATTCACCCTTTGACGGCATGTTTTTAACTAAGTGTGATTTTTGCAAATTATCGTCATATTCAAAAACCGGGAGACCCGGGACTACGCGGTCAGTTCCTATAAGTTATATTGGTCCCGTGCAAGGTGCTCGTGCCCCCTACGGGGTCGTTTGGGGGTGGTTTGAGTTTTCACCCTTTAACAGCTTGTTTTTAAGTTTAAGTGTTGATTTTTGCAAATTATCGTCCTACTCTCAAACCGAGAGACCCGGTACTACGCGATCAGTTCCTACAAGTTACATTGGTCCCGTGCGAGGTGTTCGTGCCTCCTACGGGGTCGTTTGGGGGTTGGTTTGGGTATTCACCCTTTGACGGCATGTTTTTAACCAAGTGTGATTTTTGCAAATTATCGTCATATTCAAAAACCGGGAGACCCGGGACTACGCGGTCAGTTCCTATAAGTTATATTGGTCCCGTGCACGGTGCTCGTGCCCCCTACGGGGTCGTTTGGGGGTGGTTTGAGTTTTCACCCTTTAACGGCTTGGTTTTAAGTTTAAGTGCTGATTTTTTCAAATTATCGTCATATTCACAAACCGGGAGACCCGGGACTACGCGGTCAGTTCCTACAAGTTACATTGGTCCCAAGCGAGGTGTTCGTGCCTCCTACGGGGTCGTTTGGGGAGTTGTTTGGGTTTTCACACTTTGACGGCTTGTTTTTAACTAATTGTGATTTTTGCAAATTATCATCATATTCACAAACCGGGAGACCCGAGACTACGCAATCAGTTCCTACAAGTTACATTGGACCCGTGCGAGGTGTTCGTGCCCCCTACGGGGTCGTTTGGGGGGTGGTTTGGGTTTTCACCCGTTAACAGCTTGTTTTTAAGTTTAAGTGTTGATTTTTGCAAATTATCATCCTACTCTCAAACCGAGAGACCCGGGACTATGCGCTCAGTTCCTACAAGTTACATTGGTCCCGTACGAGGTGTCCGTGCCTCCTACGGGGTCGTTTGGGCGCTGGTTTGGGTTTTCACCCTTTAACGGCTTGTTTTTAAGTTTAAGTGTTGATTTTTGCAAATTATCTTCCTACTCTCAAACCGAGAGACCCGGGACTACGCGATCAGTTCCTACAAGTTACATTGGTCCCGTGCGAGGTGATCGTGCCTCCTACGGGGTCGTTTGGGGGTTGGTTTGGGTATTCACCCTTTGACGGTATGTTTTTAACTTAGTGTGATTTTTGCAAATTATCGTCATATTCACAAACCGGGAGACCCGGACTATGCGGTCAGTTCCTACAAGTTACATTGGTCCCGTGCGAGGTGTTCGTGCCCCCTACGGGGTCGTTTGGGGGGTGGTTTGAGTTTTCACCCTTTAACGGCTTGTTTTTAAGTTTAAGTGCTGATTTTTGCAAATTATCGTCATATTCACAAACCGGGAGTCCCGGGACTATGCGATCAGTTCCTACAAGTTACATTGGTCCCGTGCGAGGTGTTCGTGAACCTTACGGGGTCGTTTAGGGGGTTGGTTTGAGTTTTCACCCTTTAACGGCTTGTTTTTAAGTTTAAGTGCTGATTTTTGCAAATTATCGTCATATTCACAAACCGGGAGACCCGGGACTATGCGGTCGATTCCAACAAGTTACATTGGTCCCGAGCGAGGTGTTCGTGCCTCCTATGGGGTCGTTTGGGGGCTGGTTTGGGTTTTCACCCTTTAACGGCTTGTTTTTAAGTTTAAGTGTTGATTTTTACAAATTATTGTCGTATTCTCAAATCGAGAAACCCGGGACTACGCGGTCAGATCCTACAAGTTATATTGGTCCCGTGCGAGGTGTTCGTGCCTCCTACGGGGTCGTTTGGGGGTTGGTTTGGGTTTTCACCCATTAACGGCTTGTTTTTAAGTTTAAGTGTTGATTTTTGGAAATTATCATCGTATTCTCAAATCGGGAGACCCGGGACTACGCGGTCAGTTCTTACAAGTTATATTGCTCCCGTACGAGGTGTTCGTGCCTCCTACGGGGTCGTTTGGGGGTTGGTTTGGGTTTTCACCCTTTAACGGCTTGTTTTAAAGTTTAAGTGTTGATTTTTGCAAATTATCGTCCTACTCTCAAACCGAGAGACCCGGGACAACGCGATCAGTTCCTACAAGTTACATTGGTCCCGTGCGAGGTGCTCGTGCCTCCTACGGGGTCGTTTGGGGGTTGGTTTGGGTATTCACCCTTTGACGGCATGTTTTTAACTAAGTGTGATTTTTGCAAATTATCGTCATATTCACAAACCGGGAGACCCGGGACTGCGCGGTCAGTTCCTACAAGTTACGTTGGTCCCGTGCGAGGTGTTCGTGCCCCCTACGGGGTCGTTTGGGGGCTGGTTTGGGTTTTCACCCTTTAACGGCTTGTTTTTAAGTTTAAGTGTTGATTTTTGCAAATTATCGTTGTATTCTCAAACCGGGAGACCCGGGACTACGCGGTCAGTTCGTACAAGTTACATTGGTCTCGTTTATTGATTTTAGAAAATTTTGACATAATTTCATTTGTTTATTCGTTAAATCCAACATGTTTTAACATTTGAAATAAACTCAACAGCAGCAGCAAATACCAAACCAAACCACCAGCAAATCCCTTCCTCCAATTTAACTGAATAAGCTCGTAAAGGAAACCATTTTATATTCGATGACAAAAAATGTACGAAAGATGTACCAAAGTCTAATTTTGACCCTTAGCGAGACCCTTATGTAAAAAAATACTCATAATGTAATGTATGAATCACCTCGCTGTCAGATTCAAAATCATCATCTCTTTGGACAGAATCAGCTCCCAAGCTAACGAATCTAGCACACTTTTGACCTGTGTAAAGTAGACGATAACACAAATTTTGATTAACACCTGAACTCTTGATCTAATTTTGCTTTAATTTTCTCAATTATCAGTACAAATAGAAAAAAAGAGTTTTAAATTCTCTATTGGACTAATGAGAATATCTATTCGCACAAATGCAGGAAATTTTCCATTGACTAAGGAAGACTAGGTTCACGACATATGCAGTGAGAGTGTGTGCGTGTGTGTGTTTATGTGCGCGTGTGAGTGGGAAAGGGGGGCTCGTGTGTGCATGTTTGAGTGTGTGCGTGTGTGAGTGCTGCACTGCATATATATGCATATGCCCATATATATGCATATGCATCAAAATTGTGAGCCCCCACTATCGGCACTAAAAATTTACCTCAAATCCCATCTCAAAGGCTATAGTTTTTCATATTGGATCTCTAGGAAATACAATTGTACGTGAACCTACAAACAGAGCAAGTGTAATCACTTCACATTCATCTTCGTTGAACTCAGCTGCTGCACTGATGGGTGTTTAATGAGGTTGTTTAGATTAAAAACTCGCATTCAAATATGAAAAAGAGAAAAAAAAATATCAAGACAGGGAGAGGGACATATTAAACCTCATACCTATTGTACGGATGCACCAACATCATCAGCCTTTATAAACAAAGAAGAGTGATCTGATAGTATGAGTTTCATCAGTATAAACTCCAAATATAGGGTAATGAAGCAAAATTCATAAAAAAGAAAATAAAAAAAGAAGAATCGTACCTCAAATTATTTCCAAGAGTTATATGAAAAAAAAGAACCCGAAACATCTTGAAACCTAATATTATACACTGTGGGACTATTATTGATACCTTGTATCAAAAACCTACACCTGACCAAACACAAAGACATTACATAGCAAAATACTAAAAACATAAACAAAAACAAAAACAATTTAGCACCTTGTACCTGCTACTCGACACGAGGCCTAAAGTGAGTCTGATTCGCAAGATAAAACCTACAAAAAAGAATAAACAAACATTATAGAGGTATGTGTTTCTCCATGTAGTTAACTTAAGAACACAGATTGAATTGGGAAATCAAAGAACAATTCAAGATTATGGAAACAATGATCACAAGTTCAAGAAGCCATTCAAAACTTATAAAAAGAAACAAAATACCTGAGCAGGGTACACCTGTTGTCTTGTAACAAAATGTATGGCTGAGTATATATATAGAAACCCAGCAGGGTAGACCAGAGGTCCTGTGTCACCTTTCAGGTTTGTGTAATCTCTCTCCCGTTCAAGGAACCCATTAACCTATTTGCAAATCATTCAAAATCTAAATAAAACCATACCATATGAAGTATGAACAGTAAATTAAATCGAACTCGAAAAATAAAGACAAATCCATACCTGTGACATGTATGCATCCCAGTCTATCTTTGTATCTAAAATTATACAAGTAAACTATTACAAAAACATAATTATTGATTGAGAGAGAATCAATCCAGAGATAGGGAGAGTAAAGATGATTCTTACAGGGGACGTAGGTGATGATGATGGCTACAAGGAAGCCGTCGAAAACAAGTAAGGCCAAAGCGAAGGCTATTCACAAGTTTACGAATCGAAGCATGTGATCTTTGCAAGGGTTTGGGTTTGGACACTGGAGGAATTTCCATGGCTTCTCCGTGGGATCGCCACTCTCAGATCTGCAACCACCATAGCAGCCGCAGAACAACACCACGAACCACACCACATCCAGCCACCTCCCTATCACCACCATATCGTACCCAGCCCCATAACCTTCGATCGCCGAAAAAAGAAGCCCAATCAGGACCACGAAGAAAGAGGGTAGGGGCAACGTGGTCTTCACCGGGGCTAAAATCACCCAAATCTCCCATATAGAGAAACGCCCGACCCTTACCAGACTTGAGTCGATAGAGAAAGACCAAGGTGAGATAGAGAGAGAGTGGGAGACTGAAAGAGAGATCAAAGTGAGCGGGAGAGAAAAAAAATTGTGAGGGGTATTATTTTTTTAGGGCTTTTATATTTTAGTTAACTGTACTCAATTTTGGCACACTTTAAAACAGTGCCAAATTTTGGCACTGTTTTAAAGTGTGCCAGATTTTCATTAAACCGTGCCAGAATCTGGCACAGTTTTAAACTGTGCCAGATTTTTAATATCAGGGTGTGCCAATTTGTTGTTTTTGGTGTAGTTTCATGATTTCTTAAGTCACGTATTATAATTTAGTCATCACCTTGAGACTAGAGAGAAGGAACTTCAAGAAAAGAGGATGAATCAGGAGGATCTTGACATAGTTATCTCCTCAAATTTTAATGAGACAAGTTTATTTTGAATTTCATAATAGTTCCGTTCGTGTTAAATTATATCTATTCATTGGAATCTAAGCTTAATCTAATTATAAATCTGATTTGAGATTACATTGATTAATTTGCTATTAATTTAATTGTGTAAATAATCGTGTTAATGGCATAATCTAAAATTGGTTGATTTCATCATGCATTCAACTTAATATTGTTATTTTATATATTGTTAATCGTGTAAAAATCCCCATGTTAATTGGATAATTCGATGCGAAACCTAAACTAATTGATTAGATTTTATAAAACTTGGGTTCTTGATTCAAATATGAGATTCACTGCTTTAAATCATGTTAAAATTGTATATATTTATTAGAAATAAGTTTGGATTCTTGTTGGGACAATTATATATGAAGGAGGTTAGGTTTGGATCTGATTTGGAAACTTGGAAGGGCTTTAATGGTGGATTTTGATGTCAAAACTCGTAGGTAAAAAAAGGAATTCTGTACAGGTACCATCGATTGATCGACCCCCTAGGATTGCAAAAATTGAACTATGAATGCGAGGGCACTGGTTTCACATTTTTTGGATTTTTTTTATGAATTTCTTGTGAATACTTTATCAAAAGTGAGCAAGGATGAAACTCTATGTTGGTGATTTTGGTTTGGGTTGTGTTGTGATTGGTTGATTGGAATTTGAGGCATATGGTTAGGTTAGTTTGACCTTTAGGTTGTCTATATTATAAGAAGTGAGAGTATATAATTATTTTGGGGTTATGGTTTGGGTATCTATATAGTTGGGTATTTTGATATCATTGTTTTGTGGACCAATGGAAGCTTACATAATTAGGTTAGATGGTCGGGTTTAATAGGGTCATATATTATTAGGGCGTCAATCATTTTGGGAGACTACGATTAAGTTAAAAAATCTAGAGTGGGGTAGTCAGTACATTTGATATTTTTATATAAGTTAGGTGTGGATGATACCTATACGTGGAGCCTTAGAAGATCAAGATAGGTTATAGGAGATTGGCTATAATTATTATGCATGTTTGAAGTGTGAGTTAGGTGTGTGACTATACCTAGAATTTGGAGAACCTTTGAAGGTAGGTCTAATGACGAATAAAATCAGATAGGGGTAATGTGTGCATTACCATCTAACAATATTAATATTATGTGTGATGCTGTAGTGATGGATTTGTATGTGTTTGCTTAATTCCACCTATTAGCAAGGATTATATTTGTTGGTGTCTTTTATGTATTATGCATGCCATGAGTGAGTGCTCGCGGGTGACGTAATAGAGGGGATATCCAGGTTGGTATTGCACTGACTGAGAGAAACTTTACCTTAGTCATTTTATCATGTTAGTTGGACTATCATCGCTAGTTGAAGGATAAAGTTCCTAAGCTCATCATGAAGACCAAGGCCCAAGTGGGCTCAAATAACTAGGTATAGTGTGGCGTTACCCCAGTTAGGTAGGACCTCACCACCAGGGGAAAATACATGGGGGATAAGTCTCCCAGTTATTTTTAGAAAGAGGAAATCGCAGTTGATGTGGCTAGTCGAGACAAGGAAGTTATAACTAGTGGGTCCATGACCAATAACACCAGGACCGACAAGACTAGTTTTAGCAAAAATCGATTGAATAGATAAGGTTAGTAACGTCGTTTGTAGGGCAAACGTGCAATAGTTCCATCAGAGGAAGGTGTTACGCTTATGGAGAGCGAGGTCGCTTAGTTATTAAATGCTTGAATGGCAACCATTATTTTGGAATACCACCGCGAAATGATTACAAGTAGATTTATGGCTCATGCGCATAAGTCTTGGTAAGACATCGAGGAGTTGTTGTTCTTTATTAATAATGTGTTTACTATGGTTATGATGTATATAAAGTTTAATTTCTAGCTTTATCTTTATGCGATTATCCCAAGGAGTAGGGGGATGCTTTACGTCATGATTATAAAGACATGACGGTTTATTTGGTTGGCTTGGCTTTCAGCCACGTTGATGACTATTAGATGATGGATACTCATATTATTATTGGGCTTGTTTCGATAGCCTTATATTACGTTTATATTTTATACTAGGGGTAGGTTTTGTGGTTTCTGTTACGGGAAAAGGATGTCCATATAGTTATGCTTAGAATCAGGAGAGGGTCTAGCACACATTTATCTATGTATAAATACAAGCACATTAGAGGTAATTACAGTCGCATAGATATATCGTCGATATTCCGAGGTTTTCTCCAGTTTAATTTGGGTAGGGGGGCAAGTTATCACCTACATAAGAGCTTTGTTATAGCCTTAAAGTGGAACTAGCATCAGGCCCGTCGCGAGGACATATGTTTAGATTGACACCATTATATATATAATGTGTTAGGGGATCAGGCACAATAATTTTTATGGAAACGAGTTTTCAAAGAAGGCATTATCGTAGGGGAAATCCACAAAAGAGGAATGATTCACTAAGTTGAAATGTGGACCACCTCAAGTTGGACAAGGCCACAACACGAGACCAGTGGTGAATCAACGGTCTATTGGAATATTTGAGGAGAGTATTTTATCCTGATGATTAAAACATGATTGAGTTTTCATCAGTGGTGAAATCAGGAGGAGAATGTCTCAGAGGCAATTTTCTGAAACAATGACAAATGTGTGCGTCATGGAATTAATTTTGACCGCAAAAAAGTTCTTCGTGATTGGTGCTAATATCTTGTTGAAGAGGGAGTGGTGTAGTACTGGTGGCTGTTACACCAAAAATCCAAGTTAGGGGCGGTTCATTCCCAAGTTTTGAAGTTTACCTAGAGATGTTATGCAAGTCGTAATTGGGAGGAGTTCCTTTCTTCATTCGATGGAAGCAGGGGGATACTTTTTCAAGGGAGATTTTTGCTAGAGGGCCCAAATACATGGAGTCATTTGGGTCAATTGAGTTAGATTGGCCAAGTTGATTTGAGTTAAGAGTTATCGATTTCTTCATTCTAAGTTATCTTTGGGACCTTTAAAAGGATGTGGTGTTCATATTAGAGCATGTGAAATTTGTCGGAATGGGCAACAGAGCTTTCAAAATTAAGCGAGAATAAGGTTTAGATTCCCTAGAATGAGGACCAAGTGTTGTTGATAATTGCCTTAATGAAGGAAATTGGTGAAGTTTTGGTTCCGAATGGAAGTTGATAACCCCATGAGAAGTTATTTTATAAATCTTGGATTGGGTGAGGCATGTGTCGTTTGATCTTACCCGATCACCGTTAACACATACATGATGTTTCCATAGGCACTTGACGGAAGGAGTTTCTAAGGAAAAAGTTAGCATCTTAACCGTTAGCCTAGTTTGGAGTTTAGCCGAACATGATTTACGATGAGAGAGGCCTTAGTGTATATTAGGTCATACAGGGGGTAAATTCCTTTATATAAGTGTGAGGACGCTATGGGTGAGATGTTTTGAGAATTTAGAGTCCATTTATATAGAATTCGAATTTTGAGGACAAAATTTTCTGTTTAAGGTGGGAGGAATGTAATACCTCATATTTTTATATACATTATTTAATTGTGAAAATTGGTGCAAAATTAATTATGTGTTTTTTGTGACAGGATATGTCACTATTTACATTTTTATGCATTGTTTGATTCGTAATTGAAATCAGACTTAATATATTGTAATTCAATAATTAAATAACTGCTATTTTAACTTGTACCAATTGATTATTAAATCGCTGAGTTTTTAGTTACTTGATTTGACATATTTTTTATTTGTCTCTTGGGAGTCTTAGAATGTCTGTGTTTATCTTAAAACGATGATGGGTTTCATACCCAATTGGGTTGGTATAGGGCTTGGATAATATTTCAAGTCAATTAAAGATGATTTTGTGTTATTTTAGGTGAGACCTACTTAGGGAACAAGTATAATTTCGGGATTTAATAGTTATAATGAGCCATAAGTGATCTTTTAAGTCACATATTACAATTTGGGAAGTATCTGGAGACTAGAGAGAAGGAACTTCAAGAAAACATGAGGAATTAGGAGGATCATGACATAGTCTTGTCCATAAATTTAAATGAGTAAAGTTTGTTTAGAATTTAATTATAGTTTCTTTTGTGTTAGATTATATCTATTCATTGAAATCTAAACTTAATCTAATTATAAATCTAATTTGGAATTAAACTAGTTAATTTATTATTAACTTAATTGTGTAAATAACCATGTTAATGGAATAATTTGAAATTGGTTTATTTCGTCATAAATCCAACATATGATTATTATATAATTGTTAGATCTTGATTATATATTGTTAATCTTGTAAAATTCCCATGTTAATTGGGCAATTTAATGCGAAACCTAAGCTAATTGATGAGACTTTATAAAACTAAGGGTCTTAATTCAAATATGAGATTGACCACTTTAAATCTTGTTAAGATTATATAGGGGATTAAATGGAGGTTTTTGAGGTCAAAACTCATTGGTAGAAGATGGGATTTTATGTAGGTACCATCGATCGATCGACTGAGGCTTGATCAATCGACCCCCCAAGATTGTAAAATGGAGGTTAGGTTTGGATCAAATTTGGGAGGTTAGGTTTGGATCAAATTTGGGAGCTTAGAGGGGCTTAAATGGACGTTTTTGAGGTCAAAACTCATCGGTAGAGAAAGGGATTTTATGTTGGTACCATTGACCGATCGACTGAGGCTTGATCAATCGACCCCCTGAGATTGTAAAAAATTGAACTACGGGCGCGTGGGTGGTGATTTTGTATTTTTTAGATTTTTTATGAAGATTTTATCAACAATGAGCAAGGATGAAAAACTCTAGGTTGGTGATTTTGGTTTGGGCTTTGTGTTGTAATTGGTTGGTTGGAATTTGGGGCATATGGCTAGGTTAGTTTGACTTTTATATTGTTTATATTCTAAGAAGTGAGAATATATTATTATTTTGAGGTTATGGCTTGGGCATTTGGATAGTTCAGTATTTTGACCTCTTTGGATTTGTAAGGGTTAAATGGATAATGAGATATGAGTTGTAGATCCAAGAGTTGGAGGTATTGTTTTATGGACTATTGGAAGCTTACGTTATTAGGTTTGATGGTTGGGTTTAATAGGGTCATTGTGAGATATATTATTAGGGTGTTTATCCTTTATGGAGACTACGATTAAGTAAAAAATCTTAGAGTGGGGTAGTTAGTATATTCAATATTTTTATATAAGTAAGGTATGCATAATACCTTTACGTGGAGCATTGGGAGATCGGGATAGGTTTATATGAGATTGACTATAGTTATTGTGCATGTTTCTAGTGTAAGTTACGTGTTTGACTATTCATGGAATTTGGAGAGCCTTGGGAGGTAGGGCTAGTGTTGCATAGAATCAGATAGGGGTAACGTGTGTAGTACAATCTAATAATATTGATATTATGTGTGACCCGATAGTGATGTGTCTGTATGTGTTTGCTTGATTCAACCTGCTACCGAGAGTGAGTTCTTACGGGTGACGTACTCGAGGGAATATCCTTTATGGAGAGTGTAGGACGTCGACCGCACTGGTACCTAATGATTGAAACGGTCTGTACCTTGGTCATTTTACCCCGATCACTATTGTCTACGTACTCGTGTCCCGAGGGAGAACACATGGGAGTTGTTATCATATAGTTATTAAATATGTAACTGATGGTCATTGTATAGGTGGGGGTAAGGTAGTCTATACGGTTGGCGAAAAGTCATAGTGATAATCCTTTTGTTGATGTTTTCGAGTTATGGGTGTGGAATTACTTATAACTCTACCTAGTACGTGCGAGTGATCCAGGTAGAAAATAGGGATAGACCTTCGTTATGCTTGGGCATGCGAGAAGTCCATTCATTTGTACATATCGGGGGCTGTATCTATATGTGGATTGAAATTAGTTCCATGTTTGGATTGAAAATGTCTTTTTTGAGTTACCCCCCTGCAATAATGTCGTATTTTGACATAACCTTCCGGAAGATGAAAAATTAGACACAAACCCCATAAACGTGATGGACGTTACTCTCCATTAAATAACTTCATTAATCTGTATTCTGACTCAGCCCACTGCTATATTTTGGATGAAAAGGCATTCCTTCTGCGGGGGGATTATGTCAAATTTTTTTATATGAATATTATACGTGTTTAAAAAAAATGATGTGTGTTTTTAACCCTGATTACAAAAATCATAAACATAAAAAAAAATAATAGATATAAAATAAAATTTATACACATAATATTTATAATTTTTTTTTATATAAGAATGTTACATTATTATAAAAAACAATATGTTTTTTTTAAATTTGTATATAAAAAATTATTTAAATTATTTTTTTTAACTTTACATTAATTAAAATTATTTTCAACTATTTTGTTTAAAAAAAATAGTATGTGTGTATTTTAAAAACTGTGCGTATTTAAGAAAACCTATTTTAACTTTTTTTTTTTTATTTTTACAAAAACTATACGTTTTTTTTTACCCTTTTTATAGATGTACATTTTTTGCTAATTTTTTATATGAAAAACTTTACATTAATTTTTTTTAATTATTTAAAAAATAGATAAAATACGTTTTTAAACATGTACAATTTTTTTTACAAAAATATCTAAAATAGTTAAAAGCATGTACAATTTTAAAAACCAGTTAAAATTATTATTTTTATTTAAAAAAACTTGCACAGTTTAAAAAAAATGGAAAAAAAATGGCATACATTTAAAAATAAATTGTTGAAAATAGTTTTAATTAATGTAAAATTTAAACAAAAGAGGTAAAATATTTTTTTCTAAAACACGTAAATTTAAAAAAAATCACATATAGTTTAAAAAACAATTGAAAATTATTTTAATTAATGTAAAGTTAAAATAGTTTTTTTTTTAAAACATCACTTGAAAATAGTTTTAATTAATGTACAATTTTTCGTATGAAAAGTTAACAAAAAATGTACATTTTTGTTAAAAATTGGGTAAAAAACACACGCACACGCGCGCGCGCGCGCACACATACACACACATATATATAAGCAGTTAAAATAGTTTTTTGTTGTTTAAAAAAAGATGCACATTTATTAAAAAAACATGAAAAAATTTTATTTAAAAAAATTACTTTTTTGACTTAACCTTCTGTAATACTGTCGTATTTTAATATAATTATTAAAATACGACATTATTACATGAAGGTAAGTCAAAAAAACATTTGAAGAAACTATTTTATCCTATCATTTAGATTTAGTTCAATCGGAATTGGAACCCATTTAGCAATTGCAAGATTAATTATGGGTATGAGCAATAAATTGTATACCCGAATTAAGGCTTCTACTTTCTAAGTAGCAATTTTAAACCCCTAATTTTAGAAGTTGCAACTGTCGCGGAACCAATAGTATCGTCTTACAGATATTATATGAAAAGTATTTTTAGAGAAAAAACTAATTAAAGTAATAGAAAATAAAGGTCAATGTCATGTTCCTTTCTATATTTAGATTTTTAAGACTTGAGTTTTCAACTTTATAAATCTAGTCTCTGTGGTATAATAAAATTTATTTGTGTGGTCTCTTTAGAGTTAGGAATAAACAAAACATGTAATTTCATTTGTTTTAGTTAAAGATGTATTATATGTATATCCTTAGTCATATTCATTTAAATTCATTCTAAAAATAAACACATAATCCCACCTCCAACCCACCTCACCGACTCACCCACCGACCGGAATCTTCGTCGGAATCCCAATGTCCTCGTCGGAGACCGCCAAAATTCTTGCGGGATTGTTTCTCTCTCCTCGTTTCACTCTCCCTTCGTCTATTTCTTTCATTTTTTTGGTCCGCGCCAACAGCACCATTATTATCGTCGGAGAAAAAAGTTTTTCGCCTGATCGAAAAAAATGAAGGTTTAAGTGAAATAGTAAATTTATTGATTTTAAATTTTTGTTAAAAAAATTAAATATGATGTTGTTGGATAGATCTCAATGAATAAATTTGAAATATATAAATTTTGTGAGTTTTCAATTTGTAGATTTGAACTTACCAAGTTTTAAAATTCCATAATTTTTTTTTGTACGAGTTTGGACCTTTCCCATAACGCTCCAGTAAAAACGATCTCCTCGCTTTATCATTGCATGACACGTATAAGGCACCATGAAAGTACCTTTTCTTAATGAGTGATTCTACGCGTACAGAGGAATCTGTACAGAATCGTCTGTACAGACTGACGTGTCGTGTTTGTATTGGTTCGTGTCTGGGCCCACTCAAGACACGAACCAATACAGACGCGACACGTCAGTCTGTACAGACGATTCTGTACAGATTCCTCTGTACAAATAGAATTTTTGTTTCTTAATAAAACAGATCTAAATATAATGCAATCAGTAAAGTACTCATGTAAGAGTGCTCTTTGAAATTTGTGTACGAGTTGTACATTGAGCTGTCTCCCAAATAATAATTCAAATAAGATCACAGGTCATCATAACTGGCAACCTTTAATCAACACAAACAAAAAGCCAATTATTCCGCAATCAGGAATTATTTACCCAAAGTAATATTAACTCACCTACTATTCGTATTTTCTATACAACTCGTCATTTAAATAGAAATAATTTTGTTACCACTTTTCTCCCAATAAAAGTAGTTATTGTATGAATGATATAATGGTATTATTATATAAAAACTATTTGAAAAAGATCAGCAACTACTAATCGAGTTTGTTTATTTTTTGGTGATGCTAACATGGTAAAAAAGATGAAATACCGCGAGTGTGGACAGGTAACACCTAACGATTGTTGTCAATCGTCAAAAAGACAAATATATTATTTAGAGATGCTAACGCCTGCACTACTTCTCTGACTATCTGAGCTGTAAACACAGGAATAGCTTATAGATAGGAGAAGCTATTTTGTCTGGAAAAGGTTTCTGAGTTTTCTTCATTTGTTGTCTGGAAATTCTGTTGTGGGTGTGAAACAATTTTAATTAGAGATGGCAACGTATGGAGGAACAACACAGAAATGTAAAGCATGTGAAAAGACTGTGTACTTCGTGGATCAGCTCACAGCTGATAACAAAGTCTATCACAAGGCTTGTTTCAGATGCCACCACTGCAAGGGTACCCTCAAGGTCACTTTATCATCTCTCACTATAAGCTTCACCTAAATATGATCGAATATATATGTTATATGTCTACACGCATAAAAAAATAATTATATCTCATAATTTCACTGTTCTTGATATTCTATCTTCCTTTTTCAAACTACGGATACTTACTGGCAATAAGATCAAAGTTTTTTTTTTTTAAAGTTCTGATACAGGGATGTTTAAGATTGATAATGATCAGCTTGCTTGGAGCATTTTTATATGATATATCATATTGAGATACTGTAGAATTAAGTCTATTTTGATTTGTTAATGGTAGGATTTCGTTTTTGTTAATGATGGTTGCATAATAAGATTATCAGAGCTGTTTGAAAGATGACTTTTGGGGCCATCAATCTTTCTATGCCAGGTTATTATAATTGAGAAAGCTTGGTATGAGCCCTGTTTGAAAGCTGAGTATTTGAACCATGATCTTCTCTATTTGAAGTATTTAAACATGGGTTTTCTTTTCCAAACTATTTTTTGTTGTTGTTGAATGTGTTCAATTGAGAGAGGGATTTGATTTCAATGGAATTTAAGAAATGGTACTTCTAAATTTGTTCTCTATGAGGCTTTTGGTATTTACTCATTTCATCTTTGTGAAAATCATGGCACTTACAGTATCCACCAGAGTAATGAGATCTTTCACATGTTCAGTTTTGCTAATATTATCTTTTTTACCAACACCAATAGATGAACAAGAAAGTTTGGAATGAATCAACCAATTGCACCTTGGATTTGGAGTTCCCAAACACACTTAATACACCTTAATTACTAATTTGTGTTGTTTGTTCTATTCATGCTTCATAATATTCATGGCCATCCATGCAGAAGTAACTGATATTTCAGATTCAGACAGTTGAATACTTAATTTGAATTCCATACTAACCATTTTGTATAATGTACTAAAACTGGGCAGATGAAAAAGAATTGAAATTATAGATAGTCTAAAATTTGAAGTTTTGAGTGGCCTGCTAACATATTGTAGGATCTAAAACCGGAAAAAATTTACAGACCTATCAGTGCTTTAATATCTTGTTTATTTGTATGTTATTCAATATTTTCACTCTCTTTGATTATAGATTAAGATTGCCAGTCTCTTTCTATCTCTACATATACATACACAGACACACACACACATAGATGTATATGCATCACATTGTGGCTTCACACTTGGGAGTATTTATGAAGTCCTTTTTCATATAAACCTGTTTAGTCATCTTTGCTAATAAAATCCTATTTATGTTACTCAAGGTTCTGCTTGGAATCTTTAACGGTAAAGCTAAGAAGCAGGATTTTTATTACATTCTTTAAGCTTATTAATCTTGATGATAAAAAAAATATTAAATAATACATTGTTGAGTTATATTTCAAGATTTTCTTAACTTTGTTTAATAGTTATGTGCTTCTATCCTACTCTATCCTTACGTCGTCTTTATATTCTTCTTTGCAGTTGAGTAATTATTCCTCTTTTGAGGGAGTGTTATATTGCAAGCCTCATTTTGATCAACTGTTCAAGAGGACTGGAAGCTTAGATAAGAGTTTTGAAGGTGGTGTCTATGACCGAGTTATTTTGTGTTATAATCGCCTCCTCTACAATTTCATTTTATAACTCATCCAAATTTCCCCCTTTATCTTCTAGGTACTCCAAAAACTGTTAGAGTTGACAGGTCTGCTGATCAGGTACTCTACTTCACATCGTCTACTTTCTCCTCTCTCTCGCAAATGTGCTTATTATGTACATTATTATCATATAAAGCTATTTCTTACGCGCACAGGGTCATACCAATAGCAAATTTTCGAATATGTTCGGCGGAACACAAGATAAGTGTGTTGCTTGCAAGAAAACTGTTTACCCCCTTGAAAAGGTAAAAAGTACTATTTTTCATCTATACTATATATTAAAGGAGAGCAAAACTTGACAGTTATTTTTGTTATATGCATGAAATATCCAAACTATCCCCAATTCATCCCCTTTCCAATTTCACGATCTCTTCACTTGGTTTTTCTGCACTCCCATGTCTCTCCATCTCACTCTCCCTCTTTTGCAATCATACTTACAATTGTTGGGATTTTAATATGCATTGTAGACACCTGCCCAAAAAAAATGTATTGTACACTAATGTGAGTGCGCCGTTTCTGGTGATTAAGAAGTGATTGAAAGCTGGTGGGTATTTGAGAAAGAATTTCTCTCAAAACCGAAAGTGAACTTAGTTTCCATCTAACGTCAGCTCATGTACACTGTCTAAACTAAAGCTTGAGTATTGAAGGTAGATTTGGCAAACGGTTTGTATCGCTCAGGTTGTGCCATAAACGGCAGTGTATGGGCCGTGCATAACAGGTTCACGCATGTATGATCGGGTTTGTTTCACCAATTCCTTTTGAGTGTATTTAACTGTTCAGCCATATATAAAATGAACTTGTTAAATAAAAACTCAAACCCATTAAAATTTGTTTTTGCTGTTTCGTGTTGTGTTTAGAATTGTCAATTCTAATTGAATAGCTTGGGGGTTAATAAATACACAGGCTACCATCATGTAGCCCAACGTTAAGAAATTAAACTAAAATACGAAAAAAAATTCCCACACCCCAAATTAAAAGTCTTAGTTTCCTTTTTGGATGGCCATTGATTATGTTAGAAGTAAAAAAATGGACTTTCAAATGAGGACACTTTAATTTTGGGACATAGGGAGTATCACCCTTTAGGAGCTAAATTGGTTCAAGCTTTAGGAAAATAATTTGGGATTCTAGTGTAATCTTTCGATCTTAATCAAGTCATAAATGAAGGGAATATTGGATTCTAGGAAAGTCTCAAGCTTTAAACCAAACGATCCATATAGTTTTCTAGTGTTATAAGTTACTGTGCTTCTTTTTAAGATGCTATTTGTTTCTTATTTGTTGTAGGTTGCAGTTGATGGCACTTCATACCATAGGCCGTGTTTCAAGTGCAGCCATGGAGGCTGTGTGATAAGCCCTTCAAACTTTGTAGCCCATGAGCATCAGCTCTACTGTAAGCACCACCATGCACAGCTCTTCAAGCAGAAGGGGAACTTCAGCCAATTCGACAAACATGAACAAATTAAAGCAGTGACTGAGGACACAGAATAAGAATGTTTTTCACCCTAAATTTATATTGCTATCACAATACACGGTGGATTTCTGGGTGAGTGTCCGATGGACTGTAAAAGTGAAGAGATGTTTTGATTGCCATATATATATATATATATATATATACATATATATATATATGTTACAGGGGAGAAGAATTTACAGTAGAGAGACTTGTAATCTGTTGCTAACATTTTGAGTGCGAGCTCTATATGAATAATGTGTGATTAATTTAATATAAAGGGAGTTGGGTATTTTGTCCATTTGAATACACGACAAGTTTTCTTTTTTTGATTATTTGTATAATTAAGATATAGCTTACTTTTCCTTGCTGCAATCTTTGTTTACTGGTGTTTCTTGTGTCATTTATCCTTTTGTATTTGGTGCTTTTCAGTCATGCAGATTGTTGGGTCCAACTCTTCTCCACTACACTTTCTCCCAATTTCATTCAACGCAGTTCCAAAAGAATGACATATGAAGTGTTTCTATTTATGTTTATTTTACTTTCCCAGTTCTATATGAAACGTCTCTATTTCTAACTTAGAAAAAGATAAAAGGATGACTATATGATAAGTTGAATCTTAGGGGTGGAAATTTTAGAAACGATATGAAAACATGACACGGAACGACACAAAATTGATACGATATGTCATGTTCTTGGTGGGTCTTTTCGTGTTTTATCGTGTCAATCGTGTTTTCATTCGAGTTATCATGTCTAATTCGGTTCGGTTGAGAGAAAAATTTAAAAAATTGTGTTAGTTGCGTCGTGCTCTATATGGTTGTGTTCGTGTCAAGTAAATAAATACGAAGTCATGTCGTTTCCTGTTCGTGTCCAAAAAAGCCTTCTCGTGTCGTGTCGGCCCGAAACCCAACCCCAAGACACGAATTGTCACCCTTAGTGAATCTACATTTTGGTACGTATCAGTATACAAATTTAAAACACCATGTTAAGTTAGTTAAGTTGAATGTTTTCTCCTCTTATCATCTCATCGATCTGTGGCATGGCACAAAGATATATTTCAGAATGCGCAAGTCTAATCTTTCGAGGAAAATTACAAGATATCACAATTCACCATATTTTGCACATTTTCACTCATGACACTGGTTAATTAGAAAATGAATTTCTCCCTCTGTCCGAATTTAATTGTCTTGCTTTCCGTTTAGTCTGTCGTAAAATTATAGTAATGTTTCTACCAATAACATATGAAACTAGGTGAGATTACAAATTTATTAATACGAACAATATCCACAATAAATTAAGTGCATGTCTTACATTCAAAGATGTTCAATATTTTTTGGAGGATAAATTTGTGATGTAACTTTGTTTTTTTTTAAATGTTTGATTTTCAATTTGGGATGGGAGGGAGTACAACTTTAGCCATCAGTGCCTTTGTCATGCCCTTGAATGATGAGGGGCGATCACATCACTCTATTCCTACCGAATTTTACCAAGAACATGACTATTAAAGACGAATTTTTTATGTATATAAGATGGGATGGGGGGGGGGGGGAGGGGGGAGGAAGGGGGAGAGAGAGAGACAGAGAGAGAGAGGAGATAAAAGAGGGTAACCAGAGAGAACATGCGTTTTAGAAGCTGAGTTTTTGACTTATCCAAAAATTTTGTTATGCTAATTGCTATCTATACACAAGGTTATCTACATCATTCAGCACACTATAACTAATATTCCAACTAATTAGCTACCAACCAATCAATTTTTAACAACTCTAAACAATCACAACAAAGCATGCCTAATTCACAAGCAAGTTATGAAACATAATCACTAAATTTTTTTTGCTACAGACTCAATCTGTAACATTTGTTTTAGGGACTCTTTAATAACTGAGATTATCCTCCTAACAGCTATATGATGGATCATAAACTGAAGCCTAATGCAGCTGCTTTTGTTTGTGCTCTAGCTCACGCTCATCTTGGAGCCTTAGATACGAGAACTGGATAAATGGACGTTCAAGCGTCTCCACTGCTCTGATTAATATTGTCGTAAAAAAAATATGGGACGAAAGATAGTACAAGATGAATTGTTAGTGAGATTTTTAAACCAGACACTTTTTATTTTATGAGCACGATCCCTGGAATTTCATATTTAGAACTTGCGAGGATTGCCACTCATCTCTGAAGGTCATTTTAAAAGTTTTTGGTAGGGATTGTCTTGTTTACACATTTTCAAAGTATGAAAACTTTCATGCAGTTATTGCTGGTAGCTATCGGTTCATTACTAGAAATACAAATTGGACGAAGCTGCTATCAATATGAATCATGGTCCCAAATAGCTTTATTTTTCTGCGGATGACAATGCTGGCTAGAAAAATTATGATGGGGTGGGTACTCTGCAACCAAGAAGTGCCAAGTAACCATGTGGACTCACAAGTATGAACGTTGAGGACTCCTAAAACGAATAGGGACCAGTCATTTAGTTGCATATCTAATGATTGGGTGGAACCGCGGAAGATACTTGGCAGAGAAAGCTCTATTAGTTCAGGTAATACCTGCAACTTAAAATTATAAAAGCTGCTCAACAGCTCCTCAATTTACTGTTTAGTCAATGAGACAATGGACCGCATGTCAAGTAGACTAGACATCTAATGTTGTATTAATCAAATGCCTTTTACATATAGAGGTAAGACACAATGGAATTCCAGTATTTTGGTTGACTGTCTATGTTCAAATTATGATCCAAGAGGATTTTAGTAGATTCTCACTGGGACTAACGCTTTGAGTAACTCATTGTTTCGTTAACATTAGATTTAAATGGTTTTTTGACTTCCACATTATAGCTCAAAAGTTGATCATATCAACATAACAAAATCTGTGCCTTTACAAAAATACTGGAAAAAAATTTCTTGGTTTAAATGTCATTTTCCAGTGAAGATGAAAGTTTGCCATGTCCAAAATTCATGTTCGGTTTCACTCCGATTGCTAGGTGTGTTAATTATTGTTATAGTCTATAGGTTTACAGTTATAAACTTATCATTGCTGGCCCCCTGGATCTACTACTGTAGATATTGTTCCTAAGCCACTTGGGCCCAATGGGCCATTCTCAATTGTGGGATTTTTCACTTCTAGCAAGGGAATCCAAACCGTACACCAAATGTTGAACATCTACACAACCAATGTGGGTGATGCAGGCACATAGGGACATAAACGTCCTTTTTGTTATTTTATTTTATTTTAGTCTTTTCACCCTTTTTGTGACTTTAGTATAAATAGCCTAAAGACTCCCATTTGTATCACTTTTGATATTTTGATATTGAGAGCTTAGAGATAGAAGTTGAGACCCATTCATGATTTTTTTTAGTTGTTGTTATTGTTGTTATGTAGATTGGTTTTATTTTATGCTTTCACACCGTAATTTACATGATATTAATATCAGAGTCTCATCTGATTTTGGATTGAAGATGGTTATAGAAGATTGGGAATCGGGTTGGTTGCACCTGGACGTGAAGAAATGCTTCCTCAAGCAAGTCACCCAAAACCCTAACCCTAACACATCCACCTCTACCCATTCTACGTCCCTACCACAAAAAAACGATCTAACAAACCCTAGCCCATCAACCACCAAGCCAGAGGTGGCAATAGAGGCGGACAACCGTGGAACTACCACCAAACCCCATTTTCAGCTCTAACCAGCACTCCTGTCTTGCCCCGGGGGGTGGGGGGTGGACTCCAAACCGAAGCCAGGGGATCCCCTAGACGTCAGCCGCGACCCTCTGGCAAGGTCAGAACCCCACCCAACCACGGGAACTGTAATGACCCCACTTTTATATGCCAATATATAATTGTTTTTACAATTGCGTCTTACTTATTATCTAATAATGTTATATTATTACATATGTGATATTTTGGATTCCTAATATGACAGCCCATTTTTTAAATGTGAAGAATCAACTATAAAATGGATCAAATTGAAGTTTTATGACACATCCTAAGCTAAATAATAAGTTTCGGGTAGGAAATGTAATTTTATGAAACTTTAGGGACTTGATTTTAATTAAGAAAGTTTCAGGGACCAAAATGAAAAATAAAAAAGGATCTTTTTGAAAATAAAATATTTTTAGGGACCTCTAAGAAATATTGAAAATATAAAACATGAAATTACCAAAATGCCCTTCATGTGTACCCTTAATACCTTTCCACCTCGTGCTTACACTTGTCATCCATACAGATAAAGCTTAAACGCGTGTCATTGTTAGAGAGAAAGCTAAAACACATGTCACAATTCGATGAAATAAGACTGCAAGACCCCTCCGTTACGCGACACGTCAACGCTGACTTGCCGTTCTAAAAGCTTGGTTAGCTAGATACGTGTGAACACCGTGATATCTTTGGGAAACTATCAATATGGGCTTTAGGATTATTTGAATTCACACCAATTCCTTGGGAAATACTGAGAGAAAGTGTGGGAAAGTTTAAGAAGAAGTTCTTTTCATCTTAAGATTAACGTGTGACCGAAGTCTCAATATCTGTAATTTCGAACCTCCATTTTGAGTGAGTACTCTATGAGATTACTTGAGTATTTTGATTATATGATGTTGTGAAAACTACATATATTTTTTGTGAAATGCTTTTATTCTCAAAATACAACTAATACCGATGATTCCGTCGTTTGTTATATGCGTATATCTCTTGATATAACCATCTGATTTGAATTCTCAAATTATTGATTCGTCTTATGGAAACTCTCTTACTATATTGGCCTTGACTAACGGGTGGAAATATTTGGGTGGTACCTTCCCAGCTGGTTTATTGCTGGTGTGCCCTAAACAAGACATTGTTCTAAAGATCATGATATTCTGTCTGTGATGTTACCGGGTGAAAATATTTGGTAACACTATCTGTCTGGGTATTAAAGCGTACATGGCCATTAAAATAAAATGGAGTATTTGACATATTGCTTAAGTGTTTTCTTTGTTCGGTTCTGAACTGTTTATTCTGAAAATATATACTCTCAGTTACTTTATATATATATTACTGCAAATTGCTATCTCTACATATATGCCTTCTATTGTAAATTGAATAGATATCCATTTTCTGAAAAAGCATGGAATGTCTTCGGCTTTTAGCTGATGTTGTATAAATAACATTTTTCAGGAAATAAGTAGGCTCGCGGAGGGAACGTAAAATGACTATGTTGAATATTCAACTTTTAGAGCTCTTTTTATTACTTTGTGTAAAATGTTTGGTTTATCAGATAGAGTATGTAATAGGTTTTAAATTTTGTCTTAAGTTGTAACTTGTTGTTACTTATATGAAGTTTCCTTTTAGAAAGCTCTGATGACGTAATTCTTTCACTTTCAGTGTTTACACTTCATGACCATGTGATTGTATTTTCGTTGCATTTATTTAAGGAAACAATTTAAGTTAGAATATTTATTGCCCTGGTGGCATATCAAGACACTCGTACCCTACTAATTTTGGGTCGGGGTCGTGACAAGAACCCTAGTTTTGACCCCTAACCCTATCCCAACTCAGCTAGTTTTGACCGGTTGACCCTTACCACAATCGATCGAGCCATCACTAACCCTTTTTCACCCCCAACAACCCTATTTTTCCTGTCAAATACCCAAAACCAACTATATCTACATCTTCCCCAATTTTTACCCTCCAAGAAACCTTAATTTCTACCCCCCCCCCCCCCCCAAACCCTGCCCCCTCAAATCAAATTTCAGGCCAAAACACAGAAAAACCTAAACCAATGACCGAAGAGATAAACCCACAACCCGACCCTACCTACAAAGGGTGCCCCTCCTTATTCTTCCTCCCTATCCCGTCCCATGTACCCCTATCTTCCGTCCAATCTATTTGCCGGCGCCGAGACTTTTTTTTCCATTCCGAAGCTAGGCTTGCAGATATTTCTACCGCCTACATGCACATTGTCATGATAATGATATCAGTGTATCCCCAATCACCCCTCCTAGTGATGATACATGTATTTACACGAGTATTTTCTTTACTCGTTGTACCGCGATAGGGAGGCTATGTACGGTGATTATAGACGACGGGGTTAGTGATAATTTAGTGACACAATAGATAGTGGATAAGTTGAAGCTTCCCACGGAGTCATTGACCACCCCATGCCATATTGGCTGGTTGGGTAGTGGAGCTACACTTTCCCCTACTTGATAGTGTCGAGTGGTTTTTTCCATTGGAGACTACAGGATGAGATTTATGCATCGTGGTGGACATGCAGATGTGGCACCTACTTTTGGGGAGGTCGTGGAAGTTTGGTCACCGTAGCATGCACAATGGTCGAGCTAATACTTACTCATTTATGCACTAAGGTAGGAACTTTCTCCTCCGTTCCATGCAACAATTCCCGATGACACGACCCTCCGCCTTAAAATTTGCTAATTTAAGTTCATTCTCACTCCATCTATCTATGGGTTTAGGTACACGCTCATTTTCAACTAAACACGTAGGTAAACACCACCCGCTAACTACCGATTGCCAAACCTGCTCATCTTAGGGATTTAAGAGCCGATTTCATTTCCAATATGCGTAACTTGAACCATAAAAAATATGGAATTTTCAAAAAGGTGAATTTTCCATTTTTAAACCAAACAAAAATTGAAGGATCTTAACGTAATAGATTAGCACTCTCGCTCTGATACCACTTGTTGGAGGGCATGCCCCCAAATTTTAAACTCAAATTATGAGATGGTTCAATGATATACCAAATTTTAAATTTCTTTAAATTTAACAATTAAAAGCTCAAAAATTATTTTCTTCCAAAATTAAACTTAAAGTGAAATTAAACTAATGCCACATTTTAAATTTTCACTTAAAAAAAATTCTAATTCAATTCAAGTTAAACAACCAGACAAGAATATTATCTAATTAAATTATTGTCGACTTGAATTAAATTAAATTAAACTAAACTCAAAATTAAACTTGCACTAATTTAAATGAAGTTGTGATTTAAACCAATTTTAACTTGATTAACCAAGTATGCATCTAAGTGATATTTTGCAAGATAAAAAAATAAATCACAAACACACTATGCCACGATATACGAGGAAAACCCACAATGAAAAAAATCTCAGACGAACCTGCCTACAAGTCCACTAAGTATAGTTTTATAAATACAAGACAAAAGAATTACAATACACGACTTGAATCCCTTCAAGCCTCGACGCTTCTTCTTGTATCCACCTCCACCTAGTCGACAACTCTGGAGTCCACTGAAGTCTTAAAATTCACTAATGGGGCACATCTACCGTCAACCCACACACGATCCCTTTCACCATATGAGAACGCCATAGCAAAAACGATCTCCTTTTAGGGATTAGAGAAGGAACCCGGTGCCAAACAATCTCCAAGCAAAGATATATATATATATATATATATATATATATATATATATATTTGAAACTTGGATTTAAACTAAAACATGGGCATAAATATGTGTTTTTGGTAGAGATTTGTTCTTGAAGTCTTAACACATAAATGAGACTTTTTTGTAAATGGTTTTTGCTCTCAAAAGCACTTGGTAGAATCGAAAAAGTCACTTCCAAAAACTACCTTTCCGTCCACTTAAAGATAGTAAAAAGTAGTGGGGAAAAGTAGTGGTAAAAATGGGAGGGAAAACAAAACTGTAAAAAACTGCTCTAAGGTCGTTCGAACGACTTAGTTCAAATGAACTTTCTAATGAGAAAAAGGCTGAAATGTCGTTAGAAGCTCGCTTATATCTAGTTCGAACGACCTTCTAACGAAAATTCAGAGAATTCAAAACAAAAGTCTTTAGAAGTTCGTTGGATATCTGGTTCGAACGAACTTCGAAGGAGGTTTCAAGAAAAAATGTTTTTCTTTTAAAAAATAAAAAACCAATTTCAACTTAAATTAAAATAAAATAACTCCCAAAAATGTATTCCAAGTCCCTATATATATATTTAATGCATTCATACCTTTTAGAGACCTTGGAATCCAAATGATGATGACGTATACACTTGGCACAAAAACCGGCAAGGATGAAACGTTAAATTCTTGGCCGCTATGTCTTCAACTCTTCAAACATCATAGGCTTGAGGTACAACCAACATCTATCCTATAACTCAAATAGTTTTGTTCGGAATTAAGCCAATACTAAAAACTGACTCGATTAAAAATTTGCCCTTACAAATCTCCCCCTTTGGCTATTTCGAGACAAACTAAACCCAAAAATCGTAAGGATGTCAAGCACATCTAGACACAAACCCACTCAAAAAAAGTAAAATTATGGACGCTTGACTCGACTCATAGTTGAGAAGCTTTGTCGTTGTAAAAGTTTGCCATTAAAGATGAAATCCTGCACACTTAAACACACCATTAAACACATAAGGAATATAACAAATTAAAGTGCATAAAATTAAATACTCCCCTTTTATCTAACATGATTAACCTAAGAAGATAGCGCTCTCCCCCTAAGTTAGATCTCCTAAACTAAAGGTTCCGATACTATTTCTCCCCCTTTTTGTTCAGGAATAGACAAAGATAAAATTAAAATGTACTATGGTAAGCATGGGATATCAAACACAATTCGCAACAAGGTAGATACTTATTTCGATTAAAAGCATACATGGATTAGCTAGCAAGGTAATGACTCAAAACAAAGATATACTATATATATATATATATATATATATATATATATATATATATATATATATATATATATATATAGAGAGAGAGAGAGAGAGAGAGAGAGAGAGAGAGAGAGAGGCAGGTTCATGTGCTTACTAAGTTTGCACATGTGCTGGCGCACACCATTTTTGTAAATATTAAAAAAAAATTAGTTGATTTTTTTATGTGATATTTAAACATTACAACGGAGCCATATAAAAAAAATCAGCTCAAAAAACGTTTTTTACTATTTTAAAAAAATCGGTCAAACATTCGCAGTTTTTAAAGTACTTAAAAACAACGAAAGTTTGACCGATTTTTTAAAAATAGCAAAGAAAGTTTTTTTGAGATGATTTTTTATATGGGTCTTTTAAATGTTTAAATATCACATAAAAAATCAACTCAATTTTTTTTTTACTATTTAAAAAAAATGATGTGCAAACTTAGTGTGCATAGGAGCCTGTGTGTGTGTGTGTATATATATATATATATAATAAAGGAGAAAATTTGTGTATGTCATAAGATTCAATTATGACATCACAAGAGAAATTATTTATGCTCTACCTAATTTACCCCTCCAAAATTTAAGTTCCCCCTCTTTTTTCATACCAAAATTTATTCCCCCCTCCATCAAAATTCAAAAGAAGGGTAAAATAGCAATTGACCCATTTGATGCATATGTCATTTATCACCCACTTTAACCAAACACCTCTCTCCCTCATTTCTCACCCACGCTCTCCCTATCTGAGGTTTCCCCTCTCTACTGGCCGGCGGCAATGGTGTTAATATCTCTTAGGTAAACTCTCTGAGAAGAAATCGCTGAGAAGAGGTTACTGATTAGAATTGCAAGGTAATTAACTATTAGCATTTTTTTTCTTAGTTCTGCGTATGTATTTTATGTTTGACTTATTTGTTTCTTCGATTTGAGCATTGTGAAGTTGTAGTCCAGATCTATGGACGATTTTGTTTTCTTATTTGGTTAAAAAATAATAGATCTTGTAAGGACATTTTTCTCATGTCCAACATATTTCATTTGTGTATGTCGTACGCCGCTACATTTGGCACGTCACCTCAAGATGTCACTCAACGGCCTCAATCCGAATTCCGGGAATCAAGCATTCAACATCTCCATTAATATGTCCCACATCTGCCTCAACGACTTCACGGTCCACGATTTTAGGGACTTAATGCAAGTGGTACGCAAGGGAAGTCAAAAGAGTGAAAAAAGGCACGATAGGAGTGTTCAAGGGCATTTTCGTAATTTCACATCCATAATTTGGAGGTCTGGTCAACTGGAAAGTTGAAGAGCTCGCCGCAACGAAGATACTGAAAAAAATGGCACCTCAATCCGAGCTACGGTGAAGGAGTTATGACCTTTTGAAGATGGAGAAAATTCCTTAAAGAATGCTATTTTTTTTTTGTACGCTGGATAGAATTTTAGAGTTTTAAGAACGTGGGACTCTTCATATTTTTTCCTATAAATACCAACTTCGGGGGAGTTGTTTTGCAAGACTTTAGAAGACGTTTTTTAGAGTCCAAATTACTCTAGTCTTCATATTTTTTGAGTCCCAAGACTCATGTTTTGATTCACACAATTGCCAAACCTTTGTGAATCTTTTTGGTAACCCAAGAACACAACTTTGGTTTGTTCAACCCTTGTGGAGAATCCGTTCTCTTCTTCATTGCTGCCCTCCTGGAAAGGGAAACTTCCAGCCGCCGACATAAGAACCGACACCTGCGGGTATTTCTATGTCACACTGTTTCTAGCCGTTGCTTTGAAGGTTTACCGAAGACACCGTGCGTTACACTTGTGGGCGATTATCAGGTTGTATGTAAGTCAATGGTCTTGTAAATTCTTTAAAGTTCTAGAAATAAAAGGTTTTGCCCTTCGGGGATTTTTCCTTAACTTTGTGTCGCATGCTTTATATTTGATGGGTTGATTTAAATGCATGTATAATGGTTGATTTTATTTGGCTTAAAAGTAGACGCTAATTAAATAAGGGTTCTTGGAAACTGGCGAATTTAATTTAAATCGATATTACACGCATTCTCAAATTGGTATCAGAGCAGGTTACGCTTATTTATCGCGTATTCCTATTTTCCGCAAAAATTTGTGTGATATTGATTTTTTAAAATCATTTTTATGAAAAATCGCAATTCAATGGAACGCCCATTTAATGAGAAGCCTATTTTTGAAAAATTTCACGACCGTGCTGAAAAATTAAAAAGTTTGAATTTGAAACTTTGCAAAAGAATTAAAGTTTTGGAAAGAGAAAATTCTCTCTTTAAAAGTAAGATTGAATATTTGCAAGAGTTTCAAACTCAAAGTGATATTTGTCGTGAGCACTTTGGTAATTTGTGTACTGATTTTAATTCTTTAAAAATTGCCAAAAAGAAGAGTGGTGAGAGAGTCCTAGTTTTAGAGAAGGAATTGGAGGACTTAAAAAATTCTAGGGTTCCTGTTTGTGCCGTCGAGGATAAAAAATTAATCGATGATTTTACGGCACGCGAAAAGACTCTTAGGAATAAGTTTGTTTTAATTGAGGGGGAGCGTGATAAACTGTTAAGTTTAATTGATAATTTGAAGAAGGCGTCCCTTAATTTGGAAGAGTCTAATTCTTTGCTTGAGTCAAAAATTTTGAAGTTAAAAAATGATTTGACAGACTCAAGTAGGTTTGATAGTGATGGTAATGGCTCATCGTGTTCTCATGCTTCTAATGCTAAAGCCAAAACCATTATTTGTTTTAGAGGGTCAACTAATTCCAAGGACGCTAGAAAAGATCACACTTTCGGTGTCATCCCACCCGTTTACACATGCTCATATTGTGGTAGGAATGGTCACCTTAGGCGATTTTGTTTTGATCTTGGAAGAGGTCCTAGGAATTCGAAGTCTAGTATTTTGTTGGTTCCCAAAACCCCTTGTCGACGTGTTTCATCCATTTGGGTTAGGAAATCACTTTTGGAGGAACTAAATTTTAGACAAGTTGATTCCCGTTTGCTTGCACGTGATTCTTCTCTTGCCATATCATATAGATGATTGTGTTTGCATGTTTGTCATACGCTAGTTATGCTTTTTGATATATTTTTGCTAGCGTTGTGACATGTACTTTTTGTATATATATATATATATATATATTTTTTATTTTTTTTGAAAAATTTTGAAAAATACAAAAAGATTTTTTTTGTTGCACCGTTTATGGATGAACACTTTGGATGACCGAGTCATAACATCATTCCATTTTTTCATGTGACTATTTGATAGTGTTTTGAGACAATAGGTCAATTCATCCATCTGCTTTATAATGTTTGGAGTCATTAAGATGTAATTAAGTGTTACTTCCTACATGTTTGACTCATATTTCCTTTATTGCACACATGCACGGATTTGTTTGATTATTGTGCTTGTCTTATCACATGTTGGTTGGGTGTTTTCACTCCAATCCTGTCTTTAAAACGAACCAAGCGCGATAATTTTTATAAGGAAATTGTGCATATAAAAACCGTTTTGTGAGTTTGTGTGATTTGTTTGATAACGGGGAGGGGTTGCGAAAGGTAATCATCTATCCTTTGTGCAAAAGCCACCGTTAAAAATGACCTAAAAAATTGAGGAATTTTATTATCCGAGGTCCAAAGAGGTTAAAAGAGCCCAAAAAAATTAAAAGCAATAAAAAGATATTCATGCCAAAATATGGGCCATTTAGGTTTTTGCACCAATTCTCCAAAGTTTGAGAATTTAGATTACCTCTAAAAGAAAATATATATGAGGGAGTTTGGTTGGAGAATTTAAAACGGGTTTGCACGTCCTTGAAATTCTTGAAAATGCGCTACATAGTTTTGGACGTTATTGGTGTGGAAATCACTTTGACTTTGATTTGTTGATTTGCATAAGACGATGTCATCTAAATTCAACAAATTTTTTTTACACCTAAGGATACTTTTGATGATCATTCGTTAGGAGTACACATATGCATCGTGCACATATGATTGATTGAGTTGATTTACCTATCGAATGTGTTCACACCCATTCATTTCATTTTCATGACTTGGTTGTTTGAGTCTAAATCCATGGTGTGATTTTTGTATCATGTTTTACATTTTTTTTTCAAAATGGTATCTATTTTTTGTATAAAAAATTGAAAAAAAATCAAAAATAGGTTGTGTATTTTTTTGTATACCGTGACACCCCGATTTCGCTTGTTTGATTCATTCTTTTTATTTGTCTATTTGGGGACATCATAAAAAGGGGGAGAAAGAATTATCATTTTTTGGGGGAGTTTGAATTTTGGGGCAGTTTTGAGATTTGACTTATGCTTATCATATATTGGTATCTATGTTTATCTCATTTCAAACTCGATACGTCACTTGGTATTTTTTTCTTTATCTCATGTGTGTAGGTACTACATTGATGATCTCTGAATTGCATACCCTGATGAGAAAATATTTGAGATTCCTGAAGATTTGAAGAACAAACGATGAAGACTATTCATTTGTACCTTTTCCAGTTTTGGGTTCATGGGAGGGTAGATTTGTATAGGCAATTTCATATTTGATAATTCAGATTTTTATGTATGTACCGGCATAGACATAGGGGGAGATTTGTAAGGACATTTTTCTCATGTCCAACATATTTCATTTGTGTATGTCGTACACCGCTACATTTGGCACGTCACCTCAAGATGTCACTCGACGACCTCAATCCGAATTCCGGGAATCAAGCATTCAACATCTCCATTAATATGTCCCACATCTGCCTCAACGACTTCACGGTCCACGATTTTAGGGACTTAATGCAAGTGGTACGCAAGGGAAGTCAAAACAGTGAAAAAAGGCACGATATGAGTGTTCAAGGGAATTTTTGTAATTTCACATCCATAGTTTGGAGTTCTGGTCAGATGGAAAGTTGAAGATCTCGCCGCAACGAAGATACTGAAAAAAACGACACCTCAATCCGAGCTACGGTGAAGGAGTTATGACCTTTTGAAGATGGAGAAAATTCCTTAAAGAATGCTATTTTTTTTTGTACGCTGGATAGAATTTTAGAGTTTTAAGAACGTGGGACTCTTCATATTTTTTCCTATAAATACCAACTTCCGGGGAGTTGTTTTGAAAGACTTTAGAAGACGTTTTTGAGAGTCCAAATTACTCTAGTCTTCATATTTTTTGAGTCCCAAGACTCATGTTTTGATTCACACAATTGCCAAACCTTTGTGAATCTTTTTGGTAACCCAAGAACACAACTTTGGTTTGTTCAACCCTTGTGGAGAATCCGTTCTCTTCTTCATTGCTGCCCTCCTGGAAAGGGAAACTTCCAGCCGCCGACATAGGAATCGACACCTGCGGGTATTTCTATGTCACACTGTTTCTAGCCGTTGCTTTGAAGGTTTACCGAAGACACCGTGCGTTACACTTGTGGGCGATTATCAGGTTGTATGTAAGTCAATGGTCTTGTAAATTCTTTAAAGTTCTAGAAATAAAAGGTTTTGCCCTTCGGGGATTTTTCCTTAACTTTGTGTCGCATGCTTTATATTTGATGGGTTGATTTAAATGCATGTATAATGGTTGATTTTATTTGGCTTAAAAGTAGACGCTAATTAAATAAGGGTTCTTGGAAACTGGCGAATTTAATTTAAATCGATATTACACGCATTCTCAGATCTATTGTTTCTTCGATTTGAGCATTGTGAAGTTGTAGTCCAGATCTATGGACGATTTTGTTTTCTTATTTGGTTCGAAGATAACAGATCTATTGTTTCTTTGATTTGAGCGTTGTGAAGTTATAGTCCAGATCTATGGACGATTTTGTTTTTTTATTTGGTTCGAAGATAACAGATCTATTGTTTCTTCGATTTGAGCGTTGTGAAGTTGTAGTCCAGATCTATGGACGATTTTGTTTTGTTATTTGGTTTGAAGATAACAGATCTATGGACGATTTCCTGAACTTTGAAAAATTTGGTTTCATTTTTTTTTGTAGTCCATACGGTACTTTCTTCTCTCTTTTTACTTTTGTAGTCCAGATCTGTATTACCCATTTCTTCCATTTTGAACTAATTATTTTTTTTTGTTTGCCCAACCATCAGTTCCCATATATCAGTCCTCCACCATACCTCTTCCATGAATGGTAAAGAAAATATCCGGTCAGCTTAATATCATTATTCTCCCTCCCTTTTTGATGTTTTGAGTTATTTATTCAAATTATGGGTTTCAAACAGTTATTTTTTATTTGTAAATAATCAATCCAGAATTTGTTTTCTATTGCATTTGAGAATCTGATTCGTCACTTTTATTGTATTTTATACCCCGTTAATTTGTACATTCTAGCTTTCCCGTGCATGTTTTTCCCGGTTCTTATACTCATTTATTGACTAACCCCTGAATTCATCATATATACTTTGTATGTGTCTTTATTGAGCTTTTATAGGTCTCGGGAATGCAATTGGGAAGTTTGGTTTTGATCCGGAAAAGTTCCGTTGACACTTGCACAGTCGGGGGCATTTTGGTAATTTCAACACTCGGGTTTTGATCACGATTTCTTCACTGAAGTTGTAGACCTGCTTCTTATCTTCGCGTGGCCTCCGACGGTGCTTGAATCCGATCTCAAATGAAGAAGTTACGGTTGTTTCGGTGAAACATGGGACAACTAATGTCAATATAGGCAACTTTCCTTCTCCAGCAGGCCCGAATCGATTCGCGATTAATGCCGAATCGATTCGGTTTCATACAGGGGCAAAAATCTACACTTCCGAATTGATTCAGATTTGGCACCGAATCGATTCGGCCCTGCATTTCCAGCTTTCTTCTTATTACTAGTTTGCCATTTTGGTGGGATTTTGGGGATATATCCCTTGTTTTTCCTCTTTTGTAGATATAGATTACTTTTGTTAGATATTTGGTGATATAGAAAAACACTCTCTTCTCTCTCCTAGGTCAAAGTTCATTTATGGTTTTTATCAACTTGTGAAGCTTTGATTACTAGTTTAATTGTTGTTATTAATGCAAGAAAGGTTCATTTACTTCTTCTCTACTTGTTCTACTAGCTTTGATTTGCATTTAATTCCATCTCTTGTATTGGTTGGTGCTTAAACTAGATAACTAACTTAACTATGTTGTTAACTAGCATGTGTATAGTTTAGTTTCAATTATGAGTAGCTAGACTTATGATTGGGGATCAAAATCCCACCTTGGATGCTTGAACTTCATATTTAGGGTTTGGTTTATAATTGTTCTAATGGAACTTCATGTGTTGGTTTTGGAGTATCATAGTTTCTTAACTTCTCTTGTCATGCAAGGGCTAGTGTTTGAAGCTTTACTACAAACCCAACCCATCTAGCAATAATTAATTAACCCCTAATCCTCCATTGTTGAGTTTAGTCTTTACATGGTTGATGTTCGGACTTAATTAGTTATGCTCGATTAGAATTAATTTCAACCAAGCCCTATAATCCCCTTCTTTGTGAATCCGAGGTGGGAGAATGATCCTCGATCCCTTTAATTTCTTGAACTTAAGCTTATCTTAGTTCTTTTCATAGTTCCGTAATTATTAATTAATTAACTTATCATAAATAGTATGTTAGTTTAGAGATTAGTCTCAATCACTTTTCCAAACTATTAAATCATCTTTTACACTTTAACTTTTGTGACGTTTAGAGAATCCCTTTAACCTAATCTTGTTCTCTTAGGAGTGTTTCAATCCATGTGGATCACGATTCCGTACTTACCGGATATTACTTGTTGCGATAGATTTGCACTTGTATCACAAGCTTTATTTTGGGCGCACCAAGTTTTTAGCGCCGTTGCCGGGGATTGGCAACCATCTTAGGTTTTAGAAATTCTCTTTACACTATCGTTCCCTGTGGTCACCGTGACATCACGGTTTCCAAAAATCAATCCAAAATTCTGTAAATGCATGACGCGAGTAGTAGCAATTTGAATCCTATTCGTGAACCATCGTCTAGTGAACCCTCGGATTATTGGAGACCTTTACCATCAATTTCTCGTTCTAGTTCGGTCTCGTCTTCTTTGTATACCTGGGCCCACTCCGATCCCACAACCATGGCCGATAATGTTAGTGAGCACGATAGTCAAGGGGTTGCACCCTACCCCCCGTATTGGACCATGCGTGATTATTTGCAACCGGAGAGGACCACCTCTCCGTCTTGTATCATTTTTCCTTACAATGCCACACAATTCCATTTTTGTAATGGAATGATTCAATTACTTCCTACTTTCCACGGCATGGACAGTGAACAACCTTACCTTCATGTTAGAGAGTTCGAGGAGGTGTGCGCCACTTTTAGCGATCAAAATTGTCCTCTAGATGTCACACGTCTCAAACTCTTCCCGTTTTCCTTAAAAGACAAGGCCAAAACTTGGCTTTGGTCTTTAGCTCCTAATTCCATCGGGAGTTGGCACGAAATGCAAGCGCAGTTTTTGAAAAAATTCTTTCCAACTCATCGCACCAACTCTTTAAAGAGTCAAATCCAAACATTCGTTCAAACCGAAGGTGAATCATTCGAGCGATGTTGGGAGAGATTTAATGAGGTACTTCATAAATGCCCACACCACGGTTTCGAAAAGTGGAGATTAATCTCATTTTTCCACAATGGGCTTACACTTAATGCGAAACAAATGGTGGAGACAATGTGCTCCGGTGAGTTCTTTGGTTTAGATCCCGATGATGCGTGGGCACATTTCAAATATTGTGCCGAGACCACCCAAGCATGGGATACCTCGGATCCGAACAAAACCAGTTCGCGACCTTCGGTTCCGTCCTCGTCTAACCCTGGTATGTATCACCTCACTGACGAGGATGAGATGAAAATGAGATTAGATAAATTATCTAAGAAAGTTGAGGAGTTCGGTTCAAAGGTTCGTGATCCCGTTGTTCAAACTCATTCCGTAATTGAGGAGTTATGTGCCATTTGCGACACTAATGCTCATTCGACCCAAGATTTTCCCACTATTCCGACTTACAAAGTGATCCTCCATGACCAAGCGAACGCTATGGGAGTTTTTTGAAGATCCCAAAACGTTCCCGACCAAGGGTTTAATCCATCTTGGGGTAACCAACTCGGTTACCAATATCAACAATCTCGTCCTCCCCCGCCTCAGAATTACCAACAACCGTACAACCAACATCCCCCTCCCCAAGTGGTAATGCAAGGTCCCCCTCAGGGACCACCTCCACCAGTTATACCTGCCTACGCGCACCCGAACAAGAGAAGTCTAGAAGAAATTTTTCAATCTTTTGCGACTTCTCAACAAGCCACAAATGCTAGGTTCGAAAAAGAAATTTCCAAGTTGACCGCTTCTTTGAGTGTTCAAGAAAAAGGAAAATTCCCCTCACAATCTCATGGGCCCGTTGGGCAAAATAGCATGAATTCCGATGTTTCTACTCCTTCTTTCGCTCAATGTAGGTCTATGGAACATGCAAATTCCATCACCACTCTTAGGAGTGGGAAGGTGATTGAAAATCCACCTCCACCTTCCCCGAAAGAATCCGACGAGGTCACAATAACTCCCCAAGAGAGTGAAGTGACTCCTAAAAAGAAAAGAGATAAGTCACCGACCAAGGGGCCGGAAACTTCGGTCCCTTGTCCATTTCCTGCACCCTACCCTCAAAGGCTCCTTCCCATTGTTAAACCCAACAAAGATCAAGAAATCATGGAGACATTCAAACAAGTAAAAATCAATCTCCCTCTCCTTGACGCGATTAAGCAAATCCCTTCCTATGGCAAGTTTTTGAAAGATTTGTGCACCTTTAAGAGAAATCATGTTTCTTGCAAAAAGGTGGAGTTGACAGAACAAGTTAGTTCCATTTTCCAACACAAAACGATTCCAAAATTTAAGGACCCAGGCTGTCCAACTGTTTCGTGTATGATTGGAAACTTTGCCATTAATCGCGCTCTTATTGATCTAGGATCTAGTGTGAACCTCTTGCCGTATTCGGTTTATCTTCAATTGGACTTGGGAGAACTTAGTCCTACCAAAAATAAAATTCAATTGGCCGACGGCTCCACCAAATTCCGCGGGGCGTCTTGGAAGATATCCTCGTCCAAATGAACACCTTTGTGTTCCCGGTCGACTTTATCGTCCTTGATACCCAACCTGTTTTGAGCCCGAATAATCAACCTCCCTTCATCTTAGGACGACCATTCCTCGCGACCGCGAATGCTTCGATAAATTGTAGGAATGGTGAGATGAACTTGTCTTTTGGGAATATGACATTAGATGTCAATATTTTCAATGTGTCGCACCTCTTGAGTGACGAAGATGATTGTGTGAGGGAAGTGAATTTCGTTGGAATGATATGTGTGGACGACGATCATATTGCGAGGGATGAAATTGAATGGAGTGTGTTAGATGTGTGTTTTGGCATGCTAGGAGAGGTTGGCGTAGGAGAAAACCATGAAATTGGGGATAAATTAGGCAATTTTGATTTCACTCCGATTGATGACTCTATCGTTTTCAAAACTGACATTTACATAGAGTCATGAATCCCGTGTAAGGAGGGTTGCTCGGAGAAAAATAGGGTAGAAAATGTCTCTATCGAATTGTGCACCGACCCACCGGTCCGTCATTTTAAGAACCCATGGCCCCCTCTTTCAAATATTAATTCGGTTTTCAAAACCAAACGCGGGTCCAGCGGTTGGGGTAGTCCATTTTGGATAGGTGTCATATCCTCCGATCTTCAACCCGATATAATTGTTAAGTGTATGAGCCTTAGTTGGAGCGAAGTCGGACCGAGGGGAAGGATAGGTGTTCATATTGTGAAGTACGTCCTAATTATCTCTGCGGATTTACAACCGGACATCGTACGCAGCTGCCCCGTTAGCAGGGGTGATTCGGTTCGGTGAATTCTCATTTTTTTGTGCCGAGCAACCCCCGGCACGTGAGGGGTTGCAATTTTTTGGTTCCGGAGTAGTTACATACATATGGTATATCATTTTGGTCCAAGAATTCCAGTTGAGGTGGCCCCAAAATTTAAAATTCATGAGAATTAGAAATTCAGCATAGCAGAAAGTCCAATTCCAGCTTCCGAATCGATTCGGTTTATCACCGAATCGATTCGATCCTTCCCAGTGGCAAAATTTAGAGTCAGCAAATCGATTCGCTATTCAGCCGAATCGATTCGGTTAATCCAAAGTGTCAGGTCTTTTCTCCCGAATTGATTCGAATTAATACCGAATCGATTCGGTTCCTTCCAGTGTTCAATCCGAGAGTAGCGAATCGATTCGCTATTAATGCCGAATCTATTCGGAGCACCTGTCACTTAAAATTCCCACATTTTGTTTTAATCCTCTTCTCATTCTCTCTACTCTCCTAACCTGCGAACACTGCCTCTCCCATATCATTTCCCTTCTTCCACATTTCTTCCCCCTCATGGCTTCCTCTTCCAAGGCATCCTCATCCAAGGTAACTAATTCAACCCTATTAAATCAATTTCAATTCTCATTTAGTGTTTTTGGTATGAAAGTAGGGTTAAATGCATATTTGTAAAATCCACATTTTTTTCTCCATGAAACTCCTTATTTTCCCATTGTTTGTGATGTGAATCGAACAAATACAACTTGTTTATGTTTCTTTAATGATTAAGTTGTATTTGTTGCGGTTTTTTCACATTGAGTATATCGTTTTCACGCTACTTTCTATACATTGCACACTATATCTTCGATGAAATGCCTCTGTGATGATTTTGTGCGCTAAAGCTTCATCTTCGCACCTTTTATCGCACATTCTTGTTGAATTATCCTTGTTTGAGTGCGGTGTGCGTCGGTTACGTCTATTCGACCAATTATTCCCAACGCACACCCTCCGAACCTAGTTCCCCTTATTTCACAATTACTTTGATTTTGTGCATCGCACTTATGGTGTGTGTATTGGATTGTTGTTTTGTAGGGTTCTTCGATCTCCAAGCCCACATCCAATATAATTTCGGGTCGGGGAGGTTTCGAATCCTTTCGCTCAAAGCAGGAAAAGGACTGGTTCCGGGCTAAATTTCCTTCGGGTCGCCCAATTGCTATTGAGAGGCCTGTGCACTTTGAGGATTTCCCCGCCTCTGTTCGTCAGTACTTTCAGAAGTTTAATTGGGAAGCACACCTTGCCAGGGCGAGTGATGTCAATGATGAGCATGTTCGTCGGTTCTATGCGTCTCTCGTCCCAACCGGGGACCAAACTTTTGAGGCTTATGTGCGGGGTAAGCGAATTCCTATTTCAAAGCCTCTCTTGGCTAAGCATCTGACGGGTGCAGATAACCCCGAGGATTTTGATTACCCTTGCTCCGACGAGGGGAGGCTGACGAATGAGACCCTGATTGCGCGTCTGGCGCCAGGGAATGTTTGGACTGGGGAGACTTTACCCACATCTCTTATGCCCGACAACCACCGCATCATCCACCTTGTTGCTGTTAATTCCCTCACGCCGACCCAAACGAAGGCTGTTCTTCGCTCCGACCAGGCCCACTTACTTTACCATCTCTTGGACGCTAATTCATTGTCAACCTTCCCGAATTGGTACTTCAGCGGATGCTAAAGGCCGCTTACTGTGAGAAGGGTACCACTACCCTCCCGTACGCGCGGTTGGTTTCCCGAATTTGTAGACATACTGATTGCGAGGTGGCGGGTACGAATAACATTCCTCGCCTCCCCAAGTTTCTAGGCGAGAAGGCCATTGGGAAAAGTTTAGGAAAAGATTATTGGGAGAGGAGGAAGAAGCGAATGTTGGATGCTCATGATGCTGCGGATGCCCCGGATGCTCCTATGCTGGATATTCCGGAAGTGCCTCATCCTGTCCCACCTCCTGCCCCATCTTCTGTTGACCCCATTGCATATCTTGGGGTACGGATTTTTTCGAGTTTAGGGGCACTTACATGTCGAGCTTCGCTTCGTTCCAGGCTGATTTTACTGCTTATCGGGGCGCTTACGAGCGCGATATCTCGATGATTACTCGGGCACAGATGGACCTATTTTCACATCTACGAGGGGGCGAGGCTGCTGTGCCTCCGTACCTTTATGACCCCTATGCCCCTCGTGACCCCACCGCACCCGAGTCCCCGCGCCGCCATCTGGACGATATGTAGGCCGCTGTCATCCTACTTTCTCTGCTGCTGACTTTTATGGTTCTTATTTTCACTTTTAGTTTGTAACTTTGTAGTTGTGTTTTGGTGTGGGGAAGAGAGAGTACATTGACTGTATTTTCTAATTTTGGTTTTTTGTGCCCCATGTACACAACTCGTGATTATTAATGAAGTTACTCATTTTCAGTTTCATATTTGTTCTTGTATATATCTCTTTTGTATATATTATTGTTTATGGTACTAACTTGTAACAGGCATGTCGTTGTGCGTTTCTCGAGTTACTCCTTATGGGGTGACTATTTTCTAACCCCTTTTCCCTTTTTATCCCTACTAACATTGGGGACAATGTTTCATTCAAGTTAGGGGTATAGTTTACAATTGTGATGCCGGTTATCATGTTAGTATTTATTTATTTATCTATTTATTAATTTAAAAAAAAATCTTTTTCTCTCTCATATCTACTATGATTACTTATATGATCGGCATATCCTATTGTATAGCTATGAAGCATGCTTTGAGACATTGATTTATTACCCTTTAGCCCAATATTGTTTGCATTATGAATAGCATCATAAAATTAAACTATGAAGCTTTGAGCATATACACAAATAATTATTTATGAATTGGTTTAAAGTGTTTCAAATTCGTTATTCTAAGGCGCATGCTATACCCTTACAAAAGTGAAAATTGAGACTTATCATCATTTGTGAGCGTATACACCCACTCTATCTCTTTCTTGTCAATGAACTCGATGTCAATCTCATTTTCTTTTCATTTGATTGCATACTAACTAATTTATCACTTGAGCATGATTTTCAATGGTGTTGAGTCCCGCGAATCACATGAAACTTTAGGAAAGGATTATAGGCCCTTGTTGTTGTTTAACCCATATGACCTTGACCTTACCCTTAAATGTTTCCCCTAGTCAACCCCCTTGAGCCTTATTATTCCTTTCGTTTCAACCCCAAATCCCTTGTCCAACTCCACATTGGAGTCCTAAACCCTTATTTACTCCTCCCGTACCTTGATTAGGGATTGTTCCCGGGATTGAATGATGTTGTTTATATGGATTGCAATCAAGATATGTGTGAGAAAAGAAAAGGAAACTCAAAGAAAAGAAAACTCAAAGAAAAGAAAAATCAAAGCAAAGAAAAGAATAAGTTTCGAATAAAATGGGTCCTAGTTGTTTCCCATTTCACCATGTGCATGAATATTAAAGTCTCACTCTCATGAATACATTGATTGTGGAATTTGATTTCAATTCCTTAATTGCCCATTAAATCCATTATCCCGCGCGCTATTACACATCCCTTTCTTTTCCTAACCCTAACCTAGCCTAAATTCTATACCCCAAAAGTCCTATTTGATCCTAGGGTGATGTGATTCAAAGGTCGAACATTAGCGATAATCTGTTTAAATGCTTTTCTCTTGGTTAATATGCGATATCCTTTCATGAGACTGTATTTTTCACTTTTATATTGCGTTCTTCATTGATGACATGTGTGTGGCCTAGTTTCCCTTTACAATTACTCTTAATGCCCGCATGTCCCGTGTGTGTTACATCCCATTTCTAAGTGTTTAATTTGTTGAGTGTAACAACCGGAGAGAACTTGAGTATGCATTGCCTTAGATTTTATATGGATTTTGAAAGTTTTGCCAAATCTAAATTACCACATGTGTCCGCTTATTTCGCTTTTCCATGGTTTCGATTTTTTATTGAAGTTATTTGTTTAATGCCGATAATTGTCGTCTTTTGTGTGAGCTTCGTTCACTTTGTTGATAAATTGTGCTTCTTAGATATTTGTTGAGCTACGCATTGGATTTTGCCGTATCATAGTATGAGTTGATTTGATGTTTGTGGGTGTCATCCCTGGAAACCCTCACGAGACCTCACTCGTCCCCTAGGGCCACCTAGGGGCTTAATGGCTTATTGCATACGCTAAATGCAATCGTTCGCCTACGAAAGTGGCATTTTTCCTTCGTTGTACATATTTCTTCTATTTTGGTTGCGTTGTTGTCCCTTGTTTCTTCATACTTCATTGCTCGAGACTAGCAATGTATAAGTTAGGGGGTGTGATTCGTCACTTTTATTGTATTTTATACCCCGTTAATTTGTACATTCTAGCTTTCCCGTGCATGTTTTTCCCGGTTCTTATACTCATTTATTGACTAACCCCTGAATTCATCATATATACTTTGTATGTGTCTTTATTGAGCTTTTATAGGTCTCGGGAATGCAATTGGGAAGTTTGGTTTTGATCCGGAAAAGTTTCGTTGACACTTGCACAGTCGAGGGCATTTTGGTAATTTTAGCACTCGGGTTTTGATCCCAATTTCTTCACGGAAGTTGTATACCTGCTTCTTATCTTCGCGTGGCCTCCGACGGTGCTTGAATCCGATCTCAAACGAAGAAGTTACGATTGCTTCGGTGAAACATGGGACAACTAATGCCAATATAGGCAACTTTCCTTCTCCAGCAGGCCCGAATCGATTCGCGATTAATGCCGAATCGATTCGGTTTCATACAGGGGCAAATCTCTACACTTCTGAATCGATTCGGATTTGGCACCGAATCGATTCGGCCCTGCATTTCCAGCTTTCTTCTTATTACTAGTTTGCCATTTTGGTGGGATTTTTGGGATATATCCCTTGTTTTTCCTCTTTTGTAGATATAGATTACTTTTGTTAGATATTTGGTGATATAGAAAAACACTCTCTTCTCTCTCCTAGGTCAAAGTTCATTTATGGTTTTTATCAACTTGTGAAGCTTTGATTACAAGTTGAATTGTTGTTATTAATGCAATAAAGGTTCATTTACTTCTTCTCTACTTGTTCTACTAGCTTTAATTTGCATTTAATTCCATCTCTTGTATTGGTTGGTGCTTAAACTAGATAACAAACTTAACTATGTTGTTAACTAGCATGTGTAGTTTAGTTTCAATTATGAGTAGCTAGACTTATGATTGGGGATCAAAATCCCACCTTGGATGCTTGAACTTCATATTTAGGGTTTGGTTTATAATTGTTCTAATGGAACTTCATGTGTTGGTTTTGGAGTATCATAGTTTCTTAACTTCTCTTGTCATGCAAGGGCTAGTGTTTGAACCTTTACTACAAACCCAACCCATCTAGCAATAATTAATTAACCCCTAATCCTCCATTGTTGAGTTTAGTCTCTACATGGTTGATGTTCGGACTTAATTAGTTATGCTCGATTAGAATTAATTTCAACCAAGCCCTATAATCCACTTCTTTGTGAATCCGAGGTGGGAGAATGATCCTCGATCCCTTTAATTTCTTGAACTTAAGCTTATCTTAGTTCTGTTCATAGTTCCGTAATTATTAATTAATTAACTTATCATAAATAGTATGTTAGTTTAGAGATTAGTCTCAATCACTTTTTCAAACTATTAAATCATCTTTTACACTTTAACTTTTGTGACGTTTAGAGAATCCCTTTAACCTAATCTTGTTCTCTTAGGAGTGTTTCAATCCATGTGGATCACGATTCCGTACTTACCGGATATTACTTGTTTGTAATACCCCGTATTTTCTGTGATATTTATTTTTGGGGATTAATTGAATTAAATGTCTATGAATTGGAAATTAATCCGGATAAAAATATTAACGAGATGTGAGTTAGTATTTTATTAAAATGTGTATACTTGGCATTATATGAATATTGGTAATATTGAAATTGTCGTGAGATTTAAATACGGCAATTTGGGAATTTTGCTTGATGCGTGTGACCGCCACGTCATGGTATTTTGTTATTAAATTAAAAAGTGATTTTTAGTTCCATTAACCGTATGGTCGTTTTGAGTGTGCCAACGCGTCCGGAAGGGTCGAGATAGTCAGAAAACACTAGCCGGAAGTTTAGTTTGGGTCCCGGTGTATTTTTGGGCCATACCGGCATCATAAAGGGTATTTTGGTAATTTACATTTTTGGGAACTAAAAAGTGACGAAAATAGAAATTACAATCTGACTATTTCCTTAACCCACTTAACCCACTAACTACACTATGGGACATCATGGGCTACGGGAGAAGTTGATATACCATTCTAACTTACCAAAAACCATAACATACCTCCATACTCCATTATCTTCAACCTTGAGAAGAGCTTGAGAGAGAGAGAGAAGGAAACCTTGGGAAGAGCTTGAGAGAGAGAGAGAAGGAAGAGAATTCTGTAGAAAAACAGAGGGAGAACAACCTAACTTCAAGATTCTACACCAAATTCTGAGATAAATTAAGGCAAGTGATTTAAACTCTTTTGATTCAAGATATGTTTCCATGTTTAGGAATTTTCGAAATTGATTTTTGGAGATAAATTAGACCCGTGAATTGGAAGTTAAAGGCCATGATTTATGTAGGAATTGCATGTAGTATATTCTGGACGAATTTATATGTTATAAACAGAACCTTGATGATCTAAAAGTGGAATTAGAAGAAGTTTGATGATGTTCTTGAATGGAAGAATTCTGGAAATTATTTTGATGTAGTTTTGATCTAAACTAAGCTTTTAAATGATGAATTATGGGACTTAGAATGTTAATACTGTTGTAGGATGTTAGTATAATGTTAGAGTAACCTTATCTTGGAGTTTCATGCTTAAAAATGGAGTTTTGGGTCGAAACTATAACTGCAAAACGAAGCAGTCCGTAACCATACCTGTGCAATCGATCGATCGACATTCATCAGTCGATCGATCGACCACCATCGATCGATCGAAGGCAAAGGTCGATCGATCGACCTTCCAAGAATGAATAAAGTATTTTCCCTAATTAAATTTTAATGGTGTTAACCCTTGATTAATATTATTGGAGACTTTGTGAATACCCTTAACCTTAAGGAAAACCAGTAGGCATGATTATGAGATTGGACTTTACTTAAAATTTAATTTGAGGAATTATTCTAAATTAATGAAATTCGTTATGTGAGATAATATTTGGGTTAATAGTACAAATTTGAATAATTTGATGAAATAAGGTTTGGGGCAGAAGTAAAGACCTTAGGTATAAAGATGTTATATGTGGGAATTATGGGAACTTAAAAGTCTATTTGAGATAGGTTTTAAGTTTAAGAAATCACGACGTGAGACGTGTCGACTATTTAATTTATATATTACCGGGATACTTGAAATATATGAATTGGGAATAATGGTATAATGATGTAGAATATACCCTTATTAATATTGAGATATCTAAGATGTGTGAATGCTTAGTATATAACTTTATGTGTATGACATACCTACCATACTTGCTATCACGGGAGGTTTACGTTCGCTTAGGGCCTTCTTATCCTTGTGTTGCCCGGATTTAGATTGGTTACCTCGATGAACATAGGTCATAGAAGGACTTATTGTGATATTAATAAGTCTGCTGATCATGGGAGCGTAGGTATGTGCGTGACCCATGTGATGGTGACTGTGTTCGCCTCCACTATTTGTGATGTTGTTATCTGAACAATTCCTGAGAGATTCGGAATGTGTGATCCTTATGTACGTGATTTACCGGGATGGATAGCAGAGTATGTGTGCACCGCAGCTTAGCCTTTGGGTGCTTATATTGTATATTTATGTTGTGAAAATATACGGTTAAATGAGAAGGAATTTACTATGTTAAATTGTGAGTATAGTTATGGTAATGTTTTATAAAGATAAAAAGAGAGAACTTTTATCAATAAATGGTTTTGTTAATAATTGGGAATTCGAGTATTAAAGTAGAACTTTCTATTTAATTGTTAATGATGGAACTTATAACGTGAACCGAGTAGAAGTGTTAGAAACTCTTTAGATAGTTATGAGATAACACATGAATGGGTACAGGAACGTTAGGAGTGCACAGTTAGACGAGAGGTGAGTATCTCATGTGAGAGCACGTCCTAACATGTATTGTGCATATACTGTTTTAAATGTTTTTAAAGCACTTGCAGGTTTTTAAAATATCTCCACATTCGGGCTCTGACCCGTTTGCTTTCAAATCTATCTTTTTGTAAAACCATTTTAGGTGCCCAGCCACAAGGTCACCATGCATAGGATCCTCATTCGGATGACGAGCTGTAGCTGCTTGTGGAAGCTACAGGGATTTGCTTTTAGACGCTTATATCATTTGGATTCCTTATTCAGTATTCCTCAGTTGTAGGGCATGTTGCCCAAATTCAATTAGATACATTTCCATTTCAGTTTTCAGACTTTGGCATGTATTCATTCAGTATTCAGTATTTCATTATTTACTTCAGTTGTGGGGTTATTGTGTTATGAGGATTTTTCCTCCAGATTTATTTATATCATGTGACGGTTATTTTATTTATTTCATTATGGTGAATGGTGTTATTACTCTTGCTTTAAATCGTCATTGCATGTTATTCAGACTTTAATTAAAATTTGGCAACTCACTTTTTAAATACTAGGTGGTTAGTAATAATAAAATGTTTTCGACAGTGATGCTATTAACTGAGCCAACTTGGCGTTTTGATTTAATTTAATAAAGGAGTATCTACCCGGTATTTAATTAGTCGGGGTGTCACATTGTTGCGATAGATTTTCACTTGAATCACAAGCTTTATTTTGGGCGCACCAGAATCTCACGCACCAATTACTCACCATCTTAAACACCGACCGGCTTCTACTGTTCACCATAAACAGAGGAACCAACCAAAGCTCTTTTCTCCATGATTTTTTTTTGGGTTTGACTTCTCTCTCAGGTATATACATAATTTTTTATATTTCGAAGTTATATTTCATGTTTTTTCATTTTATTATTTATTTACTTAATTATTTACACTGTACTGATAAGAATTTACAGTGAGTTTTTAGTACGAGATAAAGAATGCCACATTTGTTCTGGTACGAGATCCAACCGTAGAACTCATCATCACCGCCATGGAGTTCGCCAGCTGAGATGAATGTGGGGTTTGAATATTATGGTTAAATATGGTGGCACGTAGAAGGTTGTCTTGGGGTTTCGGTAATTCATGCATCACGTGTTGTCCTTCCCAAACAGTTGTGTATCTTGGAGAGAGGGCTATAAAATTGTTTACCAACACTTTATTCTGTCATACCCAAACATTTGTGTGTCTTTTTCACTTGATACCAAACCTTTCTTTTTTATTATGCGGCTCAACTAGCTCTCATAATCACCAGTTATGCATATGCCCTTTCTCTCAAGACAACCTTTTTTGGTTGAAATTTTTGGTTTTATATTTCGGTGGGTTCATTTTAAGATTATGTTTGAAGGTTTGGGCACTTACACGGGTACTTTGACACCAATTGCTTTTTATTTCATTATATAAAGTCTTATGGGTTTTTACATGATTTTCTATTTTGGCTTATGGTTTTTTATATGATTTTCTGATCTTAGATTGATTTTCAAAGGATTAGAACTCAGTCGGGTCAAGCAATGTTCACCAGTTTTGGACTTGGTGTCGGTTCAAAAGGTCGAGGCAACGTAAGGGGGTTGTCAACGGAGGAACTCTTTGAATCCTATCTTTGAATCCTATCATGTAAAAGAAATAAAATAAAACTCAAGGCCTGACAGAGCAAGTGTGTTTGCAAAACGGGCTGCTATAGTTTCATTGCATCTTAAGAAACCGAGCAAGTGTGTTAAGGCTGATATAACTGGGGGAAACACCATAGGCTCTCAAGCTTAACCTAAATAGGATGCTTCTACTACATCTTCCAAAAACTACACTTTTAAGAAAGGTATCTGATTCCTTTTTCAACAATTGCATTCATGCATGTATGTAGATATTGGTACTTCTGGTGTGGTCTCAACCCATCCCACCCCAACCCCCCCTCATAACTCCCACAAAATCCATCCCACCCCAACTTCCCCTCATGCCATTTTATACCTATTATTAATTTATTTTATACAGCTAATCATTAGGTTTACTTCTTTATGTGTTTGGATTTACTATTAAAAGTTTAATAATGCAGTGAGTTTTGTTGATTTTCTATCCATGGCCATTATTTAAGTCCAATTTATAGTAGTGTTACCATAAAAGATGTTAAGATCAGATCATGATCAAACGATTACCTATTTTTATTTGGTTTGATTTGATATGATCTAATTACATATATGATCTTATCACACACATATTTAATCAGAGGTTAGACACATTTTCTTATCTGAAGTGATTGCGGACATTACTATATGTTTTAATTGTCTATATATTAATACAATCTCAGTTATATTGTTGTTTGCTTATGGTGTATCTATCCCCATATTATTTTTTTGAATCTAATAATTTGACTGATGGTTAGTTTGCAGTGTTTGAAAAATAGCCAGAGGTGGAAGTGGTGTTGGGAGAGCATGTTTTCTTGACAGTGGGAGACTATTTTTTTAGCACAAGAGCTCAATAATTTTGTTTTATTCTTTTAGAGTCATTGTCCTGCACTTTTAAAACCCCTATTCCCATGCTGTGTTAGTTGTTTTGTAGTATTTTTTGGCCTGCCTTTGTAATTATTGGCTCCATTTTTTGTCATCAAATTTTTGTTAAGAACATAATGAAAATGCTATTTCTGTATTCAGTCCAATGTATGCAATAATTTCCTTCTTTGCAAAGACTATTCTATAGTGAGATTCATCAACCCGTTATCCCTTTCAATGCTTTCAGTTTTCAGAGTCTGCCAGGCATCCAAACACCATGGGGTGTCTGAGTCCAGGTACGCCTCTTAAACAATTTTTTGTTTGTGTTTAATAATGGGGTTTTTTCATTGTATTTTTTCTTCTTACTTTTGTTTATGAAGAAGGTTTTCTTAATTTTGTTTTCAATATTTACGGTTCTTTAACTATGGATAATTTTGTTTTCGATGTTTACATTTCTCTAACTGTAGGTCATGAACAAATCTTTTTCTTGATCCTATTTTAAGTTTCCATGTATTTTAAATTTTGACATAGAGTTGTAAGATTTTTTTTTAATGTTTTTTCCCTTTTTCTAGGCTGGTTGGAGCTTCGATGAGCCGTCTTGAGTTATGGGTTTTCACAGGGGGTGGAATGTTGTTGTGAGTTCTTGAGTCCAGGTACCATTCACACTTTTATCATTGTACAGATCTGTTTATGTACAGCCTCACTGCCACACAACCCCTTTGAGCTCCTCACTTCCGCCATTGTACAGATCTAAAGATCTATTCATTTTGTTTCACTAAAGATATGTGAGATGATTATACTTTAATACCCTCAACACGATTTTTTTCATTCTAAATCTAAACTGATTTTATGCATTTGAGGTAATATGTTTAGTTGTTAAATAGAGTTGGTACAAAAACTTAGTTTTGTTCGCTAATTTTAGTTTTGTTCACTAATTTCAGGTTTTGAGCAAAACGAGTAGAAAATCTCGGGTTCTCTCATCCGGTCAAAATGGCAATCCCTGAAGGCCTGTAGGTAAAAGTGGAAGATAAAGTCTTCCATTAGTCAATTTGCTGCTTCAATTAGGAAATGGAGACCACCAGAGCCGTATAAAGGTAAAGGTGTGAAATACGCTGATGAAATAGTTAGAATAAAGGAGGGCAAAGTTGGGAAGAAGAAGTAATACTACTGTAGTCATAAGTATTACATTTTATGTTTATTCATTGTTTTAATTTCTATTTTTATTTTGTATTTTGTATTTTGTCTTACACTTCTCATTTTGATGTATGGAGGAAACATTAATCGTCAATCAACAAGTTATGACTGACAAAAAAAAAATGTCGGCGTTCTAATTATGTTTCCCTAGAAGGGCCTTTCTTAGCATCCTCTGGAGCAGCTTTTTTTGCCTCAATCTCGGCAACAACAACATCAATTTTAGCCTCATCAAGTTGCTTAAGACCGTGCTCCTTCGTCATCACAGTTTAAAGCAGGATATAAAGTTAAAATTAATGCATAATGATGCTTCTTCTAGCCCCCAAGTTAATGGAAATAACTCTCTACAGATCCTTGATGTCTCTGAAGCAATAGAATCTCTCATGAAGTCCTTAATCTATTTTCTATCCCCTCTAAGGTAATGGAAAATAGTGATTCTACCCCCATTGAATATCTTAATCTCTCTCTTAATTCTATTCCAGTTGTTGCCGTAGATGCCCTTGTGTCTGACCAAGATAAATTTGGATATAATAAATGCACAAGTAAATGTTTATCATCTCTGTCTATTTTATTCTCCTGGATAGAACATTATTGATGTTATGAAAAAAACTCTTAAGTTTAACAGGGGACCATTTCTGAATTATCATTGCTCTCTTGCTCAATAGCTTAGTTTTTGTAACCAAGTAAGAGTGAATTTTATTGTAGTGTTCATCATGGGAATATCATCAAACATTCATGATTCATAAGAGTTTTTTATGAAGTAACATTTTCTCACAAGAAGCTCCTAATTAGGCTTTAAACCCAGATAAATTATCCTATTAAACCAAATCTTTTTTCAACTCTTGAAAGGGTAAATAGGTCCAATGCATCATATGAACCTGAAAACCCATCACCTCAAGTACATCCAACCTGAACCTCCAGGCAACTAAACCATAAGCTTTCAGTATATCCACTTTGCGAGACCATATGGTGGGACATTATCTTTATGGTCTCTTTTATCAAATCTTACATTAAGAAAATGTCATCTGCTATATTTTTTTATTTCCACAACAGATGTTGAATGGAGGCTGAATAATATGATTATGAAAGATCATTGCAGGTTGAAACGTTACTCTGAGATGGAGATCATTGATTATGAAAGATCATTCAACCATTTCCAGGTAAGTATCCTGTCACCAAAAGTTTGAATTCAACCCCAATCGTGTATATACTTATGTGTATTTGGGTATTTAACTTGCTAATTTGAGTCGGTGTGCTGTAGATTTTTCATACCCGGTATATAAATTTTGAAGGCAAGAAGCATAGAAAACCACCCAAATAGTTCAATAGGATTTGAATTTGAAATTAGAACTTGGAAGCATACTCAAATTTGAAACCAAATTTTAAGATAAGTTGGCATTTTCACTGTCTTTTTATTATAATTTTATAATTTGAAACAGGCTTGACGGATGCATTGTCCGGTTAATGTAATTTTCATGTTGATATTTTTCTCTTTTGTCTATTTTTTCAGGTATAATGGAGGCTTTTATACTTTGTTTACAAGCCCTATTGTATCCCAATCTGTAAACTTATGGTTTAAGAGCATTTGGATAATTTTATTTGAATGCAACTTATTAAACTTTGTAATTATCAATTCACATTGAAAATGTGTAGTCACTCAGGGTATGTAAATATGTACACTTATGGTGTATAAGCATTTGGACGTGTTTATTTGAACGGAATGATAAAATTTGGACGCTATAATCATTCACTATTAGAGGTCCATGGCAGACTATTAGTATTGTTGTAATATTTTTTCTTAAATAGGGTGGATAGTCCTATAAATAGAGGAAATTCTGCCCCAAAAATTTTAAATTGTTTATAGTTATTTACGTGATATAATAGTTTACAATTATTACGAGATTCGGTTTGACTAATCTTTTTTGGATTATTTGTTTTCTTAAACATGTTGCGTAGTCCTATAAATAAAGATACCTACACAAATTGTTTAAATTATTTAAAATTATTTGTGTTAAATAAAAAAAATGACTTACATTATACACGACATAATATGGAGGAAAATTATCTACTTGCCTTCAGGCACGGTCATAACCTAGTATGTATATATATATATATATATATATATATATATATATATATATATATATATATATATATACACACACACACACACACTCACACAAATATACCAAAAATGCACACGCATATATACATAGGTATAAACACCACAAATGACACAAAATACATTAAGCTTTTCACACTCATATGGAAAAAATGTGTCTCAATACATGTGGTAAACGAAAGTGAAGGGGTGTGAACTAGAGACTAAAAGTAATAAATCCAATCACTTAAACATGTTCATGGAGTTCTCATTAGATTGCAAAACTTTATCTAACTTAAATATTGCCTCATGTGACAAGATAAAGTAAATTCACGGAACAAACATACACAATGCACACAAGTCTAGTATTTTGATATTTCTACAAACCAATAGAGTCATGACAAAAAGAGCATAACTATGAGGCATTGTCATTGTGCAAACCCGTTGATATATCATACCAAACTTCCTCATTAATATTTTTGTTAGTTTCTTTATGAACACACCAACTAAACAATGAAGGCCTTTGCTATTTTTTTAATGCCATATTTTTTAGGCCAATTTTCAATGGTGGCTTTTCACTCAAAATAATTTTGTCTTTCGCAGCCCCGATTCCATTGATAAACAACTACACCGAATAAATATTTTCCAAATTTTTTTTTCAATCCGGGAAATGATTATTTCATGCACAAATCCTCCATAGTCGTAGCAACATGTAGATGAATAAATTGATAGGAGAAAATCTCACTTTGCTTAAATATGCATGTGAAGTTAAATTTCAAATGAGCTTGTGCATGTGTGAATCGAGGCATATAAAAAGAGAATCCATTAAGCAAGTCAAAATCAAACTATTCCATGTAAGCATGATAAAGAACATTTTAAGGATCAAAAATCTTAACCAAAAGTTCTAGTCACATGGAAGCGAGGGTGAAATTGGATTCAAACACAAGTATATGCCACATAAAGTGTGTCAAACTAAAAATACACACAAACAAAATCTTTTTGAGTTTTTCAAAGTTTTAACCAAACAAAAATCAACTCAAAATAAAAACAAAAATCTTTTTGTATTATCAATGAGACCCAATAAATGATAAAATTTAAAATACAAAAGATAAACAAGTCATAATTCTAGCAAAATTTATATAATGACGCATAAACTAGAAAATGACAAACAAACATACGACTAGCAATAATATATCATGAAGCATGGCTAGTGTATGTAAACATAGCTAACAAATTCAACCTTTAGATAGAGAATGGGAGGTATCATATGCAAGTAAATGAGAATAAAAAATCCTATCTTGTAATGTCGCCAAATCGTATCTCCTACCCCAAACAAGTGAAGAGTGACTCTCACGGGATTTGGGATTTTTGGTGACTCTACCATTGGACTTCCTATAACCCTTTTTTAAGATGATTTTTTTTTCTAAGATGACCTTTTCGACCACAATGTGAGCATGTAAACACCCGGAGAAAAGTAGTATCTAAGGATTGACCTTTGAAAGTGTCCCTAGTAGATTCTCTCAAACTTATAGTTTTGGCTTTATTAGTTGAATAATTTTGAGTATCGAAGCCAATACCACACAAGTCATTTTTAATTTGAATGGTTCCAAGTATTTTATTTAATCTTTTGAACCTACATTCCAAATCAAATTTGACTCGACTTGATTCTCTTAACTTTTCTTCCAACTCTAAAATACGTGACTCAAGCAAGCACTTACTCTCTTCAAACTCGAGAAGCTCTTTCTTCATAGCCTCCATTAAACCTATAAGGCTATCTCTCTCACCTTTTACATACTCAAGCTTCTCACAAAATCTCTCCCACGTGTCTTGAGATTTTCCCTTAAAGCACTCTCATTAACCTTGGCATTTTCTCCCAAACAAGCTTCCAACTCCAAGGTAGCGCTTTTTATTTTAATTGATTCCTCATGTAGCTCACGAAAGGCCACTTAAAGTTCACTCTCATCAACCTATTCTTCATTCTCACTCTCACTTTAAACTCCACTCTCTATACCATCATATTTTTGGGATTCACAAACAATGGTCTCTAAAGTTTCATATGTTAAGATGTCATCATCGGATCTCATTTTCACTTACACGACTTGCCATGAGCGCGGTAATGTTACGCTCGATGGGGGAATTAGGTCCCTCTTCCTTTTCACTATCACTAAGGATGGCATTGTATGAAATTGGTTACTTGACCTCCCTCCTTTGTTAGTGGGACATTCTCTTGCCCTATGGCCATAACCCTCACAACGATAAAATCTATTCGACTCGTCCCTATTAAGGTCTTCATTATGATTTCTAGGGATTCTCTCGGCTTTGTAATGCTTAGACTTATCAAATTTTTTAAAATCCTTTTTAAGATAGTCTTTATTAAACTTAAGAAATTTTCTAAACTTCCTACCAAACATAGTCATATCCTCAGAGTCGATGTCACTCTTATCATCCAAAACTTGTTTTCTTCCTTTCGAGCTTTCAAGGCGATGCCCTTATCTTTCTTCTTCTCATCCCTTAAGGTAAGCATGTTAAGTTCATAGGTTTGTAAGTCACCTAAGAGCTCTTCAAGTTTTGTAGAGGCTAAAGTGGGTAAAGAATTTGAAACGGTCACTTTTGGAATAAACCTATCAGGTAAGGACTTCAAAATTTTCTTTACTACACGATTGTCGGGTATGTTTTCTCCCAAGTTAAAAGATGAATTACCGATATCGAATAGTCTAGCATATAATTTATTAAAATTCTCACTTTCAAGCATTTTAATGGTTTCGAATTGAGTGGGGAAGTTTTGGAGTTTTGAAGTCTTAACGACACTTGTTCCCTCATGGTTGAGTTGAATAATATCCCATGTCTCCTTAGACGTTTCAAACACCATAATCCGACAGAACTCATCGGGTGTAACCGCACTAAAGAGGGCATTCAAATCACGGGAATTAAAATTTGCTAATTTAAGTTCATTCTCACTCCATCTCTCTGCGAGTTTAGGTAGACACTCATTTTCAACTAGACACGTAGGTGGAGACCACCCGCTAACTAACGATTCCCAAACCCGCTCATCTAGGGATTTAAGTGCCGATTTCATTCGTGCTTTCCAATACGCGCAACTTGAACCATAAAAAACATGAAATTTTGATTTTAAACCAAACACAAATTAAGGATATTAACGCAATATATTAGCGCTCCCGGTCTGATACCACTTGTTGGAGCGAACGCCCCCAAATTTTAAACTCAAATTTTGAGATGGTTCAATGATATACCAAGTTTTAAATTTCTTTTAAATTTAACAATTAAAAGCTCAAATATTATTTTCTTCCAAAATTAAACTTAAAGTGAAATTAAACTAAGGACACTTTTTTAAATTTTCACTTAAACAAAATTCTAATTCAATTCAAGTTAAACAACCAAGAAAGAATATTATCAAATTAAATAAATGCCAACTTGAATTAAATTAAATTAAACTTGCACCAATTTAAATGAAGTTGTGATTTAAACCAATTTTATCTTGATTAACCTAGCATGCATCTAAGTGATATTTTGCAAGATAAAAAAAATCACAAACACACTACGTCGCGATGTACGAGAAAAATCCACAACGAGAAAAATCTCGGACGACTGTGCCTACAAGTCCACTAAGTATGGTTTTACAAATACAAGACAAAATACTTATAACACACGACTTGATTCCATTCAAGCCTCGACGCTTCTTCTTCGCCTAGTCAATAACTCCAGAGTCCACCGAAGTCTTGGAATCCACTAATGGGGCACAACTACCATCAACCCACATATGGTGCCTTTCACCGTATAAGAACATCGCATCAAAAACGATCTCTTTTTTGGGGTAGAAAAGAAACCCGACGCCAAACAATCTCTAAGTATATATATATATATATATATATATATATATATATATATATATATATATATATATATATATATATATATATATATATATATATATATTTGAAACTTGGATTTAAACTAAAACATGGCCATAAATATGTGTTTTGGGTAGAGATTTGTTCTTGAAGTCTTAACACATAAATGAGACTTTTTTGTAAATGGTTTTTTCTCTCAAAAGAACTTGGTAGAATTGAAATGGTCACTTCCAAAAACTACCTTTCCGTCCACTTAAAACTAGTAAAAAGTAGTGGGGAAAATGGGAGGGAAAACAAAACTATAAAAAACTGCTCCCAGGTCGTTCGAACGACTTCGTTCAAACGAACTTTCTTACGAGAAAAAGGCTAAAATATCGTTAGAAGCTCGCTTATATCTAGTTAGAATGACCTTCTAACGAGAATTCAGAGAATTCAAAACAAAAGTCTTTAGAAGTTTGTTAGATATCTCGTTCAAACGAACTTTGAACGAGATTTCAGAAAAAAATATTTTTCTTTTAAAAAATAAAAATCCGTTTTCAACTTAAATTATAATAAAATAACTCCCAAAATGTATTATAAGTTCCTGTGTGTGTGTGTGTGTGTATATATATATATATATATATATATTTAATGCATTCATACCTTTTAGAGACCTTAGAATCCAAATGTTGATGACATATACACTTGGCATGAAAATCTGCAAAGATGAAACTTTAAATTCTTGGTCGCTGTGTCTTCAACTCTTCAAACATCATAGGCTTGAGTTATAACCAACATCTATCCTATGACTCAAATAGTTTTGTCCGAAATTAAGCCAATACTACAAATTGACTCGATTGGAAATTTGTCCTTACATTTTGTATATTTTATACCCAAATATATACTTTATTAATCCCATTTTATTTTATTTTATAAGTTCTTAAGATCATTTTATTAAAAAAGGAAAAAAAATGCAAGAATGGTTGAATTTGAGTTGAAAATGGTAATTTTAAGTAAAAAATGGCACTTCGATAATTTTATAATATTCTTGTGCTAATTTATGAAAAACGTTGCCTAGTGAAAATTTTGCAGGTACTGATGGAATTTGGTGCAAATTGATGATCAACTCGAAAAAGGAGCAAAAAAGATGATTTTTACGGTCGTTCGAAAAAGATAATTTTACACTTAAAAAAAGTCGGGAATTTTTATCCTCTTATTTGGATGAAATTCAATATGCGTGTTCAGTAAGAAAAGATAAGAGTTTGCGAGGGGGGGGGGGGAATTCGGTCCCTTATCCATATGCAAAGATTAAAGAGGTGGATGTAACAACCCGCCGTTTTGGAGATAATTAAATTCCATAATTAAGTATAATTTGGAATTTGGAGAATTTCTCGAAATAGTAATTTTTGGGATTTTCGAGGATTTAATGATTTTCGAAGGGTGTTATAAATTATTTTGGGACTATATAGGTCGAAGAAATTTAATTATATGTCGTCGTGGAGTATAGCGACAAAAGAGGTAAGATTTTGAGTAGAAAACCCGCATATCTACTTTTCCTCTCTTGTTGTATATTATATATATATATATATATATATATATATATATATATATATATATAGGTGTCCAGACATAGGGACGCCTGGATGGCATTTCTTTCGAGTCAGATGTTTGCTGCAGCAGCTGTGGATGCTTGCGATTTCTCGGTAGACGCTTCTTTTCCTTGTACTCTAGATATGAGGTATTGTACAAACATTCGGGCCAATGGTCCAACTGATTTTATTTATTCTTTGCACGATATTCGATATGGTTGTATAATTTGAACCGAGTGTTCGGTTATTTTAATTTATTTCATTTTCCTTTCACTTTTATTTACGCACTAAATTGTGGATGTTTTACTATAATTGATTAAAAGAGTAGTTAAGTTAAAAGTTTTTAACGCTTGCCTAATAGGATATTAGTAATTAAATGGATTTTCGACAGTGATGCTAAGAATGATCCATATGTAACTCCTGTTATAATTTGATATAGGAGTGATCGCCCGATATCCCATTAGGCAGGTTGTTACAGATGGTATCAGAGCATCAGGTTCTAGTGTCCTTAGGAATCTGTGCGGACGTACTACGCTTTCAGCGTTGCTCTCGATTTGTTATAGAGCCCCAGGATTAGGATTGTTGATTTCTCTTGTGAGATTTCATTCTCCTGCCATGCTAGAAGATTATAGAAATATTTTACGCGCTCGTTGAGAATCGTGTACGGAGCTCGGAGGGCAGCAGGAGTTGGAGCTTAGCTGGGGAAGCTGGTAGAAGTTGGGGACGAGGACCTTAGTAGAGGCCACTCGCCTTGTGACAAAATGCTAAGGATTGTTGCAACGACTACTAAAGTATAGTAGTTATGAGCAACCAAGTACTACTGTGGTAGAAAGTAGTACTCAAGTTGAATTACCCCATGGAGATAAGGGTTCCAAAGGGATCTTACGGATTGTTTTAGCCGTGAGTCCCCATGATTCTGCAGAAAGGAGAAGAATTCCTTTTCGTAATTATTCACATAAGGGTCGGCCAAGGACCGACAGTGAAGAAAGAACATTATGGAGAAGTGAACTTTGTACCGAGGTGAGGAAGGTACAATGAAAAATGAGTCCTTTCCAGGGAGGATAGGCTCACTAGAGAAGAGTTGTTAATGCTTACGGAGAATGTGGGTGTGTTCAGGTGCTCCTGAGGGGACATCCACATGGGGAGATTTAATGAGGGAGGATTGTGTGAACCGGTGGTGGAATTTCCTTTTAACGAAGGAGTTAAGAGGATTAATAAGGTGATTGTAAGGAGTGAGGCTATAGAGTCAGATGGTGTTGACAAATTTATCATGGTCAGGAAGGCCAGTGATGAAAATAATGATGTGGAGTGCGAAGCCATACGGTTAGTCCTTTCCCGGTAGGAATAAAGGACAAGGTTAGGGTGCCTAGATGGGGCCTAGAGTTAAGAAATTCTAGTAAGAGGTGTGGCTAGATGAAGTTGTGGTGTTCGATAGCCCTAGACTTGTGTGTGTAATTTGAGCTTTGTATTCGGTCTCGATAACATAATAATGTAGGCCTATGTGTTTTCCGCGATAGCGGAATTTTGTTTTCCTTCACTCGCCAAAGAGGCGGGTGACTATATTTTGTATATATACGTATGAGGTATATGGTATATCGGAGCGATAGAAGGCTAATGATGGCAATACTATCGTGTCCATGGTTCATGTAGGGAACAGATTGTGGTTGCGGTGTCTCACCTGGATACAGGTTGAGTACACCTTTGTTATTATGGATTGATGGAACCTCGATGAGTAGAGGCTTCCTTATTTTTGTTGGTATGTGTGGTAACCTTATAGATATAATTTAAGGCCCACAGGATCATTGTTGAGCTATAAGATTTAGCTCAGTACTGGTTTGCGCAAGGACTTAGAAATAGTGCGAGCGCTGGGTGGTGTGACTCTTAGTTAGAGATATGAGTTCAGACCACCATTCGTTGATAAGGGATAGGATTGTCCCGATTACATGTCTGAAATAACGGGACTCCGTGACCGACGAAGTCAAGTGTTAATGTGTGGAGGGGTTCCTTGTTTGGATTTCCCTTTGCGAGACACTCCACACATGATTCTTAATGGCACCGGGCTTGGAGAGCTATTATGGGATGCAAGGATGTGGGTTAGTCTTATAGTGTGTATGAACCACTATAGACTATGAGCCCTATGATGATGGTATGCTTACGGAAATATTGTGCAATGGAAAAGCACTAAAGTGGTCCTCTCACCACAAGTAGTTGGGTTGGAGTAGGACTTAGAGAAATTGATTTGAGGATAATAGCCAGGCCTTAATAAGAGGGCAAAATTTGGAGGAAATCGGTGATCGGTGTGATGTAAGTAGTGTTCCTACAGAGAGTAGGCACTTCGATTAATTAGGTTTCCTTTCGTATGGGCGGAAGGATAGGATAGTAGAAATGCATTTGTAGGTTAGCGTAGGCAGGATTTAGGACATCCCGCTGGTGTGCCTTAGGTCGTTACATCTCGATGACCAACAACGCGAGGGAGTAGTGTAACGGGAGGGTTCCTTGTCTGGATTTATCTTTGGCGAGACGTCCCACGCACGAAACCAAGCAAATGTCGGGAGTTGAAAGAGTCCTTGGGCAATAGGGACATATTTAAGATACTCGTTTCGCCTAGGTAGGGTAACGCATAGATCGTAGAATTTTTAGGATGTAGGTTCGCTAGAGTTAGCGGCGCCGAGGTTAGGAGGATTGAAATTTCGCGGGTTGGAAGGACCCATAGGTGAGTATTACACCGAGGAAAGGAGACCCTTATTGGGAGAGAGTGTTACGTGTCAGACGTTCACTACGGATGTGCAGATGTGCACAAGTTGGAAAGGTGTATGGGCACCTTGGTAAGATAGTCTTATGTACCGCCCGAAATAGGATGGGCGTAGTATATAAGGTTGAAATTCATGCCAAGAGGCATTTTAGAGGATGGGTATTAAGTGACGTATTAGAGTCAATTTATGATTGGGGTAGCCGCATAGTGCATGGTTAGGAACCATTAGGTTAGTATCTTTCCCTTGAGGTTTTAGGATTTGTAGTAATCCTAGTTAGAGGGTGTAAGTTGTATCTGAATTTCGAGGACGAAATTCCATTGTAAGAGGGGGGGGGGGGGGGGAGTATGTAACAACCCGCCCTTTTGGAGACAATTAAATTCCATAATTAAGTATAATTTGGAATTTGGAGAATTTCTCAAAATAGTAATTTTTGGGATTTTCGAGGATTTAATTATTTTCGAAGGGTGTTATAAATTATTTTGGGACTATATAGGTCGAAGTAATTTAATTATACGTCGTCGTGGAGTATAGCGACAAAAGAGGTAAGATTTTGAGTAGAAAACCTGCATATCAACTTTTCCTCTCTTGTTGTATATTATATATATATATATATATAGAGGTGTCCACACACAGGGACGCTTCTTTTCCTTGTACTCTAGACTAGATAGGAGGTATTGTACAAACATTCGGGCCAATGGTCGAACTGATTTTATTTATTCTTTGCACGATATTCGATATGGTTGTATAATTTGAACCGAGTGTTCGGTTATTTTAATTTATTTCATTTTCATTTCAGTTTTATTTACGCACTAAATTGTGGATGTTTTACTATAATTGATTAAAAGAGTAGTTAAGTTAAAAGTTTTTAACGCTCGCCTAATAGGATATTAGTAATTAAATGGATTTTCGACAGTGATGCTAAGAATGATCCATATGTAACTCCTGTTATAATTTGATATAGGAGTGATCGCCCGGTATCCAATTAGGCGGGTTGTTACAGTGGAGTGATAGCTTCCAACACTATTTGCCCAATCAGGGAGATTCTTAGCACAACTCAAATACCTCACTACTTGTCCTATAAAAAGGACCTTCGAGCTAACAATTTTCGGTAGAATTTCGGGGAGCAACTTTGAGTGATTGGAATCAATTTGAGGGCCAAGTTTTATCTTTTTTTAGAGGACTGAAGATTATTATGAGAGAACTTATTGTGAATTTGATTTATTAATTAAAATCTTTTCTTATTCTTGCAATTTCTCTTTCATTATGATAGCTTGATTCTTCTATTATGATTATGAAGAAGTTTATCATAGTTAGCTAATATTGTCGCATTAATTTCATTGTTGCTTATTCCCTACTTGTTTTAATTGTTATCAAAGATTCGGTATTCATTTTAAAACGACACGAGAGTGCGTTTAAAAACCTTCAAAATTGTTTTGTCATTCAAGTTTTGAGATTTAAAAATAGTAATTTTGATGGATTATGCTTGCACATTGATTGTTTTGAAAGTCCACGCTTAAATATATTTGCAATTTTTAAAATTTGTATTTTCTAAGGGAATATGGATTTTAGCCTTCTATTAGAGACGTTAAAAATATTTCGAACATAACATTCATATTTTCCTAATTAAACACGACGAGAGTCGTTAATATGAGTTATAAATAAGGAATGATAATTTTAAATTAGTGTGCAATATTAGTTACATGATAAATGGATCCTGAATCCTAATTGTTGACAACTCTCATGTGTTACTCTCATTTATCGTAGTTGCTTTTATTTAATGTAGTTCATAATTTTCTCTATCCCATTTTATCTAGTTGGACAGTTGCAATTCTTTTAAAAGTTAAAATTAACAAATTTCTGTGGGTTCGACCCGTAGTTACACTCGCTATTCTATAATAGCCCTTGCATTTGCGGTATTTTATAAAATTGACAACAAGCTTTTGGCGCCATTTCCCAGGATTTGTTTAATCTTTTTTGGAAAAGAAGTTGTGACTTTCAGACTAGTTTTTTTTTTACTTTTCGTATTTTTGTTATTAAAAAATATAAAAAAACGTGTAATAGAAAATGTGGGTATTTCATTACCCTTCCATGGCTATAATCACTAATTAACCAAGCATTTGCATATCCCGAGCCATCACATTTAATTTAAGATCAAATAGACGTTGGCCTTAGAATATTGTATAGCTCATAAGAAAACTCTTAATGAGGCTAGAATTAAAAGATACTCCAACGCGAACTTACCAAATCGATTCCGTTTTACCTTGTATAGGATCCATGGCTTTTAATGAGTCTTCATACTGACCACGTACCTGGAGAAAAAAATCGGGATTTGAGGCGATAACCGTAGTTGGTTGTCTTTTAAATTCTCCATTGTCAAAGAGTAAGAGTTGTCTAATTAGATAAATTAAAATTTCTTTGTGTTAGTTTACGTGGTTTTGAGTCATGTAAAAAAAATTCATTCGTTGTAAATTACAAAGAGCGATCCTCATATTGTTATCTCGTCATCTTTCTCATATTCCTCTATTGATCTTGTGGACGTGTTGTTACAAATTACTGAATATTTAGATGACTACGTATTTCAATTTGAGTCAGATGGGTTAGTAATCATTTTTCAAATTAAAGAAGGTATGGATAAGAATCCAACCCCTTTAATTACTATTTGTCTACCAAAGTGTATCAATTGGAAATAGGTAAACAAATGGTATAATGATGTTATTTCTAAAAATAATCATGAATTAAATGGGTATAGTTAATTTTGTGAGGAGAAAAAAATTGACAATCTTGATACATGTGATACTTGTAATGATTTAGATGTTATTTTTCGTCAAGATTTTTCTCCTAATTTAGTTGAGAAAATGTTAATTCTTCTTATATGTGGAAAATTTTATTTGAGGATTCGTCATTCGATTTTAGTAACACTTCAAGTATTTATGACGATCCTCCTATTTTTGATGAAGAAAGTGTATCGCCCGGTGATACCTCTTCTTCCCGCGCTTTTCATAAAGTCTCACCTTTAGGAGTGGAGTATGCACCCCCAATTTCACATGACTATTTTCGAAAAAGGGATATTAAATATTTGGATCGAATTTGCAATTTATTACCCGCATATAATGTATCGGCATATGACTTGAGTGATTCAAATTTGTTTATTATTGATGATATCGGTGCGCACCATTATGACCATGAATTTAAGGTTGAAATTTGTGTTGAGCGGTCATGCTCTCAAATTTATAATGTTTTGTCACTTAATGCTATAAAGTTTATTAATTGGAATGACCCACAACTATTTCAATTATTAATTTACGGTGATGATGGTAACTGTCATGGGTTTGTATATTATTTGTGTATTTTTTTGTTATTTTTTTAGTTAACATGTATCATCGTTTTACTTCTTTACATTATTTTCTTTGTCCTTATTTTTATTTGAGCATACGTTGAGGACAATGTAAAATTTAGGTTTGGAGGTAAATACGATATTTTTGAAAAAAAATCAGAAAAATTCAAAAAGATTTTCAATATAATTGAGTTGTGAAACGATATCTTAATATAGAATTAATTCGTGGATCTCTCAACTTATGAATTTTTTTTTCACAGTAGCTGTATAATATGATCGAAAATGGATATTGAGGCGAAAGTTAATAGGCTTAATAAATAAATGTTGAGATTTTAGCCCGGTAAGATTTTTGTGCCATTCATCGTTTTCGAGAGATTTAAATCAATTCAAGTTAAAATAACTCAAACTTTTCGATAGTGATAAATTCGTCGATGAGCTCAAATTCATTGTTTTGTTCGATTACTAAAAATAAAAAGTCAAAAATATGAATCTTAAGCACTAGAAGTCTTAGTAAGTTGTCTTGAGACACAAATTAACTTAACGAAACTTGAGAAATGAGATTAGGCCATCGTTTGAAACTTAAAATTAAGCCTAAATCCACCATTTTCACATTATTTACTTGCAAGCCCATTTGAGACAAAAAGAAAATAATCCTTTTGTTGAAAATCCATTATCCTACCCAACTTCAACCGGGAATTTAAAGCTCATAAAAAAGAAGCCATACCCATTTTTTGAGAATACTAGGGTAAAAGTTACGGTAATAAAAAAGGCCAAGAAACGAAAGAAGAATAAGTTTGCAAAAGAATGATGTGTGAAAAAAAATAAAGAAAGAATGAAAAAAAAGAAAACTAGAACGTGAACGTGAAAAAAGAAGAAGAAAAATGGAGGTGAGAAAAAGTGTCAAAAGTCAAAATACTCCAAAAAAAAACCTCTATATTCTCAGGAATTTTGAACTCCAAAAAATATTCTTTCTAGCTAAATTTGAGACTACAATACAACCAAAGAAATTCCTAATCGATCCCAAGGGTCGTTAGTTATAGTGTGGAGAGAAGATACATAGGATCTATGGTATTCAATGTTTTCAAAGAGTAGTCGATTTTTTTCATTCATGAGATAATATTCATCCATTATAAAAAAAGTTCATTTTTGATCATGTATACGTGAAATTTGCTCACCTAAATTTACTCCTTTATTCACATATATCGAGAGAAATTAACCCATTTCCGAGTGTTCGATTGTGAGTGCATTCCGTGAGATTTTGAAATCAAGACGAACTTTTGGATAAGAAATGTAGTGATTAAATCTTTTGATATGGACGGTTATATTGGCTATGCACACACACACACACACATACACACACACACACACAATAAGTTCAGATTGAAAAGTGAAGTTCTACTATATTTATTAAGTTTTCATTGAAACTTGGTTATATTACTTTTGTGTCTTTTGTATTGAGTCAAAATTTTGAATTTTTTGGATATATTTACTGCAAGCCCTCATGAGACAAAACTCACCCACTAGGATAATCTATAGGTTTAACGGCTTGTGGCACATGCTAAGTGCAATCGTGATTCCTACGAAAGTGAGTTGGATTTTAAATTTTTAGTTTTGTTCTAGGACTAACAAAGTTTAGGTTTGGGAGTATTTGATAAGTGCATTATTTTGTATATTTTATAACCAAATATATACTTTGTTAGTCCCATTTTATTTTATTTTATTTAATAAGTTCTTAGGATCATTTCTTTAAAAAAGAAAAAAAAAATGCAAGAACGATTGAATATGGATTGAAAATGGCAATTTTAAGTAAAAAAAATGGGCACCTTGATAATTTTATAATATTCTTGTGCTAATTTGGTAAAGAAGTTGCTTAGTAAAAATTTTGCAGGCAATGAGGGAATTTGGTGCAAATTTATGATCAACTCGAAAAAAGCGCAAAAAGATGATTTTTACGATCGTTCGAAAAAAGTTGTTTTTACACTTAAAAAAATGTGGAAATTTTCATCCTCCGATTTGGACGAAATTCAGCGTAGGTGGTCAGCAAGAAAATATAAGAGTTTGTGAGTGGAGGAAAATTCAGTCCCTTATCCAGATAAAAAGATTAAAGAGGAGGATTGATAGCTTCCAACACTATTCAGCCAATCAGGGAGAGTCTCAGCACGACTCAAATACTTCACCACTTGTAGTATAAAAAGGACCCTTGGGCTCACAATTTTAGGTAGAATTTCGGAGAGCAACTTTGAGTGATTGGAATCAATTTGAGGGCCAAGTTTTATCTTTTTTTTAGAGGACTGAAGATTATTATGAGAGAACTTATTGTGAGTTTAATTTATTAATTAAAATCTTTTCTTATTCTTGCAATTTATCTTTCATTATGATAGCTTGATTCTTCTATTATGATTATGATGAAGTTTATCATAGTTAGCTAATATTGTCGCATTAATTTCATTGTTTCTTATTCCCTACTTGTTTTAATTGTTATCAAAGATTCGGTATTCATTTTAAAACGACACGAGAGTGTGTTTAAAAACCTTCAAAATTGTTTTGTCAATCAAGTTTTGAGATTTAAAAATAGTAATTTTGATGGATTATGCTTGCACATTGATTGTTTTGAAAGTCCACGCTTAAATATATTTACAATTTTTAAAATTTATATTTTCTAAGGGAATAGGGATTTTAGCCTTCTATTAGAGACGTTAAAAATATTTCGAACATAACATTCATATTTTCCTAATTAAACACGACGAGAGTCGTTAATATGAGTTATAAATAAGGAATGACAATTTTAAATTAGTGTGCAATATTAGTTACATGATAAATGGATCCTGAATCCTAATTGTTGACAACTCTCGTGTGTTACTCTCATTTATCGTAGTTGCTTTTATTTAATGTAGTTCATAATTTTCTCTATCCCATTTTATCTAGTTGGACAGTTGCAATTCTTTTAAAAGTTAAAATTAACAAATTTCTGTGGGTTTGACCCGTAGTTACACTCGCTATTCTATAATAGCCCTTGCACTTGCGGTATTTTATAAAATTGACAACAAGTTTTTGGCACTATTACCGAGGATTTGTTCAATTTTTTTTGAACGAAGTTGTGACTTTCAGACTAGTTTTTTTTACTTTTCGTATTTTTGTTAGTAAAAATTTCAAAAAAAACGTGTAAAAGATAAGGTGCGAATTTCATTACCCTTCTGTGGCCCGAAAATCACTAATTAACCAAGCATTTGCATATTCCGATCCATCACATTTAATTTAAAATCGAGTAGGCGTTGGCCTTAGGATATCGCATAGCTCGTAAGAAAATTCTTAACGAGGCTAGAATTAAAAGCTACTCCAATGAGAACTTGTCAAATTGATTACGTTTTACCATGTCTAGGATTTGTGGTTTTTAATGAGTCTTCATATCGACCACCTACCTGGAGGAAAAATCGGGATTTGAGGCGATAACCGCAGTTGGTCATCTTTTAAATTCGCCCTTGTCAAATAGTAAGAGCTGTCTAATTAGATAAATCAAAATTGTTTTATGTTAGTTTATGTTGTTTTGAGTCAATTATAATTGCCTTTTGCATTCTAAAAAAAATCATTCGTTGTAAATTACACTGGGCGATCCTCATATTGTTATACCGTCATCTTTCTTATATTCCTCTATTGATCCTGTGAACGTGTTTTTACAAAATACTAAATATTTAGATGACTATGTATTTTAATTTGTTTCAGATGGGGTAGTAATCATTTAAAAAATTAAAGACGATATGGATGAGAATCCAACCCCTTTAATTACTATTTATCTACCAAAATGTATCAATTGGAAAGAGGTAAACAAACGGTATAATGATGTTGTTTCTAAAACTAATCTTGAATTAAATGGGGATAATCAATTTTGTAAGGAGAAAAAAATTGACAATCTTGACACGCGTAATACTTGTGTTGATTTGGATGTTGATTTTTGTCGAGATTTTTCTCCTAATTTAGTTGAGAAAATGTTGATTCTTCTTATATGTGAAAAAAATTATTTGAGGATTCGTCGTCCAATTTTAGTGACACTTCAAGTATTTATGTCGTTCCTCTTATTTTTTATGAAGAAAGTGTATCGCCCCGTGATAACGCTTCTTCCCGCGCTTTTCATAAAGTCTCACATTTTAGAGTGAAGTATGCATCCCTAATTTTACATGACTATTTTTGAAAAAGAGAATGTAAATATTTGGATCCTTATTACAATTCATTACCCCCATGTGATGTATCGGCGTATGACTTGTGCGATTCAAATTCGTTTATTATTGATGATGTTGGTGCACACGATTATGAAAATGAATTTAAGGTTGAAATTTGTGTTGTGCGGTCATGCTCTCAAATTTATAATATTTTGTCACTTAGTGCTATAAAGTTTATTAATTGGAATGACACACAACTATTGCAATTATTAATTTATGGTGATGATGGTAATTGTCTTGGCTTTGTATATTATCTGTGTATTTTTTGTGATTTTTATTATTTTTTTAGTTAACATGCATCGTAATTTTACTTCTTTAGATTATTTTCTTTGTCCATATTTTTATTTGAGCAGACATTGAGGACTATGTAAAACATAGGTTTGGGGGTAAGGATGATATTTTTGAAAAATTCAAAAAGATTTTCAATATGATTGAGTTTTGAAACGATTTCTTAATATGTAATTAATTCATGAATCTCTCAACTTATGATTTTTTTTTTCACATTAGCCGTATAATATGATCGAAAATGCATATTAAGGATAAAGTTAATAGGCTTAATGAATAAATGTGAAGATTTTAGCCGGGTAAGATTTTTGTGCCATTCATCGTTTTCGAGAGATTTAAATCAATCCGAGTTAAAATAACTCAAACTTTCCAGAAGTGATAAATTCATTGATGATCTCAAATTCATTGCTTTGTTCGATTACTAAAAACATAAAGTAAAAAATATGAATCTTAAGTACTAGAAGTCTTAGTAAGTCGTCTTAAGAAACAAATTAACTTAACGAAACTTAAGAAATGAGATTAGGCTATCGTTTGAAGCTCAAAATTAGGCCTAACTCCACCATTTTTACATTATTTAGTTACAATCCCATTTGAGCCAAAAAGAAAATAATCATTTTGTTGAAAACCCATTATCCTACCCAACTTCAACTGGGAGATTAAAGCTCATAAAAAAAGCCATACCCATTTTCTGCGAATATTAGGGTAAAAATTACAGTAATAAAAAAGGCCAAGAAATGAAAGAAGAATAACTTTGCAAAAGAATGATGCGTGAAAAGAAAATAAGGAAAGAATGAGAAAAAAGGAAAATGAGAACGCGAAAAAAAATGAGTAAAGTAAAATGGAGGTGAGAAAAAGTGCCAAAAAGTCAAAATACCCCGCAAAACCCTCTATATTCTTAGAAATTTTGAACTCCAAAAAACATTCTTTCTAGCTAAATTCGAGCCTACAATACAACCAAAGAAAGTTCTAATCTATCTCAAGGGACGTTAGTTATAGTGTGGAGAGAAAATGAATAGGATCTATGGTATTCAATATTTTCAAAAAGTAATCGATTTTCCATTCATGAGATCATATTCATCCATTATAAAACAAATCCATTTTTTATCATGTATATGTGAAATTTTCTCACCTAAATTTACTCTTTTATTCACATATACCGAGAGAAAATAATCCATTTTCGAGTGTTCGATTGTGAGTTGATTCCGTAAGATTTTGAAATCAAGACGAACTTTTGGATAAGAAATGTAACGTTTAAATTTAAAACGGAATTTTTATCCTCTGATTTGGACAATATTGAGTGTGCTTGTTCTACAAGAAAAGATAAGAGTTTGCGAGAGGGGGAAATTCAGTCCCTTTTCTAGATAAAAAGATTAAAGAGGTGGAGTGATAGATTCCAACACTATTTGGCCAATCAGGGAGAGTCTCAGCATAACTCAAATACCTCACCACTTGTCCTATAAAAAGGACCCTTGGGCTCACAATTTTAGGTAGAATTTTGGGGATCAACTTTGAGTGATTGTAATCAATTTGAGGGCTAAGTTTTTATCATTTTTTAGAGGATTGAAGATTATTATGAGAGAACTTATTGTAAGTTTGATTTATTAATGAAGATCTCTTCTTATTCTTGCAATTTCTCGTTCATTATGATACGTTGATTCTTCTATTAGGATTATGGTGAAGTTTATCATAGTTATCTAATATTGTCGCATTAATTTGATTATTGTTCATTCCCTATTTATTTTAATTGTTATCAAAGATTCGGTATTCATTTTAAAACGACACGAGAGTGTGTTTTGAAACCTTCAAAATTGTTTTGTTACTCAAGTTTTGAGATTTAAAAATAGTGATTTTTGATAGATTATGCTTGAACTTTGGTTATTTTGATAGTCCATGCTTAAATACATTTGGAAAATTTAAAATGTGTATTTTCTAAGGGAATAGGGATTATAGTTGTATATTAGAGATGTTAATAATATTTCGAACATAACTTTTATATTTTCCGAATTAAACGCAACAAGAGTTGGTTTAATTTGAGTTATAAATAGATACTGGCAATATTAAATTAATGTGGAATATTAGTTACATGATAAACGGACCCCGAATCCTAATTGTTTACAACTCTCGCGTGTTACTCTCATTTATCGTAGTTGATAATTATTCTCTATCCCATTCTCTCTAGTTGGACAGTTGCAATTCTTTTTGTAATATGTGAATGAAGATTTGGGGAAGCACCACGTAGAGCGTGTTTTAGACTTGGGCAACGTTGTTGCGCCTACGTATTCGTCTCGTTGCGGAATCAAAGTTTCCGTACTTCGTGGGTCCGTACTATATGCCAAAAAACTTGATTTTTGGTGGTTAATTTATTAGAGTGTTCATGGTTAATTTATTTAATTGTAGAGTGGGGTTAAATAAATTAACCACCAACACTCTAATAAATTAACCCCACATGTTTGATCAAATATTGATTTATGATTTATAAAGTTTACTATAATCCACGATATACGCAGATTTTGATTCCGCAAACGAGAATGATACGTAGGCGCAACAACATTGCTCAAGTATAAAACACGCTCGATGCGGTTCTTCCCCAAATCTTCACTCATATATTACATTTGACAACTCTGCTGGGGATGCTTCATCAATGATGGCCATTCTGGGACCGGATCTAAGCATGTTTGGCACCTGAGTTTATGTCTAACTACAAGTGGTACATCATACATTACTTTCCCCCCTCGTTACATTACTTTGTTTTTTATCTCAAGATAAAGTAAAGTAAAGAAAGATATAGCTACTTGTTATAACACCATCTAAGAGTTGAAAGCATTTAAATGCATTTCACGGGGTATTTTACCCCAATTAAAATAAATTCTATTAAGTGTTTGACTTTGACATATGTAAGGCCCGATTTAATTGCTTAAGCTCGATTTGATCATGTGCGTCTGCAAGGATAAGAAATCGACTTGGAATTTGGCACAAAAATCATTAGTAACTTGTGAGGCATATTATAATGCCATAAATAAATGTAGAGTGGGGTTAAATAAATTAACCACCAACACTCTAATAAATTAACCCCACGGATTTGATCAAATATTGATTTATTATTTATCAAGTTTACTACAATTCAGACCCAACACTGGATGAGATATTATCACGCGCAATTTAATATATTGCGTATACTCCGCATTTGATAAATTACGCTAGACAAATACTCTAGTAGTAATGTAATTTTTTCATTTACTATGACACTATATATATTGTGACAAGTGGATCCATAGATATTGGACACTTGGTTCCACAAAGAACATGACATGTGTCAAGCCCACTTGAGGCACTTTTACCATAAAAAGAGGGTTCCCCCTCTTTTTGTTGAATGGTAGTGATGGGGGCAAAGAAAGGAGAGGAAACCTAACTATTCTCCCCCACGCATATGTTGAGCTCCATCACGGGTTCGATAGTGACAAGAGGATTTTCATAGTTTCATTACGGTTTACGGGTATTTGGAGGCGGCTAGCCGAATTTGGCACCCGCCCTCGTGCACCAAAAACATAAAAAAATTAGTTTTTCGGCGTAGCGTACGGATCCAGAACTATGAAGACTTTGATTCTACAACGATATGAATACGTAGGTGCAACAACATTGCTCAAGTAAAGAACATGCTCGACTCGGTGCTTCCTCAAATCTGCACTCACATCTTACATTTGGCGACTCTATTGGGGATGTTAATCAATGATGAGACTGAATCTGAGCATGCTTGTCACCTGTGTTTATGTTTAACCAAAAGTGATACATCATACAACACTTTTCCCCCTTTTTACTTTGCTTTGTCTTTTATCTCAAGATAAAGTAAAGTAAAGAAAAATATAACTATTAGTTACAACACCACTTAAGAGTTGAAAGCATTTAAATACATTTCATGAGGTATTTTCTTCAATTAAAATAAAATCTCTTGAGCTTTTGACTTTGACATTTGTAAGTCTTGATGTTATTTCTCAGGCTTGATTTGATCATGTGCGTTCAATATCTACAAGTATAAGAAATCGACTCGAATTTTGGCACAAAATTCATTAGTAACTTGTGAGGCATACTATAATGCCATAAATAATCATATGGGGTATATCTTAAATGTAGAGTGGGGTTAAATAAATTAACCTCCTACAATCTAATACATTAACCCCATATATTTGATCTAATATTGATTTATGATTGTAAAACCCCGTAATTTTAATGGCTTTTAAAATGGGCTATATTTTAAATTAATGGATTAATTGGATTTTATTATTAATTAATTCATTTGGGTTTTATCCGAATTGTGGATATTAAAATGAATGATTCTGAATGTTACTTAAAGATATTTAGGTAATTTATGAATGTGATGTTATTGATATTGCTGTGAATTGTTAATTCAGTAATTTGAATTTTTAGTTGGACGCGGTATGGGACGCGTCGGGACTAATTTGTTAAATTAAAAAGGGATTTTTTTCTATCGACCTTATAGTCATTTCGATTGCGTCGTTGCGTCCGTAAGGGTTGAAATAGTCAGAAAAGTATATTTGGATGTTAGTTCTGAGTCTCAGGTAATTTGGAAATGAAAAGACAACCCAAAAGGGCATTTTGGTCATTTTTACAAGGGGATGAATAGTGATTTCGAATTTTGTCCTATTATAAGTATTTGGAGATTAATTGTACGTGGGTTCATTCATCTCTTCTACACAAAACTAGAGAGGTCACCTTGTGAGAAAGAGTGAAAGGTTGCTTGGTAAGAGAAAAACTTACTTGGAAGGGAGAAGAACCAAAAGTCACCACCACCGGAGGTTGATCGGAGAAAGGAGAACCACCTGTGATACACCACCCCAAAGGATCAGACCTTCATTGGAGGCAAGTTTTTGATATTTGCAATCTAAGTTTGTATATTGTCCATGTTAGAATAGTTATAAAAAGAGATGATTTTTCATGTTTGGAAGATAAAGATGGAGTTGTAATGGATTTTTAGAAATATGAACATATATAGGAATCAAACTCATGTTAAAGGTAGTTAGTAATCCATGAAATAATCATAAATCTGTTGAAGAAATTTTGAAAACCATTGATGTGTTCTTGAAGATATTATGTTAATAATTTTCTGGAAAAAGAGGATAAAAACATGCTTTTAAATTCAATATCTTAATGATTCTTGGATGTTTATAACATTAGAAATCATTTATATATGTTGTATATCATGTAGTAAGGATTATAAGTCATTTGGGTTGTTAATAAGAAGTTTTGAATGATAAAAAATGATGAAACACGTAGTGTAAGAAATGCCGAAAATTTGGACTGATATCTGGGCGATCAATCGATCGATCCCCTGCCTTCGATCGATTGACCTCCCCAAAATTCCTAATGTTGTTTCTTTTTAATGTTGATTCTTATCCCAAACCTTTTGTAGATCTTTGGTGATTATTAATTGGATATTATGGAACTTAGAAAAGATTAGTAGGCCCTAGATAAGATTCGAATTAATTTGATTGGGATTTAATTCATTAGAATGACGATAATTATATTGAAAGGTATTTCGGTTGCGAGATTCATTTGTTGGATTCTAATTGGTATGAATGAGGATAAAGGATAGGTCCAGTAGTGGTGATTGATTATAACACCTGGGTACCCTTAAGTTTACAAGAGGGTTTAATTCTAAGGGATATAAGATGTGTTTATAAGAGATTTGAAACTATCGATTTTAACCCTAATTAAAGGGATTGTTTAATTCGTAGTAATTCGGGAGATATGATGTTATGGATCAGTAGGATATTAGTGATTTCTTACTGAATATACTATTGAGGAAAACCTATTTGAACCTTGATTAATGAGTGAGACTCGGGGATGATTGAATTAAAGAAGTATAGTCATAATATTTTAATACGTAGGATTTGAGAGATATAATGCTACGTATGAGAACTATCTTAGGGTAATGTCAGTACCTTGTTGATATTATATTATAGGTATGCTAATGCCTATTTAATTGATTGATGATTTATGTGTATGACATACCTAGCTTACTTGCCATCGACGGGAGGTTTGCGAGTGAGGGCAGTCATATCCTGATGAATCCATGGGATCTTTGATTTGTCGATCAAGAACATAGGTTTATGAAAGACTTATCGGGGAGTTGATAAGTACGCTGACTGTGGGTACGTAGGTATGTACGTGACCCAAAAATACGAGAACTATGTTCGCCTCCAATTTGTATGTTGTTGTTTATGGTTCGAGAAATCCTTACCGAACCTTTTGTCCCCTATTTGGTGACCAGCGATACTGGGACATGATAGCAGAGTAATGCATGCACCGTAGCTATGACTCGGGGTGCCGTATTATATGTGTATATATATAAGGAATGAACGAATGTATATATAATGGTTAAATCATCTACTGTGTGATAACTGTAGATAACGGTGAATACAGAAAAAGATTTGTATCAAGTTAATGAATATTTATTCTTATAGAATTGAAACGCTTAATTCATATTAATGAGAATCGATTCATGTTAATAAGAAACGTATATGAATGATTATACTACGTATGGTATGAGACATATGGGGTTATGATATGGGATGGAATCATATTTTGGAAACTAGTTAGGAGGAACCATTAACTAGGAAGTTAATAGGAAACGTTAAGCGTGCACTCTAGATGAGAGATGAGAATAGCAAGTGAGAGTTGGATACTAACATGTACATAATAAATGCTTTATTGCACTTGTTAAATACTTGCTGTTTTAAAAATCATTTTCACATCGGGCTCTGACCCGTTTCCTTGCATATTTTCTTTTCTATTGTACCTTCTATATCAGGTGTCCAGCAACAGGGACGCCAACCTTAGAGGATTATGACGAGCTATGGAGCTATGGAGTATTTATTAGACACCTATCTTCATTTGATTCATAGTGGGCATGTCGCCCAAAAGAATTCAGTTATTTTTTTTCTATCAGAGTCAAAAAGTCTTGTACTCGTGTCATTTTAATACATTTATTATTATTGGGTAATGTATTGGATTATTATGTGGGAATGTTTATTCCAATTTCATTTAAATTCTTTTATGTTATCTGTTCGGTTATTAGTGTTGTAGGATAATATGTGTAGTGTTATTCATAAACCAAAAATGGTTTTTTGTTGAAATTAAAATTTGGAAAGTTTTTAACACCTGCTCAATTAGGTATTGGGCGAGTTGTAAATGTTTTCGACAGTGATGCTAAGAATGAGACAACTATATATTCTGTTTTAATTTGGTATGGGACTGGCCACCCAATATTTAATTAGGCGGGGTGTTACAGGTGGTATCAGAGCATCAGGTTCTAGTGTCCTTTAGGATCTGTACGGCTTATTGTGTTTTCAGCTTAGCGTTCTTTGATGTAGAGCCCTATGAGTAGGATTATTGCTTTTCTATTTACGCCTACGATCTTCAGCTATTTTGTTATATCAAATACTTATAGTGTACTCTCGTTTCAGATGTCTCCTCAACGTGCACCTCAGCCCGCCCCATCTCAGGGTACGATGACTACGGCCGAAGTTGCTGCAATTGTCGCTCAGGCAGTCAATGCAGCTCTAGCTACTGTTCAGCAAGATCTAGAATAGGCAGCAGTTGTGCCACCCGCGCAAGGGCAAGTGTTCCCTACTTCATGGGAACGAGCGAGGGATGCTTTTCAAAAGGCACACCCACCTGAGTTTCAGGGAGGATCAAATGTTGTGACTGCTAGCCAATGGAAGAAAGATATCCAAAGGCACTTGATAATGCTCGAATGCACTGAGGTTTAACGTCAAATACAAGCCACATTCAAGCTAGTAGGGGCAACTTTGCAATAGTGGGAGGATATGCCCACTATCAAGGAGAGGGAAATAATGACTATCCAAGACTTTTGGATACGGTTTGATGGGAAGTACTTTCCTTCCGCCATCCAGACAGAGATGAGGCGGAAACTACTTGATTTGAAGCAGGGAGAGAAGATGGTGGCAGAATACGAGGAAGAATTTACGTGATTAACTAATTTAGTACCAGCAGAGGTACCCACTGAGGAGAGGAGAATTCTAATATTCACTAATGGGTTGAACCATAAGATTCTCTAGCATTTATTGGGAAATCTTTCACTACGTACGTATGCAGATGTTCTTAATGCTGCAATGCTTCACTGCCAGGATAACCGCTTACATGCTCAGGGTTTCAAGCGGGGGTTTGGGTCAAGCCTGCAAGGCAAGAATACTGGGGGCAGTTCTAGTGGAACTCAGCCAGGACAGAGTCATCAGCGTCAGGGTGAGCAGGGTTCCCAGATAGGGGATTATGCTAAGCGTTTACGATCTGGAGATTATCGATTTGAGGATAAAGTTAATGGGCAAGGACTGCAGGATCATCAGGGCTAGAGACAGGCTCAGCAGGGCCAAGGGAAAGGAGGTAATGGCCAGCAGGGACAGGGGCAAAGTGGTGGAAAGTTTGCGGGAAAATGTTTCGTATGCTAAAAGTATGGCCATAAACGACAAGTTCTCCTGATAAAGACAAATTCCCTCAGCAACAAAATGCTCGATAGGAGCCACAGACACCAATGTTTCTACCAGCTGCTCTTCCAGCTCCAGTACTAGAACTACCTCCCATTCCAGCAACTCCCATGCAACAGGGTCAGTACGAGAGTGTATATAATGTTCATCAGGCAGCGATTCAACAACCACCACCCGCAAATGAGGGTATGTTTTCTATCTAAGGAATTATGAGGCGTATATTGATTTTTGTAGCGATTAATATTGTGTGGGAAAAAGGGTTGCTAAACTTAGCTTATAGTACTGATATTTACGTAGACTCACCGAGGGGTGTGGGACACCTATATTCTACATGTTATCATGTGGGTTTGATTTTTATCATGAAATTACTTACTTTAGGCATGTCCGAACATGATGTGACTATCGGCATGGATTTACTTGTGGTATATGAGAGCGTATGTACTACTACTAGCCAGCATCTTGTCTATAATAAGAGAATAGATGAGTAGAATTTTTATTTACGATCGATAAAATCTGTAGAGAGGTTATATACTATTGACTAAGGACCTGAGGAGTTTCGATGACTGACTACTTTAGGTAGTAGTGTATCAGGGGGGTTCCTTGTTTGGATTTCACTTGCGAGACACCCCACACATGAAACTAATAACCGTTGGGAGTCGAAATAAGTTAGGTCTTTAGTATATGAGTTTATAACCTTTGCGATAAATATTATAATAAAAATTGTATGATAGGGTGTATGGGCGCCCTGGATGGTTGGAGTGTAGTAGTTTTCAAAATTGTGAAAATGTAAGTAGTTGTGACTTCAGGATTTATTTGTTTAATACATGATGATCATTTTTCCCAAAGTTTGTCACGAGGACGGTGTAGGGAAGATTGAATAAAGTTTAAATTTGATTCAGTTGAAACTATATAGTGAGGCTTGCTGTAACATCAATAAGGATTTTTGATAACGTACTGTATGGGCGGTACGACATAGATTATTCGCGATATTAGATTTATACTCAGAGTTGACCTTACTAGTGTGATTTATCTTTCCAAATTTCAGGACAAAATTTTGTTATAAGGGGGGAAGTATGTAATACCCCGTAATTTTAATTACTTTTAAAATGGGTTATATTTTAAATTAATGGATTAATTGGATTTTATTATTAATTAATTCATTTGGGTTTTATCTGAATTGTGGATATTAAAATGAATGATTCTGAATATTACTTAAATATATTTAGGTAATATATGAATGTGATGTTATTGATATTGCTGTGAATTGTTAATTCAGTAATTTGAATTTTTAGTCGGACGCGGTATGGGACGTGTCGGGACTAATTTGTTAAATTAAAAAGGGAGTTTATTTTCTATCGACCTTATAGTTATTTTAACTGCGTCGTTGCATCCGGAAGGGGTGAAATAGTCAGAAAATTCTATTTGGATGTTGGTTTTGAGTCTCGGGTCATTTGGAAATGAAAAGACAACCCAAAAGGGCATTTTGGTCATTTTTACAAGGGTGATGAATAGTGATTTCAGATTTTTTCCTATTATAAGTATTTGGAGATTAATTGTACGTGGGTTCATTCATCTCTTATACACAAAACTTGAGAGGTCACCTTGTGAGAAAGAGTGAAAGGTTGCTTGGGAAGAGAAAAGCATACTTGGAAAGGGGAAGAACCAAAGGTCACCACCACCAACCACCACCGGAGGTTGACCGGAGAAGGAAGAACCACCTGTGATACACCACCCCAAAGGATCAGACCTTCATTAGAGGCAAGTGTTTGATATTTGCAATCTAAGTTTGTATAAAAAGTGTTGATTTTTCATGTTTGGAAGATAAAGATGGAGTTGTAATGGATTTCTGGAAATATGAACATATATAGGAATCAAACTCATGTTATAGGTAGTTAGTAATCCACGAAATAGTCATAAATCTGTTGAAGAAACTTTGAAAATCATTGATGTTTTCTTGAAGATATTATGTTAATAATTTTCTGGAAAAAGAGGATAAAAACATGCTTTTAAATTCAATCTCTTGATGATTCTTGGATGTTTAGATCATTAGAAATCATTTATATATGATGATATATCATGTAGTAAGGATTATAAGTCATTTGGGTTGTTAATAAGAAGTTTTTAATGATAAAAAATGATGAAACCCGTAGTAGAAGAAATGTAGAAAAACTGGACTGATATCTAGGCGATCGATCAATCGACCCCTGCCTTCGATCGATCGACCTCCACAGAATTCCTAAAGTTGTTTCTTTTTAATATAGATTCTTATCCCAAACCTTTTGTAGATCTTTGGTGATTATTAATTGGATATTATGGGACTTAGAAAAGATCAGTAGGCCCTATATAAGATTCAAATTAATTTGATTAGGATTTAATTCATTAGAATGACGATAATTATATTGAAAGGTATTTCGGTTACTAGATTCATTTGTTGGATTCTAATTGGTATGCATGAGGATCAAGTTTAGGTCCAGTAGTGGTGATTGAATATAACACCTAGGAACCCTTAAGTTTACAAGAGGGTTTAATTCAAAGGGATAGAAGATGGGTTTATAAGAGATTTGAAACTATTAATTTTAACCCTAATTAAAGGGAGAGTTTAATTCGTAGTAATTCAGGAGATATGATGTTATGGATTAGTAGGATATTAGTGATTTCTTACTGAATATACTATTGAGGAAAACCTATTTGAACTTTGAGTAATGAGTGAGACTCGGGGATGATTGAATTAAAGAAGTAAAGTCATAATATTTTAATACGTAGGATTTGAGAGATATAATGTTACATATGAGAACTATCTTAGGGTATTGTGAGTACCTTGTTGATATTATATTATAGGTATGCTAATGCCTATTTGATTTATTGATGATTTATGTGTATGACATACCTAGCTTACTTTCTATTGACGGGAGGTTTACGCGTGAGGGAAGTCATATCCTGATGAATCCATGGGATCTTTGATTTGTCGCTCAAGAACATAGGTCTATGAAAGACTTATTGGGGAGTTGATAAGTCCGCTGACTGTGGGTACGTAGGTATGTGCGTGACCCATGGATACGAGAACTATGTTCGCCTCCAATTTGTATGTTGTTGTTTGTGGTTCGAGAAATCCTTACCGAACCTTTTCTCCCCTATTCGGCGACCAGCGATACTGGGACATGATAGCAGAGTAATGCATGCACCGCAGCTATGAATCGGGGTTCCGTATTATATGTGTGTGTATATATATATATATATATATATATATATATATATATATATATATAATGAATGAATGAATCTATATATAGTGGTAAAATCATCTACCGTGTGATAATTGTAGATAACGATGAATAGAGAAAAATAATTGAATCAAGTTAATGAATATTTATTCTTATAGAATTTGAATAGATTAATTCATCTTAATGAGAATAGATTCATGTTAATGAGAAAAGTATATGAATGATTATACTACGTATGGTATGGGACATATGGGGTTATGATATGGGATGGAATCATATTATGGAAACTAGTTAGGAGGAACCATTAACTAGGAAGTTAATAGGAAACGTTAAGCGTGCACTCTAGATGAGAGGTGAGAATAGTAAGTGAGAGTTGGATACTAACATGTACATAATAGATGCTTTATTGCACTTGTAAAATACTTGCTGTTTTAAAAATTATTTTCACATCTGGCTCTGACTCGTTTCCTTGCATATTTTCTTTTTATTGTAACTTCTATATCAGGTGTCCAGCAACAGGGACGCCAACCTTAGAGGATTATGACGAGCTATGGAGCTATGGAGTGTTGCTTAGACGCCTATCTTCATTTGATTCATAGTGGGCATGTCGCCCAAAGGAATTCAGTTATCTCTTTTCTATCGGAGTTAAAAACTCTTGTACTCGTGTCATTTTAATACATTTATTATTGTTGGGTAATGTATTGGATTATTATGTGGGAATGTTTATTCCAATTGCATTTAAATTCTTTTGTGTTATCTGTTCGGTTATTAGTGTTGTAGGATAATATGTGTAGTGTTATTCATAAACTAAAAATGGTTTTTTGTTGAAATTAAAATTTGGAAAATTTTTAACACCTGCTCAATTGGGTATTGGGTGAGATGTAAATGTTTTCGACAGTGATGCTAAGAATGAGCCAACTGTATATTCTGTTTTAATTTGGTATGGGACTGGCCACCCGATATTTAATTAGGCGGGGTGTTACAATGATCTATCAAGTTTACTACAATCTAGATGGTTGCCTCTAAATAATGTATATGATTCAAGTGCAAATCAATCGCAATAATTAGTAACCGGGCAAGACCGGGATCGTATTCATCAGGGATTAAACACTCCTAGGAGAACAAGATTAGGCTAAAGGAGATTCTCTAAACGTCACAAAAGGAAAGTTTAAAGATGATTTAACTGTTTGAAAATGTGATAGTGATTAAACGTTAACTATCATGCATAGTACTTAACAATTAACAAGTTACTTACAAAGATAAAATATAATTGAACTAAGTTAAGCTTAGTTTCAAGATAATAAGGGATTTAGGATCATTCTCCCAAGTTGAATTCGCTAATAAAGATAATAGGTCTTGATTCAAATTAATTTTAATCGAGCGTAACTAATTAGATCGAAACATCGACCATGTAGAGACAAAACTCATCGATGGAGGATTAAGGTTAATTAGTTATTACTAAAATGGGTCGGGTTTTAGTAAAGCATTAAATACTACCCCTTGCATGATAAGGAGAGTTAAGAAACTAGGGTACTCCAATACCAACACATGAAGTTCAATTAGAGAAATTATAAACCAAACCCTAAATATGAAGTTGAAGCATCCTAGGTGGGATTATGATCCTCAACCTTAAATTTAGCTACACATCATGGAAACTAAGCTACACATGCAAAGGGAAAACATACTTAAACAAGTCACCTAGTTTAAACCCACAACAATATAAGATATGGTAATAAATGCAAATTAAAGCTAATAAAGCAATTAAGGAAGATATGGGTGAACAAAGATTGCATTAAACACAACTAACTTGTAGTAATCAAAGCTTTACATGTAGGTGAAAGCAATAAACAGTCTTGATCTAGGAGAGAGAAGAGATTTTTTTCTATATCCAACAAATATCCCAACTAAAATTATCTCCTCAAATGAAGGAAAAACCAAGGATAAAATCCAAAAAATATATCCATAATGGCAAACTAGTAATAGGAAAAAAATTGAAACCCTGCATACCCGAATCGATTAGATGATAAGAAGATGATTCACTATCTTCACCCGAATCGATTCACAGGAGTGCGAAGAGATTCATACATGCAATTAAAATTAGCCTCCATGCTTTGGCTTTGTTTTCCCCAAACTTCACTCAATCATTTGTAACTTGCACATTCTATATCAGATTTAAGGACCGTTGGAGGCCACGCGAAGATGAGAAGTAGGGATACAACTTCCGTGAAGAGATCGGGATCAAACACCGAATGAAAAAATTACTAAAATACCCCCGAAATTGCGACAATCAATGAAACTTCTCCGGGAATCAGCCAAACTTCAAACATGCATTCCAGAGGCCTACAAAAGATCAATTAAGATATATATATATATATATATATATATATATATGATGAAATCATAGGTTAGTTAATAAATGAGCATAAGAACCCATAAATACATGCACGCTAATGCTAGAATGTACTACTTAACGGGGTAAATAATATAATAAAAGTGACAAATCACCCCCCTAACTTATACATTGCTAGTCCCGAGCAATGAAGTATGAATAAATAAGGTCCATCAACAAAACCAAAATTGAAAAAATATGCACATAGAAGGAAAATGCCACTTTCACGGGTGAACAATTGCATTTAGCGTTTGTAATAAATCGTTAAACCCCTAGGTGACCCTTGGGGATGAGTAATACCCCGTGAGGGTGTAATACCCCGTGACTTTGGGATGGAGAAATTAAATTTTTGGGAGAAATAAAATTCATTTAAATTGGAGAATTTTAAAATTTGGAAATTGGGGTCCAAAAATTGAGGACGTTATAAAGTATTTCGGATAATGATTCTGAGTGCGCCATCGATTCCGGATGGGTCGAGATAGTCAAAATGACGGTCATTTGGTTTTATTTCGGTTCAAGAATATTTTTAAGTAAGTTTGACTCGAATTGGAGTAAACGAGTCATTTAAAGTGTGTATTACCATTTAAAACTGGGACTTATGTTTTAAAGGTTTAAGAGGCTTACGGATCAAGCCAATCTCATTTGTGAGAAAGAGAGAAAACCCTAGAAAGAGAAAGAAGGAGAAAAAGAAGAAGAAAGGAAGAAATAGAGAGGAGAAAGCTTGGAGATTCCGGCCAATTCGCGGTCCCGGAGATGATCCAACCTCTACAACTTCGAGGCAAGTGTTTAATCTTGCTAAATATTTCATTTGTGTATTTCATTTCATAATTTATGGATCAAAGAAATGGATTTTTGGGTTAGACATGAAAACCTAGATTTTTGGGACTAAATACTTGAATTTGATGTTTTTATACGGGATTGATGGCATATACATTGATGGGATGAGATTTAGGATGTGTTTTAATGTTAAGAATATGATTGATTTAAAGATTTGGGGGTTAGATGATGATATTTGGGTGTTTAGAGAGTTAGGGCTTAGTTAAAAGTGGAAAAAGAGCCATGATATCGGGTATGGCCAGTCGACCGCGGTCAGGGGACCGGTCGACCGCGCCTCAAGGGAAAAGCTTAATGCATTCTTCGTAAGGCATAATTTTAGACCCACGATCGACCGGGGGTCTGGGACCGGTCAATCAGTCCCCTGTTTTTAGCCCAAGATTTGGATTTATTTCTTCCGAGTTTTTGGGCGGGTTTTATTCTTAGGGGCTTTCGAAATGGACTTATCATGGAGGGTTATGACATTATATTAAGGGAACAAGTGCCTTAGGAGGAATAGGGCCTTGCGGCCCTATGTTAAATTGGTTTATGAGGGTGGGATACCTCTTTCGGAAGGAAAAGATTATGGGACTGAATGATAGGCGGATTATATTTATATGGAGGTGGTGAGCTATCATGAAATAGTTATGAAGAGCAGAGATAGCACTTTATCTTTGTGTGTGTATCAATTATAGATATTTCGAGGTACAGTGTGGAATCTCATTGAGGATGGAAGTTCCATTTAGAGGTCATAAGTGAGAATAGATATGACGTAAGGTTCGGGACTCATTGAGAGAGTGGTGAGGGTATGAAGTGAAATTGTAGGCCGATATTTCTGTCGAATCCTTATAGTGATAGGATTCTATTTAAGATATGATCGGGGACCAATGAGAGAGAGTGGTCGCGTAACCTTAGGGATGCTATTTTAAGATATGATCGGGGACCAATGAGAGAGAGTGGTCGCGTAACCCTAGGGATGCTAAACTCAGGGAACAAATCGTTAAGGTGGTAATGTTTAAGGTTCATAATGAGCCATTGAGCCATAATCTAATACAAGTGTGATTTAACGTATTGCCGACCAATAGTTGTGTGCATGTTTATAGTCAGGATTGCTTACGCATATCGGGTTGGGGTTTACCACAGTTGTCCCAATATATAATGGGATCATAAAATGAACTTAGGATTAAGCTTGAGGGTTGCAGACTATTAGTTATGTGTACTTATAGTCGGGATTATTATTAGATGTATCGATGTGCATTTTGATATTGATGGGATGTGTAGTGATTGTTATATACATTGAACTTTGAGGTGATAACCTTAATGTTGAATATATGGGAGGACTATTCATATCATAGGGACAATGGATGAATATGCTTCAAGTGAGGGATTGTAGTTATATAATGAATTAAGTTATTACGCTTGGTGTGACAGCTAGTATAATGAGGACTATGTACACTTATAGCCGAGTTTATAAATTTCATACATACGGATGAGAGATGGTATGTATATATATATATATATATATGTGTGTGTGTGTGTGTGTGTGTGTGTGTGTGTGTGTGTGTATAAATATGTATATATGTGTGTGTATATGGCGTGAATACCTATGCCGTGCACGATGGCTTGTATATATGATGTGATCATATGGATGTGTATATATAGTGTGAATGATATATATACTTAATGTGTGAAGCATACCCGGCACATGCTATCATGGGAAGTTGCGCGATGAGGGTGAGACCCTGGCTTCAGGATCAGGGTGTGGATATTCCCCAGGTTATAGTCATCCATTTTATTTATTTGTGTGATTGTATATTTTGGGGGTGAGAAGTCTTGGATATGAGTCGTACTCACTTGCCGGTTAGGAACTATGACCGTTTTCCATACATTGTGATTTGGGTTTTGACCACGAATTAGGTGTTATTTAGTCCTACCGGTGGTCCCATGATGGTATGTGAGTGATGCCCTGGAAGATGATAGCATGGTGCAGTATTTTCGCATCCTATAGCCGTTTATGTTATGTGTGTATTGCATTTGTGTACATTATGTGTGCTATGTACACTTGGTTATGGGAATGAATGATTGTATAGATATATTTAGAGTAAATATATATATATATATATATATATATATATATATATATATATATATATATATATTTGTATATCCTTTAGGTGATGAGGATATGGAACTTCTATGATGTACATCTTGGGTGATTTTGGTGTACTAGTTTATTTGGGGTCGAAGGATCGTACTTAGGGACAAATGCGGTTATGATGACCCAAGGATTTAATAGAGATTATATTTATGCTTTCGATAGTACCCTATAATTATGTAGTTACAATAGTAGGATTTGTGTAGAAGACATAATGTATCCCTACGATCAACATTGTCAAGGAGTAGTGTATCGGGGGGTTCCTTTTTTGGATTTCGCTTTGCGAGACGCCCTACGAACGAAACATAGTGCAATGTTGAGAACAAAGAGAATTTTTGTCCTTAATACTTGTATGTATGTTAACGTGAGAAATAAATTCTTAGATTGAAGCCTAATGTTAATGTGTATCGTATTAAGACTTATAACTGGTTTAAGTTAATAATTTGGAACCTAGGCTTATGAAGGCTTATCTGTGTGTGTATATTTAGGTTAGATTAAATGGTAAGGATTCTTGGGTTATATTCGGATGGCAGGTGATGTGGGAATAGGTCATGCGTATGTTAAGGTAGGTTATCCTTTAATGGGTAGGGTAACTTAATTAAGGTTCCAGGACACGATTAGGTGCGCGCTGTAGAGGAGAGGTGAGTTGGGGGTTTCATGAGAGTGCGACTCCACTTTAATTATGAAATAGTGCATTCAGATTTATTATGCATGGTTAACACACTTGCTAAACATTTTTACACCTTGGGCTCTGACCCGTTTGTATTTCTCTCCTGCTATATATATATATATATTGTACTACAGGTGTCCTACCGCATGGATACCGGATGCTTTTCTATCTAGAGTCTTGGGAGCCATAGCAGATGCGGACTGTTACGGGATTTAGATTATAGTTGCTTCCTAATTCTTTAAAAATCTAGGTAGGACTCTTTTGTATATCGGGTTTAAACCCAAGAGTTATATGTAGTGAGGAATATTTCTTCCTTATGGATGTTGTACTGTCTATGACCCGACAGCTTATTCGGTTATATTTTACTTGTATGTACTCATTTCATTTTATTCTAGTACTTTATTTTATCATGGTATTTGTGTACAATTTTTACTTTGCTAGTAGTTAAATACTGCTGGTTTGTAGTTCGTTGCATATTTCATTTAATTTTTGGCATCCGCTTTTGTAGTTTCAGGTAATTAGTCTTATCTTTTTTAGTATAGTCTATTGATGCTGAGAATGAGCCATCTGAGATTCCTGATTAAATGTAGTATAGGGATGGCCACCCGTTATTATTTTAAGCGAGGTGTCACAGATGGTAGCAGAGCATCAGGTTCTAGTTTCCTTAGGATATGTGCGGGTTTTCTGCATTCTTTCGTAAGTGTCCTTTATGTGGAGCCTTACTATTAGGATTATTGTGTTCATTACGTCTATTTCCTTCTGCGAGGTGTACTCACTTGAATGGCGTTATGATATAGTTTCTTTCATCTCAGACGTCACCAAGAATAAGTCGTCCAGGAAGGGGCAAACTGAGAGAGGCAATGCCCATAACATATTTTTGGGTACGCTTTGATTTGAGGTATTTCTTTCCGTGACTCAGGCAGAGATAAGGAGGATAATTCTAGCGGTGATCCCAGGTGATGTGACGGTGGTCGAATGAGAAGGAGAATTGACTCGAATGGAGAATTCAGTGATCGATAAAGTAAGTGTTGAGGATAAGCGGATTGTGAAGTCCTGGGGAGGTTTAGATTGAGGAATTAGCAAGTATTTGTTAGGAAAACTAATGTTGCTGACTTTTCTCGATGTTAGGTGTGTAGCGTTGTTCCATTGTCTGGAGTATCATCTTCTTGGAAGAGGGAATAAGAAATTTAGAGACTTAGGTTCATTGAGTATGACGGAAGGAGTTGTCGGGGGTCACAATAGCTCCTTATCCTTCAGAATGGTTAGGAAGGATTTTCGAGAGGATATTTCTATAAGGAGATTTAGGCCTTAAGAAGGAGGGCTTGTCCCGAAAGGAGTAGAGGGACCCAGGGATGAAGTGAAGCAATTTGATTATGGGAGTATAAGGTAGAATACCTTTCTTTAGGTTTAAGGTCACGCTTTGTGCGGTATTGGGAGCGTCACATGTAAGGTATAATGAGTGGTTAACCGCTATAACCATAGTGTGTATAGAATTTCCTTCAAGTAAGGAGTGAGCAAGTGTGGTCTTTGTATGGAATCTTTTAGGATAATAGATTTCTTTGCGATGAGCTAGTACAGAACTGTGTTATTGATTTCTGGAAGTGCGGATTGTTAAGGCTATTGTTTTATAAATGGGCTAGGAAGGGTAATGATAGTATTCCAGTGAGGGAAAGACTTATCTTATGGCAATGCCTTGATGTAATATAAAGGAATTGTATAACTGAGAGGTTCAGAGTTTAGCAGATTCATTGTTGAGTAGGGAATTTAGCTCAGGGTTTGTGCTAGTTTTGAGAACTAGGTATTGGTTAGAGTATTGTATTTGTTGGGACCTTATGTTATGTATATAACGTGTTGATTGGCGTGTCAAAAGACATGGAATTATTTGATGTAATATTGTTATTTAGGACTTCGGGCAATACTTATGATTCAAAAACCTTTTATAAAACCTTAACCCTAGTTCAACTGATTTCAATCCCCGACATAGCTACACAGTAGTGTATTGGGAGGGTTCCTTGTTTGGATTTCGCTTGCGAGACCTCCCCCGTATGAAGGTAGCTTATGTCAGGAATTGAGAAGAGTTCAACCATTGGGAGTTTCAAACTTTTTATATACTTAAAATACTACTATATTTATTTGTTGAGAGTTATATCACAATTTTGAGGCTAGTGAAGCCGGGTTATTGTTTTACGAGTTGATCTCGTGTACAGGGTGTATGGGCGCCCTGGGTAGCTAGTATTACTTTAAAGTATATGGTTCGATGTGAGAACTAGTAGAGATGGGTATACTAACCTCGAGGGTAGATGTAAGGACTAGATGAAATTTGAAGTCCTAGGCATAACTTAAATTTCGCAGACGAAATTTTTGTAAGGGAGGGAGTATGTAATACCCCGTGACTTTAGGACTGAGAAATTAAATTTTTGGGAAAAATTAAATTCATTTAAATTGGAGAATTTTGAAATTTGGAAATTAGGGTCCAAAAATTGAGGACGTTATAAAGTATTTCGGATAATGATTCTGAGTGCGCCATCGATTCCGGATGGGTCGAGATAGTCGAAATGACTGTCATTGGGTTTTATTTCGATTCCGAAATATTTTTAAGTAAGTTTGACTCGAATTGGAGTAAACGAGTCATTTAAAGTGTGTATTACCATTTAAAACTAGGACTTATGTTTTAAAGGTTTAAGAGGCTTACGGATCAAGCCAATCTCATTTGTGAGAAAGAGAGAAAACCCTAGAAAGAGAAAGAAGGAGAAAAAGAAGAAGAAAGGACGAAAGAGAGAGGAGAAAGCTTGGAGATTCCAGCCAATCCGCGGTCCCGGAGACGATCCAACTTCTACTACTTCAAGGAAAGTGTTTAATCTTGCAAAATATTTCATTTGTGTATTTTATTTCATAATTTGTGGATAAAAGAAATGGATTTTTGGGTTAGATGTGAAAACCTAGATTTTTGGGACTAAAAACTTGAATTTAATGTTTTTATATGGGATTGATGGGATGAGATGTAGGATGTGTTTTAATGTTAAGAATATGATTGACTTAAAGATTTGGGGGTTAGATGATGATATTTGGGTGTTTGGAGAGTTAGGGCTAGGCTAAAAGTGGAAAAAGGGCCATGATATCTGGTATGGTTGGTCGACCGCGCCTCAAGGGAAAAGCTTACTGCATTCTTCATAAGGCATAATTTTAGACCCGCGGTCGATCGGGGGTCTGGGACCGTTCGACCGGTCCCATGTTTTTAGCCCAATATTTGGATTTCTTTCTTCCCCCCCCCCCCCCCTTTTTTTTTTTTGGGGGGGGGGGGTTATTTTTAGGGGCTTTCGAAATAGACTTATCATGGAGGGTTATGACATTATATTAAGGGAACAGGTGCTTAGGACGAATAGGGGCTTGCGGGCCTATGTTAAATTGGTTTATGAGGGTGGGATACCTCTATCGGAAGGAAAGGGTTATGGGACTAAATGATAGGCGGATTGTATTTATATGGAGGTGGTGAGTTATCATGAAATAGTTATGAAGAGGAAAGATAGTCCCTTTATGTTTGTGTGCGTATCAATTATAGATATTCCGAGGTATAGTGTGCAATCTCATTGAGGATGGGAGTTCAATTTAGAGGTCAGAAGTGAGCTGAGATATGGCGTAAGGTTCGGGACTCATTGAGAGAGTGGTGAGGGTATGACGTGAAATTGTAGGCCGATATTTGTGTAGAATCCTTATAGTGATAGGATTATATTTAAGATATGACTGGGGACCAATGAGTGAGAGTGGTCGCGTATCCTTAGGGATGCTAAACTCAGGGAACAAATCGTTAAGGTGGTAATGTTTAAGGTTCATAATGATCCATTGAGCCATAATCTAATATGAGAGTCATTTCACATATTGCCGACCAATAGTTGTGTGCATGCTTATAGTCGGGATTTCTTACACATATCGGGTTGGGGTTTACCACGGTTGTCCCAATATATGATGGGATCATAAAATGAACAAAGGATTAAGCTTGAGGGTGACAGACTATTAGTTATGTGTACTTATAGTCGGGATTATTATTAGATATATCGATGTGCATTTGGATATTGATGGGATGTGTAGTGATTGTTATATACATTAAACTTTGAGGTGATAACCTTAATGTTGAATATATAGGATGACTTTTCAATCATAGGGACAATGGTAATATGCTTCAAGTGAGGGGTTGTAGTTATATAATGAATTAAGTTATTACGCTTGGTGTGACGGCTAGTATAATGAGGACTATGTACACTTATAGCCGAGTTTATAAATTTCATACATACGGATGAGATATGGTATGTATATATGTGTGTATAAATATGTATATATGTGTGTACATATGGCGTGAATACCTATGCCATGCGCGATGGCTTGTATATATGATGTGATCATATGGATGTATATATATAGTGTGAATGATATATATACTTAATGTGTGAAGCATACATGGCACATGCTATCATGGGAAGTTGCGCGATGAGGGTGAGCCCCTGTCTTGAGGAGCAGGGTGTGGATATTCCCCAAGTCATAGTCGTCCATTTTATTTATTTATGCGATTGTATATTTTGGGGGTGAGAAGTCTTGGGTATGAGTCGTTCTCACTTGCAGGTTAGGAACTATGACCGCTTCCCATACGTTGTCATTTGGTTTTTGACCATGAAGTAGGTGATATTTAGTCCTACCGGTGGTCCCCAGGATGGTATGTGAGTGATGCCCTGGAAGATGATAGCATGGTGCAGTATTTTGGCATCCTATAGCCGTTTATGTTATGTGTGTATTGCATTTGTGTACATTATGTGTGCTATGTACACTTGGTTATGGGAATGAATGATTGTATAGATATATTTTAAGTAAATATATATATTTGTATGTCCTTTAGGTGATGAGGATATGGAACTTCTATGATGTACATCTTGGGTGATTTTGGTGTACTAGTTTATTTGGGGTCGAAGGATCGTACTTAGAGACAAATGCGGTTATGTCGACCCAAGGATTTAATAGAGATTATATTTATGCTTTAGATAGTACCCTATAATTAAGTAGTTGCATTAGTATGATTTATTTAGATGACATAATGGATCCCTACTATCAACATTATCAATGAGTAGTGTATCAGGGGGGTTCCTTGTTTGGATTTGCGAGACACTCCACGCACGAAACGTAGTGCAATGTTGAGAATAGAGAAAAGTTTTGTCCTTAATACTTGTATGTATGTTAATGTGAGAAATAAATTCTTAGATTGAAGCCTAATGTTAATGTGTAACATATTAAGACTTATAACTGGTTTAAGTTAATAATTTGGAACCTAAGCTTATCAAGGCTTATTTGTGTGTATATATTTAGGTGGGATTAAATGGTAAGGATTCTTGGGTTATATTAGGATGGCAGGTCATGTGGAAATAGGTCGTGCGTATGTTAAGGTAGGTTATCCTTTAATGGGTCGGGTAACTTAATTAAGGTTCCAGGACACGATTAGGAGCGCATTGTAGAGGAGAGGTGAGTTGAGGGTTTCACGAGAGTGCGACTCCACTTTAATTATGAAATAGTGCATTTAGATTTATTATGCACGGTTAACACACTTGCTAAACATTTTTACACCTCGGGCTCTGGCCCGTTTATATTTCTCTCCTGTTATATATATATATATATATATATATATACTGTACTACAACTATCCTACCGCATGGATACCAGATGCTTTTCTATCCAGAGTCTTGGAAGCCGTAACAGATGCAGACTGTTGCGGGATTTAGAATATAGTCGCTTCCTACTTCTTTGAAAATCTAGGTAGGACTCTTTTGTATATCGGGTTTACACCCAAGAGTTATATGTAGTGAGGTATATTTCTTATATATGGATGTTGTAATGTCTATGACCCGACAGCTTATTTGGTCATATTTTCCTTGTATGTAGTCATTTCATTTTATTCTAGTACTTTCTTTTATCATGGTACTTGTGTATAATTTTTCCTTTGCTAGTAGTTATATACTGTTGGTTTGTAGTCCGTTGCATGTTTCATTTAATTTTTGGCATCCACTTTTGTAGTTTTGGGTAGTTAGTCTTATCTTTTTTAGTATAGTCTGTTGACGCTGAGAATGAGCCATCAGAGATTCATGATTAAATATTGTATAGGGTTGGCCACCCGTTATTGTTTTAAGCGGGGTGTCACAGAGGGTTTCCAGGGATGACACCCACAAACATCAAATCAACTCATACTATGATAAATCGAAAATCGATGCGAAGCTCAACAATAATCAAAGAAGTATAATTTATCAACTAAGTGAACAAAGCTCACACTAAAGATGACAATTATCGACATTAAACAAATAACTTCAATAGAAATTGAAACCATGGAAATGTGAAATAAGCAGACACATGTGGTAATTTAGATTTGGCAAAACTTTCAAAATCTATGTAAACGCTAAGGCATGCAAACTCAAGTTCTCTCCGGTTGTTACACTTAACAAATGAAAACACTCCGAAAAAGGATGTAACACACTCGGGACATGCGGTCATATGGAGTTAATGTAAAATGAAACAAGGTCGCACGCATGTCATTAATGAAAAACGAAATATAAAAGTGAAAAATACAATCTCATGAAAGGATACCGCATATTAACCTATGTGAAATGCACTTAAACAGATTATCTCTATTGTTAAACCTTTTAATCAAATCACCCTAGGATCAAATAGGACTTTTCGGGTATAGAATTTGGGCTAGGCTAGGGTTAGGAAATGAAAGTCTATTTATGGGGGCAAATGGGATTCGTGAATAACACATGGGATATTGGTATTAGTGGGCAAATTAAGGTATTGAATTCGAATTCCAAAAACAAGATATACAAGAGAGTGAGACTTTTATTTTCATGCGCTTGGTGAAATGGGATACACACAACTAGGAACCATTTATTCTATTTTTCTTGCTTTCTTCTTCTTGATTTTCTTTCCCTTTATTTTTTCTTTACTTTATTTTTTCTTTCTCTTTCATTCCACAAATAACAAACATCATTCAATCCTAGGAGTAATTGTAATACCCCATAATTTTGTTGATTTTATTTAATGGGATTAATTAGATTAAATGGGAATTAATTAGAAATTAATCCAAATTTAAATACTAGCGAGACGTGAGTTGGTATTTGATTATGATGATAATATTGAGTGTTACTGAGTATATATGGTAATATATGACTATGGAAATTATTAAAATTCTCGCGAGTCATAAATACGACAATTTAGAAAATTAAGTTGGGACGCGCGTGTCAGTCACGTCAGAAATCAATTTAATTAGATTTAAAAAGTAAATTATAATTTTATCAACTGTATGGTCGTACTGAGTGCACCAACGTGTCCGGAGGGGTCGAGATAGTCAAAAACAACTAGTCGGGGGTTTAGTTTGGGTCCCGAGGCATTTTTAGGCCAAATCGACAACCCGGGAGGGTATTTTGGTCATTTTAAAATTTATGAAGATTTTATTCATATAAGGTTAATTGCTGATGATTTAATGATTTTAGAACGTTAAAAATATTGTATTTAGGTTGTACAATGATTCCATATCCTTAGTTTAGAATTTCATAACATGTAATGGAGTTTTGGGACAAATCTGGGACTGAAAAATGAAGTCGTCCGTAGCCTCATCTGGTGCGATCGATCGATCGACATTCAAAGGTCGATCGATCGACCACCATCGATTGATCGACATTCATAGGTCGATCGATCGACCTTCCCAGAAATTGTGATATTTTCCCTTATTATATTTTAGCGATTTCGACCCTAGATAATTATTGGTGGGGAGCTTATGAACACTTTTAGATTTAAGGAAGACTAGTAGGCATTTATATGAGACCCAAATTATTATCAGAATTAAATTTGGGAGTTATGTTAGACTTAATAAGGTTCGACGAGTGGGGTACTATTAAAGACTGCGGTTAAATGAGTTAAATCTATATAGTTGGTAATATAAGGTTAGTGGCAGAAATATGGACCTTAAGAGTATTGGATTAAAGTGTAGGAATAATAGGAGACTTAGTAACCTTTATAAGTTAGGTTTCAAGTACTTGAAACTACGATGTGAGATGTGTCGGTGGACTATATTATATAACTGTCCGAAAGTATAAAAAATGTACTAATTTGATTAATGGTATAGGGATTGGGAACATACCCTTAATAATATTATAAAGTATCTAAGTTGTGTGAATGCTTAGTAAATGGATTTATATGTGTATGACATACCTACCATACTTGCTATCACGGGAGGTTGGCTTTCGGAATAGGGCCATCTAATCTTTGTGGGCCTACGGGGGGATTTAGATTGGTACCTTAAGGACATAGGGCTGTGAATGACTTATTTGTGAGTTGATAAGTCAACTGACCATGGGAGAGTAGGTATGTGTGTAACCCATGGGTATGTGAACTATGTTCGCCTCAAATATGTGTGATTTTTCTTATTAAAACGGTTCCTGAGAGATTTGGAATACATAGTCCTTATGTACGTGATGTACCGGGATTCGATAGCACAGTATGTGTGCACCGCAGCTTAGCCCAGGGGTGCCCTAATTATGTAATTATGTTGAAATTTATATATTGGTGATGATAACAAACTCCTTGTTAATGTGGGTGAATATCCTTATTAATGTGTGTGAATATTTGCGACACTTTGAGTAAAGTATAATTGAGAATTTCCTATATGCTTTAATATAAATTAATCCGAGAGATGAAAAGGTAGATTCACATAAGTTAGATTGGAATGTCTTGAACAAACCCCTATATTATAACGTAAGGACGGGTTGCAGTATGGACTAGTTAGTTAGCGGAATAATTAGGATGGGTTATGGATATACGTTAAGCGTGCACATTAGTTGAGAGGTGAGAAACTCATGTGAGAGCACGAAACTAACATGTATTTAATATTCATTGTTTAATGTAATTAAACACTTGATATATTTTAAACTTTTTTCACATCGGGCTCTGACCCGTTTTCTTTCAAATCTATTTTCTCGAAAAACCTTTTAGGTGCCCAACCACAGGGACTCCAAGCTTAGGAGTTCCATTTCAGTGACGTGCTGTAACTACTGTAGAAGTTACAGGATCTTGATGATAGACGCCTCCACATTATATATTGATTCTATTTCATACTTATTCAGTTGTTAGGTCTTGTCGCCCCATTTCTTTTATAGACAGTTTTATCATACTCAATTTCATTGCAGTTTTGGAGTTAATTCATTTGTTTTTCAAACGTTGTATTTAGTTTTATTCAGTATTTGGGATTATTTAGAGGAGTGTTATTCCAGACTCATTTATGATTCCATTATTATTTTGATGTGACTGTGATGTGATGGTGTTATCATTTAGCTAATAATTTTAATTGGTTGCATGTTAATTTAATTTAATAAAATTTGACAACTCACTTTTTAAATATTAGGTGGCTAGTAATTGTTTAAATAAATGTTTTTGACAGTGATGCTATGAACTGAACCAACTTGATATTTTGTATTAATTTGAATAAAGGAGTAGCTATCCGGTATTTAATTAGTCGGGGTGTCACAGGTGGTATCAGAGCATCGGGTTCTTGTGTCCTTAGGATCTGTACGTCTTGTTATGTTTCCGCGTAGCGTCCTTTGATATAGAGCCCTATATTTTAGGATTATTGTAATCTTTTGTTTATCTTAAGATCTTCAACTATTTTGAGATATTAACTGTGGACTTATAATACTTATCTCTCATTTTAGATGCCTCCACGACGTGCCCAGAAAGTTCCCAGGGGTTCCCATCTCGAGTCATAGCCTGGACCAGTTCAGGGTTCTATGAACGCTGCAGAAGTTGCTGCCATTGTAGCCCAGGCGATAAATGCTGCTTTAGCAGTTGTGCAGCAGGCTCCACATCAGGCACCTGTGGTTACCCTAGTCCAGGATCATGCATTCCTGTCTGCTTGGGAACTGGTCCGAGATGCCTTTCAGAAGGCGCACCCTTCGGATTTTACAGGTAGCTCCGACGTCGTTGTGTCCAGTCAGTAGAAGAAGGACATCCAAAGACACTTGAGGATGTACGAGCTTATCGATGTACAAAGGCAGATACTGGCTACTTTTAAGCTGGTAGGAGGTGCGTTGCAGTGGTGGGAGTCTATTACTACCGTAGAGGAGAGAGATGTTCTTACCATTCAGGAGTTTTGGGTGCGATTTGGCCGCAAGTATTTTCCTTCAGCAGTTCATACTGAGATGAGGAGGAATTTAATGAACCTCAAGAAGGAGAGGAGGATAGTGGCAGAGTATGAGACCGAGTTCATCGATCTTCTGAACATCGTTCCCGACGAGATCCCTACCGAAGATAAGAAGATCCAAAATTTTATGGATGGGTTGACCTGGAGGATTCGTCAACACTTGCTACGTAATCTCTTGTTGGCCACTTATTCTGATGCGGTTAACGCAGCATTGCTTCACTTCCAGGACCACCGCTTTCACTTGTTAGAGGGTAAGATAGCAGGAGAATCCATCCATCAGGGCAGGATAGGGGGAATGGTGCTAGTGGGGCACAATCAGCTTAGGGTTAGCACAAGCAGGGTGATCAGAGTTCTCAACAGGGACATTCTAAGAGATTTAGATCTAGAGGTTTCAGAAATGATCAGGGAGGTTTTCGACATGGCCACCAGGGCCAACACGGCCAGCAGCAGCAGTTTCAGTAGGGCCAGCATGGTCAGGGTAGGAATGGTAATGTCCATCAGGGCCGTGGGAAGCAGGGTCAGAAAGAGGGAAACTTTGTGGGGAAATATTTTATTTGTGGCAAGATTGGACACAAGTTCTAGGAGTGTCCTGAAAGGGGCAGGGACCCACAGCAGCAGAAGTAGGGTGATCGACATGATCCCTATAGACCTATATTTCCCGCTGCCCTCCCAGCACCACCGCAGATGCCAGCCTTACCACTCATCCTAGTAGTCCCAGTCCAAGAGGGATAGCTTCAGTACGGGCGAGTTTATCAGCTCCAGCAGGCCGCAGTCCCATAGGATCCACCCACTATTGAGGGTATGTTTTCTATCCAGGGGACTATGGGGCGTATTTTATTTGACACGGGAGCCACACACTGTTTCATTTCCACAAGATTTGCACACACTATAGGGTTGTTAAATACCGCAGAGAGCACTGCTACTTACGTAGATTCACCGTTGAGTAGGGGTTATGTGATTTTCCTAATATGTAGAGGTGTGGGTGTAGAGATCAGGAGGTTTAATTTACCTGCTGATATGTTAGTGTTAGATATGACCGAGTACGATGCAATTATTGGTATGGATTGGCTAGTTGCGTATCGAGCCATGATTGATTTTTTCAGTAAGAGTATTATTTTTGCCATACCCAAGCAGGAGATGTTCCTAGTGGCTATGCCTCATCCTGAGGGAGGATCATCCACTCACTTTTACTATATAGAGGAGGAGACCTCTAAGGAAGTGGTAATACCACTCGATTCGATTCCAGTTGTTAGAGAGTTCGCTGATGTATTCCAGGATCTTTCGGGATTGCCTCCCAGTAGAGAGATAGATTTTATTATTGATTTGATGCCGAGCACTCGGCCAATTGCCCGCGCACCTTACCGTATGGCTTCAGAAAAGATGAGGGAACTTCGGGTTCAGATAGAACAGCTGTTGGGTCAGGGGTTTATCCGTAGGAGTACTTCAGCGTGGGGTGCCCCTGTGGTGTTCGTGAAGAAGAGGGATGGATTTTTGAGGTTGTGTGTAGATTACCGGGAGTTTAATAAAGTCACAATACAAAACAAGTATCTGTTGCCCCGAATCGATGACCTATTTGACTAGTTGAGAGGAGCGTCCTTCTTCTCAAAGATTGACTTGAGATCGGGTTTCTATCAGCTGCGTATCAGGGAACATGACGTCTCGAAGACTGCCTTCTTGACCAGATATGGTTCCTACGACTTCCAAATTATGCCTTTTGGCCTAACCAATGCCCCAACCGTGTTTATGGACTTGACGAATAGGGTGTTCAGAGAGTTCCTAGACCAGTTCGTCATCGTCTTCATAGATGATATTCTGGTTTACTCCCAGATAGAGGAGGAGCATGCCGATCACTTGGGGTAGGTTTTGCATACGCTGCGTCAGAACGAGTTATATGCAAAATACGATAAGTGTGGGTTTTGGCTGAAGGAGGTTCATATTTTTGGGGCATATCATTTCAGACAGGGGGATATCTTTTGATCCGGGGAAGGTATCAGCGATAAGGGAGTGGGGACAGCCCATGACACCGATTGAGATACGTAGTTTCTTGGGCCTAGTAGGATACTACAGGAGGTTTATTCGAGGATTCTCAAAGATAGCGGGTCCTCTGACACATTTGGCTCGCAAGGGTGTGCCATTTATCTGGAGCGATACCTGTCAGTTAGCATTCGACGAGTTGAAAGACAAGTTGACCTCAGCACCAGTGTTAGCATTTCCCAGGCCAGGAATGGAATATTTAGTCTACACTGATGCGTCCTTAGAAGGACTTGGAGGTGTACTGCAGCAGGAGAGTCAGGCTATGGCTTATTCTTCCCGTAAGCTTAAGCCTCACGAGAAGAATTATCCCACCCATGACTTGGAGTTAGCAGCAGTCGTATTTTCTCTTAGGATTTCAAGACATTATCTCCTCGGGGACAAATTTTGTCTATTCACGGACCACAAGTCTCTACAGTACCTCTTCATGCAGAAGGAATTAAATATGCGTCAACGTAGGTGGCTTGAGTTCGTGAAGGATTATCAGTTCGATATCCAATACCACCCACGAAAGGCTAATGTGGTAGCAAACGCATTGAGCCATAGATTGGTAGGCGAGGTGGCCGAAGTGTGGAAAGAAAAGTGGAAGGAGTTGGGACACCAGGACGCAGTGACCCAATCATTCATGTCTGTGATGATCTTTACGCACCAAATTGTTATGAGAGTGATACAAGCCCAGGAAAAAGACTCTTTCTGTCAAGAGCAGATAATCCAATTACTAGTAGAGGGAGCCGAGTCCTATATCGTTAGTTCAGATGGGGGGTTACACTTCAATAGGAGACTAGTCGTTACTGAAGGGGAAGACTTGCGACACGAGGTAATGACAGAGTCGCACAGTTCGCGATACATCCTGGTGGGGATAAGATGTACTAGAATATGAGGCGACAATACTGGTGGGGCGGGATGATGAGAGACATTGCCGAGTTCATTTCTAAATGTGCCACTTGTCAACTGGTAAAAGTGGATCATTAGAGACCGATATGACTTCCATAACCATTAGAGGTTCCTATGTGGAAATGGGAGAGCATTTCCATGGACTTCATCACGGGGTTACCTACATCGCAGAGGGGTCGTGACTCCATATGGGTAATCGTGGATCAGTTGACCAAAGTTTCTCATTTTCTGTCGGCTCGAACAGACTACACTATGGGACAGTATGCCCAGATTTTCATAGTGGAGATAGTGAGACTCCACGAGGTGCCTCTCAACATCGTGTCTGACCGAGATAAGATATTTGTTTCATAATTTTAGGAGTGCTTCCAGGAAGCCATGGGTAGAGAGTTGCAGCTGAGTACAACATGTCACTAGCAGACAGATGAGCAGACCGAGCGGACGAATCAGATGTTGGAAGACATGTTGCGAATGTGCATCCTAGACTTTGGAGGTGGTTAGGAGCAGTAGGTGGAGTTTGCTTATAATAACTCCTATCAGTTCACGATTGGCATGGCTCCATTCGAAGCTTTATACGATAGACCTTATCATTCCGCAGCATGTTGGCTAGAGGTGGGGATAACAAGCTCCTTGGACCAGAGGTGATTCATGATTCTTCAACGAGGATAGAGATGATACGGAACCATATTCATGTAGCTCAGGACCGATAGAAGAGTTATACCGATGCCAACAGACTCTTCAGAGAATTCAAGGTGGGGGACCAGGTGCTACTCAGAGTGTCCCCTATGAAGGGGATTATGCATTTCGGGAAGAGGGGGAAATTGTCACCCAGATATGTGGGTCCATTTCCTATTATCGAGAGAATTGGGCTAGTTGCATATAGACTTGGGTTACTAGAACACCTGCATAGGATCCATAACGTGTTCCATATTTCCTCACTAAGGAGATATCTTAGGGATGATTTGGCCCATACCCACATTGCTTTAGAGGACATCGATATACAGCCAGATAGTTCCTATGAGAAAGGGCCAATTACTATTCTAGACCACAGCAAGAGGAAACTGAGCTCGAAGATAGTACTGTTAGTACGTGTTCAGTGGCGACATCATAATGCAGAGGAGTCTACCTGGGAGCTCGATGATGAGAAGTGCAAGCGTTATCTAGAGTTATTTTTTCCAGGTATATTTTATTTCTAAATTTTGGGACGAAATTATGTTATTAGGGGGGAAGTATTTAATACCCCAAAATTTTATTGATTTTATTTAATGGGATTAATTAGATTAAATGGGAATTAATTAGAAATTAATCCGAATTTAAATACTAGCGAGACGTGAGTTGGTATTTGATTATGATGATAATATTGAGTGTTATTGAGTATATATGGTAATATATGACTATGGAAATTATTAAAATTGTCGTGAGTCATAAATACGACAATTTGGAAAATTAAGTTTGGACGCGCGTGTCAGTCGCGTCAGAAATCAATTTAATTAGATTTAAAAAGTAAATTATAATTTTATCAACCGTATGGTCATACTGAGTGCGCCAATGTGTCCGTAGGGGTCGAGATAGTCAGAAAACACTAGTCGGGGTTTAGTTTGGGTCCCGGGGCATTTTTAGGCCAAATCGACAACCCGGGAGGGTATTTTGGCCATTTTAAAATTTAAGGAAATAAGACCCACGAATTTTAGGGTTTATTTATTTATTATTGGGAAGGACATTAGGGCCATTATTAGCCAAAAAAAAGAGTGGGTTACATGAGATAGAGGAGAAAGTTGCAAGAGGTTTCCAAACCTTAGCCACAACCCACCGCCACCACTTTCGACGGAATTATGACCGGAAAGAAGGGAAGAATCAGCCCTCGGACACCACCAATGAATCTGAACAACAATCTTAAGGCAAGTGATTTGATTCCATTAGTTTCAATGAATATTTCTTCCATCATTAGTGTAAAAATTGTTATTAACCTTGAAAGATGATGAAAATTCATGAAATTTGGCGGAGAACTCTAAATCTTGGATAAGAATTGTATGTAGATTAGTTGTGGACGAAATTTTGTAACCAAAACTTGACCCTTAATGGATTAAAGATGAATTCAAGAAGATAAATATCATGGTTCTTGAAGAAAATAGAAAACTAGGGTTTTTATGAAGATTTTATTCATATAAGGTTAATATCTGATGATTTAATGGTTTCGGAACGTTAAAAATATTATATTTAGGTTGTGCAATGATTCCATATCCTTAGTTTAGAATTTCATACCTTGTAATGGAGTTTTGGGACAAATCTGGGACTGAAAAACGAAGCAGTCTGTAGCCTCATCTAGTGCGACCGATCGATCGACATTCATAGGTCGATCGATCGACCACCATCTATCGATAGACATTCATAGGTCGATCGATCGACCTTCCCAGAAATTGTGATATTTTCCCTTATTAAATTTTATCAATTTTGACCCTAGAAAATTATTTGTGGGGACCTTATGAACACTTTTAGATTTAAGGAAGACCAGTAGGCGTGTATATGAGACCCGAATTATTATCAGAATTAAATTTGGGAGTTATGTTAGACTTAATAAGGTTCGACGAGTGGGGTACTATTAAAGACTGCGGTTAAATGAGTTAAATCTATATAGTTGGTAATATAAGGTTAGTGGAAGAAATATGGACCTTAAGAGTATTGGATTAAAGTGTGGGAATAATAGGAGACTTAGTAACCTTATGAGTTAGGTTTTAAGTACCTGAAACTACGAGATGAGATGTGTCGGTTGACTATATTATATAACTATCCGAAAGTATAAAAATATACTAATTGGATTAATGGTATAGGGATTGAGAACATACCTTTAATAATATAAAGTATTTAAGTTATGTGAATGCTCAGTAAATGGATTTATATATGTATGACATACCTACCACACTTGCTATCACGGGAGGTCAGCTTTCGGAACAGGGCCATCTAATCTTTGTGTGCCTACAGGGGGGATTTAGATTGGTACCTTAAGGACATAGGGATGTGAATGACTTATTTGTGAGTTGATAAGTCCGCTGACCATGGGAGCGTAGGTATGTGCGTGACCCACGGGTATGTGAACTATGTTCGTCTCCAATATGTGTGATTTTGCTTATTAAAACGATTCATGAGAGATTCGAAATACGTAGTCCTTATGTACATGTTGTATCAGGATTCGATAGTAGAGTATGTGTGCACCGCAGCTTAGCCTAGGGGTGCCCTAATTATATAATTAAGTTGAAATTTATATATTGGTGATGATAACAGACTCTTTGTTAATGTGGGTGAATATCCTTAATAATGTGTGTGAATATTTGCAACACTTTGAGTAAAGTAGAATTGAGAATTTCCTATATGATTTTATATAAATTAATTTGAGAGATGAAAAGGTAGATTCACATAAGTTAGATTGGAATGTCTTGAACAAACCCCTATATTATCACATAAGGATGGGTTTCAGTATAGACTAGTTAGTTAGCGGCATAATTAGGATGGGTTATGGATATACGTTAAGCGTGCACATTAGTTGAGAGGTGAGAAACTCATGTGAGAGCACGAAACTAACATGTACTTAATATTCATTGTTTAATGTAATTAAGAACTTGCTATATTTTAAACTATTTTCACATCGGGCTCTGACCCGTTTTCTTTCAAATCTTATTTCTTGAAAAACCTTTTAGGTGCCCAGCGAAAGGGACACCAAGCTTAGGAGTTCCATTTCAGTGACAAGCTGTAGCTGCTGTAGAAGTTACAGGATCTTGATGATAGACGCCTCCACATTCTATATTGATTCCATTTCAGACTTATTCAGTTGTTAGGGCATGTTGCCCCTTTTCTTTTATAGATAGTTTTATCATACTCAATTTCATTGCAGTTTTGGAGTTAATTCATTTATTATTCAGACGTTGTATTTAGTTTTATTCAGTATTTGGGATTATTTCGAGGAGTGTTATTCCAGACTCAATTATGATTCCATTATTATTTTGATGTGACTGTGATGTGATGGTGTTATCATTTAGCTAATAATTTTAATTGGTTGCATGTTAATTTAATTTAATAAAATTTAACAACTCACTTTTTAAATATTAGGTGGCTAGTAATTGTTTAAATAAATGTTTTCGACAATGATGCTATGAACTGAACCAACTTGACATTTTGTATTAGTTTGAATAAAGGAGTAGCTACCCGGTATTTAATTAGTCAGGGTGTCATAGTAATCCCAAATCAAGGTACGGGAGGTGGATAAGGGTAACGCTAAGGTCATATGGGATAAACAACAAAGATGGCATATGATCATTTCCTAAAGTTTCATGTGATTCTCGGGACTCAACACCATTGAAAAGCATGGTCAAGCGTCCCTTTCAAGATGAAATCAATTAACATGCAATCAATGAAAAAAAATGATATTGACAACAAGATCATTTTTCAACAAAGAGATAGAGTATATGTATACGCTCACAAATGACGATAAGTTTCGAATCTCACTTTTGTAAGGTATATAATGAGCCTTATGATTACGAATTTGAAACGCTTTAAACCAAATCATAAATAATTATTTGTGTATGTGCTCAAAGCTTTGCATTTTAATTTCATGAGGCTATTCACAATGCAAACAATAACAGTCTAAAGGCTAATAAATTAACAAATCAAAGCATGCTTCATAGCTATACAATAAGGTAGGCCGATCAAATAAGTAATCATAGGAGATATGGGAGAGAAAAAGAAGATTTTTTTCAATAAATAAATAAATACTAACATGATAACCAGTAATAGAAATATAATCCATACCCCCTAACTTGCATGAAACATTATCCCCAATGTTAGTTGGGATAAAAAGGTAAAGGGGTTAAAAAAGAATCACTCCGTAAGGAGTAACTCGAGAAACGCGCAACGGCATTCCTGTTACATGTTAGTACCAAAAACAACAATATATACATAAGAGAGATATATACAAGTGCAAATGAGAAAATGAAACTTAGTAATTTCATTAATAATATTGAGAGCATACATGTGGATTAAAAAAAATGAGAAAATATAATAATGAATTTTCTCAACCACAAAATATACAACTAAAATTCTTCAAACCCCAAACCAAAATAAAACATCCCAAATAACTTCAAAAACTAGATTTCAACATGTATTAAGTAACAGCAGGAGAAATATAAAAATCACCCCCTAAGGGAAGTCCTGACGATGGCTAGAAGACTCGGGCGCGGAGGGATCACGCAGGGGATATGGATCGTACAAGTAAGGAGGCACATCAGCCTTGCCCCTGTGCAAATGAGCAAACAGGTCCATTTGTGCCCTCACCAACATCGAAAAATCACACTCGTAAGTGCCACAAAAGTCAGCAAAGCTCCTTTGAGAAGCATACCGATATACAGTAAAATCTTCCTACAATGAGTCTATCTTAGAGTCAACTCTCTCATCGGGCCCATCGGGTGTGGAACATGGGTCGGGCCCTACGGAAGATCCAACATTAGAGCATCAAAGTCAAATGGGATCCCAACCGCTGCATGGTACAACATAATTTGCTTCTTCCTATGCGAATAAGCCTTGCCCAAGCATTTCTCCATGGCATCATCATCAAGAAATGAAGGCATCCTCGGGATTTTATTGGAATCCATATCCTCGCATTGCGCATCACGACATATCCTTAAAACTAGCCGAACATACGTGAGAGTGGCGGTGCCCTTGTCATCATTAGCGGTGGCCAACATCCTCTGGAGAACTAAGGCAGGGAGACTAATAATGGAATTGACATCCAAAAGGTGGTACAGGAAGTGGGCCTAGGGCAAGCGAAGCATAGATTTCGTTTGAGTTGGAATAATGGAGTTGATGGCTACCAGGTGAATTAAACGGTGAGAGTCGGGCATTAGCTTGGTCGGGAAAGAGTCTCCCGTCCAAACGTGACCTGGCGCTAGACGGGCGATAAGGACATCATTAGGAATTGTAGCAAGAGGGTCGCTTGAAGGATAACCATACTCCTCCGGGTTGTCGGCATCTCCCAATAATCGAGACAAAATAGCCTTAGAAATTTGCAATATCCTACCCCTAATAAAAGCTTAATAAATTCCAGCCCCAATTGGGACGAGGGATCCATAAAACCTTCTAACATGTTCTTCATTAACGTTACCCCCCTCGGCTAGGTGAGTCTCCCAATGAAATTTTTGGAAATGTCTCCTAACCTTGTTAGGAAAATCATTGAGCTTCCTTGGGCGCTCAATAGAAATGGCCCTATTCGATGGAAAATTCTCCCTAAACCAATCTCGCTCCTCATTGGATCAGGAGGATTCAAAACTATTTTGTGCAGTCACAGCATTAGATGTGGGTTTTTGAGCCATATCGAACCTACAAAAGAAATCAATTCAATACACACACAATTATTGTAATGCATAAAATCAATTTTAAGCATGAAATAGGATCGAGAAGGAACCAAGGGGTGCATGTCGAAAGAAAATTGGTTGATACGTGTAACCGACATGCACTCCTCTCAAACACGGGATAACTAATGTGAATGTTTGATAAAGAGAGCAAAAATGGGATAATTAGGCTCAACCTGCCCACTGGGGCATTTTATCAAACATTTGGTGTGCACTGTCAGCAAACTAGGGAGAATAATGTCTATGATTCATTGAAAAACCCCAACAAAAACACTTAATCAACAAAACATTAATAAAAAGTTGTACTTATTGGATATTTTCAAAATTCAGTGGAAATAAATTGGCATTTTAATGAATCACAAGAAAAATAAGCAAATATAATGGATATCCCCTAGTTTGAACATAAAGCATACAAATTTCATCTTGAAATCACATTAGAAATGGAGCTTGCAATGTTACCTTAAATGAGTATGCTGGGGGTTAAAGAGAAAATGAGTAGGGAGGAGTGGGGGAAAATGAGAGGAAACATGGGGCTTATAAGGGAGAGGGAATGAATAGAGTAAAAAGAGGTGAAATGAATTGAGGCAGACTATGAAAGGCTGGGAACCCGAATTGATTCGCAGGTGTGAGAATCGATTCACAAGGTTAAAATTTGAAAGGCTGTCTGGCATCGAATCAATTCGTAAGTGTACGAATCGATTCAAAATGATTCTACATTTTTACTGTAGACACCCGAATCGATTCGCAAGTGTTCGAATCGATTCACTGAATAGTGAAATTAGCTAATGGAAGGTACATAATCGATTCGCAGGTGTGCGAATCGATTCACAAATGGGGACCTGACACTTTTCCAACCATCGAATCTATTCGCAAGTGTGCGAATCGATTCGCAAATTGAGTTCCAAACTCTCTGCATATATGTTCACAATTTCCCATTGGATTCAAAAATTGGGCTGCTATTTTTTGGCTTTATTGGACCTAAATGATATAACTAAGATATTTAACTAGTTCGGGACAAAAAAAAAATTTAATCCCACGCATACTGGGGGTTGTTCGGCAAAAAAATATGATTCCGAGAATTCTAACCAACCCTGTTCACGGGTTTGCTTTGCATGATGTCGGGCGATAAATCCGTGGATATCACTAGGAAGTAATTATCTAGACAAACTCCTATTTTTCCAATCTCTTCGGTCTCGTTCCATTTGAAATTTAACATTTTCACAATTCTATCTGGTTCGAGATCCGATGATATGATGCTAACTAAAAATGCACTACCCTGGCCGTCAGAGCCGTGTTCGATTTTGGAAATCGAATTGAAATTGGAAAGTGGGGACCATGGATTTTAAAGAAAAGGCTCGAAAATTTAGTGTAAATTTGGATAGCTACAATCTCAACCACATTTTCCTCTAGACAATGATTTTCGCACGAAATCGACGGCTCTAAATAAATGGTAGATTCGAATATTTTTGAGTCGTCAATAGGGGTGAAGTCGTTCTTCATGAAATCCTCCCCTGATTTTATGTTTTAACCTCCTTCGGCCTCTCCAAGCATGTCGAAACAGACGTCCAACACACTCCACTCAATTGCATCGCTCGCAATTCGACCACCTTCCTCGATTATCTCATCTACGAAATTCGCTTTCTTAATAAATTCACCCTCGTCTAAAATAGATCTAACCAACCTAACTTCATTATCAATCGGAGAATAATTATTCTCCATTCTAACCGGGCTTACTAAATATGATTCCAAAAGGTCCTCACAACATATATCATCGAAATGCTCCTGAACCACCCCCTGTATAAGGTTAACTTCTCCCGATTTCTTCGCAACATTAAAAATGTTAAGTTTGGTTGTCATGTTACAAAAGGTCAAACTCATTTTACAGTTCCTAGCATTAATAAGGGCGTTGGACATTGCTAGGAAAGGTCGACCTAAGATGATAGGTGTGGTGTTGGTACTATGAGCAACCATATGAGTATATAAGACAACAAAGTCCATTGGAAAGTAGAATCTGTCAACTTGGATTATGACATCTTCTACCACTCCTCTCGAAACCTTAACAGAGCGATTCGCAAATTGGAGAGTTATCTTGGTGGGTTTGAGATCTTCGAGGCCGAGTTTTTCATTCACGTGGTATGGTAGTAAGTTCACACTCGCGCCTAGATCAAGCAAAGCTTGATCGATCTTGAAGTTCCCAATAACACAAGATATGGTAGGCCTACCAGGATCTTTATACTTAGGAGGTAGCTCGGACTGAAATATCAAGCTAATGTTATGGGCCAAAAAGTCCTTCTTCCTCACAAATAATTTTCGCTTAACAGTAAGCAAGTCCTTTAAGAACTTAGCATAAGCGGGAACTTGACGGATAGCATCCAAAAGGGGTATGTTAATTTTCACTTGTTAAAACATCTCTAATATGTCGTCATTATTAACATTTCCTTTTAGAGGAATGTGCATTTGGGGGTACGACACTGCAAACGGGCACCTCGTAATCACTTTCGGTACTACATGAAGGTCTTTCTCTCTCTCTCTTTCGAGGAAGCGTATTCGACCTCTATTGGGTTGAGCGAGACTTCATTTATGGAAGGGAGAGGAGTACGGATAGACTTATCAATGGTTTTCTCCCTCCTTATAACAGTAGTGGCATATGCTTGCTCGGGAGGGGGAATTGAAGTGTCGGTGTTCACAGAATTTTGCCCCGTGGGCCTTTGGGGTTGAGAAGGGAACTTTACCTTCTCTTGGAAACTCAATGATGAGGCCAAATTTGAAATTTCTTTCTCAATCCTCGCATTTATGGGTGTTGAGAAGTTATAAAAGATTGAATATCTTCTTTGAGACTCCTCTTGTTAGGGTGTGCATATGGGAGTATAGGAGGAGGACCTTGCATTTGCGCTTGGGGAGGAGGAAGTTAATTATAAGGTTGTTGGTAATTTTGAGGCAGAGGTGGAATTTGAGCATGTTGCGATTTCCCGTAAGAGAAACCATAGTGGTTTCTCTACGATGGATTGCACCCTTCTCCAAGAGGAGTCATAAACTGCTTCTTGTACATAGCCATAACATTTGCTTGATCATGAAAGATCACTTTGTTGTAATACCCCGTATATTCGAAGATTTAAATAATGATGTGATTTATTATTATTGTGGGATTAATTAAATTAAAAAGTGAGAATTAATTATTAATCCGGATTAAATTTGAATATTTACTAGCATGACGAGAAGTTAGTAATTATTAATATTAATGTGAGAATAAGTAATAAGGAATGACGATTTTATATAACTTGTCGTGAGAGAGAAATATGATAGTTTGGTATATTAAGTCGGGACACGCGTGTGAGTCGTGTCAGAACTAATTAAGTGGAATAAAAAGGTAAATTATTTTAAGTAATTCATATGATCTTTTCGACTGTGTCGTTGAGTCTGGAGGGGTTGAGATAGTCAGAAAACTCTACCCGGGTATTTTATTTGGACTCCGGGATATTTTTAGGCTAAGCCGGCACCCGGTAGGGGTAGTTTTATAATTTGGATTTTTGGAGGAATTAAATGGACGAAAATTGGAGAAATAATATATCATCTAATTGGGGACAATTAGGGTTAGGTTACACCAAAATAAAGAGAGAGCCACAGTGGGTGAGGGAGAGAAAATTCCAAAGGAGGAGAAGCTATGTTCACCACCTTGCATAACCACCACCACCATCGTGTAGATCGGAATGCGAGGAACGCATCCATACCAACAACACCAATGGATCAGACCTTCGAAATCGAGGCAAGTGTTTATTTCTTGCTTTCTTTAGCGATAATTATATTTATGTTAGTCTAGGCTAATAAACCTTTGTTATGAAAGTTAATTTGGGTGAAATTGGAGAACTATATCATAAACTAGGGCTGATTGGATGAGAATTTGAATACCATATGTAGATAGGATGATGCCTACGAAATTAGAGTGATTTCTATGAACCAATCTGGGGTTAATTTAGAAATTAGGCAGATTAATTTAAGAACTAGGGTTCTTGATATTAAAATTGGGGATTTCGAATTTTATGGATGATTGGTGACGATTTAATGATGTTAGATTATGGGAAATCTCACATACATGTTAGAATAATATTTGGTATTGATTGTTGGAAGTTTGGGCTTAATCTTTAGAGGTTTTAGGGTTGAAAAGTGGTGAAAAACGAGGTTGTCTAAGGTTGAAGACGAAACAGCCCAGACCACGAGATCTCGCTCGAAGTCGTTCGAGTGAGATTGGTTATCGCGCAAAGTCGTTCGAACGACACGTGGAAGTCGTTCGAGCGAGATCCATTCTGGTTCGAGCGAGATTTCTAATTTTCAGATAATTTCCTATTTTGCCCCTATTTGCATAAATAGTTAACACTAAGAAGCCTTATTATGTAAATGACTACCATTTGGTAGCGAGATTTTTGTGCCACCTGCGGGGAGGAGCAAGTGTGGACACTAAGAGAAATTTCTATATGGTATTATGTAACGATTCATGCTCCTTTAAGCGTTATGATAGTAGAGCATATTATGATTATATTGTACGGTTACACGTTACCGAGGGTTTGAACGTTAGTAAATTGTGTGATAAGACTATAGTACTAAAAAAAATATTAATATTAAATATATGGTTTTAGCGAGGCATCACCCGAAAGACGGATGAGCCTGCATATGAGTTGTATTGTATTGTTGACTTCAGCGAGTAGGTTGTCTTACTATGTTGATCCCAGTGAGTAGGGATGTTCTACTGATGTGATTCAAGGTATATTGACTTATTATAGAGAGGAGATATATAGCTCCTTAATTATCTAGCGCTAATAACTTGTGATCGAGAGGGAGCCGCATTGTATGCCGTATTTGGTGACATGAAAGTAGACGAGTAGACTTTTACGTTCGTAGATGGGAATTCAGGGATATATGTTATGGAGTAAGGACTTAACAGATCTCGACAACCAACAAACCTAGGTAGTAGTGTATCGGGGGCTTCCTTGTTTGGATTTCGCTTTGCGAGACATCCCACCCATGAAACTTAGCGAACGTTGGAAGTTGGGAGAAGTTTACCTTTATTACATGGATTTAGTATTGTAATGATTACCCGTATACGTAGTTATAAATGTGAGAGAATGGTTATATTACAAATTAAGAACGATGGAGCCGCATAAGAATAATGTGATAATGTTACCAATCGTTGACACCACGAGCAGACCAGTGGGATAACCTAAGATATGATTAAGTGGAAAAGGTAGGGTGACTGAGTAGGGCCTTACCATAAAGTCATGCCAAGTATGTGGGGCATAATTTGTTATTTATATAACACGTCTAGTATGGTGGTGCTGCAAAGCACAAAACATAGGGGGTATGGGCGCCCTAGATAGTTGAATTATAGTATTTTTCCATAATTGAGAATTATGGCACAATGCGTATTTTAGAGGTAACAGAATGTAGACGTTTTGATTTCAGTACTTAGCTGTTTGATGGTGTAGGTCAGTTAGGACCATTAATTCCCAAATTTTCCACGAGGATGGTATAGGAAGAATTCCATAAAGTTTAACTCGAGAAGGTTGAAATTTACTTGATAGGACATGGGGAGAACATGTTTTACGAGAATCTGAAGCTTAAAGAGAGGGGGAAGGACTTGCGACATGCAATCATGACACTGTCACCTGAGCCATAGATGTGGATATGGTTGTAAGATAGGTAAAATGTGTAATGATATAAAGCCTTAGTAGTGATGGCATAAGCAAAACAAGACATTTCTGAGCTCCAATTGGAAGTGGACCATCAGGAAATAATAGAGTTCCTTCAGCATTAGGAATCCCTTGGTAGTAATGGAAGAGTGAATCCCTAAACCATTACAGAGTTAATTACTTCGCAATGGGATTACGACCATATGTGGGTGAAAGTGGGTTGGGTAATTAAAGTAGCTCACGTTATGCCAAGTTAGGACAAATCATAACGTGTAACAGTAAACCCCAACCATTATTCCTCAAATAGTAAGGTTATATGGGGTACAAATAGATTTTTTATCCGAAAGAGTCAGGGGAGTCATGACTCGACTATTGGGAAGAGTTTCCGAGAGGCCATGAATATCGAGATGCGAATGTATCCGACCTAACGCACTCGCAGGCGAACGGGCAAACTGAGAGTTCTAGTTACACATTGCGAGGAATGTTGTATTTCCAATTATGGGAAGGTTTAGTGTAATATCTTCCACCGGAGGAGTTAGTGTAAGACTACTCCCCTCAGCTCATTATCGATAGGATTCCATTTGAGGCTTTATATATCAATCCTTGTCATCCTTGTGCTTATTGGATAGAGGGGAGGACAATAATCTACTAGGTCCAGAGGAAATTTAGGGTCGTTAACTAGGATGGAAATGATTGGGAGTTGCATTATTGCATGTTGGAATGAGGGAATTGGTACCGAGTGATGGCGGATCTTTTCCTATTATTGTTAAGTTTGAGCCGGTAGCGTACATGCTTGGATTCCATAGTCCCTTGCGGAGGCAGTATGGCAAAAATGTGTTAATATTTATAGTATATATTGGGTGTAAAGTATATACCGTACAAGTAAGAATAAACTACTGATGAAACATAGTAGTAAGACAAATTTTTATATATCTAAATATCAATTAACCTACTAGTGCGAGTAGTAGGAGGCTAGATAGTAACTATCTAAAAGTTAAGTGGTGAAACTTAAATGGTAAGGCTTGGAGAGTAAATTATAACATCAGTGAGGTGTTTATTATTAAGGGTATTCGGTAATGTACTATATGGGCGGTACTGCGTAGATTACATGAGATGTGAGCTTAATACCCGGAGTTGTCCTTACCAAAAATGCCTTATTCTTTGAATTTCGGGACGAAATTCCGTTATTAGGGGGGAAGTATGTAATACCCCATATTTTTGAAGATTTAAATAATTATGTGATTTATTATTATTGTGGGATTAATTAAATTAAAATGTGAGGATTAATTATTAATTCGGATAAAATTTGAATATTTACTAGCGTGACGAGAATTTAGTAATTATTAATATTACTGTGAGAATAAGTAATATAGAATGACGATTTTATATAACTTATCGTGAGAGAGAAATACGACAGTTTGGTATATTAAGTCGGAACACGCGTGTGAGTCGTGTCAGGACTAATAAAGTGGAATAAAAAGGTAAATTATTTTAAGTAACTCGTATGATCTTTTCGAGTGCACCGTTAAGTACGGAGGGGTCAAGATAGTCAGAAAACTCTACCCGGGTATTTTATTTGGACTCCGGGATACTTTTAGGCCAAGTCGGCACCCGGTAGGGGTAGTTTTGTAATTTAGATTTTTGGAGGAATTAAATGGACAAAAATTGGAGAAATAATATATCATCTAATTGGGGACTATTAGGGTTAGGTTACACCAAAATCAAGAGAGAGCCACAGTGGGTGAGGGAGAGAAAATTCCAAAAGAGGATAAGTTATGTTCACCACCTTGCATAACCACCACCACCATCGTGTAGATCGGAATGCGAGGAACGAATCCATACAAACAACACCAATGAATCAGACATTTAAAATCGTGGTAAGTGTTTATTTCTTGCTTTCTTTAGTGATAATTATGTTCATGTTAGTCTAGGTTAATAAACTTTTGTTATGAAAGTTAATTTGGGTGAAATTGGAGAACTGTATCATAAACTAGAGCTGCTTTTATGAGAATTTGAATACCATATGTAGATAGGATGATGCCTACGAAATTAGAGTGATTTCTATAAACCAATCTGGGCTTAATTAAGAAATTAGGCATATTAATTTAAGAACTAGGGTTTGACAATAAACTTGGGGATTTTAAAATTTATAGATGATTGGTGACGATTTAATGATGTTAAATTATGGGAAATATCACATACATGTTAGAATAATATTTGGTATTGATTGTTGGAAGTTTGGGCTTAATCTTTAGAGGTTTTAGGGTTGAAAAGTGGTGAAAAACAAGGTTGTCTAAGGTTGAAGACAAAACAGCCCAGGTCGAGAGATCTCGCTCGAAGTCATTCGAGCAAGATTGGTTGTCGCGCGAAGTCGTTCAAACGACACGTGGAAGTCGTTCGAGCGAGATTCATTCTAGTTCGAGCGAGATTTCTAATTTTAAGAGAATTTCCTATTTTGTCCCTATTTGCGTAAACGGTCAATTTGAGTGAGAAAAATTAGTGTTCGTTGAACCCAAAATAGTGCAGAATTATTGGGAGTTGTTTAGGTGTAATGATTCAAATATTTGGAACGGTGAATTTACCTTGAAGATTGCGAGAGAGAGATAATCGTAATTATAATTGCGTCGAGAGTGTTAAGTCATAGATACTTACGATATTATTTCTAACGATATGGAACTTATAAGAATAAAAATTAGTGGTTACTTTTGGGACTTCTTATGATTATGTATTAAGGATTTTTGGGTGACATATTGTCCTCATATATATTACGAGAGGTGGAATATCGTGATTTAAAAATACATTGATAGTATTTAGTGATGGTAATACTACGTATGGAGTATTACATTTGGTTGTGCGTATACCGTTTGATTTGATGGGTTGTGTGTATACCTATATTTGATATTATGTGTATGACATACCTAGTTGCTTGCTATCGCGGGGGGTTATGTAGAGACAGTCTTATCCTGAGTGACCTTCGGGGGGATATTTGACTTGTATCTCAGAACATAGGACTGTGAAGACTTATTTGTGAGTTGTTTTAAGTCGCTGACTATGGGAGCGTAGGTATATGCGTGACCCATAGGTATGTGAAATATATTCGCCGCCAAAACGTGTGATTTTTTTATACTGTCCGTGGGAGATTTCCGAACCGATAGTCCTTGTTTGAGTACGAGATATACCTGGACATGATAGCAGAGTATGCAATGCACTACAAGTATATCCTTAGGGTGTTGTGTTAGTATATATATAATAGTGGTGGATATTTATATATACTTGTGTTATACTTACAATGTGATAATTGTAGGCTATTAAGATTGAGCTAATACATATATAATAGTGAAAGATATATATGTATCCTTTTGAGTATACATAAAATGAGATAATATCAGATTATTAAGATAGTGAAATCTTCAGTAATGTAAATAGTAAATACTTGAATTTAGTGTGATGACACTTATTTAAAATGATAAATGTCGAGCTCAAATACGGGATACTACTACGAGGGGAAACTAGTAAGATAAGACTTTTCCTAGTTAAGAGTGTGTTAGGTGGATAGGTTGGATTAGATGTATGTTAGGCGTGCACACTAGTCGTGAGGTGAGAATCTCATGTGAGAGTTCAAACTAACATGCATATAATACTTGCTTTAATGATGTTTTAAATACTTGCTAATAAATCTTTTTAAACATCGGGCTCTGACCCGTCTCTTGCATTTTTCTCTCTTTTGCTATATATATATGTATTAGTACAGGTGCCCAGCCACAGGGACACTGGTTATAGATACTTGGATGGTTTATCGAGCTGCAGTTGTTGTGGAAGTTGTGGGTCATTGAGATTAGACGATTCTCTCAGTTCATTCAGTTCCTTGTTCAAATATCTCAGTTCGGGCATGTGTAGCCCATTATCATTAGTGGAGTTGTACTCAGTTTCCTTTGTAGTTCTTTTCAGTTGGATTGAGTATTTACTATGGTTTGGTTTGTGACTTTGAACTGGACGTTTTTATCCAGTCTTAATTATTCAGTAATTGATTCAGTCAGCATTAAATTCTTGTGTATGGTGTTATAATTACATGTTCAAAAATTTATTAAATCAACTGGTTTCAAGTTTAATTGGATAATGTTTTGACACTAGCTTAATTAAATGTTAGGCAATTAATTGGATTTAGGTTTTCGACAGTTATGCTAATAATGAACCAACCGAATATTCTGTTATAAATTTTATAAAGGACGGACCACCCGATATTTTATTGGGCAGGGTGTCACACTTGTAAGCGAGGATTGTAGGACAATCCTTCATTGGATGATCTTCCACTTTGCATATGGCACACGACTCTTTTATGTGGGATGGAGAAGGATTAGCGGGTTCCCGATTCCTTTTATTCATAGCTTCGATGCGCTTGGAAAGTTGAGCTACTCTCAAGGACATATCATCCCCATCGTCAAGGTGATATACTCCATGGCTTAAGGCGGACGGAGAGTATGAATGAGAATTTTCCTTGCTAGGGTCCAAGGTGTCCCAAGCTTGGGTCGTCTTGACACAATATTTGAAGTGTGCCCACGCGTCATCCGGGTTAAGTCCAAAGAACTCCCCAGAGCACATCATCTCCACCATTTGCTTAGCATTTAAGGTAAGCCCATTATGGACAAAGGAGATTAATCTCCATTTCTCAAAGCCGTAATGATGGCACTTATTGAGTTGCTCGTTAAATCTCTCCCAACATCGCTCGAAGGTCTCGCCCTTGCTTTGAGCGAAGGTTTTAATTTAACCTTTTAAAGCATTGGTGTGATGCATTGGGAAAACTTTCTTTAAAATTGTTCTTGCATATTGTGCCAACTACCTATTGAATTAGGATCCAAGGACCAAAGCCAAGTTTCGGCTTTGTTCTTTAAGGAAAACGGGAAGAGTTTGAGATGGGTTATGTTAAGAGGATAGTTTTGATCGCTAAATGTATCACAAACCTCCTCAAACTCACAAACATGCAAATAAGGTTGCTCACTTTACATTCCATTGAAAGTTGGAAAAAGTTGGATCATTCCGTTACAGAAATGGAATTGAGCATCATTATAAGTAAAGATGATACATGAAGGAGAGGTGGTCCTCTCCGGTTGCAAGTAGTCTCTTATGGGTCGATAGGTAGGCTCTTCCTCCCTTTGAGTATCGTGCTCACTTACATTGTTGACCATAGTCATGGGTTCGGAGTAGGCTCCGGTATAAGCAGAGATTGAATTGGAAGGAGCTGGAGATGGTCTCTAATAATCTGAACGTTCATTAAATGACGGGGATTCTAAGATAGGATTTAGATTGCTACCACTTGCATCTTGCATTTATGGGATTGAGATTGGTTTTTGGAAACCGTGTTGTCACGGTGACCACAGGGAATGTATGAGTGTAAAGAAAAATTATAAACCCTAAAATTATTGCCAATCCCCGGCAACGGCGCCAAAAACTTGGTTGCCTTTAAAGAGTGTATATGATTCAAGTGCAAATCAATCGCAATAAGTAGTAACCGGGCAAGACCGAGATCGTATTACTTAGGGATTGAACACTCCTAGAAAAATAAGATTAGTCTAAAAGAGATTCTCTAAACGTCACAAAGGGAAAGTGTAAAAGATGATTTAACTGTTTGAAAATGTGATTTTGATTAAACTCTAAACTACCATGCGTAGTACTTAACAATTAAAAAGTTACTTACAAAGATTAAATAGATTCGAACTAAGTTAAGATTAGGTTCCAGATAATAAGGGATTGAGGATCATTCTCCCACCTTGGATTCGCTAATAAAGATAATAGGTATTGATTCAAATTAATTCTAATCGATCATAACTAATTAGATCCGAACATCAACCATGTAATGACAAAACTCATTGATGGAGGATTAGGGTTAATTAGTTATTGCTAAAATGGGTTGGGGTTATAGTAAAGCATCAAAGAGTACCCCTTGCATAACAAGGAGAGTTAAGAAACAACTACACCAAAAACAGGAAACTGGCACGGTTTAAAACCGTGCCAGAAGCAATCTGGCACGGTTTTAAACCGTGCCAGAATCAGGCGTGCCAGATTTTTTAGCACGGTTTAAAACCATGCCAGATTTTCCAAACTGGCACGCTTTTAAACTGTGCCAGTTTTTTAATCTGACACGCTTTTGGCACGCTTTTAAACCATGCCATATGTTAAATTTGGCACGCTTTTGGCACACGCCAAAACCGTGCCAAAATATCTATTTTCTCGCACGCTTTTGGCACGGTTATAAAGCGTGCCAGATTGTTTTATAAGCGTTCTCATTTTTTTGCATTGGCACGGTTTTGGCACGGTTTAAAACCGTGCCACATTTTTCAGTTGATTAAAAAAAAATAATAATAAGAACCAAATCTGAAAAATCTGAAATTCCAAATTCGGTAGGAAAAGTATTTATTATTTGCAAAAACAAAATCAAGAAAATTCACAAATTATGAATATCGCAGGTTGTTGATAAACTGATGTGCATACAAACTTCAAAAAATTACAAGAGATAATACCAATATAAAGAAACACATGACCATAAAAGTCAACAATAACTTCAAAAAATTACAAGAGTTAACAGTTCCCATATCAAAAAAAAATTGGGCAGAGTTTCCTCTATTTTTTTAGCATTCCAAAACCTGCTAACATAAAATCTGCCCATATAAAGCCCGCACGGCCATAAAAGTCAACAATAAAACTACTATAGCCAGCACGACCATAAAAATAAACCATAAAACTACTGAAGCCTCCTCGGCCATAACACAAAAAATAGAATCCTGAATATTAACGACACTAAATACACAATCCACCTGTTGTAAAGCATTGACTTCTTCGTGCGTTCCAAGTGGATAAAAGCTAACGATTGAATGTAATCCTACAAAAAAAATAAGACACAAAAAAGATACAACATTAGTAACCAAGTCATTTTTAAAAAAATCATATTCAAGCAAAAAAAATTGCATATACAAGAAGACAAATTGCATATACGACTACGCGGTCAGTTCCTACAAGTTACATTGGTCCCGTGCGAGGTGTTCATGCCTCCTACGGGTCGTTTGGGGGCTGGTTTGGGTTTTCACGATTTAACGACTTGTTTTTAAGTTTAAATGTTGATTTTTACAAATTATCATCATACTCTCAAACCGGGAGACCCGGGACTACGCAGTCAGTTCCTACAAGTTACATTGGTCCCGTGCGAGGTGTTCGTGCCTCCCACGGGGTCGTTTGGGGGCTTGTTTGGATTTTCACCCATTAACGTCCTCTTTTCAAGTCTAAGTGTCATTTTTGCAAATTATCGTCATACTCTCTAACCGGGAGACTCGGTACTACGCGGTCAGTTCGTACAAGTTACAATGGTCCTGTGTGAGGTGTTTGTTCCTCCCACGGGGTCGTTTGGAACTGATTTGGATTTTCATCCTCTAACGGCCGGTTTTCAAGTCTAAGTGTGATTTTTGTAAATTATCGTCATACTCTCAAACCGGGAGACCCGGGACGACGCGGACAGTTCCTACAAGTTACATTGGTCCCGTGCGAGGTGTTCGTGCCTCCTACGGCTGGTTTGGGTTTTCACCCTTTAATGACCTGTTTTCAAGTCTAAGTGTGATTTTTGCAAATTATCGGCATACTCTCTAACCGGGAGACCCGGGATAACGCGGTCAGTTACTACAAGTTACATTGGTCCCGTGCGAGGTGTTCGTGTCTCCTACGGGGTCGTTTATGGGCTGGTTATGGTTTGCACCCTTTAACGGCTTGTTCTCATGAAAGTGTAATTTTTGCAAATTATTGTCATACACTCAAACGGGGAGACCCGGGACGACGCGGTCAGTTCCTACAAGTTACATTGGTCCCGTGCGAGGTGTTCGTGCCTCCTACGGGGTCGTTTAGGCGTTGTTTGGGTTTCCACCCTTTAACGGCCTGTTTTCAAGTCTAAGTGTTATTTTTGCAAATTATCATCATACTCTCAAACGGGGAGACCCGGGACGACGCGGTCAGTTCCTACAAGTTACATTGGTCCCGTGCGAGGTGTTCGTGCCTCCTACGGCTGGTTTGGGTTTTCACCCTTTAACGGCCTGTTTTCAAGTCTAAGTGTGATTTTTGCAAATTATCGTCATACTCTCTAACCGGGAGACCCAAAACTATGCGATCATTTCCTACAAGTTACAATGGTCCCGTGCGAGGTGTTTGTGCCTCCTACGGGGTCGTTTGAGGGCTGGTTTGGGTTTTCACCCTTTAACGGCCTGTTTTCAAGTCTAAGTGTTATTTTTGCCAATTATCGTCATAATCTCAAACCGGGAGACCCGGGACTACGCGGTCAGTTCCTACAAGTTACATTGGTCCCGTGCGAGGTGTTCGTGCCTCCTACGGGGTCGTTTGGGGGCTGGTTTGGATTTTCACCCTTTAACGGCCTGTTTTCAAGTCTAAGTGTGATTTTTTCAAATTATTGTCATACTCTCAAATCGAGAGATGCGAGACAATGCGGTCAGTTCCTACAAGTTACATTGGTCCCGTGCGAGGTATTCGTGCCTCCTACGGGGTCGTTTGGGGGCTGGTTTGGGTTTTCACCCTTTAACGGCCTGTTTTCAAGTCTAAGTGTGGTTTTTGCAAATTATCGTTATACTCTCAAACGGGGAGACCCGGGACGACGCGGTCAGTTCCTACAAGTTACATTGGTCCTGTGCGAGGTGTTCGTGCCTCCTACGGGGCCGTTTGGGTGCTGGTTCGGATTTTCACCCTTTAACCGCCTGTTTTCAAGTCTAAGTGCACTTTTTTAAAATTATCGTCATACTCTCTAACCGGGAGACCCGGGACTACGCGGTCAATTCGTACAGGTTATAATGGTCCCGTGCTAGGTGTTCGTGCCTCCTACGGGGTCGTTTGAGAGCTGGTTTGGGTTTTCACCCTTTAACGGCTTGTTTTCAAGTCTAAGTGATATTTTTGCAAATTATCATCATAATCTCAAACCGAGAGACCCGGGACTACACGGTCAGTTCCTACAAGTTACATTGGTCCCGTGCGAGGTATTCGTGCCTCCTACGGGGTCGTTTGGGGGCTGGTTTGGGTTTTCACCTTTTAACGGGTTATTTTCAAGTCTAAGTGTGATTTTTGCAAATTATCGTCATACTCTCAAACCGAGAGACCCGGGACTACGCGGTCAGTACTTACAAGTCACATTGGTCCCGTGCGAGGTGTTCATTCCTCCTACGGGATCGTTTGGGGGCTGGTTTGGGTTTTCACCCTTTAACGGCCAGTTTTCAAGTCTAAGTGTGATTTTTGGAAATTATCGTCATACTCTCAAACGGGGAGACCCGGGACAACGCGATCAGTTCCTACAAGTTACATTTGTCCCGTACGAGGTGTTCGTGCCTCCTACGAGGTCGTTTGGGGGCTGGTTTATGTTTTCACCCTTGAACGGCCTGTTTTCAAGTCTAAGTGTGATTTTTGCAAATTATCGTCATAATCTCTAACCGGGAGACCCGGGACTACGCGGTCAGTTCCTACAAGTTACAATGGTCCCGTGAGAGGTGTTCGTGCCACCCACGGGGTCGTTTGGGAGCTGGTTTGGGTTTTTACCCTTTAACGATCTATTTTCAAGTCTAAGTGTGATTTTTGCAAATTATCCTCATAATCTCAAACCGGGAGACCCGGGACGACGCGGTCAATTCCTACAAGTTACATTGGTCCCGTACGAGGTGTTCGTGCATCCTACGGGGTCGTTTGGGGACTGGTTTTGGTTTTCACCCTTTAATGGCCTGTTTTCAAGTCTAAGTGTGATTTTTTGAAATTATCGTCATACTCTCTAACCGCGGGACCCGGGACTACGCGGTCAGTTCCAACAAGTTACATTGGTGCCGTGCGAGGTGTTGGTGCCTCCCACGGGGTCGTTTGGGGGCTGGTTAGGGTTTTTACCCTTTTACGGCCTGTTTTCAAGTCTAAGTGTGATTTTTGCAAATTATCATCATACTCTCTAACCGGGAGACCCGGGTCTACGCAGTCAGTTCCTACCAGTTACAATGGTCCCGTGCGAGGTGTTCGTACCTCCTACGGGGTCGTGTGAGGGCTGATTTGGGTTTTCACCCTTTAACGGCCTGTTTCCAAGTCTAAGTGTTATTTTCGAAAATTATCGTCATACTCTCAAACGGGGAGTCCCGGGACGACGCGATCAGTTCCTACAAGTTACATTGGTCCCGTGCGAGGTGTTCGTGCCTCCTACGGGGTCGTTTTGGGGGTTGGTTTGAGTTTTCACCCTTTAACGTCCTCTTTTCAAGTCTAAGTGTGATTTTTGCAAATTATCTCATATTCTCTAACCGGGAGACCCGGGACTACGCGGTCATTTCCTACAAGTTACAATGGTCCCGTGCGAGGTGTTCGTGCCTCCTACGGGGTCGTTTGATGGCTGGTTTGGGTTTTCACCCTTTAACGGCCTGTTTTCAAGTCTAAGTGTTATTTTCAAAAATTATCATCATACTCTCAAACCGGGAGACCCGGGACTACGCGGTCTGTTCCTACAAGTTATATTGGTCCTGTGCGAGATGTTCGTGCCTCTTACGAGGTCGTTTGGCGGCTAGTTTGGGTTTTCACCCTTTAACGGGCTGTTTTCAAGAAAGTATGATTTTTGCAAATTATCATCATACTCTTAAACCGAGAAACCGGGGACTATGCGGTCAGTTCCTAAAAGTTAGATTGGTCCCGTTCGTGGTGTTCGTGTCTCCTACGGGGTCGTTTGGGGCTGGTTTGGGTTTTCACCCTTTAACGGCCTGTTTTCCAGTCTAAGTGTGATTTTTGTAAATTATCATCATACTCTAAAATCGAGAGACCCGGGACGACGCGGTCAATTCCTACAAGTGACATTGGTCCCGTGCGAGGTGTTCGTGCCTCCTACGGGGTCGTTTGGGGGCTGGTTTGGGTTTTCACCCTTTAACGGCCTGTTTTCAAGTCTAACTTTGATTTTTGCAAATTATCGTCATAATCTCAAACCGGGAGACCTGGGACGAAGCGGTCAGTTCCTACAAGTTACATTGGTCTCGTGTGAGGTGTTCGTGCCTCCTACGGGGTCGTTTGGGGGTTGGTTTTGATTTTCACCCTTTAACGGCCTATTGTCAAGTCTAAGTGTGATTTTTGCAAATTTTCATTATAATCTCAAACCGGGAGACCCGGGACTGCGCGATCAGTTCCTACAAGTTACATTGGTCCCGTGCGAAATGTTCGTGCCTCCTACGGGGTCGTTTGAGGGCTGGTTTGGGTATTCACCCTTTAACGACCTGTTTTCAAGCCTAAGTGTTATTTTTGCAAATTATCGTCATAATCTCAAACCGGGAGACCCGGGACAACGTGATTAGTTCACACAAGTTACATTGGTCCCGTGCGAGGTGTTCGTGCCTCCTACGGGGTCGTTTGGGGGCTGGTTTTTGTTTTCACCCTTTAACGGACTGTTTTCAAGTCTAAGTGTGATTTTCTTAAATTATCGTCATACTCTCGAATCGAGAGACCCATGATAACGCGGTCAGTTACTACAAGTTACATTGGTCCTGTGCGAGGTGTTCGTGCCTCCTACGGGGTCATTTGTGGGATGGTTTTGGTTTGCACCCTTTAACGGCTTGTTCTCATGAAAGTGTAATTTTTACAAATTATTGTCATACACTCAAACGGGGAGACCCGGGACGACGCGGTCAGTTCCTACAAGTTACATTGGTCCCGTGCGAGGTGTTCGTGCCTCCTACGGGGTCGTTTAGGGGCTTGTTTGGGTTTCCACCCTTTAACGGCCTGTTTTCAAGTCTAAGTGTTATTTTTGCAAATTATCGTCATACTCTCAAACGGGGAGACCCGGGATGACGCGGTCAGTTACTACAAGTTACATTGGTCCCGTGCGAGGTGTTCGTGCCTCCTACGGCTAGTTTAGGTTTTCACCCTTTTAGCGGCCTGTTTTCAAGTCTAAGTGTGATTTTTGCAAATTATCGTCATACTCTCTAACCGGGAGACCCAAAACTACGCGATCATTTCCTACAAGTTACAATGGTCCCGTGCGAGGTGTTTGTGCCTCCTACGGGGTCGTTTGAGGGCTGGTTTGGGTTTTCACCCTTTAACGGCCTGTTTTCAAGTCTAAGTGTTATTTTTGCAAATTATCGTCATAATATCAAACCGGGAGGCCCGGGACTACGCGGTCAGTTCCTACAAGTTACATTGGTCTCGTACGAGGTGTTCGTGCCTCCTACGGGGTCGTTTGGAGGCTGGTTTGGGTTTTCACCCTTTAACGGCCTGTTTTCAAGTCTAAGTGTGATTTTTACAAATCATCGTCATACTCTCAAACCGGGAGACCCGGGACTACGCGGTCAGTTCCTATAAGTTACATTGGTCCCGTGCGAGGTGTTCGTGCCTCCCACAGGGTCGTTTGGGGGCTTGTTTGGGTTTTCACCCATTAATGACCTGTTTTCAAGTCTAAGTGTGATTTTTACAAATCATCGTCATACTCTCAAACCGGGAGACCCGGGACTACGCGGTCAGTTCCTACAAGTTACAATGGTCCCGTACGAGGTGTTCGTGCCTCCTACGGGGTCGTTTAGGTACTGGTTTGGGTTTTCACCCTTTAAGAGCTTGTTTTCAAGTCTAAGTGTTATTTTTGCAAATTATCGTCATACTCTCAAACCAGGAGACCCGGGACTACGTGGTTGCTTCCTACAAGTTACAATGGTCTCGTGCGAGGTGTTCATGCCTCCCACGGGGTCATTTTGGGGCTGGTTTGGGTTTTCCCCCTTTAATGGCCTGTTTTCAAGTTTAAGTGTAATTTTTGCAAATTATCATCATACTCTCAAATCGGGAGACCCGGGACTACGCGGTCTGTTCCTACATGTTATATTGGTCCCGTGCGAGGTGGTCGTGCCTCCTACGGGGTCGTTTGAGGGCTGGTTTGGGTTTTCACCCTTTAACGGCCTGTTTTCAAGTCTAAGTGTGATTTTTTCAAATTATCGTCATACTCTCAAACCGAGAGACCCAGGACTACGCGGTCAGTTCCTATAAGTTACATTGGTCTCGTGCGAGATGTTCGTGCCTCCTACGGGGTCGTTTGGGGGCTGGTTTGGGTTTTCACCCTTTAACGACCTATTTTCAAGTCTAAGTGTGATTTTTGCAAATTATCGGCATACTCTCTAACCGGGAGATCCGGGACTACGCGATCAAATCCTACAAGTTAAAATGGTCCCGTGCGAGGTGTTCGTGCCTCCTACGGGGTCGTTTGAGGGCTGGTTTGGGTTTTCACCCTTTAACGGCCTGTTTTCAAGTCTAAGTGTGGTTTTTGCAAATTATCGTCATAATCTCAAACCGAGAGACCCGGGACTACGCGGTCAGTTCCTACAAGTTACATTGGTCTCGTGCGAGGTGTTCGTGCCTCCTACGGGGTCGTTTGGAGGCTGGTTTGGGTTTTCACCCTTTAACGGCCTGTTTTCAAGTCTAAGTGTGATTTTTACAAATCATCGTCATACTCTCAAACCGGGAGACCCGGGACTACGCGGTCAGTTCCTATAAGTTACATTGGTCCCGTGCGAGGTGTTCGTGCCTCCCACGGGGTCGTTTGGGGGCTGGTTTGGGTTTTCACCCATTAATGACCTGTTTTCAAGTCTAAGTGTGATTTTTACAAATCATCGTCATACTCTCAAACCGGGAGACCCGGGACTACGCGGTCAGATCCTACAAGTTACAATGGTCCCGTACGAGGTGTTCGTGCCTCCTACGGGGTCGTTTAGGGACTGGTTTGGGTTTTCACCCTTTAAGAGCTTGTTTTCAAGTCTAAGTGTTATTTTTGCAAATTATCGTCATACTCTCAAACCAAGACTAAGAACTCTAAAAGTTCTGGAGTGTACACCGGAAAGAGACTAAGAACTCTAAAACTTTAATACAATACATTCTTAAATTATTACCATAAGACTTGTGTGCTTATTTTCTTTTTCTATATTCTTATCCGTATAAGATAAAATTACATTTCCCCCTATTCAATTCATCATTAATAGAAAAATACCTCATTATCTACTTCTAAACTTTTATTTCTTCTTTTTACCCCTGTTTTTATCACAATTAGTTGGAGTTCTTTTACCCATTTTGGATTCCTCATTGCTGAAGAAAGTTCATCATCCCAAAGAGTTTAATGAAAGATGGCACTTAATTTTCAAAACATTATCTTCCTTGAAATAACTAAAAACTGTATGACCCCCAAAAGTCGGCAAACTACCAACTGTCATATTATTTCTTAAAAACTGATTCACTTGAAAAAGAAAATAAAAAACATAAAAAATAACTTAGGATATTAAATGAAACTAAGAGATTTTGAAGCTGCTGTCACTTCTGGGCCTTGTTTGTGGCTTGAAATTCACATCGTTAGGCTAGCTGATGGGCACGTTCTCCATGCACCACTTTCGACTGAGGGCAGTCTCAGTGGGAGTTGTCGAGAGGCTTGGGCATTAACCTAGTGGATAGCTGTAGACATAGAACAAGAAGAGCAATTTTCAGAAGGGGAGGAACACGAGATGCAAACTCGGCCAAATAGCTTCAATCAAAACATAATTTTAGAACTCAAACATGACATTGCACCAAGGTAATCTATCTTTAGCATTTTATCAAACATGTAACATACGACATTTTCAATAGATTGTAACATACAAAAATATCTAGGATGTAAAAGAAATTTATTATGGAGACATAAAGGAAACACGAACCAAAATCCATCGGAGCTGAAACCACGGGCTCTCACTCATCTTCTCCCTTGTCGTATTATGACCACCTTGAATTATACACAATACTATCCTAAGACAAAAATAAATCGCAAAATTAGGCATGAGAATATATAATACAGTGAATAAGAATCAATGTTTCATTTCAGGTATACTTCACTAGAGTATGAATTCAACAAATATATCAACTAAATAATTTCTAAATCTAACACACAATTGAAAAGCCTAAGTAACAATGACATTTGTTACAAGTGAAGATATGTTTCATCGAAGTACTCGACAAATACATTAATTCATCTATTTAGAAAGATAATATGGAACTGGTCGTTGCCTAAGACAAAAGTAAAATTAATGCCATGACGAACTACTCCTTGCCTGAGATAGTTAAGGCTCTAAGGTTATGCTTTGGATTAGCATTTTTTATAGAATTTTTTTGAGAAGATATATGTCCTTATCAGTAAGCCCCTGACCATGATGCTGAAGAAGAAGAACTTTTAATAGTCAACTGAATCTATAAAAATTTTCAACAAGCCTAAAACAGCTATGACTACTACTCATGTTCTAGAAATACTTATTTTAATCAACACTTCATGCTAGTAATTAAGGGATTAGTGTTGATCTTATGAAAGGCTATTAGCATTACTAAGCAAGTCATTACCTCCAGCGAAGGCATTACCTCCATGAAATCTACCAACAATAATGTGATAAACACCTCCATGGCAACCACTTATTATTCTCTACAAAAAATGATACTATCAATAAACAAAATAGTAGGTAAACTAAATTTCAACCAATATTCATGAAATCAAACAAGAAAAATTATTGAACCATGTCTGGCTGTAGAGTTGGATCTGAAGTTGGATCGTGAGACTCAAGAAGATTGACCAAATCTTCAATCTCAAATTTCTTATTAGATGGAATGCATAAATTACCTATGTTGATGACCAAACCAAATTGTCAAAGCTTTTGGAGATGACCAAACCAAATATTCAACCAAACCTTAGGAGGTTGGTCTGACCTAACTCCAATGGCAGTTCGTGGATAACCAGAAGAAGAGGATGATGGCAGTTTGTGGATGAAGCAGAGGGTGATGGTTGTTCGTGGACGAAGTAGATGATGGGGTCGCCTGGTAGTAGACGAAGTAGATGAAGCAGAGGATGAGTGGTAGCGTTGATGGAGGTGGAGGGTAGGCGGCGGGTAGTGTGGATGATGGAGGCGACTGGTAGCAGCAGGTCGCCTGGTAGCTGGAGAGAGAGAGAGAGAGAGAGAGAGAGAGAGAGAGAGAAGAGAGGAGATCAGATTGATGTCCCGCCTTGAAAGTTTTGGTCCCCGATTGAAATTTTAGGATATTATTTTTTTAATGATCTGTACCCATATTTGGCACGGTTTTACACCATACCAGAATTTGGCACTCATTTAAACCGTGCTAGTTTATGCTAAAACCGTGCCAAATTCTGGCACGGCTTAAAACCGTGCCAGAATCTCCTTGCCACAGCGTGCCAAATTAGCATTTTTGGTGTAGTGAACTAGGATTCTCCAATACCAACACATGAAGTTCAATTAGAGCAATTATCAACCAAACCCTAAATATGAAGTTCAAGCATCTTAGCTGGGATTATGATCCTCAACCTTAAATTTAGCTAGACATAATGGAAACTAAGCTACACATGCAAAGGGATGACATACTTAAACAAGTCATCTAGTTTAAGCACACAATAATACAAGATATGGTAATAAATTCAAATTAAAGATAATAAAGCAATTAAGGAAGATATGGGTGAACCAAGATTGCATTAAACATAACTAACTTGTAGTAATAAAATCTTTACATGTAGGTGAAAGAAATAAATAGTCTTGACTTAGGAGAGAGAAGAAAGTGTTTTCTATATCCAACAAATATCCCAAGTAAAATTATCTCCTCAAATGAAGAAAAACTAAGGATAAAAACAAAAAAAATCTATCCATAACGGCAAACTAGTAAATAGGAAGAAAATTGAAATCCTGCATACCCGAATCGATTCACAGGTGTGTGAATCGATTCGCTGATAAGAAGATAATTCACTATCTGCACCCTAATTGATTCGCAGGTTTACGAATCTGTTCACACCTGCCATCAAATCAGCCTCCATGCTTTGGCTTTGTTTTCCCCAAGCTTCACCGAATCATTCGTAACTTGCTCGTTTTAGATCAAATTGAAGCACCGTTAGAGTCCATGATAAGATGAGAAGTGGGGATACAGCTTCCGTGAAGAGGTCGGGATCAAACACCGAATGCTGAAATTACTAAAATTCCCTCAACATTGCGACAATCAAAGAAACTTCATCGGGAATCAACCAAACTTCAAAAATGCATTCACGAGGCTTACAAAAGCTCAATTAAAATACACACACACAATATATATATATATATATATATATATATATATATATATATATATATATATATATATATATATATGAGATGAAATCAGAGGTTAGTCAATAAATGAGCATAAGAACCGAAAAATACATGCACGGGAATGCTAGAACGTACAACTTAACGGGGTAAATAATATAATAAAAGTGAATAATCACCAGACCTCACACGGACTGAGATATTATTACGTGCGATTTAATACATGTCGTATAATCTGCATTTGATAAATTACATTAGACAATACTCTAGTAATAATTTAATTTATTCATTTAAGATTACACCACATATATTATGACAAGTGGCACCATAGATATTGTACACTTGGTTCCACAAAATACATGACATGTGTCATGCCCACTTGAGGCACTTTTACCATAAAAGAGGGTTCCCCATCATTTTGTTGAATGATGATCTTGGGGGCAAAGTAAGGAGAGAAAACCTAACGCTTCTCCCCCACGCATCTCTTGAGCTCCGTCACGGGTTCGATATTAATGAGCATATTTTCATAAATTCATTATAGTGTACGGGAATTTGGAGGCGGTTAGCCGAATTTGGCAACCCCCGCGCACCTAAAACATCAAAACCACCAAAAATCGATTTTTTCCGCATATCGTACAGACCCACGAACTATGCAAACTTTGATTCCGCAACGAGACGGATACATAAGCATAACAACGTTGCTCAAGTCTATAACATGCTCGACTCGGTGCTTCCTCAAATCTGCATTCATGTCTTACATTGGTGACTCTGCTGGGGGTGCTTCATTAATGATGTCCATCCTGGGACCGAATCTGATTTGAGCATGCTTGTCACCTGTGTTTATGTTAAACTACAAGTGGTACATCATACAATACTTTTGCCCCTCTTTACTTTGCTTTTTTTTATCTTAAGATAAAATAAAGTAAAGAAAAATATAGCTACTAGTTACAACACCATCTAAGAGTTGAAAGCATTTAAATACATTTCACGAGGTATTTGCCCCCAATTAAAATAAAATCTCTTGAGCTTTTGACTTTGACATCTGTAAGGCCTGATGTAATTGATCAAGCTTCATTTGATCATGTACGTTCAATATCTGCAAGGATAGGAAATCGACTTGGATTCTGGAACAAAAATCATTAGTAACTTGTGAGGCATATGATAATACCATAAATAATCATGTATCGTTCCATGTATAACGGTTTTCCCATTTTTATATGATTATTATTTTTGTGAGTCATTTGAGACATGTGTTGGTCTGTATAGGACCTTGGGTGATTTCTTTGATGAGACAGGTCAAAAACTCAAGGTGTGTCAGCAGAGGTTGGTCGACGAGGCTATGAGAATCGTGAGATTTCACCGGATTTTATGTCACTAGAGAATGGATTATGTCGTCGGATTTCTTTTCTTTAAAAAAAAATACAAGACCTGTATGAATGGATTTCGAACCTGTAATGGTAGCGTGCATATTTTTTAAAGTTTTGACAGCTTTGTTGATATATTAATATGACATGTAATCCCATCAAGATTATTTACAGGACTCTATGTCCTATCTTCCCCGAAAACGAACATGAACCTGATTTTTGTGTGGATAAAAAATAAAGTACACATTGTAATGTGACTTAAGGTTTAAAAATTGTCCCTTAAAATCTAGGATTAAGACCTTTATTTGACAAAAGTGTACGAATATATTTATTTAATATGGCCATGCATCAAATTAAATCTCCAAAGATTCCTTTTTAAATCAATGCTCAACAAATAGAGTTGACATAATTTATTGTATATACATGTTTTTATATATCTCAGCCTATTAATGAGAAATCATTATGGCTATCACTAATCATATGTAATATTTACGAACTAACATAGGCATTACATCACATGAGGTGTATTCACTGCATTTTTTTAAAAATGGATGTTGAAGCCATATTTCGGCTAGCCTTTGAGATAAACAGTATATACTATTTTTTTCCAGCTAAGATTTAGTAATATGCATCATGCCATCTCATGTAATAAACAAGACTAAATAATGAAAAATATCATAATGCTTATCTGAAATAGGGTGTTTTCTCCACTCTTACTGAGTTCTTCGTGTGTGCGCAAGAGGCATTTACGCAATCGAAATCACGAATATCTTCCCAACAGAGTCGCCAAATGTAAGATGTGAGTGCAGATTTGGGGAAGCACTGCATTGAGCATGTTTTAGACTCGAGCAACATTATTGCGCCTACGTATCCATCTCGTTGCGGAATTAAAGTATGCGAAATTCATGGGTCCGTATGATACGCTTAAAAACTTAGTTTTTGGTGGTTTTGGTGTTTTTGGTGTGAGGGGGTGCCAAATCCGATTAGCCACCTCCAAACCCCTGTACATCGCAATGAAACTATGAATATCCTCTCATCACTATCGAACCCGTGACGGAGCTCAAGACGTGCGTGGGGGAGAAGAGTATGTTTCTTCTCCTTTCTTTGCCCCTAAGACCATCATTCAACACAATAAAGGGGAACCCTCTTTTTATAGTAAAAGTGCCTCAAGTGGGATTGACACATGTCATGTTCTTTATAGAACCAAGTGTCCAACATCTATGGTGCCACTTGTCACAATATATGTGGTGTCACCTTAAATGAACAAATTAAATTACTACTAGAGTATTGTCTAGTGTAATTTATCAAATACGGAGTATACGCAATATATTAAATCGTGCGTAATAATATCTCAATCAGTATAGGGTCTGGATTGTAGTAAACTTGATAAATAATAAATAAATATTTGATCAAATCTTTGGGGTTAATTTATTAGAGTGTTGGTGGTTAATTTATTTAACCCCACTCTACACTTTTAAAAGTTAAAATTGACAAATCTTTGTGGGTTCGACCCGTACGTACACTCGCTATTCTATAATAGCTCGTGCACTTGCGGTATTTTATAAAACTGATAACACTCTCTAATACCCCATACACCTTTGTGAGAGTGATGACACAAATCCTGCGCCCTTTCCTGGGAGAATTTGTGGTGGTTTACTTTGATGACATCTTTATTTACGGCCGATCAGAGGATGAGCACCTTGAGCATGTGGCCTGGTTATTAGAGGTTTTACGAGTCGAACGCTTCTTCCTCACGTTGAAGAAGTGCGCCTTTATGGTGACATCAGTGACTTTTTTAGGGTATGTAGTCTCCGATGATGGTGTCAGAGTGGATGACGCAAAGGTTCAGGCGATAGTGGATTGGCCCACACCCACCTTGGTGTCTCAGATCCCCAGCTTTCATGACCTAGAAGGGTTTTATCGTCACTTTATATCCGGGTTCAGCACTGTCAGGGCCCTTATCACGGATTGGATAAGTACTTCTTTGAGCATCAAGTTTCGTTGGATTGCAGAGGCTGATAGATCTTTCACGCGCATCAAGGAATTGATTATGACAACGCCTATTTCGACCAGAAGTTTGAGCTATCTTACGATGTTTGCAAGACGGGAGTGGGAGCTGTTCTGAGCCAAAATGGAAAACCAATCGCCTTCTTTAGTTAGAAATTGACAGGGGATGCGCTAAATTATTTGACATATGACCTTGAGTTATATGCGGTTGTGATGGAGGTGAAGTTTTGGTCATCCGATCACCTTTATAAGGAGTTCTTCATCAAATCAATTCACGAGGCCTTGCGTTTCTTCTATAGCCAACGGCGTGTGAGTGACAAATGTGTCAAATGGACCGCTTACCTCCAACACTAGACATTTTATTTTTTGCAGTACAAATCGGTAAAGGAGAACCAGGTGGCGGATGACCTTAGCAGGAGGGATCGAACATTGGTGACTCTTAGGAGTCAAATATTTGAGTTTAATAAGGTCCGGGACCTTTATCCGACAAATATAGAGTTTGGAACAATATTTGTAGCTTACCAGCAGGGCAATGGTTCTTCCAATGATTATCTTTTACGGATGAATTCCTACACCTTGGGACGACTTTATGTATTCCATCTTCTTCTTTGAGAGATATGATCATTTTTTAGATTCACAGAGGAAATTTTTGATGCATTTGGGATAGATGCGTACCCATGCAATAATATAGGACCGCTTTTACTGGCCGACGATGAGGAGGGTTTCCAATGCCTTCATTCAACATTGATACACTTTCCAGATGGCCAAGGTCTAGCATATCAATGTGGGCTTGTATACTCCTTTACCGATCCTAAAGAAACGATGGCAAGGTGGTCATGACTCTATCTTGCACACGACGGATAGTTTATCCAAGATGTTGCACTTTATCCCTTATACGCCCATGACATATGCATTCCCATGTCACTACATTATGTTTGCGTGAGATAGTTCGTCTATACATAGTTCCATGCATCATCACCTAAGATAGGGACGTACGATTTACAGGGCATTTTTAGCGTACGTTGTGGAGACTTCTACGAGTAGAGCTACAATTTTTTATCGCTCTTCACCCTCATATGGATGGTTAGACTGAGGTGGTGAATTGGATCATGGGTGACCTATGAGGTGTACTTTCGTAGCATCCCCGAAGGTGGGATATAGTGATAGTCCACGCTGAGTTCGCCTTCAACAACGATGTTAATCATTCTATCGGCCTCTCCCCGTTCCATATTATTTTGGGACAGTCACCCACTATGCCCATAGATCTTATCGAGCTTTCCCGATAATGCCTACATGTCCCTCAATTGAGGATTCTTCTTCTCACCTAACTTTCATCTAGGCCGACGTCCGTGATCGGCTACGGACCACTTATGCCTCCTATAATGAGGTCATAGATAAGCACTGTCGCCTTGTTTCCTTCTATCCGGGTGATCTAGTTATGGTATACCTTTGGAAGTTGCGATGACAGGGAAAGGGCAACAAGATCCTGATGTTCCAATTTGGCTCCTTTCCAATTATCCGAGCTTATGGGTCGAATGCCTACGAAGTTGACCTTCCTACTAAGTTTTGCATGCATCTCACGCTCAACGTGGCAGATCTTTCTCCATTTTGGGTCACCCATGCCCTGCACATTCCCATTCCCATAGCCACGTCCCACCCGGTCCGCTCCTATGTCGACCTCATTGAGGGCATTTTAGATTCCGAACTTGTATTGTTCTTGTCGAGAGATTACACGCGTTACTTAGTACGTTAGCTTTGTCACCCAGAGGAGGCCACCGTGCAACATATCGACCCTAATATCTATCGAAAATATATTGAGTATATAAAGTCTTTTCAAGGGGAGGAGAATGATGCAGAAGCATAGGGACATAAGCACCCTTTTTATAATTTTCTTTTCTTTTAGCCTTTTTACCCTTTTTACAACTTCAGTATAAATATGCCAAAGGCTCCAATTTGTATCACTTACGACATTTTGATAATAAGAGCTTAGAGAGAGAAGTTGATACCCATTCATGATTTCTTTTAGTTGTTATTGTTGTTGTTATGTAGATTAGTTTTATTTTACGCTTCCATACCATAATTTACATCAATGGGTCTTTGTATTTGAGCCACAACACACTCTCCAATAATCTCCAATATGAATCAAATCCAATTATAAATCATTCTTCAACACCAACACGCATATCATATACCATTCGGGGTACACTAAATTTCCTTGTCTCTAGGGACTTAAACAGTCGTATTAAGTTGCACTATAGGCACAATTAGTAAACCCCGAGTCCACTTTTGGAGAGTGGTGATCCACCTTTCAAATGAATCCAACCGTGGGCATGTGAAACCTTTACAAATATCATCCTATGACATCATGTAGCCTAGTGTTTGCTACTTAATGCTCTAATACCTTTTGTTGGGCCATTGGATCCACTACTGGGCCAATTGATAACCACAGCGAATTATCCTTTTATGTGGAATGTTTCACTTAAAAGGCCTTGACACTCATAAGGGAATCCAAACAATTATGTACCTAAGGTGAACCTCTACAAAAATAATATGGGACTTTGTATTTGAGTTACACCATAATTTCCAAGCAGTTATTGAGTGAATTGAGAGTTTTCGGTAACAGGCGGTTGAAAGAATCCCAGTGCCAACGCAGGAAAGCTTCCCTGCAGCGAATGGGTTTCACTGCACGCGATTTCTTCTGAAGTTTATTGGCATGGACTGCTTTGGGAGTCATGACCATCGTATTAGGTTCACTGCAGTGACATTGTAGTGAACGGGCCCAGATCTGCGAAAATATGCTTGTTAGTTAGGGGTATTTTGGGTTTTTTCCCATAAATGTATTTCACCTATAAATAAAATTATTTAGGGGTTTTAACCCTAGTTTTAGATCAACCGTTAATTAGCATTGATTATTCTTGCTCTTGTATACACGTTGAGAGGATTACTAAGATATTTAACCCTTGTTGATTGAATCAAAGAAAGGAAGCCATCATTCATAGACATAGCCATATTGGTGAACATGTACTTTTTTCTTGTGCTCGTTGGTGTTTATTTTCTCTTTACTTTCTCATTACTTTGCATTTAAATTGTGTTCTCTTTCTATCTCTTAGGCTTTTCATTATCTTGGATCTTGGGTGTGCATGAATCACTCTATCGAGTGAGTATCTGCACAACAAATTGGTATGAAAGCTTTGCCTTATAGGGTCTTTGCTTTGTGTGCATCCAAGGTGTTTGATAAAATTTTGTAGAGGGATTTTGGTAATAGCCAGGTTGTTTCATGTTGAAAACTCATTTTAGAGAATAGAGAATGTCTACATCTAAGGTTACAAATGCGTCAACGTTAAACTTTAACTTGGAGAAGTTTGAAGTTAAATCCATCAATTTTGGCATGTGGCAATGTCAAATAAGAGATGGGTTAATCCAAGAAGGCTTACATAGGGTGTTAAGAGGCATTTTAGATAAATTCAAGGATATGTCGGAGGATGATTGGAAAAAATATGACTTATAAGCATGTAGCACTATCCAGTTAAATTTCATGCAAAATGTGGTATATCATGTAATCGAAGAATAATTAACGGAGTCAACATGGAAGAAATTGGAAGATAATTATATGATGAATAGCATAGAGAATCGTCTCTATCTCAAGAAGAAGTTATTCAAATTTGATTATATTAATGGTATATAGATGTCTGAACATCTTGACAATTTAATAAAATTCTCTACGATTTATTAATCTTGGATGTTCATATTAATGATGATGATAAAACTTTGTTACTTCGAAAATTCACTTCCGGATTCATATGAGAATTTGAGCACCACATTATTATATGGGAACGAAGGAGTGAAGTATGACGATGTTGCTTCGACGTTATTGGGGAGTGACAAACGAAAGATGAATAAGAGTGATTCTTATTTTGATGTATTTGTAGGACTGAGGAGAGAAGGCACGGTGGAAGAGGAAGCTCAAGGTCCAAGTCTAGGATCAAGGGCTTGACAAATGTTATGTATTATAAGTGCAAAAAAAAGGGGCATTTTAAAAATCATTGCCTTAAGCTAAAGGCAAGAGACGATATGAAATTGATTGCGGAGTCCTCCAATTTTGTTACTTCAGAGCACGATGAATTTGGGAGTGTGTTAATAGTTTTTCCATGGGAAATCTCTTCTAAGATATTTTACTCGGGGTGCTCTTACCACATATGTCTGGATAAAAAATTGTTCCATACTTTTGTAAGGACATTTTTGTCCATTATCAATTTGTATGTCGTACGTCGTTACACTGTTGAAGAAACTCAAGATCGCATCTACATCAACGGATCCGAATATCAAATCGTCTTCAACATCATAGCCTTTGCGAGAATGAACTTGGTAAAATTTTGTTTTTACGTTCCTTAAAGTTCATATTTAGTATTGGGAATTTTTTATAAAATGTTTTTTATAAAAATAAGAAGTAAGTTTTTTCAAGCAAGATGAGGCTTTTAAAAGGATTTTATTTTTCTGTGAAAACCGGACCGATCCGCCCCATACCGGACCGATCCGCTTGTTGCAGATCCAGTATACCCCGGACCGCAAGCGAACCGATGAAGGCCAAAATAAAAGAACCGATCCGCTTGACCGGACCGATCCGCCTCAGAAACGGACCGGTCCGACTGGGATAAATTCGGCCAGATTCGCTGCAGATTTTTTAGGCTCAAAGTTTTCCTATTTAAAGCCAACTTCGGGGAGTTATTTTTTAAGACTTTTCAAGACGATTTTCAGAGTCCTAAATACTCTAAGTCTTCACCTTTTTTAGTCCCAAGACTCTTTTTGATTCACACCAAAAATCCCAATTACTTTTGTGAATCTTTTGGAACCCTAGAACACAAACTTTGTTGTTGTTCATCTTTGTGGAGAGATCTTTGCAACCGAGGGCTGCGTGTCATTGCTGAGGGAGTCTCTACAAAGTTTTATGGCTGCGTGTCATTAAGGAGAGTTGCGGTTCTTTCTTCGTTGTTTGGGCTGCGAGTCCTTGGAGGGTGCTGCGTGTATTCTCTTGCTGAGTTCAAGACTGCGTGTCTTTGTGGGTTGGCTGCGCGTTGATCCATTGAAGATTTCTCTATGTAATTGTAAGTTGCGGCTTGTATATTCATAGCGAAATAAAGGTTTTACCCGAAAGGGGTTTTTTCCTGAATTCTGTGTCTCAGCATATTTTTTGTGTCACACGCTTTGTTTATTTATCGGTTGACACACGCACCTTAGATGAATGATTAGGGGCTGAAATTAAATAAGTGTGCTATATTAGAAAGTTGCGAAGTTAATCAATTATCACATAGTCTTGTCTTTTCAACTTTTAAGGAGGTGGATGGAGGGAGTCTTTATGGGTAATGACCATATTTTTTGGTCGAAGGTTATTGGCACAATCAAATTGAAGATGCATGATGGGGTGACTTGGACTCTTAAGAATATTCGGTATATTTCAGAGATGAAGAATGTAATTTGATTTATTTGGGTCCTTTAGATTCCAACGGGTTCAAGATTATACTCAAGGGCGGAATGCTAAAGGTTATCTTGGGTGCCTTGGTGGTGATGAGAGGAAAGAATATGGGAAAACTCTATTTTCTTCAAGGGATCACGGTAGCATGTCATGCCTCAATCATTAATCATAAAGAAGAGATAAAGCCAAATTCAAATAGGCTTTGGCATATGCGTTTGGGGCATACTAGGGAGAAGACCCTGACAATGTTTTGTAAGAAAGGGTCTCTAAAGGATGCAAAGATTTGCAAGTTGGGATTTTATGAGCATTGTGTGCTTAGGAAGAAATCACGAATTAAGTTTGTCACGAAGATCCATTGCACGAAGGGAACAGTTGATTACGTTCACACGGACGTTTGGGGTCCTTCGAAAACACCGTCTTTGGGAGCTAGTCACCACTTTGTGACATTCATTGATGACTCCTCTAAGCGGACATTAATATATACCATGAAACACAAGGACAAGGTCTTTGGAGTGTTTCTTAAATAGAACAGGATGGTGGAGAATCAGATTAGTAGGATAATCAAGATGCTTAGGTCAGATAATGGTGGGGAGTACTGATATGATCTTTGAACTATTTAGAGGATGAGGGTATTGTTCAACATTTTACGGTTTGAAAAATACCATAACAAAATATAGTAGCAGAGAGGATGAACCGAACCTTACTTTAAAAGGTCAGGTGTATGTTGTCCAATGCGGGCTTGCCTAAGTGGTTTTGGGCGGAGGCTTTATCCAATGCTTGCTTCAATGTCAACCGTTTGCCATTTACTGCATTTGACTATAAGACTCCTATGGAGGTTTGTTCGGGTTCACATCCTACTTATGAGACGATGCATGTATTTGGGTGCCCGACCTATATTCATATTAATGAGGGAAAAATTGATCTGAGAGCTTAAAAATAAATTTTCATGGGTTTAGGTAATGCGGTCAAGGGATATAAGTTATGGTGTTCGAAAGACAAAAAGATGGTGATGAGTAAGGATGTGACTTTTGATGAGACGTCTATTCTCAATATGTCAAAGGTAGAGAAAGAATATTCTTTGATGGATAATGAGAGTGAAAGGGTGCAAGTGGAGGTGAATACTCTAATTGACTCTACGAGTGAAGATGTGTAGATTCTGAAAGCGGGACGTAGTCAACAATAGGAAGAACAACCATCTTTAGCTAGCGGAAGATAACCTAGGGTTTGAAGACCCACGAGGAGATATGGATTTGATGATGACACAGTTGCTTATGAATTATTTTTTATGGTGATCAATAAATTACGTATCGTTAAGTGATAAGTGATACTCATTGTAACAAGTGGAAAGTTTTCCATGATGAGGATCAAACTTAGGATCTTATAAAGTTAACTACAAGGAAGAAGTCTATGGGGTGCAAGTGGGTGTATGCTAAGAAAGATGGGGCTCTAGATTCCAATGTTCATTACAAAAAAAAGATTGGTAGCCAAGGGGTCTGCACAAAGGGAATGTGTTGATTACAATGAAGTGTTCTTTTCGGTGGCGAAACACACTTCCATATGGGTGCTATTGGCTATAGTGGTACATTTTGACTTAGAGATTGAATAACTTAACGTCAAAAAGACGTTTTTTCATAGGGATCTATAGGAGAATATTTACATGTCTCAATCGAAAGGATTTAAAGTTATTGACAAAAAAGATCATGTGTGCAAATTGCGAAAGTCTTTGTATGGGTTGAAGCAATCGCCTCGACAGTGGTACAAACGATTTGACATTTTTATGGTGAGGCAAAAATTCACACATAGTGATTTTGATCATTGTGTCTATTTTAAGTGGTTCAAAAAAGTTAATTTCAATTATTTACTCTTGTATGTTGATGACATTCTCATTGCTTGTTCGAGTACGGTGGAAATGTAACACCCCGCCCGCCCGGGGAGAGCGAACGGAGCCCCACTATCGATAAAATAAATCCAAATCCACAAGTGACAAGGTATAGATCATCTAAATAAACCCACAATAATATAAATCCACTAATCTCAATCTCTTCAATTACAACAAGTTTCTCGAATAATAAAATACAACTATCTAACTCGAATAAAATAAATTCCAATTCTCTATACATCAAAATAAATAAATACAAATCTTTTCCAAACAATCCTCACTAAAATCAATCTCCATAGCGCCCCAAAATCCGCGCTAACCTGCCACTGAAAGAAAATATGGGGAAGTACACAATACGACAGGAATTATGCTCAACAATTACGGATTAGCAACGAATAAAACGTAACAACACGAGTACGAATATTCAAATCAAAATGCAAATCTCAAAGCATTTATCAATATAATTTCTCAACAACACATCAATGGGTCACCAGGCCTCACCACATCCGTATATGCTTTATCAAGCCATAGCCCGGGAAACAGGAATTTTAGCGGGTGCCCAACCTCCGTGCCATATTAAAATCTCATGACAACGTGCTCATCAACAATATAATGATACCACATGAATCAAAATAATTTCAACAATTATTTTCTAGATTTCAATGAATTTAACAATTCAAATATGAGTTCAATTAATAAGAAATCAAAGAGAATGACACTCGCGAGATTTAAGGAGCATATTGTGTAAAACCCCATACCTCAAACCATGATGAGAAACCAATGATCACATCCTCAAGATCAACTCAAAAGATCTACAAAAGCTCCTCCAAGAACCTCCAACAAAATATCCCCAAGAACACCTCTAATCTAAGGTTGGAACTCACAAATCTCAAGGGCCAAAATATATATAAAAAGAAGAGGAACATAAAATATATTTGCTGCCAAAATTTGTGCCAAAAGTATGTTAAAAGGGTTTCCCACAACTCCCTTTTATAATGCAAAGAAATGAAAAGTTGGAATCCAAAAGACTCATTTAAATAAGGCAAAGAAATGAAAAGTTGGAAGTTAAAACAACTCCAAGAGTTAAAAACATTTTAAAATCATTTTAAAATTCATTTTAACTCCGTTTTCGAAACCGTTTGAAATTCTCGCCTTTAAAAATAATAACCAACATATTTGAGCAATAAAAATAATTTTATCTAAAACTTTAATTTTCCTCTTTATTTTGAAAATAGCCTAAAAGTTATGCGGGTTGTTACACTTCCCCACTAACAATGGAATTTCGTCCTCGAAATTCGCCGAATGCCTAACTCTCAAAATCAGGCCAACAATCTCCAAAATAATCTCGTATCCAAAAATAAATTCCTCACATCTAATTCCGAAACCTATCACGAATTTCACCTAAAATTTTCTATCTCCAAAAATTGCTAACCACGCAATGAACCCAAAATTCAAGCCTCGAGGGTTGTCGTATACCTAAGCTCTGATACCATTTGTAACACCCCGCCCGCCCGGGGAGAGCGAACCGAGCGCCACTATCGATAAAATAAATCCAAATCCACAAGTGATAAGGTATAGAGCATCTAAATAAACCCACAATAATATAAATCCACTAATCTCAATCTCTTCAATTACAACAAGTCTCTCGAATAATAAAATACAACTATCTAACTCGAATAAAATAAATTCCAATGCTCTATACGTCAAAATAAATAAATACAAATCTTTTCCAAACAATCCTCGCTAAAATCAATCTCCATAGCGCCCCAAAATCCGCGCTAACCTTCCACTGAAAGAAAATATGGGGAAGTACACAATACGACAGGAATTATGCTCAACAATTACGGATTAGCAACGAATAAAACGTAACAACACGAGTACGAATATTCAAATCAAAATGCAAATCTCAAAGCATTTATCAATATAATTTCTCAACAACACATCAATGGGTCACCAGGCCTCACCACATCCGTATATGCTTTATCAAGCCATAGCCCGGGAAACAGGAATTTTAGCGGGTGCCCAACCTCCGTGCCATATTAAAATCTCATGACAACGTGCTCATCAACAATATAATGATACCACATGAATCAAAATAATTTCAACAATTATTTTCTAGATTTCAATGAATTTAACAATTCAAATATGAGTTCAATTAATAAGAAATCAAAGAGAATGACACTCGCAAGATTTAAGGAGCATATTGTGTAAAACCCCATACCTCAAACCATGATGAGAAACCAATGATCACATCCTCAAGATCAACTCAAAAGATCTACAAAAGCTCCTCCAAGAACCTCCAACAAAATATCCCCAAGAACACCTCTAATCTAAGGTTGGAACTCACAAATCTCAAGGGCCAAAATATATATAAAAAGAAGAGGAACATAAAATATATTTGCTGCCAAAATTTGTGCCAAAAGTATGTTAAAAGGGTTTCCCACAACTCCCTTTTATAATGCAAAGAAATGAAAAGTTGGAATCCAAAAGACTCCTTTAAATAAGGCAAAGAAATGAAAAGTTGGAAGTTAAAACAACTCCAAGAGTTAAAAACATTTTAAAATCATTTTAAAATTCATTTTAACTCCGTTTTCGAACCCGTTTGAAATTCTCGCCTTTAAAAATAATAACCAACATATTTGAGCAATAAAAATAATTTTATCTAAAACTTTAATTTTCCTCTTTATTTTGAAAATGGCCTAAAAATTATGCGGGTTGTTACAGGAAATTGATAAGATGAAGGCTCAAATGAGCTAAGAGTTTTAGATGAAAGATTTAAGTCAAGCCAAAAAGATTCTCGACATGGAAATTAGTAGAGAGAGGAAGAAGGGAAGGTTAATACTTACACAAAGGCAATACTTAGAGAAATTTGTGGCAAGATTCAGGATGCAGAATGCAAAGCCTGTGAATACTCCCTCGATTGCACACTTCAGACTTTCGGCTACGATAGCTTTGTGAACCGAGGATGAGGTGTAGTTTATTGCTCAAGTTCTGTATGCGAGTATGATGGGTAGCTTGATGTATGACACGGTTTGTACTCAACCAGATATAGCTCAAGTGGTGAGCGTTGTGAGTAGATACATTGAAAATTCGGGAAAAAAAATTGGAATGCGGTAAAGTGAATTTTGTGATATCTATGAGGATCACTTGATGTGGGACTTTTGTACCAACAGGTGAAGAAGTCACGTCTTTGTGGGTATGTGGATTCGAACTATGCGGGTACTTTGGACAAGTGTCGATCGACTACGCTGTAATTTTTTTACATTAACTAGTGGTCCGGTGAGTTGGAGATCCATATTGTAGGCCACAATTGCTTTGTATACTATGGAGGTGAAGTATATGGAGGCAACATAAGTCGTAAAGGAGGCCCTATGTCTTCAAGGTCTTATTTATGATTTGGTGATTATACATAATTGTGTAGAGGTACACTATGATAGCCAAAGTGCTATCCACTTGGCCAAGAACTAAGTTCATCATGGGAGGACTAAGCATATCGATGTCTGATTTTATTTCATACACGATGTCATTGAGAGGGTGGTTGTTGTTTTAAAGAAAATTGATAACAAAGATAATACGACCGACATGTTGACTAAGGTGGTACCGATAGTCAAGTCCGAGCATTGTTCAAACTTGAACAATGTTTTACATTGTTATGATCCTTTGGCTTTGGTTTGATGGTGATGTTCCTCGATGATTGAGTTGATGTATGGGGCTGCGGTATTCGTTCGCCAAGGTGGAGATTCGTGGAAATTTGGCTCAGAATCGGAGCGGCAGCAGGTTCGCTGCAGCGTAGGGGTTTCGCTGCAAGCGGTTTTTTCCAGAGTTTATTCGAGTGAACTATTTCGAGAGGTGCGACCATAAAAAATGGTTTGTCGCAGTGAAGCTTTGCTGCATCGAATGAGTCTAGATCTGCAAAAATGGGTTTATTAGGGGGGGTTCACCATAAATGTATTTCATCTATAAATAGAACATTTTAGGGATTTTAACCCTAGTTTTGGAGCATCCATTAATTAGCATTGATTTCTCTATCTCTTGTTTACACATTGAGATGATTAGTGAGCTTGTGAGACTTGTAACCCTTATTGATTAATCAAATAAAGGAAGCCATTAACCGAGAACGTAGCCATATTGGTGAACCATGTGCATCTTGTCATGTGCTTGTTTTCTTTCTCATTACTTTGCATTTAGATTGTGTTCTCTTGTTATCTCTTAGGTTGTTCATTATCTTGAATATTGGGGGTGCATGAATCACTCGATCGAGTGAGTATCCGCACAACACAGGCGACAAGAACAAGATGCGTTAAATCCAATAGAAGCAGGAGAAACTTTGAGACTTCAACACAAGTTCTTGCGTTGTGATACTAAGATGATTTTTAGGAATGATGATCGAGAGAGAACGAGAAAAGAGAGAACAATAGAGAAATAAGAATGAGCGTTGGATACCTTCCGCTCATTATAACTCAAGTAGAGTTAAATCATAGTGAAAGTCTGCAAGATTACAAACCAAATATGTAAATTGATAATTATGATTGATTGATTCAATTGATAATTTGTACCTCTACTCTAAAAGATATTGTCCTATCATCAATTTACTTATTTAGAGTAGATAATTTATACCTCTATTATAAAAGATATTGTCCTATCATCAAAGATATTGTAGAATTGATTGATTCAATTGATAATTTATACCTCTCTAAATTTTTGTTTAGTTAAAGCTTTAGTTATTTATTATGATTTTCCTTGCAATATAATAAAAAATTATCAAGATTTAGTTTTGAGAGTCTTCTGGTGAATTCCAGGAAGCACTTGAAGATGCCCTCCAGTTTGTGTGTTTTGTGAGAATAATATGCTTTTGAAAATGGTGACCGATGTCTTAGTCAAAGTAAACCGTATGGAAAAGGGGATAATTAGAGTATGGTGACCGTCGTAAGGACGGTTGAACACTACAGTAGAATCCTCTTGTCAAGCTCTTTCAAAGACGGAGAGAATGATGTTTCACATATGACGTGTGTGCCTCAATGATGTAATCTGCAAAATGAAGCCACAGAGGGAAGCATTTTGATTTTGATTTTACATGTGAATTTGAGTTTGATTTGATTAGATTAATTTCTCATTAAAGTAAAGAATTATAAAGTAATACCTTTGATTGATTTGATCAAGAATTTTTACTTCTTGAGGTTTCTCTAGCTTTTGGTATAAATAAGGCCTCGTTTGCGAGTTCTATTTTTGGAGAGAAAAGAAAGGAAAGGAAGAGAAAGTGTGTTTCCTTTCCTTCGTTTGAGAGTTTAAGTAGGAAAGAAAGTGACTTTCTCTCGTTTGGGAGTTTCAAAGGAGAGAAAAGAAAGGAAAATTTTAAAAAAACTTTCTCGTCCTTTCTCTCCAAAACTTTCTTTCCAAATCGGAAAGAAATGGAGAGAAAGGAAAGATTTTTAATGAATTGTTCCTTCTTCCTCTTAAAAAAATTATTTTCCTTCCAAACTCCCAAACGCAAGAAAGAAAATAATTTTCTTTTCTCTCCCAAATTCCTTTCTCTTCTCTTCTTTTCTTTTTTCTCCTATTAACTTTCTCTTCTTTTCTTTTCTCTCCTAATAAAATTTTCCTTTCCTTTCTTTTCTCTTTCAAACTCCCAAACGAGGCCTAAAGCTCTAAGCTATTAATTAGCTTTACAATTATTGAAATGCAAAAGAGTTTCCATTAACATTATTTTCCTTCTCCTGAAACAAAAAATAAATTAGCATACCACCTCGATGATTATCATTGCACCTAGTATGCCATGCTCATAGTTATTGTGATCTCACTTTCAGATGGTCGCATCTTTGCAGTTTCTCTTATTAAGAAACTAAATATTAGGAAAAGAAAAAAAAAAGGGAAATAGGCTGCTTGCTGATTTTGTACTACTAGTCCGGAACTCTGTAAAGAAGAGAATGATCTAATGGAACTATTGGATCAATGTATGATTCTGATTCTAACGGTTTACTAAGAGATTATTTTATATGATTGCCTATATAAAGCATAATCATTACCCCTGTCATGAAATGAATGCTCATTTAGTTTTTTTCTTCTTTTTATTTTCCCTGTTTAATAATTAAGTTATTAAGTACATCTGCAATATATGCCATAAAACTTGATTTGCTAGTTACTTTGAACAAAGTTTAATGAACTACAGCAGATTACATTGATTTAAATGAGTAGCCATTTCTTATCCTATACATGTTCTACACATCAGAACCTGCTCATAGAAAATCTTGCAAAGATTAAAACAAAAATGTTAATATCAGCTTGCAGCCTCAGAGATGCTTTGTAATGAAGGATGCCATGATCTTGATTTGGCAGAGGCAGAGTTTGCCGATGATGTTGGTCTTGGTCGGTGTTTGTTCGCCTACAAAATATTGCATATGATTTTTGAGATAATAGTATGACAGAGATATATTATTACTAGCATATAAAGATAAAAAAGTTTACTTTCAAGCTTATCCTCGTCAAATGATGAATATCTTTGAATGCATGAGTATTTACCCCTTTGTAATTTACCCAACTTTACATATTAGTTTTTAGAAGCGTGACTATTCTTTTTTAACAAACTATAAAGGATGCATACCTTTTCTTCGGGCTTATAGCAAATATGTCCTTCAGAAAGGATACCAGACTACTGAGACCCACTTCTATGTTAACAGTCTGAAAAAACCCTCTTATCTCCTATTGCTTTTTATAATTAAGCCCCCTTGCCTATTTATGGCAATATAAACTTTCATAAGATAATCACACACTTTAATTTGATTAACGGATACTTTGATCTTAATATATATATATATATTATTGCTCATGTGCGGATTATCTCGCTGGATATGTGTCACCTTACGGTGAGCCAAGAAAAGAGAGAGAGCGCGCTTATAATTTAACTGATAAATTTTAGGGTCACCGTTAGGTGACACATGTATAACTTGCACTCTTAAAATGCGGGAAAATTCGCACAAGAGCATTATTTTATATATATATATAGGGAGAGGTTCACAAGTGGACCAAAATAATTGACTTTTTAATGGACCTTAACAAAAAACACATTAATTTTAATTCCTATAGTGTAATTGGTCCGTGCCAGCGGCCGCTGGCGCTGACCAATTACACTGTTATTATGTGTTTTTTGTTAAGATCCATTAAAAAATCCATTCTTTTGGTTCACTTGTGAATCTCTCCTTATATATATATATATATATATATATATATATATATATATATATAGAGAGAGAGAGAGAGAGAGAGAGAGAGAGAGAGAGTAGGTTCTAAAATGAGGATTTACAGATCAGTTTAATTATTTTCTTGTTATAAAATTTAATGGAGATGATCTCACATGCAAAATGGTGTACTATTATTCATAGAAAATGTTTTACATGGCAAGATCACTCTCATTCATATTATAATTCAAGCCCTCTTATGTTCATATTTCACATATAGTACTTACTTTAAATTAAAATTACAAATTGACTTAGTGTTGTAGGTTTGACACCAGAGTGTACTGCAAAGATGAAATGTAATAAAATTAAATTATTTGAGTGATACAGTCATGGGCATTCCTAATGATTTGATGGATTTTGATGCAACATTATTATATATTATTTCATTTTGCATATTCCGAAAACAAAAATTCTTGGAATATAAGAAAATTATTTGGTTTATATACTTGGAAATTTGTAATAATTGATAAGCAGAGGAAAGGGTTTCAAGACTATAATAGAAAATATTTAGCTCAGGCTAGTGCTACTATACTAAAACTAGTCAATATAAACAACAACTTAGTTTAACAAAAAAAAGCAACGAAAGATTGGAAAATAAAGTTACTAACGAAATTCACCTGAGTGGGTTTCTCCAATTGGGATCGTGTTGGTGCTGTATGAAAACCTGAGCCTGCTGCTTTCTCCTTCATCATGTCTGGCCTCTCATCTGATGATTCTGATTGTTTCTTTTTCATATTTGCATATTTTTTGGCCCATAAACCTTTCATTACCTCTGCAAAGTGAAAACCAAACAAAGTGTTAATAACCAAAGTGAACAAAATGATATATAAAATAAACAAAATGTATCCTATGTGATGAGCAAACCTTGAGTAGTGATGAGTCTATAAGCATGGCCAGGCACAAGAGTGTCAGATGGGCGAAGAAGCTTAATACGGGTAAAGCGGATCGTGTTGGCATTGGTGGATGGATAGACGGTGGTGGTGAGAAGAAGAGCAACATAGTGGCCAGGGTTCAACTTGATAATCTCGCTAGCAAGGACAGGCCAATACAGCTTTTCTGTTCTACCACATGGGTGTTGAATTACCAGACTTGCATTATCAATTGCTTGGCAGTTCCCCATCTCTCTCTGCTTTTCTCTAAATATATTAATATCTTGGTGACCAGGGAATGTGAGGAGGAGGTGAGAGTATGGCACCACTCTCTTTTATAGCCACCATCCAAACACCTCACCTCAAATTCAATTATGGCACACACTAATATTAGAATGACGAGGCTGCCCTCAGGTAAAGTGATGTGGTGAGTTATTATTAGTTGTTTCAAAAGCAGAGAGAATGTGGCATTAAAGCTGATATTTCATATCATAACTATGATAAACGTTACTTACATCAATCTGCAAAGGCAATTTCTACGCCACTGTTTAAAAACGCCGATTCCAGTATTTTTAACAAAGATGGTATAATTAAGGACCATACAAATTATAAAGGGTCCCTTTTTTCGAGAGCGGAGCTAATTTAATGAAGATTTTTTGAGGTTTAGACAAAAAAAATATTTAAGGTTATTTTTTTAATATTTATTAATTAATTATTTTAATATTTATTTAATATAAGGGAAAGAGAAATAAAAATTAATTGATTAAAGATTTTAAATCCTAAAAATTAAAAGCACAAATATGAATTTCAATTTGTATTTTAAACCAACAATTCCTAAAAATTAATCCTAATGTCAACCCTAAAATTAACCCCCCAAAAATAATTCCATCACTTTAAAAAAAAAAACATTAATCATTTCACCCTATAATTATCCTCAAATTTAACATCAAGATATGTAAAGAGGTGCTGGGTTTGAAAAGAGTTGTTTGTTTTTTTTTTAAAAAGGTTTGAGGTTTTAAAGTTTGATTATTTATGAATATTTCCTCAAAAATTTAAAATTTACTTATATATGTAAAAAAAATTTAAGTTGTGGGGGACTTCAACCCCCACTCGGCCTCACTTGCCTTCGTGAGTGCTTATATGCATTGCAAATAAGTTGCCTAAAAAATTTTCATTCCTGGCAATTTTCACCAAGGAGGCCATGACCACCTAAGAATTTGAACACCTTTTAATTTTTATTATATTGATATTTTATTTATATATTTTTGAAGTGGGAGAATCAAACAATTCATGAGGATGGAAATTTGGGTCAATAGGATAAATCCTTCTTATGCATTCCAGTTTAATTTTGTACAATGGCCTCTTTATTTATGTCATTTTTGGATTCTATTCAAAACCAATAATTATTGATCATTGAAGAATATTCTTTATTTGGGTCAGTTTAATCATATCGAAATTAAGTCTTTGACGTTTTGTTCTTCATCTATTGAAAACAATCGAGGTGTAGCTTTCACTTGAAGCCCCGATTGGAGCTTAAAGCTTTGTTAACTTTAATTGTTTCTGTAATTGTAAAAAGAAATTGTATAATTCTTTATTTCTGTCACCGTAATTTAGTACTCATGCCGTACAATTTAAATATACAGCTTTTTAGTCAATATAGTTTAGGCTTATTATGTTGAGATTTCTTTCATTAAATTCTGGTAAGTGACCCAAATATAACCCGGTTTCTCCAGACTAAATTTTTGTCATACATATTGCAATATAAATTTATTAAAAACTTCAATTTCAAAATTTTCGAACTTATGATGCATTTACACCGAGTAAACTAACAATCCCAAATAAACAAGACACGTACACGAATTATACTTAGACACATAAATTTTTTAGAAATCTCACATTTTATTAACTCCAATAAATACAGAAATACTAAAAAAAAAGAGTCAATTATTTAATAGTCCCTACTATAAATATATATTTTTTAAAAAGTACACATATTTTTAGTTTAACCCATTTAGTCCATCAAGCACTCAATATTCTCTTATTTTTAGAGGTCCGCGCCAGCGGCACTCCCTTTCTAAAATATGTGGCAAAGAACTTTTTGAGGCAAAATAAAAAGAGTTGGACTAAATGAGTATTAAAAAATATTTGAGGGACTATTTGGTATATGTCCAAAAAAAAAAAAAAGGTTGGATGTAGACCTTCATCCATTACAAATCAACAATAGAAGTGGAAAAGTGGATATGGCTCTACCCCAAACAGAACCGTAATAAGTGATTGTCGCGTGTGAAACGTTCGGCACTCATTCACCTTTGTGCGTTACAATGAAAAATTTCTTGTCTATGAGACACACCTTTCCTTTCCATTCCTTTTTGCCCTTTCAGTAGTGATATATGGTCTTCTAAAAGTTTCTAAAGGGACCGTTAAAAAACATTACTGAAAAACTTGCATGCACTCATATGATGCAACTCGTGAACATTTAAATTAACTTTATAATTGTAATATTTAACAAGGACTATAATTGAGACCGAATCCTATGACTTTATCTTTTCTAAAATACAATAGACAATGATCACATACTTAAACATAGGAATATAAGCTAGCAGCATTTAAATTCATCTTGTTTTTATTAAGTACTTTTTACAAAAATAACCTCTAAAAAGATTTTCTAGAATAGTAGGGGATATAATTAAACTAGGATCACAATTAAGGGTGATATATTCTTCCCCTCGTCAACTTGGGGCACTACTACATAGTAATTCAAGAGTACTAAATATTTCTTTTATGAAAAATGACCATACCTGAATGTCTTTGTATATATTTTTTTTTATTTGAAATGCCTTTATTGGCATGAGCAAAATGTTGGGAATAAAATAGACACACACATAGAAAATGTAGTATCTACAACACGAGTGAAATTATTCCTAATGAAGCTAAAATATGGCCGATCTTAGACTTAATTAAAGGGTGAAGTGTGTGAGTTGGATCATGTACATGGTATTTACTTGGTCCAACCTAAAATTTTGGGCCTACATTCACGACAAATGTGATCTTTGTTTTGTGACACCCCGCCTAATTAAATACCGGATCATCATTTCTGTATTAAATTAAAAGAGGTTTCTCATTTGTTTCATTCTCAGTATCACTGTCGAAAACCTTATTAATTACTAACCACCTATTAATCAATTAAGTTGGTGCCAATTTTTTTTATCTCTTATTAAATGATTTATTATAATATGCGAAAAACTAAATTAAAACATTCACACAATTAATATAGTCTAAACCATCACAAGGAATAAATAAATAAATGTCTTCTCGAATAAACCATCGGCTAGAAAATCCAAATCCAAATAATAAGTTCAACAGATAGTAAATAAATCCCAATATAAGTCTGAACTAAATAACTGAATAAATAAAGTCTAAATTGGGCAACATGCCCAACTGACATACTGAAATAAAATCCTACAGTAGGAATGAAAGATGGAAGTATCTAATCAAGCCCTGCAAGCCTCCACGATGTTGTAGCTAATCGTCCGTGAAGTAGATCGTCAAGTCTGGCGACCCTGTGGCTGGACACCTAAAAGGTTTTGAAAAATATTTATACCAAGGGGAAGATCCCAAAACATTTCGAAAGTATTTAGCAAGTACTTCTCACTATTTAAAATTAGTTATTAGGTACACATGTTAGGTTTACGTATACTCTCTTCGGTATCCTCACCTCTCATCTATTGTGCACGCCTAACGTTTTCTACTTTGCCCACCTAGCCATACTGCCCAAACTAACTAGATGCACGTATCTATCCGAATTAACATCTCTTGTATGTTATTAATATCATAAGTAACATTCTCCATCTGTTATCATTTAATCATTTAATTAAGTTTCACTGCTTAATTCATTATTTAGATACACACTATCTAATTGTCTAATATCACACATAAGTAGAATTATTCAAACTGGTATATATATTTATCTCACTAATATATAATTACAGCGTCTCTCAAAAGGACCATCGTGAAATAGATATACTCTGCTATCAGTCCATGTACCTCTCGTACTAAAATAAGGACTATTGGTTCGGCTTGTCTCCTTGAACCCAAAAATCAAATATCAAGCAATGAAGGCGAACATACCTAACATACATACCTAACGTACCCAAATGACCTGTCAGTCTCACTAATACACATCACATAGTGAGCCGCCCTAAGTTCTATGTTCTGGAGCACAAATCTAAACTTCCCTGGAATCGATAAAGTGGGATCGCCCACTGTGCGAGAACCTCCGTGATAGCAGGCAGCGTAGGTATGTTCACATTTAACATCAATCATATAAAATAGTTATACACGCAACCTATATATACATTAAATCGGTAGGTAGGCACACGACCTAATTATCATACTTCGCACGTAGTGTTTATCTCTCGAATACTCGTTGTACCATCAAGTTATGATTATTCTCACTATCGTATTAATCCGAGCATTGCTCTCTACTATAAGGTTTCTAGTTATCCCTTCAATAAAATTCAGTAGCTAGCTCCATCATATACTATTGGTCTATAACATGAACTCACTTAAATTTTCCGTAACTCATTCTCCTTCTCTCGAATTAATTACGCCCCAATTTAAGTATATTAAATCCTCGCCTCAATCCTCTCATTAAGACTAAGTCAAAACCTTACCATTGGCCTACTGCAATGTAATAAGTTCTTCATTATATTTTAATAAAGTCCCAAAAGGTTTTTAGACAAAACTATAGGATTTTCTAGGCTTAAAAGGAGAAATAGACAAATCTGGGCTAATCGAATCGATTCGCCCTAAGGCCGAATCGATTCGTTTTGTAGAAGGTCATTTTCTTCTTGTACGCAAATGCATTTTCACCATTTTTATTATCACACCTCACATGCCTCTCCACCAAATTCAAAAATAAATATCTGAAACATTATACACATGCAATAAGATGATTTCTAACAAAATTTTAACATCAAAACATTGCGATCTCCATTTGAGAATGGTTCTAATAAACTATTCATCAATAACCCTAGATTTCTATATTTTATATTCATCTTCAACATAACACCTAGAATTTCCTCATCTAAATCATCACTACTGATCAAATTCTGTATCCTCTTCATATATAATTTCACTCTACATGAATTCCTACCCTGAACATGTATTTAAATTGCATAAACTTCCAATTTCATCATTTATATCAACATGTTTAAACCCTATTCTCACATGGGTATTATAACTTCAAAAGAAGTCACAAATAAACACTTGCCTCTTATGGTATGATCTGATTTCGTGATTTGAAGTAAGATTTATTTTTCTTCCTTCCCAATCTACGCTCCAAGGTTGATTGTGGTGCAAGAACTCATTCCAATTTCTCAAGAACTCTCTCTTAGGTTTCACAAATGGCTTCCCCTTCTTCTTTAATGTCCTCCCTTGATTTTCTAACCTCTAAACCCTAGCCTCTCCCATTTATATGTTGATAAAGGATTTGGAAATTCATAGGTCTCTTAACCCTGGATTACCAAGTGACTAAAGTGCCCTTGTACGACACCGATTTAGTCTAAAATTGCCCTGGGCCCAATCCACACCTCCGGGTATACTATTTTGACTATTTCGATCCTTTCGGAATCATTTGTGACCTCGAAATCATCATCTGAGTTACTCTACACAAATATCCTATCTCGACCTCAATTTAGTCTACATGCGAATCCCGGTTGAGATAAATCCAATTACGCTAATTTCACTCGCTATGACGTATAATGATTTCCACAAATTATTTACTATCCACTTAGTAAATTTAACGTATAATATTAATCATTATCTCTTTCTCTCTCTTAATTAATATTTAATAATCCATCTTATTATTTTATTAAATTAAATTATATCACTTATGTAATTTAATACAAAACGAATAAATTATAGAATTAATTAAATTCCAAGTACGCAGAAATACAGGGTATTACATGCTTCCCCCCTTACAGGAAATTCATCCCCAAAATTAGGCCATGCTTGCGGCGAATAACTTTGGATACCGCTCTCGCATGTCATCCTCATGTTCCCACGTAGACTCGTCAACACTGTGATGTCCCCACTGAACTCTGACTGATGATACAACCTTAGCCCACAACTTACGCTCACTACGATCCAAAATAGCCATGGGTCTCTCTTTGTACGAGACATCTGGCTACAAATCAATCTCCTCAAGTAGAACATGCATGGACGCTCTCTCGTTCCTCTTGTACTTCTTCAGCGATGCCACATGGAACACGTCGTGTATCCACTGAAGATGATCTGGCAAACCCAATCTATATACCACTTGTCCCACTCTCTCAATAATCGGAAAAGGTTTCACATATCTCGGAGCTAGCTTTCCCATCTTGTCGAACCTCACAACCCCCTTCATGGGAGACACATGTACCAACACTTCATGTGCATTGGCATAACTCTTTTGCCTATCCCGAGCTATGCAAATACGTCCCCAAATTAGCTCAATCCTGGCAGTCGTTTCCTGTATCATCTTTGGTACCAAAAGTTTGTTATCCCCCACCTCTAACCAGTCAACTGGTGAATGACAAGGCCTCCCATAAGGGGCCTCAATTAGTGCTGTTGATACCAAATTTAGTCCACTGACGTGGATCAATTATTTGGAGACACGTGTCAACCTACATGACACCCACAAACACTTTCAATGAATAGCACAACTGACTCCGAAGAACTTAAACTCCTCGACTAACTCAAGCATCCCGAGAAACCTATGTTCTCCGAGGAACCTCAGTGTACCGAGAAACTTCAGTCTACTGAGCAACTCAAGCGGTCCGAGCAACTCAGGTGGCCCGAGCAACTTAGCGTGCAGAATAAGAAAATCAAAGAGACGACTGCGTATTAAATGCTCATTATTATCATACAGATGTACATGTTTACTAGATAACAGCGCATTGTCTTTTCATTTGTTCAGCCTAAAGGCTATAAATACATTGTAACTTCCTCATTAGAGAGGATCGGAATTTCTTGAGAACAACACTTGTCAAGAATTCTAGGAAAACAGTTGGCAATACAAAACAGTGGACGTAGGCCATTTTCTTAAGGCTGAACCACTTTAAAAATCTCTTGTTTCATATTTGTTTATTCATATTTATCTGTGATTAATATAATTAGATCAAATCTAGTTTTTTACATCAACAGATTGACGCCGTCTGTGAGAACCGATTGTAATTAGCGTTTTTCACCAAAGTAACTCATCATCAATGGCTGATAATACAGAATCCAGATCGAAACACTAGGATTCCCCCGAATCTTTCTACTCCCCCAAATTTTTCAGATCTGGCTGGTATAATGGCTAAATTGTCCCAAGGGCAAACGACCATGCAAGAAACCATGCGTCAACTCATACAAACCGTTCAGGCGGAGTACCGACCCAATCAGGACAATGAAGTGTTCATAGAAATACTCGTTTACCCTCTTCGCAAACTAGGCGAACGTTATTTCCATAGGAATCTCAATCCAGACGCACCGATTCATATCGTACTGAGAGATCTAATGATCCTTCTTATCAGCCTTGACGAACTTCCTCGGTACGAGCTACATACACTCAACAAAATATCACTCTATCTCCAGAGAGGACAAGTGCTCTTAAAAGGTTGAGTAGAGTCTCTCCTTTTGATCGTTTGGGTCTTAGGAGGAATAAAAGTCCCCCTAGGATTGTGTCAAGGAACTCTCAACAACCATCTGATTTAAAGGAAGGCTCTACCCAATCACGACCAGCTGCTCGTCATGAAAGATCCCTAAAGGCAAATTCAACACGATCAATTGCTCGAACCAATAGGATCGAGGAACGAAATGATGCATGGAAGGGCTCAATTCAAAGGTTGGAGGATAGATTAGGGGAAATGGCTAAAACCAAGAATCCTCTACAAAGGACTTTTGTCCGAGGAACACCATTCATACAAGAGATTGTGGACTTTCCCACACCGTCAAAATTCAAAGCTCTGGTAGTAACACCAAAATAAGATGGAAAAACTGATCATGTTCTCCATATAGAATAATACCAAGCAGATGCTGATATCTATGCTGTTCCAGACGAGATGCGATGCAGGGCATTTTCAGGAACTCTTACCGGATCTGCTCAGATATGGTACAATAACCTTCCTCGGGGGAAAATTATGACCTTCTTTCAGCTAGCAGAACTCTTTATTGGAAATTTTTATTTTGGAGAAAAGCCAGTCAAACGAGTAGCAAACTTGCTAAGTGTTAGACAAAAGACAGGTAAAAGCACCAGGGACTATATTACTCGTTTCAATAACGAGAAACTGGAAGTAATTGATTACGAGGAGAAGACAGTGGTTACTGCTATGATGAGTGGTCTACTACCAAACAAATTTTATTATACTTTGGCCAAAGACCCACCTAGAACCATGGCAAAACTGATGGCAAAAGAAGCCAAAATCATGAATGCTGAGGAAGCCATGGATGCAAAGAAGAACTCAGATAGTAAGGAGATTAAAGCTGAGGTTGCTAAAACTAAGAAGAAGGAGCAGAGGAGCAGTGGTGGTGATAGAAAATCAAAGGGTAAGCAAGCATTGGAACAGATGAAGAAATACAAAAATTATACTCCCTTGAAGGTGGATATAAATCACAATCTGGAAGAGATCAAGAACAGTGAGGAGATGGCCTTGACAGCAAAAATGAAGGCAGATCCTGATAAGAGAGACAAGTCCAACTATTGCGAATTCCATAAAAGATCATGGTCACACGACCAAGCGTTGCATAGCTCTTCAGAATGAAATTGAAGCACTCATTAAACAAGGAAAATTGACCAAGTATATTGATCGTCAAAGCGGTGGTCGAACCAGTGAACGAGGAAAGCAAAGGTCTAAATCTCCTGTTCGGACAAAAGATGACAAGAAAAGAGATCTTGAAGATGATCCGGAAGATGACCCCAATCTCCCTAAAAGACCAAGACAGCCAGAACGTGAGGTATTTTCAATCCACTTTGGATCAGTTGAGTGTAATGTCATTACAGGTGGTGATGCAGGAGGAGGAGATCTTACCGTGGAGAGGAAAGCTTACCTTAATGAAGCTCAAGCTTGCTCATACATACAACGAATAAATTTGGCTTAAGATGATCGTCCGAGGAAGGTGAACAAGGACAAACTGATCATCGATTTATCTAAGAACGACCTAGAAGGTGTACTATATCCTCATGATGACCCATTGATGATCATAATGAGAATGAAGGAAGTAATGATCTCAAGAGTACTGGTGAATAATGGCAGCTCGGTAGACATCATGTTCTACTCATACTTTGACAGCTTAAATCTGAAGTTAGCCCAGTTGGAGCCTTATCACAGGCCCCTTCTCGGTTTTACCGGAGAAAAAGTTTTTCCACTTGGAACGATCAAGCTGGATATGCTTATTGGTACATGGTCTTCTTGTCGGACAGAAAGAGTATACTTTTTTGTAATAGATAAAACTGTCCAATCAGCCTACAATATTATCATGGGAAGGGTAGGTTTAAAAAGGTTCGAAGCAGTGCCATCTACTGTACATCAATGCCTGAAATTTCCAACCAATTTTGGAGTAGGAGTTGTGAAAGGCGATTAAAAAGTAGCTCGGGAATTCTACTATTCATCTACCGAACAGGAAGAACTGGAGGAGTCCAGGAAGAAGACTACTACTTATCAGGTAGATGAGATAGAAGGTGCAGAGATTGAAACTTTAGATCTAAGAGACGAGTCTCAGCTCGTTAAGGGACAGGTCATGGAGGCTACCAAAAATATCATTCTGGTCGACGAACATCCAGAACGAACAACTCAAATCAGTGCATCACTAGATGTATTAATAAAACGAGAGCTGATAGCATTTCTAAGACGCAGAAAGCAGACTTTTGCATGGAGTCACAAAGATATGCCAGGGATAGATCCAAATTTCCTATGTCACGAGCTCAACGTGAATAAGGAAATGAAGTCAGTGAAGCAACGACGAGGGTATTCAGTCCCGAGAAGAACCAAGCCATACATGAAGAAGTAGAGAAACTGCAAAAAACTATTCAAATAAAAAGGGAAAAGTATACGTAATTTATTTTATTCATTAGTCAGAGATTGTGTCTTCTTCCTTAGCTCCTACCCAAATCTCCAATTATCTTCTTCACCAAAATATTCGCAGATATATGTCTCTAGTGTGTGTTTTCAGGGTTTGATAATGAATTTGAGGTTAACTGATGAAAAAGGGTTTGGAGTTTATATATTAATACTAGAGGTATCCTTTGGACAATTTTAAAAACCACCCCAAAACACAGCCCAATTAACTCCAAACTTAAACCAATATATTAACTAACCCCCAAATATAATTCTTGATTCTAAACCAACACTAAAAATAAATTTCAACTTAAGTCCAATAGATACCCATTTCCCAAATCCATAACAATGACCAAAAATCCACCAATATAATTTCTCACTCTAAATTTACTCCCCAAAAAATATTTAAACCCATATTTCTAATTGGTTTCTCAAATATACAGGGTATTACATTCTACCCATACAACATGAATTTTGTCCTCAAAATTCTCTAAATCTTTATCCTTCCAAATCCTCAATGCACAATGAACTTGCATACCATACCACAAAAACTGATATATATATCAATAACGTAATGGAACCTAGGCATAACTCATATCAACCAGCTTTGATGTTGCTAACCCGTACACACATTATATAACAATAAATCATTTATAATATCCATATACACCATAAAAAATGATGAACCAAAACTAGGTTCACTACACACACGACTAAACCCATGTAAAACCCAATTTTTTGGGAAACCAATCCTGGCATAAACCCCGCATGTACCCCTAGTCTTACAATTTAAGATACCTAAAAATTGAGAAATTCTAGGCTATTGGATCCGAATATTAACCCCGTAATAGGAACTGATAAGTCATACATGTAATCCAAAAAAAGCAACCCCTGCTTATTGTATTCATAAACTTCCAATTTGAGATCATGCCCAAATAACTCAGAGAATATCCAACACCCACGAAGAACAGCTAATCGAGGACCGTAAGAAAATTAACTAATTCTTAATCGATGGTAGGACTCAATAAGTTGAACATTAAATCCAAATAAGTAAATCCCCTATATATACTTCAAATCCACCTAGTTAAGAGATATTTCCCTGATTATGGGTCCCCTATGCTTACCAATCCCCATATGCATTTTCATATGGGTTAATTTATTTCTACTGCCAAAACCACATCCTAATGAATTCAAATATCCTCATCATTATTATATCCACTTTTACATATGCTCAAATTAATACCTCGATTCATGTAAAGGCGATAAGAATGATTTGACACCACTTAAAGAGAGTGGAAGGCACTGATACCACTATGAGAATGCGGAAACAAATGTGCTCAGCAAGGATGGTAAAAAACATACTAATTTTAAATTTTATTATAATCAATTTTATAGTTGTATCCTAAACATACATTTATGTGATAAAATAGATTAATCAAACCAGGCATCCAACAAAGGCAAAGTTTCAGGGGTAAAACCTTTATTCAACACTTTAGAAATATTACAAGATAGTCGATTTACAGACTACTTGATAACCGCTATAAGTATAATGCTCTAATTTTCATAAATCCTTAAATAACAATAATGATCCTCACAATAATCACAAGATCATAGTCCTCCTTCAGCCTGCCTTTGTCTTCAATAGTGAGTTCCCTCGGGTATCACAAGTTAGACATAGAGATGCCTTCTCCATAAAGTTGAATACAAGAATACAAAAATTTCTAGGGTTTAAATGAATTCACAAGAACAATTTTCAGGATATACGCTGCGAATTAAAAAGTGTTTTAAAACACTAAACAAAAAAGAACTTTTACAAAAGATATGCAGAAACAGACATGGAAAAAGTCTTAATGAAAATAAGTACGAAACAGATATTTATAGGGCGAACACAAATTTAGAGGTGACGAACTTGTTTGAACAAAATTTAAGGCTCTTCGAACGAAAAATACAAGTCGTTTGAACGAAATAAGATCTAGTTTGAACAAAACACCAATCTCATTTTAACCAACATCGAACAATCTTTTGACGAGTCAAAATAATACACCCTCGGTTGATGTACGTTAGATAAAACTTCTAACGAGCCTTCTAACGAAAATCCCATATCTTTTGAATGAGATTTCCATCTCGTTTGAACATGGTTTGAAAATAAAAAATATTTTTCTTTTTTAAAAATAAAAAGCCCTATTCATTTTTGATAAAATAAACATCCTAAAAATAAATTCTTCGAAATAATTTAAACTCTAAATTTCTTTACACCTTTATGGAATGTCAGAAAGTCTCCAAACTTGGAGATGCTTGATTTCGGTTCGTCATGATGGTGCGTGACGATTTATAATGGGATACGCCAAAGTAGCCTAAAATATAAAAAGGCCTATACTATGAATAATATCAGAAAATTTGTTCTTACAAATCTCCTCCTTCGATTATTCTGGTAAAAAATAAACAAACATAACCGAACATCAAATTAAAATAAAAAATCTCATACGACAAAAATCCTAACACCCTTTGTAACCCTAGAAAGAAATTGCATAACTCTCTTTGTCTTCAAACTTCTTCTTACTCCCTTCCACAAAATTTGTCTTCATCTGTATATCTTAAATTCCTCTTTAAGTAACTAAACACAGGAGACCATATACCTCGTGACGAATCGATTTTGAAATAAAGTAATACTTATAAAATAAATTCTTCCCCATACATCAAACTCATAAAAAATCTCACTTTTAATTTGCTTCTCCCCCTTTATTATCCAAAATAGACAAAGAAGTAAAAACACAAGCATGTAATACGAAGCATAACATAGAAGATAAGAAATCATCAAAAAAATATATAAATCAAGCATGTGTAATGATAATTTCAAAGGCAAACACACACAACTATGTAAAAGTGCTAATGCGGTGTAATATTAATTTAAATAATTTTGCAAATTTCAATTTTAAACTTATCTAATTGGAGTCAATTTTTAATCCAAATTCAATTAAGGCCTAAAAACGCATCTATGTGAATTAAATAAATCATGTAAATCCAACACAAATCGAGATTCAGGTAAAAAAAATCGGGTAAAACCTTTCTTTCACTATGAACAGTAAATCACAACTTATATATACACAATGAAATTTACAATAAATCTCACGCAGTAGATCCACAAAGACACAAAACCTAGATTAGCAATGGATTGAACGAAGAAAACTCACAAGAACCACAGTTTTGTCGTTAGTAAGGAACACCCGCAAGCACTCCCAATGACCACAGTCTTTGTCAGCCATAGAAAAATCTTCCCGACAAGAGAAACTCCAGAAAAATTGTATTTTGGGTTCTCGAATTGATTCACTGAAGCTATTAGGATGATTTGTGAATGAAAATAAAGTTAAAACACATCAAAAAGTGAGAACACAAAAATTCGGGAACCAAGGGAAAACTAGGCTTCAAATTCCTATGACCTCTTCCATGATCATAAAAAAAATACCAAAGGTGACGTTTCCTACCACAATGTGAACATTTGTAAATGCGAGGAATGTTACCTATGCATTGACATTTTTCTAATGTTCATGGATGTGGTTGATAATCTAAAACAAAATATGGTCTTAGCTTTAACACTCGAAGCATTAGAAACATGGAAGCCAATATCATTACCCCTAAAACTACTTGAGTCTTTTAAATCATCTTTTAACTTCAAAATTTTAGACTCAAGCAAAGAATATGACTCTTTCAATTTTAAGGAATCCTTCTTCATATTTTAAATCATTCCTAGAAGGTTCTTTCGCTCCCCCTATATGAGAGAAAACTTATTCCTAAGAGTCTTATATCATTCCTTAAAATAATTAATCAAAACACTATCCTTAATGGTACAAATATTAACTTTAGATTTTTTTCAAGTCCTTTAATTCTTGCTCTAAAACTAGGAATCTGTCATCACCCGCTTGCTTGGACAATTCTAAAATTTTAAACTCATGGTCTATGTCCACAATATTCTCACGAAACAAATCTCATTGATTTTGAACAGTTTGCAAAAGATCCATAGCAGTATTAAAACAAAAATTTTCTTATTCAATAATCTCAATTCTTTTAGCAAACTTCAAATTCAAACGATTTAAGTCGTCAAAACTATGACAATCCCTCGAGAGAAAAACTAGACCACCCAAAAATAACTAAATAAGGATCTAACACAATAACTTAGTGCAACCTGTTCTGATAACACTGACACCACTTAGAGAGAGTGGAATGCACTAATACCACTATGAGAATGCAAAAACAAATGTGCTTGGTAAGGATAGTCAAAAAATACTAATTTTAAATTTTATCTTAATAAATTTTATCTGTTTATGCTAAACATAAATTTATGTGATAAAATAAATAAATCAAACCAAGCATTCAACAAAGGAAAATTTTCACGAAAAAAACGTTTCGAGTAAAACCTTAATTCGACACTTTGTAAATATTACAAGATAGCTGACTTGTTGACTTGATAATGTCCACAATCATATTACAAGACAAGTCATTTGAATGAAATAAAATCTCGTTTGAACAAAAAATCATTCTCATTTGAACCAGCTTCAAACGACCTTCTGACGAGTGAAAATTGTATGCCCTTGGTTGATGTACATTAGATAAAACTTCTAAGGAACCTTCGAACGAAAACCCAATCTTGTTTGAATGAGATTTCATCTCATTTGAATGAGGTTTGAAAGTCAAAAATATATTTCTTTTTTATAATAAAAAGCCTTGTTCATTTTTTTATAAAATAAACATCCCAAAAATATATTTTGTGTAATAATTTAAACTTTAAGTTACTTTATGACTTTTATGGGATGTCAGGAAGTCTTTAAACTTGAAGATGCTCGATTTTGGTTCGTCGTGATGATTTGTAACGGGATAAGCCAAACTCGCCTAAAATATAAAAAGGCATATACTATGAATAATATCATAAAAGTGGTTCTTACAATCCACATTTATAAGAATTGCATCATAAGGCAATTCACATATTTATATCCGCGGGAAAAATCAACTTTTCCCCAAAAATAAACCATGACCTTGTGGCATATCAAATTCCATCACTAGATAATATAAACATATAATATTAGTATAATGAATTTGACACTTAATTATATCCACTGATGACAAACTGTGTCATTGGCAAGCTTGTCATAAAAACATGACATAGGTGATCACTCGACCCATGAATCACATCATACACAAAATAGGCATACTTTGGGACCATATATCTACAGAATAGGCACACATATTGATCTACACACACACACACACACACACACACACACATATATATATATACACAGACCATAGGATCATATCTCTTACCTATGAAACAATAGGTGTGCTAGCTCCCGACTATAGTTACCCAAGTAAAAAAGATTTATCGATTAAAAGATAATTTTTTTTATTCTACCAAAAGGTACACAAAAATCGTAAAGGTCCATGTGATAGAAATATTTATCAATATTATAATCTAATAATATTTTATCATCTCGTAAAGAGATGTGATGTACGAGAAAAAATGACTAACAAGAAAAGACCTGAGGCCAATAAGAATGACACATATACTGTGCTAGATTTGAAAAAACAGAATAGCGGTTTATGGTTACACAACACACTACTTAGGAAATTCAATGTTTCGTACCTCTTCATTAGTAGAAAGCATCAATAAATAAGGTTGAAGGACTTTATTCTAAGTCAATGTAACCACAAGTAACCATTGTACTACATCGGGGATGTGTGATCCTAAGGTTGAAGGCATGCAGAGAAAGGTAATGCATCTAAACAAACGCACAATGTTTATTTAAGATTAAAAGAAGACCTCACTCAAAAATAAATTATATTAGAAAATAATTTTGTTAAAAACTAGCATGAGTATAACAAATTTTTTCTTTTAGATTCAACAATTGAAATAAGAAAATTAAATGAAGCAATAAATAACATTTCTATTATTTAAAGGTGAAAATATTTTCCCTCTCTCTTATTTATCTTTTCTCATTTGGATTCATGGATAACCCACATTATTTATACCCTAATGCATAAGAAAATGGGTGATATCACTTGTATGTTACATACAACGAGACCATATTGGCAATATTTTGCCTACACCATCTTAGAGTGTGTCATAGGAATGAGCTATTAGAAAATTATTGGAAAAATATCTAAAAAGTGCTTTCTCGTATACAACTCGCGAGTTATTTATCACCCTAAAGTTTCTCTTTACTAAATAAAACCTAAAGTAAACCAGGTCGAGATCTAAGGTAATAAAAATCAATAAGAAAACATCCTACATATGCGACTTGTGAAGTGACTTTTGCTGAAGTGAATAACTACTTCGCATAGGCGAACGGGGTCACACCAGGAACCAGAACTTCCCCATCTTTGTAAATTTTTTATAAAACCTAGAATTTTCCCATTCAACCATATGAACTTAGAAAATTATAAAATATGCTTTTCAAAAACAAATTTTAATATAAAAATATATTTCATCATCTATATGATAAATTCAAAAATCACAAAGTTAAATATTTGTATTTTTTTACTTTAGAAAAATTAATTAATTGAGGGGTGGATTTATGTCCTCTAGTCAGTAAACCTTTATCCATAGTGGTTAACTTGGGGAAATGGAAAGAATGATGTGACATGAGTTAATAAAGCTTTTTAAAGACCTCTTGGACAAGACTCAAAGTGTGTTTTAGTAACATAAATTGAGACAATTCAAATTATTTAGGGAACATGAGTACACATATACTTTCAGAATCTTCCCACTTTGTCTATTCTAAGAAAAAATACAAAAAAGTAATACAAGAAGATGAACTAAATCTATCACCTGAGACATGAGTTTCCTTAACAAAAGTAAACATTTTAGACAAATTTTATGCACAAGTAAATAAAAAACAAGATGGTCATGAACTTCCATGAAGAACAAGTTGTACCAATTTTCAGCTGCACCTTACAAAAACTTATAAAATACCAATGTGTAATGAGATACAAAGAGAATATGAGTAATAAGGAAAATCATGTGAACATAGCATTATATACATGTAAGTATCAAAAAACTTAAGTAACTCCCTCTCAACTATGGAATTACTCTCAATGAATATTAAAAATCATACAAACACTCCGCGTAATTCCAACATGCTCAATTCTATGTACTCCCCTAGCTACAAACTTCTCTGCATTTTGTCATGGATTGGACAAAAGAAAGACTTAAGCATATCATGAGATAAAATAGAACTAAGAATTTAGAGAGAGTAAACATTCTAATCGAACAAATAAAATAAAGAGGACTCGGACATGTTTTGGTCAATAAATCTGAGTCTACTTCATTTTATTTGTTTGATTAGAATCTTTACTCTCGTTAAATTCTTAGTTCTATTTTATCTCATGATATGCTGAGGTATTTATTTTGTCTAATTCATGATAAAATGTGGAGAAGTTTGTAGATAGGGGAAAAAGGTATAATATCTAGTAGGCTTAGATTCACCTTGTTAATCTATTTTTATCATTTAATTTTTTTAAATAACCTTCGTTTTGTTATTTTGTTAAATACACATGCAAAGATACTTTTTGTATAGAAAATAATCAATTTTATAAAAAATTTATGTATTTTAAGTATGTGTGTTCTTGTGTGAAACAAACATACTTAGAGTTTGCCTAAAAATATACTTTTAAAAATTCTCCAAAGCAAACTGGACAACATTTTTGGACACTCGCGTGACTTGTTTCGCTGCAGAGATGAACGTTTTTATTGCAATGAGAATGTCTTGTTGGTTGATTTTGTCCTTGTGAAAATTGCATGGACTGTGGCCCACCTTGTATCACTTTAGATTAGCCGAAGAGACGCAATATTTCGCTATGGTGACCCTGAAACAAAACACATCTGATAGCCCTGAAACTCACTTTTTCACAATATCTTTCTTAAATATCTTCTTGGTTGGTGTGTCAATACGACTTTTTGCGTGACTTAGAACATGATGTGACTATTTAACATCTTAATAGTATGACACCTATCATGTGAGACCTTAACCCTTTCAAAATTAAATGGTTATAAGTTAAGTGTTATTTACTCTTCCATACTAATAGTGAGAGCTTGGAAAGTGTATTTTTTCGATCAAAACATTTCATATATTTCAAAGAAAAAATTTCACTTTTTTTATTTAAGTTATTTCCATCCATTGTTTCTAGTAGGGGTATATTTACTCACCGTATGTTCATAATTTAATGTTCATTAGTGAGTAGGTATTTTCTCTTCCTTGGCAGCACCACACCTTTCCAAAAATGCCAACACATATCTATAAGATTCCCTCAAAGATCTTAGGTGTAGAATTTTAGTTGATTGAAGGTTTCGTCTAGTAATAAAAAGATTCTTTAACTTTAAAGAATAATTTTTTTAAAGAAGATTTGATGGCATTGACCGTGGAGTTGCGATTGTGCAGTGTTCTCTAGCTGTTGTCTCTCTCTATGAAGAATATGATAGGAAATAATGTCTAGGCGGTTTTAGCATTGTGAGGTTTTAAGTATATTTTTTCTTGTTGTGAAAGTCTATCATAGTGAATATGTCATTCGTATCTTCATGTGATTTTTCCCATTAGTGAGTTTCCTCGTATATTTGGTTTTCATCTTATTTTACTCTTTTCGCATCTTTTGGTATCCTTGTCTTAAATATGAAGATAAAACCTAAAGAACCTAAAATTTAGTAAAATATACTTTCACATATATTTTTGGATTGTTTAGCCCTTTTTAATAATAATTTAACTAACCTTTTTCTTGAATTCAAGGAGTTATCTTCTATTTGGGTAGCTATTGTCGAGAGGCAGACCCTCAAATGGTAACAGAGAGGGTCTTTAAGTTTTAGGCCTAAAAAGCTTAACCCCCAAACCTCCTTCAATTTATGGTAGTAATTATTCTTACTAGGAAGCATGTATAATAACGTATTTAATTTCTATGGATGATCATATAACTAATAATGTACTTATAGGGTGGACTTGTCCTATAATCGTGGTCGATTTATGTTGAAGTTGATAAGATTATATCTTATTACGATGGCACCGATTTGAACGAGAGTGGGTGGAACATGAAGGGGCTTACCATTATATTTAATTGTGTGTCCCCAAGTGACTTTAGGAGTATATCCATATTAACGATGTCTAAGGATGTGTGGTATGTTTTACAAATAAAATAAAAAGGTACCTCCACGGTGAAGAACTATAAGCACTAACAACTTACCACCATTTAGAACTCCTTACCTTAAAGGAGAGTGAGAATTTTTATAAGTTATATGCCTCTCTAAATGACGTAGTTACCTCTGCCTTTTATATGAGAAAGACTATTAAAGAGAATAATATTGTTGATAAAATCTTATGGTCACTAATACTTTAGTTTTGTGGAAAATCAGATGTCATTAAAGAGGTTAGAGCTTTAGTTTCTAAGACAATGCATGTAGACGAATTGGTTAGATCTCTCCAAGCCTATGAGATGAATTTATCTCATCTCCAAGGAGTGCTTCCTAAGGAAAAAACATAGTTTTCACGTATAATAATGCATTACTTCATTTTAGTTCTCATGATTTTAGTAAGGATGATATGGTATTTCTCTCTAAGTTTTCCAATAAGTGGCAAAAAAAATTAGTCTAGAGGCATGTATCCGCCTAGACAATGTCCCTCACACTTGAGTCATAATGGTGGAAAATGCGTATCCATCCACTTCTAGTGATGACCCCTCACACTCCGAAGATGACTCTTAAGAATGAAACTATGCTGCATCTATGATGAGAGAGAAATTTGATGAGTTGGATAATTTAGAGGATTTTAATGTTCCTTTTCTTCCAAGTGAATGAATGACCATTCCTAGTCCCTCCTTGAGCACTATTGAGGAAGATGAGAAAAAATATTTTCAATCAGACTATGTTAATCTTTACGATGAGTCCATAACTCTCAAAAGGCATAACATGTAACTCTCCACCATTCTAACCAATGACGATAACCAAATGGCAATGGTGAGTGAGAGTAGTGTGAGAAAATTTATTGATCCACATGTGGTGAGTAGTGCTCCACATTTTGAGGTAAATTCCATTGACTTTATTCATATGGAGATTGAGTTCCTTAGGATGTCCTTAAATGAGGGCGAAAACTCGAGAATGGCCTTAGAGAACTAAGTCTCTTTACTTGAGATCATGTTACTATCTTCAACCACTTTTCATATGAATATGGCGGTTAGGTCTCAAAATTTGGACAAGATTATTTTTTGTGCTAAGTTGTCCACTTTGGATAAATGAGGAATTAGTTTTGAGAGTAATGGCTCTATTTCTTGTTAAGGTTTGATAGCATCCCAATCCATATTTCCATTTTCGATTGGTGAATATTCAACTGATTCCATACCAAAAGTTTGATAACGAAATATGACTTTGAGGTGTTCCATTAACAACAAGGAATGACATTTGACGGAGTTTTGCTTTAGACTTAGGATGCAAAAACTCAAGCTCCCCCTCGACCTACCACCACATTGCCATAAGTTGGGACACCTTAAGGAGTTTTGTGTTCTTCGTCAACCCGTATCATGCTTAGATGATTTTGATATAGGTATAAAGGTCTATAGGAAAGGTAAGAAATAAGTGGAAGCCCCTCAAAAGATTTATTCTAAAGGAACGGGAAAAATGAAAAATGTTTGATCCTCCCACACTTCCCAATTTAGTACTTTTGTCCAATTTTTTAAGGCTTGATTCGGATAGGGTTAAAAAACAAACTTGTGATAGAGGATAACTATAATCCATAAAAAAAATGTGTCAAAGCTTGGTCTTTGTTTAAGAAAAAATAGGACTCTTTCAATGTAGGTGTCTTAGAGTGTTTAGTTGACTCTTTTTAAATAGGCATATTAATTTATCTATATCACTTATTTTATTCTTTAGATATGATCTGTGGTTTATTCATACCTTTAGATTTTGACCTTGTAAAATATTGTTCTTTTATTCTTGTTAGGTGTCATTTTATACCATGAGCTTAATTACAAACCTACATACTTAGTTATTGCACTAATGGTCTTATTTATGGCTTTTAATACTCGATGCTTGGAATTTTATAGAATTAAATGCTTAGGTAAATTGAGCCTTCTATTTTGGAATATTTTTCATAACTCATTCACTTTACATCGCTCAATAAACATGAGCATTTACATGTAAAATCTAATTAAGAAATTTATTTTCTACTTTTATCGAAAATTAAAAGTTTTGTACTATTCTTTGATGAAAAGGTGACATTGTTAATCCTTTCATGTATGACAATTTCAATCATCATGGTTGGAGTTGGAAAAAATATATATATATATATATATATATATATATATTCAAAATCATGAGTGGTAATATGGTAAGGACTGCAATTTTAGGTCATGATAACTACCTTTAAAAAATTGGAAATAATTTCACAACCTTTGTAATGAATAAGCAAAAACCACCACTTGCAAAATTTCATCAAAAATGAATTCTCAAAGATTCTTATCTACTCAAAATTGAGTAACATAAAGGATACGAGACTCAAAATGTTTCTAATCATAAACCACTATTTATGGAATAAAAAAGTGGTAGTTTATTTTCAAGAAAAAATAAGGCTTTCTCTTTGTTTTATAAAGTCAAAATATTTCAAAAGTGAGATCAAACATTAATCTTCATTCTTCGATTTTACGAGTTAATGCTCATTTTGTTCACTTTTATATCACAAGTTATGTCTTTGAATCACTCTAACTAGTAATTGGATTTAATGGGACCAAAACCTTTGAATGCTAAACCATTCTTTATGTAGAGTATATGAAATAATCAAGAACCATTATATGATCTTTTACAGCTTGTTTGGCCATTCAAAATGGTATTTTACGGATTATAATGTACTTACCCTTAGATAAGAAATCATATTTAGATTAGCCTATTTGTTTGTGTTGTGCTTGCATAATTTTTGGTTATTGGAAGTTGGCGCGACCTCTGTCATCAGAACTTCGTTTCATCAGTATAACCGCAACCTATGAAAGACTCTATTGTTGCAGTGACAACACCTGGGAGTGAAAGAATGTCCAAATCGGGATGTTTATATATTTTAACCATTTATCTACCAAAAACTCTTCCACTCATAATAAAACTTATGTCTTCCTACCATTCTAGCATCTTGCAAGTATTTTTAGATGGTCTTTACCTCATTATAGTAGATTAATAATCATCTTGGTAATTTTTTCATCGATATATTTTCTAATTTACCTCTCTATAGAGGTAGGGCCTGGTGATGATTTTTTTTTTAATGATTGATGAGTTTGTACTTATTTTAAGTTTAAATTGAATCTTTATTAGAATCATTTTGTGTTTATAGCTTTTGATTTACATTTTGGGGCTTTGCCTATGCATAATGTTAGTATAGTATACTTGGTTTTTAGTATAGTATTATTGGTTTTCATTTCCATATATCATAGGATTTATGCTCTTTTGGGTTTTTTTGTGATTTTAGTCTTTATCATGGATCCTAAATCAGGCTCACGCACCTCGACCTCCACCAATCAGTCCAGTTTTGATGAACTCATTGCTACACATCATATGCATTAGGAGAGGTCAATAAATTTTGAATCTTTTTTCGACACCCGTTTATACAAGTTTTTGGCTGATTGGTACAATTGGATTAGTGTTTACTCTAAAATCTAACCATGGTACCCCAACTTAGTGACAAAATTTTATTCAACTTTTGTAAATGGTAAGGATAACTTAGACATTAAATTTCTTTCTGCCAAAGTAATTACATATGGATCCATACGTAATTACATTACATTTAGGATTAGGAATTGACATAATCGAACCAAAAACTTTCTTCCAAATGGATAAGCAACCACTTTGGTCTCCCTGAAGAAAATTAACCCGACCATTATTACAAGTCTATTTCGAGGGAAGCATGCAACCGGAATGTAATCACTCTTTTGAGAGAACCATCGTTAGGACTATAATGGAAGGATTTTCCCCGTGATCTTATTGCTAAGGAATTCTGTATTCTAAATATGTTTGTGTGCTCTTGTATTTTTCCCTCATTCCACCCATACAATGTAACTTTTAAACATGCATAATTTTTGTATGCCAATGAATAAGGTGTTGATATATGTTTGTGTGGTTTGATCTTGGACTGGATCTTTGATCACTCTAAGGAAAGTATGAACACTCATACTTTTATCTACGACCATGTAAACACGCGTTCAACTTTAAAATTTTGTGTTCATTTACTTCCCAATGATGTTCCTGAGAAAATAAAATTTGCATTGACTATTGATTCATATTATAAATCTATTGCAAGACTTGGAGACTATAGTGGTATAACCACACCACCACATGTTATTATCCCACAACTTCCTCAGCGTTTCCCTAAACTAAGAGAATCTAGTTCATGCCCTCTAATTAAAAATGAATTGGACTCTACCATCTCTCGAATATCTACTCAATCAGGTTCTAGTTTCTACCTTCTTTTAGTTCGATGAACTCTTCTTTCTATGATTAATTTCAACACAAGTTTCATTATCACACATAGAATATTAAGGGCACCTTATGTGACGCTAACACCAAACTTATTGATTTGTGTGTCTTTGGGATGTTAAAGAAGAAGAAAAAGTTTTGTAATTTATTTGTTTGTCCTTAGCTTAATGTATTTGGATTTTGTTTTGTATTAATTATATTCATTATGATCCTTATAAACTCTTAAATTTTTAAATGCTCATTATCTTCTATCACTGTTGATATATTTGATTGATATATTTTATCTTCCCATGTGTAGTTTAACTCATTGATCTTAGGCAAGTTACTCTCATTATTATATCTTGCCTAGACTAACATTTTGATTATTCACTTGCTATATACGTCTTATCTATTTATTGGTTTGATTTTCATGTTTTACCATCTTAAAATGTCTAGAGAAATTGATCCTACTATGTGCGTAGTTCTTTCCTTTGTCATTTTCCATGATAAAAGAGGGAGACGTTTGTAGACAAGTGGAGTATAATTATTAAAGCATATTAAGTTGATAATAGTTATTTGTTATTATATAATGTTTATTGAGAGGAATTGTATATTTTAGGGGAATTTATTTTTGATAGCTACGATACTCACTTGTTCAAAATGCAATATTCACATGTTCATATTTATCATATTTCTTCACATTGGTACCTTGATGAATTTGCCAGTGTATATTTGGAGTGGTTTGAAAAGGAGCATATTTTTTTTATATATGGATATGGTTGAGTCTCTTGTAGTGATTTGTAATATTTTTGAGTCTCATGTAGTGATTAATTACTTGCAACAATTGTAATTTTCTATATTTGTATTTGCCTTTGGCCAGGAGAGTTAAAAAATGGTATATTTCCTTCATTTACTTGTAATTTTTCCTTTTTATGTTTAATCTCCGAATTCGACAAAGGGGGAGATTGTAAGAGTATAATATACTCGTTGTGCTCCATAATATAGATTGTTTAAATTCCTTGACCAAAATATATTGATTCTTTGTCTAAGAGGTTATAAAAAAGCTTCACCAACGAACCATATCCATTTATTTTTGAACCTCGAGTACACCACTAGGAAAGGTACAAGACTTAGCAGACTTATATTCATCTTGGTCAATCGATTTTTATAATGGGATTTTTTTATTAACCTTGGTTTTGTAATTTTGTCAAATGAAAATGAAAATATACGTTTAGTATAGAAAAAATATAATTTATAAAGAATTGCATATTTTTGTGTATTTTAAGTATGGATGTTTTTGTGGGAAACAAACGTACTTAGAGTTTTTCTCAAAATGTTCTTTTAAAAATTCTCCTAAGGTGAACTCGACAACATTTATGGACACTTGCGTGATTTGTCTCTCCCTATCATCGTTATATGGATGAACTTTTTCTTCAATGACAACGTGTCACGGGTTTCTTTTGTCTGCGTGCACAATGTCTGGACTTTGGCGCAACTGGGTCACTTCATCTTTGCCGCAGCGACGCAATAACTTCATGCAGCGACCCTATAACAAAACGCATATAACAGCACTTAAAGTCACTTTTGTACAAGATCTTTCTTAAAAATCTTCTTGATTAGTGTTTCATGTATATCCTTTTAGGTGACTTTGACCCTGATGTGACTATTTAACACCTTAAGAATGTGACATTTTTTCTCTCTTATTCTTTAAATTCTTTCAAGCCATTGTTCTAATAGAGGTATATTTACAAATCTCGTATTCAAAATCTAATATGTATTAATGAGTAAATATTTTCTCTAACTTGGCTTGGAAAACTCATTTTATTTTTAAAGTATCGCACCTTTGTAAACACCCCATCACACATATCTATAGGACTCCCTCAAAGATCCTCGGTGTAGCATTTTGGTTGCTTAAAGGTTCCATTAAGAAACAAAAAGTTTCTTCAACTTTAAAGAAGAAATGTTTGGCAAAATATTTGAGGGCATTGATTGCATACCTAGATTTGTCATGGTTGTGCAGCGTTCTCCAATTACTATCTCCCTCTATGGAGAATATGATGGGGGAAGAGTGTCTAGTCGATTGTAGAGTCATGAGGTTGTAAGTCTTTTTCTTTTAGTTTTAAAACTCAAACTCAATGCATTTGTTGAATTTGTATGGTTATATGTACTTAGGTTATTTCATAGAATACACACACACTACGCAATTAAAAATTTGTCAAGTAGAGATATATTCCAATTTTAATTTCTTTTGCAAATTTAAAAGTTAGCATGAATAATTAATCGTTAAAGCGATGGGATTGATAACTTGATTAAGAGAAATAAAATTATTCAATTTTATCCTTTGTATCCTACGCATACATTTATGTGATTTAATAAATTAAAGTGAAAAAATCACAACCACAACGCGCCGATGTACGAGGAAAACCCAAATGGGAAAAACCTCGGACCGCTGGGCCTAGACAAATCCACTACAAATAGGTTTTATAAATGACTCAAAAGACTTACAGACTTTGACTCACTTAAGACATGCTGATGCCGTTCTCTACCTCCGAATTTTAGTACGCGAAGCTCCAATGCATTTCTCGACACTACTCGTGTCGCGGTATCCACCGAAGCCCAAAATATCGTCTCCAATAAGCTTGAATGCATAAATCCACCGCAAGTGTGCCTGTTGAATTTTAGGTTGATGGCATTGGGTCTTGGTTCAAAGGTTAAAAGTGTGTTGGAGAAGGATTTTTAATCAAAAAGGAAAGAAGTGAATTTTTTTCTCTCAAGAGTATGTAAAAACTTCCTTGTCCCAAAATAACTGATTTTCGTCCATATATTAAAACTGGAAAAGTAGTGGACCATGGCGGTTATATAAAAAAATGTAGGAAAACAGTTTAAATTTTTTTCAAAACTGACAAATCTTGTTGGAACGAGGTCGTTTGAACGACCTTTCGTTCGAATGAGTTATCTAACGATAGTCCAGTGTAAAGTTAGATAAGTCGTTAGAAATCTCTTTCGAAAGAAATTTCTAACGAACTTCTAACGAGTTACCAGTGCAGTCTGGGCAATGTCGTTAGAGCCAGGCCATTCGAACGTCTTGGAGGAACTTTGAACGAGATTTCCTTTTTTAAAGAGTTAAAATTAATTTTAAAATGTTTTTTTATGAAAATTACTCTTTATGAAATGAAAATTACTCTTTATAAAAATTACTCCAACACATAAAAATGATTTTGGTCATATACCTTTTTAGGAGAATGGACTCGAAATGAATATTGATGTCGCGTGTACTTTGGATGCTCGATTCTTTAAGGTTGTATGAAGCTTGATAAGGAATGACCCACAAGCTTTTTGTCCAACATAATGTAGCCAATACTACAAATGACTCGTTTGGAAATTTATCCTTATAAATATCCCCCTTTAGCTATTCCGGGACAAAATGAAATAATAAAAAATAAACAAAAAGACTGAATTTGCTAAGTTAGCCATCAATCCAATTCTAAAGCCCGTCCTAAAAACCCAAATAAAAAGACAGACTATGTAACGCGACTGACGGTATGCTGCAGAAAAGTAGGTGATGTAACTTACACACATGAAACAACAAATTCATAAAACGCATGGGGAAATAGAGAATATAAATCAAGCGTTAACTAATCATGAGAATATAAAGAATATAAAGCAAGTTAATTATCATGAGTATGACATATGTTAAATTTTAATTAACTCCCCCTAAATTATGAACTCCCCTATTGATGTTTTCTCCCCTTTTTTTTCAGAAAAGACAAAGGGATAGATATAGCCTACATGGATAGAATGAAAGCAATAGAAAAATAGGCAACATAATCCAAGAAACACATGTGCAACATTTGAAGAAACGGGAAATATTGCATTAAAAATAAATGGGAAAAACCAAATATCCATACATTAATAAAGAGAATGGAACCAAAGCAAATAAGTAGCTACAAGTGAGAAAATGTAAATAGATGTTCCGCTCGTCCTCACAAGTACAAAAGAAAGAGACTAAAACATAAATGAAATCAAGGTGCAGGGGCATCATTTGGTGAATCATCTGGAAGGGACCCAGTGCCGGATGAGCCAGATCCACGGCGCATCTCCATGCGACAGATTTCCTAAAGGTGCTCAAGAATCATAGAATTTCGACGTGCTTGAGCTTCATCCCTGTGTACTTGAGCCTCCTCATGGCGAGCTTGAGCGTCCCTATCTTGCTGCATAAAAATCAGAAGCTCCTGCAACATAGCCCGGTCTTGATGCCTATTTTCTTGAATTTTCTTCACCTGTGAATGCACAAACCTAATATCCTTCGATTCAATGGGTGCAGGAGCATGAGAAGAAAATGGTCTATGGGTGGCACGAGAGGGTGCAGGACTACTAGGGGAGGAGGTGGCGGATTGAGAAGATGCGGAGTGAGAGGGAGTGAGTTGAGGAGTATCAGGGGGTAGGTGACCACAAGACCTACCAATAAAGGACATATCAATGGTTTAGTAGAGGGTCACCGGGACATCAGTGGCAAGACGAGGGCAGCCGGCGGCAAGACAAAAACGGGTAATAAGGACGGAAAAGGGGAGGGCTTATCTAGAGGGATCGGAGGGAAGGATTCTAACAAACTTAATGACAAGATAAATGAAGGAAGGGATGTCTATGGCAACCCTAATGATAATGTCAAACATGAGGTCCAAATGCATTTTTGTGATTTAGGTTGAGTTGGCACGTGGAATGGGACAATCACAAACAATCCAATTGAGGACCATAAAATAAGGAAGTAAATTTGTATGAAAAATTGTAGCAGTGACGGGTTGGGTAGTCCTACACACGGTGCTTATAACTAAAGTAGGGTCAGGATGAGAAGCGGGAGCCCAAGGGTAGCATGTATTATTGACACGGGGTAACGAGAGGATATGAGCTATGGAGTCGGGACTGACAATGATCTCCTGACCTCTCACACAAGAGAAAATATGATCCTCCCGAACTTACATATCAAAATAAAATTCTTGAATAAGGTCGGGAAAGATAGTGTTAGTGAGGGAGAATAAGGGGTCCCACCCTAAGTTATAAATCCAGGAGTGAACGGTGGTGCCTACAAGAGATGTGAGATGGATAACTTTTTTCGCGGACAATGGCCCTAGCTGAAAAACCTTAGGTATGGTATTGTGTATGACTGGGGAGCATCCTCCAACACAGTTTAAGATCAGGGATGGACGCAGTGACATTGTTGTCCTCATCCGATGAGGATGAAGAAGAGGAGGAAGAACGTTCCTCGGGTGAGTCGCTAATACGAGGAGTGCGACGACTACGAGGGGCCAAGCTAAAAAGGGGCTAAACTAGAACCTACCCAAACAAAGAATCATCCAAACCGCCAAACACACGAACAGACCAACAAACCAATATGCAAGAATCCCATCCTCCGTTAGAAATAAAACTAAAACAAAATAAAATAAAAAAAATAAAAAATATTTAAGTGAAATTCCACGAAATTAAAAAGAATTTTAATTTAAGAAAAATGATAATGTTCATGGAATTCAACTTAAATAGGGGAAACAAAAAAATAATAAGGATAAATAATATAGCCCCTAAAAAAGTAGATATATACACATATATGTATATGAAATTGGGTAACAAAGAAGGGATAAAATTGTAGGTGTAGAAATCATACCCAATATATATATATATATATATATATATATATATATATATATATATATAAAGAAGAGAAAAAGAAAATACCTAGCAAGGTGATGAGATGGAAGAGGGATGAGTGGTGTGGGAGGGTGAAATAAGGTTAATGGAGGTAATGGGGAGAAAATCGTAGCAAAAAATGGAGTGTGGGAGTAGATGGAAAATGGGTAATGGATAAAGGGTAGTGGAAGAGGAAGAGGAAGAGGAAGAGGGGAAAATGGAAGAGGAGAGAAATGGAAAAATTTTGGGGAATGGGGAAATTGTGGGAACGAGGAGAGAGAAAAAGTAAAGTGGCATAAATTTTGGGAAGAGAAACCGCCCAAATTAAACCCAGGTCATTCGAACGAGAAAAGTCGTTCGGATGACTTCTTTCGAACGATGTACCAGAGACATTTAATGAACCTCGTTAGAAATTTCGTTAAAAGTTCATTCGAATGACAATTCGAACGATGTTCCAGATTTGAATGAGGAAAAGTCGTTCAAAAACTCGTTTGAATGAGTTTTACTAACGAAATGCAACCAGGTTTCAAAAGAAGAAAAATAAAATAGGCTTCAAAATAACGTATAAGGATGAATTGGGAAAGAAAAAAAATTTCCAAAATGAAGTTTTTAGTTGTCCTAGCTTGTGAAGACATATCCAAAGTGTGGGAGCGAAAATGTAGGGGTGTGAACAATGCGAGTGAGAGTTTTTACCCAAGACAACGCGCAAGTGCGGAATGCCAAACAATATATAAACGTAATATGCACTCACATCAGCCTTGTGTCAATAAATAAATACCATTGGACACTAAACACTGAAGCAACGCGCATACAAGATAGATGATTCTCTCGCCAATGTTGTCACAATTAGAAATAAATTATCGAATAAATGTCCATACCCATTGATCTTCAACCTATATCTCCCATTAGCAACTTTAGATTGAGACTTGTCTTTTGAAGAATCAATCAAGCTAAATATTTTTGGCCTTGGAATTATATATCATTTTTCAATGCTTCAATTTAAGGCACTTATACTATTATGCAAATGGAGGCTATTCACGCGAAAACTTTTTATTTTTCGCAGCTCGAGTCCATTGCTAGAAACAACAAATAACTGGATGAATATAATTACTTTTTGTTTAAATCCGGGCAATGGATGATCATGCACAATTTCGATTTCTTATAAGAGATGTGACTAAGATTGGGAAGACAACACCAAATCTCACCTTACGAGTACAATGTGAAAAAGATATCCGTAATATTTCGTGAACAGTGTGTGCAAGAAGGCAAATAGATGAGGCAATCGCAGAAATACATATCATAAAAGAGCATTTTTGTGCACAAGTGAAACGAAGTCCGGCTTGACTACTCATCAAAAGACACGTTTACATGAAATAGAATAGTGATCCAAACACATCGAACACAAAACCATATGGACAAAAATTTATGAAAGTTTTTTTTAACCATTCCCATTTACCTTGAAAGTAAGAAAGAAAAAATATATTTTTTTTAAATTTTGAATAAAATATTTACAGAAATAATTTAGTTCATAGGTATAAAAATATACATGAGAAACAACCTAAACTAGATAGACGGCTTCGATCTCAATCAATGGAGAAAACCCTAATTGATTTCCTAAGATTTTCAAACCTAAGGGCATCTAGAGGTTTGGTAAAGATATCGTCCAATTGTTGATCGGTACAAATGAAGCTTAGAGAAACGATTTTCTCTTCAACCAAGTCACGAATAAAATGTTCACAGATCCTAATATGCTTGGTTCTAAAATGTTGAACTGGATTACGGGAAATGTGAAATACACTAGTATTGTTGCAATAGATAGTTATAGTGACTTGAGAAATATCGTAATCTTACAACATTTGTTTCATCCAAATGAGTTGAGTGCAACAAATCCCGGCGGCTATGTATTCGGCCTCCACCATGGACAAAGAAATAGAATTTTGTTTCTTGCACATCCATCAGACAAGTGCACTTCCAAAGTAGAAACAACCTCCAGAGTACTTTTGCATCCATCAACATCTCCTGCCCAATCGTCATCCGAATATGCCGATAGACAATTATTTGTGTCGAAGGAATACTAAATCCCAAAAGATAGGGTCCCACTAACATATTTGATAATATGTTTAACGTCAAGTAAATGAAACTCTTTTGGGGTGGCTTGATAGCGGGAACAAACTCCTACACTAAAGGAAATATTCGGACGACTATCAGTTAGGAAAAGTAAACTACCTATCATACTCCTAAAGAGTGTGTGCTCTACATCCTTTCCTTCGGTGTCCTTACTAAGTTTAATCAAAGAACTCATAGGAGTACGTGCATTCTTAGTGGATTCGAGTTTAAATTTCTTAACAAGGTCTTTAGCATACTTAGTTTGGGACAAAAATATCCCACTTTCGATTTGACGAACTTGAAGACCTAAGAAGAAAGTAAGTTCACCGACCATACTTATCTCAAATTCATCTTGCATTTCTTTTGAAAATAATTGCGTATGTTTATCACATGTAGAACCAAACACTATGACATCGACATACACTTGTGCAACTAGAATAGCTTTCTCATCATCTCATCACGACGAAAAAATAGTGTCATATCTACTCCACCTCTAAAAAATCCATGAGAAAGGAGGTAAGAAGTGAGTCTTTCATACCATGCAAAGGGTGCTTGTTTCAATCCATATATCGTTTTCTTTAGGAAGAAGACATGATTAGGATGTTTTGGGTCCTCAAACCCTTTAGGTTGTTCAACATAGACTTCTTCTTGAAGAATACCATTTAAAAAGGCACTTATTACATCCATTTGATATAATTTAAATTTAAGGTGACATGTTATGGCTAGTAAAAGGAGAATCGATTCTAACCTAGCAATTGGAGAAAAAGTCTCTTCAAAATTAACACCTTCTATTTGGGTGTATCCTTGGGTAACCAACCTAGCTTTGTTACAAATAATGACACCATTTTCATCCATTTTATTTTTGAAAATCCATTTGGTGACAATGACATTTGTATTAGAAGGCCTAGGGACTAATTCCCAAACATCATTTTTCTTAAATTGAAATAATTCTTCTTGCATGGCATTAATCCAATGTTTAACTTTTAATGCTTCTTTAAAGTTTTTAGGTTCAATTTTGTAAGCATAGCACAAATAGGTAACTTCATTTTCTAATTGAGCCCTAGTCTTGACACCTACCTCGGGATCACCTATAATTTTTGAAGGGTCGTAACATTTACGAATCCAAGGAGAAGGATCCTTTTTCTTAGTAGTGGGAACAATCAAGTCATTGTGAGACTCAATATTTTCAACATCGGAAACAACATCACACTTACATGAAAAATCTTCCTCATTTTCAATAGATGTGACCGGAGCATCGTCTTTTATTACAACATTTATTGATTCCATGACTTTAGAGCTACTTAAGTTGAAAACTCTAAAAGCTCTACTGTTTTGAGAATATCCTAGGAAAATACCTTCATCACTCCTTGAGTAAAATTTACCTAGAAGTTCTCTATCTCGAAGTATATAACAAGGACTACCAAAAACTCTAAAATAGACCAAATTAGGCTTCTTGTCCGTCCACAAGTCATATGGAGTTTTGATAGTATTAGGACGTAAATAAACCCTATTTATGATGTGACATGTGATGTTAACCGCTTCGACCCAAAACCTATGAGCCACATTTCTTCCTAGGAGCATAGATCTTGCCATTTCTTGGATCGTTCAATTTTTTCTTTCAATTATACCATTTTGTTGTGGAGTTCGAACGACTGAGAATTCATGCTTGATTCCTATTTCATCACAAAAGGCATTTACACCGAATTCCTTCAATTCTTTTCCATTATCACTCCTAAAGTGATTTATGGTAACACCGTGTTGATTTTGAAGAATTCTACACTTAATAGTGAGAAAATCAACTGTCTCAGATTTTTCTCTTAGAAAGCCTACTATGGAGTATCTAGAAAAATCATCCACCATTACTAAGATATATCTCTTTCCTCCTATGCTCTTGGTACGAGTGGGACCCATAAGGTCCATGTGTCTCAATTCTAAGACACGAGAGGTAGTTATTGAGTTTAACTTCTCATGTGGATTCTTAATTTGCTTTCCTAATTGACAAAGCCCGTAAATAGTGGTGGTTGGTTTTCCTAGAGATGGTAAACCTCGAAATAGCTCTTTTTTCACTAATCGATCAAGATCTCTAAAGTTAAAATGACCTAACCTTGGATGCCAAAGATCGGCAGACGAGGCTTTTGCACTATTGCAAACCAACGAGGATTTAAGAACTATTATGTTGCAATTGTCACTAGTTCTCACACCTTGTAAATAGATTCACTCGATTGATCATATACAATGCACTCCTATTGACTAAACTTAACATCAAGATTTTCATCACATAATTGTCTAATACTTATCAAATTAGCCTTGAGACCATCAACATAAAGGACATTTTCAAGTTTAGGAAACCCGGAGATTTTAATAGATCCTCTACCCATGATTCGGGATTTGCTTCCATCCCCAAAGGTGACCTTACCATCTTTATAGTTTTCAAGAGTGGTAAACAAAGATTTATCACCGATCATATGTCTCTAACAACCACTATTAAAGTACCATTGGGAGCTATTTTGAGCCTTAAGTGCAACATGAGCAGCAAAAGCTTTATTGGTATGATTTTTCTTAACCCAAGCCTGAGTTGTATTCTTTCCTTTATTGGCTCTAGTGTTATGATTGGAATTATTTCCTTGAACTTTAGAAAACCTAATAAACTCTTCCATTAGACCTTTAGAAGTATTAACTAAATACTTAACTTGGCTCTTAAGACTAACTAAGGCGCTATAGTATTGTTTAGAAGTTGTGAAATAAGAGTTCTTTCCAAGCTTGTAACAAAATCTTTAAGATGACCCCGTTTGTGACAATAAGTGCACACATAGGGTTGTTTTGGATTTGCTTTTGAAGGTTGCTTATAAGGACTTATTTTAGGTAGATAAGGTTTAGGAGAATTAGATTTGGTAATAAACTTAGCTACGGGTTCGGGTTTGACTTTGGATGACTCTCCTTCTTCATATCCTATACCCTTCTCTCTTAATAACCTTTTTCCTTATATCCTAAAATATTACCTAGAAATAATTTTCCCATTCTTCCTGAATTATCTTCGAGTGTGACTTTGACTTCACGAGAGGACTCAAGATATTTTTCAAGTTGGACAATTTTAGCTTCAAGAGATTTTCTAATCTCTAAAGACTCATGAAGATCTTTGTTAGCACCTTCTAAGGGGTTAATTAAATAGCATTTTTCTTACCAATATAAGTTTCTCAGAGAGGGATATGTTAATTGCCTCGAGTTGACTAACTAAAGCCTCCTTCTCCTTCAGGCCTTTTAACTCTTTTTCTAATGTTAATACTTTAAAGGTTCATCTTTTGTTTACTTTTTGAATACGAAGAGACTCAGTGTATAGTTTAGAATAGGCGGATTGCAGTTCACTCTCATCTCTTTTACTTTCACTTCCTTTTTCATCACTACTAGTAGAGTGAGTGGAAGCAACCTAAAGATTTTTCTCGGAATTGTTAACATTAGGGTGTGACTCACTTGAATTACTAGCATGGGTTGCTATAAAAGTAGTGAAATTAGTTCTAGACGGGGTAGAGTCATCAGAGTCTTCAGACTCATTATCACTGTCGCTTAGAGTGGCATTGAAAACTACCTTTTCTTTGCCTTGTCTCTTAATTTTAGTAGGGCACTCAAATTCTCTATGACCACATCCCTCACACTCAAAGCATCTCTCTGAATCATCATTTTTAAAGTTGTCTTTGTTGAACTTCTTAGGATCCTTATTATTGAATGTTCTATTACCTTTCTTTTTGTTGTTCTCAAATTTTAGTTTTTCAAATTTTGATTTTTGCTTTTTGAACTTGAGAATTTTTTTCAATTTTTTAGCAAATACAGCTATATCATAAGGATCTATATCAGACTCATCAGATTCATACACTTCTACTTTCTTTACTTTCAAGGCAACACCTTTATCTTTGCTTTTGTTATCTTTCGGAAACATATCTAATTCATATGTTTGAAGATCACCAATAAGCTTTTCCAGTTTTAAAGTATTTAGATTTCCTAATGAATTAAGAATAGTGACTTTAGGAATGAAACACTTAGGAAGGCATCTAGAATTTTCTTAACAACACGATCTTCAGGTATTTTACCACCTAAGTTAAAGCAAGAATTAACAATATCAGATATACGAGCATAAAACTCATCAAACGTTTCAGTTTCTTTCATGGTGATGGTTTCAAATTGAGTTATTAAGTTTTGAAGTTTTGAAGCTTTAACTACACTAGTTTCCTCATGAGTAACTTGGAGAATATTCCAAGCTTCCTTTGACATCTCACACGTCATTATACGACGAAATTCATCGGGAGTCACCGCACCAAACAAGGCATTTAAACCTTTAGAGTTAAAGTTACGCCATTTCAATTCTTCCTCACTCCAATGTTCTACAGGTGTTAAAATAGTTTCATCATCAACAATCATGGTAGGAGGGAACCATCCTCTTCAACAGCAACCCAAACACGTCCATCAATTGATTTAAAGGAAAATTTCATACGTGCTTTTCACTAAGTGCAATTAGTTCCAACAAACATAGGTAGTCTATTCGACGAATTTTTTTCCATATAACCTCCAGGATTCATCTAAATAACTTTTAGAGAATAGCTCTAATACCAATTTAAAGCTGTAAGGTTATATGTACTTAGGTTATTTCGTAGAATACACACACACAACACAATTAAAAATTTGTCAAGTAGAGATTTATTCCAATTTTAATTACTTTTGCAAATTTAAAAGTTAGCATGAATAATTAACCGTCAAAGCGGTGGGATTGACAACTTGATTAAGAGAAATAAAATTATCCAATTTTATCCTTTTTATCCTACGCATACATCTATGTGATTTAATAAAGTAAAGTGCAGAAATCACAACCACAACGCACCGATGTACGAGGAAACCCCAAATGGGAAAAATCTCGGACGGCTGGGCCTAGATAAATCCACTACAAATAGGTTTTACAAAGGACTCAAAAGACTTACAGGCTTTGATACACTCAAGACATGCTGATGCCGTCCTCTACCTCTGAATTTTGAGTACGCGAATCTCCAACGCTTTGCTCGACACTACTCATGTCGCGATATCCACCGAAGCCCAAACTATCGTCTCCAATAAGCTTGAATGCAGAAATCCACCGCCAGTGTGCTTGTTGAATTTTAGGTTGATGGCATGGGGTTTTGGTTCAAAGGTTAAAAATGTGTTGGAGAAGGATTTTTAATCAACAAGGAAAGAAGTGAATTTTTTTCTCTCGAGAGTATGTAAAACTTCCTTGTCCCAAAATAACTGATTTTTGTCCATATATTACAACTGGAAAAGTAGTGGACCATGGCAGTTATATAAAAAAAAATGGAGGAAAACAGTTTAAAAAAATTTCAAAACTGATAGATCTCGTTCGAACGAGGTCGTTTGAACGAATTTTCGTTCGAAGGAGTTATCTAACGATAGTCCAGTGTAAAGTTAGATAAGTCGTTAGAAATCTCGTTCGAACGACATTTCTAACGAACTTCTAACGAGTTACCAATGCAGTCTAGGCAATGACGTTAGATCCAGGTCGTTCGAACGACCTGGAGGAACTTCGAATGAGATTTCCTTTTTTTTAAAGAGTTAAAATTAATTTTAAAATTGGTTTTTATGAAAATTACTCTTTATGAAATGAAAATTAGTCTTTATAAAAATTACTCCAACACATAAAAATGATTTTGGCCATATACCTTTTTAGGAGAATGGACTTGAAGTGCATATTGATGTCGCGTGTACTTTGGATGCTCGGTTCTCTAAGGTTGTATGAAGCTTGATGAGGAATGACCCAAAAGCGTTTTTTCCAACGGAATGTAGCTAATACTACAAATGACTCGATTGGAAATTTGTCCTTACATTTGTCTTTCTTATCGACCTGAAATTTTTCTCGTTAGTGAATTGTTTCTTTGTACATTCGGTCTTGTGCTTATTTTACTCTTTTTGCATCTTTTAGAATCATTGTCTTACATAAGAAGATAAACTTGAAGATTTTACAATTTAGTAAAATATTTTTCCACATAGACTTTTTTACTATAAAGCCCTTTTATAATAATAAATTAACAAACTTTTTTTTAAAATAGGTGAATTGATTTTTATTTAGACAGCTACCATCGAGAGATGCACTCTCAAAACATATCTAAAACTACATATGGAGAGAGACAATGAATCCAAAAAACTATATATAATAAATTGGTGATAAAATTAAATAAGAATTAAAATAAAATAAAATTTAGGATATATGAGATATAATTAAATATATCTCAATCCTAACTTTCATACAATATATATCCTAAAACAAGCAAGCGAAATCTCAAAACTCATTTCCTATTCTTTGAGAAACGGTGACAACCTTAAATAGTTGCTTGTACATCTTGCAAGGCATACTGAACACGACAAAATGAAATGTTGATGTTCTATCAATAATCATCAAAATATTTTAGATAAGATTAAGGGTGTTCGCGGTCCGGTCCGATTTGGTTTTCAGTAATTTTAAGGATCGGACCGATTAAACAGATTTTTCGGGCTAAGTCTATTCGGTTTTTTGTATGGTCGGTCCGGTCTAACTTGTCGGTCTTAATGTTATTGAAATAAACTTTATAAAAATGAAAACTACCCATCAAAACTGTTCAAATTTTACCATCAAAACTACCCAAATATTACCATTAAAACTGTCCAAATTTATCATAAAAATTCCCCAAACTATATCGTAAAAACTTCCCAAAATTTTACCATTAAATAAGTTATTATGATAACATTTTAGTTACTAAATTAAAAACTCAAAAAACTAAAATAATACATATGAGATAAAAATAAATAAAAAACATATACAGGATATGTTTTTTTTTTTGTTCAGACAATAATACAACTAAAACAATACTCTAAAAATAATACAACAAAAATAATACTCTAAATAATACAACTAATACTAAAATAATACAACTAAAAATATATGTTTTTTTTGTTCAGATAATACACAGGAGATATATGGAAGTTGCAAAAAACTTTGATAGTTTTTTTTTTCAAGATAATACACTACATAGGAGATGGGTGTATGGAAGAACTTGATGAAGATCTGAGATAATTCCGTAGAGGCTTTTTAAACAACACCTGAGAAAAGTATTGATCTGGAGTGATGAGTCTGTGATGAGCAACATGGTGAGCCTGTGATGAGTCTCAAACTTTGAGAGAGAGTATAGAGAAGATGACAACGTGCATCACAGTGAGAGAGAGAGAAGAGTAGAATATATCAGAATGGCTTATGGATGTGTGCGTGTGTTTAGATCTAGGGTTTCCTTTCTTATTCTTTTTAAGACGAGCGTACCCCGACCCAAGTTGTGCCACGCCTGTGTTAGTTATTAATATATATGTGTAATTATAATTTAATACATATATATTAATAGTTACCAATCCGGGTCGGTCCAGACCGGGTATTTTATAAGGGAGGCCGAGGACCGGACCGACTACACCGGTCTGTAAAAAAAACCTGGACCGAACCAATTAAAAAAAAGGAAAAAATTAGGACGATCCGATTCGGTCCGTCGGTCCATTCGATTTTTTGAACACCCCTAGAGAAGATATACCCATTGAAACCACAAAAATAAGCATGTGTTGATACTCATGATAAGAAGGGAAAGGAAATAATGCACATAACTTGTCATTTATGGGGCCATCTCATCCAAGTCTACATGGGAAACAAAATGTGTTCCAAATTCATTAGATACATGAGAAGAATGCATAATATTAGAAGGAATTACATATGGTGGAACAAGAAGATCGTTATAGTTTCTTAAATAAGAGATGGATAAAAAATATGATATCATTATAATATTACCCTTCGGTTTTACTATTACTTCATTTGGTAGAATTGGAATCCCAAACTCCAAAAGTAAGAGAAAAATCAGAAGACCCCCGGGTAAGGCTCGAGACTTCATCTTTCTTTAGTAAAAAACCTCATACGATAAAAATATGGTTCATTAAATACATACTTTAATCTTTTTCGATAGCATACATCAAATGTGTATGTTTATAAGAAATCTCGTGAAAGTGCATAATAATTAAAACACACGAGGATACCACCATATTAAGAATTTAAAAATCCTTTGACAAAAAGACTTAAGGAAATTCTATCCAGCAAAAATCTTATAGAAGTGATAACACAAAAACAAAATCACTTTCTGTTTAAAAGGACTTAAGTTATCCTTTAGATATGGGTAATTAGGTGTTAACTCCTCCTACAGATTTTACTATTGAGTAACTACATCTACAAATACACACCTTTATACGATGGATATAGGTATTAAGTAAACCACAACCCGTATATTCTTTTCCATGTGTATTAGAAGAATAAAATTCTCACCCCAGGTTAGGATAACATTTAATTGTTTAATAAGACAAAACAACCCAGATATGTTAATATATAGTATGAGGAACTCGAGTATCTACAAAAGAACCCAAATCCTTGGTGCATTACTATGAACAAATCGTCGAGAATCTAGAATGGTCATTGGTTAATTTCAAGGACCATGAACACAATTTGTAAGCCATGGGAATAATCTGAAAATCACAAACCAATGTAAAAAGTACAAAAATCATATAAGAAAATGGATATCAAAATACGATATACCGTAGGAATCTACATTAAAAATATTTATAAGAGTTCCATGTAAGACAAGAGGTGAAAATAATCATGAGCTCAAACCCATACTTAAAACAATAGTAACAAAGTCCTAAAATGGTTATAGAAAATGATCAATACAAATCCAAAATGAATAACTACTAATATATGCCAATGAATTTCATCTCAAGATAAGTAAACTCATATATCATAGATAAAAATTCTTCTAAAAACCAATAAATCTACAACACCAAACCCTAAGATATAAAATGAAAATTCTACAAAATTTCAGAAGAAAAAACTCACCAAAATGATGAATACCATGACATCTAAGATGAAGAACACCTAAAAATTTTAAGGTTTGCATTTATGAGGAAGAGATGTGAAAAATTGTTGAATACGATTCTTGGAATGGGTAACAAGGAGAAAGGTTGAGAGCTAGGTTCAATAAAGAACTTTATTCATTTACACTACACTAAAATGGGAGATTTTTAAGTGTTGTTAGCAGTCATAAATTTTTATAACCCCTAGGGGTTATGAAAATAATGACCCCTCCCAATATTTGTGACTGCTGTTAGGATTCACAAATTATGTATTTGTGACCGCTCATAGCCGTCACAAATTAAATATTCATAACTATTATTAGCAGTCACAAATTAAATATTTGCAACTATTTTTAGCAGTCACAAAATTGGCAATTTGCAAAATTTTATGACCGTTGTTAGCATTTATAAATATCATTTTATTTTTGTAGAATATTATTATACTTTTAGAAAATATAATTATATGTTATGTAATCGCTAAGATAAAATGCCATCAATATGTAACAAATCTAAAAAAAATAATACGGGCGTTTATAAAGTCTGAAAAAGTTCGATAACATTTCATTTATAATTTGAGCATTCCAAATATCCTGTACACATAAAATATTATTAAACTTAATTAAACATCTAACGAACCCATATCGGGCGCCAAATATAAAATGAAAATCGAAAAAATAACTAAAAAAATAATGACGCAACACTTAGATGATATAAAATGATATGAACATGTAACAAATCATCCTAAACCTAAACCGGGGGTCACCATATGGTAGATATGCTTCACGAAGTCTAGGTATATGAACCGTGGGAGGTATTGATGCGGTGACATCCTCCCTCGTGTACTCGGAGTACGCCTACTGAGCAAGTTCAATGGACTCATACTTTTTATATGTGGCACGTCGGTATCCGTTATCTTGTACTTGTGTTGCTTTCCACGAAGTATAAACACTTGGATTTAGGCCTTTGAATACTACGTATGCCATGTATTTACTTGAAAATAATAAAATGTAAATCATTTGAATATAAGTTATTGAATAGAAAGATCTTCTATAGGACCTGCATTAAACAAGGACACAAAATAATTGAGAAAAATAACTCTAGTATGTTTTAAGGCACACATTCGTCTTCTGAGTTTGTCCATTTATCTGGAGTTAATTATGCAACTTTGTGACTGCATTTCAAAATATTTTGAAAAAAATTAGATTCCCTTTTAAAAACAACTGAGGAGGGAATACCATGGAGTTTGTGTCACCCCCATTAGTAGTTACAAGTAGGCAGTCACAAAATTAGTGGTTTGGTGTAGTGTTAGCTACATTAGCTGACTCAAGTTCACTAGTTAATTAATGTGAGCTCATCACTATAATGAAGCACTCTTTTAGGGTGAAAGAGGCAGGGATTTTTGTATAGGAAGAACGCGAAAATAATTCTATTTCAAACTTCCTAATTTAAAAAAGTACACTACATACTTTTATAGAAATAACTTTTATACAACAAAACAGACTATTAAAAATTTTAACTAAGGTTTAGGGTAATATTAAACACTCTACATAAAGAATAATCTATCATTCAAATGCCTAAAATTCATATTTAAATACATTATTAAAGATAGTGATATAGAGACATAACTTGTGCTAAAAAGTGAATAAATTGAACATTAACCAGTAAAATTAAGAATCAAAATTAATTTTTGAACTAACTTTTCAAAATTTTGGCTTTATGAAAAATAGAAAAAGTTTTATTCATTTCAATAATTTTTACCTACTATTTATTTCTTCCTCACAAGTTATTTATGATTAAGATATTTTAAATCCCATATCATTAGTCTTACCCAATTTTAGATAGATAAAAATATATGATACACCATTTTGCAAACTTATTTTCAAATGGAGAATTTCACTCTTTCACAAAAGATAGGGAATTATTTCCATTTTCAAAGGTAAGTATTCCACATGAAGGATTGATAAAGGATCTGCATATACCATTGACATGTATGTATAGGTTGAGGCCTCTAACCAATTGTGTTCGTCTATAAGCCAAGGCCACAACTAAAAGCATCATAAGGCTATGACTTTACACCTCACATGCCATGGACACTATACCTCACCATGATATAAACATTAAAGGCTGTAGACCCTTACAGATTAGCCAATGACTAACAATTCCCTTATAGAAAGATTGCTTTTCATCATAGTTATCCACAAGTCATGTGGGTCGAGCACGTGAGGCCCCAACCTAACTCCTATAAATATAGGTGCTCACCTCACATCTAGTAATCAAAAACTGGGTAGTGAAGTTCTGCCCAATTATCTCCAACATCTCTTTGCATTAGGGTCCTCACCCCGACCCCCTTCTCTAGCATCCCTAGGAAAAAATGAATTAGTTAACACACCAATATTTGAAATAGTTTTATGGAACGATGGAGAAAATTTATGATGGATTGTCGAGTTTTACTTAGTTTGGGATTAAATTTTGTCCAAATTATTACATAAAGTGACCATTTACAGGTAAAGGCAAGAGAAACCCAGAGTTTCAATTCCTAGTTCGACATTTCATAAGTTTTAGATTGATTGCATAAGGTATGCGAGAAATTAACACATAAAAATGAAATTAAATGAAAATGCAATAGATTATCAATGAATAAGTTTATAAAACCGACATGGATAATAGTTGATTGAAGTTGGCCTGAGAAATCTTCACGGTCACTGGAAATAGACTCTTACTATCGAAAAGCAAAAACTATCTCTGCTCCTAAAGTATTAAAACGGTAATGAGGCCACGGACCCTTATTCATTTATACAAAAGATCACAAAAGTTAAAAGGAAGAAGAATTTCCAACGGCTCAAGAAATGTCTATAGACTCAAATCATAGATATGCAGACACGTATAAAATACCAATCACTAAATATTCCTTCTTTCTATTGTACCCAAAATATGCCATCTGCTTCCTAGGATATACATGGCATAGGACTATACAAATATACTTGAAGGATTGATTAGGACTCACCAAATAGCCCCAACTTATTCATATAATCCAACACCTCTAACCACTTGCCTAGGTCTATAATCCAAGGCCACAACCTAAAGTATCACAAGGCTATGGCATGACAACTTACAGACCACAAACTCCATACCTTAGTAAGATATAAACATCAACGGCCCAGAACCCTTAGACGTTATCTAAGGAATGAAAGATTTTCACCATTTATAAAGATTCCTTCTCATCATCCTTATTCATAAGGCATGTGGGCTGAGCACATGAGGCTACAAACTGACTCCTATAAATAGAGATTCATCACCTCACATCTAGTAAGCACAAACTGGGTAGAAAATCTCTTCCTAATTCTCTTTAATATCTCTCTACATCGGAGTCCTCGCTCCAATCACTAGCCCTAACATCCTTAGGTCAAGATAGTCACTACCTTCTAGTGAATTACACTGAAAAGCCTCTGCCTGAACTATGAAGCACCTCATACTCTTGACTCACTTGAGTCTACATTGTATAAGTGCTCGTCTAGTATGGAAATTATGAAGAAATTTGTGTCCTGTCCCCTAGATACCAAAGAGCCTCTGATTCTTCTCTTAAGGCCTCACTTGATTCAATTGGAGGTATAAATCTCAATCACACACACTAGGATTGTATACATTGTTTATATATTTCATTATTTTCTTGTGTGTGAGTTGTGTGTGTTAATTCCCTTTCAAATTTGCTTTTAATAATTTTTAAATAATTTTAAATGATTTTTAGAAATTAAAATTTGGGTTTTAAAACTTTTGGGGTCACACTGGTTTTATGTATTCTTACCTGAAAGTTTGGTTGGGTAGAATCCGAAAGTGCTTGAGACTTCAGGGTGTATGTGTAATTATTTTGAAAACACGTGCGTTTGGGTGCATCGTGGCCTTACACATGTCGTTGTTATATCGGGCGGAATTGTATTTGTTTATACATTCAGAACCTGTGCGAATTCTCAGCCATTCGCTTTTGTTTATCAACGGTCTGCATGTGATCTATCCTAATCCCAGTAAAACCCATTTAAGCCAATCAGAGGATGTTTAAACCACCGCTTATATTAAATCATTGGATCTTCGTCAAACCCTCAAGACCAAATCTCACCCTTGGTATTTGATTAGTTATTCTTGAACCTTCCTCTCTCAGTATAAAAGGAGGTCGATCCTCAACATTTCAAAGACTTTTGCCAGTTCTTCCAAACAAAGAGAGAGAGAGAGAGAGAGAGAGAGAGAGAGAGAGAGAGAGAGAGAGAGAGAGAGAGAGAGAGAAGAGAAAGAAACCAGAGAGCAAACCCTAAATCGTTTAAACCCTAATTTCCTTTTTCAAAATCAGTTTACCCAAAACACCAAACCTGAGTGTTTGAGAGTTAGATTGGTAGTGGTTTGAAGGTTGTTCGTGGGTTGAATACTCTATGTTTGAGATCTTATATCCAACTTAGACATTTTAGGTTTGATCTCTATTTCTTTTTCATAGAAATAGTAGATATTACTATTACATATCATATTACACGTAGATCTGCATTATTTTAGTTTCTTATCTTGAGAAATCTAATTTGTTGATTATTTATTTCTGTAAATGTTTTTCACTACTCAAAAATCAATAAATTGTTTTTTGTTTCTAGTTCTTAAGAAGCAATACTTCTGATCTAGTTGGAGTCGCAATTGGTGGTTTACAATTTCAAAAACATTTTCAAAAACCCTCTGAAATTGTTTAAGACCTTGGCAGTCTTTCGAGCAAGGTAACCTTGGATTCTAGGATTATTATACAGATCAGAAAAAGTCTATAGTTTCTAAAAAAGAGAGAAACTGAAAACATTATCATTTAGATCTGATCTATAATTTGATAGGACTTGTTTATATAAATAAGTGTGCGTGTGTGCATGCATGTGTTAGAACAGCGTCACAAACACTTGTCACGCTACAACACAAGAAGTGTTGGCTGTAAGATCTTGAAACGTCAAGAGTCGACGTAAAGTTGGAACAAAGTGTGGAAAAGTTAAAAAACTGAGAAAGCCACATCAACATCAGAACTGCAAAAAATTTAGAATCAAACTAGTGTGTACATATTCTAAACTTGTATAGGTCTGTTTTGTGTGCATGTGTGTTATATAGTTTGTAACTTGTACCTTTTGTTTTCGTGGATTTTTGGTTTGTGACTTAGAAGTCACCGTGGATGTTTCCTGAGTTGGGTGAGGTTTTACCACGTTAAAAACTCCTTGTACTTAATCTTTCTACATCTCCTCATCTTATTCTTGTGGGTGTGCGAATTTAGCTGACTTAATTATTTTAGTTTTGTTTTTCAAAACTGGTTACATAATCTTGAACATCTCTTGTACATTTTTCATTAAACACATCTTGTGATTAATCTGTTTTGATTTAAATAAAAGAGTTTCTCCAAAAAAATAGTTTGGAGTACTTAGATAGTTTAATCCTGTATTAAACGATTTAAGCAACATCTTTTCAATTGGTCTCAGAGATTTGGAAATTTTCTTTAAAGATCTTGTGTTTCTGAAATTATTTTCTTAAAATCAAAGAATGGACTAGAAATATGAAAGATTTGGTAACTTGTCCAGACCTCCTCTCTTTGATGGAAATAACTTCCCTTACTGGAAAGTAAGGATGGTTACTTTCATACAAGGAACCTTGGGAGATGATGTCTGGGACATTGTTGAAAATGGATATACTTATCCTACTAAACCAGCCACTAAATGAAGCAATGAGAGGATTAAGAAAGTGTTAAGTGAATTTACTCAAGAAGAGAAGCAAGACTCTCTAAACAATAACAAAGGCGAGAATGCCATTTTTATGTCTATAAATGAACATGAGTTCAAAAGGATCTCATCTTGCACCACTTCTAAGGAAGCTTCGGATACATTGGTTACTACACGTGAAGATGACACTAAAGTTAAGGCTGTTAAAAAACAGATGCTTATCCAGCAGTATAACTCTTTAATCATGTCTGACTCTGAGTCATTTGATGACTTTTACATGAATTGGACTGACATTGTGACCAAATTACATACAAATGGGATAACTTATGATAGGCATGAAATTGTCTCGAAAATTTTAAGGTCATTACCACAAAGATTTGATAACAAAAGATATGCTATTGAGGAAATGAGTGACCAAAATCTCATTCCTGAATTACTCAGTAGTAAACTAAGAACTGTGGAAATGGAACTAGAATTTAAGAAACAATTAACCTAGTCCCATAGGAAACAGACTAGTTCCAATTTGAGTTTTTCCTCTAAGCTGATAAAACCTAAGCTTAGTATTCCCAATAATTACTCTGATGAGAAATGTGATATAGATAGTTTGGATAATCAAATTACCTTTATGTCAAAGCAGTTTAAGAAGATTGTGAAATTTAGAAATAAAATGGAAAATAGACACGGCAAGGCAAATTATCCAACTCAGTCTAACCACAAACCCCATGAGAAAGGTCAAGACAAACATCACAAGGACATTTATACGAGACCTAACAAAGACTTCAATAATATTGAATGTTATAGATGTGGTAAATTGGGTCATAAAGCACAATATTGTAGAGTTAACTTGAACACGACCAATAAACATATTAGGGCTATCATTTGCAAGACATGGTATGATTCCAGTGATTCTAATAATCAGGAACCTGAGTCATCTGATGTTTTTTATCCTTGCATGTATTTCTTTGCCAAGATAGTCTATAATGATGATATGAATGTGCCTAAGTATGAGAATGTTGCTAATAGCTCTACTTCTGTTGTTATGAATCATGTTGTTACTCATTTAGATGCTTTAATTTTTTAGAACAATGCTAGTTCTACAGCGGGGTGTGTGAGTCAAAGGGAAAGCGATAATGATGATGTCAACGTGTGTCTAAGTTCAAGAATTAAATCCTTAAGGGTCATTTCACACACTACACTTAGTGATTCAGACACTGAAGACCTCCCTGATATTCACATAATTTATGCCAAAACTCAAAAGAAAAGCTCTAGACTAGAGAAGATAATGAAAGATCTTAATAAGAAACTAGAAGACCTAAGTCTAATGGTTAAACTTAATGATGAAGAGTACACTACCCAATGTCTAACTCATGAAAATGAAGTCAAAAGTTTTGATCAAAAATTGAAAATTTTAATTGAAATAAATGAAACTTCGGAGAAAAAATATAAAGGGACATTATTAGAATTGGAACAAGCTAAATAAAAGACAGCAACCGTTTTCAAAAAATTTGCTAAGTTTGAAAATAATTCCAATTATTTTGATGATTTTATTGCTGATTCAAAAACCAATTCTGATGATCGAACTCGAATAGGATTTTGCCCAAATTCAAAGACACAAATTAAAAACTTTGAACCAATTAAGTTTGTGTCAGGTGGCAAAAGACCTATAGAAACCTGTCCAGATTTTCAAGCCTTAAATGATGAGTTTGATAAGAAACAAGAAAAGTTGGATATTGGGGAATCCAGTCACTCTAAGTGTGATAGTTTGCCTAAGGTTAAATACGTTTGCCCTCTAATTAGGAAGAGTGAATCTACGTTTGAAACTTTGCACCCTAGGAATAAGGTTGAACGTCAAAATCTCATGAAACCTCTGTTTAGAGATTTTCCTAAGGAGATACCCTCTTCAAGCAATTTATATTGATCATATTGTGACATATACGGACATTCTTTTGAAGGTTGCTACTCTAGACGATTGGTTAATCCTATCTGTAATACTCCTTTATACCAAAACTTTAACTACTCTAGGAGAAGTCGTAATAATTATATCATGCCTAGACAACCATACAAAAACTCTAACTATAGAAAGAGAAACACCAAACCTAAAAGATCATTTATAAGAAGGATTCCTAGGCACTTTACTAAACCAAATGCTCACATCCTCCATAAAAATCAAATGCATACGCAAAATATTTTTCAATAAAAATCTAATGCCCGCAAATTTTATCAAATGAGAGAAAATATGCGCAAAACAAAAACAAGAGCTATTTGGGTTAGAAAATATGAGCTATTGCCCCAGATGAAGTGTAACATTGTGATTACTGCTTTAAAAGTTGAACACACTCCTTATGGTTGGTATTTAGACTCTGGGTGTTCAAAACATATGACTGGGGATGATACAAAACTTTTAAACAAAACCATCTTTGCTGGAGGAAAAGTTGTTTTTGGTGATGGTGTATCATCTCAAATCATTGGAAAAGGAAAACTCCAAGAAGAAGGAATGCATGTGCTTGAAAATGTTCTTCTAGTGAAAGGTCTTAAGGATAATCTACTTAGTATCTCATAATTTTTTGACTCAAATCATACTGTCACCTTTACAAATAATAATTGCAAAATTTTAAATAAAAAAGGTGACTGCATAATTACAGGAATCAGGACTCCTGACAATTGTTATACTATCCAGAACAGTACTGAGGTCTATAACATTGCCAGAATGGATGATAATGAAATATGTCATAATCGTATGTGTCACATAAATTACGATAGCCTTAGTAGATTGTCTTCTCAAGAAATAGTTAGAGGAATTCCAAAGATCAAACCTATCTCTAACATTGTCTGTGGATCAAGTCACGAAGGAAAAATTATTAAGGCTCCTCATAAGAAAGTTAAATATATCCTTACCTCTAAACCCTTGGAGCTCATCCATATGGACCTAATGGGTCCTTCTCATCCTATTAGTCTATTTGGACACAATTGCATTCTAGTTATGGTAGATGACTTCACCAGGTTTACTTGGGTAGCCTTCTTAAAGAAAAAATCTGACACATTCAGAACCTTTTTAAAAATCTTACTTCATATTAAAAATAAGAAGGACACTCGAGTAAATAGGATTCGTAGTGATAAAGGAGTAGAATTTATAGATACAGGTGTAATAGAGTATTGTGACTATAATGGTTTCAAACATGAACTTAGTGCTTCTAAACTCCTCAACAAAATAGAATTGCTGAGCGAAAGAATCGTAGCCTTCAAGAGGTGGTACGAGTTATGATTCATGTCAAGTATTTACCTAAATATTTTTGGGTAAAATCAATTCGTATTGCTTGTCACATTATTAATAGGGTCTATCTTAGGAAGAATTCTAAACAAACTCCTTACGAACTATGGTATGGAAAGAATCCCAATCTTAAATATCTTAGAACTTTTAGTAGTACATGTTATGTCTGTAAAGAGAGAGAACACTTATCCAAATTTGAGACTCGTGGAGATAAAGGTATTTTCTTAGGATATTCTCCTAACAGTGGAGCATACCGCGATTCGATCGATGGCCCTGCCAGTTGCAGGTGTTGCCGCAAAGGCTGAGAATTAAGGCATTTTTGGCGATGTTCGCCAGACCTATGATGAGTTTCCTTTTATACTCTATCAGATGCAACCCCTAACCAATCGATCTATGCTTTCTTCTGCTTGTCCCTTTAAGAGATAGGGCTTTGGCTTCTCACCATCAACCCTATCTAACCAGTCAAGTAAAGCATCTAAGTCTGCCTCCTTGCTTCTTTCTCTTTCTCGCAATCGACGAGGGCTTGGCAGAGTTACCGGCATAAGCCTTTTGTTCTTTTTAAGTCGGAATCGATTCCCGAGCTCAGGGCTGTTAGGGCGTCAACATGGCTGTTTTGTCCTCTGGGAAAATATTGGATATTGACCTCCTCAAAGTCAGGCAATAGCCTTTTTACCAAGGCTCCATTTTTTCATCTTTTGCATTGTAGTCTCCCCTTATCTAATTAGAGACTAGTTGTGAGTCACCGAACACCTGCAACTGCTTTTCCCCTAAAGCGTGTGCCCTCTAGAGGCCGACTATCAGGGCCTCATATTCTACTTCATTGTTGGAGGCATCAAATCCAAGCCTAATTCCCTGTTTGGGGATTTCATTTTCTGGAGTGATAAGCACGATGCCTACTCCTGCACCCTTTGAATTGGAGGCTCCATCAATAAATAATTTCCAGATTTCCCCTGTCGTGTGATTCTTCCTTTGCTTCACGGGTTGAAGTTGGTCGAGAGGCTGCTCGCCTGTGAATTATGTTATAAAATCAGCAAGGATTTGCCCTTTGATTGCGTTCCTTGGTTGAAATTGGATGTCAAATCGCCCGAGCTCGACTGAACATTTAGATAGTCTGCACAATAAATCCTCTTTCCTTAGGATTGCTTTAAGGGGGTGCGATGTAAGGACGATGATAGTGTGAGCTTCAAAGTACTTCTTTAACTTCCTCGAGGCAACTACAAGTGCAAAGGCGAGCTTCTCCAGTGGTAGGTACCATTATTGGGCCTCTAATAAGGTCTTGCTCGCGTAATAAACGAGGTGATGGATTCCTATTTTTTCGCACATCAATGCAGAACTGACAGTGTGGTTGGAAACGGCGAGGTATAAGTATAAGGAATCTGTTTCCTGTGGTATGACGAGCAGTGGTGGGGAGCTAAGGGAAGCCTTGAGCTCGTCCAATGCCCGTGAGCAATATTGATTCCATTCTACCGTTTTGTTTCCCTTTAGGAGCTAGAAGAATGGATTGCACTTATCGGAGGACTTGGAGATAAAATGGTTCAAGGAAGCGAGCATGTCGGTAAGCTTCTGTACGTCACGGATGGTGCGAGGAGGTCGTAACCTAATCATTACATCGATCTCGTCCGGATTAGCTTCGATGCCTCTCTTACTGACCAAATACCCAAGAAATTTTCCTGACTGGACACCGAAAGAACACTTGCTCGCGTTAAGTTTCATTCGGTACTTTCTGAGGATTTCTAAGGTTCTTGATAGGTCTGAGAGGTTGTCTTCTTTCTTCCTGCTTTTGACGAGCATATCGTCAATGTAAACTTCCATGGTGTCTCCCATTTGATCTTTGAACATCTTGGTGACCAAACACTAGTAGGTTGCCCCTGTATTTTTTAGCTCGAAGGGTATGACCTTGTAACAGTATAATCCAACGGTAGTGATGAATGTTGTCTTGTCCTGGTCTGGAGAATACAGATGGATCTGATGATATCCCGAGTATGCATCCAGAAAACTCATCCTTTCGTGGGCTGTTGTGGCGTCCACTAGCTGATCGATTTTTGGGAGAGGGAAATTGTCCTTAGGGCATGACCTATTAGGGTCAGTGAAGTCGATGCATACTCTCCATTTTCTGTTATTCTTTAGGACTACTACTGGGTTGGATAACCATTTAGGGAATTGAACTACCTGAATGGATCCTGCATCCCGTAGTTTTTCAACTTCTTTTTCTATGGCCTTTGCCTTCTAGGGCGCAGTTTGTCGTGCTTTTTGCGTGATCGGTTTGAAGGTAGGGTTGACATGTAGCTGATGACAAACCACACTAGGATCAATCCCAAGTAGCTCGTATAGTTCCCATGCGAAAATATCTACATTGCTTCTCAGTAGAGTCGTCAACTCCTTCTGTTCCTGATCTGTGAGAGAAGCTCCAAGCAAGAAAACCCTATCATTGTTGCTACTTCCAACTGTAACCTCTTCTAAGTTCTCGACGACCCGTTCAGAGGGGAGGATCCTGGTCTCCTCTACTCCGGGTCTTTCGTACTTTAACTGATATTTCAAAGGTGTCATACCTTCTTGTTCTTTAACTTTCTCGCTGGGCTTATCGACCTTCCTTTCTGGTCTTGGGAGGATGGCTTCTATGAAGCACCTTCTCGCCATCACTTGGTCGCCATGGATCTCCATTACTCCTCTCTCGGTCACATATTTGAGCTTCTAGTGGTAGGTCGAGGAGACTACCTTCATTGCGTGCAGCCATCCTCTGCCGAGGATAGCCTGGTATGGTAAGTCAATGTCGACTACCAGAAACTCAATCATCTTAGAGATATTTTCGGCCATTACTGGAAGCGCGTTCTTTCCCAAGGGCATAGTTACTTTTCCAGTGAATCCAACTAAAGGGACAGTAGCTTCATTTAGGTCGACGATGCTTAACTTCAATTTTCTGAATAGGTCGAGATGCATTACCTCGGACGAGCTTCCATGGTCGACGAGCAACTTGTCGACGTCATAATTAGCTATTCTTAGAGTAATGATCAAAGCATCATGATGTGGGGTTCTTATTCCCACTAGATCTTTATATGTGAATACGATATTCTTACTATAGTCGACATCATCTGCTCGACGATGCTTTCCCGATTGCGTCTTTGCTGGATCGATCCGAAAAGATTGCATCACCGCTGTAAGCTTTTTTACCTCCATTCGAGCCAAATTTCCTTGAATCTATTTTACGTCAGATGCGCCATGAATTACTGCGAATTCATGGCCAGCGTCGTCTTCGAGTACGTTTTCAGGCCTTGCTTCTCTATGGGCAGCAACTTTCTCTGCCTTTTTTTCCACGAATTCGTTCAGATGCTCAGAATAGGCCAGCTCTTCGAGGTGGGACTTAAGAGCCTTGCAATGCTCAATCTTATGTCCTCCTTCTTTGTGAAAAGCGCATCTCATCGTGTTGTTTCTCTTTGAGGGATCTCCTCCCATCTTCCTGGGTCACTTAATAAATGGCTCATCTTTGATTTTTGCAAGAATTTTATAAATTGGTTCTCTGAAGACGGTGTTGACCGCCTAAAATTCTTTTGCTACATCATTGTTGCCTCTATTCTTTGAGCCATTCTTGCCCCCATTCTTTCCTCCTTTCTTCTGGTTCTCAGTTTTATCACTGCCCTTAACAGCGAGCTTAGTTCGACCATTTTCCCCTATGCTGAGGCGGGTCACATCCTCGACCTTGGCATATTTCTCTATGCGAGCCATCAGGTCGTCGATGGTCATGGCCTCTTTCTTTGTCAGGGACTGGTACGGAAGGGAAGAGCTGGGTAGATTGCTCTGAGCAGTCCTCGACCTCGTTCAATAACTCCCAATACCTTTTCGTTTAGTCTCGGAGGGTCTCTTGAGGCGTCTTTTTCATTATTAGCAAAGCATCCATCCTTTTGGGATGGGAGCTACTAGTAATGAAGCGGGCCGTAAAGAGTTCGGTCAGGGACTTGAAGCTTCTGATAGATCTATGGGGGAGGCTTTTGAATCATTTCTGCGCTACATCATCCAGGCTTGAGGGAAAAATTCGGCACATCAGTGCGTCTCGATGGTTCCAGAGGGTCATGGCTTGCCGGTACTGCCTAACGTGATCAATGGGATCAGTTTTACTATCATAAATATTAAACCTTGGGATATCAAATTTCTTGGGGGCTTCTTCTTCTTCTATTTCCCTTGAGAAAGGTGATTTTATCTGAGTTCTGAGATCTCGCCTAGCGAGTTCTCGAGTCGATCTGGTACCACGATGCGCAGGGTGTTGGTCCATCTCCCTTCGAACCATACTTCGTATATTCTCGTTGCTGCGAACTGGGCTCCCGCAATTGCGAGCTAGTAGCAATTTCTCAAGTAGGTCATCCTCTGACTCGTTTCCCTCGGCTTTTTGGGACTCGCGTCTAGGTCTCGTTCCTCGGCTGCGAGACTTGCTCGCCTGAGGGCTAGAGGTGCCGTATGGATGTCTCCTGGTGTCGCGATGGAACTCTATCTCCATTCTTTCTAACCTTCTTTTGAGGCGAGCATTCTTATCTTCGTACCTGCGAGAAGACTCCATTTGCTCTTGTAGCCTCACCTCATAAGCATTAATCAACCTGGATATTTGTGTGGACCTCGCTGGTCCTTGGCTTTCTTCTGAGGCTGACCTTTTTAGGTGAGCCCTTTGATCTGAACGCCGAACTTCAGATCTGATCCTACGAGGAACAGGTTATTCTTGTATGTCTCCTGCCTGAGGAGCATTACTACTGTGACCAGACATTTCAGACTTCTTTGTTAGTGTGGGATTTCTCAGGGAAGATAAACGGTTCCCACAGATGGCGCCAATTATTGTGACAATTATTTGCAACATAAGTAAATGAGAGAAGCGCAATCATCAAGTAAAGTAAGAAACATAAAATGCCAATCACACAATAGGAGATGTACGTGGTTCAGCAAGAATGCCTACGTCCATGGTGGTAAAGTCATTATTATTTCTATATACTCCGGGGAGCGATTACAGAGAATACAGTGCGTATCCTTTGCCCCGGACCTAGGGTTGATTATATACATATTTGTCTTCGGGGAGTGGAGGTGTTGGACTCCCCCACGTTTACCATCTTCTCCTGGAATATCTCTATCTAAGAACATGGGAGAAGACTAAGTTACAACTGGGTTAGTGTTAAGGTGCGAAGGGCTTGGACTTTGGGCCTTTTTGATTGGGCTATTATCCGGGCCCGTATCGCCAAATCTGGGTACCCACAAAACCTTTCCCAAAGAAAATTTAGAATTCACTATGCTATTATGTTTAACATAAAATTCTCTAAAAGTTCCATTCCCCTTTATGGTAAGGAGTTCGAAAAGGGTGATGAGGTGTTTGAATTCTCATGATTAATGGCGGAGGTGCCTTTATATAACACATCTAAATATGCTTAAAATCACTAACAATGACTCAATCAAAGATATCATTTAGAATTCCATGCACTCTCTCTCATATCACTTTCATCCCATGTAAATATAGTTTGGGGGACCTTAATAATGTCAATGATGGTAACTCGGTAATTCCATCCAATTAAAACAATATTCCAAATTTGCCCATCTGATGGATTTAAGTGCGTCATCATACGAAATTTCGAACAAAAATAGTGAACTTCCATCCATTTCACACATACATGATATACTTTAGGCATTTAAGCCTGAAAACAAGGATGCCCTCTTTGATATGCATTGTGACAATGAGCTTATGGTGGTAGCTACCCAAACAAAAATAATTACTGATTAAAAGATAATATCCTTTTTATTTAACTAAGGTTATAAAATAATACGAATGGTCTAAGTAACAAACATGTATTATCAAGATTAAAAGATAACCAAATTATGTCATCTCATCAAGATAAATGATTATAATAATGCAGAAAGGGAAGGATTTTATTAGGTATACTTCTTTGAGGTTGTGCAATAGGGAGAGGGTCAAACTTTGAAAAGACAATTGGGGTGTGACCATTCTTAGAGGAGACGTTCCTGGGGATTTTTTTTATTTCAAATGAGAGGTAATGTTTAGTGGCAAATCATATCTAGAGGGTTGGTGATGGACTAGTTGTAATACTAGAATTATAAGGATACTAAAAGATTAGGAGTTAGAGGATGGAGGACAATTTTTCAATCAGTTGGGCTTGAGGGTATTTCCAGAAGGGGAGATGATCAGGTGTAGTGGAGGGGAAGTAAAAAAGGTATTTATCTGTGATAATTTATTACATTGATTTGTTAATGGCTGGATTTATTTCCCTTGGAGGAGCATTTAGAATTCAAGGGATCCACCAATAGAGAGTTTTCTCTGCATGGACAATAGTGAGACAAACAATTCTGATGATGTATGAGTTAAAAAATAGGGAAGACACATGGCTAGTAGGTGTGTAATAATGCTAATGAAATGATCAATCACTTGTTGTTGAATTATTAGGTGGTTAGGGGATTATAGGAGATTATTTAGTCCATATTTATGGTAAGATGTGTGTGTTTCGAATCAATAATAGAGGTAATGGGGGATTGCAAATAAAGGCGGGACGAGTTTTGTTATGTGTGGAGAATTCCCCCTTTATTACTTGTTATGGATTATTTGAAAAGAGATGACCAAAACGGATCTCGAGTGACAAGATATCGAACTAACAATACTACGTTACATTCTATTAAGATCTTTGCATATATGGTTCAAGAAGGGGGAACAAATATCTAGCCAATGCTTGTCAAATTTTTTGGAAGAGATTAAGATATGTAATTAAGTATATGCGACACTGGACTCAAAAAGACATTTAGTAACAAACTATTTTTTTTACAACTAATAATGTTATACGATTAATATTTCTCATAATAAAACATTTAGTCATTTCGAATGAGTATTAATAATGTTAGTTCATTATTTTCAAAGAAACTTTTTCTTGAAAAAAGGTTAATTTTCCCTCAACTCAAAAGAACCCCGATTATACCCACAAACTCTCTAAAGGCTACACCCAAACGAGGACCCCCCGCTTCTTTTTTCTCCAAATCCAACTTTTAAAAACCCATCTTATTCTCCAAATCAACCTACAAAAACTCCATCTTATTCTCAAAATCCCGAGTTTGAAGTACGTAGGGTTTGGTCGTTTGGAAAACTTGCGATTTGGAAGGCTTAGTGTTTGGTTGTTTAGAAGAATTATGGTCTTCAAATAGTGATCGTTTTAGATTCACAAACCTCTGTAAGATATCCTTCAACTATTCATAATCTACACTCGTATGTATGCACTTAATTTTAAATTAAACTCAAAATCTACACTCATTTATTTCATTATTCTGTACAGGTTTGGGATCTCTAGGCGCACTCTGTTGACTCTTATATTTTATGAATAATTAAAGCTTTGCTATATGGATTTGATTCTTATTCTATTAATTTCCATTTCATTGGTGTTATGCTAGCATATAGTGCACATTATTTTATTTGTGGAAGTAACTTTAGAAATAATATATTGGTTAGTTTTATTAGAAAATTTAAGTAATGACATGGATTAATTTCAGATTTGTGTTGAAACCTTAGTAATTATATTTTACAGGTATTTTAAAAGTTATGTTTTATTTTACATGCAATAAGATTATGCTTACTTGTCCTAACTCGTGATAAACCATGTGATTGGTTCTTAATGAAACTCCCGAAATAGTTTAATACAATATACAAATATTTATTAACATTGAAGCATCTTTGTTGCTATTTTGGTGATTTTTAAGTTTATGTTTGGGGTTTATTTTCCATTAAATTAATGTTGAAAAGAGGTTAGATATCATTGTTTAGCTATAGCATTTATATAGATCTTTATATTGACTAGTACCAATGTTGGGTAGTAAGGTCATTGTTTATCATATACTCTCACAAGCCACAAGAAAATCCCCGATCTCTATTATTGTTAAAGAAGAGTATGATTTGAGATATAGGACTAAGGTCTGGTGATTTTATTAGCTTAATTTGATTTTGGCGGATGATGAAGAACATGGTTTGAGTAACTTTACACCAAAATTCGCTTTTAGTAAAACACTAATTTTTTTAATTATTAACAGTGTCATACCGTTACTAATTTCTTAAAGTTATTTACCATTTCTAATATATTTTACGGTTAATAATTTATTTATAAGTAAAATATTGAAGGTAACCATATTTATAAGACACTCCCAAAAAAAAGACTCGCGCCATTTTCCATCTCAAACAAGGTGATCTAAAATTTCTCCCTTCTCACTCGCAACTCTTCTACAAGAAAAGCCCTAAGAATTCATTGCCATCTCCATCGCCTATCCTTTTTTTCATCGATATCTCCTCTTTCTCTCTATTTCTTTATCCCGGTATGTTGTCGCAAGATTTCGTATCTATCAATTTCACCCTTCATAAATAAAATATCGTTAATTAAAAGGAAAAGTGTGAATCTAGGGATGTATTCATGTTTATTGGGTTTTAACATTTGTCTTTTATATTCATTGTATTTGTATTGTACGGATCTGCCATTATATGTATAAATATATATATCTGTATCGATAAAAATATACCTTATATTGATAATACATTATACAAAGTTATATGCATATGGATTTCTTATATGAATTTGGGTTTTCCCTGTAGCTTATGATAATAAATATATTCTTAGATGTTTTGTTTATTATAAGACCTAATTTCAATTGATTATCGATTATAAGTATAATTAAACACAATTTCACTTAGTTATTTTACTTTTATAGTTTATTTCATTGTGAATCCTTACAAGGAGTCTTTTTATCATCATATTTGACATGTTGGTGATGGGATCTGTTTACAATTATGGTATTGGACCAACTATGACGTGTGATTTTTGCAATATATAACATCATTTTTTTATAATTTATATTTTATTCAAAAAAATGGATTCTAAAATTTCATATTTGAGTTAGTTTCAGGTTTAATATGCTAAAACCCTTCATATATTTAAGTTTATTTTATTTTTTTATTATGTTAAAGTTCATCGACTGCTATAATGTAAGTATCACATTTATTATTTGGTGAGAATGAATGGTGGTGTATATAGTCAGCAACAATAAAATAAATTCTTTATACATTCTTGTTATTCTTTTATTGTTCCTATTTCATGAATTATGAGAGTGATATTGATGGTTTATGTATGATAGAATCTATAATTATTATAAATATTCTCCATGGCATGTCTGTGATTTGGAAGTCGAAATTTATCTAATTTATTTTATGAAGAAATTATATTTAGCAAACTCTTACTATGGACATTTATACGATTAAAATGTCATGTCTAGGTAGATCCTGGAGGTCAAGTGGATTAAGCTTTATGAGTAACTAGTTTTACTAAATCATAAAAAGGTTTGATGGTTATATTTGTATGAGTTGTTCTCAAGTAGTATATTAAATGGTTCATAATTTAAGACTGTATATATGTATTTGGCATTGGTTTTCTATGTGATTTTTATTATGTTTTCGTGTAAGAGGAAGCATTCTCTACTTGTATAATGTTTTTACAGATCCACTGCTTTGAAAAAGTGAGGCCATGCTAGCATTTGTTTTACAAATGAAGTCATGTTTTACAGTTTTCCTTAATGTTGTAGAGAATTCCAAAGGTGAAATATGTAATACGAAGGATAATCACTAAAACATTGAAGCTTCTATATTGGGTAATTATGCTACAAGGTATGGCGGATGATTATTTTACTATTTAAATTCCCTCTTTTTAACAGTGTAATACCCCGTAATTTTTAATGATTTTAAATGGGTTTAAAATTAATCCGGATTTAAATATTACTCGAGAGTAAAGTCATATGTGATATAAGTTGAATATTACTTAGTGATTAAAAGTAATATATGATTATGACTTCACAAGATTTCATAAAAATTATCACGAGTGATGAATACGAAAATTTTGGGAAGTAAGTCGGGACGCACGTTTGAGACGTGTCGGGACTAAAATTAAATGAATTTAACATAAAATATTTTTATGTCATCCAAATGGTCAATTTGACTTCACCAAAGTATTCGAAAGCATTTAAATAGTCGAAAATGTCCACTTGGGGGTTTAATTTGGGTCTCAGGGCACTTTGGAGCCGAATAGACACCCCAGAGGGATATTTTGGTCAATTTACATGTGAGGTGAATAGTAACCACGAAAATGCATGATTATTTATAAGTCTAAGGCTGGTAAGGATGCATGTTCATTTCACCAAAACTTTATAGTGAGAGACTTAGAGGAAAGTAAGAGTTTTTCTGGAGAGGGAAGGGTTACCCCTAGGAAACCAAGGGACAAGGTCATCCACCACCACCACCGCTGGAAGTTGGCTGGAAAAGAGGAGGATTGTCGGCAGCCTATCATCCTCAAAGGTTCAGACCAATATATTAGAGGCAAGTGGATTAATTTTTAGAATTATAGCATGTTTCATGTTCATATTAGGATAGTTGTTGAATTCTGAATATTTACATGATTTAAAGATTAACTATGGTGTTTTTTAGTTAATCCCTTGAAATGAGAAACATGTAGGTTTAATCTGGGGTGATCATATATTATAGCCACGAAATGAGGATCATATGATGAAGAGAATCTTGGTTTTATAGTTTGTTCTTGGACAATATCATAATATAATAGTTTTCTGAAAATGATGGAAAATGATGTCTTAGTCCAATCTTCTTGAGGATTGTTTAATGATTGTAAATCGTTTATATATATTGTCATATCATATAGAATAGATTATAAGGAGTTTGGGACTTTAAAACATATGAATCGAGGATGAAAAATGGTTCAAAAATATATGCAGAATCGTGGCCATACCTGATGGATGGATCGATCAACTGGATCGGTCAAACGACTCCTCCTGGATTTTTGAAAATTGTTTCGTTGTATGCTTTGATCAAATCCCATCTTGTATATATCTTTTGTGGTGACTAATTGAACATTTTGGGACTTAAGAAAAGTTAGCAGGGTGATAGGTAGAACCCGAAAAAGTATTATTAGGTGAAATTAATCCTAGGAAACAGGAATATTGGGTAAAAATCGAATTAGTGAGTATCGAAGAATAAACCCAATTGAAATAATTAAATTTGGAAATTGTGATGACATGGACCAGTAGGGTGTACATTTGTACCTACTGAAATAATATGAGAAATATTTGATAATCTTCGAGTGTTGAGAAAAACTCGAGAAAATACTTTAATAAGTAAAGTCATAATCTATAAATACGTAAGATATTCGAGATATAATTATTCTACTCAAGGGATTGTTAGGGGTTGTACGTATGTCCTATATATATGCACCTATATTATGATTTATTTTGTGTATGACATGCCTATGCTACTTGCTATCGGGGTGGAGGTTTCGCGTTGTGCATGGTCTTATCCTGATTGGACCCATTTGGGGGGATTTAGATCCGTACACTGAGCATAGGATCTTAGACACGTGCTATCAGTGTGAATGATAGTTTTGACGGTTGAATGGGAGCATAGGTATGTGCATGACCCATTTGGCTGGGGAGTCTCGCCTCTAATATTTGTGTTATGATATTTATGGTTCGTGAGAGACGCCGAACCAATTGTCCGTTATGCAGTGAGTAATGCACCGGGACATGATAGCAGAGTATTCATGCACCACAGCTGTGTCTGGGGGGTGCTTTATTAGTTTATATATATATATATATACACACACACACACACACACAAAGTATGATTTAATCTACTGTGTGACTTTTAGTAGATGTGAGAGATTGATGAAATCTGAATTTAATTAAGTAAGTGAATACTTAATTTTAAAGCCTTGAAAATCTAAGTTCATATTAAAGAGAAATGAACATGTGTAATTATCATACGTATTGCGTGAGGAATACGGGGAAATGAGATAAGGTAGAATCATAGTAACACCTATATTAAACTAGTAAATGGTAACTTTACTAGGAAGATTTTGAGGTACGTTAGGTGTGCACTCTAGATGAGGGGTGAGGTTCCCAAGTGAGAGCCGAAAAACTAATAAGAATATAATACTGGCTTAACTTGTAATTATTAAGAACTTGCTATTTTTAAAAAATCTTTTGCAATCGGTCTCTGACCCGTTTACTTGCATATTCTCTTCTCTACTATATATATATATATATATATCACTAGGTGCCCAACATCAGGGACGCCCGGTCTAGAGTATGGATGATTTGACATATCATAGCAGATGATGGACATGCAGACTTTGCTTAGACACTTCCATTTCATTGATTCTTGTCCCTGTAGTATTTGACTCATTTAGGGCATGTTGCCAGGATATCATTTTTTCTAGATTATTGTATTTCGGTTTGTGTCAGTACTCTTAGTATCATTTGGTTTGGATATTGATGGTATTTTGACATTTAAAACTGGAGAGATCATTCCAGTCATTTTTCAGTATGATGTCATTTATTTGTTATTCATTATTGTGGAATGAATTATGAAGTTGTTGGTTTACATTATTGAAATAAAATGTGAAGTTAAGTGAAATTGAATTGAAAAAGTTTTAACACTAGTTTAATAATTTACTAGGTCATTTAATTAAGAAAAATGTTTTCGAGGGTGATGCTAAGAATGAACCAATCTGGATACTTTGATTTAATTTAATAAAGGACTGATCACCTGGTATTTAATTAAGCGGGGTGTCACAAACAGTTGACCTTATAGCAACACAAAATGGAAGAGGAGACTATGGATATAAAATTAAGAGTAAAATGAAAATTTAACTCTGAGGTTTAGGTTGACTTTTACTTTTAGACCCAAAGTTTGAAAAGCTGCAAAGTTAACCTCGAAGTATAATTAGTATTGCAAATCTAAGCCACTATTATCATTTTGTCAAAAAAATGAGCCAGAAGGATGGCTGGGTTTCCACTTGGATTTCTCTCTCAATTTTTCTTCTTCCTCTCACCCTCTATTGACATTCTCCTCCCTCTCTCACCTTCACACACACACACACACACACACACTATATATATATATATATATAGTACCATAAAATAAATCTTACAAAAAGAGAAGTTGAGGTCAATATTAGTGGTAGCGTCAGAGCCTGATCGAAAGAAGCAGAACTTTACAACCTGGTAGCTCACCGAAGAGAGAGCGAGAGAAGCTACAGGGTAAAAGATAAAGAAAAATCGTTGTACGGTTCTATAAGAATCATAGATCGGGATTAATGAACTGAAAGCAGAGGCTAGGATCAGCGATAGCGTCAGAGCTTGGCCGATCAATCAGTACTATGTATTGAAGTAAGTCACCGGTGATCGAGCAACAGAAGCTAGTTCCTTTCCTCTTGATTAAAAGAGAGGGATTAATTCACTTACAATTGAGGGAAGGATCATCGGTAGCGTCAGAGCCTTCCCTTGGAAAGTAATCAATACTTTTATGTTACATTTTACCATTGAGGAACATTCAGTGATCTATTCTAGTGTGAGTTTGGGAATGCACGCATAATGATGACCCCGTTTGTACAAAAAAGGGAAGGGTCAGCGAATACGAGGGAGTGACCGAAAGAGTCAATGTAGAACTGTAGCTAAGGGGCTTCCTATCTTATCTTATCTTATCTATAGCAGATAACAGTACCTTTACACCCCCGTGATTGCACGTGCACAAAAACCAATGAGTAAGGAATTTGATGAACGGAAGGTGAAATAGTGAGTGAAGGGATCCGCCTCCTAAAGAGGGGAAGCCCGAATGTTCATTGACTTCCTTTCTTTCTGTTTTTTCTATAGCTTTCGACCTTATAGAAACATATATATATATATATATATATATATATATATGTGTGTGTGTGTGTGTGTGTGTGTGTGTGTGTGTGTGTGTGTGTGTGTGTGTTTACATAAAACACAAATCCACACACACGTGCAACTACATACATGTAAGAACATTTTTTCTAGGATTATTCATTGTAGAGCTTTAGGCTAATTTGACGTATCCCGTTACAAATCATCACGAACCGTCAAGACAAACTGAACTCTAACATCTCCAAGTTTGAAGACTTCCCCACATCCCGGTGAGGTATAAAACTATTTAGAGTTTGAATTAATTTGCAGAATTATATTTTGGAATGTTTTATTTTTATTTTATCAAAAACGAACAGGAACTTTTTATTTTTGAAAAAGAAAAATGTTTTTTGAGTTTTATATGGGCAAAACTTTAAAATAACATTTTAGTCATTCAAATGACATTGCAATATCGTTCAAACGACATGGGCATGTCGTTCAATACCTTATTTAAAGCCCAGGATCTCATATGGTTTAAACGAGAGCGTACTATTTTTTTTCAAAGTCGTTTGATAAGGTCATTTGAAGGAACTTCAAACGACATCACACTGTCGTTCAAACGGCCTTAGGATATCGTTCAAACCACACGTCGCGTTAAGTTTTGTATAAATACCTATTTAATGTTCAAAACGTGTAATACTCTTACCAACTCTGTTTCTTCATAACTTTTGCCAAAGTTCTTTAAGTTTTGTGTTGAAAAACACATCTTTAATTCATAATAAAACATCCTTGAATATTGTTCTTGTGAATTGTTTAAACCCTAAAATTTTTTGTAGCTTTGCCTACACCTTTGTGGAAAGGATCTTCATTGCTGACTTGTGATACTTGTGGGGATTCACTGTTGTTGAAGACTGAGGCTGAGGCTAAAGGAGGAAGACTGCGATCTTTGTAGTTCTCATGGGAATCATTGTTGTCGACTGCGGTCATTGTGTTTCTTATGAGAATCATTATTTTATTTCACTTGTAAGTTTATATGTTGCTATTTATATTTTATTACTGGAATAAAATTTTTGCCCTAGGAGGATTATTCCTTAATCTTGACCTTTATTGAATGCTTGAATGATTAACCTGCTTTATCACGATAGATGCATATTTATGATAAAAAGATAATATTGGCTTTCGAATTTATAATTAGTGTTGTAGTTTTTATTGGAATCACCCCTTGCAATTATTTGCATTTACAGATTGATCACTACAACAAATCTACCAAATTGTCACAGTCATTGACCTTGATAAGTTTAACTTGTCAAGGTCAATGATCGTGACAATTATGGGGGTGACAACTTTTATTGTCATGGACTTGTCACGATCAATGATGGTGACAAGTTCATTAGACTTGTCACGGTCCTTGACCTTGAACGAGTTTTGTCACGATTATGGACCGTGACAAACCTGTGATATTTAATAAAAAAAATTCACGATCATAGGCCGTGACAAGTCCGTGACAAAGGATAATTGTCACGGACTTGTTATGGTCATTGACCATGATAAATCTGGGCAGAATTGGAAAAAAAGCTGGTGGGCAATATGGCCACTACCACTGCCCAGCGGTATATTTGTACCTGTTATAGCAACATTGTACCTGTTCAAAGAACATATATCCAAATAAAATAAAGATAATGCAAATATACATTCAAAATAGAGATAATATGCATCATGATATAATCCAAATATAATTCAAATGTAACAACTTAAAACAATTCAATTCAAATAATGTCACTAAATGTCTGGGGTAAGGTTAGCTCTAAGGAGGTGAGTAGGCCACACGATATACGAATTGACACACCCACCAATATACATCGTGCTGCATTATTCGTGCAACCACAATGGGGAGTTCTCCTTCCCGGGTATCACATGCGTGACGAGCACCTTAGACTCAATGTCTTGAAGCGAACGTCCATGAACTAGCATGCCCTGGACGGTATTTGGGTCCCTCAACCCCGCCCTAGTCACTGGCCATCAAATATGTCCAGTATAAACATGCTCGACCAACCAAGTGTCGACATCGATCGGTCGAAAGGAGCCAAATGGGGGAGTGGATCATCAAAGTCTGCACGTGTCGGCGATGAATCAACGAGGTCCACATCCTCGTCATCCTTCACCTCCTTATCCCGCACCTCCTCCTCCACCACCTTCTCCTTCCCTTTCTCATTGTGGTTTTCGCCCAACGAACTCTTCATAAATGAGAACATATCTTGGACCGTCGCCTCCAAATGGGACAGCTTCGTGTCATGCGAGTCCACCGTTCATGCCAACTCGGTGTCGCTCATCTCCAATCCGATGATCCTAGATTTGGCCACCCGCGAGCTCACCCCCTTGTCCTCCCATTGCGATCAACGACAAGAACTTGGCTGAGTGCGTCTGTGGACAAAGATGCCTTATCAGCATTAGACTGCGACTCATGCACTTCCTTAAACTTTGCCTGAAACGACAAAAAACACATGATTAGTAAAAAAAGTAAATAAAAAAATTATAACATAATTCACAAAAAGTATACTGTTGGATTACTTCTAATCATGGCCGCAACGCTCAGGGAAACCTCCTTATCCTTCCCCTTATTCGTCTGAATAGCTAGATAAGTAGTGAGCCTATGTGGCCTACCCCCAAGACCACTCCCTGTCCCCTGAAATAAAATAAAGTAAAATCAGTATCGGCCCCACAAAGTAAAATAATGGAAAATAATATATTTCTGTAGTTATAAAAAAAAAAATCTTACCATCATCCTATGCTCTACCTCGGCGTAAGACGTCCAGCTAGAGTAGTGCACGTCCGTCTTTTTTGCACGATTTTCCCTCCCCGATTGGTGAGATGCCAATTGTCGCTCCCCGATCTCATTGTCAATGAACTTTTGCCTTTGTGCCAATGAGATCGACTCCTTCGACGGGACAGATTCACGCATTCAGATAACGGACTCTCGGGTCTTCCCAAAGTACCAAGTTCGCATATTTTTCTTCGACATCTTGTGTTGGTCCCTCAACTGCTCCAGACGAAATCGCACATATACACACACAGGCCCACACCCCCTGCCCCCCCCCCCCCCAATGCAACTGCTCACCACACGCACACACACATATATACACATGCACATATACACACACACGCACATAACCAGACACACACATATATACACATACAAACACATACACACACACACACACACACATACACCCCCCTCCCCTCCCCCCAGCCCTGCCCCCTCCCCCCCCCCCCCCCACACACACACAAACACGCGCGCATATATACACTACAGACACATACACACACGCACATTTACATACACATATATACACACAAGCACATATACATATACATACACATATACATAAATGGAGGAGAAATAGAGAGAGAAAACATACCAAAGTTGTAGAGAGAGAGAGGAGAAGTTGCTAGAGAGAGAGCGAGAAATGGAAGGAACAGAATCGATGGGAAAAAAAGAAGAGGGAGGATTTTTTACTGACAGAATCGTCACGGACATGTCACACTCATTGACCATGATAACTTTACAATATTGTCACAATCAATGACCATGATAAGTCCGTGACATGTACAGTTGTCATGGACTTGTCACGGTCAATGATCGTGACAAAAAACATGTGTTTTTTTGTCACGACCATTGACCATGACAATGCTAGCCACTTAAAGGGTGCCAATTTGACTATTTTGGTGTAGTGGATATCAGAGCAGGTTGCACTAAGTTAATGTGTTAGATCCTTTTAGTTCTTTTTGGGTGGTTTGTTGTTTTCTCTCTCTTATTTGGTTTTCGATGGATAACCTTCGTTTTGACAATTTAAATCATTTGTATTTGAAGATTGGCAAAAGTATTAAAACTATTTGAAAAGAAAATTTATGGTTTAAATCCGCTATGAAACTTTTGCAATATGTTCAAAATCAAAGAGATTTTTATCATGAGAAATTTGGGGACATGGATCGTGAATTTCAAATTTTATAATTGTCCAAGAAAGAGAGTGATGATAGAGTCCAATTTTTGGATAAAGAACTAGAGGACTTTAAAAATTATAGGGTTTGTGTTTGTGCCAATGAGAATAAAAATAATTTCATTGATGATTTTAAGGCACGTGAGAAGACTCTTAGGAAAATGTTTGTTTTCATTGAGGGGGAGTGAGATAACCTTCTAGGAATGATTGAAAATATGAAGAGGGAGTCCCTAACATTAGAAGAGTCTAATTCTTTACTTGAGTCTAAAATTTTGAAGTTAAATGATGATTTAAAACACTCGAGTAGTGTTGGTAGTAATGGTGATGGCTCACATGTTTTTAATATTTCGAGTGCAATAGTCAAAACCATAGTCTGTTTTATAGGGGCAACCAAAACCAAGGACGTTAAAAAAGGTGAACCCATAGGTAAAATTCCTCCCATTTACGCATGTTCACATTGTAGAGGGAAAGGTCAACTTAGGCATTTTTTTATGATGTTGGACAAGGTCCTAAGAAGTTTAAGGATAGTGTTTCGACGATTCCCATAACCCCTTGACTTAGGTGTACACCTATTTGGGTTAGAAAATTTGTTTTGGAGACGCAAAATGTTAGGTTGGTTGATTCTCACATGCTTGCACATGATGCTTCACAAGCTATTTTTTTATGGATGATTGCTTGCGTGATTTTGTTTGTCATACTCTAGTTGTGCTTCATGATATATATTTTGCTAGTGTTATGACATGTATATATTTTTTATTATATTTTTCTTTTATTGAGTCATATTTGAAAAATACAAAAAGATTTTTGGTTTTGTGTATTTTAGTTTTACGCATTTGGTATGGCATATTGGTGTGTTTGAATCCAATTCATTACACAATTTTCATGTGGCTAGGACAATTGGTGATAATTTTAAATAATTAGATTGATCTTAACCATGTTTATGGAGTTGTTTTGAACTTGATTTTCGTTATGGATTCGACTTTGTTTATGTAGGAGCTTATCAGATTTTGACTTCATGATGTAGATTTGAGCTTGGTGATATGCTCTCCTATCAATTTTGTCATCTAAATGTTTATTTGACTATGGAGGATTTGGGCATGTAACAACCATTTCCCGTGAGAGTTTGTTTATTATTGAAAAAATGATGAGTGTACATAGGAAAGGGCTGCGAGAGGTAAGTGAATTTGTCATGAAAGTCACCATTTGAAAAGAGCCCTACAAAAAATTTAGGTAATAAAGAGAATAATATGCCAAAAAGGGGGTCAAATAGTTTAGTTTGCTTGATCATTCAAAAGAAAAGAAAAGAAAAGAATGAAATATGATCATGTTTATCTTTTGGGGGAGTTTTGTTGAAGATCAACAGGTTTGCACAATGATACCTAGTTATGCTTAATTTGTCACGACGCTATTTATTTGTAAAATCATCAAAACCTAGGATTGTGTGCATTGTGCTTGTTTTGTTCATTAAGTTAAACTTTATTTGTCACTTGAGGCTAAAGCTTAGTTTGATAAAGTCTTGTGGCTAATTAGAACTTCTTGAACATATCTAAGTGTTTGAGTTATAATTCTTTTGTCACTAGTTCACACCCATCTATTCCATCCCACAAGTTTGGACACATCGATACTATGCTAATGTGTAAAGTTTATATATTTGTGTCATGTTTTATGGTTGTTAATACATATATATGTGTGTCGGATTCACTTTGATATATTTGTATATATTATATATGGTATTGTATGATATTTTTGTGAGTTTAATTTTTTTTAGAGAAATTTGAAAATTTTCAAAAATAGTTGATTGTTTGCCTTTGAGATGATCATTACACATGCCTGATTTATATCTTTTTGTGATGATATCTTATCTTCTACGTGATCCTTCGTATTTCATGCTTATGTATTCCATTCTTAGTCTATTTCGGATAAAAACAAAGGGGGAGAACAAATTAAAATGAGTTTGAATTATGGGGGAGAATTTATTTATGAATTTTACTTTGTTTTAAACTCGATGCGTCATGAGGGTATACGTTTTTGTCTCATGTATGTAGGTACTAAAAGAGGGAATTCAAGACACACGAATGAAGACATTTTTTTCTAAAGGGAAGAAGAAGAAGAAGAAGTTTGAAGGCAAAGCGACTTATGTCGTTTCGTTCTAGTGTTAGTATTTTTGTCATATAAATTTTTTTATTTTAATTTGGGGCTCGGTCATGTTTATTTATTCTGTACGGGAATAGCCAAATGGGGAGATTTTTCATAACAATTTTTCTAGGATTATTCATAGCAGAGCTTTAGGAAAGTTTAGCGTATCCTGTTACAAATCGTCACGCGCTGTCAAGACGAACAGAACTTAAGCAGCTACAAGTTTGAAGACTTTCTGACATCCCAATGAGGTACAAAACAATTTAAAGTTTAAATTAATTAACGAAATTATATTTTTGGATTTTTTTTTTATCAAAAACGAACAAGAACTTTTTATATTCGAAAAAAATATTTTCTTAGTTTACTGTAAGCAAAACTTTAAAATAACGTTGTAGTCATTCAAATGACATTGCAATGTCATTCAAGCGAAATGGGATTGTCGTTCGATACCTCGTTTGAAGCTCACGATCTCATATGGTTCAAATGAGAGCTTATTGTTTAGTTTTTTCAAATTCATTTGATGGGGTCATTCGAAGGGACTTCTAACGACATCACAATGTCATTCAAACAACCTTAGGATATCATTCGAACCACATGCCGCCTTACATTTTGTATAAATGCATGCTTCGTGTTCAAAACATTTAAGACTTTTGCCAGCTCTATTTTTTCATAAATTTTGTGAAATTTATTCAAATTTTGTGTTGAAAAACATTTGTTTAATTCACAACAAAAAATATCCTTGAATATTGTTCTTATGAATTGTTTAAACCCTCGAAAGTTTTGTATATTTGCATACACCTTAGTGGAGAGTATCTACATTGTTGACTTGTGATACCTGCGAGAATTCACTATTGTTAAATACTGAGGTTGAAGGAGGAAGACTGTGGTCTTTGTGCTTCTCGGGGGAATCATTGATGTCGACTGCAGTCATTTTCGTTCTTAGGAGAATCATTTTTTTATTTCACTTATAAGTTTTTAAGTGGTGATTTATATTTTATTAGTGGAATAAAAGGTTTTGCCCTCCAGGAATTTTTTCTTAATCTTGGCCTTGGTTGATTGCCTGAATGATTTATCTGTTTTATCATAATAGATGCATGTTTAGGAGAAAAAGATAAAATCTGCTTAAAATTAGCGTCCGCATTTATAATTGGTGTTGCCAATTTTGTTTAGAATCACCCTTTGCAATTATTTACGTTTACAACACACACACACACACACACACACACACACACACACACACACATACACACTATCACACACACACACACACACACACATGTAAATATATATTCCACATTACTATATATATACACGCACACACAACTATATATACACTCACAACTATACGTGCACATTAATATATATACACTATATATATATATTGTTATGTATACTAAATTGAAGGAAACCACCACCAATATTCATAATTACTTCATCTTTACACCAAATAGGAAGAAACCACCACCAATCTTCTTATTTTGGAAGGAGCAACACAACGAAATAGTTTTCACCCTTAAATTTATCTCTTTAGAATACCCATTTCAACATCCATTTTTTATCTCTTCATAACATTCTCTTTCGAATACAAAATGGAATTAAACAACCACTAATCTTATTCTATTTAAATGGGGAACACAACCACGTAGTTGGTTAAGATTGAATTGAACTTGCATGAGAACCCATTTTTCTCTCCATGATTTCGCTTCAGCTAACAGAAAAATGGGTTTTCATGCAAGTTCAATTTCTATCTTAACCGTTTATGTCATTATGTTCCCCATTGAGAAGGAAGAAAATTAGTGGTGGTTTCATTCCATTTGATATTCGGATGAGAAAATTATGAGAAGAGAGAAAAATAGATGTTGAAATGGGTTTTCTTAAGAGATCAATTTGAGGGTGAAAACTAATATGGTTGTTGTTGATGTAAAAAACTAGATAGCTCTAATTATTCAATCACAGATAAATAAAATGAGACAAATATTTTTAAAGTGGTTCAGCCTTATATGAATGGCCTACGTCCACTGTTATGTTATTGCTGAGTGTTTGGGAATTCTTGATCACAAGTGCTCTCAAGAATTTCCCGTCCCTTTGAATGAGGGTGATACAAGGTATTTATAGCCCTTAGGCTGTACATGAAAGGGTTGATGCATTAAATGATATACATATGAAAGGGTAATACATTTAAGGCATCGCGTGCGTCAAGATGATGATCATTCAATGAATAGTTGAACTGTTGATTATCTGGCAATTAATGATACGGCCGAGATGCAGCTCGGACCGCCTTAGTTGCTCGTTGCTCAGGAGTTCCTCGGAGCGTTATAATACTTCGGAGTGCTGACATTCCTCGGTGTATCCTCGTTGCTCGGAGAGACTATGAGTTTGTCGGGGAAATGAACTTCCTCGTTGTTATTGTGCCACGTAGATTGACAAGTGTCTTCGTATGATTCGTCCACATCAGCATATTAATTTTGGTATCAACAGAAGCCCCCAATGTTTTATATTTAGAACTTTGAGGAGTATGGAACATTCTTTCTCGGTATATGGTAATATTAAATGACCTTCCTGGGTTTTAGGAGCATCGTATTTGAATTTATTTCCACATTCACATAATCCGCCTTTTTTTTCGAATTTTTACGAACGCTTCGATCTTTGCGCCCTTTTTGTCCTTTTAGCCGCCGGAAGTTCGATAGTTTCTTTTTGTAATCATTTCCTTCGCAGCTTCCCAAGGTAAAGTATTTAAACTTCTTAGGTAACCATACCGTCATCTACCTTTTCCAATTTTCTGCACTCAAGCTTTTCGAATTCTCCAGTCTTTCTTTCTCTTGTGCGTTCATCCTTATTTTCATTCGTTGTCAACAAACCTCCTTTCTTCCTGTAAGATCTTCTTCCTTCTTCTTTTATTCACCATGGTTTATATTATTGAATCTATTGAAAAATTCCATTTTGATTATTCCATTCCGTCTTGGGTAACTCTGGAAAATCTTCCTGAGCCCTTTGATTATTTTAGTTTGGCTGAGGGACATTGGTTCCCCAGCCTTTTTATTGCTGAGTGCGAATTTTCTTTTCCACCCAACTCCTTATGCTTAGAATTCTGCCAACATTTCGATGTTGTTCCTGCAAAAGTAGCCCCCAATACATGGAGGATAGTTAATGGGGTGCATAAGTTAAATCAAACTCATGGAACTCGTCTAGGAATTCCTGAGATTATGTTTTGCTACAGATGGGCTGTTTTAGACAACGTTTATTATTTAAAAACTAGATTTTTGAATAGAGCTTTAGTAGTCAACCTCCCTGATGCCAACAGGGATTATTTTGAACATGGGTTAGTTTTCAAAAATTGGCAACATGCCCCTTTAGTCGGAGACAGAGTGTATGAAGGTCCCAAATGCCCCCCATATGGCAATGGGATAGGTTATTTTCATTTTATTTTATTTATGAAATTATGCTTTTATCATGTTTGACAAAATGTATGACTGATATCTCATTATGTATTTATTTGCAGTTGATAGCAAAAGAAAAACTCCCAAGGAATCAAAGGTAAATATAAGGCAATTGAAACATATCTGGAGTTTGCATCAGAAGGTCGCAAACGAGCATATCAGGTCTGCCTCATATTTGTTGCAGTATAGGAGCTATACGACTTCTTATACTGCTCGTCCTGTTGTCAGCACCAGTGATCCAGTGCAAATTCCAGAGGACTCTGATCCAGAATCTCATATTCCTTTGAGCCAGAAAATGGGCAGGAAAACAGCTCCCCCTGCTCTATTTTATGACACTACTTCTGCTGCTGAAGCCAAGAAAAATAAAATTGATGTCCCAGAGGGGACTAAGAAGGTGGATGTTGCGCCTTCAAAAGCTACCGAGAAGCCCCCAGTGGCTCCGAGCAAGAAAGTTGCTCCTATGGAAGTGATTACCATCTCTCCGACCAAGAGTTCTTCCTTGGTTGAAATTGCTGAAGTCCCTTTAAGAAGATTGAGGAAATCATCCTCAATCAATTTGGCTGAAACTGTCTCCTCTCTACCAGCTGGTGGTGTTGGTGTTCCAACCATCATTCCTTCGAGCTCTGCAATGAGCTCGGTAAAAACTTGGATCATACCCGAGGTCCAAGGAATTGATGAAAAAATTTCTAGGGATATGCTGACATCCCTAGCTACTCGTCATCTTGCTTCAGTAAATTTCTCACACTGTGAGTTTTCTTTCTTTCTCTGAATGCTTGCATTTTGTATTGACTTTACTGTTTTTCTCATCTTTCAGCTGGTGAACTGTTTCAATAATATCGTGAAGAAGGACGAGGCAATTAAAGCTTCCATCTCCTCGTCTGGTGTAGAGGATGCTCTGCTGGGTTTAACCCAATCTTTGAAGGATTCTAGTCAGCAGTATGACGAGGACAAAGCCGAATGGGAGAAAAAGTTATCTACAGTTGAGGCCGAGAAGGTGAAGATGGCTGAGATCTCCAAGAGTTTGGAGAATAAAGTGAAAAGTTTAGAGGTCGAGCATAAGAAATATGACGACAAGCTCAAGAATTTTGGAGAACTTGAGGATAAGCTGAGGAAGGCAGAGGAAGAATTGTCCGCCCTGCGAGATATCAAGGGCCAAAAAGAAGTATTGGATGCGAAGCTCTCCTCGGAGAAACTGAAAAGAAAGCTCGCAGTTAAAAAATCCTTCAGCGCTGGCTGGGATAAAGGATGGGACAAGGGGATTGCTGCGATGACATCCCAAGTTCAATATGGGAAGTTGAAATACTTCCGAGATGGCTGGGTAGCTGCCCTGCAAGAATTGAAGATCAAAGAAGATTCTGGGCTATTCCAGCTACACCTCCCTAGTCCTCCCCCACCAATTGTGGAGGAAGAAGAAGATGATCCTGTCTCTGATGAATCTTCCATGGCCATAGGTGATCAAGTCCCTGCTTCTCTTCCTTCTGCCAACGAGGACATTTCTTCCATGCCTCCTCCTCCTGAGCAAATTTCAACTGCTGATCAAGTCGCTGTGACCACCGAGCAACCAAGCTCCTCGTCCCAGCCTCCCGAGAAAGTCTTGGGAGACAAGGAAAAGGTGTGAAGTTGTTCGGTATCATTTCTATCTTTCAGTATTTGTAATCAAACAATGTCATCCTTTTGTGATCTAATAAAATACATCTTTGCTCATCTCTGTTGTTGATGATTTGTTTTTGTTGATTGTTGTCTTTTTCTCATCGTTAGTTTGTTGCTAGAATGGAACTGATATATGCACATGATACAAAGCTGATGCAGCAATGTCATGAGTATTATAAAGTTGGTCATACAAATTTGAGTGGATCAGAAATTGCTGACATCATTGGTCATGATGCCTCAGAACAAGCAATTGAGGCTTATCGGTACTTGAAAGATTTACTCGACCGAGCTGTGGCCAACAGTGTGGCCTATTATGAATTGATCGAGGAACTTCATTATACCTTAGAAGATCTACAACATCAACACAATGAATCAACTGCTTTGCTGCACGAGGAGTATGAAAATAGATATCAGCAGCTTTCTTCTGAAACATGCCATAAAAAGATTATTGCTGGATACGATGTTAGGGAAAGAACTTTAAAAGGTGAAGTTGAGGCCTGCAGGCAGATTGCTGAGTTGCTGGAACAAGAGAACAATAATCTGCAGAAAAAGTTGGCACAGTATGAATCTGCAGCGTCATCTTCCACTGCTTTAGTACAAGTTACCGATGAAGGTTTCTCATTCTTAGAGGTTGAGAATGCCAAATTAAGGCAAGAACTGGATAACTTAAGAAGATCTGTTATTCCTGTGACTGCTCGGGGACGAGGAAGAGGTTCTCGTGGGCGAGGAAGAGCTGTTCAAAATGTTGCCGAGGAGCAAAGTTCTCCAGTCGCTGCTCGGAGTCGATCAAGAGTTCTTAGCCGCAATGTTGAAGAGGCTCGCACTCAATCTACTTTGAAAACTCAAGCATACCAATTAAACGCCAAAGATCGGGCTTTAACTGAAATGTCCAAGAAAAATCTATCTTTGGAAGATCAACTTACTGCAACGAAGTCTACTTTGAATAATAAAGATGTTTTTGCCAGGAGCCTTCACGAACAATTGGATAGATTAACCTTCCAATTCCATAAACAGCCCAGGGAATTTTGGATGGCAGGATACAATGAAGCCCTTGTTCATTTAGATGCTCGGATTGAACATGCCAATAATGAAGGTTATAAGCAGGGGTGGTTGAACGCACTGGGCGTGTTAAAATTGGAGCAAGGGCATTATTTATGGGATTATCATGCTCCAGGGTTACTAGACTTACCTGTGCCACCTTTCAAATTGGACATGGCCTGGATCCCAGCTCGTTCCATTCCTCGTAGCTTAATTTCAAAATACCTTGGTGACTATAGTCTTCATTCTCAAATTAAATTATCTCGTCCCGAGCATCTCTTGGATACACCTTCTGTGATGAACGTCAGAATGCTCAGAGATGTTAATTTCATTAATTCTCCTCTTTGCCTAGAGGATCCTCCTGCTGGCGAGGAGCCTGTTTCACAAGATAAAGGAAAGAAACCAATAGAATAAGTTTTTCAATGTAACAGTTAGCACATATACATAGCTTGTAATTTATTTTGATTTTTAATGAAAGATTTTCATTTTCTGTTTGCAAATCTCTATTGCTATTCTGTTGTGCTTGTTAAACACTTTATATTTGTGCATATGTATCTGTTAAAAAGATAACAATATTGTGTTGTTCATTAACCAAAATAAAAGTTGCAAGTATCAATATTGCTCAATCACTTAATAAAGTAATGAGTATAAACTGTTTAAAATGTTTCCAACCAACCAAGGTTGCTAAATAGTGTTTGTCGACCAACTACTGTTGATGGGTTTTTATCCCCGACCAGCCATACTTGGTTCAATTTGAAATATTTTCATAAAATGTGACCGACCAGCCAAGGTCGATAATTTATCCTCGTCGACCAACTACAGTTAATGGGTTTTGATCACCAACCAACTATACTTGGTTCAATTTGGAATTTTTTATAATAATATTACCTCCCGACCAACATAAGTTGGCATTTGATAGTATAAACCAACCGAGATTGGTGTTATAAGAATGTTGTTCTTGCCCTTTTACCAACCAAAGTTGATCGTGGGTTTGAACTTATCAGGTTCTTTCGAACTATCATGTCCACAAGCTCTTTTACCAACCGAAGTTGATCACGCAAGTGTACACCTCCTAACCAAAGGAGTATAATTTTTTCTCGCTATTTTACCAACCGAATTTGATCACGCTCGAACTATCAGGTTCTTTCGAACTATCTTGTCCACTAGTTATTATAATTTGTTCTCGCTATTTTACTAACCGAAGTTGATCACGCTCGAACTATCAGGTTCTTTCGAACTATCTTGTCCACTAGTTATTTTACCAATCGAAGTTGATCACGCCAGTGTACGCCTCCTAACCAAAGGAGTATAGTTTGTTCTCGCCCTTTTACCAACCGGAGTTGGTCGTGGGTCTGAACTATCTTGTTCTTTCGAACTATCGTGTCCACTAGTTATTTTACCAACCGAAGTTGATCACGCCAGTGTACGCCTCCTAACCAAAGGAGTATAGTTTGTTCTCTCCCTTTTACCAACTGGAGTTGGTCGTGGGTCTGAACTATCTTCTTCGTCTTGCTATCAAGCAGCGTAGTGTACAACACTAGTATTCCTCGAAAAACTTTCAAACAAAGGAGAGAAAAAATGGTGAAAAACATCATCGTTTTATTCATATTGATGGACCCGTTGTACATTTTACATCATTGATAATACTTGCGAAGGTGTTCAGCATTCCAAGCATTCTTGAATTCTTCTCCTTCTAGATTTGTTATTCGGTAAGTTCCTGGTCGAATGACTTCTGTAACTCGGTAAGGTCCATGCCAATTTTCTTCCAATTTATTGTGCTTCTGAATGACCTTCTTTAGCACATAATATCCTTCTTTTAAATCGCATTTCTTCACCCTTTTGTTATAGAACAGAGCTGTTCGTTGTTGATAAGCAGCATTTCTAATGGCTGCCTCTTCTCTGACTTCTTCGAGCATATTCAAATCCAATTTTCTCATCAAGTCACTGATTGGAGAATTGAAGTTCAGCACTCTGTGTGTCGGTAGGCCCAACTCGGCAGGTATTACAGCCTCACTTCCAAATGCCAGCATATATGGTGATTCTCCAGTCGCTACTCGGGGAGTTGTTCGGTAAGCCCACAATACTGACTGTAACTCATTAATCCAATTGGCTTTAGCCTCACTTAGCCTCTTCTTCAAACCATTTAGTAGGGTTCTGTTTGTCACCTCAGTCTGCCCGTTGCTTTGCGGATGACCTGGTGCTGAATGAGTCTTCAGGATGTTTGATTGTTGACAATAGTCAGCAAACTCTTCGTTGTCGAATTGTGTTCCATGGTCCGTGATGAAGGCATGAGGGAGACCATATCGACAGATGATATTCTTCCAAACGAACTGGTATACCTTCTCGTACGTCATGTCGATGAGGGGTTCAGCTTCTACCCACTTAGTAAAATAGTCTACTGTGACGACGAGGTACTTGAATCTTCCTCGGGTGGTCGGCAATGGTCCCACCAAATCAATTCCCCACATGGCGAATGGCCAAGGGGAAGTTATGGGTGTCAACAATGCTTGTGGAGTTCGTCGGATAGAGGAAAAACGTTGGCACTTGCCACATTTCTTAGCATAGGCTATACAATCAGCCCTCATCGTCGGCCAATAGTATCCTTGAGTCATTACCCTTTGTAAAAGTGTTCGACCTGCTACATGAGCTCCACAAGATCCTTCATGGATCTCTTCAATCAATTCTTTCACTTCGGAGGGATGTGCACATCTCTGCAAACCTGCCATAATTCCTCGTCTATATAAAATACCATTAGTTAATACATACCGAGCAGCTTTATACTTCAATTTCTTGGCAGCAAGCTTATCCTCTGGCAGTTCTCCAACTTCAATATATACCCTGATTGGATCCATCCAAGATGGTCCTAAATCAAGGGCAATAACATTCATCGTCAAGTCTTCCTCTATGCTCCGACTTTCCAGTACTTCAATCGGTATTGTTCTTTGTAGCTCGGAACGAGTAGCTGACGCTAGTCGGGCCAGTGCGTCTGCTTGTGCATTTTCTATTCTGGGTATTCTGATCAACTGAATCGCATCAAATTCTGCCAATAACTCCATTACCTTGGCATGATATTTGACCATTAATTCTCCTTTAACTGCATACGTTCCCATCATCTGATTCACAATCAATTGAGAATCACTGAATACCATCACTTGTTGCGCTTCCATAGTCTTTGATAAATTAAGACCTGCTATCATGGCCTCATACTCAGCCTCATTATTGGAGGCTTTGAATTGGAATCGCAAAGCATATTCCATGTCAATCTCGTCTGGGGTGTTCAAAATAATTCCTGCCCCACAACCTGCTGTGCAAGATGAGCCATCTACATATAATCTCCATATGGGCAACCCGTCTTCAAATTTCTTATATGATAGAGTTCCTCGGTGAAATATTTGTTGCTTCTTTTCATCCTCCCCCGACACTTTTCGCTCCTCGTTGACCATCTCTTCTCGTTCTTCAACCAACCGGGGTTGGTCTGAATTTGAAGTTGATGATCCTTCTACATCCACAAGCCCTTTTACCAACCGGAGTTGATCTGGACTTATGTCTGTTGATCCTGTAATTCCAACAGGTTGGTCAGCGAGCAGTTTTTGTTCCTCGGGGGTATCAGGATATGTAAACTCTGCTATAAAATCTGCTACAGCTTGCCCTTTCAATGATGCTCTGGGCTCATACACAATATCATATTCACCGAGCTCTATTGCCCAGTACATCAATCTCCCTGACTTTTTTGGCTTATGAAGGGCTTGTCTCAGTGGCATGTCGGTATAAATGACGATGGTATGGGCCTGGAAATATGGCCTCATTCTTCTACTTGCTTCAATTAATGCCAATGCCAATTTTTCCAGCTTTGGGTACCTGATTTCTGCACCTCGAAAAGCCTTACTTGTGTAATAGATTGGTTTCTGGACTCCATTCTCCAATCTAATCAATGCTGAACTGACTGCATTCTCTGATACTGCCAGATACAAATACAACTTCTCTCCTGTTATTGGCCTGGACAACAATGAAGGTGCTCCCAAATACTTTTTTAAGTCTTGAAAGGCCTTCTCACATTCATCAGTCCACTCAAAAGTTTTTCGAAGTTTTTTGAAGAATGGGAGACATTTGTCAGTTGCTCAGGACACAAATCTGTTGAGCGCTGCAACTCGTCCTGTAAGACTCTGCACTTCTTTCTTTGTTGTTGGAGATCGCAACCCTAAAAGAGCTTTGATCTTATCTGTATTTGCTTCAATGCCTCGCTGGTTGATAATGTATCCGAGAAACATTCCTTCTCGTACTCCAAATGTGCACTTCGTCGGGTTGAGCTTTATTTGGTATTTATCCAGTTGATCAAATGTTTGAGCTAAGTCAACTAGATGATCTGCAGCTTTCTTGCTTTTTGTCAGCATATCATCGACATAGACTTCCATGTTACAACTGATTTGTTCGGTGAAAACCTTGTTCATCAGCCGCTGGTATGTTGCTCCTGCATTTTTCAAACCAAAAGGCATAACATTATAGCAATAAGTTCCCCTAGGGGTAATAAAAGAAGTACTTTCCCTGTCTTCAGGTTTCATTTTGATCTGGTTGTAACCAGAATACGCATCCATGAAGCTGAGCATCTCATGTCCCGAGGTAGCATCCACTAGTTGGTCAATTCTGGGCAATGGAAAATGATCTTTTGGGCATGCCTTGTTGAGATCAGTAAAATCAATGCACATTCTCCATTTATTGTTCTTCTTCTTTACCATCACCACATTTTCCAACCAGTCTGGATATTTCACATCTTCAATGAATTGGGCTTTTTGGAGCTTCTCGACCTCCTCTTGTATAGCCTGATTCTTCTCGGGACTAAACACTCTTCTTCTCTGCTTCACAGGCTTGATCTCCTTATTCACATTGATCTCATGACATAAGAAGTTTGGATCTATTCCTGGCATGTCCTCATGACTCCATGCGAAAGTTTTCTTCCTGTTTCTCAAGAACATTATCAACTCTTGTTTTATTGAAGCATCCAACGACGAACCTATCTGGGTTACTCGTTCAGGGTGCTCCTCGTCCAGAATAACATTTTCTGTAGATTCTACTACCTGTCCTTTTACAAGTTGGGATTCATCTCTGGGATCGAGAGTTTCAATCTCTGTATCTTCTTCCACCTGGTAGGTAATAGTCTTTTTCCTTGATTCCTTAAGCTCCTCTTGCTCGGCAGATGAATAATAGCATTCCCGAGTTATTTTTTGATCACCTTTCACAACTCCTACTCCGAAGTTTGTTGGGAATTTTAAACATTGATGCACTGTAGATGGGACTGCTTCGAATTTCTTCAAACCAACTCTTCCCATGATGATGTTGTAGGCTGACTGCACATTCTTATCCATCACAAAGAAGCGTATTCTTTCTGTTCGACAAGTAGGCCAAGTTCCAATGAATATATCCAACTTGATCGTCCCAAGTGGAAAAACTTTCTCGCCAGCAAAACCCAAGAGGGGTCTGTGATACGGTTCCAATTGAGATAATTTCAGATTCAAGCTGTCAAAGCATGAATAGTACATGATGTCTGCCGAGCTTCCATTATCTACCAACACCCTTGAAATCACTACTTCCTTCATCCTCATTTTGATCACCAGAGGATCATCGTGCGGATAAAGAACACCTGTCAGGTCGTTTTTTGAAAAACCAATGACCAGCTTCTCTTTGTTTACCTTCCTCGGACCCTCGGCCAGATTTATTCGCTGAATATATGAACAAGTTTGAGCCTCTCCGAGGTAAGCTTTTCTTTCTGTAGTATGGTCTCCTCCTCCTACATATCCTCCTGTAATAACATTACAATCAATTGATCCAAAACGTATGGAAAATACCTCTCGTTCTGGTTGCCTTGGTTTCTTGGGAAGATCGGGGTCATCCTCTGGATCATCTTCATGGTTTCTCTTCTTTTTCTCCTCTGTTCGGCGAGGAGATCTAGACCTTTCTCTAGTTCGGTCATTATTTCTTTTTTCGCCTCCCCGATCAACATATTTTGCTAGCTTTCCTCTTCGGATGAGTGTTTCAATCTCGTTCTGAAGAGCTATGCAGTTTTTGGTCATATGGCCATGATCTTTATGAAATTCGCAATATTTATCCCTACTCCTCGAATCAGGGTCTGACTTCAGTTTCTTTGGCCATTTTACTTCATCGTTGTTCTTGATTTCCTCCAAGACATGATTAATACCCATTTTCAAAGGATTATAATTGTCGTACTTCTTCATGACTTCCCATTTATTCTTGGAATGTTTATCTCCACCATTGCTTTTATGCTCTTTCTTCTTAGATTTGTCGACTTCCACCTTGGTTTCTTTATCCATATTCTTCTTTGCAGCCATATCCTCCTCGGCATTCATGATTTTGGCCGCCTTTGCCATCAATTCTGACATAGTTCTAGGTGGATCTTTCGCCAAGGTGTAATACAATTTATTAGGCAACAACCCACTCATCAAAGCGGTGATTGCTGTCTTCTCTTCGTAATCTATGACTTCTTGCTTCTCGTTATTGAAACGAGTTATGTAATCTTTAGTACTCTCACCAGATTTCTGTCTAACACTTAACAAGTGTGCTACTCGTTTTACTGGCTTTGCTCCAAAACAAAAATTTCCAATAAACAACTCGGCTAACTGAAAGAAAGTTAAAATCTTACCCCGAGGAAGATTGTTGTACCATATCTGGGCAGATCCAGTAAGAGTTCCTGAAAAGGCCCTGCATCTCATCTCGTCGGGGACAACATAGATATCGGCAGCACCTTGATATTGTTCTATGTGAAGAACAGGATCTGTCTTTCCATCATATTTGGGAGTTACCACGGGTGCTTTAAATTTCGATGGTGTAGGAAAATCCACAATGGCCTGTACAAAAGGTGTTCCTCGAACGAAAGTTCGTTGTAGGGGGTTCTTTGCTTTGGCCATTTCTCCCAATTTATCCTCCAACCGTTGGAGAGATCCTTTCCACGCTTCATTTCCTTCCTCGGGCCTATTGGTTCGAGCAATTGATCGTTCTGAGGTAGCCTCTTGAGATCTATCTTGACGAGCAACGGGTCGTGATTATGCTGATCCTTTTCTTAGATCTGATGGTTGTCGAAAACTCCTCGACATGGTCTTAGGTGGACTCCTATTCCTCCTAGGGCCTAATCGACTGAAAGGAGACGCCCTACTCAGTCTTTCTAAAGCACTGGGTCTTTCTGGAGAGAGGGTGATATCTTGATCAGTATCTGTAACCCTTATTGATGAAGTTCGCCCAGGTTGATAAGAGAAATCATCAGACTCCTCATTACGATATGACTCAGTACGCCTGGAACGTGAAGAAAGTAAATAAGTTTGCCTCTGACCACTTTTCTGTCCTGAACGTGCAGGTGCACCGCTATGAAGGGTTTGTATAAGTTGCCTCAGTGTGTCTTGCATGGCGGTTTGTCCTTGAGCCAGATTTGTCATGATCCCGGCCAGATCCGGAGGTGCAGAGGGATTTGGAGGATTTCCAGCATTTCCAGCGTTTCGATTGCTAGATTCTGGGTTATCCGCCATTGATGATGAATGATTAGTGGTAAAAAACGATAATAAAAATCGTTCCCACAGACGGCGCCAATCTGTTGATGTAAAAACTAGATCGCTCTAATTATTCAATCACAGATAAATAAAATGAGACAAATATTTTTAAAGTGGTTCAGCCTTATATGAATGGCCTACGTCCACTGTTATGTTATTGCTGAGTGTTTGGGAATTCTTGATCACAAGTGCTCTCAAGAATTTCCCGTCCCTTTGAATGAGGGTGATACAAGGTATTTATAGCCCTTAGGCTGTACATGAAAGGGTTGATGCATTAAATGATATACATATGAAAGGGTAATACATTTAAGGCATCGCGTGCGTCAAGATGATGAACATTCAATGAATAGTTGAACTGTTGATTATCTGGCAATTAATGATACGGCCGAGATGCAGCTCGGACCGCCTTAGTTGCTCGTTGCTCAGGAGTTCCTCGGAGCGTTATAATACCTCGGAGTGCTGACATTCCTCGGTGTATCCTCGTTGCTCGGAGAGACTATGAGTTTGTCGGGGAAATGAACTTCCTCGTTGTTATTGTGCCACGTAGATTGACAAGTGTCTTCGTATGATTCGTCCACATCAGCATATTAATTTTGGTATCAACAGTTGTGTTGGTCATTGAAAAATAATAAAATTGATGGTAGTTTCATCCTATTTGGTGTACAGATGAAGAATTTATGAATATTAATGGTGGTTAATTTCGTATATATATAGTTATATATAGTTGTGTGTGTATAACTGTGTGTATATATATAGCAGTGTGTGTGTATATATAGTTATGTGTGTGTGTGTATATATAACAATGTGTTCGTGTGTGTGTGTGTATATATATATATATATATATATATATATATATATATAGCTTTGTGTGTTATAGTGTATATATCATTATGTGTATATATATATAAGTGTGTGTGTGTGTGTGTATTTGTATTATACATGTACATATATATATACACATGTGTGTGAAGTGAGAGAGGGAGGAGAAGGGGAAGTGTGAGAAGGAGGAAGAAGTCAAAATGTGATAAAAACAACCCACGTGAAATACCGAGTCACCCTCCCGTCTGATTTTTTTGACGGAATGGTAACGTCGGGTTATATTTTCAATACTAATTGTACTTCGAGGTTAACTTTGCAACTTTTCAAATTTCGAGTAACCGAGTCACCCTCCCGTCTGATTTTTTTGACGGAATGATAATGTCGGGTTATATTTTCAATACTAATTGTACTTCGAGGTTAACTTTGCAACTTTTCAAATTTCGAGTCTAAAATTAAAAATCAACCCAAACTTCAGGGTAAATTTTGCATTTTACCCTAAAATTAAATATAATTATTGTCATTTACTATGGAAACTATCTTAAGAACATTTATAAGGGAATATTGAGGATCTAAATTTAGTGTAAGTTAAATGACCAGATCTATCTCATTTCCATTCACTAAGAAATTGACTATTTATATACTTGACCAATTTTCAAACTATAGGAAGATACTCTTATGTACCAGATGACCTATCTTATGGAATTTACATGAAGCAAATTCGATGGTTCGACATCCTCCAGCTAGTACCTCGTCTTTCATTTAAATATTAATAGTAGTACTATTAATTAATTTTGGAAAATGTGCTATTAATAAAATTTGGCCTTCAATTGAAATTCATGGAAATCTAAATTGGTGTCATCGCTACCAACGAGATGAACCTTTAGTAATGTGTCTCTCCATTATCATTTTCGTTTGTATGAAAAAAAAAAGAATAACTTTGGTGGAGTTTGTTGTAGCTCTATTAGAGACCCTAACTAATAAGCCCAGACCCATTGCCCTATTCCCTGGTCAATTCTTCATTTTTACTAACTACAAATTGCAATGGTAAACGACCATATACTATTAAACACAATATCTCATTCATGGACCTAAGATACGTTTTTTGAGAATGTTCGTAAAATTAAACTTTCATTACAATTCTAAAATGATTATTCATTGTACTAGGCTTGGAGGATTTGTCTTGTTTCTTGTTTGCATCATTACAACATATGTTTTATACGTTCCAGATTAGAATTTCACTATACATCATCATCATGAACCGGAGAGATACACAATATGAAAAAAAATGGCATGAAATGATTATGCAATTACCACTTAAAACAATCACATAACAACAAATGTACGAGTAAATAGACAATAACAAGAAAAAACTTAGGTTAATAAAAACAACTTATATACTATGGTAGATTCTTACAAAGGAAAAAATGAATTTACAGCCACACATCGAAGTACTTTCACAATCTACTCTTTTGCATCATACCTTCCGAATAATGCATCAATAATTGGATCATGCACAATCGTACTAAATGTTTTTAAAAATCTTGCCAATCACAAATCTTCTTGGAAGTATTGTTCTAAGGAAATGGACCCATGAGTAACCATATTACTACATCGAGGATGCATGAGGATATCCTAAGGGTAAAGAGATGTTGGAAAATGTATTGTTTAAAACATAACAAAGTGTTTTTAAAGCTTGAAAGAAGACATTACTCAAGAATAAAATATTTTGGAAAATAATTTTGTTAAAAACTAGATTGAGTGGATTCAGGAGCCTTCTTCAAGAATTAAAAGTATAATGAAGAATGCTTTAATAACACAAAGAGTATTACTTTCTTCATCCTCTTTCCTCTTTTGGAACCATGGATGACTCACAAATTTTATACCCAAATGTAGAAGATAAACCTTTTGTGTCATAAACAGAAATGTTATTTCGATTTATTTTGATATCACCAACTCAAATTGTGTTATAGAAACGAGTTTAACAATATCTTTGGAAATATCTCTTAAGAAAATCTAAATCTAACTATGTCTCTCCTTAAGACAACAAAAATAAATAAATAAACTTCTTAGAGACGCAACTAGAAAAGGAACCTTTGTTGAAGCAAATAACTACTTTGTTGAAGCGAATGTGGTCACCCTAGGAACCACGATTTGCCCACCTTTTGAGATATTTTCTAAAACTAAAAATGAGACGTTCCAACCAATGAATCAAGAAAATATGAATATGAAATATGAATTTTCAAACATAAGTTTTATATAGGAATAATATATTGCATCATGTATAGGGTAATTTCAAAAACAAAAAAGTTAAATATAGATTTTTTTTTCAATTTTAAAAAATTATTTAATCTGGAGGTGAATATATGTCCCCAGTCAATGTACCTTTATCCTAAGCTGAATGAAGTGACATGAATAATCTGGCAAGAGTTTAATGCAGATTTATAGAAACCTATTGAATAAAACTCAAATTGTGTTTTAGAAATATGAATACAGCAGTCCCAATAACATGGGTAACATGGGTATACATATACTTTTACGGTATGTACTCTTATCCACTTGTCAATATCGGGCTGTTGTTTCACATGCATTCCCACACCATATATATATATATATATATATATATATATATATATATATTAGATTATGTAATTTTAGGACTTAAAATAATATTGATTATGGATATAGGACAACAAACATTTTGTTTCCATTTTTAGTCCCTATTTTCAAATTAATCAACACTACAACCTGAAATATAGGAATAAAAAATAAAGATGACTTCAAGAATCCCCCTTCACTCATACGAGGTCCATTGTTTGATAGTATAGATCCTCGTACGGGATTTTGTACGAGGGTTTTGTTGTTTGAACAACGGTTCCAAAAATTGAACCCCTTATAGAAAATACAATTTTAAAATAAAGCTTTTCCTTTTTGCAAAAATGATTCTCTCGTGTCAATTTCTTACTTTGAAAATCTAAGCTAAAGGGATTACGGAATCATAAAAGTTTACCAAACCTACGATCGTAATGACTTTGTCTGGTCCGATAGGCAATGCCATGGTGCTTCGCATTTTTCTTAAAATTTTTAATTACATCTCATAAATGATTAAAAAGTGACACCTTGACTTTTGTTCCGGAAGAAAGCCAAAACTTAAAAAAACGAGGAATGTAAAAAGAACAATATGGGTGGTAATTTTGCTCTAGAGTTTTTGTGTATTTGGGACTTTGTTTTTCTTCTTCTATTAAATTATTAACTTGGGCCTCAAAAGACCCATGATTTTGAATCTCTTGAATCTTGACCCTACCCATCTTATTTCGATATCATGCTGGTTATGTCAACATTTTATTTTACCTGTTACAACGCTTTTAGAAACCAAATTACTTGTTAGAACATTGACCGGAGACTCACAAGACTTCAAATTATTTCCGAGGAACAATCATGATTTTTATAAACTTGATATTTAGAACTTGCAGTTTATGCATATAAGTCGAAGTACACAGACTGGATGTGTGGTGTGTTTTATTAATCCCATGCACCTGACTAGTGGTCGTCTATGGTGAATTATAATTGAGTAGGGGACCACGACAAAGATTTCAGGCCTTGTTGTTGAATTTGGAAACAAACATTTTTTACAGATCATGTGGTTTCCATTGAATCCAAAAAAAAGAAAACATAAAAATCGAGTGCTCAGCCAAATGATCTGTAAGAGGATTTCTGTCTTCAAATCGGACGAAGGACAAGTCATAGTGGTCCACTTTCTCTATGCTTCACTACCACGATTTGATCACACCAACTAAATTTAAATTAAAATACCTCACAGCTAATACCGGAACAAGATATATGTACAAGTCCATAAAATCTCCTATTTTTCTGCCACTTTTCACTTTTAGAGCTTCTATTTCAATGATAATACCTTCCATTTTTCTTTCTGATTTGGCAACCCAAAAAGTATAAACTCTAATAGTACTACAGCTAGCAAGGATGACTCCACATTTTATTTTTGCACGAAAAAAATGCCATTAAAAGCCTCATAATTGTCACAAAAGACATTCACAAAGCATTACAAGAAAAATATTATTAGTGCATCAGTACGGAAGTGGGGTTTTAATAGCTATATCCTTATTTTTATTCAAGGTTATAAAAAAAGTGGGGGATGATCGAGACGCGGAGGCCAAGCCTTAAACCTTAGAGATCTAGGCGGGCCTCAGGCGTTAAAAGACATTTAGGGTGTCTTAATATATTTTAATATTTTTTAACCATAACAAGGCTATTAAAATACTAAAATTGTACATATCATAAAAATATATCTGAATATTTATAAATTAAAATACTATTTGATTATTTTGGATGAGATAATGGTACGATTTGTAAAAAAATTCTTTGAAATGCGATATCCTTTCACTAAAGCATGGTTATTTTTAGAAAAAAATGCGCCTTAAGAGTTTTACGAAGAATAAGGCGTAAAAAGCTTAAGACGAGGCGTTTCTCCCAAGCCTCAAGCCTAGGCGGGTTTTTTAGAACAGTGTTTTTATTATTTGCAAACAGTGTTTTAGACCCCGTTACCTATTACTGCCATAGAAAGTAGCTTGTCAAGATGAGTGATATGTGAAGAGAGTAACTACAATTTTAATAAATAGAAAGAGAAAACATGAACACTAATCACCATAGCAAATGGCCAAGGATGAGTAACAACCTCAATATTTTGTTACTAAAGTTAATTAGACCTCAATACTGATATACATAAGCTTGGATTCGTCTCAGGAATCCACCATGGAAGAGTCTTCCTTCAAACATGCCTTCACATACAGTCATCATCTTCGAGAAGCCCTCACCTACAGTCTCATTTTGAATGGTATCAGCTTCCAGAGATCACTCTAGATGACAAGTTAGGGTATTTACCTCATTTAACGATGACCATTCTCGACCATTATCAGTGTCGTCCTCAGACAATATCAGAAGGTCGGCTTAGCAGCGCTATCCATATCAGTCCAAGACAGTTCTCCATCTCGTCTTGGCTTCCCCGAAGAGGATCAAAGCTCCAACAGACTCGGTTAGCCGATATCCTCCACCTTAGACATATTGTGCATGCATGAAAATCATGACAGGGGAATTTTAGTTATATATACACAAAACCTTTATTGGAGATTAACAATCAACGTAAGGGAATATTCGTCATGATAACATTACTTTATGTACACATAATTGGCACTCCCTCATAGGCCGCAACCTCAGCTGGGCGTGGGACACACGCAGGGGGTGACATTGGGCACCCCCCAGCCTATATAAGGCGCACACTGTCTTCTTCACTTGGATGGAAAACCATAAACCATACTATTACTCTGTGCATTTGTAGATCTATATATATAGATAGATAGATAGATAGATAGATAGATAGATAGATAGATAGATAGATAGATAGATAGATAGATAGATAGATAGAGAGAGAGAGAGAGAGAGAGAGAGAGAGAGAGAGAGAGAGAGAGAGAGAGAAGCTTGTACATACCTTTCATGGCCATTTGTCGTCCATTATAGTGAAATCCACGCGCATACTTTGCACAGTAGATGTAGGCTAAGGTGGAACCACTTACATACTCGTGTTCATTTATTTCCTCTCATCTCTTTTGCTATTTTATATCTGTTATAATCTTCTCCATTGTTAAGAAAGTTATTATACAGGTTGATTTCTAAAGGATGATTTCCAGCAGCATCATTTTGGCACAGTATGTGGCAGCATACTGAGTTTTCTATCACACCTCAGCTTGAACCCTCATTTTCTTGTCTCTGTTGGTGATCCAACCCCAATGTTGTTGGGACTAAATTACCATTGAAAGAGCTTGATTTGGGAGGCTCTTAAGCTTCATCGGCCCATTATGTTTCTTCGTTGTTTTCTTTCTTCTCCTCCTTTTTTGCCCACGGGTATAAGGCTCCCACTGGGACAGTCTTGGGGGTAGATTAGGTTTGGTCCCTAGTTCGATTCCTGACACTGTCAAAATAATGCTTGGCCAGCGAAAGCCACGAACCACGAATGTGGACTAGTTGAGGTGCACTTAAAGATGGCCCTAACACCACATGGTATGATACGAAAAAAAATTATACCGGAAATGGCCACTGATCTGCCTTCAAAAGATGGAGAAGTTTCGGCCAACCACCTCAACAATCAGAAATGACTAATGTTGCGGTGACGTTAAGGTCCCTAACGTATAGTAAATAGCAAATGTAGAAACAACTCCTGGCCTTCAGCCACAACATCATGAGCAGAATCCCAGATGATCCCATAACAACTTGATAACGTCGGTCGCTAGAGAGGCCATGCATCAGAAACTAAGGGACCACCCCCAGCTCCTACAAAAGAAATTAAGCACCACCTCAGATGGAGGGAGATCATAGATACACATCATATCTACCTTGGAAAGTAAGTTCAAGATTATTCGAAGGATCTGGTGTACGATGAAGAGAACTATTGGGAGATGTATTAAACTTATGACACCCAACTATCGTCTGGGGACCACCTTGTCTCTCACTTACCAAGGGAGGAGCATCCAGAACACTCTTCAAAGTCATCAGAAAGGCTCTGAGTTTGACAGGATAAGTAGGGGATTGACCTTTAACTGTCTCGGTCCAAAGGGCAATGGAATCCGAGAACACTCAGAAGCATTGATGGCACCCGTGTCACTGGTCGTCTCGATAATAATTGACAGAGAAGGGAATACAAAGAAGTCAATAGCAGATAAAGGAATGATGGCATAGGAACGACCACTGAGTTAGTTGCTAAAGTAGACAGAGCAGAGGAGCAAGAAGAGACTCATCCCTTACCACCAACCATTGATTAGATTCAATGAGGAGAAAGTCCATTCGCTACGTGTTCATGAAATAAATGTATGTATGGAACCTGGACGAGATGCTTGATTATAAAGATAAGCATTTTTATAATGGATGAAAAAAAATCTCGGCTTATAATATAATCTTGTGGAGGGTAGCACTCAAAGAGAAGTCGTGCCTTCCACCGTGCACTAAATGATAAAAAAATTTACTCTTTATGGTGTAAGGGAAGTAAATTGTTATCAGGTGGAAGCACGAGAGTGCTACTTCACCTCGGAAGAAGAAAGGAGGGCCTATAAAAGAAACACAAAATCATACAACATAAACAACCTTGACCCAAGGAACGAGCATAGATAAAAAAGATAGAGGATACGAAAGAAGTAGAATCCCTCATCCCCAATAAGGATGAATCGGAAAAAAAAATATCCAAATAGGCTAGTCTCTCAAGTTTGAGATCAAGAAAGAGTTGGTAGAATTATTGGGAAAAAGGCAAAGTGCGTTCCCTTAAAGCCACAGAGACATACCAAGGATTGGCCCAGAGGTCATTTAAAATCGGTTAAACATGGATGACATAGTAAAACTGGTGAAACGGGAAAGGAATACCTTTTCCAGGACATATATAAGGTTATACGGGATGAAGTTAAGAAGCTTCAAGACTCAGACTTCATCAAGGAAGTGCATTACCCTTAACCAACATCGTCACTGTTCCAAAACAAAATGGAAAGTGGAGAATGTGTTTGGATTTTACTTACCTTAATAAAGCTTGCCCAAAGGATGGTGGATGCTACTACCGACCACGAACTCATGAAATTCATGCACACGTACTCCAGTTACAAGAAAATTTCTATGCGTGAAAATGATGTCAAAAAAATCTTTTTCATCACATACAAGGGAACGTACTGCTACAAGGTCATGCCATTAGGCTTAAAAGTATAGGGGCCACCTACCATAGGTTGGTCAATAAAATGTTCAAGGATCAGATAAAAAATGGAGGTTTATGTTGACTACATGCTTACAAAGAGTTTTAAGGCTAAAAGTTATGTGGCAAACCTGGAAAGAACGTTCAACGCGATGGATCATTACAAGATGAAGTTGAACCTAACTAAGTTTGTTTTCAGCGTAAGCGCGGGGAAGCTTTTGGGGTTTATTGTTAACCAATGGGGGATTGAATGCGAATCGTGTAAATATGAAAACGTTGATTGATGTGAAAACCTTAAAGATGATAATGACATCCAGAAATTAACAGGTCGAGTCACGACATTGAACAAGTTTATCTCCAAAGTAACAAACAAATGTTTGTTATTCTTTAATATTTTAAGGAAAGTGTTTGTTTGGGATTAGGAGTATGAGAAAGAATTCCAAGAATTAAAGACCTACCTCGGCTTACCAATGTTCCTCTCTCGGTCGATACAGAGAGATAAATTGTACTTATACCTAGAAGTTTTGAAATAGGCCATCAGTGAAACCATCGTCTATGATGAAAGTGGAATAAAAAAGCTTGTTTACTTAAATAGCAAAGCACTACAGTGAGCAGAGTTCAGATACCCCGAGATAGAAAGTCTTGTGTATTCTTTAATCCATGCTTCAATAACGATGAAATCCTATTTTTAGGCTTATACGATGGTAGTTCTCACCAGCATGTCTCTCCGATAGGTCATTCATAAACTAGGGAAATTGGACAGGTTAATGGCCTGGTGGGTTGATCTTGGTGAGTTTGATATCATCTACCAGTTGAGAAACTCAATCAAGGGGAAAGAATTGTCAGATTTTATGGTCGAGTTTACATGGGGAAACCTCGGTTGACACCGATAGAGATATTACAAGAAAAGTCTTACATGTTATCCAAAATGAAAAGGAGATTGCAACCGAAGAAGCATCGACTCACACAATAGATGGTATGCTAAAATGATATTTATTTATAAAAATGGAGCCTTTGCTGAGGGACCTCTTACACAGGGGCACCAATATGGAGTATATTCATCGATGGTTCATCTTATGAGAACGAAAGTGGGGAAAGACTAATACTATCAGAGCCAGATGGGGCTGACATTGAAATGCCTCATAATTCAATTTTGAAGTGTCAAATAATGAATCATTGTATGAAGCTTTACCGGTACGACTCTGCCTCACAAAATCACTGAATGTCGAGCAAATCGTCACTTATGGTGATTTCTAATTAATAATTAACCAAGTTTTGGGGATTTATGAGGCAAAAGATGAGAATATGGAAAAATACTTAGTCAGGTAAAGAAAATACTAAAAAACTTTGAAGAGATCAAGATTAGAAGAATTTTGAGAGTGGAGAATGAAAGAGAAGATGTGTTAGCAAGGCGAGCATCGACTACCAGAACGGAGATCCATCAATCAGTGCATATAGAACTCTTGTTAAAACCAAGTATAGAGACTCATGGGACTGATATAAAAGTTTGTTTGAATCTAAATTTAGGGGAATCTTAGATTAACCCAAAAATAAATTACCCAAGATATGGAAAGTTCCCAGAAGCTAAAGTAGAGCGAAGGAAAATACGATATCATGCAGCCAAATTTACCATCATCGTAGACATGATTCATAAAAGAGTTGCTTGCATCCACTCCTGAGATGCGTGCAACCGTCTGAACTAAGCTATGTACTTAGGGACGTTCATAAAGGCTTGTGTGCAAGACACATAGGTGGAAAATCCTTAGCCAAAAGGATGATCGCGTACGGGTACTACTGGTCTAACCTTGAAAAAGAGTCGATAGATTACTTTTAAAGGTGTGATAAGTGTCAACGTTTTGTAAGCATAACCCACCAGCCCCACCAACCTGTTTCCCCAATAGTGACCCCTTGGCCTTTTTCCATGTGGGGGATAGACCTGATCGGCCCACTACCTAGAGAAAAGGGGAATTTGAGTGAGGGCTAATGCATTATAGACTCTAGTGAGAAAGTGAATTAATGTCGCTTAAACCCGAGTTACCTACGAGTTTTAATATCAGATTCAAAGGGGGCCATTTTAAATTTTTCATAATTTGTTAACTAATTGATTAACCAAGATTAATTCTAATTAGTCAATCTCACTCCATCTTTTATTATCTTAATTTAAACAGAAGTGTTAAAACAGATAATATAGCGATTCAGTTTATGAGGTGTATTTCTAATAATTAACTTACATTTTCGTGTGAGGTTTATATGTAGAAAATACAATGCGCGGGTATTTATTTAATGTCACAAAAAGCCTTCCCCTGAGAAAAGAAACGGATCCTTCTAAGGACCAAACTAAACAACTTCTACTAAAACCAAATCAGACAGGAACGATTATACAAGCATGCAACAAGACACAAAATAAACTAGTCAGAAAGCTATTACCTATATCAAGCCTTTGTTATGGTTGCTCTTCTGAAACTCAACTTCAATTTGTTCTTGTCCCCGTTGTCTTTCTTCTTATCTTCTTTTTTCCCTCTAGCCTTCTTTAGCACAGGCTCATCTCGGTTCCTAGGATGTGTTTTAGTGAAGTGATGTGTTTTAGTGAAGTGATGTGCAGTGAGTTATTCTACAATGACTCATGCACACTTAATGATAAAAATGAATGGTGTGCAATAATCAAGTATCCTATATATCTTGACAAATCTTATGTTCAAGTTACTAAGTCAAACCATCTTGACTTAGGCAGTTTCAAAATTCTTTTTCTGAAATATTTTGAATAATTAGATTTGGTGAAATATTTACACAATAATTGCAGTGCCTATGTGAGATATGTGTGTATAGACTATATGATATGAAATATGATCAGTCCTGAAATAAAACTCATAGATTATGCAATAGATATAAACACATAAATCATACAGAATCAAGGACACAAAATAGTTTAGATTAAAAGAGTCTTTAATCTAATAACCTATTAAGTCCTTTTAAAACTCATATTCACATTAGGTTTTTATCTAAAGCCTTATTATAAATAATATTATGAGTTTTATAACACATGTAAATAGTTCTTTCAAATCAGTCCAACGTTCTCAGTCCATGTAGAAGGGTGTCCATCTACTATTCTAAAATAGCTTAAGGCGAGTGAGCCCACCTAGAGGGGCTCCCACTGCCCAAGTTAGAAAACAAAAGTTTAGAGAAATGAGGTATACCTTGGCAAGTATGCCCACATAGAGGGTTGCCTCCACTCAAATCATCAATAAAAGTTTAGAGCAAAGAAGTCTACCTTGGCGAGCAGGCCCACATAGAGGGGTCGCCTCTACTCAAATCATCAATAAAAGTTTAGAGCAAGGGGGTGGTCTACCATGGCGAGTAGGCTCACAAAGAGGAGATACCTCGGCTCAAATCATCAATAAAAGTTTAGAGCGAGGAGTTCTACCTTGATTGAGCCCCATGACCAAATATGACACTTAGGTAAGGGGACTCACCACGAGCAGTCCCTCGTCCCAAGACTCAAGCCACATAATAGAGGAAAGGTTGAGAGGGATCACCACGAGATGCCCCTCCAAATAACTTGAGGCCACAGAAAAAGGCCTAGGCAAGGGGACTCGTCATGAGAAACCCCTTCTGTCCTAACTCACATACCACATAAAAAGAAGAAGGGCGAGGCGTTCTACCTAAAGTAACCCATATGCCCCAAATCACCAACCACAAACTTGACACAGGGCAAGGAGGTCCACTTAGAGTGGCCTCCTCCCCAAGATTTGCTACCCAAAATATAACAAAGTATTGATATTTAACTTTCTTGTACAAGTAACCTAGTTGAGCAAGCATGGCTCAAAAAGGCCAGTTGGGATCTCTTGGGAGTTTTGGCTTGGCGATGGAGGAATAAGGTTTGTTAAGCAAGATCAACCACTTAGTACTTTAATATTGAGAGAATACTAGTAGAAAGACCCTAGGGGTTACTAAAAGTCATTACACAGTTCACACCCAGTCATAACTGAAGTGAGCAATCAAGAGGTTGCTCACAAGAAAAGAACTTTTTATAAAAAGATTTTAGGGAAGAAGGTCCTCGATGCCCCTTTCAAGTAAAAATGATTTTAGAGGAGGTGATCCTTGAGACCCCCCTCAAGATTAATGATTTCAGAGTAGAGGGTCCTTAAGTCCCCTCTCAAGTAAAAAATGATTTTAGAAGAGGTGGTCCTTAATACCCCCCTCAAGATTGATGATTTTAGAGGAGAGGGTCCTCGAGGCCCCTCTCAAGTAAAAAAATAATTTTAGAGGATGTGGTCCTTGAGATCCCCTCAAGATTAATGATTTTAGACGAGAGTGTCCTTGAGGCCCCTCTCTAGTAAAAAATTATTTTAGAGGAGGTGGTCCTTGAGACCCCCCTCGTGATTAATGATTTTAGAGAATAGGGTACTTAAGGCCCCTCTCATTTAAAAAAATGATTTTAGAGGAGGTGCCCCTTGAGACCCCCCCTCCCCCCCCCCCCCCCCCCCCACTCAAGATTAATGATTTTAAAGAGGGTCCTTGATGCCACTCTCAAGTAAAAAAATAATTTTAGACAAGGGGGGTCCTTAAGGCCCCCCTCAAGATTAAATGATTTTAGAGGAGGGGGTCCTTGAGGCCCCTCTCAAGTTTACAAAGTTTGAACAACGAGTTACCATTTTTAAAGATATTTACCAAATCAGGCGTTATGTCTCCATTAGGAGACACATTTACTTTTGACTTTGATTTGCACCAGGTTTCGTCTGTCAAAGGGGACTGGAAGCTGCAGACCCAGAAGGAATAAAAGGTACATTGTAAACCTTGTCCTTATAGGTTTCCCTCTCATTTTTTATTCCCAAAGTGCCATCTCAGACAAAGTGTCCAAGTATAAATAGGACCCCTGAGCGAGGTCATAAAGGGTATGGAAAAAACTCAACAGCATCGTTACCCTGCCAAATTTTCACCAAACAACCTAGTGTTCTCTCCGTGCTCTCTCTCTCTCTAAGTGTTGAGTGCTTATTTCTTCACTCCAACCTTAATAGCCATCGTTCTCAAGAGATCCTACTTCTCCAAGTTGATATTATTATTTGTGAAGTTTCATATTTGCAGGAGGAGGTTCTTGCATCAACTCCATTTTTACCAGAAAAGGAAGTTTTTCACTCCCAGCTGCTCTTGAGACCTTGAAGGCAGAGTCCGTTAGAGTGGGCCACTCCTCACCCATTTCATCATCTTACCAGACTCGAGTCACACTACCCTCCTACATTTGGAGACTTCACTTTGGAGATATCCTCACTTTTATGGACAATGAAGGTTTTAACATTTCTAAGCAGCTGCTTTTTTAAGACACTCCACCTTGAAATGGAGTTGAAAATGATCGCACCACACAAGAAGAAGGAGTGGTGATCGGAATTAGAGCACCTGCTCCTCAAGTAGTACAAACTAGCGCGGCAGCAGCTACGCCATTAGCAGTAAATCTTGAACAACACCAATGGTGGCCTGTGCTGGAGGGCCAGATGTAGCTACAGTAGTGACTGTAGAGGTGAATCCATGGAAGGTGGTAGCACAGCAAGTTTATGCAACACCGGTGATGATTCTCGCGGGCGAGGGAAGCGGCGTTAGAGGTGGCAACGATAAAAAAGTGGTGGCCGAGTAACCCTCTGGCAAAGAAAGTGGAAGTGGGGGATTAACCCTGATAGGCACCTAAGATGAGACTCTACTCACTCTTAGTATATACATACTAAAGAAGAAGAAGAAGAAGAAGAAGAAGAAGAAGAAGAAGAAGAAGAAGAAGAAGAAGAAGAAGAAGAAGAAGAAGAAGAAGAAGAAGAAATTAGAGTATTAAGGACCCATATTCAGACATATCTTATTGATTAAGGACCCATATTCAGACATGTCTTATTTTCAATATACATACTAAAGAAGAAGAAGAAGAAGAAGAAGAAGAAGAAGAAGAAGAAGAAGAAGAAGAAGAAGAAGAAGAAGAAGAAGAAGAAGAAGAAGAAGAAAAAAAAGAAGAAGAAGAAGAAGAAGAAGAAAAAGAAGAAGAAGAAGAAGAAGAAATTAGAGTACTAAGGACCCATGTTCAGACATATCTTATTTTCAATCAGCTAAGTAAACCGTCTTACTTAATTATTTGATGACATTTTTAAATTCACAAATGGTGATTTATGTTTTACGAGCATATATATATATATATATATATATATATATATATATATATATTCTATCTAGTTAAGAAACATGCTACAATTTCTTGAGATGGTATCTAACAGTATTTGTCCTACGAGCTATTTCCACTAAGGAACTAAACAATTTCATGTATTGGCCAAAAAAGTGTGTGCTTGCTCGAACAAAGTGATTGAATGAATTCAAATTATTATAGAGGAGAAATAGCTAAAATATTAGGATAGTGACAATATACATGATATGACCCATTAGAGGTACATATTCCAAAAAATTGGAAAAATAAATTAGTGCAGAACTTGCTCGACCCAAAAGGATGCTTAGGACCTGCTCGAGCCAAATTTATGAACCAAACGACCCGCTCGTCCAAAATTATCATGACTAAAAAAAATTGCGACATGCTCTAATGAATTAGACATGCTTGACCCAAAAAATACTTGGCGCCTTTTTTAAACCAAACACTGAAACTAATTATGCCATGCTCGAACTGAAACTATTTGTGCCCTGTATCGCTCAAATCAAACGGTTTAGCGATTTACTCAAACAAAAATTATTCAGAACCATATCGAGTAACATACACCTACTTGGATTGAGTTTTTTACACCGTAAAAAAGTGAATTCATGGTCATTTTATCAACCACTTGCTACTCAAAATCAGAAATCCAACATCAAAAATACGAAATACATCAAGAAATGATGTCTCAAGATCGGTTGCTTGAAATCACGTACCAAACTCTGACTTAATTTCACAAATCAGAGGCAAAAGTAACCACAGGAACTTCATTTGATCATCTGTCAAGCACCAAAGTCTGACCCAGTGTCCCTCGTTCTTCACAATAACTGGAAAAAAAAGGAAACCTAAAATCCTTTCAAACATGCTCATAGATAGAGAAATTTTTAGAATCAACCTACCTTTTAAATTATATGAACCAAGAAGGTTTGTGACTTCCTGGAATCGAGGATTATTGCGACTTGCTTGATCTCAAGTTTGTAATAAATAGTAGAAAATAATTGTGCATGACTTGCTCAAACAAAGGCCATAAGTATCTTTGATCTAACATAAAATGCCAGAAGAAAAAAGATGAAAATAAATGCAAGAGGGTCGTGGGAAAGAAAACAATGAAAGAAAATGGATAAAAAAATAAAATTACGGGAAAATGAGGAAGATTAGTTGCTCGTAGTAAAAGATTCTGAGAAATAGTTTTAAATGAGTATTCTTAGCCACACGTGAGTAACAATAACGTAGGGTATGTCCTTGCAGCTCTTCTCACTTATTTTTTTTGTTGAGTCACTCGCCCCTCTTTTACATTCATTCAAGAAATGTGAAAGGTAGACGCACCTTCTGAAAAAAAATGTATATATTTTATTTAATCAAATAATTTGACTATATAGGATATAAATGAGATTCAGGCATTGTTTGAAAATGGTGAATTCCGCACAAGTATATTTTACTCTATTAAGAACTTGGTTTAGTTTACTCCAGTAGACTCACACAGTATTAACCAAATAGATTGCTCTTACATATACAAATATGCTTGTATTTGTTAAATTATTTTTTTTATTTTAGTGTAAGGCATATTTGCTAAAATAAAAATAAAAAGAAATCAGTTGACATAAAAGTATAAATTACTTTCTTGTAGACTTGTTACTTCTGAAATGTCTTATTCTATATGGGTCATGGTGCCTCCCCGTGCATTTTTTTACGTGCTAGTATATTTCCACCTAATAAAATAAGGCAATAGATGTGTGAACCCAAAAAGTATTTAGAAGGGTACACCAGTTTAGTACCTAAGGCTCCAAGGGCATCGGAGCACTCGTAATATTAACCTAAAAAATAGAGAAATAGGCTATAAAGTAGACCAAGTGCAAAATATAAACAAAAACATATGTAAAAGCTACGACATTGTAGTACCTTAGTCTCAAAGGGCATACGAGATCTCACAGTATTGAGCAAGTGACAAGCATAAATAAAAGGTACGATAGTTTAGTACCTCAGTCTCCAAGGCAAAGGAGTGCTCGCAATATTAAGCAAGTGCTAAGTATAAATAAAAGGTTCGACAGTTTAGTACCTCAAGCTCCAAGGGCATAGGAGCACTCACAGTTTTGAGCAAGTGCCAAGTATAAATAAAAGTTACGACGGTTTAGTACCTTAGTCTCCAAGGGCATAGGATTGCTCACGCTATTAACATGAAAACAAATAAACAGGTTAAGTAGACGAGCGAATGCCAAGGATGAACAAAAGGTACACCGGACTAATATTTTCTCTTTTTTAAGACAATAATAGAACCTTTACTAGAGTAGAAGAGGGTCCATGACATGAAGGTCTTTCTTCATTATACTTGGGGGAATATCCATCCATCCCAAGGAAAAAATATATTGAAAAAAGTACTTACAAACACAATAGATAAATTTTTTACACCATACCAGCAGGAGGTTATCCTCCTAGTAAGTAATAATAAATAAATGTGTACATTATTTTTTATTATTCCATACAAATTTATAGCCTAGAGAACAAGTCTTAACCTTTGTCCTCAGGAAAAAAAATTACTTGACTAGTTTTCAGAAGAAAAAAATATAGAAGGGTGTCTACCCCGCTCTCTAACCTTGTTATTTTTTTTCCAAGACAAAAAGGTTCCTCAGAAAAAGTTTGGAACGAGGACCCGCACACCAGGGCAAACTTTTAGTATAAGGAAATAATTAAGTTATTTACTTATGACATTTGTGAAATTTTATTCAAAGTTTGTGGGAGGGAGAAAGGCTAACCCCATCTCCCAGTTACTCCCTAAGAAATGAATATGCATAACAAAGAGTAGCCAACAGTCACACCGGGCAGCTCTAAAATATAAACTTGCTCAGAAAATATGCAAGTACCCCACAGTTAGAGGGGGTAACTCTGCAATATTAACTTGCTCAAAAAATATGCAAGTACCCCACAGTTAGAGGGGCAACTCTAAAATGTTAACTTGCTCATCAAGTATCCCACAATTAGGGGGGTAGCTCTAAAATATTAACTTGCTCAAAAAATATACAAGTACCCCATAATTAGTGGGGCAGCTCTAAAATATTAACTTGCTCATAAAATATGCAATTACCCCAAAGTTTGAGGGGTTAACACTACTATATTAACTTGCTTATAAAATATACAAGTACTCCAAAGTTAGAAGGGGAAGTTCTAAAATATTGGCTTGCTCAGAAAATATGAAAGTACCCCATAGTTAGAGGGGGCAGCTCTAAAATCTTAACTTTCTCAAAAAATATGCAAGTACCCCACAGTTAGAGGGGATGGCTCTAAAATATAACTTTCTCAGAAAATATGCAAGTACCCCAGGGTTAGAGGGGGGAGCTCTAAAATATGGATTTGCTGAGAAAATGAGCAAGTACACCACAGTTAGAGGCGACAACTCTAAAATATTAACTTGCTCAGAAAATATGTATGTACCCAACAATTAGAGGGGGAAGATCTAAAATATTAACTTTCTTAGAAAATTCGCAAGTGCCCCACAGTTATGGGGAAGCTCTAAAATATTTACTTGCTCACAAAGTATGTAAGTATGCCACAGTTAGGGGGGCAACTCTAAAATATTAACTTTCTCTGAAAATATGAAAGTACCCTGCAGTTAGAGGAGGCAGCTCAAAAATATAACTTGCTCAAAAATTTGCAAGTACCCCGCAGTTTGAGGGGGCAGGTCTAAAATATTAACTTTTTTAGAAAATAAGCAAGTACCCCACAGTTAAAGGGGCAACTCTAAAATATTAACTTGCTCAGAAAATATGCAAGTACCCCACAATTAGAGAAGGCCTCTCTAAAATATAAACTTGCTCAAAATATATGCAAGTACCCCAAAGTTAGAGGGGCTAGCTCCAAAATATTAACTTTCTCAGAAAATATGCAAGTACCCCACAGTTAGAGGTCAGCTCTAAAATATTATCTTGCTCGGAAAATATGAAATGCCCCACAGTTAGAGGGGCAACTCTAAAATATTAACTTGCTCAAAAAATATGCAAGTATCCCGAAGTTAGAGGGGCAGCTCTAAAATATTAACTTGCTTAGATTATATGAAAATACCCCACAATTAGAGGGGGAATCTCTAAAATATTAACTTTCTCAGAAAATATGCAAGTACCCCACAGTTATAGGGTGCAGCTCTAAAATATAAACTTGCTCAGAACATATGCAAGTACCCTATAGTTAGAGGGGGCATCTCTGAAATAATAACTTGCTTAAAAAATATGCAAGTACCCCACATCTAGAGGGGCATCTCTGAAATAATAACTTTTTCAACTCATATGTAAGTAGCCCACAGCTAGAGGGGGCATCTCTGAAATGATAACTTCTTTATCTCATATGCAAGTACGCCAAAGTTAGAGGGGACAGCTCTGAAATTATAACTTTCTCAACTCATATGAAAGTACCCCACAGTTAGAGGGGGAAACTCTGAAATAATAACTTGCTCAAATCATAGCAAGTACCCCACCGACTGTGGGGCAGTTCTATCTGGAAGTTCTCGCAGAAAATAGAGCAACTCGGAGTAAATAAATGTCAACGATAAATAAAAGGTACGACAATTTAGTACCTGAGGCTCCAAGAGCATAGGAGCGCTCACAACATTAACCTAAAAATAAATAATCAGGACTATGCAAACGAGCAAGTGCCAAGTATAAATAAAAAGTGCGACAATTCATTACCTCAGGCTCTAAGGGAATATAAGCGTTCATAGTATTAATATGTATTCTACATGAGGGGGCTAATATTGAGAAGTCCTCAAGCAAGTGAGCAAAGAGTGAAAATGTGATTATGATTATAATGACGTAGTCGATATTTCGTACACAAGTCTCTCAACACTGTAAGATGTAGAGGGATACATGATCAATCCCTCAATTATTTAAGGGTGAAGTGAGAAATAATAAAAAGACAGGGAGATTTCAGGATTAACCCCTCAAGATACCTGATGTAGTGTGTGCTAAGAGAAGTGGGTGCCAATGAGTGGCTCCACCTACTCAAGATTACAAGATTGGAAAAAATATCCTGGAGCGAGGGGATCCACTTTCCCAAGATTGTAAGACTGACACGAAATAACCTAGGGAGAGGGGATCCACCATGAGTGGCCCCTCTTCCCAGGTTTGATGCTAGAGAAAATGACTCATGGTCAGGGGTCCATTTCGAGTTTCCCCTCTTCCAAGACCAACACAAGTGAAAACTTGAGGACGAGGGAGTCCATCACAAGTGGCCCCTCAACCAAGCTTATAATAAGAAATGATTTATGATCAGGGAGTCCACCAAAAGTGACCCCTCGACCAAGAGAAATTTTAAAAAATAGCTAGTAGTGAAGGGGTCCACCAAGAGTGGCCCCTCAGCTACAATCAATATTAAGAACAGTTTATGGCGAGGGAGTTCACTTCGAGTGACCCATTTGCCAAAGACAAATACAAAGAAGAAAACCCAGGGCGAGGGAGTCACTTAAGACAGACATAAAAATGAGGGGGTCCCCCCAAGTGGCTCCTCCTCACTGCATAAATTTTGAAACAAGGTAAAATGATTTAGGGCAAGGGGACTCACCTCGAGTGTCCCCTCTACCCAAAATCAATGCCATAAATGAAAATGAATTAGGATGCGGAAATACACCACAAGGGACCCCTCTACTAAGATCACAAAAAATAGTTATTTTAAGGCAAGAGAGTCCACCAAGAGGAATCCCTCAGCCATTCCAAATCAAACAGTGTAATGATGTAATGGAATGAAAGTTTCGTATTCCCAAACGAAGAGCTTGTTTCTTACAAAACCCTTTGGTCTACCTAACACAAAGATTTTTGTACGAGGGGACTAATGTAGAGGGGTGTCCACCTAGAGGGGCTCCCACTGTCCAATTTAGCAAATAAAATTTTAGAGCAAGGAGGTATACATTTGCAAGCAGTCCCATATAGAGGGGTTGCCTCTTCTCAAACCATCAATAAAACTTTAGAGCAAGGGGGTCTACCTTGGTGATCTATCTCACAAAGAGGGTATGCCTCTGCTAAAATCATTAATAAAAGTTTAGAGCAAGGGGGTCTTCCTTGGCGAGCATGCCCGCATAGAGGGGATCCCTCTGCTCAAATCATCAGTTAAAGTTTAGAGTGAGGAGATCTACTTTGATTGAGCCCCGTGACCAAATGTGACACTTGGGCAAGGGAATCACCTTGATCAGTCCCTCATCCCAAGACTCAAGCCACTAAAAAGAGGCAAGGTTGAGAGGGCTCGCCATGAGTCGCCCCTACAAATAAGTTGAGGCCACATAAAAAGGCCATGGCAAGGGGACTCATCATAAGCAACCCAATTTGTCCCAACTCACAAACCATAGAAAAAGAAGAAGGGCGGGGACTAGAGTGACCCCTCTACCCCAAATCACCTACCACGGACTTTACACAGGGTGATAAGGTCCATAACGAAGTACTGATATTTTACTTTCTTGTACGGGTAATCTAGTTGAGAAAGCAAGGCTCAAAATGGCCAATTAGGATCTCTTAGGAGTTTTGGCTCGGCGGCTGAGGAACAAAGTTTGTTGAGTAAGCTCAGCCACTTAGCACTTTAAGATTGAGAGAATAGTAGTATAAAGACCCTACGGATTACTCAAAGTCCTTACACAGTTCACACCCAGTCATAACTGAAGTGAGCAACCAAGAGGTTGCTCTCAAGAAATAAACTTTTTATAAAAATACATTAAAGAAGAGGGTCCTCTAGGCCCCTCTTAAGTAATAATTATTTTAGAGGAGGTGGTCCTTGAGACCCCCCCCCCCCCCCCCCCAAGATTAATGATTTTAAAGGAGACGGTCCTCGAGGCCCCTTTCAAGTAAAAAATTGATTTTAGAGGAGGTGGTCTTTAAAAAACCCCTCAAGATTAATGATTTTTGAGGAGAGTATTCTCGAGGCCCCTCTTAAGTAAAAAATAATTTTAGAGGAGGTGGTCCTTGAGACCCCATAAAGATTAATGATTTTATATGAGAGGGTCTTCGAGGCCCCTCTCAAGTAAAAAAAATGATTTTAGAGTAGGTGGTCCTTGAGACCCTCGTCAAGATTAATGATTTTAGAGGAGAGCATCCTCGAGGCCCCTCTCAAGTAAAAAATGATTTTAGAGGAGGTGATCCTTGAGACCCCACTCATGATTAATGATTTTAGAGGAGAGGACCCTCGGGGCCCCTCTCAGGTAAAAAAGATTTTAGAGGAGGCGGTCCTTGAGAACCCCCTCAAGATTAATGATTTTAGAGGAGAGGGTCCTCGAGGCCCCACTCAAGTAAAAAAATGATTTTTGAGAAGGTGCTCCTTGAGACCCCCTCAAGATTAATTATTTTAAAGGATAGAGTTCTCGAGGCCCCTTTCAAGTAAAAAAATTTTTTTAGAGGAGGTGGTCCTTGAGGCCCCTATAAAGATTAATGATTTTAGAGGAGAGGGTCCTCAAGGCCCCTCTAAATTGAAAAAATGATTTTAGAGGAGGTGATCCTTGAGAACCCCCTCAATATTAATGATTTTAGTAAAGAGGGTCCTCGAGGCCCCTTTCAAGTAAAAATCGATTTTATAGGAGGTGTCCCTTGAGACCCCCCTCATGATTAATGATTTTAGAAGAGAGGGTCCTTGAGTCCCCTCTCAAGTAAAAAAATTATTTTAGAGGAGGTGGTCCTTGAGTCCCCCCTAAATATTAATGATTTTATAGGAGAGGGTCCTCGAGTCCCCTCTCAATTAAAAAATGATTTTAGAGGTGGTGGTACTTGAGACCCCCCTAAAGATTAATGATTTTAGAGGGGAGGGTCATCGAGTCCCCTTTTAAGTAAAAAAAATGATTTTAGAGGCCTCCCTCAAGATTAAATAATATTATAGGAGGTTGTCCTTGAGGCCCCTCTTAAGTTTACAAAGTTTGAACAACAATTAACCATTTCAAAAGATATTTAGCAAATAAGATATTTTGTCTCTATTAGGAGACATATTTTCTTTTTGATTTTGATTTGCACCAGGTGTTGTCTGTCAGAGGGGATAGGCGGCTGCAGACCCAAAGGTGACAAAAGGTATATTGCTAACCTTGTTCCTCCAAGTTTCCCTCTCATTTTTGGTACACAAAGTGCCATCTCAGTCTTAGTGCCCAAGTATAAATAGGACCCCTCGGCAAGGTCATAAAGGATATAGAAAAAAACTCAACAGCAACGTTACTCTGTCAAATTATCACCAGACCACCTAGTATTCTCTCCCTTCTCTCTCTCTAAGTATTGAGTGCTTTTTTCTTTATCCCGACCTTGACAGCCATCGTTCTCAGGAGATCCTACTTCTTTAAGTTGATATTGTTATTTGTGAAGTTCCATATTTGCAGGAGGAGGTTCTAGCATCAACTCCATTTTTACCAGAAAATGAAGTTTTTCACTCCCAACCGCTCTTGAGACCTTGAAGGTAGAGTCCATTGGAGTGGGTCATGCCTCTCCCGTTTCAGCATCTTACTATACCCCAATCACACTACCCTCCTACAGTCCAGAAAGTCCAATATGGTTCAAATAGGTTAAGTTCATGTATATAAGAATAGTCAATAATAATGTTTAACAATTTAGGTCCTTAACAAGATTAGGTTTAAACTTACAAACCTGATTTATTTCTAACTGTATTTTAACTAAACTTTCTTAGTTGTGATTTAAAACAAAAGGTATTAAACAAATAAAAACTCAGAACCAACTAGATGAACCAAGGATATACAACCAGGCATGATTCGTGTGATTTAGTGTTCAAACAATCACAGAAACAAGATCTAAGGCAGATCTAAGAAAACACAACATAATAAAACTATAATTGTTTATAGATGTGCGTGTATGTGGTGTGTGACTAAACGTAAAAAAAACTAGATAATGCAAATTGATATTACAAATCTTTACAAAAAGTCAGACCAAAAATATATGACAAACAACAGTCCTAAAATCGCAACTAATGAACCATGGTGATTGTTGATACCAAATTTAATCTGCTGACGTGGACCAATCATACGAAGACACCTGGCTATCTACATGGCAACAACAGACCTTTCCGAGGAACTCACAGGCTCCGAGGAATAGACCTCTCCGAGGAATTCACATGCTCCGAGGAACATACCTCTCCGAGGAACTCATAGGCTCCGAGGAACATACCTTTCCGAAGAACTCTTGAATACCAGGAAGATCAACATACCCGAGTTACTCAGACGGTCCGAGCTGCATCTCGGCCACAGCATTGATTGCCAGATAACGAACAGTCCAACTGGTTCATTAAATGATTATCCTTGACGCACAAGTCTAAGGGCATTAAATGTATTACCCTTTCATATGTATATCATTTAATGTATCGACCCTTTCATGTACAGCCTCAAGGCTATAAATACCTTGTATCACCCTCATTCAAGGGGACCGGAATTTCTTGAGAGAATTTGTAATCAAGAATTCCACAAACACTCAGCAATAACATAACAGTGGACGTAGGCTTTATTCCTAGCCGAACCACTTTAAAAATCTTTGTCTTATTTATTTATCTGTGATTGAAAAATTAGAGCGATCTAGTTTTTTACATCAACAGATTGGCGCCGTCTGTGGGAACGTGTTACAAGCGTTGTTCTCCACCAAAAGCTAAGTTTTTATTTTCTCTACGTATAATCAATTATACATAAATCTTTTGATTCAATCATGATTTTTATGTTTATATGCATAAATTAATTGTCCAATTTTTATCTGCAAAATGTTGCATATCATGATTTTTTAAATCATAACTGTTAGATTAATTCTTATTTAGAAATCTGAAAAATAGTAGATTTCATAAATCATAATTCTTTGCTTGATTCTCAAGTTTTAATTTTATATCATGGAATAAATATTTTAAATGATTGCATATACCAATATATGCGACGATGATAAGATTTGATCATTTTCATTGTTGATTTTGAAATAAATTTTGTAAGATATTTGATGTCTATTCAAATTCCCATCATATTTTTAATAAAAGAATGGGAAAAGGTTAAAGACAATGAAAAGTCTTCTCATGGAAATCATGACCCATATATATTCTCTCTCTCTTCAAGTTTGAGTCTCTTTGCATTCACTTTTATGAACTATATAAAAAATGGTTCATCTTCCATCTATGTCAATAAAATCAAATTGATTGATTTTTTATATAAATTTGGTAATAACTTCAATCATTCACCATATTTTTATCTCTCCAAATTGGGAATAGGAGGGGATCATTATAAAAAATAATTTTCTCTCACCTGAAAAATCATTACCCACCTCTTGTAAAAGAGGATCAGTAAAATAATCATGACCATATCAAGACTCTGGGCACAAATTTGATATGTTGGCCCCTCGTTCATCACATCACAAGGTTTCTTTGTCGAAATCACACGATCTAGCGGATTATTTATTTATTCATTTAATTAACATTCTTAAGGCTTAAATTTTACATTGAATGTTATTTTTTGATCTAAAGATTCGATATATTCTGGTCATCCAACCATATATTCTATAATTTGAGATATCCTTAAATGTTGGTCGGCAACATCCATGTTGTTTGTCGGCAGCAGTATAATCTTGGGGTATTAAAAAATGCTAAGCACCCCTGATATTTCTTTAAACACGAGTTCGGCTTGGGGACAAGCAGGGGGCTTAAGTCTTTTTAACTTATGATCACCCCAAAAATATTTTTAAACAGCAACTAATACCTGATTGGTTGTTGGAGATTAAATAAATTTAAAAAAAGCTTTACGTCTTATTTATGATGCATATTTGATAATAATTTGTCCATCTCACACACATTTGGCATAAAACATATTATTTCATATTTTGAAATTTTTATGCTGATACATATCATATATTGATTGGATGAGTAAATTATTCTCATGACTAATCAATTCAGCCTACACATATGGTAGAGCAAATTATTAATTTTTACAGGCACAAGGTTCAATGCCGACGAATGCTGAAGCACAAATTATTCTATATCCATTCGGATTCCTATTTTATATTTATCTCAGCATGGAGCTCGAAAAATTTCTTCTCTCTATATATATTCGGCTCCGAGGAAACGCTACAACAGTTATTATATTTCACCCCCAACGGATAGTTGGTCGGGGTAATTCTTATTTGTATTCGGGCCCAGATATCTGCTCCAGCACAAATGATTCTATATATCCATTGGGATTCATATTCTATAGTCATCTCAACATGGAGCACGGAGAGATACTTATTATCATATTCAGTTTTGAGAACTGTAACATTTATTATATTTCACCCCCAACGGATAGTTGGTCGGGGTGATTCTTATTGATATGCAGGCCCAGCAAAGTTCTCGGCCATATTCTTATGTTCTGGAAAATATTATTCTTATTCGGCATTCTGCAATTATGCCTCGACAGGATACTTATTCAGCTTTAAGGAGAATTACAACATTCGTTCGGATAATTCTTATTTATATTCAGGCCTGACAACATTCTCGGCCATATTATTATGTTCTGAAAGATCTTATTCTTGTTCGGCATTATATGATTCCACCTCGACTGATCGGCGAGGCATTTTATTATTTTTAATTATTCTTTATATCTATTTGGATGCATATTCTATTCTCATTTCAGCATGGAGCTCGACAAATATTTATTATATCTTATTCAGCTCCAAGGATGTCTCCAACATTTATTATATCTTATTCAGCTCCAAGGATGTCTCCAACATTTATTATATCTTATTCAGCTCCAAGGATGTCTCCAGCATTTATTATATCTTATTACCAACAATCTGTTGGTCATCATCAAGGAGGTATCCTGCATTTATCTTATTCCCAACAATCTGTTGGAGGTATCCTGCATTTATATTATTCCCAACAATCTGTTGGTCATCGCCGAGGAGGTATCCTGCATTTATATTATCTTATTCCCAACGAATCTGTTGGTCATCGCCGAGGAGGTATTCTGCATTTATATTATCTTATTCCCAACGAATCTGTTGGTCAGCGCCGAGGAGGTATCCTGCATTTATATTATCTTATTCCCAACGAATCTGTTGGTTAGCGCCGAGGAGGTCTTCATCATTTATATTATCTTATTCCCAACGAATCTGTTGGTCAGAGCCGAGGAGATCTCTAGCATTTGTATTATCTTATTCCCAACAAATCTGTTGGTCAGCGCTGAGGAGGTCTCCAGTATTTATATCTGTTGGTCAGCTCCGAGGAAGTCTTCATCATTTATTATCAATTACCACCAACTCTGATCGGTAGATAAAATCCAACTCCGGTTGGTAGACAAAATCCAACTCCGGTTGGTAGATAAAATCCAACTTCGGTTGGTAGAAAAAATCCAACTCCGGTTGGTAGACAAAATCCAACTTCGGTTGGTAGAAAAAAATCCAACTCCGGTTGGTAGATAAAATCCAACTCCGGTTGGTATTGGTCGATAAATCTCATTCAAAGTTCACATTCCACAGTTGGGGGCTTATATTACAGATATATTTGTTCATTTGGTGGCACATTCTTATATCATCATGCAGTCGAGCATCAAATTCAACCCCGACTAATCATCATTCAGGAGTTATTTTTCTCAGGAATTACTTTTGATATTGAAGTTCAGGAGGAATATTGAAGTTCAGGAGGAATATTGAAATTCAGGAGATATATTGAAGTTCAGGAGGAATATTGAAGTTCAGGAGGTATATTGAAGTTCAGGAGGAATATTAAAGTTCAGGAGGAATATTGAAGTTCAGGAGATATATTGAAATTCAAGAGGTGTATTCAGAAGTATCACGACATGATGAAAGAAAGCGACAAGTATTCCCCCGAGGAACTCTGTCAGACCAGAAATTTGAAGACGAGGTACCTACATGGAGATTATATGTAGATGGATCATCTTGCACAGCTGGTTGTGGAGCAGGGATTGTTTTAAACACCCCAGATGATATTGACATGGAGTATGCCTTGAGATTCCAATTCAAAGCTTCCAATAATGAGGCTGAGTATGATGCTATGATAGCAGGTTTTCATTTGGCAAAAGTCATGGAGGCACGGCAAGTAATTGTTTTCAGTGATTCTCAATTAATTGAATCAAATGATGGGAATATATGCAGTGAATGGAGAGTCGATGGTCAAGTACCATGCAAAGGTGATGGAGTTATTGACAGAATTTGATGCTATTCAATTGGTGAGGACACCGAGGATGGAGAATGCTAGAGCAGACGCATTGGCCCGATTAGCATCAGCTACTTGTACCGAGCTGCGAAGAACGATACCAATTGAAGTATTAGAAAGTCGGAGCATATATTGAGGAGGAACAATTACCGGAGGATAATCTCGCTGCCTAGAAATGGAAGTTTAAAGCTGCTCGGTATGTATTAATTAATGGTATTTTGTATAGACGAGGAATTATGGCAGGTTTGCAAAGATGTGTACATCCCTCCGAGGTGAATTGATTAAAGAGATCCATGAAGGGTCCTGTGGAGCCCATGTAGCAGGTCGAATACTTTTGCAAAAGGTGATGACGCAGAGATACTACTGGCCGACGATGAGAGTTGATTGTATAGCCTATGCCAAGAAATGTGACAAGTGCCAACGCTTTTCCTCCATCAGAAGAACTTCACAAACATTATTGACATCCATCATTTATCCTTGGCCATTTTCTATGTGGGGATTGATTTGGTTGGACCAGTGCCGACGACTCGAGGAAGATTCAAATACCTCGTCATCACAGTAGATTATTTTACTAAGTGGATAGAAGCTGAGCCACTTATTGACATGACATACGAGAAGAAGAGTATCCAGCCCCGAGAAGAATCAAGCTATACAAGAGGAAATGAAGACCGAGCAAGAGAGAGATCTAGATCTCCTCATCGGGCAGAAGAAAAATAATAAATGAAGAATGTGTGTTGATTTCACCGATATCAACAAAGCAGTGGATGCTACCTCGGGACACGAGTTGCTCATGGATACTTACTCTGGCTAACACCAGATCAAAATGAAACCTGAAGACAGGGAAAGACATAACAACGGCTGATGAACAAGGTTTTTGCCGAGAAAATCAGTTGCAGTATGGAAGTCTATGTTGATGACATGCAAGAAAGCTGCTGATCATTTGGTTGACTTGAGTCAAACTTTTGATCAACTGGATAATTATCAAATGAAACTCAACCCGACGAAGTGCACATTTGGAGTACGAGAAGGAATGTTCCTCGGGTACATCATCAACCAGCGAGACGTTGAAGCAAATCCAGACAAGATCAAAGCCCTGTTAGGGTTGCGATCCCCAAAAATGAAAGAAGAGGTGCAAAGATCAGATACCCAAAGCGGGAAAAATTGGCAGTGGCATTAATTAAAGCAAGTAGAAGAAGGAGGCTGTGTTTCCAGGCCCATATCATGCATGCCGACATGCCATTAATACAAGCTATAGCGGAGTTTACTAATCTTAATACTCCCGAGGAACAAAAGTTGCTTGCTGATCAACCTGTGGACGTTACAGGATGCAATGCAGAAATGGTTGGGAGGATTCCTAATACTCTCAAGGAACAAAAGTTGCTTGCTGATCAACCTGTGGATGTTACAGGATGCAATGCAGAAATGGTTGGGAGGATTCCTAATACTCCCGAGAAACAAACATTGCTCGCTGATCAACCTGTGGATGTTACAGGATCAACCAAGAAGACTGCTCTACGGAGTCATGCTCTACGGAGCCATGCTCTACGGAGTCAAGCTCTCCGGAGCGCTCTACGGAGCAAAAGTTCTATAAGTAGCCAACCTCCTTTGGTTAGGAGGATAAGCTCTCCGGAGCGCTCTACGGAGCAAAAGTGCTATAAGTAGCCAACCTCCTTTGGTTAGGAGGATAAGCTCTCCGGAGCGCTCTACGGAGCAAAAGTGCTATAAGTAGCCAACCTCCTTTGGTTAGGAGGATAAGCTCTCCGGAGCGCTCTACGGAGCAAAAGTGCTATAAGTAGCCAACCTCCTTTGGTTAGGAGGACATGCTCCAAGGAGCCAAAAAGTTCGAAAGAATCCTACTACTCCTTTGATTAGGAGGTATACACCAGCATGATCAACTACGGTTGGTAAGACTTTATATATTCTCGCATTACAACTTATGTTGGTCGGGAGGTAACATTATTACAAAAAGTTCTTTAAAGAACAAAATATTCCAAACTATACCAAGTATGGTTGGTCGGGGATAAAAACCCATCAACTGTAGTTGGTCGACAAACATTATTTATCCACCTTGGTTGGTTGGAAACACTTTGAATAAATTATACTCATTACTTTATTATTAAGTGATCGAGCAACATTACTAATACTTGTAACTTTTTTGGTCGATGAACCATACAATATTGTTATGCAAGCACAAATAATAAAGTGTTTGATATTTACAAAACAATAGCAAATTCAAATTTGCGAACAAAAATGAAATTCTTTCACTGAATTCAAAATGAATTATGCAAATTTATTACATTGATATTAAATTGTGTACTAACTATTACATTGAGATTCCTACTCTATTGGTTTCTCTCCCTCTGATTTTGAAACAGGTTCCTCGCCAGCAGGAAGATCATCCAAAGCATAATGGGAATTTTATGAAGTTAAGATATTTCAGCATTCTGATGTTCATCACAGATGGTCTGTCCGAGCAACTCTTGCTCGTCCCCGAGAACCTCTTGCTCACCCCCGAGTAGAGGTAGAAGTTAAAATCAGCATCTACATCACTGAGATCTTTGCTACTACTGTCTCGACCAACATCGAAGAAGAAGTTGCAAGAAAATGTTTCAAAGTCCACCATTAGCTCACAGAATGCATTAGGTCGGATAACAAACCAATCAACATACTTGAAGATTATGATAAGCTACAAACAGCCTCATATGTCGTCCAGGAGATAATGCCCTTTATGTCCAACAAATCAAGAAGGTAGATCAAGAATTTCACGAGCACCGAGCAACACTGCAAAATAAAATACTCCATCCTTTCAAGTAAACCATCAAGCATGAAGCATTGGGGGCTTCTGTTGATACCAAATTTAATCTGCTGACGTGGACCAATCATACGAAGACACCTGGCTATCTACATGGCAACAACAGACCTTTCCGAGGAACTCACAGGCTCCGAGGAATAGACCTCTCCGAGGAATTCACATGCTCCGAGGAACATACCTCTCCGAGGAACTCATAGGCTCCGAGGAACATACCTTTCCGAAGAACTCTTGAATACCAGGAAGATCAACATACCCGAGTTACTCAGACGGTCCGAGCTGCATCTCGGCCACAGCATTGATTGCCAGATAACGAACAGTCCAACTGGTTCATTAAATGATTATCCTTGACGCACAAGTCTAAGGGCATTAAATGTATTACCCTTTCATATGTATATCATTTAATGTATCGACCCTTTCATGTACAGCCTCAAGGCTATAAATACCTTGTATCACCCTCATTCAAGGGGACCGGAATTTCTTGAGAGAATTTGTAATCAAGAATTCCACAAACACTCAGCAATAACATAACAGTGGACGTAGGCTTTATTCCTAGCCGAACCACTTTAAAAATCTTTGTCTTATTTATTTATCTGTGATTGAAAAATTAGAGCGATCTAGTTTTTTACATCAACAGTGATGTGTTTGATTTAAGATATACAACAACAATAACACAACAATATACACCAAGAAATGATCTAAACAAGATCTAAGCAAATATAGATGAGTTTTCACTTATCAAACAATATAGATGATACACACAGAAGTGAAAATGTTAGGGTTTTATTTTGCAAATTATTTCAAACATTAAAAAAAACTCTCAACGGGTAGTTTTTTTTGAAATCTTTTGAAATGAATCAAAAAGTTTCAAACAAAAGAATATATACACAACAAAAATTAAACAGAACTATTTGTTCTTGTTTTAGAACTTGACTTATGAAAGAAATCAAGCCATATGTATTGAACACATGTGTGTAATAGTGTGTGTTCTCTGTTTCTCTCTATCTATTCTCTCTAGAAATTCTAAATTGGCAGAGTTTCGACACTATAACAAATAATCTCAGCATTTTTAAAACGGCTGCCAAAGGTAAATATTTATAGCCAACAATGGCGTGTTCTAACTGGAGAAAGTAACATTACATGGATTCCAAGAATAGTCCTACAGTCGTGATAATAAGTTAATCGCATGGTCCTTAAAGAAACACTAATCAACGCACAGAAATGAGACACATGGAGGCTACTTGTCTTCCACTAACCCAAAACTGTGGGGGCAAAAACTATGTGTTGGTTTGTGTTACTGTTGGAGAAACATGGTATCTGTACAACATGCATACAGTGTACAACACATGTTCAAACAGGGTATGAATACCTGGAAGAATACGTGAATATAGCAAGTATAAAACAAATAAACTAAAATCAATATACCCTAAATGTTCAAATCAAAAATTTTAATAAATCATTTTAAAACCAAATTTAAATAAAAAAGCTTCAGAAAATTATTTTCAATGTTTTTACACACAAAAATATTATTCTTACAATTTTACCCTTATTCTTTATAATTTAAATTTATTGCACCAAAAATTTAAATTATGAATTATTTTGATTTTAATGATTTTAAAAATCTTTTTAAAAAATATTTAAATTTCTTCATTAAACAAACAAACACAACTTGCATAAATTTCTTCATTATGAAATGTAGTGAAAAGTCCTATATGGCCTATAAAATATTCCTATGAGCCAATTCGCAAAGGTGTGAGAGACTACCTTTACTCGAGTTGATTTGAGTTGAATTCTGAGATGTAGTAGACTGAGTAGAGGCCTTGGCATAGGTATACTAGAGTTTAACATAAATACAAAATATCTTGTTAAAATTCAAGTCTAACTAGACGAAGGTCTATATAGCTAAACACAAAACAAATCCAAATCCTAATGTGTTCCATATAGGGACCTTCGATCTCCCCCATTAGACTAATTTTGACAAAACCCCTGAGTACATCAAGTGACATACTAAGGTAAAAAAGAATCCAATAGTTTTCAATACAAAAGTGTTTTACCTACCCACCTAGTCCTAGAAAATAAAAATACTAAAACGGACAAACGAGTTGCATTCTTTAAATGAAAAAATACCAGTCTTGCAAAGAAGTAAGTGAGAAGCATTTGTCTAATTAAATTAAGAATATGTGCAGATAATATGCAATATAAATCAACACTAGACCAAAACTATGTACTCACATCTCCCCCATTTTGGCTAAATTAGACAATGGTGAAGAGTTGACATAGAAAGAGTTATGATTCTGCAAAATAAGCATCTCTTACATACAACATGGTTTTAAGAGATACCGTTATTAGCAGATATGTTTACCCTAAAATCCCAGAGATCGTAAAACCAGGATCCAAAAAAACAAATTCTAGTTATCAAGCACGCTCATTCTATTATTTTAATATGTTTAGTTCTACTATGTTGGACATGATTTTTACTGATATTAATTGCACTCTCATTATCGTAATAAAGATAAACTTTAGACTGAAAGACACCATAATCACGCAACATTTGATTAATCCACAGTAATTTGGCACGACATACAGCAACAACAATATATTCACACTCAGCAGTAAATAAAGTAACACTAGCTTATTTTGTTACTAGACCATCCTATAAAATTATTTCCTAAATAAAAAGTAACCATCGAAAGTAGAACGGCAATCATCTTTGTTACTGCCCCAATCCGCATCCAAGTAGTCGATACTCAATTATACCTTTCACATATTTTAAAATATTTTTGGCATAAGTGAGATGAGACTCTTTAGGGTCAGATTGAACCCACGCACAAATGCAGATAGCATATTGAATATCTTGTCTAGATGCTGTCAAATAGAGTAAACTACCGATAGTACTACGATATTAAGTAGGGTCAACACCAGTGCCATGTTCATCTTTAGTTAGCTTAGTCTTAATTTCATTAGGTGTGGAAGATATTTTAGCATTTTCATGTTCAAATTTGGTTATCAAATCTTTAGCATACTTAGGTTGCGAAATAAACAGTCCATCATCACATTGTTTAACTTGAAGTCTTAAAAAGTATTGTAACTCCCCCATAAGGGACATTTTAAACTCACTACTCATGGATTTAGAAAAACAATCCACCTTTTTTGAGAAATAGAACCAAGTACAATGTCATCAATGTATATTTGAGCAATCAAAACATCCTATTAGATTTCTTAATGGATAAAGTCTTATCATAACCACCTTTAACAAAACCATATTTAGATAAAAAAAAAGTTGTTAATCCCTCATACCATGCACGTGGAGCTTTTTGTAAACAATAGAGGGCCTTCTTAAGTCTATATACATGATCAGGCCTATGTGGGTCATGGAAACCTTTCGGTTGTTCGACGTATACTTCCTCAGAAACAATACCATTTAAAAAAGAAATTTGAAATCCATTTGAAAAGGTTTAAAGGGTAAATGACAAGACAGCACCAAAAGTATTCTCACTAATTTGAGACAAGTCACTAGAGCAAAAGTCTCATCATAGTATATTCCTTCTATTTGTGAGTAACCATGGGCAACGAGCCTAGCTTTATTTCTAATAAGTATGCCTTTCTCATCGATCTTGTTTTGAAAATCCATTTTGTGTCGATGAATTTGGCATCCTTGGGCCTCAGAATTAGATACCACATCTCATGATCCTTGAATTAATACAGCTCCTCTTGCATTGCATCAACCCAATATGAATCATTAAGTGATTTATTAACTCATTTTGGTTCCACAAGGGAGAAAAAGCAGTCACTTGACGTAATTGGTTTCTAGTTCTCACAGGCTCAAAGACATTTCCCACAATCTTTGTGGAATGATGGTCTTTACAAATCCAATTAGGCACTATAGGGGTTGAAGAAGGTAATGACTCACTTACCGCTGAAATTGGTTCATTTAAAACATTTGAATCACACTCAATTTCAATAGGTGGGCCATTAATTGTTTCATATAATGTGATGTTAATTACTACAACATTAATGGACTCCATTATGGTCTTGGTACGCAGATTGAAAACATGATAAGCTCTACTATTTTGAGAATAGCCTAAGAAAATTTATTTATCCCCTTTTGCCTCAAATTTTGAAAGATTTTACCTATGAATACAAACATAACAGGAAGAACCAAAGGTACGAAAATATTTCTGAGTAGGCTTTTATTATACCATAATTCATAAGACGTAGTTTTGGCATTCTTTCTTAAGTATGCACGGTTAATAATATGAACAACGGTAGTGCAAGTCTCTTCCTAAAAATATAAAGCTAATTTTTTTTGCATGAATAAGGACACGAGCCATTTTTTGATAAGTCCAGTTTTTACGTCCAACTACCCCATTTTGTTGGAGGGGTTTGGAGCACTAAACTAGTGTGAATATCAATTAGCCTCACAATACTCGATAACTCCGATTTCTTTAAACTCACCACCCTTATCGCTTATTATTTGACTCACTTGGGTGTCTTTCTTATTTTCAATACGAGTAATGATTTTCAAAAAATGAGTAAATGTTTCAGACTTATTTTTCAGAAATGACACCCACGTAAATCTACTAAAGCCATCCACAATCACTAAAATATAAGAATTGCCATTTAAACTAATTGTTCTAATAGGACCCATTAAGTCCATGTGGAGTGGCTCTAGGACAGCAGTGGTGTTAATGTCCTTTATCTTCTTGCGAGGGGCTTTAGTAATTTAACCAATCTGGCATGGCCCACAAATAGTATTTGGATATTTCTTTAATCTAGAAAAGCCTCTAGCCAACTCTTGTGTGGATAACCCACTCATGGTATCAAAACTAATATGACCCGGCCTATTGTGCCAAAGGTTAGATTCATCAAAAACGGTTAACCAACAAGAGATAGACCCACTTTCTTTATAGCAGTTATCTATGGTACGGGTGCCCTTAATATACTCATCTCCCGTCTTGGTTAAGACATCAAATGACATTTTAGAAAATTTTACAAGGCAACCATCATCACACAATTGATTGATAGAGATTAAGTTAGCTCGTAAACGTTGGGCTAATAAAACCTCGTTTACATCAGGTAATCCATCTTCATTTAGGATGCCTTTACTAATGATCTGGGAAGTCTTACCATCCCCAGAGGTTACGTTACCACCATTATAACGGATATTACCTTTAAGTCTAGTAATATCCCCGGTCATATGTTGCGAACATTCAGAATCTAAGCACCAACCAGCATTTTAGAATTCACAACGTAGGGCTGTCAAAATAATAAAATTGTTTAATTTTAGAAAATCAGGTTGGGATATTAGATCACAACTCTTGATCATAATAGGCATGGTTTTCCAAGGTTTTTGTACCATTTGGAATCTGGGATTTGATTTTTCCTTTGTGAATGTTTTCTTATTAGTCTGAGGTTTAGGCTTATTAAAGTAATGATTCCAATTATTATTTATGTTGTGACTAAGAACATTTCTAAATCTCTTCAGTTTTTGGTTAAAGACTCTAAAATGGGTATCTTTCCTATGATAGATAAGGCATTCCCAGTTTTAGTGACCAAAAACGTCACAGAGATTACAATAACAATTAGCAATAGGCTTTTTAACATGAGACACTGAATTTCTAGACTTATAAGCACGTAAGTCATGTTTAGGAACGAAGTTATTCCTTTTGGGGGGTGGAGTGTACTTGGGAGAGTCAGCATACAAAATAGGTGAATATTTGACATTAATATCATTTTTCAAAATAGTATCATTTAAAACTTGTTTTCCCTTAATCATGATTTGAATTATTTAAATTATGTTTTATTTGGATACTATCCCTCATTATTATTAAAACTTTCCTCAAAACCCAAATTAAAAGTCTTACAATCATATTGTTTAGAATCCAAAAGCTTGTCAAAATTAAAATCCTCTTTTTTCTTTTTCTCTTAACTTATTAAAGTGTTGGCATACATCTCTTTAGAATTTTCAAGTTCATCCAATGTGGCAGTATATATTTGTTAACAAATAGAGTATTTTTCATTAAGAGTTGAGACTTCATTTTCAAAATCTGACTTTTTTTTTCAAAATCAATTATTTCTTTTTCAAAATTTGATTTGATGTCTTTCACCTCCATTTATGTTTGCTTAACTATCCTATACTGACATTCTAAGGTCTCACTAAGTGATTTAACTAAGTTCTATAAATCTCGTATGTTTATCAAAATCATAACATACATTTCTACATAATCACCATAGATAACGAAGTTTTCATCCTTTATTAAATCAGTGTTGGTGTGTGATGTGTCACTAGTGTCATTTAAATCAAAAACATCAGTATTATTAACACAAGCAGTACATTTTGAATCAAAGGAAATAGTTAAATCAGTAAAAGATGGTTAACTAGCTAATAATGATTTAGAACATTCAATTAAATCTAAAATCTCATCACATTCTTCTCCATCATCAGAATTATAGGCCAGCAAGATATATATCCCCACAGCAATCATACACTTTACCAAAAAAAAGGCAAGGCATTGTGATCAGAATTATCCTGGTCATCTTTCGATTCAGAATCAAAGAGTCATCCCAAGTCTTAGTTAAATGGGACTTATAATTTTTTATTATGTTTGGTTTGTGGTTTATATCTACAATCAGCAATGAAGTGGTCTAATTTTACACAATTCTGACATGCCATTCTTGACTTATCAGGTTTGCTGCTACTATTATAATTTCTAGTTTGTTTGTTATTATTTATTATGAGGCCTTGATGACTGATTAGATTGGTAGTCAGATTGCACACATCTTTTTGCAAGATTGTTTATATTTTCCAAGAGTCTTTTAAATTAAGTAAACATAAGTGCAAGCTGATTTTCAATCTTTTCCAAATCACTAACCTCTCCATCAGACTCAACATCATACTCAAATTGTATCTGAACAGGTTTATGTTTATCTTTATCAACATTAAAATATTTGAATGCAACCTTAGAAATACCATAATTATTTTTAGAAAAAATTGTCAATGTCTTCTTAACGGCAGATTGTAACTTCATAGTCCTTAATTTAGAGCTAAGTAATTCAGGTGTGCGAGAAGGATCATTTATTTCCTCAATAACATATCGTTTGTGATCAAATTTAGTATCAACGGATCTAAGAATATTAGCATATATATCCTTACTAGTATACACAATTCATTAGCATGCAATGGGGTTATAATATTAGTTAAGCGCATGTAAAAATCATCAAAAGCTTTATTATCTTTCATAACAAGCTTGTTGTATTATTGTACTAGCATTTGAGTTTTACATTCTTTAATCCTAGTATCACCTTAATGTGTAACTACTAATGTGTCACATGCATCTTTACTAGTCGTACAATAAAAAATACGCTTAAGTTCATTTTCACGCACACTCACGAATATAGCATTCTTACCCTTATTATTGAAATTACTAGTTTTCTTTTGCTTATTCGTTAATTCAGTGGTCCGAAGTTTTCTAAGTTCAGTACTGCCTTGTGCAATAGGTGTAGTAGAGTGAGTGTATCTATTTTCAATTAAATCACACGTGTCATCACCTAAGGTACCTTGAATAAATGTTATCATGTAAATTTTCCAGTAGGGAAAATTAAAACCGTCAAATATAGGTGTTCTACTAAATTACCTAACCTAATTAATTGATTTGAATCATCCATCAAAACAAGATAAAAGGGTTTTAACAAAAGTTTTTGAAAATAGATCTTTATAAAGTCTAGTTCTGATGCCACTTAAGTGAGGGCTAATGTGCTATAGAGTCTAGTGTGGAAGTAAACTAATGTCGATTAACCCCGAGTTACCTATGAGTTTTAATATTAGATTCAAGCGGGACCAATTTAAAATTTTCTTAAACTGTTAACTAATTGATTAACCAAGATTAATTCTAATAACCTAATTTCATTCCAACTTATATTATCTTGATTTAAGCAGAAGTGTTAAAACAGATAATATAGAGATTCAATTTATTAGGTGCATTAATAGTAATTAAACTACTTTTTCGTGTGAGGTTTACATGCAAAAAATACAACACGCGGGTATTTATTTAACGTCGCAAAAACCCTTCCTCAGAAAAAATGACAGATCCTTCTAAGGATCAAACTAAAATAATTCCTCTAAAACCAAACCAAACCAAACAGGAACGATTATAGAAACATGCAATAAGACACAAAATAAACCAGTCAGAAAGATATTACCTATACCAAGCTTTCGTTGTGGTTGCTTTCTGAAACTCAGCTTCAAATTCTTGTCCACGTTGTCTTTTTTCACGTCTTCTCTTTTCCCTATAGCCTTCTTTAGTGCAGGATCAGCTCGATGCCTAGTGATGTGTTCTACTGAAGTGATGTGCAGTTAGTTATTCCACAATAACTCACCCACACTGAATCATACAAACGAATGATATGCAACAATCAAGTATCCTAGATATCTCAATAAATATCATGTTCAAGATACTAAGTCAAACCATCATGACTTAGGCAGTTTCAAAATTCTTTTTCTCAAATATTTTGAACAATCAGATTTGGAAAAATATTTACAAAATAATTCCAGTGCCTGCATGAGATATGTGTTCTAAGTGAGTGCACAAACTATATGATATGAAATATGATCAGTCCTAAAATAACACTCAAAGATTATGCAATACATATAAACACATAAAGCATGCACAATCAAGAGCATAAAATAGTTTAGATTAAAAGCGTCTTTAATCTAATAATGTATTAAGTCCTTTTAAAACTCATATTCGAATTAGGTTTTTATCTAAAACCTTATTATACACAATATTATGAGTTTTATAACAAATCTGAAGAATTCGTTCAAATTAGTCCAACGTTCTCATTCCAAAAAGTCCAATATGGCTCAAATAGGTCAAGTTTAAGTAAATAAGGACAGTCGATAATAATATCTAACAATTTAGGTTGTTAAGCAAATTAGGTTTAAATTTTTAAACTATTTTATTTCTAACCATATTTTAACACAACTTTCTTAGTTATGACTTAAAACAAAATGTTTTGAACAAACAAAAACTCAAAACCAACTAGATGAACGAAGGATATACAACCAGACGTGATTCGTGTGATTTAGTGTTCAACCTATCACATGAACAAGATATAAGGAAAATCTAATAAAACACAATATAACAAAACTATAATCGTTTATATATGTGTGTGTGTGTGGTGGAACTAAACACAAAAAAACTAGCGCATGCAAACTGATATTACGAATCTTAACAAAAAGTCAGACCAAAAATATACACTAAGAAATGATCTAAACAAGATCTAAACTAATAGAGAGTAGTTTTCACTTATCAAACAGTATATATGATATGCACATAAGGGAAAATGTTAGGGTTTTATATTGCAAATGATTTCAAACAATATAAACAAACCTTAAACAGAGAGTTTTTTTAAATAAACCTTACACACGATAAAAATTTAACAGAACTATTTGTTCTTGTGTTGAGAACTTGACTTATGAAAGAAATCAAGCCATATGTAAAGAATAAGTATGTGTAATAGTGTGGTCTCTCTCTCTCTCTCTCTCTCTCTCTCTCTCTCTCTCTCTCTCTCTCTCTTCTCACTCAAAATTCTAAACTGGCTGAGTTTTGACACTATAATAAATAATTGCAGCATTTTTAAAATGGCTCCAAAAGGGCTATATTTATAGCCAAAACTGGCATGTTCTAATTGGATAAAGTAACATCACATGGATTCCAAGAATAGTCCTACAGTCATTGATAACAGGTGAATCGCACGGTCCTTAAAGAAATACAAAACAACGTATAAAAATGAGACACCTAGAGACTAGTTATCTTACACTAACCTAAGGCTGTGGGGCAAAAATCATGTGTTGGTTTGTGTTACCTTTGGAGAAATATGTTAGGTGTACAGCATACATACAGTGTACAGTGCGTGTTCAAACAGGGTATGAATACATGGCAGAATACACAAATATAGCAAGTATAACACAACAAAAAACTAAAATTAATATACCATAAATGTTTGAATCGGAAATTTAAATGTTTATAATCATTTTGAAACCAAATTTAAATCTGAAAAATTCTTAAAAAATATGAGAGAAATTCTGAAAAATATTTTCAATGTTTTTACACACAAAAATATTACTCTTATAATTTTACCATTATTCTTTGTAATTTAAATTAATTGCACCAAACAATTAAATTATGAATTAATTTTATATAAATGATTTTAAAAATCTTTTAAAAAATATTTAAATTTCTTCATTAAACAAACAAACAAAACTCATAAGATATGATGTTATGATATGCAATGCAGTGAAGTGTCTTATATGACCTATACAATATTCTTATGAGCCAATTTGCAAAGGTGTAGAGACTACCTTTACTCGAGTTGATTTGAGCTGAATTATGAGATGTAGTAGACTGAGTAGAGGCCTTGACATAGGTATACTAGACTCAAATATAAATATAAAATACCTTATCAAAATTCAAGTCCAACTAGCTAAAGGTCTATATAGATAAACACAAAACAAATCCTAATCCTAATGTGTTCTATAGAGGAACCTTCGATCTCACCCATTACACAAATTTTGTACATCAAGTGACATACTGAGGTAAAATGAATCCTAGAGTTTCCTATACAAAAGTGATCTACCTACCGACCTAGTCCTATAAAATAAAAAGACTTAACGAATAAATGAGCTTCAATCCTAAAATGACAAAATACCAGTCTTCCTAAGAAGTAAGTGAGAAACATTTGTGCAATTAAATTAAGAATATGTGCAGATAATATGCATTATAAATCAAGACTAGATCGAAACTATGTACTCATCTCTACCCCATTTTGGCTAAATTAAATAATGGTGAAAGGATAACATAGAAAGAGTTATAATTTTGCAAAATAAGTGTCTCCTACAGAGAATATGGTTCTAAGAGATACCGTTATTAGTAGATACCTTTATCCTAAAACCATAGAGATTGTAAAATCTAAATGCAGAAAAAAAATTCTAGTTATCAAGCACAGTCATTCCAATCATATGTTGAAGTTTTTCAAAATGAGATTTATCTAACAACTTATTAAACAGATCAGCAAATTGTAAATCAGTAGCAACATGTTCAATGATTAGCTCTTTAGATTCTACTGAGTCTCTGATAAAGTGATAACAAATGTTAATATGTTTAGGTCTACTATGCTAGACCATATTTTTAGCGATAGTGATTGCACTCTCATTCTCGTGATAAAGATAGACTTTAGACTAAAAACACCACAATCATGCAACATTTGATTAATCCACAATTATTTAGCACAAATTGCACCATAAGCAATATATTTAGAATCAGTTGTAGATAAAGTAACAGTAGCTTATTTTTTCACTAGACCATCCTACTAAATTCTATCGTAAATAAAAGCAACCACTGGAAGTGGAACAACAATCATTTGTACTACCGCCCAAATTGGTATCCGAGTAGTACATACTCAATTGTGCCTTTCACATAATTTAAAATATTTTCGACATAAGTGAGATGAGACTCATGAGGGTCGGATTGAAACCACGAACAATTGGAGATAGCATATTGAATATTGGGTCTAAACGTAGTCAAATAGAGTAAACTACCTATAATACTACGATATAAAGTAGGGTTAACACTAGTGTCATATTCATCTTTAGATATTTTAGCATTTTCAAGTCCAAATTTGGTTATCAAATCCTTAGCATATTTAGATTGTGAAATAAACAGTCCACCATCACATTGTTTAACTTGAAGTCCTAAAAAGTATTGTAACTCCCCCATAAGCGACATTTTAAACTCACTACTCGTGTCTTTAGAAAAACATTGCACCTCTTTTTTAGAAGTAGAACCCAAGGAAATGTCATCAATCTATATTTGAGCAATCAAAACATCCTTATTAGATTTTTTTAACGAAATAAAGTCTCATCAACACCACCTCTAACAAAACCACTTTTAATCATACCATGCACGTGGAGCTTGTTTTAAACCATATAGGACCTTCTTAAGTCTATATACATGATAAGGCTTATGTGGGTCATGGAAACCTTTTGGTTGTTCGATGTATACTTCCTCCGATGGAATACCATTTAAAACAGTAGATTTGACATCCATTTGAAAATTTTTAAAGTGTAGATGGCAAGACAAAGGCACAAGGAATCCCAATGATTCGAGACAAGTCACTGTAGCAACAGTCTCGTCACAGTCTATTCCTTCAATTTACTATCACCCTCGGGCAACGAGCCTAGCTTTCTTTCTAATGACTATGCCTTTCTCATCGATCTTACTTTTAAAAATCCATTTTTTACAGATGACTTGATATCCTTTGGCCTCGAGTCTAGATACCACATGTAATGATCCTTGAATTTATCCAGCTTCTTCAAGTTCATATGGAGAAATATCATTTGTAGTTATGGTCTTACCAACATGTTGATAACTGATAATAGGAAATAATTTAAGAACACATCTTTGGAAGCTTACCAGCATCAAGGTGTTTTACTCTGTGTCAATCCAACTGTAGGTTAATGGTAAATAAAGATGACCAATAGGAAGATATTGGATTGACTCAAGGAGAGGTTAGAAGATGCTAAGGGAAGATAGGTTGATGAGTTTCACAGTGTGCCGAGGCGTACAAGACAACGAGAGAACACCAACAAGAGAGACTCTTTTCTTGTTAGCATACAGATCTGAAGTTGTGGTTCTAAGGAAAATTAGGTTACCAAAGCCAGCGGGTTCTGACCTATGATCCTGATATAAATATAGAAGAAAGTAGGTTGTACCTGGAACTCATTGAGGAAATAAAGTAATACGTAGTAGTTAAGCAATTAGCTTATCAACAAAGAGCTGATAAGTTCTACAACAAGAGGTTTACATCCCGACCTATCACAGTTTGAGACTTGGTGATGAACAAGGTCATCTGAAAGTCAACAAGATTCATCATAACTGGCACGGACCTTACATAGATATTGAAGAAGTCATCGCATGTACATAGAGGCTATAAAACCTTAAAGGAGAGCCATTATTAAACTCGTGGAATGCAGATCACTAGGAAAAGAATAATATTAGTTGTTTTTCAGTTGTTTTAGCCGAAAGTCAAGTTGTACGAAAATATGTTCTTATATGTAATATAATGAAATGTTGTCTCATTGCTTCTTTACTGGATTTTTCAAATTCAAGTAGTTAGATAAAACATCATTAAGTATGGTGAATAATAAATCTCTTTATCAACAGTGTGAAAGTGCCTAATGATCCTAGGCTCCATAGCACCACTCTGTATAAATCTTGCGAGGTGGAAGGTCCTTGACCATAATTTTAGTATGGTGAATAATAAATCTATCTCTCAGCGGTGTGAGAGTGACTAATGAGTCTCGACTCCATGGCACCGATCTGCATAAACCCTAAGATATGGGAGGTCCTTAGAATCATTCTAATATAGGGAGACCCTTATATATCATTTAAGTACAGTGAAATTATGAAACATCATTTAAGTATGGTGAATAATTAATCTCTCTTTCGGCGGTGTGAGAGTGCCAAATGAGTCTCGGATCCATGGCACCATTCTGCATAAACCCTGATTGGTGGGAGGTCCTTAACATCAATCTAATATAATGAGACCCTTATACATCATTTAAGTATGGTTTAATTAAGAAACATCATTTTAGTTTGGTGGATTGTAGATTTGTCTCCCGGTGGTGTGAGAGTGCCTAATGAGTCTCGGCTTTATGGCACCACTCTGCATAAACCCTGAGAGGTGGGAGGTCATTAACATCATTATAATGTGGTGAGACCCTTGAACATCATTTAATTATGCTACTATTATGAAATATCATTTATTGATGGTTCATAATAAGCTCATCTCTCGAAAGTGTGCGAGTACCCATTGAGTCCCAGCTCCAAGTCACCACATCACATAAGCCCTGAGAGATAGAACGTCTTAAACAATATTTTTAATATAGTGAGATTTAAAAGCATTTAAGTGCGGTGAAAATGTAAAGAAAAAAAAAATTACTAAGGCAAGTGGCATATACAACACTTCAGCAAAAACTTATCATAACAGCAAAACTACAAAAAACTATCCATTCATCATAACGCTAGAAGTTTTGGAAGAGTGTTCAAAAGTTTCAAAAGAGTACTCAAATTGGTTATAAAAACGTTCTTAGAGTACCACATTAAGCCACCCAGAGAAAAAAATTAAGTGTCGGCCACTAAAGTTTTTGTTACGATCAACTTGACTTGAATATCTCTAGGGATAATAGAGTTTGCTTCTTGGCCCCTGCCACATCAGCACCATCCTGGTTGGCAACAGTAGTTTCGAACTCATCCATTGTTATTTCAGCATTCTCGACCTTGGCTTGGATCTCCTACAAAGGAACAATGCTTACAGGATCAGCAAAGGTGAATGAGGAGATAATCTCGGCCCACAGAAGGTCGTTATTAATAAGGTCACCATATTGATTGGGGATTCGACGACAAAATGTTTTAGCCCATTTTTCCATATATTGGATGGCATAATTGAAAAACTCCTTTGATTCTTTAAAGTTAGCTACAACGTTTTTAGCAACCACCCCGACTCTTTTTGTCTCTCCCTCCTTATACTTCCTGAACTCATTCTCAAGAGCCTTGAGTTTTTCTCTATGGTACTACCTTAGATTGGATAGATGCTCCATCTGTCGATCCCTCATCGCTTGGGCCTCAGTTTCACATTCGGCCTTCAGGTCCTGTAACTTCTGTCTTAGGTCATATTCCTAGGATTTGGCCTCTTTATCACCCTATAACTTCGCTTTAGTCTCCACCACTCAGCACTGGATATTTTTAAAGGGCAATGACGGACTGCAACAAATAGAAAATTCAGTATGAGATGACACTACACCTCAAGACTTTTGAACGTACAAAAGTGTATTGTTGTCTACCTAGGTGGTCCTATGAAAAGCAAAGTTAAATACGCGAGAGGGGTCCTGATCATTTAAATAATGGTTGTCATAGTCAAGTACAACTGAGGTTATAACCTATCGAGCCTTAAGCTGACTCCCAAAAAGAGAGTAAGCCTTAATAAATAGGTGTTCAAGACATGCGTCCACGGACGCATCATACCTTATAGGGGGAGAGGGTCAGTAGCTAGCCTTGAAGGGCCTTCCTTCCTCTTTTTTCTGTTAAGGAGGAGGTGTATTTGAGGTTCCACCAATGACTTATTTCCATTTTTTGGACCCTTTAGCAACATGGGATCCCCGTATGGTTAACTTCTGTGGAGTATGAGTCCGCTGAGAAGTTTTTCCTTGACAATGGGAAAGAAGAGTGGAAGATATCGGAGCTTCCATTAACCAAACCTCCTCAGAGATACCGGAGGGATGATCTCTATAGAAAAATAAAAAAAATAAGTATTATCATATTGTGTGTCTAAGTAATTCAAGCCGATAGTAAAGTTCAAACATGTTAGGTTATTTTCTTACAAAGTGATGACGTTCTACCCCCATACCGGAGTATGCAAAAGCTTAGGGATCATTAAATCTGCAAAAAGAATGAGGCTATCCCCATTAATTTGATTGATGGACTTTTTTATCTCAAAAGTAAGACCAGGTTCCACTTTGGCCCATAATGAAACATGGTCTAATTTTCAATGAACTCTTGTCTCATTTATTACGGGTGACTCTCCCTTGTTAAACTCCCAGTACCCTGAGACGAACAAGTAAGGGATTTCCAATTATGGTTAGAAGTTTAATTATATGAAGGGGTTTTCGATAAGGACAGCGAGCTGCAAAATGAAAATAGCGGGAGGTGTCTTTTATAGTAACCATCATATAACTCACCCTCGGGACATCAACCTAGAGATCTACATCCCAAGCAACTCTTCAAAGGTGAAAATCCCTAAATAGGGTCCTCTAGGCATTCGACGTCATTTGAATAGGGGCAACGCTGATAGAAGCAAGGATAGGCTTTATTGATGGATGGATAGGAAGGCGGTGGTTAAAAGCTCATTCGTCTTCAGTAGGAACCCTCATATTGATGGAAGACTTATTTCTGGAGAGGTTCCTCTAAACCACCAAGTTAATTTCACGAACATCATTGGGGATGTCCAAGGAAACATTTGTGTCTAAAATGTAAGGATCTTCCTCCTCCTCGTCCTCAGTGGTAAGGGCTTTATCATGAGGATCACCACTCCCAAACTCGGCATGGGTCATGGCTGAGATAGGTACAGCCATGGGAGGGAATGGAATATTATTAGCAGTAGTAACCTCGAGATCATCATTAGAAATATCATAAATTTAGGGCTCTAGACCCCCTTATTGATGAGTTGAACTGCTAAGACGACCCTTATTACTAGATTTGATAGTCTCTCCCTCATTTGATATAGACACTACAACCCTCATTTCCACGTCAAAGGGGTGGGCCTTAGAAGTCTTTCGATTGGCATGGAGGCCCAGACGTTCCTTAGAAGATGAAACAGACGTAGTGTCACTAGTGATTAAAATGATAATTTTAGTCTCGATTGGATTTCGATAAGTAAGAAGTAAGGTATGGTTCTCTACAACTAAAGGGGTTGTGTAAGTGGAACATGAGACCTACATTGAGACTCGGCCTTACCATTTTTAATCTCTCATCTTATATATTTACTCAAGTGGGGAAACTCTTTACCTAACTCGTGCAACCTATGGTATATTTAAAACCTTAAAGAGATATGATGGGGCAACTACAAAGGATCAAGCTAAGTGGTTGGATGGTTTTTTAAATGGCTACCCTCAAGAACACCAGTTTTAGGATCAGGCAACTTTCACCGGAGAAGTCACCAAAAAATGTAACAATGAGCCATAAACTCCAAAAAAATATTATCGATTCAACCTAAAATTTTCTCCTACTTTCCTATCCACCCAAATCTCCATGAAATAGAGGCAAACCACCGCAAATTGGTGGCCAGAGTAAAAAAACACTAAGAAAAAGCCAAATGTTTTATTGATTAAAACTCATGTGCACGCTTCCCAAAGAGGTCATCATTAGGGAACACCCCCAAATGAGACGTTTGGCTATGCGCATCACTTAGAGGATCACATCAACACTGACAAAGCCACTCAGTGAATGAAAGATGTTTCACTTCTCACTGAGAAGTGACACCTCTGCCAAAGCACAATGTGACCATTGCACCTCAACTTTTCATGGGAGAGCCTCTGATATAGACTATTAAACACAATGCCAGGACAAGATGAGGTGGAAGCATTTAAACCTCTTCCTCCCATTGACATTGAAGACTAAGGTCTAGAGGTGATTAATATACATAAGTTAGGTCTCTTCCCAGGGACCAACCATGGAAAAATCTTCCTCTTAACATACCTTCAAACATATTTATCACCTTCCAAAAACCCTCACCTATAGTCTAGTCTCGAATGGTCTCGACTTCTAGAGAGCAGTTTATATGACTAGTCTAGGAATGCGCATCATTGAGAGAAGATCAACCTCAGTCATTATTAGTGTCGTCCTTAAACATTCCATAAGGTCGGCTAAACAATGCCATCTATATTCGTCCAAGGCGATTCTCTGGTCCTGTCTCGACTTCATCGGAGAGGAATAAAGCTCCAACAGACTAGGCTAGCTGAGACCCTCCACCTCAGACATATTGTGCACGCATGGAAATCATGACAGGGGAATTTTAGTCATATATACACAAAACTGTTATTGGAGATCTACAATAATGTGAGGGAATATTTGTCATGATGTACTTACTTTGTGTACACACATCTGGCACTCTTTCATATGTCATGTCCTCAGCTGAGCATGGGACACATGCGGGGGGTGATACTGCGCATCCCTTAGCCTATATAAGGCACACAATGTCTTCTTAACATGGATGGTAAAACATAAACCCTACTATTACGTTGTGCATATGTAGAGAGAGAGAGAGAGAGAGAGAGAGAGAGAGAGAGAAGCTTGTACATACCTTTCATGGCATTTTTCCCTCCATTATAGTGAAATACACACACACATTTTACACAGTGGGCATAGGCAAAGTCCAAACTACTTAAATACTCATGTTCACTCAATTACTCTCATCTATTCTTTAATTTTATCTATTATAATCTTGTCCATTGTTAAGCAAGTTCTGGAACACGTTGAATCTTATAGGATGATTTCTAGCTTCATTATATGTCATTTAAAAAAATTACAAGATAAAAATCACGATAATCCAAATAATATGAATCATTCACCATGATAAGATCCATCGCTATGATAAACTCCAATAATAATAAAACCCATATGAAACAAGTCAGCTACAAAATCTCTCCAACTAAAATTATAAAAAACTATGGAATCGAATGACCCACTAAATCCAAAATAATTGTCTCATAAATAAAACGACTATAAATGAAACTAAACTATGCAATAAAAGAAAATCTCCATCTACAAGTTCCACTATCTCAAAAACTATACACCTACCCAGCACCTTATCTTCAAAGGTTAGTCAACTACGACGGGTCATGATCTATCGCAAGAATACCAACCACTCTTTTCAAATAAGATCCGTGAATCCAATCATAAGCATTATAGGAAATAAATATCTCAATAAAATATTTTAATTAAATAAGCAATAGAACACTAGTACTAGTACAATTAAAGTAAAAAGTATAACAACTACCCACATATAACCGAACACCTCGCTACGTAAGTCTAATTATGTTTATTTCAACATTAATTAAATCAGTTTCCATTATCTTACTCAATTATTATCTTTCTCAATTTTAATTATATTATTGATGCGAAACTATTGTAGCAATTTTTCCTTTCTAATGGTCTTGCACATACTCATGTTGCACCTAGATTCTTATATCAGCAATCCACACATCACTATAGCCCGTTGGCCTAAATTATCAGGATGGACATACCATGATGTTCCCCGTACATGTCACGTCACTATATCTAGTTAGTCTAGATTCTACAATCATCGTAATGGCCAACCACACTAGACACTACACATACTCGTGACACCAACATAGAACCATCAAAGTACCTAAGACAATGAAGGTCCCACAATCATCATAATGGCCAGCCTAACTACACCCGAACATGCAATGACGCATATCAGTCCAACTCTAATACCCATTTTTTATCTTAGGTATTAATTATCTTTTCATCATCATCTTTTCATTATGCATAACTAGTCCCTCTCCTGGGAAGAATACCTAAATAATAATCATCACTAAGTCTCACTCCTATGATAAAAAAATGTAATGTCGTACTACCCATTCTCATTCATAGGAAATATCCAACGTACAAGTCAACACTTCCTAGAACCATACCTTGAAAACATCAACAACAATTAAGTGCCTACTCACTAGTCCCATTTTGAAACCTGACATACTAATAATAAGTTTGATAGCACAATTAACATTCGTAATCCTAATCTCCAATAATGATATTTTATTAACATACACAATTTCTACGTTAATTTTATTCTTAATTCAACATTACAATTTTTTATTTCACAATTTGTAACAACCCTTTATTTTCCACGAATTGGTTGGCCAATCCAATATGCCAAAACTAGGATGTGTTAATCAATCTATATAATTTCCAGCATCAATATATGAATAAAAAACTTGAAGTGAATTTAAAACCATCCACAACATGCGAGAAACCAAAATGATATATAAAACAATAATAAATAATAACTCAACATCCAACAATTGTAAACTCAAATAGTGTCAACTCTCAAATAACTGACTCAAATAAAATAACTGGGACTCAAGGTCCATAAAATCTCTAAATGTAAATAACTAAACAAAAACTCAAATAAATAGCAACTTATGTTAAGAATCAAATGAATGGAAAGTTGGAAATAAAATGGAGTCGCAAGTCTAACGCTCCTCAGTCCTGCGAATTCTGTATATGAATGCTTGCAGAATAGTTTATATGATCTGGGTCAGCCCCCTAAAGTTACAAGCAATATCTTTAATATTAACAACAATAATCATGAGAGTAATTTACAAATAACATGTAATCTCGTATATAATCATGTGCAAGAAAATACCTAACCCCTCACTTAAGTGAAATACTATGAGCATGTCCCAACCCAAGGCATAAACTATACTAAAAGTCTTTATATCTAGAGTAATAAGTAAGTGAATTATAATCAAATGCAATAGGAACATAACTAAGTACATTTGTGAGAAAGATACCCAATACAACCCCCCGTAATGTCACTCGCAAGTCGAGATACAACACATATTGTGGCATGGGGTTTATTTAAATAAACTTTCATCACTATACTAATATATCCCTTTTGTAGTTCTCAAATATATCACGCGGAGGCAATTACCCTACCGATCACCTCGTTCCTCTATCCGTAAGTTCGTAGGAGTCCCTAACCCAACATACTTAAACATAAAAATACAAACACGTGAGAATGTGGGATCAATACGCAATCACACCACCGGGTAGTCCTAAATCAAAACTTGACCGATAGAGAAGATCATCAACCTCTCTCATCACGAATAGTTGACCAATTGAAGGTATGAACAAATTATAAGACCTCCCTAATGACCTGCATCAATAGCCAGTCCCAAATAAAAACTTGACTGATGGATATAAGCATAAACCTAACTCATCACGAATCATTGACCGACTGAACGTATGATAAAAATATAAGACCTCCATAATGGCCTGCATCAATAACCAGTGTGCAGTAGATGATCACAACCTTTAAAGTAACCCGAATAATAGATTCATCATGAGTAGTTGTATGTCCACACAAATCAGAACACGTATATAAAACATAAACACAACACATACACAGACATATACACACACACACACACACACACATGCACAAACATATATATATATATATATATATATATATATATATATATATATATATATATATATATATATATATATATATAAATCAGAACACGTATATAAAACATAAACACAACACATACACAGACATATACACACACACACACACACATGCACAAACATATATATATATATATATATATATATATTGTTGATACCAAATTTAGTCTGCTGACATGGCTCAATAAATTGAAGACACGTGGCAATCTACGTAGCAACAACAAACGCTTCCGAGGAACTCACATGCTCCGAGGAACCATACTACAACGAGGAGCACTGATTCCCCGAGGAACTCATACGCTCTGAGGAACAATAACTCTCTGAGGAACTCATACGCTCCGAGGAACAAGAACTCTCCGAGGAACTCTTGAGTACCGAGAAGCTTAGGCGGTCCGAGCAACTCAGGCGGTTCGAGCTACACCTCGAACAAAGCATTAATAGCAGGATAACCAACAGTTTGACTGTTCATTAAATGCATATCATTCAGACGAATACGCTTAAGGGGCATTGAATGTATTACCCTTTCATATGTACATCAATTAATGTATTACCCTTTCACATTACAGCCTCAGGGCTATAAATACATTGTACAATCCTCATTGTAAGGGGACCGGAATTTCTTGAGATAACTTGTAATCGAGAATTCCCTTACAATCAGCAATACCATAACAGTGGACGTAGGCCATTCTTATAAGGCTTAACCATTTTAAAAATTCTTTATCTCATTTATTTATCTGTGATTGAATAATTAGATATGATCTAATTTTTTACATCAACATATATATATATATATATATATATATATATATATATATTGGGTGTCGTATCACTCTCGCGTGTACTCCCAATCCTCCCAATCCCCAACTTTTGATTGCTCTAACCAAAATTAAGGTTTATTCTACCCTAACTCCATAATAAAATTTATTCACGTGATTCTCTAGTTTAAAACACATATTTAACATTAAATTAAGTGCATAAGAATTATCGAATAATTAATTATGCATTGAAAACTCAAAACCATCTTTTGTTGCCTCAATCACCACTGACATCATAAGTCATTTGAATGACACTCGACCTCATTCGAATGAAACTACACATATCATTTGAATGAGATAACAATGTCATTTGAATGATATTGATTACATACGAAATTAAATCCTAAAACATGATTTCTAATCATAAATTCATATATCAACACTAATAAATTTCTGGTTTCTCTTCAAAATTATTAAGTTAATATAAAAATCGGAATTAATTGACACTAATTCCAATTAACCCACTAATAAACGTAATTAAAATATCAAATTTGAATCCTAAATATGCGTACTAAATCCCAGAGTTAAACACATAACATGGACTATGAAGAATTTTTATATTATATATGTGATAAAGAAAGAGATTTCTTACCTGAAAGTATGAACGACGAATCTATAAGCATGATCCGTGTTCCTCTTGTCCTTAAACTTCCTTAGGTTATCCCAAAGGTTTCAAGCTTCCCGGATATGACTCTATGATGTAAAATATGTGATTAATGAGGTCTAACACTTCTAATTAATCCTTAAATTCTTATATCCCTATTAGTCCAAATAAGTGAAAAATAAAACCTACAATGGTCCAAGACTTAGTTTAAAGGTATACCTGCCTCCGACATAACTTAAAATAATAAAATACACATATATCACTCCAGAGTCTGCTCTAATTGGTAGTACTTCATGAATCATGGTAATACCGTGCAACATAAAATATAACACATTTATATTTATTTTATGCGTACGGCATATAGTTCAACTTAACTAATTACACTATTAATTAAATATAACATGCAATAAAACTAAATCACATAATGATCAAATGTAATCATCGTCTAAATGTGCATTATATTATCACCAATTCAATCAATTAATAATTAATTACAATTTATTAATTTGTCCTCTTAATTAATAATCATTAAATAAGTACCAAAAATACTAGGTATTAACTTCTTCCCTCCTAATAAAGAAATTTAGTCCTTGAAATTTTCTACATACCTGACTAGAAGAGTTCCCTACACCTATTTGACATGTCATCCTCCTTCTCCCATGTTGATTCATTCTTATTGTGATACCCCCACTTGATACGCACTAAAGGATTCACCTTGGAGCAAAATTTCTGCTCCTTTAGATCTAAAAAGGAAACTGGTTTCCCCCGTAACTAACATCAAGATGAATTTCTATATCACTGAGATCAATTTTTTGATATGATAAATAATCTCTAAAGAACACTTGTAACAGTGAGACATGAAAAAAATCGTGCACCTGCTGCAAATGAGCCAACAAGGCTAAATAATACACGACTCGCCTAATACGATCAATGATAGTTAATTACCCCACATATTGAAGACCAGCCTTAACCTTCTTCCTGAACTCCATCACTCCCTTCATGGGAAACACCGTAAGTAACACCTGATCCCCTACAACAAACTCTAGATACCTTATATCCGCTTTTGTATAACTCTTCTGCAAACTCTGGGCAGTCTGAATCATTGATTTAATCATATCCACCTTCTTTGAGGTAACCTAAACAAACTCGGGTCCGAGAGGCTTATTCTCCCCCACATCTAAATAACAAGTTGGTGAATGACAAAGCCTCCCGTACAAAGTCTCAAATGGATCCATGTCAATCCTGAATTTATAATTATTTTTATAAGCAAACTTTGTCAATGGAAAGTAATCTCCCAACTTCCTTTGAAGTTTGAAATGCTTGTCCTCCAAAATCTAGTTCACCTTCTTAGTTTATCCATCCATCAATGAAAAATACAAGGTATTCAATCTCAACTCTATGCCTAATGCCTGGTGGAAACTCTTCCAAAAGTTGGACACAAATATTTTGTGCCTATCTGACATGAAGTTAAGTGGTATATCATGAAACTTCACAATCTATGCAAAGAAAAGCCTAGTGTACTGCTCTAAAGTGAAATCCATCCCTACTGGCAAAAACTAGGACACCTTAGTCAAAAGGTCCAGGACCACCCATATAAAATCGTGACCCCTTTATGCCGTAGGAAATCATGTAATAAAGTCCAGAAAATACTCTCCCATTTCCATAATGGAATATCAAGAGGTTGTAGAACACCCGCGATTATGTGATGAACTAACTTTACCATTTGGCAGGTAGCACAGTTAGACAAAAAAACTTTGATGTCCATCTCTATTCCTCCCCGCCAATATTGTCGCCTCATATCTTGGTACATGTTATCTTTACCGATATGAACCACAAAATCAAACTCATGCATCTCAATCATCAATTCCTACTATAACTCCTCATCCCCGTGAACCACTAATCTACCATGGAACCACAAACCCCAGCAGATGAGATCGAATAAGATTATGCTCCCTCAGTTAATAACTTTCTGACATTCTCTCAATAAGAAGGATCCCCTAATTGTGCTCTCATAGCCTAGAGAGCGATCTCAGGTGTAATGATAAGATAAATCATCCTATGAAGTGAACCCCACTTCTCATTCTAAATTATTGAAAGCGTAACTGTCGGCCTACGGCTCAAAGTGTCTTCCACTATGTTTTCCTTACCTAGGTGAAATTGAATATCAAATTAGTAATCTTTCATGAACTCAAGCAATATATGTCGCCTCATGTTAAACTCACTGTGTGTGAACAATACTTTAAACTTTTATGGTTTGTGAAAATATGGAATCTCTCCCCCAAAAAGGCAATGTCTCTAAATCCGAAGAGCAAAAACTAGTGCTTATAACTACAGATCATGGGTATGGTAATTCCTCCATGATGATTAAGCTTTCAACAATTATAGGCTATCGACCTCTCCTCCGACATCAATAAACCTCCAAGTCTATGTATTAATGCATCGGTATACATCATATGCTCCACCCCACCTCAAGGTAAAGTGATAATTAGAACTTAGATTAACTTGACCTTCAACTCGTTGAAAGCCTTTTGTAAAAACTCATCATAAGCAAATACCACCCCCTTCTTTGTCAAGTTCGAGAAAGGTCCAGCTATCTTTAAGGACCTATGAATGAACCGGTGATAGTATCCTGCAAAACCTAGAAAACTATGCACCTTCATAGGCATTATGGGTTATGTCCACTCCATCATCGTCGATACCTTACTCAGATCCATTAATATACATACCGCATACACAATGTGACCTAAGAACAACACCTTTATGAATTAAAATCCACATTTGTAAAAGTTAGCATAGAATTAATGGTCTCGTAACATTAATAACACCATCCGCAAATGGTATATGTTCTTATCCGTAGTTCGAGAATAAATCAAGATGTCATCCATGGACACACTGACAAACTGATCCAAAAATTCTTGGACACCATGTTCATCACGTCCATTAACACTACATGTGTGTTGGTTAGCTCAAATGCCATAGCAATAAACTCCTATGATCTATATCTCATAAAAATGTTGTTTTTAAAAAAATCCTATTATAGAATACTTAAATGCTGGTACTCCGACCTCAACTCAATCTTTAAAAAGTACGAAGTACCCCTCAACTAGGAGAACAAGTCATCAATACGGAGTAACATATACCTATTTCGTATGGTGAATTTTTTCAACTCTCTATATTCAATACACAGTCTCTACGAGCCATCCTTATTTTTCATGAAATAGGACCAGAGATATAATGGCGAAGTTCTCCTCTGAATATAAATCCATGTCCCAAAAACTGCCAAATCTGATCTCTTAATTCTCTCATGTCTAATGGACATATATGGTAAGGTTCTCGGAGCTAAGTCAATTATGAAATTAATCTTTCTACTGGGTAGTAATCCTAGAATCTCCTGCAACACATCAAAAAAATCACTAACAATCAAAATAGAGTCCAAAGACACTATGACTCCCGCATAGGTGTCCTACTTAATGTAATATAAATGTGTACTCAACCCTTCATTTTGGAGCAACATCACAACCAAGTAAATCTCCTATCCGAGAATGATAAAGAGGATGCACCTCCCAAAATAGTCAACATAAGCATGACACATAACTAATCAATCTATCTCGGGGGTGACATCATACTCAGACATATCTTTAAATTAATAGATCGGCTACAAAATGGAGTTTATTAATATCCACCTACATCCATCTACTCACGGAATGAACAGGTACCCCTCACCCCATGGGTGAATTAACAGAAGATAATATATCGTATTCTAAATCTACCATCCCCAAAGACCAAGCAAAGGTACTACCGATAAATGAATGTGAAGCACTAGTATCAAAATGAATACGTCCTACATGCTCCAAATTAGGAATCATACCCTCAATTGCCTAGGATGGTGCATGCGCCTCCCTAGGAGATACATGATACACACGCCCATACTTAAATGATACATGACCTTGAAGTCAGTCTGGTCGTACTTTTGGTGTTAGAAGCACAACAACTAGTGGGGTTGGTAACTGCTAATGTTTCCTTGTGGTTACTGATACCCATGCTAGCCTCCCTGCTCTTGTGTACCCTGATTTCACTTAGAGTATCTCCTAGATATGTGTCCACCATCACCACATATAAAGCAATTTCTATTAAAATGACATCTTTATTGTTGCTGACCATGATAGCCCTCATGGCCTTGACCTTGTTATCCCTGGGCCTGATAGACTCTAGCATTTTGTCCCTAGCCTCTTTAAGACTTATTCCCTTGACACTGGTAGCCCTTATAATCATCAAACCCCTTATTATTATTATTATTATTATTATTATTATTATTATTATTATTATTATTATTATTATTATTATTATTATTATTATTATTATTGTTGTTGTTGTTGTTGTTGTTGCTGCTGTTGCTGTTGTTGTTATTGTTGTTGTTGTTGTTATTGTTGTTATTATTATTATTATTATTATTATTATTATTATTATGGTATTTCTCTCATGACTAAGGGATCTTAGACTGTTGAGCCCCCTCAAGTGACTCCCTCGTTTGTCCTGCTTTATTAGTTAGAGGAATATTTAGTCGTCCTCTTTTCACCCTTTCTCTTCTGGAACTCTCTATGATCCTAGTAGTGAAGTAAAGTGGCATCCAGCACCTTTGTATAAGTGGTAAAAGTTAGGTTCTCCAAAATGGCTTGTTCGATGCGACATTTCCACCTGATGATTAACTCATCCACCTTATTCTCCTCCATATTTAACTCCTCCAGGAAGAACAATTAAAGAGTGATAAACTCCTACCCATATTCCGATACAGTGTGGCTCCCCTTCTCGAGTCTAAGAAATTAACTATTTTTCTCACCCCTGACGAATGGTAGGGAGTACTTATCATTAAATCTAACCCAGAAGTCCATGATGTCCATCGTGTCCCTCTCCCCAATCATGGTGACCGACTCCCATCACTGTAAAGCCTCTCCAACTAGCCTCAAGTTGGCAATATATTGTTTTATACCTCTGAACACTCTACCACGTATGACTTTGGTTGCAGGTGTGGTGGTGACCAAAAGTGATGTAATATGAAAACCATCATTGTGGTTACTGCCTAATAACAACAAAAACCAAGTCTACTGCAGATGCTACTAATGGTGCCTACTGCGGTTGTGGTTTTTGCTCTTATAAAGAATCCCTCTCTGTAGCCTGTCGTGCTCTACTATGTCTTGTGTTTCCATTTGAAAGCAAACAAGGTTTATACTATTTAGTAATATAAGAATACAAAGAATCCCACTCGTAGGTCAATAACATATCAAAGAATGCAACACAAAACATAGACACTGGATCCTGGGATGATTTGATATCAACTGCAACAACCCTTTATTTTCCCCGTACTAGATATCCATTCCAATACACTAAGACTAGAGTGTGTTATTCAATCTATATTATTCATGACATAAAAAGCGTGGGTTATATGATTCACTTATATCTTAAGTCACACGCACATAAATATCACATTTTTACCCGAGTTTTACCTTGATTAGAAATAGGTGAACATGCAAGATAAATCCCAAAGCTAAATATGCCAAACCAAAATAAAAGAAGAAGTTTTCCAAAAAATACCTTGTGAGCAACAACATTTAATATCATAACTATTTAAGAAATTGATAGACGTAAATCAACTTACACATTACTTAGATATCCATTAAGTATGATGGGTGTAGGTATTTAAATCTTAAATGAAAAGTGATGTATTTCAACACCACCCATAGGAAGCGATTCTGTCAACGGTATCCATTAATCTGCCTCAGGATGGTGAACCCTTTCTTCTTTAGTATTAGAGTCATAACTCCATAAAATTTCACTCATAGATAAAACTCTACAAGGGTTTGGTGTTTGTGTATGGTACTAAGGTTTGACAAACGGAACAAATCAATCTATGGATGGATGATTTGAAAATAAAGTGTTGTTTTATTGGAAAAAAAAAGAGATCTTTTGGAGCAGGTAGGGGGATTTGTTTTCTCCAAAAAGTCTTATGAAAAATACTCCAAAAGCGTCCTATTTATGAAAAAAAATACACTTTCGAGGCGGCGGAGTTTTTTTAAATGAAAAATTCACTTCATTCGAATGAAAAATCTAGTTTTGTTCTAATATGTTGCAGTCTTATTAGAACGAAAAGCTCAGTTCGTTCCGACGAACTTCACACGGACCTCTAACGGGTACAACTCTATCAAACAATGAGACCATATTTGAAGCTCGTTAGAAGTTGGTTCTAACATACTTAAACCATCGTTCCAATGAGTTGATAGCTTCATTAAAATGAGAATTGTGTCTCGTTTTAATGAGATCAAAAACATATTCCAACGAGTTAAAAATAAAATATATATTTTTTAAAAATATTTTTATAAAAATGCCTAGATTGAAAATAAATACATCCCAAAATAAATTTGAATTGGTATAAAAAAACTAAGTTCCATTTACCTCCAAATAGTGTCATGGCAGTTTCAAAGGCTCAAACTTCGAAATGTTACTCGATTACGAATTTGTCTTGAAATAAAGGTGGAAGTATATGGGGATGTAGTTTGTTCGGGTTGTAACAAGATACACCAAAATATCTAAACTAAGAGAAATTATAAAATCTTTCTCTTACAAATCTCCCCTTTTGGCTATTCTGGTACAAAATAAAAAAATTGAACCAAATTAAATCCCAAGAAAATGTACTACTAATGCCCTTCCATACCCAAAATAGAATGACATTCGAGACTTTATCTTCAACTGAAATTCTTCATCTTGTGTAGTCCTAGAGGTCATCATCAATGCTAAAAATACCTACACACATGAAGCCAAATGAAATACCGTGACACATATGAGTTTTAAACCACATAAAACCTCCGCCTCAATTTATTCTCCCATTTTTTGTCCGTAACAGACAAAGGGATTGAAAATAGGCATAAAATATTAGCATCACCCAAATCCAATAGAAATAGCATCACAAAGATAATATAATAAGCATATGTGATGAAATTTCAAAGAAGCATACCAAGAATTTTTTAAATATTAGATTTTTCAATTATAAAAGGTATACCAAAGTATATTAGTATAAAAGGTACATATAAGTACAAATACAATACACCATGGAATAACACTAAAATATCTGAATCATGAAAGCATAATGTAATTAATTATGTCAAGAAGTACCAAGGTAAAATCAATATAGGCATTCATAATCAAGGCGCACGAAGTCAAGGAGATACTTCTAAAGAAAAAACTCAATTTCAACCTTAGGTGTAAGGATGTTGAACATAAATTCAGTGGAGTTAACTTGTTCAACATGCCATGAAATTAAATGCTTCTCAAAACAATAATGCCAAATTATTTTATATTTTTCAATAAAGTTCGTTGTGTAAACCCATTGATTTTCTACTTTATAACACCCTCAAAATCTCACATATTTACAAAGTCACTGTCAAATTTTTGAATATATCATAATGCGCATGTATAGAGAAGCATTAATGAAATAAAAATGAAGTTTGCACTTTAGTTTATGAGTTTCATTAATCTTTTAGGCTCTTTGAAAATGGTGGCTATTAACGTGTAGAGAATTTTCATTTTTGTAGAGCCTTTTCATTGCTTCACATCAAAAAAAAATTTCGAGATAGGAAATTCGGGCAGTGATTCTTACAAGTACAACTTATCTCTCGTACATTTGATTGGTTATTAAACACTATTAAGATGAGAAAATTAGAATCGACATATGAAAATTAAGTACAATGTTCAAAAAGTCCGTGCATGTGTGCAATAAAGTTGATAAAAAGTCTAACATGAAGAAAGTTATCATCAATGAACAACGAAATGCTAGCCACGCATTATTAAGCACATTAAAGAAACAAAGTCATGTCTCAAAGCACCATAAAAAAGGGACATAAATGGATGGAATGAAAGTGTGATTCAAACATCTTAAATGCACATCCATATATGATGAAAATCAAAATATAAAAATCTTTTGGGACATTTCAAAAAAAATCCAAAAATAAAATCTTTTGGGAATTTTTTAGACTTCTTATTTAAAATCGAGAATCTTTTTTTATTTTTTATTTTTAATGATTTTTCAAAATTAAAGAATATTTAAACATAGAAATACAATAGAGTAATAGGGACAAAAGATAGATACATGATAATCACCCTATGCTGGAACCAGAAGCTCAATCATTAGTTCTAGAGGTTTTCTCAACATGAGTAGACATCCTTTGAAATTCTTCCATCAAACATTAAGAAGTATTGATAAAAACTCTAGATGCTTTTAAAAACTAGAAAAATGATCATGTGTGGGAGAAAATGGTGTAACACGTGCGAGGGATCATGTGGAAAAATTTGGAGTAACACGCGTGTGAGAAATTCTCCCCAGCTCAAAACAAAAATCCCTAAGGTGATCTCTTTGATTACAATGGGAACAAACATAGACATGTTTGGGTCTACCTTTGTTAAAACATCTAGACCGATCCCCCTTTGGTAGGTTAGGTGTCATTTGTGGGTTAAGTTGAGGACTATAAGGATCCATAACAAACTCAGGTTCATGCTCGGCTGCGTCATTGTAAGTGGATGCACCTTTTTAAACTATTCTTTACCTCTCATTAAAATCTAACAGGGACCGAGAAAAAAATTCCAGCCTTCTTAAATGGGTCCTCTACAGTGACCTTGACCTCCTAATAATGTTCAATATCTTTCTAGAGTTAGGAAATATGGGCTTTAAGTTTCTCATGAGTCTTTAATGACGCTTGAATATGTCTCGTAAGACTATCCACAATGTTGGTCAAATTGGTTTTTTCCCTACCAACCACAATCAATTGCTTATATAAAGAAACTTTAAACTTCTAGATTTGACTCATCGATGCCTCACATTCTCTAAAAACTTCCATAGCTTTCTCTAAATCAAATACCCTAAGAGTCAAACTTCTATTTTTCTTTTTGGTTCACAAAGACTCCTTGTATAGTTAGGTGTAGGCACGTTGAACTCCACTTTCTCCCTCACTCAAATTCTCATCATCACTCTCACTCTCTCTAGAATGGTTCAATAAATTGTCAATGTTGTCACATTTATAAATGCCCTCACCAGCCTAGGATGAAATGGAAGTATTAACATGACTGGCCATGAATGCACTTAAATCACATTCATGCAGTGATTTAACCCAGGAATTATCGCTAAGAGTGGCATTGTAGGAATATTTTACCTTCCCCGCCTCCTTAGCCTAATGGGACACTCATGGACTTTGCGCACTTTTCCCTCGCAATCAGAGCATCTCACTTGATCATTCTCAGAAACGTTTGTGCCCTTATTGAAATTTTTATTTTTCTTAAAACTATTATATTCTTTAGAAGAATTTCTTTGTTTAATTTTAGATTTTTTTTTATTTTTATGAAAATAGGGCTAGATCATCAAGTTTAAAATCAAACTCATGGTGAGAGCCAAAAACCTTTTTTTTATTGTTCGTTTTAGCTTTTAAAGCGGTTCGTTTTTCCTTTTTCATTTGAATTTTAGGGAATATATCTATTTCATAAGTTTTAAGATCTCCTATGAGTCCTTCAAACCTAAGAGTATCAAAGATTCCCAAAGAATTAAGGACACTGACTTTAGGTATAAAAAGGGATGGAAGAGATCTTAAAATATTTTTAATGGCCCTCGTATAAGGAATTCTCTAACCCAAATTAAAACTAAAGCTAAATATATTAAATAATCATGCATAGAATGCATCAAAGGCTTCATTCTCTAGTATAGTAATAATTTTAAATTGTGTGGTGAGATTTTGAAGCTTAGAAGCTTTCACAACATTGGTACCCTCTTGAGTGATTTGGAGGTTATCCCACGCTTCCTTTGACATGGTACACATTATAATACGACAGGGCATAAGAAATGGAACTTAATCCTCGAGAATTAAAATCACTACATTTAAAATCATCTTTTGTCCAAGCAATGATAGGTTTAAGACTTATGACATTGTTATTAGTCACAGTGAGTGGTGTCCAACCTCTTTCACAAACAAGCCAGACTCGCTCATTAATTAACTTTAGTTCCTACCTCATTCAATTTTTCCAATATGCATAATTTAACCCATAAAAATATGAACCCCATTATACAAATTATCCACGTAATCCTAAAATAAAAATCACATAATAAATTAGTGTAGCAGACTCTAATACTAATTTGAAAATGCAGGTTATATGGATTCACTTGTATGTAAGGTCACACACACACAAAGATCCAATTTTAAGCCAAATTTTTTCTTGATTAGAATTAGGTGAATATGGAAGATAAAGTCCAGAGCTAAATATGCCAACAAAAGATCAAACCAAAACAAAAGAAGAAGTTTGAGAAAAATTACCTTAGGGGCAAAATCTTTTTATATCAATATAATTTAAGAATTGGACAGACATGAATTAACTTACAGACTACTTAGAGATCCACTAAGTATAATGTAATTTAGGTCTTCAAATCTTTAACAGAAAGTGATGCAGTCCAGCACCACCCATAGGAAGTAGTCTTCACTTGATATCTACTTATTAGCCTCAAGAAGCGGACCTTTTTTTCCTCAACGGTACAGTCACAACTCCACATATGTCAACCGTAGAGAAAACTCTACAAGGGCTTAATTTTTATGTATGGATTTAGGGTTTGACAAACTCAAACTATCATTCCATAAATGTATGATTCAAAAATAAAAGCGTTGTTCTAGAAACAAGAAGAGCATAACTTTCGGAGCAGGTGTGGGAATTTATTTTCTTCAAAAGTACGAGGCAGATGAGTTCGTTCAAACAAAATGTCACTTCGTTTGAACAAAAACACTAGCTTCATTCTAATGATTTGTAGTCCTGTTCGAACGAACAACTCAGTTTGTTCCGGTGAGATTCCAACGGATGCAGCTCTATCAAAAAGAGAGACCATGTTAGAATCTCACTAGAAGTACATTCTAACAAAATTAAACCATCGTTCCAATGAGTTGACAACTTCATTCGAACAAGAACTGCGTCTCATTCTAACGAGATTTAAAACTCGTTCCAATGAGTTAAAAATAAAAATAAAAAATATTTTCAAAAAATATTTTAATAAAAATGCCTTGATTGAAAATAAATACATCCCAAAATAAATTTAAATAAGTTAAATCAAAAACATATATTACATATACCTGCAAACCGTATCGTGATGGCTTCCACTGCTTGAACTTCGAATGTTTCTCAACCACTAACTTGTTTTCAATGAATGTGAATCTTGCTCTAAACTATGAGCAATTATAAAATTCTGCTCTTACATGACATCAATACATCGATAAAAAGATTATAAGTGAATTTAAAACCATCCATAACATGCGAAAAATAAAAATGTCAAAATAGGAATAAATAATAACTCAACATCCAATAATAAACTCAAATAGTCTTAACTCTTAAATAACTAGATAAAATAAAACAACTAGGACTCAAGGTACATACAATATTTGAATGGAAATAACTAACTTGAAACTTAATTAAATAACTTATGCTAATAATCAACTAAATGAAAAGCTGGAAATCAAATGGAGCTGCAAGTTTGACATTCCTTGGTCCTGCGAATCAAATCTATGAAAAACGATTAGAAAATAGTTTTATACTAATTGGGTCAAACCCTAAAGATGCAAGAAATATGTTAAATATTAACAAAAATAATCATGCAACTCATTTACAAGTAACATTCCATCTCGTCGATACTTACGTGTAATAAAATGCCTAACCCCTCACCTAAGTGAAATTCTATGAGAATGTCCAAACCCAAGTCATAACTATGCTAAAAGTCTCTATATATAGACTAATAATTAAGTGAATTATAATTAAATTCACTAGGAATGTAACTAAGTACATGTGTGTGATTACAACATAAATACCAACCCCCGCAATGTCACCCACAAGTATGAATAGAGTGTCTTGTAATAATAACATATAATCGTGACACGTGTTTCATTTGATTAAATATCCATCGTTAGACTAATATATATGTTTTATCATTCTCAAATATACCACACGAAGGCAAATACCTCAGGGGACCACGTCGCGCCTTTTTTGATAATTTCGTAGGAATACCTCACTTAACAGACTTAAATATAAAAATGCACACACGTGAGAATGGGGGGATCAATACGCAATCACGCCACTAGGTAGTCCCATACCAAAACTCGGCGATTGAACGGATTACTAACCTCTCTTGCCACGAACCGCAGACCGATAGAATGCATGATCAAAATATAAGACACCCATAGTGGCATGCATCGACAACTAGGTGTGCAGAATGCGATTACAACCTTTAAAGCAACCCTGACCAATAGATTCACCAAAATTAATGGTATGTTAACAGAAATCATTATATATATATGATGTCCCATCAATCTCGAATATACTCCCAATTGTCCCAATTCCCAATGCTAGGTTGTTTTACTCAAAATTAAGGTTTATTCTACCTAAAACCTATATTAAATATATTCTCCTTATTCTCTCATTTAAACCACATATTAAACTGAAAATTTATGGCATAATAATTACCCAATAATTAATTATGCAAAGAAAACCAAAAACCATCATTTTGTTGCCGAAAACGTCATTAACATCGCAAGTCCTTCAAATGGCACTCCAACGCATTCGAATGAAAATAAAAATCTCATTCGAGCAATATTGATGCATATCGTCTATTTCGTTCCATGAATGCAAAATCGCATTCTGCACACCTAGTATACAAAGGCTCAATTACATGTACTTATCTTGCTTTATCTCATGTGAAGTATGTGATTAATGTGGTATAACACTCTTAATTAATCTTTAAATTCCTATATCCCTACTAGGCCTAATTTTGGGTCTCAAAATGATCCCAATATACTACCCATAATGGACCAAAACTTAGCCTAAATATATACCTACCCCGGGCACAAATTAGAACAATAAGTACACGTAACTGAGCCTTTGTATCACTCGAGAGTCTGTTCCAATTGGTACTACCCCATAAGTCATAGTAATACCTCACAACTTAAAATAAAACACAGATATAATCGGACTTATGTATCACTTTAGACTCCACTCCAATTGGTAGTTCTCTTAACTCACGGTAATACCTCACAACATAAATAAAACACATACATATTTATTTTATGTGTTACCGCATACAGTCTAAATTAACTAATTACACACATTAATTAAATATAAAATGTGACAGAAATGAATCATATAAGATACAAATTTAATCATCATATAAATATGCATTTAATTATTACCAATTCACTCGAGTAATAATTAATTCCAATTTATTATTATTCTCATGATTAATACTCATTAAATATATTATACACAGTTATACAAGCCCGATTTCCTATGAAATAAATCAATTATATCATACAACAAACGAGTTCTAAAAAATGTCCCAACAAGTTTCCATGTTCAATATTTTAATACGAGTGATAATTAATCAAATTAAATCATAAACTGGTTCAAAAATGCATCTTAAGAATTCTTAATAATAAATTAATACATTCTACATCATATTAATAGTATACATGATTTTATCAATCAAAACATATCATCAAATTACATAATTATTTTAGCATGTGATTCGTTCCAACAACCTAAAATAACAAACTATAATAATCTAAGCATGTGGTATTTCGAATATTAAATTCAATTTCAGAAGTTTATACAAATAAATTTATAATTAGGTTATCACTTTCCATAATTAAGTTGTTAATCGTATTAGGAAACCATGTGTATTTGATGTTTATGAAACATTTAAATCAAATAATACTTAAGGAGAACAATAATGATATTCTTTCCTCGAAAGAAGTATTCTGAAGAAACCAAGCATAAAGTTATGTTCATCTCGTGAAAATGAGCGGCTTTAATTTTATGCCCTTGTTCAAAATATTAATGTAAAGCCCTTGAAATTTGATTCGAAGTTTTGTTATAATGGAATTTAGTGTTGGAAAAAGGGAGACACGTTTTGATTTTTGAGGAAAAGTTAGTTAAAAAGTATGTGTGTAAATAATATGTACGAGAGTCTTCTTAAAGGAATAAGCTACTGACTCTCCTAGAATCCTAAAATAAATAAAAAGGTAAAACCCATGTCCCGCTATAGTTGTTACCCTTCTCGCTATAGCGGTATAGAGGCCTCTATAGTGGCTAAAAGGGTCGCGGTCGTAGCAAATAAAAAGGCATCTCTCTTTCTCTCTCTCTCTCTCTCTCGTCCTTTCCTTGCTCCAAATTAATTAGGACAAATAAAAAGCCCAACCTCCAAACAATTCTAATCCAAAAATCCAACTCGTGATTCATTTACAAAAACCAAGCCTTGTTATTCAAGAAAAATGTAAAAAGTATAAAAAAAAAACCTCAGGTTTAAACCAAACTACCAAATTACTAACTCATTAATTGAAACCAAATATTCATTTAATTTACTACAAAATAACAAATTTAATTTAAATTAAATCCTTTTAATTTAAATCAATTTTCATCTAAAATAAATTTTTAATTAATTGTACCAATTATTTAACTATTTATGGTCAATAAAAATATGAGGTATTACAGTCTTCCCCACTAACTTGTGAATTTCTTCCTTAAAATTAGAAAAAGCATGAACATCGCAATGTAAACCCACACAATTAATATAGGCTCACATATGGCTAACTATAGTATTCCACGACTAGGGCACCCATACACCCAATCCCACGCGCACATACCCAATAAGTACAACATGACTACATGTATATAAGGTTAAAAAATCACCATACTACCTCCCTAGCCACATCTCTTCTCCTCGTGAGTTTCACTACATCAAAATAGGTTGATAGTCATGGTTTTGGCCTGTCACCAAGGCTCATGGGTCACGGTTTTGGACCGTGACCATATTAACAGTGAAAAAATCATGAGTCGCAGACCAAAATTGTGATTCACGATCCAAAATCGTGACCTCATATTAGAGTTACAGGTTAACGAGTGACATCAATGTTACATTGTTGTTCACGATTCAAAGTCATGACCCACGGTGAGACCATTCAAAGTTGTTTTAGTGTTGGTTACGGTCTAAATTCGTGACCCCTAGTGTCACGATAGGGGTTCGTAATTTTGAATCATGATCAAAACTAACACCAAATTATAAAAATTATATTTAGTTATGATTTTTAGTCGTGACCAAATAACATTATTTATACTTTTGTCACGGTTTTGATCATGGTCCAAAATCATGACCAAATAAAAAATAATTTTCTACATTCCAAAAAACCTGTAAATTTTTCAAACATGTTTACATTTCATAAATATATATTTAGATATTAAGCCATCCATAAATTAAAAAAATAATGATACAACACAAATGAACAAACTAAAGTCATCAAATTATTTAACACAAATAATAATACAACACATTCTTGCGTGAATATGATAGTAAAACTGTAATATCCTAATCAAAATCCAATGAAATTGATTATTTTCTTCCACAAAACAAGACTTTAAAATGTTCCTTTTCCAAATAAGCCAGTAAATAAGGCTTTAAAATATTCCAAATGGTAAGTAACAAAGGACGTGAATCCCAAAATAATTTTGGGATGCCTACGTAGTCAAAATGGCATTAAAGTCCACCTAGTTCGTAAGATGAACAAGGTTGGGGTCTACCATAATCCGAATCGAGGGTGTCTTTTTTAATTTATGATAATATATGTGAAATGTATTAAAAGTATAGAAATTTGTAAAAATACTCTAAATTGGAAATTATGGTATAAGCCCCCTCTTGGAGTTTTTTATTTATGAAAATATGCATGAATGTATATATGGTAATAGAAAGAGGGAGATTGGTGATACAAGCTAAAAATGGAATGATAACACGAAACAATGTAGGATTAATGATTAAAGAATATAAGAAAATGAATTTAGGGTTACTAATATGAGACTTTGATGCCTTCTGACACTTTTCTTGCTTTGGGGTAGTGGTTTCCCCACCTTAACCCTTGGTGGTGCATAAACTCATTGTGCAACCGGTTCTAGAACCCCCCACACATGGTTTTCCCGATGCTAGAAGTCTAAGCCCTACTAGCCCTGTGTCTTAGGACACCTCGTAGCCCGATGTCCTCTCTTTCCACAAGTAAAGAGAGTGAATATATGCAATATTCAAGATGAATCACCAATCGGTTCCACAATGTTTACGATTTATTCAAATTTTTATTGTTGGATCATTTTATTTGGATTTATATATTCATTGGAGATTGGATTTTTTTGGATATTAGCATGGTGATGGATTTTATTATTTCTTTAATGGTTATTCTTATCTGGATCAGTTTAATTATTATCTTGTGTAATGAATTTTAATATGTCTCATATATCTATTACATGCTAATAATGATAACTTATTTAGTGACGTTTGACATAGTTTGGCGACGGCGGCTGGCCATCTCTCTTGCCAGAATGCACGGGGTGTTACGGATGGTATCAAAGTATGGTCTTAGGTCTCGTAGGTTGTGAGTCCATTTAGATTTCACGTTATCGATCTTTTATTTCCTTTATTGATTCGTTCCCTGTAAGATATTGAGTTTAGCATACGTCTTAGTTGTGTTTCTTGTAGATAAGTAGTTTTGTGTTGAGGACGTTGTAGTCATTGAGGTTAGAAGTAGTAATCTTGATGTAAGGATCCTTAGAGTTGATTTTGGAGATGATATTTATTTGGCAGATCGTTAGTATAAATTTTGGGTATCTAGTGTATCGATGGAGTGATGTGATTTGATTTGAGGATTTAAACGTTGTGATGACATTTAGAGATAGAATCGAGTGGTCATTCGTGAGAAAATGTGGTATGTCGATATTTTCATAGTTATGCATATATATAGTTAGGATATATATGTATCTTTGATCGTGGAGTATGTGCATGCAGGATTGGGTGTAGGGGCGCCCAATTGTGATATTTTACGGGTATATGTGAGCTTTATTTTATTTTTCTGAATTTATGCTTGGTCAAATTTGGAGGACGAAATTCCTGTGCTAGTGGGAAAGTATGTAACAACCCACGATTTTTGAGACATAAATTTTTTCTTAGAAGAAAATTTTTGGAAAAATAATTTTTGGAATCTATTTCATTTTAGTATGATTTTTTTTTTTTAGATATAAAAATAAGGTTTCAAGTGGAATTTAAATACGGATTAAAATTTGGAAGTTATAACTTTTTGTATAAAAATCGGGGGAGGATCCGACCTAAAGAGCAAAAAAAATATTGATCATCCGATAGAGTTGAATTTTTTTAAGCATCTTCCTCTCGCCTTCAGCTACAACATATTAACATTTTAGCCAATTCCAATGGTCCGATCATCTGTAATGTTTTTTTTAGTGTTTGTATTTTATTAGGATTCAAATTCTTTTTGGTATATAAAGATAAAGTGACGAGTTTAGGACTTTTAAAACACATTTTAGCCTTCTCAAAAATAAGTAGCCTCCCATAATTTCATTCTCTTTCATCTACAAAACCTAAATTCCATTTAACACAACTTTTAACCCAAGTTTTAAAGATCTAAATCAAGTTTTCTCAAGATTGTTCAAGAACGAGTCTTTCTCCATTTTTCTAGAGGAATGCAACCATCTGATTTTCAACTGCCTTTTCTTCAAGCATGAATACTTCTATTCTCTCTCTTTAGTATTATGCAGTTTAAATGTCGCATAAACCTTAATTTCTAAGTTTTTCTTAAAGTAAATTAGCAACCTTAAGTAGGGAAAGTGAAAACTAATTTAGGACTGCTTTTTTTAAAAATCTTAATCTGAATTAATACGTATAACCCTTGTCAACTTAGAGTTGAGGTTTGGTTTGGGGTAATATGGGTATAGGGTTGGATGTAGAAATCATAGTAATTTGATTTAAATGAAAAATAGATTTATACAACCACATAAAATTATGTAGATATGATTAGAGGGAAATTATTATTGTGTGCTCCGTAAACTCGTGTGATGTAAATCTATATTTGTTGAATAACATAAATTATGTTAATTATGACGATGGATTGAACAATGTAAATTTAAGAAAATTGTGATCATATGAATAAATTGAATACTTGCTGATAAATTGGATTGTGCGACTTATTGTGTTAATTATAATTATCATTGCGGGGACGACGGGATTTGGGGTAGTATGCTCTCACCTTAATTTTAGGAGTACTTGCTAGGTATGGGCCTAGTGGGTATGCCTTAGTTATGGTTAATACTTTCTAGGAATGGGACTAGTTAGTATAGATTTTTACATATGGGATATTTCGAGATGGGGTTGATTTTGGTGTCGTTTCGTTGATTTGGATAGTCTAGGCGAGAGACTAGGAAGAAATAATTTATAGAAATTCATCCTACAAAATAGAATCGGACGCATTGTGTTTTGGAGACCTATAGGTATGGGACTAGGGGTAGGTTTGAGGATTATGCTCTATAATAGGGTGAGGTTAAATTAAAATAATGAGAAGATGAGATGACAAGAAAATAAAAAATTGAGAATTAATACCTAAGATAATAAATGGATATTAAAATGAATTTGCGGCAAGAGTACGCTCAGGGCTGATATTTAAATGGACCGAATGGCTATAGTGACGTGGGTGTGGGTTGGCATCACGAGTATGTACGAGCTGACAGTTAAATGGGCCAACTATCTATAGTGACATGTCGTGCGTAGAACCTCACGAGTATGTGAAGAACTGACAGAATACGGGTTGACTGGCTATAGTGAGGGGAATGGGTGTGATGTGTAGAATTTTGAGCGTGCCAAGAGTGTGTGAAGGGCCGATAAGGGGTCGACTATCCATATTGGTATCGCATGAATTAAATCAATTAATTAATTAAAATGAGTAAGGATAAGAATGAAATTGTAAATAATAATATTATTGCAATATTTGGGCTTACACTTTAGGGTGCATTAGTTGTATGGTAGTTAGTGGTAGTTTATGTTTATTCGTACGATTTTTACTTATCTCGTTAAAATAAAATATTCTATTGTGGTATTTACTATGTATAATGTTACGATCTGGGTTCACGGACCCTAATTGGGAAGAGTAGCTTGCATTCATGCGGTGGGCTCTGACCCATTGGGTTGATTGACATTTCAAGTTTGGCGCTGGAGTAGCTGCAAGGGAGATTGGAGATATTTTGAAGGTGCAGCTGGAGTTTATTTTATATGCTTAGTAGTTTAGAATTATTTTCTATTCCGTCGCATTTATTATAAGACTTTTATTTATGGACTTGGTGAGCCAGTCGGTTCCACATTGTTTACGATTTATTTGATATTTATAGTTAGATAATTTTATTCGAATTTATATATTCATTGGATATTGGATTTATATGGAGATTAGCATGGTGATGGATTTTATTATTGCTTGAATGGTTATTCTTATTTGGATCGATTTAATTATTATCTTGTGGAAGGAATTTTTATATGTCTCATAAATCTGTCACATGCTAGGAATGATAACTTATTTAGTGACACCCGAAGAAGTTTGGCTGTGGCGACGGTCCACCTCGCTTGCCAAAATGCGCGGGGTGCTACATTGGGTACTTAATTTTGACTATTTTGACATATTCTAGATCAACCATGCACTCAAAATCATCATCAGAGTCACCCATCATTAATTTACCATCTGATTCCCAATACGACCCCACACACGCATTCCGAATATGATATTATCAACCCGTTGATTTTACTCACTCACGTCGTACTATAAAATAATGAAATTTCATTTACTTATCACACAAGTAAATATAATAACACATAAATATTACACGACACCAAATCCTACGAATGGTCACCCCCAGGGGGTCACGGCCCAAAGCCGTGACCACGTAAAATTTGGCGTGACTATATCCATGACCCAGTGTTGACATGGATGCTCATGGAAGTGGTCACGGACCAAATTCTTGACCAGTATGGGTTAAGGACGTAGGCCGTGACCAGATCATGACCATCATGGCGCAAAAATCGCACCAAAGCCTCCTCCAAGTTTGTTCACGGTAGGGTCACGAACAAGGGTCGTGATCAAGGCCACCATGCACACCTACTAGGTTACGAATTTGGGTCATGACAATCTCATTTTGTCCACACGTGTGGGTCACGGATAAGGGTCGTGACCACACGGTTGCCTACGGTGATGTGGAAAAAATAAAACGGTCATGGTAATGGGTCATGGATCTAGATCGTGACCTATGTCCTCATACTATAAATAATTTGCCTCCATTTCATTTTTTCCCGCATCAATCTCTCTCTCTCTCTCTCTTTCTCCGTGCGATGTCAGAGATTTTCATTCTATCTATCTCAAACCCTAATTTTAGCCCAAGTCTCTCTCTCAATATCAAAGGTAAATCATATTTTTTGCATTTCTTATTTAAACCCTAATGTATATGTGTGTGTATGTGTGTGAATATGTGTGTATTTATGTGTACGTGTGTATATATGAGTGAATGTATGTGTATTTTAATGTATGTGTGTATATGTGTATGTATGTGTGTGTACGTGGGTATATGTGTGTGTATGTATGTGTATATGTTTGTATATGTGTGTGTATATGTGCGTATGTGTGTATAGTATTTTTTTAAGAAAAGAGGATGTTCTATAATTTCATATTTTGATTGGGTATTGTTAACATTGATTAGGAATTCTTATTTAGAGTTTGAAATTAATTGCGTTATTTAAGGGTATTGTCATTATTAGTATTGACTGAATGTGGTTACTTAGGTATTAAAAGAAATTGCATTATTTAAGGGTTGTGTCATTTAGGGCTTGAAATGTATTTAAAGTTTGGAATTAATTGAGTATTATTAATATTGACTGAATGTGGTTACTTAGGAATTAAAATAAATTGCATTATTTATGGGTATTGTCATTTAGGGATTGGTATTTATTTATAGTTTGAAATTAATTGAGTATTTAGGGTTCTGCACCCACTGACTCGAAATACTTTCTATTCTCAAAACCTTAATGAAACTAATATACCCTTATACCATAACCTTAGGACTCATATTCATGACCTCGTATATTTTTCTCAAGAAAAATGAGGCACGGTGATAATCACTGGAAACAACAGTTGGAGAAGTTGCAATTGGACCGCACACGTAACTCATTTATTAGTGAACGTCATATAGAGGTTACTCCTATTTATAGGTATGGAAATAAAAAGATTGAACAATTTAACTACCTTATAAATCGTGGAGTTAATCTCCAGCGAGATTACCTATTTGATCGTATTCTATTTTCCCTACCAGAAATTTCGATTACGTTATAAAAAATATATTTCACACACATAATCCTCACGTAGCCCTAATCTTGGTTGCATTATTGGAGAAAGCGGATAAATAACCCACCCGTTGTGGATATAATTACATAGAGAGAGCATTGGCATAGACTGTTATGTCTCTCACCATATGAACGCAAAACTGAATCTTGCCAGCAAGTTGAAAAGGATGGGATTCCGAGTTCATGTCACGAATATCTACATATCAATCATAGATACCCCTCCTCCTAGTTGGCCACGTGCAAAAAATTCATAGGTTCTTAAAAACTAATACCAAATGGATTTAGATCAGACACATTGAACATATTGGAAAGTCTTACCTTGAAAAGATGTGTATATATATATATATATGTATATATATTCATAAGCTTGATTAATTAATTACAATTATTTAGTCACTTATGGTTTTTCTTTTTTGTAGATAATGTCGGGAGGACACCGCAAAAAGATTCACCATCTCGTGCACAATCCAAATTCTCAACACTAATGGGTGAGCAATACACAACTCCACCAATGGCTCCCTCCTCACCAAGTCCAACTGGAGCTCCTTCGACTCCCTCATCCAGCACCCCCGTTTCTCCATCGCCCACATCCAACGTTGTCGACGCCTCCCACTCAATCCAAAAATAGCCCATTAGGTTCTCCATTCTCAGGACTAACCCGACGGGTGGTAGGAATGACATGTTGAACTTTAAATCCTGATGTTTGGCATTGGGAAAAATGAACATGGGAGTTTGTGGACAAGACAACTGGAACCTGGTTGATCAAGCTGCCAAATATGACATATACGATCAACTCTGCAAGTATTTCTCATTTGCTGATCATTACAAGAATAAGGTTCTATCTCGAGTTGCTAAATCATTTAGGACATGCAGGAGAAACCTTCAAAAAAAGCATTTCTCGAAGGACGTAGAGAGCTTGAATATCTTGTCTTTGAAAGAGATAATTCCTCCTAATCTTGAAATTTCGGTGGAGCGGTGGAATAAGTTTTTGGAGAATGAGGCAACGAAGAAAAATTTGGACCAAAAGGAATAAAAAAAAATAGGGCATAAAAAATTGATATCCACAGGCTAGGATCCAAATCATATGAGGATTTAAAGAATGAATGGGTGATAGGACAAAGGATGGTCCAGATGTGGGTAAAAAAATAAATTAGTTCAACTTATTCGTTCATGCTCGACGGGACAAATATAATAAATTCCCGTCGCATAGGGCTGAGATGCTAGAATCAATAGAGGGCATCAGCAGTCAGTCAGATTCGAACCCTAATTATGACTTTGGCCTTGAAAATGATGCCCTGGACTGAACCTTTAGAAAGGAAAAAAAGGGGGAGGACGAGAGGTTTTGGCTCACATATGCCAAAAATAGAGTTTCAACAGACTGCACCTCTCGTGGATGAGTTTTTTTTTATCAAGGATCGTTTCTCATCCAATGATGAACGATAGTTAAAGACCGATGGGGATGTCCAGGATATCTAAAATAACCTGAGAATGTTGACGAATCAAATTGGACAACTTCTGTCCCTTTTCCAAAATTATGGGGTCCCAATGCTGCCTCCTCAAGGTTACCCTTACCCTCCTCCTCAAGATTTTCCCTATCCTCCCCCTTCAAGTTACCTTCCCAAATGTCGTCTCATCCAACATTCCCCTCCCAAATGTTGCCTCATCCAACAATCCCCTCCTAAATACCGACTCCTTTAATATTCCCGTTCCCCGTGCCTCCTCCTGTCATGGAACTTGGATCATCATCAACAACTCACTGTGACTATGGCGAAAAGTACTATTTCAAATATCTGAGAAATAAGAAGGTTGTTGGGGTGTGCACACTCATCTCTAGGGTTGTCGAAACTCGAGTACAGAAGCGACCTTTGGAGACGGGTGAGGCTCAAATACTGGTCGATGAAATATAAAACGGTTGCGGAGATGTACCTATGCACATTGACAACGGGGAAGGGATAGAATTGAGGAATTATGCAGACTCTTTTATTGCTTGGCCAATTTATCTGCTAAAAAAGACCAAATAATATTTTCTTTTATTTCAGTTGTAAGAATATTGGTTTTGTTTTAGTTTAATAATATTGGTTTTGTTTTAGTTTTAATAATATTTTTTATTGCTTTAGTTGTAAGAATATTATTTTTGTTTTAGTTGTAATAATACTTTTTTACCTATTGCCATAGGACTGAAATTTGAAGATTATTACATGGATTTCCCACTATACAAAGAGTGGATGGGAGAGACTAATCAAATTTTAAACAATCATGTAAATAGCGTTTAATAATTTGGTAAATACGCCTTTAAAAATCTTAAAAGTGACAAGATTACGTGTCCGTGCACCCGTTGTATGTATGAAAAATATAAGTCGTTGGAATACTATTAGTTGCATTTAATAAAGTGGAGAATCTGTCAAGACTATAAAATATGGACATACCATGGTGAAAAAAATATACCTTATGTTTCGAAAGAATTACCAGAACCCGATCGCGTAACGGAACCCCAACGAGTGAAAGTGGTACATGATTCACCAACACATTGTTCATTGACCGACTTAATTGATTATGCTTACGGACTCCACAATCGTCAAAACCACTAACCTATGGATACGGATAATGAACATTATGGCCAACTAAAGGAAAATTTTGATGTTGAACTTTCAGGAAATCAGGAATACGTACGGTTGAAAGCCGATGCGGCTAGACCGTTGTATAAAGATTGCGATGAAGATCACTCGGTATTATATGCAATGATTGGTTTGCATAATTTGAAGAGTCAATTTGTTTGTCTTGGAACAGCGTAACTAAAATTCTTAGGTAGGTTAAAGATATTCTCCCAAAAGAGAACACATTACCAGACAATTATCCTACCATGAAGAAGAGCTTGAAGGGTTTGGATTTAAAATACAAATCTATTCATGAATGCAAATATGATTGCATATTGTACCTCAATGAGCACGAAGAGAAGGATGAATGTCCCGTATGCAGTTAGCCTAGATATGTGGTTTGTGAGAATGGAAAGGACAAAACTGTAAAAAATCGCAAGTCCCACAAAAGGTTTTGAAATATTTTTCGCTTGGGCTATGGTTAAAATGGTTTTTTACTGTACCGTGGAGAGCGAAGGCCGTGATATGGAACGCTCGATGCGAGGTGAGTGGGAATCTGATGCGTTATCCAGTTGATTCACCCATTTTCCAAATTTCAAACACAACACCATGAATTTGCAAAGGAACCATGCAACGTTCGTCCTGCAATCTCAACCAATGTGTTTAACCCTTTCAGTAATTTAAGTACTAGTCAGAGTTATTAGCCAGTTCTCTTGGCGCCTTTAAGTCTCCCTCTGACACTATGCATGAGAAAGGAGTTCACACTATTGTCTTTGTTGATACCCGGACCAAAGGCTCCCAATGATGATATTGATATATTCTTATCACCATTAATCGAAGACCTTAAAGAGTTGTGGGATAAAGGCGTGATGGCGTTCGACTCTTATAATGGTGAAAATTTCACACTTAAAGCAATAGTGATGTGGGCGATCCACGACCTTCCAGCTTATGGGACATTATCCGATTGTAATATTCATCGTTATTGTGGATGTACCATATGTGGGGAGGAAAATGAAGCCTATTGGCTAAACATAGTAGTAATATGATTTACACGGGTCATCGTAGATTTCTGCTGACCAGTCACCCTTTTAGGAATGACAATTCTAACTATTTGCCTATCGTTCATGAGCACAAAACCCCACCTGCCCGATTTCTGGGCAGCAGATCGAGGAGAAGGTGACGACTTCAACTGCGGGTAATATGTACATAGGCGAACACACCTAGTTTGTAAACCTGAAGCATAAAGCTAGGGGGTCCGAACGACCCTAGTAAAGTGAAGTCGTGGTCCAGGCGATCAATATTTTTTTATTTTCTGCATTGGAAAGATCATCGTGTAAGGCATGTAATTGATGGGATGCACATAGAGAAAATTATTGCAGAACATCTGATAGGAACATATCTGGGTGGATCTCAATCCAAAGATGGAGAGCGAGCCCGCCTAGATCTAGAGGGGATGAAAATTAAGAAGAAACTGTGGTTAAAAAATAATCCTACAAGAGGAAGAATCGCTACCCCCCGGGAAGCTTTCACTTTGACTACTAGTGAGAAGAAGATCCTCTTAGACATGTTGTTCAACTTGAAGATTCCAACTAGTTACTTTGGTAATTTATGTAGGGCAGTAAGCTACTAAGCAAATGACTTGAAACAGTGCAAGACTCACTGGTTGCACGTAATCATCCAATTAATCCCTATGTTATTTCGGCATTACGTTTCTAAACACAAAGATCTCCGTTGGGAAATTATGAAAATTCGTTTGTGTTTTAACCTACTTTGTGCAAAAGTGGTAAACATTATGCACATTAAAGTTGTGAAATCAACTTTAGCCATGGCAGTTTGTGTATTAGAGAAATTGTTTTCTCCGTCATTCTTTGATATCAGCATCCACCTGCTTGTGCATTTCTATGATGAATCTTTGTTATGTGGTCACGTTAGGTATCATTGGGTGTATCCTTTTGAGCATTTAATGAAAACCTTCAAAGATTACGTAAAGAATACATGGTATATTGGAGGGTCAATTACTGAAGAACATATAATGGTGGAGTTATCACTATACACTAGGGAACATATTTCAGAACATGAGGTGAGGGAGTTCGATCCTCATGGAGAATGAGTGATCGAGGAACCTAACGAGTTTGAGGATGTATTATCTTTTGGGAACCCTAAAGAGATGAAACTCACAAATCTATAATACGAGCAAGAAATTCATTATGTCTTCGAATCTCAAGATGAAGTTGAAGACTGGAGAGAGTGAGTATCAACTGAATTCTTCTTATTTAATTATATGTTTTTTATATTTTATTATATAAAGTCTACAATTTATCGGTAGGAATTAGGAGAACAAAATTTCCCAAAATTAACGGAGAAATTGCACAACAGCTGATTTTAGGGCATGGGTATTAAAAGAGGTAAATTTCACATCTTATGTGTGCGATTATATATTCGTGTGTGATAAAAACATGCTCTAATACAAATTCATTAATAAATGGGTGATGTCTCTTCCAGTCTTGCATGCCTAGCAAAAGGCCCTAATTTTCGTGCGAAAGAGTTTAAGAAATTATGCACCAAAGGTTTTGATTTCATCTCATATCCATAGAAGGAAAAACTTTTAACGCAAAATAGTGTAATATCAAATTTTGCGTTGACCACAAGTATCCCTAGAAACATCGATAAAAATCCAAAGAATACGGTCCTAACCTATTATGGGATAATCCAAAAAATCCTAGATCTTTAATTACTTAAATTTCACATAAATCGTATTCTATTTTAATTGGGTAAACGTGGAGGATACAACGAATGCTTGAAGAGTTGATCGTGACTCCAAACTTATTGGGGTAGACTTATCAAAGCTGAACAGTAAAGATTACATAGTCGACGAGCCTTTTATTTTTGCCTTTCTGAATGTAAAGAAGGTAATCTACTCGAAGTGCACAAACAATGGAAATTGGTCTATTGTTGTGCATACACCAAAGGGTATGACTACTGAAGTGGATGCATTAAAGGCTCCAAAAGAGTTCCAGTCAGCTCTTGATGACAACCCTAATGAAGGATCTTTTAGTTGATTTAGAGGAAGATTGAGTATGAAAATATTATGTTATCATTTTCAATCTTATTTGTATCATATTATGATATTGACATTATATTAACACTTTACTTTGATGTATGAATTTTTAGTTACTTTTACGAATGTAATTTTTTCCGAAATCTCTCTCTCAATCTCAAAGGTAAACCTTATTTTTTGTATTTCTGATTTAAACCCTAATGTATATGTGTGTATACGTGTGTGAATATGTGTGTATTTATGTGTATGTGTGTATATGTGTGTAAATGTGTGTGTATTTTTGTGTACATGTGTGTATGTTTCTGTACGTGTGTATATGTGTGTATGTGTGTGAATATGTGTGTATATGTGCGTGTATGTGTGCATGTGTGTGAATGTGTCTGTATTTCTGTGTACGTGTGTATATGAATGTTTAGTTACTTTTACGAATGTTTAATATGATTTATATAAGTTAAATTTCGATAATATGTTTTGTTCAGTCGAACGTTAGTTACTTTCACAAGACGTTCGATTTGAGAATGGATTCGTTTAAGTTTTTGATTGGATCAAATTGACCCAACTCAATTTCCCCGTGTTCCTGTACATATACATTTGGTGATTAGATTCATTGATGCAATGTTCATAAAATGAAATTAAATTAGCTCGATTTTATGAAGATTGTATTAAAGAAACTAATCACAAATGTACATGTAAAAGAATACATTGGGGGCTCCAGGATCAATTTGGTCTAATCACACATTCAGAAGACTCTATTTAATGGCCTTTTTGGATCACAGGAATCATTTACTCTTTTCCTTAACTGAAGTAGTAATTTAATTGATATGCATTATCTTTTAAATCTTTTAGATGATAGAAGGAGTATGGAATAATTATTGGTTTTGTTTGATTTGGTTGTTGGATATTGGTTGTTGGCTTGTTGTTGGATAGTATGTTAGAAGGAGTACTGGATACGTATTGGTTTGGTTTGGTTTGGCTGTTGAATAATTATTAGTTGTTGGCTTGTTGTTGGACAGTATGTTTGAAGGAGCACGGGATAATTATTTGTTTGGTTTGGTTTGGTTGTTGGATAATTATTGGTTGTTGGCTTGTTGTTGGATAGTATGTTAGAAGGAGTACGGGATAAGTATTAGTTGTTGGTTTATTATTGATTTTTAGTTGTTGGCATCATACAAGCTGTTGGCTCCTCTCACGCGGCCATTTGGGGGTGTTTTGGTTTTTCGACCTCTAACGGCATGTTTTTAATCTTAAGTATATATATTTTTAAATTATTGTCATATTCTCAAACTGGGGGTCCCATGACCACGCGGTTAGATCCTGCGAGTTACATTGGTCCCATGCGAGGTGTTTGCGCCTCTCACGGGGCCGTTTGGGGGTGTTTTGATTTTTCTTCCACTAATAGCATGTTTTTAAGCTTAAGTCTAGATATTTTCAAATTATTGTCATATTCTCCAACCGGGGGTCCCGTGACCATGCGATCAGTTCTTGTGAGTTACTTTTGTCCCGTGCGAGGTGTTCACGCCTCTCTCACAGGATCGTTTGGGGGTGTTTTTGTTTTCCTCCCTCTAACGGCAAGTTTTTATGCCTAAGTCTATATGTTTTCAAATTACCATCATATTCTCAAACCGTGGGTCCCGTGATGACGCGATCAATTCCTGCGAGTTAAATTGGTCTTGTGCGAAGTGTTTGTGCCTCTCACGGGATCATTTTTTGGTTGTTTTACATAAAGATATTTGATTGCGATTTTGGACTCACTTCAGGTGGAATACTCCCATATAGACCTCACTTTTTAACGCCTTATAGGGGCAATAATATAAAATTGCAACTGATATAGCTTGTAATTGAATAAGAGAACACTACTGCCCAAGTCGCGAAAATCTTTGTGACTCGAACTTTGATTCCTTCACACAACAGTCACTTTCTCGCTCAAATTAAGTCTTCACTTTACAATGGAAATTCCCACCAATAATATGGCATCTGAGAAGGAGAGCGTGGAATCAAACTAGTTGCTTAGCAAGCATTACTTCCCCTCACTCTCCTCAATAATATTGAACTCCACCATCTAAAATCAGTAATGGGAACACTTGCTATAATTGTAAAAAGCCAGGGCACTGCTCCAAAGACTGTCTAGACAAAACTCCAAAGAAACCAGCGGTAACTCATAGGAACCAATCGCATGGTCACGGGACCCCCGGTTCGAGAGCACGGTCTAATTTTTAGAATATCTACACTTAGGCTTGAAAATATGTCGTTAGAGGGAGCAATCCCAAAACACCCCCCTAAAAAAAAGGCCCCGTGAGAGCGCCAACACCTCACACGGGATCAATGTATCCCGAAGGAACTGACCGCGTGGTCACGGGGCCCCCTGTTCTAGAGAACAGACCAATTTTTAGAATATCTACATTTAGGCTTGAAAATATGTCGTTAGAGGGCGAAACCCCAAAACACCACCAGCTCCCCCCGCCCTCCCCGAATGGGCTCGTGAGCAGCTCTAACATCTCGCACGGTACCAATGTATCTCTTAGGAACCAATCGAGTGGTCACGGGACCCCCGGTTTGAGAGAACGGCCCAATTTTTAGAATATCTACACTTAGGCTTGAAAAGATGTCGTTAGAGGGTGAAACTCCAAAACACCTCCCCCCCCCCCCCTAAATAGCCCCGTCAGGGGGGCCAACACCTCGCACGGGACTAATGTAACTCGTAGGAACCGATCACGTGGTCACGAGATCCCCGATTTGAGAGCACTACCCAATTTTCAAAATATCTACACTTAGGCTTGAAAACATGCCGTTAGAGGGCGAAACCCCAAAACACCCCCCAAGCGGCCCCGTGAGCGGTGCCAACACCTCTCATGGGAACAATGTTACTCATAAGAACCGACTGTGTGGTCACGGAGACCCCAGTTTTGAGAGCCCTGTAAAACATACATGTGATACTGATTAAACCAAATTCGTAAATTTCCAAGTTAACTTTATTTAATCGATGTCAAATATAAAACCAAATTAATTCATCCTCTAAACATATAACTACATGTGCGTGTGTGTGTGTTAAACCATCACAAATAAAATTTCTAACTCACAAATTTCAAGAAAAAATCCTTTCGGGAAAAGCTCTATTTCACTATAAAATAGTAAATCGCAACTTACAAAGATTATAATGAAATCTGCACTGATCATTCTTCGGAACGATCACATAGGCACATAGCCTAGAGTAAGCAATGGAACAACTGCAACTATCCACATGACCACGCAGTCCAATCAGCCAAGAACACCCTTGAGTACTCCCAATCGATACGCAATCGCCAGTCATAGATTTACCCTATCTACAAGAGAAAAAACTTCACCAAAGTTGTATTTTGGGTTCCAAAACAATTCCCATAAAGATCGGGAAGTTTTGTGAACTGAAAACAAAACTAAAACTCTCAAAAGTGAGAAGACAAGTGTTTCTGCCAAAGCGATTATCGTAGAACGAAATTCTCAGGTCTTTTGAAGAAAAAGAAGTTGTTTAACACACTATTTATAAAAACATTAAGGCAGCGCATCTCTCAAACAAAAAGTCCATCTCGCTCAAACGATAACATGTGTCGCTCGAGCGAGCTTCACGCAACATAAGGTTGTTGCTCGAACGAAGAACCTAAGTCACTCGAAAGAGATTTAAAAAAAACAAAATTTTATTTAGCCAAAAAATACTCCGCTTCAAAACTTTAAAATATACTTTTGACGAAAAACTCTACTCTAACACTTAGAAAATATTTTGGAAAACTTATCCCAACACTCTAAGTGAATCGTTAAGGCATTAAAATAGAACCTTACCAAACTTAATCTCGGGGAGGCTTGGATGTCAAAGAACATATATATTCGGATCCCTCTTCACGCATGATTAAACTTGAATAAGTCTTCGATGGTTGTAGAGGTATACGACATACTCTAATGTAAATAGGACAATAAAATATGTCCTTACAAACCCCCCTATGTTTATGCTGGTACAAATTAAAAACATCTGAATTATCAAATCAAAATCCTATACAAATATAATACCCTCCCATGAATCCAAAACTGAAAAGGTACTAAAAAGGTAAGTATCAAAACTTTTCTTCTAAAATCTTTAACTTCAAATCTTCAAATCTTCAAATCTTTAAGCTATTCTCATCAGGGTGTGCACCATATGATCTTCAACCTTTTTCGTGCACTCATCATTTTTTTAAAATTAAACAAATTCCTCATGGGCAACAGTTCTTACATGCACTACTTTCATTATCAAGTTCTATTACATATGGTTCATTTTAAAGACAGAATTGAAATGACAACACTCCGATCAATATGTTATATACAAGTACAATAATCAAACAAATTCATGCAAGTGTGCATTAAAGGTAATTATGAGTCAAACATGTAGGTAGTAATCACAAATTACATCTTAATGACTCCACACATTATAAAGCACAAAAATAAAATGATGACACATATCAAAACACTATCAAATAGTCACATGGATATGGAATGAAATTATGACTTGGTCATCCTAAATGTCCATTCATTTACGGTGTAAAACAAAATAAAAAAATCTTTTTTGTCTTTTTCCAAAAATTTTATCAAAATAAAATATTTTTGGCTTTTTCAATTTTTTTCTCAAAAAAAATATAAATCTTTTTTGTACTTTTCAAAAAAAAATCAAAAATAAAAAACTAATACAAAAATGACACAAGCCACAATACTAATAAGAATATATCATGAAGCACAACTAGCATATGACAAACAAACCATGCAAGCAACTATCCATAAGAAATAGCATGAGACACGTCATATGCAAGCATGTGAGAATCAACCAACGAAGCATTTAGCATCTCCAAAATAGATTTCCTAACCCAAACAGGTGAGCAATGACGCATGGGGGTTAGGGGAACCAATGGAACACTAGACCTCAACTTCCTAGGACTTCTTCTAAGATCGAAACAAAAACACCTAAGGTGACTATTCCTACCACAATGTAAATATGTATAAATGGGTGGACCGACACCTATGGGTTGACCTTTTCTAACGTCCTTTGGATTGGTTGACCCTATAAAACAAATATTGGTCTTGGCTTTAATACTCGAAACATGAGAACACTATGAGCCACAACCATTGCTACATAAACTACTCGAGTCTATCAAATTATTTTTCATCTATAAAATTTTTTACTCAAGCAAAGAATTAGACTCTTCCAATTTTAGGGACTCCTTCTCTAAATTTTCAATTATTCCTAGAAGGTTATCACATTCTCCCTTAAAATACGCAGACTTATCCCTAAGATTCTCCTTACTTTCCACAAACTCATCGATTAAAATATTTTTATCCTCTTTGGCATAAACACAAATCCTAGAGTTTTTAAAGTCCTCCAATTCTTTTTCTAAAAATAGGACTCTATCATCACTCGCCTTTTTGGACAATTTTAAAGCATTAAAGTCATGGTCCAAGGAAACAAATTTCTTACGATAAAAATCTCTTTTATTTTGAACCGTTTGCAAAAGACATATAGCGGATTTAAAATGACAATTTTCTTTTTCCAAAAAATTAATTATTTTCCCAAACGTCAAATTCGAACTTTTTAAATCATCAAAACTCTGACTCGTGCCATTAAAGGGGGGCATCCGATTACATAAGTGCTCCATCGAAAAAATTGCGAAATTGTTTAAAAAACAATATCACAAACTTTTGTGGAAAATGGATCAAACGCAATAACTTAGCGCAACAGGGTCTGATACTAATTTGTAAAACGTACGTGTGATACTAATTCAACCGAATTTGCAAATTTTCATGCTAACCTTATTTAATTGGTGTCAAATATCAAACCAAATAAAATCATCCCCTAAACATACAACTACGTCCGTGTGTGTATGCGCGTGTGTGTCTCAAACCATCACAAATAAAGTTGCTAACTCACAGATTTCGGGAAAAACCTTTATTTCATTATAAAATAACAAATCGCAACTTACAAAGATTACAATGAAATATGCAATGATCATTCCTTGGAACGATCACATATGCGTGCAACCAAGAGTCAGCAATGGAACAATCGCAGCAGTCCACACAAACACATAGTCCAATCATCCAGAAACACCCTCGAGTACTCCCAATCGATAAGCAGTCGTCACCCGTAGATTTACCCTCTCTATAAGAGAAAAACTTCACCAAAGTAGTACTTTGGATTCCAAAATATTTCACGTAAAGATCGGGACATTTTGTGAATTGAAAATAAAACTAAAACTCTCAAAAATGAGAAGACAAACATTTCTTCCAAAGAAGTTTTCATAGAACAAAATTCTCAGGTCTTTTGAAGAAAAATGAAGTTGTTTAATACGCTATTTAAAAAAATATTAAGGAGACGCGTCGCTCAAACGAGAAGTCCATCTCGCTCGAACGATGACACGCGTCGCTCGAACGAGCTTCGCGCGACATAAGGCTGTGGCTCGAATGAGATTTTAAAAAAAAATATTTAGCGAGAAAATACTACTCCTCAAAACTTTATAAAATATTTTTGAGGAAAAACTCCGCTCCAACACTTAAAAAATATTTTGGAAAACTTATACGAACACTCTAAGTGAACCGTTAAGGTATTAAAACACAACCCGGCCCAATTGGTAACGTTGTGTTTTAATACCTTAGGCTTGAAAGAGTCCTATTTACAAGCCCATCCCAATTTTTAGAATATATACACTTAGGCTTGAAAACATGTCGTTAGAGGGCGAAACCTTGAAACACCTCTCAAATGGCCCTGTGAGCAGCGTCAACACCTCGCACGGGACCAATTTAACTCGTAAGAACCGATCACATGGTCACGGGACCCCCCGTTTAAGAGCACTGACCAATTTTTAGATTATCTACACTTACGCTTGAAAATATGTTGTTAGAGGGCGAAAACCCGACCCCCCCCCCAAACTACACCGTGAGCGGACCGGACCAATGTAACTCATAGGAATCGATCGCATGGTCACGGGACCCCCAATTTGAGAGCACGGCATAATTTTTAAAATATCTTGAAAATATGTCGTTAAAGGGCGAAACCCAAAAACATCCCCCAAAAGATCCCATGAGGGGGGCTAACACCTCGCAGGGACTAATGTAACTCATAAGAATCGACCGCGTGGTCATGGGACCCCCGATTCGAGAGCATGGCCCAATTTTCAGAATATCTACACTTAGGCTTGAAAACATGTCATTAGAGAGCGAAACCCTGAAACACCCCCCCAAACGGTCCCGTGAATGACGTCAGCATCTCGCACGGGACCAATGTACCTCGTAGGAACCGACTGCGTGGTCACGGGACCCCCGATTTGAGAGCACGGACCAATTTTTAGAATATTTACACTTAGGCTTTAAAACATGTCATTAGAGGGCGAAACCCTAAAACACACCCCCCAAACGACCACGTGATAGGTGCCAACACCTCGCAAGAGACCAATGTAACTCATAGGAATGGACCACGTGGTCATGGGACCCTCGGTTTGAGAGCACGGCCCAATTTTCATAATGTCTACACTTAGGCTTGAAAACATGCCATTAGAGGGCAAAACCTCGAAACACCTCCCAAACAGCCCCGTGAGCAGTGCCAACACCTTGCACGGGACCAATGTAACTCCTAGGAACCGACCGTGTGATTATGGGACCCCCTATTCAAGAGCATGGCCCAATTTTTAGAATATCTACACTTAGTCTTGAAAACATACCGTTAGAGGGAAAAACCTCGAAACACTCCCCAAACGGCCCCGAGAGCGGTGCCAACACCTCGTACGGGACCAATGTAACTCGAAAAAATTGACCACGTGGTAACAGGACCCCCGGTTCGAGAGCACGGTGATCATTTGAGAATATCATCGTGCTCTTAAATCGGGGGTCCTGTGACCACACTGTCTTTTATAATTTATTGTTTAGAATTATGGCCGTACAGGGTTTACATTACACTGGTTTTAAAATATCCAGAAAATAGAGGAAATTTTGCATAATTTTTTTAATATAGTTAAAAATGGTCACGGATCTAAGCCATGACCGTAGTCGTGACCATTTTCATATTACGAAGGTTGAGTCACGTACTTGAGCCATGACCATTCTCATATATTAAACGATCCGTCACGGATATGAGCCATGACCAGAACCGTGACAATTCTCATATATTAAAGGATGGGTCACAAACATGAGCTGTGACCAGAGTCGTGACCATTATCATATATTAAAGGATGGGTCACGCCCAATGGCCATGACCAGATGTATGTATGGGTATCGGCTGAAGTTCGCGATCATCTGTCGTGACCCCCTAGGTTTGTGACCCTTCGTTTGGTCAGGGATTTAGGTTGTGACCCACAAAAATGGTCACGATTAGGGGTGGCAATTCTTGTGCATCGTGTCGTGTTCGGGTCGTGTCATGTCGGGTTCGTGTCAAGTATTAGTCAACCCTAACCCGACCCATTTAACTAATCGTGTCAGATGAGCAAACACTAACCCGACCTATTTATTATCGTGTCGTGTTCGGGTTGACCCGCATAACCCATTAAGTAAAATATAAAATAATTTTTTTCTTCTCTCTTAACCAATCATACCAATCATAGGCCTACAATAACTTAAATTTAATTAATTTCAACTTCTTTCAACACATAAATAATTTATCATCCGATTCTCCATGAATTTTATAGAATGACTATCAAGATATATAAATTATCTAATATATTCTCCATAAAATACGAGTTAAGCGGGTCTATTCGTGTCATTTTCGAGTTATACGTGTTTGACACTAACTCAACCCGTTTATTATTCGTGTTGGCGGGTCGTGTCATATTCGGGTTCGTGTCAAGAAATCGTCAACCCTAACCCGCTAACTTCGTGTCGGGTTATCGTGTCGTGTCAAAAATTTCCACCCCTAGTCACGATCCTTGGTTGTGATCGAAAGTCCTCGTCAGGAACTTTGGCTGTGACCATTCGCCTAATATGGTGTAGTGTTAATCCATTCCTCGCTAATTAATATTTATTTAAATTCACTTTATTTTTTTTTATTTAATTAAATTACCACGACATATGTAGTTTAAGTATTCCAAAATATACAGGGTGTTACATACTTCCCACTTGCAGAGGAATTTCGTCCCCAAAATTTGGATATGTTTGGTAAAAACAAATTGGATATTTACCTGCACAACATCCGAACAAACCCAAAATCAAGCCATGATAATATTATGGTTCCTCAGCTATACACCCTCTAATGGAATCATCCAGCCTGAAGACTTACTCGCTATGACTCAAGATTAACAAAAAGTCTATTCAAACCATTTCATACTGATATATTCCTTCATTATTAAGGTCTCATCTTGATGGTGATATGCAAAATCATTTTTAAACTTCTAAGAATGCTCTAATAAGACGAGCATATACAATATTGGCTCTAGCGTCTTAATATTGGGGAAAAGGCCCCACTTCCCTATGTGTCAACTTCCCTTCTTGTTAAATCACAAAATTTCTTTAATGGTATATACCCGCAATATTTTCTAATCACTCACGCCATTCTTTAACTCTTCGGTTCGTGATGACGTAACTCTTACGACATTCCTGAACTTTACGAAAATAATTTCGATTAACTCGGTCGATGATGACGGACTCTATATCACGTCTGATTTAAAAAACTTGTTGTTTCCCCCGCATTTAACCAACCAGAGGGCAGATGACAAAATTTTTGCCAAAAAGCCTCAAAAGTTGCCTTGCCATGGTAAGTACTCCTCCCAATAACCTTACAACAAAGAATATGCATCTCTCATACTCTCCAACATTTTAGTCACCTCTCATATCTACCCCTCGATCTACGGTAATACATATTACTCCACTTACAACATTGCCCCCATCGGCTACTGATAACCCCTATCAAAGGTGGGATTCAAGGATCTCACCCTGATTAACAATAATGTTGGGCAACACCTTGTGCCGATTTATTCCATTTTCTTTAATGAAACGATGGACACACTGACCGATAGTGTAACTTATCCAATTAGTAATAACTATTTCCTCTCTGTTAACCCATTTCACCAACCGAGAGGGAATCTTGACTATTCCACAATATTGGTAATCCAATAATGAACTTAATCAGTCTGCTTATTCATTCTGGCACTAGAATCACCAATAATTCTGGTGGATCGCCTTGGACCAACCTCTTCACATCTAAGAGTGGTGTACCTGGAGGCAATTTCACTATGTCTCACTTCACACCGATTCAAAAACTCAGTATCACATGTCACGTCATATATATGAATCCCATTCATGGTATACTTTAAAATCGTGACCCATGCGTCTGCTCCTATAAGGACAATTTGTCCATCATTATGTATATGATATGTCATACGCCGTTACAAGAACGATAGTTGAAAAGATCACATCGTCATCAACAAAATCCGAAGATCAAAAGAAAGGAAGAATTCAGAAATTCAGACAGCCGGACCGGTCCGCCTAATATTAAAACGAACCGATCCGCCTAGACGGACCGATCCGCTGAGACCCGGACCGATCCGCCTTGCTCGTTTAAGACCAGTGAGCCCCGGACCGAATGCGAACCGAATCTGCCTAAAAATAAAAGAACCGGTCCGCCATCGGACCGATCCGCCTAAGGCCCAGATCGGTCCGCCCTGGATAACCACGAACAGATCGTGTGCAGATTTTTTGGGCAAATGAATTCTTATTTATACCACGATCGGGGAGTTGGTTTTAAAAAGACTTACACATGATTTTCTGAGTTCCATAACTCATAAGTCTTCATGGTATTTGAGTCCATTGATTCATACCCTTGATTCACACAAATTCCATACATTTGTGAGTCACTTTTGGTAACCCAAGAACACCATTGATGTTCAACCCTTTGTGAAGTGGAACGCTTCTTCCTCTTCATTGCAGCCCTACTGGAGAGGGATAGTTCCAGCCGCCAGCCCTACTGGAAAGGGTTTCTTCCAGCCGCGACTACAGAATCCGATACCCGAGGGTAATTCTTAGTCAAACTGTATTTCATTGTAATCCGATTGTAAACCGTCTTTTACAAATTATAGTGATATACAAATGGTTTTGCCCCTGTGGGGGATTTTTCCTTAACTTTGTGTGTTGAATATCTTGTGCATGATTTCATATTGTTTCAATCACACCTAGTTACATGCTTAGGGTTAATTTGGGTTAAAAATGGCAGTTATTGTATTATTTCTTAATTGAACGCAAGCGCCAACTCTTTCAGCTCCAAACTGTGCACTTTTTAGTCCACTTTGCCAAGTAAAATTGACATCCTATTTATGTGCAATCCGCCCTCAACACTTGACTGAGTAAGACTCTGATCCTCCCTTGTCAATATACATATTTTACCTATGTTTCCACAATCTTTCAACCCATATCGGGTGTGATATCTCTCCTTGTCATATATATATCTCCAAACTATCTTCTTCCTTAACCAAAATTTATTTCATCTTACTTTTCCACTTCTTCTTCTACTGCGCCACAGGCATATGGTTGAACATAATATTACATCTTCTCTCGTATCCCGTGTGTTTTTTAGAATCGAACTAATCAGGCCGCCCATACACATTATATCCCATGCATATCTGCACAAACATCATAGATGTAACATATTTATCTTAATTTCATCCCCGCATTCTCAGTGTGGTTATATCGTAAGGTTATACTCAGTTACCCTAATAATAAAAACTTAATTATTTTCAAGATTGTCCCACCTATCCACTAGTGGTGTAAAATTTTCCAAGTGCTTCCTACACAGAATTACCTGGCTCCACTGAACTTATATCGTATAATAGCTCTCAGCTCAAAGTGCTTTCTACACACGTATAATTTTCATCATTCAAAATCGATACCCAGGCATGCAACAAGGTCTACCAACCCCTGATGTTTATTAAGGTTCATATACAGAACGTCACACAATTAAAATACAACTAAGGAATTTCCCTAATGCCCTATCACTTGGCATTATCGGTTATCAAGATCCTTTGACCCAAAGAACATAACCAGGACACACAAAATCCTATCTCGATAGTAGGTTCTCTATGCACATGTCAGTCATATTTTATCGACCTTGTGAATCGCAAGGAAGAAAAAGTCACTCTTGGAGATGAGAGTATGTCTAGAATATTAGGATGAGACTACGTGGAGATACCCGATTTTCTTAAGTTAGACAATATGTTGTATGTTGAAGGGTTTGATAAGCATAATCCAATTTTTTTATTCTAACTTTGCGGTAAAGTTTGACCAGTCGATGAACTTTGTTACCAGGTATGAGGACTATTATAAATTATTACCATATCATTCGTAAGTCCTCTTTAGTGTGCAACAATGCCAAGGTATCCACCATAAACCTTTGACATCAACGATTAGGCCACATCAATGTTAGAGATCTTGAGAGATTAGTCAAGAAAGAGAAAGTTCATGGATTACCATATCTTAGAAAACCAACTTCCTCAGTTTGTGGTCCTTGACAACAAGGGAAACAAATCAAGATTCCCCATAGGAAGTCAAATACCATTATCACCTCCCTCATTTTAGAATTGATACACATGGATCTTATGGGTCCCGCGCATACAGAAAGTATTGGTGGTAATAAATATATCCTAGTAGTGGTTGATGACTTTTCGATATATCCTATCATTTAATTTCTTAGAGAAAAGTTTGATATTGTTGAGTTTCTCAAAACTAAGTGCCACATTTTACAGAATCAATGTGGTATTAATATTATTCGTATTTTTGGTGACACTGACACGAAATTTAAAGAAGTCAAAATTGATAGCTTTGTAATGAAATCAAAATCAAGCATGAGTTTTCGACCGTCCATACTCCTAAGCAAAATGAGATTGTTGAGATGAAGAATTGAACAATTTAAGAGACGGCTAAATCCATGCTTCTTGGTAGGAACGTGCCTAAACATATTTGGTTGAAGGAAGTTAATGTTACATGCCACATGGTGAATAGGGTGTATTTTCATCCACACACGCTTCACACTCCATGTGAGTTGTGGACAGGGAAGAAACCCAACCTATCGTGCTTTTAAATTCTTGTGAGTCCTTACCATATCCTTAGATATAGAGAGCACTTAGTAAGTTTGACTCTAGAAGCGATGAGGGAATATTTTAGGGTATTCACTATCTTGTAGAGCCTATAGGTCGTTTAACCTTAAAATATCTAAGGTCATGGAATCGATAAACATCACGATTAGATTTGATGTGCCGACTACATTTATTGATCCTGGCCTTGTGTGTGAGAACAATGCACCCCCGATGACGATCTCATTATTCCTCACACCACCATGGTGGACCCCACTCTTGATATAGAGGTTCCAACCTCCAGGGTAGAGAATGTGGTTATCTACTTTTGATGCACTTCCACAATAGAGCCCGAGATTGTGAAGGAAACACTCAAGGATGAGCAATGGATATATTCTATACAAGATGAGTTGCTCCAATTTTATAAGAACAATGTCTAGAAATTAATCCCCCGACCTATAATTGGTACGAAGTGGATGTAAAAGAATAAGATGGATAATAATGGTACCATTATTCACAATAAGTCTAGATCTATCACTCAAGTTTAGAGACGTATCAACGGTATAAATTTTGATGACACATTCGCTCGTGTTTCTAGGCTTAAATATGTTCGCTTACTAATCACCATAGCATAACACCTACGGTTTAAGTTATACGAAATGGATGTCAAGAATGCCTTAATTGATGGTATTCTTCAGGAGGAGGTTTATATGGAATAACTAAAGGGGTTTGAATACCCAAGTCACACGGGACATGTCTTTTATCTAAAGAAGGTATTGCATCGTTTGAATCAAGCACCTCGTGAGTGGTATAAAATGCTAATTTCTCAACTCTTAGCTTGTGGCTTCAAGAGAGGAAGAGTTAATGTGACATTGATTGTTAGGAAAGAGTGTGGTGATATCTTTGTTACCCAAGTCAATATATATTAGATAGTCTTTCCCAACATGCTCACACTTTTGATAAGGATATGAAGAGTGAGTCTGAGATGAGCCTGGTTGGTGAACTCACTTTATTCTTAGATCTCCAAGTGCGTCAACTCGAGAATGTATATTTATACCTCAATCTAAATATGCTAGGGGCCTTGTGAATAAGTTTGGTTTGGACTCGACTAAGAACTCACCCACGGCCTTGAGTTACTAGACTAAGATTAGCAAAGACACTTTAGGCACAGACATATAGCAAACACTTTATAGGAGTATGATAGGTAGTCTCCTTTACTTGATCACTAGCCATCCCGATACAGCCTTTAGTGTTGGAGTTTGTGCATGTTACCTAGCATCCCCAAAAGAGTCACACTTATTCTTACTTAAATGTATCATCAAATACGTGATTGACACTCTTTCTTATGGCATTTGGTATTACTTTAATATCAATGACCGTTCATAGACTTACTCGGATGATGATAGTTCTAGGGATGTTTATGGTGGTAAAAGAACCTCCGGTGGATGCTTTTACTTTGGGACTGCTCTTGTCTCATAGTTGTGTACGAAGAAAAACTCCATTTCTTTATGAACAACGGAGTCCGAGTACATCAATGCTGGGAGTTTTTGCACACAACTCTTATGGATGAAGCAAATTTTGGAAGGTTATGCGATTACTCAAGGCACAATGACTATTTCCTACGATGATACAAGGGCAATTCACATTTCTCATAATTTGTTCCAACATTCCCATATAAAGTACATTAGGTTTCGTTAGCATTTTATTCATGATCTTGTTGAGGAGAAGATAATTTCAGATTGTTTCATTGTGTTTCGTGAGTACCGAACGTTAATTGGCTAATATTTTTACTAAAACCTTAAATGTAAATAGATTTGAGGATTTTAGGAAGTCTTTGGGTATTTGAGCCATTGATTGAGTTTAGATATTGTTTCTAGTATATGTTGATTTTTATATTGATATATTTTTTCTTTATTACTAGATTATATTCATATGTTTATATTTTAAAAATTAAAAAATATTTTCTTTTCTTTTAGGAAAAGTTTCAAACAAAATTAAGAAAGATCTTATTTTTAATAAAAAAAATCAAAATTTTAAAAACATTTTTGTATTTTGTTTTACACAATATATGGATGCGCATTTAGGCTGTTCGAATCACAATTGCATTTCATCCATTCATGTGACTTACTCATGGTGTTACAACACTTGGCTTCATTTCTTTTGTGTGCTTAAACATGCATGTTTAGCATTTTTTTTTTATTTGTTGGTTACTTTCTTCATGCTATAATCTTATATAGCTTTTACTGCAAACATGAAAAAACCTTTTGTACATTGTACTTGCTTGCCATATGTTGAATAGGATGTTCTCATTCAATCATGATTAATAACAAACCAAATTTAATAGGAATTAATTATGCATGTAAGAACCATTTCCACGAATTTTTTTAGGAAAATTTACTCTTTGTATATGCAATGGAAAGGGGATACAAAAGAAGCAATCTTCTTTGCGTTAAAACACACCATTGGCAAGAGTCTAAAAGATTATTTTGACACATAAAAATAGAAGTTCCAAGGCCAATTTTTTTGTCCCATTGATGCTTCATTCATGAGAAAATATGATTACTTCAAAAAATTGAGAGTTTATGCTTAAAATGTGAGATTTTGAGAGTGTTATGAGTTGGAGATCAATGGGTTTGCACGATAAGATTCGTTCAAATATATTAAATATTTTGGCATCACTAATTTAAGAAGTATTGAAATTTATGACACTTTACATCAGTTGAGTCAATTTCATTTCATTCAATAATTTTATACCTAAAGTATATGTAAGGACATAATTTTATAAATGTCCGGGGTAGATTCTAGGAATTTTCTGTTTTCTCCTAGATCACAGTTCATATGTCTGATATCGCTACATTCGTTACGTCAACACGATCATCCTCGATGGCCTGTATCTGAATTCAATGCATCCACTTTCTTCACGTGCATCATGCTACAACGTGCTCCTCAGCTCATTCCCACTACTCCACTACGCTCTATCAGTAAAATGTTTTATTGGAACTTTAAATATTTGCATAAATATTTGGGAATTGTTTTTGAAAATTATTTTTGAAGTCTGGATTATTTTTTATCAAAAGCACAATTTTTCTAAGTGTAGAAGCGAATGGCCTTGATCGACGAGCTCGCTCAAATGACTTTGAAAGTAGTTTGCGCGAGATAGGCATGTCGCGCGAACTCGTTCGAACAACTTTTGTCCTTCGTTCGAGCGACATGGCTATCTCGTTCGAACGAGACACTGCCTCGATTTTTATATAAATATCTGATCTTCTTCTACACATTTTTCAAGTCTTTCTGCAATCTCGAAATTCTGCGAAAACAGCCCAGAATAAGACTTCACTTTTTAAGGTTTTCTAAACCTTTTTGATTCACAAAACCACTCCCATATATGTGTGTGAATCTTTAAACCTTCAATAAGATCATTTACTCATCTGGATTAATCTGTAAGGAAGTCGCTCTCTTCGTCACGGTTGCCCTACTGGAAAGGGATTGTTCCAACTGTCGACAACAGAACCGACACCCGAGGGTATTTCTGTATCATATATTTTCATTGTAATCCGTTGTAAGCCGTTTTCTTACAAAATTATTATGAAAATAAAAGGTTTTTCCCCTTTGGGGGATTTTTCCTCATATATGTGTTCTTGCATGTTTCATCATCAAATTTAATCACATATAAATGCAAGTTTAGGAGTTATGTGGTAAAAACTATGTTTAATTAAATAACTTCCTTATTTGAACGCAAGCGCACTCTTCACAAATTGGTATCAGAGCCAGTTACACAATTTTACCGTGTAATTTTCCGCAAAATTTTTCTAAGATATCAATTTTCTTAAAAATTGATTTTTGAAAACGTTTGTGTTCATTATGGAGAAGTTATATAATAAAATGCCAGTTTTTGACGGGACAAACTATGCATATTGGAAAGCCCGCATGAGATCTGCATTAAAAGCCATTGATGAACGTGTTTGGATTTTGGTTGAAAGAGGGTGGACACCTCCCTCCGTCACTGTTGATAATGTGATCAATTTAAAACCTGTCATTTCTTGGACTGGAGACGAATTTAAATGGTCATCATTCAATTCTAAGGGTCTAAGTGCTATTTCTGGGTCTGTCACACCTGATGAGTTCAAACGCATAATGACATGTACCACATCAAAAGAGGCATGGGATATTTTACAACTCACCCATGAAGGAACTAATGCTGTGAAAGAATCTAAATTGCAAAATTTGACAACTCAATTTGAAACCATCACCATGCACGAGACTGAATGTTTTAATGATTTTTATGCTAGGCTTTCTGACATTGTTAATACTAGCTTTAATCTTGGTGAACATATTCCTAATGCTAGAGTTATTAAAAAGATTCTTCGTTCTTTGCCTAAGCGTTTTATCCCTAAAGTCACTGTGCTAAACTCTATGGGTAATTTAAATACGCTAAAATAGGAAGAACTTGTAGGAGACTTGCAAACATATAAAATTGATATGTTCCCTAAAACTGCTAGGTCTAAAGATAAGGGAATTGCACTTAATGCCCAAGAGAGAAAGAGTGAGGGGTCGGCTAGAAAGTGGGTAGAGTCATCTAGAAAGAGAGAGACTGACACGTCAGATTCTGATTGTGATTTTGACTTAGATGATTTGGCTCTTTTTGCAAAAAATTTCAAAAGGATTCTCAAATTTAAGAAAAATGGCAATTTTAAAAATAAAAAGAAATTTGAGAAAAATAAGTTTGAAAAGAAAAATGAAAAAGATTTTAAAGATCCTCCTAATAAAGAAAGTGAGAGATGCTTTGAGTGCGACGGTAGGGGTTATAGAGCCTTTGAGTGTGCCACACGTCTGAACAGAGAGAAAGGGAAAGTTGTCCTTAATGCTACCCTTAGCGACGACAGTGAGGTCGAGTCGGTGGATTCTGGAGTCGAGTCACTGCATGAGTGTAACTTCACCGCATTCATGGCTAGTCATGTGAGCACTTCTAGTTCTTCTCATGAAGATGAGGATGCTGCATCACAGGGACACCTCGACAGTGAGATCGATGTGAGTGAGGGGTAGGATGACACAAGTGAGAGCGAGAGTGATATTCAACGCGCCTACGCTGAGTTATATTCTGAGTCATTTAAAACTAAAAAGCATAACAAAGCGTTAGTTCTTAAGATCACCGGCTTAAAGGAAGATTTAAGAAAAGCGAGAGAAAGAGAGTCCTCTACCTGCACCTCCCTGAGAGAGAGAGAATCTGCCTATGTTGAGAAAGAGAGTTTGTTTAGAGAGAGAGAGAGAGAGAGAGTAATTTTGATAAAGAGAGAAGGGACCTGACTAAACAAGTGGCTAGTCTTACGAGTGAGCTCCATTACTCCGTGGAGACTCAGAAGAAACTTGAAGCCCTTGTTGCCCAGCTGACTCGTGATCTTGCGAAAGCAGGGGAAGTTAAGGTACAAATCAAGGACACATCTGGGAAAATGGGAAAGATGCTCTTCGGCCCCGCTTTAGGTTTTGGTGATTGGCAGAGAATTGGGTATGATGGAGCCTCCACCTCCCAAATTACACATGGACCAGTTCCTGAGTTTACTGCGACTCCTTATGGACATCATCAAAAACCTCAAAGGAGAGTTCGACCAAGAAAAGCAAACCAAGGTCCGCCTTTGAATGTGTTCTTTTGTACCTATTGAAAAAGAAAAAGCCACCTCCGGGAGTTTTTCTATAGCATGGGTCGGACACGACGTACTAATGCTCCACCACATCATACTGATGAGTTTTCTAGTCTGAGAGAGCGAGTTGAGTCTTTAGCTGCCACGTCTCAAAGTTTGATGGAGGAATTCTGACGGATGTCTTTCCCATCAATGAATGCTTCTCACATTCCAGCTAAAACTAACAACAACAAAGGAAAACAAAAGGTTACCACTTCTTGGGTGCCTAAGAAAGATAAGAAAGCCCTTGTTGTTCATGTTGCTCTCAAATCACATAATACCTCACAGTGGTATTTTGATAGTGAATGCTCCAGACACATGACAGGTGATGTCTCATTTTTTACCCACCTTGAGGATTATAAGGATGGTAGAGTCACCTTTGGAGATGGGAGCAAGTCTAGCATTGTAGGACGAGGTACTGTAGAGTTACCAGGATTTCCGAAGCTAGATAATGTGTTGTACATCAAAGGTTTAAAAGTAAACCTTCTCCGCATTAGCCAGCTGTGCGACACTGACTTGGCAGTAAAGTTTGACCGGGACGCGTGTAATGTCTACAATCAAGCCGGTAAATTTTTGATGCAAGGGGTGAAGACCGAGGATAATTGTAATGGGATTGTGCCTACTTCCTCACTTATCTGCAACAGCGCCACGATCACTCCTATGGATCTGTGGCACCAACGTCTAGGTCACGTAAATATTAGAGATCTCACTCGCTTAGCTAAAAAGGACCTATTACGTGGCTTACCATCTCTTGGAAGGCCAACTTCGACGGTTTGTGGACCCTGTCAGTTGGGAAAACAAATTCGTAGACCCCATAGAAAGTTTCATTCCATTACCACCTCTCGTGTTCTTGAGCTTATACACATGGATCTTATGGGTCCCACTCGTACCGAGAGTCTGGATGGTAAGAGGTATATCCTCGTGATGGTGGATGATTTCTCCATATACTCCATTGTAGGTATTCTGAGAGAGAAATTTGATGCGGCAGAGTTTTTAACGACCAAGTGTCGTGTCCTGCAAAATCAACACGGAGTCACTATTAATAGGATACGTAGTGACAACGGCACTGAATTTATGGAAGAAAATGTAGATTTGTATTGTGATAGCCTTGGGGTCAAACATGAGTTTTCTGCGGTCAAGCCTCCTCAGTAAAATGGGATTTTTGAGAGAAAGAATAGAACGATCCAGGAGATGGCTAGATCTATGCTTCTAGGTCATAAAGTTTCTAGGAGATTTTGGGCAGAGGCAGTGTCTACTGCATGCCACACGGTGAATAGGGTTTATCTACATCCACACACACTTCAGACACCTTATGAGTTGTGGACTGGCAAGAAGCCCAATCTTGCATATTTTCGTGTTTTGGGGAGTAAATGATACATCCTATGGGATAGAGAGCAATTAGAAAAGTTTGACTCCCGGAGCGACGAGGGAATGTTGTTGGGATATTCATCAAATAGTAGAGCGTACCGGGTTTTTAACCTGAAGAGCTCTAAGGTTATGGAGTCAATAAACGTCACCGTACAAGATGACGAACCTTCGGAATTTGTTGACTCTAAACTTCAGTGTGAGGTTGAGGATGTTTCTAGCAGTGATTTACTTGTACCTCACCCACACTCTTTGGACCCTACTCCTGTGTTAGGGGACACACCCGCTTGGGTTCGCAAGAGTCATGACCCTTCTGCCATTGTTGGTGATCCCACTCTAGGGGTCAAGACTCATGCTCAGCTAGAGATCGTTGTCAGCCATTTTTTCTACACGTCCAAAGTCAAGCCCAAGAATCATAAAGAAGCACTGAAGGATGAACACTGGATATCTGCTATGCAGGATGAGTTGCTTCGGTTCAAAAAGAATAATGTCTGGGAACTTGTTCGCCGACCTAGTGAGACAAATGTGATAGGTACCAGATGGATTTTTAAGAATAAAATGGATGAAAATGGTACCATAATCAGAAAAAAAGCTAGGTTGGTCGCTCAAGGCTACACACAGATAGAAGGTGTAGACTTAGGGGAGACATTTGCTCCTGTTGCGAGGCTTGAGTCCGTCCGTCTACTACTCGCCATCGCATGTCATTTGCGCTTCAAGTTATATCAGATGGATGTCAAGAGTGCCTTTCTGAATGGTATTCTATAAGAGGAGGTTTACATGGAACAACCAAAAGGGTTTGAAGACCCTCAGCACCCGGAGCACGTCTACTATTTGAGAAAATCCTTGTATGGTTTGAAGCAAGCACCCCGTGCTTGGTACGAGAGGCTTACTTTCTATCTCTTAGCCCGTGGCTTCAAGAGAGGGGGAGTTGATATGACGTTGTTCGTCAGGAGAGATGAAGGTGCAATTTTGGTTGCCCAGGTCTATGTGGATGACATAGTCTTTGGATCCACGTGCTCTCAATATGCTCATCACTTTGAAGAGGAGATGAAAAGTGAGTTTGAGATGAGCATGGTTGGTGAGCTTACTTTCTTCCTTGGTCTCCAGGTTCGTCAGCTAGAGGATGGGATGTTCATCTCCCAATCCAAGTATGCTAGACACCTAGTGAAGAAATTTAGTTTAGACTCCGCTAAGCATGCACGTACACCTATGAGTACCACTACCAAGCTTAGTAAGGACACTTCAGGCAAGGACGTAGAGCAAACCTTATATCAGAGTATGATAGGTAGTCTTCTCTACTTGACTGACAGTCATCCCGACATAGCCTTTAGTGTTGGAGTTTGTGTGCAATATCAGGCGTCCCCGAAAGAGTCACATTTACTTGCTCTAAAACGTATTATTAAATACGTGAGTGGGACTCTCTCATATGGTATTTGGTATTCCTTTGATACTGATGACCGTTTGTCTGCCTATTCAGATGTCGATTGGGTCGGGGATGTAGATGGATTTAGGAGCACTTCTGGTGGTTGTTTCTATTTTGGTTCCGCTCTTGTCTCCTGGATGAGCAAGAAGAAAAATTTCATCTCTTTGTCCACTGCGGAGGCTGAGTACATAGCCGCCGGGAGTTGTTGCACGCAACTCTTGTCGATGAAGCAAATACTGGAGGATTATGGGATTTCACAGGACACCGTGACCATTTCCTGTGATAATATGAGTGTGATACACATATCCCGCAATCTAGTCCAGCATTCGCTCACAAAGCACATCAGGATACGTGAGCACTTTATACGATAGTTAGTTGAGGAGAAAGTCGTATCCCTGAGTTTTGTTCCCACCGACCGTCAGTTAGCCGATATTTTCACGAAACCTTTAGATGCCCTTAGATTTGAGAGTCTTAGGAAGTCTTTGGAGATTTGCACAGTTGACTGAGGGGTTGGTCTATGTCTAGAATAAGATGCTTTTTCATGTTCATATCATATATTTCCTATTGCTAGTTTATTTTATATGTATCATTGCTTTGTTGTACAGCTATTTATTTATTTATTCTTTTGAAAAATCCAAAAAGATTTTTGTTTTTGTATATAAAAATTTCTGGAAAACACAAAAAGATTTTTGTATTTTATTTTGCACCTTTTATGGATGAACATTTAAGATAGCCAAGTCACAATTTCATTCCATTTATTCCTGTGACTGTTTGATAGATATTTGAGATGCTACATCATTTCATCCATGTGCTTTACATTATTTGGAGTCTTTGAGATGTGATTGGCGATATCTTCCTACATGTTTGACTCGTATATCCTTTATTGCACACATGCACGACTTTATTTAATTTTTGTACTTGTCTATCACATGTTGTCTTGAGTGTTTCCATCTCAATTCTGTCTATACATCTAACAATATGCGATAAAACTTGACAAGATTGGAATGCATGTAAAAACCGTTTTTTTGTGAGACTGAGTGTTTGTTTAAGAACGGGGAGGGGCTGCGAAATGTAATTATCACTTCTTTGCACAAAAGCCACCATTCAAAAGGACCTAAAAAATGGAGGAATTTTATTATCCGGGGTCCAAAGAGGTTAAAAGAGCCCGAGAAAAAATTTAAAGGTAATAAAAAGTAATTCATGCCAAATATGGGCCATTAGGTTTCACCATCAATTCTCCAAAGTTCGAGAATTTAGAAAGCCTCTATTCAAAATAAAAATCTGAGGGAGTTTGGTTGGAGAATATAAACGGGTTTGCACTTCCTTGAAAGTCCTGAAAAAGCATGCAATAGTTTTGGACGATATTGGTGTGGAAATCACTTTGAGCTTTGATTTGTTGATTTGATTAAATCAGTGTCTCATATTACCACCTTTTTACACCAAAGGAAGACTTTGAGTTCATTCGTTAGGAGTATCCGATATTCATCGTGCACATATGTCATGTTTGTATGCATTGATTTTCCTATCGCATTTGATCACACCCCTTCATTTTCGCTATCATTGACTTGGTTGTTTTTGTGATCTTTCATGGTGTGATTCTTTGTTGTATACTATGTGTGAAAAATTTTGAAAAATACAAAAATAGCAGTTTATTCTCGTGTGTCATTCTCCATGTGCATTCATTTCTGCTTCTCATATCTGTCTATTTGGGGACATCATAAAAAGGGGGAGAAGAATTATGGGGGAGAATTATTTTGGTGTTTGGTTGATGCATGAATGATTTGCTTAAGCTTAATTGATCATCAATTTTTGCATATCATTATATTTTCAAACTGTTGCTTGTCACGGGAATTTGCTTTATCTCATGTGTGTAGGTACAACATTGCTCATTATTTGATTACACACCCTCATGAGAAAATCTTTGGAAGATTTGGAGAGCTGAAGATTTGGAATACATGTCATTTAGTATTCTCAGTTTGAGGGTTTAATGGGTATATTATCTTGTATGTCATTTGATTGCATAATTCGGATTTTTTATGAATGTACCGGCATAGACATAGGGGGAGATTTGTAAGGACATAATTTTATAAATGTCCGAGGTAGATTCTAGGAAATTTCTATTTTCTCCTAGATCACAGTTCATATGTCTGATACCGCTACATTCGGCACATCAACACGATCATCCTCGACGGCCTATATCTGAATTCAATGCACCCACTTTCTTCACGGGCATCATGCTACAACGTGTTGCTCAGCTCATTCCCACTACTCCACTACGCTCTATCAGTAAAATGTTTCATTGGAACTTTAAATATTTGCATAAATATTTGGTAATTATTTTTGAAAATTATTTTTGAAGTCTGGATTATTTTTTATCAAAAGAAGAATTTTTCTAAGTGTAGAAGCGAATGGCCTCGATCGACGAGCTCGCTCAAACGACTTTGAAAGTCGTTCGCACGAGATAGGCATGTCGCGCGAACTCGTTCGAACGACTTCTGTCCTTCATTCGAGCGACATGGCTATCTCGTTCGAACGAGCCACTGCCTCGATTTTTGTATAAATATTGATCTCCTTATACACATTTTTCAAGTCTTTCTACAATCTCGAAATTCTGTGAAAACAGCCCAGAATAAGACTTCACCTTTTAAGGTTTTCTAAACCTTTTTGATTCACAAAACCACTCCCATATATGTGTGTGAAACTTTAAACCTTCAAGAAGATCATTTACTCATCTGGAGTAATCTGTGAGGAAGCCGCTCTCTTCGTCATTACTGCCCTACTAGAAAGGGATTGTTCCAGCCGCCGACAACAGAACCGACACCCGAGGGTATTTCTGTGTCATATATTTTCATTGTAAGCCGTTTTTTTACAAAATTATTGTGAAAATAAAAGGTTTTGCCCCTTTGGGGGATTTTTCCTCATATATGTGTTCTTGCATGTTTAATCATCATATTTAATCACATTTAGATGCAAGTTTAGGAGTTATGTGGTAAAAACTGTGTTTAATTAAATAACTTCCTTATTTGAACGCAAGCGCACTCTTCACAATATAATTGAGTTCTTTCTATAGGAGTATCTCTTTGACTTCGTCCACTTTTTTACGTATGCTTATATTTATTTTCCCGTATACTCAAAAATAATTACAAATTTACAAAAATAGTGCTTTATTAAAGTCTCATTGCATATGCTTCGTTGTTTATTCTTTGTGATGATATTTCATATTTAAATTCTCATGATGCTAACATTTTAGGTTTTGCTTCTAGCCCTTTGTCTATGACGGACAAAAGAGGGAGAACACATTGAGGGGGAGTTTTTGTGCTTTCTTTAAACTACATGTGTCACGGTATTTCTTTTTCTTGATGTGTGTAGGTCTTTTCTGCCTTTGTGATTTAATGGACTATACGATGAAGATTTTCAGTTGAAGGCAATGGTACAAGTGTCTTTTTCTTTTCAGGTTAAGGAGGGGCATTTCTTAAGGGTTATACTTTTTTTCAGTTTTTGTGCTTTGTACCAGAATAGCCAAAGGGGGATATTTGTAAGACTAAGATTTATAATTTCTTATTATATATTTTATTTTGGCACATTTTGTTACACCTTCATCATTATATACATTATCAAGAGCTTCAAGTGAAGACAAGTTAGTGATCGAATGCAACAATCCAAGATCTAAAGAGTTGAGATCATTGCCACAATCATCGAGAAGGTATATGGTTTTTTATCATTTGTAAATATTTTATTCAAGGGATTATTTTCATAAAATATTCGAGGCCTGGTTTTAAAATGACTTTATAAAGAAAATTATTTTTATTTTTATTTTTAAGTCGTTCAAATGACTTTAACTCTTCGTGATAATGAGATCATAGTTCGTTCAAACAAACTTCAAACGAACATCAAAGGCATTTCTCTATTTTTAAAACTAATATCTTTTGAAGCGCGTTTAAAGCTGGTTCGAACGAGATTGGTTGTTCTTTTTAATGAGTTTTACCTTAGTTAGAACAAGTTATCATTTACATTCGAACAAGGTCATGTTTTCGTTCAAATCAGATTTCTTCAAATTTATGTCGCCTCAAAATTCATCTTTTCTATAAAAATGGGTGTTGGGATCAACTTTTCTCATAACTTTTGGCAACAATTATTTTTCCATACATATCCAAAAGGTCATCGAACCCTAGTTTGTTTAAAACTCTTTTGTTTTACAGTCCAAACTTTTTGGATGATTTGTTGTGTATTTATAAAGCCCTTGAAGAACATGATACATGTTCATACCCTTGTAAAGTTGATTCCCTACTGATGAATATAAAAATACAATCTTTTGATGTTGATTGGTGGACAGAGAAGAAAGTGAAGCTTGTTGTGGGACATTGTTGGATGTGCATCGCTTACTATCAACGACTTGGAAGGAAGACATGTCTGCGTCACTTAGTGGAGCTCTAAATTTTGTAAGTCTGTAGATGTTATTCCATAATACCTAGCTGTAAAATTACTGATATATAAGTTTTGCCCATAAAGGATTTTTCCTCATATCCTATCTTCCTTGGTTTGTGGTTTGCTTATTTGGCTTTATTTTAGTTTATATATCTAGCTTGTTTAGGCACACCTTATTTAATAAATATTAAATTAGGACTAAATAGATTTTGTTTGTGTGTGTGTGACCTAATGTATCATTTATACATAATCGGACCACTCTACGTTTTCAGGTATTTATCATTAAATTCCACCAAAAAGTCTCCATAGTTCAAACGGTCCCTATCTTCTAGTGTGGTGACACTCTCCCACAATTGTAAAGCATACATAGTTAACTTAAATGTAGCTAACATTTTTTTCCTTACATCCATGTAGTTCTTTCTTGTGACTAAACCTGTTTATGTTCATTATCCCCTCACTCTTGAAGATTTGGCTCAATCTAAATAAACCCAAAGTTAAGTAATAAAATGGTGATTTAAGTCATTTTGGAACTCTACAGATTTATCCTTATTCAAAAACAACACACAAAGGCAAAAAAAAAGTGGTCAAAATATGCCTGATAGGAAAAAACTGCACCCCTTGCCTTTTTCTAAAGAATCAAACATCCAAAAGAATAGCCCCTACCTAAACAACCCGTACCCTGGGACAAAATATTCAATAGTCAAATGCATGAAGGTCCCCCACGAACGTTACCCTAACTTAACTAAAAGATGACACTCTATTTTAAAAATAACATCAAAATAATCTCACCAGTTCACAGATAAAGAAAGGAAACCCTGACACTCAACTCCAAAGCAATTAAACTACTCTCCATAAAAAAGATAACATCGCCTCTCTCTAAAAGAAAAGTCTCAAAAAGGTGGTCCACATTTTCTGTTATATATGTATATACCCCATCTCAGTCTTTGCATAAAGCATATGCATGTGACCATTTTTAATATAAAAAAAAAAAAGCTTAGGCTCACTCAGTTCATATGAAAATTTTATTTTATTTTATCCAGTAAAATAATTAACGTTGAGCCTGCTATGTCAAAACCATAAACAACACTGATCTTTCCCCATGGAAAATACGAAAGCATGTGCATGAATGAAATCTAAACAATGTAATAAAGATCAGAAAAAATATCAAATCATAAATACAAAATCTCTACAAAAACAAACAAAGAATACAATATATGCATTAATAAAAGAATGAAACAAAGGGAGTCAAATGTGGTGACATGAACCCCCTAGCCAACACCTATTTTTTATCATGTCGGGACTTATTGGCCCAATATGCATCATCACAACATGTGTCTGCATTATCCTATGTTCAGGGGTTTAGATGAGTTGGGAAGAGGTCGTATAGACGGGATGTGGATGGTCAACAGACACCATGCAAGCACCTGAAATATTCTCCACGCACGTGATTGCACAAGAATGGTTATAGGATTAGGATGATAAATCCTTGGTCTGCTTCTCAAAAGACTCTGTGGGACCAAAAAGATGCATCGAATATGATAACTCCTATTACAACGAGCACAAAAGAGACAATATCCTCTGAAGACTAGGCACCGAGAATACCACATCCTGAAAATTTATAAAGAGAAACCTAAGAAAATAATTAGTATGAGACAAATTGAAAGAAAAAGGAGACAATAAAAAGGAAAAATAAAGATTGAGGAAAAGGAGACGAAGGCATACCCCCATTCGCTCCCAAAGAAGTACGGAACCCAGCAGCAAAGCAGTCTAACATAGCAGTGGACTGGGAAGAGGAAAAGTAGTCGACATGACATGTCGTTGAGAGCTCCTCGAGTAAAGTAAGGATGTCCACCATATTAATAGGAACCTCCCCCTATAAGGTTCCCCCTCCCAACCCCGCCCTTGAACCCCATCCTCCAACACACACTCTCTAGCCTTGAGCTCTGCAATGCAATTAGTGGTAGCCTCCTCCTCCTGGCTCGACCTTGTACTATACCATCCTCCCTCGCCTTTTCTAATCATTCATCTACTTTCATATAAGAGCGTCAATCATCCATTGTTAGAGCATAAGTTCAAGGGTCTATTGAAAACGTGTATAGATTGAAATACAAAAAAATTACACATACATGAAATCCTACAAGGCGAAATTAGGATTTACCTTTTGAGATCAATTTGATTTGATATCATCTTTCCATGAATAGAATATCAGATGGCTCGATTCAACTCACAGTCTTCTATTGTAATTCTGATATGGATAATCACGAGTATCGGGTGGGCTTATGTTTCGTGCCCACCTTCTTGTCTCCTATTTCTTCTTAGTTTCCTCTCTTCACAAGTTCGAACTTAGATCTTTTAAGTATCCAAGAGTGACGTCTAGGTTAAGAAAGAATGAGACTTAGGTTCATATATATAGGCTACAGTAGGGGCCCTAAGGAGAGATAAGGATGTGACTTCTAATGGACCTGAGAAAACCTAATCCTTCCTGGATCCTAATCCCATTCCCTTAATTATAATTAATTTCATTAAATAATAATAATTGTAACTCCACTCCTTAACTCAAAATTATATTTCGAGCTCCTCATTATTAATTACTTAATTCTCCCCATGTTAAGGTTACAGATCATTTATTTGATTAACTTCTTTTAAGTCCTTGAGCAATCCAACTTAGCTTATATGTAGTGTTAGATTAACATAATCTACCTACAGGGTTTGACACATACAAAACTTATAAGCATCTCAAGGGGGAATCACCAGTCTCTATACCGAGACATGGATTCCATCGATAGAATACTTTCACTGTACATTAATCTCCATTACCCAATTTATCAATATTATTGATCCAATAATGAATCTCACCTAATACGTCAAAGTAATAAATAACTAGTGTATGTGTCCATCAATCATATCCAGATTAAGAGCCTTAAGCAAACCTAACAATTTTGAGTTGTAAATTGTCTTATACAATCATCATAAAAACAAAGACCTCAAATTGGTCCCGTTCAATACACACAAAGTGTACTAGCACAATGAGTTAAAACTATACAATTTCCTATAATCTAGATAAACCTACTAAAATATTGTGTTACAGCCCTACTGATGGTGTGTCCAGTTCCATCTAATATTGTGAATGATAAAACTTATATTCTATAAGAACTGGTGATCTGATCCTCTATGTGTAAGTCGTACTCTACACACCAGAACACCTACTGAGTAAAACAAAAGACACCAGCAATACATAAAATACTACAAAACATTATGTATATATATGATTCTTATTAAAAATAAGAATAAATGATTTTATTATAATAATAAATCCATAACTAAAATTATTACATAAAGCATGGTTTTAGTCTACGTCTCTAACAATCTCCCACTTAGACTCAAAGCCATGCTGTAATGCATCTCACTCCCATCCCCTCTACGTGGCTATTAAAAGTCTTGGTTGGTAAGCTCTTCGTGAAAGGGTCTGCAAGGTTGTTCTCTTATGCCATCTTCATAACTATGACATCACCTTGTTGAACAAATTCTCGAATGAGATGATCCTTATTCTCAATATGTTTACCTCTCTTATGGCTTCTGGGTTCCTTTGAGTTAGAAACCACACCACTATTATCATAATAAAGTGTAATAATCGATTGAACAAAAGGCACCACTCCTAGATATTACTTCCTTGGCTGCCTCAGAGGCTGCCACGTATTCAGTTTCCATGGCGGAATCAGCAATGTAGGATTCTTGGATACTCATCTAACTAATGGCTCCACGTCCTAGGGTAAACACATATCTAGAGGTAGACTTTCTAGAATCTCTATCAGACTAAAAATTTGAGTCAGTGTACCTAATGAGTACTAGACTCTCTGCCTGGTAAACTAGCACATAATCTCGGGTTCTTTTTAGGTATTTGAGTATATGCTTTATCGCAGTCCAGTGTTCTTGCCCAAGGTTAGACTGATATATACTAACCATGCCAACAGCAAAGCAGATTTCAGGTCTACTACATAGCATAGCATATATAAATCTCTTAACTGTCGAAGCATAAGAGATGCCTTTTATCTTCTTTATCTCATCAGGTGTCTTAGGACACTGATCCTTGGAAAGAGATATTCCATGTTTGAAAGGGAGGAACCCTTTCTTAGAATATTTCATGCTAAATCTGGCAAGAATGGAATCGATATAAGTTACTTATGATAAACTCAACATCCTATTATTGCGATCATGTATGAGCTTGATCCTAAGGATATGACTAGTTTCTCCTAAGTCTTTCATATCAAATTGGTTGGGCAACCACACTTTAACCGAAGATAACACTCCAACATCGCTTCCAATGAGAAGAATTTCATCCACATATAATACTAAAAATACCACTACATTTTCGTTGCATTTCTTGTACACATAAGACGCATCTGGACATTGATCAAAACCAAAAGATTTGATTTCCTAGTCAAAATAAATTTTCCAAGTTCTAGATGCTTTCTTAAGTCCATAAATGGACTTCTTAAGGTTACATAATTTATGGACTAAGGTAATAAAATTATCTGGCTGCACCATATAGATACACTCATTAAGATTTTCATTAAGAAATGCAGTCTTGACGTCCATTTTCCAAACTTCATAATCTAAATGAAACACAATGGATAAGATAATTAGGATGGACTTCATCATAGCTACCGGCGAGAAGGTTTCCTCATAATCGATACCCTCTTTCTGAGTAAACCCTTTTGCAATAAGTCGTGCCTTAAAGGTCTCAACAGTCCCATCCATCCCTCTTTTCCTCTTATAGACCCGCTTGTATCCTATGGGTTTTATCCCTTTGGGTTGATCTATGGGACTCCAGACCTGATTAGAATACATAGATTACATCTCTAAATTCATAGCTTTAAGTAAAAGTTCTACATCTTTATCTTGGATAGCCTCATTGTAGTTACAGGGATCAGCTTCACGTTTCATCAGAAACCTTGTCATAAGACTCTCCCAATAATATAAACCATTCAGGTTGACGTATAACCCTCCCACTACGACGAGGTAGTCCAGGTGTTGGTGTACTAGTGTCAACACGTTGTATTATTTCATCCTGTATTGGTGGTGTTAAAGAATCTTATCGGTTCCCTAGCAACTCTTCAAGAACAACTTTACTTCTAAATTTATGATCCATAATATATTCCTCTTCCAAGAATAGGGCATTGGTGATTACAATGGCCTTCTGATCCTTAGGATCATACAATAAATAACCCTTAGTTTCTTTAGGATATCCAACGAAGAAACAAACTTTTAATCTCGATTTTAACATACTTGGATATCTCTTTAGCACATGTGTTGGACTACCCTAGATCCGAATATGTTTCATACTAGGCTTGCACCCAATCCAGAATTCCTTGGGTGTAGTAGAGAATGCCTTTGAAGGTTCCAAGTTCAGTAAATAAGTGGTCGTTTCTAAATCACTTCCCCAAAAGGAATCTGGGAGGTCTGGATAACTCAATATGGACCCAATCATATCCAAAAGAGTCTTGTTCCTCCTTTCTGGTACACCATTTTGTTGAGGCATACCAAGTGCCGATAATTAAGATGTGATCCCTTGATCTTCTAGATATTTCCTAAACTCCCCTAAGAGCTACTCGACACCACGATCTGATCGTAGTGTCTTGATACTTTTACCTTAATGCTTCTCCACTTCTGCCCTGTAAACTTTGTATTTCTCAAAGGCTTCGAACTTATGGTGCATTAGGTAAACGTACCCATACCTTAAGTAATCTTCTATGAAAGTCATAAAATACTCAAAGCCCTCTCTTGCTCGGGTTGTCATCGGTCCACATAGATTATAATGAACTAATTTCAACAGTTCTTTGTCTCTATATCCCTTAATAAAAAAAGGCCTCTCAGTCATTTTACCTTCTAAAAAGGATTCACAAATTGAAAGTACCTCCACTTCTAGTGAGATCAACTACCCATTTTCCACCAGTCTCCTTTTTAGATTAATATGACCTAGGAGTAAGTGCCAAAGATACATTTGGTTCACTAAGGAATGTTACTTTCTCTTTAAATTTTATCCAATTGAATTATATAAAATATTAATTTGTTGTATGGAAGAGATAGTATTTACAATATAAAGATTATCAACCAATGTACCAGAATAAATAAAAGATTTATTTCTCTTACTAACCACGAGTTTATTAAAAGTAACTGAATATCCATAAAAGGCTAAATAAGAAACTAAAATCAAATTCCTCCTAATGGAAGGTGCATAAAGACAATCTTTTAAAAGTGAGCTCCTATCATTATTAAAGCTTAGAGAACCTACTGTCCAATAAAATTAGTCAGGCTTATTCCTTTTAATTTTATTATCTAGAGAAAACCTATGTCAAATTAAATTAAATAGCCGACACAAGTCCTAGAACTCGCTGGAGCCACTTTCTCTCCGTATGCTAACTTAGCTCCCCCACAACTGGAGCTACACCATCCTGTGAAAACAAGGCCTCAGTGTACATTGGATAAGTCTTTGTCATCACCTCTTACCCAAGAATATATGATAATCTAAATCCTCTAAAGGAAATACGAAGCACGCAATCTAATTAAAAACATATAAAGATCTTTCGTAGTTAAACCCTCAACGTGCCTCATAAAATAGAGGAGGAATAAACACGTGTAGAGTAAGATCCCACATGTACTGGCGAGTTACTTTCTCCCCTATATAGAAAAGGGCCCCATAAATATTCTCCAAAAGTAACCTCCGACTAAAGAACATCTAAGCCATGACATCCGTCTATGGCGAGTTAACTCCCAAGGCACTTAAAAAGGAAAGAAATGAAAAAAATGAGGTACAAGGAACAAGTAGATACTAAAAATAGGGAAGAGAAAATAAAGATATCTAAACAACTTACCTTCTCGACAATCATATCTCCCTAATACTTCCTGTTTGTTAGCAGCGACAATAATGATCCCACCCTCAAATTCACCTATGCATATCGGGTAAAGATGGGGAAAATCCCATCCATCGATACTTGAAGCCAATATCTCCCAGTGGTCAGAGAAACATAAGTAAATATCCATAACTAAAAAAAAGAAGGGAAATAAGATACAACGTAAGTAAAGAAATAAGGATGCGATTTTAGACCAAAGAAATAAAGAGAATCAAACAAATAAATACGTACCTCCCACAAATAAGAATATCCTATGAAATTGCCAGTAGAATATCTTGAAAAAAGGACATGGATCGAGAAATATCTGTTAGTCCCATCCTCCCCAATGCATAACCTGTAATCCAAGATAAATGCACCAAAAATAGAAACCACCACAGATGAATCCCACCAGCGCCACCTGATGCTAAAATCCCTCCCATAGCTAACAACAACAGACACCTCGTTGCCGCCACATTGAGCCCAAGATCGTCTACCGACTTCGAATAAGTATTCAAGATGGTGAAATCACGAAACTCCCCACGAATAGGAGTTGCATGTATTCCCAAAGCCATATACAAACCCTCTGTCATAATGGTCAGAATCTTGTCCACCATGAGGGTCATTCCAAAAATTGGGATTCCCTTTAAGATTAAAGAAGTCTAGGGGAGTCTCTCCCTCATTGGAAGGTGTTGGTGGTATGCATCCAATGCTCCACCAATGTAGTTGTTTCATCCAAATCCTCTTAAAAGCGCTGGATAAAGGTAATACAATAACAAGACAGACTTCACCGCGTATATGAAGGCCTATACAGAAAGAGGTTCCCTTCTCCATTGAAATAATAGAGTCCCTGACTTAAGCATACCCACCTGAATAAAAAAAGATACAATAAAAATATATACAATTTAGTAATAAGAAAAAGAGTTTCCTCTCTCCATGTTTGAATTACCAGATGTTCACACTTAAGCTACCTCTCTTCGGTTCCCGATAACTAAGAAGTTTAATCAGTCGTGAGGTAATCCTACCCCCCGCCCCCCGTACACACACACACAGAGCTTTCTGCCTAAATTACCATACATTCACACTTAAGCTACCTATCTTTGGTTTCCACTTAATAATAAGTTTAATAAGTCATGAGGTATTCTTAAACCCCCTGTATCTTTCTCCCTATTGGTGTTTAAATTACCGTATGTTCACACTTAAGCTACCGATATTTGATTATCTCTAACTAAGAAGGTTAATCAGTCGTGATGTTATCCTAATCCCCCATAATCTTTCTCCCTTTAGGTGTTTTAATTACCTAATATTCACACTTAAGCTACATATCTTCAGTTTCCACTAATTAAAAAGGCTAATTAGTTATGAGATAATCATAAAAAAATAACGGAGTTTTATCCCTCTCGATTTTTTACTTACAATATGCTCACACTTAAGATACATTTCTTCTATTTTTTTATTAACTAAAAAGGTTAATCAACCATGAGGTAATCCTAACCCCATGGAAAACTTGATAATGAGATTAAGAAAATAAAAGAAGTTATGAGTGAAATGAATAAGATGGTCAAGACCAAACATATGTGAATAAGAAAGAGTGGTCACACATGCTTAGTTTTTCTCGTGGATTGGAAATCCTTTCAAACACATCATTGGTAATTAGATAGTGGATGCTCATGTTACATGACAAGATATAAATCGGTTTTCACCATTATAAATTATTATACATGTGATTTAGTGACTTATGGTGATGGGAAAAGTTAAGTGTGAGAGAAAAGGAAATGGCGAAAATTTTGGATAACACCACCTTGCATGATGTGTTATTTGTTTAAGGTTATGTAGCTAAAATCATTAGTATTGGCCAAATGTGTGATTATGGACACCTCGTTAGTTTCTCTAATAATATAATATTTTGTGAAAAAGGAAGATGGTGGCAGTATGTTAAGAATGGTTAGAACAAGTTAGAATTGTTATGTCCTAGAGAAAGAACCGTTGATTATGTGCAAAAGCATACAAAAGTGGAAGATTTTGAGTTGTGGAACCAAATATAAGGATATATGAACTTTAGATATTTGATAAGTTTATTAAAAATGAAAGAGTTAGAGGTCTTTCTAAGTTAGGAGAACTAGAAGTGAAAGTGTGTGGAACTTGCCAAAAGTTTAAACAAATCAAAAGTCCTCAGAAAAATGTTAAAGATGTCATTACGTTTTAGCCATTATAGCACATGGATTTGATGGATCTCTCTAAAATACAAAGTATTGATGGAAAGAGGTACTCATTTTTAATGGTTAATGATTTTTCTCAATTTTATTTTGTTGGGTTCATAAGAGAAAATAATGATTCATAAAATATCATTGTGTAAGTGTGTAAGAAGATCTAAAACGATCAATCCCTCCATAATGTTTGTATGAGAATTGACAATAGATTAGATTTTAAGGACATAAGAGTTAAGGAGTATATCCTGCAAGGTAGACATTCTCAAAGAAGTTTAGGTCATTCAGTTGGCCTATGTCAATGTCGATTCTTACATCATGGAGCTAAAGAGGGCTCATGATCTTTTGTTGGTGGGAAGAATACTCATTCAAAATAAGAGGAACTCTTTTTTTTTATTGAGTTTTATAGAGAGGAAGAATAATATAATGACAATCAATAAGGAGTTCCTTGAAGGTTTCAATATTAGGGTTAATGATGTGGCCACCCAAATGGGCTATCTTGTGTTTTTTGATTTTAACAAAGGCTTCGACGAGGAATTAAAAGGAAAAAACTTCTTAAGGGTGATGAAGCCTCTAATAAACACCCCATACTTCCAAAACATGTTCTTGAGGAAGGGGAGGAATCCTTGGCATCTCGATAAGAGATGTACCAAGTCGCCATCGAGAACCCCCCCACCCCCAGCTGAAGGCTAAGTTTGTCTACAGAATGAGGTTTGAGAAGTTAGGGGAGTGGTCACTCCAGAAGTTTGGGGTCAGGATTTTTTTTGTTTTTCTAATTGATGTAAGGTTATGGTCCACATTATACCTTTCTTTTCTTTCAACTTCAATGCAGGCAATTGGACATTTATAGTATAAATGAAAAGTACCTTTTTTAAGTTTTTCTTTATTCACTTGTTATACTAATGGATTGACTAAATTCCACACATAATTATAGTAATTTTCTAAGACTTAATAATTATCTATAAGTAAAGTTTAGCTTTGTGACTGAGCACACATACATGGGAAATTCTTGCGACTCAATAAGTTAATGTTCTTATCAACCATCTAGACGACTAATTTTACAATTTTCTACAAAGTTAATATCACAATTAGTTTTAGAATTTATATAAGCTAACGAACAAAGAGTACTCAAATTTAAAACAACTAATGATAGAATTAACTTGATAATTCGCCTCATTCATCAACCTTCGTATTCAATTATGAGGTAACAAAAGTATCCATGTTAACTAAGGCATTATATCATGGGCTTGATAGTTAATGGTTTAATAAACCCATGTTTGGATTAAGCCGACTTTACCTCTTAAATCTCAAGTCATTCTACTCAGACATGTTTAACCCCTATTTATATTTTATCTAGTGGACTCCTACTTTTTAGTACTTGTTCATTTCTTCATATTCATAGGTGAACGTTTACATATTCTATATTGACCAACCAATTCTTACATTATACCACATGTTCTTAGGTGGATTTTTTCCTATTCTAGGCAGACCAACCCTTTCTCAAGTTATATCATCCACTCGTAGGTGGGTTTATGACTATTCTAGGCCAACTAATCCGTTATTAGGCTCTACCAACCATCGTTATATGAGTTTGTGCATATTTTAGGACTAATAACCCATTATTTGATCATACTATCTATTTATAGGTGATTTTGTGCCTATTTTAAGTTGACCAGCCTATTCTTAGGTGGGTTTGTATTGTAGAAAATTTATATCTCATTTTAAAAGGAAAGCATATCAATGAAACCAAAACAACTGAATATTTATTGTTTATCTTATCATTGAATAGATTTTATTTAGACATGGACTAAACTAAGCTAAGATAATATTTCTACTGATAAAGCTTCCTCGGGTACAAGGCATTCCATGACCTGGGCACACGTGTTCCATCTAAGTTCTACAAGTGGTATGAATCACTTACTCATATTAATGCAATTATATATTGTCCCTCCTAATTAGGGGATAACTTTCTGTCGGAGGGCTTTCTTAAACCCAAGAGAAACATCCAGGGTATTAATATACCAACGGTAAATTATCAATCTCTAATTTACATATTATGGTGTTTGACAAGCTCTTCATGGTAAGCTTCCAAGTGGATGAGAAGTTATCCCTCATGTTTTGTGTCAGGTCTCATGAGCTAGATGATAGTCATTGTGGCTTACCTCATAAATTTTGGACATAAGTGTTGGTAAGTAGAGAACTAGGGGTATGATGCCTTCATACTAGGCATATGAAGTTTCTATAGTAGATATTTTATGTGTGGTGTTATAAGCCCAAAGAATAGAGAAATCATCTCCCCATTTCCTTTGGCTTTCTATAGTCAGAGCTTAATTCCAGAATTACTCAAAGGAAAGGCATAAATATTGTGTATATTATACTCTGGATATTTGTTTCTGAAGTAGTCGTTGTCGAATTGGGTCCCATTGTCTTATATAAAGGCTACGAGAATCTCAAATTTGGTAGCAATAATTGTAAAAAAACTCATACTGTTAGCTTCTAATATGTGATTTAGTGGCTCACTTCGATCCACTTTAGGAAGTAATCGGTCATTATTGAGTAACTTGCAACTTCTTGGGGACCTAATCAGTGGGTCAACTATATCCATACCCCGCTGGGAAAATGACTAGGGACTTGTAAAAGGTTCCAAGTCTCCAGTCGACTACCTAATGATCCAGTTAAACTCTTCACGTTTGGAGAACTTCTAGACGAATTGAATCGTGTCATTTGAATAAAAGGCATTTGCAAAAAATGTCACTAATATCCTTAAGACATTGCTCGATATGTCAGTGATCGCCCGCCTAAATAATCTCCACAATTTCCTTTGTGTAGATCTTTGAGTAGATCTTTCACTCAATTTGAATAAATACATTTGAGGAAAAGACTATTTGTAATACCCCGTATTTTCGTGATATTTATTTTTGGGGATTAATTGAATTATATGTGTATTAATTGAAAACTAATTCGGATAAAATATTAACGAGATGTGAGTTAGTATTTGATTATAATGTGTATATATGGCAATATACGAATATTGTAACTATTGAAATTGTCGCGAGATTGAAATACGACAGTTTGGGAAATTTTGTTGAGACGCGTGTGACTGTCGCGTCAGGAATGTATTTATTTAATTAAAAAGTGAATTTTATTTTATCACCCATATGGTCATTTTGAGTGCGCCAACGCGTTCGGAAGGGTCGAAATAGTCAGAAAACACTAGCCGGGGGTTAAGTTTGGGTCCCGGGGCATTATTGGGCCATACCGGTAACTTATAGGGGCATTTCGGTAATTTCGGAAATTGGGTAATTAAAACCCACGAAAATTAGAGTTAGAAATCTGACTTATTCTTTATCCACTAAACCCACTAACTACACTAAGGGACTTAATGGGCTACGGGAGAAGTTAAGATATAGTTCGAACTTGCCAAAAACCAACCACACCTCCATTGTCATCATCCTTAGAGAAACTTGTAGAGAGAGAGGGAGAGAAGAGAATTCTGCAGAAAGAGAGAGGGAGAACAACTCAGCCTTCAAGATTCAACATCAAATTCAGAGAAAGATTAAGGCAAGTGGTTTAATTACAATTGATTCAATGCCATGCTTTTCCATGTTTAGGAATTATCGAATTTATCTTGGAAGATGATATAGACCCATGAATTGGAAGTTTAAAACTATGAACTATGTTAGGGACTGCATGTAGAAACATTCTGGACTAATTATGAACTCAGAATTATGACCCTTGATGATTTAAAAACGGATTTTAGAAGAAGTTTATTAATTTTCTTGAAAGAAATAGAAATCTGGAATTCTTGATGAAGATTTGATCCATAAAAAGCCCTTGAATGATGAATTATTGGTTTTAGATCGTTAACACTGTTGTAGGATGGTTGTATGATGATATTATAACGTTATCTTAGAGTTTCATGCTTGTTAATGGTGTTTTGGGTTGATTTGAAAACTTCAAAACGAAGCAGTCCGTAACCATACCTGGTACGTTTGATCGATCGACATTCATCAGTCGATCGATCGACCACCATCGATCGATCGAAGGAAAAGGTCGATCGATCGACCTTCCCAGAATGAGTAAAGTTTTTCCCTATTTAAATTTTAATGATGTTAACCCTTGGATAATATTGTTGGAGACCATATGAATACCCTTAACCTTAAGGAAGACCAGTAGGCATGGTTATGAAATTTGGACCTTAATTAGAATTCAATTTGAGGAATTATTCTAAACTAATGAAATGCGATAAGTGAGATAATATTTGGGTTAATAGTGTAAATTTGAATAATTTGATGAAATGAGGTTTGGGGCAGAAGTAAGGACCTTAGGAATAAAGATGTTATACGTGGGAATAATAGGAACTTAATAATCTATTTTAGATAGGTTTTAAGTATAAGAAACTACGACGTGAGACGTGTCGACAGTTTAACTTTTATATTATCGGGAGACGTAAAATTATACAATTTGGATTAATGGTATAAGGATGTAGAGTATACCTTTATTAATATTGAATTATCTAAGATGTGTGAATGCTTAGTATATGATTTTTATATGTATGACATACCTACCATACTTGCTATCACGGGAGGTTACGTTCGCTTAGGGCCTTCTTATCCTTGTAATGCCCGGATTTAGATTGGTACCTCGAGGACATAGTTTAAGAGAACGACTTATTTGTGAGTTAATAAGCTAGCTGACTATGGAGCGTAGGTATGTACGTGACCATGGATATGTTGAATTATGTTCGCCTCCATTTTTGTGTGTGGTGTTTATTCCAACAATTCCTGAGAGATTCAGAATTTGTGATCCTTATGTACGTGATGTACCGGGATGGATAGCAGAGTATGTGTGCACCGCAGCTTAGCCTTTGGGTGCTTGTATTGTATATTTATGAGGTGATTAATATACGGTTAAATGAAAAGGAAATTGCTATGTTAAATTGTGGGTACAGTAATTGTAATATTATGAAAAGATAAAAGGGGACAGTTATCAATAAATGGTTTTGTTAATAATTGGGAATCCGGGAATTAAAGTAGAACTCTCTATTTAATTGTTAAGGTTGGAATTAAACTTGAACCGAGTAGAAGTGTTAGAAACTCTTTGGAACTAGATAGTTATAAGAAAACACATGAATGGGTACAGGAACGTTAGGAGTGCACAGTTAGACGAGAGGTGAGTATTTCATGTGAGAGCACGTCCTAACATGTATTTTTCATTTATTGTTTTAAATGTTGTTAAAGCACTTGCTTTTTTCAAAATACTCTCCACTTTCGGGCTCTGACCCGTTTGCTTTCAAATCTATTTTTGTAAAAACCATTTTAGGTGCCCAGCCACAAGGACACCATGCTTAGGATCCTCATTCAGGTGACGAGCTGTAGCTGTTTGTGGAAGTTACAGGACATTGATTATAGACGCTTCATCTATCTTGACTCTATACTCAGTATTTATCAGTTGTAGGGCATGTCGCCCATTTCTTTTAGAGGCATTTCATTTATTTCAGTTATTCGGATTTCGGGCATGTAATTAATTCAGAATTCAGACTTGTCTTATTATTTTCAGTTGTGGGATTGTTGTGAGGAGTTTTCCTCCGGACTTATTACTATTGTTGGTTATTTCATTACTTCGTTATGGTGAATGGATTTATGTTGTTCTTCCATTATTCTTTTATTGCATGATGATCAGACTTAACTTAAAATTTGGCAACTTACTTTTTAAATACTAGGTGGTTAGTAATCTTTAAAATGTTTTCGACAGTGATGCTATTAACTGAACCAACTTGACATTTTGTATTGATTTAATAAAGGAGTAGCTACCCGGTATTTAATTAGTCGGGGTGTCACAGGTGGTATCAGAGCATCAGGTTCTAGTGTCCTTTAGGATCTGAACGGCTTATTATGTTTCCGCTGAGCTTTCTTTGATGTAGAGCCCTATATTTTAGGACTGTTGTATTCTTCTGTATATGCTACGTCCTTCAGCTATTTTGAGTTTATAACTGCGAACTTATAGACTTTATTCTTGTTTCAGAATGCCTCCACGACGTGCACCACGGGTTCCCAGGAATGCAACGCCAGAACCACAGCCCGCACCGGTTCAGGGAACGATGAACGCCGCTGAGGTTGCAGCCATAGTAACCCAAGCGGTAAATGCTGCATTAGCCGTAGTTCAGCAGGCACCACCTCAGGCACCAGTTGCCGCGCCAGTTCAGCCACATGCATTCCCGTCTGCCTGGGAACGTGTACGTGATGCTTTTTCAGAAAGCACATCCACCGGAGTTTGCTGGTAGCTCCGATGTTGTTGTTTCGAGTCAGTGGAGAAAGGATATACAGAGGCACTTGAGGATGTATGAGTGCACTGACGTTCAGAGGCAGGTACTAGCTACTTTTAAGCTAGTGGGATCTGCACTACAGTGGTGGGAGTCTATTACCACCGCAGAGGAGAGAGATACTCTCACGATTCAGGAGTTCTGGATGCGGTTCGACCGCAAGTACTTTCCGTCTGTTGTTCACACGGAAATGAGGATGAAGTTGATGAACCTTCAACAGGAGGGTAAGACTGTGGCCGAGTATGAGGCCGAATTCACCAATTTGCTGAATATTGTCCCAGATGAGATACCGACGAAAGAGAAGAAGATTCAGAAATTCATAGATGGATTGACTTGGAGGATCCGTCAGCATTTATTGGGGAACCTCTCGTTGGCCACTTATTCTGACGTGGTTAACGCTGCATTGCTCCATTGCCAGGACCACCGCTTTCACTTGACAGAGGGGAAGCGATCAGGAGAGTCCAGCCATCAGGGCAGGACCGGGGGAAATGGTGCCAGCGGGGCACAGTCAGCTCAGGGTCAGTATAGGAAGAGTGATCGAGGTTCCCAGCAGGGGGATCATAAGAGGTTCCGATCAGGGGGTTTCAGGAACGGTCAGGGAGGATTCCGGAATGGCCAGCAGGGTCATAACGGCCATCAAGGCCAGCAGGGTCAAAATGGCCAACAACAGCAGTTTCACCAGGGCCAGCAAGGCCAGGGCAGAAATGGTAACGTCCACCAGGGCCGAGGGCAGCAGGGACAGCGAGGGGGAAACTTCCCGGGGAAATGTTTCATTTGTGGTAAGATTGACCACAAACGTCAGGATTGTCCTGATAAGGGCAGGGCCCCGCAGCAGCAGCAGCAGGGTCCTCGACATGAGCCACAGAGGCCACTTTTTCCACCTGCTCTTCCAGCTCCAACCCAGGTGCCAGCACTACCAGCCATTCCAGCAGTTCCTGTGCAGCAGGGGCAGTTACAGTATGGACGTGTCTATAACGTCCACCAGGTAGCAGCTCCACAGGCACCACCCGCGATTGAGGGTATGTTTCCTATCCATGGTACTATGGGTCGGGTTTTGTTTGATACGGGGGCAACGCATTGTTTTATAGCTACACATTTTGCGAAAGCCTTAGGATTGTTAGCCACAGCAGAGAGCACAGTGACATGTGTAGACTCACCATTGGGGAGTGGGTCACTTATTTTCTTTATATGTCGGGGAGTGGGGGTAGAGATTGGTAGCTTGGTATTACCTGCAGACATGTTACTATTAGATATGCATGTTCACGATGTGATTATCGGTATGGATTGGCTCGCTGATTATAGAGCCATGATTGATTGCTTCGGTGGGAGCATTGTTTTTGCCATTCCGGGGCAAGAAATGTTTGTAGTGGCGATGCCTCGCCCAGAGGGAGGTTCGACCGCTCATTTGTATTACATAGAGGAGGATACCTCTAAGGAGGTTGCGATTCCTTTAGATTCGATCCCAGTTGTCAGGGAGTATTCCGATGTGTTTCAGGAGATACCAGGCCTACCTCCCAGTCGAGAGAGAGACTTTGTCATAGACTTATTACCAGATACGAGACCTATAGCACGCGCACCGTACCGTATGGCTCCGGCAGAGATGCGAGAGCTACGAGATCAGATTGAGCAGTTGTTGGGTCAGGGGTTTATACGGAGGAGTACTTCGCCGTGGGGTGCCCCTGTGTTGTTCATGAAGAAGAGAGATGGTTCACTGAGATTGTGTGTGGACTACCGGGAGTTGAACAAGGTCACGATACGGAATAAGTATCTGTTGCCTCGAATCGATGACCTATTCGACCAGTTGAGAGGAGCTTCTTGCTTCTCAAAGATTGATTTGTGATCTGGATACCATCAGTTGCGTATCAGGGAGGAGGACGTCTCAAAGTCTGCGTTCTTATCGAGATATGGTTCTTACGAGTTTCGGGTTATGCCATTTGGTTTGACCAACGCTCCAGCAGCGTTTATGGACTTGATGAATAGGGTGTTCAGGGATTTCCTAGATCAGTTTGTCATTGTCTTCATTGATGATATTTTGGTTTACTCCCAGACAGAGGAGGAGCACACCGAGCATTTGAGGCAGGTTTTGCAGACACTACGTCAGAACGAGCTGTATGCAAAGTATGAGAAGTGCGGGTTTTGGCTGAAAGAGGTTCAGTTTTTGGGGCATGTTATTTCCGACCGAGGGATATCCGTTGATCCGGGGAAGGTATTCACGGTGAGGAAGTGGGGACAGCCCACGACACCGACTGAGATCCGTAGTTTCTTGGGTTTAGCAGGATACTACAGGAGGTTTATTCGGGGTTTATCCAAAATAGCGGGTCCCATGACACATCTGACTCATAAAGGTGTGCCATTCATTTGGAGTGATGCCTGTCTGTTGGCATTCGATGAGTTGAAGGATAATTTAACCTCAGCACCTGTGTTAGCATTGCTGAGACCGGGAGTTGAGTATCTTGTTTACACCGATGCGTCCTTACAAGGACTTGAAGGTGTACTGCAGCAGGAGAGTCAGGCCATAGCTTATGCTTCCCGTAAGCTTAAGCCTCACGAGAAGAATTACCCTACTCATGACTTGGAGTTAGCGGCAATGGTATTTGCCCTTCGGATATGGAGACATTATCTTTTGGGGGAGAATTTTTGACTGTTCACAGACCACAAGTCCCTACAGTACCTATTCACGCAGAAGGAACTGAATATGAGGCAGCGAAGGTGGCTTGAGTTTGTGAAGGACTATCAATTTGATATCCAATATCACCCGGGGAAGGCTAACGTGGTAGCAGACGCGTTGAGCCGCAGACCTGTTAATGAGGTGGCAGGGGTGTGGAAGGCCAAGTGGAAAGAATTGGGGCACCAGGATGCAGTGGCCCAATCATTCATGTCGGTAATGACGGTTACGCCGCAGATTGTCACGAGAGTGGTAAAGGCACAGGCAAATGACTCGTTCTGTCAGGAGCAGATAGTTCGATTATTGGCAGAGGGAGACGAGTCCTATACCGTTAGTTCAGACGGGGGATTACGCTTCAATGGGAGATTGGTAGTTCCGGAAGGTGAGGAATTACGGCACGAGGTGATGGCAGAGTCGCATGGCTCACGGTTCACGGTACATCCTGGAGGGGACAAAATGTACCAGGACATGAGACGTCAGTATTGGTGGAGCGGGATGAAGAGAGATATTTCCGCATTTGTTTCGGAATGCGCCACTTGTCAGCTAGTAAAAGTGGATCATCAGAGACCGGCAGGACTTCTACAGCCATTGGAGATCCCGATGTGGATGTGGGAGAGCATATCCATGGATTTTATCACGGGGTTACCTACGTCACAGAGAGGTCATGACTCCGTATGGGTGATTGTGGACAGGTTGACCAAAGTCGCTCATTTTCTACCCGTAAGGACAGACTACACTTCGGGACAGTATGCCCAGCTCTTTATTGCAGAGATAGTGAGACTTCACGGTGTGCCCCTAAATATCGTGTCTGACCGAGACAAGATATTTGTTTCGCGATTTTGGGAAAGTTTTCAGGAGGCCATGGGCACGGAATTGCGGTTGAGTACGGCTTATCATCCGCAGACCGATGGGCAAACCGAGCGTGCAAATCAGATGTTGGAAGACATGTTGGGGATGTGCATCATTGACTTCGGGGGTGGATGGGAGCAGTATCTTCCACTGGTGGAGTTTTCTTACAACAACTCCTACCAGTTCACCATTGGCATGGCTCCATTTGAGGCGTTGTACGGTAGACCTTGTCGTTCCCCAGCATGTTGGTTGGAGGTGGGGGACAACAAACTACTCGGGCCGGAAGTAATTCAGGATACTTCGGCAAGGATAGAGCTGATACGGAGTCGCATTCAGGTAGCTCTGGACAGGCAGAAGAGCTATGCTAATGCGAAGAGATCCTTCAGGGAATTTGAAGTGGGGGACCAGGTTTTACTCAAAGTATCTCCTATGAAGGGGATTATGCGTTTCGGGAAGAAAGGGAAGTTGGCACCGAGATATGTGGGACCATTTCCTATTATTGAGCGGATTGGGCCGGTTGCGTATAGACTTGGGTTACCGGAGCATTTGCATCGGATTCACGATGTGTTTCATATTTCCTCGCTAAGGAAATATCTTAGAGACGATTTGGCTCATTCTCATATTGCTTTGGAGGACATTGATCTCCAGCCTGATAGCTCCTACGAGGAGGGGGCGATTGCTATTTTGGACCGAAGTGAGCGGAAACTGCGGTCAAAGATAGTTTCGTTAGTGCGTGTTCAGTGGCGACATCATAATGTCGAGGAGTCCACATGGGAGCACGACGATGAGATGCGCGAACGCTATCCAGAGTTTTTCTTACCAGGTACTTTCTAGTTTCGAATTTCGGGACGAAATTCAGTTATTACGGGGGAAGTATGTAATACCCCGTATTTTCGTGATATTTATTTTTGGGGATTAATTGAATTATATGTGTATTAATTGAAAACTAATTCGGATAAAATATTAACGAGATGTGAGTTAGTATTTGATTATAATGTGTATATATGGCAATATACGAATATTATAACTATTGAAATTGTCGCGAGATTGAAATACGACAATTTGGGAAATTTTGTTGAGACGCGTGTGACTGTCGCGTCAGGAATGTATTTATTTAATTAAAAAGTGAATTTTATTTTTATCACCCTTATGGTCATTTTGAGTGCGCCAACGCGTTCGGAAGGGTCGAAATAGTCAGAAAACACTAGCCGGGGGTTAAGTTTGGGTCCCGGGGCATTATTGGGCCATACCGGTAACTTATAGGGGCATTTCGGTAATTTCGGAAATTGGGTAATTAAAACCCACGAAAATTAGAGTTAGAAATCTGACTTATTCTTTATCCACTAAACCCACTAACTACACTAAGGGACTTAATGGGCTACGGGAGAAGTTAAGATATAGTTCGAACTTGCCAAAAACCAACCACACCTCCATTGTCATCATCCTTAGAGAAACTTGTAGAGAGAGAGGGAGAGAAGAGAATTCTGCAGAAAGAGAGAGGGAGAACAACTCAGCCTTCAAGATTCAACATCAAATTCAGAGAAAGATTAAGGCAAGTGGTTTAATTACAATTGATTCAATGCCATGCTTTTCCATGTTTAGGAATTATCGAATTTATCTTGGAAGATGATATAGACCCATGAATTGGAAGTTTAAAACTATGAACTATGTTAGGGACTGCATGTAGAAACATTCTGGACTAATTATGAACTCAGAATTATGACCCTTGATGATTTAAAAACGGATTTTAGAAGAAGTTTATTAATTTTCTTGAAAGAAATAGAAATCTGGAATTCTTGATGAAGATTTGATCCATAAAAAGCCCTTGAATGATGAATTATTGGTTTTAGATCGTTAACACTGTTGTAGGATGGTTGTATGATGATATTATAACGTTATCTTAGAGTTTCATGCTTGTTAATGGTGTTTTGGGTTGATTTGAAAACTTCAAAACGAAGCAGTCCGTAACCATACCTGGTGCGTTTGATCGATCGACATTCATCAGTCGATCGATCGACCACCATCGATCGATCGAAGGAAAAGGTCGATCGATCGACCTTCCCAGAATGAGTAAAGTTTTTCCCTATTTAAATTTTAATGATGTTAACCCTTGGATAATATTGTTGGAGACCATATGAATACCCTTAACCTTAAGGAAGACCAGTAGGCATGGTTATGAAATTTGGACCTTAATTAGAATTCAATTTGAGGAATTATTCTAAACTAATGAAATGCGATAAGTGAGATAATATTTGGGTTAATAGTGTAAATTTGAATAATTTGATGAAATGAGGTTTGGGGCAGAAGTAAGGACCTTAGGAATAAAGATGTTATACGTGGGAATAATAGGAACTTAATAATCTATTTTAGATAGGTTTTAAGTATAAGAAACTACGACGTGAGACGTGTCGACAGTTTAACTTTTATATTATCGGGAGACGTAAAATTATACAATTTGGATTAATGGTATAAGGATGTAGAGTATACCTTTATTAATATTGAATTATCTAAGATGTGTGAATGCTTAGTATATGATTTTTATATGTATGACATACCTACCATACTTGCTATCACGGGAGGTTACGTTCGCTTAGGGCCTTCTTATCCTTGTAATGCCCGGATTTAGATTGGTACCTCGAGGACATAGTTTAAGAGAACGATTTATTTGTGAGTTAATAAGCTAGCTGACAATGGAGCGTAGGTATGTACGTGACCATGGATATGTTGAATTATGTTCGCCTCCATTTTTGTGTGTGGTGTTTATTCCAACAATTCCTGAGAGATTCAGAATTTGTGATCCTTATGTACGTGATGTACCGGGATGGATAGCAGAGTATGTGTGCTGGTAGCTCCGATGTTGTTGTTTCGAGTCAGTTGAGAAAGGATATACAGAGGCACTTGAGGATGTATGAGTGCACTGACGTTCAGAGGCAGGTACTAGCTACTTTTAAGCTAGTGGGATCTGCACTACAGTGGTGGGAGTCTATTACCACCGCAGAGGAGAGAGATACTCTCACGATTCAGGAGTTCTGGATGCGGTTCGACCGCAAGTACTTTCCGTCTGTTGTTCACACGGAAATGAGGAGGAAGTTGATGAACCTTCGACAGGAGGGTAAGACTGTGGCCGAGTATGAGGCCGAATTCACCAATTTGCTGAATATTGTCCCAGATGAGATACCGACGAAAGAGAAGAAGATTCAGAAATTCATAGATGGATTGACTTGGAGGATCCGTCAGCATTTATTGGGGAACCTCTCGTTGGCCACTTATTCTGACGTGGTTAACCCTGCATTGCTCCATTGCCAAGACCACCGCTTTCACTTGATAGAGGGGAATCGATCAGGAGAGTCCAGCCATCAGGGCAGGACAGGGGGAAATGGTGCCAGCGGGGCACAGTCAGCTCAGGGTCAGTATAGGCAGAGTGATCAGGGTTCCCAGCAGGGGGATCATAAGAGGTTCCGATCAGGGGGTTTCAGGAACGGTCAGGGAGGATTCCGGAATGGCCAGCAGGGTCATAACGGCCATCAAGGCCAGCAGGGTCAAAATGGCCAACAACAGCAGTTTCACCAGGGCCAGCAAGGCCAGGGCAGAAATGGTAACGTCCACCAGGGCCGAGGGCAGCAGGGACAGCGAGGGGGAAACTTCCCGGGGAAGTGTTTCATTTGTGGTAAGATTGGCCACAAACGTCAGGATTGTCCTGATAAGGGCAGGGCCCCGCAGCAGCAGCAGGGTGCTCGACATGAGCCACAGAGGACACTTTTTCCACCTGCTCTTCCAGCTCCAGCCCAGGTGCCAGCACTACCAGCCATTCCAGCAGTTCCTGTGCAGCAGGGGCAGTTACAGTATGGGCGTGTCTATAACGTCCACCAGGTAGCAGCTCCACAGGCACCACCCGCGATTGAGGGTATGTTTCCTATCCATGGTACTATGGGTCGGGTTTTGTTTGATACGGGGGCAACGCATTGTTTTATAGCTACACATTTTGCGAAAGCCTTAGGGTTGTTAGCCACAGCAGAGAGCACAGTGACATGTGTAGACTCACCATTGGGGAGTGGGTCACTTATTTTCTTTATATGTCGGGGAGTGGGGGTAAAGATTGGTAGCTTGGTATTACCTGCAGACATGTTACTATTAGATATGCATGTTCACGATGTGATTATCGGTATGGATTGGCTCGCTGATTATAGAGCCATGATTGATTGCTTCGGTGGGAGCATTGTTTTTTCCATTCCGGGGCAAGAGATGTTTGTAGTGGCGATGCCTCGCCCAGAGGGAGGTTCGACCGCTCATTTGTATTACATAGAGGAGGATACCACTAAGGAGGTTGCGATTCCTTTAGATTCGATCCCAGTTGTCAGGGAGTATTCCGATGTGTTTCAGGAGATACCAGGCCTACCTCCCAGTCGAGAGAGAGACTTTGTCATAGACTTATTACCAGATACGAGACCTATAGCACGCGCATCGTACCGTATGGCTCCGACAGAGATGCGAGAGCTACGAGATCAGATTGAGCAGTTGTTGGGTCAGGGGTTTATACGGAGGAGTACTTCGTCGTGGGGTGCCCCTGTGTTGTTCGTGAAGAAGAGAGATGGTTCACTGAGATTGTGTGTGGACTACCGGGAGTTGAACAAGGTCACGATACGGAATAAGTATTTGTTGCCTCGAATCGATGACCCATTCGACCAGTTGAGAGGATCTTCTTGCTTCTCAAAGATTGATTTGCGATCTGGATACCATCAGTTGCGTATCAGGGAGGAGGACGTATCAAAGAGTGCGTTCTTATCGAGATATAGTTCTTACGAGTTTCGAGTTATGCCATTTGGTTTGACCAACGCTCCAGCAGCGTTTATGGACTTAATGAATAGGGTGTTCAGGGATTTCCTAGATCAGTTTGTCATTGTCTTCATCGATGATATTTTGGTTTACTCCCAGACAGAGGAGGAGCACACCGAGCATTTGAGGCAGGTTTTGCATACACTACGTCAGAACGAGCTGTATGCAAAGTATGAGAAGTGCGGGTTTTAGCTGAAAGAGGTTCAGTTTTTGGGGCATGTTATTTCCGACCGGGGGATATCCGTTGATCCGGGGAAGGTATCCGCGGTGAGGGAGTGGGTACAGCCCACGACACCGACTGAGATCCGTAGTTTCTTGGGCTTAGCAGGATACTACAGGAGGTTTATTCGGGGTTTCTCCAAAATAGCGAGTCCCATGACACATCTGACTCGTAAAGGTGTGCCGTTCATTTGGAGTGATGCCTGTCAGTTGGCATTCGATGAGTTGAATGACAAGTTAACCTCAGCACCTGTGTTAGCATTGCCGAGACCAGGAGTTGAGTATCTTGTTTACACCGATGCGTCCTTACAAGGACTTGGTACTGCAGCAGGAGAGTCAGGCCATAGCTTATGCTTCCCGTAGGCTTAAGCCTCACGAGAAGAATTACCCTACTCATGACTTGGAGTTAGCGGCAGTGGTATTTGCCCTTCGGATATGGAGACATTATCTTTTGGGGGAGAAGTTTCGACTGTTCACAGACCACAAGTCCCTACAGTACCTATTCACGCAGAAGGAACTGAATATGAGGCAGAATTTGTGATCCTTATGTACGTGATGTACCGGGATGGATAGCAGAGTATGTGTGCACCGCAGCTTAGCCTTTGGGTGCTTGTATTGTATATTTATGAGGTGATTAATATACGGTTAAATGAAAAGGAAATTGCTATGTTAAATTGTGGGTATAGTAATTGTAATATTATGAAAAGATAAAAGGGGACAGTTATCAATAAATGGTTTTGTTAATAATTGGGAATCCGAGAATTAAAGTAGAACTCTCTATTTAATTGTTAAGGTTGGAATTAAACGTGAACCGAGTAGAAGTGTTAGGAACTCTTTGGAACTATATAGTTATAAGAAAACACATGAATGGGTACAGGAATGTTAGGAGTGCACAGTTAGACGAGAGGTGAGTATTTCATGTGAGAGCACGTCCTAACATGTATTTTGCATTTATTGTTTTAAATGTTGTTAAAGCACTTGCTTTTTTCAAAATACTCTCCACTTTCGGGCTCTGACCCGTTTGCTTTCAAATCTATTTTTGTAAAAACCATTTTAGGTGCCCAGCCACAAGGACACCATGCTTAGGATCCTCATTCAGGTGACGAGCTGTAGCTGTTTGTGGAAGTTACAGGACATTGATTATAGACGCTTCATCTATCTTGACTCTATACTCAGTATTTATCAGTTGTAGGGCATGTCGCCCATTTCTTTTAGAGGCATTTCATTTATTTCAGTTATTCGGATTTCGGGCATGTAATTAATTCAGAATTCAGACTTGTCTTATTATTTTCAGTTGTGGGATTGTTGTGAGGAGTTTTCCTCCGGACTTATTACTATTGTTGGTTATTTCATTACTTCGTTATGGTGAATGGATTTATGTTGTTCTTCCATTATTCTTTTATTGCATGATGATCAGACTTAACTTAAAATTTGGCAACTTACTTTTTAAATACTAGGTGGTTAGTAATCTTTAAAATATTTTCGACAGTGATGCTATTAACTGAACCAACTTGACATTTTGTATTGATTTAATAAAGGAGTAGCTACCCGGTATTTAATTAGTCGGGGTGTCACACTATTGAAATGTCGTTTAACTTTTGAGCTTCTTTATTATCTGGCGGGAGCTCACCGTCCTTAAGATATGTGATGATTTGATCCATCCATTTGGGGGCCCTATTACTTTCCATAGCCAATATCTATGGTTTCGGTCCCTCTATGTGTCATCGCCTAATATATTCCACTTTGATATCCCTCGTCATGTTGGTATTAATGGATGAAGCTAAATTAGCCAAGGCATATGTGTGGCTATTGTAGTTCCCCATCAACTATTCAATTGACATTGACTTGAAGGCCTTGAGCATATTCCTTACTTTATCTCTAAAGGTCAACATTCATGGGATCCTTATTTTGTATTCTTTGCTCTATTGGTTGGTTTGCCATTCCCCAAAAGTGTTAGATTTATCATTCCCATGTAGGCATCGCCATAGGTCGGGTTCTGGTTAGGCATATAAAAAATTGAGTTATCCCAAACCCGCCTAGGACCGAGTCAAGCCTCATTGTGTAATCCTTAACCCGCCCAAATTCCAAACCTTTTAGCCTAGGCCCGTTGCTCAGGCCCGAACACAAAAAAAAATTCTACCTAAATTTTATTGTTTAGCAAATTTATGACCTATTTTATTGTTTAGCAAATTAATTTTTGAATATACTATGAAGATTAAGAGTAAATAAAGCCTAAAATTGATATTTCTAAATAGTCCCCATTTATATTCTTTTTTATAACTTTTAACCTTAAAGGAACAAAAATCAAACTACCAATATATATATATATATATATATGCTCTTGTGCAGACTAGTCCGCATTTTAAGAATGTGGACCGGACATGTGTCACCTAACGGTGCGCCTAGAAATTTTTTCCTAAATTATAGGCACACTTTCTCTCTCTTCTGGGCTCACCGCCAGGTGACACATGTTCGGTCCGCTTTCTTAAATTGCGAACTAGTCCGCACAAGAGCATGACTATATATATATATATATATATATATATATATATATATATATATATATATATATATATATATATATATATATATATATATATACACACACAATTTTGGGGCCTCGGGTCGCGCTAGGCTTAAATGGGCATAAGAATACATGCCCAAGCCCGCCCAGAAAAAATCGGACCTATAAAATTTTGTCAAGCCCCTTCATGAGCCTATTTACCTTATTCAAGCCCTATTTTTCGGATGGGCTTGGCGGACCTCGGGCCTATGTCCACCCTTATTCCCAAGTATTGAAAAACTAGTTGTTAGACAACCATTTGAACGGTGCAATAAAAGTGGATTCTCAATTTTTGCTCAAAAGTTTATGCTAATATGTTAGTTTAACCCATTATACGTGGAAATTGTCACACATTTCTTTATAATCCAAAAATTAATGATAAATAGTAGGACAAATTTACCAACTCATTTCAAACTATCATGGTCTATTCCGTTAGGAGATATGGGTGACAAGTCTCATTAAATTGGTCAATGATGTAAGAGAACATTTGATATGGTTAACAATGTCAAACATTCTATTTTGTCAACTCGACATATTAAAATCAGCAAGATATTCTCAAAATATCTCAATCAACAACTATCTCGTTGTTGCAAAAAAATCATCAAATCTTTAAAAGTCAATAACTTCAAATTTACAAAACTTATATATTTAGAATCTATTCATCAAATCTATCAAACAAGACTCATATCCGATATTTTTTATGAAAAAAGGAAAGAGACTAAGTATTTGTTTCTGGAAAAACTTTATTTTCCCGGTAAGACGCTTTCTTTTTGGGTCTAGCGACGGTGCCCCAGGCACGGACCAAGAAAAAGCGAAAGAGAGGAGGGGTTAAGAGTGGGGAGTACAATTGTCTAAACAATTATGTTTTTTTTTATGAAAAATGACTTTGTACATTAATAAAATTAGTAAAATTGTATTCATTTTTTACCAAGTAAATGAGACTTAATCCATAATTATGTAATTTTGTTATGGAAGTACAAAAAGCAAGCCCAGTCTACATTTAATCCTAAAATGATCAAATATCAAAAAGTCTCTCAAATATTTTTTTAATACACATTTAGTCCAATCATTTTATTTTGTACCAAAAAATCTCTTATTCTCTAATCTTTAAAGTTCCGCACCAGCGGCATGGTAAAACCTTCTTTAAAGGTCCGCGCCAGCGGCATAGTAAAACCTTTTTGGCATGGTGAATGACTTTTTGTTGCAACATAAAAACGTTTGGACTAAACGTGTATTAAAAAAAGTTCGAGGGACTATTTGGTATATTCCCCATTTACAAAATCCCTCAATTTATTGTTCGGGAATTATCTGCAAATCGCCCTTGAATATAAAAAATTATGGTTGTAGGGCTCATTCTCCCTCCCCTTTTGATGGTCGTATTCTTGTTCAGTGAGTGAAGAGACCTCTACCTTGTTCTTGTATTTATCTAATAATAAATGGATAAAACATGTATAACATTATTGGATCTTGCCCCCGTGTGAATTCCAGAGCATTTTTTAGTAGTGGAGGGATAAAAGGAATATGTGCAGCTCATAGCCCCCTCACCTTCGGACACCAGTGCACCACATATAATAGAATAGATATATTCTAACCATACATGTATAGCTTTTGCTACTTTTGCAACTGATTCATTCTAAATTGACCGGCAAAAGTCGTGCAAAGAATTTCTTAATGTGAAAGCATGTGTTGGAATGTTATTTGTGCTGACATGTGTAATGTGTTAGGTAAATGGTAGCTTCCCACCTTAATTGATATACGTACTGTTTTATAGTTCAAAATTATATGGCTACATGTAATTAGTCAGCACAACCATTAAATATTGCAGAAAGGATCTTTAATTTCTTTGAAGAGGATCTGTACAGCCATCAATGCTAAATGAGAAAAGTCTTTGAAATTCCTTTGATATTGTTTATGCCCGATTCAAGCAAAACAAACTAGTGGGTAACATTTAACGCCTTTTCTTTTTCATGAAATGAAAGTAGGTGGGAGCACCATCCTATTGGTCCACTGTCACTACCGCCTTCGCATTTAACATGTAACAATCTAACTAGTGGGTAGATTAATATGTATTTGAGGTTGGTTTTCTTTTTTTCTTTTCGACGACGACACAATATAAAATCACAAAATAATATATGTAACCTCATTTAAAAGAATAATCAATTTTATGAATTCTTATCAAACCGCTCTCCTTTTTGCTCTCTCTATTCTCAAAGTACAATTAGATTCAGTTAATACATGGATCACTGCCATCAAACAAGTGTTATTTAAAATAGTTCTACAATATGGGTCATTGCTACTAGTTTAATACCAAATGCCATTTTGTATAAATTCTAAGTATGGTTGTACAATTGATGCATTTCCTTCCTTTTCTTTCGCAGACCAATTTTAGGTCCCGTTTGATGTGCACGATAAGAGTTATCACATTTCAATATGATAAAATAATTTTATCTCTTAGATGAGATGGTTTTATCCCACAATTAGTAGGATAAGAGGTTTACTTGAAATAATTTATCTCACTTGAAATCTTATCCCATCCGGCACTAAATATGGGATAGGATAACTTATCCCACTTGATCATGGGATGAAATAAAATTATTCGATCTCATCTCCTTATCCCGCACATCAAATGAGGTGTAAAACCATTTTATCACACCAGTTGGTGAGACTTCGATTTTTGGCCAAATAGATTTATAATCTAACTCCACACAATTCAGATATAAACCATTGGGGTTGCATACCCTATTTGTCCAAGATTCAAATAAGCAAATCCAATGTTGTCCACTTAATGGATAGTCCAACTAATTTGTCAATTGCTATAATCTAAATTTCTCTACATACCATCGTAATTTACCTCACAGTATCTCGCATACAATCTTAATATTTTTTTATCGCTCTCTCTCTCAACCTTTATTCAGACGATGATTCGGGTAGTGAGAAGTCTGAAGATGAGTAGAGTTCAAGAATTTTGCCGAGAAAGTTATTGAGAGGTGCCGACAAGGACACTTCTTGCTTTAAATGAATATATCTTGGCTACTACGACCTATTGCGGGACCTATTTTTTAGTCACGAAACTCGGTTGTGACACGAGTTTATCAATTGCATTATGTTGGGAGTTTTTGCTTACGATTCGTATTTCAAACCAGTGCAAACTGCAACCAGAATGTCAGGTCCTTACCGTCACTACAAAAATGACCACAACTCTTCAGTTGGTAGTATGTAGTTATACGACACAGTCAATTAGCACGTTTAGATGTGAAACATCACTTGGATCAATAATCCAGAGCACTTTATGCAATAATTTTTTTGAAGTGTATAAAGACGAGTACTTGAGGACATATATGAGCGAAGATTTTTGGTGTTTTCTAGAAACGGGGGAGGCTTGAGGATTCTCAAGCATGCTTATTCGCATTGATTGCATATAATAGGAATTGAAAAGTTATCATGTAATTTGGTCAAAAAGTCATTGCAAGAGGCTTATAAAGGGCAACTTTAATTTTAAAGGCAATCGTTTATTAATAGCTCTATTGGTTCACACAATGATTTAGATTTGATAAATGATTCTGAAGAAAAGCGATATTATATTTTCCACGACTATTCGTACTTAATGGAATAGTACCTTATTGATGGAATATATAGGTGGGAAAAAAATTCAAACAATATTTAATTCAATAAACGCAAAATAGAGATAGTGAATCCAAAAATATGTAAACCGAGTGTGATGTGTTTTTAATTGAATTGTCATTTAGCGATTGTTGATGTCCAAGAAGGTCTTGGTATACAAAGGCGAATTGATCAATATTGTGATAACTTGCATTTTTTTCACAACATGATCACTGAAGATGAATGTAATAAAAACATGTATCATGGGGACCCCCACCATATGAGGGACCAATTACTAAATGACATATATGTTGATGTTTATAGTGTGATATATGGGCATGCTCAAGTTCATGACGTGATGCAAAATACTACCCTGTAATATAATTTAATTAAGCATTAGTGGAGTCGCAAGGTAACATTTAACATTACGTAATTGTTAAATAAATATAACAATGCGTGATTATTAATATATAAAACGTCAATTTCATTTGTAATTTTACATATGGTAGTAATTATGGCCATCCTAGTCCGTGGAACGCGCTCCTACAACTCCCTTCGCGATGAAGTACCCACTCGAGGGTGGCTCGCGTGGGTCCATATATGATATGCATATGCATCCAAAATCTTTCAACCTCAAAGGAGAGGATGAAAGGGGATATCTGGTCGATGTTGGCAAGTGGTGTGTGTTAGGCAAATGATCAATGCAAAAAAAAAAATGGAATCGCATACTAAGTTACAAGGAGGGAATGCGTTAAGCACTCTATCCTCCATTTTAGACTTTAGTGGGTTAATATACCATGTTTTATCTCTTGCGAGTGTGCGCAATATGAGTGTACAAGAAAGTGAATGATGTGTGTATAGTATGCAAGTGTGAATACATACAAGTGTAATTGTATGTGATATATAGATGTAGAGAGAGAGAGAGAGAGAGAGAGAGAGAGAGAGAGAGACGGCATATCACAGCATCACCATATGTGTCGAATTTCTAAAAATACTTCCCCAAAAAAACCTTTTACATTTTGTGCACACTCTTCCCAATTGTCGTAAGTTACATGTCAATGATCCTTGAATACAAACAAAAAAATTAAATTTATTGTTTCATAAGTTAGGATGAAATGAGACTAGTGTGAATCAGTATAGTTATAAAGTTGAATTAATGTGTACATATATGTATATTTATATACACACTCGCATATTTATACATGCATATATTAACCCTCCGCACAAAGATTTACGGACTTCATTTTTTTCTCTCCCGAATTTCTAAAATCTCTATCCACCCCACCCCAGCACCCACCCCCTCTTATTTTTAAGAGATTAATAATAGATAAAATATCTCACCTCTTATTTGTAGGGAGAAAAAAATACACAAAAAAATGCAAGAAGCCATCTCATATCCCCCATGTCAGAAGTTCATACAAGAGCATATATATATATATATATATATATATATATATATATATATAGTCACCAACTTCCTTGAGCTTCGGGCACTAGCTAGGTGTCAGACCCCATACATGGTCTTACGACTTTGTGAAGACCTATGTTTTTGGCAAGGTTCTAAAAAATGGGAGGCGTGATTGAGGCGTGGAGGCCAAGCCTTAAGCCTTAGAAGCCTAGGCGGGCCTTAGGCGTAAAAAGGCGTGAAAAGGCGTTTAGGCCGTTTTAATATATTTTAATATTTTTTAGCCATAACAAGGCTATTAAAATAATAAAATTATACATATCATAAAAATATGTCTGAATATTTGCAAATTAAAATACTATTTGATTATTTTGGATGAGATAATGCTCCGATTTGTAAAAGAATCTTTAAAAGGCGATATCGTTTCACTAAAGCATTATTGTTTTTAGAGAAAAAGTGTGCCATAAGGGTTTTACCAAGCATAAGGCATCAAAAGCTTAAGGCGGGGTGTTTCTCCCAAGCCTCAAGCCTACGCGTGCCTAGGTGGAGCCTAGGCGGATTTTTAGAACAGTTGAGTAAATAATCGCCCGGGCCTGGTCAATGGGACCCCCCTTTGTGAGGGGGCACCCCTTCTCCTGAAATTACGGGTCTATTTTGCTGAGTTTCTTAGAGAGGGATACCTCGCGCCTCTAGGTCTTCTCTACCTACCCACCTATTTCAATTTCGAGTACAAGTACCATTTTGTTGAAGGTATTCGAGCATTATATATATATATATATAAAGCTTTATTTTCTTTTGCACTAAGATATTATGTTGTTTCCACATTTGTTGGGGCTAGGGTTTACATCAAGAATAATTCATCTTTAAAAAAAAATTAACAAGAAAAATAAAATATGAATATGGATTTTGTGGGAAAGAATGTAAAGTGGAGAAGAAAATATTATGTATTTTGACCTCTAAATTCAAAGAAATGTGTAATTAGCAATTAAATTCATTATTAGACTATTGTTAATTTTTAAGTTATGGGGTATCTCTAATAATTACTTTTATTAGACTTGTATATAACCCTATAATAAATTTAAACAACTTTGATATAATCACTTGGTCCCCATTTTGTAGAAAATTTTGAAAAGAAGGGAAATTATATGAGTTAGACTTTTCATCCACGAGGAAAGGAAAACATCTTTCCCTCATTTTTTATTTAGTAGGAAGGAGAGAAAAAAAAATTCTCCCTTCCTTTGAAATTCGTAGGAGTAGAGGGGAAACAAAATACGCATGTTTTATCGATTATGTCATTATATTCAAACACTTGTATTTATTTAATATATCACAAAAAAATATATGGGTAATAAATGCGTATTACAGTAACTAAGTCTCTGATCTCTTACTTTCATTCCATTGTTCCTCCCATTTTTAGAGGAATAAAATTAAGTAGGTGTCTATGCCATTTTAGTGGCGTCAATAGTAGGTAAAAAAAATCACTTTTCCTTCTTATACCAATCAAAGAAAAATACTTCATTCTTTCTATTTTTCTTCCATTATTTTACTTCTACCTTTTCATTGTTCTAAATGGATGGTTGAGTAATATTGTATGGGGGAAATTCACGCACCAAGTGTAACAGTATCATAAACCCAATAATAACTGCAATGAAAGATAAATCACATATACACGAAGAACACTATGATGTGATTGGTTCGATAAAAATTGCCTATATCCAAAGGGTGTTGTAGACCTTATTAATACTGAGGTTACAATTTGATAGATTTTCAGCACATGTAACTTCAATGTGCTACTATTTATAGATATACACCCATTCTTATATAGTTCTACGTCACGCATATGCAAGATTATATTCATTGTGCTTTTAGTTGTGATATGCTATCAGCTGAATTGCACTACACCCAAAAGGATAAAATGTAACCCTTAATCCAGCCACCCTTGTCACGGTTTTTGACCATGATAAAAAAACACGCATTTTTTATCACGTCCAATGACCATGACGATACAGTTGTCACGGACTTATCACGGCTAAAGACCTTGGCATATCCGTAACAAATGTCTTAAGTAAAACCCTAGGCACTTCTTTTTTTCCCCGTTTCATTTCCCTCTTTTTTTCTCTCTCCCTCTCAGGTACGTTCTCTCTCTCTCTCTCTTTCCTTTGTGTGTGTGTGAGAGAGAGAGAGAGAGTGTAGTTTTTTCTATATATGTGTGTATGATTATGTGTGTATGTGCAGTGTGTGTGTGTGTTAGATTAATTGTCTGTGTGGTTTTTTAGTATATATATGTGTGTGTGTGTGTGTGTGTGTGTGTGTGCGTGTATGTGTGTGCGTGTATGTGTGTGTGTGTGATTAATTTGGTGTTTATAAAAATTGGGCACAAATCTGAAGTTGGACCCCTTTTGTTGTGTAAATATGAAATTGAAATTGGGCATATTGTTGTGTAAATGTGAAATTAAAATTAAAATGGGGTATAAAACGAAAATTGGATATAGCGTTGTGTAAATATAAAATTGGGTATAATGTTATGTAATTTTTGTACATTTGTTTTATATTTATATGCAATTGGGTATATTGAAATCTAAAACCATATACGTGATTGTGATAAGGGTATAATCTAAAACCATATATATATATATATATATATATATATATATATATATAGAGAGAGAGAGAGAGAGAGAGAGAGAGAATGTTGAATTGTTTGGAATTCTTGAATTGTTGTTGACTGGTGGATTTGAACATTTAGATGGCCATTGAGTTGGTTGGCCCTAGGAATTTCTAATATATTGCATTTATATTTGCATTGTCGTTTTGGATTCTTGAATTGTTGTTGGCTCGTAGATTTGAACACTTAAATGGCTATTGGGTTGGCTGGCCCTAAGCATTTCTAACAATTAGGATTGTGATTAAACTGAATATAAATAAGACATAATTAATTGAAAGATACAATAAATGTTAAACGCTTGTTGTTAAACAATTAGAAATGCGAAATGAAACATAACTATATATAAATCATCACTATAAAATTAATATTGAATAAGTAACGAGGGTTGTGATGGCCCGTACATATAATGCGCATAGATACTTGTCTTCTAGTTCTTATGAGTACGAATCCAATAGCTCTTAGACCCGTTCGAGAGTCATTACCCGTGTAATAAGATTTCTCGAATTGTCCCGTTTGGACAGTATGAAACTACATAGTTTTTGTTTAATAACATTCTTAGTGGCTTAAACTTGTTACTTTGGGGGGGAGTTTTGATGTCGTATCTTAATGTTCTCTGGGTACATACTAGATGATGCGATGTTAAGTGTTATTTCAATTAATAAATTGAAATAACACTTACACTTGTGAATCTATGTCTTGTACTTGAAGAACTATGGGGATATGTTGCCGAAGTTTCCTCAAATTAGAGCAATGTGCATTAGTTGTAAACATACTACAGAAATATGCGATCTTGAATAGGATAGGGCCACTCACCCTTTAAAGGAGATGGAGGAAATAGAAATTAGTATTACAAATTGAATTTTAATTTTAATTTCGAATTAAAATTGAATTTTAATTTTAATTTCGAATTAAAATTGGATTTTAATTTTAATTTCGAATTAAATTTGAATTTGAATTTGAAATTGAAATTGGTATTGGTATTATAAATTGAAATTGAAATTAGTATTATAAATTGAAATTGGTATTTGGTATTTAGTTTTTGGTATAATATCTATTTGATTTTTGGTATTCAATTCTGAAATTAAAATTTGGTTTCTCTCTCTAAGCCATCTCTTTCTTTACACACGTTTCAGTACATCTCTCTCTCTCTCTCTCTCTCTCTCTCTCTCTCTCTCTCTATATATATATATATATATATATATATATATATATATATATATATATATATATATTGTTAAATTGTTTGGAATTCTTTAATTGTTGTTAATTGGTGGATTTAAACATTTAGATGGCCATTGAGATGGTTGGCTCTAGGAATTTCTAATAAAAGGCATTATTATTTGCATTATTTTTTTAAATTATTGAATTGTTATTGACCATTGAATTTGAACACTTAGATGGCCATTGAGTTGGTTGGCCCTAGGCATTCTCTAACATTTAAGGTTGTGATGCGAAATGAAACATAACTATGTAAAAATCGAATATAAATAAGACATAATAAAATGAAACATGCTATAAATTTTATATAACAAGTAATAAGTAATCATGCATTCACATGAGAATACATGCATGCATCTAGCCCGCAAAGCAAGTTTTATATAAGTAGTAACGAGGATAAAAGATAATAACAGGAACTGCAATAGATAGCCATTGGCTATCTATTGCGGTTCTCGTTACTATAATCTAGGCATGCATGTGAAAATTTACATTAAGTCAACTATTTATAAAACACTGGCTTCGGGGGGTGCATACCGGCATGTATTCTCATCTGAATGCATGATATAACGATTTTGTAGCATTCATAACTAATTTTTATTACTTATAGTGCGCATAGATACTAGCCTTGTAGTTTTTATGTGTATGCATTCAATAGTCCTTGGACCCATTCGAGTCATTACCCCTGTAATGAGATCTCTCGAATTGTCCCATTTGGACAGTTTGGGAATGCATAGTTTATGTATAATAATATTCTTAGTGGCTTAAACATGTTACTTTTGGGGAAAGTGTTGATGTCGTATCTTAATGTTCTCTGGATACATACTAGATGCGATGTTAAGTGTTATTTCAATTGATAAATTGAAATAATACTTATACTTGTAAATCTATGTCATGTACTTGGAGAACTATAGGGATATGCTGCCAAATTTTCCTCAAATTGGAACAATGTGCATGAGCTGTTAAGTATATTACAGAAATATGTGGTCTTGAATCGGATAGGAGCACTCACCCTTTAAAGGAGATGGAGGAAATAGGAATTATATTATTTTTATAATATACCACCGAAAAATCAAAAATGTCAATCTTGTAGTAAATTATTTAATGGGAACTAAATGTTCACACTTTTGTTTATACTAATCCACTAATATACGCTTCTTACCCATAATAAGTGATTATTTATCGTAGCTGTGATGGGATATCCTAAATACAAAGAGTGGATGGGTGAAACAAATAGATTAGGGGATGTGTTTCACAGAGGTGCTAACGAATTTTTGAAATATGCAAAGAGATGTCGTAATGATGAAGAGTTATCGTGTCCATGTGCTAAGTGTAAGAATGGTAAGGTGTTTGAGTGGAAAATAGTTGAACTACATTTGTTAAGATGGGTTATGCAAGATAGTTATCAATTTTGATTTTTTCACGGGGAATCGAAAGCTATGGGAAAACATCCATCCTACTATAAAATAGACTGCCCATCAGTTTTTTTTATATCTTCCCAGATTTGTCACGGACTTTGACCTTAACAAGCCCATGATAAAGAAAACTTGTCGCGGTTAAAGTCCGTGACAATTTTATATTTATCACGGAGGCATGTGTTACGGGCTTGTCACAGTCAAAGACCGTGATAAATTTGTCAAAATCAAAGACTGTGGCAAGTCCGTGACAAATCTAACGAACTTATTACGGACTGTGATCGTGACAAGCCCGTGACAAAAGCCTCCGTTATAAATAAAAAATTGTCATGGAGTTTGACAGTGACAAGTTTTCTTTATCACAGACTTATCACAGTGAAAGTCCATAACAAATCTGGGCAGATTTAAAAAAAACTGTTGGGCAGTATGGTCACTGCCAATGCCCAACAGTATATTTATACCTATTGTAGCAAATTTTAACCTGTCCAAACGGCATATATAGCAAGAAACATTCAATATTCAATAACCAACACAAATAAATACAAATATCCATAACCAAAACCAAAGCAACATGTAAATATCCATAACAAAAACAAAACCAACATTTGAATATCCATAACCAAATCAAAAAAATAATAACTAACAATATCCAAATAAAATAAATACAATTAATGTCATAGAGTAGGGTATACAATAGATTGGAGGAGGAAGGAAGGTCACACGACATATGCATTTACGCACCCATCAATTCGCTGAACGCCACATTGTTCGTGCAACCACAAATGTGAGTTCTCCTTTTCGGACAAAACATGTGTGACGAGCACCTTTTCCTCAATGTCTTACAGGGTACATCCATGAACCACCATACTCGGCTGGGTTCCTGGGTCCCTCAACCCTCTCGCTATCGGTTCCCCACCAAATTTGTCGATTAAAAATACGCGCGGCCAACAGATTATTGACATAGGTCATTCGATGAGGGTCAACATGGGAAATGGATCATATAAGGGCAGCGAGTCCATGCATATCGGCTATGAAGTAGTGACGCCCTCGTCTACCTCCTTCTCCTTCCCCTTACCCTCATCGGAGGTGGACCCCTAGTGACGCTTCATGAAGACGTACATATCTAGGATTGTTGCCTCCAACCTTGATAGTTTATCGTCATGGGTGTCCACCTTATGATCCAACTCGGTGTTGCTCGTCTCTATGAATATTTATATAGTATTTCCTATCTAGATTACAAGGATAGAAGCGTCTACAGTAAATCTGCATGCATCCACAGCTGCTGCAGCAGACGTCAGACTCGAAGGAATCATCATCCAAGTGTCCTTGTGTCTGGACACCTATATGTGTGTGTATATATATATATATATATATATATATATATATATATATATATATATATATATATATATATATATATATATAGAAAAAGTGAGGAAAATAGATAAACGGGTCAGAGCCCAAGTTGTGAAAATATTTTGTAAGTGCATAAATGCTTTATTTATGAAAAATATGTTTTTATCTCATATTTAAATTGGTATCGCACTCCCATGAGATACCCCTCACCCCTCTTCTAGTGGTGCACACCTATCGCATCCCTCTAAACATCTTATTCAAGCTACCCTGCCTAACTAGTCCGTCACCCCCAAACTCTGAAAGTCCTAAGTAAACCGAGTACTAAGGACTAAACTACTCCCCAGTCTCAACACTGTGCCATGTTCGTGCGTGGTGTGTCTCGCGAAGCGAAATCCAAACAAGGAACCCCCCGATACACTACTACTTAGCAGTGTCGATCGTCGAGATCCATTAGACCCTCAGTACACAACGTATATATACATACTCATTTAATTATATACATTATCATACTATCTTTCATATACATATCACAATATAAGTCCGGATAGAATCTCCCGAAATGAGAATTAATTTTTATTCATTTTATCTCTTTACTCCGGTTAGAGATATATAATATCTTATTCTCATACACAGTTATTATACTATACACACAAGTATAATAACCATCCCAACGAGCTATAACTCGAGGATGCGGTCTCTCAATGCTATCATCTTTCAGGGAATTACTCACATACCATCCTGGGTACCAGCGGTCGGACTAAATAACACCGACATGGTAAAAACCAAATCACAACGTATGGGAAGTGGTCATAGTTCCTCCCCGAAAGTGATACGAAACATACCCACCGCGTCTCACCCCTAATAAAAATCACACAATATAAAATGGACGCTATGACCTGGGGACTATACGCTCCCTGCTCCTCAAGACAGGGGCCTCACCCACATCGCGCAACTTTCCATGATAGCATTAGAGGGGGTATAATTCACATATATATACATATATACCAATCACACATAGATATATATACATATTCGTATCATATTTTATATATATATATATATATATATATATATATATTCTACATCGTTCCTCAAATATAAATGGCCATAATTGCCAATCACACATAACGATGGCCAATAATCCCAAAGATTCTCACTAATAATAACATTTAAGTATTCGCACACTCACGATACTAAATCCAAAAGTATTCCCTTACTTGATAAATAACTTGTACCTTATTCACGTTTAAGGATTTATATAATTTCTCCAACTATACCAATTCATACTATGTAAGTAAGTATATTCCCAAATTCATCCTAGTAGTCTCGTAGGATATACTCAACCATAATTGATATAATTATGTTTTCTATGCGCACAATTTCCTATAAATATTCGCCCACTAAAATACTCCCTCGAGTGTTACTCGTCCCGAACACCCCTAAATAAATAAGTCCTTGATTTTACTCACTTAACCCAAGATATATATCTCACTCCAAAAATAATTTAGAAGTCCCCACTCTATTTTAGGAACCCCAAACCTTTAATTTCTTAATCCATTTATTTTCCTCGAAAATATTTTTTTAGTGCTACAAAATCTTAGCACCCTCCTAGTCCCTACAAATTTCTCCCAATGGTTAGATGTTTAATTCCTAAATGAATACTTATTTCCTCAAATAAATAAACTAGGAACAACTCAATCAGAATTTATCCCATTTAAACAACCCTGGCCGAAATTGTCAAAATTACTGGGCCATCGATCGATCGACCATGCGCCATCGATCGATCGATCGACCCGGACGGCTTCTTCTCCGAGAAGCTGTTTCGGCCATAAAAGCTTTCCCCAAGCTTTTATCTCCTCTCCTAACGTCCTCCAACCTCAATCAACTACATATACACACATGAAAAAGGTTCTAAACATCCTAGAACCCATAACCAACAACAAATTTCGACAAATTCCTAAGTTTCCCAAATTGTATATTATCCGAGGTTTATCCGTTAAACTTCCGAAAAACCCAATTTAATTCACCAAAAACCCATCCCGAAAATATTTATAGTTACTCACTACCAACTATAATATGATATTTATGCTCAAAATAAATAAAGCAAGTAAACACTTGCCTCGTGGATAAAATTCGACGACCTCGAGTTGAATCCCGCGGAGTTTGGCCGGAACCTCCCTTTTCTTCCTCTTTTCTCTTTTCCTTCCCTCTCCTCTTTCTTTTCTCTCTTTTTTTTCCTTTCTCCCACTCTCTCTTGCCTTATATAGGAGAGAATAAGGGTTTATTCCTTTAAAACCCAAAAATGACTCGTTTACTCAATTACGAGTCCCTACTGGTCCAAAAATTCTCGGAGTACAAACACTACTCCTAGATACTCTATTCCGACTATCTCGGCCATTCCTAAATCAACCGCATACTTGAAATGTCCATCTAAGGTACTTGACCGCAATCCACTAATTAAGCCCAATACATCTCAATGCGAGTTTTCCAATTAAAATATTATCCTTTATCGCTTTACCCAACTGCGACATGTAATTAAAATGGTCCAACTCATTTACTTACTCCCAAAAGTGAATGTAGCACACATCGAAAATCATCTAGCCCGCATAAACTCCAAAAATTATTTTTCTCAGAAATTTTCCAAATTTCCAAATTATGCCCATTTATGAAATTTAAATTGTCCATAAAAGTACGGGGTATTACATACCCCCCCCCCCCCCATTACAACGGAATTTTTCCCGCAAAATTTAGATGCGATCGGTACTATCAACCTAGGATCATTAATTACACCTCATTCATACACTCGATCAGTACCCCCTATCTCAAGGTTTATACTATAACGCACTAGCTTAGTAAATCCCTATGTGCTACACTACTACCTCGTCGTAAGGTGACTCTAATAACGTCACATCGCACCCATCGTTTTCTAGTACTATCTATAGAGAAAATGAGCCTATAGCCGTCATTTTAACGTCTAAATCTTACCGAAGAATCATAATTCCAAGAGTCCGCTCATCTACATCAAGATATTTAATTTCCCTTAAAAAGGAAATTACTCTAACACTTGACTATTCCCATTAGTCTCGTCGCCTATCTTGGGCATGTTACCTCTTATTGCCCCATACAATTTGATTATCGCTTACCTCTTATGACGTTCCATCTGACCCATTCCAATTCCACTTATATTGTCTCGCAGTATAATCTTCAACTTTATATACTACTCCCCTTTTATTTCGGGCGGTATATAAAATCAACTTACCAGGGTGTCAATGCACCTTTTATGGCCCGTGCCTATCTGCACAACCACTGTAAACGTTCGATACATACACTTTCTCTAAATAATGGGTCTTATTTCCTCAGCGTAATAATCACACATGGGTTTTCTTAACCCGCAAAATTCAATTCTTCCTATACTTGGAAATCCAATCCTTCTCAAGGTTAACCAACTAATCTCCTTATGGTTAACTCCCAAAAATCTTTCTATATCGGCGCCACTAACTCTATTGGCCTTACTTCCCAATAATTCTAAGATCGAAGCGCTTCCTACATACGTAAAATAGTACTATTCTAACTATATCCCTAGTGCCCCAGACCTTCTCAACTTCCAGCATTTTCTCGGTTTCATGCGTGGGACGTCTTGCAAAGCGAAATCCAGACAACGAACCCTCCCGTTACGCTACTTCCTAGCATCGTCGGTCATCGAGACATAACGGCCTAAGGCACACCAGCGGGACGTCCTAAATCCTACCTCGCTAACCTACTAACGCTCTTCTACCACTTTAACCTTCCACCTTGGAGAAATGGAAAGTCTAACTAATCGAGGCGCTTACTCTTTTCTAATATAATCCGAACATCATACCCAAAACAAACTACCTCGAAAATTTGCCTTTTCATCCAAGGCCTAGCTATAAGCCTTAAATTAATTTTTCTAACTCCTTCCTCACCTAAATACTTGCGGTGAGAGAACCATTTCAGTGTTTTTTCCATAATACTTCTATCTACATAAGCATGCAATCATTATACGGTTCTCAGTCTATAGTGTTTTCTCCACACTATATGACTTATCATTAATACCATCATCCCTGCATCCCATAACATTTCTCCACTCTCGGTGTCATTAAGGTTCATGCGTGGAGCTTCTCGCGAGTGAAATCCAAACAAGGAACCCCTCCAATACACTACTACTTAACTTTATCGGTCGTGGAGGTCCGTTAGCTTTAATGTGTAACCGGTATATCACTATCCCCTTTCAACAAAATGTGGCTTGAACTCCTATTTCTTTCCAGGAGCCACACCACCAAACGCTCGTACTAGCACTAAGTCCTTAGCGCAAAAAATAATGAGCTTAGACTCACAGCTCAATAATAAACCCTCCATGCCTTAAATCATATCTATAAGGTCGCCACACACTCGAATTATGATATTTAAACATCTACTCATTGAAGTTCCATCTACATATATAACAAAGGCGAACTCAACCTGTATCCAGGTGAGATATCGCAACAACAACCTGTTCCACCCTGGAACCGCGAACACGATAGTCTTGCAATCATTAGCCTGCTATCTCTCCGAACAAAGAAAAACATATAATACTCAAAGTAACACTATACTCGTATAACACATACAAAATAAACAGTGCAAACCAGATACAAATTCAAAATAGAATCCCGCTACCACGGAAATACATACATATATATATATATATATATATATATATATATATATATATATATATATATATATATATATATATATATATATATATATATATATATATATACACACACTATATAATGTTATCAATACCGCCACAGAGCTCAAATTATGCACACGAATCTAAGGCAAACAAAATACTGTGACCCAAATCTAGTCACACAGAATATACCTCTTTCATCCGAGGTAAAATTCATAACAATAACTTCGCCAATCTTCCAGACCGATCCAATTGGTTTTTAGACATATTACACTTGCCATAAATGAACCAAACTACTTTAATCCATGGCCCATCTAGGCACTCGACTCTTGTCCTTTAACTCCTATTTCTGGATAGCTTGACTATGTTAAGGTTATCAGTATCTCAGACTCAATAGTCTCATTCCTAAAAATTGCCTTCATGGTTCCCTTAACTTCTTTCTCAAATGAAACTCCACTACTAGCCTTAACAGCCCTGTTTCAATAAATTTCCCCAGGTGGATGTCCACCAATGGGGTTCCATGAACAAAAATTCTCCATAAGTGTTAACAACACTTTTCTAGTGAGCCTATCATTCCTCTGAAGGACTCTCTCTGCATTGTACCTACCTTAATTCGATACAAGGTTCACTTCTCCTTATCACTCTTTATTCACTGCAGACCTATGATCGATCCTTATGTGAATAATATAGAAATTGCTTTCTTTTCATTCCTGCTAAATCATGGGAGCTCGCGGTTAAAACTATCCGTAAGATCCCTTCTTGAGAAAAACATCCTGCTCCCTCGAATATGGTGATCACCGTTCCCACCATTTCAATACTGCTCCCACGAGTGAAAAAAAATTCCTCAAATTTTCACATACGGGTATTTCCACACCCTGCTCTAAGTCAAAGCTTTTGAGCCTTTCACTTCCGTTGAATCACATTACACTTACTCCGTATAACTTAACTTCAAGGTATGGTCCTCATTGAAGGCCTTATGAATATTTTCCCAATTTGACTTCACTGGGTAGTTCAACTTTAGCATCACTCTTTACTATAACGATGCTTGAATAGTTATAACTACTACACCTTAGTAGTCGTTACAACCATTCTTGATAAATTCCATAAGGAGAGTGACCTCTACTGTGGTCCTAGTCTCCGACTTCAACTAACCGCTCCAAATAAGTCCCGCCTTCTGCTACCCTTGCAATGACCTTCTATGATTGTCCTTCATCGATCAACTCATGAGTCTTGAACGAGCGCACAAAATATTTACTATAGTCTTACATAATAGCAGGAGAACGAAGTCTCACAAGAGGAATCAACAATCCTAATCCTAAGCCTCTATATCAAATCGAGAGCAGCGCTGAAAGTGTAGTACGTCCGCACAGATTCCTAAGGACACTAGAACCTGATGCTCTGATACCATCTGTGACACCCCGCCTAATAAAATATCGGGCGATCACACCTGTACCAAATTAAAACAGGAGTCTCATATGGTTCATTCTTAGCATCACTGTCGAAAACCAAATTAATTACTAATAACCTATTAGGCTGGCGTCAAAATTTTATTTAACTAATCTTTTTAATCCAACCATCAAAGTAAAACCATCACACAGTTTATATATGTAATTGAAAATGAAGTAAAATAACCGAACACTCGGTTTAATAATAATACAACCCAATCGAATTTCGCAATAAAAGGCGGTAAAAGAATAAATAAATGCAGTTGGGTTATCAGCTCGAATATTTATACAGTATTTTCTATCTAGATTACAAGGATAGAAGCGTCAACAGTAAACCTGCATGCATCCACAGCTGCTGCAACAGACGTCATACTCGAAGGAATCATCATCCAAGCATCCCTGTGTCTGGATGCCTATATATGTATATATATATAACAAAAGAGAGGAAAATAGATAAACGGGTCAGAGCCCGAGTTGTGAAAATATTTTGCAAGTGCATAAATGCTTTATTTATGAAAAATATGTTTTTATCTCATATTTAAATTAGTATCGCACTCCCATGAGCTACCCCTCGCCCATCTTCTAGTGGTGCACACCTATCGCATCCCTCTAAACATCCTATTCAAGCTACCCTGCCTAACTAGTCCGTCACCCCCAAACTCTGAAAGTCCAAAGCAAACCGAGTACTAAGGGCTAAACTTCTCCCCAGTCTCAACACTGTGCCACGTTCGTGTGTGGTGTGTCTCTCGAAGCGAAATCCAAACAAGGAACCCTCTCGATACACTACTACTTGGCAGTGTCGATCGTCGAGATCCATTAGACCCTCGTGACACAACGTATATATGCATACTCATTTAATTATATACATTATCATATTCTCTTTCATATACATATCACAATATAAGTCCGGATAGAATCTCCCGGAATGAGAATTAATCTTTATTCATTTTATCTCTTTACTCCGGTTAGAGATATATAATATCTTGTTATCATACACAGGTATTATACTATACACACAAGTATAATAACCATCCCAACGAGCTATAACTCGAGGATGCGGTCTCTCAATGCTATCATCTTCCAGGGAATTACTCACATACCATCCTGGGTACCAGCGGTCGGACTAAATAACATCGACATGGTAAAAACCAAATCACAACATAGGGGAAGCGGTCATAGTTCCTCCCCGAAAGTGATACAAAACATACCCACCACGTCTCACCCCTAATAAAAATCACACAATATAAAATGGACGCTATGACCTGGGGACTATACGATCCCATCTCCTCAAGCCAAGGGCCTCACCCACATCGCGCAACTTCCCATGATAGCATTAGAGGGGGTATGTTGCACATATATATACATATATACCATTCACACATAGATATATATACATATTCGTATCATATTATATATATATATATATATATATTGTAATCACATCGTATATATATATTCTACATCGTTCCTCAAATATAAATGGCCATAATTGCCAATCACACATAACGATGGCCAATAATCCCAAAGATTCTCACTAATAATAACATTTAAGTATTCGCACACTCACGATACTAAATCCAAAAGTATTCCCATACTGGATAAATAACCTGTACCTTATTCACGTTTAAGGATTTATATAACTTCTCCAACTATACCAATTCATACTAAGTAAGTATATTCCCAAATTCATCCTAGTACTCTCATAGGATATACTCAACCATAATCAATATAATTATGTTTTCTACGTGCACAATTTCCTATAAATATTCATCCACTAAAATACTCCCTCGGGTGTTACTCGTCCCGAATACCCCTAAATAAATAAGTCCTGGATTTTACTCACTTAACCCAAGATATACATCTCACTCCAAAAATAATTTAGAAGTCCCCACTCTATTTTAGGAACCCCAAACCTTTAATTTCTTAATCCATTTATTTTCCTCGAAAATATATTTTTAGTGCCACAAAATCTTAGCACCCTCCTAGTCCCTATAAATATCTTCCAATGGCTAGATGTTTAATTCTTAAATGAATACTTATTTCCTCAAATAAATAAACTAGGAACAACTCAATCGAAATTTATCCCATTTAAACAACCCTAGCCGAAATTGTCAAAATTACTGGGCCATCGATCGATCGACCCGAACAGCTTCTTCTTCGAGAAGTTGTTTCGGCCATAAAAGCTTCCCCCAAGACTTTATCTCCTCTCCTAACATCCTCCAACCTCAATCAACTACATATACACACATGAAAAGGGTTCTAAATATCAACCAACAACAAATTTTAACAAATTCCTAAGTTTCCCAAATTGTATATTATCTGAGGTTTATCCGTTAAACTTACGAAAAACCCAATTTAATTCACTAAAAACCCATCCCGAAATTCTTTATAGTTATTCACTACCAACTATAATATGATATTTATGCTCAAAATAAATAAAGCAAGTAAACACTTGCCTTGTGGATAAAATCCGACGACCTCGGGTCGAATGCCGCGGAGTTTGGTCGGAACCTCCCTTTTCTTCCTCTTTTCTCTCTTCCTTTCCTCTCCTCTTTCTTTTCTCTCTTTTCTTTCCTTTCTCCCTCTCTCTTGCCTTATATAGGAGAGAATAAGGGTTTATTCCTTTAAAACCCAAAAATGACTCGTTTACTCAATTACGAGTCCCTACTGGTCCAAAAAATTTCGGAGTCATTACTCCCGGATAATCTATTCTGACTATCTCAGCCATTCTGAAACCAACCGCATACTCAAAATCTCCATCTGAGGTATTTGACCGCAATCCACTAATTAAACCCAATACATCTCAATGCGGGTTTTCCAATTAAAATACTATCCTTTGTCGCTTTACCCAACTGCGATATGTAATTAAAATGGTCCAACTCATTTACTTACTGCCAAAAGTGAATGTATCACACATCGAAAATCATCTAGCCCGCATAAACTAGAAAAAAAATCTTCAAAATTTCCCAAATTTCCAAATTATACCCATTTATGAAATTTAAATTCTCCATAAAACTACGGGGTATTACACTTTTCTAGCATCAGACTGTGACTCATGCACTTCCTTAAGCTTTGCCTGAAATGACAAAACATACACGACTTGTTAATTAAGTTAATAAAAAATTATAATAAATTTTAAAAAATTAAACAATTATAACTTATAATCGTGGTTGCGACGCTTGGGGACACCTTCTTATCCTTGCCCTTCTTGGTCTGAATTGCCACATAGGCATCGAGTCTATGTGGCCTAGCTCCAGGGTCAATCCTTGTCTCCTAAAATAAAATAATGCAAAATTAGTAAGTAACGCATAAAGTAATGCTAAATTACAATAGCATAAAACTAAAATTAAAGAAAAATAAAAACTTACCATCATGTGATCCACCTCAGCATAAGACATCTGCATGGAGTAGTGCACGTCCACCTTTTTTTCCCTGTTTTCCCTCCCCGATTGACGAGATGTCAATTGCCATCATTGTCGACAAACTGTTGCCACTGACGCGTCTTACATGGCATGTAGTTTTTTTTACATGGCTCGTAGTTTTTCACGGTTTGAAAAAATAGGTAGTAATGATGAAAGTGTTCTTTTGGACTTCGTGAAACACATTTTCCCTCAATTCCATATCATTAGGCACTTCAGTCATTTCTCCAACTAATAGCTAAAGGAGAGCTTTGATTATTAACAATGTCTAACTATTTCGGGTCAATGAACCCTTTAGGTTGTTCTACATAGGTTTCCTCGGCAAGTATTCCATTAAGGAACGCAGATTTAACATCCATTTGATATAATGTAAAATGCATGTGACAAGCTATAGCAAGAAGCAGACGAACTGATTCTAAACGAGTAACAGGAGCAAACGTCTCGTTAAAATCAATTCCTTCTATTTGGGAATAACCTTGAGCAACTAGTCTAGCTTTATTTCTAATTATCATCCCATTTTCATCAGTTTTATTTTTGAAAATCCAATGAGTACCAATAACCTTTTTGTGATCAGGACGTGGAACAAGATACCATACATCATGAATGACAAATTGTAAAAGTTCATCCTGCATTGCAGAAATCCAGTGAGAGTCATTCAATGCCTCATTTACATTCTTTGGTTCCACAAGAGAAACAAAGCATGCATAAAGTACATAATTTCTAAGTTGGGATCTTGTACGTACTGGCTCACTAGGGTTACCAACTATGTTGTTTATGGGATGATCTTTAGAAACCCAGTTAGGTACTTCAGGTGACTCAATAGGTAATGAATTATCTATTTCAGAAGAGTCATTTTCTAAAATATTTGACAATTCTTCTTCTATAGTTAATTCACTAGTCTTGCTTTCTATAGTAGTGTCACTAACAATTACATTTATGGATTCCGTTAAGGTTTTAGTGCGAAGATTATACACCCGATAAGCTCTACTGTTAGGTGAATATCCTAAGAATATGGCTTTATCTCCCCTACTCTCAAATTTAGATAAGTGTTCCCTATCTTTGCACACATAGCAGGTACTACCAAAGGTTCTAAGGTACTTAAGATTAGGCTTTTTATTGTACCAAAGTTCATAAGAAGTTTGTTTGGAATTCTTTCTAGGATAGACCCTATTAATAAGATGGCATGCTGTACGAATAGATTCTGCCCAAAAATACTTAGGTAAGTTCTTGGCATGGAGCATGACACGTGCCATCTCTTGAAGGGTTCGATTCTTTCTCTCAGCTATACCATTTTGTTGAGGAGTCTTAGGAGCACTGAACTCATGTTTGTAACCATTATAGTCACAGTATTCTATAATACCAGTATCTTTGAATTCACCACCTCTATCTCTTCGAATTCTATTCACTTGAGTGTCTTTCTCATTTTCAATCCGTAAAAGAATCTTTAAAAAAGTTTAGAAAGTATCGGATTTCTGTTTTGAGAAAGCTACCCAAGTGAATCTGGTGAAGTCATCAACCATAACTAGAATATAACTGTGTCCACAGAGACTAACAGTTTGAGAAGGACCCATTAGGTCCATATGGATGAGTTCTAAGGGATTAGAGGTAAGGATATCTTTAACCCTTTTATGAGGTGCTTTAACAATTTTTCCTTCTTGACAGGGACCACAGACAATGTTATGAATAGGTTTAATTTTTGTTATTCCTCTAACTATTTGTTGAGAGGACAATTTACTCAAATTTTCGTAATTAATGTGACCCATTCTGTTATGCCATATCTCATTATCATCCATTCTGGCAACATTACAGATTTCAGAACTAGTCATGACAGTATAACAATTGTCAGGAGTCCTGAATCCTGTAATTACGCATTCTCCCTTTTCATTTAAAATCTTGCAATTGTTCATTGAAAAGGTAACCGTATGGTTTAAGTCACAAAATTGCGAAATGCTGAGTAAATTAGCCTTAAGACCTTTAACTAAGAGAATATTTTCTAGAACAGGAAGTCCTTTTTCTTTAAGAGTTCCTTTGCCTATGATCTAGGATGATACTCCATCACCAAAAACAACTTTTCCACCATCAAAGTGGGTTTTATTTAAAAGTTTTGTATCATCACCTGTCATATGCTTGGAACATCCAGAATTTAAATACCAACCAGAAGATGTAAGTTCAGCTTTTAAGGCAGAAATAACAATATTACACTTCATCTGGGGTACTAGATCATCTTTTCTAACCCAAATTGCTCTGGTTTTCTGTTTGCGCTTGTTTGCTCTCATTTGATAAAATTTGCGAGCATTAGATTTTTGTTGAAAAACATTTTGCGCATTCTTTTGAGTAAATTTTAACACCTGAGCATTTGATTTAGAAAAGTTTCTGGGATTCCTTCTAGTAAATGTCCTTTTAGGTTTAGTCTTTCTATTCCTATAGTTGGAGTTTTTGTCTGGTGGCCTGGGAAGGACATAATTGTTACGACTCCTCCTAGAATAGTTAAAGTTTTGATACATGGAAGTATTGTAGATAGGCTTAATCAGTCTCCTGGAATAGAAATCTTCGAAAGAATGTCCGTATATATCACAATAGGAGCAATAAAGATTGCTCATAATGGGGTTTACCTTAGGAAAGTCTCTAAACAAAGGTTTTGAGAAATTTTGAGGCTGAATTTTATTCCTAGGTAGCACAGGTTTGAAAGCAGGTTCACTTTTCCTAATTGGGGGGCATACATATTTTCCCTTTGGTAAAATTTCATGCTTAGAGCAACTTGCATCTCCAGTGTTAGTGTTTTGATGATCAAACTCAGTTTTTAGTGAATGAAAGTCTGGACATGTTTCAATAGGTCTTTTGCCTCCTGACACAAATTTTATAGGTTCAACATGTTTTGTTTGTGTCTTCAAATTGGGGCAAAACCCTATACCAGTTCGATCATCAGAATTGGTTTTAGATTCAGCAACGAATTCCTCAAAACATTTAGAATTGTTTTCAAATTTTGTTAATTTTTTTAACACAGTTGCTGTCTTTTCTTTGGTTTGTTCCAATTCTAATAATGTCCCTTTGTATTTTTTTTCTAGAATTTCATTAGCTTCAGTCAAAGTTTTCAGTTTTTCATCAAACACTTTGATATCACTTTCATGAGACATACATTGAGTAGTATACTCTTCAGCATTCAGTTTTACCATCAGGCTTAGATCCTCTAGCTTTTTGGTAAGATCTTTCACAATCTTGTCTAGTCTAGTGCTTTTCTTAAGAGTTTTGGCATATAGAGTGTGAATGTCTGGGAGATCTTCATTGTCTGAGTCACTAATTGAAGTGTGTGAAGTGACCCCTAAGGTTTCATTTCTTAAACTCACGCACCCATTGACATCAGCAGTATCGATTCCCCTTTGACTCACACACCCCGAGGAAGAAGTATTAATGTTCTCAGTAAGTAAAGCATCTAAACCAGTTAAAGTATGATTCAAAGCAACAGAGCTAGAATTACTAGACTCATCCTCACTATCAAGCACAGGCATATCATCATTATATATGATTTTGGCAAAGAAGGATAAACAAGGATCAAAACCATCAGATGTCTCAGGTTCCTCATTTTCAGAGTCACTTGAGTCATCCCATGTTTTGCAGATGTTGGATCTAGAGTGTTTGTTTTGGGTATTTAAATTAACTCTACAGTCTTGAGCAATGTGTCCTAGTTTACCACATCTATAGCATTCAGTCTTCTTGAGGTCTCTGTGAGGTCTTGTGTTGTCCTTGTTCTGTTTGTCATGAGGTTTCTCATGGGACTTGTGATTTGAAGGAGTTGAATAATTAGACTTGCCCTATCTATTTGCAATATTGTTTCTAAATTTAACAATTTTCTTAAATTGTTTTGACATTAGGGCAATCTGATTATCTAGACTTTCTAAGTCACAGTCCTCATCAGAATCATTACTAGGAGTGTTTAACTCAGGCTTAATCATCTTAGAAGTAAAGCTAAGATTGGAATTGGTATGTTTCCTATGAGTGTGGGTCAATTGTTTCTTAAACTCTATATCCATTTCCACAGTTCTTAATTTACTACTGAGTAATTCAGGAGTGAGATTTATATCACACATTTCCTCAATAGCATATCTTTTATTGTCAAATTTCTGTGGTAATGATCTCAGAATTTTAGACACAATTTATTGTCTATCATAAGTTATACCATTAGCATGCAGTTTAGTGACTATATCAGCCAGGTTCATATAGAAGTCATCAAAAGACTCAGATTCAGACATGATTAAAGAATTATACTGTTGGATTAACATCTGAGTTTTAGTAGCCTTAACCCTAGAGTCTCCTTCATGGGCAGTAATCAAGGTATCCCATGCTTCCTTAGAAGTGGTACGAGATGAGATTCTCTTGAACTCATGTTCATTTATAGACATAAATATGGCATTCTTTCCTTTATTATTATTGCAAGAAACTTGTTTCTCTTCTTGAGTAAACTCACTTAATATTTTCTTAACCCTCTCATTACTTCCTTCAGTGGCTGGTTTAGTAGGATAAGAGTATCCATTTTCAATAATGTCCCAGACATCATCTCCCAAAGTTCCTTGAATGAAAGCAATCATCCTTACTTTCCAGTAAGAAAAATTGGTTCCATCAAAGACTGGAGGTCTGGTCAAGTTACCATATCTTTCATTTTTCTCGTCCATGATTGATTTTGAGAAAACAGTTTCAGAAACTCAGGATCTTTTTGAAATAAGTTCACCAAAAGCTCTGATACCAATTGAAATAGCGATGTTAAAGACGTTTATTGAAAATAAACTATTTAAGCAACTCCGAAAAGTTTGTTGAAGAAACTTAAATCAAACTGATTTTGAACACAAGATGTGTTAACAAAATTATGTACGAGATTAGGACAAGATTTGATAACAAGTTTTAGTAAACAGTTTAAAATATTTTAAACTCAGCACACATCAGAATGGGATGAGAAGATGTCGAAATATCAATACTCAGGATTTTTAACATGGTAAAACCTCACCAATTGAGGAAACATCCACGACTCCCTCTACGGAGTAAAACAAGAAAATATCACTAAAACAAATATGTGAGTTACAATCTATATAACTAACATGCACACAATAACAAGTCTATACAAGTTCAGGATTGTACCCTCTGGCGTCCTTAAACTTTTCTGCAGATCTTGTTTGTTGATGTAGTCTTCTCAGTTTGTCAACTCTTCCTTTGTTTCAGCAGTATACGTCGACTTATGTTCACCAAATCTTATAGCCAACACTTTCAGTGTATGTAGTGTGAAGATGTTTGTGAAAAGTGTTCTATAACACATGCATGCACACACGCACTCTTATTAGTTACAAACAATCCTAACAAATTACATATAAAGTCTCTATGCAGTGAGTTTGTTATTTTTCTTTCTTACAAAACCAAAAACCTTTTGACCTTTCAATATAACCCAGATTCCATGGAGATCTTGCTTAAGAAATCGGTCAAGACCTTTCTCAATCTCTTTTGAAAATATTTAGGAGATTGAAAACCCTCCAAGTGCGAATCCAACTAGGTCAGGTTAAGTTTTGTAAAAACAGAAAACATCTATTGTTGATTCTGAAGAAATAAAATGTTTTAACAGAAAACAATCAACAACGTACTTCTCAAGATGAGAAATAAAATGCAACTTAGTGTATTATGACATGAAACACTTCAGATCTATGATTTCTATTGAATCAGAAACAAGATCTGAGTAGGTGTCTAAGCTGGAAATAAGATTTTATGAACACAAGGTTACAGCAACCCAAAAATCACTCAACTCGAACTCTCATAAACTCAAGAAACACTAAAGATGGTGTTTATTTGGTTATGGTGTTTTTTGGAGAGGTCAGTGGTTTAGGTTGGAGAAGTTTTAGACGAAGTTAGGGTTTCTAACTTGACTCTCTGGTTTCTCTCTCTCTCTTCTCTTTCTTCTCTCTCTCTCTTTATTCTTTCTCTGAGAATTTTCAAAGTGGCAAAAGCTTTCGAAGGCTAAGATGAGAGTCCTTTAAATAGCAAGAGGAGAAGGTTCCAGACTATCGTTCAAAAACAACGGCTGAGATTGAGTCAAGCTTCTTTGACTGCAATCCAAGGGCTCACAACAGGCGGTGGATTAAACAGGCTGTGATTGGCTTAAAGGTTTACACGGGGATTCACTCAGGCGGCATGCAGGCCATTGATAAGGGTTGATCCAAGGGCTGTAAACATGCGAAGTTTTATCTCTGTAAAGAAACACAACTCTGGCCAATCAGAGAGTAGCAAGTGTTAGCCATAGAATGAATACAAACGCGCGTCCGAAACTAATTACAAAGCCAACCCTGGAGTCTCTGGCGCTTTTGGTTTCTACCCAGAGTAACTTAAGGCCAAAAATCACAACAATACATATTTAGATATTAACCCCAACACTTTTTAAATCAAGTTTTAGTTTAATAAAACCTTAATTAAAAGATGTTTAAAATTCCCACAAAATTAATAAAAATCAAATTAAGGGATTTAAACACACTCACCACATTAATACACATAAAGGTGCAATATGATATGCAAAAATTAAGTTCTAAGTGTGTGAGTGATGGCTATAGTCTCAGGATCATTACAAGATGAATAGGAGAAGAAGCAAAACAATCTCTGAGCCTCTTTGGTTTCTAGGATGGACACAATTTTGTCATAATTTCCAAACTATATGAGCTCTTATACAGTCTAGACTCAAATGAGTCAAAAGTATAAGGGCTTCAATCTCCCCCTTTGGAAATATGAGACAAAATCTCCTTTGAGTCATCTAGAACTCGTAGGGCGACAACAAATAAGAAAAACCTATTCCTATAAAAGTTCTATCTACCCAAATCCTAGAAAGCAAAAATTACATAACTCAACTATATACAGTTTAACATCCTATTATTACAATGAAGAATGACTGTACAAGAAGAATACCTGCAAAGAATTACTAAGATCAAGCTGTTTAGTATATGCAGAGATAGACTCAAATTTCTCCCCCATTTTGTCTCAAATGGACAAAGGGAAGGAACTTGGGAAATATAACAGGTATTTACTCGACACAAACCATACCAATAGATTTACGTAAAGAAATGAATCTATTATAATCAAGAGGTTTGGTAAACAAATCTGCAAGTTGTAGATCAGTAGGAAGATAATTGATTTCTAATTCCTTGGTTTCAACAAATTCACGAATAAAGTGATGTCTTATTTTAATGTGCTTAGTTCGCGAATGTTGAACCGGGTTCTTAGAAATATTAATCGCTCTTTGATTATCACAATAGAGATGAAGTGTGGGTTCTAGAATACCATAATCACTTAGCATTTGTTTTAGCCACAATAATTGGGCACAACAGCTACCAGCGGCTATGTATTCAGATTCAGCAGTCGAGAGAGATGTGCAGTTCTGTTTTTTACTCCTCCATCCTACCAATAACAACATGCGCCTGAAGTGCTTTTACTATCATCAGTACAACCAGCCCAATCAGCATCAGTGTACCCAATAATAGTGCTCGGTGTGTCATTCGTGTACCAAATTCCTAAATTTAGAGTGCCTTTAACATATTTAATTATCCGTTTAACAGAGTTTAAATGGCTCTCTTTGGCGTTGTTTTGATAGCGCGCACAAACACACACAGCATACATGATATCAGGACGCGAGGCAGTCAGATAGAGTAATGTGCCAATCATACTACGATATAAAGTAGGATCTACAGATTTTCCATTTTCATCTTTTGACAATTTTTCTGTAGTACTCATAAGCGTTTTAGCACTTTTAGCACTATCGAGGCCAAATTTCTTAACTATCTCTAATGCGTACTTAGTCTGCGAAAGAAACAATCCATCTGGTTGTTGTTTGACTTGGAGACCTAGGAAGAACTGTAAATCCCCCATAAGGGACATCTGAAATTCCTTACTCATAATTTCAGTAAAAGATTTTACTTCTGAGGTAGAAGTGGATCCAAATATGATATCGTCTACATAGACTTGAGCGATAGTAATGTGTTTGCCAAAATGTTTGACAAATAAGGTTTGGTCATTTCCACCTCTTTTGAAACCTTTATCCAGTAGAAAACTGGACAGGCGCTCATACCAAGCTCTAGGAGCTTGCTTAAGACCATATAAAGCCTTTTTCAACCGAAATACATGATTAGGATAATTAGGGTCAATGAACCCTTTAGGTTGTTCTACATAGGTTTCCTCGGCAAGTATTCCATTAAGGAACGCAGATTTAACATCCATTTGATATAATGTAAAATGCATGTGACAAGCTATAGCAAGAAGCAGACGAACTGATTCTAAACGAGTAACAGGAGCAAACGTCTCGTTAAAATCAATTCCTTCTATTTGGGAATAACCTTGAGCAACTAGTCTAGCTTTATTTCTAATTATCATCCCATTTTCATCAGTTTTATTTTTGAAAATCCAACGAGTACCAATAACCTTTTTGTGATCAGGACGTGGAACAAGATACCATACATCATGAATGACAAATTGTAAAAGTTCATCCTGCATTGCAGAAATCCAGTGAGAGTCATTCAATGCCTCATTTACATTCTTTGGTTCCACAAGAGAAACAAAGCATGCATAAAGTACATAATTTCTAAGTTGGGATCTTGTACGTACTGGCTCACTAGGGTTACCAACTATGTTGTTTATGGGATGATCTTTAGAAACCCAGTTAGGTACTTCAGGTGACTCAATAGGTAATGAATTATCTATTTCAGAAGAGTCATTTTCTAAAATATTTGACAATTCTTCTTCTATAGTTAATTCACTAGTCTTGCTTTCTATAGTAGTGTCACTAACAATTACATTTATGGATTCCGTTAAGGTTTTAGTGCGAAGATTATACACCCGATAAGCTCTACTGTTAGGTGAATATCCTAAGAATATGGCTTTATCTCCCCTACTCTCAAATTTAGATAAGTGTTCCCTATCTTTGCACACATAGCAGGTACTACCAAAGGTTCTAAGGTACTTAAGATTAGGCTTTTTATTGTACCAAAGTTCATAAGAAGTTTGTTTGGAATTCTTTCTAAGATAGACCCTATTAATAAGATGGCATGCTGTACGAATAGATTCTGCCCAAAAATACTTAGGTAAGTTCTTGGCATGGAGCATGACACGTGCCATCTCTTGAAGGGTTCGATTCTTTCTCTCAGCTATACCATTTTGTTGAGGAGTCTTAGGAGCACTGAACTCATGTTTGTAACCATTATAGTCACAGTGTTCTATAATACCAGTATCTTTGAATTCACCACCTCTATCTCTTCGGATTCTATTCACTTGAGTGTCTTTCTCATTTTCAATCCGTAAAAGAATCTTTAAAAAAGTTTGGAAAGTATCGGATTTCTGTTTTAAGAAAGCTACCCAAGTGAATCTGGTGAAGTCATAAATTATAACTAGAATATAACTGTGTCCACAGAGACTAACAGTTTGAGAAGGACCCATTAGGTCCATATGGATGAGTTCTAAGGGATTAGAGGTAAGGATATCTTTAACCCTTTTATGAGGTGCTTTAACAATTTTTCCTTCTTGACAGGGACGACAGACAATGTTATGAATAGGTTTAATTTTTGGTATTCCTCTAACTATTTGTTGAGAGGACAATTTACTCAAATTTTCGTAATTAATGTGACCCATTCTGTTATGCCATATCTCATTATCATCCATTCTGGCAACATTACAGATTTCAGAACTAGTCATGACAGTATAACAATTGTCAGGAGTCCTGAATCCTGTAATTACGCATTCTCCCTTTTCATTTAAAATCTTGAAATTGTTCTTTGAAAAGGTAACCGTATGGTTTAAGTCACAAAATTGCGAAATGCTGAGTAAATTAGCCTTAAGACCTTTAACTAAGAGAACATTTTCAAGAACAGGAAGTCCTTTTTCTTTAAGAGTTCCTTTGCCTATGATCTGGGATGATACTCCATCACCCAAAACAACTTTTCCACCATCAAAGTGGGTTTTATTTAAAAGTTTTGTATCATCACCTGTCATATGCTTGGAACATCCAGAATCCAAATACCAACCAGAAGATGTAAGTTCATCTTTTAAGGCAGAAATAACAATATTACACTTCATCTGGGGTACTAGATCATCTTTTCTAACCCAAATTGCTCTGGTTTTCTATTTGCGCTTGTTTGCTCTCATTTGATAAAATTTGCGAGCATTAGATTTTTGTTGAAAAACATTTTGCGCATGCTTTTGAGTAAATTTTAACACCTGAGCATTTGATTTAGAAAAGTTTCTGGGATTCCTTCTAGTAAATGTCCTTTTAGGTTTAGTCTTTCTATTCCTATAGTTGGAGTTTTTGTCTGGTGGCTTGGGAACACTACACCAAAATGGGAAAATTGTCATCTTTCAGCCGGCCAGCCTTGTCAAGGTCATTGACCGTGACAAAAAAACACGCGTTTTATGTCACGGTCATTGACCTTGACACGACCGTGACAACTTTTCCAGCAAAAACCCTTTCCCCCTTCTTTTTTCCCTCCCACCGTTCCCTCCCTCTCTCTCTCTCTCTCTTCCATTTATATATATATTTGTCTGTATAGTTATGTGTGTGTGTGTATATATATCTGTGTGTATGTGTGTGCGTGTGTGGGGGGTGGGGCAGGGTGGGGCGGGGTGGGGTGGGGCAGGGTGGGGGAGGGGGTGGTGGAGGGGGGCAGGGGGTGGGGCGGGGTGGGGCAGGGTGGGGGAGGGGGTGGTGGAGGGGGTAGGGGGTGGGGTGGGGTGGGGCAGGGTGGGGGAGGGGGTGGTGAAGGGGTGGCGGGGGGTGGGGCGGGGTGGGGCAGGGTGGGGGAGGGGGTGGGGGAGGGGGCAGGGGTGGGGTGGGGTGGGGTGCGGTGTGTGTGTGTGTGTGTGGTGTGTTTTGGGGGAGGGGGGGAGGGGGTGGTGGAGGGGGGCAGGGGGTGGGGCGGGGTGGGGCAGGGTTGGGGAGGGGGTGGTGTCATTTTTCATAATTTTAGCATTAGTAAACATAGGATAAAAATATCTGATTAATTCCTAGGTTAAATTAAATTAAATTAATTTTAGTGCTTAAATATTATTAAATGGTTTTGAATTTTTTAAATATTATTAAATGGTTTTGTAGCGTAGTGGATTCCACCATATTCTGTTATGTCTTCTTTACTAACTAGAATCTTGTTGCAGATAGGATTCCATTTAGGGTCTTATGTCTTGAATTAATCTGAGGGGGTGGGGGTGGGGGTGGGGGTGGGTGGGGTTTTGAATATTATTTACATTCAAAATAAATAATTGATAATAGTTGGATAATAATTGGATAATAATTGTTTTTATACCTATAGAACAGCTTAGATAGTGTGTGTGTGTGTGTGTGTGTATGTGGTCAATACATGAATTTATTTTTGTATTTGAATTATCCCATGAATTTATTTTTGTATTTGAATTAACCCATTATATGAAACATACTTGAAATTAAATATAGTGCGCATAGATACTAGCATTCTAGTTCTTATACGTACGCATTCAATAACCCTTAGACCCGTTCGAGAGTCATTACCCCTGTAATGAGATCTCTCGAATTGTCCCGTTTGGACAGTTTGAGACTGTATAATTTTTGTATAATATTCTTATTGGCTTAAAGTTGTTACTTTTGGAGGAAGTTCTGCAGTCGTATCTTAATGTTCTCTGGGTACATACTAGATTGACAAGTGTGACTGTTATTTTAATTAACCAATTGAAATAACACTCACACCTGCCAATCTACGTCGTGTACTTGGAGAACTAAGGGGATATGCTGTCGAATTTTTTTCAAATCGTAACAATGTGCATGAGCTGTTAAGTATATTACAGAAAAATGCATTCTTGAATGGGATAGGACCACTACCCTTTAATAGGATAATTAAATGATGGGATAATTAAAAAAAACATACTATAAATCTAAGTTTTGTTTACCTTTAATAGGTGTTTAGTTGTGGTGGCTGTGATGGGATATCCGAAATACAAAGAGTGGATGGGTGAGACTAATAGAATGGGGGATGTGTTTCGCAGAGGTGCTAACGAATTTGTGAAATATGCAAAGAGATGTCGTAATGATGAAGAGTTTCCGTGTCCGTGTGCTAGGTGTAAGAATGGTAAGGTGTTTGAGTGGAAAACAGTTGTTGGTACTTTCCCCCAGCATTCTTTAACACATAGTGGCCGCAAAATTGGCTGTGAACGAAGCGATTTGTGTATTGGAGAAGTACTTTTCCCCAGCATTCTTTGACATAAGTGTTCACTTGTTGGTACACCTATGCGACGAGGCACTTCTTTGTGGTCCAGTTAGATATCGGTGGATGTATCCGTTTGAAAGATTGATGAAAGTTTTTAAAGATTACGTCAAGAATACGCGATATATTGCAGGATCAATTGCAGAGGAATACATCACCGTGGAGTCATCAATATATACTCGGGAATATATGACTGACTCTACCAGCGTTGATGACACTGATGAATTCCTCGATAATGGTGGTAATGTGATGGGAAAACGAGTGAAATTAACGAGTTTGCAACATGAACAAGTAGCTCGTTATCTATTTGACACACATGAAGATGTCGAAGAATGGAAAAATTAAGTTTCGAATATTATAATGTTTAACATTATTTTAGATTATTTTATACATGATTAATTTTGTAATATGCAGTAAATATGAAGCCTGTGAGAACAATAAAAGACGAAAAACAGTGGTACAATCAGACAGCGAATTTAGGCTATGGTTGACACAAGAGGTAATTACAATGAAAACAGTTGTTATATAACGTTACATTACACTCAAATTTTACCACTAATATAATTAATTTATCTATATTCTCAGCTCCTAAAGATGGGTGATGCGACATCAAGGCTTGCTCGTCTAGCCACTGGACCCTTGTTCGTGGCACCAGAGTACAAAAAATATCGATTGAACGGTTACATTTTCGGCGCTAAAGTGTACGAGGAAAGTACAAATGTACAGAACTCGGGAATTTCATACAAGGCTCTTACTTTCTTTCGAGCGAGCGCAAAAGATAAAAACCTCGTTGAAGCTGAAATGACTTACTATGGTGTAATCCAAAATATATTTGAATTGGATTATATAAGCTTCAAAGAGGTTGTATTTTACTGTGAATGGGTAAGAGTTGAGGATAAAAATGCTTCTAAAGTTGATCCTGTCACCAATTTGATCATGGTTGACTTGTCCAAGTTGAAGAGCAACGACCACGTGAGCGATGAGCCGTTTGTTTGTGCATTTCAAAAGGTTAAGCAAGTGTTTTACTCGGAGTATATCAACAACGAGCCGTGGTCAATTGTCCAACACGCGCCAAGGCGTCTAAATAGTAGTGTGGATGACTTGGCTGCTCCTACCGAATATCAATCCATTTTTTATGATAACCCGAATTTGAAACCATTTTTCAATTTGTAATAATTATTTCAATTTGTACCGAAACATCCATTTTTAATGCTTTTACTTGATCTGCACTTTATCATTTTCACTCTTGTGTAGTGTGCGTGTGTGGAGAGGAGATTAATACATAAATATTCCAACTACATCTAAGTTTTGTTTATACTAATCCATGAATATACGCTTCTTACCTTTAATAGGTGATTAGTACATAGTTATTTAGGGTGTCCTATTTGTGGAGAGGAGACTGAATCTATTCGTCTATCCGAACACTAAGAAATGCCATAATCCTATGGAGCGATGCTCTGCAAATTCCTCCCAACCGTTATGTAGCCAAACATCACCGGTTGAAGTTGTCAATTCCACTTTCCATACCCCACCACTTTCCATACCCCATTCAAAGGTGGAGTTGACAACTTCAACTGCTGATTTTTGGCTACACAACGGTTGGAAGGAATTTGCAACGCATACCTCCATAGGATTATGGTATTTCTTAGTGTTTAGATATGAAGAGAATTATAATTGACACGATTGCCCGGGGTACATTAGTTGGAAGGAGGTGCCATATGAGCTCAAGTTAGCTGTTTGAGTGACACTACAGGTATGATACTCCATCACCAAAAACAACTTTTCCACCAAAAACACTCCTTTTTCTTTAAGAGTTCCTTTGCCTATGATCTGGGATGATACTCCATCACCAAAAACAACTTTTCCACCATCAAAGTGGGTTTTATTTAAAAGTTTTGTATCATCACCTGTCATATGCTTGGAACATCCAGAATCCAAATACCAACCAGAAGATGTAAGTTCAGCTTTTAAGGCAGAAATAACAATATTACACTTCATCTGGGGTACTAGATCATCTTTTCTAACCCAAATTGCTCTGGTTTTCTGTTTGCGCTTGTTTGCTCTCATTTGATAAAATTTGCGAGCATTAGATTTTTGTTGAAAAACATTTTGCGCATGCTTTTGAGTAAATTTTAACACCTGAGCATTTAGAAAAGTTTCTGGGATTCCTTCTAGTAAATGTCCTTTTAGGTTTAGTCTTTCTATTCCTATAGTTGGAGTTTTTGTCTGGTGGCCTGGGAAGGACATAATTGTTACGACTCCTCCTAGAATAGTTAAAGTTTTGATACATGGAAGTATTGTAGATAGGCTTAATCAGTCTCCTGGAATAGAAATCTTCGAAATAATGTCCGTATATATCACAATAGGAGCAATAAAGATTGCTCAGAATGGGGTTTACCTTAGGAAAGTCTCTAAACAAAGGTTTTGAGAAATTTTGAGGCTGAATTTTATTCCTAGGTAGCACAGGTTTGAAAGCAGGTTCACTTTTCCTAATTGGGGGGCATACATATTTTCCCTTTGGTAAACTTTCATGCTTAGAGCAACTTGCATCTCCAGTGTTAGTGTTTTGATGATCAAACTCAGTTTTTAGTGAATGAAAGTCTGGACATGTTTAAATAGGTCTTTTGCCTCCTGACACAAATTTTATAGGTTCAACATGTTTTGTTTGTCTCTTCAAATTGGGGCAAAACCCTATACCAGTTTGATCATAAGAATTGGTTTTAGATTCAGCAACGAATTCCTCAAAACATTTAGAATTGTTTTCAAATTTTGTAAATTTTTTTAACACAGTTGCTGTCTTTTCTTTGGTTTTTTCCAATTCTAATAATGTCCCTTTGTATTTTTTCTCCAGAATTTCATTAGCTTCAGTCAAAGTTTTCAAGTTTTTCATCAAACACTTTGATATCACTTTCATGAGACATGCATTGAGTAGTATACTCTTCATCATTCAGTTTTACCATCAGGCTTAGATCCTCTAGCTTTTTGGTAAGATCTTTCACAATCTTGTCTAGTCTAGTGCTTTTCTTAAGAGTTTTGGCATATAGAGTGTGAATGTCTGGGAGATCTTCATTGTCTGAGTCACTAAGTGAAGTGTGTGAAGTGACCCCTAAGGTTTCATTTCTTAAACTCACGCACCCATTGACATCAGCAGTATCGATTCCCCTTTGACTCACACACCCCGAGGAAGAAGTATTAATGTTCTCAGTAAGTAAAGCATCTAAACCAGTTAAAGTATGATTCAAAGCAACAGAGCTAGAATTACTAGACTCATCCTCACTATCAAGCACAGGCATATCATCATTATATATGATTTTAGAAAAGAAGGATAAACAAGGATCAAAACCATCAAATGTCTCGGGTTCCTCATTTTCAGAGTCACTTGAGTCATCCCATGTTTTGCAGATGTTGGCTCTAGAGTGTTTGTTTTGGGCATTTAAATTAACTCTGCAGTCTTGAGCAATGTGTCCTAGTTTACCACATCTATAGCATTCAGTCTTCTTGAGGTCTCTGTGAGGTCTTGTGTTGTCCTTTTTCTGTTTGTCATGAGGTTTCTCATGGGACTTGTGATTTGAAGGAGTTGAATAATTCGACTTGCCCTGTCTATTCGCAATATTGTTTCTAAATTTAACAATTTTCTTAAATTGTTTTGACATTAGGGCAATCTGATTATCTAGACTTTCTAAGTCACAGTCCTCATCAGAATCATTACTAGGAGTGTTTAACTCAGGCTTAATCATCTTAGAAGTAAAGCTAAGATTGGAATTGGTATGTTTCCTATGAGTGTGGGTCAATTGTTTCTTAAACTCTAATTCCATTTCCACAGTTCTTAATTTACTACTGAGTAATTCAGGAGTGAGATTTATATCACACATTTCCTCAATAGCATATCTTTTATTGTCAAATTTCTGTGGTAATGATCTCAGAATTTTAGACACAATTTATTGTCTATCATAAGTTATACCATTAGCATGCAGTTTAGTGACTATATCAGTCAGGTTCATATAGAAGTCATCAAAAGACTCAGATTCAGACATGATTAAAGAATTATACTGTTGGATTAACATCTGAGTTTTAGTAGCCTTAACCCTAGAGTCTCCTTCATGGGCAGTAATCAAGGTATCCCATGCTTCCTTCGAAGTGGTACAAGATGAGATTCTCTTGAACTCATGTTCATTTATAGACATAAATATGGCATTCTTTCCTTTATTATTATTGCGAGAAACTTGTTTCTCTTCTTGAGTAAACTCACTTAATATTTTCTTAACCCTCTCATTACTTCCTTCAGTGGCTGGTTTAGTAGGATAAGAGTATCCATTTTCAATAATGTCCCAGACATCATCTCCCAAAGTTCCTTGAATGAAAGCAATCATCCTTACTTTCCAGTAAGAAAAATTGGTTCCATCAAAGACTGGAGGTCTGGTCAAGTTACCATATCTTTCATTTTTCTCGTCCATGATTGATTTTGAGAAAACAGTTTCAGAAACTCAGGATCTTTTTGAAATAAGTTCACCAAAAGCTCTGATACCAATTGAAATAGCGATGCTAAAGCCGTTTATTGAAAATAAACTATTTAAGCAACTCCGAAAAGTTTGTTGAAGAAACTTAAATCAAACTGATTTTGAACACATGATGTGTTAACAAAATTATGTACGAGATTAGGACAAGATTTGATAACAAGTTTTAGTAAACAGTTTAAAATATTTTAAACTCAGCACACATCAGAATGGGATGGGAAGATGTAGAAATATCAATACTCAGGATTTTTAACGTGGTAAAACCTCACCAATTGAGGAAACATCCACGACTCCCTCTACGGAGTAAAACAAGAAAATATCACTAAAACAAATATGTGAGTTACAATCTATATAACTAACATGCACACAATAACAAGTCTATACAAGTTCAGGATTGTACCCTCTGGCGTCCTTAAACTTTTCTGCAGATCTTGTTTGTTGATGTAGTCTTCTCAGTTTGTCAACTCTTCCTTTGTTTCAGCAGTATACGTCGACTTATGTTCACCAAATCTTATAGCCAACACTTTCAGTGTATGTAGTGTGAAGATGTTTGTGAAAAGTGTTCTATAACACATGCATGCACACACGCACTCTTATTAGTTACAAACAATCCTAACAAATTACATATAAAGTCTCTATGCAGTGAGTTTGTTATTTTTCTTTCTTACAAAACCAAAAACCTTTTGACCTTTCAATATAACCCAGATTCCATGGAGATCTTGCTTAAGAAATCGGTCAAGACCTTTCTCAATCTCTTTTGAAAATATTTAGGAGATTGAAAACCCTCCAAGTGCGAATCCAACTAGGTCAGGTTAAGTTTTGTAAAAACAGAAAACATCTATTGTTGATTCTGAAGAAATAAAATGTTTTAACAGAAAACAATCAACGACGTACTTCTCAAGATGAGAAATAAAATGCAACTAAGTGTATTATGACATGAAACACTTCAGATCTATGATTTCTATTGAATCAGAAACAAGATCTGAGTAGGTGTCTAAGTTGGAAATAAGATTTGATGAACACAAGGTTACAGCAACCCAAAAATCACTCAACTCGAACTCTCATAAACTCAAGAAACACTAAAGATGGTGTTTATTTGGTTATGGTGTTTTTTGGAGAGGTAAGTGGTTTAGGTTGGAGAAGTTTTAGACGAAGTTAGGGTTTCTAACTTGACTCTCTGATTTCTCTCTCTCTATTCTCTTTCTTCTCTCTCTCTCTCTATTCTTTCTCTGAGAATTTTCAAAGTGGCAAAAGCTTTCGAAGGCTGAGATGAGAGTCCTTTAAATAGCAAGAGGAGAAGGTTCCAGACTATCGTTCAAAAATAACGGCTGATATTGAGTCAAGCTTCTTTGACTGCAATCCAAGGGCTCACAACAGGCGGTGGATTAAACAGGCTGTGATTGGCTTAAAGGTTTACACGGGGATTCACTCAGGCGGCATGCAGGCCATTGATAAGGGTTGATCCAAGGGCTGTAAACATGCGAAGTTTTATCTCTGTAAAGAAACACAATTCTGGCCAATCAGAGAGCAGCAAGTGTTGGCCATAGAATGAATACAAACGCGCGTCGAAATTAATTACAAAGCCAACCCTGGAGTCTCTGGCGCTTTTGGTTTCTACCCAGAGTAACTTAAGGCAAAAAATCACAACAATACATATTTAGATATTAACCCCAACACTTTTTAAATCAAGTTTTAGTTTAATAAAACCTTAATTAAAAGATGTTTAAAATTCCCAAAAAATTAATAAAAATCAAATTAAGGGATTTAAACACACTCACCACATTAATACACATAAAGGTGCAATATGATATGCAAAAATTAAGTTCTAAGTGTGTGAGTGATGGCTATAGTCTCAGGATCATTACAAGATGAATAGGAGAAGAAGCAAAACAATCTCTGAGGCTCTTTGGTTTCTAGGATGGACACAATTTTGTCACAATTTCCAAACTAGATGAGCTCTTATACAGTCTAGACTCAAATGAGTCAAAAGTATAAGGGCTTCATGACGATCGCATCAGGTTAACAGAGGCTCGGTTCCGTTGTAGTTCGCTCGTCTATTATGTATCATTGCTCCCTTCTTGGCTACCTGATTTACATTCTCTCCTTGCATGTAAAAAAGTACACTCATAGTTGTAAGACATTATTCGTTTCTCATTGATGAGTGCATTATTTTGTATATTTTATATCCAAATTTATACTTTGTTAGTCCCATTTTAGTGTATTTAATAAGTTTTTAGTACTATTTTATTAAAAAGAGGAAAAAAATCGAAAATGATTGAATTCATATTGAAAATGGCAATTTTAAATCAAAAATGGGCACTTCGATAATTTTATAATATCCTTATGCTAATTTGTGAAAAAAGTTGCCTAGTGAAATTTTTACAAATAATAATGGAATTTGGTGTAAATTGATGATCAATTAAAAAAAAGGCGCAAAAAAGATGATTTTTACAGTCGTTCGAAAAAAGCTATTTTTCACACTGTGATTTCGTAAAAAAGTCAGGAATTTTTATTCTCCGATTTGGACAAAACTCGGCATGCGTATTCTGCAAGAAAAGATAAGAGTTTTCGAGTGGGGGGAAATTTCGTCCCTTATCACGATCCAAAGATTAAAAAGGTGGAGAGATAGCTACCAACACCATTCGGCCAATCAGAAAGAGTCCCACCACAACTCAAATACCTCACCACTTGTCCTATAAAAAGGACCCTTGGGCTCATAATTTCATAGACAATTAGAGAGGAATCTCGTGGAGGATTTCGAGGAGCAACTTTGAGTGATTGTAATCAATTTGAGGGTCAAGTTTTTATCATTTTTTTAATAGGATTGAAGATTGTTGTGAGAGAACTATTTGTAAGTTTGGTTTATTAATGAAGATCTCTACTCATTCTTGCAATTTCTCTTTCATTATGGTAGCTTGATTCTTATATTAGGAGTAGGGTGAATTTTATCATAGTTAGCTAATATTGTCACGTTAATTTTATCGTTGTTTATTCCCTACTTGTTTTAATTGTTATTAAAGATTCGGTATTCATTTTAAAGCGACACGAGAGTGTGTTTTAAAACCTTCAAGATTGGTTTGTCAAATCAAGTTTTGAGATTTAAAAATAGTAATTTTTGATGGATTATGCTTGCACTTTGATTGTTTTGATAGTCCATGCTTAAATACATTTGCGAATCTTAAAACTTGTATTTTCTAAGGGAATAAGGATTTTAGCCGTCTATTAGAGACGTTAAAAATATTATAATCATAACCGTCATATTTTCAGAATTAAACGCGACGAGAGTCGGTTTAATTTGAGTTATAAAAAGGGAATGACAACATTAAATTAGTGTGAAATATTAGTTGCGTGATAAATGGACCCTGAATCCTAATTGTTTACAAATATCTTGTGTTACCCTGATTTATCGTAGTTGCTTTGATTCAGTGTAGTTCATAATCATTCTCTAACCCCTTTTATCTAGTTGGACAGTTGCAATTCTTTTAATAATTAAAATTGACAAATCCTTGTGGGTTCGATCTGTACTTACACTCGCTATTCTATAATAACCCGTGCACTTGCGGTATTTTATAAATTGACAAGAAGTTTTTGGCGCCGTTGCCGGGAATTTGACAATTTTTTTAAAAAAAGAAGTTATGACTTTCGAACTAGTTTGTTTTACTTTTTGCATTTTTTTTAGTAAAAATTACATAAAAAAAACTCTTAACGAGGCTGGAATTAAAAGCAACTCCAACGCGAACTTCTCAAATTGATTATGTTTCACCTTGTCTAGGATTGATGATTTTTAATGTGTTTTCGTACTGACCACCTACCTGGAGGTGAAATCAGAATTTGAGGAGACAACCGTAGTTGGTCGTATTTTAAATTCTCCCTTGTTAAAGAGTAGGAGCTATCCAAAATAAATAAATTCATGTGTTGTAAATTGCAATGGGTGATCCTCATATTGTTATTCCGTCATCTTTCTCACATTCCTCAATGGATCATGTGGACGTGTTTTTACAAAATACTAAAAATCTAGATGAGTACGTATTTCAATTTAATTCAGATGGGTCAGTAGTCATTTTAAAAATTAAAGAAGGTATGGATGAGACTCCAACCCCTGTAATTACTATCGGTCCACCAACGTGTATCAATTGGAGAGAGGTGAACAAACGGTATAATGATGCTATTTTTAAAAATAATCATGAATTAATTGGGGATAATCAATTTAGTGAGGAGAAAAAAATTGACAATCTTGACACTTGTGATGATTTGGATGTTTGTCAAGATTTTTCTCCTAATTTAATTGAGTAAAATGTTGCTTTTTTTATATGTGGGAAAATTTATTTGAGGATTCGTCATCCGATTTTAGTGATACTTCAAGTATTTTTTACGGTCCTCCTGTTTTTGATAAAGAAAGTGTATCACCCAGTGAAAGATCTTCTTCCCACGCTTTTCATAAAATCTCATATTTAGGAGTGGAGTATGCAGTCCCAATTTTACGTGACTATTTTCGAAAAAGGGATAATAAATATTCGGATCCTTATTGCAATTTATTGCCTCCATGTGATGCATCGACATATAATTCATGCGATTCAAATTTATTTGTTATTGATGATGTCGGTGCTCACCATTATGACCATGGATTTAAGATTGAAATTTGTGTTGTGCAGTCATGCTCTCAAATTTATGATATTTTGGCACTTAGTGCTATAAAGTTTATTAATTGGAATGACCCACAACTATTTCGAATTATTAATTTATGGTGAGGATGGTAATTGTCATGTGTTTGTATATTATTTATGTATTTGTTTTTCTTTTTGTTATTTTTTAGTTAACATGTAACATCATTTTACTTCTTTACTTTATTTTCTTTGTCCATATTTTTATGTGAGCATACATTGTGGACAATGTAAAATTTAAGCTTGGGGGTAAGGATGATATTTTTGAAAAAAAATCAGAAAAATTATCAAAAATTCAAAAAGATTTTCAATATAATTGAGTTTTGAAACGATTTCTTAATATAGAATCAATTCATCGATCTCTCAACTTATGAAATTTTTTACACATTAGCCATATAATATGATCAAAAATGGATATTGAGGTGAAAGTTAATATGCTTAACGAATAAATGTGAAGATTTTAACCCGGTGAGATTTTTGTGCCATTCATCATTTTCGAGAGATTTAAATCAATCCGAGTTAAAATAACTCAAACTTTCCTTGAGTGATAAATTCGTTGATGATATCAAGTTCTTTGTTTTGTTCGATTACTGAAAACAAAAGGTCAAAATGTGAATCTTAAAGAACTAGAAGTCTTGGTAAGTCGTCTTGAGACACAAATTAACTGAACGAAACTTGAGAAATGGGATTAGGCCATCGTTTGAAAGCCCAAAATTAAGCCTAAAATCCAACATTTTTACATTATTTCGTTGCAAGCCCATTTGAGCCAAAAAGAAAATATGTCTTTTGTTGAAAACCCATTATCCTACCTAACTCCAACTGGGAGTTTGAAGCCCATAAAAAGAAGTCATAGCCATTTTTCGATAATACTAGGGTAAAATTACGGTTGAAAAAAAGGCAAAAAAAAAGTTCATAAAAGAATGATGTGTCAAAAAAAGGAAAGAGAAAAGAAAAGGAGGTTGCAAAAATAATGTGTGAAAAAAAAGAAAAAAAATGTGAGTTGAAAAGAAAAAGAAAAGAGAAAAGAAAAATGGAGGTGAGAAAAAGTGCCTGAAGTCAAAATACCGAAAAACCTCTATATTCTAAGAAATTTTGAACTCCAAAAAACTAGTCTTCCTAGAGAAACCCGAGCCTATAATACAACCAAAGAAAGTCATAATCGATCTCAAGGGAAGTTAGTTATAGTGTGGAGAGAAGATGAATAGGATCTATTATGCGATTCAACGTTTTCAACAAGTAATCGATTTTTCATTCATGAGATCATATCCATCCATTATAAAAAAAATCATGTTGGATCATGTTTATGTGGAATTTGTTCATTTACTCTTTTATTCACATATACCGAGAGAAAATAACCCATTTTCGAGTATTCAATTGTGAGTGCATCCCGTGAGATTTTGAAATCAAAATGAACTTTCGGATAAGAAATGTAACGATCAAATCTTTTGAAATGGACGATTATATTGGCTATGCACACACCACGATAAGTTGAGATTGAAAAATGAAGTTCTACTATATTTATGAAGTTTGCATTCAAACTTGGTTATATTACTTTTGTGTTTTTTGTATTGAGTCAAGTTTTTGAATTTTGTGGGTATATTCAATACAAACCCTCACGAGACAAAACTCGTCCACTAGGGTAATCTAGGGGTTTAACGGCTTGTTGCACATACTAAGTGCAATCGTGATTCCTACGAAAGTGAGTTAGAAATTAAATTTTAGTTCTGCTCGAGGACTAGCAAAGTTTAGGTTTGGGGGTATTTGATGAGTGCATTATTTTGTATATTTTATATCCAAATTTATACTTTGTTAGTCCCATTTTAGTGTATTTAATAAGTTTTTAGTACTATTTTATTAAAAAGAGGAAAAAATGCGAAAATGATTGAATTCATATTGAAAATGGAAATTTTAAATCAAAAATGGGCACTTCGATAATTTTATAATATTCTTGTGCTAATTTGTGAAAAAAGTTGCCTAGTGAAATTTTTGCAGATAATAATGAAATTTGGTGCAAATTGATGATCAATTCAAAAAAGGCGCAAAAAAGCAGATTTTTACGGTCGTTCGAAAAAAACTGTTTTTCACACTTTGTGATTTCGTAAAAAAGTCGGGAATTTTTATTCTTCGATTTGGATAAAACTCGGCATGCCTGTTCCGCAAGAAAAGATAAGAGTTTTCTAGTGGGGGGAAATTTCGTCCCTTATCACGATCCAAAGATTAAAGAGGTGGAGAGATAGCTACTAACACCATTCGGCCAATCTGAAAGAGTCACACCACAACTCAAATACCTCACCACTTGTCCTACAAAAAGGACCCTTGGGCTCATAATTTCATAGACAAATAGAGAGGAATCTCGTGGAGGATTTCGGGGAGCAACTTTGAGTGATTGTAATCAATTTGAGGGCCAAGTTTTTATCATTTTTTTAGACCTGTGACACCCCGCCTAATTAAATACCGGGCGATCACTCCTTTATTAAATTAAATCAAGGTAAACAGTTGGTTCATTCTCAGCATCACTGTCGATAAAAATATTTTCCAATTTAACACCCTAAATAATTAAGCTAAGTGTCAAAACCATTTTCATACATACCTTCCAATTTTATTTAAAGAAAAAGATTTATTTATTTATTACCAACATTCAATAAGTACGAATCACACCACATTAAATTCTGCAACATAAACCAATTAATAGAATACATTCGTCAATCGAATGTCAACATACAAAAACTAAAGTCACAAATCCAAACTGAATAAATTCATAGAACAATACTGGAAATAACTGAAATATAAATGTCCAATAACAATGGAATAATGGAAAGGGCTACACATGCCCAACTAAATGAAAGTACTAAGAGTGGATCCGAATGAACGAAGTCGTCTAATCAAGAGACCTGCAACTCCCACCTAAGCTGCAGCGCGTTCCTTCCAAGAGATCCTAAGCAAGACGTCCCTGTGGCTGGGCACCTGTAATACATACATATATATAAAAGAGAGAGAGAGAGAGAAAAAGAAACGGGTCAGAGCCCGAAAGTGTGTTTGATTTTTAAAATACGTTTAGCAAGTATTTAAATTGATACAGGCCAATGCAACAACATATTAGTGCGTCACTCTCTTGAGAAATACTCACCTCTCTTCTAATGTGCACACCTATCGCACTAACCTTCCCAACGGTTTATCTCATCATATAACACGCTATCCTTTCCCCAATGATTTAACTTATCTTAGGTATATCGCAGGATTCAAAATTTAACGATACAATTGTTTGAAAAGAATATTTCAATTAATAACCAAAGTTCTCATTTTTAACTTTATTAGTCCATAAAGTTTTCCAGTGTCATATTATACTTTCTCAGAACAAGTATTTACAATTTGAGTCATCAGCCATATCCTACATATCAATTCACAGTAGGTAGTTCCAAATTTCAGAATTCCATATATATATATTAACTACTCGAATAATATATATATTATAACAGCACCCCAAATAAACTATGGTGCGGGCATACTCTACTATCTAAAACCCCATATCACTCATATTAAGGGGAATACAATCGGAATCACTCTCGAATTGTATTAACACATACACAAACAGAATTGAGGCGAAGAATAGATTCCAAGTCTCTAAGAGGATGGCACATGCCTGCGTCTCTTAGGACCGTCTGAACTATCACGTCAATAGCCTGTACCAAGGACATCTATCTTCTAGGGTACAAGTCAATATCCCCCATAAAGGTCCCATCGAGATAAAACTTATCCCAGCGCGGTAACCTCAGGGATAGCAAGTAGCGTGGGCATGATTTTCACACATAGATAGTTTATGCACACAAAATCATATAACTATACTAATATTACCACATCAATATTAGATAAATTCTCAATTCCCATAATTTCGACATTTCCATATTATCATATTATTAGTATCGCGTATAAGGGTTCGTCTCTAACCTTAATTCGAAGTATTCTTCCATCTATTACGTAGCTCACGTGGACTCTCTCTTCCCAAGTATAAAATTCAGTAGGTATGCCTCTATTCACTATCGTAGCTATTCGCCGTAATCTCTCGCTTGAAATACGTAGTTTCATCGTTCGTTATATAATTATCCCAAAAGTAAATTCTCGTCTTATAATAAAGTTCCCAACACTTATTCATATGCCCTACTGGTCTTTTCTATCTCCCAAAACATTTCATTAAGAATACCCAAGAATTATTTCGCGATAAATTTAATTTAACTAATTAAACAAGGGAAATAAGAGTCTGCCAGGAGGGGTCGATCGATCGAGGTCTGGGGCTCGATCGATCGAACCTTCGATTGATCGAAGCTCTAGGCTCGATCGATCGATCAAGCAAGTCAGTGAAAATTATGCAGAAATGCAGTTACGGGTTCTACCAAATTTCTTCATCCAAAACCAGGTTTTTCCATTCTAATCATCCTAAAAATCCTACTACTATAATTATAACAATATACCAGATGTTTTCAACGTAAAGCATGTGTATATCTAACATTAAACATGGATAATTAATCCCAAAATTCATTTAATCATCAAGAACCCTAGAGTTTTTCTTAATCAAGGTTCTAATATGTTTTTACCAGAATTTCTTCTAATATATCATCAAAATTTCGTGGGCTATATTCCTCTACATGGCAAGGATTCCAGAATTTCATTATAATCAATACTACATGCATTTTCCTAACACAAATTGGGTTTTCTTCCATAGCTTTCATCTCTAATCAATCCTAAACTAATATGAAGATTGCACTAAGGAAAATACGCAAATTAAATACTTGCCTGGGATTTTCAGAAGTCCGGTTTGCAGATGAATCCGGTGTGGTTGCGTTCCCCTTCTCGCGATCTACGCGTTGGTGGTGGCGGCGGTGCAAACCGGTAACTTTTTGGCCTTGAATTGCCTTGGAGCTCTCTCTCCTCTCTTCTCCAATGGCCGTCACTTGATTTCTGGATATTCTAACCCTAAAAGACTAACCTAAATGGCTGATATAGGTTGCTGAATTTCGTGAGTTTAATTACCCAAAAAGGTGAAATGACTAAATTGCCCTCCCGGGGTACCAATTAGGCCTAAAAACGTCCCGAGACCCAAACTAAACCCCCGGGTACACTTTTCTGACTATCTCGACCCTTCCGGACGTGTTGGCGCACTCAAAATGACCATACAAACAACTTATAAAATATCCACTTTTTATTTAACAAAATTAGTCCTGCCGTGACACGGGCACGTCCCAACTTAAATTTCCGAAATAGTCATTTAATTCACTCATGACATTCAATATAACCAATATAATATATTACTTTGCTCATTAGTAATATTCAACAAGTTTCCCATAATTACTAACTCTCGTCACGTTAATAATTATAACATAATTAATTTCCGGATTTTTATTAAATAAATCATTCACGTTAAATTTAATAAATCCCCAAATTAATATAGCATAAAAATACGGGGTATTACATACTTCCCCCCTAATAACGGAATTTCATCCCGAAATTCGGAAAATAAGGGATACTTGGTAAGAACAACTCTGGATATCTCTCGCGCATAATTGCCTCGCGCTCCCAAGTGGATTCCTCCACATTATGATGCTCCTACTGGACTCGTACAAGTGGAACTATCTTCGACCTCAATCTCCTCTCACTATAGTCTAGATTAGCCACTGGTCTCTCCTCGTAAGAGCTATCAGACTGTAAGTCTATCTCATCTCGTAATGTGAGTATGAGCCATATCATCCCGAAGATATCGTCTCAACGACGAGATGTGGAATACATCGTGGATGCGATGTAAGAGTTCTGGCAATCCCAACCTGTATGCAACCGGTCCAATCCTCTTGATGATGGGAAATGGTCCCACGTACCTCGGAGCCAATTTCCCCTTCTTCCCGAACCTCATCACTCCCTTCATAGGATATACACGTAATAACACTTGGTCTCCCACATTAAACTCCCGGAAGAACCGTTTTGCATCGGCGTAGCTCTTCTGCCTTTTGGGCTACCCGAATATGACTCCTGATTATCTCAATCTTTGCGGAGGTCTCCTGAATCACTTCTGGTCCTAGCAACTTGTTATCCCCCACCTCGAGCCAACAAGTTGGAGAACGACAAGGCCTGCCATACAAAGCCTTAAATGAAGCCATACCAATCATAAACTGATAAGAGTTATTATTAGCAAACTCTACCAGTGGAAGATGTGGCTCCCATCCTCCTCCAAAATCGAGAACACACATGCGTAGCATATTTTCTAACATCTGGTTAGTACGCTCTGTCTGTCCGTCTCTGTGGGTGGTAAGTTGAACTCAACCTCAACTCAGTACCCATAGCCTTCTGAAAGCTTTCCCAAAAACGTGACACGAAAATCTTGTCCCTGTCTGACACAATATTCAGGGGCACCCCGTGTAATCTGACAATCTCAGCAATGAACAACTGAGCATACTAACCCGTAGTATAATCTGTCCACACTGGCAGAAAATGAGCCACCTTGGTCAAACGGTCTACAATCACCCAGATAGAATCGTGGCCCCGCTGTGATGTAGGCAACCCTGTAATAAAATCCATGGAAATACTTTCCCACTTCCACGCGGTTACTTCCAATGGCTGAAGCAATCCTGACGATTTCTGATGGCCCACCTTCACCAGTTGGCAGGTAGAACACTTGGACACGAACTCGGCGATGTCCTTCTTCATCCCACTCCAACAGTATTGTCGCCTCATATCCTGGTACATCTTATCGCCTCCCGGATGTACTGCAATTCGGGACCCATGAGAATGAGTCATCACTGCATGTTGAGTTCTGCTCCTTCTGGAAGCACCAATCTCCCATTAAACTGCAAACCTCCATCAGAATTAACAGAATAGGACTCAGCACCCTCGGCTAGAAGTCTCACAATCTGCTCCTGGCAAAACGGGTTTGTGGTTTGTGCCTGTATTACCCTCGTAACAATCTCAGGTGTGACTGACATTACGGATATGAAAGAACGGGCTACTGTGTCCTGGTGACTCAACTCCTTCCAGTTTGCTTTCTCGGCGTCCGCTACATCGTCTATCGATTTACGGCTCAACGCATCAGCAACTACGTTGGCCTTCCCCAGATGGTACTGTATTTCGAACTGGTAGTCTTTCACAAACTCTAACCACCTGCGCTGACGCATATTCAGCTCTCGCTGAGTGAATAGGTACTGCAATGACTTGTGGTCTGTGAACAAACGAAATTTCTCCCCCAATAAATAGTGCCTCCATATCCTCAATGCAAAGACGACCGTTGCTAACTCCAGGTCGTGGGTGGGGTAATTCTTCTCATGCGGCTTAAGCTTGCGCGAAGCAAAAGCTATAGCCTTCTCCTCCTGCTGGATTACACCTCCAAGTCCCCGTAAAGACGCATCGGTGTAAACCAGGTACTCCACACCCGATTTCGGTAAGGCAAGGACTGGTGCTGAAGTAAGCTTGTCTTTTAGCTCGTCTAAAGCTAATTGACGAGCATCATCCCAAAAATATGGTACCCCCTTGCGAGTCAGATTCGTCAATGGACCCGCTATTTTGGAGTATCCCCGAATGAGTCTCCTGTAGTATCCGGCTAACCCCAAGAAACTATGCACTTCTGTCGGTGTCGTGGGTTGTCCCCACTCCCTCACCGCTGACACTTTACTCGGGTCAACTGCTATCCCCTGCTCAGAAACAACATGGCCCAAGAAATGTACTTCTCGTAACTAGAATCCACACTTCTCGTACTTAGCATACAGCTGATGCTCTCGTAGAGTCTGAAGAACCTGCCTCAAGTGCTCGGCATGCTCCTCCTCGGAGTGTGAATATATCAAGAGGTCATCCTATGAAGACGATGACAAACTGATCCAAGAACTCTCTGAATACTCGGTTCATCAAGTCCATGAAAACGGCTGGGGCATTTGTGAGTCCGAACGGCATTACCCTGAACTCATAGGACCCATATCTTGACAAGAAGGCAGTCTTTGAAACATCTTGCTCTCTAATACGTAACTGATGGTACCCCGACCTCAGATCTATCTTCGAAAAGAAAGTTGCTCCGCTCAGCTGGTCGAACAGATCATCGATTCGAGGCAATGGATACTTATTCCGTATCGTTACCTTGTTCAGCTCCCGGTAGTCCACACACAATCTCAGTGAACCATCCCTCTTCTTCATAAACAAGACTGGAGCGCCCCAAGGTGAGGTACTCCTACGAATGAAGCCCTGACCTAATAGCTGCTCTATCTGATCTCGTAGCTCTCGCATCTGCCGGAGCCATACGGTACGGTGCGCATGCTATAGGTCTCGTATCTGGTAATAAATCTATAACAAAGTCTATTTCACGACTGGGCGGTAGGCCTGGTATCTCCTGAATCACATCGTAATACTCCCTGACAACAGGGATCGAATCTAAGGGAATAACAACCTCCTTAGAGGTATTCTCCTCTATGTAATACAAATGAGCGGTCGAACCTCCCTCTGGGCGAGGCATCGCCACTACAAACATCTCTTGCCCCGGAATGGCAAAAACAATGCTCCCACTGCAGCAATCAATCATGGCTCTATAAGCTGCGAGCCAACCCATACCAATAATCACATCATGCTCGTGCATGTCTAAGACTAACATGTCTGCAGGTAATACCAAGCTACCAATCTCTACCCCCACTCCCCGGCATATAAGAAAATACGTGACCCACTCCCCAGTGGAGAGTCGACACACGTCACGGTGCTCTCTACGGTGGTTAATAACCCTAAGGCCTTCACGAAATGCGTAGCTATAAAACAATGCGTTGTCCCAATAACAAACAAAATTCGACCTAAAGTTTCATGGATAGAAAACATACCCCAAATCGCGGGTGGTGCCTGGGGGGCGACTGCCTGGTGAACATTATAGATATGTCTGTACTGTAACTGCCCCTGCTGCACTGGAGCTACTGGAAAGGTTGGTAGGCCTAGTACCTGAGTGGGTGCTGGGAGAGCGATTGGAAGAAGTGGCCCCTGTGGATCATTACGGGCACCCTGCTGCTGTGGGGTCCTAACACTCTCTGGGCAATCCTGGCGTTTATGGCCATGCGTGCCACACGCGAAACATCGGCCTCTGAAGTTTCTCCCCCTCTGACCCTGCTGTTGTCGGTCTCGGCCTTGCTGACTTGGGACTTTATTCCTTTTTCGAAACTGCTTCATTTTACCACGTTGTTGACCAGAACTGACTTGGTCTTGGGTAGTTTGTTGTCGCAATTTCGGTGTTTTTGCACATTTGTCAGCTTTAGTCACATGCATTTGGTTAACCTCTCTAGGTCTTTTGCCTACTTTAAGTTGTAGGCTGCGTTCTTGGTATTGTAAAACCGCAGTGGTAACTGCTTGTGCCACGATACCTGCTAACTCGGTGGTTGATATTTCCTCTGGGGATACTTGAGGTATGAGTCGATCTTGCTCGTTGACTCCCTTAACCGTTTTAGCTAGTTCTTCTTGACGGTCCATCTAAAATTTTAAATAAATTTGGATGAGTTCATCATTCAAATAATTAAATCGCAGAAGCACGAATTCCCAATGTATAGAGATGAACACAACATTCCTAGTATTTAGGGCTCTATATCAAAGAAAGCAACGCTGAAACATAATAGGCCGTATAGATCCTAAAGGACACTAGAACCTGATGCTCTGATACCACCTGTGACACCCCGCCTAATTAAATACCGGGCGATCACTCCTTTATTAAATTAAATCAAGGTAAACAGTTGGTTCATTCTCAGCATCACTGTCGATAAAAATATTTTCCAATTTAACACCCTAAATAATTAAGCTAAGTGTCAAAACCATTTTCATACATACCTTCCAATTTTATTTAAAGAAAAAGATTTATTTATTTATTACCAACATTCAATAAGTACGAATCACACCACATTAAATTCTGCAACATAAACCAATTAATAGAATACATTCGTCAATCGAATGTCAACATACGAAAACTAAAGTCATAAATCCAAACTGAATAAATTCATAGAACAATACTGGAAATAACTGAAATATAAATGTCCAATAACAATGGAATAATGAAAAGGGCTACACATGCCCAACTAAATGAAAGTACTAAGAGTGGATCCGAATGAACGAAGTCGTTTAATCAAGAGACCTACAACTCCCACCTAAGCTGCAGCGCGTTCCTTCCAAGAGATCCTAAGCAAGACGCCCCTGTGGCTGGGCACCTATAATACATACATATATATACAAGAGAGATAGAGAAAAAGAAACGGGTCAGAGCCCGAAAGTGTGTTTGATTTTTAAAATACGTTTATCAAGTATTTAAATTGATACAGGCCAATGCAACAACATATTAGTGCGTCACTCTCTTGAGAAATACTCACCTCTCTTCTAATGTGCACACCTATCGCACTAACCTTCCCAACGGTTTATCTCATCATATAACACGCTATCCTTTCCCCAATGATTTAACTTATCTTAGGTATATCGCAGGATTCAAAATTTAACGATACAATTGTTTGAAAAGAATATTTCAATTAATAACCAAAGTTCTCATTTTTAACTTTATTAGTCCATAAAGTTTTCCAGTGTCATATTATACTTTCTCAGAACAAGTATTTACAATTTGAGTCATCAGCCATATCCTACATATCAATTCACAGTAGGTAGTTCCAAATTTCAGAATTCCATATATATATAATAACTACTCGAATAATATATATATTATAACAGCACCCCAAATAAACTATGGTGCGGGCATACTCTACTATCCAAAACCCCATATCACTCATATTAAGGGGAATACAATCGGAATCACTCTCGAATTGTATTAACACATACACAAACAAAATTGAGGCGAAGAATAGATTCCAAGTCTCTAAGAGGATGGCACATGCCTGCGTCTCTTAGGACCGTCTGAACTATCACGTCAATAGCCTGTACCAAGGACATCTATCTTCTAGGGTACAAGTCAATATCCCCCATAAAGGTCCCATCGAGATAAGACTTGTCCCAGCGCGGTAACCTCAGGGATAGCAAGTAGCGTGGGCATGATTTTCACACATAGATAGTTTATGCACACAAAATCATATAACTATACTAATATTACCATATCAATATTAGATAAATTCTCAATTCCCATAATTTCGACATTTTCATATTATCATATTATTAGTATCGCGTATAAGGGTTCGTCTCTAACCTTAATTCGAAGTATTCTTCCATCTATTACGTAGCTCACGTGGACTCTCTCTTCCCAAGTATAAAATTCAGTAGGTATACCTCTATTCACTATCGTAGCTATTCGCCGTAATCTCTCGCTTGAAATACGTAGTTTCATCGTTCATTATATAATTATCCCAAAAGTAAATTCTCGTCTTATAATAAAGTTCCCAACACTTATTCATATGCCCTACTGGTCTTTTCTATCTCCCAAAACATTTCATTAAGAATACCCAAGAATTATTTCGCGATAAATTTAATTTAACTAATTAAACAAAGGAAATAAGAGTCTGCCAGGAGGGGTCGATCGATCGAGGTCTGGGGCTCGATCGATCGAACCTTCGATCGATCGAAGCTCTAGGATCGATCGATCGATCAAGCAGGTCTGCGAAAATTCTGCAGAAATGCAGTTACGGGTTCTACCAAATTTCTTCATCCAAAACCAGGTTTTTCCATTCTAATCGTCCCAAAAATCCTACTACTATCATTATAACAATATACCAAATGTTTTCAACGTAAATCATGTGTATATCTAACATTAAACATGGATAATTAATCCCAAAATTCATCTAATCATCAAGAACCCTAGAGTTTTTCTTAATCAAGGTTCTAATATGTTTTTACCAGAATTTCTTCTAATATATCATCAAAATTTCGTGGGCTATATTCCTCTACATGGCAAGGATTCCAGAATTTCATTATAATCAATACTACATGCATTTTCCTAACACAAATTGGGTTTTCTTCCATAGTTTTCATCTCTAATCAATCCTAAACTAATATGAAGATTGCACTAACGAAAATACGCAAATTAAATACTTGCCTGGGATTTTCAGAAGTCCGATTTGCAGATGAATCCAGTGTGGTTGCGTTCCCCTTCTCGCGATCTACGCGTTGGTGGTGGCGGCGGTGCAAACCGGTAACTTTTTGGCCTTGAATTGCCTTGGAGCTCTCTCTCCTCTCTTCTCCAATGGCCGTCACTTGATTTATGGATATTCTAACCCTAAAAGACTAACCTAAATGGCTGATATAGGTTGCTGAATTTCGTGGGTTTAATTACCCAAAAAGGTGAAATGACTAAATTGCCCTCCCGGGGTACCAATTAGGCCTAAAAACGTTCCGAGACCCAAACTAAACCCCCGGGTACACTTTTCTGACTATCTCGACCCTTCTGAACGTGTTGGCGCACTCAAAACGACCATACGAACAACTTATAAAATATTCACTTTTTATTTAACAAAATTAGTCCTGACGTGACACGGGCACGTCCCGACTTAAATTTCCGAAATAGTCATTTAATTCACTCATGGCATTCAATATAACCAATATAATATATTACTTTGCTCATTAGTAATATTCAACAAGTTTCCCATAATTACTAACTCTCGTCACGTTAATAATTATAACATAATTAATTTTTGGATTTTTATTAAATAAATCATTCACGTTAAATTTAATAAATCCCCAAATTAATATAGCATAAAAATACGGGGTATTACAGGATTGAAGATTGTTATGAGAGAACTATTTGTAAGTTTGGTTTATTAATGAAGATCTCTACTCATTCTTGCAATTCCTCTTTCATTATAGTAGCTTGATTCTTATATTAGGAGCAGGATGAAGTTTATCATAGTTAGCTAATATTATCACGTTAATTTTATCGTTGTTTGTTCCCTACTTGTTTTAATTGTTATTAAAGATTCGGTATTCATTTTAAAGCGACGCGAGAGTGTGTTTTAAAACCTTCAAGATTGTTTTGTCAAATCAAGTTTTGAGATTTAAAATTAGTAATTTTTGATGGATTATGCTTGCACTTTGATTGTTTTGATAGTCCATGCTTAAATACATTTGCGAATCTTAAAACTTGTATTTTCTAAGGGAATAGGGATTTTAGCCGTCTATTAGAAACGTTAAAAATATTATGATCATAACCGTCATATTTTTTGAATTAAACGCGGTGAGAGTCGATTTAATTTGAGTTATAAAAAGGGAATGACAACATTAAATTAGTGTGCAATATTAGTTGCGTGATAAATGAACCCCGAATCCTAATTATTTCCTAATTATTTACAAATATCTTGTGTTGCCCTCATTTATCGTAGTTGCTTTTATTCAGTGTAGTTCATAATCATTCTTTACCCCATTTGATCTAGTTGGACAGTTGCAATTCTTTTAATAATTAAAATCGACAAATCCTTGTGGGTTCGATCCGTACTTACACTCGCTATTCTATAATAGCCCGTGCACTTGCGATATTTTATAACTCAATGCTTCTTCGTAAAATCCTCCATCTGCTACAAGTCGTGCTTGCTTGCGAACTGGGTGTCCTAATAACTTCTTAGAGTTTGCGCTTCTTTTCTTAGATTCTTATTTTCTTAGCTCGTGCTTGGTCCTCTCCAAACAACGCTGAAGGTGCTCATTCCCCTCTTCTTGTTATCGAGCGTGTCACTCCTCATATGCTTCAATCAAGAAATCTAATTGGGTTAATACTGCGGTACCACTCAGAAAGGATCACGAATTTATTATTCTGCTATACGCCATAAATATATATGGGAAACATTCACACACTAAGTGTAACAATCTCACAAGCTTGATATTAATTGTAATGAAAGATAAATCACACATAATGAGCACGATGATGTTCATAATTCAGCAACATACTTACATCCACGGGGTGTTGCAGTTCTTATTAATATTGAGGTTACAAATTGACATTGTTTTGTACATGCAATGTCAACGTGCACAGCTAGGATATTCCCTCATGATGGGATCGTAAATTCCTTCTCTTGGATGTTGTGCAAGTCATGGTTGTCTGCTCAAATGCTAATCACGGATCGCGATCGACATTCTAAACCTAGTTTGTGAGAGAGGAAGAACTCATTCCCACATGTTCCACAAATAGTATATGGGAAACATAATTGTAATGAAAGATTTATCACACATGAAGAACATTATGATGTTCGTGATTTAGCAACATACTTACATCCACGAGGTGTTACGGTTCTTATTAATATTGAGATTACAAATTGATAGAGTTTTGTACATGTAACCTCACCGTGCAAACCTAGGGAGGCGGCACTACTAATTATGGTATATAACTAAGTTGAGAGTGGATCACGGTAATGACATTTGTCGCTTCCACAAGATGACACATGTACAGTTTTAATGAATCTTAATAATTAACAAATTAACATAACTCCTTAAACCCTTTTGTACTCACATTTTCATTTCAAAACTTTTCACATTCTAATACACCTGTAAAAATTTATGACTCAATTCCTCCTAAAATAACGACCACAACAAAGCAACTGTTAGAATTCCTCCCAAATCAAGTATACTTAATTTTTTAAATAAGAACCGCCCGTTCTTTGAAGACTAAAAGTCACGAAACCATATCATTCGTATATTCATGTCTGTTTATATTTCTCCCCAACTGCCTCTTGATAATCAAATATGATCAGATTTGAGTAAAGCAACTTCAAAGGTCTACTGTTAATAAAAAATAAAAAATAAGGATGGCACCAACTATCACAGCCCTATCATCACCTTACCCTTTTTCCATACCTTAACCACATGCATCGAACCACTGCTGCATCAGCCATGGACGCACCACCAATGAACCCAGATCGATACCCAAAAAAACTTTCTTAATCCACCACTACATCAGTCACCTCGCCTTTAAGTCACCGTTGCACCACCGACCCCCAAATCTGTAAGCCATCGCTAAATAAAAGGACAATAGTTGCTCAACGTTACAAAAGATCCAAGCCTATAAAACCATTATTTGTAAATTCTGAAGTGTTTATTGGGTTTGAAAACGGGTATGTATGTCCTTGTCTATTAAGTTGTTAAAATAGTGGTATTTTGTTCCAAAATCATAAGTGATACTAGGATTTAGCCTTATTCAATTCGAGTTATGGGGCTTAAACTTTGAAATAAGCATTTCTGGTAGACTATATAGTTGAGATCTGATTTTTTATTTTTATAATTTTCCTCTCTAGAAACATTATCTAAAAGTGATTTTATTGAGTTTTTTGTAACTTCCATTTTTTTAAAAACATTAAGTCGCATAGATACAATGTTGTTTGGAACTAATTCATGTTCGAATTTTGATTATAATAGAATTTCATGTTTTCAAGCAAAAGGTCTACTGCACACTAATATGTGGAATTTATTCATCAGTGGGGGATCCTGTAACACCCCGTATTTTTGACAATTTAAATAATTATGTGATTTATTATTATTATGGGAATAAGTATGCGATTAATTATTGCTATTGGATTAATTAAATTAAAATGCGAGAAATTAATTTGTTATTAATCCGGATTAAAATAATTATTAACTAGTGTGCTAAGGGTTAATACTTATTGTTGTGAACTATTAAATATTACTGTGTGATATGTAATATGGAATTATGATATTTGATAAATTGTCAAAAGTGAGAAATACGATAGTTTGGTAATTTAAGTCTGACGCGCGTATGAGTCGTGTCAGGACTAATTGATTGGGATAAAAAGATAATTTATTTTTATTAACTCGTATGGTCGTTTCGAGTACTCTGTTGAATCCGGGAGGGTTGAGATAGTCAGAAAACACTACCCGGGTATTGTATTTGGACTCCGGGAGATTTTAGGCCAAATCGGCACCCCGTAAGGGTAAATTTGTAATTTTAATTTTTGGAGGAATTAAATGGACGAAAATTGGGAGTTTATTTTATCAGTTACGTGGAAGAAATTAGGGCTCACATTCACATAACTCAAGAGAGAGTCACAGAGAGTGAGAGGAGCAAATCCCAAAGAGCCAAAGCACCTCCGTGACCACCATCGTATAGATCGGAAGACGAGGAACGCATATGTATCAACATCACCAACGGATCAGACAGTCATATTCGAGGCAAGTGTTTATTACTGGGTTTTTTTTAGCAATAATCATACTCATGTTAGAGTAAGTAAAAAAATTAATCATTGATTTACATGTTAATTGGGTGAAAATTGGAGTTTAAATGATGAATAGAGATTGGGATAATTAGTTGTTGATATTCCTTCATGTATGTAGAGGATAAACTATGAAATTGAATCATATATTGAAGAACAAATCTGGGTTGATTAGGTTCTTTAATTGAAATTTTGGAAACTAGGGTTCATGTGAATTAATTTGAGAGATTTATACATTTATGATGATTAATGACGAATTAAGGATCCTAGAATGTTAGGAATGACTTATATTCTGTTATGTGTTGATGGGTATTGATGATGAGGTGTTGGGTGATGAATCTTAGAGGCTTTTAGGTTCAAAAATGGTGAAAACGTAACTGTTACAGACAGGTCTGACGTAACGGAACCGGTTCCATCTTTGGGGGATTCGGTTTCGTTTGGTGAAAACATAATTGTTGCAGAAAAGATATGACATAACAGAACCGGTTCCATTTCTGGGGGATTCGGTTTCATTTCTGCGGGATTCGGTTCCATTTCTGCAGATTTTCAGTGTCGCTACAGAACCTTGGAGAACCTGGAAATTTTTCTTAGAATCCAGTTTTGAGTTTACCGATTTATTGGAGTGAGAGAATCTGCCCAATAGTAGACTTAAATAATATAGAAATTCAGGAAGGTATGTGAGAATTAAAACTTTAATCATTTCGGTATAGAGAGGATATACCTTGGAGATTACGAGAGAGATAGTAATCTAAATATTTATACTATACGTAGTGTTGAGATTAAAATACGTAAAAGGAATATATATGTAGGTTGAAGAAATACCTATAAATTATAATAGGATGTGGGTATGCCTATTATGTGATATTATTACTAAGAGTACTAATGGTTGATAACCCGGGGGTACAAGGACAATTATTGTTAGGTGCATTAATGGGTGTTAACCCTGGGATGTAGGATCCTATTGTTAAGTGCATTAATGGGTGTTAACCCAGGGATGCAGGATCCTATTGTTAGGTGCATTAATGGGTGTCAACCCGGGGATGCAGGATTAGTTTATATTTATGTATAGGGATGATGTGAATATATATATATATATATATATATAAACTTGTGAATATTTCTACCGTGTGAAATTAGTAGACTTGGTACTAATAATAAGCATTACTTGGCACCAAATGGTCTTAAACTAAGGGTGCAGGATTAGTGTATATATATAAGGATGATGAGACTATATATATGTATGAGTGTACTTGGATAACATTCTACTTTGTGAAACTAGTAGATAAAGTGGAAATGAGAAATAAAATAATCTTAGTGGATAAAAGATTAACCATTCGAACGGTGAATAATGAAACTTAGTATGTGTGATAAACAATCTGAATAGCGTATTGTATGGGCGATACGGGAATACTACTAGTGAGCATAGTTAGTATTAGTATAGTTTCTGACTAGTTAGACTGTGTGGTATAACTAGAGGGAGATTAGATGTACGTTATGCGTGCACAATAGATGAGAGGTGAGAAACTCATGTGAGCGTTCAATAACTAACATGCGTATAAGACTTGTTTTAAGAACCATTTTTAAATACTTGCTAAATCATTTTTTAAACCTCGGGCTCTGAAGCGTTTCTTGTATCTCTTCTCTCTTTTGCTATACATATGTATTATATCAGGTGCTCAGCCACAGGAGTATCAGATTTAGAGATTTGGATTGCTTGGCGTGCTACAGCTGTTGTGAAAGTTGTAGGTCCTTGCAGTAGACGCATATATCCTTTCTATTCAGTTTCATCTAGACTTCTTGTTTAGGGCATATGTCGCCCACTTCTAGTTCTTCATCAGAGATATTGTATTCAGTTTATTTTATGGTTTGGAGATTTGAACTGGGAGGTTTTACCCAGTCTTATTTATTTCAGTACTTGATTCATGTTCAATATTTATTACATTCCTATGTGTGGTGAATGGTTTATATTTTAAGACTGAATGAAAATGGATTTACTTGGTTTTACTAAATTGGAAATGTTTTGACACCTAGCTTAATTTTATATTAGGTGATTAATATGGTTTAATTATTTTCGACGGTGATGCTAAGAATGAACCAACTGAATATCCTATTTTAAATTGGTAGAGGACTGATCACCCTATATTTAATTGGGCGGGGTGTCACAGATCCATTCTTGATTCTTGGAATAGCGCTTAAATTGCTTTTTAATGAATAAATTGGACTTTTACATATATAGATTTGTTGGAAATGTGGTTTTAGCAAGAAAGAAAAAGAAACATTTGATATTTTAGTCTTTAGGTATGCATTGAAATTTTGAATCTTGAAGGATAATTACCCACAGTTTGTTGAATCTTATATGAGCTACTCTTGTAATTTGCAGGGGGGTGATTCCAAGGAAGAGGGGTCATTATCATGTGATTCGTTCTCTAACCAAGTTATTCAGGTTACAAATCCAATATCTTTCGTATTATTTTTCTTTCATATTTTTTTAATTTAATTTGGGTTTTCGAAATCCTATTTGGTTTATGAGAATGAAAGGGGTTGGAAGTTTGGAAACCCGACTTAGTGAGTCTAAAATATCATTTGCCTTTAGAGCATCTTAATAGGTATGTTCAAAGTGTATAAAAGTAACCATAGGTTATGCTATAGTTGGAGACTCCTATGGCAGTTAACACTCGAATTTGTACTATCATACCCTATTGCCCTACCGTATTACCCTGATACATCTTACACTATGTGACTTTGTTTTTCTAATTGTTAGAGAAGTTGGTTGTCAAACCCGTAGAAATGATTAATCTAGCTATTTGATTTTTAATTTGTTCTAATTACTGATTCTATGTATCTATTAGTAAAAAAAATTTATGATTTCGAAAACACTATTTAGTATTTTAGTGTAAGTTTTAACAATTTCGTTAAAAACAGGCCCGCATAGCAAGGTTTGCATGCTAGTTATAAGAAAAATACACTTCTCAGGGAGTAAGTACATTGTGGTTAATCCATTTGTGATGTTCTATCAGAAATTATCTCTAGTGGACACAAGCTCATTACTGAGCTGAAAACCGTACCCACAAACATGAACGCGTGGTGAATGTCCATAACAATCAGATTTCAATGGTCCAAGTTATCATTTGAATGGTCCAGTTTATCATTAAGCTGCATTTACACCAATTGATGAACATTTCCAAGGACTCACGTACTTCTGACTATTAATTTTCACACTACAGTACAGATTTTAACTTGGTTTGATTGGAAACAAGTAACATTAAAAATCCTCCAAAGGCTTCTAACTTGTGTTCAACACTGGTAGCAAAACAAGAACAGAGAAAATTCATGAACAGAACAGAAACGTGCAAACACAGATGAATAAATCAAAATTTGTATAGCAAAAGTTGGACAAAATGTAAAGAGAACCTTTCTTCTTGCTACTTCATATCCGTATCACCCATTGAATTTACAGCTACAAATCAAACAAAATAATGGACAGACTGGTTTTATGCTACTTTAACATGTCATCTGATACATGAACAAAAGAACAGCAGTGTAGTAATACATACGGCTCAAAACTAGCTTGCAAGAACTATTAAAGAAACAAGATTTCACACAGACGGGAAATATTTGTTGAGTTTGAAGGGTAGGGAATAAAATTCCTCACTTCTTGTATCGGTCTTAAAGGAGCGGAACTTGTCCCACCAATGTTTACCTCTGTCTTTCCTTATTGAACTATCTTTCTTGTGAAGTGTATTATCCAGGAAATATGCCAACAGACCAGCAACAAAGGCTTCTGATGAAAAGGGGACATTTATAATGTCGTTGAACTGCCCAACAAAAAAAACTCCATTACATTTTTGTCAATAAAACTCACAACCTAATAGGACCTAACTTTAAGCAAACTTTAACGACGTATGTGTATATTGTTCGGGAGTTCATGTATTTTGTGCATACCCATCTTCCACCTGTGTGTACGGGGCCGTAGCCATTTATTGCGGTGTACTCATTGAAGTACTGGGCCACGGAGAAGCCCATAAAAACAGAGAAGCCCAAGATGAACTTTGTTCTGAAGCTGTTGAGGTTGCAGAACTGAAGGAAGCTTAAACCTACAGAACCTGCACACCCAGTGACAAGATAAGGGTACCATCAACTTATACTGAGTGAGAGAGAGAGAGAGAGAGAGAGAGAGGTCATGGTAAGGCGTTTTGTTACTTTTGCAGCTTTTCATGCAATATAATTCTTTGGGATTAGCTGAGAATTGTTCATCCACTAAAACGAGGAGAAAATGAAGCATGTGCCACATTGAAGACTATTGTTCTTGTAGAATATATTTCAATCAAGCACCACAAAAAATAAATAATAAATAGGGTCATTTTGACAAAATCCCAATTTAATAATATGATATTAGACTTAACCCCAATTTTGTTCAATAATTAGGCATTACACCAATTTCATAAAAAAAATATATTGATTTGCAATTTTGCGTGGAAAAAAGTGTTGGTTTGCATTCAATGTGTAATTATCCATGAAATACATGCCTATAGTAGTTGATATACTTGAAATAGGTGTCAATTTGCATGAAATGAGTGTGATGCCTAATTATTGAACAAAACTGGGGATAATTCTAATATCGTATTATCAAACTGTTTTTATTCAAAATGACCCTAATTTATTTTGTTCTTTCTGTCAAATTAATAAATAAATAAATGATTTTCGGTGAGGAAAAATATGGAACAAAAATCAAATACATAATGTAAACCATACCCACGTAGGCGAAGAAAAGGCAATACAAAGCAGCAACAATTGGTGCTGGTATCGAAGCAAACACCGCTCCAAATTTTCCTGCATAAACATTGTAAATATATTGAAATTGAGAAATTGAGAATTTAATACCAAAGATAATAAAACCCGTATTAAAATATATTGACGAAATAATCAGCAAGGGCCGACAGTTTAAACGGATCAGCTGGCGTTTTATGTCGTATCGTGTGTGGAACCTCGTCCTGTAGCAGGGGTCGACAGTTTAAACGGATTCGACTAGCGTTTTGGCAAGAGGAAGTGTAAAACTTTGGTGGAAATTACCACCGGGGGTGGGAGGACCGACGCTATAATAAAAAGTGAGAATAATGATAATTTGGGCTAATTTAATTAAATTAACAATTTGGGACCGTGGGATATTTTAAATGATATTGGTGTGATATTTATAAAGAATCTTTGGGGGTGGTTAATAATTTACCCTTCTTGTGTTTAATTATCTCGTACTAATTAAAATACTCTATTGTGATATTTATTGCGTATAATGCTACTGTCTGGGTTCACGGACCCTATTTGAGGGAAGTAGTGTGTATTCATGCTCGGGGCTCTGACTGACCTCCTAGGTTGACTAACTTTTTCAGGATAAGTCTGGAGAAGCTGCATAGGGTTATTTGGAGATTATCGTTTAAAGGTGCAGCTGGAGTTTATTTTATACTACTGCTTAGTAGTTTAGTTTAACTTCCTTTCTGTCGTATTTACATTGAGACACAGTTTATGATTTGATTGGCCTATTCGGTTCCAAAGTTGTTATGGATTTTATTCAGTTTTCTTTATGAATTCAGTTGGAGTTTATTCAGTTTTATATTATTGGAGATTGGATTATTATTTGTAGTTTTACCATAAGATGGCTATCTTATCGCACAGCTGGTTATTATCATTTGGGATTGATTCCATTATTTATCATGTGGATTGATTTATATGTCTCATATCTAAGAATGGTATTTTATTTACTCACACTCGGATTTGTTTTGGTGACAGCCAACGCTAGAATTAAGTGGGGTGTGACAGATAGTATCAAAGCATGGTCTTAGGTCTCGTAGAATACGAGTACGTCTTAGTTTTCGCGTTGCTCATCTTTGATTCCTTTTGATGATTTGTACCCTTAGTTATTCCGAGTCTGATGTTGTTTTGTTCCTATCTTTTCAGATGACGAACACAAGAAGAGCTAGGAGTAGGAGAGAGGAGTCCGTTTTTGGTCCCGCGACCTAGGAGAGGCAACGACAAATTGTTTTGGAGGCCGAGGAGTTAGCGGCTATCATACATGAGGCCACGGCGGCCGATATGGAAGAGGGGAGACAGAGATGGGTGACTCGAAAGGCACAACAGGAAGGTACACCCATTTCGGCTTGGGATAGGGTAAGAACCAACTTTCTTAAGGGAAATCCTCCCACATTCGCAGGGGATCTGACCCAACGGTTGCTCACCAATGGATGAGGGACATGGAGAGACATTTGAGGATAGTGGACTGCACGAATGTGCAGAAGCAGATGTTAGCAACATTTAAACTGACTGGGGATGCTTTACAGTGGTGGGAGAGTGCCACCACGTCGGAGGATAGAGATCAGTTGGGTTATGCAGATTTTCTGATAAAGTTTAACACTAAGTATTTTCCGTATGCAATTAGGAACGCAAAGAAGCGAGAATTTCTGGACTTGGAGCAAGGTTCAAAGTCGACTGTCAAGTATGAACAGGAGTTCACAAATTTATCTATGTTTATACCAGAGGAGGTTAGCACTGTGGTGAAGAAAATGGAGTGTTTCATTAAGGGATTGTCTTGGTCGATTAGGCAGATGGTGTTGGGAAATCCAGCGTACACTACTTATGCTCAGGTGGTGGATGTCGCAATGTTACTATGGCAAGAGTAAGCCAATTATCAAAAGAAGTTGGGAAAGAGACAAGAGTTAAATGAACAAGGTGGTGAGAATAAGGATCGTAATGACCAAGTTTGGAAGAAACAGAGAACAAATCAAGGGCAACAGGGTAAGCAAAACTGGGGGGATGAATTCAGGAGCTATTAAGGGTGCATGTTTAGCCTGTGAAAAAATGGGACATTGAGCGGGTAATTAGAGGGAGGGCCAACGAGGCCAAGCGGCACAGGCCCAACAGGGTCAAGTCACACAAGGGCAATAAGATTACAGCAAGGACTGAGGCCTCCAGTTCTCGTCGCAGCAGGTGTTCAGGGAGCACCAGCAGCATCGGCAGCGTTAGGCGGTCAGGGAGTAACCACAGCACCAACCAATACCAGTTATGGGAGATGCTATGTGCCTCGGCCTCAGGCAGAGCAGGATAGATTGCGTGGCTAGTAGAGTATCACGATACATAAAATTTTCTTAAATACTTATATATGCAGGCGTTATATATATTGTATTTTTGTTAAGGTTTACGTTCAGGTAAGTTAGGTGTATAGGCGCCCAATTGTGGTACACTACGGTAGACCTGTCAAAAAACACAATAATCCGTTAACACGACACGACCCGACACGAAATTATAAGTTAATGGGTTCACCTTTATTGGGTTTGGGTTATTAATGTTTTAACACATTAAACCCGTTAACACTAACGGTTTGGGTTTGGAAATTTACTTGTACCCGTTTTAACCCGTTAATACTAATGGGTACTATAGGGTCGCCCAACCCGTAGCCGATAAGAATAATCATTAAAACCTATTATTTCTAAATCATTTAAGACTAACGGGTACTATAGGGTCACCCAACCTATACCCAATAAGAATTACAATTAAAACCTATTATTTTTAAACTATTAAAGACTAAAGGGTATTATAGGGTCACCCAACCCGTTACCCGTTTAGACCCAAACTGATTCGTTAATATTAGAGAGTGGTAGCGGTTCGGGTCGTGTACCCGTTAATATTAACAGTTCGTGTTTGGATATTGTCATTAGACCCGTTAACCTTAATGGGTCGTGTATGGGTTATGGGTGTTTTGACCCGTAACCCGTAACCAGTACACGACCCAAACCGACCCGTTGACAGGTCTACTCTACGGGTAGGCATATGTGAGCCTTAATTTATTTTGCGCAATTACGAATTACTGAATTTCGAGAACGAAACTCCTTTGCTAGTGTGGAAGTATGTAACACCCCGTGTTTTTATTAATTAGTTTAATTAATTAATTGGAATATTCGAGAAAAATATATTTTTGGATTTAATGATTTTTATAAATTAAATATGTTGGTTTTAATATTTGAAGAATAGAATTTCAATCGGATTTAAAATGGAGTTTTTATTAAGGTTTTAAATTTTTGCCTTACATAATTTTGTGGGGGAACCGTCGTCAGACCTGCCCGATCGATCGATCGACCTAGGGAGTCGATCAATCGACCTACCAATTTTTGGCGCAGATCAGATTCTTAATTTTTAGAGTTTAAGTTGGTTTAGGATTCTGAATTGGTATTTAACCATTCTAATTCGTGGGGAACCTTTCATAATCATTTTTTCCCAAGCTTTTCAGCAGAGAGCTCTTCCAAAAGTTTTTCCTCTCCACCATAATCATCAACCTCCAACTTAATCAAGTTTTTGTCACAAGTTTTGAAGGCTTAATTTTGGGGTTTAATCAAGTTTGTCCAAGAACAACTCTCTGCTAATTTTCGAGAGGATTCCAGATTTCTAATCAGATTTTCAAATCAATCTTCACTGAGGCATGAATACTATAATCCTTTCCTTTAGTATTATGCCTTTCAAGTATCGCCTAAACCCTTAATTGCATGTTTTTCTTAAAAGAAATTAGCAACTTAATTAAAGAAAGTGGACACCAAATTTTGGGACTGTTGTATGAAACTTTTAAATATGAATAAATCTTTGAAACCCTCGAGGACGCGGTGAGATTATTGGGTTTTTATGATTTTGGGTATAGGTTCTCGTGTAGAATTTTTATGGGATTATTTATATGATATGTGGGACGCGTATACACCTATAAAAATTGTGTGACTTATAAAAGAGGACATTTATGACGAGTTGAATATTTTTGGCATGTTGATTAATTTAACATTTTCTAATGGAAATAATTGTGTTGAAAATCGACAACGATATTATTATTGGAATTTAAATTAATCGGGGCCTTTACGTTTGAATTGCTATGTTGCTCATATAAATTTGTGTGATTTATTACTAGTCACTTTTGCCATCGCGGGGACGAGGAGTTTTTGGTGGTATATTGCTCACCATGATTATAGGATGCTTACTAGGTATGGGACTAGTGGGTAGGCCTTGATTATAATTTATGCTTGCTAGGTATGGGACTAGTTAGTATAAATTCGTGGGGATTTTATATTCCGGGGGTGGGCTGATTTTTATGTTTTATCGTCGTCACGCTAGCTTAGGCATGAGACTAGGACGAGTAAATGTTGGAAATTCATCTTATACATAAGATAGGACGTATATGTACTTTGGGAACCCTTAGGTATGGGACTAAGGGGTATTTTGAAGATCTCACATCGATTAAAAGGGTGGGATAAGTTGTTAGTTATGAAATTGAGAGATTGAGAAATTGATAATTTAATACCTAAGATAATAAAACGGGTATTAAAATATATTGGCGCATAATCAGCGAGGGTCGACAGTTTAAACGAATCAGCCGGCGTTTTATGTCGTGTCGTATGTAGAACCTCTTCATGTAGCAGGGGTCGATAGTTTAAACGGATTCGGCTGGCGATTTGGCAAGGAGAAGTGTCAAACTTCGGTGGAAATTACCGCCCGAGGTGGGAGGACCGCTATAATAAAAAGTGAGAATAATGATAATTTGGGATAATTTAATTAAATTAACAATTTGGGACTGTGGGATATTTAAAATGATATTGGTGTGATATTTATAAAGAATCTTTGGGGGTGGTTAGTAATTTACCCTTGCGTTTAATTATCTCGTATTAATTAAAATAGTCTATTGTGATATTTATTGCGTATAATGCTACTGTCTGGATTCACGGACCTTATTTGAGCGGAATAGTATGTATTCATGCTCGGGACTCTGACCTCGTGCGTTGACCAACTTTTTCAAGATAAGTCTGGAGAAGCTGCATAGGATTATTTGGAGATTATTGTTTAGAGGTGCAGCTGGAGTTTATTTTATATTACTGCTTAGTAATTTAGCTTCACCTCCTTTCTGTCGTATTTACGTTGAGACACAGTTTATGGTTTTGATTAGGCCATTCAGTTCCAAATTTGTTATGGGTTTTATTCAGATTTCTTTATGAATTCAGTTGGAGTTTATTCAGTTTTATATTATTGGAGATTGGATTATTATTTAGAGTTTTAGCATGTGATGGCTATCTTATCGCACAGTTGGTTATTATCATTTGGGATTGATTCAATTATTTATCATGTGGATTGCTTTATACATGTCTCATATCTATTTCATGCTAAGAAAGGTATTTTATTTACTCACACCCGGGTTGGTTTTGGTGGCGACCAACGCTAAAATTAAGTGGGGTGTGACATAACTAAGCACATTATGCATGTTAAACAGGGATAAAAATGCTTTGATGCTCTCAAACCCAAAAAAGGAAATAACAATTTACCAAGAATGGAAAAGAAAATCATGAACCCAGCAGATATCTGAACAACTCTTCGGCTTCCTACACGCGTCAATGCTAAAAGACCAGCATTCTCACTGCATGGATTCCAAGCAAAGCACTCATATGGATAAGGATGCAGTAGTAATAATATATATGAATATGCAGCAGGAGGCTGTCTTACACAGATACCGAAGATCCATTCCCAGTTCCAAACAGCCCAGACAACAATATGCCAATTCCCTGGAAACGTAGAAATTCACTTGATTCAGAAACAGAAATATAACAATGTGCTGCCCAAAATGTGCATATTGTTACTGTTAACCTGGGGGGGGGGGGGGGGGGGGGGGGGGTAGTAGGAAAATTGACCTAAAAAGGGAACTATTGAATATATTGACATTGTCCAGCCATAAAACACACTTGAACATATGCCCCGTTACTCTAGAGAATTGATTGCAAACATTCTTGAATTCATAGCATTTATCACCCAGATTTGCACTCCATACATAAACACACAGGTGCTTAGCCTGCTTCTCTCATCATTGAAGTGTTTTCCTTTTCACCCTCTCAAGTGTAACTCTCAGATTTGTTATTTGTGAAGTAATTATAAACTTGAAGTTATTGAGATAGTTATTGTTTTGTTTGCATTTATTATTGAGTGTTATTGTAACATTCTCTTGGAAATAATATATAATAGTGAAAGGTTTATCATTGTGTGATTTCACTTTTCCACTGTTAGCTGGTCACGCCATGCCTCCAAGTTTATCATAATATTGTCTGACCCCCACTACCCCCTTCTACAAAAACTATAAAATATATGGACAATTTTAATGATGAATCATTACCCCTTCTCCCATTTACCATGAGAGAGAGAGAGAGAGAGAGAGAGATGTACTAAGCACATTGCGTGGCAACTTAAACTCGCAGGATCAGATCATAAAGCTATTTATATGTGATTTATTGTCTTATCATTAATTTCCATAATTATCTAGACAAAAGTGCTCACATCCTTGACTTAACGTGAATTGATTAAGATTTGATTGAGGCAGTTCCATGTTTCTCGTTATTTCCTTCTTATTGCAGCGTATAATCTAATCTTATAATCATTCATTCACATCAATATATTTTTCTTCAGAGAAATAAGTTACGCAGCAGCAGCAGCAGTAAAAGCTATGGTCAAAACCCGTAACCAAATGGGGAGCGATAGCTTTTTGAAAGGTTGGAGAAATAGGTCATCGACAAAATTATTATTACTCCAGCTTCGTATTCAGGCACCACGTGACTCAACCAATAGAACTGAATGTAATTTACATTTTTTTCTGTGTGTGTTTAAATTTCAATCTTGAGGAACACTGATGACATAGAAAGTCAACATTTGATCATACCAGCAATAAATAAAGGCAATGTCTTAAATTTACCTGCCAACCCACACCACGACTGAGGACAGAAGGCGGCAAGGGAGTGGCACTTGCATATCTTGACACCGCAATAAAGGCACCAGTGGACTGATCGTACGATAACAAATATGAGGAAGAAATGTTAATTGATAATAATAATAATAATAATAATAATAATAATAATAATAATAAAGCGAAGAACTGTGTAGCAATTACATAGGCTATGCAGATATATGATCCACAAAATATTGGCGCTGGTTATGAAAAGAACTAGTACAACTATCGTGATGAGAAACAAACCTCCACAAGAGCAACAAATGATGCCATCATCATGGCAAAGGCTTCACCAGCATCAAATGAAGGTGCTCCCCATTGAAACGGATATGGAACTCTAATCCTGCAAATCAAAAAAGCAATTATAATAAGGACTCATGCATCATGCCAACATGAAACACTAGGCCACATTCTACGTATACTATATAGGAAAACGAGCAAGTTAATAGCCCACATCAATATGACGAGTCCAAAATATGCAATGACAGTTCAAATACAATGGTTATAAAAAAAAACATAGAATTGAAGCGTTCATAGATCGAATACACAATATAAACTTCAAGAAAAGAAACAAAGTTGATTTCAATTCCACGCAATGAGTGTGCGTACAAAGTGAATATGTATTTGGACCATTTGACACTAGTGTCGCTAAATCAGTTATCCCATACACTGAGACGGCCAGCTTTCACCACCAATAATGAACCTGTATATGTATCTATCTGTATATTAATTTGGTCTGTATACTTCTGATATTTATTAATTACAACAGTTCATTCTCTACCTCAATAACAAAATAAAGGTATGATATTATGGCATAAAAAAATTAATACTGGTGGCATGCGTACTAGGCGGTTATCTCATTAAATGAATGTCAATGTTAACCAATTAATATCAACATTTCAATTCATTTCATTTGTTTTGATATATAAAAACACAGTAGAACGTGTCAAAAAAGGGGATTGCAACCCATGTACAGATAAAGCACACAAAATCACCTGTAATTAACCAATGCGAAGTTAAAAAAGTATAATATTCTATTACTATAAGCATATGCTTACCATGGAGCAGCGTCAATAAGCCCAGAACGATCAGTACGGCAGCTTGTTTGTGTCTTTGGTGCTTTACCATTATAGGCCCCACCCACAGTAAGTAGGTGAGCATAAATCCATACAATCGCCACCGATATTAAAACAGCAAAGCGATCAAAGATATTTTTCCCAGGTTTTACCAGATGGGCTAAATACTGCAAACAACCAATGAAATTAAAATTAAAGCCTGTTAGGAATAATCCCAGGAATAGGTTAAACATGGAACTTTTCACTTCAGAGATACTACAATGGAAGTGATCATTTTTTACGAGGACAAAATATAATTATTTCAGTGAAGCAACAAAGGAAAATACCTGAGAGAAAAGTAATAAAATGATGAGCTGTGGCAGCCCAATTTCAACACATTTGGCTACCTATACAACCAATGCAAAAGATCAGACAGCGGACAAGAAATCGAAAGTAAGCAAGCATACAGACACATTTGAGAGAGAGATTATATAATAGTGATGAATCTAAGAGTTATCTAACACAGTAAACACACAGAGAGACATATAAACTTACCCCGGGAAATCCAAACTCATAAAGCCCAAAGCCAACCAGAGCAACCAAAGGAACGGCTGAAAGTGGACTCAAAAACCTAGGGACATATAAAGAAAATGGAAATATTAACCAAAGTGGCATTCAGAGATTTCAACAGGAAAGTGTCAAAGACAGATAGTATATTCAAACTTCTATAAGCAACAGATACCAGGTTGCATTAGTTTTCCCAATAGCAGGCAGAAACAAGCCTAGACCGGTTACTTTATTCTTTAAATACAACTGGTCCAAGCTGTCTAAGCATGGTAAAGTTCTAGTGTGTTTATTGATATTCTGAAATCTGAACCAACCTTGCAACATTACGCCAGAGGCCGCTGAAACCCAGGACAATCTGAAGAGTCGAAGCAACCATAAGTGCACCCTGGATTGCCCGCATTATCTTCTTGAATCTCTGGATGGGCAACACAAATCGATCGGATAATTAGAAACAAATATCATCAATAAATAAGTTGTGTCCAAATATTAATGGTTTTCTTTCTTTCTCATTCTCTTTCCTCATTACTGAGACTAAAAATATATGTATGGTAGCAATATGTTTTTACCTGAATAAGGTCATTCAACATAAGTATTGCATTGGGCATTATCTTTTCCGTCGGTCATTGAACATGAGACTTAATAGGAATATATAAATACACATGGCACAATTTTTATTGTTTTTATACATATTTAAACAAAGATGAGATACATTATTTTGCATTTCACCCAGTACCCAATTTAATTATTTGAAGAAATTTGGCCTAGATGATCATCACGGAGATCATATAACTACCCCCTAAAAGGGGAAAATATGTTCATTGGGTATGTTCAATGAAATATGTTGGAGAACGGCCTGCACATATGTTTCATTTTCCCTTCCACGTTATAGTAAAAAGTGGCAGATCAGTTTTAATAATCTCACTTTATGTCTAACAAGAATAACATATCAACACACAATTCAGTGTCACATCCAAACACCAGATGATATATAAGGGCTTGAATCTATTCCACTAACCGCTTCAGGATCTGGGTCGCTCCATCGACCAGACAGGATAATTGAAATTGTGGGAGCAACAAATGTATATGACCCTCCAATGACAGCAGGTAATCTGGTCCCAAACAAAGATTGCAGCAATGTGTTCAATCCAGCAACAAAGAGTAAAGTTTGGATCACTTTTGCTTTCTCCTCCTATAAGGACATCACAATTTCAGAAAAGACCACGTAGATGACAAATTAAAATAAATATTTTCATTTGCAGGTGGTGGGCCTTACATTTCCTCCTCCCATTTGAGGAACAAGAGCAGTGGGAATGATAACAATGGTGCCAAGCATAACTAGATAATGTTGAAATCCAAGGAGGATAGCTTCAGCTGCTCACAATTAACCCCCAAGACATATAAATTAGACAAAAGTCCGATGATACGCAACTATGTCTGTGTATTCCGCAAAAGTCAATAATAAAATTACAATACCAAAAACCAAAGATGCTGAATCAAAATAAAGAAGTATAGCAAAATGACCATATGATATTCTTTCAACTGAGAAAAAAAAAGTAATATTTCCGATTGAAACTCCATCTTAAATTACAATGATTTGTTTTGCCTATCAAACCTATGTAGACATCAAAACCATACTGTTATACGTGGGTCTTCAGTGGTTTTACCATGGGTTATAACAATATACAGAGAGAGTAAAAGAGATTCCACTGAATTGCAAAATTACCCCAATTTTTTTTAATTACAGCAAATTAATCTCTGATTGCCTTGAGTGGAATAAAAAATAAGCACATATTGAGTTTCCTCAAACATGAAGCCAATTTCTATATAATCACATTAAGCAGCACAAAATTCATGACTAAAAACAAAACATACACCTCACATCTTACTTTTTTATTGTGTCTGTGTAAGGGGAGGTAATGATAGAGATTGTCAAACTTTTATGAAAAAAGATGCACCAACTTGCCAAAAAGAATCCAACATTTAGAATCAAAACTACAAAAGAGAATAAAATTCACAGGATATACTAAATAGAATAGAAGAAAAAGAAGGTTATAATGGATACTCACGCCATGGGGGTGGACTTGTGATGCAGTAGGAAACATTAGGAAGCTGATCTTTTGGTGGGTGTGGTGCTGGTTCTTCAGATTTTGCTGGACCTCCACCTCCTGCCATTTCTCTCTCTCTCCTCAACTAAATACCCTTATACTTACAAAAGACCCCAAATCTGCATATTCTGCACACAACCCAGATTCCAAATTTCTCAGAACAACAATGACAAGATTGAAACAAAACCCAGCATGTAGCACCCGCTATTATGTGCAACTGCAACAATGAAATGCCAAAAAAAGGGACCAGCTTGTGTTAATGAAAATGGTAATAATTGCAAGAAAAATGGCCCAGAAAACAACCTTGTGAAGCAAAATCAAGTGGAGTGCGGTAAAGTCAGTAAATCATAGACCCCACTCTTAAAACTTTTGGGATTTGGGAAAGAAAAGGCAAAAAAATAAAAAGGAAACTTTGGAGAGGGTATCGGACAGAATCAGAAAAGTTTGAGCAAGAGTACAGAAAGAGTCAGCAGACGTGAAGATAAGATGACGATAAAAAAAGGAACCGTGTTCAACAAATATCCCAGCTCTGGACAGTGAGGAGTGAACACCTTCGTCTCTCACTTTAATAATGTTTGTTCAACATTTTTTATTTGGTTGTCTATCTTTTCTTCAATTACGTTCAAATACGCTCCATATTATGCCGGTTGTGTGTACGACGGTCGGTGTTTGAGTAAAGAGAATTGATTGATAAAAAAAATTTGATATAATCTTTACGACGGCCTTAAATGGGCTCCAAAAATGGGTCCACTTTAATTTCATAAAAAAAAACTAAATAAATACGGGTTTATTGACATTACAAATTTTTAAATACTAGTTGTGCCCACGTGCGTTGCACATGTGGCGGTTTCCAGATATTAATCTTTCAGTGCAAATCTGTGAAGGACAAAGTAATAAAAATACTTAAATATATTATGTAGAATCTGTTTTGTTAGAATATAATATAAAGTATCTAGTACGAAGCATCAATCATTACCCCAAAAATCAAAACTCCATTCAACTATAAACTATGCAAGATATTCCTGTGAATACTCTAAATCTATCACAAACGAACTCAGAACTCCCTACTCAAAAGTGGAAAGAAATACACACAAACATGTATGTATATATAATCCAAATAAATATATCATAATGAAATTAGCTTAAAATGATTTATAGGAAAATATCATTAAAAAAAAGAAGTTAAAAAAAGCTTCAGCAAGCAAATTCTAAATCACAGTTATTGAAATATGACATTTGATAAAAATAGTGTGTAATCCTAAAAATTGAAACTTTAATGCTTAAATATGTTGATTTTGACGTTTGTTAGGATTCAAATATTCTTCTTCCTCTTCAACTTTATGAGCGACGAACGTAGATGACATATCCGAAGAACCTGTGTACAACATTCTTGTTCCGTTACATAATTCAATTGATGGATTAATATTACGTAGAAGAATGATTGGACAATTATGTTTAAGTTTCAATGCCTGTGGTGGAAATCCATTCGGCATCAAAGAATTTAAAAATTCTTCTTCGAAATAATTGTGCGTATCATCCACAGCTTCATCAAAGCTATTTACTGTCTTCAATTCTCCGAAAAACATATCAATCATCATATCATTTAGTGAGTCTACGTGCTCGTTTATTGTTGCAAGAATTGCTCGATCTGTCAAGAAGTTTGGCGAGTTGACATTTATATTTAATGATGGGAAGATAACGTCAATGAAAGACATTTCGGGGCCCTCATCATGTGTTGATGCTTTCGTCCCATTGTCAATCCTTAGAAGGAAATCGCTAAGAAGTTAAGCAGTGCATTAGTTCTTTTAGTCCTTAAATTTACATAATATGATGGATGGATTATCAGTCTTAACATATCAATACAAAAACTTTCAAAGATAAATTACATGAGACAAAGAAATTGCATTCATGTTCATTGAATAGAAATTACAAAATAACAAAGAGAATCCATCCGGTTAATAAGTATGGCGAAACCTAAGTTTCCAAGAAATTAAAACAATTTATTCAATAATAAGATGAATTAAAAACAACAATTGTAAATTGATTTTAAAAAATTAAAAAAATTATGGTACTTGAATTAGTGCAATGTGTTCCATAAGTATCCATAAATCATTAACTAAATAAGTGACACTCAGTACTAAATATTAAGAGCAGGGAAGAACAAACTGAAATTCTTTGAACACTATGTATCTAAATATGCTAAAGATACAGTTTAGAGTGTGTGTTTGAGTTGACAAAGATAATTCAATCAAGACATGTAATTGCAGCTTCAGTAAGGTAATTTGGACTTATTTTGCTCAATTATTTGGTTGTTTTTGGAAGTTATGTTTTTCTTAGTTGGGGAGTTACAACCTGAACCGACGTAAGACTTAATAAGAATAATATATGTATATAGAGAGACAAATAAATACATTGAATCATACTGTGTGAAAAAATTCCAACACAAAATAAATTGAAATTAAATTAGATTATAAAAACACTAACAATCAAAAGATTTGAGATCTTGAATTCTCAAACCAAAAAATCTAACATTATGGTATCTATTTTAAATAAATAGAAAACGAAGAATATTCATTTTATTCATCTTCAATGAAGATTTTACCTAAACATGTTTTGTGTAATTTGTAAGAGAACATGAAACTTAAACAAAGAGTAACAGTAGCTACTTAAGAAATGTTATTACTTTATAACACAACTATAAACCAAATTATAAATTAATTATGGAGTTAAGTTTATATCAAACAGGACGCATGTAGGAGTTTGTGTTTGGTACATTTGATCAAGCATATTATACACACATGATATATATAACATAAACCTAAGACATATACAACAAGATAGTAAGAAGAACAAACTGAACATCATTATCTATCGAATAATCACAATAAAAATGTCAATTGAAATCAGTTTAAAGCATATGATAGGTAAATACCTCCAGCAGAAATAACTCACAGTCAATCCTCAAAATTTTCTCCTCGACAAACCACAATAAGACATTTAGAATCCCTATAACTGCAACAGAGGTACTGTAAAAACTCTGGTAAAAATACATCTTTCGAGTGGTTGAGACGATTTATGTGGCTCACCAAATGGGTAAAAAATGAGGGGATGTTAATATGGAGTATAAAATTTGTTCGTACTTAGATCTGGAAAAGGCAATTTTCTCAGGTTTAATAATGACTCTAGAATTAAGGATTTGTTGCCCAACAAAAGCCCATGGAGATTCGAAAATAAATCAATCTTTTGTTGAATTGGCCCTGTAACCCCACAAAGTCAATACAGGTAAATTTTGACAGTTTGAAATTCCCCTAGGTTATTATCCTGTGAAATTATTTTTCGACAGGTTCAGAGTTTGTAAAGTGCAATTTTTCGTGAGTGATACTATGCTACCTAATCTGTTATCTGATTTCCAAAACTCTTTCAGCTTCTCAAATTCAAACCCTAAATCTACACTCAGTTTGTTAGCGCTCAGATCAACATACTGAATATTAGAGCATACATCAAGGGAATTTCCTATCTCACCAGCTAAATTATTACTCCAAATATTCACAACAACCAAGTTGTCACAAATTCTAGGAAAATGTACTGAATTCCACTATAAATTATATTAAGTGAAAGATGTTAAGCTCAATAGTAAACCAACTTAGAAGACAACACATTATTATATTATGCATCCACTAAGGTTGATTTCGCTGAAAGAATTCTATCTTTTCTCGCTAAAATTCTAGTTACAGCAGCTACTGTTCTTGCTTAGTCATCCATCCGTGCTTACTCCTCTGTGACAGCCAGCTGATAGGTATCTATAAGCAACAGCAGCAGCTGCTATTGTTGCCAGAGTGTCATGCATGTGGGCGATATCGACTAATGACTAAATCCTATTTAGGACTCTAAGGCCTTTGTGGTATGACTAAATACGCGTGTGAAACTTTGTCTTCTGATGCTTTTTCTGTTTGACCGCGGCCGTAGAGTGGTACTAAGGTTTTATTCAGTAATTTCAGCGTTGCACACAGGATATTGAGACTGTTGGTGATCTTGGATTTTAGCTGATACACTTGGATAATTAATCCATTTGTAAATACAAGGGAAAAAATAGAGGCGGTTACAGGGTCTTGAACCATGTCTAGGCAGATGTTACAGTCGAAACCACCTTTCCGTTAAGTTGGTGGATTATTTTTTAACGCTTTCGACTTGATATTGATCTACTTTTCTACCGTACTAAAGAAATAGGATTCTCATCATTGACTTTATTAATTAGGTACCTAACCACTTGTCTCTTTTTCTTACTACCATAAAAAATTAAAATGTTATTCACCATTTTTATAACTTACCAATCAGATGTACCCTGCATTAATCACGTGGAAAAAAAAATCTCCTCTCTGATGTAGGCGAAAGACGATAGTATTTTGCCAAGTGCTAAATTTTTAGCACTATAAAACCAATGCCAAACTCATGCCCATTCTCTCTATATACGTATCCATCTAGTCTCCCATATATATGAATCCAACAATTATGACATAATGAAAATAGTTTAAAAAATTTAGGTTAAAAAAACATATATTCGGCTAATACAAAAATAAATTATGTATTAATACATAAGTTTGTGCGTAAATGTCATTTTAACTTTACTGGACCCAAAATTCCACTCACTGTGTACCCAATCGCTCCAAAAAAGCCCACTATATAATGAATCATCAGAGTCTTTGATTTTTTGGTTCATAGGTTGTTTCATTTATCATGATATCAGAAAGTTTAATATGTATATTGCAATGACGTAATTTTGTTTATCCAGAAAATTATGTTCTTCATTATTTTATAAAAATTTAGGTTCTACTTGGTTCTACTCTATAATTTGTTATACATGCGTATTTTGTAAATACACTCCTTTTACAGAACTATATCACCTGCATTTCTTTCAGTATTAGGTACCATGTATGTACACATTTGTATTTTATAATTCGCAAATCGGATACCCAAAACAGAAAACGGAGATTGAAATGTTAAAAAAAAGACATAGATGAATATTATCAAACACATGATATGCAATGGATTTCATTCATGCTAACAAAATTTAATTGTCCGACACTCATAAAACAATAATACATAATTGGATCAAAGCATACACTCTAACCATATATATAATCATTTATTTATCTAACAAAAAGATATTTGGGATTATAAAATTGTTAGGCAAACGTATGAATAATTATCATCACGGTTATGATGGACCTTACTTTTTCATTTTTGTCAACATAAGAGAATCTTATATAGATCAGTTTCTAAATGATAAGTAAAGTTGCAATGATACATTAATCAATTGCAATTACCTCGTAAATCAAAGTGAGATTCCTTCACTATAAGATGGAGAATCCAAGCTTTGACCACAAATATTGACAATATCCTAAAAAGTTTCAAAGGAAATATTTGACCATTTCGAATATAAATTATAGGAAATATTTTCAATATGGTATTAACGGTGTTGATACCAAATTTAGTCTGCTGACATGGATCAATAAAGTGAAGACACGTGGCAGTCTACGTGGAAACAACAAACACTTCCGAGGAACTCACACGCTCCGAGGAACCATACTACAACGAGGAACACTATTTCCCCGAGGAACTCATAAGCTCCGAGGAACGAGAACTCTCCGAGGAACTCTTGAGCACCGAGAAGCTTAGGCGGTTCGAGCAACTCAGGCGGTCCGAGCTGCACCTCGAACAAAGCATTAATAGCTGGATAACCAACAATTTGACTGTTCATTAAACGCTTATCATTCAGACGCATACGCTTAAGGAGCATTGAATGTATCACCCTTTCATATGTACATCATTTAATGTATTACCCTTTCACATTAGAGTCCCATGGCTATAAATACATTGTACAATCCTCATTATAAGGGGACCGGAATTTCTTGAGATAACTTGTAATCGAGAATTCCCATACAATCAGTAATAACATAACAGTGGACGTAGGTCATTCTTATAAGGCTGAACCACTTTAAAAATTCTTTGTCTCATTTATTTATCCGTGATTGAATAATTAGATATGATCTAATTTTTTACATCAACAGATTGGTGCCGTCTGTGGGAAACGACTAGTAATATCGTTTTTCATAAAAAATAATTCATCAGAAATGGCTGATATTCCAGAATCCAGCAATCGAAACGCTGGGAGTCCTCCAAATCCATCTGCTCCGCCAAGTATTCCAGATCTGGCTGGAATAATGACAAATATGGCTCAGGGCCAGACCGTCATGCAAGAAACTATGCGTCAACTCATAAAAACCCTCCATGGCGGTGCACCAACTCATTCAAGACCACAGAGTATTCAAAGAAATACCCGTGCATCTTCTTCGCGTACTAGGCGTACCAATTCATATCGCAATGAGGAGTCTGAAGATTTTTCTTATCAACCTGGACGAACTTCGTCAGTGCGAGCCACAGATACTGAACAACGTATCACTCTCTCCCCAAAAAGGACCAGTGCGCTAGAAAGATTAAGCAGGGTATCACCTTTCGATCGATTAGGCCCCAGGAGGAGCAAAAGTCCTCCTAGAGCCCCATCGAGGAGTTTTCGACGACCATCAGATTCAAGGGAAGGATCTTCCCAGTCGCGACCAACTGCTCGTCAAGAGAGATCCTAGGAAGCCACATCAACGCGATCAGCTGCTCGAACCAACAGACCCGAGGAAGGAAATGATGCATGGAAAGGCTCTATTCAAAGGCTGGAGGATAGATTGGGGGAAATGGTTAAAGCTAAGAACCCTCTACAACGAACCTTTGTTCGAGGAACACCTTTTGTCCAGGCTATCGTAGATTTTTCAACACCATCAAAGTTCAAAGCACCTGTTGTGACACCTAAATATGATGGAAAGACAGACCATGTCCTTCATATAGAACAATACCAGGCTGCAGCCGATATCTATGATGTTCCAGATGAGATGAGATGCAGAGCATTCTCGGAAAACTCTTACCGGATCTGCTCAAATATGGTATAATAATCTTCCTCGGGATAAGATCTCAACTTTTCTTCAACTGGCCGAGTTATTCATTGGGAATTTCTGTTTTGGGGCAAAGCCAGTTAAACGAGTAGCATATTTGTTAAGTGTTAGAAAAAAAGCTGGTGAGAGCACCAGAGATTATATAACTCGTTTTAATAACAAGAAACTTGAAGTTATTGATTACGAGGAAAAGACAGCGATTACTGCTTTGATGAGTGGACTACTGCCCAACAAGTTGTACTACACTTTGGCCAAAGATCCACCGAGAACCATGTCAGACTTGATGGGAAAAGCGTCCAAGATTATGAATGCCGAGGAGGCTATGGCTGCGAAGAAGAATATGGATGCAAAAGAAACCAAAGTGGAAGGTGATAAAGCTAAGAAGAAAGAGCATAAGAACAATGGTAATGACAAACATTCAAAAAATAGGTCGGTATGGGACGTGATGAAGAAATATGATAATTATACTCCTTTGAAGAAGGATATCAACCATGTTCTAGAGGAAATCAAGAACAACGAGGAACTAAACTGGCCAGAGAAAATGAAGGCAGACCCTGACAAGAGGAATAAGGCGAAGTATTGCGAGTTTCATAAAGATCATGGTCATATGAACAAAAATTGCATAGCTCTTCAGAATGAGATTGAAACACTCATCAGACGAGGAAAGCTATCAAAGTATGTTGTTCGTGGAAACGAAAGAAGGAACAACGACCGAATAAGAGAGAGGTATATATCTCCTCGTCGAGCAAAGGAGAATAAGAAAAGAAATCATGAAGTTGATCCCGAAGACGACCCCGATCTTCCCAAGAGACCAAGGCAGCTAGAACGAGAGGTATTTTCAATACGCTTTGGGTCATTTGACTGTAATGTTATAACAGGTGGAGATGCAGGAGGAGGAGACCTTATTGCCGAGAGAAAAGCTTACCTCTGTGAGGCTCAAGCTTGCTCGTACATTCAACGAATAAATCTCGCTGAGGAGGATCGCCCGAGAAAGGTGAACAAAGAGAAGTTAGTCATTGGTTTCTCAAAGAATGACCTTGCAGGTGTTCTATATCCTCATGATGACCCATTGGTGATCAAGATGATAATGAAGGAGGTAATAATTTCAAGAGTACTGGTCGACAATGGCAGCTCGACAGACATCATGTTCTACTCGTGCTTCGATAGTTTAAATCTAAAGCTATCTCAATTGGAGCCTTATCATAGACCCCTCATCGGTTTTGCTGGCGAGAAAGTATTTCCACTTGGGACGATCAAGTTGGATATATTCATTGGCATGTGGCCTGCTTGTCGGACAGAAATAATACGTTTTTTCGTGATGGATAAGAATGTTCAATCATCATACAATATCATCATGGGGAGAGTAGGATTGATGAAGTTCGAGGCTGTACCATTTACGGTGCATTAGTGCAAATTTCCAACAAATTTTGGAGTAGGAGTTGTTAAAGGTGATCAGAAAGTAGCTCGGGAATGCTATTATTCATCCGCCGAGCAAGAGGAACTGAAGGAATCAAGGAAAAAGACTACTACTTATCAAGTGGAAGAGGGGGCAGAAATTGAAACATTGGATCCTAGAAATGAGTCACAACTCGTGAAGGGTCAAGTGGTGGAAGCTACTGAAAACATCATTCTGGACGACGAGCACCCTGAACGGACTACTCAAGTGGGTTCGTCGTTGGAAGCCTCACTAAAGCAGGAATTGATAACTTTTCTTAGAAGCAGAAAGCAAACTTTTGCGTGGAGTCATGAAGATATGCCAGGGATAGATCCAAATTTCTTATGTCACGAACTCAATGTGAATAAGGAAATCAAGCCAGTGAAGCAGAGAAGAAGAGTGTTCAGCCCCGAGAAGAATCAAGCTATACAGGAGGAAGTCGAGAAACTTCAGAAAGCCTGCTTTATTGAAGATGTTAAATATCCAGACTGGTTAGAAAATGTGGTGATGGTGAAAAAGAAGAACAACAAGTGGAGGATGTGTGTAGACTTCACCGACCTCAACAAAGCATGCCCAAAGGATCACTTTCCACTGCCCCGAATTGATCAACTAGTCGATGCTACCTCGGGACACGAGCTGCTGAGTTTCATGGATGCTTATTCTGGCTACAATCAGATTAAAATGAAACCTGAAGACAGGGAGAGTACTTCTTTCATTACCCCTAGGGGAACTTATTGTTATAATGTTATGCCTTTTGGTTTAAAAAATGCAGGTGAGACATATCAGAGGCTGATGAACAAAGTCTTTGCTGAACAAATCAGTTGCAATATGGAAGTCTATGTTGACGATATGCTGACGAAGAGCAAAAGAGCTGCTGATCATCTAGTTGACTTAAGTCAGACTTTTGATCAACTAGATAAATATCAAATGAAGTTGAGCCCGACGAAGTGCATATTTGGAGTACGAGAAGGCATGTTTCTCGAATACATTGTCAACCAACGAGGCATTGAAGAAAATCCTGAAAAGATTAAAGCTCTATTAGGGCTGAGATCTCCAACGACGAAGAAAGAGGTGCAAAGTCTTATAGGACGAGTAGCAGCACTCAACAGATTTGTATCACGAGCAACTGATCGATGTCTCCCATTCTTCAAGACACTCCGAAAGACTTTTGAGTGGAATGATGAATGTGAGAATGTTTTTCAAGACTTGAAGAAATACTTGGGAGCACCTCCACTGTTGTCCAGGCCGGTGATGGGAGAAAAATTGTACTTGTACCTAGCAGTATCGGAGAATGCAGTTAGCTCGGCGTTGATAAGAGTGGAGAATGGAGTATAAAAACCAATTTATTACACAAGTAAGGCCTTCCAAGGAGCAGAGATCAGATATCCAAGGCTGGAAAAGATAGCACTGGCGATGATTGAGGCGAGTAGAAGAATGAGGCCATATTTCCAGGCTCATACTATAGTCGTATATACTGATATGCCGTTGAGGCAAGCCCTTCATAAACCAGAAAAATCAGGGAGATTGATGTACTGGGCAATAGAGCTCGGTGAATACGATATAGTCTATGAACCCAGATCATCACTAAAAGGGCAAGCTGTAGCAGATTTTATAGCATAGTTCACCTATCCTGATATCCCCGAGGAGCAAAAGTTACTCGCTGATCAACCTGTGGATGTTACAGGATCAACAAACACAAGCTCAGACCAACTCCGGTTGGTAAAAGAGCAAGTGGATGTTACAGGATCAACAAACACAAGCTCAGACCAACTCCGGTTGGTAAAAGAGCAAGTGGATGTTACAGGATCAACAAACACAAGCTCAGACCAACTCCAGGTGGTAAAAGAGCAAGTGGATGTTACAGGATCATCAAATTCGAGCCCAGACCAACTCCGGTTGGTAAAAGGGAAAGAAAAGATGGTCGACGAAGAGCGAGAAATATCAGGGGAAGATGAAAGAAAGTAACAAATATTTTACCGAGGAACTCTGTCAAATCAGAAGTTTGAAGACGAGTTACTTATATGGAGGCTATATGTAGATGGCTCATCTTGCACAATAGGCAGTGGGGCAGGGATAGTTTTGAGCACTCCGGACGAGGTCGACATGGAGTACGCCCTACGTTTCCAATTCAAAGCGTCCAATAATGAAGCTGAGTACGAGGCCATGATTGCAGGTCTTAATTTGGCGAAAATTATGAAGGCGCAGCAGGTTATTGTCTTCAGTGATTCTCAATTGATTATAAATCAAATGTTGGGAGTATATGCAGTTAGAGGAGATTTAATGATCAGATATCATGCAAAGGCAAATGAGCTGGTATCAGAATTTGCTGCTATTCAGCTGGTCAGAATACCAAGAATGGAGAATGCAAGAGCAGATGCCTTAGCTCGATTAGCATCAGCTACTCGTACCGAGCTACGAAGAACAATCCCAATTGAAGTTTTGGTTGGTCGGAGTATAGATGAAGATTTGACGATGAACTTTATCACCCTTGATTTAGGACCATCTTGGATGGATCCCATCAGGGCATACAATGAGGAGGGAGAATTACCAATTGACAAGCTCGCAGCCAAGTAATTGAAGTTTAAAGCTGCTCGGTATGTATTAACTAACGATGTTTTATATAGACGAGGAATTATGGCAGGTTTGCAGAGATGTGTACATCCCTCCGAGGTAAAAGAATTGATTGAAGAGATCCATGAAGGGTCCTGTGGAGCCCATGTAGCAGGTCGGACGCTTTTGCAAAGGATGATGACGCAAGGATATTACTGGCCGACGATGAGGGCTGATTGTGTAGCCTATGCCAAGAAATGTGACAAGTGCCAGCGCTTTTCCTCCATTCGAAGAACTCCACAAGCATTATTGACACCCATCACTTCCCCTTGGCCATTTGCCATGTGGGGAATAAATTTGGTTGGACCACTGCCAACGACTAGAGGAAGGTTCAAATACCTCGTCATCGCAGTGGATTATTTTACTAAATGGGTGGAAGTTGAACCTCTCATTGATATGACGTACGAGAAGGTGTACCAATTTATTTGGAAAAACATCATTTGTCGATATGGTCTTCCTCATGCTTTCATCACAGACCATGGAACACAATTTGATAACGAGGAGTTCGCTGCCTATTGTCATCAATCAAATGTGTTGAAGATCCACTCAGCACCAGGCCATCCTCAAAGCAATGGACAAACTGAAGTGACAAACAGAACACTGCTGAATGGTTTAAAGAAAAGACTGGACGATGCGAAAGTAAATTGGATCTATGAGTTACAGTCAGTACTGTGGGCTTACCGAACAACTCCCCGAATAGCAACTGGAGAATCTCCATATATGCTAGCGTTTGGAAGTGAAGCTGTTATACCTGCCGAGTTGGGCCTCCCAACACACAGGGTACTAAATTTCAACTCCCCTGTCAGCGACTTAATGAGAAGATTGGATTTAAACATGCTCGAGGAAGTTAGAGAAGAAGCAGCCATTAGAAATGCTGCTTACCAGCAGCGAACAACTTTGTTCTACAACAAGAGAGTGAAGAAGTGCGACTTGAAAGAAGGAGACTATGTGCTGAAGAAAGTAATTCAAAAGCACAATAAGCTGGAGGCAAACTGGCATGGACCATACCGAGTTACAGAAGTTGTTCGACCAGGAACTTATCGAATAGCAACTCTAGAAGGGGAGGAGTTTAAGAATGCATGGAACGCAGAGCACCTGCGCAAGTATTATCAGTGATGAATAAAATGAAGATATTCTGCCGAATTCTTTCTTTTTATTGAAAGATTTTCGGGGAATACTAGTGCTACACACTACTCAGCAAAGCTCAGGCTACTCAATTTTTTTCTCAAAAACGCCAACTAAGGTTGGTCGAGAAACCAATATTCCTCCGGGAAATAAAGCTACATATATTCCTCCGGGAAGTAAAGCTACCTATATTCCTCCGGGAATTAAAGCTACCAATATTCCTCCAGGAAGTAAAGCTACCTATATTCCTCCGAGAAGTAAAGCTACCAATATTCCTCCGAAAAGTAAAGCTACTTGTATTCCTCCAGGAAGTAAAGCTACCTGTATTCCTCCGGGAAGTAAAATTTGTATTCCTAAGGGAAATAAAACTATATGTTTCTCGGGAAATAAAAGTATTCCTAAAAATGCCAACTTATGTCGGTTAGGAAGTAAATATATTCTCAAAAATGCCAACTTGAGTTAGTCGGGAGGTAAAATTATTTCAAAAAGACTAACTATGGTTGGTCGGATATAGAAACCCACCAACTGTAGTTGGTCGACAAGGAAAATTTACCGACCTTGGTTGGTCGGAAACATTTAAGAGAAAAATCTACCAACTATGGCTGGTCGGGGATAAAAACCCACTAACTGTAGTTGGTCGACAAGTAATATTTAAAGTGATCGAGCAACATTTTTTATGCTCGTAACTTTTTAATTATTACTAAGTTGGTCGAGAAACAAAATATTATTTTTACCAAATGACTACCACAAGTTCAAACTACTCGACAATAAGTTGATCGACAAACTACACAGTATTGTTATCTTTTTAACAGATACACATGCACAAATATAAAGTGTTATAAGACAATAGAAAATAGAAATGAAAGTCTTTCATTAAATCCAAAAAAAATTACATTGATAATGAAATGAAAGTTATATTGATATTGAAATGTATACTAACTATTACATCAAAATTCCTACTCTACTGGTCTTTTCCCCTCTGCTTTTGACACAGGTTCCTCGCCAGCAGGCGGATCATTTAAAGCCAGGGGAGAATTTATGAAGTTGAGATCCTTTAACATCCTGATATTCATCACGGATGGTCGATCTAAGAGGTGCTCGGGACGAGATACCTCGACATTTGAATGGAGATTGTAGTCACCGAGATATTTGGAAATCAATCTCCGAGGAATGGCCCGAGCAGGGATCCAACTCATATCCAGTTTGTATGGTGGCACAGGTAAGTCGAGCAGCCCGGGATCATGGTAGTCCCACAGGTAATGACCCTGTTTGAGCTGCAGCACACCTAAGGCATTCAACCAGCCTTACTTGTAGCCCTCATTATTGGCATTCTGGATACGATCGTCCAAGTGATAGAGAACTTCGTTGTATCCAGCCATCCAGAATTCCCTGGACTTAAGCTACCTATATTCCTCCGGGAAGTAAAGCTACCTATATTCCTCCGGGAAGTAAAGCTACCAATATTCCTCCGGGAAGTAAAGCTACCTATATTCCTCCGGGAAGTAAAGCTACCAATATTCCTCCGGGAAGTAAAGCTACATGTATTCCTCCGGGAAGTAAAGCTACTTGTATTCCTCTGGGAAGTAAAATTTGTATTCCTAAGGGATATAAAACTATATGTTTCTCGGGAAATAAAAGTATTCCTAAAAATGCCAACTTATGTCGGTTAGGAAGTAAATATATTCTCCAAAATGCCAACTTGAGTTGGTCGGGAGGTAAAATTATTTCAAAAAGACTAACTATGGCTGGTCGGATATAGAAACCCACCAACTGTAGTTGGTCGACAAGGAAAATTTACCGACCTTGGTTGGTCGAAAACATTTAAGAGAAAAATCTACCAACTATGGCTGGTCGGGGATAAAAATCCACTAACTGTAGTTGGTCGACAAGTAAAATTTAAAGTGATCGAGCAACATTTTTTATACTCGTAACTTTTTAATTATTACTAAGTTGGTCGAGAAACAAAATATTATTTTTGCCAAATGACTACCACAAGTTCAAACTACTCGACAATAAGTTGATCGACAAACTACACAATATTGTTATCTTTTTAACAGATACACATGCATAGATATAAAGTGTTATAAGACAATAGCAAATAGAAATTAAAGCCTTTCATTAAATCCAAAAACAAATTACATTGATAATGAAATAAAAGTTACATTGATATTGATATGTATACTAACTATTACATCAAAATTCCTACTCTACTGGTCTTTTCCCCTCTGCTTTTGACACACGTTCCTCGCCAGCAGGCGGATCATTTAAAGCCAGGGGAGAGATTATGAAGTTGAGATCATTTAACATCCTGATATTCATCACGGATGGTCGATCTAAGAGGTGCTCGGGACGAGATACCTCGACATTTGAATGGAGATTGTAGTCACCGAGATATTTGGAAATCAAGCTCCGAGGAATGGCCCGAGCAGGGATCCAACTCATATCCAGTTTGTATGGTGGCACAGGTAAGTCAAACAGCCCGGGATCATGGTAGTACCACAGGTAATGACCCTGTTCGAGCTGCAGCACACCTAAGGCATTCAACCAGCCTTGCTTGTAGCCCTCATTATTGGCATTCTGGATACGATCGTCCAAGTGATAGAGAGCTTCGTTGTATCCAGCCATCCAGAATTCCCTGGGCTGTTTATGGAATTGATATGTTAATCTATCCAGCTACTCGTGGAGATTTTTGATGAAGATCTCTTTATTCTCCAAGGTAGATTTCTGCTATGAAAGCTGCTCTTCCAGGTCCCTGATCTTCTTTGACATTTCAGCCAAAGCCTGGTTCTTCGCCATTAATTGGAAGGCCTGGTTTTCTAAGGCAGACTGAGTCCTCTGTTCCTCGACAAGAATCCGAGCTGCTCTTGCTCATCCCCGAGGAGCTCTTGCTCGACCACGAGAAGGTGTGGAAGGGCCAGACCTCTTTAAGGTTTCCAACTCGTCCCTCAATTTGGCATTCGACCTCCAAGAATGAGAATCCTTCATCATTCACTGGGATCAAGGCGTTTGAAGTAGAAGCTGCAGACTTCAACTGTGACAACTCTCTTTGAAGATTGTTGTTTTCTTGCTCCAATAGTTCAGCTATCTGTCTGCACTCCTCGACTTCGCCCCTCAGAGTTCTCTCCCTCACCTCGTAGCCAGCAAAGCGCTTTTCGTACCCCTTGTCAGCATTGAGTTGCTGATACTTCTTCTCATACCCCTCATGCAACAGGGCAGTGGATTCTTTGTATTGTTGTTGATTATCTTCAAGGGTGCCTTGGATATCCTCGATCATGTCATAATAAGCCACATTATTGGCCACTGCTCGATCAAGAAGACACTTCAGATATTGGTATGCGTCAACTGCTTGTTCAGAAGCATCTTGGCCGAGGATGTCGACGACTTGTGTTGCACTTAGGTCTGTATAACCAGCCTTAAAGTATTCATTACATTATCACAACAGCTTTGTATCATGGGCAGATAGTAATTCCATCCTGGCCAGAAACTAGCAGAGAAATAAAAAGCAACAATCAATAAGAATCAAGACAGAGTATGAAGAAGGGACAACAGTATGAATAAACACAAGTTCAAGTTTTATTATATCATAAAGGTCAAAAGTACAAGATTTCAGATTTACATATTCATGGTTACAATTGACAAAAGCAAAATATAAAGATAAACCCTAACAACTCTACACCTTTTCCTTATCTCCCAAAACTTTCTTGGGAGGCTGGGACGAGGAAGTAGGTTGCTCGGAAAGAGTAGAAAGTTGCTCGGGGAGCGCCAACAGTTGCTCGGAAGAAGTAACGATTTGCTGATGTTCCTCGGCAGCAGACTGGATGGCTGGGGGATGATCTCCCATCACCATAGAAGACTCTTCGGAGGCAGCTTCGTCCTCTTCTAAGTCCTCAGGAGTTGGAGGGGGACCAGGGACGTGTTGCTGAAAGAGTTCGTAATTTTCATCCACTTTCAGCTCCTGTAGAGCAGCAACCCATCCATCCCTAAAGTATTTGAGACTGTCATAGTCCACTTGCGACACCATGGCAGCCAATCCTTATTCCACCCCTTGTCCCATCCAGCGCTGAAGGACTTCTTCACAGCCATTTTCCTTTTCAACTTTTTTGAGAAAAGCTTCTCGGACGGCAGGTCATCAGCAACTTTCAGTTTTATCTCAGCCTCCTCCTTCTACCGATTTACCTCCCGAAGTTGAGACAACTCCTCTTCAGCAACCTTGAGCTTATTCTCTAGCTCTCCAGCATTCTTGAGCTTCTCGTCGAGCTCTTTATTTTTCCCCTCCAAGTCCTTTATTCTCTTCTCCAACTCTTTAGACTTCAACAGCTTGAGCTTTTTCCTTCTCGGTGGAGGCAAGCTTCTTCTCCCAAACAGCCTTGTCAGTAGCATATGTCTGGCGAGAATCTTCTAGAGACTTAATAGCTCCCTCCAGAGCTCCCTCCACACTAGACGAGGAGCATGAAGCTTTAATCGCCTCGTCTTTCTTCACAATTATATTAAAGCAACTCGTCAACTATGAAAAGAAAAAGAAAGCAAGTCAGAAACAGAAATGACAAGGAAAATATGAAAAGTTCAAAGTAAGAACACTTACAGAAGCAAGGTGGCGAGCAGCTAACGAGGTGACCATGTCCCGAGTAAGGTTTTCTTCAGTACCTTGGACCTCGGGAATGATCCAGGACTTTACCGAGCTCATGGCAGAGCTCGGGGGAACAAAAGTAGGAACCCCAGTTTCAATGGTTGGGGGCTGAGTGATGGTGTCAGCCAAATTGACCGAGGAGCTCTTCTTCAGCCTCCTCGGGGGAACAGGAACAAATTCAACCAAGGAAGAACCCTTGGTCGGTGATATTACAATCACCTCTCCAGGAGCAGCAGACCTGCTCGGAGCCACTGCGGGCTTCTCAACAACCTTCACAATAGCAACAACCGAGGAAGGCGCATCAGTTTTTTTTGTCCCCTCCCCTGGGACATCAACCTTACTTCTTTTTGCCTCTCCAGCACCAGAGGCAGGTTTCTCGAAAAGGGTGGGAGGTCTTCTCTTCTTCATCCTTTCGCTTAAAGGGACGTGAGATTCAGGCAAAGAACTGGTGGAAGATGGTACTGGCTCTGATTCACTTATTACTGGACGAGCAGTAAAAGAGGTGGTGTAGCTCTTGTATTGCAGCAGATATGAGGCCGACCTAATATACTCATCGGCAACAGATTGATGCAGACTCCAGATAAGTTTCAAATGTCTTATATTAACATCTGCTTCCTTTGGACACTTCCTTTTGCTATCAACTGCAAACAAATCAAAATTAAAATATCGGTGGTACATTTTGTCAAACACAGAAGAAGCATAATTTCAAAATAAATAAAATAAAATAAAAATAACCTATCCCATTGCCATAGGGAGGGCATCTGGGACCCTGATAAACTTCATCTACGGATAAAGGAGCATGTTGCCAATTTTTTATGACAACCCCGTGCTCAAAATAATCCATATTGGCATCCGGGAGATTGACTACTAAGGCCCTATTCAAAAATCTAGTTTTTAAATAAAAGGTGTTATCACCAACCGCCCATCTATAGCAAAACATGATTTGTGGAATCCCTATGCAAGTTCCATGGATTTGATTTAACTTATGCACCCCATTAACTATTCTCCATATATTGGGGGCTATTCTTGCAGGAACAACGTCAAAGTATTGACAAAATTCCAGACATAAGGGATTGGGTGGAAAAGAAAATCCACACTCAGCAATAAAGAGACTGGGGAACCAATGTCCCTCAGCCAAGCGGAAATAATCAGAAGGCTCAGGAAGCTCTTCCAGAACAACCCAGGAGGGAATAGAAAAATCAGAGCGAAACTTATCAAGAGATTCAACAGGGTAAACCATGATGAATAAAAGAAATGAAGAAGAAGGAAGAAAATCTTACAGAAAAATAGTGGATCTGATGACAACGGACGATGGAAGAGATGAATACACAGGAGAGAAAGAGACGATGGAAAACTCGAAAATACAAATTTGAAAAGGTAGAAGACGATGGGAGTGTCTGTGAAGTTTAAATACTTTGCCTTGGGAAATGGTAAAGTAATGATTACAAAAAGAAACAATTACGCTACCGTCGGCTAGAGGAACAAAAAGGGCGCGGCAATCGAAGCGAGAAGAAACGATTACGCTACCGACGGCTAAAAGGACAAAAAGTACGCAGAGATCGAGGCGGTTGTGAAAATTCAAAAAAGCCTGATTCTACGAATTTGGAAAGAGAAATAAATACAAGGTAAACACTCCTAAAAATCAGGAGGACTTTTTAAAGCTATCATATTTCGAGAATGAATGTTCCATACTCCTCAAATTTTGAACTATGGAATATTGGGGGTCTTTTGTTGATACCAAATTTAGTCTGCTGACATGGATCAATAAAGTGAAGACACGTGGCAGTCTACGTGGCAACAACAAACACTTCCGAGGAACTCACACACTCCGAGGAACCATACTACAACGAGGAACACTGTTTCCCCGAGGAACTCATAAGCTCCGAGGAACGAGAACTCTCCGAGGAACTCTTGAGCACCGAGAAGCTTAGGCGGTCCGAGCAACTCAGGCGGTCCGAGCTGCACCTCGAACAAAGCATTAATAGCTGGATAACCAACAGTTTGACTGTTCATTAAATGCTTATCATTCAGAGTGTTTTAAGAAAATTGTTACAAAAATTCTAATAGTTACAAAAATTGTTTTATAAAAATAAAAATTCAGTAGTTTCAAAACAGTAACTATTAGAATCTTAATTTGTTTTAAATGAAATTTTAGGCACTTAAAAAATTGTTTAAAACTGTTTTTTTTGTACATTTTATTTAAAATGTTTTATAATACGCGATCAAAATAAAATTAACACGACATGGCACGACACACCTCCAAATCTTAATTTTACGTAAAATGTATATGACACATATGAAAGTGACATGACACGACATAAAATCCATTTTTTTACAAAATGCGAACACGACTCACTTGTCGTGTTGCATTTTAAGTGGGTTGTGTTAGTATTTCGTAAAAAAATGAGATTTCGTGTTGTGTCATATTACTTTTATAGGTGAAAATGAGATTTTGAGGCATGTCGTGTCATTTTTATTTTGGTTGGATTAGTGTTTGGTTTTAAAAAATAACATATATCATGGCGTGACACTTTTACTTGGGTCGTATTCGTGTTTTGTAAAAAAATAGTATTTCATGTTGTGTCGTGTCACTTTTATTATGATCGTGTTCATTTTGGGTTAATTTTTTTTTGTAGTGTCGTGTTGTGTCAAGTTGCTTTTATTTGAGTCGTGTTCGGTTATAAAAATAATTTTCAATTTAAAAACAGTTTTTATTTGTTAATTTTTTTACCAATTTTATGTAAAAAAATATTTTTTTTGAAAAAAAAATAGTTTTTAAATCTATCTTAAAAAAAACTTCTATAAAAGTATCATAACAGTTTTTTTAAATAAAAAATGGTTTTTAAAACTATCACAACAGTTTTTTTTAACTGTTTTCATAAAAAACAGTTATTTTTTAATTTTAAAAAATAAAAAATATTTTAAAAAACCGTTTAAAATACTTTTTTTTATTGAACAAAATTAATAAATAAAAAAATATTTGTTTGATCTTTAGAGCAAAGGGCAAGTTTGTCTTTTAAAAAGTAATTTGAGTGTTTTAAGAATTTTTAGAATCTTTAAGAAATAAACATGAATAGAAATATGTCAAATCGAAAAATACATATGAATGCATAAAAAAAATAATCTAAAAAGGTGTGAACTTGGTAATTCCTTAACTCAAAAAATATATATAATTTTTCTGAAATTAACATTGAATTTAGAATTATTATAAAACATGAATAGAACAACAATAAAATTGGAAATATAAAATCTGAGCACAAAAGAGAGACAACATTCATGAATGAGATAGATATAATTACAAAAATTTTGTATTTGCTTTCAAATTAACAAATGCATACTTTTGATGGCAAATGAAAAAGGAGAATAAAATTAGAGAGAAAATTAGGAGTATTGACCTTGTTTTTTGGACAACAAACAACAACAATGAAGAAACTATGCAATATGAATCTGATGGAAAGATGAAAGAACTTGGGTAGCTGACTTTTGATTTCTAGGTTTTCAAGATGAATGTATTTGGAAGTTTTGTTAGATGAATGTATTACGAGGTAGAACGTATCAGGTTAAGATTCATGGAATGATTTTAATATAATGAATGTGTGAGACTAATATTAAGGGTATGATAGGAAATGTTAATTTAAGGAGGGTAGTTTAGTACTTTGAGATTTGAAGAGAAACTTCCCTCTTATTAAGTAGCAGAGATAAGGAAAAAATATTTATATAGAACTCTCATATTATAGTTATAGTATATTATTAAAGTTGACAACGGAACACGGTGACGGCATTTGTCGTGTTTTTAAAGCACCACGTGAGCAATTTTAACATTTGTCGTGTTTTAAAAGCGTCACGTGAGCAATTTTAATTAATGTGAAGAGGGAATTTAAAAGGTGAGAAACGAATGGGACAAAAAATGTAGAAAGAGATAATTGTGCATCATATGGAATTTAAAAGGTCATAATCGAATGGGCAAAGTAATGAAGAAGATGGGAATTTTATTTAAGATGAGAGAAAGTCCATTAGAGGGAATGTAAAAGGTGGGAAACTAATGGGACAAGAAATGAAGGAAGGGAATTGAAAAGGTAGGAAACTAATGGGTAAAGTAATGAAGAAAATGGGTCGTTTGTTTTGTAAACAAAATGGACCAGCTATGTAACTAATGAAAATGAGAGAGAATACTACCTCGAATCCGTCATCCCCAAACGCATTGTCCTCTTAGAATCCATCAAAGCCCAGCAACTCTCCAATCTCCAATCCCTCTCCGGCGACCCCATCAAGTAAGTCACACACACCATCACTATTTTTTTTCCTATTTTCACTTTACCCTTTTTTTAATTGTAGTTGTTCTTTACGATAAGTTTGAGTTAAGAGGTATACCTATACCTCTATATAAAAATGGAACCTCCAAAATTTTCTGAATCCCACGTGTCAAGTTTGGAAAGAAGCCAATATTATATTCTCATTATTAAAACTAAACTGAATGTATGTTTTCTTTCTATTACTTTTTGTTTATTCTTAAAAATAAACTGAATGTATATTTTCTTTCTATTTAATTTCCTATTCTTTGTAAATGGTGATTGCATTTTCTCCACAACAATGGTGGTTGCAGTTTTTTTCTTCCAGCAATGGTATTTTTCTTTGTAAAAAATTTTAGAGTTTCTTTTTTAGATGATGACTGGGATTTACAAATTTATGTTTTTTAAATTTTCCCATGATTTTTAAATGGTTTTAGTATTTATTTTTTTGAGGTTTCCTCAGATTTTCTCCACTTTTTTTTAATTATGTAAACCTGTTTTTTTTGTGTGTGTAATTTCCAGAGATGTTGAGATTTTTATGGATTTTTCGGTTGGAAATCATTTTTTGCAAAAAAATGAATTTTTATTTGTTGGAAAACATTTTTTTTCTAAAAATCATTAGTTTTCTCAAAATAACTTTATTTTCTTGATGAAAATCATTTTTTTATTGGTGGAAAATAGTTTTATTTTCCTGTTGAGATTTTTTTTGCTACAAACCTATATATTGAGATCTGTCAATATTTTTAATTTTTTTAAAAATAGTTTCTGTCAAACTTATTTATTTATTTTTTTCGTTTACACATTTAAAAAAAATCTCATTTTGAGATTTTTCCAAAAAGTTTTTTTGTTTAGTTTTCACTTAATTTTTCATAAGTTTTTAAAATTTTCTATATTATTGGAAAATTTTTAAAATAATTTTTCAATATTTTCCATATTTTTTCTATTTGTATTAGTATAGATCTGATAGTACACAAGTTGGAATTTCGATTGATGCTGTGATATTTTAATTTTAGGATGTGAAATTTTGTTACTGTAGTTGATAATTCTGAGAGGATCTGTAATTAATTGTGTTATATAATTAATTGTGTTGTATTGGTTATTGTGAGTTAGGGATTTGATTAGTTTCTGGAGTATGAAATGGAAAATCGAATCAAGGAAGATGAGAGAAATGAAAGAATTATACGGAATCTTCTCAAACTGTCTGATAATTGGAGGTGTATGTGACACCCCGCCTAATAAAATATCGGGTAATCAATCCTATACCAAATTAAAATAGGAATCTCATATGGTTCATTCTCAACATCACTGTCGAAAATCAATATATTACTAACAACTTATTAGGCTAAGTGTCAACATTTTAAATCACAGCGTAAAATTTAACTCATAACTCTAAGTACTAACTCTAAGTCCTTTGCGCGAACAACAACGAGCTTAAACTCAGAGCTTAACAATAAATCATGCATACCTTAAATCACATCTATAAGGTCCCCATGCACTAAAATCATGATAATGACACATCTACTCATCGAAATTCCATTTAAACATATACTAAAGGCGAGCTCAGCCCGTATCCAGGTAAGATATCGCAAAAACAACCCGTTCCATCCTAAAATCGCGGATACGATAGCATTGCAATCACTAGCCTACTATCGCTCCGACCATCCAAGAACAGATTATACTTAAAAGTGCCATACTCGTATAACACGCCCAAGATGAGCAGTGCAAATCAAATATAGGCTCAAAATAACAACACCCTCTTTCATAGCGAATGAAGAGAAAAATAGAACCCCACTACCACGAAAAAACATATAGATATACACTCTATAATATTACCGATACTACCACTAAACTCGAATCACACACACGAATCTAGGGCTAACAAAATACTATGACACAATATTGCCACACAAAATATACCTCCTTCATCCGAGGTGAAACTCATAATAACAACTTTGCCAATCACCCTGGCTGCTCTAAACGGTTCCCAGACTTAGTGCACTTGTCTTAGCCGAACCAAAAACTACTTTAATCAATGCCCCTTTTAGGCACCCTACTCCCATCCTTTAACTCATACTGGTCATGATCAAAGCGTGTGGTTCAATGCTCCACATTACACTATTCCCCATTTTGGCCACCCTGACCATGTTAATGTTATCAGAATCTTGGACTTTTATAGCCTCGATTCTCACAATCACCCTCATAGTTCCCTTAGCTCCTCCCGCTAAAAGGAAACACAGTACCGGCCTCAACTGCCCTGTTTCAATGAATCCCCGGGTGAATGTCCACCTGTGGGATTTCACGAACACAAATTTTCCATAAGTGTTAGCAACAATTACTAATGAGCCTATCATTCCACTTAAGGACTCTCTCTTCATTGTACCTACCTCATCAGGTACAAAGTTCACTTAACCATATAACTCTTTGTTCACTGTGGGTCCCTGACCGATCCTCATATGAGAAATTCAGAAAGTGCATTCTCTTCATTTCTGATAAATTAAAAGAACTTGAGATTAAATCCATCCATAAGATTCCTCTAAGAGCAAAACATTCTGCTCCCCCAAATATGGTGACTGATAAGCACCCAAAAGTGTATAATTTATGCCCCGAATAGATGCATTCTAGTCGCTCGTTTCTAATAAAATTGGCCTTATGTTCGTATTTTATTATTTTTCAGGTCAATACGCAGTTGCGGTACAAATAATGCTAAATCAGTACAATTGCAACTCACTAGCGGTCAAAAGCTTGCAGCGAAGAAATCAAGGAGATCGCGAAGTCTCAGTCCCTATTTGAGCTTGCCCGATGTGTTCCGATGTTCCGAACCGTGTCTCGAAACCCTAACCTAATCCTACACTTAGTCCAGACCATTCCCCGAGCCCCATGTGTGTTGAGTTTGTACCTTTTTTATTTTTCTAGATTTTTATTTTTAGTCATTTTATTTTTAGAATTTATTTAGATTTATTTAGAATTTTCTAGGATTTATTTTCTATTTCTTTATTTTGATTTTGATTTTGATTAGTTCTTAATTTGTAATCTTTATTTAATTTTATTTTTATTAGGATTAGTTTTTAGGAATTTATTTTCTAGGTTTATTAGATTTTAATTTCTTTTATTTTAGTTTCATTAGGATTATATTTTTTTAGTTTAAATAGATTTTTATTTTATTTCTTTTTATTTTCATTTTTGTTATTAGTTGGAGATGTTAGTTTTAAGTTTTATTAGATTTTAAAATTTTATTTTATTTAGTTTTAGTTATATTTTTTTTAGTAGTGTTATTTTATTTTAGGGGTACAAAATTAACACACACACATTAAACACTAACACACACCAACCCTCACCCTCATACTACTAACACGCACCCTCACCACACTCTAACCCCCCTCTCTTCTTCTTCTTCCAAAACCACACCCGATTCTCTCTCCTCCCCCATTAACAAAACCCAAAACTCCATAACCCACAACTCCATTAATACTCAAACCTCAACCAACCCAAATGGGTCTAACCCACAAACCGAGACCCCCTACCCTCTCATCCTGCTCAAACCCGGCGACCTGCCTCCGGCGCAACAACTAACCAATCCAGCCACACCCGTTGGACTGCCCGACGTCATCACCACCAGAAAAAGATGCCTCCGACCGGCGTGACCCCAACCTCCTCTTTCTCTCCCCGATCGGCGGCAAATTTCCCCGAACCCGCTCCGAACCAGCGCCAACCAAAAAAACCCGACTTCTACCCCTTTTCGTCGACCAACCCGCGAGCCCAACAGTCTCGGTTCAAATCGAGATCAACGTCGGCGACCCAAAACTTCGACCCGCTGCCAAACCGCGACCTCTAGCCCGATCTTGCCTCCAACCCACGAAACCCAAATTCGGTTTTGACCCCATCACAACCCGATCCGACCCAAACAAATTTCCACGAATCCAATTCCAATCCACCTGCCATCTCAAATCCCAAAAAAATCGGAGTCAAAATTCAAGCCAAGAAAATCCCAAATATCTCTCCAAACACAAGATCGTGGCTTTTAAGAAGAAAGAAGGGCATCTCATTTAGGCAGACTCACAACACAATAAAAGAGGGAGGAACGTAGAGAGAGAAAAATATATAGTGTATATTATGTACAGTTTAGGTTGATAAAAAAAATTTCAAAAAATTCCAAAAAAATTATTTTAGTTTTAGAATAAATTTTAGGTTTGTTTTTTATTCTTTTTGGTGTAATCAAGTACTGAATTTGTGAGAAGATTGAGACGCGTGTTCATGCACAGTTGACACAAGAAAAAAATTGCGTATCGTATTCTTTCCCTCTTGTTTCAATTTTGATTAATGCTATTGTGATAGTTGTTTATTCTAACATGAGAATGTTTGGTTAAACACCCCGTTCAATGGGTGGGGTGCACTGCGAATGATGTTACTTTAATTAGTTGATTCATTAATTTTATATTTTTAGGTAAATTAATCTTTAAATGTCACCAATTAATTTATGTAACGAGAGTTAGTAAATTAATTGAACAAATTAATATTTGAATTTAGGAATCGAACTAGAGATAGGTTTTTCCTATATTTGAATATTAATTCGGTGTTGAAATTTAAGGATTGAAATTGTTTTCGTTAAATTGATCCTAGCGGGTAATTTTCTGAAAATAGTGTAGTCCTAATTTTTCATCGTGTGACAATTTTAAATTAATTTTCTGAAAAAGATTTTATTAAATTTATAATTTTAACGAGAGTTAGATTATCGATTTAATATTATCTCGAAATATTTCAAAATTAATAAATTGGGAAATTAAAATAATTGAAAATGCAGTGTAATCCCATCTCTTGACTTTCTCACATATTTCACACTCGGTTGCACATTTTTTTTATTATTTAGTCATTTTATAATTTTTAGCATTTGTTAGTTAATTTTTCCTTTGAAATTATTTTAAAAAAATATAAAAAAAAATATAAAGAAATATTTTCATAAGAAAAAAATGAATTGCACGTTTTCATATCGATTGTTTCACCTTGAAAGTAGGATTGATACCCGTACTTACCGCAATACGAGTTATTTTTAGACAAGTTTTGTAGGTATTCAAGGGAATTTTGAGAGTAGCTTTTGCACAACAACGATACATACGCAGAAAACTAATTATCAAATGGCGCCTACTTTGGGTCGGTAGGACTCCCGGGGACGACTAAAGTTGGTGTACTTCCCCTCGATCGACTCAACTCGATCTTCACCCCACGTGTGTAAAAATCGTGGGAGGTAAAATCTTTATCACTAGCGAATCTCCTGCCAGGGAGTTCATTTTTTGTGTGATTAATTGCTCCTATGTGCTTTTAATTTCTGCATCGCACTTAAATTGAATGGTTTGATGAATTAATTTACCTAAGACCTAGACCCGGTCATTGCAACGAGAAGGGATTTCATCACCCGACTCACTCGCTTATCCATTGTGTGCTACCCTAGCTGTCATTAAATTTAAAATCAATCAACTAGCTAGCCCCGTAGGAACACATTTTCGCAATCGGCGATCCCAAAGATAAATTTCGTGAATTTTGTCACCCACGGACTTAATTAAAATTTGACTACCCATTACACTAATTTTGAAGATAATAATTGGCTACGTGCTCGTTAGGATTTTTCTTGACTTGTGTGTGTCCAATTCCATTCTTTCAGTAGTCGGTTTTAGTTAGTTCGCTCATATCAAGAGTCCAATTTTTTCCATTTTCTGAAAAATGCCAAAAATATTTTCAAAAATCCCAAAAAGATTTTTTTTCCATATTTAAAAAACGAAAAAGATTTTCCTTTTCTTATTTTTAAAAATCACAAAAAGATTTTCATTTCTTTTGAAAAATATTTAAAACCCAAAAAAATATTCCTCTTCTCATGGCCGAAGAACGTCCTTTACGGGAATACTTTGACCATTTCACATTCTCTCGAAGTTTGTTTGATGATAAGCCCGAATCGACCCTTCATTCATTAATTCTGGGCTTTAACTCTCAAACGCACACCGTTGATACTCCTGTGTCGTCCATGCACACATCTCATACTCCACCGCCTTCGGTGCCGAGTGTCAACCCATCCCATGCTTCACCGTGCACATACTGCTTTCTTAGCGATCACTTGTCCCACGAGTGTCCATTTATATTCTCTCCATCTGAATCCACCTTGGAACATGTGATCCCTATGACCATGTTTTGGACCGACCCTCGACGTATTGTCACGACATATCTAATGTCGAGGGGTATGAGTACCCGAGCTATTCATGGAGGCCTGATCATCCTTCCATGTAATATGAATCACAACGCCATGTTGTGGATCCTTACGGTTTCCAACAGTCGTCATCGCCACCTCGTGCACCTCATATCTATCAGTCCCTTTCATATGCTCCTCATGCTGATCACACTTTTGTCCCTCACGGAGATGCTTCTCCCGTGACTGCTACACTTGACCCTGCCCCACACACTTTATATGAGTATTCTCCACTTCCTAGTGTTTCTAGCGAATTGGGTCCACCACCGCCACCCACCGCCATCTCCCCCACCAACTTGAGCACCATTCTTATAGGGCCCTTGTTGTCCTCACCTTTACGCTTAATAAGGCCCGTGATCGATGCCTCTTCACCCTCTCCCTTGCCTTTCTCACCCTTACCCTAATACCCACCCACCCCTGGTCCACCGATGCTTTGCATCGAGTGATACACTTTGCTATACAAGTGCATTGACCTCTTTTAGCCTTTATCTAACAAGACTAGTGCTTCAGTCTTGTTTGGGGTGATTATCATCACCTAATTTTTCTGCCACCCGTGCTTTCATAGCTCTTATCTTTAGGGTGAGATTGGTTCGGTCTAGCTGAAGAAATTAAACTTAGCGCTACCGGGAGGCAACCCGTTGTTCATTGTTTCTGAGTATGAGTCTTATCATGTTTGGGGGTGGTGTTTCACACCACCCAATGATTTTCACATGCTTTATAAACTTGTACATATTTTTGTATCGCATTTGTTCTTCAGGTTCTATCTCTGCCCCAGAATGCGGTACATTTCATTAGTGGTTCATTATGGTACTATCTTTCCTCCCTTGTTCTTTTCATTTTTATATATGGTTTTAAACATCGAGGACGATGTTCTCTTTTGTTTGGAGGTGAGAAATTTATCAAAATTGTGCCTCTTTCGAAAATTTTCAGAAACAAGTGATTTTAAAAAAAAAATTGCAGTTAAATTAAAATTTTTATGATATGATTTGTCTATCATCACTCTTTTAGAAATCTCGAAATACCTGTGTTTGACCCAAAAATTACGCTTTTAACCATAAATTAATTAATGCCTCTTAAAGCGTACTTGCACTATGAATTCCTAAACTCGAAAAATTTGCACTATCACGTTTACAATCAAAAGTTGAAGAGTAATTATATTCTCAAGAGAGACTTAAAAGATCACTAGTGGTGACTTAAAACCAGTGAGATTTGAGCTTTTCACCTTTTTGAGGGTTTTTACGTATCTCTGGGTCACGAGTTGACTCAACTTTCTTTGGGTACTACATTTAGTCGTGCATGATCTCATTATTTTTCAATTTTAGCTTAATCACTGAGAATGACATTACTTTCGAGTTGTAAGAAACATGTGTCTTGTAGTTTGTCCCGAGCACTAAACCGATTTTTTCATGCACTCATCTCTTTCCCTATCACATTATCATTCATTATCATTTTCCATATTACCCTTACCCATATTCCCCAATACCATCCATCATTGCCATCGTTTTTGAGAAAAAGAGTGTTTGAAATTTTCCATGTAAATTGTCTTCATTTGTGTTGTGAAAAGAAGAATGTATCGAAAAAAAAGAGAAAAGAAAGAAAAAAAATATATAGAAAAGTAAAAAAAAGAAAGAAAGATGCGATCATAAGTTCAAAAGATGAAGACAATAGTCAATCAAAGTGTGTCACACTCTTCTAAAAAACCCTATCATTCATCTTCTTCATTTCATTATTCCTACATACCTTACATAAACCCCATTTTCACCCTTGGTAAAGTGTTCGGGAGAACGAGAAGATTATATGGTGAATAACTCGACATTCTCGACATAGTGGTTAGCATTCGTTCTTGAGATCAAATTTCTTTCATGTATCCGTTCTTTTGTATAAAGTGTGTGAGACGTTTGACATTGCTTACATTTACTCACATCCTCACACACTAGAGAAATACTTACCCAATTCTTAGAGAATTCGATTCAGAGAGTTATATCCAGTGAGACTTGAAGTCAAAGCGTCGATTCCTAAAAGGCGATCTTAGAATTACTCTAATGATACTTAAGATTGTTTTACACTACACACACTGAGTTTTAGGAAGGATTACACTTTTGGTATTAAGTAATTTCATAACTTATTTTGATAGTTGAATACGGTGTTCCCTGATGTTCTTTTAATGTTGGGTTGTCTAACGTTTCATCATCTACTCAGAAACTGCATTCAAATAAGTTTTGAATTTTGTGGGTATATTCACTGCAAACCCTCACGAGACACCACTCGTCATGTAGGGCAACCTACAAGTTTAACGGCTTGTTGCACATGCTAAGTGCAATCGCTAGTGCCTGCGAAAGCGGCACACTTTTGGTTACTTATCTCTATTTCTCTCTAATTTTTGCCCGAGGACTAGCAATGTTCTGTTTGGGGGTGGTGTGATAAGCACCCAAAAGTGTATAATTTATGCCCTGAATAGATGCATTCTAGTCGCTCGTTTCTAATAAAATTGGCCTTATATTCGTATCTTATTATTTTTCAGGTCAATACGCAGTTGCGGTACAAATAATGCTAAATCAGTACAATTGCAACTCAATAGCGGTCAAAAGCTTGCAACGAAGAAATCAAGGAGATCGCGAAGTCTGAGTCCCTATTTGAGCTTGCCCGATGTGTTCCGATGTCCCGAACTGTGTCCCGAAACCCTAACCTAATCCTACACCGAGCCCAGACCATTCCCCGAGCCCCGTGTGTGTTGAGTTTGTACCTTTATTATTTTTCTAGATTTTAATTTTTAGTCATTTTATATTTAGGATTTATTTAGAATTTTCTAGGATTTATTTTCTATTTTTTTTACTTTGATTTTGATTTTTATTAGTTTTTAATTTGTAATCTTTATTTATTTTTATTTTTATTAGGATTAGTTTTTAGGAATTTATTTTCTAGGTTTATTAGATTTTAATTTCTTTTATTTTAGTTTTATTAGGATTATATTTTTTTAGTTTAAATAGATTTTTATTTTATTTCTTTTTATTTTCATTTTTTTATTAGTTGGAGATGTTAGTTTTTAGTTTTATTAGATTTTAAAATTTTATTTTATTTAGTTTTAGTTATATTTTTTTTAGTAGTGTTATTTTATTTTAGGGGTACAAAATTAACACACACACATTAAACACTAACACACACCAACCCTCACCCTCATACTACTAACACACACCCTCACCACACTATAACCCCCCTCCTCTCTTCTTCTTCTTCCAAAACTACACCCGATTCTCTCTCCTCCCCCATTAACAAAACCCAAAACTCCATAACCCACAACTTCATTAATACTCAAACCTCAACCAACCCAAAGGGGTCTAACCCACAAACCAAGACCCCCTACCCTCTCGTCCTGCTCAAACCCGACGACCTGCCTCCGGCGGAACAACTAACCAATCCAGCCACACCCGCCGGACTGCCCGACGTCATCACCACTAGAAAAAGACGCCTCCGGCCGGCGCGACCCTAACCCCGGTGCGACCCCAACCTCCTCTCTCTCTCCCCGATCGGTGGCAAATTGCCCCGAACCAGCGCCAACCATAAAAACCCGACTTCTACCCCTTTCCGGCGACAAACCCGCGAGCCCAGCAATCTCGGTTCAAATCGAGATCAACGCGGCGACCCAAAACTTTGACTCGCTGCCAAACCGCGACCTCTAGCCCGATCTTGCCTCCAACCCACGAAACCCAAATCCAGTTTTGACCCCAGCACAACCCGATCCGACCTAAAAAAATTTCCACGAATCCAATTCCAATCCACCTGCCATTTCAAATCCCAAAAAAATCGGAGTCAAAATTCAAGCCAAGAAAATCCCAAATATCTCTCCAAACACAAGATCGTGGCTTTTAAGAAGAAAGAAAGGCATCTCATTTAGGAAGACTCACAACACAATAAAAGAGGGAGGAACGTAGAGAGAGAAAAATATATAGTGTATATTATGTACAGTTTAGGTTCATAAAAAAATTTCAAAAAATTCCAAAAACATTATTTTAGTTTTAGAATAAATTTTAGGTTTGTTTTTTTTATTCTTTTTGGTGTAATCAAGTACTGGATTTGTGAAAAGATTGAGACGCGTGTTCATGCACAGTTGACACAAGAAAAAAATTGCGTATCGTATTCTTTCCCTCTTGTTTCAATTTTGATTAATGTTATTGTGATAGTTGTTTATTCTAACATGAGAATGTTTGGTTAAACATCCCGTTCAAGGGATGGGATGCACTGCGAATGATGTTACTTTAATTAGTTGATTCATTAATTTTATATTTTTAGGTGAATTAATCTTTAACTGTCACCAATTAATTTATGTAACGAGAGTTAAATTAATTGAACAAATTAATATTTGAATTTAGGAATCGAACTAGAGATAGGTTTTTCCTATATTTGAATATTAATTCGGTGTTGAAATTTAAGGATTGAAATTGTTTTCGTTAAATTGATCCTAGCGGGTAATTTTTTGAAAATAGTGTAGTCCTAATTTTTCATCGTGTGACAATTTTAAATTAATTTTCTGAAAAAGATTTTATTAAATTTATAATTTTAACGAGAGTTAGATTATCGATTTAATATTATCTCGAAATATTTTAAAATTAATAAATTGAGAAATTAAAATAATTGAAAATGCAGTGTAATTCCATCTCTTGACCTTCTCACATATTTCACACTTGGTTGCACATTTTTTTTTATTATTTAGTCATTTTATAATTTTTAGCATTTGTTAGTTAATTTTTCCCTTGAATTTTTTTTAAAAAAAATAAAAAAATTTAAAAAATATTTAATTAAAAAAAAAATGAATTACATGTTTTCATATTAATTGTTTCACTTTGAAAGTAGGATTGATACCCGTACTTACCGCAATACGAGTTATTTTTAGACAAGTTTTGTAGGTACTCTAGGGAATTTTGAGAGTGGCTTTTGCACAACAACGATACATACGCGGAAAGCTAATTATCAGGGACCACCGTTCCCACCATTCCAAAATTGCTCCAACGAGTGAAAAAAATTTCTCAAATTTTCACATCAGGGCATTTCTATACCCTGCTCTAAGGCAAAGCTTCTGAGCATTCTACTTCCATTGGATAATGTTATACTGACTTCGTATAAGTTAAACTTTAACGAATGGTCCTTATCAAAGACCCTTCATTCTTGTTCCCAATTTAACTTCACTGGGTAAGTCAAGTTTAACACCACTCTCTACTATAGAGATATGTGGATAATTATAACTACTAAACTCTATTAGTCGTTGCAGCAATACATGCCAATGCCACAAAGGGAGTGACCTCAACTATCGTCCTCGTCCCCAACTTCAACTTACCGCTCTAACTAAGCCCCGCCTCTTGCTGCCCTCATAACGGCCTTCCTTGGTCACTCTTCATCGATCGGCACACGAATCTCACACGAGCGTGCAAAAGATTTACTATAATCTTACGTAATAGCAAGAGAACGAAATCTCACAATAGGAATCAATGATCCTAATAATAAGGCTCTATCTTAAATATAAAGCAACGCTGAAAGCATAGTACATCCGAACAGATTCCTAAGGACACTAGAACCTGATGCTTTGTTACCATCTGTGACAACCCTCCTAATAAAATGTCGGGTGATCAATCATATACCAAATTAAAATAGGAATATCATATGGTTCATTCTCAACATCTCTGTCGAAAACCAATATATTACTAACAACCTATTAGGCCAGGCATCAAAATTTTAATTAAGTAAACTTTTTAACCAAGCCAACCATAAGGAAAACAATCACAACAGTTTATATACACAGAACTGAAATGAAATAAGATAATCGAACTCTCGGTACAACATATAATACAACCAAATCGAAGTGCCGCAAACTAAAATACGGTAAAAGAATGAATGAATACAGTTAGGCTATCAACCCGAATGTTTCTACAATACCTCCTATCTAGATCATAAGGATAGAGGCGTCTAAAATAATCATGCATGCATCCATAACTGTTGCAGCAACGTTTGACTCGAAAGAATCATCATCCAGGCGTCTATGTGACTGGACACCTAAAATATATACATATATAGCAAGAGAGAGGGAAAATTCCGGGTTTTGAAAATATTTAGCAAGTGCATCAAATGCTATATTTTAAAATATGAAATCTCTTATATTTAAACTGGTATCGTACTCCCATGAGATACGCATCACCCCTCCTCTAATAGTGCACACCTAACATTTACATTTTTAAACAACCTACTCGGCAACGACGCCATTTGATAAAGGAACTTTTCGGTATATTTGTCGTCGTTGCTTATAAAGTTCCTTTAGTCAAAACCTCAAATGACTACAAAATAATATCAAACTCAAGTGTAGAGCGGTAAGTAAGGATGTCAATCCACATCAAGGAGTTAAATTAAAGACAAACTAAATTGTAATTCAATTTTATTTTATTTTTGTGCCTTTTTTTTTTACTTTTTCTAATTTTTTTAGCTTTACAAATATTAAAACAATTTTCAAGGGTGAGGATGTGAAATAAGACTAAACTAAATCAAAGATGTAAAGAACAAACTAAAAAGTGACTAAAAATATGAACTAAGTCTAACACTAAAATAAGAGATCAAGCAAGGTAAATAATGTGAGAACAATCAAGGAGTGGGACTACACCACAAATTCTGACTATTCTAATTAATTAATTTAATTATTTTAATTCTCCCAAATTAATACCAAAATTACAAATCAACTCTCGTTGCAAACGTGAGGAGTGCGCATTTGTTCAAATTAAGAAATTATTTAATTAAACTGAGTTTTTCAATTAATTCTTAAAACATGCATCTAGGTGTGATTGAAATCAATATGAACATGCAATAACAGTCAATCACAAACGAAATACAAAAATGAGGAAAGATCCCCCAAATGGGCAAAACCTTTTTATTTTCACTATAATTTGTAAAAACGGTTACAAGGATTACAATATAAACAAGAGCGACATACAAAATACTCTCAGGCGTCAGTTTCGATGTCTCGGCTGGAATCTTCCGCAAGAATTCCGGGTGGGCAGCAATGAAGAAGAGAACGGCTTCTTCACAAATTACTCTAGATGAGTAAAAGCGATCCTCATGAAGGTTTAATGATTCACATACATAAATGGGAGTGTTTATGTGAATAAATAAGGCATAAAACCTTAAAAGGTGAAGTCTATTTTCTGGACAGTTTTTTCACAGAAATCGTGTTGGAAAAAGACTTGAAAACGTGTAGAATGCACACTGGTATTTATAGGAAAATCGAGGCGGCGGCGGTGCTCGACGAGATAGGCATCTTGCTCGAACGAAGGACACGTGTCGTTCAAACGACTTCGCGCGAGATGCTGATCTCGCTCGAACGACAGTGCTAGCTCGTTTGAACGAGCTCGTTGACCAAGGCACTCCGCTTCTACACTTAAAAAAAATTCTTCTTTTAATAAAAATAAATTAGACTTTGAAAAATATTTTCTGAAAAATTTCCAAAATATTTATGAAAATATAAACAACTCCATTAAATCATTTTACCAATAATGCGTCGTGGAGTAGTGGGAAACAGTTAAGCATCACGTCGCATGTAGCATGATGCACATGTGAAGATGATGGATGCATGGATTTGGATAAAGACTGTCGTGGATGATCGTGATGACGTGCCGAATGTAGCGGTATCAGACATACATACTGTGATCTAGGAAAAACAGAAAATTCCTAGATTCTACCCCGGACATTTATAAAATTATGTCCTTACAAAGTGTAATTTTAATAGTAATCTTTTAGAAAATTAAGTTTAACTCCCCCATAACTCTAGAAAATACATCTACACTCCTTTTAATTAATCACCCGCTAGGATCGATCGATTAAAATTTATGTAAATCATAGAAATTGAAATTATAGTTGAAATTTAAGGAATAGTACCACACTTAAGAAACCCTTATCTCTCGTTCGAATCTAGAATGGGTATTATAACTTAGAATTTCGATTTTCTCTCAAAAATCATTTACCCTCTTTCGAGGTGTAAATTTAAGGGTGAGGGATCAAAATTAATATTCAAAGGGAATTTTTAAGTAATCAAACTAATTAAATTAAAATAACATCAAATAATGGTTCAACCCACCCTTGAAAGGGGATTTAGCCTAACATGATATTAAACATGATAATCGAATAATCAAGGCTACTAAAATAAAATAGAAGAGAATAGAACAATCAAACCAAATTTCTTTGAGAAAGTTGAACTCCAATCATTGAACTTGCAATATACATCCCTCCAATTTGTGTGATCAAACCAAAATTACATCAACAATTACACTCAAAAATGGATTTTCACTAATTTATTTTTCTCACTAATTTAAAAAAAAAGTAAATTAAAATAAATTATAACCTAAAAAAACTAAACTAAAAAATGGTGTTTCTCTATCTAAAATTGATGTAAAAAGGCCTCTCTATTGTATTTATTGAATCGAAAATAAAAATTACAAAATAAAAAAAAAAAAAATAGTAGATGAATTCATAATGGAGAATTAAATAATAAAAGAGATTTGCTAAAAATGAAAATCCTAACATTATAAAATTGTACATTAGAACTCATCCAAAGAAATAAATTCTAGATCATTACTTTATATTAAGATGATTTTCAAAAATGCAAAATCTCAACATAAAGGAATGGATTAGAATTTACCTCCCATCAAGAATAAATTCAACTACATCAATCTATTTTGAAATAACTCCTAAAAATGTAAAAAATCACTATAGAGGGGTGGGGTGGAATTAATCCTAGAGATAAATTTCACTACACACATCTATATTGAGATATTTACTAAAAATGCAAATACTCAACATAGAGGGGTGGGGAGAACTTTATCACACAAAGCTTAAAAACTAAATTTGAGATTTTTTCTTTTCTTTTTCACTTTTTTTTCGAATTTTCTTTTATTTTTCTCTCGTTTTTTTTCTATTTTTGCTATTTTTTTTTCTTTTTTCTTTGTTATTATACTCTCAACACTGAAGATATTTAACATTGGGAATCAACACTCTTTTTCTCAATATGATGGATGATATATGAATGTCGTGGGGTATGTATATGGATGGGGAGAATTTTGTGTGGGATGGTGTATGGTAGTTAGGGTGTGTGTGAATGAGTTAGCTTAGGTGTGTGGAGGTATAGGTTATGTGTGTGTGTGTGTGTTAAATTTGTACCATAAAAACAAGTAACACTAAAAAAAAACTAATAAAAATAAAAATCTAAAAATAAAATCCCACTCTAAAATAAAACAAAGACTCAATAAAAAAAATGAAACTAAAAAGAAATAAAAATAAAAATAAAAATCTATTAAAACTAAAATCCTAAAAATGTAAAATCTAATAAAACTAAAAAATAAATGAAATCCTAAAAAAAAACTAATCCTAATAAAATTAAATTAAAACTAAAAACTAATAAAAAACAAAATAAAATAAAATAAAATAGAAAATAGAAAATAAATTCTAAAAAGTTATAAATAAATCTAAAATAAATCCTAGAAATAAAACGACAAAAAGTAAAAAAAAATTTAAAAAAAATAAGAAGGCATAAACTAAACACACACAGGCTTAGGGATAGGTTTAGGGATAAGGTTCAGGTTACGGGATTAAGCCACTTTTATCGCGCATTTGTCCTGAATTAACACTTAAACTCCGCAAACGCTTATTGAGCTACAAAACAAACAAATACTATCATAAGTCCAAAATTACCGAGAATTAGCAACTGAAATGCGTCTATTCGGGGTATAAAATTTACATTTTTGGGTGCTTATCACGCTCATCCTTTAAATTCCCATAACTATCACTTACCCGGTGTGATATTAATAAAAGTTATATCGTAACCTAAAACATAAGCTTTAATTGACATAATCATCTCTTTTAATATATATATATATATATATATATATATATATATATATATATATATATATATATATACCGTTCATATTCTGAAACTTTCACTAGTTTAAAATACAAATTTCACTTTAGTAGTCCCGTATATATAATTCTCACTTTAATATACGAATCACAGTTTAAATCCGGATAAAACATCTCCCGGAAGGAGAATAAAATCTTATTCATCGTACACTTTACACGAGTTTAAATTATATGATTTCACATATTCATACACGTTCAATATACTATATACAATAAGCATATTCATACCTATATCACAACCATAAGTATAATAACCATCCCACCGAGCGATAACTCGAGGATGCAGTCTCAAAGTGCTATCAACATCCGAGCATACATAACTTAACCCATGTACCAAGTCTGACTCACTCAAGATCATGGTAAAAATACTAAACAGTGGAGGCGGTCATATTCCCTCCTGAAAGTGAAATCATCATCGTACCCATATGCGGAACGATATGACCTGGGGACTATACTCTCCCTACTCCTCAATCCAGGGGATTCACCCATATCGCGCAATCTCCCTGCATAGCACTAGAGATATATGTATACATAAATACATCATTCACATACCGATATATTTATAACCAAATCATTTATATACTGTAACAACACCCGTACATATGATATGTATCACTTCTCAATATACTCTGCTATGATTGCCAAACTCTCATAGCGATAGCCAAAATCCTGAATGTTCCCATTCGTAATAGTATATAAGTATTCACACACTTAAAATACTAAACCTATAAGTATTCTCTTACTTAAGATTTAACTCACACCTTAATCACTTTTAAGGATTTTTATATAAACCCGAATATACCGATTCGTAATAATTAAATAAGTATACCCGCAATTTATTTCACTTATATGGTTATCGCATCACCTATAATAATAGTCGTGAATAAAGACCTACCGGAGAGTAGCTTAATCCTCTCTAGCCCATATCCTAAATTTCATCCTACTCGCATCCTAAGATTAACTCAATTGTAATCGGCCCAAATTTATTCTCTACGCATAAATATATAATCACACTTGCCGAAGACTTGTCTCGAATGTTACTCGTCCTAAACATTCATTAAGTCCATAACCCGGATTGTATACTCAACTAATCCAAGGTTCTCTCTTTCAACCCAAGGTTTACTCACCCTCAATTCCATCATGTAGGAGTCTTAATATCAAATCTAGAATCCCCTACAATAATCTTCAATTTATAATTTAACTCCCTCTAAACTTAAGGAAGAAGAATTTTCAAATCTTGATGATGCGAATCGATTCACCCCAACTGCGAATCGATTCGGTCAAGCGAATCGATTCGATCTAAATTTGAATCGGTTCGAACATGATCAATACTCAGGTCTTCAGGGGCGAATCGATTCGACATGAGACAGTCCGACAGGTTTTCCTAAGCGAATTGATTCGCCCCAACAGGGGTTGATAGTTCAGGAGATTTCTTTATCTCCAAAATCCCAGTAATTCATCCCAACCTCCATTTTTGTGGTTTCTAATCCCAACCAACGACAATATAATCATCCAATCACTGATTTATAACTAACACATCAATTATTCTATGGGATAGAACAATTTCTCTTGGATTTAAATCCTAAAACCAATTACACTCTCATTTCTCATTTCATCCCATTTCTAAACGTATATACACACCATTAACATAGGTTTAACACTATAATTCATAAAGGGTTAACAACACATCAATTTATGAACTCAAAATTAAAATTTTAAATTTTTTAAGGGTTTTAACCCAAAAATCATATAGTTTACGAACTATAATATGAGATACACACACTCAATTGAATAAAGTAAGTAAACACTTGGCTCGTGTATAAAATTCGACGACGTCGAGTCGAATCCCGCGGAGTTTGGGCCGGGATCCCTTTTTTTTTTCTCCTTTTTTCTTTTTCCTTTCTTTACTTCTTCTTTTTGCTTTTCTCTTTTTTCTTTGTTCTCTTTCTCTCTCTCTCTCTCTTGTGCCTTATAAGAGAGAAAAGGAGTTTATCTCCTTATTAAACCCCAAAATGACTCGTTTACTCAATTGCGAGTCCCTACTAGTATAAAAGTCCCCAAAACCCAAACGTTAATCCCGGGTATTCTATTTTTACTAACTCGACCATTCCGAAACCAACCGTGCACTTGAAATCTCCATCCGAGTCACTTAACTAAAATTCACTAATCGGACCAACACTTCTCAATACACGTTTTCTTCAATGTGAAATATTTTCCATCGCTTTACCCAACTGCAACAGGTCATAAAAATATTCCGACTCATTTACTTAGTCCCAAAAGTAGATGTAACACACATAGGTAATAATTTAACACTCATAAATTCCAAATTTACTATTCACAATAATTTTCTCTAATCATCAAATTACACCCACTTATGTAATTTAAATCTCTATAAAAGTACGGGGTATTACATACTCCCCCCCTCTACAAAGGAATTTTGTCCGTGAAATTCGGATACGACTGGTACCACCAACCTAGGATCGCTAATCACACTAAATCCTAGTACACAGAAGTCAAATGGTACTAACATAATAGTACTCTACCATATACTCATTCACGGTACCCACCCATCTCAAGGCTTATACTCTAACGCACTAGCTTAACAACAAGCTTGGCTAAATATCCACATGCTGAAACACTACCTCGGTCGTAAGGTTAACTCTAACAATGACACATCGCACCTAGTGCTTCTATAGCCGCGTTTAAAGATAATGAGCCTATAATCACAGCTTTAACGTATCGATCCCATCGTAACGCCACCACTCTAAGCGTCCGTTCGTCTACATCATGACATAGAATTTCCCCAAAAAGGAAACTACACTAGTGATTGACTACCCCCGTTAGTCTTCCATCTTATCTCATGTGTGTCAACTCATGTTGAACCTATATAATTAAATTATTGCGTACCTCATACGACGTTCCATCCAACACACTCCCATTTATAACTTCCTAAAAGCATATTCTTCAGCTTTATATAATACTCCCCTTCTATCTCGGACGATATATAAAATCAACTTACCAAGGTGCTCACACACCCTATAACTCCTGCATATCTGCACAACTATTTCAAACGACACACGTGTCACACATTCTCTAAAAATGGGCCTCACTTTCTCGGCCTATTACTAACACCTGGGTACTCTCAACCTTAATAACTTGAAATCCAATTCTTCCTATACCTAGAAATTTAATCCTTATCAAGGTTAACCTACGAGTCTTCTCGTGGTTAACCTACTATAATCTCCCTATTTCAGCACTACCGGTCCCACTAGCTTTTCATCATGATACTCTAGGATCGGTGTGTTTTCCTGCAAACGTAAAATGAGTACTATACTAACTATATTCCTAGTGCCCAAGACTTTTCTCAATTTCCGATATTCGATCGGTTTCATGCGTGGGACGTCTCGCAAAGAAAAATCCAAACAATGAACCCTCCCGTTACACTACTACCTCATCGACGGTCATCAAGATATAATGGCCTAAGGCACATAATCGGGAAGTTCAAAATCCTATCTCGCAAACACACTAACGCGCTTTTACCTCTATGTCTTTCCATTTCGACGAAATGGAAAGTCTAACTAATCGAGGCGCCTATACTTTGCACAAGTGTTACGAACATCACACGCAAAACATATTACCCCAGAATTATCCTCCTAATCATGGAATGGCTATAAGCCTCAAATCAATTTCCTTAACCTTACCTCACCTATTTACTTACAGTGAGAGAAACATTTCAGTGCTTTTCCACGGCACTTCCGTCTCCATAAGCCCCGAATCATCACATGGCTCTCAGTTTATAGTGTTTTCTCCACACTAGGTAATTTATCATCAAAAGCAACGTCCCAACATCCAATAAGATCTTTCCACTCCCAACATCATTAAGGTTCATGCATGGAGTGTCACGCAAGCGAAATCCATACTGACCTCAACTGCCCTGTTTCAATGAATCCCCGGGTGGATGTCCACCTGTGGGGTTTCATGAACACAAATTCTCCATAAGTTGTAGCAACACTTACTAATAAGCCTATCATTCCACTGAAGGACTCTCTCTTCATTGTACTTACCTCATCAGGTAAAAAGTGCACTTAACCATATAACTCTTTGTTCATTGTCGGCCCCTGACCGATCCTCATATGAGAAATTCAAAAGCTACATTCTCTTCATTTATGATAAATTAAAGGAACTCGCGATTAAAGCCACACATAAGATTCCTCTAAGAGCAAAACATTATGCTCCCCCAAATATAGTGACCACCATTCCAATGTTGCTCCAACGAGTTAAAATAAATTTCTCAAATTTTCACATCAGGGCATTTTTATACCTTGCTTTAAGCTAAAGCTTCTGAGCATTCTACTTACATTGGATAACCCTATTAAGCTTCAATGAATGGCCTTTGTTAAAGACCCTTGAGACTTGTTCCCAATTTAACTTCAGTGGGTAAGTCAAGTTTAACACCACACTCTACTATAGCAGTACGTGGATAATTATAACTACTACAGTCTAGTAGTTGTTGCAGCAATACATGCTAATGCCACAAAGGGAGTGACCTCAACTGCGGTTCCCAACTTCAACTTACCGCTCTAACTAAACCCCGCCTCCTGCTGCCCTCATAACGGCCTTCCTTGGCTGCCCTTCATCGATCAGGACACAAATCTCACACGACCGTGCAAAAGATTTACTATAATCTTACGTAATAGCAAGAGAACCAAATCTCACAATAGGAATCAACAATCCTAATAATAAGGCTCTATCTCAAATAGAAAGCAACGCTGAAAGCGTAGTACGTCCGCGCAGATTCCTAAGGACACTAGAACCTGATGCTCTGATACCATCTGTGACACCTCGCCTAGTAAATGTCGGGTGATCAATCATATACCAAATTAAAACAGGAATCTCATATGGTTCATTCTCAGCATCACTGTCGAAAACCAATATATTACTAACAACCTATTAGTCCAGGTGTCAAATTTGTAATTAACTAATTTTTTTAACCAAACCAACCATAAGGAAAACAATCACAATAATTTATCTACACAGAACTGAAATTAAATAAAATAACCGAACTCTCGGTACAGTATATAATACAACCAAATCGAGGTGCCACAAACTAAAATGCGGTAATAGAATAAATTAATACTGTTGGACTATCAACCCGAATGTTTCTACATTACCTCCTATCTAGATTACTGATAAGCACCCAAAAGTTTATATTTTATACCCCGAATAAGTGCATTTCAGTCGCTCGTTTTAATTAAAATTGGCCTTATATTCGTATTTTATCATTTTACAAGTCAATATGCAGTCGCAGTGTTAAATAATGCTAAATCCAGTCAATTGCGACGGAAAAGTGGTTATAAGTGTGCATCGAAGAAATCCAAAGAGACCGTGAAGTGAGAAGTCCATTATGAGCTTGTCGAGATGTGTTTCGAATACCCCGAACCAATCCCGAACCAAATCTAGGCGTAGATCGAGCCAAGTCCATACCCCGAGCCCGGTGTGTGTTGAGTTTGTGCCTTTTTAGATTTTCTTAGATTTTTATTTTTAGTCATTTTATTTTTAGGATTTATTTTAGATTTATTTAGAATTTTTTAGGTTTCATTTTCTATTTTTATTTTATTTTTATTTTTATTAGTTTTTAATTTTATTAGGATTGATTTTTTTGATTTTATTCTCTATTTTTATTAGATATTATCTTACTTTAGTTTTATTATATTAGGATTATAATTTTTAATTTTAATAGATTTTTATTATTTTGTGTCCTTTATATATTTTTTATAGTTTTATTATTTATATATATATATATATATATATATTTTTTTTTTTAGATATATGTATATATTTTTAGAGTCTTTTTAATTTAATAGGTTTATTGTTTTTTTATTTTATTTTTAGTAGGATTTTATTTTTATCTAGTTTTATTTCTATTTTTTTTACAAACTAAAACTCACACACATACCTAAACAAACCTACATCCTCATACACCTTATTCCCCCCACCTTTCTTCTACCTCCCACCAAACCTTCTTCTCTCTCCTCCATTACCCACAATATGAAACCCATCTTAAAACCCTAAACCTTCTTCCCCCTCCTACCCGTTGCCGTCGCCATACCCATCACCTACCCTGACGGCACCCTTCTGCCGGAACCCCAAACCAGGCACTGGCGAAACCTCCGGCCTTACACCCCTTAAGCCGGCGACCTCCGACACCCCCTCAGCTCCACTCCGACAGCCTACATCCTGCCGGCCACCTCTGTCGCAACCCGCGACCCAAACGGGTTTACCCGATTTCCTTTTCCAAACCCGATCTCGAAACTCGTGCCAATACCTGAACCCAAATCGTCCCAAACCGAAATCACCAAACCCACCTTCCACTGTCATTCCAAAAAAATCGGACTTCCAAATCACGAAATATAAACCCAACCATTTTCAACCTAAGCCAAGCCAAAATCAAATCCCTAAACATCTCTCATCCAAACAGCAAAGCATCGTGGGTCAATAAAAAGCGAGGAGCATCTCATATATAAAAAGGGACTCTCAATAGCAACAAAAAAGTTAGGCGTAGAGAGAGAAAAACACGGTGTATATTATGTATAATTTAGTGTCATAAAAAAATTTCCAAAAATTTCCAAAAAAATTAGTTTAGTTTTATAATAAATTTTTAGTTTTTTTTTTATTCTTTTTGGTGTAATCAAGTGTTGGATTAGTGAGAAGATTGAGACGCATTTCATGAACGCGATTCGACAAGGAGACTTGCGTATTGTATTCTATTTCTCTATTCAAATTTATATCATCTTTTGATATTTTATTGAATGTTGTTTATTCTAACATGAGAATGTTTGGCTAAACACCATGTTCAAGGAGTGGGATGCACTGCGAATGATGTTAATTTAATTAATTGGTTTCATTAATTTTATATTTCTAGGTAAATTAATTTTAACTGTCACCAATTAATTTATGTAACGAGAGTTAGTAAATTAATTGAACGAATTAATGTTTGAATTTAGGAATCGAACTAGATATAGGTTTTCCGAAATTTGAATATTAATTCGGTGTTGAAATTTGAAGATTGCTATTGTTTTCGTTAAATTTATCCTAGCGGGTAATTTTCTGAAAATAGTGTAGTCCTAATTTTTCATCGTGTGACATTTTTAAATTAATTTTTTGAAAAAGATTTTATTAAATTTATAATTTTAACGATAGTTAGATTATCGATTTAATATTATCTCGAAATATTTCAAAGTAATAAATTGAGAAATTAAAATAATTGAATATGCAGTGTAATCCCATCTTTTGATCTTCTCACATATTTCACACTCAATTGCACATTTTTTTCATTATTTAGTCATTTTATAATTTTTAGCTTTTGTTAGTTAATTTTTCCCTTGAAATTGTTTTAAAAATAAAAAAAAAGATTTTCATAAAAAAAAAATTGAATTGCACGTTTTCACAATAATTGTTTCACCTTGAAAGTTGGATTGATACCCGTACTTATCGCAATACGAGTTATTTTTAGACAAATTTTTTAGGTACTCAAGGAAATTTTGAGAGTGGCTTTTGCACTACAACGATACATACGCAAAAAGCTTCATATCAATCACAAGGATAGAGGCGTCTAAAATAATCCTGCATGCATCCATAACTGCTGCATCAACGTCTGACTCGAAAGAATCATCATCCAGACATCCCTCTGACTGGACACCTAAAATATATACATATATAGCAAGAGAGAGGGAAAATAGAGAAACGGGTCAGAGCCCAGGTTTTGAAAATATTTATCAAGTGCATCAAATGCTATATTTTAAAATATGAAATCTCTCATATTTAAATGGGTATCGCACTCCCATGAGATACACCTCATCCCTCCTCTAATAGTGCACAACTATCGTATATATTTTTAAACAACCTAGTTAAGCTACCCTGCCTAACTAATCTCTTTCACCCATCCTCTAAATTCTCATAACAATCACTTACCCGACGTGATATAATGTAAGTTATACCTTAAGCTAACACATAAGCTTTAATTGATATAATCATCGCTGATATATATATATATATTCCGAAACTTTCACTAGTTTAAAATACCAATTTCCCTTTAGTATATAAAGTCCCGTATATATAATTCTCACTTTAATATACGAATCACAGTTTAAATCCGGATAAAACATCTCCCGGATGGAGAATAAAATCTTATTCATTGTACACTTTACACAAGTCTAAATTATATGATTTCACATCTTCATATACGTTCAATATACTATGCGCAACAAGTATATTTATACCTATATCACAACCATAAGTATAATAACCATCCCACCGAGCTATAACTCGAGGATGCAGTCTCAAAGTGGTATCATCATCCGGGTATACACAACTTAACCCAGGTACCAAGTTTGAGTCACTCAAGATCATGGTAAAAATGCTAAACGGTGGAGGCGATCATATTCCCTCCTGAAAGTGGAATTATCATCACACCCATATGCGGGACGATATGACTTGGGGACTATACTCTTCCTGCTGCTCAAGCCAGGGGATTCACCCACATCGCGTGACCTCCCCGGATAGCACTAAAAATATATGGATACATAAATATATCTTTCACATGACGATATATTTATAACCAAATCATATATGTACTGTAACAACACCCGTACATATGATATATATCACTTCTTTTTATACCCAGGCTATAATTGCCAAACTCTCATAGCGATAGCCAAAATCCCGAATGTTCCCATTCGTAATAGTATATAAGTATTCACGCACTTAAAAAACTAAACCTATAAATATTATCTTACTTAAGATTTAACTCACCCCTTAATCACTTTTAAGGATTTTATATAAACCTTAATATACCGATTCGTAATAATTAAATAAGTATACCAACAACTTATTTTACTTCCATAGGTATCGCATCACCTATAAAAATAGTCGTTAATAAAGACCTACTGTATAGTAGCTTAATCCTCTCTAACCCATTTCCTAAATTCCATCCTACTTGCATCCTAGGATTCACTCAATTGTAATAGGCCCATATTTATTCTCCACGCATAAATATATAATCACACTTGTCGAAGACTTTTCTTGAATGTTACTCGTCCTAAACATTCATTAAGTCCATACCCCGGATTGTACACTCAACTAATCCAAGGTTCTCTCTTTCAACCCGATGTTTACTCACCCTCAATTCCATTACCTAAGAGTACTAATATCACATCTAGAATCCCCTATAATAATCTTCAATTTATAATTCAACTCCCCCTAAACTTAAGGAAGAAGAATTTTCAATTCCTGATGATGCGAATCGATTCGCCCCAACTGCGAATCGATTCGGTCTAAATCCGAATTGGTTCGAACATGATCACTATTCAGGTCTTCAGGGGTGAATTGATTCGCCCAAAATGCGAATCGACTCGACCTGAGACAGTCCTACCTACAGGTCTTCCTAAGCGAATCAATTTGCCCCAAATGCGAATCGATTCTCCCCAACAGGGGTTGACAGTTCGGGCGATTTCTTCATCTCCAAAATCCCAATAATTCATCCCAACCTCCATTTTTGTGGTTTCTAATCACAACCAACAATAATATAATCATTCAATCACTGATTTATAACTAACAAATCAATTATTTTATAGGATAGAACAATTTCTCTTGGATTTAAACCCTAAAACCAATTAAACTCTCATTTCTCATTTCATCCCATTTCTAACCGTATATACACACCATTAACATAGGTTTAACACTAGAATTCATTAAGAGTTAACAACACATCAATTTATGAACTCAAAATCAAATTTTCCAAATTTATTTCAAGGGTTTCAACCCAAAAATCATATAGTTTACCAAATATGATATGAGATACACACACCCAATTGAATAAAGCAAGTAAACACTTGCCTCGTGGATAAAATACAATGACCTCGAGTCAAATCCCGCGGAGTTTAGGCTGGGATCCCCTTTCTCTTCTCCCTTTTTCCTTTCTTTCCTTCTTCTTTTATCTATTTTCTTTCTTTTCGCTCTCTTTCTTGTGCCTTATAGGAGAAAAAAATGAGTTTATCTCCTTATTAAACCCAAAAATGACTCGTTTACTTAATTGCGAGTCCCTACTAGTCCAAAAGTTCCCGAAACCCAAACGCTACTCCGGTCACTCTATTCTAACTAACTCGACCATTTCTAAACCAACCGTGGACTCGAAATCTCCATCTGAGTCACTTAATTAAAATTCACTAATCGAACCCAATACTTCTTAACACGCATTTTCTCCAACGTGAAATATTTCCCGTCGCTTTACCTAACTACGACAGGTCATAAAAATATTTCGACTCATTTTCTTAGTTCCAAAAGTAGATGTAACACACATCGGTAATAATCTAACACTCATAAATTCCAAAATTACTATTCACAGTAATTTCCTCTAATCATCAAATTACACCCACTTAAGTAATTTAAATCTCCGTAAAAGTACGGGTTACTACAGTGTATCAATTGTAATAGCTTGGTATGTTTATATTGCCTTTTCAATCTTCTTTTCTTTCAATGCTAAATCTGATAGGGTTTGTTTGTATCTCATTTTTATTCATTGAGGATCAAGAACATAGTAATAGGTTTAATACCTTTAATTTTATGTGACTTTTTTTTTGCATATTACTGTATTAGTTATTGATATTGTCCTATTTTTTAGATTTTTTTATGGGTGCACTTTTTTTTCAGCAATTTCTATAACATTGATGGATCCATTCAAGTGATAATTTTTTTTTAAATTACTCCCCCACTTCGATTTTAGAAGTTTAAGAACACTTTTAACATACGTTTTACATTTACAATCTAATAATTTTATTTATAACCCGTCTACGCATCGCGTGGGTTGCATACTAGTTTATTATTTTGAAGTTAAAAACATTTGTCTTAAGGACATATATTATTATATTTTAATAAATAAAATTAGATTTACTAATTAGTATTGTTTAGTAAGTATGTAGTTAAATAACTCCTTAAATTTGGAGTTAATTATATTTTAATCATATTTATGTAGTCAATTCATATTTAAGTTTTGTTAACTTTTATTTAATTATTTAAGTATTATTAATAGGTTAATAGGACTTATTTAAAAGTTTTTCTAATAGTCTAATAGGAATTATTTTTAAAAAAAAATCTTTTACGTTGTTAAGTTGTTGTCATGCGTCAACAAGACTTATTTAAAAGTTTATCTTTACCTTGTTAAGCTAATTCAACTTATTTAAAATTTGACTAGTCAACAAGACTTATATGATGAAAACTTTTTTTAAATGGGATTAAAATATAAACACAGCTTTAAAAAAAATTCTCCAATTGGTCATATTTATAAATATGTAGTGAATATTTACTAAATGTATAAATATGATCTATTGAAAAAAAAAATTGATAGGAGCAAATTAGAAAATGTCTTATGTAAACATGACTTATTTGTCAACCTCTCATGATTAAAACTCGTTTTATAACTGAAAATTAAGTTATTCTGACTACATTTTTTTTGTGGAGTGTGTGGGTGTGTGGGTGTGTGGGGGGGGGGGGGGGGGGGGGGGGGAGTTTTTTCCTTTATTTTACTTTTTACGTATTTCCAACTTTTGAAAATAAGGTTTAAGGCCCCTCAACAAATACGTTCCATCTTCCAACAAACACACCTTCACTCACCTTCAATAAAAATGTCCCCATTAAAACCACCATTGTCAGCGACCTCCCTCCTCCTCCGACAACAACAACCTACAGTGACATTTATCTTTTTTTACAATTTCTACCTCTCCATCAGCCTCCGTCGGTGACAACTCTTTCCTTCTTATCCTTCGTCTTTGGTTAAATCAGTAATCGTGGACCAAATGTGCAAATTTGTACCTTTTCCCTCCTTCATCTTCGGCCACAATCTTCAGATTAATCTAGAAGTAAAGAATAAGTAAAATAAAACGAGATTGATCAATAAAAAAAGTCGTGTCAGAGAGAGAGAATGCGTGTGTGTGTATCGACAGTGAAGTGTATCGTCGCCAATGGAGTTGACTGATGAGAGAGATAGAGAACATGTTGGGTTAAGGGGAGTTTAAATCAAAACTCGCCTTTAGAAAATTATGTGTATTCAATTTTTTTTGTGTACTTTACAAAGTTCACACATATATTTAGGTGTACTTTTGCACAAATGCCTGATATATTCATAAAAATACGTGTTTTTTTATAATTGAAAATGTATGTACTTTGTTATAAACAAACTACAACTTTCAAAAGTTCTACACAAACAAAAAGTTGGTGAAGAATGCGTGTATTTTAAAAAATATATTTGAAATTTCATAAAAAATATATGTATTTTCATTAAAAAATTTGTAGTTTTACAATCACAATGACTAAGAATGAGAAACAATTGAAGGGAAGTTGGGTACATTCTAAACCCCTGTGTAGAGAATGGTGAACCCTAATTGACACGGTTCTACTAAAATGAAAAGATTGAGGATGAGAATGAAATTTTTAGGTTTACTTATTTTAATGAATTCTTTTGATAGATCTTGTGATGAGGTTTTAATTTAAAAATTGTGCAAATTGGAGTTGTATTCTGAGATATATTTAACTTCAAAGTTTGTAGGCTAAAAACATTAGTGGTGAATATATAAGTTTAAAAACTTCAAAATTACTTATTATTCATGGATCGCTTTTGATAAATTTGGTCGACAACTTACCAAATATATTAAATTGTGTAGAGAGGGATTATGTTTTGAGAGATATTTAATTTAAAGTTGCAGTAAAAAAGATAAAATAAGGAATAGAACCTTAGAGTTTAAATATATAAATCCAATTGTAAACTGAAGGAGCCCAGCATTTAATACATATAACCATGTGTCTAACCATCCTAAAAGCTTTTTGTGAGAATGCTTTGGGCAAAAAATATATATTTTCTTTTACATTATTATCAATGTAAACTTACATACTTAGAACTTACAAACATGTAACTGAAGTAATTATATTATAAACATTATATTGATTCTAAAATTTAAAACATTGTTATAACCTACGTATTTCACATATGGTCCTAAAACACTTCTTTTTTTTACCACAAACTTCTATTATTTGACACTAACTATAACACTTTGAAATGACCCCGATTTTTAATAATGGCTTAGGGAATATTTATGATAAAGTCACGTTGGGATTGTACATGCATATCAAGTGATGGTGCTAATTATTTTAGTTTTGGTTAAATTGAAGGTGAATATTTAACGAGTGTGGACTAGTTAATGTTAATATTAGATTGAGATTATGAGAATGTTTTTTTCAAGTATGAAATTATTAAATTAGGATAGTTGCTTGGGGATTATTAAGTTAAGAATTTATGGTAAAATAAGTCATTGTAATTAAGTTATGAGTTTAGATACATTTCATGTGAGAAAGTTCAATTGATTAAGTTAAGTAAGTAAATTCAAACATGTTGGGTAATGCGAAAAAAGTTAAAAATTGATATAGCTTTTGAGTAAGGTTAATTAATTGGATATGTGGCTTGAGTACCAAAATTATAAGGAGGAATTCTGAGGTTTCAGATTAACATATGTAGCCTTTGGTTATATAGATCAGGAGAAGTGGGAAAGCATGTAGCCGGGAAGAAAACTGAGGGATAGTTTCCACTGCAGTAAAACCAAGTCGTGTAAGTGGCATATCAAGGCACATTGGTGGTTCTACAACTCCTAAAAGATAGGAAACCACAATGGTTGGACTTATGGCCGCGATGGCAAACCTTAGGTCACGGTGAATTTAAGTTGTGGTCGCATTTTTAGGATTAAAAAATCTGACTGTGGTGTGGACTCCTTATTTGAAACGTGGAACTAAGATTTGGCCTAGGTTAACACTTCTCCTCAGACTTATCACTTTAATAGTCTATATGCGGAGAGTTTGGCTGAGAAAGGAGTATCCGACCAATAGATGGACACATTTCTCTCGAAGCTAATATTCTGCCAGGACACTTGTAGGAGAAATATAACAAGAAGAATGAACTAGAAAGTGTATAGTGGTGTATTCTTGGTGGTATTTTTGAGGAGTGATACAAAGAAAAAGATATTGTAGAAGGCACACTCAGGTTGCAATTGACTAAATCAACCAGTACAACCCCCACAGTATGAACTATCTTCATTCCTCATTTCATAATCTGTTTTTCTCTCATTCTCAATCTGATACATATTGATTTCTATATTTGTTAGGGTTAAAACTTTTTTGGGGTTTTGGTTTGAATATGAATCAATATGTTAAAAGTGTATTATATATTTTTTAATAGATCTATGGATAATTTTGAGGGTAGGGTTACTTAGTTTGGATTTTATTAACTTTACCATTGTATTAGTGTTATTGGGTTAACCTTTGTTATCGCCTTCAACTGTGTTGTTTACATTAATATTCCAACATCAACATTTATATTGTAATAATATATTTTTTTAGAGGGGGAGGGTTGTTTTAAACTTTGCTGTAATGTGAGAAGTAAAATGTTATCTTAAAGAGTGACTTCTAAAAATCATTTGAAGTCAAATATGGTCGTGATTATAATGATGAATTGAAGATTGAGATTTTGGCTTATATTTCTATATCAAATTTATAAAAAAATTGATAAGCATTAAATTTATAGGCTTAGGTAACAAAGGATAAGCTATTGTTGTCAATGGAACATTATTGATTATTAAATTGAATAAGGATCATCCTTGTTTTCCCTTTATTCCATTTTGTTTGTGCAAATTAATAAAATTTTGTCCAAATTGTAACGCATATGTAGTTATCAACATTGGTTATAAAGCTAGAAGATAATAGTTATACAATATCATATCACGTATGGTGTTTTGCAATAACTTCTCATTACTTTACAAAGTTATAATCGATTAGAAATCTTATTCTTTTAACCATGTATAGGAGGGGGCATTAAAGAGGGTGTGCAAGGGGGGTTCTTAACAAGCTAAATATATTTAAAATCCTTTTGAAACTTGTCGAGTTTTAATTATAAAAACTTTTGTTCCCAATAGTAAGTAAAATATATATTTGACCTCAAATATTTCATATCTTACTTTATAACCTACGTATTTCACAAATGGTCCTAAAACACTTCTTTTCACCTCAAACTTCTATTATTTGACACTAACTATAACACTTTGAAATGACCCCGATTTTTAATAATGGCTTAGGGAATATTTATGATAAAGTCGCATTGGGATTGGACATGCATATCAAGTAACGGTGCTAATTATTTTAATTTTGGTTAAATTGAAGGTGAATATTTAACGAGTGTGGACTAGTTAATGCTAAGATTAGATTGAGATTTTGAGAATGTTTTTTTCAAGTATGAAATTATTAAATTAGGATAGTTGCTTGAGGATTATTAAGTTAAGAATTCAAGGTAAAATAAGTCATTGTAATTAAGTTATGAGTTTGGATACATTTCATGCGAGAAAGTTCAGTTGATTAAATTAAGTAAGTAAATTCAAACATATTGGGTAATGCGAAAAAGTTAAAAATTGATAAAGATTTTGAGTAAGGTTAATTAATTGGATATGTGGCTTGAGTACAATATTATAAGGAGAAATCGTGAGGTTTCAGATTAACACATGTAGCCTTTGGTTATATAGATCAAGAGAAGTGGGAAAGCCTGTAGCCGGGAAGAAAACTGAGGGATAGTTTCCACTACAGTAAAACCAAGTCGTGGAAGCGGCATATCAAGCCACGGTGGTGGTTCTGCAAATCCTAAAAGACAGGAAAGCACAATGGTTGGGCTTATGGCCACAATGGCAAACCTTAGGTCACGGTGAAGTTAAGTTGTGGTCGCAGTTTGAGGATTAAAAAATCTGACCGTGGACTCCTTATTTAAAACGTGGAACTAAGATTTGGCCTAGGTTGACACGTCTCCCGAGACATATTTCTTTAATAGTCTATATGTGGAGAGTTTGGCTTAGAAAGGAGTATCCGACCAATAGATGGACACATTTCTCTCGAAGCCAATATTCTGCCAGGACACTTGTAAGAGAAATATAACAAGAAGAATGAACTAGAAAGTGTATAGCGGTGTATTATTGGTGGTATTTTGGAGGAGTGATACAAATAAAAAGATATCTTAGAAGGCACACTCAAGCATGGGATGCTTGGCATCCCCATGAGATCACCTTAGGAGGTGGGGGTTGCCTTTTACACCAACATTACTCCAAGTTTTGGTCCAAAAATAGGTAGGGATGTTTTATAACTTGATCAGTTGCATCATAAAAATGCATTCATTAAATAAAATATTTTAATACCCCATATTCTTTGTGCCACTATTTAAACTGCGCAATTAATTATTTATCTGTATCCAGTGACATGTGATATGTCACTTAGTATATTTTTATGTGTTGTGATATGATTCATTTACGTGTTGTGTGAATTGACACTTTTGGAAATCAACATAATGCACTGTAATACATATTAATATTTTAAGTGAGTTAGTATTATGAGTGACTATGCAATTGTCACAAACTTGGTGTCGTGGGTTTTCTTGTTTGGATTATTTACTAGGTATTGGATCCCACCGATTTTCAAGTAGTTACTGTAATGTCGAGTCACACGTAACATATTAATATTTAAATTTTAACTTAATTGGCTTGTACTGACTTAATAAATTAACTTATTATGGAAATTAATTTATTAAATGTTTTATTATTTTGGGCCGACTTTTGTGACGCTTAGAAAGTTCATTTTTGACATAAAATATTGGATTAAGCCCATTGTGTTAGTAATTTGGGTCAAGTTTTCGGTCTTTTGGATCATATTTCGGTTCTTTTTAGTTGGAGATACTTTGGGTCATAGGGTTAATTTTGTGGGTAGTAATTTATTATAATTTAATGACTTGACTCACACTACACCCAAATAGGCAGATGATCACAATTTTAGCCCATGATCAAGGCTTGTGGGTCACAGTTTTAGCCCCTGACCATATTGAGGGTGACAAAATCATGGGTTATGGCCCAAAATTGAATCTCCATATTTAGGTCAGGGCCTGTGGGTGACATTAATGTTGATTGGCGGGTCACAACTTTGAACCATGACCCGATGGTCATGGGTTTGGACTGTGACCCCTTGTGTGACCTTTTAAAGGGACGTTAGTGTGAGTCACGGTCAAAAATCTTGACCCATATTGTGACCATTTAAATTTATAAAATATATAGTCAAGGTCTTGAACCGTGAATATATATTTTATAAATTTAAACGGTCACAGTAGGGGTCATAGTTTTGGAATGTGACCACCGCCACAATAACTATAAACCCAATAATCCAATACAACTTTATCCCCTACTCCTTCTAAATAGTTTACTTGATTAATTACCTTAAGGAATAAAGTGCCATACATAATTAGTCAATTTCTCAATTCCAAGAACATAATTTAACATGAAGTGTTAATAACTTTTCAAGAGTATATCATGGGATATTCAAACATGAAATCTTCTTATGACAATAATTTTACAATTTCATACTTGGAGTTTATCAATCAAGTATTTGGTATCAAGGGTACTATATCATGGGTTTCATATACAATTTTGAACAATAAATAAGGTCATATTTCAATATAAAACATGTGATCATAATCAAACACACATACACACACACACAAATATACAAACACATATAACGACATATACACACGTATATAAATTCCTAAATTAAACACACACAAACACACACATGCCTAAATTATTTTCGTTCATTTTAAACTTTGATTTAATTTGAGTGCCCCCCAAAGATATTTTCTGGCTTCACATACACACACACATTGAAACAAACACACATATACTGAAAACACCCACTTTCACACACACACACACACACACATTCACACTTACTGAAATAAATAAACACACACACTAAAACATATACACACACTGAAATATATACAGAGAAATAGATGTACCTAGTGGAGAGAGAGAGGGGTAGGATTTGGTAGTGGTCATTAATGGAGAGAGGGAGATCGTCGGTAGAAATGGAGAGAGTTGAGAGAGAGAGAGAGAGATGAAATCGCGGAGGTGAAATATGAGATCAAAGTTCTTTGATTTATAACTTTAAAATGGTCACGGTTCAAATTTGTAACCCATACTGTGATTAATGAAATACTGAAACTTGGTCACGAATTTAGACCGTGACTTCTACTGTGGCCAATTACATTTAAAAAAATGGTCACGGTTGTGGATGGTAATGTTAGGGGTAGAAGTAGGCCTAAATTGACATGGCATGATATTGTAAAAAAGGACATGATATCATGTAGTTTAAATGAAGATATTGCACTCAACATGATGGAATGAAAAATAGGATTCATGTAGCCGACCCCAAATAATTAAAAAAATACTTTGTTGAGTTGAGTTGAGTAGAATATAAACAATTACATTTTTAGCCAAAATCATATCTTGAAGAACTAAATTTTATAACGTAAATGTGATTGTTTTGAGAATGTATACACGCTTTTTCAGTAAAGTGTACATGGTATGTCTACATATTTTTTATGTAATGTAGACCTACTACTTATAGAGTGTTAGTTGCGTACATGTAAAGGTATTTATGACATTTTATTGTTATTTAGCTAAGTGACAAATCTTATTACCCCCCAAAAATGTTATTGAACTTTTGAACTAGTGTAAAAAAAATTATTGAATAAAGGGTAGAATGTTAGTCTCTCTCGTTTTAACTGTTAATAAATATCACACCGTTTAAATTATTATGTGACAATTATATGCAAGTGCATGGAAAGAGAGAACTTCTCATCTCATCCTTAAGATTTCACATGGTTGTTTTTCACTTATACTACATTTATATATAACAATATTACTTATCGTGCATAAAAACTATAATAATAATTGTGGGTACCTCGATTAACCATTTCGGCCCAGATGAGTAGCCCAATTAAGTTCGGCCCAAAGTCTAAAGGCCTCGTGCATAACTAATTCAGTTATGACCCATTCAACCCCTAAAATCTCTCAAGAGATATTCTAGGAGTTATAGGCTAACCTGGAGGAGTCCAACACCCCCACTCTTCGATAAATGATGTGTATATATTAAACCCTCAGCCCGGGGTAAAGGGCACGATTTTGTAAACACTCCCCCGGAGTAAAGATAAATAAGAAACAGAGAGCACCACCGTGGATGTAGGCCATTTTTCTAAACCACGTATATCTTGTGTTGTGTGTGATTCCAGTTATTTTGTGTTCTTAATTTCTTCTGGTGATCGCATTTGCTTATCATTTGTGTTGAGATTAATTGTCACCACAATTGGCGCCGTCTGCGAGAAATGATTATTTTCCTTTAAGAAAGCTTTAACCAACAAGAACCTAGAATGTCTGCTCACAACAGTAATGCCCCTTAAGCAGGGGATATTCAAGAGCAACCATCCCCTCGTAGAGTTAAATCTGAAGTTCGACGCTCAAAACCTAGGCCTTGGCGAGAACGACAAGTTTCAAAAGAAAGTTAGGGACCATCCAGGTCCATGCAAGTCTCCAGGCTGATCGATGCCTATGAGGCCAGGATCCAAGAGCAGGAGGAAGCCACTCGTAAGCAGGAGGTCGAGAACTCTCACCTTAAGAGAAGACTGGAGAAGATGGAGAGAGAACTCCATCGTAGCACGAGGCAATGTCACTATCACATTCTTAGCCCTCAAGAGAGCAGGTCTCGTAGCCAAGGAAGAAGCCCTAGACGTGGATCTCAAAGATTTGAAGGACACGTGTCAGATGACGACTTGCCCGAGAAATAATAATCAGCTCGTTGTCATAAGAGCCCAGGCTGAGAAAACGACGATATACGAAATTTGGTCCGGAGAGAAATGGACCAACACCCCGCACATAGGGGTTCCAGGTCAACCATAGAGCTAGCCAGACGAGCTCTCAGGACCCAGATGAAAACCCCTTTCTCAAGGGAGATATAAGAAGGAGAATCCCCCAAGAAATTCACGATGCCTCATTTCAAGATCTATGATGGAAAGACTGATCTTATTGACCATGTTAGGCAGTACATGCAGACCATGACCCTCTGGAACCATAAGGACGCGTTCATGTGTCGGATCTTTCCATCGAGCTTGCATGTCATAGCTCAAAAGTGGTTCGAAAAACTCCCTTACAGATCCATGAGAAGTTTCGAGTCCCTGGCAGAACTCTTCACAGCTCGCTTCATTACTAGCAGTTCCCATCCAAAGAGAATGGATGCTTTTTTGACAATGAAGAAAATGCCCCAGAAGAGCCTCAGAGTCCACGGGAAGAGATATTAGGAGTTATTCAATGAGGTTGAGGACCGCTCGAATCAGGTCGTCATGGCTCCCTTTAAGATTGGCCTACCCAGCTCCTGCCTCTTACACCAGTCCCTCACTAAGAAGAAGGCCATGACCATTGATGACTTAATGGCCCGTATTGAAAAATATGCCAACGTTAAAGATGTGACCCATCTCAGTGTAGGGGAGAATGGTCACGCCAAGTTCAACGATAAGGAAAATGACAAAACTAAGAACCAAAAGAAAATAAGCAAAAATAGGGCAAGAGCGGCCCTAAGAATGGGAACAAAAGTGATACCTCAAAAGTATTTTAGGCAGTGAACACAGTTTTTAAAGAACGAATCTACTAGATTCTAGCAAAGATCAAGGATAAGCCATTCGTTAAGTGGCCCAGAAAGATGGGAAGAGACCCCTCAAAAAGGAACAACGCACTAAGATGTACTTTCTACAAAGAGGGTGGGCATAAAATCGAGCACTACAAAGCCCTCAAGTCTCACTTTGAATAGTTAGCTCAAATTGGACACTTGAATGAATTTGTGAAAAATAAGGCAGAGAACGTCGCTGCCAATGGAGATCAAAGGCCTAAAAATGTGCTCGAGGAGGACGTTGGCCATGAGTTTGCAGTGATTCATGGGGCTTCCGATCTAAAGTTGATTCAAGGAAACTCAGCTCGGATGGAAGTCAAAAAGCTTACGGCAGTAATGCAAGCTTTTCAAATTGATCCAACTAAAATACAAGAAGGAAAGCGTCGACGAGCAGAGGACATCGACTATAGCAAGCATATTATGTTAACGGATGAAGACCTAGTGGGAATAAGAATCCCACATTATGATGACTTAATCATTACACTCGGGATAGCTAACTATGACATCGACAAGTTGCTCGTCTATCAAGGTAGCTCATCTGAAGTAATGTATCTCGACCTATTCAAGTAGTTGAAGTTAAGCATCACTGACTTAAAGGAAGCCACCATTCCTCTAGTTGGCTTCGCTGGAAAAGTAACCATCCCTCGGGTAAGATTGTACTGCCAGTGAGGGCAGGAAATATCTCCAAGATGATCAAATTTCTGGTGGTCGATATTGACTCACCCTACCAGGCGATCCTTGGCAGAGGGTGGATATATGCGATGAAGGCCGTCCCCTCTACCTACCATCAGAAACTCAAATATGTGACTGAGAGAGGAGTGATGAAGATCAAACGATGGCGATAAAGTGCTTTATAGTATCCATCCGCCCTAAACCAGAGAAGAAGGTCGAGAAAGCCAAGGAGAAGGTTGAAGAACAGAAAGGTTTGATACCTTCCAAATAATAACTAAAATATGGAAGACCTGGAGTGGAGGAGACTAGGCTCCTCCCCTCTGAGCGGGTCGTTGAGAACCTGGAGGAAGTCGCAGCTGGCGGTGACAAGAAAGATAGGATGTTCTTGATTAGAGCCTCTCTCACAGACCGAGAGAAAAAGGAACTGATAGTACTTTTACGGAATAACTTGGAAATTTTTACGTGGGAAACCTACGAGCTTCCTGGGATTGATCCCAGTGTGGTTTGTCATCGGATGCACGTTGACCTGACTTTCAAGCTGATTGCACAAAAAGCACGGCGAACTGCACCCGAGAAGGCCAAGGCCGTGGAGAAGGAAGTGCAAAAGCTACTAGATATAGGATCCATACGGGAATTTCAATTCCCCAAGTGGCTGTCCAACCCAGTAGTGGTCCCGAAAATGATACCTACCATTGGAAAAACTCGCCTTCGTGTAATAGACTGGGTCCCGAGAAAGACTCTCTTAGACGCCGAACAACGATACCTACCATTGGAAAAGCTCGCATTTGCGCTAGTGGTAGCCTCGATAAATTTAAACATTACTTCGAAGCCCACTCCATCATTATAATTACATCCCACCCTCTCAGAGCAGTATTGAGAAATGCGGATCTGTCCGGTAGACTTTCAAAGTGGTCAGTCGAGCTCGGGCGATTTGACATCCAGTTTCAGCCAAAGAATGCCATCAAGGGACAGGTCCTCGCTGACTTCATCGCAGAATTTATAGGACAACATCCTCGTGATTAACCTCAAACTATTCATCAACAGGAAGTTCCCTCGGAGGCATCTGGAGACTATTCGTTGACGGTGCCTCCAATTCCAAGAGGGCGGGAGTAGGCATCGTGCTGATTACCCCTGAAGATGCAATCCTCGAGCAAGGAATCAGGCTTGGGTTTGAATCCTCCAACAATGAAGTAGAATATAAGGCACTAATATCAGGCCTATAGAAGGCACACGCGTTGGGAGCAAAGCAGCTCCAAGTGTTCGGCAACTCACAGTTGGTCTCCAACCAGATAAGTGGTGATTTCAACGCTAAGGATGAGAGGATGGCAGCCTACCTCGCCACAGCCAAAAAATCAATGGCCAACTTTGAACAAGTCAGTGTCCAATAATTTCTCAGAGGATAGAACAACCATGTTGACGCCCTAGCAGCCTTAAGCTCAACAATAAATTCTGACTTGAAAAGAACAATTCTGATTGACTTCCTCGCCTAACCAATAATCAACCAGATCGACGAACTGTCAAACATGGGACATGTTCTCTAGATTGAGACAACTCCTAGTTGGATTGACCCGCTAAGGGATTATTTAAAGGATGGTGTGCTACGAGACGATAAAAGACCGCTCATCAGATAAAATTCAAAGCTGCTCGCTTTCACTTATCTTCTGAAGGCAAATTGTACAAGAGATATTTCACCGGTCCTTACCTATAATGCGTTCACCCGAAGGACGTCGAGTAAGTTCTTCACGAAATCCATGAGGCAATCTACGAGAGTCACATTGGGGTCAGGTCGCTAGCTTTTCGAGCAATGAAAGAAGGCTGTTGGTGGCCGTACATGCAGAAAGACGCTGGAGTTTATGCTCGCAAATGCGAAAAATGCCAACTCCACGCTCCAATGGTTCACCGGCCAGCTAACGACCTAAAGTAACTTACCAGCCCATGGCCTTTCGCCCAATGGGGAATGGACATCACAGGCCCTCTTCCTATTATAGTCGGTAATCACAAGTATCTGTTAGTCACAACAAACTACTTCACCAAATGGATAGAGGTAGAGCCGCTGGCAAACATTAGAGACGCAAACATGATAAGATTTATATGGAGGAACATTATCACTCGTTTTGGGATCCTCAATACCATCATCACTGATAACAAAACCCAATTTAAAAGTGACCTCTTTCAGGGTTTCTGTAGCGACTACGGGATCAGGCACTATTTCAGTTCTGTGGCATACCCTCAGAGCAACGGACAAGTCGAAGCTTCTAAAAAAATAGTAATCGATGGATTGAAGAAGCACTTGAAGCGAGACAAATGGGCATGGGTAAATGAACTACCCCACATCCTATGGGCTTATCGCACTACCCCACGATGAGCAACTAGGGAAACCCCGTTCGCACTAATATATGGTATGGAGGCAATCATTACCTTGGAAGCTGGCCTCCCTACTATGAAGTCCACCCTGGTTGACTAAGGCCAGAACGATTCAGCATTGCTCACTGAACTTGACCTAGCTGAAGAACGAAGAGAGTTGGCTTTAGTGAAACTAGCAAGTTATCAACAATAACTAGCAAGGCACTACAATAAGAAGGTCAATCTAAGAGCATTCCAAGTTGGGGACTATGTCCTAAGGAAAGTTCTTGGCAGCGCTGTAAAACCATCAGATGGCAAGGTAGGGGCAAACTGGGAGGGACCATTCAAGGTGATAAGAGACGACCTACAAGGAGCCTATCACTTAGAAATGCTGGAGGGCAGGGAGATACCTCGAGCTTGGAATGCAACCAACTTAAAGAAATTCTACTTCTAGGTTTTCTCCTTTAATTTTTTACTTCAATGTTAAAATTTCGAATTCATTTCTGATTAATAAAAAAGTGGTTGGCAGTGGCATTCTATGAAATATTGAAATACATTATAATTCATGCACCTTTTCCAAGTTACAGGCTCCCCCCTCAACGCAATAAACTAAGATCACGAGATACGTATTAAAGTAGGGTCAGTATATAATAACCCTCCTCGGGCCTTCGTCATCAAATACGAATGACCTCCTAGAGTTGTCCCTGGCAATATATGAAGCCCTATAGGGGACCCTTAGGCAACATGACCAACTCAGGTTGGTCACCAACATTGTTTAGCTAAAAAATCATGCTTGGATGAAACATCCAATTCCAGGTGTATCCTCGCCATTGCCACACTTAGGCCTAAGGAAGTGTGACGACACAACCTAAAAGGTAAAGTAAGGTAGAATGGTATAATGAAAGCATAATGGACTGGGGAGATACTCACTCAATAAACCGACTCTGCCTACATCAAGTCTAGTCGGCTAAAAAAGCCCAAGATATTTGAACAAGGAATCAATGAAGTAAAAAATACACAACACATGCTTAGTCGAAAAATTATCCAAAATATAACTATTTTATTACATCATTACATATAAAAAGAGTTACATATGTTGAATAAAGTAAATCCTAATGAGGAATAGGTCGCTGCGCAAGAAAGTCAGACACTTGCACTCTTCGACCATCATCTGGGCGCGGAGCTAATTCCTCCTCGACTTCATCTGAATCTTGTTCCACGAACTGCCTTGGGATGCAATCTATAGGGACCTAACCATCATCCCTCCTAAATGGGTTCGACGTCAAAGTTGAGGGGGAAATATCATGACGATACTAGAGGATCGAGTTTCAAGGACCTACAACTCCCTAAGAGCACTCAACAATCCTCTAATGAAAGATAGCTCCTCGACCTCCCTCAACTTCGTCGGAGCACCGGTCCAACCCTGATCATAACCATCAGCCCACACCGGTTGAGGACCTTTCTTAAAAAGGTGCCTCAGCGAGGTAACATCTTTTTAAAGACCGACAGCTATCACATACGCCCTACGAACATCACCCAAAATCTCGACAATCTCCCTAGCTGAGCCAGTGTCATTAGTATCAGCTCGCAGACCAACCGATGAAGAAGAACCACACAGAACTTGAGGGGCAATGCTCAATGCATTCTCCCTAAGTCGCGAGACTTCTCTCCTTTAAATATCATTATCTTGTTGAAGTACCTCTCCAACTTGATTAACTTCGGAGGCATCCAGAAGCTTGGCCTTTAGAGCATCCACTTCTTTTTGAACAAAAGCACCAAACTCCCCTATCTCTTAGAGACCGTCCTTCAGCTTGGAAACAAGATTCGACTGATCCTTATACTCTTAGTTCCTCGACCTAAGTGACTTGAAAATTCTTACAAAAGCATGACGAACTCGATTACTCACATCAAGACCAAGAGTTTGTCCTAGTTGAGAGGAAGAAGAAATATATTCCTCAACATCAATGAGATACAAACCATATAAGCAGTAAAGAACAAATGAATCAGTACGTGGAAGGGAGCAGAATTTCATTTCATTAAAACAAAGTTCGAGTATATCAGCGAAAAGAAAGAACAACTGAAATACAAAAAAAAAGAAAAACAAAAAGCTCCCTAAGGAAGACTAGCTGGCCACCTCAGTCTGCTCTGAGGACGCTGGTTTCTGCCCCTTATCTGTAGCAGTCCCAGGTGCAGGCGGAGTAGTCACCATCACCTGATCAAGGGGAGCATCAGCAAAAGTGGTTTGAATAACTGGAGCACCATCACTGGAAGTAGGAGGGGGCATCTCTTCCACAACAGGCTTGGGGCCAGGGTCATGCTCGTCAAAGAGAGGATAATCAATATCCACCTCGGTAGCGAGCAAGGCTTTATCCCAACCATTCTTAAAGTTAAGACGACCAATTTAGCCAATCTTAGTATCAGCATCCTCATACGCTGCGAACCATCCGACGTTGTACGAACTCTCCTTAAGGATGATAGCTTCAGATTCTACCTTTTTCACCTTCTCAGCAAGAACATTGTTCTCTTCAACCACCGCTAGTTTTCTCATATATATCAACTCGTAATACTGCCTCAGCTCCTCGATCTCCTTGGACTTCGTCTCCTTCGCCTGGTTAGCTTTGTGCAGGGCAAGGTCGAAAGCCTTCTGAGCGATAGTGGACGCCTTCAAACTCGCCTCTAGCTCGGCATTCTTCCTCACCAACTCATTATCACTGTGATAGAGGATAGTGAATTCAGATACGAACTGCAGAAAGAAAAAAAAACATTAACAAAGGGACATTAAAAGAAGAGCTGCAAAAATAGAGAAGAAAAAGAAAGACTTACCAAGGCTAGCCCCTGACTTGCCTTCAGGACTAATTGGTCAGTCCCCATCGACCTCTGATGACCAGCTGGTAAAACTGCTCTCTTGATCACCACCGGAGCCAATTAGGGGGAGAGGGCAATAGAAGCCCCCTCATCCGAGGCTGATACGGGAACAAAAGACTGCCCTGCCTTGGTCCTCACTTCTTATCTTCTTCTCTCTCATTCTTCTTCTTTTTTCTTTCTATCTATCTTTTTCACAAATGCATTCTCTTTCTTCTTCCTCTCCTGCTCGTGAGCAGCAGTCTGAGAGCCAGTGGCAGTATCCCCACTCCCAGATTTCTGCTTCATCAACCTACAAGAAAGCAACACATTATCTTCATCATCATCCCGAATAAAGTTTTTCCTGGGGGGAGACACGTCCTCCTCGCTCGAGCTTTTCTGAGTCCTCTGAACCCTCAGAACCCTCCTACGAATTGGAAGATTCCTCGTCGCTTAAACTCTTCTCGCTATAACCACCCTCAGCTCCACCCCTGTCAGCTTCCTCACTCTCTTCACCAAAACTTCTTTCCTCCTCGTCCAATTGAATGGGGTCAGCAATAACCTCGTCTGTGATATCTAGCCGAGTAATACTATCCACAGGTCGAGCAATAAAGCTGGACCCAATGTTCTTGTACTCCAAAAGGAATGCGACTGATCGCGGATGTTCACTGTCAACCAAGTATTCTCTGATCTTCCAAGCCTTAACCAACTCAGCAGCTTGGATCTCAAGAAGAGCAGGCTCTGCGTTCTTTCTATTCGCTAAAAAAATGAAGAGGGAAATATAAGAAAGACAGTACAATAACATAAAATCCACAAGAAGAACAAGGGTTATGCTCACCTATATATTCCTCCCCATAAAAGGGAATCTCAGGTCCCTTGTACCTCGCCCCTTCAGTTTGGGAAGGGAACTACTAGTTTCTGGCAATAAACCCCTCGTGCCAGTAGTCCTTGTGGGAATCAGGTAGATTTACTACCGATACCCTGTTAGGCCTCCTAGCTTTAAGATAAAGGAGATCAAAGCTTGTTCGGGAAAAATAATACCAATAGCAAATTTCAGTAAGACCTAGATTGGTGCCATAGAGCTAATTAATTCTATGAACACTATTGACAATTTTCCAAACATTTGGCGAGCACTGTGCAGGAACTATATAGAAGTAACTAAAAAATGCAAAAACAAGCGATTTGGGGGAAAAGTAAGACCCCCCGGGACAACAGAAAAACATGTATCTAGTGACCGTCCTCAATGTCCTTGACATTACGAGAAACAGGGGCACATTCAATGTCTACCCAGTTTGGAATATTGTAGAACTTCCTAAACTCAGTTATCGACCTATAACTTATTTTTTCCATCCAAAAGAGAAACCATAATATCGATATTGAAGAAATTCCAACAAAAAATAAAGGAGAATGAGTTTGAATAACTTACGAAGTGAGAATTAACTTGAGACGATGCAAAGCCACAAGCAGAAAAGATGAGAAGATAAGGAAGAAGCTCGAAGGCGAAAGATAAAACCTGGAAGTGAGAAAGCACAGTAAGAAGTTGGAGAAATCTTGAGAATGCAAAGAAGTTTGAAGGGACATCAGGAAATGGCTTCTCCAAACTAGTTTAAACCCTCTCAATCATGACGCACAGGAAACGAAGCAAATGTGCCGCCTGAATCTACTCAAGAGAGATGCTTTAATCCCAAAGTGCTATGCGATTCACAAAAATGCCATTAAGGCTATTGAGTAAAATTATTGAGCCCAAATTGTGCCCAAGAATTTTAGGGGCAATTGTGGGTTCCTCGATTAACCATTTCGGCCCAGATGAGTAGCCCGATTAAGTCCGACCCAAAGTCTAAAGGCCTCGTGCATAACTAATTCAGTCATGACCCATTCAACCCCTAAAATCTCTCAAGAGATATTCTAGGAGTTATGGGCTAACGTGGAGGAGTCCAACACCCCCACTCTCCGAGAAATGACATGTATATATTAAACCCTCAGCCATAGGCAAAGGGCACGATTTTGTAAACACTCCCTCGGAGTAAAGATAAATAAGAAACAAAAAGCACCATCATGGACGTATGCCATTTTGTTGAACCACGTATATCTTGTGTTGTGTGTGATTGCAGTTATTTTGTGTTCTTAATTTCTTCTGGTGATTGCATTTTCTTATCATTTGTGTTGAGATTAATTGTCACCACAGTAGTAGTAGTAGTAGTAATAATAATAATAATAATAATAATAATAATAATAATAATAATAATAATAATAATAATAATAATAATAATAATAATAATAATGATGATGATAATAATAATAATAATAATAATAATAATAATAATAATAATAATAATAATAATAATAATAATAATAATAATAATAATAATAATAATAATAATATAATGTCTTTATATCCAAGATCCGTGGACTTGGTACCATATCTTATAAGACACTATCACTTTATTTGTAACTCTAGGAAATTCACCCACTCGTGCTACTTTATTTCTTAAACAAGGAATCACAAGATTTATTTTTAGTAAAAATAAGATCTTTCTTACTAATAATATTACCATGGCACGATAGGTAGATACATTTTGAGAATTCAAATACTTATCTCTTATATTTATTAAAAAGAGTACTTCTAGGCCGATACATAATTTTTACACCTTTTGTGTGACACAGTGAGTTATCGTATCTATTGGTTGGTCTGTGTCTTGAATGAGAATCCTTGACACCTAACGCTTTTATTTTGAAAATAAGTTGATAAAAACTTGATTTTATGCATAGAAATGATTTTTTTTATACATATGTTTTAGGTGTCGAAACTCAATAGTTTAGGGGGTAATTGTCAAATTTTTTGGATTAGGGGGATATCTGTAAAATTGCTATAGTTCAGGGGATTCGATATAATTTACCCTAAAAAAATATGTAGGAATAACGTGTTAACCTAGAATTACTCTATTAAAAGATATATTAGATAGTCTTCAATTTTTTTTTAATAAATATAAAAGACATACATCGTGTTCCTAAAAATGTGTCCCCAACTTATGCTATGCCAATGTAGAAGTACTTTTTTCTTTGGGTCATTTGGTATTTTGCGTTCACTCATTCGTTCGATTTACATTCTAGTACCCAATTTTTTTCATTTTATTTTTATCAACATATTAATCACAATGCATGTCGCATATCATTTATTTATGGATTTTATTACTTAACCCCCACTTCTCAATGTCTTATTTAATTTGACCTTCACTTTCTTAATCTATTTGATATAACCCTCCAATTTTTTACATCGTTATAATTTTGTTAAAAAAGTCCTCATTTCCCAAATAGACAAGACTCCCAAATTAGATATTTGACCTAAATATCTTTACATTTAACATTTAAAAAAGTACCTCCACCTTACTTCTTCTTCTCAGCCAAGCCCAAACCCTAAATTTTTATAGTTTTATATCAATCCAATGACCCTCTCTATTTTTTTCAAACAAAACCACCTTGCCTTACCATTTTCTCTCTCACCTCACCAACCACTTTCAACACCACTATCAGCGGCCTAACTGCCATTGAATCTCTCTCTAATCATTTTCTCTCACTAATCTAGAGGTTCATCCGACATAGATTTAAAGATCATCCTAATTTAAACGGTCACTTAATAGGCACTAACACCTCGCATGGGAGTAATGTAACTCGTAGCAGCTGACCACGTAGTCACAAGACTTCCGATTTGAGAATATAATAATAATTGTAACTCGTATATGCAATTTGTCAGCTTGAATAAGATTTTTTTGAAAGTACTTAGTTACTAATATCATCTCCTTTTTGTATCATATTTTTTTGCAGGATAACATTTTATCGTTAATTTTTATCCATGTGGAACACACGAAGAAGTCAATGGTTTACAACAAGAGGATTATTTATTTAATGTCCTTAATATTCAGGATTCTATTTTTGTGTGTTATGACAGTGCGACTTTTGTAGTTTTATTGTTAACTTTTATGATCGTGCGGACTTTTGTAATTTTATTGTTATATTTTATGGCCGTGAGGGCTTTACATTACGCAAGCTTTATATTAGCAGGTTGTAGAATATCCTGAAAATAGAGGAAACTCTGTCCAATTTTTTTTTTGTCTGTGAACTATGAAGACTTGTAATATTTTAAAGTTTGTATGTACATTAGTTTATAAAAAACGTACGAGATTCGCAATTTGTGAATTTTTTTATTTCCAAATATTTTTTTTTTTGATCCAAAAATTTGGCACAGTTCAAAAACGTGTCAAAAGTGTATCAAATTTTGGCACGATTTTGAATTGTGTCAAAAGTATACCACAATATACTCAATTTGGCACACTTATAAACTGTGCTAAAAGTGTGCCAGAAATATCAAATTTTGGCACGATTTAAAAGTGTGTCAGAAGTGTTCCAGTTTGGCCAAATCGGACACACTTTTCCAGGAAAAAATGGTCATTTTGGAACATCTGATTCCAGCACAGTTCAAAATCGTGCCAGATTTGATCTAGCACAGTTTTAAACCGAACCAGATTACTGTTTTTGGTGTAGTGTTTACAAAGTTTTTAGATCTACTTTAGATATATCTATACGTACATATATGTTTATAAATGAAAAATTGTGATGTTTGGGAGAAATATGCGATTGTGTTCGTGACATAAAATAATGGTAGTAAGGTATAGAAAACAAATGTTGGGTTTTTGCGAACTCATTTGGTGATATGAGCTTCAGCTTTGATTTTGATATTCACATATTTCAATTTTATGCTGGTGAGATGGCGGTGGTAGTGTTGATAAGAGGTGAGGGACAACAAATATAAGAGATGATTATGGAGGAGACGAAAGTTTTAAGAGTTATAAGAAATTATGGTTTTCGTTCGGGGACGAAGATAAAGTGAGATGCAGGTATTTTTTTAAAGTTAAATGTAAGGGTACTTCGACCAAAAATCTTGTTTAAGGGTTAAGTCTAATTTTAAAATAATGATTTCTTAACAGAATTGCAATAGTGTTAAAAGTTTGGGATGTTATGTCAAAGAAATTAAGAAAAGGGGAGACTAAGTCCAGTAAAACATTAATAAGTTGAGGTTAAGTAATAATAATCCTTTATTTATTTATTCTTCATAAAGAAGGAGATTTATATTAAACTAAAATATGTTCATCCCCTTCACCATTTTATATGACATTAGAAATTACAAAAACATCATCCAAAAACTCATAATCTTCACCACTTTTAGCTTTGACACAGTATCCCCAAGAAAAAATAATATGTTCACATGTTACTACTATAATTAATAGTAGCATACAATCCGTGCAATAAACAAATATAATAATAATGATGATAAAAATTAGTATATATCATAAATTCAATATCTTATCTTAAAGTCATTATAAAAGGTTAATTTTATTATAAATAAAATTTGTCTATTATTAATTTATAAAACTCCGCCTGTGTCGTGCTTAACTTCTTATTTTTTTTGACACTGCCGGTCCCAAGCCCGGAAAAAGGAGGAGGGTTGCGTTAGGTAGCTGACAGCCAGCGTAAAACTTTGTCAGATCCTTATGAACATGAATCCTATGAATATACGTGCTAATGCTAGGGCATTCCCCTTAAGCGATGCGTTGCGCCTGCCACCGGGTGTCTCGAAAAATAGGCAAGGGGCGTCGCATCGGCGCCCGGATGCGACGATAAATACGCAAGGGTTCCTGCAACAAGCTGGACGTGTGCGGGTAAAGAAGCTAGTCCAGGATACTAGACTTAGGTTAGCGACTTGGAACATAGGGACTATGACAGGAAAAGGGATGGAGTTAGTAGATACCATGATAAGAAGAAAAGTTCACATAGCTTGTTTACAAGAAACTAAATGGGTCGGTGAGAAAGCTAGAGAAATAGAAAATACAGGATTTAAATTATATTATACAGGAAAACATAGAAATAAGAACGGAGTTGGAATAATAGTAGATAAAAACTTTAAGGACGATATCGTAACCGTTATCAGGAAAGGTGATAGACTTATACTTGTAAAATTGGTATTAGGTGAAAACATAATTAATATTGTTAGTGCTTATGCACCTCAAGTAGGATTAGATGAGCACACTAAAGTACAATTTTGGGAACAAATGGATGAACTAATTCAAGAAATACCCCTAGGTGAGAAAATCTATATAGGTGGAGATTTTAATGGCCATGTAGGAGAAGATCGTGTAGGATATGAGATAGTGCATGGCGGACATGGTTTTGGAGATAGGAACGACGAGGGAGAGTCTATCTTAGATTTTGCGATGGCTTATGATTTTATACTAGTAAATACATGTTTTAAAAAGAGGCTTGAACACTTAATAACTTATAAAAGTGGAACACATAAGAGCCAAATAGATTTTTTCATTAATAGGAAAGGAGACCGATTAACGTGTAAAGATTGTAAGGTTATCCCGGGAGAGAGCTTAACCTCACAACATAGGATAATGGTGTTGGATATAAATATTAAAAATCAATCACGAATGCGAAAAGTGAAGATTAACCCACGAACTAGGTGGTGGAATTTAAAAGGAGAGAAATTAGAACTATTTAAAGATAAAGTATTAAATGAAGCAACATGGAATTGTGAAGAAGAAACTAACATAATGTGGAATAAGATGGCCACATGCATTAGGAAAATATCAAAAGAAATTCTTGGAGAATCAAAAGGCAAAGGGCCACAGTCTAAAGAAACTTAGTGGTGGAATGAAGAAGTACAGAATATAGTAAAAATTAAAAGGGAGTGCTTTAAAACATGGCAAACAAATAGAAATGAAGAGAATTTTGAGAAATATAAATGGGCTAAAAAGGAAGTTAAGAAAGTGGTAAGAGATGCTAAGTTAAAAGCGTATGATGATCTTTATACAAAATTAGGAACACAAGAAGGGGAAAAAAGTATTTATAAGCTTGCTAAACTTAGGGATAGGAAAACAAAAGATTTCAATAACGTTAAGTGCATCAAAAGTGATGATTCGAGAGTCCTAGTCAAAGATGATGAAATTATGGAAAGATGGAAAAACTACTTTGAGAGGTTATTAAATGGAGATAATGGGAGTAGATTAGATATAGAGGAACTTAGGGAGACTCGAGAAGATATATTTTTTCGTAGAATTAGGACAACAGAGGTCAGGATTGCTCTAAAAAAGATGAAAACAGGGAAGGCTTTAGGACTAGATGGTATCCCTATTGAGGTTTGGAAGTGCTTAGGGGAGGATGGAGTATCATGGCTTACCAAATTATTTAATAGAATTTTAATGACTAATAGGATGCCCGATGAATGGAGAAAAAGTATTTTAGTACATATTTATAAAAATAAAGGGGACATACAAAGTTGTTCAAATTATCGTGGTATTAAGTTAATGAGTCATACAATGAAACTTTGGGAGAGAGTGATTGAATATAGATTGAGATTGAAGACAACAGTATCTGAGAATCAATTTGGGTTTATGCCTGGGAGGTCAACAATGGAAGCAATCTATTTATTGAGGAGATTAATGGAGAGGTATAGAGAGAAAAATAAGGATCTTCATATGATTTTTATAGATTTGGAGAAGGCGTATGATAGGATACACAGATATATAATATGGTGGGTTCTACATAAAAGAGGAGTGACTCGCAGATATATTGACGTGATCAAGGCTATGTATGATGGTGCGATGACTACAGTAAGAACATCAGCTGGAGAAAGTAGTGAATTTTCAATTACGGTAGGGCTACACCAAGGTTCAGCATTAAGTCCTTATCTCTTTGCTCTTGTTATGGATGAGTTGACTGGACAAATACAAGATGAGGTGCCATGGTGTATGCTATTTGCAGATGATATTGTTTTAGTCGATGAGACTAAGATGGGGATAAACGCTAGGTTGGAATTGTGGAGAGAAACTTTAGAAACAAGAGGATTTAAAATAAGCAGAACTAAAACAGAATATGTGGAGTGTAATTTTAGTAGTAATAGGAGGACAAATGGAGATGTGGTGAAATTGGAGGGTCAAGAAATACCTAGAAATGATCATTTTCGTTATTTAGGATCGATTATACAAAAAGATGGAGATATTAGTGATGATGTTACGCATAGGATTAGAGCAGGCGGGGTTAAGTGGAGAAGTGCGACCGGCGTTCTGTGTGATAGGCGTATACCTTTGAAGTTAAAAGGAAAATTTTATAAGACGGCCATTAGACCCGCCATGTTATATGGGACAGAGTGTTGGGCAACCAAGAAACAAAATGTGCAGAAAATGAGTGTGGCGGAGATGCGAATGCTAAGATGGATTTGTGGTAAAACTCGAAAGGATAAAATTAAAAATGAACAAATTCGTAAAACGGTGAAAGTAGCTCCTATAGAAGATAAATTGAGAGAAAATCGACTTCGATGGTTTGGACACGTCAAGCGTAGACCAATGGATGCTCCTGTAAGGAAGAGTGATTTAGTTAGTATTGATGGTAACCCAAGGGGTAGAGGTAGGCCTAAATTAACTTGGTGGGATATTATAAAAAAGGACATGATATCATGTGGTGTAACCGAAGATATTGCACTGGACAGAATGGAATGGAAAGATAGGATTCATGTAGCGGACCCCAAATAATTGGGAAAAGGCTTTGTTGAGTTGAGTTGAGTATTAATTTATAATGTTTTTATTATATAAAAATTATTTTTCATAAATAAAAACTTCAAAACAACTGTACGTATTTTATATAAAAAAAGTATACAAATTTTTATTTGTTTTTAGTTTAAATAATTGTATATCATTTATAGATACAAACTTAAAGTTTTTTCTTTAAATAAAACGATAAAAAATGTTTTTATAAACAAAAACCTTTTTTATTTATATTAAAAACAATTTTGAAACTTTGAAATTTTTTTATTTAACTTAAAAACTATTTTTTATAAATAAAAACTTCAAAAAAACTCTACATATTTTATATAAAAAAAATTATACATATTTTTATTTATTTTTAGTTTAAATTTTTTTATGTCATTTGTAAATAAAAACTTAAATCCAAGTATACGATTAGTCATCCATTAAGCCTGAGCTTGTTTGTCTGTGTAAGTTTTTTTTGTTTTGTTTATATTAGGGTATTCACTAGCGACTTAGTGATTAATCCATTCGCTGATTTGTAGATACTTCGATGACTAACTCAAAAATTTAAGGGTACTCCATGCCTAATGCAAAAATCGAACCTCCGACCCTTAATTAAAAAGGAAAGAATCTCTTTAGCTCTACCACACCCCTCTGTGTCAGTTGATTGTAGTGTTGGAGGTAAATGAGGATTGACACCTGTGGCAAGAGAGAATGGCATGACACTTTGGTTTTTTGTTTAAAACATTTGTTCATGATTGAAAGCAAGACGGTGAGAGAAAGGACAAAGCAACAGAACATGGCTGTTGCTTTCAATCCTTTGACACGATACCCCTATACCTATACTATTAAAACTTCAAAACCTCACTCACTCTCTTTATCTCGTCACCAGCCGGACACAAGGGACCAGACCACAACAACTAGCAAATTTGTCTGCCTTTCGTTTTTCACTTTTTAAGAAATCTTTATTTCACATTAATATCGTCACCTAAAATTGACTTTTGAAAAATTAAACTTTTAAAATAAATAATGAAAATATACAATTTAAGATACTGTTCAAAATAAGTTTTATTAATATTATATTTCATTGCAACTCATATTGTTAAAACACAACTCTTGATACACACGCGCGCATACTAGCGAATGCTCGTGCTTAAAGTTACTATTGAAATTTTGAAAAACAGTACATTCTTAGAGCATCTTTAGTGGTGTAAGGTAAGGAAAGACAGTTTACATAAAGAAAAAATAGATATGCCTTTCATTCAAGTCAACAACTCACAATGGGGAAAAAGGTATAAAAGTGCAAATCACTTCCTACGGACTTATATTGTTCGTAGGAATGAAGTTTTCTTTTCTTACGAACAACATTTGTTCGTAGGAATTGTTACGGACAAATGTTGTTCGTAAGAACCCAAATATATAATAAATATCAATATTTGTATTTCCTACGAACTTCATTTGTTCGTAGGAATTCCAACAAGCAAATGAAGTTCGTAGGAATCTTTACAAATTCTCTACCCAATTTGTATCTTTGGAGCACGGCTACAAATTGAGGAAGAGAATTTGTTCAATTATTCCCACCATTGCAGACAAGTCAATTTGTAAACTTGCAAATTCTCATGGCATTTAGTCACACCATTGTACATGCTCTTAGTGCATTTGTGGTGAAACGGAATCTCCGACCAAAATTTATGTGTTAATAAATTATCCAATCTTGTTTTTGAAATAAATTTAAACGTAGTTGTTTTACAAAACTCAAGAAAAAGGTAATTGGTTATAGAGCTGAATTTCTAACTTATAAATACAGCACATACCCGACAGTTGTAGTAATTTAGTATAATTAGTCACGTACTATGTGTATAAAACTTTTGAATTATAGTGCTAACTAATTTTATAATTATAAGACTATTCCCATCCAGCCAAAACACTATACATAAATTTTCACATTTCATCTAAGATACAAATTACATTCAAGAATTTAACAAATAAGAAGCTAATGATTGTTGCGAACAAGGGGCGGATGGACATAGCGCCCAAGGGGGGAGGCAGCCTCGGTTCAATTTTTTTTAAAAAAAATATAGTTTTTTTTTATAAAACTTCAAACTAAAAGGTATACCTCTAATTATTTACAAAATCGAGAGTATAAAAAATATTGTAAATAATTGAAATAATAAACATAAAAACAAGGTCTGCTATCTCTTTGTAGTTGTAGTTGTTTGGGCATTATAACGCTATAATATGTAGTTGTAGTTGTTTGGACATTAAAATAATAAACATAAAAACAAGGTCTTCTATAATTTGTAAGTTGTAGTTGTTTGGGCATTATAAAACTATAATTTGTATAAAACTTGAAATAATCTAAAAAAAATCGTCTCGGGGGTTCCCGCTCCCGAACCCTTGGCACCACTCGAAACTTTCGCCCCGGTTGAACAAAATTCCTAAATCCGCCACTGGCTGCTAATATAAAGATGGAAAAACAAACCCAACATAATAAGATTTGTTATAATACATAAGTTACTTGTAAAATTTAAATTACAATGGTTCAATTTCTAAAAAAAAAAATTAAAACCAACAACACTAATTCAATCCTTAGCGTCCTGTCAACTGAAATGAATTATAAATGTTGCAAAAGGTAAAAACAGTAATCACTTAATACAAAATAACCTTGTATGTCAAAATGATTATTTTGTACAATATTTTTACCAAAAAATTCACCACTAGAAAGATTTTTCATACCGATCCTTAATAAAGATGGGTTTAGAAAAGTTTGAACATTTTTCTATAAGTGCCTCGAGGGAGTTGTTGGAATTTTATAATGGAAAGAACGAAATGTATTAATTAATTTCTGCAAGGTACGTTCTTGGAACGCTTTCTTTTAGGCAATATTTCTCCCAATCCGGTTGAGACAGAACCACGAGTACACAATGGGTTTTATAGAATCTGCCTTCAGGATACAATGCAGTGTATGAATAGTTTGTTTGATTCAAACTATGTACTGTTTGATCAAATCGAGAACACTTTAAATTTGTAACTTGATAATGCCAAGAGGTAGAGGACTAAGAGAGAAGAAATTAGTAATTTTTGGTGTCCCAAACAGAGGCCTGTAACTCTTTTTATAGCCATTTCTGTGACTGTTCTTCAACAGTCACAACTCTTCATGTAGTTACTCAGCAGCCGTTGGATCGTGCCTATTTGGAACAACTTCGATCTAACGGTTCAGATTCGGCGTCCCATCGTAAGCGAATGGACATCCCCTACCCGAAACGCTACGAGTTCATCTAACGGTTCAGATCAAGTCATTTCGGATTTTAAACCATTTGATCGGATCGTTTAATCACAACCCTTGATCTGTTTTACCTCGTCAAAACTTTAGGCTCCCACGTTCCAAGAGGATCGTTTAATCACAACCGTTGATCTATTTTACCTCATCAAAACTTTAGGCTCCCACGCTCCAAGCGAAGTGCGCGTCAAAGCGCGCAATGGTCGCCCAATTGCACTTACGCGCGCCGCGTGTCGCGATTGGTGGTGCTTAAGTACCACCGCAATGCGTAAGATCATAGCCTCTTATTTGACTTGTCAACTAAGAATCTTAGTTGTCCTTTAGTTGATATACCACTACTTTTTATAATATTCTTCCAATGTGGGACAATATGGGATTTTGAGCACTCCTATATCTTTCACACCCATTTGCTCATGTTCCTACCTTCTAAAATAAAATCCAAACTATGTTTAAATTAAAACACCAATAATATAATAAAATATTAACAACTAAAAATAAAACATCAATAATATAATTAAAATATTATATTATATTGAAATTTATCCAACAGGAGTACCACGTGTAGAAGAAAAAAATATTTTCGAATCGTTCTTATATTATGGATTAATTTAAGAATTCTATGGATATTATGGATCCTTTGGGGGATTTTTTGGAGTTGGATTTTTTTTGTAAAATAAAATGTAATGGAATTGGATAATTTGACGCTTTCTCAACAAATATATGATTCAAATAAAAAACTAATGTATAATTTCAATATTCTCATATTCATAGTTTCAGTAGTCTCCAATTGTAATATATGTAAATATTCTTTATATAAACTCAAAGTTCATGTACCTCATCCCCTTGGCGACTATAACTTGAATTACACACCGATATTGCAAAAAAAAAAAAACAACGAAAAACTAAGGCACTGTTTGGTTATGGAAAACAAGCTTATTTTTCAGAAAAAAATTTCAAAATTTTTCTATGAAAATAAAAAAATTAGAATGCGATCAAGTTTCATATTTTTTCCAAAATAGAAAATTAAAAAAGAGTTTTCCAAATTTTTCAATATTCCAGAAAATTAAAAAAACCATTTTATCAAGTTTTTCACAATTTTCAAAAGTTTTGACCCTAAGTTTTCTATAACTTATATCTAGACCCTAAACCTTTTGGTAAATTACATTTTAATCTAGTAGTTTTCTATAAATTACATTTTGAATTTGAATTTTTGAGAATTATATTTTGGCCCTTTGAATTTCTCTAAATTAGATTTGGACCATGTGATTACGTAATAACCCTAAAATTTATGTAAATTACATTTCACATCCAAATTTCCAATGAAATGCATCTTGAAAATAATAATTTATTTCTACCAAATGAGCGCATTTCTAGTTATCTAAAATTTTCTACGGAAAATTAGAGATGGAGATGTAAATTAAAAATAAAAAATGAAAAATAAATTTTCACAACTAAATTGGGGCCTAACCCTTTCTCATCGGTCCCTCAAATCCAAACCTTATATCATATTATACTATAACTAATCACACACACCCAAATGGGTATAAACATTGCTTAAGCATTACATTGAAATTCATATAAATGGGTTCATGTAGCTAAAACTGAGTGTATGTGAGTATATAAAATCGAGTACAAACCAATAACACGGGAGTACCAAAAAAATAATGGAAAAAAAACAATAGAAAAAAGAAAGAAAGAAAAAATGTTGAACACAAAATTCCCCACTTATGATCACTCCTTACACTTAATTCCCCATTGGTTAATTTTCAGATCTACAATACAAAGAAAGAAGTTTACAAAAATAAAACCAAATCATAAGCCATCAAACATAAGCACAACAAAACCAAATTATAGCCATCATATAAACCTAACGAAACTAAAGCAAAAGTAAGGATATAGTCTAGTGATTATGAAACACAATCTAAATTTAAGTCCGCGAGATTACCACTGGATGATACTTAAAAGTAGGCTCATAATACTCACCCTCCAAACTTAATAGGCACACAATTTTCATATAAAAATTGTTTCCCTATAAAATATTGAATTATTAGACAAAAGACACTTAGAAAACATTTTAGTTAAGAGTGAAATTTAGCTAATCCGACAAAAGAATTTTATAAGATAAATCATTAAAAAGAAAACTTATGCAATAAGCTTATCAAAGGTACCAAAAAATTAATAAAATGGAAATTTATAAATCGAACAGCTGCACTATTAAAAGATTTTAAAGAAGTTTATGGTTGTTTGTCTATTCAAGTATTTCAAACCCAAGACACTTAAACGAAGCCCGATGCCAATCTTCTCAAAATCTACAATGGTAAAGCTAAAAAAATTCTTCATGTCACCGAGTCTCAATTGTGGTTTACTACTGGACACCCCAAACTACGAGTATATCACCATAACAAACCTAAATCAGTTAAAAATTAAGAAGATTTGATTTTTAAACAAGAATAAAAAATTAGACATAACGTGAGATCAAATTCAGTTTACAAATAAGTTTATTCATTATAAAGTCAATCATAACATCATAGAATTCAAGTCCTTCAGACCAATTTACTTACATGTGTGCCTTAAGCTCAACAAGGCCCTGTTATATCATATCCCATAGTAGAATTCAAGTCATTCAGACCAATTATATCCTCTTTGAATGGATGGTAGACCAATTAACATTGACCTTATAAATAATAGATCTATGTAAGAATTAATAATAGGATAAATAATATATAGTTCACATATTCTTAATATCAAAAATCACGGTGAGCATGAATATGAATGCGGTATATCAATTAGGTAATTAAAGAAAGAATAAACATCGTTGACACACAAAGCTAAAAATCATTAAACCATAGTTGCAACTTAATATAAGTGAAAGAAACCTCAAATGCTTGTAAAATCATGGTATAATACCACGAAGATATCTCCACTTATGCTTCGTGTATGTAAAAGAACCTTATTATGAAAAAGTAGACAAAAATAAAATACAAACAAAAAGCAAATTCGAAAGGTTTATGCAATCAACGTTGGGCTCATTACCCTCGTATGTTAAGTCAACCGATTTAATCTCCTTATTGAGCACTTAGACGTACCAATACATCTGGAGTCAATTCAATCCAATAACAGAATATGACCTGCAATTTTGAAGTGAAAACTTAGTCTACGATGTAAACCTAACACATTAAACATCTGGACATGAATTATCACAACCTGTTACTAAACTAAAATACCCAGATGCACAAATTGATACAATATGGATTGACAACATCGTAAAATAAATACTAAAATACAATCGCTTAAACATAATATAAGAATAAAATGATGCATAAACGTATGAGAAACATCTGCTCGAAAAATGTATAACATTGGGTTATAATAGTTCATACATATTTTGATTCCACTAAATATATTGTGTGTCCAGTGTGCTCGTGGCTCGTTCCCTTGATATGCTTGTACATCTTTATAAAGTTATATCATGCCTACGACACGCTTATGTATCACGCCTATATACCGCGTGTATTAGACACCGCATATATTGCTTATGACATGTTATTTTGTACTAGATGACAAAATAAATTAATAACCCAATAATAATGTAATAAAACATGTAGATGTTCCATGGGAGGTTGATGGTCTAACATCATGCGCATTGTACGCATCAAGCATGATACCATAAAGTAACCAACAATATACATAACAACAATCATAGACTGTGAAGTATAAAAAATCATAAAAAAAGGAAAATGATTACTAATTTGATTCCCATTAATTGAAATATAATGCGATCATTACCAATTTCACTTCACACTACTCCCCCAGTCCCACTAAAAAAGTACACAAAACAAATGTAAACTAACCATATTTGTTAAAAATACATGTAAATGCCAATAACTGAATAGTTAAATACAAATATGCATCACCAACAGGTTCAATATTATCTACATAAATAGCCAACACGTTTCACACTACATAGATGGGGAAGTACAATATAATCAAAACTATAACTTGAGAATCATGCTTGAAACATTCTAGACAACTCATATATAATTACATAAATACACAAAATATACAAAGAACAAATATATTTCACGGACTTGGGACTAATCTTAAAACCTCTAAGAAACCTACTAAATTTTTACTAAAAAATAAATATAAGAAACAAGAAAAACAGGTTAAAAAAAGTGAAATACAGAGGAGAGGTAAAGTTAAAGATTATTTATTGTTTGATGTAATGATAAAAACATGTTATTCAATGTAATGACTAAGGTAGTAATTGGACTTGTAATTTCCATACAGACACTGTTCAACACCCACTTCCATCCAACTATTAATCACACAAATTAAATATATAACGCAACCTATCGATCATTGCTACACCTTGGTCCACAAATCTTGAAGCCAAAAAACAAATAAAAATTTGTTTAGTATGATACACCTCAAGTTAATGCGAAAATAATGATATGGACCATTACATTTGTTGATGTAAAAAATCACCTTATTACGTGGACCACTCAGAAATGAACATGTGTTATCCAAAGTGGCATCAGACCTAGTCAGCAAGGAGTAATCCCCCGACGAAGTCCAGGAATGCCGATCAACATAATAAGAAGCCCGACCAACAGCAAGAACACTGACCAACTTGGTCAGTAAAGCGCCATCAGTTGTATACATTATGAACATTGTACATATGTAAATGCTTAATTTATAAAGGCATTCCATCCTTTGATATTCCAACTCTTGTACTCCCTCACGGGCTATAAATACTTTGTAATCCCTGAATCCACGGGAGAAGGACACAACTGAACAAAGGTAAGGCAATACAAAGTAGTGAACGTAGACTTTTCCCTTTAGCGGAACCATTTTACAAATATTTTGTGTCTCTCTTATTTACTTATTTATCCGTGATCATATAATTAGATATATTCTATTTTTTAACATCAACAAATTGACATCATTTGTGGGAACGTGTTTCTAAGCATTTTCACTCATCTATTTACCAAACATGACTGATATTCTTGAGTGAAGTATCAGGAATGATGGCATCTCATCTGTTCCTTCTGCTCCACCAACTCACAATCATTTGACAGGAATCCTGGCTAGTCTCGCTAGAGGATAAGAAGATATGCAAGATACCATGATGCAGTTATCATAAACCCTGCAAGCCAGGACACCTTCCTTATTTACTCGAGAAATATATCACCACTACCTCCAAGAAGCAGTAGACATAGCCAATGCAGGACAACTAGAGATACTTCTTATCTCGCAGGATCAAGTTATTCGCTCAGAACATCGAAGCCCTATGACGATCAGTCTTTTACTCCTTAAAGATTAAGTGCCTTAGAAAGGCTAAGTTGAGCATTTCCTTTTGATCGTTTGGGACCCAGGGGGAATAAAATGTTCTCAGAGCATTGCCGAGAAATACTTGATGACTAATCAATCAACACGAAGGATCAACCCAATCTAGATCAGATGCTCGATGAACTACTCAAACCGAGCAATATTTATAGGAGGAGAGTTCAGCACAAATAACTGGTCGGAATAAAAAAGCTGCAACACATAGACCTGACGCAGGTAATAATGCATGGAAGGGTTCTATCCAACGATTGGAAGATAGATGGGGAGAATGGTTAAGGCTAAGAGCCCTTTGCAGAGAAGCTTTATGAAGGGATATCCTTTCATGCAAGCTATTGTGGATTTTCCCACATCTTCAAAGTCTAAATCTCCTGTAGTCACTCTCAAATATGATGGTAAAACTGATCTCATCCTTCATATAGAGCAGTATAAGGCATCAGCTGACATCTATGCCGTCTCCGACGAAATAAGATGCAGCGCATTCTCAGGGACAATTACAAGACCTGCTCAGATCTGGTATAAAAGTCTTCCTCAAGCTCAAATTTCTAGTTTTTATTAGCTTGCCGAGCTATTTACTGGTAACTTCTACTTTGGAGCTAAACCAGTGAAACGAGTTACTCATTTGCTCAATGTAAGACAAAAGGTGGGAGAAAGTACCAAAGATTACATCACTCGATTCAATAATAAAAAATAAGAGGTTGTTGATTATGAGGAAAAGACAGCCGTTACAGCCCTTATAAGTGGGTTTCTCCCCGAGAAACTCTACTACACGCTTGCTAAAGATCCTCCAAAGACGATGACATATTTAATGGCAAAAGCAACCAAGATCATGAATGCCGAGGAGGCAATGGCAGCTAAGCGAAGATCGGAGGAAAAATGGAAGGTAAAGCTGACAAAAAGGAGCACAAATATTCCAAGGAGCACAGGGAATCAAAGAAAAAAAGATTATTGATCGGCTCAAGAAGTTCAATAATTACACTTCATTGACAATGGGCAACCATAATATTTTGGAGGAAATCAAGCATAACAAGGATGTACATTGGCCAAAGAAGCTAAGGAGTTCCCCCACCAAGAGGGATAGATCCATATATTATGAATTTCATAGAGACCATGGCCATACAACAGATCGTTGCATTTCCCTTCAAAACGAAATTAAAACTACCATCCGAAGAGGAAAGTTGGATATATTTATTAATCTGCAAAATAAAGATGGAGATTGACGAAGGTCAAAATCTCCTTACAAGCCCAGAGACGAGAAAAAGAGGACTCATGAAGATGATCAGGAGGATGATCCTAACCTACCCAAGAAACCCAGGTAACCAGAACGTGAGGTGTTCATGCCCAGTTTTGATTCTTTTGATTGTAAAATGATTATAGGTGGAGACTTAGGAGGATGAGAACATACCATTGAAATGAAGTCTTACCTCAATGAGGCACAAGCTTGTTCCTATATACAAATGATTAATCTAGTTTAAGAAGATAGGTCGAGGAAGGTCAACAAATAACCGACTTCTCTAAAAATGACCTCTCAGGGGTACTGTACCCATGATGATCCTCTCACAATTAAAGTCAGAAAGGAGAATATAATTGTTTACAGAGCACTAGTTGATAATGGTAGCTCAATAGATAATCAGTTATATCCTTGCTTTGAAAGTTTGGACTTCAAGCTCAGCCAGTTGGAGCCCTACCACAGACCATTAATAGTTTTTTGGAAAAAAAGTATTCCCTTTGGGAACAATAAAGGTAGAAGTGTTGATCGACACATGGCCAGCCAGCCGAACAAAGAGGATACATTTCTTTGTAATGTGACACCCCGCTTAATTAAATACCGGGTGATCAGTCCTTTATTAAATTTTAAAAAAAAATCAGTTGGAATCAGTCTTAGCATCACGGTAAAAAACTTTTTATTAATTACTAACCACCTAGTATTTAAAAATCATATGTCAAATTTTATCTTTTTTTATTTAAAACATGAAAGTAATTAAATGATTAACTAAACATTCACCATCCAATAAAAATTCATTGGAATCAAAACCACATAATGAAATAAACCGAGTCTGGAATAAAAACTTCTAGTCAAAATCCCAAATATAAAATCTGAAATGAAGTAAATCCAACGAGTGAAATGTAAATGACTGTCTATAAATAACTATCTCTAGATAAGAACGGGCAATATGCCCTGACTAAAATGAATATCTCTGAATGAATCAAGGACAAACGTGGAGGCGTCTAATCCCGACGTTCTATAACTTCCACAGCAGCTACAACACGTCAACTGAATGGAACTTCTATGCTTGGCGTCCCTGTGACTGGGCACCTAAAAGTTTTTTACAAAAACAAAATAGATTTGACAGAAAATGGGTCAGAGACCGAGTTGAAAATATTTTCAAAGCAATGAGTATTTAATTTGCATAAATACCAGATATTGTATACATGTTAGTCACGTGCTCTCACTTGAATTTCTCATCTCTCAACTGTTGTGCACGCCTAACGTATATTCCTAATCCATCCTAGTTATACTGTCCCACCTAACTAGTTTGAAACAAGTCCCTCACTATGATGCCTAAGTCATTATGTCAATCCATATTCCCCGAATAATACATGCTTGCATTTCCAATATTTATTAATCGATTCAAGTATTTCTTTACTCATATAAGTTCCCATAATTATAACACGTTTTATATATCATACTCTTTCTCATCTACTAAGCAACACGGTAGAATAATCATCAGTACATATATAGACTTCACTATCCTAATATATATATACTTATAAGGCACCCCGAGACTTAGCTATGGTGCATGCATACTCTGTTATCGAGTTCCAGTATATCACATACTATATGAAGGACTATAGGTTCATAATCACTCGAGAACCATACAAAACACAAATCACAAATATAAGGAGGCGAATCATAGTTCCAAGTCATAAGGGAGACGCATATACCCACTCACCCATATGACCGTCTGCACTATCACTCACAGATAGGTTGTACCAAGGTTCTATGGTTCTAAGGTACAAGTCCATATTCCTTCGATGGGATCATCAGAATAAGGCAGTCTTAGACACGTCCTCCTATCTGATACGTAATTAATGGTATCCCGACCTCAAGTCTATCTTAGAGAAGTAGGCAGCACCCCTCAGCTGGTCGAATAAGTCATCGATTTGGGGCAACGAATATTTATTCTACATCGTGACCATATTCAACTCTCGGTAGTCAACACATAACCGTAGCGACCCATATCTCTTCTTTACGAATAGTATGGGAGCACCCCAAGGAGAGGTACTCCTACGAATGAAGCCCTATCCCAACAACTTCTCGATCTGATACTATACTCCCTCATCTCCGTCGGAGCCATACGATAAGGTGCACGGGCTATCAGTCGAGTGCCTGTCGTCAATTCTATCACAAACTCTATCTCTCTACTAGGCGGTAGCCCTGGTATGTCATAAAATACATCACGAATAACTAGAATCGAATCAAGTGGAATCACCACCTCCTTAGAGGTCTCCTCCTCTATATAATATAAATGGGTGGACAAACCTCCCTTAGGACGAGGCATCGCCACCAAAAACATCTCCTAACCCTGTACGATGAACACAATACTACGATTATAGCAATTAATCATATCTCTATACGTAACTAGCCAATCCATCCCAATAATAGCATCATACTCGGACATATCTAATACAAGCATATAGGCAGGTCAAATAAGTCTCCCAATCTCTATACCCACGCCCCGACATATAAAGAGTATCAGTGACTCATAGCCCAACGATGAATTTACACTAGTAATCGTACTATCTGCCGTGTCTAGTAATCTCGTAGCACGTGCAAATCTAGTGGTAATGAAAGAGTGTGAAGCCCTCGTGTTAAATAATATTCGTCCCATAGTCCCCCGAATATAAAGCATACCCTCAACTGCGGGTGGAGCTTAAGGAACTGCGGCCCGGTGGATGTTGTAAACACACCCATACGGTATCTGTCCCTATTGAACTGGAACTGCTGGAATAACTTTTAAGGCTGGCATCTGTGGTGGTGCTTGGAGGGAGGCTGTAAAGATTGGTCGCTGGGGCTCCTGTCGAGCACCCTATTGATGCTACTACGAGGCCCCTCCCCCTTCAGGACAATCCCAACGTCGGTGGACATTTTTACCATAGCTAAAATATCTACCAACAAAGTTTCCTCCCCTCTGATTCTGCTATCCTTAGCCCTGCTGGTCATTACCACCCATCCCTTGGCCCTTCTGGGCCTGCTAAAGGCGTTGCTTGCCCTGCTGCTTGTGGCCCTGCTGACCAGACTTACCCTGATGCCCATGCCTAAAGCCTCCTTATCCCTGCTAACCATACTTACCCTGATGGGAACTCTGGTCACCCAGTCGTCGCTGACCCTGAGTCGGTTGTGCCCCACTAGCACCATTACCTCCTGTCCTATCCTACTGGATGGACTCCCCCGCTCATTTACTTCCCTTCAGATGGAAGCGGTGATTCTGTCAGTGTAGTAGGGAGGCGTTAAGTACGTCGGTATATGTACCTAACGAAAGATTACCCAGAAGGTGCTAACAAATCCTCCAAGTCAAGCCATCCATAAACATCTAAATTTTCTTCCCCTTAGTAGGTACCTTATCTGACACCAGATTAATCAATCTCGTATTCCTCGTATTTCGCAACAGTCTTCCCCTCTTGGGTGAGATCTAGTAACTTTTTCCTCATCTCCATCTGAATGGCGAAAGGGAAATATTTACGGTCGAACCACACCCAAAAGTCATGAATAGTCATGTTGTCTCTCTCCTCAACAGTTTTAATAGATTCCCATCACTGCAGTGCCGCTCCCACTAGCTTAAAAGTAGTCAGTATATGCCTTGAACCTCAGTACACTCGTACATCCTCAAGCGATGTTGGATGTCTTTCGTCCATTGGCTCGTTACCATAACATCAGAACTCCCTGCTAACTCCGGAGGATGTGCCTTCTGGAAGGCATCTCTGACTCGCTCTCAAGCAGAAGGGAACACGTGAGATGGTGCTGGGGTCACCGCTTGTGCCTGGGGTGGGACCTACTGTACCATGGCTAAAGCTGCGTTTACCGCTTATGCTATAATAGTGACAACCTCCTCAGCATTCATCGTACCCTGGGCTGGAGCTGGCTGGGGATTGGGCTAGGCATCCCCAATAGCTCGTTGTGCATGTCTGGGATGCATATGAAATGAGAGAGAATCTTTATAAGTCCACAATAAATATCTCAAAATAGTTGAAGACGTCAAATGCGCAATTATTGAAAACAACAATCCTAAATATAGGGCTTTATATCAAAGAAACCCACGCTGAAAGCATAATAATCCGCACAAATCCTAAAGACTCTATAACCTGATGATCAGATACCACCCGTGACACCTCACTTAATTAAATACCGAGTGATCAGTCCTTTATTAAATTTAAAATAAAATATCCAATTGGAATCAGTCTTAGCATCATTGTAGAAAACTTTTTATTAATTACTAACCACCTAGTATTTAAAAATCAGATGTCAAATTTTATCTTTTTTTAATTTAAAACATGAAATTAATTAAATGATTAACTAAACATTCACCATCCAATAATAATTCAAAGGAATCAAAAGGATATAATGAAATAAATCGAGCCTGGAGTAAACACTTCCAGTTAAAATCCCAAATATAAAAATATGAAATGAAGTAAATCCAACAACTAAAATGTAAATGACTGTTTTTAAACTACTATCTCTAGATAAGAATGGGCAACATGCCCTAAATGAAATCAATATCTCTGAATGAATCAAGGTCAAATGTGGAGGCGTCTAATACCGAGGTCCTGTAACTTCCATAGCAGCTATAACATGTCATCTGAATGGGACTCTTCTGCTTGACATCCCTCTGACTGGGCACCTAAAAGGTTTTTACAAAAATAAAATAGATTTTATAGAAAATGGGTCAGAGCCCGAGTTAAAAATATTTTTAAAACAACTAGTATTTAAATTGCATAAATACTAGATATTGTATACATGTTAGTCATGTGCTCTCACTTGAAATCCTCACCTCTCAACTATTGTGCATGCCTAACGTATACTCCTAATCCATCCTAGTTATAGTGTCCCACCTAACTAGTTTGAAACAAGTCCCTCACTATGATGCCTAAGTCATTGTGTCCACCCATATTCCCCGAATAATACATTCTTGCATTTCCAATATTTATTAATCGATTCAAGTATTTATTTACTCATATAAGTTCCCACAGTTATAACATATTTTATATATCATACTATTCTCATCTACTAAGCAACACGATTGAATAATCACTAGTACATATATAGCCTTCACTATCATAATATATATATATATATATATATATATATATATATATATATATATATATATATATATATATATATATATATATATATACTTATAAGTCACCTCGCGACTTAGCTATGGTACATGCATATTCTACTATCGAGTCCTAGTGTATCACATACTATATGAAGGACTATAGGTTCATAATCACTCGAGAACCATACAAAACACAAATAATGGAGGCAAATCATATATATATATATATATATACTTATAAGTCACCTCGCGACTTAGCTATGGTACATGCATATTCTACTATCGAGTCCTAGTGTATCACATACTATATGAAGGACTATAGGTTCATAATCACTCGAGAACCATACAAAACACAAATAATGGAGGCAAATCATAGTTCCAAGTCATAAGGGAGACGCACATACCCACTCATCCCTATGACCGTCTGCACTATCACTCACAGACAGGTTGTACTAAGGTTCTATGGTTCTAAGGTACAAGTCCATATTCTCCCGATGGGCTCATCAGAATAAGATTGTCCTGGGGCCGAAACCTCCCTGATACTAAGTAGCGCGGTGTGATGGATTACACATAATAATCCATACTATAGGTAAATCACATAACCTAAGTATATATAATTCTCATATAGGCACCCGCACATCCCATTTTACAAGTCTCATATGTAGTATATTTATATCTCGAATATCCTACGTAATATTTTTTTTAATGCGGTAACTTACATTACATAACTACAAGTACCTTATCCCAAAAGGTTACTAAGTTTACTTCTATTCCTTGGGTTATTTCAGTAACTAACTACAAAAAAAAGTTGCTTTTAAGACCCTATTTTTTGAGACAGACAAAATATAGTCTTTAAAACATATTTTTTTGGACGGATATAATTAGCCGTCTAAAAAACTATTATTTTTAGAGACTGCTAATTATTGCCGTCTCAAAAACTATTATTTTTTGAGACTACTAATTATAGCCGTCTCAAAAAAGGTCACTTTTTGACACGTTTAATTATTTCCGTCTTATAAAGTGAATCAAATTAGACAGTAAAATTTAGGGTCTCAAAAAATATACCAAATAAGACGGCTAACAAAAATTGCTTCCCTCTTCTAAAATTTTTTCTCCCGCTCTTAACGCTTAACCTCCCATCCCAAAAAAACACACAAAAAAACAAAGATGGCCAAAATAACCAAGCCCTACCCCAACCTCAATAGCCCGTCTCACCCACCCCCGGATTTCTTCTCCTCATCCCCGACCTTCTCCTCTGCCCCGGCCTTCTCCTCCGCTGTTCTCTCCAATCCGACCTCCTCCTCTTCCGTTCTCTCTCTCTTCGGCGCTTTAAGGTAATATTCACACCCTTTGTAATTCTTTATATGTAGATACCGGATTGGATTAATGTTTGAGCATGAAATTAGTGGGTTCTTTAGATTAAGGACTGGAGATTTTTTTTTTGATGTAGAGACTTGCATTTTTTGGATGGAAAGTTTTTTTTCTTTCTAAATATGGCAGCAGCCAAAACGCAACAAAGATTTTTTTTTTAATATGGCAACAGCCATACCTAAAGTCTCTCTCTTTATATATATATATATATATATATATATATATATATATATATATATATATATATAGGGATGATGCCCACTCCCTGAATCCAATTAGGGTTAATCCACCTTATCAAGCAGGTTATGGGGTTAATCCTAGTCCACCTTATTATCAAACATGCTATGGATATGGAATTAGTCCTAAGATTTGATTTTTTTTTAAGTTTTAGTGTATTTTTCTAAGAGTCCTGCTATGAGTCCCAAATAAGTCCCGCAAAATTTCCCCCCAAATCAATAAATTTTTGCGCCCTGACGGAACTCATACCATAAGGCAACACTTAATAGGTAAGTGAGAGAATAAGTAGAATCCACGTCACTTTTGGGGAAGTTTTTGGTGGAGTTTTTGGTACTCATATCATTATTCTTTTTCTAAAGTTAAAAAGTTGAGTTATTGAATTAACCAACTTAAACGACCAACTCAATCAGTTTTGTTGTGCAAAATATTATAGAGTGATGGAACAATTTGAATTTTGAAATAAATATAAATCATGCTATATTAAATAGTACACGTTTGACTTTATAATACAATTTACAATGTGAATAAATTCAACTGATACATACTATTAATATTAAACTTAGAAGCATATTTGTGGTTTTATTAGATTTGCTTTGTTGTATTTTTCTAATTTAAGGTTATTGGATTGGTAATGCTATTATGATTGTTTATATTAAGTTGTTTTTCCTAAATCTCATATTTTAGTTTAATTTCAATTGAATGTATAGTTGCCTAAATTTGACAATATGGCTAAATTTTACTGAAAACTTAAATACTTGTGAAAAATTTAAAAACAATCGCCTTGGAGGTTAATGCCTCCGAACCCCCACACTGACGATTTCTTCTAGTGCCCCACCTGAACACAATTCCTGGCTCCACCACTTTATATATATATATATATAAAGACCTTAGGGCTACTCCAGCCTAAGTTCGATGCTTCTAATGTAACACATGCCACTAAGAAAAGAAGTTTAAGTCAAAGTTTTCATCTCTTCTTTTGCATTGGTCATTATGACATTATTGCAGAATCTTTTGCTTCTTTTCACCCACTGTCTTGATAGTTATGTACGGTTCTTGCAAAATCAAGCCTTAGAAGAGTTGGAAACATGTAAACCATCCTCAATTGTTAGATCAATAATATTAGTTTAATTTGAAACACTAGTTGGGAACATAAACAATGAATTTCTGTTTTATTATATAGCCGTGTCAATAATGTTAATCAATTATTGAGAAAGATCCTCATTAACTCTATACATTGTTTATTGTTATTTATCTTTTTCAAAATATGTTTTAGTAAGTCTTGGGGTCAATCACATTGAAGCTTTGGAAATTTATCACGGTCTTATATATGTATGCCCATCAAAAGGGATTCCTTAAATCTTCTGATGGAAAGTGATTATTTAGGAGTGATCATTTTAACAAAAAGTATTATGTTTTAAGTATTTATATAAATATAAAAGAAGTAGTATCAGTCTCATTCGTTCTTTAATTACATATCTTTTCTCAGAAAATGTTTGTGACATTGTAGGAGTATGAGAAACAAAAGAGGAAGAGAATAGAAGAGAATAAAGCGAAATTGAAAGAATTAGGAATACATGAATTGTATTCGTTAATTTAAAACAAAGATAAAAATAGAAAAAGTGGTCCAAAGAGTAAAAAAAAATTGTTTGGTGATGATGACGAGTTTGTGCCACTAGAAGAAGAAAATGAGCATACAGATTCAAACGAGGACAAAAATGGGTATGTGCCTTGTGAGTTTTTTAATGTGTAAATGTTTAGTGATGTAGATGTTAATTAGTTGATTGTGTGAACTCTTATTTGATACTTTCCATTATCATGAGTGCATTAGTACTTCAATATTTCAAATTTGAATTGTTCGATTTAGTTAGCCATATATTAATACTTAAAATTTATGTGCTGAATTATATTGTTATTTTTATAGCATGTTGCCCCTTTATGTGCTAATCTCTTTAGGAATTCATGTTTGTCATTATTAATCTCTTTATCTTTTCATCATCTTACGAAGACACGTGTAAAACACGTGTATATAACAGTTGGTATAGCCCATTGTGTTAGGCGCGAGTGTAATGCTTAGACATATTAGATATTGTGAGATTCAATTTAGTTTATACAATTGCTTCAGGTTGCGTACAAGTTAAATACAATGTTAGTGTATATCATGAAACTGACGTGAGTTATCCACAACAACAAAAACTAGTGTTGAGGACATATTCATACTACCAACAATAATACTTAGTTGAATTTCATAAAATAAAAAATAAAGAATCCAAAAACAAAAGATACCCAATCTGTGGGAGATCCTTTCCCCGAATCCATACTTATTTCTGAAAATACATATTTTTACACCACGACGTGCATATAGTTTCTATAGGAGTATTCATAAATATTTAAATATGAATAAAGGATAAATGCCCACCACATGAATATGCTTCTCAACCTTTCTCATGAAGTCCAGTATGTTTATCGGTAGGCCAAGTTGAACCATTAAGTGTGGGGGTGAATGCTCTACACCTGACTGGATATGACCTTCCCATATAATTCATATCGTAGTAATATATATAGTCACGAGGGTTAGAGGTTCAGTCAAAGTCATTAATTCTTGATAGTTTAAAGGCCGGAGACATTGGATAGTCTAGGATGTCACAACTAACTAGATAGACCATGTCGCCTTAGCCTTTATATATCAGAACGACTAGAAGAGTCATATGTTGGGTAATGTCCTCAATTGAGAAAGGAGGTCTAGGCATGGTGAATTTAAAAATCTATAATCAAGCTGCTCTGATGAAACTCTTTTGGGACATGATTCACTCTAATTCCCTATGTGCCAACTTCATTTTAGCTAGGTTTAAGTTAAAATCTTCCCAATGTCCCTCATATATAATCTCCTCCATTTGGACTGAATTCAAGTAGGTTCTTCCTTATATTACTCTTAATGCTCAATGGAGAATTGGAAATAGGGAGAATATTTTGTTTTGGCTTAATAACTAGAGTGGAACTCCTCTTACTCAACAGCAGAATTTGAATAGATCAACTGAAGGTTTTGAGAAAGCGAAATTGTACTGTTACATTAAAAATAACTCTTGGAACCTTTCCTCCTTCTTCAAATATAATTTCGAAGAAGTTTCCCCCTAAATTCTCAACATACATCCTCCCATAACCCAACATTTGCACAAATGTATCGTTTAATGTCGGAAATATGGATAAATGCAAACGAATATTTTTTTAAGAAAATGTACGAACCCCCCACAAGTTTTATAAAAATAATAGAAGAAAAAGGCTCTGTTTTGGCATGATACAAGCTCTTATTATCTAAATCCTAGAAGAAATCTAGAGTGCCAAACTACATTACTTGAAAGCTATAAAGATGGGGATTAATAAACATCCCCATTATAAGAGATAAAGCAATAATTTAAAATTGGGGATATATGTTATCCCCATTTACAATTGAACTTAATCAACTAGTGGTTGCCTTAGAAAACATAATGGAGGGAAATTCCACTTGTCTAAATTTATGAAGCCTTTTATTAATTTTGGAAGCCGTTGAAACATGTCAAATTGACATTTAATACCTGATTTGGCTCCAAAATTTGCTAGAAAATCAGTCATACTATTGTATTAATCATTTGGATTTTGATTGAGATAATTTGATGGTCAATTTGACATTTGATCATGTTAACCTTTTGAACATTGGATCCATTATTTGAATGGTCTTTTTGAGATCTTCTTTGCTGGTCTTTGAATGGCTGCTATCAGGAGGGAATAATTTTTTTGTTACTTTCAAAACCTCTTATTTCTTCTTGTTTATTTTTTGAATTTTGGTCTCCAAATTCTTTGAGAACATGATTAAGTCTTCCAAGAAATGAGTTTCTCCAAATTAACTAGCTTCATTGTCAGATTGAGATAGGCTTTCATAGTATGACTTTCTGATTTTGATTTGTAATTCTGTAGCTTCATGGGGTAAGTTTAAGATTTCTATAATTTTAATTTTAGTATCCTCAAAATCAATATCAACTGATTTGATTTTGTGGATATGATCTTGAAGTTTTTCTCTTGGGATTCCCTTTTTGGCCTTTAGACTGTTTGGACTTTTCATAACTGATTGATGCAGAATACTTTGATCTTTTGTTGCTGCAGTTTTGTGTTGTTAGTACTCTGGAGTTGAGTATTATTAGGATGTGTTTCTGATCAAGAAGACCGATATTGTAGGCTGCCTTGAGACCAAACGTTTCAAATTATTTTCTAATTATCTCTATACTAGGTCTGGCGTGGGAAATTTTTCCCACCATTGAGAGTTTGGCCCGTTTAGTGTCTGAAATTCCCTTTATCAGATAACACCCGATTTTAGGTGATTGACAATTCTGAAAATTCTAATATCAAAAAGGCTATATGTGGTATAGTTTTGTTCCCCTAGAGTATAAAAAAGATAAGTCTTTGAACAAGGTATCTCAAGCACGATCAGATACTTGCTTTATCGTTTATTCTCTCTCAACACCTACCCAAGAATTCCTTTAATCGACAATGTTTTGATCCAAATATGCAAAAAATGGTATCCTAAGTGATGAGTTTCTCATCATGGTCTGCGAGCATGGTCATTTCACCTTCCTGTTCAGTCTAATGTTCAGAGCTTTCTCTCCAATTTTGATGAGTTGTAGATTTCTTACCCATATTGTCATTGTTCAATTCTGTAAATACGTGTATATATATATATGTACATTCTACCATAGTATCTTGTATTAATTTTGTACATAATTTTTTCTTCGATTTTGACGAATCATACACATCTTGCCAACATTTGTATATTTGACCTTAGTAGGTGTAAACTGTGCACTGAACATGTCACTTAGACCAACACAGTCGCATAGTATTCACATTGAGGTTTAACACCTTCACCATCTGTTACATAGTCCCATTCTCAAACTATGGTTCCATAATAAGCTGATATCATTTTAGGCTGCCAATTTCTGAATCACACACATTTATATCATTGATAGTCGTAAATGTACAAATCTATGAACTAAGCATGTACATATGTGCGCCCTCGACTGAGAGGCACGATTATCAAAATAGGATAATAATTTTTGGCATTTAATCACAAAAGTTATCTACTCCAGCATTCAACTCTCAGAATAAGATAGTAGAAAGCAAAATGCACTATAACTACTTTCTTCAAATAGTCTGAAATCCTCTGAACTGTAGTTGGAGAGGGATCAAGGCTGAGTGTGGAGCAAGGATTCTCCTCTTTAAATCTGCAAGCCATTCGTCCAGGGTTTCATTCATCATTGCTGAAGCCTCTTCGGATCGGTAGAACTGGTTGCACAACTTGTCTTTACGAAAGTTTGGCAGAATATGTTTTGCATTTCTTTTGGGTACTTCTTTGAGCAAGCAGATTCCTTCTGCCAGGACTTCATTCATCATTGCTGAAGCACGGTCGTTTATTCACCTTCTTGTTCAGTCTAATGAATTTCTCATCTTGGTTACATCTTTTCTTCTATCCTTTTTTGGTACTTCCCACGGTCTAATTGCTCACTTGAACAAAACAATATGGGGATCCACAGGCTCCCCAAGAACAAACTGAAGCAGTGAATCTTATTGCCTAAAGCAGTACATGTTCTTCTAACCAAATAGAATTGCTTCCCCTCAACATAATAATGTACTAATAGAAATATTACGAGTATAACCAATATCAAATATTTACGACTTTGTTGAGTTTATAATTATATATAAAGTTAATGCATTTATATATTTTAATAGATAAATAAAAAATTTAACCAAGTAATGATATATATACTGATGATATATAAATATTTTAATATATATATAAAAGGTTTGTAACCAAGTAAAAATATAACCAAGTAGATGAGAAAGTCATGAATTTAAAGAAATAGGGGTTAGCGACATAGCACCCAGTTCTCTCACTCGATTTGGCGTCCCACATCGGAAGAAAGTGGGAGTTCTTTAGCTGATTCCTTATTATAAATAGATTGCATCATTAAGGTTCAAAGTAGTGGGCTGCCTTTAAAAGTTAACTACTTCTTTAGTAATTATTTTGGCCTTTATGATTCAAAACAGTTTAAAGTTTATTCATAACCTTGGCGCTACTACTGCACTGTATGTTATATATAATTGCTTTTTGCTGGATTGTTGGATAACTATATATATGATAGTTGAAATAATAATAACCTTGGCGCTACTACTGCACTGTATTTTAATTTATTTTTTCATGTTTGATTGTTTTTATAACTAATGTATAAATGATGTTGAAATGTGATATATAAATGAAATGTGACTTCTTCCTATGATAAATGCAAATATACAGATGCGTGACATTGAAGCGGCATCGACGTCATCATCGTCGTCGTTGTCGTCATCGTCTTTTGACTATGTCCGACCTCATAGCCGAGGAAAGACCACTCGAGAAGAAAACACTCACAATTCTAGTGGGAAATGATTTAGAGAGGACATCCCAAGTTACTTCTGTGAAACACAACACAAGGAACCATGGAACTAGAGAGATTCAACCACAACTTTCCCCAAATATTATATTTTCATCCTAGTCACGAATACACACCGCAACTCAAGAGCTCAGGTTTCTTTATTTCAAACACCTGCAAGTCAACTTTCCCCAAATATTGAGCAGATTAATAATTCAGTTGGAAATGTCAATGCTCCATCCAATGCCATGACTTTAGATGGTGAGGATCTCACAGGTATGTTGTGTTACACAATGCACTGTTTATATATCTCCATTTGTATTACATTTTATGTTTATATTCATATTAAACAAGATGTATAAACATTATTAATCAAATTTTTGTTTCGGTACAATGACTATCATTACTAGTAAAAAAAAGGGTTAAAAAAGGGGAAAGGCATTGGCTCGAATGGAATGATAACAAAAAGAAGATATTGAAATGGAATGAACTTTTTCAGCCAGTTTGTAAGCTTGAAAGTAAATTGATGTCACATTTAGGTTATTATGTAAGGTGTGGAAATTTATTTCCATTGACAATGTTGTCTTGGAGCGAGGCGGACGAGGAAGCACTTAAAAATATTTGGAAGGAAGTGAAGGTAACTTATTAGTTTGATTTATTTATTTGTTCCGTTGTACATTAGCTTGTCAAGTTTTAACTAATTTATTCTTTTTGTTCTTAGAATAACACAAATGCACCATAAGATTTTAAACAAATCTGCTTTGCAAGGATGGGACTTGCGTGGAAGCAATGGAAGCATCGGCTGAAGGGGAATCACTATAAAAAGTTTCAAACAGATGAAGAACGATTAAGTTATACGCCTGAACGAGTTGAAAAAATCAGTGGCCTGAATTGCTGAAATATTGGGGTCTAAAGAAGATAAAGGTATAAATATCACATCTTATTACGAATATTATACTTACATTCTTCTTCACTAGTATCATAATTTTTATTTTTATTTCTTAAAAATATTTAGGATATAGCAGATCAAAACTTTAAGAATTGTGAAGTTGAATGTGCTTACTCAAGGATAGGACGAAAGCCACATGCTAAAATAGCCCCAAGGAGGTTGGAATTTTTATTATTATAAATATTTCTGATTTTAATATAAGAGTATTAATATATATACATTGTTTTTTTTTTCAGAGGATAGAACAGGGGGAGCCCGTCGACAATATTAGCATGTGGAAAGCCACTCGAGCTCCAAATAATAACCTTTCAGTGTTGAAGATGAATCATTTGATAGAGCGGTATGTATAAATATTAATTCGTAAGAGATGCTTGAAAGATTTATTTAATATTTGTTATAAATTGTGTTCTTGAAAATTATTTTATGTTCATTAATCATAATATTTATTCAATTGGTAGAAAATGCTTGAAATACGACTAAATGAGCTACCAGAAGAGCAACAAAATGACCCAGAAGGGCGGAACAAGATTTTTACTGATGTAGTAGGATATGGAGGGCATGGGTATGCTTTATTAAAGGGAGCAGGTATTAGGCCAACGTCGACAAAAGCATGTTCATCTCAGTTATTATTGGAAAAAATTAACCTGTTAAAGAAAGAAGCTGAAGATCGAGAGACTCGACATCTACAGGAGCTTGAAGAGTTAGAGATTCGCAACCAACAAGCTTTATTACTGATGAAGAATGAAATGCGAAGTGAAATGCAAAGTTTGTTCCAAAGTTTTACCCTTCAGCAAGCTTCCACTACCTCGACGATTCAGTCCGACTAGGTAATACAATATAATTCATACATATAATTACTTATATATATATAATGAAAAATTCTCTTGTTTAAAGTTAAATTTTCAATGGCGGTGGGGAAAATTTGTTATGGTGGTGAGAATTTATTATGGTGGTGGTTAAAATTTTTTGCTGTTGGTGTATATCATTCTTAGAATCAATAATTTTGATGTTTAAAACAGGTTGGCTACCTGTGGTTTTCATGAATAAACAAAGGAGACTCTGCCGAATTTAAAAAAAAATAATAATAGTTGGATATTTATATTGTTAATGATGAAAATATACAATATTGATTCATTTTGCACATTGTATTGTTGACGAGGGGTATTAATTCTGACATAATCGAAACTATATTTTTTTTGTGCAGGTGACAATTTTTGTAGAACATGCAAATGTTAATTAGTGGTTTTGGAGGTCGTACGCTTCAGTGTTGCGGAATTAGTTTGATAAAAGCATTTCATGTTTGGAGTATTAATAAATTAATGTATTTTTGTTGTCAAGTCAAATATTTGAACTTAGTGTTATAATTCTTGTTTTAATGAATATTTGGAGATGGTTGTAAGAACTCTATTTATTGTTGAATGAAAATGATTCGTTCTGTTGGTTGAAAATCACCTTATGTATTACATTTTATGATTATTCGTTGTTTGTGTTGTTTCAAATGTAATTAAATTCTATATTAAACTTTAGCGGTAGATTTTATTCTCCACAAAATATTGGTGCAAAAATTTTAAGATCCCTTCACCTGTTTTGGGATGGATAAAACTGTCCCAAAAATATATTAAAGACGGCTATGTTGCCGTCTCAAAAAGGTTTTTTAAAATAGTAATCTTTTGAGACAGATTAATTTTCGTTTCAAAAACAATCTTTTGTGACAGCTCTTGTGCCGTCTCAAAAGGGTCATATAAAATGAGGACATTTTGAGACGGAGTTGTTCCTGTTTCAAAAAACTCTTTTGAGACGGTTATGGCGTCACAAAATGTATTTATAACCCCCTATCAAAAAGACCCCTCCTAGCCGTCCCAAATAGCGTCACAAAAAGTATTTGAGACGGATAAATGATCTTTTAGGACTGTTAGGCCACCGTCTCAAAAGCTATTTTTTTTGTAGTGTAAAATATACTCCTTACTACTGGTATTAACCTTAAGTTTACGATCATCCGTTTTAAACCCCAATTTATAAAATTTCCAACCGTGAATCATTCGATTTACACTCGTAATTTCCCCATTCAATCCCATTCATAAATAACATTTTTCGGGTCTTAAGTATGGTATACTATCATTTCTTAAGTCCAAATATGTTCCATTAATCATCACTAAATATTTCTAAAAGTTAGAATTTAATCAAATATTAAAAAGGAAATAAGTCACATTTTTTCAGAGGAGTCGATTGATCGATGAAATGGGTCGATCGATAGATCAGTCGATCGATCGACATTCTTGAGTCTATCGATCAACATTCTTGAGTCGATAGATCAATCGACCAATTATTTGCCCAGATTTCTTAACAGTTATGGGTTTCGAGATTTTTGACAACCAAAATCGTCTTTAAACATCTCCAAATTGATATATATGAAATCCAGAACCTATACTAACATGTATGAACAATTCCTAACGTATCCAAATCGTTTAAACAATATCAACATGCATAAATTCACTAAAATTTCATCTTTAGTCTCAAGAACCCTAGTTTTGACTTCATCTTCAATTCAACATTAAATTTTGCATATTTCTTTAACCAATTTGATTATAATACTGCGGGTTTGATTCTACATGCATAAATGATCCTACTCCATTTAAATATTCACCCAAGAATTATGGTTTACACTATCTAAATTCTTCCAAAACATAAGATTTTCATAAAAATGTTATCCTAATATAACATGGATCACATATCTATCGTAAATTTATGCAAGATAAAACTTTCCTGGTGTTTGAAGGTCTGAACCGTTGATAACAAAGGGTATGGCTGCAATCCTTTCTCTCCGATCTACGTGATGGTGGTGACGATGGTGAAAACTGGTGTTTTGGGCCTTGGGGACTCCTAGGAACACCTATCCTCTTCCTCCTATATCTCCTCTGCATAATGGTAACTTCTAGCCCTTGGAGACTAAGCTTCAAAGTTGATAAAGACCTCTAAATTTCGTGGGTTTATTTTTCTCAAAAATAAAAATGTCTAATATACCCTCCCGGAATGCCGGTTTGGCTTAAAAGTGCCACGGGACCCAAACTAAATCTCCGGGTAGACTTTTTTTACTATCTCAACCCTTTCGAATACTTTGGTACACTCAAAATGACCATACGGGTGACTTATAAATAAATTACTTTTTATTTTATTAACTTGCATCCCGACACGACTGACACGCGCGTCCCGACTTAATTACTTCAAAAAGCTGCTTTCATTGATGAAGTGAAATATCCAGATTGGTTGGCCAAAGTAGTAATAGTTAAAAAGAATAATAATAAGTGAAGAATGTGCATAGACTTAATGAATTTAAACAAAGTGTGCCGAAAGGATCATTTTCCTTTACCACGAATTGATCATCTTGTTGACGCTAGATCGAGATACGAGCTCCTAAGTTTCATGGATGCTTATTTAGGTTATAACCAGATCAAAATGAAGACTGAAGGTAAGGAAATAACTTCTTTTATTGCTCCCCGAGGAACTTATTGCTATAATGATATGCCATTTGGTTTGAAAAATGCAGGTACTACCTACTAGAGATTGGTGAACAAAGTTTTAAGGAGCAAATAGGTAAAAATATGGAAGTTTATATGGATGATATGCTGAAAAAGAGGAAGAAAGAAATCGATCATATTGCCGACCTCAACCACACTTTTGATCAACTAGAGAAGCACCAAATGAAGTTGAATCCAACCAAGTGCGTATTTGGAGTTCAAGAAGGAATGTTCCTCGGGTATATAGTCAACCAGAGGGGAATTGAAGCAAATCCAGACAAAATCAAGGCATTAATTGAAATACAGTCCCCTACTTGCAAAATAGATGTACAAAGGCTAACTGGGCGAGTAGCAACCTTGAATAGATTTGAGTCCCAAGCTACTAATATGTGCATAACATTCTTTAAGGTGCTTAGAAAGAGTTTCGAATGGAACGACGAGTGCAAAAATGCTTTTCTGGAGTTGAAAAAGTACTTGGGATCACCCCCATTGCTCTCCCGACCAATTTTGGGAGAAATATTGTATTTATACTTAGCTGTTTCTTGGTCAGCTGTAAGTTCTACATTGATCCGAGAAGAGAATGGAGTTCAAAAACCAGTATACTACACCAGTAATGCTTTTCGAGGAGCAAAAATTAGATACCCACGCCTAGAGAAGTTAGCATTGATATTGATTGAGGCCTCTAGACGAATGAAGCCATACTTTCAAGCCCATACAATTATGGTGTACACTGATATGCCTCTTAGGCAAGCCTTGCATAAATCAGAGAAGTTTGGCAGATTAATGTACTAGGCAGTAGAATTGGGGGAGTATGATATTGTGTATGAACTGAGGTCTTTATTAGAAGGCCAAGTCATGGAAGCTTTCATTGCTGAATTCACTTATCCTGAGACCCCCGAGCAATAGGGAGTGTAGGCAAAAGAAGGCATAGGAAGAGATAGTCTAACTAAGGTTGTCAACGACCAACCGTCAGAGTAACCCTTATCAGAAAAAGGTCAGAAGTGAAGCACCTTATACTCTTGACTCATTTGAGTCTATATTGTATAAGTGATCATCTAGTTTGGAAATAGAGACAAAATTGAGTCCCCATCCTAGATACCAAAAATCCTCAGACACTTCATTCCTTTTGTTTGAATGATCAAAGGTATATTCACAAACATACACACACTTTAGGACCCCATACATTGTTCACACATATTGCTAAATTGATTGTATGTGTGTTGTGTGTGTTAATTTCCCTTAAAACCTTTTTTAATAATAATTGGGAATTTTTAATGGTTTTAAAACAATTCTTTCTTAAATAAAATTGGAATTAAAAAGTTTTGGGGTCATTATATAAATACTGGTTATTGGTTTTATCCCTGAAATGTTCACTTGGGTAGGATCCGAAAGCGTTAGAGACAACAGGGTGCTTGTGTAATTATGTTTGGGACTCGCGTTTGTTATCCGTTATTTGCCCTACACCTGTCGTCCTACTATTGGCTGAAGGTGTGTTTCTTTTAAGATAGAAAACCAGCGTTTATTATCAGTGTGGCCATCCCCGATCCTCACCGCGCTGGGGTGGGCGCGCGAAGGGAGAGGATCCTTCGGGTCCCGCGCATCCCTCTCGGGAGCGCTTCGACCGGCGTCGTTTGAGATGAGGTGCAAGAATGTAGAGAGATTAAGATTCGCCAGTCTATTTTACTCAAAACAGACAAAAGAAAAAGGGGAAGCCATCCCGAAGGATGGTATCCAAAGACATACTAGTGCATGCGAAACCAAGATGATTCGAGAAGGGTTCGGAGGCTTAGTTACGAAATGGGAAGGTGTTAGGCACCCATTCCGCCCTTTCGGTCTCTCATGGATATTTGCTATTTTCCTTTATATTTCCCCCCGTGATATGTGTGCATGTGTATATATATAATAGAGGTAGGAATCCTCGACTTGTATCATGGAAAAGATAAACCGAGTCATCCATATGAAGATATAAGAATAATATTAGAAAAGTAAGATTTATGCGATTACCCCTACATTGATCGTTATAATGGAACGACAACGCATATGGAGTAATATGTCACTAAGGCAAGTATATAGAATATAAGAAGATTAGATTTAGAGAAAATAGAAAGTAAGAGAAAAAGGACTCGAGTCTCGGGTTTTACCCCGAGACGCCTACGTAGCCTATAAAGGCATCAAAGTACACCTAGTTCGCATATAAAACGAGGGGTGGGGTTTATCCCATAAATCCAAATGGGGGATCTCTTATTTGTGAGTGTGAGTGTGTGTGTGTGTGTAGAAAAAGTGTTTTAGTGGTGAGAAAAGTGTGAGAAAAGTATGAGAATCCCTTATTTGGAATTTATGAGCAAACCCTCTTTTTCTTATTTTTTGGGTTTTATTTATATGAAAACTAGGAGATGTGAAATAATACTAAATAAAAAGTATATTAGGATGTGCAAGATGAGATAATAAAAGTGCTAAGTAAGAAAACAAGTTATTGAGAATTTAAGAGAGAGTTTGAGAAAGTTGGACCGTCTTGAAGATCTTGAGCTTGATCGTGAATGTTGGATAGCAGCCCTTGCACTTGGATGATGATGGAGAGTGGCTAATTCACCAAGTTTTATGAAAAGGATGATGAAAAGTGGGAGTAAAAAAAGGATTTGGAAGTTGAAATCACGCTGCCTTCGAGAGAGGTTTCTGGGATTCGTTAAGAGTGGATTTTATCAGATCTGGGCTCCCCTTGCAAATGAGGTGAAGGCCTCCTTTTATAGGCTCAGGTCACTGCCGATTGACATAGACCCATTCCTACCTATCGGCACCTGCCGATAGGCAGGGTCTGGAACCTGCCATTTGGCAGTGTGTTTCAGGCCTTTTCGGGAAATCGGATGTCGAGGGCAAACTGTTTGTCAGAATCGCGCACGGGGTAGACCATTGGAAATGTAATTCAGAGACCTTCGAAAGTCCTTTGGATCGCTCCCGAGTTCATGAGTTGACTTTGGGTCAAATATGGCTCGGAAGCGTTTGTCGGTCCATTGGACGGGGAATCACTTGGACGCAAACGGATCGTTCGTCCGCATGGTAAGTCCGAATCATTCACGAGGCATACCATTGGAAATTTTAGGAGATGTACTTCGATAGTCCAAAGAGTTTGACCCGATTTGGGGAGTTGACTTTGGTCAACCGGGCACTGGAAGCATTCGGTGACCTCTTGGAGTCAAACAGGTCGTTCGTCCGCATGGTAAGTCAGAATTGCGCACGGGATGGATTATTGGAAAGGGTATTCAGTGCCCTTCGAAGATTAATTTAGCCTCAATCGAGTTGAAGAGTTGACTTAGGTCAAACAGAGCCCGGGAGCGCCCGGTGGCCTCTAGGTCAAGTTTCGGACACAAACGGATCGTTCGTCCGCATGGTAAGTCGGAATCGCGCACAAAATGGACTATTGGAAAGGGTATTCAGTGCCCTTCAAAGATTCATTCAGTCTCAATTGGGATGAAGAGTTTGACTTTTTGGTCAAACTGAGCCGGGGACCCGATGGCTTCTAGGTCAATACTCGAGACATGACCTAGGTTTGTAGTGATGAAGGGAGGTACTAAGGACCTGAGGAGAGTTAGGGGTAACAGAATGGGGTGTCTGCAGATCCCCTCGATGGGTGAGTTTGGAACAAATGATGACCGTCGAATAGACACCACATGATGCTTTTGAGGGAGTATGACCGGTTCAGAGGGTCGAGGCCGATTTTGAGGACCTAAGGAGTGCGTTGGGGATGATCAATTCTGTGGGTCAAAGTCGAATCTGCAGTCTTAGGGTAAAGGTCTAATAACCGAGGTTAATCTTAACCTAAGAGTGGTGACGATTGAGGACCGGGGTCAATTCTGACCCAAAGAGTGGTGACGACTGAGGACCGGGATCAATTCTGACCCAACTCAAGTGACGGTCCAAGATCGAGGTCAATTCTGACCTAAGAGTGGTGACGACCGAGGATCGGGGTCAATTATGATCCAACTCAAGTGACGATCCAAGACCGAGGTCAATTCTAACCTAAAGAGTGGTGACGATCGAGGACCGGGGTCAATTCTGACCCAACTCAGGTGACGATCTAAGACCGAGGTCAATTCTGACCTAAAGAGTGGTAACGACCGAGGACCGGGGTCAATTCTGACCCAACTCAGGTGACGATCCAAGATCGAAGTCAATTATGACCTAGAGAGTGGTGATGATTGAGGACCGGGATCAATTTTGACCCAACTCAGATGACGATCCAAGACCTAGGTCAATTCTGACCTAAAGAGTGGTGACGATCGGGGATCGGGGTCAATTCTGGCCCAACTCAGGTGACGATCCAAGACCGAGGTCAATTCTGACCTAAAGAGTGGTGACGACCGAGGACTGGGGTCAATTCTGATCCAACTCAGGTGACGATCCAAGATCGAGGTCAATTCTGACCTAGAGAGTGGTGACGACGGAGGACCGGAATCAATTCTGACCCAACTCAGGTGACGATCCAAGATCGAGGTTAATTCTGACTTAGAGAGTGGTGACGACCGAGGACTGGGATCAATTCTGACCCAACTCAGGTGACGATCCAAGACCGAGGTCAATTCTGACCTAAAGAGTGGTTGGAGATTGGATTTTGATTTTGTTGGGGAAAGTGCTTTGTGATTTTGATTTGAGCTGGGGAGCCGATAGCTGGGGAAGCTTTTGTTTCATTAGGAGACCTTGCGGGGGGGGGGGGGGGGGGAACAACCTATTTTGGGTGTTGTAAGAGAATTTCGCTGGGGAAGTGATTAGGTGATCCGTAGAGATACTCCGGAGCTTTTTTGGGAGGAGTTTTCACTTGATTTTTGAGGGTTTTGCTGGAAAAGAGGGGTTCCGCTCGAGGGAATGCGAAGTTTTCTTGGTGAAAAGGCTTTAAATCCTTCCCGGGGTTTTAGGAAATTTTCGGGGATTTTTCGAGGCTTTCTGGTATTTTTTGGGACTTTCTGTACGAAATTTAATGAGGGTGTCGGTCGGCATAGTATGAAGGGTGCCATTCGGTAGTGGCATGGACTTTTGGGCTACCTAGGGAAGGCAAGGGGTCAGTGCCGATCGATATGGTAGGGGGAGGTACCGATTGGCATGGCGCTTGGCATCCTATATAAAGGGGGCGAATCCCTTCATTTTTTCACAGCTTCTTTGCCTTCTCTCTCTTTGCGATTCTTCTACAAATCGTTCTAGCATTCCGATCTTCAAGAAATGGCCTCTTTTGTGAGCACTGCAGTCCTACCGGGAGTGGTTGACCGTTGATGACTAGGCGAACATGGAGTGGAGGGCTAGGGCGCCTCTTGCTTTGGGGAGTGAGAAGTCCTTTGATGCATTTGAGCCTGTTGCGGATGAGCGGACCTTGCTGTGGGAGTCATCGCACCATTGCTCTTTGAGAGTGAGTCCCGGCGGTTATGTAAGTAACCCGACCTTTGGCATTCTTCTTTTTTGGTGATTTTTCTTTCTTTTTTGACTTTTGATGAGACTTTTCCTTTTTGCCAGTCTGATATTTCTTTGAAGAACATGTGCGCCCACGAGACGACGGGGCTCAGGGATGTCTGGGAGCATCTCCCACCTGTGGTGTGTTGGATGGTATCGTCAGCGGGTTTTGGGAGGTTGGCATCAGTGCTGTATAAGACGCCTCGTTCGACAGCGGCCTTGTGCGCTTTGGGAGAGAGGTGGTGGGATACTAACCACCCCTTCCATTTCGACTTCGGGGAGATAACTGTGACTCCCATAGACGTGCAACAGCTGTTGGGGCTAGATTGTGATGGAGAGCAGATAGAGGTGGATAGCTGTTTACGAGTGAGACCGGAGGCAGTGCGTGCAGCACTTGGTGATGTAGGGAGGATAGTTTTTGGGGATTCTATCCGGTTGTCCCTGCTGAAGGATGTTCTGCTGAGCAGGGTGATTTATGTGGGGGACGGGATCCAAGTGAGGCAAATGGCCCGATTATTTATTCTGCTGGTATTGGGAGGTTTCATGGTGGCGTCGAGCGGCGACGTCATCCATTTATGGTTTTTACCGTACTTGAGGATGTTTTCGAACATCCCTTTCTATGATTGGGGGAGTCTGACCTTGGCGACCCTTTACTCTTCTCTAGATGCATTCAGCCGGTGCTGCTGGCAGACCTTTACTGGAGCCACGTACCTTCTTGAGGTATTCTTTAGTTTGCGCATTTCTTTTCATGCACTCTCATTTTCATTTCACGAATTCGCATTTTCCTTTCATGCATTCGCATTTTTCCTTATGCGTCATCTTTTTGCTTGTGAATTCAGACGTGGTTTTACAAGGTGATTGGGTGCAATACCCCGCTAATCGCTTTGAAGGACGACGCTATTGGGGACTTCTGTTGATTGTATCGATGGTGTAAGGCTAATCGGCAGTCGAAGGGATCTCTCTCCCTAGAGGCGGTGCGTTAGGTCTTGAATGACCCGACCAGTGGTAGGGTAAGACTCTTTCCATTTCACTCTTGGTTTTTACACCTTCTGATCTTGTATTGATTTATGCTCGCTTAGATATTTTCAGGTGACCTTTTATCCCTGGGGGACAACCATTCAGGATGCGGGGGTGACCGGGGTGAACGCGAAGATGAGGCGTTTGCTGGCGCATGAGTTCGGCCATTCCTGGTATCTCGAGGAGAGGGTGGTTCGTCAGATTGCCGCGGAGGAGGTGGTGTTGCCACCTGTGCATCCTCCTATGTCTATGAGGCGAGAGCGACTACTATCGGAAGATGAGAGGATCGCGGCGATGATCGGCGAGTCCTACTTGTTGTACACCGATACGGCTGTGCCATATAACTATATGGACTTTGTGATGAGCGGGTTGATGGCGCCCAGCATATATGATGCCTTGACTTTCCCTCCTATGGGTTCGAGTCGAGTGGTGGTATCTTCCCACAGTGGCGGTGGTCCAACGACATCTGCGGCGGCAACGACTTCAGAGGTTCCTTTTGTGCTGTTGCATACCCCTTCATACAACGTTCGGCGGACTGATGGAGGGATGGTGCCTATGGTGCATCATCCTCATGCGATGGATCCAAAGGAGTTGGGTTTGACAGAGGAGATCCTTCGACCTGAGCTATAACTTTATGTTCCTCTCTCTCTTTCTTTTCTGTTTTGGTCATCTCTGTTTTGATACTGATTTCGCTTTTTCTTGCAGTAAGTTCGGGTGTTGACCACTTGGCTAAGGGAAATCAGAGACTGGATATCTTCGGCGACTGACCATATTCGGGATGTGGTTCATGTTCCTTCTTGCTTGGTGCCGTCTGCCTCGTTCGGAGAGGACTCGGGCTCGGGTAGTGGTGGCGCATTGTCTCGCCGTAGGGGGAAGAGAGCACGTCGCAGGGGTGGAAGCTCTTGAGAGAGAGAAAGAGAGAGATTGTGGGTTCGGGCTGAGTCCCGTTGTTTTTTCTTTTTCTTTTTCTTTTTATTTCCTGCGAAAAATATGTAACACAGAAACAGATATATGTAATGCAATGGAGTTTTTTTATTATCTTTTATTAATGATGAATGCATGCACATGCGCTTTTTACTTTACTGCTGAGATTGTGAAAATGAATATTTTTATTTATTTTTTATTTTTTTTAAGGAAAGTTTTTGATTAAAAGGGGAAATTAAAGGGATTTTGAAATTCTGTTGAGAATATCAATTTATTTTTATTGAGTTTTCTGATTTGACAAAAGAGAAAAGGAGCTAAAATGGGGGGGGGGGGGGGGGTTGCCGATCGGCAAGCACCTTAACCTGCCTATCGACAGTTAAGTCCAGTCCCATCAATTGAAAGCCTTGAATGGCACCCTCTTCAGCCTTTGGTACCTTATGGGATAGGATTCCCTCCGATTTCTGCAGGGATTATGTCTCTTGTGAGGGTTTTCAAGTATAAAAAGGGGTAAGGGTGGAGTGTTTTCATCACACCTTTGCATTTTCACTTACTTGCCCACTATCTCTTAGCCTTGAAAGATGGCTCTCCCTGGTAGCATTGATTTTGTCAACTACCTCAAAACTTTGGAAGCAATGTGATCTTATAATGTCGACTACGATGCTTTCAACATGCGTCGAGTCTCCTTGTGACGTAATTGGCTTCTTGAGTGGAACGTGCTGACGGCGGCCGTATAATTTTGGTACCCCGAAGACCATGTATTCTGCTTTGGGTTGGAAGAAGTTTGTCCTACCTACGAGGAATTTTCTTCCATACTGGGTGTGAATCCAAGTGTTACTACGGCTTTTCCAGAATTTTCCCGCTCTCCCAGGGATTTATTGGCCGGGCTTCTTCATATTTCGCCTTCGGCGGATAGATCATTGGTTGCTGGAGGAATGATCTCCCTCCCAACGGCGCTGCAGTCCGTGCATTTGCGGGAGGTAGGTGATGCTGGCTATGCTGGAGCCGTTGTTCTGGGTCTGGTTTCAAAATTATTGCTGGTGACTGGAGAACTGTAGGTGGAACCGCAACTTGCAGCCATTACTTCATGGATGTCATATCGTCACAACTCTGCGGCGGTGATACTGGTGGAGACCCTGAATGGCCTGGATGCTAGGACAGAAGGTTGTTCTGACTTTTTGAGGGGTAGCCCCGTGATGCTGTTCATGTGGTTGTCTGAAATATTTCGCTTGGTGACCCCTCCAAAATATCCCTTGTCGGCCGTACCCAACGTCTTTTCACGCTACTTCATCAGCGTTGGCCTGTATGTTGAGAATTGGGAGCATTGGCTCGTGGAGCATGGGGCTGTATTGGTCAGTGCCTTGGTGGGGATAGTTGCAGCCTATTCTGGAGCTAGGAGAGTATTCATATGTGCAGATGGTTGGTCTCAGACAGACCTCTTTTTATTTCCCTTGGCGGCTTCTGTTCCAATTTGGCTGGGCACAGGTTGTGCCCCCTCGAACGTCAAATTTCTTTCCGGTATAAGATTTGCTTGGGTCTCTGTGGGAAAATCGGCGTCCGTCGACCCATCCCTCCCAATCTGTCGCGAAAGTTTGGCATGTCCCTGGGGATTATATGGAGTGATTGTGGAGGAGAGTAGTCAACAAGATGTTGGCAGTGGAGACTGAACAAAGATGGTTTATTTTATCTAACACCATGGAAGGGGGTGTTGTGGTATTTTCGAAGATGGTTAAGGCTCATAGACCCATGGAATGTTTACGGCACTCTATTCAGGCAGGGGAAACTTGGGGACCTCCGGATGTAGATGATGATGGTGCAGGCTCCTCTGGTGGCTATGGGTAGGACTCCTCGAGAGTTTATTTGTGTAACAGATGTGGAGATTTTATTTGGCTTTTTATGGTAGTAGGGGTAAGGGAGTTATCCGTTCCTTTTTCTTATGTAATTCGTGTTGAATTTTCTTATTAATAAAATAAACAAGTTTCTGATCATCCAGCTGTGCCTTTCGATGAATTTTGTAATTTTGAATTATCTACACCGATCGCTAAGGCATACATAATCCTTTTGTTCAAGTATTCTTTAGAAGGAACCGTCGTTCTCAGAGGTAAGAAAAGAAAATGGTATTTTGTAAAAAGAAAGGGCCGTACTCATGTGAGGTGCATGAGCTGCCTACGTACCTCTGGGGTTTTTGAAAATATTTTTATTTATTTGCAAATAGTTTTTACAGAGGATCAGGCTCACGTAGTTCCGGGTAGAGGGAAATGAAGCGTTTTTTTAATAGAAGGGGGATGAGAAGAGTCGTAGCGCGCTGAGATTTCGGACTAGGGGTAGAATTTCTTAAGACGGTCCAGATTGACTGGACGAGCCATCTCTTCCCCATCTAGGTCAGTGAGCATGGCGACACCGCCGGATAAGATTTTCTTCACAATGTAGGGGCCGCTCCAATTGGGATTGAATTTCCCTCTGGGGTCCCATATGGGTTCTATTATCTCTTTAAGGGATAAATCCCCCTCTCGAACACCGCGGTCCTTAACTCTCTTGTTGAATGATTGCGCTATTCGGCGATGGTACCCCTGTATGTGGTAACTAGCTTTTAATCTTCTTTCATCTAGGAGGGCTATCTCATCAAGACGACTTTGGCACCAGTCTTATTCACTAACTTTGCTTTCGAGCATGACGCGTAGCGAGGTAATTTCCAGCTCCACTGGTAGGACTGCTTCCATGTCATAGACCAGAGAGTAAGGGGTAGCCCCAGTAGAGGTTCGGATTGAGGTTCGATAGCCCCAGAGGGCGTACGGGATCCGGTCGGCCCAATCCCTACAACTTTCGATCATCTTGATGATGATAGCTTTGAGGTTTTTATTGGCAGCTTCCACTGCACCATTGGTCTGAGGTCGGTCGGGAGAAGATTTGTGTATCGGAATCTCGTACTCGTTGACTACTTCTGTGACTTCTGCTTCGAAATGCAACCCGTTATCTGATACCAGCTCGTGCGGGACCCCATATCGGCAGATGATATTTTTCTTAAGGAATTTGGCCACTTTCTTGGCGTTCAATACTGCGTATGACTCATCTTCGACCCATTTGGTGAAGTAATCAATGGAAACCATGATGAACTCATGTCCGTTTGAAGCCTTTGGTGTAACTTTCCTTATGATGTCGACACCCCAGGTGGAGAACGGCCAGGGATGGGTCATGTTGTATAATTCTCGCGGAGGCAGGTGTTGAAGATTAGAGAATTGTTGGCATTTGAGGCACCTCCGGACATAGGCGGTGCAATCCTGGATAATGGTGGTCCAGTAGTATCCCTGTCGAATGATCTTCTTGGCGAGCATGTGACCATTCATGTGGGGCCCGCATTCCCCACTGTGGATTTTCTGTATTATCTTCTCAATCTCAGCCCCTGCGATGCAGTGTAGATGAGTTCCATCGAAGTTCCTCTTGAGTAGGGCTTTATGACAGAGGATGTACTGGGTGGCCAGTATTTAAAGAGTCGTTCGATCTTTCTTGTTGGAACCCTCGGGATATCTACCATGTTTGAGGAGGCACCAGATATCATAGTACCAGCAATCGGCTAGTTCGGGATCTTCGGTGGAGACAAGCTCAATATGGTAGCAATGGGTCTATTTGTCTTGCTTTTGAACTAGGAAGGGGGTCATTGTTATTCCTTCGGGCATGTCGACCATAGAGGCCAAGGTAGCGAGAGTATCGGATAGGTTATTCTTTGCTCGGGGTAGGTAATGGAAGGTGATATCTCAAAATCGGGAGGCTAACTCTTCTAATTGGGCATGAAAGGGTAACTTTTCGTCCTTGACTTTCCACTTTCTGAGCACTTGACCGATGATAAGGGAAGAATCCCCATAGATGTCAAAGTATTGAATACTTTTCTTGAGAGCAACTTTGAGGACCACTGTGCATGCCTCATATTCCGTCATGTTATTGGTGCAAGGAAAATCCAATTTAATGGTGATGGGAGTGTGGGAGTCATCTAGGGCGATCAGAAGTATCCCAATGCCATATCCCTTTTTGTTGGCAGCGCCATCAAAGAACATTTTCCATCGAAGGCGATCTTGAGCGGTGCAGAGGATATTTTCATCTGAGAATTCGGAGATCCGGACATCTGCTTCGTTTATGGGGTAATCGGCGAGGTACTCAGAGATGGCTCTTCATTTAATGGCTTTCTGTGTGACGTACATGATGTCGAACTCGGTTAGGAGCATCAACCATCGGGCCATTCGACTGGAAAAGGCAAGTTTCTCAAGCAGGTATTTGACGGGGTCTATTCGGGATACAAGTTTGATGGGGAAGGCGAGCATGTAGTGTCGTAACTTTTGGGTGACCCAGACAAGTGTGACACATGCCTTTTCTAAAGCAGCGTAGTTGACCCCGTACCTGGCCAATTTACGACTGGCGTAATATATGGATCTTTCTTTGCAGGAGTCTTCAAGGTATTGGGCTAGTAAAGCCCCAGCTGTAGTGTCGATTATAGTTAGGTATAGGAGCAAAGGGAGACTAGACTGTGGTGGCGTGAGCACTAGAGGTTGGTTCAGGTATTGTTTAATTCAGTCAAAATCTTCTTGGCAGGCCTCGTTCCAAACCTTGGTTAAATCCTTTCGGAGGAGCTTGAAGTTCGGTTCACCGATGGAGGTTAGCTGGCTGATGAACCACTTGATATATTGCAATTTCCCAAGAAAACTTCGGACTTCTTTCTCTGTTCAGGATGGTGGCATCTCGAGTATGGCCTTCAGCTTTGCAGGATCTGCTTCTATCCCCTTTTCGCTGACCATGAATCCCAAGAGTTTTCCCTTTATAAGGCCGAAGACACACTTCTGTGGATTAAGTCGCATCTGATACCGTCACAGTCGTTCGAAGACCTTTCGGAGAGCGGGAACATGTCCTTCTCTAGTTTTGGACTTGATAATCATATCATCCACATAAACCTCGACCTCTTTGTGAATCAAATCGTGCAGGATGGTTATGGCAGCCCTTTGGTAGGTCTCCCCAACATTCTTGAGACCGAATGGCATAACGGTGTCGCAAAAGGTTCCCAATGGGGTGATGAATGCGGTTTTTTCTTGGTGGTTGGGGTGCATCTTGATTTGGTTGTATCCGGCAAACCCATCGACGAATGACTTGAGAGCATGACTGGCTGTGTTGTCCACAATCATGTCGATATTGGGTAGCGGATAATCATGCTTCGGAGAAGCTTTGTTTAAATCTCGATAATCTACACACATTCGAACCTTCCCTCCTGATTTCGGCACAGGTACAATGTTGGCTAGCCATATGGGATATTCGATCACCTGAATGAAACCCACGTTTAAATGTTTGACCACCCCTTCTTTGACCTTGAGCGACCATTCGGTGCAGAGTTTTCTTAATTTTTGTTTAAACGGCTTATAATCTGGGAGAGTGGGGATCTCGTGCTGCGCTATTTCAGGATCAATGCCGGGCATATCATCATAGGACCATGGAAAGACATCCACGAACTCTTTCAGCAATTCTTCGAGTTGTGCACGCTCATGCTCGTCAAGGGTGGCCCCTATCCTAATCTCGCGCAGTTGGCTACTAGAATCGAGATTAATAACAACAGTCTCTTCTTCATTAACTTGAACGCGGTTATGTTGTTTATTATTAACCTTATTTAGACCAGTTAAGAATTGTTCATTTGCAAAATCATCATCATCAAAAGTTTGATTAGATTTCAAGCAGTTAACGTAAGGCACAACAAGATACTCAAAATCTTCATTTATTTCATTGATAGGAAAAACAGCATTGAGAACCTCATCAGAAGAGGTCTCGATTAAATTTGAGCAAGGATAGACAATAGAAGAATAAATAGGGTAAACATTGGGGTTAGGGGAGATTTCAAGAGGTAGAACTGGCGCAGCATGCCAGTTGAGGAGCGGTGTATCAGCGACTTTAATCAGACGGGATGGGTCCATTGATGTAGTGCCTGAATGAACCATGCAGAGTGCCAGCCCCAGTATCTGTAAGTTGAAGGAATCTTTGGAATCACTTTCCTCAGTCTCTTCGGTATCTTTGATGAGCGGTTGTACGCAGTGTGGGAAACTTTCGGCCCATGGGTAGCTATCTTGGAAAAAGATCTCCATTCCCGACTTTATCTTCTTGTCTGTGTGGTCATACCATGTTTCTGGAAAACTGCAAAAGGGGAAGTCATCGCGTTCTTTGATGAATCGTCCATTTAAGGAGTCTCCCGAGATAGTTCGGATATAGTCTAATCTTCTTTTTGGTCGAGACTGGCGGATCATTCTAAGCTCTTGTTCTGATGGTTGATACCCTAAGCCGCAAGGAGGGAAAACTTTCTTCAGTTCGATGGGCTCAAGTATCCCTTGCTGCCTTTGCCCTAGCCCCAGTCCGAGCATGAAGTGCATGTTGCTGAACATCTGAATCACATTGACATTTCCATGAGGGTCATATTCTGGACAAACTCTTTCTTTGAAACCATCCCCTGCCGGGAGTAGGAGTGGCTCAACTTGGAATCCTGATAGGAGCATATCATTTAACCCGTGCTGTATCTCAAGAATTGGACTGATGGTGCTTGCACTCTCGGCATTTCCGTCGTCGCCCAAAATGGTGATGACTCACCCATCGGCGAAGAACTTCAATTTTTGATGGAGTGAGGAAGACACACCCTTGATAATGTGGATCCAGGGTCATCCGAGCAACAGGTTTAAACAAGCTGGGATGTCTATGACTTGGAATTCAGCGACGGGGTTTATAGGGCCAACCCCTATTACAAGTTTTATGGATCCTATTACCTCACGACGGGTATTATCGTAGGCACGTACAATGGCGAAGGTTGGAGCGAGATCGCTTTCTTTCAGGCCTAAAAACTTGAAGGTTCTCGGAGGGCAAACATTCAAGGCGGATCCGTTATCAATAAGGGAGAGTGGCACGGCCTTCCCCATAACTTCGACGGAGATATTGAGTCCATGGTTGTGATTTGGCCCAATTCTAGGGATTTCTTCTTCAGAGAATGATAACATTCGGGTAGAGGTCAAGGATTCGACCAGATTTATCGCTTCTTCTAGTGAGGTAGAGGGAGGAACTGTGGGTCCAGTGAGCAATTTGATTAAAGTATTTCTGTGTAGCTATGAAGACATGAAAAGTCCCCATAGAGTGATGTTAGCTTGAGTTTTCTTCAAATGATCGAGGATCTTGCTCTCCTCAATGGTCATCTCTGGCATAGGAAGGTTTTCAACGCCCTTCCCCTTGTCATTTGCTGATAGTGAGCTTGGAACCTGGTAATGTCTCCCTGATCTGGTCATGTGATTTACTGAAGAAGGAAAGAACATGAATTTCGTTTCCTCGTCAATCTCAGGTTGTTTTGCCACCCTGTTTATTTCTCCGAGGAGTTCTTCAAATGAGATCATCCCACATATGTCGGCTATTGGGCCAGCTCTTCCTGAAGCTTGTTCTTCACTCGAATCTTTGAATTCTTCCCCCCATCCAGTGGCAACAATTTTGTCTTTCCATGTAAAGTCAATGCATTCCACAACTTCAACGGCCTCTTCATACAGGTCCTCCCATTATGTGGGGATATGTGTGATGGAAGGGACCAAACTCCCTTGTAGCTTTAAAGTGTCAAGTAACCCGGTGATACTGTAAATATTGTTGGTTTGCTCGAATAATTCTACCATAGTCTGGACAACATCATCTAAGCTGACTTCGTTGGTTGGTACCATCCATTTATCTAAATCTCGGGCCCACTTTCGTGCTTCCAAGAATAGTGTGCTGAACTTTTAGCAATCGATGACCATCTGTGAGGGCAATTTCACCGAACTATAGGAGTTGGTTCAACACCTCTGACAATTCCATACTTCCATTTTCAGAACGGGTACGGACAGTGATGCATGCTCTGGTGAGGAGTGACAGTGCTTGATCAGTGAGGCTAGTAGGGTGTAGGAGGAAGTATGGGCAAATTTGAAGAGGTTTAGGAGAGTACATAGGTGTGATTTGAGTTGAGGGATCGAAATCTGGGTTTTCTTCCAAGAAGATGGCGTTGGTGTGATTCGAAAGTGGATTATGAGTAGTGTTTGGCTTAGGATTGGTTGGTGGGGCGATGGTACCCCGATCAATGAGATGTTGGATTATGTTCCGAAGGTGAAAACATTGGTCTGTGGTATGGCCGGCAGTTTGGTGAAAGACGCAATGAGCATCGGTCTTGAAGTTTCTTAGGAGTGGATTTGGCAATGGACGTGGATCCAAGGGTTTGATGAGGTTTCAGCTTAACAGGGTTTGGTAAACTTTGGAGAGGGGAGCATGGAGATCAGTGTATTCCCTTCGGATGGGGGCGGGGTGACTTTCTGGTGCCCATGATGTGATTGGTTGAGAGATGTTGTTGATGGTTGAGACTGTCGCACTGGTAGGCTTGTCATACTTTCTAGGGGTGAACTGTCCGGCCACCTTCTTCGGTTCAACCTCTGTTTTAACGAGGCTTTCCTCGATTTCCACTCCAGCCTGTTTGAGAGCTCGAAAGTGGGGATAGTATTGTCCTCCCATCGTCGCTCGGACATGGGGCAAGAAGTTCTTCTTCACTATGTTGACCTGTGCTTCCTCGGATGGCCGATTGGTCATGGTAGCTGCCTGCTCCCTCCACCGGGTTATGAAGTTACTGACTGATTCTCCTGGATTCTGCTTGAGTAGCTCTAAATCACGACGGGTGACCTCAAGATCTTCATTATATTTATATTGAGATATGAATTCTCGGGCTAATCCTCCCAGCTACGGATTCTGGATTCCTCAAGAGATAAAAACCATCGGAGGGCACTATCCTTCAAAGTTTGCTGAAATAATTGGGCCATCACTTCTTCAGAAGCCCCTAGTAGAGTCATGGAATGATGATAACTGCGAAGATGAACAATTGGGGGTCCACTCCCTCCGAACTTCTCGATATTAGGCATCTTGAACTTTTTGGGTAACCTCGCTTTAGGATAAGGAGACATATGGGTGTAGTCCATGTAATTCCCAGAGATCCTGAGTTGGTCAAACTTCTTGGTGAGCATCTTAAGATCCTCTTTGACTTTATTCACCTCCTCCTCTTTTGGATCAGTGACCATAGGCAGGTTAGCCACAGGCTGGGCAATGTTTGGCATTGAAGCTAGGAAGGTGGCGGCCCATTGGCAGGAGGGGCACGTGGAGCATGTTGATATTCTTTCGGAACCCAGATAGGCTCGGCTGGGCCCATAGCACGAGGGAATAGGGCCTCGGGCTCTTGAGGAATAGGAAATTGGTTTCGTTGCATTTCTTGGACCTAAGTTTGGAGGTTGTCAATCTTGGACACGAGATGAGCTAGGACTGTTGTCAGATCCGGCTGTTTGATTGGTGCTTGATCTGTATTCTCCATGGAAAGTGAATGGATTTCGGACTCGGAAGAAGTACTAGAGGAACGGACAAAACTCTGGAGTGATTTAGCTAAAGACCGAAGCCAATAGGGAGCCAGGCCAAGGACTTGCAATCGACCTGAGAAGGCATAGGATGAGATTTATTTTTGAGAAAAAAAGAGAAATTTGTAACAACCCGCCTAATGGGATACCGGGCGATCACTCCTATATCAAATTATAACAGGAGTTACATATGGATCATTCTTAGCATCACTGTCGAAAATCCATTTAATTACTAATATCCTATTAGGCGAGCGTTAAAATTTTAACTTAACTACTCTTTTTAACGATTAAAATAAAACATCCACAATTTAATGCGTAAATGAAATAAAGAGGAAAATGAAATGAACTAAAATAACCGAACACTCGGTTCAAATTATACAACCATATCGAATATCGTGCAAAGAATAAATAAAATCAGTTGGACCATTGGCCCGAATGTTTGTACAATACCTCCTATCTAGAGTACAAGGAAAGAAGCGTCTACCGAGAACCCGCAAGCATCCACAGCTGCTGCAGCAGACGTATGACTCAAAAGAATTTCCATCCAGGCGTCCCTGTGTCTGGACACCTATATATATATAATATATAGAAAGAAAGGAGAGTAGATAAATGGGTCAGAGCTCGAATTTTGAAAATATTTTGCAAGTGCATAAATGCTTTATTTTTAGAAAAATAGTTTTATCTCATATTTAAATTGGTATCGCACTCCCATGAGATACCCATCACCTCTCCTCTAGTAGTGCACACCTAACGCATCCTAACAACATACCCTAGTCAAGCTATCCCTGCCTAACTAGTCTAATTTACCCATTTACTATCTACCCCAGATAGTCCAAGTGCTAAGGGATAAACTTCCCTCCATTCTCAACACTGCACTAAGTTCGTGCGTGGGGTGTCTCGCAAAGCGAAATCCAAACAAGGAACCCCCCCGATACACTACTACTTGGCAGGGTTAATGGTAGAGATCCATTGGGCCCGTAGCACACACAAACGTATAAATATATATATATATATATATATATATATATGTACATTCACAATATACGTCCGGATAATATCTCCCGGACTGAGGTTTACATAATATCAATTTATATCTTATAATACACATCCGGATCTACCTCCCGGACTGAGGTGTATTCGATACACAAAGTATTTATCACTTTGCTCTCAAAACATTCCATTTCCCTTCTCATATCCAAGAAATGTATTTAAAAGCCAATTCATTAGCATGAATTGCTTTACCAAAACATATGTCTTTTTAAAAGCCAATTTTATTAACATAAAAATGCTTTTCCTTTTTCAATTATCCCATTTCCCTTTTTATACTCAGGAAATGTAATTAAAAGCCATTTTTATTATCACAAAAATGCTTTTACCATATCATATGCTTCCACATCCCTTCTTCCATCTGGGAGTGTTACCGAAGCTAAACATATAACCCATTTCCCTTCCTATATCCAGGAAATGTAATTAAAGCCAATCCATTATCATGAATTGCTTTAATGTAACGCGTTCTAAGACCGCCCGTCCGGGTTTCTCCACGGTGCGCGCCCCTAAATGGCTATCATCTTCCAGGGCCTATCATCAAGACAACCTGGGATCCTACATCGCAAGACGTCGAGAAGCGGCCATGTGCCTGCGGGATAGTCAAGACCACACCCGGAATCTCCTAACCAACGCAGAAAATATATATCAACAAACGCTCACATGGCCTATAGGACTATATCCACCCTGCATTCATTAGCCAGGGGGCTTCACCATACGTACGCAACTTCCCTTATGATAGCGATTTAGAGAGGTGTGTAATCCATATTTTATCAATTATGAAAATCATTTATTTACCATTTTGAAAATATTCATTTTTATATTTTCAAAATCATTTCCATCATAACATATATATATACCTAAATCACACAGTATATACATATCCTATATATTCCTCCTAGAATATATATATAATAACGGCCATAGTGGCCTATAGCATCTAGCGATAACCAATAATCCCAAGGATTCCTTCCAGGAATCATAATCATGCATTCATATAAGCATGATACTAAAGCCAAAGTATTTCTTACTTTGATAATCACTATATAACTCAATCCTATCTAAGGATTTATTGGATATCTCCAATTATACCATTTCTCATTTAGCGAATATATAACTATGCTCCCCAAATTTATTCTAATCCACTCATAGGATTCAATCAACCAAGATCAATATGATTATGTTATCTCTTTAGATCATAATCCTCTGTAATACTCAAATTTTAGAAAGCCCGCTTTAAACTCAAAGAGGAGAAGTAATAACAATCTCCAAAATCTTGGGTTGAAAACAGAGTACCGGTCGACCGGTCCTGGACCCCCGATCGACCGCGGGTTGCAATTAAGCCTACGAAACAAAGCAGTAGGCCTTATTTCCTTGACGCGGTCGACCGGCCTTAGGGGGCGGTCGACCGGTCACACCAGGTCCTCAAAACTTTAATTCCTCAAATCCTTAATCCAACAACCCAAATTCATTTTCGGGGTTTTTAAAATACCCTAAAAATCATCCAAAACATCTACACGACTAATCCTAGCCTGTATTTTTCCAATTCCCGATTTGATTTCCGAGTTGATGATTTCAACCCGGAGCTTCCATCTTGTAAAAATCATATCAAATCATAGAAAAATCAGAAAAATACGCGGTCAGCGCCCACGCGACCGTATCGAAAAGATATACAACTTTAGTGTTTTGACCGAAAGCTAAATCAATTCTCTTCCTAGTCAAAATAATCCCACAAGCTTACGGATTACTATTCATTGTCTCCCCCAAATCCCAAACTCCATTTTTCTCCATTTTTGTTGTTTCTAACCTCATCCAACAACTCAATAAACATCCAATCTATGTTTTACAACTAACATATCAATTATTTTGGGGTATTAAACCATTTCTCTTAGTTTTAAACCCTAAAACCATAAAAACCCCAACTTAACATTTAAACCCATTTTTATACTCCATTAACATGGTTTTAACACTAAAAATCATTAAGAGTTTACACTACATCAATATGTAAACTCATAATCAACTTTTACCCAATTTTATTTTAAGGGTTCTAACCCCAAAATCATATTTTTACCAACTATGATATGAGATTAATGCACAAAAGTAAATAAAGGAAGTAAACACTTGCCTGGAGGATGAAATCCGACGACCTCGAGTCGAATCAGGCGGAGTTTGGCCCGAATCTCCCTTTTCTCCCCTCTTTTCTCCTTCCTCTCTCTCTTCTCTCTTTTCTTTCTTCTTTTTCTTCTCTTTTCTCCCCCTCTGCCTCTTTATAAAGAAGAAAAAGGGTTTAAACCCTTAAAACCCAAAAACGACTCGTTTACCCAATTAGGAGTTACTTTTACCTCTAAAATTACCCGAAACTTAATTTCGACAATCGGACACTCTTTTGCGACTATCTCGGACATTCTGAGACTCGTGGCGCAGTCAAAATTTCCATCCGAGGTATTTGACCGCAAATCACTATTCCAACCCAAAATAAATAAATGCGGGGTTTCTACTCAAAATCTTACCTCTTTTGTCGCTATACTCCACGACGACATATAATTAAATTACTTCGACCTATATAGTCCCAAAATAATTTATAACACCCTTCGAAAATCATTAAATCCTCGAAAATCCCAAAAATTACTATTTCGAGAAATTCTCCAAATTCCAAATTATACTTAATTATGGAATTTAATTGTCTCCAAAAAGGCGGGTTGTTACAAAATTATTTTTGGATTTTTGATAAAGAAGGGAGAAATATTTTTGGATTTTTTTTCGATAAATAAAGGAGAAATGTTTTGGGATTTTTGATAAAGAAGGGAAAAATGCTTTTGGAGACGGAACTCAGCATGATTATTATGATTATTATGTTCTCACTTGTATTTAATTCTCCTAAATGTAATGCCGGACGGGACCCGAGCCTGGAAAAGTGGGATTTTTAATATATGCAAAGCTACGGTTTGGACTTGTAACCAAGCTCGCGGATAGGGTCCCATTTTAAAAATGTGCGAAAATTGGGCGACGGGCCGACCCAAAATTTTGGCAGAGTTTCGAGTTGAAATCGACAATCTAAAGTGCGTGTCCTAGGCTTGACACCTATATGCGGGTATGCAGTTGGTTGGGTGAATCGGCATGGGTTCCTCCCTTTGGCGTGACTTCCACGATATACGTCTTGCTCTTGCAGGCAATCAGTACGTGTGGACAAGCCATTTGATATACCTGAGTGTACGTGAATTGCCTCACCATATACCTCGTGGGGACGATACGTATGAGAGAGAATTCGATATACTCGGCGTACGTGAATGAATTCCCTGCGATATACCTCTCGTCATGACTTCGGTCAAGCGGTACGATGCGGGGGAACCATTCGATATATGTCGAAGGTACTTGTCCATTGGAAGGTGAGAGTCATATCACTTAGGCTAACTGTGACCTGCCGGGCTAGCGCCCATCATGAAGTGACCCTCCAGTTACTGGGTAAAATTTGGTCAATAGCAATGCTCTTTGGTGATGTTGTGTGAATCATGCATGATTCTCTTATTAGTATCTTATGATGAGAATGCCTTTCTTGATTATGCCAAACAGGGAGCAAAGTACAAGTACCCAAGGTACACCAAGTATGGATGGGTGATGTGTGCAACATGTGGATATATGTGATCCTAGGTGCACATAGTGTGAAGTGTACATAGAGAAATTTCTACAAGTGTGTGAATATAAGCATAAGCATGGGATACACATGGAAAAGGGGAACATGCAGATATGGGGGGAAACATAAACAAATATAGCATCCATGCAAATAGAATCAAGACCTCAAAATACACAGTCCCCAATGAAGTCGCCACTATGGCCATCCCCGATCCTCGCCGCGCTGGGGCGCGCGCGCGAAGGGAGAGGATCCTTCGGGTCCCGCGCATCCCTCTCGGGAGAGCTTCGATCGGCGTCGTTTGAGATGAAGTGTAAGAATTAGAGAGATTCAGAGTCGCCAGTCTATTTTACTCAAAATAGACAAAAGAAAAAGGGGAAGCCATCCCGAAGAATGGCATCCAAAGACATACTGGTGCATGCGAAACCAAGATGATTCGATAAGGGTTCGGAGTCTTAGTTACGAAATGGGAAGGTGTTAGGCACCCATTCCACCCTTTCGGTCTCTCATGGATATTTACTATTTTCCTTTATATTCCCCCCATGATATGTGTGCATGTGTATATATATAATGGAGGTAGGAATCCTCGACTTGTATCATGGAAAAGATAAAGCGAGTCATCCATAGGAAGATATAAGAATAATATTAAAAAAGTAAGATTTATGCGATTACCCCTACGTTGATCGTTATAATGGAACGACAACGCATATGGAGTAATACATCACTAAAGGAAAGTATATAGAATATAAGAAGATTAGATTTAAAGAAAATAGAAAGTAAGAGAAAAAGGACTCGAGTCTCGGGTTTTACCCCGAGACGCCTACGTAGCCTATAAAGGCATCAAAGTCCACGTAGTTCACATATAAAACGAGGGGTGGGGTTTATCCCATAAATCCAAATGGGGGATCTCTTATTTATGAGTGTGTGTAGAAAAAGTGTTTTAGTGGTGAGAAAAGTATGAGAATCCCTTATTTGGAATTTATGAGCAAACCCTCTTTTTCTTTTTTTTTGGGGGGGTTTTATTTATATGAAAACTAGGAGATGTGCAATAATACTAAATAAAAATTATATTAGGATGTGCGAGATGCGATAATAAAAGTGCTAAGTAAGAAAACAAGTTATTGAGAATTTAAGAGAGAGTTTGAGAAAGTTGGACCTTCTTGAAGATCTTAAGATTGATCTTGAATGTTGGAGAGCAGCCCTTGCACTTGGATGATGATGGAGAGTGGCTAATTCACCAAGTTTGATGAAAAGGATGATGAAAAGTGGGAGTAAAAAAATGATTTGGAAGTTGAAATCACGCTGCCTTCGAGAGAGGTTTCTGGGATTCGTTGAGAGTGAATTTTATCAGATCTGGGCTCCCCTTGAAAATGAGGTGAAGGCCTCCTTTTATAGGCTCAGGTCACTGCCGATCGGCATAGACCCGTTCCTGCCTATCGGCACCTATCGATAGGCAGGGTCTGGAACCTGCCATTTGGCAGTGTGCTTCAGGCCTTTTCGGGGAATCGACTACCGAGGGCAAACCGTTGGTCAAAATTGCGCACGGGGTAGACCATTGAAAAGGTAATTTAGAGACCTTCGCAAGTACTTTGGACCGCTCCCGGGTTCTGGAGTTGACTTTGGGTCAAATATGGCTCGGAAGCGTTAGTCGGTCCATTGGACGGGGAATCGCTCGGACGCAAACGGATCGTTCGTCCGCATGGTAAGTCCGAATCGTGCATGGGGTGGACCGTTGGAAATTTTAAGAGATGTACTACGACATTACAAAGAGTTTGACCTAATTTGGGGAGTTAACTTTGGTCAACCGGGCCCTGGAAGCGTTCGGTGACCTCTTGGAGTCAAACGGGTCATTCGTCCGCATGGTAAGTCAAAATTGCACACGGGATGGACCGTTGGAAAGGGTATTCAGTGCCCTTAGAAGATTCATTTAGCCTTGGTCAAGCTGAAGAGTTAACTTCGATCAAACAGAGCCTCAGAGAGCCCGGTGGCCTCGGGGTCAAGTTTCGGATGCAAACAGATTGTTCGTCCGCATGGTAAGTCGGAATTACTCACGGGACGGACCGTTGGAAAGGGTATTCAGTTCCCTTCGAAGTTTCATTCAGTCTCGATCGAGATGAAGAGTTTAACTTTTTGGTCAAACTGAGCAGGGGAGGGCCCGATGGCTTCTAGGTCAGTATTCGGGATATGACCTAGGTTTATGGTGATGGAGGGAGGTACTAGGGACCTAGGGAGAGTTAGGGGGTAACAGAATGGGGTGTCTACAATCAGCCCTTTGATTAAGCTTATCAACGCCCTACATGCGTCGTTGTTACAATCCCTGTGAACCTCTATCCTCCAATCAAAAGCCTCTTAACTAATTGCTTACCTTTAACCGTTGGATGGAAGTCAATGTTGCAAGACTTAATCTTAGCCCTTGATTTCGAACCCCCTTCTCGATCCTTCTCATCCATGTATATAAGGAGGCTAACCCTCAGCCTTTCAGAAGCTTTTGCCACTTCGACTTTTAGAGAGAGAAGAGAGAGAAATCATAGAGTTAGAAACCCTAACCCTAATTGGTCCAAACACCTTATCAAACCCTAACCTTTTTATCAAAAACAAGTTCATTCCAAACACAACCTTGAGTGTTTGAGAGTCTTTGAGTGTTGGTTTGAAAGATGTTTCTTGTTGTAACCTCTTCATTTTGAGATCTTGTTTCCAACTTAAACATTAGGATTATATCTGTATTTCTGTTTTATAGGATCTGGCCATTTTATGTAATATTACACCTAGATCTGCATTTATAGTTTCTCGCCTTGAGAAATCTTTTGTTGATTATTTTTCAGTAAATGTTTTCTTTTTCAAAATCAACAAAATCATTTTATGTTTCTAGTTCTTTTTGAAACACGACCTTTGACCTAGTTGGAATCACACTTGGAGATTTTTAATTTCAAAAGTATTTTTAAAACTCTAAAATTGATTAAGATCTTGAAACGTCTTCTGAGCAAGATATCCGTGGATTCTGGGTTTATTTTAAAGGTCAAATAAGGTTCAAGTTTCCTAAGAAGAGAGAGACTGGAAATCACATCATATAGATCAGATTTGTAATTTGTTAAGACTATTTGTAAACATAAGCGTGAGTGTGTGCATGCATGTGTTAGATCACCATCACAAACACTTAAACATAACAACACTGAAAGTGTTGGTAATAAGATCTTGAAACAAGAGTCGACGTTAAGACTGGAACAAAGTGAAGTTTGCAAACTGGGAGAACCACATCAGCAATCAGAACTGCAGAAAAGTTAGAAGGACACCAGTGGGTACATTCTTAAACTTGTATAGGACCGATTTGTGTGCTTGTGTGTTATATAGTTTATAACTTTTTACTCCGTAGAGGGAGTCGTGGATGTTTCCTCAGTTGGGTGAGCTTTTACCACGTTAAAAATCTCTTGTCATTAATCTTTCTACATCTCCTCATCTCATTCTTGGTGGTGTGATGATTTAAACTGTTTTAGTTTTGTTTTTCAAAACTTGTTACAAATATTAAACTGATCTCGTGCATGTTTTATTAAACACATCTTTAGATTAAAACTGATTTGGTTTAAAGAAAAGAGTTTCTTTAAAAAATAGTTCGGAGTTACTTAAATAGTTTAATCTTGTATTAAATGGCTTTAGTAACAGTTTTTCAATTGGTATCAGAGTTTTGGAAATCTTTTTAAAAGATCTTGTGTTTCTGAAATTGTTTTCTTAAAATCAAAACAATGGACGACAGAAATGAAAGATTTGGCAACTTGACCAGACCCCCACTCTTTGATGGAAACAACTTTGCTTACTGGAAGGTAAGAATGGTTGCTTTCATACAAGGAACCTTGGGAGGTGATGTCCGGGATATTATTGAAAATGGATACACTTATCCTACTAAACCAGCCACTGAAGGAAGTAATGAGAGGATTAAGAAAGCATTAAGTGAATTCACTCAAGAAGAGAAGCAAAATTCTCTAAACAATAACAAAGGCAAGAATGCCATCTTTATGTCCATAGATGAACATGAGTTCAAAAGGATCTCATCTTGTTCCACTTCCAAGGAAGCTTGAGATACACTGATCATTGCACATGAAGGTGACACTAGAGTTAAGGCTACTAAAACTCAAATGCTTCTTCAGCAGTATAACTCCCTAATTATGTCAGATTCTGAAACCTTTCATGACTTTTACATAAAATTGACTGACATTGTGACCAAACTGCATGCTAATGGGATAACTTATGACATAATCTAAAATTCTAAGATCATTTAGTAAACTACGAACTGTGGAAATGGAATTAGAATTTAAGAAACAAATGACCCAGTCCCATAGGAAATAGACTAGTTCCAACTTGAGTTTTTCCATTAAGTTGATGAAACCTGAGTTTAATATTCCCACTGATGATTCGGATGAGGAATGTGATATAGATAGTTTGGATAATCGAATTTCCTTAATGTCAAAACAATTTAAGAAAATTGTCAAATTTAGAAATAAATTGGCAAACAGATATGGCAAGCCGAATTATCCAACTCAGTCTAACCACAAACCTCATGAGAAAGGTCAAGATAAACATTACAAGGACATGAGACTCAAAAAAGACTTCAATAACATTCAATGTTTTAGATTTAAAAAACTAGGACACATAGCACAAGACTGTAGAGTGAAACTGAACATTGCTAATAAACATATTAGGGCCAACATTTGCAAAATATGGGATGATTCAAGTGATTCTGAAAATGAGGAACCCGAGTCTTCTGATGTTTTTGGTCCTTGCATGTCTTTCTTTGCTAATATAATCTACAATGATGATATGCCTATGTATGAGAATGATGATAATAACTCTACTTCAGTTGTTATAAATCATGCTGCTACTGGTTCAGATGCCTTAATTTCTGAGAATATTGCTTGGTCTACCACGGGGTGTGTGAGTCAAGAGGAATGCGATAATGACGATGTCAATGGGTGCGTGAGTTTAAGAATTGAATCCTTAGGGGTCACTGCACACACTACACTTAAAGACTCAGAAACTGAAGATCTCCCTGACATTCACACACTTTATGCGAAAATCCTCAAGAAAAGCACTAGACTAGAGAAGATAGTGAAAGATCTCACTAAGAAATTAGAAGATCTAAGTCTAATGGTTAAACTTAATGATGAAGAGTATACTACCCAATGTCTAACTCATGAAAATGAAGTCAAAATATTTGATCAAAAATTAAAGAATTTGGTTGAAGAAAATAAAACTCTGGAGAAAAAAATATAAAGGGACATTATTATAATTGGAACAATCTAAAGAAAAGACAACAACAGTTTCCAAAAAAATTGCAAAATTTGAAAACAATTCAAATTGTTTTGATGGATTTGTTGTTGATTCCAAAACCAATTCTGATGATCGAACTTGAATAGGATTTTTCCCCAATTCGAAGACTCAAATTAAAAACTTTGAACCAACTAAGTTTGTGCCTGGAGTCAAAAGACCTGTAGAATCATGTCCAGACTTTCATTCTCTAAAAAATGAGTTTAATAAGAAACAATCAAAGTTTAATATTGGGAAACAAGTTGCTCTAAGTGTGAAAGTCCACCTAAGACTAAATATGTTTGCCTCTCGATTAGGAAGAGTGATTCTGTCTTTCAAACTGTACTCCCTAGGAATAAGGTTCAACCCCAAAATTCCATAAAGCCTATGTTAAGAGACTTTCCTAAGGAGATACCATCCTCGAGCAATTTATATTGCTGTTAATGTGACTTATATGGTCATTCCTTTGAAGGTTGTTACTCTAGATGTTTAGTCAATCCTGTCTATAATACTTCTGTGTACCAAAACTTTAACTGTTCTAGGAGAAGCCATAATAATTATGTTCTGCCTAGACAACCAGACAAAAACTCTAACTATAGAAAGAGAAAGACCAAACTTAAAAGATAATTTCCAAGAAGGATTCCTAAACACTTTTCTAAACCAAATGCTCACACTTTCCATAAAATTCAGCCTCATGCGCAACATATTTTCCAATAGAAATTTAATGCTCGCAAATTTGATCAATTAAGAGCAAATAAGCGCAAAATGAAAACAAGAGTTGTTTGGGTTAGAAAAGATGAACTATTACCCCAGATAAAGTGTAATATTGTTATTAGTGCTTTAAAAACTGAACACACTCCCTCTGGTTGGTATTTAGACTCTGGATGTTCAAAACACATGACTGAGGATGATACCAAACTTTTAAACAAAACCATCTTTGATGGAGGAAAAGTTATTTTTGGCGATAATGTATCATCTCAAATCATTGGTAAAGGAACACTCTAAGAAGAAGGATTACCCTTACTTGAAAATGTTCTTCTAGTAAAAGATCTTATGGCAAACCTACTCAGTATCTCGGAATTTTGTGACTCAAATCATACTATCACCTTTTCAAATAATAATTACAAAAATTTAAATGAAAAAGGTGAGTGCATTATTACAATACTCATGACTCCGATTAATTGTTATACTGTTTAAACAGTGCTGAGGTCTGTAACATTGCCAGAATGGATGACAATAATATATGGCATAATCGTATGGGTCACATAAATTATGAAAACCTTAGTAGACTATCTTCTTAAGAAATAGTTATAGGTATTCCTAAGATCAAATCTATTTCTAATATTGTATGTGGATCTTGTCAAGAAGGAAAAATTGTTAAGGCCCCTCATAAGAAAGTCAAAGATATCTTTACCTCTAAACCTTTGGAGCTTATCCATATGGACCTAATGGGTCCCTCTCGAACTGTTAGTCTCTGCGGACACAGTTACATTCTCGTTATGGTTGATGACTTCACCAGATTTACTTGGGTAGCTTTCTTAAAATAGAAATCTGACACTTTCCAAAACTTTTTGAAGATTTTACTTCGCATTGAAAATGAGAAAGACACTTAAGTAAATAGAATTCGTAGTGATAGATTTGGAGAATTCATTGATACTGGTGTTATAAAGTATTGTGACTATAATGGTTACAAACATGAATTTAGTGCTCCTAAGAATCCTCAACAGAACGGTATTACTGAGAGAAAGAATCGTACTCTTCAAGAGATGGAACGAGTTATGATTCATGAAAAATCCTTACCTAAGTATTTTTGGGTAGAATATATTCGTATTGTGTGTCACATTATCAATAGGGTCTATCTTAGAAAGAATTCTAAACAAACTCCTTACGAACTTTGGTATGGGAAGAAGCCCAATCTTAAGTATCTTAGAGCCTTTGGTAGTACGTGTTATGTCTGCAAAGATAGAGAACACATATCCAAATTTGAGACTCGTGGAGATAAAGCCATCTTTCTAAAATATTCTCCTAACAGTAGGGCATACCATGTCTATAATCTTTGCACTAAGACCTTAATGGAATCCATAAACGTTATTGTAAGTGACACTACTGTTGAGAGTAAAACTGGAGAACCAACCATTGTGGATGAGTATGAAAATGTTTTAGAAAAAGACTCTCCAGAAATAGATGACTCTTTACCAAGGTTCTAAAAAACGCGGGGCGTGATCGAGGCGTGGAAGCCAAGCCTTAAGCCTTAGAATCCTAGGCGGGCCTTGGCGTAAAAAGGCGTGAAAAGGCGTTTAGGTCTTTTTAATATATTTTAATATTTTTTAACCATAACAAGGCTATTAAAATACTAAAATTGTACATATCATAAAAATATGTCCGAATATTTGCAAATAAAAATACTATTTGATTATTTTGAATGAGATAATGTTCCGATTTGCAAAAAGATCTTTAAAAGGCGATATCGATTCACTAAAGCATTGTTGTTTTTAGAGAAAAAGTACGCCTTAAGGGTTTTACCAAGCATAAGGCATCAAAATCTTAAGGCGGGGCGTTTCTCCCAAGCCTCAAGCCTAGGCGGGTTTTTTAGAACAGTGCTCTTTACCAATTGAGACACGTGATGTACCTAATTGGGTTTCTAAAGACCATCCGATAGATAACGTTGTTGGTAACCCTAATGAGCGTGTACGTACAAGATCTCAATTAAGAAACTATGCTCATTATGCATGTTTTGTTTCCCTTGAGGAACTAAAGAATGTAAATGATGCATTGAATGATCCTCATTAGATTTCTGCAATGCAGGAAGAACTTCTTCAATTTGTTATTCATGATGTTTGGTATCTTGTACCTCGGCCTGATCACAAAAAGGTTATTGGCACCTGTGAATATTTAAAAATAAATCTGATGAAAGTGAGATAGTCATTAGAAACAAAGCCATATTAGTTGCTCAAGGATACTCTCAAATTGAAGGAATAGATTTTAACGAGACTTTTGCTCCTATTACTCGATTAGAATATGTTCGTCTTCTCTTTGTCATAGATTGCTACTAACATTTCACGCTTTACCAAATGGATGTCAAATCTGCCTTCCTTAATGTAATATTGACTGAGGAGATCTATGTAGAACAACCAAAATGGTTTATTGACCCTAAATATCCAAATCACGTCTTTCGTCTTAAAAAGGCTTTGTATGGCCTAAAACAAGCGCCAAGAGCCTGGTATGAGCGCCTTTCCAATTTTCTCTTAGACAAAGGTTTTAAGAGAGGTGGAAATGATCAAACCCTTTTTGTCAAACATTTTAACAAACACATCATTATAGCTCAAGTTTATGTTGGCGACATCATCTTTGGATCAACTTCCCCCTCATAAGTTAATTTTTTTTTGAAATTATGCATAAAGAATTTCAAATGTTTCTTATGGGGGAGCTACAATTTTTCTTGGGTCTTCAAGTCAAACAGAATTATGAAGGATTATTTGTTTTACAATCAAAATACGCTTTAGAGATTGTTAAAAAATTCGTCCATGAAAGTGCAAAAGATGTCAAAACTCCCAAGAGTACTACGGTCAATCTGTATTACGAATGAAACTGGAAAATCCGTAGATCCAAATTTATATCGTAGTATGATAGGAACCTTGATATACCTTACTGCCTTATGTCCTGATATTATGTACGTTGTTTGCGTCTGTGCACATTATCAAAACAATCCAAAATGGAGCTATTTAACTTGCGTTAAAAGAATTATAAAATACATTAAAGGCACTCTAAATTTAGGACTTTGGTACACCAATGATACTCCTAGCACTCTAATATGATACACCGATGCCGATTGGGCAGGGTGTACTGATGATAGTAAGAGCACATCAGGCGCATGTTACTATATTGGTAATAACTTGGTAGGTTGGAGTAGTAAGAAACAAAACTGCAATTCTTTATCAATTGCTGAATCTGAATACATAGCCACTGGAAGTTGTTGTGCTCAATTACTTTGGCTTAAGCAAATGCTAAGTGATTATGGTATTAAAGAGGAACGATTACATCTCTATTGTGATAATCAAAGCGCGATCAATATCTCTAAAAATCCCGTTCAACACAAACACATAAAAATAAGACATCACTTTATACGCGAATTAGTTGAGACTAAGGAATTAGAAATCAATTATCTTCCTATTGATTTGCAACTCGCAGATATGTTTACCAAACCTTTGGATGACAATAGATTTATTTCTTTACGGAACTCGATTGGAATGGCCTGTGCTGAATAAACTCTTAGATTTGCATACTTTTTCCCTTTGTCCATTTGAGACAAAATGGGGGAGAAATTTGAGTCATATGAGTTCATTTATTTTGTACATATTCTAAAGAGCTTGATCTTAGTGATTATTTGTAGGATTCTGTACACTTATTCTCAGTTACTCTCAACAGATGTAATAGGGTAATGAATCGTAATTAGTTGAGTTATGTAATTTTCTTTTCTAGGAAATGGGTAGATAGAATTTTTGTATAAGAATAGGTTTTTCTTTTTGTTGCCCTACGAGTCCAAGATGACTAAAGGAGATTTTGTCTCATATTTCCAAAGGAGGAGATTGAAGCACCTTATACTCTTGACTCATTTGAGTCTAAATTGTATAAGTGCTCATCTAGTTTGGAAATAGAGACGAAATGAAGTCCCCATCCTAGATACCACAAAGCCTTAGACACTTCATTCTTCTTGTTTGAATGATCAAAGGTATATTCACAAACATTCACTCACTTTAAGACCCCATACATTGTTCACACATATTGCTAAATTGATTGTATGTGTGTTGTATTCTTAATTTCCCTCAAAACCTTTTTTAATAATTTTTTGGAATTTTTAATGGTTTTTAAAACAATTCTTTCTTAAATAAAATTGGAATTAAAAAGTTTTGGGGTCATTATATAAATACTAGTTATTGGTTTTATCCCTGAAATGTTCACTTGGGTAGGATCTAAAAGCGCTAGAGACAACTGGGTGCTTGTGTAATTAAGTTTGAGACGCACGTTTATTATCCGTTGTTTGCCCTACACCTGTCTCCTACTATTGGCTAAAGGTGTGTTTCTTTTAAGAGAGAAAACCAGCGTTTACTATCAGCCCTTGGATTAAGCTTATCAACGCCCTGCATGCGTCCTTGTTACAATCCCTGTGAACCTCTATCCTCCAATCAGAAGCCTCTTAACCAACCGCTTACATTTAACTGTTGGATGGAAGTCAATGTTGCAAGACTTAATCTTAGCCCTTGATTTTGAACCCCCTTCTCGATCCTTCTCAACCCTGTATATAAGGAGGCTAACCCTCAGCCTTTCGAAATCTTTTGCCACTTCGTCTTTTAGAGAGAGAAGAGAGAAGAGAGAGTAAACACAGAGTTAGAAACCCTAACCCTAATTCGTCCATACACCTTATCAAACCCTAACCTTTTTTACCAAAAACAAGTTCATTCCAAACACAACCTTGAGTGTTTGAGAGTTTTGGAGTGTTGGTTTGAAAGTTGTTTCTTGCTGTAACCTATTCGTTTTGAGATCTTGTGTCCAACTTAAACATTAGGATTATAACTGTATTTCTATTTCATAGAAATCATAGATCTGGCCATTTTATGTTATATTACACCTAGATTTACATTTATAGTTTCTCGCCTTGAGAAATCTTTTATTAATTATTTTTCAGTAAATGTTTTCTTTTTCAAAATCAACAAAATCATTTCCCATTTCGAGTTCTTTTTGAAGAAAGACCTTTGACCTAGTTGAAATCGCACTTGGCGATTTTCAATTTCAAAAGTATTTTTAAAACCCTAAAATTGATTAAGATCTTGAAACGTCTTCTGAGCAAGATAGCCGTGGATTCTGGGTTTATTTTAAAGGTAAAATAAGGTTTAAGTTTTCTAAGAAGAGAGATTGAAAATCACAGCATATAGATCTGATTTGTAAATTGTTAGGACTGTTTGAAAACATAAGCGTGAGTGTGTGCATGGATGTGTTAGATCACCATCACAAACACTTACACACCACAACACTAAAAGTGTTGGTAATAAGATCTTAAAACAAGAGTCGACGTAAAGACTGGAACAAAGTGAAGTTAGCAAACAGGGAGAACCACATCAGCAATCAGAACTGCAGAAAAGTTAGGACACTAGTGGGTACATTCCTAAACTTGTATATGACTGATTTGTGTGCTTGTGTGTTATATAGTTTGTAACTGTTATATTTTGTTTTAGTGGATTTTTCTTTTTACTTCGTAGAGGGAGTCGTGAATGTTTCCTCAGTTGGGTGCGGTTTTACCACGTTAAAAATCTCTTGTCATTAATTATTCTACATCTCCTCATCTCATTCTTGGTGGTGTGCTGATTTAAACTGTTTTAGTTTTGTTTTTCAAAACTTGTTATAAATCTTAAACTGATCTCGTGCATGTTTTATTAAACACATCTTTAGATTAAAACTGATTTAGTTTAAAGAAAAGACTTTTTTCAAAAAATAGTTCGGAGTTACTTAAATAGTTTAATCTTGTATTAAACAACTTTAGTAACCATTTTTCAATTGATATAAGAGCTTTGGAAATATTTTTAAAAGATCTTGTGTTTCTGAAATTGTTTTCTTAAAATCAAAACAATGGACGAGAAAAATAAAAGATTTGGCAACTTGACCATACCCCCACTCTTTGATGGAAACAACTTTTCTAACTGGAAGGTAAGAATGGTTACTTTCGTACAAGGAATCTTAGGAGATGATGTCCGGGATATTGTTGACAATGGATACACTTATCCTACTAAACCAACCACTGAAGGAAGTAATGAGAGGATTAAGAAAGCATTAAGTGAATTGACTCAAGAAGAGAAGCAAACTTCTCGAAACAATAATCTAAGTGTACTAGTAAAAACAATTATCTAAGTGGATTTTAATCTAAGTTTACTAGTAAAACCTATGAGCTCATTGGTAATAATCTAAGTGTACTAGTAGAAACAATAATCTAAGTGGATAATAATCTACGTGTACTAGTAGAAACAATAATCTATGTGGATTTTAATCTAAGTGTACTAGTAGAACCTATGAGCTCATTGGTAATTGATGCTAAACTTATGCAAGAGCTTAAGTGTGTCAATAAGAAGTCATTGGCATTCAGAGATTAACGATATAAGTTGATAAAATATATCTCATTCATTTAAATAATCATTAAATGATTCTTCTCACAATTGAATTATAGGAATAAAATTACTTCTAAGGGGCGTTTCCCCTTAGCTTTAGAAGAACTGGAAACTAGTTACATGCCTGCAGGAGGATCATCCAATATGTAAGGAGAATTGATAAAGTTGAAGTCCTAGGGCATTCTTCTATTACTACTACTCGGTCTATCAAACAGATGTGGAGGACGAACAATCTCTAGCTCATCATGATCCCCTAAATACTATGAAATCAGGCACTAGAGAATTGTGTTGGTAGGAATCTAATTAACATAAAATTTGAAAGGAGGATCTTCACAGTCCAACAAATCAGGATCGTACCAGTTCCAAAGAGGGTTGTTCTGTTCCACTTTCATCACTGTTAAGCAATTAGTCCAGCCCTATTTATAACCTTTGTTCCGAGCTTGATTAAATCGTTCATCAAAATTACCCAGAGCTTTATTGTATCCTTCATCCAGATCTCCCTAGGGTGTTTATGGAATCAGAAGGTTAGCCTCTTAACCTAGTGGTGCAACTTTTTCAGCACTCCATCTTTTACTTGTAATTGTGTGGACTGAGTAGAAAGTGGCTCAGATTGAGTTTCAAGCTTCTGGGACATCTCAGCAATGGCCAAATTTTTTGCTTTCAACTGAGAAGCTTGCTTATAAAGAGTCTACTGCATCCTAGCCTCATCTGTAGTAGCTTGGCCAGGTTTAGTTTTTGCTCGGGAAGATTAAGTAGACTTAGTTTTCTTTAGTGTCCCCATTTTTTCCCTCAATCTGGCATTTTCACTCTCCAATAAAGAAACGCCATCATCAACAGTAACATCAATAGTAAAAAAAGCCTTCAATGAGTTTAATTTATCCCTCAAACTGTCATTTTCTTATTCCAACATCTTGACAATGGCTCTAGCCTCCTCTACTTTATGATTAAGCAAAAATTCTTGCCTCTTAAAGATATATGCATGCTTTTCTAACTTATGATCAAAACCCCAACCTTTACTCAGATCTTTATACTTATGTTTATAATATGCATGTAAAAGAGTTATAGTCTCCTTGTGATCTTCTTGCAGCTCTTCAATAATTTCATAATAAGACACACTATTGGCCACTACCCGATCAAGAAGACACTTCAAATAAAGATAGGTTTCTTTTGCCTGATCTAAAGTGCCCTCTCTGAGCAACTTAGATAATTATTTCTCGATCATTGCCAAGTGACCAGCCTTGATGAGATCATTGCATCTTTGAAGAAGCTCAGAATCAGTTGAAGAGAATTGGTCCAGTTTATCCATGAACTATAAAGAGCAAGACAAATTTCTAATCGACAATATAAGAAGAAGGAAAATGTAAAGTAATGTTCCTTTTCATTAATAAAATATTGATTACAAGTACGTCAGCATGAAATAAAAAGAAAAAAAGTACAATTAAAAGGGAAAAAAAGGGAAAAATTACTTGATCAACAGATGGAGGGATGAAAGAATCAACTGCAGCTGCCTGGAGTTGGTCGACAGAGTCCAAAATAAGGGTAGATTCATCTGACCCTCCATTATCCTCAATCTCCTCATCCATGTTGGGATGAGACCTAAGATCATGCTTGAGAAACAACTCAGAGTCTTAGGGAATACCGACCTCTTTAAGGGATGTCGATCAACCATCCTTGAAACATTTCTTCTTGGCGAACTAAATTTGAGCAGATGCAGTACCAATAGCTTTATCCTAACTCCCTTTGAATGCAGAGTCCTTGGCCTTCAACCTTCTGGCCTTCTCTGTATCCATCTTCTTCTGCAGCTCGACAACCTGTCCCCGAGCAACTGCAACTTCATCCTCTGCAGTCTTTATTTTGTCCTCTAACTTCTTTTGCTCGTTAGCCAATGCTTGTTGGGAGCCATGCAAGGACTTTTTAAGCTCCTCAAAGGCCTCCTCAACTCCATTTGAAGAAGAACATAAAATATCGTCCTTTTCCAGCATATTGTTGAAATTGACTAAAAGCTGCAAAAATAAATCAGAGCAAGTTAGTACAAGAAATAACAAAGAAATGAATAAAAAGGAGGAGAAGTTACAATACTTAATAATACAAGGCTTTTGGCAACCCTTTCAGAAATTCTAGATCATTGCATTACAGAAGCAGCACCCCTGTGGTCTGGCAGTGTACCAAACTTTATTAATTGTCTGGCCAAACCAGGGCTAATGGCCACTGGTGATCCAGAATCAAGAAAATCGACTAACTCTTATTGGTCGGCGTTAGCAGAAGAGCCTTCAGCCAGCCAGTAAGGAAGCCCATTTTTTAGCCTCTTGAGCTGGTCTTAATCATTTTTCTTAGCTGGGGGCTTCTTCCCAACTTTTTCTTTATTTGTGGCCCCACCAGCAACCTGCTTGATGGAACCAGTAGCAGGAATATCACTCAGGATATTAGAAAATTTCCTCTTTCTTATGGCTATGGCAAGGGGCAAGTTTGAACCAATGGAAGAGGATAGGGAAGCAACAAGTTCACCACTGCCAGATGTAGTGGCAAATGAAGTAGAGATGGGGTATTGATCAAGATCAATCATAGAGGAAGGAACAACAGCCGTTGTGCGAGCAATAAAAGAAGTGATGGTATTTTTATACTCCAATAGGTATGATGCAGACCTAATGTGCTCATCCCCTATCTTTTGATGAATGCCCCAAATAAACTTCAAATCCCCGAGGTTGATATCACCCTCCTTAAGAAAATTCCTCTTTTGATCAAATGCAACCAAAGTCACCAAATAAAAATTAGTATCAACAATTAGTAAAATATTCAAGAAGAGTTGGACAAAATGTTGCAACCTATCCCATTGCCATATTGTGGACATCTGGGCCCTCGGTACTCATCATCCCCTATCATGGTTACATGTTGTAAGTTTTTAGCAATTACTCCATGATCAAAGTAATCTCTCTTGGAGTTTAAGAGGTTAACTACTAAAGCCCTATTTACAACCCTAGTTTATAAATAGTAAGTGTTGTCACTTGTGATCCACTTATAGCAAAACATGATCTCTAGAATTCCTATATGGGTCCCATGAAGCTGTTTTAACCTATAAACCACATTAGCTACTCTCCAAGTATTGGGGGCTATTCTAGCAGGGACCACGTCAAAATACTAGCAAAACTCAAGGGAAAATGGGTTTGGGGGAAAAGTGAACCCACAATTAACAATAAGAACAAAAGGGATTCAATGGTCCTCAAACAAAGAAAAAATGTCCGTATGAGGACTGGGAAGATCCAAATCCATCCACGAAGGGATATTCCACTCATTACTAAATTCCTCTAGAGAAGCTACTGAGTAAACAATGTTCAAAAATGAAGAAAAGAAAAAGAGAGAAGATTCTTATAAGGATTTAAGGATTCACCAAGAACTGAAGGACAGAAGAAACGGTCGCACAGAAAGCTCAAGAAGATAGCCGCAGAAACTCAGAAGGTTTGAGGTAGAAAACAATCGCGATTTTCTCGCCTTTTATAGATTGCCTCGAAAACTGGCGAGGGTAATGATTAAAGGGAGTGGTGTTTGAACTGTTGACAGCTAAGCCCAAAAAGACATATCTGCCCAAAAATAATTCGTCAAAACATTGGATAATTGCAAAAATGTTATCTGCATTATGTGCCATCAATTAATTGAACAATCTCATACATATGGGAAGTCGATAATCGGCCAAGCATCAGAATTGTCGCCCGAGCAAACTTTAGGGCTAAATATTCCACACTTTTATAAAAAAACTCAAGCATCAAACATTGGGGATTCTGTTGATGTCAAAAATCACCTTATTACGTGGACCAATCATAAATGAACACATGTTATCCAAAGTAGCATCAGACCTAGTCAGCAAGGAGTAATCCCCTGATCAAGTCCAGGAATGCCGACCAAGTCCAGGAATGCCTACCAATATATTAAGAAGCCCCCGACCAACAGCAGGAAGATCGTCCAACCTGTTTAGTAAAGTGACATAAACTATATACATTATGAACATTGTACTAATGTAAATGCCTAATTTATAAAGGAATTCCATCCTTTGATATTCCAACTCGTGTACTCCCTCATGGGCTATAAATACCTTGTAATCCCTGAATCCAAGGGAGAAGGAGGACATAGGCTTTTTCCTTTAGCTGAACCACTTTAAAAATATTTTGTGTCTCTCTTATTTACTTATTTATTTGTGATCATATAATTAAATATATTCTAGTTTTTTGCATCAACAACATTGATAATAAAGAATGCACCATTGCATTTAAATGTTGAGCACATATACTAGTTGTGGCCTAATGAACAACAAAATAATATGAGTTATCCAATTTAATAAGCCAGAATTTTTATAAAATCCAAGCTCATACAAATATCCCAATTTGTGTACCATCCAATCAATGAATCAATGGAAATATAATAAAGCAAAAAACTATAATCCAATTTAGAAGACACACAAATTTGAACAGAAGTAAAATACACGTTATTCAATCTTAAATCCAGTAATCAACAAAATGCTTAATTTAAGGTATCATAATGTATAAGTGGTTCGATAATAGTGATTTTCCATTAAAATCGTTTTGTTTTGTCGACTAAATTGGCCAAAATTTACTACAAAGAATAGAACCATCTCCAAAATACTCAATAATAAAATACAACATCAAATCCAATAAATATACTTAAGAAAATTTATTATAATTAAAACTAATAAGTAAAAAATCAAGTTTGCCTCAATAAGAGAATATCTTGCTTTATAGGTCATAAGCGTTTTGATTTTCCTAAGTATAAAATCAAGTTAGTATCACCTGTAATATGCTTCATTGGTGCAATCCAAGCGAATAAGGATGCCAAAGTCGACAGCTCCCGCCTTCTTGAAAAGACTCGAGGGGCCACTTCATTAGAAAAATGTGTGAGCAACCCACCAAATGTAGAAAGGTGTATCTCTTATTCGCACGAAGGGTAAAACGAGGCATATTTCATTAAACTCCAATCAAAGCTTCTTTATTCATATACCTTCAAGATTATAACTTCTTTTAACATATAAGCTTTTTAACTCCAACCAAAGAATTTTCTCATAATTATTGCTATATACTGTATAGCAAGGAAAAACAACATGTAAATGATTAATAAATTAATAAAAGGGTACATGCATTTCAAACCATATTACATAGAGATTCAAAATTTCCTTACATATATCAGGCAACAAAACGATAGAAATGGAAGAAAATGTGAACAAATGACCTCAGGTCTTAATGTCAAGTTAAGAATTCTTCAAAAAAAAGTGTATTGAAATACAGAGTCCTAATATTTTTAAGGACTTTTACTGTTGAATCCTTGGACTAAACATTTTGGACTCTAAACTCAGGCCCAACAAATTTTAAAAAATTAGGCCCAATATATAAATACCGCCGAATTGAAAAATAAACACACTTCACATAAATTCAAGCGCCAAAAAGTTTGTATTGTCTCTTCGATCAAAACTATAAGGGTACTTTCTCTTCAATCGAAACCCCCAAAAGATTCTCATTCTCAATCAAATTTTGGTCAAACAACAACCTATAAATACCATTGAATTCCAAAACAAACATATTTCACAGAAATTCAAGCGATCAAAACTCTAATCGTGGAAGTTCTAACAAACGATTCACATTCTCAATCAAATTCTTTCAAACAACACTAATAGGTATAGCTAGATGCTCATATATATGTAGTTTATGTAATTTAATGTGAATTAAATGTAATATTGTGTTCTTAAGTTTTGTTCGTAAGATTATACCTTACACTCTATATATGTTGTGTTCTTAGCATTATATTTATGATATCACCTGTTTGTCCTTGTATTTTGTTGTCAATTTATAAAATACCGCAAGTGCACGGGATATTATAGAATAGCGAGGCTAAGTACATGTTGAACCCACAAAGATTTATCAATTTTAATGTTTAAAAGAATTATAACTGTCCAACTAGACAATATGGTGTAGAGAATCATTATTAAACTAAATAAAAGGAACTACAAATAATTAGAGTAACACACGAGATTTGTAAACAATGTGGAAGAATTAGGATTTGGGGTCCATTTATCAGTAACTAATATTGCACACTAATTTGATAGTGTCATTCCCTTTTTATAACTCAAATTAAACCGACACTCGTCGCGTTTAATTCGAAAAATAAGATAGTTATGTTCAGAATATTTTTAACGTCTCTAATAGACAGCTAAAATCCCTATTTCCTTAGAAAATTGAAAATTGAAAATTCGCAAATATATTTAAGTATGAATTATCGAAACAAGTAAAATGCAACATAGTCCATAAAAAATTACTACTTTTAAATCTCAAAACTTGATTGACAAGATAATTTTGAAGGTTTTAAAACACACTCTCGTATCGACAATCAAATTAATACGACAATATTAGCTACCTATGATAAACTTCACCCTAATCATAATACAAGAATCAAGCTACCATAATGAAAGAGAAATTGCAAGAATGAGTAGAGATTTTCATTAATAAATTAAACTTCCAAATAATTTCCTCACAATAATCTTCAATCCTTTAAAAAAATAATAAAATCGTGGCCCTCAAATTGAATACATTCACTTAAAAATTGCTCCCTGAAAATCCCTCCCAAATTGTGAGCCCAAGAGTCCCTTTTATAGGACAAGGAGTGAGGTATTTGAATTGTGGTGGAACTCTTATTTGATTGATTGTATTTGAGTTGGTAAATATCTCATGATGTCTTGGGAAGAGTTGGAGATAATTTAGAAGTCTTTTTTTTATATATATAAATAATTAGCCCCAATTTTGGCACTATTCACATCACCATTCACGTCACTGTTCACGGCACCAACTTTAATCGCATTTTTGACCCTCAAAACTTCAAAATTTCATATTCATATGAACTTCAAAGTTGTGAGTATTGTCAAGACCTTTCCTAAAAGCCATGGCACGGCCTCAACGGACACTCAAGCGATTTTATAAAAAATATTTAGTACAATTGTATCAACTATGTTGTGTCATGTCGTGTCACGACGTATCCTGATAATTTTTGCATATCGACTCCTTTGTTGTCCAAATTTTTGGGGTATCTACGAAAATAAAAAATAAAAATAATTAATTAAAATTTAGGATCATAAATATTTAGAAAATTATAGAATTACCACTCATGCCTTTAAGACCCCAAAATTCATAAATTGCTCGTTTTAATTTGAAATTCAGCCAAATTTCAGAGAGAACTTTATTTTGCCTACATAAATATTTAAAAATTATTTCCAAGAATATAAAGTTTTGAAAATTATAATTTCACCACCTGAATTACTAAAATTGCATTTTTAATTCAAATTTTATTCAAACTTGCATTTTTCTTTTATTTTACGAAAATGACTCTAAAAGCTCATTATTTATGATACAATGGGCCTAATATTGTATGTAAAAATTATATTCCCATGTGGACCAATGATAAATGCACACCTGTCATCCAACATGGACGACCAGCTTACTTGATCCGCTTCATAGACATTTAGTCGGTTAGAATGCCGACCAACTTGAGAAGGCCAACCAAGAGGAACATCAACAATTAGTCGAATGGGATTCTAACCATCTCTGAATTTCTAGTGTTTTACTTATTGTATACAAATAAAAATGCCTGACAATATAAAGGCGTTCCATCTTTAGGATTTTGCACCCCTATAAATACAAACTAATTCTTTAGCTCAAGGGTCAATTCGAATCACTTATATGCACACTATACTGAGCTATTGTAAACGCTACTGCACAACAACAAGAGGGGATGTAGGCTATTTTACAACTGAACCACTATAAAATCTTTGTCTCTTATGTGTGTTATTGGAGTTATTTCTATTATATTTATATGGGATTATAAAATTGGAGTTAGTCCTTGTTTAGACATCAACACCTAACAAGGCCTAAATTTGGGCATAATTCATACAAAATAATGCACTCATAATATTTTGAGTATTATATTGTGTATTCAATGTAGTATTTTTGTGTCCTTAGATTTTATATAACTTTTTTCTTATATATTTTGTGTTCTCATATGTATAAATTTGTAGACATTATACATGGACTGATGAAACACTTTTTATTTGTTGATTATATGAAAAAAATACAATACGAATCTAACTTGTATATTTGTTGCCATGATTTCAAATGCAAAACACACTTTTTACATGTTGAGGACTTTACATTTATGTATTTCATTATTGTACATTTCCTCATGTGTACATCATTTATTAAGGGCTGGGAACATATACATGATTGAAATATGTACATACTCTTTGAATTTGTATAGGTCCTATATTAAATGTGGTCCGCGCCAGTGTCATTTATTAAGGACTGGGGAGTATATACAAACTCTACATATTTTTATACATAACTTTCATTGTGGTCCGAACCAGCGACATTTAATAGTTCGTATATTATTGTGGTAATATTGGATCGAACAAAATTAATTATATTGTGCGTGTACTTTTTTAATTTACATGTACTTTATAACAGTACACACATATTACATAAAGTACACGCAAATTGAAAATGATTTGGTCCAATTTAATGTGCGTGGGACAACTCGAATCACTCATATGCATACCATACTAAGCTATTATAAACTATACAGAATAATAACAATAGTGGATGTAGGCTATTTTACAGGTGAACCATTCTAAAATATTTGTCTCTTGTGTGTGTTCTGAGTTATTTCTATTATGTTTATGTTTTTGTAAAATTGGAGTTATTTCATTTTTAGATATCAACACCTTACAAGTGGCACATGTGCTTGAATTTTACAGATCTTAATAAGACATGTCCAAAATATCATTTTCCTTTGCCAAGGATTAATCAATTTGTTAATGCTACAGTAGGTCATGAGCTGCTCAGCTTTATGGATTCCTACTCTGTTTACAACCAGATTAAGATGAAGCCAAAAGATAAGGAAAACAATTCCTTCATTACTAGCCGAGGAACGTATTGCTATAATGTCATGCCTTTTGGGTTGAAAAACATAGGAGATATCTATCAGAGATTAGTAAATAAGGTTTTTGAGGATCTGATCGTCAAAATAGATGGAGGTCTATGTAAATAACATGCTCACTAAGAGCAAACATGTTGCCGACCACATAACGAATTTGGCTCAAACCTTTGATCAATTAGAGAAGCACCAGATGAAGTTCAATCCAAATGCATCTTCAGAGTACAAGAAGGGATGTTCCTAGGGTACATTGTCAATCAAAGGGGAGTATAACCATACCCTGACAAGATAAAAACTTTGCTTGAAATGTAATCCTTGACCAACAAGAAAGAAGCTCAAAAGCTAATAATAAGAGTAGTTGCATATAACCGCTTTATTTCTCGTGCAACTGACAAGTGTCTTCCATTCTTCAAGGTTCTTAAAAATACCGTTGAATGGAATGACAAATGTGATAAGGCTTTCCTAGGATTAAATATATAATTGGGTTTTCCCCCACTCCTCTCCTTACCAGTTCTGGGAGAAAAACTTTATTTGTACTTGACTGTTTTCGAATCAACTGTTAGTTCGGCTTTGATCCGACTTGATAGTGGAGTTCAAAAGCCAGTGTATTACAGTATCAAGGCATTTTGAGGATTAGAAATTAGATATTCATGCTTGGAGAAGTTAGCCTTGGCTCTTATTTAAGCATCTAGGAGAATGAGGCCATACTTCCAAGCTCACACTATTGTCGTTTATACAGATTTGTTTCTGACACAAAAACTACACAAACCTGTGATGTCTGGAAGATTAATGTTTTGGGAAATTGAGTTAGAAGAATATAAAAATACTAACGAACCTAGAGTTGAAATAAAAGGCCAAGCAGTGGAAAATTTTATTACTGAGTTCACATATACAGAGGAGCAACATAATCCACATTTTCCTGTCGAGAAGACTTCTATGGAAAATAACTTATCTTAAAAGCAAATAGAGACTGTGGCCGATAAACCTGAGTCATCGTCTTATAAAGAAAAATTTCAACAAAGACAAAAGATATTAAAGCATGGAATACTGGTGGAAGAGGAGTTCTCTAATGACATTCCAACTTGGCAATTATTTATGGATGGGTCCTTATGTACCACTGGAAGTAGAGCAGGCCTCATTATTAACACTCCTGATAACTTGGATGGGAATGTGCTATAAGATTCTAATTTAAGTCTTCCAATAATGAGGCTTAATATGAAGCACTCATAACAGGACTGGAATTAGCTTCGTCACTAGGCACCGACCAGGTATTGGTACACAGTGATTCCCATTTGATTGTTAGTCAGATGCAACAGGTTTATGGTGTCATAGGAGAAATCTTGATGAGATACCACAAAAAGAAATGGAAGTTATCTTTTTGATCACTTTAGTCAAAATAATGAGGATCCTAACACTTGAGAATGCCCGAGCAAGAGCTCTTGCTCGACTTGCTTCAACAACTTCAACATAGCTCAGTCCTAGTGGATATTCTTTCTCACAAAAGCATTGATGGGATGGAAATTAGTTTCATATCTGTGAAGTTAGGTCCTTCCCGGATAGACCCAATTTGAGAGTACATCGAGTGAGGAACACTATCATCCGATCAAAAAGAAGCTAGGAAGATGAGGTACAAGATAGGAAGTTATGTGTTAGATAAAGGTGTTCTATATAGGAGAGGATAGACCGTTTCATTACTTCGTTGTGTTCATCCAAATAAAGTGAATGATTTGATCAAAGAAATGCATGAAGGATCCTACGGAGCACACACAGTTGGGAGGCCTCTAAAGCAACGAATAAAAATGCAAGGTTATTATTGGCTGACGATGAAAGCAAATTATATGGCATTCACCTAAAAGTGTGATAAATTCCAAAAGTTTTCTACCATTCACAGAAGACCAGGAGAAAGCCTAACACCCATCACTTCTCCATGGCCCTTCTCTATATAGGGAATTAACTTAGTGGGGCCACTACCGACCACGAAAGGGCTGTTTAAGTACCTAGTTGTAGATGTTGATTATTTTACCAAGTGGGTAAAAGCCGATCCCCTGATTGACGTGACTTACCATAGAGTATTCCAGTTCATATGAAAGCAGATCATTTGCAGATATGGCATGCCTTATGCTTTCATCACCGACCATGGCACTTATTTTGATAATAAAGAATTTGAAGAGTATTGTCTTCAGTCAGGCATTCATAAACTTCATTCAACACCTGGTCATCCAAAATACAACGGCCAAACAGAGATCACCAACAAAACCTTACTAGATGGGTTGAAGAAAAGACTGGATGAGGCTAAAGGCAACTGGATTAATTAGCTACACATCGTCCTTTAGGTATACAGAACCACTCTAAGAGCAGCAACAGGTGAAACTCCTTACATGATAGCTTTTATCCCTAAGGTAGTAGTTCCAGTGCATATAGGTCTGCCAACTCACAAGGTCTTGAACTTTGATTCACCCAATAGTGACCTTATAAGACGACTAGATCAGGACATGATAGAAGTAGGCCTGTAAATTGAGTCGGGCAAGCCCGAAACCCGCCCGTTCGGCCCGCTATTTTCAGGCCGAGCTTTATTTGAGTTTGAGCCGAGCCGAGCCTGAGCCAAAATTTCAAGCCCGAATGAATTTCGGGCCGAGCTTGAGCCGAACTTTGCCAAGCCCGAATTGGGCCCGAAGCCCGAACTTTGAATATATAAATAAATAAATAAATTATTTAAAAAAATATAACATATTTATGTTAACCAATTTATATGCATGAAATATAATTAGTCATTGTAGGTTTTCATTCTTACGTCCCTTATTTTAGTTTAATACATTTCATCATTATATACTTTATTTTATGATATATCAATTAGATTTTGGTGTATACATTTTCTCCATGATGGAAACACAATAAAAAAATATTAATTCAATTTTTTTTAACAAAAAAAAATGAATTCGGGCCTGCCCGAAATCAGGCCCGAAGCCCGAAATATTAATGAGCCGAGCTCGGGCTTGAGCCTGGGTAAGGTAGTTCGGGCCGAGCCTGAGCAACCTCAAGCCCGGCTCACCCAGCCCGATTTACAGCCCTAGATAGAAGAAGTCTGAGAAGACATTACAATTCGGATGGTTGCCTATCAATAAAGAACTGCAAGGTTTTATAATCACAGGGTCAAGCCGACCAACCTGAAGCAAAGATACCTGGTACATAAGAAAGTAATCCAGAAGAGTAACAAACTTGAGCTTAAAAGACATGTTCCATACTGTATCTCGATGATTATCCGACTGGGAACTTATCGATTGGAAACTTTGGAAGTAGAGGAATTCAAAAATCCTTGGACCACAGATCATTTACCCAAGTATTATTAGTAATCCAATGTGAAAATCCAATCGTTAATGTAATTGCTTATTCGAGTCAATGAAATCTCAGTTTTTCTCCATTCTAAATCATTTTTATGTTTTATTTATTGGAGTATGGTGGTTACACCTAATTTATGAGCAATTTTTAATTTATAAATAATTTTCAACCTCGTTTCTCAAAAGGTTCCCCATCAAGAAAAGCATGGCTAAAACTTTTTTAAACTTTTCCATCTTTAGAAAATTTATCAAAAAGTTCCTCGATGAGAAATGCATGGTTCAAACCTTTTCAAACTTTTCTAACTTCAGAAAAGTTCTTCGCCTAATAACATGGTTCAAACTTTTCCAACTTCAGAAAAATTCAAACTTCATGTTTGTTTTTTCCTTAGCAAGTCACCAACAAGAAGTCAATAAAACTTCTTAATTAGAGGTTTGACCCGACTAGATTAAAATACTAGAGTAAAAATATATTCCTAATACACTTGGTCGCAAATGATAACTAATGCTGCAACTTAGTAAAATAAAGCTATTCACAGTTTTATCTAAATGCATTAGTCAAATCTAAGGCCGTATACATGATTCAAACATGAATCAAATATAAACATTTGATAAGGTTATTTAGTCTATAAGCCAATTAAATAATCTTTATACAGTTTACCTAGTCAGCAAAAAAATTATCTCAACCATAAGCTTAAATAAAATGAATTCAATCAACATCAACACCATTTTATTAATGAAAACGCATTACAATGGTCATAAATAAATAAAAGGCAGTACAAAAAGGTATATTTATTCTACTCGACGCTTTCCTTGTGCCTTTTCCATTCCTGTAAGAGGATTATCCAAGGTATATGGAGAGTTGATTATATTAAAGTCCCTTAACATTTTCCTGTTACCGCTACTTGGCCTATCAAGCAAGTATGGAGGTTGGACTGTCCCATGCATATCATGAAGACTATATTTAATTCACTAAATACTTAGTTATCAGGCATTGGAGAATGGCATCAGGAGGAATCCATGTTCTGTCCAACTTAAATGGAGGCTTATCACATTCCAAGAAACTTGGGTCATTCTAATGCCACAAGGTACTGTTATGATTATATTTCAACAAAGTCAAAAAGTTGGTCCATCCCCATTTGTAACCTTCACGATTGCTTTGAGCAAGGTGTTCATCCTTGTGGGATAATGCCTCATTATAAACCTCCATCCACTTCCCTAGGCTATTTATGGAATCGAAAGGTCAACCTCTCCACCTGATTTTAATGTTTATTAAGAACACTGTCTTTGGCCTTCAACTGGGAAGCTTGGCTGGCAAGAATTTTCTTAGTTATCTCTTCCTTAATAGTAGGTCGAACAACCATCCTCTGCCTAGAAGTTTGCCTAGAAGTTTTCTTAGTTATTTAAGCTTATGCAAGTTTTTTATAAGGAATTTTAGCCCTACCTTCAGCAGCTTCAGCCCTCTCCTCGACAGTCTTTATTTTTCCTTCAACCGTGTTGGCTCTATCATTGTCCTTCCTTAATTCTTCCTCTTAATACTTTTGCTTCGATTCCAAAGCTCGTCGAGACTCTACCAAATAATTCTTCAGATCTTCAAAGGCCTCTTCAGCTTCTTCAGGAGAAGAATGTAATTGGTCGTTCTTCTCATCAATCAGTTAAAATCAAGAAAAAACTATAAATAAAGATAAGGGGTTAAATGAATTCACCATTATAAATAAAGGGACAAACAAGTAGAAGAAAAAGGAAAATTACCAGGGCCAAGTTGTGGTAAGCTCTCCGAGTGAGCCTAGATCTCGACATGGGAGCTGAAGCAACCCGATCGGCGGGAAGGGTCCCTGATTTAATCAAACCCCTGGGTAATCCAGGGTTAGCAGTATCAGAGGATGACCCAAGGTCAAGGTTAGCCTGGATTTTTTTCACCAACTCCTATTGGTCAGCAGACCTCTTAGAAGCTAATGCCTAAGGCTCAGCTGATGTCTTCTGGATCTATTTTGAAAGATAAGGCAAACCTCTCTTTATCCTTTTCAATTTGTGTTCCCTAAGTCTCTTCGGTATTAATAGGCCTCTTGCCACTGTCCTTGGACTTCTTCTTGCCAACATCAGTAGATTTGGAGGAAGGAGATAGGGGACCACCCATTAAATTGGACATTTTTTTCTTCGTCATATATATAGTTAGAGATAAAGGAAGTTCAGAAACGTCCGAGGACTCATGGAAGAATTTCCTCCTGGAATAACTTCAGTATCTTCAGATTCAGTAGCTGAAGAGGTGATCATAGGATCCTCCTAGAGGTTGATAGCAATTGGGGGAAGAGCAACTATTGGTCAGGCAATAAAAGATGTGATGGAACTTTTATATTCCATTAAGAATGATGCAGCCCTGGGATATTCTTCTTTAAATTTCTGGTTCAAGCCCCATAAAAACTTAAGATAGTTGAGGTTAATTTCCCCGTCCTTGGGGCACCTTCTCTTACTTTCCTCTGCATAAAAAAGAAACAACAATATTTATCGGTATACATCAGAAATGCAAATCAAAAGAGAAAAACAATTAACGGAGTAATAACCTATGCCATGCCCTGATTGGGGACATCTGGGACCAGAATAAGCTACCCCAGTAGGAAGAGGAGCATATTGCCAGTTTTTGATTATAAGACCATAACCCCAATAATCCTTATTAGAATCAGGTAGATTTAATTCTAAATCCATATTGTCTTGTCTAGCCTTTAAGTAGTAAGTGCTTTCTCTAACAGTGACCCATCAACTCTAAAACCCCAATATATTTCCTATAAAGTTCATTTAACCTATGTACCCCATTCACTACCCTTCAAGTATTGAGGGCTACTCTAGCAGGAACTACATCAAAATATTGGCAAACTTAAAGAAAAAGAGAATTTGGTGGAAAAGTGATACCATGCTTTGCTATAAACAAAGTTGGGACCCAATGACCCTTAGAAAGGGAATAAATGTCAATAGGTCCCTTGGGTATCTCTAAGTCTACCCAAGATGGAATCTTCCTTTTTTCTCTAAACTCTGAAACGACCTAACGATTACTAGAAAGGACCAAAGGGTACTTGTTAATTCGTATTAGGTTATTTAAAAACTCTTTTAAGCTCTTTCATAAAATCTATTATAAATTAAAATACTCACGCACACTAGTAAGTAAAAGGTGGTGAGGCTAGATATAAAAATAATTCCCTTTAAGAATCAGATGAGGAAAAGCGAAAGGTGACACAATATTTGTTCTCGAGGAACCCACCGTGGTGGTAAATCCCGTGTCCCTAGTCCCAGGACAACTCACACACCCAAGTCCAGTATTACCAATTACAAGTTACAGATTGCAGTCCCCAAGTCCACAATGAATTAAACTAATCAAATACACACCCGTACAACCAGCCTAGTCTAAAACAACCCAACTTGACTGAAAATCAGTCAACCCAATAATTCCCAGGTAATAGTGACTACACACGTAAACCCACACACTCAACACTATTTCTAATATTTAAATAAAGAATTCAGCAACACCAATGTAAATGAAATAGTTTGGCTAATACAAAACCAGTACACCCAAGCACAAACTAAACAACCCGACAATACTGAATCATACGAAACAACCAAGGTAGTGAAAGCATGAGACACATACATAACTACACACTCAAACCCGAGCCCCCGTCTAGATGTGCAAAACAGAAATAAGTATAATAAGAAGATACTGAATTAATCAGTACTAAAATAATGATTAAATATTAAGTCACAAGACACAAGCCAAGTCTTCCTTAATAATTAATATTCAAGTAAAGATCAATCCTAAAACAATTTAGTTGGCGCAAATGACCACAAATAAAATACGAAATAAAATTCCAATAATTTTGTTGCGCAACTAAAATAAAAATTAACTTAACACCAAATAGAATATGAATCAATTTAAAGAGGTGTTATGTTAAAAATATTAAGTCCAAGTAAGATGAGCAAAAGATAAATATGTGTAGCATTTAGCTCATATAAATTAGGACTTAATTAAAATCAACACAAGATAGATACTAATATATTAGTTAAGTCCAAATTGCAAAAAAAATGTGTAACACAAAAATAATCACACAGATTAAATTCCAAATTTTAGTTCAAACCAAAACTATAACTAGTTTTGGATAAAAAACTCATACACACACAAACACCACCTAAGTATAAAAGAATACAACAAAAAATATTCAACTTAGACAATAAAAATTGTATGAGTCAATTGATTCAATCCAAGTCAAGTTGAGTACGAGATAACGAGTGTATCACTCGGCTCATTAAAATAGGATGGGTTTAACTAAATAAAATTTAAATATTTAAGGTTGTGATTTAAACTCCACACACTAATTAAATCCAAATAAATAAAGTGAACACACAAAAGTTCAACTTAGAGGGTATAATGTAACAACCTGAGGCTTTAGAGACAATAATTTATTCATTTTCGGAGAAATAAATATTATTTTATTTGGAGAATTATTAAATTGGCAATTGAGGTCAAAATTTGAAGTCATTAGAAAGTGTTTCGAATGGAAATTCTGAGGGTGTAGTTGTTTCCTGAAGGGTCAAGAAAGTCAAAATGACTGTACTTGGGGTCTAGTTAGGTTTCGAAATATTTTAAGCTCGTTTGACTCGAATTAAAGTTGCCGAGTCATTTAAAGTGTGTATTATATTTAAAGTGGTGTATCTTGGGAGATAAGGCTTATTAAGCCTACGAGAGAAACAATTCTTCTTATTGAGAAAGAGAAATAGAAAGAAAGAAAGAAAGAGAAAAGAAGAAAGTAGAAGAGAAAGAGAGAGAAAGTGGGATTTCCGGCCGATACGCGATCTCGAGGACGAATCAGACCCTACGAACTTGAGGCAAGTGATTAAACTTGCTAAATAATTGTTGTGTACCATTTATTTCGTGACTTGTGGATTAAATCTTTGGGTTTTAGGTTTAGTTTATCAAAACCTAACTTTTGGGTAAATTCTAGATTTGTTGTGTAAACAATGGATTTGAGGTTAGAAATTAGTTTAAATGTGTTCTTGGATGAATATAAATGTTATATATGTGATTGGGTTGAAGAGATATGAAGAGAAGATGATTAAAATGAATTTTGGGATTTTTGGCTTAATAATAAAATAGCCCATTTCGTAGCTTGCTGAGCTTACCGAATCGATTTGCCCCTTCCGAATTGATTCGGTCTGTTGCAGAACCTATAGGTCTTTAGGGACGAATCGATTCGCCCCTTGTGAATCGATTCGGTATGCAAAAGACTCTCAGGTCCGTTGGACAGAATCGATTCGGAAAGGCCGAATCGATTCGTTGCTGGGGCCGAATCGATTCGGAAACAGGGGAATTTTTGGAGATGTTATCTAGGGAGAATTTCATTCCGTTTCGTTCGAGGTTATCGATTGGGAACCTCTATAGGAATCACATGAAGTATGTTTTGAAGATCTTAGGGAGTTTCCCTTATGAGAGATTATTGGAGTCACATTGACTTAATTTGAGGAATACCGATTAGAGAATATAGTGTATAGACTAAGTGGGGAAGTCCACTATCATTGAGTGTTCCGTAGGGAGAGATAATTATGGGTTTATAAGCGAGAGTTAAGATGCGCTTAATGAAATCCCAAATGGGATAAATTGAAAGGTTCATCTGATAAGTCGAACCATATTATGGATTGAGATTATAATGCTAATAAATGTGCATACGGATATAGAAATATCTATAACGATGATTGATTTGGGAGATGTCTCACACAATGAGAAATGCTAATCGAGGTGCATTACGATAAATAATATCCTTAACATAAATAGATTTCAGAAACAATTCATAATCAGAAGTGATGCGAAAACTTCAAGTGAGAAATAATATAGTGTATACTAAGTGGGGAGGATGTGGCAGAATTGACGATTAGTTTATCAAGAGAGAGAGATATACTAAATAATGATATTAATTCAACTACGCCTAAGTGCGTACTAAGAATATGAATATATAAACAATGTGACAGGTATACCTTATATGATGGTATATCTTTATACGATGTGATGATGCATGTATGCCTTACGTGATGGTATATATATATATATATATATATATATATATATATATATATATATATATATATATATATATATATATATATATAGTGAAGCATACCCCCTCCTTGCTATCAGTGGGAAGTTGCGTGCGATGAGGGTGAGCACTCTGGCTCGATGAGCAATGTGTGGATATTCCCCAGGTCATAGTCATCCATGGTGATTATTATGTGATATACATTTATTATTTTAGGGGTGAGAAGTCGTGGGTATGTGTCGTTGTCACTTGCCGGTTAGGAACTATGACCGCTTCCCGGACGTTGTGTGCGTGAGTTGATCATGAGGTGGGTGTCGTTTATCCCCACCAGGTGGTCCCCAGTTTGCTACGTGGTTTGGGCAACTGGAAGATGATCGCATTGTGAGCCTACGTCCTCGAGTTATAGCTCGTTTGTATGGTTATTATATTATTGATGTGATTGGTTACTTGGGTATCGAGGGCATAATGGACCTCAACGACCAACATTGCCAAGAAGTAGTGTAACAAGGGGGTTCCTTGTTTGGATTTCGCTTTGCAAGACGTCCCACGCATGAAACACAGTGTAATGTTGGGAGGGAGGAGAAGTTAGTCCTTAATGCTCATATATATAATGTATACACTTCTCGGTGATTGACCGTGCACGAAGTAGTGTATTGGGGGGGTTCCTTGTTTGGATTTCGCTTTGCGAGACGTCCCACTCACGAACCGTTGTGCACTGTTGAGAGTTGGGAATAATAAATTAATTAATTGAATAATAAGAATTTGGGTTACATGCATCATGCATTGAGGGCATAATGAATCTCGTAAAATCGATAGTGTTAGGAGTAGTGTAACCGGGGGGGAGGGGGTTCCTTATTTGGATTTCGCTCTGCGAGACGTCCCACGCACGAAACGTAGTGCAGTATTGAGACTCGGGAGAAGTTTAGTCCTTTGCACTTAGATGCTAATAACTCATATATATTTATTTGTATTATTGTTATAACTAGAATATGAGAAATTCTAGTAAAGAGAATGTTTATGAATTGTGATGATGTTAGTAAGAGTATGGTTATGTAAACTCTATATGTTAAGTAAGTGAACGAATAAAAGAGAACTATAACATTAAAAGTTAAAGTATATGATTTAGATGGAAATTCAGATAGGTGTAGATTGAAAGATAAGTTAGATGATTTTAATTGAATATTCATATTGGGAATTAGTTAGATTTATTGCCTAATTAGATTTGGGCATTTATTTGGAGATCACGTGCATACGTTTAGTTGCGCGCTTTAGTTGAGAGGTGAGTTGGATCATTATGGAGAGTGCGACTCCATTAAATCATGTCATAATGCATTTATAATTATTATGCATTTTAATGTACTTGCTATAAAATGTTTTCACCTCGGGCTCTGACCCGTTTATATTTTCTCCTGCTATGCATATATATTGTATCATTTTAGGTGTTCCTCCGCAAGGACGCCATGGATGTTTATCCACCCCGTGTATTCGTGGAGCTATAGCAGTAGCGGACTGTTGCGCACTTTATTTTAGTCGATTCCTATCTTTTGTATATCTAGATTAGGATGTAGTTTGTGTATTGGGTTTATACCCAAGTGTTGTAGATTAACACTTTTATATTCTCTCTCAGATTATTGTATTGTCTGTGACCCAACAACATATTCAGGTATTTTACTTTGTACGTTTTGTTGTACTCCTTTACATTATTGGAGTTTGTATTTATCACTCATCATTTTTAGATGTAGTACTGTTGGTTAGTTGTTGCATGGTTGGTGTTATTCTGGTGTTAAATAAAGTTTTAAATTTTTTGCATCTGCTTTTAATGGTTTCGGGTAGTTAGCCTTATATTATTTAGTATTGTCAGTTAATGTTGAGACAGAGCCATCTGAGATACTTGATTTATTGTAGTATAGGGCTGGTCACCCATTATTATTTTGAGTTGGTTGTCACATATAACTAATTAGAATTAAAAGTCAGATTATCTTTATCCCCAAAATAAATCAAATCAGATTTTAATAAATAAAAAATGTGTGGCACAAAGAAATTCTAGATAACAAAGTGTTAAGTCCAACTAAACAAGAGAACATGTACTAAATTTGGTGTAAATAAATCACACCAACAAAACACCTACTCGATAGCAATTGCTCACAAATACTAAAATAAGTGTAAATAAATTCTCAATGCCAAACACCCAAAACAGAATATGGTCCAAAAGGAGTCCAAACAAAATTTGTCCAAATAAAGACTTCTCAAAGTTTTTAGTCCAAATAGGTGTCCAAATATTAAAACCAAGATTTGTCCAATATTTAAATGGAGATGGTCCAAATAAACATCCAATCCAAATAAATTTTAGTCAACAAAATTTTTAGTCCAAAGACGATTTGATGTCCAAATGACAATACCCCAACACAAGCAGTTAATAAAATGGTAAACAATAATTGGGACTAGAATGACAACACTTAAAAATGTCCAAACCAACAAAGAAAGTTTTCTTTTCAGTTAAAACAAATTTGATCTACCCAAAAAAAATTTCCAAACAAACAAACAAGCAATATATATATATATATATATATATAGAGAGAGAGAGAGAGGTCCCTGAATGAGGTCCATTTTTTTAAAATAGTAAAAAAAATATTTTGGGGCTGATTTTTTTTATGGTTTTTAAACATTTCTGCAGGACCATAAAAAAATAATCATCTCAAAATATTTTTTTTACTATTTTAAAAAAAAGCGGTCAAAATTTGTCAGTTTTTAACATATATATATATATATATAAAACAAATATGTAACAAATTCATCTATAACAGATTCATATAGATGAATCTATTATATATTGTATATATATATAACAGATTCATCTATATAAGTATAGGATACGGCTATTCCCACTCCAACAAACTACTCTCACACTCCATTTTTTTTTTCAAATATAAGTAAAAGACTATTATACCCTTGTTATCAATCCTTGATCCTTCTCACTTGTACAAAACATAATAAATATTTTTCTTACCCCAAAATTATACACATAAATAAAAAGTAAAGTTTACTATTAACTTGACACACATAAAAAAGGTCATTATTAACTGTTCTTCAATAAAAAGAAATTGTTTTGTAAAAAATGTTTTTTATTAAAAATAAAAATAAAAATAAAAAAGGGTTTTGTTAAAAAAAATTGTTTTAATATTAAAAAAGGTGTTTAGCAATTTTGTTTTAAAAAACAGTTAAAACATATGTTTTATTCGAAAACAGTATTAAATTTTAAACATTTAAAATTTTTACGTTTATATAAATATTTATTTTAAATATAAAATATATTTTGTGTCGTATATCTCTCCTATTAAAATTATGAGTCGTCTTAAAATCATGACTCACATCGTTTCGTTCTCGTGCTATAATTAAGACTCGTGTTGTGTTGTGCACTTGTTAAAATTATGATCTTTGTTGGGTCGTATTTGTGTTAAAATTATGACTCGCGATTTCGACACATTATGAACGACACGTTGACTCATGCGTTAAATTATGACTCATGTGCTAAAATTATATTTTTTAATTTTAAAAAACATTGAAACTTCTATTATCCATTCGATGCTAAAAAAAATTGAAACGCCAATATTTATATAAACGTAATATTTTTTAATTTTTAATGAAAATTTAATATCGCTTTCAAATAAAATATACATTTTAACTGTTTTTTAAAACAAAATTTTTAATACTTTTTTTTAAATCTTAAAATAGTTTTTTTTAACAAAACAGTTTTGTATTTTTATTTTAAATAAAAAACGTTTTTTTACAAAACAATTTCTTTTTTAAAAAAATAATTAATAGTGAACTTCTTTTATGCGTGTCAAGTTCACAGTTAACTTTAATTTTTATTTATGTGAATAGTTTTGGGATAAGGAAAATATTTATTATCTTTTGTACAAGTGAGAGAAGGATTGAGTGAGAAACACCCATATTGTTTTGTATAGCAACAAATGGATAATAAAAGTCTTTATTTTTCAAAAAATACAAATTTAACACATGTGTCATAATTTTAACACATGAGTCAGATTTCATAATTTTAACTAGTGCACGACACAACACGAGTTTTAATTATAGCACGAGCATGAATCGACGCGAGTCATGATTTTAACACGACTCATACTTTTAACTGGAGAATTAAACTACACAAAATATATTTTATATTTAAAATAAATATTTATATAAACGTAAAAAATTTAAATGTTTAATGAAAATTTAATATTGTTTTCAAATAAAATATATGTTTTAATTATTTTTTAAAATAAATTTGTTAACACTTTTTTTTAATATTAAAATAGTTTTTTTAACAAAACGATTTTTTATTTTTTATTTTGGGTCCTGATATTTACACCCAAAAAATATCTCCAAAACATCATTTACTTCAAAACACCACAAAAAACTCACTTCTATCTCCTTAAAACCACACAAATTAACACCCCAAAAAGTAACTGTGAAAATGGGTACAACAGTCAAGGTTGACTGTGAAAATGAGTATTACGGCCAATGTTAATTGTGAAAATGGATACCACGGTCAAAAGTTAACCGTAAAGATGGTATCGCGGCTAAGGTTAGCGGTAAAAGAGATACCACGATCAGAGTTAGCCGTGAAAATGGGTACCATGGCTAAGGTTGGCCGCGAGATTTTATTGGGTTGAATAGTAAAAAAAAATGACTTTTTTTAATGTAGTGTTTTTGAGATATTTTTTTAGTGTAAATATCATGACCCTTTTATTTTCATAAAAAAAGTTTTTTATAAAAGAGTTTCTTTTTATTAAAAGCAATTAATAGTAAACTAATTTTTATGTGTTTTAAGTTAATAGTAAACTTTACTTTTTATTTATGTGAATAATTTTGAGGCATGAAATATAGTTATTATCTTTTGTACAAGTGAGAAGGATAAGGGATTGATATCAAAGGTATAAAAGTCATTTATTTATATTTAAAAAGAGAATGGAGTGTGAGAGTAGTTTTTAGGAGTTAATATAGCCCTATCCATAAGTATATATGTATATGTATAAATATATATATAACTTACCCAGAAAATGCGTCCACCAGAAAAATGGTCGCCGATCAGAAAAGTCACCGGAAAAGTAAACCACCGCCGAAAAAAATCACCGAACTGGAAAAACAGCTCGCCGGCAAACCCATAAACCGAAATCGAAAAACCAGGGACCGTCGGAGAACACGTCGAAGTAAACACGAAAATACCACCGAAGAACCAGGGTCGTCGGAAACCCTTACCACCGAACACAACTCTTTAAACTGATTCAGCCTAAAAAAACTAACCCACAATAGCAAGACTCCAAAATGTAAAAAACACCGGAAGAATATAGTGGCCGAAAAATACAACTCCACCGAAAAAGGCGAAGACTAGAACTGAAAAAAAAAAAAAACTCGTCAAAAATAGCAACAAATCGAAATCCGTCGAAAAAATCTAACGCCAGAAAAATGCGGTCTCAAAACCGGACACACCACCACCAAAAGGAAATAGGCGATGGAAAAAGAAAAATCCAGCAACAAGATCTCAAACCGAAACCCCCAAAACCTCCAAGTTCAAATCAGCAAACCCAAACCAAATCTCCCAAATGCAAATCTCAACTCTCCCAAAAATTTGTTCTAAAAAATCAACCCAAGGTTTAAGGAGAAAAAAAAGGAGAGAGAAAGCGGCGGGAGAGAGCAAAAATGAAAAATGTTGGCAGATCAAGAAAAATGAAAAACTCTTTTTTTTTTCAAACTTTCTCAGCCACTATCCCCAAATATAATTCCAACAAAATTATTACCGTGAAACAAAAACAAAGCGTAATCAGGCAAACAAGGGGAGACTGAAACGGCGTACTAGACACGCCAGCCAAGATCGTCGAATAGTCCTCCAATCAGACCTCAAGCCCAACAAAAATCGAAACCGTAAATGGTTTTGAAACAAAACCAACGGCACAAAAAAAATAATGGCCTGGCATTTTTATTTTGGGTTTCTTTAAACAATTTAATTAAGAGCAAATTATATCTAGGTCCCATTTATTAGGCAACAAGCTTATAAGTCCTATTGACTTTTTCATAATCCCATAGGTCCTATTCCAACTTTTTAGAAAAAAAAATCATAATTTTATCCTTTTAAAACCAACCATCCGTAACTTCCTTGAGGAAGTTACATAAGTGGTTGGACTTTTTTTTTTAATCTTTAAATGATCATAACTTTTGATTCACAAATCCGTTTTTCGCAAAATTACTATTTTTGAAATCTGCTCGACGAGATCTATCAAACAAGATCCATGAATACTACAAAATTCCAAAGAAAAAAATTTACACAAACAGTAAAGTTTACTGTATGCACTAGAATATGAAATAGTTTTATATATGTGACATTTCACAAACAGACAGTAACATTTACTGTGGTAATACTACATAGTATATATATATATATATATACACATCCGGTGGATCCAAACCCTCTTTTTTCAAAAATACCTTATATTTAAAGGTCCGTGCTAACGGCATCCAATCCTTACCACCATTGTTGGAGCTTCAACGACCTTCGCCAGAGCTCCGATTTGGGGTGGGTAAGGGTGGCATGTGGTGCCGCTGGCGCGGACCTTTGAAAATAAGAGATTTTTGAATAAATGGGTTTTGGATCCACCGGAGTATTATGGGGTGCCGCTGGCGCGGACCTTTGAAAATAAGATTGGATCAATAGGATCGGGATCATCTGGAGAGCCAATTAGAGGTGAATAGGGGTGGCACAGAACTTTAAAAATTTACGCGCATATTGGATATATATATATATATATATATATATATATATATAGTTTGTAAAAATGTCATAGATATTAAACTTTATTGTATACACCAGAAAATGAAATAGTTTTATATTTGTGACATTTTCACAAACAACAACATTTACTGTGATAATATATTTATGAAATAGTTTTATATATATAACATTTTCACAAACAGTAACATTTACAGAGTTAATATTACACAATATATATATAACATTTTCACAAACAGACATTTACTGAGTTAAGACTACATAGTATATATATATATATATATATATATATATATATATATATATATATATATATGGTGGATCCAAACCCTATTTTTTTAAAATTACCTTATATTTGAAGGTTCGCGCTAGCGGTATCCAATCCTTACCACCATTATTGGAGCTTCAACGACCTTCGTTAGAGCTCCGATTTGGGTGGATAAGGGTGGCATGTTGTGCCGCTGGCGCGGACCTTTGAAAATAAGAGACTATTGAATAAAAGGGCTTTCGATCCACCGAAGTATCATGGGGGGCCGCTGGCGCGGACCTTTGAAAATAAGATTGGATAAATGGGATCGGGATCATCTGGAGCGCCAATTTGGGGTGAATAGGGGTGGCACAGAACTTTAAAAATAGGAGCATATTGGATATATATATATATATAGTTTGTAAAAATGTCATAGATATTAAACTTTATTGTATACACCAGCAAATGAAATAGTTTTATATTTCTGACATTTTCACAAACAATAACATTTACTGTGATAATATATTTATGAAATAGTTTTATATATATAACATTTTCACAAACAGTAACATTTACTAAGTTATTATTACACAATATATATATAACATTTTCACAAACAGTAACATTTACTGAGTTAATATATATATATATATATATATATATATATATATATATATATATATACACGGTAGATCCAAACCTTTTTTTTTTTAATAACCATATTTTTAAAGGTTTACGCTAGCGACATTCAATCCCCACCACTACCCACCCCAATTGTCGAAGCTTCAACGACTTTCATCAGAGCTATGATTTAGGTGGGTAGTAGTGGCATAGGGTGCCGCTGGCGCGGACCTCTAGAATTAAAAAAATATTAGATAAATGGAGTTTGGATCCACTGGCGCTCCGATTTGGGGTGAGTAGGGGTGACAGTGGGTTAGGTTTATATCTATAACATTTTTACAAACGTTAACATTTACTGTGTTATAACACAGTATATATATATATATATATATATATATATATATATAGGGTGGATCCAAACCTCTTTTTTCAGATATTATCTTATTTTTAACGGTCCGCGCCAGCGGCATCCAATCCCCACCCCCTTTATCGGAGCTCCAACAACCTTCGTCAGAGCTCTGATTTGAGGTGGCATGGGATGCCGATGTAACATTTTCACAAACAGTAACATTTATTATTTGTGAAAATATTACAGATATAAACCTAATCCAATGCTACCCCTACCCACCTCAAACTAGAGCGCCGGTGTATCCAAACCCCATTTATCCAATATTCCCTTATTTCCTAAGGTCCGCGCCAGCGGCACTCCATGTCACCCAAAATCAGAACTCTGATGAAGGTTGTTCGAGCTCCAACAATTGGGGTTGGTGGTGGTCGGGATTAGATACCGCTAGCGCGGGTCGTTAAAAATAAGGCAATATCAGAAAAAAGAGGTTTGGATCCACCGTATATATATATATATATATATATATATATATATATATATATATATATATATATACTGTGTTATAACACAGTAAATGTTAACGTTTGTAAAAATGTTATAGATATAAACATAACCCACTGTCACCCCTACTCACCCCAAATCGGAGCGCCAGTGGATCCAAACTCCATTTATCTAATATTCTTTTAATTTCAGAGGTCCGCGCCAGCGGCACCCTATGCCACTACTACCCACCTAAATCATAGCGCTGATGAAAGTCGTTGAAGCGTTGACAATTGGGGTGAGTAGTGGTGGGGATTGAATGTCGCTAGCGTAAACCTTTAAAAATATGGTAATTTAAAAAAAAAAGAGGTTTGGATATACTGTGTATATATATATATATATATATATATATATATATTAACTCAGTAAATATTACTGTTTTTGTGAAAATGTTATATATATATTGTGTAATATTAACTCAGTAAATGTTACTGTTTGTGAAAATGTCAGAAATATAAAACTATTTCATTTTCTGGTATATACAATAAAGTTTAATATCTATGACATTTTTACAAACTATATATATATATATATATATATATATATATATATATATATCCAATATGTTCCTATTTTTAAAGTTCTGTGCCACCCCTATTCACCTCAAATTGACTCTCCAGATGATTCCGATCCCATTTATCCAATCTTATTTTCAAAGGTCCGCGCCAGCTGCCCTCATGATACTTCGGTGGATCCAAAGCCCATTTATTTAATAGTCTCTTATTTTTAAAGGTCCGCGCCAGCGGCACCTCATGCCACCCTTACCCACCCCAAATCAGAGCTCTGACGAAGATCGTTGAAGCTCTAATAATGGTGGTAAGGATTGGATACTGCTAGCGCGAACCTTCAAGTATAAGGTAATTTTGAAAAAAAAAGGGTTCGGATCCACCGTATATATATATATATATATATATATATATATATATATATATATATATATATATATATATATGTTGTGTAGTATTAACACATTAAATGTTACTGTCTGTTTGTGAAAATGTCACATATATAAAACTATTTCATATTCTAGTGCATACAGTAAAGTTTACTGTTTGTGTAAATTTTTTTCTTTAGAATTTTATAGCCTTCATGGATCTTGTTTGATAGATCTCGTCGAACAGATTTCAAAAATAGTAATTTTGTGAAAAACGGATTTGTGAATCAAAAGTTATGATCATTTGAAGATTAAAAAAAAAGTTCATCCACTTATGTAACTTCCTCAAGGAAGTTACGGATTGTTGGTTTTAAAAGGGTAAAATTGGAAAAAAAGTTTCAAAAAATTAGGAATAGGACTTATATGTAAGAGAAAAATATGATGGCACTAGAATGTCTATAAGAACGTCTAATAGGATCTAAATGTAAATGCCCCTTTATTTAAACGTTAATTTAAGTTTAATTAATGTTTTTAACCCACAAGGATATAAAAAATTCAAAAAAAAAATAAACAAATAATACTACAAAATTAATGTAACTAAAAAATATATTCTGAACATAAATTTTATTTTATATATTAAGTCAAATGAGATAAAAGACTTGTAATATAAAATAAAGTTTAAATTCAGAAAAATATAAAAACTCACACAAGAGAAACAAGAAATTTTTTTATGATACCCAAAATAATTTGACACTACACAAAAATTATTTTTATCCAAAACTAATTTATATAATAAATCAATATTGAAAAATATGATTTAAGTTATAAAAATATATCTTATTAAGAAAATAATGTATGAGCAACTAAAAAATATTTGTCTCAAAATTGAGCCAACACGAAGAAATGAGATTTTCAAACTCATCTAAATAGTTCTCATCAACGATATCGACCATGGTGGAAATAGAGAAAAAAGGTGATAAAATAGAAAAAAAGGAAGAAAAGCTTATAGCGATCTAAGGATTCAGCAAGAATTGGAGAAAAATGGCAGCTAATGATCACACAGAAAAAGCTTGAAGACAAAGAAATTGCTAAAGTTCAGAAGGTTTAAGGTAAAAAAAAAAGGAGGGAAACTTCGTGCCTATTTATTGGTTGTCTCAAAAAAGGGGAAAGAAATGAGTAACTGAATGAACCGTATAGCTACCGATGGCTGCACACTTTCTTAAGCGTTAAAAGACGACGATGTCCTTTGGCGATTCAAAAAACTTGGAATTAATCACAAAAATTCCATCATCAGACAGTGCTAGAAGATATTTTTACAAGTATGGGAGGTCATCTATCGACCAAATACTAAAACAGTACGCCGAGCAACTTTTTGGGATAAATACTCCATACTTTCATGAAAGCATCAATCATGGAGCATTGGGGGATTTTGTTGTATGTAAAAAATATACTCCCACGTGGACCAATGATAAATGCACACCTGTCATCCAATATGGCCGACCAACCTACTTGATCGGCTTCATAGATATTTTGTCGGTTGAAATGCCACCCAACTCCAAAAGGCCAACCAATAGGAACATCATCAGTTACTCTGATGGAATTCCAACCAACTCTGAATTCCAAGAGTTTTACTTATTGTATATAGATTAAAATGCATGGCAATATAAATGCATTCTATCTTTAGGGTTTTGCTCCCCTAAAAATACAAACTAATCCCTTAGCTCAAGGGACAACTCGAATCATTCATATACACACCATACTGAGCTATTGTAAACTCTATTGAATAATAACAACAGTGGACGTAGGCTATTTTACAGCTGAACCACTTTAAAATCTTTGTCTCTTGTGTATGTGATTTGAGTTATTTCTATTATGTTTATACGTGATTATAAAATTGGAGTTGGTCCATTTTTAGACATCAACACCTAGCAAAGCCTAGATTTGGGTGTAATTCATACACAAAAATGCACTCATCATATTTTGAGTGTTATGTTGTGTATTCCACGTAGTATTTTTGTGTCCTTGGGTTTTCTATAACTTTTTCTTTATTTTATTTTGTATTAAATTTGTAGACATTATATATGGACTGATGAAACACTTTTTATTTTGATGATATGAAAAAATACAATATGAATCTAACTTATATATTTATTGCCCTGATTTCAAATGCAAAACACACTTTTTTCATGTTGAGGATTGCACATTTATGTATTTCATCACTGTACATTTCCTCCTGTATACATCATTTATTGAGGATTGGGAAAATATACATGATTGGAATATGTACATACTCTTTAAATTTGTATAGGTCCTATATTAATTGTAATCCACGCCAAAGTCATTTATTAAGGAATCGGGAGTATATACAAATTATGTGTATTTTTATACATCATATTAATTATGGTCTGAGCTAACGGCATTTAATAGTTCGTATATTATTGTGGTAATATTGGATCGAACAAAATCAATTATAATGTGCGTGTACTTTATTAATTTTGCATGTACTTTATAACAGTACATGCATATTACATAAAGTACACGCAAATTGAAAATGATTTGGTTCAATTCAATGTGCGTGTACTCTATGTATTGTGTGTGTACTTTTTTAAAGTAAACGCGTAATGCATAAAGTACACGCATGTAGAAAATGATTTTGTTCAATTAATTATGCATGTACTTTAATAAAATACACACAATTACATAAAGTACAATCACATTGAGAACGATTTTGTACAATCCGAAGTGCCTGTACTTTATGTTATTATGCTTTTACTTTATGTAATATATATGATGTATCAATATTTAATAGATCATATGTTATCGTGGTCCATGCCATAGGCATTCGAATGATATTTTACTACTTGTAAGAAGTATTTGGGTTGTGTTAATGTTTAAGAATCATACCATCAAGCATGTTCAACTACAAAATTACTAGGTCCACCTTTGAAGATCTTAACAATACAAAACCTTTCACATTGAGAGTCAACACTTCTTATGATGACATAATCCATTTTCTGATTTGCATCAATAATAGAGAGAAAAAGTTATTTGGTATTTACTACTACTTTGAAGACATTAAGTGCACTTTTGATGTACAAAAGCTTCACGTATCTGAATCGAAAAAGAAGGATTTGACAAAACGAATTGGGAAATATTGCTTAAGACGTTTTGAAAAGGCTGGTGCGTTTAGCATGGATCTATTGTATCACTTATTTTGTGTATATGTTACGAACAAAGAATCTTAGTTTATTACTTGTCAAACAACATGTCTTAGGTATTACCATGTAACAGACGATAAGGGATTTGTTTTTTGAAATATTGTATTACGCATTTGTCGTATTTTGTTGAGATTTGTATGAAGTGTTAAGAGAATATTGCATGTACTTTTGTTAAACATTCCCCTACTCTATTAAAATATAATTATTATTCAATACAAAATCCATGTACTTTATGTTTCATGCGTGTACTTTATTTTTTTATGCGTGTAATTTATCTATATGCTTTTACATTAAATTTATGCATTTACTTTATAGAAATGACTTTAAAGACAAGGGGGTAGATGGGAAAGAATTCCAAAAAGTAAATTGCTGATAATAGTGGTATGAAGAGTACAACAAAAGGAGATAAAAAGAGTCCAAAGAAGTCAGCAAGGGCAATTCATAAAAAAAAACAATATAGGTTGATTCTCTTGAGCTTTTATCATGATTTGCCTGGTATTCGCAGCCAAAATCAACGAGAAGCATATCGAGCTTTTTAAAAAGACACCATTATGGAACTTATTCAGTGCCTACTACAATGTCGAAGTAGAAGAGAGAGATCATAAAAAGAGTGATAAAAACATTCTCACCATTGTCAAGCTCTACAAAAAAAACACAAATTATTTTAAGATGATTAGCGATGCCCAAATATGCCCTAAAAATATAAGTAAAATTTTTGGTATCCCAATAACGAAGGGGCAGAAGGAAATTGAACTGAAGAAGATAATGGATCAATCTGCCCCAGACCTATATTTCAGAGTCGCTACTTCCATACCGACAAAAACATTGGAAATTAGATCTTATAAAGGGATTGAAGACGCTGGTTAAGCTTGATACTGACGAGGCCATGAAAGATTTTATAAAACTTATTTATCTCCACGTCATAACGATATTACTTTTCTCTAACTCAAACTTCACATTAGGAGAATTTTTTACACCATACATCGATAATATTGATGACATAATTACATATGATTGGGCTTCTGCCGTCGACGAATTTTTTATCAACTCTCTCGATAAAACGGTCAAATTTAAGCCCAACTCAACCAATGGATGCACCATATCATTATTGGTGAAAAAAGTTAATCTACACATTTCATTGTTAAAGTACATGAATATTTCACAAAGTACATGCACATTGCAGTCAATACAAATCATCTTTAATGTGCATGTACTTTATAAATATGCGTGTACTTTGTTAAAGTACACGCATATTTCATAAAGTACACGCACATTGCAGCAATACACATCATTTTCAATATGCGTGTACTTTTGTTAAAGTACACACATGATTGTTAAAGTACACGCACATTGTAATGAAATTTCATTTTCAATTTGCATGTACTTTATGTATAATGTGTGTACTTTAACAACATTTACATTATTAGTCATATTAATTGGTTTAGATGGTATAGCTTATAATTTTTATTTCAATTTTCACAGTATTAGGTATGTGAAAATTTTAATGTTATCAATCCTATCGAGGGAGAAGGAGGATGAGGAACCGATATTTCTTCGGTGGAGGTTAGGAACATTAAAGGAATAGATGAATGATAATACGATCACAAAATCTCCTTTGAAGAAGGAAGTTTCAAAGAGTAAGGAGAAAGAAGTGAAAGATGATGACATGGCCAATTAGGATTTGGAGAATCACAACAAGAACCAGAAATAGAACCTGCATGAGATACAAGTTCTTCATCAAAATCTAATTGGGAAACTCCATTAAATGAAGCAGTGGAAAAGTCTAAGAAGAAAGTTAATTTGGTCAAGTTGAAAGAAAAGGTAAGAAAGTTGATTGAAGAGAATGTTGGGATGAAATTGATATTACAAGAGATAGGGATACCCAACTCAAAGAAAGTAATAAAGTAAAGGTTTGAGATAAAGAGAATCTTAATAAGTTGGGGCAGGGCAAGGAACTTTTCAATATAGTATTGAAATTTCAGCTTCAAAAGTTGAAAGATAGGTTCACCAAACAAATCAAAAAGTTAAAGGAGGATAAGGCCCAACAAGGTTGTTTAAATAGCGAGTTGAAAAATAAACATGAAGAGTCGACGAAGAACGACTGTGACCGAATAAAAAAGTTAGAGGAAGATACGCCCAACTCAAAATTGAAAATTCAAATTTAAATAGTAGTTTGAATGCTGTTAGAGAATCATCAGAAGCTCGAAGAATCACAACACATCAACTTTAGCAAAGCAATTATTACTTATCTGAAGCTAACCAAAGGTTCTTAATAGAGAAATAAGAAGCTCTTACGAAACTCAATGAGCAGGTAATTTGGTGATATTACATATATATTTGTAATCATTTGTCCATATTTAGTTTAAATAGCACGTATTGTCGCATTGGTTATTTAAGTACACACAAAATACTGAAAAAGTATTATGTAAATTTACGTGTACTTTGTAACTTTATGTGTGTACTTTATTATTTATTGTTTGTTTTTTGGACATAATATAAAGTACACGCATATCACTTTAAAGTACACATGAATTTTGCGTGTACTTTATAACTTTATGAGTGTACTTTATGATTTCTTGATTGTTCTATGGACATAACATAAACTACACACATATCACTACAAAGTACACGTGAAATTATTTTTACTTTTACTTGTACTTTGTAATGTTTTGCGTGTACTTATGTATACTTTGTTATTTATTGGTAAATAATGGAGAGTACACTCATATTTCATAAAGTACACGCATTTTCTAATGATGATCATCCATTGTTTGATAAAGTACACATATAGTTTAATAAAGTACATACATTATCAATCTAGTAAATCCACAAATTCTCTTGTTGTTTGACATTTGTTTATTTTCATTGAGGTTTATGAAATGTTTATTAGTTAAATATAATGTTTTGTTTTCTCCAAGATACAACAAATAAAATTCTTATTAAAAAGATAGAAGATTTATCGTCCTCATTTTCTAAAAAGGATGAAGAAATAAATTCGATTCAGAACTCAATGATTGAGAGAATCCCAGAAAGGGATGATATGAATTCAAAGATTGAGGAAAATATTGTATATGCACATCCTATTAATGATTTTTCAATATTAGATAAGAATAAAAATCCTTCGAATGAAGCTCCTGCTGAATTGCAACCGAAAACAAAAAGAGATAAATAATAAATCTACTATCGTGCCATAAAAAAAAGGAAAAACAATAAAGGGAAGTCTTCTTTAATAGCAATAGATGAAGTAGACCAACAAATATACAAGTGTAAATGTGACCATCCCTATTAAGATGCGCGCCCTTCCTCTCCTCTTCTTCCCAGAGGGGATGGAGGAGAAAGGGGGATTGAAAGGTCTCACGCTCTACTAAAGAATGCTTCGGTCGTCGGTGTGGGGTAAATGTAAAGAGATGGAGTTGCCAACCTATTTTACACAAACAGGCAAAAGAACACGCTTTCTCCTCGAGAGAGAGGCATCAAAGACAAACTGATGCATACGAAACCAATAGTTCGAAGGATTCGGGGGATAAGTGACGGAATGGGAAGGTGTTTGGCACCCATCCCGCCCTTTCGGTCTCTCATAGGCTTGTGTTATTATTTTTTTTATTTCTCCGTGAAGTGTGTGTGCGTGTATATATAATAGAGATCATAATAGTTCAAATCATATTATGGAAAAGATAGAGTGAGGTCATCCATAGGAATGTTCCCAAAATAATATATAGAAAATATGATTTATGCATTTATCACGTGTAATACCCCGTTCTTTTATGGATATTTATTTATGGGATTAATTAAATTAAATGTGAATTAATTGAGAATTAATCCGGATAAAATACTAACGAGATGTGAGTTGGTATTTGATTATAATGTGGATATATGGCAGTATATGAATATTAAAAATATTAAAATTATCGTGAGTCTGAAATACGGCAATTTGGGAAATTTTATTGGGACGCACGTGACAGTCGCGTCAGGAGGGTAATTATTTAAATTAAAAAGCGAATTTTATTTTTATCAACCGTATGGTCATTTTGAGTGTGCCAACGTATCCGGAAGGGTCGAGATAGTCAGAAAACACTAGCCAGGAGTTTAGTTTGGGTCCCGGGGCATTTTAAAGCCAAACCGGCAACCCAGAAGGGTATTTTGATAATTTTAAAAATTCAGTAATTAAGATCCACGATTTTTATTGTTGATTTATTTATTTTTGGTTAGGCCATTAGGGCCATGATCAGCCAAAAACATAGAGGGGAGTTACGTGAGTTAGAGGAGAGGTTACAAAGAGTCCCCAAACCAAAAACCACCACCCACCACCACCAATTTGGACGGAATTGTGACCGGAATGGAGAGAGGACCAGCCCTTAAACAACAACAACGGATCAGAACATCAAATTTACAGGCAAGTGGTTTATCTTGCAAAGATTCAAAGCATATATTATATATGTTTCTATAGAATTGGATATTTCTCATAAATAATGAAGATTAAATGGATTTGAATGGTTTAAATCATAATTTGGGTAGGACTTTCATGTAGGTTTATATTCGAGATGATAATAACTACGAATTTGTGATTAATGAGTAGAGAATTTTGAAATTTGAAGGAATTATGGGATGTTCTTGAAGAAATAGGAAAAACTAGGTTTTATATGATTTTTGGGTAATTTGATCCATGAAAGTGATGTTATATGTTGATTTGATGAATCTAAAACGTGGGGAAAGAAGTAAACATGTTAGTAGGATGATTAGTGTATCCATTTGAGAGTTTTGGACGTTAGAATGATGATTAAGAAGAGTAAAAAGATGCAAATCCGTAACTGCTAAGGATTTCTGGGCTGATGCCTGCTTGATCGATCGATCGACCCCTTTTTATCGATCGATCGACCCCTGCTGTATTTTGGAAATTGTTTCTCTTTAAGGTTTAATGATTGTTCCAAAGCCGATGTTGGTTATTAGGAAGATTAATATGATAGTGTGGGACTTAATTAAAGTCAGTATGGCCTTAGTTGTTATCGGAGAACGCTATAACTTATGGGATTGATTGATATTACGTGCAAGGGTCTACCGAGTGAGGTACGGTTAGAAAACGTTCGAATTGGAATTACATTAAGAATTGAGGATGATGTAAGATGAGGGCAGTAACGGAGGGACTTTAAGTACTGAGATAACATTTGAAATTAATAAGAAATCTAGTAACCTTTTGAGTTAGGTTTAAGTACCCAAATTGATACGACGAGAGAGTTATCAAACGGAATATATATGATATGTAATACTCGGAGTAAATTTGACAAGTACGAGATTAACTAGATGAAATGTGCGAACATCTATATTAATATATGATTACTTAGGTTGTGTGAATGCCTAGTGTATGGATTTCTTATGTGTATAACATACCTACCATACTTGCTATCACGGGAGGTTTACGTTCTCTTAGGGCTATCTAATCCTTGTGTGCCCGGATTTAGATTGGTACCTTGAGGACATAGTTCAAGAGAATGACTTATTTGTGAGTTAATAAGTCAGCTGACTATGGAGCGTAGGTATGTACGTGACCCATGGATATGTTGAATTATGTTCGCCTCCATTTTTGTGTGTTGTGCTTATTCTAACAATTCCTGAGAGATTCGGAATTTGTAATCCTTATGTACGTGAGTACCGGGATGGATAGCAGAGTATGTGTGCACCGCAGCTTAGCCTCGGGGTGCTTGTATTGTATATTTATGATGTGAATGATATACGGTTAAATGAACAGACTTGTCATGTTTAATTATGAGAATAATTTATAGTAACTCCTTGAGAAGATAAATAAGGGGATAACCTCCAGTAAATGATGATGCTAATAATTGAGAATATGAGTTTAAGTAAAGCTATCTATTCAAGTGATAATATTGGGAATTCATATTGTGAATACTTGTGATGGGCTCATTGTTGCTTAGTAGATGTGATTGACTAAGATATGCGAATGGGTTAAAAATGAGAATTTAACTAACAATTGAGATAAGTAAATTAACGAATGTGAACATGGGTTATAATTATGGCTTAATTGGGGGTTATGTGTAGATACTGTATGTTTGAATGCGAAGGCAAGAGTGGTATAAACTAGTTAGATAGTGGCATAACTAGGATGGGTTCAAGGCATACGTTAGACGTGCACAGTAGTGGAGAGGTAAGGAACTCATGTGAGAGTACGCAATTAGCGTGTTTATAATATGTGATGTTTAATTGTAATTTAAATCACTTGCTGTTTTTAAAATACTCTCCACTTTCGGGCTCTGACCCGTTTGCTTTCAAATCTATTTTTTGTAAAAACCTTTTAGGTGCCCAGCCACAAGGACACCATGCATAGGAATTCTATTCAGGTGACGAGCTGTAGCTGTTGTGGAAGTTACAGGGCCTTGATAGTAGACGCCTCTTCTTCTAGTCTTGACTCCATATTCAGTTCCATCATTTGTAGGGCATGTCGCCCATTTCTTTTAGAGACATTTTATAATCAGTTATTCAGGTTGTGGATTGTAATTAATTCAGGATTCAGACTTGTTTTATTATTTCAGTTGTGGGATTGTTGTGAGGAGTATTTCCTCCAGACTCTTTATTCTTGTTGATTACACTATTGGGACTTTATTGTGTATGGTGATGTTGTTCTTTTACATCTCTTTTATCGCATGTTAATCAGATTTAATTTAAAATTTGACATCTTACTTTTTAAATACTAGGTGGTTAGTAATCATTAAATGTTTTCGACAGTGATGCTATTAACTGAACCAACTTGGCATTTTGAATTAATCTAATAAAGGAGTAGCTACCCGGTATTTAATTAGTCGGGGTGTCACATCACGATATTGATCATTATAATGAAACGTTATTATGTGTTGATAAAACGCTAACAATAATCACAAACACAATATGTATAATAATGCGAAAAATGATAGATAAGAAAATAGGGAATTTGGGAAAATTGACAAATTAGAAAATTGGAAAATTGGACTTGAGTCTCGAGTTGTAATTCGAGAAGCCTCTCTAGCCTATAAAGGCATCAAAGTCCACGTAGTTCGCATGAGGCATATGGGTGGGGTTTATCCCATAGATTTGAACGGGATTTTATTATATATGTGTGTGTTGAAAATGGTTTTAGTTTTGAAAAAGTGTGATGGATATTCCCGTTCAAAATTTATGGATGTAACACTCTTTTTGTTTGTTTTTCTTTTTTTATAGAAAATAAAGTATGTGAAATATACTAATAAAAATGTAAGATGTTAATGTGTATGAACTAAATTAAAACTAGATTATGAATCTAATGTATTTAATGCAAAAACCATAGATAATGAAGGAATTGAACCTTCTTTGAAGCTTGATCTTTGATATTGGATGAACTCCCTTGAATGTGTGATGAATGTTGGATGAGAGAGAATGTGATTTTGTCAAATTGGGTATTAAAAGGATGGGAATATATGGTTGAATGGAAATTCACATAGAGGAAATTCACGATTGCAAGAGAATATTATTGAGATCAATGAAGCCGATGGATATGAGGTGTGTCTTGGAAGTCAGGTCATGCCCTATATTTATAGGGTGAGGGATGGTGATGATCAGCATAACCCTAGTATTTCCCATTGTTAGGTAACCCTTGACACACTGTCGATAGGCAAGGAAATGGACCTGCCAATTGACAGTCTCGTGCAGATTTTTTCGAAAAATAATCGTAGAACGTAATACCTTAATCCAAATCATGCACGAGGCATACTGTTAGAAATTTAATTTAGAGACATTTGAGAGTCCTTTGGATTGCTCTCAGGTTCTGGAGTTGACTTTGGGTCAAATGTGGCTCGGAAGCGCACGTCGGACCTTTGGATGGGAGATTATCGGACGAAAGCGGACTGATTGTTCGAATGGTAAGTTAGAATCGTAAATGGGATGAACCGTTAGAAAGTTTAGGCGATGTGCTTCGACATTAAAAAGAGATTAGCTTGGTTTAGAAAGTTGACCATGATCAACCAGGCCCCTGAAGCGCCTGATGACCTCTCGAAGTAAAACAGATCATTTGTCTGCACCGTAAATCAAAATCACTCACAGGGTGGACCGTTAGTAAGTGTATTCAGTTCCCTTCAGATATTCATTCAGTCTCATTTGATATGAAGAGTTGACCAAGGTCAAACGTAGCCCGAGAGGGAGCGCCCAGTGGCCTCTTGATTGATTATTGGGAAAAAATTGATTGTTCGTTCGAACGATTTTGCCATTTTGCACACGAGGTGGGCTCTTGGAAAGGGTTTTGAATGCCCTTCGAATACAAAGATCTTTTTCTCTGAAGACGAAGTTAATTGGGGTAAAATCGAGACCCGGGAGCGTCCAGTGGCCTCCAAATTGATTTTTGGTAGTAAAATGGTTCGTTTGTCTGAACCGTTATGACGATTTATGCACGGGATGGACCATTAAAAAGGGAATTCAGAGTATGACCTAGGATTTGTAGTTGAATGGGGGAGTTCTAGGGTCCTAAGGAGGGAATTAGGGGGTCCTAGAATGTGCTGTCTACAGTCCCCTCTATCGGTGAGATTGGAACAAGTGAATGCCATCTAATAGACACCACATGATATTTGAGAAAGAGGTCGATTTTACGGACCTAAATGAGGAGGATGACTGATTCTGTGGGTCGAGGCCGATTCTCAGAACCTAAAGGGCATATCGTGGATGAAATATTCTACAATCTGAGGTCGATTCTGAGGACCTTGGTAGAGGTGACCAATTCTGTGGGCTTGAGGTGGGATGATCAATTTTGAGGGTCGACGCCAATTCTGAGGTCTTAAGTAGGGATGAACAATTCTGTGGGTCAAAACCAATTCCGAGGGCTTAAGTAGAGATGACCGATTCTGAGGGTAAAAGCTAACTCTGAGGGCTTAAGTAGTTATGATCAATTCTGAGGGTCGAAGCCAATTTAAGGGCTTAAGTAGGGATGACCAATTCTGAGGGTCAAAGACAATTTTGAGGGCTTAAGTAGAGATGACCAATTCTGAGGGTCAAATCCAATTCTGAGGGCTTAAGTAGCGATGAATAATCTTTATGGCCAAAGCCAATTCTGAGGGCTTAAGTAGAGATGACCAATTCTGAGGGTTAAAGGAAATTCTGAGGGCTTAAGTAGGGATGACCAATTCTGAGGGTCAAAGCCAACTCTGAGGGCTTAAATAGAGATGACCAATTTTGAGGGTCAAAGTCAATTTCGAGGGCTTAAGTAGAGATGACCAATTCTGAGGTTCAAAGCCACTTCCGAGGGCTTAAGTAGAGATGACCAATTCTGAGGGTCAAAGCCAATTCTGAGGGCTTAAGTAGAGATGACCAATTCTGAGGGTCAAAGGGGGCTTAAGTAGAGACTATATTAAGGATATTTATCTTGCGGTTCCGCATTAAGATTTTGGGGGAGCATTTGATTTTGAGGTTCTATTGGGGAAGAAGATCCGAGGGTCAGATGATTCTTTGCTGGGGAATTTTTAATTTTTGCGGTGTCCTTTGGAGACGTTGCTGGGAGGATATCCAATTGGTTTGGGGAATCCAATGGGGATGTGAGAGTTTTGATAGGGAAATGAGTGCGATAAAAATGTTTTTCTTGGTAAAAAAGGTTCTAAAATTCATTTGGTAATTTAAGAAAATTTTCAGGGATTTTCTGGCATTTTTTTGGGAAATTTTGTACAAAATTTCTGAGGGCGGACCGACCGGCATGGGTTGAGGGGTGCCAAACGGCATTATCACGGTCTTTTGGGGTACATCGATCAGGTGGATGGATAGTGCCGATCGTTGGGTGGCAGGGAGATGCCGATCGGCATGCCCCTTAGCCTCCTATAAAAAGGGACGGGTTCTCCTAATTTTTCACAGCTTTGTGACTCGCCTTCTTCAATAATTACCTTCTGCAAATCTTCTTAGCATTCTAGAATCAAGATATGGATGAATTCTTAAGCAGCATGACATGTATGGGGTGGCTCAATGTTGACGATTGGGCAAACTTGGAATGGAGGGCTAGGGTGCCCCTTGCATTGGGTAGCAAAAATTCTTTTGACTCATTCTGGTGGCAGATGAGCGAACTCTCTTTGCAAGACGACGCGCCATCATTATTCTAGCATGGTGAACCCTGGCAGCTATGTAAGTATTGATGACTTTTGGTATTCTTTTCTTCTTTCTTGGTCAAAATTTCCTTTTTTCTTAGATTTTGACATGAATTTTTCCTTTTTCTTTGACAGTCTGATGTCTCTATGTCGACTCTATGTGCCTGAGAGACGACGGGGCTTAGGGATGTTTGGGAGAAACTTCTTCACGTGGTGCGTTGGGTGGAGTCATCGATCAATTTTGGGAGATTGGCGAATACACTAGACGAGATGCCTCGTTTTACGACTATTCTTTATGTTATGGGGGGGAGGTGGTGGGACACCACCCACACCATTCACTTTGGCTTAGTTGAGATTATGGTGACTCCGATAGATGTGCAACTGATACTAGAGCTGGACTATGACGGGGTGTATATTGAGGTGGATAGGACCTTGCGGGTTACGCCGGAGGCGGTGACGGTGGCATTGGGTGATGTGGAGAGGGTAGTCTCTGAGGAGTCTCTTCATTTGTTGCTTTTAAGGGATTTATTACTGAGTCGGAGGATTGATGAGAAGGACGGGTGGAAGGTGTGGAAGATGGCCCATTTATTTATTATGCTGGTGTTTGGAGGGTTCTTAGTGGCAATGAGTGGCGACATCATCAACTTGTGGGTTTTGCCATTTTCGAGGGTATTTTCGAACGTCCCTCTTGATGACTGGGGGAGCTTGACCTTTCTAACCCATTATTCTTCTCTTGATGCATTCAATCGGTGGCGCCTGTAAAATTTTACTATAGCCATGCATCTTCTTGAGGTATTCTTTGTTTTATGCATTTTCCTTTATGCATTTTATTCTTGGTTTCTTGATTGTTGACCTTTTCCCATTTGCAGACGTGGTTTTATGAGGTGATTGGGTTTAATTCCCAATTGATAGATTTGAAGGATGAGCCTGTTAGGTACTTCTGTCGGATGTATCGGTGGCGGAGGTCCATTCGTGAGTCAAAGAATTCTCTCTCTCTGGAGACGGTGCATCAAGTTTTGAATGGCCTGATGAGCGAGAGGGTAAATCTTATTTTTTTTTCTGAGACCATTATTTTTTTAATTTTTTTCTGATATTGATCTTCTCTGCTCTTACTTGGGAAATTTCATGTGACCTTGTATCCCTAGGGGATGGCCATCCATCACACAGGGTTGACTGGGGGGAACGGGCTGATGCAGAATTTGCTGGTGCATGAGTTTGGCTATTCCTGGTACCTTGGGGAGAGAGTAGTCTGGAAGGTTATGGAGAGTAAGGTTATGGTGCCACTGACGAGGCCACCGGTGTATATGAGGCGAGTGCGGGAGTTGTCTGATGATGCGATGATGGGTGAGCCTTACTTTTCATACACCGACACAGTGACGACATTTGGTTATTTACATTATGTGTCGAGATGGTTGATGCCTCCCAGCATATTTGACGTGATGCCTCTCCCCTATGAGGGTTCGAGTCATCCAGTGGTGTCGTCCCACAGCGTAGTTAGTGCATCGACATCTGCGGCGACGACGACCTCGAAGGTTGCTTTTGTGATGTTGGCCCCTCCTTCTTACAATATTCGACGGGCTGATGGAAGGTCAGTGAATTTTCTGCATCGTCCTAATGCGATGGATCTGGAGAAGCTAGGTTTGACAGATGAGGTTCTCCAGCCAGGGGTTTACTTCTTATATCTTTGTCTTTTGATTTCCTGCTTTCTTCTTTGCCTCGGTCTGACTAATTTGCTTTTTCTTTTCCGTTTCTGTTGTAGCATATTCGAGTATCAATAACTTGGCTGAAGGATATTCGAGATTGGATAGCTTCAGCGACTACCCTTATTTAGGATGTGATTTTGGTTCCTTCTTTTCTAGTTCCGTCTGCCTCATCTGAGGAAGGGTCTGGCTCGATAAGTGGAGGTACGTCGTCTCGTTGCACGCGAAAGAGAGTGCACCATAGGGAAAGAGGATCCTAGAGAGAGAGAGAGAGAGAGATAAAGAAGAGAGAGAAAGATAGAGAACTTATAGGTTAAGGTAGGTGAGAGAGAGAGAGAGAGAGAGAGAGAGAGAGAGAGAGAAAATTAGGTTCGGGCTGAGTCCCGTTGTATTTTTATTTCCTCCAAAATCAATGTAACACAACAATATCTATGTAAATAAAATGAAGTTTTTGTTAAGTTTTTCTTTTAGTGACTTAACTTACATGATCTTTTTACTTTGCTGCTGAGACCGTGAAAAGAAAAAAAATGATTTGTAAGAGAATTTACTTTAAAATAAGATAAGTAAAAATCTAAGGGGAAGAAAATTCGGAATTTTTTTTAGAATAGAAATTATTTTTATTGAGTTTTTTAGTTTTGACAAAAAAGGGAAAAATGGAAATTTTCAAAAATAGGGGGTTACAGATTGGCATGCCCCTTGTCCCTGCCTATCGTCTTGTCAATCCAGTCCAATCAATCCAAGGCTTTGGTTGCACTTGCTTCAATTATTTGGCACTTGGTGGGGTAAGTCTCCCTCCGATTTCTGCAGGGTTCCTTTTTTTTGTGTGTGAGGGTTTTTAAGTATAAATATAGGGTGTGGGTGTAACATTTTCTCCACACCTTCATATTCACTCTCTTTTATATTCTTCTTTGCTTACTTTACAAAATGGCCCTCCTTGGTAGTATTGAGTTTTCAAACTACCTTGAAACCTTGGAAGCGATGTGCTCCTTTAATATTGACTATGATGCTTTCAACATGCATCTAGTCTCTTTATGGCATAACCGACCCATAGAGTGGAACATGCTGATGGTAATAGTGGATTTCTAGTATCCTTACTTCCATGTCTTTCGCTTCAAGTTGGACGATGTCTGTCCGACTTATGAAGAGTTTTCTGCCATATTGGGGATAAATCCTAGTGTTACGATGATTATGCCGAAGTTTTCCCGATCTCCTAAGGAGCTGTTAGCGGGACTCCTTCATATATCTTCTTCGGTATCCAAGTCAATTATCACGGGAGGAATGATTTCTGTTCCCGTGGTGATGCATTCTGTGCATTTGTAGAATGTTAGTGATGCTGGTTGTGCTGGAGCCGTCATTCTCGATTTGGTTTCGAAACTGTGGTTGGTAACTGGGGAACTGCTGGTGGACCCACAACTTATAGCCATCGTTTCATGGATGTCATACAGTCGCAATCTTGTGATGGTGATACTAGCAGAGACTTTGAACTGTCTGGATGTCTGGAGGGAAGGTCGTTCTAATTTTTTGAGGGGTAGCCCCATAATGGTGTTCATGGGGTTGTCATAGAAGTCTCGTATGGCAGTCCTACTTGAGTATCCTTTGTCGATTGTGACAAACTTCTTTTCATGCTACTTTATTTGTATAGGCCTGGACATTGAGAGCTGGAAAATCTAGTTCGTAGAGCATGGGGATCGAGGCTTGCATTGCTCAGTGCCTTGGTGGGGGGAGCTACTGCCCATTCTGAAACTGGGGGAGTACCAGTATGTTAGGTTGGTTGGCCTTAGGTAGGGGTGGTAAACGGACGGATACGGATCGGATACCTTGTTTTTCATATCCGTATTCGCTATCTGAATGTACTATCCGTATTCGTATCCGTATCCGTCCGGATAGTTAAAACAACTATCCATATCCTTATCCGCTCGGATACCCCGGATTCGAATAATATCCGTATCCGTTTACATTATTTAGCCATCGCAAAAAATAACAATTAAAATATCCTATCCAATCCAATCCAAATAAATATGTAACAAAATTACTACCTCCTAACATCAACAATTATGGATTCCATAATAATAGTATCATTACATAATGATAATATGGATTAAAGTCATCCATACTTTACAACCATATAAGCTGAAAGCCATCCAAAAAAAAAATAACAGTCGCATTCTCCATGACAGTAGAAATAAATATGCACTCTTTAGATTAATCAAATTTTTTGAGAATGATAACCTCATGAACCTTTTGTCTTCAAAACAAACTGATATTTTTATTTTAATAAGTATACATTTTTATTTTGTATATAATATACATGTTGTTAACTTCAGTTCTCATTACAATCAAAACCATCTCTTTACTTTTATGTTTCTCTCTTACATTCTTTTTTGTTTCTCTCTTACATTTATTTATAATTAAGGAAACTAACGAACAACCACTTGAGAGTTTATTTTCTCTTATTTTGTACGAAGGAGAAATGAAACGAAGTTAGTTTTTTTTTAGTGGAGTATATGTTCTTTAGTCGGTGTATGTTGTGTGTGATAAGGTGTATTGTAACTTTAGTGTAACTCCATGATAATATACCCAATTAAATAATAATAATAATACATGACATTTTATAATATACCCAATAAAACAATAACTTTAGGGTGTTTTTGTTTTGAGTGGAGTATGTGTTTATGTTGTTTTGGGAATAAACGATTAAGATTTATTTTAATATTATTTTATTAGTAATACTAAGACTAATATTATTAGTAACATTTTAAACATATGTTTGACGGATACGGATATCCGGTAAAACGGATATCCGATAAAATGGATACTCCGCATCGGATACGGATTATCCGTGTCGGATACTAGTACTATCCGTATCTGTTTTCTCGGATATTTTTAAAGAGTATTCATATTCATATCCGTTTCCATATTTTCGGATAAATATCCGCAAATTCGGATTCGGATATCGGACGGATGCGGATTTTCGAATATCCGTTTACAGCCCTAGCCTCAGGCAGGCCTTTTTCTACTTTCTCTGGCGGCTTCTGCTCCAATTTGGCTGGGAAGAAATTGTGCCACTGAGGACACGAGACTTCTTTTCTGTGGAGGACTTGACAGAATATATGCACATACGACTGGGCTCTTTGTGGGAGAATCGCCGACCATCGACCCGTCCATCTCAGTCTGTTGGAAGATTCTTTCATATTTTATAGGACTACATGAAGTGTTGTGGAGAAAATTAGTGGCCAAGATGCTGGCAGTGGAGACTGGGCAAAGGTGTTATTCCATATCTGACACCATGGAGGGAGGTGTTGTGGTTTTTCCAAGTCTGGTTCGGGCTTATCATTTTATGGAGCGTCTGCGGCACTCTTGGGTGGGTGATGATGGGTGTGTCTATTCTGGTAGTTGCGGGTAGGATCCCTGGGGGGGGATTTATTTATGAAGCTTTTGTAATGGTTGTTTAGTTATGTATCTGGTTATTCTATAGGAACAATTCTGGAAGGGTTGTTTTTAGGAGTAATTGGTTTTTATTTTTTTGTTTATAAGAATGGTTTTAGGTGTGGTGGTCCCTTTTTTATTTATTTTTTGGGAGGGTAAGAGTAGGTTGGCATGGGAAGTTGTTTGACTCCCTATGCTGATGTAATCGTATCGAAATTTCTTATAAATAAAATAAAAAAGATTATTATTATATAATTGTTCCTCTTGATGAGTTTTTCATTCGAATTATCTATACCAATCATTAAGGAATACATAATCCTTTTGTTCATGTATATGTTAAAATGAACTGTTGTTCTCGGTGATAAGAAAAGAATAGCATTTTGTGATAAAGAAGGGAGTCGTTCTCATGTAAAGTGTATGAGCTGCCTACATACATCTGGGGGTTTTAAAAAATTTTAGAGTTTCATTTTTGAAAGTAAAAGACATTTTTAGAGGATCAGGCCCCACGTAGTTCTAAAGAGGGAAATAAAGAAATTTGTAGAAGGGAGATGAGAAGAGTTATAATGCATCGAGATTTGGGACTAGGGGTAGAATTTCTTGAGATGATCCAGATTAACTGGATGGGACATCTCTTCTTAGTCAAGGTCATTGAGTATAGCGGCGCCGCCTGACAGGATCTTCTTAACGATGTAGGGGATACTCTAATTGGGCTTGAATTTCCCTCTTGAATCCCAGATGGGCTCTACTATTTCCATAAGGGCTATGTCCCCTTCTTGGACACCGCGGTCCTTAACTCTCTTGTTGAATGATGGCGCTATCTGGCGATGGTACCCTTGCATATGATATAGGACTTTCAACCTCCTTTCATCGAAGAGTGATATCTCGTCAAGACGGCTCTGATGCCAGTCTTCCTCACTGACTTTTCTTTTAAGCATGACGTATATCGAAGGGATTTGCAGCTCCACGAGTAGGACTGCTTCCATGTCATACACTAGAAAGTAAGGGGTAGCCCCGATAGAGGTTCGAACTGAAGTGCAGTTTCCCCATATGGCGTAAGGGATCCGACCAACCGAATATCGATAACTCTCAATCATCTTACTGATGATGGATTTTAGGTTCTTATTAATGGATTTAACTGCGCCATTTGTTTGGGGTCGGTAAGGGGAATATTTATGTCATTGAATTCGGTATATGTTGACCACTTTTGTGACTTCTGCTTCGAAATGCAACCCATTATCCAAAACCAACTCATACGGGACCCCATATCGGTAAAATATATTTTTCTTGATGAACATAGCCACCTTCTTTGCATTCAGAACTGCGCATGACTCGATTTCGACCCATTTTTTAAAGTAATCAATGGCAACTAGGATGAACTTGACCATTGGACGCTTTGGGTGTAATCTTCCCTATGATATCGATGAACCATGTGGAGAATGACCAGGAATAAGTCCTATTGTATAATTCCCACGGAGGCAAGTGTTAGAGGTTAGAAAACTGCTGACATTTAAGATATATTTGAATATATGCGGTGAGATCTTGAACCATATTACTCCAGTAGTAACCTTGTCGGATGATTTTTTTGGCAAGCATATGGCCATTCATATGGGGTCTGCACTCTCCACTTTTAATTTTTTACATTATCTCTTCAATGTCAGCCTCTGCAATGCAGTGCAAATTGGTTCCATCAAAGTTTTGCTTGAACAGTGCTTTATCGCAGACAACTCAGTCTTTCTTGTTAGAACTTTTGAGATACCTATCATGTTTGAGGAGGTGCCAAATATAATAATACCAGCAATCGGCTAGATCAGGATCTTCTTCTATGATGAGCTTAATGTGGTAGCAGTGGGTTCGTTTATCGTGTTTTTGGACTGAGAAGGGGGCTATTGTTATTCCTTCGGGCACGTCAACCATTGAGGCTAAGGTAGAAAGATCATTGGCTAGGTTGTTCTTTACTCGGGGCAGGTAGTGGAAGGTGATATATTAGAACTGAAAGGCTAATTCTTCTAGGTGGGCATGGAAGGGTATGAGTTTCTTGTCCTTAACTTTCTATCTTCTGAGTACTTGACGAATGATGAGGGAAAAATCCCCATAGACATCTAGGTATCAAATTCCTTTCTTGAGAGCAGCTTAGAGGCCTACATGCATGTCTCATATTTAGCGATATTATTGGTGCAGGTAAAATCCAACTTGATGGCAATGGGAGTGTGAGAGTCATCAGGGGAAATTAGGAGGATCGCAATGCCATACCCTTTCTTATTGACGGAACCATCAAAGAACATTTGCCAAAAAAGGTCTTCTTGGGAGTCACAAAAGATATTCTCATCCGAGAATTTAGAAATCCAGACATCGACTTCTTCCATAGGGTGGTTAGCGAGATAGTCAGAGATGGATCTTCCTTTTACGGCTTTTTGCATGACCAAGATGACACCAAACTCAGCTAAAATCATCAACCAATGAGCCATTCAGCTGGACAAGGTAGGTTTCTCGAGTAGGTGTTTTAGTTTGGCAGGATCTTCTTCTATCCCCTTCTCACTAACCATGAATCCTAGGAGCTTCTCTTTGGTAATGCCGAGGACACATTTTTATAGGTTAAGTTGCATCTTATATTGTCATAGTCGCTTAAAGAATTTACAGAAAGAGGATGCATGACCCTCTCTAGTCTTATTCTTGATAATCATATCATCCAGCTAGACTTCGACTTCTTTGTGTATAAGATCATGCAAGATGGCTGTGGCAGCCCTTTAATAGGCAGCCTCTGCATTTTTGAGACCAAATAGAATAACGGTGTAACAAAAGGTTCCTTAAGGGGTGATGAATGCGATTTTCTCTTGATGATTCAGGTGAATTTTGATCTGGTTATATCTGAAAAACTCATTAATGAATGACTTAAGAATGTAACTGGATATGTTGTCTATGATAATATCGATATCGGGTAGCAGGTAGTCATCCTTCGGAGAGGCCTTATTTAAGTCTCAGGAGTCAATACACATGCAAACCTTTCCTCCTGATTTAGGCATGGGTACGATATTGTCTATCTATGTGGGATATTCGATCAAACGAATGAAACCCACGTTCAACTGTTTGACTACTTCTTCCTTAACTTTGAGCGACCATTCGTTGCAGAGCTTTCAGAGTTTCTATTTGACCGGTTTGCATCCTTGAAGATTTAGAATCTTGTGCTGAGCTATCTCGTGATCAATGTCGGGAATTTCATTGTTGGACCATACAAAGACATCCACAAATTTGTTCAGTAATTCCTCGAGTTACGTGTGTGCATTCTCATTAAAGGTGCCCCCTATCCTAATCTCACGCAGCTGGCTACTAGAACCGAGATTAATAATAACAGTTTCATCTTCATTAACTACGTGGTTATGTTGTTTGTTATTAACCTTATTAAGATCAGTTAATAATTTTTCATTTGCAAAATCATCCTCATCAAGAGTTTGATTAGAATTAAGATAATTAATCTAAGGCACAAAAAGATAATCAAAATCTTCGTTTATTTCATTGATAGGAGAAATAACATCGAAAACCTTATCAAAGGAGGTCTCGATTACATCAGAGTAAGGAGGAACAACAAGAGAAGAAGAAATGGGTTAAACATCTGGGTTGGGTTGAATTTCAGCAGATGGAACTATTGTAGCGTGCCAGTTGAGGAGAAGTGTATTAACAACTTTGATCAAGTAGGAGGGATCTAATGATGTATCCCTTGAATGGATCATGCAGAGTGTCAACCCTAGAGTCTATAAGTTGAATGAATCTTCAGAGTCACTTCCCTCAATATTTTCGGTATCGGCTATCGTTTCTTTCATGAGTGGTTGCAAATGATGCTGGGAACTTTATCCCATGAGTAGCAGTCTTGGAAAAAGATCTCCATTCCAGGGTTAATGATCATACCACGGTTTCGAAGAGATGTAAAATGGAAAATCTTCACCCTCTCTAATGAATCTTCCATTCAAGGAATCTCTTGAGGAGTCTTGGCACAATATAACCTTCTCTTCAATTGAGGCTAGCAGATCATTCATAGTTCTTCTACTGATGGTTAATATCCCAAACCGCAAGGAGGAAAAGCTTTCTTCAACACAATGGGTTGAAGTATCCCCTGCTATCATTGACCCAGCCCTAGTCCGGGCATGAAGTGCATATTTTTAAATATATGGATCGCATTAATATTTCCATGAGGGTTAAACTATGGATAAATCCTATCTTTGAAATCATCCCCTGTCGGGAGTAGAACTGGTTTAACTCTAAAACCTGACAGAAGCATATCATTTGCCCCATACTGTATCTGAAGTAGTGGAATACTAGTGCCTGTATTTTCGGCATTATCGTCATCACCCAAGATGGTGATGACCTGCCCATTGGCGAAGAACTTCAGTTTCTGATGAAAGGAAGAAGACACACCCTTAATGCTATGGTGCCAAGATCGTCTGAGCAATAGATTGAAAGAAGGTGTAATATCGATGACTTAGAATTTAACAACATGATTTATAAGTCTAGCCCCTATTACAAGCTTTATGGACCCCATTACTTCTCGATAGGTATTATCGTAAGCACGTACAATGATAGAGGTTGGATCAAGGTCACTCACTTTCAGTCCCAAATAATTAAGGGTCCTTAATGGGTAGAGATTAAGAGTTGATCCATTATCGATAAGAGAGAGTGGGACCGTCTTTTCCATGACTTCGATAGAGATGTTGAGAGCGAAATTGTGGTTTGGTCTAATTTTGGGGATTTCTTCTTTGGAGAAAGAGAGCATTTTAGTATAGGTTAAGGATCTGACCAGATTCACCGCTTCTTCTGGAGTGGTGGAAGGAGGAAATGTGGTTCCTGTGAGTAGCTTGATCAAGGCATTCCGCTGCAGTTGGGAAGACATATAGAGTCCCTAGAGAGTGTTGTTATCCAGGGTCTTCTTCAACTGATCGAGGATCTTTCTCTCCTAGAGGGTTATTTCTGGCATTAGAAGATCCTCAATGTTATCCTCAATGCCTTTTCCGTTGTTACTTGCTGATGGTACCAGGTTTGGAGCTTGGTAATGCCTTTGACCTAGTTATGTGGTTCACAAAAGAGGGAAAAAATAGAAATCTCATCTCCTCATCGATATCAGGTTCTTCAGCCACTTTGTTGATTTTTCCTAATAACTCCTCAAATGATATCATCCCGCATATGCTGACTATCAGGCTAGTCTTTTCTGGACCTTGTTCTTCATCTGAATCATCGAATTTGCCCCCCATCCGGTGCTAACGACATCACCTTTCCAAAAAAAGTAAATACACTCCACAACCTTAATGACTTCTTCGTATAATTCCTCTCATTCGACGAGTAGATATAGAATTGAAGGGACCAGGAAGCCTTGTAGTTATAAGCATCAAGTAGTTCAGACATACTACGAATATCATCGGTCTGTCGGTGTAAGTCTGCCATGATCTGTACGACATCATCTAGATTGACTTTATCGATTGATACCACCCAATTATCGGACTCTCGAGCCCATTTTCGAGCGTCTAAGAATAGTGTACAAAATCTATAGCAATCAATGGTCATCTGGAGGGCAATTTGAGGCCAAACTCTATGAGTTGGCTAAACACTTATGATAATTCGACATCTTTACCTCCAGAACGAGTAGGACAGTGAAGCGTGCTCTGGTAAGGATTGATAAGGCCTGATTGACGATGTTGATAGGGTGTAGGAGAAAATATGGTCATACTTTGAGAGGCTTAGGAGAGTATATGGGCATGATAGGTGACTTACTTAGTACAATCTAGGTAGATGGGTCAAATTTTGGGTCTTCTTCTAGGAAGATGGCATTTGTATGATTTGGGAGTGGATTATAGGCAGTGTTTGATTTAGGATTGGCTGGTGGGGTGACGCTACCTCGGTAGATTAATCCTTGGATCACATTATTGAGGAGGAAACACTGGTCGATGGTATGGCCGATAATTTGGTGAAAGTCATAATCGACATCTTGTTTGAAGTTTTTAGGAAGTAGATTTGGTAATAGACGAGGTTCCAATGGCTTGATAAGGTTTTGACTTAAAATGGCCCGGTAAACTTTAGAGAGAGGAGCATGAAGATCGGCATATTCCTTTCGGATTGGTTTAGGGCAGTTTTCTGGTGCCCATGAAGTGGCAGGCTGAGAGATGTTGTTGATGGTTGAAACTGCAGTACTGGAAGTCTTTCAATACTTCCTGGAAGTGAACTATCCAGACACTTTCTTCAGTTCAACTCTGTATTGGCAAGACTTTCTTCGATATCCACTCCTACTTCTCGGAGGGTTCGAAAATAAGGGTATTACTGTCCTCCCATCATCGCTTGGACATGGGGTAAGAAGTTCTTCTTCACAATGTTGACTTGTTCCTCTTTAGAAGACCGGTTAGTCATGGTGGCTACTTTCTCTCTCCACCCTACTATGAAGTCACTGACTGACTTCCCAGGTTTTTTCTCGAGTAGTTCTAAATCATGGTGGGTGACTTCAAATTCTTCATTGTACTTGTACTGTATGAACTCGTGAGCAACATACTCCCAAATGCGGATTTTGGATTCCTCGATAGATAAAAACCAGCGGAGAGCGCAATCTTTCAAATTCTGTTAGAACATTTGGGCCATTATTTCCATAGAGGCAGCTAGGAGAGTCGTGGATCAGTGGTAAATGCGGAGATGAATAATTGGGGGTCCACTACCTCCGAATTTCTCAATATCGGGCATCTTGAACTTTTTTAGCAACCTGACTTTAGGATAAGGAGACATATGGGTGTAGTTCATGTAGTTTCCAGAGATTCTGACTTGGTCAAACTTCTTGGTCAACATCTTGAGGTCCTCCTTGACCTTGTTCAATTCTACCTCCTTCGGATCAATAGTCAAGGGTTAGTTAGCCCCTGGTTGGGTATAATTCGTCATAGAGATTTGGACTGGCGACGAGCCTTTAGCAGGAAGAGCACGTGTAGCATGTTGATAAACCTCGGGAACCAAATAGGCTTGGGTGCGGGTGGACTCATAGTGCGAGGGAGGAGGACCATGAGCTCTTCGTGAACTGGGACCCAGTTTTGTTGTATCTCATGAACCTCAGTTTGAAGGTTATCAATCTTAGCAGTGAGCTGAGCTAGGACAATCATCAAATCTGGTACTTGGTCTTTGTTCTACATGGAAATCAGATGAATTCCGAACTCAGAGGAACTAGCAAGGGAATTAATGGAGCTTAGGGGTGGTTCGACTGCAGACCGAAGCCAATAGGGAGCCAGACCAAGGGTATGCGATTGACATGAGAAGGAGAAAAATTCGAACTTATTTTTGAAAGAGAAGATAAAAACTATTATTTTTTTGAAGGGGAAAGAAAATATTTTTGACAACTTTTTTTTTAGGGAAGGGGGGGAGGGGGTAAAATGTTTTTGGGTAAAAGGGAGGAAAAATATTTTTGGTATAAGGAAAATAATTTTTTTTTGTATTTTTGATAAAAGAAAGAAAAATGTTTTTGACACTTTTTGGAAAAAAAAGAAGGAAAAGAATTAAGAGGGGTCTCAACATAATTATTATTATGTTGATTATGTTCTCACTTGTATTAGGTTTACCTAAATGCAAAAAATAAATGCCGGACGGGACCCGAGCCTGAAAAAATGATGTTTGAAAAAATGTCAAAACATGGTTGGACTTATTACCAGGTTTATGGGTAGGGTCTTGTTTTAAAAATTGCGCGAAAATTTGGCGGCATGTCGACCCGTCATTTCGGTAGAGTTTTAGGTAGAAACCGACAAACTAAATATAAGTGCTATAGGTTTAATGCCTATATAATGGTATGTAATTGTTGGGTTAATTGAAAGGGTTCCCCCCCTTTGTCTTGCCTTCCAGATATACGTCTTTCTTTAGAGGGCAATTGGTACGTGTCGACAAGAAATTTGATATACCCTAGTTTACGCGAATTGCCTCACTATATACTTCGTGGGGACAATACATGTGAGAGAGAATTCAATATACTCGACATACGTGAACGAGTTACTTGTGATATACCTCCCGTCATGACTTCAGTCAAGCGATACGATGCGAGGGGAACCGGTCAATATATGTATAAGGTACTTGGCCAATGGAAGGTGAGATTATATCTCTTAGGCTAACTGCAACCTTCCGAACCAACACCCATCACGAAGTGACCCCCCAGTTATGGGACAAAATTTGGTCAATAGCAATGCTCTTTGGTGATGTAATGTGCAAAATTCATGATTCTTGATTAGTATCCTATGGATAGAGTATCTTTATTGATGAGCATCATGCAAAGCAGAGGATAATGTACAAGGATAAAAAGTAAATTTATACTAAGTATGGATATATGAGAGTGAATGATGTGTGAATATCTACAAGTGAGTGTGTGGTAGTGAACCTAAGCATGGATCAACTACAAGTGGTGTATGACAAGTGTGAGTAAGCATGGATATATACAAGCGTGATAAGTGGAGGTGTGTTAGTCACACCTAAGCATGGATTTCTAAGTGATGTGGGCAATATGTGAATATAAGTGATCCTAGGTGCACATGGTGTGAAGTGTACACGGAGAGTATCTATAAATATGTGAATGAGTGGTGATATGGGCCCGAGGTATATATGTGCAAGAAATAATAGAGGAGAGAAAAAGGAAACATACAGGTGGGTGCATACGAACACAAGCAAAACAATACTCCCATCTAAACAGAGTAAAGCTCTCTTATGAAAATTATCCCTAGCGAAATTGCCACTGTGGCTATCCTAATCAAGATGCGATCCCTTACTCTCCTCTTCTTACCAGAGGGGATGGGGGAGAAAGGTGGATTTAAAGGTCTCACTCTCAACTTAGGAACGCTTCGTCCATCATCGGTGTGGGGTAAATGTAAAGAGATGGGTCTCCAATTTATTTTTCACAAAACAGGCAAAAGAACATGTTGCCACCTCGAGACAGCGGCATCAAAGACAAACTTATCATACGAAACCAATAGTTCAAAGTATTTGGGGGCTAAGTATGGAATGGGAAGGTGTTAGGCACCCATCTCGCCCTTTCGGTCTCTCATGGGCTTGTGTTATTATTTTCCTTTATTTCTCCGTGAAGTGTGTGCGCGTGTATATATAATGGAGATTGGAATCGTTCAACTCATACCATGGAATATATAGAGTGAGGTCATCCATAGGAATATTCCCAAAATAATATATAGAAAGTATGACTTATTCATTTATCGCGATATTGAACGTTATGGTGAAACGATATTATGTGTTGGATGGAAAGCTAACAATAATCACAAACATAATATGTATAGTAATGCGAGAAAATGATAGATATGAAAATAAGGAATTTGGGAAAATTGACAAATTAGAAAATTGGACTCGAGTCTCGGGTTGTAATCTGAGACTCCTACGTAGCCTATAAAGGCATCAAAGTCCACGTAGTTCGCATGTAGAATAAGGGTGGAATTTATCCCATAGATTCGAACGAGATTTTATTATATGCGTGTGTGTAGAAAATGTGTTTTAGTTTTGAAAAAGTGTGATGGATAATCCCGTTCGAAATTTATGGGTGTAACCCTCTTTTTTTTAATAGAAAATAAAGGATGTGCAATATACTAATAAAAATGTAAGATGTTAATGTGTATGAACTAAATTAAAACTAGATTATGAATCTAATGTATTTAATGCAAAAACAAGAGATTTAAAGAGATAAGGAAGGAATTGGACCTTCTTTGAAGCTTGATCTTTGATCTTGGATGAACTCCCTTAAATGTGAGATAAATGTTGGATAAGAGAAAATTTGATTTGGCCAAATTGGGTATGAAAAGGATGGGAATATAATCTTAAATGGAAATTCATATGGAGGAACTTCGCTGATTTCGAGAGAATGTTGCTGAGATCGATGATGATGATGGGTATGAGGTGTGTCTTGGAAGTGAGGTTATTCCCTCTATTTATAGGGTGACGGGTGGGGCTGATAGATATAAACCTAGTCCTACCTATCGGCAGGTAGTCCTTGACACACTACCGATAGGCAGGGAAATGGACCTGCCAATTGACAGTCTCGTGCAGATTTTTTTGAAAAATGGTCGTAGAATGCAATCCGTTGATCCAAATTATGCACGGGGCATACCATTTGAAAGTTAATTTAGATAACTTTCAGAGTCCTTCAGATCTCTCCCAGGTTCAGGAGCTGACTTTGGGTCAAATGTGGCTCGAAAGTGCACGTTGGTCCTTTGAATGGGAGATTGCGAGATGAAAATGGACCGTTCATCCGAACGGTAAGTCAGAATCGTGCACGAGGTGGACCGTTGGAAAGGTTAGGAGATGTACTTAAATATTATAAAGAGCTTTTCTCGGTTTGAAAAGTTTACCTTGATCAACTCCCAGTGACCTCTCAAAGTAAAACGGATTGTTCATCCGCACCGTAAGTCATAATCGCGCACGGGTGGTCCGTTGGAAAGGGTATTTAGTGCCCTTTGGAGATTCATTTAGTCTCATTCGAGTTGAAGAGTTGACCAAGGTTAAACGAATCTCGAGAGCGCCTGGTGGCCTCCGGAATGATTTTCAAGGAAAAACTGATCGTTCGTCCGAACGGTTGTGTCATTTTGTACACGAGGTGGACTATTGGAAAGGGATTTCAGTGCCCTTCTATTATTAAAAGAGATTTTTCTCTAAATGTGAAGTTATTTGGGGTCAAATCGGGGATCGAGAGTGCCCGGTGGCCTTCAAATTAATTTTCAGTGGTAAAATAGTCTGTTCATCTGAACCGTTATGTCGATTCACGCACGGGGTGGACCATTGGAAAGGAAATTCAGAGTCCTTTAAAGATTTAGAGAGATTTATCTTTGGCAATAGAGTTTAACGGAGTCAAACGAGGCCTGGGAGCGCCCGATGGCCTCTAGATCAGTACTCGGAGTATGGCCTAGGGTTAGTAGTGAAATGGGGGAGTGATAGGGACCTAAGGAAAGACTTAGGGGATTCTAGAATGTGGTATCTACAGTACAAAATGCCTTGCAGAAGAAGCCCAAAATAAATTGAATGAATATTTGATGCTGGAGAAGGATATAAGGTAAATCTTCTAATTATTTATTCTGATACCAACCTATTTTTATTTTGAAATGCACTTATTTTTATTTTGTAATGCACTTATGAATATATACAAATATTATAACGCCTGTTAATTTTCTAAATTATAGTTCCATATTATATAATTTAATATTTTTATAAAGTACAAGCATTTTGAAATGAAGAACACTCATAGTATAATAAAGTACACGCATTATCAATAAAGTACACGCATTTGCTACTCAAGTAAATGACTGTTTTTATAAAGTACATGCATTTTTGTACTGAACTACATGCGTGTACTTTATTAAGCACACACATATGAAGAAAAGTGGGCTCCGAGCTATGCACTCTTTTAACTTATATGCTTGGGTATGGAAAATAAAGCCTAAAGTTTTGTCCATCACCATCAGATATATACTAACATATTGTTTCTTACTAAGAAATCTATTACTTCTAACAGGAATCCGTTCGAAATAATGATAAGAAAATGCAGAAAGAAGAAATAGAAAAACAAAAATGTGAATTGCTAATATTCTATTAATTCCCATGAGACATTCAATGGAGATAATGCAAGACATTTTACATTATTATTTATATACAAAGAAGAAAATAAAGTTGTCCCTATGAACTCTCTCCGGCCATTGGAAATCAATCAACCCTTATCATACTATAATGAGGCCAATAGGATGGTTATGCCCTAAACTTATTCACATTACTTGCACTTTTGTATTTTATATATACTCATGGTTTTTTCTCTTAACAGTAATCTACTTTCAAAGAAAAGTTGTACGAATTGAAGGAGCAATCTCTACAAATTGAAGATGCACTATCCAACAAGGAAAAAATAATAATAAACTGGATTTTGAGTCATGATGTTAATTTTGAGCTACTAAAATATAATGAATGCGCGAGACAAAATAATGGGTAAGATCAAACAGTCTTGAATAAATACATGCATAATTCATCACGACACATTTCAGCAAATTTCATTTACATTATGCTAACTGATATATTTATTTTATTTTAATTTCAGTATTGACTCTAGTGTGTACAATATATAATACATGGAACAAATTTCCAAATGAGCTGCACTCGAAACCTCATTTAAGGATGAAGAAATGCTCCAACTAAGAGCATATATAGCTAATGAATTTTTATTTGCTGGTTGTTAATAGGAGGAAAAATAATTGTAAAGGTTTTTTGAAATTTTTTATTAATAGGAGGACAAATGATTGCAATTTTTTTATTTACTTTTTATTTTTTATTCAACGTAGTTCCACATAATTTGTAGTAAAAAACATGATAACGCTGGCCTGGACCATTCAACACGTAGACTATGGAAAGGAAAAAATATATTCTAACATGTAAAGTACAAGCATATAATACATGTACTTTATAGTATTATGCACGTACTTTGCTTTGCTTGCCCAAAACAAATAAAGAATTTCAAAGTACATGTATAACATTACAAAGTACACGTAAAATGTAAACAAAACTTCATGTGTACTTTGTAATAATATGCATTTACTTTGCAATGTTTGTCCATAACAAACAAGGAATCACAAAGTACGCATACTACCTTACAGAATTTCACGTGTACTTTATAACTTTACGCGTGTAGTTTTCTTTATTTACTTGTAGTAAACCAATATTCTTAAAGGACGCGCACAATATTAAAAAGTACACGTAAAAATAAAAAAAATTAAACCTATACAACATTCTTTCTAAAGAATTACACGTCTACACCCGTATACTACACTATTTATTAAGTTAACATTGGTCAAATGCATTCAAACCTTGAAAGTTTACACATTATTTACTTGATTTATCAATACAACTGCCACCTACCATAATTATTAGGCTCAAAACCCTAAACGTTACTTGGATTATAAAAAGCATAACCTTGTTGTACTCTTTAGCATTCTAAATTAAAATACAAAAACGTCAAAAAGGTTATTCTAGTAGAGTATTTGAGAGATGCTCTTGAAAATGCAAACAAATATAGAGAAAAATTACGAATTATTGAGGAAGAAATTTTCTCAAGCATTCGAGAAATTGACTTCTTTAATGAATACGTTAAAGAAGGCTCCCCCGGACTCTCACCTATGGCATACGACTTATTTAAAAAGGATGTGCTGCCGCCAGAAACCCATGAATCCCTTGTTAATTTCAATACACATGAGGAAAATATACTTCTGGAAAACTGTATGAAGGACAAGTATTATATCACTGAGGTCCTTTTGTCGCTGGAGCATAGAATTCAGGTGATCTTGCATTTTATCGTCTCTCTTCTGGACCCCAGTGACAGTTTCCTTCATTTTTTAGATGATTTTTTTTATAGTTGATGGGTCTTTGTTTTCTTTATCAGTTGTATTTTTTTTCTTTTTTTCAATTCATTTATAATTTTTTCTATTAATGAATGAATTTATCTTTTATTTTAATGCATGTCTTTTTATGTTGATGATAATAGGTACTGGTAATTATATAAAAATAATTAAAACACAACTGTAAAATCAATTAGGATTAAACATTGTCAATGTGCGTGTACTTTATGTTTCATGCACATACTCTAACTAAGTACAAGCATTATTTATTAAAGTACACACACATAGATAATGATTTAAATATATATTTTTTATGAAATACATGCATAAAGTATATTTTTGTACCGAAATACATTAAATATGGAGAGGACATTTTTGAACATTTTTATAATGTACATTAAATATATTTTTGTACTTAAATACATATATTAAGTATGCAAAGCACGTATATTTTCTAAATTAAGAATATTTCTGCTGGACAATACTCTCATAATAATTCCACTGGCGCGAACCATACTATGCATAAGAATGTGAAAATATGAGTGACTTTTTCATGAAATATTGGAATATAATAAAATGGGAGGAAAACCTTTAAAAAATGAACCTAGCAAAACAAACGGAAGACTAGGTTATGTGTCATAAATTAGAGAAAGATAATAAATGAACAATTTATATCGTGGGACGGAATTTGAGAATTTAACAACATTTGTTCTTGAATTCTTCTTGTAATTTATAATGTAAAAAATTACTAAAAGAAATCTAAAGTAAATGCAACAATACATAAAGTAAAAGTGAAAAATACAAATTATAAGTTATACAATACATAAAGTACACGCACATTGTACTAACCAAAATTATTTTCTAAGTACGTCTACTTTATGTATTCTATGTGTCCTTCATAAAGTAACATATATAATACATAAAGTACACGCACATTGAAATTGATTTTGGTCATTACAATGTGCGTGTACTTTATAAAAACGTGCGGGTATTTTATGTTGATCCCATTCACAAACAAATAAAACATGTGAATGTGATTTCTTAAATTATATGCTCTAATATCACTTGTAAAGGCCCAAATTCTATGAACTGAATATTTTGATTTTTATAATTTTTTTCAAATTTACATTATATTTCTTAAACAAGACTTCAATTCAACTTATAAATTATGCAAATCAAATTAAATATGCATTTTGCCAAATTAATGATTCAAACTTGAATTAAAGAAAACTAAAATTACCCAATTTAATTGAGCACTAATTAAATAACGTTTTGTGGTTAAATCAAATTTTATATTGTTAAACCTAAGCATGCATGTAGATGAGTTTGCAAGATAAAATAAACACGACCACAACTCCGTAATCTACTGAGGAAAACCCACAATGAAAAAAACATGGGACGGCCCAGCCACAAGTTTACCAAGTACGAAATTACAACAAGACATGAAAGAATACTTACACAATGACTTGACGTCCTCGCAAGCCTTGACGCTCTTCGTTCCTTCAAGCTCTTCCTAGTGACAATGTAGGAGTCCACCGATGGGGCAATGCTACCATCAAACACACGGAGTCTACTGTATTTACACCAACAAATGCGTAATCCTCTGCAAGAAATAATTCGTAGAAGTGTACGGAACAAACTCAGTGCCAAAAGTGATCTAAAAAAATATATTATGTAGAAACTTGGATTATGAACTATTTGGGTGTAAAAACTTGTGTTTTTTTTTGAAGTATAAAGCATTAAATATTAACAAAGCTCAACGGACATTTTGGAAGCGTGTATTCTCTCTAAATTTTGGAAAAAGTCTCTTAAAAATATTAACTCATGCACTACAAAAATGGGTGGGAAAGTAGTGGGAAGTTACAAAAGAAAAAGTGCTGAAAAACTTCCATTTTTGTACAAAAAACTATCTGGTCATTGGAACGACATTCTAGGGAAATTTGAATGACAAATCAAACGAGAAAACACGATAAAAAAATCATCTCGTTGGAATGGTCGTTCGAACGACATTTGAATCTCGTTTGAACTAGGTTGTTCGAACGAGAAAATAACAAAAAAAAAACATATTGTTTGAGGGCTCGTTCAAAAGATATTTGGATCTTTTTTGAACGAGGTTGTTTGAGCGAGATTTCAGTCCATCAAGATAACTTTGATAAGAACGCGTGTCGCTAGGTTCCCATTTTTTTTTTATTTTTTTTGAAATAGTTATGATTTTTTTACTGAAAGGTGTCCGAGAACAAAATCTTAAGATAGTATGAGTTCAAAAAAATATTTTGACAAAAACTCTAACACCCAATAATAAATTTCCAAGTCTCAACATAATATAATCTTTCATACCTGAGATATGCTTGGACTGTTGATGACGAGCACAAGACACGAAACACGACATATGATGTGATGTTCTTTGACTTGGCCGCTACATCTTTAACATTAATGTTGTAGGCTTAGAAGGTCACAAGTAACTTATATCCTATGACTCAAAGAGTTTTGTCCGGAATTAAGCCAACACATACAAATTGACTCAATTGGAAATTTATCCTTACAAAACATAAATGAACACACAAACAATAAAATTACATTAATTTATTAAAATGTGAGTGTTCATTGATTTTATTAAAAACTACTGTTGCAATGAATGAAATAAAGAATATTATGAGGAATTAAATTGGTTATTTACACGTGGACCTGTAACGATCCATTTTACTACAAATAGAGCAAGTAACTTTCCATATTATGACCTCACCAACAAATTTTAGTCTCTTATTTCTTGGCCTCCCTGTCGGTTTCTTTGCTAATGGAGGAAGGATTGTTGGATTTTCAGGTAATGAAATGTTTAGGGACACCAAATCAGGAAGAGGAACTATCGGTGATGAGTATGATTTTTTTGTTGAAAAAAACCTTATTAATCCTCAATATAATCATAAATACTTCCATCTATCTTCCATACGATAAAAACAATATGAGAACATGGAAAGCATTGTAGCTGCCAACTCCTATAAGAGAAAAATATTTGTTCTAAGTCAACCATGGTCTGCACATCTAAATGAACTTTGAATACATGTTTAATTGAGGGAATAATATTCCATTGTCTACTTTTATTCCAATTTTCACTCTGTAATTTATCAAAATGAGTACACAACTCCTTCGACCATGTTTCAAATTCAACAAGTTTATTTGCATTGAAATTCATAATCTTGATCCTCATTTTGTCCATTATATTCATTATTGGTAGATGGTATAGGATCCAAGAGTTGAGTGATTACGCAACAATTGATGACATGTTACCATAACGTTTGCCAATGAAATACTCATAAGAACAATTCTCCGGAAGCAAATTACCCAGAAAATTAGCAACACCAACTCCACCTTCCTTATTTAAGGCATCAATATTCTTCTGAAATTCATTAACTGTTACATCATATGCACAACTCATAAAATCTTGAACAAACTTTTTTCGAAAGTTCCCACTCCCCTGTATTTTCTTTTTTATATTTCCCTGTAAATGATGTATACAGTAGGAATGCGCAGACGTTGTAAAGACCTTAGAAACACCTTCAATAAGATCATTGTTCCGATCGGATATGAATGTGATGCTTAGACCTTAATGAGATAGTGCATTGCGCAAATGAATGAGAAACGACATACAATTATCCTCTGTATCTGAATCAACAACTGCATATGCAAAAGGATAAAGTCCCTGAAATTATAATGAAATATATTAGTACATGCAGATTCTATGATGGACTAAAAAAATGGTGCCACTAGTGCGGACCAATAAATACGTTCGATATACAAATGAATAAATATATTTGTAGTGATAGGCTACACAAATGTAAAGTATTAATATATTATGCTTGTACTTTAATATATATGGGTGTAATTTATTATTTCATTTGACCATAACAAAGAATCCCAAAGTGTACGCAAAACATTACAAAGTACACGCAAACTATATTTAAAATTCACACGTACTTTGTAACGAAGTGCATGTACTTTGCAATGTTTCCCCAAAACAAATAAGTAATCCTAAAGTACACACATGACATTAGAAAGTACACGTAACACATAAGAGAAATTCATGTATACTTTTTTATCTTATGCGTGTACTTTGGAATTTTATGCAAATAACAAAAACAGACCTCAAAGTACACGCATATAACTAGAAAGTACACGCATATATTCACATGTACGTTGTAATGTCATGCATGTACTTTATATTAAGTTGAAATAACATAGAAATTGCCAAGGTAAAGGAATAATATTATAAAGTAAACTTTAATGGTTCACATTTACCATTGTTCCTATTCGTTGCAATTGCTAGTAAAATCGTTCCATGGCAGCGAATCTTCAAAAAGGCACCATCAAGAAACAAAAAAGGCCTGCCATACTGAAATCCATCAATGGATCCTGCAAATAGTACAAAAAATTTATTGAATAATTTGCTCTCCGGTTCCACGTCAAGAATGAAAGTTCCCTATAATCATTGATTAATGCCTAGGAAACTTTCTCATCACCATGCAACTCAGCAAAAGCCATCTCTCACCCATGACATACATGATGATAACCTATATTTAAACCGTAGTTCTTCTTCATATCTATAATGCCATTAATTGATCTCAACAATGGTTTATCCCTTAGCTCATCAGCAAGCAATGTCGAAACCAATTTGGAGTCCATCATTTTGCTTGACGGACTGCGATATACACCCCTACAAGTATGCTCATTGTTCAGACTTCTTATATAAAAGTAAACATTTAATGTTGATAATGAAGCATGAACTCTCCACATAAAATTCTCAGTACTCCTTTTAGAACACTCTATTGTCACCCGATTTTTTTCATTCTTTAAATATATATACTTAAAACTAACCTCAATAGCATACTTTATCAACTTAACTAATATATGTCTTTCAATCATTGGAGAGATAAACTTTTGACGTACTCGGCTCCACACCTCCAATATAAACATCATTTTCAGCTCCATTACTAATATCAATCGCAGTAGTTGATGATATATAGTCTACCATTTTTCTACTTGTACCATTACATTCAACCCTCTCACAACTTGTATAACTATGGTCAACCCGTTCACGAATTCTATTTGTGCATTTAACCCATTCGTGAATTGTACTAGTGGGAAAATATGTTGAGTCAAAGACATATATCCAAATAAAATTAGCTTTGAGAATCACTTGAGGCCGCAACATACATCGAACATCTTTATCACAAACCAAAATGAATCGGCCTTCATCACCAAATCCACACTTCAATGAAAAAGATCCAACTTTCAAATTCATAAACCTGCTACATAACTCATTGGATATGAAATCTAATGAGCTGTCTTCAAAGATTTCAATGTAAGCCATACTATCCAAATAACAACACCGAGAAATCCTACAACTTTCAATTATGACCTGCTTTAAGAATGCTTCTATTAAAGTTCAAGATTAATTAATGCCGCTTGCGCGGACCCACAAACACATGACCAACTAAGACATGACTACTCTATTAAGCACGACTCAGCAATAACAAAGTAAATGCACATTAACATTATGACAAATTAATGGCAAAAAATAAATAAGAATTAATAATTAGAAAATCACGTGTACTTTATATCAAATTGTGGGTACTTTATTGCAATTTTCTGTTGATATATATACAAACGACTTTATTATTGTAAAATATCAAGATTTTTCAATGCCACTGGCGCGGACCCAAAAAGACATGCCCAACTAACACATGACAAGTCTATTAAGTAATGAGTTAAAAGTAATAAAGTAAATGCACATTAACATTATGCCAAATTAATTTCACACAAAAAAAATGAGAATTAATCATTAGAACTTCACGTGTACTTTATATAAAACTGCATGTATTTTACTGCAATTATCCTGTGAGGTATATACAAATGAGTGTACTTTTGTTAAATCGCAAGATTGGTCAATGGCACTGGCACGAATCCACAAACACATGCCCATCCAACACATGACAAGTCTATTAAGTAATGAGTCAAAAGTAACAAAGTAAATGCACATTAACATTATGCTAAATTAATGTCAAAAGACAAAATTAGAATTAATGAAGTCTAAAATTCATGTGTAATTTATATCAAATTGCGTGTACTTTACTGCAATTTACCTGTGAGGTATATACATGAACAACTTCTATATACATAAAGTACACACACACATGAACACACAATCAAAATATATACGTACATAGCCTGTTATAAAATCAAAATGCAAAGTCAAAATATATTCATATAAAATTAAAATAAATTATAAAAACTCACAATAAAATCATTCATTCAATATTTGAGTTAATTCAGCACATGATTTACACAATTACAATGATTTGATTAATCGAAAATAAATACATCACCATATTTTAATTGATCGACATGTAAAATATTTCTTCATAACAGGTATGAACTTAAAGATCCTAGCTTATTGAAAAACCTGTCAATCGCTGATTAGGTCAATGACAACAAAATGAATTAAATGTCAAAAAAAGGTATTTATATGGACCTAATCATTTATTTTTATTGACCTAGTCAAAAAGTCTAAAATGTCGAGTCAAGGGACTAGACCGTAAAAACCTATATTTTTAATAACTACACATTCGAGACAAAAACATAGAAATGATGTATTAAATATGTACACAATTCTGTATTCCATTTTCATTTTACACTATCTTCTCAAAAAGCAAGCATAAAACTGTTAAATTAGATCAACATAAACATTTAAAAAATAGGTCAGCCACAATAGCAATTCAAAAATTGGTTAAGAAATAGGAGATGAATCACAAAATGAATTTAAAACAACCAAATTCATAATGATGAAACAATTTATGGTGGCTGTACTGGCTTATAAGTGGAACCATTTGCGCTTCTCCATTTTTTCCTTTAACCTTGCCATATAATCAACGTAAACATTCACCAAACTAATAGACAAATATCATAACCTTCGATATTTGAATCCACATGTACAAAAAATCACAAATATGTACATATTGAACTAATAAACACATTCACAAAAAAAATCAACATCTAAAATAATGCGATGGAATTTACCTTTATTATCAAATTTTAATCATGCAAAAATAATTAGATCTTTTAACTTCAAGGAATAGATTTTTAAATGCCAGTGAGTATATTAGTACATCAATCATTCTCCGTGTTTTATGCATCAACTGATACCAACTAATCGTTGGGTCACTGGTGGAATAGATATTTCAATAGTAATTTGATACACACCCCAAGACTCACCTCTCCATATCATTAAGTATAGAGCAAAAATATTAGTGAGGACCCACTTTTTATTTAACAACCATAACTTTGTAAAAGAAAAAACAATAAACTTATGAGGTGTAAACGAACGTTATGTAAATATGTTTCTCCCTAAATAATGTATTTGCATTAAAATAAATAACAATAATAAATAAATGAAAGTAATAAAAATTACAAAAAATATTGTTGCTTCAAGTCCTCAACTTCAGCAGCTTTACGAAATTCACTCTGATTGTTTTGCATCACTATTAAAAAGTACATAAAATAAAAAATAGAGATTATAATATATAATACGCTACTATTCGTGCTTGTGACTTCACTACTTCTTACCTACACGGAGCCTTTGGTAACTCTACGTGAAAATGTGAAAATGTTTCATATGTACTAAAAAAAATAGCCCAAACACCAGCACCCAAACACACATGAAAATTTACCTGTGCATGGAGAGGAAAAGAGAATACCTTGGTTGCCAAATTAATAAATGATTTGCAAAAACAAATATACAAAAATAATTGAGATGATTAAACCCAAATTAAATCAACAAAAAATAATAAGATCTTCATTAAAATAAGATACCATAATTATATCTACAGAAGAGTAAAGTCATATATTTAACCCCCCCACAAAAAAATCACCTTTTAATTTGTGTCACGGAACCTGCAGCAAAATAAAAAGACATCCCAATTTTAAACCCTAATATAAAATTTAAAAAACAAAAATAGTTGAAATCGCTGATAGGGTAGGTTTTTTTGGTTTCATATCATAAAACGGAGAAGAAAAGAGAAAGTATACTTCAATTGATACATAATAAGGGCATTCTAAGAACTAGACTACAAAACCATACCACCCAATGAATATCTTCATTTGAATAATGTAATACCCCGTATTTTTTTAGAATGAAATAAAACTATTTTTGGAACAAAATAAAATTTGAAGGAATTATTCTAAATTGCGCAATTTAATTAATGAAGAAGGAATGAATTGATTAATTATTATTTCGTGCTATGTGAAATTAACTTTGCGCGATAAATAATTTCTACAGAAAATAATTACATATGATGTGTGACCCAACTGGAAAAATACGTGTTGAATAAAATAATTTTGACACGTTTCGAAAGGCTTTATGGGCTCGTTTAGATGTTTTAGACCTTTAAAAATAATCCCGAGGTATAGATGCATAAGCTGGGAGGTTATTGAGCAAGTTTAATAATGGGTTCGGGCTCATTTGGGGGTCCAAAAATGAAAAATTAGACTTAACTCGGGAATTGGAGTTAATATAAGTTTAGGAGAAAAAGTACTAACTCTCCACAATTAATTTAAAACTGAACCTAATAGCCACACCTCAAAAGAGAAAGTAACAAAGGCCAAAGAGGATAAGAGGCAAAGAATTTAAGAGGGAATCATCACACCATTATATTCACACAAGAATATTCTTGCTTAATTTAAATGTCCAATGTATTTATTGATTCATCGTATTAAACCCCATATAATTTCTGGGTTTTAGTACGAAATTGATGATTAAATGGTAGGATTTGATCTCATATATATTGAAGAAACTAATATGGAATTTGTAGCTTAAACCCAGAAATTTATGATGATTTTGACCTTGAATTGGATGATAGAACACATCCTTTAGAACTCTTGAATAAATTGAAAAAACTTGATGTACATTTAAAGGATTATAACTCACTTTAAGATCTGGAAATTTAGAGAACGACGATCCATATGTTATGTTAACACATGATTTCAATCAAGATGAACATGTGATAGAAACTCGGGATTTATAGTTATGGCCATTAACATAAATTCTAGGTTATTGGGGATGAATTTGATGTTAAAGTATGCAATTAACCATCCCAAGATCATAGACTAAGACATGGGACATGTTAGTATATTGTTACAATTGTTTAAACATTTAGAATGAAATTTTAGGGTTGAATTAAATAATTTCATGTTAGGAAAGCGTAGCAGATATGGGCTTCTGCCCAAATTCGAATCGATTCATCCTTTTAAGACGAATTGATTTGGCCAGTCGAATTGATTCAGCCCGAAGAGGCGAATCGATTTGACCCCTGGGGCAGGATAAGTTGCGATCGGTGATGGATCCAGATGATTTTTAGAAAACCGTACGAGTTGGTGAGATGGTGTTTCATTAAATAATGATTTTCTTAATGGTACTTTTGTGGCACGAATATTAAATGCGGAACTATATTTAACTATGTGGTTAAATATTCTTATAAAGAGGAAAGAATGAATAATTAACTAGATGGTTAACTATTACTGTATGAGTACTTATGGGTAATCATTTGGGATATCTTGGGTAATTATAAAGTAATTACCTATACAAATTACATGAGAATAATATGTATACCTATGTTCATAGACGGTCCTATCGATTGGGGTTACGCACGTTCATGACCGTAACAGACTTCGGCACAGGTGGGCTAGATGTTGTGTAGGTCGTTATTATAGGTTTTACGTAGCAACGCCACTTACGAGAGGTAGGTGTAGATATTAGGATCCTTTGTCACCACTGAGTATGGACTGTGAACTGGTATATTGCATAGACTTGTGTGTGTTTTGTGATGTCTAATTGGATAAAGGATTCCTACGGACTTACCGATAGAGCACAAACGAAACACTAAGTGTCGCATATATTAAATAACATATATATATACACACACACACAAAAATTCAATGAGACTAATTTAGTTGCCTAAGAATGTGGATAATAAATTATAGACCCCATACTATGTAGTGTGCATAATAGATGTTTATTTCACTTTTACGATTAATACGACTGGGACACCTTGGGAAATGGTAATATGAAGGTAAATGATTATGTTTCAGTATGTTGGTTATACTTAATGAATCTTATATTAAATTGGCATGATTATCATTTATTTTCTCTGAACTTGTTTGGTTATACGAGAAATATTACACTTAGATGAGGGGGGAGATACTTACGTATGTGAGTGACGATAGGGGGACACTTACTTTGAATTAACTGTATTATTGCACATTAAATCTAGTAAGTTATTTCTTGCAACTCTAGGGTGCTGATACAAATTATAATTATATTCTCCCCTAAGGTGCTCCTAGACAGGGTTATCAAGACTGTTGACGGGCCAACTTCAATTCCATATTTATTGATTATAGATTTGGTTGTTACTCTACTCCAGTCTATTTATTTTTGGATTACTGTATGGGCACAAGCCCAAAGTTTATTTATTTCATGTTGAATTGAGACATTTATGATTATGTTGGGTTTTATTTACACTTTGTGCATGTTGGATTTTATCATCATCTTGAATATTAATGTAAATTCAATTATTGTTTATTAATAAATATTTTATTTGGTTTGATTTTGAGAATAATATTAATTGATAAACAAGCCCCATCTTTGGCGTATCATGTCTGACAAACCTTTACATGAGAAAATGGGTATTGTTACACTTGGTATCCGAGTAGCCAAGTTTTAGTGTCCTTTGGATCTGTGTTATGTTCATTACATTCTACGTTGCATTATTTGATATGCAGAGCCTATGCTTAGGACTCATTTACTCTTGCGATTTGTACCAATTCGAACGTTGTTTGATTTTAGATGGAAAACGGAAGGAGGGGTATACCTAGGGGCATAGTTGCACGCACTATATATGAGGAGGCTCAATCGTAGCCATAAGAGACACATCAGGCCCACCGGGGCAACCCATTATCCCTCCAGTATATATCGCTACCATCGTGACCCAAGTGGTCTCCACCGTGATGGCATCCGGTATCTAACACTTTCCACCATCACAGTCCCAACAACAACCACCACCACAAACACGGTAGGCAACAACACCAACCCAGGCGCCAGGGTCAGTTTGGGATGGAGCTAAGGAGGCCTTCATAAAGAGGCAACCTCGAAAGTTTGTGGAACGTTCATACAGGTTAGTATTGAGCAGGTGCAAAAAGAATATTCATCGAAACTTATGGATGGTGGAGTGTACTCCAGTACAAAAGCATATGTTGGACTTGTTTCGGCTGGTGGGGGCCGCACTTCAGTGATGGGAGTCAGATACTTCGGTTGCATAGAGAGACAATTTGACTATAGATGAGTTCTGGGAGAGATTCAAGGGGAAATATTTCCCTCAAACGATGCAGTCAGAGACGAGGAGTCAGTTTATAGACCTCAGCAAGGAGGGTCGGACAGTGGCAGAGTATGAGGAGGACTTCACCACTCTTTCTTACTTTGTAAAGGAGGATGTTAACATAGAGTAAAGGAATATGGACAAGTATATTTATGGGGGGAGGGGCCATATGTATAGGTGATGCCCTCGGGGTAATCAGGCATCTCAGGAGCAGGGTGGTTAGAGAGGATATCCGGTGCCACAAGGCCAATGCCAATAATTATCAGCTCCAGGAGTTGCAACACAAGTCGCACCAGCACCCGCCACCCCACCTCAGGGGCAACCGTCACATCTGCAGTACGTATGTTTGTACCACATTATGCCAGCAGAGGGACCAGTGCCAATTCTGGCTGTTAAGGGTCTGTTCCCTATCTTGGGGTATGTAGGTCATATTTTATTCGACACGGGGGCATCTCATTCATTTGTAGCACTAATTTTACACGTGAGGCTGGGATGATTGATTTTTCTTCTGACATTGTACTGCATGTAGACTCACCGGCGGGTAGAGGGCCCCCCATACGATCAATATGTTAGGGTATAGGGGTCATGATAGGGAAACTCACTCTTATGGCAAACATACTAGTACTAGATATATACAAGTACAATATCATATTAAGGATGGATTGACTAACGACATATATAACCTGTGTTGACTGTAATGGTAGGTCCATCGTCTTCGCCATTCTGGGGAAAAAAGATGTACCTGGTTACGATGCTGGACCCCGGGAGTGGGTCGATCACAAACTTATGTTATATTGAGGAGGAGACTTCTTCAGAGGTCGTAGTGTCGCTATATTCCATCCAAGTAGTTAGCAAGTTTTTTGATGTATTTAGGGAGATCCCAAGGTTGCCACCTAGTCGGGAGATAGACTTCGTGATTGATTTGATTTCGGGCATGATATTTATTGTCCACACACCATATCGGATGGCTCCTCTAGATATGAGGGAGCTTAAAGATTATATTGAGAAGTTATTGGGACATGGAGTACTCTACCGTGGGGTGCTCCAATTTTTTTCATCAAGAAGGACGAATCCTTGTGACTTTGTATTGACTACAGGGTGTTGAACAAAGTCACTATAAAGAATAAATATCCATGGTCTTGCATTGATGATTTATTTAACCAACTGAGGGGTGGTGCGTATTTCTCTAATATCAATTTGACATCGAGTTAGCATTAGTTGAGGGTTCGGGAGTAGGATATCTCAAAGATGGTGTTTCTTACGAGATACGGGTCATATGAGTTTTTGGTTATGCCTTTTGGGACAACCAACACGCATGCGCTGTTTATGGATTTGATTAATAGCGTAACCAAGTATTTTTGGATCAGTTCATCATAGTGTTTATTGATGACATTTTGATTTATTCTCGAACTACGGAAGAGCACATGCCGTATTTACGGGTAGTCTTATAGACACTACGAGACCATTAGTTGTATGATAAGTTCGAGAAATATGATTTTTGGTTACGAGAGGGGTAGTTCTTGGGCCACATTATGTCTGAGAGGGAGATATCAGTGAACCTGTGGAAGGTTTCTGTAGTGATGGAGTGGGGACAACCCACTACACCAACCGTGGTACATAATTTTTTGGGATTAGACGAGTATTACTGTCAGTTCATTCACTGGTTCTCAAAGATAGACAAACCCTAATAAACTTAATGAGGAAGGAGGTGCCATTTGTATGGGATGCTGCGTTCTAGCAGGCACTTGATGACCCGAAGGATCGGTTGACTATAAAACTGATTCTGGCATTACCTCGGGGAGGCATAGACTATAAGGTCTTCACGAATGCATCCTTGAGGGAACTTGGAGGGGTATTTAAATAGGAGGAGAGTCCGATAGCTTATTCTTCGCGGAAGCTAAAGCCTCACAATGGACATTACCCCACCCACGACTTGGAGTTAGCACCTTTGGTTTTTGCCTTGAAAGTGTGGAGGCAATATCTTCGAGGGGAGAAGTTCTAGCTACTCATAGACTATAAGAGCCTATAATACTTGTTCACTTAGTGGGAGTAAAACATGAGTCAAAGGAAAATTCTAGAATATGTGAAGGATTACCAGTTATACACTCAGCACCACCCTAGGAAGGGGAATGTAATAGAGTATTATTTGAGACTTGAGTCAATTTTGGAATTGGCAATAGTGTAGAAGGAAAAATGGAAATCACTTCATGGGGATGACGACTTAACCCGTGCATTTATGATGGTTCTCACCATCACACTCGATATCATTATTCAGTTTATAAAGGCACATGCAGGAGATCATCATTGCCATGAGCATGATAGGCAGAGAACTATTCTATTGGTTTGGATGGTGGATTGAGATTCTAGGACAGACTAGTTATCCCAGATGAAAAGGAGTTGAGGCGAGTCATTGTGTTCGAGGCTTACGGTTCATGCTTTGTGGTATATCCTGGAGGGGAAAAGATGTACCAAGATATGTGGCGTCACTGTTAGTGGGTTGGGATGAAGAGGGACATAGTTATTTTTATGTCTAAATGTTCTACGTGGGTGGACCATCAGTGTCCTGCAGGTGTGTTACATCTTTTGGAGATCCCGATGTGGAAATGTGACAAATTTTCCATGGATTTCATGACTGGGCTACCTACATCACAACGGAGGCACAACTCCTTCTAGGTGAGCGTCGATAAGTTACAAAGGTGACTCACTTCTTAACAGTCTGGACATATTATAGTTCAAAGAAGTATGCCATATTTTTTCTCATAGAGATTGTGAAATTACACAGGGTTCCGCTCAACATTATGTCTGACAGGGAAAGGGCATTTGTATCCTATTTTTGGAGGATCTTTCAATAGGCTTTAGGGACCGTGTTAAGATTAAGCACATTATATCATCCTCATACTGACTGAAAGACAGAGAGAGTGAAATTGATGTTGGAGTACATGCCCTGGATGAGCATATTAGATTTTAAGGGGAGTTGGGAGTAGTATTTTCTCTTGGTGAAGTTTACATCCAACAATAGATACCAGTTTTTGATTAGGATGGCATCATTTTAGGCGCTTCAGGAGAGACCTTACTGTTCACCCTCATACTGGTTGGAGGTGGGGGAGAACAAATTATTCAGGCCAGATTACATTTGGAACATCTCAGAGAAGGTGAAGATAATCCGAGTTGAATAGGAATTGTCCAAGATAGGCAAAAGTGCTATGTGGATGAGGTCCAGAGACACCTAGACTTTAATGTTGGGGATAAAGTGCTGGTTAAAGTGTCTCCCATGAAGGGAGTGATAAGGTTTGGACATAAGGGGAGGCTATCTCCCTGATATGTGGGGCCATTCCCAAATACTTAAGAGGATTACAAGATTATTGGAATATTTGCAGCTGATACATGACGTCCTCCACATATTCGCATTGTGAAGGTTCTTTAGAGATAAGATATTATACCAGTATATCGACATTCATGAGATAGATCTCTAACCAGATGCTACCTATGAGGAGAGACATGTAGCCATTCCGGATCATAGGGATCATCAATTTCGATCCAAAGTTGTTCCATTGTTACGTGTGAAGTGGGGGCATCATAGGGAGGACGAGTCGACTTGAGAGAGGGAGGATGGCATGCGGACGAAATATTTGAAACTCTTCTAGCTAGGTACAAAATTTTCTAAATTTCGAAGACGGAATCTAATTATTAGGAGAGAATGTAATACACCATATTTTTTTAGAATGAAATAAAACTATTTTTGGAACAAAATATAATTTGTAAGAAATAAACTAAATCGGGAAATTTAAATAATTAAGTAGGAATGAATTGATTTATTATTATTTCCTGCTATGTGAAATTGACTTTGCATGATAAATAATTTCGGTGGAAAATACTTGCATATGATGTGTGACCCAATTGCAAAAATACTTTTTGAATAACAATAATTGGGACACATTTCGAGAGGGTTACCATTAGAAATGGTCCTGGGGCATAGGTACTTAAGTTGGGAGGTTATTGGGCTAGTTTAATTATGGGTTCGAGCCCATTTTGGGGGCCAAAAATGGGGAATTAGGCTTAACTCGGGAATTGAGATTAATATAAGTTTAGGAGCAAGAGTAATAAATCCCCACACTTAATCTAAGCATAAAGCTTACAGCCAAAAAAGGAGAAGAGGCAAAGGATTCAAGAGGGAATCATCAGACAATTATATTCAGGCAAGATGTTTTTTGCTTAATTTAAATGTCCAATGTATTTCTTGATTCATTATAGTAAACCCCATATAATTTCTGGTGTTTAGTATGAAATTGGTGATTAAATGGTACGATTTGATCTTGTGTATGTAGAAGAAACTAATCTGGAATTTGTAGCTTAAACCCAAAAATTTAGTATGATTTTTACCTTGATTTGGATGATAAAGATCATGCCTTAGGATTCTTGAATAAATTGAAAATCTTGATGTACATGCAAAGGATTATAACTCATGTTAAGATCTAGAAATTTAGAGAATGATGATCCATATGTTATGTTAACACGTGATTTCAATCTAAATGAACTTGAGATAGAAACTAGGGATTTATGGTTTTGACCATTGATATAAATTATGGGTTATTGGGGATAAATTTGATGTTAATGTATGTAATTAACCATTATAAGATGATAAACTAAGACATGAGGACCTGTTAGTATGTTGTTATAATTGCCTAAACATTTAGAATGAGAACATTGGGGTTGAATTAAGAAATTTTGTGTTAAGAACGCATAGCAGATCTGGGCTTCTGCCCAGATCCGAATCGATTCGGCCTCCTAAGGTGAATCATTTTGGCCAGGAGAATCAATTCTGCCTTAAGAGGCGAATCAATTTGGCCCCTAGGGCAGGATGAGTTAGGACCGAGGATGGATCCGGGAGATTCTTAGAAAACCATACGAGTTAGTGGGACGGTGTTTAGTTAAATGATGATTTTAAAAAAAATACTCTTGTGGCACAAATATTAAATGGGGAACTATATTTAACTAGGTGGCTAAATATTATTATAAAGAGGAAAGGATGAATAATTAACTAGATGGTTAATTATTACTATGTGACTATCTATGGGTAATCATTTGGGATATCTTGGGTAATTATAAAGTAATTACCTATGCATATTACATGAGAATAATATGTACTTATATTTTTTGTGCGGATATACAAATGTTCATGAACGCTCCTATCGACTGGGGTTACGCGCATTCAGGACCGTAACACACATCAGCACAAGTGGGCTAGACGTTGTGTAGGTCGTTATTATAGGTACTACGTAACAGCGCCACTTAAGAAATGTTAGTGTAGATATTGTAATACTTTTTTATCGCTGAGTATGGGCCGTGAACTGGTGTAGTGCATAGGCTTGTGTGTGTTTTACGATGTCTGATTTGATAAAAGATACCTTCGGACTTACCGATAGAGCACGAACGAGACACTACTGGTAGATTCCATTGAGTGTCGCATATATATATATATATATATATATATATATATACAAATTCAATTGTCTAAGATTGTGAATAATAAATTACAGACCCCATACTATGCGGTGTGGATAATAGATGTTTATTTCACTTTTATGAGTAATATGATTGGGATACTTTGGGAAATAATAATATGAATGTACATGATTATGTTTCACTATGTTGGTTATACTTAATGCATCTTATATTAAATTGGCACAATTATCATCTATTTTCTCTGGACTTGTTCAGTTATATGGAAATTATCACACTTAGATGAGGGGTGAGATACTTAACATATGTGAGTGACAATGGAGGGATATTTGCTTTGAATTAGCTATATTATTGGACTTTAAATCTAGTAAGTTAATTCTTGCAACTCTAGGGCGCTGATCCAAATTATAAATGTTTTCTCCCCCTAGGTGCTCCTAGATAGGGATAGCAGGACTGTTGACGTATTAGCCTTGCAGTCTCCTTTTGTATATAGGATTCTAGATTTATTGACTCTAGATTAGGTTGTTACTCTACTTCAGTCTGTTTATTTTTGGATTACTGCATGGGCATAAGCCCGAAGTCTGTTTATTTCATGTTGGTTTGAGACATTTATGATTATGTTGGGTTTCATTTAAACTTTGTGCATGTTGGATTTTATCATCATTTTGAATATTAATTTAAATTCAATTTTAAATTGAATTATGGTTTGTCAATAAATATTTTATTTGGTTTGATGCTGAGAATGGTATTGATTGAAAAATGAGCCTCTTCTTCGGCATATCGTGTCTATCCAACCTTTACGTGAGAAAATAGGGGTTGTTACAAACATTTAAAATCTCATTAAACACATAAATCATTAAAATCTGACAGAACCGTCACAAAAATCGTAGACAAATTTCTGAACCTTGAAATGAGACAATGCACCCAAGACACTCATCAAAGATAAGGGCACAAAAAATCTTGACTATGAGAAGTAGAGAGATTGTGTGTGCAAAGAGAGAATTTGAGTTTATTGGGGGGGGGGGGGGGAGATGAATGGTGAGAAACGTAAGTGGGTATGATTGCATTGGAGAGTGAGAAAAAGTATTACAATTTAAGTGATGCTCCTTTTTGGGCGGGTACTTGAAAATGTAAGACATTGTTTGGAACATTAGGTTAGTCCATGTGAATAATTTGGAGATCTAAAAAGGGTTGAAATAGTGGGAAAATCAGAATTTAAATTTTTTTATGAAAGTTAAAAAGTTGACGAGTTAATCTAAGCCCTTCATTTTTAGTCGGAGATGTAGCAAGATTTGGGCCATCGTTGTGCTTAGACAATTCAAAAACCTTCCTACTTTATTATATAGATATATCAAATTACTCGCTATAAGGCCACCCAAAAATTTATTCATGAATAACATAGTATTCACCAAAATCATAAAAGTACAAGTTTTACTATTTTTTATCTTGACCGGACACCCACATATTTAATGTTTAAAATTTTTGATCCTGTCATCTCTCTCTCTCTCTTACAAAAATCCTAACATGGAAAAATATATTTTAACCATAGACATCTCTAAGAATGTTGTTGATTACACATTCAACTCATAAACAACTCAAATTCAGATGCTTACTAACATATGTTTCAAAATATGCTTAAAATTAAAAAAAAGGGTAAAATTCTAAAAAAAAATGCAACTTTGCTCCCCTAGTCTTGAAAACATGGTTGAATTTGACGTTTAGAACCTGAAATTTTGCACCATATGTGACGTTTGAACCATGAGTTTGTATAATATAATTATGAAAAATTATACGTACTCGGCGGCTAGACCTTAAAAATTTATACCATATTCAACGGCTAAATTGTAAGTATGTATAATTTTTAAAATTTTATGAAAAATTGAATATACTCAACATCCAATTCCCCTCTCAAAATTTTACATTATATCTGGCGGTGGATTAGCTGTTAAGACTAGTCTTAGCCTGTAACTTAATTATAGACGAAAAGAGAATAAGAGGATATATTTAATTGTTGTTTATTTTATTCGCTCACAACATATTATTCATACATATGTGAGTGTAATGTGTGGCTGAACTGATAGGTTATTGCTTTCATTTTCATACAGTGATGAGAGTGCAACTCGTATATTCGTGGGAAAATAATGCCAAAAGACAAAAAAAATGCTCCTTTTGTTTCTGGCTATTTTTCTTTTTTGTTAGTCTAGTACGTGTTCTCAAATAAAAAGACTAATAAGAAAGCTTCACTCATAAATAACTTCGTTTGAGTGATTTACCTTCTTTTTTTTTTTACTATTTTGTATTTCACTTTAAGTAAAAAAGTTTTTCACAATTTATAACATTGACTCCTAACAATATTGAAAATACTTTCGGGGTGGAAACATAAATCTTTTGTAAGGTGAGCGGATGATATAATTTGATTTTTTAGTAGCGATAAATCAAAATTTAATTTCTTAATAAGTGATAAAGAAGATATGAGTGATGTAAATTACACTTTGTAATGTACTTTAATACATATAAATTAAGATATTTTTAAAAAATTACCCTAATAAGAAACTTGGTATTTTATCCGCATAGGGAAAAAATAAACAAGGCTACCCTTTCAAATTTTAGCATCTAATTTTATGTTGCTTTCGAAGCCGGTCCTTAGCATATACACCTATGTAATACCTCATAATTTCATACATTTACTTAAATTTGGAATGTTATATTTTCCTATTTTATATGACATGATATTTCATTATTTTTTATCGTGTGTTATATGTAGCGTGCAATTCAAAATTGAAATCAGACTTAATACACGATAATAAATTAATAATTTTTTTTGATAAGTAATAATAAATTAATACTTATTTATAAGTGATCGTGTATTATGGGAAACTATGAAATGGTAAAGGATTTGATATTGAGGGTATTCTTATTCAGATTATCCCTTCAGTGTTGGGCTGCACCGACTATGAAATTGTTTCCTATAATGTCGTGTCGTGCTTAGTTAATAAATAATTTAATAATTGATTTTTGGGACTTGTACTAGTTAGAATATTAGGATTTTGGTATAATATTTTGACTTGTCTTTTGGGGCATGTAGAATGTTCAGTTTTGACTTAAAATAATGTGTGTTAATTACTATGGGTTGGTATATGACTTGGGATAGATTTTAGACCGTTTAGAGATGTATTTGGGCTCATTAGGTTAAGGCCCAATGTGTCCTAAACCTAATTTCGAAGTTAGGATATTAAAAAGGACATTAGATTAAACCTAGTTCATTCTAACACTTTTGGAGGGAAACTCTAAAGCTAAATAGAGGAGGCAACTTGGAGAAGATAGGAATTATAAGTCTAAGCTTGGAAGTCACCCCTTTGAATTGAGCAAAGTTTTCCTTGTGTAGCAATATAATTATTTTTGTGTTATTATGTAGCTATTCGTTGAAATCAAGACTAATTGTATTAAAATCTAATTTTGAGGATCAATTAACTAATTTTGTATTTAAATTAGGTTAATTCAAGTTAATACTCATGATAATGGTATGAACTAATTTTGATAGAATCCCTTACGAGTTAGAGATGAAATTGATGTATAATTGTTAGGCGAATGTTATACACTGAAAATCAATCAAAAGAACCTAGATAATTGAACGAATTGATAACAAATTTGAACCTAATTGATTAAAGATAGAAATATACGGTTCTTGGATTGAATTTGAAATTGTCCTTTTAATTCATGTTGAAATTGTTTAAAAACCTTTGTTTTAGGTTAGGAGTGATGTTGGAATAATTATATATGAAGGTGGTTGAGTTTCAATATGATTTGGTAGCTTGGAATGGCTTTAATGTAATATTTGGAGTTGAATCCCATAATGGGGAAGAAGACCTACATATAGGGCACGCCAATCGATCGACGCTGATAGTCAATTGATTGACCCCCTGGGTTTGGCTTGAAGTCGGGTTTGGGATTGTTTGGTTGAATTTCGAAACTTGGTGACAATTTAGAGATATTGTTCTTAATTAGAAGAGATAAATTAAGTTAATAAATATGGATGACCTAGTAACCTGTATGTGCTTAGGATTACTACTCTTGCGTACGATGTGCAACATACTATGTGTGCGTGCTCGTGGTATAAATATTAGAGGGGACGTCTGTTATAGGGTGTGAACGCTGTCGACCGCACTGGCATCCCGGTGATAGATATGTGATCTACATTTGTCATTTATCCTAGACACTACTTGTTGAAAGTACCCCTCGTATCTTAAGGGGATTAACAAGGGATCCTCTCATTTTGCCTGGAATATGGGGCCATATAATTGGTGTGAAGGCGTAGTGATTAATCCTTATTGATGGTTTGAGGTTATAGGTTTGGTAAAACCTATAACTATGCATAATACGCGTGAGGGATCCCTAGAGGCGATAGGGATTGATAGGCATTCGTTGTGTGTGGGATCGAGCGTAGCCCTTTGTTATATATGCAAATGAGATCGTGCTTATGTGGTACTAGATATAGAGACCTTATTTGATTCCATGTTCGTATAATTGAGATGTATAGACTGAGATGATATGGAACCTTTACTTATATTTAGTAGAGATGACTAATATGTAATCATGGGGTTCAGGAGTTGGACGCATGTTATATTTAAGATTGTTTTGGATTGGGATAACTTAGAATCAATTAAAATATATAAGGAAAATGAGTAGTTTTATTGTAGCCCAATCTCAGTAATGTTACTCTTCATAAACTTTTTGTTAACATTGTTTACTTTACTTTTTAGGACCCAGGCCACCGTTGTCGCCTCAACCCAGATCTCTAATTTGAATCTTCATCCGTTATTACTCATTTAGGATGTAGGTGTCGAGACTGCGTGCTCATTATCTTTACTACTTGTATATTCAGTCGAGTCAGATTTATGTAGTAGTTTCATTACAGTGGGTTAGATTATGTTGAGACAATTATATATTATTGTGTTAAAATTTATTACTGTTAGATATTGTATTGAAAAACTGCCACTTAAGACGTTTAATACATGATTAAACTATTAAAATGGCTCCGAACTGTTTGTTGAAGAAACTCTTTTAATCAAAACAAAATTTGCACAAGATGTGTTTAAAAAGATTATTAAGATAGTTTGAACGAGTTTGAATGAGTAATTTCAGATCTAGGATTAACCAGTTTTGAAACACAAAACTTAAACTATTAAATCAGCAAAACTTAGAAGAAGGTGATGAGAAAATAAGGAAGCACACAAGTAATTTTTAACGTGGTAAAGCCCCACCCATTTGGAAAAACATCCACGCCAACCTCTACGTCACAAAACAAAAATCCACTAAAATTAGAGTAACAAATTACAAGCTATTTAATAATCAAACCATACAAACACACCTAAATTAAGTTCAGAATAGTGATAAACTCCTCTGGATTAGATCTGACTTCTCTAAAGGTTGTTACTGTTAATGTTCTCTCCAATTTTGTAACTTTTACTCGATTCCAACTTTACATCGACTCAAACAAGTTCAAGATCATACAACCAACACTTTAAGTGTGGTAGAGTGAAAGTGTAGTGGTGATGTTATCTCTAACATATACATGCAACACATTCACACATAATACATACATAATGATTTAACAAATTACAAAATCACTAGACATGCAAGAAATTTTAAAATCAGTTTAGGTAAAACTAAATCAGCCTTTTAGACCTTTCAAAATATCCGCAGATCAAGAAGGAATCTTGTTGAGAAATATCCAAGATCCTAACACTTTCAGGTTTTGAATATTATATAGAAAGTGGAATACCCAATCAAGATCTTAGAACTAGATCTTAGTCTAATATTTTGAGTAAAATGAATTCAGAATGAAAATTATTGGTTTAGAGTTTGAAAACATAAAATCAGTTTTAAAATAACCAACAAACAAGATTTCTCGAAATAAGAAATCAAAACGGCAAGATATCTATGTGATTTGTATCATAAAGACGAGATCTCAAGTTTCTATTTAGAGAAACTGAAAACTCTACCAACGTGACTAAGTTGGAAGAATGATCAAGAATAAGAGAGTATTATCTTCTAAAAACACGATTTAAACACTAAGGTTTAAACTCTCAAAAAATTATTTCTAGTTTAGGGTTTGACGAAGTTTGGATTAGGGTTTTAATTCTCTCTAATATTTTCTATCTCTTCTCTCTCTTTTCTCTACTCTTTTTTTTTTCTCTCAAACGAGGAAATCACAAAAGTCTATAATTGCCTCAAAGATGACATCTATTTATACTGAGCGTAGAAGGATCTCGAACAAGGTTTCAAATTAAGGGCTGAGATTAAAGGAATTTTAAACGATGCGAATCTAAGGGTTCACAGAAAGCGGTGCAAAAGCCAACTCTGATTGGTTAAAATCAGATCACTTGGATTGATTCCAAAGACATGCAGTCTGTAGATTAATATGATCCAAAGGTCCACATTAAGTCATATGTATGTGTGAATAAAAACATAAATCAAACCGTTGTGTGGGCAACACGTGTAGGCTCACGATTAACTCTTAAACGCGTGTTTTTGAGTTTCAAAAAATTCCAGTTTCACCCACAAATGTTTCTGCCGCTTTTGGTTTCTACCCAAGACAGGTTTAAGGTATAAGAAATATTTACTAATCAACCCTTAAACTTTATTAAGTTCCCATTTTAATTTCCAAAAAAATTATTTAAAATTCTTGGAAAATAGTAATTAAATCCCAAAAATAATTTAAAAATCATATTAAGGGGATTTAACTCACACATGATCATTTCATGAATAAAACGCAATATATATGCAATCCTAGAGTGTGGTGTATGTGTTATACCTTCAAGAACTTGTAGAGGAATATCAATGTAGTTAAGAAAGTTCTGAGGCTTTTCGGTTCATCTAGGGATAGACACAATTTTGTCACTATTTCCAAATTAAATGCGCTCCTATATAATGCCGACTCAAGTGAGTCAAAGATATAGGGTGCTTCAATCTCCCCGTTTGGAAATATGAGACAAAATATCCTTTGAGTCAACAAGGACTCGTAGGGATACCAAAAAGAAATAAGGAAATCCTATTCCTATAAAAAATCTATCTACCCAATCTCCTAGAAATGAAAAAATTACAAAACTCAACTATGTATAAACCATTACCCAATCAAAATTTGATGAAATAGATAGATACTGAGATCTGCAATAAGATACCTAAGATCAAGTTCATTTGATGAGAATGTACAAGGGTGTCCAAGTGGACTCAAAATTTCTCCCCCATTTTGTCTCAAATGGACAAAGGGCAGTAAGAATCAAATAAGAGTTATGAACAGGTAGATAAGTAGTAACGAGTATAAACAACAAGAATTCACACGAATCTCCTACATACAAAAGATATAAGAGGTGTTCTTTGTCATTAATCTAACATCTGTGCCTTACATCCTCAGAGATTCATTATAAGCAAGTGAAAGACTGGTAGTTATACAAATTAAGCAAAAGCGCTATTCAGCCAAAACCATGCCAATTGATTTACGTAGGAATTCAAAATTCTTAAAATCCAAGGTTTTTGTAAATAAATCATCCAATTGTATATCAATAGGGAGGCAGTTAATCTCTAGTTCTTTTGATTCAACTAATTCTCGGATGAAGTGATATCAAATTTTAATATGTTTTGTGCGAGAATGTTGAACTGGAATCTTAGAGATGTTGATCGCACTTTGGTTATCACAATAGAGATGTAGTTTTTCTTCTTTTATACCATAATCTTTTAGCATTAGTTGCAGCCATGATAACTGGGAACAACAACTAAAAGCTGCGATGTATACAGATTCTGTAGTGGATAAAGAGGTGCAGTTCTGTTTTTTGCTGTTCCAACCAACCAAATTGTTATCGATGTAGTAACATGCTCCTGATGTACTTTTATTATCGTCAGAACACCCAGCCCAATCAACATTGGTGTATCCTACTATAGTGCTCGGTGTGTCATTAGTGTACCATAACCCTAAATTGCGAGTGCCTTTTATGTATTTATTTATTCTTTTTACACATAGTAAATGGCTCTCTTTCGGATTATTTTGATAATGGGCGCGCGCACACACACACAGTGTACATGATATCAGAACGCAAGGCAGTTAGGTAGAGCAAACTTCATATCATACTACGATATAAGGTAGAGTCAATGGATCGTGGTTTGTTTATCTAAATATTTATTTAATTTCACCTACAACCTTTATAAGGAGGTCAAAAGTTATATGTTTAATATTACAAGGTGAACTTTTTTTTTTTGTATAAATTGTGTTTCTATCCAACTTTATTACACGAGTTTCTTTCCTTCCAAATTATATGTTTAAAAAAGTTTGTATTGTTTGAATTTTGATATCAATTTTTCTATCATGATTTGTTCTTCCCAAATTATAAGGTGGCTTAATTTTCATATTTTTCTTATTTTATTATGTAAATTTTTATTCCTCAAAATATATTGTGGGCACATGAATACTTTTATAACATATTGTTAAAATATTTGTAACATTAGTAGGTCAAAGATATATTATTAAAAACATTGACATTTGGAATATAATATGATCAAATAAATAAGTATCAAATGCTAAACCAATTTTTTTTGTTATCTGACATTTGACCTTATTTGTTATCCCGTATATTATTTTAGGTATCAAAATTCAATGATTATCACTTTTGGGTTTGAACAATGGAGATATAATTTTACTATTTTTGTGATATTTATCCATACATGTTTGTATAAAGTGCTGCAAAAAGTAAAAATAATACATAAGATAATACAATAAGTTTCTAGCACCTAAATATCAATGGCTTTTTTCTTTTTTAACCACAAACTGGTTAACTTTAACTGGGAGGTTCCACAATACTTCCCCCATCCAGAAGTAATATAGTTTTATTCGTAACAAGTTTTTTTGATAACATAATTTGCTTGTGTTGTTTTAAGAATAATTTTCTATATTTTTACACAAAGTAAATACATGTGACTCATGGGAGGAACTGTCAAAAGGGAAAATAAGGCTCTAGCCCATTTCAATATTTGAAAAAGAACCTTAGTACTAGTAGTGTCAAAATTATGGATTGGGTCTAATTTGGGCAGGCTAAATATATATTAGCTCAAATATGGGTGGATTAAATATGGGCTTGGCCAACCCATTTTTCTATCCAACTAAGTGTTACAATTTCTAGTATATGTTAAAAAAATCCATATTTTATTCATAACTTTAAAAAACGGGCTTTATATTTGACTCATTCAAAATTTGAATGAATTTACAATGATTTAGAATTTTTTAAAAATTATTGCATTACAATAATTGTCTACTACTGTTTACAGTGATTTAGAACTTTTGTGAGGGACTTGTTTTGTCGCCAGGTTTCAGGGTCTTTGATGAAATATTTTTTAAAGCCTTAAAAAATTGGATTGTGTGGGTTACCAATATGCTTGAATTATTACTCATAAGGTAGGTATTGGTACTTAATATTTTATTTATAATTTTTAAAATGTGCATATTCACATAATACGTGCCTATTTGTTGCATTATATGTTAATTTAGTTTATGTTAATGATACTCCCTTTGTTACAAATTAATAGTACACTATTTTCTTTTGGGCTCTCCCAAATTAATGGTCAATTTTTTTTTAGACATAACAATGACCCAAGTTCCACGATGGTGAACTAGAGTTAATCTTAGTCGTTGATTGAGTGTATCCTTAATCTATACAAAATAAAAACATTTATTCTTAATTTGAGACGGAGGGAGTATTTTGTTAAGAACAATTGATTAATTATTTGAGTAAATGCATTATTATTCGTGTGTTGGATGTATAATTGTGTTAATGGAAGTGATTTTGGGCGTTGGTGTGATTTTTATGAAGTTTGTTAGCCAAAAGTACTAAGTTTTTTTTTAAAAGTATGTGCCTAAGGGTATAATTTCAAATAATTAATTTCCGCATTAAGAAAATATAATCATTTCTATTTGGAGAAAGTTCCGATTATGGTAATCACAAGCAACACACGAGCATTTAAAGTGGAAACCATCTCGAGAAAAACCACTATCGCCCCAATCCATAATCAAGTCCACTAGTATTAATGAATCTTTATAGGACTTAACAAGGATATAGACACGATTTACATTATGAAGGTGAAAATTTTTCCCACGCGGTTACTCCCTTTCACTTTGCTCCTCTTCCTTTGCCTGTATTCGTGAGTGTTGCTTTTGTCCAAGATTAAGTTGCACAAACTCTAAGGCCTCGATATCTATCGACCTTGATTATAGACAATTTGTCCACACGTAATCTAATGTGATATCTCACCCACACGAATCCTTTTTCTTGAATATTCTTGAAATGTACAAGATGTATGGGGATTGTAAACCTTGAATCTTCTTTGATTCATGGGATTGATAGGATCTCCAGATCTCAAAGGACTATCTCAAAATCAAGAAAGGGTTCTGTAAAAAATGGGTTTCATATTTTGAAAGACGCATTTCAAAGTGTTTAAATTGTTTTGCAATGAAAGAGATGCACTAACATACAGTTTGAAATACTATCCCACGAGGGTATATTTTATGAAACTAGTGTCCCTCTTTTGTAAAAAACATTGATTGAGGGTGACCTCATTTGAAGTTGTCTTTGATCGAGGTACACATATTTTCGAAAAAATGTCCTCGTTTGAAACTTCATTCAATTCAGGGTGACCTTATTCGACTTAGGTCACTTTGGAATATACTCTTGTAAAATTATAAAAAATAGTGAAAAATATTTTCCCTTTATTTCATTCAAAGTCATGTCCTATCATTTCATAGCAATAAAGTAAACTAAAAGGAATTGGAAAACTTAGAAAACCATATGGTGAGGAATGTCTGAATCAATTGAGCTAGAAAATCTTTGTCACGGTGATTTGTCTCTTTATTTTTATAACACCATTATTTTTGTACATATCGGGTGGCTAAACCTCAAAATCGAAGATAGGGGATTTCAAATATTTTTTATCATTCTAATCATTAAAGAATAACTGTAGGAAATAAAACCATCAACAATAGAATAAAAATATGTTAATAAAATGAGATAATAGATATGAGTCTTAAATAACTGAATCTGTAAAACTGAAAGCAACTAAATAACTGAATAAAATATATTTCAGTGATAAAAATCCTGAATAAGTGTCTAATGAATAAAAAAAAATTCTGGAACCTATCACCCCTAGTAAAAATATCTAAACAATAAATCAAAATGTACAAGGTCAAACTATATAATAAATATAGTGATAAGTAAATCCAATTCTCCTACTTTAGTAACTAGATAAGGATGACCCTGGAATTAACTTTCTCATCCATGCTTCTGTAACTGGTGAGTACCTGAAAAGGTTTTTAGGAAAATAACGTGGGTTAGATCCCACAAATAGGCATGAAATAACTGACCTAATAGTATTGAATGCGATTCATTTATGCCTTATGCTATCCTACCGTCACTCACCCCTAAGGTTTCTCACACCACCGGTCCTAAGGTAGTCCATATCATACTTTCCCATCCTACTCAAGGCATAACTAAAAACATAAAAATCTAAGTCCCAAGACTAACCGTGTAACCTTCATACCATAAAACTTGTAATAAGTATAATATCGTCGCTGATAAAATTACACAAATTCTACTAACCACTCATAGTATCCTCACCCCACGTAATGTCTAAAGAGATTAAGTCATGCTATAAGGCTAACTACCATCCCACACAATACCCATTTAAGCTATACCCATAATTAGAAATATACAATATTACCCAAATTTCTTGGTACATCATACATATCAATACTCTAGCTAAATGATATATGATATCCACATGACCTAGCCCATCACTGACCTAGCTACCTCAACTATCCACTATAAAGGTAACTATTGACCTCACAAAACTACTTACATAATATCACTTTTGGAATACAATATAGTAATCTAAATATAACTATGCAATAGGAACTACACCAAATACCGAAAATGGTCACGGAAGAGGGGTCACGACCAAAGTCGTGACTACATGCAAAATGAGAGTGACCAATTCCAAGACTCAATGTGGTCATGGATCGACTTGTAGGTGGTCACGACCTTTGATCGCGACTCTTAGGTTCACGACTGACAACCGCGACCCAGTCCAATTTGGTCACGGACCAAATTCTCGACCCACCCTTCCTGGTTAAGGATAAAGTCCGTGACCATTAGCCCAGTTTTGGTGTAGGGAAGATTAATGAAACAAATATAGCACCTATATACTACCTTATAACCAATAATAACAACATCACATTACAAATATTAACATAAATCAAATCCACATATGAATACGTCCATCGTAGGATCAATTATATATATATATATATATATATATATATAATGCGACACAAAATTCAGAAAAAATCCCCGAATGGCAAAACCTTTATTTTTAGAACTTTGAAAAGTTTAGAAGACCATTGACTTACATGCAACCTGATAATTGCCCATAAGTGTAACATACGGTGTCTTTGTCAAACCTTCAAATCAACGGCAATAAATCAGCAATGGTTCACATGCAACTATACCACAACAGATAGGTAGTCCAGACACGCAGTCTTCAGCAAAAAATCAACACACAGAAGATCCTCAATGACATGTAATCATAAACTTCATAGCGACTCACTCCACAATAGCACGCAGATCTCGGTTGTAGAGATCTCCCCACAAAGTATGAACAGTAGCAAAACTATGCTTTTGGGTTCCACAAAATAACTCACACGAAAGCTACTGGGATTGTGGATTGTAAAACAAAAGTTATGAACCCTCAAATATGTTGGAGAATAAATAAAAACACTCGAAATCATATTATGTTTAAAACCAATGTTTCTCCACACAAAAATTAGTAGCCTGACACCATTATTTATAGAAAAAATCAAAGGACGTGTCAGCTAAAAATATCTTTCGTTCGAATGACATGCGACGTAGTTCGATCGAACCTCCATCTCGTTCGAATGAGATGTGACATCGTTTGAATCACAGTCACTGATCCCCTTAAAACAGACTTTTGAAGTTTAAATAACTTGAAATCCTTAAATCTTAAAACTCTTCACGGGATCAGGAGATATTTATCCAAAACTTTTATGATAAAATGTTTTTGATAAAAAAATAAAAATCATTCATTAAAAATTTCAAAAATCATTTTAACTTTTATAAAAAATATCCCAACACTTTTAATGTGAAATGTAAATGAAACTTAAACACATTTTACCAAATTCATCGTTGTTGGGCTTGAATGTTGAAGTCTTCTTAAAATTCATATTCGTATTTCGTAGATGTAATCTTCTCAATCCTTCGTTGACTGGTATCAACTTGTAATGGTATATGACATAATTAATTGTCACGGACAATGTCCTTACAAATCTTCACCTATGTGTATGCTGGTTCAGAATAAAAATATCCAAATTATCACACTCAAATGACCTATACAAATCTACCCTCCCAAAAACTCAGAAGTGGAAAGATAAACTGACAAGTCTTCAAACTTTGCTTCAACAATCAACTTTTCAATTCTCCAAGATTTGTTCATCAGGGTGTGCAATCCAAAAATCTTCAATTGTACCTACACACACGAGACAAAGCAAAAACCTCTTGACGTATCGAGTTTGAAATGATATAAACATAAAACATGTAAGTATAATCAAATCTACCCCATACATAAACTCCCCTATAATATCAGAATTCGTTCTCCCCCTTTTTATTTGTTCGAAATAGACAAGGAAAAAAATAAATCACATAAATCAAATCGGGGTGTCACGATAACAAAACAGATAAACAAACTATTTTTGAATTTTTTTTCATACCAAAATGTAAAAATGATGTTACAAGAATCACACCATGAATTTATACTAAGATAACCAAATCATGAAAACGGAATGAATGGGTGTGAACTAATTCGATAGGAAAATCAACTCAATCATATCATATATGCACGATGTATAAGTGTACTCCTAACGAATGAACATAAAAATAGTCCTTAGGTGTAGAATTGTTGAATTTAGATGACATCGTCTTGATCATATCAACAAATGAAAGTATAAATGATTCCCACACTAATAACGTCCAAAACTATGTAATACTTTTTCATGACTTTCAAGGACATGCAAACCGTATTAAATTCCATCCAAACTCCCTCATTAAAAGATAATTCATTTCATTTTTCTTATGAGGTGATGAAACAAAAAAACTATTGGCCCATTTTTGGCATAATTTTCTTTTTATTGCCTTTTAATTTTTTTCGAGCTCTTTTAAACTTCATTAGACCCTGGATAATTTTCAATTCCTCACTTTTTAAGGTCCATTTAAAGAGTGGCATAATCGCAAAGGATAAATGAGTACCTTTCTTAGCCCTTCCCCGTTTTCCAAAATAAAACACATAAACCTCACAAATGGTTTATAACATGCACTACTTTTTGTCAAGTTTTATCGCATTTGGTTCATTGTATAAATAGAATTGAGATGGAAACACTCAACCAATATGTGATAGACAAGAGCAAAAGTCAAACAAATCCGTGCATGTGTGCAATAAATGACAAATAGAGTCAATTATGTAGGTAGTAACACTCTATCATCTCAAAGACTCCCAACTTTGTAAAGCACCCGAATGACACAATATATTGTCTCAAAATGCTATTAAATAGTCAAATGGATAAATGGAATGAAACTGTGACTCATTCATCCTAAATGATCATTCATATAAGGTGCAAAACTAAATACAAAAATCTTTTTATATTTTTTTAATTTTTTTTATCAAAAAAATTATACTTTTTGTATTTTTCTAAAATTTTCCAAAAACGTAAATCTAATACAAAAAGTACATGTCAACACACTAGCAAATATATATCATGATACCACAACTAGTGTATGCCAAAAATCATGCAAGCAATCAACGATATGAAATAGCATGTGACGAATCATGTGCAAGCATGTGATAATCAACACGTCTAGAATCTAGTGCCTCTAAAAGTGATTTCCTAACCCAAATAAATGTGAAACGTCGTGTGGGGGTTTTGGGAATCATGGGAACACTAGACATTAACTTCCTTGGACCTTTTCGAAGATCAAAACAGAAACGCCTAAGATACCCTTTACTACCACAGTGTGAACATGTGTAAACGAGTGGAACGACACCTATGGGTTGACCTTTTCTAACATCCTTAGGAATGGTTGACCCTCTAAAATGAATAATGGTTTTGGGTTTAGCAACAGAAGCATTAGAACATGACGATCCATTACCATCACTATCAAACCTACTTGAATTATTTATATCATTTTCAACTTCAAAATATTTGATTCAAGCAACGAATTAGACTCTTCCAAAGATAAGGATTTATTTTTCAAATTATCAATTAAACTTAACAGTTTATTGCGCTCACCCTTAATTAAAATAAACTTATCCCTAAGAGTCTTTTCACGTACCGTAAAATCATCGATTAATTTTTTATCCTCAATGGCACAAACGGGAACCATAGAATTTTTTAAGTCCTCCAATTATTTTTCTAAAACTAGGACTTTATCATCACTCTCCTTTTTGGAAAATTCTAATTTTCTAATATCACGGTTCATGTCCACAAGTTTCCCACGAAGATAATCTCTATGATTTTGAGTAGTTTGCAAAAGTTCCAAAATATTTTTCAAATGATTTTCAAAAAATTCAATTTTTTCGGCAAAACTTCAATTTCAAAGGAGAATCCATCGAGAGACAAAAATAAGCATACGAGTGATGAACAAAAATAACCACCACAAAATTGCACTGCAGGATCTACACAGTAAATTAATGCAACAGGATCTGATACCAATTTGACAACGTGAGTAGTCAAAATGTATTAGATAAACAAAACTTAGGATCACGCGATAAATTCGCGTAACCCGCTCTGATACCAATTTGAGAATTCAAAATATTAATTGCCTCGGTGGTTTTCACAAATTCCCTAATTTTAAACCAATTTGAGTTCATCCCTAAAATATGCAACTACGTGTCAAAACAAATCAAGTAAGCATGCGACGAAGGGCAAAACCTTTATTTCTAGAACTTGGACATGTTTACAAGACCATGGACTTATATACATCCTGATAATCGTCCACAAGTGTAACGCACGCTGTCTTTATCAAACCTTCAAATCAACGACAATAAATCAGCAATGGTTCGCACGCAGCTATACCACATTGGACACGCTGTCCAGACACGCAGTCTTCAGCAAAGAATCAACACACAAAAGATCCTCAATGACATGCAATCATAAACTTCATAACGACTCACTCCACAATAGCACGTATCTCTCGGTTGTAAAAATCTCCCCACAAATTGTGAACAGTGGCAAAACTATGCTTTTGGGTTCCACAAAACAACTCAAACAAAAGTTATTGGGATTGTGAATTGTAAAACAAAAGTTATGAACCCTCAAATATGTTGGAGAATAAACCAAAACACTCAAAATCATATTTTGTTTAAAACCAGTGTTTCTCCACACGAAAAACAGTAGTGTGACACCATTATTTATAATAAAAATCAAGGTGGTGACGTGTCAGCTAAAAACATCTCTCGTTAGAACGACATGCGACGTCATTCGAGCGAACCTCCATCTCGTTCGAATGAGATGTGACGTCGTTTGAACGATAGTCACTGATCCCCTTAAAAAGAATTTTAAAGTTTTAAATAACTTGAAACCCTTAAATCTTAAAACTCTTCATGGGATCATGAGATATTTATCCAAAACTTTTATGATAAAATGTTTTTGAAAAAAAATAAAAATCATTTATTAAAAATTTCAAAAATCATTTTAACTTTTATAAAAATATCCCAACACTTTTAATGTGAAAGGTAAATGAAACTTGAAAAGTGCAAGGCCCCCAATTTTAAATATTCTTTTAAATTAAATGTAATTTCCTTTTAAGTGCGGAATGAAAATGGTGCAACACAATGCACACAAATGACAAATTTTAATTTATTTTTAAATTAAAATTAAACTAAACACAAAGTGAATAAATTAAACAACAAATTGATTTTTCACTTAAACCAAATTAATTCAACCCAAGTCCTAGAAATTTGCCTAATAATAATAAATTCAATTTTGCAAATTAGGCCAAACCAAATTATCAAATTAAATATATGACTTGATTAAGTTAAGGTAAATTTCACCCAATGAATTTTAGCACCGAAATAGATACCTGTGATAGTTAAACCAAATTTTATCTTGAATTACCTAAGCATACATCTACGTGTTTGGCAAGATAAAATAAACCAATCACACTACACACCGATGTATGAGAAAAATCCAAAACGGGAAAAATCTCGGACTCCCCTAGCCTAATAAATCCACTAAGTAAGGAATTATAAATTACAAGACGGTAGACTTACACTAACAACTTGACTCCGTCCAAGCCTTGATGCTCCTTCTTGTAACCACCTCTTCCTAGTAGATAACCATGGACTCCTCCACAATCTCAGACTCCTCCGATGGGACTCTTGGACTCCATCATCCTCACCTGAAGCTTTTCTTCGACTGGGAACACGACAGCGTAAACTAAATGTCTTCTTCTTTGTGGGATGTAGAAGTAAACCCAAACTTCTTCTTTTTATGGAAGATATGAACCAATGGTTCCAAACAACTCCAATAAAATATTATATATATGAGGTACTTGGATAAACAAACTATGGGTGTAAACTCAGTGTTTGTTGAAAATATTTCTTTGAAATTCAACACATAAAAACATGGAAATTTAGTTGGTGTATATTCTCTCAAATGCACTCTCAAGGAAGGTACCAAAGTCTATTGAAAAATGTTTCCCGAGTATATTTTAAACTGCCAAAAGGAAGTGGGACAAAAGAGTGGGAAAATGGGATCAAAATGCCAAAACTGTTCCCGCCCAGAAGTCTCGTTCGAATGAGATTTTCGTTCGAACGAAGACTCGTTCGAACGACCATCTAACAATATTTCAGTGGCCAAAATGGGAAGACTCGGTTGCAAACTCGTTCGAACGACAATTTGGAACTAAATGTCAGAAAGTCCAATTTTACATTTTAAGCCCCAAAACTTTTTATCCAAAGTTATACAATAACTTTTTGAAAATAAAATTCGTTTAAAATTTAATTAGACCAATTATAAAATTATTCCAAGTATCCCTATATATATAAAAATTCTTTCATACCTTTTGGAGACTGTAGAATCAATTGTCGTTGATGTAGAAACTCGACACTTGAAACACGACACTTTGATAATATTAGCTTTTAAATACAGGCCGCAATGTCTTCAACTGAAACTTCAAATGTCATACGCTTGGAGGATACTCACTCAATACTATACTATGACTCAAATTTTTTTGTCCGGAATTGAGGCAATACTTCATTAAGACTCAATTAGAAATTTGTGTCCTTACAAATCTCCCCCTTTGGCTATGCCGGGACAAAAATAAAAAAAAATAAAATCCTAAAGGGCCGTCAAGTTCTACCAGACTCAAAAACATCCCACCCAAATTAGAAAATACAAGTTTGACTCAAAACCCAACGATGACTATCTTTGACGATGAAAGATGCCGCTAGAATAATTCCTGCACACTTAAGTAAAACATTAAACACATAGGGAATATCAAAATATTAAATTCTATTAAAGAAAATACTCCCCCTAAATTAGTTCTCCCCTTTTATGAAATATGATCAACCTAAGACCAAAAACAGTAATTTGGCACACCCTGATGTTAAAAATCTGGCACAGTTTTAAACAGTGCCTGATTCTGGCACGGTTAAAGGACAATCTGGCACACTTTAAAACAGTGCCAAATTTTGGCACTGTTTTAAAGTGTGCCAAAATTTGGCACTATTTTAAAGTGTGCCAAAATTGAGTACACTTGATTAAAATATAAAAGACCCAAAAAAAATTATTATGTTTAGTTTCCCTCTTCTCTTTCCTCTCTCATCTTTCAATCTCCCGCTCCCCGACTCTCTCCCTCCCCTCACCCGCTTACCATCTTCAGCCGGTCTGTACCTCCAGCCACCGCCGCCGCCTACTGGTAATCTCCCTCACCCCTCCCCCTCCTACCCCACTACTGGTGATCTAAAGAGCAAACCCTATCATGGACCATCTCAATCTAACGCATCGCCTCTCATTTCTCCACCCCTCCCACGCTACCTCCCTCTCCGGTTGCTACCACTTCCTTCCAATCTACGAAATCCAAGGCTTCATCCACCGTATCTGCACCGGTCACCACCAGGTATGAAATCATACGCTCAAAAATTCCACACACCTGATGTTTGAGATGTTAACTGTTTGTATTAACATCAGGTACGAAATTGTCAGATTCTTATGTCTACATAGTTCAATTTCCATACTTCATCACTGATTACTCCTCTTTTTCCTTTGTTGATCAGAAAATTAGGACTTCATTTTTTTGCCCAATCTTCCTCTTGATCTGAAAATATGGGATGATTTAGGGCATCATTTTGATTTCGATTAAGATCTATTTCGAATTTTAGATTTGTTTACATGTATGATTCTTATTTTAATTTTTGGGGTTTCTTATTTATTTTTTCTTTGTAGGTGACCTAATTTAAGTCATTATTTCCCACAGAGGTATATGAGTTTAGTTTTATTTGTGTCATTATTTTTATAATGCATGTGATTGATGTTAAATAATGTGTATATGCATATGTGTACCACTTTTTAAATAATGTGTATTATTTTGTTTTATTCCCAAAGCAGGCCAATGAACACTGCCTTTATTGATACACCATATACTTGGTTTCTTAAATTAGCTAAAGCTTGATGGTCTATGAATCAAATTTACTCTCTGAAATATGATGGAGTTTTAAGTAAATGACTCTGCTCAGTTTGAAGATTATTGTAAACCATTTTGCCTCTCTCTATACTCTCCTAAAATTAGAGGATTAATACCAATATATTTGTTAGGGTAATTATACCAATGGCGTCTTCTCTTGAAAATGAGATGTTAGTGGCCAAGATGAATGGTAGAATGTTGAATGAAATGGGATTAGATTGTGTAGTAATCCTATTATTCTTGGCAACAATATTGGTTGTTTTCATGAATTTCAGATGAATATGGCAAAACACCAGTTGTTGAAGGATCTGCAGGAATAGGCGAATCTATGGAGGTGGTCATGTTGATCCTAACAGGGGTCGAAGATTCGAGATATATGACATGGATACAAAATATTACACGAGATTATTTCAAAGATCGTATATTTGCTAAGGCTAATTTCAGGTTTGCTTTAATCTTCAAAGATCGTATATTAGCATTTTTTTTTACTTTTCGCATTTTGTCTTCACACTTACAAACTGAGTAAGGCCTGTTACTTCTAACATAATAAAATTCTTATTTCAAATTCAATTTCCCATCTTCAGTAATTGACCACTACTTTTATACAATTCATGAGACTTAATGTGCCATTTGGGGAAATATTATTAATTGTTACTAAAGGCATGTATGGTTCTTGGAAGTCACTTATTCATTTGTCTTCGTTTAGTCATAATCTATGGGGTGTATTCAAATAGGGGGTTCCCATAGATTGGTTTCATTTCCAAACTCCAATCCAATACCCTCAGGTGTCCCATGGAGCACTCGCGAAATGCTTGATTCATCGAGCACTGCCTCCGCCTGAGCTAGGTGGAATGTAGTGCATGTGACTTGCTTGTAAATGTTGAGCAAGTGGTACTTTGTTTACGCAGAGGATAGAGAGTGGACTTAAACCTCTTCTACATAAACACTTTAGATTGTTTGGACATAACTAAACCGGTAAGTGCACTAGTAAGGAAGAATGTTACAATTAACATAGACAATAATGCTTGGAGGTCTCAAATTTTACTTGGATGTATACCTTAGAGAAAGACATATTAGTTTGTGATGTATGAATCCCCAAGTATAACTGAATGACAAAGCATTATACATATCGCTGACCTCAAGTAATTGGAACAAAGATTTATGCACTGGATTGTTGGGCACTGTTAATTGCTCGAGGCATTTGCTACCTTTATTGCACTAGATATACATTATTCACATACATATGCTTTTAAATTATTCTGTTGCTTTCATTTTGGCCATACTGTGTGCCAACTCATGAAGGCACACAAAAGTGCGAAAATTTATTATTCATGTAATTTATCATGTTATTTTCTAGTTCTTAAGAGTATTGATGCTTATCTATTCTTAGTTATTTTTTTTCTTGATATTGCAGGCAGAGCTGAAGTGTGGTGTCCAATGATGGAGTAGTTCTTCTCTGAATATCTGAAGAGAGAAAATTCTAAGAAGAAGTAGGTCAGTTGGTTGAAAATTCTACTGCCCCTCCCTATCTACCTCCCTCCCTCCCTCCCTCTCTGCCTCCCTCCCTCGCTGCCTCCATCAGGTCATATGCAAGCATATATGCTGCATATATGCACATATATGCATATATCTGCAGCATATGCAGCATATATCTGCATATATGCTGCATATATGATTGCATATATGGGTGGGGAGTGGGGTGGGTTGAATTTGACAATTCTAAGAAGAAGTAGGTCAGTTGGTTGAAAATTCTACTGCCCCTCCCTCCCTCCCTCGCTCCCTCCCTCTCTGCCTCCCTCCCTCGCTGCCTCCATCAGGTCATATATGCATATATGCAGCATATATGCGTATATCTGCATATATGGTGCATATATGTAAGCATATATGCTGCATATATCTGCATATATGCATATATCTGCATAATATGCAACATATATGCAGCATATATCTGCATAAATGCACATATATGCATATATCTGCATATATGGTGCATATATGATTGCATATATGGGTGGGGAGTGGGGTGGGTTGAATTTGACAAATAGCTTTTCTCTTAGATCACGGAGAAGATTCACAAACTTAAATCAAAAGTAAAACGTAATAAATATAAAACGTAATAAATATACATCGAACACATGTGCTTGGTTTGTGGCCTTTCTCAATTACTTACTCATTTTCACTAATTCTTCATGTATGCCAAAATTGAAAAACTGGTAAATAAAACAAAAAACCAAGAACATTTCACAAGTCAGAAAATTAAGTCACATGTAAAATGACTAATTTCCCTACATATCTTTTTAAAATATAATTTTGGTATTGCAGGACCTCTTTGTGTCGGGACTGATACAACATCAGTACACTGGTGAAAGCCAAAGCAGAACTCGAAGAAATGATTGGAAAAGGGAAGATCTCAAGTTGTTTGCACAAATACGCAAAGATCAAGAACGAGGGAGCTTATTCGGAGGATCTCAAGTTGCGAATAAATTTGGTAAGTATTTTATATTGATGATAGAAGATTTTATAATGTAGTGCACCTTTACCAAAGTAAATTCTTCATTTAGTTGTGTGCGCGTGTGTGTGTTGTGTAAGATGTGTGTCTTAAGGCCTTAATAAGTGGTTGACATGGAGGAAGGGGATATATATGGATTTATATACTACTTTTAGATGTTAAATCGGTGGAAGGGATTTATTGGTGGTTTAGCTGCGGCTTTTGTGCTTGTTGTTGTTGTTGGGCTTATGTTAATATTAAAATAAGTTGGATTTCATGAATAAACAAAGGAAACTCTGTCGAAATTTTATGAAATAAGTAAGTGTTCTAAATTGATTAAGGCTAGCATACAACATTTGAAAATTGAACATTGGTGAATGAAAACGTAAAACAACTAATAAACATACCAGAATGAGACACGTGTAGTCACGAACACCTCGCACGGGATCAATGCGACTCATAGGAACCGACCGCGTAGTCACGGGGCTCCCAGTTTGAGTGTACGACGTAAATTTGCAAAATATTTAGATTTAAGCATAAAAACATGCAATCGAAGGGTGAAAACGTAAAACAACACAAAAATATCCCGTAGGAGGCACAAACACCTCGCACGGGACCAATGTAACTTGTAGGAACTGACCGCGTAGTCCCGGGTCTATCGATTTGTAAATACGACGATAATTTGCAAAAATCACACTTAGTTAAAAACAAGCCGTCAAAGGGTGAAAACCCAAACCACCCCCCAAACGACCCCGTAGGAGGCACAAACACCTCGCACGGGACCAATGTAACTTGTAGGAACTGATCGCGTAGTCCCGGGTCTCCCGGTTTGATAGTATGACGATAATTTGCAAAAATCAGCACTTAAACTTAAAAACAAGCCGTTAAAGGGTGAAAACCCAAACCACCCCCCAAACGACCCCGTAGGGGGTACGAGCGCCTCGCACGGGACTAATGTAACTTGTAGGAACTGACCGCGTAGTCCCGGGTCTCCCGGTTTGAGAGTATGACGATAATTTGCAAAAATCAACACTTAAACTTAAAAACAAGCCGTCAAAGGGTGAAAACCCAAACCACCCCCCAAACGACCCCGTAGGGGGCACAAACACCTCGCACGGGACCAATGTAACTTGTAGGAACTCACCGCGTAGTCCCGGGTCTGCCGGTTTGAGAGTATGACGATAATTTGCAAAAATCAGCACTTAAACTTAAAAACAAGCCGTCAAAGGGTGAAAACCGAAACCACCCCCCAAACGACCTCGTAGGGGGCACGAACACCTCGCAAGGGACCAATGTAACTTGTAGGAACTGACCGCGTAGTCCCGGGTCTCCCGGTCTGTGAGTATGATGATAATTTGCAAAAATCAGCACTTAAACTTAAAAACAAGCCGTTAAAGGGTGAAAACCCAAACCACCCCCCAAACGACCCCGTAGGGGGTACGAACACCTCGCACGGGACCAATGTAACTTGTAGGAACTGACCGCGTAGTCCCGGGTCTCCCGGTTTGTGAGTATGATGATATTTTGCAAAAATCACACTTAGTTAAAAATATGCCGTCAAAGGGTGAAAACCCAAACCAACCCCCGAACGATCCCGTAGGAGGCACGAACACCTCGCACGGGACCAATGTAACTTGTAGAAATTGATCGCGTAGTCCCGGGTCTCTCGGTTTGAGAGTATGACGATAATTTGCAAAAATCATCACTTAAACTTAAAAACAAGCCGTCAAAGGGTGAAAACCCAAACCACCCCCCAAACGACCCCGTTGGTGGCACGAACACCTCGTACAGGACCAATGTAACTTGTAGGAACTGATCGCGTAGTCCCGGGTCTCTCGGTTTGAGAGTATGATGATAATTTGCAAAAATCAGCACTTAAACTTAAAAATAAGCCATTAAAGGGTGAAAATCCAAACCACCCCCCAAACGACCCCGTTGGTGGCACGGACACCTCGCACGGGACCAATGTAACTTGTAGGAACTGACTGCGTAGAACCGGGTCTCCCGGTTTGTGAATATGACGATAATTTGCAAAAATCAGCACTTAAACTTAAAAACAAGCCGTTAAAGGGTGAAAACCCAAACCACCCCCCAAACGATCCCGTAGGGGGCACGAACACCTCGCACGGGACCAATGTAACTTGTAGGAACTGACCGCGTAGTCCCGGGTCTCCCGGTTTGTGAATATGATGATAATTTGCAAAAATCACACTTAGTTAAAAACATGCCGTCAAAGGGTGAAAACCCAAACCAACCCCCAAACGACCTCGTAGGAGGCACGAACACCTCGCACGGGACCAATGTAACTTGTAGGAACTGATCGCGTAGTCCCGAGTCTCTCGATTTGAGAGTATGACGATAATTTGCAAAAATCAGCACTTAAACTTAAAAACAAGCCGTTAAAGGGTGAAAACCCAAACCACCCCCCAAACGATCCCGTAGGGGGCACGAACACCTCGCATGGGACCAATGTAACTTGTAGGAACTGACCGCGCAGTCTCGGATCTCCCGGTTTGTGAATATGACAATAATTTGCAAAAATCACACTTAGTTAAAAACATGCCGTCAAAGGGTTAAAACCCAAACCAACCCCCAAACGACCCCGTAGGAGGCACGAACACCTCGCACGGGACCAATGTAACTTGTAGGAACTGATCGCGTAGTCCCGGGTCTCTTGGTTTGAGAGTATGATGATAATTTGCATAAATCAGCACTTAAACTTAAAAATAAGCCGTTAAAGGATGAAAATCCAAACCACCCCCAAACGATCCCGTAGGGGGCACGAACACCTCGCACGGGACCAATTTAACTTGTAGGAACTGACCGCGTAGTCCCGGATCTCCCGATTTGTGAATAGGACGATAATTGCAAAAATCAACACTTAAACTGAAAAACATGCCGTTAAAGGGTGAAAACCCAAACCACTCCCCAAACGACCCCGTAGTAGGCACGAACACCTCGCACGGGACCAATGTAACTTGTAGGAACTGACCGCGTAGCCCCGGGTCTCCCGGTTTGTGAGTATGATGATAATTTCCATTCATATATGTAATTTTTTTGTTTTGAGTATTTTTTTTTTGTAAATTATTGGGTTACTAATATCGTATCTTTTTTGTATTCTATTTTTTTTGCAGGATAACAGTTTATCGTTGGCTTTTATTCGCGTGGAACACAAAGAATTCAATGGTTTACAACAAGGGGTTTATTAATGAATCCATTTTTTTGTGTCATGACCGTACGGTCTTTTGTTGTTTTATTATTGACTTTTATGGCCATGAGGGCTTTTGTAAGTTAATTGTTATATTTTGTGGCCGTGCGGGCTTTATGTTAGGCAGGTTTTGTATTAACAGGTTTTGGAATGTCCAGAAAATAGAGGAAACTCTGCCCAATTTTTTTTGGGCCTGTGAGCAATTAAAGACTTGTAATATTTTGAAGTTTGTATGTACATTAGTTTATTAATAACGCGCAATATTATTAATTTGTGAATTTTGTGCTTTCAAATATTTTTTTTAATTAAAAAATTGGCACAGTTCAAAATCGTGGCAAAAGTGTATCATATTTTGGCACGGTTTTAAACTGTGCTAATTTTTTTTAAACTATGCTGAATCTGGCACAGTTAAAAACTGTGCCAAAAGTGTGCCAGAAATATCAAATTCTGGCACGGTTTAAAAGTGTGCCAGAAGTGTTCCTATTTTGCTGAATCTGGCACAGTTAAAAACTGTGCCAAAAGTGTGCCAGAAATATCAAATTCTGGCACGGTTTAAAAGTGTGCCAGAAGTGTTCCTGTTTGGCTGATTCTGGCACACTTTTAAACCGTGCCAGAAAAAAATTCCCATTTTGGAACACCTGATTCTGGCACAGTTCAAAACCGTGCCAGATTTAATCTGGCACGGTTTTAAACTGTACCAAAATCCTGTTTTTGGTGTAGTTCTCCCCCTAAGATAGATCTCTTAAACTAAGATACGATTACAATAGGATTAGATACCACTCTTCCCCTTTTGTTCAGGAATAGACAAAGGATAAAAGAACTAATAAATTACTCATTTCTCCCCCAATTTAACTAAGTACCATTTTTCCCCCTTAAAACTACATAAGGGATATAAGTATGGGGAAAAAAGTAAACAAGATGATGCATAAGGTGATAAGAACATGAAAGTATATGGGCAACAATAACATAACTAATCCATACAAATATTAATGGATACCTACTATGATGTGAAAACAAATGATACCAATTTGACAAATAAGATACTAAGCATGTGATATCAAACACTATACGCTCCAAGATAGATGCCAATTATGAATTAAAAGCATAGATGGACTAGTAAACAAGGCAAAGACTCAAAAAATAAAAAAATACCATATATGTGTATACATAATGAATATCACTAACTCACACACACATATACATTGGTATAAACACCACACATGACACAAAATACATTAAGCTTTTCACACTTGTATGGCAAAAATGTGTCCAAATATATGTGGTAAACGGAAGTGTAGGGGTGTGAACTAGTAACAATTACATTTCGACCCAATCAATTAAAACATGTTCACGGAGTTCTCATTTGATTATAAAATTTTATCATATTTAGATAAGCCTCATGTGACAATATAAATTGAACTCAATGAACAAACATACACAATGCATATAAGCCTAGAATTTTGATGATTCTACAAACGAATAAAGTCATGACAAGAAAAGCTTAACTTGGATTCAAAGTCATTGTGCAAACCCGTTAATACATCCAACCAAACTCCTCATAATTTTTCTTTTCTTTTCTTTTGAACATATTAACTAAATAATTTTGGCCTTGGCAAATATTCTTTTTAATGCCTAAAATTCAATGGTGGCTTTTCACGAAAATAAATTTTATCTTTTGCAGCCTGATTCCATTGATAAACTACTACATCGGATAAACATATTTTTCTATTTTTAAATCTGGGAAACGGTTATTACATGCACAAATCCTCCATAGTCATAGCAAAATGTAGATGACTAAATTGATGGGAAAACATATCACTTAGCTCAAATATACATGTTATGATTAAATTTCAAGAGAGCTCGTGCATGTGTGCATTGAGGCATATAAAAATAGAATCCATTAAACAACGCAAAATCCAACTACTCCATGTAAGCATGGCAAAGAACATTTTAAGGGTTACAATCTTAACCAAAAGTTCTAGCCACATGGAATCGAAAAAGAAGGGATTCAAACACAAGTATATGCCACATAAAGTGTGTCAAACTAAAATACACACACACACAAAAAAAATCTTTTTGAGTTTTTGAAAATTTTAACCAAACAAACAAAATATTTACTTAAAAAACAAACAAAATCTTTTTGTATTTTTCATTTAATGCAAATTAAAATGAAAGAACTATAATACAAAAGATAAACAAAAGTCATGATTCTAACATGATACATGTGATAAAGCAATGACTTAAAAATGATAAACAAGCATACAATTATCATGATAATATAGCACGAAGCACAAAAGCTAAAGTATGCAAACAACTAACACATTCAACCTTTAGATTTAGCAAGGGAGGCCGCATGTGAAAGAAAATGAGAATAAAAAAAATCCTATTTTGTAAAGCTACCAAGTGGGATATCCTAACCCATACTAATGAAGAATGGTTATCTTGGGATTTAGGAATCTTGACTACCTCAGTTGCCTTACCTTTGGATTTCCTTGAAATTTTTTAAGGTGAAATTAAAATTTCCTAAGATGACCTTTTCGACCACAACGTGAAGAAGTAAAGACATGTTGAAAATTGGTATCTAAGGATTGACCTCTAGAAGATTTCTTATATGATTCTCTCAAAACATTGGTTTTGGCTTTATTAGTGGAATCGTTACAAGAATCGAAGCCTAAACCACAAGTGTATTTTTTTATTTGGACCGTCCTAAGATTTTATCTAATTTCTTCGAACGACTCTCCATATCAAATTTGGCTCTACTTGCGTCTCTCACTTTTTTTTCAAGCTCTACAATCCTAGACTCAAGCAAACCCTTTCTCTTTTCAAACTTAAGAAGATCCTTTTTCATTGATTCCATTAAAACTCTAAGGCTATCTCTCTCGCCTTCTACATATTCAAGCTTTGCATTAAGAGTTCTCTCACGTGTCCTAAGGTCTTCCACCAAGGCACTCTCATTAACAACCTTGGAACGCTCTCTATAACTAGCTTCTAACTTTAAATTAGCCCTCTTTAATTTAATAGATTCTTCATATAATTCTCTAAAAGCAAATTGAAGTTCACTCTCATCAACCTCTTCATCAGTTTCACTCTCTCTCTTTTCTTCACTCTCACAACCATAAAAAATAAGGGAATCATAAACTTTGGCCTCGAAAGTGTCATGTATTTTAGTGTTATCATTGGACAATCTCTCACTATCACTCACATGAATTTCCATGAACGCTGTAAAATTATGCTCAATGGGGGAATTGGGTCCCTCTTCCTTATCACTATCACTAAGGGTGGCATTGTACGAAATAGGTTTCTTACCGTCTCTCCTTAGTTTAGTGGGGCATTCAAAAGCCCTATGGCCATACCCTTCACAACCATAACACCTATTTTACTCGTCCTTATTAAGGTTTTCATTAATAGTTTTAGGGGTTTTTTCGGCTTTGTCATGCTTAGAATTTTCAAATTTCTTAAAAGCATATTTAAATTTATCTTTATCAAATTTACAAAAATTTTCAAAATTTCCTAGCAAACCTAGCCTTGTCCTCCGAGTCAGTATCACTCTCATCAACCACAACTTGTTTTTCCACCTTTAGAGCTTTCAAAGAAATGCCCTTATCTATTTTCTTTTCATTTTTGGAGGGAAACATATCTAGTTCATAGGTCTGCAAATCACCTACTAATTCCTCAAGTTTGGTAAAGTGCAAGGAGGGTAAAGAATTTAAAACTTTCACTTTAGGGATAAATCTCTCGGGTAGGGACCTTAAAATTTTCTTTACTACTCGGTCGTCGGGTATTTTCTCACCCAAATTAAAAGATGAATTTACTATATCGAAAATCTAGAAGAACATTTATCAAATGTTTCTTTTTAATTCATTTTGATGGTATCAAATTGAGTGCAGAGGTTTTGGAGTTTTGAAGCCTTAACGATACTAGTTCCCTCGTGAGTGAGTTGTAATATATCCAAAGCTTCTTTAGAAGTTTCACACGTCAAGACACGCCATAATTCATCCGGTGTGACCACGCTAAATAAGGCATTTAAACCCCAGGAATTAAAATTAGCAAGTTTGAATTCATTCTCCCTCCATCTATCTACAGGTTTGGGAACATGCTCATTATCTACCAAACATGTGAGTGGGGACCACCCGTTAACTACTGACAACCAAATCCAGTCATGGATAGACTTTAGTGCCGATCTCGTACACACTTTCCAATACGCATAGTTGGAACCATCGAAAACAGGAAATTTTGAAAATGGGGAAAATTCCATTTTAGACCAAAAAGAAGTTTAAAAAGACTTTAATGTAAGAAATTAGTGCTCCATTTCTGATACTAATCTAAAAAGTGCAAGGACCCCCAATTGTAAATATTCTTTTAAATTAAATATAATTTTCTTTTAAGTGCGGAATGAAAATGGTTCAACACAACACACACAAATGCCAAATTTTAATTTATTTTCAAATTAAAATTAAACTAAACACAAAGTGAATAAATTAAACAACAAATGATTTTTCACTCAAACCAAAATAATTCAACCCAAGTTCTAGAAATTTGCCTAAAAAATAATAAATTCAATTTTGCAAATTAGGCCAAATCAAATTATCAAATTAAATATATGACTGGATTAAGTTAAGATAAATTTCACCCAATTAATTTTAGCACTGAAATAGATACCTGTGATAATTAAAGCAAATTGTATGTTGAATTACCTAAGCATTCATCTACGTGTTTTGCAAGATAAAATAAACCAATCACACTACACGCCGATATACGAGGAAAACCCAAAACGGGAAAAACCTCGGACGGCCCTGGCCTAACAAATCTACTAATTACGTAATTACGAATTACAAGACAATAGACTTACACCAACAACTTGACTCCGTCCAAGACTTCACTCTCATTCTTGTAACCACCTCTTCCTAGTAGATAACCATGGGCTCCTCCACAATCTCGAACTCCTCTGATGGGACTCTTGGGCACCGTCACCCTCACGTGAAGCTTTTCTTTGGGTGAGAACACTGCAACATAAACTAAATGTCTTCTTCTCTGTGGGATGTAGAAGTAAACCCAAACTTATCCTTTTTATGGTAGAGATGAACCAATTGTGCCAAAAAACTCCAAGAAAATATTATATATATGAGGTACTTGGATAAACAAACTATGGGTGTAAACTCATGTGTTGAAAATATTTCTTTGAAATTCAACACATAAAAACATGGAACATTGGTTGGTGTATATTCTATAATATGTACTCTCAAGGACGGTACCAAAGTCTATTGAAAAATGTATCTCGAGTATATTTTAGACCGCCAAAAGGAAGTTGGACAAAAGAATGGGAAAACAGGATCAAACTGCCAAAACTGCTCCCGCCCCGAAGTCTCGTTCAAACAAGATTTTCATTCGAACGAAGTGTCGTTCGAACGACCATCGAACGATATTCAAGTGGCCAGAATGGGAAAACTCGTTGGCAAATCGTTCGAACAAAGTGTTAGAAAGTCCAATTTTACATTTTAACCCCAAAAATATTTTATCCGAAGTTCTACAATAACTTTCTGAAAATAAAATTTGTTTAAAATGTAATTAAACCCATAACAAAATTATTCCAAGTCTCATATATAAAAATGAATTAATACCTTTTGGAGACTATGGAATCAATTACCGTTGACGTAGAAACATGACACTTGAAACTAGACACTTTGATAATGTTCGCTTTTAAATACAGGCCGCTACGTCTTCAACTGAAACTTCAAACGTCATAGGATTGGAGGATACTCACTCAATACTATCCTATGACTCAAATGTTTTGTCCGGAATCGAGCCAACACTTCATTAAGACTCAATTGAAAATTTGTGTCCTTACAAATCTTAAACACATTTTATCAAATTCATCCTTGTTGGGCTTGAATGTTGAAGTCTTCTTGAAATTCGAATTCGTCTTTTGTAGATGTAGTCTTCTCAGTCCTTTGATGAATTGTAGCAACTTGTAACGGTATATGAAATAATTAATTATGAAGGCCAATGTCCTTACAATATATATAAGTAGCACACAAAGGCTCTAACCTCCGAGGACCTCTCTCGTGCCTCTATCAGGTCAACTCGTAGGAAGCTATTAGACCATCCATACATAGAGAAAATGGGAAATCATAACTCAATCAGACCACTATATGATCACATACAAAGATTCAGATGACGAATCAAGCTTCCTCTATCTCCCACTAGCGAGATGATTGACCAATTGAATGTAGGATTCGTATATTAACCCATACACAACATGCATTATCGTCTTGGGCGATAGTCCATGATCCCGCAAAATAATTCCATTAAAGTCCCTCCAATAGATTTTTCATAAATACACACCCACACATATTAGTCGTTACATCGATGGCATTATTCGATGACCCAAAAGATCAGTGACCAAGGTCATGAATGTAACCAGAGCTTTTCAACAAAGGTTAACATATATCCCGACCAGCGAACCAGTCACTTCATTAACGTAAAGTTTGTCTCGCTAAGGAGATAAACCAACTAATGTGTCCGCGTAAGAGACCACATATTTAAACCGCCTTAGTTTCAAAAGTCTCGATAAATGAACCAGAAGCTTCACTTACACGAAGTCTTTTGTTGCTTCAACGAGCATCCTATCAATAAGTCCCAAATGAAAACAAGAATTGCCCTATTTTTCATAATTTCAAAAAACAAAGAAGTTCCCTTGCTCAACCTAAGACAAGCAAATTTTAAAAACATAAGTCTTTTATATGGAAATAATATAACATCTTGTATTTAACAATATCAAAACGGATCACAAGGTTAAAAACATAAGATTTTTCAATTATGAACTTTAATTTAACAAAGGGTGTTGTAAGTCCGTTGGATAATATACTTTTATCCTAAGTTAAGGTTGGAAATCGGTTATGTCGAGTCGGGTTCGTTCCATGTGATAAACGAATCATGTAAAAATAGCTCCACATATACATTATTTGTTTATTAAATGCGTGAGAAAATTAAATCCATGCACGATTCATTTGCTTAGATAACATCCCACCTATTGTAACCATGGGTGATCAGTTCTTCATTAAAACAAACATGAATCTCATTTGGTTCATTCTTAGAATCACAGTCGTAAGCTTATTAATTACTAATCACCTATGTCAAATTAAGCTGATGTCAAATTTTATCTTTCATTATTATATCAACATGCAAAAATAAATCTATTTAACCAAACCGTCCACAACATGATAATCTGAAAAATCACTCAACAGATATATAAATAAACAAGATCGAATAAACCATCGGTTCCCTAACAAACAATCCAACTACAATCTGAAATAAATAACTGAATATGAAAATAGTTTGATAAATAATCTGGAAGCTAATGTACCGAAACGACACGTCAGTCCCATTAATACATGACACATAGTGAGTCGCCCTAAGTTCTAAGTTTTGGGGCACAAATCCATACCTCACTGGAATCGTTATGGTGGGATCGCCCTCTGTGCAAAAACGTCCGGATAGCAGGCAATGTAGGTATGTTCAAACACATATTCAATCATAGCCATAGGTATTCACACAACCTATATATGTATATAAATCAGTAGGTATACACACAACCCATCATATAAGTCCGTACGGAGTTCCTTGCATACTCATCGTACAAACATATACCATTTTGGCCTCTTATTATATTTTTTCGGGTATCGATCACTAGCCTAAGGGTTCGAGTTACCCATTCATAATATCAGTAGCAAATACACTCATATACTACTGGTCCAAATCCTAGATCCACTTCTCTCTGTGATTCATTCTCATTCCCTCGAATTCATTATTTTCTTAATTCCTATCTCATAGGTATTCACCTAAATTCTCTCGTTATGTCTAAGTCTCTACCCCACGTTAGGCATACTGTAATTCAATACAATCCTCATTCACAATTAAATGTGTCCCAAAAGTCTCCCTGTTAATTAATCACAAATTTCATGCTTTAAAGAGGAAAATTTTCCTATTCTGGGCAAACCGAATCGATTCGGCCAAAGGCCGAATCCATTCGCCCTTGGGCGGAATTGATTCAAAATGTAACAGGTCGTCTTCCTCGTTACGGTGTTTCCTTTTTTCACCATTTTTCTTTATGAAACTTTCATGCAAGACTCCCAAATTACCAATTAACATAAATCATCATCATTCATACGTATATGGATCGTTTTTAATGTTTTTAACACAATAAATCCTTAAGAAAACACCTAAGAACAAATCAAATCCAATATTTATCAAAAACCCTAGTTTTTAAGATCTTTGTCCCAAATCAAACATTTACCCAGATTTCTCCCATAATTATTGTCACATTTAAACTGATTTCGTGTCCTCTATATATGCGGATCCATTCTTCATGCAATCCTATTGCAATTCATGAGTTTTATTCACTTAAACCTCAAGAACGCAATTAACATCATGATATTAGAATCCCCACACTACATGGGTATAATAACTGAATAAAAAATATGTAAGACAAGTACTTGACTTTTGAAGTAGGTCTCATTTCCTGATTAGGATGGTAGAGCTATTCTTCCCTTTCTCCGATTACGGTTCCGGCAACGTTTGGGGTGAGAATCGGAGTGGACAGCCTTGGTTTTTCTCCTACTCTTCCCCTCCTATGCCCTCCTATCTCTCAACTTGGTGTTTACCCTAGACTTTAACCCAAAGGGGCAGATATAACAATTAGAATTTTGGATTCCCCTCTACCCAAATATCTCGAAACGTCCTCTCATGGTGACGGTTTAGTCTAAAATTTCTTCGGGACCCAAATACTATCCCCGGGTAAACTATTCTGACTATTTAGACCCTTTCAAAATCATTCGAGACCTAAAAATCATCATCCAAGTTACTCAAAAATAAAATCATGTCTCGACCTCATATAGTCCGCACATGACACTCGATTGAGATATACCACTGTCACGTCACTGTCACTCGCTATGACGTAAAATGCTAAATTACTATTCACTTAATAATTTTATTCGATAAACATTAATCGATTCTCATCTGATTAATAATTTAATCAACACATAATATTTTATTTCATTAAATTACCTCAAACGTGTAATTTAAAAAATTTACCGAATTAATTCTATTTTTTAAATGCTCAGAAATACGGGGTGTTACATACTTCCCGCCTTACAAAGGAATTTTTACCTTAAAATTGGCAAGTACCTGCGGTAAATAATGCTAGATATTGCTCTCGCATGTCATCCTCTCGCTCCCATGTCAACTGTAAGGACATAAATTTTTAATTGAGTCCATGTAATGTTTTGACTTAATTCCATGAACAAAACAGTGCTTGTAATATGTCATAGGGAGATTTTATTTTGTCATGATCCCACTTGTTCTATGACGTATTGAAGATGTTACGACAAAGCTTCAAAGAAATAATCATGACGAAGTTTAATTGGTGTAAGTTTATTCGTCTTCAAAGTTAATTGCATTCCGAGATCACTCAGGTATGAATGCGTATAATTAATAACGCTTGGAATTGTTTTTATACAAGATAAGGATGTATTTTTATGAATAAAAATGTTTTAAAATGTTTTAAAGTGTTTTAAATGGTTTACACTACATTTTATTCTGATGAGATCGTAATAGAGTTTGACTAATTTGGATCTCTTTTGTAAGAGACATTTTGAACTAAAAGTTAAAAAAGTCAAACTAACACGCCATCTCGTTCAAACGACAATCAGTCTCATTCAAATGAGATAGGTATGTCGCGCGAACGAGATGGCATTGTCATTACAACGACATGTTTTTCGAGGCGACACTTAATTGTTATTTAAAGCGTGTTTCCATCAGAGTTTCATGTGTGTGGATTATGGAAAAATAGTATACCATCCAGTACGTGTTTGCACATATATTTATAAGGTTTAAAAATCATAAACACATCCTTAGAGTTTGCAAAGATACGAATTATCGTTCTTATATGTTTACATGATCTTGCTGCACTAAGAAGTTTGTTCTATCATTGAACATCAAAGGGTTTTGCGGTGAATAAAAGAGAAGGACATCTTGTTCGACATCGTAGATAAATAAAAGCCAATCGATGGACACCGAGACATTCGTGGAGTCGAGTGTTATGGACAAGTATCGTGGATAAATGAATTTCTGCATAGGCTCTACTGAAGAACGGTAGAAGATCAGAAGGAGCGTCAAGACCCGTGGGGATCGAGTTATTGTGTAAGGCTAATCTGTCTTTGTAAAACCATTGCTCATAGTGATTGTCTCGCTTGTGCCGTCCGAGGTTTTTTCTCGTCTTGGGTTTTTCCTCGTACATTCGGCGTTGTGAGTATTCTTTACTTTACTTTCTTTAATCACTAGATGCATGTTTAGGATTAATCAGGATAAAATTGGTTTAAAGTAAGAATTGGGTTTCACAACTTGGTTTGGTGCATATTAAAAGTTGGATAATTTTGTGGTTGCTTTGATTTGAAACACACGCATAAAATGGATTTTTCAAATTGGTATCAGATCCAGAAAACATAATTTATTTGTTTTATCATCCCATGTGTTTTCAAAGATGAATTTTGGATTTAATGAACTTTCTCGAACTCCTATTTTTGATGGCACTAATTACACTTATTGGAAGATGATAATGAGAAGTGCATTAAAATCAATTGATGAGCGTGTGTGGTTAGAAATTGAGAAAGGATGGACACCCCTTGTCACTATTGTAGGTGAGGTCACTTGTTTAAAGCCCATTGAGTCAAGAACCGAAACTGAACATAGACTTTCATAATATAATTCTAAGGGTTTGCACGTTATTTATTCGCATGTCACACCGGAAGAATATAACTGAATTATGACTTGTGAAACATCAAAATAGGCTTGGGATATTTTGGCACTCACTCACGAGGGCACTAGCACGGTTAGGGTGTCAAAACTTCAAAATCTCACTACACAGTTTAAGACCATTAGGATGTTAGAAAGTGAGACTTTTGATGATTTTTATGGTATGTTGTCCAATATTGTCAACTCGTCGTTTAACCTAGGTGAGAAAATTCCAGACAACCGTGTTATTAAGAAAATCCTTAGGTCGTTGTCTAGTAGGTTTGATGCGAAAGTGACCATTTTAAACTCCTTGGATAAGTTAGAGTCGACGAAACTAGAAGAGATTGTAGGTGACTTACAAGCCTATGAAATCGACATGATGACCTTCAAGCAAGTGCCTAAGAAAGAAAAGGGTATTGCTTTAAAAACCCGGAAGGAGGAAATTAAAGTTTCAGATTCCGATTCCGATTTTGAGGATTTTTCTTTGTTGGCAAAGAAATTTAAAACATTTATTAAGTTTTAAAAGCAAACGAAAGATGCCAAGAAGTTTGAAAAATTCAGGAACAGCAAAGTAGATCCCACCTCTAAGGATAAGTTTGAGAAGCCTAAGAGATATGAGTCAGATCAGTGTTTTGGATGTGAGGGGTACGACCAAAGGTTAAGGAGTGTCCCACTAGACTTAAGAAAGAGGGCAAGCAACCCATTGTCTATAATTCCACCTTAAGTGATAGTGATTCGAAAGAGGGAGAGAGTTCTCCCATTGATCGTAACTTTGTTGTGTTTATGGCAAGTCATGTGAGCGACGATGATTCCCATGTGCATGACACTTCCGAGGAGGTTTTGAGTGTATCCAATGTTAGTGAGAGCGAAGAGAGAGATAATCTTCGTGGTTTGATGGAGTCCTTGAAAAAGGAGATTTTAGAGTTTGAGGAGTCTAGGCGTTCGCTCGAGTCTAGGATTCATGAGTTGGAGGAGAGATTGAGAGACTCGTCTAGAGACAAGTTTGATTTGGAGGCTAGGTCAAAGAAGTTAGATAAGATCCTAGGCACCATCCAAATTAAGGGAGATAGGGGATATAGGTTTTGATGAGAGAGTTGTTTTCCGTTCCTCCCACACGTGTGAGAAACACTAGGAAGGTTAGAAAAGGTCCACATATAGGTAATCATTCCCACCACCGCTACACTTGCATGTTTTGAGGTAGGAAAGGTCACCTTAGGAGTTATTGTTACGACCTTAGATAAGCTCCTAGGAAGTTTAGGAATAAAATTTCCCCCGTTCCCAAAACCCCCATGCGTCATTTTACACCTACTTGGGTTAGGAAATCGGATTTAGTGGCTTTAGGAATTAAACTTCATGATTCTCATTTGGGTGCACTTGATTCTACCCATGCTAAATCTAAAGGATGATAGTGTTGCCTTATTTGTCATATGTTAGTTTGCTTCACGATATATCCATTGCTAGTATTATGACATGTGTATCATTTTGTATTATATTTATCATTTGTTTGAGTCTTATTTGAAAAATACAAAAAGATTTTGTTTTTTAGAATTTTTTTTTGAAAATCCAAAAAGAGCTTGTTTTTTGAGAAAACTTTTGTAAAAACCAAAAAGATTTTTATTTTATTTTAGTCAAAATATGAAAAGCCAAAAAGATTTTCGATTTTTGTTTTTGAGTTTACATGTTTGATGTGGCATATTGGTGTGCTTGGACCCCCCCCATCGTTTCATATCCATGTGGCTAGGACATTTGGTCATTATTATCGATACTTAGAATGATTTAACCATTGTTTATGTGGGGTTATTTCGAAGTTGATATGAATTTTGATTCGACTTTGTATATATACCAACATTGCACACTTGCACGAGTTTGTATGAATGTTTGACTTCTCTTTCATATTTGAATTTTGTGAGGCGTTCTTATCTCAATCTCGTCATCTACGCGTAAGTATACTTAAGGAGTAATGTGAATGTAAGAACCGTTTATCGTGAGGATTTGAATTGGTAAAAATGATGAGTGATTCAAGGGAAAGGGATACGAGAGTTCAAAATTAACTCGTCGTGAAAGCCACCGTTTAAAAGAGCCCAAAAGAAATTGCAATATGCTATGGAAAGGGCCAAATTAGTTTAGTTCATTCCAAATAAAGTATGATATTATTGAGGGAGTTTGGATGGATTAAAAATTTAAACGGGTTTGCACAACTAATCCTAATGTTGAAAAATTGCAATTTGATGCTATTGTTTGTAGAATCGTCAAAATTATGGATTTGTGTGCATGTAGTATGTTTAGTTCATTAAGCTCACACTTTAATTGTCATATGGCTATGATAAAGTTTGATGATTTATCGCTATCAATTAGAGCTTATTGATCGTTTTGATGTGTTAGAATTGTGACTCATTTGTTGTAGTTTCACTCCCATTCATTCCGTATCCATGTTTTAGCACATTGGTACTATGTTTGCATGTAACTCGCATTGTTAGTTTTTATGAGTTTTTATGTTTTGCGTTAAAAGCCTATTGTTTTAATATCATTTTTCTGCTGTCAGGGCCTTTCACTTATTTTGTTTTGGAATTTTTTTCACTGGATAAAAATACAGCATATCTCTGGGAAAATGTGAAAATTTGGCAGGTTGCAAGAAGTCGCTCAAACGACATCTCCATGTCACGCAAATGACATATGTCCTTCGTTCGAGCGACGTCCTCATCTTGTTTGAGTGACTTCCCTAGCTCGTTCGAATGACAGGCTGAATTTTGTCTTCTGATTGGTTTGCAGTCCACTGGTTTATTTTGGTGATTCTGACTGGTTTATGTGTTGGTTTTCTTGGTTCAAATTTAGTATTTTTCCATATAGTTTGTTTATCACACCTGATTAGATTGATATATTCTTTATGTGATTCATTGGTTTACTAGCTACTGGTTTGTCTTCTATTGATCATATTAGCTGGTTGTTTCATGATTTCCTAGCGATTTCACATGATTCAAATTGGTTTATATTCTCATGCTAGATACTTTCATTGGTTTGTCTTTTCACCAGATTGTCTATTCGAGACAAAAAGGGGGAGAGATGTATGTGATGTAGGGAGATATTTGAGCATGTTTTGGTGTACATATGTTACATATTGGTATCTCATATTGGTAGTACACATTGGTATCTGTTTGCTGCTCAAATTGTTGTTTAACAAATGATTTTTCAGAGATTATTCATATTGGTATCCATTATTGTTTGGTATCATTTGGATATATATATATATATATTGGTTTCATTGGTTCCTCCATACTTCACTGGGTATTTATTTGTCTGTTTCATGTGTGTAGATATGCTTCAGCGATTAAAGATTTCAAGTCTACATCACATTCAGATAGTTCATGCATGCCGGTGCTACATATACTAGTCCGTGTCCTGTATTTTTGATTTTGGGTTTATGGGATGGGATTTAGGCATCATACGGCTTGACGGCCCGGCTTAGGCATTTCACTAGTTTAGTTTTGTCCGGAAATAGTCAAAGGGGGAGATTTGTAAGGACATAAATTTCCAATTGAGTCCATGTATTGTTTTGACTTAATTCCGTGAGCAAACCCGTGTTTGTAATATCTCATATGGAGATTTTTTTTGTCACGATCCCACTTAGTCTATGACGCATTGAAGAAATTGAAGACGTTGCACCAAAGCTTCAAAGAAATAATCATTTCGAAGTTTAATTGGTGCAAGTTTATTCATCTTCAAAGTTAATTGCATTCCGAGATCAATCAGGTATGAATGCGTATAATTAATGGTGCTCGGAATTGTTTTTATAAAAGATAATGATGTATTTTTAGGAAGAGATTTGTTTTAAATTGTTTTAAATGGTTTACACTACGTTTTATTCTGATGAGCTCGAAATAGAGTTTGACTAATTTGGATCTTTTTTGTTGGAGATGCTTTGAACTAAAAGTAAAAAAAGTCAAACTGACACGCCAGCTCGTTCAAATGACAACCATTTTCGTTCAAACGAGATAGGTATATCGTACGATCGACGTGGCATTATCGTTCGAATGACACGTTTCGAGACGGCGCTTAATTGTTATTTAAAGTGTGTTTTCATAAGAGTTTCGTGGGTGTGCATTATGGAAAAACAGTATATAATCCAGTACGTGTTTGCACATGTTTTTGTAAGGTTTAAAAAAGATAAACACATCCTTAGAGTTTGCAAAGATCCTAGTTATCATTCTTATATGTTTACGTGATCTTGATGCACCAAGAAGTTTGTTCTATCATGGAACATCAAAGGGTTTTGTGGTGAAGAAAATAGAAGGACTTCTTGTTCGACATCGTAGATGAATCAAAGCCAATCGGTGGACACCGAGACATTTGTGGAGTCGAGTGTTGTGGACAGGTATCGTGGATAAAGGAATTTCTGCGTGGTCACTACTGAAGAATGGTAGAAGATTAGAAGGAGCGTCAAGACCCGTGGGGATCGAGTCATTGTGTAAGGCTAATCTGTCTTTATAAAACCATTATTCATAGTGATTGTCTGGATTGGGCGGCCCGAGTTTTTTTCCCATCTTGGGTTTTTCCTTGTACATCTGGCGTTGTGAGTATTCTTCACTTTACTTTACTTATTTTAATCACTAGATGCATGTTTAGGATTAATCAAGATAAAATTGGTTTAAAGTAAGAATTGGGTTTTCACAACTTGGTTTGGTGCATATTAAAAGTTGGATAATTTTATGGTAAAAATTTGTTTGATTTGAAACACAAGCATAAAGGGGCTTTTTCATCAACTCATGAACATTGTGGTCCCCCCACTGAACTCTAGCTAGGGGCACCACTTTAGACTATAATTTATGCTCACTATGATCAAGTATCGCCACCGATCTCTCCTGATAAGAGATGTCTGACTGAAAGTCAATCTCCTCCAATGGAACATGCCAGAGGACACATTCACTCCTATGGTACTTCTTTAGCAATCACACATGGAACACATCCTGGATCCGCTGTAGGTTCTCCTGTAGTCCCAGCCTATAAGCTACTGGTCCCACCCTCTCGATAATAAAAAACAGTCCCACATATATCGATGCTATAGAGGGGGCTTGAATGTAATTTCGAAGATTAGAAATAATTCCACATTAGCAACAGTGTTTTGGGGATTAAGGCACCGTAGCAGCTCAGCGTGGAAGCTTAAGTGAGGCAGCTTAGCGTGACAACTTGTACTTTAGCTTGTTGTGTTAGTCATATTGTATCTTTGTTTATATTGATTGAAAGCTATAACTATTGTAATGATGTAACGAGAATAATAATGAGTTTTAGTGTGAGATCAAACGATACTGGCAAGAGACTAGGCTTGGCAGGGCCTAGGAGAGCTTTTATGCTCTATCGAATGACCTCGCAGTGGGAACTTTAGAGGGACATGGTTTGGAGGATTGAGAAGTGAGGCATTGTTGGGTCTTGTCCTGACCATCTTTGATACACCTGGTAAAACAACGAAGGACCCTAACCGTGAAACCTCGGGCGCAGCAGCTTGGTGTTCCATCGGGCGTTGAGCTGTGAACCAAATAACACTCTACTTAATGTCACATCTACTGTAGGTGATGTCACTAGCCATCTAAACAATGTCAGACCTGAACTTGAGTAATCCACCTTGGTATTTAGGGCAGTCAGGCAGTTGGTGAGCCACCTCAGTGACAACAACCCCCTAATACACAGTGGTTAGGCAAAATGCATGTCTTGGAATTTAATGTTTATGACATGGAGACAACTAGTGCATCAGGCATTTAATGTTGTGACATAAAGTATGAGGGATATCTTTCATAGTCTTAAATGACTGAGTTGCCTCGGGGATGATGTGGGGGGCTATTTAAGGACCCCAACCACCCCTGAGGAGAGGGGAACCTTCTTGGGGATTCAAGAGTTATTTCTAGAGAGAATACAGATCAGAGAGAGTTATTGCAAACCACAGGGTTTACTCATTCACCATTGTTATTTATTTCGAAGATTTTAATACTTGATAGAGATTCTTGAGGGTGTTTGGTGTATTTCTACCTGCCTACCAAGGTGTATCTAGGGTGCTTACTTCTCCCTCCCTCTAGCCAAGTTACTTCTAAGTTCCCCTACCACTTTCGTGAGTTTAAACTAAGTTTATCTTCATTAAGTTTGTGTTTGCATGCCTTATCATTAATCCAAAGATTTGGCCAATTACATTATCATTACCATACTCAAACAGGGGTTACACCTCCATCTATAATCTAAGTACCCTCTTACATTTGGCGACTCTACTGGGAGGCAATCTTCTAAAGTAAGGAGTATGGCGCAAGATAATGCTAATCGAAGGCTCAACATCAATGACATCCAACATAATGAAGAACAAGCCGGGAGAGAACTGGAGGCCCTAAGGGATGGGGCTCCTCGAGTAGAGGTACCTCCGGTTCCGGTGATGTTAGGCGTTTTGGGGGTGACACAAGCTCCCACGAGTGTGGGGTTGGGACCTATTCATGTCGCGCTCCTCATGAGCAAGTTTTATGAGTTTTTGAAAACTCCATTAGCTTCAACCATGCTGGGAGGATTGGAGGCCTATCTCTTCGTAACACCAGGGATAGCTCCAACGGCCCCACCAGGTGCAGGTGTAGCGGGAATAGTCCCGGTGAGCGTACACTCTAATGTGAATCTAGCATGGGGAACATCAGGAGCATCGGCGGCCCCAATCGTGGTGCCTGCTCCAACTGCAACGGGCACCCTGCCCGTGGTACCATTGGCTGTCACCCCGATAGCATCACCCCTGGAGGAAATGAGAAGGGAGATGGAAAAGGAGATGCTAAAGTTTATGCAGGCTTCCCCGCAATTTGCTGGCGAGGTAGCTTTGGTTTTAATGACTTTCAAACACCGTATCCACATGAGTATAATGACAAACCCTATCCGAAGGACTATATTCCTCCTATTTTTGAAAAATACACGGTAAAGGGTGGGAACCCGAAGGAGCATATTAAGCGCTTTGTTGAACATCTGGGGGCGCATTGTAATAATAAAAGGCTTAGGATGAGGGAGTTTTCTAAATCCTTGACTGATAAGGCATATACCTAGTATTCCCATTTTGCTCCCAACAGTGTTTCTACATGGGAAGAGATGCACGTGTTGTTCGTCCAAAAGTTCTTTCTGGCAGATCATGAGTTTACTTTGACCCAAATGGGTAGGGAGAAGCAAAGACCTGGCGAAGAGGTGGTGGCCTATGTTCGAAGGTTCAGGGAAAGATCCCTCGACGTGAGGGAGGAGGCTAAAGAATCCAAACTATTGCAGATCTGCACTGAGGGGATGCTTCCTGCGTACATATGCCATGTTATCAATGAGACACGCGAGGGGGCTTTTGCGGCATTCTTAAAGGCGGTGAGGAATATCTCCTTGGTGGTGCGGCCCAATCCGATGGTGGTACCCATTATGTTTAGGTAGTCGATGTAACCCGCGGGGGGGAAGTCTCAGACCCCACGAGTCGGGTACACCGAGGAGGGAGATTGGGGTAAAGCACTGAAGAAGGACAATAAGAGGAAGTTCGGAAGAGATAGGGAAGACCCACCACCATTGCCTTGTACACTGGAAGAAGCTGCCAGCTGTTACAATGTGATGGTCCAAGGGGGAACGGTCTATGAGCCAAAAGATATGCCCGTTGAGGAGCCCGACGTGGCAACAAAGGCGGATCCAAAGTATTGCCAGGTTCATCGAAGGGTCAAGCATCCAACAGAGAGTTGCTTCACACTGAGAAGAATTATTGACAAATACGTGAAGTCATACGGAGCCACTCTCGTGGTGGCCTATGATGAAGAAGTAGAGAGAGGAGATAGAGAGGAGTACGAGGAAACTTTGGAGATTTGTACCAAGGGAATGGCTAATGTCGTGTTGTCTTATGATGAAGCAAGTGCCAAGGATGTGGAGGATGTATACATCGTTGAAGGTGAAGAAGCAAATCCGGGCCTAGAGTACTGTGCAGTCTCAAAATCCCCAAAGTTCCCTTGGTTCTTCGAACAAGTGGGGATTCCAAAGGAGAGTAGGTTGGAGATAACCCAAGAAATACTTGATATTGCGAGGAAAGATGCAGTCCCTTCGCTGAAATGGAAGGGACCCATGGCCAGGTTGGTAAGGAGGTTCTTGTCAGAGGTGACCTTCAGCGATGCCGATAGGGCTGTGATATTCCCTCATAACAGGCCATTGTACGTGATTGCCAGTGTCAACGGAGTTAGCTTTGCAATGACTCGCATGAATGGAAGAGCTTCCATCAATATCATGCCAATTAAGAACTTTTATACAACCAATATTCTAGGAGAAAGGTTGGTCCCCATGCCTTTGATAATTTCGGGGTATGATAACCAATCTTCCAAATCCATTGGGTATGTTAATGTGGGGATTGTGATGGGAAATTTGAGTTCCCATATAAAGTTCCACGTGATAGAGAGAACAACTTCCTATCATCTGCTAATAGGAAGGGTGTGGATGCACAACTAAGGGCTAGTTTGTACTAAGGCGAACGTCAAGGGGACAGAGGTGACCGTTAGGGCTATAAAGAGGCCCTCCGCTATCGAGGAAGATCACTTGGTGGATGCAGCGTTTTATACTGAGTTGGAAGAGGATGTCTAGGTCCTAACGAAAAGGATGGAGGGAGCATGGGTTACCTCGATCAGAGAAAGGATGGGGCCCTTGAACGAGCAGAGTATAGAAGTCGCGAGCAACTCAAGGGTAATGATCGAAGAAGCTCACCAGGTGGTTCCTCGACCCCAATATATCTTAAAGCAGTTCAAAGGCAGGAGAAGTCCTAGGGTGTATCCGATGGAACTTGAGGTCCAACAACAAAGTGTGCTGAGTCGGTTCCCAGGAAAAAGAGTGGCCAAGGCATCTAGGGAGAAGGAAAGGAAAACAGTCACCACTACCGGAAGACAGTGCAAGAAGGTCATTACCGAGGAAGAAAAGGTGGTGTATCGATTAAAATGGTGTGAACGGGCGGCACAGGAAGCTGACAATGAGGTTGACCCGATATATGAGTGCTTTCTCGTAGATCAAATGGGACAATGTATGGCGATAGGCAATTCCAGTATACAAGAATTTGTGGAGGAAGTCACCAAGGAACCAGATTACATTGTAAATCGACCGAAGCCGCAGGCACAAGAGATGGAGAAGTTAAACCTGACAAAATAAGGGGAAGACCCAAGGTCCATTTTCATCTCGAAGGATCTCAATAAAAAGAAATGAGAGTCCTTGGTCGAGTTGATTCGAGAATTTTTAGACGTCTTCGCGCGGAAGTACATAGAGATGGAGGGGCTATATGAGGAAGTAAGCGTCACAAGTTGAACGTGATGCCTTCGGCCATTCCAGTAAAACAAGCAACGAGAAAGTACAAGCCTAAGATGGATTTGAAGATCAAAGAAGAAGTTTAACGCCTACTGACGGCAAGGTTCATTACACCGATACAACACCCACTCTGGTTATCCAGTATTGTCCCAGTGGGGAAGAAAAATAGGAACCAGATAAGGATCTGCATGGACTTCAGAGATTTGAATAGAGTCTTCCCCAAAGATGAGTTTCCCCTACCCTCCATCGATAGCCTGATAGATGCAACGGCAGGTCAAGAGATGTATAGCTTCATGGATGGGTATGTAGGGTATAACCAGATCAAGATGAACCTTTCGGATGCAGAAAAGACAACATTCAGAACCCCATTGGGTAACTTCATGTACAGGGTGATGCCGTTTGGACTCAAGAACGCTGGGGCGACTTACCAGAGAACAATAATGGCCATTTTCCATGACTTCTTTCATAAATTTATGGAATTCTATGTTGATGATTTGGTCATTAAGTCAAGGAAGGAGGAGTCCCATTTGAGCGATTTGAGGAAAGTGTTTTCCCATTGTAGGAAGTTTAAACTAAAGATGAATCCACTGAAGTGCATTTTTGGGGTGACAAGCGGGAAATTCCTAGGCTTTGTGGTTGATCGATAAGGAGTGCAGATGGACCAGGACAAACAACGGGTGATATTGGAAATGCCATGTTCGAGAACGACGAAAGAGCTGAAGAGTTTCCTTAGTAAAGTCTCCTACCTTAGGAGATTTATGCCTGGATTAGCTGAAATAACACATCCATTGATGCAGCTGCTGTGAAGGAACACGAAGTTCAAATGGGAGGTAATTCATCAGGAGTCTCGTGACGGACTGAAGAAGCTTCTCATTTCACACAGAGCATGGTTCCACCAAAGGCAGGAATACCATTGCAATTGTATCTCACATCCACCACGAGGTTCGTGGGAGATTTGTTGGCACAAGAGATCGATGGGAAAGAACGACCAGTTTATTACCTCAGCAGGATCATCCATGGGCCAGAAGTCAGATATAGTAGCTTAGAAAGGCATTATTTAGCCTTAGTATTTGTAGCGCAAAAACTTAGACATTATATGATGTCTTTTACAATTCATATTATAACGAGATGTGATCCTATTAAGTATTTGCTTGCAAGAACTATATTGATCGGCAGGGCAACTAGATGGTTCCTTACTTAAAGTGTGTGGTTCCTCGCGCAATTAGAAACCAGGCGCATGCTGATCTATTGGCTATTTTACCTTCAGGAGCATTTAAGCCTCCCAAAGAAAGAATTCCAAAAGACAACTTGCAGGCCAATCACCTAGATGCAACGGATGAAGAATGGACAATGCAGTTTGATGGGTCATCAGTAGAAAAGAAAGGAGGAGAAGGGTTTATTCTTTCGAAAGGAATGGAGGAGATTTGCCTTTTTTAAAAGTTAGATTTCCCTTGCTCTAACAATGAGGCAGAATATGAAGCATTGGTGTTGGGATTGCTAGAGGCTCTTCGAAGAGGGATCCATTCACTTTGCATCAATGGGGATTCAAACTTGGTGGTTCAATAAGTGGATGGAGAATACACGTTGAAACACATGATCCTGTCACCATACAAAACGATCATTCAGAGGCTTCTTGGCCAGTTCCATCGGACCAAGATTAAGAGGCAGCCCAGAATGATGAATCGTCACCCAGACGCTTATGCCACTATTACCCAGAAGATGATCATGAGGAGCAATACAACTACTGTCGTGATTCAACGAAGAGCATCTCCTTCAATGGTACAGACAATTTAACCGGTGGAAGAGGACACAGACTGGAGGGGAGAGATTAAGAGGCAACTGGAGTCTGGTGAAGGAACGATGGGGCTTAGAGAATTGGCCCAGTACTTTACAAACCAGGGAAAGCTTTTCTTCAGAAACGCATGAGGATGGATGTCAAGATGTATCAACCCAAAAGAAGTAGGGCGAAGGCTAAAGAAAATGCACGAACGGCACTGCGAAACGACTGAGATCCCTCTTTATAGAAGAATTCAAAGGGAGGGATATTTTTGGCCTAGCATAAAGCAGGATGCATCAGAGTTATAACGTAAGTGCGATAAATGCCAATTATTTTTTGAAGCAGCAGAATGTCACTTCATGGAGACTCAACTTGACTGGAGACAGCCCTATATTGACTTTATTAAAGATGGAGTTGTACCAATGGAGAAAATTGACGCGATGGGGCTCCGACGAAGAGCCCCGAGATTCTACGTATAGGAGGGACATCTTTATCGAAGAGGATACTTCAACAGGCCATTGCATTGCATCACGAAGAAAGAGGCAATCGAGGTTCTTAAACAGGCGCACGATCCAGCTCATATAGGAGGGGCCAAGTTGTATGACTAGTTGATGACTTTGGGGTACTATTAGCCAATGATGGAGAAAGATTCTGCTGAGTTCGTTCGAAAGTGCAAAGCTTGCCCGCTTTATGGAAATATGATCCATGCCCCGTCAGTGGACTTACACTCCCTAGCAACGACTTATCCTTTTCACACTTGGGCATTCGATCTGGTAGGGGCAATACACCCTTCTTCGAGGGGGAGGATAGGCCAACGCGATACCACTGATAAGGGCAACAATAGGAGTAGTGAACAACTTCATCAGGGAATACATCATTTGCCATTTTGGGATCCCAAAGGTTATCCTTTCAGACAATGGAACCCCTTTTGTAATTTCAGAGGTAACGATGCTCATGGATAAATACTCCATTGTTCACCAGACTTCGACGGTGGCATACCCAAAGGGGAACGGTCAAACTGAAGCAACTAACAAGACTTTGGTCAATATCTTTGCTAAACCGATGGAGGATTTCCCAGGATCGTGGGATGATAAGATACCAGCCATTTTATGGGCCTATCGGATGACTGAGAGGAAGCCTACAAGGTATACACTGTTCTCTCTTATTTACGAGGCTGAGGCAATTCTCCTGATAGAGTTGGAAGTTCCCGCTGCTCGATATGCTTTGCGAAGAAGCATGCTCCCTTAGAATAGACACGTGCAGTTGGAAGCATTGGACGAACACAGGGATAATGCGATGCAACACTTTCAAATGTATACGAGGCAGCTCTCCAGGGCTTATGATAACTTGGTGAGACCAAGGAAATTCGTGGAGGGAGATCTCGTATTAAAGGTAGCAACTAAACATATTAGGGGGCTTCCTCTACCTAAGTTTACAGTGAATTGGGAGGGACCTTTCATCGTAAAGGAGGCTCATGACTGAGGTTATTGGTTAATTTCTAAGATAGAAGAAGACATGTTATTTAAGATTAACAACAAATGGTTGAAGGTCTATCACGTGTAAGCAATTACGTTTGGGGTCACCGATGTATCTAACTGTTATGAATATACAAGTTCACTTTGTTTATCCAAATGCTCTTTATTTTAATTCTAGAGATGAAGGAACTACAGAACTTCATATTTCATAATCTATGTAAACAGCCGTAACACAAAGAAATGGCACGGGAATAAGTACCTTTTTCCATTCATAAACTTTAGGGCATTACAAAATTGGGAACTATCGCCCAAGAATTATATGAAAAGAAAGGAAAAAATACATATACAAAAACTCATTGACCTAGGAGGAACCACAAATTTAGGGAGGAGAAAAAATCTCCAGGAAGGACCGAAGAAGCTTCTAAGCAAGACCGTTGGGCATTAATGGAAACTTTCGACCTAGTTTGTGCTTACGTACGTTCGATAAGAAGTTTTTCTCGTTTTAGCTTTGCCAAATGCAGAGCTTCTTCGAGGTCCTACCCCTCCTTGTCAATGGCTATGAGGAGAGGTGCTAGCTCGGCCAGCTTGTCTTCCTCGGCCCTCTGATTCTCCTGATGTTTTCGTAAGAGCTCCCTCTGGCTGTCCAATCGTTGTCTCTTCAAAGTCTTTAAATGTGTGATGATCCAGTCAAAATGGAACCCGTCATGACCCAACTCCCTCAGATAGCCCAAGAACTGGTTGAGGAGAGGTCTGGTTAAATTCGTAGTTGGAGTGTTGGCAATATCAACAATAATGATGGCCATGCCTTGGAGCCTATGGATCATAATTGGGATGTTTGAATACGGGCAGTCCACCGTGAATGTCTCAGGATGATAGCTCATAAGTTGTTCGATGACCAAACGATAATTGGTAGGCATTTTGGGAGAACATTGGAGTACCATCAGGCAGAAAGTGGGAGGAGCCAAGTTGGGCAGAGGAAGCTCGCACCCAGATTCGCTCTCCACAGTAGCACCTGTCGTGGAACCTTGATAATTATGGCTCGATTCTTCGGAGGAGATAGGTTCACAATGTGGCGAGATAATAGGCAAAGGAACTGGTGGAGAATCCTCCAGAGTAACCTGAAAACAGGTAGGCGAAATAAGGAGTTTGTGGAAAAAAATCTTAACAAGTGTTTGCGTTGTTAAGTCACCGTTATAAATCTTAACAAGTGTTTACGTTGTTAAGTCACCGTTATAGGTAGAGTTTGTGGAAAATTCTTAACAAGCGTTTTCGTTGTTAAGTCACTGATATAGGTGGAGTTTATGAAAAAATCTTAACAAGTGTTTGCGTTGTTAAGTCATCGTTATAGGTGGAGTTTACGAAAAATATTAACAAGTGTTTTCATTGTTAAGTCACCAATATAGGTGGAGTTCGTGGAAAAAGCTTAACAAGTGTTTTCATTGTTAAGTTACCGTTATAGGTGGAGTTTATAAAAAAAAATCTAAAACAAGCGTTTTCGTCATTAAGTCACCGATATAGGTGGATTTTATGAAAAAAATCTTAACAAGTGTTTTCATTATTAAGTCATTGTTATAGGTGGAGTTTATGAAAAAAAGCTTAAACAAGCGTTTTCGTTGTTAAGTCGCCGATATAGGTGGATGTAGATGCAATTATTATGCAACCCAAATAAATATGAGAGAAAGATTATCAAGAAAAGAACAAGGAATACAAGATGCCAATCACACAATAAAAGATGTACATGGTTCAGCCAAGATGTGCCTACGTCCACGGTGGTGCAGTCGATATTATTTCTATATACTCCGGAGAGTGATTACAGAGAATACAACTTGTCCTTTTGCCCCAGACCTAGGGTTTAATATATACATGTACATGTAAATAAGTGGAGGTGATGGGTTCCTCCATGTTTTCCATTTCCCCTATAACTTCCCTTTATGGGATCGTGGAGGGGAGACCAGATCAATTATGAAAGATGAGGGGGCCTGGACTTTGGGCCGCCAGGGCTGGGCTACTCGCCCAGGCCCATAGTTCTAAATTTCGGGTACCCACAATTGCCCCTAAATTTGTTGGGCCATGTTTATGAGTCCAATGGATTTAAATGATCAGCCATTATGGCTAATTTGCGATTCTTCGAAAACTGTGAAGTTGCTTTGGAGGCACCCGCTTCACTATTTCTGCGCTATGATTAGAATTGAAGTCTTGTTGGGATAGCCACTTTTTCTTTCGCCGCTTCAGCCTTTCTAGTACTCTTCCTTCTTCTGAGAACTCTAGCGCCTCGTACTTTCTTCTCTTAATCCCCATTCCCATTGCTTCTTAGTCGTCTTGAGATCGTGCTTCTTCATCACTTGAACCGATCTTCTATTTTGTAAGTTTCTCGTTCCCTTTCTTTGCACTTTCTCTTTGGTTTGTAGATTTTCTTGAGTTTTTCAATGGCGAAGATTGAAAATAGGTCAATTTATGAATTCAGGAAGTTCTACAACATTCCTGAGTGGGTAGATATTGAATGTTATGCCTCCCCGCCTAGGAACATTAGGGATATAGAGGATGCCCACTGGATCCATGTTTTGTTGCTTTCCCAGGGGGGACTTACTTTTCCCCCTAATGATCTATTTTTGCATTTCTTTGGTTATTTCGATATTGTTCCCGCACGGTGCTCGCCCAATGTGTGGAAGATAGTAAATGGCGTCCACAGAATAAACCAGTTGTATGGTACTAGGTTAGGACTTGTCGAGATCTGTTTCTGTTATTCCTTTTCTCGAACTAGTTCAGGTGTCTTATACCTCAAAGCTAGGAGTCTTGATAGGGTATTGGTAGTAAACCTACCTGATTCCCATAAGGACTACTGGAAAGAGGGTTTCCTCGTTAGGAACTGGCAGTTCCCTCCCCAGTTTGAAGGGTCGAGGTCTGAGAGGTTCTCTGTTCCTTTCTACGGAGAGGAATATATAGGTAGACATTGTACTGTTGTTTCAACTTTTGCTGATTTGTGACTTTTCTAACCCCTCTTTGCTTTTTCTTCCACAGCGAGGATAAAGAATTTGGAGCCTGCACTCAGCGAGGTTCGTATCTCGGAGTTTATGAAAGCTTGGAATATCAGGGAGCCTCTAGGTGACGGTGAGCATCCCAGGTCTGCTGCCTTTTTGCTCGAGTATAAGAACGTAAGCTCCAGCTTCATAGCACAGCCTGTGGATAGTTTTCCAGAGTTTGATTCTTTTGGAGAGACAACTGCTGAGCCTATCCAATTGGACGAAGAGGAGAGAAGCTCTGAGAGTGAGCCTGCAGGAGCTGCGAGTAATTTGGGTGAAGGGAGCGCTGACAGTAGCAGTTCTTCTGACTGTGAAGAGGATTTTGAAGCTCGAGGATCGTCGAGCACTTCCAGCAGTTCAGGTGAAGAGATGCCTCCAAGGAAGAACCTGATTAGAGACGATGATGATGAGGACCACGTGCTCCTCTCACAAAGGTCAAAGAAATAAAAGTCCACTTCAGGTGCCGTGGCTACTGGTTCTCGGTCTTCTACTCAGGAGTTAGACAGGAAGAGTAGGTGAGAGAAAGGGAGAGGAAGAAGGAGGAGGAAAGAAAGAAGGTGGAGGAAAAGAAGAGGATGGAGGAGAGGAAGAGGATGGAGAAGGAGAAAGAGGAAGAGAGGAGAAAGATGGAGTCGAGGACGAAGGTTTGGCAAGCCTTGGTCCTGGTGTCTGCTTTGCCCGAGGGGGCCTTAGTTGCCATTTCTCCTCAGCTGGCACCTGCGCTCCTCGAGAGGGCAGTTCTTCCTAAAGATCGCCAGAGGGCACTGGGGTCTGATCAATTGGCTCTGTAAGCTAGCCAGAGGCTATCCTTGGTAAGATCCTCTCCATTTTTCAATTCCTTAACAAGTTTTATTTGTTTCACCGTCTTGATCTCTTCTTTATTCTTGGCAGTTTGTGACTGACTTCGCCGTGCTCTACCGTTCTCGCGACGAGTTGGTGAGAAGGAATGGCGAGCTGGAGCAGCAGAAGTCTGCTCTGGAAGTCAGGGGTTCTCAGTTGGAGGCTGATTTGAAGGCTGTTGATGCCGCCCGAGCTTCCTCTGATCTGGCCCTCATCAATTCCAATCGAGAGAGGGATGCGGCGGTTAAGGAACTGAGCGAGCTGAGGCAGGCCTATGACCTAGTCTTCTCGAGCAAGATGGGTGTCGTGGAGGAGAACAAGGCTCTGACCGAGCAACTAAAGGAGAAAGAGTCCCAGGTAGCCACCATCAAGGAGGATTCATAGAACTCCGGGTGGACTGTTGCGTATGAAGACGCCGAAGTTCAGATAGGCTACATCAGCCATTTGAACTTCAAGAAGGGCTGAAACAAGGCCCTCTTAGCTGCCGGTGTTAATTCTGAATCTCCTCTATTCGACGAGCATAACCCGGGTCCGAGGCCAACTGTGGACGAAGAAGCCCCTGCCCCAGCCATCGAGGGTGTTGATCTTGCCTCTCAGACAATTCCTGTCGATGCTGGTCCTGCCCAGGCGAATGAGGGCATCCCTGTAGAGGGGGATGCCTCTACTGCTGTTGACAAGGGGAAGCAGCCAGCCACCTCTGGGCAGCCTGAGGTTGCTAGTTAATCTTTTTTCTTTAGGATTATTTTCTTGTACCTCTGCTTGTAATTTTTTCAATTTCTGCTCGATGTACTTGACTTTTATTAATGAAATAAAAAGGCTTCTTTTTCTAGTGCATTGGTTGATTTTTCTTTCCATTGCCCTTTTATGTCTTGTAGTTGACTGATGTAGAAGAGTATATTCCTGCCACATCTCAATTGGGCAGGACTCTTGGTCCCAATGCCAGTCCTCAGGTTCGTCAGGCCTTTGTTAGGCTTTGCAAATCTATCAGGTCAAGGAATCAAAAGTATAAGAAGTAGTCCGAGCTAGTGGCTAAGCTGAAGGACAGGCTCCAGGAGATGGAAGGCATTGGTGCCTCTGTACAAGAGGAAGTCAATGTACTGAGAGCAAGGTTACTAGAGGCCACCGAGATAAACCAAGTTGGGGAGTTCCTGCAGCGGGAGAATGAAAACCTGAGGAGGGAAGTCTTGCAACTTAGAGAGCATGCGCCGAGTACTGTTTCAGCGGTTTTCCAAGGCTCCTCGTCTTCTCGAGCTGGACATACTCGTCCTCCCCTCCCGCGAGCTGGTAGGAGCACCAGGGGAAGGAACAGGGAAGCAGAAGAACAGCGTGATAAGGAGATGGAAGAGCTCCGTGATGATGTCCGGCGAGCATATGTGATTGCTGTTGGGCTTCAAAGGGACGTTACCCTATTGCGTCATTTATTCAAGAAGGGTCCTCGACAAGCGTGGGCTGACGGTTATGACAAAGGCTGGCTAGATGCTCCCACAAGACTATCCGAGTTCGAGGAACTTTCCTTCATCAGAGGGTGGTTGAGTGCCTTGAAAGAGCTTTAAGTCCCGAGGAACTCGGTGTTATGGTATCGTCACGAGATGTCCTCCTCTACTCTGATGCCCAACCCATTCAGGAGAGATAATTGATGGATCCCCATTGATGCTATTCCTCGGCAACTATTAGAGTTGGACGCAGATGAGGTTGTGGAAGATCTGGTCCCCGCTCCTGATGACGGACGAAGAGCTAGGGTGGCAGATTATCTTGTTCGGAGGCTTCCACCTTCTTGAATTTTTGCAAGTTATTATTCTTTTGTCTTTGTAAATGCTTTGGGCGAGCTTCACCGACTAAACATGTATTATCATTGTTGTAAATATAACAAGTTGTCATTCTTTTATCTTTTTTGATAATGTAAATGCTTTAGGCGAGCTTCGCCGACTAAACATATATTATCATTGTTGTAAATATAACAAATTAATGAAAAGTTCGTGTTTTGGGCAATTTTGTCGACTAAACGTGTTCATCCAATCTTTTTATATTTTTTTTGCTTCATAATCCTTTTTGTTTTGTCATGCAAGTGTCCCCCCAGTCCAGTATAATACCAAAATACCATTATGCCCCATTTTACCTTTTAGGTTGTGTCGTCACACTCCCTTAGGCCTAAGTAGGGCAATTGGCGAGGACACACCTGGTATTGGATGTCTTCATCCGATCAGGATTTTGCTCAACTGAGGTAGGTTTGATGGCCAGTATAAAATCTGGTCGCATTGCCTAAGAATCCTTTGTAGGGATTTATATATTGCCAGGGGCAATGCTAAGAGGTCTCTCGTGTTTCATGACGATGACCTGAGGAGGGGTATTCCCCTGCTATATCGACCATCGTGCCTGTGATTTGGAAAAGATGTGTGATAAAATGCAACTGTTACTGATTTCATTAGTAATAAGGGGAATGAACTGTCCTTTCACATAACAAATACAAGAAAAAGATTCAATAATAGAATTCCTTGAGAAGCTAAAAATAGAATTTCTTGAGATTAGTTGCGTTCCATGCTCGTGGTATCTCTCTGCCCTCCATCGTTTCCAAATGATAGGCACCTTGCAGGTCGTCCTTAGTTACTTTAAAGGGTCCTTCCCAGTTTGGGCCTAGCTTGCCGTCTGACGACTTTACTGTGTTGCCCAGGACTTTCCTCAGAACATAGTCCCCAACTTGGAATCTTCTCGGGTTAACCCTTTTGTGGTAATGCCTTGTGAGTTGTTGCTGATAGCTTGCAAGCTTCACTAGGGCAAGTTCTCTACGCTCGTTGGCGAGGTCGAGTTCAGCGAGCAATGCCTCATCATTCTGGCCTAGGTCGACGAGGTCGGATCTCATTGTTGGCAAACCCGCCTCTAGTGGAATGACTGCTTCCATGCCATATGTTAGCGAAAATGGGGTTTCTCCTATTGCTCGTCGAGGAGTTGTTCGGTATGCCCATAGGACATGGGGCAGCTCGATTTCCCATGCGCCTTTGGCTCGCTCCAATCGCTTCTTTAATCCATCGATCATAGTTTTGTTGGAAGCTTTTGCTTGCCCATTGCTCTGAGGGTAGGCCACCGAACTAAAGTTGTGCCTGATCCCGTATTCGTTACAGAAGTCCTGAAAGGGTCCACTATCGAATTGTGTCCCATTATCAGTGATGATGTTTCTGGAGATTCCGAATCGAGTGATTATATTCCTCCATATGAACCTTATCATATCGGCATCTCGGATGTTTGCCAATGGTTCTGCCTCGATCCATTTGGTGAAGTAGTCAGTTGCAACCAACAGGTATTTGCGATTGCCGGTAGCAGTGGGTAGTGGTCCCACGATGTCCATTCCCCATTGGGCGAAGGGCCATGGGCTGGTCAGGGATTTTAGGTCGCTGGCGGGTTGGTGGACCATTGGAGCGTGAAGTTGTCATTTCGGGCATTTACGGACATATACTGCGGAGTCCTTTTACATATATGGCCACCAATAGCCTTCTGTCATTTGCTTAAAAGGCTAGAGATCTTCCTCCGACATGTCTTCCATAAATTCCTTCGTGAAGCTCGCGCAGTACTTGCTCGACATCGCTTGGGTGGATGCATCTAAGGTAGGGACCAGAGAAGGACTTCTTATACAAGTCGCCTCCTGTGGATAAGTGAAAGCGAGCAGCTTTGACTCTTATCTGGTGGGCGGCTTTCTTGTCCTCTGGGAGCGTGCCCTCTTTTAAATAGTCTCTTAAGGGGTCCATCCAGCTGGGGGCTGATCCCACCTGGAGTATTTATTCCACGTCTGGCAGCTTGCTGTTGTGGTTAATGCTTGGACAAATGAGGAAATCTATGGGAATGACCCTTTTAAGGCTAGAATCAACTACCGAGCTTATAGCTGCTAAGGCGTCGGCATGCCTGTTTTGCCCACTAGAAAACTGCTGGATGTTGATCTCCTCAAAGCTCGTCATTAGTTTTCTCACCAGGGCGAGGTAGGCTGCCATTCTTTCATCCTTCGCGTTGTAATCTCCACTTATCTGATTGGAGACAAGTTAAGAATCGCCGAACACCTGTAGACGTTTTGCTCCCAGAGTTTGCGCCTTTTGGAGACCGGCTATTAGGGCTTCATACTCTGCTTCGTTGTTGGAGGCTGCAAATCCAAGCCTGATTCCTTGCTCAAGGATGGTGTTTTATAGGGTGATGAGAACAATGCCTACGCCTGCCCCCTTTGATTTGGAGGCTCCATCAACGAATAGTTTCCAGGTTTCCACTGTTGCTGGGTTCTCCTTTTGCTTTATTGGTTGAGTTTGGTCAGGGAGTTCTTCGCCAGTTAATTCGGCTATGAAATTAGCGAGGATCTGACCCTTGATAGCAGTCCTTGGTTGAAATTGGATGTCAAATCGGCCGAGCTCGACTGACCACTTAGATAATCTGCTGGCCAAATCCGCTTTCCTTAGGATCGCCTTAAGGGGGTACGATGTAAGGACGACGATAGTATGAGCTTCAAAATAATGCTTCAGTTTCCTCGAGGCTATTACCAGTGCAAAGGCGAGCTTCTCCAACGGCAGGTACCTTTGCTCGGTGTCTAATAAGGTCTTGCTCGCGCAGTAAACGGGGTGTTGGATTCTTGCGACCTCGCATATTAACACCGAGCTGACAGTGTGATTGGATACCGAGAGGTACAGGTATAAAGAATCCGTTTGCTGTGGTATGACAAGCAGCGGGGGAGAGCTTAAGTAGGACTTGAGCTCGTCCAAAGCTCGCGAGCAGTCCGGGATCCATTCTATTGGTTTACTCCCTTTTAGAAGCTGGAAAAAAGGCTTGCACTTCTAGGAGGATTTGGAAATGAAGCGATTTAAGGCAGCGAGCATTCCAGTGAGCTTCTGCACGTCTCGGACTGTTCGAGGGGGTTCTACCCTATTGATTGCATCGATTTGGTCCGGATTAGCTTCTATGCCTCTTTTACTGACTAAGTATCCAAGAAATTTTCCCGACTGGACACCGAAGGAAAACTTGCTCTCATTAAGCTTCATTCGGTACTTCCTGAGGATTACGAAGGTCTTTGACAGGTCTGAGAGGTGATTTTCCCTCTTCTTGCTCTTAACGAGCATGTCATCGATGTAGACCTCCATTGTGTCTCCCATTTGATCCTTGAACATTTTTATGATAAGCCGCTGATAGGTTGCCCCCGCATTCTTGAGCCCAAATGGCATGACCTTGTAGCAATACAACCCAACCGTCGTGATGAACGCCATTTTGTCCTTATCTGGGGCATACAAGGGAATCTGGTAATATCCTGAGTATGCGTCCAGGAAACTCATTCGCTCGTGAGCTGCAGTGGCATCTACTAGTTGGTCTATCTTTGGGAGGGGGAAACTATCTTTAGGGAATGCTTTGTTGAGGTCAGTGAAGTCGATGCAAACTCTCCACTTCCCATTATTCTTCGGAACTACTACTGGGTTAGACAACCACTTGGGGAATTGTACTTCCCGTATGGATCCTGCATCCAGTAGTTTTTCGACCTCCTTTTCGACCGCTCTAGCCTTCTCGGGTGTAGTTCTTCGTGCTTTCTGCGTGACTGGCTTGAATGTGGGGTCGACGTGCAGCTGATGACAGACCATATCAGGATTAATGCCAGGCAGCTCGTATGGTTCCCATGCGAAAACGTTGTGTCTCAGCAAGGTCGTCAACTCCTTCCGTTCTTGATTGGTGAGAGATTCTCCAATCAAGAAGACTCTGCTACTGTCACCAACTTCGGCTATAACTTCTACCAGGTCCTCGATGACACGCAATAAGGGGAGGATCCTGGTCTCCTATACTCCTGGTCTTCCATACTTTAGTTGGTATTTAGAAGGTATCACACCCTCTTCAACTTTCTCTCTGGGTTGACCGGCCTTCTTCTCTGGCTTTGGTCGGATGGCTGCTATGAAGCACTTCCTCGCCATCGCTTGGTCGCCGTGGATCTCCATTACTCCTCGCTTGGTTACATACTTGAGCTTCTGGTGGTAGGTTGAGGAGACCGCTTTCATTGCATGAAGCCATCCTCTGCCGAGGATGGCCTGGTACGGTGATTCGATGTCAACTACCAAAAACTCAATCATCTTGGAGACGTTCCCAGCACGAACTGGCAGCAGTATCTTGCCTAGGGGCATGGTCATTTTCCCAGCGAAGCCGACCAAAGGAACAGTAGCTTCCTTTAGGTCGGCGACGCTCAACTTCAATCTCCTGAACAGGTCGAGGTACATTACTTCGGATGAGCATCCTTGATCGACGGGCAACTTGTCGATGTCAAAGTTGGCTATCCTGAGTGTAATGACCAGGGCATCATGATGTGGGGTCCTTACTCCCATCAAATCTTCATCCGTGAAAACAATATGCTTGTTATAGTTGACGTCCTCTGCTCGTCGACGCTTTCCTGACTGTGACTTTGCTGGATCGATTTGAAAAGCCTGCATTACCGCTGTAAGTTTTTTCATCTCCATTCGAGATGAGTTCCCTTGTATCTGCTTGACGTCATATACTCCGTGAATTACGGCGAACTCGTGTCTAGCATCATCCTCCAGCACATTGTCGGGTCTCATCTCTCTGTTGGCAGTCACTTTTTCCGCCCTTTTCTCCATAAAGTCGTTCAAATGCCCGGACTGGGCCAACTCTTCGAGGTGAGATTTAAGAGGTTTGCAGTGCTCGGTCTTGTGCCCTCCCTCTTTGTGAAAAGCGTATCTTAACGCATTGTTCCTCTTCGAGGGACCTCCCCCCATCTTCCTAGGCCACTTGATGAATGGCTCATCCTTGATCTTCGCGAGAACCTTGTAAATTTGTTCTTTGAAGACGGTGTTGACCGCCTGGAATGCTTTCGACGCGTCCTAGTTCCCTCCATTCTTGGAGCCATTTTTGCCTCCGTTCCTTCCTCCTTTCCTTTGGTTCTCAGTTTTCTCACCTACATTGGTGGTGAGCTTAGCTCGACCATTTTCTCCTGTATTAGAGCGGGTGACATCTTCCACCTTTGCGTATTTCTCGATTCGGGCCATTAGGTCGTCAATAGTCATAGCTTCCTTCTTCGTCAGGGATTGGTAGAGGAGGGAAGAACTAGGGAGTCCAATTTTGAAGGAGGCCACCGCCACTTCCTCCGCGCAGTCCTCGATCTCATTGAATAACTCCCAGTATCTCTTCGCGTATTCTCGGAGGGTCTCCTGAGGAATTTTCTTCATTATTAGTAGAGCATCCATCCTTTTGGGATGGGGGCTACTGGTGATGAATCGGGCCGTAAAAAGTTCGGCTAGGGATTTGAAATTCTTGATCGACCGGTGGGGGAGCCTTTCGAACCACTTTTGTGCTACATCATACAGGCTCGAGGGGAAAATACGGCACATCAGGGCATCTCGATGACTCCATAGGGTCATGGCCTGTCGGTATTGCCTGACGTGATCGATGGGATCAGTCTTTCCATCCTAAATCTTGAACCTTGGAATGGCAAATTTCTTGGGAGCTTCCTCCTCTTCGATTTCTCTTGTGAAAGGTGACATCATCTGGGTTTTGAGAGCTCGCCTCGTGAGCTCTCTAGTTGATCTTGTTCCATGGTGAGCGGGATGCTGGTTCATCTCCCAACGGACCGTGTTTTGTAAGTTTTCATCGCTGCGAGCAGGGATCTGGTAGCGGCGAGCTCTTCGCAGCTGTTCGCGGAGGTCGTCGTCTGACTCGCCTCTTTCGTCCCTTTGAGATTCTCGCCTAGGGATCCTTCCTCAGCTGCGAGATTTGCTCGCCTGAGGGCTAGGAGTGCGATATGGGCCTCTCCTGTTATCAGGACGAAGCTCCCTCTCTAGTCTTTCCAGTCTTCTTTTCAAGTGAGCATTCTCAGCCTCGTATCTGCGAGAAGACTCCTTCTGCTCGTGGAGCCTTGCCTCATACACATCAATCAACCTGGATATCTGCGTGGACCTCGCTGGTCCCTGACTTTCTTCTGAGGCTGGTCTGTCCAGGCGAGCTCTCTGATCTGAACGTCGGACTTCAGACCTAATCCTGCGAGGAGCAGGTGGCTCTTGAATATCTCCTGCTTGGGGAGCATTGCTGCTGTGACTAGACATCTTAAACTCCTTTCTTGACGTGGGCTCTTCTCAGGGAAAGATGAACGCTTACCACAGGCGGCTCCAATTGTAGATGCAATTATTATACAACACAAATAAGTATGAGAGAAAGATTATCAAGAAAAGAACAAGGAATACAAGATGCCAATCACACAACAAAAGATGTACGTGGTTCAGCCAAGATGTGCCTACGTCCACGGTGGTGCAGTCGATATTATTTTTATATACTCCGGAGAGTGATTACAGAGAATACAACTTGTCCTTTTTCCCCGGACCTAGGGTTTAATATACACATGTACATGTAGATGAGTGGAGGTGATGGGTTCCTCTATGTTTTCCATTTCCCCTATAACTTACCTTCATGGGATCGTGGAGGGGAGACCGGATCAATTATGAAAGATAAGGGGGTCTGGACTTTGGGCCGCCAGGGCTAGGCTACTCGTCCAGGCCCATAGTTCTAAATTTCGGGTACCCACAGTGGAGTTTATGGAAAAAAATCTTAACAAGCATTTTCATTGTCAAGTCACTGATATAGGTGGAGTTTATGAGAAAAAAACTTAACAAGTGTTTTCATTGATTAAGTCACCTATACAAGTGGATTTTGAGAAGTTGAGAAATACAGAGAAATTAAAGAAGCACCTCAGCAGCAGCAGGAGTGAGAGGGGTAGTTACCACGGGAGCTATAATGCTAGAAACCGTGGGAGGCGGGCTCATTACCTCAGCAGCCTCAACGGGTCCCTTGGATGTAGAAGCTTCAAGGGTAGGCACACTCCCCTCACCGGCGTAGGGTACTATGGTTAACATGGGCGCATCATTCGAAGGAGATGTTGGACATTCGAGGGATGCCCCAACGAGAGCAGCTGCTGTAACCTGGGCCTGAGAAGGGATAAGGCCACTCAACGCAAAAGGCAGAGAAATACTTGGAGAGAGCTACAATTGTAAATACAGATGTTAGATGAAAGGAGTAATTGCAAAGGGATGAGAGGCAAAAATGCACTTAGCTTACATTCGTTATGACACTAAAGAGAGGAACTGCAGTAATGGGTCTTGACAATGCAAGAGGAAGGAGAATGTTGGCTATCAGCGACGCCACTTCCACCTACAGTGGCCTAATAGGGTAGAAGTGATAAATAGGCCAAAGGGACAAATAAAAGATGCAAGGCTCAAGATGACATTTACCTACGGGACACTCTCTTCGACCACAACCAGGGGCAGAGAGACCTCCCACTCCAAGGGCAACTCAGGGGAAGCTGGAACAGGTGCCTCGGGCTGGCCAGCCAAATCAGCAGCACCCACAGCGGCATTTTTGGCCTGGTGGGAGGAGGAACGACGCGAATAGGTAAGGATTATTAACGGAGAGCGTGGAGGGGCGACAGTGGCTGGAGGAGTACCGCAACGTCCCCCCATGAAATGACTCACTGAGGGACTGGGAGGACTGACCCTCACTTCTTCAACTTCCTGAACCAAAGATATCAGGCAATAAGTAAAGCCATTATGCCAAAAAAAAAGAATTAGAAATAAAGAATGCATAAATACCTCAGATACAGAGGGAGAACGAGAGGTATGACCACCGGTGAACGTGGTGAGGGGGCAGTAGCCGAAATAACTGGGGAGGAGGGCTCCTCATGTGTCTTTTTCCTCTGGGACTTAGTACCCAGCCTTTTCTTCCTGGATCTCGTTGCACCACCAGCTTCAGGTACCTTTGACCTTCTTCTCCTTTTTGCTGGGGGCTCACTAGAATCAACTACGATTGTGGGTAACATACTAGGAGGAACGGGGACTGCTCGCCATTGAAATTTTTAGCATTTATTCGGGAAACTTCGGCCTCCACCCGCCTCCTCAAATCTTCAGCCATTTCTGGAGACATGGGAGGGGGAACGGAGGCAATTGGGAATGCCTCTAATGGAGTTTTCGTTTGACCTCGGGTCTTGGGTTTCTTAGACTTGGATTTCTTGGCCCTCTTAGAAGGTGGCTGAGAAGTCCCTTCTCCTGTGGCAGCTTTGGCCATAGGGATAGATGGTTTGGGGGTCGTAGCGGCCTTTGGTTTGGGCGTGGCAACAGGGATCATAGGGGCAGTATGGAGGAAGCTCCGTGGGTGGTTCTTTGGGGGTCTGACTTAGAGGGAACTCAACCTCGAGAATGGAATTAACCTTCAGGCCCAGCTCCAGGGTAGAAAACAAAAGAACTGGGGGATACACGGGATCACCATCGATGAATATAGCAGTCTAGGCCAGTTGCCTCGGCCAATACTTTGTGGAAAATAGAGGGGTCATGTCCCTTTGCCTAGTGATACTGGGGATGGTGACCCGCCCAGCCAATGTCGAACTCACTCCCCATGCGGCCATCGAGGATAATAGAGAACGTGCTTCGCCAAAATATACCTTAGGGTTAGATAACTAAAACACCGGGCGAGGAGCCCCTTGATCAAATCCAAATTGACGGATGCATCGGTTGGTATTGTAATGTTCTCTGGTGTATCCCCACTCGGTATATGAGGGTAGGTATCCTGGAAAAAACAGAAGCACAATGACCAACGAGGGGTCTTCGGTAATGAGGTCTACGGTGGTTGGCTGTACTCTCTTACCCCGTGCTTAAAAAAATCACAAGTATAGAGAAAAATATCCTCTTCATAGGGCCTCATTACAAACTTTAAAAAGTCGTCAATAAAGGAGGTCAGCTCCTTTCGGCTCTACCTCTTGTGGAAAATAAATGAGCGAGGGGGAAGGATTGTTTCCCCCGAGGGAGGACGATTAGTTTTGGCGGCTATGGTCGGGAAGTGCACATAAAGGAAACCCATAAGGATAATGCAGTTAGCAAAATTGGCTAGGTTTTAATGACCCAGAGATCGCTCTAGCTCAAAAAGGACCCTATCAAGCCATGTTTAGAGGGACCCTAAGGCGATTTCATCCAGAGGGATCTTGATACCCCGGGCCAATCGGAGAGATAGGTTAATGAGGTCCCTTCGGGGTTGGTCGTTGGGCTTCCCCGTTAAAAAGAAGAGAGAAATAATGACAAGGATATAGGCAGAAAACTCTAGCGATGTACCTTGTCCAGGGACAGCCTCAGAGGAAATTTCTTCGGAAGGGTCCTTGAAGAAGTAGTTGATAAGGGGAGTGAACGTGGCTTTGTTTGAAGTACCGATGCACCTTCGACATATACGGTCCAGCTCCAAACGGTCACCAATTTCTTGGGCATCCAGATCTTCATCGAAATAGGGGTCATGACCTGTTGCCTCAAGGCCTAGGAGCTCGTACACATCCTCCAACGTTATTGTAAACTCTCCCCATGCAGCGATGAACGTGTGTGTAGTAACATTCCAGCGAGATACCAAAATGGTAAGAGCAGTATTATTCTTGGAGAGGGTGAACTCACCAAACCACTTGGATCGATATAGTCCAATCTTAGCGAGGGTAACAACGTGGGAACTCTGCATATAAGAGTTCCAAGCAGTAAAGTGAGCAGGAGAGCCCCCAGGACTTTCAAAATCGATGTGGTACCATAGGAAGTCCCCTCGCTCAAGACGAAATCCGAGAGTCCCCTCGGGAGGAAGAAAACCCCATTCATCAAAATTCTCATCTTCATCACCAAGTGTCATAGCATCATACTTGGCGTTAAAAATGTAACTCTTGCAAAACCCAACAAAGTCATCACCTTCGCCAAAAATGGGGGATCGGTGGTAGAAACGCAACTATTCTTGACGAGCAACGGTCAATGAGGCAGCAGAAGGGGCGATGACAACGGGGCGACAGGAGGAGCACTGGTGGCAGGAGTGGCAGGGTTGCTTGAAGAGGCCATTGTAGAGAATAGAAGTATGAAAAGGTCTGATAAAATAAGAGTTGGAAATGAAAAGGGAGGTGCACAACCGCAGGTGGTGGTGCAAAAGATGAGAGGAGGATGAGATTGAGTAAAGAAGAAGGAAACAATGGAGGTCACAATGAGTTCGCACAGAGTTTCTCTCTCTAAAGGAGGCGGGGAGCTTGAAGAAGATAAAGAAGATGAAGATGTAGAAGGGTTTTGAAATAAAAGAGACATTTGAAGGGTTTCAAACTCGACGGTTGGAGTTTCCCACCATCGCACGTGCAAGGGTCGCCTCTAATTATTTCAAATGAACACGTGGCACATCGGGAAGTGTCTCGACAACTGAAAAGACAACGTTACATCGAATACGAAGTGACGTCTGGGGAATAGAAAGGGTTGCCTTCCTAACCAAGTTTATGTTTTGGAGCCAAATTGGTGTAAGACTTATCCACCACCGCCTAACGGTAAATATGTCCCAACAGTTCAGCTACGATGACCCCTCGCCATAGGTCCAAACATTGTTTGAATTTTAACTCAGTTACATTGGGGAGAATTTTACTTACCAGGAGTCCAACCGATTATTTAAGAAGGTTAGTAGGCCTTTCGGGAGAATTTTAAATATGAAAGCTAGAACGGTTGAGGCTCAGCATCAGGAAAAAATGGCGATGTCCCTTCGCCCAAGCACCAATGAGTTATGGCGCTTCAGCTTAGGTACATCGAGGAGAATTTTACTTTTTCCAGGAGACTATAACACTGAGGTTCTAACGATGAAAAGAAGGCCAGACTTTTTTGACGCAGGGAGGGTTCATCGGAATAAGAAGTTTCGTGTAGACATTTCTTATTCCAACAAATCTCTCCACGAAGGGGAAAATGTAGAGGGGGATTGAAGGTAATTTCAAAGATTAGAAATAATTCCACATTAGCAACAGGTTTTGGGGGATTGAGGCACTGTGGTAGCTCAGCGTGGCAGCTCAAGTGAGGCAGCTCAGCGTGACAACTTGTACTTTAGCTTGCTGTGTTAGTCATATTGTATCTTTGTTTATATTAACTGAAAACTATAATGGTTGTAATGATGTAATGAGAATAATAATGAGTTTTAGTGTGAGGTCAAACGGTACTCGCAAAAGACTAGGTTTGGCAGGGCCTGGGAGAGATTTCATGCTCTATCGAATGACCTCGTAGTGGGAACTTTAGAAGGACTTGGTTTGGAGGATTGATAAGTGAGGCATTGTTGGGGCTTGTCCTGACCATCTTAGATACACCTGGTAAAACACCAAAGGACCCTGACCGTGGAACCTCGGGTGAAGCAGCTTGGTGTTCCATCAGGCGTTGAGCTATGAACCAAATAACCCTCTACTTAATGTCACATCTACTGTAGGTGATGTAACTAGCCAGCTAAATACTTTCAGACCTGCACTTGACTAAACCACCATGGTATTTGGGGTTGTCAGGCAGTTGGTGAGCCACCTCTGTGACAACATCCCCCTGACACACAACGGTTAGGCAAAAGGCATGTCTTGGCATTTAATGTTTATGACGTGGATATAACTAGTGCATCAGGCATTTAATGTTGTGATATAAAGTAAGAGGGATGTCTTTCATAGTCTTAAATGACTCAGTTGCCTCGGGGATGGTGTGGGGGGCTATTTAAGGACCCCAACCACCCTTGAGGAGAGGGCAACCTTCTTGGGTATTCAAGAGTTATTTCTAGAGAGAATACAGATCAGAGAGAGTTATTGCAAACCAGAGGGTTTACTCATTCACCATTGTTATTTATTACGAAGCTTTTAATACTTGACATAGATTCTTGAGGGTGTTTGGTGTGTTTCTACATGCCTACCAAGGTGTATCTAGGTTTATTACTTCTCCCTCCCTCTAGCCAAGTTACTTCTAAGTTCCCCTACCACTTTCGTGAGCTTAAACTAAGTTTATCTTCATTAAGTTTGTGTTTGCATGCCCTATCATTAATCCAAAGCTTTTGCCAAGTAGCTTATCATTACCATACTCAAACAAGGGTTATGTCTCCATCTATAATCTAAGTACCCTCTTACAGATGCTAGCTTCCCCTTCTTGTTAAATCTCATCACCCCCTTCATGGGAGACACCCGCACAACCACCTCTATGTTCCTCTTATCTACGTTAGCATAACTATTCTACCTATCTTGAGCTACATGGATGTGCCCTCGAATCATCTCAATCTTAGCAGTGGTGTCCTGAATCATCTCTGGCCCTAATAACTTGTTGTCCCCCACCTCTAACCAGCAAGCGAGCGAGTAGCAAGGCCGCCCATACAGTGCCTCAAACCATGCCGGTGGTGAATTGGTTGGAGTTGTTATACATAAACTCCACTAAAGGAAGGTACTGCTCCCATGCTTCCTCGAAGTCAAGTATGCACATCCGCTGCATATACTCAAGCATATGATTAACCCTCTATATCTTCCCATCTGTCCGTAGGTGATAAGCTCTACTCAATTGTAAATTCGTGCCCATCGTATCCTTAAAGATTTGCCAGAAATGGGCACAAAGATATTGTCCCGATCATACACAATATGAGTTGGAACTCCGTGTAACCATACTATCTCTACAATGAACAACTGTGCATATTGTCTCGTCTCAAAATTTATATGAATAAAAAAGAAGTGGGCCACCTTAGTCAACTAATCCACTATCACCCATACGGAGTCGTGTCCCCATTGCATTTCGGTAGCCCGGTAATAAAATCTATGGTGATACTCTCCCATTTCCACGTGGGAATTTTGAGCGAATGCAACATCCCAATCTGTCTCTGGTGGTCTACCTTCATTAGCTGGAAGGTAGCACACTTTGAGAGAAATTTCGCTATGTCCCTCTTTATCCTCGACCACAAATACTGCATATGCATATCCTGATACATCTTATCCCCCCAGGATGTATCATAAATCTGTATCCGTGGGACTCTGACATCACTACATGTCTCAAATCTTGAATCTCTGGAACCACGAGTCTCCCATTAAAATGCAAACCACCCTCTGAACTGATCGAATATGACTATGCCCCATCAACTAACAATCGGCGAACCCTGTCATGGAAATACTGATCCCCTACCTGTGCTCTCACCACCCTCGTCACAATCTTGAGCATGATAGCTAATACAAACATGCACGCTCTGGAAACCTCATCATCATGTCTAAGATCTATCCACTTCGCCTTCCATACCTCCGCTATCTCCCTAATGGGTCGTCGGCTCAATGCGTCTACCACCATGTTAGCCTTCCTAGGATGATACTAAATATTGAACTGGTAATCCTTCATGAACTCTAACCACCTCCTCTGCGTCATGTTTAGATCTTTCTGCATGAAAATATATTGAAGGGATTTATGGTCCATGAAAAGGGTAAACTGCTCCCAAAACAGATAGTGCCTCCAAATCAAATAGGCAAATACAACTCTGGCTTACTCCAAAACATGGGTGGGATAATTCCTCTCGTGGAGATTAAGCTTGCGAGATGCATAAGCTAAATCCTTCTCATCCTTCTCTAATACACCCCCAGGCCTTGAAAGGATGCATCAGTGTAGACACAATAATCCACTTATCCCCTAGGCAGTGTAAGTAAATGTCCTGCGGTCAATTTTCCCTTTAGCTCATCAAAGGCTAACTAAGAATGGTCATCCCAAACAAATGGCACCCCCTTACGAGTCAGATTCTTCAGCGGACCTGTAAACTTCGAAACCCCCGAATGAATCATCAATAGTATCTGACCAAGCCTAAAAAATTACAAACCTCGATCGGTGTTGTGGGTTGTCCCCACTCCCTCACTGCTGATACTTTACTCGGATCGACTGCTATACCCCTGCCAGACATAATGTGGCCCAAAAATTGTACCTCCTAAAGCCAAAACCCACACTTCTCAAATTTAGCATACAAATGGTGCTCATGTAGTTTCTGTAAAACCATCCGTAATGCTTGACATGCTCATCCTCAAAGCGAGAGTAAACCAAAATATCATCGATGAATATATTCATAAACTGGTCAAGAACCGGTTCATGAAGTCCATGAATACTACTGGGGCATTGGTGAGACCGAATGACATCTCTCTAAACTCATACGATCCATACCGTGTCAGAAACCATCTTAGGCACGTCCTCCTCCCTGACGTGCAACTGATGATAACAAGACCTCAGATCTACATTGGAGAAGTAAGCTTCTCCCCTCAGTTGTTCGAACAAATCATTGATCTAGGGCAGTGGATACTTATTTCGTATCGTGACCTTATTCAACTTTCTATAATTGATACACAATCGAAGTGATCTATCCCTCTTCTTGACAAATAACACCGGTGGACCCCACGGTGAAGTACTCCGTCTAATGAAACCTTGCCTCAGGAGCTGCTAAATCTACTCCCTAAACTCCTTTATCTCAGATAGGGCCATGCGATAAGGCATTTGGGCTATAGGCCTAGGACCCGATGCTAAGTCAATCATGAACTCGATTTCTCGACTATGAGGCAGCCCGAGTATCTCATAGAATACATCCTCGAACTCCCTTACCATTGGAATCGAGTCCAACAAAACAAACACCTCTTGTGAGGTCTCCTCCTCAATGTAATACAAGTGAGTGCTTGACCTTCACTCAGTAAGTGTCATTTCCACTAGGATCATCTCCTGCCCTGGAATCGAGAACATAATCTCCCAAAACAATCCACCAACGCTCAATATCCAGCGAACTAATCCATCCCCTAAATAATGTCATACTACTCCGTATCTAACACAAGAAGATCGATGACTAAATATAATCTACCCACATCGATGTCCACACCCCTATAGATCGAGTGTATAAGCGACCCACTAGCCAACGGTGACTCCACACACATAAGGAGACTATCTACTGCCTTTAATAAGTCAACAACTCGTGCACATCTGGACACTATAAAAGAATTTTATGACCTTCTGTAAAAAAGAATCCTATCCTCAAGCCCACGAATATGAAACGTACCCTCTATTTCTAGTGGTGTTTGTGGGGCCTATTGTTAGAAGGCATCTCAATAGTTATAAACATGTTCGTACTGCAATAACCTCTATTGTGATGGGGCTAGTGGGGCTAGTGCTACAGGTTGCCTCTGTGCCTACTACTCTTGAGGGGCACCCTCCTGCTGTGGTGCTCTACCCTGCTATGGGCAATCTCTCCTATTATGGTTTGTCTTACCACAAATAAATCACTTGGCATGGAAAATCTCTCTGTCTCTAGCCCCAATGGCCCTGACGGTGCTGACCCTACTGTTGGGTCTGATGGCGTCAGCCCTGCTGGCCTCCCCCATTATTCCCTTGGCCCTGACAGCCCTGAGGAACCTGTTGCTGTTGAGTTCCCTGCTGGCCCTGCCTATAACCTCCTTCAAGTCTATACCCTCCAGATCTAAACCTATTGGCCTGATTCCTTACTGGGAGTACTGCCCCTAGTATCTGTCGAACTGCCGCTATGGTACTCCACTAGCACTGCTACCTCCTGCCTTGCCCTACTGGCTAGGCTCAACTCCTCTCTTTCTTCCCTTCACAGGGAAGCGATGGTTCTGGAAGTGTAAAAGTACAGCATTGACAACATCTGAATAAGTCACCAATGCGAGGTTGCCAATCAAGTGATGCCTGATCCTTTAGGCTAACCGATTCATGAACTTCACCTTTTTTCTTTCCTCATTGTTCACTTCATCTGGAACAAAATTAGATAGTCGAGTGAACTCCTCCTCGTACTCGACCACTGATCGATCTCCCTTGGTCACCTCACTGAACCTCCTCCGCATCTCTGTCTCAACTGCTGGCAAAAAGTATTTAAGGTTGAACCTCTCCCGTAACTCTACAATAGACATCGTGTTCCTATCCTCAACGGTGGTAACTCACTCCCACCACTTTAACGCTGCCCCAACAAGACTAAAAATGGCTAGCATCTACTTATACACCTCGCTGCAGTCGACTATGCACATGTAGCACTATATATCTTTCTTCTATTGGCATGCCAGAATCACGTCTGAACTCCCCTTAAATTCTGGTGGGTGAACCTTTTGAAAAGCCTCCCTAACCCTCTGCCACTCTACCGGTCCTGGGTGGACATGGACAACTGGCACCACCAATTGTGGTGGCTTCTTGGCCTGTGGAAAATGGAGATCCATGGAAGTCATCGCCGCATTATTTTCCTTTACCACTATCGCTGTCACCTCTACTGCTAAGAATGTCCCATGTGATGGCTGTGGCTATGGTGCGTGTGGCTCCAGCTGAGCCTCTCTCACATTATTCATAGCCGATGCTCTCGCCGCTCGCTCTCTCCTAGGTGGCATCTGAAAATAGATTGAATTGTATGTGTTCACAGTAAAAAAATAATAATAGTAGAAGAACGAAATCTTAAATGCATAATCATGAATGCAACAATCCTAAAATAGGAATTTATGTCAAATAACGCCATGCTGAAATCGTAGTAAGTCGTATAGATCCTATGGACCCTAGAACTTTATGCTTTTATACCATCTGTGACACCTCACCTATTCTAACCACGGGTGATCAGTCCTTCATTAAAACAAGCAGGAGTCTTATCTGGTTCATTCTTAGCATCACAGTCGTAAAACTTATTAATTACTAATCACCTATGTCAAATTAAGATGGTGTAAAATATTATCTTTTATTATTATATAAACATGTGGAAATAAATCTATTTAACCAAACCATCTACAACATAGTAACTTGAACAATCACACGACATATATATAAATAAATAAGACCGAATAAACCATCGGTTTCCAAACAAACAATTTTAATATAATCTGAAATAAATAACTGAATCTGAAAATACTCTGATAAATAATCTGGAAAATAAATAGTTTGAAGGGAAAACACGCCCAAGTGAAATACTGAGAAAAAAATCCTATCTAGAAATGAATGAGATGAAGCATCTAAAACAACTCCGCAGGCCTCCACAAATGTTGCAGCTATGCATCCCTGAATAGAATCGCCACGCGTGGCGTCTCACTAACTGGACACCTAAAAGGTTCTGAAAATATTTTGACACAGTTCAGAGGCCAAGAAAACAGTTTGAAAATATTTTTCAGTGTTTAAGTCATAATTTAAATCCGTTATTAGATACATATGTTAGTTACACATACACTCCCTTGAGACCCTCACCTATCAACTAATGTGCACACCTAATGTACCCTACCTAGATATGCTACCCATCCCAACTAGATAACGTACCTAATTAGCCTCAATAAGTTTATCTCTCTCGTAATACCCATACGACACGATATTAATAAGTAAAATATCCCACGTATTATTATTATTGATTCAATCAATTAAGTTTCCCACTTAATTACTTTTAGATGTACACAATATATTAATTCTTCTATCACACATAAGTAAATATGTCACACTTTTATAAATATTCATCAGACAAGCAGTATATACAACTATAGCATCTCCTGAATGGCTCCTCGTGATGCTGGCATACTCTGCCATCAAGTCCATGTACCTCTCGTATCAAATCAAGGACCAATGGTTCGGCATGTCTCCTCGAACCCAAAATAAATCAACACACAATGGAGGCGAACATTGTTCTAAGCCGTTAGGATACACACATACATAACGTACCCAAAAGACATGATGATCCCAATAATACATGACATATAGCGAGCCACCCTAAGTTCCATGTTTCGGGGAACAAATACAGACCTCACTGGAATTGTCAAGGTGGGATCGCCCTCCGCACGAAAACCTCCGAATAGCAGGCAACATAGGTATTCTCAAACACATAATCAACCACAGCCATAGGTATTCACACAACCTATATATGTATATAAATCAGTAGGTATACACACAACCCATCACATACGCCCGTACATAGTATATCTCTCTCGCATACTCATCATAAAAACAATTACCAGTTTAAACTCTTATTATATTTTTTTGGGTATCGCTCGCTAACCTAAGGCTCCCAAACTGGTCCAAATCTTAGATTCAATTTTATCCGTGATTTATTCTCGTTCCCTTAAATTCATTATTTTCTTAATTCCTACCTCACAATTATTTTCCTTAATTCTCTCGTTATGGCTAAGCCTCTACACCACGTTAGGCCTTCTGCAATTCAATATAATCCTCATTTTGAATTAAAGATGTTCCCAAAGATTCCCTGTTAATTAATCACAAATTTCATGGTTTAAAGAGGAAAATTTTCCAATTCCGGGCAAACTGAATTGATTAGCCCAAAGGCCGAATCGATTCGAAATGTAACATGTCGTTTTCCTCGTTAGGCTATTTTGTTTTTACACCATTTTTCTTTATGTAACTTTCAACTAAGAGTCCCAAACTCCCAACCAACATAACTCTCATCATTCACATGTATAGGGATCATTTCTAACGTTTTTAACATAATAAATCATTAAGAAAACACCCAAGAACAAATCAAATCCAATATTTAGTTTTTGAGTTCTTAGTCCCAAATCAACCATTTAACCGGATTCCATCCATAATTATTGTCGCATGTAAACAAATTTCGTGCCCTTTATATATGTGGATCCATTCTACAAGCAATCCTATTTCAATTCATGAGTTTTATACACTGAAACCCCAAGAACACGATTAAAATCATGTTATTATAATCCCTACACTACATGGGTATTATAACTGAATAAAAAACAAGCAAGATAACACTTACCTTATCAACTAGGTCTCATTTTGTGATTATGATGGTAGAGTTGGTCTTCACTTGCTCCGATTATGATTACGCCAATGTTTGGGGTGAGAATTGGTGTGGAAAGCCTTCAGTTTTCTCCTCCTCTTCCCCTCCTATGTCCTCCTCTCTCTCAAATTTATGTTTACCCTAGGATTTAACCCAAATGGAAGGTATAACATTTAGAATTTCGGATTCCTCTCTACCCAAATTTCTTGAATGAGTAAAACGCCCTCTCGCAGTGCCGGTTTAGTCTAAAATTGCCCCTGGACCCCAAATACTACCCCCGAGTACACTATTTTGACCCTTTTAGAATCAATCGTGACCTCAAAATCATCATCCGAGTTACTCTAAAATAATTTCCTATCTTGACCTCATATAGTCCACACACGACACACTATTGAGATATACCACTCTCACGTCACAGTCACTCACTATGACGTAAAGTTCTAAATTACTATCCACCTGGTAATTTTATTCAATAAACATTAATCAATTCGCTCTGATTAATAATTTAATCAACACACAATATTTTATTTCATTAAATTACGTCACATGTGTAATTTTTTTTTCTGAATTAATTCAATTTTTTAAATACTCAGAAATATGGGGCGTTACACGCAATTCATTTTCACACGTTTAGCCAAACAAATCATTTTAACTCGTTAACCCGACACAACTCATTTTCATCCGTCAACCTAACACGACTTCTTTTTATCCATTTCGTTCTTTAATTTTTTATGATCCGTTTGTAACTTGACACTATTCTAGAATTTCACTCTTCAACAGTAAGTTTTATTCTGTAATATTAATAATGAAAATTAATTAAATGATGTCATCCAAATGTGAATAACAGTATCTTGAACAATGAGTAAATAATGTAACCACGAAGAGACACCAAAAAAACAAAACGAACCATAATTAATTGTTCAAAACAATAGCATTATCTACCAACAAGTTGCAACACAACCATTCTTCAAAATCCAAATAAAATAAAAACAAATTGTTCTTCAAAATGAAAATAACACAACCATTCAACAAAAAAATAAGATTAAGAAAAGTCTCTGGAAATTTTCTACAACTTTATTACCTCCAAATCCTAGCTCCTTGCCTACTCGAAGGCATAACTCCTCAAAATGCTTTTTTCCTATAAAATTGAAGTATATACAAATAGATTGGATAATGGAGAAGTAAAAAAGTTAAAATGACTTGAACGTAAGTATTTTACTACCTTGTCTCAATTTTTCGTATAAAGTTGAAATAGATACAAATAGTTAGGATAATGGACAAGTAAAAGAATTTAAAACTACTTGAATGTAATTGTTGATAACTTTCACTACCTTGTCTTAATAATCAACATAAATTGTGTTTAAGCATTGGCCTGACGATCCCAATTGAGATATATCATCATTTGTTACATCTGATTCTACTACATTTTCATCAACTATATAAAATAACAATAATATAATAAGCAAACAAAACTTACTGAGAAAATAAGCTTAGTAGTAAATAAAAATAAAAGAACTTACCTTTTTTTATACGAAAAGTCCAACCTCGAGTACATCTCAATGCATAAATTATTTTCGTCAAAGGAGAACTTCGATATTCATTAAGCACTCGACCACCAATGAAAAATGCCTATTCTGATGCAACGATAGATATCGGGATTGACAACACGTTGAGGGACAAAATTGATAATGTTGGGCAACGATATTGATCCCTTCTCAAAAATTCAAGAAAGTCCACATTTGTCAACCGATCAATTTTCAGATCATTGTAATACATTTGAAGCTCACTTAGTCGAATGGTGCTATTATCTTTCTCATATCTGTCAAAATCCTACATTATGATTTATAAAAGTTATAATAAGTTATTATTAATAAATACATATTAGATTAATTAATTGTCAAACATCATGTGATTTTATTGATAAGCACCCAAAACTATACAATTTATGCCCCAAATACACGTACTTTAGTTGCTAATTCTAAGCAATATGGGTCTTATGTGCTTAAATGTTCATTATGCAAGTTTCATTGCAGTTGCGGTGTAAAAAGCTATATTTTCAGGCAATTTGCAGTTATAATGGAGCTAATTAGTAATTCCGTAGCCCTAGCCTACCTTACCCAAGCCTAAACCTAGCCCAAAGCATCACCCCAAGCCTGTGTGTGTTAAGTTTGTGTCTTTTTATATTTTTTATATTTTTAGTTTGAGTCATTTTTATTTTTAGGATTAATTTTAGATTTATTTAGTATTTTCAAGGTTTTGTTTTCTATTTTTCTATTTTATTTTTATAATTTTATTTTATTTTATTTTGATTTTTATTAGTTTTTGTTTTATTAGGATTAGTTTTAGTAGTTTATTTTTAGTTTATTAGATTTTATATTGTTTAGGACTTTAGTGTTCATTTAGATTTTAAGTTTTTATTTTCTTTTATTTTCTTTTAGTTTTTATATAAGCTTAGGGTTTTATTTTTTTGTTTAAATATTTTTATTTTTATTTTCTTTTGTTTGTTTTATTTTTAGTTAGATTTTACTTTTATTTTTAGTTAAGTCTTTATTATTTTAAGGGTCCAAATTAAACACACACACACAAACTTATCCTACACCCTATTACACACAAACACCCTCTCACCACTCAAACCTCCATTAAACATCATCACTCTCTCTCTCTCTCAACCTATATCCACATAACCCCCTACCACAGGTGACACCTTCCTTTCCGGAAAACCAAGCGGCGGTGACCCGACGCCTGTCTGTCCACACCCCCATTTCCCTCACTCGCCGACGGCCCACCTGTCAGCCCCCATTCCCGGAACCCAGAACCCGGAATCCCCAACCTCGTCGACTGCCTCCCTTTCTAAACCCAGGCCGGCGCAACTCCAGCTGCAACCACCATTCCACTGCTATACCCCCCTACCCATTCTGAACCAACCCACGACCACCAGCAAACCCAACTCCGACCCGCGCCGACGAAACCCCTTGCGACCCTACCCTGCTGGCCATCACCAACCTACCACCCTACCATTCTCGCCGGCGCAACTTCGATCCCAAATCGCAATCTCTCCGACCCCTTATCCGTCCAGAAATCCACCCATTATCGACCCTAACCCAACTCTCCTCCGGTCAGAACTCCCGAAACCACCTCCGACCGCGACTCCAACCTCCCTCCGACGGCGATCCAAACCTTCTACCCAACCAACCTTCAATATTCAACCCAAAACCCAAAAACCCATTTTCATTTTCTCCTCTTCCTCAAAGACACGACTCAATCACCTGCCAACTTCCAAGACTATACCAAAAACCAAAATAAAACCCATGTGCCAAATCTTAACCCATTTAGCCCTAATACCCAAAATTCCCCCCAACTATATCTTTTAACCATTGCCCAAAATAACCCTTATACCAAATCAGATTTTTTACCCTCATTCTCCCCACTATCTTGACCTCACACCCAAACCACATGCACCATCTCTTAATTCCTAAACTAACCCTTACCCACACCTTATACAACCTCTTAAACCTTAATTCTTCATAAAATACCCCCATGCTCCATGTGCCTACTATATATTGAAGATGAAGACACGATTTAAGGGGGAGAGCTTTTAGATAGGAATTTCTAAAGAGAGAATTGTAGAGAAAAACACCATTTGTAAATAGTTTTATTTTATTCTTTTTATTTTTATTAGATATTTGTGAGATTAAATATTGTAAGAGAGTTAATTGAGTGGATGTTTAATTTCAAATCACTTGGATGCTCAATTAAAGGGATTGAATGCTTCAATTTGGAAGAGTAGATTTCAACTTTCTCAAAGAGATTTGGTTTGCTTGTTCTATTCCCTTATATTTTATTTTAGTAGCCTTGATTATTAATTTGTTCATCATTTTTAATATCATGTTAGGATAATCCCCTTTCAAGGGGTGGGGGAAACCCTTATTTGATGTTATTTTAGTTTAATTAGTTCGATTACTTGAAAATTCCCTTTGAATGTTATTTTTGATCCCTCACCCTTAAATTTATGCCTCGAGAGAGGGTAAATGATTTTCGAGAGAAAATCGAAATTCTAGTTACAATACCCATTTTAGATTCGAACTAGAGATAGGGGTTTCTTAAGTGGGGTATTATAACTTAAATTTCAACTATAAATTTATTTTCTAAGATTGAGATAAATTTTAATTGATCGATCCTAGCGGGTGATTAATTAAAAGGAGTGTGGATCTATATTCTAGAGTGTGGGGTGTTAAACTTAATTTTCTAAAAGGTTACTATTAAAATTACATTTGCAACGAGAGTTGATTTGTAATTTTGATATTAATTTGGGAGAATTCAATTAATTAAATTAATTAATTAGAATAGCTAAAATTTGTGGTGTAATCTCATTCCTTGATTGTTCTCACAATTATTTACCTCACTTTATCTCTTATTTTAGTGTTAGACTTTATTTTCCATTTTAGTCATTTTCTAGTTAGTTTTTTGTAACAACCCGTGACTTTGGAGACTGAGAAATTAAATTTTTAGGAAAATAAAATTTAACTAAATTGGAGAATTTTAAAAAATTTAAATTTAGGCTCAAAAATAGAGAACGTTTCAAAGTATTCCGGATGATGATTTTGAGGGTACTATCGATCCCGGAAGGGTCGATATAGTCAAAATGATTGTCATTGGGTTTTATTTCAGCTTCAGAATGTTTTTACGTCAGTTTGACTCGAATTGGAGTAAACGTGTCATTTAAAGTGTGTATTAACAATTAAAATTGGCTTTATTGTTTTAAGGTTTAAGAGGCTTACGGATCAAGCCTTCTCAATTAGAGAAAGAGAGAAATAGAAAGGAAGAAGGAAAGAAGAAGGAGAAAAGAAGAGAGATGACGAAAAGCTTGGAGATTTCCGTCCCAAACGCGACATTGAGGACGATCCAATCTCTACAAATCTGGGGCAAGTGTTTAATCTTGTTAAATATTTCATTTGTGTATTTCATTTCATAATTTGTGGATAAAAGAAATGGATTTTGGGTATTAATCTCAAAACCTAGATTTTTGGGTTTAATCTTGAAATTGATGTTTACAAATGGGTTTAAGGGGTATAAATTGATGAGGTGAAATTATAGGATATGTTTGATGTTGGAAACATTATTGGGTTACAAATTTATAGTTAGAAATTGTTGATTTGGGATTTTGGAAAATTAGGTTTATGTAGAAAAATAACCATTTCATAGCCTGCTGAACAGGCCGAATCGATTCGGCCTCTTTCCGAATCGATTCGGAATGTTGAAGAGTCCCAGGTCTGTGTGACCGAATCGATTCGGACCCAAGGCGAATCGATTCGGACTGGTACAGTCTCCCAGGTCCTTTGTACCGAATCGATTCGCAATTGGAGCGAATCGATTCGCCCTTGAGACCGAATCGATTCGGGCCAGGCCGAATCGATTCGGAAACAGGGCTGTTTTATGAAGTGTTCACCCTTTTTGGTTGTGTTTATCGATTTGGGAAATAATTGTATGATGTGAGAGTTATGTTTTGGAGACTTACAAGGGGTTTCTCAATTGTTATGATTATGGGGACTTCTTTAAATAGTAAAGGAATGTATGTGTTTACATGCATGCATTGGAGTTGTGTGTGTTTATGGAGATAGTGGGAGACCTCATTGGGATTGGAAATCCTGATTATAAATCAAAAGTGAGTATAGATATGATGTGAGGTTAAGAACTCTTAGAGAGAGAGTTGTGAGGGTACGTTGTGAAATTCTAGGCCGATGATTGTATCGAATCCTTATAGAGTTAGGATGCTATTAGGATAAGATTGGGGACCGACGAGAGAGAGTGGTCGCATATTCTTAGTAAGGTTGAAATGAAGGAATAAATTGGAATGCAATAGGATTAAGGGTTCATAAGAGTAATTGAACCATAGGCGAAATGGGTAACGATTGGATCGTACTATTAATTGGGATATGTTGTAGTAAGATTCTAGTTAGGATAGTTTATAAATATAATTGTGTGGGAGTAACAATTGGAACTCCAATATTTGAAATGGACTTGAGATAAGCTTGGGGTTTATAGGCTATTAGTTATGTGTATACCAATAGTCGAAATTAGTATTATAAATATGGATGTATATATATTGTGCATGTGAATGATATATATATTTATGTGGTTAAGCATACCCCGCTAATGCTATCATTGGGAAGTTGCGTGCGTAGAGGGTGAGCATCCTGGCTAGAAAAGCAGGGTGTGGATATTCCCCAGGTCATAGACGTCCCGTGTGTTATTATGATATGATTTATATTTTTGGGATGAGACATGATATGCCCCAAGTGTAACCTCGGCCTAGAGACACCAACCTCGGCCTAGAGACACCAACCTCGGCCTGGATCATGGCCGCCGTTGGATGAGTCTTGGGCACACGATATCAGACCTCGGCCATAGCAAGGTCGGCCAGGGCCGACACTACCATGAGCCTCTCCAAGGGACGTCACAAGGATCGGCAGCATTCTCGTATACCTTGGAATGGCAACCTCGGCCAGATGAAGGCCGAGCTCGCAGGAGGCCACCAGCTACCTCATCAAGCCACCAGTTCAACCTCGTCTCAGGCCGACCTGGGCCATTGTCTCGGCCAGGGTTAGGCCGAGACCTCATGGAATACTCGGACTGAACAGGTATCAAGACTCACCAACCTCGGCCTCACCAAGGCCGAGGTCATACCCCAGACGCGATAGCCGAGCACCTGTTGACATTTAGATAAGGACATGTGGACACAAGTCAGTTATAACAAGATTATTCCCCACACGTGGGGAGAATATTGCATCATCATTCTCTATATGTGACAGTGACAGATGGCACTCCCATATTGGTGAGGTAACCACACACATGCTCATTGCATGCATGGGGGGTACATTACACCCCCTAGGTACTATATATAGAGGTCATCCTCTACCTTGCAAAAGGATCCCATATATTCAACCCTAGCTGAAACTCTGTCTAGATACACAGTAGAGAGAGAAAGTTTGAGAGATTGTATTCATGGCCATTAGAGCCTTATTGCAGTGAGATTATTCACACACACACAGTGGACGTAGGCCAATCTAGGTTGAACCACTTATATCCTGGTGTACTCTCCCCTTCTCCTCATCTCATTCTCTTGCCATTTACCTAACTATGCTACCATTGCTGTTCTTGGATTGAGCTTAAAAACGCCTTACCTGGTGGTGCTGATTCCAGCATCATCATTTTGGCGCCGTTTGTGGGAACGAGAAGCTATCTCTTCCTCTTTTTCTGATTAACCTCACCGGAGACTCTGGTGGTGAACCAGGCCTCCCCCTAGCGCGGAGCTTTTTCACCATTGAAAGAGGTCCTGTGAGGTACTAAGCTCATCTGCTACTTAAGCTCTATAGTGTTAACATATGGCACCAGACTTACCACCGCCTCTTCCGCCGCCCGGGGGTGGAGGTCCTAGTTCCATTCAGGCGCCCCCCCGTCCGAAATGGCGGAGGTAGCTGCAGCCTTGAGGTCTTTAGCTGCAACGCAACATGCTATGCAGGAGCAATTTGCACAACTCAGCCAAACTATGATGAGGCCACCTAGAGTCTCATCGGATATGATCACTCTGGCGGCTGTTCAGCCTCATCCTGACGCCAGGGGACCACCCCAGGCACCAATGAAGGACCAGCTTGCACCCCAGCGGAGAAGGGACATTGCTGACCCTAAGCGCTTGCGCCTGGGGAGGCAAGGAAACCCTTGCCCAGAGGACAGGTATGATGATCTAGAGGCGGGAGAAGCCCCGGAAGACTGTTGGGAGCCCTATGAGGTGTCAAATAACATTGTACGACGTCTTAGGCAAAGTTAAGGTTGTGTCAGCCGAAGAGGTGAAGAGGCCCAGCAAAGAGGGTCAGCCTTTGATAGGTTAAGCAGAGGGTCGACCTTTGAGAGATTGGGCCCGATGAATGACCTAAGACAGAGACTGTCGAGATCAAGGAGCGCTGCAGGCTCTTAGAGAGGGAACAGGCAGGGTCGGCCAAACCAAGGCTGACCCTATGAAAGAAGAGGCAAGGAACAGGAAGAGGTCAACAGCCAACGTGTCTTGGCAGGGGAACCCTCAGTCCATCCTAGGGAGATGGCAGGGGATAACCTCGGCCAAGTCGATGGGCAAAGACCATGGAATGATTCTATCCAACGCCTTGAGGAGAAGATAGGAGACCTCATCAAAAGCAGGGACCCATTGAAAAGGGATTACTCAGAGGGCTCCCCATTTGTGGCTAGGATAGTAGGGTTCCCAGCCCCACCTAAGTTCAAGCCTCCTACGGTGTCTCCCAAGTATGATGGCAGCACTAACCCTATACATCATATTGAGATGTACCAGTCAACAGCGGACATCTACTCGATACCCGATGAGATGAAGTGTAGATCCTTCTCTGGGACATTAACAGGGGCTGCACATAGTTGGTTCACCTCCCTTCCGAAGAAATCAATTGAGAACTTCAAAGGCTTGGCTGAGCGATTCATCCACAACTTCTGCTTTGGGTTGAGGCCTCAAAAGAAGACTACCCACCTGCTGTATGTCAAACAGGCTAAGGGTGAGAGCCTAAGAGACTACATAGAAAGATTCAATAAAGAAAAGTTAGAAGTCAAAGATTATGAGGAGAACATAGCCATGACTGCCCTGATAGGAGGTCTCCAGAAGGGGAAGCTATTATGGAAACTGGCCGAAGAGCCCCCTAGGTCTATGGCGGAGCTGCTGGCAACCGCAGGGAAAGTAATGAATGCGGAAGAGGCAATGGCCACCAAGTATGAGGATGAGAACCACGGTGGCAGTGGAAAGTCCCAAAGCAAGAAAGATGGGAAGAAGAGATCGGGTGATGACAAGTTCGCTCACTATACTCCTCTTACTGTGAGCACATCCTCAACGAGATCAAGAATGACAGGGCTTTGAGATGGCCAGAGAAGCTGAAAGCTCCACCACATAAGAGGAACAAAGACCTATGGTGTGAGTTCCACCAAGATCATGGTCATGTCACAGATAGATGCTTCGCTTTGAAGGATGAGATTGAGAAGATGTTAAAATCTGGGAAATTGAGAAAATATGTAGACGGTAAGGCTCCTAAGATCGGAAGAGATGACCATAAGAAAAGGACGAATGACAGATGCCGTGACAACGCCCCAGCTCGAAGAGACGATGATTCAGAAGGTGATGATGAAGATGATCCGGATCTCCCACCAAAGGATGACAACACCCCGGTGAAGAGGGTTGGTATGATCTCTTTCGGTGTTGGCACAATATGCGGAGGATTTGTAGGTGGTGGATCTGAAGTAGCTGATAGGAAGGCTCATGTAGCCGAGGCCAAATCAGTGGCCAAGCTTGAAGTTATGAATCTAACGTCTTCCGATACAGTACAGAAGAGGAAGAAAGTAGACATGAACACCCTCGTAGTTGGGTTCTCCAGACTCGACTTCAGAGGTATCTTAGCCCCCCATGATGACCCTTTGGTCATAACGACAAGGGTGCATGGATATGAGGTGAAGAGGATCCTCGTGGATGGGGGGAGTTGGGCAGATGTGATGTTTTGGCCTTGCTTCAACAGCTTAGGCCTTAGTAGAGCAAGACTGGTCCCCTATCACCACCCCATGATAGGCTTCAGTGGTGAAAAGGTTCACCCCTTCGGCATGTATGAGACGGACGTACGGATGGGTGACGAATGGCCTAAGAGGTTGACCAGGAGGATTAATTTCTTCGTGATGGACGAGAGTGTCTTCTCGGCCTATAACCTCATCATAGGAAGGGTGGCCCTTAGGGAGTTAGAGGCTGTGCCATCAACGGTCCATCAGATGCTAAAATTCCCGACTCCTTATGGAGTAGGGGAAGTGCAAGGTGACCAGACCACAGCGCGAGAATGTTACTTTAACTCGGCTGAAGAGAGAGAAGCCCATAAGAGGGCAACCACCACTTATAACATTGACACTCTTGACCCAAGAGATGAAACAAAGTTGAAGAAGGGAGAGGCCGCGAAAGAGGTAGAATCCATCGTCCTCAATGAGGACGAGCCGGAAAAAATCGTCCAGGTCGGTAAGGCCCTAGAGCCAGGAACCAAGGAAGATCTGATAAACTTCCTCAAGAGGAGACATAGTCTCTTTGCATGGAGTCACGCAGACATGCCTGGCATCGACCCTGAGGTGATGAGCCACAAGCTCAACGTGACCAGAGATGCTAAGCCGATCAAGTAGAGATGAAGAGTCTACTCCAGGAAGAAATACGACGTCATCCGAGAAGAGGTCAAAAAGTTGGAAGAGACCGAGTTCATAAGAGAGGTTACCTACCCGGAGTGGCTCTCAAATGCAGTCATCGTGCCTAAGGCCAATGGGAAGTGGCGAATGTGTGTGGATTTCACTGACCTGAATAGATCTTGCCTAAAATACAGCTACCCCTTACCTCGGATAGATCAGATGGTGGATGCTACATAAGGACATGAGCTCATGAGCTTCATGGATGCGTATTCAGGCTATAACCAAATCTTTATGGATGCCGAAGACTCAGAGAAGATAGCTTTCATTACAAACAAAGGGACGTACTGCTACAAAGTGATGCCCTTCGGTCTGAAAAATGCAGGGGCAACATACCAACGTCTTATCAATAAGATGTTCGAAGAGAATAGGTAAGACCATGGAGGTGTATATAGACGATATGCTAACAAAGAGCTTGAAAGCTTGTACTCACGTAGCAGACCTTGAGAAGACCTTCGATGTTATGGACTCATACAAAATGAAACTCAAGTAAAGTGTGTCTTCGGAGTAGGAGCTGGGAAGTTCTTGGGATTCATCGTTAACCAGAGAGCAATTGAAGCGAACCTTGAGAAAATCAAGGCATTACTCGACATGAAGGCTCCTAGGAGTATCAAGGATGTTCAAAGACTCACGGGAAGAGTGGCTGCCCTTAAAAGGTTTGTTTCTAGGGCAACGGAAAAGTGTCTTCCATTCTTTAAAGTTCTAAGAAAGGCCTTCCAATGGGAAGAAGAGTGTGAAAAATCCTTCAACCAACTCAAGTCCTACTTAGGGTCTCCCTTATTGCTGTCTCGGCCCATCGCAGGAGAAAGGTTGTCTGTATATCTGGCAGTCTCTGAATCAGCTATCAGCGCGGCCATCATACGGGAAGAGGATGAGATCCAAAGGCCTGTATACTTCAACAGTAAGGACCTTCAAGGGTCTGAACAAAATAATCCCTGCATCGAAAAGTTGGCTTATCCCCTAATACATGCCTCAAGAAAAATGAAGCCTTACTTCCAAGCTGGCTCCATGGTAGTCCTCACTGACTCCCCACTAAGGCAGGTCCTGCATAAACCTGAGAAGTCCGGGAGATTGATGACTTGGGCCATCGAATTAGGAGAATATGATCTTACCTACCAGCCTAGGACAGCCATCAAAGGGCAGGCCCTAGCAGACTTTGTTGTAAAATTCACTTGGGAAGAGGCCGAGACAGAGAAAGGCCTAGAGGATGTCGAAGAGACAAACCGTAGTGTCTTCTGAAATTCAGAAAAGACGGGACCAAACGTCTTCCAAGATCGGGAAGAGGCCATCTCAGGCAAAACTTGGAGAAGAATAGAAGAGAACGAAGAGGATCGATACCTCTTCAAGCAAGGAGTTATGACAGAAAGGGGTCTTCTCATCAGATACAGACGTCTGGAGCCTTTTCATTGATGGCTCTTCCTATGATAGTGGAAGCGGTGCGGGGATAATACTCTCGGCTCCAGATGGTGCCAACATTGAATACGCCTTGAGATTCAACTTTCAGGCATCGAACAACAAGTCCGAGTATGAGGCCATAATAGCAGGTCTCTTATTGGCAATAACTCTTCGCGTAAAGCGACTCCTACTCCATAGCAACTCGAAGTTGGTTGTCAATCAAGTACTGGGGATATACGAGGCCAAAGACGAAAGGATGGCCAAGTACTTAAAGAGGGTAAGAAGGTTGTTAGAATATTTTAAAGAAGCAAAACTGAAGAGAGTGCCCCGACTAAGTAACAATCACGCTGATACATTGGAAAGGCTGGCCTCGACAATGAAGACAGATATGGGAAGGACCATTCTGATTGAGGTCTTGAGAAAGGCAACCATCGAGGAGGAAGAGGTATGTAACCTTTGTCACAATTTAAACCTAGGAGACTCATGGATCGACCCGCTCGTCAGATACCTAAGAGAGGGAGAGCTGCCTGAGTCCAAACTAAAAAGGAGAAAGTTGAGATATAGGGCTGCCAAGTTCTCAATGGTAGGAGATGTCTTGTACAAAAAGGGGTTTCTATTGCCTCTCCTCAGATGTGTGCATCCCAAGGAAGTTCCCCGGGTTTTACAAGAGGTTCATGAGGGTTCTTGCTCTAGCCACATAGGGGGAAGGCCCCTGGCCAAGAGGATCATCACTCAGGGATACTGGTGGCCTACCTTGTCCAAGGACGCTGCAAACTACGTGAAGAGGTGCGACAAGTGCCAAAGGTTCGCCACTATCCCTCATCAACCCCATCAGCCTATGACGTCAATCTCTTCTCCATGGCCATTTGCGGTATGGGGAATTGACTTAGTAGGACCCTTGCCAAGAGCTGTCAACAACTATAGATTCTTGATAGTTGCCATTAACTACTTCTCAAAGTGGGTGGAGGCAGAGCCGATGATAAAAATCACAGAGAAGAAGACCTTCCAGTTCATTTGGAGGAATATCATATGCAGATATGGCCTCCCAAACACTCTCATCTAGGATAATGGGCCCCAGTTCAAGAACTCCTCCTTAGAAAAGTACTGGCTAAGAGTAGGGATTAAGCAGTTCTTCTCATCTCCTGGCCGACCTCAGGCAAATGGTCAGACCGAGGTCACAAACAGAACTATCTTGGACGGAATCAAGAAGAGGTTAGAAGATGCGAAGGGAAGATGGACTGAAGAGGTCTACGCTGTGTTATGGACCTACAGAACCACGACAAGGACACCAACAGGAGAAACCCCGTTCATGCTGGCACATGGCTCAGAGGCCGTCATACCAACGGAAGTAGGATTCCCAACTCATTGGATTCAGACCTACGACCCTGACAATAATGGAGAAGAGAGGAGGTTAGACCTAGATCTTATCGAAGAGAGAAGGGAGGACGCAGAGGTCAGACAAGAAGCCTACCATCAGAGGGCAGCGAAATTCTACAACTAGAGGGTGAAGTCAAGACCCATTGCAGTAGGAGACCTAGTACTAAAGAAGACCCTACAGAAAGAAAATAAGCTTCACCCAAACTGGCATGGCCACTATAAAGCGACAGAAGAGGTTGTGCCTAACACTTACAGGCTAGAAAACCTAGAAGGGGAACCTTTCACTAACCCGTGGAATGCTGATCACCTAAAGAGATATTACATATGATGTTGCATAGAGTTTTATGTAAATGTACCATCTTATTATGAAGAGGTTATTAATGAAGATCAGCTCCCATGACAGTTCTTGCTACATTCTTAGATCAGAGATTAATTATGAGGATAACATCTTAGGTGATGACTTCAGACCCTCATAACACCACAGTGGTGACGAGGTCTGAGCTCAGACACCATAATGAGATGACCTCAGACCCTTAACATTATTAATTTGGTGAGACTAATTATGGGGGTAACATCTTAGGTGATGACCTCAGACCCTTATAACACCACATTGGTGACGAGGTCTGAGCTCAGACACCATAATGAGATGATCTCAGACCCTTAACATCATTAATTTGGTGAAGACCCTTAACATCATTAGTTTGGTGAAGACTTATTATGGGGGTAACATCTTAGGTGATGACCTCAGACCCTCACAACAACACAGTGGTGACGAGGTCTGAGATCAGACACCATAATGAGATAACCTCAGACCCTTAACATCATTAGTTTGGTGAAGACTTATGGAGGTAACATCTTAGGTGATGACCTCAGACCCTCATAACACCACAGTGGTGACGAGGTCTGAGGTCAGACACCATAATGAGATGACCTCAGACCCTTAACATCATTAATTTGGTGAAGACCCTTAACATCATTAGTTTGGTGAAGACTTATTATGGGGGTAACATCTTAGGTGATGACCTCAGACCCTCATAACACCATTTCAGTGGTGACGAGGTCTGAGCTCAGACACCATAATGAGATGACCTCAGACCTTTAACATCATTAATTTGGTGAGACTAATTATGGGGGTAACATCATAGGTGATGACCTTAGACCCTCATAACACCACAGTGGTGACGAGGTCTGAGCTCAGACACTATAATGAGATGACCTCAGACCCTTAACATTATTAATTTGGTGAAGACCCTTAACATCATTAGTTTGGTGAAGACTTATTATGGGGGTGACATCTTAGGTGATGACCTCAGACCCTCATAACACCATTTCAGTGGTGACGAGGTCTGAGCTCAGACACCATAATGAGATGACCTCAGACCCTTAACATCATTAATTTGGTGAAGACCCTTAACATCATTAGTTTGGTGAAGACTTATTATGGGGGTAACATCTTAGGTGATGACCTCAGACCCTCATAACACCATTTCAGTGGTGACGAGGTCTGAGCTTAGACACCATAATGAGATGACCTCAGACCCTTAACATCATTAATTTGGTGAAGACCCTTAACATCATTAATTTGGTGAAAACTTATTATGGGGGTAACATCTTAGGTGATGACCTCAGACCCTCATAACACAATTTCAGTGGTGACGAGGTCTGAGCGTAAACACCATAATGAGATGACCTCAGACCCTTAACATCATTAATTTGGTGCAGACTCTTAACATCATTAATTTGGTGAAATTCATTATGAGGATAACATCTTAGGTGATGACGTCAGACCCTTATAACATCATAATTTGGTGACAAGGTCTGAGGTTAGACACCATAATGAGATGACCTCAGACCCTTAAACATCATTAATTTGGTGAATTCATTATGAGGATAACCTCTTAAGTAATAACCTCAGACCTTCATAACACCATTAATTGGTGACAAGGTCTGAGCTCAGGACCATTGGTTGAGTTTAAACAAGGCCATTGCAAAAAGGCAAGCTAAGAAAGAGGACTTCAGAGGTTAAAGCTCAGATTACAAATTAATTTTTAGCAGACACCATAACAATGGAGCTAAGAATGAAAAGCATCACATGACATTCAATGAAAAGAAAGTGAAGATGGTCCTCATCAGAAGTTGATATATATATTCAGAAATTATATGTTCAATGATTACATACAAAAGTTCTACAAAACATTTAAGTTACAAACAGTGATCAAAATATCCTAAGAGTCTGAGGGGGGAACATTGACACCCTCGACTTGGTTGGAGACCTCGACCGCATCATCACAAGGGTCTGCCCCTCCAACCTTGGTGACCTCTAATGTAGCAGTCTCTGCAGGAGCGGCAGCCTCTTCCTCAACCTCTTGAAGAGCTTGGGCAAATTGTGGATCAGCAAAGCCAAGACCCACGAAATCAGAGGCCTTCAGAGTGCCGGCCTCTCTCTCTCTGATGTCAGCCCATTTAGTAGTGGCTTTGATACCTCTTTCAAGGTATTCAAAGACAAACCCCATGAACTCATCAGAGGATTTGTAGTCAGCAATTATCTTCTCAGAGACGTCCTCAAGGGTGGCCCTGACAGCTGAGTTGACCTTTTGCTGCAGAACGTCGTCCTTAGCCTTTAATGCAGCAGCATGATCCTTGCCGAGCTGGGAGATGTCCTTTTCCAACCCCTTCACCTTCTCCTCAGAGCCCTTCATCTCAAACTTGAGGCGCTCTATCTCTGCGTTCAGAGTACTCTTAACTTTCTTGGCCTCTTGCCCCTTTTGGATGAGAGGCAACTTCCTCAGAGTCCAGTTCGATAAATGATGCATAGCGGTCAAACCCTGAATATTTAGTGATCATAAGAAAGCTGAAGAAAAATCAGATGTTACACTTAGAAGAATTTGTAATGAAGGATCAAATCATACCTAAACAGCTCTGTGAAGGCCGAACTCAACTAGTAATGGGGTGTCCATAGCCCTGTAGAAGCGTTTGTCAGCCTCGGTCATTACAGAGCCGATGGCATCCAGGGCCTGCATGCTGTGGCCGACTACACTATCAGTTAACTTGAGCTGATCCAGACGAGCCGACAGGATATCAGCTGAAGAGATAGGGATGGCAGCTTCAGTAGTCTTCTTCCTCGGCCTCTGATCCTCAAGGGCATGATCTTCGGGAGCCCTCTTCTTTTTGGATGGGGGCTTATAGGCCTAGGGAGATGGGGGAGGAGCATTAAGACCTGCTTTTTTGGCAAGTCTTGTCAAGCTCGGTGCAGCCATCCCCCAAAGCTCGTCTGGAATATCCCTTGGTCGCTCTACAAAAAATTAGTAGACCTGAGTTAGATAATCAGATATGAATAAACTCAAAGGTTAAACTTGCAAAACAAAAATGCTTACCAAGCTCGGCAAGGGGACTTCCACCCAGACCTGTCCCAGAGAGGAGGTGGGGAGTCATCAAGTGTTCGAACCTGACAAATAGACCATGTACCCCCTGATCTTGAAGGGCTTTCACCTTATGGAGGTTTTGTAGACTTAGGCCAGGGTCGGCCCTGGCAGACATGGTGACCTTACCCTACCTCAGGGGCATCCTCTGCTCCAGATTGGACGAGGGAACATATGGGCCAAACTCCCATGGCCATAAGGCAAAGAAGTACCGAGGCTTCCAGTTATGGTTGGAAGTCTGGGTCACCTGAAGAAATTTCTTCTCACGCCTCCGAGCTACAAAATGGTAGTAGCTCGGATGATTTTTGGCCGAGGAAGGGACGTAACAACCTACAAAGACTTGAACTAGAAGGTCTGAGTGGTGGACAACCTTCCATAACACTATGGCCCCTATTAGGATTCTCCAGGCATTAGGAGAGAGTTGGAAGGGGGCCAAATTAATGTAAGAGAGGATGAATTTGATTATGGGGTTAATGGGCAGACGGAACCCCAACTTGAACATCTGCTCGTACAAGTAGATCTCCCCTTCTCGGCCATGATAAGCCCTATCTTCCCTCAAAGGCCTCCTAAGTTTTATTGAGGGGCTAATAGAATACAGATATCTAAAGCAGAGAAGGTCTACCTCAGTAATAGTACTCTCGATCTCGGCCACCTCAGAGACGTCGACATCGCTCTCATCCTCATCTTCATCATCCAACTCAACGTCGGCCGGAGCAGATGTTGATGGGTAACTCGGAAACCTCTGAGCAAACTCTAACCCGGTGACAGCCGATATAGGGATGGATTCAATTGGTGGTGGTATGGCCACACTCGACTCAAGAATCTTAACCTCTGAAGAAGACCCTGAAGTGCTTGAGTGATTATGGGACGAGGCTCAGCTAGAGACCTCGGCCTGATCAGGCCTAGGTGTGAAGTCCATGGCCTCTTGAAAGGAATCCACAGACATGGGGTCTGAGGTAGAAGATTCAGACTCAGACATAGGTATGGGATCAGCAGGAACCCCTGTCTGATAGAAGTTCTTCGGGGGGTCAGGATATATCACCTTCAGAGGTGGTGGAAATATGGGTCTAATGGGACACTCTTGTGATCTACGAGCCTCCTCCTGTGCTCTTTCTATTTGCCTAATCTTTTCTAAAGTCTTCTCTCTAAGAGAGGGGAACTCCTCAAGAAGCTGATATAAGGGTCTGAGCATCAGAGGATGACACTACACTTGGGGGTTTTCCTAAACTCGAAAAATTACAAACAAGACTGGATGATAAACAAAAGGAATCTAAAGATCAAACTACTTAAATTTGGCAAGAAAAGCTCGCCTGAAATTATGGTGGTCTCGCCGAAAAACTAGGAAACTCGCCGGAAAACTAGAAAATAAGGGTGCTTACAGGAAAAATGAAGGAAAAAGTATGGTAGACCTTACCTGAGGATGAAATGGTAAGGAAGAGAGGAGAAGACGCAAGAAATCACCACCCAAAAGCCTTGAACCAACATCTTTCTAGAGAGGGAAAACTGCAGAAACAAGAGCGGATGAAATGGGAGAAATGAAGAAGAAAGAAGGAAAGAAGGGTTCAAAACCCTTAAATACTCAGGCACAACTCCCAAGGCCCATCATTGCCTTGGGAGCCCCAAAGGGCGGCTGACAGCACACGCCTACCAAGCAAGCATGTTCCAGCATTGGACAAGTGTCAGGTAGGTATTGGCTTGTAACAGACAGGCCTCGGAGGTGTAGTTATCCCCTAGTCACTTGCTCTCACATATGACTAAGGGCTGGGGGTGATTGATATGCCCCAAGTGCAACCTCGGCCTAGATTATGGTCGACGTTGGACGAGTCTTGGGCACACGATATCAGACCTCAGCCATAGCAAGGTCGGCCAGGGCCGACACTACCATGAGCCTCTCTAAGGGACGTCACAAGGATCGGCAGCATTCTCGTATACCTTGGAATGGCAACCTCGGCCAGATGAAGGCCGAGATCGCAGGAGGCCACCAGCTACCTCATCAAGCCACCAGTTCAACCTCGTCTCATGCCGACCTGGGCCATTGTCTCGGCCAGGGTTAGGCCGAGACCTCATGGAATACTCGGACTGAACAGGTATCAAGACTCACCAACCTTGGCCTCACCAAGGCCGAGGTCATACCCCAGACGCGATAGTCGAGCACCTGCTGACATTTAGATAAGGACACGTGGACACAAGTCAATTATAACAAGATTATTCCCCACACGTGGGGAGAATATTGCATCATCATTCTCTACATGTGACAGTGACAGATGGCACTCCCATATTGGTGAGGTAACCACACACATGCTCATTGCATGCATGGGGGGTACATTACACCCCCTAGGTACTATATATAGAGGTCATCCTCTACCTTGTAAAAGGATCCCATATATTCAACCCTAGCTGAAACTCTATCTAGATACACAGTAGAGAGAGAAAGTTTGAGATATTGTATTCATGGCCATTAGAGCCTTATTGCAGTGAGATTATTCACACACACACAGTGGACGTAGGCCAATCTAGGCTGAACCACTTATATCCTGGTGTACTCTCCCCTTCTCCTCATCTCATTCTCTTGCCATTTACATAACTATGCTGCCATTGCTGTTCTTGGATTGAGCTTAAAAACACCTTACCTGGTGGTGCTGATTCCAACATCATCAAGACATGGTGGGTATGTTTCGTCTCATTGTCGGTTTGGAGCTATGACCGCTTCCCAGGACGTCGTGTGCGTGAGTTTACCACGAGATGGGTGTCGTTTAGTCCCACCATGGTGGCCCCAGTATTGCTACGTGATCCGGGCACTGGGAAGATGATAGCATGATGCAGTTTATCGATGACATATATAGCCGGGTATATTATGTGCATGGCCTTGTTCATTATATGTAGTATGTACACTTGGCTATGGGATTGATGGCGGTATATATATATGGTTAGAATGAATGCCTATGTATATATTTATATATCCTATAGATGAAAGGATATGGAATTTCTTGGAGTACATCTTGGATGATTATGGTGTACTAGATTGATGGGGGTTGATGTATCGCATTTAAGGAATATTTCGGTTACATCATCCCAAGGTTATCATTTGGAGACTTTGAGTTGTTCTTGTATGGTAATCTATATTTAGTAGTATTGCATGTATGGCATAATGGATCTCTAGGATCGACGTTGACAAGGAGTAGTGTAACAAGGTGGTTCCTTGTTTGGATTTCGCTCTGCGAGACACCCCACGCATGAAACGTAGTGCAATGTTGAGATTGGAGAGAAGTTTTGTCAATAATAATTTTTATGCATGCTAATTAGAAATTAAATCATATGATTCAACCCAAATGTATTTGGGTAAAGTATTAAGAATTATAATTAATTTAATTATAAACCGAAACCCATTAAGCCTATTATGGCATAATTGTTTGTAAACATAATCAAGTATGATTAGAAAAAGAAGTGGATTCTTGGGTTAAGATAGGAAGGTAAATCTCGTGGGTACAAGCTAGGCCTATAATAAGTTAGGTTGTCCTTTTAATTGGGGTAATTTAACTAAAATTTGAGGATGCGAATAGGTGCGCGCCGTTAGATGAGAGGCGAGTCGGGAATTCACGAGAGTGCGAATCCACTTTTAATTATGAAATAAGTGCACCGATATTTATTATGCACGGTTAACACACTTGCTAAATATTTTTCACACTCGGGCTCTGACCTGTTTACTTTTCTCTCCTACCTATATATATATATATATATATATATATATATATATATATATATATATATATATATATATATATATATATATATATATATATATATATATATATACTATCATAGGTGTCCTATCGCATGGATGCCGGATGACCTTCTATCCAGAGTCTTGGGAGCCGTGACAGGTGCGGACTGTTGCGGGATGAATCTTGTAGTCGCTTCCTATTTCTTTAAAAATTTTGGTAGGATTCATGATGTATATCGGGTTTGTACCCAAGGGATATTTACATATATGTTTATATTTATTCCATTTCAGTTGTTGTATTGGCTGTGACCCGACAACTTATTCGGGTTTATTTCCTTATAGCATATTCATTTATAGTTATTCATTTCATTTATCATAATTCTAGTATGCATCTTCCTTTCTCTTGCTAGTAGTTTATAGTGTTGGTTTGTTGTCTATTGTATATTTAATTTAATTTTAACATCTCGCTTATATGATATCGGGTAGTTAGTCGTATATTATATAGTACTGACAGTTGATGTTGAGACTGAGCCATCTGAGACTCCTGAGTTAATATAGTATAGGGGTGGCCACCCGTTATTATTTTAAGCGGAGTGTTACATTGTTATTATATCACATTTAGTTTAGTTTAGTTTAAATCATCACCTCACCCTATTGTTTTAATATTGAAAAAGCAAAAAAAAATTAGAAAAAGTGGAAAAGCACAAAAAGAAAATAAAAAGTGAATTACAAATGTGTTCCCTTTGCTTTACCCCCTTGGATGTGGATTGATACCCTTACTTACCTCTACACTTAAGATTATTATATTTTGTAGGTATCTGAGGTTTTGACTAACTTGACTTTCAAACAACGACACACAAAAAGCAAAGTTATCAAATAGCGCCGTTGCCGGGGAGATGAAAAGTCATTTCTATCAAATGGCGCTGTTGCCATCCTTGGGAGCGTGAAGCACTTGGAGCCGATTTCAATTTGTAGTTCATTTATTTTGTATATTTGTTTGCATTTCAGTACCATTTTTCTTTATTTTAGAAGGCTCGTGTTAGTATTTTTATCATTGCTTGTATTGCGGTGCATAGAGACACCTTTATTTTATTTTTCATTTTAAATATTGTAATAATCGAAGATAAGCTTGATAGAGAAACCGGACAAGGTAGAGAGAGGGCGTCCAAAGGCGGGGATTTAAAAGTCTCTCTACCTTGGGTCGGTCGGACTCCCGGGGCCGACTGAGATAGGCGTGATCTCCCCCCGTTCGACTCAAATTTTTTGGCATTCCACGACCTAAAAACCGTGGGAGGTACATTTCTCAACTCTCGCGCCTCTCCTATTAGCGAGTCAATTATTGTGTGTACTTGTGTGCTCTTGTGTGATTTTATTCTCGCATTTATTTTTTGAATGGTGTGATGAATTAAATTACTAAGACCTACACTCGATCACTCATGAGAAGGGATTTCATCACCCGACTCACTCGCTTAACATTGTGTGCTACCCTAGCCATCACTAAATTTAAAATCAATCAACTAGGTAGCCCAATAGGAGAATATTTTTACAAAGGCGATCACTGAGAATTCCGTGATTTTTTATCGCCCACGGACTTAATTAAAATTTGACTACCCTTTTCACTAAATTTTAAAGATAAAAATTGGCTATGTGCTAGTTAGGTATTATCCTTGACTCGCGTGTGTCCAATTCATTTTTCGGTAGTCGGTTTTATTTAGTTCATCCCAAATTTTCGAGTCTATATTTTGTCCCCACCTTTTCTTCTAAAAAATCCAAAAATATTTTCTTTCTTTCCTTTTTAGAAAAATCCAAAAATATTTTCTTTCTTTCCTTTTTAGAAAAATTCAAAAATATTTTCTTCCCTTTTGAAAAACTTTACAAAATCCAAAAAAAAAAAAAAATTCTCTCCTCATGGCCGAAGAACGTCCTTTACGGGACTACTTTGGTCATTTTCCATTATCACGCGACACGTGTGAGAGTGATCCCGAGCCGTCTCTTTATGAGATTTTTAGTGGTTTCTCCTCTCTCACGAGTGCCCTTGATACTCTTGACCCATCTATGCACGCACCTCCTACTTCATCACCCTCGGTGTCAAGTGTCGACGTGGCTCATCCTTTGTTGTGCACCACTGTTATTATGCCGATCACATGTCCCATGAGTGTCCATACTTGTCATATCCATCCGACATCACCATGGAACATGGGTATCCATATGACACTATTCTAGAACCCACCTCGTCCAACTATCCCACTATACCCAATATCGAGTTGTGTGAGTACCCGAGCTATTCGTGGAGGCCTGATCACCCTTTCACGCCATACGAACCCCAACCCGATGTTGTGGATCCTCACACGTTCCAACAGTCGTCATGGCAACCTTATGCACTCGTTCACGATCAGTTCCCTCACTACACACCCCATGAGCATCAACCAATTTTCCATCATTAAAGCGATCCTTTAGTGTATGATGAACTTGGCCCCACCCTACACACTTCCTTTGAGTACTCTCCATACACTCATGATAGTAGCGCGTTGTGTCCACCTCAACCGCCACCACCACCCATCACTCCACCACCACCACCATCCACATCCGCTCTCGAGGCACTCTTGCAAAAGTTCATACTCGAGCAAGAGCAAGCCACTCAAATTCAAAGTCAAGCTCTCCAAAGGCTTGAACAAAGGTTAAATGAATTGGAGTGTGCGAGAGAATCGGACATTCCCATGGCTCCACCCATCGTTGCACCCGAGTGTGATGATGATGTGTCCTCTTGTGACACTGAATTTGAGTGTCACCAACCTTACCACCCCTAGAATTTCGAAGTTGAGACCATTCCATGGTCCGGGCCCTAAGTCGACAATTGTTGACTTACCTTTTGATAGTGAGCCTGATCCAATCCCACTATGTCCACCTGAACCCCACTTTGAGGTTCACATTCCCTTTCCTGTCGAATACAAAAAAATGCTCGAGTCTACTCCTATCGAGATTCACCCTTGTGTTCCCGAGGAACCAATTTATCCTAGGTTAGCTCCGGCTACGAGTGTTCATCACTTTTCCCGGGATAGAATCCGTGATAGTTCTTAACTATCTGGATATGGATCCTGTTCCACTATGCTTGGCTCTTCTCGAGCCCAATATTTCTAGTGATTCCTCTATCTCCGATCTTGGTGCCTCATCTTACCCACCCACCACATTCACCGATGCTACTCTTGTGGAGAAGTTGATCGCTCCATCTTTAGAAACCACACTCCCTTGTGAGTATTGCTTTACTCCTCCCAATGAGTGTGTGTCTCCCACGTTTGAGTTGGATCATCTTCCTCCACCATTTACCCCATTCCCACCGCTTTCTTGTGGTATTTTTTTTTCTCGACGGCTCCCTGGCGTGTCACGGCACGACCATTATCTTTACCCATTTATAGAATGATCGTGTGATTTATATGATCCCCACCCCATCACTATTGCCAAACCCTTTTGCCTTCCCATACAACTTGAGCACCATTCTTATAGGGCCCTATTTGTCCTCACATTTAAGCTCAAAAAGGACCGTGACAGATACCTTTCCACCCTCACCTTAGACCTTTTTCCCACCCGCCCATGGTCCACCGATGCTTTGCATCGTGTGATGCATTTTGCTATACAGGTGCATTGACCACTTTAGCCTATTTCCAGCAAGACTCACGCTTCAGTCTTGTTTGGGGGCGATTCTCATCACCCAAATTTTCTTCCACCCCCGCTTTCATAGATCTTATCCTTAGGGTGAGATTCCATCGGTCTGGCTGAAGACATTAAACTTAGCGCTACCGGGAGGCAGCCTGCGTTTCTTGTACTAGTCTCATCCTGTTTGGGGGTGGTGTTTCACTTCACCTAATGCTTTATCATGCTTATAGACTTATACACATATTTTCTATTATCATTTATTCAGGTTTATTCTTGGCTTCATCTTTCCACTTCAATAGCGGTATATTCTGGTACTATCTTTCCTACCTCATGCTCTCAATTTTAAAAATCATTTTATTTAAACATCGAGGATGATGTTCCTTTTTGTTTGGGGGAGGGGAATTTTATTAAAATCGTACCTCTATTGAATTTTTTTGATTTTTAAACCTGATTTTTAAAATTTCATGCAGTTTCTTTCATCTCACTCATTGATGTGAATTTTCAATCATCCATCTTTTAAAGTCTAGCAATAAAGTTAGAGAATATTTTTTCTAATAGCTTATGTTATACATAACAAGGCATTTTGCACCATGAATTTCTAGACTCAACAAAATTTGCGCACTTATCATGTCATTATGTTTAGAGTTGAGGAGTACTATAATTCTAAAGAAAACCTTAAGGATCACTAGTAGAGACTTTAGGCAATGAGATTTGTGCCTTTCACCCTTTTAGAGTGTTTTACGCAATCTCCGAGTCACAAGTTGATTTGACTTCTTTTGGGTCCGCACTTTAATTATTGTATGATCTTATTATCCTTCATTAAATTTGGCTTGATCTCTGAGAATGACATTTTTTTCGAGTTGTAAGAAACGCGTGTCTTGAAATTTGTCCCGAATACCAAATTTTCATCCATACACTCACCCATTTTTCATACCATTTCTCATTTATTTCACCCATTACCTTACCATATTCCCATGTATTCCCCTCATCATCCATACACATTCCCCACTCCATGCATATTTCATCCATCATTTTTTTAGAATAAGAGTGTTGATTCCAAATGTTAAATGTCTTCATTGTTGGTTTGAAATAGAGAGAGAAAAACAAAAAAGAAAAAAGAAAAAAAAACACAAAAATAGCAAAACTAAAAAATATATATATAAAGAAAAGAAAAATAAAAAAAAGAGAGAAAAGAAAAGAAAGAGAGTTTGTAGTTAGTAGTTAGTTTGGAAATAAAGACATTTGTTCTTCAAGTATAGAACACTCTTCTATCGCATCCATCTTTTACCCATCGCATATCCATCCATCATTCATCCATGCTCATCACCATCCTACCTCATCCCACATATCCCATTTCATTTCCCCCTCACCCATAATCATCCATATATTCCCCTAGGTGTTCGGGCAAATGAAGGTTGACGTGGTGAATAACTCGACGTTCTCACTATAGTGATTAGCATTCTTTCATGAGATCACTTTTCTTTCAATTTGTTCGTTCTTTCTTATGTCTGTGTGAGACGTTTGAACTTGCTTACATTTACTCACCTCCTCACACACAAGAGCGATACACTGACCCTAATCTCGAGAGTTCGTTTGAGATATATATATCCAGTGAGATTTGAAGTTGAAGCATTGATTCCGACAAGGCAATCTAGGAATTACTTTGATGATACTCGACCAGTTTTGAGTGATTCACACTACACACGTTGAGTTTTAGGAAGGATGTGTCTTGAGTATTTACTTAGCTAAACTTTTTACACATTCTAGCTTGTATTTCTCAAATTATTTCTCTCATGATGGATTGTGCGACTATTCTATGTCTAATAAGAGATAGACTGCCATTTGCAAATAAGAATTTTGTGGGTATATTCCATGCAAACACTCACGATACACAACTCGTCCTGTAGGGAAACCTATAGGTTTAAAGGCTTGTTGCACATGCTAAGTGCAATCGCAAGTGCCCACGAAAGTGGTACACTTTTGGTTACTTATCTTTCTCTTTCTCTCTATCTTATTGCTCAAGCACTAGCAACGCTCTGTTTGGAGGTGGTGTGATAAGCACAAAAAACTGTACAATTTAGGCCCCAGATACACGTACTTTAGTTGCTAATTCTCGACAATATGGGTCTTATGTTCTTAAATGTTCATTATGCAGTTTTTATTGCAGTTGCGGTGTTAAAAGCTATATTTTCATGTAATTTACAGTTATAATGGAGCTAATTAGCAATTCCGTAACCCTACCCTACCTTACCCGAGCCTAAACCTAGCCCAAAGCATCAGCCGAAGCCCGTGTGTGTTTAGTTTGTGTCTTTTTATATTTGTTAGATTTTTAATTTGAGTCATTTTTATTTTTAGGATTCATTTTAGATTTATTTAGTATTTTCTAAGTTTTGTTTTCTATTTTTCTATTTTATTTTTTATAATTTTATTTTATTTTGATTTTTATTAATTTTTGTTTTATTAGGATTAGTTTTAGTAGTTTATTTTTAATTTATTAAATTTTATATTATTTAGGACTTTAGTGTTCATTCAGATTTTATGTTTTTATTTTATTTTAATTTTTATATAAGCTTAGAATTTTATTTTTAAATTTTAATATTTTTATTTTTATTTTCTTTAATTTGTTTCATTTTTAGTTAGATTTTACTTTTATTTTTAGTTAAGTCTTTATTATTTTAAGAATCCAAATTAAATACACACACAAACTTATCCTACACCCTGTTACACACAAAGACCCTCTCACCACTCAAAACTCCATTAAACATCATCACACTCTCTCTCTCTCTCTCTCTCTCTCAATCTATACCCACATAACCCCCTGCCACCGGCGACACCTCCCTTTCCGGTAAACCAAGCAGCGGTGACCCGACGCCTGTCTGTCCATACCCCCATTTCCCTCACTCGCCGGTGGCCCACCTGTCAGCCCCCATTCCCGGAACCCAGAACCCGAAACCCCCAACATCGTCGGCAGCCTCCCTTTCTAAACCCAGGCCGGCGCGACTCCAGCCGTAACTACCGTTCCACTGCTATAACATCATAATTTGTGCTATAACATCATACCGTCCCACCAGCAAACCCAGCTCTGACCCGCGCCGACGAAACACCTTGGGAACTTACCCCGCTGTCCGTTGCTGACCTACCACCATGCCATTCCCGCTGGCACAGCTCCGATCGCAACCCGCGATCTCTCCAACGCCTTATCCGGGCAGAAATCCACCTATTACCGACCCTAACCCAACTCTCCTCTGTTCAGAACCCCTGAAACCACCTCCGATCGCGACTCCAACCTCCCTCCGACGGCGATCCAAACCTTCTACCAAACCAACCATTAATATTCAACCTAAAACCTAAAAACCCATTTCCATTTTCCCCTCTTCTTCAAAGACACGACTCAATCACCTGCCAACTTTCAAGACTAGACTAAAAACCAAAATAAAAAACCATGTGCCAAATCTTAACCCATTTAGCCCTAATACCCAAAATCCCCCCAACTATATTTTTTAACCATTGCCCAAAATAACCCTTATACCAAATCAGCTTTTATACCCTCATTCTCTCCACTATCATGACCTCACACCTAGGGCTGTAAATTGAGCCGGGCAAGCCCGAAGCCCGCCCGTTCGGCCCACTATTTTCGGGCCGAGCTTTATTTGAGTTTGAGCCGAGCCGAGCCTGAGCTAAAATTTCAAGCCCGAATGAATTTCGGACCGAGCTTGAGCCGAACTTTGTCAAGCCTGAATTGGGCCCGAAGCCCGAACTTTGAATATATAAATAAATAAATAAATAATTTTAAAAAATATAACATATTTATGTTAACCAATTTTATATGTATGAAATATAATTAGTCATTGTAGGTTTTCATTCTTACGTCCGTTATTTTAGTTTAATACATTTCATCATTATATACTTTATTTTATGATATATCAATTAGATTTTGGTGTATACATTTTCTCCATGATGAAAACACAAGAAAAAAATATTAATTCAATTTTTTTTAACAAAAAAAAAAATGAATTCGGGCCTGCCCGAAATCGGGCCCGAAGCCCGAAATATTAATGAGCCGAGTTCGGGATTAAGTAGAGAATTTCAGTTCGGGCCGAGGTCGGGCTTGAGCCTGGGTCAGGTAGTTCGGGCCGAGCCTGAGCAACCTCAAGTCCGGCTCACCCAGCCCGATTTACAGCCCTACTCACACCCAAACCACATGCACCATCTATTGATTCCTAAACTAACCCTTACTCACACCTTATACAACCTCTTGCACCTTAATTCTTCCAAAAATACTCCCATGCTCCATGTGCCTACTATATATTGAAGATGAAGACCCCATTTGAGGGGGAGAGCTTTTAGATAGGAATTTCTAGAGAGAGAATTGTAGAGAAAAACACCATTTATAAATAGTTTTATTTTATTCTTTTTATTTTTGGTAAATATGTGACACCCCGACTAATTAAATACCGGGTAGCTACTCCTTTATTAAATTAATACAAAATGCTAAGTTGGTCCAGTTAATAGCATCACTGTCGAAAGCATTTTAATGATTACTAACCACCTAATATTTAAAAAGTAAGTTGCCAAATTTTAAGTTAAGTCTGATTAACATGCAATAAAAGAATAATGGAAGAACAACATGAATCCATTCAGCATAATGAAGTAATGAAATAACCACAAATAGTAATAAGTCCGGAGGAAAACTCCTCACAACAATCCCACAACTGAAAATAATAAGACAAGTCTGAATCCTGAATTAATTACATGCCAGAAGTCTGAATAACTGAAATAAATGAAATGTCTCTAAAAGGAATGGGCGACATGCCCTACAACTGATAAATGCTGAATATAGAGTCAAGATAGATGAAGCGTCTACAAGCAAAGTCCTGTAGCTTCCACAAACAGCTACAGCTTGTCACCTGAATGAGGATCCTAAGCATGGTGTCCTTGTGGCTGGGCACCTAAAATGGTTTTTACAAAAAAATAGATTTGAAAGCAAACGGGTCAGAGCCCGAAAGTGGAGAGTATTTTGAAAACAGAAAGTGCTTTAATAACATTTACAACAATAAATGCAAAATACATGTTAGGACGTGCTCTCACATGAAATACTCACCTCTCGTCTAACTGTGCACTCCTAACGTTCCTGTACCCATTCATGTGTTTTCTCATAACTATCTAGTTCAAAAGAGTTTCTAACACTTCTACTCGGTTCACGTTTTAATTCCAACCTTAACAATTAAATAGAGAGTTCTACTTTAATTCTCGGATTCCCCAATTATTAACAAAACCATTATTGATATCTGTCCCCTTTTATCTTTTCATAACGTTACAATAACTATACTCACAATTTAACATAGCAAATTCCTTTTCATTTAACCGTATATTATTCACATCATAAATATACAATACAAGCACCCCGAGGCTAAGCTGCGGTGCACACATACTCTGCTATCCATCCCGGTACATCACGTACATAAGGATCACGCATTCCGAATCTCTCAGGAATCATTCTCAGATAACAATATCACAAACAATGGAGGCGAACACAGTCACATCACATGGGTCACGCACATACCTACGCTCCCACGATCAGCAGACTTATTAACATCCCAATAAGTCCTTCTCTGACCTATGTTCATCGAGGTACCAATCTAAATTCGGGCAACACAAGGATAAGAAGGCCCTAAGCGAACGTAAACCTCCCGTGATAGCAAGTATGGTAGGTATGTCATACACATAAGATTATATGCTAAGCATTCACACATCTTAGATATCTCAATATTAATAAAGGTATACTCTACATCCTTATACCATTATTCCAAATTTATATATTTTAAGTCTCCCGATAATATAAAATTTAAACTGTCGACACGTCACACGTCATAGTTTCTTATACTTAAAACCTATCTTAAATAGATTATTAAGTTCCTATTATTCCCAAATATAACATCATTATTCCTAAGGTTCTCACTTCTGCCCCAAATCTCATTTCATCAAATTATTCAAATTTACACTTTTAACCCAAATATCTTCTCACTTATTGAATTTCATTAGATTAGAATAATTCCTCAAATTGAATTCTAATTAAGGTCCAAGTTTCATAACCATGCCTACTGGTCTTCCTTAAGTTTAAGGGTATTATAAGGTCTCCAATAATATTTTCCAAGGGTTACCACCATTAAAATTTAAATAGGGAAAAACTTTACTCATTCTGGGAAGGTCGATCGATTGACTGATGAACATCGATCGATCGAACGCACCAGGTATGGCTACAGACTGCTTCGTTTTGCAGTTTTCAAATCATCCCAAAACACCATTAACATGCATGAAATTCTATTCTAACGTTATAATATAATCATACAACCATCCTACAACATTGTTAACGTTCTAAAACCAATAATTCATCAACCAAGGGCTATGTTTGGATCAAATCTTCATCAAGAACCCTAGTTTCCTATTTCTTTCAAGAACATTAATAAATCTCTTCTTAAATCCGTTTTTAGATCATCAAGGGTCATAATTTTGAATTCATAGTTCGTCCAGAATGTTACTACATGCAGTCCCTAACATAATTCATAGTTTTAAACTTCCAATTCACGGGTCTATATCATCTTCCAAGATAAATTCGATAATTCCTAAACATGGAAAAGCATAGCATTGAATCAATTGTAATTAAACCACTTGCCTCTAATCTTTCTCTGAATTTGAGGTTGAATCTTGAAGGTTGAGTTGTCTTCTCTCTCTATCTGCAGAATTCTTCTCTTTCTCTCTCTCTCTACAAGTTCTTCTTAAGGTGATAATGGAGGTGGGGTTGGTTTTTGCCAAGCTTTAAGGTTTCTAAACTCCTCCCGTAGCCCACTACCTAAATTGGGGTTGGAAATGGCTTAGTGGGTTAAGACTAAGTCAGATTTTTAACTCTAATTTTTGTGGGTTTTAATTACCCAATTTTCGAAATTACCAAAATGCCCTTATAAGTTACAGGTATGGCCCAATAATGCCCCGGGACCCAAACTTAACCCCCGGCTAGTGTTTTCTTACTATTTCGACCCTTCCGGACTCGTTGGCGCACTCAAAATGACCATACGGGTGATAAAAATAAAATTCACTTTTTTAATTCAAATGATTATATTCCTGACGCGACTGTCACGCGCGTCCCAACAAAATTTCCTAAATTGCCGTATTTCAATCTCGCGACAATTTCAATGTTTCCAATATTCATATATTGCCATATATACACATTATAATCAAATACTAACTCACACGTCGTTAATATTTTATCCGGATTAATTTTCAATTAATACACATTTAATTCAATTAATCCCCAAAAATAAATATCACGAAAATACGGGGTATTACAAAATATTTGTGAGATTAAATATTGTAAGAGAGTTAATTAAGTGGATGTTTAATTTCAAATCACTTGGTTGCTCAATTAGAGGGATTGTATGCTTCAATTTGGAAGAGTAGATTTCAACTTTCTCATAGATATTTGGTTTGCTTGTTCTATTCCCTTATATTTTATTTTAGTAGCCTTGATTATTAATTTGTTCATCATGTTTAATATCATGTTAGTCCAATCCCCTTTCAAGGGGTGGGGGTAAACCCTTATTTGATGTTATTTTAGTTTAATTAGTTTGATTACTTGAAAATTCTCTTTGAATGTTATTTTTGATCCCTCACCCTTAAATTTATGCCTCGAGAGAGGGTAAATGATTTTCGAGAGAAAATCAAAATTCTAGTTATAATACCCATTTTAGATTCGAACTAGAGATAGGAGTTTCTTAAGTGGGGTATTATAACTTGAATTTCAACTCTAATTTTATTTTCTAAGATTGACATAAATTTTAATTGATCGATCCTAGCAGTTGATTAATTAAAAGGAGTGTGGATCTATTTTCTAGAGTCGTGTGGTGTTAAACTTAATTTTCTAAAAGGTTACTATTAAAATTACATTTACAGCGAGAGTTGATTTGTAATTTTGATATTAATTTGGGAGAATTCAATTAATTAAATTAACTAATTAGAATAGCTAAAATTGGTGGTGTAATCCCATTCCTTGATTGTTCTCATAATTATTTACCTTACTTTATCTCTTATTTTAGTGTTAGACTTTATTTTCCATTTTAGTCATTTTCTAGTTAGTTGTTATCATATCACATTTAGTTTAGTTTAGTTTAAATCATCACCTCACCCTATTGTTTTAATATTGACAAAGCTAAAAAAATTAGAAAAAGTGGAAAAGCACAAAAAGAAAATAAAAAGTGAATTACAATTGTGTTCCCTTTGCTTTACCCCCTTGGATGTGGATTGATACCCTTACTTACCTTTACACTTGAGATTATTATATTTTGTAGGTATTTGAGGTTTTGACTAACTTGTCTTTCAAACAACGACACACAAAAAGCAAAGTTATCATTTATAAAAGAAAATTTTACCATACCTCAAAAAGACAATCTTGATGCTCACCACTATTGTGAAAACCACTTTGACAATCATTTGTTGCATGACCCACATTAGAGACATTGTTTGAGTACAACTCAAATAAAGAGGGCATGGTATCAGAAACACATTCCAATTGATATGAATCATTACCATAAAGACTTGTGAAATACCACTCAATAAATTGATAGTTGTAGAGCTGTGATCTAAACTAACTACAATTGTAATAATCAAACTATAATAAAATCAATATTTCTCAAACTTTTCCATTATTTCGCTGCCTACCTTATGCATATATTTATTATTATCTAACATTTCTTGTTTAAAGTATGTTGAACTTCAAAGGATTGATGGAAATATAATTTTGCCATAAGCTAGGTAGTTCCCAAGAATCAATAGGTGACATCATAAAAAACTTTCAAAAATTGAGAAATCTTATCAACCTTACACCATTCTTCAGGAGATAGACATTGCTTATAGTTTGAATCAGACAATTGGAAATGACCAAATGCCCAAAAGAGCACCCTCAACCATATCATATGTGGAGTTCCATCACATTGGAATATCTCATCATAACCTATTTTTACCCACTAAAGAAATTTACGCAACACATATATCAAATTTGGCCTTTCTACTAGCTGAGCCTTTAAAATTTTATTACTTTCACAGATTTTTACCATAACATCATCAATCTCTTTAAGTCCATCTTGGATTATCAGGTTCACAATGTGACAACAACAACATATGCGAACGAATTTACTATCCATTAAGAGAACATTTTTCAAATTAAACCGACTTTTCAAAATCTCATCACATGTAGTGTTGTAAGTAGAATTATCCAAAGTTAGAATATAAATTATTTTTAATTCTCCACTCCCTTAACAATGTGTATATTTTTCACATAAATTAACATTTACATGTGGAGGGGGCATAACACAAAAAATAGGAATCCTCTTATGAAAATTACAATATTTATTAATAAAGTGAGATGTGAGAGTAAGATACCCAATAGTACAACAAGAAGACCACAAATTAGATGTCAAGAAAATTCTACTTGGTATAAACCTAACAATTTTTTAATATTAACTTTTCCCTTATTTTATTTCTTTAGTGTGAGATCCTTAACATTATTTCTGCACGACTATTTGAGATCCGTGGAAATGTAATTAAGTATAACCATGATGCCTTTAAATTATATATACTTAAAGGGTAAATCACGCATGATTAGTTCATTAACAAGTACGTCAACAAACACATTATGATCAAACTTTGGAGTTTTTAGTGAGATCATTCCTTAAGTTTGATTGAGAAGTAGCTGCCCTATCACATGCATATAATTTCTATCACAACTATCAATGTGGCTTAACATGATACTAGTACCACAAGAACTCTCACATATGTATTTTAACACCACAATTCCAGCATTTAACATGTTTTTTCCATCATCATACAATGGTAATATCTCAAATAAAGTCCAAACCTTTAAAAATTTTTCCTCTTCTTATCGTGTTTTGGAGGAGCACCACGATCATTTCTGATTGAATATGGATTAGTTGATTCAGTTTTAATGCTATCCTCAACATCATTCAAATTCATAGCCTAAAAAAACTCCATCTAAAATAATTTATATATACCTATTAGTGAATTAAAAAATAGTGAGTAGTGAAAAACAGTTAGAAGTAATATGTAAAAAAGTGAGAACCAAATTGTAAAAAAATAAAAAAGAAAAAAGAAAAAAAGTAAAAAACAGTAGACAAAAATGTTGAAAACTTGAAGTATGAAAGTTTCTTAGCATTTAAGTATATTTAAATTTAAATAACATGTTAGGAAAAAATGTAGTAAAATATCTTGTTGACATAACAACAAAAAAATTTCAATCAGCAAAAAAAAATGTTCAAGCAAATTCGACTTCCTACCGTAAAAGAACTATAAGAAAAAATGTAAAAAAATGTACCTATACTTCCGGATCTAGTGCCGGAGTATAGAATCTACTTGCCGGAGCCTAGGATATATAATATGAGAGAAAGGAGGGATGGTGAGGTCGAGTGGTGGGAGGAATGAGTAGGCAGTAGGCAAAGATGTGGGATAAGGGAGGATTGAGGGATGTAGAGAGTATGGCTACCGTAAAGGAAATGGAGGAAATGATGGGGAAATAAAAAATATTTTAGAGGGAATAGGGTTTTTAGGGTTTCTTCTTGATCCTCAAATTACCAAAGAAAAAACTATAGTTAAGAGATATGCGGGTCTGGAGGGTCTTAATGGGTCACACAAACCAAAATCAATTCATTTAATTATTGGTTCTGGCAGGTCATAAATGGGTTTCATGAATATGCATTAAACCAATTTGTTTGCTTAACGGATCACACGGGTCCACCCAATTTGACCAAAACCTGTTAAGGCTATACCCAAACCCGGTTAAAGCATGTTGATTTCATGTTTTGTTAACAGGCTGGGTCGCAAATTTCCACCCCTATCCTGAGTGAATAATTAGGGGGAGTGACATGAATGATCCGTATGAGTTTGATGAAGCTTTTCAAAGACCTCTTAGACTCAATGCGTGTTTTACTAAATGAAATAAAACAATGACAATGTTATGAGACACATGAGTACACTATACTCTTATTCTCTCCCCTTTTATCGATTCCGTGAAAAATACACAAAACCAAAATTACAAGCAACTAAGCCAAATTAATCTCCTATGGCACGACTTGCTCAGCTAAAGGCGTATAAGATAGACACAATGCAATTACCAGAAAATAAAGACAAGATTCTCAAAGACTTTATTCAAGGAGCTTCTAGTACCTATTTTCATGTCACTTTGTAACAAACTCATCAAATTCCAATGGGTAATCTTAGGATAAGAAGTATAAGAGTAATATGATGAAACATGTGGATATAAAAATTTATACAAGTAAACATCAAACTAGTAATGTAACTCCCCCTCAACTATGCATTTCCTCTAAGTATACATGAAAAAGCACACAAACACTCTTCGTAATCCAACATGTTTAAGACTATGTATTCCCCATATCTACAAATTTCTCCCACTTTTTGTCACGTAAAGAGACAAAGGAAAAAAACTAAACACATAATGTGACAAAATAGATATAAACAACTAACGAGAGTAAACATTCTAATCAAACAACAAAATGAGATGGAACTACGTATCGAATGAACAATTGATATGATAATCTAGGCAAGATATGTAATATATGATAAGCAGGCCTAAGATAACACATCCATAATGACACATAGAGATACACAATATATCAAAGAAAATATATGCAATAAACTCATGCTAAAAACTTATAAGCAATAAATCAAACCAGAGTTATATGATTTATTAAAGTCATAAGAAAGAAACATTAAATCCTAACTCAAAAACTATCAACAGACTTAAAACAAACAAAAATCTCTCACTCTCCTGTACTATTCTTCATAATGCTCTTAAGATGACAAATATTTTAGTTTCATCATAAACGGCTTACCTAACTTGATTTAGCATAACGCTAGTGTCACATTGATATGCTTTAGAACACTCTAAAGAGGGAGAACCATAAGACAAAATCACGTTCCGACATTCATCAAGTACTGATGAAAGATAAGAACATATATATGAAGGTAGTTGAGTAGCCATATTTTCCAAATCTGATTGAAAAGTAGTATGCATGTTAGGTTCATGGGAAGTACTAGAAGGACGTGGAGCATGACGTTTAGGAGGCATGACATGAGGTGTTATAGGAATACCAATGTAATTGCCTAACTAAGTGATCACTTGATAATATGATTTTATTTCATCTAACTAAGTGATCTCTCGATAATATGATTTCTTTTGATCACCCCTCAGTTTTTTTATAACTTAATTTGGAATAAGCAGAACCCATAAATCCAAAAGTTGGCGCCTGATCTAATGATCTAAAGGCAATGCACGAGACTTTATCTCGTCCTTCAAATAAGACACAATAAGGTCAAACATCATGCTCGTCAAATCCAAACGATATGCATCATTTCCAATGATATACAAAAGCTACCCGAAATGGATTTTAGTTTTTGAAAGATAACATTTGAATTTAATGATTATATAAATCCATAATTGGATTTTAAATAAAAAATAATGGTAATTTCTAATCCAAGGAATCTCAAAATTTCAATACAATGTAATTAATTTGACATCAATTAATAAATTATTTCACATCATTCAATTTATGATATTTATTAAAAAAATGTGTTTAATGCATACCATTCAATTGAATGGTATGTACCATGTTTAATGCATTAATTAAATGGTATGATATGTATTAAGGAAGCTACAATCTTTCAATTGAATAAATATCATAAATTGAAAGGTATGACAAGCATTAAGCAAGTTACAATCTTTCGCATAAAAATGTGCATTATGTAAACGTGGTTCTATTCTCAGTTCATTTTAAAATTTTATATTTAGAAAAAACGTTTTCAATTTTATATTAAAAGGATACTTCTTCACTAATTTTATTTATGAAAACATCCTTTTTACTTAGGCTTATACTTGACATGGATCAAACTTTGGCGACTTTGTTGAAATTCTCATAAGTTATCTCCGTTGTGTTTTTTGGCAATCGAAAGAAGACAAATTATGTCTTCACAAATATCTCTCCCTTTGTCGATATCGGGATAAAAGCACATGATACCACAAAAATAACTACTATCTCAAAAAATGTGCAAAATAAAATCTATCATATACTCTAAAATGCTATACATGAGTTAAATACTCCTATTCATTTAGAGTGTCCATATGACACTTTAATTTTAAGAGTATTTCCTCTCTCCAATCTCCACTAATTTTCGAGGCAGCCAATGATACACACAAAACCTTTCATTCTTACATTTCCTTTACGATTACCACCAAAGTAAATGCTGTTGCCTATTTGGGAAAAAAAATACTCTTCATTTTCCACCCGTCTGCTCTTATACACAGTCTCGGCAATGTTTCGAAAATAAGAAGAAAAAAACCTCTTCCTCTCCACTCGTCTCTTCATCTCCACCTTCTCACCTTATATCTTCTTACTTCCTCTTTCACCTATAAAAACCACATTACCTTTACTTCATTTCCCCTTCCATAAAAAAAATTAATTTCTAGAGGTAAAGATTTGTAATTACTTTTTTTATATTTTTTTATCTGCCCATTTTAATATTCTTCTTAATTCGCTTGTGTTGATTTTTAAATCTTTGGTTTAAATCTTTTTATACATTTGTTGATTTAGCCATCGGCATTAGCAACTATTAAAGAGAAACGGAGAACAATGGGTTGGCAACTTATCCCTTAATTTTATGGTCACCAATCACAAGAAGTAGGTATTATTCTCACACTTTTATCCATATATTCAACTCAACATCCACACCATTCCTGACAGTGATGATGGTAGAGAAATAAACATAAAGAAGCGAAACAAGGAATTTTTCAAATTATCTGGTCTCTCTCCCCAAGAAGTATCTCTTGCAATCGGTTAGTAAATTTTTTTTAAGAATTTCTGTGTATCTGTTATGTGGTTTGTTTTTTATATGAGTGAAGGGTGAATGAGAAGTCATTTGTAATAAATTATTTTGAATTTCTTTGTATTTGTTATGTGGTTTATTTTTTATATGAGTGAAGGGTGTGTGAGAAGTCATTTGTGTTGGCCAGGTTTGGGTGGATATAGGTATTGATTGGGCAGGTAGAATGGTGGTTGGCTATGGTGTTGGGTTCATTAGGGTATTAGTTGATATGGGTCGCCAATTTATGTTGCCAATTTTTAAGTATATCCATCATAGGTGGTTAGGATGTTTCTGGCAATAGTTATAAGGGAGGATGGTCAGGGCTATGTCGATAGGAGAGTAGGCACGTGGTAAGAGGGTTTGTCGAGGTATGGAGCTGAGGTGGAGGTAGGTCGCTGACACTTTTTATTTTTCCAACGAGTATTGGTTGGATTGGATTTGTGGTTGGTGGAAGTTGGATGGTTCACAACTGGGTATCGTTAGGTGGGGGGTTAAGGAGGTGGCTATGGTGTTTGTAGAAGGTGAGTTTTGAAATGGATGAGTTAAGTAACGAAAGATGAGAGAAAATAGATAAAAATAAAATATGATGGGATTTTTATGGGATTTGAAAATGTGAGGTTATTGAGTGTGTGTGGTGTATGTTTTAATTTGACAACATATATTTATCAAATAGTTTTCTTTTCATGTAGTATTTTATTCGAAGAAAGTTATGTGTTTTATTTTATTAGTAGTAGATACATTTATTTTCATTTAAGATTCTTTAACAAGAAGAAAATGCAACATTTAGAAAGGGCCATCAATTCGTGTGGATTTCAGGTAACTTAAAAAGCTTTTTTTTGGCAAACTTTATGATTGATTTTTCTTTGAAAAATTGTATTATTGGCATTGGGTCATGTATTTGTCACCATTACTCCAAAAGTATATTTTTTTGGTTCTAAATATTTTAGTGTACTCCTAAAAAAAATCATCTCAAAATAATTTATTCTGGAATTTTAAAACTGTCAAAATACCAAAATAAATTATTTGGAGATATTTTTTTAGGGCCACACTGAAATGTTTAGAACAAATAAAAATCATTTTTTAATTAAAAAACATCCCGTACAGAGGGGGTGTAAGTGGTGCCCGTATTTGAGCCCCTTGTGTGTGTGTGTGTGTATATATATATATCAACCATCAATCAACCTCATAAGGAGCTTTGATTTGATTTATTTACCACTTTTATTGCTTCAGGAAACAACCACGAGAGCTAATTAATCATAACATTGCAGTGAAGATTGTCATTTGCCAGTGATATGAAGAATATGTATGATATGAAACATGTGGTTTCCATTTTTCATCTCCATTGCCAATAATTCTCTTTTAACAAATTTTATTTGTAATTACTTTGTTATCTTAGCCGTAATTTACATTTTATCTCTCTGTTTTTCACGTTACAAATATGTTTAATAAGTAGTGAGGTATAAAAAAAATCCATTTGGGATAATAAATTTAAGTTTTTTTTTTATGAAATGTGTCTATATAGGTGTATGATTTCACTAGGTGAGTTTCATAAGTATTTATACTAAGTATGAGATATTTAAAGGGTTATATTCAAAGGATAGAAGAAGGGATGAAATTAGATGAATATATTCGTTGTTTTCTTGAAACCCACAATAGTTTTTGTTTTGTAATTAATGTTTGTGAGTTTCTTATGTCTTTTTTTTTTATCTTTTGTTTTTAAATGGAAGTGTTCTCTTTTTTATTTTGATCTCTTTTAATTTTTTTTAGTAATGTTTAACCTGAAACAATAAAATTTATAGACTAAGTGTACACCCTATTTAATTTGCACAAAACTAATTACATAATCTTCAAATAATATATATATATATATATATATATATATATATATATATATATATATATATATATATATGTGTGTGTGTGTGTGTGTGTGTGTGTGTGTGTGTGTGTACACACACCAATATATATTATGCCAAAAATATATTCCTTACATTGCAACTCGCTCGTGCATCACGCGGGTGATATAGTATATTTTAAACCTATAGTATACAACTCAACACAATTCAATGTCCCAATATGATTCAACACCTGTTACACCAACAATTTCCTCAATTACATGTGTAAGTCTGCAAAGCTAAGAATGAAATATATAATATAGAGTTAAGTTCATATTAGTGACACAAAAAATAAATATCTCCCCTTCAATCTCAAATTCCCTCCCCCTCCTTTTTGTCATGTATAGACAAAGGGAAAAAAGTCGACTAGGAATAAATGCAACTGAGTTAGAATCCAAAATATGGATAACGTCTACACGATCATTTAATAAAGAGATAAAACAATGAATAAAAATCTCTGATAATACATGAATATGGAAAAGACAAACATAATACTGAGAATGTTGATACACAAGTAAAGGTTACCAGCCATCATAAGTACAACAATTATGATAAAAATAGAAAAATACATCATGCATGATACTAGAAATCACTATGGATCAAGAGGTGGCTGGCGACGAATCTTCTCAAGAATCCACTCATCATAGATTACGTGCTGAGCAACCTGCTCATTCTGAATGCCTACTGTAGTTTGATGATTCGCAATCTGACACTAATATAGCTGTAGATATCGAGAGAGAAAATCGGTGTAACACCCCTCGGGTTCGAAAAGGGACACGTGGCGTGCTACTACGATTAAACTAAACTAAATCCATCAACAATAAGTATAGAGCATCTAAGTTCCAAAATTTAGATATAAAAAAAATCCACAATTCTTCTATTTTCACAATAATGATTACAATAAAGTCTCTCAAAAATAAAATTTCCCAACTAAAAATTACACCACTAATTTAAATATTAAAATGCATCTTCCAATCCAAACTCTAAAATAATTCTCCAAAATGGTCCATAGGGTCCAAATCCACGCTAGCCTGCCACTAAAAGAAAATACTGGAAAGTACATAATATGACAGGAATAGATGCTCAAAAATAATTAGCAGGGTGAATAAATTACAAAAATACAAATCCGCATATACAAATCAAATGCAATACTCGAGCATTATATCAATATTAATTTCTCAACAACACATCAATGAGTCACCAGGCCTCACCTCACCGCGCCTATGTATTCTTAAGCATATTCGGATTTTGGACTATTGGCAGGTGCCCGTTCTCCTTGCCATATTAAAATCTCATGACACTATGCTCAAATCAACAATATAATATATCAAAATGAATCAATATTTAGATTCCAACAATTTTTAGATTCCAAATTAATACACAATTCAACATGAGTGCAATCGACACAGAAAGACAAACAGAATGCTCTAATGAGAATTTAGGAGCATATTGTGTAAGTCCCGTACCTCAAAATCATCACATGAATTGACACATAAAAATCAACCTCTAAATCTGATCGCACCATCACGTTCCTCTCGTGAAAAATAATTACATCTCGTTCTAGCCCAAACTCAAGAAAACACGAAATAAGCCTTCCAATCTAAGGTTGAAATCTTAAATAAGTTTGGGGCTATGGTTTGTAGATGAAAGGGAGTAATTTTGGAGAGGTCTTCTAGTTGAAAAATTTGAGAAAAGGTTATTTGAAAAGCCAAGCCACGAATTTTTTGATATATAAAGGATTAAGAGTTTCATTAAGAAAAGAGTTCTAATCTAGTACGAACACTAAAAACAACATTCTGGATGATCGGATCGTTGGAATCGGCTGAAATTTAAGGGCATAGTAGCCGAAGACGAGAGCAAGTTGCAAAAAGAATTTTAGCTCGATCGGAAGATCGAATATTTTTAAATATTTTTTTTCTAGAGAGTTTTATGTTTTGAGGACTCTTGTATATAATAAAAATTCAATTAAAACTCCATTTTAATTGCGAATACAATTCCGTTTAAAAATATATTTTTCAAATATAAAAGCCAAAATTTTAAATTATAAAATTTATAAAATTCAAAAATCTATTTTCTCCGATTTGCAAAATTAATTTAAAAATTCCCATTTAAAAAATCCGGGTTGTTACATACTTCCCCACTAACAAGGAATTTCGCCCTCAAAATTCAACAAAGCCTAACACTAAAAAATCTGGCCACACTAACAATCTTCATTAATAAATCTCGTCTCCCAAAATAAACTTTAACTACCTCCATCTATCCTAGATGCCCAACATGACTTATCACAAAAAAAATTCTATCTCCAAAAAAAACATGTCTAACCCGCATGCAAGACCCAAAATACAAGACTCGAGGATTGCCGTATACCTAAGCTATGATTCCATCTGTAACACCCCTCGCTCCCGAAAAGAGACACGCGACGTGGTACTACGATTAAACTAAACTAAATCCATCAACAATAAGTATAGAGCATCTAAATTCCACAATTTAAATATAATAAAATCCACAATTCTTCTATTTCCACAGTAATGATTCCAATAAAGTCTCTCAAAAATAAAATTTCCCAACTAAAAATTACACCACTAATTTAAATATCAAAATTCATCTTCCAATCCAAAATAGTCCATAGCGTCCGAATCCACGCTAGCCTGCCGCTAAAAGAAAATACGGGGAAGTACACAATATGACATGAATAGATGCTAAAAAATAATTAGCACGGTGAATAAATAGCAACAATACAAATCCGCATATACAAATCAAATGCAATACTTAATCATTATATCAATATTAATTTCTCAACAACACATCAATGAGTCGCCAGGCCTCACCTCACCGAGCCTATATTCTCAAGCATATTCTAATTTTGGACTATTGGCGAGTGCCCATTCTCCATGCCATATCAAAATCTTATGACACTATGCTCAATTCAACAATATAATATATCACAATTAATTAATATTTATATTCCAATAATTTTCAGATTCCAAATGAATATCACAATTCAACATGAGTGCAATCGACAAAAAAAGACAAACGGAATAGTCTCGAGATAATTTATGAGCATATTGTGTAAGTACCGTACCTCAAAATCATCACATGAATCGATATATACAAATCAGCCTCTAAATTTGATTGGACCATCACGTTCCTCTCATGAACATAATCAAATCTCGTTCTAGCCCAAACTCGAGAAAATATCAAATAAGCTTTCTAATCTAAGGTTAAAATCTTCAATAAGTTTGGGGCTATGGGTTGTAGATGAAAGGGAGTAATTTTGGAGAGGTCTTCTAGTTGAAAAGTTTGTGAAAAGGTGATTTGAAAAACCAAGCCACGAATTTGTTGATATATAAAGGATTAAGAGTTTGATTAAGAAAATAGTTCTAATTCGATACGAACACTAAAAACAACATTCCGGACGATCGGATCATTGGAATTGACAGAAATTTAAGGGCATAGTAGCTGAAGATGAGAGGAAGCTGCACAAAAAATTTCAGCCCGATCGAACGATTAAATATTTTTTCCTAGAGAGTTTTATGTTCTGAGGACTCTTCTATGTAATAAAAATTCAATTAAAACTCCATTTTAATTCCGAATCCAATTCCGTTTGAAAATTTATTTTTCAAATATAAAAGCCAACATTTTAAATTATAAAATTTATGAATCCAAAATTTTATTTTTCTCTGATTTCGAAAATTAATTTAAAAATTCTCATTTAAAAAATCCGGGTTGTTACAATCTATCAAGGCATGCTCGATGCTCTAAGTATGCTGTAGAATGCCTGTTTGGTGTGTATACCACCTATTGGCATGAATGGATAACTAAAAATTATTCATAATTATACGTGTGCATGGAAATCATCTGGTCTGATAGATGATCCAGGGCATGGCTAAAATGAGCATACGATGGATTAAATTGCTGTGGGGTCTAAGAAGTTAAAGATCGGGAGGAGGAACGGAGACGAGAATAAGACTGGGAAATATTGCAACGAAATTTAAGATAGCATAATGAATGACAAAAGATTGCAAAATAAGGTTAAATTGTTATTATAACTAGGTGTAAACCGCCGCAATGCGCGGGGCATACGGTTATGACAATTATTTCGATAGTAAAGTGTTTACTTTGTGTCATCTATATTCTTCTCTTTGTAGTAATAAATTATAAAAAACAACAATTTGTAGCGCTATATGATATTGTAATTCTCACAAAAAATGTCGTGTTATAGCATTTGTTGCCTTTAACGTGACCAAACAAAGACAAATCCTCCAAAGGTCCATTGTGAGCCAAAATTTATTAGAGTCCTAGGGTTCATATAAGAAAGTAGATCTTATTACTTTATCAAGAAATTATCTTTAAAAATCAAATTTTAAATTAGTAAATAGGAAGGGAAATGCCCAATAATTATAAATGAATAACCCACATTGAAAATATGCACTTATACATACAATTATTCGTCACTACCATATTTTTATAATTTTAGCTTCATGACCGAACATTTTATGAAACGAAGACAAAAAAGGAGTAAATATTGATATTTGATTTTAAATTATAAAGTTGGCATAATCTGGACAAGTATTTTACATAATAATATTTATATATTATTAGTGTAACAAAATCTAATGAATAATTTATGAAAAACAAAAATGTTACATGAAAAATGGTGAACAATTTCTCTAACGTCAAATAATCTATAGTATAAGAAATATTTCAAGGACAATGGAACAAATTATATTGCATTAACTACATTCATTTCGTATGGGAGATTCCAATGTATAAAAATAATTTCCATCATATAAAAAATCATTTTAAACAATAATAAATCATTTCTAGCAAATAAAATATGATTTCAATTTATACATATTTCCCAGTAGTAAATAATTAGTTTTAAAACTAATAAATTTTTTAACAACTAAAAAATATTCCCAGTAAAAAAATTGATTTTCAACAATATAAAAGTATTTCAAGCATATAAAAATGATATACACCAAATATTGTACTATATATGTTTTTCCTTTTACATTACTAAAAAAATAAATAACAAATATTTACAAATTTTTAAAAACATTCGAAAATTACGAATATATATTTAAAAACTGTCTAAAGTACAAAAAAAATAATATATATTTTCCAAAAAGTTCTAAAAAAATAATCCATAAGAATATGATTTCCCGCAAAACCAAAAATGAAGCCCAACAAAAACCTCATCGGTCAAACCCGGCGCACCCAAACAACCAAGATCCTTTTTTCGACAAAACCAACAGACAATACCATCAAACTTAAACCAGTAATCTCCACTCACACACGTAGCCTTATCAGCCATAACAATACCATCCGAATGCCACCGTCAAGAAACACCAATAAAAAAATAACACCCAATCTCAATGTCTTCCATACACTCCAAAGAACGTATCTCCCAAAGACAATCAACCAAAATTAAACTAATTGCAGATCAAATACGTACTCTTCTTCCTCAAACAACCAAGAAAAAATACAAACCAAAATCCGTCAAAAGATCTACCACTCACCAAAACTCCATACATGTCAACCACACCCTATAATCACAAACTCAGTACCCATAAAAACCATGACCAACACAAAATAAACTAAACATTAACAACCAAACCAAGCGGCGGTGGTTAAAGAGGTGGAGGTGGTGATGGTCACCATGATGGTGGTGGTGGATACGGTGATTAATGTGGTGGAAGTGGAGGTGGAGGTGGATATGGTGGTGATGGCGGGGGTGGATATGGATATGGTGATAGTGGATATGGCGGTGAATGTAATGGTAGTTATGGTAGAAGATTTTGTTCTGACGGTGGAAGCTGTAGGAATTAGGGTTTGATTATGTGTGAAATGGAATATGGGAGAGTTTGGTTTTCAAAGAAATAAAGTAGTGGAGATAGATGAAAAGGTAGGATGCAGAGGGGAAAATACAACTAGTTCGAGAGAGTCTAGAGAGAGTCCGAAGAGAAATGATAGGGGAAAAAGAAAATGGCCTTAAAAGTAGAGTGCCACGTGGACACTCTAAATGAAAAGGAGCATCTAACTCATGTATAACATTTTAGAGCATATAATAGATAATGAAATCATAAGACATTGGTTAAAAATGGTATAACAATCACGAATAATCCCTCTTCATAAATTTGCACACAATAATATCACAAATACTCGCATTATATTTCGATAAAAATTTGATGCTAAAAATTGTTCAATGAAATTATGCCTCAAACCTTCTAACCCCCTTCAATTAATATAGGTGTAATGGTAGAAGTTGAGTTGAATTAGGTCTCTTTTTTATTGTTTAATAAGACTTTTAAGTCAGCCAAGTAGTTGCCTTGAAAACAAACACTCCACCTCCTTGAGTTTAAGATGAGGATGAGATACACGATTTCTCCCCTAATAAGGACTTTTCTCTATTTGGGTGGAACACACACTTTGATTTCAGGGAATTCGGAGAACAAAATTTTACAAATGTAAGGATTGTGAAAAATCAACTTTTTTTAATGATTTTCTCCAATTGGTATTCAATTCGCTCCAAATTTCATGATTTCCTGTAAAATGAACATTTGGAACTTTTTCACAAATACAAAAGAATTATAAATTTATCAAAATGCTCCATTTTACCTTATAATTACTATTTTGACCCCGAATTAACATTTCTTGTATTTGTTCTTCTATTTACCAATATGACCCTAAGAACTTATTTAAAATTATAAACGAGTCTAACAAAGTATAAATTATGGTACAAAATATACGAAATAAAGCATTCTTCATTTAATCAGCACATTAAGTTTGAATCTTCATCAAGCATTTTAGATATAAATCACGTGGAAAAGCAAATCACGCCATAAAATTGAATATATGGGGAAAAAACCTGCTAACTGGACAAAATTTAGTCCAATGCAACAATCTCAATAAAAATTTGGTAAAGACTTATAGAGGGGATAAGGGTATTATGATGTGGTGATGTATGTATGACTGAGATTTATCTTCTCCTGGTTGAATTTTTGCTTTATATGGAGTGATTATGAGATTGTTTTGCATGACTAGTGGAGGTTGAACTGCAAGGTACATGTGGTGTTGGGATCATGCTCTTGTTTGGATGTTCGTTTTGTGATGATGAGATTGGATGTATGTATGGTTGGGTTTTGAACTTCTCTTATTTCTTGATAGATGATCTTGTTTGATGATGAACTTCACTTGATGTTTGAGAGGTGGTCTTTTCTTGGGTTTGATGATTAGTTAGAATCTTCAGTGTATTGTATGGGATCTTCTTTACATTGCATGAGATTGTTAGTATGGTATCATGGATGGTATGTTCGTTGCAACAAAATTCATAATGTATTAAATAATTTTTTAATCTCAATTACATTAGACAGAATATATGAAGTGTGATCTTTATGTCAAATGTGTTGTCATCATACAATATCTTTTTAGCTGAAATGCATTTAGTTTCAGAGTCTCCCCATTTTGACGATGAAAATATAATTGATATAGTTTGTGAAACTGGTTGAAAGTCTCCACCTTTATTTTAGAATTGGTTTTTGAGAAATTATTTTTGTCGGGGGGGGGGGGGGGGGAATTTGAAAAGTGTATTTTTGTTGAACACCAAGTAAAATATTTCCTCCTTTTCTTGATCATGTACTACAAAAGTGGGTTAATAGATGCAGTGGAAAACAATTGCATGGGTTTGGAGTAATGTTAATTTGATATTTTCTTGTTATATTAAAGAATTTATGAAATGTTATATTTGGGTGTATGACGGCGCTAAGAAGTCGCCATTTAAATTTTTATAAGCAGCTCAAGATGAAGCACACCACATCAATGGAGATATATAACAAAACAATAATGTAAATATGGGAAGGAGACAAGGAGAAAAATAATAACACCAAAATTTAAGTTGTTCAGCTATATCAGCATACTCCAATGTGCATGTGAGTGTGGTTTTCACTAGAAAAGAGTCCCTAATGGCCTGAAATGTACAACTCTCAAGCTTTCTCTCTCTACTGCAAGTGAGATAGCATTTAACTAAGGTTTATAATTTTTGGATCCTTTCTTCTGGGTAAAAATATGAATATTTATAGTGCTTGGGGTGCACAATGCACCACCAAACATGCATGGAGCGTGTCCTTAATGAAGCATCCAATGAGGAGTATACACCTGTTCTGAGCACAAGCGTGTAATGATCATGCAAATATTCTCCCCACATTCTATTGTGATCTTGTTATAACTGCCTATCTATGTGGATTAGTCATGCTAGAAACTTGCATCACACGTGGCTGTATGCCGTCTTAGGAGGTCTCAGCATGGCCGAGGATGATATTTCTAATATCCTGTTCGAGCAACTGATGAGCAAAGAAGTGTGGTCTCGGCTGTTTGGAGGTGACATGACAAAATGAGACTGATATAGGTCTATTGGACCCGTTGAGGGGTCTTGGTTGCTGGAGGGTGCCAGGAGGAGACAAGCCTTGTGAAGAGGAAATGGAAAATTGATAGATCTCGGCCCAAAAGACTAAATAAAGCCAAGACTGCTGATACAAGATGACTATAAGGGGGCCTATAATGTTGGTCATAAAGGTATATATAGTTGGCCTCGACTGAGTGGGTCCCAGACTGGGACGGGATTATACTTGGGTATATCAATAACCCCCTAGCCCTTAACGTTGAATGTGAATGGAAGGCTAAGGGGTAAAAATGTCTGAGGGTAGATATTTATTGGACATCTCTGATTGATTACTGAGATGTCTGTTCAGTATCAGGTCTGAAATAATGAGTGAGAGTTATAGAGTGACACTTCTAACTCTTCCTATGGTTTGCTATATTGTCCAGGGAATATGGCTGCAAGCTTGCTTGGGGAGTTATACCCTAATGATGAAGGTCTTGGGAGTTGTGAACAATCATTACCACTATTTAAATACATTTTAAACCTTTACTTTTTTCTTTCTTCTTCATTCAACTCGTGTGCAAACCTTCTCTTTCCAAAGCAAACCCATTCTCACTCATTCTCTCTCCTCCGATCAGGGTTTTTTGAATAGTTCTAGGGATCATTCTTAGTTCTTCAGGCATCAACTTCCATCAGGTAACCCCCACTATTCATTCTTTTCAAGCTTTCTCCATTTTTCAGTCAGATTAAGCTTTTGTTATTTTTCGGTGAGTTTGTGAATTTTCCAACAGCCTTGGCTAGTGTTTCTAGGGTTATTTAGGAGCTCATATTGGTGGTTTTGAAGTTAGGTTAGTGGTTTTAGGTTCCTCCCTACCTTTTACAGGTACTTCGGTCATCTTCTCCGGTGGTATTCCACCCAACCGTTCTAGAGAAATTTTTAGCAAAACATTTCAATTACCCCTTTTGATCTTTAGGTCAACTTTGGTCAAACCCATTGAATGTTTATGACTTTGTATGAATTGATTGATCAATTTCCCCATTTTCAGGGTCGTATTCTTAGAGAAATACGTAAGGGTGAGGCCGAGGCCGAGGCTAGAAGAAAAGCCGGGATCGACCTCACATGTTCTATATATTTAATCCCTCTAGCTATAATTCTTCCTATCGTAGTTAACATAAGTGAGGATTCAATGAGTTCAAGATCATCCCAGAGTGAGGGAGCCATTGACATCTCATGCTCTAAGGATGGTAGCCCTTCTGCCTCCAGGGTCTCTGGTGAGGTCGACTCCTATGAGCAAGCCATGAGGGTCCTTGCCTCAGGTACGATCGACTCATAGGATACTGAATCTCATGAGGCTAACCATCCTACAAAGACTTTGGTCCCTTAGGGGCCGAGAGTTACTATTTCTCAATCCCATCCAATCAGCTGTTCCCATTTCATCGATGATCGAGGGGGAATTTCAGAAGAGGTTTCCTGGTGGAGTACCGACCTTTGAAATCATTGAATCTGGAGACGAGGCTGAGAGGGAGTTTAACAAAAGACCAGGTGAGATTGCCATCTATGAGAAAATGTTCAAGGTCGAATTCTGCATTCTCGTCCACCATATTGTTAGGACGATCCTTGCCGATATGGTCCTAGACCCAACCCATCTTTCTCCCAATGCACGTGGAATTTCACTCAGCTTCATATCGCTATGGAAGTACTGTCACAACGCCGACCTTCCAGTCGAGTTTTTAAAGGCATGTTACAACGTCTCCAGTATGAAAGCCCAACCCGAGTATTATCACCTTGTTTCTAGTAAACTGACAGAGAAGGTTATTTTTATCAATCTGACGTCCAACCATCACTGTAAATTGAGATATTTTTTCGTCACTAGTGCATGAGAATTTCCAGCCAACGTTGCCTGCTTTGCCTCAGAGCCGAGTGTCCCACAAAAATGGGGAAAAGCCTCCGTGGCTGCCAAACTGGACCCCGGCCTGAGTGTAGACAACCAGAAAAAATAAATCGGATTAAAGTGAAAGGAGGAAATGGTGGGCTTGTTGAATTTGAACAACTCATGACCCCCAAAGTCCTGGCCGAGACGGGGCTAGGTGTGGACCCCTTGATAGAAATGCGTAAGCCTTTTTTACCAACTGTAGTCTCGTCTTTAATTGACTTTGGTTATAAGGCATGTGAATTTTAACTCTGAATTGTGATATTTGATGTTGTTATATTATTTCTGACATTCTCTAAATTTTTACAGATCAACCGGACAAAATCCTGAAGCAATTTGGAACATAGCTGCCCCCAGCATTTTAGCAATGCTAAATAAACTCGTCAAGAAGTCAGCTCCTATTCCACCGTCAAAGAAGACAACAGTAAGCGTTCCCAAAAATCTCAAGGTAGGAAAGAAAATGGAGGTGGTGGACGACACTACAGTTCACCCCCCAGAAAAAGAACAGGAATGAAGCCCCTTCTAAGGGGTGATCTAATTAGGAGATCCCAATATCATCTGAAGATTCCCTTATTTCCTGTCTCACCCAATTAAAGCTCAATGACAAGACTCTAACGGGTGATGCTCAGAGGAAACACACTGCTATTACTTCTGTGGTACCCAACATCGACAAGCGCTTTTTTGAGGCAATGGATGCCTCTTGTCTCATCAAATTTCATGTCCACAGGGCCACTCTAGTAACCATTTATAACCTTTATTATCTAAGTAATCAATTTTCTTTGAAGTGTTGTCTCGTACTAACCCCTTCTCTTTAACTTTTTGCAGTCTCTTTTTACCCTCTCTTGTCTTGGTGATTGGGTTGAGAAGAGGCTTCCCCTGATCCAAAATGGGAAGGATGCTGAGAAAATAAAGAAAAACTTAAGGGATGAGCTAGCTTCCAGATGCGGCAACCACTATAAATCCATGGGTTCAGTGTAGCAGAGGCAGCAGGATGAGGTAAACAAGTTAAAGAAGGAGCATAATGATTACTTAAATGAGTTGGCCGATAAGAGATAGGACGATATTGATGAAGGGGTTCAGAAGGCATTGGAAGAGGCTAAGGCGTAAGCCATGGATGATTTCAAGGCCTTTGAAGTGTTTGGGGGGTGGTGGTACACTTTTTAATACCTCAAAAGAGGCATGAAGACAGTGTGCCATTGGACTGTCCTTAGAAAAGCCAGGGTTAGGACACTGACCCCCCAACACTTTGAGGACCTTAAATTTTTATACCCCATGCTCAAAACTTCTCTGTTCGATGTCGAAGATATTAGGTTGCTGAGACTACATAACAGCCTGCAACTGTTGTTGATGCAGTCGGTGGTGAAGACAACGATGATGGAGTCGACACTGAAAACCCAACAGATCATGTCATCACCTCTCAGGAGGATTCTCCTATGCAAGAGACTCTATAATTGTTATTTATGTTACTCATTGGACGACCATCTATGGCCTAATTTTCCCTTTTCTCATGTATAAGTTTTGAACAATACTTTTGAGTAGTATTTGAACATTTTTGAGCAATATTTGTATCATCATCTGAACATCATGTTTATTAATTTCTGCAATAGGGTGAATGCAACTTGATAATCTTTTGTTGTTAGCTCTTATGTGCTATTATGTTTTCGCATTATGTCATATCTACTTGCTTAATATCTCTATTCTCATCCTTGGCCGTGGACGGGATAAATAAATGAGCAACTAGTTGATTTTCAAACCACCAAATAAATGATGTTTTAAGGTAACCATAGTGAAATTATTTTCAATAGGAGATCACCAAATCGATGGTGTTACTCCAAATTAATGATTTTAATCTCAAGTATATTCTCATTTTAATTGGAGGTCACCAAATTAATGATTTTAATCTCAAGTCTACTCTCGTCCTTAGCCGAGAGATTAATAACCCACTTTATGATTTTAAATTGAAGATCAGTACTTTAATGATGTTAATCTCAAGTCTACTCTCGTCCTTAGCCGAGTGATAAATAACCATCTTAATAATTTTTAATTGGAGATCACAAAATTAATGATGTTAATATTAAGTCTACTCTCATCCTTAGCCGAGAGATAAATAACTAGCTTAATGATTTTTAATTTTCTCTTTATTTTACACCACCTTAGTGATGTTATCACACTGTCCCCCCCTCTCGGTGTTATTGAGAACCCATGGACGAGACGAGTCTCGCATGGTTTCTCATATCACGAAGAGTGAGACAATGCTAATACACCAAACAAATGACGTTTTTAGCTTAGTACAATTCAAACAATGCATTTGGACAACTTGTTGAAGAAAGATATGAGGGAACACTTGTAACTATTTTCATTTATTACTTTTGAATATTTCAAATATAAAGAGAAAATTACATAAATTTCACACGTAAGACTACTGGAGATATTTTTTCAAATGGTCAGCATTCCATGGATTAGAGAATGGCTCTCCCACTAAATTCTTCAGCAGATATGTCCCTAGGATGACCTCTTCAGTGACCTTGTATGGTCCATGCCAATTTGGGTGTAACTTGTTCATCTTCTGCTAAACCTTCATTAGAATCAGGTCTCCCATAACTATCGATCTAGGTTTGACTCTCTTGTTGTAGAAATTAGTTGTTCTCTACTGATACGATGCTTGTCTAACCTCGACATCTTCCCTCCTCTCTTCTATCAAATCTAACTCCAGTCTTCTCTCTTCATTGTTCATCTCTAGATTATAGGTCTGGACCATGTGGATGGGGAGGCTAAGTTCAGTTAGGATCACAACTTATGAACTACAAGCCAGCATAAAGGGGGTCCCCCTGTTGGCATCCTTTCTATCATCCTGTATGCCCACAGGACAACATGCACTTCTTCTGTCCATAAACTTTTGGCATCTTTTAAGTTTTTTTAGATCTTATACATAATTGTTCTATTGGTGACCTCTGTCTGGACGTTTGCTTATGGTCGGCCTAGCGCTGAGCAGAACTGCTTGATGAAAACCCTTATATTGTAATCCTCTAAGGACTTGTTCTTGAACTGTTTTCCATTTTCTATGATTAGAGTATGAGGTATACCATATCTGTAGATGATATTCCTCCAAATCAAATTGAAGGTCTTTTTTTCCAGATATTGAAATGGTGGCCTCAGCCTCTACCCACTTGGAAAATTCGTCGATCACCACAATCAGGTATATGTACTTACCTGTGGCTCTAGGCAGAGGTCCCACCAAGTAAATACATAAAATTACAAATGGCTAAGGGGATGTGATGGACGACAAAGGTTGATGGGGATGATAGGGGATGCAGGCGTATCTTTGGCTTTTATCACACTTTTTTACATGGTCAGCCGCATCCTTAGCAAGCATCGGCCACCAGTAGCCCTGCATTACTATCCACTTTGCCAAAGATCATCCCTCAATATGGTCGGAGCATGATCCCTCATGCACGTCTTTCAATACACACTCCACCTCAGAGGGGTGGACACATCGTAGAAAGGCGAGTAGAAAACCCCTCTTATATAGGACATATAATATGATAGTGAATTTTGCTGCCCTATATCTCAATTTCTTCCTACTGGACTTTAATTATGGGAGTTTCCCATCTCTAATGTATTTGATAAAAGGGTCCATCCATGAAGCTACAATATTCAAATTCAAACAAAACTCAAGTTTACTGTCATCTTCATTAATGCTTGGTCTGTTCAAGATCTCAACTGGGACGGTTCTCCTAATTTCTATTTTAGTGGCCAAATCTAACCTTGCCATTACGTTAGCTAAACTATTTTCAAGTCGAGGGACTCTCTTCATTTTCAACTCGTTGAAGTACGTCAAAATTATAAAAATGCAAAATTTCCTTAACTTATAAGATATGCTCAGATACCACTTGTAAGGGACGTAGGTTCCTGGAAAATTTCAATTTTTAATTTCTAAATGAACGGTTCACGAAATATTTATAATTTTTAATTTCTTTTGAATACTAAATTATATTCTTCAAAAGCACAACTTTAATTCAAGTTCAAATACACACAAACCAAATTAAAACATGCTTAATTCAAGATTAACATTAATTTTTCCTTTTAATAATTTTGACTTGACTTAAAGTAAAATAAAATTACTCAACTTAATTAAGCACCAATTAAACAAATTTTTGCGGTTAAACCAAATTTTATCTTGTTAAACCTATGCATTCATCTAGATGAATTTGAAAGATAAAATAAACATAATCAAAATACTGCGATGAACGAGGAAAACTCACAACGAGAAAAACCTCAGATGACCCAACCACAAGTCCACTAAGTATGGAATTACAAAAGGCACGCCATAATACTTACAAAATGCCTGAATACCCTCGCAAGACTTGACGCTCTTAGTTCCTTCCACATTCGCCTAGTGACAATGCAGAGTCCACTTACATCTCGGAGTCCACCGATGGGGCAAAGCTTTCATCATGCACACTGAGTCCACCATATGAATATCCATGAACAGGTAATCCTTCGCAAGAAACAATATCTATGGTGTAAATAATAAAACTGGTGCTAAAATAATGATCTCAAACAAATATCATGTTGAAACTTGGATCGTAAAAACAATTGGGTATAAACATGTTTTTATTTTGGAAATTAATTCATTAAGGATGGACAAAAACTAAAGGACTTTTTGGAAAGGTGCATTTTCTCTCAAAGGATGGTAAAATCCATGAGAAAAATTGACTCCCGCACTACTAACAAGGTTTTGAAAAATTTGTAGGAGTAATGGGAAAAACTGCTAAAAAATTGCCCATTTTTGAAGAAAACTGCTAGGTCGTTTGAACGAGAAAACATAGGTGTTCGAACGACATGTCGAACGAGAATACAGAGAACCAAATGGCTTTTCAGAAATTAAATTATTCTTAGAAAAATAAAAAACATTTTAAATATGTTTAGAAGTTAAAATACACCCAATAGATATATCCAAGGCTCAATATAAACTATGTATTCATACCTGAGAGATCCTTGGAAAGTTGAGGATGACACAAGGCATGAAACGCAATATATGATGTGATCTCATTAGACTTGTTCCATGCGTCTTCAAAACAAATGTCATAGGCTTGAAAGGCCACTAACCTCTATCCTATGGCTCAAATAGTTTTGTCCGGAATTAAGCCAACACTTACAAATTGACTCAATTAGAAATTTCTCCTTCAAAAACATTTTTCACCCTAGTCAAGTACTTAGCCATATTCTCTTCCTTAGCTTTATAAATCCCCAAAATCTGGTTCCCCACCAATTATGAGTCGTTGTGAACTATCAAATGGACGCCATTCAACACCTTGATCAGGGATAAACCTACCATCAAAGGTTCATACTCAGATTCATTATTGGAGGCCTTAAAGTTGAACCTCTACACATATTCGATGTTAGTCTCATCTGGAGCCAACAGTATGAGCCCTACCCTACAGTCACTTTCATATGAGGATCCATCTACAAATAGACTCCAGACTGGGCTATTAACTGAGAAAGGCCCATCACCTTCTATACCATTTTTGAACAAAAGATCTTTTTTAGTAAGGTCGACTTGCAGAAAATTGACTACGATCGGACCTACAATTTTTTTTTGCCAAGGCTGCAATCTCGTCTTCCATGTTATCGGCATTGTCCCAAGTGAACTCATCCATAAATTCAGCCAACGCCTACCCTTTAATTGCGGTTCTTTATTGGTATATGATATTAAATTCTCCCAACTCAATGGACCAAGCCATTAGCCTACCTGATTTCTCAGGTTATTGATGACTTGCCTTATGGGCTTAAAAATAAGGTTTCATCTTTCTAGAAGTGTGAATTAGAGAATACAATAGCTTCTCCATCTTTGGATATCTCAACTCTCCATCTAGAGAGCCATACTATTGAAGTAAACTGATTTTTACACCCTTTCATTATCTCGGACGATAGCTGCACTGATTCCCAACTCAGATACTGCTAAGTACAAAAACAACTTTTCTCCTTGGATAGGCAAAAGGATAAGAGAATTAAAGAACCCAGGTAAGCCTTAAGCTCTTGAAAGGATCTCTCAAAACCCTCATCCCACTCAAAGGCTTTTCTTAGAATTTTGAAAAAGGAGAGGAACTTATCTGTGGCCCTTGAGACAAATCTGTTGAGTGCAACGAGTTTTCCAGTGAGTCTCAACAAGTCTTTCATGGTCTTTGGAGTCTTCATTTTAGTCAGCGCTTTGATTTTCTCTACATTTTCCACTATGCCCCATGGGTTCATAATGAAGCTGACGAACTTCCCTTCTCTGACGTCGAATACACACTTGGCAGGATTAAACTTCATATAATATTTTTTTTATGGTATCGAAGGTGCGTTCAAGGTTGATCACATGAGTCTCATCCTTAAGACTCTTTGTTAACATGTCGTCCATATACACCTCCATGGGCTTGTCAATCTTTTCTTCAAATATTTTATCAACCAACCTCTGATAAATTGAGCCTGCATTCTTAAGGTTGAAGGGTATAACCTTATAGCAATAGGTTCCCTTTTCCATAATGATAGAGGTTTTCTCAGCATCGGCCAGGTCCATGAAAATTTAATTATAGCCTGAGTAGGCATATATAAAACTCATTATTTCATGGCTAGCTGTGGCATTAAACATTTAGTCTATGCGAGGTAGAGGGAAATTATCTTTTGGGTAGGCTTTATTTAGGTCAGTGAAGTATATGAACATTCGCCATTTTCCATTAGATTTTGGGACTACCATGATGTTGGATAGCCAATTAGGATAACGCACCTCCCTGATGAATTTAGCTGATTGAAGTTTCTTAACTTCTTCTTAAATGGCCTCATATGTCTCCCTTCGTAGGATGATATCCTTACTTTTGCACATTAGTATCCTCGTCGATATTCAACTTATGGCAAATAACCTTGGGGTCTTTTCCTAGCATGTCTTTGTGGCTCCACGCAAAAATGCTTTGCCTCTTCCTCAACAACTCTATCAATTTTTCCTTCACCACCTTTTTTAGTGATGAGGTGATCTATATGGTTTTTTTTGGCTTGTCCTCATTGAGGAAAATGAATTTTACCTATTCCGTGGCCTCGCTCTTCTTTAATTTTATCTTTACCATGTGGTCGAGAGTATCAATGTTGTAGGAGATAATGAGTTTTTTATGAGCCTATCTATTCTCAATCGAGTTGAAGTAACACTCCCTAGTCTCTATCTGGTCACCTTGGACTTCCCCTACTCCATAAAGTGTCGTGAATTTCATTATTTGGTGAAAGGTATAGGGAAGTTCTTCAAACTATTTAAGGTACACCCGATCGATGATGATGTTGTAGGTCGATAAAATATTTTCATTTATCACGAAGAAGTTAACTTTCATTGTTAGGGACTTTGGACATGTGCCTATGCAAACATCCATTTCGAACACCCCTAGTGTGTGAACCTTTTCTCCATCGAACACAATTAAGGTTTAATGATAAGGAACTAGTTTCTTTAACTAAGCTTCAAACTTTCAAAGCATGGCCAAAACATAACATCGGTCGAGCTTCCTCCATCCACTAGTATTGTCTTCACATCATACCCATGAACCCCGGTGCTAATGATCAGAGGGTCATCATGGGGGTCAATATTCCCTTGAAATCTAACCTTTAGAATCCCATAATTAGAGTGTCCATGTTTACCTTCTTTCTTTTTTCTGACTTTGGCTCTAAAGCAGTCGAGTTTACTTCTACCGTACTGGGCACTAACTTGGCTTCTACGATGTGCGCCTTTCGGTTGGCTATCTCTGTCCCTCCTCCAACTATCCTCCACTAAGCATTTTCACATAAATGAAATCATATTGCAATGTCCCTTTGGCTCAGGGATTTTTGGAGGGAGTTATGCGTTGCCCTCCTTATCATTAGATTGATCATCCTTCCTGTCAGCTTGAGGTTATCGCCTCGGCCTCTCTTCTCTTTATTGACCATATTTCTTCATGGAGTCATCCTTGGAAACACTCCGGTTAACATACTTCCAAATCTTCCCTTGTTGTATCATTTTCTCAATCTCATCCTTTATTGCAAAACACTTGTCGGTGGTATGACCGTGGTCTTGGTGAAAGTCACACCACTTGCTTTTGTATCTTTTATGAGGAGGAAACCTCGGCTTTTTAGGCCATCTCAAAGTTCTATCATCTTTAATCTCATTTAAAATCAAGTCAATACTTACTGTGACTGGAGTGTAGTCAGCAAATTTATCATCACCCGACCTCTTCTTCCCATTCATGCCCTTAACTTTTTGGGACTTACTCCCACCATCATACTTTTCATCTTCTCCTTTGGGTGCCGTGTCTTCCTCTACATTCATGGGTATATTCTCCTCGTACTCTTCAACCTCCAACTTCTCTTTGTTTAACCTTGAAATATAGTATCAAAGGAACTCATTCTTCTATTTATTTACATATAAGATATGGGCAGCCTTTTCCTGAGGCTTCATTTCGAAGTAGAAGTTGTGAATGAACTTCTCATCCACCTATTTAAAGTTATTTATGGAGTTCTTGGGGAGATAAGTGTACGATACATGAGTTGTACCAATGAGCGTATTGGAGAATGCCCGACATCTCATCTCATCTCATCTCATCTAAGAAAGAGTAGATTTTGGCTGTTGACTGATACATCCCAACGTGATGTATTGAGTTTATACTACCATTGTACTTGGATGTGATAGTCGATAACTTGAACTTATCCAAAGTTGGGTAGCTCATAATCCTTGATATAAATGGATACCCTTCCACATAACCCCTCTGGATGGGGGCTCGACATTTCAGAAGGTCGCCGATCTTATCCTCCAATCGTTGGATTGAACTGTTCCATAGCTTCTCAGCCTCTACAGTACTGTCTCCTCCTCCTTCTCTGTCGATTGGGTTTCTTACAGACTCTTGGCCAGCAGTCCTCCGATGGCCATTTACTTCCCTTTGGTCACCTTCTCGACCTTTTTAGGGTTGACGGTTGGCACATCCTCCATTCCCTCTAAAGGCCGCAATGCTACATGATTTAGAGAGTCGGTCTCGTAGGTCTCTAATGGGATGAGATAGTTAAAAACTGAACCTCGGCTTAATATATCCAATACTTAAGCCCTGTGTCGACCTAGCATTTTTTCCCCTATAAGTTGGCGCTGGTCAAACTTTGTCACCTGAGATTTCGTATGGCTCCTAATAGTCGTCCTCATCACCTTCAAGGTCATATATACTTTCTTGCATATGCTTCCCAGGTTGAGTCTCCTGGTGTTCGCCACAACTCTATGTCTCTGATGATGTTGCGTCTCTTTATAGGGGAAGGGGTGGTCCCCCTATCACCCCATCCACACCGTCTTTGGTGGTCGGAGTTGTCATCTCCTGTACAGTGCCAGTGGGTCTAGCCGTCATATTTTGATAAAAAGTATTAAGTTATTCTTGCATTTTTTAGTGGTTGGCCGTCAGGAAGCGTAACTCCTCCACCACTAAGACATTTTTGACTGAAGGGGCGCCTGGATGGAACCGAGGCCAGCTTCATGAGGCAAATTAGAGGCCATTCTCTCCTGTGAATGAACATAACAAATGGGTGAGCTGGATGGGCTAGAAAAAAGATTGAACAACCCAACAAGAGACCTTTCAAAAGTGATACAGAGCCTACCAGGTATGGAATTGGATCGCCACTATTGATTAGGTGAGAAATAATCTAAAAATAAAGAGAAATAGATGATGAACCTTCGGTCCCACATATATGCCAAAATGACGAAGCTAAGAAATCATTATTTTAATTTGTATAGGCAGCTCAAGATCAAGCACAACACAACAATGGAGATATATAACAAAATAACAATATAAATATGGGAATGAGATGATGAGAAAAGGAGTAACACCAGAATTTAAGTGGTTCATCTGTATCAGCCTACTCACTGTGCATGTGATTGTGGTTTTCACTAAAAAGGAGTCTCTAATGGCCTGAAATATAAAACTCTCAAACTTGCTCTCTACTCTAAGTGAGAGAAAGTTCAGCTAGGATTTTATAATTTTTGGATTTTTTCTTCTAGGGAAGAAGATGAATATTCATAATGTTTGGGGTGAAAAAAGAACCCCCAAGCATGCATGGAGCGTGTCCTTGATAAATCATCCAATGAGGAGTAGGCACCTGTCCCGAGCACAAATATATAATGATGATGGAAATATTCTCCCCACGTCCTCCTGTGATCTTGTTATAACTACGTATCCACGTGGATTAGTCATGCTCAAAACTTGTGTCACACGTGGCTGTATGCTGTTTTGGGAGGTCTCGACCTGCCCGAGGATGATACTTCTAATATCCTGTTCGAGAAACTGATGAGAAAAGAAAAAGTGTAGTCTCAGCTGTTTGAGGTTCCAGGACAAGACGAGACTGATGTATGGTTATTGGGCCCGTTGAGGGGTCTCGACTATTGGAGGTGTCGGATGAGACGATACTTATGAAGAGATAATGGTACAATTGATGGGTCTAGGCCCAAGAGACTGGACGAAGGCGAGACTACTGATACAAGATGATTGTAGGAGGACCTATAATGTTGGTCGTGATGATTTATATGGTCAGCCTGGACCGAGTGGGTCCCAGGCTAGGACGAGGTTATACTTGGGTATATCGGTGTATGTTTAAGGATTTGTAAAATTGAGTTATGTAGTTGAATGTATACTTAGTGTGGTATGAAAGATATATTATGTGTGGGGTAAATATTGTATTTTTTTAGTTTGAAAGTTTTTTTTGACATGTTTTGGTGAGAATGACAATTTGAGGCATAATTTTCATTGATTGATTTAATTGTGACATGGATAGATAATATGAGTCGAAACATAAATCATCACAAACTTTAGTTAATAACAAGGAAATTCGTTTATATAAGAACCATTACACCATATATCAAAGATTGTTACATACATAGGCCGTGACTAAGGCCATGGGTCATGGACTTAGATCGCGGCCATTTTCACCGTGAGCAAAAACTGTAGTCAAGAACTTCATTTATGACCCTAATAAGGGTCAAAGTATCTCCTGCAGGACAATATTGACTCCATTTTCACGGACCTCGGCTATGACCCCATGGTCACGGATCTAGTCTGTGACCATGTGTTAGACAATATTAGCTCCATGGTCACATAATTGATGACAATGTGTCAGACGATGTTCAAATTGGGTCACGAATTTGGGCCATGACCATATCTATTTAATAAAAAAAATAAAATTTATTTTTAGGCAACCCATTCATCAACCCATTCCTATACAATTAAGCAATATTGTAACCGTGGAGTTGAAAATTCAAAGTAAAGCACTGTGCCATCCTAGTTAATTCATAAATCATACTAAACATTCATAATTCAAACTAAATATGTATAAATCAAACTAAATCCCCAATATCATAACATTTATAAATCAAATTAAAGCCCCAATATCATAATAGGATACAAATAGGATTGTCAAGAGATAATATAATATGAGTTACGGGAGTCCCGTGACTAGCAGTCAATTCTTACAAGTTACGTTGGCCACGTGCGAGGTGTTTGTGCCTCTTACGATTCGTTTGGGGTTTTTGCCTTCTAGTGGCATGTTTTTAGACCTAAGTCTAGATATTTTAAACTGGGAGCCCCGTGACTATGCAGTAAGTTTCTATGAGTTACATTGGTCCCGTTCAAGGTGTTAGTGCCTCTTTCGGGTCCGTTTGGGAGTATTTTTTTTCCTCTAGTGGCATGTTTTTAAGGCTAAGTATAGATATTCAATGTTTTTGTCATACTCTCAAATTGGGAGTCCCGTGATAATGGTCTGAGTTCCTAAGAGTTACATTGGTCCTGTGCAATGTGATCGCGCCTCTTACGGGGTCGTTTGGGGGCTATTTTAAGTTTTTGCCCTCCAAGGACATGTTTTTAAGCGTAAGTCTTAGTATTTTCAAAATTTCATCATATTTTCAAACCCGGAGTTCTGTGACTCCATGGTCAGTTGTACTAGTTGCATTAGTCCCATGCAAGGTGTTCTTGCCTCTTACAGGGCCATTTGAGCGGTATTTTGGGTTTTTGCCATCTAATGGCATGTTCCTAAGCCCAAGTCTATATATTTTCAATTTTTTCATATTATCAAACTAGGAGTCCCATGACTATGGGGACAGTCCCTACGAGTTACATTATCCCATGTGAGGCGCTCATGCCTCTTTCGGGGCCATTGGGGTGTTGTTTTCTATTTTTGACCGCTAGCGGCATCTTTATAAGTCCAGGTCTATACATTTAGTCTTTATTGTCATTTTCACAAATCTAGAGTCCCGTGAAATTTTATTTAGTTGCTACGAGTTGCATTGGTCCCATGCGAGATGTTTTTACGTCTTACATAGTCGTTTGGGGGCTATTTTAAGGTTTCGCCCTCCGACAACATGTTTTTAAGCCTAAGTTTAGGTATTTACAAATTTTCATCATATTCTCTAATCAGGAGTCCCGTGACTACGAGGTCAGTTTCTACGAGTTACATTGATCTCGTCCGAGGTGTGTGTGTGCCTCTTACGGGGCCATTTGGGGTCTATTTTAGATTTTCACCCTCTAGCGGCATATTTGTAAGACCATGTCTTTATATTTGTAAATTTTATTCGTATTCTGAAATCGTGAGTACCATGACTATGAGGTCAGTTCTTATGAGTTAAATTGGTCTCGTGAGAGGTCTTTGTGCCTCTTATGGGGGCATTTTGTTTTTTTTCCCTCTAACGACATATTTTGATGAATCATGTACCACTTCAATTCAGTGGGGTTCCGTTACATGGTCGGGTACCGATTATTCTTTCGGAACATAAGGTACATTATTTTCACAATGGTATTTCCATGTCTTATAGGCTTGCAAAATTCCCTAGTTTAGTAAATGCAACTCAACGTCTTTTAAAGACTTATATTTTCTGTTCATACAATGGGTGCACGGACACGAAATCCTGTCATTTTAAAGATTTCTATTTCATATTTAATAAATTCTTGACACCGTTTACATGGTTATCAAATAACTGGTTACTCTCCCCATCCATTCTTTATATTGTGGGAAATCCATTAAATAATCTTCAAAATTCAATTCATATATAGTAATATGTTGAAACAAAGGTAATGTTTCATACAAGAACGCACAATTCATAATTCAATGAAATTATTTAGCCCAACTTAAATTCAAATTAAATACCTTAAACTTAAATTCATGTTGTATAAACTAAAATAAATAAAATAAATAAAATATTACAATTTATTTTCAAATTAAACATTGTTCATGGCCTAGTCTTGACAAACAAATAAACTGGCCAAGTGATAAAAAAATTATGACGTATTTCAACATATCCGTTCTCCGCTATCAATGTGCACATGCATTTATCTGCAACTGTTGTATATGTCATCAACCATTATTAGGGCCTCACCCATCTGCGAAGGGCGATTGTGAACGGGTGTTCCAACATTAAAGAAAATGAGTGTGAAAATTCCAATAATCCTGCTATTAGTCAAGTCCCTAAAATAGTACGGCTCGCCATAGTAACCATGAATGGATGAAGATGATCCAAGTATTATGGAAGGTGAAGGCACTGTGGAGGGGAATGGTGAAGGAAGCAACATTTGGGAGGTGAAACCTTGAGAGGGAGGATAGGGGAAACCTTGAGAAAGAGGGTAATGTCAACCTTGAGGAGGCATAAGTGGACAAAAACCTTGAGTAAATAAGGACACAAGGTTCCCAATTTCACCCGCCAACACTACCAGATTAAGATAAATCTCCTCCACATCCCCATCTATCTTGGACTGACTTGCCTCTTGGCCCGAGATGCGAGTCTTCACCGAAGAGAGTTCATCTACGAGAGGTGCAGTGTGTTTTAATTTCATTTTTGGAATATGTGATCCGACACCTCTTGTCCTCCCTCTTTTGTCAGTTTTAAAGGTCCAAATCAGGGCATTATCTTTAATTTCGACATAAGGATTCGAAGCGGACTAACTGCTAATGGTTGCGATCGATACCTGTAGCGTGAAATTATATTTACTCTTATGATTTTAAAATTATTTTATATAACACGTGTGTGTGTGTGTGTGTATATATAATTACTGGTTATCCTCATAAGAGTCGGAGCCAAGTGTAGTGGGAATTTATTATCGTTGTCCCATCAGGCATGCACATACAAGTTGCCCTGATTGGGCCTTTTGCCAGTATCTGGACCAACCTTTGTCCTATTTGACCATTTAATCCTCAAATCTTCATACGATTTAGACCCCAGCCTGTGGATATCAATTTTCTTCGTTCTATTTTTTTCCCTCTGGACCAATTTATTGTCCATTGCCTTATTTTTCAAAACTTTATTCCATTGATCGAACAATATTTTAACCTTCAGAGGGACCCTTCTTTCAGAGTCCAAATGTGGGGGCTCGATACCTCATTTGGGAAATGTCTCTACTTAAAGTTTCTCTGATATGTTCTCAATTGTTCGGCAACCTAGGAAAGAACATTTTTGCTTTTAACGGTTGGGCAATGAAAAACGCTTACAAAGTCATTCAAAAATGTCATCATTGATGGCTTGATCAAGTAAGTTCTAGTTATGTACTACCCCGACTCCCACATTCATTATCCCAAGTGAAAAATTGGGATTTAAAGATCTGGATTTCCTTTTTGTAGTTAGTAGGATTATTCCCTGGAAGAGAGAACCCAATATGCTTCTTCTCATTTGTTCGGGAGGTATCGGGAGTGGTGGGCGTATTGTATTAACAAGAATTTATTTCCCACTCATAGGTGGAGTGGTGGAGTGAACCAATGTCGGAGAAGATAATTATTCACCCAGTGGTGATGATAATCCTCTTTCAGGTGCAGCAAATAAGAATCCAGGAGGTGTAACAACATCACTTGATACATTTTGTACATTATTGCTCGACATTATCTACAATAAAAAATAATAAGAGATGAAATAATTATACTAACATGTTTACAAATAACTAATCATGTTTACGACTATATATATGTATATACTTGTGTGACAACCTGCTCACCAAACTAAGGGGTGGCCAACCCGATACTCCAATATAATAGAAATCATGGATGGAATCATTCTCGGCATCACATAAATATAATAAGTATATGGGGTAACCACCCATTAGTTCAGAAAACGGGTTGCGAAAAATTTTGTTTTATAATAAGTTAAGAAACGAATTTAAAGAACAAAATTTGAAAAGAAAGTGGGAACCCAAGAAAACTTATATTACATCCACAACAAGAATACAATATGGGGACCGAATATGCTGTCGGTCAACAAGTACATACAACGTATTCAGCAAGTTTAATTTAAGTTACATAATACATTGCAATAAGTAAATACAAAATCTTGGGCCACATGCCAGAGTAAATGACCCGATGATAACTAGAGTACAAAAATGACGGAGTCTATAACAAAATATCCCATAATATCCGCAAGTATTATGGCTCCCCAAAAGCACCGGAGTAGGAAAGTCAGTACGAGTGTCCTTGCGGCGGAGCACCTGAACGGATAAAAAATACATGCACAACAAGAAATATGAACGAGTCAGGGCCCGTTTTTATATAATCACCAGATGAATAAAGAGTATGAAAGTTATGAACAGTTAAGCATGAATGATAAAGATGAGAATCTATCAACATAATCTCAAAGCATAAACTAAGACAATTTAAACGATTTTAAATTTTATTTTATTATGCAAGAGAAACTAAATGAATATCATTAATTAAAAACCTTCATCCTTTTTCATTATTTCATTTCATCTTTCCATTCCTTATCAGGAATATCGTTACTGTCATATGCTCTTTGTGGCATTCCATTCCTTAGCAGGAATATAATCACTGTTGCATGCTCTTTGTGGCATTTATTATACATCAAGTCCCACTTGATTAAGAATAGTTATATAGATATACATATAACGATTCTAAGACCGCCTGCCGGGGTTTCCCCACTGTGCGCGCCCCTAAATAACCATAATCTTCTACGGCCTATATACCAATACAACCTAGGCACTATCGCAAGACGTCGCGAAGTGGCCATATGCCTTCGGGAGAGTTATAACCACACCCGAAATGACTTCTCCATCGCAGAAAAATATACAACAACGCTCATATGGCCTAGGACTATATCCACCCTGCATTCATTAGCCAGGGGGATTCACCTCACGTGCGTACTTCCCTTATGATGGCATTTACAGAGGTGTGTTTAAATAAATTAGCATTTATCATATTAGTCCCATTTTCATTTCCATTTTACATGCATATGTTTCATTTTGTCTGAAACCATAATCATAGAATATTCTCATTAGTATTCACCATGTACTAAGTCCCTAATTATTCTCCAAGAGACCATAATATTTCTACAAGTCACAGGGTTTTATGTAACTCAATTGAGCCCCTAAAGTCTCCAAATATGGGCTTATGACTCCTGAACTCCCAATAATTAACTAAAGAGAAGGAATGCCCTAACTTCAATTTGCACACCCCCGGAATAAGCCCCGTTTAACCCATTTCTAAAGTAGGGTAGTGAACCAACTCATCTAAAACTCTAGGACTCTAAGTTTACTTCATACAATAAGGTTCCTAGGTCCTAAGCCTAAGGAAAAAGGGGTGGAATTGAGCTAAGAAAATCACATAGAGCTGCACGATTTTCGAATTGATTCGGCCTGGCCGAATCAATTTGATCAGAAAAGCGAATCGATTCGGACCAGGCAAATCGATTCGATTAGGAAAACTGACTTTCTGCATAATTTCCGAATCGATTCGGATAGACCGAATCGATTCGGTCCACTCAGACCTTGGATACTTACCTTATAGCGAATTGATTCGGCCTGACCGAATCGATTCGCCCCTGCGAATTTTGCCAAGTATGGGTTAAGGGTTATGAACCCTAATTTTTCCTAAATCTCCTTTCCTCTCCAACCAACATCATTAATTCAACCCATCAACTATAAATGCATCTAACAACCATCAATTTACACCAACAAACATATAAAACAACTTCTAGGGGTTTAAAACCTATAAATCCCTCAAAATCCCAAAATTATTAAACTACATTAACTACACAACAATCAATACCATTTATTCATCTTAAACCATATATTACCAAGTTGAAAACTTGCCTCAAGATTGCAACTTCATATTCTAGGAAGATGAATGCAAGATCAAATCTCTAAATCTTCAATTTCTTCCTTTCTCCTTTTTTTCTCCAAAGTTCTCTTCCTGTCTCTTTCTCTCTAGGTTAACTAATACACACTTAAGAGAATAAAATGAATTGCAAGACTAAAATCGTGCCTTTAGTCTAATATTCCCAACTTAAGTGGTTAATACCCCATTAAAATGACTCATAACTACAGATTTATGTCAAAACCAGTCAAAAGTGCCCAAAACACCGAAAATACAATATGGCATTTTTTTTACTATCTCGCGCATTTCGGGACTAACTACGCCTTCTAAATTATCATTTGGAAAATTTTCAACTCATTTCAAGTTCCTGTTTCATTTAAACCATGAATGTCATTTTAATCATAAGACACTTTAAAACACAACATGATGATATTTACTTACACATACCGTAAATATGCAACAATTTATTAAATATTAACTTTTAACTCATTTAATTAATACTTACTTCATATTACAACATTTTATATAATTACCTCATGCAGTAAATTAATATAAAATCAGTTCTCAAAAGCGAGGGTTGTTATATACTCCCCCCCCCTTGTGAGGGAATTTTCCCCCCAAAATTCAAGCGTACCTTGAAAAATGAGATGCGGATACTTTTTTCGCATGTCATCCTCGCGCTCCCACGTAGATTCCTCGGCGTTGTGATGACCCATTGGACTCTAACCAAAGGAACCACTCGTGATCTCAATCGTCGTTCCTCGTGCTCTAAAATAGCAACCAATTGTTCTTCATATGAAATGTCGGGTTGCAACTCGATATCCTCCAAAGGAATATGCCAAAGGGAACCTTCACACCTCTTGTACTTCTTCAAAGAGGAAACATGGAACACATCATGGATTTATTGCAAGTGTTCGGGTAAGGCAAGTTGATACGCCATCGGACCTACATTGGCAATAATAGGAAAAGGTCCAACGTAGCGCGGCACAAGCTTTCCTTTCTTCCCAAAGCTCTTAATACCTTTCATAGGCGATACTTTCACCAACACTTGATCCCCAACCTCCATCACAACACGCCTTCTACCCGCATCGACATAGCTCTTTTGACGGTCTTGAGCTACCCGAATGCGATTTCCAATAAGTTCAATCTTGGAAGAAGTATCCTGGATCATTTCAGGTCCAAGGAATTTATTATACCCCACCTCTAACCAACAAGTGGGTGATCTATAAGGCCGAACATAAAGCGCTTCATAGGGTGCCATCCCAATAGTAAATTGGTACAAATTATTATAAACAAATTCGACCAAAGGGATATATTGTTCCCAACTACCCCTAAAATCAAGCACACACATTCGGAGCATGTCCTCTAACATATGGTTGACTCTTTCTTCCTGCCCATCTGTTTGAGGGTGATAAGAAGTGTTCAACTTCAACTCGGTTCCCATTGCCTCTTGGAAACTTCGCCAAAAGTGGGAAACAAAGATCTTGTCTCTGTCGGAGACTATATTTAAAGGCACCCCATGGAGTCTCACAACCTCCTAAATAAATAACTGGGCATAACGATCGGTATTGTAATCGGTGCGTATCGATAAGAAGAGGGCCGACTTAGTCAAACGATCAACGATAACCCAAATAGAACCGTGACCACTTTAAGACGCTGGCAAGCCGGTGATGAAATCCATCGATATACTCTCCCACTTACACACTGTAATTTCCAACGGTTGCAACAAACCTGTCGGTCGTTGATGATCTATCTTGACCAATTGACAAGTGGTGCATTGGGACACGAACACAAAAATATCCCGCTACATTCCTGGCCACCAATATTGACGGTGCATATCTTGATACATTTTGTCGTTACATGGATGCACTGCAAACTTGGAACCATGAGATTTTGCTATTACGACCCATCTTAACTCCCCTTCATCCTGGACAATGAGTCTCCCGTGGAAACGTACCCCACCCTCAGAGCCTATAGAGTAGGATTCTGCTCCCTCGGTCAATAACTTGTGTATATGGTCTTGGCAGCCTTTGTCCCTCCTTTGGACTTCAACCACCCTTGCCACAATAGTAGGCGTGATTGTCATCACCGACATAAATGCCCTAGCAACCGTGTCCTCCTGACTCAGCTCCTTCCATTTTGCCTTCCATACTTTCGCTAACTCCCTATCGAGTTTTCTACTCAAAGCATCCGCCACCACATTCGCCTTGCCTGGGTGATAGTGGATGTAAAATTGATAGTCTTTCACAAATTCTATCCATCGGCGTTGTCTCATATTTAAATTTTTCTGGGAAAATAAGTATTGCAACGACTTATGGTTCGTGAAAAGACTAAATTTCTCCCCTAGGAGATAATGCCTCCAAATCTTCAAGGCAAAGACTACTGCGGCAAATTCCAAATCATGCACCGGATAATTCCTTTCATGGGGCTTTAACTTACGAGAAGCATAATCAATATCCCGTCGATCTTGTTAGAGTACACCTCCCAATCCTTGTAGAGATGCATCTGTGAAGATTAAATATTCTAATCCTGGCCCTGGTAATGCAAGGACTGGATCAAAAGTCAACCTATACTTGAGCTCATCAAAATACGACTATCAAGAATCATCCCATACAAACCTCACCCCCTTTCGGGTTAAATTTATCAAATGGCTAGAAATTTTAGAAAAACCCTTGATAAATCGGTGATAATATCCCGCCAAACCCCGAAAACTATGAATTTCGGTAGGCGTCATGGGCTGACCCCACTCCCTCACCGCAACCAATTTACTTAGGTCAACCGAAATGCCCTGGGATGTCACAATATGACCCTGAAACTGTACCTCTTGCAACCAAAAACCACACTTCTCGTACTTGGGATACAATTGGTGATCCCTCAGCCTCTGCAGGACCAACCTCAAATGAGTAGCATGGCCAGATTCTGTTTGAGAATACACTAGAATTTCATCAATGAACACGATGAAAAACTGGTACAGGAAGTCATGAAATACCCTATTCATAAGGTCCATAAACACGACAGGAGCATTGGTTAGTCCAAAGGGCATAACCAAAAATTCATAGGACCCATATCTCGTAAGGAAAGCAGTCTTGGACACATCTTATTACCGTATCCGAAACTGGTGATACCCCACCCTCAAATCTATCTTAGAGAAGTACGATGCTCCCCTAAGTTGATTAAACAAATCATCAATTCGAGGAAATGGGTATTTGTTCCAAATGGTGACCTTATTCAACTCTCTATAGTCAATACATAACCGAAGAGAACCGTCTCTATTCACAAATAACACCGGAGCGCCCCACAGCGACATACTTCTCCTAATAAACCCTTACTCTAGAAAGTTTTGAATCTAATCCCTCAACTCCCTCATCTCAACAGGAGCCATCCGATACATAGGTCTCACAATCAGTCGAATTCCCAGCGCTAAATCAGTTACAAACTCAATCTCCCGACTCGATTGCAAACCCGAAAAACATCTTCAAAATCTCTAACAACCGGAATAGAATCTAAGGAAACAACTACATCTCAAGAAGTCTCCTTTGCGATACAATACAAGTAAGTGTTAATACCACCTTCTGAACGAGGCATAACCACTAAAACATTTCTTGCACCGAAACGACAAAAACTATACTCTTCCCATAGTAATTAACTATCGATTGATACTTCACTAGCCAATCCATACCCAAAATCACATCATACCCGACCATGTATAGGACGAGCAAATCGGCCTCGAAGCATAATTTACCAAGAGTTATTCCTATTTGTTTACAAATAAAGAAAATGAGCGAACCATCACCCATTGAAGACTCAACACTAGTGAAGGTACTCTTTGCAAATTTTATCAACTCTGTAGTCTGAGCAAAACTTCTAGAAATGAACGAGTGTGTCGCACCCATATCAAATAACACACTACCCTTGTGCCCCTGAATAATAAACTCACCCTCAATAGCTGGCAGCGCCGGCGGAGCTGGAGAATGCATAGCATCCTGAATATGATAAACACGCCCATACTATAGCTGACCCAGCTGTGGAGGGACAACTGGATTAGGTGCCTGCGGCGATAACTGAACCTGTGGATGTTGTGGGATTCTAGGAAGCTGTCCTCCAATCAAGTGAGGACACATCCTATTGATATGGCCCGACTCTCCGCATTGAAAGCATCGATTCGCTAGATTCTCTTGACCTTGACCCCTGTTATTTCTAAACTGCCCGAGGCCTTGGCCCAGATGGCCTCTCCCTCTATTTCTACCTCTGCCTGCTTGTTGCAGTTGAAGTCCACCTTGACCTTGCCTATTGTTATTGCCATTCGTAATAAACCCACCAAAACATTGCCTCTTTGATGAGTCCCCTTGCTGGGGATCCCTTTATTTCTACTTATTACCCGAAGATTGGGACGAGGAAAATGCTCCTCTTCCAGCCCCATTGCCTCCGAGTTTTCCCGCTTGCCCCATTACTGTAGCCTTCTTGCTACTCAAGACATACAACCGATGTTCTTGGCAGTGAAACAATGCCGCATTCATCACATCCCCGAAAGTCTGCAAAGCTCGATTGCCCAGTAAATGTTGTCGGATCCTCCAGTTTAAACCCCCCCATGAACTTTGATATTTTCCTCTTTTCTGAAGTCACTTCATCCGGTACAAAAATTTCTAACCGGGTGAACTCCTCTTTATATTATGCAACGGATCTCTCACCTTGCACCACATCTAAAAGCTTCCTTCCCATCTCCCTTTGAACTGCGGGAGGAATGTACTTCTGATCAAACAAAGCCCAAAAATCATTGATAGTCATGGAATCTCTCTGCTCTGGTTAGTCATCGACTCCCACCAATGTAATGCGACCCCAACGAGTTTAAAAGTAGTAAGCATTTGCTTCTTCTCCTCGCTACACTCCACCATACACAGATGGCGTTGCATATCCTTCTTCCACTGATCTGCTCTAATAACATCAAAGCCTCCATCAAATTTTAGGGGATGGCCCTATAAAAAGGACTCTTTAACTCTCTCCCACGGAGAAGGTCCCGTAGGAGCTTGTGCATCCTGAGCTCGTTATTGTTGAGCTTGTGGTAATTGTTGAACCACGACGGTCATAGCAGCATTAATCGCTTGGGCCACAATATTTGCTACATCAACAACATTTATAGTTCCCTGCTGCGGCGGTGGTGGAGGACCAACCTCTTCCTCGACAACTCTATTGCGTCTCGCTGGGAGGCATCTGAGATGATGAAACAATGGAGTTAGAATACTATTTAAAACAATCAAATTTGGCAGAAGATCGCATACATATGCAATAAAACAGTCCTATTATTAAGTTCTATATCAAAGAACGCTATGGTAGAACGTGATAAGTCCACATAGATCCTAGCACTCTAGAACCTATTGCTCTGATACCATATGTGACAACCCACTCACCAAACTAAGGGGTGGCCAGCCCGATACTTCAATATAGCAGGAATCATTCTCAATATCACAACAATATAATAAGTATACGGGGTAACCACCCATTAGTTCAGAAAACGAGTTAACAAAAATTTTGTTTTATAATAAGTTAAGAAAATAATTTAAATAACCCAATTTGAAAAGAAAGTGGGAACCCAAGAAAACATATATTACAACCACAATAAGAATACAATATGGGGATCGAATGTGCTGTCGGTCAATAGGTACATACAACGTGTTCAGCAAGTTTAATTTAAGTTACATAATACATTACAATAAGAAAATATAACAACTTGGGCCACACGCCCGAGTAAATGACCCGATGATAACTAGAGTACAAAAATGACGGTGTCTATAACAAAATGTCCCATAATATCTGCAAGTATTACGGCTCCTTAAAAGTACCGGTGTCCTTGTGGCGGAGCACCTGAACGGATACGAAATACATGCACAATAAGAAATATGAACGGGTTAGGGCCCGGTTTTATATAATCACTATATGAATAAAGAGTATGACAGTTATGAACAGTTAAGCATGAATGATAAAGATGAGAATCTATCAACATAATCTCAAATCATAAACTAAGATAATTTAAATGATTATAAATTTTATTTTATTATGCAAGAGAATTTAAATGAGTATCATTAATTAAAAACCGTCATCCTTTTTCATTATTTCATTTCATCTTTCCATTCCTTATCAGGAATATCGTCACTATCATATGCTCTTTGTGGCATTTATTATACATCAAGTCGCACTTGATTAAGAATAGTTATATACATATACTTATAACGATTCTAAGACCACCCACCCGGGTTTCCCCACTGTGCGCGCCCCTAAATAACCATCATCTTCTAGGGTCTATATACCAAGACAACCTGGGCACTATCGTAAGACATCGCGAAGTGTCCATATGCCTTCGGGAGAGTTATAACCACACCCAAAATTACTTCTCCATCGCAGAAAAATATACAACAACGCTCATATGGCCTAGGACTATATCCACCCTGCATTCATTAGCCAGGGGGATTCACCTCACGCGCGTACTTCCCTTATAATGGCATTTAGAGAGGTGTGTTTAAATAAATTAGCATTTATCATATTAGTCCCATTTTCATTTCCATTTTACATGCATATATTTCATTTTATCCGAAACCATAATCATAGAATATTCTCATCAGTATTCATCATGTACTAAGTCCCGAATTATTCCCCAAGAGACCATAATATTTCTACAAGTCAAAAGGTTTTATATACCTCAATTGAGACCCTAAAGTCTCCAAATGTGGGCTTATGACTCCTAAACTCCCAATAATTAACTAAAGAGAAGGAATGACCTAACTTCAATTTGCACACCCCCAGAATAAGCCCCGTTTAACCCATTTCTAATTTAGGGTAGTGACCCAACCCATCTAAAACTCTAGGACTCTAAGTTTACTTCATACAAGAAGGTTCATAGGTCCTAAGCCTAAGGAAAAAGGGGTGGAATTGAGCTAAGAAAATCACTTAAAGCTGCAGGATTTCTGAATCGATTCAGCGTGGATGAATCGATTCGGTTATAAAAGCGAATCGATTCGGACCAGCTGAATCGATTCAATCGGGAAAACTGACTTTCTACATAATTATCGAATCGATTCGGATAGGCCGAATCGATTCGTTCCACTCAGACCTGGACACTGCCCCTATAGCGAATCGATTCGGCCTAGCCGAATCGATTTGCCCCTACGAATTTTCCAAGTATGGGTTAAGGGTTATGAACACTAATTTCACCCAAATCTCCTTTCCTCTCCAACCAACATCATTAATTCAACCCACCAACTATAAATGCATCTAACAACCATCAATTTACACCAACAAACATATAAAACAAATTATAGGGGTTTAAAACCTATAAATCCCTCAAAATCCCAAAATTATTAAACTACATTAACTACACTACAATAAATACCATTTATTCATGTTAAACCATATATTAGCAAATAGAAAACTTGCCTTAAGCTTGCAACTTCAGTTCTAGGAAGATGAATGCAAGATCAAATCTCCAAATCTTCAATTTCTTCATTTCTCCTATTTTTCTCCAAAGTTCTCTTCCTATCTAGGTTAACCAATACACACTTAAGAGAATAAAGTGAATTGCAAGACTAAAATCGTGCCTTTATTCTAATATACCCAACTTAAGTGGTTAATACCCCATTAAAATGACTCACAACTACACATTTATGTCAAAACCAGTCAAAAGTGCCCAAAACACCAAAAATACAATATGACACTTATTTCGACTATCTCTCGCATTTCAGGACTAACTACGCCCTCTAAATTATCATTTGGAAATTTTATAACTCATTTTAAGTTCTGATTTCATTTAAACCATGAATGTCATTTTAAGTCATAAGACACTATAAAACACAACATGATGATATTTACTTACACATACCGTAAATATGCAACAATTTAGTAAATATTAACGTTTAACTGATTCAATTAATACTTAATTCATATTCCAACATTTTATATAATTACCTCATGCAGTAAATTAATATAAAATCAGTTCTCAAAAGAGAGGGTTGTTACAACCTGCTCATAATAGGACTTTAAAATATGTTCAATACGTCTAATCTTTATCCATTCGATATTACTTTTTAAAAATCTATCGATTTTCCACGTGGCTAACTAACAAGAAATATATCTATGAATGATGTATAGATGTCCATAACATGAACTCGACATCCTTTCTTCTTCAAATTATTAGAAAGATTCAATTTAATGTGCATACGTCGCGCGACATGACAGTCTTGGTCAATACTCTCTTTACGTAGTTGTATCCATAATGGGCGAATGTTTTTCCATCCTTTTCTAGCAGCGTAAGGAACATCAGGGCTGCGTCGGGATTATGTATATGAAATATATTATCTAATGCCTTATCATAGCTTTTTTTGTAGGGAAAATAGAATATGATCCAATTGGTACTCTTGCAAGACATGAACTCCACGATTTGCAAGGTAGTTAAAATGTTTGATCTTTTCGTTCACATACTTTTAAATAGGAGTATTTTTAAGAAAAAAATCACTAAGACATTTTATTCAAAGGAGAAAAAGAGCCTTTCTCCAGCGGCAATAACAAGCTTAAAGACATGGAATTTTGAAATCCTTGATAAGCTCAAGATCTAATATATATTTACAACCTTTGAAAGTAAAAGCTAAAAGTAAATATCTAATGCCATAATGGATATTAAAGATTATAAAATCAGTCTTCATAGGATGCTCATCATAAGTAGCTATATTTCTGCCTAACAAAATCTCCCAGGTGATAATACATAGAATAATGACAAGAAGAATATAAATGATTCATTTTCCTTTAGCTTTGGTCCACCATGAAATAAGTTCTCCTTTGATTGAATTGGATGAAGTTTTGATTCTAATATGACCCTTGAAATAAGTCCGAATTGATGAAGCCATTTCTCCCCTGAAGAAAAGATGATATTTTGATTCCTGTAGAGGGCAAGTGCAGAAGTGATATTTTGAAACAATGGGAATATTGAGTTTGGAAATAGTATCATCTGTAGGAACAATGAGGTGAAGTAATTTCAACAAAAAAATCGAGACTTTATTTGGGAGTCTCTTATTCCATATGGATTTAAAAAATAATTGAGAATAACTTTTATGTGTGATAATGTTTCATGCTGATTGAAGAGAAAAAAGGCAATTAGAATTTCCCAACCACTTGAAGTCATCAACATCATTAATCCACTCTCTAACCACTGGAAGAACCTTGTTAATCCTTTTCCATATATGAGTAAAGTATATTTTTCACGATGAATCAACGGGACCACATCTCTTACAATATTTGTTTTTCAAGAACCTTCTCTAAAATGAATCCACTGTTAAAAATCTCCATCAAAGTTCACAAGAACTAGCTCTAATATAATTAAGAATGAGCTTAAGCCCTAGGACCCCTTCTTCATTAGCAAGACAAAGAGATTCCAAGTTTTCCAATAACTTTTAGTGGTATGCAAATAATTGGTAAAACATTGATTGAGTAACATGTTTTAGAAGATAAATTTTTCCTCCCTGACTAAGTAATTTATAGGACCAACCTTTAAGTGTCTTTTTGATTTTTTCTATGATCCTATTGAAAAGATATTTCTTCTTTCTACCTACATAAAGAGGCACTCCCATATAGAGTAAAGAGGGATTTTTGAAAATAAAATTAGTTATTCTTAAAATAATTCTTCTTCTAGTTAAGGAGAAATGTGGAGGTATCATGAAAGTGCACTTGGAGTTATTTAGAAGTTGACTAGATATAGCTTCATAATCATTAAGAAAGGACATGAGCTATATCAAAGACTTTTAACTGCCTGAGGTGAAAATGAGTATGCCATCTTGAAAAGAGAGGTTATAAATAGTGGGGCTGTCAGGTGGCATAGAGAAAGATTCAATATAACCATTCTCAAACAAGTTTTGGAGGCCTCTATTTAGGACTTCAGCAAATAGGATGAACAAAGTAGGTGAAGAGGCCTACCTATAGTCCCACATGAGGAATTAAAGAAGTCATGAGCTAAACCATTGATAATAATTGAAAATAAAGATTCTAAAATTAACCTCTAAACCATGTCAATAAAAGGTTCATTGAAACCAAATTTTCTTAGCACGTAAGTGATGTATAACCATAAAACTCTATCATAAGCTTTGGACATGTCAAGTTTACAAACCAAATTTGTTACTCTAAATTTTTTTTGAAGTTAGGCATGATTTCTTGAGCCAAATGGATATGTTCTGAAATTGATCTACCCTTGATGAAACCTGCTTGATTGGGACTGATAATACTATTTATTAGAATCCCCAATCTATTAATAATAATTTTTGAAATAATTTTGTTGGAGGTATTGCAAAGACTGATTGGTCTATAATCATTACAAGAATAAGTTTTTATTTTATTTTTGGGATGAGAGTAATAAGAGTAGAGGTTCAACATTTTGGTAAGAAGTTCCCCATAAAGATACAAGAAATGGCTTTAAAGAGGTCTTCTTTAATACTATTCCAACACTGCTCGTAGAAAAGGAGTTAAAGCCATTAGGTCCTCCAGTGTTTGATGAATCCATTTGCCTTATGACATCTTTAATTTCTTACATAGTATGAGGAGATGATAGAAGAACATTATCACTCTATGTGATAAGGTTTGGAATGTAGTTTAGAAGGAACAAATCATTATGAATAATAGAACGAGAGTATAAAATACCTTTAAAGTTCTTATAGAAATGATTTTAATAGTAACAGGATCAGAGATCTAATGACCATTTGAATCCTTGATTCTAAAAATGGTAAGTTTGTTCCTCTTCTGATTTACTATAGCATTAAAAAATTTAGAATTTTCATCCTCAGAATGCATCCATCTTATCCTTGCCTTTTGCCTCCAAAAATCATCTTCAATGGCCAATTGGTGCTGCAGTTGAGCCCTTGTTAGCTTGTATTCAATACTAGCAGTGTCTGAATAATTGGATTCTAAAGAAGTCTCTTTTTGGATCACTTTATCTTTTAAATCAATAGTGACTTTGCAGATGTTTTTGAAAGTGTATTTATTCCACTGGCTAAGGATTTCTTGGTGGACTTTAATTTTTGGGAGAATACTCTAAGAGTATCACCAGTACAATTAGTTTTCCAAGACTGATCCACTATAGAAAGGAAATCCTGATGTTAATCCAAAATTTTTGGAATCTAAAGCTCTTCTGGACTGAATTATACTTTTGAGAAAGACTAAGCAATAGTGGACTGTGATTAGAATTAGTTGTATTTAAATGAGCTACAATAGAGGTTATAAAAGTTTGGCTCCATTGGAAAATGCATACAACTCTATCCAACCTCGCCCAAATTCGATTAAGACCCGCTCTATGATTATACCAAGTAAATTTGGATCCAGTGTAAGGAACTTCAGACAAACCAGCTAATCCCATATCATTATTAAAATGAGAGCATGCTTCAAGATTAATTTCATTACCTTTTAGTTTCTCCATAGTGTGGGAAACCACATCGAATACACCTCCAATAATTATTGGAAAACAGTTGTTGCATTTAATGGAAATTTCCTCCCACATGTCCTTTCTATCCTTTTTATTGCTTTTACCATAACAAAAATGAATTCAAGGGGACAAAGTAGAGAGTTCTCATAAATCTCTAGAGCAATGGTCTACAATAAGTTGAGAGAAACTGAGATTTTCCAATAATGTCTCCATATGATCCAAATAGAATTATTGATATTGTCCAGACCATTTGAGAAGTTTAGCCTTATCTCCAACTTTTGAAGTTGAATATCCTCAATTTTAGGTTCCATAATTACAACCACTAGAATGTTAAGAACTTTAATTATTTTCTTAACCATTCTAACATTAGGCTTGTTCCCAACACTTCTCACATTCCAGTAGAGTATTCTAATCATTTAGAAAGAGGAGTTAAAGAAGTTTTTGAAAAGGTCCTTTTACCGCTAAATCTTGTGAAGAATGAGGATAGCTCAACTTGAAACTTTTTATGGTCATTATTCTTATTGGAATTATTCTCATCAACATTTCTCAGACAAGCAAATCGTTTTGAGAGGGCAATGGGGCATGTCTTGAATTACTCAGTGAGGTCTGGTTTATTAGGAGGATCACTATCCTTCTCAGTGTTAGAGAGGCTATTAGAACTCTAGTAAAAAGTCTTTATATAGTGTAGGCCAGGTCTGGGGGATGTTATTAGAGTTTACCCAAACTTTTGTGGGAATCATGAGTTTTTTTATATGAATGTTAGGGATAAATTTTTTTGAGAAGGTTTAGGAGTGGAAGTATTGGAGAGGATTTCACCTTCTTCAAAAGGAAAAGAGATAATATTATCATCTAGGGTAAGATCATGAATAAGAGGATAATTATTTTCACAAGAATGAGAAGGGGTTCAATTTGAGAGGAAAGTAAGGAGGGTTTTATGTTGTCAAGAGCTTTGGGAGAAGAAGAAGGTTTAGATTTACGAATTTAGAAGATGAAGACGGTTTGCTTGATTCCCCATTAATCAAATTGGCTTTGGTTTTTTCCCATACCATAGCGGGTAAGTTTATGTTAGTCACATTTCCTCTAGAAATGGAAAAACCTGAGTTTGTAATCTCCTTCCCTAAACTTAAACCAATAATAGTGGTTGAGTCATTCCTCTTACGATCTCTTTCATAATGACCTTAGTGCCTAAAGACCTTACTAAAAGACGAGATTTTTTCATATTCAATGGCTTGCCAAAATACATATATTCATTAACAATCCAAACTTTATGAGGAATAGGTTTAAGAAGGTCGAGTTCGACACAAATTCTAGCCATACTAGGCTTAGAGACCCCTGTAGTAGATTCACCAATTTTCAAATGTGATCCAATCAATTGAGCTATGGAGAAAAGGGAAGCTTTAGAGAATAAATGGATGGGAAGAAAAGGAAGGGAAATCCAAACTGGAGTCAATGAAAAATCTTCATTAGCTTGAAAATTAGGTGTCCATTTTGAGATTCACAAAGGGTATTTGTTGATACACCATTGGTTTCGAAGCCAAAGTTTCAAGAAATCCTCTTCACTATTAAGCTTGATAAGAATGTGTTTCTCGTCTAATAAACCAATGTTGAAATCAGTTTTAAGAGAGAATGAATGAAAGGTTTTTCGAATAGCATCCATTAGAGGTCGTCCAAGAGTGAACTTACCAACTACAGAGTATTTGGAAGGTTTAGATAAAATGCAAATGTCCTCATTAGAAAAGATAACATTAGGTTCAACATTATGCATGTTTTTAATGTAATAAGAGTCATAGGTTTTCTTCCTAGAAGAGAAGAAAATGATTTGTTGGCAAAAGGAAGGATAGTTTTAGAATGTTGGCTAAATAAGGGAAGGGAGGTTGGATCAGGAGGCTTAAGGATGGTGGAAAGGGCTTCATCGACCGCCATTCCAAGGTCGTCATAGGGTTAGAAAATAGAAAAGAGAGAGAAGCTCCAAGAAAATCGGAGAAAGGAGAGTGATTCACATTTGAGAAATGTGATTGTACCCCAAATAGGAGTACCCTCTATATGTCACGCACTAATAAAAGGGGTATAAGTACGGTCCAATTGCAACCACTCGTACTCTTGTTGGATTATCAACACGCCTAATTTTTCATGAGAAAAATATATGAGCATGTGAATATGAGTCCTATAAGTAATGGCTCTAATTAATCATTAACTAGTTATTATTTTTCAAACGATCTAATTTAAGTTTATCTTATTATATTTTATCCTAACAATGCTATGCATCCTTTTGAGTAGAAAGCACATTTAAGTATATATATGTGTGTGTACATAGGTGTTATACAAGTGCGTGAGTTTTCTCATTACTTCTATTGCTATTACTACCATTTTCATTTTTAGTTCCTTTTATTTATCCAACTAAAACAAATATTTTCCTCAAAACTTTTCTTTGAAATGATTCTTAAAGTCCTTCTCATATTAAGTGGGTTCCATCTAGGTTGTTTCTTTTTTAAGGGTTTTGGGTGAAGTTTGAGATTTGGCCATCTTGGTTATTCATCTATACCTTAAAATTACCATTTGGTAGACTGATTATAGATTATTATGATTGGTTAATAATAGTTGAAAAAATTGGCAGCAAAATGAAGAGGAAAATAGAGAGAGACTTAGACTAGTACTTGGTGGCTAGAGGAGTGTGAAATGTACGATGATAATCAATCTCCCACCCTCACCACTTCAGACTCTGTTTCTCTCTCTCTCTCACACACACACACACTAATTCAATTACATTGGGCCATACTTAGTTTTAGTTTGAAGTTACAAACACCCATAACAACCTATAGTCACGGTCTATGGTTGTGAACATATTCATTTGATGCCACCCTTTTCTTGGTCATAGCCTATGGCATGCGCTTTTTTTCTATGGTCACAATCTTGGGCCTTGACCCACCTATCATGATCATGTGCATGTGTTATACGCGTGCATGTTCATGTGTATGCACTATACATATGAGCGTTCACGTGTTATAAATCGAGAACTGATATTGAATATGATTACATGAACTTATATTCAGATTACATGAACTTGTGATGGATCATTTAATCTGGTTCATTTATTTCAACACAAACTTAATTTATTTGTTAATTAAAGTAAACCCGGCTTAGAGCGATACACGCCAAATCCCATATCCTCAAGCTCTTTAAAATCCTTTAAAACCTTAGGGCTTAAAATCCAATTTCAACATTTTCACATTTGGTTTTTTCAATTTGGGTATTTTCACATTTCAGTCTTACGATTTATTTTCTTTATGTATTTTCACATTTCAGTCTCATTTAGGTAATTTGACCCCACACATACATACACATACACATACATATACACATACACATACACATACACATACACATACACATACACATACACATACACATACACATACACATACACATACACATACATACACATAAACACACATAATATATACATACACATACATAAACACACACAATATACATACACAAACAGACACATACATACACACAGACACACACACATGCACATACACCTACATAATGAGAGAGGTAGAAAGGGAGAGAACCTGAGAGGGAGATAGGCAATGGTGGTCGGAGGAACAAAAACGGTGGTGGCAGTGGTCGTTGGGAGAGAGGCCGCAGAGGGAGAGAGGCAACACACACACACAGATAAAAAAAAGAGAGGGAGAGATAGAGATATGCCTTGGGGTAAGATTTTATATACTAGGTATGGTCACGATCAAAGTTTTTGATCAATGGACGTAACCATATAATTTTATACACGTCACCACCTTGTGACGGACTTGGGCCATGACCAATGGACATGACCATCTAATTATTTTATATGTCACCACCTGGTCATGGACTTGGGTTGTGACCCGCTCCTGTGATAATTTCAAAATGGTCAAGGACTTGGATCATGATCGCATTTAACTGATCCAATTGTATATATCACACATGTGATCACGCGCATGGTCCATGACCATATATAGCGAGAGTTTTGTCCCCCTTTTGGTCACTGGCATGGTCACGGACTGTTTCTGTGATCCTATCCAATCATTGTAACACATTTCATTTATCATGGACATGGTTTCTCCAAAGATGTTTATGGTCATGATCCAAGTCCATGACCACCTGTTCATGGTCCAGGTCCATGATCCACAAGCCATGACCATTCTTTAATTGTGGTTTAGTGAGCATCATAAAAACTATGGGTAATAGGGATAGTTGGGGTAATACGAGTAATGCTCTGAGGGAGGTATTGTAGGTTCATCTCCATTGATAGGATTGAATTTTCCAGATGGACTGACTTGAGGAACATTATCCAAAGGGTTTCGAGGATGGACAACATTTTCTATAGGAAAATCAAACATTCCATATATCTGAAATATTTTATGATATGGATTTGGAGAGTGGACATGGTGTTGTGACATCTAAGAGTACCATTGATTTGAGGTGTTCTACCAAAGGCTCTCTTGAATATTTACATTTCAATGGAATTGTGTGTGAGTTATTCAATGGAGTTTGCAAGTTGTACTTGGTTTAAGTGGAGTGTACGGGCCTCAATTTGAACATAAGAGCAGGGATGGTCTAGTTTGAGGGAGAGGTTATGTAGATTGATGTCATTGGGGTTAGAGGTTCCGGTTTGGATTTGAACGTTGGAAAATATTTTTTCTTGGTTTTTAAAGGGATCAACCTCATGGTTTTCTTTATTGAGTTCAATGACTTGGCTTAGGATTAGATGCCTGGGGTGCTAATTTTCATTGTATTTGAAGAGTATGAGACTTAATAGATTCTCAGACGAGAAAATGGATCGTTGATGGATGGAAATGAGTGGTCTAGGAGAGACTATTAGAATATTCATTGCATATAATATTTTAATTATAATAATGTTATAGGTAAGATAACTTTCACTCCTTTTTGTGGGTGGATTCCATATGTTTGGCAATACGGTAGGAGAGGTCGAGGTTGATTCCCGTTTGGTTGCAATAATTTAAGAAGACATCAATTTTTGGGATAATGGGGTGTTTTCCCAAGTAGGGAAGAATGCAGTTCAGGATAATGATGTGAATGATTCGAGAGGTGGCAGATAAGTGAGAGAAGTTTAGTTGAAATTTAGGAGAGTTTGTAATTTTTTCATGATCTAAGAAATTCATTTCCGCAATGGGTTCGAAGTTTGGATCATTGATCCATTTATGGGTGGTGTAGAGAGTTAGGTCACCGTCGAGAATTTTAAATATAACACCCTGTAGATTATTAAATCGGAATTAATTTAAATTTATTCAAAATTTTAAAAAATAAAAATTTTAGAATATATTATTTTTAGCAATTTAAAATGTTAGATTTTATTTATGGAAAGTAGAATTTTAATCGGAATGGAAATTGGGGGAGAAATTGGGATTTTATTTAACATATATAAATACAGTGCGAACTGCCAAACTAATCCAGACCGAATCGATTTGACCTAGAGGGCGAATCGATTCAGAATGATCAGGTTTGGTGCTGTATTGATTTGAATATAATTCTAATTATAATAAGACTTTAATTTTTTCCCATATTAAAATAACTCAAGGTTAGACTTTTCTAAAGACTTTTCCACCAACTTTTCAAACGAAGACTTCTACAATTTTATCACTTTTCATCTATAAATTGTAGCCCCAAATTTAATCAAGATTCAACTCAAGTTTTGAAGTCTTAATTGGTGTTTTCTCAAGATTGTTAAAGATTGTATCTTTCTTAATTTTTTGAGAGTAATGCCACCATCTAATCAAAATTTTCAATCAACTATTGAGAAAGCATGAATACTTCTATTCTCTCTCTCTCTCTCTCTCTCTCTCTCTCTCTCTCTCTCTCTCTCTCTCTCTCTCTCTCTCTCTCTCTCTTTAGTATTATGCATTTTAGATGTCGCCTAAGCATTAATTTACATGTTTTTTCTTAAAATAAATTAGCAACCTTATATAGGGAAAGTGAAATCTTCTTTGGGACTATTTTTAGGAAAAATCTTAATCTGAATTAGGACTCATAACCATTGTGTGTTTAGGATAGATATTTGGTTTTCTAGTTAGGGGTAGGTTTACATGTAAAAAACCAAAATCCCGTTATTTAAATGAAAAAGAGACTTGTGCAATCATATGAGATTATGTGTGTATGATCAAAGTGAATTATTATTGTTTGCTTCATAAATTCGCATGATGTTGACATTTTAATTGTGGAATAAAATGAATTGTGTTAACTACGACGATCGATTGAACGGATTTAATTAAAGTAAATTGTGACCGTATGAGAATTGTATATTTGTTGATAAATTGGATTGTGAGACTTATTGTGTTAATTATATTCATCCTCGCGGGGACGACGGGATTTTGGGTAGTATGCTTAAACCTTAATTTAAGGAATACTTTCTAGGTATGGGACTAGTGGGTCGGCCTTAGTTGCTGTTAACACTTTCTAGGAATAGGGTTAGTTAGTGTAGATATTCACGGATGGAATATTTCGGGGTGGGGCTGATTTTGGTATTGTTCCGTTGATTTGAATAGCCTAGACGCGTAACTATTACGAGATAATTGATAGAAATTTATCCTATAACATAGGGTAGGACGTGCTTCTGTTTTGGAGACCTCTAGATATGAGACTAAGGGTAATTTCAAGGATTATGCTCAATAATAGGGTGGAGCTAATTTAAATGATGAAAACTTGAGAAATTGAGACTTAATGAATAAGACAATAAACGGGTACTAAAATGCGTGGGTCCCTTCTTATTTCTTATGTGGAAAGTTTTTTGAGGATGACAAAAACAATTTTTCTTTTTATGGAAACCCTTTTTCCAATTTTTAATTCGTACCAAGTTGTGAACCAATTTGAACTTAACCAAATTTTACCTTAACTAATCCTAAAAATCCATCTAGTGATTAAAGCAAGTAAAATAAAGTAAATAATACTCACAATGACGGATGTACGAGGAAACTACAACAGGAAAAACCTAGAATGACCCAAGCTAGACAATCACTATGAATATGGATTTACAATGAACAGACACAAGTCTTACTCAATGACTCGATCGCCACGATACTTGACACTCTTATGATCTTCAACCACTCATCTCATAGTACCCATGCATAAAGTCCTTCTTCCATGATACCTGTCCACAACACACGCGTCCACATATGTCTCGGTGTCCATCGATATGGCTTGTAACGTCTACGATCTTGAACAAGAACTCCTTCGCTTCTTCACCTCAAAACCCAATGTTCAAGTGTAGAACAAAACCTTCTTGGTCCTAATAAGATCACTATTGCATATAGTAATGAAAACTCGGATCTTGTAAACTCTTAGTATGTGCTTAGACTTAAAAACCTTAGAAAAATTTTGTGAAGAAATGCACGGTTAGGAAAACTATTTTCCAGACTACACACTCACCAAATCGGATGAAAACACGCTTATTTAAATTTTTCTTGAGGCGACTACTCATTCAAGCGACTTTGGCCTATCGGTTGAACAAGATGTACATGCTGCTCGAACGACATGTCGGGTCATTTGAGCGACGCATCGAATTCGATTCCAAACCAAACACTACTCTAATCCATCCTTATTAGAATAAAATGAAGTGTAAATTGTTTCAAACACTTCAAAAACATTTTATAAACATTTTCTGAATAAAGTAACATCCTTAAACATTTTAAAATAAATTTCGAGTTCTATTAAAATTATTAATTCATACCTGAGTGATCTCGAAATGCAATTAAACTTGAAGATGGATAAATTTCTCCAATTAAACATTCGGTATAATTAATTCCTTGAAACTTTATACATCATAGTGTGAGTGGGTTCGTGACAATAAAAAATCTCCCTATGACTCAAATGTTTTGTCCCGAGAATAAGTAAAAAATATACAACGAACTCAATTAGAAATTTTTTCCTTACAAAATGACTTCGTGTCATTAATAAGTGCAGGATTGACTAAATACGGGTTGGCTGGCTATTGTGATGTGTGGGTGTGTGGCGTCGTAATAAGTGCATGGCTGACAGAATACGGGCTGGCTAGCTATTATGATGTGTCGTGCATTGAACCATGTCAATAAGTTTAGGGTTGATAGAATGCGGTCCGGATGGCTATAGTAATGGGAATGTGTGTGGTGTAAAATTTTAAATCGGCCCGAATAACTGCAGGACATATAATAGGGTCGATTGACTATGACAGCACAACTATGAAAAAAAATAAAATAATAATAATAATAATTTGATAAATCAATTTAAATAAAGATGACTACTTTGGAAGTAATTACCAAATTGTGATAACATATGTAGGACTTAAACTCTTGGGGTGGCATAATTACATGATTAGACGATAGTTGCTTATTTTTACTCGAACGTTAATATTTATTACGTTAATTTGAAATATTCAATTGTGGTATTGATTATGTATAATACTACTGTCTGAATTCACGAACCCTAATCGGGGAGAGTAATTTGTATTCATGCAGTAGCCTCTGAACCATTGCGTTGACTAACATTTCAAGTATAGTGTTAGAGTAGCTGCATAGGAGTAATTAAAGATATTTTCGAGGTGCAGCTGGTGACTTAATTATTTTGGATGCTTTAGTTGTTTAGAATTTATTTTTTTTCATCGCATTTTTACTATGAGACACTATTTATGGATTTGGTGGGCTTCCATAATTGTTTACGATTTTATTCAGTTATTTACATTTGGATCATTTTAATTGAGATTATAATTATTTGGAGTTGGATTATATCGGAGATTAGCATGGTGATGGATTTATTATTGCATGAATGGTTAATTATTATTGGATCAAATTAATTATTACCTTATGGAATGACATTTTTATTTATCCCATATTTGTCACATGCTAAGGATGATTGCTTATATACTGACGCCCGACGTAGTTTGGCAACAGCGGCTGACCACCTCGCTTATCAGATTGCGCAGGGTATTACAGATGGTATCAGAGCATAGTCTTAGGTTTCGTATGTTTTGAGTCCGTTTTGGTTTCCACATTGCTTATCTTTGATTCCTTTTGATGATTTTTACCCTTAGTTATTCCGATTCTGATGTTGTTTTGTTCCATCATTTCAAATGGTGAACACTAGGAGAGATGGATATAGGAGAGAGGGTTCAATTTTCGGTTCCGCAGTTCAGGAGAGGCTGAGGCAGATTATTTTGGATGCCGAGGAGTTAGTGGTTATTGTGCGTGAGGCCACAACGTCTGGTATTGAGGTAGGGAGACAAAGATGGGTGACTTTAGAGGCGCAGCAGTAGGGTACACCCGCTTCTTCTTGGGATAGGGAGAGGGCCAGTTTTCATAAGGGCAATCCTCCCACCTTCACAGGGGGATCTGACCCAAGAATTGCTAACTAATGGAGGAGATACATGGAGTGGCACTTGAGGATGGTGGAATGCACATATGTGCGAAAATAGATATTGGCTACGTTCAAGCTGACAAGAGATGCTTTATAGTGGTGGGAGAGTGTAACTACATTGGAGGACATGGATCGCTTGAATTATGGAGATTTTATGATAATGTTTAATGACAAGTATTTCCCGTATATGAATAGGAGTGCGAAAAAGATGGAGTTTTTGGACTTCGATCAGGGTTCGGAATCCGTTGTTGAATATGAGCAGGAACTTACGAATTTATCAATGTTTGTACCGGAGCAGGTAAATACTGAAGTGAAAAAGATGGAGTGCTTCATTAAGGGTTTTTCTTGGTGTACTAGGCAGATGGTGTTGGGAAAACCGGTGTGTATTACGTACACTCAGGCGGTGAATGTCACAATGTTGTTGTGGTAGGAAAAAGTAAATTACCATAAGAAGCTGGGAAAGAGACAAGAGTCAAATGGTCAAGAGGAGAGAATAAGGGTCACAATGACCAAGCGTGGAAGAGACAAAGAAAGAGTTATGAGCAGCAGGGCAATAGTGTCCAGCAGGGCTCTCAGGGGCAGGGACAACATGGTGAGCAAAACCCGGGTAGGCATTTCGAACCTTTTAGGGGTGCTTATATTATTTGTGGAGAAATAAGTCGTTGAGCTTCTAGGTGTCCAAGGAGGGAGGGCCAACAGGGACAAGGGAATCAAGACTAGTAAGGCCAAAAGCTTCCATCACCGATAGTGCTAGGTGTACAAGGAGTGTTAGTAGAACCAGCAGTGGCCGCAGTAGGTAGGTGCTATATGCTTTGGACCCGGGATCCTCAAGCAAGGCAGGTGCCATAGGAGCCACGACGTGGCTAGTAGAGTAGCACGGTACGTATTGTATTCCTCATATATATATATTGTATTTTGATCGTGGGGTATGTGGGGGTAGGATTGGGTGTATGGGCGCTCGATCATGACATCTTATGGGTAGGCGTATGTGAGCCTTATTTCATTTTTGCGCATGTATGCTTCATCCAATTTTGAGGAAGAAATTTGTGTGCTAGTGGAGAAGTATGTAACACCCTGTAGATATTAAACCCTAATTAATTTAAATTTATTCGAAATTTGGAAAAATAATTTTTTTGGAATAAATAATTTTTAGTAATTTAAAATGTTAGATTTTATTTATGGAATGTATGATTTTAATCGGAATTGAAATCAGGGGAGAAATTAGGATTTTATTTAACGTATACAAAAATTGGGCGAACTGCTAACTTGATCCAGACCGAATCGAATTGTCCTGTAGTGCGAATCTATTTGGAATGGTCTGGTCTGGCACTGTTTTGATTTGTATAGAATTCTAATTATAATTAAACTCTAATGTTTTTTCCATATTAAAATAAATTGGGGTTAGAATTTTTTAAACACTTTCCACCAACTTTTCAACCAAAAGACTTCTACAGTTTATCACCATTCATCTACAAACCCTAGCCCCAAATTTAATCAAGATTAAAGTTAAGTTTTGAAGGCTTAATTCGTGTTTTCTCATGATTGTTCAAGAACGAATCTTTCTTAATTGTTCGAGAGGAACATAACCGTCTAATCAGAATTTTTAATCGACTTTTTAGCAGGCATGAGTACTTTTGTTCTCTCTCTCTCTCTCTCTCTTTAGTATAATGCATTTTAGATGTTTCCTAAACATTAATTTACATGTTTTTTTTCTTAAAATAAACTAGAAACCTTAATTAGGGAAAGTGAAATCTAATTTGGGACTGTTTTGGTGAAAAATCTTAATCTGAATTATGAATCATAACCCTTGTGTTCTTAAGGTAGAGATTTGGTTTTGCTAATATGGGGGTAGGTTTGCATGTAGAAAACCATAGTCGAATTATTTAAATGAAAAAGGGACTTGCGCAATGATATGAAATTATGTAGGTATGATTAATGCGAATTATTACTGCGTGCTTCATAAATTCGCATGATGTTGACATTTTAATTGTGGAATAAAATAAATTTTGTTAACTACGACGATGGATTAAACGAATTTAATTGAAGTAAATTATGATGGCATGAGAAATTGTATATTGATTGATAAATTGGATTGTTTGACTTATTGTATTAATTATATTCATCACTGCGGGGACGACGGGATTTGAGGTAGTATGATTTCACCTTAATTTCAGTAATACTTGCTAGGTATGAGAGTAGTGGGTCGACCTTAGTTGCTGTTAACACTTTCTAGGTATGGGGTTAGCTACTGCAGATTTTCACGGATGGGATATGCTGGGGTGGGGTTGATTTTGGTATCATCCTGTTGATTTGGATAGCCTAGACGCAAAACTAAGAAGAGATAATAGATAGAAATTCATCCTATAACATAGGGTAGGACGTACTTGTGTTTTGGAGACCTCTAAGTATGGGACTAGGGGTAGGTTCGAGGATTATGATCTATCATAGGGTGGGGATAATTTAAAATGATGAAAACTTGAGAAATTGAGAATTGATTCCTATGACCTAAGTGGGTATTAAAATGAATTGACATCATTATTAAGTGCTGGACTGACAGAATGTGGATTAGCTGGCTATTGCGACATGTGGGTGTGTGGCATCATAATAAGTTCAGGGTTGACTGGCTATTGTGACGTGTCATGCATGGAACCTCGTCAATAAGTGTAGGGCTAACAAAATACGGCTCAGCTAGTTACAGTGTGGGAAATGCGTGTGGTGTAAAACTTTAAACTGGCCTCAATAAGTGCAGGACATGCAGTAGGATCGACTGGCTATGATGTCACCTCTACGAAAGTAATAATAATATGACAAATCATTTTAAATGGTGACTATGGAAGTAATTACAAAACTGTGATAACATATGATGGACTTAAACTTTTGGGGTGGCATAATTACTTGATTAGGTGATAGCTATTTATTTTTACTCTCACGTTAATAATTATTGCGTTAATTTAAGATATTCAATTGTAGTGTTTATTATGTATAATTCTACTGTCTGGGTTCATGGACCCTAATTAAGGAGAGTAGCTTATATTCATGCGGTGAGCTCTGGCCCATTGAGTTGACTAACATTTCAGGTATAGCGTTAGAGTAGTTGCATAGGAGTAATTGGATATATTTTGGAGGTGTAGCTGGAGACTTACTTATTTTGGATGTTTATTTGTTTCGGATTTATTTTTCTTTCCATCGCCTTTTTATTTTAAGACACTATTCATGGATTTGGTGGGCCAACGGTTCCACAATTGTTTTCGATTTTATTCAGTTATTTACAGTTGGATAATTTTAATTGAGATTATAATTATTTGGAGTCGGATTATATTGGAGAATAGCATGGGATGTATTTATTATTGCATGAATGGTTAATTATTTTTGGATCAAATTAATTATTATCTTGTGTAATGAAATTTTTATATGTCTCATATCTGTCACATGCTAAGAATGATTACTTGCTTAGTGACGCCCAACCTAGTTTGGTAGAGGCAGATGGCCACCTCGCTTGTCAGATTGTGTGGGGTGTTACAATAAAGATATCTTTAACGAGGGTTTAGGATAAGTGAATGGGACGTACATAAATAGATGAGTTAATAAAATCTTATTCGATGAAAAACTTTGAGTAGAACACTGTGGTGAGGTTTGGAAAAATAATTTTCAAAGTTTAAAAGAATTTTAACTATCCTTGGATGAGGAACAATTTATGGATGTATGGTATATCATTCCATAGGACTGTGGCGGGCTATATTTTTCCTTGGTTAATGTGGCGATAACTGAAATGGACTTCATCGCTTGAGTTAGGAAAAAAGTGATATTTTCGATTAATTTGTGGGGATTGAGAAATGGAATTGCTCGGTCCTCCTAGTTCCATTAAATTTGGATATGACAAAAACACAAAACATGTTACAAGCTTTTGAAGATGATTTCGTGATTTTATTTTTCATAACTTTGAAATCTAAGTGTGTTAGGTCATGTTTGCCTTCATCCTAAACTGACCGATGCAATAACGGGATGAAATAAGTCAGTTTTAATATCATGAACCTTGGTAAAGCTTTCCAAAGACCTCTTGGATATAATGTGGTTTGGAAATCAAAATACAACAATCTTTCTAATCGAGGGCATAACATATATACCATACTCTTACATTATCTCCCTTAGCCTATTCCTTGACGTAACACAAAAATAAAAAAAACATGTAAATAAATAAACCTAACACCAATGAGAGGCCCGACTAAAGGTACAAAAAGTATATGGCAGTCGCATAATTATTGAAATAACAAGACACTCTTCAATCCTCAACCGGGTGCTTGAACACTATGTTCCTACACATTAGCAGAGATATCATCAACGCACCAATGTGTAATGGAAAAATTAGTAAAATTAACACAAGATATAGGAAATAATGAAGGGTCATATATATCCCCCACGTAATCTCTCCATTCTTCCCCATATAGTTCTCCCCCTTTTTGTCATCCGATAGAAAAAGGAAAGAAATCAAGTAATTAAGGAAACAAATCATTAAGTGAGTTCAACACACTATCGAGAATGAGTGAGCAACTATGAGCAAATTAGAACATGAGATTCCTAACATAGTAAGATAATTAAAGTCTTACATGACCTAATTTCTAAACATAAGGGTTTGGACGGAGATATACACAAATATATGCAATTAAAGACATACTCCTAAACCATTTTTGATAAGGACACATATTAGCACATTTTAAAGTAACTTGTATTTTTAAACGAATTAGAAAATTAATTAAATAAATGATAATTGGATTAATTAATTGAATTTTTGGATTAATTATAATTCGATTATATTAATTTATAATTATTTTGGAGAATAATTATGTGAATTTAAATCTAAGATGAATGTAATTTTAGAATTTAAATAATAAGTTGTTAAAGTATTGTGCGCTTTAGTCTAATAATTGAAAAATTTGCGGTTCAAACTATAATTTTTGTAAATTATAAATTAAATTAGACATATGGGAGATTTGGCTCCCAAGGGCATTTTAGTATTTTGAGCATTAGCTTAGAGAATAACTTTGGGGTTTAATGTTGAAACATGGGAATTTTTTTAAATTCAATCACTAGCCAAGCTGACCTAAGGCGCGCCTAGGCACGCGACCACATGTTTGACAACCACTATCGTGGGATATTCTACCACGACCGCAACTGGATTGCTGCTGGACCATGGGTGAGGCAGAAGGACTATTTTTGTTTATTGACCTTATAAGAATCCGTGTCTTATGTGTCCCTTATCATGGAGTCACTCCTAGTACGATACACCACGAGCACTAACACATGGTATGCATTGCACATAAAGGACACAAGTAATTTTCACTCTCACTAAAGGTCTAAAGCATACACATACATAACCCACACAAATGGGTTAAGATACATCACATACACATACTGACCCTACGCTCCTAGGACATGCTAGTATCGCTATCATAGAAAGGTATAACACACCTATTACATTATATTCATCCGATAACTCATTAACCCTAATCTCTCGGGTTCCCAATTCTAGGTATAGTCTCACCTTATAATACATTAAAAACTATACATTAACCATATTCGATCTTGATTATCCCTAGTCTATTCTCCTAGGGCATCGCCTCTAGGTAATATCGCATACCTAAATTAGATAAAACCACATAACATAATCGCCGTTTTACTAAGTGGAAATTACAACCTAAACCTAATCTCCCCCAAATGATATTCATCCCACTCGTATGACAAAATGGTTTAAATTAATCCTGGCCAACAAGCCCAATCCTATAAGTTACCAATTTCCCATCAACAATGCATTCTACACTTGGGTCTACCCTCGAATGCCAAATCCTTCATTTATCCCCTTTAATTCAAAATTTTCACAGTTATTCCAATAACCTCAAGGATCCATCCTTAATCTCTCATTTCAATAGAACTCATATCCATTCTACAAAAATATTAAAAATTAAGGCCAAAAAACCTAACCCTAATTCCCAAACCCCAAAATCCAACCAAGCAAACAAAAAGCTAAACTAGGCGAAATTTGCTTCTATCAATCAATCAACCTAGAAAAAACCCAAATCTCCTTTGTTATGAGATTCTTCATCTTTAGCCCCCATTTCTCTATCAAACCTTCATTAATGAACCTAAATTTTTTTCCCAAGCACCCAAAAAATGTTCAAATGATAAAAACACATCATCTACATAATTAAGGGACCTATTTCCATCATTAAATCCTAAATCTATCGCAAGATTCAATAAAAACCCAATTCAAAATTTAAGAATCATAGTTTTTCCAATTCTACACAATTTCCATGGATTGATTTAATTAAATATAGGGGTTTTATGTGATTAATAATATGAAATATATTTTAATCATCATCTATTAGTTTTAATCCAAGTTCATGAAGTAATCAATCCTTATAGAGGCTAAATCAACCTAATTAAAATCTTGATTAGGTTAATTACAAATGAATTATCCAACATCAGATTTATAAAATAATTTGATTTAGATTTTCAATGAAATGGATACAATATATGCACACATACAATCATAACCATATGCTATATAGAACTTGCCTCATGATTTGTGGAGAGAACCCAAACCAAATCTCCCAATTTCTCTTGTTATCTTCATGTACCTTCTCTATAGCCCCAAATTTGTTCCCCAACTATATTTTATGATAAATGAGGATTCTAATGACCCTTACAACTCTTAAGCACCAAAATAGGACTGGGCACCAAATGGGACCCTAACAAAAAGGTCAAAAAGTCTCAAAGTGTTCTAAAAACCCACATATGTCCTATACTAACCCAATATACCTAAATTACACAAATTTAAACTAAAATAGGGTATTCTAGGTTTCCACTAGCTCGATAAAAAAATATAACAAACCAAATAACTGGCGACTCAGTTCTTTAATAATTTCCTGATACGAGTCTAGACATTAATTAATTTAATTAATTAATCATCGTGTCTTAAATTCAAATACCGATCCAACTTAAATAACACATAAAAATTGTGACAACCCGCTCAATTAAATACTGGTTCATCAGTCATTTATTAAATTAAACAGGTTTTCCATCTGATTGATTCTTAGCATCATTGGCGAATTTTTTTTAATTACTAATTATCTAATGATTAATTAAGTCGGTGTCAATTCTTTCAGTGAAAAGATAATGATAATATTTGGATTTAAATTAAAACATTGACACAATTAATAGATTCCACACCATCGCAAGTAGTAAATAGATAAAAGTCATGCCTAATAAACCATCAGCTACAAATCCAACATCCATAATAAAATCAACAGTAAATAACTGAATCCCAATATAAGCTAAACTGAATAACTGAATACATAAATTCTAAATCGGGCAACATGCCCGACAGAGATGTTGAAATGAAGTCCTACATTAGGAAGGAAAGATAGATGCGTCTAATCGAGTCCTGCAAGTCTCCACAGTGCAACTAATGGTCACTGGAATGGATCGTCAAGCCTGGCGTCCCTGTGGCTGGACACCTAAAAGGTTTTAAAATATTTTGAAACGGGTCAGAACCCAAGTGAAACATTTTGAATATATATAGGAAGTATTTAAATCACAATTTAAATCAGTTATTTATTACACACATATTATTCATGTACACTCACTTGAGATCCTCACCTCTCAACTAGTGTGCACGCCTAACATGTTCTGCCTAACTAGAATTTCTTGACCACCTAGCTAGGGTATCTGATTACTCTTAATAGTACGACTTTCACATAAATCCCGGTACGATGGTCTCAATAATAAATTATTTATTCCCATTTTATTATTGAGTCACCACTTAATTTCCTTTTTAAATATTCATCAATTCTACTCTTTCACATAAGTAAATATATTATACTGATATATTTGCACCACACATATAATATATACATAAATATAGCATCCCCAGAATGGCCCCTCGTGAAGCTGGCATACTCTGCTATCATGTCCATGTACCTCTCGTACTCAAGTAAGGACTATTGGTTCGATATGTCTCCTCGAACCCAAAATGAATCAACACACAACAATGGAGGCGAACATGGTTATAAGCCTTTGGGATACACACATACCTAACGTACCCAAACGACATGCCAATCCTACTAATACACAACACATAGTGGACTATCCTAAGTTCCATGCTCCGGGGCACCAATATAGACCTCACTGGAACTGTCAAGGTGGGACGGCCCTCTGCGCGTAAACCTCCAAATAGGAGACAACGTAGGTATATTCACTCACATAATCAAATCATATATATAGTTGTTCACACAACCTATTTATATATTACTCAGTAGGTATACACACAAATCCATTTCATCAACTCGTACGTAATATAATATATATCACTCATATATTTGACGTACCATAAATTTTAATTAATCTTCCAATTCGTGAAATTTCGAGTATCATTTATTACTCTAATATTCTTAATTACTCATTCTGAAATCCATAGTTATTCCCATCGTATCCTACTGGTCATACACGTAAGTTAACTCATCTATACACAATTCTTCTTGAATTTCCTTCATTTATCAATTTCGTATCTTATGTCAATTTCCCAAAAATTATTTACTCTTCTAAATCTTGATTAATTTTAAACTCTCTTATAGGACTACTGACATTTTTATATTCCCTTCTAGGATTTAAAATTACTCCAAAAGTCTCTTCACGAATGTTCCATAATTTTTGGGCTTAAAATGAAAATTTTTAATTCTGTGAAAATCGAATCCATTCGCCCAAAGGCCGAATCGATTCGCCCTTGGGCCAAATCGATTGGAAATATAGCAGGTCTCTTCTTTTTTGGTTGCTATTACGAATTTCTTCGTATATAAAGTTCCTCACACTTTTATACAAACATCCCAATTTTTAAATGAACATAACGAAACATCAAGGATACCTATATGAATGGTTTCTAACGTAAATCACAACTAACACCCATATAACTTCATCATACAGTCAAATTTAACCCCCCATAATCATACATCCTATAGTTTTACGTTCTTCATATAAATTCACCAAAAAACCAGATTTCATTCATAATTCAATTCCCAAAATTCTTGATTTTATTTTCCTCATGTAATTGGATTTATACTACATCAAATCCTATTCTCAATTATAATTTTTTCTCATCAAATTATAATTATAACATGAATTGTCCTTAATATCAAGTTCCTACTCAACATGGGTATGATAAACAATAAAAATTGTAAGATACAAATTCTTGCCTTATTTTAAAGTGGTTTGACTTGATCCTCTTTGATGAAGCTTATCTTCTAATCCTTCCTCCCATAGTGTTTGCGATGGTAACTTGAGCTTGAATTCTCCAAAACCCTTTCTTGAGCTCCAAGAAAACTCTTCCTCTCCTCTCCACTGGCCTCCACTTGTTTTCTAATCTCTTTAGCCTAGCTTCACTACACCAAAACACGCCATTAGTAACACAATTTTACCGTTACTAAAAATATTAGTAACATAATTTTTCCGTTAGAAAAAAGGCGTGGGGCACGAAGCTAGTAACGAAAAATTCTGTTACTAATAGTAATGGTAAAATTCGGAATTAGTAATGGAAAATTCTGTAACTAATAGTAACGGTAAAATTCATAATTAGTAACGGAAAATTTCATTACTAATAGTAACGAAAAATTCAGAATTAGTAACGGTAAAATTCTGTTACTAATAGTAACGGTAAAATGCTGAATTAGTAACGGTAAAGTTCTGTTACTAATATTAATACATATTTTAAAAAAAATTATTCAAGATCCAATATCCTGAATTTAAACAAATTCAATTATTCTTATCACACTATTTAAATCCTAAGAACATATACAAAAATAGTCCTAAAAAACAAGGGTATTATATTCAACATTTACATTTATATAAGCCTCCACTCTTTATTTACAAGAGAAATTTAAACCAAACAAATGAAACATCATAATGAAATCGTCCCTAAAGTTGCATTATTTTAATAAAATCATCCAATACAACATCCCAATACAATCATCCCCAAATGAGATATTTTTATATTTTAACCAATCAAATGAAATATGAAAAAAGAAGTCCGTTATGTTATCATCGTCATCAACGCCGCAACCCGCAACGCTAGAAACTTGTTGAGGATCCCAAAATGACATTCTGTCAAATAAAATAAAATTATCATATTAGTTATAATATCAACATTTGGTCATACAAAATTAATTTAATCCAAAAAATTATCCAACAGCAAAATTAATTGCACAAACATTGTAAAAAAACATATATATAATAAGCATATCATCAGAACACGCTATGATTGCCAACTCCTCACCACTTTTCCTCCGTTCTAATGAAACTGGCATTGCTTCTCTCATTGATTCGTTAACAAGAGACCACACAACCGATTCCCAAATCGAAGATTGAATTGATGGGAGTAATTCCTACCTCTGAAACATGCTGTCTTGACCTTATTTCAGAACACGTTGCAATCATTTATCTCCCACAGTTTGAACCAAACATGCTGTCTTAACCTCTGAAATACGTGTTGAGGTATGTTTAAACAATAATCATTTTTGCCTTTAACCAAACGTCATCATCTTTACATAATACACACACACACACACACACACACACACACACACACACACACACACATATATATATATATATATAAGTTCATCACAATAAGTTTAATACCTCTTTGTTAAGGCTGCGAATATAGGAGACGCCAAGAGATGTCCAACCATAAAAGCTGAAGAGATTACTCCATCTTCAAAACAAAAATATAGAGCGATGCTGGTATGGGAGTAACCTATTAATAGTAAGTTGCATACTATAAAGGCTAAAGAAAAACACAGATGAACACGGATACTTGGATTGTTAGCGTTACTATATGCATTTTACTAAGAATTTCATATACACGGAAGACAAGACTGCTAATTTAAAATTTGTGTATGAGAGAGAGAGAGAGAGAGAGAGAGAGAGAGAGAGAGAGAGAGAGAGAGAGAGTATCGAAACTGGACAGGACTCTGGTACCTGCTCAGAATATCCAGCGTTTCTGGACATGACAACGGCCCAACGACTTCCAGCAGTAGTCAAAGATGTGACATAAAAACCTTCTTTTGTTTTTGTTAATCCATTTGAAAGGAAAAGAGACACTCACATTGTGTCTACGGTTCCATTTCTTGCGTGGAAAATTGCTAATCCTTGCAACCGGATTCTAAAATTAAGATGTGGTGCTAGAATAGTGTATTAGTAAGGGTTTCTTAGTAATTTTATGAGGCATTCAAACCCAACACACATAAGTTAACATGATTCACAAAGCAGTGTTTCATCCCACAACATTTTATCTATTTTTGTAGCCCTATTGTAAAGAGTCCTTCTATGCCAACTAAAAAATGCAACACATCTGGTTCAACACAATAACATATCTTAACCTCATTGGATCATGTTCGGACCAAACATTAGTCGAGCACCGGAGAGACTTGCATATGTGCTACAAAAACATACACACCATCCACACGAAAGTAAATACTTGCCAAGATGAGCACCGAAGCATCAACGAAAGACCACATCTTGGACAGAGTTTCCATAACCAACATCGGTAAATGATGAAGTACCATCTCAAAACAGAAGTCGATTAGCATCTCCAATAACATAAGTTCTATCTATCTGCTCAAAACAGACCACAATAAAAAAAGAACACAAATTACTTATGTGAAACGCATTAGTTATAAACCAATTTTAAACAGTAAAAGAGTATGCATTTACCCCTTAATCCATAGGATAAATCAGAAGTTTGAAATTGAGTATGAAGTCTGAGTCTAAAAATATGTTTGTTAACGACTCTGAGTGAATATACATTGATTAAGTGTTGAGATTTAGATTTTATTTTTACCTCTTAGTAATTAAGATCCCAAAATCACAGTTCCTTTAAAAATTTAAATGAAAAAAATAGTAAAGGTGTTTTGATCTGAATAGTTGAGAGTAAATAACAAACAATCCATAAAAAACAGAAATAAAAAAGAATGTACCTTTTTGAGGCCAGGAACAATGGCAGATAGAGCTACAAGTAGATGACTGAGCTATTCACGCCGCTTTCTTTCTGCTATAATATGACCATATGTTTTGGAGGGTGGCCTTCTGCAATTGTCAACCTTTTTTGTCCCCTGTCCGCCTTTAGTTCCAATCGCATCATCGAGCTAATTCTCCAATGTACCTTGTGACAAGAAAACATCGGGCAATGCCTCATCATCCTGGTTTTTACTAGCTCCCAATGGTTCTTTTTGTTCAGGTTGAATAATTGTGAAGTCATATAGGAGTTCTTAAATTGGGACGGAAAGAATATTATTGTAATAAGTCTATTTGATATAGTTAAACCACATCAAAATAACATATGTTGACAAAACCTCATGTCTTGTGATGAGGCACTTTGAATTGAACACAAAAACTACCAGAATATGGACAATAATAAAGTGACTATAACCAAAAAACAAAACAAACTAAAGCTATATTTTTATTGAAAAAGGCGTAGACATAACAATAGACATAGACATGATTTTTTCCCATCATAAGTGATCCAAATATTCAATCATATGTATAAAAACTCAAAACACCTGTTCAATACATCACAAAATATGAACAACACAATCATTTCTCTATAAAAGTCCAAGAAATACCTAATGCAACTAAAATTTTGACTCCAAATATATAAAATAGCGCGCACACACAGATTATATTTTTTTATGCCTTGCGTATATAAGCATATAAATAAATCTCTACCAAAGTAGATCCAAATATAAGAATTAATAAAAATTACAAATTAATACAAAACATACCTCAACACTGTTGTGGGTTCTTCCAATAAGATGCTGGACAGTTTCTATGAATTTCAACATGTAACACGAGAAGAAATTAAGTACATAAAACATATAACATTGTGTTTATGTGATATATCACACTCAGCAGACTTGTATAATACACAACCCATCTGTGTGTCTATTGAATGCTGACAATAGGTGAATACAACATAATGCCCTTATATATCAATTTATTTATTTCAACGCTACTACGTGTTGCCTGTTTGAGAATAGAATATCTCAATACATAACTCAAAGAGGTGAATGCCTCATAACAATATGTGTTGTCTGTGTGTCTATTGCAGGCTTATAAAGTTTAGGTAGCAGACTCAACACATGTTCGGTGTTCAGCTATTGCAATCGAAACTGGTAGCAGTTAATGCGAAATCACATTTGTATGTTTGAAGTCAACTAATTTGGAAAAAGCACAATGAAGTTTATACATTGAAAAATTGAAATTACCTCGGTGACAGGGGTGAACCATCTGAGACGGAACCTAGGTTTTGTAGAGTCGTGGATGGGAGTCAAATATCAAGGTTCGAAGATGTTGAACTCTTGGGCAACTGCCTGCAACCACTCATCATCTCTTTCCTCCTCCAATAAGCAACCGCCGCCGAGTTTCCTTTGAAAGCCGACTTTGTGAAAGCGTCAACCTGTGAGGGAAAACTTCATTACAGTAATAAACTACTATACATATGCATTTATCCGATGAGAGAACAAGAAACATATTACCACACAGTATCTTACGCCCTTCTTTCCCACTTGGACTTCATTACTGTCCGGATTCGAATGATGATTGTGTCCAATTCTAGCATATCAAACTCAACTATGGAACTCCGATGCATAGACTTTTTCATTTTAAAAAGGAGATTTTAATACATTTTAAAAATCAAACTCAACTATTATATTGTATTATAAATAAGGATGACTCTCTTTATATTATAAATAAGTGTGTCGCATGTGAATACAATACCTTTTTTTGGCGTTGAAGAAGGGTGGTCTTAAATTGGCGAACACCACACACACTTGATATTGGATCTAATCAGTAAGCTTTCTCGAAGACATATAATATTACCAAGATAATTTAAATTATATATCACACTGTGAAGGCATTTTCCTTAATGTTTTGTTATTTTCAAACAATCTAGGCATAGTGTAGGCAATCAGAACTTAGAATTCAAAACCTAAAGAATCAAGCTAAAGTAGGCAAAACCAAAAGTAAGCTCTAGTGAAACCAACAGTGTGAAGACCTTTCTCTCCTTTCCAACTGTGAGGAAATTGTGTTTTGGGCATACCATCTTCTGTAAAGAAATCACTACCCTGCATTCCAACAACAAAATTCAAAGCAATAATTAAAATCACATCCCAACTAATAATCAGAGAGAGAAAGAGTCATAAATGAGCATCATTTTTGTACCCAAATTTACTTAGTTATAGTAGGTTACGTACCTAACCAAATGCCATAAGATTTTCACTTTTTTCTCAAGGGTATTAGGAGCAGCGTATGTAGAAAACGTTTTGTATCCCACTATATATGTAAGACTAGAAAGTGATTTGAGACTGAGAATAAGATCAAATAACTTACAAAATAAAAAAATATATAAAACTAAGATATGTCATGCTCATTCATACCTTGAGCCAAGATGGTACATCGCTCCTGTACCGAGTTGCTATCACTATTTCATCATATTCTCTCTCCTGATCATCCATAAATTTGGCCCCATTATTGGTAATTTCTCTCACACCTTCCATCACCTGTAAAATTTCAATAAAATTAGCTAAAAGCGGCCAAATCAACAATTTTATTAACTATTTACTTACTCAAGTACACTTGAACAATATGTGCTTAATACCCCAGAAATATATGACTAGTACTAATGTTAGTGAACATATGTTAGTGACCAGATATATATGACTTGTACTAAAACAATATAACATATATTAGTGAACATACATTCCACAATCCACTATATTATACCCCACAAACATATCACTTACACTTGAAAACCCCACATAACAATAATACAAAAAAAAAAGTGCCATAGTTATTCCAAATGTTGACAACCCAAACATCTCTTTAGGTAAAATATGAACCTGAATCATCAAACATTAATATAACTTAGCAAAAAAGCCAAAAAATTCTTTACCAAAACAAAAGAACCTTTTCCCCTGTTCAATTATGTACAAATATTCCCATTTGTTCACTTAGTTAATTAAAAACAAAATCTTTCCAGCATGTTTACAATATTTACTATTGTCCATTCATAACCTATTAAGCAACATCTGAAAGAAAATACTATATAACTATAATAAATAATAATAACAAGTAAAAAATATTAATATCAATATTTCTTAAAAAACATTATAGCAACACAATAAAAATGTATTTTTTTCACAACGAAAGAATAAAAAGGTATTTAACAACATAATAGACTTCCAATCAAATCACCCAATTCTGTTTCAAATTATCCACTGTAGATGTGTATATCAATTGTTCTCCTTATTATGTAGACTTCAAAATTAAAACCTTATTAGGATCGATAATCCATGGATATATAAATGCAAACAAATGTACCAGTCCAAGAATATGAAAAGAGAAAAAACATAGGAAATAAGTTGCTCACCATTATGCAGCTTCATTAGAGAGGCAATGTGCTTCTGAGAAAAATGAATGGTTGTCCTCACCTTTTGAACCTTTTGGCCAACTTTCCAAGGACTTTACCCAATTATCACTTTCATAGTCCATCTCTCGAATACATTGCCTAGTAACATTTTTAAGTATTTCCTTTGAGGGGCGAAACGAAATCCTGAGTTTACTTACCTATGGCATGGAGTTCATTAAACAATTTGCATTAGACCAATGCCATTAAAAAATTACAGCCAACTATTTCACCAAAACAAAGTAGGATTTACCAAAATAAAAAGGCAACTCACATTCAGGAAACGGTTTTATATGATTTTCATTATAAGATAAACGCTTAATAGTTGCAAATTTTATTGAATAAAATGGATCATAATTCAAATAAGAATCTTACATTGGTGGTGTTCCTTGGACACGGATAACTTAAGGCTGGAAACGGATGAAAAAACTACAAGAAGAAATAGGTTATAGTTATAAGGCTATCTTGCAAAACATACATGTTAAATATGGAAATAAATTACCAGATATCGCTAGCGTAATTAGTCCATCTCCAATTACCATACTAGTGCCCAGAAGAACCAAGATTAGCAGTGCAGTGTGTAAGGATTTTTTCCTCTCAAGCACTCGTCTTACCCTTGAGTTGTTCTCTTCGACGGGTGTACCAATTTATATGTAGAGAGAAATTCAACAACAATTTTTCTATTGGGTTAAAAGTATTAATTTATCATGCCTACATATCAAGGAGAAAAGTACCACCAACACAATTATGCACAAGAGACTTCAAATAAATAACCAAAATCATTCACATATAAATCAATGATTTCAACAAGAATAACTCACCCTCCCCATTGTCATCAACTATAAGTACTATAAAGACACATTTGAATCGAGGAACAAGTGTTAAGAGTCCAAAAGACAAATGAAAGTAGGCCATAAATCTCTTTGTTCATCTCCGAGTGATAAATGTCTTCTACAAATGTTCTCTTGTAAACATTAAGCGGGGAAATGCTAAGATCCCCATAGATTACAACAAGACTTTGATAAGCTAATAGCATAGTGGTCTTCCATGATTCTTTCTGAAATGCAACTCAGCCAACAGTTTTGTTTATTGGGGGAAAAATTTATCAAATTTTGAAAATGGGTTTCTATGAAAATCAAGATTTATATCGAGGGATATAAGTTCATTTTCAAAACTTCGAAGATATCCAATACTTCTCATATACATGTTTCTCAAATATCAATATTCTCACCTAATAAACATAGGTAGATGTAGATTCTCACTAAAACAACAATGAAATTTGAATGTATAAAATAAAAACTAAATTAAATAATTTAGAAACCCATAATAATAAACACTCGTATTTCCACTCCACACCCACATCTGGTGGAGATAAAAATCAAGAAACACTAAACTCACTTTTCATTACACCTATATGACATCCAGACCTTCATTAGTCAACACACTAATAAATCTAGCTTTAACAAATCTAACTTTGTTAAATGTTAAAAAAACTAAAAGCAAAGTAACACCCAGGTATTATTGAAATGTGAATACAAAAAAAAAACTAAAATAAATGTTAATTAGAGATTCAAGCGAAGCTTCCCTTTTGGCCCGATATTTTATGTGTAAATCCTCTTCTTTGAAACCCTAGGGTATGTTGATATTATCAAAATTGAAGATAAGTTTGAATGAAATATTATTAACAGGAAATGACGATTTAATATAATTGAAGTAAGATTCAATTGAATATCTAGAATACACAAAATCATGAACACTGAAGAAAAATCACAAACTCAAGCAAACAAAAGTCAACATGTATGTATGTATAAACTATATAGAAAGATACCGAGTTTTCCCAATGATCTAGGTCATTGACGGCAATGCCGAACTTAATCAAGCATTTGGCAATGTCGATCCACTTTTGGAAGAAGGTTGCCACATGGAGCGGAGTAGACGCTGTGGAGCAAACTACTTTTGGAAGTGGGGGAAGGACTTTTTTTGGGAGAGAGTCGTGTGCATTTGGGATGAAATGGGAGGTGTTTTGAGGGTTTTCTTTTTTTCTTTTATTTTTAAAGTAATAAATATGTATTAGTAACACTTATAAGTTATTACTAACACTATAAGAGTGTTAAACATAGTAATGGTATAATAGCGTTAGTAATCGTAAAATAAGTCTGTTACTAATAGCTTGTTTTGGTGTAGTGCTTCCCATTACCACAACTACATATAATACTAAAAATCCCAAAATTCCCATAACCCTAAGTTATAAAAAGACGAAAAACGCCCTCTCAGGTTGTCAATTATGTCTAAAACTATCCCGGGACCCAAACTACACACTCGAGTATACTATTTTGACTGTTTCAACCCTTATGAACTCAATCGTAACCTCAAAATCATCATTCGAGTTACTCATAATTTATTTTCTATCTCTTCTTTATTTGGTCCGTTCATGACATCCTATTGAGATATCATATTGTCACGTCACTATCACTCGTTGTGACATCAATTATATAATTACTATTCACTCATTAATTTTATTCAATAATCATTTTTCATTTCTCTCCAATTAATAATTTAATCAACCCATCACATTTCCATTAAATTACGTCAGACGTGTAATTTAAATTTTAACCAAATTAAATCTTTTTTAATTCTTAATTCTTTAAATATACGGGTTGTTACAATAATATAAATGGTAACATCTCTAGTCACAACAAGCATATATAATTAATTTCCACATTTTAATTAATTAAATACTATGCACAAAAATACGGGTTATTACACTAGTGCTCGGTCGCACTACTCAATCCATATTGTTGTAGTTGCCTTCTTGAGAGAATAAAAAGTGGGCAACATTTTTCAGATGACATTCATATGAATCGATTGAAGGCGGATAACATTCGATCAGGACTTGTATGTCTTTGATTGTGGTTGGATTCTTGACATCTTATAATGCATTAATTTGATTCGAATTGGATTTAACTCTTATTTGTGTCACCAAATATACTAGGAACTTGCCAGAAGTATCTCCAAAGATGCAATTGGATGAAATCAGCTTCATCTTATACTCCCTGAGGATCTTGAGGGTTCTGAATAGATCTCTGATATGATCGATTTCCTATTTTCCCTTGAAAATCACATCGCCATTATAGATATCCATAGTTATAACAATATATTTCTTGAACATCTTAGTGACTAGACGTTCATAGGTTACCCCGACATTATTGAGGCCAGAATGCATCACTTTTTAGCAGGATAGACCCAAAGTCATGATGAATGAGGTCTTCACCTGATCAGATCCTACCATGGGTAACTAATGATATCCTGAGTAGGAATCCATGAATCTACTCCACTTATATTTGATTGTTGAGTTCACAAGCTGATCTGAGGGAGTGAAAAATTATTGTTCGGGCAAGCCTTGTTAAGGTTTGTGAAATTAAATCAGACTTTCCATTTTTTGCTCATATTTTTAAACATGAAAATATTGGAAATCCAGTTTTGGAAGTGCACTCCCTTAATGAAGTCGTCATGAAATATGCTCTGAATTTCATTCTTCACGACTCTCAATTTCTTAAGTGCCAACTTTCTTGGATTTTTCTTGATTTGTCAACTTGTGGGATCCATGTGTGGTCGATGGAAAGCAATTTCTGGATTAATTCTCGAGAGATTATAGGGGTGCCAAGTGAACATCTCTAGATTCATTTTGAGGAAGTGACTTAGTTTCCATACTTCATCTTCTGGAAACTTGAATCCGTTTAAAAAAGTTTATATAGCTAAGAGGAGTGTAGAGGAATGATTATGGGTTCCTCCATCATTCGATTGGTAAGGGCCAATGTGGTTTCTCAACCTTTGACAACTGCCCGATCTCTAAGAAACTTGAGATTTTAGTGAAATGAAGAGAGCATGATCCTCATGGTATGGATCCAACCTTTGCCAAGAATGACATTATAATGTGACTGTAATTAGACAGCATAGAACTCTATCTCACGGTTAACCAAGTTAACTTTGAACGACCGACTCCGTTGGGGACCCATCAGGAGTACCGAACTAGCATTATGCTTCTATTTTACTATGCTTAATATTGCTCCCCCATATGACTACTTTATTCAAATTTTAAAACTATTTTGTAGCTTAGTTTTGGAGTCCCTCAAAATGTATATGTGTGCTTTGGTCTCCACGTACAACATTATACATTAATCCAAATGTATAGGTATCCCATCAGTAGACCCACCTTTGTGTCCAAGTCTTGGATGGAGAAATAGAGTTTGAAAAACAAGTTTAGGTACATGATCTATGTATATATCCTCTAGTCAATCAGTGTTCTTTTTATGTCAAAATTCTTCACCCACATAGTGGGGAACAATGAGTTTTGTGAGGTAAATTTACGCCAACTAGATCATCATTAGTGAACATTATAGCCTGGTTAATGTTAACAACTTTTCATTCTCGTTTGTCCAGAATGGGTATAGATACTTACACCTAAAAGTCTTTCTAGGCACAAGTCTCCATCTGTACCCTTTTTTTAAGCTTCTTGTCTGTGAACTATGAGGGGTCGGTATAGCCAAGTAAGGATATAATCATCCCTAAAAGTGGAAGTTCATCATCTTTGTTGATATTTTATACATTATTAATTCATGCTGAGGACTTTGCCTTTGTCGCGCTAACGTATTCCTTGAGATGACCAACTTGCACAAGGTTCTCAAGATGTTTCTTAAACATCTTGCAGTTTTTTATGAGATGACCATGATTTTAATAATAGGTACACTTGAGGTTAATGTCTCTGTCATTTGGGTTGGTTTCCATCCTGGGTGGTCTCTTAAAGAACAGTTTGTCCTTTATCTAAGGAATTAACTTGTAGATTGGTTCATTGAAGAAGGTGTCCACTTCCTAAAAGGAATTATCATTACCCTAAACCTTGGACCATCCCCTAGAGAAATTAGTCTTTGCTCCTTTCTTCATTGGAGTTGATTTATTTTCTCCCTAGGATGCCTTCCACGAATCACCCACCTTAGGCTGCTCAGGCGACCACTCTATTAAAGAGTCCATGTTGAGACGTTTATCTTTAACCTTGTCATAATTCTTAATACGAACCATAATATCAATTATAGTTGATGATGAATTATTCATTAGAGACATGTATTGGTTGCCCGACCTAGAGAGGATGAACTTGAAAGATGATATTGCCAATTGTTTATTACAATCATTAATTTTGATGAGTAGAACCTAGTAGTGTTGAGCATAAATCTTAAAGGACAATAATTTTTTCCTCTTGAGGGTGATCAAAGAATTAGCCTCCTTTACTGCCTTTATGCTAGTGATGAAATGAGAGGTAAACTACTTGACCAAATACCTAAAATACGAGATTGACCTAGGGATAAGACTCTCAAACCACTACGAGTTTGATTTCTTCTATAATTGAGGGGAATATATGACACATGAGTGCGTGGTGATGGATCCAAAGAGACACTGACTATCTATAATGTCTAATGTGATGAGAGGGATACGCCTTTCAATCATAAGTAGTGATCTTGGGGACAAAAAACTTCTTTGGTGATTATGATGTATTTATATCCATGATAAAAGGTGAAGCCGATCCATGTCCCAGTGCTCTCCTAGAGATATCTTAGGAGTTTATGCCAAGTTAGGATTCGATCATTCATCAAATTATTTCTTTATGAGTTCTCATAACTCTTTACTACTAATTTTCTTCAATATTGTCTTTGCTTTGGCTGACTTCTACTATGCATGTATTTTATCAACTAAACAGGTGAATGACTATGGCTAAGATATATGAAACCTTATAGATGATCCTCACAATGATGAATGAATTTTAATGCATGCAGCCTCCTTACTCTAGGATCTCTTCTAGTTCATATGGATTTATGGTGCTCGGGGGAATGGATCTTCCTCATTTTGTGGTGCTCCAAGTTGGGGAACTGTCCCACTCTACTCAAACTGGCAGGTTAGATGGCTTCTCAAATGAGAAATTTCGTCATGTCGCTTGTCTAGCTTTTATTCATGACTTATGCATAGAGTTCTTTGATATGTACCTTTATTTGTACTCTTATTTATGTCTCGTTACTGAAAGGATATTATCTTGAATTTCGGATGTCTCCGAAGAGGAGAGCACGACCATTCAGGGCACAAGCTGGATAGAGTGGTTCCATAGCCTAGTTAAATAAGAACCGATAGTTTCGGCACTGGATACAAATGGGAAGTATAATTTAGTCCCCCAAGCGATACCTGTAATACCCCGTATTTTTATGCTTTCTAAATTTGGGGATTTATTAAATTTAATGTGAGTTATTAATTTAATATAAATCCGGAAATTAATTATTTTTATAATTACTAATGTGACAAGAGTTAGTAATCATAATCATTGGAAACTTGTTGAATATTACTAATGAGCAAATTAATATATAATATTGGTACTATTAAATGTCACGAGTGAATAAAATGAAAATTTTTGAAATTTAAGTCGGGACGCGCCCGTGTCGTGTCGGGACTAAATGTTGATTAATAAAAGTCAATAAATTTTAAATCACCCGTATGGTCATTTAGAGTGCGCCAAAGTGTCCGGAAGGATTGAGATAGTCAAAATAATGTACCCAGGGGTTTAGTTTGGGTCTCGGGGCGTTTTTAGGCCGAATTAACACCCTGAGAGGGTGTTTTGGACATTTTATATTTTTAGGCCTGAAAACACACGAAAATTGTAACGTTATATCAGGTGCTTAGGATTGTCTTCTAGGGTTAACTCAACCAAAAATAAGAGACGTCCATTGGAGAAGGAAGGAGAGATCTTGCCAAAAAGTTCTAGGCCAAGAACTCCTCCGTTTGCGCCGCCGTCACCGCCAAACGCTAGATCACGCCACAAGGATCACAACCACACTGATTTCAGCCACAAATCAGAAACAAAAATTCCCAAGAAAGTATTTATCTTGCTTAATTTCGTTAATGCTTCATTCATATTAGTTTAGGGTTGATTAGGATGAGTTTTTATGAAAGAAAACCCATGTTGGAAATTAGAAATCACATGTCGTAGTGATATAAACAATAATCTGGAAATCCCTTTCACATGTAGAGGTTTAACCACGAATTTATATTGGTTTAGAAGTAGAAACTCTGGGAAAAGAATAAGAAGAACTAAGTTAAAGAAATTTCTAGGGTTCATGAGAATTATATAAGTTTTGGCCCTTTTAATCCATGAATATTGTTGAAAACTCGCATGCCTTACGTAGAATATTGCTCATTTGGGTTTAGAATATTTGTGGTATAAATTTCTGGGAGTTTGGTAGTTAAAAATTTGGATTTGGATGATGTTGGATGATAAAACCCGTAACTGGTTTTCTGCAGATTTCGCCATACCTGTTTGATTGATCGATCGAGCCAAGAGCATCGATCGATCGACGGTTCGATCGATCGACCCCTTTCTATCGATCGATTGACGCCTTCTGGGAAAAATAAAATTTTCCTTGCGTTGACTTAATCCGATTAAATGTGTAATAAATCTTGATTAATGTTATTATGACATGAGGAAGCATAAAAAGGACCAGTAGGGTCAAGGTAACCCCGTTAAGTGTAACTTTAATGAAATGGGACAAACGAAGGGTAAACGGGGAAGTATTCATACCTAAGAAATCTAACGTGCGTAGACTTAAAAATCGAACTGTCTAGGAGTTGGATTAGAAGGTGAGTGAGGATTACTGAAATTTTACTTAGGTAAAGGAAATACTTCGAGAGATTAGAAGTGAGATGGAATAAATGAAATCTCGAAAATAAAATGAATAAGAGACGGACCGTAATACGTGACATCTAAATAATGAGAAATAAGGATAAATATCATAAGTATGGGTTATGAGAGTATACCTAAATTTGATATAGTAATAGTGGTATATTTATATGACTGTGTTCATGCATATACTATATACGTGTAAAAATCATGCCCGCGCTACTTGCCATCCCAGAGGTTACCGCGCTGGGATAGTCTTATCTCGATGGGACCTTTATGGGGGATATTGACTCGTACCCTAGAAGATAGAAATCTTTTGGTATAGGCTATCGGATCGATATTCAGACGGTCCTAAGAGACGTGAGGGCATGTGCTGACCTCCTAGAGACCTGGAAACTATGCTTCGCCTCAATATTGTTTGTGTTTTGTTTCAATACAATTCGAGAGTGATTCCGAACTTGTATTTCCCTTAGTACGAGTGATACGGGGACTGGATATCAGAGTATGCCCGCATCATAAGTATTATGTGGGGTGCTGTTAGAATATATATATTATATGAGTATTATATATGTGGGTACCCAGAATTAATACCATGGGCCTAGACGAGTAGCCCAATTCTAGCGGCCCAAAGTCTAGGCCCCCCACTTCTTATTTTGATGCAGTCTCTTCCCACGTTCCCTTGAAGGGAAGTTATGGGAAGGATGGAAGACGTGGGGAAACCATCACCCCCACTCACCTAAATGTACATGTATATATTAAACCCTAGGTTCGGGGCAAAAGGACAAGTTGTATTCTCTGTAATTACTCTCCGGAGTATATAGAAATAATATCAACTGCACCACCGTGGACGTAGGCACATCTTTGCTGAACTACATCCTTTGTTGTGTGATTGCCATTTTATATTCCTTGTTCTTACTTGGTGAATGATTTTTTCTTATTTATTTGTGTTGCACAATAATTTTTACCATAATTGGCGCCATCTGTGGGAAGCGTTCATCTTTTCCTGAGAAGAGCCCACACGAAGAAAGGAGTTTAAGATGTCTGGTCACATCAGCAATGCCCCTCAGGCGGGGGATATTCAAGAACCACCTTCTCCTCGCAGGATTAGGTTTGAAGTTCGACGTTCAGATCAGAGGGCTCGCTTGGAAAGGCCAGCCTCAGAAGAAAGCCAGGGACCAGTAAGGTCCACACAGATATCCAGATTGATTGATGCGTATGAGGCAAGGCTCCGCGAGCAGAGGGAGTCTTCTCGCAGATACGAAGCTGAGAATGCTCGCTTGAAAAGGAAACTAGAAAGACTGGAGAGGGAGCTTCATCCTGATAACAGGAGACATCCATACCGCACTCCTAGCCCTCAGGCGAGCAAATCTCGCAGCCGAGGAAGGAGCCCAAGGACGGGATTTCGAAAGGTCGAGGGATACAAATCAGACGACGACCTCCGCGAACAGCTCGACGTTACTAGAGCCCTACTCGCAGCAATAAGAACATACGAGATCTGGTCCGCAGGGAAATGGACCAACATCCTGCCCACCACGGTGCCAGATCAACCAGAGAACTCGCAAGGCGAGCTCTCAAAACCTAGATGAAGTCACCCTTCACGAGGGAAATTGAAGAGGAAGAAGCCCCCAAGGAATTTTCTATTCCAAGGTTCAAGATTTATGACGGTTAGACTGATACCATCGATCACGTCAGGCAATACTGACAGGCCATGGCTCTCTGGAATCACCGGGATGCACTGATGTGACGTATTTTCCCCTCAAGCTTACATAATGTGGCACAGAAATGGTTCGAAAGACTCCCCCACCAATCCATTCGAAGTTTTAAATCCCTGGCCGAACTCTTTACGGCCCGCTTCATTACTAGTAGCTCCCATCCCAAAAGGATGGACGCCTTGTTGACAATGAAGAAGACACCTCAGGAGACCCTCCGAGACTACCCCAAAAGGTACTGGGAGTTGTTCAATGAGGTTGAGGACTGCTCGGAGCAAGTGGCGGTGGCCTCCTTCAAAATTGAGCTACCCAGTTCTTCCCTTCTCTACCAGTCTCTGACGAAGAAGGAAGCTATAACCATTGATGACCTAATGGCTCGCATCGAGAAGTATGCCAAGGTGGAAGACGTCACCCGCCCCAGTACAGGGGAAAACGGTCAAGCTAAACTCACTATTAAGGGAAGTGACAAAATCAAGAATAAAAAATGGAGGAAAGAATGGGGGAAAAAATGGCTCCAAGAACGGAGGGAACCATGACGCGTCAAAAGCATTCCAGGCGGTCAACATCGTCTTCAAATAACCAATTTACAAAATTCTCGCGAAGATCAAAGATGAGACATTCATCAAGTGGCCCAAGAAAATGGGAGGAGATCCCTCAAAGAGGAACAATGCATTAAGATGCGCTTTCCATAAAGAGGTAGGATATAAGACCGAGCACTACAAAGCTCTAAAGTCTCACCTCGAGGAGTTGGCCCAGTCTGAGCATTTGAATGAGTTTGTGGAAAAGAGGGCAGAAAGAGTGGCTGCCAACAGAGAGGCGAGACCTGACAACGTGCTCGAAGATGATGTCGGACATGAATTCCCAGTAATCCACAGAGCATCTAACATCAAGCAGATACAAGGAAACTCAGCTCGAATGGAAATGAAAAAACTTACAGCGGTAATGCAGGCTTTCCAAATTGACCCAGCAAAATCGCAGTCAGGAAAGCGTCGACGAGCAGAGGACATCAACTATAACAAGCATATTGTTTTCACGGATGAAGATCTGGTGGGAGTAAGGACCCCACATCGTGATGCCCTGGTCATTACACTCAGGATAGCCAACTTTGACGTCGACAAGCTGCTCGTCGATCAAGGAAGCTCATCCGAAGTAATGTACCTCGACCTATTCAGGAAATTGAAGTTAAGCGTCGCCGACCTAAAGGAAGCTATTGTTCCTTTAGTTGGCTTAACTGGGAAAATAACTATGCCCCTGGGCAAGGTTGTATTACCGGTGCGCGCTGGAAACGTTTCCAAGATGATCGAGTTTTTGGTAGTCGACATCGATTCGCCATACCAGGCCATCCTCGGCAGGGGATGGCTTCATGCGATGAAGGCTGTCCCCTCGACCTGCCATCAAAAGCTCAAGTATGTAACCGAGATAGGAGTAATGGAGATCCACGGCGACCAAGCGATGGCGAGGAGGTGCTTCATAGCAGCCATTCGACCAAAGACAGAGAAAAAGGCCGGACAACCCAGCGAGAAAGTTGAAGAAGGTATGATACCTTCCAAATAGTAATTAAAGTACGAAAGACCCGGAGTAGAGGAGACTAGGCTCCCCCCCTCTGAGCGTGTCGTCGAGGACCTGGTAGAAATTACAGCTGAAGATGGCAACAGTAATAGAGTCTTCTTGATTGGAGCATCTCTCACCGACCAAGAACGGAAGGAGTTGACAACCTTGCTGAGGCGCAACGTAAATGTTTTCGCATGGGAACCATACGAATTGCCTGGAATCGACCCTGGTGTGGTCTGTCATCAGCTGCACTTCGACCCCACATTCAAGTCAATCACCCAAAAGGCACGGTGAACTGCGCCCGAGAAGGCTAAAGCGGTCGAAAAGGAAGTAGAAAAACTGCTGGATGCAGGATCCATACGGGAAGTACAATTCCCCAAATGGTTGTCCAATCCAGTAGTAGTTCTGAAGAATAATGGGAAATGGAGAGTTTGCATCGACTTCACTGACCACAACAGAGCTGCCCTAAGGATAGTTTCCCCCTCCCAAAAATAGACCAACTATTAGATGCCACTGCAGCTCACGAGCGAATGAGTTTCCAGGATGCGTACTCAGGGTATCACCAGATCCCCTTATATGCCCAGACCAAGACAAAATGGCGTTCATCACAACAGTTGGTTATATTGCTACAAGGTCATACCCTTTGGGCTCAAGAATGCAGGGGCAACCTATCAGCGGATGGTCACTAAAATGTTCAAGGATCAAATGGGAGACACCATGGAGGTCTATATAAATGACATGCTCGTTAAAAGCAGGAAGAAAGAAAATCACCTCTCGGACCTGTCAAACACCTTCGAAATCCCCAGGAAGTACCGGATGAAGCTTAATGCGAGCAAATGTTCCTTCAGTGTCCAGTCAGGAAAATTTCTTGGATACTTGGTCAGTAACAGAGGCATAGAAACTAATCCAGATCAGATCGATGCAATCAACAGGGTGCAACCCCCTCGCATAATCCAGGACGTGCAGAAGCTCACTGGAATGCTCACTGCCTTAAATATCTTCATCTCCAAATCCTCCGAGAAGTGCAAGCCTTTTTTCCAGCTTCTAAAGGGAAGTAAAATGATAGAGTGGAGCCCAGATTGCTCGCGAGCATTGGATGAGCTCAAGTCCTACTTAAGCACTCAACCGCTGCTTGTCATACCACAGCAAACGGATTCTTTGTACCTGTACCTCTCCGTATCCAATCACACTGTCAGCTCTGCACTAATATGCGAGGTTGCAGGAATCCAACACCCCATTTATTACGCAAGTAAGACCTATTAGATGCCGAGAAAAGGTACCTGCCATTGGAGAAGTTTGCCTTTGCACTAGTAATAGCCTCGAGGAAGCTGAAGCATTATTTCGAAGCTCATACTATCAGCGTCCTTACATCGCATCCCCTTAAGGCGATCCTAAGGAAAGCGTATTTATCGGGCAGATTGTCTAAGTGGTCAGTCGAGCTCGGCCGGTTTGACATCCAATTTCAACCAAGGACACCTATCAAGGGTCAGATCCTTGCTGATTTCGTAGCCGAATTCACAGGCGAAGAACTCTCCGACCAACCTCAACCAACAAGACAAGAGAAGAACCAGGCAATAGAGGAAACCTGGAAACTCTTCGTTGATGGAGCCTCCAACTCAAAGGGGGCAGGGGTAGGCGTTGTTCTCATCACTCCAGAAAACACAATCCTTGAGCAAGGAATCAGGCTTGGATTTGTAGCCTCCAACAACGAAGCAGAGTACGAAGCCCTAATAGCCGGTCTCCAAAAGGCGCAAACTCTAGGAGCAAAACATTTACAGGTGTTCGGCGATTCTCAACTAGTCTCCAATCAGATAAGTGGAGATTACAATGTAAAGGATGAAAGAATGGAATCCTACCTCACCTTAGTGAAAAAATTAATGACAAGCTTTGAAGAGATCAACATCCAGCAGTTTCCCAGGGGGCAAAACAGCCAGGCTGATGCCTTAAGAGCCTTGAGTTCGGCAGTTGACTCTGACCTAAAAAGGATCATCCCCATCGATTTCTTCATTTGTCCGAGCATTAACCACAATAGAAAGCTACCAAACGTGGAACATATACTCCAGGTGGGGTCAGCCCCTAGCTGGATGGACCTCTTAAGGGACTATTTAAAGGATGGCATGCTCCCAGATGATAAGAAAACTGCCCACCGGATAAGAGTCAAAGCTGCTCGCTTTCACTTATCCACAGGAGGCGACTTGTATAAGAAATCCTTCTCCGGTCCCTACCTTAGATGTGTCCACCCAGGTGATGTTGAGCAAGTGCTACACGAGCTTCACGAAGGAATCTGTGGAAGTCATGTCGAAGGAAGGTCTCTAGCCTTTCGAGCAATGATGGAAGGCTATTGGTGGCCATATATGCAAAAGGACTCCGCAGTATATGTCCGCAAATGCCTAAAATGCCAACTCCACGCTCCTATGGCCCACCAACCCATCACCGACCTAAAGTTCCTGTCCAACCTATGGCCCTTCGCCCAATGGGGAATGGACATCGTGGGACCACTACCTACCGCTGCCGGCAATCGCAAATATCTATTAGTTGCGACTGACTACTTCACCAAATGGATCGAGGAAGAACCCCTAGCGAACATTCGAGATGCCGATATGATAAGGTTCATATGGAGGAATATAATCACTCGATTTGAAATTCCCAGAACCATCATCACCGACAATGGAACACAGTTCGAAAGTGGACCCTTTCAGGACTTCTGTAATGAACACGGGATCAGACACCACTTCAGTTCGGTGGCCTGCCTCAGTGTAATGGCCAAGCTGAAGCTTCCAACAAAACTGTGATCGATGGATTGAAGAAGCGATTGGAGCGAGCCAAAGGCGCATGGGTAACAGAGCTACCCCATATCCTATGGGCGTACCGAACCACTCCCCGGCGAGCAACAGGAGAAACCCCATTTTCGCTAACATATGGCATGGAAGCAGTCATCCCACTAGAAGCGGGTTTGCCAACAATGGGATCCAACCTTGTTGACCAAGGCCAGAATGATGAGGTATTGCTCGCCGAACTCGACCTAGCCAACGAGCGCAGAGAACTTGCCCTAGTGAATCTAGCGAGCTATCAACAACAACTCGCGAAGCACTACAATAAAAGGGTTAACCCAAGTTTATTCCAAGTTGGGGACTATGTTCTAAGGAAAGTCCTGGGCAGCACAGTGAAGTCGTCAGACGACAAGCTAGGCCCAAACTGGGAAGGACCCTTTAAGATAACTAAAGACGATCTGCAAGGTTCCTATCACTAGGAAACGATGGAGGGAAGAGAAATACCATGAGCATGGAATGTAGCTAATCTCAAGAAATTCTATTTTTAGATCTTTTTTGTATTCTTTTGTTATGAAAATAGAAGTTCATTTCCCTTATTACTAATGAAAGCTACTTAATTGGTTACACTCTGATTGGTAACAACTGCATTTATCGCACATCTTTTCCAAATAATAGGCACATTGATCACTATAGTAGGGAAATACCCCTCCTCAGGTCATCGTCATAAAACACGAGAGACCTATTAGCATTGCCCATGGAAATATATGAATCCCTACAGGGGATCCTTAGGCAATACGACCAAATTGTATACTGGTCGTCAAACCTACTTCGATTGAGTAAAATCCTGATCGGATGAAGACGTCCAACACCAGGTGTGTCCTCTCCAACTGCCCCACTTAGGCCTAAGGGAGTGTGACGACACAACTTAAAAGGTAAAGTGGAGCACAATGGTATCTTGGTATTATACTGGACTGGGGGGACACTTGCATGACAAAAAAAAAGATTATAGAGCAGCAAGAATATGAAAAGTAGGATGCACATGTTTAGTCGGCAAAATTGCCCAAAACACAAACTTTTCATTAATCCATCATACTTCCAACAATGGTAATACATGTTTAGTCGGTGAGCTCACCTAAAGCATTTACATTATCAAAAATACAAAAAAAAAATAACAACTGTCAAAATCTCAATGGGGTGGAAGCCTCCGAGCAAGATAATCATCCACTCGAGCTCTTCGTCCGTCATCAGGAGCAGGAGCTAACTCCTCCACAACCTCATTCGCATTCGACTCCAGTAATTGCCGAGGAATAGCATCAATGGGGATCCATCGATCATCCCTCCGGAATGGGTTAGGCATCAGGGTGGAGGAAGACATCTCATGACGATACCATAGCACCGAGTTCCTTGGGACTTGCAGCTCCTTCAAGGCACTTAGCCACCCCCTGATAAAAGAGAGCTCCTCAAACTCAGACAGCCTTGTTGGAGCATCCGACCAGCCTTAATCATAACCGTCAGCCCACACTTACCGAGGGGCTTTCTTGAACAAGTTTCGCAACCGAGTAACGTCCCTTTGAAGCCCAACAGTGATTACATATGCTCGCTGAACATCACCGCGGAGTTCTTCCATTTCCCTATCGCGAAGTTCTTCTGCTTCGCTGTTTCTGCTCCAGGTGCTCCTACCAGCTCTCTGAAGGGGAGGGCGAGTGGGACTTCGCGACATAGGAGGAGTAACATTATGACCAGCTCTAGTTCGCGATGATGAGGAGCCTTGCAATACTGCTCGAACAGTGCTCGGTGCATGCTCCCTGAGTCATAAGACTTCTCTCCTCAGGTATTCATTCTCCTGCTGAAGAACCTCCCCTACTTGGTTGATCTTGGAGGCCTCTAATAGTTTTGTCCTCAGCACATTGACCTCCTCTTGCACTGAAGAACCAATGTCCTCCATCTCCTGGGGCCTGTCCTTCAGCTTGGCCACGAGCTCGGATTGCTCCTAATACTTCTGATTTCTAGACCTAAGGGACTTGCAAAGCTTAACGAAGGCCTGGTGAACTTCAGGACTCGCATTGGGACCAAGGGTCCTACCCAACTGGGAAGTAGTAGGAATGTAATGATCCACATCAACTAACTACAAGCAAGAGAAAGAAAAAGGAGAGAAAGGGACAAATCAGTACAAGCAGAAATGAAGCCTTTTTCATTAATGAAAATTAAAATTACATCGAACTAAAAAAAGAAAGTTTACAGACTGGAAAAAACAAAAATACAAAGCAATCCTATCAGATAACTAATTAGCAACCCCAGGTGGCCTATAGGTTAATGGCCCTGTTCCCTTATCAGCATTAACAGGAGCACTGCCCTCAGCAGGGGTGGTCTCTGTCACCTCAACAGGAGAAACGTCAGCAGGGGATGCCTAAGGAATAGGATCAGAGCCTTCAACGACTGGGGTAGGGACCTCATCTACGACCGGCCTCGACCCTGGGTCGTGCTCGTCAAAAAGAGGAGATGCAACATCCACTCCAACAGCAATGAGAGCCTTCTTCCATCATTTCTTGAAGTTCAGATGGCTAATATAGCCTATCTGAACTTCAGCATCCTCATATGCTGCAGCCCAGCCAGAATTGTAAGAGTCTTCTTTGGCGGTAATAGCCTCGGACTCCTTCTTCTTCAGCTCTTCAAAGAGCACCCTATTCTCCTCAACGACTGTAAGTTTGCTCGGGCAAACCAAGTCATACGCCTGCCTCAGCTCCTTCAGATCTTGGACTGCAGCATCTTTTTCCTTGTTGGCAGTGGCAAGAGCCAAGTCGGATGAAATCCAAGCAGCTTCAAGGGCTTTGAGGTTAGTCTCGAGCTCTTTACCCTTCAGCTTCAGGGAAGAGTTCTCTTGCTCCATCTCACTATTATTGTTTACTAGCTCATCGCGTGAACGATACAGTACGGTGAAGTCAGTAACAAACTGCAGAAAAGAGAAGGCATTAGAAGTGGAAAATGAGGGAAGTTAGAAAAACATAAGAGAAATGGGGAAAAACCTTACCAGAGCAAGCCTCTAACTGGCCTGAAGGGCCAAGTGCTCTGACTCTACTGCCCTGTGGTGATCAGCCAGTAGGACAGCTCTCTCGAGCAGAGTCGGGGCTAGCTGGGGAGAAATTGCCACGGAGGCCCCCTCGGGCAGAGCAGACACCGGGACTAAGGCCTGCCCAGCTTTCGTCCTCGCTTCAGCCCTCCTTTTCTCCTCCTCTTTATTTCTCTCTTTCCTCATCCTCTCCTCTACCTTCTGTTTCTCCTCCATTTTCTTCCTCTTTTCTTACTTTTTCCTCTCTCTCTCTCTCTCACCTGCTCCTCTTCCTTCCTCTTCCTCTCCTGCTCCTGAGCAGAAGATCGGGAACCAGTAGCCATAGCCCCCAAGGCAGATTTTTGTTTCTTCGACCTCTGAGCAAGGAGCATATGGTCTTCATCATCATCATCCTAGATCAGGTTCTTCCGGGGTGGAACCATCCCTTCAGTCGAACTGCTGGAAGTGCTCGATGACCCTCGAGCTTCAGAAACCTCCATGCGATCAGAGGAGCTGCTACTGCTAGAGCTCTCTCCCCGCAAATCACTTACAGCTCCTATAACGTCACTCTCAGAGCTGTCCTCTTCCTCGTCCAATTGTATAGGACTAGCAGTAGTCTCTTCAGGTGAACTAAACTTTGGTATACTATCCACAGGCCTTGTTATGAAGCTAGAGCCAACGTTCTTGTACTCAAGCAGGAAGGAAGCAGACCTGGGATGCTCGCCGTCGTCTAAAGGCTCTCGGATGTTCCAAGCCTTTATCAATTTTGAAAGACGGACCTCGCTGAGTGCAGGTTCCAAGTTCTTCGACCTCGCTGTGAAAGAAAAAGCAAAGAAGAGTTAGAAAGATCACAAAACAACAAAAGTCGAAACAACAGTACAATATCTACCTATGTATTCCTCCCCATAAAAGGAACAGAGAACCTCTCAGACCTCGACCCTTCAAGTTGGGGAGAAAACTGCCAATTTCTAACAAGGAAACCCTCTTGCCAGTAGTCCTTATGGGAATCAGGTAGATTTACTACCAATACCCTGTCAGGGCTCCTGGCTTTGAGGTAAAGGATACTAGAACTAGTCCGAGAAAAGGAGTAGCAAAAACAAATTTTGACGAGCCCTAACCTAGTTCCATACAATTGATTTATCCTATGCACGCCATTTACTATTTTCCACACATTGGGCGAGCATTGTGCAGGAACAATATTAAAATAGCCAAATAAATGCAAAAACAGGTCATTAGGAGGAAAAGTGAGTCCCCCCTGGGAAAGCAACAGAACATGGATCCAGTGGGCATCATCTATCTCCTTAATATTTCTAGGAGGGGAGGAACAGTACTCAATATCTACCCACTCAGGAATATTGTAAAACTCCCTAAACTCGGAAACCGACCTATGCCCAATCTTCGCCATTGGAAAACACTAGAAAACTACAAACTCAAAGAGAAAGCACAGAGAAAAAGTACAGGAAAGTTACAAGATAGAAGATCAATTCGAACGATGAAGAAGCACGAGCCCAAACGGCGAGAAAGCAACGAGAATAGAGGTTGAGAGAAGAAGATACGAAGTGCTAGAACTCACAAGGAATGAGAAAGTGCTGGAAAAATTGAAACGACGATAGAAAAGTACCTAATCCAAGAAACCTTCAAGTTCTGCTAATCATAATGCGCAAGATACAAAGCGAGTCCCGCCAAAACTAGCTTCACAGTTTCTGAAGAATTACAAAAGAGCCATTATGGCTAATAATTTAAATTTATTGAGCCCATGAACATGGCCCAACAAACTTAGGGGCAATTGTGGGTACCCAGAATTAATACCATGGGCCTAGACGAGTAGCCCAATTCTAGCGGCCCAAAGTCTAGGCCCCCCACTTCTTATTTTGATGCAGTCTCTTCCCACGTTCCCTTGAAGGGAAGTTATGGGAAGGATGGAAGACGTAGGGAAACCATCACCCCCACTCACCTAAATGTACATGTATATATTAAACCCTAGGTCCGGGGCAAAAGGACAAGTTGTATTCTCTGTAATTACTCTCCGGAGTATATAGAAATAATATCCACTGCACCACCGTGGACGTAGGCACATCTTTGCTAAACCACGTACATCCTTTGTTGTGTGATTGTCATTTTATATTCCTTGTTCTTACTTGGTGAATGCTTTTTTCTTATTTATTTGTGTTGCACAATAATTGTCACCATAATATATATATATATATATATATATATATATATATATATATATATAATTCTGGAATTTGGGAACTACCTACTGGGTTTATGTTAAGTAAGAAAGGAATAATTATTTCAACTTGGAAATGAGTGTTTGAAAGTATAATATGTTACTGAGAAACTTTATTTGCAAATAAAGTTTAAATGAGAACTATGTTATTAAATGAAATTAACCTCTTAGACAATCAAAATTGTCAATGTAAACCTTACGAGCAACCTAAGATAAGATAAGTTAAACCGTTGGGAAGGTTACTGCGATAGGCCTGCACATTAGAAGAGAGGTGAGAATTTCTCAAGGGAGTGCCGCACTAATATGTTGTTGCATTGGCCAATAGACATTTTAAATACTTGCTAAACTAATTTTAAACTGTTTTTGCAATCGGGCTCTGACTCGTTTGCTATTTTCTCTTCTCTCTTGTATATATATGTATATATTACAGGTGTCCATCCATAGGGGCGACTTGCATAGGATCCTTTGGAAGGAACGCGCTGCAGCTTAGGTGGGAGTTCCAGGCCTCTTGCCTAGACGACCTCATTTCTCCATTCCTAGCATTTTTTATCCAGTTGGGCATGTGTCTCCCTTTTCCATCATTCAGCTGTTTTATGGGATATTGTGATTCATTTATTTCCAGTATTTACACTTTGGGATTTATTACTGTCAGGATGTTTTTTCTTTAAGTTTTAATGTTGGAATCAATTGGTTGAATGTTTAATTATTTGGATTATATGTTCCAGGATAGTTGTTGTGTGATTCTTTATCCATAAATTATGTAAAGTTTTAAATGTTGGTTTATAAAATAAAATTTGGAAAGTAATGTCAAAAATGGTTTTGACACTTAGCTTAATTATTTAGGGTGTTAAAATTGGAAAAGTTATTTTTACGGCAGTGATGCTAAGAATGAACTGACCGTTCACCTTGATTATAATTTAATAAAGGACTGATCACCCGGTATTTAATTAGGCGGGGTGTCACAGGTAGTATCAAAGCATCAGGTTCTAGTGTCCTTAGGATCTGTACGGCTTATTTCGCTTTCAGCTTAACATTTTTGTTATAGAGCCCTATTTTAGGATTGTTGTATTCTTGCGCTTATGATTACATCTTCAGCTATTTGAGATTTGATAATAACTGTAGATTAATAAATTTCTTCACGTTTCCGATGCCTCCGAGACGTGCACCAAAGGATAGGCGTGCTCAAGTCGAGCAGCCAGCAGCTCCGGCTCAGGGAACGATGAATGCTAATGAGGTAGCCGCTATTGTTGCTCAGGTGGTGAATGCTGCGCTAGCGGTAGTACAGCAGGCTCCACCCAAAGTTCAGGTAATGGAGCCAGTACCAGCACAGCTTCCATCAGCATGGGAGCGGGTTAGGGATGCCTTTCAGAAGGCGCATCCCCCTGAGTTCTCGGGTAGTTCAGATATCATCATCGTCAGCCAATGGAAGAAAGATATCCAGAGGAATCTGCGTATGTATGAGTGCACAGACGTCTAGAAACAGTTGTTGGCTTACTTTAAGCTAGTGGGTGCCACTTTGCAGTGGTGGGAGTCCACCACCACCTTAGAGGAGAGGGATACTATCCCGATTCAGTCATTCTGGGAGCGGTTTGACCGCAACTATTTTCCATCCGTCGTGCAAACTGAGATGAGGCGAAAGTTACTGAACTTGAGGTAGGAAAATTCTACCGTTGCCGAGTATGAAGAGGAGTTCACAAGACTTCTCACTATAGTGTTAGATAAAGCGCCCACTGAGGGAAAGAAGATACTATTGTTTGTAGATGGGTTAGCTTGGAGGATCCGTCAGCACCTTATTGGGAATCTGTCTCTGAGTACCTACACATATGTACTCAATTCTTCTTTGCTACACTGCTTCCATCTGCAGGGAAGCAAGCGAGCGTGAGAGTCCATCTAGCAGGGCAGGATAGGTGCTAGTGGTGCTAGTGGAGCACAGACATCTCAGAGATAGACTCGTTAGCATGAGCAGAGTTTCCATCCGTGGGACCTTGCCAATCGGTTCCGATCAGGTGATTCCAGGCAGGGATTTGGGGGATTTAAGCAAGGTCAGCAGGGCCAGCCTAATTAGCAGGGCCAGCAAGGCCAACACTGTCCGCAGCAGGGCCAACAGCGTTTTCATCACGGCCAACAGGGCCAGTGGCGGTGCAGTAACGGCCAAAAGGGCCGTTGTCAGCAGGGTCAGAGGGGAGGTAATTTTTGAGGCCGATGTTTCGTGTGCGGCAAGAATGGCCATAAGCGCCAGGATTGTCTAGAGGGTGATAGGGGCCCACGACAGCAGGGTGCCCGTAATGAGCCACAGAGGCCACTTTTTCCATCTGCCCTCCTAGAACCATCTCAGGTACCAGCCCTACCAGGCATTCCAGCTGCTCCAGTGAAGTAGGGGCAATTACAGTACGGATGTGTCTATAACGTCCACCAGGCAGTAACTCTACAGGCATCGCCCACGATTGAGGGTATGTTTCCTATCCATGGTACTATGGGTCGGGTTTTATTTGATACTGGGGCGATGCACTATTTTATAGCTATCCATTTTGCGAAGGCCTTAGGGTTATTAGCCACAACAGAGAGCACTGTGACGTGTGTAGACTCACCACTGGGAAAAGGATCGCTAATTTTCATTATATGCCGGGTGTGGGAGTAGAGATTGGTAGCTTGGTACTACCATCAAACATGTTAGTCTTAGATATGCATGAGCACGATGTTATTATCGGTATGGATTGGCTCGCAGCTTACAGAGCCATGATAGATTGTTTCGGTGGGAGTATTGTCTTTGCCATTCCGGGGCAAGAGATATTTGTAGTGGTGATGCCTTGCCCATGGGGAGGCTCGACCGCCCATTTGTATTATATAGAGGAGGATACCTCTAAAGAGGTTGTGATTCCCTTAGACTCGATCCCAGTTGTTCGTGAGTACTCCGATGTATTTCAGGAGATACTAGGCCTACCCCCTAATCGAGAGATAGATTTTGTCATAGATTTATTATCGGATACTCGACCTATAGCACACGCTCCATACCGTATGGCTCCAGTGGAGATGAGAGAGTTACGAGATCAGATAGAGCAGCTGTTAGGTCAGGGCTTCATTCACAGGAGTACCTCACCTTGGGGCGGTCCAGTTTTATTTGTGAAAAAGATAGATGGTTCACTGAGGCTATGTGTGGACTACCGGGAGCTGAACAAGGTCAAGATACGGAACAAGTATCCATTACCTCGAATCGATGACCTGTTTGACCAACTAAGGGGAGAAACTTTCTTTTCGAAGATAGATCTGAGGTCAGGGTACCATCAGCTATGTATTAGGGAGCAGGATGTTTCAAAGACTGCTTTCTTGACGAGATATGGGTCCTATGAGTTCAGAGTGATGCCATTTGGACTCACCAATGCTCCAGCCGTATTCATGGACTTGATGAACCGAGTGTTCAAAGAGTTCTTGGATCAGTTTATCATCGTCTTCATAGATGACATCCTAATATATTCACACTCTGAGGAGGAGCATGTCGAGCACTTGAGGAAGGTTCTTCAGACGCTATGAGAGCATCAAATGTATGCTAAGTACGAGAAGTGTGGGTTCTGGTTACGTGAAGTGCAGTTCTTGGGACATGTTGTTTCTGAACAAGGGATAGCAGTTGACCCGAGTAAAGTGTCAGCGGTGAGGGAGTGGGGACAACCCATGACACCAATGGAAGTACGTAGTTTCTTGGGATTAGCCGGATACTACAGGAGATTCGGGGGTTCTCCAAAATAGCGGGTCCATTGATGCACCTGACTCTCAAGGGGGTACCATATGTTTGGGACGATGCTTGTCAATTAGCTTTCAACGAGCTGAAAGACAAGCTTACTTCAGCACCGATCCTTGCTTTACCTAAGCCGGGCATGGAGTATCTGGTTTACACCGATGCCTCTTTACGGGGACTTGGGGGAGTACTTCAGCAGGAGGACAAGGCTATAGATTTTGCCTCCCACAAGCTTAAGCCGCACGAGAAGAATTACCCCACCCACGACCTAGAGTTAGCAGCGGTCATTTTTTCATTGAGGATATGGAGGCACTATTTATTGGGGGAGAAATTTCGCTTGTTCACAGACCACAAGTCACTGCAGTACCTGTTCACTCAGCGAGAGCTGAATATGCATCAGTGCAGGTGGTTAGAGTTTGTGAAGGACTATCAGTTCGACATACAGTACCATCCGGGGATAGCCAACGTAGTTGCCGATGTGTTGAGCCGTAGATCTGTAGACGATGTAGCGAATATTTGGAAAGCAAAGTGGAAAGAGTTGGGTCATCAGGACGCAGTAGCCCGTTCCTTCATATCTGTCATGGCAGTGACACCCGAGATTGTTACGAGGGTGATACAGGCGCAGATCGTAGACCCATTTTGCAAGGAGCAGATTGTACGACTTTTAGCTGAGGGTGCTGAGTCCTATTCTGTTAGTTCTGATGGGGGTTTGAGGTTTAATGGGAGATTGGTGGTCCCAAAAGGAGCAGACTTATGTCATGCAGTGATGACCCAGCCTCACGGGTCTCGATTTACGGTATATCCTAGGGGAGATAAGATGTACTAGGATATGAGGCGGTATTACTGGTGGAGTGGGATGAAAAAGGACATTGCTGAGTTCGTGTCTAAATGTTCTACCTGCCAGCTGGTAAAGGTGGACCATCAGAAACCGTCAGGGTTGCTTCAGCCATTGGAAATACCCACGTGGAAGTGGGAGAGTATTTCCATGGATTTTATTATAGGGTTGCCTACATCACAGCGGGGGCACGACTCCATCTGGGTGATTGTGGATTGTTTGACCAAGGTGGATCATTTTCTTCCGGTACGGATAGACTATACCACGCGTCAGTATGCCCAGTTGTTCATTACTGAGATTTTCAGGTTACATGGGGTGCCCCTGAATATTATGTGAGATAGAGACAAAATTTTCGTGTCACATTTCTGGGAGAGCTTTCAGGAGGCTATGGGTACAAAGTTGAGGTTGAGTTCATCTTATCACCCATATACATATGGACAAATGGAGCGTACTAATCAGATGTTGGAGGATATGCTACGCGTGTGTGTCCTTGATTTTGAAGGAGGTTGGGAGCCACATCTTCCACTGGTAGAGTTCACTTATAATAACTCTTATCAGTTCACGATTGGCATGGCTCGATTCGAGGCTTTGTATGGCAGGCCTTGTCGTTCCCCAATGTGTTGGCTAAAAGTGGGGGATAACAAGTTGCTCGGACCAGAGGTGATTCAGGAAACCTCCGCAAAGATTGAGATTATCAGGAGTCGCATTAGGGTAGCCCAGGACAGACAGAAAAGCTACGTCGATGCAAAATGATTCTTTCGAGAGTTTAATGTGGGGGACCAAGTATTACTACGTGTGTCTCGTATGAAAGGAGTCATGAGGTTCGAGAAGAAAAGGAAATTAGCCCCGAGGTACGTGGGACCATTTCCCATTATTGAGAGGATTGGGCCAGTAGCATACAGATTGGGACTTCCAGAGCATTTACATCGCATCCACTATGTATTCCACATCTCGTCGTTAAGACGATACCTTCGGGATGATATGGCCCACACCCACATCGCGATAAAAGAGATAGACTTACAGTCTGACAGCTCTTACGAGGAGAGACCAATGGCTATCCTAGACCATAGCGAAAGGAGATTGAGGTAAGGTAGTTCCACTCATACGGGTCCAGTGGGAGCATCATAATGTGGAGGAATCCACCTGGGAGCGCGAGGCAGATATGCGCGAGAGATACCCGGATTTATTCTTACCAGGTATGCCTTATTTTTTGAATTTCGGGATGAAATTCTGTTATTAGGGGGGAAGTATGTAATACCCCGTATTTTTATGCTTTCTAAATTTGGGGATTTATTAAATTTAATGTGAGTTATTAATTTAATATAAATCCGAAAATTAATTATTTTTATAATACTAACGTGACGAGAGTTAGTAATCATAATCATTGGAAACTTGTTAAATATTACTAATGAGCAAAGTAATATATAATATTGGTACTATTAAATGTCACGAGTGAATAAAATGACAATTTTGGAAATTTAAGTCGGGACGTGCCCGTGTCGTGTCGGGACTAAATGTTGATTAATAAAAGTGAATAAATTATAAATAATCCGTATGGTCATTTCGAGTGCGCCAAAGTGTTCGAAAGGGTCGTGATAGTCAAAATAATGTACCCAGGAGTTTAGTTTGGGTCTCGGGGCATTTTTAGGCCTAATTAACACCCCGAGAGGGTGTTTTGGACATTTTACATTTTTAGGCCTGAAAACCCACGAAAACTGTAAGGTTATATCAGGTTCTTAGGGTTGTCTTCTAGGGTTAACTCAACCAAAAACAAGAGACGGCCATTTGAGAAGGAAGGAGAGAGCTTGCCAAAGAGTTCTAGGCCAAGAACTCCTCCGTTTGCGCCGCCCTCACCGCCAAACGCTAGATCACGCCACAAGGATCACAACCATACTGATTTCAGCCGTAAATCAGAAACAAAAATTCCCAGGCAAGTATTCAACTTGCTTAATTTCGTTAATGCTTCATTCATATTAGTTTAGGGTTGATTAGGATGAGTTTTTATGAAAGAAAACCCATGTTGGAGATTAGAAATCGCATGTCGTAGTGATATAAACAATAATCTGGAAATCCCTTTCACATGTAGAGGTTTAACCACGAATTTATATTGGTTTAGAAGTAGAAACTCTGGGAAAAGAATAAGAAGAACTAAGTTAAAGAAATTTCTAGGGTTCATGAGAATTATATAAGTTTTGGCCTTTTTAATCCATGAATCTTGATGAAAACTCGCATGCCTTACGTAGAATATTGCACATTTGGGTTTAGAATGTTTGTGGTATAAATTTCTGGGAGTTTGGGAGTTAAAAATTTGGATTTGGATGATGTTGGATGATAAAACCCGTAACTGGTTTTCTGCAGATTTTTCCATACATGTTTGATCGATTGATCGAGCCAAGAGCATCGATAAATCGACGGTTCGATCGATCGACCCCTTTCTATCGATTGATCAACCCCTTTTGGGAAAAATAAGATTTTTCTTGGGTTGACTTAATCCGATTAAATGCATAATAAATCTTGATTAATGTTATTAGGACATGAGGAAACATAAAAAGGACAAGTAGGGTCAAGGTAACCCCGTTAAGTGTAACTTTAATGAAATGGGACAAACGAAGGGTAAACGGGGAAATATTCATACCTAAGAAATCTAACGTGCGTAGACTTAAAAATCGAACTGTCTAGGAGTTGGATTAGAAAGTGAGTGAGGGCTTACTAAAACTTTACTTAGGTAAAGGAAATACTTCGAGAGATGAGAAGTGAGATGGAATAAATGAAATCTCAAAAATAAAATGAATAAGAGACGGACCGTTATACGTGACATCTAAATAATGAGAAATAAGGATAAATATCATAATTATGGGTTATGAGAGTATACCTAAATTTTATATAGTAATAGTAGTATATTTATATGACTGTGTTCATGCATATACTATATACGTGTAAAAATCATTCCCGCGCTACTTGCTATCCATGAGGTTACTGCGCTGGGACAGTCTTATCTCGATGGGACCTTTATGGGGGATATTGACTCGTACCCTAGAAGATAGAAATCCTTTGGTACAGGCTATCAGATCGATAGTCAGACGGTCCTAAGAGATGTGAGGGCATGTGCTGACCTCTTAGAGACCTGGGAACTATGCTTCGCCTCAATATTGTTTGTGTTTTGTTTCAATACAATTCGAGAGGGATTTCGAACTTGTATTTCCCTTAGTACGAGTGATACAGGGACTGGATATCAGAGTATGCCCGCACCATAAGTATTATGTGGGATGCTGTTAGAATAAATATATTATATGAGTATTATATATATATATATATTTAATTCTGGAATTTGGGAACTATTGGGTTTATGTTAAGTAAGAAATGAATAATTATTTCAACTTGGAAATGAGTGTTTGAAAGTATAATATGTTACTGAGAAACATTATTTGCAAATAAAGTTTAAATGAGAACTTTGTTATTAAATGAAATTAACCTCTTAGACAATCGAAATTGTCAATGTAAACCTTACGAGCAACCTAAGATAAGATAAGTTAAACCGTTGGGAAGGTTACTGCGATAGGCGTGCACATTAGAAGAGAGGTGAGAATTTCTCAAGGGAGTGCCGCACTAATATGTTGTTGCATTGGCCAGTAGACATTTTAAATACTTGCTAAACTAATTTTAAACTGTTTTTGCAATCGGGCTCTGACTCGTTTGCTATTTTCTCTTCTCTCTTGTATATATATGTATATATTACAGGTGTCCAGCCACAGGGGCGGCTTGCATAGGATCCTTTGGAAGGAACGCGCTGCAGCTTAGGCGGGAGTTGCAGGCCTCTTGCCTAGACGACCTCATTTCTTGATTCCACTCTTTAGCATTTATTTTACCCAGTTGGGCATGTGTCTCCCTTTTCCATCATTCAGCTGTTTTATGGGATATTGTGATTCATTTATTTCCAGTATTTACACTTTGGGATTTATTACTGTCAGGATGTTTTTCCCTTAAGTTTTAATGTTGGAATCAATTAGTTGAATGTTTAATTATTTGGATTATATGTTCCAGGATAGTTGTTGTGTTATTCTTTATCTATGAATTATGTAAAGTTTTAAATGTTGGTTTATAAAATAAAATTTGGAAAGTAATGTCAAAAATGTTTTTGACACTTAGCTTAATTATTTAGGGTGTTAAAATTGGAAAAGTTATTTTTATGACAGTGATGCTAAGAATGAAGCGACCGTTCACCTTGATTATAATATAATAAAGGACTGGTCACCCCGTATTTAATTAGGTGGGTTGTCACACTACCTAAGATCATCGACTAATCTATAAAGACACGAATGGAGGCGGGCTGCAAAGAGAGGCACTACTGCGTAGTTATTCAACCGATAGTACGTACATTGACTTGGGAGAATGTGTGGGGTTATTTCATGAAGAACACCCCACCCGATTTTACTAGTTTATTGGATGTGATAGTGGCACATTAGTGGACACTAGATATTGAGCATCATTTTAGGTTCTTAGACTGCACCGATTTGTAAAGGCAGGTGTAATCTCTAATACCCCAAATTTTAATCGAATTTTTTTATGATGTAATAAAATGGTTAATTATTAAGTATGAATAATGAATTCAATTGAAGAAAATTTTATTGAATGAGTGATGTTGAGTTTATAGAATTTTCATTAATTTAGTGTAAATTAATTGCTTAAATTAGCCCTTTTTATTCTTAAATTACGTTGTGGAAATTAAATTAGAACCTTGGGGGAAAGTGAGTCTTTTGGCATGTCTTGGTGACTAAGTTAGGGTTTGGAAGAGGCTCATTTATGTGTATTATAGTGTATGATTATTATTGTGTTAATAAAGGGAAGAGATAAAGGATAATTTTTTTTATTGACTGACCCAGGGGGGAACTTGCGACTGTGGGAAACCCTACCGTGATCATGGCGTATGGACCTATGACCATGGGTAGAAGTGGCACGATCGTATCCCATGCATAGGTTGTGCTGCCTTCCCTTATATTTGTTCAAACCTACGCAATTTTCATTTGTTAGTTCACTTTCCTATCAAACCAAAATATCAACTCCATTTTTTTAAGACCAAATGAAAATAGGTTGAGAGTTTTGGTTTATGAGGGAAGTTAAATACCAAATGAAAATTGCTTACATTAAAATAAAAATTTAAACCTCCTCTTGAAGGGCTTAAGCTTGAATAGAGTGTTGTAAGAGGAAAATTTCTCAGATTGTTTATGAGATCAAGGAACCCAAGTCAGATTTCAAAAAAAAGTGAAAGGAAAGAATACTCTATTTTCCTTTTTAGTGCTTTATGACTTAGATATACGTAAACAATGCTTATTGTTATATAAAATGGATTAAACGTTTAATTAGGACAAGATAAATCTAAATAATTTCCCATATTTGTTAATTGCTATTGAAATTTGTGAAACTCCTTTACAATGAGAATGCTTTTAAAAGTCCTATATAAGTTAAATGATGTAATTGTTGTAAAGATTAGAAAATCAATGTTAAATGACAAATAGTTGAGTTATTTTCCTTATGAACTTTGAGTACTGAAATATGAGTTATGAGTATACTCGTCCCGAGATATTTATATTTGTTGGAAAATATTTTGAGAGCCATTTTAAATGTGGATGAACCATTGATGCATGATATTGAAATTGTACCACTGGAAAATGAGATAATCCACATGGGAATTGCCAATATTAAATGTTGTGAATAAAATAAGATATTATTTAGGATTATGAATTATATGTATATATCAAGAGGACTATATACCTCCTTTTTAGTGTTGGAACTTAGATATTGATTAGTTTTGGTTGTTGAGGAATATATGTTGCGAGTTATTGATCTTTCATGTAAGGGTAATAATTATTATTGATTTGATGTCTTTGTGTGTTGAAGAGGTATTAGTTGTATTATTGTGGAAAATGGGATGTTGGGATTGTTAAGTAAAGGATTTGTGTTGATAAATCATTATTCTAACTAGTTGATGGGACTTTAGGTTTCTTTGGTGACATTTGTGTTGGTGATATTTTGATCATTAGATAATAATGGTTATGGTTGTGGTTTACATTTTTTATTATAAGTAATAGAGGAGGTGATGGATGATGTTGGGTTTCAATATTCGTCTTTTAGAGTTATGTCACTAGTTTTTGTACATTATTTAATTTGGGGTACAATACGTGGGATATGACATGTAGGGTTTGAAATTAATGAAGGGAATAACGTTTGAGGATACTTGTTTTGTTGTAAAATGTTCTCTTGTGTATTCGTTGAAATCTCTATAAGGATTCTTGGGACAAGCTATATTGAGGGAGAGGTATGGTTGTGGTGATTGTGGGATTTATGAGAGTTTTAATTTCTTGAAAATACGATGAGTTTTCTGAGGTTAGGGTATATAATGAGGTGCATTGGTAATTCTAGAAGTGAGCTACAAGTTTTTTGTGAGATAGATGTATCAAATTGATTGGAATTAGTGATGTATATAGAAAGTTAGGTTTAGTGTTTTTCCACTCTTGACAATTACCCAATTTAGACAAAATTGTGTGTGTGTGTGTGTGGTGGTGGTGGGTGGGGGGGGGGGGGGGGGGGGGAGGTCCTTGTTTGGATTTTAGTTATGAGACACCCTAGAGAAGGTAGAGGTTTGCAGTTAGGCTTAGTAAGACAGGTAGTAGTTTTAGCGATTCAGAGTATAATTAATGGGTATGTGTAATTGTTGAGATGTGTAACTTGTGAGTATAGTTTAATTATGAATTATGAGCTGTTAATGTCATGTGTGGAGTTCCTTGAAAGTTAAAATAGGGGAATTGTAATTAAGTGAATCTTTTGTGGTTTTCTCATAGAATGTGACTAATGATTTGAGTTAGATTATTTTGTATAGAATTATGAGTAGGTGGTTGTTCGCTCTATATGACTAACTAAACTAATTAAAGTATATTCGGGGAAAGGGGATTCTTTTTTTGGATTTCATTTATGAGATGTCCGACGCATAAAGTCTAGAGAAGGTCGGATGTTGGGAGTTTAGGTTGTTTTAAAATTTTGTGTAGAAAATTTATGATTGTGGAATTTGGTTGTGGGCCAAGAGGGAAAATTCGTATGATTGCGTAATCAAGGAAAACGATTTACTATGGATTTTTTTGTGTCACATTTTGTTGTGTATGGTCTGAAACTATGTAGCGGGTGGCGATGGGTCTATGTGATGGTTTGATATGGCTCAACACTATGTAATGGGTGGAGACAGGTTTTTATGACAATTCTTTATGGTTTACTATTTGATATGGACTTTTGGTGCATCACACGGGTTGTGAATTCTGGCCATCCGAATAAAAGGTGTAAATAGGATGTGTAATAGGTGTTTGTGGATCACACGAGTTGTGGAATTCGGTTCATGGAAATAAAAGTTGGCGATAAGATTTGCAGTTAGATGTTTGTGCGTCACACTATGCGGTGTAAATCTATCACTACATAACTGGTGGTGACGGTTTCTCCGACACTATGAAGAAGGTGTCTACGATTTATGTGACGATTTTGTATGGGTGTATCGCTTGAGATGGCTGACAAGAAGGGGAACATGTTTTTTACATTGTAATTTAATTAAGAGGTTAATTAATAATTAAAACTAATGAGTTGATTTAATGGACGCTGAAGTTCCATTACACTTGGTTAAATATTATGATAGCTTAATATGCGATGAGACGTTCGGGGCCGTGAGAGAAACCAACTTATAAGAATGAAGTTAACGCAATAAATATGACACAAATGAAATAATAAGAAGGTAATTGGCCAATGTGAACTTGGCTATTATAATTGAAATGGTCATTTGGATGGAATATAAATGAATTATGAAAGGATGCGATTGAATAAAATTAAAGTGATGTAATTTACTAAACATGGAAATGAAAAGTGGTTAAAAGGCTGAATATTGATAATATGAATTGAAGATTATTTTGATAGTTTGTATCGATTGATAAACTCATAGTTGTGAAGACCCACCTTTATAAACAATGTTCTTAATATTGATTACTCACTAGATATATATGGTTGACCTGGTATCACATGGTTAGTTGTTAAACAATGTATTTACACCATATGTTATCGGGTTCATCTTGTGATATTTTTTCAAATGTGGAAAGACTACAGAGGAAGTTAATGGCGATTATATGGTGGTTATTACAGGTCTTTTTTGTGAAAGAAGTAGTTTAAAGCGATTATTTTTTAAATTTGAATTAGAGTTATTTATAAGAAAATATGGGTGGTTAGTGTAGATATTTAATTCTAATTTGAAATGGAGGTTATTTAAAGAAAAAAAAAGGTTAGTCATGGGTGATTATGATAGATAATTAATTCGAATTCATACCGGAAGTTATTTGGAGCCAAAATTCAAATCGAAAATTACCTGGGGCCAAAGAAAGTGAGTTATTGCAAATAACTATAAATTCAGGCTGTGAGGAAGAATAAATAGATCTCCAAATGATAAAAAAAATGTATGTCTTTATAATTTAACCTTTAAATTTTAGCACATTTTATTACCTTATATCATATGTAATCTTCTTTCCTTCAATTCAATGAAAGTTTATTTACATTCCGAGATTTACATTTCAGTATTTACTTTCAACCAATTTATATAACTCATTCTTTTCGTAAGAAAAAGTCCCATTAAATTAGGCAAGACCAAAAAACCTTGTTGTGTATGGATGAGTTCATTTCCAAGAAAACATGTTGTTGAGAATTTTGATAGCTCCTTATACTCCAGATATTATGAAACATTGTTAAAACCTGTTTTTATTTAAATGATGATTCAGTTACATTATCTAGTAAACATTGGTAAAAATTCTAAGTTTGATTAGTATTGTGATTTTAAAATACTCTATTGTTGTATTTATTTTATCTGGTGCTATTGGATGAGTTATGTTACCCTTTTAGGGAGACATACTTAATATTCTTACAGTGGGTTTTGACCCATTACGTTGACTAACATCACAATTTGGGTTTGATCTTTTAGGAGAGGATCAGATCTTTCAGAGAAAGATGGACTTTGGCTATTTATTTTATGTACGGTTTAGTTTCTTTTCCATTGTGTATTTCAAATAAGATAACTTTTGGATTTATGAGTCACTTGGGAATCCATAGTTGCATGTGGGATATTGTATTGAGATAATTATGTATTATTGGATTATTAGAGGATGTTGTTTTTGTAATTTATATTTAGTGTTCATTAATATTGTTATCTCTTGTATCTTATGGTTTTAGAAAAAGTTTTAAATGTTTCATATTTCTATCACATGCTAAGAGTGATGTTTTAAATTATATCAATCTATATATTTTAATATCGGGACTTGATAAACCTTGATATTAAAATATAAGGGTTGTTTGAGTTGGTATTAGAGCATGGTACTAGGTCTCAAGGGTTATAGGTCTATGCTAGTTTTTCATGTATCGTTATTTGATACATTGTGTTGATTTGTATTACCTTTAGGATTTGAGTTTAATGTACATTTTTCTTCCAAATTTTTATATAAAGAACACTAGGACGAGAGGAACTAGGAGAACCCCTACAGATAATGCAAAGACATGTTTCATAGGTTAGGCAAGGCAAGGTCATTTTTTTATGAGAGTCAAGGAGTTGATAGAGATCATTCGAGAGGCTACAATGGTTGGAGTTGAGAGAGGGATTCAAAGACATAGAGCCCCGATGATTCAGTAGCAGAGACCACCCATATCAATTTTGGACAAGGTGAGAGAAAATTTTCATAAGGGTAATATGCCTATGTTTTTAGGGAGATCTGACCCAACGGTGGAACATTAATAGAGAACAGGCTTGGAGAGACACCTTGGGATTGGGAATGTACGGAGGAGCAAAAGTTGATTTTGGCGGACTTTAAGATAACCTGCGATCGTTTGTAATGGTACAAGATTGTGACCACACCCGAGGAGAGGGACCCTTTGACTTATGGGGAGTTTTTGGCAAGGTTTAGTGACATGTATTTCCTATATGCTATTAGGCTTGAGAATAAGGAATATTTTCTTACTTTGGAGCAGGGTTCACATAGCGTGGTCGAGTATGAGAAAAAGTTCACAAATCTATCTATGTTTGTCCCAGAGAAGGTGGACACCGAGGAAAAGAAAAAGAATTATTTTATTCATGGTTTGACTGGTGTATTTCAAAGGTTATTGTTATGCATGTGTAGAGAGAGGGCGTGGGGCTACGAAGTTTCCCAAGTCTCAGGGTCATTAGGACCATAAATTTTTGGTTGAGGAGATATGGGAGGTCTTTATATCGCTTACAGTTCATATGGGACCGCTTCTTTCAGAGCGTAGGCATGATTAATTGGGTTCATGTGGTATATTCTATAACTACCTGTTATATTTTGTATATATGTGTTCAATTAATGTTACTTACATATATGTATGATGTATTTTTGGTGTATGAGCACACATGTTATGATATACTATTGCGGCATATGTAAGCCCTAGTATTGAATTGAAATGATGTATGGATATACGTTGGCTTGAGTTATGTTTTGTTGAATATGTTGAGTTAGCCTTTGGTAGTTATATGATTCACGTATTTAAGATTTTGTTTTAGGGAATTCTGAGGATGGATTTCCTATTGTAGTTGGGAAGATTGTTATAACCCAAAATTTAATTTAAAAAATGAAATGATTTAGTAAGACGATTAATTATTTTGTGTAAATATATGAATTGGGTTGAATAAAATTCAATTGAATGAGTAATATTGAGGCGCTCGAACAAAAATTAATTGAATGAATAAGTAATTGATAAACTAAATAAATAATGAGTAATGAACCTTAAGTTTTATGTTTATGTCTCCCTAAGTAGAGTTTTATTTGACACCGGTGGAGTCCCATAGGTTCCACACGGATAGGGACAAGTAAAACAGGGAGATTGTGTACCGGGGAGGAAATTTGGAACTTTTATAGGTGCTTGTTATACTTAGGGAGAGATAAGGTATCGGTCTACATGGTGTCCTAAGACTCACGACCAACATGGCCAAGGACTTTCAACACCGGGGGCCTTTACACTCTGTGTGTGTGTGTATTACTTGTGGGGTATATGTGCGTGAGATTGGATGTATGGGCACTCCAAGCCTGGCATACTATGGCTAGTCCTATGTGAGCCTTACTTTTATCTTGCGATGATACGTGTGTTAGTTAGGGATATATTATCCTATGGTACTCGTACAATTTATGTTACGACATTTATGCTTTGGCAATTCTAAGGAGGAAATTTATGTGTTAGTGGGGAAGATTAAAACAGTGATCCCCAATTTTTATATTAATTAAAAAAATGAAAATTAAAATAGTGAGATAAAAAAATTTAATTTGTACAAATAAATTTTAAATTACGAAGGGTATAATTCAATAATTTAGAATTGAATGAATAATTTTTCAAAATTAACTCAAGTGTAAAATATTAAGTGGGAGAGGGGTTTCAACATATACCCCATGGTATGCATCAGTATTTTAAAATTTTGACGTGATTAATTTTTCTTGTTATTAATTGGATTTCCTCCCCATCGGAGGGATTAATCATGACATCATGGAATTTTTTAAAATTTTAGGCGATAGTTCCTTGAAATTAAATGTGAGTGAGTTCGGTCCGCCCTTTGAGGAAGTTCTGCACAATTTGATTTAATTTTAACAAACAATCCGATGGTTTAATGAAACTAATGATATCCTCCCTACATGAGTCATTGTCATTAGATGTAGGACTAATAGATTTCAACTATTAAATTATGTAGGAAAAAAGATCCCTGGACTGTCCTAAGCACAATTCGTAGATGAAAATCTATTTAGTTCAAGATGAGGTAATTTAAGCCCCCATCGAGAAATCTCACTCCACAGGGGAACTAGGATTCTCGATGATATTATTTTTAATTTGAGATATAAGGAAGCCAAATTAAAATTCAATTGAAGTTAATTACGTTCATGTTTTATTCTATAAGGTGTGTCATGTTCATTTTTAAATAAGAATCATGTTTATGAGGATGACTTATAGTTTGTTTTTAATATATTGTATGCAAGTTTGGTTATTTGGACTTAGTAGTAATTTTGACGACTTGGGATGAGACTGATCACGGGATGTCAAAATTTCGGTTCTAGTACAATTGAATAACTCACAGCCTGGATAGGGAGTTGACATCCTATTAATAAATCTGCGAGTGCAATCCTAGTAGTCTGTCTTAAACTAAAGGAACATATACGATGGTTTGGGTACTTATATAATAGTTCAAAGTGAATTATGACCAATATATTAAAAATGTATTGAACAGGACCACGAGTGAGATTCAAGTCCAGGTGCTCACTAGTTTTGACCTACACAATCTCACAGATTTTCAAAGGGTTCTTAATATTAAGGGTTATAAGGACTGAAATTATTGAAAAATTATTTCTTTGATTGTTATACGTGTGATTCAATTTTAGTTAGATCAAAATCTCCATAAGTTGGGCGATCGTTGTTATGTATGTCTCATATCATTATTCAAAGGTATTCGTGTCTAAGAAAGATCTTGGATTATGAAACCTCCTTAATAGACTTATAAGTTTTGATTATACCAGTAATCCAAGGATATGTATATATATCCGGTATATTATCAAATAATTTAAGTAGGAGAATCAAGGAATAAATTAGAAGTTGGTTAAAAACGATTACCGATGAATTGATTTGACCAAACATGGGGAATCATATTATATATGATAATGACTTTGCAAATAAGACCTCATCATTCAAGTGATTTTGAGATGATTAAATTGGAGTGCAGTTGTGATCATTTAGTGGAATTACTTGTGATTATATAGAGAAATGAAATAAATAACGGTGGTGTAATTTTGGATTTTGTAGAGCCCATTTGGAATCTAATTTAATTCTTTAGTCTTAGATTCTTAGTATAGTCCATTTACCCAAGTATCTGGCCCAAAATCTTTGGAATTATAGTTAATCTCAAGCCCATGACTTGTATATAATTATATTGGTGTAAGTTAGGGTTTTAGGTTGCATACTCATTATGGGGGGTTTGATGGGGAGATTAAAAATACTATTCACAATTTTTTTGAAGGTTTGTATAGAGAGGGAAGTCCACATCTCACTCAAAAACCAAGTATTCATCTCAAGAGTGCCCACACACATAGTCTGTTTTAGGATGATCATATACTAGAAAATCCTAGGTTTTCAGTGGATTCTATCAAAATATTTGGAGACCATGGTAGGGTAGAAATATTACCATCTTTATCATTTATTTATCCTAATTAGGATCACCTGGAAGATTTGCAAACGTATTGTGATTTGAAACCCTAGGTTTATGCATTATACTTAATTTTATTCTTTATTTCTAATGCATGATCAATAAAAGCTTTTATGCAGAGAACTTTTTTATGTTTATCTATCCTCATACATTGGTATTAGAGCCTTAATGATAGATTGATCATGTCTTAGAAATTTCCACATTTCCCACCATGAAACCCCAGTTTTGCATATTTTAGAATAAACATATTTGTATGTTTAATTACACTAACATGATTTTGTATCGATCTAAGGCTTATCTCCCATCCATTTGTTAGGGATTGATGTACACTAAAAATATTTCAAGATCAATCATGTAATGGAATGTACACAACGAAACAAAGGCTTATAAGATTAAAACTAGGGTTACAAATATAATAACTTTGTGGATCCGGTTACAATTCGAATATGGAGAGAATGTATTTGGAGAATACGAAAGGGATGTTTTATAAAATCTTGCTTGTATGCATCGAACGACTTGGCTCTTCTGGTATATGATCCTCCTAAATCTACATAGGTGTGTGGGAACTTTTGGAGATGAAAACCTTTGGTTTTGAGTGAGATATGGACCACTCTCTCTCTAAGCCTCTTCATAAAAATGTGAATAGTGTTTTCTCTATCCACACTCTGCCCCTAAATAATGAATATGCAACTTAAAACCCTAATTAACACAAATATATACATGTATACGTCACGAGCTTGGTTAAAAATGGGTTTCCAAACAGTCCGGTCTTGTTACTTGGGCATATGGATTATATTAGGGACCCAAGACCAAATAATTAAATTGGCTTTGAAATATACTCATTATTACAAAATTACAAACCCATAATTTAATAGTTATTAATTCCACTAAATATTTAAAATTTCCCCAATTTAATTATCTCAATATAAGTCGGAATAATAAGGGATTATTTGCAAAGTTGATAAGGTACATACTCTGATTCCTCGCATGAAGTGTCCAATACCTGCTAGGTCAAATAAATGTGCCGCTAATTTATTTTAACCGACATCTAATCAATTATATGATTCTTAGACTTCACTAATTTTTCTACTTTACTGGATTATAAATAATACATTCACTAAGCTTACTGGTGAAAATAAATCTTATAAGTCTATTAAGGGGGTATCAAAATTCAAGATCTTTCTTGCATACTGATTCCTTTGAATTATGATCTCACATGTACTCACACAACGATTACCCAATTCACGAGGATCTATTGAATCGATTTAAAATTAAATCATATCCATAAAAATCAAATTAATAATTGTAGAACAATTCCAATCCTCATAACCCTAGGAATTTAGAATCTATGTACCCTTTGCAAATGGTGTGTGATTCCATAAATCTATTCAAGAAAACCCTTAGACTTGAATCCCATTGGTCGTCCTATTCAGTACATCCCTGAATGTATGGATCACAATCCTCTTTTAAACTATCAAATAAGTTTTCGAACCATCAGACAAGTTCTTGTATTTTATCATAAACTACTAGGATTGAACACTCAAGCATTTTAATAGGAAATTAATTCCCTCTCTAGGTTGTGAATTGTTCAATTGTGCTACAATCAGAATTTCGATCTCTCGTGATCAAGACGAACCCAACTCACCAAATTTTTTGCTAAGTATAAATCACTGACAAAGTAAACAATATATTTATAACATAAATATAAATCAGTATCACAAACATGATTCTCATTTCAAATGAACTAGACAATACTATTATTGAAAAATAAAATATTATTAAACGATTTTAAGATAAAACCCCAAAAATCTCCCACTTAGTCTTAAGGGCATGTGCTTATGAATATAACTCCCATTCCCACTACATAACTATCAAAATCACTAGGTAGTAAGATTTTGGTAAAAGGATTCTCCGGGTTGTACCGAGATTCAATCTTGGTCACGATGAAGTCGACCCTCTACATTTTCTTTCGAATCAGGTGATACTTGCTCTCAATGTGCTTGGTTATTTCAAATTTTTAACTGCACTACTCTTATCACAATAAAGTGTAATAATCGACTGCACTGAAGGAACCTAAAGCACGTCACTTAGGAATTTTTGGAGCCAAAATCTTCCTTTTCGGACTCTGAAGCAACAACATATTCAACTTCTATGATCAAATATACAATATATGAGTTTTTGATACTCCTCCAACTTATGGGTCCACCTCTTATGGTAAATACATATCCGAGATTGAATTTTTTGTATCTCTATTAGAGTAAAAATATGAATCGGTGTACATAATAAGTATTAGACTATTCACTGAGTAAACTAGCACATAATCTCTAGTCCTTTTCATCTACTTAAGAATGTGCTCTACAAAAATCCAATGTTCGTCACCGGGGTTATACTGGATTCTGCTGGATGTGACAATGATAAAGAAAACATCCAGTCCTGTACACATTATAGAATGCATGAGGTTTCCCACCACAAGTTTATAAGGTATATTCTGCATTCTCTATATCTGAATATATCTTAGGACACTGATTCTAAGATTAATAACTTCCATGCTTAAAAGGTAGAAACCTTATTTTTGAATATTTCATGCTAAACCTTGTGCTAACATCATCAATATAAGTGTCTTGGAAGAATCTCAACGTTCCATTTTTCTAATTATAGTAAGCTTGATCCCAAATATATGACTAGCTTCTCCTAAGTCTTTCATATCGAACTTACTAGACAATAACACTATTATACTGGAAAATACACCCATATCGTTCCCGAATAAGATAATACCATCCATATAAAGTACTATAAATAATAAAAAATTAAGTCATGTATACATAAGTTTCATATGGACATTAATTAAAACTGAAATATTTGGTTGCCTGATAAAATTGAATGTTCCAAGAACTTGATTCTAGATTAAGTCCATAAATAGATCTCTTCATCTTGCACACCTTATTTTCATAGCCATTTTCCATGACTCTCTCGGGTTGCATAATATAGATTCACTCATCAAGGCTACCATTCAAGAACGCAGTCTTAATGTCCATCTGCTAAATATCGAGTTCGAGATGAGTCGCAATAGATATAAGAATCCAAATAGATTTCATCATGGATAGCATTGAGAAGTTTTCCTTATAGTTTATTCCCTATTTCTGAGTAAACTCTTTCGCGACAAGTTTTTCCTTAAAGGCTTCCACCTTCCCGTCCACCCTATTTTCTTTTTGTATATCATTTTGAATCCGATGGGTTTTATCTCATCTAGTAAGTCTATAAGGTCCTAACCCTGATTCGAATACATCAAATCCATCTTGATATTCATTGTCTTTAGACAAAGCTCTAAGTCCTTGTCTTGTAATGCCTCGTTGTAGTTATCAGGATCTGATTCGTATTCCCTTAAGATCTCACCAAAGTGTTCCCCCAAATACAATAACCCACTTTGCTGATGCCTGACCCTTCCATTATAACATGGCCCCACTTATAGTTCAACATAAGTGACTTGTGTATCCTGATAATCAGTAATACTCCCACTACTGCTAGGCATATATGATAGATATCATGTTGTATTTAATCCTGTACGTGTAGTTCCAAATAAATTACTTGGTATTTTCTTCTCATATCTTTCAAGATAATCTATCTCTTGGTCTTTGGGGATATCATATAATCTTCCTCTAAATACCAAGCATTTGTGCTAACATATACTCTTTAGTACTTACAATTATGAAATTAACCACCCTTGGTTGCTTTTGGGTAACCTATAAATAAACATACATTCGTTCTTGATTCTAACTTTTCTTGTACCTTCCATAGAACGTGTGCTGGGAAACACTAAACCCGAACATGTCCAATACTAGGATATAGTCCAATCCATAGTTATGTGGGAGTTATTGAGATCGATTTTAAAAGAACTAAATTCAGTATGTATGTGACATAATCCTCTAGTTCAGAATAACTTATTATGAATATAACCATTTCGCCATGGAGTGCCAAGTGTAGACAACTGGGATGCAATCCCTATATATGACAAGTGATTCATAAACTCTCCTAAAAATCAATCTCCTCCACGATCGGATCTCAGAGTTTGGATTAGTTTACTATGCATACGACACGCCTCAGCCTTGTATACTTTAAACTTATGAAAGGCTTTAGACTTGCGATGCATAAGGTATACATACCCAAACCTTGGGTAGTCATCAATTTGAGTGATGAAGTACTCTTATCTACCTCTTGCCCAAATTGTAATAATGAACCAGTCCGAACACATTTTTGGAAATATATCCCTTGGACCCTCTTAGTCATATTGCCCTCTAAGAAAGATTCAAATATTGGAAGTGCCTCCATTTCTAATGAAATTCATTGTCCATCTGAGACCAGTCTTTGAATTATTTTTAGATTAATACGACCTAAGCTTAAGTGGTAAAGACACGTTTGGTTCAAATTAGAAAGTTCTTCACTCTTTAGGTTATTTCCATTGAAGTTAGTCATTCCAACATTCATCAGTAGTGGTGAGAAAGGATTTATAATATAAAGACCATTTTCCAATTTACCAAAATAAATAAGAGATTTGCCATATTTAATAAAGACATTTCAATTAAAATATACCAAATATACATTCAAAAAAAATTTTTAAAAATTAAATTTTATAATACCCCGTATTTTTACTATGTTAAATAATTGTGGGATTAATTATTATTGTTGGATAAATTAAATTAAAAATGTGAGAAATTTGATTATTAATTAATCCAGATTAAAAATAAATATTAACTAGCGTCCCACGGGTTAATACTTATTGTTGAGAATTATGGAATATTACTGTGTGAATACATAATATGGAGCGATGAAATTTTATAAATTGTCAAGAGTGGGAAATACGACAGTTTGGTACATTAAGTCAGGACGCGCGCATGAGTCATGTCGGGATTAATTTAATGGGTTAAAGAAGTAGATTATTTTTAAGTAACTCGTATGGTAATTTTGAGTGTTCCACTAAGTCTGGAAGGGCCGAGATAGTAAAAAAACTCTACTCGAGTATTTTATTTGGATGACGGGATGTTTTTAGGCCTAATCGGCACCCCGTAGGGGTATTTTTATCCTTTGAATTTTTGGGGAAATATTATGGAGGAAAATTAGGAAAATAAAAATAGAGGAACGTGGCTTATAGGGGAGTTATCAGTTCTAAATATACTAGAGATAAAATATAAAGGCACAGAGGAAGGACGAAGAAGCCATAGGAGTTCTTGGCGCATGACTAAAGAACACACACCAAAAATCCCACCAAATTGTAGACCGTGAGATGAGGAACACACCTATATCAACACCACCAGGAGATCAGACCTTCAAAATTGAGCCAAGTGTTTAATCCTTGCAAAATCTTAGCAATAATCATGTTCATGTTAGCATAGATATGTATCACTCAATTATGGTTTATAAATTTTGATGAAATTGGAGAACTACGGATATTAATTGAAATATGATATCTAATTAGGAGGAATCCCTCATGTAGATAGGTTGGAAATCATGAATAGATGATTTATTTATGATGGACGAATCTGATTTTGAGTTTTTATATAAAATTTGAAGAACTTGGGTTTGTCGAAATAATTTTGGGGATTTTCAGAATTTATTAAGGTTTATGCATGATTAAATTATTGTAGACGTTAGATATTATCCCAACATGTTTAGTTATTGATTGGAAGTAATTGCTAGGAGTTTGGGACAAATATGTAGAGGTTTTAAGTTGAGAAAGATTGGAAAAATGTAGCAGGTAGCAGAATGGAGACGACGGCGTCTCGTTCGAGTGAGATGCAGAGTCGTTCGAATGACCTGCTGATTTCGTTCGAACGAAACCAGTTCTGGTTTCGAACGAAAGTCCCAGAAAAAATTCTAGAAATCCATATTTGTCCCCTAAACCGCGTTATATAGTTAGTTAAGTGAGATAAACTGCTAATTACTAATATTAGGTTAGTGCAGAATTATTTGGGAAGAATTTCTATGATGATACCTTAAGGCTTGGATAGGTGAATTAACTTTAGGAATTCCGCGAGAGTGGATAATCGAATTAATTACATTATCAGTAGTAATGAGAAGTATACTATGTGTAGAAAAGTATGTATGGGTTGGGTGAATACCTGGAATTTAATAGGACAGGGGAGTGCCTATTATTATTATTATTATTATTATTATTATTATTATTATTATTATTATTATTATTATTATTATTATTATTATTATTATTATTATTATTATTATTATTATTATTATTATTATTATTATTATTATTATTATTATTATTATTATTATTATTATTATTATTATTATTATTATTATTATTATTATTGTGTGTATAAAATAACTACGTTGCTTGCTATCGGGAGGAGGTTATCGCGTAGTGTACAATCTTATCCTGGGTAACCCAATGGGGGGATACTTTACTCGTACCCAGATCACATGTACTTGGATACGTGCTATCTGAGACATAGGATAGTTTCGACAACTGAATGGGAGCGTAGGTATGTGCGTGACCCATTTGGCTAGTGAGTATGCTCGCCTCCAATATTTTTGTGATGAGATTTATATTTCGTGAGAGACGCCGAACCAATTGTCCTTTTCGCAGTGAGCGATGCATCGGGACACGATAGCAGAGTATGTATTGCGCCAAGTGGTCCTAACCAAGGGGCGCAGTATTAATGTGACCATATATATATATAAACTTGTGAATGATTCTAATGGGTGGAATTAGAAAATTTATAAATATTGGTAAGTAAAGTAATTTCAGTGGATAAAATATTTTCTATCATAACAGTGAATGTGAAATACGGTTAACTGGCATAAAAGGATATTAGTAGCGTATTGTATGGGTGATACAGGTTACTCATTTGAGATGTATTTAGAGGTATATGTCTATGATCTAGTTAGGAACATTATGGATAACTAGGTCAGAATAGACGTACATTAGGAGTGCACAATAGCGGAGAGGTGAGAATCTCATGTGAGAGTTCGAAACTAAGATGCACTTAATAATTGCATCATTGAAGTTTTATATACTTGCTAAAACAAATATTTTTACAACTCGGGCTCTGACCTGTTTCTTGTTGCCTCTTTTATCTTTTTCTAAATATATATATATATATATATATATAATTTATCAAGTGCCCAGCCACAGGGGTACCAGACTTAGATGCGTGGATCTTTTAGTGAGCTGCAGCAGTTGTGGGAGTTGCAGGCCTTTGCACTTAGACGCTTCTATCATTTCTCTCCACTCTTTTCAGATATTTCATTTAGGTTATGTTTCGCCCCTTCTCAGTCATTTATTACAGATTGTATCGAGTTCATTTTAGTATTTCATTTCTATTACACTTGAGGATATTATGGTTTGTTGGTTTTGTGACTTTGGACTGGAATGTTTTGTCCAGTCCAATTTATTTCAGTATCTAATTCGTGTTCAGTGTTTATTTTATTCTTATGGAATGTGAGTAGCTTATATTTATTAAGGAATGGAAATGTATTAATGGATTAGTTGGGTATAATTAAATGGAAAATGTTTTAACACTCAGCTTAATTATTTATTAGGTGAATAAAAATATTAAATGTTTTCGACAGTTTTGCTAAGAATGAACCCACCAAAGATTCTATTTTAATTTTAATAAAGGACTGATCACTAGGTATTTAATTAGGCGAGATGTCACAGGTGCTATCAGAGCATCAGGTTCTAGTGTTCTTTAGGATCTGTACTGCTTAACATGTTTTTCGCTTAGCGTTCTTTGATATAGAACTCTATCTTTAGGACTGTTGTACTTTTATTTATGCGTTTACGTCTTCAGCTATTTGAGATTTAATAATAATTTTGTACTAATAAAATCCTTTCTCATTTCAGATGCCTTCGAGATGAGCCCCGAGGAACAGAAATGCCCAGCCAGAGCAACCAGCAACTCAGGCTCAGGGAATGATTATCGCAGTTGAAGTTGCAGCCATAGTTGCTTAGGCAATAAATGCAACGTTAGTGGTGGTGCAGCAGGCCCCACCCCAGGTCCAGGCAGTGGCGTCGGTTCCAACTCAGTTTCCTAGTACATGGGAGAGGATCAGGGATTCGTTTTAGAGGGCACATCCCCCAGAGTACTCGGGTGGTTCTGACATCATCATAGTGAGCCAATGGAAGAAAGATATCAAGAGGCATCTTTGCATGTACGATTGTATCGACATTCAGAGGCGGTTACTGGCTTCCTACAAGCTAATAGGGGCCGCTTTGAAGTGGTAGGAGTCCACTACCACCTTCGAGGAGATGGACACTATGACGATTCATAGCTTTTTGGTGTGATTTGAATGCAAAATACTTTCCTTCTCTGTGCAGACAGAGATGAGGCAGAAATTGCTAAATCTCAAGGAGGAGAGTATGACTGTCGCTGAGTATGAGGAGGAGTCCATGCGACTGATCAATATCGTGCCAAATGAGGCACCCACTGAAGAGAAGAAGATTTGGATGTTCATGGATGGGCTGAATTGGATGATTCAACAACACCTTATAGGTAATCTGTCATTGGGCACTTATACTTATGTACTCAATGCCGTGCTGTTACATTGCCACGACCACCGCTTCCATCAGCAGGGGAGAAACGAGTTGGGGAGTCTAGCCATTAGGGCCGAACAAGAGGCATTAGTGCCAGTGGGGCACCTGTAGCTCAAGGACAAGTCCGTCAAGGTGAGTAGAGTTCCTAGCAGGGGGACCCTTCTAAGCGATTTCGATATGGTGATTCCAAGTAGGAATATGGGTTATAGGCTAGGCCAGTCCATTTAGCAGGGCCAACCTCGTTATCATCAGGGCTAGCATCAGAGCCAATAGAGGCATCAACAGGGCTAGCAGGGCCAGTGGAGGGGAGACAGTGGTCAACAGGGCCGAGGCCAATAGGGGCTGAGGGGAGATAGCTTTAGCAGTAGGTGTTTTTCTTGTAGTAAGACTGGCCATCGAAAACAGGATTGCCCCGATAAGGGCGGGTTCCCCCAGCAGCAGGGAGCCCAATAGGAGCCCCAGAGACCCATCTTTCCCGCTGCCCTACCAGTGTGGCACCAGTCCCAGCTTTCCCCTCACCCCTGATTCAGCAGGGGCAATTACAGTACGAATGTGTTTATTATGTCCACTATGCAGCAGCACCATAGCAGGCACCACCCTCCATTGAGGGCATGTTTTCTATTCATGGTACTATATGGCATGTTTTATTTGACACGGGGGCATCACACTGCTTCATAGCCACTAGTTTTGCACAAGTCATGGGGTTGTTAGATACTGCAGAGAGTACAGTGACATATGTAGACTCACCATTGGGTAATGGGATGTTGATTTTCTTTATATGCCGAGGAGTAGGTATAAAGATTGGGAGTTTAATTTTTCCTACAAATATGCTAGTGTTAGATATGCACAAGCATGACGCCATTATTGGCATGGATTGGCTTGTTGCTTATAGAGCCATGATAAACTGTTTCAGTAGGACTATTATTTTTTCTATTCCAGGCCATGAGATGTTTTTGGTGGTGATACCTTGTCATGAGGGAGGATCGTCCACCCATTTATATTATATAGAGGAGGAGACCTCTAAGGAGATAGTGATTACTATTGATTATAATCCTGTAGTTTGCGAGTTTTTTGACGTGTTATAGGATATATCGGGACTACCGCCTAGTCGAGAGATAAATTTTGTTATAGATTTGATGTTGGGAACTCGGCCGATAGCCCGGGCACCATACCGTATGGCTCCAACTGAGATGAGGGAGTTACGGGATCAGATTGAGCAACTGTTGGGACATGGATTCATTTATAGGAGTACCTCACCTTAGGGTGGTCCCGTGCTATTTGTAAAGAAGAGATATGGTTCGTTGAGGTTGTGTATGGACTATCGTGAGTTAAACAAAGTCACGATACGGAATAAGTATCCATTGCCCCGAATCGATAACTTGTTCGACCTGTTGAGATGAGATTTCTTTTTCTCAAAGATATATTTGAGCTCGGGATATCATCAGCTATGAATTAGGGAGAAGGATGTGTCAAAGACTGCTTTCTTGACGAGGTATAGTTCCTACGAGTTTAGTGTCATGCTGTTTGGGCAAACAAATGCTCCGACTGTATTAATGGACTGAATGATCCATGTGTTCAAAGAGTTATTAGATCAGTTTGTTATTATCTTTATAAATGACATTCTGATTTATTCCTAGACTGAAGAGGAGCATGACGAGCATTTGAGATGAGTTCTTCAGACTCTGTGAGAGTATCAGTTATATGCTAAGTATGAAAAGTACAGATTTTGGTTACAAGAGGTGCAGTTTCTGGGGCACGTGGTGTCAGAGATGGGGATATCACTGGACCCGGATAAGGTGTTAGTGGTGAGGGAGTGGGGATATCCCATGACACCGAAGGAGCTTCATAGCTTCTTGGGGTTAGCTGGATATTATTGGCGGCTCATCCGAGGGTTCTCGAAGATTGCGAACCCATTGACAAATTTGACTCGCAAAGGGGTGACGTTCATTTGGGATGATGCTAAAGGATAAGTTGACTTCGGCTCAAGTTCTTGCTTTACCTAGGCCTGAGGTGGAGTACCTAGTATATATTTATGCTTCTGTACAGGGACTTGGTGGAGTACTCCAGTGAGAGGAGCAGGTTATAGCTTATGTGTCCCTCAAGCTTAAGCCTCGCGAGAGGAATTTCCCCACGCACAACTTGGAGCTAGCAACAGTTGTGTTTGCCCTACGAATTTGGAGACACTACTTGTTAGGGGATAAATTTTGCCTCTTTATAGACCACAAGTCACTGCAGTACTTGTTCACTCAGTGGGAGTTGAATATGTGTCAACGCAGGTGGCTGGAGTTTGTGAAAGATACTAATTCAAGATTTAGTACCACTCGGGGAAGGCCAACATAGTTGCTGATGCGGTGAGCCATAGACAAATAGGTGAGGTGCTGGAAGTGTGGAAGGCAAAGTGGAAAGAGTTGGGACATCAGGATGTAGTGGCCCTATCCTTTATGTATGTCATGACAGTCATGCCAGAGATTGTTATGAGGGTGATTCAGGCCCAAGGAGATGATTCATTTTGCCAGGACCATATTGTATGACTTCTAGCCGATGGTGCAAATTCCTACTCAGAGAGTTCAGGTGGAGGGTTACAATTTAATGGGCGGTTAGTCTTCCCGGAGGGTGAGGATGTATATCATGCAGTAATGACAGAGTCGCATGGATCTCGATTTGCAGAACATCCCAGAGGGGATAAGATGTACCAGGATATGAGGCGATTGTATTGGAGGAGTGGAATGAAGAAGGAGATTGCGGAGTTCATGTCCAAGTGTGCCACCTGTTATTTGGTAAAGGTGAACCATCAGAGACCGTTAGGGTTACTTCATCCGCTAGAGATCCCTACGTGGAAATGGGAGAGCATTTCCACGATTTTATCACTAGGTTTCCTGCATCACAGCATGGTCACGATTCTATATGGGTAGTGGTGGATCATTTGACCAAGGTAGCACATTTTCTTCCATTGAAGACAGACTACACTACGAGATAGTATGTCAAGTTATTTACTGCTGAAATAGTGAGGTTGCATGGGGTGCCCCTGGATATCGTGTCTGACAGGGACAAGATTTTTGTGTCGCGCTTCTGGGAGAGCTTTCAGGAGGCTATGGGTATCGAGATACGATTGAGTACGGCGTATCACCTGCAGACAATTAGACATACTGAGCGTGCGAATCAGATGTTGTAGGATATGTTACGCATGTATGTCCTTGATTTTGGAGGGGGTTGAGAGAAATACCTTCCACTGGTGGAGTTTGCCTATAATAAATCCTACCAGTTTACAATTGGCATGGACCCATTTGAGGCATTGCATGGTAGACCTTGTCGTTCTCTAACTTATTGGATAGAGGTGGGTGACAACAAGTTACTTGGGCTAGAGGTAATTCAGGAGACATCACCTAGGATTGAGTTGACCAGGAGTCGCATTCGATAGCCCGAGATAGGTAGAAAAGCTACTATGATGCGATGCGCTCATTAGGGAGTTTAACGTGAGGGACCAAGTATTACTGTGAGTGTCTCCTATGAAAGGAGTGATGAGGTTCGAAAAGAAGGGGAAATTGGCCCGAGATATGTAGGACCATTTCCCATCGTCGAGAGGATCGAACCGATGGCATATAGACTTGGGTTGCTGGAGCACTTGCACTGTATTCATAACGTGTTTCACATTTCTTCATTGAGGCGGTATCTTCGGGATGAGTTGGCCCAAACCCACATTGCGATTGAGGAAATTGACTTGCAGCCCAACAGTTCTAATGAGGAGAGACTTGTGGCTATCCTAGACCGTAAAGAGAGGAAATTGAGGTCAAAGGTAGTTCCACTTGTGCGGGTTCAGTGGGAGCATCATAATGTAGAGGAGCCTACTTGGGAGTTAGAGGAGGATATGAGCGATAAATATCTAGACTTATTCTTACCAGGTGTGGTTTACTTTTCGAATTTCGGGGCAAAAATCCGTTATTAGGGGGGAAGTATGTAATACCCCGTATTTTTACTATGTTAAATAATTGTGGGATTAATTATTATTGTTGGATTAATTAAACTAAAAATGTGAAAAAATTTATTATTCATTAATCCGGATTAAAAATAAATATTAACTAGCGTACCAAGGATTAATACTTATTATTGAGAATTATGGAATACTACTGTGTGAATACGTGATATGGAATGATAAATTTTATAAATTGTCGATAGTGGAACATACGACAATTTGGTACATCAAGTCAGGACGCATGTGTGAGTTGTGTCGGGACTAATGTAATGGGTTAAAGAATTAAATTATTTTCAAGCAACTCGTATGGTAATTTTGAGTGTGCCATTGAGTTCGAAAGGGTCGAGATAGTTAAAAAAACTCTACCTGGGTATTTTATTTGGACTACAGAATGTTTTTAGGCCTAACCGGCACCCCGTGGGGGTATTTTTGTCCTTTAAAAATTTTGGGAAATATTATGGACGAAAATTAGGAAATCAAAAATAGAGAAACGTGGGTTAGAGGGGAGTTATTAGTTCTAAACCTACGAGAGAGAAAAGAAAAAAGGCACATAGGAAGGAAAAAGAAGCCATAGTAGTTCTTGGTGCATGACTCAAGAACACACACCAAAAATCCCACCAAATTGTAGATCGTGAGATGAGGACTATATCAACACCACCAGGAGATCAGACCTTCAAAATTGAGCCAAGTGTTTAATCCTTGCAAAATCTTAGCAATAATCATGTTCATGTTAGCATAGATATGTAACACTCAATTATGGTTTATAAATTTTGATGAAATTGGAGAACTACGGATATTAATTGAAATATGATATCTAATTAGGAGGAATCCCTCATGTAGATAGGTTGGAAATCATGCATGGATGATTTATTTATGATGGACGAATTTTATTTTGAGTTTTTATATAAAATTTGAAGAACTTGTATTTGTTGGAATAATTTTGGGGATTTTCAGAATTTATTAAGGTTTATGCATGATTAAATTATTCTAGACGTTAGATATTATCCCAACATGTTTAGTTATTGATTGGAAGTAATTGCTAGGAGTTTGGGACAAATATGTAGAGGTTTTAAGTTGAGAAAGATTGGAAAAATGTAGCAGGTAGCAGAATGGAGACGACGGCGTCTCGTTCGAGTGAGATGCAGAGTTGTTCGAATGACCTGCTGATTTCATTCGAACGAAACCAGTTCTGGTTCGAACGAAAGTGCCAGAAAAAATTCTAGAAATCCCTATTTGTCCCCTAAACCGCGTTATATAGTTAGTTAAGTGAGGTAAACTGCTAATTACTAATATTAGGTTAGTGCATAATTATTTGGGAAGAATTTCTATGATGATACCTTAAGGCTTGGATAGGTGAATTAACTTTAGGAATTCCGCGAGAGTGGATAATCGAATTAATTACATTATCAGTAGTAATGAGAAGTATACTACGTGTAGAAATGTATGTATGGGTTGGGTGAATACTTGGACTTTAATAGGACAGGGGAGTGCCTATTATTATTATTATTATTATTATTATTATTATTATTATTATTATTATTATTATTATTATTATTATTATTATTATTATTGTTATTATTATTATTATTATTATTATTATTATTATTATTATTATTATTATTATTATTATTATTATTATTATTATTATTATTGTGTGTATACAATACCTACATTGTTTGCTATCGGGAGGAGGTTATCGCGCAGTGTACAGTCTTATCATGGGTGACCCAATGGGGGGATATTTGACTTGTACCCAGAGCATACGTACTTGGATATGTGCTATCTGAGAGGTAGGATAGTTTCGACGGCTGAATGGGAGCATAAGTATGTGCATGACCCATTTGGCTGGTAAGTATGCTCGCCTCTAATATTTGTGTTATGAGATTTATGATTGTGAGAGATGCCAAACCATTTGTCCTTTATACAGTAAGCGATGCATCGAGACACAATAGCAGAGTATGCATTGCACCAAGTGGTCCTAACCAAGGGGCGCGGGATTTATATATATATAGGGATGATGTCACTATATATATATAAACTTGTGAATGATTCTAATGGGTAAAATTAGCAAATTTATAAATATTGGTAAGTAAAGTAATTTTAGTGGATAAAAGATTTTCTATCAGAATAGTGAATGTGAAATACGATTAACTGGCATAAAAAGGATATTATTAGCGTATTGTATGGGTGATACGGGTTACTCCTTTGAGATATATTTAGAAGTATAGGTATATGATCTAGTTGGGAACATTATGGATAACTAGGTTAGAATAGACGTACGTTAGGCGTGCACAATAGTAGAGAGGTGATAATATCATGTGAGAGTTCAAAACTAACATGCACTTAATAATTGCATCATTGCAGTTTTAAATACTTGCTAAAACAAATATTTTTACAACTCGAGCTCTGACCCGTTTCTTGCTACTCTTTTCTCTTTTGATATATATATATATCAAGTGCCCAACCACAGGTGTACCAGATTTAGATGTGTGGATCTTTTAGCGAGCTGCACTAGTTGTGGGAGTTGTAGGCCTTTGCACTTAGAAGCTTCTATCATTTATCTCCACTCTTTTAAGATATTTAATTTAGGGCATGTTTGGCCCCTTCTCAATCATTTATTAGAGATTGTACCCAATTCATTTTAGTACTTCATTTCTATTACACTTGAGGATATTATGGTTTGTTGGTTTGTGACTTTGAACTGGAATGTTTTATGCAATTCGATTTCTTTCAGTATCTGATTCATGTTCAGTATTTATTTTATTCTTGTGGAATGTGAGTAGCTTATATTTATTAAAGAATGGAAATCTATTAATGGATTAGTTGGGAATAATTAAATGGAAAATGTTTTGACACTTAGCTTAATTATTTATTAGGTGAATAAAAATATTAAATGTTTTCGACAGTGATGCTAAGAATGAACCCACCGACCATTCTTTTTTAATTTTAATAAAGGACTAATCACCCCGTATTTAATTAGGCGGGGTGTCACAAATTTCTTCTAAAACTAGAAACAAAAAAATAATCAACTAATAATAACTTTCTATTTTCACCAAAATTTAAAGATAAATTTCCTACTACTACTTTGGACATCGGTATGTGAGGAATAAAAAAGAATTGGCCTTGAATTCTACATTAATCAAACTATAGAATTATGAAAAGCTAAAATTAGGTTTGAAGATCAAATCTAGGGTTACAAATACAATATCTTTGCAGATTCGGTTGCAATCAGATGTGGATAAAGGTATTTGATGATGATAAAGGGATGCTTTGTTTTGGATCTCTAAAGCTTCCTAAAACTTTTCATAGCACTTGGATAGAATATGATCCAACCAAAGTTAGGTTGGTATATGGGAACCTTTGAAGCAAAAAAAATTTCCCTTTGAGTAAAATATGGTCCTCTCTCTAGGCTCCTTCACAAAAATGTGAATAGTGTTTTTATCTTAACCATCTCAAACCCTAATAATGAATTGTTCCGCTTAAATTCCCTACTTAAACAAATATATACATGTTTTAAGTGGCGGTCTTGGGCCGAACTAGGTTTTGTGAGAATATGGGCTTAATTACTTGGGTATGTGGACTATACTGGGGACCCAAGATAAATAATTAATTTGGATTCGAAATAAATACTTGGAAAGTTCAAATTACAAATCTCATAATTTATTTCCTTTCTTTATTTAATTATAATTAATTCGACTAAATTATTATGACCGCACTATAATTTAATTATCTCAAAAATCACTTGGATATAATGAGGTCTTATTTACAAAGTAGATTGTGGTGAATGATGTGATTCCCCATGTTAAGCTTCCGATACCCGTTTGGTCAAATCAATTTGCTAGTAATTGAATTTAATCAAAATATAATCAAATTCATTGATTATCAAATTTAACATATTTTGCTACTCCATCGGATTATAAAATAATCCAGTGATCAGGTTTAACTAGTGGAAACCAATCTTCGGGTTATAAAAGTCCTAGGTATCCCTGAACATGGATTCCTTTGAGTTAAGATCTCAGACCTATTCACATAACCGTGACCCATTATGAAGGAATCATTTGATTCAATATTAAATTGAATCGTTCCCATAGAAGTCAAAGAAACAATCATATAAGCATTATAATCCTCATAATTCTCGAGATTAAGAATATATGAACCCTTTGCAAATGGTGTGAGATTGCCTGAGTCTAATCAAGATAACCCTTAAACTCAAATCTCTGGGGTGGTTCCATTCCATACATCCACGGGATGTCCCGATCATAATCATATGTCAAACTATCAAACAAGTTCTCTAACCATCAAATAGGTTCTCGTAACTTGAGATAAACTGCTAGGTTTTCATCATAATCATTCTAATAGGATGTTAAATCACTATCTAAGCTGAGAACATTTCAATAGTTCTAAAACCAAAATTCTGATCTTCTTGTTATCAACCCGAAGCCGACTCACCGAAATTCCTACTGATCTCTATTGACCGGCATTAATGTGAAATAATTTGTTTGAAAAAATATTAAGAATTCTCACAAACTTAATTCTAATTTCAGAATCAATAATACAATCCTTTATTAATTAAAATAAAATGTCTTTACATGGGTTTAAGAATAAAACCCCAACAATCTTCCACTTAGTATTAAAGTCAAGTGGCCATGCACTTGACTCCCATTCCTTTTGCATGACTATCAAAAGTCCTAGATGTTAAGATCTTTATAAAAGGATCCACTAGATTTTCTCGAGATGCAATCTTAGTCACGGTTTTATTTGAGAAAGCTAGTGTTATGGTTATAATAAATTTTTAATTTTGGGTTAAAATTAAACAAATTAAAAATTAATCCAATTTTAATATTAGAAATAATTTTAAACCAAATGATGTGCGAAATAATTACCAATTTTATCTTTCTCAAAGCATGCTTCTAGGAGATATTTACAAGAATAAAATAAAGCTATAACCAAATCAGAACTTCATGATGTACGAGCAAAACCCACAAGGTGAAAAACCTCAAACGACTTAGCCACATAAATCCACAACGATATAGGTATTATACAAGGAAAAATTAGACTTAATCAACTGACTCGAATCCTTCAAGCCTTGATGCTCTCTTTTCTCCTTGATTCTTCATAGCCACCATTAGACACAACTGTAATACCATGTAATTTAAAAGCATTAAATAAAATCAAAGTTAATTAAAATGATTTGTTTATCTGCAGTGACTTGTGACGTACCTAATTATATTTCATGTTTTATAAGGCTCACATATGCCTATCCGTAGAATGCCATAATTGGGCGCCCATACACCCAATCCTATGCACACCTACCCCACGAACATCAAAATAATATATATATATATATATATATATATATATATATATATATATATATATATTTGCCTATATGCATATGCATAACTATGAAAATAACGGCGTACCACACGCTCTCCCAAATCCCCCACTCGATCCTATATCCAAAAGTCATCAAAATGCTAACGTCCTTAAATTAAATCTCAACATAAAAAATCGATACACACTATAACTTAAATCTGTACTAAAATCTCCAAAATAATTATCGTCTCCAAATTCCATTTCAAGAATCCTCACATGAAGCTTACTAATTCTAAACTCAATGCCTACGACGTTGTTAGCATAAAGCTTCTAATCTCCAAGAAACACATCTAACACGTATACTAGAACCTCTACCTTAAGAAGTACGAATCAAAAAAGGGAATTAAAGATCAGTAACGCGGAAGCTAAACAGACACATAACCTACGAGACCTAAGACCATGCTCTGATACCATTTGTCACACCCCAAAAAATCCGACAGACGGGGTGGCCAGCCACCGCCACCGAACTATGTCGGGCGTGAACTAAATAAATACCATTCTTAGAATGAGAGAGATATAAGACATAAATAAATCAGTCCATAAGATAAATAATTGAATCAATCCTAAATGATCATAAACAACTAAGCGATAAAAAACCATCACATGCTAACTCCGAATAAATCGAATCTCCAAAAAAATGATTAAATAAAATCTTAATAATAAAGATCTGAATAATCCAACAGAAATCCTCTAAACAACTTTGGAACCGAATGGCCTTATAAAACCCAAATGAAGTCTCCTAATTAAATATGGCTGAAAAGGAAAGTCTAACTAAACTATGACATAAAAAGATATAAGTCTAGCTGCACCTCCAAATGATAACTCTGATATACTTATGAAGCTTCTCCAATTCTAATCATGAAAAAGATTAGTCAACGCATGGGTTAGAGTCAAAGCCCCGAGCAAGAATACACACTACTCCCCTCAAATAGGATCCTTGAATCCAGACAGTAGCATTATATGCAATAAATATCACAATAGATTATTTTAAATTAAGTGTGATAAATATAAATCACTAACTACTCGAGAGATCCCCATTGTAGAATAACACAACAATATGGTTTTAAATTCCCAAGTCCCAGGATGTTAATTTAATTAAATTAACCAACTTTTCTTATATCCTCAATTTATCATGGCGGTCCTCCCGCCTTAGGTGATTTCTCCACCAGAATACACATCCCCTCGTCAAAACGCCGACTGGCCCATTTAAACTATCAGCCCTCGCTGATTGATGAGGTTCCACACACGACACAATATAAAACGCTGACTGACCCGTTTAAACTATCGGCCCTCGCTGATTATGTCGCCAATATATTTTAATACCCGTCTTATTCTCTTAGGTATTAATTGCCAATTTTCTCAATTCACAATTTCAAATTACCCCACCCTTTTATCGACGTGAGATCCTCAAAAGACCCCTTAGTTCCATATCTAAGGGTCCCCAAGTTATCAATACGTCCTACCCTATGTATAGTAGGATTTTCTAACATAAATCTCAACCTAGTCTCATACCTACACTAGCGTAACGATGATAAAGTAAAAGAAAAACAGCCCACCCCCGACATGATAAAAACGCGATAATCTAACCTCACTAGTCCCATACCTAGAAGGCGTAAATCATCAAGAGGCCTACCCACTAGTCCCATACCTAGAAGGCATCCTATAATACAGGGAGAGAAAAATTACCCAACAACCTATCATCTCAAAGGCAATATAATAATACCAGCAAGTTACACCAACAAGAATAATTAATCAAGATAGTTTAATTCAATTAAATCTTTAATTTAATTAACACAGCGTAAAAAATAACTAAATAATCTCATTTAATTATTTTAAATTAAATATACCAAGTTTTCATCATATATACATCAAAAACAAAATTTCATTATCTCTACATATATTACATGAGTTATACACCCCCAACTTTATTTATTTCAAAACTAGGGTTTTTCTATATATACCCTGTACCAATAAAACCCAAAATCACTCATGAATCCTACGTACACAAAGGGTTATGAATACTATTCATATTAAAGATTTTATAAAAATAGCCCTATAGTTAGTGTCCACCTTTTCTAATTAAGTTACTAATTATTTTTAAGAAAACATGTAATTAAGTGTTTAGGAAACACTTAAAAATGCATAATACTAAAGAAAAAGAATAGAGTATTCATGCATGTGAAGATTGTGTTAAAAATCTGATTAGAAATTTGGATTCCTCTAAAAAAATTAGCAAAGAAGTGTTCTTGAATCAATCTTGATTAAACCCCAATTAATCCTCCAAAAACTTGTGACAAAAACTTGATTGTGTTGGAAGTTGATGATTATGGTTGAGAGAAAAATTATTTGGAAGTGTTCTCTAGAGAGAAACTTGAGAAAAAGTGATTATAAGAATCCCCCCCACGATTAATGAAGCTTATATACTAATTAGGAGTCCTAATCCCATTCAAAGTCTACAAAGAAATAGATCCACCGCCCCCAATCTGGGCAGAGTCGATCGATTGACTCCCTAGGTCGATCGATCGTTCGAACAGGTACGTGCCCACTGCCACTCTCCACCGTTTAATACCATTTAACTAAAAATCAATTTTTTTATTAGTCACGGACTAAATCCGTGACAAATGTTTTTCCTTTTTTTAAGCTAAACTTAAAACTCTCATAAAAACTTCATTTTAAATCTGATTTCGATTCCACTTGAAGTTTTATTCTTCTAAAATCATAACCAACATAATTATTTAATAAAAATAATTAAATTCAAAAATTTATTTTTGTTGAATATTCCAATTATTTAATTAACTTAAATAATAAAAACACGTAGTGTTACAATTACTCATAGGATATGCGCTGAAGGGGATATCCTTATGGGGTGTGATCGACAATAACTATGTTGGTACCCTAATACGAAAGTTGGGTTTTACCTTATTTATTTTACCCAGGACACTATGCGATAAAATTCCTACTGTATCTTGCGGAGATGTACACGGGCTGATCTTTTCATATAGCTTTTGGGTATGGGGCTATTTGTTTGGTGTTAAGATATAATGATTATCCCTAGTATATGATTTTATATTTATGGGTGTGGGAAAATTCATAACTATGCCTAGTAGGCGCGAGTGATCCTCGAAGGCGGTTGGAATAGGCCTAGGACTAACGAGTAACCCATTTATGATATATGCATTTTGGACCGTGCTTATGTGGATATATATGTAGAGATTATCTATTTCCCCCTCATATATTCATATAGTCGAGATGTATAGAATCCGTAATTATGGAACCTTTACCCATTATTTGTAATCATCAGGTTTAATTGAGTTTGGGAGAAGACGTACGCCACATTTAGGTTGTTGGGTTGGGATAACTTAAAAGAAACTAAAATACGAGATCAAGGTGAGTAATTATATTATAGCCCTCCATTATATTCTTATACCTTGAAGGCTTATCATTTACGTTGTTGAATTATTTTCTTTGTAGGACATAGACCGTCGGTACAACCTTACCTCGAATCCAGTCTTATCCCACTTCCAATTGAGACTCAAATGGGATATAGGTGTCTAGCCTGCGTGATCATTCCTTTACTCCTATTTATTTATCTAGCGTGTCAGATTTATATTTATTAGTATGGAGTAAGCTTTATTAGTACTTTTGGTATGGGGTGTTATTATGAGACAATTATATTATGCGATGATTCTATTCCTATTAATATATTTGGTATTAGAGTTATTGTGGTTCATCACTGTTATGTTAAGTTATTATATTATGTATTTAGTGTATTTAAGTCATGTGTAGCATGATATCCAAACATTTAGATGCCTAAGTTATTTATTTTAGACCTGATCAATCTAGAGGTGTCACATTTGGCATCAGAGCTTTCTAGGTTATAGTGTTATAGGAATCTTGAGTGCTCCCATTGCTTGCCGCATAGTGTTCTTTGATACTTTAGATCTTAACATTCAGATTTTGCACTTTATTTATGTGCGTCTACTTATACACTTTTATTTACTATCTTTTATATGGTGAACACAAGATGCCTACGAGTTATTCGATAGTGACCGATTTCTAGAGTTGAGTCAGAGACAGCGACACCCAAGTAGAATCCACAACGACCTCCACCACCGTAATAGGGACATGAAGTTGTTATCGCTCAGGTAGACTTGGATGCTATTATTGTATAGACAGTTGCTATGACTATGGCATGTTTGCAGTAACAGCATCCACCACCATACCCCTACCTATGGCCGCACCTGAGTTCGTCCAACCTGCTATATCTACTTGGGAGAGAGATAGTACCCCTTTCAGAAAAATTTCCCACCAGAGTTATCGGGATTTACAGACCCTATTATTGCATTGCAGTGGAGGCCTGAAATTGAGAGACACCTATGCTTACTACAGTGTATTGACATCTAACACCATATGGTAGCCAGTTTTATACTTGTAGGGGATGACCTATAGTAGTGAGAGTTTATTACCCGAGTAGAGGACCGGCCACAGATGACTATTTTGTAGTTCTAGGAGAACTTTGAGGGGAAATAATTTCCACCATCGCAGAAGGAAGATTTGAGGGAAAATTTTGATCGACTAAAGTTGGAAGAATGAATATTGCGGAATATGAGAAATAATTTAATGGGGTAATACAATTTGCTCAAAAAAATATGGGGATCGAAGGAAAAGAAGATAGACAGGTTTGTCAAAGTCTTGAAGTGGGGGATTAGGCGCGTGTTGATGGGAAATCCGACATAAACTACATGCACACAAATTATGGATGCCTCATTACGACATTGACAAAATTTTAATGAGTTTTTGAGAGAAAAATAACTAAGGAAGGAGAAGGTGGGGAACGACCAAGGGATAAAATTAGTTGAGTCAGGTGATTTTTCTGGAGGGTAGGGAGGCTCACAGTTCTAGTGAGGTAACATTCAGGGGGAGCAACCCCCGAAGAAATTTAGAGGATGAGATGATTATTGCAATCAGGGAGGCTAGGGACAAAGACAGGAAATATGGATAGCAAGGTAAGAGGGCCAAAGCTAGTAGGTCCAAGAACAGATACATCAGGATAGGGGCACGGGTAGTAGGTCCATCGTCAAGACCGTCCCCTTAAGGGATAATGTTATACTTGTGGGGAGTGGGGACATTATTTTTGTAGTTTTCCCAAGGGCAACCAGTCTAGTAAGGGCCACTAGCTGCAAGGATATTAGCAGGTTCTTCCAGCCCCGACATAGCATCAGGACTTGCGACCAGAACCAACATATCTAGCTTTAACTTAGGCACTCGAACATTCACAACTTTATTATGGAAATTTGTACAATGTTCATTAGGGGAATCAACTAACACAACCTTATGCAATTTAGGGTATGTTTTATATTTATGGTAGTTATGCACGAGATTTTTTTGACACAAGCATGTCACACTCATTTTCTAATTATACATTTGCATATATGTAGCGGATGATAGATATAGCTAAGGAACTGACTTCACATGTGGATACCCCATTAGGTAGGGGTGCTTCCTTACGTTATTGTAATACCCCGTAATTTTATTGATTTTTATTTAAGGGATTAATTGAATTAAATGAGAATTAATTGGAAATTAATCCGGATATAAATACTAGCGAGATGTGAGTTGGTATTTGATTATGATGTTAAAATTTAATATTTCTGAGTATATATGGTAATATATGAGTATTGAAAATATTAAAGTTGTTGCGAGGCAGAAATACGACAATTTTGAAAATTAAGTTAGGACGCGCGTGTCAGTCGCGTCAGGAATGAATGTAATTAGATTAAAAATTAATTTATATTTTTATCAACCGAATGGTCATTTTGAGTGCGCCAACGTGTCTGGAAGGGTCGAAATAGTCCAAAAACACTAGCTGGGAGTTTAGTTTGGGTCCCGGGACATTTTTAGGCCAAACCGGCAACCTAGAAGGGTATTTTGGTAATTTTAAAAATTAAGGGATTAAAACCCGTGAATTTTAGAGGTAATTTAGATATTATTAAAAGGGCCACTAAGGCCATTATCAGCCAAAAAGTGATAGAGTGGGCTACGGAGGTTTTTGAGAGAAGTTAGAAGAGATGTTAAAGGAGGATCTAAGCCAAACCATCTCCACACCATCATTTTGAAAAGAAATTGTGACTAGAAAGAAGAGAGAGAGCCAAACTTGATCATCATCAATGAATCAGAACATCGGATTTAAGGCAAGTGATTTGATATTATTAAGTTCAATGAATATTTCTACCATGTTTAGTGTAGAAACTGTTTTTGCCTTGAAAGTTTTGAGGAAAACCTAATGAACATGTTATAGAAACTCTAAAGTTGGGTTAGGGATTGCATGTAGAATGAATATGGAGGATTTTAGTATCCAAAAACTTAACTTTAATGATTTAAAAACGGATTTATGATGAGTAATTAGGCACAATAAAATTCTGGGTTCATGTTCATAGGGTTTGGGGTAAAATTTGGGGATTAATAATAATTGCATGTTGATTAGGAGGATTTAACCCCAAAATTATGTTAAGGAGTGACCTAAGAGGACTTAGAGTAGTTTAAGAACATTAAAAAGTTATTGGATTGATCTTAGGATGAATTTAGAGAAGAGAAAAATGAAGAAAAATGAGTTGGAAAATTTCTGGGCGTATTCTGCCATCTCGTTAGAAGACCTGCCCAGGTTGTTCGAACGACCTCGTTCGAACGAGATTCTAACGAGATGACAATATCCCTTCTAACGAGTTCATTTGAAGACTTCGTTCGAATGACCCTCGTTCGAACAACCTTGTTCGAACGAGATTTCTAATGAGTTGTCAGAATGGCCTTTTTAGGCCTGATTTTATTTCAAACTTCCAGTAGACTTATTTAATTGAGTGTTAACCTTCCCTTGTTGACCAGTGGGTATAGTTGTGAGAGTTGAGTACGTTGAGGAGTAAAAACTTAGAATTTTTTAGTAAACCGGATGACATTTATGGGTTAGAAAATAAGTACCTAAAATTTCGACGTGAGAAAGGTTGACAACTTTTAATGTATATTATTTGGGGATTTGTAACAACCCGCGTAATTTTTGGGGTATTTTCAAAATAAAGAGGAAAATAAAGTTTTTGATAAAATTATTTTTATTGCTCAAACTTGTTGGTTATTATTTTTAAAGGCGAGAATTTCAAACGGTTTCGAAAACGGAGTTAAAACGGATTTTAAAATGATTTTAAATGTTTTTAACTCTTGGAGTTGTTTTGACTTCCAACTCTTCATTTCTTTTCCTTATTTAAAGGAGTCTTTTGGATTCCAACTCTTCATTTCTTTGTCTTATTTAAATGAGTCTTTTGGCTTCCAACTCTTCGTTTCTTTGCATTTTAAAAGGAAGTCATAGGCAACCCTTTTAACCTACTTTTGGCACAAATTTTGGTAGAAAATATATTTTATATTCATCTTCTTTTTATATACACATTGGCCCTTGAGATTTGTGAGTTCTAACCTTAGGTTATAGGTGTTCTTGGGGCTATTTTGTTGGAGATTCTTGGAGGATCTTTTGTATATCTTTTGTGTTGATCTTGAGTATGTGATCGTTAGTTTCTCATCATGGTTTGAGGTATGGGGTTTTACACAATATGCTCCTTAAATCTCGTGAGTGTCATTCTCTTTGAATTCTTGTTAATTGAACTCATATTTGAATTGATAAATTCATTGAAATCTGGAAAATAATTGTTGAAATTATTTTGATTCATGTGGTATCATTATATTGTTGATGAGCACGTTGTCATGAGATTTTAATATGGCACGGATGTTGGTCACCCGCCAAAATTCCTGTTTCCCGAGCCATGGCTTGATAAAGCATATACTGATGTGGTGAGGCCTGGTGACCCATTGATGTGTTGTTGAGAAATTAAAATGATAAAATACTATTGAGATTTGCATTTTGATTTGAATATTCATACTCGTGTTGTTACGTTTTATTCATCGCTAACATATATTTGTTGAGCATCTTTCTTGTCGTATTGTGTTCTTCCCCATATTTTCTTTTAGTTGGCAGGTTAGCGTGGATTTGAGCGCTATGGACCATTTGGGATGATTTTTGGCATGGATTATTTTGGGAAGAATATTTTTGGTAGATTTATATTATTTTATTGTGTTGTATAGAGTATAGGTGATTTATATTATTTCGAGAGACTTTGTATTTATTTGAAGAGATTTGAGATTAGTGGTTTCCCCTTTTGTTGTTGTGGGATTTAGATTCTCTATACCTTGTGATTGTGGATTAGTTTAATTTTATCGATAGTGGCGCTCCGTTCTCTCTCCCCGAGCGGGCGGGGTGTTACAAATGGTATCAGAGCTTAGGTATACGGCAACCCTCGGGGCTTGGATTTTGGGTTCAGTGCATGGATAACAATTTTTGGAGATAGAAAATTTTAGGTGATATTCGTGATAGGTTTCGTGATTAGAGGTGAGGAATTATTTTTGGAGATGAGATTATTTTTTGGAGATTGTTGGCCTAATTTTTTAGAGTTAGGCATTCGGCGAATTTCGAGGGCGAAATTCCATTGTTAGTGGGGAAGTGTAACAACCCGCGTAATTTTTGGGGTATGTTCAAAATAAAGAGGAAAATAAAGTTTTTGATAAAATTATTTTTACTGCTCAAACTTGTTGCTTATTATTTTTAAAGGCGAGAATTTCAAACGGTTTCGAAAACGGAGTTAAAACGGATTTTAAAGAGTTGATTTGACTTCCAACTCTTCATTTCTTTGCCTTATTTAAAGGAGTCTTTTGGATTCCAACTCTTCATTTCTTTGTTTTATTTAAATGAGTCTTTTGGCTTCCAACTCTTCATTTCTTTGCATTTTAAAAGGAAGTCATGGGCAACCCTTTTAACCTACTTTTGGCACAAATTTTGGTAGAAAATATATTTTATATTCATCTTCTTTTTATATACACATTGGCCCTACAGATTTGTGAGTTCTAACCTTAGATTATAGGTGTTCTTGGGGCTATTTTGTTGGATATTCTTGGAGGATCTTTTGTATATCTTTTGTGTTGATCTTGAGGATGTGATCGTTGGTTTCTCGTCATGGTTTGAGGTATGGGGTGTTACACAATATGCTCCTTAAATCTCGCGAGTGTCATTCTCTTTGAATTCTTGTTAATTGAACTTATATTTGAATTGATAAATTCATTGAAATTTGGAAAATAATTGTTGAAATTATTTTGATTCATGTGGTATCATTATATTGTTGATTAGCACGTTGTCATGAGATTTTAATATGGCACGGATGTTGGGCACCCGCCAAAATTCCTGTTTCCCGGGCTATGGCTTGATAAAGCATATACGGATGTGGTGAGGCCTGGTGACTCATTGATGTGTTGTTGAGAAATTAAAATGATAAAATGCTATTGAGATTTGCATTTTGATTTGAATATTCGTACTCATATTTCTACGCCTTGTTGCTAATTTAATTCTGTTGAGCATATTTCCTGTCGTATTGTGTACTTCTCCATATTTTCTTTTAGTGGTAGGTTAGCGCGGATTTTGGGGCTCTATGGAGATTGATTTTAGCGAGGATTGTTTGGGAAAGATTTGTATTATTTTGATGTATAGAGCATTGAAGATTTGTATTTATTTTTCGAGTTAGATGTTGTATTTATTCGAGAGACTTGTTGTATTTGAAGAATTGAGATTAGTGGATTTATATTATTGTGGGTTTATTTAGATGCTCTATACCTTGTCACTTGTGGATTTGGATTTATTTTATCGCATTAGCGCTCCGTTCGCTCTCCCCGGGCGGGCGGGGTGTTACACGTGCAACATCTAACGATGGTATAAGAATATAAGACATACTTCTATAAATATTATGAGATATCTAATAAGTGTGAACACTTAGTATATATGGTTATCTGTGTATAATATACCTACCATACTTGCTATCACGGGAGGTCGGCGTTCGAGCAGGGCCATCTAATCTTTGTGTGCCTACGGGGGGGATTTAGATTGGTTCCTCGAGGACATAGGTTAGAGAAGGACTTATTGAGAAGTTAATAAGTCTGCTGATCATTGGAGCATAGGTATGTGCGTTACCCATGTGATGTGAACTATGTTCGCCTCCATTATGTGTGTTTGTTACTTGTCGAAACGATTCCTGAGAGATTCGGAATATGTGATCCTTATGTACATGATGTACCGGGATTGGATAGCAGAGTATGTGTGCACTGCAGCTTAGTCTAGAGGTGCCATTATTGTATATTATGATGAGATTGATATACTGAATTATTGAAATGAACTGTTTATATAAGTACAAGTGTGAATTAATGTAATATCTTTGTAGAGTTAAAAATGGGAAAACACTTAGTAATTATTGTAACTAATTTCGAGGAATGAAAGTAAAACTCTCAGTTATATTCAGATGTCAGGAATTAAACCATAATTAGTATAGTAAAAATTAGATTTTGAATTGTACTAGTTTGATAGTAGAATAACTAGAACGGGGACGGGTATGATAGGTGTGCACAATTAGTTGAGAGGTGAGGAACTCATGTGAGTGCACGCACTATCATGTATTTTATATTCACTATTTAATGATATTAAACACTTGTTGTATTTTAAACTGTTTCCACAATCGCGCTCTGACCCGTTTGTTTTCAAATCTATTTTCTTGTAAAAATCTTTTTAGGTGCCCAGCCACAAGGACACCAAGCGTAGGAGTTCCATTCCGGTGATGTGCTGTAGCTGCGGTGGAAGTTACAGGACCTCGATAGTTACGCCTCCACTTTCTCTCTTGATTCTACTTCAGATTTACTCATCTATAGGGCATGTCACCCCTTTGATTTAGAGACATCTTACTTACTCAATTTTATTTCAGATTTTGGGTTGTAATTTTTAATGATTCAGACTTTGCATTCAGTTTTATTCAGTATGTCGGATAAATTCCGGGGAGTGTTCCTCCAAATTTATTATTTCTTTATCATTATAATGTGACTATAATGTGGTTTTGATATTATTATTCCATAATTTAATATTTATTGCATGTTAATCGGATTTAATTAAAATTGACAACTCACTTTTTAAATATTAAGTGGCTAATAATTGTTAAAACATTTTTCGATAGTGATGCTATGAACTGAACCAACTTTACATTTTGTATTAATTTGAATAAAGGAGTAGTTACCCGGTATTTAATTAGTCAGGGTGTCACAGTTATGTTTATAGAGGCTTGGTAGTTGAGATTGGTTGATTGTGATATTCTACCGACTTACTACTTTTTGATATGGCTGTGTACGATGTTATATTGGGTATAGATTGGTTAGCTCGGTATCTCGTGCATATCGATTGTTGAGGGAAGATAATCATATTAGATATTCCTGAATGTGAGATTTTCTTAGTTGTGATGCCTAGACTTGAGAGTGGGTCTAACACTATTTTTATTACATAGATGTGACTTCACCTTAGAAGGTAACCATATCATTGGACTTGATATCTATTTTTTAGTAGTTTACGAACGTATTTGATAAGGTACAAAGGTTAACATCTTCTAGAAAGATAAACTTTTATATAGATTTCGCACTAGGCCCGTTGCGAGGGAAACATATCGGATGGCTTCATTATAGATGAAGGAGTTACGTGAGCAAATTTAGTAGTTATTAAGAAATGGGTTCATACAGAGTAGTACGCATTCATGGGGAGCCACAATGTTATTTGTGAAGAAGAAGGAGGACTGGATTGTAAGGAGTTAAATAAGGTCACCACATAGAACATGTATTCGTAGCTTCATATCGATGATCTATTTGACCAGTTAAGGGGTGCATTATTTTTCTCTAGGAATGATTTGATGTCTGGTTATCATCAATTATGTATTATAGAGGATGATGTCTTAAAGATGTATTTTTTACTGGACATGGATTATATGAGTTTCGGGTCATGTCTTTTGGGTTGACCAATGCACCAGTAATGCTCATGGAACTAATGAATGTAGTAATTCTACCATTTCTACATCAACTCATCATTGTGTTTATTGATGACATCTTGATATACTCACGATCAATGGAGGATCATACAGAGCATTTACAATTAGTTTTAGAGATAATTTGGGAACATAAGTTATACACAAAGTTCTCTAAGTATGGGTTTTAGAGGCGGGAGATTCATTTTTTAAGCCATGTTGTATTTCCATTTAGGATTTCGGTGGATCCTAGCATGGTATTTGTAGTGGTAGATTTGGGATAACCTACAATGTCTATAGAGGTTAGGAGTTTCTCGTGTTTGGAGGGGTACTACAAGTGGTTCATTTAGGGGTTCTTGAAGATTGTTGGACCACTGACTTTCCTCACTCGTAAGGGGGTACCGTTTTCTTGGAGTATAGACTAATAAAGAGCCTTTTATAATATCAAGGAGAAGATCACTATCGCGCCTATACTTGCTTTACCACAGACTAATGTGGAGTATTTAATATTACAGATGCATCCCTTCAGGGGTTAGGGGTGTGCTAATACATCAAGAGAGACCTATAGCTTATGTGTCCCAAAACATTAAGCCTCATAAGGGTGACTACCCAACTCATAATTGGAGGCACTATCTGCTGAGCGAGAGGTTCACTTTATATTCTGATCACAAAAGATTCAAATACTTATTTACTAAGAGGGAGATAAATATGGGACATAAGAGATGGCTCGAGTTTGTGAAGGACTACCATTTTTTGATCTAGTACCATCTGGGGAGGGCAAAAGTTGTAGTTGATGCGTTGACTTGGAGACCGACTTTTATACTAGAAGCATTGTGAGATGAGCATAAGGATGATGTAATACCATGTCCAAGGAATTCAGTTAAATTTTTATAAATTATAATGGAGTGGGGATTGATGATGATTATAATGAAATTGTGGATAAAAAATTTAAGGAAATAAAAGAATGGAAAATATTAAGGGTCGTTCGAACGAAATTCTAGAGTTGTTAGAAATGAGATGGATCTCGCGAGATGCAGGTCTTCAAATGACATGCCACTACTTTATAGTGGTAGGCCATGCGATCCATAGTTCAAACGAGATGGAAAAGTCATTCGAAAGACTTGTGCTTACCGTTCAAATGACGTAAATCGAGAATCTTTAATCAGATTGCCTTGTGGGCTGTCATGATTTCAACCTTTGATTTGGTGTGTTGTCAAGCCTAGATCAGTCCAGTGTGGGAAAAATGAAAATTTAGGCTTTGTAAGATTTTTATAAGGGTGTGTTTAGGTTTGTTTATAGGGAGAAATGGAACAATAAAGAGATAGAGAGAAGTGGGTGGTCTTCCACCTCCTCCCACCACAAACAACCATCCCTCCACCATTCCTCCACCTTTTCACCACCATTTTATGTAATATTCCTCCATTTTAAACCCAAAATACCCATTTCCACCATTGAATAAGATATATGAAATTTGGAGAAGTGTTGGAGGATTTGGAGATGAAGATGGATCTTTCACGGAGTATGAAGTGGGTTTTGAAGGGGTTCTTAGCTTGGAGCTTATTTTGGAGCATTTGGAGGATGCATTTAGTAACTCTTTGAGGCCACCATTCGAGGTGGGGGTTGCTCCTCCTACACCAATATTTCTACCACCATTGGAGTCATTAGAGGTGAGAAAACCTTACTTTTAGTATAAGACTCTATTTTGCATATTTGTAGCCTTGTAGTTAGACGATATGAGTAGGTTGCATTTGATTAAATAAAGTGATTAAGATGTAGAAAATAATAAACATTTGTATGGGATAAAAATGTTGGTAAAATGATATTTTGTTGAAAATAGAGAATGAATAAATATTTCAAGGTTTTGGAATATTAAAAGTTGGTATTTTATGAAATTAGTGTATTTTCTAGAAAGATTGATGTTAAACATTTTATGAAATAAAATGTTAAAAAATAATGATTTAATTTTGAAAAAAATTGGGAGATAATATATTTTTTTAAACTTCTTATAAAAATTAAGAATTATGAAAAATGGACATTTGTGAGTTTAAAGAAATTAAATGTCTCTTTATGTGTCTAAAATGTATTTTTACAAGTATGATGAATTTCTAGAATAAAATATGTGTTTAAACCATTTAATAGGATTTTAAGATTTAAAGTCCATCTTCTCATGCATGTAAACTTGTAGTATTTTGACACTAAGTGTATAAACAAGTTTAAAGGAGATTTTGTTGGGTTTAAAGATGAAATAAGAAAAATATAAATTCTTGTCTTTAGAGCGTGTAAAAAAGGGGTTAAAAATACGATAAGTACAGGTTGTAAGGCTACAAGTAAAATGAAGAAATGGTATTTTCTTATAAAGTAGTCTTAAGTGTAAATGGATTTATTGAATAAAGAAAGTAAAAAAAATGTGTGGTTTGGGAAATTGTTGATAAAGGTATTCAATAAGTGTTAACGGGTAAATATAGAAAAGTTAGTATGTATAACTTAGTAGTGTTGTACAAGATTAATGCTTATGAAATTGAAAGGAATAAAAAAGGTTAAGGTGTTTTCAATTATGAATAATATTAATCCAAAGTTAAAAAGGGTGTTAAGGTGTTAAAATACATAAGAAGTTAGTATGGGTAACTTAATATTGTTTGTAAGAAATTAACACTAATGGAAATGCAGTAAAAGGTGATTTGGGAAACCGAATGGGTAAAATGGCAATTTTACTTAAATTGGAAAATTTTTATGAAATAAAGTTGTTGGAATAGGTGTTACACAAAGTGGTCCTAAATGAGTGTCATTTTTGGAATAAAGTCAAGGTCAAAGTGTAAAGGACATGAACTGGTAAAATTTCAAAGTTCAACACAAGTTGGGGTGTAACCTCAAGTTTGGCTTCGGCCGGGTAAAAAGGAAAAATGGGGCAATATGGACATTTCTAAAATATTAAAATGCATTAAAAGGAAATCTTATGATATCGGGCTAAGCAAAAGTGGACCGGAGCCCTAGGGTGGAAAGCCCAAAACCACTGGCCAGAGCATATGAAACATGTCAAGAAATGGGTTGTGTGGTGAAATACATTAATACAACCTAACTTGAATGAATTAATAAGGGTTCCGATAAAGGTTAAAATGGAAAAGTAAATGTGTAATTGATTAATGTCCATAATTTAAGGAAAAATTAAAGTAAATAGGTAAATGGGTGATTAAGCAACCTAAGTGGTTAAACCCATGTTTAACACAAGAATGTTTTGTTAAGTATTTTCTAACACGGTGCTCGCGTGTGTTGAATGGGTGGGTTTCAACGAAAATATTTATATGTGTTGGATAAGATAAGAAAGGTTATTTAGGTAAAGAAGTGGTTTTGGTTATATCAAATGTAGTGGTTTCACGTGTTGAATATGGTGTGTTAAATAAATCTACAAATGCTAAAATGAGTAAAAAAGGAAAGTCTTTTATAACATTAAGGTAAATTAATCTGGATAAATAAGATTTTCACATGTAAAAACTATTTTATGCATTGAGTATAAGTATATGTATGTATATATATATGTATACGATGTGGTTGCATGTACATGTTTGCATAACGTGTTTCAGTCACCTTTCTATCGCTTGATTCTATACTAAATTTGTATATTTCTCACTGAGTATTGGCTCACACCCTCACTTTGTTACGACATGTTGGGAGCGTTTTCGTATTTTGAGAGCGTTATACAGGTAAGACTTTCTTTATTTTACATTAGTAGCTCTGTATGCTTGGACCTCAGGGTTCTTCCTATGGGTCCCTCACGTATTTTATTTTGAAACTGGAATCACATGCTAAACAAGTGAAATGTTAATTGAAATAAAACTAGACTAGCAACATTATATAGGTTGTTTTATTGCACTTCACACCTAATTCTCGGGTCGGACCGAATTGACTACGGATAACCCATAAATTTGGGTGGGTCATTACAGATGATTTGTCGAACATTGGGGATGTACTATAGAGTGAAACATGAGACATAGATTTATTCGATACATTTTTGGGAGTAGTGACATTTATGCGATCCATGGTGACGAGGGTCATACAAGCACATGATTCAGATGCCTTCTATCAAAAGAAGGTACAACAACTATTATTAGACGAATCTCCTTCCTTCTCTATCAGTTCAGATGGAGGATTGAGATTTCAGGGATGCTTGATAGTGCTAAAAAATCCTTAGTTGAGGAGGGAAGTTTTAACCGATGCACACAGTTCATGATTTATGGTACATTCGGGAGGGGAGAAATGTATCAGGAACATGCGTATAGCGTATTAGTAGAACGGGATGAAGAGGGATGTTGAAAATTTTGTGTCTAAGTATACTACCTATAAGATAGTAATGATGAATCACCAAAGATCGACATGGGATTTACAACCTTTGGAGATTTTTGTGTGGAAGTGGGAGATCGTATCCATGGACTTCATAGTGGGATTGTTGAGGTCCTAAAGAGGTCATGATTCGATTTGGTTCATCCTTGATAAATTGATAAAGGTAGTTCATTTCCTTCCAGTACAGACATATTTCATAGCCGAGCAGTATGCCAAACTATTTATACCATAGATTGTACGGCTTCATGGTGTGCCGCGTGACAATGTGTGTGATTGGGACAACATTTTTATATCTCTATTTTGGTGGTTTTTTTCGGATGCTAAGGGAGTACAATTGGATTGGAGCACGGAATTTCACCCTTAGTCGGACGGTTAAATTGAGCAACTAAACTAGAGTTTAAAGGTTATGCTTCGGGAATGTGCGTTTCATCTTAAAGGAGGGTGGGATCAACATCTAACTCTTGCGGAGTTTACTTACAACAATATTCGCCAAAAGACTATTTGTATGGAACCCAACGAGGCACTATATGTGAGGCCATGCCGTTCGTCGAGTTGTCTGTTAGAGCTGAGGAAAATGGGATGTTCGAACTAGATGTTATTTGGGACACCTTAGAGAAGGTGGCCCTCATTTAATCATGGATGAAGTCGATGCAGGATAGGCAGAAAAGTTACAATGATAAGAGAAAATGAAAGATGAAATTTCAGATGGGAGATCAGGTTCTTCTATGGGTCTCGCCAACAAAAGGGTTGTCATAGTTGGTTATAAATGGAAGTTAGCTCCTCTTTACATTGGAACCTTTATGATATTGGATAGGGTAGGTCTGATGGCATATCGATTAGGGTTACCCTACCATCTTTAGCGAGTACATGATGTCTTCCATGTAATAATACTGAGGATATTTTTTAGAGACGAGAACACCTACCAGCATATCGAACTGATTAGATTAAGCTAAAACCCGATGCGAGTTATGAGGAGACCATAATACATACTAAACTGGAGAGAAAAGACCTTGTGATCAAAGGTCATACCATTAATCAGAGTCAAGTGGGACACCATAGTGAGGCTGAGTCTACCTGGAGGAGAGAAGACAACATGCAGGCAAAATAACTAGAGTTATTTTAGTTAGGTATGAATTCGAATTTTGAGGACAAAATGTAACACCCTGCCCGCCCAGGGAGAGCGAACGGAGCGCTAATGTGATAAAATAAATCCAAATCCACAAGTGACAGGGTATAGAGCATCTAAATAAACCCACAATAATATAAATCCACCAATCTCAATCTCTTCAATTACAACAAGTCTCTCGAATTAAAATACAACATCTAACTCGAAATAAAATACAAATCTCCAAAGCTCTATACATCAAAATAATACAATCTTCTCAACTTGTATTAAAAAATTCTTCCCAAAATATCCAAGATAAAATCAATCTCCAATAATCCATAGCGCCCAAATCCACGCTAACCTTCCACTAAAAGAAAATATGGGGAAGTACACAATACGACAAGAAAGATGCTCAACAAATATATATTAGCGATGAATAAAACGTAACAACACGAGTATGAATATTAAAATAAAAATGCAAATATCAAAGCATTTATCAATATAATTTCTCAACAACACTTTAACCGGGTCACCAGGCCTCACCACATCCGTATATGCTTTATCAAGCCATAGCCCGGGAAACAGGAATTTTGGCGGGTGCCCAACATCCGTGCCATATTAAAATCTCATGACAACGTGCTCAACAACAATATAATGATACCACATGAATCAAAATAATTTCAACAATTATTTTCGAGATTTCAATGAATTTAGCAATTCAAATATGAGTTTAATTAAACAAGAATTCAAAGAGAATGACACTCGCGAGATTTAAGGAGCATATTGTGTAAAACCCCATACCTCAAACCATGATGAGAAACCAATGATCACATCCTCAAGATCAACACAAAAGATCTACAAAAGCTTCTCCAAGAACCTCCAATAAAATAGCCCCAAGAACACCTCTAATCTAAGGTTGAAACTCACAAATCTCAAAGGACAAAGTATAATTAAAAAGGAGAGGGATATAAAATATATTTGGTGCCAAAAGTTGTGCCCAAAAGTATGTTAAAAGGCTTGCCCATGACTTCCTTTTATAATGCAAAGAAATGAAGAGTTGGAAGTCAAAACAACTCCAAGAGTTAAAACCATTTAAAAATCATTTTAAAATCCGTTTTAACTCCGATTTCGAAACCGCTTGAAATTCTCGCCTTAAAAAATAATAATAAGCATATTTGAGCAATAAAAATAATTTTATCAAAAACTTTATTTGCCTCCATTTTTGTAGAAATGAATTAAAATAGCCCAAAATTACGCGGGTTGTTACACAAAATTCTTTTTTTAGGGGGGAAGAATGTAATAACTCATAATTTAAGAGCACTAAATTAAATAATAAATTAATTAAAATGATTTGTCTCTCTGCAGTGACTCACAACGTCCCTAATTATATCTCATGTTTTATATGTGCTATGCGTGTATATTATATGAAATTAAATTGGACATAAAACACAATAATGAAATAATAATTATTTCAAAAACAATTTAATTAATAATTAATTTAATTAGTAATATTAGTCTCGAACCGATTAGATTATTAAGAGATCGATCAAGTATGTTGGTGTAGGCCCCTTATTTTTCAAATCAGACTTTACTTTAAGGATGATGAAACACTTTATTTTTTTGAAAACCCTTTTTCAAATTTTATATGCACCAAAATGTGAAGCAATTTTAACTTAACCAAATTCTATCTTGATTTATCCTAAACATGCATCTAGTGATTAAAGTAAGTAAATTAAGGAAAAGAATGCTCACAATGCCGGATGCACGAGGAAACCACAAAGAGAAAAAACCTAGGACAACCCAAGCCAGACAATCACTATGAATGTGGATTTATAAGGAACAGGCACAAATCTTACTCAACGACTCGATCCCCATGAGACTTGACGTGTTTCTGATCTTTAACCACTCCTCTCACATTGCCCACGCGAAAAGTACTTCTTTCACGATCCTTGTACACAACACAGGCGTCCACGTATGCCTCAGTGTCCACCGATATGGCTTGTAATGCCTATGATGTTGAACACGGCTCTTTCGCTTTCCACTTCAAAACCCAACAAAGTTATGAGTAGAACAAACTCTTCTCGGTGCACACAACTGTCACTATAGCATATAGTAATGATAACTCGGATCTTTGAAACTCTAAGGATGTATTTGGCTTTAGAAAACCTTATAAAACATGTGCAAACAACGTTTTGGTTGTATACTATTTTTTCAGATTGCACACTTTTGAAATTCTGAGGGAAACACGCCTTTTTATAATTTTCTTGAGGCGGCTTCTCGTTCAAGTGACTTTGACATGTCGCTCGAACGAGATAGACATATCGTTCGAACGACAATGCCATCTCTCTCGAACGATTGTTCAGGTTGTTTGAGCGACGCAACTAATTAGAGTTCCAATAAAACACTACTTTAATCCGTCCTTATAAAAATAATACGAAGTGTAAACCATTTCAAACACTTTTAAAAATATTTTGAAATTATTTCTTTAATAAAATAACACCCTTAAACATTTTAAAATAAATTCTGAGTCCCATTAAAATTACGCATTCATACTTGGGTGATCTCAAAATGAAATAAAACTTGAAGACGAAATATGTACCATAAACCGGTATGATAAATTCCTTGAATCTTGGGTGAAACATCTTCAATAAAATTCAATAGTAATAGTCTATGTGGGATCGTGACAATAAAAATCTACCTATGACTCAAACGTGTTTTGTTCCGATAATAAGTCAAATAATCATACTACGGACTTAATTGGAAATTTTGTCCTTACCAATCTCCCCCTTTGACTATTCCGAGACAAAACCAACAGTGAAATGCCTAAGCCGAGACGTCAAGCCATATAATCCCTAAGTCCCATCCCATAAAGCCCATAGATTAAAAATTACAGGACAAGACTAGTAAGTGATGGTCTGACAAGCATGAATTGTCTGAATGTGATGTAGACTTGAACACTCGAATCTCTTAAGAATACCTACACACGTGAAATAGGCAAATACCCAGTGAAGTATGGAGGAACAAATGATATAAACCAATATGTAAAATCAAATGCAAATCATATGTTATGTGTGAAAAACATGATATCAATGTGTAAACAACATTTGAATCAGGATTCCAATTTGTACCGATGCAAAACCAATATGATACCAATGTGTGTAAACTAATTAATATAATCATGAAAGAATATGATCACAAATATGATACCAAAAATATTGCAACAAATGTATCTGCTCATCAAACAAAACAAACTCTCCACCTACATCACATACATCTCTCCTCCTTTTGGTCTCTAATAGACAACCTGGTGAAAAGATAAACATATTTAGCATAAGATAATCAATGAAGTATATCTAGATATCAATGAAAAAACTAGCTAATAATGCCCAAGAATATCAAATCCGTATCCAGCTAACAGTAATCACACAACAAGAACCAGCAATCTAAGCAGGTGTGAATAAACGAACAAAATGAAGTAAAATATGATCAATGATAATCTGCATACAACAAACCGTCCAAAAGCAACCCAGTAGTACAAAAAATATGTAACCATATGAACCAGGGTACTGAAACAGAAGGAAAAAAATTCTATAGGGTCATTCGAATGAGATAGCCTTGTCGTTCGAATGACAAAGGCTTCTCGTGATATGGCTTCGCGCGACATCTATTTCTCGCTCAAACGAGAAAATCAAATTCTCACATCCAGTTCTAAAAATTAAGCAGTTTCACCCAGCAAAAAAAATTCTTGAAAAAACTAAATCGAAGTGGCAGAAAACTACAAAACAGCAGAAAAATAGTAGTGAAAACAACAAAAACAATATGAGTTGCCTGCTAACATAGTACCAATGTGCTCAAACATGAACATGGAATGTATCGGCGTGAACTACAACAAATGAATCACAATTTCAACACATCGAAATGATTAAGAAAGTATAATTGATAACAATAAATCATCAAACTTTATCTTAGCCATATATAAAATTAAAGGTTTGAGAGGAACGAACTAAACAAACATCATGCACACAAATCCGAAATTTGGACAATTCTACAAACAATAGCGTTATGATACGATTTTTCAACGTTAGGATTTGTGGTGCAAACCCGTTTAAATTATCCATCCAAACTCCCTCAAATATATATCATATTTTTTCTTTTGGAATGAACGTAAACTAATTTGGCCCATTTTGGCATATGATTCTTTTTATTGCCTTTAATTTTTTGGGCTATTTTAAATGGTGGCTTTCACGACAAGTCAATTTTACACTCTCGCATCCCTTTCCCGTGAACAATCAACATTTTTTTGCAATTATAATCCTCACTGTAAACGGTTCATACATGCATACCTCCTCCTTAAGTCTACTTACACATAGATGACAAAATTGAGATAAGAACGTCTCACCAAACTCAAATATGCAAGAGTAGTCAAGCATTCATATGAACTTGTGCACGTCTGCAATTATGACATATAAACAAAGTCGGAAAAAAATGCATATCAACTTAGAAACAACCCCATAAATCGATGGTTAAGATTATTCTAAGCATCAATAATTATGACCAAATGTCCTAGCCACATGGATAACGAATGGAAGGGGGTCCAAGCACACCAAATTACCACATCAAACATGAAAACTCACGACAAAAAAATAAAATGAAAATATTTTTGTGTTTTTTAACATATTTTGACTTAAATAAAATGAAAATCTTTTTGTATTTTTCTCAAGAAAATGTAAAACCAAAAGTCTTTTTGTATTTTTTGAAAAGTTTTATAAAAAATAATTGTTTTTTTGTATTTTTCAAATAAGACTCAATAAATGAAAAAATATAATACAAAATGATAGACATGTGATAACACTAGCAAGATATAAATCATGATGCAAATACTAGCGTATGACACACATGGGAACACAATCATCCATTAGATCTAGCATGGGGAGAGACAAGTGCAACCAAACGAGAACCCTGAAGTCTTAGTACTAAAGCCTCTAAGTTCGATTTCCTAACCCAAGTAGGTGTGACACAACGCATGGGGTTTTTGGGAATCGACGCGACTTTATTCCTAAACTTACCGAAGCATTTCTAAGGTCATATAAAAAAAATCTAAGGTGACCTTTCCTACCGTAATGGGAACAAGTGTAAACACGGCTAAAATGACTAACAAAGTGTCGACCTGTGGGTTCTCTCACATGATTGGTATTGGCTTTGGGAATGGGAACACCGTGATCATCGAGCCTATACCAAACCTATCTCTCTTAACTTGGACGGTGCCTAACATCCTATTCAACTTTTCCAACATATATTGCAAGTCAAACTTAATCTTACTCGAGTCTTTCAACTTCTCCTCCAACTCATAAATCCTAGACTCAAACACATACCTATACTCCTCAAACTATAGAACCTCCTCTTTCAATGCCTCCATCAAATCACGAAGGCTATCTCTCTCTTTATCAATGTACTCTAGCTTCTTCTTAAGATTCTTCTCCCGTGCCCTAAGATCCTCAATCAAAACATCAATATTTTCTATGGTACGCTCATTCAACCTAGCTTGCAATTTTGAGTTTTCCTCTTTCACTTTCACCACCTCGGCATAAAACTAAGTAAATGAAACTTGCAAGTCTTTCACATCAATCTCCCTCTCACTCTCTTAACCCTTACATACTTATGATTTGATCTCAATAGCCTCAGAAGTGTCATGCACGTGAGTATCTTTATGGGAAGATTTATCTTCATCTCTAACATGACATGCTATAAACGCAACAAAGTTATGCTTGATGGGGGGAACTCTTTCCTCTTTTGGATCACTATCACTTAAGGTGAAATTATATGTAATCGAATTCTTTCCCTCTTTCTTAAGTCTAGTGGGACACTCAGCAACCCTGTGACCATACTCCTCACACCCAAAACACCTATCCGACTCAACCCTATTAAATTTCTCACTCTTATCTTTAGGGGTGGAGTCTACCTTGTCATTCTTGAATTTCTCAAATTTTTTGGCATATTTCGATTTCTTTTGAAATTTAAGAAACTTTTTGAACTTCATTGCCACCAAGGCGACAACCTCGAAATCAAAATCGTAATCGTCATCCGAAATTTTACTCTCCTCCTTTTGGGCTTTCAAAGAAATGGCCTTTTCTTTCTTTGGCTCTTGCTTGGAGGTAAACATATCGAGTTTATAGGTTTGAAGGTTACCTACAATCTTTTCTAGTTTCGTCGACTCTAGCATACCAAGTGAGTTTAAAAAAGTGACTTTTGCATCAAACCTTTTAGGAAACGACCTTAAGATTTTCTTTACGACTCGGGTATCAGGTATATTCTCTCCTAGGTTAAACGACTAATTGACAATAATGGACAACCTAGTGTAGAACTCATCAAACATCTCACTATCTAACATCTTAATTGTCTTAAAATATGTAGTGAGGTTTTGTAACTTAGATGCCCTAACCATTCTCGTGTCCTCCTGAGTCAGTGCAAGTGTTTCCCAAGACTTTTTTAATGTTTCACAAATCATGATTCTATTTTACTCTTCAGGTGTGACATATGAGGAAATAACATGCAGACCCTTAGAGTTGTATAATGCGAGCCTATGTTCAGTCTCGGTCCATGACTCAACGTGTTCCAAACTAGTGGCATCACCCTCTCGTGTAACTGGTGGTGTCCAATGCTTTTTAACTGCTAACCAAACACGTTTATCTATGGATTTTAAGACACTTCTCATTCGCATCTTCGAATAAGCATTGTTATTACCATTAAAAAGAAAGAGTACGAAAACTTTCATAATTTCCAAAAACTCATCCTTAACAGCAAAAAGGGATCAACACAATAAAAATATGTTTCTAGCTCTAATACCAATTTGTAGGCCCCTTATTTTTCAAATCAGACTTTGCTTTAAGGATGATGAAACACTTTCTCTTTTTGAAAACCCTTTTTCAAATTTTATATGCACCAAAATGTGAACGAATTTTAACTAAACCAAATTTTATCTTAATTAATTCTAAACATGCATCTAGTGATTCTAGCAAGTAAAGTAAGGAAAATAATAATCACAACGCCGGGTGTACCAGGAAACCACAAAGGGAAAAAACCTCAGACAACCCAAGTCAGACAATAACTATGATTGTGGATTTACAAGGAATAGACATAAGTCTTACTCAACAACTCCATCTCCACGAGACTTTACGCTCTTCTAATCTCCAACCACTCCTCTCACAGTGCCCACGTAAAAATTCCTTCTTCCACGATGCTCGCCCACAACACATACGTCCACGTATGTCTCGATGTCCACCAATATGGTTTATAACATCTACGATGTTAAAAACAACTCTACTGCTTCTCCACCGCAAAACCCAGCAAAGTTCTAAGTTGAAACGACTCTTCTTGGTGCAAACAAAGATCACTATAGCATATAATAATGATAACTCGGATCTCATAAACTCTAAGGATGTCTTTGGATTTATAAAACCTTAGAAAATATATGCAAACAACGTTCTGGTTGTATACTATTTTTGCAGAATGCACAACTCTGAAATTCTGATGGAAACAAACCTTTTATAATTTTCTTAAGGCGGAGGCTCTTTCAAGTGACTTTGACCTGTCGCTCGAACGAGATGGACATGTCGTTCGAACGACAATGTCATTACGCTCGAATGACTGGTCAGGTCGTTTGAGTGACACAACGAATTAGATTTCCAATAAAGCATTACTCTAATCCGTCCTTATCAGAATAAAATGAAGTGTAAACCATTTCAAATACTTTGAAAAATATTTTAAAATTATTTCTTTAATAAAATAACATCCTTAAACTTTTTAAAATAAATTACGAGTCCCATTAAAATTACGCACTCATACCTGAGTGATCTCGGAATGCAATAAAACTTGAATACTAAATATGCACCATAAATCGGCATGATAAATTCCTTCAAGCTTTGTTGCAACATATTCAATAAACTTCAATAGTCATAGTTTGTGTGGGATCATTGCAATAAAAATTTACCTATGACTCAAACGTGTTTTGATCCGGGAATAAGTCAAATAAACATACATTGGACTCACTTGGAAATATTTTCCTTACAGCTGGATTGATATTGGGACATACAGAATGTTTGATAATGACTTAAAATAATGTGTCTAAATCCCTATGGGTTAGTATGTAACATAGGTTGGGTTCTGGGCTAATGAGATGTAGTTTTGGATTTAACATGTTAAGACCCCCATGGGGTCCAACCCTAATTTTGTTCTTAACATAATAATAAGAGGATTAAGGTTAGTCTAAATAACTCTAAAACACTTGAGAAGAAACCCTCGGTCTAGAGAGAGAAATCACTTGGAGAAGAAGAAGAAATAGGAGAAATTGGACTTAGAGAATAAGAGAATAAGGAGCAATTGGATTGGGACTTCATCTCTCCTATCAGGGAAAGTTTACTTAGTACATTAATATGATTGTTTTAGTGTTAGATTATATTTATTCACTGGATTCTAAATCTAAATATAGAAATACTTGATTTAGATAGTTAAACAACAAACCTTGGATTTAATTTAATTAGTAAAATTAGGTTTATATTAATAGGTTTAATTTTTTACAATTTATCATAAATTTGGATTATATTTAACAAATTGATCTTAGAATTGTGTAACACTTAATGAATTTAGAAAAAGTACCTTAGTTATTTCATGATAAGATTAAGAAATTGAACTTTATGGATTAAATTCCCTTCCAGGGTTCAATTATTTAGAACTGAAATATATCTCAAAATCTTTATATAAATCTTTTGAACTTTTAAGGACAACATAAAGTTTAGTTTTATGAATTTTGGATGTCAATTTAAGGTATAAGTGTAAGGAAAAAGTTTCGAATAGAGTCAATTTATATGTTTTGACTTATTCCATGTTTAGACAAAACTATTTGAGACATAGATTAGGACTTAAGTGTGTTGACCTTTCAAGCCTATTCCATAGTTTTTGAAGACACACCGACGAAGTTAGAAGATCTACATAATCATTCCATGTTTCGTTCGTATTTTCGTCTTCTTGTATCATGGATCTCTCAAGTATTACTGTGTATTTATTTTAAGACTTGGATATTTATAAGTTTGGAGTCAAAATTTTATAAAATTGGTTTTTTAAAATGTTTAAAATGATTTTATCTATTTTTAATATTTTTATAAGAAAAATATTTTTGTGCAAGGTTGTTAGAATTACTTGGTCGTCAGAATAGGGTTCCAATGAAAAAAAATAAAAAGAGAATTTTAGCCTTAACTGGAATCTCATTAAAAGTGTCAAATAGAAGCCGATTCAAACGAAATTTACCTAGTTGGAACGAGCCGATGTATTTTTTTAATATTTCAAGATTTTTTCAAAGTGTTTCATCCTTATCTCGATTTTGGAAAACATAAGAGTGCGAAGAAATAATTTTCTTTGAGACAAAACTCATATTTTGAGTTCCCAAGCTCTATAAAAAATGTCTCCAAAACCCTTATTTTCACCCAAGTTATTTATGATCTAAGTGTTCATCTTAATATTCTTTGAAGATACTATTTTATTTTCCAAAAGTTTATTTTCTACATCTAGTTGAGAATCATTTCGTACGACGGAATTCGTACTTGGTGTTGTTTACACAAGGTGGACTTCGTGGTGTGGTGTTGCGGTGAAAAAGCGGTCGATTTTATGTTTCAATATATTGACGGTTACTGAGATGTTTAGTGGATACAGAGGTATGTGTATACTCGCACGTTATGGCTGTAAGCGAAGGGAATCTTTCATGACACTAGACGGAGGTTGATAAACGAAGAGCGTTAAGGCTTGCGAAGGTGCCGAGTCTGTGTTCTAAGTCTTCTATTATGTCCCATGTAATTCCATAATTAATGGACTTTTCTTGGCTAGTCCATCTGATTTTTTTCCCATTTAAGTTTTCCTCGTACATAGGGCATTGTGGTTTGATTTACTTATTTTATCCCGCACACACCTAGATTCATGTTTAGATTACGAAAAAATTAGTTAATCCATTTTGACATAACTTTCATCTAAAATTGTTGAAAAATTTTGGTTTGGGTTAAACATGTTTAATTGAACTTAAAAATTGTAAAAAATTCAAAGTAGTTGGTTTTCTTATTTTGTATTCTTTTCCATATTAGAACCGTACAACCTTATGGAATTTTGAAATTGTTATTAGAGAAGGAACACTAACTTATTATATCAGATCCGTGTTTAGACATGGATTTTATTAGTTCTTATATGGAGGGTTGATTATTTTCTACACCACCTTTATTTGATGGGTTTAACCATGCGTACTGGAAATCGCATATGAAATCACCACTTACGTCGATAAATGAGCAGGTATGGAAAGTGGTAGTTAAGGGTTGGTCCCTAGCCACATCCTTAGTTGGTGATTATAGAATTCCTAAACCCATTAAAACCTGGAGTGAGGATGAGCATAAATTGTCCAATAATAATTCACATGGTCTAAATGCTTTTTTTTTTGTGTTGTCACACCAAAGGAGTTCCGTTGTATTACAACATGTGAAATGTCTAAAAAGGCTTGATATATACTCGAACTCACTCATGAGGGTACTAGTGCTGTTAAGGCATCCAAACTCCACCACTAATTTTGAAACCATTAGAATAGAGGAGAGTAAATCCTTTGATGAGTTCTATGCTAGACTGCTAGATATTGTGAAGTCATCATTTAACTTGAGAGAGAGAATAACTGATAGTCGTGTATTCAGGAAAATTTAAGATCCTTACCTAAAATATATAATTCAACAGTGACAATTTTTAATTCCTTGGGTATTTTAGAACTTACAAAATTTAAAGATATTTAGGTGATTTTCAAACTAATGAGCTTAGCACATTTTCCAATAAAATATGAAGAAAGATAAGAGCATTTATTTGAAATGCTAGAAAGAGGAGACACTTGTTTCGAATAATGAGCCTGACATCGATTCTAATGATATGTCCATGTTTGCAAAGAAGTTCAAGAAATTTCTCAAGTTTTAAAAACAATCAAGACATGAAGATAATTTTGAGAAAAACAACATTAACAAGACAATAAAATTCCCTAAAAATCACTTTGATAGTTTAAATAGGGATGATTTGGATATATGCTTTGGGTGTGAGGGTTATAGCCATAGGGTAGGTGAATGTCCCACTAAATTAAGGAAGGAAGGCAAGAAACCAAAGGTGTATAATTCTATCCTTAGTGATAGTGATCCAGAAGAGGAATTTGATTTTCCCATTGAGTGAAATTACACTTCGTTCATGGTTAGTCATGTAAGCCATGATGAAGATAATTTTGAGCATAACACTTTCGAATTCATTATTTGTAACTCCCAAGTTAGTGATGCTGGAGAGAGTGGGGAAGAAGAATAAAATGAGGAAAATGAACTTCAAGTTGCCTTCCGTGAGTTGTATGAGGAAACAAAAATTTTTAAAAATGCCGTAGGTTGAAACAACATGCCATAAGAAATAATGAGAGTATTTTGTTTGAAGATTTTAGGTCACATGAGAAGACTCTTAGGGAAAAACTCTAATTTTTTGTGGGGGAGTGAGATAACATTTGGGTATTAATGGACATTTTAAGAAGTATTCCCTTATTTGTTATGATTCTCATAATTTGCTTGAGTTTAGGATTATAGAGTTCGAAGAGAGATTCAGAGACGTGAGGAATGTCAAAGTTGATTTGGACTCTAGGTACAAAAAAATAGATAAACTATTATTCACCGTCCGAATCAAAGATTACAATTGTGGTATTGCATTCGATATTCTTAATACTTCTGCTATTAAATCCAAAATCATGTTTTTAAGAGATTCAACCATTTCTAGTAATGTTAGAAAAGGTCAACTCAATTGTAATATTCCTCGTGTCTACACATGCACACGTTATGGTAGGAAATGTCACCTTAGGTATTTTTTCTTTGATCATCGAGGTTCCCAAAACCCAAGAGCATTATATCACATCTATGTGGTTTAGCAAATTAAATTTGGAGGCTTTACATGTTAGACTTACCGATTCTCGAATACTTGCACATGATTCTTCCCATGTTCCAATCAAGTTAATTTGTTTGTAATTTCCTTAATTTTGAAAAAAATATTTGAGTCATAGTTTAGGCATTACATTGTCGATCTCATAAGCCTATGACATGTTTGATGAAGATGTAGCAACAAAACTTTATAGTTGGATACGCAATGTGTAGTGTTTTCGTGCCAAGTTTGTCTTCATATTTATCGAGGATCTCACATGTATAGATGCATTTAAAATATGATCATTGCAAATATTTTTGGGTATTTATTTTAAAAAAAAATAGTCTGGGACTATTTTTAATATATTTTTACAGAAAAATGTTTTTTTTTTGTTTTAAAGTTCGTTGGAACTAAGTTTAAACTTCGCTAGAACGAAATGCAGATTTCATTCGAACGAGTTTAAGTCCCCCTTAGAATGGGATTTGGCAACTATTGGAATGAACATCTAGCAAACATCAAATGAACACTCTCTATCAAACAAAAGGGTACTCATTGGAAGCCCGTTGGAAGTTCGTTAGAATGTGAAAGACAATTCATTCGAACAAACTTGAGATTCATTAGAACGAAATATGCTTTTCATTTAAACAAACTATGTGTTTTCGTTTCAACAGGTTGGTCGCCTAAAAAATTGTGCTTTACTATTTATAAGCTTGTTGGGCTCAAATTTTTCAAGAACTTTTGGTAAATATCAATTTCTGACCCGTTTAATAAAGCTACAAAACCCTAGTTTCACCCATTGAGTTTAAAAATCCAAGTTTCAATATGCTTCGAGATCTTTGTGTTATGTAGCAAAGTTTTTTTAACTTCATCTTGAGAGAAGTATTTTTGTGCAGTGGAATCCGTACTAGTTTCTGTGTTGTGGTGAAGAAATGGTATTTTGTGTTTCGATTCCTTGGACGATTATTAAGCCTCGTCGGTGTATACCAAGATGCATGTGGATTCGTGTATTGAGATAGCTTTCTTGGGCGGACTCCTGCATTGCAGTGTAGAGGAGAGTTTGAAGATATAAAGAGTCAAGGCTTGCGAGGGACATGGGTCATTGAGTAAGTCTACTATCTAGTCTTCATAAAACGTTATCATATTGATATGTTTGGATGAGTCATCCGAGGTTTTCCCCGTTGTGGATTTTTCTCATACATTGGCACGTTGTATGATTATTTTACTTATTTAATCTTCTTATCACCTAGATACATGTTTTAGGTTAAAAAGATAAAATTGGGTAAATCAATTTTTCATGACAACAAAGGTTTAAAATTAGTGCACAAGTTTTTGTTAAGTTTAATCTCTTTAAAGTTTTATTCTTTAAAATTGAAATTTTTTAAAATAGACTTTTTATTTATGACCATCTTTGCCTAAGCACTCTATTATTGTGTGCGTTGAAATTTAAAATTTCAAATTGGTATCTTTTTTCATCGATATTGATATTACTTGATTATTACTTGGATTATTTGTGCTTATCTTGACATGTGTTTTGTCGCACTTTACACCGTTACATAATTTTATTTCTTCCTCCTTATTACTCTTGGTATCATATGTTCACACATTTAGGGGGACAATTTATTTAATAGGGAGAAATACTTTATGAACTTTTATTTGTGCTTATCTTGACATCTGGACCAGCACTACTGTTTGGATTCAAATCGAGGACTGCTTGCCAAACTTCCTGTTCATTTGGATCAATATCCAATCTACAAGATTGATTAGAGGAAATATAGGTAGTAATATAATTAAGAATACCATTATCCATTTGAATGCTATCCGCTTTAAAAATATTTTGGAAATATTCAATAAATTCTCCCTTAATAGCTCCAAAATCATATGTCCAATTGGCCTCTCTGTTTTTAATTCTATGAATAATAAGTCTAGAATACTTGGCTTTTACCGAGGAATGGAAAAGTAGAGTGTTGGATTCACCTTCAAATAACCACCGTTGCCTCATCTTTTGAGCCCAGAAGTCCTCTTCCATTTTTAAAGCCCTAATCATATTTGCCTTTGATTTTGATAGGTCTTCTCTATTAGCATCAGAGGGATCTTCTTCATAAGCTGCTTCTTTAAGGCTCACTTCTTCTTCATTCTTTTTTGCCTCTACAAATATGTCTCCATTGCATTCTTTACTCCAAACAATAAGATTTTTTTTGAGTCTTTGAAGTTTGGAGGAAGAAACTTTGAAAGGGTTGCCAGTAGCTGCAAGAGACCAAGATCTGCCAATAACTTTTCTAATCTCAGGTTTATTGCACCAAAAGTTTTGGAATTTGAAAGGTTTAGGGGCTGAGTCTAACTGAGTATTAATGGAAAAGAGTAGAGGGGAGTGATCTGAGCATGACTTATTCAGATGTTTAAGGGAGAAATTAGGAAAGGTTGACATCTAAGAGGGAGATGCTAAGCCTCTATCAAGTTTACACCAAATTTTTCCTCTAGATCTAAAGTTGTGCCAAGTAAATTTTGGACCTGATAAATAACCTCCATAAGTCCCGCATTAGCAATAAAAAAATTGAAGTCCTCCATAGCAGCAGTATTATAAGGATTCCCACCTTTTTTCTCTGAGGTTTTAGAGACCACATTGAAATCTCCCATAGTGAGCCAAGGGCTATCATTAGAGAGATGTTTATAGGTCATAAGAGAGTTCCATAGATTAATCCTCTCTGATCTAGAACACTTAGCATATACAACTGAAATGAACACAGATTTTGGCAGCTGGTTATGAGAGATTTTAATAAGGATTGATTGATTATCCACAAACACCTGCTCACAAATGATTCAAAATCTCCAGAAAAACCAAATTTTGTTGTTTGAGTTTGAAAGGGCCCCATCAAAATTGAGAATTCGCCTGAGATCTTCAGTGCTATGAGTTTTAGCCTTTGGTTCCAAAATGGAAAAAAAAGGAAGGTTATGAAGTCTACACAGGTTTTTCAATCCCATTGTAGATGGATTATTAGAAATTCTTCTTATGTTCCATACCACAAAGTTTATCATTGGGAAACTGAGGGAAAGGAATTTTTTAATACCTTAATAGCAGAACTTGTAAGTCTTTTAAACATGGTATCAATAGGTTTAATGAGGGTTTTCTTAGGAACATTAGTGGCTTGTACTGGCTCAGGATAGGACTCTGACAAATCTGATATTTTCTTTGGTTGTTCTTTCACCTTCATCCTTTTGGTTAAGTATTTGGAAAATTTGATGAGATCTTCAATCAATGGAATTCCTCCCGCTCTAGAGTAAAAATCCATATCAGATTTTGATAAATTGGCAAAGAGATCTTATTTAGATTTAGCAGGTTTGTCTGTTCCTTTTGGGGACAACATTAAATTGTCCACAGTCTTGGTTTCTTGATCATCTACTTCTTCATCTTGAATTTTATAAATAAATGACTGTATCTTCTTTGATAGCTTTGGGCATAAAGGTGGGAGATGGTTTGTGACTATTGGCTTGGCAGATGTTGGCAGGGCTTGAATGATAGGAGCAGTTACAGACTGTTTCAGAGGAATGGGAGGTGTAGTACTTGAGGCATGGTTCTTAGGAGGGGGAATTGGTTATATTTTAAGGAGATATGCGAGAATGATGGTAAGGTTTAGAGAGAACTTGGTCAGTTATTAATATATGGTCTGTAAGGAAATGGGAATATTTATTGTTAATGGTAAGAGGGGATGAGGTTGATGTTTGACCTTGATCAACATTTAAAGGGAATGAGGGGGTTTCAATAGGGATAATGGAAGAGTGCCAAATCTTTGGGTTAAGATCTTGGGAAGGTGTCAAAGTGGCATCTTGTTTTGGTTTGTATTGAGTGCTGATAGGTAAGGTAGTTTTGGTAGGTTTAGAGTTTAGGTTCGGGGGAAGTTTAGGGACTAAATTGGATAGGATACATTGAGAACAGTCATGACCCACCTTGAAACAGTTGGTTCAATAGAGACAAACATGTTCATATTCTATGTGTTGCCAAAAACCATCATTACCATAACCAATCCATACCCTTTCAAGTCGATCAGTCAATAAATCTATTTCAACACAGACCCTCACAGTGCTTGGTCTATTTAAGGTTGTTGTAGATCCATCAATTTGTAAGGGCTTACATGCTACCTGGGCTATCGAATAGAGAGCTGCCTTGGAGAAGAAATGAATAGGTAGAGATGGAAGATTAATCCATCCTGGAACAAGAGAACTCTCCTTATCTGGTCTGGACTCCATAGTCCGTTTGAAAGTTCGCATAGGATATTTACCAACATGCTAGATATTTCTCATCCAAAGTCTAGCAAAATCGTCTTCATTAAACAATCTAATGAGAATATGTTTTTGATCAATCAAGCCCACATTAAAAGATGCTTTGAGATTCATGGTGGCTAAAATTTTTCTAATAACCTCTATGGTTGGTCTGCCATGAGAAAACTTCCGAACTATGGTATGTTTAAATGGTTGAGATAATTTTTTGATGTCTTCTTGGGAGAATTTGACTGCTGGTTCTCCTTTGAAGGACGAAACTTGGATCAAATCTATTGCTGTGTCAGTTGTTGTTCCCTTTATGCTAGATACAAATGACTTGTTCTAGGGATTGGGAGGATCTGGGGGTTTGTTAACTTCAGTTGAGATATGCATGGTGGCTGTCATGCAACCCTAATTAGGGTTTGCACGAGAGAGAGAGAGAGAGTCGATCTCCGGGAATAAGAAGTGTATGCATGAAAACTTCTCAATCTGATGAACCATAGTGTCTCTGTCTTAATTACGGCCTGTGACATTATTACTACAAAAAAAGTAAAATTCTCCTCGATGTACCTGAACCAAAGTTCAGCGATTGGCGAAGGGACATCGCCACTTTTTCCTGTTGCTGAGCTTCAACCCTTTTGTCTTTGTTTCCTTGGCTAATTTGAAATTCTCTCGAAACACCTTCTGACTTTCTCAAATACCCGTTTTAACTCTTGGGAAGTGGAATTATCCCTTGTAAACTTCTCCCTAGGAATTTCTCCCTATTTGAGGGTGCTACTTCATTTGGGCTCTGCTGTGTTATCATTTCTTCATGTTTGAAAAAGCAGAAAAAATTCTCCCTGATGTATCTGAGTTACAAATAAATAATGTTTAGGCTTATGACGAGGGAACATCATAGCTTTTTGAACCGTTGGGACAACTTCAGTATTGGGAGCTATTGGATATGTCTGACAAAATAAGATTTTTTGCGCGAAACCCCAAAACTTATCTTGGAAGAAACACTTTCTACCCCCATGCATCACTTCATTAATGATGTAATTTCATCTTTTCAACTTTCAAGACACTTACCGAAGCACCACATGTCCATTAGAATTGATTACCAATGGCTTTGCACGTGTGGTGGTGGGAAAATCAATAGGCGAACCCAAAAATTTCAAACGGCTATTATTCAAAAACTTATCCATTTTTCCCTTACTTTGCCTTCGTCGTCTTCAACTCCCAGCATTCTTAGAGAGAGAAAAATCCTCAGAGCGCCATTGTTGCTAAGATTTTCCCTGGTTTCCTTCCTCCCATCATTTCTTACACCACCACCTGTGGCTTCACTCCTTCATTTTCTTCCATAACCCTTCCAGACTAATCTTTTTCTTTCATCATCACTTACTATGTCTTTTTCAAGTGTCCCCATGGCTACCACCGCCACTGCTCAGCCAATCTCCACCACTACAACTTCTGCTACCGCTTCCACCGCTAGATCCACCACCTTGGATGTTGCTCGTCAAGAGAAATTAAGTTTTTATCGCCGAACCCCCATTTTTGGCAAGGGTGATGACTTCTCTGGCTTCTACAAGACCTGCACTCTTAGTGCTAAATATGATTCTTTACTTCTTGGTGATGAGGACGAGGATTCAGTTGAATGGGGCTTCCTCCCCTGATAGGGAACTCTGCGCTTTTGTCTCGAAGGAGGTGACTTTCCTTGGTCCCATATTGATTTCGAGGGTCCTGGAGGTTCCCCCTCCAATTTCACTGCATGGAATGCGCACATGCAGATCTCCCATGCCATGACTCTCACCAAGGTAGGGTTGCATCGGGTTAAATGGTTTGGCAAATTCATTTTGTCGAAGAATAATGATGCTCTCTCAGTCCTGGTTTCTCGTTGGAACATTATGACCCATACCTTTATAAATGCATGAGGAAAGTTTATCGTGACACTAGAAGATCTTTGTGAACTTCTAGGTCTTGAGCCCATAGGAGAAGTGACTTATTCTATGAAGCACTAGATGTCAAATAGGCTACTAGCCATTCGAAGTTGGATCATAGATGCCGAAGGTGCATAGGTACTTCCAATAAAGCCACTTACTCCCCTCATCAACTACTTCTTCCGAGATCCTTCTAAAGTCGATTCTTCTGGTATATCACTGGAATTGGCAGCTTATATTCTTATAGTCCTTTCTCGCTTTATTTTTCCTGGGAAACCCAATGACCAGCCCCGGAGGGATCTTATCAACATATCGAACCATTTGGCCCGAGGTGTCAGACTTCCTCTAGTGGTAATGACCTTTGGATATCTCTATAATTGGCTTGGCAGAACCCACTGGAATATGGAACGGTCCCTTGGCCGTTATAACTTAACCAATTTTGTGAATGCCATAATTTTGACAAGCTTCCTCTATGTTCTTTTCCCTGCCGTAGTGGCCAAACCTATTCATCCTCTCTTTGGGAGAACCGTTTTATCCCCTAGCTCATATATTTTTCATAAGAAGCAGAGTCGCAAGGAGTTAATTCCTGTTATTGATCAACGTGGGAGTTTTATGATGAGGCCTTACGGAGAGGAGGTCTTCCTCCATACTTGAGGGTTTTTCAAACATAAAGCAAGGGTGGTCCGACCAACTACTTTGAACCTCATCGTTAAAGACCCTTCGCTTGCTGTGGTCCTTCTATTCCCACCGAGGTACCTGCCTTCCTACACCGAGTGGGGATACACCAGTGAGCATTACAATCCCAATCGATGCATCCATCAATTCAATTTTGATCAAGGGGATCCTTGCCCAGTTTTTCAATTATCTCACCCCAAAGTCCCTTTTAGCGAGGCATGTTCCTTGTTCTCATCTACTGCTATGTGGGGAGTAAGTTCTACAATGGCTGGGCTAGTCATCATTCCAAGTATAATGGGGTAAGGAGATGTAATCCCCTATTTTCAATGAAGTACTGGCTGAGACAGCTGGACCAATTTTATGAGTTCATCCAGGGTCTCCTATGTATCCCCTAATTCTTTCGTTTTCTGCCCTGGAGCTGGGGCTGAAAGGTAATTCCATTCTTGGGATCGAGTTCCCTCTAAGCCGAACTCCCAAAGAACCTCCCTCTTTGCTTCCTCCTTATTGATTTATGATTCCCGTCGCCACTCCCAAGCCCAAGAAAGCCCCAGCACCCACACAACCTACTCCTTCTGAAGTGATTTCTGGTGATGGTTTTCCAACCGAAGCAACTTCTGGCGAAGGGCCTTCCCAGCCACCCGCTAAAAAATAGGAGGTCCAAGAGCGGGACTTATTCAAAGATTAAGTCCCAACCTCGGTCTCAAACTCCATTGGAGGCATTCCCCATTGCCTCTATTCCTCCTCCTATGTCTACCGAAGTGAGTGAGGAGTTGAGAAAGAAAATTCAAGCTGAGGTGGAGCGCATAAATTCTGAGTTTTGACGACACACTCTCATCATTCCTCCTGCTATTGCCTTCCCCACTATCTTATTAGATCCATCTGAAAGAGGGTCAAAGCAAAAAAAGAGCTCAAAGGTTTATCCAAGGGTTAGTGCTGTTGGCGTGAGAAAACAGACTCTAGGTACTAAGTTCCAGAAGAAATAGGTTCTTGATGTACATCTTAACACAGCTTCTTATGTTGCTTCCCCTAATTCTTCTCCAATGGTGATACACACCCATTCTCCATTTGGATCAGAGGTATACGTGTGTTTTTTTCTCATTTTTCTATAACAAACTGTATTTTTCTAACTCTTAGCGACTTTGGTGCTAGAAACTGAAGAAGAAAGGCCCAGCCCCCCTATGAGTCCTTTCGTGGGGGGACGCTTCGGGAGTGGGTTCATTGGTGCAATTCCCCCTTTCTCTTATTATTGATCTCACTTATTCTCAGTGTTTGGTCTCCCAACACACGTTGGAGGCTGCTAAGGAACTTATTTCCCCTGTTGACCCTGTGGGAGTTTCCTCTCGTCCAGAGGACACCCCCTTAGCTTCATCTGGTTCACCTTCTTTGCTTGTGGTTCCTCTAGACATTGTTCCCACTGTGTAAAGTTCTCTCGAGGTAATAAGTTTTAGACCTTTTTAGGTCTTTCTTTTCTATCCTTCTCCCTTCGCTGCATCTTTTAAATATTTTTGGTGTATTTCACGTTGAAGTAGCTTCCCTTTTGGCCTCATCGTTGGCTAACATCCTTCTTCTACCTCCATTGATAAGACCCATCATTGTCATTCCCCCTTTCAGTTATATTACTGAGGTGAGTTAAATGTAAAGTGCGTCTCTTCCTTCTGTATTATTCCCCTCCTCTAACACGTAGTTTTATTTTTACAGCTTTCTTCAAGTCTTATCTCGCCATTATCCTTCAGGATTGTACCAATTTCTAAGGCCACCGTTGTCTCGTCTGACCATCCTGGTGCTTTTTCTTCCCCCATCAGTGTTGGTGCATCTGTGGAAGTTCAAACAAAATCTTCAGGCTCTACCCTAATATTATCCTTAGTTACCTTTGTAGATGCAGGAGCTTCACCCAATATTGAGGTCCCTCTGGCTGAGGTTCCTCTAGTTGAGGGTGTCGTGGAGGCTTCTGAGGAGATGAAACTGCCTTCAACAGTTCCCACCATTGTATCCTCTTTAGTGACACATGTTCTTGCTCCAGCCATTGCTGAGGTACTTATTTATTTTGTCTTCTCTTCTTGTTGTTTGTCCTTTATCTTGACAATGTACAATCTAGAAGACTCTCATTTTCAAACATTCAAACTCCATCGGTAACGGTGACTTAACAATGAAAACCACTTGTTAAGGTTTTTCTTTTGTAAAATGCCACTAATAACGGTGACACCCACAACAAGGACTTAACAATGACAACCACTTATTACGATTTTTTGTCAAAGTCCACTAGTAGCAGTGACTTAATAATAAAAACCACTTGTTAAGATTTTTGTAAAACTCCACTAATAACGGTGACACCCGTAACGGTGACTTAATAATGATAAACACTTGTTAAGATTTTTTGTCAAACTCCACCAGTAATGGTGACTTAACAAAAATAAACACTTGTTAATATTTTTTGTCAAACTCCACCAGTAACGGTGACTTAACAATGATAAGCACTTGTTAAGATTTTTTGTCCAAATCCACCAGTACCGATGACTTAACAATGATAAACACTTGTTAAGATTTTTCATCAAACTCCACCAGTAACGGTGAATTAATAATGATAAACACTTGTTAAGATTTTTTATTAAACTTGGTCAAGCTCAAACAAGGATGGAAGGTTCTATCAATGCTAATAAGCATGCCTAGCAGCTTCCTCGGGTCTTCCTGGAGATTATTTCTCTGCTCCAGACCTGTGGTTCCTCCTAGGCTGATGATCCCTCATATAGTTGTATAGATTCTTCAATTTTCCTTCTTATGTACTCTTGGGCAATAGTTCCCATTTTTGTAAGACCTCCTAATTTATGAATGAAAGAGAAGTTATATCTTGTTTTCATGCCACTTATTTATGTTATAATTATTTGCATAAAATACCAACTTTGCCATCTTCCATGTCATTGTAGTTACAACAAAAGACCCATTTCGAGAAAAATAATGACTTATATATATTGATAACAAAAAACCTATATGCATCGATTGTTGACGCACATCGATGTTCTAAGGTTACTTGCTTTACACATGATAAACCTTCAACCATTTGTTATTAATCTTAAATGGTTTATCTTCTTACATCTTAGAAACCAAACACTAACCTAAATCATGAGACTCCTTTACAATGAAAAGTCCCTCCAATTCGTCGCAAACTTAGTTAGGGGAAGCCCTTTGGTATGTTTCACTGATGCCTTCAAAACAAGGTGCCCTTCAACAAACTTCCTTGGCCTCACCAAGTTGTGGTATGACCTTGAGAGCTGCTTCATGTACATTCACTACACCAAAATGGCCAAAATGTCACCTTTCAGCCGGCCACCCTTGTCATGGTCATTGACCGTGATAAAAAACACGCGTTTTATGTCACGGTCATTGACCTTGACACGACCGTGACAAAGAATTGTCACGGTCATTGATCGTGACAAGGCCGTGACAAATTTACTTGTCACGGACTTGTCACGGTCATTAACCGTGACAATTCTTTAAATAATTGTCAAGGTCAATGACCGTGCCACGACCGTGACAATGTTTACAGCAAAAACCCTTTACCTTTTCTTTTTTCCCTCCCGCCGTTCCCTCCCTCTCTCTTTCTCTCGACGCTGCTCTCTCTCTCTCTCTCTACTTTCAGGTTTAATTCTCTCTCTCTCTCTTCCATTTATATATATGTTTGTGTGTATATATATGTGTGTATGTGTGTATATATGTGCGTGTGTGTATGCGTGTGTGGGGGGTGGGGCAGGGTGGGGGTAGAGGTGGGGGTAGGGTGGGGGCAGGGTGGGGGGTAGGGGGTGGGGGGGGGTAGGGGTAGGGGGTTAAAAATGTAAATAAATAAGTAATTTTCTATAAATTTCCAAAAATAATATCCAAAAATGTAAATGTAAATAATATCCAAAAATGTAAATGTAAATAATATCCAAAAATAATATCCAAAAATGTAAATGTAAATAATATCCAAAAATATTGGATAACAATTTATTTTCATTCAAAATAAATAAGTAATTTTCTACAAATTTCATAAAAAAATGAAGGCCGGCTTAATATGTGATTTAAGTGTGAAATAATCGCTATATACTTATACTAATGGAGAAAAAAACCATATATGGCATTTTTTGTTGAATTTATATGGTGAAATAATCACATGACTTTATATCCATCAAATAAAAGCATGAAAACAAAAAAACTACAATAAGGGTTAAAATGGCATCCGAAGTTGCTAAAAGCATGAAAAATAAAATATTTTTTAAGATTTGTGGTGAATAACTAAAGTTAAAAAAAATATTACTTTAGTCATTAAATTACTTTTTGAATTCGGGGGATGCGCATAAATTTGTAGTAAATGTCTTATAATAAAGATCAATTAGTCTATGTTGTTGAAAAATTTGATCAAATTGGTGAGCCCTTCATATTTTAAAAATGTTGTTTTTATTCCTATTTAACTTTTCTTTCTATACACCCCTAATTATATTTAAAGTTTAATAAAATAGGAGTTATAGAAAGAAAAGTGGGGTTTCCATAATCGTACTTTGTCACAATTAATTTATATGCCTCAAAGTTATTTTATCACTCTTAGTTTATATTTGTGGTAATACTTTATTGAAGATTTTTTTGGGAACTTGTTATACTAGAACTTAGATGAACACTAAGTGATGAAAATAGTCCTTAAAATTGAAAATTAAATAACGTTTATAAAAGTAAAGATGCTGGTAATACATCAAAGATAAATTAATAAGGACTAAATAACAAAACGTGTTCAAGTGTATAACAAGAAAGAAAATGTGGTATTTAGATTGGGTAAAATTCTTAAAGTAATGTTAAGGGACTAAAAGACCTAAGAGAACTGGCCAGTAAGTCACGGACCGAAAAATTTATGACGGGTGATGAAAGACCGTAAACATGTTGGGGTGGGGGTGGGGTGGGGGTGGGGTATGATTTATAAAAATCACAAAACAATAGTAGAAATTCAATACCTGAAATTAACATTGAGATTATTTTAAATAGACAGTCACTACTGTGTGTGTGTGTGTGTATGTGTGTATGTGTGTGTGGTGGGTGGGGGGCTATTGTGTGTGTGTGTGTGTGTGTGTGTGTGTGTATGTGGTGAGTGGGGGTGGTGGTGTGTGTGTATGTGGTGAGTGGGGGGTGTGGAGGGAGGTGGGGGTGTGTGTGTATGTGGTGAGTGGGGGGTGTGGAGGGAGGTGTGTGTGTGTGTGTGTGTATTTGAATTAACCCATGAATTTGTATTTTTGTATTTGAATTAACCCATGAATTTATTTTTGTATTTGAATTAACCCATTATATGAAACATACTTGAAATTAAATATAGTACGCATATATACTAGCCTTCTAGTTCTTATGCGTACGCATTCAATAGCCCTTGACCCGTTCGAGAGTCATTACCCCTGTAATGAGATCTATCGAATTGTCCCGTTTGGACAGTTTGAGACTGTATAATTTCTGTATAGTATTCTTATTGGCTTAAAGTTGTTACTTTTGGAGGAAGTTCTGCAGTCGTATCTTAATGTTCTCTGGGTACATACTAGATTGACAAGTGTGACTGTTATTTCAATTGACCAATTGAAATAACACTCACACCTACAAATTCACGTCGTGTACTTGGAGAACTAAGGGGATATGCTATCGATTTTTTTTGAAATCGTAACAATGTGCATGAGTTGTTAAGTATATTGCAGAAAAATGCAGTCTTGAATGGGATAGGACCACTTACCTTTTAATATGATAATTAAATGATGGGATAATTAAATAAAACATACTATAAATCTAAGTTTTGTTTACCTTTAATAGGTGTTTAGTTGTGGTAGCTGTGATGGGATATCCGAAATACAAAGAGTGGATGGGTGGGACTAATAGAATGGGGGATGTGTTTCGCAGAGGTGCTAACGAATATTTGAAATATGCAAAGAGATGTCGTAATGATGAAGAGTTTCCCTGTCCGTGTCCTAGGTGTAAGAATGGTAAGGTGTTTGAGTGGAAAATAGTTGAACTACATTTGTTAAGATCGGGTATGCAAGATACTTATCGATTTTGGAGTTTTCACGGTGAATTGAAAGTTCCTTTTGTCCCCGACCAACCTTCACAACAACCTTCAACAAGTAGAATAGATGTAGAAGTGGACGACGTAGATCATAATATGTTAGAGGATTTAGTTGATGATGCGTACGGAGTTTATGAAGCTGAGGAGAATGAGGTTACAGATGATGTAGAAGATTCAAGTGCTCGTGAAGATAACACGATAAAACTTGACGATGACTACCAAAGTTTAAAATTTAAGGCGACCCAACCGTTATACTCTTGCTGTGAGAAAGATCAAACAACTTTACATGCCATGGTTAGTTTGCACAGTTTGAAGACGCAGTACGGTTTGTTTGGCAATAGCGTGACGGGAATTCTGAAATGGGTGAAGGGCTTATTACCCAAGGTGAATACACTTCCAAGTAGCTATCTTGTTATGAAGAACATTTTGAAAGGTTTGGGAATGAAGTATAAATCGATTCATGCTTGTGTGTATGACTGCATACTATACCGAAAGGAGTATAAAAATCTCGATCGTTGTGCGGTATGCGATGAACCTATATATGTCCAATCTACTAATAAGGAAGGCACAAGCTCAAAAGTGCCTCAAAAAGTATTGAAATATTTTCCCGTTGGGCCTAGATTAAAGCGATTTTTCACAGTACCATGGATTGCAGAGGCAATGACTTGGCATGCTAGGGTAGAAGTAGGGGTAATATCATGCGTCATCCTATTGATTCTACTGCCTAGCGGAGGATGAATTTTGAGTATCCCGATTTTGCTCGAGAACAACGCAACATTCGTTTGGCTATATCAACAGATGGTTTCAATCCATTTGTAAATCTAAGCACCAATCAGAGTGTATGGCCAGTGATCCTAGCCCCACTCAACCTCCCTCCTTCACAATGTATGAGACCTGAATTTTCGATGATGGCTTTATTGATACCTGGGCCAAAGGCACCAAGTGATGACATTGATATCTACCTGGCTCCTTTGGTAGAAGAATTAAATGAGTTGTGGGAAGAGGGTGTTCAATCATTTGACTCTTTTAGAAAAAAAGAGTTTACGCTGAAAGCTATGTTGATGTGGGCAATTCATGATTTTCCAGCTTATGGGACATTATCCGGATGTGTAGTACGTGGTTATTTGGGGTGTACTATATGTGGAGAGGAGACTGAATCTCTTCGTCTATCCTCTAGCTTAAAAAATGTATACTATTACCACATGAGGTTTTTACCCCCAGCTCATAGTTTCAGATTTGAAAAAGGTTCCAATTTTTTATTAGGCGGAGTTGAACATAGGCTACCGCCGAGACAACTTTCAGGTTCAGAAATTGAAAGTAAATCTTCTGAATGTGGCCCAAATATGACAGGTAAGAATCCCAAATTTAAGAATTTCAAGCATAAGAAGACCCCAACTGGGAATGAAATTGAGATAAGAAAGGCATGGTCTCGGAGGTCAATTTATTTGACTTGCCTTATTGGAAGAAAAACCCGGTGCGCCATGTATTGGATGTGATGCATGCAGAGAAGAACTTCGTTGAACATATTGTGGGTACTTGTCTTGGGGGGAGTCATTCGAAGGATGAAGAAAATGCACGAAAAGACCTTAAAACGTTAAAACTTAAGCCACAACTATGGTTGAAAGAAGATAGTAGGGGAAGGACAATAATTCTCCTGGTGCGTTTACTTTGACGAGTGGGGAAAGGAAGGTGCTTCTAGACACAATATATAATCTTAAGGGCCCATCTACTTTTTTGTCCAACTTGCAAAGGATTGTGAATTATGCTACTCATGATTTACATAAGTGTAAGTCCCACGATTGGCATGTGATCATGCAATTGGTTCCTCTATTGTTTAAGCACTGTTTCTCCAAGAACAAGGATTTGCGTAGGGCTATTATGCAAATTAGTATTACCTTCTCCCTCTTGTGTGAGAAGGTAGTGAATCAAGAACACATAGTGGCGGCAAAATTGGCTGCGAACGAAGCGATTTGTGTATTGGAGAAGTACTTTGGCCCAGCATTCTTTGACATAAGTGTTCACTTGTTGGTACACCTATACGACGAGGCACTTCTTTGTGGTCCAGTTAGATATCGGTGGATGTATCCGTTTGAAAGATTGATGAAAGTTTTTAAAGATTACGTCAAGAATACGCGATATATTGCAGGATCAATTGCAGAGGAATACATCACCGTGGAGTCATCAATATATACTCGGGAATATATGCCTGACTCGACCAACGTTGATGGCACTGATGAATTCCTCGATGATGGTGGTAATGTGATGGGAAAACGAGTGAAATTAACGAGTTTGTAACATGAACAAGTAGCTCGTTATCTATTTGACACACATGAAGATGTCGAAGAATGGAAAAAGTAAGTTTCGAATATTATAATGTTTAACATTATTTTAGATTATTTTATACATGATTAATTTTGTAATATGCAGTAAATATGAGGCCTGTGAGAACAATAAAAGACGAAAAACAATGGTACAATCAAACAGCGAATTTAGGCTATGGTTGACACAAGAGGTAATTATAATGAAAGCAGTCGTTATATAACGTTACATTACACTCAAATTTTACCACTAATATAATTAATTTATCTATATTCTCAGCTCCTAAAGATGGGTGATGCGACATCAAGGCTTGCTCGTCTAGCCACTGGACCCTTGTTCGTGGCACAAGAGTACAAAAAGTATCGATTGAACGGTTACATTTTCGGTGCTAAAGTGTACGAGGAAAGTACAAATGTACAGAACTCGGGAATTTCATACAAGGCTCTTACTTTCTTTCGAGCGAGCGCAAAAGATAAAAAGCTCGTTGAAGCTGAAATGACTTACTATGGTGTAATCCAAAATATATTTGAATTGGATTATATAAGCTTCAAAGAGGTTGTATTTTACTGTGAATGGGTAAGAGTTGAGGATAAAAATGCTTGTAAAGTTGATCCTGTCACCAATTTGATCATGGTTGACTTGTCCAAGTTGAAGAGCAACGACCACGTGAGCGATGAGCTGTTTGTTTGTGCAATTCAAAAGGTTAAGCAAGTGTTTTACTCGGAGTATATCAACAACGAGCCGTGGTCAATTGTCCAACACGCGCCAAGGCGTCTAAATAGTAGTGTGGATGACTTGGCTGCTCCTACCGAATATCAATCCATTTTTGATGATAACCCGAATTTGAAACAATTTTTCAATTTGTAATAAATATTTCAATTTGTACCGAAACATCCATTTTTAATGCTTTTAATTGATCTGCACTTTATCATTTTCACTCTTGTGTAGTGTGCGTGTGTGGAGAGGAGATTAAATTCCAACTACATCTAAGTTTTGTTTATACTAATCCATGAATATACGCTTCTTACCTTTAATAGGTGATTAGTACATAGTTATTTGGAGCGATGCTCTGCAAATTCCTCCCAACCGTTATGTAGCCAAACATCACCAGTTGAAGTTGTCAATTCCTCTTTCCATACCCCACCACTTGGAACTTCTAGCAAAACATGGGAGACCATTGAAAGGTGGAATTGACAACTTCAACTGCTGATTTTTGGCTACACAACGGTTGGAAGGAATTTACAACGCATAACTCCATAGGATTATGGTATTTCTTAGTGTTTAGATATGAAGAGAATTATATTTGACACGATTGTCCAGGGTACATTAGTTGGAAGGAGGTGCCATATGAGCTCAAGTTAGCTGTTTGAGTGACACTACAGGTAATGTATTTATATTTATATGTCAATTTCGATTTCGATTTCAATTACGATTTATATTTATCTATATTTGAGGGGCGGATACTAATTTTACTTTATTTCAATTCAGGGGACAGGGAGTGGCCCTAAGGGTAGGCCACATATGCTCTATCCTTATGTGGTTATTCGGACGAGAAGGGAAGGATAAGGAGATGTCCCCGAGCGTCGCGGTAAAAAATCTATTTTCCATGCAAATAGTTTGTAGATTTGAGATAATTGATGGTGATGTTGTTTCTTCTTAAATAGTTTCTATTTTTAATATATATTTCCATTATCTTTAGTTTGTTTGGATATATGATGTTTGGAACATGTACAACGTTGCTATAACAGGTTCAAATATACTGCTGGGCAGTGGCAGTGGCCATACTGCCCAACAGATTTTTTTAAAATTCTGCCCAGAATTGTCACGGTCATTGACCGTGACACGTCCGTGACAACTTTTTGTCACGGACGTGTCACGGCCAGTGACCGCGATCATTTTTTAAAAAAGGGTCACGGATTTTCCATGGTTATAAACCGTGACAAACGTGTCACGGTCATTGACCGAGACACGACCGTGACAAAAAAAGTTGTCTCGCCTCGAAATGTCACGGTCATTGACCTTGACAAGTTGGATTTATCAGGGTCAATGACCTTGACAATAGTGCAGATTTGGTGTAGTGATTTGAACTTTACATCACATTATCTCTGTGTTCGCCCAACGCTTCTAACTGCATATGTCTGTTCTAAGGGAGCATGCTACTTCGCAAGGAATATCGGGCAGAGGGAACTTCCAACTCCACCGAGAGAATCGCTTCAGCTCCATACACAGGGCATAATGGGTTATATCCTATGGGTTTCGTTTTAGTTGTTCGATAGGCCCACAACATAGTTGGTATCTTGTCATCTCATGATCCTGGGAAATCCTCCATCGTCTTGGCCAAAATGTTAACCAATGTTTTATTAGTTGCTTCGGCTTGATCATTTCCCTTTGGGTATGCCACCGTTAAAGTATTATGAATAATGGATTACTTATCTCTGAGCATCGTTACCTCTGAATTGACGAATGGGGTTCGGTTATCAGAGAGGATAACCTGTGGAATACCAAAATGGTAGATGATGTATTCTCTAATGAAGTTGATCACTACCCCCGTGGTTGCCCATTAGTATTGCTTCAGCCCACTTTGTAAAGCACTCTGTTGCCACTAGTATCCAGATTTTTCCTCTTGAAGAAGGATGTATTGCCCCTACCAGGTCGAACACCCAAGTGTGGAAAGGGTAAGGTGTTTCCATAGAATGTAGATCCACCGATGGAGCATGGATCATATTTCCATGCAGTTAGCAAGCTTTATATTTTTAAATAAACTCGAGTCTTTCTCCATCATTGGCCAATAGTACCCCAACATCATTAGATAGTCATACAACTTTGCTTCTCCTATGTGAGCTGGATCATGATCTTATTTGAGGACTTCTCTTGCTTCCTCTTTTTTGATGCAACATAATGGCCTGTTGAAGTACCCTCTTCAATAAATCTATATTTCATGAACGTAGAATCGTGGGTCCCTTCGTTTGAGTCCCATCGCATCAATCTTCTCTATTGGGATAACTCTGTCTTTAAAGAAATCAATATAAGGTTGCCTCCAATATGGTTGAGCTTCAACAAAATGGCATTCACTTGATTCTAAGAATAGTTGTCACTTATCACACTTCCATTGTAGCTCTGTTGCATCCTGTTTCATTCTAGGACAGAAGTATCCCTACCTTTGAATTCTTCTGTAAAGAGGGATCTCAGTTGTCTTGTAGTGCCTTCATGTGTTTTCTTTAGTCTCCGCTCTACTTCTTCTGGGCCGATACATCTTTATAACCATCCTCCTATATTTCTGAAGCAGAGGTTTCCTTAATTTGTAAAGTATTGAGCTAACTCTCTTAGTTCCATCGCTCATTCCCTAGACTCCAATTGTTTTCTAATATCTCCCCTCCAATCAGAGTCATCCTCCATCGACAGAACTGACTGTACCACCAAGGGAGATATTCTTCATTGAATCATAACTACAATTGTATCGTCTCTCATGATCATCTTTTAAGCGATGGTGGCATAGGCATCTGGATAGCGGTTCATTGTTCAAGGATGCCTCTTGATCTTGGTTCGATGGAATTGGTTGAGGAGCCTCTGGATGATTATTTTATAAGGTGATAGACTGAGGTATTTCAATGCATATCCTCCATTTTCTTGCTGAATCACTAAGTTCGAATCACCCTTGATGCAGAGTAAACGAATTCCCCTTCGAAGGGCCTCCAACAACCCCATTACCAACGCCTCATACTCTGCTTCATATTGGAATAAGCGAAGCCTAACTTGTAGGAAAGACAAATTTCTTTTGTACCTCTTGAAAGAATAACCCCTTCTTCTCCTTTCTTCGTTGCTGAAGATCCATCGAACTACATCACCCAGTCCTCTTTGCTTGCATCTAAGTGATTAGCCTGTAAATCATCTCCTGGAATGCTCACTCGTGGTGGCTCAAATATCCGAGATGGAAAGATTTCCAAGAAGTCTACGTATGCCTTGCTTTTGATTGGGCAAGGGACCACGCATTTCAAGTCATACTCCGAGAGGATGAGGAACCACCTAGCCGCCCTACCAATTAATATAGTTCTTGCCAACAAAAAATTAATAGAATCACATCTTATTACAATATGAATTGTACAAGATAACATATAATGTCTAAGTTTTTGTGCTACAAAGACTAAGGCTAAACAATTCCTTTTCAATCTACTGTACCTGACCTCTAGCCCATGTATGATTCTACTAAGGTAGTAGACTGGTCGTTCCTGCTCGCCAATCTCCTGTGCTAACAGAGCTCCAACGGACCTCGTGGTGGATGTGAGGTATAACTATAGCGGTATTCCTGCCCTTGGAGGAATTATGGTATGTGGTGAAATGAGCTGCTTTTTTAGCCTGGTGAGAGACTCTTGGTGAACTTCCTCCCACTTGAACTTTGTGTTCTTTCTCAAAAGTTGCATCAACGGGTGTGTTATTTCGGCCAATCCAGGAACAAATCTCCTAAGGTAGGAGACTTTACCGAGGAAACTCTTGAGCTCCTTCGTCGTTCTTGGACATGGAATCTTCAAGATTTCTCGCTGTTTGTCTTGTTCCATCTATACTCCCTACCAATCTACCACAAAGCCTAGAAACTTTCCACTGGTTTCTTCAAAAACACACTTCTGTGGGTTCATCTTCAGTTTGTACTTCCTATATCTGGAACATACTTTCCTCAAATCACTAAGGTGGGACCCCTCCTTCTTCAATTTGATGACCAAATCATCAACATAAAACTCCACAAATTCGTGAAAGAAGTCATGAAAAATGGCCATTATTGTTCTTTGATATGTAGCTCCAGCATTTTTGAGTCCAAACGACATTACCTTATACATGAAGTTACCCAATGTTATTTTTTCCGCATCTGTGGGGTCCAACTTGATCCAGTTGTACCCTACATACCCATCCATGAAGCTATACATCTCATATCCAGTCATTGCATTTTATCAAGATATCGATGGAGGGAAAAGGGAACCCATCTTTGGGACAAGATCTATTCAAGTCTCTGAAATCCACACATATCCTTATCTGATTCTTGTCTTTCTTACCCATTGGGATAATTCTAGGAAGCCAGAGTGGGTGTTGTATCGATTTGATGAATCTTACTGCTAATAGGCGTTGGACCTCTTCTTTGATCTTTAAGTCCAATTCAATCTTATAGATCCTCGTTGCTTGCTTGACCAGAATGGCTAAAGGCATTACGTTTAATTTGTGGTAGCTTACTTGTTCATCTAGACCCTTCATCTCCGTATACTTCCTCGCAAAAATGTCTATAAACTCTCGGATTGCCTCAATAAAAGTCTCCCATTTCTCTGTGCTGAAATCCTTTGAGACGAAAATGGGCCTTGGATCCTCCCCTTCTTTTATAATATTTAGCTTCTCTAATTCTTATGCTTATGGCTTTGGTTAGTCCGTTATTTAGTCTGGTTCTTCAGCGATATCCTCCACGAACTCATGTATGTTAGAATTATCTATCATCATACATTTTCCTCATTGATCCACCAAAAAACATTTATATTTTGGATCAGCCTCCTAGTCGGCCTCTACCATACCTCTTTCAACTGCCCGTTCACACCATCATAGATAATAAACCACCTCCCTTCTTGAGTAACAATCTTCTTGCATTTTCTGCTGGCCATTGTAACTTACTTTCTTTTCCTCTCCCTCGAAGCCTCTGCCCTTTTTCCTTCAGAGAATCGATTCACACACTTTGCTATGTGACCTCGTGTTCCATCGGGTCTATTCTGGACTGCATCCTGTCTTTTAGCTGCTTCGAGATTTTCTCAGGTCGAGAGACCACTTGGTGGGCTTCTTCTGTTGCTCCTCTGTCGTTTGCAGTTTTGTCATTCTCGTCGTTCACAGGTCCTATCCTTAATCTGATCGAGGGAAACCAAGTCTACCTCCATTCTTATCGTTAGGAATCTGATGTCCTCCTCTAATTTTATATAAAATGCTGCGTCCACTAGGTGAGCTTCTTCAACAGCGAAGGGACTCTTTGTAGCTCGTATAGTGATCTTAATTCCTTTAATATTTGCCTTGGCACATTAGTGATACATAGAGGGAACTAGTCCTTGGTTGTGAATCCACACTCTTCCTATCAACAGATGGTAGGAATTTGTATCCTCTATCACATGGAACTTGATGTGGGAACTCAGAGTTCCCATTACAAGCCCGATATTCACATAACTAATGGATTTGGAAGACTAGTTGTCATAACCTAAACTTGCCAAAAGTATGGGGAACAATCTTTCTTCTGGGATGTTAGTTGCGTGGAAAGAGCTAATTGGCATGATGTTGATGGATGCCCCCCATCCATAAGATCCCTTGTGAAGCCAACCGCATTGATGATGACAGTCACATATAACGGTCGATTATGAGGAAATCTCACGGCCTAATCTGCATCGCTGAACGTTATTTCTGATAGATATTTCTTCACCAGTCTGGACATAGGTCCCTTCCATCTCAGCGAAGGGACTTCACTCTTCCTCGTAATATCCAGTATTTCTTGGGTCATCTCTAACCTACTTTCTTTTGGCATTCCCACGTAGTCGAAGAACTAGCAAACTTTGGGGATCGTGAAACCACGCAGTACTCTAAGCTTTGTTCTATTTCCTCACCTTCAACATTGTATATCCATCCATATATCTAGCACTTTCTTCGTCATAAGCTAACACCACATTATCCATTCATCTGGTACAATCCTTCAGAGATTCTTCAAACTCCCCTTGCTTCGTCGTCAGCTCCCTCACTTCTCTTTTTACCTCATCGTCATAGGCCACCACCCGATTGGCCCCATGTGCTCAGAGTGGGTTTTCATTAATATTTTATAGAGGGATTTACAGCATTGCTTCCTTTACATGTTTATCAATGATTTTCCTTAGCGTAAAACAACTTCCCGTTGGATGTTAAATCTTTCGATGGATATGGCAATACTTGGATTCACTCTGGTTACTGCATTTGGTTCCCCGACGGGGATGCCATTAGGTTCATACAACGTTCCTACTTGAACCATGGAATTGTAACAGCTAACAACCTCCTCCACCATGCAGGGTAATGGTGGTGGATCTTTCCTATCTCTCACAAACTTTCTCTTGTTATCTTACTTTGGTCGTTGGCCTCCCTCACTTCCATCGACGTATCCCACTCGTGGGGATTGATCGCGTGCTGCAATGGGTGGACCGGGCTACCTAAACATCAGTGGTACCACAACGGGGTTCGAACGAACTACAAATCATATATTCCTTGCTTTTTTTAGAAATGCTGCAAAAGTCCCCTCGCGAGTTTCATTAATCAGGTGACAGATGTACTATGGGAGTAAACCCTCAGCACATAGTTGTAACAATTTTAACTCTTTGGCCTCTTCCTTCATGTCGAGGGACCTCTCCTTGAATCTTCGAACATAATCCACCACATCCTCTCCTGGACGTTGTTTCTCCCTGCCCAATTGTGTTAACGTGAACTCATCTTCTGCTAGAAAGAACTTATGGACAAATAAAATATGCATCTCCTCCCACGTCAAAAGACTTTTTGGCTCCAAATGATAGTACCACGTATAAGCTTTACCGGTTAATGATTTTGAGAACTCCCTCAACTTGAGCTTCTTATTGTTGCGGTGAGCCCCTATATGTTCGATGAAATGTTTGATGTGTTCCTTCGAGTTCCCCCTTTTATGTGTACCTTTGAAAGATAGGAGGAATATAATCTTTTGGGTAAGGTATCCAAAAGTCGTCATAAACCAAAGCTACCTCGTCAACAGATTGCGAGGAAGCTTGCATAAACTTCAGCATTTCTTTCTGCATCTCTGTTCTCACTTCCTCTATAGCCGATACGATTTGAGGAACGACCATAGGGACCATAGGTGGGACGCCCGTTGCATCTGGAGTAACCACCACAGTTGGAACGCTTGTTACTCCTGGAGTTACCATTGTGAGAATCACAACAGGGAGTATGCTTATTGGGGTAGTTCCTGTTAAATTGCATTGGTGGGGCCGTTGGGGCTACCCTTGGCGTTACGAAGGAGTTCGGCTCAAATCCCCCCAACACCGTTGAAGCTATAGGAGTTTGCAAAAACTCATAAAATTTATTTATGGGGAGTGCCACTTGAGTTGGTCCCAACCCGGTGCTCGTGGAAGCTTGCGTCACCCCTAGAGCGCCTATCACCATTTGAATTGGAGGTACCTCCACTCGAGGATCTCCATCTCTCTCCCTGCTTGTTCTTCATTGCTTTTAATACCATCAAAGTTAAGTCTTCGATTAACATTATCTTGTGGCATACTCTTTGCTCAGAAGAATACCTCCCCAGTAGAGTCGCCAATTATAAGAGGGTAGTTTAGATTAGATGGAGGCATAACCCCTTTAGAGTATAGTAATAATGAGTTAACCAGTAACACTATTGATTAATTACAAGACACATAATCACGATATAGTGAAAATGAACTCAGTTTTAACTCACAAATCTCTCATGTATACACCTTAGCAGTAAATCATTTAGAGGGAGAGAGAAGTAAGCATCCTAGATACGCCTTGGCAGCCAACCAAACACACCAACTCTCAAAGGTTCCCAGTCAAATATTAAATCTTTGTAATAAATGACAATGGTGGATGGGTAAAATCTCTGGTTTTTGCAATAACTTCTTTCTCTCTGATAATAAAATCTATCACTCTAGCAAAAAAATCCCTAGAAAAGAACTCTCTCCTCTTAGAAGTGGTTGAGGCCAATAAATAACCTCCCCCCCCCCCCCCCCCCCCCACACACACTACTCCCAAGATGGCTCAGCCATTAATAATAGTAAAATACATCCCTCATACTTTATGTCACAAACATTAAATGCCTGATGCACTAGTTAGCTCCACGTCATAAACATTAAATTCCAAGACATGCCTTTTGCCTAACCACTGTGTGTTAGGGGGCTGTAGTCACAGAGGTGGCTCACCAATGTTCTGACAACCCCAAATACCACAATGGTTTACTCAAGTGCATATTTGACATTGCCTAGCTATCTAGTGACATCATAGAAAGTATATGTGACATTAAGTAGGGGTTGTTTGGTTCACAACTCAATGCCCAATGGAATTCAAGGCTGCTCTGCCCAAGGTTCCACGGTCAAAATGTTTTGGTATTTTACCAGGGGTGTCTAAGATGGTTAGGACAAGCCCCAATGGTGCCTTACTTCTCAATCCTCCAAGCCAAGTCCCTCTGAAGTTCCCACGACGAGGTCATTCAATAGAGCATGACAGCTTTCCCAGGCCCTGCCAAGCCTGGTCTCTCATGAGTACCATTCGACCTCACACTAAAAATCATTATAATCGTTACAAGTCATGGTCAATATAAATAAAAGGATTTAACAAGACTAAGTAAAATAATAGGACTAAAGGATCAACTCTCTCGAATGGCTTCTTCGCCGGGAGATCCCTTTGGACTACTAAGCTAAACTACCTTGATTGAGCTGCCTTGCTGCCTTACTGAGATGCATCACTTGCCTTAATCCCTTGAGTCTGTTGTGTTAGCTAGGGAAGATTAATTCTAATCTCGAGATTATCTTCAAGCCCCCTACAATTTGATTGAGAGATTTGTGTATGTGAGAACCATTTCCCGTGAGTTTGGTATTTAATTGAAAATATGAGTATGCGTGGGAAAGGGCTACGCAGGGAGAAATATTCATTGCATGGTATCCTTCATGGACGAGCCTAAAAAAACTAAAAATTTGTCAGAACGTGAATAAATTATAAGTCACCCGTATGGTCATTTCAAGTGCGTCAAAGTGTCCGGAAGGGTCGAGATAGTCAGAAAGTGTACCCGGGGGTTTAGTTTGGACCTTGGGGCGTTTTTAAGCTTAATTAGTACCCCGGGAGGTCATTTTGGTCATTTTGCATTTTTGGGTAATTAAACCCACGAAAATTATTAGGCTATATCAGCCATTTAAAAGAGTCCTTTAGGGTTAGCAGACTCAAAACATTAGAATGGCCATAGGAGAGGGAAGGAGAAGCTTTCCAAGCAAAACCAACTCAAAACATTAGAACCGCCATCACCACCAACGCGTAGATCGCGCGACGGGGAATGCAACAACACCAAATTCGTTCACAAATCAGAACACTGAAAATCCCAGGCAAGTATTTATCTTGCTTATTTTCGTTAATGCATCGTTCATATTAGTCTAGGGTGATTAGGACGAGTTTGGTAGAAGAAAATCCATGTTGGAGATAGGAAAATCGCGTGTAGATTGATTTGAATGTAAATCTGGTAACCCCTTCATATGTAGAGGCTTAACCATGAAATTATGATGAATTAGGAGTAGAAATTTCTGGAAAAAGACTGATTAGAACCATGTTAAAGAAATTCTAGGGTTCTTGAGATTTTTATGAAGTTTTGGCCTATAAATCCATGGTTATTGATAAAAAATTGCATGCTTTACATAGAAGATGAATAATATGGGTGTATACTGATTGTAGTACGAATTTTAAGCAGTTTGGGTGTGAAAAATCTGGATTTGGATGAGGTTGTGTGATAAAACCCGTAATTGTTTTCCTGCAGAATTTGCCATACCTGCTTGATCGATCGATCGAGCCAAGAGCTTCGATCGATCGAGCCCCAGCCCTTGATCGATCGTCTTCTTCTAGTAGACTCATATTTCCCCTTTTTAAATTAGTTGAATTCAATTTAATGAGAAATAATCCTTGGACACCCTTATTAAAATGTTTTGGGAGATAAAAAAGACCAGTAGGACTTATAAATAATTATGGGGCCTTTAATGTAAGGCGAGAGTTGTATTTTGGGGATATTTACATATAAGGGACAATGAAATTATGTATTAAGGGGAGAGACGCATAAGATAGTTACGTTGGAAATTAGATGAGTACCTTTTGAATTATACACTTGGGAGGATAGAGTCCATGAGTGTTACGTAATAAGTTGGAATGATCCCTAAAATTAAAGTAAGAAATGAACGGTTATACGTGAGAACTAAATAATGAGAAATAAGGACAAATGTCGCAATTATGGGATTAGAGATATACCTAATTTGATATGATAATAGTAGTATAGTTATATGACTGTGTTTATGAATATACTATCTATGTGTGAAAATCGTGCCCGCCCTACTTGCTATCCCTGAGGTTACCGCGCTGGGACAGTCTTATCTCGATGGGACCTTTATGGGGGATATTGACTCGTACCCTAGAAGATAGAAATCCTTGGTACAGGCTATCGAATTGATAGTTTAGACGGTCCTAAGAGACGTGGGGGCATGTGCTATCCTCTTAGAGACTTGGAATCTATGCTTCTACTCAATATTGTTTGTGTATGTGTTAATAAAGTTCGAGAGTGATTCTGAACTTGCATTTCCCTTAGTACGAGTGATATGGGGATTGGATAGCAGAGTATGCCCGCACCATAATTTTTAGGTGGGGTGCTGTTAGAATATATATATTATACGAGTATTTAATATATATATTAGATTCTGAAATTTGGAACTACCTATTTTGCTATGGTAAGTAAGAAATGAATAATGACTTCAAATTGGAAATACTTGTTTTGAAAAGTATAATATGACACTGGGAAACTTTATTAATAAATAAAGTTAAAATGAGAGCTTTGTTACTGAATGAAATTTTCCTCTTAAACAATTATATTGTTCAGTTTTAAATCTTACGAGTAACCTAAGATAAGTTAAACCATTGGGAAGTTTAGTGAGATATAAGATAAGATAATCCGTTGGGAAGATTAGTGCGATAGGCTTGCACATTAGAAGAGAGGTGAGAATTTCTCAAGAGAGTGCCGCACTAATATGTTGTTGAATTGGTCTGTAAACATTTTAAATACTTGCTAAACAAATTTTAAATCCTTTACACTATCGGGCTCTGACCCGTTTCTATTTTCCTTTCTCTCTTGTATATATATGTATATATTACAGGTGCCCAGCCACAGGGGCGTCTTGCGTAGGATCCTTTGGAAGGAACGCGCTGCAGCTTAGGTGGGAGTTGCATGCCTCTTGCTTAGACGACTTCATTTATTTGATTCCACTCAAAGCTTATTTATTCAGTTGGGCATGTGTCTCCCATTTCCATTATCCATTTGTTTTATTGGACATTGTGATTCATTTATTTCTAGTATTTTCACTTTGAGATTTATTACTGTCTCGATGTTTTACGTTAAGTTTTAATGTTGGGATTAGTTGTTGAATGTTTAAATTATTTGGATTATATGTTCCAATATAATTGTGGTGTGATTCTTAAATATTGAATTATGTAAAGATTTAAATCTTGGTTTATAAAATAAAATTTGAAAAGTTATGTCTAAAAATGGTTTTGACACTTAGCTTAATTAATTAGGGTGTTTGAATTGGAAAAGTTATTTTTCAATAGTGATGCTAACAATGAACCAACTGTTCACCTTGATTTAATTTAATAAAGGAGTGATTGCCCGGTATTTAATTAGGCGGGGTGTCACATGCTACAACAATTTTAATGAACCCGAATGTCAAATATCACCCCAAAACCATATCGAATCACTCAAACACCCCAAAATCCAAAATTTGACGAAAATAACCCCTAAACTTCTATAAATTACCATAACAACTTACAAAACCACAATCACTCCGACTCACATGATGAAAAATGCGCGATGCACATAAATAATGATACAATAATATACAAGTATGATTCCCACTCAACCTCCAAGTAGATGGGGTCCTCAAGGGGTCTGGACTCCATTTTCAGGAAAAACATCTCCAAGAATGGTTTCAATTTTTGACCATTGACTTTAAACACATCGCCATTATTGGGATTTTATACCTCAACACTCCATGGGGGAAAATGCGTTTCACAATAAATGGCCCGGACCAATGGGATCATAATTTTTCGAGAAACAAATGCAATCTAGAATTGTACAAAAGTGCTTTTTGATTAGGTTCAAAGTGTTTCCTCAAAATATTTTTATCATGAAAAGATTTTATTCATGCTTTGTAAATTCTAGCATTGTCATACGTGTCATTCCTTAATTCTTCAAGTTCATTCAATTGGACGTTCCTCAACGCCCCACCCTTGGACAAATCAAAATTAAATGTATGAGTATCCCAATAAGCTCAATGTTCTAACTCAATGGGTAAATAAAAAGTTTTGCCATAAACTAACCAATAGGGGGACATATCCAAATGAATTTCATATGTCGTCCGGTATCCCCAAAGTGTATCGGTTAGTCTAGTAGACCAATCCATCCGACTGACATCGACCATTTTCTCAAAAATGCCCTTTATCTGCCTATTGGCCAACTCGGCCTGTCCATTGGTTTGTGAGTGGTAGGTGGTGGCGACTTTATGGGTTACTCTATATTTTCTCATCGAATAAGAAATTTTAAGATTGATAAAACGAAACCCTTGATTGTTAATAATTACCTTTGGAATGCCAAATCGAGAAAAAAATGTTCTCCTTCAAAAATAGAACGACTATTTGATGATAGTTATTCTTCGAAAAGATTACCTCAACCCATTTGGACACATAATCCACCATCACAAGAATGTAGAGATATCAAAAAGAAGGTGGAAATGGTCCCATAAAGTTTATTCCCTAACAATAAAAACCTCAATTACATGAATATGGGTTATAGGCATCATGTTTATCCGAGTGATGCTTCCAAGCATTTGACACCTCTTACATGCCTTGAAATAGGCATGTGTGTCTTTGAAAAGAGTTGGCTAATAAAGAACGCATTGTAGAATTTTTGTATTGCTCTTTTGTAAGGAAAGATAGCCTCCATAATATTGGTCATGGAAAAAGGAGAGGACGCTATCAATCTCATCGTTCGGCGCAATATTTGAACAAGCATGGGTCATCAAAGAAAAATAACCTAACCTCACTCAAATATTTCTATTTATCTTGTGAGGACCAATGAGAGGGTACCACTCTCGTGAAAAGATAATTTTGAATTTTTGCATACCATGAAAATGTAGAGATGTAAAATAATTACTCATCAGGAAAAGTATCTCCAATGGGTGGGGTCTCCTGGGACTCATGCTCAAATGTCAAATGGGAAAAATGATCGGCAACAACATTCTCCAATCCCTTTTTATCTTTGATTGTAAGGTTAAATTCCCAGAGAAGAAAGATCCATCTAATTAATCTTGGCTTAGTGTCCTTCTTTTGGAGAAGTTACTTGAGAGTCGAATGATCGGTGAAACAAATAATTGGAATCCAACCATATAGGCTCTAATTTTTTTCAAAGCAAATACTATAGCTAGTTCTTCTTTTTTAGTGGTGGAATAATTCATTTGTGCACTATCCAAAGTACGACTAGCATAGTATATGATATGAGCCTTCTTATCTTTACTTTTCCCCAACACCTCCCCTATTACAAAGTCACTTGCAACACACATGAGATCAAACATAAAGCTCTAATCCGGAGGTTGCATTATATCGTGGAAGTGATCAAATTATTAGGCTTATCAAATTCTTATTGACATGAATTGGACCACTCTAAAGGAGTATCCTTGGCTAAAGTATTACACATGGGCCTCACAATGGCACTAAAGTCCTTGATTAACCTCCTATAAAAACCGGCATGACCTAAAAATGAATGCAAATATTTGAGTGACCCGGGTTAGAAAAATTAAAAATAAGTCTACTTTGTCTTTATCGACTTGGATTCCCTTGGATTAGACAATGTGACCAAGGACAATGCTTCTTTTCATCATAGAGTGAAATTCATCCCCATTGAGCACCAAAATTTTCTCCTCACATCTCTCCAAAATGCTTTTTGAATTTTTCAAACACTCATCAAATAAGTCACCAAAAACACTAAAATCATCAATAAATACCTCTAGAAATATTTTCACCATGTCACTAAAAATACCTATCATACACCGTTGAAAAGTCACCGGTGTATTACATAGACCAAATGGAAATCTCCAATAGCCAAAGATACCAAAGGGACATGTGATAGTATTTTTTTTCTTGGTTGTGTTGTGCGATATAAATTTGATTATAGTCGGAGTAACTATCAAGAAAGTAATAATGCTTGTGACCGTAAACTCTCTCCAGCACTTGGTCTAGAAAGGGTAAGGGCAAATGATCCTTACGGGTGACCGCATTCAATTTTTGATAATATATGCATACACGCTAAGTCGTTAGGACTCGGATTGGAATATATTCACCCTTATCATTTTCAACAACCATGATTCCCAACTTCTTAGGGACAACTTGTGTAGGTCTCACCCATTCACTATCGAATAATAAGTATATGATACCTACATCTAATTGTTTTAACACCTTGGCCCTAACCATGTCTTTCATGTGTGCATTCAAACACCTTTGCATTTGGTGGGTAGGTTTGCTATTTTCTTCCAAATAAATCCGATGGATGCAAGTTAAGGGACTAATACCCTTCAAATTAGATATTATCCACCCCAAAGGACCCTTGTGCTTTTTTAACATTTCTAAAAGTTTCAACTCTTGAAACATGTTAAGTGAAGACGAAATAATAACAAAAAAAGTGGCATATTTTCCTAAATATGCATATTTGAGCTCAATGAAAAGTGGTTTCAACTCAAGTTTGGAGAATGTCAGGTTAGAGGATATATGAATGGAGTCACGCGAAGGTAACTCCTTAAAATGAGAACACCACATAGATTATTTATAAACTTCCTCACATTCAAGCAACAAACATATTTCATGCATTTTAGTATCAACAAAGTAAAACTCATGCACCTCATCCAAAGATTGAACATAAATAGAGTTAACAATGCATATTTCCAAAGGATCACTAAGGCAATTAAGATCAAAGTGTTCTTGCACCCAAATGTCAATGAGATCAATCTCTCTAGCATCTTCCTTTTCACAAAGTAGTTTCTTGGCAATATTAAAAAATTTCAATTCAAGATTCATATCACCAAACGATAATTTCATCACCCCATTTCGATGACTAACCCAAGTGATGCGAGTGGGCTTAAGCTCACCTAACCCAAGTTTTCGTAGATAAAAAATGGGAGAAAATTGACACTAGCTCCTAAATCAAGAAAAGCTCTACTGATGTGGCAGCATCCAATGTAACAAGAAATTATAGGGCAGTCGGGGTCCTTGTATTTGGGAGGAATCTTGTGTTATATGATTAAAATCACTTGCCCAGATAAAAATTCATCTTTACAAACATTAAGTTTGTGATTAGCCATACACAAATCTTTCAAAATTTTAGCCTATGACGAAATTTTCTTAATGGCTTCAAGCAAAGTAATGTTGATCTTTACTTGTTTAAAAGTTAAAAAATATTCGCATTCCGACTTTATTTTGGTGGTGGCTTGAGTCTTTGTGGGAAAGGTGCGGGAATGGGACATTTCTCAAACTCAACAGGATCATTTTCTACAACATTTAATCTATGACTACCTTGATCCTTAGATTTCTCCTCGGGGTCTTTTGGAACCGAAGGAATATTATTTTCAACAACTTTTCCATTTCTCAAGGTAGTTAAAAAAAATTCATGTTACAGTTCGGTATCATTTGGATATGTGAAACCTATCACCATTTGACCTTTGGGGTTGGGTTGAGGTTTAGCAAAAAAAATTCCTTTCTTTAGCGCACTCATGGATATGGTCAATTGAGAGAGAGAGAGAGAGTCTCTAATTTCATTCAACGTTTGTTCATTTCAAGCCCATCTCTCTTGGTTTTGGGTGTTGATGGAATGTTAGCCTTGCATGAACTCTTTTAATGTGTTCTTAAGGCTCTTTTTTTGTCGTGGAACATGATGAATAGTGGATGAAGAACCTTAATTTTTGTTATATGGTGGTAGAGGTGATTAGGAAATGATTTTTGTAGTTAGAATGGATAAGATGGATGTGGTGCTTGGAATGACGGGGTTTGTGTGTGACCATGATTGTTCTTATACCCAAAGTTTGGGTGGTTTCCCCACTCCAGATTATAACTCTCATTATAAGGTGAGGTAAACGACTTAATGAAGTTGTTCATTGCATTTACTTGCTCATGCAAAACCTCTTTAGATGATGGAATGGTGGGGAACTTTTGGGTAGGAGGACCAAGTGTGTCACAAATAGAAGACACCTCCTCTAAGTCATATTGTGGTGTGATATCATCAATTATTTTAATCTTAATTACTCCTACCTTCTTAGTGAGTTGTGAATTTTTTGCATTAAGCATATCCTTTTCCCTAAGATGGTAAAGACAACTCCCCGAGGTGTTAGTGTTGGGATTAAGTGGTGGTGCTTTATTATTGGGATTTTTGACCTCCCATGATTGTGATTTCTCTACCAACCAATCAAAGTATTGTTCGTCTTACTTGAGGTCCTTGTTCATGACCTCCACATTACACATTGTTTTAACTAATTGTTTAGTTTTAAGAGACATGCCCACAATAAAGAAATTTAATATTCTATATTGCTCATACCCATTGTGTGGGCAAGCTTGGCAAATATCCTTAAACCTTTCCCAACACATATTGAAATTCTCATTATCTTTTTGGACAAAAATTATGATTTGTCTCCGAAGTGCATTGGTTCAATGTGCGGAAAATAATTTTTTCAAAAATTGAGGTTTCATTTCATTCCAAGTTCTTATTGAACGTGGGTGCAAGGAGTTAAACCAAGTTTTGGCTCTATCCTTAAGTGAAAATAGGAACAACTTCAACCTTACCACTTTTCAGTGAACATTTGGTCCGAAAATGTTGCGTACACCTCTTCAAACTCATTAAGGTGAAGATATGGTTATTCAGCCTAATTCCCATGAAATATGGGTAAGAGTTGGATCACGTTGTGCCTAAAATTAAAATGAGCCGCATTATGGGGCACAATTATGCATGAAGGCTTGATGCTCTTCTTAGGTTCGAGATAATCACCAAGATTCCTCATTCATTATAGGATCATGCTTGTTATCTCCATGTTCACTTAAGTTATCAGCCATGGTACTTGTGGTATATGAATAGGTGTTAGTGAAGGAAGTGAATTTGGAATCAACAATGGAACTAGACTCGAAATCGGGACTAGAAAATCTCACTAAGTGGTGTACATCATCCCCATCGGCCCAAGGGTTCATACATAAGATATCTTGACAAGCTCCAAATTAACAAGTACCTAAAATAAATTAGACAATTTTTTTTTATTTATCTTTGTATATATAATTTTTTTTTGAGTTTTGGAGATTTTTTTCTATTTTTTTAGAAAAATTAGACTTTAGAATTATAAATTGATCAAATACGTAAATTGTCATTTCCCGACACCACCACCAAAAACTTGCTTGTGGTTAAAAATTATTGTCAGTAACCCAAGTGCAAGCCATAAAATAGGTAGTCAGTCCTATTAAGTACGGAGTCGAATTTATGGAGATTGGTAAAACTATTGATCAACTACACTTATAAAAGGATTTTATCAAACATGTAGTGCAAGTATGAGATTTCATGTGAATTTGATTGAATAAAATGAAGGTCACTAGAAAGTAAATGCAAAAATAACAAGTAATTGAGAATTCAAATCAGAGTGAAGGTTAGGGATCATGAGTTCAATATAAATCTTAACACAATGTTTCATTAACTATAGAGATGTATCGATTTGATTAGTCCTTATATGAAATCGAATATCAAGTGTGAAGCTATTAACCAACAAATCATAATTAAGATCTATTATGAACAATTAGAAACAATTGAATTATAATTCTGAAGATTCCCCAACTATCCATGTTCTTTTTATGGAAGAGGTAAAGCACCCCCAATCAATTTCTTCATATAGGATAAATAGCCTCTCCACGATGGCACTTACTAACACCAAAGAAAAGAATTTTGCAAAAAAACACATAAGGAAGACATGAAAATGAAATTTGGGGCTTCATCTTAGCCCCATTACAATACTAATGAGGTGAAGAAAATATAATGTAGTGGTATCCCATCACATGCATTTTGGAAGCTCCTCTCACCACCCTAGGTAACTCCTGATTATTTAAAAAAAAATCCGAATGAAAGATTAATGCCATAATTTGCCAATCTATCTTCAACCATGTTGGACTCTCTATAACAATTCTTTAGGGAGAAAAGAATCTGATTGAGCATAGATATTATTTCATTAACAAGTTTTAAGAATTTCCAAGGAGGTTTCCATGAATTACCTATCACCTTTACCACCATTAGAGAGTCAGGCTCTATTTGAATATTATTTATCTTGAACTTCAAACATAGATTAATCCCCATCTTTAAACCAATGAATTTCATCTAAGAGTTAGTAGAATGATCCCCTGGATTAGCAAAAGTAAAAATCAACTGACCTTTATCATTTCTTAAGATCACACCATAGCATCGAGGACATGGATTACCCTTAGAAGCACCATTTATATTCAGCTTGAAGTAGCTAGCAGGAGGGGGCAGTGATCGTGTTGGAAAACGAGCGTCCGTGTAAATACGCTAGTCGTTGTTATCGGCTTCCGATCAAAATACAAAAAAACCTAAACTCTAACTACACTCTTATGGAGTATAGTGGTGAGTTTGGGTATCGAATCCACAGAGAATGTTTGATATATTTTAATTGATTTATTACTTCGAAAAATAAAGTGTAAAAGATGATGATTGAGTGAGAAAGGAAAAAGGGAAAAATAAAGAAGTTAACTAAAACTAATTGGAAAAATTAAGGTAGGGACACAATCCCCTAACCCTAGAGTATTAATGGTATAAAACTAATCGCAAATTTAAGTGGTTAATTAGACCCAGAATTTAGTTCTCCCAAGCATTACGTATATGAGGTTCAAGACCGCACCATACTTAATCAGAGGAGGAGTAAATTGGTATTGCGATAGTTACACTCGAATTTCATTATGAAGCATCACGATTACCCTAAAGCAAACGAGATCAAAAGATCTACAATTGTCGCGTTTCTACTCAATACGATCATAATAAATCATTAAATTTAGTGGACTAATTTTATACACATGCAACTACCACATCAGGTTGGGTTCATGCATCCCAACCTTTAAAAACCTAGCCTAACATGAGAAATAATAATAAAAGTGCTGGAAATAAAAGTTACCAAGATTGAAGAAGAAGAACATGTAAGAAGAAATCAAAGATTGAAGAAAAACCTGAAAAGCTCTTGAATTAATGGTGCAAAGTATGTAAATTCTTCTCCTAGATGTGCGTACTTTTTATGCAGCTTTTACATGAATGAAATCTTAATAAAAAGAGTCCTAATGACTAAATATATAGGTTAGAGGTCATTTAGAAGAGTCCCCAAAATATAAAACTCTTTTGGCTAAAAGATAAGCACAAAATAAAATTCTCGTATCTGGCAATTTGTCACACTTAGAATGCGTGACTAATTTTGTAACGGATCAGGTGCTTGACAAATGGGCGGACCAGTTCTTTTTCCTCAGATTCGGTTTGGTTTGGGTCTAACAGCTTTTTTCTTGGATTTTTCTCAACTTCAGCTGGGCATAACTTCTTCACCGTAGCTCGGAAATGAGGTGCTGTTTTTTCCAGTGTTCTTGTAATTGAAAGATCTTCAACTTTCCAGTTGGCCCCACCTCCGGAATAAGGTTGTAAAATTACAAAAATGCCCTTTAACTCCCCGTTTCTTGGTTTTCTTTCACTGTTTTGAGTTCTCTTTGGCACTAACTTGTATGAAATAGATGTAAAACACATAAGAGATACACAAAATACTAAATACTTGGCAAAAAGTGTCAGTAGCATAAATAAGAGACAAATCCAAGCTATTTACACCGCACGAGATCATAAAAATACCGAAATTAAGGGGATAAATGTGAAGAACTTATGCCTAATCAGGAAGCCATTTAATCAATGTAGGGACTCTATAAATCTTCTTAAAAGATAACTTAAACAATTCCTTAATCCTTAAATCAAGGGACATACATTCATTTAAGAAGATCATACCACTGCACATATTTGAAATTATGAAAATTGAGTTTGAAATGTTATTCTGATGCCTAAATTTGATCCCCTCAAACAAATTTTTATTTCTTCCTTTCCGCACCTCCTAGCATAAAACTATAGGGATTGATTTGCAAAGGAACTTTTTGTAATCTCTACTTCAAGATCTGAGCCACCAACTCAAAAGAAAAGTGGACATATTATTCCTATCAAAATTAATCCCCATAAGATTTGAGAAGAAATCCCACATAAGCTTTACCTCTGAACACTCTAAGAAAGGTGTTTAGTTGATTCAGTACTTTTTAATTTGGCATAACATCTAAAAACTAAAGGAATCCCCAATTTTTGAATATTATCACCAGATGACAGAGAATTATTGGGAATTCTCCACGTATTAATAGATAATTTCTTTGGCAAAAGAGGGTCCCAAACTCTATCAGCTACTATGGACTTAGGGTATCTGCTATCAATGGCCTCACAAGCTGAAAAGAAGGAGAATTCACCACTGTTTGAAGGCTTATAGATCCATTAACCTTCCATAAACTCCATGCTATAGATGCCCCTTGTTGATGATGAGACCATGACATGTATTTGACATTCATATAAGCAGTCCATAAAGACTCCTATGAGTAGAATTTCCAAACCAATAATATTCTAGAGGCTTGAGTAATAATATTAAAGTCTTTGAATCTAAGACCACCTACTACTTTTGCTTTACACAGCTACTGCCATTTTGTCCAATGGTGATTCCAACCATAATCTTCATTTCCTCCCTAAAATAATCTGCTAAACATCTTGTGCATTCTATTAAGAACAACTTTAAGAGGGTGTTGAGAGGCAATCAAGTATATAGGAATAGAATAAAGGACATGTTGTATAATAGTGAGTTTGCCACCACTTGATAGAATCTTACTTTTCCAACCTTAAATTTTAGCTCTGATAGATTCAATAAGAGAAGCATAGTAGCAGACCTTTTTCTACCAATGAAAAGAGGGGCTCTTAGGTACTTAATATGCGACGTTTTGAAGGCTAAACTTGTATAACTACCCATAATATTCCTCCTCTGTATAGATAATATTTTTTATCAAAATCACACTACTTTTTGTCATATTGATTTTTTATCCAGAGATACTAGAGTATTCTTCCATGAAACTCATCAAGTTTTTCAAGAATCTTTTATATCCTCTAGTGAAGACAATAACATAATCTGTAAAAGATAAATGAGAGATAAGGGGGTTTCCCCTTAGTTGCTGAATCTTCCCATTTCCCATTAGAGTGTTCAGGCCTCTATTAAGAACTTCAACTGCCATAATTAAAAGGCTAGAGTCTAGAGGGTCCCTTGCCTCAATTCTCTAGAGGACATGAATAAACCCTTTATAACTCCATTTATAAGGATTAAAAACCAACTATTTGAAATGCATCTCCAGATCATATCAATCCATTTTTCACCAAATCCAAAGATCCTCAACACCTTGATTAAGAATAACCAAATTCCTTTATCATAAGCTTTTTTCGTATCCATTTTGATCATGATGTTCCTCCCATAGATCTTCTTACTAAGATTGTACGCCATATCTTTAGCTAATAGTACATTATCTTGGATATACCTTCCTTTTATAAAATTATTTTAGTTGGGGGAATAAACTTTGAAAGATACTGACTTATCCTATTATTCAAAATCTAAGAGATGATTTTATATGAATAGTTGCGCATACTAATAGGCCTGTAATCTGCACAGTTCTTTGGATGCTTATTTTTTGGAATTAGCACAATATTATTGCTAGACCGGCTTTGAGGGATTTCATGACCTTCAAAAAAATAATTAATAGCAAAAAGAAGACCATATTCAATAATTTTCAGTAAGATTTGTAAAAAACTCCATCAAAGACGTCAAGACCAGGAACATCATCATGACTCAGCTCATTGATAGCTTTATAAACTTCATCTTCAGTAGCTCAAGCCTCTAGAGCTGCATTATTCTCATCAATAATCAATTTGGGGATAAACTCCTGAATTGAACTATCCTTCACTTATAGATCTACCTGCATCAGGTTATGATCATATTCAAGGACAATGGTTGTAATATTATCCTCATCTTTTGCAGTGTTGCCATTAGAGTCTTAAATAGTGTTGAGCCCCATTGTTCTATGCTTGTGTTTAACCCTATCATGGAAGAACTTATTGTTTGAATCCCCAAGTTCAATCCATCAAGATGAATATTTTTTCCTCCAATACATCTCCCCCAACTTCAAATCCTCAAAGAGTTTTGCTTTGCCTAAGTTAGGATTGTTCTATTCTCGTCTTTGCTGTTTATTTTATAAACAAGATCCAACTGCATAACCTCATCTTCCAAGTCTCTAACACCTTAGAACACATCTTTGAACTACTCTCTATTTCATGATCTTAAAGCCCATTTTAATCTCTTCAATTTTTTATTAAAAACTTACATCCTGCAGGCCTTAACTGGTTGCTTCCAAGAGACACTAACCACATCTACAAACTATTGGTGAGTGTTTCATATGGCTTGAAATTTAAAATATTTTGGATTGGACTACACAAAAGGGTTTATAGTTATAAGCATTGGAGCATGATCTGAGCCAGTCCTGTTCAAATGCTAAATAGAGGAACTTGAGAGAGAATCTTCCCATTTCATATTATAAAGACATCGATCAAGTCTTGCCATAATGATTGCTTCTTCATCTCTATTATTACACCAGGTGAATTTTGAACCTTTGAAGCCCATACCTCTAATCCCACAATCATCAATTATTTGAGTAAATTCTCCTACAACTTGATGATCAATATCATTTCCTCCTAACTTCTCTGATTGACAAGCTACCACATTTAAATCTCCCATCAAAAGATGAGGTTTTGACTGGCAACCAACTCGTATATATTTTAGCTCCTCCTAAATATCTCTTCTTTCTTCCTTACTACATTTGGCATACAACACTATTAAATATGAATCCAATATATAGTGTTGATGATCTACACCAATGGTTAATTACTACTTTGAATTTGAAATAACACTGACCATCATCTCAAATCTCCAAAAAATCCATATTTTCCCAATTTCATGGTAGCAAAAATCATCAAATCCCCATTTATTTTTGAATCTATTAATTTTTTGAAAGTCAAATTTTGGATCCAATAAGGCAATAATAGGGAGTTTATTCATTTTCAATAGCTTTTTGATTCTTCAATCTGCTGACTTTTTAGCAGCTCGTCTTATGTTCTAAACAATAAGAGTCGGCATTAGAAACTTTGAGAAGGAAATTGAGTTGTACCTTTTATTTTTTATCTTGTGATTCTTTTCAACATTAGATCAATAAATGTTTGTTTCTTGCACTGAGTTTTCTCCCTATACTTTATAATGATACTACTATTCTCCACCACCTTCATGCTATGTTGGATTATCTTGCCAATATTCCTACGAAAAATTATCAGTTCTTTAATTAAAGGAACTGACTGAATAATATGTTTCTCCCCATCACTAGTATGCATACGATTGGCAGAAGTGTTCTTTTCATAATCTTCCAAGTCTGTACCTCTGGGGGTTAAAGAGGTATGTTCCACTTCTTAGACACCAAATTTATGGGCTTTTGATTTGTGTCTTGAGTTAACTTTTAGGCTATGGTGAGGACTTGTAATTTCCCCTTGTTCCTCTTCATCTTCCACTGCATTTTCCTTATCAAATACCTCATGATTAGGTTGCATCTATTTTTTGGGGACTTGATTGAATGAAGATCAAGATCCTTTTGGCTTTGGGTTTATTGAATGGGTTTTTAATCTTCTTTTAGTGTGGCCTCCTTCTTGATTGCTTGCACTTGAATGTGTGTTCTTTTCACCTTCTCATCTCTGCGTAAAATTTTCTTTAGAATGAATTATTTTCTTGTCTTTCCTTATACGTATTTTTTGGCAACAAGAAAATGCAAGAGTATTCATTGTGCCTTTCTTGGAGCAATTATTGCAAGGCTTAGGCTTATCTTCCACTAAGACCTCCTGCCAAAAGTCTAATGTACTATCTATACCCTCTTTGGGATGGATTTTAAAAGATCCACTTTAACACACACCCTAGCAATGCTAGGTTTATTCATCTACACTATTGAGGCATCCATCTTAAAAGGATTTCCAATGAGTTGAGATATAGAGTATAATGAGGATTTGGAAAAAAATGAATAGGGAGATGAAGGAATGAAATCCAAATTGGAGCCAGGCTGCTTTCCTTTTCAGGTTTAAATTCTGGGGTCCATTTAAAAAGTCTCATATAAAAATTGCAAACATACCAAGTATCTCACATCCACATTCTTAAATAATCTTATTCAGAGTTCAACCTAATCAATATGTGTGTGTGATCTAAAAGACCAATACTAAAAGCAGTTTTGAGAGAAAAGGTTTGGAACACCTGTCTAATAGTTTCCATAGAGGGATTTCCATGAGAAAAATTTCCCACCAAAGAGTGATTGAAAGGCTTAGAAAGGATCTCTGTATCTTCATAAGAAAATAATACTACTAGTTCACCTTTGAAAGAAGTAGGGGTCTTAAGGAATAGATTATGCATGATAGAAGAGGATTCAGCTACTACATAGGTAAATGATCGACTCCATGCCTCTTTGATATCTGGGGGTTTTAGTTAACGTGAGGAATATGAGTTTGGGTAGCCATGCAAACCCTAGTAGGGTTTATGAATGGGAGAGAGAGAGAGAGAGAGAGAGAGAGAGAGCCAGTTACTAACTATCTATGTTGTTTGGAAATATTGATGAAGAGAATTCCCAACAATATTAACTCAACTTCACCAATTAATACATTCTACAATCAATCTATGAAAAATTAAACATAAGTCATATGGAATTCACTACATTAACAATATAAATGTAGAAATTCATAGTTGAGAATACAAAAGTAATATAAATAGAGATCAAGTAGATAAAGCAAGCCGTAGATCTTCATTGAAAATTGAGGTTCAATATCTAATTATCTTTATATTTGGTACAAATCCTTTGTTTCATCCTCTTTCTCCATAGAACTCTCTAAGTGCAAAGTATGAACTATCCCTAAGCTAAGAATGATGTCAAAAGTCCCCCTAAATGATTTAAAATATGCTATCTTAAAACTAAAATCCCATAATAGCATTGTTGTAATTTTCTAGTGACAGAAAATGCATCCCGCTATAGCAAAATACATCCTGATAGGGAAAAATACATCCTTATAGGAATAAAATAGATTCTTATAGGAGAAAAATACATCCTGACACTGTCAAAATACATTTGCTCTATGCTGTAAAAAAAGTCCAAAAATCATCAAAAACTCCTCCAATCCTTCTTTAAAGAGTTGGGCATCTTCTTTTAAAGACATGATATGCCTTTTTATGGGAAATAAGATTCGCTTCACATTTATGATGCTTACTTAACCCTAAAAAAATATACATTAATAATGTATACAATTCAAATAAAATGTAATTCTCATATATTAAGGCCTCGAGGAAGATGTAATTCCCTGATATATCACTATATGTGTGTAATATTAAGCTTTAGTCATTTCCAACTTGTCAGATTTCTATGTAACCTTCTTAAGGACGTAATCTCCTTCATTGAGTGTACATGACACTTTTGTTTTGGAATTTTACTATGCACTATTGATAGGATGTTAACCCAAGTGCTACTACTTCCCTGACTTCACCTATCGAGTATATATCCAAGCTTCTTGAAAAAATCTCTATTAGGAGAATCTAAGTTGAGAAGCTTGTGACTTTGAAGGCCAAGATCAAATGGCCTCATTGCTTTATTACAAAAAGTCGACTTGTAAGGGGGTTTTTCCTATTATTATTTGCGGTGCGATAGTGGATCCCACATCACACTTTGCAGTTAATTTATTCACTTCCATTTGACTGAATATAAATTTTTCTTCATTCCTTCCAACAACGTATTGTTCATGACTTATGTCTGACCATTGTATTGCAGATTAGTTGGTGATGAATGCAGTTTTCTGATCTTAGCCTTATCACAAAAGTTTAAAACTCATCAATGTCAAACTGTGTGCGTAATGAAAGCATTTGGGATCCCATATCTGTGTATAAGATTTTCCATATAAAATGGAAGATCTTATCATAGGTCATCTCTATGATTGACCAGTGAGCTACCATCACACCAGGTTTTTATCTGAAATAGGAATTATTAGTAAAGAGATCGAACAATTTTTAAAATCAAAGATCTTCCCTGTTGGTAACCCATTATACCATATCTGAGCATGTCCAATGATAGTTCTTAAAAAGCTCTGGATGCATCTTATTAGCTACCAAGAATACGTTGCATGATGTTAAGGGTTGCTCGACATGAAAAATTAGATCTTACTTTCTTTCATACCTGGGAGTGATCCTATGTGGATTGAATTGTACAAGTTTAGGATAGATAATCACAGAAGTTGTGAATCGAGATCCTTGAACAAACCCTCTTTAGAGTGGGTTTTTAGTTTTGATCAGGTCACCCAGACAAGATTTTATGCTTTTCATTTATTCCCTCTATGGATGGGATTCATTTGTTCGCACACCTTTATAAACTCGTCCACGACTTTCAGCCTAGCTCTCTTTTCTTTGGCCACCTTATTCAGACCTAGTCGAGGTTCAACCATTATATCATGAACCATCATCCTTTTCTATCTAAAATATTCTCGTCTTATGGTTCTTTCATAGTACAGATGTGCTTGAGCCCCTATTATTCCCAATCTATCAAATACTTGTCCTATGTTAAACCTTTTAAAGGCATTTGTGTGTTTAACTGAGTATGTTTAATCATCACCATACTCTGCTGACCTCATGGTCGAGGTCCTACCTAGTTGGTAGGAGGATTCTTTATGTTCTAACATATTTATTCGAGAATGTATGCCCAATCAGACCACATATTTAACCTCTTTGGGTTTTCCACCACTTAACCTCGGTTTTCTTGCCTCATGTCTCTGTAAGGGATATGAGGAGGTGATTTCCCAAGTTTATTTGGGGGCCACAGTTGGGGTTATCGGAACTGGTTTTGGATGAACTAGTTGGCTATGTGAGGCTAGAATACTTTGGGTGAGCTGTCCCATATTTTATTTCATAACTTATTTGCTCTTGACCATGGTGTGCAAAAATCCTGCTAGATCCCCTATTCCAAAAGGGGTTGAAGGTGGCACAGTTTTTTTCTCCTCACTAGTTTCTGGGTGTTCAACCAGTTCTTACAATATATCTAGAAAAATAGAGTATGATAAAAGGAAAAGAAAGTATCACTCAATACTTAAAAAATTAAAAGTTGAGAAAATGTTTTGGGCTAGAAATTAGTGTATTTAGGTTTGAAATACACTAAGGTAGGCAGTAGAATAGTGAACTGAGGATTTAAAGGGAGAAATCAAGCGAATCTGCTGGTTTGACCACCTAAATGATTTATCAACAAAATTTGGCGGTGTTCTTGGAGCTTAGGAATTAGATGAGAAATAACTTGGCTTTAGTCATTTCCATAAACAAAGCCATTTTGTTATCGTCTAAAGTTGGATTTAAGTTTTTTCCTTAGCTATTTGAAATCCAATCCGAGATAACAAACAAATAAAAAGTAAAATGTATATGTGTGAAGATAAAGGTGATAATAAGAAGAATTACACACAGTTACGTGGTTTAACCCTTAAGAATGAGCTTATGTCCACAGATTATCTGTTAGTACAAGGTTCCAAATGATTGGAGGTCCCAGAATGGTATAATTACTTAATATCCCTATTTAGACAGTTAGAATATAAGAATATCTCTATGCCTGTCTCTCAGTTTTTTCCCCTGATCTCAATGGGAGATGTCACCTTTTATAGTGAATCATTATAAGGGAATGTTTGTTGGACCAGTATGGGTTAGGTTGGAACATCATATGAATTTATCACTCATAAAATATTTAATTGTTTAATATTTTACCCATTAGGGAAAGTTATGCACATTTTGGTTGTCTGTGGTCCCACACACTTAGTGTTTTCCTACCTTTAAAAATGTTACTAAAGTTACAGTCTATCAGTTAGCCTTGCTGGCATCAATCCAGTCCATCCAGGTGGAAAGGAATTCGATCTATTTGTTGAGCCTAGGTCCTTCCTTAGTATCTATTTGGTTAGGGCCATATTTAGGTTGTTGGGTTATGATAACTTAATGCAACTAAAATACGAGATGAAGATTCGTACGAATATTATAGCCACAAACTACGTTATATTCTTATTATTTGTAGACTTCATGTTAACGTTGTTGAATTATTAACTTTTTCGGACATAAGCGATCGGTTTAGCCTCACCCCTGCTCGAGTCTTAATCTACTTCTTATTGCAGATCATATAGTATGTAGGTGTCGATCCTACATGTTCATTACTTTACTCCTATTATTTATCTAGCGTGTTCGATTTTTAAATTATTATTATAAATTCGGTTTTATTACTACTTTTTGTATGGTAAGTTGTTATGAGACAACTGTAGTATGCGGTGATTCTATTATTGTTTGTATATTTGGTATCATAGTTATCATGGTTTATCACTCTTATGTTCAGTTATTATATTATGTACTTAGTTTACTTTTAGTCATGCTTAGGATGATACCCAAATTTTTAGACTCTTGTGATATTTATTTTAGACCTGATCAATCTAAATTAGATTTTATGAGGTGTTAGAGTTGGTATCAGAGCATTCCAGGTTCTAGTATCCTAGGGATCTTGAGTGTGTCCATCACTTTTAGCATAGCGTTCTTTAATACTTTAGATTTTATCATTTACATTTTGCGCACTATTTTCATACATGTACTTTGACGATTTTGTTTACTATCTTTATGATGGTGATCACACGACATTCGCGAGTAGTCTTACATCGACCAACCGATAGCATAGAGTCAGAGGCAACGACACCCTAGCAGTAACCGCAACAACCTCCACTATAGCAGTAGGGACATCCACCTATTATCGCTTAGGAAGACTTGGATGCGACTATGGCATCCTTGCAATCACAACATCTAAAACTTATCCAGAGACCAAACATAATATGCATTCATACCTCTTAAGATCTTATGGACGTTGAAGATGAAACCAAACAATTAACTCGGAATGATCTTGACATCGCTGTACTTGGGTGCATACTGTCTTCAATGTGAATCATAGGCTTGATGGAAAATTGAAATAAAATCCTAACCTATGACTCAAAAAATTTTTCCCAAACGAAATGAATACAATATTAAAAATTAACTCGATGTAAAATTTTTCTCTTCAAATCTCCCCCTTTGGCTATTCCGGGATAAAACTAAAAAAACGTCAAGTTCTTTAAAGACTTAATCCCAATCCCTAAATGAAAAGGTATAGACACTTGATCGACACTAATTTTAAGTAGCTTTTATTTTGCCATATTTTATCGCATCGTTGCTTAAAGTTGCTCACTTAACACACTTTTCAAATTCAAAGAGAATAAAACTTTTGTGGATCAAATTATTAATGCCATGTGGACCTATGATATTGGGATACATGTCCTCATGAGTGTACATCCCAGAGTTTCATTTATACTTGGTCGGATACAGAATTACTTGGTTGGCGTACCGTCCAACCAGCTTAACAAGATGAACTATTAAGAAAAAAAAGGTCATTCATATGGGAATTATCAAAAGACATTCCACACATGCCTTAGAAGATAAATAATCTCAGTCATTATGTACAAGCGTAAATGCTTGAATATATAAAGACATTCTACCTCTTGGTTTTCAGGATCATTATAAATACCTTATACCCCTTAGCTCAAGGGATAAGTCTGGCACACATAAGCAAAACTACCTAAAACTATATGTAACTATTTTCAGTATCAGTGGATCTAGGATTTCCTTAAGCTAAACAACTTTAAAAATCTTTGTTGTTATTTATTATTTTCCTTTACATTACTCAACTAATTATCTCTTATTACAAAATTGGTAATTTTTAGCTAAGATAAAGTCTCTATCAATTTTAGACAACAATAAATTGGCATCATTTATGGGAATGACTATTGATCATCGTTCTCTACTGATCCTATTCACTTATTCACCTTGGAAGTTTTCTAAGGGATGATGCATGTTCCTGTGAGTAGCCTTGCAGCTGCAGGCAACGCTCTAGATCCATATGCTCCTCTTAGTGTTTCATATCTTCAAGGAATGTTAGTCAATCTTACGAAAGGGTAGGAGGTAATGCAAGAGTCATTTAGGAAATTATCTCAAACATTGCAGGATAAGTCTACCACTGTGCCATCCCAGAGGGAGATACCACCTTATCTTATAAAAAATTAGAGAAGTAACTACTCCAGGTCCTCATGTGACAGATCTTATCATCCAGAGGCAACATCATCTATATGATCTAATGTTTATTATGATGGTCGATCTTTCATGTCTAACCGACTGAGCGTGTTAGAACACCTGAGCAAGGCTTTCGCTTTTGATCATCTTGGTCCCTAAGCAACCATAGGTCATCATAGAAAGCCAGTCGAATCCCACGAGCATAGGGAAGGGTCAGTTGGGCTAGCATAAAAGGATCTACACGTGTCAAGTAGACTTCTCAGGAAAAAATCTTCACACAGCAAGGCCACCAAAGCCACATAAGTGAAATCTAAACTAGAAGAAAACTCTTGGAAGGGATCAATACAAAGATTGGAAGATTGTTTGGGAGAAATGACTAAGACCAAGAATCCTACGTAGAAGAGTTTTATAAAAGGATGTCCCTTCATCCAGGCTATTGTGTATTACCCCATATCCCCTAAATTTAAGCCACTGGTGGTGACACCTAAGTATGACGATAAAACTGACCTCGCCCTTCATATTAAATAAAACTTGGCCGCTACTGATAGTTATTCTGTTCTTAATGAGATGATATGTCAATTTTTTTAAAGTAAAATCACTAGTCCAACTCAAATATAGTATAATAATTTACCCTGAGGAAAGATTGCCAATTTTCATCATCTTGCCAAACTATTATCAATAATTTTTTCTTTAGAGTAAAGCCAATTAAGAGAGTAGCCCATTTTCTCAGTGTCCACTAGTGACCGGGAGAAACTACATGGGAATGTATCACTTGTTTTAATAAGGAGAAATTAGAAGTTGTTGATTATGAGGAAAAAATGGCCATTACATCTTTAATGAGAGAGTTGCTTCTGAAAAAACTCTAATATGCATTGGCAAAGGAACCTTCAAAAACCATGACTGAATTGATGGACAAAGTCGGTAAGATCATGGACGTCGAAGAGGCTATGGCTTATATGCAAACTCTCAGGACAAAATCTGATGGCCAAAATAATTTTAATAAGAAGTAACAAAAAGATAAGAAAGCCAAGAACCCTAAAAAGTATGAGGAATATACCCCTCTCACTATAAGTGTGCATCACATTTTGGAAGAAATTAGGGGTAGCAAGGACTTGAAATGGCCTCAAAAATTAAAATCACTGCCCAAATTAAGAGACAAGTTTAAGTACTGTGACTTTCATAAAGACTATGGGCATACCACTGATAATTGTATTCCTTGAAGGATGAAATTAAATCTCTCATCTGTTGAGAAAAATTGACCAAGTTTGTTGATCGAAATGAAGGTCGAGACACGAGATAAAGGTTAGAATCCCATTGTCAAAATAAATATGATAGGAAAAGAGGACGAGATGATGATTTCAAAGATGATCTTAACTTTTCAAAGAAACCTAGGGAGCCTAAACTTAAGGTAGGCATGATATATTTTGGTTGTCATTTCATTACAAAAGGAAATGCTAGATATTGAGATGAAGCCGAATAAATTAAAGCCTATTTAAACGAGGAGAAAGCTTGCTCTTATATTAGGCAAGTCAACTTATCAGACGAAGTATATGGTTGGATTAAAAAGGTGATTAAAGACAAGCTGGTCATCAGGTTCTCTAAGAATGACTTGTTGGGAGTTCTTTACCCTCATGATGACCCTCTAGTCGTTACCTGTCGGGTGAATCATGCTGGGATAGCAAGAATTCTCGTGGATAATGGTAATTCAATAGATGTTATATTCTATAATTTCTTTCATATCCTGGGGTTGCAAGATAACAAAATGGAACCTTACCATCGGCCTTTAATCAGCTTCTCTGGAGAAAAGGTGTATCCTTTGGGGAGTGTCAAATTAGAAGTGTTGATCGGCACTTGACCAGTTAGCAAAATAGAGAAGATTAGCTTCTTTATCATGGACAAGAATATTCCCTTATCTTATAATATGATACTCGATAGAGTTATATTGAAGAAGTTCGAAGCATTGGCATCCAGAGTTCATTGGTGTATGAAGTTCCCCACTTACTATGGGGTTGGCGTGGTGATGTGCTATAAAATGGAGGCCAAATAATACTACTATAACTTTGCCGATTAGAAAAAAATTTAGAAGAGCACTACCATTTACCAAATTGACATTTTGGACCCCCGTGAAGAAGCTGATTTAGTCAAAGGGAATGTTGTGGAAGCCACAAAAACCATTGTACTAGACGATGAAAATCCAAAAAGAACCACCCAAATTGGCTCAAAACTAACACCATACCTCAATCAGGAATTGATTGCATTCCTTAGAGAGAGGAAGTACGTATTTTCTTGAAGCCATGAGGATATGCTTGGAATTGACCCTAACTTTATATATCATGAACTCAATATTAACGAGGATGCGAAGCCGATGAAACAAAAGCTTTGAGTATTTATTCTTGAGAAAATTGTGTCTATCCAAGAAGAAGTAGACAATTAAGTACCCTAATTGGTTAGCCAATGTAGTAATGGTAAAAAAAAGAATAAAAAATGGCGAATGTGTGTGGATTTTACCGACCTCAATAAATCGTTCCCAAAATATCACTTTCCTTTACTAAGGATTGATAAATTGGTAGATGCAATAATAGGCCACGAGTTTCTAAGCTCCATGGATGCCTACTCTGGTTACAACCAGGTCAAAATAAAGCCGGTGGATAAAGAAAGCACATCTTTCATCACCAACCGAGGTAATTACTGCTATAATGTTATGCCTTTTGGGTTAAAAAATGCTGGAGCAACATACCAAAGTCTAGTGAACAAAGTTTTTGAAAAAAAAATAGGGAATAACAAGGAAGTATATGTAGACGACAAGCTCACCAAGAGCAAGTTAGCTTCCGACTACATAAAAAACATGAGTCAGACATTTAATCAGCTAGAAAACCATCAAATAAATTTCAATTCGACCAAGTGTGTGTTCGACATACATGAAGGTATGTTCCTAGGCTTTATTGTGAATCAGAGAGGCATTGAAGCCAACCCAGCTAAAATCAAGGCACTAATTTGATGCAATCTCCAACATGTAAGAAAGATGATAAGAAATTGACCGGAAGAATGGCCTTCCTCAATTGATTCGTGTCCCTCGATATTGATAAATGCCTACTATTTTTCAAAATACTAAAAAAAAATCTTCGAATGGAAGGTAAAATGTGAAAGTGCCTTTTAAGAGTTGAAGAAGTACTTGGGATCTCAACCAATGCTCTCCTGACCAAATCTTAGAGAGAAATTATATCTATATTTGGCTATTTTTGATTCCAATGTGAGCTCAACATTAATCAGGTTGGAAGATGGAGTTCAAAAGCTAGTGTATTAAACTAGCAAAGCATTCAGAGGAGTCAAAATCAGATTTCCCCGTCTAGAAAAGCTATCTCTTTCTCTCGTTAAAGCTTTAAGGAGGATGAAGCCATACTTTCAAGCACACCAATATGGTTTACATAGATTTACCCCTGCTTCAGACACTTCACAAATTAAATAAATTAGGGAGATTGATGTCCTGGGCAGTAGAGCTAAGAGAATATAAAATCCTTTATAAGCTAAGAACAACATTGAAGGGACACGTCATAACAGATTTTATTATAGAATTCACGTATCCAGAAGCGATCATTACTCAAAGTTTGCACGTTGAGCACACTTCCTTAGAAGAAAGCTCATCTCCAAACCAAAATTAAAAGATCACCTATCAACCTGAAACCTCATCTACCCAAGAGATGGCTTAAAGGTACAATGAGAATAGCAAAAAAATATTCCAATAAGGTGTACTGTCTGAGAAAAGTTTTAATAACGGCGTTCCAATTTGGAAGTTGTATGTAGATGGATCTTCATGTGTTATCGGTAGTGGAGAAAGTCTTATCATCGATACTCCGGGTGACATTGATCTAGAGTATGCACTTCATTTTTAATTCCAAGCCTCCAATAATGAAGCAGAGTATGAAGCACTAATCACAGGTTTGGAGTTATCTTATTCAATGGAAGCCGAGCAGGTTATGGAATATAGTGATTCTAAGCTCATTATTAACCAAGTGCTACAAATATATGGAGTTAAGGGAGATCTCATGATCAAGTATCTGTCCAAAACTATGGAAGTCATTTCTAAGTTTTCTATAGTCAAAATGGTGAGAATATCTAGGATAGATAATGCTCACAAAGATGCATTTGCTCGACTGGCCTCAACAACCAGGACATAACTCAGGAGAACTATTCCTATTGAAATTTTTTCACACAAAAGTGTAGATGTGGAGGCTATGGTCAACTCTATTACGATGGATTTAAGAAGTTTATGTATGGATCCAATCATAAATCACATTGACAAAGGTTTATTACCGACTGACCCAAAGGAAGTTGGGAAGTTAAGGTTCAACGCAACCACTTATGAGTTAGAGAGGGGAGTCCTATACAAAAGGGGATATATTATTTCATTACTTCATTATCTTCACCCAGTCGAGGTAACGGACTTGATCCGAAAGGTACATAAAGGTTCTTATGGGGCTCATTCAGCTGGCCAATCATTAGTGTCCAGGATAACTATGTAGGGGCACTACTAGTCGACTCTGAGAGTAAACAGTATTTCCTTTACAAAGTGTGATAAATGTCAGAAGTTTGCCATAATTCATAGAATACCGTGGGCGGCCTTAACTCCTATTACTTCCCCTTTGACTTTTGCTATTTGGGGAATTGATTTGGTCGGCCTATTGCCAAGGACCAAGTGAAAGTTCAAATACCTAGTAGTAGCAGTGGACTACTTCACCAAATGGGTGGAGGATGAGCTGTTGGTTCAAATGCCTTATGAAAGAGTTTTTCAGTTCATCTAGAAACATATCATATTTTGGTATGGAATGCCCTATCCCTTCATCATTAATCATAACACTCAGTTCGATAATGAGGAATTTGAAGAGGACTATATTCAGTCCAAGATCCAGAAACATCACTCTGCCCCTGAACACCCACAATGTAATGACCAAACAGAGATTACCAACAAAATTATACTTGATGGGTTGAAAAAGAAGTTGAATGATGATAAGAGAAACTAGATAAATGAGTTGCATAGTGTTCTATGAGCATAATGAACTACGTCAAGAACAGCCATCGGAGAGACTCCTTACATGTTTGCTTTTGGAACTAAGGTAATGGTACCAGTCGACATAGATCTAGCGACCCATAGAGTATTGAAGTTTGATTCCCCCAAAAGTGATCTCGTGAGGAGGTTGGATTTACACATGATTGAGGAAGTCAGGGATGACATTGCTCTTCAAATGGCTACTTATCAACAAAGAATAATTAGATTCCACAATTAGAGGGTCAAGCCGATCAACTTGAAAAAAGGAGACTATGTCCTAAAGAAGGTTATCTAAAAGGGAAATAAATTGGAAGAAAATTGGTATGGTCCTCCTTGCATCTCAATAGTCGTTTGAATAGAAAATTGTCTCCTAGAAACACTCACTGCATCAAATCAGGGAAATTGCAACGGGTTTTGACCATTATAAAAAATATTTGTAACGTATTTAATCCGTTAGAAAATTGGCGTTATTTAGTGCTATTAACATAAATTGTAACGGATAAAATCCGTTACAAATTTAATATTTGTAATGGATTTTATCCGTTACAATTTTTTTAGTAATGGATTTAGGGTTAGTACGCATCCCTTTTATTAGTAATGAATGTATTGAATTGTAACGTTTTTACCCGTTAAAAATTCTATTTTTTGTAACATGTAAAAACTATTATAAAATACATTATAACGGATTTGGAGTGTCACATATTTATAATGATTGAAGTTCGTTAGCAATATTAATATATTTAAAAAAAATATTGATTTCTCACTAAACAAATAAATATGAATACTCTAGTAAAAACTTGTCTACACTTAACCAATGTCATAAACTTCACTCAAAACATAATTCCAAACACATGTGACAAAATGAATGACAATACATTTCGGTGACATTACAATGATCCAAAACTATATTTTATTCATCACTATCAAAATTACAAAAACAAAATGTACTACAAGAAACCATTTCGCTTTTAACAATAATAGTACTCAAAACAAATTCTAAAAGATTTAAGTTTCGAAAATATTATTCTCCCAAAAATAGTCTTCATGATATTCCTTACAAAAGTAGACTTCATTCTCCCAAAAGTAATATTCATGTTTCCCAATAAGGACCCATTGAACAAACTCGGTCTTAGTAAATGTGTAAGCATAAATTAGTAAATAACATAAAAGACTAGTACATTCAAGTGCCAACGCACGAGTGTAATTTAATTTGACCAATCGAGAATCTAGTGATGATGCATTTAGTTTAGACAAGTTATTTTAGTATCAGTCGATGTGTTTGTACCTATTTCTAAGGCGTTGTGTTGTTGTTTATAGTTTTCACCCCATAACGACCATTTTTAACACAAAAAATAAGGGTATACTAGTCAATTTGGCCAACCAAGGGTCAGATTAGGACGCTATTAGTTTAGACTAGTTATTTTGGTATCGCTGTATGTGTTTGTACCTAATTATGTGCTACTAGGTGGTTGTTTTGAGTCTTTACCCCCAACGCTCATTTTTAACCCCCAAAAGAAGTGTATACTAGTAAATTTTGCCAACCGAGAGTCCAATTAGGACGCGGTTAGTTTAGACTAGTTACTTTGGTATCGTTTGATATTTTTGTACCTATTTCTAGGCTGTTAGGTTGTCTATTTTAGTTTTTGCCCCCCAACGCCCATTTTAGGCCCTAAAAAGAAATGTACACTAATTAATTTGGCCAATGGAGAGGAGGCCTCGGTTAGTTTAGGCAAGGTACTTTGGTATCGCTTGATGTGTTTGTACTAATTTTTAGCCTGTTAGGTGGTTGTTTTTAGTTTTCTCCCCCAACGCCCATCTTTAACCCTAAAAACAAGCATATGCTAGTCAAATTGGACAACAAAGAGTCTGATGAAGACACGATTTGTTTAGACAAGTTACTTCGATAACGGCTGATGTGTTTGTACTAATTTCTGGATGCGATTAGTTTACAGAAGTTGCTTTCATATTGTTTAATGTGCTTGTACCTTAATCTTGGCCACTAACTTGTTTTGGGGGTTGGACCCCCCACACAATGCTCATTTTTAACCCTCCAAAAAAGTGTATACTAGTCAATTTTACCATCCGAGAGTCCGATGATGACGCGCTTAGCTTTGATAAGTTACTTTGGTAGCACTTGATGTGTTTGTACCTAAATTTGGGCCGTTAGGTTCTTGTTTTCGATTTTCGCCCCAACATCTATTTTTAACCTCCAAAAGTCATGTGTAATTAGAAATTTGGCTGACTTCCCGCATATATATATATATATATATATATATAGGCAGGCTGTCGAATTTAAGAGGGATTCTTCCCCTACACATTAAGGCAAGAATTTTCTTGTTTAATTTACATTACAATTAGGGGCGGCCCTAAGCATGTGCTAAGTGAGTGATCGCACAAGGCCCTCACTGGTCTATTTATTATTACTTATATGTTAAAGGTCTAGTTATTTTTATATTAATACATATAAAAGGGGCCTAGTTTACAATTTTTGCACAGCAGGACAGGCCCTGATTACAATTTGTTTCTTGATGCATTATAATAACCCCTATATTTCTAGGATTTAGATTGGATTTTGATGAATAATTGTTAGGAATTAATCTCACGTAAGTTGAGGATTAATTGTAACATAGGTTGTAACCCATAAATCTTTGAATCCATTCTTGAAATTTAATGTTAGAAACCCAGGGTTCTTGAGATGAAATTGGGGAAATCTTGGTAATTATTTATAGAGGACTTTAATACATGTGTATGGTATGTATATCTGATGTAAATCCCATGCTAGATACCCCAAACACTGAATTATACATTGTGAGATTATGCAATGAATCTAAGTTTAGATTCTTTATTCATGTTCATAAATTCAGGAATTTTGAGATTGAAATTAGGATTGATATATGAAATTAGTCATTCTAAGATGAGTAACTAAGTGTTAGAGACTTAACAACATGATTATAAAATGGAATAAACCATTAGAAGTAATCTTGGGAATCAAAGGAGAAATCCCGTAATAGAAATCACAAGCAGATCTGGGCTTCTGCACAATTTCGAATCGATTCGGCCTCGGAGCGAATCGATTCGGGTTAGCAAGAACCGAATCGATTCAGCCTTGGGGATTGAGCATGTGGGAGTATATTAAGGTAATTATATAGTAGTTACCTATACATATTATATGAGATAAATAATATGTATTTATGTGTATTTGTGTGGACATACCAATGTTTGTGGACGATCCTATCGACTTTGGGTTTCATGCGTTCGGACTGTGTAGAACATGTCAGCACAGGTGGGTAGACGATGTGTAGGTCATTGAGGTTCTACGTAGGTGCTCCATATACGAGAGGTAGGTGTTGATGCTGGTAGCCATTGTCACCGCTTGGTATGGGCTAACTTGCTAACAGAACCAATAGTATGAGAATCACTTAATAACATAAAACGCGAATTAATAAAAAATTTAAAAGTATAAATACACACCTTACAACCTTTGATCCTGCACTGCAATAAACGAATCATATTCTACTTCAAAAACTCCATGTTTGGTTGCGAATATGGCTCAGGACACAAGTATCTAAAGATATCAAAATGCCAAAACCATCAATTATCTAAACTTCAACAATATTGCAACTCAAATTTGGGCAATCGAAGAAAAATACTTGCATAAATAAATAAATAAAACTAAATATAATTCTTTTAATGAAGGAATATTCTAATATTGAAGCATTCAAAATTTTCCACTCATCCCCTATATTATAGTTAACTAGCTTCCACAAGTCATTTTACAACTGAATAATTTGTGATCGTACGATTGAGATCCCCTCTGGTACATTAAGTAGGACAGTGATAAAAATAAGCACATTATATCCTAGAGCATCATCTTAGAGACATTCCCCTTCCCGTACAATCAATACCCTTTTAGTAAATAAGCTACATAACAAAAAGAAGCCATCCCAACAATATAAAGTACAAAGTTTCACCACAGATTACATGGTATCCCGGATTTAACCAAATGTCTCTACAGAAGAGATCAATGTCCCCAATAATGCAGAAAGAAAGCCATAAAAATTTCAAATTAAAAATGGACATTGCAAACAATGCAGAAAGAAAGAGTTGTCTACATATGGCTTAGCCAGCTTGGACACCAACCAACAAATCAATTTCATATATAATAATGTTACAAGCGCAACACACTACTAGTAAAAAATTATACCTTCTTTGCATCCATTACAAATTATACCTTCTTGAGATGAAAATTGAATCAGATACCAAATTATTGGAATGAGCAATTGCCAAGGACCTGTGTAATAAAGCATGTGTTCAAAGTATGCATCGATTCTCCAAAACACAATATTGTTCTTATAAATAGATGTCCGTACAAAAATTGTACAACTTCTTTCAACAAACCTGTTGTGCCGCCACACCACATACTAATTGAGGCCCACATCTTAAATGCTTGTCTCGTTCTAAGTATTCGTGGTTTCTAGGAATCTAAGTTGGTAAATTCACAATTAAAATTTGGGCATATGAATTGACATTTATGTGATTCAAAATTTTAACATGAATTATGAGGCTTCATATTAGAATTAATCAATCTGATATTCCCACAAACCATAGATTCGAACCAAACGAGAACTAATGTTTGCTTTCATTCTTCTGCTTCTTAATGACAAATCAGGTTGAATAAGAAGTTTTTACAATTTTTTATGTTTAGCACACTCTTCTTTCTTTGTTGAGAAAACCAAACATATACATTCTTTGAGCATTAGAAATTTTCTGGCTACTTTTAAAATTTTGACAAAAAGAGAATTCGGAGTTCTTTTTTTTTAAAGTATCATTCACATAAAATAGTAGTAACAACAATTTAATGATCCAAGGGATGCATGTTCACAATAAATACAATGCCTTTTGTATGAACTGGTACAGATACTCACTGATACTCTTCAGGTTGAATAGGCCCAAAATATCCCTTATTTTTGAGTTCAAACCAATTTATGGAAGAACACGATCCACAGCATATTTTTCTTTGATTCTTCCCCAAAACCCCTAGTTTCCTTGGTAGTTTCAGCAGCTCAAAGCAATTACACCATGATGTAAATGGTTCACCACCTTAAATGGGATGGGAAATTCGTAATGATATAAATTTTTTCCCCATAAAACTATAATTAGTCAGATGTTTAAATATTAATAGTACAAAATGCTAAGAATAACAATGATTCCCAGTTCCCGTCATCTGCTATTCCTATTTCTTTATCCATTTAACATTTAAAAAGAAAAAAGAAATGTCATTTATTTTGAGCTTGTGGTAATCTAAATTAGTAGATTCATGTGTAATTTGAGCATTGGGATAAGGATTAACATCATGTGATTCAAATCATTTAGAAGAATCATGAGATTCATATGTGAATTTACTGATCCGAATTTTCCTGAAAACTATAAAAACTCAAACCAAAAGAGCCTTAAGAAGTCCATATCTTGTTGATGGAACCTATAAATTTGAATTTTTGCACTCCTGATTTACAGAGTTCTTGTCAATGGCCATTGGAGTGATATGCGTGTTGGCAGGATTATTCGAGGCAGGAGTATTGGTCGAACTTGATGGAACAATGTTCATTTAATTTATATGGGTCACTGATTTTCCACCATCTACCCCATCAATTTCCCTTTTCTTTGCATTTATTGCTTCAACCTTCTTCCCCATATCCTCTAGGGTTTTGTTCTCATTATGCACTATTTTCTTATCTTTTGACAAAAAGACTAGCAATCCCAATTCATCATTATCTAATTCTACAAGATTATAATAATCATCTTTACAGTGTATATATCACATTCTAGGACCACCTAAGCCTCCCCTTAGGTCCCTAGCACCTCCCTATCTCACTCCAAACCTTAGGTCGCACTCCGAGTACCGATCTATAGTCCATCGGAGGCCCCCGGGTCCTGTTTAACTCCGACCAAGTCTATTGTCAGAGAAAAATATCTTTGAATCTTTGAAGGGATCTGAATACCACTTCCAACGGTTCGCCCCATGTGTGAATCTGCATAACAATTCGAATGCATGGACAATTTTACAATCAAAAATTGATTCGGAGGCCACTGGGCACTCCCGGGCCCCGAATTAACCCCACTCAACTTCACTCTCAGAGAGAAAGATTTTTGAATATTCAAAGGGAACTAAAACCCCTTTTCAACGATCCACACCGTGCATGAAATAGCATAACCGTTCGGATAAACGATAAGTTTTCCCCCCGAAAATTGATCCAGAGGCCACCGGGCGCTCCTCGACTTCATTTGACAAAAGTAAGCTCTTCATCTCTAATGAGACTGAATGAATCTATCAAGGGCACTGAATACCCATTCCAACGGTACTCCCCTTGCACGATTCTGACCTATGGTACGGACGAACGATCCATTTCACTTTGAGAAGTCCTCAACAATTTCGAGCCCCGATTGACCAAGGTCAACCTTCCGAACTGAGTGAAACTCTTTGGAATATCTAAGTCCATATCCTAAACTCTCCAACGGTTCACCCCATGCAATATTCTAACTTACCATGTGGACGAATGATCTGTTTCCGTCCGACGATGTCCCGACCAATGTGCGCTTTCAAGCCACTTTTGACCTAAAGTCAACTCTCGGACCCGGGAGAGGTCCAAAGGACTCCTGAAGGTACCTGAAGTACCTAAAGTACTTTTCTAATGATATGTCGTACGCACGATTTGGATCAACGGTTTGCATTTTACGAAAAATTTTCCAGAAAAATCTGCACGAGACTGCCAACTGGCAGGTCTAGATCCCTGCCTATTGGCACAGCGTCAAGGATCACCTGTGAATAGGAACCCCGTGGGGTAGCATGAACGGCAACCCCCTTGGCCCTATAAATAAAGGCCATGAACTTACTCCCAAGACAAATAAGAGATCCATTAGCATCAGTGATCTAAGCAACATTCCCTCGAAATCAGCGAAGTTCCTCATGTGAAATTCCATTCAAACTTACATTCCCATCCTCTTCATACCCAATTTGGCAAAATATCCTTCTCTCTCATCAACATTCATCAACACTCAAGTTAGTTCATCCAAGATCAAAGATCAAGCTTCCAAGAAGGTCCAATTCCTTCCCTCTCTTTAAATTTCTTGTTTTTGCATAATATACATTAGATTCATAATCTAGTTCTTACTTCATTCATACACATTAATATCTACACTTTTATTAGTATATTGCACATACTTTATTTTCTATGAAAATCCCAAAAACAAATAAAATAGGGTTATACCCGAAAATTCGGAACGAAATTATCCATCACACTTTTTTCAAAACCAAAAAATTCATTTTCTACACATACACATCTAATAAAATTCCGTTCAAATTTATGGGATAAACCCCACCCCTATGCTACATTCGAACTACGTGGACTTTGATGCCTTTCTAGGCTACATAGGCATCTCGTATTAAAATCTGAGACTCGAGTCCAACTTTCCAATTTCTTAATTTCTAAAATCTCCCATTTTCATATATATATATATATATATATACTAGGGTATGCCTGTGCCTGAAGGCACGCTGATAAAGTTTTTGGAACTGTACGTCATTGATTTGACCATACATCATATTTACATAGATACAACACCATATAAAGATTTTAAAATTTTTGGAGAAAGTCCCCTTTGTTTATAGGACTATCCCCTTTTGAAAAATAAATACTCCCAACAACAACAATAATAACAACAACAACAATAATAATAAAAGCTACATAAAAACTGAACATTTAATCAAATTCAAATCAAAACTCCCATAAATTCTAGTCAACGTCACCCCTGACGACACGCTGATAATCGTAAAAAGATAAAAATTTTCAAAGTACGTAATTGGAAAACGACAAAAATTACGTTCCCCAACAAAACACATTTTAATTTAAAAAAAACTGATCTCTAAAAATCTTGGGAAATTTTCCTTTGTTTAAAAATTTGGGCAAAACTATGTTATGTTCGGAGATAAATATTTTCTTAATTTTGAACATGAACCATTGATAATACAATCTGACATTCACCATGACACTAAATCCATCATAATACTCGAATTCAACCTAGCAGCGCAAGTTTTCTTCTTGAATAACGTATTTATGCGCTTTAAAACCAAATATTAAGTCTATACAACAAATACACACTACACATGTGGATAAATTGTGACACGCGTAAATCAATACATATTTATTTTCTCAACAACTTCCACACAATATTAACAGAATTCAAATTACCTAATATAATGAATCACCAAAAATAACAGTATATTCCAATCAAACTTTCAGCCAAAGTCAGAATATTTACCTGTCATGCCTCCTCCTTTGAGTGTGGTTATATTTCACACCACATTACATTTATTTAGCTGGAAAAAAAAAACAATCCTACTACCATCTCAAGAAGATCAAACAAACCAGACTTGCTTCCCAAGCTTGCACCCTATGGAAAAATTAACAAACACAACACCACTTATAATGCTCCATAAAACGTACCACATTAACATACGTGTTCTACGACTTCGATTATGCTGAGTATGCAGTTATATGAGGAACTGAATTCTAAACACCAGCTTGTTCACAGAGATCTAGCAAGTCTAAGGTATCTGGGGCTGAAAGCTCAAGATGAAACTTGGGACCATCATAATAATGCAAGACTGGTCTAAATGCATCCTCTACTGATCCAAATCCTTACCTGAGCAGCGAACCTCGACTCCCCTTTGCAGTTTTTATCTTCCCGAGTCATTTGATTGATGTTAGAACCCCCAAAGAACTATGAAAATATAGAATAAGAAAGGTTATCATCCAGAGGAATAATAAATGAAAGATATATAAGTTTGGTAAGAAAATCTTCCAAAGGGACTGAGATAAAACCCTGCTTTGCTTTGTAGCCCCAAGCGGCTTACTTTGTCGGATCAAGTGGATCGGGTACCCCAAATAATATTATGAAAGAGAGCATGGGTTTCTTTCTTTTATGCTTAGTAGATTTGATTGTTTCTTGGTTTGTGTTTATGATTCTTGGTACGATTTTAATCAGCAAAGAGAACATGGGTTTCGATGGAGAAGGTGTGGTAGCGGGGTTGCGATTGAAAAGTCGCTAATGGCTTTGGGTAGGTGGGGGCGGCATTGGTGGTTTGGTTTTGGGATTGGTGGTTCTGCTTTGGGGTAACGTTGGTGATTAGGTTGTGATATGTGAAGTTTTTATACTACAACAGTAGAAACTTTGTTCTCTAACTACTGATTGTTAAAGTAACAGCAACACTCAACACCTGTAGTGTTGGTCTGATACCATGAAAAGAAATGACAATTACGTGAACCCCTATAATTAGACCTGATCGGGTGCCACTGTCACCCCTCCATTGAGCTCCCTTATAATTAGACAGCGGTTGTACTGGTTGTTGGTCTAATACTACTGATTAGTTCCACTGTCACCCCTCTATTGAGATCCCCAACTGCCTGAACCCCTAGAATTAGAGCTGATCGGGACACCTCCTCTATTTGGGGTGGGCCCCACTAACCCTTCCTTCCATCTTCCACCTGATGTCATGTAATCTATCAGCTTTGGCTTCATCAATTACAAAACAGAGTAAAAAATGACTGATAAATATTAATATCATATTTTAAGAAATAAATCAAATGACACATAATAGTGATCTCAAGGAACATTTGAAACATTTCTTACAATCTATTAGTACCACTTTGAGAGCAGTATGCTTTCCAAATAAACAGTCAATAATCCATTGGACTTCTTTTCCACAAAAATATGATCTTCCATTAGTAGACAATAAAGAAAAATTAAGGACACTAATCAACAATTGATGTGTCTTTTATTCACCAATCTGAACTAAGAAACCAAATATTAAATCAAATTTAGCCTACAAAGATCCTAGGTGGGTGAGGTTAAGGTATTAAAAAAAACCTTCCCCATGAAAACCTCCTCATGAAACAACAGTCGAATCATACAAAAAGAAAAGGATATTCTTGGTACCATAATTGCAGGTCATACACCAATTGAAATATCAAAACTAAATCAATTGAAATATCATTCAGTGAGTCACATTTGAAAAAAAAAATGAGATAATTTTGGAACCATATATTTAGGTTTCTCCTCCATCACGTTCTTTGATTCTTCACTTTAAAAAGATAGTAGATGGGAGTGTTAACATGGTTCTTGTTTCCAAATTTAAACATACATATCAAAGTTCATAAATGTTCAAAACGAAGTAACAAAAACATCCAGAAGCATATAAGCATGGTTTTAGTGTGAGCTTTATAAAGGAAAGTCAACTAAGCGTTTGATGTTAGTGCTACTGAATATCGCAAATCTGCCAAATAAACATAAAAACGATATTAGTGCTAATTTGCAACAAAAAATAAAAGCACAAAAATAATGAAATGCAAAAAAATGGTGGACCAACAAATTCAAATAAATTATTCAGTGGAAAACTTTAAAAGTGGTAGAAAATTAGTTGTAGTTGATCAAGTATACAAAGAAGCCTCTTAAAGAACATAATCAAGTATCAGCATGTGTAATGTTGTGTACCAAGATCTCGCTACATTAGGATGATGGATTTTTTTCATCTCAAGGGACTGACCTGAAATTTCAGCAAGAATGGTAATCATAATGCTAACATAGAGGATTTATCATGCACACATACATTATTTCGGAGCATATAAAAGTGCCGAGAGAGTAGTTTTTTTCCAAATCATTGGGTTGTATGGAAGAGATGAGACATTGATTCATCGAAATGAGCTTATGTGACTATGTTTGGATGTTAAAAGGATAAAAGAAAAAGAAAAAAAATAGGTTTTAAACTCCCACATAATTACTGAGGTATGTAGAGTTTAAGTGGAGAGATATGTTTCAACGAATTACTAGAAAACTCCAACCAAAGCATAGCATCGAGATCTGTACAAGGGCACTAACTAAACTCTCCATACAGTTCAATGGGAATACACCAGAATCTGCAAATGAAGACAAAGGGAGAAGTGAGTTCTACCAAGTACTTATTACTATCACAAAAAGAGAATCAATTGAATTATGCAAAAAAAAAAACAATTGAACAATAACCTTAATCTAACTCATAGTAAAAATACTTCAATATGACCATTCTGAGCGGTTTATATTAATAAATGACAGGGAATAAGTGTTTGCTGAAAGACCCATATGTGATACGAACAAAAGTGAAAGTTAGTCGATAGTTAAACACAAAGTAGGTGATTGTAAAAGCAAAACTGTACATAGAAACAGATCATCATACACTAAAAATGCCATGAAACAAAGTAGGTGAATGTAAACAACTTGAAAATGCCATGAAAGAACTTGAAGGAGCGATAAATTAAAGTAGGTAAAAGGAAAACTGAACAAAGTAGGTGAATGTAAAAGCAAAACTAAAAGAAAACACCAATCATCACACACTGACAATGCCATGAAAAAATTCATGGAGCGGTAAATTTGATAACTTCATCTTTTCATCCATGATTCCTCTTAAATAACATTAAATTCAGGTACTATGGTGTTAATTAAAATAATTGGCTTGGCTGGACTGGGATCCCACTCTTGAATCGATGTACCTCTGTTGCTATCAAGGAGTCAGATTGGCTGGGCTCGCATGTATCATCACTCTCAGCTACCAATAGCCTCTCCTCGATATCTGATTGGCTATCTGTGAAAGATTTAACATAGGTTGTGACAGACCTGTGATCATTAGCGAGTGATGCTTTTCAAGCCACTACTTTCAGCCTATGAGACTCAGCTTCAAGCTTAGCCACCTTCTTTATGTTTTCCAAATATTGTTTGCAAGCTATTTCAGCAGCTTGGTTGCTCAAATCCCTCTCAATAGTCCTAATTTTTATTTCCTTAGCTCTAGAAGAGAACTCAAGTTTCAAGACTGAGTTCTCTCTCTGCAGCTTCAAGCTTGGGGTGACAGTCTGTAGCTTTAGCAGCTTCAAGTTATTTCTCGAGTTCAGATTTTGTAAACTCCCATTCAAGACCTTTCTTGGTAATAACTTCATGGATCTTATGGTCTTGCTCCTCTTGACTAACGAAGCTATCTCAAACACTACTAAACGCATGGAGTAAAATAAAAATCCAAAAATTCTTAACACTCAAAAATTATTACTCCTGTTGAACCAAATTACATAAATATCCAATAAATACCTAAAAAGATGGAGATGGGGACATAAATTTAGGTTCTAAAAAAACTAACAGAAAGTAACTAAGGTTAGTGAATCAAAACATTCATCTGATGATGAGGTTAAGCAACTTGAATTGTCTGAACTTGAAGAAGGTGATTATGGATAAGCAAGATCATTCAATTGCAAGAAGTCACCTCCTAATATACAATCAACTTTCAGTAAATTTTCTACATGAGTATCTTCAAATCTCTCAACCACAGCCAGTGGCCTTATCTCATCGTCATTATTTTTCTCCTGAGAATCATTTGTAGAACCTTGCCCAGTGGATCTTTGTTTCGAAGCCAATTCATGAACTGATTGTAGTATCGTCATTGTTATTGTCTCTAAAACTTGTGCATTCTTCTTAATATATTGAGAACATCAAACCTTAGGTCTTTAGCACAACCATTATCATAACCTGATTGTAGTATCATCATTGTCTCTATAACTTATGCATTCTTTAGAATATAATAATATTCTTTAAGTAATTCGAATTGTTTTTAGGCACAATAAAAAACATTTAGGCACGTGCTCCGGATTGCTCCATGGTATATTACTTCCATAGGCATTGAACACCTATTGACAATGGATGTAAATGTTCTTTAAACAGTAGAAAAATAAGTAAAATCATTTTAGCGACATACTATATTTCCATCTCAATGTACCTGATCACACGATATATTGTAGGTTATTTGAGTTTTTGAGAAAGCATCGCAGCACAGGCCAGTCACAGCAATTTATGTCCAACTCCAACAGGTTTAAATTACAAAACATTGGAGCAATGTAAGGAAACCCAATGTTAAATACCTGCAAAAATAGCAACAAAAAAAAGTTATAACAAAATATCTATACTTCAAGATGCTAACATTATATCTCTAAGAATCCACTACTAAGAAAGTTAGGAGCAATAGGACAATGGTTTTATATAGTATAGTAGACTCTCAATAAGATGAATGAACCAATCGTATTTATATAGTATATTATACCATGAGATCAAATTTTAATAAACCTACCTTGCTTTTCATCAAACAATAAGATCAAATTTATGTTCAGAGCATCAACATATAGTAGAAAAGCATCATATATATAGGGCATATATATAGATAATATATAGTAGAACTATAGTCTACAAATCAAATCCCAATGATGAGAAAAATAAGAGAAATATTTGTAACTGCTCATGTACCCCATACCATACAAAGATATGAGAAAATTCATAATTTAATGTTATGAATTTGCCCCTCGAACCTCATGAGAACCCAATACTGCCCAGTGATGCTAAATATTATGACTAATGTTTAGTAATTCTGCCCTGATATAAAGTTTTAGCATAAAGAAAAGTTAAAAAAGAATTCTCAACATTGATAGTAGTTTGGACTGAAATGTGTTGACTGGAATTTCTAATAATAGTGACATTATTAGGACCATCAATATGCAGAAACAAAGAGTCCAAAAATCTAACCTCAATACTGTAAAAAAGAACACATTGGTTCAGCTATGCAGACTGTAGATGATTTTTTGCTTATTACACGTACTCCTTACAGTATTTTAGGTGGGGATATTAGAGCACTGAGTAAGGATACAATTGGTGCCCAATATATACTCAAACACAAAACACGTATAAATGAATATATCAAAGAGAATAAGCAAAGTGACAAAAAAGTTGAATAAATATTACTAACCTTCAATGAATGTGTTATACGCAGTTTTCAACTGGAAGAAAATATGTGCAACATCGACTACTAAGCATGAACCAAAAGAAAGAAAGTCATTAAATTTATAATCTAAAACCTGAAATCTACAAATCAGTATATTCTCATAAATGGAAAACTAATAGGGTCAAATACCAAAAAGTCCCTCAAACATTTTTTAATACGCATCTAGTCCAAACCTTTTATTTTGTACCAAAAAGTCCCTTATTCTCTTACTTTTAAAGGTCCGAGCCAACAGTACGGTAAAGGACTTTTTGGAGGGTGGGACTAAACGTGTATTAAAAAATGTTCGAGGGACTATTTGGTATATGCCACAAAATAATAATAAAATATCCAGAACAATAATAATAATAATATATAATTAGGACTCATAGAATTGAAGTCATAATTAAGTTTGATTTAGCACCAATAGCTAAAATAAGTCCCCACGGCGATTGAGTGAGTATCTTTTTGAGTATTGACATACTGAAGATAAAGAGGGTATTGTGAATCGATGGGGTAGATATGAGATTTTTTTTAATTGCACAGAGTATTAACAAAACAACCATATTCAAAGAAATCGCATCATCTCATCCAAGTATTTCTCATATGGTCGAAATCAGAATCAAACATAAGAAATGAAAAACACACCTCACAAAGTCCATATGGTTCCAATAATCTTTGTAGAGAAACCATCTTGAAACCTAAAATCTAATAACATAATAACACAATCAAAATTGGGAAAGAAAAATACCCAAAATCGCATTTGAAACCTAAAATCGGGTGGAAAACAAATAAATGAAAAAAGTACCAAAGATTAAATGTTTTAATAAAACCCCAAGTAAGAAAAATCATACCATTGCTAGACCACAATGAGCAACCTTCAAGGAACAATGAAGATGTCGAAATTAGGATTCTTCTACCTAATACAGTACTTCCAACATCTTACAACAATCAACATCCATGAGAAGAATCAAGACTTGTATAATAATTTGAAATCCACGAAACACATACAATCGTGTGGTTAAATAAACAGATCTTGTGCATGTGGAAGTGTCAGATCTGGGAAAAATCCTAAGAAAAACCCTATGTGCGTGAGTGTGAGTGTGTGCGTGTGCATTTGTAAGAGATTGGGGGAAAAAGGTTACCTGGGGGCAGCAGTAAGGGGGAGGGGCGGAGGCGTGGGAGGGGTGGTAGATTGGGGTTTTAGAGGTGGTTGGATGAGGAAGGGTTTTCTCAGGTGTATTTGATCACAACCAAGATATAGAGAGAGAGAGAGACGGGGTAAAGTGAAAGCGAGGGAATGAGAAGTCAGCGAGCGAGGGTTTGTTGTGAGAGTGTATTGTAGGGTTTGTGTGTTTACAAAGATACCCCTCAATTTGAATTTTGAAGAAAAGGGGGAACAAATTAGAGTGTGTCAAAATAGGGGGAATCCAAAAATTTCAAGGGCAAAATAGGTAATGCAAAAAAACTCATAAAGAGGACATCATCAACTAAGCTTATGACATACATAAGTTTTCTACTTTATTATATACATATATATATATATATATATATATATCACGCTTGTTTGCGTTTCATCCAACACATATTGTGATTTCCTAATAATGATCAATATCATGATAAACTCACAAATCATATTTTCTATATAGTCATTTTGGGAACCGTCCTATGGATGACCTCACTCTACCTTGTCCATGGTATAAGTTGAATGATTATGATCTCCATTATATAAATATACACACACACTTCACGGGGATATAATGGAAAATAATAGAACTAGCCCATGAGAGACCAAAAGGGTGGGATGGGTTCCAAACACCTTCTCATTCCATAACCTTTCCCCGAACCTTCGAACTATTGGTTTCGTATGCATTAGTTTGTCCTTGATGCCACTCTCTCGAAGTGGTAACATGTTCTTTTGCATTTTTTATGCAAAATAGGCTAGCAAATCCATTTCTTCACATTTACCCTCACACCGACGACGGCCGAAGCACCTTTCAAAGAGGGGTACGAGACTGCGGTGCAGTCTTTTCTAGGGATCCTCCCCCCGACGTCGCTCGGGATGGCCACGGTGGCAACTCCGCTGGGGACTATTTTTACGAGGGCTAGACTCTGTTTGCATGTTCCCCTTATTATTCCCTATAGATATATACCTCATGCTTATGACACTATTCACACACTTGTAGAAATTTTCCATGTACACTTCACACCACATGCACCTAGGATCACGTATATCCACATATTACACACACCATGTATAAATCCATGCTTAGGTGTCACTAACACACAACTCTACTTATGATCATCACACACCCACTTGTAGATAATTAGACATCACCCCCTCTCACTTATTATCCCTACTTAGTATAGATCTACTATTTATACTTGTACCCTATTCTCAGCTGGGCATGATTAATAAAGATACTCTCTCCATAAGATACTAATCAAAGAATCATGCATGATACACACAACATCACTAAAGATCATTACTATTTACCAATTTTTTTCTCGTAACTGGGGAGTCACTTCGTGATGGGTGCTGATCCGACAGGTCGCAATTAGCCTAATCGATATGACTCTCACCTTCAATTAGCCAAGTACCTTTGACGTATATCGAACGATTACCCCGTATCATACCGCTTTCCCGAAGTCATGCCGGGGTTTATATTGCAGGTAACTCATTCACGTACGTCGAGTATATCGAATTCTCTCTCATGCATACCGTCCCCATGAGGTATATAGTGAGGTTATTCACATACACTCAGGTATATCAAATGGCTTATCCACGCGTACTAATTTCCCTCAAAGGAAAGACGTATATTGTAGAAGTCATGCCAAAGGGGGAACACCTTCTAATTAATACAATAACTGCATACCGACATATAGGTGTCATGCCTGGGACACACATATTAGATTTTCATTTTTTACATGAAACTCTACCGAAATTCCGGGTCGGCATGCCACAAAAATTTTCGTGCAATTTTTAAAATGGGACCCTGCCGTGAGTCTGTTAACAAGTCTAACCCTTGTTTTTACATATGTTGAAAACCTAATTTTTCCAGGCTCGGGTCCTACACGATATTTCTTTTTTGCATTTAGGAAAACTTACTGCAAGACAGAACCTAATAAACATAATAATCATGCTGAGACTCGTCTCTCGTCTTTTCCTCTCTCCTTCCAATAGTGTCCAAAAATATTTTTCCTCTTTTATCAAAAATACCGAAAACATTTTCTTTTCCTCAAAAAAAACTTTTTGTCCTCATATTTTCCAAGAATGTCAAAAATATTTTCCTCATTTTCTAAAAATAACAAATTTCCCTTTTTTTTCTTTTTCGAAAATAGATCCAATTTTTCTCCTTATCAGGTTGATCACATACCCTTGGCTTGGCTCCCTATTAGCTTCGGTGTTTAGTCGAACCTCCCTGAATTTATGTCAGTCCCCTTATTACTTTCGAGTTCGAGATTCACCCGCCTTCTATGGAGAACACGAATCAAGTGTCGAATGTACAACATAATTTATTGACGGTTCTAGCCCAACTCAGTGCCAAAATTGACAACCTTCAATCGAGGTTCATGAGATGCAAAGAAACCGAGTCCTTGTCCCCGAAGAGCCTGAGGTACCGCACTATGGGTCCGCATGCATCCGAGCCTATTTGGGTTTCGAAGGAATACCAGCATGCTCCCCGTGCTCCTCCTGCTAATGGGTTGCTACCAACCTAGCTTACTATGCCAAACCTTACCCATGATTGTTGAAACGAAAGAGGAATAATTGTACAAGGTCAAGGAAGACCTCAAGATGTTGACCAAAAAGTTGGATTAAGTCAGACTCTATGGGAACTACATGGACTACACCCACATGTCTCCCTATACTAAGGCCAGGTTACCAAAAAAATTTAAGAAGCCCAATATCGAGAAGTTAAAAGGTAGTGGACCCCCGATCGTTCATATCCGTAGCTATCACCGAGCCATGACTCTCCTAGGGGATTTTGAAGAAATAATGGCCTGCTGTTCCAGCAGACTTTGAAAGAGAGCATTATCCGTTGGTTCTTATCCCTTGAGGAATCCAGAATCTTTAGGTTGGAAGTTATGGACCGCGCGTTCATGTCACAGTACAAGTACAATAAAGAGATAGAAGTTACTCATTGTGACGTGGATCTACTTAAGCAGAACCCTGGAGAATCAGTCAATAAATTCATAGTAAGGTGGAGAGAGAAAGCAACTACCATGACCAATTGGCCTTTCAAAAAAGAATAAGTCAGTAACGTAAACAATAACTTCCTACCCCATGTTCGAGCAATAATGGGAGGACAGTATTACCCTCACTTCCGAGACCTCCAAGAAGCAGGAGTAGAGATCGAAGAAAGTCTTGCCAAGACAAAAGTTAAACCGAAGAAAACCTCTAGTCAGTTTGCTCCGAGAAAATTTAAAAAACTTACTAGTACCACGATTTCTGCCATCAACAACATCTCTCAGCCTGCCGCCTCATGGGCACCAGAAAGTCGCCAAACCTAGTGCAAAAGGAATACACTGAGATTTACGCTCCTCTCTCCAAATTCTACCAAGCCCTCTTGAGCCAAAACCTTATCAAACCATTGGACCCCCATCCATTACCTAACCCACTTCCGAAAAAACTTTAACCTCATGCCCATTGTGACTGCTGGCCATACAGCCGATCAATGTTTCCATCTCTAAAATGTGATCCAAGGCCTGATTGATCGAGTTGTCATCGCCCCACCAGCTAATCCCAAACCAAACACTACCTATAATCCACTCTTGAATCATGAAAATACCATATTCCCAGAAGAATACTCAGAATTTGACCCATCCACCCATATCATGTCGAGTAAATCACTAGTCATACCCGTATACTCTCCTAAACCTCTCCAAACATGCCCATATTTTCTCTTACATCCTACCAGCTTTGCCAATCAAGCCTTATCCTTCCTTACCAGAGCATGCATCGCTGTCCGCACCCATTACAGAGGTAAATATATGGAACTGTCAGAAGTGTTGAACCAACTCTTAGAGTTCGAGCTAAATTTGCCATCCCAGATGACCATCGATTATTAGAAATTCAGTCGCTTGTTCTTAAAAGATTAAAAATGGGCCCGAGAGTTAGACAAGTGGGTGGTGCCACTGACGAAGACAGTCCAGATCATGACATATTTGTTTCGACATAATGGTAATATTTATAGTGTATCCCAGCTACTCGATGCTTTGAAATTATAAGGATGCTTGGTCCCTTCAGTTCTGCATTTCTCTTCCAAATAGGAGGAATTATACGAAGAGGCCATGGAAGTTATGGAGTGCATTGATTTTTCATGGAAAGACAATATCGTTTCCACCAGATGGGGGGACGATTTCAAAGATTTAAATAAAGATCAAGAATAAGAAAAGACTAGTATGATAGCCAACATATGCGGGATGATATCATTTGAGGAGATTCTAGGAGAAATCAACAAGGTGGATGAACAACCCGATATCGATGAAGAAATAGGACTTCTATTTTTCCCTTCTTCTGTAAACCACTTGACTAGGTCAGGAAGACATTACCAAATCCCAGGCCTACAACCATCAACAAGTAATAAAGGAAAGGGTGTTGAGAATATCCCTATGCCAGAAATGACCCTCAAAGAAAGTAAGGTCCTCAATCAACTGAAGAAACCTAAGACAACATCACTTTATGGGGTCTTTTTATGACTTCCCAACTGAACCGACATTCCCTAATCAAGATACTCACAGGACCCATAGTTCCTCCCTCAACCACACCAGAAGAAGCGGTGAACCTAGTCAAATCCTTGACCTCTACTCGAATGGTCTCCTTTTCAGAACAAGAAATACCCAAGACTGGTCCCAACCATAATCATGCTCTTAATATCTCTGTTGAAGTCATGGGAAAAACTACCCCGTCTCTCTCGTCGATAACGTATTAGCTCTAAACATTTTCCCGTTAATAATTTTAAAATGTCTGGGATTGAAAGTGATCATCCTCGCTCCAGCATCGGCTGTCATATATGCCTACGACAACACCCATTGAGAAGTAATGGGATCTATTAAGCTTGCAATAGGGGTTGCCTATAAAACCCGTTATGGATTTACAAGTCATTGACATCCCAACCTATTTCAATCAGTTTCTCGGACGATCGTGGCTCCATAGAATCAAATGGGTGTCTTATTCCCTTCATCAGAAATTGAAGTTCTTCGACAAAGGACAAGTTATCACTATTTTAGGAGACAGTGAAAACACTGAGAATGCAAGCTGCAGTAATACGATACTTGAGATACAACACGAGATGAACTATGTGCTGCTATCAGGATTCCAAGTTGAACCACTCCTACTCCCAGCAAGGGGATGACTTCAAAGACGTGGTTTGTCTGGAATATAACCCCCATGAAACATCAATGTAATCCAGATGTTCAAGAACATGCACTTCATGCACGGGCGGGGGCTAGGGCGAAGACAACAAGGGATAATTGAACCCATTGAATTGAAGAAGGCCTTCCCTCCCTATGGCTTAGGCTATCAGCTATCAGAAGAAGAATTCAGATTGATCTGTCAGCCTCGAGTGAAGAGGAGGTTATAATGTGCCAAAAATGTCCCGAGAGATTCCTTAGATAGAAGCTGCATTAGAGAGGGTGAAGGTTTCCCCTTTTGTGAATTTCCTGAACCTTGGTATGACCATGTAGATAAGAGGATGAAATCAAGAATAATGATCGTCCCTTAAGACAGCTACCAATGGACCGAGAGTTCTTAAAACCATGTACAAACACTCACTAAAGACACCATAGCTGATAACGAGGATTCTGAGGGCAGTGATTCCGAAGATTCATTCAATTTACAAACACTAGGGCTGACACTCTACATGATACACTCAGGGGCTACATCATTGAATCTATCCTGCCTCATCAAAGATGTCGATGCACATCTTCTCAACTGGCATGCTGCACCAATGTCACATGTTAATGTTCAACTTAACCCCGATGTTTACCCCCTTTCTCCTTTAGTTGTTTCCCTTCACTCTGATGTAATCGAGACCTCCTTTGATGAGGTTCTCAATGTTGTTTTTCCTATTAATGAAATAAATAAAGATTTTGAGTATCTTGTTATGCCTTACATTAATTGTATTGATTCTAATCAAATTCTCGATGATGATGATTTTGCAAATGAATAATTCTTAACTGATCTGAATAAGGTTAATAACAAACAACATAACCGCGTTCAAGTTAATTAAGATAAAACTATTATTATTAACCCCGGTTCTAGTATCCAAATGCGCGAGATTAGAATATAGGCCACTCTTAATGAGAATGAGTGCACTAAACTCGAAGAACTACTAAAGGAATTCGTGGATGTCTTCATATGGTCCTACGATAATATGCCCAACATAACCCTGAGATAGCATAGCATTGGATACAAGCTCTTTCGAAATGCAAATCGGTCAAACATAAAATGCGCAAGATCCACACTGAATGGTCACTCAAAGTTAAAGAAGAAGTAATCAAGCAATTGAAAGTGGGCCTCATTTGTGTTATCAAATATTCCATATGGCTAGTCAATATCATACCCGTGCGGAAATTAAGAGGGAAGGTTCGCATGTGTTTTGAGTACCGAGACTTGAACAAGGCCTCTCCGAAGGATGATTACCCACTACCCAACATCGACATGATTGTGGAAAATACGACCAGTCACGCTCTCAAGTCATTCATTGACTGGTTTACAAGATATAATTAGATCAAGATGCACCCAAATCACTAAGAGAAAACCACATTCATCACCCCTTGGGGAACTTGTTGCTACACTATCATGCCATTTGGTCTAAAAAATGTAGGGGATACCTACCAGACGATTTCCATAACCATTATGCATGATATGATACACAAGGAAGTCGAGGTCTATATAAATGACATGATTATCAAGTGCAAGACTAGGTAAGGCCATGTTCCCGCTCTCCAAAATTTCTTCAAACGATTGTGACAGTACCAGATGCGGCTTAATCCACATAAATGTGTCTTCGCATTACTAAAGGAAAACTCTTGGGATGCATGGTTAGTGAGAAAAAGATAAAAAAAAATACTGCCAAACTAAAAGCAATACATGAGATGCCACCAATCGAATGGAGAAGGAAGTCCAGGGGTTCCTTGGGAAATTACAGTACATCAGCCGGTTCATTAGCTAATTCACTTCCATCCGTGAACCCATCTTCAAACTTCTCTAAAAAAATTCAACCAAAGTTTGGAAGGAAGCTTGCCAAGAAGACTTCGACCAAATCAAGCAATACTTAGCCCAATCTCTAGTGCTCATGCCGTTGTAGCCTGATATTCCCTTACACCTATACCTAATCGTAACCGATACTGCAGTTGGGGCTTTTCTAGCCCAATGCCTCTAAGAAACTCGCAAAGAGAGAGCCATCTACTATGCCAGTCGAAAGTTGTCCAGTTACGAAGTTAACTACACTGCCTTAGAAAAATAACGTGTCACTCTTATCTGGGTTACCAAAAAGTTACGGCACTACATGCTCGCCTTCCCTATCAAGATTGTGTCCCGAATGGATCCCATCAAGTACCTACTCGAGAAGCCCACCCTATTCAATCGAATGACCCATTGGTTGATGCTTCTAGCCAAATTCAATATTACCTATGTCACACAGAAAGCCATGAAAAGAATAGCCATCTCTGACTACCTTGTTGACTACCCTATGGAAGACGCCAATGTCTAGATTTCTGAGTTCCCTAATGAGAATATCCTTTGTGCCTCACATGAATACCTTTGATGGAAAATGTTCTTTGATGGAGCTTCCAATAAAAAAAAGTATGGCTTTGAAATCCTATTAATTTCCCCTAATGACTCTCACACTCCCATTGACATCAAATTGGATTTTCCTTGCACCAACAACATGACTTAATATGAGGCGTGCACAATAGGCCTCAAAGTTTCCCTTAAGAAAGTTATTCGATACCTCGATGTCTATGGGAATTCATCCTTCATCATCGATTAAGTACTTAGAAAATAAAAAGCCAAGGACAAGAAACTCTTACCCTTCCATGACCCCTAGTAGATCTAGCTTCCCAATTCCAAGAAATCACCTTCCACTACCTTACCCGAGCAAAGAATAACCTAGTCGACACCCTTGCTACCTTAGTCTCCATGATTAATATGCCCGATGGAATAACTATGGCCCCTTTCCTTGTCCAAAAATAAGACAAACCAACACACTACTACCATATTCAGCTTGGAATGGATGAAGATCCCGAGATAGACGACTACTGGTACTATGATATTTGGTCTCCTCAAATATGGTAGGCATACCCAAGGATCTGACAAGAAAGACCGAGAAACTCTCTACAAACTGGATGCCTAGTACATTGTCTTTTATAAAGTACTGTTTAAGAGGAACTTTCATGGAACCTATTCCCACTGCATCGCAGGGGATGACATTGAAGAAGTAATGCAGAAAATCCATAGTGAGGAATGCGGACCCCACATGAACAACCATATGCTCACTAAGAAGATCATCTAACAGGGTTACTACTGGACTACCATGGGTCAAGATTTCACACCCTACATTCGAAGATGCCTCAAATGCCAACAGTTTTCCAACCTATAACACTTGGATTCACGGTAATTGTATAACATGACTTCTCCCTGGATGTTATCCACATGTGGCATTGACATCATAGGGAAAGATACACCTTAAGCATTCAACGGGCATGAGTTCATCCTAGTCGCCATTGACTACTTCACTAAATGGGTTGAAACCGAGTCATACGCAATCCTGAATGCCAAAAAAGTGGCTAAATTCATTAAGAAAAACATCATTTATCGATGTGGGGTTCCATACGAGCTGATATCAGACAACATGTTACACTTTGACAAAGAAGTTATAGAGGTGGTCGATGAGTATGGGATTCAAATATACAAATCTTCTCCATACCGACCTCAAATCAACGGAGCAGTCAAAGAAGCTAATAAGAACCTTAAAGCCCGTATAAGTAAGATGACCAAGAGTTGCCGAGAATGGGTCGATAGGATCCCTTACGCCCTCTGGTCTATCGCACTTCAGTTCAAACTTTTATTGGGGCTACCCCTTACTCTCTAGTCTATGGCATGGAAGAAGTCCTACCCGTAGAGCTAGAAATACCTTCGTTACGCATCATGCTTGAAAGCAAAGTCAGTGAGGAAGACTAGCACCAAAGCCGTCTTGATGATTTGTACCTCTTGGACAAAAGAAGGCTTAGAGCTCTATATCACATAAAAGGGTCCCATAGCCGTATAGTGTGATCCTTTAATAAGAGAGTTAAGTGCCATGGTGTCCAAGAAGTGGACTTAGCCCTCAAAGAAATAGTAGAGACCATCTGGGACCTCAGATGGAAATTGAAGCCTAGTTGGAGAGGCTCGTACATCGTGAAAAAAATCATGTCAATGGAGAAGAAATAGTGTGTTCAATCAACTTGGAGCGTCTCAGGATATTTTAACCCTAGTCCAAAATCTCGACGCGCTACGACTTTTCTCATCTCCTTTCTATTCTAAGAAAAATAAAACTTTATTTCCCCTAATCATAACTACGTGGGGCCTGATCCTTTAAAAATACTTTTCCAAACCATGAGAGGTACGTAGACAGCTCATCTGTTTACATGAGCATGCCACTCTTCTTTTTCACAAAATGCTATTATTTTCTTATCCCCGAGAACGACAGTTCATTTTAACATATACATAAACAAAAGGATTATGTATGCCTTAGAGATTGGTACAGATAATTCAAAATGCAAAAGTCATCAAGAGGCACAACTAGATAATCAAAAACTTATTTATTTTATTATTCAAAATTTTGGTATAATTACATCGGCGTAAGGAATCAAACAACTTCCCTTGATATCTTAAACTTACCTTCCTAAAAAAACAAAAAATAAAACAAGAATCCCCCCTATTCCTAAAAATCACCCTCCAATTATTCCCACATTATAACGACAAACATAATCACACCCATTATAAAAGTTTCACAAAATCCTACCCGCAGCTGCCAGATGAACCAGACCCATCATCACCCACATCCTGGGGTCACCAAACTTCCCCTACCTAAATGGAGTGTTGCAGATGCTCCATAGAGCGATAAGTCTAGACAAACTTGGGGAAAACTACAATGCCTCCCTCCATTGTGTCATATATGGCAAACCATCTTTGCCTAGTCTCTACAACCAGCATCTTGGCGACCAATCTTATCCACAACCACTTCATGTAGTCTCCCAAGATGTGCCAGACTCTACCCATAAATTGAGAAGTACGGGTCGAAGGACGAAGATTCTCCCATAAAGATCCAATACGCATGAACATACGCTTCATCAAGTCCTCCATAGGAAAGAAGTTCAGCGTCTGCGGTGGCACAATTTGCTCCCAACCAAATTGGCGCAGCAGTCGCCAGGGAAAGTAGAAAGAGGTATACCTGAGGCCTACTAATAAAAAATATTGGTACTCTTCGAGTTCCAGAATGGGTAGTAGCTCCCCCCACCAAGGCACTGATCGACACAAACCTCGAGCCCCATACTCTACTAACCAGTTATCCTAGCTCTCAATTTCCAGGACTACGCTAATAAAATATCATGAGAAGAAGTGTAGAACCGCCGACAAAGGATACTCAGGTGGGACCTCCATATGAAACCTCTCTGACAGCCACAAGAACAACATTACAGGGCTACCCCTCAGAAAGTCGAAACGACCTTCCCGTCAAACATCTATACCATTCAAAGTCTCTGCCAGTATCACCATCACATGATTACGATGGTACGACATCCAAAAAATAATAGATGAAGTTGGGGATCCACCAGTACTTACCAGTCACTAACAACACTTTTAAAACCAGGCCTAGAATAACAGCCCCAGCATAGCCGACATCGCCCACATCATGCGATTGCACGGACTGCAGCACCACCGAAAGAGAAATCATTCCTCTTGTAAATAATGACTTGGCTGTCGAAGGCAAGATATGGAGAACTCCAGCCAACAATTCCATAGGAGAATGAGAAAACTCAGGCAAAGCCGCAGCAACGCTGGGATTTATCCCCAGCATGGAAGAAAATTCCTCATAGGTAGGACAAATTTCATCCAACCCAAAGCAAAAGACATGGTCTTCGGGGTGCCATAATTCCACGACTTACATCAACATATTCCACTCTATGGTCCGGTTACGCCACAAAGAGACTCGTCCCATGTTGAAATCGTCATAGTCAACGTTGTAGGAACACATTTCTTCCAAGGTTTTGAGGTAGTTTGCAAACTCAACACTACCAGGGAGAGCCATATCACAAAAGAAGAAGAAAGTGAGAAAATAAGGAAATAAAGGAAAACGAATGTGTAAGTGTGAAGAAAAGCTCCATCCACACCTTTATTTATACTTGAAAACTCTCAAGCAAAGACAAGAAACCCTAACGAAATCGAAGGAACACTTGTCCCACCAAGTACCAAACAATTGAAGAAAGTGCAATCAAAGCCTTGGGTTGATTGGAATGGACTGATATGTCAATAGGAAGGACAAGGGTCATGCCGATCGGTGACCCCCTATTTTGGTAAAATCCCCTTTTTCCTCTTTTGTCAAAAGAAAAAAAAACCAATAAAAATAATTTTTATCTCAAGGGAATTCCGAATTTCCTTATGCTTTTACTTATCCCATTTTAAAATAAAATAATTCTCAAATAAATTTTAAAATTATTTTTACGGTCTCAATAGCAAAGTAAAAAGAGCATATGCATTAATCACTAAAACATAAATTAATAAAAAACTTCATTTTCATTTGCATATATTTTTCTCTGTTACATTGATATCTTGCAGGAAAAATAGAAAAATAATGGGACTCATCCCGAACCCAATTTTTCTCTCTCTCCCTTCCTCTCTCTCTCTCTCTCTCTCTCTCTCTCTCTCTAAGAGACTTAATCCCTACGACGAGATGATGTGCCACCACTTCCAGAGCTCGACCCTTCCCTGGACGAGGCAGATGTCACCAAGCAAGAAGGTATCGAAACCACCTCACGAATATGGGCAGTCACTGAAGATACCCAGTCCCTGATATCCCTCAGCCAAGTAGTGGAGACCCAGATGTACTGCAAAAGAAAACATAAAGAGCAAATCAGCCAGTTTGAGGCAAAAGGAAGAAATCAAGAAATCAAAAGACAATGAGGCTAAAAGTATACCTTGGGTCGAAGGACCTCCTCTTTCAGGCCCAACTCCTCTAGGTCCATGGAGTTAGGACTATGCTGTAAATGCACTGACCCTCCATCAGCTCATCGGATGTTGTAACCGAGCGAGTGCAGTCGGAAAAAGGGAGCCTCTGAAGTCGTCGCCACTGCTGATGTCGTTGCACCGCCTACACTATGGGAGGACCCCACCTATCGACTCGAGCCCACATAAGGAAGAGGCATCACGTCATATATGATAGGTGGCATTATCCATCTCAACACAAAATCCATGTAGTCATACATCATCGTTATGACGGTATATAATGAATACGGCTTTCCCATCATCCCCGCCACCCGGGCATCCTCTGACATCTCCCGCACTCGCCTCATGAACATAGGGGTCTTCACCGAAGGCACCACAACCTCATCCTCCATGATCTGTCTGACTACCCTCTCCTTGAGGTACCAAGCATAGCCAAACTCATGCGCCAGTAGACACCGCATCTGCACATGTATCCCAGTCGACCCAGTGTGCTAAATGGTCATCCCCTAGGGATAGAAGGTCACCTGTAAATCCCCAGCAAGAGAAAAAAATCAATATCAATAAAAGATCATCAAAGGAAAGGAAAGGATAGTCTCAAGATAAAAGAAGGATTACCCGCTCACTCGTCAGACCATTTAAGACCTCACACACCATCTCCAGAGAGAGAGAGACTTCTTCGACTATCGGTTGGAGCTACGCCACCGGTACACCAGATAGAAGTCCCCAACAAATTCATCCTTCAAATATATAAATTGGGTGTTTACCCCAATCACCTCATAAAACCACGTCTGCAAAGAACAACATTTAAAAAATCAAGAATAAAGCGCATGAAGGAAAATGCGAATGCATAAATGAAAAATGCAAAAAAATAAAGAATGCCTCCAAAATATATGTGGCTCCAGTAAAAGTCTACTGGTAGAACCAACTGAACGAATCAAGGGAATAATAAAGTGTCGCAAAGTTAGGTTCCCCCAATCATAAAGACAGATGTTCAAAAACACCCCCAAAATGGAAAAAACCTCAAGTGGACGACGTCGCCACCAAAAAACCTCCCAACACCAAGAGAATAAATAGACGGGCCATCTGACACACCTTCTTCCCATCGGTCTCATCAACCTTCCTCCTCAACAAAAGATCCCTCAAAAAAGACAAACGAAGGGAGTCCCCAGAAACCACCCTCTCCATATCACCTAATGCTGCCATCACCACCTCTGATGTCACCCTCAGCGTCTTATCCGCCTTAATATAAAAACCAACACAGTCGAGTCCCAGTAGCTACTGCACATCAATGGGAGTCACCATCATCTCCACAAAGCCAAAATGGAAGGTGTGGGTAGTGTCCCACCACCTCTCCCTCAGAGCACACAGAACAACAGTGGAACAGGGCGTCTCATCCAGAACAGACACCATCCTCCCGAAGTCGGCTGATGACACCATCCAGCGCACCACAGGTGGAAGGTGATCCCAAACATCCTTAAGCCCCGTCGTCCCTCGGGCACGTATAGTCGACATGGAGACATCAGACTATCGAAGAAATAAAGAAAATCATTGTCAAATTCAAGAAATAAAACAATCTCGTCAAGAAAAAAGTAAAAGAATACCAAAGGTCATTCAATACTTACATAGAAACTAGGGTTCACCACCTTAGAAGAACAATGATGCTAAGGCTCACACAAAAGAGTCCAATCATCTACCACGGGCTCGAATGAGTCAAATGAGTTCTTGCTGTCAAGTGCAAGGGGGGGGGGCACCCTAGCCCTCCACTCTAACCCTGCCCAATTATCGGCATTAAGCCATGCCATGTGAGTAGTGCTGCTTGAGAAATTGGCCATTTCAAACATTAGAACGATTTACATAAGTTAATTGCAGAAGAAGGGAAGGCAGAAAGTTGTGAACAATGAGGAGAACCCACCCCCTTTTTATAGGAGGCTAAGGGGCATGTCGATCGGCATCTCCCTGCCACCCACCGATCTGCACTGACCCTCCACCTGCTCGTGGTACCCCAAAAGACCGTGCCACTGCCGTTTAGCACCCCTCCATCTATGCCTGTCGGCACCTCCTTTAAAGTTTCGTACAAAAAGTCTAAAAAATCCTTGAAAAATCTTAAAATTACCATATTAATTTTAGAACATTTTTCACCAAGAAAAACATTTTTTTTACATCCCCATCGGAATTCCAGAAAAGAATTCCCCCCCAGCAACATCTCCAGAGGACACTCCAAAATTCCAAAAATTCCCCAGCTAAAATAACCCTCGGATCATTCGGTCTTACCCGGAAGAACCTAAAATCAAATGCTTCCCCCCATTCCTATAAGAAAGAATACAAATCCCCAGTGGAGTTCCTAAACTTCCCAAAGGAAACATAATCTCGCAGAATTGGCTTTGACCCGCAGAATTGGTCATCTTTACTTAAGCCCGCATAATTGGCTTTAAACCGTAGAATTGGTCACCCCTATCTTAAGCCCTCAGAATTGGTTTTGACCTGCGAAATTGTTCATCTCTACCTTAAGCCCACATAATTAGCTTTGACTCACGAAATTGGTCGCTTCTATTTAATCCCTCAGAATTGTCTTCGACCCTTAGAATTGGTCACCCCTAAGTTAAGCCGATAGAATTGGGTTTGACACGCATTAGCCCTCAAAATTGGTTTTGACCCCCAGAATTGGTCACCCCTAACTTAAGCCTACAGAATTGGCTTTGACCCACAGAATTGGTCATCTCTACTTAAGCCCGCAGAATTGGTCACCCATATCTTAAGCCCTCAGAATAGGATTTGACCCGCAGAATTGGTCGACTCTACCTTAATCTCGCATAATTGACTTTGACCCACAGAATTGGTCCCCCTAACTTAAGCCCGCATAATTGACTTTGACCCGTAGAATTGGTCATCTCTGCTTAAGCCCGCAGAATTGGCTTTAACCCGTAGAATTGGTCACCCTTATCTTAATCACTCAGAATTGGCTTTGACCCATAGAATTGGTCATCTCTACCTTAAGCCCGCATAATTGGCTTTGACACGCAGAATTGGTCGCTTCTAGTTAAGCCCGCAGAATTGGCTTTGACCCACAAAATTGGTCACCCCTAACTTAAGACCACAGAATTGGGTTCAACCCTCAAAATCGGTTGCTTCTACTTAAGCCCACAGAATTGTCTTTGACTCGCAGAATTGGTCACCCCTAACTTAAGCCCGCAGAATTATCTTTGATCGAAAGAATTTGCTTTGACCCACATAATTGATGACCCCTATCTTTAGCTCTCTAAATTGGCTTTGACCTACAGAATTGGTCATCTCTACCTTAAGCCCTCAGAATTGTCTTTGACCCTCAAAATTGGTCATCTCTATCTTAAGCTCGCAGAATTGGCTTTGACTAGTAAAATTGGTCACCCCTATCTTAAGCCATTAGAATTGTCTTTGACCCGCAGAATTGGTCATCTCTACCTTAAGTCCACAGAATTGGATTTGACCCGCAGAATTGGTCGCTTCTACTTAAGCCCTCATAATTGGCTTTAGCTCTCAGAAATGGTCACCCCTAACTTAAGTCCGTAGAATTGGATTTGACCCGCATAATTGGTTATCCCTAAATAATCCCTTAGAATTGTCTCCTCAGAATTTGGACACCCCAACTTAAGCCTGCAGAATAGGCTTTAACCCGCAGAATCGGTCACTCCTAACTTAAGCCCGCATAATTGGCTTTGACCAGCAAAATTGGTCATCTCTACTTAAGCCTATAAAATTGGCTTTGATCCACAGAATTGGTCACCCCAAATAAGCCCTCATAATTGGTCATTTCTACTTAAGCCCACATAATTATCTTTTACCCGAAGAATCTGTCATATCTATTTTAAGGCCGCAGAATTAGCTTCGACACGCAGAATTGGTGGCTTTAATTTAGATCCTCATAACAGAATTGGTCGCCTACTTATTCATCACCTCCTTTAGGTCCTCAGAATCGCCCACCCCGACATCACCTTAGGTCCTCAGATCGACCTCGACCCTCTTAATTGATAATCCTCATCCCGTAGGTCCACATAACTGATCTCTATTATGTGGTGTCTATTCAATGGCTATCACTTGTTCTAAGCTCACACGTTGAGGAGATCTATAGACACCACTTTATAGGACCCCTAAGTCTCCCCTTAGGTCCCTATCAATTCCCCATCTCAGTGCAAACATTAGGTCGCACTTCGAGTACTGATTTAGAGGCCATCAGGTGCCCCCGGGCCTCGTTTGACTCTGGTCAACTCTATCGTCAGAGAAAAATCTCTTTGAATCTTTGAAGGGATCTGAATACACTTTCCAATGGTTTGCCCCGTGGGTGAATCAGCATAATGGTTCGGACAAATTGATTATTTTACTATCGAAAATCAATTTGGAGGCAACCGATCACTCACGGGCCTCGAATTAACCACACTCAACTTCACTGTCACAGTGAAAGCTCTTTGAATATTCAAAGGGTACTGAAACCTCATTTTCAACGAATTTCCCCTTGCATGAAACAACATCACCTTTCAGATGAACGCTCAGTTTTCCCCTAAAAATCAATCCGGAGGCCACCGGGCACTCCCGAGGTTTGTTTGAACAAAATGAACTCTTCATCTCGAATGAGAGTGAATGAATATCCAAAGGTAACTAAATACCCTTTCCAAAGATCTGCCCTATGCATGATTCTGATCTACGGTATGGACGAACGATCCGTTTTACTCTGAGAGGTCCCTGGGCGCTTTTGGGCCCCCGTTGACCAAGGTTAACCTTCTGAACCGAGCGAAACTATTTGTAATGTCTAGGTACATCTCCTAACCTTTCCAAAGGTCTGCGCTATGCGTGATTATGACTTACCATATGGAAGAATGATCCATTTTCGTTTGATGATCTTCCGTCCAAAAGGCTGACATGCGCTTTCGAGCCACATTTGACACAAAGTCAACTATCGGACCCGAGAGCAATCCAAAGGACTCTTAAAGTTATCGAAAGTACCTTTCTAACAGTATGCTCAGTGTATGATTTTGATCAACGATTTGCATTCTACGACCGTTCTCCTTGAAAAACCTACACGAGACTACCAATTGGCAGGTCCAGATCCCTGCCTATTAGCACAGTGTCAAGGATCACCTGCCAATAGGCACGTAGGTCGATCGGCACCCCCTTGGACCTATAAATAGAGTCTATAACCTCACTCCTAAGACAGAGAAGAGATCCATCAACATCAGTGATCTCAGCAACTTTCCTTCAAAATCAGCGAAGAGCCTCATGTGAAATTCCATTCAAGCTTACATTCCAATCCTCTTCATTACCAATTTGGAAAAATATCCTTATCTCTAATAAATATTAATCAACAGTCAAGGTAGTTCATCCAATATTAAATATCAATCTTCCAAGAAGGTCAAATTCCTTCCCTCTCTCTTTAAATTCCTAGTTTTTGCATAATATACATTATATTCATAATCTAGTTCTTACTTCAGTTCATACACATTAATATCTACACTTTTATTATTATATTACACATACTTTATTCTGTATAAAAATCCTAAAACCAAATAAAAGAGGGTTATACCCGTAAATTCCAAACGGAATTATCCATCACACTTTTTTCGAAACCAAAAAACACATTTTCTACACATACACATATAATAGAATTACGTTCGAATCTATGGGATAAACCCCACCCCTATGCTACATTCAAACTACATGGACTTTGATGCCTTTCTAGGCTACGTAGGCGTCTCGAATTAAAATCTGAGACTCGAGTCCAAGTTTCCAATTTTCCAATTTTCTTAATTTCCTAAATTTGCTAATTTTCTAAAATCTCCCATTTTCATATATATATATATATATATATATATATATATATATCATACTTGTTTGCATTTCATCCAACACGTACTCTCATTCCCTAATAACAATTAATATCATGATAAACGCACAAATCATATTTTCTATGTATGTCATTTTGGGAACATTCCTATGGATGACCTCACTATGCCTTATCCATAGTATGAGTTGAATGATTTCGATCTCCATTATATAAACACGCACTCACACTTCAGGGGGATATAGAGGAAATTAGTAGCACTATCCCATGAGATACCGAAAGGGCGGGATGGGTGCCTAACACCTTCCCATTCAGTAACTTATCCCCCGAAACTTCAAACTATTGGTTTCATATGCATCAGTTTGTCCTTGATGCCTCTCTCTCAAAGTGGAAACATGTTCTTTTGCCTATTTTGTGAAAAATAGGTTGGAGACTCCATATCTTCACATTTACCCCCACACCGACGACGATTGAAGAACCTTTCAAAGAGGGGTGCGTGACTACGGCGCAATCTTTTCAAGGGATCCTTGCCCCGACACTGCTCGGGATGGCCACAGGAGGACACTGCTAAATATTTTCCACTAGGGGACTAGGAAATATCAGTGATGGTTGCGGAATGAAGTACATCTAAGATTGCTATAGGTTGAACACTCTGTGAATCATAGATGTATAGAGAGTTTAATGTAACCACTGTAAAGACAAGTCGATGTGGGATCTTGAAGAATACGGGAGTATCTGAGGTTGATCCCCACAAACTAAAGCCCATCGGGCAAAAGTGTACTGACACGATAGGTTTTTTGGTATAAGGGAGAAGTAAAGCAGGCCTTGAAAGATCGTTTCTTAAAAAAATATAAGCAATATTTACTGGTTCCAATTTCTAAAACATGTGAGATTTTGTAAGAACCTGCAGGAACAAGTGAAACTAATCCATCGGGTGACCAGGATAACCTTCCAAAGAAAGATGGAAATGTCTCATCATGAAAAAGATGGTTTTTAGCAGACTTAGAATCACTATCTAGCATTTATGGTTCCACCTTAGTAATGACATGTTGACAGACATAATTCATTTTTTTAGTGGTTTTTGTTTGTATTTGAGGCTTGTTGACATAAATTGAGTAACTTTTGTCTGAACTAAGTGAAGCAGCAAACTTGGTTAATGGATCCCACCCAATACCTGGAACATAATGAGAAATGATGCAGGTATTATCTACAGATCTAGAAATGAGAAATAAAAACTCGATTGTGCCCGAATGTTTTACTGAATTTTAGCCGGCACACTGACGTGTGGGATTGTTATTGGTTGGTTTGTGGGGTCCAAACTAGTGGGACCCCGAAACCAACCAATAACAAGCCAAAAGGTCAGTGTGTTGGCCAAAATTCAGTAAAAAATTTGGTTCATGTAGAACTACTCAATGAGAAATGCCCCATAATCAGAACACTGTAGGTCCAACACATCCTTGCGTTGAAGTGATAATGTCTTGAGGACTTTCCATGCCTAACCAGTAATGTTAGCGTGCAACTTCCATACGATCATCTCACCACCATCCGCACAAGAGGCAAGTTGTTCTCCAGAAGGACAAAAGCAAAGAGTATTGACAGAAGATCCGTGGTAAAAGAGATTGGCATAGTAAGAAGGTGTGGGGACTTTGTTTTCCTCTTCTCTTGAATTTATTAGCTAGTGCTTGATGTATAAATCGGCACCCATAGTGACTAGAATCCCGACAATGGGGTGAAAATCTAGGGTGAGAACAGGTTTCATGTCGTGCCATATAATTTGAACAGTCCCACCCATCATTCTATCTGCTTCTGAGATACCCTTTTCTTTTTTTGTTTCTACAACAAACACAAATGCTCATTGTCTCATATAAATAGTGGGGGAAATTAAAACCACCATTGTCTGAATTAAAGTCACTTGAGCTTCTCATCTGGAGACGCTGATCCATGGGACACAATTGAGGATGCTCAAAACCTATATAAGTATAGCCTTGTTTACCATATGTAACGAGACTAGCATGATTATAATATATGGGATAAGTAGGTCGACCACTAAAGTTGTGGAATGGACCTCTGGAGGGATTTGTCTGTTCTTGTTGTAGCAATGGAAACAAGATCATGCAGGCTGGTGAAAAATAGTTTCTTGGGGGTGTAACATAAGGGGATTTTTATTGAAGTTCATGCATTATTCAGGAAATTGATTGTTATATGATCGTGACAAATATTTATGCAGATACCTCCTTTAAGGCCAATAGGCATTCGCATATCCCACAAATTCATTTAGATCCCATTTGGAAACTCAATTCCAAGGTTTGGAATTGGAATTGGAAGGCCAATTTCAATTACGTGTAATTAAATTTGGCCTTCCAATTCCATTTCCATAGCTTGGAATTGGGTTTCCAAATGGACCCTTAAGACATTTCTATTGGGAGGATAGAATTCTTTCTTATGTAACACATCCTTGACTACTAACACCCACCGACATCCTCATAAACACCTTTACCCCTCTCATAATTGGAATTCTCTGACAATTCATCTCTCATGACTTCCTTCTTCATTCCTGTATAATGTAAACCATGATATGCCACTTGAAATTTTCTTAGAGAATATAATTATACCAACATACTTATATCCTTACACATAGTTTTACATGAAGTATGTGTGTATATATCCACAAGCATTTATATGTATCAGTACATGGGCAATATTACGTGTCATGTTTAATTTTCAACACCAATACATATATGAAATTGTTCATGCTCAATTTCAATCATGAATATTCAGAGATCACAATTTTCTAAATCAACATATATTTAATCTGAAAATTTAAATCAACTATAACTCTAAAGCAACCCTAAAATCATAAATATTCACAACTTTTAACATTTTAATTTCAAACCTAGATATTCACAAATTTACATTTCATCGAAGTCAACCTAATATTAACCTTTAACATTTAACATGTCATTAAACTAACATTATCCTAAATTAACATTTCATCAAATTCAAACTATTATCAACTCCCTAAAATTAACCGTAAGTTTAAAGTCTAGAGAGAGAGAGAGAGAGAGAGAGAGAAGACATAACCATCAAAATTTGAAGAGGGGATATAATGTTTTAAATTCTCATTTCATCGTTAAAAAATTCCACTGCATAGATAAGTATTTTTTTTTAATGGATTTGGTTAGAGACCCCACATGCCCCCACCTCCATCCATCCTTGGATATGACACATTATTTGTATACGTGTCCCACATGTTCCCCAGTACAAAGACAACATTTTACATGTGTAAGCGTGTGTGTTGTGTCATGATCTAGGAGGCATGAACACTTCTTCGGAGGTACCCTACACATGTCACACTCTTACAGAATAATAATATCACAAACAATAGTCTCATTAGATTTAAATCAACAAGAAAATTATAAAAACATCAAATAAATACAAAACATATAAAAAAACGTTATGATGACATAGAGGGACTATCCAAATTAGAGAATACACAAAATAATAACACAATGTCAATCTCTTTATTAATAATTTATTTTCAATTTTGTTTGTTAATTTTTTATAGAGTTAGTGTAACTGTGCATTTTCATTGAAATAATTTTAGTGTGAATTTTCATTGATATGATTTTAGTGGCCTTTATCATTGTTGTTGTCGTCATAAGAAGGAAAATTATCACACAGTATCTGTATTGAGAATAGTTCAGAAGTCTTTGTCTATATGGCTTTATTTACTTTTTACTTGATCTTAAAAACTTCTCACAAGGTTTGGAAACCTAGAGTGCATAGTTTGATATTATGCTCACATTTTTGGTAATCTATGATCCATTTTATGTTTCATTTCCTCTTTCACTTTGTGCTCACACTTTTGTATTTGCAATTTCAATTGACGCATCAACACATGTTCGATGAAATGCCATACACAATATATAAATTACTTTTTGTTCCTTCTTTCTTGATGTTTGTTTTTTAAATTTCTTTTCCAGTATTAGATAGAAGGTGATTCAAATTTTAGCTATTTTTATATCAAATTTCATCCTTTTGAATCAAATTGACTTCCTATGATTCATATTTGTTACATGAATTATATATGACGTTGATGAATTTAAAAATTTGGTAGATTAATTTGCCCTAACCATATTTGGTTTCTATGCTTAAAGGTTATGATGAAGCATAAATAGTGTCACGTATCATCAAAGATTTTCTCTATAATAACCAACAAATAAAATCGGACCCAAACAATTAGAGTTTACCCGCGCATCGCAAGGGGATGAAATCTAGTATTATATAAAAACCTACAATCTTTATCACTCCCTACTCAGTTTGTTAGGGCCTACATGATGACATTTTTGTTGCACCTTTGAAGTATCGACCCACTCAAAATTAAAATAACAATTATGATGACATACATTGAAGGTGATACCTGAGGGGAAACAACGATAATACCCCCAAAGAATCAAAACCCTTACATAACCCTTATACGAAATTAGTTAAATATATATTTCAAACTTTTATCACCTAAATATTTATGTCTACTTACATAATGCTTTTTGTAAATTGAGATAGAGGTAAATTGATAGTGAAAAACATTATGTAAGTAAATGCACCTGCCACAAAAATTGAAAAACAGATAAAAGACACAATTTGTTTTGTTAAAACAGTGGACATTTCACTTTTCCCACTTTTTTCACATCCAAACGATGGATATAAAAAATATATACAACCCATTTTTTGTTAAAACAAATCATTATCATATACTACTGTCATAAAAACCACAAAATTTAAGAAACTTGAACAAAAAAATAATGAAAGAAACTACAAAATTTAAATTAAGAAACTAGATCAAACAATGAAGAAACCATAAAATTTAACTACCTCGATTTATGGCGATGAACAGTCAACTGGTGGTGAATGAGTTGATTTATGGCAGTGAACGGTCTAGGTCAATTTGTGGCGGTGAACGGTCACAGATTATAACACCACCACCTCCCCAATATTACCTTACTCTCACCGATAATATCTCATTGAACGCCGCAACTGGTGTTACTGTTTGGGAGGAGAAGCCGACACTCTTCATCACGTAATGCCTTGTTATAATCGTGTGGAGACACACTTTTTATGATCATGTAGGAGGAGATAAGAGGATGTCCATGAACATGAATTTTGGAGGGGATGAGGGTTTGTTTTTTGGGAGGAGAGAGTGGGAGGGAAACGAATTTGACGAGAAGGGGGAAAGTCTTTTTTTGTAACATTTTTTTCTAAAAAGATATTATTAACGGTAACATCTATTACTATTGTGATGCACTCCTTTTAGCAACAGTAATCTGTTATTTTTTAACGGTTTTAGCCGTTACAAATTTGTAACATAAAAAAAACGTTAGAAATAGAGAAAAAATTTCGTTACAAAATACACATTTTGGTGTAGTCACTTAAAGGGGAAGAATTTAAGAATCTATGGAATGCTGACCATCTTAGGAAATATTATTAGTAATTTTATTACGTATTTGATGTAATAGTTTCTTCTAGAATAATAAAGTGTGATTTCCTACCAGTATTCTCCATTTTTTTTTTCAAAGTACGGAGATGGACATCCCCCCAACAAACTAGCAAACTTTAAAAAAATAGAAAATTTCTAAAGTTCTTGTATGACTTCGTCTTTGACAGGTCACAAATAAGATATCCCACTAAACCTAATAAACATTTCTGAAAACTTCATGTATGACTTCGTCTTAACAAGTGAAGAATAAGAAGTTCCAAAAACTTCATGTATGATTTAAATTCAAATACAAGGAGTTTAACCCGACCATTTTAAATTCAGGAAAAACCTGCATTCCTAAAAGATTTGGTCGCCAATGATAACTAATGCAAACACTTAGCCCTAAAACTTTTTACCTAAGTGCATTAGTAGAACCTAAGGTCCTATAACTCAAGTTCATAATTTAGTGAACACAGATCAATTAACTAGGTTAGTAGGTTGCATAGTCAGTACACTAATAAAAAAATCTTAATTATGAATAAAAGATTAAAGTACATAGATAAACATGTATGCAAAAAATAGTCTTTTTTTCCATCAAACTTTCATAAAAGGTAGACATACTATCGGAAACAAGTGAGAAAAACAAATTCATTCTATGGGACGTTTTCCTTCAGCCTTGTCCATCCTAGTAGGAGGAACATCAAGAGTAGTGGGAAAAGTTGTGGTTCTAAAATCTCTCAACCTATTACGCACACTATTTCTCGACTGATCTAATAAGTGAGGGGGAAAATGTAATCATCTTCACTATGAAGACCATAATACCCTAAGTATTTTCTCACTAAGGTTTGAGGAATAACGTCAGTTGGAATCCACTCAACATCAATCCTAAATGGAGGGTCAGGATAATCCAATATGACTTGATCATGCCAATTCCACAACTCATTATTGTCATCCACCTTCAGTAATACCAACACATTCAACAAGCCACACTTATACCCTTATCGATGAGCTTGCGCTAAGTGATCATCAATATGAGCTAAGGCCTCATCATAACCATCCATAAATACAACTTTGGTTTATTTACGAAAGTGACAAGTTAGTTAGTCCACTTGATCTTGGAGGTTTTTGATATTTTTATCTTTATCTTTTAACAATACTTCCTAGTCAGCTAAGGTTTTCTTTGTTCTTTCTTCATCCTCAGTTGGTCGAGAAACAACCACCTGACTAGAAGACTAGTCGAATTTGATTTTTTTCTTCTTCTTCTTCTTCAAGTTTTCTAGTTCCTCCAATAATCTGGTATTCTAACTCTTCTCCCTTCCACTATATATGCTCAATCTTCTTCCTTCCACTATATATGCCTTACTTCGTGCCTCGATTTCGCCATCAACAATCCAGGATCGCTCAGGTATGAATGCATATTTTATGTTGAGCTTTGGATATTTATTTATTTATCCATTGGGTGTTTATTTCTTGTTAAACCTTTTTAAAATCACTTTAAATTTTTTAAACAATGTTTTAATTTTTCTTAAGGTCTTTAGAACGACTTTTCCAAGTCGTTAGAAGTCTCATTCGAACGAGACTTCAAACGAGATTGGTGAAAATCTAAAAAATTTAACTTTTTGATAGTTTTCTTTCCTTAACTCCCCATTACTCCTATCACCCATTTAAGGAGTAAGGGATTGTGGTTTTAAAAATGAATTTTTCCAACCTTTAAAGTAAAGAAACCCTTCCGAAAAGTCCTTAGGTGTTTGGAAATCATTTATGATTACTTTTTATCATATACAAACCAAGGTTTACACCCAATTAATGTGATCCAAGCTTCACTATATATGTTTTGAGATGAAATTTTGGCACCGAGTTTGTCATTCCGAAAATCATTGAAGATTTTTTCTTACGGAGGATTCCGTGTTTGTTGGTGTACATACGGTGGACTCCATATATTTGACGGTAGCATTTCCCAACCGGTGGACTCCGAGACATTAGTGGACCTTTGTATTGTCACTATGCAAAGGTGGAAGGAACAAAGAACGTCAAGGCTTGCGAGAGCATCGAGTCATTAAGTAAGTCATCTATCACGTCATTGTATTAAATTCTTACTTAGTGGACTTGTGGTTGGGCCGTCCGATATTTTTTCCCTTATGGGTTTTCCTCATTCATCGGCGTGTTATGATTGTGTATTTTTATCTTGAAAATTTTCACCTAGATGCAAGCTTAGGCTTAACAAGATATAATCGGCTTAACCACGAAAATCATGTAATATTAATTTGGGTAATTTAGTTTACTTTAATTCAAGTTGGAAGTATCAATTTAACAAATTCATGTTTAATTTAGTTTGCATAAACTTGAACTTGAATTGAAGTTTTATTTTAAGAAGTGAAAATTTAAATTTGAAAGAAATTTTAAACTTCAAAGTATTTCATGAACTATCCCTTTGAAATTAAAAATTGAATTTTTCGGGAGCTTACGTCCCCAACAAGTGGTATCTGAGGATAATATATAATTGTACGTTCGCAACAAGTGGTATCGGAGCATGAACACTAAATTATCGTGTTATATCCTTTTAGGCTTGAATATAATAAATTTATCATTTTTGAGGTTTTCTGTTTTTGATGGTTCTCACTACGCATACTGGAAATCATTATGAATGTTAGAATGATTTATTCCCGCATGCTCTCACATGACTCTTTACTTGCTTTATCTAGTGCGTGATTGCTTGCATGTATTACACTAGTTGTACTTCATGATATTCTTGCTAGTTGTATATTTGTTAGTCATATTCGTGCGTATGCTTCATCATATATGTTTTTTAGAACCATGACAAATGTATCTTTTGTCTTATGTTTTTGCATTAATTGAGTCTTATTGAGAAAAATACAAAAACCAATTGTTTGTCATTTGAGTTATCTTTTTTTTTAAATTTGATTCAAAATTTTGAAAACTCAAAAAGATTTTTTGGTGTATTTTAATTTACACATTTTATTTGGCATAACCTTGTGTTTTAATCCTATATCACTTTTTGCTTCCACGTGGTTAGAACTTTTGGTTTGAATTTTAATTCTGTAGGAGGGTACCTTAGATTATAGATGGAGGCGTAACCCTTATTTGAGTATGGTGATGATAAGCTAATTTGGCCAAAGCTTTGGATTAATGATAGGACACACAAACAATAACCCAATGAAGATGAACTCAGTTTAATCTCACAAAACTCTCGTGTATAACTCATAAAAATAGTAACGAACTTCAGAATTCACTTAGTTAAAGGGAGAGAGAAGTAAGCACCCTAAATACACCTTGGTAGGCAGGTAGAAACACACCAAACACCCTCAAGAATCTCTGTCGATTATTAAAAGCTTCGTAATAAATAACAATGGTGAGTGAGTAAAGTCTCTGGTTTTGCAATAACTCTCTCTTTGATGTGTATTCTCTCTTAGCAATTACTTCTCAAACTCTCAAAAGATCCCCGTGTGACACCCCGCCTAATTAAATACCGGGCGATCACTCCTTTATTAAATTCAATCAAGGTGAACAGTTGGTTCATTCTTAGCATCACTATCGTAAAATAATTTTTTCCAATTTAACACCCTAAAATAATTAAGCTAAGTGTCAAAACCATTTTTATAGATACTTTCCAAATTTTATTTAAAGAAAAATCATTTCTTTTATTAACAACATTCAATAAGTAAGAATCACACCACATTAAATTCTGCAACATAATCCAATTAATTTAATACATTCGTCAATCGAATGTCAACATACGAAATCTAAAGTCACACATCCAAACTGAATAAATCCCATAGTAGCAATACTGGAAATAACTGGAATACAAATGTCCAATAACAACGGAATAATGGAAAGAGCTACACATGCTCAACTAGATGAAAGTACTAAGAGTGGGTCCGAATGAACGAAGTCGTCTAATCAAGAGACCTGCAACTCCCACCTAAGCTGCAACGCGTTACTTCCAAGAGATCCTAAGCAAGACGCCCCTGTGGCTGGGCACCTGTAATACATACATATATATACAAGAGAGAGAGGGAGAGAGAAAACGGGTCAGAGCCCGATAGTGTATATGATTTTAAAAATTGTTTATCAAGTATTTAAATCGATACAGGACAATGCAACAACATATTAATGCGACACTCCCTTGAGAAATTCTCACCTCTCTTCTAATGTGCACACCTATCGCACTAACCTTCCCAATGGTCTATCTCATCATATAACACGCTATCCTTTCCCAATGGATTAATTTATCTTATATTACTCATAAGATTCACAATTATAACGATTCAATTGTTTGAAAAGGATATTTCAATTAGCAACCAAAGTTCTCATTTTTAACTTTATAAATCAATAAAGTTTTCCAGTGTCATATTATACTTTCTCAAAACAAGTATTTACAATTTGAGTCATCAACCATGTCCTACATATCTCATCACAGTAGGCAGTTCCAGATTTCAGAATTTCATATATATATTAACTACTCATAAAATATATATATATCACAACAGCACCCCGAAAAACAACTATGGTGCGGGCATACTCTACTATCCAATCCCCGTATCACTCGTACTAAGGGAATACAGATTCGGAATCACTCTCGAACTGTATCAACACATGCTCAAACAATATTGAGACAAAGTATAGATTCCAAGTCTCTCAGGACCGTCTGAACTATCACTGCGATAGCCTGTACTAAGGATACCTATACACAAACAAAATGAGGCGAAGCATAGATTCCAAGTCTCTAAGAGGAAAGCACATACCCGCATCTCTTAGGACCGTCTGAACTATCATTCCGATAGCCTGTACCAAGGATATCTATCTTCTAGGGTACAAGTCAATATCCCCCATAAAGGTCCCATCGAGATAAGACTGTCCCAGTGCGAAAACCTCAGGGATAGTAAGTAGCGTGGGCATGATTTTCACACATAGATAGTATATGCATACACAATCATATAACTATACTAACATTACCATTTCAATAATGGGTAAATTCTCAATTCCCATAATTACGACATTTGTATTTATTTCTCATTATTTAGTTATCACGTATAACCATTCACATCTTATTTTAATTTGAGGAACTTTTCCACTTAGTACATCATGCTCATGGATTCTATCCCCCCAAGTATAAAATTCAGTAGGTATACACATTTGTCCAAAAGTAACTCTCTTACGTGTCTCTCTCTCTTTAAATCATAAATTTACCGACCCTTATGAAGTTATCCCAAAATACACTCTTTGTCCGACATCGAGGGTCCCAAAATCTATTCACGTGTCCTACTGGTCTCCCCTATCTCCCAAAACATTTCATTAAGGATGCCCAAGAAGTTTCTCACAATAAATTGAATTTAACTCATTTAATAAGGGAAATAGGAGTCTGCCAGGAGGGGTCGATCGATCGAGGTTTGGGGCTCGATCGATCGAAGCTCTGGGCTCGATCGATCGATCAAGCAGGTCTGCGAAAACTGAAATTCTGCAGTTACGGGTTTCATCTCCAAACACCAACAATTTCCATATTATCTAATCCCAATCGTCCCAGAATTGATGCTACTAACCTTATATCATCATATTAGGTATTTTCAAAGTAAAGCATGTGAATTTCTCTGATTAAATCATGAATTAACAGCCCCAATTTCATACAAAATCTCAAGAACCCTAAAATTATCTTAAACATGGTTCTAACAATTATTTCCAGAATTCTCTTCTTATACACATCATAATTTCGTGGTTTAAATTCCTCTACATGGCAAGGGTTTCTAGAATTATCAATTAGACCAATACTACATGGATTTTCCTATCATAAATCGGGTTTTCCTCCATTAAAACTCATCTTAATTACTCCTAAACTAATATGAAAGATGCACCAATGAAATAAGCAAGATAAACACTTGTCTGGTATTTTCAGAGGTCTGGTTTGGTGCCAAATTCTGTATGGTTGCGTTCCCCGTCTCGCGATCTACGCGTTGGTGGTGGCGGCGGTTCAAACCGTTTAGTTTTGGCCCTTGAATTTGCCTTGAGAGCTCTCTCCTTCCTCTCCTATGGCCGTCACTTGTGTTTAGAGTTTCTAACCCTAGAAGGTAACCTAGGTATCCGATATAACTCCTCTAATTTTCGTGGGTTTAATTACCCAAAAATGTAAAATGACCAAAATGCCCTCCCGGGTTATTAATTAGGCCTAAAAACGCCTCGAGACCCAAACTAAACTCCCGGGTACACTTTTCTGACTATCTCGACCCTTCCGAACGCATTGGCGCACTCAAAATGACCATACGAATGACTTATAAAATATCGACATGACACAGGCGCGTCCCGACTTAAATTTCTGCAATTGTCATTTTATTCACACGTGACAATATTATAAAAATAAATCTCATATATTACTATACTCATCCAGTAATATACAACAAATAACAAATTTCCAATAATTACTAACTCTCGTCATGCTAGTAAATATTTAAAGCAACATTCCGGATTAAAATTAAATTAATTTATCTCAATTAAATTTAATAAATCTCATAATTTAAAAGCTATAAAAATACGGGGTATTACATACTTCCCCCCTAATAACTGAATTTCGTCCCGAAATTCTGAAAATAAGGCCTATCAGGTAGCACAATTCTGGATATCCTTTTCTGTACACAAACTAACTACACATTACGGAGCTCAATCACTATAGCCCTTTCTTCACAGTAACATTGTTTTGCATTCTCTTTGGAGACACTTCACATTGTGCTCCCAACCGACAACATTTGCATAGGTCACGCCTATACGTTATAAATTTCATTATCTCACTAACATTAAGAGGCCGCACCTCACTACATGACAAATACTCGGATTTATTCATATACAAAACTCCCATTCTGAGAAAATATTACGAACATTTGATCACTCTTGCTCGCCTAAAACAGTCGTGGAATTCTACCACATTTGTCGGATGTCTTCTCGACTGATCCAAAAATTCTGATTACCTACTCTCCTATAAACATACGGAAGGAGAATAGTCGAGGTTCTTCCATAACAAAACCTTAATAAGTACCTTGTACGCGACAACAGGTACGAGTGCTTCTACAGAGCATTCTTGAAATCATCGTATCAAGATTCCAAAATCTCCTTCACTTGGCTCCACAAATTTTTAATCACCGTGCGCCCATTCTTTGGCTAAGGGTGATACATCCTACTCAAAACGAAATCTTTTCTCCGATGGTTCCTAAAATCCCATATCAAAGGTTGGATTTACCAAATCTCATCCTGATTCAGAAATTTATACTGCGCTGGACCATGCACTGGCGCGATCCTTCCTTTCAAAGGAAGTCTGGGGCATACTAGTTAATATTATAAGCCAGTCCAAAGGAATATCAATCACTTCCTTCTCAGCGGCTTAATTCACATGTTCGGGATAAACCCTTGATCTTTTTTTGAGTATGGCAACTCATCCAAGAACTTAACCGGCTTTACCGACCTCTTCCAAGTTCAGGAATTTTTGATAAACACAAAATTCTTTGGTTGATTCTCCTCTTTCAACCAAACCTTACCTATGGGCAGTGCATGTAGAGACTACTCACTACGTCTCGCTAAACGTCGATTCTTCCCTTGAAATGTCTCACATTAAGTGGCACGTAATACTCCCCATTCTTCCTTGTAGTATGCCGAAAGTTCCACCCGTGCTCTTCTCCCCACGAAGCGCACTTCTGGAGCTCTTATACTATACTAACATCATTACTCTTTGTATGCGCAAGTCGTTCTCACACTTTACTAATAAAAATTCCGCTCCGGGTGTGCTCCATAACAATTAAATTCTACTCTATTCAAGGAATACCAATTCTTGAATGGTTTCCCACAGCCTTCCAATCAAGTTAGGGCGTGCTATTCTAATTGCACACTTATGTATGGATTATCGCCCCTTATGTGATGTTTAATCCACCCTATCACTTCCACTTCATTATACTAGTCCCACAAACATATATTTCACATGTCTATCACCACGTCCCTTCATCTCGTACGACGAGTTTAACATCAGTTAACCAGGATGTCTACACACCCTATAAACCGGGCATACTAGCGTAAGCATCACATACGCTCCATACTAATAAACAAATTATTTGTTTTCCCTGGTGCTTGCAGCGTGATTACAACACTCTAATCACCCAAAAAAAAGAATCAAAATTTTAAATCTTCCTTATCATCGTTCCACCCCTCAACTTGTGGGGATAACTTTCAATGCTCTCCTACCACAAAAATTCGGCTCCAATAACCTTAAAACAAAATACAACTTCCAACTTACATACATAATTACTTGATCCCGTTTTGACCAGGGTACCGAACCCGTGGAATAGTGACCAAACGTCTCCTTATTTCCAACCTTACGCTATGTTTCATGCGTGGAATGTCACGCAAAGCGAAATCCAAACAAGGAACCCCCCCGATACACTACTACCTAGCATTGTCGGTTATCAAAATCCGTTAGGTCCTCCGTCCATAGTATATACCCCTTTATTCTGTCCCTTGACAAAAAAGTTACAATTTCTCCCGTAATTATGCTTAACAAAGAACGTTTCACTAATTGCATAATTGTTCAGTATAGGTTGGTGGTAATAGCATTTCATAAACCTCGAATATATACACTCGGAATTCTCGAAATTTCTTTCCCTAATAATAGGGGTATAAATCTTATCTCCCACTTCTCTAAAGGGTAAATATAACACTGCACTCTTCCTATCACTAAGTCCGGAGTGCTAAACATAATACTGGGTCAAATCTTTTCGCTCAATGGTAAATTCCGATACATACGGAATTATACTGACAAAGTCTATACATACATTGGCATCGAATATCTCGAGCCCACTATCTCCTCCTAAGTCTCTTGGATAGATAATATAAGTGCGATTCCAACCTTCTCACAGGTAAAGCCTCGCCAAAACAAACATAAAACATGTTGCACTAATGCAACCACTCCGATAGCCTTGCAATAAATGCCCACTATCGTACTAACCATTTCTGTAATGTTTTAAACAAGATAATATCATACTCGTGTATCGCATCACTACAACGAGTAACCTCAATAAAGTATAAAACACTGTTGATATACTCATTCATCCTCCGCGGATAGCACTAAAGAAAAATCCCGCTACACTAGGGAAAAATATTCACATAATGGTAACATTTATAATTATATGCATTAAGCTCGTCTCACATGCTAATCTAGCAATTAACAAAATATAGTGACTCTCTCGTGTCACATAAACACGCCTCATCCTCTGAGGATACAACTTACACTTCTACCTTGTCAATCGTCTTGACTGCGCAAATGGTTTTCGGACGTAACACGTCTGCCCAAACCATAACAAAATTATTTTAATCGTTGCCTTTTACTAGGCACCGTATTCTTGTCCTTATACTCACTTTGGAACATATTATCGTGAGCAATCTCACTCCGCACAAAATACCTCAGTACATAATCCACTTACCACCTATCCTACTAACCAGGTTAGGATTTGTCCTCCTCTCGGACTTTAGTAAACTCGATTCCTGTTAACCATCCCGATTGTTCTCTTAACTTTTCAGGCCATAAAGATCATGTTACTATCTATAATAGTACTTACTGAATTTACCATCACTTGGTAAGAATTTAACTATCTGAAGAATTTAAATGGTTTTCCTGATGTGTATCCACATCCTTTTGTGGTGCTATACCACCATCGTTGCATTCAGTCTCATTCTCGACTAAATTCTTCGATTCCTTTAACTTCCCCCACAAGGAAGCGTTATCATCTATTTTGACAAAATGTGACAATGTCAACCTCTGAATCGTTCGTCCATCAGAATTACCTCTTTGAGTGTTATCGACTATTTCTACGTGTCGATCTCCCACTCGGAGTTGTTTCCCTCCACTAGTATCTACCTCTTTTGATACAAAATTTGTTAATGATTAGGATTCGTATCCACAACTGGACTTCTGTCATGCCCTCCTGCGATGAGTTCAGAACCACGTTGGCTTCTCATCCTGAACAGTTGGGGAAAGAACATACGGTCAACACTGTACCTAAGGTTCTCCTATAGGCATAGCATTGCACTTCTAAAATTGGTGGTTGACTCCAACCATTATAATTTCGTCCCGAAAGCCAAGAAAAATTTCTCTAAATTTTCACTTTCAGTTTGCCACACTCCGTCCTATATTTAAGCCTTTGGATACTTTACCTCCTTTGGTAAACACATACAATTTTTGGGTTTCTAAAATTTCCCACTGACAGTCTCTACACGTTTTTTTTTATAATACATTGGGTAGGTTTACCCTCGCACCTCATTTGACTATAACAGCATTTGAAAATCATTGCTGCACCTTTGTCGCCTTTCTAGTCGTGGATTCTCATGCCATAATGGAGGTGACCTCGACTACGGTCATCATCCTCGAATATATTTCATAATATCAACTGAGCTCTGCCTCCTGATGCACGCTTAACGGTCCTCTTCTGACATCCGTCATCGCTCGGCACACGCACACATCCGAACAAAATTAAAATATACTAATGTATACACATTATAGTAGGAGAACGAAATCTCGTCATAGAAATCGACAATCCTAAACATAGGGCTCTATAACAAACAAAGTAACGCTGAAAGCATAATAAGCCGTACAGATCCTAAGGACACTAGAACCTAATGCTCTGATACCATCTGTGACACCCCGCCAAATTAAATACCGGGCGATCACTCCTTTATTAAATTAAATCAAGGTGAACAGTTGATTCATTCTTAGCATCACTATCGTAAAATAAAATTTTCCAATTTAACACCCTAAAATAATTAAGCTAAGTGTCAAAACCATTTTTATACATACTTTCCAAATTTTATTTAAAGAAAAATCATTTCTTTTATTAACAACATTCAATAAGTAAGAATCATGCCACATTAAATTCTGCAACATAATCCAATTAATTTCATACATTCGTCAATCGAATGTCAACATACGAAATCTAAAGTCACACATCCAAACTGAATAAATCCCATAGTAACAATACAGGAAATAACTGGAATACAAATGTCCAATAACAACGGAATAATGGAAAGAGCTACACATGCTCAACTAGATGAAAGTACTAAGAGTGGGTCTGAATGAACGAAGTCGTCTAATCAAGAGACCTGCAACTCCCACCTAAGCTGCAGCGTGTTCCTTCCAAGAGATCCTAAGCAAGACGCCCCTGTGGCTGGGCACCTGTAATATATACATATATATACAAGAGAGAGAGGGAGAGAGAAAACGGGTCAGAGCCCGATAGTGTATATGATTTTAAAAATTGTTTATCAAGTATTTAAATCGATACAGGCCAATGCAACAACATATTAATGCGACACTCCCTTGAAAAATTCTCACCTCTCTCCTAATGTGCACACCTATCGCACTAACCTTCCCAATGGTCTATCTCATCATATAACACGCTATCATTTCCCAATGGATTAATTTATCTTATATTACTCGTAAGATTCACAATTATAACGATTCAATTGTTTGAAAAGGATATTTCAATTAGCAACCAAAGTTCTCATTTTTAACTTTATAAATCAATAAAGTTTTCTAGTGTCATATTATACTTTCTCAAAACAAGTATTTACAATTTATGTCATCAACCATGTCCTACATATCTCATCACAGTAGGCATTTCCAGATTTCAAAATTTCATATATATATTAACTACTCATAAAATATATATATATCACAACAGCACCCCAAATAACAACTATGGTGCGGGCATACTCTACTATCCAATCCCCGTATCACTCGTACTAAAGGAATACATGTTCAGAATCACTCTCGAACTGTATCAACACATGCTCAAACAATATTGAGACAAAGTATAGATTCCAAGTCTCTCAGGACCGTCTGAACTATCACTGCGATAGCCTGTACCAAGGATACCTATACACAAACAAAATGAGGCGAAGCATAGATTCCAAGTCTCTAAGAGGAAAGCACATACCCGCATCTCATAGGACCGTCTGAACTATCATTCCGATAGCCTGTACTAAGGATATCTATCTTCTAGGGTACAAGTCAATATCCCTTATAAAGGTCCCATCGAGATAATACTGTCCCAGCACGGAAACCTCAGGGATAGGAAGTAGCGTGGGCATGATTTTCACACATAGATAGTATACGCATACACAATCATATAACTATACTAACATTACCATTTCAATAATGGGTAAATTCTCAATTCCCATAATTACGACATTTGTATTTATTTCTCATTATTTAGTTATCACGTATAACCATTCACATCTTATTTTAATTTGAGGAACTTTTCCACTTACTACATCACGCTCATGGATTCTATCCCCCCAAGTATAAAATTCAGTAGGTACACACATTTGTCCCAAAGTAACTCTCTTATGTGTCTCTCTCTCTTTAAATCATAAACTTACCGACCCTTATGTAGTTATCCCAAAATACACTCTTTGTCCGACATCGAGGGTCCCAAAATCTATTCACGTGTCCTACTGGTCTCCCCTATCTCCCAAAACATTTCATTAAGGATGCCCAGGAATTTTCTCACAATAAATTGAATTTAAATCATTTAATAAGGGAAATAGGAGTCTTCCAGGAGGGGTCGATCGATCGAAGCTCTGGGCTCGATCGATCGATCAAGCAGGTCTGCGAAAACTGAAATTCTGCAGTTACGAGTTTCATCTCCAAACACCAACAATTTCCATATTATCTAATCCCAATCATCCCAGAATTGATGCTACTAACCTTATATCATCATATTAGGTATTTTCAATGTAAATCATGTGAATTTCTGTGATTAAATCATGAATTAACAACCCCAATTTCATACAAAATCTCAAGAACCCTAAAATTCTCTTAAACATGGTTCTAACAATTATTTCCAGAATTCTCTTCTTATACACATCATAATTTCGTGGTTTAAATTCCTCTACATGGCAAGGGTTTCCAGAATTATCAATTAGACCAATACTACATGGATTTTCCGATCATAAATCGGGTTTTCCTCCATTAAAACTCATCTTAATTACTCCTAAACTAATATGAAAGATGCACCAACAAAATAAGAAAGATAAACACTTGCCTGGGATTTTCAGAGGTCTGGTTTGGTGCCGAATTTGGTATGGTTGCATTCCCTGTTTCGCGATCTACGCGTTGGTGGTGGCGGCGGTGCAAACCGTTGAGTTTTGGCCCTTGAATTTGCCTTGAGAGCTCTCTCCTTCCTCTCCTATGGACGTCACTTGTGTTTAGAGTTTCTAAACCTAGAAGGTAACCTAGGTATCTGATATAACTCCTCTAATTTTCGTGGGTTTAATTACCCAATAATGTAAAATGACCAAAATGCTCTCCCGGGTTACTAATTAGGCCTAAAAACGCCCTGAGATCCAAACTAAACTCCCGGGTACAATTTTCTGACTATCTCGACCCTTCCGGACGCATTGGCGCACTCAAAACGACCATACGAACAACTTATAAAATATTGACACGACACAGGCGCGTCCCGACTTAAATTTCCGCAATTGTCATTTTATTCACACGTGACAATATTATAAATATAAATCTCATATATTACTATACTCATCCAGTAATATGCAACAAATAACAAATTTCCAATAATTACTAACTCTCGTCACGCTAGTAAATATTTAAAGCAACATTCTGGATTAAAATTAAATTAATTTATCTCAATTAAATTTAATAAATCCCATAATTTAAAAGCTATAAAAATACGGGGTATTACACCCCCCTCCTCAGGGGTGGTTGGGGTCCTTAAATAGACCCCCACATCATCCCCGAGGAAACTCATTCATTAAAGACTATGAAAGACATCCCTCATACTTTATGTCACAACATTAAATGCCTGATGCAGTAGTTGTCTCCACGTCATAAACATTAAATGCCAAGACATGTCTTTTGCCTAATCACTGTGTGTTAGGAGGCTGTTGTCGCAGAGGTGGATCACCAACAGTGTGACAACCCCAAATACCACGGTGGTTTACACAAGTGTAGGTCTGACATTGTTTAGGTTACTAGTGACATCACCTACACTAGATGTGACATTAATTAGAGGGCTATTTGGTTCATAACTCATTACCCGATGGAACTCCAAGTTGCTCCGCCCGAGGTTCCACGGTCAGGGTCCTTCAGTGTTTTACCAGGTATATCTAAGATGGCCAGGACAAGCCCCAATGGTACCTCACTTTTTAATCCTCCAAACCAAGTCCCTCTAAAGTTCCCGCGATAAGGTCGTTCGATAGAGCATGAAAGCTCTCCTAAGCCCTGCCAAGTCTGGTCTCTCGAGAGTACCGTTCGACCTCACACAGACTCATTATTATCGTTACATCATTACAATCGTTATAACTTATAGCCAATATAAACAAAGATACAATATGACTAAGTAATCAAATAAGCTAAAGTATGAGTTGCCACACCAAGCTGCCATTCTTGAGTTGTCTCGCTTGAGCTGCCATGCTGTCTAAATCCCAAACACTGTTGCTAATGGGTGGATTATCCCCAATCTCAAGATTACCTCCAAGCCCCCTCTACATTTTCCCCTTTATGGAGGGATTTGTTGTAAGAACAAGAAATGCCTGCACGAAAACTTCTCAATCCGATGAACCTTCTCTGCGTGAAAAAAAATTCTAGCCTTCTTTCCCCTGTTAGAACCGCAACGATATAATCTCCCGAAAAAAGTAAAATTATCCCCGATGTACCTAAGACGAAGCGCCATTCTCATTGGGGCTTGGGCGAAGGGGCATCGCCGCTTTTTCCTCGTGCTGATTCTCAACCGTTCTAGCTTTAATATTTGAAATTGTCCCGAAAGGCCTATTAACCTTCTCAAATACTCATTTGGACTCCTGATAAATAAAATTCTCCCCCGTGGTGCTTCGCTATGTTCGAAAAATGTTTGGACATGTGGGATCTTTTTCGTTAGAAGTTTATTGGATATGCTTGACAGAATCTTCTGGCGCCAAAACTTAAACTTGTTTAAGAAGGCAATGCTTTTTGTTCCCTATGCGTCACTTCATTGATGATGTGGCACTGTCTTTTCAACTGCCAAGGTGCTTCCCGAAGTGCCATGTGTTCATTTGAAATGATTATAGGCGGCCGCGCACGTGCGATGGTGGGAAAATCTAAACGCCGAACTTGAAAATTTCAAACATCCATATCCCAACACTTAACCCTTATGTTCTCTTACTTTGCCTTCATCGTCTTCAAGCTTCCATTCGCTTTAGAGAGATAAAATCTGTGAGAACTCCATTGTTAATAAGATCTTACCTAACTTCTTTCTTCTGTTACCTTCTCTACCCCTACTTGTGATCGTGTTCCTCCATTCTCGTTCTCAAACCCTTCTTTCTCAAATCTTTTCTTTTACTTTATCATTATTTTTGATGGCCTCCTTAAGCAACCCCACCGTGTCTGCCACCAGTGTTCCGCCTGCTACCTCCACTATTGCCACCACCCTGGATGCTGCCCACCAGGAACAACTAAGGTTTTACCATCGATCACCTATTTTTGGGCAAGGTGATGATTTTGCTAGTGCATGTAAGAGGGTCCATTTTTCTTCTAAGTTTGACCCTCTATTGTTGGGTGATAAAGACGAAGCTTCTACTGAGTGGGGTTTTCTTCCTCCCAAAGGGACTCTCCGATTTTGTTTGGAGCGAGGGGACTTCTCGTGGTCACATATTGAGTTTGAAGCGCTCGGGGGTTCTCCTGCTCAGTTTACTGCGTGGAACTCCCACATGTAGAGCTCCTATGCTGAAACGCTCACCAAGATTGGGCTACAACGGGCCAAGTGGTTTGGTGAGTCCAATCTCTCTAAGAATAATGTTGTCCTTCCTGTTCTGGTGTCTCGCTGGAACGTTATGACCCATACATTCATCGCTGCGTGGGGTGAGTTCACGGTGACGTTGGAAGACGTGTGTGAGCTCTTGGGCCTTGAAGCAACAGGACATGAGCCCTATTTGAGTATGGTGATTATAAGTTAATTTGTCCAAAGCTTTGGATTAATGATAGGACACACAAACACAAACCCAATGAATATGAACACAGTTTAATCTCACAAAACTCTCGTGTATAACTCATAAAAATAGTAACGAACTTCAGAAGTCACCTAGTTAAAGGGAGAGAGAAGTAAGCACCCTAGATACATCTTGGTAGGCACGTAGAAATACACCAAACACCCTCAAGAATCTCTGTCGAGTATTAAAAGCTTCGTAATAAATAACAATGGCGAGTGAATAAAGTCTCTGCTTTTGCAATAACTCTCTCTCTCTGATGTGTATTCTCTCTTAGCAATAACTTCTCAAACTCTCAAAAGATCCCCCTTCCTCAGGGGTGGTTGGGGTTCTTAAATAGCCCCCCACATCATCCCCGAGGCAACTCAATCATTAAAGACTATGAAAAACATCCCTCATACTTTATGTCAAAACATTAAATTCCTGATGCAGTAGTTGTCTCCACGTCAAAAACATTAAACTCCAAGACATGCCTTTTGCCTAATCACTGTGTGTCAGGGGAGGTGTTGTCGCAGAGGTGGCTCACCAACTGCCTGACAGCCCCATATACCACAGTGGTTTACTCAAGTGCAGGTCTGACATTGTTTAGCTGGATAGTGACATCACCTACAGTAGTTGTGATATTAAGTAGAGGGCTATTTGGTTCATAACTCACTACCCGATGGAACTCCAAGCTGCGCCGCCCGAGGTTCCACGGTCAGGGTCCTTCGGTGTTTTATCAGGTATATCTAAGATAGTCAGGACAAGCCCCAACGGTACCTCACTTCTCAATCCTCCAAACCAAGTCCTTCTAAATTTTCCACGGTGAGGTCGTTCGATAGAGCATGAAAGCTCTCCCAGGCCTTGCCAAGCCTGGTCTCTCGCGAGTACCGTTCGACCTCACACAGACTCATTATTCTCGTTACATCATTACAATCGTTATAGCTCATAGCCAATATAAACAAAGATACAATATGACTAAGTAATCAAACAAGCTAAAGTATGAGTTGCCACGCCAAGCTTCCACTCTTGAGCTGCCTCGCTTAAGCTGCCACGCTGTCTAAATCCCAAACACTATTGCTAATGGGTGGATTATCCCTAATATCAGGATTACCTCGAAGCCCCCTATACAAATTCTTAAAGTGTTCTTTATCATGCTTGTATGGAGTAGTTTGAGTTTGATTTTCTTAATGGATTATCTTTGTATATGCGTCTTCACACACATGCACGAGCTCTTTTGAACTTCAACTTCACATGTATATTTAAGCTAAGTGAGATGTTCTCCCATCAATTTTGTCATCTACATATTTTGTGACTATAGGGGATTTGTGCATGTAAGAACCATTTCCAGTGAGATTTATTTGAATAATATAGAAAATAAAAGAGGGTTCACGGGAAAAGGTCTACGAAAGGAGAAAATCTCCTTTATGTGAAAGCCACCGTTGGCAAGAGCCTAATGAAAAGATCAAAAGGCAATAAAATAAAATAAAAAAAAATCCCAAAGGCCAACATAGTTTAGTTTGATCATTCAAAAGAAATATCTTCAAAATAATTGAGAAAAGAAAAGAAAATATGTAATGTGTTTATCTTTTAAGGGTGTTTGGTTGGAAATCAACAGGCTTGCACAATGAATCCTAGTTATACTTATTATGTCATGACTCTGTTGATTTGTAAAATCATCAAAATTCTTAGTTTGTGTAGATTGTTCTTATTTGTTCTTTGAGTTCACGTTATCTTATCATATGAGGCTAAATCTAAGTTGATAAAGTGTTGCAATCAAATAGAACTCTGTGAACATATTTAAATGATTGGTTCATAACTCTTTTGTGGCTAGTTCACACCCATTCATTCCGTTTACCACATTTGGTTTAGACACATTAATGACATGAGTGTGGAAAGCTTATTGTGTTTAATGTCTTGTGTGGTCTTCACACACACACACACACACACACACACACACACACACATATATATATATATATATATATATATATATATATATATATATATATATATATATATATATATATATCCACTTATGATTTATTAATACCTTTTGAAATTTGTATATATAGTATTATAAGTTTTGAGCCTTTGCTTTTTCATCTAGTCCTTATATGCTTTGTGTTCATATCGATATCTATCTTGTTGCAATTTTTCATTGATAACCCATGATTATCTCAGTACATTCTAGTTGGTATTATTTTTCTATCGCATCATAGTTGGTATCTATAGTGCTTTTGTGTATTAGTTGTTCTTGTGTTGCCATGTAACTTTGCTCTTTCTTGTATCACTATACACAATTGCATGATATAGTTGATTTTTTCGTTATGATTATCCCTTGCTTCATTTTGGGGAAAAATTTGTTTAAATTGGGGATAAATTAATTATTTTACGCAAATAATCTTTGTCTATTTGTGAACAAAAGGGAGAGAAATGGTAGCTATCTCTTTTCATTTGCACGGAATGACCTACACACATGAGACAAAATAAATACCTTGACGCATACGAGTTTTAGAAGATAAATAAAACTCCATTTTGTAATTTCTCAATGTATTTATTATTTGTCTTATTCCTTTTAAAAATACAAACCGAAGATAAATGAACCCTTAAAGACTAATACCACTAATGCCCTCCCAAATCGAGAAACAGAAATGCAATCTTGAATAAGTCTTTAACAGAAAAGTCTTCATCTTGTGCGGTCCATGGAATCGTAATCAAGGCGTAATGACCTACACACATGAGACAAAAGAAATACCATGACGCATAAGAGTTTTACAAGATAAATAAAACTCATCCTCAATTTGTTCTTCTCTTTTTTTTCCGCAATAGACAAAGGAGTATAAACTTAACATGAATAATAAATATCACATGAAACAGTAAGATATCATCACAAATATATATAATTAAGCACATGCGAGGAATATTCAAAAGAGTAATCGATAACACATCATGCCTTTTTTGAATTTTCAATTTTTCAAGTATAAAGTATAAAAAGTACAAATAGGTACAAAAACGTATAGGCACTATGGAATAACACTAAAATATCTGAATTGTGAAAATGGAATGCAATTGTGTGAATATTTTTCATAGACAAATCAACATAAACATTCATAACATAGGTGCACAAAGTTATGAGATAATTCCAAAGAAAGAACTTAATTTCAACCTTAGGTGTAAAAATATTGCACTTAAATAAAATTGACTCGACTTATGAAATATGCCATGAATTTTAATGATTCTCAAAACAATAATGGTAAAATATTTAATTATTTTGAAGAAAGTCCATTGTGCAAATCCATTAATCTTATACTTTATAACTCGCTCAAAATCTCACAAATATTAATAATTTACTCTCAATTATTTTGAAGAAATCATAATGCTCATATGTACTGAAGCATCAATGAATATAAACCTTGGACTTCTATTTTGTATGTCATTAATATTTTTAGGCTCTTTTTGTAAATGGTGGCTTTTAATGCAAAGATAATTTTTCTATATCATAGCCCTTTTCCATTGATTAACATTTATCAATATTTTTCGAGAAACAAATTCTAACAATAGTTCTTACAAGAACAACTTATCTTTTTTTTTTAAATTTGATTCATTATTAAGACAAATTGAGACAGGAATATCGTATTCAACACATGACAAGTAAGTAAAATGTTCAAAAAGTTCGTACACGTGTGCAATAAAGGTGACAAAGACTCTAACAATTAGAAACTAATCATCAATGATCAACGAAATGTTATCCACACATTATTAGTCACAGTAATGAAACAAAGCCATGTCTCAAAGCACTATGAAAAAGTCATGTGAATAGATGGAATGTAGGGTGATCCGAATATCTTAAATGTTCATCCATGTATGGTGAAAAAAATGAAAATACAAAAATCTTTTTGTCTTTTTCAAAAAATTTATCAAAATAAAATCTTTTTCAATTTTTTCAACCTTTTTTCTTAAAACCAGAAATCTTTTTGGATTTTTAAATTTTTTTCTTAAAACGAAACATATTTTTGGAATTTTTCAAAATGCATAAAAAATAAAAACATATTAATATGATAGTAATACAATCTAGCAATACGAATATGAGATATGAACATGATAAACATCATAGGCTAGATAAAGTACCCGAACCCAATTAACAGAGCAAATACCCAAAGATTTCCTAACATCCTCAAATCTAAGTGCATCTAAAGGTTTCGTGAAAATATCGGCTAATTGATATTCAGTGCTCACAAAGCTCAAGGATACGACCTTCTTCTCAAAGAGACCACAAATAAAAGGCTTATGTATCCTAATGTATTTTGTGCGAGAATGTTGGACTAGATTACGGGATGTATGGATCGTACTCGTATTAATATGAGAAATAGTTAGAGTGCCTTGTGAAATGCCATAATCTTCCAACATTTGCTTCATCTATAAGAGTTGCGTGCAAAATAATTTGACGATAATATATTCAGCCTTCATCGCGAAAAAGATTTGGAGTTTTTCTTCTTACTCAACCAAGAGACAAGAGCACTCCCAAAGTAAAAGCACCCACCCGAGGTGATCCTACAGCCATCAACATCCCCGTCCCAATCGAATTACGAATAGGAGGACAAACGGTCATCGGTATCAAGTTAAATACTATAGGAAATAGTGCCACTCACATATTTGATGATATGTTTAAGCGCAAGCAAGTGTGATTCTTTTGGGGAACTGGGTATCATGCATAGAATCCAATGTTAAATGCAATATCGGGATAACAGTAGTCAAGTAGAGAAGACTACCTATTATGATCCTATAAAGGGGTTTCTCTACGTACTTACCTAAAGTGTTTATTCTAAGCTTAGTCGATGTACTCATAGGTGTGTGTGAGTGCTTAGAGGAGTCTAAACCAAACTTCTTTACTAGGTCCCTAGCATATTTGGATTGAGATATGAATATTCCATCCTCTAGCTAATGCACCTAGAGGACACATAGACTTGGGAAAATAAGATATCACAACTCTCCCTCCTTACAAAAATGTCTTGTCTACTCCCCCTCTCTCGAAGAAATGAGCTATGAGATATGAAATGACCCTCTTGTACCAAGCATGGAATGCTTCCTTCAAACCATACATGGCCTTCTTAAGATAAAATATGTGTCACGATGCTTTGGGTATTCAAACCCCTTTGGTTGTTCCATGTAAACTTCCTCTTGTAGAATTCCGTTTAGGAAGGAACTCTTGACATCCATATGATATAAGTTGAAGCACATATGACATGCTATGTAAAGTAGTAAGTGAGCGAACTCAAGCCTAGAAACAAGAGCGAACGTCTTGTCAAAGTTTACACCCATAATCTATGTGTAGCCTCGAATGAACAACCTAATCGTAGTGCTAACTATGGTTCCATTATCATCCATCTTATTCTTATAAGTCCACTTAGTACCTATTACTAGGGGTGGCCATAAGCCAGAGGCCTGCCAAGACCGCCCAAAAAAATAGGGTTTTAGTAAGATAAATAGGCCTGCGAACCAAGCTTGGTAAAATTTTACTGGCCCATTTTTTTTAGGCGGGCTTGGGCATGTATTCTTAGGTCCTCTTGAGCCTGGACTGACCCAAGGCCAGACAATTAAATATAATTTTGATCATATATATATTAGTTTAGTTTTTATTCCTTTGAGGTTAAAAGTTACAAAAAAGTATATAAACGGATAACATATAGAAATATCAATAAGAATATAAATGGATAGCATTTACTCTTAGTCTTAAGAGTACATTCTAACATAAATTTGCTGAACAATAAGATAGGTAATAAATTTACTACACATTAAAATTTCAATTAAAAAATTATGTACGAGCCTGGACAACGGGCTTGGGCATGAAGCTTTTAGACTTGGGAGAGATTGGGATTACATAATGAGGCCCGAGTTAGGCTTGGGTGGGCTTGGGATTGCTAATTTATAGCCTTGGCCCGAGCCTGACTAGTACCGGCGTATGGCCACCCCTACCTATTATATTGGTCTCCCTAGGTCAAGGGACTAACTCTTAAGCATCATTTATGCAAAGCTGAAGCAACTCATCTTACATAGCGGATATCTAATGCTTGTCCTTGAGTGCTTCTTTCACATTCTTGGGCTCAACTAAGGAGATGTAACAAAGATAGCTAACCATATCGCAAGTTAAGCATGACCTTAACACCCAATGTTGCATCACTAAGTATAGTGTAATGGTCATGACTCTTTTGAACCCAAAAGGGTGGGTCCTCTAAATTAAGAGTAGGGTCCATAGGGGTAGTATGAAGAAGGATGGAATCGTCATCAGGGATATATCATCCTCACACTTGGGGATAGGGTCAATAGACGTATTTCGGTATTTAATCGTGACATGTATTGACTCCATAACTTTATATATTATAAGGTTAAACACACTAGAAGCCCTACTCGATAATGAATAACCTAAAAATACCGCTCATCGCTTTGAGAGCCTAACTTTCCTTAGTGATGTCTATCCCTCAAGATGTAGTAGGTACTCACAAAAACACAAAAATATGATAGGTTAGGCCACTACACCAAAATGGGAAAATTGGCACTCTTCTAGCGGCTAGCCTTATTACGGTCAATGACCGTGATAAAAAAACACGCATTTTTTTGTCACGGCCATTGACCGTGACAAGTCCGTGACAAAGACTTATCACAATCATGGACCGTGACATGACCATGACAAGTACAGTTGTCACAGGCTTGTCACGATCAATGACCATGCCAATCCTTATAATATTGTCACGGTCAAGGACCATGCCACGTCTGTGACAAATGTTACAGCAAAAAAACCTTTCCCCTCCTTTTTTTTTCTCTATCTCTACGCTGCTCTCCCTCTCTCTCTCTCAACTTTCAGGTTAGTTTTTCTCTCTCTCTCTCTCTCTCTCTCTCTCTCTCTCTTCCATTTATATATATATGTGTGTGTGTGTGTGTGTGTGGTGGGTGGGGGTGGGGCAGGGTGGGGGGAGGGGGCAGGGATGGGGGGGATGTTTGTGTGTGTGCATGTGTGTGTGTGGTGGGGGAAGGGGGTGGGGAAGGGTGGGGGGAGGGGGAAGGGATGGGTGGGTGGGTGGGGTAGGGTGTGTGTGTGTGTGAATGTGCACGGGTGTGTATGTGCGCGGGTGTGTATATGTGTGTGTAGTGTGCATGTTTGTGCGCAATGTCCCTTGTAAACGAATTGATTGGTTATTAATTTTTTTAGTAAATTAATATATGATTGCCCCTCATTGTAAATTAGTAAATTAATATATGATTAATTATAAAAGTAGGATTTCCCCTCATTGGAAATTAGTAAATTAATAATTGTATACTTTAATTGTTAGTTTAATTGATAAAAATAATTAATTGAGTAGATGAATTAGAAGGAGTGCGGGATACACATTTGTTGTTGACATTGTTGTTGGATTATAGTGGATCGATGCTGGGTTGGTTAATTTTAAAAGTGGCATGACCACTGGATTATTGTCCATTTGGGGGTGGGATTTTTCAACTTTTTTTGAAAATTACTTTGTATATCGAACAATATATATATATATAGTATGATAATTAAATGAAACATACTTGAAATTGCATATAGTGTGCATAGATACTAGCCTTCTAGTTTTTATGTGTACGCATTCAATAGCCCTTAGACCTATTCGAGAGTCATTACCCCTGTAATGAGATCTCTCGAATTTTACCGTTTGGACAGTTTGGGACTACATAATTTCTGTATAATATTCTTAGTGGCTTAAAGTTGTTACTTTTGGAGGAAGCTCTGCAGTCGTATCCTAATGTTCTCGGGGTACATACTAGATTGACAAGTGTGACTGTTATTTCAATTGATCAATTGAAAAAACACTCACACTTGGCAATCTACGCCGTGCACTTGGAGAACTATGTGGATATGCTACCGAATGTTTTTCAAATCATAACAATGTGCATGAGCTGTTAAGTATATTACAGAAAAATTTAGTCTTGAATGGGATAGGACCACTCACCCTTTAGAGGAGATGGAGAAAATAGAAAATTCTATTATAAATTGAATTTGAATATAAATAAGACATAATTAAATGAAACATACTATAAATCTAAGTTTTGTTTATACTAATTCATGAATATACGCTTCGTATCTTTAATTGGTGATTAGTTGTGGTAGCTGTGATGGGATATCCGAAATACAAAGAGTGGATAGGTGAGACAAATAGAATGGGGGATGTGTTTCGCAGATGTGCTAACTAATTTGTGAAATATGCAAAGAGATGTCATAATGATGAAGAGTTTTCGTATCCGTATGCTAGGTGTAAGAATTGTAAGGTGTTTGAGTGGAAAACAGTTGAACTACATTTGTTAAGATCGGGTATGAGAGATAGTTATCGATTTTGGAGTTTTCACGGTGAATTAAAAGTTCCTTTTGTCCCTGACCAACCTTCACAACAACCTTAAAAAGTAGGATAGATGTATAAGGGGACGACGTAGATCATAATATGTTAGAGGATTTAGTTGATGATGCATACAGAGTTTATGAAGAAGAAGAGAATGAAGTTACTAATGATGTAGAAGGTTCAAGTGCTCGTGAAGATATCACGATAAAACTTGACGATGACTACCAAAGTTTAAAATATAAGACGACCCAACCGTTATACTCTGGCTCTAAGAAAGATCAAACAACTTTACATGCCATGGTTAGTTTGCACAGTTTGAAGACGCAATACGTTTTGTCTGGCAATAGCGTATCAGGAATTCTGAAATGGGTGAAGGGCTTATTACCTAAGGAGAATACACTTCCAAATAGCTATCCTGTTATGAAAAATAGTTTGAAAGGTTTGGGAATGAAGTATAAATCAATTCATGCTTGTGTGTATAACTTCATACTATACCGAAAGGAGTATGAGAATCTCGATCGCTGTCCGGCATGCGATGAACCTAGATATATCCAATCTACTAGTAAGGAAGACACAAGCTCAAAAGTGCCTCAAAAAGTATTGAAATATTTTCCCGTTGGGCCTAGAGTAAAGTGATTTGCGGAGGGCTATTATGCAAATTAGTATTACCTTCTCACTCTTGTGTGAGAAGGTAGTCAATCGAGAACACATAATGGCCGCAAAATTGGAGGTGACCGAAGCAATTTGTGTGTTAGAGAAATAATTTCCCCCAACATTCTTTGACATAAGTTTTCACTTGTTGGTACACCTATGCGACGAGGCACTTCTTTGTGGTCCAGTTAGATATCGGTGGGTGTATCCATTTGAAAGATTGATGAAAGTTTTTAAAGATGACGTCAAGAATATGTGATACATTGCAGGATCAATTCCAGAGCAATACATCACTGTGGAGTCATCAAAATATACTCGAGAATATATGCCTGACTCAACGTGACACTGATGAGTGGTGGTCATTTGATGGGAAAACGAGTGAAATTAACGAATTTGCAACATGAACAAGTAGCTCATTATCTATTTGACACACTTAAAGATGTCGAAGAATGGAACAAGTAAGTTTTTATAATTATAATGTTTAAAATTATTTTAGATTATTTTATACATGATTAATTTTGTAATATGCAGAAAATATAAAGCCTGTGAGAACGATAAAAGACGAAAAATAATGGTACAATCAGACAGCGAATTTAGGATGTGGTTGACACAAGAGGTAATTATAATGAAAATGGTCGTTATATAACGTTACATTACACTCAAATTTTACAACTAATATAATTAATTTATCTATATTGTCAGCTCTTAAAGACGGGTGATGCGACATCAAGGCTTGCTCGTCTAGCCACTGGACCCTTGTTCATGGCACAAGAGTACAAAAAGTATCGATTGAACGGTTACATTTTCGCCGCTAAAGTGTATGAGGAAAGTACAAATGTACAGAACTCGGGCACTTCATATAAGGCTCTTACTTTCTTTCGAGCGAGCGCAAAAGATAAAAACCTCGTTGAAGCTGAAATTACTTACTATGGTTTAATCCAAAATATATTTGAATTGGATTATATAAGCTTCAAAGAGATTGTATTTTACTATGACTGGGTAAGAGTCGAGGATAAAAATGCTTGTAAAGTTGACCCTATCACCAATTTGATCATAATTGACTTGTACAAGTTGAAGGGCAATGACCACGTGAGCGATGAGCCGTTTGTTTGTGCATTTCAAAAGGTTAACCAAGTGTTTTACTCGAATTATATCAACAAAGAGCCGTGGTCAATTGTCCAACACGCGCCAAAACGTCTAAATAGTAGTGTGGATGACTTGGCTGCTCCTACCGAATATCAATACATTTTTTATGATAACCCGAATTTTAAATAATTTTTCAATTTGTAATAAATATTCCAATTCGTACCGAAATATTCATTTTTAATGCTTTGAATTGATTTGCACTTTATCATTTTCACTCTTGTGTAGTGTGCGTGTGTGTGGGCAGTAGGGGTGGGGGTGGGGATGTTTCGAATTTTTAGTAATTGTACATATTATGAGCTAGATGCTGTTGTTTTGGAATTCAGAATTAAGGTGTTTGACATTAATGACTCATTTTTATTTGTAGTAATTGTACATATTTGCATGTCATCTTTTAATTCATTTTGATATGTACTAATAACATTTTTTTACAGAAAATGTCTCCTTCAGGTATTAAGGCGAGGATGATGATGCTTGTTATGATGATGTTGTCCGGGCTCGGTGGTAGCGGAGGCGCCGAGGGCTCGTCGTCCCCTAGGCTCCCCAAATATGATCCCTCGAGCTGGTAAAGACGATCATCGGCGCGGGTTACATTAGTTGGAAGGTGATGCCATATGAGCTCAAGTTAGCTGTTTGGGTGGCACTACATGTAATTTATTTGTATTTATATTTATATTCATATGAATATTTCAATTTCGATTTCAATTTCATTTTATATTTATATTTATATTTATTTGCAACTAACATTGAATTTATTGGGCAGAAAAAATTCAGCCTGGATCCAAAGTTACACGATTCCGCCTTGGAGCAGTTGAGGGAGCAACACAAGATGTGGAAGAAAAATATGCGGACCCGGTACTTTGGAAAGACACGAGAGTCCATTATCCAAAGGCGTGAATCCGTCACGCCGAAGGAGCCGATATCATTGGCATAATGGCACAAGTTCGTTGACAATGAGATCGGGGAGAGACAATTGGCATCTCGCCAATCGAGGAGGGAAAACTGGGCGAAAAGGACAGACGTGCACTACTCCGACCGGACGTCTTACGCCGAGGTGGAGCATAGGATGATGGTAAGATTTAATTTTTCTATAACTACAAAAATATATTATTCCGCATTATTTTACTTTGCGGGGCCGATACTAATTTTACTTTATTTTATTTCAGGGCATAGGGAGTGGCCCTAGGGGTAGGCCACATAGGCTTGATACTTATGTGGCTCTTCAGACGAAGAAGGGGAAGGACAAGGAGGTGTCCCTGAGCATCGTATCCACGACTGTAAGTAATCCGACAGTTTACTTTTTGTTAATTACGTTATAATTTTTTAATTTACTTATTTTACTAATCACGTGCTTTTTGTCATTTTAGGCAAAGCTTGAGGAAGTCCATGAGTCGCAGTCTGATGCCGATAAGGCATCTTTGTCCACAGACACACTTAGCCAAGTGCTTGGCTCTGATCGCAAGGGGAGAACAAGGGGTGAGCTCGTGGGTGGCCAAATCTAGGATCATCAGATTGGAGACGAGCGACATCGAGTTGGCTCGAACGGTGGACTCGCATGATGCGAAGCTTTCCCATTTGGAGGCGACGGTCCAAGATATGTTCTCATTCATGAAGTGTTTGTTGGGTGGCGGAAAATGCAAGGGGAAAGGGAAGGAGAAGGTTGGGGGGATGAGGCTCGGGAGGATGAGGTGCAGGATGATGAGGATGTGGACCTCACTGCTTCATCACCGACATGTGCGGACTTTGATGATACACTTCCCTATTTGGCTCCCTTCGAACGACCGATGTCGACACTTGGTTGGCCGAGCGTGTTTATACCTAACATATTTGATGTCTAGCGAATAGGGCGGGGGTGAGCGACCCGAATATCATCCAGGGTGGACTAGTTCATGGACGTGAGCTTCAAGACATCGAGTCCAAGGTGTTCATCACGCATATGATGCCGGGGAAGGAGAACTCCCCATTGTGGTTACGTGAATAATGCAGCACGATGTATATCAGTGGATGTGTCAATTCGTATATCGTGTGTCCTACTCAGCTCCTCATATTTAACCTTACCCAAGATATGTAGTGATATTATTTGAATTGAATTATTTTTAAGTTGGTACATTTGAATTATATTTGGATTATATCGTGATGCATATTGTCTCTATTTTGAATGTATATTTGCATTATCTATATTTTATTTGGATATATGATGCTTGAATAGGTACAACGTTGCTATAACAGGTACAAATATACTGCTGGACAGTGGCAGTGGCCAAACTGCCCAGCAGATTTTTTTCAATGCTAACCAAATTGCTGTGTTCTAAAAGGCCCGCCTAGGCTTGAGGCTTGAGAGAATCGCATCGCCTACGCCTTATTCTTGGTAAAAGTCTTAAGGCGCACTTTAAAAAAAAAAGGATTAGTTGACAAATATTGGTTATGGAGCATGAATATGAGAAAGATGGCTACTAAACATATGGATATATTTTCAAAATTCAAGGTATATATTATTTTATTATATTACTAGCCTTAGAATAATTAAAATAATAAAAAAAAAAGAAAAATGCCTTTTTACGCCTAGGCTCTTAAGGTTTAAGGCTTGACCTCTACGCCTCGACCACGCCTCGCGCATTTTAGAACCTTGCCAAATTGTCATCGTCATTAACCATGATAAGTCCGTGACAAAGGATTGTTATCACGAACTTGTCATGATCAATGACTGTGACAAATTTTTTAGCACTGTCATGGGCTTATCACAGTCCTTAACCGTGACAAAACTTGTCGCGGTTAAGGCCCGTTACACAACCGTGACAAGTTCGTGATAAAAAAAGTTATCTCGCCCAGAATTGTCATGATCATTGACCTTGACAAGTTGAACTTGTCAATATCAATAACCGTGACAATTCGGCAGATTTGGTGTAGTGGGCTTCTTCTTTATTCACATTTTATATGGCGTGTATAGAGTTTGCGGACCCTATTCACCATATGGCATGTGGTATTCACCGTCACTTCCTAAAAATGCCTAGGAATGTTTCTCTCAAGAAGCATGGATCTAGACATCTCTTGTATGTTTCGGTTCTTCCTCTCAACTATCCCTTTTTGTTGAGGAGTATGAACAACCAAAAACTCGTGTTTGATGCCCACTCCATCACAACAGCTATCCACTCTGACATCTTTAGATTTAGTGTTATTATCACTATGCATATGATTAATAGTGACTCCATGTTAATTTTGTAGGATACGACACTTGGTTATTTAAAGCTCAATCGCTTCGAACTTTTCTCTAAGAAATCCCACATTAGAGTATCTAGAAGAGTCATCGACCATCATGAGAATGTATCTCTTTCTACCTAAACGCTTCGAGTGACTAGGACCTATTAGATCCATGTGAATACTCTCCAAAATATGTGTGGTGATACTGGTGTTCAAATTCTGATAGGGACATCAAATTTATTTTCCCTATTAGAAATGTCCACAAACCGAGGAAGTCGGTTTCCCAAGTGATAGTAAGCGATGAACTGGGTCCTTTTTACCTAATTTACCAAGATCTATAAAGTTATCATGACCTAGTCATTGATGCCAATGATCCATAGAGCAGACTGTGGCACTGTTTCACATAAAGGAAAACTTGGGAATGATCCCATAGCAATTATCATGTCCTCACACCTTATGGTAAAAGTTCATCAGATTGATCGTATACGTTACATTTGGATCCGTCAAACTGTACAAAAATTTTTGCATCGCAGAGTTGTCTTATGCTAATTAAGTTCGCTTTCAACCCATTTACATAAAACACATTGTCTAGTTTAGGAAATTCGGGTATCTCAATACATCCACATCCCAAAATTCTAGACTTACTCCCATCTCCAAAGGTGACTTTTCCTTCCTTACTATCCTCAAGGTTAGTAAAAAAATATATATCTCTAGTCATGTTCTTGGAGAGCCCATTATCAAAATACCATTGGAAAGTATTTCAAACCTTGAGAGCAACATGCACAATAAGGGCTTTATCGTCTTGCTTAGGTACCCAAGTGGAGGTAAATTTTTGTTTGCCCTTGTCATTGTTGGCTCTCATTAAAGCATTAGAAACGCTATCAAACAACAAAGACATCCATCAAAATTCTTCCATTAAGCTTTGTGAAGCCGCGACTAGTAACTCCACTTGCTCTCTAAAACTAGCAAAGTCATTATAGCGGTGTGTGGGAGTTTGTGTACATATAATTCTACCTAACTTGTAGCAAAATTACATAAGGTGACCTTTACTCTTTCAATAGGTGCAAACATAGACTTTTTTGTGTCTACCTTGGTTCACATTCTTAGGTTGAACTCCCTTTTGTGGTTTAGGTCGAGGCTAATAAGGATCTACCACAAATTTAGGAATCAGTTTTGGTGTGATATGTAAAGTTTATGCACTGTCATAACCTGTTCCTTGCCTCTCCCTAAATCCTAAAGCGGGACCAAGGAGAATATTTCTAACCTTCTTAGATGTATCCTATATAGTAACCTTGACATCTCAGGCAAGTTTGATATCTTTCTCGAGTTCGGATATAAGGGCTTTAATTTTTTCACGAGTTTCCATGAATGCTTGAATATCTATTGTAAGGCTAGCCACTTTGTTGGTTAAGTTCCCTGTGACACCCCGCTTAATTAAATACCAATCGATTAGTCCTTTATTAAATTAAAATAGGATTTCCATTTGGTTAATTCTTAGCATCACTGTCGAAAACCATATTAATTACTAATCACCTAATTAATTAATTAAATTGGTGCCAAATTTTATCTTTCATTAAACAGATAAAAACATGCTGAATAAAACAATAAATCGATGCATGCCATCACTAAGTCTAATAACAATACTGAATAAATAGCAGAAATACTGACCGAATAAACCATCAGCTATAAGTCCAAATCCAATGTAATACTCCAAATAAATAAATAAATAATCCACAACTAGACCGGAAAGTAAATGGGCAACACGTCCATAATGGAACTGTAACTGAAATGAGATCCCTAATCTAGGAATGAAGAAATAATGTGTATAATCCATCTCCTTCATGCATCCACATATGTCGCAGATGCATATCCCTGGAATATAATCTCAAGTCTAGTATCCCTGTGGCTGGACACCTAAAAGGTTTTTAAAAATATTTTCAGCAAGGGTTAAAACCCAAAATATTTTGAAAATATTTAACAAGTGATTAAGTTGCAGTGATTAAAATGCATGAATGCTTTTCATATTTAAGCTAGTGTCGCACTCACTTGAGATAATGTTCACCCCTCAACTATCCCACACACCCACTACTTTTACTTATAATCCTTCGAGCTACATTAACACATCCAACTAGTCTTGTTATAAACGTTGCCTGAATCCTTACTCTAGCTCGAGTAACTTTTACTAATGATTTATAAGTTATTCCTCACATTAACTTAATTTATCATCTTTAAATAACTATATAATGATTTCAGTAGTTATATAAACAATACCATTTCACTCCAGGTATTTCACCCGTTAATAATTATCTACACTATTATATACGTATAAATATACTATACATTCACACACATTTTGTATATAGTTTCATCCTCCCGAGTAATAACTCATCGGATGTTTTCTCTAAAATGATATCATCCTAGGTATACTCAATCCAACTCGGATACCATGAAACGGTTCGCTCACACCGAATCATGAAATAAATAATAAATGTAGTGGAGGCAGTCATTGTTCCCCGAGTGTGAGACAGAATCATACTAAAAGCGTCTCACCTCGAAAAGAATCACAACATAAAATACCAGATGCTATGAACTTGGAATTATACTCGCCCTGTATCCACTAGCCAGGGGATTCACCCACATCGTGTAACCTCCTATGATAGCACTAGAGGGGTATGTAGTTATAAAAAATATATACACTGGTATTAGAAGAGCATACAATAATATATATATATATATATATATATATATATATATATATATATATATATATATATATATATATATATATATATACACTTAACTTAAACCCGACTAATCCATGCCTAACTCCCGTAGCACTAGCCTAAAATATTCGAGTCAACTCCATGACTCTAAATTTAATTAATTGCACATTAATTAAATTATTAAAATGGTATCACTCAACCAAAATTCATGGACACATCCACTCGGCCCGTAATTTATACTTTAGAATTTATCACCCCAAATTCCATAATTTAGATCTCACACTCTTTATCTTTCTACACAATTGTTTATATTCTCCCCCTTTTTAAATCCCTACATATGAGAGAAATGCAGTTCCCTTACTGATACCCTCTTTTATCTCACTAAAGCATCTCAGGCCAAAAGAAAAATAAGTCGAATTTCCATTGGATTTTCCCACGTCACTCAAACAATTCACCATGTCGTTTGAACAACAGGTGCATATTGCTCGAACGATTTCCCAGGTCGCTCGAACAATCGCCTGGGTTTTCTGACCCTTTTTCTCCTACTACACTTCCGCCATGGACGATTTCTTCAAGACTTTGAAATTCTGCACAAATTTCTATTTAACAATTCTAACAAAATCCCTTTTTTAATCCCATTTCATTTATGGATTTAATCAATACACAACACTGATTTCATATCACGATTGCTCTAAATTCCAAATTCGATTTTTCTCCAAATTTCATTAATTTATTCTCTAAAGACTCAAAATCATAATTCAAGTAAACCTATTATGCAACTAGGTTTCTTGAGAGTTTTATTCCAAACAATTTTGACATATCTCATATCATCAATTTAACCTTTTAACCCACATCATGTGTAACAATTTCTCAAAACCCATTTTAACGTAATAACCCACCCAAAAATGGATTTTCAAATATACCCACGATTATATGAATAGAAAACAACAATTTAAATTGAAATAATGTTAACCAATTGCCTGTACTGGTTCGTAGGGTCTGAATTCCTTTGGGGTAGAAGCTGATTTATAAAACTCGTATGTGATACTTGATTGAATCGAATTCGCAAGTTTCCAATTTAGAATTATTTAATTGGAGTCTATTTTCAAACTAAATTAATTCAGCCCTAAAACATGAAACTACGAGTGGATAAATCAAACCAATATAAATAATTGTTAACACACGAATTCCAAGAAAAAAACCTTTCGGGTAAAACCTTTATTTCACTATAATACTTATAATGAAATATGAAATGGATTAACCTCGTAAAACCCACATATGACACAACCTAAATCAACAATGTAATTTCGCAGCAACTCCACACGAACCGCAGTTCAGTCAGCCCAAGAACACCCTCAAGCACTCCCAATCGACACGTAGTCGTCAGTCATAGATTTACCCTCTCTACAAGAGAAAAACTTCACCAAAGTTGTATCTTGGGTTCTAAAACAATTAACATAATTAGTTGAAAACAAAAAAAAATTTAACCCTAAATGAAGAAGACATAGTGTTTTGCTGGTTTGCAGTGTTTGTAGAAACTAAAATGACGGTCTTCTTTTCGAAAACGAAGTGGTTTAACACCCTATTTAAAAAATGTTAAGGCGCAACATAGGGATGTCGCTCGAACGACTGCTCCAAAAAATAGATGTCTCTTGAACGACTTTGCGCGACATAGGGATGTTGCTTGAACGACCCCTGATGTCGCTCGAATGACTGTTCCAAAAAACAAATTCTTAAATTCGTCAAATAACTCCGCCTCAAAACTTTAAAAAATATTTTTGATGAAAAACTTTGCTATAACACTTAGAAAATATTTTAGAAAAATTATCCTAACACTCTAAGTGAACCGTTAATGTACCTAAACACAACCTTACCAAAATTAATCTCGAAGAGGCTTGAATTTGAAAAACTTTGATATTCAGATCCGTCTTAATGCATGATTGATCATGAATATTTCTTCAATGGTTGTAGCGGTATATGACAAACTCAAATGTAAGTCGAACGATAAAATAATGTCCTTACAAATCTCCCCCTATGTCTATGCCGGTACAAAATAAAAACATCTGAATTATCAAATCAAAATTCCTATACAAATCTAATACCCTCCCATGAACCCAAAACTAAAAAGGTACTAAATATTCAAGTATTAAACGTTTCCTAAAAAATCTTCAACATAAAATCTTCAAATCTTTAAGCTTTTCTCATCAGGGTGTGAAAAATAATGATCTTCAATTTTGTACCTACACACATGAGACGAAGCAAATACCTTCGTGACGCATCGAGTTTGAAATGATATAAGAATAAATCAATAAAAAATAAATCTCCCTTATAATGCAAAAAAATTACATTAATTCGTTCTCCCCCTTTTTATTTGACTAAAATAGTCAAGGAACGAATAAACAAAAACATGGAGTGTCACGACAAATATGCATAGAAAATATGGATCAAACAACGGTCATGCAAAGAATAACTCAAATGCTTCCACAAACTATTTTCTATTTTTCAAATTTTCATATAAAAATGCAAAAATAATTTTAAAAAAAATCACACACCATGAATTTACACTAACACAACCAAATCATGAAAACTGAATGAATGGGTGTGAACATATTCGATAGGAGAATCAATGCAGTCATGCATAACATATGTGCACGATGAATATGTGTACTCTTAACGAATGAATCTCAAAATCGTCCCTAGGTGTCAAAAGTGTTGACTTTAAATGACATCGACTCAATCTATCAACACATCAAAGTCGATAATGATTCCCACACCAATAATGTCTAAAATTATGTAATGCTTTTTCATGACGCTGTGAGGACGTGAAAACCCATTTTTCATTACTTTCCATACAAAATCCCTCATAAATAATTATGCATTTATTTTTTTCTTTTGAGGCTGCCCCTTTTTGGCATAAATATATTTTTATTGCCTTTAAATTCTTTGGGCTCTTTTCAAACGGTGACTTTCACAATGAGTTAATATTATACTCTCGCATCCCTTTTCCATATTTCACTCATCATATTTTATTGCAATTAAATCCTCGCAGTAAACGGTTCTTACATACACTACTTCCATTATCAAGTTTTATCGCATATGGTTCGTTTTAAAGACAGAATTAAGATGACAACACTCCATCCAATATGTGATAAACAAGTACGATAATCAAAAAAATTCGTGCAAGTGTGCATTAAAGGAACTCCCGAGTCAAACATGTAGGTAGTAACAATAAATCACATCTCAATGACTCCAAACATTGTAAATCACATAAATGAAATGATGACACATATCAAAACACTATCAAATCTTCACATGGATATGGAATGAAATTCTCACTCGGTCATCCTAAATGTCCATTCATATATGGTGCAAAACAAACTACAAAAGTCTTTTTGACTTTTTCCAAAAATATTTATCAAAATAATTTTTCAAAAGTTTTATCAAAAACAAAAATCTAATACAAAAGTACAGAAGTCATAGCACTAGAAAAAATATCATGAATCACATCTACCATATGACAAACATGCAAGCACAATCATCTATATGATATAACAAGAGAAGAATCATGTGCAAGCAACCGAGAATCAAGTAGTCTCACATCTAGTGCTTTTAAAAGTGATTTCCTAACCCAAATAGGTGTGTAACGACGCATAGGAGTTTTGGGAACCAAGGGAACTCCAGAATTTAATTTCCTAGGACCTTTTCGAAGATTGAAACAAAACGTCTAAGGTGACCTTTCCTACCACAATGTGAACATTTGTAAATGGGTGGAACGACACCTATGGGGTGACCTTTTTTAATGTCCTTGGGATTGATTGACCCTCTAAAATAAATAATGATTTTGGCTTTAACACTTGAAATATTATAACACGACGAGCAACTACCATTGCTACCAACACTACTCGAGTCTGTTGTAATACCCCGTATTTTTATGGCTTTTAAAATTGGGGATTTATTAAATTTAATTGAGATATTAATTTAATATTAATCTGAAAATTTATTTATTTTTTATATTTACTAATGTGATGTGAGTTAGTAATTATTGAAAATTTGCTAAATATTACTGGATGAGTAAAGTAATATATGAAATTTATTTTATTAAAATTTTCACGAGTGAATAAAATGGCAATTATGGAAATTTAAGTCAGGACACGCCTGTGTCGTGTCGAGACTAAATTAGTATTATTAAATGTGAATAAATTATAAGTCTCCCGTATGGTTATTTCGAGTATGCCAATGTGTTCGAAAGGGTCGAGATAGTCAGAAAAGTGTACCCAGGGGCTTAGTTTGGATCTCGGGACGTTTTTAGGCCTACAGATAACCCAAGAAAGCATTTTGGTAATTTTCTATTTTTGGCCCTTAATAATGACGAAAATCATTAAGATTATATCAGATGGAGTGCCAGGGAAGTTAGGGTTCTTAGAACCAAAAGGGAAGGAGGCCATGTGAAGAAGAAGGGCAAAAGCTTTCCAAGTGTTCAAGGCCAAGAACCACCAATCTTGCACCCCCACCACCACCAAAGCGTAGATCGGAAGAAGAGGATTACTGCGAAACCAATTAGAGTCATCGAATCAGACCTTTAATTCCAGGTAAGTATCTATCTTGCTTCTCTTTTAAGTTAATTGTCACACCATGTTAGATTAGGATGATTGAACCTATGTTTCATGGAAGAACTCAAGGATTTAGAGGACCTAATCACATGTTGTAGGGAAAATAAATAAACTCTGGACATCCCAATCATATGTAAAGGATTACCCACGAAATTTGATTAATTTAGAAGTGATAAATCTAGAAAAAGACACAGAACCATGAAAGTTTAGAGGAAAGTTAGGGTTCCAAATAATTAAAATGAATTGGCCATTAATTCAATTCCTTTGTTAAAATTATGCATGTTTTACGTAGGAAATCTTGCATATATGTGTATAGAACTTGTGGTAATGTTCTTTAAGAATTTTGGAGTTGTTAATGACATTTTTGGAGAAATTGGAAGATGAAATCCGTAGGTTTTAATGGTAGTTTCTGGGCAAGAACTGATTGATCGATCGATCGACCCCATTTCCTCGATCGATCAGCCTCTCCTGGAAAACTGCATATTTCTCGTCCGTTGGTTTAATCCGATTTTAATGCATAAGAACCATTGATTGCTATTTTTGGAGTATAATAGGACATAGAGAAGACCAGTATAGCCTAGGTAGGCCCCGTTGAGTGACACTTAGTGTAAGATGAGATTTTGGGTTAACGAGGAATTATTCATGGGTATACGAAATCATGCGAACATTTAATAAAAAGATCGAGACTCGTAAGGGAGTTAGACCAGAAGGTAAGTGAGTGTATGCCTACTGAAATTATACTTAGAATACTTCGAGAGAGGAGAAGTGAGTATGAAGTGAAATATAAATGGGAATAAAAATGACGAGTTCGTTATGCGTAATAATCGAGTAAAATGTGGTAATAACGGATAATTCTAGTTATGGGTCGTGGGCACACCTAACTTAGAAATGGGGATATTTAAATATATATGACTGTGTGATTGTGCATATATTATATATATGTATAAAAATCATACTCGGGCTACTTTCTATCACGGGGGTTTCCGCGCCGGGACGGTCTTATCTCGATTGGGCCTTTGGGGGGATATTGACTCAAACCCTAGAGCATAGGATTCCTTGGTACAGGCTATCTGGTCGATAGTCAGACGGTCCTAAGAGACGTGAGGGTATGTGCTGACCTCTTAGTGACTTGAAACTATGCTTCGCCTCCATTTGTATGTGTTTTATGTTAATACAGTTTGAGAGTGATTCCGAACTAGTATTTCCCTTAATATGAGTGATACGGGGACTTGATAGCAGAGTATGCCAGCACCATAGATTTTATGCGGGGTTCCGTTAGTATATATATTATATAATTGGCTAATATATATAATTATGCCTAAGTATGGGAACTTTCTATTGTGCATAAAAGTAGTTAAGTAATGAATAAATACTCCGACTCTATTATAAGTGTTTCAGAAAATTTGTGACATCACTGGGATTTTTTATATAAAATAAGATATGTAAGAGAATAAATTTCAGGAGTTTATTTATCTTCGCCATCGTAGTTAGCGGTATGAAACTTTATGGGAAAGCTAAGTTAAAATAAACTGTTTAGGTAAATAGTACGGTAGGCGTGCACACTAGAGGAGATGTGAGAATTGCTCAAGAGAGTGATGCGTACTAACATGGTTGTTACATTAGCCGGTAATCAATTTATTTACTTGCTAAACTATTTTTAAACTGTTTTACACTCGGGATCAGACCCGTTTCCTTTTATTTCTTTTCTCTTGTGTATATATGCATATTATACAGGTGCCCAGCCACAGGGGCGTCATGCTTATAATGCTTGGATCGAATGCGCTGCTGCTTATGTGGGAGTTGCAGGCCATTGCTTAGATGACCTCATTGTTGATTCTACTCTTATTTTTAGTTTTTCTTAGTTAGGGCATGTGTCACCCGTTTCCCTATTCAGTTGGATTTGTCAGAGTTTTGTTCATTTATATCTCCGGTATTTGGTACCCTTTGGGATTTAATTATGACCAGGATAGTTTTATTTATAGTTTTAAACTAGTTTGTCTTATCTAAATGATTCAAATTCTTGTGTGCTATTATTCATCTTTAGTATTTCAGAATTCTTAAATTATGGAATATTAAATAGGTTTTCAAGTTTGGATTTAATAAAATTGGAAATAAAGTCTTAATTGTTTTGACACTTAGCTTAATTATTTAGGGTGTTTAAATTGGAAATTTTATTTTGCAACAGTGATGCTAAGAACGAACTGACCGTTCACCTTGATTTTAATTTAATAAAGGAATGATCACCCGGTATATAATTAGGAGGGGTGTCACAATTGTCTAATCATTTTTTATCTCCAAAAGTTTTTACTCAAGGAAAGAATTAGACTCTTCAAATTTTAGGGACTCCATCTCTAAATTTTCAATTATTCCTAAAAGGTTATCACGTTCGTTCTTAAAATATGCGCACTTATCCCTAAGAGTCTCCTCACGTGCCACAAACTCATCATGTAAAATATTTTTATCCACTTTGGTAAAAACACAAATCCTAGAATTTTTAAGACCCTCTAATTCTTTTTTTTAAACTAGGACTTTATCATCGCTCTCCTTTTTGGACAATTTTAATGCATTAAAGTCATGGTACAAAGAAACAAATTTCTCATGATAAAATTTCTTTGATTTTGAATCGTTTGCAAAAGATCCATAGAGGATTTAAAACGAGAATTTTCTTTTTCCAAAAAATTAATTCTTTTCGCAAATGTCAAATTCAAACTATTTAAATCATCAAAACTCCGACTTGTGTCATCCAGGGGGCATTCGAATACATAAGTGCACCATTGAAAAAATTGCGATTTTTCACAAAACATATTTAAAACAATCAATATCACACAATTTTTGCAGAAAATAGATCAAAGGCAATAACTTAGCGCACCAGTACCAATTTGTAAAACTCGTATGTGATATTTGATTAAAACGAATTCTCAAGTTTCCAATTTAGACTTATTTAATTGGAGCCTTTTTCAAACCAAATTAATTTAGCCCTAAAACATGCAACTACGATTGGATAAATCAAACCAACATAAATAATTGCTGACACACAGATTTTAGGAAAAAAAACCTTTCGGGTAAAACCTTTATTTTACTATAATACTTACAATGATTACAATGAAATCTGTAATGGATTAACCTCGGAAAACACATATAGTCCGCAACCTAAATCAGTAATGGAATTCCCCAGCAACTCCACACGAACCGTTGCTTAGTCAGCCCAGGAACACCCTCTAGCACTCCCAATCGACACACAGTCGTCAGATTTACCCTTTCTACAAGAGAGAAAATTCACCAAAGTTGTATCTTGGGTTACAAAACCATTTACATAAAGATTAAGACATTTTGCGAATTGAAAACAAAAAGGATTAAACCCTAAACGAAGAAGACAAAGTGTTATGTCGATTTGCAGTGTTTACAAAAACTAAAACATCAGGTCTTCTTATAGAAAATGATGTGGTTTAACACCCTATTTATAAAAATGTTAATGTGGTAGATCGCTTGAACAAAAGTCACCTCGCTCGAACTAGAAACATATGTCGCTTGAACGGCTTTGCGCGACATAGGGATGTCGTTTGAACGACCCCTGATGTCGCTCGAACGACTGTTCTAAAAAACAAATTTTTAATTTCGTCAAAAAACTCCGCCTCAAAAATTTAAAAACTATTTTTGACGAAAAACTTCGCTGCAACACTTAATATTTTAGAAAAATGATCCCAACACTCTAAGTGAACCGTTAAGGTACTTAAACATAGCCTTACCAAAGTTAATCTCGCGGAGGCTTGAATGTTGAAAAACTTTGATATTCAAATCTGTCTTGACGCATGATTGATCTTGAATATTTCTTCGACGGTTGTAGCAGTATACGACATACTCAAATGTAAGCCGAGCAATAAAATAATGTCTTTACATGATTTGACGAAGAATGGACTCAATCTCTTTTGATTTGGCTCCCCAAAATATCCCTACTTTCTCCCTCTTTTCTTCTCTGCAGAACTAGGGTTTTCTTTTTGAGTTGTGACTGCCACAAACTCTTTAGCATGGGTTTTGTTATGCTAATCTCGAAATTATGCTTATGAACCGAATAAAAATGGCCTAAAAATCCCCCGTGTGAGCCCGGTTATGCCTAAAATACCCCCAGACCCATTTATTACCCTGAGTACTCTATTCTGACTATCCCAGCCCATCCAGAATCAATCGTGCACTCAGAATTGTCATCTGAATTACTTTCTTAAAAAACCCTATCTCGACCTCAATATAGTCTATGCCCGACTTCCGATTGAGATAAAATAATACCACGTCACTATCACTAGTTATGATGTAAATAAATTATTACTATTCACATAATAATTATTTTCTATTAATATTAACCATTAACTCTCCTGATTAATATTTAAATAAAATAAAAAATAATTAATTAAATTAAATTACAACACACAAGTAATTTAAATTAGCCGAATTAACTAAATATATATTGCCTAAAAAATACGGGGTGTTACATCCCCATTTTCCTTCTTTACTAAAATGACTCTCTATCCTTAGGAAATTCTCATCAAGGACTCTCGCTCTCCCCCCTTTCAACTCCTTCTATAAAGATAGAACTCTAAGCGCTAAACTTTTATTTTGTTTATTCATTTTAAAGGACTCAGCGTAAAGCTTGATGTAAGCATGTGAAGGTCACTCTCTCTTTCACTCAAAGTGTCATATCCCTTACTGTCTTCAGAATGACTAGACTCATTATCAAGGTCATCATGTTTAGCAGCTTCCTCATTGGTATGAGGTACACTAGATGTACTAACATGACTATCCATGAATGCGATGAAGTTACGTCCACACGGTGATTCATTCCCAAAATCTACTGAATCGACATCTCTATCCCTAAGCATGGAATTAAAGGCATCTTTTGCCTTTACCTTGTCTCTTTAATCTCGCAGGACACTCATGAGCTTTGTGACCCTTACCCTCTCACTCATAACATATCTCTTCATCTTTCTTAGGGTAAATTCTTTCTTTTTAAAAATTTTCTTACCCGATTTATATTTTTTATGTTTCTTAAAACTCTTATTTTCTTTTGAAGTAATTTATTTTAATTTTGAGATTTTTTTTTTTTTTGAAAAGGGACTAAATCATCCAAATCAAAATCATATTCAGAGTCAGACGACACTTCCTCTTTCTTTTCAAATTGAACTTTTAATGCAATTACCTTTTCCTTAGGTTTAATAATTGGGAAACATGTTGATCTCATACATTTTAAGGTCTCTTACGAGTTCTTCTAACCTAGGCATAACTAATATCCCCAAGGAATTAAGCACGGTAACCTTAGGAATAAAACGGGTTGAAAGTGATCTCAAAATCTTTTTAATTGCACACGTCTTAGGAATTTTCTCACCTAAATCAAAACTAGAGTTTACGATATTAGACAATTGTACATAAAATTCATCAAACAAGTCACACTCTAGCATGGTAATAGTCTCAAATTGAGTGTGAGATTTTTCATGTTAGAATCTTTCATAGTATTGGTGCCCTCGTGAGTTAGCTAGATGGTATCCCAAGTTTCTTTAGACGTAGTGCATGTCATGATACGATGAAAATCGTCAGGGGTGGTGGCTCTAGAAATGGCACTTAAGCCACGTGATTTAAAATTAATCCATTTAAATTCCTCTTATGTCTAAGAAGAGATAAGTTTTGGACCTATGACATTGCCATTGGTCACTGTGGGTGGTGTCCACTCTCCTTCACAAATAAGCAGACTCTTTCATCAATAGATTTAAGGTAGACCTCAGCTTAGGTTTCCAGTATGCATAATTTGACCCATTGAAGACAGGCATCATATTATACAAATTATCGATAAAATAAAAATTTTAAAAGATCACCAATTTAAAAAAAAATGTAAAAAGGATCACACAACATTTTAGTACAACCAAGTTTGATACCAATTTTAGAATGCAGAGATTCTATGAAATGACTTGTATCTTAGGCTAACCACATAAAAATTCAATTTTATCAAATTTTATCTTGAATTAATTTAGTGTGCATGTAGTGATGTAATCCAAATTAAATATGGAAAACCATGCAGGCAAACATACGAAGAAGTAGAAAAAATCCCTTTCGGGAAAGACCTCTATTTTATCACTATACAAGATTTTACAAACATAATACGACTTATAGACTAATTATCTCTCTAAGTATAAAGCGCAGTTCTTCAAGTCCTTTAAAACAATGGCACAGTCCGACAACATACACAGGAAGTAGTTTTCCTCGGTTCCAATGATCAGCCATCTTTTTTAGCAATGAGCCTTTGCTCCACAAAACAGTAGTAGAGATGAACTCTACAAGTTATTTTAACAAGGATTATTTTATTTTTGATTTGATAAGGTGATATCTAAATTTTCAAGGGGTTTGGAATAAAATTAGTAGAGTTTGATCACAAAAGGAACTCAAAAAGGGCATGGAAAAATGTTAAAAAGAGTCATTTAAGACTCAAATCTTGCATTTCTACTTATAAGGAAGTTGGTTGTAAAAGGATAAACATTAGATATTTGGATTAGATTTAATTAAAAAAAAACTCTCGCGCTCGTTCAAATGGCCAGGTACCTCGTTCGAACGACATACCTTTTTTCGTTTGATCGGGCTTCAAACGATAGTTCGAACGACATTCTCGTGCTTGACATAAAGTCATCTCATTCGATCGTGGAAACCCTCGTTCTAATGACATACCTTATATCATTTGAATGACTTCTAAGGATCCTTCAAACAACATTCCAAAACTGACCCAAAGGCATCATCCTAGGTTTCGTTCGAATGTTTGAAATCTCATTCTAATGACACGAAAAACTCGTTTTAACGAGTCGTCAAATTTTCAAAATTTTAACATTTTGAAAAACAAACTCTTAAAGAGATATAAACCCCTGAAAAACTAACGGTTGTACCAAACTACCATAACTCTTCTAAATATTGTTGAGACGAATGATTCTTCAATATTCCAAAAGTCTTCAACTTTGTCTTCTAATACGTGAAATCAGACATGATTGTGCAGTGTATGTGTAATAGGATAAGCAAAAATAAAAATACATTAATAAATTATAAAACTTTCTCTTACAGATCCTCAAAGGTATTTTATTCGTAACCCTAGGTTTGTTCTTCAAACCTAGTTTTGGGTTTTCATCTTCCCATAGTTTGATTAATCAAAGTTTTAAGGGTAGAAATTTTTTTATGTTACGTATATCAATCCCCAATAATTTGTATCAGATCATTTGGTTTAGATTAAACATTATTTGGAAAGATCCATGTTATATAAGCTTGTAAACCCTAGTTTTGCGTATTGTAGGATTGTACTTGGTGTATTTTTATATACTAGCATATTTTTGAAGAGATTCTTTGATTTAGTCCTTCCTTCTAGGTCACATGTACTTTATGTGTAAATGGATCCTACGGCGTCTTATCCGTAATTATTTTTTTGCTCCTTGTTCGATATGGTTATAATAATTACATTTTTGTAATTATGTCATTATCAATATATATGGAGGAAATTTTGAGGGAATTTAAGGTTTCTTTACACTTTGAATAATGTGTTTATGAGGGTTTGGGTGTTGTACAAATTTCCATGGAGTTTCGTGAAGTTTTGGATGAGTTATGACCGTTTTTGAATTCAAATCCCGTAATGAAGACAAAAATGTCAATGCAGCCGGTTCGGATCTATCTGGAAAAAGGCTAGATCGATCCGATAAGGTCCGAATATATTATAAAGAAGTTCATATTGATTTTACGGGCAACAAGTGATGATTTTTTGTGGTATTTCCCAGTTGTTCTTAATGGTGGCTCTTCCTTATCATTCTTTTCATAACAGAATAAATTATTTCTAATAGGAAATATCATCAAGAACTCTTCTTTTGTCTTAATTATACTTCGAGTTGGACTATATGTCATGAAAAAGTCTTTTATAGCAAGGATTCTTGGGCTTCAAGAGTTTTACTTCAATGAGAAGTTTAGGTCATGATGGAATGGGGCATTTTCGTCTTTTTATTTTTCGTTTCATTAATTAATTTATTCTCAATGTCTCATTGTTATATTTTGTTTCACGATTCCGTGTTCTAATTAACTTGATGATTAGAGACACTCGATTTTATGGAAAACATGGTTAGTATTTTGAGACAGGCCTAGATCACCAATTTTCTTCAAAAATAAGTGTTAATTTATTCTTTTCTAAATTGAATTAAATCATGGCACTTAATTTCAAGGTGTGGATTACATTCAGATCTTTGGGTTTTATTTTAATTTTTAATTTTTAATTCTTATTTTTAAAAAAAATTAAAATGTGAGGTTAATATGTTTAATTTATGCAAAGAAATTGAGAAATTACTAAGGATTTAATTCGAGCTTTTGGAATTGAATAAATTATTTTCCAAAACCCTCAAGCTTTTTTTTAAATACTAAGTGGGAGAGAGGTTTCAAACAAACCCCATGATCCCCATCGGTATTTTATGAATAAAATGTGATCAATTCTTTGCGTCAGCTAGTCTGACCTTCTAATGGATGGAATTAATTAAAGCATCAGGAATTTATTAAAACTCTTAAGTGATAATTTCAAGAATTAGAATGTGAGTGAGCTCGATCCCCCCAATGGGGAAGTCCTTCCTGGGCGAGGCCTAAGTCAAAGAATGAACTCGTGGTATACACATAGACATAGTTAATAATATCTTCCTCAACAGAGTTACTGTTATTAGTTAATTAAAACATTTGCTAAAGAATAAAAATAAAATTGAAAAAACAAAACACTCTATTCTCATTAATCTCAAAATATAATTTTTTTCAAATCTTTCCATTGAAATAAAATCATACAATTTTTTTTAACAAAAATAAAAGTATAGAGATATCTACTAAAAATACTCATTACATCCCGATATACAAAATATGCCAAACATCAATAATAAACCAACACCACATGAACAAGTCCAGAAAAATATACAATTTGAGGGGAGCGAGCGAGAAACTCAATAGGTCATATAAATGCTCCAAGTAAACTACAAATACTCTTGTGTGCGCACATAATATATAAATGTGTATGCATATATCCATTCAACTCAAATGCCAATATTTTCACAATTAAAACATAGGATCTCGCCACGTGTATCTACACTTACCCAAAAAAATTAAATTATAAAATTTATGCCGCACTTCCCTCGGTATGACGTGGATTCTCGTTATAGTCTCTTATAATTTATCCTTCAAACAATCCATTACCCGCAAATAAACAATCTCTTATCATAATAATAAAGGAGCAATAGGATACTCCCCTCATCATCGTACCATAAGATAATGGCTTAATAAACCAATGGGTCTATGGCCTAGTCCAACTGCAAAATGATAAAAATTGTAGCCCGAAAGCACACCCATACCATCGGTGATTTGGCTAAGGGATGCCTCCATATCCTCCGTCATAATAAATAATAATATAATCATTCTCCTAAATTATAAAATTTACAATAGATTTAATTTGCACAAAATTCTCTACCCAAATTTCATGCAAGTAAATCTAATCACATTTTTTCCAACTACTGGAATGAAAAAAAAATAGCATAACATGTGTGCAACAAGAGAATATAATATACAAGCATACAATATGTAGAAATATACCACATAGCATAAATACAAATACACAAAAAGGTGAACATGTGTAACACACTTACAACCACGTGAGAACGAACCTACATCGAATCGCTTAAAATACCATCATCGAATCAAAGAACCAAAAATCTTGAAAATATTGGTTTAGAAGACTTAGTACTCTTAATATTCTATTAAGAACTCCTTTTGTATCTCTTTATAAATTTCTCTAAAGTTCTTCTTATTTTCTCATATATTATCCTTTACTTATCTCACTAAAAGGTGTCTAAAGGACACAAAAATCAACATAGATTTATATATAAGTAGGTTTGTTTACAATAATCATAAAATCTATTCAAATACATTATGACTTGTCCCCTATTCTTTCTCCCTTCATTTTCTCATTTAACCCTTCAAATCCCCCCATAAATACCCCATTAAATGAATGTTTACTCCTATATTAATTATATCACAACTAATATTATTCCTAATATAATTTTTATTATTACTAATCAAAATAAATATATAAAGTATAATAAACATTCTTTCACATCTCAACCTCCTCATTTTCCTCACGTATTCTCCCTCAATCTCACAGTTAAGATCATATTAAGCACACTGGCTACTATTATTGACTAAACAACTTATATTCACGTGAATTCATTTTTTCTCTTATTATATTTAAACATAACTCTTAATATTTCAAAAATATTTAGTGTATCATTACCATTCCCAAAATATAAAATAGGATAAAGCATGCAAGCTTTCCAACATGTCACTTATTAGCTAATTTAAAATAACTAGCCAAATAAAAATTCAATAAATTTCACATAAGTTTGTACTAATTAAAACATATCTGTACAAATAAATTTTACACTTTATTTATTGAATCCATATGTCATTTAAACAACTTCAATCAAATAAAATTTTCAAATAATATGGAAATTCATCCAATAATATTTCAAATTGAAACTCAAAAATAGAAGGTGTTACAATATTCCCCCCCTACAAAAGGAATTTAGTCCTCAAAATTCACTCAAACTTATTCTTTCATTCACTTAATACAAAAAAATCAAATATAATGCAACTTACAAGGGAAATGATTAAAATTTACTTAAAGTCAATTAGCGTTAATTTGATTTGAACAAGCAAGTATCGAAAGATTAACGTGGGTAATCACATTGTGCACTATAATCAACTTTGCAAATAGGACCTCATTATATCCGAGTTTTATCAGATAATTAAATTATAGAGTGACATCATAATTATTTATTCGAATTAATTATGATTAAATAAATAAAGAAAAAAATTATGAAATTTGTAATTTGGGAATTACAAATATTTATTTTGAATCTAATTAAATTATTTAACTTAGGTACCTAGTATAGTCCACATACCCAAGTAGTTAGGCATAGATTCTCAAGTAAACAAGTTTGTTCCAATTCAACCACTTACATAAATAAATAAATAAATATATATAAATATATATATATATATATATATATATATATATATATATATATATATATATATATATTAGTTTAAGTTGGGGATTTAAGAGTCATAATTCTTTTTTAGGATTTGAGAGGGGTGAGAAAAAAAAATACTATTCATGTTTTTTGTGAAGGAGCCTAGAGAGAGAGGACCATATCTCACTCAAAAGTAAGAGTTTTCTTCTTCAAAAGTGCCCACTCACCTACCTAACTTTGGGTGGATCATATACTAGATTATCCAAACATTTAGAAACATTATAGAAAGTTTTTAGAGATCCCAAAAAAGGCATCCCTTCATCATGATCAGATACCTTATCCCTATCGAATTACAACTGGACCCACAAAGGTATTGTATTCGTAACCCTAGGTTTGTTATTCAAATCTAGTTTTGAATTTTTATTTTTCTCTAGTTTGATTAATTTAATATTCAAGGGAATATTTTTTTTATTTCGCATATATTGGTCCCCAACAATAGGTATTAGAAACTTTGGTTTGGATTAATCTTTCTTTGGAAAGATCCATGTTGTCCAACCTTGTAAACCCTACCTTTGGAAGTTATAGAGTTGTACATTTTGGTGTATATTCCCACACTAACATGGTATTCTTTGTTTTGATACCTTCCATCATGGTCGAATATGTGTTTTATATTTTAATGGATCCTATGGTGTTTTGTCCAAAGTTATTTTTTCTCCTAGTTCAATATGGTGTTACTAATTAGGTTCTTGTTATTATTTCATTATCAATATATTTGGATGCGATTGTGAAGGGATGTAATGCTTCTTTATTCTTAGAATAATATATTTATTTGAAAGGCGCTCTGATACAATTGTTCTTGTTTCAGATGCCACCGAAGGGAGGTCATTCAGTCAAGGCAAACAAAGGGCAACCCCAAATTCCTCAAAGGAACATGACTACGGATGATGTTGCCAATATTGTGGTACAAGCGGTCACTGCTGCCGTTTCTACGATGGCTCGGCAATCTGCCGCTCAAGCAGCCCCACCCCATTTAGGATTGTATTTATGGGAGAGAGTGAAGGAAGATTTTAGTAAGGGGCATCCTCCCGAGTTTGCAGGGCGAGTTGATGTAATGGCTGCAAGTAAATGGAAAAATAGTATGCAGAGGCATCTTCGTATGGTTGAGTGTAGTGAGGTGAAGAAACAATTTTTAGTCACCTTTAAGTTATTGGGTGCAGCTCTCCATTGGTGGGAGTCTGTTACCACATCTGAACAAAGAGATACTTTACCTATAGCAACATTTTGGGAGCTTTTTGATCGAAGGTATTTTTCTTCCCCTACTCAGTATATGGGGATTTTTCAAGGAAATAGGACGGTGGCAGAATATGAAGAAGATTTTTCTCTATGGGCGAGATTAGTACCTAATGAGGTAAATACGGAAGAGAAACGTATATCGAAGTTTGTTCGAGGTTTAGATTGGAAAATCCAACAACATTTGCTAGAGAGTCATAGGTTAGTGACTTTCGTTGAGGTAGTGAATGCGGCACTATCAAAGTGTCATGAATATCGTTTTTGTTCGCAAGAGAGTAAGAACTTTGGAGATTCGAGTTCATCAAGTAAGTTTGGCAAAGAGAGTGCTAGTAATGCGAGTGGGTAGAAAGGATTTATGGGTAAGTGTTTCTTTTGTAAAGAAATAGGTCATAAAAAGAGAGATTGTCCTCAAAGAGGTAAAAGACCACAGTTTGATGAAATTTTGGAAGTGCAACCCCTACAGCAGATTCGAGGTCATTTTAGACTGGGGGACATTGTTTGGGAGACCATTGATGAGAATGGGCAATCGGACTAGAGATGGGTAATGTAAGTTAATTTTCCTTTATAAATAGGATAATTACTAAAATGAGTTTTGGGAATATCGTATGGGAGATAATTGTGAAAGGGTAGTACTATAGCCCTATTATGTATGTAATGACCCTAAGGGGAATTTTGAGCAAGATAGGCTCGTATTCTATTATGTTGTAATAGGATAGATGATTTTGCAAGGTGCTCAAAAAGAGCTTTAAACCTTATGGTAAATGTAAGTATGGTAATGGTGATAAGTCGTAATGATAAACACTACTTATTTTTGTATAGTCATGATAGACTATTATAATTGTAGTATTCCAGATATGGATGAGCCTTATAAAAAGGCTATGTATTGAAATGGTGTAAGATGTTGTTTATGTATGAAAGTTGTGATTGTGGTTTGTGGGGACGCAGGTAAAATTTTGGCTCATGGGTATGATAATATTTGTGAGCTACATGTTATATAGATGATGATCTAAAATGACCTTGTGTTGGACATAAGGCATTTTATATTATATTATTATAGATAAACCGTTTTCAAAATAAACTATTTTCAAAATAAAACTTTTATCTGCCTTCGGGCCCTTTCAAAATAAATTTTCCACTAAAATATTTTCAAACTCTAGTCCGGATTTAACAAACTCTCAATCCCCGATGTCGCCACATAGTAGTGTATTGGGAGGGTTCCTTGTTTGGATTTCGCTTTTGCGAGACGTCCCCCGCACGAAAGTGGCGATTGTCAGGAATTGAGTGGAGTTATTTCTTTGAACCATTCAAATTTTTCCCTATTAAAATCTTAGTATTATTTATATTATTGGAATTGTGGAATTTTGGAGGCAAATAAAGCCTCATTATGATTGTTGTGAGCATAAAGCTAAAAAATAAAGGGTGTATGGGCGCCCTTGTTGTGGAAATTGGTTCTATTTAATTCATAATTAACTTAATAATAAAACTAATTAAATAAATTCGTCGTGGGAAGTTAGAAGTTGGAGATGCGATTAGTGAGTATGGGTATATTAGAACTAGTTAAGCTTTGGAGAATTAGGCTTAGCTAAATTTCGAGGACGAAATTCTTGTAATTGGGGAAGTTTGTAACAACCCGAGGTCTTGGAGACGAATATTCATTTATTTTATAAGAAATAAATAATATTTTATTGGAGAAATAATTAAGTTGGCAATTAAAGTAACAATTTGGAGTCGTTAGAAAGTGTGTCGAATGGAAATTCGGAGTGTACCATCGTTTCCGAAAGGGTCAAGAAAGTCGAAATGACTATACTTGGGGTTTATTTGGGTTCCGAAATAATTAAGGACCGTTTGACTCGAATTAAAGTTACCGAGTCATTTAAAGTGTGTATTATCATTCAAAGATGTGTATTTTGGGATTTAGGCTTAATTAGCCTACGGGAGATAATTCTCCAAAAAGAGAAAGAGAAAAAGAAAGAAAGAGAGAGAGAAGAAGAAAGGAAGGAGAAAAAGAGGGAGAAAGAGGATTTTCGGGAAAATACGCAATCTCAAGGCGAATTCAGACCCTACGAACCCGAGGCAAGTGATTAAACTTGCTAAATAATTATTGTGTACTAATTATTGCATGATTTGTGGATTGAATTTTGGGTTTTATGTTTAAATTGTAAAAACCTAACTTTTGGGAAAAACCTTAGATTTGTAGTGTATAAGATGGATTGAAGGCTAGAAATTTGTTTATAAGTATTCTAGAATGAATATTAATGTTATATATGTGATTGGGTTGGATGAAAATGGTTGGAAGATGATTAAAATGATTTTTGGGTATTTTGGGTTAAGAATAAAATTGCCCATTTCGCAGCTTGCTGCACTTGCGGAATCGATTCGCCCCTACCGAATCGATTCGGTCTGTTGCAGATTGCCTAGGTCTTTAGGGACAGATCGATTCGCCCATTTCGAATCAATTCGGCATGTAGCAGACTCCCAGGTCCTTTGGACCGAATCGATTCGGATGGGCCGAATCGATTCGCTTTTGGGAGCCGAATCGATTCGGATGGGCCGAATCGATTCGAAAACAGGGGAATTTTTGGAGATGTTTTCTAAAGGAGAATTTCATCCCGTTTTGTTCGAGGTTATCGATTTGGGGCCTCTATATGAGACATTTGGAGTATGTTTTGGAGAATTTTAGATAGTTTCCCTTATAGGAAATGATGGGAGTCATATTCACTAAATTTGAGGAATATCGATTGGATATTATGGTTTATTTTAAGTGGGGAAGCCCACCTTGATCGGTAGGTTATACTTGGAGATAATAAATTCAATTCGTATGAAAGAATGTGAATAATTTAGAGATAATGGATTTTAAAATCCAATCCCAATTGGGATAACTTTTAAAAGGTTCATAAACTGAATTGAACCCTGTAATGGATGGAGAATCAAAAATTCTATTTGATGTGTATACGGATATAGAAATATCCTTATTGATGATTGATTTGGGAGATATCTCACACAATGAGAAATGCTAATTGAGGTGCATTAGGATATAGAATATCCTTAACTTAAATAGAATTGAAAGACAATTCATACTAGAAGCGACATGAGAGCTTCAAGCGAGAATTAGTATAGTATATACTAAGTTGGGAAATTGGGTGAGTTTTGACGATTGGTGTATCAAAAGAGAGGGATATACTAAACAATGATGTTAATCAAATTGCGCCTAAGAGCGTATAATGAAAATGAATATGTTGTTGCAGGTATACCTTATATAATGGTATATCTTTATTATGTGGGATGTATGTATACCTTATATGATGGTGTATATACATGTTAAGCACACCCCCTCCTTGCTATCATTGGGAAGTTTCGTGCGTAGAGGGTGATCATTCTGACTAGAAAAGCAGGATGTGGATATTCCCCAGGTCATAGTCGTCCTTTATGGTCAACAAATGACATATATATATATATATATATATATATATATATATATATATATATATATATATATATATATATATATATATATATATATTTCGGGGGTGAGAGGTTGTGGGTATGTATCGCTCTCACATACCGGTTAGGAACTATGACCGCTTCTCGGACGTTGTGAGTGTGAGTAGATCACGAGGTGGGTGTCGTTGAACCCCACCAGGTGGCCCCAGTTTGTTACGTATATGGGCAACTGGAAGATGATAGCATGTGAGCCTGCGTCCTTCGAGTTATAGCTCGGTTGGATGGTTATTATTGGTTGTGTTTGTATTTGGGTATCAAGAGCGTAATGGACCTCAACGACCTACATTGCCAGGATTAGTGTATCGGGGGGTTCCTTGTTTGGATTTCGCCTCGGCGAGACGTCCCACGCACGAACCGCGGTGTAATGTTGGAACTTGGGGATAAGTTTAGTCCTTAATGCTCATAATTATCTATATATATATATCACCTATCCCGACGATCAACAGTGCCAGGAGTAGTGTAACGGGGGGGTTCCTTGTTTTGATTTCGCTTCGGCGAGACGTCCTATGCATGAAATGCCGTGTACAGTTGAGAATTGGGAATATTAATTAATTAAAATTGGATAATAATCATTTGGGTTACATACACCTTTCATTGAGGGCATAATGAGCCCTGATGATCGATACGGTCGGGAGTTGTGTAATGGGTGGGTTCCTTCTTTGGATTTCGCTTCGGCGAGACGTCCCACGCACGAAACGCAGTGCCGTGTTGAGAATCGGGAGGAGTTTAGTCCTTAACTCTTGATGCTAATAACTCATATAATAATTATATAAGGTTTCATGCCTAATAAGGGCATCTCTAGAATATAAATTATAGTAAATGAGATTGTTGATGTATTGTGATGATGTGGACATGATTGGATCATGTAACTTTATATGTTCAACAAATGAACATTATAAAGATAACTATAACAATTATATAAAAGTTAATATTTATAACTTTTAATTATGGAAACAAATGTATTGGGAGATAGGTTAGATGATTTCACTTAAATACTTCTTTTGGGTTTAAGTTAGAATCCTCTTACCAAAATTAGAATCGAACATCCATTTGGAGATCACGTGGATAAGTTTAGTGCGCATTTTAGATGAGAGGTGAGTTGAATTATTATGGAGAGTTCGATTCCAGCTAAATCATGTAATAATGCATTTATAATTATTATGCATTTTAATACACTTGCTATAAAATGTTTTTCAAACTCGGGCTCTGACCCGTTCATATTTTCTCCTCCATGTATATATATTGTATTACTTCAGGTGTTCCTCCGCAATGATGCCTTTGATGTTCCTCCATTCAGGATTCGTGGAGCTGTGGCAGTAGCGGACTGTTGCGGCACTTTACTTTAGTCGATTCCTATCTTTGTATATCAAGATTAGGATTCAGTTGTATATAGAGTTAGTATTCAAGTGTTGTAGATTAACACTTTCATATTTCATTTATCAGATGATTGTACTGTCTGTTACCCGACAGCATATTCGGGTATTTCATTGTTGAGACTTTGTTGTACATTGTATTGTACTCTTGTATATATCTTTATAGTTTTCACATTTCACTCATCATAGTTAGATGTATATTATTGGTTGTGATTACACTTGGTTTTGTTGTTGTTGTTAAATAAAAAGTTTTAAATATTTTATAATTCGCTTTTTATGATTATGGGTAGTTAGCCTTATATTATAGTGTTGTATGTTGATGTTGAGACTGTGCCATCTGGGATACCTGATTTATGTAGTATAGGGATGGTCACCCATTATTATTTTGAGCGGGTTGTCATAGATGGTATCAGTGCATCAGGTTCTAGTGTCTTTAGGATCTGTGTGCGTTACTACGATCTTCCGTAAGCGTTCTTGATGTAGAGCCTTATTATTAAGACGATTACATTCATACGTCCATATCTTTTTGTGATTCGAAAATATTTGAAAGGAGTTCTGATACAATTGTTCTTGTTTCAGATGCCACCGAAGCGAGGTTGTTCAGTCAGGGAAAACAAAGGGCAACCCTAAATGCCTCAAAGGAACATGACTACGGATGATGTTGCCAATATTGTGGCACAAGCGGTCACTGCTGCCGTTTCTACGATGGCTCAGCAATCTGCTGCTTAAGAAGCCCCACCCCATTTAGGATTGTCTTTATGGGAGAGAGTGAAGGAAGATTTTAGTAAGGGGCATCCTCCCGAGTTTGCAGGGGGAGCTGATGTAATGGCTGCAAGTAAATGGAAGAATAGTATGCAGAGGCATCTTCGTATAGTTGAGTGTAGTGAGGTGCAAAAATAATTTTTAGTCACCTTTAAGTTATCGGGTGCAGCTCTCCATTGGTGGGAGTCTGTTACCACATCTGAACAGAGAGATACTTTACCTATAGCAACATTTTGGGAGCTTTTTGATCGAAGGTATTTTTCTTCCCCTACTCAGGATATGGGGATTTTTCAAGGAAGTAGGACGGTGGCAGAATATGAAGAAGATTTTTCTCTATGGGCGAGATTAGTACCTAATGAGGTAAATACGGAAGGGAAATGTATATCGAAGTTTGTTCGAGGTTTAGATTGGAAAATCCAACAACATTTGCTAGAGAGTCATAGGTTAGTGAATTTCGTTGAGGTAGTGAATGCGGCACTATCAAAGTGTCATCAATATGGTTTTCGTTCGCAAGAGAGTAAGAACTTTGGAGATTCGAGTTCATCAAGTAAGTTTGGTAAAGAGGGTGCTAGTAATGCGAGTGGGCAGAAAGGATTTATGGGTAAGTGTTTCTTTTGTAAAGAAATAGGTCATAAAAAGAGAGATTGTCCTCAAAGAGGTAAAAGACCACAGTTTGATGAAATTTTGGAAGTGCAACCCCTACAGCAGATTCGAGGTCATTTTAGACTGGGGGACTTTGTTTGGGAGACCATTGATGAGAATGGGCAATCGGACTAGAGATGGGTAATGTAAGTTAATTTTCCTTTATAAATAGGATAATTACTAAAACGAGTTTTGGGAATATCGTATGGGAGATAATTGTGAAAGGGTAGTACTATAGCCCTATTATGTATGTAATGACCCTAAGGGGAATTTTGAGCAAGATAGGCTCGTATTCTATTATGTTGTAATAGGATAGATGGTTTTGCAAGGTGCTCAAAAAGAGCTTTAAACCTTATGGTAAATGTAAGTATGGTAATGGTGATAAGTAGTAATGATAAACACTACTTATTTTTATATAGTCATGATAGACTATTATAATTGTAGTATTCCAGATATGGATGAGCCTTATAAAAAGGCTATATATATTGAAATGGTGTAAGATGTTGTTTATGTATGAAAGTTGTGATTGTGGTTTGTGGGGACGCAGGTAAAATTTTAGCTCATGGGTATGATAATATTTGTGAGCTACATGTTATATAGATGATGATCTAAAAAGACCTTGTGTTGGACATAAGGCATTTTGTATTATATTATTATAGATAAACCGTTTTCAAAATAAACTATTTTCAAAATAAAACTTTTATCGGCCTTCGGGCCCTTTCAAAATAAATTTTCCACTAAAATATTTTCAAACTCTAGTCCGGATTTAACAAACTCTCAATCCCCGATGTCTCCACAGAGTAGTGTATTGGGAGGGTTCCTTGTTTGGATTTCTCTTTTGCGAGACGTCCCCCGCACGAAAGTGGCGATTGTCAGGAATTGAGAGGAGTTATTTCTTTGGACCATTCAAATTTTTCTCTATTAAAATTTTTGTATTATTTATATTATTGGAATTGTGGAATTTTGGAGGCAAATAAAGCTTCATTATGATTGTTGTGAGCATAAAGCTAAAAAATAAAGGGTGTATGGGCACCCTTGTTGTGGAAATTGGTTCTATTTAATTCATAATTAACTTAATAATAAAAATAATTAAATAAATTCGTTGTGGGAAGTTAGAAGTTGGAGATAGGATTAGTGAGTATGGGTATATTAGAACTTGTTGAGCTTTGGAGAATTAGGCTTAGCTAAATTTCGAGGACGAAATGCTTGTAATTGGGGAAGTTTGTAACAACCCGAGGTCTTGGAGACGAATATTCATTTATTTTGGGAGAAATAAATAAAATTTTATTGGAGAAATAAATAAAATTTTATTGGAGAAATAATTAAGTTGGCAATTAAAGTCAAAATTTGGAGTCGTTAGAAAGTGTGTCGAATGGAAATTCGGAGCGTACCATCGTTTCCGAAAGGGTCAAGAAAGTCGAAATGACTGTACTTGGGGTCTATTTGGGTTCCGAAATAATTAAGGACCGCTTGACTCGAATTAAAGTTACCGAGTCATTTAAAGTGTGTATTATCATTCAAAGATGTGTATTTTGGGATTTAGGCTTAATTAGCCTACGGGAGATAATTCTCCAAAGAGAGAAAGAGAAAAAGAAAGAAAGAAAGAAAGAAAGAAGAAGAAAGGAAGGAGAAAAAGAGGGAGAAAGAGAATTTCCGGGCAAATACTCAATCTGAAGGCGGATTCAGACCCTACAAACCCGAGGCAAGTGATTAAACTTGCTAAATAATTGTTGTGTACTAATTATTGCATGATTTGTGGATTGAATTTTGGGTTTTAGGTTTAAATTGTAAAAACCTAACTTTTAGGAAAAACCTTAGATTTGTAGTGTATAAGATGGATTGAAGGTTAGAAATTTTTTTATAAGTATTCTAGAATGAATATTAATGTTATATATGTGATTGGTTTGGATGAAAATGGTTGGAAGATGATTAAAATGATTTTTGGGTATTTTGGGTTAAGAATAAAATTGCCCATTTCGTTGCTTGCTGCACTTGCGGAATCGATTCGCCCCTACGAAATCGATTCGGTCTGTTGCAGATTGCCTAGGTCTTTAGGGCTGAATCGATTCACCCCTTTCGAATCAATTCGGCATGTAGCAGACTCCCAAATCCTTTGGACCGAATCAATTCGGATGGGCCGAATCGATTCGCTTTTGGGAGCCAAATCGATTCGGATGGGCCGAATCGATTCGAAAACAAGGGAATTTGTGGAGATGTTTTCTAAAGGAGAATTTCATCCCGTTTTGTTCAAGGTTATCGATTTGGGGCCTCTATAAGAGACATTTGGAGTATGTTTTGGAGACTTTTAGATAGTTTCCCTTATAGGAAATGATGGGAGTCATATTCACTAAATTTGAGGAATACCGATTGGATATTATGGTTTATGCCCACCTTGATCGGGAGGTTATACTTGGAGATAATAAATTCAATTCATATGAAAGAATGTGAATAATTTAGAGATAATGGATTTTAAAATCACATCCCAATTGGGATAACTTTAAAAAGGTTCATAAACTGAATTGAACCCTATAATGGAAGGAGAATCAAAAATGCTATTTGATGTGTATACAGATATAGAAATATCCTTATTGATGATTGATTTGGGAGATATCTCACACAATGAGAAATGCTAATTGAGGTGCATTAGGATATAGAATATCCTTAACTTAAATAGAATTGAAAGACAATTCATACTATAAGCGACATGAGAGCTTCAAGCGAGAATTAGTATAGTATATACTAAGTGGGGAAATTGGGTGAGTTTTGACGATTGGTGTATGAAAAGAGAGGGATATACTAAACAATGATGTTAATCAAATTGCGCCTAAGAGCGTATAATGAAAATGAATATGTTGTTGGAGGTATACCTTATATAATGGTATATCTTTATTATGTGGGATGTATGTATACCTTATATGATGGTGTATATACATGTTAAGCACACCCCCTCCTTGCTATCATTGGGAAGTTTCGTGCGTAGAGGGTGAGCATTCTGACTAGAAAAGTAGGATGTGGATATTCCTCAGGTCATAGTCGTCCTTTGTGATCAGCAAATGACATATATATATATATATTTATTTATTTATTTTGGGGGTGAGAGGTCGTGGGTATGTGTCGCTCTCACTTGCCGATTAGGAGCTATGACCGCTTCCCGGACGTTGTGTGCGTGAGTAGATCACGAGGTGGGTGTCGTTGAACCCCACCAGGTGGCCCCAGTTTGTTACGTATATGAGCAACTGGAAGATGATAGCATGTGAGCCTGCGTCCTTCGAGTTATAGTTCGTTTGGATGGTTATTATTGGTTGTGTTTGTATTTGGGTATCAAGGGCATAATGGACCTCAACGAACTACATTTGCCAGGATTAGTGTATCGGGGGGGTTCCTTGTTTGGATTTCGCCTCGGCGAGACGTCCCACGCACGAACCGCAGTGTAATGTTGGAACTTGGGGATAAGTTTAGTCCTGAATGCTCATAATTATCTATATATATATATCACCTATCCCGACGATCGACAGTGCCAGGAGTAGTGTAACGGGGGGGGGGGGGGGGGGGGGGGTTCCTTGTTTGGATTTTGTTTCGGCGAGACGTCCCACGCATGAAACGCCGTGTACTGTTGAGAATTGGGAATATTAATTAATTAAAATTGGATAATAATCATTTGGGTTACATGCACCTTGCATTGAGGGCATAATGAGCCCCGAGGATCGATACGGTCAGGAGTAGTGTAACAGGGGGGTTCCTTGTTTGGATTTCGCTTCGGCGAGACGTCCCACGCACGAAACGAGGTGCCATGTTGAAAATCGGGAGGAGTTTAGTCCTTAACTCTTGATGATAATAACTCATATAATAATTATATATGGTTTCATGCCTAATAAGGGCATCTCTAGAATATAAATTCTAGTAAATGAGATTGTTGATGTATTGTGATGATGTGGACATGATTGGATCATGTAACTTTATATGTTCAACAAATGAACATTATAAAGATAACTATAACGATTATATAAAAGTTAATATTTATAACTTTTAATTATGGAAACAAATGTATTGGGAGATAGGTTAGATGATTTCACTTAAATACTTATTTTGGGTTTAAGTTAGAATCCTCTTACCTAAATTAGAATCGAACATCCATTTGGAGATCACGTGCATACGCTTAGTGCGCGCCTTAGATGAGAGGTGAGTTGAATTATTATGGAGAGTTAGATTCCAGCTAAATCATGTAATAATGCATTTATAATTATTATGCATTTTAATACACTTGCTATAAAATGTTTTTCAAACTCGGGCTCTGACCCGTTCATATTTTCTCCTCCATGTATATATATTGTATTACTTCAGGTGTTCCTCCGCAAGGACGCCTTTGATGTTCCTCCATTCAGGATTCGTGGAGCTGTGGCAGTAGCGGACTGTTGCGGCACTTTGCTTTAGTCGATTCCTATCTTTGTATATCTTGATTAGGATTCAGTTATATATGGAGTTAGTATTCAAGTGTTGTAGATTAACACATTCATATTTCATTTATCAGATGATTGTACTGTCTGTTACCCGACAGCATATTCGGGTATTTCATTGTTGAGACTTTGTTGTACATTGTATTGTACTCTTGTATATATCTTTAGAGTTTGCACATTTCACTCATCATAGTTAGATGTATATTGTTGGTTGTTATTGCACTTGGTTTTGTTGTTGTTGTTAAATAAAAAGTTTTAAATTTTTGATAATTCGCTTTTTATGATTATGGGTAGTTAGCCTTATATTATAGTGTTGTATGTTGATGTTGAGACTGTGCCATCTGGGATACCTGATTTATGTAGTATAGGGCTGGCCACCCGTTATTATTTAGAGCGGGTTGTCACATGAACTATATTGACTCCAAGTGTAAACTTGGAACTGTTCCTACTACTGAGGAATTCAGGTTTGTCTTATCTCACACCTACCCTACTAAGACAAAAGAATGGGCACCCAAAAGGGATCTCTAAGCCTACTAGAGGTGGCAAAAGGCTGATTAGATGGATTTTTCTACATATTAACCTATAGGACTAATATGTCCAAGACTAGTATCAGCACATGTCGACCACTTACGACATGATTCTGAACCTCAGGGACATGTTTGAGGATTGAAATCGTTCCGCAAGATTAGATGTTACGATAAGTTTGGTCGATGCCAAGATTCTCGAAAGTACTCCCATATATGACAATTGTATAAAAATTATGTCCATCTTAAGAGAATTATAGGTTCTTATATTTGAAATTAACAGGGAAACCCAAGTTGATTTTGTGCCCTAATCACTACCGAAGTTCTTTAAATAGTTTCTCTTAAATTATTCTATAAAAAAATTTGATTACTCTTTGGTGTAACTTCTTAAAGAACTCTAGGCTATAGAGAATATCAAAAGGCATAAGGGTGTGATTTAAGGTTATAAAGGTATGATTAAGAAGAAGAAGAAGAAGAAGAAGAAGAAGAAGAAGAAGAAGAAGAAGAAGAAGAAGAAGAAGAAGAAGAAGAAGAAAAGAAGAAGAAGAAGAAGAAGAAGAAGAAGAAGAAGAAGAAGAAGAGGAAGAGGAAGAAGAAGTAGTAGTAGTAGTAGTCTCAGGAATAACCTAAAATGGCCAAGATAAATTTTAAGCCTCAGGCAACAGGTAAGAAGTAGAATGGTGGCTATTATATTTGCAAATAGGAAGGACAATGGAATAAGCAGTGGCCCATTTTCTTAACCATAAAAAATGGAAATGGTAATTTATCCTATATCATTGAGACATTTTTTGTGGTGCAATCTACTAGTACCCAATGTGTAAATTATGGATCCACTAATCATGTTTTCAATTCTTGGCAGGGGTTCTAGGTAACTAGGGAGATCAGTGATGGAGAAATATTTATATTCATGGTCGATCATCACAAGGCAGTAGTAGTATCAGTAGGAAATTTAGTTTTAAATTTTGGTGAAGACAATAAGTAGATATTGGTATATTATTTTTTTATTACTAACTTTAGAAGAAATTTGATTTCGATTTCTAAGATTGTGATGAATAGATATTTGGTTTATTTTAATAAAGATATTATAGAAAAAATGAAAAATCTCTTATCTGTTTTGGTACATTAGAAAATGTTCTTTATATTTTATGACATATATCAGCACTACTACTTAGTTCTAAAGTGAGTAACTTGATTGGAAATAACCTAAAGAGAAAAGAACCTTATAAGTTGAACCAAATGAAAAATTGAGTTCATTGGAAGTGGAGCCACTTCCAGTTTATGAATCCTGCTTAGAGGGTAAAATCACTAAGAGGACATTTATAGTTAAAGGCTATAGAGCTAAAGATGTGTTAGAATTGGTTCACTATGATTTGTGTGAGCACGTGACAATCTAGGTAAAAGGTCGGTACAAGTACATCATCACATTCATCGATGATTACTCAAGGTATGGATATTTTTACCATATGCACCATAAGTTTGACGTCTTTGAAAAATTCAAAGAGTTTAAGGGTGAGGTGGAGCATTGGCATGGTAAACTAAGCCATACTCTACGATCTGATCTTGGAGGGAAATGCCAGTTTAGGGAACACTTATTGGGGTTAGTTATTATAACCCAGTTGTCTGCATCGAGCACTCTATGAAAAAATGGTGTAGTATCAGGAAGGTATATGACTCTTTTGGACATGGTTAGATCCATGATGAGTTACTTAAATCTGTTGGGTTATTTTGGGGGCGTTGCACTAAAGATGACTACATATTTATTAAAATTAGTTCCATGTAAATATGTCTCAATGACAACTATAAAATTGTGGTTTGGGCAAGCTTAATCTAGGACATGTTTGGATATAGGTCTTCCAAGAACATGTTCTGCGAAAGGATCTAGGGAAGTTATAATCAAGAATGGATGTATATCTATTTGTGATTTATCCTAAAGGAACCAAGGGTGTACAATTATATAATTCTTAGGACTGCAGAGTATTTGTTGGCACGAATGCCCAGTACTTAGAGGAATATTATAAGATTGACCACAAGGCTATGCGCAAGATTATCTTGCAAAAGTTAAGAGGAAACGACCAAGTAACTACTTTGCGACTTACCATACATGATGAAATATAACTTGATATCATTAATACACTGCCTAAATTTACAGGAGTATTACCGATGATCAAGATACATGTGTCACTTATACTTGATCATAAGTGGAGCCATGTTGTAGTGGGAAATTTAGGTGTCAGCTTGATAGGTTAGTGTATTTAGGTGATCAATTCGATGAAGTCCCAAAAGAATACAAACTAGATCCCCCAATTATGACGAGGCACTCCAAGACAAGAATATCGAGCTTTGACTAAAGGTTATGCAAATCGAGATGGACTCTATGTATTCGAATAAAGTATATGAACTTGTAGACTTTATGGATGGGATAAAAACTACCGGTTGTAAGTGGATATATAAGAAGAAAAAGGGGGTAGACGGGAAGGTGAAAACCTTCAAGGCACGACTTATTATAAAATCGTTCTCTTGAAAAGAGGGGATCGACTATGAGGAAACGTTTTTCCAGTACCCATGATAAAATCTATCTGGATCAAATTATCCATTACAACTTATCTAAATTTTGAGATTAAAAAAATGGATGTTAAGGCATCATTCTTGAACGGTAGTCTTGACGGGTGCACCTATATTATGCAATCCATGGGATTCATTGCAAAGGGTAAATAAAGTAAGGTGTGCAATATTAAGCGATATATTTATGGACTTAAGTAAGAATCACAATCTTCGAATATCTAATTTGATCATGCAATCAAATCATTTAGTTTTGATCAATGTTTGGATGAAACCTGTGTGTATAAGAAGCGTGCAAAAATGTGGTGGTATTTCTAGTTCTTTATGTAGATGGTGTTCTTATAATCGAGAATAATGTTGGTTTATTACCTAGTATAAGACCATGGTTGGCTAGTTAGATTGATATAAAGGACTTAGGAGAAGAAAGTCACATCATTGGGATCAAAATTTTTTATGATCCAAAAAATAAGATGTCGGGCTTATCTCAAGACACTTATGTTCATAAGGTCTGTCTTGCAACACTCCAACAAAATATTTCTTCCTTTCGAATATGGAATCTTTTCCTAAGACACCTGATCAGATAGAGAGGGTGGGGAATGTAACTCATGCTCAACGGTGGACAACCTCTTGTATGCTATGGTATGTACTAGACCGTATATATGTTATGTCATTGGTAATGTCAGAAGATTTATTATAATCCAGGTGAGGAGTGCTGGACTTCTGTTAAGCACATTCTCAAGTACCTGAAGAGGACTGGAGATTATGTGTTAGTTTAATCATCTCATAATCTGATAGCTTTAGGGTATACATACTTGAACTTTCTGTCAGATAGGGATTCTAGGAAATTAACCTCAAGATAGGTGTTTACCCTAGGAGCTGAAGCCATAAGTTAGAGGAGTATCAATTGATCATGTATTGTTGATTCGACCATGAAAGGCGAATATGTTGTCGATTTAGAGGCTAAAAAAGAGGTTGTTTGTCTCTAGAACTTCCTAAGTGACTTGGGAGTGGTTCATTCAGTGGAGTCAGCTGTTCAACTTTATTATGATCATAGTGGTGTGGTTACAAACTCGAAAGAATCAAAGAATCATAAGAGGGCAAAGCACATTGAACACAAGTATAACTCGATTCAGAAGATCGTGCAGGGTATGACATTGTCTATGACAAATTTTAGATCGATTTAATTTGTAGTATTGGATTTATACCATTAGGACAAAAAATGTTTGAGTCATAGGTTAGGATTTTAGTTTAATTTTTCCTTCAAGCCTATGATGCACATTTAATATAATAAGAGTCCGAGTATATTGGGGTCAAGATCATTTCGAGCTACCTACCAAGTTTCATCTTTAATGTCCATGGGATATTAAAAAGTATGGATGCATTTTATATTTGATCCTTGGATACATTTTGGGTGTTTAGTTTGTAAAATGTTTCATTAAGTCGATTTTTTGAAAAGGATTTGCTAAATAAAATAATTTTTTTAACATCATTCGAATGAGTTTCTTGTGTCATTTAAATGAGTTATGTGGTTTTAATTGAACGAGTTTAATGTTCATTGAAACTTATTTTAGGGTTTTGTTCGAACCAACCTCAAACGAGATTCGAGCGAAAAATTATTGTAATACAGTAGAATTTCATTGGAAGGTCGCACGATCCCCGTTCAAGTGAGTTTTGGTATCTCATTTGAACACCCTTATGGTTCGATCAAATGAGGTAGCCAATCTTATTCAAATGACTTTGGTTTTTGTTTGAATGAGATTCCTCGAGTTGCGTGTTTCTTTTTTCCACTTATTTTATATAATTATAAGGCACTGCAAAGAAGGTTTATTTTTTAAGGTTTCAAAAAATAGTTTTCAAAGATAAATCAAGAGCCTCCTAAACCTAAGTTTATACCCATAGTTTGAAATCCAAGTTTTTACGTCATATGTCTATTTGAGATCTCATGTAGTTAAGCACCAGAGTTTGTTTACTCTTCATTTTTATGAGAGTAAGTTTTGTGTGATGGATTCCTTGCTTATTATGGTCTGACACAATGGATTTCGTATTGTTTGGACACGACTAGAACTAGTCAAAGCAATGGTAAGATCAATGGATATCGAGATTTGGGAGGCGCTTACATTTTGATTACAATTGTAAGGTGTCCAACGACTGTGAAGGGGGTTGAAGGAGTAAAGAGATCATCAAGTCTTGAAGAAGTCGAGTCTGTTGACTAAGTCTAATTTGTATTTATATGATACATATATCATGGTGGATTTGCGTGGCTAGGTCGTCCGTGTTTTTTCTCGTTATAGATTGCTTCTGTACATCATGATTTTGTGGTTTATATTATTACTTTATATCATTTGTTCACATATCACCTAGATGCATGCTTAGGGCGAGATAAAATTGGTAATCAGTTTACCAAATATTTGGTTTAAAATTGGTGGATTGATAGATAATTTGTTTAATTATAATTAAAAAATTGAAATTTTATTATAATCCTAGCACTCGCATTTCTCAAACGGGTATCAGAGTGGGTTACACTACTTTTTCTTATTATATCCTTATTTTGGTGATGTTTTAGGGTTATTTTGAAGTTTCTCTTGATGGCTCCTCAAATTAATAGCACTCTAGATATTTTGAATTATGAGGATGATTTTGATATTAGAGAGGAGTTTAGTGAGATTTATAGCCACGTTGAAAGCTTAATTAAGTTATATTTAGAATTTGCAAAAAGGGTAAATTTCATGAAAAAGAAAATGTGTGCTTAAAAATTAAAATTGAATTTTTGAAAAATATTCAAAGTCAAAGGAATATTCTTTATGAAAAGATCAATGACATGAAAAGTGATTTTTAAATTTTAGAAGTGTCCAAGAAAGAGAGTGAGCTAGAGTTCGTATTTTAGAAAGTGAGTGAAATGACTCTAAAATTGTATAGGCTAGGGTGAAAAAATGTGTCGTAGAAGATAATTATAAATTAATTCAAGATTTGAAGTCACATGAGAAGAATCTTAAGGATAAGTTCGCTTGCATTGAGGGGGAGAGAGATAAACTTTTAAGAATAGTTGAAGATATGAAGAAGGATTCCCTAAATTTGAAGAGTCCAAATTTCTTCTTAAGTCGAGGATTTTGAAGTTAGAAGATGAATTAAAAGACTCAAGTCGTGTCAAATTTGATTTGGAATCTGGGTAAAAAAAGTTAGATAGGATTTTAGGCACCGTTCAAAAATAAAATGACAAAGTTAAAATTGGATTCGATGATCACAATGCTTCCCCCACCAAAGCGAAGACCATTTGTTTGAGTGTCAACTATTGACAAGGATGTTAGAAAAGTTCAACCCAATGGTAACATTCCTCGTGTTTACACATGCTTGCATTATCGTAGGAATGATCACCTAAGGCATTTTTATTATAATCTCAGAACAATTTGTAGGATGTCTAAGTCTAAGTGTCACCAAGGTTCCAAAACCCAAGTTCGTCATGTTACACATATGTGCGTCCAATTTGGAGGCGCTAAATGTTAGACTTGTTGATTCTCACATGCTTGCACATGATTCATCACATGCTATACCTTATGAGTTATTTTGTTCGCATGTTTTTCATACACTATTTTTTTCCCTTCATGTCATATGTTTTTACTAGTTGTATGATGCTTGTATCTTTTGTATTTTGATTTTTCATTTTTGGGTCTTTATGAGAAAAATACAAAAGACTTTGGTTGTCTTTTGAGTTATTTTTGAAAAATTGTAAACTCAAATGATTTTTATTTTGTTCGTGTAGTTGTTTTACTCATTTTGTGTGGCATATCATTGTGTTTGAATCCCATATGTCCAATGTTTTCCAAGTGGCTATGACATTCGAGTATGGTGTATATTGCTTTGGACTTTTTCTTATCATACTTGCATGCAGTTGTTCGAATATGCTTTGCTTATGGATTCATCTAAGTAAATGCCTCCGCACACATTTTCACGAGCTCTTTTGAGTTTTAAATTCTTATGTTGCATGAGCTAAGTGAAGTGTTCTACTACTAATCTTGTCAATACATATCTATTTATATGGGATTTGTACATGTAACAACCATTACATGAGTATGTTCATAGTTTAAAAAAATGATGAGTGAGAAATGGGAAAGGGATATGAAGGGAATAAATCCACTTTGCATAAAAAGGTAACCACTGGCAAGAGTCTTTGAAAAAAAATAGAACAAAAGAATAGAAAAAAAATTTGTTGAGGTCAAAGTTTAGTTGTGATCATAAAGAAATGATATCTTCAAAAGGAGAGAAAAAATAAAAATATTTAATTTTGAGGGTGTTATAAGTTAAAGATCAATGGGTTTTCACAATGAGTCTTAGTTAACCATTAATGCTTAATGCTATTGATTTGAGAATTATCAATATATTCTAGGCTAATGTGCATTGTGTATGTTTCTCGATTATGAGTTCACATTTATTTATCACTTGAGGCTAAATATAAGTTTGATAAATTAATACGATCAAATAGAACTCACTGAACTATTTAAAGTGTTTGGGACATATTTATTTTTGTTTTCTAGATGACACCCCTTCCCTCCATACCACATTGGTTTAGACACATTGATGTCATACGAGTGTGTAAAGATTATTTATTTTGTGTTTTTTGTGGTGCTCTATGCCTATATATTTGTGTGTTCTTACTATATGTGCTATATATATATATATATATATATATTACTTTAAATCCATGTTTGTCACATGCTTCAAATTTGTTCAAATAGGTATCATGTATGATTATTTTGATGTCATTTTTGTCCTATGTTTCACAATGATATCCTTTGTTTCATTATTTTGGATTATTTGTATTTGTGTTTCCATGCTTGTTTATCATTTTCGTTTTACTTCACATTGCATGATCTATTCATTTTCTTTATGTTCCTATGTGTCATATTAAGTGGGAGAATTTTGTTTCTTATTATGCACCTTTCCTTTGTCTATTCCCAAAAAAAGGGGGAGAAATTTTACCTTAGGGGGAGACGTCTTAACTTAGGTCGAGTTGGTTAACAAAGGGGAAGGGTTGTTTTTCTTACGAGGTTTATATATGTTATTATTGATGTCCAAAATTGGTAAAGAATTTATCTTAGATAGATTTTACCAATTTCTTAATCATAGATAATTAGTTGAGCAATGTAAATGAAAATAAGAAAGAACAATAAAGATTTTTAAAATGGTTTAACTTGGGGAAAGCCTATGTCCACTGTTATGGTATTATTATTCGAAGTAGTTACATTGAATTCTGGGTCATTTTACTTGTGTGTGCCAGAATTGTCCCTTGAGCTAAGGGAAATAAGGTATTTATAATGGTCCTAGAAAACAAGGGTCGGAATGCCTTTATATATTTCGGCATTTACAATAGTACATAATTAATGAGATTATTTATCTTCTAAGGCATGTGTGTAACGTCTCTTGATAATTCCCATGTGAATGGACTTTCTTCTTCCTGATGGTTCACCTTATGAAGCTAATCGGTCGGTATGCCGATCAAGTATACATGAAACGCTGAGATGTATCCTTATGAGGACAGGTGCCCCAATATCATAGGTCCACATGGCATGAATAATTTGACCCATAACAATAGCCCCCAACGCTCCATACTAGATGTTTTGTTGAAAGGATGGAGTATTTGTTCTATAAACTTACTCGATGCTCAAGTATGACGGTGATCGGCATCCAACCTCCTGTTATTGTAAATATTTCACCACTACATCAGGCGGTGGCATTTTTTTGAATAATTTATAAAATAGCAAACCGCCAAAGGGTACACTGTTCTTTTTGTGCCTTTAGGAACTGTTCGACCGTCAAGAGTTCAATCGTTGGTTCAGTCAATCATTACTTTTCAACCTTCAAGGTAATCTATAAAAGGACAAAACCTTCCCCCTCTTTTTCTCACTTTTAACCTTTGCACTTAAGCAATCTCTGTTTCTTTGAGCTTTTGTTTTCCTGTTCCTTCCTTACTATTTTGTAGTGAATTTTGTAATATATATTTCTTTTATATCCCTTTATTTTATTTCATTTAAACAATGGTGTATATTATGGATGAGGTTTCCTTAACAGACTTTAAGGAAAGACAAAAAATCCCCAATTGGGTATCCTTGTAATTGGTGGAAGGTCCTGTGGATTTATTGTCACTATATAAGAGCTATTGGATCCCAAATTTATTTATCAGGGAGCGTGGAATAACTTTCCCTCCAAATCACCTATTTTTTAAATGTTTTCAATATTTCAATGTGGCCCCTCCTAGAGTAGCCCCCAGCATTTGGAGGGTTGTAATGAGTTCCATCTTAAATTAACTTCATGGGACCCACATTAGGATTCCTAATGTGATGTATTATTATAAATGGGGAACAACAGGGGATAATACCTGTTATTTAAAGACTAGGTAGACCTATAGGGAGTTAGTAGTTAATATGCCTGTTTCAAACAAAGATTATAGGGATTACGTAGCAGTGGTGAAGAACTGGCAATATACCCCCCTTCTCGAGGGGGTAAAATGCACTGGTCCCAAATTCCCCCAGGAAGGGCATGACATAGGGCAGTTTAACACCTTCAATTTCATTTTTCTTCAATATCTACTAACTGTGTGATGACATGTCGAGTAAACCGTTTATGTCTTATTTTTGCAGAGGACAGTAAGAAGAAGTGTCCTAAAGAAGGTGAGGTGAACTTGGATAAATTGAAGTTTTTGTGTTCAATTCACCAAAGAAAATGGGAAGAACACCCCATAGGAACATCTGTCTAGTTGGAGTAAAAAAACTCCATTACATATTTTATGGCCCGGCCAATTGAAGTTATTACGAAAGCTCCAATCAATTTGGATGAGGAACCTATTTCCAAATCTTTTACTATTGAGACTTTCGGGACAGACAAGGAGCTAACACTTGGATGGACTTCATCTTATTTTGAGTACCTTGACATCCCTGCTATCCAAACCTCACCTATTACTGAGATGGGAAAAAGAAGAGTTCCAAGCCTGTTGGATGGTTTATCTCCTCCTCCATCCAAGAAGACTAATGACACTGACAAGATTACTCTAATTCTCAACATTGAGGAGGCTAAAACCACAGAGCCTCGGTTCAAGAGGTTAAAGATACGACCAGCTACCCAGTAGGAATTGGACGAAAAGAACTCTTTCAACCAAGATGCAGTTGAATCTGCCTCTGTGGGAGTAAACCCTGGGCTTGCTAGGGGATTGACAGTTATTAGATTTCTTCCAGCAGATAGGTCGGCTGCAACTCTTTTGTCAAAATCCCGTCTATTGGAGAGGGATAATAAAAAATTGGCTTTGGTAAGTTCTTAACCCTTTGTTTGCTCTCCAAAATTTTCTTTTAAGTATACATGTTGGGGACGTATAATTATATATTATAAGCTGATACCACTTTTTGGTGACGTAGTCTCCCAAAAAAATTAATTTTTAATTTCAAAAGGATGGTTCACAAAATATTCTGAATTTGAAAATATCTTTCAAATTTAAATTTTCGCTTCTTAAAATAAAACTTCAATTCAATTTCAAATTTATGCAAACCAAATTATATATGAATCTGTTAAATTAATACTTCCAACTTGAATTAAAGTAAACTAAATTAACCAAATTAATATTACACCATTTTCATAGTTAAGCCAATTTTATCTTGTTAAACTTAAGCATGCATCTAGGTGAGAATTTGCGAGATAAAAGTACACAACCACCACACGCCGATTTACGAGGAAACCCCATAATGGAAAAAATCTCGGACGGTCCAACCACAAATCCATTAAGTACTGATTTAATACAAGTGTACGATAATAGACTTACTCAATGAATCGATGCCCTCGCAAGACTTGACGCTCTTCGTTCCTTCCACCTATGCCTAGTGACAACGTACCTACTTCTTGGAGTCCATCGATGGGGAAAAACTACCGTTAAACATATGGAGTCCACCATACGTACACCAATGAACACGGAATCCTCAGCAAGAAACAATCTTCAATTATGTTGGGAATGATAAACCCGATGTCAAAATGTGATCTCAAAACATATTTTTATATCGAATCTTGGATCAAAATAATTGGGTGTAAACCTTGGTTTGTATTTGAAAAAAAGTGATCATAAATGATTACGAAACACCTAAGGACTTTTTGTAAGAGTTTCTTCACTTTAAAGATTAGAAAAATTCATTTTTACAACTACAATCCCGTATACCTTAAATGAGTGATAGGAGTAGTGGGGAGTTAAGGAAAGAAAATTGTTAAAAAGCTGAATTTTTTAGATTCGCGTCAATCTCATTTGAAGTCTCGTTTGAACCAGAATTCTAACGAGATTTTAGCACAATGTCATTTGAAGTGTTGTTTAAATGACGTCATTCAAACATGGTCATTCAAACAAGACTTCTAATGATATTTTAGCACAAGCAAAAAAGGTCTCGTTCGAAGTGTCGTTTGAAGGAGGGCTAAATCTCATTCTAACGAGATGGAAAAGTCATTCTAAAGACCTTACGAAAAATTAAAGCATTCTTTTAAAAATATGTAAAGTGATTTTAAAAAGGTTTAGAAAGAAACAAATACCTAATAAATAAATAAATATCCAAGGCTCAACATAAAATATGCATTCATACGTGAGAGATCCTTGGACTGTTTATGACGAAATCGAGGCACGAAATAATGCATAGGATGTGATTGCTTCGAATTGGCCGCTACGACTTCAAGAAAAATGTCATAGTTCTGAAAGGTAACAAATACAACTCATACCCTATGACTCAAATAGTTTTGTCGAAATTAAGCCAACCCATACAAATTGACTCAATTGGAAATTTATCCTTACAAATCTTCCCCTTTGACTATTCCGAGACAAAACCAAAAATGAAATCCAATGGGTCGTCAAGATCATATAAAAGACTCAATCCTAACCCAAAGGAAAAAATATTATCATTTCATGTGACGTACAAGATGAAGACTTATACAAAATTGCATTTTTGTTTCTTGATTTGGGAGGGCATTAATTATATTCTTTAGGGGTCAATTTGGTTTTGATTTGTGTTTTGTAATAGAATAGCCGAAGGGAAAGATTTATAAGAGCAAGTTTTATAAATTCTCAATGTATTTTTTTATTTGGATTACCCCATTACACATACACTGCACCATCATGATTGATACAACATATTCGAAGACACATTTAAAGAATTATGGAAGATTGAGGAATTTTTCCTCTCAACGATATTTACAAGAGTTATAGTAGTTTGTTAAAGATTTTAATTTTCCAAGGGTTTACATCTTTTAAGAGTATCCATTTAAAAAGGTAAAAATTTGAAAATTTTAATGACTCGTTAGATAGAGTTTTGCTTGCTATTCGAACGAGTTATGCTGTGTCGTTAGAACAAAATTTTAAAGGTTCGAATAAAATTTGGGACAAATGTCATTCGAAAGATCATTGGAAGTCGTTCAAATGAGATAGGGTATGTCGTTAGAACGATGGTTCCCACTATGGAACGAGATAATTTTACTTCAAGCACTAAAATGTCATTTGAACTATCGTTTGAAGCCTGATCAAACAAAAAGGGGTATGTCGTTCAAACGAGGTACCTGATCATTCTAATGAGCATGCGAGATTTTCTTTTTTAATTAAATCTTATCCAAATCTCTAATGTTCAGGCTTTTACAACCAACTTCCTTATAAATAGAAATGCAGGATTAGAGTCTTAAATAACTCTTTTTAACACTTTTCCAAGGCCTTTTAGAGTTCCATTTGTGATAAAACTCTATCAAGTCTATTCCAGACCCCTTGATAGTTTACAAATCAATTTATCACATCAAGAAGAACACGAACCTTGTTCAAAGACCTTGTGGAGTTCATCTCTACTGCTGATTTATGGAGCAAAGCTCTACTGCTTAAGAAGAAGGTTGATCGGTGGATACCGAGGGAAGACATATTCTTGTATACGGTGCTGGACTATGCTGTTGTTGTTGAAGACTTGAAGAATTTCATTTTATACTTAGAGAGATAAGTAGTCTATAAGTCTTATTATATCTATCAAATCTTGTATAGTGCTCAAATAGAGGTTTTGTCTGAAAGGGATTTTTCCTACTCTTTCCCATGCTTGCGTGCTTTGTTTGCTATATTTAATTTGGACTACATCACTTCATGAAAATTAGATCAATTAAAGATAAAATTAAATTTCTCTGTGGTTGGCCTAAGCTGCGAATCATTCCATAGAAATCCGGCATTCTCAGGATCCTGTTGCAATCTGATTGGGAGAAAATTCTTTGGTGGTGATGAAGGGACGCCTTTTTTAAATCTCTAAAATCTTTCTATAACTTTTCATAACACTTGGATCTTCTAGTATATGATCCACCCAAAGTTGGGTAGTCATGTGGGCAACTTTAAAGAATAAAACTCTTGCTTTTAAGTGATATATTATCGTCTCTCTCTAGGATCCTTCATGAAAACATGAATAATATTTTCTATCACCCTTCTCAAACCCTAATAATTAATTATAAGTTTAAATACCCAACCTAAATCAATATATACTTGTTTAAGTGGTGGGATTGGCCAAACTGGGTTTCTTGAGATTTCGGGCCTAGCCTTTTGGGTATGTGAACTATTCTAAAGACTTAAGAAAAATAATTAAATTGGATTCCAAATAAATACACAAAAAACCATAACTATAAATCCCATAATTAATTATATTTCTTTACTTAATCATAATTAATTTCACTAAATAATTATGACTGCACTCTAATTTAAATATCTCGGAAATCTCCCGAATATAATGAGGTTTTACCCACAAAGTCTATTATGGTGCATATTGTGATTTCCCACGTCAAGCTTCTGAACTCACTTGGTCAAATCAATTTATTGTTAATTTACTTGAACAAACGTCTAATCAATTTACTTGATTTCTGACGTAACGTATTTTGTTAGTCCACCGGATTATAAAATAATCCACTAATTAGGTTTAACTACTAGAAATAAATATTATAAGCCTTTAAAGGAGTATCTCAATCCTAGGTATCCCTAGAAGCGGATTCTTTCTAATTATAATCTCGGACCTACTCACATAACTGCACCCAATATGCAGAGATCATTTGATCTAATCTAAGATCGAATCTCACCCATAGCAAATGAAATAACAATCATACAAGCATTTCATCCCCCACAGTTCTCGAGATCAATAATCTATGGACATTTTGCAAATGGTGGAGTCAAGACCACCCTTAGACTCAAATCTCATGGGTGGTTCCGTTCAATACATTCCTGGGGTGTACTGATCACAATTCTCTATCGAACTAGTGAAAAATTTCTTGAACCATCAAACAAGTTCTCACAGTTTGAGATAAACTACTAAGATTGCATTTTAACCATTTAGATAGGATGTCAACTCTATATATAGGTTGTAAACGGTTCAATAGTTTAGGAGCTAGAATTTTGATCTCCTTGTGATCAAACTGAAGCCCATTCATCGAAATTCCTGTTGAGCTCTATTGACCGAAATTAATATGAAGCAATATATTTAAATAAATATAAAACATTCTTTCAAGCCTAATTTCATTTCAAAATGAATAATACAAAACTTTATTAATTAAAAAAAATTCTTTACATTGTTATAAGAATAAAACCCCAACATCTACTACTACCGCCTCACTATGATCGCTCATGAATAAAAGCATTTCTCCCTCACTGAGGTCTAGTTACCTAAAATCCCTCTAAAGAATTGCAAAGATGATTAGTTTCTCCCAAACCTACACATCATGTACTGGTATATTTCACCAAAAAACATGTATCAAAGACTAAGGATAAATTATCCTTATCAATAATCCTTGCTAATAAAATCGAGCACTAATTCTTCCCATGTCGTGTCCATTTCCAGATATAACAATTGTCGTTTGACCTCTTACCCATTAACCGAAGCTTAAAAATAGTTCTAATAATCACTGGTTGTGCCTGAGACTTTTCATTCTTATTCTTCTTAACTTATGGGACTGAAGAAGATGGGAATTTATTAGCAACATGAAATACTTGATGGTATTCTTCACACCTTAGAGTTATTTGCGTAGTTACTCAAGAGAGTAATCAACTTTGTTCATTGAATACTTTAGGCAAAACTGTTTAACGGACTCTAACAATTACTGGAGCATAAAATCAATATGGTCTCCCCATCGATTTTACATCCAAGAACTTCCAGTTCTCCCAAGATGGACATTATCTTAAGAACATGGTCGTGATTACGGGAGTAACTTCTAGCATATTAGGGTTAACTAACCTTGCCATAGCATCTAGCCTTGCAGTACGATTTTGATCCTTAAATATGTCCTTACGGTTCAAAATCATTTCGTAAGAACTTAACATGCAATGATACTAGTGTTTAAGCACATTGGTCACACAGGCCAATATGTAGAAACAAACCATCTAAATAACCATTTACCACCTTTTATAAGCTTAGACATCCTTATCGAATGTGCCTTAATCATCCTTGACATGTCAGGTCAGATAAAAGACATTTATTATTCTCAACAGTTAGGATAATGTTTAAATTTCTTTTCGAGTCCATATAATTCATTCTAGTTAACATGTTTTCCTTTAATATAGACGCAAGTGGGTTGAATGTTGAACCCATTTTGAGAGATGAGAATCATAATTTTGAAAACGAAAATAATTTCAAAATAAACAAGTAAGAAATAACTTTGATTAAATTTTAATTTGGCATCCCTCTACCTCAAAAAAATAAAATAAAATCCCGTCGACCATCGTAATTCCCCTCTGAAGTGAGATTTTTCATTGGGATCTTAAATCACTTCAGCTTGAACTAGACACATTTAATCTTTTAATTAAATTTTACAAAAAATCCATTAACCAATGTCCTACATAATTGAATAACCGATGTCTTTTGGTCCCATAATTAATAGCAATGACTCTGCTGGAGAGGATATCATTATTATATTTAAGTATATACCATTATTTTATTCTTCGAATAAGAATCCACTTGTTAGGAACTTTCCCGTTGAGGGGATCGAACTCACTCATATCTAAATTCTAGGAATTATCAAGTTTTACGAACACCAGATCCCACGTTTTAATCCCATTCATTGGAGGGACAAACAAGCTGACATGAGGAATTAACCACACCACATCTTAAAACACCAAAGGAGACCACAAAGTTTATGTTGAAACCCCTCTCCCACTTAATATTTTAAAACATGAGGGTTTTTGAAAAAAATAATTTATTTTATTCTAAAAGCCGAGATCAAATCCTTAATTGCTTCTAATTTACGTCTATAAATTAAATTTATCGATCTCATTATTTTTATTTACCAAAATAAAACCATTTTCACATTAAAATAAAAAATCGGAGATCTCAATTTAATTTATACCTTTAAATTAATTACGTAATTAAATTTAATTAAAAAATGAATACACAAAATAGATTTTCCAAGAAAAAATGTGATCTAGGACGGTATAAAAGAAAATATACAATGTTGTCCATAAAAATGTGTGTCCCCAATTAACCAATTATTTAACACATCAAATTATGCAAAAAAAAGTAATTATAAGATATCTAAATATAAATAATTATAAATGATGAAACGATAGGACCCCAATTTTAAATCTTTCTCTTTAAAAATCAACTTATTTCCTTTAAATGCAGAATGGAGATGGCTCAAACACATAAACAACTTAATAATTTTAATTTCTTTCAAATTAAAATTAAACAAAACTTAAACTTAAACTGAAATTAAATTAAATTAAACAACAAATAAATTATTCAACAATTTAACCCAAGTCCTAGAAATTTGCCTAACAAATACTTAATTCATTTTTGCAAATTAGGCCAAACCAAATTTTATCAAATTAAAGTAATGACTTGAATTAAATTAATATTTTCCCAAAATTTGCACCAAATTAAATATACCAATTTTATCTTTTTACCTAAGCATGCATCTATTGTGATTTGCAAAAGATAAAATAAGTAAACAACCACTACGCCGTGATGTACGCGAAAAAACCCACAACAGAAAAAAACCTCTGACGGACCTAGTGTAATACCCCGTATTTTTATGCTATATTAATTTGGGAATTTATTGAATTTAATGTGAGTTAATTATTTAATAAAAATTCGGAAATTAATTATGTTCTAATTATTAACGTGATGAGAGTTAGTAATTATGGAAAATTTGTTGAATATTACTAATGAGAAAAGTAATATATGATATTGATATTATTGAATGTCACGAGAAAATAAAATGATAATTTTGAAAATTTGAGTCGGGACGCGCCCATGTCGCGTCGGGACTAAATATTGATAAATAAAAGTGAATATTTTATAAGTCGTTCGTATGGTCATTTTGAGTGCGCCAATGCGTCCGGAAGGGTCGAGATAGTCAAAAAAGTGTACCCGAGGATTTAGTTTGGGTCTCGGGGCGTTTTTAGGCCTAAGTGGTACCCCGGGAGGGCATTTTGGACATTTCACATTTATGGGTAATTAAACCCACGAAAATTCAAAGGGTTATATCAGATATCTGGATTGTCATCTAGGGTTAGAAACTCTAAACACAAGTGACGGCCATAGGAGAGAAAGGAGAGAGCTCTCAAGGCAAATTCAAGGCCCGAAATCCAACCGTTTGCATCGTAACCACCACCAATGCATAGATCGCGCAACGGGCTACGCAACCACACCAAAAACATCTGCAAATCAGAACATTGAAAATCCCAGGCAAGTGTTTATCTTGCTTATTTCATTGGTGCAATTTTCATATTAGTTTAGGAATGATTAGGGATGAAATATATGGAAGAAAACCCAAATTGTGATAGGAATTTGCATGTAGTAAAGACTTAAACCTTATTCTGGAAGTCTTTTGTGATGTAGAAGAATAATCCACGAAATTTTGGTGTAAATAAGAAAGAAATTATGGGATAAAACAGATTAGAATCATGATTTAGAGATTTTTAGGGTTCTTGAGTTTTAAATGAATTTCGGTATGATTAATCCATGTTTAGTGACGTAAATTAACATGCTTTACGTAGAATGTGTATCCTATCATGTTAGGATGTTAGTGGTAGAATTTTTGAGACGTTTGGGATCGGAAAATATGGATTTGGATGAAGTTAGATAGTAGAACCCGTAACTGCAATTCTGCAGAAATCAAATTACCTGCTTGATCGATCGATCGAGCCAAAGCATCGATCGATCGAAGGTTCGATCGATCGAGCCCCAGACCTCAATCGATTGACCCCTCCTGGCAAAACTCCTATTTCCCTTTTTAGTGAGTTAAATTCAATTTATTGTGAGATAACTCTTGGGCATCCTTAATAAAATGTTTTGGGAGATAGGGAAGACCAGTAGGACATGTGAATAAATTTTGGGACCCTTAATGTCGGGCAAAGATTGTATTTTGGGATAATTACATAAGGGTCGGTGAATTTATGATTTAAAGAGAGAGACACGTAAGAGAGTTACTTTGGGACAGATGTGTATACCTACTGAATTTTATAATTGGGAGGATAGAATCCATGAAGCGTTATGTAGTAAGTGGAAAAGTTCCTCAAATTAAAGTAAGATGTGAATGGTTATACGTGATAACTATATAATGAGAAATAAATGCAAATGACGTAATTATGGGAATTGAGAATTTACCCATTATTGATATGGTAATTTTAGTATAGTTATATGATTGTGTATGCATATACTATCTATGTGTGAAAATCATGCCCACGCTACTTGCTATCCCTGAGGTTTCCGCGCTGGGACAATCTTATCTCGATGGGACCTTTATGGGGGATATTGACTTGTACCCTAGAAGATAGATATCCTTGGTACAGGCTATCAGAATGATAGTTCAGACGGTCCTAAGAGATGCGGGTATGTGCTTTCCTCTTAGAGTCTTGGAATCTATGCTTAGCCTCATATTGTTTGTGTATAGGTATCCTTGGTACAGGCTATCGCAGTGATAGTTCAGACGGTCCGAAGAGACTTGGAATCTATACTTCGCCTCAATATTGTTTGAGTATGTGTTAATACAGTTTGAGAGTGATTCTGAATCTGTATTCCCTTAGAACGAGTGATACGGGGATGGGATAGTAGAGTATGCCCACACCATAGTTTTATTTGGGCTGCTGTTATGATATATATATATATATTTTATGAGTAGTTAATATATATATGAAATTCTGAAATCTAGAACTGCCTATTGTGATGTGATATGTAGGACATTGTTGATGACTCAATTATATATACTTGTTTTGCGAAAGTATAATATGACACTGGAAAAACTTTATTGATTAATAAAGTTAAAATGAGAACTTTGGTTACAAATTGAAATATTCTTTTCAAACAATTAAATCGTTAAATTTTGAATCTTACGAGTAATCTAAGATAAGTTAAATCAGTGGTAAGATTAGTGCGATAAATGATAAGACAAACCGTTGGGAAGGTTAGTGCGATAGGTGTGCACATTAGAAGCGAGGTGAGAATTTCTCAAGAGAGTGTCGCACTAATATGTTGTTGCATTGGCCTGTATCAATTTAAATACTTGCTAAACGTATTTTAAATCAAACACACTATCGGGCTCTGACCCGTTTCTTTTTCTCTCTCTCTCTTGTATATATATGTATGTATTACAGGTGCCCAGCCACAGGGGCGTCTTGCTTAGGATCCCTTGAAAGGAACGTGCTGCAGCTTAGGTGGGAGTTGCAGGCCACTTGCATAGACAACTTCGTTCACTTGATTCCACATCTATCGTACTCATTTATTGGGCATGTGTCGCCCTTTCCACTTTTTATTTGTTTTATTGGGACGATTGTATTTCAATTATTTCTAGTACCGTTACTATGGGATTTATTTCAGTATGGATGTTTTACCTTAAGTCTTAAATGTTGGGACTTTGAATGTTTAAATTTAATGGATTATGTTACAGGATAATTGTTGTATGATTCTTATTTATTGAAAATGTTGTTACTAATTAAATAAATAGGTTTTTCTTTAAAAATACATTTTGGTTATAAAGGTTAAAAATGGTTTTGACACTTAGCTTAATTAATTAGGGTGTTAATTTGGAAAAGTTTATTTTTACGACAGTGATGCTAAGAATGAACCAACTGCTCACCTTGATTTTAATTTAATAAAGGAGTGATCGCCCGGTATTTAATTAGGCGGGGTGTCACAGGTGGTATCAGAGCATCAGGTTCTAGTGTCCATAGGATCTGTACGGCTTATTTCGCTTTCAGCTTAACGTTATTGCTATAGAGCCCTATTATAGGATGGTTGTATTCTTGCTTTCAAGTTTAAGTCTTCAGCTATTTGAGATTTATTTATGACTGTAGACTAATAAACTTCTTCACGTTTCAGATGCCTTCGAGAAGTGCTCCGAAGGATAGGCGTGCCCAGGCCGAGCAGCCAGCAGCTCCAGCACAAGGCACTATGAATACAAACGAAGTAGCCGCCATTGTTGCTCAGGCGGTGAATGCCGCACTAGCGGTGACTCAGCAGGCTCCACCCCAGGTTCAGGCAGTGGCGCCAGTACCAGCACAGCTTCCATCTGCATGGGAGAGGGTTCGGGATGCTTTTCAGAAAGCGCATCCCCCTGAGTTCTCTGGTAGCTCCGATATTGTCACAGTTAGCCAATGGAAGAAAGACATCGAGCGACATCTCTGTATGTATGAGTGCACCGACGTGCAGAAGCAGTTATTGGCTTCCTTTAAGCTGGTGGGGGCCGTTTTGCAGTGGTGGGAGTCCACTACCACTTTGGAGGAGAGGGACACGATCCCTATTCAGTCATTTTGGGAGCGGTTTGACCGCAAGTATTTTCCACCCGCCGTGCAGACTGAAATGAGGTGGAGATTACTGAACCTGAAGCAGGAGAGTCTTACCGTAGCGGAGTATGAGGAGGAGTTCACGAGACTTCTCACCATTGTGCCAGATGAGGCACCTACTGAGAGAAAGAAGATTATGCTATTTATCAACGGGTTAGCTTGGAGGATCCGTCAGCACCTTATTGGGAATTTATCCCTGAGTACTTTCACTGATGTACTCAATGCCGCACTGCTAAATTGCCAGGATCACCGGTTCCATCTTCAGGGAAGCAAGAGAGCAGGAGAGTCCAGCCAGCAGGGCAGGACCGGGGGTAATAGTGCTAGTGGGGCACCATCTCATGGACAGACTCGTCAGCACGAGCAGAGTTCCCATCAGGGGGACCCTGCTAAGCGATTCCGTTCAGGTGATTCTAGGCAGGGATATGGGGGCTATAGGCAGGGCCAGCAGGGCCAACACCGACAGCAGGGACAGCAGGGCCAGCAGCGTGTTAATCAGGGCCAACAGGGCTAGTGGCGAGGAGGTAATGGCCAGCAAGGCCGTGGTCAGCAGGGACAGAGGGGAGGCAACTTCAAGGGCCGATGTTTTGGGTGTGGTAGACACGGCCATAGGCGCCAGGATTGTTCGGAGGGAGATAGGGCCCCACAGCAGCAGGGTACCCGTAATGAGCCACAAAGATCACTTTTTCCGGCTGCACTCCCAGCTCCAGCCTAGGTGCCAGCCCTACCAGCCGTTCCAGCAGCTCCAGTGCAGCAGGGGCAGTTACAGTACGAACGTGTCTAGAACGTCCACCAGGCACCAGCCCCACAGGCACCACCCGCGATTGAGAATTTATTTTAGATTTATTTAGTATTTTCTAGGTTTTATTTTCTATTTTATTTTTATTAGTATAATTTTATTTTATTTTGATTTTTATTAGCTTTTAGTTTAGTCTTATTTTATTAGGATTAGTTTCAGTAGTTTATTTTTAGTTTATTAGATTTTATATTTTTTTAGGACTTTAGTTTTCATTTAGATTTTAAGTTTTTATTTCTTTTATTTTAGTTTAGTTTTTATATATGCTTAGGATTTTATTTCTTAGGTTTTAATATTTTTATTTTTTTTCCTTAGTTAGATTTAATTTTTATTATTTTTTTTAATTTTATTTTAGTTGAGTCTTTATTATTTTAGTTAGGTGTCCAAATTAAACACACACACACACATAAACACCCTCACACCTAACTAACCTACACACAAAGACCCTCTCACCCACACTCACATTTCCATACACTCACACACACCCTATACCTCCCCACTTCAACTTCTCCAACAACCTTTCTCTCTCCTCTAAACCCAAAACTTCCCACCAAACACTCTCTCTCCTAAAAACCTCCATTACCACACCAAGCTCCATCCACCATCAATGGTGGGTCTTCCACCTCAAAAATTTCCAACCCATGACACCTGCTCGCCCACCAGACCAAACCCAGCTCGGCGGCACCTGCTCCGGCCACACCTCTGACATCCTCCAACCCACCAATCCGATCCACACTCGGTGGCTCCCTGTCCCGCCAGCATTGTTCGCGAACCCGGAGCCATCACACCCCAAATCGCTGGCGGCCAGCCATCTGCAACTTTCCCGGCGGTGAAGCCACCCAGCCAACTCCAGGCGCCAAATAACCCAGCACCATCGACCTCCTCACTCCGACCCTCTCTTTCACCTCCGGTAGTCGCAACTCCAACCGCGAGATAGCCGTCTGATCCTAACACGACGGCTGCATGACCACCCATTTCCACCTTTGACCCATTCTCAACTTCTTCCATTTACCTCAAGCCAACCCCACATCACCCATTAACCTTTTTCAAGCCAAAATCGTTTTCTTCTACCCGCCAACAACCAAATGCCAACAAAACCCACATGTGCAACTTAAACCCTCTTAAACCATTTTACCATTATACCCCCAACTACCTACTTATCCCCTTTTTTCCAAAATACCCATAACTAAATCGGATTTTATTTCCAAATCCCTCACCCACATGACCTCACACTCCTCTCACCATTTCCATGCACACTCATGTCCATTACCAAAAATACCCCCATGCTCCATGTGCCTACTATAAATGAAGATGAAGACCTCATATGAAGGACAACTTTTAGATAGGAATTTCTAGAGAGAGAATTGTAGAGAAAAACACCATTTGTAAATAGTTTTATTTTATTCTTTTTATTTTTTTAGATATTTGTGAGATTAAATATTGTAAGAGAGTTAATTGAGTGGATATTTAATTTCAAATCACTTGGACGCTCAATTAGAGGGATTGTATGCTTCAAATTGTAAGAGTAGAGTTCAACTTTCTCAAAGAGATTTGGTTTGCTTGTTCTATTCCCATCTATTTTATTTTAGTAGCCTTGATTATTAATTTGTCAAATTTCATATCATGTTAAGTTAAATCCCCTTTCAAGGGGGGGGGGGGGGGGGAACCCTTATTTGATGTTATTTTAGTTTAATTAGTTTGATTACTCTAAATTTCCCTTTGAATGTTATTTTTGATCCCTCACCCTTAGATTTACGCCTCGAGAGAGGGTAAATGATTTTCAAGAGAAAATCGAAATTCTAGTTATAATACCCATTTTAGATTCGGACTAGAGATATGAGTTTCTTAAGTGGGGTATTATAACTTGAATTTTAACTCTAAATTTATTTTCTAAGATTTACATAAATTTTAATCGATCGATCCTCGCGGGTGATTAATTAAAAGGAGTGTAGATCTATTTTCTAGAGTTGTGGGATGTTAAACATAATTTTCTAAAAGATTACTATTAAAATTACACTTGCAACGAGAGTTGATTTGTAATATTGATATTAATTTGGGAGAATTCAATTAATTAATTAGAAATGCTAAAATTTGTGTTGTAATCCCATTCCTTGATTGTTCTCACAATTATTTACCTCACTTTATCCCTTATTTTAGTTTAGACTTTAATTTTCATATTAGTAACTTTGTAGTTAGCTGTTATCATATCACATTTAGTTTAGTTTAGTTTAAATCATCACCTCACCCAATTGTTTTAATATTTGAGAAAGCTAAAAAAAAGTAGAAAAGTGAAAAAGAACAAAAAATAAAATAAAAAGTGAACTATGTTTGAGTTTGTCTCTAGTTTACCCCATTGGAAGTGGATTGATACCCTTACTTACCTCTACACTTTAGTTTGTTTTATTTTGTTGGTATTTGAGATTTTGACTAACTTGGCTTTCAACAACGACATAACAAAAATCAAAGTTATCAAGTGGCGTCGTTGCCGGGGAGATGAATTTTTTTTATCAAATGGAGCCGTTGCCATTCTTGGGAGCGTGAACCACCCGGAGCGGATTTCAATTTGTAGTTCATTTATTTTTTGCACTTTATTATTTTTTGTACCATTTTTATATTTTTAGAAGGCTTCTATTAGGAGTTTATTATCTTTGCTTGTATTGTGGTGCATAGGACACCATTTTTTTCCATTTAAATTGTAATAATCGAGGACAAGCATGATAGGAAAACCGGACAAGGTAGAGAGAGGGCGTCCATAGGCGAGGATTTAGAAGCCTCTCTATCTTGGGTCGGTAGGACTCCCGGGGACGACTGAGATAGGCGTGATCTCCCCCCGGTCGACTCAAATTTTTCAGCACCCTAGTGGGAGGTACATTTCTTAAACCCTCGCGCCTCTCCTATTAGTGAGTCAATTCATTTGTGTGCTCTTGTATGCTCTTATTTGATTTTATTCTCGCATTTATTTTCGAATGGTGTGATGAATTAATTGACTAAGACCAACACCCGATCACTCACGAGAAGGGATTTCATCACCCGACTCACTCGCTTACCAATTGTGTGCTACCTTAGCCATCACTAAATTTAAAATCAATTCACTAGGCAGTCCACTAGGAGAAAATTTTGCAAAGGCGATCACTCATATTATTCCGTGATTTTTTATCGCCCGCAGACTTAATTAAAATTTGACTATCCCTTTCACTAAATTTAAAGATAAAAATTGGCTATGTGCTAGTTAGGAAATTTTCTTGACTTGTGTGTGTGTCCAATTCCATTTTTCGGTGGTCGATTTTAGTTAGTTCGTCAAAATCAAGAGTCAATATTTTTCTCCCTACCTTTTCTTCCAAAAAATCCAAAAATATTTTCTTTCTTTAATTTTAGAAAAAATCCAAAAATATTTTCTTCCATTATTTTTAGAAAATCCCAAAAAAAAATTCTTTCCTTTTGAAAAAAAAAATGTATTTCAATCCACATAGCCGAAGAACGTCCTTTACGAGACTAATTTGGTCATTTTCCATTGACAAGTAACACGTGTGAGAGTGATCCCGAGCCGTCTCTTTATAATATTTTTAGTGTTTTCACCTCTCTCACGAGTGCCCTTGATACTCTTGACCCGTCCATGCACGCACCTCATTTTCCATCACCATTGGTGTCAAGTGTCGACGTGTCTCATCGTTTGTCGTGCACTCACTGTTATTATGCCGATCACATGTCCCATGAGTGTTCGTACTTGTCATATCCATCTGAACCCACCATGGAGCATGTGTATCCATTTGAGACTGTTGCAGAACCCACCTTGACCTACTATCCCGATGTATCTCATCCCAAGTTGTGTGAGTGCCCTAGCTATTCGTGGAGGCCTGATCACCCTTCCACGCAATACGAATCCCAACCCGATGTTGTGGATCCTCACACGTTCCCACAGTCATCATGGCAACCTTGTGCACCCATTCACAATCAGTTCCCTCATTACGCACCCCATGAGTATCAACCAATTGTCCATCACGAAAGTGATCCTTTCGTGTATGATGAACTTGGCCCCACTCCACCCACTTCATTTGAGTATTCTCCTTATCATCATGATCATAGCGGGTTGTGCCCACCTCGACCACCACCACCACCATGTAACACCCCACCTAATTAAATACCGGGTGGCCAGTCCCATACCCAATTAAAACAGAATATACAGTTGGCTCATTCTTAGCATCACTGTCGAAAACATTTACAACTCACCCAATACCCAATTAAGCTCGTGTTAAAAACTTTCCAAATTTTAATTTAACAAAATCCATTTCCAGTTTAAGAATAACACAACACATTTTATTCTACCACACTGATAACCAAATTAATAACACAAAAGAATTTAAATGCAATTGTAATAAACATTGCCAAATAATATAAATCCATTACAATAATCCCAACAATATCAAATGTATTAAAAAGACACGAATACAATAGTATTTGACCCCGATAGAAAAAGATAGTTGAATCCTTTGGGCGACATTCCCTAACTAAGAATACTGTGAATCAAAAATAAGATAGGCGTCTAAGCAAAACTCCATAAATCCATAGCCTGTCATAATCCGCTAAGGTTGGCGTCCCTGCTGCTGGACACCTGATATAGAAGATACAATAGAAGAGAAAATATGCAAGAAAACGGGTCAGAGCCCGATTGTGTAAATAATTTTTTAAAACAACAAGTATTTAACAAGTGCAATAAAGCATTTATTATGTACATGTTAGTATCCAACTCTCACTTGCCATTATCACCTCTCAACTAGAGTGAACACTTAACGTTTCCTATTAACTTCATAGTTAATGGTTTCTCTTTTCTAGTCTCCATATTAAAATTTCATTCCCATATCATAATCCCCGTATGTCCCATACCATATGTCACATTATTATTCATTTACATATCTCATCGTTTCTCATTAACATGAATCATTTCTCATTAACATGAATTAAGATTTTCACTAAACATTCATTAACTTAATTCCATTATCTTTCTTTATTTACCGTTATCTACAATTATCACACAGTAAATGATTTAACCACAATATATCCATTCAATCATTTAATCCATTATATATATATATATATATATATATTCATATATAATATGGCACCCCGAGTCATAGCTGCGGTGCAATGCATTACTCTGCTATCATGTCCCAATATCGTTGGTCGCCGAATAGGAGACAAAAGGTTCGGTGAGGATACCTCGAACCATAAATAACAACACAATCATTGGAGGCGAACATAGTTCTCATATCCACGGGTCACGCACATACCTACGTTGTGATAACCTTAATATGATTACGATAAATCGTGTTTAAATCATGATTATCGTATGGGATGATGATAATGTGTTATTAGAATATATAATGTTAAGTTATTGTGTTTAGTCTAATCCTACCATCATAACTTATGAAATATTGAATTAGTCACAAACACAAATTTGTGAAGTCTTCGGTAGGAATGTTCGGGTTGGAGGCTAGTTTTGACCCTTATAATGTGACAATTGACTTAAGGTCAAAGCTATATAATTGTATACGTGTGAGTAATGGTTGTAACACAGCAAACGGTGTGTTGAACGGAGGTCCGAGCGAGAAGTTATGCTGGAATTACGAAGCAGGGGGGAATTTGTCCATTCGTTAAATGATATTTCGTCTTATTAGGCTAACAAATGGTGGATTTTGATTGGTGGAGGAAGGAGGTGGGGTTTTGCCAACTTTTAAGGCTTGAAATAATCTATTCCTTCAGAATATTTCAGCCATTAAAGATTTTGGCTTGAGAGGAAGAGAGAATTGGAAGGTTAAGAAGAGAAAGGTGAGGAAATATGGGAGAAAAATCCGTGGGAAATTACGGAAGTGTCCATAAGGTAATTCCATAGGTAAATCTTGTTAATTTTCTTGTGTGACTGGTTGAAAAAGTATAAATAATAGATTTTTTATGTAACTTTCATGGATTGGTTTATATGTATGAATAGATGCGAGTTTAAGCAGAGTGGAACGTGTAAATCATGTATATTGTTTCGATTGGAAATATTGTGTGTTAAAACTCCTATAACTTTTTTTATATTGATTGTAATTGAATAATTCCAGTTGGATATGAAAATAGACTCATATATGTATAACATATCCGAAAATTATGTGAAAATACCAAGAAATGAATCTTTGGTGATACTTTGAAGTTCATCTATCAAATCTGCCCCAAGAGTGAAAGTATGCCCGCCATGTGTTCGATGTTTTGCTTGACATAGTAAATGAACTTTAAAAATTATGAAACTTTAATTTTTTATTGTTCCATATGTATATGGATGTTGGGTGAAATATCAAAGAAAGTTATGATGCAGAAAAATTATGAAAATTCTTTGAAGTTGACTAAACAATAAAAGAGTCTATAGGGTAGATTTGATTTGTAATAAAGAAATGGACACATCTTGCTCTAGAAAACTTGAAATGATGTGTTGTCTTCTATGTTGGGAACCTTATATGATAATAATTGGATTATAAATAAGAAATTAAGGAATTTTGGGGCTATGGATTGGATATGTTAAATATTTTAACATAAAATTGGATGAGACTTCATTTGTGATAAATGATTAGAATGGGATGATATGATGCTTATGAATTCAATTAAGGTTAAGTTATTATTTGGACTGTTAATATATTATGATGATACTAATATTTTAAGACTTTACATGTGAAAGGGGAGAAGAACCGGTTGAATAAGTGCCAGACAAAGGCAAGGGGAAAAACACATGAAGTGGCCAAGGTGAGTGTACTCACTAGTAAGATGTATTTATACATGTTTATGAATTGGATATGATGTGTGTGGTTACTGACCTGAATATGGATATGGTTATTAAGTTGAATATATATATGATATGTGTCACTTATTGAGTTGACTATAGATATGATATGTGATACTTACTGAGTTGGATATGGATATGATATGTGTAGTCACTGAGTTGAATATGGATATGATGTGTGTGGTACCTGACTTGAATATAGATATGGTTATTGAGTTGAATATATATATATATATATATATATGATATGTGGCACTTATTGAGTTGACTATAGATATGATATGTGATACTTACTGAGTTGGATATGGATATGATATGTGTAGTCACTGAGTTGAATATGGATATGATGTGTGTGGTACCTGACTTGAATATAGATATGGTTATTAAGTTGAATATATATATATATATGATATGTGGCACTTATTGAGTTGACTATAGATATGATATGTGATACTTACTGAGTTGGATATGGATATGATATGTGTAGTCACTGAGTTGGATATGGATATGATATGTGTAGTCACTGAGTTGAATATGTATATGATGTGTGTGGTACCTGACTTGAATATGGATATGGTTATTGAGTTGAATATATATATATATATATATATATATATATATATATATATGATATGTGGAACTTATTGAGTTGACTATAGATATGATATGTAATACTTACTGAGTTGGATATGGATATGATATGTGTAGTTACTGAATTGGATATGGATATGGCTACTGAGTTGATTATAGATTTGATATGTTGTACCTACTGGGTTGAATATGGATTTTATATGAGTGGTTATTGAGTTGAATATAGATATAATATGTGTAGTTCCCGAGTTGAATATAAATATGATATGTGTGGTTACTGAATTGGATATGGATATGGTTACCGAGTTGATTATAGATATGATATGTTGTATTTACTGAGTTGAGCATAGATATGATATGTGGTAATTCCTGAGTTGAATATGGATATGATATGTGTAGTTACTGAGTTGAATAGGGATATGGTTACCGTGTTGATTATAGATAGGATATGTGTTCCTTACTGAGTTGAATATGGATATGATATGTGTAGTCATCGAGTTGAATATGGAAATGAAATGTGTGGTTACTGAGTTGATTATAGATATGATATGATATATGTTGTTAGTGAGTTGATTATGGATATGATATGTATAATTATTAAGTTGATTATGGATATGATATGTATGTGTTATGAAGAGATGTTATGGCTTATTATAGCCAGGAGATGTTATAGCTTATCAACAGCCAAGAGATGTTATGGCTTATTATAGCCAGGAGATGTTATGGATTATCAACAGCCAAAAGATGTTATGGATTATTATAGCCAAGAGATTTTATGGCTTATTATAGCCAGGAGATGTTATGGCTTATTATAGCCAGGAGATGTTATGGCTTATTATATCCAGGAGATGTTATGGCTTATTATAGCCAAGAGATGTTATGGCTTATTATAGCCAGGAGATGTTATGGCTTATTATAGCCAAGAGATGTTATGGCTTATTATAGATAAGAGATGTTATAGCTTATCAATAGCCAAGAGATGTTATTACTTATTAACAACCAAGATATGGTGAGATGTTTTATATTGTTACATAGATACGATTTATTGCATTTAATTTTTATGCAATAGTTTAGTAGTGATGCATTTGCTGAGCTATTTTGCTCATGGTTCCTATGCTTATGTTTTTCAGGTATTGTGATCTCATTGCCAAATCTAGGAGTTCGGTGGGGTTAGCAAGGGGATGCATAAAATCATAATTTGGTCAAATGTAAATGGGGTAATTTAAGCCTACTTATCTTTTCTGTAAGTTTGAATAAGCATAATTACCTTAAAATTTTGAAAGGCTTTTGGTTTCATTGATTCATGTTAATAGTTGAGTATAGATACTTGTGTTTATGGTTTGCATAAGGTAATTATGATGTGACTCACTTTGACCTTCAAACTTAATTATAAGTAACTGAGTTGGGGTGTGTCATACGTACCCATAGTCAACGGACTTATCAACTCCTCGATAAGTCTTTCATAGACCTATGTTCTCGAGCGACAAATCAAAGATCCCATAAATTCATCAGGATATGACTTCCCTCACGCGCAAACCTTCCGTCGATAGCAAGTAATCTATGTATGTCATACACAATATCATAAATCAATCAAATAGGCATTATCATACCTATAATATACTAACAACAAGGTACTCACATTAACCTTAGATTATACGTAGCATTATATCTCTTTAAATTCCACGTACTAAAATATCATATCTTTACTTCATAATTTAATTTTACTCGCATCCTATAACATCTCTCCACTCCCGACGTCGTTAAGGTTCATACGCGGAGCGTCTCGCAAAGAGAAATCCAAACAAGGAAACCCTCCAATACACTACTACTTAACTTGTCGATCGAGGAGGTCCGCCAACATCAAATACACGATCGGGATAACATCATACCCTCTTTCAACCAAATGTGTTCCAAACTCCCATCTCTATCTAGGAGCCATACCATTTCGCTCTTGTACTACACTCAGCCTTTGCAAAATTAATAATGAGCTTAAACTCAGTCCTTGATGTTCAAATTGTAACTCTAAGGCTACCCTCACCTTATATTAAATCTTCCCTACTGGACCTATATTTAATCCTCATGCACACCAATTAGAAGCCAACAGGTTAATCTAGCAACTGAAATATCTTTCAATTTAATTATCATCATTCTAATCAATTAAATCCCAATCACATTAATTCAAATCTTATCAAGGGTCTACTGATCTTTTCTAAGTCCCATAATGTCCAATTAATAATCACCAAAGATATGCAAAAGGTTTGGGATAAGAATCAACATTAAAAAGAAACAACTGTAACAATCCTGGGGAGGTCGATCGATCGAAGGCAGGGGTCGATCGATCGATCCCTTAGGTCACATCCTGGTTTTCTGCATTTTCTGCAACTACGGGTTTCACCATTTTTATTCATTATAACCTTCATATTAACATCCAAAATGACTTATAATCCTTACTACATGATGTATCAACATATACAAATGATTTCTAATGATCTAAACATCCTAGAATCATCAAGAGATTTGGATTAAAAAGCATGTTTATATCCTTATTTCCAGAAAATTATCTCCATATCATAGTCAAGAACACATCAATGGTTTTAATAATTTCTTCAACAGATTCATGACTATTTCGTGGATTATTATCAACCTACAACATGAGTTTAATTCCTATATCATTTCAGTTTCCAAAAATCCATTTAATACTCCATTATTTCTTCCAAACATGAATAATCTTCTCTTTTCATAACTATTCTAACATGGACAATACACAAACTTAAATTTCCATTATCAAACACTTGCCTTTATTGAAGGTTTGATCCTTTGGTGTAGTATATCTCAGGTGGTTCTCCCTTTTCCGGTGAGCTTCCGGTGGTGGTTGGTGGTGGTGACTCTTGGTTCTTCGTTCTACTCCTTCCCAAGAAAGCTTTTCCCTTCCAAAGCAACCTTTCACTTGTGACACCCCGACTAATTAAATACCGGGTAGCTACTCCTTTATTAAATTAAACCAAAATGCCAAGTTGGCTCAGTTAATAGCATCACTGTCGAAAACATTTTATTATTACTAACCACCTAGTGTTTAAAAAGTAAGTTGCCAAATTTTAATTAAAGTCCGATTAACATGAAGTAAAAGATTTAATGCAAGAATAATATCACCATTCACCATAATGAAGTAATAGAATGACCATCACATGATATAAATAAATCCGGAGGAAAAAATCCTCACAACAAACTCCACAACTGAAATGAATAACTAAATACTGAATACTAAATCAATACATGCCAAAGTCTGAAACACTGAAATGGAAAAGTCTCTAATAGAATTTGGGCAACATGCCCTACAACCGAAGAATACTGAATATGGAATCCAAATGGTAGAAGCGTCTAAAAGCAAATCCCTGTAGCTTCCACAAACCGCTACAGCTCGTCACCTGAATGAGTATCCTATGCATGGTGTCCTTGTGGCTGGGCACCTAAAAATGGTTTTACAAGAAAATAGATTTGAAAGCAAACGGGTCAGAGCCCGAATGTGGAGATATTTTTAAAAACCTGCAAGTGCTTTAAAAACATTTAAAACATTAAATACAAAGTACATGTTAGGACGTGCACTCACATGAAATTCTCACCTCTCGTCTAACTGTGCACTCCTAACGTAAGTACCCATCTAAAATGACACAAACCACTAGCTAAGTGACATCATATCTAGCTAGACTGTCATAGTTTCTACCCTTATTACTCGGTTCCCATTAACATTATAAAGATCTCAATTAAATAGGGGCTTAACGTAAATTCAGGATCTCATACAAAAGTAATACAACTCGTTATAGATTATCCCTCTATGTTATTCCATAGTTATACACACAATACCATATGAAAGTTCTCATTTTACTAAGTGTATATCATCACGTCAATAAATATACAATACAAGCACTCCGAGCCTAAGCTGTAGTGCACACATACTCTGCTATCCATCCCGGTACATCACGTACATAAGGATCACGCATTCCGAATCTCTCAGGAATCGTTCTCAGATAACAACATCACAAATAATGGAGGCGAACACAGTCACATCACATGGGTCACGCACATACCTACGCTCCCACGACCAGCGGACTTATTAACATCCCAATAAGTCTTTCTCTGACCTATGTTCATCGAGGTAACCAGTCTAAATCCGGGCAACACAAGGATTAGAGGGCCCTAAGCGAACGCAAACCTCCCGTGATAGCAAGTATGGTAGGTATGTCATACACACAATTCATATACCAATACTAAGTAAGCACACATCCTAGTAATCCCGTAGTTTAATTGTAGTACTTATCACATTCTCGTACTAACTTAATATATATACAACTTATATAATCCCGGTCCATATTTATACGCGCCATAATTTATTCTCACGTCGTAGTAGGCACTCACGTCTCGACTCAAATGTCTATATGATTTGATCCACACTTGTATAATTTACTCCTCATTATAACCCAAATGTCCCAAGTATACTAATACACCATCAAAGGAATGTTATCTCTATCCTCGAACAAGTTTACGGGACTCCCAAAATCAAAACAGGCCAAAAAGGCCTAAACTGCCAGCTCGTTAGAAGTCTCGTTCGAACGAGGCTGTTCAAACGAGATTTCAGTTCGTTCGAACGAACTGTACCTTCTAACGAGATCTAGTTCGAACGAAGTTATCGAACAAAATTCCCTTTCGTTAGAAGCGACTGGTCAACTCGTTAGAAGCTCGTTCGAACGAGCTCGTTCGAACGACCTGGAGAGGTTTTCTAACGAGGGACCAGTTTCGGCCCAGATTTTCTCCAATCTCGTTTTTCATCCATTTTAACACCTCAAACCTCTTCTAAAGTTCGTCCCAACAACGTTTTAGGGCCTCTAATTCATCCTAAACATATTAAAGTCACCTCCTAACATGTTTTAAGGAATTAATTCGTCCTAAACATCATTAAATCACAAGTCTCTACACTTTTCCCCAATTTTTCAAGAACATGAACCCTAAAATTTTTAGATCCTTAATTTATCCAATTAAATCCGTTTTTGTGTCTTACAAGATATATCAACATCAGATTAGTCCTCTAAATATGATTCTACATGCAATCCTTTCATCAAAATTTAGTATTCTATTTCAAAACTCATGGGTTTTTCATTATCTTCCAAGAACAAACATAAATTTGAATTATCTAACATGGAAGGAACATTCTCTGAAATTAAATGGAATTAAATCACTTGCCTCGAGTGTCTCTGAATTTTATGTTGATTTGGTAAAGCTTTTTCTGCAGAATTTCTTCTCTCTCTCCCTCTCTAAGCTTTCTTCTCCAATGGCTATGGTGGCTAGGGTTTGTTTTGGGAACAACTTAGAAAACTAATCCTAATAACCTACGTAGCTTCCTAGGTTAAGATGGGTTGGTTAGTGATTTAGTGGGTCAAATCCACATCAGATTTACTTCACTAATTTTCGTCAATTTTAATTCCTCAAAATACAAAAATTACCAAAATACCCTTTATGTTTCCAGTATGGCCTAAAAATACCCCGGGACCCAAATTAAACCCCCGGCTATTGTTTTCTGACTATCTCGACCCTTCTGGACGCGTTGGCGCACTCAAAACGACCATACGGTTGATAGAATTAAAATTCACTTTTATGATTAATATAATTATATCCTGACGCGACTATCACACGCGTCCCAAATAAAATGTCCAAATTGCCGTATCAATCTCACGACATATCATCATCCAATATCCATATGACATCATATATACTCAATATAGTCAAATACCAACTCACATCATGCTAGTATTTTATCCGGATTAATTCCCAATTAATTCACATTTAATTAATTAATCCCAAAAATAAATATAGCCAAAAGTACGGGGTATTACATCACTCTCTCTAGGAAGATGACTTCTCTATTTTGTGTAGAGGAGATGAATAACCCACATACACTTAATCTACCAATACTTATAATAGGACAAAATCCGAAATCACTATTCACCCCCTAGAAAAGTGACCAAAATGCCCTTTCGGGTTGTCTATTCATTTCCAAATGACCCGAGACTCAAAATTAACATCCAAATAGACTTTTCTGACTAGTTCGAACCTTCCGGACGTAACGACGCAGTCGAAATGACTATAAGGTTGATAGAAAATAAATTTCCTTTTTAATTTAATAAATTAGTCCCGACACGTCTCATACCGCGTCTGACTAAAAATTCAAATTACCGATTTTATATCACACCGTCATATCAATGACATCACATTCATTTATTACCTAAATATCTTTAAGTAATATTCAGAATCATCCATTTTAATATCCACAATTTGGATAAAACCCAAATGAATTAATTAATAATAATAATCCAATTAATCCATTAATTTAAAATATAACCCATTTTAAAAGTCATTTAAAATTACGGGGTATTACAAACCACCCATCACTCCACCACCTTCATCCACATCCGCTCTCAAAACCCTCTTGCAAAAGTTCATACTCGAGCAAAAGCAAGACACTCAAATGAAAACTCAAGCACTCCAAAGTCTTTAACAACGTTTAAATGAATTGGAGTGTGCAAGAGAGTCAAACATTCCTATAGCCCCACCCATCGTTGCAACCGAGTGTGACGATAATGTGTCCTCTTGTGACACAGATTTTAAGTGTGACCAACCCTATACTCTTGCGAATCTCAAAGTTGAGACCATTCCATTGTTCGGGCCCCAAGTCGACAATTGTCTTGACTTATCTTTCAATATTGAGCCTGATCCAATCCCACCATGTCCACATGAACCCCACTTTGAGGTTCCCATTCACTTTCCCATGGAATCCAAAAACATTCCCGAGCTTTTACCTTATGCTCCAATTGCGTATGTCTCTGACATTCCCATATCTTTTAGGTTCGCTCCTGCTACGAGTTCTAACCAATTTCCCGAGATAGAATCCATGATTGTTTCTACTTCTACAGATTTGGATCCTGTTCCACCATGCTTGGCTCCCTTTGAGCCCGATATTTCTAGTGATTCCTCTATCTTAGATCTTGGTGCCTCGTCTTACCCAACCACCACATTCACTGATGCTAGTCTTGTGAAGAAGTTGACCACTCCATCTTTAGAAACTATACTCCCATGTGAGTATTCCTTTACTCCTCCCAATGAGTGTGTGTCTCCCACACGAGAGTTAGATCATCTTCTTCCACCATTTATCCCACCCGATACACAATTTATCCCATCCGATCCACCCTTTACCCCACCCATTGTCCCTTCCACCCCACCACATGGTTTGGATCTGGATTTTCCACCTTTTATATTTCCATATACCTTTTTTGATCCTCACCTGAAACCATCCCCCATCCATGAGAGTTTTTATGGTGCTACTCTCCACTTTAGTGACATCGATCTTGTTCCTCCATGCACACCACTTCCTTGTGGTGTTGTTTTTTCTTCTCGACAGCTCCCTGGTGTGTCATGGCGAGACCATTATCATCGCCCATTCGTAGAACGGTCGTGTGATTTCTCTGAGGCCCAACCCATCACTATTTCCACACCATTTCGCCTCCCTCACCAACTTGAGCACCATTATTATAGGGCCCTTGTTTCCCTCACATTTAAGCTCAACAAGGCCCGAGACCGATACCTATTCACCCTCACCTTTTCCCTTTTTCCCACCCGCCCTTGGTCCACCGATGCTTTGCATCGTGTGATTCACTTTGCCATACAAGTGCATTAACCCGTTTTAGCCTCTATCCAACAAGACTGACGCTTCAGTATTGTTTGGGGGTGATTCTCATCACCCATTTTTCTTCCGCCCCGTGCTTTCATAGATCTGATCTTTAGGGTGAGAATGGTTCGGTCTGGCTGAAGACATTAAACTTAGCTCTATCGGGAGGCGATCTGTTGTTTCTTGTATGAGTCTTATCCTGTTTGGGGGTCGTGTGTCACACCACCCAATGCTTTATTATGTTTATAGACTTGTACAATTTTGTTATCTTCACTTTTTATTCAGGTTTAGTCTTGGATTAATCTGTTCACTTCATTAGCGGTTCATTCGGGTAAGCTCTTTCCTACCTTATGCTCTCGATTTTAAAAATCATTTCACTTAACATCGAGGACGATGTTCCTTTTTGTTTGGGGGTGGGTAATTTTATCAAAATCGTACCTCTTTTGATTTTTTTTAAACCTGATTTTTAAAATTTCGTGCAGTTTTATTCATCTCACTCATTGATGTGAATTTTCAATCATCCATCTTTCAAAGTCTAGGAATCAAGCTAGAGGATTTATTTTTTTCTAAATAGCTTATGTAATACGTAGCAAGGCATTTTGCACCATGAATTTCTAAACTCAACAAAATTTGCGCACTTATCACGTCACTACGGTTTAGAGTTGAGGAGTACCACAATTCTAAAGAGAACCTTAAGGATCACTAGTGGAGACTTTAGCCCGTGAGATTCGTGCCTTTCACCTTTTTGAGAGTTTTACGCAATATTCGAGTCACAAGTTGATTCAACTTCTTTTGGGTACGCACTTTAATTATTGTATAATCTCATTATCTTTCATAAAATTTTGACTTGATCACTGAGAATGACATCTTTTTCGAGCTTGTAAGAAACGTGTGTCTTGAAATTTGTCCCGAATACTAGATTTTCATCCATACACCTACCACTTTTCCCCATATCATATTCCCATTACATTCCCATGCTTTTCCATATTCCCCACACCATACACATTCCACACTCCATTCATATATCATCCATCATCAATTTTGAGAAAAAGAGTGTTGATTCTAAATGTTAAATGTCTTCATTGTTGGGTTGAAAAGTGAGAGAAAAACAAAATAAAAAAGAAAAAGCAGAAAAACAGAAAAATAGCAAAAATAGAAAGAAAAAAATAGAGAAAAAGAAAAGTAAAATCGAAAAAAAAAAGAATACAAAAAAGAGAGAAAAGAAAAGAAAGAGAGTTTGTAGTTAGTAGTTGATTTTGAAATAAAAACATTTATTCTTCATGTATAGTACACTCTTCTTGCTCATCCATCATATATTCATCATCTATCCATCATATCACTATCCTACCTACCTCATCCCATCCATCCTACTTATCATATCCTTCTCATCCCATTTCATTTCCCCTCACCCATAAAAATCCATGTTTTCCCCTAGGTGTTAGAGAAAATGAAAGTCAACGTGGTGAATAACTCGACGTTCTCACTATAGTGGTTAGCTTTTCTTTCATGAGATCATTTTTCTTTCTTATTGTTCGTTCCTTGTTATGTGTGTGTGAGATATTTGAACTTGCTTACATTTACTCAACTCCTCACACACAAGAGCGATACACTTACCCTAATCTCGAGAGTTCAATTGAGAGAGATATATCCGTGAGATTTTGAAGTTGAAGCGTTGATTCCAAAAAGTCAATCTAGGAATACTCGACCTATTTTGACTGATTCACACTACACACATTGAGTTCTAGGAAGGATGTGCCTTGAATATTTACTTAGCAAAATTTTTTATGCACTTCTAGCTTGTATTTCTTAAAATATTTCTCATGTGATGGACTGTGCGATTGTTCTACGTCTAATAAGAGATTGATTGCCTTTTGCAAATAAGAATTTTGTCGGTATATTCCCTGCAAACCCTCACGAGACACAACTCATCTTGTAGGGTAACCTATAGGTTTAAAGGCTTGTTGAACATGCTAAGTGCAATCACAAGTGCCCGCGAAAGTGGTACACTTTTGGTTACGTATCTGTCTCTTTCTCTCTATCTTATTGCTCGAGGACTAACAACGCTCTGTTTGGGGGTGGTGTGATAAGCACCCAAAACTGTACAATTTATATCACGAATAGAAGTACTTTAGTTTCTAATTCTCGGCAATATGGGTCTTAGGCACTTAATTGTTCAATATGCAGGCTTAATTACACTTGCAGTGTCAAAAGTTATAATTCCAAGCAACTTGCAGTAAAATGGAGCTAATTCCCTCTCCCATACCCTAACCCGAGCCCAAACCTACCCCAAGCCTGTGTGTATTTAGTTTGCGTCTTTTTATATTTTTTATATTTTTAGTTTGAGTCATTTTTATTTTTAGAATTTATTTTAAATTTATTTAGTATTTTCTAGGTTTTATTTTCTATTTTATTTTTATTAGTATAATTTTATTTTATTTTGATTTTTATTAGCTTTTAGTTTAGTCTTATTTTATTAGGATTAGTTTTAGTAGTTTATTTTTAGTTTATTAGATTTTATATTTTTTAGGACTTTAGTTTTCATTTAGATTTTAAGTTTTTATTTCTTTTATTTTAGTTTAGTTTTTATATAAGCTTAGGATTTTATTTCTTAGGTTTTAATATTTTTATTTTTTATTCTTAGTTAGATTTAATTTTTATTTTTTTTAATTTTATTTTAGTTGAGTCTTTATTATTTTAGTTAGGTGTCCAAATTAAACACACACCCACATAAACACCCTCACACCTAACTAACCTACACACAAACACCCTCTCACCCACACCCACATTTCCATACACTCACACACACCCTATACCTCCCCACTTCATCTTCTCAAACAACCGCTCTCTCTCCTCTAAGCCCAAAACTTCCCACCAAACATTCTCTCTCCTAAAAACCTCCATTACCACACCAAGCTCCACCCACCATCCATGGTGGGTCTTCCACCTCAAAAATTTCCAACCCATGGCAACCCTCAAAAACCACATTGTTCGTTACCTGCTCGCCCACCATACCTAACCCAACTTGCCGGCACCTGCTCCAGCCACACCTCTGACATCCCCCCGACCCACCAATCCGATCCACACCCGACGGTGCCCTGTTCTGCCGGCATTGTTCGCGAACCCGGAGCCATCACACCCCTACCCACTGGCAATTAGCCATCTGCAACCTGCCCGGCGGCGAGGCCGCCCAGCCAACTCCAGGCGCCAAACAGCCCAGCGTCGGTGACCTCCTCAATCCGACCCTCTCCTTCACCTCCCGCAATCGCAACTCCAACCGCGACATAGCCGTCCGATCCTAACACGCCGGCGGCATGACCACCCATTTCAACCTTTGACCCATTCTCAACTTCTTCCATTTACCTCAAGCCAAACCCACATCACCCATTAACCTTTTTCAAGACAAAATCATTTTCTTCTACCTGCTAATAACCAAATGCCAACAAACCCCACATCTGCCACTTAAACCCTCTTAAACCATTTTACCATTATACACCCAACTACCGACTTATCCCCTTTTTCCTAAAATACCCATAACTAAATCAGATTTTATTCCCAAATCCCCTCACCCACGTGACATCGCACTCCTCTCACCATTTCGATGCACACTCATGTCCATTCCCAAAAATAACCCCATGCTCCATGTGCCTACTATAAATGAAGATGAAGACCCCATATGAAGGAAAACTTTTAGATAGGAATTTCTAGAGAGAAAATTGTAGAGAAAAACACCATTTGTAAATAGTTTTATTTTATTCTTTTTATTTTTGTTAGATATTTGTGAGATTAAATATTGTAAGAGAGTTAATTGAGTGGATATTTAATCTCAAATCACTTGGATGCTCAGTTAGGGGGATTGTATGCTTCAATTTGGAAGAGTAGAGTTCAACTTTCTCAAAGAGATTAATTTATCAAATTTCATATCATGTTAAGCTATATCCCCTTTCAAGGGGTGGGGGAAATCCTTATTTGATGTTATTTTAGTTTAATTAGTTTTATTACTTAAAATTTCCCTTTGAATGTTATTTTTGATCCCTCACCCTTCGATTTACGCCTCGAGAGAGGGTAAATGATTTTCGAGAGAAAATCAAAATTCTAGTTATAATACCCATTTTAGATTCGAACTAGAGATATGGGTTTCTTAAGTGGGGTATTATAACTTGAATTTCAACTCTAAATTTATTTTCTAAGATTTACACAAATTTTAATCGATCGATCCTAGCGGGTGATTAATTAAAAGGAGTGTAGATCTATTTTCCAGAGTTGTGGGGTATTAAACTTAATTTTCTAAAAGATTACTATTAAAATTACACTTGCAACGAGAGTTGATTTGTAATATTGATATTAATTTGGGATAATTCTATTAATTAAATTAATTAATTAGAATAGCGAAAATTTGTGATGTAATCCCATTCCTTGATTGTTCTCACAATTATTTACCTCACTTTATCTCTTATTTTAGTTTAGACTTTAATTTTCATTTTAGTAACTTTCTAGTTAGTTGTTATCATATCACATTTAGTTTAGTTTAGTTTAAATCATCACCTCACCCAATTGTTTTAATATTTGAAAAAGCTAAAAAAAAGTATAAAAGTTAAAAAGAACAAAAATAAAATAAAAAGTGAACTACATTTGAGTTTGTCTCTAGTTTACCCCCTTGAAAGTGGATTGATACCCTTACTTACCTCTACACTTGAGTTGATATTATTTTGTAGGTATTTTAATGTTTTGATTAGAAGGACTTTTCAAGCAACGACAAAAGAAAAAAATACATCGAAAAGTTCTAAGTTAACAGCTAGATATATATATGTAGGGACATGGATAAACTAAACAAATGGGTGTATATGTGTTTTTGGTGAATTTAATCCATAAAAATCAAACACAAAACATGGAACTTTTTCTTAAAAGATTTTTCTCTCTAAAAGTCCCTTAGAATGTGAAAAAGTTTGTTTGAAAAGGTTGGTTTCCGCACCTAGTAATTCTGTCAAAAAGCAGTGGGGAAAAAGTAGTGGGAACATGGAAAAAACTACTAAAACTACCAAAAACTATTCCCGCCAGAGTCGTTCGAGCAACATTTTTGTTCGAACGACATTCTCGTTCGAACGAGTTTACTAACGATGTTCCAGTGAGAAAAAGGAAATATCGTTAGAAGTCTCGTTCGAACGAGATTCCAGTTCGTTCAAATGACATGTCAGAAAATAGAAAAATTCTTTATAAGCCCAAAATTTTTATGAAAAGTTCTTAAAATATATTTTCTCAGTAAAACAAAGTCTTTAAAATTATTTATAAATTTTTTATAAATTACAACCAATAAATTTCCAAGCTCCTATATATATATATATATATATATAATGCATTCATACCTTAGGAGCATTGGAACCAATGTTGTTGACGTAGAAACGAGGCATAATAAACCCGACATATGATGAAGCTTTATAATCTTGGACGCTACGCCTTCAGCTAACAGGTCATAGGCTTGGATGGATACACTTGAACACTATCCTATGACTCAAATGTTTTTTACCGAAATTGAGCCAACACTACATTAAGACTCAATCGGAGACTTGTGTCCTTACAAATCTCCCCCTTTGGCTATTCCGGGATAAAAACCAAACAAAAATCCCAAAGGGCCTTAAAGCTCTACTATACTTAAAAAATATTCCACCCAAAATAAAAATACATAGCTTGACTCAAAACCCAAGGATCAATATCTGTGCCGATGAAAGTTGTCATTTAGAAGAATTCTTGCACACTTAAGCAAACTATCAAACTCATAGGGAATAAGAATATTAAATGCATATAAAAGATATACTCCCCCTAAATTAATTCTCCCCTTGATCAAATGAATGACCTACTTAGAAAGACGTCTCCCCCCTAAGATAAATCTCCCAAACTAAGATACGATTACAATAGGATTAGATACCATTTCTCCCCTATCATTCTCCCCCTTTTTGTTCAGGAATCGACAAAGGATAAAACTAATTTAAACACGATGAAGCTTAGAGTGATAAGAACATGAAAGCATATGGGCCACAAAATCAATATTGATCCATACAAATAATAATGGATACCAACGAAGATGCAAAAAAAGGATATCAATGTGATAGATAAGATACTAAGCATGTGATATCAACAACAATATGCAACACGATAGATACAAATTATGAATTTGAAGCATAAATGGACTAGAAAGAAAGGAAAAGAAAAAATGCCATATATATGTAGACATAATGAATATCACTAATGCACATGCACATATATATAGGTATAGACACCACAAATGACACAAAATACAATAAGTTTTTCACACTCGTATGGCAAAAATGTTTCATATGGAAACGGAAGTGTAGGGGTGTGAACTAGTAACAATTAAATTTAGACCCAATCACTTAAAACATGTTCACGGAGTTCTCATTTCATTGCAAACTTTATCACATTTGAATATAACCTCATGTGACAATATAGGTTGAACTCAATGAACAAACATACACAATGCATATAAGCCTAGAATTTTGATGATTCTACAAACCAATAGAGTCATGACATTGAATGTACAATTAGGATAAACGGACACTGTGCAAACCTTTGATATACCATCCAAACTCCCTCAAATTAAGCATATTATTTTAATCTTTTGAACGAATAAATTAACTAAACAAAATAGGCCTTGGAAAATATTTTCTTTTAATGCCATTATTCTTTTAGACCTTTCGACCACGTATTTCTTTTAGGTCCAAGCAAATGATGGCTTACTCGCAAAGGATGATATTTCCTTTCGGAGCCCTTCCCCGTACACATTTATATACATCATTTTTATATCTCACACAAATCTCACGTGCAATAGATTTTAACATGCACTAATCCTCCTAGGTCACATAATACGTAGATGACTAGGTTGGTAGGAGACCACCTCACAAAGTCAAATATACATGTGAAGTTATGATTTCAAGTGAGCTCGTGCATGTGTGAATTGAGGCATATAAAAATAGAATCCACTAAAGCAACACAACGTCCAACTACTCCATGTAAGCATGGTAAAGAATATTTTAAGGATTGACAATCTTAACCAAAAGTTCTAGCCATGTGGGAGCGAAAAAGAAAGGATTCAAACACAAGTATATGCCACATAGAGTGTGTCAAACAAAAATACATGCAAAACAAATCTTTTTGAGTTTTTGAAATTTTTAACAAAGCAAACAAAAATATTTACTGAAAAGAGAAACCAAAAATCATTTGAATTTTTCATTAAGACTAAATTACTAAAAGGTTAAAACACAAATGATAAACAAAAATCTTTTTGTATTTTTCATTTAATGCAAACTAAAATGAAAGAACTATAATACAAAAGATAAACAACAATCATAATTCTAGCATGTGATCAAGCGTGAAGTATAGACTAGAATAATGATTAAGAAGCATACAATTAGCATGATAATTTTGCATAAAGTATAAAAGCTAAAGTATGCAAACAATTAACACATTCAACCTTTAGATTCTCAACTAAACAAATGGGTGTGTATGTGTTTTTGGTGAATTTAATCCATAGAAATCAAACACAAAACATGGAACTTTTTCTTAAAAATTTTTTCTCTCTAAAAGTCTTTTAGAATGTGAAAAAGTTGGTTTGAAAAGGTTGGTTCCCACACCTTGTAATTATGTCAAAAAATAGTGGGGAAAAAGTAGTGGGAATATGGAAAAAACTGCTAAAACTGCCAAAAAAACTGTTCCCGCCAAAGTCGTTCGAACGACAATTTCATTTGATCGACATTCTCATTCGAACGACTTTACTAACGATGTTCCAGTGAGAAAAGAAAATCTCGTTCAAACGACCTGGGAATCTCGTTCGAACGAGATTCCAGTTCGTTCGAACTACGTGTCAGAAAATGGAAAAATTCTTTGTAAGCCCAAAACTTTTATGAAAAGTTCTTAAAAAATATTTTCTGAGTAAAACAAAGTCGTTAAAATTATTTATAAAAAATTTATAAATTACACCCAATAAATTTCCAAGCTCCTATATATATATGTAATGACCCCATTTTCTTATGCCAATATATAATTGTCTTCTTTCAATTTCGTCACACTTACTATCTAATAATGATATATTATTACATATATGATATTCCGAGTTCTTAATATGACAAAGCCCATTTTTAAATTTGAAGAATCAACGGTAAAATGGGTCAAACTGAGATTTTATGGCACATCATAAGCTAAGTGATAAGTTTTGGGGTAGAAAATGTAATTTTATGAAATTTTAGGGACTTGGTTTTAATAAAGAAAGTTTTAGGTACCAAAATGAAAAATAAAAAGGGGCCTTTTTGTAAATAAAATATTTTTAGGGACCTAAAAGAAATATTGAAAATATATGGTGTAAAATTACTAAAATACCCTTCAAGTGTAAAATGACCCTTATACCCCTAATAACTTTCTACCTCGTGCTTTCCACCTCGTGCCTTCTTTTGAACATATCCACTGCACACGTGTCACCTCTATAGAAAAGGATAAAACTCATGTAAATCCTCTAGAAAAAGGAAAAAACACATGTCGCCGTTTGGTAAACCAAGACTACAAGGCTGATCCGTTGCACGACACGTGAACGACGACTCACCAAAGTGAAACCTTATCACCCAGACACGTGTCAACACCTAAAAATCTTTGGAAAACTATAAATAGGGCCTTTGGGGATCATTTGAAACTCACACCAATTCCTTGAGAATTATAGAAAGAAATAGTGAGAGAAAGTGTGAGAAAGTTTAAGAAGAAGTTCTTAGGGATATTCATCTTAAGGTAATCTTAATGTTATAATGCATCTTTATAGTTTTAATTTATTGTTTTATAGCTTTACTTAGTAGTTATGCTGGTAAAATACAATAAAGAATTCACTAATCAAAACTTAAAATTTAGAACAAATCGAAGTTGATTTTATAAACTTGTTTGAAATTATACGCTTTTAAAAATGATTCTTTTTAAAGAAATTGCTCGTTATTATGGAATCCCATTTATGTAATTCCAAAGTCAGGCCCGGTGAAGTTCTGTCTAGATGAGATGGTATTTAAGTGGTGCCCCTGTGACCCTCCATCTCTACTGGGAATGAATCCGAAAATGTTCTGTCTAGATGAGATGGTATTTAAGTGGTGCCCCTATGACCCTCCATCTCTACTGGGAACCGACTAATGAGGAAAGACTATGAATTGAATTCTTCAATTACGATCAATGTGTTTTAAAGGTTAACAAATAGGGATTCAGTAATCCTTTAAAAGAAGAGGTTAGTATGGTATAAACTGGACCTTAGAATGTGTACTTAAATCTTTATCAGATTAACGTGTGATCGAAGACCAATACCAGTAAATTTGACCTCCATTTTGGGTGAGTACTCTATGACATTCCTTGCGCATTTTAATTATATGATAGTATGCAAACTGTATATATTTTGTGAACTGCTTTTATTCTCAAAATGCATCTGATACCGATGATTCATCCATTGTGATATGTTTATATTTGTCCATATAGACATACCTAGTAAAATGATTATTGAAAAGGATATTGAATATTGAAAATATGATTCGGCCTAAGGGACCTCTTTACTGACTGACCTTCCTAGTTGGGTTATCGCTGGTGTGCCCTAAATAAGGCGTTGTGACGAACTAGTTCGATTGACCCTCAACTACTGGGGTATAATACGGTAGAAGAATACAGTATTAGAGTGTACTTGGCCATTAAAATGATATGATTGAAAGAAAAAGATATCACATTTGATTTGTTGCATTCGTCTTATTCTGAGATATCCAATTGTGATATATATAATTTCATTTCAAAATTATATCTATTTACTGCAAGTTCCTCTCCATATATGTATATGCCTTCTCTTTTTACTTGAATAGGTATCTATTTTTTTAAAACCCTGGAATGTCTGGAGATTGAACCTCATTCGGCTTTTACCTAATGTTGTATAAATAACCATTTTTCAGGAAACGTTTAGGCTCATGGACGAAATGAAAATGGACTATATTGAAGATTTAGCTTTTAGAGCTCTTTTTATAAAATGTTTATTTAGAGCATGTCTGGCTCTCTTGTAATAAGGTTTAAATTTTCTCTTAAGTTGTAACCCGTTGTTACTTTTAATATATATGAAGTTTCCTTTAGAAAGCTCTGATGACGTAATTCCTTTACTTTCAGTATTTTACGATTCATAACCATGTGATAATATATCCGTTGCATTTATTTAAGGAAACAATTAAATCGGAATATTTGTTGCCTTGGTGGCATGTCAAGACACTCGTTCCCTAATACTATTTTGGGTCGGAGTCGCAACAATATATATATATATATATATATATATATATATATATATATATATATATATATATATATATATATATATATAATGCATTCATACCTTAGAAGCATTGGAACCAATGTTGTTGACGTAGAAATGAGGCACAATAAACCCGGCATATGATGAAGCTTTATAATCTTGGTCTCTACGTCTTCTACTAACACGTCATAGGCTTGGATGGATACACATGAACACTATCATATGACTCAAATGTTTTTGTCCGGAATTGAGCCAACACTACATTAAGACTTAATCGGAAACTTGTGTCCTTATAATAAATAGAAATTATAAAGGACTCAATGTCCCTTTCTATAATGCCTTGAAAATCTTCCTTGAATCGACTCCTAGAAGATAATGGTCTATTTGATGAAGAGTCCTTTCTAGAGAAGACTTCACGAAGAAATATTGTCCAAACACCACGAACATTAGATCCAACATGCTTCTGCCAGAAATCCACCTGCGACTATACTAAACAACCCCATGATCACAATTCTTCTAGCCGCCATCATGAATTTGTCACTGCTATAAAAGTGAAGACTTCCATTATAGTAGTATGGTCAGGTCGCTATAGCGTCTCACCACCTAGTCCAGTACTGCATATTGATTTTTTCTTCCTAGTTCCTTCTTATTTCTATCTTCAACAACTTCTTTAAAAGTCTATTAAATGTCTCCAAGCTTGAGAACAATTCCACGTAAAAAACCCATCACCAAACCCAATATAGAGTTGGAAAAATAAAATTACATCTCCTTACAAACTCCTCCAATACAATGATAAAATTAGTAATTGTAATACATAAATTATTACAATCATATTGACTCTAGGAGCACAAATTAACTACGGATAAACGATCACATGATCCAATCACATATAACACATCCATGTGACCATGATGGAATGGATATAATCATTTACATCCTAAAAAATCATGTAAGCACACAAATATATACATCTCTTCACATATTTTTTGACATGCAATCGGGTTTAAAGTGGAAACATGAGTCATTCAAAAGCATTATGAGTCTAAAAAGAGGGATTTGATACTAATTGTCGAGGATCGATATACGTGGGAAAAAATTCATCCTATTTTTTTTATCAATCACGTAATGGAAAGTAAAAAAACAAAAACTAGATTTAAAATATTAAACCTAGAGTTACGAATAAAATACTTTTACGGATCTGATTGCAATCTGAATACGTAGAAAATGTATTTGTAGAAGATAACACGGATGCCTTCTTTTGGTCGTCCAAAAGCATGCTTATATGAACCGAATGACTTGGATCTTCTATTATGTGATCCTATAGGTGATGTGTGACTTTGGAGATTTAAACCTTTGGTTTGAAGTGAGATATGGACCTCTCTATCCAAGACTCTTCACAAAAACATGATTTGGTTAGGTACATAATATGATTCGACATGTTAAGTTTCTGATGCCCACTTGGTCAAATCAATTTTCCACCAATCAATTTTAACTAACATTTAATCAATTTCTTGATTCTCAGGCATAACTTATTTTTCTACTCCACTGGATTATAAATAATACACTGATCAGGTTTTTCGGTGGAAACAAATCTTTTAAGTCTAGTAAGAGTGCATCATAATCCAAGATCTTTCTTGGATGTGTATTTCTTCAAATTATGATCTCATACCTACTCACACAATGATTTTCAACCTTGGGGGGATCTATTAACCCAGTCTAAAATTTAATAACACCCATAAGAATCAAAGCAACAATTGGGAAAGCATTCCAATCTTCATAATCTTCGCGATTTAGAATCTATACACCCTTTGAAATTGGTACAATATTGCCTAAGTCAAATCAAGACAACTATTATACTTAAATCTCACTTGTGGTCTAATTTGAAATATCCTTTCATTTACCAGTTACAATCCTCTTCCGAACTATCAAAAAATTTCTCGACTCATAAGTCAGGTTTGCATAGTTTGAGATAAACTAATAGGATTGAACATGCAACCATACAAATAGGATGTCAATTACCTATGTAGGTTGTGAACCGTTAAATTTCTAAAACTGGAACTCTGATCACTTGTGATCTAGCCAAAACCCTCTCGCCAAAATTCCTACTAAGTATATATGACAACCCGCCTAATAAAATAGCAGGAGATCACTCCTATATGAAATAAAATAATCGAACACTCGGTTTAAACATCACACAACTATATCGAATGTCGCACTAAAAGGAGGTAAAAGAATAAATAACTGCAATTGGGTTTTTAACCCGAATGTTTATACAGTACCTCCTATCTAGATTATAAGGATAGAAGTGTCTATGGTAAACTTACATGCATCCACAGCAGCTGCAGCAGACGTCTGACATGAAATAATCATCATCCAGGCATCCCTGTGTCTAGACACCTATATATATATAATATATATAGCAAGAAAAGGAAAAAAATTGGAAAACGGGTCATAGCCCGAGTTGTAAAAATATTTTTCAAGTGCATAAATGCTTTATTTTTAAAAATAAGTTGATCTAATATTTAAATTGGTATCTCACTCCCATGAGATACCCCTCACCCCTCTTCTAATAGGGCACGCCTAACGCACTCGTCTAAAACATCCTAGTTAAGCTACCTCGCCTAACTAATATAATTAACCCATCAGCTAGAAACCTCAATAACCCGAGTACTAATGGCTAAACTTCTCTCCATTATCAACACTGCGCTTAGTTCGTGCATGGGGTGTCTCGCGAAGCGAAATCCAAACAAAGAACCCCTCCCCCCCCCCCCCCCCCCCGATACACTACTACTTGGCAGTGTCAATGGTCAAGATCCATTATGCCCTTAGTGCAAAACGAATATATAAACATACTTATATAATAGCATACATATCATACTCACTCTCATTACATCTTACAATATACATCCGGATAATATCTCCCGAACTGAGGTTTCCTCTATATTCATTTTTTTTTAAATGCACATCCGGATAGAATCCCCCGGACTGAGAATTTATCCTTTTTCATTTTTATCTCTTTAATCTCATAGAGATATATATTACCTTGTTTTCATACACAAGTAATATACTATACACACAAGTATAATAACCATCCCACCGAGCTATAACTCGAGGATGTGGTCTCTCAATGCTATCATCTTCTAGTGCGCCACTCACGTAGCATCCTGGGGACCACCTGTAGGACTAAATGACACCTACTTCATGGTAAAAAATATAATAACATCTGGGAAGCGGTCATAGTTCCTCCCTAGCAATGACACAAAACATACCCACCACGTATCACCCCTAATAAAAATCACATAATATAATAATGGACGCTGTGACCTGGGGAATATACACACCCTGCTCCTCGAGCCAGGGTGCTTACCGTCATCGCGCATTTTCCTAATGATAGCATTAGAGGGGGTATGCTTCGCATATATATATACCATCACATATAGATATATATACATATCCGTGTCATATTATATATACTTTAATCACATAGTATATATATACACATTTATCATTCCTCAAATGTAGATTTGACTACAATTGCCAGTTTCGTAATAATATTTAAGTATCTTACTACTTAAATACGCCTCACACCTTAATCGCTATTTGGGATTTATATACTCTCCGAATATCCGATTCATAAACGTATGATAAGTATATCCTCAACTTATCTTTAACCTATAACCTAAATTTCATCCCATTCCCCTCATAGGATTTTCGCATCCAAAATCGATATATAATTATAACCTCTACGTGCATAATTCGATACATGCAATCCCTCATCGAAAAACCAACTCGAGTGTTACTCGTCCTAAACACCCTTAAATAATTAAGTCATGGATTTCCTTTTTCCATGAACTCAAGGTCTACATTCCACTCCAATATTAATCTATAGGTTCCCACTCTATTTTAGGAACCCCAATAATTTATTTTCTTAACCCAATTATTTTTCCTCAAAAATAAATAATTAGTGCCATAAAATCTTAGCACTCTCCTAGCCCATATAAATAACCCCCAAAATGGCTAGATGTTAAATTCCTAAATGAATACTTATATCCTAAAATCTATAAGCTAGAATCCCTTTCAATTGGAGTTCACCCTAATTTTTAACCCTAGGCAAGAATTGCCAAAAATCCTGAAGGGTCAATAGATTGATGGTCGATCGATCGATGGCGCAAATTGCCAAAAAATCCTAAAGGGTCGTTCGATCGATCGCCTCGGACAGCTTCTTCTTCGAGAAGCTGTTTCAACCATTAAAGCTTCTCCTAAGCTTTTGTCTCCTCTCCTAACCTCCTCCAACCTCAACCAACAACATCTATACTTATAAATAGGGGTTCTAAACATCCTAGAACCCAAAACTCACAATTTATTTCAATAAATTCCTAAGTTTCTCGAATTGGAAATTATTGGATTTTTACTCATTTAACTTCCGAAAACCCATTTTCATTCACAAAAACCCATCCCGAAAATCTTTGTGGTGTATCACTACCAACTAAGATATGAGATTTATGATTAAAAATAAATAAAGCAAGTAAGCACTTTCCTCGAGGATAAAATCCGATGATCCCGAGTCGAATCCCGCAGAGGTTGGTCAGAATCTCCCTTTTCTCTCATTTTTCTTCCTTCCTCTCTCTCTTCTCTCTTTTCTTTTCTTTCCTTTCTTTCTCTTCTCTCCCCCTCTCCCTCCTTATATAGGGAAAAAAATGGTTTATACCTTTTAAAACCCAAAAATGACTCGTTTACTCAATTACGAGTCCCTTTTACTCTTTAAAAATTCTCGAAACTCAATTTTGACTATCGGATACACTATTCTGACTATCTCGACAATTCTGAGACTCACCGCGCAGTCAGAATCTCCATCTGAGGCACTTGAACGCAACCCACTAATTTAATCCAATACCTCTCAATGCGGGTTTTCCAATTAAAATCTTATCTTTTGTCGCTTTACTCAACGGCGACATATAATTAAAATACTCCGACATATTTACTTAATTCCAAAAATAAATATATCACCCATCGACAATCCTCTAATCCATAAAAATTCCAAAAATCACTATTCCGAGAAATTCCCCAAATTTCCAATTTATACCCAATTATAGAATTTAATTTATCCCCAAAAGTATGGGTTGTTACATACTTCCCCCCTTACAACAGAATTTCTCCCTCGAAATTCGGATATAACCTACACCACCAACCTAGGATCATAAATTCCACTACGTCTTAGTACCCCCAACATCAAAAGGTGCTAACACGATGGTCCCTTACCATATTCCACCTATATCAAGGTGTACTCATCATAATAGCTTCACTCCAGGCTCATCTAAATTTCTATATGTTGACGACGCGTTACTCCTATTGCTTCTCTAACTGCCAATCGGAGAAATGAATCTGTAACCACTCTATCATCTTGAAAAGTTGATACTCTTGATTATCGTCCACTTCCAACGGTTTCACCACTTATCTCGGGTGTGATACCTCTTATTGCCCCTTATACAATTGGATTATCACATACCTCTCACGACGTTCCATCCAACACACTCCAAATCCATTTGTGACTACCTCACGGCTTAAACTTCAACTTTATACACTAAGCCTATTCTATTTCAGGCAGTATATAAAACCAACTTACTAAGGTGCCCATACACCTTTTTAACCCATGCACATCTGCACATCCATTGTAAACGTTTGACACGTAACACTCTCTCTAAATAAGGGCCTCATTTCCTCGGTTTAATACTCACACATGGGTCCTCCCAACCTGCGAAATTCAATTCTCCTCAGGGTTAATCAACCAATCTTCTTGTGATTTACTTCCCAAAAGCTTCCTATATCGGCGTTACCAACTCTATTGAACTTACATCCTAATAATCCTACGATTTATGCGTTTGCCCACCTACGCGAAACGAGTATAATCCTAAGTATATCCCTAGTGCCCAAGGCCTTTATCAACTTCCAACATTTGCTTGGTTTCATGCATGGGACGTCTCGCAAAGTGAAATCCAAATTAGGAACCCTCCTGTTACACTACTTCCTCGTGTCGTCGGTCATTGAGATATAACGGCCTAAGGCACACCAGCGGGACGTCCTAAATCCGACATCGCTAACCTAACTAACACTCTTCTACCACTATCATTCTATCAATCGGGCGCCTATTCTCTATTTAGATGTTACAATTATTTTATCTAAAACACATTAACTTCAAAATTTGCCTTTTGCACAAGGCCTGGCCATAAGCCTCAAATCAATTTTCTTTCACCTTGCCTCACCCACCTACTTGTGGTGAGGAAAACATTTCAGTGCCTTTCCATAGCACTTCTATCTCTATAAAGATATAATCATCACACATTTTTCAGTCTATAGTGTTTTCTCCACACTAGGTGACTAATCACCATAACCAACATCCTTGCATCCTATAACATCTCTCCACTCCCGACGTCATTAAGGTTTATGCGCGGAGCATCTCTCAAGAGAAATCCAAACAAGGAACCCCTCCAATACACTACTACTTAACTTTATCGGTCGTGGAGGTCCGTTATCTTCAAATATGCAAGCGGGATAATACTATACCCTCCTCCAACATAAGGTGGTCTGAACTCTTATCTCTAAATAGTAGCCACACCACCAAGCGCTCATACTAATACTAAGTCCTTGCACAAACAATAATGAGCTTAAAATCACAGCTCGACAATAATCCTTGCATACCATAAATCATATCTATAAGGTCGCCACATGCTTTAATCACGATAGTGAAACATCTACTCACTGAAGTTCCATCTATCCATAATAATAAAGGCAAACTCAACCTGTATCCATGTGAGATATCACAAAAACAACCCGTTCCACCCTGGAACTGCGGAAATGATAGTCTTGCCATTATTTTCCTATTATCGCTCCGATCACTTAGTACATATTATAGTCATAATAATATCATACTCGTATATCACACATAAAATGAGTTGTAAAATCTAGATACATATTTAAAATATAAACACCCGCTTTTATAGCGAATGAGGGAAAAAAGAACTCCGCTACTGCAGGAAAAACACATAGACATGCATGATATAATGTTATCGATACCACCACAAAACTCAAATTACACACACAAGTCTAGGGCTAACGAAACACCGCGACTTTATCTAGCCACGCCAATTATACCTCTTCCTTCTGAGGTGAAACTCATAACAACAACTTCGCCTTTAACTACTCCAACTGGTTCTTGGACTTGGTACACTTGCCCTAACTGAACCAAAAATGACTTAAATCTATGCCCCATCTAGGCACCCTAATTCTGTCCTTTACTCCTACCGGAAGGACTAACCGTGTGGCTCCGCACTCCACATCACCCTATTTCCATCTCTGGCCTTCCTGACCATGTAAAAGTTATCAATATTATCGGACTATCTAGCCTCGATCCTGACAATCACTTTACTAGTTCCCCTTAACTTCTTCATGAAAAGTAACTCCACCACCGGCCTTAACGGCCCCGTTTTAACAAATTCTCCGGGTGGATGTCCACTAATGGGGTCCTCGAACATACACATTCTCCATAAGTGTTAGAAACACTTCTCTAGTGAGCCTATCATTCCTCGGAAGGACTCTCTCTTCATTGTACTAACCTCGTATCAGTACAAAATTCACTTATCCATAAATCTCTTTATTCACTGTTGGCCTCTAACCAAACTTTATGTGAATAATTTAAAACTACAATCTTATCATTTTTGCTAAATCATGGGGACTCACGGTTAAAACTATCCATAAGATCCCTTTCGAGCCCTTAACTTCACTGGGTAATTCAACTTTAGTACCACTCTCTACTACGACGGTACTGCGGTACTCATAACTACTATTCTTTAGTAGTTGTTGCCACAATTCATAGCAAATGCCACAAGGAGAATGACCTCTAGTACGGTCCTAGTCTCCATCTTTAACTCATAGCTCCAACTAAGCCCCACCTCTTGCAACCTTCCTCGATCAGCGCACGAATCTCGAACGATCATGCAAAAGATTACTATAATCTTATAATATGGAAGGAGAATAAAATCTCATAAGAGGAATTCAAAAATCCTAATCATAAGGCTCTATAACAAATCGAGAGCAACGCTGAAAGCGTAGTACGTCCGCAAAGATTCTTAAGGACACTAGAACCTGATGCTCTGATACCATCTGTGACAACTCGCCTAATAAAGTACCGGGCGATCACTCCTATATTAAATTAAAACAGGAGTCGCATACGGATCATTCTCAGCATCACTGTCGAAAAACAATTTAATTACTAATAACCTATTAGGCTGGCGTCAAAATTTTACTTAACTACTCTTTTTAAACAACTACACAATTAAAACATCCACACAGTTTATATAAATGAAACTAAAATAGAATAAAATAAAATAACTGTTGATGTAAAAAATTAGATTATCTCTAATTATTTAATCACAGAACAAAAATAAATAAGACAAAGGAATTTAAAGTGGTTCAGCCTCGAGGGAATTGACTACGTCCACTATTTTGTTATTGCTGACTATTTGGAATTCTCGATAATAGATGTTTTACCAAGAAATTCTGAGTCCCCCGCTAATGAGGAGGTTACAATGTATTTATAGCCCTCAGGCTGTACATGCGAAAGAATAATACATAGCTGTCCAATAGGCGTGTAAATCTATGTGATAATAATGAGCATTTAATGCGCAGTTATCCTTTTGATTATCCGAATATAAATGCTCTGTACGAGATGCAGCTCGGACCGCCTAAGTAGCTTGGCATACATGAGTTTCCCGGTACAATAAAGTTCCTCGGAGAACACATGTTGCTCGGAGTGTCTAAGTTGGTCGGGGAGGTTGAGTTCCTCGGAGTCAAGGTGTTATCTCAAAAAAATTTGCGGGGTGCCATGTAGATTGACACGTGTCTCCACATAGTTGGTCCATGTCAACAGAATAAATTTGGTATCAACAGAAGCCCCCAATGTTTCGTAGTTTGATGTTGATGATAAGTATGGAACATTATGTTGTTCAACCTTTATGGATTTTAGACAAACGTTCGTTGTTTATAACCCCTTTTTGAGTGCATATTATCAGGCTTTTTAAAGTATTTAGAATTTCCATAATCGCTTCATTTTTTGTGCCTTTTTCTTCTTTTTATCCGCCGAATACGCAATCGTCCATTCTGGTAATCATTTTTTTCTCCATTATCGAGGTAAAGTATTTAAACGCTTCAGAAAATTCGATCGTCTTTTACTTTTTCAAATCTTCATCTTAGAACTTCTTCATTTCTTCTCTATCTTGTGCGTTCATTTCTTCCCTTGTCCGTTATCAACTAATCCACCCTTTTCCTGTAAGATCTTCTTCCTTCTCTTTTATTTTCTCTGTTCATCATGGTTTACCTTGTTGAGTCACTTGATAAATTTTGCTCTGATTTTTCTATTCCTTCATGGGTCATATTAGAAGATCTTTTTGAACCTTCTGACTATTTTTGTTTAGCTTAGGGACATTGGTTCCCCTGTCTTTTTGTAGATGAATGTGGCTTTTCTTTTCCTCAAATCCTTTATGTTCGGAGTTCTGTCAGTTTTTTGATGTAGTTCCTGCAAAAATAGCACCAAACACTTGGAGAATAGTTAATGGAGTTCATAGGTTAAACCAAATTCATGGAACCCATTTAGGAATTCTAGAAATTATGTTTTGTTATAGATGGGTTATTAGTGATATCACTTTTTATTTAAAAACTAGGTTTTTAAATAGGTCTTTAGTTGTCAATCTCCCAGATGCCAACAGGGATTACTTCGAGCATGGGGTTGTTATGAAAAATTGACAACATGCTCCATTAAATGGAAATGATGTGTATCAGGGTCCTAGATGCTTTCCCTATGGCAATGTGATAGGTTGTTTTTATTTTATTTTATTTTTGAAATTATGTTTTCTTTGTGTTTGATAAAATGCGTCATTGACATTTTAATTTTTGTTTATTTGCAGTTGATAGCAAAAGAAAATCCCCAAAAGAAACTGATGTCAATTTGACGCACTTGAAACTTATTTGGAGTTTTCACCAAACCATTGATGACGAACATATCAGATCAGCCTCATACTTGGTGCAGTACAAGAGCTACACTTCATCTTTTACTGCTCGTCTAGTGGTGAGTGACATCGACCCAGTACCAGCTTCTGAAGGTTCCTACCCTGAATCACATATTCCCCTCAGTGTCAGAATGAAGAGACGAAAATCTCCCTCCTTCTTTAATAAATTAAATTCTACCAGTGTGGAGGCGAAGAGGAACAAGCAGGATGTCCCAGAGGAAGGGATAAGAAAAATTAATGCACCCCCTTCAATTGTTGCTAAGAAGGTTGTTGAGAAGCCCCTAGTGGCCCCGAGAAAGGTTGTTTCTATCTCTCCTCCCAGCGAGGTTATAGTTATATCACCGACCAAGACATCATCCTTGGTTGAGAATGTTCCTGCTCCTACGAGGAGGTTGAAGAAAAGTTCCACGGACAAATTGGCTAAATCTATCTCTCAGCCTCTAACTGCGGGAAGTGGTGTTCCCACTTTTGTTTCTCCGAGCTCTGCCATGAGCTCGGTGAAGTCTTGGATTATCCCCTAGATCCAAGGTATTGAAGACAGTCTTTCTCGAGATAGGGTTACCACCTTGGCAGCTCAACATATTGCCTCAGTAAGTATTACTAATCTAAACTTTCATTTTTTAATGTTATGTCCGTGCACTGACTTATAATTATTTTCTTTTTCCAGCTGGTAACCTGTTTCAACACTATTTTGAAAACGGATGAAGCCATCAAGGAATCGAGCTCCTCGGGAGGTGTAGAGGAAGCTTTTGTGGGTATAACACAGTCCTTAAAGGATTCTCGTCAAAAATATAACGAAGATAAGGTTGCTTGGGAGAAGCAACTTAAATCCATCGAGAAAGAGAGAGAGAAAGCTATGGAGGCCTATCAGGAGTTGGAGAGGAAGATAAAAGAATTTGAGAAGAAGAATATTGAGCTTGAGGAAAAGCTCAAAAATGCTAGAGAGCTTGAGACTAAGCTCAAAACTGCTGAAGAGGAACTTGGCAGACTCCATGAAGCTGATCGTTAGAGGCAGGAGATAGAAAGGAAGATAAAGGCTTCCGAGGAACTTCATACTGAGAGGATTTCCTCAGAGAAGGCAAAAAGAAAACTTGTTATTAAGAAGTCCTTCAGCACTGGCTGGGACAAGGGTTGGAACAAAGGCCTAGCTGCTATGTCCTCTGAGATGGAGTTTGCTAGCCTCAAATTCTTCAGGGACGGATGGATTGCTGCTCTACAGGAGTTAAAGGTCTCTAAGAGTTTTGAACTTTTTTAGCGCCATGTTCATGGTCCTCCTCCCTCTCATGGAGAAGAAGAAGAGGACGAAGCTACCTCTGAAGAGTCTTCAATGATGATTGGGGATCAGGTCCCTACTGTTGAACTTCTCTACGAGCAGCCCCAACCTTTAAGTACTTCAGCCGAGCAGCTTACCAGTACCTTTATCGAGCAACTGCCAATATCTTCTGAGTAACTTTCCATGCCCCCGAGCAACCTACTTCTTCGTCCAAGCCTCTCGAGGAAGTCTTAGGAAGTAAGGAGAAGGTGTAGAGTTGTTCGGACCTTTCTCTTTATTTTTCTTTGTTAAATGTAATTTTGGGATATGTACTTCTCTTTATGATATAATAAAATTCAAAATTTTGGTTGTGCATTTTAACTTCCTTTTTCTTCCTCTGCTCTTATTATCGACCCATTTTATTCTTCTTACTCTATCTGCATTCTTATTGATTCTCTCTATCTCTTTTTTTTCTAGTTTATGGCCAGGATGGAACTATTATCATCTCATGATATAGAACTAATGAAGAAATGTAATGAGTACTTCACAACTGGTCATGCAGACTTGAATGAAGCTAAATCATTGATATCCTTGGTTCGTACTCTTCTGAATGAGCAGTCGAGTCCTATCAATATCTAAAATGCCTACTCGATTGTGCTATTGCCAATAATGTGGCATATTACGAGATGATTGAAGATCTCCAGAGTACCATCGAGGAACTTCAACAATAATATAAGGAGTCTACTGCCCTTTTACATTAAGGGTATGCAAAAAAGTTTTAGCAACTAAATGCTGACAAAGGATATGATAAGTTCGTCGCTGCTGGAGTAGGAAAATAATAACTTGCGAGGAGAGATATCCCAACTGAAATCTGCAGCATCTACCTCGGGAGCCTTGGTCCCATTCAACGACGAAGATTTCTCATTTTTGGAGGTTGAAAATGCTAATTTGAGAGATGAATTGGAAACCTTAAAGAGGATTAGACCCTCTACATCTGCTCGCGGATGAGCAAGAGCTTCTTGTGGACGAGCAAGAGCTGCTCGGGTTACTATTGAAGAAGATAGAATGCAGACTGCCTTGGAAAATCAAGCCTTTCAGTTAATGACAAAGAATCAGGCATTAGTAGAGATGTCCAAGAAGATTCTGACCCTTGACGAGCAACTTGCTGCCCAAAGTTCTGCCTTGGAAAATAAAACAAATCTGGTGAAGAATCTTTACGAGCAGTTAGAGAGGTTGACCTACCAGTTCCACAAACAGCCCATAGAATTTTGGATGGCTAGTTACAATGAAGCCCTCTACCACCTTGATGACTGGATCCAGCAGTCGAACAATGAGGGGTACAAGCAAGGATGGCTGAATGCCTTGGGTGTGCTACAGTTGGAACAGGGTCACTATTTGTGGGACTATTATGATCCTGGGTTGCTTGATTTTCCAGTGCCTCCATTTAAGCTTGATATGAGTTGGATTCCTGCTCGAGCCATTCCTTAGTGCCTGATCTCAAAGTATCTCGGTGACTACAGTCTTTATTCTAACTTCGAGATATCTTGCCCGGAGCACCTGCTTGATCGGCCATCTGTGATGAACATCAGAATGCTCAGAGATTTGAACTTCATAAATTCTCCTTATGCCTTAGACGATCCTCCTACTGGGGAAGAACCTATTTCAAAGGTAGAAGGGAAAAACCCAATAGAATAGAATTTGTCATGTACTATGTAATTTGTTTTCTATGTAATTTGTTCTCATTTTAATGAAGAAATTTTTATTTTTCCTTGTAACCTTGATTGTCATTACTTTCTAAAATATCTATTTTATTCTTCTGATGAATATGTACATGTATCTTGTAAGAAAACAAAAATATCTTGTGTTATTTTAAATTGTCGATCAACTGGAGTTGGTGAAAATTTTATTGTTGGCCATTCTGAGTTTGTGATAATTATTTGATGACCAACCATAATTGGTGATATTTTGTTTCCCGACCAGCTTAGAGTTGGTGGTAATTTAAAATGTCACAAGTAAAGAAATTATGTTTTATTTTTTGATTATGGTGACTTTTTTAATTCTAAGCCATGAAACGACTTTCATCACATGATCCTGCTTAGTTTAACCAAATGTTCCCGACCAACCATAGTTCATGGATTTTCATTCCCGACCAACCGTAGTTGGTGGATTTTCATTCCCGACCAATCATAGTTGGTGGATTTTTATTCCCGACCAACCGTAGTTGGTGGATTTTTTGTTCTCGACCAACCGTAGTTGGTGGATTTTTATTCCCGACCAACCGTAGTTGGTGGATTTTTTGTTCTCGACCAACCGTAATTGGTGGATTTTCATTCCCGAGCAACCGTAGTTGGTGGATTTTCATTCCCTACCAATCGTAGTTGGTGGATTTTTATTCCCGACCAACTGTAGTTGGTGGATTTTTTGTTCTCGACCAACCGTAGTTGGTGGATTTTTATTCTTGACCAACCGTAGTTGGTGGATTTTTTGTTCCCGACCAACCGTAGTTGGTGGATTTTTATTCCCGACCAACCGTAGTTGGTGGATTTTTTGTTCTTGCCCAATCGTAGTTAGTGGATTTTTATTCCCAACCAACCGTAGTTGGTGGATTTTTTGTTCCCGACCAACCGTAGTTGGTGGATTTTTATTCTCGACCAACCGTAGTTGGTGGATTTTTATTCTCGACCAACCTTAGTTGGTGGATTTTTATTCCCGACCAACTGTAGTTGGTGGATTTTTATTCTTGACCAATCGTAGTTGGTGGTTTTTATGCTCGACCAACCGTAGTTGGTGGATTTTTATTCTCGACCAACCGTAGTTGGTGGATTTTATTCCCGACCAACCGTAGTTGGTGGATTTTTTTGTTCCCGACCAACCATAGTTGGTGGATTTTAATTCCCTACCAACCGTAGTTGGTGGATTTTTTGTTCTCGACCAATCGTAGTTAGTGGATTTTTATTCCCAACCAACCGTAGTTGGTGGATTTTTTGTTCCCGACCAACCATAGTTGGTGGATTTTTATTCTCGACCAACAGTAGTTGGTGGATTTTTATTCCCGACCAACTGTAGTTGGTGGATTTTTATTCTCAACCAACCGTAGTTGGTGGATTTTTATTCTCGACCAACCGTAGTTGGTGGATTTTTATTCCCGACCAACCGTAGTTGGTGGATTTTATTCCCGACCAACCGTAGTTGGTGGATTTTTTGTTCCCGACCAACCGTAGTTGGTTAATTTTTGTTCTGGACTTGATGCGTAGTGTGTAGCACTAGTATTCCAAAAAAATTTCAACAAAAGGAGAGAATTGGGCAAAACATCGAAAGCTTTATTCATATTGAAGAAAACTGCATTACATAGGGATTGAACTACTGATAATATTTGTGCAAATGCTCTGCGTTCCATGCATTCTTAATCTCATCTCCTTCTAATTTTTCAATCCTATATGTCCCTGGTCAAACAACTTTTGTTACTCTGTAGGGTCCATTCCAGTTAGCTTCCAGTTTGTTGTGTCTTTGAATTACTTTCTTCAGCACATAGTTCCCTTCTTTCAAATCACATTTCTTTACTCTCTTGTTGTAAAATAGAGTTGTTCTTTGCTAGTATACGGCATTACTGATTGCTTCTTCTTATCTAACTTCCTCGAGCATATCCAAGTCTAATCTTCTCATCAAGTCACTGATAGGAGAATTGAAATTCAGCACTCTGTGAGTGGGGAAGCCCAGCTCGGCAGGTATAACAGCTTCACTTCCAAATGCTAGCATGGATGGAGATTCTCCCATTGCTGCCCGCAGTGTAGTACGATAAGCCCACAACACAAAATGTAGCTCGTTGATCCAATTTGCCTTCGCATCATCCAGTCTTTTCTTCAAACCATTCAGCAGATTTCTGTTTGTCACCTCAATTTGTCCATTGCTTTGGGGATGACCTGGTGCAGAGTGGGTTTTCAATATGTTTGACTGATGATAATATACAGCGAACTCCTCGTTATCAAATTGAGTTCCATGGTCGGTGATGAATGCATGGGGAATACCATATCTACAGATGATATTCTTCCAAATAAATTGGTACACCTTTTCATAGGTCATATCAACAAGAGGCTTAGATTCCACCCACTTAGTAAAGTAATCCACTGCGACCATGAGATATTTAAACCTTCCTCTGGTCGTTGGAAGTGGCCCGACCAAGTCAATCCCCACATGGCAAATGGCCAAGGGGAAGTAATGGGTGTCAACAATGATTGGGGAGTTCTTCGGATAGAGGAGAAGTGTTGACATTTATCACATTTTTTGGCATGGGCTATACAATCAACCCTCATTGTTGGCCAATGGTATCCTTGCATCATTATTCTTTACAAAAGCGTCCGACCTGCTACATGGGCTCCACAGGACCCTTCATGAACCTCTTTAATTAAGTCTTTTACCTCAGAGTGATGCACACATCTCTACAAGCCAGATATGATTCCTCGTCTATATAGAATACCATTATTCAATACATAACGAGCAGCTTTAAACTTCAACTTCTTGACTGCGAGCTTATCAGTTGGTAATGTCCCTTCCTCAATATAGGCCCTGATGGGATCCATCCAAGATGGTCGTAAATCAAGGGAAATGAAGTTCATCATATCTTCGTCAATGCTCCTGCTAGCCAAAACTTCTATTGGGATGGTTCTTCGTAGCTCGATTCTTGTAGCTGAGGCCAACCGAGCTAAGGCATCTGCTCTGGCATTCTCCAATCTTGGTATTCTAATTAACTGCACTGCTTTAAAGGTTGATACAATCTCTATTTCTTTCTCATAATACTTCATCATTAGCTCACCTTTCGTTGTATATACCCTTTGCATTTGATTTATGATCAACTGTGAGTCACTGAATACAGTGACCTGCTCTGCCCCCATAGCTCTTGCTAAACTAAGACCTGCAATCATAGCTTCATATTCAGCCTGATTATTAGAAGCCTTGAATTGAAAGCGCGTAGCATACTCCACATTGATTTCATCCGGGCTGTTTAAAACAATCACTGTCCCACAGCCTATATTGCAAGATAAGCCATCCACATACAGATTCCATATAGGTACTTCATCCTCAAATTTCTTATCGGATAAAGTTCCTCGGTGGAATATTTTCTTCTTTATATCTTCCCCTAGCACTTATTGCTGCTCGTCGACCATCTCTTCTTGATCGTCAACTGATTTAAGTTGGTCGGAGTTTAAATTTGATAATCTTGTACCATCCACAGGCTGGTCGGTATTCAATTTTGGCTCCTCGGGAATGTCAGGATAAGTGAACTCTACAATAATATCTGCTACTATTTGCCCTTTAAGTGACGTCCTAGGCTCATAAATTATATCATATTCACCCAATTCTACAACCCAATACATCAATATTCCCAGTTTCTCCAGTTTGTGCAGAGCTTGCCTTAATGCCATGTCTGTATACACAACTATAGTATGATCTTGGAAATACGGCCTCATTCTTCCACTTGCTTCGATCAATGCCAGTGCTAACTTTTTCAGCCTTGAATATCTAATCTCTGCTCCTCGAAAGGCCTTACTAGTGTAGTAAATTGGTTTCTGCACTCCATCCTCCATTCTTATCAATGCCGAGCTAACTGCATTCTCCGAAACTGCCAGATATAAGTATAATATTTCTCCCATCACTGGCCTGGACAACAGTGGAGGTGCTCCCAAGTATTTCTTTAATTCTTAAAAATATTTCTCGCATTCATCATTCCATTCAAAAGTCTTTCGGAGTTTTTTAAAGAATGGGAGGCATCTATCAGTTGCTCGTGACACAAATCTGTTAAGTGTTGTAACTCGCCCTGTGAGACTTTGCACTTCCTTCTTCGTCGTTGGAGATCGTAGCCCCAATAGAGCCTTTATCTTTTCTGGATTTTCTTCAATACCTCGTTGGTTGACAATATACCCGAGGAACATGCCTTCTCGTACTCCGAATATGCACTTGGTAGGGTTCAACTTCATTTGATATTTATCTAATTGATCAAAGGTTTGACCTAGATCAATTAGATGGTCAGCAGCTTTCTTGTTCTTCATCAACATATCATCAACATAAACCTCCATATTGTGACTGATTTGCTCTGCAAACACCTTGTTCATCAGCCGCTGATATGTTGCACCTGCATTTTTCAAATAAAAAGGCATAACATTATAACAATAAGTTCCCCTAGGGGTAATAAAAGAGGTACTCTCCCTGTCTCCAGGTTTCATTTTAATCTGGTTGTAGCCAAAATAAGCATCCATGAAGCTCAACAGCTCATGCCACGAGGTAGCATCCACTAATTGATCAATTCGGGGTAAAGGAAAATGATCCTTTGGGCGTGCCTTGTTGAGGTCGGTGAAGTCTACACACATCCTCCACTTGTTGTTCTTCTTCTTCACCATCACCACATTAGCTAACCAGTCTGGATATTTGACATCTTCAATAAAGTAAGCTTTTTGGAGCTTCTCGACCTCCTCTTGTATAGCTTGGTTCTTCTCGAGGCTGAACACTCTTCTTCGCTGCTTCACAGGTTTGATTTCCTTGTTCACATTAAGCTCGTGACACAAGAAATTTGGGTCTATTCCTGGCATATCTTCGTGGCTCCATGCGAAAGTTTGTTTTCTTCTTTTTAGGAAGGCTATCAATTCCTGTTTTAGTGGCGGGTCCAACGATGAACCGATTTGAGTTGTTTGTTCCGGGTATTCATCGTCTAGAATGACATTTTCAGTAGCTTCCACCACCTGACCTTTTATGAGATGCGACTCGTCTCTAAGATCTAACATTTCAATTTTTACACCTTCATCTATGTTGATGTACAAAATTAGATTATCTCTAATTGTTTAATAACATATAAGAAATAAATAAGACAAGATATTTTAAAGTGGTTCAGCCTTGAACGAATGGCCTACGTCCACTGTTTATATTATTCTTGACTGTTTGGGAATTCTCGAGGTAAGATTTATCTCCAGAAATTTTGGTCCCCCCACAATGAGGATGATACAATGTATTTATAGCCCTGAGACTGTACATGAGAAAGGCTCATACATAGCTATCCAATAAGCGTATACATTCGTATGATAAAAATCAGCATTTAATGCGCATTTAATCCTCTTAATTGTCTGATAATAAATGCTCTGATCGAGGTGCAGCTCGGACCGCCTAAGTATCTCGGTATCCATGAGTTGCTCGGTGCAGGTAAGTTCCTCAGAGAGCACATACTGCTCGAAGTGTCTGAGTTGGTCGGAGAAATTGAGTTCCTCGAAGTCAAGGTGTTGTTCATAAGTATTTGTTATTGCCACGTAGATTCTCATGTGTCTCCACTTAATTGAGCCATGTCAGCAGATTAAATTTGGTATCAACAGAAGCCCCCAATGTTTCAAAGTTCGAGATTGAGGAGTGTGGAACATTCTTCTCGAAATATGGCGGGATTAAATGGTCGTCCTGAATTTTAGGAGCGTTTTCTTTGCATTTATTTTTTCTTTTCGAATTCATAGAATCAGACTTTTCGAATTTTCTTAACTACTTCGATCTTCGCGCCCTTTTTGTCCTTTTAGCCGCCGGTAACATAAATGTCTCCTTTTATAATCATTATTTTTACCTTTTCCCAAGGTAAGGTATTTAAGCGTTGTAGAAAATCATATCGTCTTCTACTTTTTCAAATCAGTATCTTTGACTTTTCCATTTTCTCTCTCTATTGTGCGTTCATCCCTTTCATCGTTCGTTGTCAACAGATCCATCCTTTTTCTGTAAGATCTTCTTCCTTCTCTTTCATTTCCTTTATTCACCATGGTTTACCTTGTTGAGTCGCTTGATAAGTTTCGCTCTGATTTTTCTATTCATTCGTGGGTTGTTTTGAAAAAACTTTCTAAACCTTCAGATTATTTTCGTTTGGCTGAGGTACATTGGTTCCCCAGTCTCTTTGTAGCTGAATGCGGATTTTCTTTTCCCCCAAACCCTTTGTGTCTGGAATTCTGTCAATATTTTTACGTGGTTCCCACAAAAATAGCCCCCAACACATGGAGAATAGTTAATGGAGTTCATAGATTAAACCAGATTCATGGAACCCGTATAGGAATTCCAGAAATTATGTTTTGTTATAGATGGGCTGTTGGTGACAACACTTTTTATTTAAAAACTAGGTTTTTAAATAGGGCTCTAGTAGTCAATCTCCAAGATGCCAATAGGGATTACTTTGAGCATAGTGTTGTTATGAAAAATTAGCAACACCCTCTACTAACTGGAAATGATGTGTACCATGGTCCTAGGTGCCCTCCCTATGGCAATGGGATAGGTTGTTTTTATTTTATTTTATTTTCGAAATTATGCTTCCTTTGTGTTTGATAAAATGTGTCACTGATATTTTAATTTTGATTTATTTGCATTTGACAGCAAGAGAAAATCTCCAAAAGAGACAGAAGTTAATTTAAAACATCTGAAACTTATTTGGGGTTTGCATCAGACTGTTGTCGACGAGCATATCAGATCAACTTCATATTTGTTACAGTATAAGAGTTACACCTTATCTTTTACTGCTTGTCCTGTGATAAGTGACGTAGAATTGGTACCAGCTTCTGCAAGTTCTTCACCCGAGTCACATATTCCTCTGAGTGAAAGAATGAAGAAAAGAAGAGCTCCTGCCCTCTTCGAGAAATCTGCCTCTATTGCTGGAGAGGCAAAGAAAAGCATACATGATGTCCCAGAAGAAGGGACAAGAAAAATCGATGCACCTCCTCCGGCTGCTACTGTGAAGGTTGCCGAGAAGCCCCCAGTGGCTCCGAGCAAAGTCGCTGCTCCAAGTGAGGTTATTGTCATATCCCCGACTAAGAGTACATCCTTGGTTGAGACTGTTGATGTTCCTCCGAGGAGGCTGAAGAAAAGCTCCTCGGTCAATTTGCCTGAATCCATCTCTCAGCCTTCAACTACTGGAAGTGGTGTTCCCACTTTCATTGCTCCGAGCTCTGCCATGAGCTCGGTGAAATCTTGGATCATCCCCGAGATCCAAGGTATTAAAGAAAATCTTTCTCGGGATATGGTTACCACATTAGCTGCTCGTCATATTGCTTCTGTAAGTATTATTGTCATAAACTTTCATTTTTCCACTGTTATATATTTGCACTGACTTGCTATTATTTTCTTTTCCTAGTTAGTAACCTGTTTCAAATCAATTTTGAAGAAGGATGAAGCTATTAAAGCTTCAAGTTCCTCATTAGGTGTAGAGGAAGCTTTGGTGGGTCTGAAACAGTCTCTGAAGGATTATCATCAGAAGTATGTTGATGATAAAGCTTCTTGGGAGAAGAAGCTTAATTCCACCGAGCAGGAGAGGAATCAGGTTGTTAAGGTCTCCAAGGGATTGGAGAAGAAAATAAAAGAATTGGAAAGTAAGAATAAAGAGCTCGAAGGGAAGCTCCAAAATGATGGGGAGCTTGAAGGTAAGCTCAAATCTGCTGAGGAAGAACTGGGTAGACTTCGTGGCATTGGTCATCAGAAGGAGGAGGCAGAAAAGAAGTTGAAAGATGCTGAGGTACTTCTATCCGAGAATCTTTCCTCGGAGAAGGTGAAAAGGAAGTTGGCTGTAAAAAAGTCCTTCAGTGCCGGCTGGGACAAAGGGTGGAATAAGGGTCTGGCTGCCATGATGTCCCAAGTGGAATATGGTATCCTTAAGTACTTTAGGGATGGTTGGGTCGCTGCTTTGAAAGATATGTATGTTAATGAAAATTCTGACCTGTTTCAGTGACACACCCCTGGCCCTCCTCCAACTCCTGAAGAAGAGGAAGAGGATGAAGCTGCCTCTGAGGAATCCTCTATGGTGATGGGAGATCAAATTTCTCATCCCCCAGTTGTCCAGCCTTCCTGCGAGCAACTTCAACCATCCATTATTTCACCCGAGCAGCTTCCAGCACCCATCGAGCAACCATCTGTGCCATCCGAGCAACCTACCTCCTCGTCCCAGCCTCCCGATAAAGTTTTGGGAGACGAGGAGAAGGTGTAGAGTTGTTCGGATTTTTATCTCTGTTTATTTTTTCCAATCGTATCTCTGAACTATGTACTTCTCTTTTATGATGTAATAAAATTTGAAATTTTGACTATTCATACTGTTGATTCTCTTCCTCTTGCTCCTTATTAATTCTTGCTATCTCTTCTTTTTACTAGTTTATGGCCAGGATGGAATTGTTATCTGCTCATGATACAAAATTATTGAGACAATGCAATGATTACTTCAAAGTTGGTCATTCAGATATGACTGAAGCTCAGATCGTTGATATCCTTGGTCAAGATGCTTTAGAGCAAGCAGTTGAAGAATACCAGTATTTAAAGTGTCTGCTCGACCGGGCAGTGGCTAATAATGTAGCGTATTATGAAATGATTGAAGACCTCCAGGGTACTCTAGAGGAGCTTCAACAATAATACAAGGAGTCTACAGCCCTTTTGCACCAAGGATATGAGAAGAAGTATCAGCAAATAAGTGCTGATAAAGGATATGATAGATTGATTGCTGCCTATGATGTGAGGGATAGAACTTTAAAGACCGAGGTCGAAGAGCACAGGCGGATAGCTAAGTTACTGGAGCAGGAAAATAATAACCTGCGAGGAGAGGTATCTCAGTTGAAGTCTGCAGCATCTTCCTCGAACGCCTTAGTCCCTGTCAACGACGAGGGTTTTTCTTTCTTAGAGGTCAAAAATGCTAATTTGAGAGACGAATTGGAGACTTTGAAGAGAACTAGAGCCTCTTCTTCTTCTCCCGGTCGAGCAAGAGGTTCTCGGGGACGAGAAAGAGCTGCTCAGCTTACTATTGAAGATAAAATAACTCAATCAGCTTTGGAGAATCATGCCTTTCAGCTAAAGGCGAAGAATCGAGCATTAGCAGAGGTGTCCAAGAAAATTATGAATTTGGATGAGCAGATCTCTACACAAAAGTCTGCCTTGGAGAATAAAGAACTTTTCGTAAAAAATCTCCACGAGCAGCTGGAAAGGTTGACTTATCAATTCCATAAGCAACTTAGAGAATTTTGGATGGTTGGCTTTAATGAGGCCCTCTATCACCTCGACGACCGGATCCAGCAGTCGAACAACGAGGGGTACAAGTAAGGATGGTTAAACGCCTTGGGTGTGCTACAATTGGAACAAGGTCACTATTTGTGGGATTACTATAATCATGGGTTGCTCGACCTGCTAGTGCCACCATTCAAACTCGACATGAGCTGGATTCCTGCTTGGGTAATCCCTCAGTGTTTGATTTCCAAATATCTTGGGGATTACAGTTTCCATTCCAATGTCGAGATAACTCGCCTAGAGCACCTACTCCATCGTCCATCTGTGATGAACATCAGGATGCTCAAAGACCTTAATTTCATAAATTCCCCTTATGCCTTAGACGATCCTCCTGCTGGCGAGGAACCACTTTCAAAAGCAGAGGGGAAGAAGCCAATAGAGTAGGAATCTTGATGTAATAATTAATATGTATTTCATTCTCAATGTATTTTGTTTTGGATTTAATGAAAAACTTATATTTTTCTTTTCCATCTTAATTACCATTGTCTTGTAAATGTTTTGTAAAACACTTTACTTATTTACTAATGAATGTGCATGTATATCTGTTAAAAAGATAACAACATTGTGTTATTTTCCGATCAACTAAAGTTGGTGAAATTTATTGTTGATTATCTTAAATTGATGATAATCATTTGTCGATCAACCAGAGTTGATGATATTTTATTTCTCGACCAACTTGGTGGTAATTTGAAATGTTTCAAGTATTAAAATTTTACTTGATCACTTTTTAATTCTAAGCCATTATTTGTTTAACCAACTATTTCCGACCAAAGAGAGTTGGTGTTTTTAATTCTCGACCAACCTTAGTTGGTAAATTTTTTTATTCCCGACCAACTATAGTGGGTGAATCTTCTTCCCGACCAACCGAAGTTGGTATTTCTGGGAAATATTTTTCTTCTTTTTATTCCCGACCAACTATAATGGGTGAATCTTATTCCCGACCAACCATAATTAGTATTTCTGGGAAATATTTTTCTTCTCGACCAATCGGAGTTGGTGGATTTTCTTTCCAACCAATCGGAGTTGGTATTTCTGGGAAATATTTTTCTTCCCAACCAACCGGGGTTGGTGGATTTTCTTCCCAACCAACCGGAGTTGGTATTTCTGGGAAATATTTTTCTTCCCGACCAACCGTAGTTGGTGGATTTTCTTCCCAACCAACCGGAGTTGGTATTTCTGGGAAACATTTTTCTTCCCGACCAACCGGAGTTGGTATTTCTGGGAAATATTTTTCTTCCCGACCAACCGGAGTTGGTGGATTTTCTTCCCAACCAACCGGAGTTGGTATTTCTGGGAAATATTTTTATTCCCGACCAACCGGAGTTGATGGATTTTGCTGAGTAGTGTGTAGCACTAGTATTCCGCGAAAAATTTTCAACAAAAGGAGAGAATTTGGTAGAATATTCATATTTTATTCATACTGATGAAATTGCATTACATGAGGGTTTACATTACTGATAATATTTGCGTAGGTGCTCTGCATTCCATGCATTCTTAAACTCCTCCCCTTCTAAAGTTTCTATTTTGTAGGTTCCTGATCGAATAACTTCTGTAACTCGATAAGGTCCATGCCAGTTCGCTTCCAGTTTGTTGTGCTTTTGAATCACTTTCTTTATCACATAGTCTCCTTCTTTCATGTCGCACTTCCTCACTCTCTTGTTGTAGAATAAAGTTGTTCGTTGCTGATAAGCAGCATTCCTGATGGCTGCTTCTTCTCTAACTTCCTCGAGCATGTCTAAGTCTAACCTTCTCATTAAATCGTTGACAGGGGAGTTGAAGTTCAATACTCGGTGTGTTGGGAGGCCCAACTCGGCAGGTATAACAACTTCACTTCCAAATGCCAGCATATATAAAGATTCTCCAGTTGCTGCTCGAGGAGTAGTACTATAAGCCCATAGTACTGAATGTAGCTCGTTGATCCAGTTTGCTTTTGCGTCATTCAGTCTTTTCTTCAAGTCATTTAGCAGTGTTCGATTTGTCACTTCAGTTTGCCCATTGCTTTGGGGATGGTCTGGTGCCGAGTGGATTTTCAAGATATTTGACTGGTGACAATAGGCAGTGAACTCCTCGTTGTCAAATTGTGTTCCATGATCAGTGATGAATGCATGGGGAAGACCATATCTACAAATGATATTTTTCCAAATAAATTGGTACACCTTTTCGTACGTCATGTCGACAAGAGGCTCGGCTTTAACCCACTTAGTAAAGTAATCCACTACGACGATGAGATATCTAAATCTTCCTCTGGTCGGTGGAAGTGGCCCGACCAAGTCAATTCCTCACATGGAAAATGGCCAAGGGGAGGTAATGGGTGTCAGCAATGCTTGGGGAGTTCTTCGGATGGATGACAAGCGTTGACACTTGTCACATTTCTTGGCATAGGCAATACAATCAGCCCTCATCGTTGGCCAGTAGTATCCCTGTGTCATTATTCTTTGCAAAAGCGTCCGACCTGCTACATGGGCTGCACAGGACCCTTCATGGACCTCTTCAATCAAGTCTTTCACCTCGGAGGGATGCACACATATTTGCAAACCTTCCATAATTCTTCGTCTGTATAGAATACCATTAGTCAGTACATAACGAGCAGCTTTAAACTTCAATTTCTTAGCCGCGAGTTTGTCAATCGGTAATTCTCCCTCCTCAATATATGCCCTGATGGGATCCATCCAAGATAGACCTAAATCAAGGGTAATAAAGTTAATCGTCAGATCTTCTTCTATGCTCCGACCAGCTAGAACTTCAATTGGGATTGTTCTTCGTAGCTCGGTACGAGTAGCTGACGCTAATCGAGCTAAAGCGTCAGCTCTTGCATTCTCCATTCTTGGTATTCTGACCAGTTGAACAGTGACAAATTCCGATACCAACTCCATCGCCTTTGCATGGTACTTAATCATCAACTCTCCTTTTGCTTCATATACACCGAGCATTTGGTTTATAATCAACTGTGAGTCACTACATACGATTACCTTCTCTGCATTCATAGTTCTTGCCAGACTAAGACCTACAATCATCGCTTCATATTCGGCCTCATTATTAGAAGCTTGAAATTGAAAGCGCAGAGCATATTCTATATCGACCTCGTCTGGACTTTTCAATACAATCCTGGCTCCACTTCCTGAGGTGTACGATGAGCCATCCACATACAAGCTCCATATAGGTATCTCGTCCTCAAACGGCTTATTGGATAAAGTTCCTCGATGGAATATTTTTTGCTCCTTTATCTCCATTTCTACCACACCTCGCTGCTCGTCGACCTTCTCCTCTTACTCTCCGACCAACTTAAGTTGATCAGGGTTTAAATTTGATGATCCTGTAATATCCACAGGTTGGTCGGTGTTCAACTTTTGCTCCTCAAGGATATCAGGATAAGTGAACTCTGCTATAAAATCTACTACTACTTGCCCTTTTAGTGACGATCTAGGCTCATAAATTATATCATATTCACCGAGTTATATTGCCCAATACATCAATCTCACTGATTTTTATGGTTTATGAAGAGCTTGCCTCAATGGCATATCGGTGTATACGACTATGGTATGAGCCTGGAAACATGGCTTCATTCTTCAACTCGCTTCGATCAGCGCCAGTGCCAACTTTTCCAATTTTGGATATCTGATCTCTGCTCCTCGGAAAGCCTTACTAGTGTAATAAATTGGTTTTTGTACTCCATCCTCTACTCTTATTAATGCCGAGCTAACTGCATTTTTCGAAACTTCCAGATAAAAGTACAATCTTTCTCCCATCACCGGTCTGGACAACAGTGGAGGTGCTCCCAAATATTTCTTCAATTCTTGAAAAGCTTTCTCGCATTTTTCATTCCATTCAAAAGTCTTTCGGAGCATTTTTAAGAATAGGAGGCATCTATCAGTTGCTCGCGATACAAATCTGTTAAGTGCTGCTACTCGCCCTGTAAGACTTTGCACTTCTTTCTTTGTCGTTGGAGATCGTAATCCCAATAGATCTTTGATCTTTTCAGGGTATGCTTCAATGCCTCCTTAATTGACAATATACCCGAGAAACATGCCTTCTCGTACTCCAAATATGCACTTAGTCGGGTTCAACTTCATTTGATATTTGTCTAATTGATCAAAGGTCTGGCCCAAGTCAACTAGATGGTTAGCAGCTTTCTTGCTCTTTGTCAGCATATCATCAACATAAACCTCCATATTGCAACTGATTTGTTCTGCAAACACCTTGTTCATCAGTCGCTAATATGTTGCATCTAAATTTTTCAAACCAAAAGGCATAACATTATAACAATAAGTCCCCCTAGGGGTAATGAAGAAGTGCTCTCCCTATCTTTAGGTTTCATTTTAATCTGGTTGTAACCAGAATAAGCATCCATGAAGCTCAACAGCTCGTGTCCTGAGGTAGCATCCACTAATTGATCAATTCGGGGCGAGGGAAAATGATCCTTTGGACATGCCTTGTTGAGGTTTATTATTCTTCTTTTTTACCATCACCACATTTGCTAATTAGTCTGGATATTTAACATCTTCAATAAAGCAAGGTTTCTGGAGCTTCTCGACCTCCTCCTGTATAGCTTGGTTCTTCTCGGGGCTGAACACTCTTCTTCTTTGCTTCACTGGCTTGATCTCCTTATTCACATTGAGCTCGTGACATAATAAATTCGGGTCTATTCCGGGCATATCTTCATGACTCCAAGCAAAAGTTTGTTTTCTGCTTTTTAAGAAAATTATTAACTCCTGTTTTAGTGAGGCATCTAACAACGAACCTATCTGAGTTGTTCGTTCAGGGTGCTCGTCGTCCAGAATGATGTTTTCAGTAGCTTCTACCACCTGACCTTTCACGAGTTGTGACTCGTCTCTAGGATCCAATGTTTCAATTTCTGCACCTTCATCCACCTGATAGGTAGTAGTCTTTTTCCTAGATTCCTCTAGTTCCTCCTGCTTGGCAGATGAATAGTAGTATTCCCGAGCTACTTTTTGATCACCCTTCACAACTCCTACTCCAAAATTAGTTGGAAATTTTAGGCATTGATGTACCGTAGATGGTACTTCTTCGAACTTCTTCAATCCTACCCTTCCCATGATGATATTATAGGCTGATTGAACATTCTTATCCATCACGAAGAAGCGTACTCTTTCTGTTCGACAAGCAGGCCATGTACCAATAAACATATCCAATTTGATCGTCCCAAGTGGAAAAACTTTCTCTCCAGCAAAATCGAGAAGGGGCCTGTGATAAGGCTCCAACTGAGATAACTTTATATTTAAGCTGTCGAAGCACGAGTAGAACATAATATCAGCCGAGCTACCATTATCTAACAATAATATTGAGATCATCACTTCCTTCATTCTCATTTTGATCACCAATGAGTCATCATGAGGATATAGTACACCTGCGAGGTCGTCTTTTGAGAAACCGATGACCAGTTTTTTTTTATTGACCTTCCTCGAGCGATCATCTTCAGCCAAGTTTATTCATTGAATATATGAACAGGCTTGAGGCTCATTGAGGTAAGCTTTTCTTTCTGCAGTAAGGTCTCCACCTCCTGCATCTACACCTGTAATCACATTGCAATCAAATGATCCAAAACGTATTGAAAATATCTCACGTTCTGGCTGTCTTGGTCTTTTAGGAAGATCGGGGTCGTCTTTTGGATCATCTTCATGGTCTCTTTTCTTGTTCTCCTCTGCTCGACGAGGAGATCTAGACCTCTCTCTTACTCGATCGTTGTTTTTTCTTTCATTTCTTCGATCAACATACTTTTCTAGTTTTCCTCGTCCAATGAGTGCTTCGATCTCATTCTGAAGAGCTATGCAATTATTGGTCGTGTGGCCATGATCTTTATGGAATTCACAATATTTGGCCTTATTCCTCTTGTCAGGGTCTGACTTCATTTTCTCCAGCCAATTTAACTCCTCGTTGTTCTTGATTTCTTCTAGAATATGGTTAATGTCTACCTGCAAAGGAGTATAATTTTCAAATTTCTTCAATACCTCCAATGATGGCTTTGTTTTTGAGTGTTTGTCACCACCATTGTTCTTATGCTCTTTCTTTTTATCCTTATCAACCTCCACCTTGGTCTCTTTGGAATCCATATTCTTCTTTACAGCCATAGCCTCCTCGGCATTCATGATCTTGGCCACTTTTGCCATCAGTTCTGACATGGTTCTGGGTGGATCTTTGGCCAAAGTGTAGTACAACTTGTTGGGAAACAGCCCATTCATCAGAGCAGTAATCGTTGTCTTTTCCTCATAATCAATAACTTTGAGTTTCTCATTATTGAAACAAGTTATATAATCCATGGTGCTCTCACCTGCCTTTTTTCTAAAACTTAACAAGTGTGCTACTCGTTTAACAGGTTTTGCTCAATGAAGAGCTCGGCCAGTTGAAAGAAAGTTGAAATCTTATCCCGAGGAAGATTATTGTACCATATTTGAGCAGATCCTGTAAGAGTTCCCGAGAATGCCCTGCATCTCATCTCATTTGGCACAGCATAGATGTCGGCAGCAGCTTGGTATTGCTCTATATGAAGGATAGGGTCGGTTTTTCCATCATATTTAGGAGTCACAACAGGTGCTTTGAACTTCGACGGTGTGGGAAAATACATAATTGCTTGTATGAAAGGTGTCCCTTGGACAAAAGTTCTTTGGAGAGGATTCTTGGCCTTAGCCATTTCCCCTAGTCTATCCTCTAGCCTCTGAATAGAGCCTTTCCATGCATCATTTCCCTCCTCGGGCCTATTGGTTCGAGCAATTGATCGTATTGAAGTCATTTCATGGGATCTATCTTATCGAGCCAATGGTTGTGATTGGGAAGAACCCTCTCTTAGATCGGATGGTTATTGGAAGTTCCTCCACACAGCTTTGGGAGGACTTCTATTCCTCCTTGGGCCCAAACGATCAAAAGAAGATGCTCTACTTAATCTCTCCAGTGCACAAATCCTTTCTGGAGAGAGAGTGACCTTTTGTTCAGTAGCTGTGGCTCGTACTGACGATGTTCTACCTAGTTGATAAGAAAAATCATCAGATCTCTCAATACGATATGAATCGGTATGCCTAGTACGCGAAGAAAATAAATGGGTGTTTCTTTGAACACTTCATTATCCTGAATGGGTCGGTACTTCACCCTGGATAGTTTGTATGAGTTGTCGCATAGTTTCTTGCATGGCTGTCCGACCCTGAGCCAGATTGGCCATAATTCCAGCCAGATCTTGGACATTTGGTGGAGCGGATTGATTTGGGGAGTTTCCAGCGTTTCGATTACTGGATTCAGGATTGTCAGCCATTGGTGATGAATTGTTTTTGGTGAAAAACAAAAATTACAGTCGTTTCCCACAGACGGAGCCAATCTATTGATGTAAAAAATTAGATTATCTCTAATTGTTTAATCATAGATAAAAAATAAATAAGATAAGAGATTTTAAAGTGGTTCAGCCTTGAACGAATGGCCTACGTCCACTGTTTATGTTATTCTTGACTGTTTGAGAATTCTCGAGGTAAGATTTATCTCCAAAAATTTTGATCCCCCCACAATGAGGATGATACAATGTATTTATAGCCCTGAGGCTGTACATGAAAAAGGATCATACATAGCTGTCCAATAAGCGTATACATCTGTATGATAATAATCATCATTTAATGCGCATTTAATCCTCTTAATTGTCTGATAATAAATGCTCTAATCGAGGTGCAGCTCAGACTGCCTAAGCTGCTCGGACCGCCTAAGTATCTCGGTATCCATGAGTTGCTCGATGCAGGTAAGTTCCTCGGAGAGCACATACGGCTCGGAGTGTCTGAGTTGGTCGGGGAAATTGAGTTCCTCGAAGTCAAGGTGTTGTTCATAAGTATTTGTTATTGCCATGCAGATTGCCATGTGTCTCCACTTAATTGAGCCATGTCAGCAGATTAAATTTGGTATCAACAATCCACTTGATAGGTGGTAGTCTTTTTCCTAGATTCTTCTAGTTCTTCCTGCTCGGCAGATGAATAGTAGCATTCCAGAGCTAATTTTTGGTCACCCTTCATAATTCCTACTCCAAAGTTGGTTAGAAATTTTAGGCATTGATGTACAGTAGATGGTACTGCTTCGAACTTCTTTAATCCTACCCTTCCCATGATGATATTGTAAGCTTATTGAACATTCTTATCCATCACAAAAAAGGGCACTCTTTCTGTTCGACAAGCAGGCCACGTACTGATGAACATATCCAATTTGATGGTCCCAAGTGGGAAAACTTTCTCACCAGCAAAATCGAGGAGGGGCCTGTGATAAGGCTCCAGCTGAGAAAACTTTAAATTTAAGCTATCAAAGCATGAGTAGAACATGATATCCGCCGAGCTACCATTATCCACTAGTAATCTTGAGATCATTACTTCCTTTATTCTCATTTTGATCACCAAAGGATCATCACGAGGATATAGCACTCCTGCGAGGTCGTTCTTGGAGAAACCGATGACCAGCTTTTCTTTGTTTACCTTCCTCGGGCGATCATCCTCAGCTAGGTTTATTCATTGAATGTATGAACAAGCTTAAGCCTCATTAAGGTAAGATTTCCTCTCAGCAGTAAGGTCTCCACCTCCTACATCTCCACCTGTAATAACATTACAATCAAATGATCCAAAATGAATTGAAAATACTTCACGTTCTAGCTGTCTTGGTCTTTTGGGGAGGTCGGGGTTGTCTTCTGGATCATCTTCACGATCTCTTTTCTTGTCTTCTTTTGCTCGACGAGGAGATTTAGACCTCTATCTTGCTCGATCGTTGCCCTTTCCTTCCTTTCTATGATCAACATACTTGTCTAGCTTTCCTCGTCTGATGAGAGCTTTAATTTCACTCTGAAGAGCTATGCAATTTTTGGTCGTATGACCATGGTCTTTATGGAACTCGTAATATTTGGCCTTATTCCTCTTATCAGGATCTGTCTTCATTTTCTCTGGTCAGTTTAGCTCCTCGTTGTTCTTGATTTCTTCCAAAACATGGTTTATATCTACTTTCAAAGGAGTATAATTTCTAAATTTCTTCAACATTTCCCATGATGTCTTTGCTTTTGACTGCTTATTACCACCATTATTCTTATGCTCCTTCTTCTCAACCTTCTCGGCCTCAACTTTGGTCTCCTTAGTGTCCATGCTCTTCTTTGCAGCCATAGCTTCCTTGGCATTCATGATTTTGGCTGCTTTTGCCATTAGTTCTGACATGGTCCTAGGCGGATCTTTGGCCAAAGTGTAGTACAATTTATTTGGAAATAGTCCACTCATCAAAGAAGTAATTGTTGTCTTTTCCTCATAATCAAAAACTTCGAGCTTCTCGTTATTGAAACGAGTTATGTAATCCTCGATGCTCTCATCTGCTTTTTGTCTAACACTTAACAAGTGTCCTACTCATTTAACTGGTTTTGCCCCAAAACAGTAGTTTCCAATAAAGATCTCGTCTAGTTGAAAGAAAGTTGAAATCTTCCCCCGAGGAAGATTATTATACCATATTTGAGTAGATCCGGTAAGAGTTCTCAAAAATTCCCTGCATCTAATCTCATCTGGCATGGCATAGATATCGGCAGCATCTTGGTATTATTATATATGAAGGATAGGGTCAATTTTTCCATCATATTTAGGAGTCACAACAGGTGCTTTGAACTTTGATGGTGTGGGGAAATCCACAATTGCCTGGATAAAAGGTGTCCCTTGGACAAAAGTTCTTTGTAGAGGATTCCTGGCCTTAGCCATTTCCCCTAGTTTATCCTCCAACATTTGGATAGAGCCTTTCCATGCATCATTTCCCTCCTCGGGCCTGTTGGTTCGAGCAACGGATCGTGTTGAATTTGCCTCCTGGGATCTTGCATCGCGAACAGTTGGTCGCGATTGGGCAGAACCCTCTCTTAGATCGGATGGTCGTCGAAAGTTTCTCGACATAGCCTTAGGAGGACTTTTATTCCTCCTAGGGCCCAAACGATCAGAAGGAGAGGCCCTAATTAATCTCTCCAATGCACTAGTCCTTTTCGGAGAGAGATTGATGTTTTGTTGAGTGTCTGTAGCTCGTACTGAGGAAGTACGCCCAGGCTGATAAGAAGGATCATGAGATCTCTCAGTGCGATATGAGTCGGTGTGTTTGGATCGAGATTCCTCTGATAGTAGCATTCGCCTAGAAGGTAACTAGGTATTTCTGTGAACACTTAGTTGTCCTGAATAGGTAGATACCCCACCCTGGACAGTTTGTATGAGTTATCGCATAGTTTCTTGCATGGTCGTCTGACCCAGAGCCAAATTAGCCATTATTCCGGTCAGATCTTGAACATTTGGAGGAACAGATGGATTTGGGGGGTTTCCAGCGTTTTGATTACTGGATTCTGGATTATCAGCCATTGGAGATGAATTGTTTTGGTGAAAAACGATAGTTTCAGCCGTTTCCCACAGACGGCGCTAATCCGTTGATGTAAAAAATTAGATTATCTCTAATTACTTAATCACAGATAAAAAATAAATAAGACAAAGGATTTTAAAGTGGTTCAGCCTCGAGGGAATGGCCTGCATCCACTATTTTGTTATTGCTGACTGTTTGGAATTCTCGATAATAGATGTTTTACCAAGAAATTCCGAGTCCCCTACTAATGAGGAGGTTACAATGTATTTATAGCCCTCAGGCTGTACATGCGAAAGAATAATACATAGCTGTCCAATAGGCATGTACATCTGTGTGATAATAATGAGCATTTAATGCGCAGTTCTATTGATGTAAAATATTAGATTATTTCTAATTATTTAATCACAGATAAAAAATAAATAAGACAAAGGATTTTAAAGTGGTTCAGCTTGGAGGGAATGGACTACGTCCACTATTTTGTTATTGCTGACTGTTTGGAATTCTCGATAATAGATATTTCACCAAGAAATTTCGAGTCCACTGCTAATGAGGAGGTTATAATGTATTTATAGCCCTCGGGCTGTACATGAGAAAGAATAATACATAGTTATCCAATAGGCGTGTACATCTGTGTGATAATAATGAGCATTTAATGTGCAGTTATCCTTTTCATTATTCGAATATAAATGCTCTGTACGAGATGCATCTCGGACCGCTTAAGCTGCTCGGACCGCCTAAGTAGCTTAGCATACATGAGTTTCCCGGTACAATAGAGTTCCTCCGAGAACACTTGTTGCTCGGAGCGTCTAAGTTGGTCGGGGAGGTTGAGTTCCTCGGAGTCAAGGTGTTGTCTCAAAATTTTTTACGGGTGCCATGTAGATTGGCACGTGTCTCCACATAGTTGGTCCATGTCAGCAGATTAAATTTGGTATCAACAATAACTGAACACTCGATTTAAACATCATACAACCATATCGAATGTCGCACTAAAAGGTAGTAAAAGAATAAATAACTACAATTGGGTTTTTAGCCCGAATGTTTATACAGTACCTCCTATCTAGATTACAGGGATAGAAGCGTCTATGGTAAACCTGCATGCATCCACAGCTGCTGCAGCAGGCGTTTGACATGAAATAATCATCATCCAGACGTCCCTGTGCCTGGACACCTATATATATATAATATATATCAAGAAAAGGAAAACGGGTCAGATCCCGAGTTGTAAAAATATTTTGCAAGTGCATAAATGCTTTATTTTTAAAAATAAGTTCATCTCATATTTCAATTGGTATCGCACTCCCATGATATACCCCTCACCCCTCTTCTAATAGTGCACGCCTAATGCACTCGTCTAAAACATCCTAGTTAAGCTACCCCTCCCAACTAATATAATTCACCTGTCTGCTAAAAACCACAACAACCCGAGTACTAAGGGTTAAACTTCTCTCCAATCTCAGCACTGCGCTAAGTTCGTGCGTGGGGTGTCTCGCGAAGTGAAATCCAAACAAGGAACCCCCCCGATACACTACTACTTGGCAGTGTCAATGGTCAAGATCCCATTAGGCCCTTAGTGAAAAACGAATATATAGACATACTTATATAATAGCATACATATCATACTCACTCTCATTACATCTTACAATATACATCCGGATAATATCTCCCGGACTGAGGTTTACTCTATATTTTTTTTTATAATACACATCCGGATAGAATCTCCCGGACTGAGAATTTATCCTTTTTCATTTTTATCTCTTTACTCTCATAGAGATATATATTACCTTGTTTTCATACACAAGTAATATACTATACACACAAGTATAATAACCATCCCACCGAGCTATAACTCGAGGATGTTGTTTCTCAATGCTATCATCTTCTAGTGCCTCACTCACGTAGCATCCTGGGGACCATCGGTAGGACTAAATGACACGTACTTCGTGGTCAAAAATATCATAACGTCTGGGACGCGGTCATAGTTCCTCCTCGGCAATGAGACAAAACATACCCACCACGTCTCACCCCTAATAAAAATCACATAATATAATAATGGACGCTATGACCTGGGTAATATCCACACCCTGCTCCTCGAGCCAATGTGCTCACCCTCATTGTGCAACTTCCTAATGATAGCATTAGAGGGGGTATGCTTCACATATATATATACCATCACATATATATATATATATATATATACATATCCGTGTCATATTATATATACTTTAATCACATAGTATATATATACATATTTATCATTCCTCAAATGTACATATGGATACAATTGCCAGTTTCATAATAATATTTAAGTATCTTACTACTTAAATACGCCTCACACCTTAATCGTTGTTTGGGATTTATATACTCTCCAAATATCCGTTCATAAACGTATGATAATTATATCCCCAACTTATCTTTAACCTATAACCTAAATTTCATCCCATTCGCCTCATAAGATTTTCTCACCCAAAATCGATATATAATTATAACCTCTACGCGCATAATTCGATACATACAATCCCTCACCGAAAAAGCAACTCGAGTGTTACTCGTCCTAAACACCCTTAAATAATTAAGTCATGGATTTCCTTTTTCCATGAACTCAAGGTCTACATTCCACTCAAATATTAATCTTTAGTAAAGCTTCTCCCAAGCTTTTGTCTACTCTCCTAAGCTCCTCCAACCTCACCCAACAACATCTACACATATAAATAGGGGTTCTAAACATCCTAGAACCCAAAACTCACAATTTATTTCTATAAATTCCTAAGTTTCTCGAATTGGAAATTATTGGGTTTTTACTCGTTTAACTTTCGAGAACCCATTTTAATTCACAAAAACCCATCTTGAAAATCTTTGTGGTGTATCACTACCAACTACGATATGAGATTTATGCTTAAAAATAAATAAATCAAGTAAACACTTGTCTCGAGGATAAAATCTGACGATCTCGAGTCGAATCCCGCGGAGGTTGGTCGGAATCTCCCTTTTCTCTCAATTTTCTTCCTTCCCCTCTCTCTTCTCTCTTTTATTTCCTTTCTTTATCTTCTCCCCCCCCCCCCCCCCCTCTCCCTCCTTATATAGGGAGAAAAATGTTTTACACCTTTTAAAACCCAAAAATGACTCGTTTACTCAATTACGAGTCCCTTTTGCTTTTTAAAAATTTTCGAAACTCAATTTCGACTATCGGATACACTATTTTGACTATCTCGGCCATTCTGAGACTCACCGTGCAATAAGAATGTCCATCTGAGGCACTTGACCGCAACCCACTAATTAATCCAATGCCTCTCAATGCGGGTTTTCCAATTAAAATCTTACCTTTTGTCGCTTTACTCAACGACGACATATAATTAAAACACTCCGACATATTTACTTAATCCAAAAAGTAAATATATCACCCATCGACAATCTTCTAATCCTTAAAAATTCTAAAAATCACTATTCCGAGAAATTCCCCAAATTTCCAATTTATTCCCAATTATGAAATTTAATTTATCCCCAAAAGTACGGGTTGTTACAGTATAATTGACCGACATAGTAAATAATATATTTATGACATTAATATAAAGCATTATCATAAACACAATTCTCATTTCAATTGCACTAGACATTTTTTTAATTAGAAAATAAAATGTCATTACATGGTTTTAAGAATAAAACCCCAAAACCATCATGATCACATAAATGTTGTTTTATGCGAATGGATTATGTGGTGGTTTATCCATAATTAATTTCTTCGTAGATTCATTTTGGTTATAATAACGAGTATGTTTTTAATTATTACTTTAATCGATGTATTTAGAGTAGTTGGATAGGGTATGTCATAGATTTTACTAGTTAAAATCATGTATTTACATGGATTTTGGTTATGGAAAACGTTTCATGGAGTTTAGTGAGGTTTTGAGGATGGTTGGAAGGTTTTTACATTGCATTTCCAAACCCGAGACAATGATGTGGTTCTCCATAACTGAATCGATCCAACCTTCAATCAAATTGATCCAGACCCTAGGTGGATCGATCCGACCTTGTGCAATTGCTATAATTTTGTTCATTTTGTTGCCATGTTTACCAGTTTAGCGAGGGATTTTCGTCCCGATCTTTTCCAAATCGAAGAGGACTGTTTCCATAGGCAGATGAGATACATAACTTAATTTTATAAACAAATTTATTTTAAAGAGGACTCTTAATTAAAGGGAAGTCTAATTTAAATCGAAATCTTGATCTATAAGAGTTCTAATGAGCAAAAGAACTCTATGCCATGATGGAAACGGAAATTTATTTCCTATTTGAATTTTTATTGCATGTTATTGTGTTATTTTATGATTATACCATCCTTCCCATGTTTATAATTATCGCGTGTTAATTAATTGATTAGGATCTCACATTATTTTGGATACCATGGATTACTTATATGATCATCCCAGATCACATATTATTTTTAGAGAAATTCATTTTTATTTATTCTTTTCTGAAGTAAATTTAATTGGGTAATAAATTTAAAGGTATAAATTAAATTTTGATATATGAGTTTTATTTTAATTTAAAAATAGTTTCATTTTTAGATAATTAAAAATACTGAGAAGGGGAAATTTAATTTTTCTACTAGTAAATTTAGAATTATCAAGGATTTAATTTCTGCAATTAGAATTGAATAAATAATTTCTAAAAACACCCACATGTTTAAAATGTTAAGTGGGGGAGGGTATTAATTTACCGCGTTAGTATTTAGCTCTCCTCCCCATCAGAGGGAATTAATCATGGCATCACGATAGTTTTAAAATTCTTAAGTGCTAGTTCTTGAAATTAAATGTGAATGAGTTGGGTCTCCCCATCGAGTAAGTTCTTTAAAAGAGAATTTAATTTTAACGAAAGAACCGATGGTATATACTTAAATGCAACTAATGATAGCCTCCTGATCAGAGTCACTATCATTAGATATGGGACCAAGAGTGTTCAGTTATTCAATTATATATGATAAAAAATTATTGGATTGTCCGGAGAACATAATTAAAAGATGAAAATTTGTCTAATTCAAGGTGAGGTGATTTAAGCTCCCATCGAGAAATCTCATTTCACAATGAAACTATGATGGTTGACTAGATTAGTGTTGGGGATAGATATACACGAAAGGAAAGATTCATCCCTAAAATATTTAAATGGTTATCCAATAGAAAGAACAAAACATAAAAACTAGGTCCAAAAATGAAACTTGTGTTTCGAATATAATACCTTTGAGGATACAATTGCAATTCGATGGGAAGAATAGTATATGATGATGATTCCGAGTTTCTTTATTTTAGTCCTCCAAAATTATTCTAGAACACTCCTAAATTTTTGGATCTTCTAGTATATTATCCACCCAAAGTTAGGTAGGTGTGTTGTAGCATTCGAAGAAGAGAGCTATTGATTTTGAGAAAGATATGGTCCTCTTTCTAAGATCTTTCCCAAAAACATGAATATTATTTTCTCTCACCCTTCTCAAACCCTAATAATTAATAATGTTTCTTATATCCCCAACTTCAACCTGTATATAATAGTTTAAGAGGCGGGCTTGATATTAATTTGATTTCTCGAGAATATGGGCCAAACTACTCGAGTATGTGGACTATACTAGGGACCCAGGATAAATAATTAAATTGGATTCTAAATAAATACTCAAAAATTCCAAATTACAAATCACATAATTTATTTTCTTTCTTTATTTAATCATAATTAATCGACTAAATAATTATGATTGCACTCTAATATAATTATCTCAGAAATCAATAAGATATAATGAGGTTATAATTACAAAGTTGATAATGATGCATAATGTGATACCGTGCTTTAAGTTTCTGATATCGGCTTGGTCAAATCACTTTACCGCTAACTGGCTTTAACCAACATCTAATCAATTCCCTGATTCTTAGACTTAAATTATTTTGATACTCCACTGAGTTATAAAATAATCCACTGACCAGGTTTAACCGGTCAAAATAAATATTATAAGTCTATCAAGGGGTGTCAAAATCCAAGGTATCCTCGGATCATATTCCTCCGAATTATGATCTCAGACCTACTGACATAATTGTCACCCGACTCATTTGACCTAATCTAAGATCAAATCGCACCCATAGATATCGAAGCAATAATCATGAAATCATTTCAATCCTCATAATTATCGAGATTTAAAATTTATTCGCCCTTCGCAAATGGTTTGATATTAGTTAAGCCTTATCAAGACAAACACTAAACTTAAATCACATAGGTGGCCCTATTCAATACATTCCTTATGTACCAATCCCAATACTCTTTTTAACTATCATACAAGTTTTCGAACCATAAAACTATTTTTCATAGTTTGATATCAACCACTAGGATTGCATCGCAATCGTTCCAATATGATGTCATCTACCTAAGTATGTTATGAATTGTTCAATAGTTCTATAACTGAAATTTCGATCTCATGTGTTCAAGCCGTCAAACCCAACTCATTGTAATTCATACTGAGTACCAATAACTGACATACATATGAAATAATATATTTAGAACATAAATATAAAGAATTATCACAATTATGATTATCATTTCAAAGTGCTTAAGACATTCCATTATTAATAAAAAATAAAATGCCTTTAAATGTTTTACTAATAAAACCCCAATAATCTTCCACTTAGTATTAAAGCCATGTGGCCATGCACTTGACTCCCATTCCTTCTAATTGGCTGCTAAAAGTCTTATGGTAAGTTCTTTGAAAAAGGATCCTCCTATTTTTCATGAGATGAAATCTTGATTACGATGACATCGCCCTCTGCACAATCTCTTAAAACAAATGATACTTGTGATGAGTGTACTTTTCCCTCTTAATAGTTCTTGGTTCTTTTAAATTTTCAATTGCACTGCTATTATAATAATAAAGTGTATTAGTCGACTGCACTGAAGGAACCACAACTAAGTCACTTAAGAAGTTCAGAAGACAAATAACCTCTTTTGTTTCCTTCAAAGCAATAATTTATTCAACTTGCATGGTCGAATCAATAATAAATTATTGCTTGATACTTCTCTAATTTATGACTCCACCTCCTACGATAAGCACATATCTCGAGGTCAATCTCTTGGAATCCCTATCCGACTAAAAACTCAAGCCTATGTACCCAATGGTACTAGACTATTCGCTGAGTAAATTAGAACATAATCTTTAGTCCTTTTTAGGTACTTGAGAATGTTATTAACAACGATCCCGTACTTGGAATCTTTTGACCATGACAAATGCATATATATATATATATATATATATATATATCTAGTTTTATAAATGCCATAACCTACATGAAGTTTCTTACCATCTAAACATAAGGTGTATTCCTCACCCTCTCTATTTGTTAGGACACTTATCCTTAGATAAGGAAATTCCATGCATGAAAGGGACAAACCTTTTCTTGGAATCTTGCATGCTAATCCTTGTGATCACATTATTTATAAGTGGCGTGGGATAAGCCCAACATCCTATTTTTCTGAGCACATAAAATCTTAAACCCAAGGATGTGACTGACTTCTCCTAAGTCCTTTATACCAAACTAACTAGAAAACCACACTCTTATACTTGAAAATACACCCACATTGTTCTCGATTAGGAGAACATAATCACGTAAAGTACTATAAATACCACCATTTTTTTGTTATGCTTATTATACACATGAGTTTTTTCCAAACATAGATTAAAACCAAAATATTTGATTTCCTGATCAAATTGGATGTTCCAAAACCTTGACACTTACTTAAGTCCATAAATGTGTCTCTTAGCCTTACACACCTTTATTTTTTGTCCCTTTGTTATGAATCCCGTGGGTTTCATCATATAGATTCACTCATCAAGATTATGATAATTCAGTCTTGACATACATTTGCCAAATCTTAAAATTAAGATGAGTCATAATGGATAAGATATTCTGGGTAGAATTTATCATGGTGAGAAGGTTTCCTCATAATCGATCCCTTCTTGCTGAGTGAACCCTTTTGCAACATGCCTTTCCTTAAAGGTTTCTACCTTCTTGTCAACCCTTCTTTTCTTCTTATATACCCACTTGCAACTAATAGGTTTTATCCCATCTAGTAAGTCTACAAGTTACCATACTTGATTCGAATACATGGAATCCATCTCAATATTTATAGCCTTTAGATATAGATCGACATCCTAATCTTGGAGTGCCTCGTTGTAGTTAATAGGATCCATTCCCTTGAAACTTCATCGAAGTGCTCAACCATATACACTAATTTATCAAGATGATGTATGATTCTACCAATAGAATTTGTCTCTACGTGTGGTCCAGTATAAGTGACACATGTATCCCGATCATCGATTATATCCCCACTGTTATTAGATAATATACTACATCCTATACACATGGTCCTAACATATTTACTTGGTCTTGTCCTCTTAGATCTTGTAAGATAATATTTCTCTTGGGCTTTTATTTTATCATATAATCTTTCTCTAAGTACTGGAATCTAGAGCTAAATAATATCCTCTGGACCTTAGGATTATAAAATAAACCACCGTTTGGTCCTTCAAGGTAACCTACAAAGAGACACAATTCTATCATCGATTACTAGTTACTAGGATCCTTCCTTAGTACTTGTGTTGTGCAATCCTAAATCCGAACATGTCGTAGACTAGGTTTACACCTAATATAAAGTTTTATTGGAGTTGTTGGGACTGATTGAGAAGGAATTAAGTTCAGTAAATAAGTGGTCGCCTTCAATGAATAAATCCAAAATTAATTCTTCAAATATGAATAACTCATCATAAATCTAACCATATCCAAAGAGAGTTCCTTTTTTTTCCATGTACCATTATGTCATGGAGTGCTCGGTGCACGAAATTTTGATGTAATCCTAATTTACAATAAGATCTACATAACTCTCCCAAAAGGTATTCCCCTATACGATAAAATCGTATAGTATGGATTAGTTTACTATGACTATGCTCCATCTTAGCTTTGTACACTTTGAAATTATCAAAGGCTTCAGACTGGTGATGAATAAGGTAAACATATCCAAACCTCGAGTAATCATCAATGAAACTGATGACATAATCATAGCCACCTATTTCCTAGATAATCATAGGCCAACAAAAAGTACAATGAACCATCCCTAACACATCTTTGGCTCTGTTGCCCTTTGCCATAAATGACATATTAGTCATCTTACCCTCTTAGAAGGATTAGCAAAATGGAAGTGCCTCCACCTCCAATGAACTCAATTGGTCACTTGAGACCAGTTTTTGTATCCTTTTCAGATTGATAAGACCCAAGTGTAAGTCATAAAAATACGTTTAGTTTAACTTAGAAGGTTCTTTTCTCTTTAGATTATTTCCATTTATGTTATTCAATTCAATATTAAGCAGCAGTGGTGAGACATGTCTTATTATATAAAGATCATTTTCTAATGTAACAAAAAAGATGAGAGATTTTCCATTTTTGATACAAAAAACTATGTTATTAAAATAAACCAAATATCCATTCATAACAAGTTTAGCAATCGGAATCAAATTTTTTCCTAACAATCTACCAATATTAACTTATTTTCTTCACCAAAATTTAAAACTAAATTTCCCACTGCTACTACTATTGCCTTTTCATGATCACCCATGAATAAAAATGTTTCTCCATCATTGAGCTCCCCAATTACGTAGAACCCTGCAAAGAATTACAGACATGATTAGTGGCTCCCGAATCTACACATCAGTTACCGATATATTGCACCGAAAACATGTCTCAATGATTAATGAGAAATTACCCTTGTCATTATTATGTGCTAAGAAGACCGAATGCATCTTCTTCCAATGTTCAGATTGTTTGCAGATATAAGAATGTCCTTTCGGCTTATTACCAGCTCTCTAAGCCTTAAAGTTCATTTTGACAACCATAGTTTGTGCCAGAGACTTTCCATTGTTCTTCTTTTTTCTTCTAGGATAGAAGAAGATGGGACTTTCTCAGTAACCTAAATCACAACCTTATGTAAGTTTATATTCTCTACTTCCATGTGTTTCTTAAGAAATTACTCCAAAGAGTAATAAAACTTATTAATAGAATAGTTCAAGCCAAACTGTTTAAAGAACTCATGTAGTGATAGAAGCACAAATCCCCCATCGATTTAAGATCCAAGAATCTCGAGTTATCCTTAGATGGATATCATCTTAATAAGATGCTCTCACATAAAAGTAACCTTCGGTATCTTGGTGTATACCATCCTTGCCATAGTATCTAACCTTACAACATGATTCTGGTCCTTAAACATATCCCCGAGGTTTATAATCATGTCGTAAGTTGTTGACATGTGTTGATGTTAGTGTTACAATACATTGGTCATAGAGGCTAATAAGCATCAATGATCCATCTGATCAACCTTTTGTCACCTTCAGTTAGTATTTGACACTCCTTTCGTGTTCCCCTTCCTCTATCTTGGCAGGACAGGTTTTAGTCAAAATAAACTTAAAGTCCTCAATAATAAGGACACTATCTAGTTTTCTTTTCTAGTCTATTTAGTTCATGATAGTACATTTTTTTCCTTTAAGATTGAAGCAAATGGGTTGAATGAAAATCTCATTTATAAATATAAGAATCATAAAGTTTGAAAAAAGAATTAATTTCAAAAATATATGTGAGAATTTAACTTCAATTTAATTTTAAAGTTGCATCCCGCATCGCTATTTAAAAGTAAAATCATGACAAACATCTTAGTTCCTCTATGAAGTGAGATTTCTCAATGATAGATTAAATCAGTTCACCCATGACTAGACAGACTTCCATCCTTCAAGTATATACTCTACACTGTTCAGGATCTTTTGTCCAACACAATTGAATAGCTGATGACTTTTGGTCACACACCTAATGATAGTGACTCTGATGAGTAGGTATTAATAGTTGTGTTTAAGTGTATACCACATGTCCCTCTAATGAAACTAAATCCGCTCGTGCGGATTTTTATCGATGGGAGGACCGAATAAACTCGCATTTAATTTCAATAATCTATCACTTAAGAATTTCCATCACACCTGGATTAAGATCATCCGATGTGGGACCAGATAAATATGACATGAGGAATCAATCACATCACAATTTTAAAATAGCGACGAAGACCGTGTGGTTTATATTGAAAACCCTCTCCCACTTAGTTATTTAAAAACTTGAGGGGATATGAAAACCAATTTATTCATTCTAAAAGCACGAATTATGTCTTTGGTAATTTTCATTTTCCTTTCATAAATTAAATATCTTAATCTCACATTTTAATTTTCCAAAAATAAAATAAGAATTAAAATTTTAAATTAAAATAAACACCAAAGATTTCAATTTCATTCACACCTTAAAATTAACCACCCCAATATAATTTAATTTAGAAAATAATAAAATAACAAAATTTTTCATAAAAATCGATGATCTAGTCTGGCCTAAGAAATATAAACCATGTTATCTACAAAATTGGGTGTCCCTAATTATCCAATTAATTATCACACAAAATCGTGAACCAAAATATAATAATGAGATATTGAAAATAAATATAAATGCATCAATAAGTAAAAGGACAAAATTTCCCCTTTTTATCATGGCATAAAATTCTTCCTTGAATAGACTCCTTTAAGGAATAGTAATATTTTTAAGAAGAGTCCACGTTAGTGAAGAATCTGTGAGGAAGAGTCCTTATTGAACAGCTAAATCTGAGAGTCCAAGGAAAAATTAGAGTCTGACACCAGAACCTAAATTAATTAATTACACCCATTTATTAAATATAACATGTGGCATAAATAAATCACATAACATGCAAATTTAATCATCATCTAAATATGCATTTTTTTATTACCAATTAAGTTAAGTAATAATTAATCCTAATTTATTCTCATAATTTATACTCATTAAATAAGTACCAAAAATACGGGGTATTACAATCTGTCCCGTAATAAAGGAATTCCTTCATTGAAATTCACTATGTATCGACTAGAAGAGTTTAGGATACCTCTCATGTCATCCTCCCTCTTCCATGTCAACTTATCTTTGTTATGATGCCCCCTGGACATGCATTAAAGAAATCACCTCGGAGTAATGATTATGTTCCATTTGATCTAAAATGGCAACTTGTCTTTGTAATTCACGTCGAGCTGAAGCTCTATCTCATTGAGATCAATGTGATGATGCGCTAATGCATCTCTATGGAACCACCATAACATCGAGACATGAAAAACATCGTGCACCCTCTACTAGTGATCCAATAAGGCTAAACAGTACATAATTGGTACGATTCAATAGATAATGTTAAATGGTCCCACATACCGAGGAGATAACTTCCCCTTGTTCCTGAATCGCAAAAATACCTTAATGGGAGACACTCTAACACCTAATCTTCGACAGAAAACTCTAGGTTCTTCATATCTGCATGAATCTTCTGTCGACTCTAGTAGTCTGAATCCTATCTCTAATCATCTCCGTCTTATCTGAGGTGTCGTGGACAAACTAGGTCTCAAAAAGATGTTATCGCCCACCTCCAACCAACAAGTGGGGTGAAAGGCAAGGCCTCCCATACAATGATTCAAATGGGGTTGTGCCAATCGTGAATTGCTAATTGTTGTTGTAAGAAAACTCTATCAATAAAAAGAATTTATCCCAACTTCCCTTGAAGTCAAAGATTCACATCTGCAACGTGTCCTCCCATATATGATTCACCTGCTCCATTTTCCCATCTGTTTATGGGTGATAAGAGGTATAAAATGTAATTTTGTAATCTTGGCATTAAAAATCCTGGAGTACAGGTCCAAAGTAAAATCCGTTTGAATTGGCAAAAAGTGATTCACATTAGTCAAATGATCTATAATCACCTGAATTGCATCATGTCCTCGATGTGACATAATAAACCCTATAATGAAGTCCATGAAAATTATCTCCTATTTCCATAATAGAATATCAAGAGGCTGTAGAACACCTACTGGTCTTTGATGATCTACCTTCACTATCTAATAGGTAGCATAGTTGGACACAAACACTACAATGTCCTTCTTTATGCCTCTCACCAGTACTGACACCTCATATCCTGGTACATCTTATCCCTACCAAGATGTACTACAAAATGTGACCCATGTGCCTCAGTCATAACTTCCTACCGTAACTCCTCATCATTGGGAACCATTATTCTATTGTTGAACTATAAACCCCATTAGATCTAGTAGATTACGAGCCTACCCCCTCAGCCAACAACTTCTTGACCATATCATGATAAGAAGGATCCTCTTCATGTCCCATCACAACCTAAATAATGGTCTCGGGTGTGATGGTAAGAACTAACATGAATGCACGAGATAAATCATCCTCAGTGTAGAGTGAACCCCACTTCTCCTTTCAAATTGTTGAAATTGTTATTGTCGGCATGTGGCTGAAGGTGTCTGCCAATATCTCCATCTTGCCCGAGTGATACTTAATATCAAACTGATAATACTTTAAGAACTCAAGATACATATATTGCCTCGTGTTCAACTCCCTTTGGGTGAACAAACTCTTGTGATCTATAAAAAAGGGAATCTCTCTCCCAAAATATAGTGTCTCCAAATTCGAAGAGAAAAAACCATTAATGACAATTCTATATCATGGGGTGTAATTCCTCTCGTGAGGACTAAAATTTCGGAAAGCATAAGATATCATCCTCTCCTCTTGCACCAATACGTCTCCAAGTTCTTATAAGGACCCATCGATATACACTATGTACTCCACCCTATTACGAGATAAAGTGAGCACAAAAGGTGAAGTCAACTTGTACTTTAACTCATCAAAAGCCTACTATCAAAATTTATCCAAACAAACGGAACCCCCTTCTTCGTCAAATTCGTCAGAGGTCTAGATATCTTTAAGAACCCCTCCGTAGGTGTTGTGGTATCACCCCCTCCATCATTACCGATACCTTACTCGGTTTTAGTAAAATCCCTCCCTCAGATGTGATGTGACCTAAGAATTTCACCTCTATCAACTAAAACCCACACTTTTAGAACTTAGTATGGAGTTGGTGGTCTCGTAGCATTTCTAAGACTATCCATAAATGCTGAGCACGCTCCTCTACATATTGATAATTGATCAAGATATTATCTATGAACATAATAACAAACTGATCCAAGAACTCCCTGAAGACCCTATTCATCAAGTTCATAAACACCATTAGTGCATTGGTTAGACCAAATGGCATAACCATACCCATATGTCATAAAAAATGTCGTATTCGAAATGTTATTCTCCCAAATTATCAATTGATAGTGCCTTGACCTCAAATCAATCTTAGATAAGTACGATAAGGTGTGCAGGTAATTGGTCTCCTAAACGGAGATAAGTCAATCAAAAACTTATTTTTTTTACTCGGAGGCAACCCCAAAATATCTTGGAACACATTAGAAAACTCTCCTACAATCGGAATAGAGTCCCATAAAATTGTGACTAGATAAGAAATTCCCTCCTTAATGTAATTTAAATCCATTCTCAACCCTCACCCAGGCACAACATCATAACCAAGATCATCTCCTACCTAAGAATGGCATTGGCGATAGATCTCCCATAATATTCGACACAAGTGTGATACATATCTAACCAATTTATCCCCAAGATGATATCAAACTCAGACATATCTAAAACTAAAAGGTTGGCTACAAAACGAAGTCTACCAATGCCCACCCCGATACCTATACACAAGAAACAAATAGGTTCCCCTCCACCCATGAGTCAGTCAACATGTAATAAAATATATTACAATAAATACACCATCCCCGAAGTTCAAGAAAAAGTAATACCACTAATGAATGAATGATATGCACCAATGTCAAATAAACTGCATCTTACATGACCAAATATATGAAACATACCCTCATCCATCTCAGCTGGTGCATGTGCCTACCTAGGTGCAATGTGAGACACATGACCCCAATGAAATAGTTACTTCCCCTACGGTTGGGTTGATCCTACTGGAAATGCTGAAACCACAATTGTTGGTGCAACTGGCAACTGCTAACGTAGATTCTATAGTTACTGATACCCCCACTGATCTCCCTACTCCTGTGCACCCTAATTTTCCTAAGAGAACCTTCTAGCTACATGTGCTTCCTCATCACAAGTGAAACAACAAGCATGGAACTGGTGTCTACCCTGCTGCTAGCCTAGCTAACTATGCCCATATTGTCCCTAATGGCCTTTAGCCTATTCTCCATGACCCTTTTGAGACTATTGCAGTTGCCCCTGGTAGCTCTTATGATAATCAATCCCATATGCTTATTATGGTGTTTCTCTCTCGATTAAAGCCTCCTAGGTTGTTGAGCCCCCAAATGGCCACCCTTATTTATCTTACCCTACTAGCTACACAAATATTTATTGGGACTTTTCTTTGCCTTACCCTTCTTAAAATCCCAATGGTTCCGACAGTGAAGTAAAGCGACATTCACCATTTATTTATAAGTGGTAAAAACGGGTTCCCAAAAATGGGCTATCTGATGATCCATATCAAGACAAGGAGGGACTTCTCAATATTCTTATCCTATGTATTTACCTCCTCTAGTGTAAATAAGTAAAAGTGGTAAACTCCTTCTCATAACCCGCTACAGTGGAATCCTCCTGCTCGAGGCTCATAAACTGCATTTTCTTCTCACCTCTGAATGCTAGTGGGAAGTAATTGTCATCAAACCTAATATAGAATTTTATGATGGTTCGTGTCCCTCTCCACAAATCATGGTGACTTACTCCCACCACTGCATGTCCTCTCCTACTAGCCTGAAGCTCGACAACATCTTCTTTTTGACATTCGAGCACTCTATCATTCTCAAGTGCCTTTGGATACCCTTCCTCCATTATTATACCACTAGAATATTCGTTCTCCTAGAAGAATCGTGTGGGTTGCCTTTAGTAGAGGCCCCATATGATATCTGTCGTACCGATGCTTGTGGTTGAATTAGTACGACAACCTGTTGTTATGGTTGCATCTATAGTGGTGGTTGGAAGTGTAGTAACATGGAAGCCATCACTGTGGTGACTGCTCGGGTAATAATAAAGCCTACGTCTACTAATGATTATTCAAGTGATTCCTATTACGACTGAGGCTGATACTCCTATTGAGCATCTCTCATTGCATCTTGTCGGCCTCTATTATCTTAGGTGTTTGCCATCTGAAAGAAAATAAGGTTTGCATCCGTAAACGATTGACATAAGAGTATAATGAATCATACACATAGATATCTACACGTCAAAGAATGTAACACATAATGTATTAATAATCCCAAGGAACCTAAGCCACTATAACATGGGATGCTTTTATACTAACTGTAACACCCCCTATTTTCCACATATTCATTGGCCATTCTAATACGTCAAAGATAAGGCGCATTAATAAATCTATATCACTATCGACATCAAAATATAAATAAAGATTTGAAATAAATTTAAATTCATCCACCACATGAGATAAACTAAAATGATAAATAACTATGAGTAAATAAGGGCTCAAAACATCCAACAATAAATGTCCGAACAAAAGTCGAATCTTAAACCAACTGACTAAGATAAATAAATAGGACTTAAGTTCCATACCTAAATAATATGTTAAGCCAAAACTTAAATAAAGTAGCAACTTATGATAGAATCAAATGAACTGAAAGTTGGGAACTAAATGAAGCTTTGAGTCTGAATCACCTCAGACCTGTGGATCCTATATATGAATGACTGGAAAAAAGTTTTATATAATTTGATTCAGTGCCCTAAAGTTTCGAGAAATATCTTCTACATCAATTGAAAATAATCACGCGATTCATTTTCAAAAACATGCCACACTGTCCTCTCTCACATCAAATAAATACCTCACCCCTCACCCAAGTTAAATACTACGAGCATAACCGCAACCCAAGGCATAACTATACTAAAATTCTCTATTACTAGACTATTAAGAAAATAAATACTAATCAATATTTAATAGGGATGTAACTTACTACACGAGTAAGAATACAAACCAAAAATCAATTCCTGCAATGTCACCCACAAGTACGACATACACAGTCTTATACACATAGAACATATATTTGACGTATGATTAATTAAATTAATGTCCATCACTCGTCCAATACAACTATTTTATAATTAACAATCACATAACACGAAGGCAACTACCTTCAGGGACCATCTCATACTTCTAACGGTAAGTCCATAGGTGTCCCTCACTTAACAGGCTTAAACAAACACACAAATATAACATTAGGGAGATCACTATGGAGTAACACAATCAACGGGTCGATACCCAAACCCACTCGATGGATTGAGTCTATCCGCATTATTTGTGTGTTGCATATATATATATATATATATATATATATATATATATATATATGCAACACACAATTAATGTATACAGTTATAATATGTCGATTCACTCACACGCATACACAAAGTCACCCCAATCCCCAACGTCGGATTGTACTAACCGAATTAAGGTTTATTCTACTCAAAACCTTTATAAAAATATCTTCCCATGATAACTTTGGATAAAGTTCATGTTAAACCACAATAAAGTGTATAACAATTACCTATAAATTAATTATACCTCTTTACCCCCAAACCGCCACTGTCTTCCCAACTCGTAGGAACGACCTCTTAATTTATTCGAACATGAATGCGCACCTTGTTTGAATGACAAAAAAATCTCATTCGAACGAGATTGACGTTGTGCATCTCCTTGGTCCCACAAATGCAAATTTGAAAACCAAACTCCATTAATGAGCATAAAACTCAAAACCAATAACCCAAACATTACCATAATCAGAAACTAATTATTGGTTTATGATCCTACCAGATTTTCAACAACTATTTAAGATTTGTATCATCAAATCATGTTTAATTCTTCAAAGTTCACAAATTTAAACCTAGTTACTCTTTTACATGAATAAAGTATAAATACATGTACGAATTCAAATCTAAACAACAAATTAAAATAGGGATTCCACTTGTACACGAAATTAAATCCTAAATCATGAGTTCTAATCACATAATCATATACCACAACAAATCAATTAGAGGTTTTTCATCAAAAATCCCAAATCTTTCAAAAGCAGTTTTAATTACTATAATTCCAATTAACCCATTAATTAAATATGATTAAGATAATAAGATTCAATCCCACACATATCTAAATCCCAAAATTAAGAAATAACATGGATTATAAGAAAATTAGAGATTAAAAAAGCTATATAGCAAGAGATCTCTTGCCTGAAAGTATGAATGACGAATCCCTACACGCAATCCTTGTTCATTCATCTCTAAAAATCTCCATGAGTTTTTTAGAATATATAAAGTTTCTAAGGTTTATTTTTCTAATGTGAATTATTTGATTATTAAGATTTAACACTCCTAATTAATCTTTAAATTCGTAGCCCCTATTAGTCCTATTTTTAGGCCTCCAAATGAGCCCAAAATAGTACCCAGAATTGTCCAAAACATAGTCTAAGGGTGTACCTATCCCCCAGACCCAGCTTAAAATAATAAAAACACACAAATGGGCCTCCGTATCACTCTAGAGTCCATTCCAAATGGTGGTACCTCATAACTTGTGGTAATACCTCACAAGTAAAATGGAACAAACACATATTTATTTTAAGTGTAACCGCATATAGTCGAACTTAATTAATTACACCCATGAACTAAATATAACATGTGGCACAAACAAATAACACAACAGGAAGAATAATCATCATCTAAATATGCATTTTTTATTATTAATTTACTCAAGTAATAATTAATCATAATTTAATAATTTATTCTCACAATTAATAATAATTAAATAAATAAAAATACGGGTTATTTCATAATGATGTTACTCGCTCTGAATATCTAAAATTTTGTCCCTAAATGGAGGTAAAAGGATAACGCTAAGTCTTAAAGACAACAACATAAGGTTTTAAAAAGTTTTTATTCCGTAAAAGTAGTGAAAAAGTTAAAAGACGAGTGTCGACACTACAAATAGTTAGAACATTAATAGCAACACATCCGATTTTCCTATCACTACCAGGAAAAATGACAATGTAATGGTTTTTCTCTTGAAAAGTAGATGCATGATTTATTATCTTATATAGGAACCCGGTGTATTGATTAGGGAGCCACAAAATAAGACTGCAACTCATTGTAGAGTTTTCAGGTAATTAAACAACTACTTAAGAGAGAAATGTTCCTTATAACAGGCATTCAGAGTACGACAGTAGTGTTAGAAATAGGATACCAGTTTTAAATTTTGGAATAGATATAAAGATAATGTTGCTAAAAAATTTATGTACCTAGTTTTTAAAAAAAAAGTTGTTATTACTTTCTGAATTAGTTTTGAACATATATTTGATTATTTTAAAATTCTTTTTATCAAAATTAGATTATCTTTGATCTGTTTTGGTACATTGAAAAATAATTTATACATTGTAAATATAGTATCACCAATACTTCTAAATACTGAAATGAATGTTTTTAATGGGAAATCATTAAAGAGAAAGTTTCCTTATTAGTTGACCCAAACATAATTTTGGAACTTATGCTTAGGTTATTTTATTATAAATGGAATTCAAAGATTGGTTTATGATGGATAATTGAGTTCATTAGAAATGGAGGAATTTTTAGTCTGTGAATCCCATTTAGAAGGTAAAATGATGAAGGGATCCTTTACGGCTAAAAGCTATAAAGCCAAATATGCACCACATGTTTGAAGCCTTTGATTAGTTCAATGTGTATAAGACTAAGGTGAGCATACATGATGTAAACTAATATTGGGAGTATTATCGACGATCATGATACACCCGTCACTTATACTTGATTCTAATGGTGCCGCATTATAGTGGAAGCATCATAAGCCTCCTGATAGGTTAGTGTTTTGAGTGAACATTTCGGTGAGACACGAAGGAAATATGTATTAGGTCCCAAGACATACAACGAGACATTCTAAGACAAGGGGTTTTAGCTTTGAATTAAAACTACGGATACCAAGAAGGATTCAGTATATTAGAATCAAGTTTTGGGTACTTGTAGACTTGCTGATAGGGTATAACATATCGGGTTCAAGTGGAACTATAAGAAGTTAAAAGATGGGAAAATTGGAAGGTGGAAGCATAAGGTAATTCTTTTTATGAAAGGGTTTACACATAAAGATATGGATGACTATGAGCAAATCTTCTCGCTCGTAGCCATGCTAAAGCCTACTAGGATTCTTTTAACGCCAAGACTGCATTGTCAAATGATTGTCTTTACGAGTTCATAGTTAGAAGTCAAAAAAGCAGTGTATAAGATTATAAGATCCATTTATGGATTTAATCCAACATCAAGGTATTGGAACATTAACTTTTATTGGGAAATCAATATTTTGATTTTCATCACAGTCCGAATAATACATGTTTGTATAAGAGGCATGACGGAAATATGGTGGTATTTATATTACAATATATGGATAAAATTCTTTTGGTATCTCGATATAAAGTAATTAGGAAATGATAATCACATCCTTACGATTAAGCTTTTGCTAGATCGAATAAAAAGGACGTTGGGCTTATTCTACCTCATTTATACCGATGATGTACTCACAATATTCATGTGTGAGATTTCATGAAAGGACTCTTCTTTCAAGTATGGAATCACACTACATATGAATTAGTGTCCTAAACACTATAAGAGGGAAATACTGAGAGATATACATTATGCTTTAGTGGTGGAAAATCTCATTCATGTTGTGTTGTGTACCAGATCTAATATGTGCTACGTCGTTGACATGGTCATTGTATTTCGGTCTAATTGCCTTTTACTGTTTCGGTACAAAGACTTGATAAAAGTCTCTGTTTTTAACCTGATAAAAATTGGTAATACCCACATAGCATTGGAACCCTATAATGATCAAACTACGACAAATTAACCCTATATATATCCCTATATCCCCCTTATACCTTAGTCAAATTTAAAAATACCCTAAACAACTTTACTTGATTAACCCCCGAAGGTTACAAAATGATAAAAATACCCTTATTAGCTTTTGAAGAAGAATAAGTTGAAATTACTCATGAAGTCCTACAACTTTGCTAGATTACCCCCCTAAGGTTATAAAATAACAAAAATGCCCCTATAAACTTTTGAAGAAACATAACTTGACCTACATTTTACCCCAAGATTGAGACCTTATACAAAATTGAACCTCTAGACCTTAACTAATTTAATTTTATAAACTATGTCCTTAAACTTTCATGAAATTACACAAATTCCACTTTAATATAAAAATTAATGAAATAAAGTACAAAATAAATACTAAACACCTTCCTCAGTGACCAAAATCAAAACCAAAATAATTAGACTTTACCCCTACCAACAATATAACCAACTCAGCATAAAAGGCCAAAAATCACATGGGAACCACTATCATACATGTGAAACCCTTGTGCCACCGCGATTATATTCTTAAATCAAGGAATAATCGACCTCTTTTTACCACCAATCAACTCCCTCCACTCTATAAAATCCCCACGAATTCCAACATTAAAACCTACCAGTTCAATGGTAACAAACTTTTAATTTTCCTCTTAAATCTTCTAACATATTATTTTATGCACCATTTTCTATTTTGATTATCAAAAATATTTTTTAAACCATCACAAACCTCAAACCATTCAAAGAAACCAAGCTCTTACGTTTATTATGGCCTGTATAGGCAATAACCTTCAAAAACTCCATTAAATCTTGAGCATTATATTTAAACTCCATTATTTTACTTTGAATTTATTTCAAGGTGAGTAATGAGTTCCTTAGAAGCCCAAGAGCTCAAGTGCAATGTCCCTTTTAAAAAAATAATTAAGTTTTGACCCTCAATTTCTGAAAGATGTTTTCGAAGTTCAAAATTTTCTCATTCAAAATTCTCCCAATCCAGTATACCTCAATCCCTCAAACCAAAGACAAAATATTACTAAGGATAGCAGAAACCTAACCCTAAGCTTAGAATATAATGCCATACTCTGAAACTACATGAATATTTTGAACAAATTTTTCAAAAAAACATAGTTGTTCTCACTCGAGCAAATCTAAACCTCGGTCCATGAAATTTATATATTTGTATTCCTTGTGGAAAAAAGGTTGGGTTGGTTTCGGAATCATCTCAAATGGTATAGGTTATTAGGATAAATTGTCGGTCAATGTTTTGGTAAAAACGTAGTGAACTTTTGAGAGGTTGGAGATGAATTTTTTTACCATAATCATTGACCTAGCATGTGAGAACGCGTGACCAATCAAAAATATCTTATTTTGTTCCAAAATTTTTAATAATTTTTTTAGTCAAAATGATATAAAGTAAGGCAGTGTTTGGTAAAACCTAGCTCAAATTATAGACAACCAAGGATTAAGTTTAAAAATATTTTCAAAAAAAAAAATAGAAATTGACCCCACGTATTTTTTTCATCTTTTGAATTTTTACCCCAACTGTTTTCCAAATATTCTTGGGTAACATTTAAGTCAAAAAGTCTTCTACACTTTTTTCAAATATGAATTTAAGACCTTTATTTAAAAAATTTAAAAATAAGTACAAAAGAACCCCTAAACATTAAGAATTATAATTTTTTCATTTTTTTCTTTCATATCGAATCTTGTCTTGACAATATACGCTTACAAATACGATGATTGACATATAATCAAGAACATGACCATTCTGATCTCGCCTAAAATCAATTTTAACATTATTCTCAACAACTAACGAGTAGCTTTTGCCATTTCAATAGTAACTTCAGCGTTTTTAATATAAGTTCTATTAATATCACATTGTAATAGCCATAAATTACTCTTAGTATGTGCATATTAGAAAACTACCATGCTATATATGTTTGTTAAATGTCATTGGTATTTGAATATGAAACATTTGAATCAAATTGGATCTTTTCTTTAATAAATGAGTTGATGAGGTTAAATGATTGAATCAATTAACCCGGGCAATTATGTGCTAAATGTCTTTGTTAAGAGCATACTTCTAACTTAGGGAGTATATTTTCGTGTTATCACACGAAACTTTTCTACTTTGCATATAGGTCTCAAGATGTTTTAAGAGCCTAGTCATGATACATATATATGAATATTGTTCATACAAAATATGTGTAGCCTGGCTACTTAAAATCCAAAGGTTTTGGATTATTATTTGGTTATACTTATGTGAGAGCTATTTTATGGATAAAGCCCAGTCGTGCAACCGAATCACCCAGCACACGGAGTGGACTACCCGACCCAATTAAATTTTTTACCATGTATTTAACATGTTCTTAAATAAATTATGATAGGGTCAAATTGGTTGTCAATAATCTCAGGCAGATATTCAAGGACACCAATGAGCTACAAGATGGATAAGTTACTTGTAAAATTGAACCACTTAATTACCACTATAAATATAAACCCCGACCGTAGGGAAAAGAGGATGTAATTATGGTTAATTGAGAGACACTAATAAAGAACAATAATCTCTCCGTGGATGTAGGCACGTTGTCGAACCATGTATATTTGGTGTTGTGTGTGATTATTTACTTTCCGCATTCATATACTTTATGTGATTGTTTATTATGATAATTTTTTACTCACAATTGGCGTCGTCTATGAGAAATGAGTATTTTTCCTACGAAACCAATCACAAAATAAAGCACATGATTTCTTACCACAATAAAAACTTAACACAAATTGGCGATGTACAGGTTGGGTCAGGTTAAGATGCACTAATAAAACCTTAGACTTCTCCACGAAAGGCAATCTTCTGAAGAGAGTCATGGACTGCCTAGGTCTACCCATATTTATAGGCTGGTCGACGCATATAAAGCCCTATATGCAAGAGCAAAAGGAGGTAACACGTCTCCAGGTGTAAGAGAATGCTTGCCTCCTGTGGAGAATTGAACAAGTAGAGATGGATCTCTATGGAGATAATCGAAAATGTAGCAAACGGTCTCCTAGTCCTTAGGAGAGCAAGAATCACAACCGAGGGAGGAGTTTCAGGCACGACCTAGATCGCTCATAATGTGGTCGATCAAAAAGGTTCCACATAGATAACGATCATCATAGAAATTATATTAGGAGAATGGTCCAGAGAGAAGTGGGTCATCAGCTAGAAAATCGAGGGGCTAGGTTCATTAAAGAGCTGGACAGGAGAGATCTTATCACAGAGATAAAAAACTGATCCTATAGACCATATCAGGCAGTACATACAAGCGATGACTCTATGGAGACACGAGCATTTGTATATTCCCTTCTAACTTACACGATGTATCTCATAAGTGGTTTGAGACATTAAGACACAAATTTATCAAGAGTTTTAAGGCCCTCATTAAGGCATTCACTACTCACTTTATAACAAGCAGTTCTTACTTAAAGATGATGGTTTCACTGCTCACGATGAACAAGAAACCACAGGAGAATATTCATGAGTATGCCAAGCGATATTGGAAAGTTTTTAATGAAGTGAAGGGATTACTCAAAATAGGGTACCATATCATCGTTTAAGATTGGTCTGGCGACTACATCTATGATGTACCAGTCTCCCACTAAGAAGGAGCCTAACACCATCGATGACCTCATAGCACATATTGAAATATACACCAAGGTAGAAGATATGATTCATGCTAGTCCTTGGGAAACTGGTTGCATGAAGCCCAATAAGGGATGAGACAAGTCTGACAATCCCATTAAGGGGAATAAGAATGGTTCAAAGAACATAAGTTAGGCAGATCCCTTAAAAGCCCTCTAGACTATCAATATAGTATTAAAACAGATGATCTACATGATCCTTGGAAAAATCAAGGACCAACCATTTATGAAGTGGCCGAAAAAAATAAGCGGTGACCCGACGAAGTGGAATAATGCATTGAGGTGCACATTACACAAAGAAGGCAACCACATAACACATAATTGTAAAGCACTGAAGTTTCACTTGGAAGAGTTGGCCTAAGATGGGCACCTGAATAAGTATATAGACAGGAAGGTTGATAAGGTCGCCGTCAGTGGTGAACTGAAGACAAATTATGTCCTTGATAATGGCATAGGACAAGAGTTTGCAACGATCCATGGAGCATTTACACTGAATCAAATCCAGCGAACATTATTTGGATGGTACTAAAGAAGTTCACAGTTTTTATGGAGGCATTCCAGATTGATCCTGTGAAATTCCAAGCTGGCAAGCACCGGTGACTAGAGGATGTTAACTACGCCAATCATCTCATTTTTAAAGAGGAAGATTTAGTCCGGGTAATAACTACACATCACGATACACTCGTCATCACCCTCAAGATCATAAACTCGGATGTCAATAGTCTTTTGATGGATCAAGGGAGCTCATATGAGGTGATGTTCCTAGAGCTCTTCCATAAGTTGAAGCTCAACCTCGCTGACCTTAATTAGCCATCTATTCCATTGGTCGGATTCATGGGGAAAGCCACAATGCAGCTATGAAAAATAGTTATACCAATAAGGATGGGAAATATTTCAAAGATAATTGAGTTTTGAGTGGTGGATATTGATTCTCCTTACCATGCCATTTTGGTAAAAGGATTACTTCATGCTATGAAGGTCATGCCATTAACAGAGCACCAAAAGCTCAAATGTACTACTGACTGGGGAGTAATGGAGATTCATGGCGACCAGGCCACTACTAGAAATTATGTCATCGCTGCCATTCGGCCTTAGAAAAATAAAAAGATGGAGCCATAGGTTATCCCAGAGGAAGCTCGGGATGGGGATACCCCTTTTAAATATCAATTATGGTACAATTGACCAGGGGTGGAGGATATTGGGGTTACCCACTGTCAAGTTCATGGAAATCCTGAAGGAGGTCACGTTTTATGCCAACCTGCCATAGAGAATTTTTTTATTGGGATGACACTTGACAATCATGATAAAGTGTAGTTAATAACCTTTTTTAAAAGAAACCTGGATATGTTTTCTAGGGAGTCCTATAATTTACAAGGGATTGATCCTAAAGTAGCCTGTCATCATCTTCATATGGATCCGACCTTTAAGTTAGTCACTCAAAAGTCATGTTGAACAGTCCCAGATAAGGCTAAAGCGATACAAATGAAGTAAAAAGGCTTCTCAATGAAGTGTCCATCAAGGAAGTTCAGTTCCCATAATGGCTATCAAATCCAGTGGTAGTGCAAAAGAGTAACAATACATAGAGAGTTTGCATCGACTTCATGTACCTCAATCAAGTGTGCCCAAAGGACAGTTTCCCTCTACCAAAGATAGATCAGTTGGTCGATGCCACGGAAGTACATAAATAGATGAGCTTCTTAGATGCCTATTCGAGATACCACTAGATCCCATTATTTGAACCTGACCCGAACAAGACATCATTCATCATGCCAGTTAAAGAACATGGGGTAACCTATCAGAGGATGGTCACCAAGATGTTCAAGAAGTAAATGGGAAATACTATGGAAGTCTATATTCACGACATGCTAGTAAAGAGAAAACACATGGCCGGCCACCTTAAAGACCTCACCAACACCATCGAAATCCTTAGGAAATTCTAAGTAAATCTTAATGCGAGCAACTGATTATTTGGCATCTAGTCAGTGAAGTTTTTCGATTATCAGGTTAATAATAAAAGGATAAAGGTCAATCCAGATGAAATTAATGATATAAATATGCTCCAGCCACCAAAGATGTTGAGAGATGTTCATAAGCTTATTGGGATGATCACGACACTCAATTGTTTCATCTCCAAGTCATCAAAGTGTCACCGACCATTTTTCTAGCTCCTAAAGAAGGACAAGGGCCTCACCTGGAATGGCGACTGCTCGAAATCCCTAGAAAATATAAATTCTTACCTCTATAAGCTTCCCTTGATATAAATCCCTAACGAATGGGATTCTATGTACCTCTACCTTATAGTATTAAGCCATGCAGTTAGATCAACTTTAGTATACGAGTAAGAGGGAAGGCAGTGTCCCATCTATTATGCCAACAAGACACTTCTAGATGCATAGCAACACTACTTACCCCAGGAGTAGTTATCTTACACTCTTGTGGTTGCCTGTAGGAAGCTTAAGCATTATTTTGAAGCTTATTCAGTCACCATTATCATTTCTTTCCCCCTCAAAGTTGTTCTTTGAAAAGTTAACCTCTCTGAGCGATTGTCAAATTGGTTAATTGAGCTCAGGAGGCTGGATATTCACTTTCAACCAAGGACAGTAATTAGGGGGAAGATCTTAGCTTATTTATTACAAAATTCATGAGAGACAGGCCTACCAAAAATAGCTCGCAGAACAACCATCAATCACCGAAGTACAGTCTAAGGACTGGACTTTGTACATTAATAGAGCCTCCAACTTCAAGGAGCATGAGTGGTGATTGTCCTGGTAACCCCATAAAACACTTTCATCGAGCAAGGAATTAGGCTAGGACTTAAAGCCTCCAACAATGAAGCCGAGTATAAAGCTCTAAGAGCTGGCTTGCGTAAGGCCCAATTGTTAGGGGCAAAGCTTCTCAACATGTTTGGTGACTCTAAATTGGTGTTCAACAAAGTGAGCGAAGATTTTAATGCAAAAGATGATAGGATGATAACCGACCTCGTTGTAGTTCACAAACTCATGGAAGGATTTTATGAGTCCACATTCAGTAGTTCCCTAGGTGTGAAGCAGGCATGCTGATGCCTTAGCATCCTTATGCTCAGCAGTGGATTCAGATATCAGATGGACAATTGATGTAAAGTTTATCGCCTAGCTCAGTATTGATAAAATGGTGGCCACCGAGCAGATTCTTACTATAGATAAAGGTCATAGCTGGATGGCCCCAATCATCACTTACCTATAAAATGAGGTATAGCCAGACAATAAGAAATTAGCTCACCAAGTGAAGGTAAAGGTTTCTCACTTCTATCTTCATCCCGGAGGGAAGCTCTACAAAAGGTCAGCTATAGGTACTTACCTCTAGTGCATCCACCATCAAGACACTCAACAAGTTATTCACGAGATTTATGATGGTATTTATGGGAGACACATAAGAAGAAGATCCTTAACATTTTGAGCAATCAAAAAAGGATGTTGGTGGCCACATATGCAAAAAGATGCGAGTATCTACGTTTGGAAGTGTGAAAAAGCCTAAAGTTATCTCCTATGGTTCATCAACTAGTTAATGATTTAAAATATTTGACTAGTCTTTATCCATTCGCACAATGGGTGTTGGACATCATGGGACGACTACCTATCGCACCTGGAAATCACAAGTATCTATTGGTTGGCACAGATTATTTCACCAAGTGGGTAAAGGCAGAACTACTAGCCAACATCAGAGACATCAATATGATAAGGTTCATCTTAAAGAGAGTCATAACATATTTCAAGATCCATTATCACCAACAAAGACACAGATTTCAAAAGTGGGTTTTTCCAAAACTTATGTTATGAGCATGGCATCAAGCATAACTTTAGCTCGGTAGCATATCCCGAGGGCAATGGTTAAGCAGAGGATTCTAACAAAAAAATTCTTAATGGCTTAAAGAATAGTCTATAAAGATCAAAAGGCTCTTGGGTATATAAACTTCCCCATATCCTCTGGGCCTATCGTACTACATCTAGAAGGCCAACTGGAGAAACACCCTTCACACTAAAATATGTAATGGAAGAAATAATCTCACTTGAAGCTGGTCTCCCTACCATGAGAACTAACTTTATCGACCAAGAACTTAACGATGATGCCTTGCACACTGAACTTGACCTAGAAGATGAACAAAAAGATTAGGACATGATTTAGTTGGCCTCATACCCGCACCAACTGGAAAAGCAGTACGATAAAAAGGTCAATTTGAGGAAGTTCCAAGTAGGATATTACGTCCTAAGGAAAATCCTTGACGGTGCATTAAAACCATCATATGACAAACTGGGAGGGACCTTTCAAGGTGATTAGAGACGATCTTCAATGATCTTATCACTTGGAAATGCTGGAGGGCATATAGATAGCAAAGACAGCCTCTAGAAGTTCTATTTTTAGTTAACTTCCTTTATTATAGCACATTTAGTTTATGAAAATTTATATTTTAGACTTATGTTTATCTTAAGTTAATACATAATAAATAAAAGCTCATTTTGCTCTCACTCTTGATTATCTCAGTTTTATATGATATCTTGAGGATCTCGATATCATGAACCATTTCTAAGAGACATCTCTACTATCTGATACTAAGAAGGATTACACTTAGTTACAGTAAATTCCTCAGCTTATTTCAGCCAAGGAATTCCCTCAGGCCAAACAGAATTATATTTGATTATAATAAGTCATTCAACTTATTCCAATCAAGGAATCTCCCCGCACCGAGTAGGATTCAGATTAATTACAGTAAGCTAGTAAGTTTATTTTAATTAATTAAGTGAATACTTAGGTCTTTGTCGTATTAAACACAAAGGACCTCACGAGTTTCCTAGGTAACAATAAAATCCCTAAAGGGTATCTTTAGGCAAAAAGCCAACTTAGGTTGGTTGCCTGTTATGTTGGTCGATAAAAATTCTTAACGAGTGGATAGACCATTAACCAAGTGCATTCTTGCCATCAATTTTCCTAAGCCTAAGGAAGTGTGAAGACACGACCTAAAAGGTAAAGGGAAATGTAATGATACATGCTAAGGCATATTGGACTGGAAGAATGCTCAAATAGTTATTACTAACTCATTTAGTCGGCAAATGCCCAAAATGATAAGCAGTTAATATTAACTCATTTGGTCGATAAGAGCCCAAAATGATCAAATTGTTATTATCAAGTCCTCCTATTTGAGATATACAAAAGTTGTTATTAACTACATTGAGTAGGCAAATGCCCAAAATACACAATAGTTAATTATTAGACTTTATTCATTCGGCGAAGGCCTAAAAAAGTATAATATTACACGTGATAATACAAAATATACATGGTGATAAGTAACTAGTAGAAGTACAAAAAATATGTTACAATGACACAGCCTACTTATGGTCCACGGGCCAAAATATTAGTTATTTGTGCTCTCTGACCATCGTTTAGATTGGAGGCATATTCATCCTCGATACAAGGATCCACCTCGAAGTTATTGATCATTTAGTGAGGGATAGCATCCAAAGGGACCCGTTTCTCATCCTTCCTAAAGGGAGGTCGATAATACGCTGGACAATCCACCTAGTACATATAATACAATTGAGGAATCCTTAGGTTCTTTGATCACTCTAAGGGCATTCATCCACCCATGCTTATATGCCATGTCATGTGCCTCTTGTAACCTCATAGGGGCATCCTGCTAGCCTTGATCATAGCTTTCTACCCATGCAGCTCGAAAAGCCATCCTGAAGAGATATTTTAGCTTCCTAATATCATCTTGTTGATCAAATATGATAGTATTATTTCTTTGAATGTCCTCCTCCATCTCGAAGATATTTTTCTTTAAGGAATCGTTCTTGGCCTGAATAAGTCCATCGACCTTGCCTACATCCTTGCTTACGGCATGCTAGGCCTTTAGGTAGGTTATATTTTCATATACAGAGAAGCCAATATCTTTTATGTCCTTGATGTCGCCCTTCAATTTGGTGACCAACTCAGACTGGTCCTTATACGCTGTTGTTCTCCCTTTTAAAGCTTTGTAAACCTTTATAAAGGCCCGACGAGCTTGCTCCCTCACGCCCGGGCCTAGTATCTTTTTAAGGTTTGAGAAAGAAGAAGAAATTTCCTGATAATAATAAGCTACAACCAATAAGTAAAACAACAAGCATGAAGAATGTTAGTAAAGGGAAAAGTCTTCTTTCATTAATAACAACAATGATGCAGGAGACAGCACAATATAGGAAGAAAGAAAAGTACAAACTTGAATAAAATAAATAACAAAAAGGATAATCTATAAAGCTTCACTCCTTCACCTACTCATAGGGCTCTTTCTCCTTTACCTTGTTAGTGACCTTATCTGTCTGGTCTACATCCATCTCAACCTCACCTGATGTCCCCTCAGCTTGGTCGATAGGTTGGCCAGTAGGAGGCTCTTCCTCAGTAATTGAAAAAGGGCCTGACGGATGTTTTTGGAATAGCTCTGATTCATAAGGTACACCTACATCCTTTAAGTCTTGGTCCCATCCCTTCTTGAAAGATAAATTTTAGGTATAGGCGATTTGGATATCATAATCATTATAGGCTGTATTCTAGCCTTCGGTGTAACTGTTGTCCTTAACCTCATGGGCTTTACACTAGACCTTCTAATTCCTCTTAGCCATCCTGTTCTTCTCCCCGACCAATTTTTTTCTCCACAGATATAAGGCTATTAGTCATCTTCAACTCCGCCAGAGCCTTTATAGAAACCTCCCTCTCCAGCTCGAAGGTCTTTCGAGCAATAGACATATCTCCTTTGAATTTTTTAGAGCTTCATCTAGCTCATGGTTCTTTTTGGATGGATCAGTATGACCATACAAATGAGTAATAAGGTTTGATACAAACTATAATCAAATAAATAGGAGATAGTATTGGAAATCAAAGAACTTTAAGATAATAAACGTGGAAGAGAGATCATTTACTAGATCGACTGCTTGTACAGATTTTAGGGCTAGCAGGTCAGAACCCAACCTTAATAAATGCTTACAATCGACGACGACCACTTCCCCCTTCAGCAGATAAGAGGCAAGGGTCGGGTTATTATCCACGATGTCCCCCTGAAAAGTAATAGAGAGAAAGTTTGGGAAGATTTTACAAAGTCCTCAATGAGCTTCTTCGATTTCCTCTCTTATTCTCTCCTCCTCTCTCTTCATCTCTTCCTTTAACCTCTTCTCCTCTTCCCTCTTCTTATTTTTACCCTCTTATCCTTAGTTCTCGAGCTGGAACCACTGGTTTTATCGGCATCCCCCTCAGAATTTTTTAGGACCTTGACCCTATGGGACAGCAGGACCTGATCATCATCGTCGTCGTTCCCCCAACAATAATTTCTTCTTTGAGGGATCCATTTGTTCTTCTTTTTCTTCATCCTCTTCTCCTTAGGAGTGTGAATCTATATCCACTAGCCCAAATGAGATATAAATCTCCTCACTTGAAAGGGTGATCTCAAGAACTTGGTCCACCGGGTGAGTGACAAAGTTGGAGGTGGTATTGGTGTATTCTAACAAGTAAGCAGTAGACTCAGGATGTTCACTGATAGGCAACCTCTCCTTTATCCCCAAGCCTTACGCATATCGTTAATACTTATGAGATAAATAAGTGGGTCCCTATTCTTATCTCGAGTTTATAAAAGATAAAGCACGTATACTTTAGCACAAAGAGCAAGTGGCAAAAACAAAAATTCAACAGTTTACAAAAAAGAGCAATTAACTGCCTATGTCATCCTCCCCCCAATCCAAGAAAAAGGGGCCTCTGTGCTTCTCACCCTCAAGAAGGGGAAGATGTTGTCAATTTTTAGCAATAAAACCCTGATTCAAATATCCTTTAGTGGAATCAGGAAGGTTCGAGACCAAGATTATGTCAGCATTTCACACTTTCAGGTACAAAAGACCATTAAAAGTATGCGACCAGACATAGCAGAATCTGATGTCATGAAACCCCAAGTTAGTACTGTATAGTTAATTTATCCTATGGAGTGGGGGAACATTCAATCTCCACCCAATTGGGAATATAGTACTTCTTTCAAAACCCTTCTACAATTCTACCATCAAGAGTGGCCATTTAAGAAAGAATTTCAAACAGTAAAGATTACGAATAAAAATGATGAAGAAAAGAAACAAGGCAAGGGAACTTACAAGGAAACTCTGGAAGTATGGAGAACAAGAAGGAGCGCTCAAAGAAAATTTTATAAAGAAAAAATGCTTGGAACGCAAAGTGACAGTTGCTTACAGTTGAACTACATTTGAACACTGTGCAAATGATGAGAAGCAGTTCCTAATAAGGATTTTGGCACTTCAAATTTCTGATTGGACCAGTTCACCCCCATCATTTTGAGGATATTATAAGTTTACCTTTAAATTAGCTCAGAAAAGAGCACCCTCATTAGTTCAGGTGTTTTTCAGAAATGCCATGTCAATTTTCAACAATTCTAGGATATGGGCTTAAACTTAAAAATTATTGGCCCATCATCTCAGCCCAAAGATTTTGTCACACCGTTCCTTTTGGTATAAATGAACAGGAAGTACACATAAAGCAATGAATTAAAGTTAAGACGGAATAACATAACTCTATTCATTATTAAAGTAGTTTACATAAGGTAGTACCATCTCAGGGGTGAGTTACATTATATATCATGAAAGGATATCCGGAGGAGCTGGTACTTGATTCTCTGTATATAATTTTTGGTTATATAAACATTTAGGATTAGATCAGTCACTTTATACAAAAAATGTATCTTTCAAAGTTTTGGGAGTTTAATTGTAAATATTTTGGGACATTAAAATACTGGAACTAAGGTCATCTTTTAACTTTGGTGCAAGAGACTTTTTATTTTAAAATATTTTGAAGTATTCATAGACAAGTTTGGGGATCAATTTCATAAGCTGAAAAAGTCAGGAGTGGTCAAATTGCAATTTAGGAAAAATATTTCTATGCTAGGTTAATCCAAACATGGCCTTACCTTATACCATTTTGACTAGAAAAATAAAATAAAAATGATGGAAAAAATTTCATAAAATTCTGATTGGCCACGCCCCCTCACGCACCAGATCAAGGTTCCTAATCAAAAATTTCATCCTCTTCCCCTCGATAGTTGACTTTAGGGTTTCTGATTTTTGACCTTGAATAACTCCTTCATTTATAAACCATTTAAGATGATTTCTTTAAAAGCTCAACCTAATTTTTCATAAGGAATCCAAATATATAAGTTTTGTGAATTGAGATGCAGTATATCTCAAGTTCCATACTGTGTGTTGTTCTGAAATTTTGACTTAACATTGATGGATTCTAAGGATATGGTAGGGATTCTTATGAACATGGTTTGTTTTCTTCTATTTGTAGGAGTAGATTGGTTTTGACTTCAAAAGTTAAGTTGGATTATATAGGGAGATATTAATATCTTTATTTTTCTGGTTCAAAACACACTTTCAATCGATTTGAGCTTATTCAGCACATTCATGGCATTTGATCATTACACTCGAGTTTTTAAGGTTCTAATTCAAATCTTCAAACCTGAGTTTTGATTGATATTTGGAAGTTCACCATTGAAGCTCAAGCTTTAATGGCAGAAACTTCATAATTTACACCTATAGCTTGTTTTTAAAGTAAAATTTCCTACTGTTTTGATCTATTATAACATTATAACTACATAGAAAATATTTGAAATAAAAAAAACTAAATATAGTACATAAAATCATTGAGTACCTGTTTGGAGTGAAAATTTTGAGTTTCGGAATTTCTGTTTTCAGTGAGTTTCAACTGAGGTTTTCGTGGGGTATTTTTAGTATAAGAGCAGGCGAGTTCATTAGTGGAAATGAGAGGTGTATTTGAACCGATATTATAGGGTTTTCAAACTTGGGTTATGTTCCTCACATGTGTACATGGTGTACACATGTGATTCTTGGTTGTTTGTGCTTAGGTGGGAGCTTATTTTGATAGGGAGTTTTATGAAATTAAAAAATCTTTGGTGTTTGGTCCTTAGTTGGTCATATATATGAACTTATAGCCTTAAAAGTGTACTTTTAATAAAGTATAGGGGTACTTTTACAATTTTGAAAAGTTATAAGGGATGAAATTGTAATTCTTGTGTTAGTTGAAGTCTAAAGGAATAATTTGATTTAAATTTAAGGTTTAGGAGTGAATTATAAGTCAATTTATGTCACTTTGAATCCTTTAGATGCTATCTTGTAATTAATGAAACTTCAAGGAGTTTAGCTCAATTCAGTAAAGTTGTAATAATCAAGTATAGTTGATTCTTCTTAGAAGAATATTGAATTTGAATACTTTATAAGGGTTGAAACAGTGACTATAGGTGTTTAGGGTTGTTTTTGAAAATCTCGGTTATTACAGACTACCTACCTTAAAAAAATAATCCTCAAATTTACCTTGAAATAAATCGTGGTATTGATCTTTCATAGCTAGTTTTGGTTCCCATGTAGCTTCTTGTTATTTTAATTTTCCCAAAGTACTTTAACTGAGGGAATTTCCTTATTTCTTAGATACTTCACTTATAGATCCCGAACTTGGATAGGGAGTACTTCAAATTCATGGTTTGGTTCGATAGAAATGTCTTGCCAGGTAATGGTATGAGATGGATCGAAAACAATCATAGAGAGTTTAGTTTCGGCATTGTAGACTTTTTGTAATTTTTTAATTTGATAATTTTGTACTCATAACTCATTTTGTTAATTCTTCTATACTTGTTGTCAAACTGATAATTATGGAATATCCGTTTAAAACTCCTTGATTTTATTCTCTATCTATAAGAATTTGTGTTTGTGCTTAATTCATAAAATAAACTTTCAATTGCAGCTATGCACAATTTCATGATACCAATTTAATATGATATAGTATTCAATTCATGCTATTTTCAATCCCATTATTATATAATAAAATGATAAAGTGCAAACATATTATGTGATAATCTATTGATCTCATGCCCCCATTATTTTCTCAAAGTCGAGCAAACTCAAAAATTTTGGAACTATTAAATCATATATAAATAACATAGTGAGTAAGCACGCTAAGTCTCCTTGAGCTGGATCATAAATATCAGATTTGAATTTTCATATAATTATATTACGATGTGAATGAATCATATTTTAAAATAAGTCGAATACAGGATCGAGTGGGAGGTTTCTCCGAATAACCATAAATGAGTTTTTTGTGGAAGGCTACTCTGAACAACCATGCTGAGGTTGCACAAAAGGCTTCTCCGAGCAATTATTACTGAGGTTACGCGGAAGGTTGCTCTGAACAACCATGACTGAGCAAATTTCTAAGACTTGAGAAAAAAATATTTTGATAAGGTGGTTTGAAAGATGTCAATTTTTTACATAATTAAATATTATTTTGACTAAGTCTCTCAAATACATACATGTATTAATTCGAGTTCAATCTTTAAATGGTCTCGACCGAGAGATAACATAAAATATTCATGTAGTTTCAAGAGGTATATGAATTCTCCATAAAATCATTTATTTTCTTACCCGAATCACTTGAATATTTACAAGGCTATATATATTTTTAAACCTTTGAAAGAAAACTTTCAGTGTGCGCAAATAAAATATGCATAAATCAATACTATAAAAAAAAAGTTTGCTAACATGGTGGATCGATTTGTACCCACATATGTTGAATCAGTTACAAAGGTGGTTCATTTGTACACAGTTTATCCGATCAACCATTTCTCAAGGTGGGTCGGTTTTCCAAGTATAACGAGTTTCAACTTGTTTTCTTTTTAATAAGAAATGTTCGATTAGTATGTGTGCATATTTTAATCGTAAGATTCTATGCAGGTATAAACAAGACCCAATTCATACGCATATAAGGTGGGTCGGTATAAGTCTTTTTCATAGATTCATGGCCATAAAGTCTATTCGTAAAGAAAAAACATGGTGTTTATGTTTCTTAAAAAAATAAATTATCTACTTTTAGGAATTAAAGTAATATTGATTATGGATATAGGACAACAAACATTTCGTTTCCATTTTTAGTCCCTATTTTCAAATTAAAGGGACATATGGCATGCAGTGATTGGTTGACGTTTTATGAATATGGATCCGCGCCATCGACTTTATTAAAAATAGGGACTAAAACTATAAATAAAATATTTGTTGTCCTATTTCCGAAGTACATATTACAATAGGTCCTAAATTTACAAAGCCCCAAAAAATAGTTCTCAATAGCAGGGAATGTGAGAACTCATGGTGCTTCGGATTTCAGGCTACAGGATGCCTATGGTGAGTTAATCTCAGATTGAAATCCAAGTTTTGGTCAATCAGTGGAGACTTTTTTTATTGTTTTCTTTGATTGAATTGAACTCTATTGGAGTTCATTTTTTAATATCACCGATGGGGTTCAAGCCAAAAAACTCATCTATAACTGAAGCTTATATTTGGTATGTTGAATTTTCATGGTCTCTCAAAAAAAATTGCATAGATTTGAAGGTCTGATTTCTAAAAGCACGCCCATGATGAGTTGATTTTCAAACTCTTATGATGGATCGGTCTATGGTGTTTAAGTTCGGACGAGGCCCATACCAATTCAAGGTGAATCGGATGTTTTGGTGGGACATAGGTCAGCTGTCGATTAATTTGCATGAGATGCGTCGAATTGTTGTTGCTCGCATGGCAAACCTTCCTTATTTAAGCCCTGAGATGGGTGGGTTTGATGTCCATTTCAATCCATTCTTACCCAAATGGCAAGTTGGTTCTTAATTTGACTATCATGGTGAATTTTTGGGTCGATGACCAAACTCGGTCTCTGTGCTTGATCGAACGACCATGGCTGGTCCGCTATTTACCCATTTATGTTGAATAATATTTTTTATTCGATTCAATTAGTCCTAAAATCCATTATGGTTATAAGTCAAAGTAGGGTTGATCAGGGTTGTTGATGTATAAAAATGGATTGGCTCCACATTTATAATCATGGATAAATAAGTATAAGTAAGATAAACAAACACGCAAGAGTCAAGGTTTTAAATTGGTTTGTCTATAAGGAAATCCTAAGTCCATTGGTAGTATTATTTTAGGTCGTTAAAATAGCTCAATAAAGTGTGTATGTGCTTGATTGAATCGTCCCTTTGAGCTAAGGGACAATATGCATTTAGAGTGGTTAGGTACCCAAGAGATGGAATGTCTTTATATCTCCAGGCATTTACATCTTTATAGAATACATGAGACTTTTGATATTCAATGTTGGTCGTAGTTCCATCCGAGTAACCTTTGTTATTCCTAGTGGTTCACATTCTTAATTTTGGTCAGCATTTCAGTCGACCAAGTGTCTCTATTACCGATCAAGATCGATAAATGGCCACGAAGGAGGATAGGTGTATGCTTTTAATTAGTCCATGTTGGAGATTAATTTTTACATACAGCAAAATTCCTCAATGCTCCATGCTTTATGATTCATTGAAAGCATGGTGCATTTGTTCAAAATAATTCTCGGCTTAATGTCTAGGAGTTGGTCAGTTCCCGACCTCCTAGACTTGTAAACATTTTCACCAATACTTCTGATAATGGCATTTTTGTAAAAAAATCAAAAAAAATTTAACCTCAAAATGGTACACCAGTCCTTTTGTGCATTGTGAAGTGTGTGACCAGCAGTAGCTCAAATGTTCATCTAGTTAATCATTTCACTTCTATTTTCGAGGCAACCTATAAAAGAATGAAACTTCCCTCCATTTTACCGTACCTTAAACTTTTTGTACTTAGTGTTTCTCTTCATTCTTAGGCCTTTCTTCCCGCTATTTTCTACTTCCTTTTTGTTGTTACTTTTTTTTTATCTCTATAAGCTATCTTTCCCATATTTTCTTTGGTTTTCCTATATTTCAGCCACGGTGTATATTATTGACAACAATTCCTTGGAGAAATTTAGGGAAAAGACGAATATTCCTATATTGGTAGGTTTAAAAATTGTCCATGTCCCCATAAATGTGTATTCTTTGCCCCAGTGGCACTGGATTCCCACTCTATTCATTGCTAAGAGTGGTATTACTTTTCCTCCAAATCCACTTTGTCTCCAGTTCTCTCAATATTTTGGCATTGTTCCAGCTAGGATAGCACCAAATACATTGAGGGTGGTGAATGGAGTTAATTGGTTAAATGAGATTCACGGGACCCATATAAGGATTCCAGAACTAATGTTCTACTATAAATGGGGTGTTATTAGTTATAGTACTTGTTACTTGAAAACTAGTGAAGTCAATAGGTATTTGGTGGTTAATTTTTCCACATTCTTATAAATACTACTAGGATTGTGGTGTCATTGTCCAAAATTGACAATATGCCCCCTTTCCTTAGGGGGTGCCATAAACTGGACTCAAGTGCCCCCAGGAAGGGAGTGGCATAGGTCATACTTTTTCTTTTAAATTTCTTACTCTATTTATTATTTGGTCAAAGATTTACCGAATAACTTTCTTGTTTTATTTTTTATGTGGAGAAAGTAAGAAGAAGTTCCCTAAAGAAGGTGAAGTTAATATTGACGACCTCAAGTATACTTGGGCTATTCATCAAAGGGTAGGAGAACATCCCTGAGTAGCCTCTATTTTTTGTATTACAAGAGTACAATCACTTCATTCATGGCCCAACCAACACTTGCCTTGCCTCAGTCTCCCATCAACTTAGATGAGGAACCTATGTACCCTTCTTCTGCTGCAGACTCGGTCGGAGCAGAGCTTTACCAAGCAGGAACATCTTCCTCTTTTGAATAACTTAATATCACCATCATCCCTACCTCCCTACTGTCAAGTTGGTGAAAAGAAAAATCTCAAACTTTTTAGCTGGATCTGGATCTCCTCTTCCTCCTTGTAAGAAGACCACCACTACTGATAAAAGGTATCAGGCCATTAAGAAGAGACCTCAAGTTGTTAATATTATGGAGACCTAAATAGATGAACCTATGTATAAGAGGTTGAAAAGAGGACTCCCAGGTCATCAACAGTTGGCCAAAAAACCTTCTGAGTTGGCCAAAAAGTCTATTATCGTATACGACCGAATAAAGTATGCATCTGTGGTACTCAACCCTAAACTGGCCATTGGTTCGATAAAGTTGGTACTTTATTGGGAGATAGGTCAGCTGCAGCCCCTTATGACCAAGGCAATAAACAAGGGCTGGGAAAAATCTTTTGCTACAATGGCCATCCAAATTGAATATATGAAGAAGCTACCCTTTAAAGAGGGAGGGTTAGAATCCTTAAAGGAGGTCGGCACTAAGGAAAACTCTGAGTTATTTCAAAGACATGACCTAGGAACTCCTTCATACCTAGATAAGGATTTTGATGATGATGAAGATGGTTATCGAGAATACTCTATGATGGTGTCTGCAGATAATGTCTACTTGCTTGATGATGGCTAGGACATAGCCAAAGATAAGGATAAAGTCAAGATCCTTTTAGTCAATTTCATTTTCTTTTTCTCTTATGTAATTTTCCATTTATTCTTCTTTTTCCTTTCTTATGTACTCAACTTTTTAACCCTTGGTTTATGAATGAAATGGCATATTTTTTCTCACTCTTGCCCACTTTATTGTGATGTTGATAATGTCTTAATATCACTAGTGTTTGTGTTGTTTTATCTTTCTTGGTCGGTGATGATAGCAGATATAGTATCATCAAATAAAATAGTTTGAGCTCAATCCAGAACATATTTTACAAGTGCAAAAATGGTGTTTAAATAGGTGTATAAATGAAGAAAGGGATGAGGTCAATCCTTTACATTGATGAAGAGGATGAGTATATATAAGGCATGGGGTGTGTAGTGTACCCCCCCCCCCCCCCAAGCATGTAGTGAGCACGCGTAGAATGTATTTGACAATAAGGATCAAGAACATGTCATTAGCACATGTAGGTCATAATGATGAAAATATTCCCTCACGTGCAAGGGATATCTTATTATAACGATTTTGTGCACATGGGATCTGCAACCCATGTTTAATCCTCCATGTGCTCTATCAGGTGTCCATTGCTGATCGTCCGGGCCTGGCCAAGGCCGAGTTATCAATTTTGATACTCTGATGGTAAGGTAAATGTCATGTTGAGTTGGGTTCATGTGATGGACAAGGCTGAGCAAACTTAAGTCATAAGATCATTGATACGGATATCGCTGACTGTGTTCTAAGGTGTTGAAGAGACCTTTTGTGATGGTCTCACAAATAAGGACGAGACCCTTCACATTGGGTCTACAATCGAGCCATGAATTTCTCAAATTGATGGTCTACAACTGGTCGGCCTTGTCCGAGGGGGAACAAATGCAGGACGAGGTCATACTTGATATAGCAATCACCCCCTAGCCCTTAGTCTTCAATGTGAATGGAAGGCTGAGGGATAAAGTATCTTTGGGCGGAAGTTGATAAAAACATCCCTTGATTGACGTCTGATATGTCCTTTCATATGTCAAGTCTAGAATGCTGAGTGAGGACCTCAAATTAACACTTGGCAATCATCTTGTGGGTTAGTGTGTTGCCCAAGAATGACGATTGTAAGTGTGTCATATGGGGTTGTGCCCTAATGATTACCGCCTTCGAAGTTGCGTATAAAGATTACAAGTATTTAAATGGTTTTAAAAATCCCATTTCTCCTTCCTGCCTATTTTATTCTTCGCACTAAAACCTGTCTCTCTCTAACAGAAATTGTTTTTTCTCTCTCTCACCACTGTTCAAGGCTTTTCGATGAGGTTTTAAGTCCTTTCCTCTTCTTCAGTCGTACTTACTTCCTCAGGTAACCTCTTTTCTCCCTACTCCTATTCATATCAAGGTTTCTTTGCCATTTTAGCTGTAGTTTAAATTTTCGGCGAGCTTCAAGCTTTTTCGGCAACCTTGAGTGGAGGTAATAGGGCTAGCTTTAGGAGGTTTATTAGTGGTTTAAGGGGATAATTCGTAAGATTTAAGTTTTGGGGGATTTCTCAACCCTCATTTTTTTTAATCTTCCACCAAAATCACAACATGTCTTCTCCGATAAGCTCCGGTTGAAATGTTCTTGGATTGTTCTCAATAACAACGATTCATTGTCCCCTTTTTATCTTTAAATCAACTTAGGTCAAACTTCCAAGTGTTTGTGACTTTTTACCCTTTAGTCCAACCAAGTTCAATCTCAATCACTTGAATGTTAAGAACCCTTTACGAGTTAGCAGAAAAATACCCCACACTTAGAGAGAGATACTATGAGAAGATACGCCGAATTAAAACCGAGGCCGAGGAGTGTCATAGAGTTGAAGCTGACCTCACTCGTTTAATTTTTCCCTTCCCCTTAAAGGTCATCCTACCTTCACCAATCGAGGTTAGTGAGGATGAGATGTCTGCCTCATCCTCATCAGATGATGGTCCTTCGGTCTTTACCCCAACTGAGAGTGGAGATTCTTTTGATGTGGCCATGAGGTTTTCACCCTCCATTCTTGAGGGTTTGAAGGCAGTTAAGAGTTTATCTCAACCTTCATCTTCCAACCACACTGAGTCGTCCAACCTAAATGATGTTTCAATCTATATATTTTGGACTCTGATGAGCCAAGATTTAACGTTTCCATTCCACCAACAATTGTTCCCCTCTCTGCTATGATTTAGAGAGAATTCCAATCGAGATTACCTTGTGGGGACCCGACCGCTAAGCTCCTATCGACGATGGTGACTCTGAGGCCGGGGAACCACTTGATTATTCATACGCCTAAAATTTCTCGTCGATTGTTAGAGAGTCCGACCTTCTTTTTTGGACGCACTTATATGGTATCAAGTCAGATATCATTATGCATGTTCCAGAAGAGGATGATAGGGTATATGACGGCCGAGAAGGCGAGGTCACCATCTATGAGCAAATGTGTAGGCTCAGCTTTCGACTCCCACTCCATCATTTTATCTGAGCAACTTTTGTCCAGTATAGGGGTTACTCCTTCTCAATTGGTGCCTATGAAACCCCGTGTAATTAAACGTCATTTGATCAGGACTTTATTAAATTAAAATAGGTTTCTCGTATGGTTCATTCTCAGCATCACTGTCAAAAACATTTTAATTACTAACCACCTAAGTGAAATTAAACTAGTGCCAAATTTTAGCTTTCTTTAAAATAGATAAATATAACAATGCAAAAAGTAATTTAAACATTCACAGTATACGAGAGTTCAACCATCACAATGCATAAATGTAAAGAGGTTTGACGATTAAACGATCAGCTAAAATCCAAAACCAAATACTCTATAATAATAAACGAAACTAAATAACTAAAAACTGATAACGTACAACATGTCCATACATGGAATATATAATGAGATCCTACACTAGATCTGATTGGAGGAGCCATCTAATCAAATCAATCCTATCAGCATCCATAGAGCTACAGCTTCGAGTCTCCAGAATGAAGTCACGCTTGGCATCCCTATGGCTGGACACCTAAAAGGTTTTTGAAAATATTTTATAGCAAGTGTTAGTACACAAAACATTTTGAAAATATTTAGCAAGCGTTTATTACATTTTTCAAATCGGTTATTTATTACACATGTTAGGTTATCATACACTCTCTTAAGTTTACTCACCCCTCATCTATTATGCACAGCTAAATTATTACTAATGTGACGATAATTAGTATTTATTGGTGAGAATTATGTTGAATATTACTTAGTGAGTAAAGTAGTATATGATTATGAAAATATTAAAGTTGTCGTGAGTAAAAAAATACGATAGTTTTGGAAATTAAGTCAGGACGCCCGTGTCAGTCGTATCGGGACTAAATTAATGGACTAAAAAGTAAAATATTTAGAAGCCTCTCATACGGTCATTTCTAGTGCGCCGTTGAGTTCGGAAGGGTCGATATAGTAAAAAAAAATCTACTCGACGGCTTAGTTTGGGTTCCGAGGGAGTTTTAGGCCAAACCAACACCCCGGAAAGGTATTTTGATAAATTGTATTTTTTGAGTAAATTAAAGGAAAAAAATTAGAGAAATAAAAATGTCTCCTTCATGGGTTAGATTAGGTTATCTTCCATGAGAAAGAGTGAGACACGGAGAGAGGCCAAAAAGAGAGAAAGAGGAAGAAAATCTAAGGAAGAGCCACCACAAGTGCACCTCTTCCACCACCGAGGCCACCATCGCGTAGATCGAAGAGAGAGGGTCACAATCATACCAGCAACACCAAAGGATCAGACCATATTTCGAAAGGCAAGTGTTTAAATCTTGCTCTTTTAGTATTAAATGTGTTCATGTTAGTGTAGGTGATGAAACCCCCTTTAATTGCATGTGATTTTATGAAGAATTCATGATTAAATGATATATTAGGGTTAAATTGATACCAACTTGAATGGTCCTTGTAAATTGAAGTTTAACTACGAATTTATGTTGATAATTGTTGAGTAAATTTGGGGTTAAAAAGGGTTAATTGAAAATCTTATGAACTAGGGTTTATGAATCTGAAATTTGGGGATTTTTGGTTTGTGGATTATTTAATCATGAATTGATGTGTTTAAGGTGTTAGAATTCATCCTTTTATGTGGAAAACTGAGTTGGAATTTGATGGAAGGAGTTTGGGACTGATTTATAGAGGTTTTAGGACTGTTTATGGATGAAAAATATAGCAGATGCAGGTTGGGGACAAAACTGCTCAATCTCGTTCAAACGAGATGGAGCCTGGTTCGAACGAGAACCCCAATCATGAGATATGTCTTTCTAAGGACATGCTATCTCATTCAAACAAGATAACTTCTGGTTCAAACGACAGGTCCAGTTTCTAAGAAATTTTTCTTCTATTTCAAATCTGGGTAGTAGGTTTATTTGAAGTGACGAGTAAAATTGGGATTCAAGTTAGAACATAATTATTGGGTAATAAAATGGGTATGATATTTTATGACACTTGGATCAAAGAGCTATCTCTAAGTTACGAGGGAGAGAGTATTCGTAATCTAGTATGGGTATTGCAAGTAGTAATGAGAGATACTAAGTATAAGTAAAATATTCAGGTTGTGTGCCTAATGAAATTGATAGGTTGCGTGAATGACTCTAATGACATGTATTCTGTGTATGACATACCTACCATACTTGCTATCATGGGAGGTTGGGAAAAGGGGATAGTCCTATCTTGAGGATCCTTCGGAGGGATATTTGACTGGTACCTTAAGGGAATGGAACCTAGGTACGGGCTATCTGAGAATGATAATGTTGATGGTTATATAGGTGCGTGGGTATGTGTGTAGCCCATAGGCTTGGAACCATGTTCGCCTCTAATATATGTGATTTGTAAATTTATGGTTCATGGGAGATTCTGAACCCATTGTCCTTATTCAATGCGAGATGTACCGGGACTTAATAGCAGAGTATGAGGGCACAGTAGCTGAGCCTAGAGGTGACTTTTAGTATATATAGTATATAGTGATGTGTGTGTGTGTGTGTGTGTGTGTACACCTGTGGTAATATTTTTAGTATGAAAGTATATGGATACGATATATAATGATGATAATCTCTTAATAACTTAAGTAAGCGAGCACTTAACATGATTTTTGAATACTTTCCAAATTGAGATAACATTCTTGAAAACTTTTAATATAGTGTTGTATGGAAAATGTGGGTTGGTATTGCTGGTAGTGATTAGAAGTATGGTTGTTTATAGTCTAGCTAGATGATAGAATAATTAATGGGTTCAGAGGTGCATTAGGCGTGCACATTAGTTGAGAAGTGAGAATCTCAAGTGAGTGTTCAAAAAGCTAACATGCGCATATTATTTTCTTTACCGCAACATTTAAATACTTGCTAAAAGTTTTAAATGTTTTACACTCGGGATCTGACCCATCTCTTACAAATCTCTTCTCTTTTGTCAAATTATTTTTGGCACCCAGCCACAGGGACACCAAGCATAGGAGTTCCATTCATTTGACGTGTTGTAGCTGCTGTGGAAGTTACAGGACCTCAGTATTAGATGTCTCCATATTTACCATTCCTTCATTCCGAGCTATTTACTTCTTTTTGGGTATATTTCCCTTTCTATTAGACAGTCAGAGATTTATGAATGTATTTATTTATTCAATTCTGTTGTTGGATTATTTTGGTTGGATTATTGTATTTGACACTTAGACTGGATAAGTTTAGTCCAGTTGCATTTTTTTTTTTATTTCAGTCATTCTTTCATATGATTTTGGTTTGGATAGTGAATGTTAATTATTCATGAATTTGGTTTTATATTAATTAAAAGATAAAATTTTGACATCAACCTTTTTAAATATTAGGTGGTTAGTATTTCAATAAAAGTTTTCAACAGTGATGCATATTCTGAACCAGCTCGATATTATGATTTAATTTAATAAATGACTGATCACCCGGTATTTAATTAGGCGGGGTGTCACAAGCATTTACATTGGTTTGGATATCCCTCGACCCCGATGTAAATGCCATGCATATGTATATTGGTCTGGATTTTTCCATCGAACCCAATATTATTTATTTTTTATTTGGTCCGGATAATCATCGACCCAAAATTCGAACGTTCGCGTATTGGTCCAGATAGCCATCAACCCCAATACTATTAATATACTTTAGGTTTTCACTCAACCTAAGTACTTATTTTTATAGTTATTCACACAACCTATATATTTACATAGGTACGTAGTATATTTCTCTCTAATACTTACCGCACATTTTATTTCACGATTTATCTCGCTATCGTATTTATATGAGTATTCACACAACTCTAAGTGTCCTAATTACCCATTTTCTAAATTCGGTAGATAAGTCTAACTTACCATACTGATCGATACATCCATTCATTAAATTCTCATAATTCTCTATCCGTCTCTTAGATTAATCATAATGCCATTCATCTTGAATTCAGTCTCGTCTTAAATCTCTCCATAAGACTACTTCATACCTCTATAATAGGCCCACCATAATATAATAAATCATCTATTATTATTTTTACAAAGTCCTAAATATTTCCACAACATCGATTTAGGAACACTAGGCCTAGGGAACTGAACCCATTATGTAAAAATCGAATCGAACCGCACCTCTTTAGTTCGAACCGATTCGTTTTGCTGAAACTCGTTCTGTAAAGGCAAAATTGAACCAATCAATCTGGACTGGATCGGTTCATACTTATGCAACTATTTTCTACAGTTATAGCAAGTACATTTTTCACCATTAACGCACCTTAATCTTCCATGTTCTCCCACCAAACTCTAAACTATTTGTCCAAAACCCTTCCGACATGTATAAGGACAATTTCTAACGTAAATTTTTGCATCAAAACGTTACAAATTATTCAGGAATGGATTTAAGCCTCTAATCCTAAAAACAATGCTAGGTTTTCTTGCTCTTCCTCTAATATTCATCAAAACCCAGATTTTATTCATATTAAAGATCAATTATCCTCTAATTATTTATCCTCTACATATGTTAAATCATTTTACATGCAGGTCCTATCCCAACATGCATAAAAAGCATTCTTTTGCTACTAAGAACATTGATTTAACAAAATAAATCTTGAAACCCTACACATGGGTATTATAACTTCCTGAATATTGCAATAAATAACTTTCATCTTGGTTGGTAGGGTCTGATTTCGTGGCTTAGGTATTGGGTTGATTGATTTCTCCTTCGATCCTCCTTACTAGGCAGTTTGTGTGCAAGAATATGATGAAAGCTCCAAGAATACTCCTAAGAATCTCAAGAACTCTCTCCTTTCCTGCCCTAATGGTTTATCTGAGTTTTCTAACCTCTAATCCTTAGTCTCCAACCCTTATAAGCTCCTATAGAGTTTGTACATTCGTAGGTCTCCTAACCCCTTAATATAAAATGACCAAAATACCCTCCTACGGTCCCGTTTTAGTCTAAAATTACCCCATGACTCAATTGACATCTCCGGGTGTACTATTTTGACTACTTTGACCCATTCGGACCCATTCGTGACCTTTAAATTATCTACACGGGACTCCCGGTGAAATAACTCTATTAAGCCCATATCACTCGCTATGGCGTAAAATGATAATAATAAACTATTTACTATTCTCACTTAGTAAATTTCATTTGTAATATTAATCAGTATCTATCTCTCGATTAATATTCAATAATAACAGTTATTATCTAATCACATTAAATTACATCTCTCGCATAATATAAATAAACGTATTTTTCTCAATTAATTTCTATATTAATTAAATATCAAATATGTAAAAGTACGAGGCATTACAATGACAAATTCATTAAGGATTATACTTGGCTTCGTCTCTCTCTGGATGAACAAGTACGAGGATGATCCTTCAATAATTTTGTTAAAGACTTTCTACAATCTCTCGTCATCAAGGACTCAGCCTGGTTACTATCATTTAGGGGACAAAAATCCCGATAATAAAATCATTCATGTCAGCCAAAGCTCTAATCACCATTGAAAGACGAGGTTCTTTTTCATCTCTGGGGTCTGGGAATTCTCGATTAATGTTGACTGCTTGGAGCATGAGCCAAGAGTTCCTTTTTCTTGATCCAACCCTTCCATATCCACTAAGCTAGACCCAGGCCTCAGTATTTTCTATGGGGAGAAGGTTAAATTTTTGAGAAACCAAGGGAAGTACAGGGCCCTTCCTGATTTTGAATACTTAATGTCTCCCACATTTTTAGAGGCATATGGTCTTTGGGTTGACCCCTTTGATGAGTTGTGTGAGTTGCCTAAGTTTTTTTATTAATGCAAGTCTTTTCTCATTTTCTTGATTTGTTACTAACTATTTTTCTTTCTCCTTTGCAGATTGTCCACCTCATATTTCAGACAAACTTTAGAACACGATGACCCCAAGTCTCCAAAATGCTTTTGGAAAGAAGGGCAGTAAGTAACCCACTAAAAAGATGATCATTAGTTGGTCGACTCGACCTGAGGTCTGTCAGAAGAGAAAGGAGCCAACTTCTCCCTCAAACACTCATCACAATCGCGATACGAGGCTGAGAGTAAATCCACCTCCACCTGAGTTTATGCCAATCTCTTTTATGCCGAGTTATTGTTCTCAGAACTCTTTTGAATCTTTTTGGGCGACCAACATAGCCCAACTTAAGGCGTGCCCAAACTCAATTATTTTTTCAGCACCAAGGTCGAAGGTTTCTATTTTTTTTAGTCCCATCAGCTAGAGATTATGAATTCATGGGGAAGATGCATCCCCCTAAAGACTTATGACTTCGATCACCATCACTTGGCACATGTATCTTCTTCATCATTGATTTGAACCTCGTCTCATTAAAAAATTTACTTTGTCTTACTCTGACATCTATACATTTTTATTTTTCTACAGTCTGTGTGCGCCTTTACCCTAGCTACCAATGGGTAACTGAGAACTTCTCCAAAATTTAAGAGGTCGAGAAACATATCTTGGTTGAGGAAGGCCTTAAGAAAAATTTGAGGGACCGTAAGGTTGACCATAAAAAGGCCCTTGACGCATTGAAGGTGGAGCATGGCAACACTTTAGAGGATAAATACGACGCTTTGAAAGAGAAAGACGACGCTTCCAACTCCTTATCCACCAAGCATGCTACCAATATTAGTGCTGCTGTCCAAAAGGCCAAGGACGAGGCCCTATCTGTCAAGGCCTAAAAAAGATATAGGATGAGTCCATTGATGCTTACAAGACATTAGATGAATTTAGCAGCTTCAGCTGTGAATACCTTGCAAGAGGTATCAAGAAGGCTTATTGGTGGGTCATCTTAAAATTTCCTAAAGTCATATTATCAATTAGTTCAGAGTTGGAGGCCCATGATATGGAAGATCCTCTTTTCCCTAATATTTGGTTGATGTCGAGCCAGCTTCCGCAGTCAAGGGAGAAGTTGACATTGCTAATATCAACGCCACTACTATTGTTATGGAGGTATCATCCAAGACAAAATTCGCTGATGGGTCAGTGCAAGTGGAGATCAAGGATACTCAAGAAGTATGAATTCTCCTTTTCTGTTAGGGCGTCTGTCTGTGGTCTGATGCCCCTGTTGTAAAATTTGAACAACTAATTTTTGAATTCTGATGGTGTAACTTCTGATAGTTTAACTTTAGAACAATGGATGTGTATCATCGTTTCAATTATTATCGTCTTTAAACTTTAAAGAATGTTCTTGAATGCAAATATTTTTTCCACCTCTTTTAATTGTTGTGTCTGATTTCTTTGAGTATAATTATCATTAAGCAACCTTACAACCTTCTAACTGTGGGTACATTCTTGTCCTTAGCCGAAACGTAATTCAACTAACTTGTGAATTTTTTAAATTAGGTATCACCACATTGTGATATTTAATTGAACGATAATCAAGTGATTTTCAAATTTGAACCACCAAATTAATAGTGTTTAACTACAAGTCCCCTCTCATCATTTTTTAGAGTGTACGGGCGAGTGTCATCTCATCCTGCATTATCGTCTTGTCGAGAGAGTTGACTCTAATCCCACCACATAGTGATGTTTTAAATTAACCATAGTTAAATGATTTTCAAATTTTAACCCCCAAATTAATGGTGTTTAACTATAAGTCCCCTCACCTCCTTTTGTGAGTTTATAGGCGAGAGTCATCTTGTCCTACACTATCGTCTCAACGACAGAGTTTGACTATAATACCACTAAATTAATGATTCTTTAAATGAACCATAATTAAATGATTCTTTAAATGAACCATAATTAAATGATTTTCAAATATAAACCACCAAATTAATGGTGTCTAACTATAAGTGCCATCTCGTCATTTTTAGGGTTTATGGGTGAGAGTCATCTCGTTCTGCACTGTCGTCCCACCAAGAGAGTTTAATTTTGATAGCACCAAGTTAATGATGTTTAAATGAACCATAATTAAATGATTTTCAATTTTTTATTTTATTTTTCACCACATTAGTGATGTTGTCACACTACTCCCCCCTCTTGGTGTTATTGAGATTTTGTGGATGAGATAAATCTCGTTTGTCTTCTCATGTCACCGAGGGTGAGTTACTATTAATTCACCATACGAATGATGATTTGTAGCTTAGGAAAACTTGAAAAATGCAATTGAACACTTCACATAAGAGAAATATGAGGGAACACTTGAGACTTTTCTCATTAATCACTTTTAGAACATTTCTCATACAATGGTAAAATAAAACTTTTATAAAATCCTATTCATAGTATGTCTTCAAATGGTAGGCGTTCCATGGATTAGATAATGGCTCTCCCTCTAGATTCTCAAGTTTATGGGTGCCAGGAATAACTTCTTCGGTAACTCTGTATGGTACATGCCAATTTGCATGGAGCTTCTTCGACTTTTGTCGGGTCTTCTTCAGAAGTCGATCTCCAATGACCATCAGCCTAGACTCAACCCTATTATTGTCAAACTTCATAGTCCTCTGCTGATAAGCAGCTTATCTGACCTCTGCATCTTCTTGTCTTTCTTCAATGAGGTCCAAATCTAATCTACGTTCCTCTTTATTTTCCTTCGGGCTATATGTTTAGACCCTATGACTTAGCAAGCCGATCATAGTGGGTATCACGGCCTCTAAGACATAATCAAGCATGGAAGGGGTCTCCCTTGTTGGCATTCTCTCTATCGTCATATAGGCCCACAAGATGACATTAGTTCTTCTATCCGAAGACCTTTGGTATCTTTTAATTTGTTTTTGATCCCGTCTAATATTGTCATGTTTGTCACCTCATTTTCCCATTTGCTTAAGGTCAGCCTGGTGCTGAATAAAACTGTTTGATGTCGTCCTTATTACAATAGGCCTCTAGGGATGAGTTCTTAAACTTCTTGCCATTGTCAGAGATCAAAGTGTTGGGCAAACAACACCTACAGATGATATTCCTCCAAATAAATTTGAAGGTCTTTGTCTCGGTTATAGTAATCATGGCCTTAGCCTCAACCCACTTTGGGAAATAGTCAATCACCACAATTAGATATCTATAATTGACTGTAACCCTTGGCAGGGGTCCTACCAAGTTAATCCCCCATACTGTAAACATCCAAGGGGAAGTGATAGATGACAGGGGTTGATGAGGGATGCAGGCATATCTCTGACACTCATTGCACCTCTTCACATAGTTGGTTGCATCTTTGGCTAAGGTCTACCACCAATACCTTTTAGTAATTATTATTTTTGTCAAAGACCTTCCTCTTTTTTGTCTTAAATAAGAACTCGCATGCACATCTTTTAATATATACTCCGCCTCTGTTGGATGAACACATCATAATAAATGGAGGAGGACCCTTTTTTGTACAAGACATCTCATATTATCGAGAATTTTGCTGCTTGTATCTTAACTTCTTCCTCTCAACCTTTAACTCTAGCAATTCACCATCTTTGATGTATCAGATGAGGGGATCCATTCATAATTTTCCAAGGTTCAGGTTCAAACAAAACTCAACTGCATTATTGTCTTCTTCGATGGTCGGCTAATATAGGATCTCCACTGGAACTGGCCTTTTGATATCCATTATGGTTGCAGATGCTAACCTTTCTAGGGCATAAACTCAATTGTTATCTAGCAGAGGCATCATTTTTTAGCTTTAACTCTTTGAAGTTCTTTAACATTCTCTTCACCCTTGTTAGGTATTTGGCTATGCTATCATCTTTAGCCTCATATACTCCTAAGATCTGATTTACCACTAACTAGGAGTCATTGTGAACCAACATTTGTTCGAGATTCATACTCTGACTCATTGTTGGGTGCTTTGAAGTTCAACCTCTGAGCATATTCTATGTCGGTTCCATCTGGGGTTGATACTGTCAACCCGGCTCCATTTTCCATTTCACATGATGATCCATCTATGAACAAGCTCCATACCGTGCCTCCTTTTGAGAAGCCCCTTTCAGCTAGGATCCATTTTTAAATAAAAACTTTTCTTTTCGGTGTTATCCGTGACAGAACTTACAACACTTGCCTTGGCCTCAATCGGGCTTCCACTTGTTTTCTATGGCTCAGTTGGTACCATAAACTCTTCACTATCGGCCTCGTCCCAAGTGAATTTGGATATGAAATTGGCCAAACCTTGCCCTTTGATTGTTGTTCTTGGCGGGTATACAATATCAAATTCTTCCAACTCATCGATCGGGCCATCAACCTACCCAATTTCTCGAGTTTATGGATGACCTATCTTAAAGGGGAATCAGTGAGGACGACAATTGTATGAGCCTAAAAATAGGGTTTCATTTTTCTCGAGGCAAATATCAAGGCATAATCTAACTTCTATATCTTTGAGTACCTCTACTCGACCCCTCGAAGGGCCTTGTTGTTAAAGTAGACCGGCTTCTGCACCCCATCCTTATCTCGTACGATCACTTCACTAATGGACGATTCAGATACAGCCAAATATAAATACAACTTCTTTCCTTAAATTGGCTGGGACAATAGCAATGACGATCCTAAGTAATCATTTAGCTTCTAGAAGGCTTTTTCACATTCTTTATTCAATTCAAAGGCTTTCCTCAATATTTTGAAGAAGGTCAGACATTTTTTGATGGCCCTTGATATAAACATGTTCAGTGTAGCAACTCGTCATATCATCCTCTAATCATCCTTAATGGTATTAGGGGTCTTCATCTCAACTAAAGCTTTGATTTTTTTAGTATTTGCCTCTATTCCCCAACGGTTGATAATGAATCATAAAAATTTGCCAACCCTACCCCAAACATACACTTCGCAGGGTTGAGCTTCATTACATACTCATCCATGGTGTTAAAAGTGTGCTCAAGGTCGGCCATATATGCCTCATCCTTAAGGCTTTTTGTCAACATATCATCTACGTAAACTTCCATGGTTTTTCCAATCTTTTCCTCAAACATCTTGTTCACCATTATTTTATATTTTTCCATAAAATGATTTAGGCCAAAGGGCATGACTTTGTATCAATGCGTTCCTTTATGAGTGATGAATGAGGTCTTCTTAGTGTCACCCGGGTCCATAAAAATTTGGTTATAGCCTGAATAGGCATCCATGAAACTCATCAATTCATGGTCGGCTTTGGCATCTACCATCTAATCGATCCTTCAGAATGGGAAGTTGTATTTTGGACAAGCTTTGTTGAGGTTGATAAAGTCTATACACATCCTCCATTTATCGTTAGGCTTTGGTATGATGATAACATTAGCTAGCCACTTTGGGTAAACCACTTCCCTGATGAACTCAGCCTTTTGGATTGTTTTAACTTCATCTCTTATCATCTCAGACGTTTCTCTGGAATTGATTTGTCACCTCTGTCTAACTAGATTCATTCTTTCATCCACATTCATCTTGTGGCAGAGAATGTTTGGATCAATCCTTGGCATGTCCTCATGACTCCATGCAAAAATAATTTGTCTCTCCCTCAGCAACTAGATCAACTTATCCTTTATTTCTTTCTTTAAGGCTTTTCTAATTTGGATGAATTTCTCCTGCTCGTCCTCAATAAGGACGATGAATTCTACCTCCTTAACGACTTTACCTTTTTTAATTTTGTCTCGTCCCTTAGATTGAGGGTATCAATGTTGTAAGTGGTGGTAGATTTTTTATAATACTTTTCTTTCTTCGTTTGAGTTAAAGTAGCATTATCGTGCCTCTACTTGATCACCCTGAACTTCCCCTACTCCATAACGGACTTGGGAATTATATCATCTGGTGTACAGTATAGGGACCTGCCTCAAATTCCTTGAGGGTTACCATTCCCATGATGATATTGTAAGATGAATAGACATTCTCATCCATTATATAGAAGTTTATATTTTTGGTGAATCACCCTGGCCAAGTCCTCATACAAACATCCATCTCATATACCCCCAGAGGATGGACCTTTTCACCACTAAAGCTAATCAAAGGTTGGATGTACGGGATAAGCCTTTTCTTACTAAGCCTTAGTCCCTTGAAGCACTCCAAAAACATCATGTTAGTCGAACTCCCTCCGTCAACCAGTATTCTAGGAACATCATATCCAGGCACCCTTGTTGTAATTTGTAAGGACAAAAATTTTAATTGAGTCTTAATGTAGTTTTGACTTATTCCCGAAACAAAACATGTTTGAGTCATAGGTCAATGTTTATTGTCACGATCCCACACAAACTATGACATGCCAAAGTTTAATTGAAGAAGTTGCGCCAAAGCTTCAAGGAATTTAATTATGCCTAAGTTTATCCGGTGCGATTTATTCGTCTTCAAAGTTTAATTCCATTCCAAGATCACTGAGGTATGAATGCATAATATTAATGGGATTCAAAATTAATTTTCATAAAGATAAGGATGTTATTTTAATTAAATAAATGTTTTCTAAAATGTTTTAAGTGTTTGAAACTGTTTAGAGTTCGTTTTAATCTGAGAAGGGTGAATTAGAGTTGGTTTAAATGAGGGCTCTAATCTTGTGCGTCATTCAAATGACACCCTGTATCATTTCATTTAATCGAGATTCCACGTCATTCTAGCGACAGGTCATCTCATTTGCGTGACAAGTCTAGTCGTTCAAACGAACCACCGCCTTAAGAAAAATATTTGTAGGCATGTTTCCTTCAGATTTCGTAGTGTGTACATTCTGCAAAATAATATACAAACCAGAGAGTTTCTGCACACTTGTTTACAAAGGTTTTTCAAGTTTAAAACGTCATTTGAGTTTCAAAAGATCCGAGTATCATTAGTATATGTGTAAGGACATAATTTTATAAATATCCAGGGTAGAATCTAGGAATTTTCTGTTTTCTCCTAGATCACAGTTTGTATGTCTGATACCGCTATATTCGGCACATCAACACGATCAACCTCGACGACCTTTATCCGAATTCAATGCATCCATTATCTTCATGTGCATCATGCTTCATGCGACGTGCTACTCAGCTCATTCCCACTACTCCACTATGAGTTATCGGTAAAATGGTTTATTGGATCTTTAAATGTTTGCATAAATATTTGGGAAATTTTTTGAAAATTGTTTTTGAAGTCCGGATTAATTTTTTATCAAAAGCAGAATTTTTTCAAAGTGTAGAAGCGAAGTTCCTTGAACGACGAGCTCGCTCAAATGACTTTGAATGTCGTTCACGCGAGATAGGCATGTCGCGCGATCTCGTTTGAACGACATTTGTCCTTCGTTCGAGCGACATGGCTATCTCGTTTGAACGAGCCTCCGCCTCGATTTTCGTATAATTACATGATCACCTTCTACACGATTTTTAAGTCTTTCTGCAATCTCAAAATTCTGCGAAAACAGTCCAGAATAAGACTTCATCTTTTTAAGGTTTTCAAAACCTTTTTGATTCACAAAACCATTCCCATATATGTGTGTGAATCTTTAAACCTTCAAGAGGATCACTTACTCATCTGGAGTAATTTGTGAGGAAGTCATTCTCTTCTTCATTACTGCCCTATTGGAAAGGGATAGTTCCAGCCGACGACATAAGAATCGACACCCGGGGGTATTTCTGTGTCACATATTTTCATTGTAATTCGTGTAAGCCGTTCTCTTACAAAATTATAGTGAAAATAAAAGGTTTTGCCCCTTTGGGGGATTTCTCCTCATTTGTATGTGTTTGATTGTTCTTGCTTGATTTTATCATCATCAATCACACCTAGATGCATGTTTAGGACTTAATTGATAAAACTGAGTTTAATTAAATAACTTCCTTATTTGAACGCAAGCGCACTCTTCTCAAATTGGTATCAGAGATAGCTTCACAACTTTACCGTGTAATTTTTTCGCAAAAATTTTCTAAGATATCAATTTTCCAAAAAATTGATTTTTGAAAACGAGTGTGTTCATAATGGAGAAGTTATATAATAAAATGCCAATTTTTTATGGGACAAACTATGCATACTGGAAAGCCCATATGAGATCTACATTAAAGGCCATTGATGAACGTGTCTGGGTTTTGGTTGAAAGAGGGTGGACACCTCCCTCCGTCACTCTTGAAAACATGACCAATTTAAAACCTATTACTATATGGACTAAAGAAGAATTTAAATGGTCATCCTTTAATTCTAAGGGTTTCTGGTTCTATCACACCTGATGAGTTCAAACGCATAATGACGTGCACCACGTCAAAAGAGGCATGGGATGTTTTACAACTTACCCATGAAGGTACTAATGTTGTGAAAGAGTCTAAACTGCAAAATTTAACAACTCAATTTGAAACAATCACCATGCTTGAATCTGAATGTTTTGATGAATTTTATGCTAGACTGTCCGATATTGTTAACATTAGCTTTAATATTGGTGAACACATTCTTAATGCTAGAGTTGTTAAAAAGATTCTTAGATCACTGCCTAAGCGTTTTATCCCTAAAGTCACTGTGTTAAATTCTATGGGTAATTTAAATACGCTTAAATTGGAAGAACTTGTTGGAGACCTACAAACTTATGAAATTGATATGTTTCCTAAATCTGTCAAGTCTAAAGATAAGGGAATTGCACTTAATGTCCAAGAGAGAAAGAGTGAGGGGTCAGCAAGAAATAAGGGAGAGTCATCTAGAAAAAGAGAGACAAATACGTCAGATTCTGAGTGTGATTTTGACTTAGATGATTTGGCCCTATTTGCTAAAAATTTCAAGAGAATTCTCAAATGCAAGAAAAAAGAAAATTTTAAAAATAAAAAGAAATTTGAGAAAAATAAGTGTGAAAAGAAAAATGAAAAAGATTTTAAAGATCCTCTTAAAAAGGAAAGTGAGATATGCTTTGAGTGCGACGGTAGGGGTCATAAATCTTTTGAGTGTGCTACTAGGCTGAACAAAGAAAAGGTCAAAGTTGTCCTTAATGCTACCCTTAGTGACGACAGTGAGGTCGAGTCGGTGGATTCTGGAGATGAATCACCGCATGAGTGTAACTTCACCGCATTCATAGCTAGTCATGTGAGTACTTCAAGTGCTCCTCACGACGATGAGGATGCTGCTTCACAGGGACACCTCGACAGTGAGAGCGAGAGTGATCTTCAACACGCCTACGCCTAGCTTTATTCTGAGTCATTTAAAACTAAAAAGCGTAACAAAGCGTTAGTTCTTAGGATCACCGCTTTAGAGGAAGATTTAAGAAAAGCGAGAAAGAGAGATTCCTCCACCTGCACTACCTTAAGAGAGAGAGTCTGCCTGTGTTGAGAAAGAGAGTTTGTTTAGAGAGGTAAAGGGTTGTTTTGAAAAAGAGAGAGGGGACTTGACTAAACAAGTGGCTAGTCTTATGAGTGAGATCCATTCCTCCGTGGAGACTCGAAAGAAACTTGAAGCCCTTGTAGCCCAACTTACTCAGGATCTGGAGAGAGCACGAGAAGTAAAGGTACAAATCGAGGACAGATCTGGGAAGATGGGAAAGATGCTCCTCGGCCCCGCTTTAGGTTTTGGTGATAGGCAGGGAATAGGTTATGATGGTGCTTCCATGTCCCAAATTTCACCTGGACCAGTTTCGGAGTTTACTACGACTTCTTATGGTCATCATCAAAAACCTCGACGGAGAGTTCGACCAAGAAAAGCAAACCAAGGTCTGCCTTTGACTGTGTTCTTTTGTACATATTGCAAAAGAAAAGGCCACCTCAGGGAGTTTTGCTATAGTATGGGCCGGACACAACGTACTACTGTTCCACCACAGCATACTGATGATTTTTCCAGTCTGCGAGAGCGAGTTGAGTTTTTAGCTTCCACATCACAGAGTTTGATGAAGGAATTCTGACGGATGTCTTTGCCGTCAGTTAATGCTTCTCACATTCCGGCTAAAACCAACAACAATAAGGGTAAACAAAAGGTCACCACTTCTTGGGTACCAAAGAAAGATAAAAAGGCCCTTGTTGTTCATGTCTCTCTCAAAGCACATAATACCTCACAATGGTATTTTGATAGTGGATGCTCCAGACATATGACTGGTGATGCCTCATTTTTTACTTCTCTTGAGTATTATAAGGATGGTAGAGTCGCAGTTGGAGATGGGAGCAAGTCTAGCATTATAGGACGTGGTACTATAGAGTTACTAGGATTTCCTAAGCTAGAGAATGTTTTGTACGTCAAAGGTTTGAAAGCAAACCTTCTCAGCATTAGCCAGTTGTGCGACGCTGACTTTGTCGTAAAGTTTGACCGGGACGCATGTAATGTCTATAATCAAGCCGGTGAACTTTTAGTGCGAGGGGTGAGGACAGAGGATAATTGCTATGGGACTGAGCCCAAGTCCTCTCTTGTCTGCAACAGCGCCACAATCACTCCTATGGATCTGTGGCACCAACGTTTAGGTCACGTGAACATTAGATATTTAACTCATTTAGCTAAAAAGGACCTAGTATGTGTCTTACCATCACTTAGAAAGCCAAATTCAACAATTTGTGGACCCTGTCAGTTGGGAAAATAAATTCGTAGCCCCTATAGGAAGTTGCATTCCATTACCACCTCCCGTGTACTTGAGCTTACTCACATGGAACTTATGGGTCCAACTCGTACTGAGAGTCTGGGTGGTGGATGATTTCTCCAGATACTCGATTGTAGGTTTCTTGAGGGAGAAATTCGATGCTGTGGAGTTTTTAATGACCAAGTACGTGTCCTACAAAATCAACACGGAGTCACTATATACGTAGTGACAACGGCACTGAATTTAAGAAAGCAAAGGTAGATCTTTATTGTGATAGCATTGGGATCAAACATAAGTTTTCTACTATAAAGACTCCTCAGTAAAATGGGATTGTTGAGAGAAAGAATAGGGCGATCCATGAAATGGCTAGATCTATGCTTCTAGGTCATAAGGTTTCTAGGAGATTTTGGGCAGAGGCAGTGTCTACTGCATGCCACACGGTGAATAGGATTTACCTGTGTCCACACACACTTAAGACGCCTTATAAATTATGGACTAGAAAGAAACCCAACCTTGCATATTTCTGTGTTTTGGGGAGTAAATGCTACATCCTACGGCATAGAGATCAATTAGGAAAGTTTGACTCCCGAAGTGACGAGGGAATACTGTTAGGATATTCATCGAATAGTAGAGCGTACCGAGTTTTTATCCTGAAGAGCTCTAAGGTTATGGAGTCAATAAACGTCACCGTGCAAGATGACGATCCGTCGGCGTTTATTGATTCTAGCCTTGAGTGTGAGGATGAGGATGTGTCTGACAATGATTTTCCTGTCACTCTCCCACACTCTGTGGACCCTACTCCTGTGTTAGGGGACACACCTACTTGGGTTCGCAAGAGTCATGATCCTTCAGCCATTGTTAGCGATCCCACTCTAGGGGTCAAGACTCATGCTCAACTAGAGAACATTGCTATATGTCCAAAGTTGAGACTAAGAATCACAAATAAGCACTCAAGGATGAACACTGGATATCTGCCATGCAGGATGGGTTGCTTCAGTTTAAAAAGAATAATGTCTGGGAACTTGTCCCTCGACCTAGTGAGACTAGTGTGATAGGTACCAGGTGGATTTTTAAGAATAAAATGGATGAACATGGTATCATAATCAGAAACAAGGCTAGGTTGGTTGCTCAAGGCTACACACAGATAGAAGGTGTAGACTTTGGGGAGACATTTTCTCCTATTGCGAGGCTTGAGTCCGTCCTCTTACTTCTCGCCATCGCATGTCATTTGCACTTCAAGTTATATCAGATGGATGTCAAGAGTGACTTTCTAAATGTCATCCTACAAGAGGAGGTCTATGTGGAACAACCAAAAGGGCTTGAAGACCCTAAGCACCCGGAGCACGTCTACTATCTGAGGAAAGCCTTGTATGGTTTGAAGCAAGCACCACGTGCTTGGTACGAGAGGCTTACTTACTATCTCTTAGCCTGTGGCTTCAAGAGAGGGGGAGTTAATATGACATTGTTCGTCAAGAGAGATGACGGTGCTATTTTGGTTGCCCAAGTCTATGTGGACGACATAGTCTTTGGATCCACGTGCTCCTAATATGCTCATCACTTTGAGGAGGAAATGAAAAGTGAGTTTGAGATGAGCATTGTTGGTGAGCTTACTTTCTTCCTTGGTCTCCAGGTTCGTCAGCTAGAGGATGGGATGTTCATTTCCCAATCTAAGCATGCTAGACACCTAGTGAATAAATTTGGGTTAAACTTCGCTATGCATGCACGTACACCTATGAGTACCACTACCAAGCTTAGTAAGGACACTTCAGGCAAGGACGTAGAGCAAACCTTGTATCGGAGTATGATAGGTAGTCTTCTCTACTTGACTGCCAGTCGTCCCGACATAGCCTTTAGTGTTGGAGTCTATGCGCGATATCAGGCATCCTCAAAAGAGTCACATTTACTTTCTCTAAAACGTATTATTAAATACATGAGTGGGACTCTCTCATACGGTACATGGTATTCCCTTGACACCGATGACCATTAATCCGCCTATTCGGATGCCGATTGGGCCGAGGATGTAGATGGTTGTAGGATAACTTCTGGTGGGTGTTTCTATTTTGGTTCTGCTCTTATCTCCTGGCTGTGCAAGAAGAAAAATTCCATCTCTTTGTCCACCGCGGAGGCTAAGTACATCGCCGTCGGGAGTTGTTGCACACAACTCTTGTCGATGAAGCAAATATTGGAGGATTATGGGATTTCACAGGACACCATGACTATTTCCTGTGATAACATGAGTGCGATACACATATCCCGCAATTCAGTCCAATATTTGCGCACAAAACACATCAGGATACGCGAGCACTTTATACGTCAGTTAGTTGAGGAGAAAGTCACATCCCTGAGTTTCGTACCCACCGACCGTCAGTTAGCCGATATTTTCATGAAACCTTTAGATTCCCTTAGATTTGAGAGTCTTAGGAAGTCTTTCGATATTTGCACAGTTGACTGAGGGGTTTGTCTCTGTCTAGGATAGTATGTTTTTTCATGTTCATATCATATGCTTCCTATTGCTAGTCTGTGTTATATGTATTATTGCTTTGTTGTACATATATTTATTTATTTATTTTTAAAAAAATCCAAAAATATTTTTCTTTTATAAAAAATTTTAGAAAAACACAAAAAGATTTTTGTATTTTATTTGCACCTTTTATGGATGAGCAGTTAAGATAGTTGCGTCACAATTTCATTCCATTTTTCATGTGACTGTTTGATAGAGATTTGAGAGGCTACATCATTTCATCCATGTGCTTTACATTGTTTGGAGTCTTTGAGATGCGATTAGTGATATCTTCCTACATGTTTGACTCCTATCTCCTTTATTGCACACATGCACGGATTTATTTGATTATTGTACTTGTCTATCACATATTGGCTTGAGTGTTTCCATCTCAATTATGTCTATACAACTGACCCTATGCGATAAAACTTGACAAGATTGGAATGCATGTAAAAAACCATTTTGGTGAGACTGTGTGTTTATTTGAAAACGGGGAAGGGTTGCGAAAGGTTCATTTAGCCTTTGCGATTTTAAGCCACCGTTAAAAAGGATCGAAAAAATTGAGAAATTTTATTATCCGGGGTCCAAAAGAGGTTAAAAGAGCCCAAAAAAATTTAAAGGCAATAAAAATAAATATTTGCCAAATATGGGCCATTAGGTTTCCCCATCAATTCTCCAAAGTTTGAGAATTTAGAACACCTCTATTCAAAATATAAATTTGAGGGAGTTTGGTTGGAGAATATAAACGGGTTTGGACTTCCTTGAAAGTCCTTAAAAAGCATGAACTAGTTTTGGACGTTATTGGTGTGGAAATCATTTTGAGCTTTCATTTGTTGATTTGATTCTGTCAATGTCTCATATTACCACCTTTTTACACCAAAGGAAGATTTTGAGTTCATTCGTTAGGAGTATCCGATATTCATCGTGCACATATGTCATGTTTGTATGCATTTATTTTCCTATCGAATTTGATCACACCTCTATATTTACGCTATCATTGACTTGGTTGTTTTTGTGTTCTTTCATGGTGTGATTCTTTGTTGTATACTATGTGTGAAAAATTTTGAAAAATACAAAAAGAGCAGTTTATTCCCATGTGTCATTCTCTATGTACATTCATTCATGCTTCTCATTTCTGTCTATTTGGGGACATCATAAAAAAGGGGAGAAGAATTATGGGGGAGAAGTGGAGAAGTATTTTGGTGTTTGGTTGATTTATTGGTTATTTCCTTAAGCTTAATTCATCATCAATTTTTGCATATCATTATATTTCAAACTGTTGCTTGTCATGGGTATTTGCTTTATCTCATGTGTGTAGGTACAACTTCGTTCATTATTGGATTGCACACCCTCATGAGAAAAGCTTTGAAACTTTCTGAAGAGATGAAGATTTGAAAGACATGTCATTTAGTATTCTCAGTTTGAGGGGGATATTATCTTGTATGTCATTTGATTGCATAATTCGAATTTTTTATGTATGTTCCAGCAAAGACATAGGGGGAGATTTGTAAGGACATAATTTTATAAATGTCCGGGGTAGAATCTAGGAATTTTCTATTTTCACCTAGATCACAGTTTGTATGTCTGATACCGCTACATTCGGGATGTCAACACGATCAACTTCGACGGACTTTATTCGAATTCAATGCATCCATTATCTTCACGTGCATTATGTTTCATGCGACGTGCTGGTCATCTCATTCCCACTACTCCACTACGCGTTATCGGTAAAATGGTTTATTTGAGTTTTAAATATTTGGGAAATTTTTTGAAAATTGTTTTTGAAGTCTGGATTAATTTTTGTCAAAAGCATAATTTTTTCTAAGTGTAGAAATGAAGTGAATTGAACGACGAGCTCGCTCAAACGACTTTGAATGCCGTTCGCGCGAGATAGGCATGTCGCGCGATCTTGTTCGAACGACATATGTCCTTCGTTTGAGCGACATGGCTATCTCGTTCGAATGAGCCACCGCCTCGATTTTTGTATAAATACGTGATCACCTTCTACACGATTTTTAAGTCTTTCTGCAATCTCAAAATTCTGTGAAAACAGTCCAGAATAAGACTTCATCTTTTTAAGGTTTTCAAAACCTTTTTGATTCACAAAACCATTCCCATATATGTGTGCGAATCTTTAAACCTTCAAGAGGATCATTTACTCATCTGGAGTAGTTTATGAGGAAGCCGTTCTCTTCTTCATTGCTGCCCTACTGGAAAGGGATAGTTCTAGCCGACGACATAAGAATCGACACCCGAGGGTATTTCTGTGTCACATATTTTCATTATAATCCGTGTAAGCCATTCTCTTACAAAATTATAGTGAAAATAAAAGGTTTTGCCCCTTTGGGGGATTTCTCCTCATTTGTGTGTGTTTGATTGTTCTTGCTCGATTTTATCATCATCAATCACACCTAAATGCATGTTTAGGACTTAATTGACAAAAACTGAGTTTAATTAAATAACTTCCTTATTTAAACGCAAGTGCACTCTTCTCAATATGTTTTGTGATCTTGTTTGCTTCAAGAAGAAGGTTTCAATTGAAGTACAATTTCTAGTTTTGCAATAAAGATTTGGTGGAGTCCGGTTTCAACATCGTAGACGTTACAAGCCATATCAGTGGACACCGATATATACGTGGACGCATCGGTTGTGGACAGGTATTGTTGAAGAAGGTTACTTTCTGCGTGGGCACTGTGAGAGGAGTGGTTGAAGATCATAGAGAGTCAAGTCTCGTGGGTCGATCGAGTTGTTAAGTAAGAGACTTGGATTGATTGGCATGCTACGGCTGATGTGGAAGTTGTAGGTCTATGCATTAGACGCTCCTATCATTTCTCTCAGTTCATCTAGACTTTTAATTTACGGCATGTGTCGCTCATTCTTTAGACTTTTTATCAGAGATTGTATTTAATTTACTTTCTATTCATTTTTTAGTTGGATTTTGTTTTACTATGGATCTGTGGTTTAGAGTTTTGAACTGGAATGTTTTATCCAGTCGTATTTATTTCAGTACGTGATTCCTATTCATTATTTATTTTATTCAGTTGAATGGTGATTGGGTTTTATTTAAATTATTGGACTTTGTAAATATGATTTTTGGTTAAAATTTAAAAAGGAAAGTATTTTGGCACTAGCTTAATTTATATTAGGTGATTAATAAATTTAATGTTCTTGACAGTGATGATAAGAATGAACCAACAGAACATTTTTTTTTAAAATTTTACAATGGGCTGATCACCCGATATTTAATTAGGTGGGGTGTTACGGGTGGTATCAGAGCATCAGGTTCTAGAGTGCTTTCAACTTAACATCCTTTGATATAGGGCCTTATCTTTAGGACTCTTGTATTCTTGTTTATGCGATCACGTCTTCAGCTATTTGAGATTTAATGATAACTATGGACTAATAAACTTCTTTCTCGTCTCAAATGCCTCCTCAACATGCACCAAGGGACAAGAATGCTCATCCAGCGCCATACCTAGCCACAGCTGAGGGCATGATGAGTGCTACAGAAGTTGTTGCCATCGTTGCACAGGCAGTAAATACAGCACTGGCACAGGCACCAGTAGTGGCGCCTGCACCTGTTCCCATTTTCCTTACTGCATTGGAGAGAGTCAGGGATTCCTTTCAGAAGGTGCATCCTCCAGAGTTCTCAGGCAGTTCTGATGTAGTGATGGCGAGTCAGTGGAAAAAGGATATATAGAGGCACCTTCTTATGTACGAGTGCATTGAGGTTCAGAGGCAAGTTTTGGCTACCTTTAAGCTGACAGGGGCAACCTTACAGTGGTGGGAGTCCACTACTACTTTAGAAGACTGGGATTTGATGTCGATTTTTGATTTCTGGGTGTGGTTCAATCGCAAGTACTTTCCTTTTGCCGTCAAGACTGAGATGAGGTGGAAAATTTTAGACCTCACCCAGGAAGGGAAGACAGTTGCGGAATATGAGGAGGATTTCACGCGATTGACTAATATGGTACCGGACGAGGTGCCTATTGAGTAGAAACGAATCCAGATGTTCATGTATGGTTTGACTTGGAGGATACGATAGCACGTTTTGGGTAAAATTTCCCTACATTCCTACACAGATGTCCTAAATGCAGCATTATTACATTGTCAGGACAACCGCTTCCATACTAAGGGAAGAAGGTGGGGAGGAGAACCCAGCCAGTTGGGCAAGCCAGTGGGAGGTAGATCCAGTTGGGCACCAGTTGATCAGAGTCAGAGGCAGGGTTCCTAACAGGGGGATTCTGCTAAGTGCTTTCGTTCAGGGGATTTCAGGCATGGTCACGGGGGCTTCAGACAGGGCCAGTAGAAGGGAGGACAACAGGGCCATCAGGGCCAAGGTAGGGGTGGTAATCGCCAGTAGGGCCGAGGTTACTAGGGACAGAGGGGAGGGAATTTCACCAAAAAATGTTATACTTGTGGCATGACTGACCATAAGAAGCAGGATTTCCCTGATAGGGACAGGGTCCCTAGGTAGTGGGGTGCTCACCAGGAGCCCCAGCGACCCATCTTTCCCGCTACCCTACCAGCTTTAGTGCCAGTTCCATCCTTGCCCGCAGCTCCGGTGCAGCAGGGGAAACTTCAGTATGGACGGCACTACAAGTCGCGATCCCAGAGGCTCCACCCGCGATTGAGGGTATGTTTTCTATTCAAGGGACTATGGGGCATATTTTATTTTATATGAGGCCACACATTATTTTATTTCCACCAGGTTTGCATGTGCTTTTGGATTATTAGATACAGCAGAGAGTACTGTTACATGTGTAGATTCATCTTTGGGTAGTGGTTCACTAATTTTCTTTAAATGTCGAGGGGTGGGTATAGAGATTGGGAGACTTACTTTACCTACCGACATGCTTGTATTAGAGATGTCCGAGTATGATCCGATTATCGGTATGGATTGTCTTGTTGCATATAGGTCCAGGATCGATTGTCTTAGTAGGAGTATTATTTTTTCTATACCTGGTCAGGAGATATTTCTGGTGGCGATGACTCGTTCTGAGGGAGGATCTTCCACGCATTTGTATTATATAGAGGAGGAGACCTCTAAGGAGGTGGTGATACCTCTTGATTCGATACCAGTAGTTCGATAGTTCGCTGATGTGTTCCAGGATATTCCTGGATTACCACCTAGCATAGAGATAGACTTTGTTATAGATTTGATGTCGAGCACTCGGTCGATAGCTCGCGCACCTTATCGTATGGCCCCAGTGGAGATGAGGGAGTTACGGGATCAGATAGAACAGCTGTTGGGTCAGGGGTTTATTCGTAGGAGTACTTCACCTTGGGGTTCCCCAGTACTGTTCGTTAAAAAGAGAGATGGATCGTTACGGTTATATGACGATTACCATGAGTTGAATAAGGTCACGATACGGAATAAGTATCTATTGCCCCAAATCGATGACTTATTTGACCAGTTGAGAGGATGTGCTTTCTTCTCGAAGATTGACTTGAGGTCGGGATACCATCAGTTACGGATCAGGGAGCAAGATGTGTCAAAAACTGCCTTCATGACGAGATATGGTTCTTTCGAGTTTAGGGTTATGCCTTTTGGACTAACCAACGCCCAAGCCATGTTTATGAACTAAATGAATAGGGTGTTCAGAGTGTTCCTGGATCAGTTTGTCATTGTGTTCATAGATAACATCATGATTAACTCTCAGATGGAAGAGGAGCATGCCAAACATTCACTACACCAAAAACAGGAATCTAGCACGGTTTAAAACTATGCCAGATCAAATCTGGCATGGTTTTGAACTGTGCCAGAATCAGGTGTTCCAAAATGACCATTTTTTTCTGGCACGGCTCAAAAGTGTGCCATATTTGGCAAAACAGGAACACTTCTGGCACACTTTTAAACCGTGACAGAATTTGATATTTCTGGCACACTTTTGGCACAGTTTTTAACTGTGTTAGATTCATCACAGTTTAAAATTTTTTGGCACAGTTCAAAACCGTGCCAAAATGTGATACACTTTTGCCACAATTTTGAACTGTGCCAAATTTTTTTATAAAAAGAAAAAAAAATTAATTATTTAAAAGCACAAAAATTCACAAATTAAAAATATTACACGTTGATAAACTAATGTACATACAAACTTCAAAATATTACAAGTCTTTAATAGTTCATAGGCAAAAAAAAATTGGGCAGAGTTTCCTCTATTTTCTGGACATTCCAAAACCTACCTAACATAAAGCCCGCACGGCCACAAAATATAACAATTAACTTACAAAAGCCCGCACGACCATAAAAGTTAACAATAAAACTACAAAATCTCGCACGACCATAACACAAAAAAATGGAATCATGTATAAACCCCTTGTTGTAAACCATTGAGTTCTCTGTGTGTTCCACGTGAATAAATGCCAACGATAAACTGTTATCCTGCAAAAAAATAGGATACAAAAAAGATAAGATATTAGTAACCCAATAATTTACAAAAAAAAAATTACTCAAACTAAAAAATTACATTTGGGAGTGGAAATTATCGTCATATTCTCAAACTGGGAGACCCGAGACTACGCGGTCAATTCCTAAAAGTTACATTGGTCCCGTGCGAGGTGTTCGTGCCTCTTACGGGGTCGTTTGGGGGCTGGTTTGGGTTCTCATCCTTTAACGGCTTGTTTTTAAGTCTAAGTGTGATTTTTACAAATTATCATCATATTCTCAAACTGGGGGACCCAAAACAATGCGGTCAGTTCCTACAAGTTACATTGGTCCCGTGCGAGGTGTTCGTGCCTCTTACGGGGTCGTTTGGGGGCTGGTTTGGGTTTTCACCCTTTAACGGCTTATTTTTAAGTCTAAGTGTGATTTTTGCAAATTACCATTATATTATCAAACTGAGAGACCCGGGACTACGCGGTCAGTCCCAACAAATTACATTGGTCCCGTGTGAGGTGTTCGTGCCTCCAACAGGGTCGTTTGGGGGCTGGTTTGGGTTTTCACCTTTAATGGCTTATTTTTAAGTCTAAGTGTGATTTTTGCAAACTATCATCATATTCTCAAACCGGGAGACGCGGGACCACGCGGTCAGTTCCTACAAGTTACATTGGTCCCGTGAGAGGTGTCCATGCCTCTTACGGGGTTGTTTGGGGGCTGGTTTGGCTTTTCACCCTTTAACGGCTTATTTTTAAGTCTAAGTGTTATTTTTGCAAATTATCGTCATATTCTCAAACGGGGAGACCCGAGACTACGCGGTTAGTTCCTACAAGTTACATTGGTCCCGTGCGAGGTGTTCGTGTCTCTTACGGATCCATTTGGGGGCTAGTTTCTATTTTCACGCTTTAACGGCTTGTTTATAAGTCTTAAGTGTTGATTTTTGCAAACTATTATCATATTCTCAAACCGGGAGACTCGAGACTACGCGATCAGGTGCTATAAGTTTCATTGGTCTCGTACGAGGTGTTCGTGCCTCTTACGGGTCCGTTTGGGGGCTGGTTTGGGTTTTCACCCTTTAACGGCTTGTTTTTAAGTCTAAGTGTGATTTTTGCAAATTATCACCATATTCTCAAACCGGGAGACCCGGGACTACGCGGTCAGTTCCTACAAGTTACATTGGTCCCGTACGAGGTTTTCGTGCCTCTTACGGGGTCGTTTGGGGGTTGGTTTGGGTTTTCACCCTTTAACGGCTTGTTTTTAAGTTTAAGTGTTGTTTTTGCAAATTATCGTCATATTCTCAAATTAGGAGACTCGGGATTACGCGGTCAGTTTCTATAAGTTACATTGGTCACATGCGAGGTGTTCATGCCTCTTACGGGGTCGTTTTGGGACTGGTTTAGGTTTTTACCCCTTAATGGCTTATTTTTAAGTCTAAGTGTTATTTTTGCAAATTATCGTCATATTCTCAAACTGGGAGACCCGGGACTACACGGTCAGTTACTACAAGTTACATTGGTCCCGTGCGAGGTGTTCGTGCCTCTTACGGGTTCGTTTTGGGGTTGGTTTAGGTTTTCACCCTTTAAGGACTTGTTTTTAAGTCTAAGTGTGATTTTAGCAAATTATAATCATATTCTCAAACCGAGAGACCCGGGACTACGCGGTCAGTTCCTACAAGTTACATTGGTCCTGAGCGAGGTGTTCTTGCCTCATACGGGGTCATTTGGGGGCTGGTTTGGGTTTTTACCCTTTAATTGCTTATTTTTAAGTCTAAGTGTGATTTTTGCAAATTATCGCCATATTCTCAAACCTGGAGACCCATGACTATGCGGTCAGTTCTTACAAGTTACATTGGTCCCTTGCGAGGTGTTCGTGCCTCTTACGGGGTCGTTTGGGGGTTGGTTTAGGTTTTCACCCTTTAACAGCTTATTTTTAAGTTTAAGTGTTGTTTTTGCAAATTATCGTCATATTCTCAAACCGGGAGACCCGGGACTACACGGTCAGTTCCTACAAGTTTCATTGATCCCGTGCGAGGTGTTCGTGCCTCTTACGGATCCGTTTGGGGGCTGATTTCGACTTTCACCCTTTAACGGCTTGTTTTTAAGTTTAAGTGTGATTTTTGTAAATTATCTTCATATTCTCAAACCGGGAGACCCGGGACTACGCGGTCAGTTCCTACAAGTTACATTGGTCCCGTACGAGGTATTCGTGCCTCTTACGGGGTCGTTTGAGGGCTAGTTTGGGTTTTCACCCTTTAACGACTTGTTTTTAAGTCTTAAATCCCTGGAAAACAGAAGTGTATGACAAAATGTAAAGATATATAGAAAGAGACACATATAAAGGATCATTTTGAAAGTAACCCTACCTGAATTCCATCTTTGCGCTAACTTTTCTCAATTCTATAAACATCATATCGGACTCCTATTTCTGGATCATAAGAAGAGCATTTCTCCTTGTGGGACCTGACCATTGACATGGGGATTTTGTCTTAAGAACAGAGAATAAGGTTAAGATATGAGGAAAAACTACAAGCCTATTTGAAATGGTATGTCAAATTGAGGCCATAAACTTTCCCAACATAATCAACAAATATTGGAAGTAATTTACACGTGAAAGTTCATAACATTAATTAAGAGTAGAGGTATTCTTGTTATCTTTATAATAACTAGAACAAAAGTAAAGTGCTAGACAAATATGTCACTAAACACAGAGTCATAGTTGTATATATAGTAAAATACGATACAATACGTCACCAAAAAGATAAGTACCGGAAGGTTGTATCACAGGTAGTTATACCACAGCCGTAACAGATTTATTTCATTTTGTATTGTTTTTTCCTTATAAAAACTCTCTTTCATTCAAGTATTCTTATAATAACAGGATTGGAGTGGTATTCAAACACAATCTGAATTTAGAAGGTACCTTTATAAATAATGAAAATTAGCATATTATGAAATGTGTTAGATGCAATAAAGATATTGAAAGCACTATATTGCTTGAACTTCCTGTATAGAGGGCACATATTACAAGTATTGAATATCTAAAATTAAAAGTGAATATAAAAATAAAGGGCACATACCTTCCTGTATAGAGGAACCACTCACCGTGGTCATCATTTTGGTAGCCTCCCGAGAGTGCCATGGACTGAACACCATAAATCGATTGCCCAGCAATCCCCGCAACATAAGGAAGATGAGCCCCCTATTGTCTACATTCCATCCCTATAGTTTTTTTCATGGAATATGATATACATATGGAGTATGAACCCGATCGATACTATATAAAGATCATAGGACAATTGGATTATTTGAAATCACAAAACTAAGCAAAAGTAGCGACAGGACAAAAAATAGCTTAATTATTAGAAATCTTTTAAATAGATTACAACAAACATTTGTAATCCATGAAATCTATTGAAATCACGAAAAATGTTTGAACAATGGTTGAACAAAGTAACGAACCAACCCAACGGAAATCTTTTTTATATTGGTTAAAGCTAATGGAATGAGTATCAAATTTAAACGAATATTCAATTCCCACTCCCTAGATTGATTACATTATTTTATTACATTCTGGAGTCATTGTTATAGACATGGTGAATAGCTCAAAGGTAAAGGATGTAGCTACATTTAAGTTATTAAAAAAAATCCATTACCTATATCACATTCAAAAAGAAATAAATTTCTTTTCCAATAAAGTTGATTTTATTTATTTACACACTAAAAATAAATTATAAAAACGCAATTGCCATCCTTCTTTTACTCATCCGACTATAGTTCCATTTTTTGGCTTATTCGCAAGCTGCTAAATCGTAAATTTTTTGGCGTTCTATCCTCTCAGCAACAGAAGGTGGAACCCTGCTCCTCCATGCCCATAGAACTTAACAGCTATTTGAAATTTCCGATCACCGGACCCTCTTGTCGACGGTGGGGTGAACCGTGGAACCCAACGGAAATCTAATTCTTCAAACCTGATTAAAAATACAACTCTGCAAACCCCAACGAAAATCTAACTCTTCAAACCCAACTCGTAATCAATTTTAAAACGCCACTCAAATTAATTTCAAAAACTAAATCAATTTGATTACAAACCAACCCAATTCAATTTCAAATCAATTTTCAAACTTAACTCAAATCGTTTTGAAAACCTAACTCCAACTATTTCAAACTGTACATATATATCAGTCTTTCATCCAACAGTGTCAACGAAATCTAAAAATGAAATGAAAAATGAACTTGTTTACCTTACGCTGGGCGGTAGGCGATCAGAGGTATGGAGTAGGTTGGGGTTCGGAGTAAAGAAAAATGAAGATGGTTGTTGATGAAGAAAATGAAGATGGTTATTGAGAGAGAGGGGAGGTGGACCAATGAGTGAGAGTCGGGTACCTGTGAACAGAGAGAGTGGAATAAGCGGGAGAGCAAAAGAAGTGAGGGGTATTATTTTTTTAGGGCTTTTATATTTTAGTTAACTGTACTCAATTTTGGCACACTTTAAAACAGTGCCAAATTTTAGCGCTGTTTTAAAGTGTGCCAGATTGTCATTAAACCGTGCCAGAATTTGGCACAATTTTAAACTGTGCCAGATTTTTAATATCAAGGTGTGCCAAATTGCTGTTTTTGGTGTAGTTATTTGAAGCAGGTTTTACAGACACCGTGTCAGCACGAGCTGTATGCAAAATATGAGAAATGTGGATTTTGGCTGAAGGAGGTTCAATTTTTAGGGCACATTATTTCGAATAGAGGGATATCCGTAGATCCGAGGAAAGTGTCAGCGTTGAGGGAGTGGGGATAGCCCACGACGTCGACAGAGATACATAGTTTCTTGGGCCTAGCTGGATACTACAGGAGGTTTATTCGGGGATTCTCGAAGATAGTGGGTCCATTGACTCATTTGACTCTCAAAGGAGTGCCATTTATTTGGAATGATGCCTGTCAGTTTTCTTTTGATGAGCTGAAGGACAAGATGATTTCAGCACCAGTGTTAGCATTACCCAGGCCGGGAGTGGAAAATATAGTGTACACTGATACATCCTTACTAGAACTTGGGGGTGTGCTTCAATAGGAGGATTAGGCTATAGCTTATGCTTCCCTAAAGCTTAAGCCTAATGAGAAGAACTACCAGATACATGACTTAGAGCTAGTTGCAGTCGTGTTTGCACTCAGTATTTCGAGGCATTATATTTTGGGAGAGCAATTTTGTCTATTTATAAACCATAAGTCACTACATTATTTATTCATGCATAGAGAGCTAAATATTCATCAACAAAGTTGGGTAGATTCTGTAAAAGATTAATAGTTTGAGATACACTACCACCCGAGAAAGGCTAACGTAGTTGCAGATGCATTGAGCCGTAGGCTAGTAGAGGAGACGACCGAGGTGTGGAAGGAGAAACGGAAGGAGCTAGGGCCCCAGGATGCTATGGCCAGATCATCCATGTCAGTTATGACCTTCACGTTGTAAATAGTGACAAGGGTGGTCCAGGCACAGGCGGCGGACCCTTTTTTCCAGGAGATGATTAGACAGCTCTTCACCGGTGGAGTCGAGTCTTATTCGGTAAGTTCCGAGGGAGGCTTGCATTTCAACGGGAGACTCGTTGTTCCAGAGGGGGAGGAACTTCGATATGCAGTGATGATGGAGTCACATGGGTCCATATTTACGGTACATCTCGGTGGGGATAAGATGTACCAGGATATGAGGCGACAGTACTAGTGGAGTGGGATAAAGAGGGATGTAACAGAGTTCGTATCCAAGTGTACCACTTGTCAATTAGTAAAAGTGGACCATCAGAGACCCCCAGGTTTACTTCAGCCGGTAGAGATCCCTATATGGAAAATGGAGGGCATTTCCATGGACTTTATTACTGGGTTGCCTACTTCGCAGAGGGAGCACGATTTTATATGGGTTATTGTGGAACGGTTGACAAAAGTATCCCCTTTTTTGCCAGTCAGGACAGACTATACAGCAGGATAGTATGCTCATATATTTATTGCAGAGATAGTAAGACTACATGGTGTGCTTGTCAGATAGAGATAAGACATTTGTGTCTCATTTTTGGGAGAGTTTCCAGGAGGCTACGAGTACCGAGTTGCGATTGAGTATGGCGTATCACTCGCAGACCGATGGATAGACTGAATGTACTAATCAGAAGCTTAAGGACATGTTGTGCATGTGTATCCTTGACTTTGGGGAAAGTTGGGAGTAGTACCTTTCAGTGGTGGAGTTTGCTTACAACAACTCCTATCAGTTCACGATTGGCAAGGCCCCATTTGAGGCATTATATGGGAGAGCTTGTCATTCTCCAGCCTGTTGGCTAGAGGTGGGGGACAACAAGTTACTTGGGCCAGAGGTAATTCTGGATACATCGAGCAGGATCGAGATGATTCGAAGTCGCATACGGGTCGCCCAGGACAGAAAGAAAAGCTACACTGATGCTAAGAGGTCCTTTAGAGAGTTCACAGTGGGGGACCAAGTTTTGTTGAGAGTATCTCCTATGAAGGGGTGACGAGGTTTGAGAAAAAGGGGAAATTGGCTCCGAGATACGTAGGATCATTTCCTATTATCGAGAGGATCGGACCAGTGGCTTACAGACTTGGATTACCTGAGCACTTACATCGTATTCATGATGTGTTTCACATATCATCACTGAGGCGGTATCTTTGGAATGAGTTGGCCCACACTCACATCGCGATAGAGAAGATCGATTTGTAGTCCGACAGTTCTTATGAGGAGAGGCCAGTGGCTATCCTAGATCACAGTGAGAGGAGACTGAGGTCAAAAGTAGTTCCACTTGTGCGAGTTCAGTGGCAGCATCACAATGTGGAGGAGTCCGCTTGGGAGCGAGAGGCGGATATGCGTGACAAGTATCCAGATTTATTTGTACCAGGTATGCCTTAAATTTCGAATTTTGGGACGAAATTCCGTTATTAGGGGGGAAATATGTAACACCACGTATTTTTTACAACTTAAATAATTATGTGATTAATTATTATTGTGGGATTAATTAAATTAACAATCAAGAATTAATTGGTAATTAATCCGGATTTAAAAATTAATATTAACTAGCATCACAAAAGTTAATACTTATTAATGAGAATTATTGAATATTATTGAGTGAATAAGTAATATGGAATTTTTGAATCTGATAAATTATCGAGAGTGAAATATACGATAGTTTGGTATTTTAAGTTGGGACACGTGTGTGAGTCTTGTCCGGACTAATTGAATGAAATATAAAGGTAAATTATTTTTAAGTAACTCGTATGGTAATTTCAAGTGCGTCGTTGAGTTCAGGAGGGTCGAGATAGTCATAAAACACTTTCGGGGTATTTTATTTAGACTCCCGGAGATTTTAGGCCAAATCGGCACCCCGTAGGGGTAATTTTGTAATTTTAAATTTTGGAAATTAAATGGACGAAAATTGGGAGTTTATTATATCATTCACAAGAGGTTAATTTGGGTTAAGATATAAAAAATTACGGAACGGCCACAGAGTGTGAGAGGGAGAACAAATTCCAAGAAGGAAGGCCCGATTAACACCACCTCGCACAACCACCACCACCATCGTGTAGATCGAAACAAGAGGAACACACCCATACAAAAAACATCAAGAAATCAGATGGTTGACTCGAGGCAAGTGTTTATTACTTTCTCCTTTTTAGCAATAATTATGTTTATGTTAGAGTAGATAAATTTCCCCACGGATTTGATGATAATTATGATGAAAAATATAGGGTTTCTTGCATATTATAGGGCTGAGATGTTGACAATTGATATACCCGTGTAGATAGGTTTTAATCACGAATTTTGATGTGTATTGATGATTAAAAATCTGGGAAATTTTTTTATTGAAACTCAAAATTTAAGAGTTAGGGTTCTTATACAATTAAATTGGGGATTTCATATATTCTTGAAGATTGATGATGAATTATTGATCATAGGGTCTTAGAATTATTGTATATACATTGTGTTACTGTTCGGTTTTGATAATGAGACGATGGGAGGAAATCTGGAGAGGTTTTAGGGATAAAAATGGTGGAAAAATGCAGAATTCTGGGCAGGAAGACGAGACAGTGCGCGTCGCGCGATGCCGTGCATAGTCGTTCGAGCGAGATAAACATCTCGTGCGAAGTCGCTCAAGCGACACGTGGTAGTCGTTCAAACGACATTGCCATCTGGTTCGAGTGACGAGGTAAATTTTTGGGAATTTTCTTAGGGTCCAGTTTTGGAATTTTCAGTTTATTGGAGTGAGAGAAACTGCCAGTTAACAAATTTAAAACGAGATAGGTTTACGAGAAAGGGTGTGAGATTTATACTTTAAATATTTCAAAAAGAAGATTTACCTTGGAGATTACGAGAGAGTTATGGTAGTCTAATAATATTATACAATACGTAACAATGAGAATAAAATACATATGGGGTGTATACAATTAGGTTGGGAGAATGCCTATAAATTTTAATAGGATATGTGTATGCCTATTAATTGATATTTTTGTTAAGTGCACTAATGGGCGATAACCCGGGGGTACAAGGTTACATTGTTTAATACACTAAAGGGTGATAACCCGGGGGTGTAAAGTTATTTATTAAGTGCAATAATGGGTTATAACCCGAGGGTGCAAGAATATTTATTAAGTGCACTAATGAGTGATAACCGGGGGGTGCAAGAATATTTTATTGAGTGCGCCAATGGGTGACAACCTGGGGGTGCAGGATCATTTTTTTTATAGCACTAATGAGGAATGAACAGGGGGTGCAGGACTGAGATTTATTTATGTATAGGGATGTTAGGACTATATATATATACGTGTATTTATGAGATATTCTACTAAGAAAAACTAGTAGTTATGGCAACAATGATAAATGAAACAATCTTAACGAGATAAAGATTTAAATACTTTAAGAGTGAACATAAAAGGTAGTAATATGTGATAGACTACTTATGGGGTATTGTTTGGGCGATACGGGAATAGTACTGTTGAATGTAGATAGTGTTACGCTGACATTGAACTAGTTAACTTGGGTAGAATTACTAGTACTAGATAGAAGATTTGATTGGAATGCACGATAGAAGAGAGGTGAGAACTTTATATGAGAGCACGAATCTAACATGCACATAATACTTGCTTTATGGCAGTTTTAAATACTTGCTAAAATATATTTTTACACATCGGGTTTTGACCCGTCTCTTGCATCTCTTTTCTCTCTTGCTATATATATATATATATATATATATATGTATGTATGTATTATATCAGGTGCTCAGCCACAAGGACACCAGATTTAGAGACTTGGATTTCTTGGCATGCTACGGCTGATGTGGAAGCTGTAGGTCTTTGCATTAGATGCTCCTATCATTTCTTTAGTTTATCTAGACTTTTCATTTAGGGCATCTGTCGCCCATTCCTTAGACATTTTATCAGAGATTGTATTTAATTTACTTTCTATTCATTTTTTAGTTGGATTTAGGTTTACTATGGATCTGTGGTTTAGAGTTTTGAACTGGAATGTTATATCCGGTCGTATTTATTTCAGTACGTGATTCAGATTCATTATTTATTTTATTTAGTTGAATGGTGAATGGATTTTATTTAAATTCTTGGATTTTATAAATACGATTTTTTGTTACAATTTAAAAAGGAAAGCATTTTGGCATTAGCTTAATTTATATTAGGTGATTAATAAAGTTAATGTTTTCGACAGTGATGCTAAGAATCAACCAACCGAACATTCTGTTTTAAAATTTTATAAAGGACTGATCACTCGCTATTTAATTGGGCGGGGTGTCACAATTTCCTTGCTTCAACATTTTTTCGATTTCAACCTTAAGTGCAAAGCAATTATCAGTAGTGTGGTCGTGATCTTGGTGGAACTCCCACCATTTTCTCTTATCCCTCTTATAAGGAGGGAATCTCATCTTTTTTGGCCATATCAGAGATCAATCATCTTTGATTTTGTTCAGTATTATATGTGGACTGGCTATCAAGGGTGTGTAGCTAATGAACTTGTCATCCGTCGACCTCTTCTTACCTTCTTTTCCTTTGGATTTTTAGGACTTACTACCACTTGCTATTTTATCGTCCTCTCCCTTGGAGGCCATGACCTCCTCCACATTCATGACTCTCCCAACCATGGCCAGTAGTTCTTCCATGGTTTTTTAAAGATCTTCAGCTAACTTCCATAGTATTTTCTCCTTTTACAATCCCTCCATGAGGGCAGTCATAGGGATGCTTTCCTCGTAATCTTATAATTCTAGATTTTTTTTGTTAAAATGGGCTATATAGTCTCTCAGGGACTCACTTTTCCCCTGCTTGACGTATAGCAGGTGTGTGGTCTTCTTCTGATGTTTCACTCAAAAATAGAAATTATGGATGAACCTCTTGGCCAATTACTTAAAATTCTCGATTGAGTTATTTGGGAAAGAGGTGTACCAAACATGTGTATCACCAGTAAAGGTGCTTGAGAAAGCTCTACATATCATCTCATGGGAGATAGAATAGATGTCGGTTGTCGACTGGAACATTTCCACATATTTTGGCAAATAGGATTAGTGTTCCCATGGTATATTGGTGAGACAACTGGCAACTTAAACTTGGTCGAGGTTGGGTAGCTCACTATTCTAGCAATAAATGGATATCCATCCATGTATCCTCTCTGAATGGGGTATCGGCTCTTTAAAATATCACCAATTTTATCTTCAAGCCTCTATATGGAGTTATTCCATGGCTTGTCAACCACTGTTGCATTATCTCCCTCAGCCACCACAGTATTATCACCAGCCCATTCTTTGTTCTGGTGTTGCACAGGTTCACTACCAACCATCCTTTGATGACTATTAACATCTATTTATACCTCATCTCAACCATGTGGGGGCCGATGATCATCACATCCACCATTTCCCTTAGAACTAGCAATACTGCGTGACTTTAAGAGTCGGTTTCGTAGATCATCAACTGGTTCGAGTCTGTCAAAGGCCAACCCTCTACTCAATCAGTCAAGTGATGAAGTGCGTGGTTGGCCATCTTGGCTCGTCCTGCCACTATTTCCTCTTCAAACTAGGACTGGATGCACAGTATCTCCAGAGATCTCATAAGGCTCCCAATACTGGCCCTCATCACCACACTGATCATCTTGGAATTCCTGACCTTATTTTCCCAAGCGTAAGCGCCTTGGGTTGGCCATATTTTTGCATCTCTACTACTATGGAACTTATTTATGCGGGGTCGAGGGTCGTCCCCCTGTCGCCTGATTTACACCCTCCCTGACAGTCGGAGTTATCAGCTCCTCTACAGTGCCAGTGGGCTTAGTCATTATATTCTGGTTAAAAGTAACAAGTTTCTCTTGCATTTTCCAATGGATGGTTGCCAGCGAGTACAGTTCCACCACAACCTTAGCCATTTCAGGTGCATGGCTGGAGCTGGGGCTAAAACCTTGAGGCAAATTGAAGGCCATCAACTCTGATGAAAGAACATAATAAGGAGTGTACTGGAAGAGTTGAGTAAGCTGAAGAAAAACTCAGATAACTCAACCAGAGTTCTATAAATGGTGATAAAGATCCAACCAAATGTGGAACTGGATCACCAGCAGAGAATCTAATAAGGAACAAGCTATAAATGAGAGGAAGAAGACGAAGAATATACCTTCCCATAGATGGCGCCAACTGATGATACCAGATATAATATCATAAGTTAAATAACGTGAGCTCAATCCATAACAGTTTTGCAAGTGAAACAATGGTGTATAAACAGGTGTATAATTTGTTCGAAACGTAGGCCCCCAATTTGAATTTCCAAAATATAAATTTACTAAAAGTGCAGAATAAAGATGGTTACAAATAAAATTTAATTTTCCAAATTTCGTTTGATTTTCTTTTCTTTAAAAACTGGAAAATTATAATGAACACAAATTTTAATTTCTTAAAACAAATCAAAATTTAAACTTTACAAAGTGAATTAAAGTAAACACACACATTTTAAATTCACTCAAACCCAATTAATTTAATTATCAAGATGAAACAACTTAGGCAAGAATATTTTACAATTAATTTAGTGACAGATTGAATTAAATTAACATAAACTAAACTTACCCAAATAATTAAATATGGACCACTTTCAACAAGATTGCAAATTATACCCAATTTTATCTTTTAATCCAAAGCACGCATTCTAGGTGATTTTTGCACAAGATAAAATAAATTCACAATCCCACAACACGCCGATGTACAAGGAAAAACTAAAATCGGGAAAAAACCTCGGAAGGCCCTGGCCTAACGAATTCACTAAGTATGGTTCAAATTTTACAAAGACTCGACAAGAGGACTTACACAACAGACTCGACTCCCTTCAAGCCTTGACGCGCTCCTTCGATCTTCAACCTTCGCCTAGTCAATAACAGTGGACCCCTCCACAGTCTCAAACTCCACTAATGGGGCTCTTGGACACCGCCACCCTCACGCGAAGCTTTTCTTTTGAGTGGCAACACCACATCTTAAACCAAAGCTTTTCTCCTTTTGATGGGGTAGAGAAATAAGACCTAAACTCTTTTCTTCTTGGGTAGAAAATTTAACCCGGTGCCAAACACTCCAAGCTAATATATATATATGTGGGGGGGGGGGGGGAAATACTTAGAATTCTAAAGAAACCAATTTTATGGGTGGAAACACATGTGTACGAGAAAATTTTCTAGATAAATTTGACATGTGAAAGCTGGGACTTTTGTTTTGAAATGTTTTCTCTCAAAAAGCTATCAAAGATGTCACAAAATTCTTGGAAAAAGTCTGTCCCGAAGTTGGTTTAAAATTGTCAAAAAATAGTGGGACAAAGTAGGGGGAAAATGGGTTAAAACTACCAAAAATTTTCCCACCCAGAAATCTCGTTCGAATGACATTTTTGTTCAGACGAAAAGTCAGTGGCCAAAATTGGGAAACTCTTGGCAAACTCGTTCGAACGAGAATGTCGTTCGAACGAGAATTTCGACCGAAATGTCAGAATGTACATTTTTCGATTTAATCCTAAAAACTTTATTCTAAATAAACATAACACCCATAATAAAAAAATTCCAAGTCTCCCTATATATATATAAATTCATTCATACCTTTTGGAGACTATGGAATTAAATGTCGTTGACATAGAAACATGGCACTTGAAACTCGACAATGATGAAGCTTTATAAATATGGCCTCTACGTCTTCAACAAACACGTCATAGGCTTGGATGGATACACATGAACTCTATCATATGACTCAAATGTTTTTGTCCGAAATTGAGCCAACACTACATTAGGACTCAATTGGAAATTTGTGTCCTTACAAATCCCCCCTTTGGCTATTCCGGAACAAAAACCAAAACAAAATCCTAAAGGATCGTCAAGCTCTACTAGACTCAAAAACTTCCCACCCAAAAATAAAAATAAGAAGCTTGACTCAAAGACCACTTAGGATAAATTTCTTTGCCGATGAAAGTTTCCGCTTAGAAAAAATTCCTGCACACTTAAGCAAACTCTCAAACGCATAGGGAATATCAAGAATATTAAATGCATGTAAAATAAATACTCCCCCTAAATTAATTCTCCTTTATCAACTATGATCAACCTAAGAAGATAGCGCTTTCCCCCTAAGTTAAATCTCCTAAACTAAGATATGATTATAATAGGATTATATACCATTTCTCCCCCTATCCTTCTCCCCCTTTTTGTTCAGGAATAGAGAAAGGTGATAGAATTAATAAAATACTCATTTCTCCCCCAATAGAATTAAGTAAGAATTAAGGATATATATGTGGGAAAACAAGTACAACAAAGATGGATAAAATTTTAAGGACACGAAAGAATATGGACAAAAATAGACAATAACTAATCCAAGCAAGAATAATGGATGCTAACTATGATGCGAACAAAAAGATATCAATTTGAAACATAAGAGACTAAGCATGTGATATCAAACAAACATTTTGCAACCAGTTAGATACCAATTATGAATTAAAGCATAGGTGGATGAGCTAAAATGGAAAAGACTAAAAAAATTACCATATATATGTAGACATAATGAATATCACTAATGCACATGCACATATATATAGGAATAAACACCACACATAACACAAAATACGTTAAGCTTTTCACACTCGTATGGAAAAAATGTGTCCAAATACATGTGGAAAACAGAAGTGTATGGATGTGAACTAGTAACAATTAAATTTTGACACAATCACTTAAAGCATGTTCACGAAGTTCTCATTTGATTGCAAAACCTTATCACATTTAGATATAGACTCATGTGACAATATAGATTGAACTCAATGAACAAACATACACAATGCACATAAGCCTAGAATTTTGATGATTCTACAAACCAATAGAGTCATGACAATGAAAGTGCAACTAGGATAAATGGACATTGTGCAAAACCGTTGATATACCATCCAAACTCCCTCAAAATATGCATATAGTTATGGAATGACTATATCAACTAAACAAAATAGGCCTTCGCAACTATTTTTTTTAATGCCATTTTCTTTTAGGACTTTAGACCACGTATTTCTTTTAGGTCTATTAGAAACGTTGGCTTACTCGCAAAGGATAAATTTCCTTTCGGAGCCCTTCCCCGTGCACATTCATATAACAATTTTTTTATATCACACAAATCTCACGTGTAACGGATTTAACATGCACACGTCTTCCTAGGTCATAGAATATGTAGATAATAAGATTGGTAGGAGAACATCTCACTAAGCTCAAATATACATGTGACATTTAAATTTCAAATGAGCTCGTGCATGTGTGAAAAGAGGCATATAAAAATAGAATCCATTAAGCAACACAAAATCCAACTACTCCATGTAAGCATGGCAAAGAATATTATAAGGATTATAATCCTAACCAAAAGTTCTAGCCACATGGAAGCAGAAAAAGAAGGGATTCAAACACAAGTATATGCCACATAAAGTGTGTCAAACTAAAATACACACAAAACAAAAATCTTTTTTTACTCAAAAGACAAACAAGAATCATTTGTATTTTTCATTAAGCCTAAATACCTCATAAAATAAAACAAAAATGACAAACAAAAATCTTTTTGTATTTTTCATTTAATGACTCATAAAATAAATATAATACAAAAGATAAACAAGTCACAATTTCTCGCATAAGTTATGAAATAAAGAAATTACTAGAAAATGACTAAACATGCATACAACTAGTAGTGATATATGATATGAAGCATAAAAATCTAGAGTATGCAAACAGCTAACACATTCAACCTTTGGATTTAGCAAGGGAGGTATCGTGTGAAAGTAAATGAGAATAAAAAATCCTGGCTTGTAAAGCTACCAAGTCGGATCTCCTAACCCAAACTAATGATTAATGATGATCACGGGATATGGGAATCTTGGCTAACTTGGTTGCCTTACGTTGGGATTTTCTAGGACCTCGTTTAAGACCAAGACAAAACTTCCTAAGATGACCTTTTCGACCACAGTGTGAGAACCTAAAGACTCGGTGAAAAGACTTACCTAAGGAATGATCTATAACATTGTTCCTAGAGGATTATCCTAAGACATTGGTTTTGGCTTTAATAAAGGAATCGTTACAAGAATTGAAGCTTAAACCATAAGTGTCATTTTTAATTTGGACCGTTCCTGAGATTTTATCTAATTTTTTCGACGACTCTCCAAATCAAATTTGACTCTACTTGAGTAAGTCACTTTCTTATCAAGTTCTATAATCCTAGACTCAAGCAAACCATTTCTCTCTTCAAAAATAAGAAGATCTTTTTTTATGAATTCTATTAACCCTCTAAGGCTATCTTTCTCGCCTTCTATATATTCTAGCTTCTCACGAAGAGCTCTCTCAAGTGTCCTAAGGTCTTCCACTAAGGCACTCTCATCAACAACCTTGACACGTTCCTTTAAACTAGCTTCTAACTTCAAATTTTCCCTTTTTGGTTTAATAGATTCTTCATACAATTCTCTAAATGCAAATTGAAATTTGCTCTCATCAACCTCTTCATCACTTTCACTCTCTCTCTCGTCTCCACTCTCACTACCATCATCTTTTTTAGCTTCACAAACAAAGGCCTCGAAAGTGTCATGATTTGAGATGTCATCGTCGGATGATTTCTCTCCATCAATAACATGACAAGCCATGAACGCGGTAAAGTTACGCTCAATGGGGGAATCGGGTCCATCATCCTTATCACTATCACTAAGGGTGGCACTGTATGAAATAGGCTGCTTACCCTCTCTCCTTAGTTCAATGGGATATTCAAAATCCCTATGGCCATACCCTTCACAACCAAAACACCGATTTGACTCGTCCCTATTTAGATCTTCATTTAGTCTTTTAGAGGATTTTTCGGCTTTGTCATGCTTAGAATTTTCAAATTTCTTAAAATCATTTTTAAACTTATCTTTGTTAAATTTAAGAAAATTTTGAAATTTCCTAGCAAACATAGCCATGTCCTCCGAGTCACTATAACTCTCATCAATCTCAACTTGTTTTTCCTTATTTCGGGCTTTCAAACCAATGCCCTTATCAATTTTCTTTTCATTTTTGGAGGGGAACATATCTAGTTCATAAGTTTGTCAATCACCTACTAGTTCCTCAAGTTTGGTAGAGTTCAAGGTGGGTAAAAAATTTAAAATGGTCACTTTAGGGATAAATCTCTCGGGTAGGGACCTTAAAATTTTCTTTACAACTCGATCGTCGGGTATTTTATCTCCCAAATTAAATGATGAATTTACTATATCAGAAAGTCTAGCATAAAATTCATCAAATGTTTCTTTTTCATTCATTTTGATGGTTTCCAAGTGAGTGGTGAGGTTTTGAGTTTAGAAGCCCTAACGATGATAGTTCCCTTGTGAGTGAGTTGTAATATATCCCAAGATTCCTTAGAGGTTTCATACGCCATGATACGTCAGAATTCATCCGGTCTGACCGAACTAAACAAGGCATTTAAACCCCGGGAATTAAAATTAGCAAGTTTAAATTGATTCTCACTCCATCTATCTACGGGTTTGGGAACACGCTCATTTTCTACCAAATGTGTGGGTGGGGACCACCCTTTAACAACTGACAACCAAACCCTCTCATCAATAGACTTTAGTGCCAATTTCATACGCGACTTTTAATATGCGTAGTTAGAACCATCAAAAACTGGAAATTATAAAAATGGGAAAAATTCCATTTTTAACCAAAATATTTAAAAGAACCTTAACTCAATAAATTAGCGCTCCGGCTCTGATACCACTTATTGGAAATATAGGCCCCCAATTTTAATTTTCAAAATATAAATTTCCTAAAAGTGCGGAATAAAGAAGGTTACAAACAAAATTTAATTTTCCAAATTTCTTTTGATTTTCTTTTCTTTAAAAACTGGAAATTTATAATGAACCCTGATATACCCATATGTACCCTCGGCCAGGCCGAGGGCGCCTTGCACCTGGATAGGGTCCAGACGACCCTCCAAGGGGCTAACCCCTTATCAGGCCCAGACGACCCTTCAAGGGGCCGACCCCTCATTAGGCACAGACGACCCTCCAGGGGGTCGACCCCTCATCATACTTAGAAGACCCTTCAACGGACCGACCCCTCATCATGCCCAGACGACCCTCCAGGGGGCCGACCCCTCATCAGGCCCAAACGACCCTTCAAGGGTCTGACCCCTCATCAGGCTCAGATGACCCTTTAAGGGGACGACCCCTCATCATGCCAAGACGACCCTTCAAGGGGATGACCCCCCATCATGCCCAGACGACCCTCCAGGGGGCCGACCCCTAATCAGACTCAGGCGACCCTCTGAGGGTACGACAGTACGAGGCCTGAATTGGGCCAGACTCACTGTTAGATGGAACTTTTCCCTCGGCCTATGATATCATAGTCCGAGGGTGACATCATCACAGCGCGTGGCCAGAGAGACACGTGGAACAGTGTGCGTGAGGCTCACAGGGCACGTGGAAGACCATTATAACAATATCACCCCCTCACGTAAGGGAACATTATGTCATCATTAATCACAGGTGGCACGGACAGGTGTCAGCAGGGGATTGGCTAGATCATCATTCACATGCACCATGCATGCTTGGGGGGTACACTACACCCCCCAAGACCTATATATACTTGTTCCCTACAACCCTACAAGGGGATCGATAATTAAAAACCCTAGCTGAAACTATGCTTGTACACACAGTAGAGAGAGAAAGTGAGCTTATGTACATTGTATCCAAGGACATTAGTGCCCATACTTAGTGGATCACACACTCACAGTGGATCAAGGCCTAATTGGCTGAACCACTATACATCATTGTCTTATTACTCTTATACTCATCTCCTTCTACACAATTACACACTTATACATACATATTTCTATGGCTGCCATGGTTGTCACTGTTTGAGCTCATCATCACTTATCTGGTGGTGCTAAATCTTAGCATCATCAGTTTGGCGCCGTCTTTGGGAATGAGAAGACATCTCTTCCTTTGTACAGATTGACCTCACTGGGCACTCTGGTGGTGAACCAGTTCTCCCCCTGAGAGGAGATGTTTCACCATTGAAAGAGGCCCACTAAGGTTCTCAAGCTCACCAGTCTTTTTTCCAGTTCAACTTTTCATAGCTCAAACACATGGCACCGCAGATGCCACCACCACCACTCCCTCCACCGGATAGTGGAGTAGGACCCAGTTCTAGTCAACCACCACCTCAGTCTGAGATGGCTGATGTGGCGGCAGCCTTGAAGTCTCTGGCAGAAAGCCAGCGGATCATGCAGGAGCAGTTCACAGCTCTAAGCCAAAACATACTAAGACCGCCAGGGGTCTCATCTGAGATGATCACTCCGGCAGCAGCTCCAGGGCAGCATGAGGCCAGGGGACCACCCCAGGCACCACACAAAGACCTGCCACCCCCTCAGCAGCATAGGGATATTGCGGACCCCCAGCGTCTATGCCTAGGGAGTCAAGGAAACCCTTGCCCTGAGGGCAGGTATGATGATCTGGAGGGGGAGGAGGTCCCCATAGAATGTTGGGAACCGTATGAGGTCTCCAATAATACTATACGACCTCTCCAGGAGAGCAGAGGGAAGAGTGGAAGGAAAAATCCTAACGATCGCCCGAGAGGCTCTGCTTTTGACCGCTGGAGCAGGGGGTCAGACTTTGAGAGGTTGGGCCCAGTAAATGACCTGCGGGAAAATTGTCCAAAACTAGGAGTGCTGTGAGGTCTAGAAGGGAGGCAGCAGATGGCCGACCCAAAGGACGGGACGACGGCCAGGGGGAAGTAAACAGCCGACACAGGCCTGCCGCAGCAGAACCCTTCGTCCACCTCAAAGAGGCGGCAGGGGATAACATCGGCCAAGCCAACCCTACGAGGCTATGGAATGACTCGATCTAGCGACTGGAGGATAAGATCGGTGATATACTGAAGAGTCGGGACCCTCTTCAGAGAGGATACTCCATAGGCTCACCTTTGTGGCGAAGATAGTCAACTTCCCTACGCCATCAAAGTGCAAGCCACTTACGGTCACCCCAAGATATGACGGGAGTGCCAACCCTATCCACCATATTGAGATGTATCAATCAGCGACAGACATATACTCTATCTCAGATGAGATGAGGTGTCGTGCCTTCTCTGGTACTCTGACTGGGGCTGCACATGTCTGGTATATGTCTCTTACAAAAAACTCCATTGAAAACTTTAAGTAGTTGGCAGACCGGTTCATCCACAACTTTTTCTTTGGGGTGAGGCCACAGAAGAAAACCACACACCTGCTCTATGTTAAGAAGGTGAAGAATGAGAGTCTAAGAGATTACATAGCCAGATTCAACAAAGAAAAATTAGAGGTTGAAGACTATGAGGAGAGCATAGTTATGACCGCCCTCATTGGAGGACTCCAGAAGGGGAAGCTGCTATGGAAGCTTGATGAAGACCCTCTGAGGACGATGGTTGAATTACTGTCGACAGCAGGGAAGGTGATGAACGCCGAAGAGGTGATGGCCGCAAAATACAAAGATGAAAAAGGAGGCACTAGTGGGGGTAAGTACCATAAGAAGAACAACGAGGGGAAGAAGAGGTCTATGGATGACAAGTTCGCTGCTTACACCCCTCTAACGGTCAGCTGCGAACATATTCTCAATGAGATAAAGAGTCACCGATCCTTGAAGTGGACTGATAAGTTGAGGGAAGCCCCCAACAAGAGGAATAAAAACCTGTGGTGCGAATTTCACCAAGACCATGGCCACGTGACAAACAAATGCTTTGCTCTAAAAGATGAGATTAAAAAAATGTTAAAAGAAGGGAAGCTAAGGAAGTACGTTGATAAGAGTGCCTTCTAGAGGGGCCGAGGGGATGACCCCAGAAAAAAAGTGAGGTGATGCATGCCGAGAAAACCCTCCAAAAAGAGGGGATGACCCTTCTGATGATGAGGATGACCCTGACCTCCCTCCAAGAGACGACCACGGCCCTATCAAGAGACTTAATATGATCTCTCTAGATGTGGGAATGATCTCTGGAGGACTAGCAGGAGGAGGGTCAAAGGTCGCAGATAGGAAGGCCCACGTGGCTAAAGCCAAGGCAGTGACGAAGATACTACACTCCACCTCTCTGGAGGCAAAGTCAGAAAAGAGAAAGAAGGTCGATATGGATACTCTGATTGTGGGGTTCACAAGAATGGACTTCAAAGGCCTCTTAGCCCCACATGATGACCCTCTCGTCATCACTACCAGGGTACATGGATGTGAGGTACCTAGGATCTTGGTAGATGGGGGTAGCTCTGCAGATGTGATGTTTTAGCCATGCTTCAAAGCCTTAGGTCTCAGCCGTGCTAGACTCGTCCCATACCATCACCCATTAATTGGGTTCAGTGGGGAAAAGGTCCATCCCCTCGGAGTGTATGAGGTCGATGTCAGGATGGGGGACTAGTGGCCGAGATGGCTTACCAAGAAGGTCAGCTTCTTTGTGATGGATGAACATGTCTTTTTGGCCTACAATATTATACTGGGGTGGGTATCCCTCAAGGGGTTCGAAGCTGTCCCGTCTACGATCCATCAGATGATTAAATTTCTAACCCCTTACGGGGTGAGGGAAGTTTAGGGAGACCAGATGATACCACGGGAATGTTATTACAACTCTACCAAAGAAAGAGAGGCGCACAAGAAGGCAACAACCACTTACAATATTGATACCCTCGACCCCAGGGAAGAGACAAAGCTGAAGAAAGGAGAGGCTGCAGAAGAGGTAGAATCCATCATCCTCAACGAGGATGGCCCAGAAAAAACCGTCCAGGTCGGTAAGACTCTAAAGCTAAACATCAAGGAAGACCTCATCAAGCTGTTGAGGAGAAGATAGAGCGTCTTTGCATGGAGTCATGCAGATATGCCGGGGATCGACCCCAAAATCATGTGCCATAAGCTCAACATGGTAGAGGGTGCAAAGCCAGTAAAGCAGAAGAGGAGAATTTACTCTCGAGAAAAATATGAGGTCATAAGGGACGAGATTAAAAAGCTAGAAGATGCTGAGTTTATCAGAGAGGTCATCTACCCTGAATGGTTGTCCAATGAAGTCATTGTCCCAAAGGCCAACGGGAAGTGGAGAATGTGTGTGGACTTCACCAACCTCAACAACCATTATCCCAAATACAGCTTCCCTCTCCCCCGCATTGACCAGATGGTAGACTCTATTACAGGCCATGAGCTCATGAGCTTCATGGATGCCTATTCAGGGTACAACCAGATCTTCATGGACCTTGAAGACTCGTAGAAAATAACTTTCATTACCGACAAGGAGACATACTATTATAGGGTCATGCCCTTTGGCTTGAAGAATGCAGGGGCAACGTATCAGCGCCTTGTAAATAAAATGTTTGGAGACCAAATTGGGAAGTCTATGGAGGTCTATGTAGATGACATGCTGGCTAAGAGTTTGAAGGCAGAGGATCATGTGGCTGACCTTGAGAGGAGCTTTAACATGATGGACAAATACCGGATGAAGCTCAACTCAGACAAGTGTGTCTTCGGGGTTGGAGCAGGGAAATTCTTGGGGGTTATCGTGAACCAAAGAAGAATTGAGTCCAACCCTGAGAAAATAAAGTCCCTCCTAGAGATGAAGACCCCCAAGACCATTAAAGACATTCAAAGGCTCACGGGGCGAGTGGCTGCTTTAAATAGGTTCATGTCCAAAGCCACAGACAAGTGTTTGTCGTTCTTCAAAATTCTCAGAAAGGCCTTAGAATGGAGCAAAGAGTATGATGATGCTTTCAGGGAGTTAAAGTCATACCTAGGGTCTCCCTTGCTATTGTCATGACCGATACAGGGTGAATAGCTACATGTGTACTTAGCCGTCTCTGAATCATCCATTAGCGCAGCCATTATGAGAGACGAGGATGGGGTACAAAAGCCTGTGTATTTAAACAGTAAGGCACTCTAGGGGGCAGAGCAAAAATACCCAAAGATGGAGAAGCTAGCCAATGCCTTGATCCATGCATCAAGAAAGATAAAGCCATACTTTCAGTCCCATACAATGGTCATCCTCACTGACTCTCCTATTAGGCAGGTCTTGCTCAAGCCAGAAAAATCAGGGAGGTTAATGGCCTGGGACATAGAGTTGGGGGAGTTTGACATTGTGTATAAACCTAGGAAGGCCATCAAGGGGAAATCATTGGCAGATTTCGTGGCTGAATTTACTTGGGAAGACGATAAAACTGAAGATGAGAGCCTTGGGAAGACTGATACCCTACAAGGCAGACTCGCCAACACACCCACAGACAAGGCTGAGACAAGCACCGCTAGAGGAAAAGTGGTCGAGAAGGAAGATATCTCTTTAGACAGGGGTCCCTCATCGAGGGAAGTTTCTCAGAAGAACAGACCGTGTGGAGCCTCTTCATCGACGGGTCCTCCTGCAATAGCGAAAGTGGAGTTGGACTGATAGTATCAGCACCTGATGGCATAAACATTGAGTACGCCCTGAGGTTCAACTTCAAAGCCTCCAACAACGAGTCCAAATATGAGGCCCTGATAGTAGGACTCTCCTTGGTCAAGTCTCTTAGTGTCGGCTAGATCTTGGTTCATAGTGGTTCAAGGCTAGTAGTGAATCAGATATTAGGAGCCTATGAGGCTAAGGATGAGCGGATGGACAAGTACCTCGAGAAGGTGAGATCATTACTGAAGAGATTCAGAGAAGTGAAATTGAAGAGGGTACCTAGGCTCGATAACGGCCGAGCTGATGCCCTCGCTAGGTTAGCCTCGGTAACTAGGATAGGTATCAGGAGGACAGTTCCAGTGGGAATTTTACTTCGACCAACTATTGAAGATGCTGAGGGAACACTTAGCAATTGCCTGAATGTTTCTAAGGAAGCTTCGTGGATGGACCCTCTGATCAGATACATCAAAGGGGGGAGATACCATAAGCAAGGCAATAAAGGAAGAAGCTGAGATACAGAGCTGCGAAATTCACTGTCATCAAAGACACATTGTACAAAAAGGGGTTCTTGCTCCCTTTGCTTAGGTGTGTGCACCCATCTGAAGTCCCACGCATTTTGCAAGACGTGCATGAGGGGTCATGTTCAAGCCACATTGGGGTAGGTCTTTGGCAAAGAGGATAGTGACCCAAGGGTACTGGTGGCCAACCTTGGGGAAAGATGCCACGGCATATGTAAAAAAGTGTGACAAATGTCAGAGATTTTCCACCAGTCCCCATCAGTCTCTTACTTCCATTACATCCCCGTGGCCATTTGCAGTGTGTGGGATTGACCTAGTAGGCCCCTTGCCTAGGTCCATCAATAACTATCGATTCCTCATCATAGCAATTGACTATTTTTCAAAATGGGTGGAGGCGGAGCCGATGGTAACGATCATAGAGAAGAAGACCTTCCAGTTTATATTGAAAAACATCATATGCAGATATGGTCTCCCCAAAACCCTCATCTCGAATAAAGGGACTCAATTCAAGAATACATCTCTAGAGAAGTACTGTGAAAGGGTGAGTATCAAATAATTTTTCTCTACCCCAGGCCGACCTCAGGCTAATGGGCAAACGGAAGTTACAAACAGGACGATCCTAGACGGGATCAAGAAGAGACTTGAAGAGGCAAAAGGAAGATGGGTTGAGGAGTTATATGATGTACTGTGGGCTTACAGGACAAGGGCAAAGACCTCTACCGGAGAAACCCCGTTCATGCTGGCTTATGGCTCAAAAGCCGTCATCCCCACTGAGATTGGGTTTCCTACTCATAGGGTCCAAATGTATGACCCCCAGAGAAATATGGAAGAGAGGAGACTTGACTTAGACCTGATTGAGGAAAGGAGGGAAGACGCCGAGATAAGGCAAGCGGCCTACCAGCAGAGGACTGCAAGGTTTTATAATCAGAGGGTGAAGCAGAGACCAATTGCAATGGGGGACTTAGTCCTCAAAAAGACTTGGCAAAAGCCCAACAAGCTCCACCCGAATTGGCATGGCCCATATAGGGTCATCGATGAAGTTGTCCCTGGGACCTATAGACAAGAAAACCTAGAAGGGGAACTTTTTTCCAACCCCTGGAATGCAGATCATTTGAAGAAATACTATCAGTAGTGCTGTAATGTCCTGTCGGACCATAATTGTAATGGGTGTTACTCCAACAGAACACTTGAAATGTTAATGAGAAATATCAGTGTTTTCCTCTCATCTTACGTTTATCAGTTCTAGTATGTCTGGGATCATCTTTGGGGAACCACCCTCGGCTATGATGAGGGTCAATGGAGGGGATGACCCCTCCCTTACCCTCAAGAAATACGAGGGGGGACTTTATTAAACATCAATATAAGTTGGTGGAAACCACCCTCGGCTATAATGAGGGTCAACGCTGGGGACGACCCCTCATTCACCCTCAAGAGAGACAAGGGAGGACTTGATTAAAAACCATTAGGTTGGTTAAAAACCACCCTCGGCTATAATGAGGGTCAATGGCGGGGACGACCCCTCCTTTGACCTCAAGAAAGACAAGGGAGGACTTAAAAACCATTAGGTTGGTGAAAAACCACCCTCGGCTATAATGAGGGCCAAGGGCGGGGACGGCCCCTCCTTTATCCTCAAGAAAGACGAGGGAGGACATAAAAACCATTAGGTTGGTTAAAAACCACCCTCGGCTATAATGAGGGTCAATACTGGGGACGACCCCTCATTCACCCTCAAGAAAGACGAAAGAGGACTTGATTAAAAACCATTAGGTTGGTTAAAAACCACCCTCGGTTATAATAAGGGTCAATGGCGGGGACGACCCCTCCTTTACCCTCAAGAAAGACGAGGGAGGACTTAAAAATCGTTAGGTTGGTGAAAAACAACCCTGGGCTATGATGAGGGAAAATGTTGGGGACGACCCCTCATTTAACCTCAAGAAAGACGAGGGGGATTTTATTAAACATCAATATAAGTTGGTGGAAACCACCCTCGGCTATAATGAGGGTCAACGCTGGGGATGACCCTCATTCACCCTCAAGAGAGACGACGGAGGACTTGATTAAAAAACATTAGGTTGGTTAAAAGCCACCCTCGGCTATAATGAGGGTCAATGCTGGGGACGACCCCTTATTCACCCTCAAGAAAGACGAGGGAGGACTTGATTAAAAACCATTAGGTTGGTTAAAAACCACCCTCGACTATAATGAGGGTCAATGGCAGGGACGACCCCTCCTTTGACCTCAAGAAAGATGAGGGAGGACGTAAAAACCATTAGGTTGGTGAAAAACAACCCTGGGCTATGATGAGGGCAAATGTTGGGGATGACCCCTCATTTAACCTCAAGAAAGATGAGGGAGGGGGCTAGTGATATTGTTAATATAAAAAATTCACAATACAAATCACACAAGAGACGAGTATGGAAGACAACAAGAGAGATGATATTATAAATGAAGTGTTACAAAGGCTTGTTCAACAAAAATAGAATACAAAAACATTAGTTACATGAAAAGGGTATGGGCTATAGACAACCACCCTATTAAGCAACGTCAGAGGGAAATGTTTTAACGTTAATAATGGGGGTTTCTTCTATAACCAAGACTGGCTGATCCTCAGACGTACCGGTACCCTCGGCGTGCACTTGAGACTCCACCTGCATCAAAGGCTCAACGCTCAGGGGATCGTCCAGTTAGAATGCTTTAATAGAGGGGCGGACAGATGATACTGCGTCAGCAAACTTAAGGATGACCCACCGATAGGCCGTCATAATCCCCCTCTCTTAGTATTCAAGACCGAAGCCTTAAAACTCTTATGAGAGTTTATAGGCCTCCACAGCATCGGCCTTGTCTTTCTTTACAGCTCCCTCAAGTTCAACCTTAAATTGAACCCCCAAGCTGGTCAAGGCCTCATCCTTCTCTTTAAGAAGCAAGTCCTTGGCCTCTAGTTCTGCATCATGCTGCTTCGTCAGCTCGTCCAAGACCCTTGCATATTCAGTCCTGGCACTCTCCAATTCAGCCGTTGCAGTCTCAAGCTCTGATTGCAGATCAGCCTCGTGCTGAATAGCCCTCTCGTCTTCATAAAATTTTTGTTGGTTTTAAGCCATCCACTTAGTGGCCGAGATAAAGGCACAGACAGACTGCATAAGAAAAAGAAACTTGTTAAGAGGCCGAGGAAAAAGTTGGTGAAAAATTCAAACTAAGTAAAGAAAAAATAAATACTTGAGCCAGTGTGTGAAGACCATAGTCATACACCTTGGTCGGGGGTATCTTCAACAGGAAATCGTAATCGGCGGCTGAGGGGGAAGAGAACATGGAAGCTTTGGCCGCCCTCATATTGTCTATCAGGGAAGACGACTCAGCCTTCAAAAATGCCAAGTTTTGGGACCAAAAGTCCCCCATACTGGAGGAAGAACCAGTCCCCTCAGACGGCTCCACCGTTGCCCTCGTCCTCGAATCTGGCTGAGGGTCAACAGGAACTTCAAGACCCTTTCTTTTGGAGTCCTTGGAGGAATGTTCGATAGGCGTCGGCCCCACGGCCTTCGACTTCCTCGGAGTCTGCTGAGGCTCCTTGCCCTTCTTCTTGCGTTAGCCAGATAATAAACTTGGGGCAGTCATTTCCCAGAGTTGGTCAGGGATTCCTGCAGGATGACCTGAAAAGAAGACGACACATCAGAAAAATGCAGAGGCAAAGATGAAACACTTGGAAAAAAGAAAAGATTGAGAAAAAATAATAATAACTCACATAGCTCTGTCAGGAGGCCGACCCTCAGACCAGCTTCTTTGAGGAACCGAGGGGTCATCAGATCTTCAAACTTTGCAAGTTCACCCCCTTCCCTCGTTCTCTCAGATACTCGACTATGTCCTTCTCATCTAGACTAAGTCCGGGGTCTGACCTAGCCTTCATCGAGGGGTTAGACCATCTCTTTAGAACCCTTGGACCATCGTCCAAAGGTTGAGCCTCGGCAATAAATTCCCATTCTTCAGAGATAAAGAAAAATCTCTTCTTCTAATCGTGGTCGGAGGTTTAGGCTACGTGGAAAAGTTTCTTATCATACTTCCTCGCCCCCAGATGATAGTACCCAGGTTGCTTGGACGAGGAAGTGATATTATAACAATCCAAGAACAGATCGGCTGAAGGCTCATTAGTAAAGGCATTCTTCCATAAGGAGACGTAGCCGAGGATCGTCCTCGAGGAGTTGGGAGGAAGTCGAGAGGGGGCAACGCTGAGGGCTGACAAGATATTGACAATGGCAGGGTGTATAGGGAACCTAACACCGACCTTAAACATTTGTTCATATACTGTGATCTCTCCCTCTTCACCCTCAAAGACCCTCTCAGACTCAGATAGGACCCTCATACATATGTTGGGGGGCACACAAAATTCATGCCTCCATAGAAGGAGGTTGTAATACCCCGTACTTTTGACTATATTTATTTTTGGGATTTATTAATTAAATGCGTATTAATTGGAAATTAATCTGGGTTATAAATACTAACGAGATGCGAGTTGGTATTTGATTATGTGCATATATGATTATATATATGTATTTGGTATTATGAAATTTGTCGTGAGATTTATATACGGCAATTTGGAAATTTTATTGAGACGCGTGGGACCGCCGCGTCACGGTGTAATATTTTGATAATAAAAAGTGAATTTAAAATCTATAAACCGTATGGTCGTTTTGAGTGCGCCAACGCGTCCGGAAGGGTCGAGATAGTCAGAAAACACTAGCCGGGGGTGTAGTTTGGGTCCCGGGGTATTTTTAGGCCATACCGGCATCATAAAGGGTATTTTGGTAATTTCACATTTTGAGGAATTAAAAGTGACGAAAATTAGAGATGTAAATCTAATGTGGATTAAACCCACTAGGCCCATAACCAACCCATATTAACCTAGAAGGCTACGTAGGCTATCATTTAGGTTTTCTAAGTTCCCCAAAACAAACCCTAGCCACCTTAAGCCACCATTGAAGAAGGAGCTTGGAAGAGAGGAAATTCTGCAGAAAAGTTCTACCAAACCTACACCAAACTCAGAGACAATCAAGGCAAGTGACTTTAATCCATTTAATTTCAGAGAATGTCTTTTCCATGTTAGAAATTGGAGAATTTTGATTGTTCTTAAAAGATTGAATGAAAACCCATGTAGTTGGAGATTAGAACTTAAAAATTTTGAAGAGATTTGCATGTAGAATGATAGGTAGATGATTTCTCTCATAATAACTTTGATTAGAAGAAATTAAAACGAATTAAATTCTGGGATTTGATGATGATATAAAGTTAGGGTTCATGTTCTTGAGATATTGGGAAAAAGTGTAGAAATTTGTAAATTTAATTGATGTTAGGATGGATTGATCCCTTAAAAACATGTTAGGATGTGACTATATATGTTTAGTATTGATTATAGACCTTTAAACGATTGTTGGGACTTAGTTTAGAAGATATTTGAGGAGTAAAAATGGATAAAAACGAATTGGGGAAAATTCTGGGCCGAATCTGGTAGCTCGTTAGAAGCCCCTGCCCAGGTCGTTCGAACGACATCGTTCGAACGAGCTTCTAACGAGTTGACCAGTCGCTGCTAACGATAAGGGACTTCGTTCGATATCTCGTTCGAACGAGATATCGTTAGAAGGAACAGTTCGTTCGAACGAACTGGGATCTCGTTCGAACAGCCTCGTTCGAACGAGACTTCTAACGAGTTGGCAGAGGAATCTCGTTCGAACAGTCTCGTTCGAACGAGACTTCTAACGAGTTGACAGTTTGGTCCTTTTTGGACTGTTTTGATTTTTGGAGTCCCGTAAACTTGTTCGAGGGTAGAGTTAACATTCCTTTGATGATGTATTGATGGATTTGGGACTTTGGGTTATTATGAGGAATAAAATTATATACGAGAGTTATATTAAATGGACGGTTTGGGTTGAGACGTGAGTGTCTACTACGACGTGAGAAAATTATGGCGCGTATGATTACAAACCGGAATGGTATAAATTAGGATAATTATAGTTAGTACGAGAATGAGAATATGTACTACGATTAAACTACGGTATTACTAAGACGTGTGTTTACTTAGTATTGGTATATGAATTGTATGTATGACATACCTACCATACTTGCTATCACGGGAGGTTTGCGTTCGCTTAGGGCCCTCTAATCCTTGTGTTGCCCGGATTTAGACTGGTTACCTCGATGAACATAGGACATAGAAAGACTTATTGGGATATTAATAAGTCCGCTGATCGTGGGAGCGTAGGTATGTGCGTGACCCATGCGATGTGACTGTGTTCGCCTCCACTATTTGTGATTTGTGTTATCTGGACTATTCCTGAGAGATTCGTAATGTATGATCCTTATGTACGTGATGTACCGGGATGGATAGCAGAGTATGTGTGCACCGCAGCTTAGTTCTCGGGGTGCTTGTATTGTATATTTATGATGTGAATAATATACATTTAATTAATGGGAATCCTCCTGCTAATGTTGTAAATATATTACAGTATTGTTTCGAGAAATATAACGAGTTAACTGATAGTTATATATATTGCATATCGAGTATCTGAGTTTACGTTAAACCCTATTTAATTACGAGCGTTATTATGTTAATGGAACCGAGTAATATGGGTAGGACCTTTGGCAGTCTAGCTAGATATGTTGTCACTTAGCTAGTGGTATGGGTCGTTATAGATGGGTACTTGCGTTAGGAGTGCACAGTTAGACGAGAGGTGAGAATATAATGTGAGTGCACGTCCTAACATGTACTTTGCATTTAATGTTTTAAATGTTTTTTAAAGCACTTGCAGGTTTTTAAAATATAACTCCACATTCGGGCTCTGACCCGTTTGCTTTTCAAATCTATTTTTCTTTGTAAAACCATTTTAGGTGCCCAGCCACAAGGACACCAAGCATAGGATACTCATTCAGGTGACGAGCTGTAGCTGTTTGTGGAAGCTACAGGGATTTTCTTGTAGACGCTTCTATCTTTTGGATTCCAAAGTTCTTATCTATCAGTTGTAGGGCATGTTGCCCATTTCTATTAGACATCTTTCTATTTACAGTTTTCAGACTTTGGCATGTATCGATTCAGTATTCGGTTTACTTTTTCAGTTGTGGGATTGTAGTGAGGAGTTTTCCTCCAGACTTTATTTACACTATGTGATGGTTATTCGTTTTACTTCATTATGGTGAATGGTGTTATTTATTTCTTCATTACAATTGTTGCATGTTAATCAGACTTAAATTAAAATTTGGCAACTTACTTTTTAAATACTAGGTGGTTAGTAATCTTTAAAATGTTTTCGACAGTGATGCTATTAACTGAGCCAACTTGGCATTTTGAATTAATTTAATAAAGGAGTAGCTACCCGGTATTTAATTAGTCGGGGTGTCACAGAGGTCACGATCCCTGACTGAAGAAATATGGGACGAGGTATGGGAGGTGTCAACGGGGTCAACTTCTGAGTCCTCACCATCATCCTCAGTCCCCTCTCCCTCGGCCTCATCACCTGTCAGAGGCCCATGAGGAAAAGCCATCTGGAAGGCCTGGGGCGATAAAGTTGTCACAGGAATAGCCTTAGAAGGGACCACACCCTCGGCCTGTCGGCCTGGGCTAAGATCAGAAATTTCTCTCCTCCCAGAAGGTCCAGCACCTGTTGGTGACGACGCTCTCTCATCCATCTCTCCCTAGCACGATTGACTCTTGGTTGGACGACAGGATGACCCACAAAACTCAGACGATCTTATTGTGGCTAGAGGAATGGGAAAAATGGGTCGTACCCAATTAGGGTCGGCCCCTCGTCCTCTCTCCATCTCTTCCTCTATTTGTCTTATCTCTACGAAGAACTTCTCTCTCAAGGATGGAAACTCCTCAACTAAACTATAAAGCCTCCTAAGCATTAAGGGGAAGACCCTACACTTAAAGAATTTGGCTGACCTAATTACAAACAAGATTGGTTGTTGATGAAGTTGGACTTTTGGACTGAAACTAAGGAAAGTAAAAGTTTTAACCAAGAAAACTCAAGCACTAGCCACTAGAGAAGAACGTCAGAAAGTATGAAATGGGCAAAGAAAAATCTAGTCCTACAGACCTAAGTCAGTCGAAGTGTTAAAAAGAAATGAAATATAAAGAGGGCACTGGCTCAGAAGGATTACGTCAGAAGGGATGGCGAAGCTTGATGCAGAAGTCACAGAAATGGCTATGGCTATGGTGCTGTAGAAAAATCTAAAGAGAGAGCCTGAAGAAGAAGAAAGAGAATAACTTCAAAAAATCTGTTTAAATACCCTTGCTAATGAGTGGGCCCATTAACCAATGTAGAGCACATCCCACGAGGAGGGAACCATTAGGGCGCAAAGTCCCAAGTAGTGTGCAGCCACCACGCCTAGAAAACTAGAATTACAGTGGATAAAAATTTGACAGGTGTCATTCATCTAAGTGACCATACACTCATCTCAAAAGAAACACTATCCCTCAGCCATCTCAAGAACATTGATGGCTAAGGGCTGGGGGTGATTGATATACCCATATGTACCCTCGGCCAGGCCGAGGGCTCCTTGCACCTGGATGGGGTCTAGACGACCCTCCAAGGGGCCGACCCCTCATCAGGCCCAGATGTCCCTTCAAGGGGTCGACCCCTCATCAGGCACAGACGACCCTCCGTGGGGCCGACCCCTCATCAGACTCAGACGACCCTTCAAGGGGCCGACCCCTCATCAGGCACAAACGACCCTCTAGGAGGCTGACCCCTCATCAAGCCCAGACGACCCTTTAGGGGGCCGACCCCTCATCAGACTCAAATGACCCTTCAAGGGGACGACCCCTCATTATGCCCAGACGACCCTTTAGGGGGCCGACCCCTCATCAGACTCAGGCGACCCTCCGAGGGTACGATAGTATGAGGCCTGAATTGGGCCAGACTCACTGTCAGAAGGAACTTTGCCCTCGGCGTATGATATCATAGGCCGAGGGTGACATCATCACAGCGCGTGGCTTGGGATACGCGTGGAACAGTGTGCGTGAGGCTCACTGGGCACGTGGAAGACCGTTATAATAATATCACCCCCTCACGTGAGGGAATATTATGTCATCATTAATCACAGGTGGCACGGACAGGTGTCAGCAGGGGATTGGCTAGATCATCATTCACATTCACCATGCATGCTTGAGGGGTACACTACACCCCCCCCCCCCCCCCCAAGACCTATATATACTTGTCCCCTACAACCCTACAAGGGGATCGATAATTAAAAACCCTAGATGAAACTCTGCTTGTACACACAGTAGAGAGAGAAAGTGGGCTTATGTGCATTGTATCCAAGGCCATTAGTGCCCATACTTAGTGGATCACACACTTACAGTGGATATAGGCTTAATTGGATGAACCACTATACATCATTGGCTTATTCCTCTTAAATTCATCCCCTTCTACACACTTATACGTATGTATATATATATATATATATATATATATATGGCTGCCATGGTTACCATTGTTTGAGCTCATCATCACTTATCTCGTGGTGCTAAATCCAGGCATCATCAAACACAAATTTTAATTTCTTAAAACAAATTAAAATTTAAAGTCTACAAAGTGAATTAAAGTAAACACACACACACACTCTAAATTCACTCAAACCCAATTAATTTAATTATCAAGATGAAAAAACTTAGGCAAGAATATTTTCCAATTGATTAATTGCCACCTTGAATTAAATTAACATAAAACAAACTTACCCAAATAATTAAACATGCACCATTTTCAACAAGAATGCGAATTAGACTCAATTTTATCTTTTAACCCTAAGCATGCGTTCTAGGTATTTTTGCACAAGACAAAATAAATTCACAATCCCACAACACGCCGATGTACGAGGAAAAACCCAAATCGGGAAAAAACCTCAGACGACCGTGGCCTAACGAATTCACTAAGTATGGTTCAAATTTTACAAAGACTCGATAAGAGGACTTACACAACAGACTAGACTCCCTTCAAGCCTTGACGCTCTACATCGATCTTCAACCTCCTCCTAGTCAATAACCGTGGACTCTTCCACAATCTCGGACTCCATCGATGGGGCTCTTGGACACCGTCACCCTCATGCGAAGCTTTTGTCCGAGTGGAAACACCGCAGCATAAACCAAAGCTTTTCTCCTTTTGATGGGGTAGAGAAATAAGACCCAAAATCTTTTTTTCTTGGGTAGAAAAGTGAACCCGGTGCCAAACACTCCAAGCTAATATATATATAGATATATATAGGAATACTTGGAATTCTAAACAGAACAATTTTACGTGTGGAAACACATGTGTATCAGAAAATTTTCTATATAAATTTGACACATGAAAACTGGGACTTTTGTTTTGATTTTTTTTCTCTCAAAGATGTCACAAAAGTCTTGGAAAAAGTCTATCCCGAAGTTGGTTTAAAACTGTTAAAAGATAGTGGGACAAAGTAGTGGAAAAATGGGTTAAAACTGCCAAAAGTTTTCTCGCCCAGAAATCTCGTTAAAGCGAGATTTTCGTTCAAACGACATTTCGTTCGAATGAACTTTCCAATGAAAATTCAGTGGCCAAAGTGGTAAACTCGTTGGAAAACTCGTTCGAACGAAATTCTCGTTCAAACGACAATTTCGAACGAAATGTCAGAATGTGCATTTTTCGATTTAAGCCTAAAAACTTTATTTTAAATTAACATAACACCCACAATAAAAAAATTCCAAGTCTCCTTATATATATAAAATGCATTCATACCTTTTGGAGACTATGGAATCAAATGTCATTGACGTAGAAACATGGCACTTGAAACTCGGCAATAATGAAGCTTTACAAATCTGGTCGCTACGTCTTCAACAAACACGTCATAGGCTTGGATGGATACACATGAACTCTATCCTATGACTCAAATGTTTTTGTCCGGAATTGAGCCAAAACTACATTAAGACTGAATTGAAAAATTGTGTCCTTACATAATTGAAGAAATAGATGAGCCAAAGAGGAAAGAGACTAGATCATAAGTGGTTGAGTCATTGGCCTACTCCACTGTGCAGGTGAGGGTGAGTTTCACTATGAAAATGGGCTCTAATGGCCTTAGTGATTCAATTCTCACTACTTTCTCTCTCTACTGTAATAGGAGCAAAGCTTTGGCTAGGGTTTGATATTCCGATCCTTTACACTAATGAAGAAGATGGTTTTATATAAGTCCCGGGGTATGTATTGTACCCCCCAAGCATGTAGTAAGCACATGTAGAATGTATTTGCTAATAAGGGCCAGCCACCTGTCACTAGCACATATACATCATGATGATGAAAATATTCCCTCACATGTGAGGAAGATCTTGTTATAGCGGTTTTATGCACATGGGATCTACAACCCGCGCGTGCCACATTCCACGCGCTCTGCCAGGTGTTCACCATCGACCGTACGGACCATCCAAGGCTAAGTTATCAAGTTCGATACTCTGATGGTAAGGTAACTATCATATTGAGTCAAGTCTTCATTCAGCCTCGGCCTCCAAGTAATGGATGAGGCTGAGGGAACTTAAGTCACAAGATCATTAATACGAATATCATTGACTTATTCTGAGATGATGATGATGAGACCTTTTGTGATGGGCTCATGATTGAGGATAAGAACCTTCACATTGAGTCCATAGGTCAGCCATAACATTCTCAAACTGATGGTCTCCTACTAGTCAGCCTTGGCTGGGGGGTACAACCCAAGGATGAGGTCATACTTGGTATATCAGTCGGGTAAATTTACTTATACATGTAAATTTCTCATTTGACGCTAGGAAAAAGGCTATAGTTTCTACTGAATCTGACCTATTGAAGCATTATAGGAGTCTTCTTGAGGCTGGACATGTTCCATTGACTGAAGAAGATCTGATGGGGTTGCATGGCCCAGATGAATTCGACTAAGAAAAAGATGCTTACATTCACATTCACAGTTATTTGGATAGAGTTGTAGAGAACAATATTGGATATTATGAGATGATTAAACAAATAAAAAAAATACCAAAAGCTCTCTATGGCATTGCTTTATTTTGATTATGAAGATAAGTACAAGGCCTTGAGTGAAGTTTGGGGCTCTGATAAGAAAATTCAAGATATTACTTTTGCTATGAGTAATAAGGAAATGGTGCTGAATAAGGAAGTTGAAAATGCTTAGGAGATTGTTGCACTTCTGGAGAAGGAAAATAATGACTTAAGGGATGAGTTGGACAGTCTCAAGAAGTTAAACACAAATTATCCTTATAAAAGGGTATCTTTTTTGGAGATGGAGAATGTCAGGTTGCTAGAGGAGTTAGAGAACCTAAAGAAGAAAACAAAATTTGGTCAGGCTTTAGGCAAACCTTGGTTATTCGACTGACCACTGATGAATAAATAACCAAGAAGGCCTTAGCCTACCAAGATGCTCTACTCCTAGAAAAGGATAAGGCTATTATAAAACTCCAAGATAGGGTAGATCGATTAACCTTACACTTCTATAGTAACCCAGGGTTGTTTGGATGGATGTGTACGATGAAGACTTAACTTACTTAGATAAGCATATGGAGAATTCTAGGAATGAGAGATATAAATGGGGATGGTCGAAATTACTTGGTATGCTGAAGGTACCCAAGGGCATTGAATTATGATATTGGCATGATCCAGGAATATTGAATTATCCTGACCCCCATTTTAATATTAATGTTAGTTGGATTTCTCATAATGCCTTCCTCAGAGTTTAATTAGAAAGAATATTCAGAACTATGTTCTGGAAGGATAAAATGAGTATGTTTGCCCCAGATATTTACTAGATCATCCAAGCAGAAGCCGAAGTACTAGGACGATGGATTTTGGATCTACTACTTTATCGATCACCCTTAATGAGCCTCCTTCCAATATTTCTAAGTGATATGTTCGTGGTCAGATAACTGCCAAAATACAATACGGGCTGTGCCAAATGAGCTCCAACTTGTTGCTTTTCTGGATTACCTTCTTAAGTATCAGATCTCCTTATTATAAGTTAATCGTCTTGACCCTTCGATTGTATAACCTAACAAATCTCTTCTGATAAGAAGTCATCCGAATTGTAGTATCTTCTTTGACTTCTTTAATCATATTTAGATCTATTCGACTCATGAGATAACTTTTGGGCAAATTAAAATTTAACACACTGTGAGTTAGCAGACCTATTTCAACTGGTACTACTACCTCAGTGCCAAAACTGAGCATATATGGAGTCTCCCCTATTATTAATCTTGGTGTAGTCTTATAAACCCAAAAGACATTGTGCAGTTTATTAATCCAATTGCCTTTAGCATCATCCAACCTTTTCTTTTATCCATCCAGTAGGGTTTTATAAAATATTTTCGAACCCTTACAATGTGGATGCCCAGGTGAAAAATGAAGCTTCTGAATTCTAGGCCTGATGCATCCGTCCTCAAATTCATCATTATCAAACTAGGTACCATGGTTGGTAACGAAAGCATAAGGCATCCCATAATGAAATATGATTTGTTTTCATATAAATTGTAAAATCCTCTGATAAGACATGTCTACCAAAGGTTGAGCCTCCACCCATTTAGTGAAGTAATCTACAGCCACAAAAAAAAACTTAAATCTCCTTTGGTGGTTGATAATGGTCTGACCAAGTCTATTCCCCATACAGTGAACGACCAAGGAGAAGTGATGGGAGTGAGGGTAGCCCACGGTATTCTATAGATAGTAGAAAATTTTGGCATTGTTCACACATTTTAGCGAAAGAAACACAATTTTCCCTTATTGTCGGCCAGTAATAACCTTGCATAGCTATTCTTTGGACCAATGATCAACAATTTGAATGATCTCCACATGATCCCTCATGTACTTCCTTCATCAGGTCATTTACTTTGGTTGGATGATCACATCGACACATTGTAAACACTTTTGAATATAACGCATTTTTCTATAACATAATTAGCTTATTTATACCTCATCTTCCTAAATTCTTTCTGGTCTGAGGGTAATGATCCTCTTTCGATGTATTCTCTGATCGGATTCATCGAAGAAGGACCCAATTCCATAAATATTATGCTAACCTTTGCCCTATTAATGCTTCTATGGGCAATAATTTCTACTACAATAGAGTGTTTGAGCTCCATCGGAGTTGCTGAAGCTAATCGAGCAAGATAATTTTCTTGGGTATTGTACACCCTTGAAATTCGGACCATCTTCGCTGCATGAAATAAATAAAAAAAACCTCCATATATTTGTTAAAATATCTTGCCATTGTCTCTTCTTTAACTATGTATATTTTTAGCATCTTATTGACAATAAGATGAGAATTACTATACACCACCACTTGTTTGGAACCTAGGGATAAGGCCAGTTCCAATCTTCTGATTAATGCCTCGTACTCGACCTTATTTTTAGAAGCCTAAAATTGGAATCACAAAGAATATTCCACATCTAAATCATTTGGAGTATTGATAGTGAGGCCAACTCCACTACCAGTAGCACATAAAGAGTTACTTATAAGAAATTTCTAGATCAGAATGTCATTGGCAAAATCTTCTTCTAATAGTATTCCTTGTCTGAATAACTTCTTACTTTGTTCAACCATTCGCTGACCCTTTCTTGAGCAGCCGATGATTCTGGTTGGCCAGCCACTATCTTAGTTTGTTTCTGAGTTGAGCTCTCTTCCAAAGAAGTATGCTCAGTCGGTAAACTTAAATTATTTGGATCTTCTTCATATTTGAACTTTGCAATAAAGTTGGCCACTGATTTCTTATTTAAGGTGGTTATTATCTCATAGATAATCTCATTTCCCTAAGATCTACTGCCCAAGACATCAACCTTCCAGATTTTTCAGGTTTGTGTAGAGCTTTTTGTAAAGGTAAGTGTTGACGTAAAAAATTGGACTTGATCCGACTTTATAATCATAGATAAAATATATAATTGCAGTGGTAAATAAGAGAGAGAAAGAGAGAGAAAGAGAAAGAGAGAGAGAGAGAGGGGGGGAGAGTTTTTAAAGTGGTTTAGCTATGTAAGAAAGACTACATCCACTATTATTGTATTTCAGAGGTTAGAGAAATATAGGTACTCTTGTAAGTAAGAATATCTCTGACTCGATTCTACCTTGCCTTAATGAAAGGGATACAATGTATTTATAGTGACCCGGAGGTTAAGGGTCAGAATGTAAAGGGATGGCATGCTTTTATACATTTAAGCATTTACACCCTTACATAATGAATATGATAATTGGTTGTATAAACCACGTGTGGTATGACCCTTGGTATGGTGATGCTTCATTGATCTTGATGGTCGACATTCCTATTATTGGTCAGCATTTTTTATGTTGGTCGGCATTGTTCACATATGATTACTCCACGTAGATGGATAATTTTTGGCATCAATAGAAGACCCCAATGTTCCATGCTTGATGTTTGCATAAAAGTATGGAGCATTTGATTCTGAAAGTATCTCAGAGTATTTTCATGATGCTTTGTCGACTACCGACCTCCCACACTTGTAAAATTTCACTGGCACTATTTGAAGATGACATTTTTACAAATAATTTGAATTTTAGCGAACTGCCAAAGGGTAAATGTGTATTTTTCTCCTTCTACATCGCGAAGTCATAGGAATGTCAATCATTGGTACATTTAATCATTATGTTTGTTATTTTTGAGACAACCTATAAAAATAAGGGAGCCTTTTCCAGATTTTTCTTTACCCTAAATTTTTGAACTGTATCTGCCATTTCTGAGCTTTTGCATGATCGTTTACTGTCATTCATCTTTTCCTTCCATAGTTCTTACTGAATCCTTAATCTTCTGTAAGAACTCTTTCTTTCTCTCTATTTTTCTTCATTTCCTTCTTTCTGAGCCATGGTTTACATAGTTGATGCTGAATCTTTAGAGGAATTTAGGGAAGAACAGAAAATTCCTTCTTGGGTTTATTTAGAAATACCTCCTAACCCTATAAATGTATATTCTTTAGATAAGGTTGATTGGATCCCAACCTTATTTCTTGCTGAGTGGGGTTTTACCTTTGCACCAGACCCTTTTCTTTTTCATTTCTACCAATATTTTGATATTGTTCCAGAGAGAGTAGCCCCCAATACCTAGAGGGTTATCAATGGGTTGAATAGATTAAATGAAATAAAGGGAACCCATATTGGGATTCCAGAAATTATGTTCTGTTATAAATGGGCTATTATAGGAGAGAACAGTTATTATTTGAAAACTAGACAAGTCAATAAGGCTTTAGTGTTGGATTTTCCTGATTCCAATAAGGATTATTGGGATCATGCTTTAATAGGCAAGAATTGGAAACATGATACAATTAAGAATGGAGTGGCCTACTATATGAATATGATTGGTTGTTAATTTAGTACTTCGCCTTTCTTTACTGATTTCTATTATGAAATATGCTAACTGTTGTTGTTTATTGCTTTTTTTGCAGAGGAACGTAAGAGAAAGTGTCCCAAGCCGAGTGAAGTGAATTTGGAACAAATCAAATTCTTGTGGGGCCTGAACCAAAGGACAGGAGAAGATCATCCCCGATTAGCTTTTGTATTGTTAGAGTATAAAACTTCCATCACCGCCTTTGTACCTAGGCAAATAGCTATTGTGCCTTCAATCGTAATCGATTTGGAGAGGGACGCAGTGTCTACTTCCTCGGCCACTGAATCTACTGGTGATGGTGCTGAAGTTGGCACTTCAACCTTTTTTAATTCTTATCTTCCCTAAAAATTCCCAATCTTCTGGAAGAGGACTCTACTGTTGGTGCTAAGAAACCAATTGATATTGCGGACCAGAAGAATAAAGTTGAGGTTGGCAAGAATCCCCAACCACCAAAGGTGATGAGTCTCCTCTCAAGAGACTAAGGAGAGATCATGTTGATAAGCAGGTTGAGAAGGTTACTGATACTGACCAATAGGGATTAGTCGATGTGGTTCCATTTGTTACTGGCTCATCTGTATCCTTTAGTCCTAGTTTGGCTAGGAAGTTGATCAAGACTGGTACCCTCCCAAACCATAGAGTTCTTGTTGCTTTTATGCCCCAATCAAAACTATCGGAGAGGGCTACCCAAAGTTTAGCCTTCATAAGTTTTCATTTTCAAAGTTGGTTGAATATTGTTCATATCTTCCTTAATTTGTACTAACTTGGTTCTTTTTTTCCAGTTCTTGGTTAATTACAACCAAATACTGGAGAAAGACAATCAGCTATGTTCTTCTTCGGGGGAAGCTGAGGAGGCCTTTGAAGGTCTTATAAAGTCTTTGGAGGAATCCTGATAAGCTTTGGAGACAAAGAAGAAGGTCTGGGAGGAAAAGATTAAAGTTACTAAAAAAGCGAAGGAAAAGTCTGATGGTGCTTTGTCTGTGGCCACCTTGGCCTCTACTCAAGCTGAGGGCAGGGCAAAGGCTACTGTAGATAAATTAGTCAAGCTATCTGTTGACCTCTCTATTAAGAAGGATAAGAGAAAGAAAACTAGAGAGGATTCCTTCAACAAAGGCTGGGATAAGGCCATCTCTACCACTTCTACTCAAATAGCTTATGCCAAGAAGAAATTATGAAAGGAAGGTTGACCGATCGCTTTGAAGGAAGTTGTCACTACTGAAGACTCAAAGTTATTTCTTAGGCACAATACAGGCTCCCCCACCCCATCTTGATGATGATTCAAGCTCAAGGTAATCCTCTATGTCCACTGATTCCATTTCTCCTCCAGCTGTGCAAGATAAAGCTCCTCTTGATTCTGCTGCCCCTACTACTGACCAATGTACGAATCCTGAAGCTGAGAAGGATAAGAAGAAAGTGTTGACTTGTTCGGCTTCTGGTCTTTGTATTTTGAACCTTTCTTTTGTTTTCTTTTTGTCTTATTCTGATGTACTTTTAATGTTACCATTTATCAATGAAAGAACTTCTTCTTCAATTACTTGGCACTTTTGAGATTTAGTTACTATTCTGTCTCCTTTCATTGTTGATCAAGTGTTACTTTATCTTTCTAGTTTATTGACAAGATGGAATAATTTTCCTTTACTGACTCCGACCTACTCAAACGCTGGAATAATATGTTGAAAGTTGGCCACTTGGATTTGACAGATGAAGAATTAACAAACTTGCTCGGCTCATACGCTTCTGATTAGGAAAAGGATGATTATACATATCATAAATATCTTCTTGATCGGGTTGTAGCCAATAATATTTCTTACTTTGAGATGATTAAAGATTTACAGGCAGATTATAATGAAAGCGGAGCATTATTGCATGCTAGTTATGAAGACAAATACAAGGCATTAAGGGAAGAACGGGGTTTTGATGATAAACTTGAAAAATAAGCTTCTGCCTATAAGAAAAGGGAATTCTTGCTGAATAGAGAGGTGGATAAATATCCAGAAATTGCAAAGCTCCTTAAAGAAGAGAATAATAGAGTCCGAAATGAGCTTGACACTTTAAAGCAATCTTCAGCTACTGATGTTGATGAAGGGGCTTCCTTTTTAGAGAAGGAGAATGATAAGATTGTGGAGGAAATTGAGACTGTAAAGAAATCCAACCCTGGGCAATCCTCCAAAGGATTAATAACGAGATAACCAACTATTGAGGAGGCTAGGACTAATAAAACCTTGGTTGATCAGGCTGCCCAACTAAAAGCAAAGAACCAGGCTATTGTCGACTTGTCCTCAAAGCTGGAAGCTAAAGATAAAGCCATTGCTGAAAAATCCACACAATTGAAGGTAAAGGATAATGTTTTAAAGAAACTTCAAGATAAAGTTTAAAGGTTAATCTTTTAATTTCACAAACATCCCCGAGAAGTGTGGATGGAGGGGCTATAATAAAGCTTTTGGTCATATTGATGATCATCTTTCCCCGAGTCATGATGAAGGGTACAGGTGGGGATGCACCAATCGTCTAACTTTGCTGAAGCATGAACGGGACAGTAAAATGTGGTATTTGAATGAACGTGGTCTGCTAGATTGTAACAAGCCTCCATACAAGTTGGATAAATCCTGGATCCCTCATGACACCATCTCTTAATGTTTAATCATTATATACTTAGGATATTACGATCTCCATGATGTTCATGAAATATTTTTCCCTTCACATATGATTAATGCCCCAAAGCAGTAGTAATAGAAGAATGTTGGAAGACTTCAACTCTATCAACTCTCCTTATATATTGGATGATCCTCCCAATGAAATGGAAAGAGTGCAACCATACTCCAAACTTGAAGAGAAGCGTCCAGCTGAATGATTTTCCTGTATTTTATTTGAATGCAATACAATTTATATGAATGAAAATGTATATGTTTGTTTTGTTAACTGATGATTATTTCAATCAATCAGTTAAATTGTGATTGTAATGCCATTGATTCTATTAATGCATCTAGATATATTAATCTAAATTCAGCATTAGTTATCAGTGGTGACCAAGTGTATGAGGAATATATGTTTATATTCCAGTATTTAGGATTTTTTACATGGCTTCCTGCATTTAACTTAGTCGATTAAAACTTGCTTATAATTGTTTGAGTTTTATATGAAGTTTTACTAACTTCTTGTTCTTGACTTGTTTATACAACATCATACATAAGGTAATCAACTTCTTATTCGTGATTTGTTTTTATGAAGTCATGCATGAAGTAAATTAATATTGCCGACCAAGTGCTGGGGATTGTAATCCTGACTTGGTCAGAGCTGTCATATGGGTTATTATTTTTGTTGCCAACTAAGTGTTGAGGATTGTAATCTTGTTTTGACTTGGTTGGTGATTTATGAGCACGCATCAAGTTGTTAGTATATCTGGAATTTGATGAAGTCAACATATGTACTCGATTATTTTAGTTGTGGGGGATGTATATTATCATCGTACTCTAAAAAAAATCAAAAAATCGAAGGGACTGAAATCAACAGTTTAATGATACTCAAGCAAAAGAAATACAATAATAGAAATCCTACTAATAATACTTTCATATGTGCTCGGCATTCCAGAGTCTTTATCCGATAGGTACCTGGTCAGATGACAGTTGATATGTGATATGGGCCATGCCAATTGGCCTCAAGCTTATTATTCTTCTGTATAACTTTCTTAAGAACATAATCACCCTCTTTCAGGTTGGTTGGCTTGACCCTTTTAATAAAAAAGTGAGCAATTTTGTGTTGGTATGCAACGTTTCTCAGAGCAGCATCTTCTCATACTTCCTCCAACATGTCGAGATATAATTGCCTCATCAAATCACTAATTGGAGAATCAAAATTCAGTACCCTGTGGGTTAGTAGGCCTATCTCGACTGGTACCATGGCTTCAGTCCCAAACACAATCATGTATGGTGTTTCTCTAGTTGTTGTTCTCGATGTTATTTTGTAAGTCCAAAGAACAAAATTTAACTCATTAATCTAGTTGCCCTTAGTAGCGTCAAGCCTTTTCTTCAGTCCGTTGAGAAAAGTCATGTTTGTTACTTCCGTTTGACCATTACTTTGAGGATGGATTGGTGTAGAATGCAGTTTTTAGATTTTTGAATGGACACATTAAGCTTCAAACTCCTCGTTATCGAACTGGGTGGGTGCATGATCTGTAATGAGAGCATATGGTAAACCATATCGATAGATTATATTCTTCCAGGTGAAATGACACACTTTCTCATAAGTCATCTCAAGAAATGGCTCTGCCTCCACCCATTTAGTGAAATAATCAACAGTAACTACTAAATATTTGACCCTGCCTTTGGTGGTCATTAGTGGGCCGACCAAGTCAATTCTCCATATGGCGAATGGCCAACGTGAAGTTATTAGTGTTAAAGCAGCATTAGGTATTTTATGAATTGTAGATAACTTCTGGCACTTATCACTTTTTCTTACAAAGGCGGTACATCTTGTTCTCATAGTCGGACAGTAGTATCCCTGAGTGTTAATTCGTTGGAGTAACGATCGACCAACGGAATGATCCCCATAGGAACCTTCGTGCGCTTCTTTGATCAAATATTCCACTTTCATCGGATGAACACAACGTTGTAAGGAGATCATTAATCCCCTTCTATATAAAGCTCCTTTGTCTATTACATATCTTGCTACTTTATATCGGAGATTTTTTGCCTCTATAGGATCATATGGTAGGGTTACATCTTCAATATAAGCTTTGATGGGATCTATCCACAAAGGACCCAGATCTAGAGTAAAGAAACTAACCATCAAGTCCTCATCAATACTCTGATTAGCCAAATTTTCTATTGGGATTGTTCTTCTGAGCTCAATTCTTGTTGCTGACGCTAGCCGATCAAGGGCATCATCTCAAGTATTTACTATTTTTAGGATCCTATTCATTTTGACGATAGAAAACTTAATTATAACTTCCATGGCCTTAGCAAGATACCTAGTCATCAATTCTCATTTAACTCCATATAAATTCAGCACTTGGTTGACGACAAGCTATGAACACTATGCGCCACTACTTGCTCGGTGCCTAATGAATGAGATAAATTCAACCTAACTATCAAGGCCTCGTATTCTGCCTCGTTGTTTGATGCTTTGAACTAAAACTTGATAGCATACTCAATATCTATATCATCATGAGTACTAAGTATTATACATGATCCACTATCGGTAGCACGTGAAGATCCATCCATATACAAATTCCATAATGGGACACCACTGTTGAAACTTTCTATTGTCAGTGACCCATGCTGGAATATCTTCTTACTCTCCTTTGCATATTTTTGGGCTATTTCTTGAATTCTAGATGACTCAGGTTGATCGGTAATAATTTCAGCTTTCTTTTGAGTTGAGCTATCTTTTTTTGAAGTATGCTCAGCATGCAAGTTTTGTTAGCCGGGGACCTCCGAATAAGTAAACTCAGTAATAAAATCTACCAAAGCTTGGCCTTTCAATGAAGATCTTGGTTCATAGACAATGTCATACTCTCCCAATTCTAATGCCCAATACATCAATCTTCCTGACTTCTCAGTTTTGTGGAGTGTTTACCTAAGGGGAAGATCAGTAAACGCAACTATAATATGTTCTTGGAAATAAGGTTTCATACGCCTAGAAACCTCAATAAGAGCTCGGGCTAATTTTTCCAAGCGTGGGTACCTAATTCTATCTCCTCAAGATTCTTTATTAGTGTAGTAAACTGTTTTTTATATTCCATTGTCTTGTTTGACCAAGGTCGAGATCACTTCTGACTCAAAAATAGCTAAGTATAAGTACAATTTCTCTCCCAAAACTAGTTGGGAGAGCAATAATGGTGATCCTTACTTCTTTAACTCTTGGAATGCTTCTTCACATTCTGCATTCCACTCAACAGTCTTTCTCAACACCTTGAAAAATGGTAAGCACTTATTTGTTGCTCGGGAAACAAATCTGTTTAAAGAGAATACTTTTCTACTGAGCCTTTGTACATCTTTCTTACAGGTCGGCAACTGCATTTCGATCAAAGATTTTATCTTTATTATATTAGCCTCAATTCCCCTCTGATTAACTATAAAGTCGGCAAACATCCTTTCTTGTACTCCGAACACACACTTGGTCGAATTCAGCTTCATCTGATGCATTTCCAACTGATTAAAAGTCTGACTGAGGTCAGTGATATGATCTGAGGCTTTTTTACTCTTTGTCAACATATCATCTATATAAACCTCCATATTTTTGCCTATATGCTTTTCAAAGACCTTGTTTACCGACCTTTGATGCGTTGCTCCTGCATTTTTTAGCCCAAAGGGCATTACATTGTAGAAATAAGTTCCTCAATTAGTGATGAATGGTGTACTTTCCCTATCTTCAGGTTTTATCTTTATTTGGTTATAGCCAGAATAGGCATCCGTGAAGTTTCTCGACCTCCTCTTGGGTAGCTTGATTTTTCTCAAGACTGAAAACCTTGCATCTCTACTTAATCGACTTGGTATCCTTACTAATGTTGAGCTCATACCAGTGGAAATTGGGATCAATACCAAGTATATCTTCATGTCTCCAAGCAAATACATTTCTTAGTTGCCTCAGGAACATAATCAATTCCTGTTTAAGGATGGGATCTAGTGTTGAGATGAACTAAAGTAGTTCTTTCTAGTTTGCCGTCATCTAAGATAACGCTTTCAGTAGATTCCATAATCCGTCCCTTGACTAATTATGTTTCATCTCGGGGATCTAAAGTTTTGACTTCATATTCACAATTAGGCTCAGTAGTATCCACCTGGTTAGTTGTAGTCTTCTTCTTCTTCAATTCAATAAGGTACTCCTGCTCGGTTGAAGAGTAATAACATTCTCGAGCCACATTTTGGTCGCCTTTCACAACAACTACCCAAAAATGAGTTCGAAACTTCAAGCATTGATGGACTGTTAATCGTAATGCTTCAAACTTCTTTAATCCTACCCTACTAAGGATCACATTATAGGCAGGCTGAATGTTTTTACCTATCATGAAGAAGTGTATTTTCTCTGTAAAACTTGCTGGCCAAGTACCAAATAACACTTTTATCTCGATCGTTCCAAGAGGGTAAACTTTTTTACTAGAAAAACCTATTAATGGATTGTGGTAATGCTCTAGTTGGATAAGCTTCAAGTCTAAATTTTGAAAGCACGGATAAAACATAATATCTTCTGAGCTCCTATTATCCACCAAAATTCTAGCGATGACAGTATCCTGGATCCTGAATTTGACAATCAATGGGTCATCATGGGCATAAAGTACCCCAAAGAGATCATTATTTGAAAAGTCGATCACCAGTTTTTTTTTTTACCTTCCTAGGACATCATCTTCGTTCAGAATAATTCTCTGGATATAAGAGCAAGCCTGGGCTTCATTAGAGTAAGCTTTCCTTTTGACATTGTGATCACTTCCTCCTGCATCGCCACCTGTAATCACATAGCAAGTAAATAAATCAAAACGAATCATAGCTACCTCACATTATGGTTGTTTAAGCTTCTTTGGAAGGTCTGGATCATCTTCATAATCATTTTTGTGATTTCTTTTCCTGTTATCTTTGGACTTGCATGGATAATTCGACCTTCTTCTAGATTCTCTGCTATCACATCGATCAACAAATTTATTGAGTTTTACTCGACGGATGAGGGTTTCTATCTCATTTTTCAAAGCGATACAGTTGTCCGTTGTATTGCCATGATCCTTATGGAATTCACAATATTTGGATATGTTCCTCTTGTAAGAAGGTGCCCTCAACTTCTCATGCCATCGCAAATCCTTGTTGTGTTTCATTTTCTCTAAGATATGGTGAATGCTAACACTCAGTGGATTATATGTTCCATATTTTTTTTATCTTGTCCTCTTTCTTCGACTTTTGATCTTCTGTTCCTTTTGTTCCTTCTTCTCGGGCTTCGTATCAGGCTTCGTGGCTGAACTCTATTTTGCAGCCATTGCTTCCTCGATGTTTATTATTTTTCCTACTGTCATCATGAGTTTAGCCATAGTTTTAGGAGGATCTTTGGACATAGTATAGTATAATTTATCAGGAAGAAAGCCACTCATAAGAGCAGTGATGGTTATTTTCTCCTCATAATCAATAACTTCCAATTTCTCATTATTAAAATGCGTAATATACACTCTGGTACTTTGCCCCACTTATTACCTTACACTCAAAAGATGATCAACTCTTTTCACTAGCTTAGCTCCGAAATAAAAGTTACTAATGAATAGATCGGGAAGCTGATTGAAGTTAGCAATTTGTCATCAAGGCAGGTTATTGTACCAAATTTAGTCTGAACCTATGGTGGTACTTGAAAATACCCCGCACCTCATTTCATCAGGAACTGAATAAATATCAGTTGTAGCTTGATATTGCTCGATATGGAGAACTGGGTCAGTTTTACCATCATATTTAAGGGTGACCACATGAGCTTTAAATTGAGATGGAGTAGAAAAATCCACAATTCCCTGAATAAAAGGAGATCCTTTAACGGAGCTCCGTTGTAAAGGATTCTTTGCTTTTTCCATTTCACCCAACTGATCTTCCAATCTTTGGATCGAGCCTTTCCATGAAGGATTTCCAGCATCAAGTCTATGCGAAGTAGATCGGTTTTTCCAACCATGTGTTTGCACTGAACTCTCCTCCTATGAGGTTTACTCGGGTCGTACAGATCGTAAGACGCTCGATCTAGATCTGACTGAAACCTCATGCTGGTCAGCTGGATGTCGAGTATTCCTATATAACACTCTAAGAGGATTTTTATTTACTCAAGGTCCCAAACGGTCAAAGGTCGAAGCTATGCTTAGACTTTCCAAGACACTTGTCCTTTCAGGAGAAAAAGAATGGATATCATAGGGTTCCGTGGACCCGAGTGATGAACTTTCTCCTGGACGATAAGACGTATCTTGTGAAGATCTAGAATAACTATTTCTTGTAATGACACAAATTTCCAATTGAGTCCTTTGTACTTTTGTCTCAATTCTAGACAAAACCATTTGAGTCATAGGATAGAATACTTGACCATCCTTCAGGCCTATAACATACTAAAGTTGAAGACGTAGCGGCCAAGTTTATAAAGCTTCATCAAATGTCAGTTTAGTGCGCCTCGTTTCTACGTCATCAATATGGTTCCATTGCTCCTAAGGTATGAATGCATTTTAATATATATATATAGGAGCTTGGAACAATAGTTAATTCGGTGTAATTTATAATTTTTATAAATTAATTTTAACAACTTTGTTTTACTCAGAAAAATATTTTTTTAGAACTTTCCATAAAAGTTTTGGGCTTAAAATTAATTTTTTTTGACACGTCGTTCGATCCACACTGGAATCTCGTTCGAACGAGATTGCCAGGTCGTTCGAACGAGATTTCTGATGATTTTTCATTTTTTCATTCTGGAACCTCGTTAGTAAATCCATTGGAACGAAAAGTCGTTCGAACGAGTTTTGGCAGGAAAGTTTATTTGGCAGTTGTTGATAGTTTTCCCACTCCTTTACCCCACTACCTTTTGCCATATTTTATTAGTGCGGGAACCAACATTGTTGGATTAACTTTTTCATATCCTACAACCTCCTAGTGAGTGTTTTTGAGAGTTCAACTTTCCAAGAAAAAGTTCATTGTTTCGAGTGTTAATTTTTCAAGAAAATCTTTAAAACACTTATGTTTTACACCCAAAGTTTGTTTATCCAAGTTCATCTATATATATACTTTGCTTGGAGTTTGGCACCGGTTTTATCACTACGGTTTGAAGAGAAGTTTGGGTTTTCTTCTACATCCCATAAAGAAGAAGATTGTTTGCATTGTCATACCCACTTGGAAAAAAGGTCCTTGTTCGGGTAGCGGTGATCGCAAAAGTCCGATCGATGGATTCCAAGACTGCAGTGGAGCTCCGTGGTTATTCGCTAGGAAGAGGTGTGTACAAGAAGAAGCATCGGGGCTTGGATGGAGTCAAGTCGAGTGCTGTAAGTCTTTTGTGTCTTGCACTTGTAAAACCATACTTAGTGAATTTGTGGCTAGGGTCGTCCGAGGTTTTTTTTCGTTGTAGGTTTTTCCTCGCACATCACGGAGTAGTGATTCATTGTTTATTTTATCTTTTGCAAAACTCACCTAGAACGCATGCTTAGGTAAAAAGATAAAATTTGGTTTAAATCACTACTTGTTTAATTTGGTGCTAAATTAAATTTGGGTAATGTTTAGTTAATTTAATTCAAGTCGTCGTTTAATTTGATAAATTTGGTTTGGCCTAATTTGTTAATATTGAAAATATGACTTAGGAAAATTTCTAGGACTTGGATTGAATCAATTTGGTTTAAGTGAAATTAACATTAGTGTATGTTTAATTTAAATTTCACTTGGTTTAATTTTAATTTGAAAAGAAATTAAAATTTGGTGTTTTGTTTAATTGAACAATCTTCGCCTCCGCATCGTAAAAGGAAATTACTTTTTGTAGTGATAAGCGTTTAAAATTGGGGTCCTCATGTTCCAACAAGTGGTATCAGAGCCAAAACGATAAATTACTTCGTTAAAGATCCTTAAATATTTTTGGCTAAAATGAAATTTTCTCCATTTTCAAAATTTCCTATTTTCAATGGTTCTAACTATGCGTATTGGAAAACGCGAATGAAATCGGCACTTAAATCTATCAACGAGAGGGTTTGGTTGTCTGTAGTTAACGGGTGATCTCCACCAACACATTTAGTAGATGATGAACATGTTCCCAAATCGGTCGATAGATGGAGTGAATGAATTTAAACTTTCTAATTTTAATTCCCGAGGTTTAAATGCATTGTTTAGCGCGGTCACACTGAATGAATTCCGACGCATTATGACCTGTGAAACCCCTAAAGAAGCTTGGGATATTTTACAACTCACTCATGAAGGTACTAGTGTCGTTAAAGCTTCTAAACTCCAAAACCTCACCACTCAATTTGAAACCATCAAAATGAATGAAAAAGAAACTTTTGATGAATTTTATGCTAGAATTTCCAATATTGTTAATTCATCTTTTAATTTGGGAGAGAAATACCCGACAACCGAGTTGTAAAGAAAATTTTAAGGTCCCTACCTGATAGATTTATTCAAAAAGTGACCGTTTTAAATTATTTACCAACTTTAGCCTCTTCGAAATTAGAAGAGCTCTTAGATGATTTACAAACCTATGAACTGAACATGTTTCCCTCTAAAACTGAAAAGAAAATAGAAAAGGGCATTGCTTTAAAAGACCATAATGAGGAAAAACTAGTAAGGTGTGAAAGTGATAGTGACTCGGAAGATATGGCCTTGTTTGCTAGGAAATTTCAAAATTTTATTAAATTTAACAAAGATAAATTTAAAAATGATTTTAAGAAATTTAAAAATTCTAAGTATGACAAAGCCGAAAAGACCCCTAAATCTTTTAATGAAAATTTACATAGGGACGAGTCAAATAGGTGTTACGGTTGTGAGGGGTATGGCCATAGGGAGAAAGAGTGCCCCACTAAACTAAGGAGATAGGGTAAGCAACCAATTTCCTATAATGCAACCCTTAGTGATAGTGATAAGGAAGAGGGATCCGATTCCCCCACTGAGCCCAACTTTGTGGCGTTTATGGATAGTCATGTGAGTGATAGTGAGCAATCTTCTATTTATAAAATTTTAACACATGACACTTTCGAGGTCAAAGTTTATGATTCCCTTGTTTTGATGGTTGTGAAAGTGAAAGAGAGAGAGAGAGAGACAGAGTGAAAATGATGAGGTTGATGTGAGTGAACTTCAAAATTCTTTTCAAGAATTATATGAAGAATCTATTAAATTGAAAAGAGCTAATTTGAAGTTAGAAGCGTGTTTAAGAGAGCGTATCAAGGTCGTTGATGAGAGTGCGTTAATGGAAGACCTTAGGACACGAAAGAGAACTCTTCTAGAGAAGCTAGAATGTATAGAAGGCGAGAGAGATAGCCTTAGAGGTTTAATAGAATCCTTGAAAAAGGAGCTTCTCAATTTGAAGAGAGAAATGGTTTATTAGAGTCTAGAATTTTAGAATAAGAAAATAAATTAAAAGACTCTAGTAAAGTTAAATTTGATTTGAAGTGTCATTCGGAGAAATTAGATAAAATTTTAGGAACGGTCCAAATTAAAAATGATACTTGTGGTTTAGGCTTTGATACTTGTCATTAATCTACTCATAAAGCCAAAACCCATGTTTTAGGAGAATCACCTAAGAAAGCCTTTAGAGATCAATCCTTAGGTACCAATTTTCGACATTCTTTTACTTATGCACATTGTGGTCGAAAAGGTCATCTTAAGAAATTTTATTTTGATCTTAAGAGATTTTCTAGAAAATCCCAATGTAAGGCAACCAAGGTAGCCAAGATTCCTACCCCCCGAGATAGTCATTTGTCATTGGTTTGGGTTAGGAGATCCGACTTGGTGGCTTTACAAGATAGGGTATTTGATTCTTATTTACTTTCACATGCTTCCTCCCTTGCAAAATCTAAAGGTTGAATGTGTTAGTTTTATTTGCATACTTTAGCTTTTGTGCCTCACGCTAATTGTATGATTGTTTTAATCATCTTATAGTCTATGCTCCATGCTTAATCACATGCTAGAATAATGATTTTTGTTTATCTTTTGTATTATATTTCCTTCATTGTGGTTTGCATTATAATCATATCTTAGTTTGGGGGAGATTTAACTTTGAGGGAGTCGCGACCTTCTTAGGTAGATCAAAGTTGATAAAGGGGAGAATTAATTTAGGGGGAGTATTTATTTTATGCATTTAATATTCTTGATATTCCCTATGTGTTTGTTAGTTTGCTTAAGTGTGCAGGAATTCTTCTAAGTGGCAATTTTCATCGTCGGAAAAGATAATGATCCTTGGGTTGTTTCAGTCAAGCATTGTATTTTTATTTTGGGTGGGATATTTTTATTAGTCTAGTAGAGCTTGACGGCCCTTTAGGATTTTTGTTGGTTTTTTTCCCGGATTAGCCAAAGGGGGAGATTTGTAAGGACACAAATTTCCAATTGAGTCCTTTGTAGTTTTGGCTCAATTTCGGACAAAAATGTTTGAGTCATAGGATAGAATACTTGACCATCCTTCAAGACTATGACATACAAAAGTTAAAGAAGTAGCGGCCAAGTTTATAAAGCTTCATCAAATGCCGGTTTAGTGTGCCTCGTTTCTACATCATCAACATGGTTTCATTGCTCTTAAGGTATGAATGCATTTTAATATATATATAGGAGCTTGGAACAACAGTTAATTGGGTGTAATTTATAATTTTTATAAATTAATTTTAACGACTTTAATTTACTCAAAAAAATATTTTTTAGAACTTTGCATACAAGTTTTGGGCTTAAAATTAATATTTTTTTTACACGTCGTTCGATCCACACTGGAATCTCGGTCGTTCGAACGAAATTTCTGACGATTTTTATTTTTTCATTCTGGAACCTCGTTAGTAAATCCGTTGGAATGAAAAGTTGTTCGAACGAGTTTTGGCAGGAAAGTTTATTTGGTAGTTTTTGATAGTTTTCCCACTTTTCCCACTACTTTACCCCATTACCTTTTGCCAGATTTTATTAGTGCGAGAACCAACATTTTTGGATTAACTTTTTCATATCCTACAACCTCCTAGAGAGTGTTTTTAAGAGTTCAACTGTCCAAGAAAAATTTCATTGTTTAGAGTGTTAATTTTTCAAGAAAATCTTTAAAACACTTATGTTTTACACCCAAAGTTTGTTTATCCAAGTTCCTCTATATATATACTTCGCTTAGAGTTTGGCACCAGTTTTATCTCCACCATTTGAAGAGAATATTGGGTTTGCTTCTACTTCCCAGAAAGAAGAAGATTGTTTGCTTTGTGATACCCACTTGGAGAAAGGCTCCTTGTTCGGGTGGCGGTGACCGAAAAAGTCCGATCGATGGATTCCAAGACCGCGGTGGAGCTCCGTGGTTATTCACTAGGCGGAGATGTGTACAAGAAGAAGCGTCAGGGCTTGGACGGAGTCAAGTTAAGTGTTGTAAGCCTTTTGTGTCTTGTACTTGTAAAACCATACTTAGTGAATTTGTGGCTAGGGTCGTCCGAGGTTTTTTCCCGTTGTGGGGTTTCCCTCGTACATCGCGGCATAGTGATTCATTATTTATTTTATCTTTTGCAAAACTCACCTAGAACGTTTGCTTAGGTAAAAAGATAAAATTTGGTTTAAATCACTACTTGTTTAATTTGGTGCTAAATTAAATTTGGGTAATGTTTACTTAATTTAATTCAAGTCGTCGTTTAATTTGATAAATTTCGTTTGGCCTAATTTGGTAATATTGAAAATATGACTTAGGAAAATTTCTAGGACTTGGATTGAATCAATTTGGTTTAAGTGAAATTAACATTAGTGTGTGTTTAATTTAAATTTCACTTGGTTTAATTTTAATTTGAAAAGAAATTAAAATTTGGTGTTTTGTTTAATTGAAACATCTCCGCTTTCGCATCTTAAAAGGAAATTACTTTTTGTAGGGATAAGTGTTTAAAATTGGGGGCCTTGTGTTCCAACATGTTTCATAGATCTTGGAGGTGGAGGCAGCATTTCTCTTATGGACGACGGAGCCATTTGTTGCTGGGAAAGGGATGGAGAATTATCTTGCAGTGACTTAGCCAATTGCCTAACCGTTTTTTGGATGGCTTCTTATCCTCTAGCAATACTAGCAAGGATTCCAGTTAGGTATGTTGTCATAGGCTGAGCAGATGGAATAGGTGGGCTGCCTTTATTTCTGAAACTAGACTCAGGGTCATCCATTTTTCCTTGAACAAGGGTATACGAGAGTGAGAACGGTAATTAGAAACACGTTCCCACAGACAGCGCCAATCTTTTGAAGTAAAAAATTGAATTCGATCCAATTTTATAATCACGGATAAAAAATATAATTACAAATGTAAATGAGAGAGAGAGAGAGAGAGAGAGAATTTTTAAATTGTTTCAGCTATGTAAGAAAGCCTACGTCCACTTTTATTGTGTTGATTTTAGAGGTTACAGAAAGTTAGGTACTCTTGTAAATAAGAATATCCCAGAATCCATTCTACCTTGCTCTTGATGAAAGGGATACAACGTATTTATAGTGACAAGGAGGTCAAGGGTCAGAATGTCAAGCGATGGCATGCTTTTATACATTTAAACATTTACATCCTTACATAATGAATTTGACGATTGGTTGTATAAACCACGCATATTATGACCCTTGGTATGGTGACGCTTCATTGATCTTGATGGTTGGCATTCCTATTATTGGTCGACATTCTTTATGTTGGTCGGCATTCCTATCGGGTTACTATCTGCTGACTAGGATTTTAACCACGTAGGAGGACAAATGTTCACGCCTTATTAGTCCATGTAGATGGATAATTTTTGGCATCAACAGTAAGTACCAAATAGTATGAGCCTGAAAGTAAGGTCTCATTATTCTAGAGGCCTCAAAAAGTGCCAGTTCCATCTTCTCTAAGTGTGGATATTGGATTTTTGCTCCCCTAAATCCATTGTTAGTGTAATATACTAGCTTTTGAATTCCTCCCTCCAGACGGATTTAGGATGAGATAACAGCGAATTCAGAGACAACTAAGTACATATACAACTTTTCTCCCAATGCTGGTCGGGAGAGGAGTGACGGAGATTCCAAGTACTTCTTCAAATCCAAAAACCCTTTCTCACGTTCGTCATTCCATTCAAAGGTCTTTCTAAGCACATTAAAGAATGAGAGACATTTATATATTGCTCGGGAAATAATACGATTTATAGTTTCCACTCTTCCAGACAGTTTTGCACATCCTTCTTGATAGTCAGGGACTGCATCTCCAGTAAAGCCTTTATTATATCAGTATTGTCTTTAATTACCCTTAGGTTCACAATATATCCCAAGAACATTTTAGTTTCCTTTTTATTTCTTTTCCTTTTATTTCTTTTCCCACCTACTATATAAACAAACCCTTGTTTATTTTGTAGAAATATGTTCATTTTAGTTAGTTTCTAGGGTTAGAAGAACATTGGGGATTTTTGTGGAGCCTCCCCTCTCCTCCATTTCTCTTTGTGTTTATACCCATTAATATAAGTTTTATTTACTATTCATTATCTTCTCCACTTTATTTAATCTTTGAATTGTGTACTTGCTTTATAACATAGATTTATTGCTTTGATTTATTTTCTTGATGTTAACGTTTATAAAATGATAGACCATTTTTAGCACATATAAAATGGAGATGAAATGAAGATAAAATGAAGATAAACAATCCAATCAAGCACATGAGAGACAAATATTTTTAAATTGGTTCGGCTGTAAAGAAAGCCTACGTCCACTATTATATTATTCCAGGAGTTTGCAATAGCACAGTTTGGTGTGGTGTGAATGATTGAATTGTCCCTTTGAGCTATGGGAGAGTATGTATATATAAGGGTTGTTAGGAACCCAAGAGATGGAATGCCTTTATATATTCAGGCAATTACATCTGTATACAATAAATGAGACCCATGATATTCACGTGTACAAAATGGCTTTACATTAATGTCCTTTGATATTCTTAATGGTTCATATTCTTTAAGTTAGTTGGTCGACCGGTTAGCCGACCAACTGTCTTTTGAGTTCACGAAGTGAGTAATTAATGTGAATATTTCCACATAGGAGAACATTGTCGATTTCACATTGGTCCACGTAGATGGATAATTTTTGGCATCAACAGAAGCCCCCAATGCTTCATTCTTGATGATTTAATGAAGTATGGAGCATTTATTCTAAAAACTTTGCTCGGGGCCCATACATAATGAGATTATTGGCCCTCTAAAGCACGTGTGAAGTTACTCTTGATAATTCCCATGCGTTTGACCCTTCTTCTTATTGGCAGTTTACCTTCTGGAGTTAATAGGTCGGTGTGTCGACCAATTAGGTTTGGAGCCGACCAAGTGCTGAGGTGTCTACTTGGAAGGATAAATGTCCTGATGTTATTAGTTCATCTGGAATTATTTGATGTCATCAATTCTTCTTTCCATAATGCGTCACTGGGAATTTTTTTACAACATATGACAGATGTTCTTGCATCATTACTCCCTGTGGTATGAGAAATTTAATCTGCAATAAAAACCTCCAATGTTTGAAGATTTGTATAAAGGATGGACTATGAGCTCTGAATACTTTCTTGGCCTTTAAGTATGCCGATTGTCGGTAGCGAATTTACTAGACTTTGTAAAATACTTCACTAGGTGGCATTTTCGTGGATAGTTAGAAAAATTGCAAATCGCCAAAAGGTACTGGGTTTTTTCTTCCCTAGATGTCGCTCTTGTTGGGTTGGATAAGGCCGAGGAAAAATGCTCAATGAAATGAATCCTAAGAGCTTTGTTATTTCCTTGTAATAACTATTTCTTCTGTTATACTATCTTGCTAATGCCATTAGTGTTGTAATAGTTAGTTAATCTATATTTAAGCTTATGATTATTTTTTAATCAGCTTGACGACTAGGTAATCTGTGAAGACTAGTTACTCAGATCAGTAATGATTGTAATTCTTTAGATTCTATTAATGATATTCTTAGATAAAACTGTAAATAGTTTTGTTGATCCACGCTGAAGCATTAGTTACCAGTGGTGACCAAGTGTATTAGGAATGTATGTATGTATGCATGTGTTTAGGAATGTATACGTGTATTCTAATATCTAACATAGTCGGGTAAAACTTCTTGTGTTTATACATGAATTTTTACAGCCTTTTTCTTCTTGACTTGTCAAAGACGAAGTCATATATAAAGTAGTTATCATCGAAGAACAAGTGTGTTAGGAATGTATATATGTATTCCAATGTTTAGGAATGTATATATGTATTCTTGTATTTAACTTAATCGAGTAAAACTTCTTGTTCGTGATCTGTTCGGAGACGAGGTCTTACATGAAGTTTGATTTTGGTTGTGTAGTTGAGATGCTTTGATGAGATGTCTTATTTGCTTTCTTACTCGACTGTTGTTGTAGTGAATTCATTCAAGTCAACATATCTATAGAGCCCCCAATCAGGCTTAAGAGACTTAATTGTAATGCCCCGAACTAGACTTAAGGGTTAATAAAGGATCAACTTAATCCGAACCACATGTTAATCGTGAAGTGTAATGAAACACCCTAAATAATGTTTCTAATCTAATTTTATTATTTAACGTTACTCTTGTTGGCATGCGATTTCCATTTTATCAAGTACGTGACATGACCCAACGAAAGTTCCCCCAAGGCCAAGTAAACAGAGCTACTAATCGTAAAAGAAAGTAATTAGTTACCTGTGTAGTGCTCTCAAAGTACGGAACATCATGCAAATTGTCATAACAAAAGGAAGGATGTTGGACGAATGCTCGGTGGGATTATATACAAATGAAGTATAGAAACGAACACCAGAAAAGAATACCCACATGCTACACTACATGCATATAAAAATACATATACATCTACATATATACTATTGGAAAACACATGTCTCAATGTATTAAACCATTTTATTTCGAAAACGTTATTTGATGGCTTTTATCCTCCTCATATTTACAAAATAATCATTTTGGAATTTAATCTTAGAACTAGAAAATTCTTTTCGTTAACTCACCTAATTAAACAATTTATAATTGTTGGGGAAAAAAACCTTTCATCCCCTTTCAAACGTTTATTTCTCAACGTTATTAACTCATGCTGAGTTATAATCATTACTTAAGACTTTATTTCAAACCACGCACACACCGTATTTAGAAAAATACTCATCTTCCTTTGAAAGCTTCATGTAACACACGCTTGTGTTCATTATATTTCAAACCTCATTACGTAGCTTAACATCATTAAGTCACCTTATTTAACCATCCCATGTTACCACATGAACATTACATATTTATCGTGTTACGCTTGTATTAATAAATCAATGAATTAATACCATTCATTTATGCCTCTATCATGAATATGCAATTCATTACTTAGCATTTTCTTTAGGGATTCTGCCAACAAACACACACACTCATCACAACACACGCGCACCCACGATTTCACAGAATTTCACCGTTCGGCACTGAGTGCCAAGTAAAGTGCAGTTGGTTTGGGGTCTTTCACCACTAGGTACAGCATAGACATGCTTAATTATTTAACCCGGCATCATTCAATATCATTATCAGTGTGTTCAATATTTTCATAATGTTTTACATTAATTTGCCTTTTTCGGGCCGAAGCTAAAATCTTGGACTTAACCATCCATTTTTCCATTAGACTTGGAAAATTTTTACTTTCTCCATAAGTCGTTTCTTCACACATACGTTGATTTTATACCAAAAATATTCACATTTTAGGACTTAATTCAATTTCACCCTTACTAGTATAAAAACATTCATTAACATTTTATTTCGTAAAATGTTCCACTTTAGATAAATTACCATTTTACCCTTTATTTACCAAACCTTCCACTTTAATTCTTAAAAAGTGTCATTTCTAAAAAACAATCATTAAGTTTCCAACTTAACTTTTCAACGCTTTAGCCATTTTAACACTTATTTAACATCACGCTTTTGCCCAACTTTCATACTTGTCAATTCAACAATTTTATTACATGAAATAGTATCCTTTACACTAGACTAAAACTTTTCGTTTATCTTACTTTATGTTTAAACCCAATAAGACCTCTTCTAAACTCGCTCACATATTTATTCACAAAATACTACGAGTTTACATGCATAGAAAACGTACTATAAATGCTAAAATCCTATAAAATGGATTAAATATGTATTTTGATGAGTGAATTATTTTGTATTATTTACACCCAAATCTAGACCTTGTTAGTTCCGTTGCACCATCAATAAAATATTTTTAGAGCCATTTTTATTATTTTAGAGAAGAATACAAATTTAAGAATAAATGGGGTTAATAATGCAATTTTGAGAAATTCAAGCTCACATCTTATATTCATTGCTAATCTCTTATTCAAGTTTGTTTTTGAGTATTGATGGTTTTAAAAGGAAAACGGTGAATTCCGGACTCAAATTGAGCATGAAAAAGTCACTTACGCACCTTCAGGGGAAATATTGTAAATTCAGATGAATTAATTCGGACTCAGACCAAACACGAAAATTGAAGGCCTTGAATGAAAAGGGACGCCTAGGTTCAAATGGTGTGTCAATCAAAATTTGAAATGAAGAAGTTATTGCCGTTCTAAGTTCGAAGTCAAAAGAAAGTCAAAAGTCAACCCCGAAGTCAAACCCAATCCCTTAACCAAAACCAACCCCTAAACCGAGCCCAACCCATACCTACACCTTATGTGTGTGTTTATTTTGTATTTATATATTTATATATTTTTATTTTTATTTCAGGCATGAACATATTTTTGTTGATGTTTTATTTATATGCGTATAGTATTTATTTTATTCTATTTTTAGTTTGATTAATTATTTTATATAAATATTATTTAGAGTGTGTCATTTTATATGTCATAGTGTTATTTATTTTATTTGAGTCATTGCATATTTTTTTATGTCATTATTTATTATTGTTTCTAGATTTATTCTTTTAGTTTTATTAATTTATTTTATTTCTTTTTTTTTGTGTGTGTATTATTATTTTATAGGTTATAATTTATTTATTTTTGTTATTTTTGAAATTTTTAGTTGAGTCGTAAATAATTTGGTTAAGTTTTATTAGATGTACAAATGAAACACACACATACTAACTACCTATACTCACATACACCCAAACAACTCACACCTAAACCAACCCCACACCACTATTCATCATCATCCACATTTCCTAAAACACCCGTACATACCCAAAAACACCCACACCACTATTCATCTTCTCCATCCACACCTTCCACCATCCCACTCCCTCTCTCTCCTCTCCATACTCCATAACCAAGACCCAACAACAACCAATCCCACTATTCATCATCTTCCCCACACACCCATATAACCACCACTACCTCCATACCCCCAAAACCTCTAAAATCGGACATACCCAATTCCCATAAAAAGCCAACACCTCCAACCAAACCCATACCCACTACCCACTACCTTACCTCTCACCTTCTATATATTTTATGTTGTTTCATTCCGTATAAAAAAAACACGGGAGGAGAGTAACGAGAGAAAAAAAAAGGGAAACAAAAGAAGAAAAAAAGGAGACAGAGGGAGTAGACACACTTTGAGAGAAAATATGTGTAGTTAGTACTTTTTAGACATATTTGAAAGGAGCTTATTGTGAATTGGAATTCAAGTCTTGGACTAAATCATTTGTGAGTTGATTATTTTTAACGAAAATTATTATTTCATCTTGTAATCTTTGTGTTCCATTATGATGTGTGAGTAATTTTATTTCTAGGATGAGATGAAATTTATCATGATTATTTAGTATATGCTTTAATTCGTTTAATTCGTAAAATTCCCAACTTGTTCCAAAAACGTTTTAAACATTCGGTATTCATTTAAAATAGTCACGAGAGTAATATTTTAAACCTTCAAAATTAATTTTCGCATTCACATCCTTGGATTTTATGTACTTACGTTTGATGGATTATGCTATGTTAAATTGTTTGAAAGTCTATGCTTATATTTTACATTTAATGCTTAGGAGTGATATTTTGAAGGGAATAAGAATTTTTGGTATCTAAATAGAGATGTAAAAATATCAAGGTTCTAAAAGGCGCGAGGCATGGTCGAGGCGTAGAGTTCAAGCCTCAAGCCTTAGGAGTCTAGGCGTAAAAAGGCGTTTTTTCTTTTTTATTATTTTAATTATTCCAAGGCTAGTAATATAATAAAATAGTACATACCTTGAATTTTGAAAATATATCCATATGTTTGGTAGCCATATTTCTCATATTCATGCTCCATAACCAATATTTGTCAACTAATCCTTTGTTTTTTTAAACAAGTGTGCATTTAGCCGTTTAACAAGAATAAGGCGTAGGCGATGCGTTTCTATCAAGCCTCAAGCCTAGGCGGGCCTTTTAGAACAGAGAAAAATATATATTTAAACTTTCACATTTTCATCATCCGAAATTTACGCGACGAGAGTCGGTATAATTTTAAGTTATAAAAGGGAATTTCGAGTTAAACTAATTAATCATAAGCTAGTAAAATTGGTAAATGGATCCGAAATCCTAGTAATAACTCCATACTTGTTACGTAATCTGTGTCACTCATTTAATTATTTATTTTATTTTATTTGACCACTGAATCATACATTCATACAATCATTTGTCTAGTTGGACAATCGAAACTTTATAAAAATTGATAACATCTATGTGGGTTCGATCCGTACTTACGCTCGCTACATTTCAATAGCCCATGTACTTGCGGTAGTTTTATAACAAATAAAACTTGACAACAAGTATTTGGCGTCGTTGCCGGGAATTTCGGTTGATTTTAAGAATATTTCTTTTCGGATTAGTTATTTAAAAAAAAGACAAAAAATTCAAATATTCTAGCAGTTATTTTTTTCACAATTAAAAAAATAAATTTAAATTTATGAATAACTAGTTGTTTTTAACACTAGTTTGTCATAAAAGTACTTAAAAAACACAAAACAATTCGAAAAATCACACAAAAAAAATCAAATATTCCAGCAGCTTTATATATATATATATATATATATATTAAAATTAGAAACAAATATCGGATTTAAAGTCTTTTATGAATAAATAGTTTTTTTTACACTAGTTTTGTCATAGGCTACCTAAAATTTTGAAAAATTCGATATTATTTATTTTTTTGGGAAATCATCAGAATTCAACGCTGTTGTAATTTCTAAAAAAAATCGAATTTAAAGTATTTTATGAACAACTAGTTGTTTTTAACACTAGTTTTATCATAAAAGTACTCTAAAAATATTATTTATTTCCAATAGTATTTTTTTCCATTCTTATAGTGTGCTTTTATTAATTTTTCTTTCTCTTTTAAAACAAAAAAAATACATTGTAAGTGCATATGTAATTATTTTTGTATTTAATAATTTTCGTTGCACTTTATGCTCGGTATTGTTTTTGTGTTCTTTTCGAGATAAAAAAAAGAAAAAGAAGAGACTGAAAAAAGAGTAAGAAAAGAGAAAGAAAAAAAACGGAAAAGAAAGCAACCGTGGGAAAATCACTAAAGTTACTTGTGCAATCTTGCAACGCACACAAGGCACTCTCAAAGACGACTGAAATGGAGGCTACGTTTCCCTCCGATCGACGTTAAATAAAACTCCGGCCCGGCGTAAACAAGTGACGGTAAAAAGCCCACGCCGGAGGTAAGTCTTGTGTGCTCTTACGTGAAACTATTTTTGCAAATTTCAATAAGCACGTTGCATAATTTTACTTCAGGGTAAAACCCAATTTTAAGATAAGGTGGAGATTTAACCACCCTTCCTTAGCCCACAAATCATTAAGCTACCCGAGCATCTGCATAACCCAAGACATAATTTTAATTTAAAATTTATTAGACATTAGCCATAGGGTGTCACATAGCTCATCGGCATATTCTTTTCAAGGCTAGGATTAAATGTTAATCCAAACACGGAATTTTCAAATTGATGCCATTTTGACCTTGACTATGATTGGTGGTTTTTAATGAGTCTTCCTACCGACCACCTACCTGGAGGAAAATTTTGGTAATTGAGGGGATAGTCCGGAGTTGGTTGTCTTTTAAATTCTCCCTCATCAAGAATTAGGATCTCTTTAATTAGGGAGATTATTTCGGAGATCCATTATCGTCGATTAATCTCGGGAAACTAGATCTTAAAAAATTGAACTTCCCCTCTCCTAATTCAGATAGACTCAAAATTTCTTTGGGTTAGCTTAGGAAATTTGTGGTCCTGTGTCGGATTATTTGCTTTCCATATTAAAAAAAATAAACTAAATAAAAAAAATCGAGTGAGCGCAGTGTATGCAAGTTTGGTGTCGAGATTCTACAGGTCGTTTAGCTAGTGTGGAGTCTAGTATTCGTGATAGCACCTCAATTTTCATCGAGATGGGAGATGAGCTAGAAACTCGTGCCCTAAAGGATTACCTGTATCCCAATAGGGAAAGTCAATCATCATGCATTTCCCAATAGGGCAAGTCAACTATCATGCATACTTTTTCCCCCGCATAATGCAAACAATTTCGAGTTCAAGTCGGGAATAATTCATTTACTTCCCATCTTTCGAGGTACAGAAAAAGAGGACCCATACCTACATATGCGTGAGTTTGAAGAAATTTGTGGAACAGTTAGGTTACAACAACTCATCGATGAGATTGTTAAACTAAAATTGTTTCTATTTTTTTAAGGGTAAAGCTAAGGGTTGACTACTCTCACTTAAACCAAATTCCATCACTACATAGAATTAGTTGAGTGTTGAATTTTTGCAAAAGTTTTTCCCTAACCAAAAGACGACGGCAATACGCCATGCCATCTATACTTTCAATCAAAAAGAGGGAGAGAATTTATGGATGTACTTGGAAAAATTCAAGGACTTGCTCCTGCAATGTCCTCACCACGGAATCGAATTAGGTCGTCAAATCTAGATTTTTTATAAGGGTTTCGATTACACTACTCGATCTATGCTTGAACTTATGTGTGGTGGAGATTTTACAGAAAAGAGTGAGGCCGACGCATGGTCTTTTTTAGAATCTGTTGCTCAAAAGTCCCAGTGATGGGAAGCCTATCGGGATTCGTGGACCACCATAATTAATGAGGGTAATGCTAACCCATAAGAACAAGGTTTTGGACTAGTTGCAAAAGTGGCCACCTTGGCCTGGCATTTAGAAGCCTTAGAAATGAGTAAAGAGGATAATCGATCCACACATGCCACCGTGCAACATGTAGGGTCACCTATGTGTTGTCTTTGCGATAGTTTCGACCACCTCGTCGAAAGTTTCCCCACCCTTTCGGCCTATAAAGCTCTCACTGAGCAAGAAAATGACCTCTATCAAAATAAGCCCAAGTACGATCTATTTTCCAACTCTTACAATCCAAGTTGGAAGGATCATCCCAACTTTTCATGGTCTAAAGGTCGATACCAGGGTAGTGGAGGTCAATATTCAAGTAACCCACCCTCGGGTTTCCAAAAGTGCACCCCCTCACCGTCATTCCCTTCACCCCAAAAGATTCAATCTTTAGAAGAAACGATGAATTTACTTGCCCAAAGTACCCTGCAATTCCAACAGACCACGCAAAGTGTTCTCCAATCTACAGAACAAAACTTGCATGCCAACACTCAACCGATTGCCAAATTAGAGGTACAAGTGAGTCAACTAGCCAATGCTTTGAGTGAGAGAAATAAAGGAACGTTCCCAAGCCAACCCGAGCCTAATCCTAAGGGTAACATGCCTAGGGATCAGTATGTTGTCCAAGACAACACTAGCACGTCCACTAACCAAGAGCATGCTAAGGCTATAATCACGCTTAGGTCAGGTAAAGAAGTTGAGAATAATGTCTCACAACACACCATGAGTGATTCCGAGAAAGGTAAGGAAAAGAAGGGCCCACCTGTGGATCTGACTACTTCCTCGCCCTCATCTTTCGAACCATCTATTGAGACCTATGTCCCGAAAGCTCCATTTCCACAACGGTTAGTTCCACAAAAGAAAAAGGCGCAAGTGGACAAAATGTTGGAAGTATTTAATCACGTACAAATTAATATCCCATTGCTTGATGCCATACAACAAGTTCCATCCTATGCTAAATTTTTGAAGAACTTTGTACCTTCAAGAGAAGAACAAACGTTCCAAAGAAATCTTTTCTCACTGAGCAAGCAAGATCGATCATCTCATATAGGACCCGCGTCAAGTATAAAGATCCCGGGACTTTGACGATCTCCATCAAGATTGGGGAACACACCATTGAGAAATCCCTTTTGGATCTAGGAGCCAGTCTGAATTTTTTACCGTATACTGTGTATGAGAAATTAGGCTTCGGAGATTTAAGGCTGACTAAGATTACTTTATCCTTAGTCGATCGATCCGTTAAAATTCCAAGAGGTGTTGTTGAGAATGTCCTGATTAAGGTGGGAGAGCTTTTCTTTCCAGTTGATTTTGTGGTCTTGGATAACCAGCATGTGCATAATCCTAATGCATAAATTCTTGTCATTTTGGGTCGTCCATTCCTCGCCACTTCTGATGCAGTTATTAGGCGTCGTAGTGGACAATTGAATTTATCATTTGGAAACATGACCATGGATATGAATGTATTTAATTTAGTCAAACAACCACTTGATGATGATGAACCTCTAGAAGTTGACATGATTGATAGTATCATCTAGGAAATATTCAAACAGACTTATAATGATGACCCTTTAGCTGCATGCCTTGCCCATTTTGGGTCTGAATTTGACATCGAAAGCTCCATTATTGAAGTCAACACTCTCCTGGACTCCACCCCTGTCTTGGAAATAGGATCTTGGATATCTAAGCTTGAACCCTTTTCTCTCTCTACGTTGCCACTTCCCCCCTCCATTGAAAAATCCCCCAAGCTTGAATTGAAGCCGTTACTAGAATCACTCGAGTATAGGTTCTTAGGACCTTCTGATACCTTGCATGTTATCATCGCATCTGACCTAGATAAAGAACATGAAGGTAAGTTATTACGTGTTCTCAGCGAACATAAAGAATACCTCAGTTGGACTATAGCCGACATTAAAGGGATAAGTCCGTCAGTGTGCATGCACAGAATACACTTAGAGAAAATGCTAAAAATTCTCATGAAGCACAACGTTGACTTAAACCTATACAGGAAGAAATCATCCGAGCCAAGGTTCTCAAGTTGTTAGATGTGGGTATTATTTATCCCATCTCTGATATCTAATGGGTTATCTCCATTCAGGTTGTTTCAAAGAAATCCGGTGTTAGAGTTGTGAGAAATGATAATGATGAGTTAGTCATAACTTGGATTCAAACCGGTTGGCATGTCTGTATAGACTATAGGAAGTTGAATGCTGTCTCACGGAAGGATCACTTTCCCCTTCCTTTCATAGACCAAATTCTTGAGAGATTAGTCGGTCACCCCTATTACTGTTTTCTCTACGATTATTCCGATTATAATAAAATTCTAATCACTCCCGAGGATCAAGAGAAAACCACATTCACTTGTTCATTTTGTACTTTCGCTTATCGATGCATGCCCTTCGGGCTATGTAACGCACCCGCTTTCTTTCAGCGGTGCATGATGAGTATCTTTTCGGATATGGTAGAAAGGTTTCTTGAGGTTTTTATGGATGAGTTCTCTATGTTTGGGTCTAATTTTGATGAGTTCCTTCAACACCTTACCCTCGTTCTAAAGAGGTGTAAGGAAAAGAACCTTGTACTCAATTGGTAGAAGTGTCACTTTATGGTTAAACAAGGCATAGTAGTAGGTAATATCATCTCTGAAAAGGGTATCGAGGTTGATTAGGCTAAAATTAATCTCATTTTTAATCTCGCACCCCCGAAAATTGTGCGTGAAATTCGATCATTCTTAAGACACGCCAATTTTTATCGAAGATTCATTAAGGATTTTAGCAAAATGTCTCGGCCTTTATGCAATCTTCTAGCCAAAGACACCCCCTTTGAGTTCACCGATGATTGCCTTCAAGCCTTTGAGCGGCTAAAGAAGGAATTGACCTCAGCACCTATTATGTGACCCCCCGACTGGGGTCAACCTTTCAAAATCATGTGTGACGCTTCTGACTATTCACTAGGTGCGATTCTAGGTCAGCAAGATGAGGAGATTCCTCATGTTATATACTGCGCTAGCAGAACTCTTAACGACACTCAATTGAATTATTCCACCACTGAGAAAGAGTTCTTGGTTATCGTATTCGCGCTAAAAAAGTTTAGGCCTTGCATGATAGGATCAAAAGTCATCATTTTCACCGATCACGTGGCCTTATGACACCTTTTATCTAAAAAGGACGCTAAGGCGCGACTCATTCGGTGGATCCTATTACTCAAGAGTTTAACCACAAGATCTGGGATAAGAAAGGATGTGATAATGTAGTGGCGGATCATTTGTCTAGGTTAACTGTTGAATCATTTGATGATTTGTTGCCATTAAATGAGTCTTTCCCTGATGAGCAACTGTTGTTTGTCAACCAACTTTCGTGGTTTGTCGATATTTTGAATTACCTTGCGACGGGTGAGATGCCCACACATTGGCCTAAGCACGATTGTTCCAAATTTCTTACGGAAGCCAAGCATTTATTTTGGCATGATCCATACCTCTTCAAATACTATCCCGATCAAATCATTTGGAAGTATGTCCCTGATCACGAGATTCGGAGTGTAATCTCTTTTTTCCATGACCAAGCTTGTGGAGGTCATTTCAGTACTAAGAAAACCGCTACAAAAATTTTGCAATGTGGATTCTATTGGCCCACCATATTTCGTGACTCAAATGACTTTAGTAGAAGTTGTGACCGATGCCAAAGGTTAAGAAAGATCACTCGTAGGAATATGATGCCCTTAAGTCCTATATTTATTATTGAGGTTTTTGATTTCTGGGACATTGATTTCATGGGTCCATTCCCGAAATCCTACGATAATCTTTACATCCTTTTGACAGTTGATTATGTGTCTAAATGGGTCGAAGCTATACCGATCCGGACGAATGATCGTCATGTGGTGGTCAAATTTATTCAAGAAAATATTTTTTCCCACTTCGGTACACCTCGAGTCATTATTAGCGATCAAGGAAGCCATTTCTGCAATCGGTCATTTGAGAGTCTTATAAAAAAGTATTCAGTTATGCATAAAGTAGGATGCTCTTATCATCCTCAAACCAGTGGACAAAGTCAAAGTGTCCAATAGGCATATCAAGATAATCATCGAGAAAATAGTGAATCCAAATCGAAAAACCTACTGGACAAGTCTTACGATTATTAGATTCACTGTGGGCTTATCGCACTGACTACAAAACCCCACTTGGTATGTCCCCGTATAAGCTCGTCTACGGAAAATCCTTTCATCTTTTGGTAGAGTTATAGCATAAAGCCTACTGGGCAATTGAGACCTTCAATTTTAATTTACTCGCTATGAAAGAGGTCCGAAATCTCTAACTCAATGAGTTAGAGGAGATTCGGAATGATGCGTACGAAAATGCAAAATTATACAGGGAGAAAACAAAAATGTTCCATGACAAGTCCATCATACGGAAGTCATTCGATCCTGGTCAAAAATTTCTCTTGTACAACTCCAGACTGTATCTCGTTCCTGGTAAATTAAGGTCTAGATGGTCTGGTCCCTTTGTTGTTAAGACAATCTACCCACATGGGGCGGTTGAGATAGAGAATTCGAAAATTTGTGAAATCTTCAAGGTTAACGGTCAAAGGTTGAAACTGTATCAGGAATTGTGAGATCGAGAAGTGGAGGACATTCTCCTCCAAGACCCGGTGTACCACGAGTAAACATAACTTGGGTCGTGTTTTTGTATCATAGTTTTTTTTCTGTAATCATTTTTCTTCCAGGAAACATGTGTTGGAGAAAGTCCCTCATTACGGTAATATCTTTCATATCTTTCCCGCCTTTTAAATTTGTCTTGTACGTTTACGACAATGTAGAAATTACGCTTGGGGGTACTGAGATCATTTTTATCATCTTTGAAAAAAAATCGAATTTAAAGTCTTTTATGAATAACTAGTTGTTTTTAACACTAGTTTTGTCATAAAAGTACTCAAAAAAAAATTATTTATTTCCAATAAAAAAAAAACAAAAATCCAAAAATATTTTCAATATAAGTAAGTTTTGAAACAATTTCTTAATATAGAATTAATTCACAAATCTCTTAACTTATAAATTTTTTGACACTTAGCCATATAATGTGATCGAAAATGGGCATTGAGGCGAAAGCTAATATGCTTAACGAATAACTGTGGAGATTTAACCCGGTGAGATATTGTGTCATTCATCGCTTTCGAGAGATTTAAATCAATCCGAGTTAAAATAACTCAAACTTTCCTTCAGTGATAAATTCGTTGATGATCTCAAAATTTTTGTTTTGTCTGATTACTGAAAACTGAGAGTCAAAATGAGAATCGTATACACTAAATGCCTTAGTAAGTTGACTTAAGACACAAAATTGACTAAACGGAACTTGAGAAATGATATTAGGCCATCGTTTTGGAAGCCCCAAAATAAAGCTTAAATCTACCTTTTTACATTATTCCGTTGCAAGCCCATTTGTACCAAAAATGAAAATGAGCCTTTTATTGAAAGCCCAAAAATCCATACCCATTTTTATGAGAATATCAAGGTAAAAATATGGTAAAAGGCCAAAAGAAGAATGTTTGCTAGAATAATATGTGAAGAGAAAAGAACGAAGAAAACGGGAGATAGAAAAAAATGAAAAAAAAAGAGGAGAAAATGGAGTATGCGAGTTGAAAAAAAAAAGAAATGAAAATAGAGGTTGGAAAGTTCCTAAGAAAGTCAAAATCCCGATAATCTCTATATTCTCAGAAAAGTTTTGAAAATCCAAAATATGTTATTTCTAGCTAAAACCGAGCCTACAATACAACCGAATAATGTTCTAATTGATCTCAAGTGAAGTTAGTTAAAGTGTGGAGATAATGAATGGGATATATGGTGTGATTCAATGTTTTCAAAAAGTAATCGATTTTCCATTCACGAGATCATAATCATCATTTATAAAATGTTCATCTTTATATATGTGAAACTTCTCATTAAATTTATTCTTTTATTCACATATATCGAGAGAAACTGCAATACCCCGTATTTTTATGACTTTTAATTTTGGGGATTTATTAAATTTAATTGAGATATTAATTTAATATCAATCCGAAAATCATTTAAATACTTACTAGCGTGATGAGAGTTAGTAATTATTGGAATTTTGTGGTAAGTTACTTTATGGGTAAAGTAAGATGTGTAATTGAATTTAGTAAAATTATCACGAGAATCTAAATTGATAATTTTGGAAATTTATCGGGACGCGCCTGTGTCGTGTTGGGATTGAATTCGAACTAGTAAAAGTGAATAAATTATAAGTCACCCATATGGTCATTTTGAGTGCGTCAATGTGTCCGGAACGGTCAAAAGAGTCAAAATAATGTACCTGGGGGTTTAGTTTGGGTCTCGGGGCGTTTTTAGGCCTAATTAACATCCTGGGAGGGCGTTTTAGACATTTCGTATTTTTGGGCATGGAGACCCACGAATTTTCTAAGGTTATATCTGATGGTAGGAGTTGTCTTCTAGGGTTAGAATAACCAAGAACCAAAGACGGCCATTGTAGAGTAAGAGGAGAAGCTTTCCAAGGAGTTCTAGGCCAAGAACTCCACCGTTTGCACCATCGTCGCCGCCAAATTGTAGATCGCGCAACGAGGATCACAACCACACAATCTTTTCCACAAATTTGAGCCAAGAATTCCCAGGCAAGTATCTATCTTGCTTTATTTTAGTTAATGCTTCAATGATATTAGTCTAGACTTGATTAGGACTAGTTATTGTGAAAGAAAGCATGTATGGGAGACTCGGATTCGCATGTTGTAGAGATAAAAGACGTATTCTGGAAATCATATTCATATGTAGAGGTTGAACCACGAAATTTCATTGAGTTAGAAGTAGAAAATCGGGAAAAATAATGGGAATAACTAAGTTAAAGAAAATATTAGGGTTCTTGTTATTTTTATGGATTTTGGCCATTTTAATTCGTTATAATTGATGAAAACTCGCATGCCTTACGTAGAATATTAATTATTTGAGGATATAACACTTGTGGTATCAATATGTTGAGAGTTTGGGAATCAAATATGATGATTTGGATGATTTTGGAATAGCTATCCCGTAACTTGTATTTCTGCAGTTTTGTCATAACTGCTTGATCGATCGATCGACCAAAGAGCATCGATCGATCGATTCATCGATCGATCGAGCCCTTGCCATCGATTGATGGAACCCTCCTGGAAAACTCCCATTCCCCTTTTAAATAGGTTAATCCAACTTAAATGAATAGAAATCCTTGGACATTAGTGTTAGAACATTTTGGCATATAAAGAAGACCAGTAGGACTTTATAAAAATGGAACCCTTAATGTAAGACGGAATTTACATTTAACGGAGGTGTTTTACACTTAAGGAATAATGGGAACGTGTGTCTAAAGGGTGAGACTCGTAAGGAAGTTACGTCGTAAAATAAAAGAATACCTACTGAAATTACACTTAGGGAGATAGTATTTCACGAGTGTTACGAAGTAAGTTTGGAATTATCCCATAAATAAGAATAAAAGAGACGAACCGTTATACGGGATAACCTAGTAATGTGAAATAAGAATAAATATCATAAGTATGGGTCGTGGGTATACCTAAATTAGAAATGGAAATGGTAGTATACATATATGACTGTGTTTGTGCATATACTATATACGTGTAAAAATCATGCTCGCGCTACTTGCTATCACTGAGGTTACCGCACCGGGATAGTCTTATCTCGATGTGACCTTTATGGGGGATATTGACTTATACCCTAGAACATAGATATCCTTGATACAGGGTATCGGATAGATAGTCAGACGGACCTAAGAGACGTGAGGGTATGTGGTGACCTCTTAGTGACTTAGAACTGTGCTTCACCTCAATTTGTATGTGTTTTGTGTTAATACAGTTCGAGAGTGATTCCGAACTAGTATTTCCCTTAGTACGAGTGATACGGGGACTTGATAGCAGAGTATGCCCGCACCATAAATTTACGTGGGGTGCCGATATTGTATATATATATATATATATATATATATATAGAGAGAGAGAGAGAGAGAGAATTTAAGTTGGGAAGCTTTCTATTGTGATTAATAGTAGTTGAGTAATGAATAAATATTTCGATATTTAAAAGTGTGTGAAAAGTTTGAGGCAACATTGAAAAAAAAATTATAAAAACATGAGAGTTATGTGAAGAATTTTCCTTTAGAAATTAACCATCTTCGCGCTAGTAATTATCGACATGAAAATCTTTTGAGAATTTTAAGAAAAGCTAAACTGTTGGGATAAATAGTTCGGTAGGTGTGCACATTAGAAGAGAGGTGAGAATTCCTCAAGAGAGTGCCGCATACTAATATGATTGTTGCATTAGCCGGTAAGCATTTTAAGTACTTGCTAAACTAAATTTTAAACTGTTTTACAACCGTGCTCTGACCCGTTTCCAATTTTCTCTTCTCTCTTGTATATATATGTATATATTACAGGTGCCCAGCCACTGGGGCGTCTTGCATAGGATCCTTTGGAAGGAACGTGTTGCAGCTTAGGTGGGAGTTGCAGGCCTCTTTCTTAGACGACCTCATTATTGATTCCACTTCTAGTTCTATTTTATCCAGTTGGGCATGTGTCGCCCTTTTTCCATTATTCAGTTGGTTTTATCAGAGATTGTGATTCGTTTACTTCCAATATTTATACTTTGGAATTGTTACTGTCATGATGTTTTTCCTTTGAAGTTTTAAAGTTGGAATTAATTAGTTAAATGCTTAAATTGCTTGGATTATATTTTCCAGACGAGTTGTTGTGTGATTCTTACACTATGGATTATGAAAGGTTGTAAATGTTGGTTTTAAATTAAATATGGGATTAATGTCTTAAAAATGGTTTTGGTCACGTAGCTTAATTATTTAGGGTGTTTGATATGAAAAGTTATTTTACGACAGTGATGCTAAGAATGAACCAACCATTCACCTTGGTTATAATTTAATAAAGGACTGATCACCCAGTATTTAATCAGGCGGGGTGTCACAGGTGGTATCAGAGCATCAGGTTCTAGTGTCCTATAGGATCTGTACGGCTTATTTCACTTCCAGCTTAACGTTCCTGCTATAGATCCCTAAGTTTTAGGATTGTTGTATTCTTGATTTTACGCTTACGTCTTCAGCTATTTGAGATTTGATAATAATTGCAGACTAATAAATTTCTTTATGTTTCAGATGCCTCCGAGACGCGCACCTAAGGACACACATGCCCAGGCAGAGCAGCCAGCAGCTCCAGTTCAGGGAACGATGAACGCAACGTAGGTAGCCGCAATAGTTTCTCAGGCGATGAATGTCGCGTTGGCAGTAGTGCAGCAGGATCCACCCTAGGTTCAGGCAGTGACGCCAGTACCGGCACAGCTTCCTTCTGCATGGGACCGAGTTAGGGATGCCTTCCAGAAGACGCATCCCCCAGAGTTTGCGGATAGTTCGGATATCATAGTAGCCAGCCAATGGAAGAAAGATATCCAGAGGCATCTGCGCATGTACGAGTGCACGGACGTGCAGAAACAGTTGTTGGCTTCCTTCAAGCTAGTGGGGGTCGCTTTGCATTGGTGGGAATCCACCACCACCTGTAATACCCCGTGATTTTTAATGACTTTTAAAATGGGTTATATTTTAAATTCATTTGGGTTTTATCCGAATTGTGGATATTAAAATGAATGATTCTGAATATTACTTAACGATATTTAGGTAATATATGAATGTGAAGCTATTGATATGACTGTGTGAATTAAATTCAGTAATTTGGATTTTTAGTCGGACGCGGTATGGGACGTGTCGGGACAATTTGTTAAATTAAAAAGGAAATTTATTTTTACATCAACCTTATAGTCGTTTCTACTGCGTCGTTGCATCCGGAAGGGTTGAAATAGTTAGAAAAGTCTATTTGGATGTTGGTTTTGGGTCTCGGGTCATTTGGAAATGAAATGACAACCCAAAAGGGCATTTTGGTTATTTTTAGAAGGGGGATGAATAGTGATTTCGGGTTTTATCTTATTATAAATATTTGGAGATTAGTGTACGTAAGTTCATTTCATCTCTTCTACACAAAATTGGAAAGTCATCTTCTTAGAGAGAGTGAAAGGTTGCTTGGAAAGAAAAAAAAAAGCTTGCTTGGAAAGGAGGAGAACCAAAGGTCAAAGGTCACCACCACCATCACCACCTCTGTTATTCAACTCCAAAGGATCAGATCTTCATTAGAGGCAAGTGTTTGATAATTGCAATTTAAGTTTGTATATTGTCCATGTTAGAATAGTTATAAAAAGACATGATTTATCATGTTTGGAAGATAATAATGGAGTTTTAAATGGATTTTTGGAATTTGAAAATATATAGGAATCAACCTCATGTTGTAAGTAGTTGGTAAACCAAGAAATAATCTTAAATTTGTTGAAGAAATTATGAAAACCATTGATGTGTTCTTGAAAATATTATGTTGATAAATTTTATGGAAAAAGAGGATATAAACAGGCCTTTAATCCAATCTCTTGATGATTCTGGGATGTTTAGATGATTAGAAATCATTTATATGTGTTGATATATCATGTAGTAAGGATTATAAGTCATTTGGGTTGTTAATATGAAGGTTTCAATGATCAAAAATGGCTAAACCCGTAGTTGCAGAAATGCAGAAAAACCAGGTTGTGACCTGAGTGATCGATCGATCGACCCCCTGCCTTCGATCGATCGATCGACCTCCCCAGAATTTCTAAAGTTTTTTATTTTTAAATGTTGAGCCTTATCCCAAACCTTTTGTAGATCTTTGGTGATTATTAATTGGATATTATGGGACTTAGAGAAGATCAGTAAGCCCTAGATAAGGTTTGAATTAATGTGATTGGGATTTAATTGATTAGAATAATGATAATTAAATTGAAAGATATTTCGGTTGCTAGATTTACATGTTGGATTCTAATTGGTATGCATGAGGATTAAGGATAGGTCCAGTAGGGCAGATTTAATATAAGTGAGGGTAGCCTTAGGGTTACAATTTGAACATCAAGGACTGAGTTTAATCTCATTATTGATTTCTCAAGGACTGAGTGTAATACAAGCACTTAGTGTATGGCTCCTGGATAGAGATGGGAGTTTAAAACACATTTGGTTGAAAGAGGGTATGAGGTTATCCCGATCGCGTATTTGAAGTTGACGGACCTCCTCGATCGACAAAGTTAAGTAATAGTGTATTGGAGGGGTTCCTTGTTTGGATTTCACTTTGTGAGACGCTCCGCGCATGAACCTTAACGACGTCGGGAGTGGAGAGATGTTATAGGATGCGAGGATAATTAAATTATGAAGTAAAAATATGATATTTTAATACGTGAGAATTAATGGGATATAATGATACGTATGGGAATAATCTAAGGGTAATGTGAGTACCTCGTTGATATTATATTATAGGTATGATAATGCCTATTTGATTGATTGATGATTATGTGTATGACATACCTAGATTACTTGATATCGGTGGGAGGTTTGCGCGTGAGGGCAGTCATATCCTGATGAATCCATGGGATCTTTGATTTATCGCTCAAGAACATAGGTCTATGAAAGACTTATCGGGGAGTTGATAAGTCCGCTGGCTGTGGGTACGTAGGTATGTGCGTGACCCATGGATACGAGAACTATGTTTGCCTCCAATTTGTTTGTTGTTGTTTGTGGTTCGAGGAATCCTTACTGAACCATTAGTCCCCTATTAGGCGACCAGCGATGATGGGACTTGATAGCAGAGTAATGCATTGCACCGCAGCTGTGACTCGGGGTGCCGTACTATATATGAATATATATATATAATGAATTAAAGGAATGAATGGTTATATGGTAGTTAAATCATCTACTGTGTGATAATTGTAGATAACGGTGAATTGAGAACAGAATTGAAATAAGATAATGATTATTTATTGAAGACCTTAATTCATATTGATGAGAAAAGATTCATGTTAATGAGAAACGTATAGGAATGATTATATGACGTATTGTATGGGACATACGCCGTTATGATATGGGAATGGAATCATGTTTTGGAAACTCGAAAAGAGGAACCATTAACTAGTAGGTTAATAGGAAATGTTAAGTGTGCACTCTAGATGAGAGGTGAGAATAGCAAGTGAGAGTGGGGTGCTAACATGTACATAATAAATGCTTTATTGCACTTGTTAAATACTTGTTGTTTTAAAAATCATTTTTACAATCGGGCTCTGACCCGTTTCCTTGCATATTTTCTTTTCTATTTTATCTTCTATATCAGGTGTCCAGCAACAGGGACGCCAATCTTAGTTGATTTTGACGAACTATGGAGCTATGGAGTATTGCTTAGAAGCTTATCTTCAATTGATTCACAGTGTTCTCTTAGTTAGGGCATGTCGCCCAAAGGAATTCATTTATCATCTTTTCTATCTGAGTCAAATACTATTGTATTCGTGTCATTTTAATACATTTACTATTATAGGGATTACTGTATTGGATAAATATTTGGGAATGTTTATTCCAATTGCATTTAAATTCTTTTGTGTTATCTATTCGGTTACCAGTGTTGTAGAATAAAATGTGTTGTGTTATTCTTAAACTAAAAGTGGATTTTGTTGAATTAAAATTTGGAAAGTTTTTAACACTAGCTTAATTGGGTATTGGGTGAGTTGTAAATGTTTGTCGTTAGTGATGCTAAGAATGAGCCAACTGTATATTCTGTTTTAATTTGGTATGGGACTGGCCACCCGGTATTTAATTAGGCGGGGTGTTACAGGTGGTATCAGAGCATCAAGTTCTAGTGTCCTTTAGGGTCTGTACGGCTTACTGTGTTTCCAGCTTTGCATTCTTTGATGTAGAGACCTATGTTTAGGATTGTTGATTTCTTTGGTAAGACTCCGTATATATTAGTGAATCTTATTTGTGTTCGGACGGGTTCGTACAAGAAGTATGGCAGATGAGGGCCATTGGACGGATAGCGGAGATCGTACTTAGGAGGTTATGAAGTATGTTCGAGTATGAAGTCCGTAGTCGAGGTCACCCCTACTATGGAAAATTGAAGAGAGTCATCAGTAGAAGTTCTTGAAATGTAGGAATTGTGTGTGTTACCTAACAAAGTCAATATATTCAAAGGCTTGGGCATATAGTGGAGTGTGGTGAACTAAAACTGAAAATTTGGGGTAAAATTTTTCTTTACTCATCGGAGCAAAGTTATAATAGTGGGAGTCGACAACCACCACCCGCAAATGAGGGTATGTTTTCTATCTAAGGAATTATGAGGCATATATTGATTTTTGTAGCGATTAATATTGTGTGGGTAATAGGGTTTCTAAACTTAGCCTATAGCACTGTTATTTACGTAGACTCACCGAGGGGTGTGGGATACCTATATTTTCATGTCATCACGAGGGTTTGATTTTTATCGCAGAATTACTTACTTTGGGCATGTCCGATCATGATATGACTATCGGCGTGGGTTGACTTGTGGTATTTAAGAGCGTATGTACTACTACTAGCTAGCATCTTTTATTTTATAAGAGAGTAGATGAGTAGACTTTATTTGAAATCGATAAAACCTGTAGAGAGGTTATAAACTATTGACTAAACACCTGAGGAGTTTCGATGACCGACTACTTTAGGTAGTAGTGTATCGGGGGGTTCCTTGTTTGGATTTCTCTTGCGAGATACCCCACGCATGAAACTAATAAACGTTGGGAGTCGAAATAAGATAGGTCTTTAGGATATGAGTTTATAACCTTTGCGATAAATCAGAGTATTATGCGGGTAATCATATCCATATTATAATGAAAGATGTACGATAGGGTGTATGGGCGTCTTGGATGGTTGGATTGTAGTAGTTTTCATGATTGTGAAACAGTAAGTAGTTGTGACTTCAGGATGTTTGATCGAGCGGTAAAAGTGTGTTCGTGTGAGGACACAATCGTTGTGTGTTTCGCCGTCGCGATGCAAAAAACCTAAACTACAACTACACTTGACAAGCAAGCACAGCGGTAAGTCAGGTATCGAAAGAAATCCACAGGGAGTGAATAAATTTAGATCTTAATTTCTTTAAAACTTCAGGAATAAAAGTGTAAAATAAATAAAAGAAAAGGTGATGGTTGGGAATGGTGGAAAAAGAAAAGAATAAGTTATGCTACACAAAAGTAAAGCGAGGATCGGGATCGCATTCTACCACACGGATCGAAACAACTACTAATTAGAGTTAAGGCTCGAAAGAATTTAATCGAGCATTTACAATTAAGCATAAACATCACACAATAAGGAATTCAACCCAAAGTTGCGAGATTAAACATTTAACCAAAAATGGTCACACGCGGATTAAATTCGGATTGTCGCTATAAACACTAAAGTTGCGTGACAAATAAAGTTAAACGCATAACAATCCAACTTTAATACACACGGTTTCAATTAAATGCAATTTTACCCAAAACCTAACTTTCGGAGCTCGACGCCCATTAATGGCGGAACACAATCCCAACCCTATTTATCTAAGGGCAAGACATAAATGAAACTAATTAACAAAGCAATAAACTAATTACAACAAGAAATAAATTAATCTAGGCAAGAAAAGGAGATGGCATCAATGGAAATAAAGCTAGAACAATAAAAGAGATAATGAATAGTAAACTTACATAATAAAAATGGGCAAAAACCCAAACCAAATGGGGAGGAGGGTGAAGAGCTCCCCTTACAAACCCTTGAATCTAATTAAAATGAGAGATATCTCTCTTCAAAGTGAAGAGAAAGTGTATTTATACATAAAAAATCCCATGGAAAACTTGTGAATAAAGAAGAAGAAAAATAAAAATCTGCAGGACCGAATCGATTTGGGGGGTCCGAATCGATTCCCCCTACAGGTCTGCAATTCTGCAGCTTTGTCCTGTTTTACGAAAATGCTGTCATTTCTTCGTTATAGCTCGGAATGAGGCACGGTCAGAGGATACGCGAAGATAACTCAGAGGAATACAACATCCAAGAAGGAATTAGGCCAAAAAACCAAAATATTAAATGACTAAAATGCCCTTGAATGTGACCTTGAGTGCACTTTTGTAGTAAAAACCATCCAAAAAATGGCATAACTCCATCGATACAACTCGGAATCATGCACCGTCGGCGGCGACGCGAAGAGAAATCAGAGGGATTCAACTTATGTGAAGATCTTGGGATTCAAACCCGAATGCTAAAATTACTAAAATGCTCCCAAAGCTTCAATAGACGACGAAAGTTTTCCGAAAAGCATCCAAACTTCATACTAAGCATCCAAATACCTACAAAACCTCAATTAACCCCTGCAAAACATGTTAACATAGAAATACGAGGTTGTCTAGTTAACGAGCATAAATATAGGGATTAATATACCCAAGGGGGTAATAAGGCATAGGTTAACGGGTGAAATACGCAATATTTGTGTCGTATCACACCCCCTAACTTATACATTGCTAGTCCCTAGCAATGAAATAGGAAACAACAAGAACAACAAGCAAACCAAGAGCAGGATACAAGTACAAAATGGGATGAAAAAGTAATAAAAAGATAAGGCCACTTTCGCGGGCGCACGATTGCATTTAGCATATGCAATAAGCCGTTAAACCCCTAGGTTACCCTAGTGGACGAGTGTCGTCTCGTGAGGGTTTTCAGAGATGATAACCACAAAAATCACATGGTTTCCTCAAAATATGCCCAACCCAACATGCGACAAACTCAACAACAACGAAAAAGATTTCAAACATGTTATTAGCATATTGAACGAATTCAAGCTAAAGTCTGTTGTTATTAACAGGTTGAATGCACCTCATAGAATTGAAACTTAAAAGTGGGAGGGGGGGGAGCATATGCAAAATATGATTTGGCAAAAACTTAAATAAACCGGATAAACATAAAGCAAGCATATATTCAATCCTCACGGGCATTACGCTCAACAAATGAATTCACTCGGAACGGGAGGTAACACACGAAACATGCGGGCATAAAGAGTAAATGTAAATGGAAACTAGGCCGAACACATGTCACAAATGAAGAACGCTATATATAAAATAAAAAACTGTAATCTCAATGAAAGGACACCACTCATCAAAAGAGGCGAAATGCATTTTCATAGATTATCAACACTATTTAAACATTTGAATTACATCAACCTAAGATCACATAGGACTTTAATAGGGTTGTAATGTAGGTTTGGGGTTAAGGTACGAAATGAAAGGTATATGTACGGATTCAAAGTGTTCGGAGATGAAAACTCGGGATAATGGAAAAATGCGGGCAATAGCAAAATTGGAAAACAAGTTCCAAAACAGCATTAGATATATCATCGGGGAGAGTAATCAAAGCTTATTGAACTATATATACAACATATACAACTTTCCCTTTTCTTTTTCTTTTCTTCTTTTTCTCATTTTTCTCTTTTGTTTTCTTTTGCTTTTTGCTTTCTCTTTTTCTTCACTTTTTTTTTCACTACTTTCTTTTCTTTTTTTCTTTCCTTTACTTTTCAAACTCTCATATGCCTAAATTGCAACCGACATCATAACAACATCATTCAATCCCAAGTAACATTCCAAACAAAGGTATGGAAGGTGTATGTATGGTTTAAAACTCCAATTTGAAATTGTTTATGGGATTTTGGGTAATGAAAAGAAAGGCTAGTATTTAGGCTCAAAGGGGTTGACTAGGGAAACACATATGGTGAGGTAAAGGCTAATGTGGGTGATATAACAAAGATTTCCTATGATCATTTACTAAATTTTACGCAATTCTCAAGTCAAAATAATATATGAAAATCATGATCAAGTAACACATTTCAAGTATGAACTCAATTAATGAACGGTCAAATGAAAGAATAGAGAGATTACCAACGAATTCAACGTTTTCAACGAGGAAAGAATAGTGTATAACACTCACAAACGACGAAAGGTACAAAGCTTACTCGGTGTAAGTATATACAATGAAACAAAATATTCCTGAGTTATAAAAATCTTAAACCAAACTAATATGACAAGGAAAGTGCATATGCTCATGGGATAAAGTTTAATTCATGAAGTTATTCACAATATCAATAAGTGAGACTAAAGTCTAATAACTTCTAAAATCGAGAACATGAATCATTGGGTTGTCTATTGGATCGAGCAATTATTGAAATTTATCATCGGAAACAAAGGCAAAATGCCCAACAAAGGAGAAAAAAGAAAGAAAATATTTTTGAAATTTTTTTAATTTTTAACAAAAAGGCGTACTTAGTAACTAAATGTGAGCAAATCCATGGACAAAACAAATAAATGGATAAAATATCCTACACCCCCTAACTTAAATGTTGCATTGTCCTCAATGCGCATTAAGAACACAACACAAAGAGAGGAAAAGAATGATATTACCCAAAATTGGAGCGATCTCCATAAGCGCAAGTCCAAAGGAATCTACAAAACAAGTTAGTACCGAGCATAGCAAAAACAAATACAAAAAGTGAACTAATTACACTAGACTAAATTAAAAGGAAAGAAAAGTAGTAAATAAAGAAAATTAAAAAGCTAACTATTTACAACCTACTATTTAGACTTCACACTAACTATACACTAGAAGTCTAAATAGTTGAGGGTCCACCCAAAAAGGGATTTGACTTTGAAAGATCAACGGTGGACCCTCCAAAGCGAACATGCCTCCCGAAAAATAAGAATTCTGTTTGAACAACCAAAGGCATGTGGGTGGTGAAAAAAGTGAACCATCGCCAATTTGAAATTTTGGGCGGACGATGGGGAATTTGGATACTATGGGGGACAAGACTAAATTAGTCTCAGAAAAATCAGAATCACATCCCCGAGATTCTTCAATTGGAAGGGGATGTGGGTCAAGTGCAAGTGAAAAACCCATGAGATGAAGCATCTCAAAATAACATTCTCGTTCAAGAATCGGGTCAAAGTCCTCAAGACTTTAAACCGATTCTTGCGATAAATTTAATTGTTCGGGAATAGTAGGGAGTAAAGGAAAGGAAGGACCAACAACCTCAATACAATCGGAAGAATTAATAAGAGGTCAAAAATCGAAAGTGCTAAAGCTTGGCTCACTCTCAATTATTTCTTCAACAAAAAGGGGTGGAGATGAAACGCAAGTTTCAACCTCAACCCGATTTTGTGAAGAAATAATCTCATCGAGAATGGCATCGGTTTCAAGAAACCAAGCTTGAGAACTTTCGGATCGGTCATTAATTTCCTTTATCATTAACTCATAATCAAACGAACAAGAAGACATTTGATCTTCTTGTGCGGGTTGCTCATAGCTAACGGATCCCCCGCATTCCAAATTACCCTCACAATGCAATGAGGGATTACTTACATACGCTTGAATTTCACGCTCAATGCGCTCATTTTCAAGAATTTGTAGGCATTCTCTCATTGTTTTGGGAGTATAACTTGAAAAACAATTCTCATAAAAATTAAGGTTATCTAAAGCGTAATAGCGAGACATTTCAAAATGATCTATTCAACAAAAGCGACAAGCACCGAGATTTCAATTTCTCGAAACAATCTAGCACAAGTCAAAAAGAAAGGGGAAAATAAAGAATACAAATATGAATGAAAGAAATACTACGAAATAATAAAACAATTACTATCTAAAACACACTCCCCGGCAACGGCGCCATTTTGATCGAATGGTAAAAGTGTGTTCGTGTGAGGACACAATCGTTGTGTGTTTCGCCGCCGCGATGCAAAAAACCTAAACTACAACTACACTTGACAAGCAAGCACAGCGGTAAGTCGGGTATCGTAAGAAATCCACAGGGAGTGATTAAATTTAGATGTTAATTGCTTTAAAACTTCAGGAATAAAAGTGTAAAATAAATAAAAGAAAAGGTGATGGTTGGGAATGGTGGAAAAAGAAAAGAATAAGTTATGCTACACAAAAGTAAAGCGAGGATCGGGATCGCATTCTACCACACGGATCGAAACAACTACTAATTAGAGTTAAGGCTCGAAAGCATTTAATCGAGCATTTACAATTAAGCATAAACATCACACAATAAGGAATTCAACCCAAAGTTGCGAGATTAAACATTTAACCAAAAATGGTCACACGCGGATTACATTCGGATTGTCGCTATAAACACTAAAGTTGCGTGACAGATAAAGTTAAACGCATAACAATCCAACTTTAATACACGCGGTTTCAATTAAATGCAATTTTACCCAAAACCTAACTTTCGGAGCTCGACGCCCATTAATGGCGGAACACAATCCCGACCCTATTTATCTAAGGGCAAGACATAAATGAAACTAATTAACAAAGCAATAAACAAATTACAACAATAAATAAATTAATCTAGGCAAGAAAAGGAGATGGAATCAATGGAAATAAAGCTATAACAATAAAAGAGATAATGAATAGTGTACTTACATAATAAAAATGGGCAAAAACCCAAACCAAATGGGGAGGAGGGTGAAGAGCTCCCCTTACAAACCCTTGAATCTAATTAAAATGAGAGATATCTCTCTTCAAAGTGAAGAGAAAGTGTATTTATACATAAAAAATCCCATGGAAAACTTGTGAATAAAGAAGAAGAAAAATAAAAATCTGCAGGACCGAATCGATTTGGGGGGTCCGAATCGATTCGCCCCTACAGGACTGCAATTCTGCAGCTTTGTCCTGTTTTACGGAAAATGCCGCCATTTCTTCGTTATAGCTCGGAATGAGGCACGGTCAGAGGCTACGCGAAGATAAATCAGAGGAATACAACATCCAAGAAGGAATTAGGCCAAAAAAACAAAATATTAAATGACTAAAATGCCCTTGAATGTGACCTTGAGTGCACGTTTGCAGTAAAAACCATCCAAAAAATGCCATAACTCCATCGATACAACCCGGAATCATGCACCGTCGGTGGCGACGCGAAAAGAAATCAGAGTGATTCAACTTCTGTGAAGAGATTGGGATTCAAACACGAATGCTAAAATTACTAAAATGCTCCCGAAACTGCAATAGATGACGAAAGTTTTTCGGAAAGCGTCCAAACTTCATACTAAGCATCCAAATACCTACAAAAGCTCAATTAACCCCTGCAAAACATGTTAACATAGAAATCCGAGGTTGTCTGGCTAACGAGCATAAATATATGGATTAAGATACCTAAGGGGGTAATAAGGCGTAGGTTAACGGGTGAAATACGCAATATTTGCATCGTATCAATGTATTTACTTGTTGATTAAGGATCATTCCTTCCCAAACTTCGTTACGAGGATGGTATAGGGAATATTGGGTAAAGTTTAAATTTGATTCAGTTGGAACTATATGGTGAGGCTTGGCGTATAACATCAATATGGATTTTTGATAATGTACTGTATGGACGGTACGTCTTAGATTTCTTACGATGTGAGATTTATACTCGGAGTTGCCCTTACCGGTATGATTTATATTCCTAAATTTCCGGATGAAATTTTGTTGTAAGGGGGGAAGTATGTAATACCCCGTGATTTTTAATGACTTTTAAAATGGGTTATATTTTAAATTCATTTGGGTTTTATCCGAATTGTGGATATTAAAATGAATGATTCTGAATATTACTTAACGATATTTAGGTAATATATGAATGTGAAGCTATTGATATGGTTGTGTGAATTAAATTCAGTAATTTGGATTTTTAGTCGGACGCGGTATGGGACGTGTCGGGACAATTTGTTAAATTAAAAAGGAAATTTATTTTTACATCAACCTTATATTCGTTTCACTGCGTCGTTGCATCCGTAAGGGTTGAAATAGTCAGAAAAGTCTATTTGGATGTTGGTTTTGGGTCTCGGGTCATTTGGAAATGAAAAGACAACCCAAAAGGGCATTTTGGTTATTTTTACAAGGGGGATGAATAGTGATTTCGGGTTTTGTCTTATTATAAATATTTGGAGATTAGTGTACGTAAGTTCATTTCATCTCTTCTACACAAAATTGAAAAGTCGTCTTCTTAGAGAGAGTGAAAGGTTGCTTGGAAAGAAAAAAAAAAGCTTGCTTGGAAAGGAGGAGAACCAAAGGTCAAAGGTCACCACCACCATCACCACCTCTGTTATTCAACTCCAAAGGATCAGATCTTCATTAGAGGCAAGTGTTTGATAATGGCAATTTAAGTTTGTATATTGTCCATGTTAGAATAGTTATAAAAAGAGATGATTTATCATGTTTGGAAGATAATAATGGAGTTTTAAATGGATTTTTGGAATTTGAAAATATATAGGAATCAACCTCATGTTGTAGGTAGTTGGTAAACCACGAAATAATATTAAATCTGTTGAAGAAATTATGAAAACCATTGATGTGTTCTTGAAAATATTATGTTGATAAATTTTCTGGAAAAAGAGGATATAAACAGGCCTTTAATCCAATCTCTTGATGATTCTAGGATGTTTAGATGATTAGAAATCATTTATATGTGTTGATATATCATGTAGTAAGTATTATAAGTCATTTGGGTTGTTAATATGAAGGTTTCAATGATCAAAAATGGCTAAACCCGTAGTTGCAGAAATGCAGAAAAACCAGGTTGGGACCTGAGTGATCGATCGATCGACCCCTTGCCTTCGATCGATCGACCTCCCCAGAATTCCTAACGTTGTTTATTTTTAAATGTTGATTCTTATCCCAAACCTTTTGTAGATCTTTGGTGATTATTAATTGGATATTATGGGACTTAGAGAAGATCAGTAAGCCCTAGATAAGGTTTGAATTAATGTGATTGGGATTTAATTGATTAGAATGATGATAATTAAATTGAAAGATATTTCGGTTGCTAGATTTATGTGTGGGATTCTAATTGGTATGCATGAGGATTAAGGATTGGTCTAGTAGGGCAGATTTAATATAAGTGAGGGTAGCCTTAGGGTTACAATTTGAACATCAAGGACTGAGTTTAAGCTCATTATTGATTTCGCAAGGACTGAGTGTAATACAAGCACTTAGTGTATGGCTCCTGGATAGAGATGGGTGTTTAGAACACATTTGGTTGAAAGAGGGTATGAGGTTATCCCGATCGCGTTTTTGAAGTTGACGAACTTCCTTGATCTACAAAGTTAAGTAATAGTGTATTGGAGGGGTTCCTTGTTTGGATTTCGCTTTGCGAGACGCTCCGCGCATGAACCTTAACGACGTCGGGAGTGGAGAGATGTTATAGGATGCGAGGATAATTAAATTATGAAGTAAAAATATGATATTTTAATACGTGAGAATTAATGGGATATAATGCTACGTATGGGAATAATCTAAGGGTAATGTGAGTACCTCGTTGATATTATATTATAGGTATGATAATGCCTATTTGATTGATTGATGATTATGTGTATGACATACCTAGCTTACTTGCTATCGGTGGGAGGTTTACGCGTGAGGGCAGTCATATCCTGATGAATCCATGGGATCTTTGATTTGTCGCTCAAGAACATAGGTCTATGAAAGACTTATCGGGGAGTTGATAAGTCCACTGACTGTGGGTACGTAGGTATGTGCGTGACCCATGGATACGAGAACTATGTTCGCCTCCAATTTGTATGTTGTTGTTTGTGGTTCGAGGAATCCTTACTGAACCATTAGTCCCCTATTCGGCGACCAGCGATGATGGGACTTGATAGCAGAGTAATGCATTGCACCGCAGCTGTGACTCGGGGTGCCGTACTATATATGAATATATATATATAATGAATTAAAGGAATGAATGGTTATATGGTAGTTAAATCATCTACTCTGTGATAATTGTAGATAACGGTGAATTGAGAACATAATTGAAATAAGATAATGATTATTTATTGAAGACCTTAATTCATATTGATGAGAAAAGATTCATGTTAATGAGAAACGTATAGGAATGATCATATGACGTATGGTATGGGGCATACGCGGTTATGATATGGGAATGGAATCATGTTTTGGAAACTCGAAAAGAGGAACCATTAACTAGGAGGTTAATAGGAAACGTTAAGTGTGCACTCTAGATGAGAGGTGAGAATAGCAAGTGAGAGTGGGGTGCTAACATGTACATAATAAATGCTTTATTGCACTTGTTAAATACTTGCTGTTTTAAAAATCATTTTTACAATCGGGCTCTGACCCGTTTCCTTGCATATTTTCTTTTCTATTGTATATTCTATATCAGGTGTCCAGCAACAGGGACGCCAATCTTAGTTGATTTTGACGAGCTATGGAGCTATGGAGTATTGCTTAGACGCTTATCTTCAATTGATTCACAGTGTTCTCTTAGTTAGGGCATGTCGCCCAAAGGAATTCAGTTATCATCTTTTCTATCTGAGTCAAATACTATTGTATTCGTGTCATTTTAATGCATTTACTATTATAGGGATTACTGTATCGGATAATTATTTGGGAATGTTTATTCCAATTGCATTTAAATTCTTTTGTGTTATCTATTCGGTTACCAGTGTTGTAGAATAAAATTTGTTGTGTTATTCTTAAACTAAAAGTTGGTTTTGTTGAATTAAAATTTGGAAAGTTTTTAACACCAGCTTAATTGGGTATTGGGTGAGTTGTAAATGTTTGTCGTCAGTGATGCTAAGAATGAGCCAACTGTATATTCTGTTTTAATTTGGTATGGGACTGGTCACCCGGTATTTAATTAGGCGGGGTGTTACACCACCTTGGAGGAGAGGGATATTATCACTATTCAGTCATTTTGGGTGCGGTTTGACAGCAAATACTTTCCATCCGCCGTGCAAACTGAGATGAGGCAGAAGTTACTGAATCTGAAACAGAAGAATACGACTGTTGCTGAGTACGAGGAGGAGTTCACTAGACTTCTCACTATAGTGAAAGATGAGGCACCCACTGAGGGAAAGAAGATACTATTGTTTGTGGACGGGTTGGCCTGGAGGATCCATCAACACCTCATAGGCAATCTGTCACTGAGTACCTATACGAATGTACTCAATGCTGCTTTGTTACACTGCCAGGATCACCGCTTCCGTCTACAAGGAAGCAAGCGAGCAGGAGAGTCCATACAGGAGGGCAGGACAGGGGGTAGTGGTACTAGTGGAGCACCGACATCTCAGGGGAAGACTCGTCAGCATGAGCAGAGTTCCCATCAGGGGGACCCAGCTAAGTAGTTCCGATCAGGTGATTCCAGGCAGGGATTTAGGCAGAGCCAGTCTAATCAGCAGGGCCAACATCATCAGTCACAAGGTCAGCAGCAGGGCCAACAGCGTTTTCAGCAAGGCTAATGGCGGGGTGGTAATGGCCAGCAGGGCCGTAATCAGCAGGGATAAAGGTGAGGAAATTTCAGGGGCCGAAGCTTCGGGTGTGGTAAAAATGGTCATAGGCGTCATGATTGTCCAGAGGGAGATAGGGCCCACAGCAGCATGGTGCCCATAATGAGCCACAGAGGCAACTTTTTCCAGCCACCCTCCCAGCACCAGCTTAGGCACCAGCCCTACCAGCCATTCCAGCAGCTCCAGTGCATTAGGGGCAGTTACAGTACGGACGTGTCTATAACGTCCACCAGGCAGCAGCTCCTCAGGCACCACCCACGATTGAGGGTACGTTTCCTATCGATAGTACTATGGGTCGAGTTTTATTTGATACTGGGGCAACACACTGTTTTATAGCTACTCATCTGGCGAAGGTCTTAGGGTTTTTAGCCACAGCAGAGAGCACTGTGACATGCGTAGACTCACCACTGGGAAATGGGTCGTTAATTTTCTTTATATGTCGAGGTGTGGGAGTAGAGATTGGTAGATTAATCTTACCAGCAGACATGTTAGTCTTAGATATGCACGAGCACGACGTTATTATTGGTATGGATTGGCTCGCAGCATACAAAGCCATGATAGATTATTTCGGTGGGAGTATTATCTTTGTCATTTCGGGGCAGGAGATGTTTGTAGTGGCGATGCCTCGCCCAGAGGGAGGCTCTACCACTCATTTGTATTATATAGAGGAGGATACCTCTAAGGAGTTTGTGACTCCCTTAGACTCGATCCCAGTCGTTCGTGAGTATTCTGATATATTTCACGAGATATCCGGCGTACCCCCCAGTCGAGAAATAGATTTTGTCATAATTTTTTTACTGGATACTCTACCAATAGCACGCGCTTCGTATCGTATGGCTCCAGCGAAGATGAGGGAGTTATGAGATCAGATAGAGCAGCTGTTAGGTCAGGGCTTCATTTGTAGGAGTACCTCACCTTGGGGCACTCCAGTTTTATTTGTGAAAAAGAGAGATGGTTCACTGAGGTTATGTGTGGACTAGCGGGAGATGAACAAGGTCACGATACGGAAAAAATATTCGTTGCCTCAAATCGATGATCTGTTCGACCAACTGAGGGGAGCAACTTTCTTTTCGAAGATAGATTTGAGGACAGGATACCATCAGCTACGGATTAGGGAGCAGGATGTTTCAAAGACTATTTTCTTGACGAGATATGGGTCCTATGAGTTCAGAGTGATGCCATTTGGACTCACAAATGCTCCAACCGTATTCATGAACTTGATGAACCGAGTGTTCAAAGAGTTCTTGGATCAGTTTGTCTTCGTCTTCGTAGATGACATCCTGATATATTCACACACTGAGGAAGAGAATGTTGAGCACTTGAGGCTGGTTCTTCAAACTCTATGAGAACATCAGCTGTATGCTAAGTACGAGAAGTGAGGATTCTGGTTACGGGAAGTGCAGTTCTTGGAACATGTTATTTCTGAACTGGGGATAGCGGTTGACCCGAGTAAAGTGTGAGCAATGAGGGAGTGGGGACATCCCACGACACCGATGGAAGTGCATAGTTTCTTGGGGTTAGTCGGGTACTACAGGAGATTCGTCCGAGGGTTCTCCAGGATAGAGGGTCCATTGACGAACCTGACTCACAAGGGGGTACCATATGTTTGGGATGATACTTGTCAATTGGATTTCGATGAGCTGAAAAACAAGCTGACTTTGGCACCAGTATTTGCTTTACCCAGGTCGAGCGTGGAGTATCTTGTTTACACTGATGCCTCCTTACGGGGACTCGGGGGAGTACTTCAGCAGGAAGAGAAGGCTATAGCTTTTGCCTCCCGTAAGCTTAAGCCACTAGAGATAAATTACCCTACTCACGACCTGGAGTTAGCAGTGATCATCTTCGCATTGAGGATATGGAGACATTATTTATTGGGGGAGAAGTTCCGCTTGTTCACAGATCACAAGTCACTGCAGTACCTGTTCACTTAGCGAGAGCTGAATATGCGTCAGCGCAGGTGGTTAGAGTTTGTGAAGGACTATCAGTTCGACATACAGTACCATTCGAGGAAGGCCAACGTGGCTGCTGATTCATTGAGCCTTAGACCGATAGACGATGTAGCGGATGTCTAGAGAGCAAAGTGGAAAGAGTTGGGTCACCAGGATGCAGTAGCCCGTTCCTTCATATCTGTTATGACAGTGACACCCGAGATTATTACGAGGGTAATACAGGCACAGACAGCAGACCCATTTTACCAGGAGCAGATTATACGACTTTTCGCTGAGGGTGCTGAGTCCTATTCAATTAGTTTCGATAGAGGTTTGAGGTTTAATCAGAGATTAGTGGTCCTGGAAGGAGAAGACTTACGTCATGCAGTGATGACATAGTCTCACTGGTCCAGATTTGCAGTACATCCTAGGAGAGATAAGATGTACCAGGATATGAGGCGACAATGTTGGTGGAGTGGGATGAAAAAGGACATTGTTGAGTTCGTGTCCACATGTTCTACTTGCCATATGGTAAAGGTGGACTACCAGAAATCGTCGGGGTTGCTTCAACCGTTGAAAATACCCACGTGGAAGTGGGAGAGTATTTCCATGGATTTTATTACTGGATTGCCTACATCACAGTGGGGCTACGACTCCATCTGGGTGATTGTGGACCATTTGACCAAGGTGGCTCATTTTCTTCCAGTACAGACAGATTATACTACAGGCGGGTATGCTCAGTTATTCATTGCTGAGATTGTTAGACTACAGGGGGTGCCCCTGAATATTGTGTCAGATAGAGACAAGATTTTCGTGTCATGTTTCTGGGAGAGTTTGCTGGAGGCCATGGGTACAGAGTTGAGGTTGAGTTCAGCTTATCACCCACAGACAGATGGACAAATAGAGTGTACCAATCATATGTTGGAGGATATGCTACACATGTGTGTCCTTGATTTTTGGGGAGATTGGGAGCCCCATCTTCTACTGGTGGAGTTTGCTTATAATAACTCCTATCAGTTCACGATTGGCATGGATCCGTTTGAGGCATTGTATGGCAGGCCTTGTCATTCTCCAACTTATTGGTTAGAGGTGGGGGACAACAAGTTTCTCAAACCGAGGAAATTTAGGAAACCTCCGCTAGGATTGAGCTTATCAGGAGTCGCATTCCGGGAGCCCAAGACAGACAGAAAATCTATGCTGATGCAAAATGGTTTTTCTGAGAATTTAATGTGGGAGACCAAGTATTACTACGTGTATCTCCTATGAAAGGAGTGATGAGGTTTGGGAAGAAAGGTAAACTGGCCCCGAGGTACGTGGGACCATTTCCCATTATCGCGAGGATTGGATAAGTAGCATACAGATTGGGACTGCCAGAGCATTTACACCACATTCACGATGTATTCCACATCTCGTCGTTGGATTTGAGTGGGAATAGATTTGGAGTCCAAGACTCCATAGCCAAAATTGGCAAAAATCGCAAGGCTGAATCGATTCGGCCTGGTCCGAAATCGATTCTCCCAGAGGCAGTTTCCAGGTCTAGGAGAATCGAATCGATTCAGCCTGGTTCGAATCGATTTGGTAGTTATGCAAAAACCCAATCTTCCTAATCGATTCGATTTCTATCCGAATCGATTCGGAAATTATGCAGAATCCCATAATTCTTGACCGAATCGATTCGGCCAGGCCGAATTGATTCGGAAACCCTGCACTTTTTCAAACTTCTTTCTTTTTCAATTTTTAACCCTTTTTCTTAGGATTAGTAATTAGGGACCTTCTTGAATAAAGTAAATATAGGATCCTAGAGTATTAGTTGAGTTTGGCCGATACCCTATATTGGAATGGATTCATCTAGGGTTCAGTCCAGGGGTGTTCAAAGTAGTGTTCATACATTACTTTCATAGTATAGGTTTATATGAATCTAGGGGATCTTAAAGTTAAATTTGGAGACTCTAGAAGTTAATGTGAGCTAGGATTGACTCGATGGTCTATTAGAAAGCCAAAAAGGAGGCTTGTATAATAACTTGGGATTTTGAATGTTCTTCGAGGTTATTATAATGATGTTAAGCACTCATAATTTCGGATAACCATAATGCATTTGATAAGATGTAAAAAGGACAAAGTAAATGATAATTTACTAAATCATGAAATGGAAATTAATGGGATGGTTAAACACACCTCTCTAAATACCATCTTAAGGGAAGTTCGTGCGTGAGGTGAAGCCCCCTGGCTAGTGAATGCAGGGTGGATATAGTCCTAGGCCATATGAGCGCTTGTTTTATATTTTCTGCGATGGGTAGGTAATTCTGGGTGTGGTTATGACTACCCCGCAGTAATATGGCCGCTTCCCGGCGTTTCGATAGGATCCCAGGTTGTCTTATGGTAGGCCCTGGAAGATGATGGTTATTTAGGGGCGCGCACAGTGGGGAAACCCTAAAGTGCGGTCCTAGAATCGTTATATATGTATACTTATAACTATTCTTACATCAAGTTGGACCATTAAAGCCATAAAGAGCTAAAACGAAATGCCATAAAGAGCATAGAATATGCCACAAAGAGCATAAAATTAAGATACGTGCCATAAAGAGCACATGATAATAATTGTATTCCTGATAATGAATGGAAAGATAAGATGAAATGATGAAAGATGAAAAAGGCTTGAGATTATTCTTATTCTCTTGTATAATTGAATTTCACCTGAAAATCATTCAACTGAATTAGTTCCTTATATGATGTTATCATGCTAGAATGTCATCTTTATCATCCATGCTTAATTATTCATTATTGTCATACTTGTCATTTATCTGGTGATCACATAAAAACCAGGTTCTGACCGGTTCTTCTTTCTTGTTGTGTATATATATATGTTATATCCGCTCAGGTGTTCCTCCGCAAGGTCACCCGTAATGACTTCCCCATTCCAGTGTCTTTTGAGGAGCCGTGACAGTTTGCGAATATCACGGGGCTTTTGCGTAGACGCCTTCATTTTTGCTTTCTAGTTATGATTGGTCCTTTATTCGGGCGTGTGGCCCAACTTTTGTAACTGCTTAATGGATGTAATATGTAACTCATGAAACTTCTTGTACATTGTATAAATTCTATTGACCGACATTTGATTCGGTCCTTTTACTATTATTGTTGTTGTTATATACATATATACCCTTGGGGGTTTCCACTTGTGTTTTAATTATGGGTTGTGAACTGCTTTCTTTAAAATTACGAAACGAAATTTTTGATTACCCGTTTTCTGAAGTATTGAGTGGTTGTCCCATATACTCTTTACGTTGTCACGGTGCTGAGGATGATTCCATCAATGATTCCTGTATTTTTGGAGTATCGGGCTGGCCACCCCTTATTTCGGATACCGGGTTGTCACAGATGGTATCAGAGCATCAGGTTCTAGAGTCTTTAGGATCTATGCGGACTTGTTACGTTCTACCGTAGCGTTCTTTGATGTAGAGCCTAATATTAAGACTGCTTTGTTACTTATGTTTGCGATCTTCTGCAAGATAAATTGTATTATATAGTTTCCTAACTCTATTGTTTCTCCATCTCAGATGTTGCCTAAACGAGGTCGTCCTACTCGACAAAATAGAGTTGTAGAAGAGGACGTTAGTCCCCCGCCGCCACCATAAGGAACTTTTAGTGCCGCGGATGTAGGGAACATCGTGGCTCATGCGGTCAATGCTGCCATGACCGCAGTGACTTAGCAAATGCCTCCAGCTCAACCACAGGCACAAGAGGCACAAGCTCCTACCGAACCTTCTCCATGGGAAAGAGTTAGGGAGTCTTTCCTTAAGGGCCATCCCCCAGAATTTGACAGTGGCTCGGATGTTCTAAAGGCAAATCAGTGGAAGAAAGACATACAGCGCCATCTTCGCATGGTAGATTGTAGTGAGGAGAAAAACAAGTCCTTGTTACTTTCAAGCTTGTCGGATTGGCACTACATTGGTGGGAGTCGATGACTACACCGGGGCAGAGGGACGCGATTTCAATCACTGATTTTTGGGCCTTATTTGATCGAAAGTACTTTCCTCCCGCAGTTCAAAGGGAGATGCAAAGGAAGCTTCAGGATGTCGTTCAGGGAGATAGATCCGTGGCAGAGTACGAAGAGGAGTTCACCAGGCTGGCAAGTTTTGTGCCGGATGAAGTGACTCCAGAAGAGAAAAGAATCTCTAAGTTTGTGGGAGGTTTACATTGGCGGATAAAGAAACATTTGTTGGGAAATTCGGCTCTACAAACCTTTGGGGATGTGTTGAATGCAGCACTACTTCATTGCCAAGAACATAGATTGTTTGTGCAAAATAATAAGAAGAATACAGCGATGGGGCGGGTGAGCAAACCTGGAGGTAATGGGATTGGGGGGCGAACATCTTCTTCCTCCCAATCTTCGGGGAATAAGCAAAGGGAGAGGGATCCCCAGTAAGGGGATTTGTCTAAACGCCAACGTTTTGGTGGGTTTAATTCGGGTGGTAACAATAGTAGGCCGGGTCAAGGTGGACCACCACAATAGCAAGCAGGTAGAGGTGGGAATAGTGGGAGAGGCCAGCAAGGCCAAGGCTCGGGGCAGTTCCGAAACAATCAAGGGCGGAACCAAGAGAATGTGATGAACAAATGTTTTCAGTGCGGAGAGTTGGGCCATTATAAGAGGTCGTGTCCTTAGTTGATGGGAGGGCAGCTTCCTAGGGCTCCACAACAGCCATATGTATAGTTTCTGCCTCAAGCACCGAATCCGGTTGTTCCTCCACAGCAGGGGCAACTGCAATATGGACGAATATATCATATTCAGGAGGCTATGTTCCCTCCAGCACCGCCAACACCGCCAGCGATCGAGGGTAAGTTTCTCATCCAAGGACATATGGGTCGGATATTATTTGATACGGGTGCGACACACTCTTTCATTTCTAGGAGTTTTGCTCAGACTACAGATCTAATAATATCTGCTGAGAGAACTTTCACTAGCGTTGAATCCTCCATGGGTGATGGTTCATTGATTTTCTTTGTTTGTAAAAACATAGGGATTAATCTTGGTAATTTGTGTCTTGAAGCCGAATTGCTCGTCCTTGATATGGTCGGGTATGACGTTATTTTGGGCATGGATTAGTTAATGCAATATCATGCAATAGTAAATCGTTACGGGAAGAGTATATTCTTCGCCGTTGCAGGACAAGAAATGTTCTTGGTAGTTATGCCTAGTTTGGAAGGAAGTACGAGTACCTATTTATATTGTATTGCTGAACATACTTTTAGGGATGTAGTTATTTCCCTGGATTCTCTTTCGATTGTTAGAGATTTTGAAGATGTTTTTCGGGAAATACCGGGATTACCTCCGAGTCGGGAGATTGGGTTTGTGATTGATTTAGCGTCGGGGACTCGACCGATTGCGAAAGCTCCATATCGCATGGCTCCTGTGGAGATGAGGGAGTTGAGAGACCAAATTCAGCATTTATTGGAGCAGGGATTTATTAGGCGTAGTACATCGCCATGGGGTGCTCCGGTGTTATTTGTAAAGAAAAGAGACGATTCTCTCCGGTTATGTGTGGACTATAGAGAGTTAAATAAAGTCACCATCCGGAATAAGTATGTAACAACCCGCGTAATTTTGGGCTATTTTAATTAATTTTTGGAAAATGGAGGAAAATAAAGTTTTTGATAAAATTACTTTTATTGCTCAAATATGTTGGCTATTATTTTTAAAGGCAAGAATTTCAAACGGTTTCGAAAAGGGAGTTAAAACGGATTTTTAAATGATTTTTAAATGTTTTTAACTCTTGGAGTTGTTTTAACTTCCAACTCTTCATTTCTTTGCCTTATTTAAAGGAGTCTTTTGGATTCCAACTTTTCATTTCTTTGCATTATAAAAGGAGTCATGGGCAACCCTTTTAACCTACTTTTGGCACAAATTTTGGCAGCAAATATATTTTATATTCCTCTTCTTTTTATATACACATTGTCCCTTGAGATTTGTGAGTTCCAACCTTAGATTAGAGGTGTTCTTTGGGCTATTTTGTTGGAGATTCCTGGAGGAGCTTTTGTAGATCTTTTGTGTTGATCTTGAGGATGTGATCATTGGTTTCTCATCATGGTTTTAGGTATGGGGTTTTACACAATATTCTCCTTAATCTCGCGAGTGCTATTCCGTTGAATTCTTGTTAATTGAACTCATGTTTGAATTGATAAATTCATTGAAATCTGGAAAATAATTGTTGAAATTATTTTGATTCATGTGGTATCATTATATTGTTGATGAGAACGATTGTGAAAATGATTTTTAAAACAGCAAGTGTTTAATAAGTGCAATAAAGCATTTATTATGTACATGTTAGCATCCCACACTCACTTGCTATTCTCACCTCTCAACTAGAGTGCACACTTAACGTTTCCTATTAACCTCCTAGTTAATGGTTCCTCTTTTCTAGTCTTAATATTATAATTCCATCCCAATATCATAATCCCCGTATGTCCCATACCATACGTCACATTATTATTCATTTACATTAATTCCTTTACGAATTAAGCTTTTCAATTCTTTAAGAATAAACATTCGTTAACTTAATTTCATTCTATTTCTCTATTCACCGTTATCTACAATTATCACCGTAGATAGATTTAACCATAATAAATATCCATTCATTCATTTAATCCATTATATATATATATTCATATATAATACGGCACCCCGAGTCACAGCTGCGGTGCAATGCATTACTCTGCTATCATGTCCCATCATCGCAGGTCGCCGAATAGGGGACAAAAGGTTCGGTAAAGATTCCTCGAACCACAAACAACAACATACAAATTGGAGGCGAACATAGTTCTCGTATCCATGGGTCACGCACATACCTACGTACCCACAGTCAGCGGACTTATCAACTCCCCGATAAGTCTTTCATAGACATATGTTCTTGAGCGACAAATCAAAGATCCCATGGATTCATCAGGATATGACTTCCCTCACGCGTAAACCTCCTGTTGATAGCAAGTAAGCTAGGTATGTCATACACATAATCATAAATCAATCAAATAGGCATTATCATACCTATAATATAATATCAACAAGGTACTCACATTAACCTTAGATTATACGTAGCATTATATCCCTTTAAATTCCACGTATTAAAATATCATATCTTTACTTCATAATTTAATTATCCTCGCATACTATAACATCTCTCCACTCCCGATGTCGTTAAGGTTCATGCGCGGAGCGTCTCGCAAAGAGAAATCCAAACAAGGAACCCCTCCAATACAATATTACTTAACTTTGTCGATCGAGGAGGTAAGTCAACTTCAAATACGCGATTGGGATAACCTCAGACCCTCTTTTAACCAAATGTGTTCTAAACTCTCATCTCTATCCAGGATCCATACCACTACGCTCTTGTACTACACTCAACCCTTCCGAAATCAATAATGAGCTTAAACTCAGTCCTTGATGTTCAAATTGTAACCCTAAGGCTACCCTCACTCAATACACAAGGTTCCAATAGGTTTTTCCTCAACATATATTCAATACGAAGTCACTTATACCCTATTGGTCCATATAGCCATATCTCTCGAATTACTACGAATTAAATTCTCCCTTTAATTAAGGTTTAAAACCGATAGTTTCAAATCTCTTATAAACACATCTTCTTTCACTTAGGATTAAACCCTCTTGTAAACTTAAGGATACCTAGGTGTTATATTCAATCACCCCTAATGGTCCTATATGTAATCCTCATGCATACCAATTAGAATTCAACAATTGAATCTAGCAATCGAAATTCCTTTAAATTAATTATCATCATTCTAATCACTTAAATCCCAATCACATTAATTCAAATCTTATCAAGGGTCTACTGATCTTTTCTAAGTCCCATAATATCCAATTAATAATCACCAAAGATATACAAAAGGTTTGGGATAAGAATCAACATTAAAAACAAACAACTTTAACAATCCTGGGGAGGTCGATCGATCGAAGGCAGGGGGTCGATCGATCGATCACTCAGGTCACAGCCTGGTTTTTCTGCATTTCAGCAACTACGGGTTTCACCATTTTTACTCTTTCAAACCTTCATATTAACATCCCAAATGACTTATATTTATTACTACATGATATATCAATATATATGAACGATCTCCAATACTCTAAACATCCTAGAATCATCAAGGGATTGGATTAAAAAGCATGTTTATCTCCTCATTTTCCAGAAAATCATCAACATATAAACTTCAAGAACATAACAATGGTTTCCAGATTTTCTTCAATAGATTCATGATCATTTCGTGGATTACTATCTACCTACATCATGAGTTTACTTCCTATATCATTTCAGTTTCTAGAAATCCATATAACAACTCCATTATGTCTTCCAAACATGAAAAATCATCTCTTTTCATAATTATTCTAACATGGACAATATACGAACTTAAGTTGAAAATATCAAACACTTGCCTTTACTTAAGGTCTAATCCTTTGGTGTATTATATCTCAGGTGCTTCTCCCTTTTCCGATGAGCTTCTGGTGGTGGTTAGTGGTGGTGACTCTTGGTTCTTAGTTCTTCTCCTTCCCAAGAAAGCTTTTCCCTTCCAAAGCAACCTTTCACTCTCTCTAGGAAGATGACTTCTCTATTTTGTGTAGAGGAGATGAATAACCCACATACACTTAATCTACCAATACTTATAATAGGACAAAATTCAAAATCACTATTCACCCCCTAGAAAAATGACCAAAATGCCCTTTCGAGTTGTCTATTCATTTCCAAATGACCCGAGACTCAAAATTAACAACCAAATAGACTTTTCTGACTATTTTGAACCTTCCGGACGCAACGACACAGTCAAAATGACTATAAGGTCGATAGAAAATAAATTTTCTTTTTAATTTAATAAATTAGTCCCTACACGTCCCATACCGCGTTTGACTAAAAATTCAAATTACCGATTTTATATCACACCGTCATATCAATGACATAACATTCATATATTACCTAAATGTCTGTAAGTAATATTTAGATTCATCCATTTTAATATCCACAATTCGGATAAAACCCAAATGAATTAATTAATAATAAAAATCCAATTAATCCATGAATTTAAAATATAACCCATTTTAAAAGTCATTAAAAATCACGGGGTATTACATACTTCCCCCCTTACAACAAAATTTCGTCCGAAAATTCAGGAATATAAATCATACCGATAAGGGCAACTCCGAGTATAAATCTCACATCGTAAGAAATCTAAGACGTACCGCCCATACAGTACATTAACGAAAATCCTTATTGATGTTATACGCCCCACCTCACCATATAGTTCCAACTGAATCGAATACAAACTTTACGCAATCTTCCCTACACCATCCTCGTGACAACATTTCGAAAAATGATCCTCACTTATTAAGCAAATAAATCCTCAAGTCACAACTACTTACTCTTTCACAATTTTGAAAACTACTACCATTTAACCATCCAGGGCGCCCGTACACCCTATCGTACCACTTTCAATATAAAAAAAATTCGCAAAGGTTATAAACTCACATCCCAAAGACCTAACTTATTTCAACTTCCAATGGTTATTAGTTTCATGCGTGGGGTGTCTCGCAAGCGAAATCCAAACAAGGAACCACCCCGATACACTACTTCCTAAAGTAGTCGGTCATCGAAACTCCTAAGGTCCTTAGTCAATAGTATATAAAAATTTGGTTTATCAAAAAAAATATCAGGTTTATCGATTTAAACAAAAAAATTTAGGTTTTATTGATTTCAAATAGAGTCTACTCATCTACTCTTCTCTAGAAGACAAGATGTTGGTTAATAGTAGTACATACGCTCTCGTATACCACAAGTCAATGCATGCCGATAGTCACATCATGCTCGGACATGCCCAAAGTAAGTAATCCCATGATAAAAATCAAACCCACGTGATAACATGTAATATATAGGTGTCCCACACCCCTCAGTGAGTCTACGTAAATAACGATGCTATAGGCTAAGTTTAGCAACCCTTTTAGCCCCCACAATATTAATTGCTACAAAAATCAATACGCCTCATAATTCCTTAGATAGGAAACATACCCTCATTTTCGGGTGATGGTTGTTGAATCCAAATATTATAACTTTGCTCCGATGAGTCAAGAAAAATTTTACCCCAAATTTTCAGATCTAGTTAACCACACTCCACTATATACCCAGGCCTTTGAATATATTGTCTTCGTTGGGTAACACACACAATTCCCGCATTTCAAGAACTTCTACTGATGACTCTCCTCAATTTTTTCATAATAGGGATGACCTAGACTACGGTCATCATACTCGAACATACTTCATAATCTCCTAGGTATGATCTCCGCTATCCGTCCAATGGCCCTCATCTGCCATACTTCATTGTCCGATCACTCCCGAACGTAAATAAGATTCACTGATATATACAAAATCTTACCAAAGATATCAACAATCCTAAACATAGGGCTCTACATCAAAGAACGCTAAGCGGAAAACATAGTAAGTCGTACAGACCCTAAAGGACACTAGAACCTGATGCACTGATACCACCTGTAACACCCCGCCTAATTAAATACCGGGTGGCCAGTCCCATACCCAATTAAAACAGAACATACAGTTGGCTCATTCTTAGCATCACTGTCGAAAACATTTACAACTCACCCAATACCCAATTAAGCTGGTGTTAAAAACTCTCCAAATTTTAATTTAACAAAATCCATTTCCAGTTTAAGAATAACACAACACATTTTATTCTACAACATTGATAACCAAGTAGATAACATAAAATAATTTGAATGCAATTGGAATAAACATTCCCAAATAATATTAATCCATTATAGTAATCCCAACAATATTAAATGTACTAAAAAGACCCGAACACAATAGCATTTGACCCTGATAGGAAAAGATAACTAAATCCTTTGGGCGACATGCCCTAACTATGAATACTGTGAATCAAAAAGATGATAGGAGTCTAAGCAAAACTCCATAAATCCATAGCCTGTCATACTCCGCTAAGGTTGGCGTCCCTGCTGCTGGACACCTGATATAGAAGATACAATAGAAAAGAAAATATGCAAGGAAACGGGTCAGAGCCCGATTGTGAAAATGATTTTTAAAACAGCAAGTATTTAACAAGTGCAATAAAGCATTTATTATGTACATGTTAGCATCCCACACTCACTTGCTATTCTCACCTCTCAACTAGAGTGCACACTTAATGTTTCCTATTGACCTCCTAGTTAATGGTTCCTCTTTTCTAGTCTTCATATTATAATTCCATCCCAATATCATAATCCCCGTATGTCCCATACCATACGTCACATTATTATTCATTTACATTAATTCCTTTACGAATTAATCTTTTCAATTCTTTAAGAATAAACATTCGTTAACTTAATTTCATTATATTTCTCTATTCACCGTTATCTACAATTATCACCGTAGATAGATTTAACCATAATAAATATCCATTCATTCATTTAATCCATTATATATATATTCTTAAAATGGATTTTAAAATGATTTTTAAATGTTTTTAACTCTTGGAGTTGTTTTAACTTCTAATTCTTCATTTCTTTGCCTTATTTAAAGGAGTCTTTTGGATTCCAACTTTTCATTTCTTTGCATTATAAAAGGAGTCATGGGCAACCCTTTTAACCTACTTTTGGCATAAATTTTGGCAGCAAATATATTTTATATTCCTCTTCTTTTTATATACAAATTGGCCCTTGAGATTTGTGAGTTCCAACCTTAGATTAGAGGTGTTCTTAGGGCTATTTTGTTGGAGGTTCTTGAAGGAGCTTTTGTAGATATTTTGTGTTGATCTTGATGATGTGATCATTGGTTTCTCATCATGGTTTGAGGTATGGGGTTTTACACAATATGCTCCTTAATCTCGCGAGTGCTATTCCGTTGAATTCTTGTTAATTGAACTCATGTTTGAATTGATAAATTCATTAAAATCTAGAAAATAATTGTTGAAATTATTTTGATTCATGTGGTATCATTATATTTTTGATGAGCACGTTGTCATGAGATTTTAATATGCCACGGATGTTGGGCACCCGCCAAAATTCTTGTTTCCCGGGCTATGGCTTGATAAAGCATATACGGATGTGGTGAGGCCCGGTGACCCGGTTAAAGTGTTGTTGAGAAATTATATTGATAAATGCTTTGAGATTTGCATTTTCATTTGAATATTCGTACTCGTGTTGTTACGTTTTATTCGTTGTTAATCCGTATTTGTTGAGCATAATTCCTATCGTATTGTGTACTTCCCCATATTTTCTTTTAGTTGGCAGGTTAGCGCGGATTTTGGGGCGCTATGGAGATTGATTTTAGCAAGGATTGTTTGGGAAAGATTTGTATTATTTATTTTGATGTATAGAGCCTTGGATATTTGTATGTTTATTCGAGTTAGATAGTTGTAATTTTAATTCGAGAGACTTGTTGTAATTTAAGAGATTGATATTAGTGGGTTTATATTATTGTGGGTTTATTTAGATGCTCTATATCTTGTTATTGTGGATTTGGATTTATTTTATCGCATTAGCGCTCCGTTCGCTCTCCCCGGGCGGGCGGGGTGTTACAAAGTACCCTTTGCCTCGTATTGATGATTTATTTGACCAGCTTAGGGGAGCGTCATACTTCTCTAAGATCGATTTGAGGATGGTGTATCATTAGTTGCAGATACGAGAACAGGATGTGTTCAAGACCGCATTTCTGACCCGATATGGATCCTATGAATTCTTGGTTATGCCCTTTGGACTAACCAATGCCCCCGTTATATTTATGGATCTCATGAATAGGGTGTTTCGGGATTTCCTTGACCAATTTGTTATTGTGTTCATCGATGACATCTTAGTCTATTCTCTGACAGAATCTGACCATGCTACTCACCTATGGTTGGTCCTGCAAAGATTGAGAGATCACCAATTGTATGCAAAGTTTGAGAAGTGTGGCTTTTGGTTGAAGAAAGTTCAATTTTTGGGTCATGTGGTGTCATCCCTGGGTATATCTGTGGATCCTAGTAAAGTGGTTGCGGTGAGGGAGTGGGGTCAGCCCACGACACCTGCCGAGGTTCGTAGTTTTCTAGGTTTGGCGGGTTACTACCGTCGGTTTATCAAGGGTTTCTCTAAAATCTCAAGCCCTTTGATAAATTTGACCTGGAAAGGAGTGAGATTTGTTCGGGATAACTCTTGTCAGGTTGCTTTTGATGAGCTCAAGGATAGATTGACTTCGGCACCAGTCCTTGCTTTGCCAAACCGGGATTGGAATATTTAGTCTTCACCGATGCATCTTTACAAGGATTGGGAGGTGTGCTTCAACAAGAGCGACGGGCTATTGCTTATGCTTCTCGCAAGTTAAAGCCTCATGAAAAAAACTATCCGGTGCAAGACTTAGAGCTTGTCGGGTTTGTCTTTGCCTTGAAGATTTGGAGGCATTATCTCTTAGGGGAGAAATTTAGTCTTTTCACGGACCATAAATCGCTGCAGTATTTATTTTCACAGAAGGATTTGAATATGCGTCAGCGTCGATGGTTGGAATTCGTGAAAGATTATCAATTTGATATTCATTATCACCCGGGCAAGGCGAACGTAGTGGAGGATGACTTGAGTAGGAGACCCGAGGGGAATTAGCTGAAGTATGGAAGGCTAAATGGGAAGAGCTCAGTTAGGAGGATGAAATGAGGAGAGCATTTATGTCGGTGATGACCGTTACTCCTACCATTGTGGCTAGGGTAGTAGAGGCCCAAGGAAGGGATAAGGGTTGCCAGATCCATATACACCAGTTACTGTCTGAGGGAGCAGAATCCTACTCAATAAGTTCAGAGGGAGGATTACGCTTTCATAGAAGACTTATTGTTCCTGAAGAGGGGGATTTGAGAAGGGCGGTAATGGCGGAATCTCACGGGTCAAAATTTACGGTACATCCTGGTGGGGACAAGATGTATCAAGACATATGTCGCCAGTATTGGTGGCCCGATATGAAGCGGGATATTTAGGAGTTTGTGTCCCAATGCACTACTTGTCAACTAGTCAAGATCGATCATTAACGACCGACAGGTTTGTTGCAACCATTGGAAATTCCAGTATGGAAATGGGAAAGCATATCGATGGACTTTATTACGGGCTTACCAAGGTCACAGAAGGGTAATGATTCTATTTGGGTGATTGTCGACCGCTTGACTAAGTCGGCACACTTCCTACCCGTGCGTACTGATTATGATACCGCTCGTTATGCCCAGCTGTTCATTGAGGAGGTGGTTAGACTACATGGGGTACCTTTAAATATAATTTTCGCCCGAGATAAAATCTTTGTTTACCACTTTTGGAAAAGTTTCCAAGAGGCTATGGGGACCGAATTGAAGTTAAGCACTTCTTACCATCCTCAAACAGATGGTCAAACAAAAAGGGTAAACCAAATGTTGGAGGATATGCTCCGGATGTGTATGCTTGACTTCAAAGGTGGGTGGGAACAATACCTTCCCTTGGTTGAGTTTGCCTACAACAACTCATACCAATTTACAATTGGAATGGCGCCCTATGAAGCTCTTTATGGCCGACCATGTAGGTCGCCCGCTTGTTGGTTAGAAGTGGGTGATAATAAATTTCTTGGACCTGAAATGATCCAAGATACTTCTTTAAAAATTGAACTCATTCGGAATCGCATTCGGGTAGCCCAAGATCGCCAAAAGATCTATGACGATGCGGTAAGAAGACACATGGAGTTGGAAATTAAAGACCAAGTCTTCGTGCGAGTGTCACCAATGAAGGGCGTTAAGCGTTTCGGGAAAAAAGGAAAGCTTGCGCCGCATTTTGTTGGACCTTTTCCAATTATTGCAAAATTTGGTCCAGTGGCGTATCAACTTGCCTTATCGTAACCCTTGCAACAAATTCACGATGTATTTCATGTTTCCTCTCTAAATAAGTATAAGAGATGCGAAGGTGCCCTTTGGCACCTTACTTTTGAAGGCATTGACTTGCAAACCGATATCTCATATGAAGAACAACCGGTTGCTATTCTACAGCATGGGGAGCGTAAGTTGAGGTCTCGTGCGGTGCCCTTGGTGAGAGTCCAATGGAGTCATCACAATGCTAAATAGTCGACATGGGAACGTGAGGATGACATGTGGGAGAAATATCCGCATCTCTTCTTATAAGGTACGCTTGAATTTTGGGGACAAAACTCCCTCATAAGGGGGGGAGTATGTAATAACCCTCGCTTATGAGAGTCTATTTTATACTTGCTTACTATGTGAAGTAGTTATATATAAAATGTTGAGATATGGAGTAAGTATTGATTTAATGAAGAAAAGTTAATATTTACTAACTTATGGTATATTTACTGTATGAGCATGTAAATATCCTCACGATGAGTTTATTGTGTCATAAGAATTTGAAATGACATTTTGATTTAAAATGAAATCGGAACTTGAAATGATTTATAAAATATCCAAATGATAATTTGGAGGCCGTAGTTGATTCCGGAACGTGCGAGATAGTCAAAATATGTACCATATTGTATTTTGAGGTTTTTAGGCATTTTTGACTGATCATACCTTGAATGAGCAGTTGCGTGTTATTTTATCGCGGTATTGATCACTTAGGTTGGGATTGTTTACTAAAGGCACGATTTATGTCTTAATTAAGTCATTATTCACCTAATTGTATTTCCTAAACCTAGAGTAAGAGAGAGAGGAAGAGAAAGAGTAGAGAAAAGAAAAGAAATTGAAGATTGAGAAGGATTCTTGCTTCCACATAAAGGAAATCTGCATTTTCTGGCTTGAGGCACGTTTTCTACTTGCTACATGTCGTTTAAGATAAATTATGTGTTGTGATAATGGTGTATTGAGCATGATAGAACTATTTTAGGGTTTTTGTGTATTTGTGGGTTTTAGTCCATTCAAAAATAATTTGGATGATTTATGAGGTTTATGGTAGTTGCTAGTAGTATTTATGAAGTGTTGTTGGCAATAAATGATTTGGATTTGAGTGGGGATAGATTTGGAGTCCAAGACTCCATAGCCAAAATTGGCAAAAATCGCAGGGCCGAATCGATTCGGCCTGGTCCAAATCGATTCGCCCAGAGGCAGTTTCCAGGTCTAGGTGAATCGAATCGATTCGGCCTGGTTCGAATCGATTCGGTATTTATGCAAAAACCCAATCTTCCTGATCGAATCGATTCGGTTTCTATCCGAATCGATTCGGAAATTATGCAGAATCCCATACTTCTTGACCGAATCGATTCGGCCAGGTTGAATTGATTCGGTAACCCTGCACTTTTTCAAACTTCTTTCTTTTTTAATTTTTAACCCCTTTTCTTAGGATTAGTAATTAGGGACCTTCTTGAATGAAGTAAATATAGGATACTAGAGTATTAGTTGAGTTTGGCCGATACCCTAGATTGGAATGGATTCATCTAGGGTTCAGTCCAGGGGTGTTCAAAGTAGTGTTCATACATTACTTTCATCGTATAGGTTTATATGAATCTAGGGGATCTTAAAGTTATATTTGGAGACTCTAGAAGTTAATGTGAGCTAGGATTGACTCGATGGTCTATTAGAAAGCCAAAAAGGAGGCTTGTATAATAACTTGGGAGTTTGAATGTTCTTCGAGGTTATTATAATGATGTTAAGCATGCATAATTCCGGATAACCATAATGCATTTGATAAGATGTAAAAAGGACAAAGTAAATGATAATTTACTAAATCATGAAATGGAAATTAATGGAATGGTTAAACACACTTCTCTAAATACCATCTTAAGGAAAGTTCGTGCGTGAGGTGAAGCCCCCTGGCTAATGAATGCAGGGTGAATATAGTCGTAGTCCATATAAGCGCTTGTTTTATATTTTCTACGATGGGTAGATAATTCTGGGTGTGGTTATGACTACCCCGCAAGCATATGGACGCTTCCCGACGTTTCGATAGGATCCCAAGTTGTCTTGTGGTAGGCCCTGGAAGATGATGGTTATTTAGGGGCGCGCACAGTGAGGGAACCCGAAAGGGCGGTCCTAGAATCGTTATATATGTCTACTTATAACTATACTTACATCAAGTTGGACTTGATGGGTATTAAAGCCATAAAGAGCTAAAACGAAATGCCATAAAGAGCATAGAATATGCCACAAAGAGCATAAAATTAAGATATGTACCATAAAGAGCACATGATAATAATTGTATTTCTGATAAGGAATCGAAAGATAAGATGAAATGATGAAAGATGAAAAAGGCTTGAGATTATTCTTATTCTCTTGTATAATTGAATTTCACCTTAAAATCATTAAACTGAATTAGTTCATTATATGATGTTATCATGCTAGAATGTCATATTTATCATCCATGCTTAATTATTCATTATTGTCATACTTGTCATTTATCTAGTGATCACATAAAAACCAGGTTCTGACCGGTTCTTCTTTCTTGTTGCGTATATATATATGTTATATCCGCTCAGGTGTTCCTCCGCAAGGTCGCCCGTAATGACTTCCCCATTCCAGTGTCTTTTGAAGAGCCGTGACAGTTTGCGGATATCACGAGGCCTTTGCGTAGACGCCTTCATTTTTGCTTTCTAGTTATGATTGGTCGTTTATTCGGGCGTGTGGCCCAACTTTTGTAACTGCTTAATGGATGTGATATGTAACTCATGCAACTTCTTGTACATTGTATAAATTCTATTGACCGACATTTGATTCGGTCCTTTTACTGTTGTTGTTATTGTTATATACATACATACCCTTGGGGGTTTCCACTTGTGTTTTAATTATGGGTTGTGAACTGCTTTCTTTAAAATTACAAAACGAAATTTTTGACACCCGTTTTCTGAAGTATTGAGTGGTTGTCCCATATACTCTTTACGTTGTCACGGTGCTGAGGATGATTCCATCAATGATTCCTGTATTTTTGGAGTATCGGGCTGGCCACCTCTTATTTCGGATACCGGGTTGTCACAGCGGGGTGTCACAGAAACTACCTGTTTCCGAGTGTTCGATTGTGAGTGCATTCCGTGATATTTTGAAATCAAAACGAACTTTCGAATAAGAAATGTAACGATCAAATCTTTTGAAATGGGCGATTATATTGGCTATCCACACACACACGATAAATTGAGATTGAAAAATGAAGTTCTACTATATTTATGAAGTTTGCATTCAAACTTGGTTATATTACATTTGTGTCTTTTATAAATAGAGTCAAGTTTTTTAATTTTATGGGTATATTCATTACAAACTCTCACGAGACAAAACTCGTCCACTAGGGTAACCTAGGGGTTTAACGACTTGTTACACATGCTAAGTGCAACCCTGATTCCTACGAAAATGAGTTAGATTTTATTTTTTGCTCGAGGACTACCAAAGTTTAGGTTTGGGGGTATTTGATGAGTGCATTATTTTTAATTATTTACACCCAAATCTAGGCCTTGTTAGTTCCGTTGCACCATCAATAAAATGTTTTTAGAGCCATTTTTATTTTTTTAGAGAAAAATACAAATTTTAGAATAAATGGGGTTAATAATGCAATTTTGAGAACTTCACTCACGCATCTTATATTCATTGTTAATCTCTTGTTAAATTTTTTTTTTTGAGTATTGACAGGTTTAAAAAGAAAACGGTGAAGTTCGGACGCAAATTGACCATGAAAATGTCACTTACGGAGGGGCCATATTATAAATTTAGATGACTTAATTCGTACTCGGACCAAACACTAAAATTGAAGACCTTGAATCAAGGTACGCCTAGGTTCAAATGGCGTGTCAATCGGAGTTGAAATGAAGAAGTTATGGTCGTTCAAAGTTCGAAGTCAAAAGAAAGTCAAAAGTCAAGCCCGAAGTCAAACCCAATCCCTTAACCAAAATTGAGCCCAACCCATACCTACACCTTATGTATGTGTGTATTTTATATTTATATATTTATATATTTTTATTTTTATTTGAGTCATATACATATTTTTAGTGATATTTTATTTATATGCGTATAATATTTATTTTATTCTATTTTTAGTTTGATTAATTATTTTATGTAAATATTATTTAGAGTGTGTCATTTTATATGTCATAGTGGGTATTTTAGTGTTATTTATTTTATTTGAGTCATTGTACATTTTTTTAAGTCATTATTTATTATTGTTTCTAGATTTATTCTTTTAGTTTTATTAATTAATTTTAATTCTTTTTTTGTGTGTATCTTATTATTTTATGGGTTATAATTTATTTATTTTTATTATTTTCAAAATTTTTAGTTGAGTCGTAAATAATTTGATTAAGTTTTATTAGGTGTACAAATTAAACACACGCATACTAACTACCCTACACTCGCATACACCCCAACAACTGAGACCTAAACCAACCCCACACCACTATTCATAATCATCCACATTTCCTAAAACACACACACCCGTACATACGCAAAAACATCTACACCACTATTCATCTTCTCCATCCACACCTTCCACCATACCACTCCCTCTCTCTCCTCTCCATACTCCATAACCAAAACCCAACAATAACCAACCCCATTATTCATCATCTTCCCCACACACCCATATAACCACCACTTCCTCCATACCCACAAAACCTCCAAAATCGGACATACCCAATTCCCACAAAAGGCCAACTCCTCCAACCAAACCCATACCCACTACCCACTACCTTACCTCTCACCTTCTATATATTTTATGTTGTTTCTTTTCGTAGGAAAAAAAACACGAGAGGAGAGTAACGAGAGAAGAAAAAGGGAAACAAAAGAAGAAGAAAAAAAGGAGACAGAGGAAATAGACACGCATTGAGAGAAAATTTGTGTAGTTGGTACTTTTGAGAGATATTTGAATGGAGTTAATTCTGTATTGAAATTCAATCCTTTGACCAAAATTTTTGTGAGTTGATTATTTTTAACGAAAATTATTATTTCATCATGTAATATATGTGTTCCATTTATGATGTGTGAGTAATTTTATTGCTAGAATGAGGTGAAATTTATCATGATAATTTAGTATATGATTTAATTGATTTAATTCGTTAAATTCTCTAATTGTTCCAAAAACATTTTAAAAATTCGATATTCATTTAAAATAGTCACGAGAGTGATATTTTAAACCTTCAAAATGAATCATCACATTCACATCCTTTGATTTTATGGACTTACGTTTGATGGATTATGCTTATGTTAAATTGTTTGATAGTCCATGCTTATATTTGACATTTAACACTTAGGAGTGATATTTCGAAGGGAATAAGGATTTTTGGTATCTAAATAGAGATGTAAAAATATTTATTTAAACTTTCACATTTTCATCATCCGAAATTTACGCGACGAGAGTCGGTATAATTTTGAGTTATAAAAGGGAATTGTGGGTTAAACTAATTAATCATAAGCTAGTAAAATTGGTAAACGGATCCGAAATCCTAGTAATATCTCCATACTTGTTAGGTAATTTGTGTTACTCATTTGTTTATTTATTTTATTTTGTTTTGACAATCAATCATACATTCATTTGTCTAATTGGACAATCGATACTTTATAAAAATTGACGAAATCTCTGTGGATTCGACCCGTACTTACACCCGCTATATTTCAATAGTCCGTGCACTTGTGGTAGTTTTATAAAAAATAAAACTTGACAACATATCTCTTTTCGGAATTTTATACTATTCAAAACAAACATGCTTTTCAAGTAAGTGAGACATTATTAACTTCCTTAAACTCGAAAATGACCATTTATTCATAAAGTACTCCATTTTATAAACAAACTTAGAAATATTTATTTCATAAATATTTGACAACATTAATCATTTTCCACATTTTTATCTCATAAAAATGTCCATTGTTTCCCTTTACTTGAAATGCTCAAAATATCAATTCTCCCCATTTTTATTCCATAAAAATGTTCACCGTATCTTTTTACTAGGACTATACACAGATACTACTTTCTTACATTTTTATCTCATAAAAATGTTCACTATTCATTTTTACTAGAAGTACACCAAATGACATTTTCTAACATTTTTATTTCATAAAAAAGTCCATAAATAGTATTCTGAACTTTATAACACTTAAAAAACTCATTTAAGTCTCTCTTTTAAATGTCCATTTCTCTTAAAAACATCAAGTGTGTACTTGATAAACTCAATAATACATTATAATCATTTTTCTACACACTTATATACTCAAATGATGGAGAATAGTAATCTGATTTTTTTTTGTCTAATTCAAACCAACTTTAAAACCTTTATTTGAGACCCATTTGTTTATGAGATCATAAAAATCAACCAATAAACTTCATGGATGCAACTATCACAAATCCTATATATTTTAAGCCTAAAATATGTAAATAATAAATCTGAAATTCATACATAACATAAACATTAAACCAAGGTTAGTGAATCCCACCTCAAGAGTTATAGAAATGGTGTAGATGTTAGAGAAGATAGAGGACCCCCCACCTCCAAAGGTGTCCTCAAGGGGGTCTTTAAAACCCATTAAATCTTGTCTTCATGAAACCATTGCTTCCATCTTCATATAAGCTCTCTTCAACCTCCAATGAACCTCCTACAAACTCCATCTTCAAACCCACCAAGAACTTCATCTCCTTCCTCTAACAAAGTCACCCAGGGTTTACTATGGTAACATAAGGTGGTTTAGGGCTTATAGTGGTGGTTGAGTGTGTAGAGAAAGTTGGAGCATAAGGGTATTCTTCCATGGAAGCCCAAACTAGAAAGAGAAAATTTGAGAAATTTTATGGGCTTTTGGGTCTCCAACATACCCGATTTCTCCCTCTTATAATCCATATATGACCCTCATAAATGCTTTCATCCAAGTAGTGTAACACCTGCATAATTCTAGTGTCGGCCGCCACCAAAACTATGTCCGGCGTCGCTAAATTAAATACCATTCTTAGCATGTGACAGATATGAGACATATAAAATTCATTCCATAAGATAATAATTAAAATTGATCCCATAATAATAACTATTCATGCAATAATAAAATCTATCACCATGCTAATCCTCAAATTTAAATCCATGTCCACATAAATATAATCTCGAATAAAATGATTCAACTGTAAATATCTGAATAAAAAACGTAAAAACTTTGGAACCGAATGGCCCACCAAATCCATAAACTGAGTCTCAATAAAAATGCAAAGTAATGGAAACTAAACTACTAAGCAAAAATAAATAAACTCCAACTGCACCTCCAATATATATCTTCAAACACTCCTATGCAGCTACTCCAGCACTAATGCCTGAAAAATGTTAGTCAGCGCACGGGGTCAGAGCCTCAAGCATGAATACACACTACTCTCCTCGGTTAGGTTCCTTGAACCCAGACAGTAGCCTTATACATAATAAATATCACAACAGAGCATTTTAAATTAAGCAAGATAAATAATAACGTTGCGAGTAAATAAATGGCATATGCTAAAATACGCAATTATGCTACCCCGAAGTCTAAGTCCGATTATTCATTCATCTAACTTATTTTCAATTAATTAAGATACTAGTTTCCATCAATTATAATATCATCCGTGGGAATCCCACTTAAAGTTTCATCTCATTTTATTTGTTTGCCACACCCAATCCCCTCGTAATAGCTAGTCAGTCCGTATTCTATCAACCCTGCACTTATTGACGAGGTTCCACGCACGTCACGTCATAATAGTCAGCCGACCAATTTAAGTGTCAGCCTTGTACTTATTATGTCGTCACTTATCCACACAACACAATAGCCAGCCAATCCGTTTAACAGTTAGCCCTGCACTTACTAACAATGCTATTATATTTTAATACTCGTTTATTATTTTAGGCATTAATTCTCAATTTATCATGTTTACTCATTATTTTATTGTGCTTACCCCACCCTTTTTATCGACGTGAGATCCTCAAAACTTTTAGTCCCATCCCTAAGGTCTCCAAAATACAAATGCGTCATATCCTATGATATAGGATGAATCTCTATCAATAATCTCTCCCTAGTCTTAAGCCTGGGCCAACGAATCGACAGAACAATGTAAAAATTAGCCTCACCCCGAAATATCCCATCCGTAAAAAACTGCACTAATTAGTCCCATCCTTAGAAAGTGTTAACCGCGACTAAGGCATACCCACTAGTACCATACCTAGAGACCATCCTAGAATACTGGTGAGAACATACTACACAACAACCCCGTTGTCCCCGTGATGGCAAATATGAATAACAATCAAGCACACAATCCAAGTATAATATTATGGCAATTTCCTCATAAGATCATAATTTAATTATTGATTTCATTAGTAACATTGTCATCGTTCTTAGCACAATTGTTCTCATCTAACAATTTTAGATTAATCAGCATGCGAGTTTATGAAACAAACAATAATAATCCACTTTTATAATAAATACATAATTTATGAGTTTGTACGCACTCCAATTTTAATTAAATAAACTCTGTAAAATTCTATATGCGATTCTACATCCATAATGACCAAAACCCTATACTCTATCCTACTCGTCCAAGGGTTTCATATCTTAATTCATATTAAAAAAATTCATAAAAATTGTATCCAATTAGTTTTCACTTTTCCTAATTAAGGTTGCTAATTTATTTTAAGAAAAACATGTAATTATATGTTTAGGCGACACTTAAAACGCATAATACTAAGGGAAGAGAATAGAGTATCTTGCCTGAGTAAAAGTTGAATGAAAATTCTAATTAGACGGTTGAAATCCTCTCAAAAAATTATGAAAGATCCATTCTTGAACAATATTGAGAAAAAATGTTTCATCTTGACAAATCTTGAGTTGAAAGTTGATTAAAATGGGGCTGGGGTTTGAAGGTGGAAGAAGATAAAAATTATAAGAGTCTACTTCTCTTAGTGGTTGTGAAAATATGTTTGAAAAGTCCTAATCCCGTATTAATTTAAGTGGAGGAAGTGATCAAGGGTGAAAAGTAGTGTCATGCCACAACACTTATCGTTATTCGTTTCACCTCCTCAATACAACAACCTAATCTATTAACTACACTCTTTTAAGGGAGTATAGCGACCAATCCGGGTATCGAAAATTCACAGAGACTAGTTGCTAGAATTTAATCGGTTTAATACTTCTAAAATAAAAGTGTAAAAGGTAATTTTAACACAAAGGAAAAGATAACTAGGCGAGTGTATTTAAACTGGATTAATAAAAGGAATAAAAACTATAGGTTGTGATAGATATCCCTCACCTCGAGTGAATTGGTATAAATGAATACATGGGTTCACTAGTTATTAAAATTTAATCTCGTTTGGTCAATTAATTAAATTAAGAGTTGTCACACCCCTAAATTCGCATAAAAGACTACTATGATTTTGGTGTTAATAAATACCCAAAAAATTACACACGCAAGGTCGTAAATATGAAGCATATGTGATGTACCTCGTTAAATTTTCTAGGCGTAATAGCTAGGACAACCCAATCGAAATAAATGAGTTAAAATCCATCACCATAGAAAATCAACCACATCAACCCTAGGTGAGTTTAATCCAACACAACCTAATTTACACTAGCTACTAAACATAATTAAAAGCATGTAATTAACACAACTAATTAATTAAAGCCAATACTAATTAAATTAACTACACAAATTAACTAGGGAAGGAATAAATTAATAAAGCATGAAAAATAAAGGACAAGGCATAAATAAGAGCGAGAAGAAGATGAATAATAAAGGAGGCTTACGTTAAAAGGGTATTACCCACAAAAATGGAGGAGATGATCTCCAGCAAAATCCCCATGCATACAACCCTAGAACTAAACTAAATAAAGAGAAAATATATGATCCTTACAAAATAAAACTAAGTTTTGCTTTTATACTAAGTTGCAATAAGGGAATAAAAGAAAAAAAGGAAAATAAATAAAAAGAAAAGAGAAAAAGAAAAAATGAAAAAAGAAATAAAAAGTGGAAGAAGCGTGCCAAAACTGGAAGGCCTGGTCAACCGCGGGTGGGAACACACTGTAAAGTGTGAACGGACAAACACCATTCACCGATCGATCGGTGGCTAAGGATCGGTCGACCGGTCACCTCAGAATAGCCACTCTTATCCCTTTTCTTTGCATAACCCGAGACCAACCATGGTTGAACCAAAGTCCATCCAAGCCTTCCATGCTCCCAACATAAGACCTATTATATCTTGTTCAAGCTGAGACCATTAAAGCTCCATTTGGATAACAAAATCCAAGGCATCCATGGTGATAAATAAATCTGAGATGTGCATTCTCCATTAATGGCCAAAGACCAAAACACATGGATATGTCCAAGACCAATCTCAATTTGTGCGTTGATGCGACTATATAGGACCTGCTACTGCAATTTCCTAAAAAAAAAAAACTCCAACCAAGCTAAGGCCATGACCTGCAAATTATATGCCAAAAACCTCCAACTCCTTAGTTAATGGCCAAAGACCATAGAAATCGTTTGGAACCTGCAATTTTGGACAAAATAGATAAAGGACACAATTACCATTTCTTGATTTGTTATGTTTTGTTATTTATTAATTAATTCCCTTATATTTCTTCCCCGATCAAAGGCCCGTAATATATTCGTTTGGAGTCTTATTCCAGCACCGTTCTCGTCCACGTGAAGCTTGACCCGAGAGTTTCAACTTCCGTGAAGACTTTGGGCAAAAATCCCAAAGCGTGAAATGACTAAATTACCCCTAAACGTGCAATATTCGACGAAACTTTATCGAAATGCACCCAAACTCCACAGTAAGCACCGTAACACCTACAAAAGCTCAATAATACCTCAAATAACATGTTATCATATATAACAGAGGTTGTATGGTTATCGAGCATAATTATCGGAATTAAAGTGCCCAAGGGTGCTAAAATGCATAAGTTTTTAGGGTAATAAGTGCAGTGATTCAGGAAGAATCATACCCCCTAACTTACACATTGCTAGTCCCTAGCAATAAAATTGAATGCAAGAATAACTATAAGAAAAACAAAAAACATGAGAAATATACAAAATAGATAAAAATCCACTTTCGCGGGCGAACAATTGCATTTAGCTTATGCAATAAGCCGTTAAACCCCTAGGTTACCATAGTGGACGAGTGTCGTCTCGTGAGGATTTTCAGGGATGAAACCCATAAACATCATATGGTTTCCTCAAAATATACCCAATCAACATGCGACAAGCCATACAATAGAGAAAAAGATTTCAAACATGTTATTAGCATAGTGAATGAATTCACACAAAAGTCTGTATTATTAACATTATACAATGAACTTTGTAGAATTGAAACCTTAAAATGTGGGAGGGGAGAAAGAAAATGCAAAGTATGATTTGGCAAAAACTTATATAAATTGGATAATAAACATTAAAGCGTGCATATAAGTCAATCTTCACCGGGCATTACGCTCAACAAATGAAATTACTATGAATGGGAGTTAATGCATGGGACATGCGGGCATAAAGAATAAATGTAAATGGACACTAGGCTTTGCACATGTCACAAATGAAATCAAAAACATGTAATCTCAATGAAAGATACCGCTCATTACAGGAGGCGAAATGTATTTTCAGAAATTATCGTAACTATTTAAAATTTTAAACTGATTACCCTAAGATCACATAGGACTTTATAGGATTGTAGTGTACATTAGTTTCAGGTTATGAAACGAAGGGTATATTTACGGATTCAAAGTGTTCGAGGATGAAAACTCGGGATAATGAAAAATACGAGAAATTACAAAATTGGAATATGATTCCCTAACAAGCATTAGATAAGAATTGAAGAGTAAACAAAGCTTATTGAACACTATACACAACATATACAAATTTCTCTTTCTTTTCTTTTCTTCTTTTTCTCATTTTTTCTTTTGTTTTCTTTTATTTCTACTTTCTCTTTTTCTTCTCTTTTTCACTTCTTTCTTTTCTTTACTTTTCTCACTCTCACATGCTTAATTGCAACCACATAACAATAACATCATTTAATCCCAAGTATCATTCTAAATAAATGTATGGAAGGTGATATATATGGTTTATAACTCCAATGTGGAGTTGGTTATGGGATTTGGGGCTTATGAAATGAAAGATTGTATTAAGGCTCAAAGGGGTTGACGAGGAAAAACATGTAAGGTGAGGTCATGGTAATATGAGTGATATAACAAAGATGGCTTATGATCATTTCCTAATGTTTATGCAATTATCGAGTCAAAACAAACTTTGAAAATCATGCTCAAGTAACACATTTCATATATGAACTCAATTAATGAACGATCAATAAAAGAATAGTGAGATTATCAACGAATGTAACGTTTTCAAAGAGGAAAGAGTAGTGTATAACACTGACAAATGATGAAAAGAACAAAGCTCACTCAGTGTAAGTATATGCAATGCAATAAAAGATTTCTGAGTTATAAAAACCTTAAACCGAATCAATGAAACAAGAAAAGTGCATGTGCTCATGGGATTAAAGTTTAATTCATGAAGTTATTCATAATATCAACAATTAAGGACTAAAGTCTAATAAATTCTAAAATCGAGAACATGCATCATTGATTTGTCTATTGGATTGGAAATTTATTGAAATTTATCATCGGAAATAAAGGCAAAATGCTCAACAAAGGAGAAAAAAGAAAGAAAATCTTTTTGAATTTTTTTATTTTTTACAAGAAAGGCATGCTTGGGAAGAACATATAATCAAATTAAAGAAACTACCAAAGAATGGATAGAATATCCCACACCCTCTAACTTAACACCTGACATTGTCCTCAATGTAAATTAAGAACCAAGTTAAAGAGAGGAAGATAGTGAAATTACCCAAAATGGAGCGATCTCGTGAAAGTACAAGACCAATGATTCTAAAAAACATGTTAGTACCAAGCATAGGAAAAACAAATAACAAAAACTTAACTAATTACACTAAACAATAAGTAAGGGAAAAGAAATATAAGAAAAATAAAAACTAACTATTTTCAACCTACAATTTTAATTCCTAACTAACTATACACTAGAAGTTGAAATTTTTTAGGGTCCACCCAAAATACGATTTCGCTTTGAAAGATCCACGATGGACCGTCCCTGTCATGCATACCTTCCAAAAAATAGGAATTCCAATCAAACAACGGAAGGCATGTGTAAGGGGGAAGAAATGAACCATCCCCAATTAAAAATTTTGGGGGAGGATGGGGGATTTGTATATAACGGGTGACAAAAACACATGGCGGACCAGAAAAATTGAATTATCGCACAAATATTTTGAAATTGGAATGGGAGATGGCGTACATGGAGGCTTCATGGAAGGCAACTCGAGCGAGTACTCCTCATCGATGAAAAGGTTTAACACTTTAAAGTTTGGAACCGATTCATCGGGTACTAGCATCGGCTCGACAATATAGAATAAAGATGGGGGAAAAAGAAATTCAAACTCAATAAATGAGTTATCATCGCTTGAAGATTGAGTTTTGAAGGAAATAAGATCATTTTCAATGAAATATTCTTCCTTGGGGACCAAAGAAGAAATCATTTCATTGCTAATTGATACTACGTCTCTTTATTCCTCATTTTCATTCTCTATTATGCCATAGGCCAAATCAAGAATGGTTTGTTACAAAGTAGGCACAAAATCCTCATTTGGTTCAAAATATTCCTCGACTTCAAAAGTCTTGGAAGAAAAATCATCGTCGAATTCAAATAATGAATCCAATTCTAGCTCCCAACAATGATTTTCTTCCTGATAACAGTTTTTAATTTTTTTCATTTTCAAACATGCGCGCCTCACCGAAAGTCATGGGCCGAGGCGCAGATTCTTGAAAATGGGAAACTCAAAAGTCATCATTGGAACTACAATCAAAATCCCTAATATAAGAATTTTGAAAGCTAATTCATTTAGTTTCAACATTCTTATTATAATGATTTTGTAGCCCAACATCGGAGGGATCATTCCCAAAATTTCCGTACCCCAAAACTTGATTGTCGTTATACTCACCCAACGACATTTATATATTTATAATTTTTTGGGGAATGTAAATATTGACCAAAAGTCATAGGGGTAGGGGGATTTTGAAAATCATCATTACGATTACCGAAAGGATTGGAATAAGACATGCTTACCCCAAAGAAGGCTCGAGATGGAAAATTCCACAAAGTGATGTGAGGCCGAAAAATTCAAGTGGTTCTTTGCGCTCAAATGTAGAAGCCCTACAAAAATTATTAGCAGGAAATATAAATAGAAAGAAATACTACGAAATACTAAGTCAAATAAATTTTAAAACAACAAGTCTCTGACAATGGCGCCATTTTGATCTAGGGTGAAAAGTATCGTTGTGTGAGAATGCTTGTCGCTATTCATTTCACCTCCTCAATACAAAAACCTAAACTATTGACTACACTCTTTTAAGGGAGTACACCGGCCAGTCCGGGTATCGAAAGTCCACAAAGACAAGTTGTTAGAATTTAATTGGTTTAATACTTCTAAAATAAAAGTGTAAAAGGTAATTTTAATAAAAAGGAAAAGATAACTAGGCGAGTGTATTTAAAATAGATTAACAAAAGGAATAAAATGATAGGTTGCAACAGTTATCCCTCACCCCGATTTAATTGGTATAAATGGTTACATGGGTTCACAGGTTATTAAGATTGAGTCTCGTTTCGTCAATTAATTAAATCAAGAGTTGTCACGCCCCTAAATTCGTATAAAAGACTACTATGATTTTGGCATCAACAAATACCCAAAAAATTACACACGCAAGGTCATAAATACGGAGCATACATGATATATCCTGTTAAATTTCCTAGGTGTAATAACTAGGACAACCCAATCGAAATAAACGAGTTAAAACCCATCACCATAACAAAGAAACCACATAAACCCTAGGTGAGTTCAATCCAACACAATCTAATTTACACTAGCCATTAAACATAATTAAAAGCATGTAATTAATACAACTAATTAATTAAAGCCAGCACTAATTAAATTAACTACACAAATTAACCAGGCAAGGAATAAATTAATAAAATATGAAAAATAAAGGATAAGGCGTAAATAAGAAAGGGAATAAGATGAATAGTAAAGGAGGCTCGTGTTAAAAGGGTATTACGCACAAAAATGGAGGAGAGGGGTTAAGCTCCAACAAAATCCCCAAATATCCAACCCTATAAGTAAACTAAGTAAAGAGAAAATATATGATCCTTACAAAATAAAACTAAGCCTTGCTTTTATACTAAGTTACAATAAAGGAATAAAAGAAAAAGGGAAAAGAAAAAAGAAAAAGAAAAGAGGAAAAAAGTAATAAAAAATGGAAGAAGCATGCCAAAATTAGAAGACCCGTTCGACCGCGGGTGGATGCCCGTTCGACCGCTCAAAGGCAAAAACCCACTGTAAAGTGTGCAAGAAAAAACCCTATTCACCGATCGACTGGTGGACAAGGCCGATCGATTGGTCACCATAGAAACAACCCATGTTATCCCCTTTCTTTGCATAACCCGAGACCAGCCATGGTTGAACCAAAGTCCATCCAAGCCTTCCATGCTCCCAACACAAGACCTGTTATATGTTTGTTCAAGCCGAGACCATCGAAGCTCCATTTGGCCAACAAAAAACAAGGCATCCATGGTGTGATAAATAAAGCTGAGATATGCATTCTCCATTAATGTCCAAAGACCAAAATATATGGATATGGCCAAGACCCATCTCAATTTGTGCGTTGATGCGACTACATGGGACTTGCAACTTCAATTTCCCAATAAAAACCAAAACCTCCAACCAAGCTAAGGCCATGACCAACAAATTATATGCCAAGAACCTCCAACTCCTTAGTTAATGGACAAAGAGCATAGAAAACTTTTAGAACCTGCAATTTTGGGGAAAATAGATAAAGGACACAATTGGCATTTCTTGATTTGTTATGTTTTGTTATTTATTAATCAATTCCCTTAAATTTCTTTCTCGATCAAAGGCCCATAAAATATTCGTTTGGAGTCCGATTTGAGCACCGCTCCCGTCCACATGAAGCGTGACCCGAGAGATTCAACTTCTGTGAAGACTTTAGGCAAAAATACCAAAGTATGAAATGACTAAATTGCCCCTGAACGTGCGATATTCGACGAATCTTTATCGGAATACACCCAAATTTCACACTAAGCACCGTAACACCTACAAAATCTCAATAATACCTCAACTAACATGTTAGCATATAAAACAGAGCTTTTTTGGTTATCGAGCATAATTATATGAATTAAAGTGCCCGAGGGGGCTAAAGTGCATAAGTTTCGAGGGTAATAAGTGCAATGATTCGAGACGAATCGGGAAGATTAGAGAATTTAAGTGGCATTAGAATTCTATTGAAAATAAAATACATATAGAGAATTTTATGTTATAAGAACTCTTCTAAATGGCACAAGACTTATATATACTCATATTAGGAGTTTTTTAAGCTAGCTTTCCGAATTCGGAATTAATTTAATTAATTACCGGATAAAATTATGAGTTGTTACAAGTAGCAGCTCCCTCTTACATAAAAGAGGTAAAAACGTGCCTTACAAGGTCTGGGCAAAGCTTAAAATGACTACACATTACCAACCAAAGATTCTAGCTAAAAGAAAAGGAAAAGACGCACAGTAGAAAAGGAAAAGACACATAATGTGCTGTCAAAAATGCTATCAGCACCACTTTCTCTCTCTAAAAGATTTTTTTTAACTTTTAACTTGAGATTCATATTCCTTGCAATTTTTTGGTTAAAAAAATCATATTTACACTAGTTGTTTGGCTCCCGGATTGTCCTATACAAGGTGCGCAAGAATTGGGGCCTCCAGGCAAAACATAATTTTCTTCGTTTTTTCTTTGCAAGGTAATATTTCTTATATTTTTATGAGTCCAAATATATGATCGGAATATTTTTTTGACTTACCAATTGTCCTAAATAATTCGCGCAAGTTCGCGTCCTGCGCGACGGTTGCTGTTGAAAGTTCGCCTAAAATGGGTCTAAATGATTTTTTTCGAAGACATCGAAGAAGAGAGAGTTTCTCAAAATTAAAGTTTAAGTCGATATGAATATTTTCATAATTTTCTGAGCACTTTTATTTTTTTGAAGAAAAATAATTTTTATTTATTTATTATTTATGTTTTGACTTTGACCTCACGGTATTTTTATATGACCCTATAAAAGTGGTCATTTTGATATTTGGGACCGCGATGCATCCTACAAAAATCGCGCAAAGTTACCTATCACGCGTGTCGCGTACCACCCAATTTATCGCATTATTAACCATGACCGTGTTACAATCATTCCTTGGTATTTTTACGTCAAACTTAACCAACATACTTACTAGGATTATTAAAATTTAAATACGCATCCAAGCTAACCATGCGATGTGGGAATTTTTTTTTCCTTAATTACTTTTCCTAATGCATCACTTTTCGTATCATTTGGCATAATCATTTATATACTATAAAATGCTTAACAAAGCATTAATTCTAAGCTTTTGTTTAAAGTGTCCACTTGTGAAATGAAGTCTTTATTCTTTATCTTTAAAGTAAAAAATACGAGCGCTTTGTTACTCAAAATCCCCACGCCTTTTAATCTCTCAAACAGTCCACCTGCTCACCCACATGTTGGCTTTGATATACAGGCTGGCTTTACAACTCCTCAAAATCCATCTCCTCAAAAACCACAAAATCCACACGCTTTTTTACTCAATATACAGGTAGGCTTTGAAGATTCAACATCCGCCCATTACCCCAAACCACCCAAAGGTTCGTAAATTTGTTTAGACGGACACGCTCTATATTTGACATGGCAATCAAGGTTCACAAGATTATAAAAGAGAGAGACATTAAAGTGGGTAGAAATCTTGGTAACTAGATCCTTCGGTGGATTGACCGGATGAAACCATCGTCTCAGATTCATGGAGAAAAGCCTACCAGATTCTCTCTCTCCATTTCTTCCATTGAATGTTTATGAGCCTTTGTGAAGTCTCTGTTGAGAGTTGTTGGCCGAGTGTTTATCATTTTGGGGTTAATAAGATTGGACATGAATATTGGCATCTTCAACATCTCTTCATCAAATGGAAGCATGTACAAATGTATAAGACCCACATGAAAACCCTGTAATGGTAAGTATCACCACCCTATATTTGGATACCCAGAATTCGAGAGAAATTGAAATAGAATGGAAATTAAATAACGGTTTTATGTTTTTAGTGTAATCAATAGGTTGTCTTAATTTACTATTATTTTTATTTTTTTGTTGAATTTTTAGCAACTTTAAATTCACCCCCAACAGTAAATGAATTATTGCCCAATATCACTCTTCGTTTGGTTGCCCATAGTGGTAGAGGATGGAAAAGAATAAAAATTAATAACGGAAAAGGGTTTTGTTAATTAAGGTTATTTTTTTTTGTGGTTTTGATTGATGGGTTCTATTAGTGCATTGTTATTTTTGATGGGTTTGTTTTCTTGAATTTTAGAAAGTTTGAATTCACCCTCATGAGTTAATGTATGTATTTGTGAATAATTGAAGTGTCACAACTATTTTGTTGCCCAGATAGTGGGAGAAAAGAATAAATTTCCATTTTTTAGAAAACAATGGTACAAAATCCAGTTTACAGTTTTAGAAAAGAATAAGTTACATCCGCCTCCATCGTCTTTCGTCGCTACAACCCTTCTTATGCTAATAAGCTCATTACTCATGCCTACCAGGCGAGTCCACCCCGCTCTCATCACACCACATTGCCTAATCATGTTTTAATATTTTATTTCGAGAATATATTTTCACATTCCAAAAATCAAACTCAGTAAAAACATTGTTATAATATACATTTTAATATATTTTACATTATGTTTCAAAAATTGGACACCGGAGTTATTTGGCAGTTACGATTGCATCTACTTTTTGTCAGGTTGGTTGTTGTCCGTGTGATGCTGCATTATTAACACAAACGAAAGGATAAATAATTGGGGTATGGGTATGGGTATGGGGCCAAGTAAAATTCTGGCCAATATAAACCTTTTCATTCTGTACGCATAAAATCAACGTAGGCCTTGCTTCTCTATAATTGTGAGTAGCAATGGAAAACTGATTATGCGTACATTGAATTTTGTACTATTTAGGATGGTAATGCCAATATGTAATTAAATAATTCTATACATACCTGTTTGGTTGCCCAGATGATAGTAGAAAAAAATAAGTTACCCTCATGAGTTATTTACAGCTTTAGAAAAATAAGTAACTAAAAAAATAATTTTTATTTATAGTTTTAGAAAAATAGTTTCAATTTACAGTTTTAGAAAAATAGTTTATTTACTGTTTTTTAGTAACTTATTTTTTTTATTTGGTTTGACTTCTTTGCTTACAAAAATAGTTTTTATTTACTTCATTTATAATATCCGCCCAAAAACTTTTTAATTACTGCTTCCCAAAAAAATGCGGTAATTTTTTTTTTGTGTTTTCAAAATTTTTAAATGATTTTTTCCATTTTAAATGTTTTGCTATAATTTTAAATATTTTTTATATTATTTTCAAATTTATCAGAGGTTTATTTCAGTATATATAATAGTACTTTTAATATTTTTTACAAGCTTTACTTATTTTTCTAAGTTTTTTAAATTATATTTATTTTCATTAATTTCAGATTTTAATAATATTTTCTCTAATTTGCAAAAAAAATTTAACTATTTTTCTATAATTTTTATATTTTAAAATATGGTTTTATTTTCACTTTTTTTAACTTTTATATTGTTTTGAATTAAAACGGGGGTAAGATGGTCTATTATGAAATTTTTGATAGCAACTAATAGATTTTACAAAAGGTGGGAGGCTATCACAAATAATAAGAAAGTGGTGTACAAGCACAAATATCGTTATAAAATGTAGGGTGGCAAGTTAAAAAACCCACTCTTTTTCATAAATCTGTTTTTTATTTTTATGTATATTTATTTTCCTTTCAAATGTGATATATTTATTTTTCTTTCAAGTGTAATCTTTTACTTCATTGTTCTTAGATTTGAGAATAATAATCAATGAATATAAAAATGTTTAATGTGGATTTTACATTTTAAGCATATATTTTTGTCTATATCACACAGGCATATACTTAAATAGTGAATATTTTTTGCAGACTTCATACATTTTGTTCTAAACGAAGAGGAAATTGGAGGATTTGAAATTTGACTTGCCAGAAGAATATCTTTAGAATTTTTATTTTTTTAGTTTAACTCTCGATATATAATTTTTTTTGGTAGTTTCATTTCATATGGAATGACCATTTGGATTGTCTATTGGTATGAATTTGAGTTCTATCATTTATAGGAAGTTAAATTTGATATTGACATGGTTTTAATTGTGAGATTTTAACCATTTGTTTTGTGCAAGTTGTTTTATCTTTTTTTATGATAGTCCATTTTTTTAATGAAATCTATATAATATTAATGTCCCTATTTCAAGTCAATTGTTATTAAACATTTTTTTAACTCAAACGTTAAATCGGCTTCCACCAATAGTCTCACCCGGGCATCGCGCGGGTTTACACTTAGTCCCCTTATATATTTATTCCTCAAATTTATCTTTGAATATAATATTTTGATTATCATTAAATACTTATTTTCTAGGATGGGGTATTACATTCTTCCCTCATTAGGAAATTTCGTCCTCGAAATTCATGGTCATCAACCTTAGAATTTAGTTACCTATAACCAGTTTTCAATCCTAGGGAATTCTCAACACTATGGTCTAAAATTCAAAGATTTCATGTTCATCAATTAAATTTCTAACCCAATCATGGCGGACAATAAGGTCTTACTACTAATACCAAGCATGCCTAACTCGTGCATCGAAACAATCCCTCAAAATAAATAACCGGTATTCAGAAAATATCACGCTACCACTAATGAGATCATCATCATGAATGTTTCCTCAACAATTTTGCATCACGCCTATCCTTAGGCTCATATAATCTCAATATCACTAGCCATCACATCATCAATCATGAGCCGGTCATCTAATCCCATTGGTCTACCCGATCGATATCTCTTACGATATCCTTACACTGACCTAGAGTCATACTAGCTATAACAACACAAATATACATGAGCAATCACATCCTCAATTCGCACAATTCCAATCAAAGTGCAACACTAACATCTAATATTTTATCAGGTTCTAATGCTCACAATATCCTCGAGTCACAACCTTGAAACCCATGACCAAGTTCTAGGTATCTATACTGGTCAACTAACGAAACATGTTAACTTAATGCAACCAAATACCACATGAAAATTACATGCAACAAATGCGAGACCACGCGTACACATAAACTAGTGTAAAATAAAGGTGCTTTCTAAGAAGAGTGTACTCATGTACCATGACGCATTAGCCTCAACCCGACCTATCTCGCATCATTACTGAGCTTATGAAACATTACACTTGAATACAGACCCATAACTGACACAACAACCTCCCATCACCGGGATCAAAGAAGAGGCAATAAGATGTAATGGATCAGGCGATTGCCATGCCAGAATGAAATAATTAAATTCAGGAAACGAACCATGCTACGTGAAGTAAGAACCACAACATACATTTGAAGTCTAAAATTTCATCAACCTTCACGTGCGCTAAAGTCTTAGCCATGGCACGCGCCCTGGATTGAATCATTAATCACGGCTACCCATTTTCAAAGACAACGACTTGGGAACCTATTCACATGGGAAGCTAAAACGTTGTGCTTACCTCCTTAAGATTGAGGTTACTTTTTATCCTTCATATCGAAGGGAAGTTACATTCCTCATTTATTAATATTAGTTATTGACCTACATACTCAAGTCTCCATAATATCCATATGCGATTGCTAACTTTCAAACCTTGAGGTCTTTCTCATCTAGTGAAACACAACACTCACAAAATTTTACCTGATGGACCATCGCTACAATCCTTAGCAATGCCTTGTGTGATCCCAAATCATAACTATCAGAATAGTTACAATGACACCACGATTTTTCAAGCATTATCCATGCGTAATACCTAATGATTCTCCTCACTAGAGTCATACCAGCCACACAGGTAGCCCATGTGGGTGCTGTAATCAAGCCTAACACTCCACCACAAGTTCTATCTCTAAAATAAGAATCAACATCATCGTGTTCTAAATTTTCCAAGTGAAAAACCTAACACGTATTAACCTATTGTCGATATTATCCACAAGGGCCATACCTTAACACAAGCTTATCAACAAGATATGGCGCAAACTCTTAAATATTGCCACAAAATGATACGACTAAATTGTACTATAAACATCAACAGCCTATGCATCCATACAATAAACTTTCGAATACTCCATGGAAAAGACACCAATTCAATGATCTCTAATGATCATGTATATTCTAAGGTATGAATGATCATCAGACAGAATCCTACCAAGTATAACAACCGATCATGGCCGTTAATTTTTTTTTTAAGGTCAAACACTAACCCAATTACTACATGTTACACCAACTGTAACTCTATGTCTTTGACATCATAATAAATACCCAATGTTCAAAGGGAGACATCCTTGCTATCGTAATACACGAAGAATAATCTAAAGCTCAACATTACTAGGGAGTTTCTATCACTTGTACTAATAACTCATTAGCCAATCCATAGCACATATCTCCAAGGAATTATCAATATAGATTCACATGCTTGTCCATAACTATAACTCGAGATCAAACTCGTCACGGCGTATAACTTAACCTATTGAACACTAAGCTACGATGACTAAATTGTCTCACTACATAGCCATCATACTCATTTGTTAGATCAGAAACTATCACCACTATAAAACCTTGGTAGGATACGGGGCATCGGGTACTACCTATAAAATTTTAGGCCAATACCTTTGATGCCACAAGAGATCCTATTCCTCAATACAACTTCATTTTCTAAAACCATAATTCAATACCACTATTTCTAAAACTAAGTTACAAGGACTATATAGATTCGTTCTTAAATTACCCTGACTTAATATGATTATCTAAACCCAAATCATAATCAAGTCACTTAGGCATTCTAATTTCTATAGAATTATTTATTCAAAAGCCACGATACTTAGTCACCTAATCCCGTAGATGAAACCACAAGCATACCAACTAAGATGCAACTGAAATCATTAAGACTTTTTAATCATCAAACTCCCACGTGATACATCTCACACAAGCCTAATGTCACTACACCAAATCCTGTGAATGGTCACGCCCAGTTGGTCACGACCCAAGTCGACGACTAGCTGGTCGTGGACTTGGACCGTGACCATATCATTTTTTGCGTGACCATATTCATTACCACACTAAATAATAGATGCTTTGAAAGTGGTCAAAGCCTAAATCTGTGACCCACAGTGGTTAAGGACTTGGGCCATGAAGAGGTCGTGACCATCTTGGCGCAAAATTCGTGCCAAAATTCCCTCCAAACTTAGTCGTGGATGGGTCACGGACTTAGGTCGTGACCATAGGCATGATAAAGCAAAACACACACACACTAAGGGTCACGACTGAGGATCGTGACCATTCCCAAATTGATGGTTTGGTTGGTTTCATTAATCGGTTTCGCTGGTGGGTCACGTCTCTATCCGTGACCATGTTCAATCTGGAAAAAAAAACTCGCTGCCTTCATTTCTCCCAAACGCTGCTTCATTTCATTCATTTCCCTCTAACAAAAACCTTGCTAGGACCCATCCTCTATCTTTCATTCAATAGACTCCTTTCTCTCTCTTGGCTCCTCCCCTCCCTCTCCCTTGCGACGGCTCGTCTCTTCTCTCCTCCTCCTCCGCATGCAGCATGTACAAACACACGCAATAGGAAATTTGAAAGTTTTTTCGTATCTTATTGGAACTTTTAGGAGTTTTTTTGTTTTTTTTTTCGTATCTCACACAACTTTTAGGAGTTGTGATTGGTGGTTTTTGTTCTAACTTTTGTTTTTGCATTTTCTAGGTATAATCATTTATCTAAATTTTGGATCTAATTTTTATTCTCTTCTCCAATTTTTCCATATTTTTTTTGTTTTACATGGGGTTTAAGATTAATTTTAGGGTTTTTACTTTTTGGTACCTAAATTTGTTTTAATACCTGCTTAAATTTGGGTTTTTGCTTTTTTTTGGTACTTAAATCTGTCTTAATTAACAAAAACACTCGCCAATTTTAGGTAAAATCATTTATTTTGATGTGTACCTAAATCTGTCTTAATTAACAAAAACAGTTGCTAATGTTATATTATATATTGACCATTTGGCACTATTTATGTACTACTCATTTGTTTTTTAACAGGTCATTGGGAGTTTGATTGCAAGTTTAGTTTGAAGTGAAGGTCAACTTATTTGTTTTTTAACAGGTCATTTATTTTATTTTTGTTACTTTTTTTCCTAGTGCTAAGAGACATAAAATGCCTTAAGAGACATATAATGACTAAAGCATGCCCAGTGACTTTTTGTTCTCAAATGTGAAGCAGAAGCAGGTAATTTTTTTTCAGTTTATTTTCTTATTTAATGTTGTTGATGAAATTTTAAGTTGTTGATTTGTTCAATTTAAGTTGTTGCTCAAATTGGATATTGTATGAAATTTTATTAGTTAATTTATTAGTTAAGTTATTGATTTATTAGTTCAATTTTAAATTATTTATTTGTTCAGTTTGATTTGTTGCTCAATTTTTATATTGCTCAAATTTTCTCCTAATTTCGTTAGGCCAAAAAAGATGCACAAAACTCAAACTAACCCTAAAAAATTGATTTTATATTGTTCAGTTTGATTTATTGTTTTTTAACTTTCATGTTCCTCTATTAAAGATATGTTGTTGTTTTTCTTATTTATTGACTAAGTATTTAGGGGAAGTCAGGTGGAAATAGAGAGCAAAAGTTAGAAAATATAAAAATTAGATGGGATTTGATATAGTGATCTGAATCTATGCTATGATTCTTAGGGATTCTTAGTTTATTGACCCTTGGTTTCATTATGTAGATATGAATTTTTTAGTTTATTAACCATTGGTATGATTCTTATGTAGATCTAATTTCATATTTAGGTTTTGTTTGATAATTTTTCAGTTGCTACTTTGGGTTTAGATGGGATTTGATATGAGAATATGACGATTGTGCTGAATCGAAGAATCGTGAGAACAAATGAGAAACCCTTGGTATTTGCTTAGTTCCAAGATAAACCCTTGGAATCTTTTTTGATATTTACTTTTTTGGTTTGTTTTAAATCTAATATTAGTTATATTTTTTACATGTTTGCTCTCATTCAACTCTTTTAGGTGGTTTAGTAATGGTTAAATCATTTAACTCGTTTAAGGGATTTAGTCTCATTAAACTCTTTTATTATTTTGTAGAGTTTGTAGATCTTGGAGATGGACTAACTTTGATTCAAACCAGGTATACTATGTTTTATTTTTAGTATTTGTCATATGAAATGTTCTTTCAAATGTGGTATTATTGTTCTTAACATCAATATTCTTTATGAATCACATATCAATTCAAAATCGCATTTCATTATTACATATTTGTTTACCTTTAGACACTAGTATTTATTTTAAACTTTTAGCTAGAGTTTATGTATATCTAGTACTATCTACATTTTTTTGTTAGATGCAAGACTCTAGTTAATTTTTAGTTTATTTATTTTTAATCATAGAAGTAACGTAACTCGTAGGAACTGATCGCCCGATCACGGGACTCCCGATTTGAGAATAAGACGGTAATCTAAAATTTTATATAGACTTAGGCTTAAAAACATGGTGTTAGAGGGGAAAATCCCGAAATAGCCCTCGAACGACCTCGTGAGAGGCACCAACACATCGCACGGGACCAAAGTAACTCGTAGGAACTGCCCGCGTGATGACGGGACATCCGATTTGAGAAAACGATGATAATTTGAAAATATCTAGACTTAGGCTTAAAAACATGGCGTTAGAGGGGGAAACCCCAAAATAGCTCCCGAACGGCCCCGTGAGAGGTACCAAACCTCACACGGGACCAATGTAACTTGTAGAAACTAACCGCATGGTCATGGTACTCCTGGTTTGAGAATACGATGATAATTTGAAAATATCATGACTTAGGCTTAAAAACATGGTATTAGAGGGAGAAATCCCAAAACAGCCCCCAAATCGCCCCGTGAGAGGCATCGACACCTCGCACGAGACCAATGTAACTCGTGAAATTGATCGCGCGATCACCGGACTCCCTATTTGAGAATATAATGATAATTTGAAAATATCTAAACTTAGGTTTAAAAACATGGCTTTAAAGCGGGAAATCTCGAAGCAAACCCCAAACGTGCCCATGAGAGGCACCAACACCTCGCACGGGACCAACATAATTTGTAGGAATTGCCTGCATCATCTTGGGACTCTCGGTTTGACAATACGACGATAATTTGAAAATATCTAGACTTAGGCTTACAAACATGGCGTTAGAGTGGGAATTTCTGAAACAGCCCCCAAACGGCTCCGATAGAGGCACCAACACCTCGCACAGGACCAATGTAACTTGTAGGAACTGATAGCGTGGTCACAGGACTCTCGGTTTGATAATACCCCGATAATTTAAAAATATATAGTCTTAGACTTAAAAATATGACGTTAGAGGGGGAAATCCTGAAACGGCCCCCGAACGGCCTCGTGAGAGGCACCAACACTTCGTACGGGATCAATGTAACTCATAGGAACTGATAGCGTGATGACGGAACTCCCAATTTGAGAATACGATGATAATTTGAAAATATTTAGACTTAGGCTTAAAAACATGGTGCTAGAGTGGAAAATCCTGAAACAGTCCCTGAACGGCCCCGTGAGAGACACTAACACCTCGCACGGGACCAAAGTGACTCGTAGGAACTGATCGCATGGTCACGGGACTCCCAGTTTGAAAATATGATGATAATTTAAAAATATCAAGACTTAGGCTTAAAAACATGGCATTAGAGCAAGAAAACCCGAAACAACCCCAAAATCACCCCGTGAGAGACCCCGACACCTCGCACGAGACCAATGTAACTCATAAGAACTTACCGTTCGACCACAGGACTCCCGATTTGATAATATGATAATAATTTGAGATTTTCTAGACTTAGGCTTAAAAACATGGTGTTAGAGTGGGAAATCTCAAAACAAGCCCCAAACGACCATGTGAGAGGCACCAACACCTCGCACGGGACCAACGTAATTGGTATGAACTTCTCGCGTGATCGTGGGACCCCCGATTTAAGAATACAATGATAATTTAAAAGTATATCTAGACTTAGGCTTAAAAACATGGCGTTAGTGAGGGAAACCCCGAGTCAGCCTTCAAATGACCCGTGAGAGGCACCAACACCTCGCACGGGACCAAAATAACTCGTAGGAATTGATCGTGCGATCACGAGATTTCCGGTTTGAGAATACGATGAAAATTTGAAATTTTCTAGGCTTACGCTTAAAAACATGGCGTTAGAGAGGAAAATCTTGAAACAACCCCCAAATGGCCCCGAGAGAGGCACCGACACTCGCACAGGACCAACGTAATTCGTAGGAACTGACCGCGTGATCATAGGACCCCCGGTTTGAGAATAGGATGATAATTTAAAAATATATCTTGACTTAGTCTTAAAAACATGGAGTTAGATGGGGAAACCCCGAACCAGCCCTCGAATGACCCCGTGAGTGGAGCCAACACCTCGCATGGGACCAAATTAACTCGTAGGAATTAACTGCGTGATCATGGGACTCCTGGGTTGAGAATACGATGATAATTTGAAAATATCTAGACTTAGGCTTAAAAACATAGCGTTAGAAGGGGAAACCTCGAAATAACCCCCGAACGGGCTCGTGAGAGGCACCAACACCTCACACGGTACCAATGTAACTTGTAGGAACTGACGGCGTGATCACGGGACTCCCTTTTTGATAATACGATGATAATTTGAAAATATCAAGACTTAGGCTTAAAATATGGCGATAGAGGGCGAAAACCCGAAATAGCCCCCAAACCGCCCCGTGAGAGGCACCGACACCTCGCACGGAACAAATGTAACTAGTAAAAACTGATCGCGCGATCATGGGACTCCCAATTTGATAATACAATGATAATTTGAAATTTTCTGACTTAGGCTTAAAAACATGGCTTTGGCGGGGAAAATCTTGAAACAACCCCCAAGCGGGTCCGTGAGAGGCATCGACACCTCACACAGAACCAACATAATTTGTAGGGATTGCTCGAGTCATCACGGGACTCCTGGTTTGAAAATACGATGATAATTTGAAAATATCTAGACTTAGGCTTAAAAACATGGCGTTAGAGTGGGAATTCCTGAAACAACTCCTAAACGGCCTTGTCAGAGGCACCGACAACTCGCACGGGACCAATGTAACTTGTAGGAACTGACAGAGTGGTCATGGGACTCTCGGTTTGAGAATACCATGATAATTTAAAAATATCAAGTCTTAGGCTTAAAAACATGACGTTAGAGGGGGAAATCCTGAAACAGCCCCCGAATAGTCCCGTGAGAGAAAACGACACCTTGCACGGGATCAGTGTAACTCGTAGGAATTGGTCACACAATCACGGGACTCTATGTTTAATAATACAATGATAATTTTAAAATATCAGGACTTAAGCGTAAAAATATGGCGCTAAAGGGGGAAACCCCGAAACAGCCCCCAAATGACCCCGTGAGAGGCACCAACACCTCACACGAAACCAATGTAATTCGAATAAACAGATCGCACGATCACAGGACTCCCGGTTTGAGAACATATGGGTAATTTGTATATATCAAGACTTAGGCTTAAAAACATGGCGTTAGAGGGAGAAAACTCGAAACAGCCCCCGAACGGCCCAGTGAGAGGCACTAACACCTCGCATGGGACCAATGTAACTCGTATGAATAGACCACGCAATCACAGGACTCTCGATTTGAGAATGTGAGGGTAATTTACATATATCAATAAATAGGCTTAAAAACATGGTGTTAGAGGGTGAAAACACGAAATAACCCCTAAACGGCCCCGTCAGAGACACTAACACCTCGCAAAGTACCAATGTAACTCGTACGAACAGACCATGCTATACCCGATTTGAGAATAGGAGGATAATTTGAAAATATCAGGGCTTAGGCTTAAAAACTTGGCGTTAGAGGGCGAGAACTTGAAATAGCCCCTGAATGGCCTTGTAAGAGGCACCAACACATCGCACGGGACCAATATAACTCGTAGCAACTGAGCGTACGATCACGGGGGGTTTGAATACATGAGGATAATTTGAAAATATCAAGAGTTAGTCTTAAAAACATGGCGTTAGAGGGGCGAAAACCCAAAACATCCCCTGAACGGCCCCGTGAGAGGCACCTTCACCTCGCACGGGACCAATGTAACTTGTAAGAACAGACTGCACGATCGCGAGGCTCCCAGTTTGATAATACGAGGATAATTTGACAATATCTAGACTTAGGCTTAAAAACTTGGCGTCAGAGTACGAAAACTCAAAACATCCTCCGAGCGACCCCGTGAGAGGCACCGACACCTCGCATGGAACCAATGTGACTCGTAGGAATTGACCGTGTGATCACCGTACTCCTGGTTTGAGAATACGATGATAATTTGAAAATATGTAGACTTAGGCTTAAAACTTGGCATCAGAGTGCGAAAACTCGAAACAGCCCCCGAGCGGCCCCGTGAGAGGCACCAACACCTCGCACGGGACTAATGTAACTTGTAGGAACTGACCGCGCGATCACGGAACTCCCGGTTTGAGAATACTAAGATAATTTGAAAATATATAGAATTAGGCTTAAAACTTGGCGTCAGAGTGCGAAAACTCGAAATAGCCCCCGAACGGCCCCGTGAGAGGCACCAACACCTCGCACGGGACCAATGTAACTCGTAGGAACTGATCGTGTGATCACAGTACCCCCGATTTGAGAGTATGATGATAATTTGAAAATATCTAGACTTAGGCTTAAAACTTTCCGTTAGAGTACGAGAACTCAAAACAGCCCCAAGCGGCCCCGTGAGAGGCATCAACACCTCGCACGAGACCAATGTAACTCGTAGGAACTAACCGCCCGATCACGGTACTCGCAATTTGAGAATATGATGATAATTTTAAAATATGTAGACTTAGACTTAAAACTTGGTGTCAGAGTGTGAAAACTCGAAACATCCCCCGAGCGGCGGCCCCGTGAGAGGCACCGACACCTCGCACAGAACCAATGCAACTCGTAGGACCTGACCACGCGATCACGAAACTCCCAGTTTGAGAATACAACGATAATTTGAAAATATATTGACTTAGGCTTAAAACTTAGCGTCAGAGTGCGAAAACTCGAAACAGCCCCCAAGTGGCCCCGTGAGGGGAACCGACACCTCGTACGGGACCAATGTAACTCGTAGGAACTGACCGCGCGATCACGGTACTCCCGATTTGAGAATACGATGATAATTTGACGATATCTAGACTTAGACTTAAAAACATGCTTGGTTACTGATAATTTGAATAAGATTTTTGTAAAACTACTTGGTTACTGATATCACTTTTTTGTATCATGTCATTTATAGGATAACATAGTATCATTTGCTTTTTTCCACGTGGAACAAATGAAAAAGGCAATGGCTTACAACATGAAGTTTGTTTATATAATGTTATGGACATTCAAGATTATGTTTTTTATGTGTTACAACCATACGGGTTTTTATTGTTTTATTATTTAGTTTTGCGGCCGTAAGGTTTTTATAATTTGATTGTTAAATTTTATGGTCGTGAAGGCTTTATAATAAGCAGGTTTTATATTAACAGGGTTTGGAATGTCCACAAAACAGAAGAAATTATGTCCAATTTTTTTTTTTTGGCCTGTGAATTATTAAGATGTGTAATATTTTTAAGTTTGTATATATATATATATTAGTTTATTAACAACGTTCGCGATTCGCAATTTGTGATTTTTTTATCGTTTTGCCAATAATAAATATTTGTAAATCCTCGTATGCATCCAACGCTATAGGTAGAAACTGACCGTGCAGTCGCAGGACCCCCAATTTTAGGAATGGACAAAAACATATTTTTTTTAATTATATTTAAATATGGTCATGGACTTGGGCCGCGATCCTTTTTTTCCGTCGTGGTGTGGGTCACGGGCTTGGGCCGCGACCATTTTTTTTCATCGCGGTGTCACATCCCCCACACGTCTAGTGTTCCCTTGGTTCCTAAATCCCCCACACGACGTTTCACATCTATTTGGGTTAGGAAATCACTTTTAGAGACACTAGATTTTAGACAAGTTGATTCCCGTTTGCTTGCACATGATTCTTATCTTGCCATATCATATAGATGATTGTGTTTGCATGTTTGTCATACACTAGTTGTGGTGTCATGATTTATATGTGTTTGCTAGTGTTATGACATGTGTACTTTTTGTATGTTTTATTTTTTTGGAAATATTTTGAAAAATACAAAAAGATTTTATTTTGATAAAATTTTGAGAAAACCCAAAAAGATTTTTGTATTTTTTTTTTTTTTTTTGCACCTTTTATGGATGAACATTTAAGATAGCCAAGTCACACCTTCATTCCATTTATCCATGTGACTGTTTGATAGAGATTTGAGACGCTACATTATTTCATCCATGTGCTTTACATAGTATGGAGTCTTTGAGATGCAATTAGTGATATTTTCCTACATATTTGACTCCTATCTCCTTTATTGCACACATGCACGGCTATATTTGATTATTGCACTTGTCTATCACATATTGGCTTGAGTGTTTCCATCTTAATTCTGTCTATACAACTTACAATATGCGATAAAACTTGACAAGATGGGAATGCATGTAAAAACCGTTTTGGTAAGACTGAGTGTTTATTTAAGAACGGGGAGGGGCTGCGAAAGGTAATTATCTCTTCTTTGCGCAAAAGCCACCGTTCAAAAGGACCTAAAAATGGAGGAATTTTATTATCCGAGGTCCAAAGAGGTTAAAAGAGCCCAAAAAATTTAAAGGCAATAATATGAACTTCATGTCAAATATGGGCCACTTAGGTTTCACCATCAATTCTCCAAAGTTTGAGAATTTAGAATACCTTTATTCAAAATATATATCTGAGGGAGTTTGGTTGGAGAATATAAACGAGTTTGCACTTCCTTGAAAGTCCTGAAAAAGCATAAAAAGTTTTGGACGTTATTGGTGTAAAAATCATTTTTAGCTTTGATTTGTTGATTGGATTGAGTCAATGTCTTCTATTGTCATTCTCTTACACCAAAGGACGCATTTGAGTTCATTCGCTAGGAATATCCAATATTCATCGTGCACATATGTCATGTTTGTATGCATTGATTTTCCTATCAAATTTGATCACACCCATTCATTTCCGTCATCGACTTGGTTGTCCTGTGTTTATTCATGGTGTGATTTTGTTTGAAAAAAAATTTTGAAAAATTTCAAAAAAATAGTTGTGTATTTCCTTGTGACACCCCGTCATTGCTTATTTTCATTATTTCTCTCATTTGTCTATTTGGGGACATCATAAAAAGGGGGAGAATGAATTATCTTATTATGGGGGAGTTTTTGAACTTTTGAGTTTTCTCATAAATTGCTATATATTTTTATCTCATTTCAAACTCGATACGTCACTTGGTATTTGCTTTGTCTCATGTGTGTAGGTACTACATTGATGATCAGTGAAATACACACCCTGATGAGAAAAGCGTTGAAGATTCCTGAAGAGTTAAAGATTGCAGTTCAACCCTTGTGGAGAAGACCGTTCTTCTTCTTCATTGCAGCCCTCCTGGAAAGGGATATTTCCAGCCGCCGACTACAGAATCCGACACCTGAGGGTAATTCTTAGTCACTTGTATTTTCATTGTAATCCGAAATTGTACAATTACAATATTATAATGAAAACAAATGGTTTTGCCCCTTTGGGGGATTTTTTCCCAATTGCATGTGTTTGAATGTTCTTGCTTAGTTCATTATCTTATTCAATCACATATTTTTGCATGTTTAGGGTTTGTTTTGGTTAAAAGGTGTTTAATATAAAATTTCGATGAAGTCTTATTCAATTGTATCTTTTCAGTTTTGGGTTCATGGAAGGGTAGATTTGTATAGGCAATTTCATACTTGATAATTCGGATGTTTTTATGTTTGTACCGGCATAGACATAGGGGGAGATTTGTAAGGACAATTTGTCCATCATTTATTAGTTATGTCATACGCCGTCACACCGTTGAAGAAATTCAAGCCTGAATCTACGTCAGCGGATCCGAATATCAAAAAGAAGAAGGAATCAGATTTCTGCAAAGCCGGACCGGTCCGCCCAGAATAAAAGAACCGATCCGCCTGCGAACCGGTCCGCCTCATACCCGGACCGATCCACCTGCTGAAAAGCCAGTACACCCCAAACCTCAAGCGACCAAAGAAGCCAAAAATAAAAATAATCGGTCCCCCTACCCGGACAGATCCGCCTCAAACCCGGATCGGTCCGCCTGGGATGAACACAAAACAGATCGTGTTCAGATTTTCAAGGCCCAGGACTTCTTTTATAAACCCACTACGAGGAGTTGGTTTAGAGGAGACTTCCACACGATTTTCTGAGTACAAAAACTCTAAGTCTTCAACTGTTGAGTCCCAAGACTCCAGTTTTTGTTGATTCACACAACCTCTCATACATTTGTGAATCTGTTTGCAACCCAAGAACACAAACCCAGTTGTTGTTCAACCCTTGTGGAGAAGACCGTTCTTCTTCTTCATTGCAGCCCTCCTGGAAAGGGATATTTCCAGCCGCCGACTACAAAATCCGACACCTGAGGGTAATTCTTAGTCACTTGTATTTTCATTGTAATCCGAAATTGTACAGTTACAATATTATAATGAAAATAAATGGTTTTGCCCCTTTGGGGGATTTTTCCTCAATTGCATGTGTTCGAATGTTCTTGCTTAGTTCATTATCTTATTCAATCACATATTGTTTCATGTTTAGGGTTTGTTTTGGTTAAAAGGTGTTTAATATATAATTTCCTCATTTGAACGCAAGCGCATACTCTTCTCAGTCTTTTATCCTCCTTGTCTTTACAAAATAATCATTTTGTATTTTAAGCTTATAACTAGCATGTTCTTTCCGTTAACCCACCCGATTAAACAATTTACAATTGTTTGGGAAAAAACCTTTCATCCCCTTTTAAACGTTTATTTCTCAGCGTTATTAACTCAAGCCGAGTTATTAATCATTACTTAAGACTTTATTTCAAACCACGCACACACCGTATTTAGAAAAATACTCACCTTTCTTTGAAAGCTTCATGTAACACACGCTTGTGTTCATTATATTTCAAGCCTCATTAGGTATCTTAACATTATTAAGTCACCTTATTTAACCATCCCATGTTACCAAATGAACATTAAATATTTATCGCGTTACGCTTGCATTAATAAATCAATGAATTAATACCATTCATTTATGCCTCTATCATGAATATTTAATTCATTACTTAGCATTATCTTTAGAGATTCCGCCAACATAAACACACACACACACACTCATCACAACACACGCACACCCATGGTTTCAGGGAATTTTACCGTCCGACGCCGAGCGCCAAGTAAACTGCAGTTGGTTTGGGATCTTTTACCATTAGGGATAACATAGCCCTGCTTAATTATTTAACTCGACATCATCCAATATCATTATCAATTTGTTAAACATTTTCATAATGTTTACATTAATTTGTCTTTTCGGGCCGAAGCCAAAACCTTGGACTTAACCGTTGGAAAATTATTACTTTCTCCATAAGTCCTTTATTCACCCATACGTTGATTTTATACCAAATATCATTCGCATTTTAGGACTTAATTCAATTTCACCCATACTAGTATAAAAACGTTCATTAACATTTTATTTCGTAAAATGTTCCACTTTAGATAAATTATCAATTTACACTTTATTTACCAAAACTTGCAGTTTAATTCCTTAACAAGTGTCGTTCCTCAAAAACAATCATTAAGTTTCCAACTTAACATTTCAACGCTTTAGCCGTTTTAACACTAGTTTAACATCACGCTTTTGCCCAACTTTCATACTTATCAATTCAACAATTTTATTACATGAAATAGCATCATTTACACTAGACTAAAACTTTCCCTTTGTCTTACTTTATGTTTAAACCCAATAAGACCTCTTATAAACCCACTCACATAATTATTCACAAAATACTATGAGTTTATATGCATAGAAAATGTATTATAAATGCTAAAATCCTATCAAATGAATTATACATATATTTATTTCTAGAATTTTATACTATTCACAACAAACATGCTTTTCAACTAAGTGAGATATTCTTAACTTCTTTAAACTCGAAAATGACCATTTATTCATAAAGTACTCCATTTTACAAACAAACTTAGAAATATTTATTTCATAAATATTTGACAATATTAATCATTTTTCACATTTTTATTTCATAAAAATGTCCATTGTTTCCCTTTACTTGAATCTCGAAATATCATTTCTCCACATTTTTATTCCATAAAAATTTTCATTATATCTTTTTACTAGGAATATACACAAATACTACTTTCTTACATTTTTATCTCATAAAAATTTCCACTATTCATTTTTACTAGAAGTACACTAAATGACACTTTCTAACATTATTATTTCACAAAAATGTCCATGAATAGTCTTCTGAACTTTATAACACTTTAAAAACTCAGGGCCTATTTGGTTTGCAACTATAATTCTGCTTACTATGTTTAAATACAATTGTGATAAAAAAATCTCATTTGACAACCTGTTTTTAAACACTGAATTATAAAATTTATGTGTTATAATCAAGGTTTTCAGAAAACAGGTTGAGGGTGTTTTATAACTTTTGTTTTTTATTTTTCAACTCAGAATGATTCATTATTAATATTGTAATGCATTTATACCTTAATATATAATATACATACATAATACATTAATATGTGTGTAATTCTTATGAATAAAAAATATATATGTACATATACACAAAATTACGTATGGAATAATATAAAGTTAAATAATATTATCAATAGATACATGATACTTATATATAGTTTTATACACGTATTATTAATGTATGGAATAATATAAAATATACATATAGTACATATGTATTCAAAAATATTATCAATTTATGCATGTATATAGTTTTATAGTGAATTGTACATGCAATATATATATATATAGTTAAACTCCCTAACATACCTCATATACATACACACACACATATACATACCTCATAAACATACAAACTCCCCAACATACCTCATACCTCATATACATACACACACACACACACACACATATATATATAGTTAAACATACCTCATTAAATATACATAAAAATACATGATATTAAATGTACATGTATATAATTTATTATGTATGTATGTATGTATGTACGCATGTATTTATATATGTATACATTCATGTATGTATGAAAGTTTTACGTATGTGTTTATACATACACACACACACACACACATGTATAATTAAATATACATGTTTACCAATTTTGTCAAATGTTTAAAAAACTATATATAAAAACAAGTTTACCAAACGCGCACCAATAATTATAGATGCAAAAAACTGAATTTTGAAACCGTATTTGAAAACATCGTTTAAATCAAAATTTCTGAACACAGAACCAAACGGGACCTCATTTAAACCTTCTTTTAAATGTCCATTTTTCTCTAAAACATCAAGTGTGTACTTAATAAACTCAATAATACATTATAATCATTTTTCTACGCACTTGTTCACTGAAATGATGGAGAATAGTAATCTGAATTTTTTTATCTAATTCAAGCCCACTTTAAAACCTTTATTTGATATCCATTTGTTCATGAGATCATAGAAATTTACCAATAAACATCATGGATGCAACTACCTCAAATCCTACATATTTTAAGCCTAAAATATTTAAATAATAAATCTAAAATTTATACATAATATAAACCTTAAACCAAGGTTAGTGAATCCCACCTCAAGAGTTTTATAAATGGTGTAGATCTTAGAGAAGATGTAGGACCTCCCACCTCCACAGGTGGCCTCAAGGAAGTCTCTAAAATCCCATCAAATCTTGTCTCTATGAATCCATTGCTTTCATCTTCATATAAGCTCTTTTCCCACCTCCAAAGAACCTTCTTCAAACTCCATCTTTGATCGGGCGGAAAAAGTGTGCGCGTGTAAAGTGCACAATCGTCGTGTGTTTCGCCGCCGCGATACAAAAGATACTAAGCTACTACTACACTTGACAAGCAAGCACAGCGGTAAGTCGGGTATCAAAAATCCACAGGGAGTGATTGAATTTTAGATGTTAATTGTTTTAATTACTTCAGGAATAAAAGTGTAAAATAAATAAAAGAAAAGGTGAAAGGGTGGTTATCGTGAATAAAGAAAAGAATAAGTTACGCTAAAATAAAGTAAAGCGAGGATCGGGATCGCATTCCACCAAACGGATCGAAACAACTACTAACTAGAGTTAAGGCTCGAAAGCATTTAATCAAGCATTTTCAATTAAGCATAAACATCACGCAAGAAGGAATTTAACCCAAAGTTGCGAGATAAAACATTTAACTGAAAAATGATCACACGCGGATTAAATTCGGATAATCGCTATAAACACTAACGTTGCATGACAAAGAAAGTTAAACGCATAATAATCCGACTTTAATACGCGAGGTTTCAATTAAACGCAATTTTACGCAAAACCTAGTTTTCGGAGCTCGGGGCCCGAAAATGGCGGAAAACAATCCCGACCCTATTTATCTAGGGACGCATAATGAATTGACTAAATTAAACTAATTAAACTAGAAAAGCAATAAATAAACACAATAAACCTAACTATAAAGCATGTAAATCTATCTAGAAAGCAAGGAAAGAATGGAAAACAACTAGATTAATGGAGAGGGAAGATGAATAGTTAATCTTACAACCAATTAGTGTGTCAATCCAAGAGAGGAAGAAGAAGAACCAAGCAAAAACCCTCCAAACCCTAACTAAACTAACCTAAAAACGTTCTAAAAATGTTCTCCCAACTTAATACAATGTTTCTCTATATATACCCAACCAAAAACCAACTTAAAAATGAAGATTTTCGGACTTTTCCTGTAGCCGAATCGATTCGGAAATGGTCCGAATCGATTCGGAAACAGGGGAAGTTCATTTCTGCATTTCTGCAGCATTCCGAATCGATTCGGTTTTGCTACAGGTCTGAATTCTGCAGCTTTGTCATGTTTTACGGAAAATGCCGCCATTTCTTCGTTATAGCTCGGAATGAGGCACGGTCGGAGGCTACGCGAAGATAACTCAAAGGACTACAACATCCAAGAAGACATTAGGCTAAAAAACCAAAATATGAAATGACTAAAATGCCCTTGAATGTGACCTTGAGTGTGAATTTGAAGTAAAAACCATCCTAAAAATGCCATAACTCCATCGATACAACTCGGAATCATGCACCGTCAGCGGCCACGCGAAGAGAAATCAAAGGGCTTCAACTTCCGTGAAGAGCTCGGGATTCAAACCCGAATGCTGAAATTACTAAAATGCCCCCGAAGCTGCAAAAGTCGACGAAACATTTCCGAAAAGAGTCCGAACTTCATTCTAAGCATCCAAATACCTACAAAAGCTCAATTAACCCCTGCAAAACATGTTAACATAGAAATTCGAGGTTGTCTGGTTAACGAGCATTAGTATAGGGATTAAGATACACAAGGGGGCTAATAAGGCGTAGGTTAACGGGTGAAATACGCAATATTTGCATCGTATCACACCCCCTAACTTACACATTGCTAGTCCCTAGCAATGAAATAGGAAACAACAAGAACTACAAGAAAAACAAAAGCAGGAGAAGTACAAAAGTATGGTATAAAAGCATAAGGCCACTTTCGCGGGCGATTCGATTGCATTTAGCGTATGCAATAAGCCGTTAAACCCCTAGGTTACCCTAGTGGACGAGTGTCGTCTCGTGAGGGTTTTCAGGGATGAAACCCACAAACATCATATGGTTTCCTCAAAATGTGCCCAACCAAACATGCGACAAACTCAACAACAACGAAAAAGATTTCAAACATGTTATTAGCATATTGAACGAATTCAAGCTAAAGTCCGTTGTTATTAACAAGTTGAATGCACCTCATAGAATTGAAACTTAAAAGTGGGAGGGGGGAGAGCATATGCAAAATATGATTTGGCGAAAAACTTAAATAAACCGGATAAACATAAAGGCAAGCATATATTCAATCCTCACGGGCATTATGCTCAAAAAATGAATTCACTATGAAAAGGGAGGTAATACACGGAACATGCGGGCTAAAGAGTAAATGTAAATGGAAACTAGGCCGCACACATGTCACAAAAGAAGAACGCTATATAGGAAATCAAAAACTTGTAATCTCAATGAAAGGATACCGCACACTAAAAGAGGCGAAATGCATTTTCACTGATTATCAAAACTATTTAAACTTTTGAATTACATCAACCTAAGATCACATAGGACTTGTAATAGGGTTGTAATGTAGGATAGGCTAGGGTGCGAAATGAAGGAATGTATGTACGGATTCAAAGTGTTCGGGATGAAAACTCGGGATAATGGAAAAATGCGGGCAATATCAAAAATTGGAAAACAAGTTCCAAAACAAGCTTTAAATGTATCATTTGGAGAGTAATCAAAGCTTATTGAACTATACACAACATATACAACTTTCTCTTTCTTTTCTTTTCTTCTTTTCTCATTTTCTCTTTTGTTTTCTTTTTGCTTTTTGCTTTCTCTTTTTCATCACTTTTTCACTACTTCTTTTCTTTACTTATCAAACTCTCATATGCTTAAATTGCAACCGACATCATAACAACAACATTCAATCCCAAGTAACATTCCAAACAAAGGTATGGAAAGTGTATGTATGGGCTAAAACTCCAATTTAGAGTTGGTTATGGCAATTTGGGTTATGAAAAGAAAGGTTGTATTTAGGCTCAAATGGGTTAACGAGGGTAAGCATATAAGGGTGAGGTCAAGGCTAATATGGGTGATATAACAAAGAGGGCCTATGATCATTTCACAAAGTTTACGCAATTCTCAAGTCAAAACAATATATGAAAATCATGATCAAGTAACACATTTCAAGCATGAACTCAATTAATGAACGGTCAAATGAAAGATTAGAGAGATTACCGACGAATTCAACGTTTTCAAAGAGAAAAGAATAGTGTATAACACTCACAAACGACGAAAGGTACAAAGCTTACTCGGTGTAAGTATATACAATGCAACAAAAGATTACCGAGTTATAAAAATCTTAAACCAAATCAATAGAACAAGGAAAGTGCATATGCTCATGGGATAAAGTTTAATTCATGAAGTTATTCACAATATCAATGATTTGAGGACTAAAGTCTAATAACTTTTAAAATCGAGAACATGCATCATTGAGTTGTCTATTGGATCGGGCAATTATTGAAATTTGTCATCGGAAACAAGGCAAAATACCCAACAAAGGAGAAAAAAGAAAGAAAATATTTTTGAAATTTTTCAATTTTTTTACAAAAAGGGATACTTAGTAACTAAATGTGAGCAAATCCATGGACTACACATGAAATGGATAGAATATCCTACACCCCCTAACTTAAATGTTGCATTGTCCTCAATGCGCATTAAGAACACAACACAAAGAGAGGAAAAGAACGATATTACCCAAAATTGGAGCGATCTCCATAAGCGCGAGTCCAAAGGAATCTACAAAACAAGTTAGTACCGAGCATAGCAAAAACAAATAACATAAAGTTAACTAATTACACTAGACTAAATTAAAAGGAAAGAAAAATAGTAAAGAAAGAAAATTAAAAAGCTAACTATTTACAACCTACTATTTAGGCTTCACACTAACTATACACTAGAAGTCTAAATAGTTGAGGGTCCACCCAAAAAGGGATTTGACTTTGAAAGATCAACGGTGGACCCTCCAAAGTGAACATGCCTCCCGAAAGATATGAATTCCGTTTGAACAACGGAAGGCATGTGGGTGGTGAAAAAAGTGAACCATCGCCAATTTGAAATTTTGGACGGACGATGGGGGATTTGGATAACAAGGGGGAAAGGTACACTAGAGATCCAAGAAAAATCGACTCATCTCCCAAAGATTTTTCAAGTGGAATGGGAGATAGTGCACACACGGGGATAGGATCCATCGAAAACAAGTCCGGTAAAGAGTCCTCGTCGGCAAAAAGTGTAGAAGTTTTAAAAGTTTCTACCGACGCATAGGAATCAACCGGTAATTCTAATGGTTCAATGACGGAAAACGAATATGGTGATGAAACAAATTCAATCTCAATCGACTCATCGTCGGAAGGAGATTGAATTTCGGGGGAGAAAGATTCACATTCGATGAGAAATTCCCTGAAAAATTGAGGTGAAACACAAGTTTCCACCTCCTCGCTGTTTTGTGCATAAGAATTCATCTCATCGGAAAGTGCACCAAGTCTCATTCCAGCATCATCTAAGCTTTCCAAACCTTGGTAATAAAGAAGCAAAGTCTCTTCCAAAGTAGGCTTCCTCGGCTCAAGAGCCTCGGACTCCTCATTTGGTTGAAACTCATCTTCGAAAGTAATGAAATGAAAATCGTCATTGGATTCGAATAATGAATCCAACTCAAGCTCCCAATAATGATTTTCATTGCGATAAATGTTTTCAAGTCTTTCATTTTCAAGAAAATCTTGAAAATGAAAAACTTGAAAACTATCCCCAAAGTATGAATCATTAGAATAACCGTAAAAACTATAATAGTAGGACATTATTACCTCGTTGTTTGCAGATGGAGAATCCGAGCAAGAAAGTGAGCAACCGCGAATCAAAGTTTCTTAGCGCTCAAATATGATATCCTGCAAAAAAAGGTTAAAACAAAGAATACAAATACAAAAGGAAAAATACTACGAAATAATAAAACAATTACTATCTAAAACACACTCCCCGGCAACGGCGCCATTTTGTGATCGGGCGGAAAAAGTGTGCGCGTGTAAAGTGCACAATCGTCGTGTGTTTCGCCGCCGCGATACAAAAGATACTAAGCTACTACTACACTTGACAAGCAAGCACAGCGGTAAGTCGGGTATCAAAAATCCACAGGGAGTGATTGAATTTTAGATGTTAATTGTTTTAATTACTTCAGGAATAAAAGTGTAAAATAAATAAAAGAAAAGGTGAAAGGGTGGTTATCGTGAATAAAGAAAAGAATAAGTTACGCTAAAATAAAGTAAAGCGAGGATCGGGATCGCATTCCACCAAACGGATCGAAACAACTACTAACTAGAGTTAAGGCTCGAAAGCATTTAATCAAGCATTTTCAATTAAGCATAAACATCACGCAAGAAGGAATTTAACCCAAAGTTGCGAGATAAAACATTTAACTGAAAAATGATCACACGCGGATTAAATTCGGATAATCGCTATAAACACTAACGTTGCATGACAAAGAAAGTTAAACGCATAATAATCCGACTTTAATACGCGAGGTTTCAATTAAACGCAATTTTACGCAAAACCTAGTTTTCGGAGCTCGGGGCCCGAAAATGGCGGAAAACAATCCCGACCCTATTTATCTAGGGACGCATAATGAATTGACTAAATTAAACTAATTAAACTAGAAAAGCAATAAATAAACACAATAAACCTAACTATAAAGCATGTAAATCTATCTAGAAAGCAAGGAAAGAATGGAAAACAACTAGATTAATGGAGAGGGAAGATGAATAGTTAATCTTACAACCAATTAGTGTGTCAATCCAAGAGAGGAAGAAGAAGAACCAAGCAAAAACCCTCCAAACCCTAACTAAACTAACCTAAAAACGTTCTAAAAATGTTCTCCCAACTTAATACAATGTTTCTCTATATATACCCAACCAAAAACCAACTTAAAAATGAAGATTTTCGGACTTTTCCTGTAGCCGAATCGATTCGGAAATGGTCCGAATCGATTCGGAAACAGGGGAAGTTCATTTCTGCATTTCTGCAGCATTCCGAATCGATTCGGTTTTGGGCCGAATCGATTCGCAAGCTACAGGTCTGAATTCTGCAGCTTTGTCCTGTTTTACGGAAAATGCCACCATTTCTTCGTTATAGCTCGGAATGAGGCACGGTCGGAGGCTACGCGAAGATAACTCAAAGGACTACAACATCCAAGAAGACATTAGGCTAAAAAACCAAAATATGAAATGACTAAAATGCCCTTGAATGTGACCTTGAGTGTGAATTTGAAGTAAAAACCATCCTAAAAATGCCATAACTCCATCGATACAACTCGGAATCATGCACCGTCAGCGGCCACGCGAAGAGAAATCAAAGGGCTTCAACTTCCGTGAAGAGCTCGGGATTCAAACCCGAATGCTGAAATTACTAAAATGCCCCCGAAGCTGCAAAAGTCGACGAAACATTTCCGAAAAGAGTCCGAACTTCATTCTAAGCATCCAAATACCTACAAAAGCTCAATTAACCCCTGCAAAACATGTTAACATAGAAATTCGAGGTTGTCTGGTTAACGAGCATTAGTATAGGGATTAAGATACACAAGGGGGCTAATAAGGCGTAGGTTAACGGGTGAAATACGCAATATTTGCATCGTATCAATCTTCAAACCCACCAAGACAAGAACTCCATCTCCTTCCTCTAACAAAGTCAACCAGGGTTTACTAAGGTAACATAAGGTGGTTTAGGGATTTCTACTGGTGGTTGTAGGTGGTGAAAGTGGTGGGAGTGTATAGAGAAAGTTGGGACTGAAGGGTATTCTTCCATGGAAGCTCAAACTAGAGAGAGAAAAGTTGAGAAATCTGATGGGGTTTTGGGTCTCCAACATACCCGATTTCTCCCTCTTATAATCCATATATGACCCTCATAAATGCCTCCATCTAAGTAGCAGCTCCCTCTTACATAAAAGAGAGAAAAACGTGCCTTACAAGGTCTGTGCAAAGCTGAAAATGACTACACATTACCAACCAAATATTCTAATTAAAAGAAAAGAAAAAACATGTACAGTGTGCTGTTAAAAATGCTACCAGCGTCACTTTCTCTCTCAAAATATTTTTTTTATACTTATAACTTGAGATTCATATTCCTTGCATTGTTTTGGCTAAAAATAATATATACACTAGTCGTTTGGCCTCCCGAATTTTCCTATACATGGTGCGCAAGAATCGGGACCTCTGGGCAAAACATAATTCTTTTCGATTTTTCTTCGCATGGTAATATTCCTTATATTTTTATGAGCGTAAATATATGGTCATAATATTTTTTTTACTTACCGATTGTCCTAAATAATTTGCGCAGGTTCGCGTCTTGTGTGACGTGTGCCAACAAAAATCTGCCTAAAATGGGTCTAGATGATTTGTTTCGAAGACGTCGAAGAAGAGAAAGTTGCTCAAAATTAAACTTTAAGTCGATCTGGAGATTTTCATAATTTTATGAGTACTTTATTTTTTTGACAAAAAATTATGTTTATTTATTTATTATTATTTTATTATTTTTGACCCCATTGTATTTTATATGTATTTTTGGCCCCTATAAAAGTGGTCATTTCGATATTTGGGACCGCGATACATCCTATAAAAATCGCGCAAGTTACCTATCATTAGTGTCGCGTACCGCCCAAATTACTGCATTATTAACCATGACCGTGTTACAATCATTCCTTGGTATTTTTGTGTCAAACTTAACCAACATACTTACTAGGATTATTAGAACTTAAATATGCATACAAGTGAAACATGTGATGTGAGAATTTTTCTCCTTAATTACGTTTCGTAATGCGCCACTTTTCGTGGCATTTGGCGTAATCCCCTTTTATATTTATTGCTCAAATTTTTCTTTGAATATAATATTTCGATTATCATTTAATACTTATTTTCTAGTAATAATGATGCCCGATCATTCGTCGGGACTTTGTTGCAATATAATGCCGATTATATATGGAGAGGTCAAATAATTAGCATGCCTGCCTCTGAACTTAAATCGCAAACATAATATTGAGTAATCGGATGAACATGCAATTGGTAATTCCCAACAGTCCATTGGTGCTAAATTGTGATGATTCACATAATATATATAATTTGTATTGAATATCCATGGCTAATGAGAAATCCAGATAATGAAAGTGACAACCATTTGTCGGAACCTTTAAATAATGCTTGAAGGGACCTAGTATATATTACAAATGATCCTGAGGGGACCGAGTAAATATTACGAATGATCCTGCATTGTTAGAGAAAAATACACTTCCAAACCATTCAATAATAAATGTAATGTCAATTATTGATCGAATAAGCGGACCGTTTGTCGGGACTGAACATAGATAAGGATTATCCCGATCAACCACCCGTTGGGGGATAAAATATAATTAGTATAACAGATATCTTCGGGGCTGAATATATGATAATATACAATTTATCGATCCTATACCGAGATGAATCTTAAATTAGAGTCATATAATTAATAATGAAGATGAAGAAATATCAACGCTCGAGCATCTCTTGGTTATTACAAATAATCTTGCCCAACCATTTGTCGGGTCTTAAAGTGTTGTAGCATGCTCGATCATCTGTAGGAGCATTAATAAGATTTCCAAGAACTTAAGATTATGGCCGAGCATCTGTCGGAACTGAATCTTTTACCTGTGGAAATTAATAAATTTGCTCGGCCATCTGTTGAGGCTAAATCAAATAGAAATTATCATGAGATTTATTTTTCCAAACAACATATAATATGTATCTGCTCGAACATCGGGCAATAAACATTTCAAAATGTGAAATAATAAGTTTTGTGCCGAATATGTGTCACGTGAGCAGATTTTTATCAAATATGCACCATATGTAAGGCCTGATTTTTTTAATCTAAAGTTTTTGTTGAATTATTTGAACTCTAGTAAAAATTTAGATATAAATTGGTTTTCAAAAAAATTATTTTCAATCAAACAACATGAGTTTATTTTAGTAAAGCCAAAAAATTGGAAAACATTGTTTTCCATCTGAGAATACACGCGAGGATTCACAATTTCTCAAATTTGGTGCCAACCATCTTCTCTCGACCAGCAATAGTGGTCGATTAACCACATTGCCTACCAATATAAAATTCTCTCACATAATCCACCATATTTGATAAGAATTATTTTTATTGTCTTGGTACTGATCGCTACAACAGGTGATAATTGTCGGCAAGGATTTCTAAGCGATGGGAGGTGGTTCGACCACCTTTTTCTAGGCTCCTCTTCGTACAGTGGTCGATGACCAGTAGTAGGTGGTCGGGAACCCCCCAACCTTTAGTCGCCGACCCGTAATAGGTGGTCTTCACAAATTTCAGTTCTGGTTGGGAAGCCCCCAACCTGTGCAAATGTTAAGAATATTGGCCAACCAGTGATGAGGGTCCATGGCCCAATTGGTAAAGTAGTTCCAAGTCATCTGTTATCAAAATTCTTAGGGGAGAGAGATCATGGTCGATCAATTGGGTTGAAAGAATTCATGATATATAATTTCTTTTGAGTATATAAGCCCAACACTGATGTTGCTGAATCGAATAAAGGCGGTGTCTTTTGATAAGTAGGAGAGAGAGAAAATTGTCTTCCTATTTTCCAATTGTAGATAGAAAATAATCTGGAGAGATAAAGTTGTCTTTGACATTATCTCTTCCTACTTTTGGTTGCAGGTAGACAAGTAATACACCTAAAAATTATCATGGAAATTCATGGGGTCATTGAAGATCTCCTGACTCAAAATCAACAATGAAATTATAAAAAATTCAACACAATTGTGCAGATTTATAAATGAATAAAAATTGAGTGTATTTTTCATCCAAATGAGTAAAACGATGTGATTAACATCTTAGGTATCAAAGTCTGAGGTTTATCCTCTGGAAAAATTCTATGTTATGGGAATCAAAATATCTTATATAACCCAATAAAAAATCGTATTCGCCCTACTTTTAAGGATTCATTCCAAACTTATGGTTATGAAATCCAGTGTTTTGTAAATCTTTAAAAAATAATCGAATGAACAATTTATGAATATGAACATATGAGGATCATGATTGAATCAAAAGATGTATACACTGTATATAATTGTTTATACACTGTTGACGCAAAAATTCTCTATCTACGAGGATCAATCAGAAAAGGACACATGTCATCCTACGTGTCAATATTTATACTTATTCGGAACCCGAGGAGAGTTGGTCGGCACCCGAGGAGAGTTAGTCGGCATACCAAGCAACTCAAGGAAGACCAACCACCATAGAAGGCCAATAGTTATATTCATTGTATATAGACATAAATGTCTGAATGTATAAAGACATTGTATCTCTTTAACTCCCATCACTATAAATACATGTATTCCATTAGCCAAAGGGGGGGAGGGACAAGTAAGAGACACCATACACAAGATACACACTCTTTCTCTCTCTACACCATATTGTGCTATTGTAAACCCCTGGGAATAAAATTATAGTGGACGTAGGCTTTATTCATGGCCGAACCACTTTAAAAGCATTTGTCTCTTATGTGTTTGATGTGATCACCATTTCATCTCCAATCATTATCTTCATACCTTCATTTTTATCTGTTGTTGATGCCGATAAGATAACATGGATGTTATTTCTAGTCATCAACAGATTGGCGCCGTCTGTGGGAACGTGTAACAAGCATCGTTCTCCATCAAAAGATAAGTTTTTATTTTCTCTACGTATAATCAATTATACATACATCTTTTGATTCAATCATGATTTTTATGTTTATATACATAAATTAATTGTCCAATTTTTATTTGCAAAATGTTGCATATCATGGTTTTTAAATCATAACTGTTACATTAATTCTTATTTAGAAATCTGAAAAATAGTGGATTTCATAAATCATAACTTTTTGCTTGATTCTCGAGTTTCAATTTTATATCATGGGATAAATATTTTAAATGATTACATATACCAATATATATGACGATGATAAGATTTGATAAGTTTCATTGTTGATTTTGAAATAATTTTTGAAAGATCTTTGATGACTATTCAAATTCCCATTATAATCCCCATTATATTTTTAATCGGAGAATGGGAAAAGGTTAAAGACAATAAAAAGTTTTCTCATGGAAATCATGAGCCAGATCTGCTTTCTCTCTCTTCAAGTTTGAGTCTCTTTGTATTCATTTTTATAAACTATATACTTAATTTGGTTCATCTTCCATCTATGTCAATAAAGTCTCATTGATTGGTTTTTGATATAAATTTGGTAATAACTTCGGTCATTCAGGATATTTTCATCTCTCCATATAGGGAATAGGAAGGGATCAATATAAAAAATAATTTTCTCTCACCTAAAAAACCATTACCCACCTCTTGTAAAAAAGGATAAATTAAACAATCATGACCATATCAAGACTCTGGGAACAAATTTGACATGTTGGCCCCTCGTTCATCACATCACAGGGTTTCTTTGTCGGAAGCACGCGATCTAGTGGATTAGAGAATGGATCATTTAATTAGCAATCTTAATGCTTGGATTTTACATCGAATGTTATTTTTTTTATCTATTGGTTCGAGATATGTTGTGACATAGTAATCTCATGAAAAATTCATCACCACGGCTCATATGGTTGTTCGAAATCATCCATTTACAACCCCTATTTCTGGTCAGCCAGACATATTGTTGGTCGGCATCATCTCGGGCCATCTTTTATTAAATGGAAGTTTAACCAGACCATTTTTGTTTGTCGGAGATAAGATGTGAAGATCCATCAGCAACGTTGAAATAATTTTATCCAACTACGAGGTATCTTATTATTGGTCGGAGACTATATTGTAGCTCGGTGGAACCAATTGCAGGTCGACGATCATCTACTTCTTGATCGGCGATATCTCAGTCTTGTTCGAAGGGTTCAATTTACTGGTCGAAAACTATCCAACCATCCACTTCTTGGTTGGGGACATCTGATGTTGTTCGGTGACCATCCAACAGCTGGTCTGCAATATCAATGCACCATTTTTGTTGATCGGCGAAATCGCTCTGCTGGTCAGGGACCATTTGCTTCTTGGTCGGCACTATATATTCTACAACCTGAGACATCCCCAAATGTTGGTTGGCAACACCCATGTAGTTGGTCGGCAACAGTAGAAACTTGGGGTATTAAAAAATGCGAAGCACCCCAGATATTTCTTTAAACACGAGTTCGGCTTGGGGGTAAACAGGGGGTTAAGTTTTTTTTTAAAAAACTTGTGATCACACCAAAAAAATATTTTTAAAGCCAAGTGATAAATAATTTTTAAACATCAATTTACACCTTATTAGTTGTGGGAGATTAAATAACTTTACAAAAAACTCTACATCTTATTTATGCCGCATATCTAATAAAAATTTGTCCATCTCACACACATTTGGCACAAAACATATTATTTCATATTTTGAAATTTTTATTGCCTTATGCTGATACACATCACATATTGTTTGGCTGAATAATTATTCTCATGACAATAATTATTTGATCTAGTCTCGACAGTTGCTTGGGCGGCTTATTAAATTTTCATAGGGACGAGATTTAATCCCGACGAAAGCTCAACCACAATCTTAAACCTCTGGAAACTATTATTGCTCGACATCAGGCAATTTTACCTCGACATATCAACCAACATATATTATTTCATTCTTTGAAATTAATATTTTTATTTCTCAAGCATATACATATCATATATTGATTGGATGAGTAAATTATTCTCATGACTAATCAATTCAGCCTACATATATGGTAGAGCAAGTTATTAATTTTTACAAGTACAAGATTCAAAGCCGACGAATTCTCGAAAACAATCTGGAAACTATTATCATTGTTCAGCGTTATGAAATTTCACCTCAGCAAGGAACTATATATTTTATTATTGCTCTGATTTATGATCAAACACGAATTATTCTATATATCCGTTCGGATTCATATTCTATATTCATCTCATCATGGATCTCGGCGAAATACTTATTATCATATTCAGCTTCAAGGAAAAGCTACAACAGTTATTATATTTCACTCCCAACGGATAGTTGGTCGGGGTAATTCTTATCTATGTTCAGTCCCAGCAAAGTTCTCGGCTATATTCTTATATTGTGGAAAATATTATTCTTATTCGACATTATGCAATTTTGCCTCGACAGATCAGCAAGATAGTTTATTATTATTCTAAATCATTCTTTATGTCTATGCATATTTTATATTTATCTCAGCATGGAGCTCGAAAAATTTCTTCTCTATATATATATTCAAGTTCAAGGAAGTCTTTAACATGTATTATCTTATTCCCAATAATCTGTTGGTCAGCTCCGAGGAGGTCTCCAGCATTTATATTATCTTATTCCCAACAATCTGTTGAGGAGGTCTCCAGCATTTATTATATCTTATTCCCAACAATCTGTTGGTCAGCTCCGAGGAAGTCTCTAGCATTTATTATCTATTACCACCAACTCCAATTGGTCGGTACCACCAACTCCGATTGGTCGGGCATTTATTACCACTAACTTCGGTTGGTTGGTACCGCCAACTCCGGTTGGTCAGGCATTTATTACCACCAACTCCGGTTGGTAGGTACCACCAACTTCGATTGGTCGGGTATTTATTACCACCATCTCTGGTTGGTCGGTACCGCCAACTCCGGTTGGTCAGGCATTTATTACCACCAACTCCGGTTGGTAGAGGATTTATTACCACCAACTACGGTTAGTCGGTACCGCCAACTCCAATTGGTCAGGCATTTATTACCACCAACTACGGTTCGTCGGTAACTCCAACTACGGTTGGTTGGGCAATTATTGCCACCAACTACGGTTGGTCGATACCTCCAACTACGGTTGGTTGGCCAAATTATTACCACCAACTACGATTGGTCGGTACCGCCAACTCCGGTTGGTTGGGCATTTATTGCCACCAACTACGGTTGGTCGATACCGCCAACTCCGGTTGGTCGGGCATCTATGACCACCAACAACGTTTGGTCGATCATCTATCACCACCAATTTCGGTTGGTCGGTCAATCAGCAAATAACAACTCCGGTTGGTCGGACAGCAGACAGTAGATGGAGCAAATCTTATTGTCTATGCAAAATAAGAAAATTTGTCAAATAACATACTTCAAGGCCGAGAAAGCATTCAAAATTCATATTCCACACTTGGGGGCTTCTATTACAAATTCAGTTGTTCATTCGGTGGAACTTTCTCATAACATCATGCAGTCGAGCATCAAATTAAACTCCACAAACTTATATAGTCGGGGCCCCGACTAATTATCATTCAGAAGTTGTTTTTCTTGCTCAGGAATTAGTTTTGATATTGAAGTTCAAGAGGCATATTGAAGTTCAGGGGGCATATTGCAGTTCAGGAGGTGTATTCAGAAGTTCAGGAGGCATATTCAGGAGTTAGTTGTGCTGTTAAAAGTTCAGGAGGAATATTCAGGAGTTATTATGCACATGTTATTGAAGTTTAGGAGTCAAATTCAGCATCTACGGCACTAAGGTCTTTACTACTACTGTCCCGACCAATAATGAAGAAGAAGTTGTATAAAAATGTTTCGAAGTCCACCACTAGCTTGGTACTAACAACATTGAAGAATTGGGTTCAAAAGCTAGAATGTTACTCGACAAAGTATTTAGAGGAGCATAAATCAGAAAAATCAAGCACGTGAAGTTAGCACTCAGTTGCTCGGCATAGGAGGCAGTTGGTCGGCTAGCAAACCAATCAACATACTTGAAGATTATGACAAGCTACAAGCTGCATACTATGGCATGGCTGCATCCAAATTCCAAGGGGTGATACATAGCAGACGTTCACTTGACGAACAGAGTTCCTCAAAAGAGATATTAGCAACCATCGATCAGCCTGCATCATATGTCGTCCAGGAGATAGTGCACTTTATGTTGAACAAATCAAGAAGGCAGATTAAGAATTTCTCGAGCACCGAGCAACACTGCAGAATAAATACTCTATCCTTTCAGTGAACCATCAAGCATGGAGAATTGGGGGCTTCTGTTGATGCAAAAATTCTCCATCTACGAGGACCAATCAGAAAAGGACACATATAATCCTACGTGGTAATATTTATACTTATTCAGCACCTGAGGAGAGTTGGTAGGCACCCGAGGAGAGTTAGTCGGCACCCGAGGCACCCGAGGAGAGTTAGTCGGCATACTAACCAACACATAGCATACCAAGCAACTCAAGGAAGACCAACGACCATAGAAGGCCAACAGTTATACTCACTATATATAGACATAAATGTCTGAATGTATGAAGACATTGTATCTCTTTAACTCCCATCACTATAAATACATGTATTCCCTTAGCCAAAGGGGGGAGGGACAAGTAAGAGACACCATACACAAGATACACACTCTTTCTCTCTCTACACCATATTGTGCTATTGTAAATCCCTGGGAATAAAATAACAGTGGACATAGGATTTATTCATAGCCGAACCACTTTAAAAACATTTGTCTCTTATGTGTTTAATGTGATCACCATTTCATCTTCAATCATCATCTTTATACCTTCATTTTTATCAACATACACAAAGAAAGAAAACTTGGCTTTTGAAGATGATCTTCGTCTCTATAATAAGAAGGAAAGATTTTTGTGTCTCTTTCCATAAACGGCACCAATCTGTTGATAGCTAAAAAAGGTCTATCATTTTATAGACGTTAACGAAAGATAAAATTGAGATGAAATGAAGATAAAATGAAGAAAAACAATCCAAGAAAACACATGCACTACAAGAAAAAAGCTTTTTTTTTACCTTTTTTAAATGTCATAAAGCACATTTTATGATGCTTTATTTTTCATTAAAAAGCGTCATAACTTTGGGGGTCGTTATATATGACTTTTTTTTAAACTGTCATATCTGCTACAAAAAAAGGGTCGTAATATACTCTATAAGATGTCATATTTTATTTAAAAAGCATCATGATAAATAGTTTTCAAAATTTTAAAAATGTCATCACATGAGGGTTTAATATAAATGGTCATAAATTAAACATATAATAAAAAAATAACCAATATTAATGTCATAGTTGACAAATAAATCTATACACAAATCAAAATTTACAATAACAAAAAAACAGTCTTGAATTTTTTTGTATTTGAAGTCACGTACACCTAAAATGCACCAAACCAAGTCATTTTTCCATATAAAAAACTAGTGGAGCACAAATAAATATACCCACCATCTAAATTAATTATCCACAAAAAATTAAAAATAATGACCTACTACATGTATCATAGCTAGATATACCCATTCTGTACATCATTGAAAAAAATGTCTCCAAAAAAATGTACATAAAAAAATCATTCATAAATGTATCAATCCTCCTTTGGCTTTCTCGAAATTGTGCCGACAAAGTGCTCCAAATCATATCATATAAGGATGAATAAATTCAATGAACTCATGTTGAAGTTCATTGATCTCATGAGTTTGATATGACGACTTTCCAAACAACTCCTTTATCTAAACAAGACAAATAAAATTACATTTAGTTTTTATCACATCTAAATAAAAAATAATGTAAAAAAATATTAAAAAACATGTGACCTTCATTTTTATAGACTGCGATGAATTTTTCAAGAGCTCTTGCATGAACTTCAATACAAAAAAAACGCACACAATTTATCCTCGTTGTTTAGGGCCGTGAAAATAAAGGACTAAGTATATTAGTCATGTCAAATGTGAATACCTAAATATTAAATTTAATTTATCGAACAAATACCTTAACTTTCTCCCAGTTTAGTAATGATCTTTTTTCTTTGATTGTCAAAAACGATCTAATTTCACTTCAATAAAAAAAAAACATAATGACATAATTATATTACAATTATGTATAATGAAATCAATAATTTTATTATAAGCATTTATTTAGGAAACTACTTACGTATTTATGTAGAGTTTAAGGTCCAAGCTCGGTTCCCCGTATAAAGAATCAACCCAAAACACATTGTTCGAAATAAAATCGATAACAAGCAAAACCCAGTGGTACCTATATTATGAAGAATGATTGGAGAATAGGAATATTATACATACACACATTTATCATGCTAAAAAACTTTTACATATCTACCAAACTTACCCGATATTGTATGGAATAACAAATATTTGTTTGTTTGATGCCCTCTGTAGAGTTTTTATTATAAATTGATGCACAATGTTTTAGAAAATGCGTCCCTAAAGGATAGAGGATTTACTAATCTAATAACTTCAAAACTCCTTCCAAATTTGTCATATAGGCACCTGTACATAAACCAAACGCACATGAATTAGAAGGGCATTCATGTATGAAAAAATATAAACTACCTCTAACCTCATGTATGCATTCATGAATTAAATAAAACATCGTAAAACTTAAATCTAACCTCATGTATGTGATAATGCAAACTCCATTTAGTTCTTGCATCTTATAAAACCGTATTAATTCATTTTTTAGAATATACGTGATCTCCAGATCATCATAAAAAATAGCCACTAAAATCTTCACCGTATCCATCGTCATGATGTTATCAAGCATATTAGAAAATGAAATAATTGCTCCATCTTTGCCACAAGAATCTTTCTTTTTTCCTTACTATTTACCTGATCAATAATGTCAAAATACAAAAGGTCAAATCATAATTATGCTCACATTAACTATTCCAAGTTGAGTACAAACTAAGGAATTCACTATAAACTAGGTGTATTTATTAGCTCTTTCAAAATAGAAAAAAATCATCGAAGATTAGTTGGCAAGGAACTTGATTCGAATGTACAATGTGTGTCTTTGAGCGCGTGATGTTAATAAATATACAATGGGTTTTTCAACAATCCTTTTAGATGCATGAGAAAGCTAATCATGATGGAGTTCATCAACATTCTTTAACTTGAGCATGCTACTACTAATAGTTTCATCATAATTACTCGAAGATATTCTTTGGTGAGATCTTCTGCCATGGGTTAGGAGCATCATTATTATTTATTCAAGCATTTGACATAGACTCAAAAATGAATTTCAGCATAGAATTTCAGCAACTAATCGAAACAAAATTTCAACTACTCAAAATAAAATTTCAACAACTACTCAAAATGAATTTCACCATATATTTTGATTGACAACATATATGATTTTACACCATCGTAACTTATAAACTACCATTTACAATTTTATTTGTAAATGTTTAAAATATATGTGTGATATTTAAACCATATCCATAAATTACAGATATATGTTCACTTCAATTTAAACTAAATTAATGTTAACCTGGTGAGGGATTGATAAATAGAAAATTTATATTGTATGAACGTGGGATTACTTGTGGGTATTTATAACTGTACCCAAATCCTTGATATCAACCATTAAGATTCAATTTATGACGTAGAAATAATTCAAGTGCTGGTGTTGTGTTGACCTGATATTGATCTAAACCCATTAAATTATAACATCTTATCGTGTCGTATGTCATTTTGGGAGTTTAAACTTATAAATATAGACATAGGCATATGAAGATTGGGTAAATTAAAAAGTGGAAATTGAAGAGGAGAGAATTACAACCAGGGTAGACAAGGGAAGAGTCCAGGATGGTGTATATCTCCTTATAAACATCAAAGTCCAATATATGTGTGGTCATTTATCGCCATGGGATGTTTGTTTTCTCAGTTGTACTGATAAGGACTTGTCTAGCACCGAGTTTGAGGATAGAGAAGAGGGGATTGAAGGATATTAGAGCTCCAACAAGACGAGAGATAGGTGTTTCACCTGTCCAACTGGGTCTTTCCAGTTGTCCCTCCTCGTAAGAAGAAAGTTGACCACACAGATATTGTCAATCATAATATTTGACATGGACTCAAAAATGAATTTCAGCATAGAACTTCAGCAACTACTCAAAACAAAATTCCAACTATTCAAAATAAAACTTCAACAACTACTCAAAATGAATTTCAGCATATATACTTGGTGTTTATTTATGAAATGATTATCTCTATTTGTTGGTCAGAAAATTATGACTTTGATATCATATGTTGATGTGATTTTGACTTTTAACGTCATTTCAACTATGATTGCCTTCTATGGAGAAATCTTCAAGAGAGGTGACAACCGACTGAAATAGGAATGGAACCAACTGAAATATGTTGATGTGTGTACAGTTCAATTATACTTGCAAAGTTGTGAAATGAACCAACTGAGAAATCAAAATATGTCTAACTAGAAAATTTGGATAATGTTTGAGACTCAACTTTCATAAATAGGTGCAGCTATCTAGACCATTTGGAAGCTTCTCCAAACTCTCACATTCATCTAACCTAACATGATGAACTTCAGATATAAAATAAACACAAATGATAAACATTTTCTATAGTCCTTAAATATAGATCCATTTCATCAAATCTAAACAAGTAAATGGAAATCCTGAATAGATTTAAAATCCTGAATAGACGAATCAGATCTTCTGAGCCAACTTATAAGATGATATTAATCAGTAAACACAACAAACTTGTGACATTGAAGGGGGCTCGGAAACAAAAGGTAGAATTTTGGATTGGGTTGAGATTTTTCACAACAAATCATATCTTATAAGCCAACCAATAAGATGTTCAGCGTAAGTTTCAAGAGCGGTTATTAATGGAAGAAATACACAAAATTTTCTCTCGACTTTTTTTTATAAGTACAAATTGATATTAATGGTTCTAGAACAGATGACTTTTTTTTATAAGTACAAATTGACTTTTTTTTTTTAATTTAATTAGAGTCGGGTGATAGACTCGGGAAGGTATTAAATTAATAGGTATGTTAATTAATTATATTAGAGTCGGACCACAAACTCGAATTTGTGTTAATTAATTAATGTGTTAATTAATTAAATGAGGGTCGGACTACAGACTCGAATATGTGTTAATTAATTAATGTGTAAATTAATTAAATGAGGGTCGGACCATAAACTCAGAGTTATGTTAATTAATTAATGTGTAAATTAATTAAATAAGAGTCGAATCATAAACTCGGGCAAATTTCACATAAATTATTGTGTAGAGGATTATTATTTAGAGTCGGACCACAGACTCGGGAAGATGATAAATTATTAAGCGAGAAAATTAGTTAAGAGAGTCGGGACATAGACTCAGAAAATTTCAGGCTAGTGTTACGGATCTTTGAGTACACGGTAAAGCCGGGGTTTATATTATATATATACGGTGTAGTGATAGTATATATATAGATGTGTGTATATATTGTGTGTGCTATTAAATATCAGTGATTAGATATTTACTTAATTTATATACTCTAGTGCTATCAAGGGAGGTTGCGCGATGTGGGTGAATCCCCTAGCTTGAGGAGTAGGGTGAGTATATCCTCAGGTCATAGCATCCGATATATATGGGTGAGGGATTTATCTCACTTTTAGGGAAGGAATATGAACGCCTCCACCACGTTTATATTTTTGGCCAAGTTGGTGAGTGATTCCAACTTGGGGAAACTAGGTTTTGTGAGCACACCTAGTGAGATAGCATTTTAGAGGGAATCATCCGGCGAGGGTATACTCGAAGGGATGAATATACGTATGTTTTATGTGTGGATTTTGTGGCAAAGGAACGTATATAATGGTAGTAAATATTATGTACGGGTAATAATACAGTGTGTGATGTATTTACTTTATATAACTTGTGACACGGTTATATGCTACTATTTAAGAGGAATTAATTAAGTTAATTATGAAATAACTTATAATTCAGGAATCATTATACTCGGGTTAGAGTAGTATGGCTAGGGAAGGTTATACCAGGACTAGTTGGACGGGGTAGCACAACTAGGTGGGATTGAGGTAACCGGTAGGTGTTCACAATAGTGGAGGGATGAGAATGTCCACAAGGGAGTGCGACACTAACTTAAATATGAAGCGCATTCATGTATTTTAAATTACTGCAATTAATTCACTTGCTAAATATTTTCAAAAGTGTTTTGGGTTCTAACCCTTGCTATAAAACTATTTTCAAAACCTTTTAGGTGTCCAGCCACAGGGACGCCATGATTGATATTCTATTCCGGGGACACGGAGCTGCGGCATATGTGGTTGCTAGCAGGAGTTTGGATTAGACGCATCATTCATTCATTCCTAGAGTAGGAATCACTCATCAGTTCTAGTTTTATTTAGGGCATGTCGCCCAGACTTTCAGTTCAGTTTTCAGATTTGTTTTATTCCTATGTTGAATATTGTATTGGATTATTTCACTTTGGTGACCGATGGTTTATTCGGCAAGTTGTGCAATTAATTATTTCAGTTGAGTTTTATTCAATTATGTGAATGGTTTATATTTATTTCAGCATGTACTGTTTTGTTTAATTAAAAAGTTAAAATTGGCACCAGTTTTTGGAATACTAAGTGGTTAGTAAGTCTTAAAAAGTTTTCGACGGTGATGCTAAGGATGATCCAACTGAGATTCATGTTTTAATTTGGTATAGGACTGATCACCCGATATTTTATTAGGCGGGGTGTCACAGATGGTATCAGAGCATCACGTTATAGTGTCCTTAGGATCTGTGTGGCTTTTCACGATTCGGCTTAGGAATCTTTTATATAGAGCCCTATCATAGGATTGTTGTATTCTCATACGTATGCGCATATACGTTCTTCTGCGAAATTTATATTTGAGGGTGGACTCATACCAATTCGGTTCTCATTCCAGATGACGCCCAGGAGAGAGCAGCTAGGGCAGCGGGAGGAGATAAGACGAGGGAGGTTCGTCAGGAGTAAGAGTTACTGCAGTAACTGCCAGAGATGATTTTGGCAGCACAGGTAACCGAACTAGTGGCACAAGTGGTTGAAATGATGGTAGTCACAAACGACAAGGTACTTTCCACGGGATCAGCCACAAGTGTTAGTGGCGTCGGATCTTCAGACTCACGCGGAGTCGTCGGGGTGGAAGAAAGAAATAGAGGTTATTTTTAGTGGGAAACCACCAGAGTTATGAGGCGGTTCAGATGTAGTTCTAGCGTGTCAAGGAAGAGAGATATCCAGCATCACCTGCACATGGGAGATTGCGATGAGGTGCGAAAGCAAATGCAAACCACTTTTAGTTTAGTGGGAGAAGTACTATAGTGGTGGGAGTCGATCACCACAGTGAGGAAAGGGACACACTAGCTATTGCAGAGTTTTGGGTGCGGTTCAACTGCAAGTATTTTTCCTCCAGTGGTTTAGATCGAAACAAGGAGAAAATTTTGTGAGGTGACTCAAGGGGACCGTCAAGTGGCCGATTACGAGTAAGAATTCACTCGTTGGCAAAGTTTTGTACCGGATAAGGTAAGCAAGGAAAAGAGAAACAAAGTAAAATTTGTGGATGGGTTAGTCTGGAGAATCATACAACATTTAATTGGTAATTCTGCATTAGTAGATTATACTGAGGTCGTTAACGCAGCACTCCGGCACTGTCAGGAATATCGCTTTCACGTGAAAGGAAGCGGGAGGGGAGTGGGAACTAGCCAATCGGATAAGGCAGGAGGGAACAATACCAGTGGGGTATCCCAGGAGCAGACTCAGGGAGATCAGGGGCAGGATTTTCGGCAGGGAAATCATGCCAAATGATTTAGAACTGGAGGCTATCGGCAGGATGGCCAGGAATTCCAACAATGTCGGCATGGAAGGGACCGGTGGAAGGGTGAATGTATTAGACGGTGTTTCATATGTGGGGAAAGCGAGACACTTGAAGAGAGATTATCGTAAGCGAGGCAGGGGGCAACTACAGGACGAGGTCCTAGATGTACAACCACTAAAGCAAGTCATGGGTGCATTCGGGCAGGGAGAAGCTTCTCTGAAACCTGAGAACCAGCCGTTCCAGCTAGAGTATAGAGGTAATTATTTTTACCCTAGGGGCATGGGGTATATTTTTGAGTGACAAAGAGGATGTCACAGTATAAGGCTTATTTTTCACTAGAGTTCGCAGGTGAGTCGAACTTAGTGGGTGCGTTGGCAGTAGCCGCCATAGTATGTGGATAAACTTTTCTTAGAGTAGCGGAGTTCCTTGGTGTTATTCACGGGAGAGTGGAGTTGTACATTGAGTGATTGTTTGAATTATGAGAAGAGTTACTACTTTCGAGAATTATGGGAATAGGGTTGATAATACGTTCTAAACATCGGCTGGATAGCAATGGAATTTAACTATTGTGGATAGTGGTGTAAAAATTTTAGTGTTCGCAACACCAGGGTATGGTTGGTACTAGGTATCACTGGAGAGGGCATATAGCCTATATATATGTGGATATATATGTTGTATTGCGTGGTGCGATAGCACATAGTGAGGTTTTGTGTTCTCACAGTTTATCCCGATAAGTGGGGATGTTTACTGAAGTGAATCAGGGTGGTTAGATTTAATTTCTAGCAAAGAGGGATAGCTCGGGGTTTATTTTGCGCAATGACTAGTGATTGTAAGGGCGCGGTATTTTATGTTGTCTTTGGTAGCATGAGGGTGAGCGTATATACTTTTGTGTTGAGAGACAAGCATTTATGGGGAGATGTTTGGACGTTAGCACATGGGTTGGGTACTCGGGCAGTAAATATATATATATATATATATATATATATATATATATATATATATATATATATATATGATATAACTAGGGGCTCGAAGTTATATTACGGGTTACGACTAGCATAGTCGGGTAACTTTCGTGCGGTAGAGCGCGGGGATAGGGTGTATGGGCACCCGGGTTAATTAAGGCAAATTTTGTGCGATTAAGCACGGGTATAGGGTGTATGGGCGCCCTGATTAATTTTAAATGCATATTTGTGTAACATATGGTTAGAAGCGGATGGGATAGATATAGCGGGCTTTGGAGGCACATGACTAGAGAGTAATATGCGAAGCTTGGAACATTACACTCATCTTAATTTCGAGGACGAAATTCCTTTGTAAGGGGGGGAGTATGTAACACCCCGTATTTTTGTGCATTTAATATTTAATTAATTCATAAATTTTAAATTACTTGTGTGTTGTAATTTTAATTGAGTTAATTATGGCAATATATATATTTAAATATTAATCGGGGAGTGAATGGTTAATGTTTAGGGAAATTTATTTACTAATTGAATAGTAATAATTTAATTACGTCGTTTTGGGTATTAATGAATGGGTATGCACTTATCCCAGCCGGAAGTCGGTATAGATTAATTGGGTGTGAGATAAGGATTTTTATAAATTAATTCGGATGCCAATTCTGAGTGCACGGTTGTGTCCGAATGGGTCGAGATAGTCAGAAAAGAGTACCCGGGGGTAGTAATTGGGTCTCGGGACATTTATGGGCATAGCGGGGCCCACACGGGGTGATTTGGGCTATTTTAATTAAGCCCATTAGGCTAAAAACGGGATTAAGATTTCTTAACCTAATTGGGAGATTAAGGAATGGCAGTAAACATAACTCTAAACCTAGGGTTTGAGAGGGGATTTGGGGGAAAGCAAATCAACAGCAAATTGGAGGTTATTGGAGCCAAATTAAGGGACATCAACAACGGATCAGACCCTACGAATAATTCCAGGCAAGTGGTTAACTGTTTTTACTCCTAAATTGTGATATCCAATTCATATTTTAGTGATGTGTAACTAAAATTCGTTTTGGGGATAAATGGGTACAAAATGGGGTTTTGTTAATGGAATAATTGGCTGAGATTCAAAGTAAGAAATAGGTGTATTATATATCCCTAAGTAAAGATAAAAGGAAATTTTAATATATTTGATGATTAACATGGAATCTTTATGAGTTCTTGGATGAAGAACATGAATCTTGAATGACTTAGGGTTTATTTGATGAACAGAAGAGGTCAATCTGCCAGAATTTTTGACACAACTTTAAACGTATGCCATTTGAGTTGTACTTCGAATTAGAGTGTGAACCATACATTCCTGGAAAGTTATTTCTCTTAGATATCCAATGAACTTTGAATCGGGTCAATCTGAGTTCTGTAGAGAGAGTAATCGACATTTTACTAGAGGGTGTTTGATCTGTCAACATAGTAATCTACCAGAATTTTGACGTGACTTTAAACGTGTGCGATTTGAATTTTACTTCGAATTAGAGTGTGAACCATACATTAATGGAAAGGTATTTCTCTTATCTATCCAATGAACTTAGGATCAGGTCAATCGGAGTTCTGTAGAGGGAGAAATCAAAATTTTACTAGAGGGTGTTTAATCTGTCAGAAAATTTGAGATTTTTCTTTTTAAGCCTCAAATGTCTAAAATTTTATCGGGGAAGTGTTTGGGACCTTGATGAAATATATTGATGGAATAATGATATGGAAGTAGGTCTATGATTGAGTTTTGGACTTTAAATTTGTGAGAGAGTTAAAGTGGAGATTCATAGGCTTGATTGTGACGTACTCTAATTCGAGATGATAAGAGTATAATTACGAAAAAGCGTGAGTGAGCTTAAATTCGTTAGGTCAGTGGGTCAACAAGGGTAACTACTGAATTGATATAACAAGGGGTAACTAGGACCTTTAGAGTTGTGTGAATACTTGAATTAATACGAAAGTGAAATAAATTCGTAAAGCAAACAAGTACGGTGAATATTAGAGAGAAATATATTACGTACAAGTATGAATAATTGGGTTGTGTAAATACCTATTGTTTTATAGGATTACTTGGGTTGTGAATGCCTATTTTGTGTTTCCTTGTGATAGGAACATAGACTCGGAAAATATTAAGTTATGGGCCAAAGAGTCCGGGGATAATGGTTGAGTGACACCAAGTTATTAAATTAATGGATGTGTTAATTAATGAAGGTAGAGTCGGAAGGTAGACTCGAAAAAAGTATTAAATTAAATGATGTTATGATTAATTAATTTAGAGTCGGATTGTAGACTCGGAAAGGGTATTAATTAATTAATTTGTAATTTAATTAAATGAGAGTCGTACCACAAACTCGGATCGGTATTAAATTAATAGATGTGTTAATTAGTTTAATTAGAGTCGGGTGATAGACTCGGGAAGGTATTAAATTAATAGGTATATTAATTAATTTAATTAGAGTCGGACCATAGACTCGGGGAAAATAGTATATTAATTGAGGTGTGAATTAATTATATTAGAGTCGGACCACAGACTCGAATTTGTGTTAATTAATTAATGTGTAAATTAATTAAATGAGGGTCGGACTACAGACTCGGATATGTGTTAATTAATTAATGTGTAAATTAATTAAATGAGGGTCGGACCACAGACTCGGAGTTGTGTTAATTAATTAATGTGTAAATTAATTAAATAAGAGTCGAATCATAAACTCGGGCAAATTTCACATAAATTATTCTGTAGAGTATTATTATTTAGAGTCGGACCACAGACTCGGGAAGATGATAAATTATTAAGTGAGAAAATTAATTAAGAGAGTCGGGACATAGACTCAGAAAATTTCAGGCTAGTGCTACCGATCTTTGAGTATACGGTAAAGCCGGGGTTTATATTATATATATACGGTGTAGTGATAGTATATATATAGATGTGTGTATATATTGTGTGTGCTATTAAATATCAGTGATTAGATATTTACTTAATTTATATACTCTAGTGCTATCAAGGGAGGTTGCGCGATGTGGGTGAATCCCCTAGCTTGAGGAGTAGGGTGAGTATATCCCCAGGTCATAGCGTCCGGTATATATGGGTGAGGAATTTATCTCACTTTCAGGGAAGGAATATGACCGCCTCCACCACGTTTATATTTTTGGCCAAGTTGGTGAGCGATTCCAACTTGGGGAAACTAGGTTTTGTGAGCACACCTAGTGAGATAGCATTTTAGAGGGAATCATCCGGAGAGGGTATACTCGAAGGGATGGATATACGTATATTTTATGTGTGGATTTTGTGGCAAAGGAACGTATATAATGGTAGTAAATATTATGTACGGGTAATAATACAGTGTGTGATGTATTTACTTTATATAACTTGTGACACGGTTATATGCTACTATTTAAGAGGAATTAATTAAGTTAATTATGAAATAACTTATAATTCAGGAATCATTATACTCGAGTTAGAGTAGTATGGCTAGGGAAGGTTATACCAGGACTAGTTGGACGGGGTAGCACAACTAGGTGGGGTTAAGGTAACCGGTAGGTGTGCACAATAGTGGAGGGGTGAGAATGTCCACAAGGGAGTGAGACACTAACTTAAATATGAAGCGCATTCATGCGTTTTAAATTACTGCAGTTAATTTACTTGCTAAATATTTTCAAAATGTTTTGGGTTCTAACCCTTGCTATAAAACTATTTTCAAAACCTTTTAGGTGTCCAGCCACAGGGACGCCAGGATTGATATTCTATTCGCAGGACACGGAGCTGCGGCATATGTGGATGCTAGCAGGAGTTTGGATTAAACGCATCATTCATTCATTCCTAGAGTAGGAATCACTCATCAGTTCCAGTTTTATTTAGGTCACGTCACCCAGACTTTCAGTTCAGTTTTCAGATTTGTTTTATTCCGATGTTGAATATTGTATTGGATTATTTCACTTTGGTGACCGATGGTTTATTCGGCAAGTTGTGTAATTAATTATTTCAGTTGAGTTTTATTCAGTTATGTGAATGGTTTATATTTATTTCCGCATGTACTGTTTTGTTTAATTAAAAAGTTAAAATTGGCACCAGTTTTTGGAATACTAGGTGGTTAGTAAGTCTTAAAAAGTTTTCGACAGTGATGCTAAGGATGATCCAGCTGAGATTCCTGTTTTAATTTGGTATAGGACTGATCACCCGGTATTTTATTAGGCGGGGTTTCACATCCATGTACTCATCTTCAGTTGTATAAATATCAGCGATAAAGTGAAAATTTTCTTTCCAGCTAATAACACTTCCACAAAGTGTGAAATCATAACCTGTCAAAGATATCCTCCTATCTATTTCAATAGAATAATCTGAATCGAAATATCCCACCATATTCCCTGAAGTGTCATGAACTTGGTCATACACTATAACCAACAGTATTACTACTCTTCAAGTAAATCAGTATCCATTTAATAGCTTGTCAGTGGTCCCTCCTAGGTGTATCCATGTATTGTATAACTACACTCAATGAATGTGAAATATTTAACAAAGTGTTGATCATGCATACATAAAACTGAGATAACACTGGCATAAGGAATATGTGACATGTGATTAACTCCTTATCGGTCTTGGGTCACAACCTAGCCGAGAGCCTATAGTGATCTTCTAAAGGGGTAATTACATGTTTAGACTCATGCATTCTGAATATTCTAACAGCGAATCAATGTATCTCATTTGAGACAAATTAAGTGTCCTTACTTCTCCGTCCCTTTGAATTTCCATCCCCAATATTTTCTTTGCATACCTTAGATCTTTCATCTCAAACTCACCATTGAGACGTGCCTTTAACTTATATAATGGAAATTTTCAATAAAAGTGTAAATCCCAAACATAAATCCACTTTCTTGAAATATGATTGTGTCCTTATGTGGTTTGTATTGGAACCTAGAAAATGTAAATTGAAAAGACGAAAAAATTCCTTCACAAAACCTTCCACCATTTCTGATAAACATACCGAGTAAAAAGGAATAATTGCCAAAGTTTTTTAGTCAAAGAAATTTACTTTCTAATAGCTAAATTAGTAAAAATGTATAAATAAATCATTGTGTGAATCAATCTAAATTATACAATCTAAAGAACAAGTAGACTTTATAAATTAAATTTTTTATATTAAAATTAACCCATTTACCAATATATCTATAATTTTACTTGTAGAGACACTCCCCTGTTATCTTTAGGTTTGACAAGAAGATACCGGTCACTCCCCTATTTTCAAAACAAGGGAAAAACATGTATTTATTTCCACTCATCTCATGTTTTCCCTTATTTGCACGAGCATGTCGATCATCCGAATATTATCAAATTAGTATATATGGTAGGGATCCTAGTACACAATTCTTTTGGTGTCTTCAGCTCAATATCTGGTTATGGATACTTATTCACTAAATAACATGTTGTGTTAACAGCTTCATCCCAAAACTCCTTGGGCAAAACTGCATTAGACTTCATGTACCTCGCTCTCTCAATAAAGTTCCATGTTTATCTGCTTGCATGGCTGGCCCTCGGCATGTGCAGCTTGGGATACTACACAGGCCCTTTTTTTATGTCCATCTATTAAAATCCTTTGTTTGTTTGAGAGGCCATCATATTATGCAATGCCTTTATTTTTTTAATGTTCTTATAAGCCCTCAGTGAATGGCACAGTCAACTTAATTTTATATATCTCATATTTTCATAATAACGGGAACAAGACACGATATATTTGAATTTTGATCCAAACATAATTTTGGGGCACGTCTGTCTTTGACAGGACACGAAATGATACAACATTACAAGCACTATATAGAAACGAACACGACAAAAAATCGTGTTTTTTCCTAATAGCGAATATGACCTATATAAACATGACACACGAAGACTAATATGATTAATAATCTTTCCACTATTTCAAAATGATAATACATGAAAAATATAAATAACATCACAAGAAACAATAATGTGTCTAACACGAGTCACACAAACACAATACCACACGACACGAATTTCTTATCCGAAAAATCCGATACGTCACTTATGTATCGTGTTATTGGGTCAAGTCTAAAACTGTCGCTCTTGTATAAAAGAGTCCTTATTTAAAATTTTACACGGGCCTTATTAACCTCAAGATCGGACCTGTCTACTTAAATACTCCATTTTGCTGAGGTGTCTTTCAAACTTTGTGGGGTCTCAGAGTTACCTCATTTTTTCCAAACTCATCAAACAGGTTCGAGTAAAATTCCATGAAATTATCAATTCTCAAGCGCTTTATTTTCTTACTAGTCTACTTCTCAATCAAAGCTTCCAACTGCTTAAATTTGATAAATACCTCAACCTTTATTTTCAGAATGAACAACTAAACTTTCCTAGAGAAATCATCAATGAAATAATATGAATTTTTAAAAACATGAAGAATATTAAGGTTATTAGCCATGCCAGTCTTATTAGAAATGTACTTATCGTATTTGTATCCATATTTACCCCATTCATGAGAAAAACATGACAGAAAGGTCAAGTTTTCCCAATCCTGTAAACGTTGGGGATTGGGAAGTATGAAAATCCTGGGAAGTATGAAAATCAATAACATTACCCCAATTTTGATAACGAGTCAATTCATCTCATATGTACACCAAAAGATATTCACCATAAACGATAATCTCCATCAACCATTAAAATATAATCTATTTATTTTTTATTATCAATCCAAACTCCCTCACAATCTACACGTGCACACGAATCTTCACTTTCATTAATCAACTTAACGTTTGGCAATCCATCAGTGGCGACATGATTTTTGACACATCCAGTAGCGTAGTCATCATCATCACACCTGTAGTTATAAACTCTTTGTGGAGTCATAAGAACAATTGACCATTTAGGATGGAGTTGGTCTTGAACATAAAAAACCTATTTAGATTAAGAAGCTAATATGAAGGGCTCATTCTTATGGCCAACTCTACAAAGATCAACTGATTTAAAGCCAAGATCATCTACTTTAATACCATTACCATTATTGACCCAATCACACTTGAAAATTGGAATTTTAAAGTGAAATAATCAAGCATCCATATTTCACTGATGACACCATAAAAACTCAAATTTGAAACCACGGGATGCTTATCCTTTGCACTAGCAACTTGCATTATTATGGCCGTTATGCTAATTCCACTATTATGGCTACCTCTTTCAACATCACATTCATGCGTATGGTAACGACAACCATTAGCGATATAACCCTGATATTTTATCATGTCTCGATGAGGTCCCTGAGATATCTAGTTTAAGATGTATGAAACATTATTGTTGGGGAAATTTATCTCCTTTTCAACCTGATTTGTCTTAAATGTTAGTTACAATTTTAATAGTATATTAAATAATCACATATTGATATTAATCATACCCTTTCACGAAGCCAACCAATAATGGTCTTGTTATGTTCATCTTGTAACCATTTTTCATCTTTGCACTTTCGAGGATACTTTTGCCTCAAGCTCTCCATATGCTCCTTATAAGGGAATTAATAGAGAACTATATTTTAACCATTAAAACAAAATGCAGTATAGTACATGATTTGTTATAAAAGCAACGAAAAGAGAAATTACTCGATATATGGTTGAACATCATCTGTGTTTTGCAACACATAACGATATGCCTGCTCCCATGATAATTCGTCCACCTCAATTACTTTACCACCCCCTATTGGTTTTCCATCACATATTATATCATCTTCATCATCTGTTGTATTTTTACCAAATGGAACCCCAATGCATCAAGCCCATATAAAAATTCCATACAAAATTTAATTGCTTCTTCGTCAATATAGCGTTGGGAGATGCAACCTTCTGGATGACTTCAATTGTTTACTTGGCCCTTTAAGAATTTCATGTTCCTACAAACATTTTAAATAAAACAAGTATTAATAATGTTTACTTATAACCTTATAAAGTAATGACATATTTTTGTAAGCATATGCAAACCTTTTAAATGCATACATCCAACGAGCGAAAATTGGACCACATAGTTCAACCTCCCTAACAAGATGTATCATTAGATGCACCATTATATCAAAGAATGTCAGAGGGAAGTACTTTTCCAACAAACACAATGTGATCACAATGCCATCTTGAATACTTTTTAACTTCTTCACATCCACTTCTTTTGCACAAAGAGCATTAAGGAAAAAACACACCCTTATTATTACAAATCTAACATGCTTTGGTAACACAGATAAAATGTCCACCAGAAGTATCTATTGCATGAGTATGTGAAAATCATGGGACTTGAGACCAAAAAATTTTAACTCTACCATCGAAACAAGTTCACTAAAATTTGATGAGCATCCATCGGGAACTTTAAGTCGAAGCAACATCTCGCATACCATTTTCTTCTCCTCTCTAGACAATGTATAAAACGTAGGTGGTAAATACGTCCATTTTTTGTTATCTTGTGATGCCAACTCCCCTCTTAAACCCAATTCTATAAGATCAAGATGTCTCTTGACTCCATCTTTTGTCTTACCGGGAATGTTGAGTAGCGTCCCTATTATGCTGTCACAAACATTCTTCTTAATATGCATAACATTCAAATTGTGTCGAAAAAGCAAATGTTTCCAATACCCCAACTTAAAGAATATAAATTTTTTCTTCCAACATTTGGAGTTATTAGGCTCATTCGTATTCTCTTCAGCACGTTTCCTCTTTTGTTTCAATTTATCCTTTCCCTTTGCTATTTGAGCTTCAAAAGGACCCATCTTTTTTCCCAACATGCATTATTATTTTCAACTTGCTCTAGTATTTGCTTTTCGTTCAATGGATTAGGTTATTCACGAAACTCTTGACTACCATTAAAATATATTTTTTTGCTTTCGAAACGAATGATTTTGTGGAAGAAATATTCTATGTGATGTATATACATTCTTATTAGAATGATTTAATCAAATAGAATCGGTTTCTTCACCACAAATTGGACAAGCATAGTACCCCTTTACAGCATAACCACACAAATTACCATATGCAGGGAAATCATTAGTGGTCCATAGTAATACTGCCTTAAAAATAAAGGATTCTTGGAGGTAAGCATCATAAGCATGTACACTTTCATCCTATAAGGTTTTCAAGTCATCAATTAATGGTGCCGAGTAAACATCAATATCATTTCCAGGTTGTCACGGACCCGATATCAACATTGTTAACATAAAAAAAATTCTCTTTGTGCACAGTGACGATTCAAATTTATAAGTTGCCAACATGATCGTCCAACAACTATACTTACTACTAAGAGTACTATATGGGTTAATTCCATCTGCTTAAAGTACTAACCGAAGGTTTCTAGTTTTGTATCCAAACTCCGGCCACTTGTCATCCACTAACTTTCATGCAGGGGAATTCACGGGGTGATGTAACTTATCATCAACTTGTCTTTCATTTGCATGCCAAGTCAAGGCCTTTGCAGTTTGTACAGATTGAAACCACCTTTTGAACCTAGGAATAGGCGAAAAATACCATAATACTTTTGCAGGCACTCCCACCTTTACCTCGGTTGTATTTTTTTCAACTTATACCTTGGTGTTCCACAAGTAGGGAATTCAATTGAATCTTTGTATTATTTTCTATAGAGTATGCAATCATTAGGGCATACATTTATTTTTTATACCCCATCCCAAACACGAACAACGTCTGTGCGGCCTTTTCGTAGATAAAGGCAATTCATTATCTTCTGGGAGCAATTGGGCAAATAATTGAGGTAGGTTTGAAAAGCTCTGTAAGGACATAAATTTCCAATTGAGTCCCTGTAATGTTTTGACTTAATTCCGAGAATAAAACTGTGTTTGTAATATTCCACAGGGAGATTTTATTTTGTCACGATCCAACTTGGTCTATGACGTATTGAAGAAATTGAAGACGTTGTGACAAAGCTTCAAAGAATTAATCATGCCGAAGTTTAATTGGTGCAAGTTTATTCGTCTTCAAGTTAATTTCATTCCAAGATCACACAGGTATGAATGCGTATAATTAATGGAGCTCGAAATAATTTTTAAAAAAGGATAAGGATGAATTTTTATAAAGAAAATATTTTAAAATGTTTTTAAAGAGTGTGTTAAATGTTTACTCTACGTTTTATTCTGATAAGCTCGAAAAAGAGTTTGACTTAAATGGATCTCTTTTAGAAGAAACGTTTTAAAGAAAAAGTCAAACTGACACACACATCGTTCAAACGACATCTCTGCTAGTTCGAGCGAGATAGCCATGTCATGCGAACAACTGGTCAATATCGTTCGAGCGACACAATTTTCGAGGCGACTAATTTTTCCTATTTAAAGCGTGGTTTCGTTAGAATTAACATGTGATGCATTCTGGAAAAATAGTTTACGATACAGAAATCTATTTGCACATATTTTCTAAGGTTTAAAAGCTTAAACACATCATTAGAGTTTGCAAAGATCCGAGTTATCATTACTATATGTTTATGTGATCTTACTGCACCAAGAAGATTTGTTCTATACTTGAACATCTGGGTTTTGCGGTGAAAAAAAGAGAAGGACTTCTTGTTCGACATCATAGATGTATCAAAGCTATTCGGTGGACACTGAGACACACGTGGACGCGTGTGTTTTGGACAGGTATTATGGAAGAAGGACTTTCTGTGTGGGCATTGTTAGAGGAGTGGTTGAAGATAAGAAGAGCGTCAAGACCCGTCGGGATCGAGTCGTTGAGTGAGTATTATGTCTATTCGTTGTAATTATACATTAATAGTGAGTGTCTGGCTTGGGTCGTCCAAGGTTTTTTTTCGTCTTGGATTTTTCCTCGTACATCCGACTTTGTGAGTATTCTCAACTTTAATTTATTTGCTTTAATCACTAGATGCACATTTTAGGATTAATCAAGATAAAAATGGTTTAAATTAAAAATTAGTTTTTTCACAACTTGGCTTGGTGCTAATTAAAAGTTGGATAATTTTTGGTGAAAATTGGTTTGATTTGAAACACACTCGTGTATGAACACTCTTTCAAATTGGTATCAGAGATAGAAATCATAATTTGTTTGTTTTGTGATCCCGTGTGTTTTCAAAGATGAATTTTGGAAATAATGAACTTTTTCGAACTCCTATTTTTTATGGCACTATTTACAGCTATTGCAAGATGAGAATGAAAAGTGCATTAAAATCTATTGATGAGTGTGTGTGGCTAGCAGTTGAGAAAGGTTGGACACCCCCTGTCACTATTTTAGGTGAGGTCACTAATTTAAAGCCTATCGAGTCATGGACCGAAACTGAACATAGACTTTCACAATATGATTCTAAGGGTTTGCACGTTATTTTTTCGCATGTCATACCGAAAGAATATAATATAATTATTACTTGTAAAACATCAAAAGAGGCTTGGGATATTTTGGCACTCACTCACGAGGGCACTAGCACGGTTAGGTCATCAAAACTTCAAAATCTTACTATGGAGTTTGAGACCATTAGGATGTTAGAAAGTGAGACTTTTGATGAGTTTTATGCTAGGTTGTCCCATATTGTCAACTCATCATTTAACCTAGGTGATAAAATTCCTGACAATGGTGTCATTAAGAAAATCCTTAGGTCGTTGCCTAGTAGGTTTAATGCGAAAGTAACTATTTTAAACTCCTTGGGTAAGTTAGAGTCGACGAAACTAGAAGAGATTGTAGGTGACTTACAAACCTATGAAATCGACATGATTACCTCCAAGCAAGTGCCTAAGAAAGAAAAGGGTAAAAACTCGGAAGGAGGAAATTAAAGTTTTGGATTCTGATTTCGATTCGGATTCCGATTTTGAGGATGTTGCTTTGTTGGCAAAGAAATTTAAAAAATTTATAAAATTTTAAAAGCAATCAAAAGATGCCAATAAGTTTGAAAAATTCTAGAACAACAAAGTTGATCCCACCTCTAAGGATAAGTTTGAGAAACCTAAGAGAGGTGAGTCGGATAAGTGTTTTGGATGTGAGGGGTACGGTCACAAAGTTAAGGAGTGTCCCACTAGACTTAAGAAAGAGGGCAAGCAACCCATTGTCTATAATGCCACCTTAAGTGATAGTGATCCGGAAGAGGGAGAGAGTTCCCCCGTTGATCGTAACTTTATTGCATTTATGTCAAGTCATGTGAGCGACGACGATTCTCATATGAATGACACTTTTGAGGAGGTTTTGAATAAATCTCATATTAGTGAGGGTGAAGAGAGTGACGAAGAGGAGATAGATGTGAAAGAATTGCAAAATGCATTTAATGAGTTGTATGCCGAAACGATGAAGGTGAAAAAGGCTAACTCTAAATTACAAGCTAAGTTGAATTAGCGTTCCATATAAAATAATGATAGTTTGATTAAGGATCTTAGGGAACGATAGAAGACTCTTAGGGAGAAATTAGAGTATGTCGAGGGTGAGAGAGATAATCTCCGTGCTTTGATGGAGTCTTTAAAAAAGGAGATTCTAGAGTTTGAGGAGTGTAGGCGTTTTCTCGAGTCTATGATTAATGAGTTGGAAGAGAGATTGGGAGACTCATCTAGAGTTAATTTTGATTTGGAGGCTAGGTCGGAGAAGTTAGATAAGATCTTAGGCACCGTCCAAATTAATGGAGATAGGGGAGGTATAGGTTTTGATGAGAGAATTATTCCCATTACCCCCGCACGTGTGAGAAACACTAGGAAGGTTAGAAAAGGTCCTCATATAGGTAATCATTCCCACTGTCGCTACACTTGCACGTTTTGTGGTAGGAAATGTCACCTTAGGCGATATTGTTACAACCTTAGACAAGCTCCTAGGAAGTTTAGGAATAAAGTTGCCCCGGTTCCCCGAACTCTCATGCGTCGTTTTACACATACTTGGGTTAGGAAATCGAATTTAGTGACTTTAGGAATAAAACTTCATGATTCTCGTTTGGGTGCACTTGATTCTTCCCATGATAAATCTAAAGGATGATAGTGTTTCCATGTTTTTCATATGCTAGTTTGCTTCATGATATATTCATTGCTAGTATACTGACTTGTATATCATTTTGTATTATAGTTTTTCATTTGTTTAAGTCCTACTGAAAAAATACAAAAATATTTTGTTTTTGAGAAAACTTTCTAAAAACCAAAAAGATTTTTCGTTTATTTGAGTCAAAATATGTTTGAAAAGCCCAAAAGATTTTCGATTTTTGTTTTTGAGTTTACATGTTTGATGTGGCATATTGGTGTGCTTGGACCCCCCCAAAAAAAAAATCATTTCATTATCCATCTGGCAAGGACATTTGGTCATTATTATTGATGCTTAGAAAGATCTTAACCATTGTTTATATGGGGTAGTTTCGAAGTTGATATGCATTTTGATTCGACTTTTTATGTATGCCATTATTGCACACATGCACAAGTTTATATGGATGTTTGAACTCTCTTGCATATTTGAATTTGGTGAGGCGTTCTTATCTCAATCTTATCATCTATGTGTAACTAGACTTAAGGAGAAGGGTTCATGTAAGGACCGCTTACCGTGAGGATTTGAATTGGTACCTAATTAAAAACTCATGAGTGATTCACGAGAAAGGGCTGCCAGAGTTCAAAATTAACTCGTCGTGAAAGCCACCATTTAAAAGAGCCCAAAATAAAAGGCAAAATGCTAAGAAAAAGGGCCAATAAGATTTTCTCTAAGTTTAGAATGCTAGAAACCTCAAAAGAACTTGAAAAGGTATGTTTATGAGGGAGTTTGGTTGGAGAAAATTTAAACGGGTTTGCACAACTAATCCTAATGTTGAAACATTATAATTTGATGCTATTGTTTGTAGAAACGTCAAAATTCTAGATTTATGTGCATGTAGTATGTTTAGTTCATTAAGCTCACACTTTAATTGACATATGGCTATGATAAAGTTTGATGATTTATCGCTATCAATTAGAGCTTCTTGATCATTTTGATGTGTTAGAATTGTGACTCATTTGTTGTAGTTTCATGCCCATACATTCCATGTCCACGTTTGAGCACATCGGTACTATGTTTGCATGTAACTCGCTTTGTTAGTTTTTATGCATTTTTGCATTTTGTGTTAAAAGCTTACTATTTTAGCATTGTTTTGTTGCTGCCAGGCCCTTCCAGCGTGATTTTTCTGGCAATTTTTTCACTGGGCAAAAATTTATGATATTTCTGGGAATCTGAGAAAGTTTGGCCTGCCGCGAGAAGTCGTTCGAGCGACATTACCATGTCGCAAGAAGACTCGTTCAAGCGACGTCCTCATCTTGTTTTAGCGACATCCCTGGCTCGTTCGAACGATAGTTTGGGGACTTGCCTTTATTTATTTGCAGTCTACTGGTTTATTTTGTGATAGTTTTTTGGTACTGCTGGAAGCATTCTGTACTAACTGACTTATATGCAGGTTTTATTGTCTCATATTGGAATTTTGCATATGATTCTGTTTATCACACCTGATTAGATTGTTATGTTATTTGTGTGATTCCCTGGTTTACTAGCTACTGATTTGTTATTACTTGATCATATTTAGCTGGTAGTTTCATGATTATCTAGCGATTTTTAATTAGTATATCTTCATGCTAGATCCTTGTTGATTGGTTTATCTTTTCAGCGGATTGTCTATTCGAGACATAAAAGGGGAGAGTTGTATGTGATGTAGGGGGAGATTTGTTCAGCTTGTTTTTTATTACATATTTTACAAATTGGTAGTACAAATTGGTATCATTTTGTTGCTCAATTGTTTAACAAATGATTTTTCAGAGTTTATTCATATTGGTATCTATTGTAAAATTGGTATCATTTGGATATATATATTGGTTTCATTTGTTCCACCATACTTCACTATGTATTTATTTGTCTATTTCATGTGTGTAGGTATGCTTCAACGATTCGAGATTTCAAGTCTACATCACATTAAGACAGTTCATGCTTGTCGGTACTACATATACTAGTCCGTGTCCTGTAATTTTTGACTTTGAGTTTATGGGATGGGATTTAGGCGTCATACATCTTGACGGCCCGTCTTAGGCAATTCCCTGGTTTAGTTTTGTCCCAGAATAGTCAAAGGGGGAGATTTGTAAGGACATAAATTTCCAATTGAGTCCCTGTATTATTTTAACTTAATTCCGTGAACAAAACTCTGTTTGTAATATGTCATAGGGAGATTTTATTTTGTCACGATTCCACTTGGTCTATGACGTATTGAAGAAATTGAAGACGTTGAGGCAAAGCTTCAAAGAATTAATCATGCCGAAGTTTAATTGGTGCAAGTTTATTCGTCTTCAACTTAATTGCATTCCGAGATCACACATGTATGAATGCGTATAATTAATGGAGCTCGAAATAATTTTTATAAAAGGATAAGGATGAATTTGTATAAGGAAAATGTTTTAAAATGTTTTTAAAGAGTGTGTTAAATGTTTACTCTATGTTTTATTCTGATAAGAACGAAAAAGAGTTTGACTTAAATGGATCTCTTTTGGAAGAAACGTTTTAAAGAATGTTATGACATAAATTTCCAATTGAGTCCATGTATTATTTTGACTTAATTCCGTGAACAAAACTGTGTTTGTAATATGTCATAGGGAGATTTTATTTTGTCACGATCCCACTTGGTCTATGACGTATTGAAGAAAATTGAAGACGTTGCGGCAAAGCTTCAAAGAATTAATCATGCCGAAGTTTAATTGGTGCAAGTTTATTTGTCTTCAAAGAAAATTGCATTTCGAGATCACTCAGGTATGGATGCGTATAATTGATGGTGCTCGGAATTGGTTTTATAAAAGACAAGGATGTATTTTTATAATGAAAAATGTTTTAAATGGTTTACACTACGTTTTCATTCTGATGAACTCGAAATAGAGTTTGACTTATTTGGATCTCTTCTAAAAGATGAGTTTTGAACTAAAAGTAAAAAAAGTCAAACTCACACGTCAGCTCATTCAAACGACAACCAGTCTCGTTCAAACGAGATAGGTATGTCGCGCGAACGACGTTGCATTATCATTCGAACGAAATGTTTTTCGAGGTGGCGCTTAATTATTATTTAAAGCGTTTTTTCATCAGAATTTCGTAAGTGTGCATTCTGGAAAAACAGTATACCATCCAGTACGAGTTTAGCACATGTTTTCTAAAGTTTAAAAAGCTAAAACACATCCTTAGAGTTTGCAAAGATACGAGTTATCATTCCTATATGTTTACATGATCTTGCGAAAACAAGAAGTTTGTTCTATTATTTAACATCAAAGGGTTTTGTGGTGAAAAAAAGAGAAGGACTTCTTGTTCGACATTATAGACGAATCAAAGCCAATCGATGGACACCGAGACATACGTGGACGCGTGTGTTATGGACAGTTATCATAGAACAAGGACTTTCTGCGTGGGCACTGTGAGAGGAGTGGTTGAAGATCAGAATAGCGTCAAGACCCATGGGGATCGAGTCGTCGAGTGAGTCTTTATCTGTTCATTGTAAATCCACATTTATAGTGATTGTATGGCTTGGGTCGTCCGAGGTTTTTTTCCGTCTTGGGTTTTTCCTCATACATCCGGCGTTGTCAGTATTCTTTACTTTACTTTACTTGCTTTAATTACAAGATGCATGTTTAGAATTAAACAAGATAGAATTGGTTTAAAGTAAGAATTGGTTTTCACAACTTGGTTTGGTGCACATTAAAAGTTGGATAATTTTTTGTCGAAATTATTTTGATTTGAAACACATGCAAAAAGGGATTTTGGTTTTTCAAATTGGTATCAGAGCTAGAAAATATATTTTATTTGTTTGTGATCCCGTGTGTTTTCAAAGATGAATTTTGGATTTAACGAACTTTATCGAACTCCTATCTTTGATGGCACTAATTACACTTATTGGAAGATGAGAATGAGAAGTGCATTAAAATCTATTGATAAGCGTGTGTGTCTAGCAGTTGAGAAAGGTTGGATACCCCCTGTCACTATTGTAGATGAGGTCACTAGTTTAAAGCCTGTCAAGTCATGGACCGAAACTGAACATAGACTTTCACAATATAATTCTAAAGGTTTGTAAGTTACTTCTTCACATGTCACACCGGAAGAATATAATAGAATTATGACTTGTGAAACATCAAAAGAGGCTTAGGATATTTTGGCACTCACTCACGAGGGCACTAGCACGGTTAGGACGTCAAAACTTCAAAATCTCACTAAACAGTTTGAGACCAATAGGATGTTAAAGAGTGAGACGTTTGATGAGTTTTATGCTAGTTTGTCCAATATTGTCAACTCGTCATTTAACCTAGGTGAGAAAATTCTCGACAGCCGTATCATTAAGAAAATCCTTAGGTCATTGCCTAGTAGGTTTAATGCGAAAGTTACCATTTTAAACTCCTTGGGTAAGTTAGAGTCGACAAAACTAGAAGAGATTGTAGGTGACGTACAAACCTATGAAATCGACATGATTACCTCCAAGCAAGTGCCTAAGAAAGGAAAGGGTATTGCTCTGAAAATCGGAAGGAGGAAATTAAAGTTTCAAATTCTGATTTCGATTTCGAGTTTGAGGATGTTGCTTTGTTGGCAAAGAAATTTAAAAAATTTATTAAGTCAAAAGCAATCGAAAAATGCCGAGAAATTTAAAAAATTCAAGAACAACAAAGTAGATCCCACCTCTAAGGATAAGTTTGAGAAGCCTAAGAGAGATGAGTCGGATAAGTGTTTTGGGTGTGAAGGGTATGGTTACAAAGTTAAGGAGTGTCCCACTAGATTTAAGAAAGAGGTCAAGTGGCCCATTGTATATAATGCCACCTTAAGTGATAGTGATCCGAAAGAGGGCGAGAGTTCCCCCGTTGATCGTAACTTTGTTGCGTTCATGCGACGTCATGTGAGCGATGGTGATTCTCATGTGCATGACACTTCGAGGAGGTTTTGAGTTTATCCCATGTTAGTGAGGGTGAAGAGAGTGACGAGGAGGAGGTAGATGTGGAAGAGTTGCGAGTTGCGTTTAATGAGTTGTATGTCAAAAATGTGAAAGTGAAAAAGGCAAATACAAAATTGAAATCTAAGTTGAATAAGCGTGCCATAGAAAATAATGATAGTTTGATTGAGGATTTTAGGGCACGAGAGAAGAAGTTTAGGGAGAAACTAGAGTTTGTGGAGAAAGAGAGAGATAATCTCCGTGGTTTTATGAAGTCCTTGAAAAAGGAGATTTTAGAGTTTGAGGAGTCTAGGCATTTGCTCTAGTCTAGGATTCACGAGTTGGAGTAGAGATTGAGAGACTCGTCTAGAGTCAAGTTTGATTTAGAGGCTAGGTCAGAGAAGTTAGATAAGATCCTAGGCACCATCCAAATTAAGGGAGATAGGGGAGGTATAGGTTTTGATGAGAGAGTTGTTCCCATTCCCCCCGCACATGTGAGGAACACTAGGAAGGTTAGAAAAGTTCCACATATAGGTAATCATTCCGCCACCGTTACACTTGAACATTTTGTGGTAGGAAAGGTCACCTTAGGCGTTATTGTTACGACCTTAGACAAGCTCTTAGGAAGCTTAGGAATAAAGTTGCCCCGGTTCCCAAAAAACCCATGCATCATTTTACACCTACTTGGGTTAGGAAATCGGATTTAGTGGATTTAGGAATTAAACTTCATGATTCTCGTTTGGGTGCACTTGATTCTTCTCATGATAAATCTAAAGGCTGATAGTGTTGCCTCGTTTGTCATATACTAGTTTGCTTCATGATTTATTCATTGCTAGTATAGTGACACGTTAGAAATTCCCCGATACTCTACTAAATTGAATTATTTTCGTCGATCCATAATCCAAGACCTACACCCAATGGCCTTATCGGACCTCAACAATAGACCTACTGGTCTTATTCTCACTCCCATAAGTATAATATAAATCCTAGGATACCCATCCATTTCAGGAAATCAAAGAAACCATAAACACGGAAAATTCGGGAAAAATAGATTACGTCAATTGATCGACTATTGGGTTCGATCGATCGACCTAGTCGATTGATCGACATTCGAGATTGATCGATCAATCGAACAGGGACAGACGTAGTTCGTCTTCTTCGTTAACCTCTTCCTCCATTAACAAATCTCCAAACTTCATTATAGTCCACCAAACTTTGACCCAATGATCCTAACATGTTTTCACATATACTAAGACAATTTCTAACATGACAAATACATCAAAACCCCAATTCCTTTAAAGAAATAGTGAATTAAACCCAGAATTTCTTAAAATCCTAGTTATGGTGTTCTTCCCATATATTCATTAAATAATCATCAAGTCTACTCTGAATATTAATCCTCTACATATGTTAAATCATTCTACATGTGATTCATATCCCAACATGTATAAATACCATTATTCTCCTATCAAGATATTGATTTAACAAAACTACTCAAAAATCCTACACATGGGTATTATAACTTTATAATTTTTGCAATAAACAACTTGCCTTGATAGAGGAAAATCTGATTTCGTGGAGTTAATGATGGATTGATGCTTCTCTTCTTCAATCCTTCCTCCTTTGGCTCCTAGGGTGCAAGATCCAAACCCAACCTCCTCAAAAGCATCTTCTAAGCCTTGAGAATGGTTTTCTCCTTCTCTCTAATGGTATTGGTGTTTACATCGGTTTTCTAACCCTAACCCCTCTTTCATACGTCTGATAAAAATCTTTCAAATTCGTAGGTCTCCATACCCTCTCATGTTAAAAGACCAACCCCCCCCCCCCAAACGGTCTCGGTTTAGTCCAAAATTACCCCGAGACTCAACTAGTACGCCCGGGTTTACTATTTTGACTAATTTGGACCTTCCGAACTCATCTGTGACCTCTAAATTATCATTTGAGCCACTTAAAAAATATTACTCATTCTCACCCCATCACGGTCTACACGCGTTAAGTAACTATTTACCACTCGCACTAAGTAAATATAATGAGGCAATATAAATCGGTATCTATCTCTCGATTAATATTCCATAATTATAATTTTAAATAAAATTCATTAAATTACTACTCTTACGTAATTTAAATTAGGTCATATTTTCTCATTTAACTCTCCAATTTAATTAAATAGAATATTTGGAATATTCATAAATACGGGGTATTACATACTTCCCCTCTTACAAAGGAATTTCGCCCTCGAAATTAGGATAAGGCTGGTATTAAAACTAAGGACCTTAAACATCATTGCATCCTCTAATACCCAAAATCAAATCAAATCATCCTAACGGTCGCCTCAAGTACATGCCTTACTTCATTATAAACTCTTATCGCATGTTACCCATGCCGCATATATCATAATTAAGTCTCACTACTTAATTTCTCCATAGATTTTTCCCAATCTAACGGTAACTGTTAAAATTAAGTTTCTCCTTACTTAATTTACCCTTTTGATGTATATCTCTCTATATAACATCTATGTGTCTACTATCACTCATAAGTAGAATACTATAAGGTATATATTTCACACACAATATATACTATAAGGGAAATTGGTCCGGCAAAATCATCGGCCCCAATAATCCTATCATTTACATTGGTCCGGAAATCCATCGACCCCAAGGTAAATGTAATGCATGTGTTGGTTCAGACCTTCCGTCGATACCAAATTTATCATCGATTTGGTTCGAAAAAATCATCGACCCCAAATCGATCCTTCACGTATTGGTCCGGAACATCATCGACCCCAATACAGAATTTAAGCATACTTATTATCGTACATAAGCATGAAATCATAAGGTATATATATATATTACACATAGCATATACTATCAACACTTATTTTATAATCACCCCCCTTTTATAACACTTTTGGGGTTATTGGCTCAGAATCCCACCTCGATCACCAATAGTGATTCGTTATATTATCTCGGAATCACACTTCGAGCACAATATAAGTATATATATCTCATCGCACATGAGTAGACAATTTGTGAGCCATATATTTCACACTTCTTATATTCTAAACTGTCATACCCCAATAGAATGTCCTCATAGCACGCGTTAAGGACTAAATGTTCGAAATGTCTCCTCGAACCACACCTCAAAATACACATAAGTTCTTAATAGGCATCCAAGAACCTAAACCTTATGTACAGTCCATATAGGCAGTCTCACACTACTTACAAATATGCTCATATAGGTATCCATTCAACCTATGAATTGATCAGTGGGCTTCTCCAAAATTCCACTATCGTAAGGGCGTATTATCATCCTTTCTCACTAATATTGAGTCGTAGGCAACACAACATACTCAAAATAACACTTTATCTCTATTCCTCCCTGACCATCTCTCACAGGGTGGAATTTTAGGATTTCATCCTAATTCACAATCATGTAGAGCGGCACCGTGCACTTGTGCACTCTCCCTTTTCAACTACATATTAATCCATCCCGGTCACCCCATTCCGCTACCCCAACAAAATGTCGGCTTAATTATGATGTTCACAGCCCATCATATTTTATAAGTCCGTCTCCTCCTTCAGTCATTGGAAACGTAAGTTCACTACCACATACCGATTGCTCATTTCGAGTCTATCTTTCTCTATCAACTAGTGGTGCGTCTGGAGACAATCTCACTATGTCTCTTCCTCAACACCGCTTCCCACTTCCGTCATCTTTCCTCAAGTGGTACTCTATTCCCCTTTATCTCCGGGTATATTATACTTTACAATCCGCGCACTCTTCGTAATTGGCGCACTTTTGGGGTTGGTTACTTTATAAGAATCAACATTTTAGTAATGCATAAGTCACTCTCAACACTCAGTCAAGTTGCACCTTGCGTTACTTCTTCACAACAGTTAGGTCTCCCATATCAAGAGATAACCTTTGAACGGCTTCCCACTGATTCTTATCCCATAGGGTGTGTTGCCTCTCTTAGCACATAAGCTTGGATCATCGTCTATCTCTCACGACGTTCAATCCATTTCGTCGATACGACTTACCTCATAACTTCCCCACCGGCGTACTTAAAAATAATTTTCCGCATCCCTCTATCTTGGATGTCTAAGAAAGCCAATTGACTAGGGCGCCCATACACCCTTTTCTCCGTGCACATTTGCAAAAACATTGCAAATGTCGCACCCGTAACATGCTTTTCCTCAACTTTAGCCTAGTCTACACGACGTGACTACAATCTTGCGGGTATTCTCAATCCCCTATAGACCAAAAATCAAATCCTTGCCCACAAAGTCCCACTTATCCCTTCGTGGTGAAGTAAGCCTTTCAGTGTTCCTCCACAACACTACCGAATTCTTACTGAGCATTGTCGGAACAACAAATAGTCGAGATACTCAAATTCCATTCCTCGACCATATGTCCAATCATACTCCAATGTTTCTAAAGGAGTCAAGTGGCACTGCGCCTATACTATCACTAAGTCCTTGGCACTAATTACAATAGTGAGCTCGATCTCTCCGCTCAGCGGTCATACGACATACCTTGACTCACATCATTTAGGTTCCTACACACCGGAATTAATTACTATGAGACATCCATAATCTTTGATGTCTCCCACATATTGATGAATAATGACAACTCGACCTTCTTTCAGGTGAGGCATCGTCATATACCCCATTCACTCGAGGCTAAAACTCATATACTTCCTTATCCATCGCTCTGGTGGTTCAGATGGTTTCCGGACATAACACGCTTGCCTTTTCGGAATGCAAAACTTATCGGAGTTATTATTTCCTGAAATAACTTCAAGCTAAAAATAAAATGCGTGGCCCTACAACCCACATTAGACATCTTTTCAAAAATCCCCTTACTCCAGGCCAGACTGACAGGTTTGGGTATCCCTCCTCTCGGACTTGGTAGCCTTGATTCTGAACACTATCATCCTAGTTCCCTTAGTTCTGCTGACCAAGAGGAATGCTCTATGGGACTTAACAGTCCCGACTTAGAATCAAATCATTAAATCCCCTAGTGGGTTTCCACTTATGGCTTGCACCATCCCCATTACATTCAGTCTTACTCTTTGTCTAAATCCTTAAACTCTCTTAGCTCCGCCCACCTAGGAGCATTTACCTCAACCTTGTAAGAAGCACCATACTGCCTTCGTATACATAAGTCGTCCAAGAAGATTTTTACCAAAATTGTGAACGACAACTCGAGATTCCATTCTCTCAAGGGCTCTTTTTCCCTTATACCTATCTCATCGGTACAAGTTCACTTTAACAGATAAATTTCTTTCTCACGGTTGGCCTCTACCAGGCTTTCACGTGATGGGTTCAGATATTTCCATTCACTTCGCATCTGAATCATCATTGGAGAACTTTGCGGTTAAACTATACATAAGGTCCCTCTATTTGTATACGGACCCTCGGTCCGGATGTGGTGACTGGTATCCCCACCACGTTGCCTCAAAAAATTTTACTCAAATTTTCACTTCTGGGTATTTCTACTCTATCTCTAAATGCCAAAACCTCTGTAAATTCTACTTCCATTGGTTACCATGCACAGTCGCCATTTTATCACAATTTACGGTTCGTTCTCATCAAAAAAAATTCTCAGACCTCCTCCCACTATAACTGCATTGGGCGGGTCTAGATTAGCATCCCCCCTTGCCGTCACGACACTTGGAAAATGACTGCTATGCCTCAACAACCCTTGCAGCATCAACTTCCATTACATACTTGGAGTGACCTCGACAACGGTCATCTCTCCTATGATTACCATCTTCGAACACTCCATGCTTCATGCCGAGCTCCTCCCTCCTGAAGTCCTTCCAACGCCAATGCTGGTCCTACCACCATGTTCGACGTACCATGCCTAATCGAACTCGTATATATAACACTACATCTACTAAATAGCAGGAGAACGTAATCTACGTACGTAGAGGAGTACAACAACCCTAAGATAGGGCTCTATATCAATCAAACGTTACGCTGAAAACGTAGTAAGCCGTACAGATCCTATGGACACTAGAACCTGATGCTCTGATACCATTTGTGACACCCCTCCTAATTAAACATCGGGTGATCAGGCCTTTATTAAATTAAAACGGGTTTCTCAAATGGTTCATTCTTAGCATCACTGTCGAAATTTTTTTAATTACTAATCCCCTAAGTAAAAATTAGACCGGTGCCAAATTTTATCTTTCTTAAAACAGATAAATCAACCATGCGGAACAAAGTAAAAATAATCATATACTATAACCCAATCAACAAAGTGTAAGTACAAAAGAATAAGAGTAATACTGAATAAACCATCGGCTAAAAATCCCAAACAACAATAGAACAAGTGCTAGTCTGAATCTGACACCTTAGACTGATACTGGATTATAAGTCCATACATAGAATAGTGTGAGATCATGTATTAGATCTGAATGAGAGATATCGTCTAGTCAAAATCCTGTAATCATCCACTGTGCTACAGCTTCGAGTCCCTGGAATAGAATCATCATCCCTGGCGTCCTTGTGGCTAGACACCTAAAAGGTTTTGAAAATATTTTATAGCAAGAGTTAGTACTCAAAACATTTTGAAAATATTTACCAAGCGTTTATCACAATATAAAAATGCGGTTATTGATTACACATGTTAGGTTCTCGTACACTCTCTTGAGTTTCTCACTCCTCATCTATTGTGCACACCTAACGTTCTACACTTAGCCTACCTAGCCATATCTCCCAAGCTAACTAAGACTAATTAATCACCTAAACTTATCTATACTTAAGCTCTCGTATTTCCCACACCGTACATCCATTACATTAACATCTCATGAAGGTTAATTAATACACAAGTAACATTTCACCTATGTTATGTTTTGTAACTTCTCATTTAGTTTCACTACTAAATTTCTACAATTATCACAACTTCTATCTTACCACTTTTGTAATTTAGTTTCACTACTTAAATTACTAAGTAGATATTCTCTATCTAACATTACGTTTCATAATTAAGTTTCACTACTTAACTTACCAGTTCGGTATGTATCTTTAAATACAAAATATATGTCAATCTACTAATACACAGAAGTACAATATCATCAAGTATATATTTCACACACAATATATACTAAATATCAGTCATTACTATATTGCCCTTTTTACACACGTAAATAACTCTTGGTTCGGAATGATTCATCGACCCCAAGTAAGAGTTGGTTCGAAATGATACATCGACCCCAATTATTTATATACACAAATTCTGGCTCGGACTCTTTCATCACGCCACCAGTTCAAAGGTTTGGTTCGGCATTTTACTTCGACCCCAAACATATAATAACCCTATGTTAGTTCGGAATATCACATCGACCCTAACATAGTTAATTTAGGTACAAATCTCTCGACCTAAAAGGTCATATAATTCAGTAGGTACACGCCCGACCTATTAATTATATATGTACGTAATATTTTAATCTCTTATATTTACTATACAATATTCGCTTTACGATTTATCTCATTAATCGCATATATTTGAGTATTCACACAACTCTAAGGGTCCTAGTTACCCCTCACATATAATTTTAGTAGTTATTACTTACCCTACTGGTCTATTACTTAAATTGAATTTACCTCACCTCGTAACTCAATTCCGAATTCCCCGATACTCTACTAAATCGGATTATTTTCGTAGGTCCATAATCCAAGCCCTACATCCAATGGCCTTATCGGACCTCAACAATATACCTACTGGTCTTATTCTCACTCCCATAAGTATAATATAAATCCTAGGATACCCATCTATTTCAGGAAATCAAAGAAACCTTAAACACGAAAAATTCGGGAAAAATAGCTTACTTCGATCGATCGACTACTGGGTTCGATCGATCGATTGAACAGGGACAGACGCAGTTTGTCTTCTTCGTTAACCTCTTCCTCCATTATCAAATCTCCAAACTTCATTATAGTCCACTAAACTTCGACCCAATGATCCTAACATGTTTTCACATATACTAGGACAATTTCTAACGTGACAAGTACATCAAACCCTTAATTCCTTTAAAGAAATAGTGAATTAAACCCAGAATTTCTTAAAACCCTAGTTATGGTGTTCTTCCCATATATGCATTAAATAATCATCAAGTCTACTCTGAATATTAATCCTCTACATATGTTAAATCATTCTACATGCGATTCCTATCCCAACATGTATAAATACCATTATTCTCCTATCAAGATATTGATTTAACAAAACTACTCAAAAATCCTACATATGGGTATTATAACTTTATAATTTTTGCAATAAACAACTTGCCTTGATAGAGGAAAATCTGATTTCGTGGAGTTGATGATGGATTGATGCTTCTCTTCTTCAATCGTTCCTCCTTTGGCTCCTAGGGTGCCAGATCCAAACCCAACCTCCTCAAAAGCATCTTCTAAGCCTTGAGAATGGTTTTCTCCTTCTCTCTAATGGTATTGGTGTTTACATCGATTTTATAACCCTAACCCCTCTTTCATACGGCTGATACCCTCTCATGTTAAAAGACCAAAACTCCCCCAAACGGTCTCGGTTTAGTCCAAAATTACCCTGAGACTCAACTAGTACCCCCGGGTATACTATTTTGACTAATTTGACCCTTCCGGACTCATCTGTGACCTCTAAATTATCATTTGAGTCACTTAAAAAATATTACTCGTTCTCACCCCATCATGGTCTACACGCGTTAAGTAACTATTTACCACTCGCACTAAGTAAATATAATGAGGCAATATAAATCGATATCTATCTCTCGAGTAATATTCTATAATTATAATTTTAAATAAAACTCATTTAATTACTACTCTTACGTAATTTAAATGAAGTCGTATTTTCTCATTTAATTCTCTAATTTAATTAAATAGAATATTTGGAATATTCAGAAATACGGGGTATTACATTCTAGTCCGTGTCCTTTATTTTTTATTTTGGGTTAATGGGATGGGATTTAGGCGTCATACGGCTTGACGACCCGGCTTAGGAATTTCACTATATATTATGACCCTTTTTTTCTCCTCCAAAATTTAAAAGCGGAGTTTTTCTCCCTTAATTTTTCTTTGCACTTTCACAGTACCCGCTCCCTCCCAAATTCAACTAACTGCCCTCCCTCACGTTCTCCTCTCCGCTCTCCTCTCCCTCACTCTCTCTACCTCACTCTCTCCTCTGCCTCGCGCTCTCTCCCTCATGCTCTCACGCTGGTAAGTTTTCCTACTCTTTTTCACGTTGTGACTGATCGTGGTTTATTACTATTCATACTCCGTTTCACATTGCGACTGATTGTGGTTTCTTATGCTAATTGTGTTCTCATTTTCATACTCTCTTTCATGTAAATTCTCATTCACTGATTGTGTTCTCATTTTTGTACGCTAGTACTTTAGTTTTCCCTATCACTTGTAACTGATTGTGTATAAAAGTTTTATCAAGCTTTCAATAGATTTAAACCTGTTGTGTTGTGTCGTCCTTTTCATATGACATCATCAATTGCGTTTAAAAGTTTTCACTTTCAATAGGTTTAACTTTTTTTGTTTGATTTCACTACTTAAAATCATATTTGATTAAGTTTTCGTACATTAGGCACCTATTGCTTACGTTTGGCATCTAGATACGATAAAATGGATGCAACACTGTCGTTTTGATTAACGAGTTAGTGTGTTTTCTAATTGAAACGTTGTTATTTTTTTTACTAATTGGCCAAGTACTGTTAGATTAGGTTCTAACAAGTGAAAGGTTTAAAAGTCATCTCATGACGTAGGAGGAAAGTTAAATGATCTCGTATCAAATTTGAAATCCGTCCACAAGAGTCGTTGGTTTAATTACTAAGCTATAGTGTCTTCTCGATGAAATGTTGCCATTTTTTGTTACTAGTAATGTGTTTCGATTGGCCAATTACTGTTTATCTAGAAAATTAGGTTGTAAAAAGTGGGTTTTTGATACATCGGTTATAGAATCCATTCAATGCTTCCATCTTGGATGATCGGTTATGACATATTGATTAAGCAATTTTTTATTCGGTAGAGTGATTTGTGTGTTTTTAAAAATTTTGATTGATTTGAGTTTAGGTTTAAAAGGTAATGAATTTGATTTTGAAATATTCATCTTTTATGATATTGTTGACAGTTGATTGTAGTTCATTCTGAATATGAATAGGTCTATGAAAAATTAATCGACAAATAATATTAGTAGACAAATATTTTATTTCTCTTTCTCTTAAGACATTTATATTTCTTAATATTTTTTTTGAATTACGAACAATTTATGGTGGAATGGAGACATTTTTTATTTCGCTCATCGTGGTTTGAAGCTTCCATTAACTTCTTCAGGTTTTAAATCTTCTTGTTTTTTATTTAAGATTGCATTAACTTATTGTCATTCTATTTTTGTTCTTTCCGTCAATTATTTACAAATATTCATCCACAAGAGTGCTACCAGGGTTTAATTATTTTTTCATTGTATTTGATTAGTGATAAAATGTGGTAGTGAAGTTAGAAGTTAATAATTTTTTGTCTCATTGACCCATGAAATCAATACTTTCCACTTTAACTCAAGATAAAAGAATTGTTTCGTTGATCTTAGTATTAAAATTCATGGCAGTAATCTTAATTACCTCATATATGACGACCATTCGATGCTATTAGGCATTAGGGATGATAATCGGGTTGTGCTGCTTAATTAATGAATTGTGTCAATTGTCGTGTCATAATGGGTTGTCTAAACATTATCGAGTTTTTTAGTAAAATGTGTTATCGTGTAAAAGAATTTCACCTCGGCATTGCCTTTTGTTTGATTTTGAATGTTTTGCGTAAAAATTCTTACGTATTTTTGTGTGTATATGTGATTATGTACCTCTGAAGCTCAAGTTAAAATGTGTCCATTCTATCATTTATCTTTGGTAATAAAGTTAATGTGTGTCGGCGGTGTTAGTATTACATCATTAATAATATTATTTGTGACTTAAACTAATATGAATCGTATAAAACACATGCATACTTTACGCATTAGAAAATGAAAAATTAATATGATTTGAGGATCGTGTTATTTTATACTAAATTCACATTTGTACAACTAATATTTACAATCGTAATATAGGTACAATTTGAGAAATGGGAACAGAAAAGACGTGGATGTCAATGCATAGATTATCAAATGAGTACTTACAAGGGGTTGAATATTTTCTTAAAATTGCAGAGAGGAATGTTGTTAATAGTGAAATTGTACGGTGTCCGTGTACATCATGTGAAAATTGTTTCAAATGGAGTTTGAAAGATATTAAAGGTCATTTATATGTGAACGGTATTGATCAAAGTTATCATATATGGATATGGCACGGGAAAGTTGCTCCTAATTCAACTTTCTCACATGTCAACATGGGTGACCCCATCCATCACGATAATTTGGTCAAAAATCCAAAAATCCTAATGATATGGCGAAAATGTTTGAGACTGTAAATGAAGACTTTATGGGGGATCCAAAATCATTTGGGAAGTTTCTAGAGGATGCCAAAAGCCCTTTTACAAAGGGTGTAAAACGTTTATGAAGATATCTTCACTGGTGACTCTACTCAATTTGAAAGCAAAGGGTGGGTGGACTGATACGAGCTTGAAAGAGTGACCCTACACGAGTGTGTTTCAAATCAAATCAATTTTCACAAAAAATTATCCAACTTTTAATTAGCACCAAACCAAGTTGTGAAGAAACCAATTTTTACTTTAAACCATTTTTATCTTGATTAATCCTAAAACATGCATCTAGTGATTAAAGCAAGCAAAGTAAAGTAGAGAATACTCACAACGCCGGATCTACGAGGAAAAACCCAAGACGGGAAAAAACCGCAGAAAGCCCAAGCCAGACAATCACTATGAATATGGAATTACAACAAACAGACAAAAGACTCACTCAAAGACTCGATCCCCACGGGTCTTAACGCTCTTCTGATCTTCAAACACTCCTCTCATAGTGCCCACTCCGAAAGTCCTTCTTCCACGATACCTGTCCACAACACACGCGTCCACATATGTCTTGGTGTCTACCGAATGGCTTTGATACGTCTACGATGTCGAACAAGAAGTCCTTATCTTCTCTTTATCGCAAAACCTAGATGTTTATGTATAGAACAAACCTTCTTGGTGCAGCAAGATCACACAAACATATAGTAATGATAACTTAGATCTTTGCAAACTCTAAGGATGTGTTTAATCTTTGAAACCTTAGAAAATATGTGCCAAAAGGTTTCTAGATCGTAAATTGTTTTTCAAGAATGCACTACACGTTAATTCTGACGCAACCACGCTTTAAATAGGAAAAATTAGCCACCTCGAAAAATGTGTCGCTCGAACGAGATTGACCAGTCTCTCGCACAACATGGCTATCTCGCTCAAACGATCAAAGATGTCGTTTGAACGACGCGCGTGTCAATTTGACGTTTCCTTTGAAAAATAAAACTCCCTTTTTGCGTGTGTTTCAAATCAAACCAATTTTCACCAAAAATAATCCAACTTTTAATGTGCACCAAACCAAGTTGTGAAAACCCAATTCTTACTTTAAACCAATTTTTTCTTGTTTAATCCTAAACATGCATCTAGTGATTAAAGCAAGTAAAGTAAACTAAAGAATACTAACAACGCCGGATGTACGAGAAAAAAAACAAGACGGGAAAAAACCCTTGGACGGCCCAAGCCAGATAATCACTATGAATGTGGATTTACAATGAACAGACAAAGACTCACTCAACGAATCGATGCCCATGGGTCTTAACGCTCTTCTGATCTTCAACCACTCCTCTCACAGTGCCCACGCAGAAAGTCCTTCTTCCACGATACCTGTCCACAACACACGCATCCACGTATGATAGAACAAACTTCTTGGTGCCGCAAGATCATGTAAACATATAAGAATGATAACTCGAATTTTGCAGACTCTAAGGATGTGTTTTAGATTTTTAAACCTTAGAAAACATGTGCTAAACTCATACTGGATGGTATACTGTCTTTCCAGAAAATGTGCTAAACTTTGTGCCACTTAGTGATTTATGTGATTTTCTTCATTGCGAGAACGACGGGAATATGGGTTATTTTTTACTTCACCTTGTTTAGGATGATTTCTAAGTATAGGACTAGTTAGTAGACCTTAGGGTAATTATTGTTTTCTAGGTATGGGACAAGATAGTGATGAGTATTTACGGATATAAATTCCGAGGTGGGGCTGATTTTTGATTCATTCCTTTGTTTAGGGAGTCTACGGACAAGACTAGGTGGTATTTATGAGTGGGTATTCTTCCTATAGGATAGGCTAGAATATAAGTGTGTTTTATGAGACTTCTAGGTATGGGACTAGAGGTGTTTTGAGGACTCATCGTCGAGTAGAGGGAGGGATTAATAATAATTAATGAGGACTTGAGATTTAATTGAGAATTAATACCTAAGATAATAGAACGAGTATTTGTAAGAGTAAGTGTGATACTAATTAAACCAAATTCCTCACGGGTAACGGTTCTTACATGCACTACTTTCATTGTCAAATTTTATAGCGTATGGTTTATTTTAAAGACATAATTCAAATGACAACACTTCGACCAATATGTGACAGACAAGTACAATAATCAAACAAATCCGTGCAAGTGTGCATTAAAGGCAAAATATGAGTCAAACATGTAGGTAGTAATTACAAATTACATCTTAATGACTCCACACATTATAAAGCACAAAAATGAAATGATGACACATATCAAAACACTATCAAACAGTCACATGAATATGGAATGAAATTGTGACTCGATAATTCTAAATGTCCATTCATATATGGTGCAAAACAAAATACAAAAATCTTTTTGACTTTTTCAAAAATTTTACCAAAATAAAATCTTTTTGCCTTTTTCAAATTTTTCTCGAACAAAAATCTAATACAAAAAGCACACAAGTCATAACACTAGCAAGAATATATCATGAAGCACAACTAGCATATGAAAAACATGCGAACACGGACATCTATATGATATAGCAAGAGAATAATCATGTGCAAGCAACCGAGAATCAACTAGTCTAACATCTAGTGCCTCTAAAAGTGATTTCCTAACCCAAATAGGTGTGCAAGGATGCATGGGGGTTTTGGGAACCAAGGGAACACTCGACTTCAATTTCCTAGGACTTTTTTGAAGATCGAAACAAAAACGCCTCAGGTGACCTTTCCTACCACAATGTGAACATTTGTAAATGGGTAGAATGACACCTATGGTTGACTTTTTCTAGCTTCCTTGGGATTTATTGACCCTTTAAAATAAATAATGGTCTTGGCTTTAACACTCGAAACATGAGAACACGATGAGCCACTACCACTGATACCAACACTACTCGAGTCTGTCAAATCATTTTTTAAATCCAAAATTTTTTACTCAAGCAAAGAATTAGACTCTTACAATTTTAGGGATTCCTTCTCTAAATTTTCAATTATTCTTAGAAGATTATCATGTTCTCCCTTAAAATACGTACACTTATCCTCACGTGCCACAAACTCATCGATTAAAATATTTTTATCCTCTTTGGCACAAACACAAATCCTAGAATTTTTAAAGTCCTCCAATTCTTTGTCTAAAAATAAGACTCTATCATCACTCTCCTTTTTGGACAATTTTAAAGCATTAAAGTCGTAGTCCAAAGAAACAAACTTTTCGTGATAAAAATCTCTTTGACTTTGAACCGTTTGTAAAAGATCCATCGCGGAATTAAAATGAGAATTTTCTTTTTCCAAAACTTTAATTCTTTTAGCAAACGTCAAATTTAAATTATTTAAATCATCAAAATTTTAACTCGTGTCATCAAGGGGGGAATCCGATTACATAAGTGCTCCATCGAAAAAACTACGATTTTTCAAAAATAGATCCCTTTTCCTCCTCTTCTATCACAATAGAGTCAGAAGGACCAACCTCAGGATATTTTAAGGTTGTAACCTTATCGACTGGACGAGCAATAAAACTGGTAGTTGTATTCTTGTATTCCAACAAGTAGGTCCCCGACCTTAGGTGTTCGCCGGTAGCCTTTCCTTGACGTTCTAGGATTTCAGAATCTCATCAACATCACTTATATCAAGCTCCTAATTTTTTATGTGAACTGCAAGAACAAAGGGATAAGAACATTATCTAAGAGGATAGAGGTCAAAAAGCAAAATTGCATAGTCAGAAAAAAAAAGTGACCTATTTGGGCCTCTCCATAGTCTCGAATTATAGGTCCCCTATGCCTTTTGCCCACACCAGCAGGAGGACGTTGGCAGTTTCTAACAATGAAACCATGTTCCCGATAATCTTTGGGGAAATCTAGAAGATTTACCACTAAGACCCTTTCAGCCTTCCTGGTATTCAAATACATGATACCATCACCAGTTCGCGACCACACATAGCAATAGGAGATTTCGATCAGACCCAATTTTTTTACATAAAGAGTGTTTATCCTATGGACACCATTAACTATCTTTCAAACATTGGGGGTACATTGGGCAGGTACAATTTCAAAATATTTGAAGAACCTAAGAAACAATTGGTTTGGGGGAAACGTTAACCCCCCCCCCCCCCGGGTTATCAGGAGGGTGTGAATCTAGTGCCCCCTTCAACATTACGAACATTCTGAGGAAAGGGGGCATAGTCGATGATCACCCAATCAGTAATATTGTATTAACGTCTAAACCTAGCTACTAATTTGTTATATAACATTGCCATAATTATACGAACAAGGAAGAAAACCCTAGCTACAACTCCACAAAAAGTTTTAAGAAAATATGAAGAGAGGTAAGAGCTAAACTTACAAAAATTAAAGGAGCCCTAGAGGAAAAGAAGACACTAAAGAAGGTGAACTTTTCAAAGCTTAGCAAGCAAGTAAGAAACATAATTGAATTAATGAGAGGGACTGTATCTACGGTTCGAAACCCGATGTTAATGATGAACACAATCTCCTAAATAATTTTTTAGCGATTCGAATGCCTGGCTAGATAACAACACCCTCGCCCATTTAAATGAATTACATGTATGCCGTGAATATTTGTTCAGGATGAGCATACCATGTAATTCTTTCATATATATAATAATTCCATCGGGACGTGAAGGTTTTCAAGTTATGGGACTTTTAAAAATTATTGGCCCATGGTTCACGAGGCCCAAAATTTTTAGGGGCAATTGCGGGGACCTATTTAACATATCCCATAAAAGTAGCCGACCAGTCCGGATTAATCAAAGAGTTTCCCAACCCAAATCATGATTCAATTCACACACGAGTATTTTAAATACGCTATAACACTTATGGATATAGCCAAATCAATTGCCAATAATCTCGGAAGAGATATTCAGGTGCTCCTCGATATATTCAACATGTTAATTGAGTTCCTTGTACAACTCAATATCTACTTTAATGCACCTATAAATTGTACACCCTAGCCCAGGGAAAATGGATGTAACTTGAGATTTTGAGAGACACTATAATATAATCAGTATCCTTTTCGTGGACATACGCAAATTGCTGAACCATGTATATCGTTGTTGTGTGTTATCTTTACTTTTAGTTCTTTGTGATTGCTTTTGTGGATATCTTTATTGTAATATTTATTATACTCACAGGCCACATCACCATTTCTTTAAGTGTGAACTCTTCACCCTTAAGAGCATCAAATGCCCTCATGCCTTTATCCCATAACTCTTTAAGTTCTTTGATTAATGGGGTCTAAAAAATATCAATATCATCGTCGAGAACCTTCAGCCTATGTATAAATAACGACAATAATGTGAACTCATTTCTCAAGCACAATATTGGTGGGATATTTAAAGGTGCCATGAAAACTTGCCAATAATTATGATAAATGCTTAAATTACCGAAAGGTTTAAATCCATCAGTTGATAATGCAAGACTAACATCGCACGATTCCTTTGCAAATATAGGGTATCGTGTGTTTGAAAGCTACAAGATGAGTGAATCAATCGGATGACGCATGAGCTTCCCACTCGCCTCGCATAGCGTGCCCTGTCATGGTCTCTACTATCCATAATACAATGAAAAAATATTTTAACCGTTGCCCGAAGGGAATGTTCTTCAAAATCTTATGTGGAACTTACGAACACTTGCGATATTTTCCAATCCCGTATTTTCCACTCCCATAAGAAAACATTTCTTGACTCACTGTATATAGTTCACTCATCCTTCTTTTCGTGCTCGGTGTGGTATAATATGCACTCATACTTGCATGCATGAATGGATTTATACTTTAAATCCAAACCCTTAAATATCTTCTTCATGCTAGGATAATTGCAGGGTAATGTGTTCTCTTTTGGGAGAATATCTTTAACCCACTTAAGAATTTTGATTACGTTGTTGCGCGACAAAATAAATTGACTCTTCACATTATTCAAACCAGTCATTGCATATAATACCGAGTGATCTTCATTGCAATATTTATACAATAGTCTAGCCACATTGGCTTTCAACTGTATATATTCCCGATCTTCTAGAATTCAGAATAAACTTGTTTATTGAATTGGTCACAATGCACATTAGGTTGGTGGTTTTGATGATGGTGGGCTTCATAAGCATCATCATATAGATCAGTCAAAGGATTATATGTTGTCCAATCAAGTACTACTTCCACTCGGTGGGGTTCTGTTATGCGATCGGGTACTAATAATTTTTTCGAAACATAAAGTACATTCTTTTCACCATGGTATGTTCATATCTTATATTCTTGAAAAATTCCCCACTTTAGTAAATTCAACTCAAAGTCTTCTAAAGACTTATATTTTTCGTTCATACAATTAGCGTACAGACATAGAATCGTGTCACTTTTAATATTTTTATCTGCATATTTAACAAAATCTTGAAATCCTTTTACATGATTATCAGATATTCAGTTACTCTCCCCTATCCACTCTTTGAATTGTGGGAAATCCAATAAATAATATCCAAAATTTGATTCACCTAGCTGCTCTAAAAAACCCGCTTAGGCTTAAGGCTTGGAAGAAACACCTCGCCTTACGCTTTTCAAGCCTTATTCTTGGTAAAACCCTTAAGGCGCACTTTTTCTAAAAACAACAATGATTTAGTGAAACGATGTCGCCTTTTAAATAATTTGTTTACAAACCGGACCATTATCTCATCCAAAATAATCAAATAGTATTTTAATTTCCATATATTCAGACATATTTTTATGATATGTGCAATTTTTGTATTTTAATAGCCTTGTTATGGTTAAAAAATATTAAAATATATTAAGAAGTCCTAAACGCCTTTTTACATTTTTTCACGCCTAGGCTTCTAAGGCTTGGCCTCCACGCCTCAATCACGCCCCGCGTTTTTTAGAACCTTGACCTATATTAATAGGTTGAAACAAAGGTCACGTTGCATACAACATAGCACATTTCATAATTCATTCAAATTGTTCAACACAAATGTGACAAACTTAAAATAACTCAAACTAAACAACATAAACTTAAATTCACGTTACATATAATAAAATTGTCAACAAATGACCCAAAAACTTAAAATAACTTAAATAAACAAAATATCACAACTTGTTCTCAAATTAAACATTCTTCGTCGGCTAATATTGACCAATAAATAAATTGGCCAAGTGATAAAAAAATTCTAGTAGTGTTGTAGCACAAGCCCTTCTCCACTATCAACGTGCGCATGCTCTTCTTCACAATCGGCGTATATTTTATCAACCAGTATCTGAGCCTCACCAATCTGCAAAGGTCAATTGTGAGCATGAGTTCCGTCATTCAAGGAAACGAGTGTGCATTGGTCAATAATCATGGTATTGGCCAAGTAACTTACATAGTACTGCCCTTTATAGCCATCGTGAGTGGATAACGGTGATTTAAGAACTTTGGAAGGAGGAGGTATTTGGGAGGGGAATATGGTAGGAAGAGGCACTGGTGTGGGGAATGTTGTAGGAGGCGGCATCCGAGAGGTAAAACCTAGAGACAAAGGATAGGGGAAACCCTGACAAGGAGGGTAGGGGTACCCTTGAAAAGGCTTCTGGGTCCGAAAACCATGAGTAAATAAGGATAAAAGGCTCCCAATTTCACTTGCCAACACTATCAGGTTACTCTTAATCTCTTGCACATCTCCATCTGTCTTTGACTAACTTTCCTCCTAGATCGAGATGCATATCCTCACCAAGGAAAGCTCATCCACGAGATGTGAAGTGTGTTGTAATTTGGTTTTCAACATATGTGAATTGACACATCTTGTCCTTCCTCCAAAGGTTTGGGTCATGGAATCATCTTCAATGTCATCATAAGGTTTAAAAAATAACTAACTGCTAGTGGCTTCGATCTATTACTGTAGCGTGACATTATATTTAGTATTATGATTTTAACATTATTTAATATAACATGTATATATATAAATAATTAAATGGTCATACTCATCAAAGTCAGAGCTAAGTGTGGTGGAAATTTATTATCTTTGTCCCGTCGAGCATGCACGTATAAGTTCTCCCGACTAGGTGCTTTGTCGGCATCTGGACTGCCATTCATCCTTACTAACCATTCACTCCTCAAATCCTCATATGATTTATACCCCAATCTGTGGACATCAACTTTCTTTGCTTTGTTTTGATTATCTTTCTCCCTCTAGACTAGCATTTTGTCTATCGCCTCATTTTCCAAAAAGTTGTTCCATAAATCGATCGACATTTTAACATTCGGAGGGACTTTTTCCTTTATAGAGAATATGTCGGAGATTGATGCCCACTTGGGGAAATGTCTCTATCAAAGGTTCCTTCAATATGTTCTCATTTGTTCAGTAACCCGAGAAAGAACCTATACTTTGAACGTTTGGAGAATGAAAAACTCTTACAAAGTTGTTAAAAAATCTTATCCTTGATGGCTTGATCAACTTGGTTCCAGTTATCTACCACCCCTAATCCTACATGCATTTTCCCAAACAGTAATAAAACTATGTTACGTAAAAGTAGAAATTGAATTATACGCATTATACATGTATATGTAGTTATAACAGTAAACTAAATAGTAATAAGACTATGTTACATAAAAGAAAAGATAAGTAAAGTTACCTGAACAAAGAAAATACCAATAATCAGTTAAACTTCGGTTAATGTTCTCTAATTTCATACTAATATGAAATGAGGAGAAACCACATGTGTCTGAGTGTGTGTGTGTCTCTCTCTATATATATATATTGTGTGTCGGTGTGTATGTTATATGTGTGTGTATGCATGTATGTGCTATACTTGTGCGTATAGGTGTATGTGTTATACATGTGCGCGTATGTGTATGTTTTATACGTGTCTTTAGGGTATGTATGTGGTATGCATGTGAGCTCGCGTGTGTATGTGTTATACATGTGTACAAGTGTGTACGTGTTATGCAAATTTGAATACACACACTTATACCACATATATATTGGTCTTATCTCACTCTTCACCCCACTTCTTTTACTATTTATGCATAGTTAGTTAGTATTGATGTCTAAAAATGGAATGGGTCCAAATTTATAATCATAGATAAAATAAAGATAATCAAGAAAGACGGACACACAACAATTGTTTTTTGAAGTGGTTCAACTCGAAGAATAGCCTACGTCCACTACTTTTAGTATTTCTGGTGGTTACAATAGCTCAGAGTTGAGTATATTTGTGCCCGATTGAATCATCCCCTTGAGCTAAGGGAGAGCATGCATTTATATTAGTTAGGAACCCAAGTGATGGAATGCCTTTATATATTCAGTCATTTACATATGTATACAATAAATAAGACTGTTGATATTCGTAGGTACGTGTACATAGGCTGTTGGTGTTTCCACCCGAACGATCTTTACTATTCTTAATGTTTCGTATTCTGGCCGACCAATTATCTCTGGAGGTGACCAAGAGAGTAAGTATTATGAGGATATCCACGTAGGAAGACATGTTTCCATTTCTCATTGGTCCACTTAGATGAATAGTTTTTATATACAACAAAAGCCCCCAATGCTCTATGCTTGGTGATTGATTGAAAGTATGGAGTATTTGTTCCATAATCTTGCTCGGCATGTATTAGCCGATAGCCGGCCTCGTGGACTTGTAAAAATTTTCACCAGTATATCTGATAATGGCATTTTTATAAAGAGTCTAAACTTTAGCAAACCGTCAAAGGGTACCTTGGTCTTTCTGCATTTTGGGACTTGTGAGGCCGCCAATAATTCAATCATTTGTTCAGTTTAATCGTTTCATATCTAATTTTGAGGTAACCTATAAAAGCACGGGTTTTTTCCCTTCATTTTTTTTTACCTCAAAACTTACCTCTTTGTTTCTCAAGTTTTCTCTTATATTTGCTCAAACTCTTATTCGTTCTTCCCAATCCCGTAGGCATTCTTTCCATTCTTCTTCTCTTATTCATTTGAAATGCAACCACAATTATAATCCTTGGTTTATCAATGAAATGAAGAAGTTTTGTTAATCTCTCTCATACTCTTCGTTTGTTTAATTGTTGTTATTTATTTTCCTTAGTCAACCTTATGTTTTTACACTTGTAAATTTCTAGTTTGATGTCAGGAAGGAATAATGTGATGATCTCTACCGAATTCGACCTACTAAAACATTACAACAGTCTTTTTGAAGCTAGTTAAGTGACTTTGACTGAAATAGAATTAGTAGGGTTACACCTATATACACTTGCATAGCCTTTTTGATAGGGTAGTGGAGAATAACATGACATACTATGAAATGATTGGGCAACTCTAAGATGACCATAATCTCTCTCGGGCATTACTACACTCTGATTCTGAAGCCAAGTATGAAGTGTTAAGTGAAGGTTGGGTTTTTGATAAGAATCTATAAGAAATTACATCTGCCTTGAAGAAGAAGGAAATTTTGTTAAATCGAGAAGTTGAAAGTGCTCGGGAGGTTGCTACTCTTCTTTAGAAAGAGAATAAAAATTTGAGGAATGACCTGGAGAGCTTGAAGAAGTCGGTTGAGGTAGCGACGAAAGAAGGTGACTCTTTCTTGGAACTACAGAATGCTCAACGATTAGAGGAACTAGAAAACTTAAAGAAAATAAAAACCAATTCTGGCCAACCATCTAGACATGTAGTTGTTGCTCGGCCAACTATGGATGAAGAGAAAACTAAGAATACCTTGGCTGACCAAGCAACTTTGTCGTAGGTGAAGGATAAATCAATCAAAAAGCTCCAAGATAGAGTAGAACCACTAACCTTTTATTTTCATAAATAACCCAAAAGTCTTGGGAGGAAGCTCCAAGATCGATCAAGAGGACTTTAAAGGTCTGAAGAATTCTTTGGCAGAGTCCCGACGAGCTTTGGAGTCAAAGAAAGGTCTTAGGAGGAAGATTTAAGGAAGGCTAATGATAGAGTTAACACAGTTGAGGGTAAAATAAAGACTTTCGAGGGGAGGGTTGAAGCTGCTGAAGGCAGGGCCAAAACTACTAAGGAGAAACTTACAGAAGTCACCAGTCAAATTGAAGATGTTAAAGACATAGCGACTGGTCTGACTTTTAAGGTTATTTCCTTGAAGGCGCTAAAGGCAAAGATGCCTTTGATAAAGGCTAGGAGAAGGCTATTTTTACTGCCTCTGCTCAAATTGAGTATGTAAAAAATATATCCTTCAAAGAAGGGTGGACTGAGGCCGTGAAGTTGGTCAGCGCCGACGAAAGCTCTGAACTCTTTGCAAGGAATGATCCTGCTTCTCCTCCCAATTTAGATGAGGAATTTTACGATGAGGAGGTATTAGGGGAATCTTCTACGATGCCTTCTGAGTCTTCAGTGGTGCCCTACACCAGTGTCGACCTAACACCTGCTAGCCAAGACTAGGCCAAGGACAAGGTCTAACCAGTTTACTTTTTTATTTTTCTTTCTTAAAGATGTATTCCCTTATGTACTCCATATATCAATGAATGAAAGAACAAGTTTTCATCTTCAATTATTGTGTATGCTTTAGAATGACTTGTAGTTTTTATTAAACCGTGTTGCTATAATTCTTATATTATTTTATCTTTTGGATGTCCACAAACTCATATGTTCACAATTTTCTAGTTTGATGCTAGGAAAAAGGATATAATATTATATGAATTTGACTTGCTCAGACGATGTAAAAATCTCCTAGAAGTAAGTCATGTTCCTATATCCAAAGAAGACTTATATGGGTTGCTCGGCATAGATGTATCCGACCAAGTCAAGGAGTTATATGTCCATGTTTACTGCTCGTTGGATATGACTGTTGCAAATAAAATTGTCTATTATGAAATAATTAAGAAACTGTGAGGATCACAGGCTGTCTTTGGCTCTACTTTGTTCTGACTATGAGGCTAAGTATAAAGCTTTGAGTGAAGGTTAGGGTTTTGACACCCAATTGTAGGATATCACCTTTTCTCTGAACAAGAAGGAGCTTTCCTTAAGGCAGGATTTGGAGAGTGTTAGGTCCATTGCTGCCATGTTAGAGAAAAAATAATGCCCTGAGGGATGAACTTGACAGCTTGAAGAAGTCATCACCACTGGTCCCGATCAAGGTGCTTCCTTATTGGTGAATAAAAATACAAGACTCTTGAAAGAACTGAAGTAACTTCAAAAGAAAAATACTAAATCTAAGAAAACTTCTAGGCAGAGAATAGTTGTTCGACCAACTTTTGATGAAGAAAGAAATAAGAAAATCCTTGCCGACCAAGCTGCCCAGTTAGAAGCAAAAGATAAAGCCATTGTCGACCAAGCTGCTCAACTAAAAGTTAAAGATAGTGTTCTTAAGAAGCTTCAAAACCAGGTGGAAAGACTTACATTTCAATTTTCAGGGAAGTTTGGATGGAGGGCTACAATAAGTGTTTTGCCCATATGGATGATCATCTTGCTCAGAGAAATCATGAAGGATACAAATGGGTATGGACCAACTTGCTAATTTTGCTTAAGTTTAATCAAAACAGTAACCTATGGCATTAGAATGATCCGAGATTCATGGATTGTGATAATCCTCCCCCAAGTTGGACACCACATGGATTCCTCCTAACTCTACTCCCCAATGTCTGATCATAAAATATTTGGGGGATTATGGCCTTCATGATGAACTTGAGATAGTTCGTTCACCTCAATTAATTGATAGGCCGAGCAACAATAATAGGCAAATGCTGAGAGACTTTAACACAATCAATTCCCCATATACTCTTGATGATCCTCCTACAGGCATGGACAAGGCTCGAGGAAAACGACTAACATAATAATTTAACATTTTTCTTGTACTACTTTTTATTAATTGCCATTGTAATACATTATGATCAATGAAATGGAGTTAATTTGAATTCTATTTATTCAAGCTCATAGTTGTTATTAATCTTTTTTGCCGACTAGGTAAACTGTATGAAGATTAGTTAATTACCTTGTAGACTAAATAACTTTCTCAAATATTAATATTTAATTCATGTTTAAATCATGTATAAGGCCCTAGATTTGACTAATGCACTTAGATAAAACTGTAAATAACTTTATTATACTAATTTGTAACATCAGTTATCATTGGTGATCAAGTGTATTAGGATTATAAAATTACTTTAGTATTTTAACTTGGTCAGGTAAAACCTTTAGTTAAGAAACTTTACTAACTTCTTATTCGTGACTTGCCGAGGACAAATCATACATGAAGTTTTAACCTTTCTGAAGTTGGAAAAGTTTGGGAAAGTTTGAACTATGTTATCTGGCGAAGAACTTTTTTGAACTTTTTTGAAGTTGGAGAAGCTTGAAAAAGTTTGAACCATTCCCTTCTCAGCGAGGAACCCTTTGAGAACTTTTCTGAAGTTGAAAAAGTTTGAAAACGTTTGAACTATGCACTTCTTGGTGAGGAACCATTTATGAATTTTTCTAAAGTTGGAAAAGTGTAAACCATGCCCTTCTTAGCGAGGAACCTTTTGAGAAATAAGTTTGATTAAATTGCTTATAAATTAAAATTGCTCCTTAATTAGGTGTAACCACCATACTCCGAAAAATAAAACACAAAAGTGATTTAGAGTGGAGAAAACTGAGATTTTATTTACTCGATTAAGCAATTACATTAAGGATGGGATTTTCACATTAAATTACTTATAATACTTGAGGAGATGATTTGCGTTCCAAGGATTTTTGAATTCCTCTCCTTACAAAGTTTCCAATCGATAGGTTTCTGGTCGGATAACCACCGAGATACAGTATGGACCATTCCAATTAGGCTCTAGCTTGTTATTCTTCTGGATTAATTTCTTAAGTACTAGGTCTCCTTGCTTCAGGTTGGTCGGCTTGACCCTTCGATTATAAAACCTTGCAGTCCTTTATTTATAGGCACCATCCGAATATAAACATCTTCTTGGACTTCTTTTATCATGTCAAGAAATATCGTCTCATAAGGTCACTCTTGGGTAAATCAAAGTTAAAGACCCATTGAGTTAGCAAACTTATTTCCACTAGAACTACTACCTCAGTGCCAAAAGCAAGCATGTAACTTTGATCTTCCTGTTTCTGTTCTGGGATTAGTTATGTATGCCCAAAGGATGCTAGGTAGCTCATTAATCCAGTGGCTTTTAGCCTCATCTAATCTTTTCTTCAACCCATCTAACAAGGTTTTATTGGTGATCTATGTTTGACCATTGCATTGCGGATAATCAGGTGCTGAATGAAGTTTCTCAATGCCTGGTCGAAGATAATATTCTTTAAATTCTTCGTTATAAAATCGAGGGCCATGGTCGGTGATGAAAGCATAAGGAATACCATATCTACGAATTATCTTCTTCCATATAACCTGTAATACTCTCTGATAAGGCATGTCAATCAAGGACTCAACTTTTACCCACTTGGTAAAATAATTAATAGCTATAATAGGGTACTTGAATCTCCCTTTCGTGGTCGGTAGTGGTTCAACCTAGTTAATTCCCCCATATAGCGAAGGGACATGGAGTGATGGGTGTTAGGTTTTCTCCAAGTCTTATATCAATGGTAGCAAACTTCTATCATTTATCACACTTCTTGATGAAAGCCACACAATCTGCTTTCATCGTCGGCCAATAATAACCTTACATTGTTATCTATTGTCTTAGAGACCTCCCAGGTTTGTGTGCTCCACTTGAGCCTTCATGCATTTCTTTTATCAAATCGTTCACTTCATTTATATGAACACAATAAAGTAATGAAACAGTGTATCCTCCTCTATATACAACACATTTATCTAACACATAACTTGTTGCCTTATACCTCATATTCTTGGCTTCCTTTTGGTTGGATGGTAGTGTTCCTCGCTCGATGTATTCTCGAATTAGGTCCATCCATTAAGGACATAACTCCACATATATGACACTGATTTCCATCCCATCAATGCTTCTATAAGCAAGAATCTCCACTGGGATTATTCATTTGAGCTCTATTAGAGTTGCTAAAGCAAGCTGAATAAAAGCGTCTTCTCAGGTATTCTCAAGTCTGGGAATCCTCACTATTTTGACTAAAGTAATCAGAGAGATAACTTCTATTAATTTTTATTGGTATCTCATCATGGTTTCTCTATTCACGCCATAAATTTATTGCATCTAATTAACAATCAATTGGGAATCACTGTGTACCAATACCTGATCGACAATAGGTGGTGAAGCTAATTCCATTCCTGTGATCAGTGCTTTATAATTAGCTTTATTGTTGAAATCCTTGAATTGGAATCTCATAGCATATTCCACATCCAAGTTATCTGGAGTGTTAATAATGTGTCCTGTTCCGCTTGTAGTAGCACATGAGGACCTATCTATAAACAACTTCCAAGTTGGAATATCATAAGAGAATTCCTCTTCTACTAGTACTCCATACTTGATTATCTTCTTGATCTGTTGTAATTTTTCTTGAACAGTCGACGACTTGGGATGGTTGGCCACAATCTCTGTTTACTTTGGAGCTAAGCTCTCTTCCGTAGAAGTTTACTCAGTAGGCAAACGTGGATTATGTTGCTCCTCTGTATAGGTGAATTCAACAATAAAGTCTTCTATTTCTTGGCCATTTATTACAACTATAGGTTCATACACAATATCATACTCTCCCAATTTTATCGCCTAAGACATTAATCTTCTAGACTTTTTTGGTTTATTCAACGCTTATCGTAGAGGCAAATCTGTGTAGACAACAATCGTGTGGGCCTAGAAGTATAGTCGCATCCTCCTAGATGCTTAAATAAGTGTCGAGGCTAACTTCTCTAGACATGGATATCTAATTTCAGCTCCTAGAAATTCCTTACTTGTATAATATAATAGCCTTTGAACTCCATTATCAAGTCGGATCAAAGCCAAACTAACAGTCGATTTGAAAAGAGCCAAGTACAAATAAAGTTTTTCTCCCATAAATGGTCGGGAGAGGAGTGGGGCAGAACCCAAATACTTCTTTAGTTTTAAGAAATCCTTCTCACATCCATCGTTCCACTCAAAGGTCTTTTTAAGAACCTTAAAGAATGGAAGACATTTATCAATTGCTCGGGAGACAAAATGGTTCAAAGCAGTTACTCTTCTTGTTAGCTTTTGAACTTCTTTCTTATTGGTCGGGGACTCCATTTCAAGCAAAGCTTTGATCTTGTCAAGGTTTTCTTCTATTCCCCTTTGATTAATAATGTACCATAGGAACATCCCTTCTTGTAATCCAAATATGCATTTAGTTGGATTGAGCTTCATCTAGTGCTTCTCCAATTGATCAAAGGTTTAATTTAAGTCTGCTATGTGGTCGGCAGTATGTTTGCTCTTGGTGAGCTTGTCATCAATATAAACTTCCATGTTTTTGCTGATTTGATCCTCAAAAACCCTGTTTACTAGTCTCTAATATGTAGCTTCAGTATTTTTTAACCAAAAAGGCATGACATTATAGTAATAAGTTCTTCAACTGGTAATAAAGGAATTGCTTGCCTTATCTTCAGGTTTCATCTTAATCTAGTTGTAACCATAATAAGCATTCATAAAGCTAAGTAGCTCATGACCTGCTGTAGCATCGACTAATTGATCAATCCTTGGTAAAAGGAATGATCTTTTGGACATGCTTTGTTGAGATCTGTAAAATCTACACACCTATGCCACTTGTTATTTTTCTTCTTCACCATCACCACATTAGCTAGCCAAGTAGGACACATGACATCTTCAATAAACTGTGCTCGCTATAAATTCTCTACTTTCTCCAGGATTTCTTCATTCTTTTCTGAACTTAAGACCCTTCGTCTTTGCTTGATCGACTTGGAACCTGGATAGATATTGAGTTCATAGTATATGAAATTTTGATCAATTCCCCGCATATCTTCATGGCTCCAAGAGAAAATATTTTTCCTTTCTCTAAGGAAAGTGATTAATTTTTATTTTAGAGAAGGAAATAATTTAGAACCGATTTAAGTGGTTCCTTCTGGCTTCTCTTCGTTCAGTACCACAACTTCTGTTTCTTCCATAACTTCTCCCTTTACTAGCTGCTCTTCTTCCCGAGGATCTAGATTATCGATGTGGAAAGTGGTTGTGCTCTTTATTTGCATCTCTTACTGGTCGACCGATGTATAATAATGTTCTCTGGTATCATTTTGACTGTCGTTTACTATGATAACTCCATAATTGGTTGGAAACTTCATGCATTGATGCACTATGGAAGGTACAACCTCAAATTGCTTGATTCCCACTCTTCCCAGGATGATATTGTAAGATGACGGGACATTTTTATCTAATACAAAAGAAAAAGAAGCAAATTCTTTCTCGGCTACTCATCGGCCAGGTACTGACCAAGACTTCCATCTTGATGGTTCCCAATGGATATACTTTCCCCCCTACAAATCTAATGATAGGCCTATGGTATGGTTCTAACTTGTTGATCTTTAGTCCTAAGTTATCGAAACAGTTGTAGAACATCACATCGGCTGAATTCGCATTGTCAGCCAAGATATTTGCAACTCTGCTATGATGAGCTCTGCATGTGATAATCGAAGGGTTGTCATAAGGATAAAGAACCCCACTAAGATCATTCTAGGAAAACCTAATCACCATCCTGTCAATGTTAACTTTCCTCAGTCGACTATCACTGAATTTAGTCATATCAATTTGTTTAACAGTTAGGAAGGCTTTGACTTCATTCAGATAAGCTTTCCTTTCTGTCATGGCATCTCCTCATCCAGTATTACCACCTGTAATAAAATGGCATCCAAATGATATCATACCTACCTCAACTTCTAGTTCATCAGGCTTTTTCGATAAATCTGGATCTTCTTCAAAATCATCATTTCTTGCTCTCTTGTTATCATCTCTTACTCGAGATGGAGATTCTGACCTCTTTCGATCATTTTTTTTACCATTTCGATCAACAAACTTGCTCAACTTTTCATGACGTGTAAGATTTTCTATCTCATTCTTTAGTGCAATCCAACTGTTGGTGTTGTGCCCATGACCCATGTGGAAGTCGTTATACTTGGACTTGTCCCTCTTATTGGGGGGTGTTTTCAGTTTTTTAGGTCAATTCGGGTCTCTATTTCCCTTGATCTCCTCCAAGTGAATACACTTGTTGAGTGGGGTATATTCATTATACTTTTTCATCTGATCCAGTTTCTTGTATTTTTGTTCCATTTTTAAAGAATTAAAATTGTTCTTCTGACCTTCCCCTTGGGTCTTAGGAAATTCCTTGCCTACCATGGCTTCCTCAGTATTCATAATTTTTTAGCATTAGCCATTAGTTCCGTCATGTTTTTGGGTGGATTTTTTGCTAAGGCATAGTAAAGATCTTTAGCAAGTAACCCACTCATAAGTGCAACTATGACTTTTTTCTCTTCATAATCTACCACCTTTAGGTTTTCATTATTGAAATGAGTAACATATTCTTTTGTTCTTTCTCCTAGATTTTGTCGGACGGTTAATAGATGAGTGATAATCTTGATCGGCTTAGCCCCCAAACAAAAATATCGATGAATAACTCATCTATTTGGTGAAAACTTGAGATTTTACCTCTAGGGAGATTATTATACCAAATCTGAGAAGAACTTATGATAGAATTGGAGAAAGTCCTACATCTCATCTCGTTGAGCACTGAGTAGATATCGGCAGCAACTTGATATTGCACTATATACAAGACTGGATTAGTCTTCCCATTATATTTGGGAGTAACCACTGGTGGTTTGAACTTGGAAGGTGTAGGGGTATTTCGTAATTGCTTAGGTGAAAAGTGATCATTTGATGAAAGTCCTCTGCAATGGATTCTTTGCCTTGGCCATTTTTCCTAGCCTATCCTCCAACTGTTGCATGGATTCCTTTCATGAATGCTCCTCGGGTTTAGACTTGGTCGAGGTAGATTTAACAGTTTTGCTGTGCTTATGTGCTAAACTCTCCTCCTAAGAGGTTTACTCGGCATGCACAGAGACCCTCACACTGGACCTAGATCTGATGGAACCTTCTCTATATTCACGATGACGATCCTGCTCCCTATGATGTCCCCTGGTTAGTCGGGGGACTAGCTGATCAAAGGAAGACTCCCTGTTGAGCCCCTCCAAGACACTTGGTCTTTCTTTGGAAAAATATCCACCATCATAATAATCAGTAGATCGGAATGAAGAAGTTGCGCCAGCACGATATGACATATCGTGAGAACAACAAGAATGGTAACTTCTTTCATGCCTAACTGCTGGTGGTGGTGGCATATCCCTTCTGGAATTAAAGGACTTAGATTACATGGTGCGAGCCAACTGCTTAATAGTCTCCTGGACAAGGTTCTTAAAAACGCGGGGCGTGACCGAAGCGTGGATGCCAAGCCATAAGCCTTAGAAGCCTAGGCGTGCCTTAGGTGTAAAAAATCGTGAAAAGACTTTTAGGCCTTTTTAATATATTTTAACATTTTTAACTATAACAAGGATATTAAAAATACTAAAATCGTGCATACCTTAAAATATGTCTAATATATGCAAACTAAAATACTATTCTTTTAAGTACTAAGAAAAAACAAAAAAAGGAAAAACACACATTTTTTGGGACGAGAGGCGGAGAGGTCTGGGACACCATTTTTCTTATGATTGTTTTGAATGAGATATTGATTCGATTTTTTTATAAAACGACTTTAAAAGGTGTTATCGTTTCACTAAAGTATTTTTGTTTTAAAAATAAGTGCGCCTTAAGCCTTTTACCAAGTATAAGGCGTGAAAGGCTTAAGGCGGGGCGTTTCTCCCAAGCCTCGATCCTAGGCACGCCTTTTAGAACACATCTACTGGATAACTTCTTATCCTTTAGCAAGGTTGAGAAGAATTCCTTGTAAATCTATCGCAGTGGGAGGAGCATATGGAATGATGGTGTTACCTTCATTGCGAGCGCTATTTTCAAGATCATTCATTTCTTCAGAGATAAAGAAATGAAGTAAATGGTAGAGAATGATGGCAGACAAACGTTCCTACAGACGACGCCAATCTATTGATATCTAAAAATGGACTAACTCTAATTTTATAATCACGGATAAAAATAAGAGAAATAACTCAAACCAGACATATAGGAGACAAAGATTTTAGAGTGATTCAACTGTAAAATAGCCTACGTCCACTGTTATTTTTATTCAATAGGATTTACAATAGCTGAGTATAAAGTGCATATGAGTGATTCGAGTTGTCCTTTGATTTAAGGGATAAATTCGTATTTATAGGGGTGCAAAAACCTAAAGATGGAGCGTCTTTATATTGCCAGGCATTGACATCTGTGTACACTAAGTAAAACTCTTGGAGCTCAGTGCTGGCTGACATTTTTTTCGAGTAACTATTGATGTTACTGTTGGATGGCCTTCTGAAATTGGTCGACATTCCAGCCGACTAGGTGTATATGAGTCCTATCAAGTAAGCCGATGGCCCATATTGGATGACAGGTGTCATTCATCATTGGTCCACGTGAGAGTATAATTTTTACATACAACATATATTAAGTATGCTAACTACTTATATTGACTATGTTTATGATTTGCAATATCAACTATATATATACTTTGTATGTACAACATATATTCACTGCCCTAATTTATGCAAATCTTACTTTTGAATAAATGATTATATCTTCTTCAGTATAATAATTATACAAAAGTAAATTAGATTGCAAATATTAAAATTGGCTAAGAATTAGGTAACATGTGTGAGAATAGGTAAAACTCAACCTTTATATTCTCTCAACAACTAAAAAATAGATAAAAACTCAAGGAAACAAAAAGACTGCTATCAAGTTGTCTCCTCTAACCATTGCAAGTCTATTTTCTGATAGAAAAGGTACTATGGAGTTCAATTAATAAAAATATCTTAAGTAAACTAAAAAGGGACAATTTTTCATACACAAAGAACCATATTTTAATCCCGAAATTAAATTTACATATACACCTGAAACAAAATTGGGAAACTGTAAACATTATTCCATAATCAATATAATTAACAAAAATTTGATATATATATATATATGATCACAAGTGGACCTAAAAACGGACTTTTTAGTGGAACTTAACAAAAAAAATATCTAACAACCCATTAATTTTAATTCCTATAAAGTAATTGGTCCGCGCCAGCAGCAACGGACACGCATGTCACCCGAGACTCCCCCCCCCCTACCCCTACCCCCACCATGGCAGACCACTAGTTAACAAAATTAAGTTGCTGGAATGTTTACTTAGGGGTAAGGGCTGCCATGGTGGGGGGGGGGGGGTGTAAAAAAAATATTCGATCGACACGCTTGTTCGGTGTCGCTGGTGTGAACCAATTACAACATAGGACTTAAAATTAATGGTTTGTTAGGTGTTTTTTGTTAAGGTCCATTAAAAAGTCCGTTTTTTAGATACACTTGTGACCCTCTCCCATAATATATATATATATATATATATATATATATATATATATATATATATATATATATATATATATATATATATATAAAGTCTCCTGTAAGGACTCCTTATGGTGCAGACCCTGGTACATACCATTTTTTTAAAATAGTAAAAAAATGATTTTTTTTATGAAACTTTATGGATATGATCTCCATGGTGAGAAGATCATCTCCAAATTTTTTCGTCAAAAAATTTAATAAAAAAACCGTTGAGATGAGGTGATATGTAAAAAAATGATATAAATATACATTTTCAACCGTTGAAATGTTGGGTCGGCGCCAACCGCTTTATTGATTGAATTTTTTTATGAAACTTCATGGATATGATCTTCTCACTATCAAGATCAAGATCACATCCAAGAAGTTTCATAAAAAAATTCAATCAATAAGTGGGTGATGATCGCCAACATTTCAACGGTCGAAAATGTATATTTATACTACTTTTTTTTACATATCACCTCATCTCAATAATTTTTTTATTGAATTTTTTTATGAACAAAATTGGAGATGATCTTCTCACCGTATAGATCATATCCATGAAGTTTCATCAAAAAAATCATTTTTTTACTACTTTAAAAAAATGGTATGTACGGGAGTCTGCAACATAAGGAGTCCTTACAGGAGAGGGCCTATATATATATATATATATAATAATAATAAAAAACTAAGCTTCCTCTCATTTTAGGGGCGAGTCACCGTCGTGGGAAATCTCACATGGACAACTTCTTAAAGGCAATCCCTATGCTAAAACAACTACAAATGAAAAAAACAATCAAAAGATTAAAGAGAAGATGGCCAAAAGCGATTTCCTAATCTCAAGACATAAAAAAAAGAAACCCTAAGTAAGAGAAACAAAATAAAGAATAGCTAGAGATACATGGGGTAGCTCCACCGTAGCTCTTGGAATGGTTTTGATAATAAAATAAATAAGATTAAAGGTTCTTAATTTGGTAGGAAGGAGAATCTTCTTTATTGTAAAATAACATAAAGAGTTTGAGTTTTGTGGGATAATTATATATCAAAGGTTTTGACTTTTCAAATATTTAAGAATGGGAGTCAAAAGGAATTGCAAGAAAAATAAATTAGAAAGAATTAACGCAGTGAAATAGAATATGTATAGTTTACTCCAGCTCTCTCTCCCTCTCTTCCATCATGAGACAAATAAGATACAAGTGTAAAATAATAAGAATTATTTATAACATGAAATTAATTCTTATAGGATCTTACTACAATCATGCAATCAAAAATTCATTTTTAACTACAAATTATATGAAAAAATACCTTTTTCCATGAATACTTGATTTGTTTGTAGTCCTTGATGTGTATTGAGAAAAGCTCCTCCAAATGATCCAGAATCTCTTTAGCAAACAACCAGAATTCCAAAATATGAAAAATTTGGAAAATCAGGATTTTCCCTTCCTAGCCCAAATATATTTTTGTGTGTTCTTGTGTACCAAATGACGGAGATTGGTTCACTATATATAGGGTGGAAGGGGAGCCTAAATTTCCTTTAAAACTCATCATCTACCATCTACCAAAGTAGCTAAAGGGACTCGCAATATATCAAAAGTCATGTGACCTTCGAAATAATAATTTTTCTAAGATTAATACATTAATTTAATCAAATTCGTTCCCTTATTTGGACCACACTAATTAGGAGAAATAATTAATTTATTTAATTTATAATTACTAAATTTGGCCGAATTTTGTAATAATTAAATATTAATTCTAACAGACTCCCACTTGGTCCTAATAAGGTTATACATAACGAATTGATTAACAAAAGTTGCGCAAGTATCTTAGAACATCATCAAGCACCTTAACTAAATACTTCATTAGTGTGAGTCATGGCGGTTCCACACTAATTTAAGAGCATGGTTCGTTCCATGTACCACGCCACCAATGTCATATTTAATAAGGGTAAATATGTGAGTTATCATAATGGTCTCATAATGTCTTTATAAAAAGACTATTTCTGTCACATTCAATCATTCACATGCAAGTATTTAATTAAGATAGAAATTTAGAATTCAGAAACTCTTTATTGATATCAAAAGTTGTGTCAAATAACTAAGCAAATAACAATTACACAATTAACTACTCGAGACCCATCTCTTTAGTATGCTGCAAAAATATCTTCGGAGATAGCCCTTTCGTTAAAGGATCTGCTATATTATCATCAGTACTGATATGTACAATTGACACAGTTTATTTTTAAACTTTTTCTTTGACAGATAGATACTCCATCTCAATATGCTTAGCTACTTTCGAATATCTATCATTCTTTGAAAAGAAGACTGCTACGACATTATCACAATAAATCTTCAGCGGCTTAGATACTGAACCCATAATACTAAGTTCTGAAATAAAATTTCACAGCCATAACCCATGATTTTTAGCTTCAAAACAAGCCACAAACTCAGCCTCCATAGTTGAAGAAGCGATGACACTTTGTTTAGCATTTTTCCATGAAATGGCCCCTCCTGCCAGAAGGTTAATAGAGCCCGAAGTACTTTTCCTGCTACCAAGGCATCCTCCAAAATCTGAGTTTGAATAACCAATCACCTCAAGGTGATCGGATCTCTTATAAGTGAGCATGTAGTCTTTGGTTCCTTGCAAGTACCTTAACACTTTCTTTGCAGCCTTCCAATGAAAGTCACTCAGATTACTTTGATATCTGCCCAGCATCCCAATGGCAAAACTAATATCCAGTCGAGTACAAACATATGCATATAATAAACTCCCTACAAGAGAAGCATATGGCACACCTTTCATGTGATTCCTTTCCAAATCAGTTTGGGGACATTGACTTAAACTAAATTTCTCCCCTTTTCAAAAGTGGAACATTAATAGGATTACAATTTTGCATGTCAAACCTTTGTAAAACTTTGTTAATGTAAGTCTTTTGAGACAATCCTATCAATACTCGTGATTGATCACGAGAAATCTCTGTCCCGATCATGAAGGATGCCTCGCCCAAATCTTTCATTTCAAAGTTTTGCAAAAGGTACTTCTTAGTGTCCTTTAGTAAACCAATATCACTGCTTGCGATAAGCAAGTCATCAACATATAGGACAAAAAATACAAACTTACTCCCACTGGTATTTAGGTATATACACCGATCAACAATGTTTTCCTTAAACCCAAAAGATGTAATGGTATAATGAAACTTAAAATACCATTGACGAGAAGCTTATTTAAGTCCATATATGGGTTTCTTTAACAAACAAATTTTGCGTTCCTGTCCTTTTTGAATCAAGCCCTTTGGTTGTTCCATATAGACTTCTTCCTCTAAACTCCCATTAAGAAAAGTTGTTTTAACATCCATTTGATGTAAATCTAAGTCATAATGAGCTACCAGTGCTAATATGATTCTAATTGAATCCTTCTTTGAAACAGGAGAGAAGGTTTCACTATAACCAATGCCTTTTTTTTTAGTAAAACCTTTGGCAACAAGTCTTGATTTATGTCATTCGATATTGCCATTTGAGTCACGTTTGGTCTTATATATCCACTTAGACCCGACTGCTTTATGACCTTTAGGCAAATCGACTAACTCCCAGACTTGATTAAAATTCGTAAATTTTATTTCATCATTCATAGCATCAATCCATTAATTAGAATCTATGTTAGACACAACTTTTTCATAAGAGACCGGATCATCAATATCTCCAATTTTAAATTCATTTTCTTAAAGATACACCACATAGTCATCCGAAATAGCTGATCTCCGATTTCTATGAGATTTTCTTAAAGCTATGTCTTGTGGTGTTGCATTAATAGGTGCATTTAGTGGTTGTTCAGTATGTGGTTCACCCATTTATTCTTCGTTATTGTTCGAAGCAATAATCGATTCAACAACATCAGTATGAACAAAAGGAACCTCATTTTGATTATCCATAACTCTTGGAAGAGGAGGATTTTCCTTGATTTCTTGAATAATCACATTGCGAACTTCATTACTCCCCCTAACTTCACCACGTTCAATGAATTTAGCATTTCCGTTTTCAATAATTCTTGTTGTATAGTTAGGATAGTAGAATTTACACTACATCAAAAAGGCCAAATTGACACCCTTTAGCCGGTCAGACTTGTCACAGTCATTGACCGTGACAAAAAAATACATGTTTTTGTCACGATCAATGACCGTGACAATTCTTATAATATTGTCACGGTCAAGGACCGTGACAGGTTCGTGACAAGTTTAGCAGCAAAAAACCATTTCCCCTCCTTTTTTTTCTCACGGCTTTGTTTCCCTCCACTTACTCTCTCTCTCTCTCTCTCTCTCTACTTCCAGGTTGGTTTCTCTCTCTCTCTCTCTCTTCCATTTATATATATGTGTGTGTGTGTATATATCTGTGTGTGCGTGTGTGTGTGGTGGGTGGGGGTGGGGAGGGGAGGGAGGTGTATGTGGGTGTTCGTGTGTGTGTGGTGGGGGGTGGGGAGGGGGTAGGGATGTGTGTGTGTGTGGTGGGGGAAGGGGGGTGGGGCAGGGGGCAGGTCTGGGGGGTGGGGTGGGGTTGCACGCGTGTGTGTGTATGTGCATGTGTAGTGTGCGTGTATGTGCGGGAGGGGGGAATGATGCGGGGAGTGACGGGTGGTGGGGCTGCGTACGTGTGTGGGGGATGGGGATGGGGATGGGGGTGGGGCAAGGGGAAATGGGGCGGGGGTGGGGCTTGTTAATTTTTTTTATTAAATTTTGATTGGTTTATTAGATATTTTTCCTCATATGCAAGTAGTATCCCTTGTAAATGAATTGATTGATTATTAATTTTTTTAGTAAATTAATATATGAAAGTAGAATTTCCCCTCATTGTAAATTAGTAAATTAATAATTGTATACTTTAATTGTTAGTTTAATTGATGAAAATAATTAATTGAGTAGATGAATTAGAACGGGATACACATTTGTTGTTGCCATTGCGGTTGGATTATAGTGGATTAATGTTGGGTTGGTTAATTTTAAAAGTGGCATAACCACTGGATTGTTGTCCATATGGGGGTGGGATTTTTCAACTTTTTTTGAAAATTACTTTGTATAACGAACAATATATATATACTTGAAAATACATATAGTGCGCATAGATACTAGCCTTCTAGTTCTTATGCGTACGCATTCAATTGCCCTTAGACCCGTTTGAGAGTCATTACCCCTGTAATGAGATCTCTCGAATTGTCCCGTTTGGACAGTTTGAGAATGCATAATTTTTGTTTAATAATATTCTTAGTGGCTTAAAGTTGTTACTTTTGGAGGAAGTTCTTCAGTCGTATCCTAATGTTCTCTGGGTACATACTAGATTGACAAGTGTGACTGCTATTTCAATTGATCAATTGAAATAACGCTCACACTTGCCAATCTACGTCGTGTACTTGGAGAACTACGGGGATATGCTGCCGAATTTTTCTCAAATCGTAACAATGTGCATGAGTTGTTAAGTATATTACAGAAATATGCGGTCTTGAATGGGATATGACCACTCACCCTTTAGAGGAGATGGAGTAAATAGGAATTTCTATTATAAATTGAATTTAAATTCGAAATTTAAGAATCGAAGACATAATTAAATGAAACGTACTATAAATCTAAGTTTTGTTTATACTAATCCATGAATATACGCTTCTTACCTTTAATAGGTGATTAGTTGTGGTCGCTGTGATGGGATATCCGAAATACAAAGAGTAAATGGGTGAGACAAATAGAATGGGGGATGTGTTTCGCAAAGTTGCTAATGAATTTGTGAAATACGCAAAGAGATGTCATAATGATGACAAGTTTTCATGTCCGTGTGCTAGTGTAAGAATGGTAAGGTGTTTGAGTGGAAAATAGTTGAACTACATTTGTTAAGGTCGGGATGAATTATGAGTATCCCGATTTTGCTCAAGAACAACGCAACATTCGTTTGGCTATATCAACAGATGGTTTCAATCCATTTGGAAATCTAAGCACCAATCAGAGTGTATGGTCAGTGATCCTAGCCCCACTCAACCTCCCTCCTTCACAGTGTATGAGACCTGAACTTTCGATGATGTCTTTGTTGATACCTGGGCCAAAGACACCAAGTGATGACATCTACGTCTACCTGGATCCTTTGGTAGAAGAATTAAATGAGTTGTGGGAAGAGGGTGTGCAATTATTTGACTCTTTTAGAAAAGAAGAGTTTACGCTGAAAGCTATGTTGATGTGGGAAATTCATGATTTTCCAACTTATGGGACATTATCCGGTTGTGTAGTACATGATTATTTGGGGTGTCCTATTTGTGGAGGGGAGACTGAATCTCTTCGTCTATCCTTTAGCTCAAAAAATATATACCCTTGCCATAGGAGGTTTTTACCCCCGACTCATAGTTTCAGATTTGAGAAAGGTTCCAATTTTTTATTGGGCGAGGTTGAACATAGGCTACCACCGAGACAACTTTCAAGTTCAGAAATTAAAAGTAAATATTATGAATGTGGCCCTAATATGCCAGGTAAGAATCCCAAATTTAAGAATGTTAAGCATAAGAAGACCCCAACTGGGAATGAAACTGAGACAAGAAATGCATGGTCTAGGAGGTCAATTTTATTTGACTTGCCTTATTGGAAGAATAAACCGGTGCGCCATGTATTGGATGTGATGCATGCAGAGAAGAACTTCGCTGAACATATTATGGGCACTTACCTTGGAGGGAGTCATTCGAAGGATGGAGAAAATGCACGAAAAGACCTTAAATCGTTGAAACTTAAGCCACAACTATGGTTGAAAGAAGATAGTAGGGGAAGGACAATTCCCCCTGGTGCGTTTACTTTGACGAGTGGAGAAATGAAGGTCCTTTTAGACACAATATATAATTTGAAGGGCCCGTCTAATTTTTCGTCCAACTTGCAAAGGATTGTGAATTATACTACTCATGATTTACATAAATGTAAGTCCCACGATTGGCATGTGATCATGCAATTGGTTACTCTATTGTTTAAGCACTATTTATCCAAGCACAAGGATTTGCGGAGGGCTATTATGCAAATTAGTATTACCTTCTCACTCTTGTGTGAGAAGGTAGTCAATCGAGAACACATAGTGGCCGCAAAATTGGCGGTGACCGAAGCGATTTGTGTGTTGGAGAAGTACTTTCCCCTAGCATTCTTTGATATAAGTGTTCACTTATTGGTACACTTATGCAATGAGGCACTTCTTTGTGGTCCAGTTAGATATCGGTGGATGTATCCGTTTAAAAGATTGATGAAAGTTTTTAAAGATTACATCAAGAATACGCGATACATTGCAGGATCAATTGAAGAGGAATACATCACCATGGAGTCATCAATATATACTTGGGAATATATGCCTGACTTGACCAACGTTGATGACACTGATGAGTTCGTCGATGATGGTAGTCATGTGATGGGAAAACGAGTGAAATTAATGAGTTTGCAACATGAACAAGTAGCTCGTTATCTATTTGACACACATGAAGATGTCGAAGAATGGAAAAAGTAAGTTTCAATTATTATAATGTTTAACATTATTTTAGATTATTTTATACATGAATAATTTTATAATATGCAAAAAATATGAAGCCTGTGAGAACAATAAAATACGAAAAATAATGGTACAATAAGTCAACGAATTTAGGCCGTGGTTGACACAAGAGGTAATTATAATGAAAATGGTCATTATATAACGTTACATTACACTCAAATTTTACAACTAATATAATTAATTTATATACTCTCAGCTCTTAAAAACGGGTGATGAGACATCAAGGCTTGCTCGTTTAGCCACTGGACCCTTGTTAGTGGCACAAGAGTACAAAAAGTATTGATTGAACGGTTACATTTTTGGCGCTAAAGTGTGCGAGGAAAGTACAAATGTATAGAACTTGGGCATTTCATACAAGGCTCTAACTTTCTTTCGAGCGAGCGCAAAAGATAAAAACCTCGTTGAAGCTGAAATGACTTACTATGGTGTAATCCGAAATATATTTGAATTGGATTATATAAGCTTCAAAGAGGTTGTATTTTACTGTGACTGGGTAAGAGTTGAGGATAAAAATGTTTGTAAAGTTGATCCTGTCACCAATTTGATCATGGTTGACTTGTCCAAGTTGAAGAGCAACGACCACGTGAGCGATGAGCCGTTTATTTGTGCATTTCAAAAGGTTGACCAAGTGTTTTACTCGGAGTATATCAACAACGAGCCGTTATCAATTGTCCTGCACACGCCAAAGCGTCTAAATAGTAGTGTGGATGACTTGGCTGCTCCTACCGAATATCAATCCATTTTTTATGATAACCTGAATTTGAAATAATTTTTCAATTTGTAATAAATATTCCAATTTATACTTTATCAATCAATTTTTAATGCTTTTAATTGATTTGCACTTTATCATTTTCTCTCTTGTGTAGTGTGCGTGGGTGTGGGCAATAGGGGTGGGGGTGGGAATATTTCAGATTTGCAGTAATTGTACATATTATGAGATAGATGCTATTATTTTGGAATTCAGAATTGAGGTGTTAAACAGTAAGAATTCATTTGGATTTGTAGTAATTGTACATATTTGCATATCTTCTTCTAATTCATTTTGATTTGTACTAATAACAACATTTTTTTACAGCAATTGTCTCCTTCAGGTATTAAGGCAAGGATGATGATGTTGGTTATGATGATGTCGTCTGGGCCCGGTGGTAGCGGAGGCAACGAGGGATCCTCGGCCCCTAGGCTCCCCAAATATGGCAAATTGGGGATAGCCGTTGAGAACAAGACGGGGTTCTTATCGAGACTCCTCGAGCTGGTAAAGACGATCATCAACCCGGGGTACACTAGTTGGAGGGAGGTACCAAATGAGCTCAAGTTAGCTGTTTAGGTGGCACTACAAGTAATGTATTTATATTTATATTTAAATTTATATTTATATTTATATTTATATGAATATTTCAATTTCAATTTCAATTTCAATTTCAATTTCGATTTCGATTTCATTTTATATTTATATTTATATTTATATTTATTCGCAACTAACATTGTATTTGTTGGACAGGAACAATTCAGCCTGGATCCAAAGCTACGCGATTCCGTCTTGGAGCAGTTGAGGGAGCAACACAAGACGTGGAAGAAAAATATGCGGAGAGAGTCCGTTATCCAAAAGCGTGAATCTGTCCAGCCAAAAGAGCCGATCTCATTGGCAAAATGGCAACAGTTCATTGACAATGAGATTGGGGAGCGACAATTGGCATCTCGCCAATCGGGGAGGAAAAATCGGGCAAAAAAGACGGACGTGCACTACTCCGGCCGGACGTCTTACGCCGAGGTGGAGCATAGGATGATGGTAAGATTTAATTTTTCTATAACTACAGAAATATATTATTTTGCATTATTTTACTTTGCGGGGCCGATACTAATTTTACTATGTTTTATTTCAGGGGACAGGGAGTGGTCCTGGGGGTAGGCCACATAGGATCGATACTTATATGGCTATTTGGAAAAAGAAGGGGAAGGATAAGGTGGTGTCCCCGATCATCGCGGCTACGATTGTAAGTAATCCGACAGTTTACTTTTTTTTAATAACACTATAATTTTTTTATTTACTTATTTTACTAATCATGTGCTTTTTGTCGTTTCAGGCAAATCTTAAGGAAGTGCATGAGTCGTAGTCTGATGCCGACAAGGCATCTTTGTCCACAAACGCACTCATCCAAGTGCTTGGCGTTGATCGCAAGGGGGTGAGCTCGCAGGTAGCCAAATCTATGATCATCAGATTGGAGACAAGCGATGCCGGGTTGGCTCGAACGGTGGACTCGCATGATGCGAAGCTGTCACGTTTGGAGGCGACGATCCAAGATATGTTCTCATTCATGAAGAGTTCGTTGGGCAGAAATCGAAAGGGTAAAGGGAAGGAGAAGGTGGTAGAGGGTAAAGGGAAGGAGAAGGTGGTGGAGGAGGAGGTGCAGGAGGACGAGGTGCAGGATGGCGAGGATGTGGACCTCGCTGCTTCATCGCCGACACCTGCGGACTTTGATGATCCACACCCCTATTTGGATCCCTTCAACCGATCGATGTTGACACTTGGTTGATCGAGCGTGTTTATACTGGACATATTTGATGGCCAGCGGATAGGGCGGGGGTTGAGGGACCCGAATACCATCCAGGGTATGCCAGTTCATGGACGTTTGCTTCAAGACATCGAGTCCAAGGTGCTCGTCACGCATGTGATACTCGGGAAGGAGAACTCCCCCTTGTGGTTGCGCGAACAATGCGACACGATGTATATTGCTTGGTGTGTCAATTCGTATATCATGTGGCCTACTCACCTCTTCAGAGTTAACCTTACCCCAGACATTTAGTGACATTATTTGAATTGAATTGTTGTTTTAAGTTGTTATATTTTAATTCTATTCGGCTTATATCGTGATGCATATTGTTTTGAATGTATATTTGCATTATCTCTATTTTATTTGGATATATAATGTTTGAACAAGTACAACATTTCTATAACAGGTACAAATATACTGCTGGGCAGTGGCAGTGGCCATATTGCCCAGCAGATTTTTTTTTAATTCTGCCCAGAATTATCACGGTCATTGACCGTGACAAGTCCGTGACAAAGAAAAATTATCACGAATTTGTAACGATCAATGACCGTGACAATTATTTTTAACATTGTCACGGGTACCGTGACAAAACTTGTCAAGGTCAAGGACTGTGACTTGACCGTGACAACAAAAGTTATCACCCCCAGAATTGTCACGGTCATTGACCTTGACAAGTCCAACTTGTCAAGGTCAATGACCGTGACAATTCGGCAGATTTGGTGTAGTGTTATACCCTTTGGATTTTGCTGGATACCCAATAAAATAACAAGTTAATGTTTTAGGGCAACTTATTTTTGAAAATAACTTAAAGAGGGTTTCCAACATTTCCATAATTCAAAAGGAGTTTTTGAAATTGCCTTAGTAGGAACCCTATTTAAGATATGGGCAGTAGTCATAAGAGCATGCATCCACAAAAATATAGGCAAATCAGTTCTACTTATCATACTCCTAACCATTTCAATAAGAGTACGGTTGCGCCTTTCAACGACACCATTTTGCCAAGGTGAACCGGGCATGGTGTATTGTGCGCAAATATCTAAACATTCTAGGAGTTTAACAAAAGGATCGGGATGTTGTCCCGTTTCATCATATTTTCTATAAAACTCACTACCTCTATCCGATCGAATGATTTTTACCTTTTTGCCCAATTGTCGTTCTACTTCTGTAATATAAACCTCAACCGCGTTAACGGAATGAGCTTTATCATTTAACAAATACAATGTGAAATATCGAGAAAAATCATATATAAAAGTGGTAAAGTATTTTTCTCCTCCAATAAAAGTAACATCAAAAGGACCACAAATATCTGTATATATAATTTCAAGAAGTTGGGTGCTTCTTGTGGCTCTTTTCTTGGTATGTTTGGTTTGTTTACCCTTAATACAGTCCACACATACACCAAAATCAGACCAACCCAGATTAGGGATAATTTCCTCTTTAATAAGCCTTTCAAGTCTCTCTCTGGATATGTGTCCTAATCTTTTATGCCACAAGTAAACAAAATTCTCATTAAATGAGAGACGTTTAGTTCCAATATTACTATGCAGAGATAATAAAGATTCCGAAAAATGAGGATCAAGATTAATTTGAAACAAGCCATTCGACAAAAAACCCGAGCCAAAAACAGAATTGTTCTTATATAATGTAAAACCATTATTCTGAAAGTGAAAAGAAAAGCCCCTTATTGAGAGTTTAGATAAGAAAATTAAATTTCTCGAAACAGTAGGTATAAAAAGAGTGTCTTCAAGATATAAATAAAATCCAGATTGTAATTTTAAACGAAAAACTCCAAGAGCTTCAACTTTTGCTTTGGCCCGGTTTCCCATGTAAAGAATATCTTCATTTTGCTTTATTTTTTGAATGGACAGGAAGCCCTGCATAGTATTTGAAACATGACATGTAGAACCCGAATCAATCCACCATGTGTTAGAAGGAACATCAATCAAGTTTGATTCGAAACATACATAAGCACAAAGTGTACCTTTCTTTTCAAACCAAGCTCTACGCTTTATGCAGTCTTTCTGAAAATGCCCCTTCTTGTGACAGAAGTGACATCTGACTGCTGCTTTTTCCTTCTTTTGGTTGGAAGGACCAGGTTCATTGTTGGAAGGACCAGGACCGCGTTTTATGCACTTTCCTTTCTTTTTCTTACCAGCTCCTTTATTGCCCATCACATTTGCCACTTGCAATTTAGGCACATTACCATTTTGCTGCTTAAGACGTCCTTCTTCCTGAAATAACATGCTTTGCAGTACATTAACATTCCATTTATTTTTTATGTTATTGTAATGAATCTGAAAAGACCCATAATCAGAAGGCAAATAATTTAGGACAAATTGGACTAAGAAAGAATCGTCCACTGAACATCCTAAGGTTTTTAATTTGGCAGTAATATTGGTTATTTTAATAATATGTGCGTTCATGGTCTTAGTGCCATCGAACCGCATAGTGGTCAAGTCGACCATAAGTTTCCCAACCAGGGATTTGTCAGCGGTGCGAAACCTTTCCTTAACATTTGTCAGATATTGTTTGGCATTGGTGGTTTCAAGTAGGGAGGACTTTACATTTGGTGCAATGCACATTCTCATAAACATCATACATAGCCTATTTAATTTGGACCATGTATTGCAAATTAACACATCATCGTCACTGTTTTGTTCAGTAATAGCAGTGGGTTCATCAGTAAGAAGTGCTATGTCAATGTCCATAACACCAAGGCTAAATTCGATTTGCTCGCACCATTCCGACAAATTAGTTCTGTCAAATTTCGAAAAGGTTGAGGCTTGGGAAAACAGGTTAATATTTGCTGTAAACTGCTCACTCTAATTAAAAATTAACACACATAACTAAAATTGCAAGGAAATGAATATATAAAATTGTCAAATTTTTATGGCAGAATTATATCAACTGTGTCAGAAATTGACCTTTTATATTTATTAAATCACAAAACCATAAAAGCAAAATATCTTTAATGGAATTTTAATACAAAAAATTATGATTTAATAAACGCATTATTGGACAATTTAATATTCAATTAATAATTCTAAAGTTGATTAAATCTATATAATAACAAACTTTAGAATAAAAATAAAGGTGATATTTTTCGTAATGAGGCATTGGCTTGTGTTTGGCACGAGACGCTTTAATCAAAATATCAAAACAATAATATTTAATATTCAATGTTATAAATCACTGACTTGTGTTTGGCACGGGACTTATAAAAATATGAATATTAAATTTAAAAAAAATATATTTTTAACATTCGATGTTATGAATCATTGGCATGTGTTTGGCACGAGACTCATAAAAAAATCAATATTAAAAATTCCAATATATTTAATATTCACTGTTATGAATCATTGACCTGTTTTTGACACGAGACTCATAAAAATATGAATATTAAAATAACATAAGTCCAATATCCTAGTATATAAAATATATTGGCCTCTATTTGGCACGAATATTCAACTAAAACAGGATTATTAGAACAAGGTTTATAAAACAGTTTGAAATGCAATGCTTATATTATATAAAAATATGAAATTTTGCCAAAAATAGGAAAATGAGTTAGTAGCATGAATCTATAGAAAATCAGTCAAGAAACTCAAAAATTTCGACGGAATTAAAAAATAAATTTTCAAGAGTGAGATATGATCCCCGAGATTGTTTCCATAAATGGCAAATTTTGAGTTTTGATGGCCTAAACGATCTCGGATCGCCGAAAAACAGTTTATGTCATAACCAAAGGTCGTGAAAATCAATATTTGGCCCGTTTCCAATCAGACTACCAAGTTTCATCGCATTCGGAGCAAGTTCGGGGGTAAAAACACTATTCACTACAAGCGCTTTTTGAAAGTTTTTGTTCCCGAATTGCTTGAAATTAGTAGGGTTGATTGTAATGGATTAGATAACCATTAAAATGACATCAAAACTATATATATATAAATGGTTTTATCGCATCAAATTAAACTATTTTATGTGAATTTTCAACTGTTTTAATAATTCCTACAAATCTTTTTAAACAATTAAACTATTTTCAACATATTTGTTTAAACATACTTTGAACATATATGTTAAACAATTAGAAATAGATTGATTAACGATCAAAACTATTTTAAACAAATCAGATTAATCAAGACAGTTTCAATTCAGATTTTTAAATAAAAAATCGACGAGAAAAATCTTAAGAGATTGAAAATAAAATAGAAATTTTTAACAGATTGATAATACCCCCAGAAATTTGTAACAGATTGATAATCAACTTATAAAACTGTTTTTATTAAAATCAACCAAACATAACAGTTTTTATTCAATTTTTAAAATTATTCCAGATTAAAATTAATCAAATTCTTGACAGAATCAAATATGTTCCATAAGAACAATTTCTCACATAATTTAACATGTAACACATATTATTATATGTGGGTGCCCAGATTTACCATTATGGGGCCGAGCGATTAGCCTAATAAAAAGGGCCTAAAGTCCGAACCCCTCACCTTAATTAAATACAGTTACGACTTAGTCTTCTCCTAGAATCTCGTCAAGGGATATTTCAGGAAAAGAAGATGGACGTGGAGGAGTCCAACACCCCCACTCCCCGAAAGTAGATATGTACATAATAAACCCTAAGCTTGGGGGAAGGGACACGTACTGTATTATCTATAAACGCTCCCCGGAGTATATAGAAATAATACTGATTGCACCACCGTGGACGTAGGCATTCTTGTTGAACCACGTACATACTGTGTTGTGTGATTGACATTTCATGTTCTTTATTTTCCCTGGTGATTGCGCTTTTCTCATTTATTTGTGTTGAATATAATTGTCACCACAATCTGTGGGAACGTTTGTCTTCCCTGAGAAAGCCCCCACCAACAAAGAAGTTTAAAATTTCTGGTCACAACAGTAATGCTCCTCAGGCAGGAGATATCCAAAAATAACCTGCTCCTCGTAGGATCAGATCTGAAGTTCGGTGTTCAGATCAGAGGGCTCGCCCAGAGAGGCCAGCCTCAGAGGAAAGCCAAGGACCAACGAGGTCCACGCAAATCTCCAGACTGATTGATGCCTATGAGGCAAGGCTCCAAGATCAAAGAGAGTCCGCTCGCAAGCAAGAGGCTGAGAATGCTCGCCTCAAAAGGAAATTAGAAAGGATGGAGAAAGAGCTCCATCGCAACACTAGGCGACGTCCATACCGCACTCTTAGCCCTCAGGCGAGCAAGTCTCGCAGCCGAGGAAGGAGCCCAAGGCTTGGATCCCAAAAGAGTGAGAAGCATGAGGCCAGCGACGACTCTCTCGAGAACCAGTGAGTGGCTCGCTGTTACAGGAGCATAGCTCGTAGCAATGAGAACATACGAAATCTAGTCCGGAGAGAGATGGACCAACACCCGTCACACCGTGGCGCAAGATCGACCAGAGAGCTTGCTAGACGAGCTCTCAAGACCCAGATAAAATCCCCTTTCTCAAGGGAGATAGAAGAAGAGGAAGCCCCCAAGAAATTTGCTATTCTAAGATTTAAGATTTATGACGGAAAAACTGACCCCATTGATCACGTTAGGCAGCACAAGCAAGCCATGACTCTCTGGAACCATTGGGACGCACTCATGTGCAGGATTTTTCCCTCGAGCCTGCATGACGTGGCACAGAAATGGTTCAAGAGGCTCACTCATAGGTCTATCAGGAGCTTGGAGTCCCTGGCCGAGCTTTTTACGGCCCGCTTCATTACTAGTAGCTCCCATCCTAAAAGGATGGATGCTTTACTAACAATGAAAAAGACGCCTCAAGAGAGCCTCCAAAACTATGCGAAGAGGTACTGGGAGTTGTTCAATGAGGTCGAGGACTGATCGGAGTAGGTGCTAGTGACCTCTTTCAAAATTGGGCTACCCAGCTATTTCCTTCTGTACCAATCCCTGACGAAGAAAGAGGATACAACCATCGACGACCTGATGGCTGGCATCAAGAAGTACGCCAAGGTAGAAGATGTGACCCACCTCAGCACAGGGGAAAATGGCCGAACTAAGCTCGCTGCCAAGGGAAACGATAAAGCTGAGAACCAGAAGAAAGGAGGCAATAGTGGGGGCAAGAATCGCTCCAAGAACGGAGGTAGGAACGATGTTTCAAAAGCATTTTAGGCAGTCAACACTGTCTTCAAAGAACCAAGGGAGGAGATCCCTTAAAGAGAAATAACGCGCTGAGATGCGCTTTTCATAAAGAAGGAGGACATAAGACTGAGCACTACAAAGCTCTTAAGTCTCACCTCGAAGAACTGGCCCAGTCTGGGCACCTGAGCGAGGAGTAATGGAGATCCATGGCAATCAAGCGATGGCAAGAAGGTGCTTCATAACGGCCATCCGCCCTAAACCAGAGAAGAAGGCCCAGAAGCCCAATGAGAAGGTCAAGGAATAAGAAGGTCTGATACCTTTAAAATAGCAGTTAAGATACGGAAGACCCGGAGTGGAGGAGACCAGGATCCTCCCCTCTGAGCGAGTCGTGGAAAACCCGGAGGAAGTTACAGCTGGTGGTAGAAAGAAGGACAGGGTATTCTTGATTGGAGCTTCTCTCACGGATCAAGAAAAAAAGGAATTGATGATTCTGTTGAGAAGCAACGTAGACATTTTCGCGTGGGAACCATACGAGTTGCCTGGAATTGATTCTAGTGTAGTTTGTCATCGGTTGCATGTCAACCCGACTTTCAAACCTATCACACAGAAGGCACAGCGAACTGCGCTCGAGAAGGCAAAAGTCGTAGAAAAAGAAGTTAAAAAGTTATTGTATGCAGGATCCATACGGGAGGTTCAATTCCCTAAATGGTTATCCAACCCAGTAGTAGTTCCAAAGAATAACGGGAAATGGAGAGTCTGCATCGACTTCACTGACCTTAACAGTGCTTGCCCTAAAGACAGTTTCCCTCTCCCAAAAATCGACCAATTGGTGGACGCCACAGTAGTTCACGAAAGAATGAGTTTTCTAGATGCATATTCGGGGTATCATCAGATCCCTCTGTATGCGCCAGACCAGGATAAGATAATATTCATCACCACCGACGGATTATACTATTACACAGTCATGCCCTTTGGGCTAAAAAACGTAGGGGCAACCTACCAGCGGCTGGTCACCAAGATGTTCAAAGACTAAATGGGAGACACCATGGAGGTCTACATCAATGACATGATCGTCAAAAGCAGGAACAAAGAAGACCACCCCTCAGACCTGTTAAGAACCTTCGAAATCCTCAGGAAATACCGAATGAAGCTCAATGCGAGCAAGTGTTCGTTCGGTGTCCAGTAAGGAAAATTTCTTGGGTACTTGGTCAGTAAGAGAGGCATCGAGGCTAACCCGAACCAGATCAACGCAATCAACAGGGTACAGCCCCCTCGCACAATACGAGACGTATAAAAGCTCACCGGTATGCTCGCTGCCTTGAACCGTTTCATCTCGAAGTCCTCCGAGAAAGGCAAACCATTCTTCCAGCTCTTGAACGGAAACAAGACAATAGAATGGAGTCAATATTGCTCGGAAGCATTGAACGAGCTTAAGGATTACCTTAGCTTACCACCCCTGCTCGTCATACCTCAAGAGAGAGATTCCTTGTACTTATACCTCGTCATGAGTTTTGTGCTGGTGTGCGAGAAAGCAGAAATCCAGCACCCAGTCTATTACGCGAGCAAGACCTTATTAGAGGTTGAGCAGCGGTACCTACCACTAGAGAAGCTCGCCTTTGCACTTATAGTAGCTTCAAGGAAGTTGAAGCACTACTTTGAAGCTCACACCATCATTGTACTTACATCTCACCCCCTTAAAGTAATCCTAAGGAAGGCGGATTTATCGAGCAGACTGACTAAATGGCCAGTCAAGCTCGGACAATTTGACATCTAATTTCAACCAAGGAATGCAATCAAGGGACAAGTCCTTGTTAATTTCATAGTTGAATTCATGGGTGAGCATCCTCTAGACCAACTTCAACCCATGAAGTAAGGAGAGAACCATGCAACAGAGGGAGTTTAACAATTATTTTTTGATGAGCCTCCAACTCAAAGGGGGCAGGAGTGGGCATTGTGCTTGTTACTCAAGAAGATACAATCCTCGAACAGGGAATCAGGCTTGGATTTGAAGCCTCCAACAATGAGGCAGAATATGAAGCTTTGATAGCCGGCCTCCAAAAGGCACACGCTTTAGGGGAGAAGCAGTTACAGGTGTTCAGCGACTCATAATTAGTCTCCAATCAGATAAGTGGGGAATACAACGTAAACGATGAAAGAATGGCAGCCTATCGTGCCTTGGTGAAGAGGCTAATGGCCAACTTCGAGGAAGTCAGTGTCCAGTAATTTCTCAGAGGACAAAACATCCATGCTGACGCCCTGGCAGCCCTGAGTTCGGCAATCAATTTCGACTTGAAAAGAATGATCCCCGTACTTCCTCGCTCACCCGAGCATCAACTAGAGCGATGATCTGCCAGGCGTGGAACATATGCTCCAGATTGAGTTAGCACCCAGTTGGATGGACCCCTTAAGGGACTATTTGAAGTATGGCGCACTTCCAAGCGATAGGAAGACCGCTCACCAGATAAGAGTCAAAACTGCTCGCTTTCACTTATCTCCTGAGGGCAAGCTGTATAAGAGATCGTTCTCCGACCCTTACCTATAATGTGTTCACCCGAGGGATGTCGAGAAAATTCTACACGAGCTCCACGAAGGAATCTATGGAGGCCATATTGGAGGAAGATCATTAGCTTTTTGAGCTGTGAAGGAAGACTACTGGTACATGCAAAAAGATTCGACAGGTTACGCTCAAAAGTGCAAGAAATGTCAACTACACGCCCCAATGGTTCACCAACCTGCCAGCGATCTAAGATCACTCACCAGCCCCTGGACTTTCACCCAATGGGGAATGGACATCGTAGGACCACTTCCTACCGCTGTCGGCAACCGTAAGTATCTGTTGGTCGCAATGGATTACTTCACCAAATGGATCGAGGCAGAGCCACTGGCAAACATCCAAGATGCAGATATGATAAGATTCATATGGAAAAGCAAAATTACCCATTTTGGAATCCCCAGAACCATCATTGAAAACGGAACATAGTTTGAGAGTGGCCCTTTCCAGAACTTCTGTAATGAACACGGGATCAGGCACTCTTTCAGCTCGGTGGCGTACCCTCAAAGCAACGGTTAAGCCGAGGCTTCCAACAAAATAGTGATCGATGGGTTAAAGAAATGATTAAAGCGAGACAAAGGCGCATGGGTGAACGAACTACCGCATATTCTGTGGTCTTACCGCACTACCCCACGTCGAATAACGGGGGAAACCCCATTTTCACTAACATATGGAATGGAAGCAGTCATCCCTTTAGAAGCAGGCCTACCAACTATGAGGTCCACCCTTGTCGACCAGGGCCAGAATGATGCAGCATTGCTCGCTGAACTCGACCTAGCCGACGAACGCAGAGAACTTGCCTTAGTGAAATTAGTGAACTATCAGCAATAGCTCGCAAAACACTATAACAAGAAGTTCAATCCAAGGGCATTCGAAGTTGGTGACTATGTCCTAAGGAAAGTCCTTGGCAGCGCAGTAAAACCATCAGATGGCAAGTTGGGGCCAACCATTCAAGATAATAAGAGATGATCTGCAAGGATCCTATCACTTGGAAACGCTGGAGGGCAGAGAGATACCCCAAGCATGGAATGCGAAAAATCTCAAGAAGTTCTATTTCTAGTTTTTTCTTTCGCTTTTTACCAGATTTATGAAAATGGCAGCTCATTTACTTGTGATTAATAAAAGTTGTTTGGCAGTTGCATTCTATGAGGTGTCAGTTAACTAATATATGAACTTTATAACTTGCACACCCTTTCCAAGTGACGGGCACACTGCTCTGTACGCAATAGCAGGGAAAACACCCTCCTCAGATTTTCGTTATGAAGCACGAACAACCTCTTAGCATTGCCCCTGGCAATATATGAAGCCCTACAAGAGATCCTTATGCAATCCGACCAAGTCAAATTGGTCGCCAAATAATGTTTGGTTAATAAAACCCTGATCGGATAGAACATCCAACACCAGGTGTGTCCTCGCCAATTGCCACACTTAGGCCTAAGGGAGTGTGACGACACGACCTAAAAGGTAAAGTAAGGCAAAATGGTATCTCATAAGCATACTGGACTGGAGGGACACTTACTCGATGATGCAAACTTACCAATTTAGTCGGTCAAGAGAGGCCCAAGATTATTAAGCAAAGAATAAATGATGTAAAAAATATAGAACACTTGTTTAGTCGGTAAGTTCGCCCAAAACATAAATTTTATATTACTTCATCACATTTATAACAGAAACGTACAACCCATATTTAATCGGCGAGATCGCCCAAAACATTAAAGTTACATTGCTTTATTACATATGTATACAGAGTTACAACTGATAAAATCTTAATGAGGCTGAGGCCTCTGAACAAGATAATCAGCCACTTGTGCTTTTGGACCATCATCCAGATGAGGGGCTAATTCCTCCTCGACCTCATTCGCATCTGACTCTAATAGCTGTCAAGGGATGGCATCGATAGGGATCCACTGATCATCCCTCCTGAAGGGGTTAAGCCTTAAAGTGGAAGGAGAGATCTCATGATGATACCAGAGTATTGAGTTCCTTGGAACTTACAACTCCCTTAGGGCACTCAACCATGCCCTGATGAAGGTAAGCTCTTCAAACTCTGTCAGTCTCGTCAGAGCATCTACCCACCTTGGTCATAACCATCAGCCCATACTCGTCGAGGTCCTCTCTTAAACAGATGCCTCAGCCGCGTGACATCCCTCTGAATCCCAGCATCAATCACATATGCTCGACAGATATCTTCACGAAGCTCATCCATTTCCCTAGCTGGACTTCTCAAGTTTATACCAACTCGTGGAACAATCGATGGGTCAGAACCTCGCAGCACCGGAGGAACATCGCTTGGTCCTGTGCCAGCTCGTGATGAGGAAGAACCCCTTAAAATACGAGGTTCAGTGCTCGACGTATGCTCCCTGAGGCGCAACACTTCCCTCCTCAAGGACTTATTTTCCTGTTATATAACTCCTCCAACTTAGTTAATCTCAGTAGCATCGAGGATTCTTGCTCTCAAAGTATTCACTTTATCTTGAACAGAAGCTCCAACTTCTTCCATCTCCTGAAGCATGTCTTTTAGCTTAACAACGGGCTCCGTCTGCTCTATGAAACGCTTATTCCTCAATCGCAGCGATTTGCAAATTCTTACGAAGGTATGACGAACTTGAGGACTCACATTAGGACCAATCATTCTTCCCAATTGAGAAGTGGCTGGTATATAGTCATCTATATCAATCGATTACAGGCCATAAAAGACCAATAAAGGATCAAATGAATCAGTGTATTGAGGGACAAAGTATTTTCATTTCATTAATACATAAAGGATCAGAGTACATTGAGAAATAGAAAGGAACATTACAAATAAAAATACAAAAGCAAATCCTAAGAATAGATTAGTTGGCGACCTCGAGTTATTCAGAAGAAGCTGGCTGCTTCCCCTTGTCAGTAGCAGTGGGAGCATCTCCCTCAGTAGGGATAACTTCTATCGCCCGAGCAAGAAGGGCATTAATAGTAACTGATTGGGAAGCAGGGTCGACACCTTCGATGGCTGGGGCAGGAGCTTCATCTACGATAGACTTTGGGCCCGGATCGTGCTCATCGAACAAGGGAGAGGTAACATCCACCCCGACAGCTAAAAGGGCCTTGTTCCAGCCCTTCTTGAAGTTCAGACGACTGATGTAGCCTATCTGAACCTCAACATCTTCATATGCGGTAGCCCACCCGGAGTTATATGAATCTTCCTTAATAGTGGCTGCCTCGGACTCGTTCTCATTTAGCTTCTCCGTCAGCACCTTGTTCTTTTTCACTACCGTTAGCTTGCTTGAGCAGACCAAATCATAGGCCTGTCGCAGTTTGTTCAGTTCTTTGATTGATGTCTCCCTCTCTCGATTGGCTTTAACAAGGGCCAGGTCAAAAGACGCTCGAGCAGTATCAGCGGCCTTCAAAATAGCCTCGAGCTTGGCACTCTTCACTTTCAGAGCAGCGTTTTGCTTCTCCAACTCACCATTCTTATTAACCAGCTCATCGCGAGAGCGATAGAGCACGGCAAAGTCAGTCACAAACTGCAAGTAAAGGAAGACATTAGAAGGGAGAAACAATAAAATTTGACAAGCATTAGAAAAGAGAAATAAATTTACCAAGGCTAGCCTCTGACTTGCTTGTAAGGCTAACTGGTCAGTCCCCATCGCCCTTTGGCGATCAGCAAGAAGGACTGCTCTCTCGAGCAGCGCATGGGCCAATTGAGGAGAAATGGCAACCGAAGCCCCCTCCGACAACGTAGACACAGGCTCTAAGGCCTGCCCAGCCTTCATCCTCGCTTCCATTCTCCTCTTCTCATCCTCCTTCTCCTTCTCCTTCTCTACCCTCTTCCTCTCTTTAACCTTCTTCTTCTTCTTCTTCTTCTTCTTCTTCTTCTTCTTCTTCTTCTTCTCTTCAGTCTTCTTTCTTTCCTCCTCCCTCTTTCTATCTCTCAACTGCCCTTCTTTTTTTCTCTTCTTCTCCTGCTCCTGAGTAGCAGACTGAGAACCAGTGGCAACATCCCCACTACTAGATTTCTGCTTCTTCGACCTCTGAGCGAGAATCACATCATCATCATCATCATCATCATCATCATCATCATCATCATCATCATCATCATCACGGATCAAGTTTCTCCTTGGGGGAACCATTTCCTCGCTACTACTGCTAGATGTACTTGAAGACTCTCGAGCTTCAGAAACCTCTTATGAGCTGGAAGAACTGTCACTGCTGGAGCTCTCCTCACTAGAACCACCTTCAGCACCTCCTCTGATATCAACCTCAGAACTGCTCTCTTCCTCGTCCAACTGAATGGGATCAGCAACAACTTCTTCAAAAGCATCTAAGTCAGGAATGCTATCGACAGGCCTCGCAATAAAACTGGATCCAATGTTCTTGTACTCGAGCAAAAAAGCAGCAGACCGGGGATGTTCACCGCCAGCCAAAGGTTCCCTGATATTCCAAACTTTAATCAGCTCGGAAGCTCGAACCTCGCTAAGGGCAGGTTCCAAATTCTTTATCCTCGCTGAAAAGAAAACAGGAAAGTATCAGAAGAATCACACATTAACAAGGAGATAGAAAGGCCAGAGCAAGACTACCTATGTACTCTTCCCCATAAAAGGGAACAGTGAATCTATCAGACCTCACCCCCTCAGTCTGGGGGGAGAACTGCCAATTCCTAGCAAGAAAGCCATCTTACCAGTAGTCCTTATGGGAATCAGGTAAATTTACTACCAATACCCTGTCAGGGCTCCTAGCCTTGAGGTAAAGTAGACCAGAGCTAGTTCGAGAGAAGGACTAATAAAAACAAACTTCAGCGAGCCCTAATTCAGTTCCATAAAGTTAATTTATTCTATGAACACCATTGATTATCTTCCATACGTTGGGCGAACACTGTGCAGGGACAATATTGAAATAACGAAAGAAATGCAGAAACAAATTATTTGGAGGAAAAGTAAGCCCCCTTGGGAAAGCAACAGAACATGGATCCAATGAGCGCCCTCTATCTCTCTAACATTCTTAGGGAGAGAGGCGCACTCAATCTCTACCCACTCTGGGATATTATAGAATTTCCTAAACTCTGACGCCGATCTATTACCTATCTTTGTCATTTGTAACCCCTAAAATTGCAAATTCAAAGAAAACTCAACAGAGAAAGAGCAAAGGGGACTTACGAGATGAAAGTTTGACTTGGACGATGCAAGATCACAAGCCGGGGTGATGAGGAAGATTGAAAGCGAAGAAAATGAAGACTTGGAGAAGAGGGCACAACATCTAAGGTTCGCAGAAGATGAGGGAACACTAAGAAGTTTGAAACGACAACTATGAAACGCTGCTCCAAATAACTTTTAAATGCTCCCAATCATTGCGCACAGGACACGAAGCAACTGCCGCCAAAATCAGTTCTCAACTTTGGGAAGAGTTGCACGATCTACAAAAATAACCATTATAGCAAATTATTTAAATTTATTGAGCCCAAATTGTGGCCCAACAACTTTAGGGGCAATTGTGGGTACCCAGATTTACCATTATGGGCCCAGACGAGTAGCCTAATAAAACTGGCCCAAAGTCTGGACCCCTGACCTTAATTAAATACAGTTACGACTTAGTCTTCTCCTAGAATCTCGTCAAGAGATATTCCAGGAAAAGAAGATGGACGTGGGGGAGTCCAACACCCCCACTCCCCGAAAGTAGACATGTACATAATAAACCCTAAGCATGGGGGAAGGGACACGCACTGTATTCTCTCTAAACGCTCCCCAGAGTATATAAAAATAATATTGACTGCACCACCGTGAACGTAGGCATTCTTGCTGAACCACGTACATACTGTATTGTGTGATTGACATTTCATGTTCTTTATTTTCCTTGGTGATTGCATTTTTCTCATTTATTTGTGTTGAATATAATTGTCACCACATTATGATAAATCTCAATCAGTGTTAAAAAAAAATTAATACGTAACACTACATATCATGATAACGAAATCAGTGTTACTATCGTCATGAAAATATTACTAATCATGATAAACAAATCAACAAACAAATAGTGCAGAATTAATAAAAAAAAATTGGGTTTATCATTATATGTAGTATGATCATATGAATTTCGTAAAGGGATAGCATGACAATATTTAAACAAGGTTCTGATACCATATGTAAAATAATAAGAATTATTTATAACACGAAATTAATTCTCATAGGATCTTAACTACAAATTATATGAAAAAATACCTTTTTTTCATGAAGACTTGATTTGTTTGTAGTCCTTGATGTGTCTTGAGAAAAGCTCCTCCAAATAATTCAAAATCTCTTTAGTAAACAACCAAAATTCCAAAATATGAAAAATTTGGAAAATCAGGATTTTCCCTTCCTAGCCCAAATATATTTTTGTGTGTTCTCGTGTACCAAATGGTGGAGATTGGTTCACTATATATAGGGTGGAATGGGACCCAAAATTCCCTTTAAAACTCATCATCTACCATCCACCAAAGTAGCTAAAGGGACTCACAATATACCAAAAGTCCCGTAACCTTTGGAATAATAATTTTTCTAAGATTAATACATTAATTTAATCAAATTCGTCCCCTTATTTGGACCACACTAATTAGCAGAAATAATTAATTTATTTAATTTATACTTACAAAATTTGGCCGAATTTTGTAATTATTTAATAATTAAATATTAATTCTAACAACAAGCGATTTATACAGATAATAGAAGATGACATATTGGAGGTGATAAGGGTGAAACATGTTCGATATTATTTCAGTTAATAAGTGTAGTCGCGCGCCAAATTTTAAATTGAAGACACCATTTTTAAATATATATATATATATATATATATATATATTATATTTTAGCCTTAAGAAATGAAAAATATTTTGAGACGTCAGATGTGAAAAAGTCTCACCTATTTAGTAGTAGTTATTTTGACTCTAACCTTTTTTAAAAATATTTTGTAGACATTAATCTGAAGTGATTTTTATATTCATAATGAGTTCCATTTAAGTTATAATTGATTTTAAGTGCCCTCCTACAAAACGTGGGCAGACGTGTGTTAATGTATATTTGGTAGAGGCTTTTAGTTCCGACGTTCAGTTTGAACATGATTTGCAACAAAAAATAACATGTCGGGATGGGAGGAAGTAGGGGTGACAATTTTTGACACGACACGATAATCCGACACGAACTCGATACGAAGTTAGCGGGTTAGGGTTGACGATTTCTTGATACGAACCCGAATATGACACAACCCGTCAACACGAATAATAAACGGTTTGAGTTAGTGTCAAATACGTATAACTCGACAATGACATGAATAGACCCATTTAACTCGTATTTTATGGAGAATATATTAGATAATTTATATATCTTAATAGGCATTCCATAAAATTCATGGAGAATCGGATGACAAATTATTTATATGTTGCAAGAAGTTGAAATTAATTAAATTTAAGTTATTGTAGGCCTATGATTGGTATGATTGGTTAAGAGAGAAGAAAAAAATTATTTTATATTTTACTTAATGGGTTATGCGGGTCAACCCAAACACGACACGATAATAAATATGTCGGATTAATGTTTGCTCATCTGACACGATTAGTTAAATGAGTCGGGTTAAGATTAATTAATATTTAACACGAATTCGATATGATACGATCCGAACACGATACAACGCACACATGAATAGAGACTAATGATATTTGAAGGAGATATAAAATTTTGATTCAATAAATACATTGTTACCCATGAGAGAGGGGTGACACAATCAGTGGTGAAAGACAAGCACACGAGGAGAAGTAGAGAACAATCCGGAGTTATGAAACCAATGCCTTAGAAAATCCCAGACCCAAGTCAAAGCCCAGTTCCAATCAATACAGTCAGTGGTCACCGCAGCCAAGTCATAAACTCCAATTAAGGCGAGTTTATCTTGTCCCTGCCCAAACTGCCCGATGTGCCCGTTCCTGCCCTTTGCCGCCTCACGACTTGAGTCCTCGTGTCTATATCTCCGTCCCTTTCCCTCTGGGCTTCAACCAAGATCGTGCAAGGAGTTAATTTCTCTGATCTGAAATTAGATCGTGCTAAAGAAAAAGAAAAAAGAAAAAAGAAAAAAGAAAGTAGGGTTTGTTTTTGGAAAATGGTGAATTAGAATTGGGGAAGATGCAAGTTGATTATACATGTGTTCGCTCTTCACAAAGACTAGTCTAGATAGCGATTCCTTCTGCAAGGTATTGCCGTGGTGGGTTTTTCATTTGATTCCAACCTTCTTCAACTTCAATTTACTCTTTCTTTTCCCTAAGGGTTAGCCATGCTGATTTAATTCTTGTGTGCTTGGGAAACGGGCTTGTTGGCAAATGGTATATGTAGCCTTGTTATGAAGTTTGTAAATAGTGAGTGGTTTTGACTTTGGTTTGCATGCACCACTTAAGGTCATGTTTAATGTGTGTACCTTGTTTCAAGGTCAATTTGGGCGATTTCATGTACTAAGGAAATGCATGAAACATATATACTCATTTAGTAATGTCACATAAGCTTAGGATGCCCAAAATTAAATGCTATCCCCTTTCTTCATCAATTTGTAAACCCTTTTGTACAAGGTTTTTTTTTAATTATGTTTAGTATTACTATTCAAGATAGTTGGATCTCTTTCTTTCCCGCGCACTTCCTCCCATTGCTTTGAATTTATAATTTTTATTCACTCAATAGAGTTGATGAGATTTTTAGGAATCACATAAATCAACTGTGGCCTTCTTCTGTTGTAATTCTATATTACATGAGAAAATGGACTATGTTACAATTTAAAATATTATTATAAATGGGTGCTAACATAATACATTTATATCCATTTAAGCGGAATAAGCTAGTTATCCTATAGATTTACTTGTAATAAATTGGTACGTATTCGCTTGGCACTTTTTCATGGCTCGCCTCTGCATCGTTGAGGTTGTAAAATGGGTAGTACTCTCTCAATTAACTTCTTTGAATACATAGTGTGGATACTCCTTCCATGATGCCAGGGAGTAACCCCATTGAACATTTTAAAATTTTGGGCAAAAAAGCACATTCTCCCCACTCAAAGTGTAGGTAGGGGAAAACAAGCAATTCTCTCGGAATCTCAACTCAAACAAGTAATACCCATTTGGGATCTTTGAGAGTATTGACTTGAAAGCCAAAGTTAATATCGTGTTTGAGTAAACTAACCATTCTAAGTACAAGTGAGTCTCACGATTTCCCCACCACCAAGTAACCCGTTGTCACTTGTTAATTACATCTTTGGACCGTTGTCCTGTCACATCAGTATACGTTATTCAGTACTACATATCCCCTAAATTTTCATTATAACTAGTTTAGGCCCGACCAGATTCACCAGAAGAATGTGATTGACAGTTGACCCCTGTTTACGGTTCTCTTGTCCGGCCACAACAGAGTTGCTAACCACCCACTCGGCCTTGTCAGCATGGCTGGATGGCTGCAGATTCCTTTTCACATTAATTAGTATCTCATCCTCATTAATGATCACTAGCTGTTGCGAAATTACACGCGCCAATGCCTGTATATAAAGGAAGTCTAGACTTCATTAATTACAGATTATATTTTACCTATACAGAAAAGAAAAGTAACCAATAAATCACATTTACTAGTTTAAGACAAACTTATTGATCTCTAAATTCGCACGTCCTATTATTAATCTCCCCTCCATTAACGCAAATAATCGCGTAGTGTATAATATTTTTTTTGAACATTCAGGACTGTGGAACGATCTCTGCAACCTAGTTGATGTTATAGAGCATGATTCACATCGTTGCACTAACCAACAACTTAAGCGTTTAGCTGGAGTTTTGGTTTCAGAACGTCTTGGGTTTATTGTTCAAGTCTCCACCTTGAATCTAGTGAACAATCTTACTAACCTAGTTGGCCCACTACCTAATAGCTTAATTTTTTCGCTGAAGCTTTGGTTTCGCGGCCTTCAATTCAAATCTCTCACCTTGAATTTAGTTCGTTAACAGATTTCACTCAGATGGATGTTGTTTGTACACGTCTCCATCTTACTTTTGCACTCTTAAGTGCTTATTAGTCTCTTTCTCAAACTCTCAAGAACTTCTTTCCACTCATTTCCCTGTAAAAGAATAATTCCAAAAGGGCTATGCATAGGAGTTACTAATATAAAAATATATATAATCATTTCAAAAAAAGAAAGATATGTCAAGAAGGAAGTTACCCACATAAATCTATATGTTAAAGTTCAGTTATTTAGGTTTAAACATATTAGCTTTATGTGTTCGCGTTGGGCACGTGAACAGGTTACGCCAAGCCAAATGAAGCACGGATATGGTCATGGTGCCATTATATTACGTGACACGACAAATTTGAAAGGGATAGAACAGGAACGTAGTGGAGGTTCAACAACACCAACAATAATAATAATAATAATAATAATAATAATAATAGTACTACCGATAATAATATATTATCAAAATTTAGGCTTTGCTTTTTTATCCAAACCAACATAAATATACCTATAATGGAACATAATTCTATACGTGTTACAAAATTTCAAATGATTTTTGCAAGTAAAAAATAATACGCCTTTCATACCAAATTAATAGTCCTACTTTGCTTTTTGGACGTCCCATATTAAGAGTACATCAAAATAGTGAACAAGTCTCGATCTTGACCATTGGTTTGGCGTTTCCTTAAAAACTATCATTTTTAAACATTGTCTATTAATTTGTGATGGAGGGAGTAATTAATGATATAGACTAATGACAATATCCAACAACAAATTCCAAGAAACAATGAGAAATTATGGAATCTTCACTTTTTTTTTCCTTTTGCGGCTTGAGAGCTCTCAACAGTGGAAATAGATCGCTCGCTGACATGGTTATTGATGATTTAGAGTTGGGACATGAATTGAGAGGTTTGAGGTATGAGATGACTTCTTAATTTAATAATTTTATGTTATTTTTCTATTTGAACCATACTTTTACGTATCCTTCACAAGACTAAAGGGCAAAGAAAAGGCTTTTAAAGCCTTTTAATAGACAGTGAGCTATCCTTTTATTCTAAGGGTATTTTAAGAAGTTTTCAGTCTACATAAAAAAGGTTATAGAATGAGGTTAGCTCATAAAGTTAAGAAGTATAGTTGTAACGGTTGTTATTGCTACGGGAACTGTTCCTTTTGGAGGTACTGTTTTGATGGAAATGAGAAGGGGCAAATTAGTCAATTTTATTTTTTGTATTTTTTGTTACTTTGTACTTATTAGATATTTTGTACTTTAGTGATGTATAGGTACTTGTTAGTTCTAGAACATCACATATAGTTTGTCAGTTAGTTACACCTACTAGTGCAAGTGGGTCCACTTGTAGATATATGTAGATTGTCTCTAGAACCTTCCCTACGCAATTATAAATATCCATGCATGTCATCATTTGTAAGGGACTTGAATTTCGAATAGAAAAGAGTATTTCTCTCTCTAAAAGTGCGTTAGATGTTTTTAGGACCCTTTTGATGGGTAGTTTATGTTAAATTGGTATCAGAGCGGGTGCGCTTCAAACTTTGGTGTGTAGTGGGGTGTAGATATTCAAATTGCATCCTACGTGTCAAAACGTTCCAAGAAGATGAACTGCCAAGATTAGATTAATTCCAACAGATACCCACCTATTCAACAACAAAGTTTTTGTTCACAAATCAATCTAAACTCAAGATACCAAATTAATAGTTTTCAAAACCCCAACCCTAGTAGACATCCATGGTCAATCCCGACAACCTCCCATCACACCACATACCCTAATCAAATTTATTAACCATCCGGACCTCTTCAACACACTAATCCCCTACCAATTTCTGAAAATTACAATGTAGCCCCTCAATTTTCTGAAATTTACAAATTGGCCACAAATCTATCAAGACCCAACGATTTAATCCCACCCCATCCGATGAATACCTTTCTTCCAAATTATCGTGGGATGGTGCCAAATATGAGCTCGATATGAATACATGTGCCAATTTTGACAAGTTGTGCCGTCATCAAGAAATTCCAAAGTCTTCTAGATTGTTGGGCCGCGACGAAGTCATATCTATCTCAAAAGCTTCAAACATTCGAATATAGTGCTTACTCCATGGGGGAGTATGAAATGTATCATCACCACCTAAATAGGTGTCGAGCTGAGTATCTTGAGATGGAGACGGCACGTGAACAATGGGTACATTCATGAGTGAGACATTTGGTCCAATATTTTGAGTACTTGTTCACCGGTGTACCTCTTACTACATCCGATGTCATTCTTGTGCACACTGATGATACTATCTTTTCGGTCATGTTTTACGAGGATGTCTCCGAGGTTGTTGAGCTCTGACGATTTTTGATATTGATTATGGGTTCCTTACTTGTGACTTTATTTCCATATTCAAGGAGGATGGGTGGATCACTCGCACACGATATAGAGGTTTGGAAGTATTTGAGATTGAGGACTTCTTTCCCATCTTTGGGGTAGAAGATGAGGGGTACTTTCTATGGGATTTTTTTGACTTATTTGTCGAAGAAGGTTGGGAGACTCGCACTCACTACCGCATGGTGGAGGTATTTGATTTAACAGGATTTCTTTCCACTTTTTGGAGACGATGACGAGATTTGTGATGATTTGATGGTTGCCATGGCGTGAATTTGTGGTTTCTTTTCGAAGTTTTTTTGTCAGTTGATATGCGGAACGTTTTAGAGGACGACTTCCTTTTCAATTAGTGGAGCCCGTGAATGATGGCCTAACACACACTTTCTTCGCTCGGGACGAGCTCTCTCAAGTAGAGGAGAATGATGGAAATGAGAAGGGGCAAATTAGTTAATTGTATTTTTTGTACTTTTTGTTACTTTGTACTTGCTAGATATTTTTTACTTTATTTATGTATAGGTACTTGTTAGTTCTAGAACATTCTAGAAGCATCTAACAAGTGGGAGCACATCTAATTGGTTAGTTAGTGACAGCCACTTTTGCAAGTGGGCCCACTTATATGTAGAATGACTCTAGAACCTTCCCTACAGAACTATAAATACCCATGTATGTCATCATTTGTAAGAGATTTAAACTTCGAATAGAAAAGAGTATTTCTCTTTTTAAAAGTGTGTTAGATATTTTTAAGAGCCTTTTGACGTGTAGTTTACGTCATGTTCCTTTAGAAAGGTAGTCCCGTATCCCATTCCTTTGAATGGGGCCGGACAAAAGATTCAGAGAGTGGATTTCAGATAGTGCACGTGCAATCACGAGGGTGTAAGGGTACTGTTATCTACAATGGATAAGTTAATTATCAGATAACCCTTAGCTATAGTTCTACATTGAGTCATTCGGTCACTCCCTCATATGTTCTGCCCCTACCACTTTTGGACTAACGGCATCGCTATGAGTGCATTTCCTCACTCCCACTAGAGTAGATTACTTGATGTCTACCCGCTCCGACCAACGCTGCCGCTAGTCGGTCGCCAAATGGACAAGTTTCACGACACTGATTGAATTACTTGGAAAGGCTCTAACGCTACCGCTGATCCTTCCCTCAGCTTTCAGTTCATGAATCTCGATCTGTGAATCAAAAGGAAAGAGTTTTTAGGTTAGTTTGGCACCGCCACCAACTCAATCGCTGTGATGGCTCACACCCCTTGTTCGCATCTATATCAAAATAGGTATCTCAAATATCAAATATAGGTTCTGCCTCCCCGCAATGTTTAAAAAGGCGTTTGGCTCTAGCGAGGCGAGGCCCAAGTCTCGAGGCGTAAGCCTCACAAAAAAAAAGAGCAAAATAATATTAAAAAATACTAATAAAGCCATAAAAATAAAGTAATAAAAATATAAAAGAAAATTGCGAAAACACATCTTTGAGGACTTTCTCACATAGTTAAACATTTTTATGTTCCCCTGAGATGACTTATTTTTAAAAATAATTTAATAAAATCAATTTTAGCATATTGGTTATCTTACAATATAACAATTGATCAATCAATGCAAAATCATTTTTTTCATTTACATAATGTTAATTTTATAATATGACAATAAATTAATCAACGCAAAATCAAATTGACGAGCTCATTTTTTTTAGTTCCATCACATAATGGTTATTTTATAATATGACAATGAATTAATCAATTAAAAATCAAATTGACTAAATCATTTTTTAATTTTCATTAATATATTTGTTATTTTATAATATGAACATATTGGTTGTTTTTTAAAAATTTCTTTAAAGTTAATATAGTAAATAGTATAAGTTAAGTTCAATTTTAAAACAAAAAAAGGAAAAAAAAATAGTTAGAGTTAGTAGATTAAAACAACAATTTTTTTAAGTTAAGTGCAATTTTAGAAAAATGAAGAACACTTAAAAATATTGTGAATAAAAAAAAAATCATTAGTATGTATATATAATTAATTGATTAGTATCTATATCTAATCAGAATATCTACATATGTATATATATACGTGTGTGTGTGTATATATATATATATATATGTACATATGTAACAATTAATTTAATTAAATTTATTTTATTATATATATATATATATATATATATAGAGGCAGGCTCCTGTGCACACTAAGTTTGCACACTAAGTTTGCACATTACCTTTTAAAAGTGGTAAAAAAATTATTTTTGAGTTGATTTTTTTTGTGTGATATTTAAACATTTCAAGGAACCCATATAAAAAAAATCAGCTCAAAAAAACTTTTTTTGCTATTTTTAAAAAATCGGTCAAACTTTCGCAGTTTTTTTAAAAACTGCGAAAGTTTGACCGATTTTTTAAAAATAGCAAAAAAAGTTTTTTTGAGCTAATTTTTTTTATGTGAGTTCGTTGAAATGTTAAAATATCACATAAAAAAATTGGTGTGCGCCAGCACTAAGTTTGCACACTTTTAAAAGGTAATGTGCAAACTTAGTATGCAAACTTAGTGTGCACAGGAGCCTGCCTCTATATATATATATATATATATATATGTGTGTGTGTGTGTGTATACGTAATTATACACACACACACACACACATGTTACATACGTGTGTGTATATATATGTATGTATGTACATATGTGTGTGTGTGTATATATACACACACACGCGTATGTACACACATAACGTATATATACGTTGTGTGTGTACATATATATACGTATGTACACACACAACGTATATATACGTATACATATATATACGTGTGCACATAACGTATATAAACGTATGTACATATGTGTGTGTATATACGTATGTACACACATAACGTATACATATATATACGTGTGCACATAATGTATATATACGTATGTATGTACATATGTGTGTGTATATAGGTATGTACACACATAACGTATATATACGTATGTATGTACATATGTGTGTGTGTGTGTATATATACATATGTGTGTGTCTATATATAACGTATATATATGTATGTGTGCACACATAACGTATATATACGTATGTATGTACATATGTGTGTGTGTGTGTGTATATACATATGTGTGTGTGTATATATAACGTATATGTATGTGTGTGTGTATATATACGTTATATACATACATATATATACACACACACACGTATATGTACATACATACACACACACACATACATATATATACGTTATATATATGTGTGTGTGTGTTACGTATGTAACAATTAATTACGGATATATACACACACACGTATGTAACAATTAATTATGGATATATACACACACATATATTTATATATGTGACGTATATATAAACACACATATATATATGTGTGACACACATATATATATGTGTGTATATATACGTATACGTGTGTATATATACGTATACGTATATATATATATACGTATGTGTGTGCACTACCGGGGTTTTGACACTTCTCACGTACTTTACATGACACGACTAGACCCCGGTAGTGCACGACTGTAAATGAGGTGGACAGTAGTGAAGTCAATCTTGATACAACACTACTTAGACCCATAGTTGTTAAAGGCGCGCCTAGGCTCTAGGCTCACCTAGGCTCAGCATCGGCGCCTTGCTCACTCAGGCAAGGCTCCTTCAATAAGTCGCGCGCCTTGTGAGCCCAGGCTCAAGGCACGACTCAAGCCTCGTTAAAATTTTTTGGATAACGCCCCCAATACAAAGAATGAACCAATTGATATGCTGATTTTACATATTTTCCAATGAATATGGAAGATTTGACGATTCCTCAACCCAAAACTAACCAAAGTAAGTCCTTGATTTCTAGTGAAACTTTATCTTTCTCACTAGTCCCTACTTAGGCAAAAAACAAACAAATTTAAACTTCTAGAGTGTTGCATAATAGAACAATTTATATGTTGATTTTGATTTTTCTTCACACATTAGAGCATATTTTTTTCATAAATATCAATATATTTTCTTTTGTTGATTATTGTATAATTAAATTGTTAAATAAATTTGATATTTAAAAATATATTTTCCATATGGTGGTATAAGCTTTATCTTCCACTTCATAACTGTGTATAATAGTAATCTATGCAATATATTACAAATTTCAGATCATAAAGGATTCTTATTATTATAATTTTACAACTTTTTTTGATTTTATAAATTTTGCGCCTCACTTCGATCAGGCACACGCCTCGCTTTGCGCTTTGCGCCTAGGCTCCACGATGACCTTAGCGCCTTGGTGCACCTTTTGCCTCTGACAGCTATGCTTAGACCCAATAATCTATAAGCGCTAGGCGGGTGGTGGGCGGCGGTTAAGGCCAATGCCGCTTTTATTTTGTTATTTTAATATAATACTACAAAAAACAACTACTAGCTCAAAGTTGTCAATTCAAACCAAATTTTAAGTAGCCAAATATATACATAGTAACATATATACACACCAAAACAGTCGCCAAATATATACATAGTAACACACACAGACGCACATATATATGGCCCTTAGTGAGATGGCAGCGCTTCTCCTAGTGCTTAGGGCATAGCGAAGGTGGCAGAGCCATATCAATGTAGCACTAACCCAGTATACGCCAAATCTCTCTCTCTCTCTATGTATGCATGTGTGTGTGTGTGTGGCCCTAAGCGCCGCTTGCCTAGGACCTAGGCGAGGAGAGCATTGCCTAGCATTAAGATGGATTTTTAGAACACTGTACTATTGCAAATTCTAAATGTAACTTTTTATCCCTTTCCCAATGTACGAGAACATCATACCACATCTCCTTGTTCTATGATAGATCCAGCCTTCCACCTTATAAGCAAACATATTTCAATTCATCAAATCCACCTGTACACCCAAACTAGAGATCAAAGAAGTCCTTTTTCCGAAGACTCCTAGTCCAAATACACTTAATGAGAACAAAAGTCTGCTAACTTCTATGCCTCTTAATATACTGGATAGACCAACCTACCAAATTAATCATCTAAATATATGGATTCATCTATCTTGAATGGTCAATCCTCGCATGTGATGCATTGTGCATCTGTTTGTTAAAAATATTCAAGTTGAAGGAAAGCCTTAATATTAATGTAGGGGTAACTAGTTATCTATATGATTGTGTGAAAAATGCATGGTAGTCAAGCTAACTATACTGGCACAAATAGGAGAAAGTGCAAATAAAAATGAGAACAAATCTGATGATTGTAAAAGGATAGAATTCAATTTCAATTTTAATTGGGAAATCATTTGAAGTGGGCATTAAGTTTCATTTAAATATAACCTAAATAGGAAACCAAATTCATATGGGAAAAATTGAAAAGTTAATAAATAAGGATGATTAAAAAATATATAATTGAAAATTTTCATGTGTTTGAAAGTACTAAAAAATTACTGCATTAGAAACCTAAATTTATCATTGATGATCTACTAATGTAGTCCTGAAGAGTTTTAAAATCGTTTGGAGCAAAAAAAGGGGAAATTTCATTGTGATTGAAATTGAAGATTGGATATGAAATTATGAATGAGAGGAAAATATACGTTTCCCCAAAACATGCAACACTAGTTGTGATAACTAAACTTGGAGTGCGGTTAAAACTTTGTTTCTTTTTTCCCCTCGCACCTTTTTTTCTCTTTGTAGCTTATTGAATGCAATTTGCGTTATAATTTCTAGGAATTGAAATGGACCAGGGGATCTCTAGAAACATGTTCTTGTGAGGGATAATTAGAGGAAGAGAACGAGTTTATATGTTCTCTTCCTTTTTGGAATGGGAGAAGGCAAGTGGTGCATGAAAAGAGGGGGTGGGGATGCAGAGGGGGACATTTTCTCTGACCCTTCTACGATGGAGAGCATAAATGCTGGAATCCCTACAATCTTTACATGCCATGGTTCAGATTGCTTGACTACGAACATGGCTGGTTAACGCCATCTCCAAAGTTGGCATATCCAATCTTAACATTTACTCTTTAGTTATTTTTAGTAATGAAACAATTTTTTTTAATGCGCAACAAAAGATAAAAGTAGGGAAAAGTCCCCCATAAAGAAAATTTAAAGAATAGTTTCTATTTGATTATTAGTAGTATGGAAAGTTGATTGTATATATGTTTTATAATACATTCCTTATTTGTGGAGTACATGTATACTTGAAAATTTACTCACGGTGCGAAAGCAAGTCGTATCCCATAGTGATCCACTTAACATTGATAAAACGCTTACAAGTTGCCACTTCTTGCCTTTAAGATGTTCTTGTAAATCACTGGGAAATTCTCTTGAGTAACCTGTTGTCTATTTATCTCTAATCCTCTAGTGAGTGGAAGTTATATTCATCATCTATTTATCTTTAATTGCTATTCAAAACAAAGATTTTACTTTCAGGGTTTGAGATATTGGATCATATTTGAAGCATTATTGGAAGGAAAGCGTTAGCTTTACTTTGGTCTATTCTCATTCTTGAACGGTTGGACCATTGTTCTAAAAAATCCCTGCCTTGGGTCACTTGGGACCTGGGCCTAAGATGCACGGACGCAGGTTTTGTGTTTGACACTATAAAGAACAAATCTAAAAAAAAATAGGATACGACATGGCAGGGACACGTTAGCTGAACATGAAAATGAAGTTGTTTCTAAGATAACTTTCGTGGAGAATCGTTCTAGTGCTAGTAGAGTGGGGAAGAGCCTTTTGTGCAATTAGGGCATATTCCTTGAAGGTAAACGATGCCAACAATTTACTTATATTATTATATACTTTTACAGTTAAGTACAGACACATGAAAATAAGTGTCAGACATGTTGGGCACGTTATTTTATATTTGAATTTTAAACACATGAAACTGAAGAGTGTGTTGGTGTCTGACACGTGTTGGACATAGATACGCCGTCTTCTCAGACGTGTCCTTGGCACTAATATTCCGCCTAGACCCTGCATAGGCGTCATCTTGCCTAGGCCAAATATATATATATATATAGAGAGAGAGAGAGAGAGAGAGAGAGAGTGTCTTAAGTGAACCAAAATAATGAACTTTTTAATAAACCTAATAAGACATTAAAAAATAACCCAATCAATTTTAATTCCTTGTTATAATTGGTCCGCGCTAGCGGCAACGAATGCGTTTTTTGGAATACACGCACACACATGACAAACCTCCCCCCCCCCCCCCCCCACACACACACAATCGAGTAACTCAAATCATCAGTTGTGTACGGGACATTTTGAAAGCTAAACGTTTTGAAGCCATCTGTCTCACTAAGCTCCAAATTTAAATATGGGACCCGCGGATATAATTTGTACATGACCATCATCAATTAACATCATCAATTAACATTGTAATAGGTGTTTAAGACCAAGGTTGGCTGCTACAGGTGAGACATAAATGGATGCTTAAAAATAAAATAAAATGCTAAAGAAAGCCCTAATTGAGAGATACCTGAGATGAAAATAACGGTGAGAGGAGACGGGCTTGAAGCAGATCCACGCCAAAAAGAGTCTTAAGCTTAAGGATTTAAGCGAGAGCGAGCCCCTCACAAACGGCCGAACCCCTAACCTCTGTCCAACCCGAACCCATGCGTCTGAGCAGGTCTGTTTTGTGAGGCTTGGGGGTTAAGGTTTGTCAGGAAACACGCGTGTCCGTTGCCGCTAGCGCGGACCAATTACAACAAGGAATTGAGAGTTATTTTTTAATATTTTATTAGGTTCATTAAAAAGTTCATTATTTTGGTTCACTTAAGAAGCTTTCTCTCTCTCTCTCTCTCTCTATATATATATATATATATATATATATATATGTGTGTGTATATTTATATGTATATATATAGAGGCCTCCTCCTGTAAGGATTCCTTATGGTGCAGATCCCGGTATATATCATTTTTTTAAAATAGTAAAAAAATGAATTTTGTGATGAAACTTCATGGATATGATCTCCACGGTGAGAAGATCATCTTCAAAATTTTTCATCAAAAAATTCAATAAAAAACCCGTTGAGATGAGGTGATATGTATATAAATGGTATAAATATGCATTTTCGACCGTTGAAATGTTAGCGATCATCTCACCCACTTTTTGATTGAATTTTTTGATGAAACTTCATGGATATGATCTCGATAGTGAGAAGATCATATCCATGAAGTTTTATCAAGAAATTCAATCAATAAAGTGGCTGGTGCCGACCCAACATTTCAACGGTTGAAAATGAATATTTATACCATTTTTTTTACATATCACCTCATCTCAATGGTTTTTTTATTGAATTTTTTGATGAAAAAAATTGGAGATGATCATCTAACCGTGGACATCATATCCATGAAGTTTCATCAAAAAATTCATTTTTTTACTATTTTAAAAAAATGGTATGTACCGGGGTCTGCACCATTAATATATATATTAATGGCTACTATTTTGGTGTATTTACTATTTTAGATACGTTTGATTTGACAACTTATACTTTTTTTGAATTGTTAAGTTTATGATAATAATGAATTCTTTTATAATATTATATTTAAAAATAAAAACTGCCTTGGCGACCTCCCACCTCCCATCGTCCACCTAATGCCTTTTTGCACATTGGGTCGAATCCATTGCTTGATTTTCATTCTTCTTGAAAATTAACCAAATTGAAATTGTAAGTGTGTAGAAATTTGGATTATTTAATTTTGGTAAGTTTATGTTTCATGAACTCCTTTCTGGAAAAGTGAAATTTATATTTCATTAAGCTAAATGCTATATTACTTTGTTCTAAAATATTTTTTTAAATTGTTGTTTAAAAAAACGCAGAAAAACTTGCCTTCAGTTTTTTTTAAGGGAAAACACTTTAAGGCTTAGTTGGTTTAGCCTGCAGCGCGAAAGCCTTTTTGCAATGTTATTTATTTTGAAATAATATGTTAATCTGTGTTGTCTTGTTTGTAAAATCTGTTACACTTTTTGTTGTAATGATTTGTTTTTTCAAAAATGATTATGCGAATGTTATTTACGAAGACTTTATTTTTTTACTCGTATTTTTTTTGTAATTACAAAATTCAATGCACAAATGGCATATGCCTTCATGCCTGTGGCTTATGCCTTGCTTTTTAAGGGGAAAACACCTTACGCTATGCTTTCACCTATATAACACTGGTTTAGATCAGTAACTCGTGAAGAATATTCTCGTAATAATTAGCAAGGCGGTTCTTTTAATATAATAATATAGGAGGTTTGATTTTCTCCATTTGTTTTATGGGGAATCTAGATTATCTGCCAATACATTAAGTATTTTTTTGTAAGTAGAAGTGATTTCACATAATAAACACCTCATTCAATTGGTTACATGATGTTGTGGGATGCTTGGCAAATAGGGTTTTAAAGTTCTCCTCACTTGTCTTTGTTTAAGTGTTTGATGTACCTAATTTTTCCTTGTAAAACAGGCTTTTCAAAGCTTTTTGTACAAATAACGGATTGTTGTTATGTTTTGCATTGGTTTTGGGTTTTCTTTGTGGTGTTGATTGGAATGCTAGTCTGTTCTTTAAGGTGAAGTCGGTGAAGTCATTAGAGCTTTATCACATATTATTCTAATTCTTTGTTGCTTTTTTTGGGAAGTAATGAAAAGTCCCAAAGGAAGGAAGGAGTATATAGGAATTCATTTGAATATAGTGGTTAGTGGTAAAAGTAATTTATTTGGACGCGTTTTTCATCTGCCTTTAAATATTGTACATGTGAGTGTAAGTTTGTGTGCACGCCGTTAGGTGTGGGTACTATGTATGTATGTATGTATATTTTTTGGCACCTACTTGGATTACCGCCTCTTGCAGGAGCCCTATTGGTCAAGTTAAAGCCGCTAGTTATTTAGTAATATATATATATATATATATATATATATTGTCAGCTCATTTAGTTGACAAGTGGGCCTTATCTTGTTTGTAGGGCGGTCGCAAAATTAGGGTTGGTGATTGTGCGCTTTTCAAGCCCCCCCAAGGCAGTCCACCTTTCATTGGAATAATTCGGTGGTTATCACCGAGTAAAGAGAATAACCTACAGCTGGGCGTAAATTGGATCTATCGTGCAGCTGAACTGAAACTTGGCAAAGGCATCCTGCTGGACGCCGTGCCAAACGAAATCTTCTATTCCTTTCACAAGGATGAAATTCCTGCTGCATCATTACTCCATCCGTGTAAAGTTGCATTCCTTCCTAAAGGTGTTGAACTTCCCCCAGGGAAATGCTCATTCGTGTGCCGGAGAGTTTATGACATTGCAAACAAGTGTTTATGGTGGCTAACTGATCAAGATTATATTGTTGTGAGTTTTGCTCCATTTGTATGTTAGCTCAAACTAATTTCCTCATGAAGAGAGAGAGATTTTTTTTTTTTTGGGGGGGGGGGGGGGGGTCAGATCTTCACATCTTCTTCCGTATGCTTTATTGTATTTGAACTTTCTAATGTGATCATTCATTTTTTTTTATAGGAGCGACAGGAAGAGATAAATCAACTGTTATACAGAACACAAGTAGAGATGCATCTAACTGTGCAGCCTGGTGGCCGTTCTCTAAAACCTGTAAGTGGTCCGACATCAATATCACAGTTGAAATCTGGTTCAGATAATGTACAAAATAGCTCCACTTCCTTGCCTTCTCAAGCAAAGCGAAAGAAAAGGGAACACGTACATCAGGGATCTGAATCTGTCAAACGAGTATGTTCTTACAAAACTGATGGCAGTGACTATGATCAGTTCAAAGCAGAAAGCATACTGAAATCTGAGATAGCTAAAATAACTGAAAAAGGAGGGCTTGTAAATTTGGAAGGGGTCCAGAAGCTGGTGCAACTAATGCAACCTGATAGTGTCGAGAGGAAGCTGGATTTGTCTAGCAGGTCAATGCTTGCAGGTGTGATAGTAGCCACAGATAAGTTTGATTGTCTTAATTGGTTTGTGCAACTCAGGGGTTTGCCTGTACTGGATGAATGGCTCCAAGACATCCGTAAGGGGAAAATAGGTGATGGTTGTAGCACAAAGGATGGCGATAACTCAGTAGACGAATTCCTTATTGTTTTACTTCGTGCACTTGATAAGCTCCCAGTGAATCTTCACGCACTACAGATGTGTAACATTGGCAGATCGGTGAATCATTTACGCACAAATAAACATTTGGAAATTCAGAAGAAGGCAAGGAGTTTAGTTGATACATGGAAGAAACGTGTCGACGCTGAAATGAGTATTATAGATGCGAAGTCCGGTTCCAATCCCGCGGTCTCATGGCCTCCGAAATCACATCCTCCCGAGGTTTCTCATGTTGATAACAGACATCCGGTGGGGTCTGAGATTGCCATGAAGAGCTCTCTGACACAATTGTCTGTATCAAAAAGCTCCTCGCTTAAGCTTGCCCGGGGGGAAACCACTACTAAGTCTGCGACCTCATCTCCGCAGTCAATGAAATTCACACTATCCCCTGGGTCAGGTAAGGCTGATCAACCACGAATTTCATCTGGTAGTGCATCTGATCTTCCTTTAACAACAGCAAGGGAGGAAAAGAGCACCAGTTCCAGTCAGTCTTTGTCAGGCAAGGAAGATGCAAGGAGCTCTACTGCAGGGTCAAGGAGGGTTAATAAGACCTCTAGTGGTACATCTCGACATCGGAAATTAATGAATAGCTTCTCTAGGCCCGCTGTATCCTCTGGAGTTCAAAGAGAAACTGGGTCTAGCAGAACTTCTTCATTGCACAGAACTTCAGCTGATGAAAGATTGTCTGTGTCTCGATTAACATGTAAAAACGCACTCGAGGTGCCCATTGCGGAGGGGAAAAATCACAAGCTGATTTTGAAGATACCGAATCGGGGCCGCAGTCCTGCAGAGAGTGCCAGTGGAGGATCGTTTGAAGACCAGTCCATCGTGAACAGAAGAGATTCTTCGCCTGTGATTTTGGAGAAGCGTGATCAATACCTTCATAATTTGAAGGAAAAAGGTGATGGTTATGTCACAAATATTCCCTCTGACGTGAATACCGAGTCCTGGCAAAGCAATGACTTCAAAGATGTATTGACTGGGTCTGATGAAGGTAATGGATCACCTCCTGCTGTTCATAATGAGGAGCGAACTATGACAGTTGATGGCGTTATGAAGTCAGGTGAAGTATCGAAAGATGATTCCTTGTCACCTAGGAAATTGCACGAGGTTTCTTTCAGCCCCATAAACCTTTTAATTGAAAGCTGTGCCAAATACTCTGAAATAAGTGCATCTTTGTCAGCTGGGGATGATGTTGGAATTAAATTGCTTGCTAGCGTGGCTGCTGGAGAAATTTCCAAGACTGAATTGGTTTCACCTACTGATTCTCCACAAGGAAATCCCCCAATTGTTGAGGATACTTGTATGGGCATTGATGACAAACCGGAATCCTCACCTGTAGATATCCTTGCTCAAGGCCTTAGCCAGCTTGATGATGGTTGTGCGGGTGATATTATAGGTCCTTCCAGGTCTAAGGGCGGACCAGATTTGTTTAAACAAGCGTTAGCTGACATCTCTGTGGAGAGGGCAACCGCTTCTTTCTCATCCGACAAACCATCTGAAGAGAGAGACTTAGATTCTTCTAGCCTGGATTTGCAACAATCAGCAGATCCTTGTGTAGAGACCTGTGAAAAGTCTGATGAAATGAAATGTGATGCTTCTGTGATTGTCGATCCTACCAGTATGGCAGAGAAGGTAATGGATGGTGAAGAACACAAACATTTGGACAAGGAAAAGGTAGATTACACCGACACAAGTCTTGATGCCAAACCATTTACTAAAGTGGGGAAAAGCGATTCTTTGTTGACTTGTGATAATGTCAGTGGTGTCCTTAAAGACGAGAAGGGAACTGTTGAAGTTTCAGCATCGTCTCATTTATTAGAAAATGAGGGTGAGAACAAAACAGTTGCAGATGAAGGGTTTGATAGTGCTGGCCATGCAGTGCAGAAGCCACCTTCAACGATGATATATCCTGAGCACATAGAACGAACCGACGGAAAAATATTGCGTTCTTATGGTTCTTGTAGAGAGGAGTTAGTTCGCGGAAATGTTGACGAACTCGAGATCAGAAAAGCTGAAGAGATGGAGCCCAGGAGTTTTTGTAACCAGGCTGAAAGGCGGAGAATTGATCAGAAAACTGAAGGTCTTCAAGATGTTGAAAATCAAGGGTTTGTTGGTTTGGGTTCAGCTGTTACCAATCAGAAGAGCGAGTGTGTCGTGGAAAATGTTGACAGTAAGGAAGTTCAGGAGCACCATTCTGGCGGAGCAGTTCTTCACAAAGAGTTGAGCGCATTTTTCTCCCAAGGATTGGAGCCACGCATGAGGTTGAGGGATCCCAAGGAGACTGGTGTTGAAGCAGTTAAAACCCAGGAATGTGCATCAACCACAGCAGATACTTCTTCTGTCTGTGTTGCAGGATCACCAGAGATGGATGCAAAGATGAAATTTGATCTGAATGAAGGCTTTGCTGTGGATGATGAAAAATTCGGAGAGCCGGTTAACTTGACGGCCCTATCATGTTCTGTTCCTTTAATGAACCCATTGCCTTTGGCTAATTCTTTGACCTCCAGTAGCCTTCCTGCTTTCATTACAGTTGCTGCTGCTGCAAAAGGACCCTTCGTTCCACCAGAGGATCTATTGAGGAGTAAAGGAGACGTTGGATGGAAGGGGTCAGCTTCGACAAGTGCATTTCGCCCAGCGGAGCCCAGAAAGGTTTTAGAGAGGCCTTTAGGCACGGCTGACATACCTCCCGCTAATGCTACTTCCAGTAGCCATGGCCACCCTCCATTGGATTTTGATCTGAATGCGCCCATTGAAACAGTTGTAGATGACATGCCTTCTCGAGACTCTCATTTGGAGACAGGTTCTGTGGTTGACATTGTAAATAGTTATGATTTTGCACGTCATGAACGCATGAGGTCTGCACCTGGTCCTAGCTCTGGAGGTCTCTATCTTGATTTGAACCAAGTTGATGAAGCTAATGATATGGGGAAGTACTCAACAAGCAGCAGTCGTAAACTGGAGTCCCTCATCCTGCCAGTTAAATCGACTTCATCTGGTAGGTTTGTTAGTTATGAGGTACAGAGGGACTTTGATTTAAACAACGGACCTGTCCTTGATGATGGGAATATGGAACTGTTATTTAACCAGCATGGCAGAGGCAGCATGCAATCTCAGCCTCCAATTGGTGGTATCAGAATGAGAAGTGCAGAGATGGGGACCTTTTCATCATGGTTTCCTCCTGGTATCTCTTGTTCACCTGCTACTATTCCATCGATTTTGTCTGACAGGGGTGATTCTCAAGTCGTTCGAACTGGTGCGCCACAAAGAATTTTTTGTCCAACTAGTGGCACACCTTCTACACCTGATGTGTACTGGGGATCTGTGTTGTCAACATCACCTACGGTGCCCTTCCCCTCTAGCCCCTACCAGTATCCCATCTTCCCTTTTGAGGCCAAGTTCCCCTTATCCTCAGCCTCTTACTCAGGTGCATCAACCACCCACTTGGATTCCTCATCTGGTGGGAGGCTTTGTTTCCCTGCCATCAATTCACAGTTACTGGGGCCTGCTGGTGCGGTTTCATCTCACTTCCCACAGCCTTACATGGTCAGCCTCCCAGCTGGTAACAATAATGGTGGTGCAGACATCAATCGATATTGGGGCAGGCAAGTTCTAGACCTTAACGCGGGTCCTGGAGGTGGGAGAGATGGTAGTCAGGCTTCAAGGCAACTTCCTTTTTTCAGTTCACAACCTCTAGTGGAGGAAGCTGGCGGTTTTTTTAAGAGAAAGGAGCCCAAGGGAGGATTGGACACAGATGGCTTCAAGTACAAGTAATCCTCGGTAAAGATGTTTAATACAATAATCAGCATCCTGTCATAGCTTTGTAAGTTTTTCTTGCATATGTTGTCTATTATGTTGTTTAGTATCCAGTGGGTTTTGATTGCAGTACTTGATAGCAAGCATTTTCATTATCATCTGCATGGAGTTCTCAAAATCTGTCAATTGACTTTGGTGATGTTGACTAGTATATTGTTCCGTTTTTCCGAAGGTGATAAAAGATCATCTATGAGAATACTTGTTCTTGTAAATAAGTAGTTAGCTCCCATTTCTCGATGTTATACAAAAATGTAAAATTATCATATTTATTTCTAATAAAAACCTTAAACTTGCAACTATTTTTTTGATTATTATTTTTTTAGGGTCATTTAGACTTTAATACATTTTAAATAAAAAAATAAACTGCCACATGTCATTTTAGAAAATAAAATAATTCTGAATGAATAAAAAAAATCCTAAAAATGTCTACAAAAACTAAACAAAGGAGAAAATGAATCAAAAATCAAAATTTCAAAATCAAAACCAAAACCAGAACTTAAAACGTAAATCACCCCCACCCCCTCCCCACCTTTGTCATCTCTCTCTCCACTACCAGCCACCACCATCCAAAACCCTCGCCACCAACTCCTCACCACCACCACTCAAGTCCATCACCAGCCAAATAAAAAATTGTAAATGAAATTCCTGTCTGTGCCCCTATGAAGCACGGACACTTCTCTGAAGGCCGCGTACGAGTGTCGGACACTCCAAGGACACGGACACGCAAGGGACACGGCTGGGACACGTGTCCGACACGCCACGTGGCGTGTCGGGCTTAAAAGGCATTTAAAAATAGTTGGACACGGCTGGGACACGTAAGGGACACGGCTGACAAAAATATATAATAACTTTAAAAAAAAGGGGCAGGAAACATATGTTTTTTTTCTCCTTTTTCTCACCTATTTATTCTTTTTTTTTAATCTCTTGTTCAATAAATTGCATTAGCCATATGCATTTTGATTGTTATTATTAGTATGGGATTTAGTATCATTGTGATGTTTAATGTGTAGAATGGATTTAATACTCTTAATGCTTATATGTTTAATGTTGTTCTTAGTATGAGATTAGTATTAATGTGATATTTTATATTTTTTATATATAAAAATAATTATAAAAAATATTTATTTAATACCGTGTCCCCGCCGTGTCGTGTCCTGATTTTTTTAGATTTTCCGTGTCGGCGTGTCCGTGTCGTGTCGGACACGACACGTGTGTCCGTGTCCGTGCTACATAGCTGTGCCCCCCCTCTCCCCCCCACCACCAGCCAAATCCGTCACAATCTCTAGCCAAATCATAAATGAAATCGAACAGAGCGTCATCCAGCCAAACACCACCCACTTAAAACCAACACCACATGTAACCATCAAAACCAACACCACCAGCACCACAATCATCTATCACAAAACCAAAAGCCCATAACCTTGAAGCCGCACCTCTTGGCCAAATCACCATCTCTAAACCCACGGTCTCGCAACCCGCCACCATCTCTGATCTGCTGAATTCGAAAACCGCATAAAATCACTGAACCCATCTCAAAAACCAATTCTAGGGAGAGAGAACCCAAATCGTTTCAGAGAGAGAATTCACATCAGTGACCAACTCGAATCAGTGAGAGAGAGAGAGAGAGCAGGGTAACTAATCTATGGCCGCCGGGCCACCTATTAGTGGTCAACGGCGGCGATTTGGATGGGAATCGGCGGTGGGACCAAACGGCTTCAACCTCCTCTAGTTCGACAAAGTGATTTTGTGGAGCGTTATTTGTAAGATAATTTTTGGATTTTTAATTGTTTTTAGTTTTTTAATTGACATGTGACTGTTAACTTTAACACCACATTGACGGAAAGTGGGCAAAGTTTAATTTTTAAATTAAAATGTATTAAAGTCTTTAATCGAAGATTAGTAATTTGTTAAAGTCTAAACGACCCTTTTTTTTCTCTCTTTGACAAATATGGTTGAAACTGTGCAATTGTCTCTGAAGAAAATCTAATTTCAATATCAGGAAGATTTAGTAGGTACAAAATTAGGATCCTTAGTCCTTCGAAGGCACAGATGCAAACTATCAACATTCATTTAAAACGTTTTTGTACCTTCAAAACATGTAAGGGGTGAGTAGATCACCGGTCGCCAATAAAGTCGTTACTAATTGTTCTAACCAAATTATGATACATCCACAAGCAATCATGCTATCATATATATAACTATCATTTGTAGTCATATTTAGAGTCATAAGTAAACCATCATGAATATTAATTCTTTATGAAACACCTCGCCACGCTAGCATACCACTACGCTACTCTAATGCTCAGTGATGCTATACAATGAATTCTCGTCAATTTGGAATTTTCTCCCACGTATTAAGACCTGTTGCTTATGGAATAAGGCGCTTACCTACCCACTAACCATTGCCACCCTTGTAGATCACTTTTCTAGGGACTGCTACCCACGGAATTTCACCTGCCCCTTACAAATTTAGGGGCTTAGCTATTCACGTATCTTTGTCATCCCACCTCTTGCAAATTTAGGGGTTTGCTTACCCATGGTCTATAGCACCCATCCATGTTCAAAAAGGCGAAAACGAATCGTAAAGCGTTTTCTTGTTAAAAAGCGAGGCGTAAGCCTCAAGGTGTTGAGGCGTAATCCTTTTGTGCATTTGATTTTTTGAATTATATATATATATAGATAGGATCAGGTCGTTGCGGACCAATTTTGAAAAAATAGTAAAAAAATATTTTGGGCTGATTTTAAACACGATATCTAAACATTCTACTGACACCCTGTAAAACAAATCAGCCCAAAATAAGTTTTTTTACTATTTAAAAAAAATCGGTCCATATTTGTCAGTTTTTAAGTTGCTTAAAAACTGACATATGTTTGACCGATTTTTTTAAAATAGTAAAAAAAATTATTTTGGGCTGAATTTTTTTGAGGGCAATGTTTAGATATATTGTAAAAAAAATCAGCCCCTAAATAATGTTTACTATTTTTTCAAAATTGGTCTGCAATTTAGGACCTCACCCTATATATATATATATAAACATGTGTGTAAATAAAATTTAGTAAATAACATCAACAGAATCAGCTTTTAAAAGTTGAAGGGGAAATTACATTAAAAACCTTGAACTATGTTGGGTTTATGGGCCACCCCCTCATTTAAAAAACCCAACATACTCCCCCCTAAACTTTATACTTTTAACAACTGATACGCTGTTAATAATTAACAGAAGATGTCACGTGAAACAAATTTTAAACTTAATGACAATAATACCACTCATATCCATTATTAGAAAGCCTAACTCAAATCTTTAACCACACCAAACAAATAACCAAACAACCCAACCCATTTTTTATTTCTCTTTCTTTCAGTAAACACAGTGCTCTCTCTCTCCCTCTCTCTAACGAATGTTCTTTATCATTTATTTGGCTTCATCACCGCCCCCAAACCACCATCACCATGACTTTCGAACCAAAACTGCCGCCAACTGCTACCATATGTTCCAATTCAGAAAATACAAGTTCAGAGAATCAAATCTTTCTCTGTGTAGAGGTTTGGACGTATATCTGATAATTTTGGGTTCATATGAGCGAACTTATTTTTATATATTTGGAACAATCTATTAGAAATATATCAATTTAACTCGATAGCTATAGGATATTGTGGTTTACTTAATCTTTGGATTACATAGTATTGGCAGAATCTCTCTCTCTCTCTCTCTCTCTCTCTCTCTCGGATGAAGGGTGGTGTGGTGGTTGGTTGTGGTTGATGAACTGGTGATGGTGGAAACAGTAATTAAGTGGTGAAGGAAGATGAGTGGTGTACTGTGGTTAGCAAAGACTGCTTGTGTTGGTGGAGAGCGTAGCCGTGGTTTTGAGTGCGTTGTGGTGGTGGACGAAATGGGGTTGTGAAGGCAGTTCTCATTTTTCACTTTTTTTTTTAAATAATTAAATTTGTTGGAAATCAAAGGGTATTTTAGTACTGTTTTTCACAGTTTTAACGGAATTGTATTAGCTGTGAAAAGTGTAAATAGGGGTCAGTTGTTGTTTTTTTTTAAATGAGGGTGGTGACCCGTAAACCCGACATAGTTCAATGGGGTTTACTGTAAATGCCATAAAAGTAGCAACATTCATAAGTTCTCACTTCACAATGCTAGAAAATTGAAGACTAACAGATCATTTCAAATACAATTGCAATTATTGCAAACAGTAACAACACAGTAGTTAACCAAATCCTTTGCATACCATAAACATTATGAATAAATAATGGAAGATTAATAGCCATTCATACATGAGGTTAATAGTTCAAGGGTTAAAGAAATATTGAAAGATGGAAGATTTAAAAGGAAGTAAGAGAGAGACTGACTGAACATCTAAAGAAATACAGATGGATGGATGGCTTCCAAAAAAAACGAAAGAAATTAATTGAATACCACAAACAGTTTGATTTGCTGACATTCAAGTACTGGGACTCTCTCTCTCTCTCTCTCTCTCTCTCTCACACACACACACACACACACAGGTTAGTCACCATTCTGAAAGTTTCTAGGGTTCTCGTTCACGATTGTGTGTTTTCTTTTGTTTATAACTTTCTTTTTTCTTCTTTTCATCGACAAAGGAATGGGGTTTTTGACTTACACGGTCCCCCCAAAAAAGCACAGAAAGCTTTTGAAAGGCGGAAAAAATGTTAAAGAAGCATTATAATTCTACGTTTGTTTTCTCCCGCTTAACTAAAAGAGCCCGAGGGCCTTTTTGGGTAAAAAGGTCTTGAGGTGCGTTCCATCGCTTTTATAAACACTGGAACCCATCCCTTGAGATGATAGAATTAATCTCCGCATTTACATTTTTTGGGGCTCCGAACCTACGAATTGACACCCATTTCCTACAGATTTTTTCCTTTTGAGGGATTTACTACCCATGGTTTATCCACCAACGCCTGTGGATTTAGGGGCATAAGTAAATAGCTAGCTATGGAGTCTTACCCACTACTTTTGGATTTAGCTGCTTTAGTTATATATTGATCATTACTGGGGCTGAAAAATTTGGAGCTATCAACTCCATATCAGATTTTGCGCTTAAGCAGCTATGGACTGATACCCACTGCTTTTGGATTTAGTGGCTTTACTATAAATTGATTGTTACCGTTGCCGACGAAGTTGTTATCAACTGATTTTGCCTTTTATGGAATGGCGTTTATATTGAAACAAGGAAAGTTATTTTTAATAACAATTTGTTCTCCAAACATACTAATTTGTCACTATCAATTTTATACAGTGGTCAGGCTACCATATGTAGATGCAACTTACATTTGTAATTTTAGTATCCTTTAATACATCATATAGACTGTGAGATGATTTCAATATATTAAAGCTTGCTATTTATGTTTAAAATAAATTAAACTAAACTGATTACCCTAAAGAAGCTGAAACGAATTATATGCAGTTTGCTAATAAATTTCGAGGCTCAAAATTATCATATGAAATTCTTTAGTGCTTAAACATATTAACTAAATTGATCGCGTAACGTCGCTACTAATGAAGTATAAGGGTATAATAGTTCATTGTGCTATAAATTGTGGTAAAATTCCGCCATCAACTTTCTACCTTTTAGGTGCTAATCTATATATTTAGTTATGATGTTTTGAATTTTCCTATTGTAAACGAGAACTTTTACACACACACACACATGGATACCATGATCTAGGTAAGGGAAAAAAACAAGAAACCACTCACTATTATATTCGCCTTGTATGTACTTCTATCCACAGATCTATCTATTACTCTCCTACATCAGCATACATGTACACCCAAATAATGTTCCAATCATTCTTTGATTACGAACCCCCATTATAGATCATAATACTAAGAACTACACCAAACAACCTCTATATACCAACCCACATCTTGGATCATTCTATTACCCAATACAACTGTATGCATCAGATAATAAATATGCAATAAATAATAACCCGTGGACTCATGTATAATCCAAACTCAGAGATCCACTCGGATATAGAGAGATCGACATGTATTAATCAATATCGATTGCTATATATTAATAATAGCATACTTTGGAGGAAACAGCAAAAAATTGCGGCTAGAGCAAAAGATTCACAATCCCTTACCTCGGTCGCAAGGTGACATCCGGAGATTTTCCTCTCTCTCTCTCTCTCTCACACACACACACACACACACACACACACACACACACATTTTCTTACGACGGCCATCTAGATTCCTCTCAATTATCTCACTACTTCTAACAGTTTCTATTTGTTAGACTACTCTCACACCTCTCTTCCAGCTATGTTCATTGACCATTCCACGGTTTGTTGACATCTATAAATACCCGGGTCAAGTGGAAGTGCATTTATATCAACGCAATGAGGAAGGTTCAAGATTGATCTCTCTCTACCCTTCCTATTTTCTAGAATAGTCTAGTTTTATGGTAGTTTCAGAATGATCTTTCTCGTACTTTTTAGAATAGTCTACTCCTAGTTTACAATCCGGTCATGGGATCTTAAATCCAGGGCTATAACTCATTTCATCAAATATTTAAGAAAATAGATGTACTTGGGGCTATATACATGATGTCCGAACTAATTTTCTTTTCTAGAATGAAGGGACATGATTAAGTATGGAATTATGTTTTACAAACCAAAGGGACATAGCCATCCATAGAATGAAAGTTATTGTGAACGGAGTTCTTTTTTTTTAGGGGGTTGGGGGTGGGAGGGGGTGATTTTTAAAAATAAAATAAAATGACTACTCCAATATTCAATCTGTATACATTAAAATCATTTTAAAATATTAAACAAATAACCATAAAAATGTAGTTTCAATAATGAACAAGTAAACTAGGATACAAACAGAAAATTAACAAATTGAAAAATTAGGGCTACGAGTTATGGCTTAACAACGAAATATGTAGGTCACAACCGAAAATTAGGGCTAGAAATTAAAGGTTCCCTTTAATTTATTAAAACTATGTGCTTAGCTAAAAATTTGCAAAAGTTCAAGGGGGTAGCCATTTCTCCGGTCTATTGTGGATCCTTAGTAGGCTCGTATAAATGCTACAAGTGTACTACACATACTCATGTGTGCACATATATAAGAGTATACATATGAACACTCAACTACCATCCCAAGATAAATATCACATCTTAGGATCTTACCTCGTCCCACTACACATCCCGACGTGCCCCATATAACAAAATCCCCCTCGCACTTCCATCGGTACGGTGTGAACACTCGATCAGCCTCTTGGCAATTATCCTCCCACCGCTCCATGGCCCCCCAAACCAATACAATCACAAGGCACAATAGGTTACTCCCCTCACCATCCTACCACAATGGCTTAACAATCCATAACAAAACGGCGTAAAAGTCCAACGGGTCCATGGCATGGCTCACGAGATAAGAGAAGGAAATAGCACAAAAGGACACCCCATTCAACGGGTGGTATGGTAAAAGGATACCTTAGCATCCTCCAACATCAACAATAATATCATTCTCGTAATATAACATCTTTATCATGATATTGACAAATTCGGTATTATTATTCCCCTAATTCTACGCCAACATATGCGTAATATCATCTAATTACGATTTTTCCATCTACTCGGTATGAAAACGATATTACATTATCATGTGTGCAACAAGAATGATATATACAAGTATGACATATAAGATGCAACACATAGCATGAAATATATGTATACAAACAAGAATGAACACATGTAGCACACACTATAACTACAGGAGAACGATACCTATCTCAAACGAATAAAATCCACGAAAATATAAATCTGAAATTCTGCAGTGATTCGCCTTCGAAATCTGATCTTGGATCCGTGTTCTTTTCGAAAAACTGAGGAACTTTTATTTTTGGGTCATCTTAAAAGGTCCTCTAATTAGGGCTAAGGATGAGAACTAATGGTGCTTAGGGTTTGGAACAAGGGTACTGTATTGTTTGGTTTTGACAATGTGCATACGTATGGAAAAATAAGGCTTCAGAGTCTTCATTAAAAAGGAAAACAAACCGCCTCAACCCACGCCCAAACAGTTGACCCAACCCTCCATAGCGGTGCTGGGCCGCTATAGTGGTGGGCCATGCCGCTATAGCGCCTTCAAGCCGCAGTCCATCTCTCTCCCTATGTCAAATTCCTTTCTGTTTACGATTCCAACTCATTCCAACTCAGGTACAACTCCTCACAGCTTGCTTCCAAGATAAACAGAAGACCGAAATACTATTGACCTTCAAACTTAATTAAAAAATATAATAAATCCAAATAAATTTCAGAAAATTCAGGATAAATTCTTATAAATGGGTACCGAAAATACGGGGTATTACAGAATTGAATTGTTATCTGCTAGGATTGGTGATGCTATGAAATGGTATCGAGCGATTTCATTAAAATCGCTGATGCCTAAGTTAATTCTGTCGGCAGAGCTTCTATTTGCGTAGGTATAGTACATAAAACCATCTGTTGAATAATTATTATTCTATTTTATTTCTATTGATTGTGTAAATTTAGAAGAAAAATGATTTTGGTAATGAATAGAATATTTAGGCCTCATCTATTGTGGTTTGAAACTTCGAAATGAAAGAAAGGAATTTTTTAGATTGAATATGTGGAGATTTCATTGTGCTTTCTTTTTATTTAAAAAGCAGTGGAAAAGAAGCGAAAGGCAGTTTCATGAGATTTACAAAATTTATTGGTTTTTGATTGTGTTTGAAATGCCTGTTTCTGAAGAATATGACATCCAACACGGGCAGTATATCAGAATGAATTAAATTGCTGGAAATGATGCAGAGGATACATCCTTGGGGAAAAGAGACTTTTTTAATGTCTGTTAAATTATCGAATCCTTTACGGAGAGTGTTATGTTAATTTGTCGAATCCTTTTTAACGTCTCTCTTTAGTTTATTTATTTTGGGGTTTGCATTTTGCTTATTTTGTATTGTTGAAGCCTTGTTCTTATTTTTCCTTTGCTGCTTTCTCTTCTTCCAGTGCTCAAAGGACGGGACAGGTGTGCTGATGGAGGATGGTGGGTAAGCCAGCAAGTAGATGTATTTATAGTCTCCGACCCCCACCTCTGTTGTTGGTAAAAAAAAGGGTTTGCAAGGGAACACCTGGGTGTAACTTAGGATCTTTTTTCTTCTTCTTGGTGGATGCATTTCCTCTGTAGATACTTGACCAAAGGGAAGCATGCGCTCTGCCTTGCCAAGAGGTGTTGGTGCCCATACTGGTTCAGTGCATCAGTTATGTATATCAGGACACATCCAAACCCCCTTTTGGCCAATCCTTCTGGCAAATAGAGTTTGGACTTGCTAACTGTTTCCGGCTGAAACCTATCTTATATCTGCATTTCTGTTAATTTATCCTCCTCCCCCCACCCCTCTTCTCTCCTTTTCTCCTTTCCCCCTTTTCTCTCTTTTCACTGTTAAATATATATAAGCAGGAATTTTGGTACCTAACTTTGTCTTTGTATGGCTGTTGTACTTAGTATTCTCATTTTCCTAACAATAAAAATGTTTTGGTTTCCAGCCAATTAGTATGTAAACTAGGAAATCTCTTAGGGAGGAAGCATAATGCCTATTTGCCATTTCATGTGGATAAGTCTGTTCCAACGGAGCATGCACAATGCCTAAGGTCATTTTGAGAGGCATATTGGGAGGTAAAATGTGGCCTGAATTGTTCTGTTTCACCCAGGCTATGGTGGGAACCCGATGTCTGCCCAAGGTTTGTACCTGTGGCAATTAAGTTCCCTTAAACATGTGCTTGCTGGACTTGAAGCTTTTTTCTCTTTTGTTAGGACATCCACAATGGTGGTGCAAAATGCTGAGGAAATAGGTAACTTTGCGTTAGGAAAGATAAACATTAACATTTATGGTCAACTGTTGATCGTATAAACTTTTATCAACTGTTGATCATATGAACTTACTTTGAGTTCCTACGATTAATTGTAAATTGTAATTGTATGAACCTAATTTGTATTGAATACGTAAAACTCGTATTTGTTGGATTGTTTTTCATCACACAAATAAGTAGTAATTGTACGACGTGAAAAGAAGATTTTGATTTCCACCACTGTGGAGTTTGTATTGTACAGAAGGTAAACAATGGCTTTGGATTTATATGTTTACCTTTAATGAGCATCCACCGTTGTGAATGCTCTTAAAAGGAATGTTTGCCCAATTTGGTTAGGTTAATTTGCTGTGAAGAGTATAATTTTTTTCAATTTTTTTAGTTCACGCTCAAAATGTCTCTTTTCCTGTGGATATATTCAAATACCACGGTGTGCATTTATCGAAAAACAGAACCTAAGCCTCAATTTCTTCCTTGATTAATTGCTTTGTGCAGTCATCTTACTCGAAGATATGTCAAGTCAATGTAACCGACTCTAACTGCCCTTATCAATTTCTATTTGATCATCATATGCATTTATATGAATTGATTATCCTTCTAAATATCATTTTTTCATGATCATGGAATTGAAAATTATTCAGTATCCGAATGCATTTGATATTCTCATCGTAACTAGGAATAATAAATATTTTGTTGTCCATTCACCAATTTTCAAGCGCATCGGGATGCCTTGTCGAATATGATTTGGCGTGGAAGAGACAACGTTCATCAATATCATTGAACTTGTTATATACATAAAAGATTACCGTGATGCCTTAAAGTGAACGTCATATTTTGTGGAGTAGATCCAACTATTGACATATTAGGTTTGGTTATAGTCCCATTTGGGATAATTTTTGTGTCAAATCCCAAACTATTCTTTTATTGGTTGTTGGTCCTATATGAAACAGGTAAAACAATCGTGGGACATCTCTCAATATAACCCATAATAGAGAATGCAAATTCCACGAAATCTCACAACCACGTTCATAGATTTGTTTCCACTGGTTATAGGATTGAAGGCAAATAAAATAGAAGGCAGGACCGGCCTAGTGCAAACATCACGAATGTGATTTTACTCTAGATATTCAATATTCATGTCCTCTAACACACAACTGTATATTTGAATACAACAGTATGAGGATTTTGCGATAATGTACTTTGCATGAAACATTAGTCTATAAAATAAAGTAGTGAAAATCTTGCGATAATAATCATACCATTTTGATCTCATATCCCTACAACGTTCCATTAAATTAAATAATAATACCCAAAATATAACATTAGAAAACATGAAATAATAATTAATATTTGGGGGGAGGGGGGTGATTAGCTCTAAAACTTTTTTCATGAAAAATTATATTTTAAACTCATTTGTTTTTACTTTTGTAGTGCATGGTATCAAATTGTAATCTATGAGAATAGTCTTAATTGTTCAATCTTTTCCCTATTTTACACACCCCTTAAAGAATTAGATTCTATAGAAAATGAAAGAGTAAGAGGAAATCTCACTCAATTTCTTTGGTCATTTTTGACTTCTCATAAAAAGGAAAATGCATACAATCCTTTTCTAATTTCGTACTTAAACACTCTCTTACAAAAAGATTTTGAAAGGGTAACTTTATTTAAACTCACATAAATTTTCTAACCACCCCACCTCACTATTATTAAACCCCTCACATTTGGTTGACTTCCTATTTTTCCACCCTAACTCCATGAGATGATTTAAAAGAAGGGTGTTTCTAAGGGCACTACACATTTTGCTTCAAATACCACAAGTTAAAAAAAAAGATTTTTTGCTAAGGGCCACCACCCCATATTAATATCTTTTTATCCAACTAAACCACAAAATGTCACTACACTCCAAACTCTTCCTTTCTCTCTCTATCCACTACACTCTAAACTCTCCATTTCTCATCTTCACTTCACCAAACAAATTTGTCTTCATTAATCCAACCAAGCATCTTCAACGACATTATTATTAAAGTGTTGTTCCATTGGTCCCAACACCCATTATTAAAGTTTTGTCCCCCACCAACCATCTACAACAACATTATTGAATATTTAGGGTTTGTTCTTTAAATATTAAAATACAATGAATATTCTACCATTAGACAGTGACAATGTAACAACCCGCCTAATTAAATATCGGGTGATCAATCCATTATTTAATTAAATCAGAATATCCAGTTGGTTCATTCTCAGCTTCACTGTCGAAAATAATTTCTTTATTAATCATCTACTAGTTAATTAAGATAAGTGTCAAAATCTTTTTTTCATTTTTAATTTAATTAAAACCATTCCACGACACGAAATAATAATATGCAACAACACATCACAACTGAATTGACTATAACAAGAATAAATGGACATCCATGCTGCTAGATACCTAATGTACAAGATATAGTAGAGAAGAGAATATGCAAGAAAGCGAGTCAAAGCCCGATTGTAAAAGATTTTAAAAATAGCAAGTGCTTAACAATTACAAGTAAGCATTTATTATGTGCATGTTAGTTTCTCGGGCTCTCTCTTGAGAATACTCACCTCTCATCTAGAGTGCACACCTATCGTATCTTATTATCTTCCTGTTAAGGTTGCCTCATAACAAGCCTTAATATCACTACGATTCTAACCCATATCATATTCCCGTATTTCCCATATAATACGTATATTAATTATTCATATTCATTTCTCTTTAATATGAAATAGTCTTGTCACAACCTTAGAATTAAGTGTTCACTTACTTCATTCAATTCTGATTTTATTATTTAATTATATCTACAACATTACACAGTAGATTAAATCACAGTTTATATTTTTAATCTACAAATTCACACAGAAGATTACATCTCTATATCTACAATGTCACACAGTAGATTACATCACAGTTTATATATATAATATCACACTAATTATATATATACTAATAAGGCACCTCTCCAGTCACAGCTGCGGTGCATGCATACTCTGCTATCATGTCCTGATACATAATGTCACCGTATAGAGGACTATTGATTCGGTGTTTCTCACGAATCATATCATAATACAAATATATTGGAGGCGAGCATACTCCCCAGCCAAATGGGTCACGCATATACCTACGCTCCCATTCAACCGTCGAAACTATCATATACACCGATAGCACGTATCTAAGGTCCTATGCTCAGGGTACGAATCTAAAATCCTCCCAAATGGGCGCACAGGATAAGACCGTCCACAACGCGAAACCTCCACCCCGATAACAAGCAGCGTAGGTATGTCACACATACAAATAATAATATAGGTATTCATCACATCTATATAAATATAATATCCATAAGGCATTCACACAACTATATGATAATTCTCATACATAGTATTTTTATCTATCAAATCCTACGTATTAAATATTATGACTTTACTTTTTAATTTTATATTCCCGAGCCTCACTCATTACTCGAAGATTAAATAAGTATTCCTCAACCTTGTTTAGTAGGTAAGTGTCTACACCCTACTTGTCCTTGTCATCACAACTTCCCAAATTCTATGAATTAAACTCATCTTTAATTAGGTTTAATTCTCGATAACCCTTAATTCATTCTTAACCCTTCATTCTATCTCTCAGGGTTAATCCCACCTATTCTTAAGGTTATACCGGTAATTAATAACTCTCTTACTACTGGTCCCAACCTTAAATTATCATTTATTCAATTTAAATCCAAGTAACGCAAGTCTCAATAATAACTCGTTTAATTAACACTCGTTAAACCCCCCTCATTCAAAAATCCCCAAATTAATATTTTTCAGGGCTTTTCTATGGCTTACTGCCCTTCCCTAAGTCCCATTATGTTCGAATAATAATCATAAAATATTCCTAAAAGTTTTGGGATTAAATCAAGAATTAAAAAGAAACAGCTTCATCTTTTCTGGGGAGGTCGATCGATAGATCACCCAGATATCAGTCTAGATTTTGCAATCTTTATTCTAGGAGTTTCACATCTTTTCATCAATCTAACCTCTGTTTTGGTGTCCAAAACTTCTTATAATCCATACCACATGATGTAGCCACATATGTAAATGATTAGTACTGATCTAAACAACCTAAAATCATTAAGAAGGTTGGATTTAAGACATACTATTTCCAGAAAAACTCATTTTTATATTTATCCATGAACATTATACAAACTCCAATTTTTCTTCACTAAATGATTCCCAATTTAATCTCATGATATTTAGATCATACACCATTATATATGGATAAGTTATAACTTAACCAAAATCATTTAAACATCATTAACATGAATCAATTTACTCAAATTCCATTTTATTCTCAAGAACTCTAATTTTGACTACATCATCAATAAGAGTGTAAATCCCAGATTTCTTCACAAGATAATATAAAATTCATGGAGTTTTTCTATAATAAAAAAAAATCACTTCTAGATAATATCCATTTTAAAGATCCATTTAAAATTATCACAAATTTATCTTTGTTCATGCAACTTTTTAGAATTTTCCTAACTATCATAACATGGACAATATAAAAGCTAAGATTGCAATAATTAATCACTTGCCTTTAGATTGTAGGTCTGATCCGTTGGGAATGATACTCTAATAGCGATCCTCTCTTTTTCCAGCCAACTTTCCACAGTGGTGGTGGTGGCTCTTGGTGGTGCAAGGTGGTTGTCCTTTGGTTTCCTAAAAAAGTCTCTTCTTCTCCCATGGAAAGTCTCTCAATCTCCCCTAAACCTTTTTCTCTTATTTTTGGTGAATGAACCTAAGCTCTCTAATCCCTTTACTTATAAAATAAACTCAGATTTCCGTAGTCATTATTCACCTCCCTTGTAAAATGACCGAAATACCCCTCCGAGGTGTCCTTTCGATTCCAAAGTGCCCCGATACCCAAATCAAACACCCAAGTAGATTTTTTCGACTATTTGAACACTTCCGGACACTTTGGCGCAATCAAAACGACCATTCGGGTAACATAATAATTCAATTTTATTTCATTAAATTATAATCCCGACACGACTCGAATGCGCATCCCGACTGAATTACCATAATTGTCGTGCACATACTTCGTAACAATTATATAAGGACATAATCAATTGTAAAGTCATATTCATATATATTACTTTAATAACTAAGTAATATTCGACATAAATCACATATTACTTTATTCTCGAGTAATATTTAAATTCGGATTAATTTATAATTATAACACAATTAATTCAAATTAATCCCATTTTAAAAGTCATTAAAAATACGGGGTATTACATACTTCCCCCCTTACAACAGAATTTCGTCCCGAAATTCGGAAAATAAAAGTATAGCAGGCAAGAACAATTCTGGATAAGTATTGCGCATCACATGCTTACGCTCTCAAGTAGGCTACTCTGTATCGCCCATACAGTACGCTATCGAAAACCCCCAATAATGAGCACCTCACTTATGATCATTTTAACCCCCGGTTACCCTATCACGTAGGTTCTTGTCCAAGCCTTACAATTTAAGTTTCACTACTTATACTGTATTACTTTATTCTAGATATTCACTATCTAACCTTCTACTATATGCACTTAAATAGATTAACTGTTATTTAGATAAATACCATCTCGTCTTGCGATTATCATACACAAGTAGGTTAATTATGCAGTATATATTTTACACACAATATATACTATAAGTTTCAAATCATCTTTACTATTCGCAATAGTTCCTGGTTCCTCACTTTTATCCCACAAGTAGGAGAAACAATAAGACTTACCGTACCATACTTCAACTGACACCATGCCCAACAATAAACTTATAAGAGTTATAGTACACCAACTTCACTAGTGGAACGTACGTCTCTCGTCCTCCTTTAAGATTCAAGGGTATAAACATAATATATCTTCCAACATCAGATTTGTCCGCTTAGTCTGCCCATTATTCTACGGATGATAGATCATACCCAATCACTACTCGGTACCCATGCCTCGTTAAAGTTCTTCCAAAATCAGGAGATAAAATCTCGTCCTAATTGGACACAATATTAAACGGTACCCTATGTAACCTCACTATCTTGGTTATATTAAGATCAAAGCATATTATCTCTTAGTATGATCAATCCTTACTGGCATATTGTTATCTACTTCAGTCAACTGATCCACTATCAACCATATAGAATTGTAACCATCTTCTCAATAAAATCCTTACGAATATTCTCCCAATACTACTTAGAAATCCCTAATGGTTGGAGAAACCTCTGCTGGTTTCGAATGGTCCACCCTAATTCCAATAGACAGGTGGCCCACTACAAGAAGAATCTAGCCAATCATCTCTTCATTTAAATCCTATTACCATGGTCATTTATAGCCTGATACATTTGTTATATTACCAACTATATCTCTAATCGTAAAAAATGACCGGGCATTCAAGTCCCGATATCTAAACCTCTATATTTATTTTCTTTATCCCATATCTCCAAAATGGGGAACATTATCAGATTCAATTACTTAGGGCACCCATACACCCTATATTTCTCGCATTGTTGCACAAATATCATATACTCTTCTTAAATCAATTTTCGCTCACTTGGCATACTGATATGGTAGGGGTGCACTCAATCACCCCACTAGTCATAACTTAATCACTCTATCACTGACATCATTGTTTTACTCATAATGTAACTAGGACTAGGCGACTCTTAAGTCATAATAGAATTATCAACTCTAAATTTATGTTTGTATATTTAAAATGACTAAGGTACGAACTTATGTACTATTGACCAAACTTCTCTCCCACTCCCGACATTCGCTAGTTTCATGCGTGGGATGTCTCGCAAAGAGAAATCCAAACAAGGAACCCCCCCGATACACTACTACTTAACATAGTCGGTTGTCGAGATTCGTAATGGCCCTCAGTCCATAATTTGTACCTTCCCATAATTTCTGTATGTTGACATAGAAGTCTACTAGTCCATGCTTATATAACCCTAAAAATAACATAAACCATGATGCTCTCACTATCCCAAATTCTCGGCGCTATATGTAATGAGTTATTTCTTGCCGTTCGACAAAAACATAATATATATGCCTAGTCACATCAGTAAAGTAAATTTCTACGCACACATATAACTAGACAACATTTTCACTAAGGTCTATGATATCATGAAATATAGGCCCAACCCATTCTCAGTTGGTGCCGCACAAAAATAATTTTACTCTCCCCGATGTATCCAACATGATAATCTTTTCACTCAATCTACTATCGTTTAAATATTTGGTAATTTATCACTACATATTACTATAATGAGTTCTATTATGCTAACTCAAAGCAATAGAAAATTATAATAACAAAATATACTCTTAGGACCCACTAGGTTCGCTCACGGGCGACACAAAAAAGTCCTGCTATTGATGAGAAATACTTTTGTAACCAGATTGTTAAAATTATCGTTCCCACTAACTTCGACTCGCACGCGAATTTAGGGTTTTCAATTTTTTTATATGTCTGTTGTGATACACCATGTCACTAGAATTAATCCTATATTCACAAGGATGAAATAAAACTTCAGCAGTCTCTCCTGATCACGTAGGGTCCTTACATGCACTTCTCACGGTGAAAACAATCCACGATCCCTTGCACCCGTTAGACATCTAGGATTTCATCCTATAGTTGTACCCACCTGTTGTGGACAAATTATTCACTCATGTGGTTACACACCCATTATTGAAATGATGGCCCAGTATATCTATGCCTCGATTATGGTCTTATCGACCTCCCTTTTTTTTGGACCCCGCTGACCTTGAAATACGACATGCTACAATTACCGAGGACTCCACTGGTCCTATTTAAACCTACCACTCTTGGGTCGTAAATTTCCTGGGCCTAATTCTCTTGACCCAATTACTCCCCTAGAAGTCTCACTCCTCAAATTATTATTCCTAATTGGTATGGTTTACTATTCCCAAAATTTATCGATCTCACTACTTAATATGGACGCATTTAACACTTAGTAGTCTCTCTCTCTACACATAGGATAATTTCCCTTACTATTTCCTCATTAATGAACATTTGAACGTCCTTCTCTTGGACCTATCAATCTTAACTCCATGTTGCTATTCCCATTATTCATTTGGCTCTACGGGTCCTATGGGATACATTGTCGACTACACTAGTCTTGGCTGATTTCATTGCCACTAAGTAGGGGTTTAATCACGTCACTTTAAATGGGTTCCTTACTGGGTACACCTTTCGGTGATGTTTCATTAAGAATATTGAATTCAATCTTGCCCTTCGACTAGGTTTCTTAACCCTTCTAACTCCCCTTCATTTGGAAGCATCATCAAATTTCTTGGTGACGTTAATCCTAGTCTTCTTCATCAGATTTCCACTCACACTAGAGTATTTCACTCACGAGCCCTTTCACACAATGAACTCTATTTATCTTCTATGTACCCTATTATTCCTAGGGTAAGGAGTTCGTTAAACAAGTTACTTCTCTCTTTCTTGCCCATAAGAGATAAGTTTCAAAATTCCATTCATATCCTGATTAAAACATCAAATGAACGATTTCAATATCGAACCATACCTAAAAATCTTATTCCAACTTCACACATGTTCTTTATATGTGATGTCTAACTCTCATCACTTAAGTTTGTTATTTTTAAATTTTTTTTTACTAGAAATCTTTCAAATCCCGGGTGTTACTACCCTTCACAATTGTCTTATAATTTCTTTCTTCACAAGAGCCCTTTTGACTCCCTCACCTTTCACACACAGTGCTGGGTAAATACGAACGACACAACCATCATCTATGATGGTGCTTGGGAAAATATAGCTCCCAAGCGGCTTCCTTAATGTTTTTATCCCAAACAACAATTATGATGGTTTCTATCTCCAACACCATTTTCCAAAATACTCTATATCTTTGGCTGAGTCCTCCTCGTGCTGTCCTTCTAACGGCTCTTGCTAGTCGTCCCAATGTGTTTGGCACACTATTCTTAACCGACCTCATATAAGCATTACATCTCACATACTTTATGGCAGGAGAACGTAAGTCGAAATACGCAGAAGAATTCAACATCCTAATAATAGGGCTCTATATCAAAGAATGCTATGCTGAAATGTAGTAAGCCGCACAGATCCTAAAGACACTAGAACCTGATGCTCTGATACCACTTGTAAAAATCCGCCTAATTAAATATCAGGTGATTGTGACACCCCGACTTATTAAATACCGGCTAGCTACTCCTTTATTAAATTAATACAAAATGCCAAGTTGGCTCAGTTCATAGCATCACTGTCGAAAAACGTTTTAACAATTACTAGCCACCTAATATTTAAAAAGTGAGTTGTCAATTTTAATTAAATCCGATTAACATGCAATAATTAAATTATGAAATGCTAACATAACCACCACAACATAATGACAATGGAATAACCATAAAATAGTAATGAGTCTGGAGGGATACTCCTCACAACAATCCAATTACAGGAATAAACAAATACTAAGTCTGCATCACTAAATTAATTACAACCCAAAATCTGATACAACTGGATAAATAAAGTGTCTAAAAGAAATGTGGCGACATGCCCAACGGATGAGAAAAATCTGATAACATAGAGTCAAGATCAAAAGTCGAGGCGTCTACTGTCAAGGTCCTGTAACTTCCACAGCAGCTACAGTACGTCACCTGAATGGAACTCCTATGCTTGGTGTCCTTGTGGCTGGGCACCTAAAAGGTTTTTACAAGAAAATATATTTGGAAGCAAACGGGTCAGAGCCCGAGTGTGAAAATAGTTTAAAATATAGCAAGTGTTTTAACGACATTAAACAATGAATGCAAAATACATGTTAGGACGTGCTCGCACATGAAATACTCACCTCTCGACTATTTGTGCACTCCTAACGTATCCGTAACCAAATCTAGTTATTCTACTATCAAACTAGTCTGCTACGATATTTGGTATTTACTAAACTAATCATGGTTTAATTCCCGACGCCTTTATATAAACTGCGAATTCTACTTTCATTTAATTCTCGGAATTAATCATAACAATTTCTAACTGTTTTCCCATTTTTAATTCTACAGGATGTAACATTAATTCACACTTGCACTTATATAGACAGTTTGCATCAATATTTCATTGCATCAATCTTCTCAGAATTATACAATACTGGCACCCCTAAACTAAGATGCGGTGCGCACATACTCTGCTATCCAATCCCGGTACATCACGTACATAAGGATCACGTGTTCCGAATCTCTCAGGAACTGTTTTGACAAGTAACAAACACACATAGTGGAGGCGAACATAGTTCACATCACATGGGTCACGCACATACCTACGCTCCCATGATCAGTAGACTTATTAACTTCTCAATAAGTCCTTCTCTGACCTATGTCCTCGAGGTACCAATCTAAATCCCCCCCGTAGGCACACAAAGATTAGATGGTCCTGAATCGAACGCCGACCTCCTGTGATAGCAAGCATGGTAGGTATGTTATACACAGATAACCATATATACTAAGCATTTACACTTCTTAGATATTTCAGTATATTAATAGAGGTATACTTCTCGTTCTTATCCCATCATTTACTGTTATACGTTTATAAGTTCCCGTTTTAAATGCATTAGAGTTGTCAGCTCTTCTCACGTCGTAATTAGGTACTCGTTTCCAAATCCATAATTGTCATCCGGTCTATTATAAGATTCTAGGTTCTACTCCTCAACGTACCCCAAATCCTCACAATTATACCCACTAGTAAATAAGGGAAGGTTAATTCTTCGTGACTTAAGTCTACAGAACATTTGAAATAAAATCAGGCCTAAAAGGCCATTCTGTCAACTCGTTAGAAGTCTCGTTCGAACGAGATCGTTCGAATGAGTGTTGTCCGAACGAAAGGCTTCGAACGAACTACCAACTCGTTAGAAGGGATACTGTCATCTCGTTAGAAACTCATTCGTGCGAGGTTGTTCGAACAACCTGGGCAGGTCTTCTAACGAGATGGCAGAACACGTTCAGAAATCTGCAAAATCCGATTTTCTTCCTTTTTCTCCTTTCTAAATCCATCCTATGATCATCCAAACTAAGTTTTAATGTGTTTAAGCTACACTAAGTCCTCCTAGGTCACTCTTTAACATACATATGGGGTCAATACCTCCTAGATCAACATGTAATCATCATAATTCCCAAATCTTGTCCCAAACCCTATAAACATGAACACATAATTTAATGTCCACAACAATTTCTTATAAATCCATTTTTAAAATCATCAGTAGATATATTTTGGATATGAAATTCGTCCATAACTTTTCTAAATGCAATTCTCATATAAGATTACAACTTCTATCTCAAATTTCATGGGTTTTCATCAAACTTTCAATATAAGACATATATTCCATTCTAAGCACGGAGGAAACATTCACTTGAATTCATGTAATTAAACCACTTGCCTTAGATGTTCTGATTTGATGTTGAAGGATGAAGGTTGATTTTCCTCTTTCTCTCTAGAGATTTTTTTTCTCTTAAGGATGGTGATGGTGGCTAGGGTTTCTTTTGGAACCTCTTAGGACTCTCCCTTTAACTCCCGTAGCCCACTACTTGATAAATGCTAAATAATGGACTTAGTGGGTTCATTACTAATATAAAATTAACCTCTAAAATTCGTGGGTTTTAATTCCCATATTTTTAAAATTACCAAACTACCCTTTTGGGTTGCCGGTATGGCCTAAGAATGCCCCGGGACCCAAACTAAACCCCCGGCTAGTGTTTTCTGACTATTTCGACCCTTCCAGACACGTTGGCACACTCAAAATGACCATTCGGTTGATAAAAATATAATTCACTTTTTAATTCAAATAATTTCATTCCTGACGCGACTGACACGCGCGTCCCAACTAAATTTCCAAATTGTCTTATTTCTGCCTCGCGATAATTTTAATATTTTCAATACTCATGAAATTTTCAATTTTAACATCAAAATCAAATACCAACTCACATCTCGCTAGTATTTATACCCGGATTAATCTTCAATTATTCTCATTTAATTCAATTAATCCCTTAAGTAAAATCAATAAAATTACGGGGTATTACATACTTCCCCCCTAATAACAGGATTTCGTTCCGAAGTTCGAAACTAAAGAATACCTGGTAAAAATAGCTCCGGATAACGCTCGCGCATCTCATCCTCGCGCTCCCATGTGTACTCCTCAGCATTATGATGCCGCCACTCAACACGTACTAACGGTACTATCTTCGACCTCAGTTTCTGCTCGCTTCGATCCAAAATCACAATCGGCCCCTCCTCGTAGGAACTATCGGGCTGAAGATCGATGTCCTCGAAAGCAATGTGAGTATGGGCAAAATCATCCTTAAGATATTTCCTTAGCGAGGAAATATGGAACACATCATGAATCCTATGCAAGTGCTCCGGTAACCCAAGTCGGTATGTGACTGGCCCAATCCTCTCGATGATAGGAAATGTCCCCACGTATCTTGGTTCCAGTTTCCCCTTCTTCCCAAAACACATGATCCCCTTCATCGGAGATACTCTGAGTAACACCTAGTCCCCCACCTTGAATTCTATGAAGAACCTCTTGGCATCAGCATAGCTCTTCTGCCGGTCCTGAGCTACCCGAATACGGCTCCGTATCATCTCTATCCTTGTCAAAGTGTCCTGAATCACTTCCGGCCCTATTATCCCTCACCTCTAACCAACATGCTGGGGAACGACAAGGTCTACCATACAACGCCTCAAATGGAGACATGCTAATGGTGAATTGATAGGAGTTATTATAAGCAAACTCCACCAGTGGCAGGTATTGCTCCCAACCACCTCCAAAATCTAAGATGCACATACGCAACATGTCTTCCAACATCTGATTTTTCCGCTCTATTTGCCATCAGTCTGTGGGTGATATGCCGTACTCAGCCATAACTCTGTACTCATGGCCTCCTGGAAACTCTCCCAAAATCATGAAATAAATATCTTGTCTCGGCCATACACGATATTTAGAGGCACCCCGTGAAGTCTCACTATCTCTGCAATGAAAATCTGGGAATACTGTCCCGTAGTGTAATCTTTCCTTACGGGTAGAAAATGAACAACTCTGGTCAACCTATCCACAACCACCCATATGGAGTAGTGACCTTTTTGTGACGTAGGTAATCCCGTGATAAAGTCCATGAATATGATCTCCCATATCCACGTCGGAACCTCTAATGGCTGTAGAAGTCCTGTCGATTTCTGATGGTCCACCTTTACTAGCTGACAAGTGGCACATTTAGAAACGAACACGACGATATCTCTCTTCATCCCGCTCCACCAGTACTATCGTCTCATGTCTTGCTACATCTTATACCCACCAGGGTGTAACACGAATCGTGAGCCATGCGACTCTTCCATTACCTCGTGTCGCAGGTCTTCCCCTTCCGGAACGACCAGTCTCCCATTGAAGCGTAATCCCCCATCTGAACTAACGGTGTAGGACTCGGCTCCTTCTACTAGTAATCGAACTATCTGCTCCTGACAGAACGAGTCATTTGCCTGGGCCTTTATCACTCTCGTAACAATCTGCGGTGTAACAGTCATCACAGACATGAACGATCTGGCCATTGCATCCTGGTGTCCCAACTCCTTCCACTTTGCTTTCCACACCTCGACCACCTCATCTACTGGCCTATGGCTCAACGCGTCTGCAACCACGTTAGTCTTCCCTGGGTGATACTGGATATCGAACTGATAATCCTTAACAAATTCAAGCCACCGACGTTGACGCATATTCAGTTCCTTCTGCGTGAAGAGGTATTGTAGAGACTTGTGGTCTGTGAACAATCGAAATTTATCCCCCAGGAGATAGTGTCTCCAAATCCAAAGAGCGAATACGACTGCCGCTAACTCCAAGTCGTGGGTGGGGTAGTTCCTCTCATAAGGCTTAAGCTTACGGGGAGCATAAGCTATGGCCTGACTCTCCTGTTGCAACACACCTCCAAGTCCTTACAAGGACGCATCGGTGTAAACTAAATACTCAACTCCCGGTCTGGGCAATGTTAACACGGGCGCTAAGGTCAACTTGTCCTTAAACTCATCAAATGCCAACTGACAGGCATCGCTCCAGATGAATGGCACACCTTTGCGAGTCAGATGTATCAAAGGACCCGCTATCTTTGAGAAACCCCAAATAAACCTCCTGTAGTATCCTGCTAGGCCCAAGAAACTACGGATCTCAGTCGGTGTCGTGGGCTATCCCCACTCCCTCACCGCGGATACCTTCCCCAGATTAACAGATATCCCCAGGTCTGAAATGATATGCCCCAAAAATTGAACCTCCTTAAGCCAAAATCCACATTTCTCATACTTTGCATAAAGCTCGTTCTGACGTAGCGTTTGTAAAACCTGCCTCAAATGCTCGGCGTGCTCCTCTTCTGTCTGGGAGTAAACCAGGATGTCATCAATAAAGATGATGATGAACTGGTCTAGGAACTCTCTGAACACCCTATTCATTAAGTTCATAAACACGGCTGGAGCGTTGGTCAAGCCAAAAGGCATAACCCGAAATTCGTAGGAACCATACCTCGTCAAGAAAGCAGTCTTTGAGACGTCCTGTTCCCTGATACGCAACTGATGGTATTTCAATCGCAAATCAATCTTTGAGAAAAAGCAAGCTCCTCTCAACTGGTCAAATAAGTCATCGATTCGGGGCAACGAATACTTATTCTGTATCGTGACTTTATTCAACTTCCGGTAATCTACACACAACCTCAATGATCTATCCCTCTTCTTTACGAACAACACAGGGTTACCCCACGGCGAAGTACTCCTTCGGATGAACCCCTAACCCAACAACTGCTCTATCTGATCCCTTAGCTCTCTCATTTCTGCTAGAGCCATACGGTAAGGTACGCGGGCATTGGACCGAGTTCCCGGCGTCAAATCAATAACAAAATCTATCTCTCTACTAGGAGGTAATCCAGGTATATCCTGGAATACATCAGCGAACTCTCTAACGACTGGAATCGAATCAAGTGGTATCACCACTTCCTTAGACGTCTCCTCCTCTATATAGTACAAATGAGTGGACGATCCTCCCTCAGGGCGAGGCATCGACACTAAAAACATCTCCTGCCCGGGAATGGCAAATATAATACTCCTACTGAAACAATCAATCATGGCCCGGTACGCAACTAACCAATCCATATTAACAATCGCATCATACTATGTCATCTTTAATACTAGCATATCAGCGGCTAAAGTAAGTCTCCCTATCTCTATACCCACACCTCTACAAATAAGGGAAATCACGGAACCCCTACTCAACGATGAATCTACATAAGTAATTGTGCTCTCTGCAGTGTCTAACAACCCAATAATACGTGCAAATCTCGTGGCAATGAAACAATGTGTGGCCCCCATATCATATAAAATACGCCCCATAGTCCCCTGAATAGAGAACATACCCTCAATAGCAGGTGGATCCTGTGGGACTGCGGCATGCTGGAGCTGATACACTCTCCCATACTGAAGCTGTCCCTACTGGACTGGGACTGCTGGGATGGGTGATAATGCTGCCATCTGTGGTGGTGCTGGGAGTGGGGCGGGAAACATAGGCCTCTGTGGCTCGTGTCGAGAACTCTGCTGCTGCTGGGGTGGGGCCCTTCCACTATCAGGACAATCCTGGCGTTTGTGACCAATCTTGCCACAAAAGAAACACTTCCCCGGGAAGTTTCCCCCTCGCTGTCCCTGCTGCCCACGGCCCTGATGGCCGTTACCATTCCTACATTGACCATACTGGCCCTGCTGAAACTGTTGCTGCTGACCATTCTGGCCCACTGGCCCTGATTGTCGTTCTGACCCTGATGGCCATGTCTGAAACCTTCCTGACCATTCCTGAAACCCCCAGATCTGAATCTCTTAGGATCCCCCTGTTGGGAACATGATCACACTGCCTGTGCTGACCCTGAGCAGATTGTGCCCCGCTGGAACCATTTCCCCCATGTCCTGCCTTGATGGCTGGAATCTCCTAATCTCTTACTCTCAGACATGTGAAAGCGCTGATCCTGGAAGTGAAGCAGTGGTGCATTAACCACGTCAGAGTAAGTGGCCAACAAAAGATTTCCCAACAAGTGCTGTCGGATCCTCCAAGTCAATCCGTCCATGAACTTCTGAATCTTCTTCTCCTCAGTCGGAATCTCATCGGGAACAATGTTCAAGATATTAGTGAATTCGGCCTCATACTCGGCCACGGTCCTCCCCTCCTGCTTGAGGTTCATTAACTTCCTCCTCATTTCAGTGTGAACGGTTGACGAAAAATATTTGCGGTCTAACCGCACACAGAACTCCTATATGGAAAGGGCATCTCTCTCCTCCCGGGTGGTAATGGACTCCCACCACTGCAACGCTGATCCTACTAGCTTAAAAGTAGCCAGTATCCCCTTTTGAACATCCGTGCACTCGTACATCCTTAAGTGCCTTTGAATGTCCTTCCTCCACTGACTGGACACAACAACGTCGGAGCTACCTGCAAACTCCGGAGGGTGTGCTTTCTGAAAAGCATCATGAACGCGTTCCCAAGCATATGGGAATGCATGAGCCTAAACTGGAGTGGCTACTGGCGCCTGAGGTGGTGCCTGCTGCACAACTACGAGGGCGGCATTTACCGCTTGGGCTACTATAACAGCAACCTCTACGGCATTCATGGTGCCCTGAACAGGTGCAGGCTGTGGCTCGGGCTGAGCATCCCTAGGAACTCGCTGTGCACGTCATGGAGGCATCTGAAATGAGAGTAAAGTCTTATAAGTTTGCAGTTATTATCACAAAATAGCTGAAGAGTGAAACATACATAAAAGAATACAACAGTCCTAAAATATAGAACTTTACATCAAAGAAAGCTCAACGGAAACATAATAAGCCGTACAGATCCTAAGGACACTAGAACCTGATGCTCTGATACCACCTGTGACACCCCGACTAATTAAATACCGTGTAGCTACTCCTTTATTAAATTAATACAAAATGCCAAGTTGGTTCAGTTCATAGCATCACTGTCGAAAAACGTTTTAATAATTATTAGCCACCTAATATTTAAAAAGTGAGTTGTCAATTTTAATTAAATCCGATTAACATGCAATAATTAAATTATGAAATGCTAACATAACCACCACAACATAATGACAATGGAATATCCATAAAATAGTAATGAGTGTGGAGGGATACTCCTCACAGCAATCCAAATACAGGAATAAACAAATACTAAGTCTGCATCACTAAATTAATTACAACCCAAAATCTGATACAACTGGATAAATAAAGTGTCTAAAAGAAATGGGGCGACATGCCCAACAGATGAGAAAAATCTGATAACATAGAGTCAAGATCGAAAGTGGAGGCGTCTACTGTCAAGGTCCTGTAACTTCCACAGCAGCTACAATACGTCACCTGAATGGAACTCCTATGCTTGGTGTCCTTGTGTCTAGGTACCTAAAAGGTTTTTACAAGAAAATATATTTGGAAGCAAATGGGTCAGAGCCCGAGTGTGAAAATAGTTTAAAATATAGCAAGTGTTTTAACGACATTAAACAATGAATGCAAAATACATGTTAGGACGTGCTCTCACATGAAATACTCACCTCTCGACTATCTGTGCACTCCTAACATATCCGTAACCAAATCTAGTTATTCTACTATCAAACTAGTCTGCTACAAGATTTGGTATTTACTAAACTAATCATGGTTTAATTCCCGACGCCTTTATATAAACTGCGAATTTTACTTTCATTTAATTCTCGGAATTAATCATAACAATTTCTAAGCGTTTTCCCATTTTTAATTCTACAAGATGTAACATTAATTCACACTTGCACTTATATAGACAGTTTGCATCAATATTTCATTGCATCAATCTTCTCAGAATTATACAATACTGTCACCCCTAGACTAAGCTGCGGTGCGCATATACTTTGCTATCCAATCCCGGTACATCACGTACATAAGGATCACGTGTTCCGAATTTCTCAGGAACCGTTTTGATAAGTAACAAACACACATAGTGGAGGCGAACATAGTTCAGATCACATGAGTCACGCACATACCTACGCTCCCATGATCAGCAGACTTATTAACTTCTCAATAAGTCCTTCTCTGACCTATGTCCTCGAGGTACTAATCTAAATCCCACCGTAAGCACACAAAGATTAGATGGTCCTGAATCGAACGCCGACCTCCCGTGATAGCAAGCATGGTAGGTATGTTATAGACAGATAACCACATATACTAAGCATTCACACTTCTTAGATATTTCAGTACATTAATAGAGGTATACTTCTTGTTCTTATCCCATCATTTACTGTTATACGTTTATAAGTTCCCATTTTAAATGCATTAGAGTTGTCAGCTCTTCTCACGTCGTAATTAGGTACTCGTTTCCAAATCCACAATTATCATCCGGTCTACTATAAGATTCTAAGTTCTACTCCTCAACGTGCCCTAAATCCTCACAATTATACCCACTAGCCAATAAGGGAAGGTTAATTCTTCGTGAATTAAGTCTACGGAACATTTGAAATAAAATCAGGCCTAAAAGGCCATTCTGTCAACTCATTAGAAGTCTCGTTCGAACGAGTGTCGTTCGAATGAAAGGATTCGAACGAACTACCAACTCATTAGAAGGGATACTGTTATGTCGTTAGAAACTCGTTCGAACGAGGTCGTTCGAACGACCTGGGCAGGTCTTCTAACGAGATGGCAGAACACGTTCAGAAATCTGCAAAATCTGATTTTCTTCCTTTTTCTCGTTTCTAAATCCATCCTATAATCATCCAAACTGAGTTTTAATGTTTTTAAGCTACATTAAGTCCTCCTAGGTCACTCGTTAACATACATATGGGGTCAATACCTCCTAGATTAACATGTGATCATCATAATTCCCAAATCTTGTCCCAAACCCTATAAACATGAACACATAATTTAATGTCTACAACTATTTCTTATAAATCCGTTTTTAAAATCATCAATACATATATTTTGGATATGAAATTCGTCCATAACTATTCTACATGCGATTCTCATATAAGATTACAACTTCTATCTCAAATTTCATGGGTTTTCATCAAACTTTCAATATAAGACATATATTCCATTCTAAGCATGGAGGAAACCTTCACTTGAATTCATGTAATTAAACCACTTGCCTTAGATGTTCTGATTTGATGTTTAATGATGAAGGTTGATTCTCCTCTTTCTCTCTACAAATTTTTTTCTCTCAAGGATGGTGATGGTGGCTAGGGTTTCTTTTGGAACCTCTTAGGACTCTCCCTTTAACTCCCGTAGTTCACTACTTGATAAATGCTGAATAATGGACTTAGTGGGTTCATTACTAATATAAAATTAACCTCTAAAATTCGTGGGTTTTAATTCCCATATTTTTAAAATTACCAAACTACCCTTTTGGGTTGCCGGTATAGTCTAAGAATGCCCCGGGACCCAAACTAAATCCCCGGCTAGTGTTTTCTGACTATTTAGACCCTTCCGGACACGTTGGCGCACTCAAAATGACCATTCGGTTGATAAAAATATAATTTACTTTTTAATTCAAATAATTTTATTCCTGACGCGACTGACACGCGCGTCGCAACTAAATTTCCAAATTGTCGTATTTCTGCCTCGCGACAATTTTAATATTTTTAATACTCATGAAATTTTCAATGTTAACATCAAAATCATATACCAACTCACATATCGCTAGTATTTATACTCGGATTAATTTCCAATTAATTCTCATTTAATTCAATTAATCCCTTAAATAAAATCAATAAAATTACGGGGTATTACAATGATTAGTTCTTTATTTAATTAAATCAGAATATCCAGTTGGTTCATTCTCAGCATCACCATCGAAAATAATTTATTTATTAATCACCTACTAGTTAATTAAGTTAAGTGTCAAAAACTTTTTCCCTTTTTAAATTTAATTAAAACCATTCCACGACACGGAATAATAATATGAAACAACACATCACAACTGAATTAACTACCAAAAGAATAAATGTGATTGGAATAATTTTCTAGTCAAATTATAACATTTACAGTATATAAAACTGATATCCACAATGCTTACATAAATAATTACAACCTCTAAAATCCTAGGGGACAAGCCCTAAATGAAGTAGACGCTACAGATGAGTATATCAACAGAAAGGAAGCGTCTAAACAAAATCCGCATCTCTTCTAGTAGATATAATCCATCGGAACATTCATAATCTAAGCTGGGCATCCCTGCTGCTGGATACCTAATGTACAAGATATAGTAGAGAAGAGAATATGCAAGGAAATGGGTCAAAGCCCGATTGTAAAAGATTTTAAAAATAGCAATTGCTTAACAATTATAACTAAGCATTTATTATGTACATGTTAGTTTCTTGGGCTCTCTCTTGAGTATTCTCACCTATCATATCTTATTATCTTCCTAGTTAAGGTTCCCTCATAACTAGCCTTACTATCACTATAATTCTAACCTATATCATATTCCCGTATTTCCCATATAATACGTATATTAATTATTCATATTCATTTCTCTTTAATATGAACTAGTCTTGTTACAACCTCAAAATTAAGTGTTCACTTACTTAATTTAATTCAGATTTCATTATTTAATTATATCTACAACATTACATAGTAGATTAAATCACAACTTATATTTTTAATCTACAAATTCACACATAAGATTACATATCTATATCTACAATGTCATACAGTAAATTACATCACAATTTATATATATAATATCACACTAATTATATATATACTAATACGACACCTCCCCAGTCACAGCTGTGGTGCATGCATACTCTGCTATCATGTCCTGATACATAATGTCACTGTATAGAGGACTATTGATTCGGTGTTTCTCACAAATCATATCATAACATAAACATATTGGAGGTGAGTATACTCCCTAGACAAATGGGTAACAAACATACCTACACTCCCATTTAATCATCGAAACTATCATATACACCGATAACACGTATCCAAGGTCCTATGCTCAGGGTATGAATCTAAAATCCTCCCAAATGGGCGCACAAGATAAGACCGTCTACAATGCGAAACCTCCACCCCGATAGCACGTAGCGTAGGTATATTATACATACAAATAATAATATAGGTATTCATCATGTAAAATAAGACGTGTGATAATTGATTAAATTAAACTCGCAAGTTTTCAAGTAACCCTTATTTAATTTGGGTCTACTTTCAAATCAAATAAATTTAGCCCTTAAACATGCATATAAATCAAACCATCAAATATAAAGCATGTAATACAGTAAATATGCTGAGACACAGATTTCAAGAAAAATCCCCGCAGAGCAAAACCTTTTATTTCATTATAATAAGTAAATTGCAACTTACATGGATTACAATAAAATACAGTGACACACGAATACCCACAGGTGTCGGTTGGTGTCGTCAACAATGAATCCACATGCAGTGAACTCACATGGACCTCAATCCAATCAGCAAAGGAAGAACCACAACACTCCTCAATGGAACCGAAATATAAAACTTCGTAGAGACTCCCTCAGCAATGACACGCAGTCCTCGGTTACAGAGATCTCCCCACAAAGATGAACAAAAGCAAAAAGGTGTTCTTGGGTTCCAAAAGGATTCACAAAAATATGGCAATGATGTGTGAATCAAAACATGAGTCTTGGGACTCAAAAATATGAAGACTTGAGGTGATAGAACTCTAAAAAATGTCTTTGCAAGTCTTGCAAAATAACTCCCCCGAAGTTGGCTTTTATAAGGAAACTAAAAAGAGTTTTAAAATTCTCGAACTTTGCCAGCGTAGGGGTACCCCGAACCGGTTCGGGTGTACCGCGAACCAGTTTGCACCCCCCGAACCGTTTTGGTCTTCGGTTCGCAGATAATCGCTGGAACTGGGGCTTAAACACAACATTTTTCCAAAGTTTTTTTTTCTTGGAATTATCTCCATTTTCAAAGGGGTATAACTTCTTCACCGTAGCTCAGATTGAGGTGCCGTTTCTTCCAGTATCTTCGTTACGGCGATCTCTTCAACTTTCCAGTTGATCGGTCCTCTGGACGGTGGCTATAAAATTACCAAAATGACCTTGAATTTCCATATCTTGCCTTCTTTTGCTATTTTGACTTCTCTTGTGTACCACTTGCATTAAGTCCCTAGAATTGTGGAACGTGAAGTCATTGAGGCAGATGTGTGACACATGATGGAGATGATGAATGCTTGATTCCTGGAATTTGGATAGAGACCGTCTTGTGTGATCGTGAGGTGACGTGCCAAATGTAGCAGCGTACGACATACATAAATGTAACATGTTGGACATGAGAAAAATGTCCTTACACATCACACCTATATAAATATAACATCCATAAGGCATTCACACAACCATATGATAATTCTCATACATAGTATTTTTATCTATTAAATCCTACGTATTAAAGATTATGACTTTACTTCTTAATTTTATATTCCCGAGGCTCACTCATTACTCGAAGATTAAATAAGTATTCCTCAACCTAATTGAGTAGGTAAATGTCAACACCATACTTGTCCTTGTCATCACAACTTCCAAAATTTTATGAATTAAACTCATCTTTAATTAGGTTTAATTCTCGATAACCCTTATTTCATTCTTAGCCCTTAATTCTATCTCCGAGGGTTAATCCCACCTATTCCTACGATTATATCGATAATTAATAACTCTCTTAATACTGGTCCCAACCTTAAATTATCATTTATCCAATTTAAATCCCAAGTAACATAAGTCTCAATAATAACTCGTTTAATTAACACTCGTTAAATTCCCCTCTTTCAAAAACCCCAAAAATAATATTTTTAGGTCATTTCTATAGCCTACTGCCCTTCCCTAAGTCCCATTATGTTCGAATGATAATCACAAAAGATTTCTAAGAGTTTTGGGATTAAATCAAGAATTAAAAATAAATAACTTCATTTTTTTTGAGGAGGCCGATCGATCGATGGTCTTGGGTCAAGATTTTGCAATCTTTATTTTACAGGTTTCATAACTTCTAACCAATCTAACCTCTGTTTTAGTCTCCCAAACTTCTTATAATCCATACCACATGATGTAGCCATATATGTAAATGATTCCTACTGATCTAAACAACCTAGAATCATCAAGAAGGTTGGATTTAAGACATACTATTTCTAGAAAGACTCATTTTTATATTTAAACATGAAAATCATATAAACTCTAATTTTTCTTCACCGAATGATTCCCTATTTAATCTCATGATATTTAGATCATACACCATTATATATGGATAAGTTATAACTTAACCAAAATCATTTAAACATCATTAATATGAATCAATTTACTCAAATTTCATTTTATTCTCAAGAACTCTAATTTTGACTTTATCATCAATAAGAGTGTAAATCCCAGATTTCTTCACAAGATAAAATTCATGGAGTTTATTCTATAATAAAAAAATATCACTCCTAGATAATATCCATTTTAAAGATCCCTTTAAAATTATCACAAATTTATCTTTGTTCATGCAACTTTTCAGAATTTTCCTAACTATCCTAATATGGACAATATAAAAGCTAATTAAGGTTATAATAATTAACTACTTGCCTTTAGATTGTAGGTCTGATCCGTTGGGGATGATAGTCTACTAGTGGTCCTCTCTTTTTCTAGCTAACTTCCAACAGTGGTGGTGGTGGCTCTTGGTGGTGCAAGGTGGTTGTCCTTTGGTTTCCTAAAAAAGTCTCTTCTTCTCCCATGGAAAGTCTCTCAATCTCCCCTAAACCTTTTCCTCTTATTTTTGGTGAATAAACCTAAGCTCTCTAATCTCTTTACTTATAAAATAAACTCAGATTTTCGTAGTTACTATTCAGCTCCCTTATAAAATGACTGAAATACCCCTCCGGGGTGTACTTTCGGTCCCAAAGTGCCCCGAGACCTAAATCAAACACCCAAGTAGAATTTTTCGACTATTTGAACCCTTGCGGACACTTTGGCGCTGTCAAAATGACCATTCGGGTGACATAATAATTCACTTTTATTTTATTAAATTATAATCTCGACACAACTCAAATGCGCGTCCCGATTTAATTATCATAATTGTCGTACACATAATTCGCGACAATTATATAAGGTCATAATAAATTGTAAAGTCATAATCATATATATTACTTTAATCACTAAGTAATATTTAACATAAATCACATATTACATTATTCTCGAGTAATATTTAAATTCGGATTACTTTCCAATTATAACACAATTAATTCAAATTAATCCCATTTTAAAAGTTATTAAAAATACGGGGTATTATAGACAACACCTCAAAAGCAAATGGCAACTCTACAAATCCCATTTTTGAGGTAAAATTTGGGTCCCATTGTATATATATTTATTTTTTCATAAGGTTTGAAAATTAAAAAAAAAATGCAGAAAACGTAATGTTGGTTTGGGATCGGGGCCCCAAGTTCAAGGCAAAAATTCGGGGTAAACCTCCCTAATCAACTCTATATTTTTTTGTTCGAACTAACTCCATTCGTCCAGCTGAACAAGATACACATATTCGGCATATGTACTCCGAACCAGATGTAGTTTGTTCATTATATTCACCTCGAACCATCTATACTTATTCTACATATTTACCCCGAAATAATGAAACCAATTCGGTATATTCATGCCGAATGGAATTCAAACATAGAAACTGTTGTAAGCTTGTTATGAAATGTAGTTACGTTGTGATTCAAATTCCATTTATTACCACCTAATAATAATTTTACCTATGCAGGATGCCTTTATGGATTTCAATTCCCTGTTATTTGATCAGGCTTTAGCGAACATCGATATACCCCATAACGGGGAAGGTGGTTCGGTTTTAGTAGATGTCAATGCTACCTCTTTACAAATAAGTTATAATAATGTCTATTAGTGATGTAATATATTTATATATTATAATTACGTTGTACTGATTCATTATATTCTTAATTCTCTAGTATTTTCCACTCGATAAGAGTTGATTGCTTGGACTCAAGAGCAAGCCCGATCCGTTAAAATAGTAATAGTCATCACCAAGTTCGATGCACCTTCTTCAACCTTACGGGATATCTACACATGGGCTGCAAAAGAGGTGGTGAGTACCCTGATCATCACCAGAAGAATGATGGGAACAAAGGTAGTAACCAAGGGGAAAAAAATTGCAAGAGGGACACGGCCACTCGGAAGTGAAATTGTATGTTTGTGTTGAAGGGCATTCGCTTGACAACGGACAATGGATGTTGTCAGTCATTAGCGGTGTTCATAATCACCAATTATCGAAAACATTAGTTGGACATGCATACGCCGGTCGACTCATTTTGGTTCAGAAAAACATTATTGAAGAGATGTCCTTGAGTGGGTAAAGCCGTCCGCCCTTCTAATAATGATAAAAAGTCGTAATGTTACTAATGTTTCGACCATGAAAATAATTTACAACGCCAAGGGAAAGTTGAGGATTTCCGAATGAGAGGGTAGAACAATGATGCAACAGTTAATGAAGTTGCTTGGGGATAAACATTACGTCTATTGGTATAGAACAAATGAGTCTACCATAGAGGTGGAAGACATTTTTTGGGCTCATCCAAACTCAATCCAACTGGCCAAGTGTTTTTCGTCCGTTGTCATTGTTGAATGCATGTACAAGACCAATCGATACAAGATGCCTTTGTTCGAGATGGTCGTGCGAAAGGACTTTTAATATTACCTTCCCTTTTTTAGCAACGGAGAAGGTAGAGAAATATCGGTGGGATTTAGTACGTTGAAATCCCTATTCGATCCATTTATATATCCCACGATTTTCATCACAGATCGGGATTAGGCATGCATGAACACGTTGCGGGTTATGTTCCCTGAGGAGAGATTTATGGTTTTCACTTTACATGTTAATCACAACGTGGAACTCCATGCTAGGAAAGAGATCCACGATGAGGATTCATTGAAGAAGTTCATGAGGGATTGGATTCATTTGGTTGAATCCCCCATCGAGAATGATTTTAACAAATAGTGGGTGCTGTTTCACTGTGATTGGGCTGCATATCCGAACACGCTTCACTACATAGATTGCATATGGTACAATCTAAGGGAGAGCTTCATTCATGTGTGGATAGATATGATTAGGCATCGGGGCAATCGAACTACCAACCGTTATGAAGGGGAACACGCTAAATTGAAGAGGCACTTGGAGAATTCTCAACTTTCTTTTGACAAGGTTTTTTTTGGCATGCACAACTACATTGATTTGCAAGTGATCGAGGTTAAGAGGGCGTTTGAGAATTCTTTGTAAAAATTAAAGCACTCCAATAATATTCCTATCTTGCATGATTTCATAGGCCGTGTTTCTTATTAATCCATTGCCCTAATTATTAAGGAGCTAAAAACTTGTGATACCATTGGCATGGATGTTAAATCGTGCCTACATGTGGCACGCAATATCTTTGATGTACATTGCGCTCATGAATTGGTCATCTACCGGATGAAGGGTAAGGCAATACTATGGGTGGATATCGATGCACATTGGCACAAATTAACAATGGTGCCCGAATTAACGAAGTACTACATGGTTGACTACGAGCCGAAAATGATACTTTTTAGACAAAGGTAGGAACGTTCAACTATCGATGAGCAAAGAGCCATGTTGAGAGAACTCAAGGATATCGGTTGTCCCACCACTGCTACGTTATTTGAGCCATCTGTGCTTAAGCATTGCAAGGGTCGTCCGAGAGGTCAAAAACCAATTGCTCGAGAGAAAAAACATGAGAAGTCAACTAAAAGGGATCCCTCGGGCTTCGAACTTGCTAGGAAATCAACTAAAAAGGAACACCCCATGGTCCAAAGGCCTTAGAAGAAAATTAATTTCACAGAGTTCACCTGTCCCTCCCCATAGTGCCCAAACTACTCCCCCATGTATAAACAGTATATTAATGAGATACCGATATTTTATAAAGATTTTGTCGAAGATATTATCGAGCTGGATGATGACGAAAATTGTGGGTTTACCCGATGGATGGAGACATATGAGATCAGAATTGATTGAAGAAGTTAAAGCAAATAAGGACTTCTATGCACACTATTTTGGTGATTGATTTTCGAACAGTATTCTACATATGTTGCAAAATTATACAAGCCCATGTATGCCAAAGTCTCGGATGATCATGCCCAAGTGTGGCTCTCTTTTGGCAGAAACTTATAAGTTTGTGTGCGTCCTCATCTCAAAGAGACAGTGTCTCACATTTCTACTGATGAGACATGAACGAACTTTGCATCCAATATTCATAAAGTTTGCTCATGTTTGCGGGAATCCCTTTGTAGTCTTAAAATTAAAGTATGGGTGTTTTGATTCCACTGGCCGCAAGTCACTGGCATAGTTGTTCATGGCCCGAAGCAAAATATTGGCTTGATAAATACGTGGATCAAGTAATAGAGTTTCAAAAAATCTTCCCAAAGGATGTAGCAACCAATGATCAACGTATCGAGATCAACTAGTTGTGGATGTCTTTCATATTACGAAATCATGTAAAGTTTGGCGTTGTATCTATAAATGAAGTACAATTGAGATTAAGGTGTATGAAATGAAATATAGTTGTATGAAATGGATTGAATTTATATGGTGTGAAACGAACTTGTATGATATGAAATTGAAATGAAGTTGTATTAAAAGAAATGAAGTTGTATGATATTAAAATGTAGTTGTTTGATATTGAAATGAAGTTCTATGAAATAAAATTGAATTGAAGTTTATTAAATTAAGTTTTATGATATCAAATTGAAATGAAATTGTAGTAAAAGTCCACTTTTCACTATGTTTAGCACGAAATAATTGACCTAATTTGCCATGAACATAGCGAATGAAGCTAAGCCAATTTTTAATCATTCCACTATTTGGAATATTTATCCCGAACCAAATCCATTCTCTATGTTTAGCACGAAATCAATGACCTAATTTTCTATGAACATAGAGAATGAAGCCAAGACCATTTTTAATCAAAGTCCACCATCTGGGATATTTATTCTGAAATAAATCCATTCGCTATGAATATACCGAATCAATTGAACATATTTGCTATGTATATAGTGAATGATGCCCATAACCATACACCAATTCCAACATTTACATACACCAACTGCAACATTTACATACATAATCCAAATCCCTATATACCATGATGCTTCGTGAAATGGATAAACAACCTGAGCATCTCTGTCCAAATGACCTACACAGAAACAGTACATAATTGAATGTCAGAAAATATCAAAGTCGAAAAAAAACATTGCAAACAATCCAAAGACTTTACTTACATTACCAACATTCATATCATCTAACTGCTCACGATAATTTATTAGGTTTTGAAATGGTTTTTTCTAAGAGGCGGATTGAAATTACCAACGTGCAATCCTTGGCATGGTTTCATCGAACTCCACTTCGATGCATCCGCCAACCCCTGCAAAGTGATCATATATCCATGACTGTAAAATACACATATTACGAATTTATTAAAAGAAAGGGTGGAAATTGATAAACATACATAACCGAAATATGAATTTAGATTATTAGTTGCCTGTATAAGAAAAAGGCAACCACTCATTTTTCTCACACCTGGGCGAGAGGCAACGACCAACTGTCGATACACACGAGCTAAGATACCCATCCCCCATGCTAGTTTCCCCACCTTCTTCACGTCTTTAAGAATATGAAGGTAGATCACGAAAATCTTGTTCTTTGACTTGTCGGGGAAAATTGTGCACCTGATGAGTAAATAGACCCTGGCACAATAGTCTTTGACTTCACTCGAGGCATTGGCGTCCTGAGACCATTCCTTGAAATTCGCAGTGAGCCAGTTCAATAGGACGATAGCATTCTCGCCACAATCTTCTAGGACAACATCCCTGCTCACTCACAATGTATCCACCACAAGGTCCACAATCGACGGGACCACTACATCCTCCCACTCCTCCTCAACTACGGGCTGCGGGTTATATAGAGGTAATCCGATGAGAGGAACGCTTAAGATTGCTGATACGTCATCGAGGGTGATTGTTATCTCTCCAAATGGTATATGGAATATGTTAGCCTCCGGATGCCACCTCTTGACAAATGCAGATACAAGGGCGTAGTCTATATAATGGTGGCTAAATGTTATAAGCCCGCCCAACTTATCCCTTTGGACCCTCCTTTGTACACTTGGATAAAGATCACTTAATTCCCACTCCCTAATCTTCGTCCAGTGATTAATCCACAATAAAGGCACCTGCTCCACCTACAATATAAGAAAAATATTTATCAAGATTTATCAAAGTAATGAATTATATAAAACATTAATGATTTAACGTTGTAAGGAAATGTAATTACCACTGAACTAGTCCAAATACCATAGGCCACGTGATGCTTGAAATATTTTAATAGGCTGAGATCGTCGGGGCCTCCGTAAGTTGTGGTAGAGGTGCCTTCTTTAGGCACTTTTTTCTTCTTGCTATACGCTGCAGCGATCTTGTGTAAAACGCTAAACATGGTTTTAGGCCGTTGGGGTAATACACGTCCCAGATGGAGCAACATCCTCCTACACAACATCACCCTTCGCCGCACCATGTCCCTCCTCAGTCGCACCATGTCCCTCCTCCTCAACCTCCTTCTCCTCCTCAATGTCATCCTTCTCCTTAACCTTAACCTCAACTGCAATGTCCTCAACATGAACCGCAACCTCCTCAGACATCTCCACCACTGGGGCATCCACGTCCATTACATTAGAGACATCGCCCTCTAAGGGAGTAGCAGTCGCTGTCGACAGAGCATTGATCTCTTCTCGGTGCTTCCTCTCAGAGGCTATCAACGGCTTTCGATTCTTGAGAGAGTAGGATACTAGGTTATTTATGGTAGACCCGCATTAAAATAATTAACACACTGATGAGTATAATGAAATATAACATCTCACATATTATTTATAAACATAAGTCATGTATTCCAATGAAATCATTTATTCCATTGTATTATGCCAGTATATAGTGAGGATTCAATATGTTCACACCGAATTAGTTAAATACATTCGACATAAACATAGCGAATCAAGCCTAATAATCCGGGGTAAACATGGCGAATATTTGTTATAAACATGACGAATCAATGCAATTATTTTGTTTTATTTATATCGATTGAAACCCTAGTTTGACGCTTAGGAAAATTAAATAGGTCGGGGTTCGTTGGAAAAAAATCGAACAACACGTTTGGAAGCTTGATGAGTTTTGATTGCAAAATTCAATGGATTGATGAGTTTTGATTTCAATAATCAAGGTATTGAATTCATACATTTCAAACCTTGTTTGATTATATTCAAATGGAGGACAACTTAGATTGACGATCGAATAATTTAAATGGAGGACAACTTTCGTTCGTAAGTTTTTAACCTTGGATTTTAGTGGTAAATAAAAACTGTACGCAGTAACAATATATATACATTAGGGTAATTAAAGGGTTAAACTCATTAAGTTCATTTGAAGATGAAAGGTTAGTTTTATTCAATGTACCAACCTGATTAGCTTAATATTTACTTGAAGATGAAAGGTTTGAAAGTTGAAGATGAAAGTTTTGAATGTTTGAATGTGTAGAGAGATGGGGGGAAAGTGTGTAAATGAATTTTAACATTTTAAAATATGTGATAGATCTTTTGTGGTAACTATTAAAATTAAGTGTTATTTTGTAGTAAAAAAAGAGTTGTGGTATTTTGAAGTATTATTTGAGGTGCCACTAGAAACACCCTAAAAGAATAGAGAATTAAGCTAAAGCTCATGTTTCATCCTATATAAGGATTTATAAGACATCGGTATCCATGTTTATAAATCTAGTTTCTATGGTACAATAATATTTATTTGTGTGGTCCCTTTAGAGTTATGAATACACAAAACAGGTAATTTTATTTATTTTAGTTAAAGAGGTAATTACATATACACCTTTACTCATACTCATTAAAAATTCATTCTAAAAATAAACACATAACTCCACCCCACCCCACCCGACCCATCGGAATCCTCGTCGAAATGTCGAAGTCCTCGTCGAATTATTTCTCTCTCTCTCTCTCTCTCTCTCTCTTTCACTTTTTGGTCTGCACCAATGGTACCATTGCCAGCGCCGGAGAAGAAGGTTCTTGCCGAAAAATGGAGGTTTTAGTGAAATAATAAATTTATTGATTTTGATTTCTTTTGTCAAAAAAATATCGAATATGGGTGACGTAACGTTGAATAGATCTCGACGTGTAGATTTCAAATATATAAATTTTGTGAATTTAAGATTTGAAGTTATGGACTTTTAAAAATATGGTTGGTTTTTTTGTATGATTTGTCAAATGGTATATTGGTCATTTTTCATGGTTTTTTTAGTACGGGAATTAAATTTATAAAATTATATGGTGTATCCTAATTTTACACACTTTTGAGTTGAATTCGACCTTTTTTCAGAATTCCTTAAAAGAAAAACAAAACAAACCTTCAGCCACGAACGATGCCAGAAATGAGTCCTTCTATGTCGAAATAGATTTGCGACACATTTGGTGCGACACAGTGACGTGTCGCACCGGTATTGGCTATTGCCGCTGACGCAAACCCACATATACAAGGCAATAACCAATACCGGTGCGACACGTCACTGTGTCGCACCACTATGTGTCGCAAATCTGTGTCGGCGTAGTATTATTGTGCCAAAAATACCTACCCGACTTATGCAATTTTCTACTGTGTCAGGTAGGATGTTTCCCAATGGTTTACAACTAACCCATTTCGGCAGCAAAAAGGCTCGCAGGCCTGAGCAAAACAAAAGGCCCAAAATGGACCATCCATCTTACAAAGAAAAAAAAATGTAGACAACAAATAAAACCCCCTCGTCCAAATACAACCAACGTGTCAACACACAAAGAAACAAACCCACACAGAAACCCTGTTGGCCACATAAAAGATCGACATTTGAAACCACCTCTCCAAAAGACAGGTCATAATTCAACCCATCTTCTCCAACCAAGAGAGGAAGGTTAGCGAAAACCATACCATCATCTGCAACCAAATCAACCGGAGAAAGACCCACGTTGAACTTACAAATACCAACTATAAGAAATATAAGAAGCTTAGAAGCCAACATGCAACAAAGAAATCACATTCCAAGCCATGATTTTAAGCGAGGAAGCTATGAAAAATAACATGCAACAAACAAGGCCCATTCCAATCACTACAAGGATGAGAAGGCCAAGATCATGAAGGAACCCAAAGAGAAAAAATAACAACTCATCAGAATTTTTATAGACACCAACAAGAATACGAATGATCCAAGCAAAAAAGCCATGAACAAAGAGCAACCTATCAAGACAGCACAAGAAAAAACCACACTTCAACTCAGCCTCTTCAAGAAAACAAAATCCAGATAAGTATCCCAACCATTTTAGCAAAATCAAACCAGCTAGATCTTTGAGAAAAACTTACTAATGGTATTAAATCTTGTAGAAATTTACCCATTCCAACTCAAACCTGAAAGCCAAGCTTGAGTGAGAAAGCCAAGACATCAGCCTCCATTTGAAACAAGATAAGTGATCTCCTTCAACTACCAACATGATTATACCCAGATCTAGCATATTAAAATAACACATGATTGAATAAGGCTTGGCAAGAAAAAGCCCCATGCATATAGATCTAAGCCAAGCATCCTTCAAACCATAAAAAACATCTTTTGACAGAACTAAGCAAAAAAATTATCAAAAACACCCCAATTCATCATAATCTCCCAATTTCCCCTGCTTCTAATAATTTTCATCCATCTGCATGTACTCCCCTGCATCATTTTTTCAACCTCGTTAAAAACTTTATCTTCATTTGCTTGGACATGATTAAAAATTCTATCATTTCTTTCCCGCCAAATATTATATATCGTAACTGATAAAGTTAATTTTTGGATAGTAGGTCTAAAATCTTTACTATTTGATACAACTGCAACAAATTCTTCTTCAAAATTTCCACTATTTCCATTGCATCCATTATAATCCAACACTCTTTTCCATATCCTATTAGAAAATATGCACTCAAGGAATAAATTATTCCTATTTTTCACAAAATTTCTGCACAGGATAACTATCATCATTGATACAACCCCACTCCTTAAGCTTATCTCTGGTCCATAATTTGTTGAAGCATGCAACCATAAGAACATTGACCATCTAGGAATTATTTTAGGGAACCCCACGGCATTAAACCGGGGTCTTCTTCTCCTTTATATCATCATAAGTATCTTTACAATTAAAGTGACCATCTCTGGCCGCCATCCATGTAACCCAGTCTTCAAAATTTATTTGTGGGATGAAGATAGTTTTGGACATATCAATCAAATCATTTGGTATAGACCTAGGAAATACCCATCCATCATCATTAATGAATTCCTTAGCTTTATATTTCTCATAACTTGCTTCATCATAGACAATCTAGCTCCCATAAAATTAATAATAAGGCCATTTTCATGCCAATTGTCAATCCAAAAGAAAGTATTATCACACTTGCCTATATGATATTTAATTAGCTTCCTGAGCTTGGTCTCTAATCTTTTATAACTTCCTCCATGTCTAAGATGAATCATTTGTTAATTTTACTATCCAATTAGTATCATGTTTAATAATGACTGAGTGGACCCATTTCACCTAAAGTGAGTCTTTTATCCGAGCCAAATATCAAAGATGCCTAAGCATACTAGCCTTATTACATACAACCAAATCTTATATACCCAAACCACCTTCTTCAATAGGAGAACATACATCTTCCCATGCAACCTTAGCCCCAGTTTTATTTAAATCAACCCCTGACCAAATGAATTTTCTTAAAATCTGATCAATATCTTTAATAACTTTTTTAAGAAGTATGAAAATATTAATCCAATAAACTTGGATACTCCTAAGAACAAACATATATAATTGATCCCTCCCATCATAGGATAACCATCTATTTGTCCAATTCTAAAACTAAAACAAATTTCCTGAAATAATTATGCTAATTAAGACGTAATATAATTAAGGATCCATATCATAAATCAATGTTTTGCTTAAGTAGTCATAATAATTTTACACGTAGTTTTATTAAAATAATTTTTTCTTCTTAAAAACCCTTGAAACCAATTAACCTTAATCGATTTCATTTCCTATATAACATAATTGTAATTAGCATAAATAAAATAGCAATTGTGGGATGTTATTTAAAGACATATTAACAACAAATAACAAAATAATTCTATCTATATATTGTTGGAGGTGTTTCTTTCAATAGACAACAAAGTGATATGATTATATAACGTTTAACATCTTTTTCCACCTTAAGAAAGATCCAAGATAGATATAAAGATAAGGAAATTTCATAAAAGTCTTTAATAAGAATAAGGGGAAACAAAAAACTCAAAATCCACATATCTATAAATAATAACAAATCAAATTTTTTAACTTTAGATTACTTTCTAAAACAAATTTTAACGATAGTTTACGAAAACAATAACTATAAAAATAACCCACTATTACTATTTACACAAAGTATGTCATACAACACCCATTAACAGAAGCAGAAAACCCAATCAACTGTTACTTAGTCTGTAGAGAAGATCCCATAGAAAATGGTGGAAGAAAAGCAAAAAAATGGCTCTTCCTCTCTTTCCAAACACAGGCACTGCCACCACTTTCCACACTGATGATGTTAAGAAATCATCATTTAAATTTATATAAGCAGTTCAAGCTCAAAACAACATAATAATGGATATATATAACAAAATAACTATGAAAATAAAAGAGGGAGGTGAGGAGAAGAGGAAGAACACTAGTATATAAGTGGTTCAGCTTTTCAGCCTACTCCACTGTGCAGGGATGTGAGGTTTTCACTATGTTAAGAGGCTTTAATAGCCTTGGTTGTACAACACTCAAGATTTCTCTCTCTACTATAAATGAGACAGAGTTTGGCTAAGGTTTACCATTTTTGAATCCTTTTACACGGGGGAAGAAGATGGGTTGATATAATGTTGAAGGTGTGCATTTTACCCACAAGAATGTACAAAGCATGTGCACAGTGAAGTTTCCACTAGGGTGTAGACACCTGTCCCTGGCACAAGTATGTAATGATGATTCAATATTCCCTCACGTGAGGGGGGATCTTGTTATAATGGTTTATCCACGTGGGTCAGTGAGCCATAACCCACGTGCACACTACCACGCGTGCTCTATTTTATGTGCTCTGCCAGGTATCAACAGTCGGTCGTACTTGTCCAAGTTGAGTTCGAGTCGTTAGATTGATCCTCTGATGGAATAGTCATCGGTGTACCGAGCTGAGTCCGCATAGGATCCTCGACCTCCATGTCATGGATGAGGCCGAGGGAACAGGGAATATGGAAGGGAATTGAGGTCACTAATGCTGTCGCATGATTGAGTTATGGCCAAGGATGAGGCTCCTTATGATGGGACCCCAGAGAAGTCATCATATGTCAAATATGATGGTTTGCCAAGGTCGGCCTTAGCCGAGGGGGTCCTAGTTTGGGACAAGGTCATACTTGGGTATATTAATCACCCCTAGCCCTTAGTCTTCAATGTGAATGGAAGGCTAAGGGGTATGGTCGGTTGACCCCTATGTGTTTCTTTGGTCGTCTGAGGCTGTGCATGTCGTGAACCTGTTTCGCCGAGTGTATAACCGTCATTTCAATGTCTCTAGATGGATTTATCTGAACTTGAAACTTGTCATTAGGTATATGGGTTAGTGTGCTTACCAAGATAGGGCGGCGGCAGGCCTAGTAAGTTGTGCCAAGTAATGATTTATCTCTTCATTTATCTTGCGCAATGATTACATGGATTAAATACCCAAAAAATCAAACATTTCTCTTTCTTCTTCACAAATCATTCTCGCTCAAGCTCTATAACCGTGCCTTCTCGTTTTCACCCTCTCTCCTTATTTTGGTCTGTTCCAGGCATGTTTTCTCCAATTTTCTTCATCCCCAGCTTCCTCCTTCACTCAAGTAAACTTTCTCCTTCTTTTCCTTTAAGTTTTCACTCTTTTTGGTGGTATTTTAATTCTATTAGCCTTTTTGACAAACTTTAGGTTTTTTGATAGCCTCCATTGGTGCCTTTAGGGTTGTTTTGGGAAATTTTAGGAGTGGTTTTGAGTTGAGGTTAGTGGTTTAGAGTTTTCCCGACCATTTTATCTCTACCTTTCTTTCTGTAAGGGTCACTGAAGTTACTCCGATCATCTTCTCTAGTGGTCTTCAACCTTGTGTTTTTAGAGTAAAACGATCCATATTCCTGTGTTTGATCTTTTAGTCAACTGTAATCAAACCTGTAATTATTTGAATGTTAAAAACATTATATGAATTAGTTGACTAATACCATACCCTTAGAGAGAGATTTCTTAGGGAGATACATAGGATTGAAACCGAGGCCGAGGCAAAGAGAAAAGTCGAGGCCGACCATAGACGTCCAATTTTTCTAGGCCTTCTAGCTGTTATTTTCCCACCAGTAGTTGAAGTGTCTAAGGACGAGATGTCTTCTAACTCGTCCTCATCCTCTGAGGGATATAGTACCTCGTCTTCTCGAGCAGCCTCTGTAACTGATTCCTTTTAAGAGGCTCTTAGGTTTCCCTCATCTCGGACTACTGAGTCTGATGCAGTCAAGTCATCATATATACATCAATCTTCCTCATCACATAGCCACAAGTTTTCCTCTTCTCAGTCCTCTGAAGAACCCAGTGTGCCTGTAGCCTCTCCTCCTATGGATGTTCCCTTATCGACCATGATCGAGGGAGAGTTTCATGAGATCTTCCCAAGTGGGGCTCCATCCATTAAGGTTCCTTCCTAGGATGATGATTCTGAGTCCGGGGAACCACTTGATTGCTCTTATACCTAGACTTTCCTTCCATCGCCATAGAGGCTGACTTTCTAGTTTGGAGGCATGCCTATGGAATAAAACCTGATCTGGTAATGAGAGTCCCAGATGAGGATGAGAGAGCATATAATGGTTGAGAGGGCAAAATATTTGTTTATGACCAAATGTTTAGGGTCAGTTTTTGTCTCCCTATTCATCCCTTTATACGAGCCATTCTAGTCGGCCTGGGACTTGCCCCTGCCTAACTGGCACCAAATTCTTGGAGGATCATCCTCAGCTTTATTTCCCTCTATAAGTCAACTTACACGACGATCCCTCTCTTGACATTTTTAAAGCCTGTAACAATATGTCTAGCACCAAGGCTCAGTCGACTTACTATCACTTGTGGGCTAGGAGACCCTGGAAGAAGATTCACCATGTCAACCAAACCTCCAATAAATTTTAGAAGTTCAGTTACTTCTTTATATCTAGGCATTGGGAGTTCTCATCCGATGGTGTACGTGCTAAAGACAAGACGAGCCGAAAGTTCCTCATTATTGGGTAAATCCCTCTATGTTCGCAAAGCTGGACCCCGACCTCAGCATAACTGATAAAAAGAGGGTTGCTATGCTGAGAAGCCAAGGGAAGGAGGGGAATATGCCAGAGTTTGAAGATCTAATGATACCCCTGAGAATCTTGAAAAATCTGGTCAAAGGGTTGCCCCATTGGACGAGTTGTGTGACTTTACCATATTTTCATATTTTTTAACTCTTTTCTCGCCTTTAACTGTTTTTACTAAACATTGCATTTTATTCTTTACAGATCGTCCTCCCAACACCTTAGATCAATCTTGGAATATGATGACTCCAAGTCTTCAAGTTGCTTTTAAGAAGAAGGGTAACAAGCAGACCCCCATCAGATGACTTCTGGTGGGCTTATTCGAGCCGAGGTAGGGCAAAAAAGAAAGGAACCGATTGATAAGGAGACCTTACCCGCTAAATAGAGATGAGGCCGAGATATAATCCCCAGAGTTCATGCCTTCTTCCTAAGACTCAGACTCATTTGAGGATGTTTGGGAAGCAAATCTTGCCCAACTCAAGGTGAGCCCTACCTTGCTCATTCCTTCAATGTTAAGGGCCAAGGCGACTTCACTTACTTTTCCCTTTGAGGTCGATTATCAGTTTTTGGGGAAGATGGAACCCCCAAAGGTCTATTACTTTTGACTTTACTAGTTGGCACAAGTATTTAAAACTTTTAAGCCATCTTTATGCTTTGATTTTTTCATAGCTCCTATTAACTTTTTGTCTCGTTACTGACATCTGTTCATGTGCTTTTACAGTCCATTTGTGCCTTCACCTCATCCATAAAGTGGATGACTGAGAAATACCCCCAAATACAAGAGGCCGAGAAATCCCTCAAAGCCAAGATAAAGTTAAAGGGGAAACTGGAGTCCTAGAAGGCCGACAACCAAAAGGGCATTGATGCCTTGAACCAAGAGCATACCGATGCTCTGGATGCTTTAAGGAAAGACAAAGATGATGCCTTAACTGCCCTATTGTCCAAGCATATGATCGATCTAGCTGAGGCTATCCAAAAGGAGAAAGGCGAGTCCACTTCTGAGGTTATGGAGACTTATAAGAAATCAAACGAGTTTGGTGACTTCGGTTGCCAATACCTCGAAAGAGGTATAAAAACGGGCTATCGATAAGCCATTTTGAAGTTACCCAAGGTTGTCTCATCCATTCGGCCACATTTAGAGGCTCCTGATATAAAAGATCCTCTGTTCCAGACTGCTTTGGCTGATGTTGAAGCTTTGGTTGTAACCGAGGATATAGTTAAAAAGACTGACGCTGCTAATATTACTACTGCTGGGGATGTGTTGTCTGAGATGGGTGCCGAAGAGACAACTATCATGAATGAGCCAGTTACATAGGTTGGTCGCATATGACCCATACCCTCATCTTTTTTTACTTTGCTTCATTTAAATATTTGATCTCTTTTGTAACATTTGATATTTTGTACCAAAGTAACCATATTTATCATTAATGGAACTGTACTTTTTACCAAGTGCTGTGTCATATTTGCTGATGATTCCTTTACCATACGAGTGATTTTTACCATATTAATGATTTTTACCACAAGTTCTCACTCGTGTTTTATGAGATTATAAGGACAACACACTATTAAGTGCATTCAAAGAGTCACCAAATTAATGATGTTGGAAATAATCATAATCAAATGACTTTAATGTGATACCACCAAACTAAGGATGTACATTTTCAAGTCCTCTCTCATCTTTTGCTGAGAGAGATAACCAAATTAATGATTTTTAATTGACCACCGAATTAATGATATTAATTCTCATGTCCTCTCTCGTCCTTGGCCGAGAGAGATAACTAAATTACTGATTTTTAATAGGAGACCACCAAATAAATGATGTTAATTCTCCAAGTCCCCACTCGTCATTTTTTGGGAGTGTATGGACGAGTTTCATCTCTACATAAATGTAATACCCCGTAGTTTTTTTAATGATTTTAAAATGGGATTAATTAGGATTAATTGTGAGATATTTAAAATTAATCCGGATTTAAATATTACTCGAGAGTAAAGTAATATGTGATATAAGTTGAATATTACTTAGTGATTAAAAGTAATATATGATTATGAATTTACATGATTTAATATAAAATTGTCACGAATGATGAATATGACAATTTTGGGTATAAAGTCGGGACGCGCGTGTGAGACGTGTCGAGACTAAAGTAAATGAATTCAAAGTGAAATATTTTTATGTCACCCGAATGGTCGTTTTGACTGCACCAAAGTGTCCAAAAGTGTTTAAATAGTTGAAAAAGTCTACTTAAGTGTTTGATTTGGATCTCGGGGCATTTTGGAGCCGAATAGACACCACAAAGGGGTATTTTAGTCATTTTGTATGGGAGGTGAATATTACCCACGAATTTTAGAGATTTTATATAATTTGGAGAGTTGGTAACATTGACGTTCATTCACCAAAAATAGAGGAAGATACTTAGGGAGAGTGAGAGACTTCTCTCGAGAAAGGAAAATCCATCTCTAAGAAAACAAGGGATAAGGTCATCAATCAGAACCATCAAAACCACCGCCGAAATTAGGCTGGAAAAGAGGAGGACCACCAATAGACAAACATCCCCAAAGGTTATGACCTTCAATTTAAAGGTAAGTGACTTAATATGTACAAATTAGCATGTATAATGCCCATGTTAGGATAATTATATAATTCTGAGAAAATTGCATGATTTAGAAATAAACCATGATGATGTTAATGGAATCCTTGATTTGTGAATTATGTAGAATAAAAATTCTCATGATTATATATATTAATCCACTAATTTGGAAGCCATGGATAAAGAAAATTTGGGTTTCATATGATGTTCTTGGAGAAATGATAAAAAATAAATTTTCTAGAAATTAAGAGAAATAACTTGATTAATCCAAACCTATTGATGTTATATGATTGTTTAATGATTGGAAATTGTTTAAATATATTGCCATATCGTATGGAATATATTATAAGGAGTTTGGGACTTTAGAACATATGAATTGAAGATGAAAAACGGTTAAACATGTAGGAAAATATATGTAGAATCATGGCCATACCTGATGGATCAATCGATCGATCGACTCAAGAATGTCGATCGATCGACCTTTCCCTTCGATCGATCGACTCCTACTGGCTTTTAAAAATTGTTTTGTTATAAGGTTTGGTTAAATTCCATCTTGTATAAATCTTTTGTGGGGACTAATTGAACATTTTGGGACTTAAGGGAAGTCAGTAGGGTGTTAGGTAGAACCCGAAAAAATGTTATTAGGTGGAATTAATCCTAGGGAACGGGAATAGTGGGTTAAAATTGAATTAGTGAGTATCGAAGAATAAATCCAATTGAAATGATTAAATTTGGAAATTGGGATGAGATGGACCAGTAGAGTAGACTTATACCTACTGAAATTATATGAGAAGTATTTGATAACCTTCGACTGTTGAGAAAAGCTTGGGAATATACTTTAAGACGTAAAGTTATAATCTATAAATACGTAGGATATTCGAGATATAAATATATTATGGAAGGGAATTATTATGGGTTGTGCGTATGCCCTATATATATATATATATATATATATATATATATATATATATATATATATAGGTGGGATAAATACCTATAGTATGATTTATTTTGTGTATGACATACCTACGCTACTTGTTATCGGGGTGAAGGTTTTGCATTGTGCGCGGTCTTATCTCGATTGGACCCATTTGGGGGGGATTTAGATTCGTAAACTGAGTATAGGAATTTGGATACGTGATATCGGTGTGAATGATAGTTTCAACGGTTGAATGGGAGCATAGGTATGTGCGTGACCCATTTGGCTGGGGAGTATGCACCAGGAAATGATTGTAGAGTACGCATGCACCGCAGCTGTGTCTGGGGGATACCGTATATATGTATAATAGCATGATAAATATATATATTCTATCATGTGATCTAGTGTGTGATTTAGTAGATAAAAAGTGAATAATAATATCCGGATTGAATTAAGTAAGTGGAATACTTAATATCTAAAGGCCTCGTTCATGTTAAAGAGAAACGAACATATTTAATCAAATAAAGTATTATGTGGGATATAGGGATAATGAGAAGAGATAGGATGATAATTGAGAACCTTGTTTAGGGGAATAATAAGGTACGCTAGGCATGCAAACTAGATGAGAGGTGAGATTCTCAAGTGAAATCGGATAACTAACATGTACACAATACCTGCTTAATTGCACTTGTTAAGCACTTTCTATTTTTAAAATCTTTTATAATCGGGATCTGACCCCTTTACTTGCATATTCTCTTATCTACTATATCTATATTACCAAGTGTCCATCATCAGGTACGCCCGACTTAGAGGATGGATATTTTGACGAGTATCATGGGATGCAACTTTGGATGAGACGCATTCGTTTTCTTGATTCCTATCTTTTTAGTATTTTGGCTCATGTAGGGCATGTCACCCAGGATTTAGTTATTTCATTTCAGTCCCAGATATTGTATTCGTTTTATATTGATACTGTTATTATCATTTTATTTTAGATGGTGATTTTGAGAGATTTCAATTGGAGAGTTTATTCCAGTTACATTTAAATTTTAATTCAGTTGTGTTGGAATGTCACTTATTTTAGTTCAGTATGCTGGTATGGATTTCATTAAATTAAAAGTTGGAAAAGTTTTTGACACTTAGCTTAATTAATTATTAGGTGAGTTAATAAAAGAAATTATTTTCGACAGTAATGCTAAGAATGAACCAACTGAATATTCTAATTTAATTTAATAAAGGACTGATCACAATGTATTTAATTAGGCGGGGTGTTACTGGTCGTATTAAAGCATCAGGTTCTAATGTCCTTAGGATTTGTACGGTTTACTATGCTTTTAACTTAGCATCCTTTGATATAAATCCCTATCATTAGGATTGTTGTATTCATAATTGCGCATTTATGACTTCAGCTGTTTTTGTGATATTTTAAATGCTGATAAAATATTTCTCCCTCGTTTCAGATGCCTCCTCGACGTACACGACGAGCCCCCGGAGCGGCACAACCATCCCCACAGCCCGCTCTAGCCCAGGGTACTATGAACACAGTAGAGATTGCTGCCATTATTATTCACGTCGTTAATGATGCCTTATCGGTTATTGAGAAAACACCACCACCGGCACCGATAGTACCACTAGCACCAACACATGCATTTCCCACTGTTTGGGAGCATGTCAAGGATGCCTTCCAAAAGGCACACCTACCATAATTTCAAGGGGATTCCGATGTTGTGATTGCTAGCCAATGGAAGAAAGACATCCATCGGCATCTACGTATGTATGAGTGTACAGAGGTTCAGAAGTAGATTTTGGCGACATTTAAGCTGGTTGGAGCAGCTCTGCAGTGGTGGGAGTACACTACCATAGCAGTGGAGAGAGATATGATGACTATTCAGGACTTTTGGGTGCTGTTTGATCGTAAATATTTCCTTCTGTTGTTCAGACCGAAATGAGGAAGAAACTTTTGGACCTCACCTAGGAAGGGAAATCAGTTGCTGAGTATGAAGAAGAATTCACTAGACTGACCGATCTAGTACTAGAGGAGGTGCCCACTGAAGAAAAGAGAATTAAGATGTTCATGGATGGTCTTAATTGGAGGATTTGTCAACATCTTTTGGGTAATCGTTCATTATAGACCTACGAAGATGTATTGAATGCAACATTGGTTCACTGCCAAGATCACCACCTTCATGCTAAGGGAAGCAAATGGGGGATTGAATCCAATCAGCGAGGTAAGAATGGGGGAGGTAGTGGCAGTGGAACATCATCAGTCCAGGGTCAGTAGAGGTATCAAGAGTATAATTACGAACCAGGGAATTATGCTAAGCGACTTAGATCGGGAGGTTTTTGATTCGTGTAGGGAGGTAATAGGCAGGGCCACCAGGGCAATCAGGGGCGACAGGGCCAACAACACATTCACCAGGGCCACTAGGGCTAAGTGAGAGGTAGAAATGGTCAGCATGGCCGAGGTCAACAGGGTTATAATGGGGGACAGTTTGTCGATAGATGCTTCACATATGGCAAGACTGGCCACAGGAAGTAGGATTGCCCAGACAAGGGCAAGATACCCCATCATCAGGGTGCTCATCAGGATCCGCAGAGGCCTATGTTTCCAGCTGCCCTTCCAGCACCAGCACCAATACCAGTACCAGTACCAGCCTTATCTGCCATTGCTCCTGTTGCCCCACTACAGTAGGGGCAATTACAGTATAGGCGAGTGTTCAATGCCCAGTAGGCAGGAGTTCAGCAGCCACCACCTGCAGTTGAGGGTATGTTTTCTATTTCTGGGACTATGGGACATATTCTGTTTGATACAGGGGCTTCACATTCTTTCATATCCACTAAATTTTCACGGGCCACAGGTTTATTAGACATGGCCAGCAGTACTATTACTTATGTAGACCCACTGATGGGTAGTGGGATGCCTATTTTCTTTATATGCCATGGTGTGAGTATAGAGATTAGGAGTCTGATTTTACCAACTAATATGTTTATTTTAGATATGTCCGCATATGATGCTATTATTGGGATGGATTGGCTTGTTTTGTTTAGATCCACGATTGATTGCTTTGGTAGGAGCATTATATTTGCTATCCTAGGTCAGGAGATGTTTTTAGTGGGGATACTTCATTTCGATGGAGGATTGTCCACTCATTTGTATTGCATAAATCAGGAGACCTCTACGGGAGTTGTGATTCCCCTTGACTCAATTCCTGTTGTTAGGGAATTCTCAGATGTGTTTCAAGGCATACCAGGGTTACCGCCGAGTAGGGAGATTGAGTTTGTGATTAACTTTGCACCAGGCACTCGACCGATAGCCCGAGCCCCCTACCGTATGACTCCTGTAGAGATGAGGGAGTTGAGGGATCAAATTGAGCAGTTACTGGGACAGGGTTTCATTCGTAGGAGTACCTCACCTTGGGGTGCCCCAGTCCTATTTGTGAAGAAGAAGGATGGATCCCTACGTTTGTGCGTGGATTATCGAGAACTTAATAAAGCCACGATCCAAAATAAGTATCCATTACCCCGCATCGATGATTTGTTTGATCAGGTGAGAGGAGCAACATACTTCTCAAATATTGATTGACTTAAAATTCGGATATCACCAGTTACGAATCAGGGAGCAGGATGTGTCAAAGACTGCTTTTCTGAGAAGATATGGATCTTATAAATTTTTGGTTATGCCATTCGGGTTGACCAACACGCCAACTGTATTTATGGACTTAATGAATGGGGTGTTTAAAGAGTTCCTAGATCAGTTTGTCATTATTTTCATAGATGGCATCCTGGTTTATTCTCGTAACGAAGAGGAACATGCTGAGCATTTGTGAAGGGTCCTACAGACACTACGGGAGCATCACTTTTATGCCAAGTATGAAAAGTGTGGATTTTGGCTCCGGGAGGTGCAGTTTCTAGGGCATATAGTGTTAGAAAGGGGTTTAGCAGTGGATCCTAGTAAAGTATCAGCAGTGAGGGAGTGGGGACAAACCATGACACCGATCGAAGTCCACAGCTTCTTAGGATTAGTTGGTTACTATAGACAGTTTATTAGTTTTTTTAAGATTGCAGGTCCGATGACAAATCTAACCTATAAGGGCATAAAGTTTGTTTGGGATGATGCGTGTCAGCTGGAGTTTAATGAATTTAAGGATAAATTAACTTCAGCTCCCTTACTAGCACTTCCCAGGCTAGGAGTGGAGTACTTAGTATACACTAATGCATCGTAACAGGGACTTGGTGGGGTACTATAGCAGGAAGAGCAGGCAATAGCTTATCCCTCAAGGAATCTTAAGACTCATGAGAAGAATTATCCTACTCACGACTTGGAGTTAGCAGCAGTCGTATTTGGCCTTCGAATATGAAGGAATTATTTGTTGGGTGAATTTTTTTACGTATTCTTGGATCACAAGTCATTACAGTATTTGTTCACTCAGAGAGAGTTGAATGTGAGATAGCGCAGGTGGCTTGAATTCGTGAAAGATTATCAGTTTGAGATACATTATCACCCAGGGAAGGCTAATGTGGTAGTAGATGCGTTGAGTCGTAGGCCTGAGGGTGAAATAGCCGCGGTGTGGAAGGCTAAATGGAATGAAATAGGCCATCAGGATGCCGTTGCTAGGTCATTTATGTCAGTTATGACCGTTACTCCTCAGATTGTGATGCGAGTAGTACATGCTCAGGCAACGGATCCTTTTTGTCAAGAGTGAATTCAATAACTTTTGGCTGAGGGAGTAGAGTCTTACTCAGTGAGTTCAGAGGGTGGCTTGTGCTTTAACGATAGACTGATTATTCCGAAAGGGTAAGAGTTGTAACACGGAGTTATGCCGAGTCACATGAATCCCGATTTATGGTACATCCCGATAGGGACAAGATGTACCAAGATATGTGGCGATAGTATTTGTGGAGTGGGATGAAGAGAGACATTACTGAGTTCGTCTCTAAGTGTACTACCTATCATTTAGTGAAGGTGGATCATCAGAATCCAACCGAGTTTCTTAAGTCGCTAGAGATCCCAATGTGAAAATGGGAGAGCATTTCCATGGATTTTATCACTGGGTTGCCTGCTACTCAGGGAGATCACGATTCCATATGGGTGATTCTGGATCATTTAACTAAGGTAGCTCATTTCTTTTCGGTTCGAACTGATTTTTTGATGGGACAGTATGCACAACTCTTTATTGTCAAGATAGTGAGGTTACATGGGGTAACGCTTGATATTGTGTCCGATCGGAATAAGATCTTTGTCTCTAGATTTTGTGAGAGTTTTCAAGAGGCCATGGGTACGAGGTGCGATTGAGTACAACCTATCACTCGTAAATGGATGGGAAGACTGAGCATACTAATCAGATGTTAAAGGATAAGTTACGCATGTGTATTCTGGATTTTGGAGGGAGTTGGGAGCAGTACCTTCCACTAATGGAATTTACGTATAATAATTCCTACCAGTCTACCATTGGTATGGCCCCATTTGAGGAGTTATGTGGCAGACCTTGTCGCTCTCCTGCGTGTTGGTTGGAGTTGGGGGACAACAAGTTATTTGGGCCGAAAGTGATTCAGGACACGTCTGCCCGGATCGATATGATCAGGAGTCGCATTCGAGTAGCCCAGGATAGACAGAAGAGCAATGCCGATGCCAAGCGATTCTTTAAGGAGTTTAATGTGGGGGACCAGATGTTATTGAGCATGTCTCCTAGGAAAGGAATCATGAGATTCAGGACGAAAGAGAAATTGACTCTGAGATATGTAGGACCATTTCCTATTATTGAGAGGGTTGGACCTGTAGCGTAACGACTTGGACTGTCAGAGTACTTGCATCATATACATGATGTGTTCCATATTTCTTCGTTGAGGCGATATCTCCGAGATGAGTTGGCTCACACTCATATTGCATTAAAGGAAGTTGATTTGCATCCAGATAGTTATTATGAGGAGCGACCTATATCAATCTTAGACCGCAATGAGAAATGGTTGCGATCCAAAGTAGTTATGCTTAGCGTGTTCAATGGGCACACCATAATGTGGAGGAGTCTACATGGGAGCACGAGGATGATATGTGCGATAAATACCTAGAGTTATTTCTACCATGTATAACTTTTTCCAAATTTTGGGATGAAATTTCATTATTAGGGGGAAGTATGTAATACCCCGCATTTTTTTAATGATTTTAAAATGGGATTCATTAGGATTAATTGTGAGATATTTAAAATTAATTTGAATTTAAATATTACTCGAGAGTAAATAATATGTGATATAAGTTGAATATTACTTAGTGATTAAAACTAATAAATGATTATGACTTTACATGATTTAATATAAAATTGTCACGAGTGATAAATGTGATAATTTTGGGTATTAAGTCGAAACGCGCGTGTGAGACGTGTCGGGACTAAAATTAAATGAATTCAAAGTAAAATATTTTTATGTCATTCGAATGGTCGTTTTGACTAAACCAAAGTGTCCGGAAGCATTTAAATAGTCAAAAAATTCTACTTAAGTGTTTGATTAGGGTCTCGAGGCATTTTGGAGCCGAATAGACACCCCAGAGGGGTATTTTAGTCATTTTGCGTGGGAGGATCATAGTACCCACGAATTTTAGAGATTTTATATAATTTGGAGATTTGGTAACATTGAGGTTCATTCACCAAAAATAGAGAAAGAGACTTAGGGAGAGTGAGAGAGTTCTCTTGAGAAAGGAAAAGCCACCTTTAGGAAACTAAGGGACAAGGTCATCAACCACCACCACCACCGCCGGAATTTGGCTGGGAAAGAGGCGGACCGCCAGTAGACAAACTTCCCCAAAGGTTCAGACCTTTAATTTAAAGGCAAGTGACTTAATATGTACAAATTATCATGTATAATGCCCATGTTAGGATAGTTATATAATTCTGAGAAAATTGCATGATTTAGAGATAAACCATGATGATGTTAATGGAATACTTGATTTGTGAATTATGTAGAATATAAATTCTCCTGATTATATATATTAATTCACAAATTTGGAAGCCATGGATAAAGAATATTTGAGTTTCATATGATGTTCTTGGAGAAATGATAAAAGATAAATTTTCTAAAAATTAGGAGAAATAACTTGATTAATCCAAACCTATTGATGTTATATGATTGTTTAATGATTGAAAATTGTTTATATATATTGTCATATCATATGGAATAGATTATAAGGAGTTTGGGACTTTAAAACATATGAATTGAAGATGAAAAGTGGTTAAGCATGTAGGTAAATATATGCAGAATCATGGCCATACCTGATGGATCGATCGACTCAAGAATGTCGATCGATCGACCTTTCCCTTTGATCGATCGACTCCTACTGGCTTTTAAAAATTGTTTTGTTATAAGGTTTGGTTAAATTCCATCTTGTATAAATCTTTTGTGGGGACTAATTGAACATTTTGGGACTTAAGGGAAGTCAGTAGGGTGTTAGGTAGAACCCGAAAAAATGTTAGTAGGTGGAATTAATACTAGGGAACAAGAATAATGGGTTAAAATGAAATTAGTGAGTATTGAAGAATAAACCCAATTGAAATGATTAAATTTGGAAATTGTGATGACATAGACCAGTGGGGAATAGACTTATACATACTGAAATTATATGAGAAATATTTGATAACCTTCGAGTGTTGAGAAAAGCTCGGGAATATAATTTAAGACGTAAAGTTATAATCTATAAATACGTAGGATATTCGAGATATAAACATACTATGTAAGGAAATTGTTATGGGTTGTGCGTATGCCCTATATATATATATATATATATATATATATATATATATATATATATACATACATATAAGTGGGATAAATACCTATTGTATGATTTATTTTGTGTATGACATACCTACGCTACTTGCTATCGGGGTGGAGGTTTTGCATTGTGCTCGGTCTTATCTCGATTGTACCCATTTGGGGGGATTTAGATTCGTTCACTCAGCATAAGACCTTGGATACGTGCTATTGGTGTGAATGATAGTTTTGACAGTTGAATGTGAGCGTAAGTATGTGCGTGTCCCATTTGGCTGGGGAGTATGCTCGCCTCCAATATTTGTGTTATGAGATTTATGGTTCGTGAGAGACGCTGAACCAATTTTCCATTATGCAGTGAGTGATGCACCAGGACATGATAGTAGAGTACACATGCACCGCAGCTGTGTTTAGGGGGTACCATATTTATATATATATATATATATATATATATATACACACACTATCATGTGATCTACTGTGTGATTTAGTAGATAAAAAGTGAATAATAATATCCGGATTGAATTAAGTAAGTGAAATACTTAATATCTAAAGGCCTAGGTCACGTTAAAGAGAAATGAACATGTTTAATTAAATAAAGTATTGCGTGGGATATACGGAATAATGAGAAGAGATAGGATGATAACTGAGAACCTTATTTAGGGGAATAATAAGGTACGTTAGGTGTGCAAACTAGATGAGAGGTGAGATTCTCAAGTGAAAGCCGAGAACTAACATGTATATGATACCTGCTTAATTGAACTTGTAAAGCACTTGCTATTTGTAAAATCTTTTACAATCGGGCTCTGACCCGTTTACTTGCATATTCTCTTCTATACTATATCTATATTTCCAGATGCCCAGCATCAGGAGCGCCCGACTTAGAGGATGGATATTTTGACGAGTATCTGGGGATGCAGCATTGGATCAGACGCATTCGTTTTCTTGATTCCTATCTTTTTAATATTTTGGCTCATGTATGACATGTCGCCCATGATTTAGTTATTTCACTTCAGTCCCGAATATTGTATTAATTTTATATCGATACTATTATTATCATTTTTTTAGGATGGTGACATTGATAGATTTCAATTGGAGAGTTTATTCCAGTTACATTTAAAATTGTTAAATTTTAATTCAGTTATGTTGGAATGTCACTTATTTTAGTTCAGTATGCTGGTATGAATTTAATTAAATTAAAAGTTGTAAAAGTTTTTGGCACCAAGCTTAATTAATTATTAGGTGAGTTAATAAAATAAATTATTTTTACTGTGATGCTAAGAATGAACCCATTGGATATTCTGATTTAATTTAATAAATGACTGATCACCCGGTATTCAATTTGGCGGGGTGTAACAATAAACTGTCGTCTTTGCCGAGGGAGCTTAAAATTATTTCAACCAAGCCAATGATGTTTAAGGAAACCACAATGAAATGAGTTTTATGTGACACCCCGCCTAATTAGATACCGGGCAATTACTCCTTTATTAAATTAAAATCAAAGTGAACAGTTGGTTCATTCTTAGCATCACTGTCGTAAAAATAACTTTTTCAATTTAAACACCCTAATTAATTAAGCTAAGTGTCAAAACCAATTTTAAACATTACTTTCCAAATTTTATTTTGAAAACAAAGATTTAATTATTTACAACAATTCAAAATTAAAGAATCACACCACAATAATTCTGGAACATATAATCCAAATAATTTAAACATTCAACAACTAAATCCCAACATTAAAACTTAAAGTAAAACATCCAGATAGTAATAAATCCCAAAGTGACAATACTAGAAATAACTGAATTACAATGTCCAAATAAACAACTGAATAATGGAAAGGGCGACACATGGCCCACTAAATGAATATGCTAGGAGTGGAGTCAAATAAATGAAGTCGTCTAAACAAGAGGCCTGCAACTCCCACCTAAGCTGCAGCACGTTCCTTCCAAGGGATCCTAAGCAAGACGCCCCTGTGGCTGGGCACCTCTAATATATACATATAGATACAAGAGAGAAAAAGAAATAGAAACGGGTCAGATCCCGATAGTGTATATGATTTAAAATTAGTTTAGCAAGTATTTTAAATGTTTACAGGCCAATGCAACAACATATTAGTGCGACACTCTCTTGAGGAATTCTCACCTCTCTTCTAATGTGCACGCCTATCGCACTAACCTTCCAAACGGATTTTGTTATCTTATATTGCACTAAACTTCCCAATGGTTTAACTTATCTTAGGTTACTCGTAAGATTTAAAACTGAACAATATAGTTGTTTAAAAGGAAGATTTCATTTAGTAACAAACCTCTCATTTTAACTTTATTTATTAATAAAGTTTCCCAGTGGCATATTATACTTTTTTTTTTCAAAACAAGTATTTCCAATTTGAGTCATCATACATGTCTTACTTACCATATCACAGCAGACCGTTCCAAATTTCATAATTTCATATATATATATATATATATATATATATATTAAATACTCGTATAATATATATATTCTATCAACACCCCACATAAAAACTATGGTGTGGGCATACTCTACTATCCAATCCCCGTATCACTCGTACTAAGGGAAATACAAATTCGGAATCACTCTCGAACTGTATGAACACATACACAAACAATATTGAGGCAAAGCATAGATTCCAAGTCTCTAAGAGGATGGCACATGCCCGCGTCTCTTAGGACCGTCTGAACTATCAATTCGATAGCATGTACCAATGATTTCTATCTTCTAGGGTACGAGTCAATATCCCCCATAAAGGTCCCATCGAGATAAGACTGTCCCAGCGCGGTAACCTCAGGGATAGCAAGTAGCATGGGCATGATTTTCACATGTATATAATATATGCATACACACAGTCATATAAATATACTGCTTTTATCATATCAATTTTGGTACATCTCTAATTCCATAATTATGCCATTTATCCTTATTTTTCCATTATTTGTTATCACGTATAACGGTTCGTCTCTAACTTTAATTCGAGGGATTATTACAACTCACTACGTAACACTCATGGACTCTATCCTCCCAAGTGTAAAAATTCAGTAGGTATTCATCTATTTTCCATCGTAACCATTTTACGTAATCTCTCCCTTTAATACAAAATTCCATCGTTCCTTAGGTATAAACACTCCTAAAAATATAAATTTCTCCTTACATTAAAGGTCCCTTAATCATTAATAAATCCTACTGGTCATCTTTATCTCCCAAAACATTTTAATAAGGGTGTCAAAGGATTATTCCTCATTGAATTGAATTCAACTAATTTAAAAAGGGTAAATATGAGTCTTCCAGAAGAGGTCGATCGATCGAGGTCTGGGGCTCGATCGATCGAACCTTCGATCGATCGAAGCTCTTGGCTCGATCGATCGATCAAGCAGGTATGGCGAATTCTGCAGTTACCAGTTACGGGTTTTCTCACATAACTCCATCCAAATCCAAACTTTTCATCCCCAAACGTCCAAAAATTTATACTACTAATAATATAAATTCATTCCATACATCTTTTACGTAAAGCATGCAAATTTCCATTAATAATCATGAATTAATAGGCCAAAATTCATGTAAATCTCAAGAACCCTAGAAATCTCTTTAACATGGTTCTAATCAGTCTTTTTCCAGAATTTTCTTCTTCTAAAACATCAAAATTTCGTGGTTTAATCCTCTACATGTGAAGGGGTTTCCAGAATAACATTTAAACCATTAGTACATGCGATTTCCTATCTCAAATTTGGGGTTTTCTTCCATAGAACTCATCCTAATCATCCCTAGACTAACACGAGTGATGCATTAACGAAATAAGAAAGATAAAAACTTACCTGGGATTTTTGACGTTCTGGTTTATTGACGAATTTGGTGTGATTGCGTTCCCCGTCGCGCGATCTACGCGTTGGTGGTGGTGGCGGTGCAACCGGGTGAATCGTTGGCCTTGGATTGCTTGGAAAAGCCTCTCCTTCCCTCTCCTATGGCCGTCACTTGTCTTTGTTTGTTTTAACCCTTGAAGAAAACCTTAGACATCTGATATATCCCATGAATTTTCGTGGGTTTAATTACCCAAAAATGTAAAATGTCCAAAATGCCCTCCCAGGGTACTAATTAAGCCTAAAAATGCCCCGAGACCCAAATTAAACCCCCGGGTACACTTTTCTGACTATCTCGACCCTTTCGGACACATTGGCGCACTCAAAATGACCATACGAGCGACTTATAATATATTCACTTTTATTCATCAATATTTAGTCCCGACGCGACACGAGCGCGTCCCGACTCAAATTTTCAAAATTGTCATTTTATTCACTCGTGACATTCAATATAACCAATATTATATATTACTTTGCTTATTAGTAATATTCAACAAGTTTCCCATAATTACTAACTCTCATCACGTTAATAATTATAACATAATTAATTTTCGGATTTTTATTAAATAATTAATTCACATTAAATTTAATAAATCTCCAAATTAATATAGCATAAAAATACGGGGTATTACATACTTCCCCCCTAATAACGGAATTTAGTCCCGAAATTCAAAAAATAAGGCGTACCTAGTAAGAATAAGTCTGGGTATCTCTCGCGCATATCTGTCTCGCGCTCCCAAGTGGATTCCTCCACATTATGATGCTCCCACTGGACCCGTACAAGTGGAACTATCTTCGACCTCAATCTCCTCTCACTATAGTCTAGGATAGCCACCGGTCTCTCCTCGTAAGAGCTGTCAGGCTGTAAGTCTATCTCATATATCGCGATGTGAGTATGGGCCATATCATCCCAAAGATATCGTCTCAACGACGAGATGTGGAATACATTGTGATTGCGATGTAAATGCTCTGGCAGTCCCAATCTATATGCTACCGGCCCAATCCTGTCGATGATGAAAAATGGTCCCACGTACCTCGGGGTCAATTTTACTTTCTTCCCGAACCTCATTACTCCTTTCATAGGAGACACACGTAGTAACACCTGGTCCCCCACATTAAACTCCCGGAAGAACCGTTTCGCATCGGCGTAGCTCTTCTGCCTGTCCTGGGCTACTCGAATGCGACTCCTGATCATCTCAATCCTCGCGGAGGTTTCCTGAATCACCTCTGGCCCTAGTAACTTGTTATCCCCCACCTCGAGCCAACAAGTTGGGGAACGACAAGGTCTGCCATACAAAGCCTCAAATGGGGCCATGCCAATCATGAACTGATAAGAGTTATTATAAGCAAACTCTACCAGTGGAAGGTGTGGCTCCCAACCTCCTCCAAAATCAAGAACACACATGCGTCGCATATCCTCCAACATCTTATTAGTACGCTCTGTCTGTCCATCTGTCTGTGGGTGATAAGCTGAACTCAAACTCAACTCAGTACCCATAGCCTCCTGAAAGCTCTCTCAGAAACGTGACACGAAAATCTTGTCTCTATCTGACATAATATTCAAGGGCACCCCATGTAATTTGACAATCTCAACAATGAACAACTGAGCATACTGACCCGTGGTATAGTCTGTCCACACTAGCAGAAAATGAGCCACCTTGGTCTAACGGTCTATAATCACCCAGATAGAGTCGTGGCCCCGCTGTGATGTAGGCAACCCCATAATAAAATCCATGGAAATACTCTCCCACTTCCACGCGGGTACTTCCAATGGCTGAAGTAACCCTGGCGGTTTCTGATGGTTCACCTTTACCAGCTGGCAGGTAGAACACTTGGACACGAACTCAAGAATGTCCTTCTTCATCCCACTCCACCAGTATTGCCTCCTCATGTCCTGGTACATCTTATACCCTCCAGGATGTACCGCAAATCGGGACCCGTGAGACTGGATCATCACTGCATGATGTAATTCTGCTCCTTTTGGAACCACCAATCTCCCATTAAACCTCAAACCCCCATCAGAACTAAAAGAGTAGGACTCATCACCCTCAGCTAAAAGTCGTACAATCTGCTCCTGGCAAAACGGGTCTGTGGTCTGTGCCTGCATCACCCTCGTAACAATCTCGGGTGTGACTGTCATAACTGATATGAAGGAATGGGCTACTGCATCCCGGTGACCCAACTCCTTCCACTTTGCTTTCCAGACGTCCGCTACCTCGTCTACCGGTCTACGGCTCAACGCATCAGCAACTACGTTGGCCTTCCCCAGATGGTATTATATGTCGAACTGATAGTCCTTCACTAACTCTAACCATCTGCGCTGATGCATATTCAGCTCTTGTTGAGTGAACAGGTACTGCAGTAACTTGTGGTCTGTGAACAAGCGGAATTTCTCCCCTAATAAATAGTGCCTCCATATCCTTAATGCAAAAATGACCGCTGCTAACTCCAGGTCGTGGGTGGGGTAATTCTTCTCATGCGACTTAAGCTTACGGGAGGTAAAAGCTATAGCCTTCTCCTTCTACTGAAGTACTCCCTGAAGTCCCCGTAAAGAGGCATCGGTGTAAACCAGGTACTCCACACCCGACTTCGGTAAGGAAAGGACTGGTGCTGAAGTAAGCTTGTCTCTTAGATCGTCGAAAGCCAATTGACAAGCATCATCCCAAACATATGGTACTCCTTTGCGAGTCAGGTTCGTCAATGGACCCGCTATTTTGGAGAATCCTCGAATGAATATCCTTTAATATCCGGCTAACCCCAAGAAACTACGCACTTCCATCGGTGTCCTGGGCTATCCCCACTCCCTCACCGCTGACACTTTACTCGGGTCAACTGCTATCCCCTGTTCAGAAACAACATGCCCCAAGAACTGTACTTCTCACAACCAGAATCCGCACTTCTCGTACTTAGCATACAACTGATGCTCTCGTAGAGTCTGAAGAACCTGTCTCAAGTGCTCGGCATGCTCCTCCTCGGAGTGTGAATATATCAAAATTTCATCTATGAAGATGATGACAAACTGATCCAAGAACTCTCTGAACACTAGGTTCATTAAGTCCATGAATACGGCTGGAGCATTTGTGAGGCCAAATGGCATCACCCTGAACTCATAGGACCCATATCTCATCAAGAAAGCAGTCTTTGAAACATCCTGCTCCCTAATACGTAGCTGAAGGTACCCCGACCTTAGATCTATCTTCGAAAAGAAAGTTGTTCCCCTCAGTTGGTCGAACAGATCATCGATTCGAGGTAACGAATACTTATTCCGTATAGTGACCTTATTCAATTCCCGGTAGTCCGCACATAACCTCAGTGAGCCATCTCTCTTCTTCACAAACAAGACTGGAGCTCCCCAAGGTTAGGTACTCCTGCGAATGAAGCCCTGACCTAACAGCTGCTCTATCTGATCTCGTAACTCTCGCATCTCTGCCGGAGCCATAAGGTATGGAGTGCGTGCTATTGGTCTAGTATTCGGTAGTAAATCTATGACAAAGTCTATCTCTCGACTAGGGGGTAGGCCTGATATCTCCTAAAATACATCGGAATACTCACGAACAACTGGGATCAAGTCTAAGGGAATCACAACGTCCTTAGAGGTATCCTCCTCTATGTAATACAAATGAGCGATCGAACCTCCCTCTGGGCGAGGCATCGCCACTACAAACATCTCTTGCCCCGGAATGGCAAAGACAATACTCCCACCGAAACAATCAATCATGGCTCTGTAAGCTGCGAGCCAATCATACCGATAATAACATCATGCTCATGCATAAATAAGACTAACATGCCTGCAGGTAATACCAAGCTACCAATCTCTACCCCCACTCCCCGGCATATAAAGAAAATAAGCGAACCACTCCCCAGTGGTGAGTCTACACATGTCATTGTACTCTCTGCTGTGGCTAACAACCCTAAGGCCTTCACAAAATGCGTAGCTATAAAACAGTGCGTCGCCCCAGTATCAAACAAAACTCAACCCATAGTACCATGGATAGGAAACATACCCTCAATCGCGGGTGGTGCCTATGGAGCTGCTGCCTGGTGGACGTTATAGACACGTCCAAACTGTAACTGCCCCTGCTGCACTGGGGCTGCTGGTAGGGCTGGTGCTGGGAGGGCAGCTGGAAAAAGTGGTCTCTGTGGCTCATTGCGGGCACCCTGCTGTTGTGGGCCCCTTTCTCCCTCCGAACAATCCTGGTGCCTGTGGCCATGCTTACCGCACCCAAAACATCGGCCCTTAAAGTTACCTCCCCTCTGACCCTACTGACCACGGCCCTGCTGGCCGTTACCACCACGCCACTGGCCCTGTTGGCCCTGGTGGAAACGCTATTGGCCCTGCTGCTGACCCTGTTGTTGTTGGTGTTGGCCCTGCTGGCCCTGCTGATTAGGCTGGCCCTGCCTATAACCCCCAAATCCCTGTCTAGAATCACCTGAACGGAATCGCTTAGCAGGGTCCCCCTGATGGGAACTCTGCTCGTGCTGACGAGTCTGTCGTTGAGATGGTGCTCCACTAGCACTACTACCGCCGGTCCTGCCCTGCTGGCTGGACTCTTCTGCTCTCTTGCTTCCCTGCAGGTGGAAGCGGTGATCCTGGCAATGTAATAACGCAACATTGAGTACATCAGTGAAAGTACTCAGAGACAGATTCCCTATAAGGTGCTGACGGATCCTCCAAGCTAACCCGTCCACAAATAACATTATTTTCTTACCCTCAGTGGGTGCCTCATCTGGCACTATAGTGAGAAGTCTCGTGAACTCCTCCTCATACTCAGCAATGGTAGAATTCTCCTGTTTCAAGTTCATTAGTTTCTGCCTCATCTCAGTCTGCACGGCGGGTGGAAAGTACTTGTGGTCAAACCGCTCCCAAAATGACTGAATCGGGATCGTGTCCCTCTCCTCCAAGGTGGTGGTGGACTCCCACCACTGCAAAGCACCCCCCACCAGCTTAAAGGAAGCCAACAACTGTTTCTGTACGTCTGTGCACTCATACATATGAAGATGCCGCTGGATGTCTTTCTTCCATTGACTGACGGTGATGATATCTGAACTCCCTAAGAACTCAGGGGGATGCGCCTTCTGAAAGGCATCCCTAACCCGCTCCCAGGCAGATGGAAGCTGTGCAGGTACTAGCGCCACCGCCTGAATCTGGGGGGAGCCTGCTGAACCACCGCTAGTGTGACATTCACCGCCTGAGCAACAATGGCGGCTACTTCATTAGCATTCATCGTACCCTGTGCCGAAGCTGCTGGATGCTCAGCTTGGGCACGCCTATCTTTTGGTGCACGTCTAGGAGGCATCTGAAACGTGAAGAAATTTATTAGTCTACAGTTATCATCAAATCTCAAATAGCTGAAGACGTAAGCGTTAAAGTAGGAATACAACAATCCTAAAATAGGGCTCTATAGCAAAAATGTTAAGCTGAAAGCGAAATAAGCCGTACAGATCCTAAGGACAATAGAACGTGATGCTCTGATACCACCTGTGACACCCCGCCTAATTAAATACCGGGCGATCACTCCTTTATTAAAGTAAAATCAATGTGAACAGTTGGTTCATTCTTAGCATCACTGTCGTAAAAATAACTTTTCCAATTTAAACATCCTAATTAATTAAGCTAAGTGTCAAAACCATTTTTAAACATTACTTTCCAAATTTTATTTTGAAAACAAAGATTTAATTATTTACAACAATTCAAAATTAAAGAATCACACCACAATAATTCTGGAACATATAATCCAAATAATTTAAACATTCAACAACTAAATCCTAATATTAAAACTTAAAGTCAAACATCCAGATAGTAATAAATCCCAAAGTGACAATACTAGAAATAACTGAATTACAATGTCCAAATAAACAACTAAATAATGGAAAGGGAGACACATGCCCCACTAAATGAATATGCTAGGAGTGGAGTCAAATAAATGAAATCGTCTAAACAAGAGGCCTGCAACTCCCACCTAAGCTGCAACACGTTCCTTCCAAGGGATCCTAAGCAAGACGCCCCTGTGACTGGGCACCTGTAATATATACATATATATACAAGAGAGAAAAAGAAATAGAAACGGGTCAGATCCCGATAGTGTATATGATTTAAAATTCGTTTCGCAAGTATTTAAAATGTTTACAGGCCAATGCAACAACATATTAGTGCGACACTCTCTTGAGGAATTCTCACATTTCTTCTAATGTGCACACCTATCGCACTAACCTTCCAAACGGATTTTCTTATCTTATATTGCACTAAACTTCCCAATGGTTTAACTTATCTTAGGTTACTCATAAGATTTAAAACTGAACAATATAGTTGTTTAAAAGGAAGATTTCATTTAGTAACAAACCTCTCATTTTAACTTTATTTATTAATAAAGTTTCCGAGTGTCATATTATACTTTTTTTTTTCAAAACAAGTATTTCCAATTCGAGTCATCATACATGTCTTACTTACCATATCACATCAGACCGTTCCAAATTTTAGAATTTCATATATATGTATATTAAATACTCGTATAATATATATATTCTAACAGCACCCCACATAAAAACTATGGTGCAGGCATACTCTACTATCCAATCCCCGTATCACTCGTACTAAGGGAAATACAAATTCGGAATCACTCTCGAACTGTATTAACACATACACAAACAATATTAAGGCGAAGCATAGATTCCAAGTCTCTAAGAGGATGACACATGCCCGCGTCACTTAGGACCGTCTTAACTATCAATTCGATAGCCTGTACCAAGGATTTATATCTTCTAGGGAACGAGTCAATATCCCCCATAAAGGTCCCATCGAGATAAGACTGTCCCAACGTGGTAACCTCAGGGATAGCAAGTAGCATGGGCATGATTTTCACATGTATATAATATATACATACACACAGTCATATAAATATACTGCTTTTATCATATAAATTTTGGTACATCTCTAATTCCATAATTATGACATTTATCCTTATTTTTCCATTATTTGTTATCACATATAACGGATCATCTCTAACTTTAATTCGAGGGATTATTCCAACTCACTACGTAACACTCATGGACTCTATCCTCCCAAGTGTAAAAATTCAGTAGGTATTCATCTATTTTCCATCGTAACCATTTTACGTAATCTCTCCCTTTAATGCAAAATTCCATCGTCCCTTAGGTATAAACACTCCCAAAAATATAAATTTCGCCTTACATTAAAGGTCTCTTAATCATTAATAAATCCTACTGGTCATCTTTATCTCCCAAAACATTTTAATAAGGGTGTCAAAGGATTATTCCTCATTGAATTGAATTCAACTAATTTAAAATGGGGAAATATGAGTCTGCCAGAAGAGGTCGATCGATCGAGGTCTGGGGCTCGATCGATCGAACCTTTGATCAATTGAAGCTCTTGGCTCGATCGATCGATCAAGCAGGTATGGCGAATTCTGCAGTTACCAGTTACGGGTTTTCTCACATAACTCCATCCAAATCCAAACTTTTCATCCCCAAACATCCAAAAATTTATACTACTAATAATATAAATCCATTCCATACATCTTTTACGTAAAGCATGCAAATTTCCATTAATAATCATGAATTAATAGGCCAAAATTCATGTAAATCTCAAGAACCCTAGAAATCTCTTTAACATGGTTCTAATCAGTCTTTTTCCAGAATTTTCTTCTTCTAAAACATCAAAATTACATGGTTTAATCCTCTACATGTGAAGGGGTTTCCAGAATAACATTTAAACCATTACTACATGCGATTTCCTATCTCAAATTTGGGGTTTTCTTTTATAGAACTCATCCTAATCAGCCCTAGACTAACATGAGTGATGCATTAATGAAATAAGAAAGATAAACTCTTGCCTGGGATTTTTGACGTTCTAGTTTGATGACGAATTTGGTGTGGTTGCGTTCCCCGTCGCGCGATCTACGCGTTGGTGGTGGTGGTGGTGCAACCGGGTGAATCGTTGGCCTTGGATTGCTTGGAAAAGCCTCTCCTTCCCTCTCCTATGGCCGTCACTTGTCTTTGGTTGTTTTAACCCTAGAAGACAACCTTTGACATCTGATATATCCCTTGAATTTTCGTGGGTTTAATTACCCAAAAATGTAAAATGTCCAAAATGCCCTCTCGGGGTACTAATTAAGCCTAAAAACGCCCCGAGACCCAAACTAAACCCCCGGGTACACTTTTCTGACTATCTCGACCCTTTCGGACACATTGGCGCACTCAAAATGACCATACGAGCGACTTATAATATATTCACTTTTATTCATCAATATTTAGTCCCGACGCGACACGGGCGCGTCCCGACTCAAATTTTCAAAATTGTCATTTTATTCACTCGTGACATTCAATATAACCAATATTATATATTAATTTTCTCATTAGTAATATTCAACAAGTTTCCCATAATTACTAACTCTCATCACGTTAATAATTATAACATAATTAATTTCCAGATTTTTATTAAATAATTAATTCACATTAAATTTAATAAATTCCCAAATTAATATAGCATAAAAATACGGGGTATTACATTTTAATAGGGATTTTGTGTTTTCCACCACCGTAGTGATGTCATCACACTATTCCCCCTCTCATGGTTTCTCATATCATCGAGAGTGAGTTAAAGCTAATTCACCAAATGCATGATTTTTTTAGCTACGGACAATTCAAACCACACATTTAGATAATTGTACAAGAAAGACATGAGGAAACACTTGCGAGATTTTCATTAATTACTTTGAGATCTTTCAAATACAAAGAGAAATTTACATGAATTGTATACAAAAGTCTACTGATAATACCTTTTCAAGTGGTCTGCAGTCCACATATTAAATAAAGGTTCTCCCTCTAAGTTCTCCAATCGATTGGTCCCTAGGACGACCTCTTCAGTGAACCTATATGGGCCATGCCAATTCGGGTGCAGCTTGTTCGACTTCTGCCAAACCTTCTTCAAGACCAGGTCCCCCATAACTAGCTGCCTAATTTTGTCTCTCTTGTTGTAGAACTTGGCCATTATCTGCTGATACACTACTTGTCTAACCTCTAAATTTTCCTCTCTCTCCTCTATTAGATATAAGTTCCTCCTTCTCTCTTTGTTATTAGTCTCTAGATTATAATTCTGGACTCTGTGGCTGGATGGGGCAAGTTCAGTTGGGATCACGTCTTTTTATCCATAAGCCAACATGAAGGGGGTCTAACCTATTGGCATACTTTTCGTCATCCTGTAAGCCCACATGACGACATGCACCTCTTTTATCCATAATCCTTTAGCATTTTCTAACTTTTTATTGATCCCACTGTTAGTGAATTATGTTCGTCCGTTTGTTTGGGGTTGGCCTAGTGCTGAGTAGAATTGCTTAATGCCGACCCTTTCCCAATAAGCCTCCAGTGACTTGTTATTGAACTCTTTTCCATTATTTGAGATCAGAGTGTGAGGTAGACCATATCTGCAGATGATATTTCTCCAAATAAATTTGATGGTCTTCACCCCTTTGATGGAAACCATGGCCTCAACCTCTACCTATTTTTAAATATATTCGATCGCCACTATCAAGTATCTGTAGGTGCACGTAACCCTAGGTAGAGCTCCCACCAAGTCAACCCCCCATACTGCGAATGGACAAGGATTTGTAATGGATGATATAGATTAATGGGGCTGATGGGTGGATACAGGCATACATGTGTCACTTGTCAAACTTTTTTACACGGCCGATCGTATCCTGGCAAGGGTTGGCCACTAATAGCCCCACGTCACTATTTGTTTTGCCAAAGATCATCCCCGGATATGACTAGAGCATGAACCCTCATGCACGTATTTTAAGACATATTCCACTTCAGAGGGGTGGACACATCATAGTAGGGGGATAAAAAAACCCTTCTTGTATATGATATCTCCTATGATAGTGAATTTTGCTGCCTTGTACTATAATTTCTTCCTTTTGACTTTTGTCTCTGGGACGTCCCTGTCTCTAATGTACTTGATAAGAGGGTCCATTCATAAAGCTCCAAGGTTTAAATTCAAGAAAAAACTCAGGTTTATTGTCATTTTCATCTATGCTTGATTTGTGCAAAATCTCAATTTGGACAGTTACCTTAATTTCCATCCTCGTAGCAGATGCTAACCTCGCTATTGCGTTAGCTCAGCTATTCTCAAGTCGAGGTACTCTCTTCATCTTCACCTTTTTAAAATTTTTTAATACCTTTTTCACCCTCGCCAAGTATTTGGCTATTTTATCATCCATAGCCTCATAGATCCCTAAGATCCGGTTCATCACCAGCTGGGAGTTGCTGTGAACTATAATGTGGTCGATATTCAGTACCCTGGACAAGGATAAGCCCGCCAATAAATATTCTTAATTTGATTCATTGTTTGAGGCCTTGAAGCTGAATTTCAACGCATATTCAATGTCAGTCCCGTCCAGAGCCGACAGTATGAGCCCTGCACCACTACTACTTTCAAATGAGGAGCCATTCACGAATAAACTCCTGACTGGGCTGCCGGCCGAGAAAGGCCCTTCATCCGTTGTCCTATTTCTGAACAAAATGTCCTTTTCAGCACAGTCAGCTATTGCACTATTACCTATGGCCGGACCCATAATTTTTTTGTGGTAATTTTGCAATCTTATCTTCATTGGCATCGACCTCGTCCTAAGTGAACTCAGCCAAAAAGGCAGCTAATGCCTGCTCTTTAATTTTATTCCTTGGCTAATATATGATGTCTAACTCCCTAGCTCAATTGACCAAGCCATCATCCTACCTGATATCTCGGGATTATGGATGACTTGCCTCAAAGTTGTGTCGACGAGCACCACCATAGTGTGGGATTGAAAGTAAGGCTTCACCTTTCTTGAGGCATGTATCAAAGAATATGCCAACTTCTATATCTTTGGATATTTCAGCTCAACCCTTCGAAGATCCTTACTATTGAAGTACAACAACTCCTGAACGCCTTCATCGTCTCAGGCGGTAGCTGCGCTAGTTGTAGACTTTAATACTGCAAAGTATAAGAACAACTTCTCTCCTTGGACGGGACAAGATAAGAGAATTAGACAACTCAAATAAGCTTTAAGATCTTGAAAGGATCTCTTGCACTATTCATCCCACTTAAATGTATTTTTTTTTAATTTTGAAGAAAGGAAAACACTTTTCCGTGGCCCTTGAGATGAATCTTACACATATTTTATTGTATTCGACGTCTTCATCTATGTTAGCGCCTTAATTTTCTTCGAGTTCGCCTCAATACCTCTCTGGATGATTATGAAGTAGAGGAATTTTCCTGCACCCACATCGAATACACACTTTTCCGAATTTAGTTTCATATGATAAAGATCCATTGTGTCAAATGTCCTCTCAAGGTCAGTTGCATGGTCCTAAGCCTTAAGGCTTTTCATCAGCACGTCATCTACATAGACCTCTATAGTCTTGCCAATCTGATCTTCGAACATCTTGTTGCCCAAGATCTGGTAGGTTTCCATTGCATTCTTAAGGACAAAAGGTATGACCTTGTAGCAGTAGCTTACTTTATCAGTGATAAAAGAAGTCTTTTCTATATCAGCCTCGTCCATCAATATTTGGTTGTATCCTAAGTACGCATCCAGAAAATTCATTAACTCATACCGAGCTATTGCATCAACCATCTGATCTATATGAGGCAAAAGAAAGCTGCATTTACGATAAGATTTGTTTAGATGAGTGAAGTCGATGCACATTTTCCACTTTCCATTGACCTTCCACTTTCCATTGACCTTTGAGACTATTACGATGTTGGAAAACCACTCTTGATAGTGCACCTCTCTGATGAATTCAGTCAACTTAAGTTTCTTGACTTCTTCTTGGATGACCCCATACTTCTTCCTTGCATATGTTCTTCTTCTTTATTTCATAGGCTTTACCTTCTAGTCAATATTTAAGGTGTGGTAGATGACCTTTGGGTCTATTCCTGGCATGTCTTTTTAACTCCACTCAAAGACACTTTGCCTCTTCCTTAGCAACTTTACTAACTTTTCTGTCACCTCCTTTTTCAATGATGAGCCGGTTTGGACGATTTTTTTTGCTCGTCCTCATTAAAGACGATGGATTCTTCTTCCTCTCCCTCTTATCCCTTCTTTAGTTTCCTCTCGCCCTTGGGTCAAGAGTATCAATGTTTTCGGAGGTGGTTAGTTTTTTATGGTCCTCTCTCTGCTCGACCGAGATAAATTAGCGCTCCCTGGCCTCTACCTGATCACCTTGGACTTCCCCTACTCCATAAGGAGTCGGGAATTTTACTATTTGGTGAACGGTAGAGGGCACTGCTTCAAACTCTTTGAGGTCCACACGGACGAGGATGATGTTTTAGTTCGAAAACACATTTTCATCCATTATAAAAAAGATAACTTTGTTTGTTATGCACCTTGTCTAGGTGCCCATGCAAACATCCATTTCAAACACTCAAAGAGGGTGCATTTTTTCTTCGTTGAACCCTTTCAAGGGTTGATGGTGAGGAATTAACCTCTTCTTACTGAGCTTCAATGCTTGAAACATTCCGAGATCATGACGTTGGCAGAGCTGCCCCCGTCTACCAGAATTCTAGACACTTTATACCCATGAACCTTGGTGCTGACGACTAGAGGGTCGTTATGGGGTGCCAAGATGCCCTTAAAATCTAATCATGATAATCCCACAATCAAAGTGTCCATATCCACCTTATTTATCTTTATCAGTTTTGGCTCTGAAGTAGCCGAGTTTAATTCCATCCGTTTGGGCGTTGACTTGGCCTTTATGACGTGCGACTTGCGGTCGGACTAATTTTTCCCTCCACCGGCCATTCCCACACTAATAATTTTCACATCAAATGAAATCATATTGTAATGTCACTTTGGCTCAGGGATTTTTGGTGGGAGTTCTGGGCGTCTTCATCGTCATCAGACTGATTATCTTTCTTATCTGCCCGAGGCTGTCATCTCGGCCTCTCATCTCTTGACCTGTCGTGTATTTTCTAGGCATCATCCTTAGAACCACTTTGGTTAACGTACTTTCGAAGCTTCCTTTGTTTCAGTATCTTCTTAATCTCATCTTTTAATGCAAAACACTTATCGGTGGTGTGGCCTTAGTCTTGGTGTAAGTCATACCACTTTCTCTTATCTCTCTTATGAGGAGGAGACCTAAGATTTTTTAGCCATTTTAAAGCTCCATCATCTTTAATCTCATTCAGTATCAAGTCAGGACTTACTATAAGTGGAGTTTAGTCAACAAATTTATCATCATCCGACCTCTTACTCCCATCTTTGCCCTTTTCTTTTTGAGATTTACTCCCATAAGATTCCTTTTCATCATCTCTTTTGGCCGCCATGGCCTCCTCTACATTCATGACTCTTTCGGTCGTTACTAGAAGTTCTGCTATGGATTTTGGAGGATCTTCGGCTAGCTTCCAAAGTAGTTTTCCCTTATGTAATCCACCTATAAGGGTGGTCATGGAAATATTCTCCTCCTAATCTAAAACCTCCATCTTATCTTTATTTAATCGTGCAATATAGCCTCTCAGAGAATCATTCTTCCCTTGGTTTATGTACAAAAGATGGGCAAACTTCTTATTGAGTTTCACATCTAAGCAGAAGTTGTGAATGAACTTCTCGACCAGTTGCTTAAAATTTTCTATTGAGTTTTTAGGAAGAGAGGCATACCATACATAAGATGCACCGGTTGGTTAGAGTACTGTAGAATGCTTGATAGATCATCTCATCTGAAACAGAGTAGATGTCAACTGCAGACTGATATATCTCTATGTAATGAATATGTTTTGTACTCACATCATACTTTGGCATGACAATCGGCGGTTTGAACTTAGTCAGAGTTGGGATCGGATTAACATTAAAAGGAAAGAAGTTTCAATTTTTAGGAGGATTCAATCGATCGTTGAAAAGGGTCGATCGATCGATCCAGTCGATCGATCAACATTCTTGAGTCGATCGATCGATTGAGCAGGTATTGGTCCAGTTTCTGCAATTATTTACCTACGAGTTTCATCAACTTAAATCCACTAATTCAAGAACTCCACTAATTCTTCCCAAACTCCCATAATTAAAAGCCACCAATTAAATTTAATTAATCCCATAATTAAAAGCCATAAAAATATGAGGTATTACATACTTCCCTCCTTACAACGGAATTTCGTTCAAAAATTCGAAAAAAGTATACGAGATAACACATTGGCTCTATGTCGTGCATCGCATCCTCGCGCTCACAAGTAAACTACTCCATACCGCCGACACATTACGCTATCAAATACCCTTAATAATGAACACCTTACGTATGTTCGTTTTAAATTCCAGGTTACCCTGTCATGTAGATTCTTGTCCATGCCTTATCGTTTAAATCTCCTATTTAAACTTATTTAGATATTCATTTTCTAGCCTTCTACTATTCACATCTTAGTAGATTAATGGTTCTTTAGATACAAATAATCTCGTCTCGCGACAATCGTACATAAGTAGGTCATTTGTGTACTATATAGTTTACACACATTATATACTTTAAGTATTAACCCATCTCTAATTTTCGCAGTAGGACTTGGTCACCCACATTCAGCTAATAAGAACGAAAAGGATGAGGCTTATCGTGACATACCTCAACTGACACTATGCCCAAAATTGAACTTATATAAGTTATTGTGCACAAACTCAACTTGTGGAAGGGATTGCTCTCGGCCTCCCCTAAGATTCAAGGGTACACATGTAATTTATCTTCCCAATATCTGATTAGTCCGCTTGTTCTGCCTATTCGTCTATAGATAAGAGGCTGTACTTAACCACACTCAGTCCTATGGCCCCGTGAACACTATTCCAAAATCAAAAGATAAGGATTTTGTCCCAATTAGACACAATATTAAATGGTACCCTATATGAACTTACTATCTCGATTATAAAGATCTCGCATACTGTCCTGTAGTATGATCAGTCCTAGCTGCCATAATGTGAGTTACTCTGGTCAACTGATCCACTATCACCATATAGTATCGTCACTCCCTTCATGATAAAATCCTTGAGAATTCATTCCCATTACTGCTTAGAAATTCCTAATGTTTGAAGAAACCCCAGCTGGTTTCGAATGGTCCAACCTTTACCAAAAGACAGGTGACCCACTGTAAAACAAATTTTAGCAATATTTCTCTTCATTAAATCCCACCACCATGACATTTATGACATGATACATCTTAGTTTCTCTCAAATGTACCTCAAATATTGATCCATGTAACTTTGCCTCGCCGTGTGTTGCAAATCCTTCCCCTTGTTCTAAAGACAGTTTCTCGTGAAACGTAAGCCTCTGACAAATCTTATGGAATAAGCTTCAACTTCCTTAGTTAAATGTTATCGAACTCACACAACAATTATCATCTACTTCCTGATACAAAACCATCCTTGTGGACATTTGGGGAGTGATGGTCCTAACTGATATAAATGATCGAAAATGAAAAGAGATACGCTGCATGCCACTATCATAAAATTAACTAAAGCCGTCAATAACAAGTGTAGAGCATCTGATTTCCACAATTTAAATGAACAAGTTCATAATCGTTCCATTCCTACAATAGTGATTACAATAGAGTTTCTCTCAAAAATAAAATTCTCCTACTAAAATTACACCACTAAATCATACATCAAAATATCTGCCAAATCCATGCTCTAAAATAATTCTCCAAAATTATCCATAGCGTTCCAATCCACGCCAATCTGCCCCCTTACAAGAAAATACGGGGAAGTACTCAATATAACACGAATAGATGCTCAAAGATAATTAGCACGATGAATAAATCTCAATAATACGAATCGCATGTACAAATCAAATGCATAACTCAAGCATTATATCAATTTATTTCTCAACCTCTATATATGCCTTATCCCAAAATTTCGAAATGTGGAAAAAAAATCAAGATTTAGTCACTTATGGCGCCCATACACCCTATGTCTTGCGCATTAATGCACAATCCAAATATAATTCTCTTAAATCAATTTTCACATTAGGATTAGGCGACTTTACCGGCCTTAAGTCACAATAGAATTATCGATTTTGGTTATATTCTCCTATATGTACATTAGCTAAGGTATGAAACCCAGGTACTAATATCCAAACTTCTCTCAAACTCCCGACGTTCGCTAGTTTCATGCGTGGGGTGTCTCGTAAAGAGAAATCCAAACAAGGAACCCCCAGATACACTAATACCTAACATTGTCGGTCGTCGCAATCCGTAAGGTCCTCAGTCCATAATATATACCTTCCCACAATCTTCGTATGTTGACGTACAAGTCTACGTGTCCACTCTTATGTCCCTAAAATAACATGAAATATGGCGCTATCACTATCCCAAGTTCTCGTCGTTATATATATAATGAGTTTTATCACTTGCTCGATACGGAACACGATATATCTTGAGTCACATCTAAATAAATCCCTACGCACCGGGATTACGTATAACTAGATAACTTACTCCTCGAAGTCTATGATATCATGAAAGTTTCGTATATATATATATATACATATATGTAGGCGCAACCTTATTTCAGGTGGTACCTCTCCAAAATAATATTACTCACTGGGAGTATCCAGTGCGATAGTCTTATCACTCAATCTACTATTGTTCAAACACTTGGTAATTAATTACTACACATTACCATAGTAAGATTGAATTTGCTAACTCAATGCAATAATAGTTTATAATGATAAAATATGCCTTTAGTTCCCACCCGTCTCACTCATGGGTGACATCTAAAAGTCCTGTCGTGCCTGAAATAGGGTATGCTACTATTACAGAGGACTCCACTGGTCCTGCCTAAATTCACCACTCTCGGGTTGTAAATTCCTGGTCCCAAACATATGAATATAAGTCTTAACTCCCACATCTCTAAAGGAGTGATATAACAATGTGCTATTCCTATCACCAAGTCCTGAGCGCTAAACATAATAAGGAGATAAATCTTTCCACTCAACAGTAAACCCAAGAAAAAACATCCTGCACTGGAGTAGCATCCCCGATAGACTTGCGATATCCGCCCACTATCGGTCTAATTATTATGATAAAATCATAATCAGGATAATATCATACTTGTATAACACATCACTAAAATGAGTAATATCAATAGGGTATATACCACTATAAATACACCCATTCGTCCTCCGTGGTCAATACTAAAGATAACCCCGCTATACCAGGGAGAACATCCACATAATAATAATGTTATCGATATACGCACTAACTTGTCTCACATATGAATCTATAAATAATCAAAATATAGTGACTCACTCAAGTTATATAAAACACGTCTCATCCTCTGAGGGTAAGACTCATACTTCTACCTTGCCAATTGCCCTGGCTGCTCAAATGATTTTCGGACATAACACGCCTTTTCGAACCAAAATAAAAATACTTTAATCATTTCCTTTTACTAGGTTACCATACTCTTGTCCCTTTACTCATTTTGGCCAAAACTAATGCCTGCGATCATACTCTCCCTAAAATACTTCTATCTTCAATCCACTTATCATCAACCATACTAACCATATTATGGTTGCCCTTCTTTCAGACTCTGGTAGTCTCAACTTTGATGACTACCCCCGTTGTTTCCTTAGTTCCGTTGGTGCTAAGGAATGCAAACCTGGTCTCAACAGTCCTGACTGAATTCACCGTCACTCGGTACGAATTCAACTATCTGAATTATTTAAATAGGTCCTCTGATGGGTCTCCCCCTTGTGGTGTTTCACTAACAACGTTTTATCCAGTCTTACTCTCCGAATAAATCTTTTGATTCTTTTGGCTCCCTTCACAAAGAAGGGTTAACATCTCTACTGACAAAGCGTGACATTGTCACCATATGAATCGACCGTCCGGCATAATTTTTCCCTGAGTGTAGTTAACTTTTCGTATGAGTCGATCCCCCACTTGAAATCCACCTCTCCATTTGAATTTACTTCATTTGGTACAAGATTCGCTAAATAATTAAATTTGTGTTCACACATGGGCCTCTATCCGACCCTCATGTGATGAGTTCAGAACAACGTTCACATCTTATCCTTAACATCTGATGAAGGAACTGGCGGTCAAATCATACCTAATATCCTTCCACTAACACAACTTCCCACTTCTAAATGTGGTGGTTGACTTCCACCATTATAACTTTGCTCCGGAGAGCCAAGGAAATTTTACCCCAAATTTTTACTTCCAGTTAACCACACTCCTCCATATGTCCAAGTCCTTGGATATTTTTACATTCGTTGGCTAACACAAACACACACACTTCCCATATTTCTAGAACTTTCACTGATGGTTCTCTTCAATGCTTCATCTGACTCTCTCCCAATCCCACCAAATTGGGTGAGCCTAATTTGGCCCCACTTTCGACTGTAGCAGCACTTGGAAATCATATGCTACGCCTTAGCCATTTTTATAATCCTGGCTTCCTTTGCTAAATAGGGGTGACCTAGACTAAGATCATCATCCTCGAGTATACTCTACAACCTCAACTAATCCCTACCTCATATTGCTCGCCCAATGGCCCTCGCCTATCATATTTCATTGCTTGAACTCGCTCGAACGCAAATAAAATTCATTAATATATACATTATAGCCGGAAGAATAAATCTCACCATAGAAATTAACAATCCTAAACATAGGGCTCTATATCAAAGAAGCTACGCTGGAAGCACAATAAGCCACACAGATCCTAAGGACACTAGTAGCTGATGCTCTGATACCACCTGTGACACCCCGCCTAATTAAATACCGGGTGATCAGTCCTTTATTGAATTAAATCAAAGTGTTCGATTGGTTCATTCTTAGCGTCACTGTCGAAAAATCATTTTCCTTATTTATCACCTAATAAATAATTAAGCAAAGTGTCAAAACATTTAATGTTAAAGATTAAGTTCCATAGTTATAATTTAATATACAAAAACATTTTTTTGAACACAGATAATAATAGTGAATACCAAACCATCTAAGTGGAATAAACATGTTAGATTAATCATCCAAATAAAATATCCCAAATCGAAGAATAATGTAATATTCAAAAGCAATCCCAACTAAAACAAAATACTAAAATAAATAAAGAGTACAAATCTCTCTGAACTAGATAAAAACTGGAAATGGGCGACAAATGCCGTATCTAATAATGATTAAATAGAAGACTGATAAAACAAGGATGAAGGCGTCTACTGCGAGGACCTGTAACTCCCACACTAGCTGCATCACGTCAACAATCCAAAGATCTAAGCATGACGCCCCTGTGGCTGGGCACTTGTAATATATATATATATATATATATATATATATATATATATATATATATACTAGGGTATGCCCGTGCCTGAAGGCACGTAGATAATTTTCGAAAGTGTACTTCGTAGATAGGACTACACATCGTATTTAGTTCGCAACATATAAACAATTTTAGAAATAACCTATGGTAAGAACATATTAGTTTAAATAAATTGGACAAAAGTTTCTTTATTCAAGTAGTGTTATATGATGTCATGTGAAATCACATCTTGTCGTTGATTCCCAAAACTTAACGTTGACACCGCAAAATAAAATTCTTAGATCTCTTTGTAATAATCGTTAATTAATGTGTAACACCAATATTTGTAAACAAACGAAAAGTATTGAACAACATTTCGTTGTTTGTATAACGATTCACCCAATTTAAGAAATAAAAAATAGTTCACAACAATACTAATAGTCCATCTTGAACTTCCCATAAACAACATCATATCCATAAAAAACTAATGTAAGTCCTAAATTTTTTTTACAACACCGTATAAATGTTTTAAATTTTTTTGACAAAATCTCCTTTGTTTATAGGACTATCCCCTACTTAAAAAATTAAAAATACTCCCAAATTTCCCTTTTGCATACTTTACTCTTGGTTGCAAAACCTCTTAGCCTCCCAAGTGTTAATATTATTTAACTAGAATGACTTGAATTATAAAATGGCTTTTTCTTTGAAAATAACGTGTGCCATATCTTTAATAGCTTAATAAATATGTGTTACTCGCTGGATTTAAAAAATACCCCCAAGCTTGTATTAAATTTTATCACCTTGTAATGATCGTCTTCTAAAAATAATCATCTTGTAATTTTAAAAACATGAGCAATGTTTGTAAATTGATTCTTACTATGAACAACAGATTTTTCTGTTAGTTGTAACTAAAGAGTAAATAAAAAAGAAGTCAAAAGATTGTATGTTCTGTCAGCAGTTATAATATTTATAACTCAGTGATGGATTTGATTCATTCGAATGTCCTGAGCATGCTTTTCCAATTCTTATTGTCTTGCGTAAAACTAAAAACACGTACAAAGAAAAATAAAAATAGAAAATTTTAAATCTCTCATTATCTCTCACACATTCATACATCATAATTTAAGTCAAGAAATTTACATTACAAAGTTTTACATATATAATTACAGGGAAAATTATGTATGCATTAAAATTGCGCACACGGTCGCAAAATGATGTATCTGCTAAAAAATATATTAATAAAAAATAGATAAAAATTTAGAAATTTGTTACATTTGTTAAAATATTTCTCATATCAAGTCTTTTCTGCTGCCTTAGGCAGATCTTTGGAGCCACACGCCATCATGTAGACAGTCAGATGTTTCACTCTATATTGTTTTGAGCCACACAAACCAACACAAAATATTAAATTTGTTGGCCACGCACGCATTTTTTACATCTTTATAGCTGAGACATATGATGGGAGTTGGTGTCATCCTTATGGCTGGTATGATGGTGTCATCCTTATGGCTGATATGATGGGTGCTGGTATGAGCTGGTTTCACACGAGTGACCGGTCATTTCTCTGTGCAAGGACCCATGGTGTAAACAGAGAATATAACAAATACATAACTGTATACAAATAAAGAAAATACTATACTAAAAGTTTTATTTAAAACTACAGAATTAATATAATTAACTACATGTTTTTACTTAATTTCAGACTAAAATTTAAAAACAAAATGATATACATTTATTAATTAGAAAGATATTTTTAATTCATTAATAAATCACATATTTACTATTAAGTTTTTTTAACGAAAATAACTTCATATATTTTGTACAATGCACAAAGCAGTGTACCAAGATCATTTATCCCTATTCTTGACCATTGTGATTATCCTTTTAAGGTATTTGCAGACCTGTACTATTTAGGTGGCTTAAAATTAACCACTATATTATGTTAAATGAAAATTCTACACACACAAAAAAACATTATTATCACAAAATGAACACCCACACGAAAAATTAAAAAAGCGAGAGAGAGAGAGAGTAGTATGATGTCAATCCAGAAACGACATATGCTCTAAGAACCAAGAATGATCACACACAAATGAATACAACTTATCATACATACCAATATTCAAGTATTTTTAATCAAATCCCAGAACCTTCACCGCAACACCCTGAAATAACACATAAAAATCAAACATAATTAATTTTATATGCTAGTTTCTTTAAGACAAAAGGCTCTAACAAATCAAGAAGCTAGTGAGTAAAAATAAATGATAGTTAAAAGCAAATAAATAGAACCCAATGTTTGTAATAACAAACTTATATTAACAAAGAACACAAATTCTGGGATCGAGAACTGATTTATATGGTGATAATAATGTTTGGAACCTTCTAATGTGGTCTAAATCAGATTGGGTGTTAATCAGACCACAAAGGAAGTTTTAGGGGGACAAATACATTGCTAATGAGGCCACAAAATTTAGTTCCAAGGACACAAATGAAAACTGAAAAATACAAATGAAAACTGGAAAAAAAAATTAAACACCTAAAATGAAAACCTTATACGTAAATCAAATCTTTACCTTGAGATCCGTATTGATGAAAACCCCAAAACCACATTTGCTTACCTTTGAGACCCATAACGGTGGCAACATCAGTAGATCTGAGCCATCACCTCTATCAAACCCACCGTTTGAATCTCTGTCATAACATTAAATAAACTATGAATGAAAATACTAAAATATCAGCGCCTAAATCGAAACCAATTTTTTTCAGGACCGATCGAAAAAGTCCACCATATAAACCACAAAATTTGACTCTCAAACCCCATATTCCAGAATCAAGAAAGCATTGAACCTCCCAAACTCTGAAACCATATGGCAGGTCGAAAAAGGTCCACCAAGAACTCCATATACGCCAGAAACCCCATATGAACCTGCCAAACAAAAAAAAAAAAGAAAACATTGAGGCGTGGAAACTACAATATAGAAAAAAATTAGATAGATACCCACCAGTTCTAGGTCTGATGGAGATGGATCTCGTCACCTGCTTCACCTAGCGCTTCGACAGAGGTGGATTCGGAGGCGATAGGGTGGCCATCGCTCACTTGTTTTCTACAGAAAATTATTGCATATGATAGAGAGAGATGGTCTGTAAATGAGTAGAAAATGAAAATAAAATGAGGCGAGAGAGATGTCTGAGCCTTGTGCTAAAAAAAGAATTTGAGTAAGACACAAAGAGGCGTGTTGTTTGGAGATATTGTGAAAAAATCAATTATACCCTTGTTTTTGAATTTTGAAAAGAAGGGATAAATAAATTTTAATGTGTTAAAAGAGAGGGAACCAAAATGATTGAGGGGTAAAATAGGTAGTACAATTTTTTATTTATTTAGATGACATCATTGTTTCAACTTGTGACATACATAAGTTTCTTACTTTATTTTATATATATATATATATATATATACAAGAAAATGAAGAGATAACAAGAAAGGGGTCAGAGCTCGAGTGTAAAATAGTTTTTAAAATTGTTTAGCAAGTATATAAAATGCTTACCAGTTGATATTACATACATTATAGTTCCTCGATACTCACTTGAGAATTCTCACCTCTCAACTAGTGTGCGCGCCTAACGTACTACCGAATTCATCTAGATAAAGCTAACTTAGTTAACTAGTCTAACCCAATCTTCCCTTGCCAATACTAATTCGGGTGATCTCATCACTAACATTCATATATGATAACTTTTCTTACGAATTTATTGAGCCGTCTATGTACATCACAATATAGCTTTAGACACTTAATTTGTTTAATATCAATTATACAATTTTATCTACTTACAAGCACAATAGAGGAATCACAGGTATATGTATATATATTTATCACTCATATAATATATACACTAATAGGGACCCCGCATAAAATCTATGGTGCTGGCAAACTCTGCTATCAAGTCCCTGTACCTCTCGTATAAATGAGGGAAATACTATTTCGGATCCACTCTCGAACTGTATTAACATAAAATACACACAATGGAGGTGAAGCATAGTTCTAAGTCACAAAGAGGTCAGCACATACCCTCACGTCTCTTAGGACCGTCTGACTACCATTCTCGGATAGCCTGCACCAAGGTTGCTATGTTCTAGGGTACAAGTCAATATCCCCCCATAAAGGTCCAATCGAGATAAGACTGTCTCGGCGCAGAAACCCCCATGATAGTAAGTAGCGTGGGTATTATTAAACACAAATATTCACATACTATATATATACACACACTCATATATATATTCACATTATTCAGCTAGGTACGTCCACGACCCATTATGTATTCTAACCATACGTGGCACATAACGCTCGAGTCCTACGTATAATTAAATCATTCTTTTATTTTCTTAATTACCGCAAGTCCTTATGTATTTCTTGACTCTGGAAGTGTATCATCTTGATAAATATAAAATTAGTAGGTGTAAACTATCTACCCTTTTGGTCTAAGTCCTTCTTAATTATCAGATGACCTAGTTTAACGTACACACGATTTCCACTCCATTTTATACCCCGAAATCCCACCATTAAATCTCATATAAAGTCATATTACCCGGACCTTGCCTATACCCTACTGGTCCTTCCCAAGTCTCATTGTGATATTTAAATTATGTCCAAGGGTCCTTACGCATTTGGATCAGATTAAAATTAAAAGGAAAGAAGTTTCAATTTCCAGGAGGAGTCGATCGATCAATGAAAAGGGTCGATCGATCGATCGACATTCTTGAGTCGATCAATCGATCGATCGACATTCTTGAGTCGATCAATCGATCGATCGAGCAGGTATTGGCCCAGTTTCTACAATTATTTACCTATAGGTTTCATTAACTTAAATCCTCAAAACCTCTATTAATTCGTCCCGAACTCCCAAACAATGAAAGCAAAAATTATACTATCTTACATACATGATTTCTAACGTAAAACATATACAAATTCATCGAGGGCCATCATTTAAAGGGGTTAATTCAAGATAATTCATTAAGAACCCTATTTTTGCCATCATGTTCAATATCCTCATAATTGTTCCAAATTTTAATCTCTACTGGGCATCAATTTTGTAGTTAATCTTCCACATATATCAAGATAGTTGTCCTAACATGGTTTCTCCTCAAAATTGTAATATAAATATGCCAAACAACATTATTTTTTACATGAGAACGTAAAATTATATCTCCTATACTAGCATGGATGTATTATCAACTCAAGAACATCAAGATAGATACTTTCCTCAAGAATGAAGGTCTGAATTTATGGGATTTGATGGTGTGGTTGAGTTCCTCTTCCTTCGATCTACACTCCGACGGTGTTTGTGGTGAAAACGGTGCAACTAGGATGATTCTAGCCTTGGAAAGCTCATGACTTTTCACCTCTAATGGCTTCTGTGTGTTGTGTTTGTTCTAATCCTAGTAGACAACCTCTAACAACAGATATAGCCTTATAATTTTTGTCATTAATTAAGGCCTAAAATTTGAAATTACCAAAATGCTCTCCCAACTTGTCGATTAGGCCTAAAAATGTCCCAAGACCCAAACTAAATCCCCGGGTACACTTTTCTGACTATCTAGAGCCTCCGAACGCATTGGTGCACTCGAAATGACCATACGGGCGACTTAGAATTAATTTACTTTTTATCCCATTAATTTTGTCCCGATGCGATAGACACGCGCCTCCCGGCTTTATTTCTATAACTATCGTATTATTCACTCGCGATAATTTTAATAAATTCAATCTCATATATTACTTTACTCGTTAAGTAATATTCAACATAATTCTTACCAATTATTACTAACTCTCATCACGTTAGTAAATATTCAAATTAAAATACGAATTAATATTAAATTAATTTATCCCAATTAAATTTAATTAATCCCATAATTAAAAGCCATAAAAATACGGGATATTACAAAATCATATGCAGGTTCGGTATACCCAAGGTGATCCTCACAGATAATGGAAAATATTTTGTCTACAAGGAGATGGGGCTTCTCACAGAAAAGTATAATATTATGCACAATAGCTCAACCATATCCTACCCAAAAGGAAATGGCCAGGCGGAGGATACCAATAAGATCTTGATCAATATCCTGTAAAAGATGCTAGAAGATATGCCAGGGGCATGGGATGAGAATTTACCCATGGTGTTATGGGCCTACCGCACTTCGAAGAGAAAGTCGATCGGGTTTACTCCATTCTCACTTGTGTATGGGACTGAAGCTATCCTACCGGTTGAATTGGCAGTGCCCTCAGCTAGGGTCTCTCTAAGAAATGGACTCATATGTAAGGAAAAACTTTCCAATTGAGTTCGTTGTATAGTTTTAACTTATTCCCGGTAAAAAACACGTTTGAGTCATAAGTCGTATTTTTATTGTCACGATCCCACACTGATTATAAAGTGTTAAAGTTTATTGAAGATGTTGCGGCAAAGCTTCAAGGAATTAATTATGCCAAATGTTTAATTAGTGCAAGTTTATTTGTCTTCAAAGTTCAATTTCATTCCGAGATCACTCAGGTATGAATGCGTAATTTTAAGGGGACTCAAAATTTATTTTAAAATATTTAAGGATGTTATATTATTAATAAATTTGTTTTAAAATGTTTTTATACTGTTTGAATTGGTTTACACTTCGTTTTAATCTGATAAGGGCATATTAGAGATGAGTTTAAGTGGAACTCTAACGTCCGTGTCGTTCAAACGACCAGACAGGTCGTTCGAGCGAAATTTGCATCTCGCTAGAGAAACATGTCTATATCTCTTGAGCGAGCCACTGCCTTAAGAAAAATATTTAATGACGTTTTCCAATCGGATTTCCTAAGTGTTCATTCTGGAAAAACATTTTACAAACTAGAAAGTTTCTGCCCATTGTTTTATAAGTTTTTTAAGTCAAAACACATCCTCAGACTTTACAAGATCCAAGTTTTCATTATTATATGGAATAGTGATCTTGTTAGCACCAAGAAGGTTTTGTTCTACATTTAATATTGCTGGTTTTGCGAAGAAGAAGCGAAGGATTTTGTGTTCCAATTTCGTAGATGTTACAATCCATATCGGTGGGAATTGAGACATACATGGAGGCATGTGTTGTGGAAGAAGTAATTTCTGCATGGGTACTGTGAAAGGAGTGGTTGAAGATTAGAAGAGCGTCAAGTCTCGTGGGGATCGAGTCGTTGAGTAAGACTTGTGTATGTTCATTGTAATTCCACATTCATAACGATTGTCTAACTTAGGTCGTCAGTTTTTTCCCCTTTATGGTTTCCTTATACATCCGGCGTTATGAGTATTCTTTACTTTATTTTACTTGTTTTAATCACTAGATGGATGTTTCGTATTAATCAAGAGAAAATTTGGTTAAGTTAAAATTGTTCACAACTTGGTGCGAATTAAAAATTGGAAAAAGGTTTTTCATAAAAAGAGAAATTTGTTTTGGCATCCTTAAAATACTTTCCGCTTAAGAAATATAAAGGAACCCACAAAGTGGTTTCAGAGCGAGAAATATATTTTTATTGTGCTTGATCCCTTGTGTTTTTTGGAATGAATTTGGGAGGTTTTGGAAGTTTTCGTGCTCCTATTTTTGATGGTACAAATTATGCTTATTGGAAATTGTGAATGAGAAGTACTTTAAAATATATTGATGAACATGTTTGGTTAGCGGTTGAAAAGGGTTGGTCACCACCAGTCACACGAGAGGGTGAGGTCACTAGTTTGAAACCCGTTGAGTCATGGACCAAGGCTGAATGTAGGCTTTCACTTTACAACTCTAAAGGTCTGCACGTAATTTTATCACATGTCACACAAGAAGATTATAATAGAATCATGACTTGTGAAACATCAAAAGAGGCTTGGGATACACTTTCACTTACTCACGAGGGCACTAACACAGTTAGGGCATCTAAGTTACAAAACCTCACTACACAGCTTGAGACAATTAAGATGTTAGATAGTGAGTCGTTTGATGAGTTTTACGCTAGGTTGTCTAATATTATCAACTCGTCATTTAACTTAGGAGAGAGGACTCTCGACAACCATGTGATAAAGAAAATTTTGAGATCTTTGCCGAGTAGGTTTGATGTGAAAGTGATCGTTTTAAACTCCTTAGGTATGCTTGATTCGACGAAACTTGAAGAGATTATAGGTGACTTACAAACCTATGGACTTAATATGTTTACCAATAAGAAAGTGCCAAAAAAAGAAAACGGCATTGCTTTGAAAGCCCGAAAGGAGGAAACTAAATTTTTGGATGACGATTTTGATTCCAATTTTGAGAATGTTGCCTTGTTGGCAAAGAAGTTCAAAAAATTTCTTAAGTTTCAAAATCAATCGAAAGATGCCAAAATTTTTGAGAAATTCAAGAACAATAAGGTAGAGTCCACCCCTAAAGATAAGAGTGAGAAATTTAATAGGGTTGAGTCGGAGTGTTTTGGGTGTTAGAGGTATGGTAAAAAATTTGTCGAGTGACCCACTAGACTTAAGAAAGAGGGCAAGAAATCGATAGCTTATAGTGCATCCTTAAGTTATAGTGAACCGGAAGAGGGGGAGAGTTCCCCCAATGAGAGGAAGTTTGTTGCTTTCTTGGCATGCCACGTGAGTGACGGCGATAAATCTTCCCACGAAGACTCTCATGTGCATGAAACTTACGAGAGAGGGTGATGAGAGTGACGAGGAGGAGATCTATGTAAAATATTTTCAAGTTGCATTTAATGAGTTATATGCCGAGGCGGTGAAGGTGAAAAATGAAAAATCTAAATTGCAAGAAAGGTTGAATGAGCGTGTTGTAGAAAATAACGATGCTTTGATTGAGGATCTTAGGGAACGGGATAACATGTTTAGGGAGAATCTAGAATATGTGGAGAAAGAGAGAGATAGTCTTTGTGGTTTAATGGAGACTTTGGAAAAGTAGATTCTAAAGTTTGAGGAGTCTAGGCATGTGCTTGAGTCTAGGATTTGTGAGTGAGATGAGAAGTTGAAAGACTCAAGTAAGGTTAAGTTGGACTTGGAATCTAGGTCGGAGAATTTGGATAGGATGTTAGGCACCATCCAATTCTAAAGTGATAGGTGTGGTATAGGCTACGATGATGGATTTATTCCCATTCCCAAAGGCAATACCAATCGTGTGAGAGCCCACTAGGAATGTGAGGAGAGGTTGACATTTTGGAAATTATTTTCGCCGTCTTTACACTTGCACACATTGCGGTAGGAAAGGTCATCTTAGACGTTTTTATATGACCTTAGGAATTCTCCTAGGAAGTTTAGGAATAAAGTCCCGTCGGGTCCCAAAACCCCCACCCGTCATGTTACACCCACTTGAGTTAGGAAATTGGATTTAGTTGCTTTAGGACTAAAACTTCATGGTTCTCATTTGGTTGCACTTTATTCTTCCCATGCCAGATCTAATGGATGATTGTGTTACCATGTTTGTCATACGCTAGTCTTTGCATCATGATTTATATCTTGCTAGTGTTATGACATGTGTATCATTTTGTATTATATTTTTTCATTTATTGAGTCTTATTTGAAAAATACAGAAATATTTGATTTTTGATAAAATTTTTCGAAAAATTCAAAAAGATTCTTGGTTTATTATATTTTTGAGAAAATATAAAAAGATTTTGCATTTATTTGAGTCAAAATTTATTGAAAACCAAAAAGATTTCATTTTTTTGTGTGTCATGAGTTTATATGTCTGATGTGGTATATTGGTGTTCTTGGACCCCCATCCTTTCATTATCCATGTGGATAGGACATTTGGTCATAATTATTGATGCTTAGAATGATCTTAACCATTGTATTATGTGGCTGTTTTGAAGTTGATATGCATTTTGATCCGACTTTGTATATATGCTATCATTGGACATATGCACGAGTTAATATGAATGTTTGATATCTCTTGCATATTTAAGTTTCATGAGAGGTTCTTATCTCAATTTTGTCATCTATGCATAAGTAGACATAAGGAGGAGGTGTGCATGTAAGAACCGTTTACCATGAGGATTGAAATTAAAAAAATAAATGATGAGTGTTCACGGGAAAGGGCTGTGAGAGTGTAAAATTGACTCATCGTAAAAGCCACCGTTTAAAAAAGCCCAAAAAAATTAAAGGCAATAAAAAGAATCATATGCCAAAATATGGGCCATTTATTTTATGTTCACCCTAAAAGAAAAATATGATATATATTTGAGGGAGTTTGGATGGATAATTTAAATGGGTTTGCACCATGAATCCTAACGTTGAAAAATCATATCATGATGATATTGTTTGTAGAATCGTCAATATTCTGGCTTTGTGTGCATGTTTTATTATTTAGTTCATTTAGGTCACACTTTAATTGTCACATATGGGTAGAATATAGTTTGATGATTTATAGCTATCAATTAGAGCTTCTTGATCGTTTCGATGTGCTGGAATTGTGATTCATTTGTTGTAGTTCATGCCCATACATTCCATGTTCATGTTTGAGCACATCGGTACTATGCTAGCATGTAACTCATATTGTTTTTGTATTTTTCTCTACTGTTTTGCTACTATTTTATAGTTTTCTTCCCCTTCCAGTTAGTTTTTCCATGAAATTTTTTTCACTTGGCAAAACTATTTGACTTTCTGTACTGGATGTGAGATTTGGGGTTCCTCGTTCGAGCGATTTACTGCTATCGCACGAAGTTTATCTTGCGAGATGCCTATGTCGTTTGAACAACAAGGCATTCTCATTCGAGAGATCCCATGTATTTTTGGTTCCTTCTGTTTCAGTACCCTGCTGCATATGATTATATATTTTGGTACTGCTGGTTGCTTCTGGTTTTTATTTATGCAGTTTATTTTGTTAGATTTGATATTTTTCTGCATTGATATGTTTAGTCACACCTTCTTAGATTGTTGATTCGTATTGTGTGATTATTATTTGCTAGCTACGGATTTGATAGTATTGATCATTATTATCTGGTTATTTGCATGTTTATCTAGATATATTTCATTAATTTATCTGATTCTAGATATGTTTATCTTTTCACCGAGTTGTCTATTCGAGACAAAAAAAGGGAGAGATGTATGTGATGTAGGGGGTGATTTTGTGTAATGAGCTTGGTATCCTGATTTAATTATTATTTACACATTGATATCATGTTTTTCTCTCATAAAAAATGATTTGGATTTGATTTTTCATATTGGTTTATATCATTTGTTCCACCATACTTCACTGGGTATTTGTCTGTTTCATGTGTATAGTTACGCTTAAAGAGATTCCAGATTATAAAACTAAATCACATTCAAACATTCAGGGACATCTCATGCTTGCCAGTCTATCGTTTACTAGTCTTGTCCTATAATTTTTTATTATGAGTTTATGGGATAGGATTTAGGCATCATACGGCTTGACAACCCGGCTTAGGTATTTCACTATTAGTTGTCTTGGACTAGTCAAAGGGGGAGATTTGCAAGGACAGAATTTTCAATTGAGTCCGTTGTACAGTTTTGACTTATTCCCGATACAAAACATGTTTGAGTCATAGGTCGTATTTTTATTATCACGATCCCACACAGACTATGACGTGTTGAAGTTTATTAAAGGCGTTGCAAAGCTTCAAGGAATTAATTATGTCGAATGTTTAATTGGTGCAAGTTTATTCGTCTTTAAAGTTCAATCGCATTTCGAGATCACTCAGGTACGAATTGGGCCTTTAGTCCTATACTTTTGATGAAATTCGTACATGCTTTATGTAGGAAATCTTGTTGGTAGGTTAATATAACTATTAGTTTAATTGGTTGGGAGTTTGGGACTCAATTATGGAGTTTTGGGTTGAGGTTGATGAATGAAACTCGTAGTTAACAATGGAAGAATTCAGAATACCCGTTTGATCGACCGATCGATCCCTTTTGGAAACTGCATGTTTTTCCTCTTTTTGTTTAATTCGGATAAAATGTGTAGGAACCCTTGAATATCATTTAAATAGTATAATGGGTCATGAAGAATACCAGTAAGGTCTAAGTAGATTCCGTTGAATGAAATTTTATATGGGATGTAACCGTGGGTTAATGGGGGTTTGACACATATTGAAAATCGTGCGTATGTTAACTACGGAATTGAGAGATTCTTGAATGACTTAGACCAGTATGTTAGAGAGGGTGTACCTACTGAATTGACCTTTAGGAAGAGATAATACTTAGAAGGACAAGGAGTGATTACGAAATGATTATAATTGAGAATAAAATGAGATGAGTTCCTTATGCGTAAAGATTGGGTAAAATTGTATTACATATGGTTAAAATATTATTATGGGTCATGGGCGAACCTAATTGGAAAATGAGAATATTTATATATATGACCGAGTGCATGTGTATATATCTATATTATATTTTTGTATAATCATACCCGCGCTACTTTCTATCACGAAGGTTGTCGCGCCGAGACAGTCTTATCTCGATGGGACCTTTATGGGGGATATTGACTTATACCTTAAAACATAGGATTCCTTGGTACAGGTTATCTGAGAATGATAGTCAGACGGTCCTAAGAGACATGAGTGGTATGTGCTGACCTCTTAGTGACTTGGAACTATGCTTCGCCTCCATTTTGTGTGTATTGAGTTAATACAGTTCGGGAGTGATTCCGAACTAGTATTTCCCTTAGTACGAGAGATACGGGGACTTGATAGCAGAGTGTGTCGGCAACATAGATTTTATGTGGGGTACCGATAGTATATATATATATATATTATATATGAGTGATTAATATATATACGTATATATGAAATTCTTCTATTGTGCGTATAAGTAGATAAATATTGAATAAATGCTCCAGAATTATAATAAGTGTTCGGGAACTTCATAACAGCATTGAGATACACATAAGTAACGTAAGAAAACTTCAAGAGATTAATCTCTAAACTAAAATCATAGTCTTGTGACTTCTCGTAATAAAAATCTATGGGAGATAAGTTAGATAGACTTATGAGGCATTTAGTAGTATGATAGGCGTTCACACTAGATGAGAGGTGAGAATTATCACGAGAGTGTCGCGTACTAACATGGTTGTTATCTTAGCCGGTAAGGATTTTAAATATTTGCTTAACTATTTTTAAAACTGTTTTACACTCAGGCTCTGACCCGTTTCCTGTCATCTTTCTCTCTCTTGTATATATATATATATATATATATATTTATTACAAGTGCCCAGCCATAGGGACGTCAAGCATAGGTTCTTTGGATTGGACGTGCTGCAGCTTATGTGGGAGTTGCAGGAACTTGCTCTAGACGACCTCTTCCTTGATTTAGTACTACATATCTAGGGCATATGTCGCCCAATTTCCTACTTCAGTTTAGACTTATTAGAGATTTTGTATTTAATTATGTTTTCAGTATTCAGACTCATTGGGAGTTATTTCGTGTCGTGATGATTTTACTTATGGTTATTGACTTGGTTTGAATAATCTAGTTGGCATGTTTCTTTTTGATGATTATTATCCTTAGTATTTATATTATTCTTAAACTTATTTATACTTAAAAAGGTTTTTACGTTGGGATTTAATAAATGAAATAATATTCTAAATGTTTTGACACTTATCTTAATTAATTAGCGTGATTAAAATGGAAAATTGTTTTCGACAGTGATGCTAAGAATGAACCACACCGTTCACCTTGATTTTTAATTTAATAAAGGATTGATCACCCGATATTTAATTAGGCGGGGTGTTACAGGTGGAATCAGAGCATCAGGTTCTAGTGTCCTTTAGGATCTATACGACTTATTTCTCTTTCAGCTTCGCGTCTTTGATATAGAGCCCTATGTTTAGGACTGTTTATGTTTACGCTTACGTCTTCAGCTATTTGGGATTTAATGATAACTGTATACTAATAAACTTCCTTCTCGTTTCAGATGCCTTCGAGACGTGCACCCCGAGACTGGAATGCCCAAGCTGAGTAGCCAACATCTCCGACTCAGGGAATGATGAATGCAACAGAAGTAGCCGCCTTTGTTTCTCAGGCGATGAATGCAGTATTAGTGGTGGTGCAACAGGATCCACCCCAGGTTCAGGCAGTAGCGCCAGTACCAGCAAGCTTCCCACTACATGGGAGCGGGTCAAGGATGCCTTTCAAAAGGCGCATCCCCCGAAGTTCTCGAGTAGTTCGGACATTGTGATTGGTAGCCAATGGAAGAAGGAAATCCATAGGCATCTGTGCATGTATGAGTGCACTGGCGTGCAAAGACAGTTACCGGCTTCCTTCAAGCTAGTGGGGTCCTCTTTGCAGTGGTGGGAGTCCATCACCACCTTGGAGGAGAGGGACAACATATCGATTCAGTCATTTTGGGTGCAATTTGATCACAAATATTTCCCATCTGCTATGCAGACTGAGATGAGGTAGAGGTTACTGAATCTTAAGCAGGAGAGTATGTTCGTTGCTGAGTATGAGGAGGAGTTCACGAGACTTCTCACAATAGTGTCAGATGAGGCACCCACTGAGGAAAAGAAGATATTATTATTTTTAGATGGATTGGCCTAGAGGATTCGTTATCACCTCATAGGTAATCTATCGTTGGGTAGTTACACTAACGTACTCAACGATGCTCTGTTACACTACGAGGATCCCCACTTCCATCAACAGGGAAGCAAACGAGCAGGGGAGTCCAGCCAGTAGGGTAGGACAGGGGGCGGTAGTACTGGTGGGGCACCAGCAGCCCAAAGGCAGACCCGTCACACTGAGAAGAGTTCCCATCAGGGGGAACATGCCAAGCGATTTTGATCCGGTGATTCCTGACAGGGATTTGGGGGATTCAGACAGTGCCAGCAGGGCCAATCCAGTCAGCATGGCTACCAGGGCCAACACCGTCAACAGCAGGGTCAGCAGTAGGGCCATGAGGGCCAATAGTATATTCAGCAGGGCCAGTCGTGGGGTGGTAACTCCTAACAGGGTCGTGGTCAGCAGGGGCAGAGGGGAGGAAACTTTAGGGGCAGGTGTTTTGGATGTGGCAAGAATGTCCATAGGCGTCAGCATTACCCAGTGGTGGATAGGGCCCCACAACAGTAGGGTGCCCATAATGAGATGCAGACGCCACTCTTTCCAGTCGTCCTCGTAGTGCCAGCACAGATGCCAGCCCTACCAGCCATCCTAGAAGCCCCCATTCAGCAGGGGAAATTACAATATGGACGTGTCTATAACGCCCACTAGGCCACAGTACTTCAAGTGCCACCCGCGATTGAGGGTACATTTTTCTATCCATGGAACTATGGGTCGAGTGCTATTTGATATTGGAGAGTCGCACTATTTTATAGCTACTCACTTTGCACGGGCCTTAGGGTTATTAGACACGGCAGAGAGTACGGTGACATGTGTAAACTCACCACTGGAGAATAGGTCTTTGATTTTCTTTATATGTCGGGGTGTAGTTATAGAAATTAGTAGCTTGATTTTACCTGCGGACATGCTAGTTTTAGATATGCATGAGCACGACGCCATTATTGTCATCGATAGGCTTGTTGCGTATAGAGCCGTGATAGATTGTTTTGGTAGAAGTATTATCTTTTCCATTCTGGGTCAGGAGATGTTTTTGGTGGCGATGCCTCACCCATAGGGGGGATCTTCCACCCATTTGTATTATATAGAGGAGGATACCTCTAAGGATATTATGATTCCCCTAGATTCGATTTCAGTTTTTCGTGAGTTTTCGGATGTATTCCAGGAGATAGCGGACCTACCCCCTAGTCAAGAGATAGACTTTGTTATAGACTTGATTCCGGGCACTCGATTGATAGCAAGTACACCGTACCGTATGGCTCTAGCGGAGATGAGGTAGTTACGGGATCAGATAGAGAAGATGTCAGGCCAGGGCTTCATTCGTAGGAGCACCTCACCTTGGGGCACTCCAGTGTTATTTGTAAAGAAGAGAGATAGTTCACTAAGGTTGTGCGTGGACTAAAGAGAACTGAACAAGGTCACGATACGGAATAAGTATTCGTTACCCCGAATCGATGACCTATCTTACCAGGTGAGAGTAATAGCCTTCTTTTTGAAGATATATTTGAGATCGGGATACCATCAGTTACGGATTAGGGAGCAGGATGTGTCGAAGACTACTTTCTTGACGAGATATGGGTCCTATGAGTTTATATTCATGCCGTTTGGGCTTACAAATGCTCCATTCATATTCATGGACTTGATGAACCGAGTGTTCAGAGAGTTCTTGGATCAATTTGTCATCGTCTTTATAGATGACATCCTGATTTATTCACAGACTGAGGAGGAGCATGCCGAGCACTTGAGACAGGTTCTTCAGGCTCTATGAGAGCATCAAATGTATTCTAAGTATGAGAAGTGTGGGTTCTGGTTATGGGAGGTACAATTTTTGGGGCATGTTATGTCGAAATCGGGGTTATCGGTTGATCCGAGCAAAGTGTCGGCAGTGAGGGAGTGGGGATAGCCCACGACACCGACAGAGGTGCGTAGTTTCTTGGGGTTAGCCGGGTACTACAAGTGGTTCATTCGAGGCTTTTTAAAAATAGCGGGTTCATTAATGAATCTGGCTCGCAAGGGAGTACCGTATGTATGGGATGATGCTTGTCAATTGGCCTTTGACGAGCTGAAAGATAAGCTGACTTCGGCACCAGTTCTTGCTTTGCACAGGCCAGGAGTGGAGTACCTGGTGTATACTGACGCATTTTTATAGGGATTCGGTGGAGTACTTAAGCGGGTGGAGTAGGCTATAGCTTTTGCCTCCTGCAAGCTTAAGCCTCATAAAAAGAGTTACCCCACCCACGACCTGGAGCTAGCAGCGGTCGTGTTTGCATTGCGAATTTGGAGGCATTACATGTTGGGGGAGAAGTTTTGCTTGTTCACAGACCCCAAGCCACTCCAATATTTGTTCACTCAGCGGGAGTTGAACATGCATCAGCGCAGGTGGCTGGAGTTAGTGAAAGACTACCAGTTCGAGATACAGTACCATCCGGGGAAGGCTAATGTGGTTACTGATGTGTTAAGCCTTAGACCGATAGGTGACATAGTGGAAGTATGGAGAGCGAAGTGGAAAGAGTTGGTACACCAAGACATGGTAGCTTGTTTCTTTATATCTGTTATGTCAGTTACACCCAAGATTGTTACGAGAGTGATACAGGAACAAGCATCGGGTACTTTTTATCAGGATCAGATTGTACGACTTTTAGCTGAGGGTGATGAATCCTATTCAGTGAGTTATGATGGGAGTTTGAGGTTTAATGGGAGATTAGTGGTCCTAGAGGGATATAATTTATGTCATGTAGTGATGACACAGTCGCATGGGTCTATATTTGCGGTACATCCCGGAGGGGATAAGATGTACCAGGATATGAGGCGGCAATACTGATGGAGTGGGATGAAGAAAGACATTACAAAGTTCGTATCCAAGTGTGTCACCGGTCAGATGGTAAAGGTGGACCACTAGAGATCTCCAGGGTTACTTAAGCTGTTGGATATACCTATGTAGAAATGGGAGAGTATTTCCATAGACTTCATTGCTGGGCTTCTTACATCACAGCGGAGTCAAGATTCCATATGGGTTGTAGTGGATCGGTTGACAAAGGTATCTCATTTTCTGCCAAGTAAGGACAAACTACACCACGGGCCAGTATGCGTAGTTATTTATTGGCGAGATAGTTAGGCTACATGGGGTGCCCCTGGATATTGTGTCTGATAGAGATAAGATTTTTGTGTCGCGCTTCTGGGAGAGTTTTTAGGAGGCCATGGGTATAGAGTTGAGATTGAGTTCAACTTATCACCAACAGACGGATAGACAGACAAAGCATACCAATCAGATGATGGAGGATATGCTACGCATGCGTGTCCTTGAATTTAGAGGGGGTTGGGAGCCGTATCTTCCACTGGTGGAGTTCACTTATAATAACTCCTATCAGTTCACGATCAACATGGCCCCATTTTAGGCATTGTATGGCAGGCCTTGTCGTTCTCCCGCTTGTTGGCTAGGGGTGGGAAACAACAAGTTGCTCGGACCAGAGGTGATTTAGGAGACGTCAGTTAGGATTGATCTTATCAGGAGCCGCATTCGGGTAGCCCATGACCGACAGAAAAACTACGCCGATGCAAAGAGGTCCTTCCAAGAGTTTAGCATGGGAGACCAAGTATTACTGCATGTGTCTCCTATGAAAGGAGTAATAAGATTCGGGAAGAAGGGGAAGTTGGCTCTGAGGTATGTAGGACCATTTTCCATTATCGAGAAGATTAGGCCGGTGGCATACAAATTGGGGTTTCCAGAGCACTTACACCGCATCCACGATGTATTCCACATCTCTTCGTTGAAACGATATCTTCGGGATGATATGTCCCACACTCACATCGCGATAGAGGATATTGACTTACAACTCGATAGTTCTTATGAGGAGAAACCAGTGACTATCCTAGACCATAGCAAGAGGAAATTGAGGTCGAAGGTAGTTCCACTTGTACGGGTTCAGTGGGAGCATCATAACGTGGAAGAGTCCACTTGGGAGCGCGAGGCAAATATGCGCAAAAAATATCCGGATCTATTTTTACTAGGTATGCCTTATTTTCCAAATTTTGGGACGAAATTCCATTATTAGGGGGAAGTATGTAATACCTCGTATTTTTATGGCTTTTAAATTGGGGATTTATTAAATGTAATTGAGATAAATTAATTTAATATTAATCCAAAAATTTATTTTAAATATTTAGTAGTGTGATGAGAGTTAGTAATTATTGGGAATTTGTTGAATATTACTTAATGAGTAAATTAATATGTAGAATTGAATTTATTAAAATTGTCACGAGTGAATAACATGACAATTATGGAAATTAAGTCGGGACGTGCCCGTGTCGTGTCGGGACTATATTATTATTATTATTAAAAGTGAATAAATTATAAGTCACTTGTATGGTCATTTTGAGTATGCCAACGTGTCCGAAAGGGTCGAGATAGTCAGAAAAGTGTACCCAGGGGTTTAGTTTGGGTCTCGGGGCATTTTTAGGCCTAACCAGCACCCCGGAAAGGCAATTTAGTCATTTCCAAATAAAGCGTTAGTTAAATGACAAAAATTGGGAAATTAATATCAGATATTAAGAGAGTCCTCTAGGGTTAACATTCCCAAAAGTTGATAACGGCAGTGAGAGGAAGGAAGGAAAAGCTTTCCAAGAATCCAAGCCCTAGAACCAACCCAATTGCACCACCACCACCATTAAAATGTAGATCGGAGCGAGGGGATCAAGCCTATACCTGGAAAACTTGTGGAATCAGACCTACTATCTTAAGGCAAGTATCTATCTTGCTATTTTTCTAGTTGATATTTCACCCATGTTAGAATAGGATTGATAAAGATATGTTTTATTGAAGAATTTCATGAATTAGGAGATTTGAATCACCTTTTAAGAGTAATACATGTAATCAGGAAGCCTTGTCATATGTAGAGGATTACCCACGAAATTGTAATGGTTTAGAAGAGAGAAATCTGGAAAAAGAATTGGAAGATTGGAAATTATAATGAAACTAGGGTTCTTGATAAATATTATGAATTGGGCCTTTAATCCTATACTTTTGATGAAATTCGTCCATGCTTTACGTAGAAAATAATGTAGGTAGGTTAATATAACTATTAGTTTAATTGGTTGGGAGTTTGGGACTAAATTATTGAGTTTTGGGTTGAGGTTGATGAAGGAAACCCATAGTTAACAATGGAAAAATTAGGAATACATGTTTGATCAATCGATTGACTCAAGAATGTCGATCGATCGACCCATTTCATCGATTGATCGACTCTCCTGGAAACTGCATTTTTTTCCTCTTTTTGTTTAATTTGGATAAAATGCATAGGAACCCTTGAATATCATTTAAAGAGTATAATGGGTCATGAAGAGGACCAGTAGGGCTAAGTAGATTCCGTTGAATGAAATTTTATATGGGATGTAACCGTGGGTTAACGGGGGTTTGAAAATTGTGCGTACATTAACTATGGAATTGAGAGATTCTTGAATAACTTTGACCAGTATGTTATAGAGGGTGTACCTACTGAATTGACCTTTATGAAGAGAGAATACTTAAAGGGACGAGGAGTAATTATGAAATGATTATAATTGAGAATAAAATGAGACGAGTTCCTTATGCGTAAATATTGGGTAAAATTGTATTACGTACGGTTAAAATATTATTATGGGTCATGGGTGAACCTAATTGGAAAATGAGAATATTTATATATGTGATCGAGTGCATGTGTATATATCTATAATATATTTCTGTATAATCATACCCGCGCTACTTGCTATCACGAAGGTTGCCACGCCAGGACAGTCTTATCTCGATGGGACCTTTATAGGGGATATTGACTTGTACCCTAAAACATAGGATTCCTTGGTATAGGTTATCTGAGAATGATAGTCAGATGGTCCTAAGAGATGTGAGGGGTTTGTGCTGACCTCTTAGTGACTTGGAACTATGCTTCCCCTCCATTTTGCGTGTATTGAGTTAATACAGTTCGAGAGTGATTCCGAACTAGTATTTTCCTTAATACGAGAGATACGGGGACTTGATAGCAGAGTATGCCAGCAACATAGATTTTATGTGGGGTACCAATTGTATGTATATTATATATGAGTGATTAATATATATACGTATATATGAAATTCTTCTACTGTGCATATAAGTAGATAAATATTGAATAAATGCTCTAGAATTTTAGTAAGTGTTCGGGAACTTTATAACAACATTAATATACACATAAGTAACGTAAGAAAACTTTAAGAGATTAATCTCTAAACTAAAATCATAGTCTTGTGACTTCTCATAATAAAAATTTATGGGAGATAATCTAGATAGACTTATGAGGCATTTAGTAGTACGGTAGGCGTGCGCACTAGATGAGAGGTGAGAATTCTCAAGAGAGTGTCGCGTACTAACATGGTTTTTATGTTAGCCGGTGAGCATTTAAAATACTTGCTAAACTATTTTTAAAATTGTTTTACACTTGGGCTCTGACCCGTTTCCTGTCATCTTTCTCTCTCTTGTATATATATATGTATATATATTACAGGTGCCCAGCCACAGGGGCATAAGGCGTAGGTTCTTTGGATTGGACGTGCTGCAGCTTATGTGGGAGTTACAGGCCCTTGCTCTAGATGACCTCTTCCTTGATTTAGCTCTTGATTTAGTACTACATAGCTAGGACATGTGTAGCCCGATTTCCTACTTCAGTTTAGACTTATTAGAGGTTTTGTTTTTAATTATGTTTTCAGTATTCATACTCATTGGGAGTTATTTCGTGTCGCGATGATTTTACTTATGGTTATTAACTTGGTTTGAATAATCTTGTTGGCATGTTTCTTTTGGATGATTGTTATCCTTAGTATTTATGTTATTCTTAAACTAATTTATACTTAAAAAGGTTTTTACGATGAATTTAATAAATGAAATAATATTCTAAATGTTTTGACACTTAACTTAATTAATTAGGGTGATTAAAATGGAAAATTATTTTCGACAATGATGCTAAGAATCAACCACACCGTTCACCTTGATTTTTAATTTAATAAATGACTGATCACCCGGTATTTAATTAGGCGGGGTGTTACATTAATGATGTTATTTTATTAAGAAAATGGTTTTAAAATGTTTTTTTATAGTGTTTGAATTAGTTTACACTTCGTTTTAATCTGATAAGGGCGGATTAGAGTTGAGTTTAAGTGGGACTCTAACGCGCTTGTCGTTCAAATGACCAAACAGGTCGTTCGAGCAAGATCTGCATGTCGTTCGAGCGATATATATATGTCGCTTGAGTGAGCCACCGCCTGAGGAAAAATGTTTAATTGCGTTTTCCATTTAGATTTCGCAAGTGCGCATTCTGGAAAAAATAGTTTACGAACCAGAACGTTTTTGCACATTATTTTCTAAGGTTTTTAAGTTTAAAGATATCCTTAGAGTTTACAAGATCCGAGTTTTCATTACTATATGCAATAGTGATATTTTTAGCACCAAGAAGGTTTTGTTATACATTTAATATTGTTGTTTTTACGGAGAAGAAGCGAAGGAATTCGTGTTCCGATTCCATAGACGTTACAAGCCATATCGGTGGATACCGAGACATACGTGGAGGCATGTGTTATGGACAAGTATCTTGGAAGAAGGACTTTCTGTGTGTGTCCTTCTTGTTATGGTTTCCTCGTACATTCGGCGTGGTTGAAGATCATAAGTGTGAGATGAGTGGTTGAAGATCATAAGTGTCAAGTCTCATGGGGATTGAGTCGTTGAGTAAGACTTGTGTATGTTAGTTGTAATTCCACATTCATAGTGATTGTTTGGCTTGGGCCGTCCTAGGTTTTTTCCTGTTGTGGTTTCCTCGTACATTTAGCGTTGTGAGTATTCTTTACTTTATTTTACTTGTTTTAATAACTTTATGGATGTTTGGGATTAATCAAGATAAAATTTGGTTCAGTTAAAATTGTTCACAACTTGGTGCGAATTAAAAATTGGAGAAAGTTTTTTGATAAAAAGAGAAATTTATTTTGTCATCCTTAAAACACTTTTTGCTTAAGAAATAAAAAGGGACCCACATCATCCCTGACCCACGCCAGATGCTGATGGAGGCTTTGGATGAGCACATAGATAAGGGAAGGGAGAACTTCAAAGTTTACAGCCAGCAGTTGTCTAGAGCTTATGAAAATATAGTCAAGCCTAGAGAGTTTCAAGTGGGAAACTTGGTCCTTCGAGCATCTACTCATCACCTCCGCAGCATGTCAGCATCAAAGTTCAAAGCCAACTGTGAAGGCCCCTTTATGGTGAGAGGGGTAGGGAAGTCAGGATACTGTCAGATTTCAAAGTCAGAGAGAGACTCCCTCCAATCCATCAATTGAAAATGGTTGAAGAGGTACTATGCCTAGATTTGCTAAATTTTCATTTCTGTAATAGAAACTGAGTGGTTTTCTCTCATAACAGAAAAATTCTATTTTTTTGTGAAAAAAATGATAGAGCAATACCATCTTGTAAACAATACACAATAGCGAAGAAATGAATAGCAACACTTTTGATCAATTATTGATGTTTGCTTTGATTACTTACCTACTATATGAGGTAGACACAAAATAATGCTTTTGTTCCAAAAATACTCTCTATTACTGGGCTAGAAGAGGGTACACGAGAAAAAGAGGAACTTTGCTCATTTCACTTTGGGGGTGGGGGGGGGGGGGGGGGGGGTAAGTCCATCCTAAAAGAAAGTATAGTGAGAAAAGTCCTCCCTGATATAACATACAGTTTTTATCTTTAATCACCTGACCAGTAGGCGGATATCCTCCAAGTAATAATTTTTTTTACTTGAGAATAATTTTTAACCTCTGTTCTCAAAGAAATGTTTTACTTGAACAGATCAATAGAAATGTGGAGAAGGGGGTCAAATACTCCCTCTTTAATATTTTGAGATCGTGAAAGCTCTTAAATAAAAGGTAGAGTAAGGACCCCATAGACTAGGAGCTAGTTAATTGAAAAAAAAAGAATCAGTTATCACTTACTTCTTATATTTGAAAAAGGATTATTTTGAAACATAACCTTAATGAAGGAGGCAGGGTAACCCCCCCTCTAAGATATTCCTTATAAACACAAATAATAATGTGTAGGAGCACCCCTATAGACAGAGGGGGGCAACTACAAAATAGTAACTTACCCAAATAACATGTGAACACCCCGCGTCATAGGGGGTTGTGCGTAAAAGAAAAATGTGTATATGTACATAACTTGCTCAAATTAATGCAAGTATCCCAGAGTATATGGGGTAACATAAATTGACTAAGTTCTCACAGAAAATTAGAGAAGTTATTAGTAAACAAATGCCAAAAGTATAGATGGGAGCAAAGGAAAAGAAAAGTGCAAGAGACACTGAATAACATTTTCTCATTTATAAATGATCAGAAGTAAAATAATACAAGGCATGAATGAGCCTATCCACTAGAAATAACAAAGAACAAGTCGTAGCGGGTGAGGGAGCCAGCATATGATGGACTGGCCTCCTGGAAGAACTCCTCCTCCAGCCAAGCCAACTTGGAATCATCCTCCCATTCACCAGACTCAAATTTTTTAAGTCGGGACTGAAGTGATGCAATCTGAGATTGAAGCTACGCAATATGACCTCAAATCCTTGACATCCTGTTGCTGCTCGGTCCTAGACTGTCTGGATGTCCAGAACAAAATACTCAAAAAATAGCGAACTCCAGTATCAAGTCAATCTGTATGAAAATGATAGAATTACTGTAAATCACGAAGAGCATCTAAGAACATCAAAGTAGAGGCGCTAGTAAGCTCACTAGGAGAAGTGGCTAAGAACTCATGAACATGGCTAGCAAGAGCCTTCAGGTTGAACACCGTGAGGCTATCAATATGAAGTACCCTCTGAGATGTGAATGTCTTAGGATGATGCTCCGATATCAAATCTAGGATCTGGCGCTCATGTGTCCTGAAGTGCCCTGGTTGCTCCTCGTGTAATAATCTACTCATAAACGATGCATGAGTCTCTACCTCAGCATCACCGTCGGAATGGAGCGACTCTATCTCGGAGGGGAGGAAAGAAGACTCCCCACCAGAATCACTATCACTGACTACATGAGTGGCCTCAGAATTATGATCCCCCCTCATAAGCTACCTCGATGGAACCGCCAATAAGATCATGAAAATAAGTGTTATTGATGAGTTAAAAGATAAGGAAGATAATTATACTGTATCCAGACTCTGAAAAGGGGCTATGGTAGAGAGAATACCCCAAACCTCAAGGGGGTGAGCATGCTGCCGCCAGTCTGAAGGGGGTTAGCCAAATGGGGGATGCCTGGATAAACATAAGAAATAGAAATAATAAATATCAATGAAAATCACAAGCTAGCAACTGGGAAATAGTAACTTGGGTATGACAGTCAAATACCTGAGGATTGCGAATCACACCACTCTCTGTCTACTCCACAGATACCTCCGGAACAGCGACCTCACTCACCTGGAAATAATGAAACAAGGGTGAAGGTGAGAGAACTTGCATAGTATATGCAAGAAAAAGGGGAAACAGTAAAATAAGGAAGGTATGCCAATATAATACCTCTCTCGTAGCCATCCCCCTAACAGGCTCCATAGTTATTGAAGCAACCTCACTCACCTGGAAATAATGAAACATGGGTGAAGATGAGAGCACTTGCATAGTATGAGCAATAATAAAAAGAAGAAACAAAAAAAGAGAATAGGTATGCCAGTATAATACCTCTCTCAAAATAATCTCTCCGATGTGCTTTACAGTTACCGGAGCAGCTGCCTTGCTAGCCTGGAAATAATGAAACAAGGGTAGAGATACGCATACTTGCACAGTAAAAGCAAGAAGAAAAAGAATGGGAAGTGGAAAATAGGGAAAGGCATGACATTCTAATACCTCTCCCGCAGCAAACCCCCCAATGCATTCCGCAGTCACTGGAACGATCACAACACTAATCTGAGAACAAAGAAATAGGTAAATGTTAGCAAACATTTGCACAGTATAAATATATATAATAATAATAACTATAATTATAATAATAATAATTATTATTATAATAATAATAAAAGAGGTAAAGGCAAACCAAGTATTTACTTGGATAACTTTATCTGAAGTGCTAGTTAAGAGCCCCGCAGCAATGGGGACAGAACTAGTAGCAGGTTCCCCAGACGAAGGAACCTCGACTATGTTAGCCTTGTATAAAATTTGAAAAAAAGAAGAAGGATTTATACCAATTAAAAGAGTGGTATAGAAATAACTGCTCTTATATACGATACGTGAGTAATTCCCTCCACAGTAGTTGGGGGAGGAGCTACGGGTGCTCTTGAAGGGGCTGTCTCAGTAACACTGGTCACAAATGCCGTGGATAAGGAAGCCTCCACAAAGCTATACTGTAAATGAAGAGAAAGAGGCAGGAGTCATCAAGTCACTTACCTCACGAAGACAAGTATATAGAAAAAACTCAAAGACCCATGACGGAAATGTTATAGAGAGGGGCACTATGACAGGGCTCTCGCTGAAGGTAACAGGGCGAAGTGGCTCGTTCGTAGTAGGGGCTACTGGAGGAATAGTAGCAAGAGCCACCAATAAAGTAGTACCAAGGGAAAACTGAAAGTAAAGAAGAAATGGGCTTGTTGGTACATGCTATTTGGAGAAATAATATACAAGAAGATAACGAAATACCTGAGCTCAATCTAAGGAGGAAGAGTGAAAGATGACCACTGGCGTAGCAGGGGCTGTGCCGGTAGCCTGTAGACATTAAAGGAGGTTATTATCATGACTATGAGAGAACAATTTACCGATGCGTGAGCAGAAGAATAAACCTTTGAAATAGATTCAGTAGTAGAGACCACAGTAAATACTGACCCATGAGAGAGAGGCTAGATCAAAGGCCTACCATCCATAGATATGTGGACCCGGGGGATAGATTTCCTCCCTAAGGGGGATAACCCTGAAGAAGTAGCTGCAAGAAAAGGATGGGACCTTCTTGGAGAAGAGAGGCCAAGAGATATAGGGCCCTGGGAAATGAAAAGTGACAAAGTACATAAGCACAAAAAAATATATAAATAAAAAAAGGAGAGCCAAGAAAATAAGCAGACCTCTAAAAACGAGGTAACCAGGGGCTCAGCTGTAGAAGTGCCTGCTGCTGAAGCAAGTGAAGATGAAGTGGTAGGGCTAGAAGGAAAAATCCTATGCAATCAGAAATAGATAGAAAACACAAGGAAAAAGCGATAAAAAGAAGAGAATAGTGAGATTGGCCATTAAGAGAAAGTAAAAAAAAACTGAGCAAAACGGGAGGTCACAGAAGCGACCCTGGTGCTAGTAGGATGCACAGACAAAAGATGCAAGGAAATAATAATATATAACATTTAATTAAAGAAATGTAATATGTGACTTATCAAAATTTCAAAGACCCTTGGAGGGAGTAACAAACCTCTCTGAAAAGGACTCGGGAAGAAATGAGCATTGAATTCATCTCCCGCTGGAAAGGAGCACGGCGTAGTGGGGGAGGTGAAGGACCACTCCTCTCTGCGGAGGTAACCTGTGGAAACATCGCAATAGAGAGAATAAGTAAGCAAGCCAATGACAAAAGAACAAGAAAATCATATACATAGAGGTCCCAAGTAGAAAAATACTTATAGGAGTGGGACGCATAGTCGGACTACGAGGAAGGGGACTGGTAACGAAGCTAACCCCTGAAGGGGAATATGGTGCCTCATCATCGCTGGAAGACTCCTCGAAACTGATAATAAAGCATAAGTGTTAGTAGTTCTTTCACCACAAAAATCCAATCCATCCACATCACCCGAACAAGAACTATGATCATCATAGGAAGGTGTACTTCCATAGTCAACTAGTTCCTATTCCAATGAGGGGAATGGGAAACCAAAAAGCGAAACTCTGTAGGAGTCAGTTTCACTAAGTAAATAATGTTCGGATATAGTACTTTCCGCAATAGGAATAGATGTGACTTGCGTCTCCCGAGAAGAATAGCTTAATGCCTCATAACCCCTCTCTCTCACAGTTCTATTACGGAAGGTATTATATTCGAACATTCTTTACTTAGTGAAACTGGTTCTCACATGAGAGGGGGGGGGGGATGGTAGTAGCAGGGATGAAGTTAGACACATCTATGTAAGGGTTCTTTTTCTTACTCATCACAAGAGCCTTTGCTTTTCCTTTACTCTTGGATTGACCTTTAGATTTGGAGGGAGGCATCTTGGTCTGCTGAGACCGAGAAGATTCATCGAGAAGTGGCTTTACTAAGATGGGAGTAGTCTGCTCAAGAGGTGTCCTGGGAGTAGTGCTAAGGTAACAAGCTTCTTTCTGGGTCCGCCTGATTAAGAACTGGGATTTGACATATTTAATTGGGTTGGTTTCATGGGGAGGCCCAATCACGCAATTCTGGATAAGGAGAACCTTCCGTTGCTAAATCATGAACCAAGAGGGAGTGAATGAAGGAAGGTAATCACAAGGAGGCACATACAGTCCCCCCCAAGTGGCATACTCTATGAATAATTACTTGAAATATAAAGTTTCTACATGCCTCCAAGAATAACTCTGAAGGGTCGCTGCATGAAGGGTAAGAAGGTATGTGAACACATTGGTCGAAACCAAACTGTCTTCTCACTCTCTCTGAGTGATAGAACTTGGCACCTTGACCTAACTCTGTCAAATAAGGGAGGAGGACTGGTAATAGAATCACCACTACATCGACATATGGACAAGAAGAAATAGAGCCAACATCAGAAGGGCAATAAAAAGTGCCACCATCACCCGGGAAAGAAAGCCAGCTAAAAATGCCACCGGGGTATTTACTGTAAGGGCGAAAATAGAATTCCTAAATATCATAGATCAAAGGCCCCAGGGTATTCTTAGGGGCCTTCCTATGATACTTAAAAATACGAGCGACATTGATGTGACATGCCTGTGCTTAGGGCTAAAATGAGGAAAATGCTCAAATAAGAAAGCTATGAAGAGAAAAGAATTGGCAAAGTTAGAGGCATCATAATGACCACAAGATCTCTCAACATCTATATAAGCACAATCCATCCAGGAATAAAGAGAATCAATAACTAAAGCATTGAGGGGTACGACCTCCCTCGCGACAGTCTCATAACTAATTTAAAAATGGACTCAAGAGGAGAGTCTTCGGGTTACATGGGAATAAAAACCAGCTCAGAAAGGTAACTAGGAAAGAAGCTAAGTGCGTGGATGAGTGAAGCTTGGGATCATCCTGAACTTTGAGATATCTGCTATAAGTATCCCCTTTCGACGACTGCTCGAAGTCTCTGAACCAGTATCTCTGCCATTTGGTGAAAGGGTGTTTGGTAAGACCAGTCATGTTTATAGCCATATATTTTGAACACTCAATGAGTTCTTCCTGTAAATATCCCACCATCTCCTGTTCAAGGATATCCTCATAGCCATCAGTAAAAACATGCTCTCTGAAGAAATGTAGAGCATATAGCTCGTAGACATCCTCTATAGTAATGGTAAACTCACCCCAACCAGTCCCAAAAGTATGAGATTCCCTACTCCACCGAGACAATAAAAGATTGAGGGTGGAGTTATGTTTGGATATAGTTCAAGACCTAAAACTATCAATGGTGGTAAGGAGGCCCATTTCCTCGAGGGTAGCCTTATAAGAAGGAACACTCAGAAGATAATCAACCCAAGCATCCCACTCCTCTAGGGCACCCCCCGCAGCTTTGATTTTAATATTGGAGTAAGGGAAGTCACCACGATAAACTATAACTCTGAGAATAGAGTCGGGAAGAATAATAGGGGAATCAGTGGTCTCACCTAACCCCACGTGGGATCGCTCGAGAACATTGACGATAAATTTCTCCTCAAATTGAGCAAGGGAAGCCATGAGATTATCACTTGGTCCAAAAAAGGGTGCACGACGATAGACGCTAAAATCCCTCCCCTGATGAATGTGGATATAATCTTCCTAATCCCGAGAAGAAGATGAAGTGGTGGAGGAACTGTCAGTGGTTATCGATTCATGTGAGGAACCCATAGTTGCAGAAGGCCCAGCCGAGGAACCCCCCATATTCAATACCACATACATGGAACTCAAGAGAGATGAACCCTCTCCATTCTCAAGCGGTCGCAAGGAACCCAGATGCGAGGAACCCAATTACGAAGAACTCAATTGCGAGAAACCCTATCCAAGAAACTACGATCGTGAGGAACCCGATCACGAAGAATCCAACTACGAAGAACTTAATTACGAGAAACCCTCTTTAGTCAATGGTGGATGCGAGAAACCCAATATAACCAAAATAGTGGATGAGGAACCCGAGGGTACAAAGATCCCCAACGAGCTCAAATTAAACTGGTAGTCGAGGAACCCATCGTCACCAAAGCCCCTGATGTGGAACCCCTCGTAACCACACTGCGATCGAGGAACCCGCCGCCACAAAAGTATCAGACGAGGAACTCTTCATAGGTGAAAACTAAGTCGAGGAACCCGAAGTGGTCAAGAATCCTAACGAGGAACCCCTTGTAGTGAAATTGATGGTCAAGGAACTCTCCGTAACCAAATCCTCTAACGAGGAACCCCTCAAAACCACACTGACGATCGAGGAACCCGTCGCCACAAAAGCCTCAGATGAGGAAATATTCATAGGTTAAAATTCAGTCGAGGAACCCAAAGTGATCAACGCTTCTAATGGGGAAACCCTTGTATTCAAAGTAACAAGTGATAGCTTCAGTTACAAATACGTGAACGAGGAATTCGACCCCAAAATCGAGCGAGGAACCAACAGTGTTTGGACATTCACACGAGGAACCCTCACTGCTAATAGAGACCTCAACTAGGTTGGATTAAAAAAATTCCTTTGTAAAAGAAAAAGCATGTGATAGAGAGGAGCCTAAGGCGGCAGCGTCGGCTAAAGATATAAATGGTAGGGGACTGGGGTAACCGAGTTGCCTTGGACAATGGTTATGGTGTTGGTGCTAATGGCATCACTGTAGATATGGAAATAGTGATAGGTAAATATCCTATCATGATGAGAATGATGGTGGCATTAACTTTTGAATAAGCAATAGGCTGTGATGAAGCCAGTGACAGTATTTGAAAGCAGTTTGAAACAAAAAAGTTATGAAGTCTTTGGAATTTCTCTCACTAGAAAATCTACTCTTTGTGAATGTTTTGAGAAGATGGTAAAAGTAATAGCTTTTATTGAAAAATTATCTTTTATATGAAAATTGGAAAATGTGAAGGAATGTCAAAAGATTATCGGATTTTTTTCCCAAATGATGAGATGATAGTTCCCATACCGAAGCGTGGTTTCTCAAGAACTCAAAACCTAGAATGAAGGGACAGTGCATTTAATGACCCTAGGGGTAATGAAGAGGAAGCCCTAGGGTCCCTCAATTTTTTTGAGAAATTGAATTTATGGTGTACAAAGGCTTTTGGTCTCCCCAACATAAAAGACTTTGCACGAGGGGCTAATGTAGAAGGGTGTTTCAAGAATGCCCACTAAATCTTGGGGTGAGGGAACCTCAATGACCTTACCCCTCAGTTTCTAGTAAATATTGGATGAGGAACCCTCGGGGTCCCTCAGCTTCAACAAATATTGGATGAGGAAGCCTTGGGGTCCCTCAGTTTCCAGAAAATATTAGATGAGGAACCCCCAAGGTCCCTTAGCTTCCAGAATATATTGAACGTGAAACCCTAAAGCTTCCTCAGCTTCCAAATAAATATTGGGTGAGGAATTCTCAAGGTCCTCCCCCTCAGCGTCCAGAAATTATTGAACACGAAACCCTCAAGGTTCCTCAGCTTCCAAAAAATATTGGGTGAGGAACGCTCAAGGTCCTCCCCCTCAGCTTCCAGAAAATATTGAACGCGGAATCCTCAAGGTTCCTCAGCTTCCAAAAAATCTTGGGTGAGGAACCCTTAAGGTTCTCCCCCTCAGCTTGTAGAAAATAGTCCAGGATGAGGGAGTGTCTGCCATGAGCAACTCCCTCATCATGAAAAGTAATTCTTTCATTAAGCAAAAGCACTTACTTTCTTGTACAGGTAGCCGAGTTGAGGAAGCAGGGCTAAAATGGGAGAGTTCGGTGCATCTCGATGAGGATAATATATCATGAGATGTATTTTCGAGGCTTGTGCTCACGAGAAGGACTCGGTATTGTACCTACGTACTCATGTAGCCACGAGATGAAAGACTACGTAGTTTGGGTGTTCACATGTTCCAAGGTGATGTGTGTGAAACTGTAGGAGTTGGCTTGGGAGGTAGATAAGCTATCTTTGAGGAAGATGGTAGATTTGGTGGAGGTTCATAATGGGAGTCGACTTGAAGTTGTCGAAAAGACATCCATCACCTATGGGGTGATCACTAACTCGATGGTTTTGTTGAACCTTTTGGCTGGTTTTGAGGTGTAGCGTAAAGGATGTCATGTTTTATACATCCTTGGCTATTGATGTAGAGGTATAAGTGTATGTGTGTGTGTGGGGGGGGGGGGGGAGTTTGGATTGGGGATGGATGCATCCCTAAGAAATAATAAGCCGAGAGACGTATTATGAGGCTTGGGCTTCACGAGTTTAGTTCGACATAACGCGTATGTATTCAAGGAGACTTGGGATTAAAGACAACATAGTGCTAACAAATGAGGCTTAATTACGGGTGTAGGCGACGATATATTGGGTATATAATATACATCATTATGGTATTTGTGGAGCTTATGACTTAATATAACATTTTTTTGTGTTGGATTGATATATTTATATGTTAAAAACACGTCTAATCAAAGGAAGACGTTTGAAAATTATTTATTATGAAAAAACATATTTGGGGTGCCGCCGTAGGGACGGGCTTTGTTTGTTTGGACAAGCGATGGGATTAATCGGATTTTAGACTTTGTCTTGTGCAAAATTTTTGACTGACTGGCCTCATAGACACTTTCCTCATAATGGTTTTGAAAAGTATGTTTTCATGTTTGTATTTAGTCGTTGTGGCATTTGATTCACATTGTTTCAACATATTGGCATGTCAAGTCAATTAATAGAGGTGTTGGGTTAAAAACTAGGCTTTCAAATATAAATGCTATAAAGTGAATACCCCGTCGCTTGAACATGGGCCTAATTAAAAGAGAGAAACAAATGGGGACAGTTTATCACAATATGTATGTGGGGTGTTTTAGCCGCAATTTGGGCAGATTTAACCATATTTTTAATGGGGGAGTGTCCGCACTTAAGGTTCCTGAGGTGGGGAGGGATTCATTTAGTTAGTCAAAGCTTCATTTCGAAGTGCCAACTTTTGCGGAATGCATGCAAAGGTTTGACTCTGTTTTTCTTCCAAAGGCAAATTTTCAGAAGTACGAACCTTGTTTGGGACTGAAGTAACTCCATGGAAGTACAATATTTCTTTAAGGAAAAGTCTTCTCTAAAGTACGAACTTCTTCGGGACTTTATGAATGAGCTCAAGTATCTCAAGTGCTTTGGATTGAGAAAGTTAGAAAACCAAATAAATGTTGGCTTTTAGGGTGATTTTAGAGGTTGGTGCGACCTCTATTTATAGGATTTAATCTGGGATGGGGCGACATGTGGATGGCTGAGAAGAGATTTGCTGGATTTTGGAAATAATTACCAAAGGGGCCTTTAATCTAACTATTAAAGGTCTCTTATAACAAACGACAGAAGGTTCTTGGGCCTTTAACCAAACGGTTAAAGGTCGTAAGAATACTTTTTGGGGACTTTTTATAATTTATGGTTTTTGCAATTTGGCCTTTGCAAGTTTTGTTTGTGGGCCTTTAGCTTCCTTTCGTGTAGCTCACCTTTAGGATTTTAGTGGTATCGGGTTTAGGGAAATTTTATCTAATAAGATATAATGACATACACCCTAATTCCAAATTGGGGTCTCCAAAACATGAGCTGCTTAAATTTATGGATGATTATTCAGGGTAAAATCATATCTCAATGAATCCAAATGACATAGAAAATACCTCTTTTATAACTAGCTGAGACACATACTGCTACAACATTATGCCCTTTAGGCTAAAAAACACTTGAGAAATCTACCAAAGGTTGGTTAATAAAATCTTCAAGGAGAAGATAAAAAATAATGTGGAGGTGTACATCGACGATATGTTGATTAAACGCAAAAAAGTGAATGACCACGTTCGTGACCTTGGATAAACGTTCGATTTAATAGAGAAATAAAAAATGAAGCTAAAACAAACCAAATGGATTTCGCCGTTTGAGAAGGAAAGTTCCTAGAGTTCATCATTAATTAGAGGGGTACTGATGTCAATCCAGATAAAATCAAATAAGCCCAGAGGTTACGCTACAAGGCATAGAGGTATGTAATAGATGAAGGAGTGTTGTTAAAATGATGATTTATTCTACCATTCCTTTATTGCGTTCATTCGAAAGAAGTGAAAGGTTTGATTAAGGAAGTACATAAAGGGTCGTGAGGGGCCCATGTATCTAGGAGGTAATTGGTCAAATGAGTAGAAATATAAGTTTACTACTAGAAAAGAATGAAGGATGATTGCGCCCTATATGCGAAAAAATGTGATAGGTGATAGCAGTTTATCGCGATCGATCAATGACCCATGGATCTGAATCCCCTTTCCAACGGTTCCTCCTGTGCGCGAATCAGCCTTACGGTTCGGACAAACGACCCATTTTACTCCAAAAGGCCATCAAGCACTTTTGGGGCCCATTTGACCTTAGTTAGCTTCTGAAACCTAATTAAGCTGAATGAAATCTTGAAGGGCACTAATTTACCTTTCCAAAGGTCCACCCCATGCACGAATCGACCTTATGGGTTAAATGAACGATCCATTTTCCTCCCAAAATCTCCCATCTAGAGAAAATTGGGCGATTTCGAGCCTTGTTTGACTTCGGTCAATTCCCAGACCTTGCAATGGCCCATGAATTATTAAAGGGCTTTGAATACCCTTCCCAACAGTCTTCTCTGTGTAGATTTTAAACTTACGATTGACATTTTATGCCCATTTTTCTGAAAAAACTATTCCAGAATGCCCATAGGCATCTCAGGGGCCTTGCTTATCCGCAGTGTGTCTTAGGTTCTCTCCCGATAAGTAGGCCAAGTTCCCTACCGATTGGTACCCCCTTGGTCCTATAAATAGAGGCCATGACCTCACTTTGAAAATAACAACTAAATACCCCTTTTAGCAAGTCAGAGTACATTCTTTCGAATTCAGAGTTGTTCACTTTCCTAAAAAAATCCATTTTCACACATTCCCTTCCATCACCTTTCTTACCTCACTTGGTAATTCTACCCACCTCTCCATACCACATTCATACCATTGTAAGATCAACATATCTAAATCTCAAGGCCAACATCAAGAATTTACAAGGAGGTCTAATTCTCCATCCCTTTCCCTAATTCTCCCATTTTAGTATTAATCATCTTATTTCTACTTTTACATTTTTGTTTTATTACATCATATCCATTAATATTAACTTCTTATTATTAGTATTTTCACATAATATATTTTCATATAAAAACCAATAAGAAGAAAACGAGGGTTTATTCATAAATTCCAAAAGCGAAATTTCCATTTCACACTCTCACTCTTAAAAGCACATTTTCTCTCTACACGCACATAAGAGAAGTCCCCTATTTGGATTTATGGATTGAACCCCACCATATGCGATCTTCAAACTGCGTGGACTTTGATGCCCCTTGAGCTACGTAGTCATCTTGGGCCAAGCTCGAGATTTGAGTTGTCCTTTATGCATGTTTGTTTGTTTTTTTTAATCTCTTATGTATTTATATTCTTTATGAATCTCATATTCTTACATGCATGTGTATCTCCGATACACACATTCACTCTTCCATAGCGACTTGTGATTTGGCAAACACTTACATAATATTTTGAATTATTATTTTTGGGAACACTCCTATGGATGCGTTCATTCCGTCTCTTTCCATGACGCGGGTCGAATGATTCCATTCTCCACCATTTACATTAAACATGTGCACACACATCACAAAGTCTAAAAGGATAAGATTAACATTTTCCTATGAGAAAATGAAAGGGCGGGATGGGTAACACCTTTCCATTCCATAATTTAGTCCCCGGACCTTCGAACTATTTAGTTTCTTAAGCATCAGTATTGGACTTGATGCAGTTCTCTCGAGGAGGCGACATTATTTTGCATGTTTTGACCAAAATAGGCCAGAAACTCTATCACTACACATTATCCCCCACAATGACGATGGCCGAGCACCCCGATAAATGGTGTAACCCCACGCGTATGCTGGAGGGAATCCAAAAAACCCAGGATGTCCACAATAGCGACTCTGCCGGGGACGTTGCATTTTAAGAGGACTAGACTCTATTTCTACATGGGTGTTATTCTTTTCTTCATGTGTGCATATGCTTCCACTTGTATGTTTCCTTTACTTCTCTACTTACTTTTGTACATCTACCTCATTCTTATCTCTACCATGCTCTCTTATCATGTATATATCACTTTTCACTCACTTACAAACTTCACTCACTTGTATATGTTTACCATGCACACGTCACACACTTACACTTAATTTCACTTGTACTCACATGCTCCACACACCACTTATATTATCCATGCTTAGCCTCACTAGAACACACCCACACTTCTCTCACTTGTATATATCTCCATGCTCACATACACATCTCACACACCAATTGTAGTTGATCCATGTATAGGCTCACTAGCATGTATATATCCTAATATTTGCATACTTATAGTCTTCATGCTCCATGCTAGATTTACTTTTCACGAAACGTGTATATTCTCCCTCATTAATGTAGGACTCCCTTTACTTAACTTGTAAATAAAAAAATTCTCTCCATAATATACTAATTAAAACTCATACATTTTTGCACACTACATCACCAGAGCATGGCAATATTGACTAAAATTTTATCCCGTACTAGGGGGTCACTTGTGATGGGTGTCGGCTTCAATGGGGTGTGGTTTACCTAAGAAATATGACTCTCATCTTCCATTGGCCTAATACCTTCGATGTATATTGAACAGTTCCCCTCACATCGTACCACTTGATCGAACTCACGACGGGAGGTATATAACAAGGAACTCGTTCACGTAAGTCATGTATATTGAACTAGCTATCACACGTACCGTCTCTATGAAGTATATCGTGAGGCAATTCATGTACACTCAGGTATATTAAATGGCTTGTTCACACATACCGATATATGATTTCTCTTATAGGAAATAGGTATATCGTGAAAGTTATGCTGAAGGGAGAACCCTTTTACTAACCCAACAGGTGCATAAACCTCATCGAGGTGTTAACCATAGGGCACTCATAATTAGTTTACCAGTTAACATGCGAAAATCTGTTGGAACTTTGGGTAGGCATACCGCCCAAATTTTCTTGCTATTTCGCAAGAAGTCAAACCGTTTCTTATACTTTCAAACCTTATTTTCCCAGGCTTGGCTCCCGTTCGACATTTTTTCTATGATTAGGCAAACCTAATACAAGTGAAAATCTACTAATAATAATGCTGAAATTCCTCTCATTTTTCCTCCTTTTTCAAAACCAAAAATACGAAAAAAATTCTCCTCCTTCCAAAATACCAAAAAAAATTCTCCCTCTTTCCTTCAAAAAATAAATTCGACCCATTTTCCCTCGCAGGTCGATCACGTACCTAACTTTGTCTTGGCTCCCTATTAACTTCGGTCTTCTGTCAAATCGCCTCAAAGCTCCATTGCTTCTTCTTCTTCTTCTTCTTCTTCTTCTTCTTCTTCTTCTTCTTCTTTTAATTCAATAGAATTTTGGATCTACCACCACGTGCTCTACATGGAGAACACCAACCAAACATCGAATGTTTACCCGGATCTGATGGCCGTCCTAGCCCAACTCAGTGCCAAGATTGACAACCTTCAAACTGATGTCCAAAAAATGCAGCGACACCAAATCCGGATTCCTAAAGAAGCCAAGGTCCTCTTTTTTCGTGCTAAGGGTCCACTGCCCCCAGCCTATTTGGGTTCCCAAAAAAAATACCCACATGTCCTCGTTCACCCCACCTGCAAATGGGTCGCCACTAACTCAACTCCTGATTTTAATCCTTGCCCAGCAAGGGGATAATCTTCTAATACCCATGGATCTCAAAGAAGAGGAACTGAATAATGTCAAGGAAGACCTCAGACTTCTATCACAGAAGTTAGACCAAGTTAAGATATCCAAGAACTACATGGACTACACCCATACGTCACCTTATCCCAAAGCCAGACTCCTAGAGAAGTTTAAGGTAACAAACATTGAGAAATTTGGGGGTATCTTCCCCCAATTGTGCACCTTTGAATCTATCACCGAACCATGACCCTTCTTGGTGCCTCTAAAGAGATAATAGCCGAAATGTTTTAGTAAACCTTGAAAGAAATTTCCCACCGATGGTTTTTATCCCTTAAAGAATCCAGAATCTGTAGTTGGGAAGATGTTTCCCGAGAATTCATATCTCTGTACAAGGACAATGAAGAGTTAGAGGTCACGTGTCGAGACCTAGAGCTACTCAAGAAAAATTCTGGGGAATCTGTCAGTAGCTTTATTGGAAGGTGGATAGAGAAAGTTTCCTCTATGATTGACAAGCCCTCCAAGGAGGAACATGTGAACATTGTGAAGAATAATTTCTTGTCCCATATCCAAGCATCTGTGGGAGGACAATACTACTCGCACTTTCAAGCCCTCTGAGAGGCTGCTGTGGAAATTGAAGAAGGTATCACCAAAATGGAACCTCAACTAAAGAATTTAACTAGACAATTTACACCGAAGAAGTATGCGAAGCCTACTAATGCCTCTATCTGTACCATCAACAACATATCCTAACCTATAACTTCTTACGCACCCGAATGCCGCCCTAATCCTACCAAAAAAAATACACCAAACTCCATGCTCACCTATCCAAATTCTATTAAGTTTTTCTCTCTAGAGATCTTATCAAACCCTTGGGAACCCCATCCATTGCCAAACCCACTCCCTAAAAACTTCAAGCCCAATGCCCACTATGACTTCCACTAATTGACAAGTTATATAACCGACCGATGTTTCCATCTAAAAATGTGATCTAAGGCCTGATAGACTGGGGTATCAATGCCCCACCAGATAATACCAAGCCCAACACCACTCATAACCCTCTTCTGACACATTGAACTAGGATAAATTCCATCTTCCTATAAAATAACCTTGATTTTGACTCGTTTACCCAAATCATGCCCATCAAATCACCCATCATCCCCATGATCTCACCTAAACCTCTCAAGGTTTGTCTGTTCATTTTCTTGCACCCTACATGACTTTTTGATCAAAATTTATCTCTCTTTATGAGGGCCTGCATTGCTGTCCGCACCCGATCTGAGGGGGGAGGCATGTAATTACCTGTTATGTTAGACCAACTCTAAGGGTTTGGGCTAAAATTGCCCGCCGATATTTCCATCAACTACTAGAAATTCACTACACCAAAAACAACAATTTTGCACACCTTGATATTAAAAATCTGGCACAGTTTAAAACCGTGCCAGATTTTGGCACAGTTTATTAGCAATTTGGCACACTTTAAAACAGTGTCAAAATTTGGCACTGTTTTAAAGTGTGCCAAAATTGAGTACACTTACTAAAATATATAATACCCAAAAAATAAAAATAAGATTACACACACTTTCGTTCCCGCTCTCAGTGCCATCTCTCTCTCCTCATTCCCGCTCACTCTCTACGTCGGTGATCTCTCTGAGGGTGAAAACGGCAACATCCTAAGCAAGATAGTGACGAACATTGGGGATAGCGGGAAAATAGATACAACCTTTTATTCTTCATCTTCTTTTAGGGTTTGTGAGTAACCAAACCATCTCTTGTACTTGGCCTCCATTAACAATTAATACAAGTCCGAGCAGAAGGGATGCCAATATACAAGTTTAGGGGAATCGATGTCGATTTCCCTTTCGAGGCTTAAGATTCCCAGCTCATTTACATGGAAAAAGTCATTCAATCTTTAAAAGATGTATGTTCAAATACCCTTACATTTTCATACCCTTTTATTCTCCATATTAGTAGTTGATAAATGATCTACTAGATTACTGGGGATTATATTTGGATCAATTGGATGGAATCTCTTTCTTGACACTTTTCATTTGCCCACGCTTAAATGCTTAATAAATGTACACAGGGACAAAGTTTAAATGGCTCAAAATACACATATATATCAACATTTGCATTTCACTCACTTCTTGTTGAATGTTTTGTAGATGATATCCTCATCATTATGGAGATCATCCACAAAAAAAATCTGAAAAAAGTTTCAATACTAGTTTAAGAAATTGGTCTTCAATACGAACATAGATAAGAAATTGAAGCTACCTGCATGTTTCTCAATATCCAAGTCCCTCTATATGTTAATTAAGTTTGATCAGGACAAATATGATTATAATTACGGCACATTTATCTAACAAAATATTCATTCTTAGTTATCTATGATCTTTCGAAATCACTTGTTTACATCGTCAGTGCTGAAATTACATTACTATTTGATTATTGTGTGTGGGTCATAGAAGAAATGTAATGCATTGTTGGAGAGCCCTACTGGCAGTGGAAAAACCTTGTGCCTTCTCTGTGCCACATTGGCTTGGAGGAAGAGTTTGGGTGGTTTCTCAACTGGTAGGATTGAAATTAAAGATCAAGGTAAACATTCAAAAGGTCTGTCGTCACAGCTCGAATCTTCGAAACTACCCACTATCATATATGCTTCATGCACTCATAGCCAGATTCGACAAGTGATTCAAGAGTTAAAACGAACTAATTACAGGTCAGAGCTCGTCACTGTCTCACTACCAATTGAGATTTTCTTTTGCAATAAACTATCAGCATGAGTGTGATTCAGAAATTATTCAATATAAGCAGTGTGTTTCCATGTTTGCCTATTATTGTAATATTGGTTTTATTTTAAGGATATGTCAATTTTATACCTCTAATATGCTTTCAAATTCAAACCCTAAGTTGGATAGAGAGAGCTTTATGCATTTTTTTTAAATTGTTAATAAGACAAGGACGAGTAAGAGAATCAAACAATACTCTAAATATATATTATTATTTATTATTTCTTAATTATGGTTTAAATAGAACATTAATTTTTTGTTTAAATAGTTTAATACTAGAGAATTAAAACAAAGCCACATTCATCAATCTTCAAGATAGTTACAATACTAACCCAAATGAACTAGGTAGAAACCTACTAGACAAACCCAATCTAAAACCGATAAACCTTCTGAATAAGTATGTTCATATGACCATAAGATGTTCGGGATTCATTTGTAACATGATAATCAACTCAAACTTCAGCATCCACATCAATGATGGTAAATATATGATGAATCCTTTTTGTACTTATTTTCCATACATATATCCACTGCAAAATCATTTGAATCCTTTTGGTGTTTTAGATCTCTCATATGTATGATTTTTTTTTATGTTTCTCACTCTTAGATTCGCTAAACTATGGTTCCTATCAGGTATACTCTGTGCTTTATTTTACTTTTTATATGTTAGGTTTAGAGAGTTTAATGTAGTTGATATATAATTTAAGGTTAACAATTGGTATTCCACGGCCTTGAAAAGGGTGGATATAGTATCCATCCACTGAAATGGTTGTTTGCTACTTCTCCGTGAAAACGAGTAATACAAACTAATTATAATTCAAACTTAAAGCTTTAAAATTAGAATTCAAACATAAATCTTTACAATTGGGATTTGTAGGAGGGTAGTGAGACTGGGGTCTATGAATAACTGGAAAGGGTGAGGCGTGACCCACTCCAATGGACGCTGCCTGCAAGGTCTTCAAGGTCTCCTGGTGCAACTTCTTAAGAAAACTTCTCCTTCTGGTAACAATGGAACTCAAGTTTAACTCACTCACTGTAAGAAGATGAACTTTCACAGCAAAAATAACAATTTTCTCAAGGGAAACACCTGAGAGTGATGGCTGTCAGTGGGGAGTGAAGGAACAAGGCACTCAGCACTATGAGAATGAGCAGGGAGAGAATACTTAGGTAGGTCTGGTGATATTTTGGCAGAGTAACAGTGCAACTTCTATTGTCTCTCCATCTATCTATGACCTTGCCCAGGGGTCCTACTTATACTTGGGCATTAAGGCTGGGTTGGCACTTTTGGTGCCAAAACTTAGAGGGTTAGTGAGGGACAAAGTCTGCAGTGTACTATTTATCCCTACCTGCAGGCAGGTCTTTCTGTCCCCTCTGGTAGATGCCCCCTGGCACCGACCAAAGTTCAAAAGAAAATATGTCTTCTAATGGAGACAAAATATCTGATTTGCTAAATATCTTTTGAAACGGTAACTTTGATACAAACTTTGTAAACTTGAGGGGGGTCTCGAGGACCACCTCCTATAAAATATTTGCAAGCTTGAGGGGGGTCTCGAGGACCTACTTCTAAAATCATTTTTCTTGAGAGGGTTTTAGAGGACCCTCTCCTCTAAAATCATTTAATAAACAGTTCTTTTCTTGTGAGCAGCCAACCCTTTGGCTGCTCACTTCACTTGTGACTAAGTGTGAGGTGTGTGAGGACTGGGTGACCCTAGGGTCTCCTACTAGTATTATCTCAATCCTATAGTGCTAAGTGGTTGAGATTGCTCAACATACCTTGTCCCTCGACCGCCAAGCCAAAACTCCCGGGAGGTCCCAACGCGCCTGTTCGAGCCCTGCTTGCTCGACTAGGCAACCTGTACAAGAAAGTAAAGTGTTAGTGATGTTGTTCATTTAGAGACTGATGTTTCATGATGATGAGTTGCTTGTGATAGCTACTCCCTTAATATGAGTTTCTGCCGAAACCCTTGTAGCGGCACTTCTCGAATAACATTTCTGCAGTGACCCTTGCTGTAGTGGCGCTGACGCTTGCAGTAGCACAGGCACATGAAGCGGCACTGACCCTTGTAACGCTGCAGACACTTGCAGCGGTGCTGGCGCTTGAAGCGGCGCTGACCCTTGCGGCGGCGCAGACACTTGCAGCGGTGCAGACACTTACAGCGGCGTTGGTACTCGAAGCGGCACTGACCCTTGCGACGGCGCAGACACTTGCAGCGGCGCTGACCCTTGCGATGACGCAGACACTTGCAGCGGCACTGACCCTTGCAGTGGCACTGACACTTGAAGCGGCGCTGACCCTTGAAGCGGCGCTGACACTTGCAGCGGCGCTGACCCTTGCAGTGGCGTAGACACTTGCAGCGGCGCTGACCCTTGCAGTGGCGTAGACACTTGCAGCGGCGCTGGCGCTTGAAGCGACGCTGACCCTAGCGGCGGCGCAGACACTTACAGCGGCACTGGCACTGACACTTGCAGCGGCGCTGACCCTTGCAGTGGCGTAGACACTTGCAGAGGCGCTGGAACTTGAAGCGGCGCTGACCCTTGCAACGGTGCAGACACTTGCAGCGATGTTGGCCCTTACAACGACGCAGACACTTGCAGCGGCGCTGACCCTTGCGACGGCGTAGAAACTTGCAGCGGCGCAAACACTTACAGCGGCGCTGGCACTCGAAGCGACGCTAACCCTTGCGGCGGCGCAGACACTTGCAGCGGCGCTGACCCTTTCAGTGGTGCTAACCCTAGTGACGCTGACTCTTGCAGCAGCGTTGACACTTGCAGCGGCACTGGCACTTGAAGCGGTGCTGACCCTTGCGGCGGCGCGGACACTTACATCAGCGCTGACCTTTGCAGCGGCGCAGACACTTGCAGCGGCACTGGAACTTGAAGTGGTGTTGACCCTTGCGGCGGCGCAAACACTTGCAACGACGCTGACCCTTGCAGCGGCGCTGATGCTAGTGACGCTGACTCTTGCAGCGGCGCTGGCACTTGAAGCGGCGCTGACCCTTGAAGCGGCGCTGACGCTCGCAACGGCACTGACACTTACAGCGGCGCTGGGGTTCTTGCTGAATATGAGTTTCTGTCGGGACCCTGGGGTGGTTCCTTCTCAATTATGCTTTTCTGTCGGGACCCTAGGTGGGTTCCTTCTTAATACGAGTTTTTGCCGGGATCCTGGGGGGTTCTTGATCAATATGAGTTTCTGTCGGGACCCTGGGGGGTTCCTGCCCAATATGAGTTTCTGCCGGGACCCCGGGGGGTTCCTGCTCAATATGAGTTTCTGCCGGGACCCTGGGTTTCTTCTCAGTATTTCTAACAAAATAATATTTTTACATTTTTATAGGTAGACACCCTTCTACATTAGCCCCTCGTGCAAATTTTTTTAGGTCGGGTAGACCAAAAAAGCTTTGTACGCCATAAAGTCGATTTTTATTATTTTTTTTATTTTGGGGGACCCTAGGGTTCCTTCATCATTCCCCCTTAGGGTCATTAAATGTCCTGTCACTTCATCCCAAGTTTTGTAGATGAGGCCACTTATAGTGGACCTCCTTATCTGGGTATCAACTTGGGCGGAGGGGTTACTCGCGGTGAGCCCCTCGTTCTTGACCTGCTTCTGTGGCCTTTTTTCTAGGGCGAAGGGGTTGCGCACCGTGCGCCCCTCACCCTTGGCATAAGTATAGGGATTAAGATACCCGAGGGGGCTAATAACGCGTAGGTTAACGGGTGAAATAGGCAATATTTCCGCCGTATCACACCCCCTAACTTACACATTGCTAGTCCCTAGCAATGAAATAGGAAACAACAAGAAAAACAAGTAAACCAAAAGCAGGAGAAGTACAAAAGTATGGTATAAAAGCAATAAAAAGATAAGGCCACTTTCGCGGGCGATTCGATTGCATTTAGCATATGCAATAAGCCGTTAAACCCCTAGGTTACCCTAGTGGACGAGTGTCGTCTCGTGAGGGTTTTCAGAGATGAAACCCACAAACATCATACAGTTTCCTCAAAATATGCCCAACCCAATATGCAACAAACTCAACAACAACGAAAAAGATTTCAAACATGTTATTAGCATATTGAACGAATTCTCACAAAAGTCCAAATCATTAACATTATAGAATGCACCTCATAGAATTGAAACCTTAAAAGTGGGAGGGGGGAGAGCACATGCATAGTGTGATTTGGCGAAAAACTTATATAAACCGGATACTAATCAAAGCAAGCATACATTCAATCCTCACGAGCATTACGCTCAACAAATAAATTCACTATGAAAAGGGAGGTAACACACGGAACATGCGGGCTAAAGAGTAAATGTAAATGGAAACTAGGCCGCACACATGTCACAAATGAAGAACGCTATATATAAACTGAAAAACTGTAATCTCAATGAAAGGATACCGCACACTAAAAGAGGCGAAATGCATTTTCACAGATTATCACAACTATTATGACTTTTGAATTACATCAACCTAAGATCACATAGGACTTTAATAGGGTTATGATGTAGGTATGGCTAGGGTACGAAATGAAGGAATGTATGTACGGATTCAAAGTGTTCGGGATGAAAACTCGGGATAATGGGAGAATGCGTGAAATATCAAAAATTGGAAAACAAGTTCCAAAACAAGCATTAGATATATCATCGGGGAGAGTAATCAAAGCTTATTGAACTACTACAAACACTATAAACAACTTTCTCTTTCTTTTCTTTTCTTCTTTTTCTCACTTTTCTCTTTTGTTTCCTTTTTCTTTTTGCTTTCTCTTTTTCTTCACTTTTTTTCACTACTTTCTTTTCTTTTCTTATCAAACTCTCATATGCCTAAAATTGCAACCGCAATACAACAACAACATTAAATCCCAAGTAACATTCCAAACAAAGGTATGGAAGGTGTATGTATGGTTTAAAACTCAAATGTAGAGTTGGTTATGGGAAGGGGGTTATGAAACGAAAGGCTATATTTAGGCTCAAAGGGGTTAACGAGGGTAAAAATATAAGGGTGAGGTCAAGGCTAATATGGGTGATATAAGAAAGAGGGCCTATGATCATTTCACAAAGTTTACGCAATTCTCAAGTCAAAACAATATATGAAAATCATGCTCAAGTAACACATTTCAAGTATGAACTCAATTAATGAACGGTCAAATGAAAGAATAGAGAGATTACCAACGAATTCAACGTTTTCAATGAGAAAAGAATAGTGTATAACACTCACGAACGACGAAAGGTACAAAGCTTACTCGGTGTAAGTATATACAATGCAACAAGAGATTACCGAGTTATAAAAATCTTAAACCAAATCAATATAACAAGGAAAGTGCATGTGCTCATGGGATAAAGTTTAATTCATGAAGTTATTCACAATATCAATGATTTGAGGACTAAAGTCTAATAACTTCTAAAATCGAGAACATGCATCATTGAGTTGTCTATTGGATCGGGCAATTATTGAAATTTATCATCGAAAACAAGGCAAAATGCCCAACAAAGGAGAAAAAAGAAAGAAAATATTTTTGAAAATTTTCAAATTTTTAACAAAAACATGCTTTGTAACTAAATTGTAAGCAAATCCATGGACTACACAGCAAAATGGATAACTATCCTACACCCCCTAACTTAAATGTTGCATTGTCCCAAATGCGTCCATTAAAGAACACAACACAAAGCTAGGAAAAGAATGATATTACCCACACGTGGAGCGATCTCCATAAGTACAAGTCCAAATGAAGCTGCAAAACAAGTTAGTACAAAGCATAGCAAAAACAAATAACAAAAAGTTAACTAATTACACTAGACTAAATTAAAAGGAAAGAAAAATAGGAAAGAAAGAAAATTAAAAAGCTAATTATTTACAACCTACTATTTAGGCTTCACACTAACTATACACTAGAAGTCTAAATAGTTGAGGGTCCACCCAAAAAGGGATTTGACTTTGAAAGATCAACGGTGGACCCTCCAAAGTGAACATGCCTCCCGAAAGATATGAATTCCGTTTGAACAACGGAAGGCATGTGGGTGGTGAAAAAAGTAAACCATCGCCAATTTGAAATTTTGGGCGGACGATGGGGGATTTGGATAATAAGGGGGAAAGGTACACTAGAGATCCAAGAAAAATCAATTCATCTCCCAAAGGTTTTTCAAGTGGAATGGGAGATAGTGCACACACGGGGATAGGATCCATCGAAAACAAGTCCGGTAAAGAGTCCTCGTCGGCAAAAAGTGTAGAAGTTTTAAAAGTTTCTACCGACGCATAGGAATCAACCGGTAATTCTAATGGTTCGATCACGGAAAACGAATATGGTGATGAAACAAATTCAATCTCAATCGACTCATCGTCGGAAGGAGATTGAATTTCGGAGGAGAAAGATTCACATTCGATGAGAAATTCTCTGAAAAAGTGAGGTGAAACACAAGTTTCCACCTCCTCGTTGTTTTGTGCAAAAGAATTCATCTCATCGCAAAGTGAACCAAGTCTCATTCCAGCATCATTTAAGCTTTCCAAACCTTGGGAGTAAAGAAGAAAAGTTTCTTCCAAAGTAGGCTTCCTCGGCTCAAGAGCTTCGGACTCCTCATTTGGTTGAAACTCGTCTTCGAAAGTAATGAAATGAGAATCGTCATTGGATTCGAATAATGAATCCAACTCAAGCTCCCAATAACGATTTTCATTTCGATAAATGTTTTCAAGTCTTTCATTTTCAAGAAAATCTTGAAAATGGAAAACTTGAAAACTATCCCCAAAGTATGAATCATTAGAATAACCGTAATAACTATAATAGTAGGACATGATTACCTCGTTGTTTGCAGATGGAGAATCCGAGCAAGAAAGTGAGCAACCGCGAATCAAAGTTTCTTAGCGCTCAAGTATGCTATCCTGCAAAAAAGGTTAAAACAAAGAATACAAATACAAAAGGAAAAATACTACGAAATAATAAAACAATTACTATCTAAAACACACTCCCCGGCAACGGCGCCATTTTCATGCGAGGGAAACCGAGTGTTCGTGTAGGGACACTATCGTTGATTTCGGCTCCCGCTCGACATGCAAAAGAACCTAAGCTACGGCTACACTTGACAAGCAAGTAGAGCGGTAAGTCGGGTATCGAGAATCCACAGGGAGTGATTGAATTTTAGACTTTAATTGTTTTAGTTACTTCAGGAATAAAAGGGTGTAAAATAAATAAACGAAAAGGTGAAAGGGTGGTTATCGTGAATAAAGAGAATAATAAGTTAACGCTAAATAAAGTAAAGCGAGGATCGGGATCGCATCCAACCAAACGGATCGAAACAACTACTAATTAGAATTGAGGCTCGAAAGCAATTTAATCGAGCATTTACAATTAAGCATAAACATCACGCAAGAAGGTATTTAACCCAAAGTTGCGAGATAAAACATTTAACTGAAAAATGATCACACGCGGATTAAATTCGGATAATCGCTATAAACACTAACGTTGCATGACAAAGAAAGTTAAACGCATAATAATCCGACTTTAATACGCGAGGTTTCAATTAAACGCAATTTTACGCAAAACCTAGTTTTCGGAGCTCGGGGCCCGAAAATGGCGGAAAACAATCCCGACCCTAATTATCTACGGACTAAGCATGAAATTAACTAAATTAAACTAATTAACTAAGAAAGCAATAAATTAAAGCAAGAAAACCTAATTATAAAGCATGGAAATTATCTAGAAAGCAAGGAAAGAATGAAAACAAGCTATATTAAAGGAGAGGGAAGATGAATAGTCAATCTTACAACCAATTTGTGTGTCAATCCAAGAGAGATTGAAGAAGAACCAAGCAAAAACCCAAACCCTAACTACAAACTAAGCTAAAAACGTTCACTCCTGTTTATTACATCAACAAAACTTTATATAGTAAGTGGGAATAAAAGAAAAGAAGAAAGAAAAGAAAATGCAAAATATCTGCCAAAAAAAACAGGGGATCGATCGATCGACCTCTGGTGTCGATCGATCGACAGAGTAATTCGTGGCAAAAATAAGAAGAGTCGATCGATCGACCCTTATGGTCGATAGATCGACCAAGCAGGGGCAGCCTGCAATCCTCCCTGTTTTGGCTTGCATTTCTCCTCCGCTAAAATCGCCGTAACTTCTTCGTTATGAATCGGAATCGCGCACCGTTTGCGGCCACGCGAAGCTTGCGAGGAGGGCTACAACTTCCATGAAGATGTTGGGCCAGGTGCCCAATCTGTAAAATGACTAAAATGCCCTTGAACGTGCAATTGTGTACGGGAATCGAGCGGAACGCGTCCGAACTTTATACTTAGTACCTAAATACCTACAAAAGCTCAATTAACCCCTGCAAAACATGTTAACATAGAAATCCGAGGTTGTCTGGTTAACGAGCATAAGTATAGGGATTAAGATACCCGAGGGGGCTAATAACGCGTAGGTTAACGGGTGAAATACGCAATATTTCCGCCGTATCACACCCCCTAACTTACACATTGCTAGTCCCTAGCAATGAAATAGGAAACAACAAGAAAAACAAGTAAACCAAAAGCAGGAGAAGTACAAAAGTATGGTATAAAAGCAATAAAAAGATAAGGCCACTTTCGCGGGCGATTCGATTGCATTTAGCATATGCAATAAGCTGTTAAACCCCTAGGTTACCCTAGTGGACGAGTGTCGTCTCGTGAGGGTTTTCAGAGATGAAACCCACAAACATCATACAGTTTCCTCAAAATATGCCCAACCCAATATGCAACAAACTCAACAACAACGAAAAAGATTTCAAACATGTTATTAGCATATTGAACGAATTCTCACAAAAGTCCAAATCATTAACATTATAGAATGCACCTCATAGAATTGAAACCTTAAAAGTGGGAGGGGGGAGAGCACATGCATAGTGTGATTTGGCGAAAAACTTATATAAACCGGATACTAATCAAAGCAAGCATACATTCAATCCTCACGAGCATTACGCTCAACAAATAAATTCACTATGAAAAGGGAGGTAACACACGGAACATGCGGGCTAAAGAGTAAATGTAAATGGAAACTAGGCCGCACACATGTCACAAATGAAGAACGCTATATATAAACTGAAAAACTGTAATCTCAATGAAAGGATACCGCACACTAAAAGAGGCGAAATGCATTTTCACAGATTATCACAACTATTATGACTTTTGAATTACATCAACCTAAGATCACATAGGACTTTAATAGGGTTATGATGTAGGTATGGCTAGGGTACGAAATGAAGGAATGTATGTACGGATTCAAAGTGTTCGGGATGAAAACTCGGGATAATGGGAGAATGCGTGCAATATCAAAAATTGGAAAACAAGTTCCAAAACAAGCATTAGATATATCATCGGGGAGAGTAATCAAAGCTTATTGAACTACTACAAACACTATAAACAACTTTCTCTTTCTTTTCTTTTCTTCTTTTTCTCACTTTTCTCTTTTGTTTTCTTTTTCTTTTTGCTTTCTCTTTTTCTTCACTTTTTTTCACTACTTTCTTTTCTTTTCTTATCAAACTCTCATATGCCTAAAATTGCAACCGCAATACAACAACAACATTAAATCCCAAGTAACATTCCAAACAAAGGTATGGAAGGTGTATGTATGGTTTAAAACTCAAATGTAGAGTTGGTTATGGGAAGGGGGTTATGAAACGAAAGGCTATATTTAGGCTCAAAGGGGTTAACGAGGGTAAAAATATAAGGGTGAGGTCAAGGCTAATATGGGTGATATAAGAAAGAGGGCCTATGATCATTTCACAAAGTTTACGCAATTCTCAAGTCAAAACAATATATGAAAATCATGCTCAAGTAACACATTTCAAGTATGAACTCAATTAATGAACGGTCAAATGAAAGAATAGAGAGATTACCAACGAATTCAACGTTTTCAATGAGAAAAGAATAGTGTATAACACTCACGAACGACGAAAGGTACAAAGCTTACTCGGTGTAAGTATATACAATGCAACAAGAGATTACCGAGTTATAAAAATCTTAAACCAAATCAATATAACAAGGAAAGTGCATGTGCTCATGGGATAAAGTTTAATTCATGAAGTTATTCACAATATCAATGATTTGAGGACTAAAGTCTAATAACTTCTAAAATCGAGAACATGCATCATTGAGTTGTCTATTGGATCGGGCAATTATTGAAATTTATCATCGAAAACAAGGCAAAATGCCCAACAAAGGAGAAAAAAGAAAGAAAGTATTTTTGAAAATTTTCAAATTTTTAACAAAAACATGCTTTGTAACTAAATTGTAAGAAAATCCATGGACTACACAGCAAAATGGATAACTATCCTACACCCCCTAACTTAAATGTTGCATTGTCCCAAATGCGTCCATTAAAGAACACAACACAAAGCTAGGAAAAGAATGATATTACCCACACGTGGAGCGATCTCCATAAGTACAAGTCCAAATGAAGCTGCAAAACAAGTTAGTACAAAGCATAGCAAAAACAAATAACAAAAAGTTAACTAATTACACTAGACTAAATTAAAAGGAAAGAAAAATAGGAAAGAAAGAAAATTAAAAAGCTAATTATTTACAACCTACTATTTAGGCTTCACACTAACTATACACTAGAAGTCTAAATAGTTGAGGGTCCACCCAAAAAGGGATTTGACTTTGAAAGATCAACGGTGGACCCTCCAAAGTGAACATGCCTCCCGAAAGATATGAATTCCGTTTGAACAACGGAAGGCATGTGGGTGGTGAAAAAAGTAAACCATCGCCAATTTGAAATTTTGGGCGGACGATGGGGGATTTGGATAATAAGGGGGAAAGGTACACTAGAGATCCAAGAAAAATCAATTCATCTCCCAAAGGTTTTTCAAGTGGAATGGGAGATAGTGCACACACGGGGATAGGATCCATCGAAAACAAGTCCGGTAAAGAGTCCTCGTCGGCAAAAAGTGTAGAAGTTTTAAAAGTTTCTACCGACGCATAGGAATCAACCGGTAATTCTAATGGTTCGATCACGGAAAACGAATATGGTGATGAAACAAATTCAATCTCAATCGACTCATCGTCGGAAGGAGATTGAATTTCGGAGGAGAAAGATTCACATTCGATGAGAAATTCTCTGAAAAAGTGAGGTGAAACACAAGTTTCCACCTCCTCGTTGTTTTGTGCAAAAGAATTCATCTCATCGCAAAGTGAACCAAGTCTCATTCCAGCATCATTTAAGCTTTCCAAACCTTGGCAGTAAAGAAGAAAAGTTTCTTCCAAAGTAGGCTTCCTCGGCTCAAGAGCTTCGGACTCCTCATTTGGTTGAAACTCGTCTTCGAAAGTAATGAAATGAGAATCGTCATTGGATTCGAATAATGAATCCAACTCAAGCTCCCAATAACGATTTTCATTTCGATAAATGTTTCCAAGTCTTTCATTTTCAAGAAAATCTTGAAAATGGAAAACTTGAAAACTATCCCCAAAGTATGAATCATTAGAATAACCGTAATAACTATAATAGTAGGACATGATTACCTCGTTGTTTGCAGATGGAGAATCCGAGCAAGAAAGTGAGCAACCGCGAATCAAAGTTTCTTAGCGCTCAAGTATGCTATCCTGCAAAAAAGGTTAAAACAAAGAATACAAATACAAAAGGAAAAATACTACGAAATAATAAAACAATTACTATCTAAAACACACTCCCCGGCAACGGCGCCATTTTCATGCGAGGGAAACCGAGTGTTCGTGTAGGGACACTATCGTTGATTTCGGCTCCCGCTCGACATGCAAAAGAACCTAAGCTACGGCTACACTTGACAAGCAAGTAGAGCGGTAAGTCGGGTATCGAGAATCCACAGGGAGTGATTGAATTTTAGACTTTAATTGTTTTAGTTACTTCAGGAATAAAAGGGTGTAAAATAAATAAACGAAAAGGTGAAAGGGTGGTTATCGTGAATAAAGAGAATAATAAGTTAACGCTAAATAAAGTAAAGCGAGGATCGGGATCGCATCCAACCAAACGGATCGAAACAACTACTAATTAGAATTGAGGCTCGAAAGCAATTTAATCGAGCATTTACAATTAAGCATAAACATCACGCAAGAAGGTATTTAACCCAAAGTTGCGAGATAAAACATTTAACTGAAAAATGATCACACGCGGATTAAATTCGGATAATCGCTATAAACACTAACGTTGCATGACAAAGAAAGTTAAACGCATAATAATCCGACTTTAATACGCGAGGTTTCAATTAAACGCAATTTTACGCAAAACCTAGTTTTCGGAGCTCGGGGCCCGAAAATGGCGGAAAACAATCCCGACCCTAATTATCTACGGACTAAGCATGAAATTAACTAAATTAAACTAATTAACTAAGAAAGCAATAAATTAAAGCAAGAAAACCTAATTATAAAGCATGGAAATTATCTAGAAAGCAAGGAAAGAATGAAAACAAGCTATATTAAAGGAGAGGGAAGATGAATAGTCAATCTTACAACCAATTTGTGTGTCAATCCAAGAGAGATTGAAGAAGAACCAAGCAAAAACCCAAACCCTAACTACAAACTAAGCTAAAAACGTTCACTCCTGTTTATTACATCAACAAAACTTTATATAGTAAGTGGGAATAAAAGAAAAGAAGAAAGAAAAGAAAATGCAAAATATCTGCCAAAAAAAACAGGGGATCGATCGATCGACCTCTGGTGTCGATCGATCGACAGAGTAATTCGTGGCAAAAATAAGAAGAGTCGATCGATCGACCCTTATGGTCGATAGATCGACCAAGCAGGGGCAGCCTGCAATCCTCCCTGTTTTGGCTTGCATTTCTCCTCCGCTAAAATCGCCGTAAATTCTTCGTTATGAATCGGAATCGCGCACCGTTTGCGGCCACGCGAAGCTTGCGAGGAGGGCTACAACTTCCATGAAGATGTTGGGCCAGGTGCCCAATCTATAAAATGACTAAAATGCCCTTGAACGTGCGATTGTGTACGGGAATCGAGCGGAACGCGTCCGAACTTTATACTTAGTACCTAAATACCTACAAAAGCTCAATTAACCCCTGCAAAACATGTTAACATAGAAATCCGAGGTTGTCTGGTTAACGAGCATAAGTATAGGGATTAAGATACCCGAGGGGGCTAATAACGCGTAGGTTAACGGGTGAAATACGCAATATTTCCGCCGTATCAGGTGCTCAACTGGCGCACCTTATATTTATACTTGACACTTGCTCAAGATTGTGAGTGCTCCGGTGCCCTTGGAGCCTTACGTTTATACTTGGCATTTGCTCAATACTGTGAGCGCTCCGATGCCCTTGGAGCCTTAGGTGCTCATCTGGAGCACCTTATGTTTATACTTGGCACTTGCTCAATACTGTGAGCGCTCCGATGCCCTTGGAGCCTTAGGTGTTCATCTAGAGCACCTTATGTTTATACTTGGCACTTGCTCAAGACTGTGAGGGCTCCGGTTCCCTTAGACCCTTAGGTACTAAACTTTCGTACCTTATACTTATACTTGACAATTGCTCAATATTGTGAGCGCTCTGATGCCCTTGGAGCCTTAGGTACTAAACTGTCATACCTTATATGTATACTTGGAGTTGTTCAATAATTTGAGTTACTCTTTTTTATATGAGAACCTCAAGATTGAACTTCCTGCTTCTAACTGTGGGGTGTTTGCATATGAGATGAGCAAGTTAAAATTTTGAAGCTCCCCTCTAACTGCGGGGCACTTGCATATAACTGAGTGAGCAAAAATTTGGACGTTCCCCCTCTAACTGCGGGGTACTTGCATATAGCTGAGCAAGTTTAAAATTTTAAAATTTTCCCCTTTAACTGCGGGGTACTTGCATATGAGATGAGCAAGTTAAAATTTTGAAGTTGCCCCTCTAACTGCGGGGCACTTGCATATAGCTGAGCAAGTAAAAATTTGGATGTTGCCCCTCTAACTGGGGGTACTTGCATATAGCTGAGAAAGTTTAAAATTTTAAAAGTTTCCCCTTTAACTGTGGGGTACTTGCATATAACCGAGCAAGTTGAAATTTAGAACCTGCCCCTCTAGCTGTGGGGTACTTGCATACAACTGAGCAAGTTAAAATTTGGAAGCCGCCTCTCTAGCTGCGGGGTACTTGTCCTATGCATATTATTTTAGAACTTTTTTTTATAATATAACTTAGAGGGAGAGGTAATCCCCCTCGATATTTTTTTTCAACATTTGATCCAAAACATATCTTAGAAGGGGTTGAGCCCCCCTCAACCTTTTCCCATTTTTTTAATCCAAACATAACTTAGAGGGAGGGGTGAGCCCCCCTCAACATCTTTTTTAACATTTGAACCAAAGCATAACTTAGAGAGAGGGGGGGAGGGGGGGGGTGAGCCCCCTCAACAATTTTTCATTTTTTTGATTCAAGCATAATTTAGAGGGAGGGGTGTGTCCGCTCAACATTTTTTTTCAAAAAATTTACACCTCAAGATGCTTTAAACATTTGAACCCCAAATCATAGTTTAAAGGGGGAGTAAGTCCCTCAATATATATATATATATATATATATATATATATATATATATTTATCAAGTAAATCAACTAGCATATATATGAAATGCTCATAAAACATCATCTCATACTTGTAAAATGAACATATTTGACAAATAATAAAGCCAGGCAAGTTTACTTAGCTGATCGAGAATAAGATGTGTCTTACAAGTGAGTAGGGTCTCCTCTAAGGTGTCCTTGAGGGTGAATACTCCACTGTCACTCTCTTTGCTAGAGAGTTACTTAGTCACCATTTTTTTTGTTGGCGCTACCTCTAGTGTCGTTGGTCTCTCTCACGAGAATCGTCACTGATACAACTATTTGTTCCGACGCCGCCTTCCGCGGCGGAGCCACCTCTATGATTATTGATGCTTTTGGCGTTCTTGAGTGTGGTTCCTCACGCTCCAACAAGGGTTCTTTGATCGAATTTGCTTCCCACATAGGCAGTGGTTCTTTACCGAGCGCAACTTTGAACCCTTACCATGTAAGGGGTTCCTTGCGTATTGGTTCGCTGCCCTCGAGTTCCTCGATGAAATTACCGCCCATGGGTTCCTCGATCGCTGTCATGAATAAGGGGTGTCTCGACCTCTCATTTCGTCAAGGGCTACTTCCACAAATCATGCGATGATTGATGAGGGTTCCTCGACGATGGATGGTATTTCCGTGGGTTCCTCGCCAACCATGGCTGCCATGGGCAGCACGCTACCGAGGGAGGGTATCTCGCGACCCACTAAGTTAGTGGGGAGTGGGTTTGCAAACTTTGGGTTCCTCGCGACCCACCCTATTGCTGGGTTCCTTACCATTTCTACCGTCAACCACTTTGAGGGTTCCTCGTGCGCAGATGCTTTGGGACTTAGGCATTGCTCGCCCCATAGAATTTCAACTATGGGACCCACTTCCAAGGGTCCCTCGCCAATAGATGCTTTTGCCATGGGTTCCTCGTGCACCATTCAAGGAATGTGGGTTCCTGGTCAGAAATTATGTTACCCCCTTATTTTCCCACGAGTTCCTTGCCGGCAGTATCCATATCCAATAATTTGGGATTTTTACGCGAGGGTTCCTCGCAAATCTCTCTAGCGAGCAAGGGTTCTTTAGCGGCTGATTCTTCAACTGCCAGCCAACGTATGGCTTCGCGAGGTACAAATTCATTCAGACCCCTATTAGCCTTGGGTTCCTCGACCGAACTTTTGTTGACAACTAGGGGCGTCTCGACCTGTGACAGCATGGCGGTCTCTCGTCAGTGGCTGGGGGTCTCGCGATCTGTCATCATGTCTATGGGTCCCTCGTCAGAAACTGGGGGTCTCGACGTCGACAATAAGGGGGTCTCGACGTCGGCTGGTGATTTCTTGCGTGGCGACGCAGATGTTGATGCTCCTGGAGTTTTTTCGAGACTTGTGTTATTTTCCGAATTTTTTTTCGCGAGACCCCTAATATTGGCGCTGACGGGGGTATCTCGACCTTGGGTGTCTCGACACCCATGATTTTTTCTGAATAAGGGGTCTCAGCCTATGACAGTAGGGTGGCCTCTCGTCAGCGGTCGTGGGTCTCGCGGCTTGGCATCGTGTATACGGGTCCCTCGTTAGAAATTGGGGGTGTCTCGACATCTTGTCCCGTCGAGGGTTCCTCGACCCAGGGTGTCTCGACCCCTTGTGGTGTTGACAATTTTTTTAACTGGTCGTGTTGCGTTTGGGGAGATGCGCGATTTGCCATTTGTTTATGGTGGGGGGGGGTCTCGACCTCTTATCACGTCGAAGGTTCCACGACCTAGGGTGTCTCGCCCATTATTGGCGTCATGGAGAGTATGCTGCTGCTGCCATGGACACTTTATTGACGACGAGAGGTACACAGGGCTCCTCGCCCCTGGGTTCTTAGTGATTTGTTATTTCTACAGGGTCGCCACTTCCACTTCCTTCTTGGCGATGGGGTGTGTGTCGCCGACTGTTGGTACTACAGGGGTGTGCTGCTGTCTAAGGGTTCCTCGCGACCCCCTTTCCAGTGAGTTCATCGCGACCCCCTCGCCAGTTAGAGGTTTTCCATCTTTTGGGATTTCCACTATGGGACCCACTGCCGAGGGTCCCTCGTCATTAGCTGCTGCTGCCACGGGTTATTTTCTTAAGGGTTCCTCATCACTATCATTGAGCGAGAGGAGTTCCTCGACCATACCGAATTCCTCGCCAAACACTTAGGGTTCCGGGGGTTCTGCCAGTGAACTTGACGATTGTCACAACTTGCTCCAGCGCCGTCCTTTGCGGCTAAGCTACTTCTGCCGGAATCTCTGTTGGAACGGCTGCCCCTCCAGAGGGGGTTACTGCTCGTGTTACACCATCTTAACCCAAACTAGCCAAGTCTCAAAAAACATACTCATAAGCCTCAACCACCGGAGCTGCTGCCAGTGAGCTGGTCTGCCCTCCCGGAGGAGCAGGTACCTTTGCTCCGGTCACAACCACATCCAACTGAGTGGCCTTGTCTCTTTGAGCCCCATTTCTAGATGGAAAGTCTGCAAACACTAGCTGCCTAGAAACATTAAAACCTTATTTGTCCATGAAAGTGAGGATACCTCCCCAACGGAGTCGCCAAATGTAGGAGGGTAGTGAGACTGGGGTCTATGAATAACTGGAAAGGGTGAGGCGTGACCCACTCCAATGGACGCTTCTTGCAAGGTCTTCAAGGTCTCCTGGTGCAACTTCTTAAGAAAACTTCTCCTTCTGGTAACAATGGAACTCAAGCTTCAACTCACTCCCTGCAAGAAGATGAACTTTCACAGCAAAAATAGCAATTTTCTCAAGGGAAACACCTGAGAGTGATGGCTGTCAGTGGGGAGTGAAGGAACAAGGCACTCAGCACTATGAAAATGAGCAGGGAGAGAATACTTAGGTAGGTCTGGTGATATTTTGGCAGAGTAACAGTGCAACTTCTATTGTCTCTCCATCTATCTATGACCTTGCCCAGGGGTCCTACTTATACTTGGGCATTAAGGCTGGGTTGGCACTTTTGGCGCCAAAACTTAGAGGGTTAGTGAGGGACAAAGTCTGCAGTGTACTATTTATCCCTACCTGCAGGCAGGTCTGTCTGTCCCCTCTGGTAGATGCCCCCTGGCGCCGACCAAAGTTCAAAAGAAAATATGTCTTCTAATGGAGACAAAATATCTGATTTGCTAAATATCTTTTGAAACGGTAACTTTGATACAAACTTTGTAAACTTGAGGAGGGGTCTCGAGGACTACCTCCTCTAAAATATTTGCAAGCTTGAGGGGGGTCTCGAGGACCCCCTTCTAAAATCATTTTTCTGGCACTTGAAGCGGTGCTGACCCTTGCAACGGTGCAGACACTTGCAGCGGCGCTCGCCCTTACAGCGGCACAGACACTTACAGCGGCGCTGGCGCTTGAAACGGCGCTGACCCTTGCGGCGACGCAAACACTTGCAGCGGTGCAGACACTTACAGCGGCGCTGACCCTTGCGGCGGCGCAGACACTTGCAGCGGCGCTGACCCTTACAGCGGCGCTGACCCTAGTGACGTTGACTCTTGCAGCGGCGTTGACACTTACAGCAGCGCTGGCACTTGAAGCGGCGCTGACGCTTGCAAGCGGCGTTGACGCTCACAGCGGAGCTGACCCTCGCAGCGGCGCTGACGCTTAAAGCGATGCTGATGCTTGCAGCGACGCTGACAATTGCAGTGGCGCTGACACTTGCAGCGGAGCTGACACTTGCAGCGGCGCTGACACTTGTAGCGGTGCTGGCACTTGAAGCGGCGCTGGGACTTGGAGTGACGCTGGCACTTGCAGTGGTGCTGACGCTTGACGCTCGCAGCGGCGCTGACCCTCACAGCGGCGCTGACACTTTCAGTGGCGCTGACACTTGCAGTGGCGCTGACACTTTCAGCGGCGCTGACCCTTGCAGCGACATAGACACTTGCAGTGGCGCTAGCACTTGAAGCGACACTGACCCTTGCGGCGGTGCGGACACTTGTAGTGGCGATGGCCCTTGCAGCGGTGCTGGCGCTTGAAGCGGCGCTGACCCTTGCGGCGGCGCAAACACTTGCAGCGGTGCAGACACTTACAGCGGCGCTGACGCTAGTGACGCTGACTCTTGCAGCGGCGTTGACACTTGCAGCGGCTCTGGCACTTGAAGCGGCGCTGACCCTTAAAGCGGCGCTGACGCTCGCTGCGGCGCTGACGCTCGCTGCGGCGCTGACGCTCGCAGCGGTGCTGACACTTGCAGCGACGCTGGGGTTCTTGCTGAATATGAGTTTCTGTCGGGACCCTGGGGTGGTTCCTTCTCAATTATGCGTTCCTTCCGGGACCCTAGGTGGGTTCCTTCTTAATACGAGTTTCTGTCAGGATCCTGGGGGGTTCTTGCTCAATATGAGTTTCTGTCAGGACCCTGGGGGGTTCCTTCCCAATATGAGTTTCTGCCAGGACCCCGGGGAGGTTCCTGCTCAATATGAGTTTCTGCCGGGACCCTGGGTTTCTTCTCAGTATTTCTAATAAAATAATATTTTTACTTTTTTATAGGTAGACACCTTTCTACAGGATTAAAATTTTTTCAATTAGAAGTCATTCACGGCAATACCATCGCGAGGTATCGCATTTTAGTTGCGGAATTGAGTCGCATCAATACCATCGTGAGTCAGTAAGTAATTCCTGCATATGATTTTTATAGTTGCAAACATATATAAAAATAATCAACTTTAATTATGTTAATGACTGGCGGAATAATGATCGTCACATTCATGTTCCTACTGTCATACACAGCTGAATACCTACTTTTCCAAATCTTCCAAACAATACTAATTGATAGCATATTGATAAGGAACTTTATCCGCGCAGCTCCCGCTCTCCGCGCAGCTCTCTCTCCACTCGTCCCGCTTAGGTAACCTCATTCTCTCTCTTTTGGTATAATCTAACTCAAAATAAGGACTATGTTAATTTGCTAATGTAGGTTGAGAATGTTAGGTGGCTACGATCTCTTTTATGATAACTTATTGCTTATTTTTCTTATACACACTGTCACTCAGTTGTTTATTTCACTTGTGTTTTGTCTTTCCTAGTTAGCTTAAATTTATGGGATTGGTTTGTTAAGAGTATCTCTTTATCTTTATCATATTTTCCTTGTCAGCAGTTGATTTGTACTTCGAGATGCCCCTCAAAATTATTTAATATCTCCACCCAATACTACGCAAAGAACAAGAGGATTGATTCATTTGATGAGAATTCAAAGAAGTTAGTTGATGAGGCACGAACAACCTCCAAACAACCCCAAAGAGGCACTAATACCTCGTACGGGATCAATGTAACAAGTAGTAACTCACCACCTAGTCACGATTTATGCCAACACTCATTATGTCCAATGAGTGGTGCTTTGGGAAGAACTTTATAATTCACACCAATGAAGGGTGCTTGGGACCAATGTAACTTATAGGAACTGACCGCGAAGTCCCGGGTCTCCCAATTTGAGAATATGACGATAATTTTTAAAAATCAACACTTAGACTTTTAAATAAGCCATTAAAGGGTGAAAACCTAAACTAGCCCCCAGACGTCATTATAAGAGGCACGAACACCTCGCACGGGACCAATATAACTTGTAGGAACTGATCGCGTAGTCGGGTCTCCCGGTTTGAGAATATGATGATAATTTGCAAAAATCAACACTTAGAATTAAAAACAAACCGTTAAAGGGTGAAAACCTAAACCATCCCCCAAACGACCCCGTAAGAGGCACTCAACCAATATACCCAAACTTGCTCACTTGGCCAGAAATTTAATATTTAAAATTTAATATCCATAATTCCCCTTAATAAATTTGACACCCTTATTAATTCAGTGTTTCTTAATGTTCATCATCCCACATTAAGTTTAACCTAACATTATCATGCCCCAATATAACCTCAAATAGTCTTAGGCTAAAAAGTATACTGCACAAAACATACTGCACAAAGGATCCCCTTAATTGTAGAAATCTTCAAACCAATCCCAAGCCAAACTGTAAAAGGAAAAAGAAAATGGCTTGATTTATCACGTCATTCGAACAATGCCACGTGTCGTTCGAATGACAAGGTATCTCGTGCAAACGAAGCCTAGGTCGCTTCCCCTTTGGGTTTTTCTCTTCCTTCTTCTTCGTGCACTTTCCGCCCTTCCTAGGGTTGCATGGAAATCAACCAAACTACTTCATCTTCTACCCCTAACCCTAAGCCACCTGACCTGCCTAATCCTTGGAAAAAGTCTTTTGCCAGCATTTTGAAAGAACCTTTATCATACCATGCTATAAATATCAAGCCTCTATCGAAGTTTAAAGGTGAACCAACCATTATTTCTCTAAAGAAGAAGTTGATCAACTCCCCTCTCCATTCAAACTAGCCATCGTGGGTAAGTTTTCACATGGTAAGCCTTCCATGGAATTCATTCAATTTTTTTTGAATCTTTTAGTTTAAAAACTGCATACCATATTGGATTGCTGGATCACAAACACATCCTCATTAGAGTCAATTATCACGAAGATTTCATGCGACTGTGGGTGAAAGAACAATAGTTGTAGGAAAATGTCCAATGCAGACATTTAAATGGACCCCTCAATTTAGAACTGATCAAGAAATCCCTATAGTTCCTTCTTAGATAAATTTTCCAGGGTTGCCAATTCATCTATTTGATCAAGCAACATTATTCTCTATTGCGCAGTCTGTAGGATCCCCTCTGAAAACTGATAACTCTACAGCAAATATGAATAGGATAAGTGTAGCAAGAGTCTGTGTTGAAATAAATTTTCTCAAGCCAATACCTAAACTTGTTTGGATAGGTTGCGAAGATTACGTCTTTTGGAAACCCTAAGAATATGAAGATCAGCCTCATTAGTGTACAAAATGTCAGAAACTTGGTCATCATGTTGATAAGTGCATCATCCATGAAGGACCTTTTTTGAACGATAATAAAAAAGTCAAGGAAATTGTGAATTCAGATAATGGCCCTATTAAGATACCAAAAATGATTCGAGAATATAGGATTAAGGAAAATTCGAAGGACAAACAACCAATACAGAAGATATCTTATACGCAGGGAGAAGCTTCAACTAGTTCAGCAGTGGCTTATATTCAGAATTCTAAAGAAGCAGAAAAAGGCATGGATAAAGTTCATGAAAATTTTCAAGAAGTAGTGGATAAATATCACCAAGGAGACCATCAGGTAAAGGATTTAAGTGAGTTTGAAGAAGAGGGAATATATCAACAAAGAGGAAATTCTAAATACAAAGAAATATAGATCTGTTGAAGTTGACTACACCTCAGATTCTAAAGTAGAAAACTCAGTAATCAAGACCAAGCCAAATAGAAAGGGGTACTACTCTGACTCAGAAAAAGGTGGTAACCAACCCGATCCAGTATGGGAAGGTCTTATCCAATTCTCAGCTCTTTTGTCCAACAAAGTTGCAGCTTACCAAGAACACAATTCCAATCTATTGAAGAGGAATTCAGAAAAACAGGGAAGTCCTCAATCTCAGTTGTTCAAGTCTCACACAAAACTAAAGAAAAATCCAAAGAGAAATTCTTTGACTGTAAGGAGAATCACCAGATCAGGAAACAAAGGTATGAAGAAAGTAAGCTTTTCCAAATCCAAATGATTAATTGTCTTATATGGAATGCTAGGGGGAATAAAACAACAAGGATAAGGATTAAAAAGCTTTGTAAGTATCATAATTTATCTTTCTTAGCTATTCTTGAACCAATGATAGATAGTTCAAATATTGATAACTTTAGAAGAATCATTAATTTTAATGAATGTTGTTTCAATTACGTGAATAAAATTTGGTCTTTCTAGAGGCATGGTGTGTCAAGTGAAGTTTTAGTTGATGGAGAGCAGAATCTCTTAATGTAAATGGATCATCCTCTTCTTAAATCTCAAATAGGAGTTAATGTTATTTATGCCAAATGTATAAGTTAAGAAAGGAGATCTCTTTGGGAAGAAATAGAAAAGAGCTTAGTCCTGTGTAATCAACTCCCTATAATTGTGATTGGTGATTTTAATACTGTGTCAAATGCTAATGAAAGGGTTGGTGGTTTGCCCATAAATATAAAGTTTCTAAGCCATTTAAATTTCTTAACTTTTGTGGAGATAATGAAAGTTTCACTTTGAATGTTAAACACTCTTTGGAACAACCTGCTACAGGTAGACATATGGATCTATTTGCATTTAAACTCAAGAGGTTCAAGTCTAAGGTGAAAGAATGGAGTAACTCCAATTTTAAAGATATCTTTGAGGAAGTCAATCATTTAGAAGTTAACTTGCTACAAGAAGAGATGAGAATGGAGCAAAAACCCTAGCACTGCCCAAAGAGAGTAATTTTCAAAAGCAAAAACTGAGCTGAATGAGGCCCTTGCTAAAGAGGAGCAATACTGGTTTCAAAAATCAAGAAAGGATTGGATAGAAAATGGGGACAAAAACACTGAGTTCTACCATGCCCAAGTTCAACAATTAAGAAGGAGACTCTAAATTCACTCTATCAAAGATGAGGAAGGCAATTTTTAATAGAATCAAGATGTCATTTCTAACATTTTCATTTCTTATTTTTCAAATTTATTTAATGCAGGTCCATTAGAAGAAAAAGACATTCTCAGGAACATTCCAAAAGTGATTTTAGAAGTCAACAATTCCAAGTTAGTTGTAGTTCCAGAAGAAGAAGAAATTATAAAGACTACCAAGGAGTCGAATCAAAACAGTGCTGCTGGAGCTGATGGATACAATGGATGCTTCTATATCAAGTGCAGGAATATAATCAAAGTGGACTGCACTAATGCCATCCAAGCCTTCATTTGGGGAGCAAAAATTCCAAAATCATGGGTATCAACTCTCATATGCTTGATTCCTAAAGTGAATAGACTAACACTTTGTAAGGATTTTAGGCCCATACGTCTATGCAATTTCAGTTACAATGTGATTTTAAAGATTCTGAACTCAAGGTTAAGACCTCTTCTTCCTAGCTTGATTTCTCCTAATCAGTCTTCTTTTGTTAAGGGAAGATGCATTCAAGATAATATCTTATTTGCCCAAGAAATGATGTCTCTAATAGATAAAAAGGTGGAGGGTGGAAATGTGATCATTAAGCTTGATATGGCCAAAGCATATGATGGATTTTCATCATTAAGACTCTAAGAGCCTTTAGTTTCTCCGAGGCTTTATAGACTTAATATGGAGATGTATGCCCTCAACTTGGTTTTCAATTTTAATAAATGGTAAATCAAAGGGTTTTTTTCATCCTACTAGAGGCTTAAAGGAAGAGGACCCTATATCCCCAAGCCTCTTAATTATAATGTCAGAAGCATTTAATAGAGGATTAGAAGATTAAATGGCCAAAGGTTCTATTATTCCTTTCTCTCATCTAAGAAATTGTCCAATGATTACTCACTTATGTTATACAGATGATATAATCATTTTTACTAGGGGTCTAAAGAGAAGTCTTAAGCAGTTAATGTCTTTCTTGAAGAGTTATGAAGATGAGTCTGGTCAGCTTATAAGCAAGGTGAAAAGTTATTTTAAACTGAGTTCTAAAGCTTCCTCTTATGGTACAAGAATTCAAACTGCAGAAATCACTGGTTATAATAATGAAATTGGGCCTCTAAAATACTTAGGAAGTTTAATCTTTAAAGGAAGAAACAAAGAAATTCATTTTGATCCTCTTGTCCAAGCTATTTATTTGAAGATTCACAGTTGGAAATATAAATTCTTATCTATGGGAGGAAGGGTAAATTTAATCCAATATGGTCTTTCATCTATACCTCTATACTCTTTAATGTTTTTAAGCCCTCAAAAACTTGTCTAAAAATCCATTAATCAGCTCTTTCTTTTGGGGAGTCAACCTTAATTTTGGAAAGAAGTTTCATTGGGAGTCTCTGTGCCATCTAAAAAAATGAAGGAGGATCGGGTATAAGGAATTTATCTGCTATGTTGATGTCCTCAAATATATAACTTTCTTGGAATTTTAAACAAGGTTCTAGTTTATGGGCAAAATTCATGAAAGTTATGTACTCAAATTTGAATATTGCAGGGGGATCAAAAAGTTTCAAGAGGATTAGAGCAGTGTGGGACATTATTGATTCCAATTCAACATGGGTCAACAATAAGCTTATATGGAAGCCTAATCACAACGGGAAGTTTTCCTTTCACTCATCTTATGAAATTTCCAGACCAAAAAGGTTATCATATAAGGCCTTTAATTTCATTCGGCATTAAAAAATTCCTCCCAAAATCTCTGTGTGTTTCTTGGAAATGTTTATCTTCATGTGTTCCTATAAAAGAGAAGGTACAAAAGGTGGGAGTTAGACTTGCATCGAGATGTGTATACTGCTTCAAACACGCAGAATCAATGAGTCATCTGTTCAGAATAGGCCCTGTAGCAGCTAAAGTTTTGTCAAATTTCAACAATCTAATGGGGATTACTCATCTTCCAAATTCAATCCACGTCTTAGTGATCCAATGGTGCATTCAAGCTGTTAAAGGTTTAAAAACCCAAACCGGCCCCCAATCGACCCCGTAGGAGGCACAAACACCTCGCACGGGACCAATGTAACTTGTAGGAACTGACCGCGTAGTCCTGGATCTCCCGGTTTCACAGAATGATAATAATTTGCAAAAAATCAATACTTAAGCTTAAAAACATGCCGTTAAAGGGTGAAAACCCAAACCAGCCCCCAAACGACCCCGTAGGAGGCACGGACACCTCGCACGGGACCAATGTAACTTGTAGGAACTGACAGCGTAGTCCCGAGTTACCCAATTTGTGAATAAGACGATAATTTGAAAAAATCACACCTAGTTTAAAACAAGCCGTCAAAAGGTGAAAACCCAAACCAACCCCCAAACGACCCCGTAGGAGGCAGGAACACCTCGCACGGGACCAATGTAACTTGTAGGAAATGACTGCGTAGTGCCGGGTCTCTCGGTTTAAGAGTATGACGATAATTTGCAAAAATCACACTTAGAATTAAAAACAGGCCGTTAAAGGGTGAAAACCCAAACCGGCACCCAATCGACCCCGTAGGAGGCACGAACACCTTGCACGGGACCAATGTAACTTGTAAGAACTGACAGCGTAGTCCCGAGTCTCTCGGTTTGTGAATAGGAAGATAATTTGCTAAAATAAACACTTAAACTTAAAAATGAGAACGTATGTGCTTGCGTTCAAATGAGCAAATTATATATTAAACCCTTTTAACCCAAACAAACCCTAAACATGAAACAGTACGTGATTGAATAAGATGATAATCTAAGCAAGAACATTCAAACACAAGCAATTGAGGAAAAATCCCTCAAAGGGGCAAAACCATTTATTTTCATTACAATATTGTAGGCTATACAATTTCGGATTACAATGAAAATACAAGTGACTAAGAATTACCCTCAGGTTTCGGATTCTGTAGTCGCGGCTGGAACTATCCCTTTCCAGTAGGGCTGGCGGCTGGAACTATCCCTTTCCAGTAGGGATGCAATGGAGAAGAGAACGGCTTCTCCACAAGGGTGTGAACAGCAAGAATGCGTTCCTGGGTTGCAAAGTGATTCACAAAGGATTGGAAATTTGTGTGAATCAAATACCTAGAGTCTAGATGCTCAATAGGTGAAGACTTAGGGCTTTCTGTACTCTGAAAATCGTGTGTTTAAGTCTTAGAAAACTACTTCCCGTAGTGGGATTAAATAAGAAGTCTCGGGCCTAAAAAATCTGAACACGATCTGAACATGATGTGTTGAAGTTTATCCCAGGCGGACCGGTCCGGGTCTGAGGCGGATCGGTCCGATTGACCGGATCGGTTCTTTTATTCTGGGCCGAATCGGTCCGTTGATGGTCGGATCGGTTCGCTTCCAGGCTTCATCGGTTCTCTTGTGGTCCGGGGTATACTGGCCTTCTGACAAACTAGCGGATCGGTCCGGGTCTTTAGGCAGACCGGTCCGGTTAGCCGGATCGGTTCTTTTATTTCAGCGAATCGGTCCGGCTATCAGACTATGATTCCTCTTCTTCTTTTGATATTCGGGTCCGTTGAATCTTGAATTTCTTCAACGGTGTAACGGCGTGCGACATAATACATTGATAATGGACAAAAATGTCCTTACAAATCTCCCCCTATGTCTATGCCGGTACATACATAAAAACAAACATCCAAATTATCAAAACAACTAAAAATGCCTATAAAAATCTACCCTTCCATGAACCCAAAACTGGAAAGATACAATTGAATAAGACTACAGCGTTTGGTCTTCAATTCTTCAGGAATCTTAACACTTTTCTCATCAGGGTGTGCAATCCAATGATAATCCATGTAGTACCTACACACATGAGACAAAGCAAAATACCAAGTGACATATCGAGTTTGAAATGAGATAAACATATATACCAATTTATGAGCAAACTCAAACTATACCAATTTATGAGCAAACTCAAACTTTCAAATCTCCCCCATAATAAGATAATTCATTCTCCCCCTTTTTATGATGTCCCCATAATAGACTAATGAGAGAAATAAATCAAATAAGCAAGTGCGGGGTGTCACTAGGATAAAATCACACCATGAATGAACACAAAGCAACCAAGACAATGATAGCATAACTGAAGTGGTGTGATTAAATTCGATAGGAAAATCAATGCATACAAACATGACATATGTGCACGATGAATATTGGATATTCCTAGCGAATGAACTCAAATGCTTCCTTTGGTGTAAAATAATGACAATATAAGATATTGACTCAATCAAATCAACAAATCAAAGCTCAAAGTGATTTTCACACCAATAACGTCCAAAATAATTTTATGCTTTTTCAGGACTTTCAAGGAAGTGAAAACCCGTTTAAAGATTCTCCAACCAAAATCCGTCAGATATAATTTTGAATAGAGGCATTCTAAATTCTCAAACTTTGGAGAATTAATGGTGAAACCTAAGTGTCCCATATTTGGCATGAATTGCTTTTTATTGCCTTTAAATTTTTCGGGCTCTTTTAACCTCTTTGGACCTCGAATATTAAAATTCCTCCATTTTTAGGTCCTTTTTAACGGTGGCTTTTGCGCAAAGGATAAATGATTACCTTTCGCAGCCCCTCCCCGTTACACAAAAACACACAGTCTCACCAAAAATGGTTTTTACATGCATTCCAATCTTGTCAAGTTTTATCGCATATTGTACATTGTATAGACAGAATTGAGATGGAAACACTCAAGCCAACATGTGATACGACAAGTGCAATAATCAAATATAGCCGTGCATGTGTGCAATAAAGGATATAGGAGTCAAACATGTAGGAAGATATCACTAATTACATCTCAAAGACTCCAACCAATGTAAAGCACATAAATGAAATGATGTAGCCTCTCAAATCTCTATCAAACAGTCACATGGATAAATGAAATGAAGTTGTGACTTGGCTACCTTAAATGCTCATCCATAAAAGAAGCATAAAAATAAAAATCTTTTAGGTCTTTTTCAAAATTTTTATCAAAATAAAATCTTTTTGTGCTTTTCTAAAAAATTTTCTTAAAGGAAAATCTTTTTGTATTTTTCAAAAGAAATATAAACAACAAAAGAATAAATAAAAGCTGTACAACTAAGCAATGGTACATATAAAACAGACTAGCAATAGGAAGCATATGATATGAACATGAGAAAGCATCCTATTCTAGACATAGACCAACCTCTCAGTCAACTGTGCAAATTCCCAAAGACTTCCTAAGATTCTCAAATCTAAGGGCATCTAAAGGTTTCGTGTAAATGTCTGCTAACTGACGGTCGGTAGTAACAAAACTCAGGGATACAGTGTTCTCCTCAACTAACTAACGAATAAAGTGCTCACGTATCCTGATGTGTTTTGTGCGCGAATGCGGGATGGGATTACGGGATGTGTGTATCGCGCTCGTGTTATCACAAGAAATGATCATGGTGTCTTGTGAAATCCCATAATCCTCCAACATTTGCTTCATCCACAAGAGTTGTGTGAAACAACTCCCGGCGAATATGTATTCAGCCTCCATAGTGGACAAAGAGATGGAATTTTGCTTCTTGCTCAGCCAGGAGACAAGAGCAGAACCAAAATAGAAACACCCACCAGAAGTGCTCCTACAACCATCTACATCCCCAGCCCAATCGGCATCCGAATAGGCGGACAAACGGTCATCGGTATCAAAGGAATACCAAATACCGTATGATAGAGTCCCACTCACGTATTTAATAATACGTTTTAGATCAAGTAAATGTGACTCTTTCGGGGATGCCTGATATCGCGCACAGACTCCAACACTAAAGACGATGTCGGGACGACTGGAAGTCAAGTAGAGAAGACTACCTATCATACTCCGATATAATCTTTTCTCTACGTCCTTGCCTGAAGTGTCCTTACCAAGCTTTGTAGTGGTACTCATAGGTGTACGTTCATGCTTAGCGGAGTCTAAACTAAATTTCTTCACTATGTCTCTAGCATACTTGGATTGGGAGATGAACATCCCATCCTCTAGCTGACGAACCTGGAGACCAAGGAAGAATGTAAGCTCACCAATCATGCTTATCTCAAACTCACTTTTCATTTCCTCCTCAAAGTGATGAGCATGATGGGAGCATGTGGATCCAAAGACTATGTCGTCCACATAGACCTGGGCAACCAAAATAGCACCGTCATCTCTCCTGACGAACAACGTCATATCTACTCCCCCTCTTTTGAAGCCACGAGCTAAGAGATAGGAAGTAAGCCTCTCGTACCAAGCACGGGGTGCTTGCTTCAAACCATACAAGGCTTTTCTAAGATAGTAGACGTGCTCTGGGTGCTGAGGGTCTTCAAACCCTTTTGGTTGTTCCACATAAACCTCCTCCTGTAGAATGCCATTTAGAAAGGCACTCTTGACATCCATCTGGTATAACTTGAAGCGCAGATGACATGCGATGGTGAGCAGAAGACGGACGGACTCAAGCCTCGCAACAGGAGCAAATGTCTCCCCAAAGTCTACACCCTCTATCTATGTGTATCCTTGAGCGACCAACCTAGCCTTATTTCTGATTATGGTACCAATTTCATGCATTTTGTTCTTGAAAATCCACCGGGTACCTATCACATTAGTCTCACTAGGCCGGGGGACAAGTTCCCAGACATTATTCTTTTTAAACTGAAGCAACTCATCCTGCATAGTAGATATCCAATGTTCATCCTTGAGTACTTCTTTATGGTTCTTGGGCTTGACTTTGGACGTGTAGCAAAGATGGCTAACAACGTTCTCTATCTGAGCACAAGTCTTGACCCCTAGAGTGGGATCGCCAACAATGGCAGACGGGTGATGACTCTTGCGAACCCAAGAAGGTGTGTCCCCTAACACAGGAGTAGGGCCAACAGAGTGTGAGAGAGGAACAGGTAAATCATTGTTAAAACAATCCTCATCCTCACACTGAAGGTTAGGATCAATAACCGTCGAAGGTTCGTCATCTTGCACGATGATGTTTATTGATTCCATAACCTTAGATCTCTTCAGGTTAAAAACCCGGTACGCTCTGCTAGTCGATGAATATCCTAGAAATATTCCCTCATCGCTCCGGGAGTCGAACTTTCCAAATTGCTCTCTATCCCGTAGGATGTAACATTTACTCCCAAAAACACGAAAATATGCTAGGTTGGGCTTCCTGCCAGTCCACGACTCATAAGGAGTCTGAAGTGTGTGTGGACGCAAATACACCCTATTCACCGTGTGGCATGCAGTAGACACTGCCTCTGCCCAAAATCTCCTAGAAATTTTACGACCTAGAAGCATAGATCTAGCCATCTCTTGGATCGTTCTATTCTTTCTCTCAACAATCCCATTTTGCTGAGGAGTTCTCACAGCAGAAAACTCATGTTTGATCTCGAGGCTATCACAGTAAAGGTCTACCTTTGCTTCTTTGAATTCAGTGCCATTATCACTACGCATCCTGTTAATAGTGACACCGTGTTGATTTTGCAGGACACGTCACTTGGTCGTTAAAAATTCTACAGCATCGGATTTCTCTCTCAGAAAACCTACAATGGAGTACCTGGAGAAATCATCTACCATCACGAGGATGTACCTCTTACCACCTAGACTCTCAATACGAGTGGGACCCATAAGATCCATGTGAATCAATTCAAGAACACGAGAGGTGGTAATGGAATGTAACTTCCTATGAGGACTACGAATTTGTTTTCCCAACTGACAGGGTCCACAAACGGTCGAAGTTGACTTTCCAAGAGATGGTAAGCCACTTACTAGGTCCTTTTTAGCTAAACGATTAAGATCTATAACGTTCATGTGACCTAGAGGTTGGTGCCACTGATCCATAGGAGTGATCGTGGCGCTGTTGCAGACAAGTGAGGATGTGGGCTCAGTCCCATAGCAATTATCCTCGGTCCTCACCCCTTGCACTAATAGTTTACCGGCTTGATTATAGACTTTACAAGTATCCCTGTCAAACTTTACTGCAAAGTCAGCGTCGCACAGCTGGCTAATGCTGAGAAGGTTTGCTTTCAAACCTTTGAACTACAAAACCTCTTCTAGCTTAGGAAATCCAGGTAACTCGACAGTACCTCGTCCTACAATGCTAGACTTGATCCCATCTCCAAAGGTGACTCTGCCATCCTGATAGTCCTCAAGAGTCGTAAAAAATGAGGCGTCACGTGTCATGTGTCTGGAGCACCCACTATCAAAATACCACTGTGAGGTATTATGTGCTTTGAGAGCAACATGAACAGCAAAGGCCTTTTTATCTTTCTTAGGCACCCATTCAGAGATGACCTTTCGTTTGCCTTTGTTGTTGCTGGTTTTAGCTGGAATGTGAGAAGCATTCACTAACGGCAAAGACATCCGTCGGAATTCTTCCATTAAACTCTGGGACGTGGCAGCTAAGAACTCAACTCGCTCTCTCAGACTAGAAAACTCATCAGTATGACTTGGTGGAGCAATAGTACGTCGTGTCCGACCCATGCTATAGCAAGACTCCCTAAGGTGGCCTTTTCTTTTGCAATAAGTACAAAAGAGTACAGTCAAAGGCGGACCTTGGTTTGCCTTTCTTGGTCGAACTCTCCTTCGAGGTTTTTGACGATGGCCATAGGGATTCGTAGTAAACTCAGGAACTGGTCCAGGTGCAATTTGGGACGTGGAGGCACCATCATAACCAATTCCTTGACGATCACCAAAACCTAACACGGGGCTGAGGAACATCTTTCTTATCTTCCCATATCTGTCCTCGATTTGAACCTTGACTTCCTGTGCTTTCTCAAGATCATGAGTCAGCTGGGCAACAAGGGCTTCAAGTATTTTTTGAGTCTCCACGGAGGAATGGAGCTCACTCGTAAGACTAGCCACTTGTTTAGTCAACTCCCCTATTTCTTTCTCAGAAACACTCTCTCTCTCTAAACACACTCTCTTTCTCGTCACAGACAGATTCTCTCTCTCTCAGGGCGGTGAAGGTGGAGGACTCTCTTTCTCTCGCCTTTCTTAAATCTTCCTCTAGGGCGGTGATCTTAAGAACTAGCGCTTTGTTACGTTTTTTAGTTTTAAATGACTCAGAATATAACTCAGCGTAGGCGCGTTGAATATCACTATCACTCTCACTTGAGTCATCCTCCCCCTCACTCACATCAATCTCACTATCGAGGTGTCCCTATGAAGCATCATCTTCATCGTCGTGAAAAGAACTAGGAGTGCTCACTTGACTGGCCATGAATGCGGATATAGTTACACTCATGCGATGACCCATCTCCTGAATCCACTGTCTCGACCTCACTGTCGTCACTAAGGGTAGCATTAAGGACAACTTTCCCTTTCTCCCTATTCAGACGATTGGCACACTCAAAGGCTCTATCACCCCTACCATCGCACTCAAAGCATCTCTCACTTTATTTCTTAGGATGATTTTTGGAGTCTTTTTCATTTTTCTTTTCAAACTTATTTTTCTCAAATTTCTTTCTATCTTTAAAATTGCCATTTTTCTTAAATTTGAGAATCCTCTTGAATTTTTTCGCAGAAAGAGCTAAATCATCTAGGTCAAAATTACACTCAAAATCTGACGTGTCAGTCTCTTTCTTTCTAGACGACTCTACCCTTTTTCTAGCCGACCCCTCACTCCTTCTCTCTTGGGCTTTAAGTGCAATTCCCTTATCTTTAGATTTAGCAGTTTTAGGGAACATATCAATTTAATAAATTTGCAAATCTCCTACAAGTTCTTCCAATTTTAGCGTATTTAAATTACCCATGGAATTTAGCACAGTGACTTTAGGGATAAAACGCTTAGGCAAAGAACGAAGAATCTTTTTAACAACTCTAGCATTAGGAATATGTTCACTAAGATTAAAGCTAGTATTAACAATGTCAGAAAGCCTAGCATAAAATTCATCAAAGCATTCAGATTCATGCATGGTGATGGTTTCAAATAGAGTTGTCAAATTTTGCAACTTAGATTCTTTCACAGCATTAGTTCCTTCATGGGTGAGTTGTAAAACATCCCATGCCTCTTTTGACGTGGTTCACGTCATTATACGTTTGAACTCATCAGGCATGACAGACCCATAAATAGCACTTAGACCCTTAGAATTAAAAGATGCCCATTTAAATTCTTCATCAGTCCAAGAAGTGTCAGGTTTCAAATTGATCACATTATCAATAGTCACGGAGGGAGGAGTCCACCCTCTTTCTACTAAAATCCAGACACGTTCATCAATGGCTTTTAAAGCCGACCTCATTCGGGCTTTCCAATAAGCATAATTTGTCCCATCAAAAACAGGCATTTTATTATATAACTTCTCCATTTGAACACGCACTTTTTCAAAAATCAATTTTTTTTAGAAAATTGATGCCTTAGAAAAATTTTGCGGAAAATAGGAATACACGATAGATTAGCGTAACCTGCTCTGATACCAATTTGAGAACTTATGTGCTTGCATTCAAATGAGCAAATTATATATTAAACCCTTTTAACCCAAACAAACCCTAAACATGCAACAGTACGTGATTGAATAAGATGATAATCTAAGCAAGAACATTCAAACACAAGCAATTGAGGAAAAATCCCCCAAAGGGGCAAAACCATTTATTTTCATTATAATATTGTAGGCTATACAATTTCGAATTACAATGAAAATACAAGTGACTAAGAATTACCCTCAGGTATCGAATTCTGTAGTCGCGGCTGGAACTATCCATTTCCAGTATGGCTGGCGACTGGAACTATCCCTTTCCAGTAGGGATGCAATGGAGAAGAGAACGGCTTCTCCACAAGGGTGTGAACAGCAAGAATGCATTCCTGGGTTGCAAAGTGATTCACAAAGGATTGGAAATTTGTGTGAATCAAATACCTAGAGTCTAGATGCTCAATAGGTGAAGACTTAGGGCTTTCTGTACTCTGAAAATCGTGTGTTTAAGTCTTAGAAAACCACTTCCCGTAGTGGGATTAAATAAGAAGTCTCGGGCCTAAAAAATCTGAACACGATCTGAACACGATCTGGTGAAGTTTATCCCAGGCGGACCGGTCCGGGTCTGAGGCGGATCGGTCCGATTGACCGGATCGGTTCTTTTATTCTGGGCCGTATCGGTCCGTTGATGATCGGATCGGTTCGCTTCCAGGCTTCATCGGTTCGCTTGCGGTCCGGGGTATACTGGCCTTCTGACAAACTAGCGGATCGGTCCGGGTCTTTAGGCAGACCGGTCCGGTTAGTCGGATCGGTTCTTTTATTTCAGCGGATCGGTCCGGCTGTCAGACTATGATTCCTCTTCTTCTTTTGATATTCGGATCAGTTGAATCTTGAATCTTGAATTTCTTCAACGGTGTAATGGCGTGCGACATAATACATTGATAATGGACAAAAATGTCCTTACAAAAAACAAGATGTTAAAGGGTGAAAACCCGAACCAGTCCCCAAACGACCCCGTAGGAGGCACGAACACCTCGCACGGGACCAATGTAACTTATAGGAACTGACCGCGTAGTCCCGGGTCTCCCGGTTTGAGAGTATGACGGTAATTTGCAAAAATCACACTTAGAATTAAAAATAGGCCGTTAAAGGGTGAAAACCCAAACCGGCCCCCAATCGACCCCGTAGGAGGCACGAACACCTCGCACGTGACCAATGTAACTTGTAGGAACTGACAGCGTAGTTCCGGGTCTCCCGGTTTGTGAATAGGATGATAATTTGCAAAAATCAACACTTAAACTTAAAAACATGCCGTTAAAGGGTGAAAACCCAAACCAGCCCCCAAATGACCCCGTAGGAGGCACGAACACCTCGTACGGACCAATGTAACTTGTAGGAACTGACCGCGTAGTCCTGGGTCTCCCGGTTTGAGAGTATGACGATAATTTGAAAAAATCACACTTAGTTAAAAACATGCCGTTAAAGGGTAAAAACCAAAACCGGTCCCCAAACGACCTCTTAAGAGGCACGAACACCTCGCACGGGACCAATGTAACTTGTAGGAACTGATCGCGTAGTCCCGGGTCTCCCGGCTTGAGAGTATAACCAAAATTTGCAAAAATCACTCTTAGAGTTAAAAACAGGCCGTTAAAAGGTGAAAACCCAAACCGGCCACCAATCGACCCCGTAGGAGGCACGAACACCTTGCACGGGACCAATGTAACTTGTAGGAACTGATAGCGTAGTCCCGGATCTCCCGGTTTGTGAATAGGACGATAATGTGCAAAAATCAACACTTAAAACTTAAAAACATGCCGTTAAAGGGTGAAAACCCAAACCGGCCCCCTATCGACCCCCGTAGGAGGCACGATCACCTCGTACGGGACCAATATAAATTATAGGAACTGACCGCGTAGTCTCGGGTCTCCTGGTTTGAGAGTATGACGATAATTTGAAAAAATCACACTTAGTTAAAAACAAGCCGTCAAAGGGTGAAAACCCAAACCAACCCCCAAACGACCCCGTAGGAGGCACGAACACCTCGCACGGGACCAATGTAACTTGTAGGAACTGACCGCGTAGTCTCAGGTCTCCCGGTTTGTGAGTATGACGATAATTTCCACTCATATATGTAATTTTTTTGTTTTGAGTATTTTTTTTGGGTAAATTATTGGGTTACTAATATCGTATCTTTTTTGTATTCTCGTTTTTTTGCAGGATAACAGTTTATCGTTGGCTTTTATTCACGTGGAACACACAAAGAACTCAATGGTTTACAACAAGGGGTTTATTAATGATTCCATTTTTTTGTGTCATGACCTTACGGTCTTTTGTTGTTTTATTATCGACTTTTATGGCCATGAGGGCTTTTGTAAGTTATTTGTTATATTTTGTGGCCGTGCGGGCTTTATGTTAGGCAGGTTTTGTATTAACAGGTTTTGGAATGTCCAGAAAATAGAGGAAATTCTGCCCAATTTTATTTGGGCCTGTGAACCGTTAAAGACTTGTAATATTTTGAAGTTTGTATGTACATTTGTTTATTAATAACGCGCAATATTATTAATTTGTTAATTTTGTGTTTTCAAATAATTAATTTTTTTTAAATAAAAAAATTTGGCACAGTTCAAAACCGTGGCAAAGGTGTATCATATTTTGGCACGATTTTGAATTGTGCCAATTTTTTTTAAACTGTGCTGAATCTGGCACAGTTAAAAACTGTGCCAAAAGTGTGCCAGAAATATCAAATTCTGGCACGGTTTAAAAGTGTGCCATAAGTGTTCCTGTTTGGATGAATCTTGCATAGTTAAAAACTGTGCCAAAAGTGTGCCAGAAATATCAAATTCTAGCACGGTTTAAAAGTGTGCCAGAAGTGGTCCTATTTGGCCGAATCTGGCACAGTTAAAAATTGTGCCAAAAGTGTGCCAGAAATATCAAATTCTGGCACGGTTTAATAGTGTGCCAGAAGTGTTCCTGTTTGGCCAAATCTGGCACACTTTTGAGCCGTGCCAGAAAAAAATTGCCATTTTGGAACACCTGATTCTGGCACAGTTCAAAATCGTGCCAGATTTGATCTGGCACAGTTTTAAACCGTGCCAGATTCCTGTTTTTGGTGTAGTGATTCAGTGGCTTGTTTATGCAAGTCTGGAAGTGGGATCGAGAGTCGGACAAATGGGTAATGCCCATAGAAGAAGCCCGTGTAGATGATGTGCTATAGATCATGGACGATATGTTCCACGGGATAGAGAAAATATATAGCATCCTTCAGTTTCTCACCACTTTGAAACTTCAGGGATGGTTGGTACTTTGCTCCTACACTTCCCCATCAACTAGGAAGATTTATATGATGAAGCCATTAAGGTCATCAATCGCATCGATTACTCTTAGTAGGAAGAAGTCGTCGCCACCGGATTGGGGGTATGACTTTGAAAATTTAGACGATGAATCAGGTCATGAAGAATCCAGTTTGTACGAGATGATCTCCTTCGAGGATTTATTGGGAGAAATCAATAAAGTGTCCATTTAGCCTGAGGTAGATGAAGTTAAGGGGTTATTATTCTTATTCACCTTTGTGAATCACATGACCAGATCAATATGATACTGCAAAGACCCAAGCCCCCATTCACTAAGAATAAAGAAATTAAAGGTAATTGTCGAAGAACTCCCAATGCTAGAAATGACCACTGAAGAAAGCAAAGTCCTCTATCAACTCAAGAAAGACCAAGACAACATAACCTTATGGGGAATTTTCATGTCCTCTCAGCAGCACCGAAATGCCTTGATAAAGACCTCATTAAACCCATAGTTTCTCCCTCTACAACTCAATAAGAAGCTGTGAATATGGTTGGAACCTTAAACTCCGTCATGCTCCTCTCTTTCTTCAAAGAAAAATCCTAATATTTGGCTCTGATCATAACTATGCTCTCAATATCTCTGTCGAAGTCTTGGGGAAGATAGTCCCACTATTAATGGTCAATAATGGATCTGCTCTCAATGTCTATCTTCTTCGAACCTTCAATTGCTTGGGATTAAAAGTCAGTGACCTCACTCCTACATCTATTGTCGTGAATGCCTACGACAACCCTCATCGAGAAGTAATGGGTTTTATAAAACTCAACTAGGGGCTATCCCTATCAACCCTCTGATGGAATTTCAAGTCATTAACATACATGCTTGCTTCAATCAACTCCTTGGCCGTCTATATCTCCACAACATTTGAGGGGTATCCTCTTCTCTTCATCAAAAACTAAAATTCGTTGCCAAAGTTCAAGTCATCATCATTTTAGGGGACGACGACAGTAAGGAATCCTTGAGCCCATTTTCCTAAAAGAAGCCTTTCCCCTATGTTGTTTGGGCTAGCAACCTTCACCGGCTGAACTCAAATTACTCCACTAAAAGAGATCGAAAAGAAGCCTAAATAATGAAAAAACTATGTCGGGGGACTCTCTGAACGAAAGATTTATCAAGGAGGGTGAATACTTCCCCTTATGTGGATTATCAGAACCGTGGTATGATCATGTTGACAAAAAGATGAAATGAGGGCTGGAGATCTTCTTTCAAGACAACCACATTTGGAATGGATATTGGAAACATAAAGTGCAAACTCTCACCAAGAAAACCATGGAATTTACTGAGAAGTTTGACGGAAGTGACTCTCAAAAATCCTTTATCCCGCAGACACTGGTGCTGAGTCTCTACATGATCCGATCAGATGTTGTGCCATCGGATCTGTCCATTAAGATAACAACTACTAATATGCCTCTCCTCAACTGCAATGCCGTCCAAATCCCGCCTGGCCAAATTTGACTTAACACTGTTGTTTATCTTATTTAAGTCTCTTCACCTATTGTTCTTTATCATTTTCTTGATATGAATGTAACTGAGACTACTTTTGATGAGGTTCTCAACACTGTTTTCTTAAAAATAAAATAAACACGGATTTTGAGTATCTTATTGTGCCTTGCATTAATTGTGTTGATTCTAATCAGACTCTTGATGATGATTTTGAAAATGAATAATACTTAACTTATCTCAATAAGGAAATTAATAAATAACATAATCGCATTCAAATTAATGATGATGAAACTATTGTTATTAATCTCAGTTTTAGTATCCATCAATGCGAGATTAAGATAGGGTCTAATATTAACGGGCATGAGCGTGAAAAATTTAAAAAGCTGCTGAAAGATTTCATAGACATCTTCGAATGGTCCTATGACGACATGAGATCCCGAAATTCCTGGAATGCAAACCGGTCAAAGTGAAGTTGAGGAATCTTTGAACCGAATGGTCGCTCAAAGTCAAAGAGGAGGTAGTTAAACAACTGAACGTGGGTTTTATTTCATGTATTCGAATATCCTATATGGCTTGCTAATATCGCCCCCATGCCGAAGTCAGGAGGAAAAGTCGACATGTGCGTCGACTATCGCGATCTGAATAAAGCATCCCCAAAGGACAGTTAGCCATTTCCAAACATCGACATGATAGTGGGCAACATATCCAGTCACACCCTCAAGTCAGTTGCTGATGGATTTGCTGGTTATAACCAGATCAAGATGCACCATGACCACAATGAGAAAACTGTCCTTATCATCCCATGAGGAACTTTCTGTTACAACATCATCCCATTTATGCTAAAAAAATGTTGGGTCTACTTACCAAAAGACTTCCACAACCATCCTACACGATCTTATTCAAAAAGAAGTTAAGGTTTATGTGGACGACATGATCATCAAGTCCAAGACTCGAGAACGTCACATTCTCACCCTCTAAAAGTTCTTCGAGCGACTGAAGTAGTACCAGATGTGACTAAATCTATAGAAGTGTGTTTTTGACATCATAAAAGGAAATATCTTGGGGTTCATGGTCAGTGAGAAAGGAATTGAAGAGGACCCCACCAAATTTAAAGCTATAATTGAGATGCCACCACCCCGAATGGAGAAGGAAGTTTAAGGACTCATGGGAAAATTACAATACATCAGTCGGTTCATTAGCCAACTGACCTCGATCCGTGAACCCATTTTTAAAAATATCCAGAAGAATTTAACTAAAGTATGGAACGAGGCCTACCAAGAAGACTTTGACCATATCAAGTTATACCTCACCCGATCTCCGGTGCTCATGCCTTCGTAGCTATGTTTCCCTCTCCTCTTATACTTAATAGTCATTGATACTACAACATGGGTTTTATTAGCCTAATATATTGTAGAATCCCACAAGGAAAGAGCCATCTACTATGCTAGTAAAAAAATGGCCGGGTGCGAAGTCAATTACATTGATTTGGAGAAAGCATGTGTCGCCTTAGTTTGGGTCACACAGAAGTTACGAAACTACATCTTGCCTTTCCCATCAGACTAATATCCCGATTGGATCCCATCAAGTACCTGCTAGAGAAACCCGCTCTATCAAGTCGAATGGCCCGTTAGTTGATGCTACTAGCCAAATTTGACATCGAGTACATCATGCAAAAAACCATAAAATGGAGGGACATCTCTGACTATCTTGTTGATTATCCTATAGAAGGAATCGATGTTTGGATCTATGAATTCCCTAAAAAAGACATTCTATCCGCCTCTCAAGAGGATATCAGTTGGAAGATGTTATTCGATAAAGATTACAACAAGAAAGGATACAACATTGGGATACTCTTGATCACTTCTGATGACTCTTACACTCCCATCGCCATCAATCTAGACTTCCCCTGCACAAAAAACATGACTAAATACGAGGCATGCACTGTAGGCCTCAATATTGCCTTTAATAAACGTATCAAGCACCTAGACGTTTATGGGGACTCTGCCCTCATTGTTATCCAAATCTTTATAAAATGGAAAATTAAAGATGAAAATATCCTACCCTTCTAATCCCACTAAGAAAATCTTGCCTCCCACTTCGAAGATATTACCTTCCATTATTTTCCTCACTTGAAGAACAGTCTAGCTGACGCCCTTGCAACCCTAGACTCCATGGTCTACATGCCTGAGGGAATAACCATGACACCTTTCCTGGCTATACCCACTCATTGCTACCACATTGTGCTCATTACCAAAGAAGACCCCAAAGTGGTCGAATTATGGTACTATGATATTTGGATCCTCCTCAAACATGGAAAGTATCCTAGAGATGCAGATAAGAAAGACCATGTAACCCTTCACAAACTTCCTGCCCAGTACATCATCTGCGACAAAGCACTTTTTAAGAAAAAATTCGATGGGACCCATTTGCATTACATAGCAGGGGCTGGTATTGGAGAAATAATGCAAAAAATCCACAGTGGGGAATGCGGAACCCACATAAATGGTCACATTCTTGCGAAGAAGATCATCCGTCAAGGGTAGTATTGGACTACCATGGTTCAAGATTGCATGCCTATGTTCGAAGATGTCTCAAATGCCAATAGTTTGCCAATATCCAACATTTACCTCCTCGAGAATTATACAACATGACCTTCGTCGACCCTTTTCCACCTGGGCCATAGACATCATAAGGAAGGTTATTCGTAAAGCTTTAAACGGTCACGAGTTCATCATGGTCGCCATTGATTACTTCACCAAATGGGTTGAGGCCGAGTCATACATAGTAGTGAATGCTAATAAAGTGGCTAAGTTCATCAGAAATAACATCATATACCGATACGGTGTTCCCCATGAGTTAGTATTAGATAATCGGCTCCACTTCAAAGCCGAGTTCACATAACTGGTCGATAAGTATGAGATTTAGAGACATAAATCTTCTCCTTACCGACCCCAAACTAATGGTGTTGTTGAAGCCACCAATAAAAGCCTCAAAACCATCATTAATAAGATTACCGAAAGTTATAGAGACTGGGTTGGCCGGATCCTATACCCCCTCTTGGTCTACTTACCTCTATCAGAACACCTATCGGGGATACCCCCTATTCTTTAGTATACGACACAGCGGTTGTTCTACCCGTTGAGCTAGAGATACCTTTCTTACACATCATGCTCGAAAATAAAGTTAGGGAAGAAAATTGGCATCAGAGACTCTATGAAGAACTATAACACTTCGATGAAAAGAGACTTAAGGCTCTATACTATATATAGGGTTACCATCTCTAGATAGAACGATCATTGAACCATAAAATCAAACACCACTGTGTCCAAGAAGGAGACATGACTCTCAAAGAAATTATAGAACTTGTCTAGGACCCAAGATGGAAACTCAAACCTAATTAGAGTGGCCCTTACATCTTGAAGAAAATTTTGTCAGGCGATGCTGCTATTCTCATAGACCTCGATGGAGAAGATATGATGCATCCAATCAATCTGGACCATCTAAAGAAATTCTACTCTTAATCTGAATTCTCGGCGCGTTACGAATCTTCTTATCTCCCTTCTATTCTAACAAAAATTCTTCCCCTACCTAGAATAATGTGGGACCTGATCCTCTAAAAAGAATTCAAAATTAAGCTCACAAATTTTCAAAACCCTCATAGGTACGTAGGCAACCCATATGACACACATGGGCATGGTCCTTTCTTTTTCACAAAATGCTATTCTTTCCTAACCCTCGAGGATGGAGGTCCATCTGATGAATTATGTGAAAAATAGGATTATGTATGCCTTAGAGATTGGTATAGATAATTCAAATGCAAAATTCATCAAGAGACACAATAAAATATGTCAAAATCATTTTTATTTCAAGTTAAGGAACATAGCCATTATGTGAAATATCAATCGAGGGTGTCAAATAGATTACCCCCGTCCAATAATGAAATCAACCTACATTTTCCCAAAAAACTATCCAATCCCCGTCCAAATTACTAGCTTCACAGAAAAACCCTAAAACATGCCAGATACCAACACAAATTACCCCAAAATACAAACTTTCCCCATCTCCATGAAAATTAATAGCTTCATTAATATTGCCCTCAACTTCCAGGAAACCATGTCTCGTCATCATTTCCATCCCCCAGAGGTCCCCAAGTATCCCACTCTTTATTAACACTCTGTATGCGTTCCATTCAATGATATACCTTGATAAGTTTGGCTGAAACCACAACATTCACCTCCACGGTGTCGAAAGCTACGAGCCACCTTTAACCAGTATCCACTTCCAAGATCTTACCAACTACTCGCTTCCACTACCACTTCAGATAATCCCCAGACACATACCAAGACACTCCTATAGATTGTGAGAGATGGGTAGATGGCCGAAAGTATTGCCATAAGGGTCCCAGCATCATCCACAAAGATTCAGTGAGATCCTCTACCGAGAAGAAGTTCGTTTGCAAGGAGGCACTATTTGTTCCCACTCGGTTTGGTGCAGAAGTTGCCAAGAGAAATAAAAAGAAGTATGTCCAAAGGACAACCAACCCCATGTATTGATACTCTTCTATCTGCAAAGCAGGTCGCAAGTCTCCCACCATGGTACCGACTAACGAAGACACTGAGCCCCATGCTCCATGAACCAGTTAACATAGTTCTCTACTGAAGGGCCAAAGCTGAGGAAAGTTTGAACAAAGAAATTAGGCACACCCGACGAGGGATACTCGGGAGGGGCCACCAGGCGTAACCTCTCTACAAGCCACATGAACAACATCACTGGTCTCCACCTCAAAAAATTGGAATGTCTGTCTTTCCAAGCATCAAGACCATTTAAGGTCTCCGCCAACACCATCGCTACAGGACTATAGTAGTAGACATCAACTTCACTATTGTGGCTACCTGAGGATTAACTATCAAGTCACTCGCACCATTAACAACCTCCCAGTCAGGCCCAAAATATCTTCGACAAAGCCATCATCAACAAAGTCCCTCTGATGCACTGAGTGTATAACCACCAGAAGAAAAATAGTCCCTCCATGAACTAACGGTCAAGCCGCCAAAGGGGAAATATAGAGTAACTCAACCAAAGATACTCAAAGAGGATGGGACAAATTAGGCATAGTCACCGTAACATTGGGGCTAATTCCCAAAATTATCAAAATTTCCTCGTAGGTAGGATAACCCTCATCCAAGCCGAACCGAAAAATGTGATCCTCAGGTTACCAGAATTGTACCGCCTCCTCCAGTAAATTCCAGTCTATGACCTAATTATGCCATTAAGAAAACCAGCGCAAGATGAAAGTGTCATAGTCAAGGTATGGATATAATTCTTCATACATTGTAAGAGCCATTCTGAGAAAGAGAAAGAAGACACTAGAAAATAAATATGGATGGTGGTGAAAAAGAACACATTCCCTAACTCTCCTTTTATACCCAAAAAACCTTGCAAAAAACAAACCATATGGAATTCCATTTAACTCTCTTCCCTATAAAGTATCACAGGTGCACAGGAAAGTGCAATCAAAGCCTAGGAGTGATTTTACTTGACCCCTATACCGACGTCACAGGGTAAGTCGATCGACAACCCCCCTATTTTAGAAAAAAATCCATTTTTTCTCTTTTGCCCAAAATCAATTTCCAAGAATCCTTAATTTGAAAAATTACCCCTTGTGTTATTCCTTTATATAACTCCTCTTTTAATAAACATTTTCCTCAAAATCATTTTCATCCTCACCTCTGTCTTTGCGTAAATAAAGCAATCTCAATAGAGAATTAAAAGTTCATATATGATAGGTCACTAATTCAAGAGAAATACAAAAAAAATGCATATTTTTTCATATATATTGATTCGCATGATTACACTCTGTAGGTAAAAAGAAAAAAGAAAAAAAGAAAAAAAATAGAATAGGACTTCGCCCGAATCCATAACCTTCCCCTCAAACCCTCACCCCTTACGGCGCACACACTTTCCTCTGCGACGGTCAGTAGATCCTCCACTCACGGAACCAAAACTATCCTCACTAGTAGTCGACGGTACCATACATGAAATGGATAACTTCTTCATGTAAGAATACATGGAGGCCATCCAATATTTGATGTCCCGCAACTAGTTGGTCGGCACCCGCACAAACTGCAAAGATAATAGAAAATAACAAAGGATGATCCAGTCAGTAGAGAGAAAGGAAAGATAAAACATGAAATGATAAATAGAAAGAGATAAGTATACCTCAGGCCTAAGAGCCTCGTCCATAAGCCTCATCAAGCTAGCTACCGATGCATGAGGATGGTGAGAACGCTCAACGACTCCCCGTTGCTCAACCAAAAATTATGAAAAGGAGGAGTAATCTGAATGAGCGGAGCCTCCTCCATCGATACCGCCGCACCACCTTCCGTGCGATAAGCCGATCCCACCGGTATACTGGTACCCCTCCCTGAAGTAGTGGCAGGTGGAGTCATATTCTCCGCATCATAAATGAAAAAGGGCATCAACCAGCTTGTCACGAAGTCTAGATAATCATAACTCGTCTTCGTATCCGCGTAATGCATGTTGGGCTTACCTATCATCGTTGTCTCTCTGGCATCATCAAACATCTACCTCACCCGCCTAACATACACAGGGATACCCATGATGGGACTGCCACTTCCTCCTCCACTATCTGCCTCACCACTCTCTCTCCCAGGTACCAGAAATACTCGAACTCATGAGCCATCAGTCATCGCATCTTCTCATGCATACCAGTAACACCCGTGTCCCACGATGACAACCCCCAGAGGTAGAAGGTCACCTGCTTCCCTAACAAAGAGTTCGTATCTACTTAAAAAATAAAGAATCTAAGTAGAACTCAGAAAGGATAAAAGTTAACCTGATAACTCGTCAGGTCATTTAAGACCCTCCGCATGTTATTCAGGGACAAGGACTGGTTCAATCACCGGTTTGAGTTTCTCCATCGGAGCATCCGATAGAAGTACCCGAAATCATATTACTCCAGAGCGAAAAACCTCGCATTGTTACCAATCACCTCATAGAAACGACGTCAGCAAAAAGAGGGAAAACATCAAAGAGAATACAAAAATACTACAAGAAAATAAGATCAAAGGGAATAAACCTAAAATTACCTCTAGAAGATACGTGGACCCTATAAAAGTATTCCAGTAGCACCGGCTGAATGCATTCATGGACACCAAGTTAAAGATCCCCCAGTCGTACATAGGTACATCAAAAATAGTCCGCAAATACGACAAAACCAAATATGGACGGCGCCGCCGCTCTTCGCCACCAAGAACCCCCCAAGAAGAAGTAAAATGAATAAACGGGTTGTCTGTCCCACCTTCCTACCATCTGTCTCATCCACATGTCTCCTTGATAATGTCTCTCTCAAAGCATAAATTCGGATAAAATTCCCCCCCACGATTCGAACCACGTATTAAAGCCTCCTACACCGCCTTTGGCGTAACGCTCAAAATGTGGTCCACCACTATTTGGAACCCCTTGCAATCCAAACCTGTTAGCTGTTGAACATCAATATGAGTAATGATAATCTCCCCGAATTACAAATGGAATGTGTGGGTAGTGTCCCACCATTTCTCCCCAAGAGCATACAACATCGCAGTGGAACACGGTGTCTCATCTAATGCCTACGCCAATTAGTCGAACCCGACATACGATACCATCTAGTGTACATCCCCAAAGAGCTTATCCCGAACCTCTTTCAACTCAGTCATCCCCCAAGACTTAATGCTCGAAGAAGCTATGTTAGGATGCAAGAAATCAAAAGAAAACCCTTTATTAAAACAAGAAAGAGAAAAATGAATTGGAAAACCAAAAGTTAGCATACTTACATAGACACTAGGATTTTTTACCCTTGTTCTACAATGGTACGCAGGCTCGCATGAAAAAATTTTCTCATTAGCAACTGGCCGAACGATTCGAAGGCATTCTCATTGCCCAGCACAAGGGGAACCATAGAGTACCACTCTAGGCTAGACTAATCATCAACTGCCAGCCACTCGTTGTTGTAAACATCACCTGAAATGATAGATATTTGGTTCTTAAAGAAGAAAGGACTTAGAAATGATTTTTAGAGAGAGAAAGCACGAGATTCAATCACTTGAAGGTGTGAAAAATGAAGAGGGGTCGCCCCTTTATATAGAATGCCAAAAGGTCTGCCGATCGACAGACCCCTGCCCATGCTGATTGATAGCTGCCTTTTTTGCTTGCTGAAAAGGCCTAGGAGTCCGTGCCCTATGCCGATTGGCACTTCCCAAGACCTGCCTATTGGCAGTCCCCTCAAATTTCGTCCAAAAAATGTCAAAAAATTTAAAAAATGCTTGAAAAATTCCTAAAAAAATTCCCAAAAATCCTTAAAAAATATTGAACCTTATTTTCTGCCCAGAAAATCATTTTAAAACACCAAAACCCTTTACAACTCTCAAATTCCCCAGCAGGATTACAACCTTACATACTCATTACTGAATAGAACCAACGATGCACCCGTATCCAAGTCTACTATAATTCCCGAGCAGGAACCACAAACCAAGACATTCCCCCAGCAAAATTTCAACTCAACCCATTCCTCAGTGGAGCCAAAGGTGCGCCTACATCAAAATCCTTAATGTCTTCCCAACGGAGAAATAACCCTCCAAACCACAACCTTGGGTCTTGAGAATTCACCTCGACCCACAGAATCGATCGTTACAACTCAAGGTGCTCAGAACTGACCTCGACCCATAAAATCAATTATCCCAACTCAAGGTCCTTAGAATTAGCCTCACTTAGTAGAATCAATCACCAAAACTCAAGGTCCTCAGAATTAACATTGGCTAGTAGATTGGTCTTGACAACCTCAGAGTCTTATGAATTGACACTAACCCTTAGAATTGGTCGTCACAACTTTAAGTCTATAGAATTAACCTCGGCCCGCAAAATTAGTCCTCACAACTCAAGGTCCTTAGAATTGATCTCGACTCGCAAAATTGGTTGCCCTAACCTTAGGTCCTAAGAATTGTCCTCCACCAGCTGAACCGGTCCCTACATTTCTTAGGCCTCAAAATTGGCATCGACCTACTAAATCAGTCGTCCCCATATTTTGGGTCCATAGAATTGACCTCGACCCTCCGAATCGATTATCCTCGTCCTCTAGGCCCACAAAATTGACCTAAAATCCTCTTCCCCCAACGTTGATGTGGTGTCTATCATTCGACGACCTTCAGTTTTTCCAAGCTCGTCCGTTAAGGGGAACTCTGTAGACACTTAATCCTAGGACCCCTAAAGAACCTCCTTAGGTCTTTAGAACTCACTCTTTCACCATAAACCTAAGGTCATACTCCAAGTATCGATCTAGAGACCACCGGGTGATCCCGAGCCCCGTTTGACTCTGTTCGAATTTCTTATCCAAGTGAAAGCTTAATGAATATTTGAAGGGATCTGAATTCCATTTCCAACGGTCCATTCGCGCACAAATAAGACTTATGGCTCGAAAAAATGGTTCATTTTACTTCAAAAACTAATTTGGAGGTCATCGGGCGCTCCCGGGTCCCGTTTGACTCCGTTCAACTCTCCAGATTGAGCGAAGCTCAATGATTCTTCAAAGGGATCTGAATCCCCTTTCCAACATTTTTTCTTGTCTGCCAATCAGCCTTACGGTTTGGACAAATGATCAATAGATAAATCATATCATTACCAATCACTGACTCGAGTTGGTGTAACAACCCGAAGATACGAATAAACTATCATATCACTAGCTTATTTATATACAAGAATCATGACTACTCACCATTAAAAAAATATCTTATATCAATACGTCAACGATTTAAGGTAATAGTGCGTTTAAATAACTAACTAGGTACCAAAGAAATCATAAATTACTTAGAAGACCCTTAGGTTTTAATAAGTCCAAAACTGACCCTATAACTTTTAAAACCTTCTTTAAACCTATAAACCAATCCCAAACCCAAAACCTATTCACACACACAACTTAAAAACTTAAAAAATTACTAATAGTACCATTACCTAATCCCACAAGTTTGTAAAATTTCATTTTAGCCCCTAAAACATTCAAAAATATAGTAAAAGAACTATATACTTTAAAACTAAATTACCTAAGGACCAAATACTTTATTCAACCTACTTTCATAACCCCCCTGTTGATTTGGAGGACACATATGCAGCCATATAGACCCTAGCATATCTTATTACATGTGAAACCTTATTATACCCATTCCTCTATAACTAAAACTCTTACAATATATTTCTGAAATCGACTTATAAAACCACTAATCATCCCCCCCCCCCTCATCTTCAACATTATAAAAGGCCCGTATTACCACTATAAAAACGTACCTACTTATCATTCAAAAATCAAGCTCAAAATTTGGAAGTTTTGGTATCTTAACATTTTATGTATCAAACTTAATTTTCTCGATTCCATTATATTTCTTCACTAACCTAGGATTATTTTTAGCTTTTACATGTAAGAATTCATGTTAGTTTTTCACTGAACATGGTCAAATAAACAGAAAAGTCCATTGGAGCTTGAGCTTTAATGGTGGATTATGAGTTCTTGACTTTGAACCAGTTTCCAGGTGAGAAATTTTGATCTTTCTTTCTCATGAACCTAGTTTCAATAGCCAATTTGAGTATAATATAGTTTAGATTACCAAAATCACAAATTTTTATTTACAGCTTGAAAATTTTCAAAGATTAAATTCTTCCTTTAAACTATGAATTAGAACGTAAAACCAAATCCTTTATGTTTTAAATTCACCCAGAAGCTAAACCATACATATGCCGTAGTTTGAATTTACACAGAAAACCATGAATATCAAATCAAAGTTTGAACACTTTTTTACAGAAACTCGATATGAGGCAACAGTCAACCTCAATCTATAAAAGTTATATAATTGGGTTCCTCGTGTAAAATTAGGAAGAATAACTTTTGAATCAGTTGAAATCGTATTCTGTATAGGATTTAACTGATGGTGAAAGTTTTAAATCCTAAAATCAAATATCGGGAGGTTGAAGAATGTTAAACACGTGCGCGAGTGAGGTCAATCGGAAGCGCGTATGAAGTTTGGGCACATGACAAATAAAAAAAATTTGAAATTTTTTCCAAAAATTTTATTTTATTTTCTGGTCAAAATGTTATATTACATCACCCTGTTTGGTCAATTAGAAACCATTTTCGTAGAAAACTTTAGAAAGGGAATTTAAAATATAAAAGTTATTTTGCACATAATCCCATGAACTTTTTCAACCTATGAATTAATACCCCCAAACTTTTTATATAGGATTCTGAATATATTAGGGAGAAAAAAATCTATAACAACCATTTTCAAATATACATAGATTCCTAACTAATTAAAAGAAATAGAAAATTATAAATTAAACCCTAATGTTATATTCATTATGGGATAAAATTTTATATTACAATATTATTTTTAAACCAACAGGCCTTACTTATTACTTTCCTAAACTTCTGACAATCCCGGTGCTCAACCTTAACAAGACAAATCAAACGGAAACCCAAAGCCTTTATCCAAGTAGGTAACTTCTATTTCGGCATTATTTCATGCAATTATATTTATTACGCCAATTGTTCATATCACTATGTGACAGCTCCAGATATCTTGTTCTCATTTATGAACTCATCTGTATAGTTCACAATATGTTAAACTTGATTCGATTTTAAAAGCCCTATATTGATTTTGAACCAATGATGTAAATATAATCAAATTTCATTGAACTCATTTTTGTATCGCATATATTATTACCAGGGAATAAACTATCGTTCTACCCACGACAATATTATTTGTCCTATAGAACTCAGAGTATTGAGTGCCTAGTTTTGCTTACCATATGGATGCCTCTATTCGGAGTTTAGGCTCAGTAATGTTACTGTGATTATTGTTACTTTATCTCCAAAGGTTTTGGATGATTGTTATCTGTATTGGTATTAACCCTAAGCTTCTTTCATAGATAATTAAGGGTTATCTTGTTTTAGAAACTATTCCTAACTTTAACCGTTCTAAACTTTATATTTCCGATTGTATTTATATCAACATAATGCTTATTTTATACTGCTTCATTAGGACTATAATTATTTCAAACCTCACTTTCTTTCATTACGACATTTATTCAAATGATTCTACTAATACTCCAAAATCATTTTTATAAATTGTATAGAATTAGAATTATCTACTTGGTAAATTTTTGCTTACTCTTTTTCCTTCCTTCAAATGGATCTCGAGCATAAGGAAGGCAAAATCCCCCCGACCCCAATAACTTTTTGGAATCATCACAAATGTCCCTATAAGTTACGTACGTATTAAATATCATTAACAAGGAAGGCAAAACCACATGGATAATATACATTAGCACTTATCAGTTGATGTAATGCTTATGGGTAATCTTTTCTTTCTTTTTATTTTGAACCACAAAGGCGTATTATGTAATAAATAAAGTGCTTAGGCACCCTGTACTAAATAATGTTCAGGTCCCATGAATAAAAGTTATATGTTAGGTACTACTCTTATATACATGTGATTACCATTTATACGTGCGAGAATTTTAGGATGGGACAAGTTGGTATCAGAGCGAAAGCAAGGTTTATTACTCCTATGCGGGATTTTGGATATATATATATATATATATATATAGGGTACGCCCGTGCCTGAAGGCACGCTGATAATCGTAAAAAGGAAAAAAATTCGTTTGCTAAGAAAACAAAATGTAATTTAAAAAAAATTGGTCATAACCTGAAGACACAGCGAAAATTTTCAAAGTACGTAATCGCAAAATAACGAAAATTTCCAAAGTACGTAATTGCAAAACGAAAAAAAATTGTTTTCCAACAAAACAAAATATATATTTTTTTAAAAATTGTCATAATTTCTAAAGTCATGTACGTGCCTAAAGGCACAACGACAATTCTCCCGGGTATGAATCGTGTGGTCAAGTGATAAAAGTTTTGTATTATGGTATAATTTTTCAAAAAATCAATCATGGTCAATTTTTCTGAAGGATGGATTTTTTTTTTCAAAATTATTTAATTTAGTATAAATAATTTCATTAATAGGCACGACACAAATTTTTAAGAGTGTGCATCGTTGATTGGACCACGCATCATTTATTTTGCAACAGATAAACAATTTTCACCGTGTTTAAACCATTATGAATCTTGTAAGAATTATTAACTATTGTACAACACAAATATTTGTAAACAAATTATAATTATTGGGCAAAATTTCCTCTAATTGTAGGACTATCCAACTCGTTTAAAAATAATGAAAAAATCACACCAACAATTAGTCCATTTTGGACCTCCTCTAAACAACATCGTCATAACTAATATATGAATTTTTAATAATTCCAACAACATTGCACTCAAATCCATAATGGGAATTGGGGAAATGACTACAAAAATTATACAAATGATCATCAAGTGTCATCACTGTTGAACAAAGACAAAAATAAAAAAAACATTATATTGGCACCAATGCGATCTCAATATCGCAAGTGGTAAATTCTAGTCCTATCATCATATATCTATGAGACATCATTCAAATAATATCTCATATCAACCACACAAATAATACTTGTATCAGTTAATGTAACTTAAAATTTTCGATATGTATATACCTTTATGATATGTAACTTAAAATTTTCAAAAAATAATTACTTTAACCTTCATATACGCTAACAATAACATGTATTACTATGCAAAAGTAAAACAAGTGCCCATACATATACTGGCATCTTCCACTTCTAACATTCTATACGGAAAAGGAAGCAAGTTGTGAATACAAATGAACATCATGTAGTAGTAAGAATTCGAAAGATACACATCACATATTAATAAGAATTGATATAATCCATACATTATAGTTCGAATACATCTTCACAGATATATGCATTCAATTTTGGTATGCTTTGTATGTACGGTTTAATAAGTTGTAAAGGGGTGCAGTGATGCCTTCATGTTCCTTATTTTTGTTTTGGTTTGATTCCTTTCATGTTTCTTTTTCATTGTAGTTTTTATCTTCGAAGTTGTGTTCTATTCTGACCAAACATATTCCTCCAGCTAGGCTCCTCGACCACCATACCTTTGTTATTGCATAATAACAGTTACATTAAAAGGTTTCTACGCACATAAGGATATATAAAAAAAATTAGGATTTCAAGAAAAAGATCATTCATAATAGAAACTGAAAATTCTTATCAACAACAATACAATAAAGAATACTTTTTTATACAAAGAGAACACAATTTCTTGTACAATTTTCATTTTCATCAAGAAACTACCATGAACATGGAAAATACACATAATTGAAAGTCCAAAGTAGATAAAAAAAATATAACTGAAATTCCATGAAACATGCACATAATTGAATTCCCAAGAAACATGAACATAATACTAAATTTGTTAATTATAACAGTAGCATAGAGAACCTAAAGATAGTAGTAGAACTTTCTTAATGATAATAGTAGCATAGAGAACCGAATACTAAATTTGTTAAAAACCTAAATAATTCCACCATATAATATATTGCACGGAAATCACTTCCCATAACTTTCGTACGTCATCGTTAATGAATTCTCATGCCTTGGACACCTGTAACTTTAGTGAGTTTCCTTCATAAAGCGTATACCATATAAATAACATATCTACAAAATTCAAAATTAATATAATAGTTGAAGAAAACATTCAAACTAATATAAATGCATTCAATTTAGGTATGATTGGTACGTACAGTTGAATAAGTTGTAAAGGGGTGCAATGAAGCCTTCATGTTCCTTTTTGTTTTGGGCTGATTTCTTTCATGATCCCTTTTCATTATAGTTTTTTATCTTTGAAGTTCTGTTATGTTCTAATCAAACAGATTCCTCCAGCTGGGCTCCTCGACCATCATACCTTTTTTATCTAACTCTCCTTTATTCAATTAAAGTTGCTCATAATAATAATACAACTATCAATGAAGAAATAGCAGCAACTGAGAACATACAACATTGATTTTCCGGTCATACAACTGTAGGCTGAGGCTAGGACTATTAATACCATATTGTGATTGATTTAGAAAGGACGTTACACCTTTAGAAAATGCAGTATAGTTGGGTATAAACATACACCATTGGAAAAGGGAGCAGTTACCATTGTTTGATTTATATATCGAAATCCAAAGTTGGAAAATGAGACACTCTTATAGAAAGAACTTTTCGGTGTATTTTTATCGTCATTGCTTGAAAAGCTACTCTAATCAAAACCTCAATTACCTACAAATATAACAAACTTGTAGAGGTAAGTAAGGGTATCAATCCACTTCTAAGGGGGTAAAGCAAAGGGAACACAATTGTAATTCATTTTTTATTTTCTTTTTGTTCTTTTTCACTTTTCTACTTTTTTTTATCTTTTCAAATATTAAAACAATTAGGTGAGGTGAGATGAAGTAACACTAAACTAAAATGTGAGATGAAAATAACTAACTAGAAAATTACTAAAATGGAAAATAAAGTCTAACACTAAAATAAGAGATAAAGTGAGGTAAATAATTGTGAGAACAATCAAGGAGTGGGATTACACCACAAATTTTAGCTATTCTAATTAATTAATTTAATTAATTGAATTCTCCCAAATTAATATCAAAATTACAAATCAACTCTCGCTGCAAATGTAATTTTAGTAGTAATCTTTAAAAAAATTAAATTTAACACCCCACAACTCTAGAAAAATAGATCTACACGCCATTTAATTAATCATCCGCTAGGATCGATCAATTAAAAGTTATGTAAATCTTAGAAAATAAATTATAGTTTAAATTCAAGTTATAATACCCCACTTAAGAAACCCCTATCTAAAGTTCGAATCTAAAATGGGTATTATAACAAGAATTTTGATTTTCTATCGAAAATCATTTACCCTCTCTCGAGGCGTAAATTTAAGGGTGAGGGATCAAAAATAACATTCAAAGGGAATTTTCAAATAATCAAACTAATTAAACTAAAATAACATCAAATAAGGGTTTCCCCTCATCCCTTGAAAGGGGATTTAGCCTAACATGATATTAAACATGATGTACAAATAATCAAAGGCATAAATAATAAAAGAGCAGAGAAAGAGAACAAATCTTCAACAAGTCTCCTTGAAATTGGCAATTTGAACTCTATCATCTTCCATACAATTCAATTAATCACAATTAAATCTCACCAAATCTCTAAAAAATAAAAATAAAAACTATTTACAAAATGATGTTTATCTCTGTACAATTCTCTCTCTAAAAATTCCTATCCAAAAAGCTCCTCTTCAAAAGGGGTCTTCATATTCATTTATAGTAGGCACATGGAGCATGGGGGTATTTTTGGGAATGGACTTGAGTGTGCATGGAAATGGTGAGGTGTGAGGATAAATGGGAGAAGGAATAAAAATCTGATTTGTTAAAAGGGTATTTTTGGGTATCGGGTAAAAAGGGAATAAGTGGCACATGTGGGTTTTGTGATTTGGTCTTATTTGGTTTGGTCTTTGGCCTTTATTTTTGGCAGGTGGAAAAAATCGGGAGATGGTTTTTTTAGATGTAAATGGGTAAGGACTTAGCTTTTATGGTGACAGGTAGTAGCGGGGCAGGTCGCAGGTTGATTCGGTTATGGAAGGACGAGGTTTGAGCATATCAGATCGGCGGGTTAGGTGGTTGCTGGGGTTGGGGATAAGGCTGGCTGACGATGGGTCGTCGTCGGCGTTTGGGTCGCGGTTCAGGTCGGTCGAGGTGGGTAGGAGGTAGGTCGGTGTAGGAGATTGGTTCGGGTTAGTGAAGCCGTCGGCGGTTTCGGGCTGAAGGAGGGGTAAGGTCGGGATGCTGCCGAGTGTGATCGCGGGTTGGGGTGAGGTCGACCGCTGGAGGGTTGGTGACGGCGGAGTTTGGGCTTGGGATTAGATGGCTGCTGGTGAATTAGAGGGGTTTGGTTTGGTGTTGTGGAGCTTTAAGGTGGTTTAGCTTTTGTGGAGGTTTTGGGTTATGGAGGTGAGGAGAGAGAAAGAGTTGGGAGGTTGAAGATGGGTTGGGAAGGATTGTGTGTGTGAGGTGTAGGGTAAGGTGGAATGGTATGTGTGAGTGGGGGTTTAGATTTGGTATAAATGGGTGTAAGAGGGGTTTGTGTGTGTGTGTGTTTAATTTGGACACCTATAAAAAATTAATAAAGATTCAACTAAAATTAATAAAAATTAAATCTAACTAAAAATTAAACAAACTAAAAAAATAAAAATAAAAATATTAAAACTAAAAAAATAAAATCCTAAGCTTATATTAAAATAGAACAAATAAAAAATGAAAAATCTAATAAAATATGAAAACAAAAGTCCTAAAATATAAAATCTAATAAACTAAAAATAAAGTCCTAAAACTAATCCTGATAAAATAAGACTAAACTAAAAGCTAATAAGAATCAAAATAAAATAAAATTATATTAATAAAAATTAAATATAAAAATAGAGAATAAAACCTAAAAATTCTAAATAAATCGAAAATAAAACCTAAAAAATAAAACGAGACAAAATAAAAATCGAAGAAAAATCTAAAAAGCACAAACTAAAAACACGGGCTCGGGTGAAGGTTTGGGAAGGTCGGGGCTAGGTTAGGGTTATGGGACAGAGTATTTAGCTCCATAAAATGCGCATTTGCCTCAATATATATCTTTTGACACCGCAAACGGACATTTGACCTACAAGATACACATTTAAGCACATAAGACCCATATTATCGAGAATTAGCAACTAAAGTATTTCTATTCGGGGTATAAAATGTACAGTTTTTGGTGCTTATCACTCCACCCCCAAACAGAGCATTGCTAGTCCTCGAGCAATAAGATAGAGAGAAAGATAAAGATAAGTAACCAAAAGTGTATCACTTTCGCGGGCACTTGTGATTTCACTTAGCACGTGCAACAAGCCTTTAAACCTATAGGTTTCCCTATAGGACGAGTTGTGTCTCATGAGGGTTTGCAGGGAATATACCCACAAAATTATTTATTTGCAAAAATTTATTGAAAGCCAGTCAATCTCTTACAAGATGTAGAATAATTGCACAATCCATCACATGAATTTTTTTTAGAAATACAAGCTAGAATGTGTAAAAAGTTTAGCTAAGTAAATACACAAGGCACATCCTTCCTAGAACTCAACGTGTGTAGCGTGAATCAGTAAAAATGGGTCGAGCATCACATGAGTAATCCCCAGATTGCCTCTTCGGAAACAACGCTTCAACTTCAAATCTCACGGCTATATCTCTCTCAAACGAACTCTCGAGATTAGGGTAAGTGTATCACTCTTGTGTGTGAGGAGGTGAGTAAATGTAAGCAAGTTCAAGCGTCTCACACACATCTAAGAAAGAACGAACAATTCAAAAGAAAAATGATCTCATGAAAGAAATACTAATCACTACAGTGAGAACGTCGAGTTATTCACTACGTCGACTTTCATTTGCCCAAACACCTAGGAAAAATATGGATGATTATGGGTGAGGGGGGAAATGAAATGAGGTAAGATGGGATGAGATGAGGTAAGGATGGTGATGTAGAATGGGATTGATGTGTGAAATGATGGATATATGATGGATGAGCGAGAAGAGTGTACTATACTTTAGGCACAAATGTCTTTATTACTAACTACAAACTCTCTTTCTTTTCTTTTCTCTCTTTTTTTTTCAATTTTTCTTTTCTTTTTCTCTCCACTTTAGATAAATTACCATTTTTCCCTTTATTTACCAAAACTTGCAGTTTAATCCTTAAAAAGTGTCATTTCTAAAAAAACAATCATTAAGTTTCCAACTTAACTTTTCAACGCTTTAGCCATTTTAACACTTGTTTAACATCATGCTTTTTCCCAACTTTCATACTTGTTAATTCAACAATTTTATTACATGAAATAACATCCTTTACACTAGACTAAAACTTTCTGTTTGTCTTACTTTATGTTTAAACCCAATAAGACCACTTCTAAACTCGCTCACATATTTATTCACAAAATACTACGAGTTTATATGCATAGAAAACGTACTATAAATGCTAAATTCCAATCAAATGGATTAAACATGTATTTTGATGAGTGCATTATTTTGTATTATTTACACTCAAATCTAGACCTTGTTAGTTCCGTTGCACCATCAATAAAATAATTTTAGAGCCATTTTTATTATTTTAGAGAAAAATACAAATTTAAGAATAAATGGGGTTAATAATGCAATTTTGAGAACTTCAAGATCACATCGCATATTTATTGCTAATCTCTTGTTCAAGTTTATTTTTGAATATTGACGGGTTTAAAAAGAAAGCGGTGAAGTCCAGACGCAAATTGAGCATGAAAAAGTCACTTACGCACATTCAGGGGCAATATTATAAATTCAGATGACTTAATTCGGACTCAGACCAACATGGAAAGTGAAGGCCTTGAATCAAAGGGACGCCTAGGTTCAAATGGTGTGTCAATCAGAGTTGAAATGAAGAGGTTATGGCCGTTCAAAGTTCGAAGTCAAAAGAAAGTCAAAAGTCAACCCCGAAGTCAAACCCAATCCCTTAACCAAAATCGACCCCTAAACCGAGCCCAACCCATACCTACACCTTATGTGTGTGTTTATTTTGTATTTATATATTTATATATTTTTATTTTTATTTCAATCACGTACATATTTTTGGTGATGTTTTATTTATATGCGTATAGTATTTATTTTATTCTATTTTTAGTTTGATTAATTATTTTATGTAAATATTATTTAGAGTGTGTCATTTTATATGTCATAGCGTTGTTTTTAGTGTTATTTATTTTATTTGAGTCATTGTATATTTTTTATGTCATTATTTATTATTGTTTCCAGATTTATTCTTTTAGTTTTATTAATTTATTTTAATTCTTTTTTTTTTGTGTGTGTGTATTATTATTTTATAGGTTATAATTTATTTATTTTTATTATTTTTGAAATTTTTAGTTGAGTCGTAAATAATTTGGTTAAGTTTTATTAGATGTACAAATGAAACACACGCATACTAACTATCCTACACTCACTTACACCCAAACAACACACCTAAACCAACCCCACACCACTATTCATCATCATCCACATTTCCTAAAACACCCGTACATACCCAAAAACACCCACACCACTATTCATCTTCTCCATCCACACCTTCCGCCATCCCACTCCCTCTCTCTCCTCTCCATACTCTATAACTAAGACCTAACAACAACCAACCCCACTATTCATCATCTTCCCCACACACCCATATAACCACCACTACCTCCATACCCACAAAACCTCCAAAATCGAACATACCCAATTGCCACAAAAGGCCAACACCTTCAACCAAACCCATACCCACAACCCACAACCCACAACCCACAACCCATTACCTTACCGAGTTAAAATAACTCAAACTTTCCTTCAGTGATAAATTCGTTGATGATCTCAAAATTTTTGTTTTGTCCGATTACTGAAAATTGAAAGTCCAAATGAGAATCGTATACACTAAATGCCTTAGTAAGTTGACTTAAGACACAAAATTGACTAAACGAAACTTGAGAAATGATATTAGGCCATCGTTTTGGAAGCCCCAAAATAAAGCTTAAATCTACTTTTTTACATTATTCCGTTGCAGTCCCATTTGTGCCAAAATGAAAATGAGCCTTTTATTGAAAGCCCAAAAAATCCATACCCATTTTTTTTAGAATATCAGGGTAAAAATATGGTAAAAGGCCAAAAGAAAAATGTTTGCTAGAATAATATGTGAAGAGAAAAGAAAGAAGAAAACAGGAGATAGAAAAAAAATAAAAATAAAAATAGAAAATGGAGTATGCGAGTTGGAAAAAAAATGAAAATGGAGGTTGGAAAGTGCCTAAGAAAGTCAAAATCCCGTTAATCTCTACATTCTCAAAAAAAAAATTGAAAATCCAAAATATATTATTTCTAGCTAAAATCGAGCCTACAATACAACCAAATGAATGTCCTAATTCATCTCAAGTGAAGTTAGTTATAGTGTGGAGAGAATGAATGGTATATATGGTGTGATTCAATGTTTTCAAAAAGTAATCAATTTTCCATTCACGAGATCATAATCATCCATTATAAAATGTTCGTCTTTCATGATATATATGTGAAGCTGCTCATTAAATTTACTCTTTTATTCACATATATCGAGAGAAACTACCCGTTTCCGAGTGTTCGATTGTGAGTGCATTCTGTGAGATTTTGAAATCAAAATGAACTTTCGAATAAGAAATGTAACGACCAAATATTTTGAAATGGACGGTTATATTGGCTATGCACACACACACAATAAATTGAGATTGAAAAATGAAGTTCTACTATATTTATGAAGTTTGCATTCAAACTTGGTTATATTACCTTTGTGTCTTTTATAAATAGAGTCAAGTTTTTGAATTTTATGGGTATATTCACTACAAACCCTCACGAGACAAAACTCGTCCACTAGGGTAACCTAGGGGTTTAACGGCTTGTTGCACATGCTAAGTGCAATCGTGATTCCTACGAAAGTGAGTTAGATTTTAATTTTTGCTCGAGGACTAGCAAAGTTTAGGCTTGGGGGTATTTGATGAGTGCATTATTTTTAATTATTTACACCCAAATCTAGGCCTTGTTAGTTCTGTTGCACCATCAATAAAATGTTTTTAGAGACATTTTTGTTTTTTTTAGAGAAAAATGCAAATTTAAGATTAAATGGGGTTAATAATGCAATTTTGAGAACTTTAAGCTCACATCTTATATTCATTGTTAATCTCTTGTTAAAGTTTGTTTTTTAGTATTGACAGGTTTAAAAAGAAAGCGATGAAGTTCGGACGCAAATTGAGCATGAAAATATCACTTACGGAGGGGAAATATGATCAATTCAAATGACTTAATTCGAACTCGAACCAAACACGAAAATTGAAGGCCTTGAATCAAGGTACGCCTAGGTTCAAATGGCATGTCAATCAGAGTTGAAATGAAGAAGTTATGGCCGTTCAAAGTTCGAAGTGGAAAGAAAGTCAAAAGTCAACCCCGAAGTCAAACTCAATCCCTTAACCAAAATCGAGCCCAACCCATACATATACCTTATGTGTGTGTTTATTTTGTGTTTATATATTTATATATTTATATATTTTTAGTTTTATTTGATTCATATACATATTTTTAGTGATATTTTACTTATATGCGTATAATATTTATTTTATTCTATTTTTAGTTTGATTAATTATTTTATGTAAATATTATTTGGAGTGTGTCATTTTATATGTCATAATGTTGTTTTTAGTGTTATTTATTTTATTTGAGTCATTGTACATTTTTTTATGTCATTATTTATTATTGTTTCTAGATTTACTCTTTTAGTTTTATTAATTTATTTTAATTCTTTTTTTGTGTGTCTTATTATTTTATGGTTTATAATTTATTTATTTTTATTATTTTTGAAATTTTTAGTTGAGTCGTAAATAATTTGGTTAAGTTTTATTAGATGTACAAATGAAACACACGCATACTAACTATCCTACACTCACATACACCCAAACAACTCACACCTAAACCAACCCCACACCACTATTCATCATCATCCACATTTCCTAAAACACCCGTACATACCCAAAAACACCCACACCACTATTCATCTTCTCCATCCCACTCCCTCTCTCTCCTATCCATACTTCATAACCAAGACCCAACAACAACCAACCCCACTATTCATCATCTTCCCCACACACCCATATAACCACCACTACCTTCATACCCACAAAATCTCCAAAATCGGACATACCCAATTCCCACAAAAAGCCAACACCTCCAACCAAACCCATACCCACTACCCACTACCTTACTTCTGACGTTCTATGTATTTTATGTTGTTTCGTTCCGTAGAAAAAAAAACACACAAGAGGAGAGTAAAGAGAGAAGAAAAAGGGGGGAAAACGAAGAAGAAAATGGAGACAGAGGGAATAGACACACTTTGAGAGAAAATTTATGTAGTTAGTACTTTTGAGACATATTTTAAAGGAGCTTATTGTATATTGGAATTCAAGTCTTGGACTAAATCATTTGTGAGTTGATTATTTTTAACGAAAATTATTATTTCATCTTGTAATATTTGTGTTCCATTATGATGTGTGAGTAATTTTATTTCTAGGATAAGGTGAAATTTATCGAGATTATTTAGTATATGCTTTAATTCGTTAAATTCTCTACTTGTTCCAAAAACGTTTTAAAAATTAGGTATTCATTTAAAATAGTCACGAGAGTAATATTTTAAACCTTCAAAATTAATTGTCGTATTCACATCCTTTGATTTTATGTACTTACGTTTGATGGATTATGCTATGTTAAATTGTTTGAAAGTCTATGTTTATATTTGACATTTAATGCTTAGGAGTGATATTTTGAAGGGAATAAGAATTCTTGGTATCTAAATAGAGATGTAAAAATATCAAGGTTCTAAAAGGCGCGAGGCGTGGTCGAGGCGTAGAGGTCAAGCCTCAAGCCTTAGGAGCTTAGGCGTAAAAAGACGTTTTTCCTTTTTTTATTATTTTAATTATTTCAAGGCTAGTAATATAATAAAATAGTACATACCTTGAATTTTAAAAATATATCCATATGTTTGGTAGCCATCTTTCTCATATTCATGCTCCATAACCAATATTTGTCAACTAATCCCTTGTTTTTTTTTAAAAAAGTGTGCCTTTAGCCATTTACCAAGAATAAGGCATAATAAGGCGTAGGCGATGCGTTTCTCTTAAGCCTCAAGCCTAGGCGAGTCTTTTAGAACAGAGAAAAATATATATTTAAACTTTCACATTTTCATCATCCAAAATTTACGCGACGAGCTTCGGTATAATTTTAAGTTATAAAAGGGAATTGCGAGTTAAACTAATTAATCATAAGCTAGTAAAATTGGTAAACGGATCTGAAATCCTAGTAATATCTCCATACTTGTTACGTAATTTGTGCCACTCATTTATTTATTTATTTTATTTTATTTGAACACTAAATCATACATTCATACACTCATTTGTCTAGTTGAATAGTCGATACTTTATAAAAATTGATGAAATCTCTGTGGGTTCGACCCGTACTTACGCCCGCTACATTTCAATAGCTCGTGCACTTGCAGTAGTTTTATAACCAATAAAACTTGACAACAAGTATTTGGCACCGTTGTCGGGAATTTCGGTTGATTTTAAGAATATTGATTTTCGGACTAGTTATTTTTGAAAAAAAGCAGAAAAAACCGAAAAATTCAAATATTCTAGTAGTTTTTTTTTCACAATTAAAAAAAAAAAAAAAAAAAAATTTAAAGTCTTTTATGAATAACTAGTTGTTTTTAAAACTAGTTTGTCATAAAAGTACTCAAAAAACACAAAACAATTCGAAAAATCACACACACAAAAAATTCAAATATTCTAGCACCTTTATATATATATATATATATATATATATATATATATATATATATATATATATATATATATATATATATATTTAAATTAAAAACAAATACCGAATTTAAAGTCTTTTATGAATAAATAGTTGTTTTTTACACTAGTTTTGTCATAAACTACCTAAAATTTTGAAAAATTCAATATTATTTATTATTTATTTTTTGGGGCAATCTTCAGAATTCAACGCTGTTGTAATTTCTAAAAAAAAGAAAAAAATCAAATTTAAAGTCTTTTATGAATAACTAGTTGTTTTTAACACTAGTTTTGTCATAAAAGTACTCTAAAAAAATTATTTATTTCTAATAGTATTTTTTTTCCATTCTTATAGTGTGCTTTTATTAATTTTTCTCTCTCTTTTAAAACAAAAAAAATACATTGTAAGTGCATATGTAATTATTTTTGTATTTAATAATTTTTGTTGCACTTTATGCTTGGTATTGTTTTTGTGTTCTTTTTCAGATATAAAAAAAAAAAAGAGACTGAAAAAAGAGTAATAAAAGAGAAAGAAAAAAAAACGAAAAAGAAAGCAACCGTGGGAAAAGCACTAAAGTTACTTGTGGAATCTTGCCACGCGCACAAGGTACTCTCGGAGACAACTGAAACAGAGGCGACATCTCCCTCCGATCGATATCAAATAAAACTTCGGCCCGACGTAAGCAAGTGACCGTAAAAAGTCCACGCCAGGGTAAGTCTTGTGTGCTCTTACGTGAAACTATTTTTGCAAATTTCAATAAGCACGTTGCATAATTTTACTTAAGGGAAAAACCCAATTTTAAGATAAGGTGGAGATTTAATCGCCCTTACTTGGCCCACAAATCACTAATCTACCCGAGCATCTGCATAACCCAAGCCATAATTTTAATTTAAAATTTATTAGACAATATCCATAAGGTGTCACATAGCTCATAGGAATATTCTTTTCAAGGCTAGGATTAAAAGCTAATCCAAACATGGAATTTTCAAATCGATGCCATTTTAACCTTGACTAGGATTGGTGGTTTTTAATGAGTCTTCGTACTGACCACTTACCTGGAGGAAAATTTTGATAATTGAGGCGATAGCCCGGAGTTGGTTGTCTTTTAAATTCTCCCTCGTCAAGAATTAGGAGCTCTTTAATTAGGGAGATTATTTCGGAGACCCATTATCGTCGAATAATCTCAGGAAACTAGATCTTAAAAAATTGAACTTCCCCTCACCTAATTCAGATAGACTCAAAATTTCTTTGTGTTAGCTTAGAAATTTTGTGGTCCCGTGTCGAATTATTTGCTTTCCATATTAAAAAAATAAATAAATAAATAAATCCAGTGAGCGCAGTGTATGTAAGGTTGGTGTCGAGATTCTACAGGTTGTTTAGCTAGAGTGGAGTCTAGTATTCCTGATAGCACCTCGATTTTCACCAAGATGGGAGATGAGCTAGCAACTCGTGCCCTAAATGATTACATGTATCCCAATAGGGCAAGTCAACAATCATGCATACTTCTTCCCCCGCATAATGTAAATAATTTCGAGTTCAAGTCGGGAATAATTCATTTAATTCCCATCTTTTGAGGTACATAAAAAGAGGACCCATACCTCCACATGCATGAGTTTGAAGAAATTTGTGGAACAGTTAGGTTATAACAACTCACCGATGAGATTGTTAAACTAAAATTGTTTCTATTTTTTTTAAGGACAAAGGTAAGAGTTGACTATGATAACTTGACAATTGTATATGTCGTTGTTGAAAGCCAAGTTAGTCAAAATCTCAATTACCTACAAATATAAAATAATCTCAAGTGTAGAGGTAAGTAAGGGTATCAATCCACTTCCAAGGGGGTAAGGTAGAGACAAATTGAATTGTAATTCACTTTTTATTTTCTTTTTGTGCCTTTTCACTTTTTCTAATTTTTTTAGCTTTTTCAATATTAAAACAATAGGGTGAGGTGAGGTTTTAATCTAAACTAAACTAAGACGAAAATAACGAACTAGAAAATGACTAAAATGGAAAATAAAGTCTAACACTAAAATTAGAGATAAAGTGAGGTAAATAATTGTGAGAACAATCAAGGAATGGGATTACACCACAAATTTTAGTTATTCTAATTAATTAATTTAATTATTTGAATTCTCCCAAATTAATATCAAAATTACAAACCAACTCTCGTTGCAAGTGTAATTATAATAGTAATCTTTTAGAATGTTAAGTTTAACACCCACAACACTAGAAAAATAGATCCACACTCCTTTTAATTAATCACCCGCTAGGATCGATCAATTAAAATTTATGTCAATCTTAGAAAATAAATTTAGAGTTCAAATTCAAGTTATAATACCCCACTTAAGAAACCCCTATCTCTAGTTCGAATCTAAAATGTGTATTATAACTAGAATTTTGATTTTCTCTCGAAAATCATTTACCCTCTCTCGAGGCGTAAATTTAAGGGTGAGGGATTAAAATTGACATTCAAAGGGACTTTTCAAGTAATTAAACTAATTAAAATAAAATAACATCAAATAAGGGTTTTACCCCACCCCTTGAAATGGGTTTTAGCCTAACATGATATGAAATATGACAAATTAATAATCAAAGGCATAAAATAAATGAGAAGAGAAGAAAACAATCAAGCCCCAATCTCTTGAAGTGAAATTGAACTTCTACTCCTTTGAAATTAAGAACAATCCATCCAATATGAGCATCCAACAATAATAAACTCAATAATCAACTCAATTGAATTTCACACATTTATCACTCACAAATATCTTAAAAAAATGAAAATAAAACTATTTACAAATATTTCTACCTAATTTATTCTAACCTAACTCTCTACTTTTCTCTAGAATTTTCTCTCTCTATTTGATGATGAGTCCTCCTTGAAAGAGCATGGTCTTCTTATATAGTAGGCACATGGAGCAAAGGGGTATATTGGGTATATGGCAAGGGGTGCATGTGGATATGGTGTGAGGACATGTGAATGAGAATAAAAATCTGATATGGTGAGGGGTAATTTTGGAAATTGGTTTCGAGTGGTTAGTTGGGGTATAATGGGTAAATGGGGTAAAAAGGTGGTTTAAGTGGCACATGGGGTATTTGTTTGGTGTTGGTTTGTTTGTCTTGGCAGATGGAAAAGTCGTGGGTGGCTTTTGGGAGAATTGGATCAAAGGTGGAAATGGGTTCATGGGTAATGGGTTGGAAATGGGTGTTCTCGGGTCGCACAGGCTATGGCCACGGTTTGGAGCAGGGGTCGAATCAATGCTGGAAGGGGAGATGGCGAGAGAGGTTTTGACGGTTGGGTCGAGGCCGGTCGGAAGTAGGGGTGGGGTGGTTGGGGTCAGGTGTGCGCCGGCAGGGGCTTCGGGTTTACAAGGGGGTCGGAGCAGCAACGGTCGGAGGGGTGCGAGGGGTGTCTCGGGTTAGGAACCCGATTTTTGAGGTTTGCCGACGGGGAAGGAAAATCTTCGGAGGCTGGGCGCGGGTGGAGGCAGCGGCGGTTCATGGTAGGGGCTACGGGTTGAATTCCGTTGCTGGAGATTAGCTCCAGTAGGGAGGTGGCGATGGGTTAGGGATTTTGTGTTAATGGTGGAGTAAGGTTGTGTTAATGGAGGGATGTGAGAGGAGAGAGAAAAGAGTGGTGAGGAAGATGAAGTGGGTAGATTTAGGTTTAGTGGGGTGTAGGGGATATGGTGTAGATGAGGGTAGTTTTGTGTGTGAGTGGGGTGTAGAATAAGTTTGGTGAGGGCGAGGGTTTGGTTAGGTGTAGGATAGTGTAGGTTAGTGTATGGTATGAGTGTGTGTGTTAATTTGAACCCTTAAAAATAAAATTAAAACTAACTAATAAAATAAAACTATAAAAACTAAAAATCTAAAAATTAAATTTATATTTAAAAAATAAAATAAAGACTCAAATAAAAATAAAACTACAAAAAGAAATAAAATAAAAATACAAATAAGAATAAAATCTAATAAAACTTAAAATAAAAATCCTAAAAAAGAAAATGCAAAATCTAATAAAACTAAAAATACATGAAATCCTAAAAATTCTAATCCTACTAAGATAAAATTAATCAAAATAAAGTAAAATAAAATTATACTAATAAAAATAAAATAGAAAAATAGAAAATAAAACCTAGAAAATACTAAATAAATCTAAAATTAAAATGACTCAAACTAAAAATCTAAAAATAATAATAAAAGGACACAAACAAAACACACACAGGGTTTAGGCTAGGTTTAGGCTAGGTTAAGGCTCGGGTGAGGTTATGGGATTGGGTATTAGATCCATTTTAATGCAAATTGCCTTGAAATATAGCTTTTGACACCGCAACTGCAATTAAGCCTGCATATTGAACAATTAAGCGCATAAGACTCAAATTGTTGATAATTAGCAACTAATGTACATCTATTTGGGGTATAAATTGTACAGTTTTGGGTGCTTATCACACCACCCCCAAACAAAGCATTGCTAGTCCTCGAGCAATAAGATAGAGAGAAAGAAAAAAGATAAGTAACCAAAAGTGTACCACTTTCGCGGGCACTTGCGATTGCACTTAGCATGTGCAACAAGCCTTTAAACCTATAGGTTGCCCTACAGGACGAGTTGTGTCTCGTGAGGGTTTGTAGGGAATATACCCACAAAATTCTTATTTTAAAATGATTTATTGAAATGCAGTTAATTTCTTATTAAACATAGAATAATCGCACAATCCATCATAAGATAAATGATTTCAGAAATACAAGCTAGAATGTGTAAAAAGATTTATCTAAGTAAATACTCAAGACACATCCTTCCTAGAACTCAACGTGTGTAGTGTGAATCAGTCAAAACGGGTCGAGTATCACAAGAGTAATTCCTAGATTGCCTCTTCGAAATCAACGCTTCAACTTGAAATCTCACTGTATATCTCTCTCTCAAACGAACTCTCGAGATATGGGTTAGTGTATCGCTCTTGTGTGTGAGGAGGTGAGTAAATGTAAGCAAGTTCAAACGTCTCACACACACACAAGAAAGAACAAACAATTTGAAAGAAAAGTGATCTCATGAAAGAATACTAATCACTATAGTGAGAACGTCGAGTTATTCACCACGTCGACTTTCATTTTCCCGAACACCTAAGGAAAAACATGGATTTTTATGGGTAAGGAGAAAATGAAATGGAAAGTAAGGTATGAGGTGTGGTAAGGATGGTGATGTAGAATGGGATTAATGTGTGAAATGATGCATATATGATGGATGAGCGAGAAGAGTGTACTATACTTTAGGCACAAATGTCTTTATTACTAACTACAAACTCTCTTTCTTTTCTTTTCTCTCTTTTTTCTCTTTTTTTCGAATTTTCTTTTGTTTTTCTCTATTTTTTTGTCTTTTTCTTTTTTCTATATTTTCTATTTTTGCTAATTTTTTTTCTTTTTTCAGACCAACAATGAAGATATTTAACATTTGAAATCACACTCTTTTTCTCAAAAATGATGATGGATGATATTTAAATGGAGTGGGGAATGTATGATGTGGGGAATATGAAAAAACATGGAAATGTAATGGGTGAAAATCTAGTGACCGGGTCAAATTTCAAGACACGCGTTTCTTACAACTCGAAAAAGATGTCATTCTCAGTGATCAAGACAAAATTTTATAAAAAATAATGAGATCATGCAACAATTTCAAGTGCGGACCCAAACGAAATTAAATCAATTTATGACTCGTAGTTTGCGTAAGACACTCTGAAAGGGTGCAAGGCACGAATCTCACAAGCTAAAGTCTCTACTAGTGATCCTTAAGGTTCTCCTTAGAATTGTAGTACTCCTTAACTCTAAACCGTAGTGACGTGATAAGTGCGCAAATTTTGTCGAGTCTAGAAATTCATGGTGCAACATGCCTTGTTACGTATTACTTAAGCTATTAGAAAAAATATTCTCTAGCTTGATTCCTATAATTTTGAAAGATGGATGATTGAAAATTCACATCAATGAGTGAGATGAAAGAAACTGCACGAAATTTTAAAAATCAGGTTCAAAAATCAAAAAATTTCAAAAGAGGTACAATTTTGATTAAATTCCCCACCCCCAAACAAAAAGGAACACTGTCCTCGATGTTAAGTAAAATGATTTTTAAAATTGAGAGCATAAGGTAGGAAAGAGTTTACCAGAATTAACCGCTAATGAATTGGACAGATGTAGACAAAATGAAACCTGAATAAATGAGTGAGATAGAAAAATATGTACAAGTCTATAATCATGATAGAACATTGGGTGGTGTGAAACACCACCCCTAAATAGAATGAGACTAGTACAAGAAATGCGGGCTACCTCCCGGTAGAGCTAAGTTTAATGTATTCAGCCAGACCGATGGATACTCACCCTAAAGATAAGATCTATGAAAGTGCTGGGCGGCAGAAAAATTGGGTGATGAGAATCACCCCCAAACAAGACTGAAGCATCAGTCTTGGTGGATAGAGGCTAAAATGGGTCAATGAACTTGTATGGCGAAGTTCATCACGCTATGCAAAGCATCGGTGGACCATGGGCGGGTGGGTATTAGGGTAAGGGTACGAAAGGCATAGGTGATTAAGCATCGATCACAGGCCTTATTGAGCCAAAATCTGAGGGCGACTAGGGCCCTATAAGCATGGTGATCAAGTTGGCGGGGGAGGCAAAATGGTGTAGAAAGTGGAATGGGGTTGGACTTATAGAAATCACACGATCGTTCTATGAATGGGCGATGATAATGGTCGCACCGTGACACGCCAGGGATCTGTTGATGGGAAAAATCAACACCACAAGAGAGTGGTGTGCATGAGGGAACAAGATCGATGTCACGATGGAGAGTAGCACCACATATACTCTCGTGGGTGGTGGATGGTTTCAGGTTAGGATCTAAATATATGGTTGAAAACTTGAAATGTACGAATTCAAGATCGAAACCAGGTGGTAGGGTGGAAAGGACAATGGGTGGGATAAATGGTGGAGTAAGATGATCCAACTCAAGCGTGGGAGACACACACTCATTGGGAGGAGTAAAGGAATACTCACAAGGGAGTGTGAAAATAAACGAGTGAGTGATCAACTTCTCCGCAAGAGTAGCATCGGTGAATGTGGTGGATGGGTAAGACGAGGTGCCAAGATCTAAGATAGAGGGATCTCTATAAATATTGGGCTCAAAGGGAGCCATGCATGGTGGGACATGATCCATATCCGGAGAGGTAGAAACCATCTCGGATTCAATCTCAAGAAAATGGTGAACACTCGTAGCTGGAGCTAACCTAGAAAAAAAGTTGTTCCTCGGGAACACACACGGTAGGCTCAATAGGTGTAGACTCGGGAATTTTTTTGGATTCGGGGGGAAAGGGAATAGGAACCTCAAAGTGGGGTTCATATGGACATGGTGGGATTTGGTCAGGCTCACTATATAAAGGTAAGTCAACACATTTGTCGACTTGGGGCCCGGACCATGGAATGGTCTCAACTTCAAGATTATCTAGGTGGTAGGGTTGGTCATACTCAAAATCTATGTCACAAGAGGACACAACATCGTCACACTCGGTTGCAACGATGGGTGGAGCCATGGGAATGTCCGACTGTCGCTCACACTCCAATTCATTTAACCTTTGTTCAAGCCTTTGGAGGGCTTCATTTTGGATTTGAGTGGCTTGCTCTTACTCGAGTATGAACTTTTACAAGAGGCTTTCGAGAGAGGAGGTGGATGATGGTGGTGGTGGAGTGACGGGTGGTGGCGGTGGTTGAGGTGGACACAACTCGCTATGATCATGACTATATGAAGAATACTAAAATGAAGTGGGTGGAGTGGGGCCAAGTTCATCATACACGAAAGGATCGCTTTCATGATGGACAAATGGTTGATACTCATGGGGTGCGTAGTGAGGGGACTGATCGAGAATGGGTGCACAAGGTTTCCATGACAACTATTGGAATGTGTGAGGATCCACAACATCGGGTTAGGATTCGTATTGCGCAGAAGGGTGATAAGGCCTCCACGAATAGCTTGGGTACTCACACAACTCGGGATTGGGTGTATCGGGATAGTACGCCGAGGTGGGTTCCGGAACAGTGTCATATGGATAAACATGTTCCATGGTGGGTTCGGATGGATATGTAAAGTAAGGGCACCATGGGATATGTGATCGGCATAATAACAGTGGGCGCACAACAAAGGATAAGACACGCTGACACTTGACACCGAGGGTGATGGAAAATGAGGTGCATGCATGGACGGGTCAAGAGTATCAAGGGCACTCGTGAGAGAGGTGAAACCACTAAAAATATCATAAAGTGATCGCTCGGGATCACTCTCACACATGTCACGTGTCAATGGAAAATGACCAAAGTAGTCCCGTAAAGGACGTTCTTCGGCCATGAGGAGAGAAATATTTTTTTGGAGTTTTTAAATTTTTCGAAAGGAAAGAAAATGTTTTTGGATTTTTCTAAAAAGGAAAGAAAGAAAATATTTTTGGATTTTTCTAAAAAGGAAAGAAAGAAAATATTTTTGGATTTTTCATAAAAATAATAGAAGAAGATATTTTTGGATTTTTTAAAAGAAAAAGTGGGGAAAAATATGGACTCTTTGAATTTTGATGAATTCACTAAAATCTGACTACCGAAAAATTAAATTGGACACACACAAAAGTCAAGAAGATTTCCTAACTAGCACATAGCAAATTTTTATCTTTAAATTTAGTGAAAGGGGTAGTCAAATTTTAATTAAGTCCGCGGGCAATAAAAAATCATGGAATTTTTTGAGTGATCGCCTTTGCAAAATTTTCTCCTACTACCTAGTTGATTGATTTTAAATTTAGTGATGGCTAGGGTAGCACACAATTGGTAAGCGAGTGAGTTGGGTGATGAAATCCTTTCTCGTGAGTGACCGGGTGTAGCTCTTAGTAATTTAATTCATCACACCATTCGAAAATAAATGCAAGAACAAAATCACACAAGAGCACACAAAAGAATTGACTCGCTAACAGGAGAGGCGCGAGGGTGTAAGAAATGTACCTCCCATGGTTTTTAGGCCGTGGGGTGTCGAAAAATTTTAGTCGACCGGGAGGAGATCATGCCTATCTCAGTCGTCCCCGGGAGTCCTACCGACCGAGGGTAGAGAGGCTTCTAAATCCTTGCCTTGGACTCCCTCTCTCTACCTTATCCAGTTTCCCTATCATGCTTGTCTTTGATTATTACAACTTTTAAAATGAAAAATAAAATAAAGGTGTCTCTAAGCACCACAATACAAGACAAGAATAGAATAATCCTAATACAAGCCTTCTAAGAATATAAAAATGGTACAAAAAATAATAAAGTGAAAAAAACAAATGAATTACAAGTTAAAATCCGCTCCAAGTGCTTCACGCTCCCAAGAATGGCAGCGGCGCCATTTGATAGAAACAAAATTGCCTCCCTGACAACGGCGCCATTTGATAAAAAGAACTTTTCGGTGTATATTTTTCTCTTGTCGTTGCTTGAAAAGTCCTTCTAATCAAAACCTCAAATACCTACAAAATAAAACAAACTCAATTGTAGTTCACTTTTTGTTCTTTTTCACTTTTCTACTTTTTTTTTAGCTTTTCAAATATTAAAACAATTAGGTGAGGTGAGGTGAGGTGAGGTGAAGTAACACTAAACTAAAACGTGAGATGAAAACAACTAACTAGAAAATTACTAAAATGGAAAATAAAGTCTAACACTAAAATAAGAGATAAAGTAAGGTAAATAATTGTGAGAACAATCAAGGAGTGGGATTACACCACAAATTTTAGCTATTCTAATTAATTAATTTAATTACTGGAATTCTCCCAAATCAATATCAAAATTACAAATCAACTCTCGTTGCAAATGTAATTTTAGTAATAATCTTTTAGAAAATTAAATTTAACACCCCACAACTCTAGAAAAATAGATCTACACTCTATTTAATTAATCACCCACTAGGATCGATCAATTAAAATTTATGTAAATCTTAGAAAATAAATTAGAGTTGAAATTCAAGTTATAATATCCCACTTAAGAAACCCCTATCACTAGTTCGAATCTAAAATGGGTATTATAACTAGAATTTCGATTTTCTCTCGAAAATCATTTACCCTCTCTCGAGGCGTAAAGTTAAGGGTGAGGGATCAAAAATAACATTCAAAGGGAATTTTTAAGTAATCAAACTAATTAAACTAAAATAACATCAAATAAGGGTTTCCCCCCGCCACTTGAAAGGGGATTTAGCCTAACATGATATTAAACATGATGAACAAATAATCAAAGGCATATATAATAAAATAGTAGAGAAAGAGAACAAATCTTTAACAAGTCTCTTGAAATTGGCAATTTGAACTCTATCATCTTCCATACAATTCAATTACTCACAATTAAATGTCACCAAATCTCTAAAAAATAAAAATAAAAACTATTTACAAAATGGTGTTTATCTCTCTACAATTCTCTCTCTAAAAATTCCTATCTAAAAAGCTCCTCTTCAAATGAGGTCTTCATCTTCATTTATAGTAGGCACATGGAGCATGAGGGTATTTTTGGGAATGGACTTGAGTGTGCATGGAAATTGTGAGGTGTGAGGATAAATGGTAGAGGGAATAAAAATCTGATTTGTTAAAATGGTATTTTTGGGTATTGGGTAAAAAGGGAATAAGTGGCACATATGGGTTTTGTGATTTGGTCTTATTTGGTTTGGTCTTTGGCCTTTATTTTTGGCAGGTGGAAAAAATCGGGAGATGGTTTTTTTAGATGAAAATGGGTAAGGACTTAGCTTGTATGGTGACAGGTAGTAGCGGGGCAGGTCGGAGGTTGATTCGGTTATGGAAGGACGAGGGTTGGGCGGATCAGATTGGCGGGTTAGGTGGTTACTGGGGTTGGGGATAAGGCTGGCCGACGATGGGTCGTCGGCGGTGTTTGGGTCGCGTTTCAGGTCGGCCGAGGCGGGTAGGGGGTAGGTCGGTGTAGGAGATTGGTTCGGGTCAGTGAAGTCGTCGGCGGTTTCGGGCTGAAGGAGGGGTAAGGTCGCGATGTTGTCGGGTGTGATCGCGGGTTGGGGTGAGGGCGACTGCCGGAGGATTGGTGATGGCGGCGGTTGGGCTTGGGGTTAGATGGCTGTTGGTGGATTAGAGGGGTTTGGTTTGGTGTTGTGGAGGTATAAGGTGGTTTAGCTTTTGTGGAGGTTTTGGGTTGTGGAGGTGAGGAGAGAGAAAGAGTTGGGAGGTTGAAGATGGGTTGGGAAGGATTGTGTGTGTGAGGTGTAGGGTAAGGTGGAATGGTGTGTGTGAGTGGGGGTTTAGATTTGGTGTAAATAGGTGTAAGAGGGGTTTTTGTGTGTGTGTTTAATTTGGACACCTATAAAAAATTAATAAAGATTCAACTACAATTAATAAAAATTAAATAAAAATTAAATCTAACTAAAAATAAGACAAACTAAAGCAATAAAAATAAAAATATTAAAACTAAAAAAATAAAATCCTAAGCTTATCTTAAAATAGAATAAATAAAATATGAAAAGTCTAATAAAATATGAAAACAAAAGTCCTAAAATATAAAATCTAATAAACTAAAAATAAAGTCCTAAAACTAATCCGGGTAAAATAAGACTAAACTAAAAGCTAATAAGAATAAAAATAAAATAAAATTATATTAATAAAAATAAAATATAAAAATAAAATATAAAAATAGAGAATAAAACCTAAAAATTCTAAATAAATCGAAAATAAAACCTAAAAAGTAAAATGACACAAAATAAAAATCTAAGAAAAATCTAAAAAGCATAAACTAAACACACCGGCTCGGGTAAAGGTTTTGGAAGGTCGGGGCTAGGTTAGGGTTATGGGACAGGGTATTTAGCTCCATAAAATGCGCATTTGCCTCAATATATAGCTTTTGACACCGCAAACAAACATTTGACCTACAAGATAAACATTTAAGCACATAAGATCCATATTATCGAGAATTAGCAACTAAAGTACGTCTATTCGGGGTATAAAATGTACAGTTTTGGGTTCTTATCACACTCCCACTTATATATCGAAATGCAGTGCAATTATATTTAAACATATTTTAGGGGAATCGTGAATTAAGGGGGAGTGTTGATTTATATATTTCTTCACCCACTTGTTATTCATTTACTACAAGCATCAACACGTTTCATTATAAGATATAAACATCCACCGTTGGAAAGGAAAATACAGTGATAGAAAAATAACCGTACCACCATCTTGTCCACCTCATTACAAAAATTTAGATATAAAAAATGCAATAAAAAAAGTTTCAGTCTCTTAATTGACCCAAATCTCTCAACTAAAGTTGTTTCAAGAAAGATGTTTTTAGATCTTTCAATGAGAGATATCTGTTATGAAGTTTTGTAAAACTATCATCCTAATGGTATCCATTAACAAGAAATAAATTTTCAGTATTCCCAGTTTTTAGATCGCTAAAAATGATGGTTCTTATATTTAGTATATAAGAAGATAATTCATTCCATTAGTTTATGCATTCATGTCGATTGATTATTAAGTATTTAGAAAGAGAAATTAACATACAATGATGGCATAGGGAGCTACGATAACACTGTAGTATGAGGAGAGGCAGTGGGAAATTGCGAACAATTGGGTGATCAATCATCCATATGCCATCGACGATGAACTTGATCTCGTATCTATATGGATAAAGCTTCACATCCACAAAAAAAATACAGAACATATTTAGTATATAATGGGGTGTTCGATGAATCAGTTCATAACGGTGAAGAAGCTGATAAGAAGAATGATATAACTCTGAAAGTACAGAACATATTGATCTCTAAGTATCCTAATTTCAAAGGTTGGTATTACTTCGTCTTTTGTCACTAAGGGAATTCTGCATGTACCACAGAGCATTGTGAGGTAGTATATAGGCCTAGAGGGAGGATACCTAAGAGAGTCGAAAGATGATAAGAGCCAAAGTGTTCATGTATATAAACACGTGCAAACATTTTATGTACATAAAGTCCCAAACAGATAAGAGCCAGAGTGTTCATCAAGTGACTCGGACTCGAACTTTAAAAACTCATTTAAAAACTCTTTTTTATAATAAACAAAAATGAAACTCGAAATTTAAATTGAAACTCAGAATTCAAATTGCCATTTCCGAGTTGAAACTCAGAATTCAAATTGTAGTGATCCCTCGACAGAATATACATCTAGAGATTATGTGAAAACTTTATGTTACCAGCATATAATGTAAGAGTAGCCTCTGTGTTGAACATTAAGCAGTACCTCATAAGTAGTACCTGATACCTCATAAGCAGGTACACCTCATAAGCAGTAACTGATACCTCAAGGAAAACCAGGGAATGATGGTTGACTGAGCCCTGAAATTACAGTCAATAGCTCTAATCTTTGTGTTTGAACTTTAATATTTCGATACATCTCCTTGTTTATTTCCTTAAGCTTAGAACTTTGAGATGACTCGGCTGACCAAGCTTGAACCAACTCTTCTTTCGCCAATGCTAGCTCAGAAATTACTACCTGCATTATAAACACCATAATTAGTTCCTGCATTATAAACATCATAATTAGTAACCACCAAAAATTAAAATATGTCTCAAAACCCTATCCAAATTGTTGAAGCCTAAAATTTCAGAATAATACCTAAAACCATAGAATCAAATTCATTTTTGAATATATATATATATATATATATATATATATATAATGTGTATTTTAGATAATTAATTCAATAATACACAATTTAAGTGGGCTCGTGATTATATCTATGAAGAGATCTTAAATGTGAAAGTTCTTAGGCTTGAAATTAATAACGTTTTGTAACTGGGATAGAAAAAGATTACATTGATCAGTGGGCCCATGCTTATACCTAAAATATGGATCTCCACACAGGGAGAACTCTTGTTCTTACAATGGGGTTGTCTTATACCTTAATAGTATTTCAAGTCCAATCATTTATGAACTACCAATATCACAATATTTGAAAGGAAACTGAATACATACTAAAATATCGGGCATCAAACCTGAGTTATAGACAACAAAGGTTTAAAACATAATTCATACCTAAAAGTCAAATAGAAAAGCTATCGATCCCACGGAAACTCCAAATGGAACCTAAATGAAACCCAAATAACTAATAGAAAAACTCTTACGAAGTAGTGTAAAACCTATTCTGAAAACCCTAATAAAGACTTTATCTTCCAATTAAAGAAACGCAAAAAATCATAATAATACCGAAAACTAGAAGCATTAGTAAGAGTAGATAGGTAGTGAGATCTAAGAAAAAACCAAGATTCCCAAACGAAGTTTTAAAAAAATGATGGTTTCAAAAAGTTAGTTTGAACAAAAAACCACAAAGTTTCAATTAGAGAGTGTATACTGATTAGGTTTCAATTTGCAAAAAAAATCAAAACACGAACAAAAATTTAGATCTGCAAAAATTTAGATCTACAAAAAGTTAATAACTATGATGCTTTTCTGGTGAGCGTGTGCGTGTGCATGTGTAAGAGACTGGGGAAAATGGTTACCTAGGGGAGACGGAAAGGGGGAGTGGGCGGCGACATGGGAGGGGTGGTGTTTGAGAGGTTAATGGATGAGGAAGGGATTTCTCATGTCACGATCGAGAGACAGAGAGGGATAGTGAGACGGGCAAAAAAAAAGTGAGAAGTTGGCTAGGGTATGGGCAAATGAGAGAGGAGAGAAGGTTAATGAGAGTAAGAGTACCACCTTACCCTTGTTTTTGAATTTTAAAAAGAAGGGGAAATAAATTAGAGTGTGTCAAAAGAGGGGGAAGTCAAAATTTTAAAGGGTAAAAGAGGAAGTGCAAAAAAATTATAATGATGACATCATCGATCAAACTCATATCATACATAAGTTCCTACTTTATTATATAGATATATATAGCTATTTTAATTTCCTAACTTTTTTATAATATTACGACACTGAAAATATACATTGCAGTCATGAATGTCTTGGAAACTATCTGTATCAATACCGAAGGCATCACCTAGGAACACTTTAGTCAGACCATAAGATACGAAAGATACAAGAAATTATGCAAAACTATTTGTGATGTAGACATGGAGTGGGACATAGTAAGACCCAGCATAAAACATAACTCACTTTCATGCCGACTGATGGGTGAGGAGCAGGCAGCCAAAAAAGCTTGTAAGTTCTCTGAGGATCCTGTGCTTTTATAACAAGCCATTCATTTAGCCCTAAAGGAAGAACTACATATGACTCCTTATATATCCCCCAGTGACTACGTATTGGACATACCATATATAAACATTTCCATGCCTTCATCAAGTTCAAGTACCAAAGGCTAGAGGACAGGAATGAACTAGGTAGTACCCCAGGTGGGTTGAAAACTCAAGAAAAAGGAAGATAAAGAGGCAAGATGTAGATAAATAACCAGCGAAAGAGGGTGTTTTGTCTTTCATCAATCATGGTGAAATGAAGTGGCAAGATGAAGTTACATTATGTTCAATAGTAGTTCGTACAGCAACATGATAGTTCCATTATATGTAGAAGTAGTTAGGGCGGCAAATATACTTGTATATTGATCATAGTTCCTAAATTTGTATCACCTACGAACTTAATGTAATGTATCTTAACTTGGATAATGTAACTATTTTTTTATACATAATACTTTTTGTTCTTTTATTTTCATTTGCTTATCATATAGGATGGTGAAACCACGAACCTCAAACGCACCAGTAAGAGGAGCATCACATGAGGAGCATGTTTTACTAACGCCTCCCACCGTTATAGAAAATATAATGCAATGTTTACAAGAACTAACAACCTTAAACCAAGAACAATGAAATAATCCACTTTCTCATGCAGTAGGTACTGAAATATCTGTTGAAGCTCGTAGAATGAATGACCTAAAGGAATTTCTCCGATAATGACTCCCAGCATTTTACGAAAAAGTCGGGGTTCATGAAGTAGAAAAATGGTTTAGACCGACTCTAAAGGTACTAAATGGAGTAAGTATAGCGCCCTAACTTAGGGTAGGTTTAATAACTTATCTATTCGAAGGAAACGCAAATCACTGGTGACAGTTGGTAGGACGTACACAAAATATCAAGGGATTAAATTGGGGGCAATTCGAAGAAATATTTTTCAAAAAGTATTTCTCAAAAGACATAAGATATCTATTAACGATATAATTTTTGGGGTTACAACAACAATAGATGACGATAACTTAGTATGAGGAGCGATTCATAGAGTTATCCCGATATGCACAGGAATATATAAACATGGACCTCAAGAAATGCAGGCACTTCGAAAGAGGGCTAAAGACTAGTATTAAGACTTCTCTTATTCCTTTACAGATTCGAGAATTCGGTAATATCATAGAAATAGCCACTCTCATTGAACGAAACTCGACATCAAATAGTAATTTCTGTAATCCAGCCTCAATTCCCAGAAATAATTTCAGCAACTGCTATTAAGTAATCAGGTCAATGATCACCCTTTTTTCAAACCTAAAAATGTCATATGTATAGACAAATACACCATAAAGACAGTGGAACCATGGTTTGTTGTCATGAATGAAATGAACCCAGGCATATTAGGCCCCAGTGCCTAAGATTTTATAAGCCCATCCCAAACACAATCCAGTTACCCTTAGGAAACCTAGGTAGAATCCTTAATTTTTAGAGAACCCCATTTCCAGTTCCTAAAGAAAGTTCCCAATGCTAAGGGAAAAATCTAGTTATTCATGAACACCCAAATTTATGCAGGGAAGGAAGACATCACCAATCAATAGGAGACAGGGTTAGACTTTTTCCATATTAACAAATTCAAATAATCATGATGTCATTAAAGGTAATGTTTCTTTTAGAAATCATATGGCACGTGTATTGATTGATTCCAAATCATCGCATTCATTCTTTAGTACTAACTTTGTGGAATTATTAAAATTAATTTCACGTCCTTTAGCTTATCCCTTATCTATAGGCATGCCAACCGGTGACATAGTACTAGCCAGTCATATTTATAACAATTACAGGATAAAACTCAAAATGAGAGTTTTACCATCAATTTGGTAGTACTTGATATCAAGGGCTTTGATCTTATCATTGGAATGGACGATTTGTCAACAGATTTCTATCATATTGATTGTAATAAAAAGAAAGTAACTTTAATGAATCCTTTGAATAAAGTATTTGATTTTTAGGGACAACAATATGAAAATATGTGTGGCATGTCATCCTAATCTCTTTCTATTTTAGATAAGTACGAAGATGTTTTTCCAAAATAATGACTTGGTATTACCCCACAAAGAGAAATATAGTTTGTAATTGGCCTCCTACCAAATACTGTGCCTATCTCTATATCTCCATATAGAATGGCACCACTAGAATTATGAGAACTCATAACTCAGTTGGACAAATTATTAGTAAAAGTATCTATCTGTTTGAGTACTTCCCCTTGGGGAGCACCAGTATTACTCATCAAAAAGAAAGATGAAATATTACGCTTATGTATTGATTACCACAAATTAAACCAAGTTACCATAAAAAATAAATATTCACTACCGAGAATAGGTGATTTGTTTAACTAATTATGCGATGCGAAGATATTTTTAAAAATAGATTTAAGGTCTGGATATCATTAATTATGAGGAAGAGAAGAAGATATACCAAATACTACATTTAGTGCTCACTTTAGTCATTTTGAATTTTTAGTTATGTCCTTTGGATTAACCAACACACTTGTAGGTTTTATGGATTTAATGCAGCGAGTATTCCAACCATTTTTAGATCAATTCGTGATCATATTTATAGATGATATTTTGATATATTCTAAAACCAAAAAAGTTCACAAACAATATTTACAATTCATACTAGAACCTTTACAACAACAACAACTTTATGCAAAGAAAAGTAAATGTGATTTTCTAACAAAATAAGTAAAGTTTCTAGGATGTGTAATTATCGAGTTAGGAATAAAGGCTGATCCAGAAAAATCGCAGCAATAATTGAGTGGCTGCAACCTTTTAGCGTTACAAAAATTCAAAGTTTGTTAGGACTCGCGGGTTATTACCGACGTTTTATGGAAGGATTCCTAAAAATTACACTACCTCTGATTAAGTTAACTCATAAGGATGTACAATTCTAAGGACAAATGAATGAAACCAAGCATTTCAGACCTTAAAGAAAAAATTAACTACTACCCCTGTACTTATTATACCTTTTAGAAATGTTGGTTACGAAGTATATACGGATACCTCTTTGCAAGGATTATCATGTATAATCATGAAACTAGGAAAGGTAATACAATATAGGTCTCGTCTATTAAAGACTCTTCAACGAGACTATCCAGTTCACAATTTAGAACTAGCTGCATTAGTTTTCACATTAAAAATCTAGAGATGTTATTTGCACGAAGAAGAGTTTTAAGTATTTTTAGATCATAAAAGCCTTAAGTACATATTTACCCAAAAAGATTTAATTCTTCGGCAATGATGATGGATTGAATTCTTATAAGATTAAAAATTCTGATTAAAGTATCTCCCAAGGAAGGGCAATATTGTGGTAGATGCACGAAGTCGAACAATAAGTGGAAGATTAACAGGGATGTTTTCATACAATGTTATAACCACCTTGGAGGGATACAATATACAACGATAAAACATAGGAATTTCCATTATTCTCTAAAACTCTTTAGAAAAGAATAATAGAGCACAAGCTACTAAAAATCTCCTTAAAACTCGACAACAAAACATAGAAGAATGAGAAGGAAATGAAGTTTGTATTTATAGCTAGAAAGGCGGACTATGCTATAAAAACCAAATATGCATACCTTCCGACCCCGCGCTAAAAGAAGAAGTGTTACAAGAAGAACATCATTTGAAGTATAAATCCAGGAAATATGAAGATGTATCATGATCTCAAAAGACAATACTGGTGATAGGGAATGAACCAATATGTTAAAAAGTTTGTAGCAAGATGCCTAACCTGTAAACAGTGAAAATAAAATGTCATCTCCTTAGAGGATTGTTACAAATCCTTCCTATTCTAGAGTGAAAATGGGATCACATTACCATCGACTTCGTCAGTAGATTACCCACGACATCATAAGGTTATAACTCAATTTAGGTAATCATAGATCGCTTAACCAAGTTTGAATATTTTCAAAGAGTTAGAACCACTGACTTTTTCCAATGGCTTAGCAAACTGTATATTCGAGTGTAACAACCCGTGATTTTTAATCGATTTTAATTAAATTACTCGGATTTCAAAAAAATAATTTTTCGAATCTATTTCAATTTGTTATGAAAAAAATGTTGGTTTTTATATATAAAAATAAGGTTTTAAGTGCAATTTAAATCGGGATTAAATTTGGAAATTATAACTTTTTGTATAACAAATTGGGGAAGGATCCGACCTGCAGAGGATAAAAATAAAAATAAACAAAAACACCACCGTTTGATCGAGCTGAATTTTTTACAGCACCTCTATCTCATCGTTAGTTACAATATACTAAAATTTCAACCAATTTTAACGGTTCAATCGTCCGTAAAAATTTTGAGTGTTTATGTTTGATTAGGACTACTCGTTTTGGTATATAATCATAAAGTGGCGAGTATAGGAATTTTAAAACACACTTTAGCCTTCTAAAAAATCAGTAGCCTCCTCTAATTTCATCTTTTTACATCTACAAAACCCTAGCCCCATTTAAACCAAGATTTGAAGGCTTATTTGGTGTTTTCTTGAGTTTGGTCTTGAACAAGTTTTTATTGTTTTCCCGAGAGGAACGCAATGGTATGATAAGAATTTTGAGGCAGAATCTTATGAGTTTCTTGTGATAATTTTAAGGTAGGAAGTGTATACAATATGCTCCTTGAATCTCTCAAGAGTAGTCGTTTGTTTCTCATTTATTTTTACTCATAATGTTGATATCATGACATTTATTGGAATCTAAAATATTGATTCGATTGAGATATTGTAATTGTTGATGGGCATGGTGTCATGAAATTTTTATATGACATGGAGAATGGTTACCCGCCAATAGTCCAAAAGTCCAATAGACAGGATGAGGCTTTAAGAAGCTTGGGTGAGGTGAGGTGAGGCCCGGTGACCTATTGATGTGTTATTGAAAAGTTAAATTGGTATAATGTTCGGATGTCTCATTGAACGTGCATTCAGTTTCGTATTGTTTTATTTTATTCACCGTTATTGTTTTGAGCATCTATTCATGTCATATTGTGTACTTCCCTGTATTTTTCTTATAGTGGCAGGTTAGCGAGGATTTGGACCCTACGAATTTTGGAGGATTTTAGAGCTCGACGTTTGGAGGATTTTATTTTTTATAGCTTGGTAGTGTAATTTACTTGGAGAGCATATTATTATTTTCGCGTGAGATTTAATTGTAATTATTTAGAAAGTGTAAATTTTGGATTCATTATATTTATTTTTGTGGAATATAGATGCTCTATACTAATTGTTGAGGATTTAGTTTAGGTTTAATCGTAGTAGCGCCTCGTGTTTTACGCGGGGTGTTATAGATAGTATGAGAGCTTAGGTATACAACAACCCTTTGGTCTTTGGGTTTGGGTCTAGCATGCGGGTTAGATGTGTTTCATTGGAGATAGGGAGTTTTTGTTGAGGACATGGTAGGCATCGAGGTTAGGATTAGTAATCTTGATGTGAGGATATTTCGAATTGATTTGAGGACTTTAGTGTTATGATGATTTTTAATAGATAGAATCGAGTTGTGATTCGTGAGAGTGCGCGTGGGGAAACATGCGGGTAGGATTGGGTGTATGGGCGCCTAATCATGGTTTTTATGAGTAGGCATTTGTGCACTGTATTTTATCTTGAATGTTAGGCTTCGTCAAATTTTGAGGATGAGATTCCTGTGCTAGTGAGGAAGTATGTAAAAATAGTGATTTTTAAATCGGTTTTAATTAAATTACTCGGATTTTGAAAAAAATAATTTTTGGAATGAAAAAATGTTGTTTTTTATATATAAAAAAAGGTTTTAAGTGGAATTTAAATCAGGATGAAATTTGGAAATTATAACTTTTTGTATAAAAAATCGGGGAAGGATTCGACCGAAGGAGGATAAAAAATAACAAATAAATAAAAATCCGATTGTACGATCGATCTAAATTTTTTATAGAAGCTCCATCTCATCGTCAGCTATAACATACTAAAATTTCAACCAATTTTGACGGTACGATCGTCCTTTCAATTTTCGAGTGTTTGTGTTTGATTAGGACTCAAACTCTTTTTTTGTATATAATCATTAAGTGACGAGTTTGGGACTTTTAAAGCACATTTTAGCCTTCTCAAAATCAGTAACCTCCTCTATTTTCACCTTCTTACATCTACAAAACCATAGCCCTATTTAAACTAAGATTTCAGTCAAAGATTTTAAGGCTTATTTGGTATTTTCTCGAGTTTGGGCTACAACGAGTTTTTATTATTTTCGTGAGAGGAACGCAGTGGTATGATCAGAATCTTATGAGTTTCTTGTGATGATTTTAAGCTACGGGGTTTACGTAATATTCTCCTTTAATCTCTTGAGAGTAGACATTTGTTCCTCATTTATTTGTACTTATATTGTTGATATCATGACGTTTATTGGAATCTAAAATATTGATTCGATTGAGATATTGTATTTATTGATGGGTCTCGTGTCATGAAATTTTTATATGACACGGACAATGGTCACTCGTCAATAGTACAAAATCCCAATAGCTATGATGAGGCTTTACGAAGCTTAGGTAAAGGTGAGGTGAGTCCCGGTGACCTATTGATGTGTTATTGAAAAGTTAAACTGGTATAATGTCCAGATGTCGCATTGAACTTGAATCTAGTCTTGTATTGTTGCATTTTATTCACCGTTATTGTTTTGAGAATCTATTTTTGTCATATTGTGTACCTCACCTTATTTTTCTTTTAGTGTAAGGTTAGCGTGGATTTGGACGCTACGAATTTTGGAGGATTTTAGAGTTTGACGTTTGAAGGATTTTATTTTTGTATATCTTGGCACTGTAATTTACTTGGAGAGCTTAGTATTATTTTTAAGTGAAATTTAATTGCAATTAATTTGGAACTGTAAATTTTGGATTCAATATATTAATTTTTGTGGAATATAGATGCTCTATACTAATTGTTGAGGATTTAGTTTAGTTTTAATCTTAGTAGCACCATGTGTTTTATGTTGGGTGTTACAGATGGTATCAGAGCTTAGATATACGACAACCCTCGGGTCTTTAGCTTTGGGTCTTGCATTCAGGTTAGATGTGTTTCGTTGGAGATAGGGAATTTTGTTGAGTACGTGGTAGGCATCGAGGTTAGGATTTGTAATCTTGATGTGAGGATGTTTAGAAATGATTTGAGGAATTTAGTGTTGTGATGATTTTTGAGATATAGAATCGAGTAGTGATTCGTGAGAGAGAGCGTGGGGAAACATGTGGGTAGGATTGGGTGTATGGGTACCTAATCATGGTTGTTATGAGTAGGCATTTGTGGATCGTATTTTATCTTGAGCATTATTCTTCGTCAAATTTTGATGACAAAATTCCTGTGCTAGTGGGGAAGTATGAAACAACACGTGACTCTTAAACCGGTTTTAATTAAATTACTCGTATTTCGAAAAAATAATTTTTGGAATATATTTCATTTTGGTATGAAAAAAAATGTTGGGTTTTATATATAAAAATAAGGTTTAAGTGGAATTTAAATCGGGATTAAATTTGAAGATTATAACTTTTTGTATGAAAAATCGGGGAAGGATCCGACCTAAGGAGGATAAAAAAATTTATATATATAAATCAGAAGTCCGATCGAGCTGAAATTTTTACAGCAGCTCCATCTCGCCGTCAGCTATAACATACTAAAATGTTAACCAATTCTGATGGTCCGATCGTCCCTAAAATTTTCAAGTGTTTGTTTTTATTAGAACTCAAACTCCTTTTGGTATATAATCATTAAGCGACGAGTTTGGTACTTTTAAAACACATTTTAGCCTTCTGAAATATCAGTAGCCTCCTCTATTTTAATTCTTCCATCTACAAAACCTTAGCCCCATTTAAACCAATATTTCAATCAAAGATTTTAAGGCATATTTGTTGTTTTCTCGAGTTTGGGCTACAACGAGTTTTTATTGTTTTCGCGAGAGAAACACAGTGGTATGATCAGAATTTTGAGGCAGAATCTTACGAGTTTATTATGATGATTTTAAGTTACGGGGTTTACGCAATATGCTCCTTGAAATTCTTGAGAGTAATTGTTTGTTCCTCATTTATTTGTACTCATATTGTTAATATTATCATGTTTATTGGAATCTGAAATATTGATTCGATTGAGATATTGTATTTGTTGATGGGCATGGTATCATGAAATTTTTATATGACACGGAGAATGGTCACCCGCCAATATTCCAAAAGTCTAATATCCATGATGAGGCTTTATGAAGCTTAGGTGAGGTGAGGCCCGGTGACCTATTGATGTGTTATTGAAAAGTTGAATTGGTATAATGTTCGAATGTCGCATTGAACTTGAATTCAGTTTCGTATTGTTGCATTTTATTCACCGTTATTGTTTTGAGCATCTATTCTTATCATATTGTGTACTTCCCCGTATTTTTATTTTAGTGGAAGGTTATCATGGATTTGGACGATACGAATTTTGGAGGATTTTAGAGATCGACGTTTGGAGGATCTTATTTTTGTATAGCTTGGAAGTGTAATTTACTTGGAGCGCTTAGTATTGTTTTCGAGTGAAATTTAAATGCAATTATTTTGGAAGTGTAAATTTTGGATTCATTATATTTATTTTTGTGGAATATAGATGCTCTATACTAATTGTTGAGGATTTAGTTTAGTTTTAATCGTAGTAGCACCTCGTGTTTTACACGGGGTGTTACATCAAGAAATCGTCGAACTCCATGGAATACCCTTATCTATAATATTTTATCATGAATCTCAATTTGTGGGAGTTTTTTAGCAAGCTTTACAACACGTAATGGGCATCAAGTTGTATTTAAGTACCGCTTTCGATCCAAAAACTAATGGACAATCTGAAAGGCTAATCCAAACACATGAGAATATGCTGCGAGCATGTGCTCTAGATTTAGTGAGAAATTGGAATTTAATTCCCCTACAATAACAATTACCAAGCTAGCAGATAGACAGCTACTTACGAAGCATTCTATGGTTGGCCATGTCGTTCCCCATTATGTTAGAATGAATCAGGATAAAATAGTATCTTCGGACGTGAGATAATAGAAGAGACCACCAAAAAGATACGCTTGATTAAAGAAGGATTACAAGAGGCCAAAAATCGACAAAATAATTATGCAAATAATAGAAGGAAACCCTTGGAATTTCAAGTAAAGGATAAAGTATTTCTAAAATTATCACCAAGGAAACGGATCATAGGATTCAAAAGAAAAGGAAAACTAGAACTAGGATAAGTGGGACCCTTTGAAATCACATAAAAAATAGGGACCCTAGCCTATTGTTTAGAGCTACCCATTGAATTATCAAAAATACACGACGTATTTCGTGTATCATAATTACGAAAATACATACCAGATCCAAGGCATATCATCACCTTGAAAAGAATATCCGTACAATCCAATCACGACTTTGAGACATGACAAGGTTCTTCACAATAAGACCTTTCTGTAAGTCAAGGTTCTTTGGCATTATTATGGACCCGAAGAAGCCAGAAGGGAAAATAAGGACGCAATGAAACAACGCTGCCCTCAACTCTTTAAAGATAATTTTTAGGATGAATTTTTTTGGTAAGAAGACTATAACAAACCCAACATACGAATTATGATATCGCGAGTTTACTTATATACATGAACCAAGACTACTCACCGATAAAAAAATTCAAAATATATTATATTAATACATCAACGATTTACGGTAATAGTTTGTTTAAATACCTAAATAGGTGCCAAAGAAACAACAAATTACTTAGAACTTTCAAAAGCTTGTTTAATCCAACAAACCAATGCCAAACCCAAAACTTATTGACAGACATAACCTACAAACTTCAAAAATTACTACTAGTACCCTAACCTAATCCTTTAAGTTTGTAAAATTTCATTTTATCCCCTAAAACTTTCAAAAATATAATAAAATATTTGTATACATAAAACTAAAATACCTATGGACCAAATACTTAAACCAACCAACTTTCACAAACCCCCTGTTGATTTGGTAGGAACCTAGCAGCCACCTAGACCCTGGCATATGGTAATACATGCGAAACCTTATGATACCAATTCCCCCATAACTAAAACACTTATAATAAACTTATGAAATCCACCCTTAGAAACACAAATGATCTCCCCCATTTTTAACCCTATAAAAGGCCCTTATTACCACTGTAAAAATGTACCTACTTACCAATCAAAAATCATGCTCAAAATTTGGAAGTTTTGGTATCTTAACATTTTACATATCAAACTTAGTTTTCTTGATTCCATTATATTTCTGCAATAACCTAGGATTATTTTTAGCTTTTACACGTAAGAATTCACGTTGGTTTGGCACTCAATTGTGTCAAATAAATAGAAAAATCCATTGGAGCTTGAGCTTCAATGGTGGATTATGTGCTGTTGACCTTGAACTACTTTAAAGGTGGGAAAGTTTGATCTTTGGTTCTCATGAACCTATGTGCAATGGCCAATTTGAGTATAATATAGTTTATATACCCAAAATCACAAATTTTTATTTACGGTTTGAAATATTTTAAAGATTAAATTCTTATTCTAACTTATGAATTAGAACTTCAAACTAAATCCATTATGTTCTAAATTCACCCAAAAGTTAAACCATGTATATGTCGTAGTAAGAATTTACCCAAAAAATAATGAATTTCAAGTCAAAATTTTGAAGTATTTACAAAAACTGGATATGAGGCTATAGCTAACCTCAATCCATAAAAGTTATATATTTGGATTCCTTATAACAAATTAGGAAGAATGGATTTTGAGTCGGTTGAAATGGTCTTTTATACATGATTTAATTAATGGACAAAACTTGAAACCCTAAAGTAAAATATCGAGAGGTTGAAGATGAAGTTTTAAACACGAGCACAAGTGAGGTCAACCAGAAGCGCGTATGAAGTTTGATTTCACGCATGAGGGCATGCGACAAATCAAAAAATTCTGAAAATTTCCCAATATTTTTACTCTATTTTTCTAGTTAAAATGGTATATTACATCACCCTGCTTGGTCATCCAGAAACCATTTTCGTTAAATACCTTAAAAGGGGAATTCAAAATATAAGTTATTTTGCACAAAAACCCTTACACTTTTTCAACTTATGAATTAAGACCCCAAACTTCTGAATATATTATGGTCAAAACGGTCTATTATAGCCATTTTCAAACATACTTAGAAACCTAACTAATTAAAAGAAATAGAAAACTACAAATTAAACCATGTAAGGAGATAATTTTATAAATGTCTAGGTAGAATCTAGGAATTTTATGTTTTCCCTAGATCACAGTTTGTATGTCTAATACCGCTACATTCGGCACATCATCACGATCATCCATGACGGCCTTTATCCGAATCCATGCATCCTTCATCTTCACACATGCATCATGCTATATGCGACTTACTGCTCAACCGTTTCCCACTACTCCACGACGCATTATCAGTAAAATGATTTATTGGAGTTGTTTATATTTGCATAAATATTTGGGAATTTTTTAGAAAATATATTTGAAGTCTAAATTATTTTTTATCAATTGCAGAAAATTTTCTATATAGGAACGGACTTTTTTTGGAAAGGCGTGCTCGTTCAAACGAGATCATAAGTCGTTCGAGCGACATAGCATGTTGCGCAAACTCGTTCGAACGACACGTGTCCTCGTTCGAGCGACAGGTCTATGTCATTCGAACGACGTTACCGCCTCGATTTTTGTATCAATTTTTGTCACCACCACTTGATGGTCAAAATCCTTTTTCCAACATGTTGAGCAAAGACCGGCCCGGAATCTGCCCTCTTTTGATAAACTTGTTTTTTAGACTTTTATGCCTCTTTATAAAAGGAAAATATCTCTCCCATTGAGGTGTGCGTTTCATAAACCTTCGAGAGGTTAATTTTACTTATCTAGAGTATTTTGTGGAGAAGATGGTCCTTTCTTTATTGTTGCCCAACTGGAGTTCTTGTGGGAGATTCCAGGCAACGACATGGGAACCGACATCTACGGGTATTTCATATGTCACACTTATTTTCATTATAATCTGTGTAACCATTTTTAGAAATTATAGTGAAAATAAATGGTTTTGCCCTGCGGGGATTTTTCCTCATATTTTGTGTCACATGCTTTATTTATTTATTGTTTGACACAAGTAAACTCGTAGGTGCATGTTTTTAGGATTTAATTGAAAAACTGTGTTTAATTAAATAATTTCTTAATTTGAACAAAAGCGCAATCTTCAAATTGGTATCAGAGCCAATTACACAAGTATACCGTGTAATTTTCCGTAAAATTTTTCTATGATATCAATTTTCTGAAAAATTGATTTTTGAAAAAGGGCGTGTTCAATGGAGAAATTATATAATAAAATGTCAGTTTTTGACGGGACAAACTATGCTTACTGGAAAACCCTCATGAAATTTGCTTTAAAATCCATTGATGAACGTGTTTGGATTTTGGTTGAAAGAGGGTGGACACCTCCCTCCGTCACTACTAATAACGTAACTAATTTAAAATTTGTGACTGAATGGACTGAAGACGAATTTAAATGGTTATCTTTTAATTCTAAGGGTTTAAGTGCTATTTCTGGATCCATCACACCTGATGAGTTTCAACGTATTATGGCGTGCACCACGTCAAAAGAGGCATGGGATATTTTGCAACTTACCCATGAAGGAACTGATGTTGTGAAAGAGTCTAAATTGCAAAATTTAACAACTCAATTTGAAACTATCGCCATGCTTGAGACTGAATGTTTTGATGAATTTTATGTTAGGTTATCTGATATTGTTAACACTAATTTTAATCTTGGTAAACACATTCCTAATGCTAGAGTTGTTAAAGAGATTCTAAGATCACTTCCTAAGTATTTTATCCCTAAAATCACTGTGCTAAATTCTATTGGTAATTTAAACGCGCTTAAATTGGAGGAACTTGTAGGAGACTTACAAACGTATGAAATTGATATGTTTCCTAAATCCTTCAAACCTAAAGATAAGGGTATTGCACTTAATGCCCAGGATAGAAAAAGTGAGGGGTCGACAAGAAAGAGAGTTGAGTCATCTAGAAAAAGGGAGATAGAAACGTCAGATTCTGAGTGTGATTTTGATTTAGATGATTTGGCCCTATTTGTTAAAAATTTCAAGAAAATTCTCAAATATAAGAAAAATGAAAATTTTAAAGATAAAAAGATTTTTGAGAAAAATAAGAAAAATGAAAAATATTTTAAATACCCTCCTAAGAAAGACGGTGAGAGATTCTATGAGTGCGACGGTAAGGGTCATAGAGATTTTGAGTGTGCAACTAGGCTGAACAGACTTGCAAAAGATAAGGACAAAGTTGTCCTTAATGCTACCCTTAGTGACGACAGTGAGGTCGAGTCGGTGGACTCTGGAGATGAGTCACCGCATGAATGTAATTTTACCGTATTCATGGCTAGTCATACTTCTAGTGCTCCTCACGAAGTTCAGGATGCTGCTTCACAGGGACTCCTCGACAGTGGGAACTATGTGAGTGAGGGGGAGGATAATGCAAGTGAGAGCGAGACTAATCTTCAACGCGCATACGTTGAGTTATATAATGAGTTAATTAAAACCAAAAAGAGTAACAAAGTTCTAATTCTTAGGATCACCGCTTTAGATGATGATTTAGAAGAAGTGAGAGAGAGAGAGTCCTCCACCTGCACTACCTTGAGAGAGAGAGAGAGAGTCTGCCTATGTTGAGAAAGAAAGTTTGTTTAGAGAAAGAGATAGACTATTTGGAGAGAGGGAATGGTTTTGAGAAAGAGAAAGGGGACTTAACTAAACAAATGTTTAGTCTTACGAGTGAGCTCCATTCCTCCCTAGAGACTCGAAAGAAACTTGAAGACCTTGTTGCCCAGCTTACTCATGATCTTGAGAGAGTACGGGAAGTCAAGGTTCAAATGGAGGACATATCTGGAAAGATGGGAAAGATTCTCCTCGGCCCCGCTTTAGATTTTGGTGATAGGCAGGGAATAGGTTTTAATGGTGACTCCACGACCCAAATTGCACCTGGACCAGTTCCTGAGTTTACTATGACTCCATGTGGCCATCGTCAAATACCACGAAGAAGAGTTTGACCAAGTAAAGCAAACCCGGGTCTGCCTAAGACTGTGTTCTTTTATATATACTGCAAAAGAAATGGCCACATCAGGGAGTTTTGCTATAGTTTGGGTCAGACACAACGTACTACTTCTCCACCACATCATTCTGATGATTTTACTAGTCTGAAAGAGCGTGTTGAGATTTTATCCACCTCCTCACAGAGTTTAATGGAGGAATTTCGTCGAATGTCTTTGCCGTCAGTGAATGCTTACCACATCCAAGCTAAAACCAACAACAACAAGGGTAAACAAAATATTACCACTTCTTGGGTACCTAAGAAAGATGAAAAGGCCCTTGTTGTTCATATCGCTCTTAAAAAACTTAATACCTCAGAGTGGTATTTTGATAGTGAGTGCTCCAAACATATGACATGTGATGTCTTATTCTTTACCTACCTAAAGGATTATAAGGAAGGTACAGTCACCTTTGGAGACGGGAGAAAGTCTAGCATCGTAGGATGAGGTAAAGTAGTGTTACCAGGATTTCCTAAGCTAGATAATGTTTTGTACGTCCAAGGTTTAAAGGCAAACCTTCTCAGTATGAGCCAGTTGTGTGACGCTGACTTTACCGTAGAGTTTGACCGGGACGCATGTAATGTCTACAATCAAGCCGGTAAACTTTTAGTGCAAGGGGTAAGAACATAATATAATTGCTATAGGACTGTGCCCACATCCTCAGTTGTCTGTAGCAGCGCCACGATCACTCCTATGGATTTGCGGCATCAACCTCTAGGTCACATGAACGTTAGAGATTTGTCTCGTTTAGCTAAAAAGGACCTAGTACGTGGCTTACCATCTCTTAGAAAGCTAAATTCCACGATTTGTGGACCCTATCAATTGGGAAAACAAATCCGTAGCCCCTACCGAAATTTGCATTCCATTACTACCTCTCGTGTGATTGAGTTGATTAACATAGATCTTATGGGTCCTAATCGTATTGAGAGTCTGGGTGGTAAGAGGTACATCCTCGTTATGGTAGATGATTTCTCCAGATATTCGATTATTAGTTTTCTAAGCAAGAAATTCTATGCTATAGAGTTTTAATGACCAAGTGACGTGTCCTGCAAAATCAACACGGAGTCACTATTATTAGGATACGTAGTGACAACAATAAGGAATTTAAGGAAGAAAAGGTAGATCTTTACCGTGACAGCCTAGGAATCAAACATGAGTTTTCTGCTGGGAAGACTCCTCAGCAAAATGGGATTGTTGAGAGAAGGAATAGGACGATTCAAGAAACGGCTAGATCTACGCTTCTAGGTCATAAGGTTGCTAACAGATTTTGGGCAAAGGCAGTGTCCACTGCATGCCATATGGTGAATAGGGTTTACTTGGGTCCACACACTCTTAAGATGCCTTTTGAATTATGGACTGTCAAGAAACCCAACCTTGCATATTTTCGTGTCTTTGGGAGTAAATGCTACATCCTACGGGATAGAGAGCAACTAGAAAAGTTTGACACTCGGAGCGACGAGGCAATATTGCTAGGATATTCATCAAATATTAGAGCGTGTCGAGTTTTTAACCTGGAGAGCTCTAAGGTTATGGAGTCAATAAACGTCACCGTGCAAGATGACAAACCTTTGGCGTTTATTGATCCTAGCCTTCAGTGTGAGGATGAGGACTTTTCTGGCAGCAATTTTCTTGTCCCTTACCCAAACTCTATGGACTCTACTCCTATGATAGGGGATACACCTTCTTGGGTTCACAAGAGTTATGATACTTTTGCCATTATTGGCGATCCCACTTTAGGGGTCAAGACTCGTGCTCATCTAGAGAACGTTGTTAGTCATTTTTGCTACACGTCCACTGTCGAGCCTAAGAATCACAAAGAATCACTCAAGGATGAACACTGGATCTTTGCCATGCAGGATGAGTATCTTCAGTTTAAAAAGAATATTGTCTGGGAACTTGTCCCCCGACCTAGTGAGACTAATTTGATAGGTACCAAGTGGATTTTCAAGAATAAAATGGATGAAAATGGTACCATAATCAGAAATAAGGCTAGGTTAGTCGCTCAAGGCTACACACAGATTGAGGGTGTAGACTTTGGGGAGACATTTTATCCTATTGCGAGGCTTGAGTTCGTTCTCTTACTACTCACCATCACATGTCATCTGCGCTTCAAGTTATATTAGATGGATGTCAAGAGTGCCTTTCTTAATGTCATTCTACAGGAGGAGGTTTATTGGGCTCAACCAAAAGGGTTTAAAGACCCTAAGCACCCGGAGCAAGTTTACTATCTGAGGAAAGCCTTGTATGGTTTGAAGAAAGCACCCCATGCTTTGTAGGAGAGGCTTACTTCCTATCTCTTAGCCCGTGGCTTCAAGAGAGGGGGAGTTGATATGACGTTGTTCGTCAGGAGAGATATCAGTGATATTTTGGTTACCCAGGTCTATGTGGATGACATAGTCTTTAGATCCACGTGCTCCCATCATGCTCACCCCTTGGAGGAGGAGATGAAAAGTGAGTTTGAGATGAGCATGGTAGGTGAGCTTACTTTCTTCCTTAGTCTCCAGGTTTGTCAACTAGAGGATGGGATGTTCATCTCCCAATCCAAGTATGCTAGAGACCTAGTGAAGAAATTTGGTTTAGACTCCACTAAGCATGATCGTACTCCTATGAGTACTTCTATCAAGCTTAGTAAGGACACTTCAGAAAAGCACGTAGAGAAAACCTAGTATCGGAGTATGATAGGTAGTCTTATCTACTTGACTGACAGTCATCCCGATATAGACTTTAGTGTTGGAGTCTGTGCGCGATAACAGGCATCCCCGAAAGAGTCATACTTACTCGCTCTAAAATGTATTATCAAATACGTGAGTGGGACTCTCTTATACGGTATTTGGTATTCCTTTGATACTAATGACCGTTTGTCCGCCTATTCAGATGCCGATTGGGCCAGGGATGTAGATGGATGTAAGATCACTTATGGTGGGAGTTTCTATTTTGGTTCTGCTCTTGTCTCCTGGTTGATCAAGAAGCAAAACTCCATCTCTTTGTCCACTGCGGAGGCTAAGTACATCGCCGCCGGGAGTTGTTGCACACAACTCTTGTGGATGAAACAGATGCTGGAGGATTATGGGATTTTACAGGACACCATGATCATTTTCTGTGACAACACGAGCACAATACACATATCTCGCAATCCAGTCCAGCATTCGTGCATAAAGCACATCAGGATACGCGAGCATTTTATATGACAGTTAGTTAATGAGAAATTCTTATCCCTGAGTTACGTTCCCACCGACCGTCAGTTAATCAATATTTTCACAAAAACTTTATATGCCCTTAGATTCTAGAGTCTTAGGAAGTCTTTAGGGATTTGCACAGTTGACTGAGGGGTTGGTCTGTGTCTAGGATAGGATGTCTTGTCATGTTCATATCATATGATTTCTATTGCTAGTTTGTATCATGTGTATTATTATTTTTTTATATAAAAAATCCAAAAAGATTTTCTTTTTATAAAAATTTTAGAAAAAACACAAAAAAAAATTGTATTGTGTTTACACCTATTATGGATGAGCATTTAAAATAGGCGGGTCACAAAGTTCATTCCACTTATCCATGTGACTGTTTGATAGTGATTTGAGACGTTACATCATTTCATCCATGTGCTTTACACTGTTTGGAGCCTTTGAGATGTGATTAGTGATATATTTCTACATGTTTGGCTCCTTATCTCCTTTATTGCACACATTCACGGTTTTATTTGATTATTGTACTTGTCTATCACCTATTGGCTTGAGTATTTCCATCTCAATTATGTCTATACAATGAACTATATGTGATAAAACTTGACAAGATTGGAATGCATGTAAAAATTGTTTGGTGAGATTGTGTGGTATTTCGAAATGGTGAAGGGCTACGAAAGGTAATTATCTATCCTTTGCGATACAGCCACCGTTAAATCGGACCTAAAAATAGAGGAAATTTATTATTCGGGATGCAAAGAGGTTAAAAGAGCCCGAAAAAATTTAAAGGCTATAAAAAGCAAATACATTGCAAAATGGGCCATTAGGTTTCACCATCAATTCTCCAAAGTTTGAGAATTTAGATCACCTCTATTCAAAATTTAAATCTGAGGGAGTTTGGTTGGAGAATTTAAACGGGTTTGCACTTCCTTTAAAGTCCTGAAAAAGCATTAAATCGTGTTGGACGTTATTGTTGTGGAAATCACTTTGAGCTTTGATTTACTGATTTGATTAAGTCAATGTCTCATATTTCCATCTTTTTACACCTAAGGAAGATGTTGAGTTCATTCGTTAGGACTATCCAATATTCATCGTGCACATATGTCATGTTTGTATGCATTGATTTTCTTATCGAATTTGTTCACACCCCAACATTTACGTTATCATCGACTTGGTTATTTCGTGTTTTTTCATGGTGTGATTCTTTATTGTATATTTTGTGTAAAAATTTTGAAATATTCAAAAATAGAAGATTTTTTCCTTATGACATTTTTTCATATTCTCTGTTGTATATTTTGTGTGAAATTTTAAAAAAATTATTAAAAAACATAGAAAATAGATATAAGTTTTTTTTTTGTGTGTGACATTTTCCATATTTATGCTTCTCATATCAGTCTATTTGGGGACATCATAAAAAGGGGGAGAATGAATTATGGGGGAGAAATTCTTGTTGATTTATCTATGATTTGCTTAAGCTTAATTGATCTTTGATTTTTGCATATCATTATATTTCAAACTGTTGCGTGTCACGGGTATCTGCTTTATCTCATGTGTGTAGGTACAAAGTTGATATCTATTGGATTTCACACCCTGATGAGAAAAGCTTTGGGAGTTTCTAAAGTGTAGAAGATTTGAAGATGTTGAAGTTTGATTGAAGACATGTCATTTAGTATTCTCAGTTTGAGGGTTTAATGGGGATATTATCTTATATGTTTTTGGGAGATTGCATAATTCGGATTTTTTATGTATGTATCGGCATAGACATAGGCGAAGATTTGTAAGGACATAATTTTATAAATGTCCGGGTAGAATCTAGGATTTTTTTATTTTCCCTAGATCACAGTTTGTATGTCTGATACCGCTACATTCGTCACATCATCACAATCATCCACAACGGCCTTTATTCGAATCCATGCATCCTTCATCTTCACATATGCATCATGCGACGTGCTGCTCAACCGTTTCCCACTACTCCATGATGCATTATCAGTAAAATGATTTATTGGAGTTTTTTATATTTGCATAAATATTTGGGAATTTTTAAGAAAATATATTTTGAACTCTAAATTATTTTTTATCAATTGCATAAATTTTTCTATGTAGGAGCGTATTTTTTTGGAAAGGCGTGCTCGTTCAAACGAGATCACATGTCGTTCGAGCGACATAACATGTTGCGCGAACTCGTTCGAACGACACGTCTCCTCATTCGAGTGACACGTCTATGTCGTTCAAACGACTCCGCCGCCTCGATTTTTGTATCAATTTTTGCCACCACTACTTGATGGTCAAAATCCTTTTTCCAGCATGTTGAGCAAAAATCGGCCCATAATCTGCCCTTTTTTGATAAACTTGTTTTTTAGGCTATTATGCCTCTTTATAAAAGGAAAATATCTCTCCCATTTAGGTGTGCATTTCATAAACCTTCAAGAGGGTAATTTTACTTATCTAGAGTATTTTGTGGAGAAGTCGGTCCCTTCTTCATTGTTGCCCAACTAGAGTTCTTACGGGAGATTCCAGCCGACGACATCGGAACCGACATCTATGGGTATTTCATATGTCACACTTATTTTCATTATAATCTGTGTAATCGTTTTTACAAATTATAGTGAAAATAAATGGTTTTTACCCTGCGGGGATTTTTCCTGATATTTTGTTTCACATGCTTTATTTATTTATTGGTTGACACAAGTGAACACGTAGGTGCATGTTTTTAGGATTTAATTGAAAAACTGGTTTAATTAAATAATCTCTTAATTTGAACAAAATCGCACTCTTCAAACCCTAAAGTCATTTCTATTATGCAATGAAACTTTATATTACAATATTATTTTTAAGCCAATAGGACTACTTATTTATTTTCCAAATTTCAGACAATCCTGGTCCTTAATATTAACAAGACAAATCAAATTGAAACCCAAAGCCTTTATCCAAGTAGGTAACTTCTATTTCGGTACTATTTCATGCAATTTCCTTGATTATGCCAATTATTCATATCACTATGTGATAGCCCTAGATATTTTGTTCTCATTTATGAACTCATTTGTGTGTGACACCCCGCCTATTTTAACCACGGGTGATCAGTCCTTCATGAAAACAAACATGAATCTTATCTGGATCATCCTTAGCATCACTGTCGAAAATGTTTTAATTTACTAACCACCTATGATAAATTAAGCATATGTTAAATTTTATCTTTCATTAATAACAACATTATAAATTAAATACGATAACCAAATCATCCGAATAGTAATAACAATATGAATCCATCAGAAGATAAATAAATAAATAATACTAAACAAACCATCGGTCCACAAGTCTAATGAAAATCCAAGAGAAATAATAAACCTAAATACACAGTTTAAACTTATATAAAAGTAATATCCGAAGGGGCAACATGCCCAAATGAATAACTGAAACTGAATCCTACTCTAGGAAAGAAATAACTAAAGTGTCTAATCCAAATCCTACAAGCCTCCACAAGTGTTATCGCTACGCATCCCTAGAATGAATCATTGTGCTTGGCGTCCCTGTGGCTGAACATCTAAAAGGTTTTGAAAATATTTTGCAAGATGGGTCAGAACCCAAAACATTTTGAAAATATATAGCAAGTATTTATCAAAATTTAAAACCAGTTATTTATTACACATGTTAGTTCAACGTACACTCTCTTGAGTTACTCACCACTCAACTAATGTGCACACCTAACGCATCATACCTGGCTATGCTACCCATCCCAACTAGGTATTTTAAAATTATCTATCCGCTAACATTTTTGGCTCCCCTATACTGACCATACAGTATGTTATCGTAATATTAATAATTAACATGTCTCGTATGTTATTATTCATTATAACTAACATTTCAATTATGTTATCATTAAACCATTTCATTAAGTTGTTCTACTTAAATCATCTTTTAGATAAACGTTATCTAACTTTACTAAGAACACACACTAGGTAGAATATTGCTTAATTACATCACATTTAGATATACGCTATCTACAATTACTACTTTCACACACGTAAGATAAATACACATGTATGTAAAGATATATCACACAATCTATATACATAAATCCAGCATCCTCAGACTAAGAACCGCGATGTGAGTCTTCATACTCTGCTATCAAGTTCATGTACATCCCCTCTATAGTAGAGGAAGAGAAGAAGAAAATCAAAGATTTTACACAAATAATCGGTTCATGGATGTCCCCTCCAAGACATTTATGCAAGAGTGAGCATCATGCATGTGGTGGAGGGAAAGGAGAACTCACTTATGTTGATATGCGAATAATGCGGCGTTAAGCATATTATGAGGTATGTCAATTCATATATTGTGTGGCCTTCCTTCCTCCCTCGACCTGCTGAAGATTGACATTATTTCTATCTCTTTTTATTTTGAAAATTGGATTGTATTTATATTCTTTTGGTTTTGGTACAATTTGGTTTGGATATGATGGATATTTGTATTTTTATTTTATTTGGATATGGATTATAAATGTCTTGATTTTCTATATGATTTGTATTTCATTTGGATATATGTTGTTTGAACATATACAATTTTGTTATAGCAGGTAAAATATACTACTGGGGAGTGGTAGTGATCCTACTGCCGATCAGTTTTTTTTAAATTCTACCCAAAATTATCACGTTCAAAGACCGTGACAAGTCCTTGACAAAGAAACTTATCACGGACTTTGTCACTGTCTTTGACAGTGACAAAAACTTGTCACGGTCAAAGACCTTAAGAGGACCGTGACAAGTCTAATGAACTTGTCACGGTCAATGATCGTGATAAGTTCGTGACAAAGAATTTATCACCCACAGACTTGTCAGGGTCATTGACCTTGACAAGTTTGACTTGTGACGTTCAATGACCATGACAATCTGACAGTTTTGGTGTGGTGACACAATGGATGTGAACATGGTTCTAAGACTATGGGATATGCACATACCTAATGTACCCAAATGAAATGCCAGCCACACTAATACACACACATAGTGAGCCGCCCTAAGTTTCATGTTCTGGGGTACAAATCCAAACCTCACTGGAATAATCAAGGTGGGATCGTCCACTACGGGAAACCTCCGGATAACAGGAATCGTAGGTATGTTCACACTCATAAGGAAGCACATAATAGGCATACACACAACCTATCCATATATGTCTCATATAGGCGTACACACCATCCATATATATATTTCATATATGTATACACACAACCTATAAATATCATCCATTTAGATGTACACTCAATCAATAAATATCATCCGTATAGGTATACACTCAACCTATAAATATAATCCGTACGTAGTATATATCTCCCGAATACTCACCGTACTATCAATTTATAATTATTCTCACTATCATATTTATTCGAGTATAAATCTCTACTCTAAGGGTCCTAGTTAGTCCCTTAATTTATTTCAGTAGTTAATTCACTCATACGCTACTGGTCCAATTCATAGGTCATGGTTTTCCCTTACCGTGACCCAAATTCCAAATTCTCGATAAGCATCTAAATCTATTCATTATTGTCGATCCAAATCCCAAGATCACTCACATTAAAATATAGATAAGTCTTAACCATACTCACTGACCCTCTATAACTATTTATTTAACCACAAATTTTCACCCAAGTTCCTCATAATTTATCTCCCAAAGAAATATAGCAAAACAAGCAAAACTGTGCAAAACTAGGTAACCGAATCGAGTCATAACTATTCTGACAGATTAAACACCCTGTAGTAAAATTATGATTTCTCCCTCTACAGAACTCTAAATGACCTCATTCAAAGCTCCTTGAAAAGATCATGAATATACCTTTCGATACATATATGGCATGTACTCTAATTCTAAGTACAGTTGAAATGGAATACGTTTAAAGTAATGTCAAAAATTCTGGCAGATTACCATGCAAACAAATTAAACACCATGTAGTAAAATTATGATTTCTCCCTCTATAGAACTCAAATGGCCTCATTCAAAGCTAATTGGAAATATAAGACATAGAAATTTCTATGCATATATGGCTTGCACTATAATTCTAAGTAAAAATTAATTGGCATGCGTTTAAAATCACGTAAACAATTTTGGCAGATTGACATCTTAAGTTCATCAATTAAACCTTTAAGTCATTCAAGATCCATGTTATTCATCTAAGAACCCATCAAGATTCAAAATTAATCATAAAATATATTCTAATTTCATTTTATATGCAATCATATACCGAATCATGACTTCTATTCATTTACGTCCCAAGAACATAATTGAAATCATGAAATTGAAAACCCTACACTACATGGGTATTATAACTTCTTCAAAAAATATGCAAGATAAAAACTTGACTTATGATTGCAGGTCTGAAATCATTGATAGGCTGATATTATTGATCTCCCCTAGCTTCAATTTCGATTCCGTCACGTTTGGGGCGAGAATTTGTGTAAAAGCCTTGATTTTCTTCTCCTCTTCCTCTCTTATGTCCTCTCTTATATTATTATTTTGTTAACCTAGCCTCTCACTCAAAGGGGAAAATATATCACTTAAAATTTCGGAGTTCCATCTACCACAAACTCCTAAATGACCGAAAGGCCCTTAAACGGTGTTGGTTTGGTCTAAAATTTCCTCGGAACCCAAACTATACACCCGGGTATACTATTTCGACTATTTCGAACCTTTTGGATTCAACAATGACCTCTAAATCATCATTTGAATCACTCTACCATAATTTTCCTATCTCGTCCTCATATGGTCAACACGCGACCCCCTGTTGAGATCCCACACAATCCCGTCAATATCACTCACTACGACATATAATAAATGTCACACAAATTATTCCATCAACAATAATCATTATTTCCAACAAATATTTAATTCCATCAAATCACGGCACACGTGAAATTTAAAATTCACCGAATTAACTTATTCTTAATTACTAAAAAATATGGGATGTTACATTGTGTAGTTAATAATATGTTAAACTTGATTTGATTTTAAAAACCGTATGTTGATTTTGAACCAATGATGTCAATTTAAATTGATTTCATTAAATCCATTTTTATATAGCATACATTACAACCAGGGAATGAACTATCGTTCTACCCAAGACGGTGTTATTTGGCCTGTAGGACTCAGGGTATTGAGTGCCTAGTTTTGCTTACTATATGGATGTCGTTCTTAGAAGTTTGGGCTTAGAAATGTTACAGTGATTATTGTTATTTTATCTCCAAAGGTCTTGGATGATTTTTATTTGTATTTCTATAAACTCTAATCCTTTTTAACGGATAATTATGGGTTATCTTGTTTTAGAAACCGTCCCCATCTTTAACCATTCTAAACTTGATATTTCTGATTGTAGTTATATCATCATAATGCTTATTTATTCAACTTCATTTGGATTATAGTTATTTCAAATCTTACTTTCTTTTATTACCACATTTATTCAATTTATTCTACTAATACTCCAATATTATTTTGATTAATTGTATAGAATTACTTGACAAATTTTTGCTTATTCTTTTTCCTTCCAGATGGAACCCGAACATAAACAAGGCAAAATGCCCCCATCCCCAAGAACTTTTTAGCATCAGCACAAATGTCCCCATCAGTTACGTATGCATGGAAATTCAATAACAAGGCAGGTAAAACCACATGGATAATATATACTATCACTTATCATCTGATCTTATTCTTATGTGTAATATTTTCTTTATTTTTATTTGCACCACAAAGACTTATGATGTAATAAATAAAGTGCATAGGCACTATGTACTAAATAAAGTTCAGTTCCCATGAATAAATGTCATATGTTAGGCAAAAGTCTTATATATATATGGTTACCATTTATATGTGCAAAAAATTTGGGATGTGACAGCTGGATTCTTTGGAGATGGAGAGGGTAGACATGTGGTCCATTATCACCTTGTTAGAGTAGGGAAAACTTCTTAATGAGAAGACCCTTAAGGGCAGTGTTCAGGACTCTTTGTCTAAGGTCCAGAAGGTTAATTCTTTGGCTCATCTAAAATATAAATTTATGGTGAATGGACTTCAAAGTCAAACCCTTAAGATTCAAAGTGCTCAAGAAAATATTTTGTAGGTTGATAAGGACACGAACCTTTTGAACTAGTAGGTATTGCATCTCAATGCTAAGAAAGACGTATTAACTTTCATGGGTTATGAGCTACAAAAGGGATACGTTGAGGTCCCGGTGAAGCATACTGAGCTCCAAATAAAGATTCATGACATTTGAAAATAAAACTATATGCCTATCGTGAGTCCAAGCCCCTTAAGAAATTTATCTTCCTGAAGTATAACTCTAGGTTTGAGAATTGCAAGTCTAAGGTCTAGGAGATCTTTTCTGATATGGATGTCTTTAGCTTATTCGTTGAAGCCCCTAAAATTTATTGAAGAGATATCAGATGATAAGAGCAACAAAGGGGACAATCTTAGTGAAATTTCTACCTCCCAAGTCCAGGAAAAAAATCATCTCTAAAGAAAGCCTTCACTTCTCAGCCCCAATCAGGACCCCCCAAAAGTGAAGCTCCTGTTGACCCCACCAATCAAGACTTGATAATTATTTATGTATTTTTTTCTTTTGAACTGTTCTTTGTCCATTGGCCTTTTGATGTATACCCTCTACTCTCTGTCGTTTATTGACCATGGCTTCATTTTTTTGAAATTTTAACTTTTCCACTGCTTTGTACTTCCTTCACTTTTGCTTTGCTAATGAATTTTTTATTTTCTTAAATGGCACTCATATATCTGAGGTCTGCATTATCCCCCCAAGATTTTTTGTTAAAGTAAAATAACTTGAGTAGAAAATTTGTTAAAATAGATCTGAGGGTCTTAAGTCTTCGGCCATGTACATTTGAAGTTTCTAAAGTCATGGGTGAGGCTTTAAAAAGGTCCATAAGACATTAGAACCATGGGATTTCTGGAACCTCTACTTTATAGGCCCGATGGCCCTAAATTGTTTCACAAACACTTATCCCCTCCCCCCCCAAATGTTTTGGGGAATAAAGGTCAAAAAGTAAATTTTTTAAGGTTCATAAGACCTTAGATTTAAAATTCAGAATTGAAATTTGTTCTATAAAGGGTCCAAGATCTTAGAACTTAGAAATATTTTCAATCTTAATCCCCCTAATGGGTCCTAAGATCTATGGTCTAAGGCGTTTTAGAATCTGAAGCCCCATAAAGGGTTATAGGATCTCTAGACTTAAAAAAATTTGAACTTAAAGTCCCACAAAGGGTCATAAGACCTCTAAACTGAGGAAATTTTGAACCTGAAGACCCACATAAGGTCATAAGACCTCAAAACTTAGGAATTTTGAAATTTGAAGTCCCGCAAAAGGTCATAAGACTTATGGACTTAGAAAATTTTGAACCTGAAACCTCTGACCTTAAGAAATATTTTCAACCTTAATCCCACCAATAGGTCCTCAACCTCATAGCTTAGGCGTTTTAGAATATGAAGCCACACAAATGGTAATAACAACTATAGACTTAGAAAATTTTGAACTTGAAGTCCGCAAAGGGTCATAAGACCCCTGAAACTTAAGAAATTTTAAACTTGAAGTCCCACAAAGGGTCATAAGACCTCTGAACCTAAGAAGTTCAAAATCTCAAGTACCATTAAAAGTCATAAGACCCCTGGCCTTAGAAAATTTTAAACTTGAAGTCCCAAAAAGGGTCATAATACCCCCTAACTTAGGAGATCTTTTCAACCTTAAGCCATCTAATGGGTCTTGAGACCTCTAGGCTAAGGTGTTTTAAAATATGAAGCCCCGCAAAGGGTCATAAGAACCCTGAACTTAGGAATTTCAGAATCTGAAGCCCCGTAAAGGGTCATAAGACCTTTGAACTTAGGAAATTTGATACTGAAGTCCCATAAAGGGTCATAAGACCTCCAAATTTAGGGTCACAAGACATCCAAACATAGGAAGTTTTAAATTCAAAGTCCCACAAAGGGTCATAAAACCTATGGACTTTGAAAACTTTGAACATAAATCCCATAAAGGGTCATAAGACCTCTGAAATTAGGAAATATTTTCAATCTTAATCCCCTTAATAGAAATTGAGACCTCTGGACTTAGGAGTTTTAGAATTCGAAGCCCCACAAAGGGCCATCAAACCTCTTAACTTAGAAAAATTTGAACCTAATGTTATACAAAGGGTTATAAAACCTATAACTTAGGAAATTTTAAATCTGAAGCCCCCAAAAGGGTATAAGACCGATAGGCTTAGAAATGTTTTGAAGGTCATACCGGGATGAAAAGTCCTTGGACCTTATCCCTCCTTAAAAAGGTTATGTGGTGACTATAAGAAAGGACAACCTAACATGTAAAAAAAATGGTAAATGTTTCGATCGAAAAGATCATGTGGACAAGGAATATGAGAAATTGGCTAATGTCCGCGTGAAATGACTAAATGGTCAATTAAGCAACTTAAGGAGTTTTTAATCCATTATTAACACAAGTGTGTGGTTGTAAAAGACTTATTACCTAAAATAAGTATTTTTTTAAACATGGGGCGTGCATGTGTTGAACGGTAACTTTCAAGGAAAATACTAAAGTAAATTCGATGTGAGGAAATGGGTCAATAAAAGAAGTATTCTCTGACACCCTGCCTAATTTATATCCCGGGTGAACAGTCCTAAATTAAATTAAAACAGGTTTCTCAGTTGGTTCATTCTTAGCATCACTATCGAAAAAAATTTAATTACTAATTGTGGCCATCCCCGATCCTCTCCTGCGCGGGCGGGCCCACGAAAGGAGAGAGGATCCTTCGGGTCCCGCGCATCCCTCTCGGGAGCGCTTCGGCCGGCGTCATTTAAGATGAGGTGTAAAAAATGTAGAGAGATTCAGAGTCTTCAGTCTATTTTACTCAAAATAGACAAAAGAAAAAGGGGAATCCATCCCGAAGGATGGCATCCAAAGACATACTAGTGCATGTGAAACCAAAATGATTCGAGAAGGGTTCGGAGGCTTAGTTACGAAATGGGAAGGTGTTAGGCACCCATTCCTCCCTTTCGGTCTCTCATGGATATTTGCTAGTTTCCTTTATATTTCCCCCCGTGATATGTGTGCATGTGTATATATAATGGAGGTAGGAATCCTCGACCTGTATCATGGAAGAGATAAAGCGAGTCATCCGTAGGAAGGTATAAAAATAATATTAGAAAAATAAGATTTACGCGATTACCCCTACTTTGATCGTTATATTGGAACAATAACGCATATGGAGTAATAAGTCACTAAGGGCAAGTATATAGAATATAAGAAGATTAGATCTATAGAAAATAGAAAATAAGAGAAAAGGACTCGAGTCTCGGGTTTTACCCCGAGACGCCTACTTAGCCTATAAAGGCATCAAAGTCCACGTAGTTCGCATACAAAATGAGGGGTGGGGTTTATCCCATAAATCCAAATGGGGGATATCTTATTTGTGAGTGTGTGTGCGTGTAAAAAAAAGTGTTTTAGTCGTGAGAAAAATGTGAGAAAAGTGTGAGAATCCCTATTTGGAATTTATGAGAAAACCCTCTTTTTCTTAGTTTTTGGGTTTTATTTATATGAAAATAGGAGATGTGCAATAATACTAAATAAAAAGTATATTAGGATGTGTGAGATGAGATAATAAAAGTGCTAAGTAATAAAACAAGTTATTGAGACCTTAAGAGAATTTAAAAGAGAGTTTAAGAAAGTTGGACCTTCTTAAAGATCTTGAGCTGGATATTGAATGTTGGAGAGCAGCCCTTGCACTTGGATGATGATGGAGAGTGGCTAATTCACCAAGTTTTATCAGATCTGGGACTTACCATGTGGATCGTTCGTCCACATGGTAAGTCCAAATCGCGCACGGGGTGGACCATTGGAAAGTTTAGGAGATGTACTTTGATATTCCAAAGAGTTCGACCCGGTTTGGGGAGTTGACTTTGGTCAATCGGGCCCTGGAAGCATTCGGTGACCTCTTGGAGTCAAACGGATTGTTCGTCCGCATGGTAAGTCGGAATCGTGCACAGGATGGACCGTTTAAAAGGGTATTCAGTGTCCTTCAAAGATTCATTCATCCTTGGTTGAGATAAAGAGTTGACTTAGGAAAAATAGAGCCCGGGAGCGCCTAGTGGCCTCTAGGTCAGGTTTCAGACGCAAATGGATCGTTCGTCTGCATGGTAAGTCAAAATCGCGCACGGAATGGACCGTTGGAAAGGGTATTTAGTGCCCTTCGAAGATTCATTCAGTCTCGGTGGAGATGAAGAGTTTGACTTTTTGGTCAAACTGAGCCGGGGAGTGCGCAATGGCTTCTAGGTTACTACTCGGGACATGACCTGGGTTTATGGTGATGAAGGGACGTACTAGGGACCTAAGGAGAGTTAGGGGGTAACCGAATGGGGTGTCTATAGAGCCCTCGATGGGTGAGTTTGGAACAAATGATAACCGTCGAATAGACACCACATGATGCTTTTGAAGGAGTATGACCGATTCAGAGGGTCGAGGGTGATTCTGAGGATCTTAGGAGTGTATTGGGGATCGAATGATGATCGAAGGTTTAGATCGATTCAGAGGACCTAAAATGGTGTTGGGAGATGACCAATTCTGCGGGTCAAAGCCGAATCTGCGGGCTTAGGGTGAAGATCTAATAACCGAGGTCAACTGTGACCTAAGAGTGGTGACGACCTAGGATCGGGGTCAATTATGACCCAACTCAGGTGACAATCCAATATCGAGGTCAATTCTGACCTAAGAGTGGTGACGATCGAGGACCGAGGTCAATTCTGACCTAACTCAGGTGACGATCTAAGACCGAGCTCAATTCTGACCTAAGAGTGGTGACAATCGAGGACCGGGGTCAATTCTGATCCAACTCAAGTGACGATCGAAGACTGAGGTTAATTCTGACCTAAGAGTGGTGACGATCGAGGACCGGGGTCAATTTTGACCCAACTCAGGTGATAATCCAAGATCGAGGTCAATTTTGACCTAAGAGTGATGACGACCGAGGATCAGGGTCAATTCTGACCCAACTTAGGTGACGATCTAAGACTGAGGTCAATTCTGATCTAAGAGTGGTGACGACCGAGGATCGGGGTCAATTCTAACCCAACTCAAGTGAAGATCAAAGACCGATGTCAATTTTGACCTAAGAGTGGTGACGACCGAGGATCGGGATCAATTCTGACCCAACTCAGGTGACGATCCAAGATTGAAGTCAATTCTGACCTAAGTGTGGATGAAGATTGGATTTTGATTTCGCTGGAGAAAGTGCCTTGTGATTTTGATTTGAGATGGGGAGCTGATAGCTGGGGAATCTGTTATTTCTTTAGGAGACCTCTCGGGGGTGGGAACAACCTATTTTGGTGCTATAAGAAATTCCACTGGGGAAGAGGGGTTCCGCTCGAGGGAATGTGAAGATTTTCCTGGTGAAAAGGCTCTAAATCTTTCTTGGGATTTTTAGGAATTTTTTGAGGACTTTTCGGTGTTTTCTGGGAATTTTTATACGAAATTTAAGGGAGGGTGCCGGTCGGCATAGTATGAAGGGTGCCATTCGGCAGTGGCATGGACTTTTGGGCTACCTCGAGAAGGTAAGGAGTCAGTGCCGATCGGTATGGTGGGGGGAAGTGCCGATCGGCATGGCGCTTGGCATCCTATATAAAGGGGGTGAATCCCTTCATTTCTTCACAGCCTATTTGATTTCTCTCTTTCTGTATATCATTCTAGCATTCCGATTTTCAAGAAATGGCCACCTTTGTGAGCAATGCAGTCCATCGGGAGTGGTTGACCGTTGATGATTGGGCAAACTTTGAGTGGAGGGCTAGGGCGCCTCTTGCTTTGGGGAGTGAGAACTCCTTTGATGCTTTTGAGCCTGTTACGAATGAGCGGACCTTACCGCGGGAGCCGTCGCGTCATTGCTCTTCGAAAGTGGGTCTCGACGATTATGTAAGCAGTCTGACCTTTGGCATTCTTTTCTTTTTGGTGATTTGACTTTTGATGAGATTTTTCTTTTTTTCCAGTCTGATATTTCCTTGAAGAACATGCGCGCTCGCGGGATGATGGGGCTCAGGGATGTATGAGAGCATCTCTCACCTGTGGTGCATTGGGTGGTATCATCAGTGGGTTTTGGGAGGTTGGCATATGTACTGGATGAGACACATCGGTCCTGTGCCCTTTGGGAGAGAAGTGGTGGGATACTACCCACACCTTCCATTTCGACTTGGGGGAGATGACTGTGACTCCCATAAACGTGCAGTAGCTGCTGGGGTTGGATTGTGATGGAGGGCAGATAGAGGTGGATCGCTCTTTACGGGTGAGACCGTAGGCAGTACGTGCGGTACTTGGTGATGTAGGGAGGATAGTTTTGGGGGATTCTATCTGGCTGTCCCTGCTGAAGGATGTTCTGCTGAGCAGGGTGATTGATGTGGAGGATGGGATTCAAGTGAGGCAGATGGCCCGATTATTTATTCTGCTGGTGCTGGGAGGTTTCATGGTGGCGTCGAGCGACGACGTCGTCCATTTGTGGTTTTTACCGTACCGGAGGATGTTTTCGAACATCCCTTTCTATGATTGGGGGAGTCTGACTTTGGCGACCCTTTACTCTTCTCTGGATGCATTCAGCCGGTGCTGCCGGCAAACCTTTACTGGGGCCACGTACCTTCTTGAGGTATTCTTCATTTTGCGCATTTCTTTTCATGCATTCGCATTTTCCTTTCATGCATTCACATTTTCCTTATGCGTCTCTTTTCACTTTGTGAGTTTAGACATGGTTCTATGAGGTGATTGGGTGCAATACCCCGCTGATCTCTTTGAAGGATGACACTGTTGGGGACTTCTGCCGATTATATCGATGGCGTAAAGCCAATCGGCAGTCGAAGGGGTTTCTTTCTCTGGAGGCGGTGCGTCAGGTCTTGAATGAGCTGACCAGTGGTAGGGTAAGATTCTTTCCATTTCAGTCTTAGTTTTTACACCTTCTAATCTTGTATTGATTTACGCCTATTTGGAGATTTTCAGGTGACCTTTTATCCCTAGGGGACAGCCATTCAGGATGCGGGGGCGACCGGGGTGAACGCGCGGATGAGGTGCTTACTAGCGCATGAGTTCGGCCATTCCTGGTACCTCGGGGAGTGGGTGGTTCGTTAGATTGATGAGGAGGAGTTGGTGGTGCCACCTGCACAGCCTCCTACATCAATGAGGCGGGAGCGACTGCTGTCGGAGGATGAGAGGATTGTGGCGATGATCGATGAGTCCTACTTGCTATACACCGATACGGCTGCATCGTATGACTATATAGACTTTGTGATGAGCTGGTTAATGGTTCCCAACATATATGATGCCCTGCCTTTCCCTCCTGCAGGTTCGACTAGGGCGGTGGGATCTTCCCACAGCGGCAGTGGTCCATTGGCGTCTGTGGTGGCGGCGACTTCAGAGGTTCCTTTTGTGCGATTGTATACCCCTTCATACAACATTCGGCGGGCTGATGGAGGGATGGTGCCTATATTGCACCGTCCTCATGCGATGGATCCGAAGGAGTTGGGTTTGACAGAGGAGGTTCTCCGACCTGCGGTATACCTTTCTGTTCCTCTCTTTCTTTCTTTTCTGTTTCGTTCATCTCTGTTTTGATACTGATTTTGCCTTTCCTTGCAGCAAGTCCGGGTGTCGACCACTTGGCTAAGGGACATTAGAGACTGGATATCTTTGACGACTGCCCATTTTCGGGACGAGGTTCATGTTCCTTCTTTCTTGGTGCCTTCTGCTTCGTCCGGAGAGGACTTTGGCTCAGGTAGTGGTGGTGCTTCATCTCGTCATAGGGGGAAGAGAGCACGTCGCAGGGGTGGAAGCTCTTGAGAGAGAGAGAGAGAGAGAGAGAGAGAGAGAATGTGGGTTCGGGCTGAGTCCCATTATTTTTGTCTTTTTTCTTTTTATTTCCTGCAAAAATGATGTAACATAGAAAACAGATATATGCAATGCAATGGATTCTTTTATTATCTTTTATTGATGATGAATGAATGCATGCACATGCGCTTTTTACTTTGCTGCTGAGACCGTAAAAAGGAATATTTTTGAAAGTTTTTGATTAAAAAAAGGGGAAATTAAAGGGATTTTGAAATTCTGTTGAGAATATCAATTTATTTTTATTGAGTTTTATGATTTGACAAAAAAGGAAAAAAGAGGAAATTTCTAAAATGGGGGGTGCCGATCGGCGAGCACCCTGACCTGCCTATCGGTAGTTCAGTCCAGTCCCATCAATTCAATGTTTTGAATGGTATCCTCTTCAACCTTTGGTACCTTGTGGGGTAGGATTCCCTTCCATTTCTGCAGGGATTATGTCTCTTGTGAGGGTTCTCAAGTATAAAAGGGGGGAAGGATAGAGTGTTTTCATCACACCTTTGCATTTTCACCTACTTGCCCATTATTTCTTATCCTTGCAAGATGGCTCTCCCTGGTAGCATTGAGTTTGCTAATTACCTCGAAGCCTTGGAAGCAATGTGCTCTTATAATGTCGACTATGATGCTTTCAACATGCGTCGAGTCTCCCTGTGGCGCAATCGGCCTCTTGAATGGAACGTGCTGATGGTGGCGGTACAATTCTGGTACCCCGAAGACCACGTATTTCTCTTTGGGTTGGATGAAGTTTGTACTACCTACGAGGAATTTTCTGCCATGCTGGGTGTAAATCCTAGTGTTGCAGCGGCTTTTCTCGAATTTACCCATTCTCCCAGGGATTTGTTGGTCGGGCTTCTTTGTGTTTTGCCTTCGGTGGCCAGATCATTGGTTGTTGGAGGAATGATCTCTCCCCCGACGGTGTTGCAGTCTGTACATTTGCGGGAAATAGGTGATGTTGGCTATGCTGGAGCCGTTGTTCTGTGTCTGGTTTCAAAATTATTTCTGGTGACTGGAGAACTGTAGGTGGACCCGCAACTTATAGCCATTACTTCATGGATGTCTTATTATCACAATACTGCGACGGTGATACTAGCGGAGACCCTGAATGGCCTGGATGCCTAGAGAGAGGGTCGTTCTGACTTTTTGAGGGGTAGCCCCATGATGTTGTTTATGTGGTTGTCTGAAAGATTTTGCTTGGCGACCCCTACAGAATATCCCTTATCATTCGTGCCCAACTTTTTTTCATGCTAATTCATTAGTGTTGGTCTGTATGTTGAGAACTGGGAGCATTGGTTTGTAGAGAATGGGGCTCGTGGTCTGTTTTGGTCAGTGCCTTGGTGGGGGCATTTGCAGACCATTCTGGAGCTAGGAGAGTATTCATATGTGCGGATAGTTGGTCTCAGGAAGACCTCCTTTTATTTCCCTTGGCATCTTTTGTGGAAATTTGGCTGGGCCTAGGTCGTGCCACCTCAGATCTCAAATTTCTTTCCGGTAGAAGATTTGACTGAGAGCCTGTGTCTGTTGCTTGGATCTCTGTGGGAAAATCGGCGTCCGTCGACCCGTCCCTCTCAGTCTTTCAGGAAATTTTAGCATGTTCCCAAAGATTATATGAAGTGGTTGTGGAGGAAAGTAGTCATCAAGATGTTGGCAGTGGATCAAAGATGGTTTGTTTTATCTAACACCATGGAAGGGGGTGTTGTGGTCTTTTCGAAGATGGTTTGGGCTCATCTGTCCATGGAGTGTTTACGGCACTCTATTCAGTCAAGGGAAACTTAGGGACCTCAGGATGTACATGATGAGGGTGTAGGATCCTCTGGTAGCTGTGGGTAGGACTCCTAGGGAGTTTATTTGTGTGATAGATGTGGGGATTTTATTTTGCTTTTATGGTAGTAGGGGAAAGGGAGTTATCCGTTCCTTTTCTTATGTAATCCGTACTGTAATTTCTTATTAATGAAATAAGCAAGTTTCTGATCATCCAGCTATGCCTTTCGATGAGTTTTGTATTTTGAATTATCTATATTAATTGCTAAGGCATACATAATCCTTTTGTTCAAGTATTCTTTAGAATGAACCTCCATTCTCGAAGGTAAGAAAAGAATGGTATTTTGTGAAAAAAAATGGCCGCACTCATGTGACGTGTATGAGCTGCCTACGTACCTCTGGGGTTTTTTTAAAAGGTTTTTTTATCTATTTGAAAATAGTTTTTGCAGAGGATCGGGCTCACGTAGTTCTGGGTAGAGGGAAATGAAGAGTTTTTTTTTTAGAATAGAAGGGGGATGAGAAGAGTCGTAGCGCGCCGAGACTTCGCACTAGGGGTAGAATTTCGTGAGATGGTCCAGATTGACTGGACGAGCCATCTCTTCCCCATCTAGGTCATTGAGCATGGCGGCACCGACGTATAAGATTTTCTTCACAATGTAGGGGCCGCTCCAATTTGGCTTGAATTTCCCTCTGGAGTCCCATATGGGTTCTATTATCTCTTTGAGGGCTAAGTCCCCCTCCTGGACACCGCGGTCTTTGACTCTCTTGTTGAATGATCGTGCTATTCGGCGATGGTAACCCTGTATGTGGTAAAGAGCTTTTAATTTTCTTTCATCTAGGAGGGCTAGCTCATCAAGACAGCTTTGGCACTAGTCTTCTTCACTAACTTTTCTTTCGAGCATGACGCGTAGCGAGGGTACTTCCAACTCCACAGGTAGGATCGCTTCCATGTCGTAGACCAGGGAGTAAGGGGTATCCCCAGTAGAGGTTCGAATTGAGGTTCGATAGCCCCAGAGGGCGTACAAGATTCATTCGGCCAAATCCCTACAAATTTTGGTCATCTTACTGATGATAGCTTTGAGGTTCTTATTGGCGGCTTCAACTGCACCATTGGTCTGAGGTCGATAGGGAGAAGATTTGTGTCTCTGAGTCCCATACTTTTTAACTACTTCTGTGACTTTTGCTTTGAAATACAACCCGTTATCTGACACTGACCCCATATCGGCAGATGATATTCTTTTTGAGGAATTTGGCTTCTTTCTTGGCGTTCAATATTGCGTATGACTCAGCTTCGACCCATTTGGTGAAGTAATCAATGGCGACTAGGATGAACTCATGTCCGTTTGAAGCCTTTGGTGTAACCTTCCCTATGATGTAGACAACCCAGGTGGAGAACGACCAGAGAAAGGTCATGTTGTATAATTCTTATGGAGGTAGGTGCTGAAGATTAGAGAATCGTTCGCATTTGAGGCATCTCCGAACATATGCTGTGCAGTCCTGGGCCATGGTGGTCTAGTAGTAGCCCTGTCGGATGATTTTCTTGGCAAGCATATGACCTATCCATGTGGGGTTCGCATTCCCCGCTGTGGATTTTCTGCATTATCTTCTCAATCTCAGTCCCTGTGATGCAGTGTAAATGAGTTCCATCAAAATTCCTCTTGAGTAGAGCTTTATGACAGATGATGTACTGGGCGGCCAGTCTTTGGAGGGTTGTTCGATCTTTCTTGTTGGAACCCTCGGGATACCTACCATGTTTGAGGAGGCACCAGATATCATAGTACCAACAATCGTCTAGTTCAGGATCTTCGGGGGAGACAAGCTCAATATGGTAGCAATGGGTCGGTTTGTCTTGCTTTTGAACTAAGAAGGGAGTCATTGTTATTCCCCCCGGCATGTTGATCATGGAGGCCAAGGTAGCGAGAGCATAGGCTAGGTTATTATTTGCTCAGGGTAGGTAATTAAAGGTGATATCTCGGAATAGGGAGGCTAACTCTTCTAATTGGGCATGAAAGGGTTGGAGTTTTTCGTCCTTGACTTTCCATTTTCTGAGCACTTGACCGATGATAAGGGAAGAATCCCCGTAGACGTCAAGGTATTGAATACCTTTCTTGAGAGCAACTTTAAGGCCTACTGTGCATGCCTCGTATTTCGTCATGTTATTAGTGCAAGGGAAATCCAATTTAATGGTGATGGGAGTGTGGGAGTCAGCTGGGGCGATCAGAAGTATCCCAATGCCATATCCCTTCTTATCGGTAGCATCGTCAAAGAACATTTTCCATCCAAGGAGGTCTTGAGCGGTGTAGAGGATATTTTCATCTAAGAATTCAGAGATCCGGACATCTGCGCCTTCTACAGGGTAATCGGCGAGGTATTTAGAGATGGATCTTCGTTTCATGGCTTTCTACGTGACGTACACGATATCAAATTCGATTAGGAGCATCAATCATCAGGCCATTCGACTGGATAAGGCGGGTTTCTTAAGCAGGTATTTGATGGGGTCCATTCGGGATACAAGTTTGATGGGGAAGGCGATCATGTAGTGTCGTAACTTTTGGGTGACCCAAACAAGTGCGACACACGCCTTCTACAAAGCAGCGTAGTTGACCTCATACCCGACCAATTTGTGACTGGAATAATAGATGGCTCTTTCTTTATGGGAGTCCTCAAGGTATTGGGCTAACAAAGCCCCAACGGAAGTATCGGTTATGGTTAGGTATAGGAGCAAAGGGAGGCCAGGCTGTGGTAGCATGAGCACAGGAGGTTGGGTCAGATATTGTTTGATTCGGTCAAAATCTTCTTGGCAGGCCTCATTCCAAACCTTGGTTGAATCCTTTCGAAGTATCTTGAAGATCGATTCACAGATGGAGGTTAGCTGGTTGATGAACCGACTGATATATTGCAATTTCCCAAGAAAATCTTAAACTTCTTTCTCCGTTCGGGGTGGTGGCATCTCAAGTATGGCTTTCAGCTTTGCAGGATCTGCTTCTATCCCTTTTTTGCTGACCATGAATCCCAAGAGTCTTCCCTTTGTAATGCCGAAGACACACTTCTATGGATTGAGTCGCATCTGATATCGTCGCAATCGTTCGAAGAACTTCCGGAGAGTGGGAACATGACCTTCTCTAGTTTTGGACTTGATAATCATATCATCCACATAAACCTCTACTTCTTTGTGAATCAGATCGTGCAAGATGGTTGTGGTAACCCTTTGGTAGGTATCCCCAGCATTCTTGAGACCAAATGGCATAACGGTGTAGCAAAATGTCCTTCATGGGGTGATGAATGCGGTTTTTCTTGGTGGTCGGGGTGCATCTTGATTTGGTTGTATCCAACAAACCCGTCGACGAACGACTTAAGAGCATGATTGGATGTGTTATACACGATCATGTCGATATTGGGTAGCGGATAATCATCCTTTGGAGAAGCTTTATTTAAATCTCGGTAGTCTACACACATTCGAACCTTCCCTTTAGATTTCGGCGCAGGTACTATGTTAGCTAGCCATGTGGAATATTCGATCACATGAATGAAACCCACGTTTAACTGTTTGACCACCTCTTCTTTGACCTTGAGCGACCATTCGGTGCAGAGCTTTCTCAATTTTTGTTTAACCGACTAGTAATCTGGGAGAGTGGGAATCTCGTGCTGAGCTATTTCAGGATCAATACCGGGAATATCATCATAGGACCATGCGAAGACATCCACGAACTCCTTAAGCAATTCTTCGAGTTGTGCACACTCATGCTCGTCAAGGGTGGCCCCTATGCTAATCTCGCACGGTTGGCTACTAGAACCGAGATTAATAACAACAGTCTCTTCTTTATTAACTTGAACGCGATTATGTTGTTTATTATTAACCTTATTTAGATCAGTTAAGAATTGTTCATTTGCAAAAATCATCATCACCAAAAGTTTAATTAGAATCCAAGCAGTTAATGTAAGGCACAGCAAGATACTCAAAATCTTCGTTTATTTCATTAATAGGAAAAATAGCATTGAGAACCTTATCAAAAAAGGTCTCGATTACATTTGAACAAGGATATATAGCAAAAGAAGAAATAGGGTAAACATTAGGGTTAGGGGAGATTTCAAGAGGTCGAACTGGCGCAGCATGCCAGTTGAGGAGAGGTGTATCAGCATCTTTAATCAGATGGGATGGATCCATTGATGTAGTGCCTGAATGAACCATGCAGAGTGTCAGCCCCAGTGTCTGTAAGTTGAAGGAATCTTCTGAATTACTTTCCTCAGTCTCCTCGCTATCTTTGATGAGTGTTTATACACGGTGTTGGAAACTTTCAGCCCATGGGTAGCTATCTTGGAAAAAGATATCCATTCCCGGCTTCATCTTCTTGTCTGTGTGGTCATACCATGGTTCTAGAAAACCGCAAAAGGGGAAATCTTCGCCTTCTTTGATGAATCATCCATTCAAGGAGTCTCCTGAGATAGTTGGGATGTAGTCTAATCTTCTCTTTGGTCGAGACTGGCGGATCATTCTAAGCTCTTGTTCTGATGGTTGATACCCTAAGACACAAGGAGGGAAAGCTTTCTTCAGTTTAATGGGCTCGAGTATCCCTTGCTGCCTTTGCCCTAGCCCCAGTCCGGGCACGAAGTGCATGTTTCGAAACATCTGAATCACATTGACATTGTCATGAGGGTCATATTCTGGACAAACCCTTTCTTTGAAATCGTCCCCTACCGAGAGTAGGAGTGGCTCAACTAGAAATCCTGATAGGAGCATATCATTTGACCCGTGCTGTATCTCAAGGATTGGACTGCTGGTGCTTGCACCCTCGACAATTTCGTTGTCACCCAAAATGGTGATGACTCGCCCGTCGGCGAAGAACTTCAATTTCTAATGGAGTGAGGAAGACACACCCTTGATACTATGGAGTCAGGGTCGTCCGAGCAACAGGTTGAAGCAAGCAGGGATGTCTATGACTTGGAATTCAACGAAAGGGTTTATAGGGCCAACCCCTATTACAAGTTTTATGGATCCCATCACCTCACGATGGGTATTATCGTAGGCACGTACAGCGGTGGAGGTTGGAGCTAGGTCGCCTTCTTTCAGGCCTAAACACTTGAAGGTTCTCAGAGGGAAAACATTCAAGGAGGATCCGATATCGACAAGGGAGAGTGGCACGACCTTCCCCATAACTTCGACGGAGATATTGAGTGCATGATTGTGATTTGGCCCAATTCTGGGGATTTCTTCTTCAGAAAATGATAGCATTCGGGTAGAGGTCAAGGATCCGACCAGATTCACCGCTTCTTCTGGTGAAGTAGAGGGAGTAATTGTGGGTCCCGTGAGCAATTTAATTAAAGCATTTTTGTGTAGGTGGGAAGACATGAAAAGTCCCCATAGAGTGATGTTATCTTGAGTTTTCTTCAGTTGATCGAGGATCTTGCTTTCCTCAATGGTCATCTCTGGCATAGGAAGGTTTTTAATGCCCTTCCCCTTGTCATTTGCTGGTAGTAAGCTTGGAACTTGGTAATGTCTCCCTGATCTGGTCATGTGATTTACTGAAGAAGGAAATAACATGAATCCCATTTCCTCGTCAATCTCAGGCTATTCTTCCACCTTGTTTATTTCTCCGAGGAGCTCTTCAAATGATATCATCCCACATATGTCAGTTACTGGGCCAGTTCTTCCTGAAGCTTATTCTTCGCTCGAATCTTCGAATTCTTCCCCCTATTCGGTGGTAACAATTATGTCTTTCCATGTAAATTCAATGCATTCCAAAACTTCAACGGCTTCTTCATACGGGTCCTCTCACCCTGTGGTGATATGTGTGATCGAAGGGACCAAGCGCCCTTATAGCCTTAAAGTGTCAAGTAACCCGGTGATACAACAAATGTTGTTGGTTTACGCGAATAATTCTTCCATAATCTGTACAACATCATCTAGGCTAAATTCGTCGGTTGGTACCACCCACCTATCTGAATCTTGGGCTCACTTTCGTGCTTTCAAGAATAGTGTGCTGAACCTCTAGCAATCGATCATCATCTATGAGGGAATTTTCAGCCCGAACTCTAGGAGTTGGTTTAATACCTTCGACAATTCCATACTTCTATTTTTAGAACGGGTACGGACAGCGATGCATGCTCTGGTAAGGAGTGACAGTGCCTGATCAGCGAGGCTAGTAGGATGTAGGAGGAAATATAGGCAAATTTGAAGAGGTTTAGGAGAGTATATGGGTGTGATTTGAGTTGATGTATCAAAATCTGGGTTTTCTTCTAAGAAGAAGGCATTGGTATGATTTGGAAGTGGATTGTGAGTAGTGTTTGGCTTAGGATTGGCTGGTGGGGAGATGGTACCCCGGTCAATGAGATCTTGGATTATGTTTCAAAGGTGAAAGCATTGGTCGGTGGTATGGCCGTCAGTTTGGTGAAAGGCGCAATGAGCATCGGCCTTAAAGTTTCTTGGGAGTGGATTTGGCAATGGATGGGGATCCAAGGGTTTGATGAGGTTTCGGCCTAACATGGATTAGTAAACTTTGGAGAGGGGAGCATGGAGCTTGGTGTATTCCCTTCGGACGGGGGCAGGGCGGATTTCTGGTGCCCATGATGTGGTTGGTTGAGAGATGTTGTTGATGGTTGAGACTGTAGCATTGGCAGGCTTGTCATACTTTGTAGGGGTGAACTGTCCGAACACCATTTTTGGTTCGACCTTTGTTTTAACAAGGCTTTCCTTGATTTCTACTCCAGCCTCTCTGAGAGCTTAGAAGTGGGGATAGTGTTGTCCTCCCATCGTCGCTTGGACATGGGGCAAGAAGTTCTTCTTCACTATGTTGACCCGTTCTTTCTCGGATGGTCGATTGGTCATGGTAGCTGCCTGCTCCCTCCACCAGGTTATAAAGTTACTGACAGATTCTCCTGGATTCTGTTTGAGCATCTCTAAATCACGATGGGTGACCTCAAGCTCTTCGTTGTATTTATATTGCGACATGAATTCTTGGGCTACATCCTCCCAGCTACGGATTTTGATTCCTCAAGAGATAAAAACCATCGGGGGCACTATCCTTCAAAGTTTACTGAAACAATTGGGCCATCACTTCTTCAAAATCCCCTAGTAGAGTTATGGAACGGTGATAACTGTGAAGATGAACAATCGAGGGTCCACTCCATCCAAACTTCTCGATATTAGAATCTTGAACTTCTCGGGCAATATCGCTTTAGGATAAGGAGACATGTGGGTGTATTCCATGTAATTCCCAGAGATCCTGACTTGGTCGAACTTCTTGGTGAGCATCTTGAGATCTTATTTGACTTTGTTCAACTCCTCCTCTTTTGGACCAACAGTCATAGGCAGGTTAGCCACAGGCTGGGCAATGTTTGGCATATGAAGCTAGGCAGGAGGTGGCCCATTAACAAGAGGGGCACGCGGAGCATGCTGATATTCTTTGGGAACCCAGATAGGCTCGGGTGGACCCATATCACGAGAGAATAGGGCCTCGAGCTCTTGAGGAATTGGAACCTGGTTTCGTTGCATCTCTCGGACCTCGATTTGGAGGTTGTCAATCTTAGACATGAGCTGAGCTAGGACTGTCATCAGATCCGGTTGTATGACTGGTACTTAATATGTATTCTCCATGGAAAGTGAATGGATTTCAGACTCGAAAGAAGTAATAGAGGAACGGGTAAAACTCTGGGGTGATTTGACTAAAGATCGAAGCCAATAGGGAGCCAGGCTAAGGGCTTGCAATCAACCTGAGAAGGTGTAGGATGAGATTTAATTTTCAGAAAAAGGGAAGAAACTATTTTTGGATTTTTGATAAAGAAGGGAGGAATGTTTTTGGATTTTTGATAAAGAAAGGAGAAATGTTTTTGGATTTTTGATAAATAAGGGAGAAATGTTTTTGGAGACGGAACTCAGCATGATTATTATGATTATTATGTTCTCACTTGTATTTAATTCTCCTAAATGCAATGCCGGACGGGACCCGAGCCTAGATTTAATATATGTAAAGCTACGGTTGGACTTGTAACCAGGCTCGCAGACAGGGTCCCATTTTAGAAATACGCGAAAATTGGGCGGCAGATCGACCTAAAATTTTGACCGAGTTTCGGGTTGAAACCGGCAATCTAAAGTGTGTGTCCTAGGTTTGACATCTATATGCGGGTATGCAGTTGGTTGGGTGAATCGGCATAGGTTCCCCTCTTTGGCGTGACTTCCACGATATACATCTTGCTCTTACGGGAAATCGGTACGTGTGGACAAGCCATTTGATATACCTGAGTGTACGTGAATTGCTTGAACATATACCTCGAGGGGATGGTACGTGTGAGAGCAAATTCGATATACTCAGCGTACGTGAATGAATTCCCTGCGATATACCTCCCGTCAAGACTTCAGTCAAGCGGTACGATGCGGGGGAACCGTTTGATATACGTCGAAGGTACTTGGCCAATGGAAGGTGAGAGTCATATCGCTTAGGCTAACTGCGACCTACCGGACCAGCACCCATCACGAAGTGACCCTCCAGTTACTCGGTAAAATTTTGGTCAATAACAATGCTCTTTGGTGATGTCGTGTGAATCATGTATGATTCTCTTATTAATATCTTATGATGAGAATACATTTCTTGATTATGCTAAACAGGGAGCAAAGTACTAGTACCCAAGGTACACCAAGTATGGATAGGTGATGCGTGCAACATGTGGATATATGTGATCCTAGGTGCACGTGGTGAGAAGTGTACCTGGAGAATTTTCTACAAGTGTGTGAACATAAGCATAAGCATGGGATATACATGAAAAAAGGGAACATGCAGATATGAGGGGGGGAAACATAAACAAATATATAATCCATGTAAATAGAGTCAAGCCCTAAAAATACAACACAAATCCCCAGCGGAATCACCACTGTGGCCAAACCCGATCCTCGCCTGTGCGGGCGGGTGCGCAAAAGGAGAAAGGATCCTTCGAATCCCGCGCATCCCTCTCGGGAGCGCTTCGGTCGGCATCATTTGAGATGAAGTGTAAAAAAATGTAAAGAGATTCAGAGTCGCTAGTCTATTTTACTCAAAACGGACAAAAGAAAAAGGGGAAGCCATCCCGAAGGATGGCATCTAAAGACATACTAGCGCATGCAAAACCAAAATGATTCGAGAAGGGTTCGGAGGCTTAGTTACGAAATGGAAAGGTGTTAGGCACCCATTCCGCCCTTTCGGTCTCTCATGGATATTTGCTATTTTCCTTTATATTTCCCCCTGTGATATGTGTGCATGTGTATATATATAATGGAGGTATGAATCCTCGACTTGTATCATGGAAGAGATAAAGTGAGTCATCCGTAGGAAGTTATAAAAAAAATATTAGAAAAATAAGATTTATGCGATTACCCCTACGTTGATCGTTATAACGGAACAATAACGCATATGGAGTAATACGTCACTAAGAACAAGTATATAGAATATAAGAATATTAGATCTAGAGAAAATAGAAAATAAGAGAAAAGGTAAGAAAAGGACTCGAGTCTCGAGTTTTACCCCGAGACGCCTACGTAGCCTATAAAAGCATCAAAGTCCACGTAGTTCGCATACAAACGAGGGGTGGGGTTTATCCCATAAATCCAAATGGGGGATATCTTATTTGTTAGTGTGTGTGCGTGTAAAAAAAAAGTGTTTTAGTGGTGAGAAAAATGTGAGAAAAGTGTGAGAATCCCTATTTGGAATTTATGAGAAAACCCTCTTTTTCTATTTTTTTCGGTTTTATTTATATGAAAATAGGAGATGTGCAATAATATTAAATAAAAAGTATATTAGGATGTGTGAGATGAGATAATAAAAGTGCTAAGTAATAAAACAAGTTATTGAGAACTTAAGAGAGTTTAAGAGAGAGTTTGAGAAAGTTGGACCTTCTTGAAGATCTTGAAATGGATCTTGAATGTTGGAGAGCATCCCTTGCACTTGGATGATGATGGAGAGTGGCTAATTCACCAAGTTTGATGAAAAGGATGATGAAAAGTGGAAGTAAAAAAGGGATTTGGAGGTTGAAATCACGCTGCCTTCGAGAGAGGTTTATGGGATACGTTGAGAGTGAATCTTATCAAATCTGGGCTCCCCTTGCAAATGAGGTGAAGGCCTCTTTTTATAGGCTCAGGTCACTACCGATCGGCATAGACCTGATCCTGCCTATCGGCACCTGCCGATAGGCAGGGTCTGGAACCTGCCATTTGGTAGTGTGTTTCAGGCCTTTTCGAGAAATCAGTTGCCGAGGGCAAACTGTTGATCAGAATCGTGCACAGGGCATAGTATTAGAAAGGTATTTCATATACCTTCAAAAGTCCTTTAGACCGCTCCCGGGTTCGGGAGTTGACTTTATGTCAAATATGGCTCGGAAGCATTTGTCGGTCCAATGGACGGGGAATCGTTCGGACGTAAACGAATCGTTCGTCCGCATGGTAAGTCCAAATCGCACACGGGATGAACCATTGGAAATTTTAGGAGATGTACTTCGATATTCCAAAGAGTTTGTTCCTGTTTGGGGAGTTGACTTTGGTCAATCGGGAATTGGAAGCATTCAGTGACCTCTTGGAGTCAAACGGATCGTTCGTCCGCATAGTAAGTCGGAATCGCGCACGGGTCGGACCATTGGAAAGGGTATTCAGTTCCCTTCAAAGATTTATTTAGCCTCGATTGAGCTAAAGAGTTGACTTAGGTCAAACAGCGCCCGGGAGCGCTGGTGGCCTCTAGGTCAGGTTTTGAACGCAAATGGATCGTTCTTCCGCATGGTAAGTCGGAATCGCGCACGGAATGGACCGTTGGAAAGGGTATTTAGTGCCCTTCAAAGATTAATTCAGTCTCGATAGAGATGAAGAGTTTGACTTTTTGATCAAACTGAGTCGGGGAGTGCCCGATGGCTTCTATGTCAGTACTCGGGACATGACTTGGGTTTGTGGTGATGAAGGGAGGTATTAAGAACCTAAGGAGAGTTAGGGGGTAACAGAATGGGGTGTCTACACTAATCACCTAAGTGAAATTAGATCGGTGCCAAATTTTATCTTTCATCAATCCAAGACAAAATACTCATGCAAAAGTAATAGATAATCATTCATAATAAACTATAAATCAAATCATGTAGCAATATATAAAGGATAAAATCTTGTCGAGTCAACATTCAGCTAAAATCCAAAGCTGCTAAATAAAATCCACATAATCCAAAACTGAATCTGAAATAAAGATTGTGGACAACATGTCCCAATGGAAACTACTATAATGAGATCCTACACTAGATCTGAATAGATGAAGCGTCTATGCAAAGTCCTGCCAGCCTCCACAAAGTTGCAGCTATGAGTCCCTGGACATAATCTTCAAGTCTGGCATCCCTATGGATGGACACCTAAAAGGTTTTGAAAATATTTTTAATAGCAAGAGTTAGTAGTCAAAACGTTTTGAAAATATTTTGCAAGTGCTTATCACAATAAGATGAGTTATTGATTACCCAAGTTAAGATTTCACATACACTCTCTTGAGTTACCTTACCCCTCATCTATCGTGCACGCCTAACGTCCCATACCCAGCCCACCAAGCTAAACTACTCAAGTTAACTGAACTATGGTATCCAACTGAACTCATCTATGCTACTAACATTTCACCTACTTAGTATGTAATAGTAACTATATCTCATCATTTATATACTATGATAATTGTTCACGCCTTATTATCTTTCACCATTTTATAATTAAGTCCTCCTACTTAATTTGCTTTTAGATGTAATCACGGCATCTCATTATCTATTAACTCGCACAAGTAGATTATTAATACAGTATATATTTCACACACAACATATATTTATAAACTCATTTATTACTAATATATCCTCTTAACACACATCAAGGACTCTTGGTTCGGAATGGTCCATCGACACCAGGTAAGAGTTTGGTTCGAAATCTCACCTCGACCCCAAATTCATTTCATGAAGTGGTTCGGAATAATCACCTCGACCCCACTAATGAAATTTATACATAGATTGGTTCAGAACTCTTTCGTCACATCCCCAACTTACTATTTCCATATATTAGTTCGGAATCCTACCTCGACCCTAATATAGGCAATTATACTTTAGGTATTCTCACCACCTAAGTATCTATATAATTTAGTAGGTATACACAAAACCTAATAATAGTGTTTGTACGTAATATTTTCTCTTTAATATTCACGGTACTTATTTATTTATGATTTTTCTCACTATTATATTTTAATTGAGTATTCACACAAATCTAAGGGCCCTGTTACCCCTCTATTCATTTCAGTAGTTAAGTTATCTCTAACTGAAAAGTGCTACTGTGTGATAATTGATTAAATTAAATTCGCAAGTTTCCAAGTAACCCTTATTTAATTAGAGTCCATAAACATGCATCTAAGGTGCGTGTGTCAACCCATAAATAAATAAGCATGCGACACAGTAAATATACTGAGACACCGATTTCAGGAAAAAACCTCTTTTGGGTAAAACCTTTATTTCATTATGAATATATAAATTGAAACTTACAATTACATAGAGAAATCTGCAATGGATCAACGCACAGCCAACCCACAAAGACACGGAGTCTTGAACTCAGCAAGAGAATACACGCATCACCATCCAAGGATTCGTAGCCCAAACAACAAAGAAAGAACCGCAACTCTCCTTAATAACACGCAACCATAAAACTTTGTAGAGACTCCATCAGCAATGACACGCAACCCTCAGTTGCAAAGATCTCCCCACAAAGATTGAACAATAGCAAAGCTTGTGTTCTAGGGTTCCAAAAGATTCACAAAAGTAATTGGGATTTTTTTGTGTGAATCAAAAAGATGTTTGGTACATCAAAAATTGAAGTCTTGTTGTGTTTTAACTCTTAGAAACATTTTCTCAAAGACTTGAAAAAATACACCACCGAAATAGGAATATATATAGGAAATATGAGTCGGTAGTAAAAAAAATACAAACAGATCTGATCAAGTTTATCTCAGGCGGACCGGTCCGGTATGGAGGCAGATCGGTCTGACCTCGGATCGGTTCGTTTTCCACATAGGCCTATTCGATTTGCATTCGATCCGGGATTCACTGGTGCAAAGCAAATCGATCCGGTATGGAGGCGGACCGGTCCGGTTTACCAAAAAATAAAAATAAAACTTTTAAAAGTCTCATTTTTCTTGAAAAAAACTTACTTCTTATTTTTATAAAAAATATTTCATAAAAATTTCCCAATACTAAGTATGAACTTTAAGGGACATAAAAACAAAACTTTATCAAGTTCATTCTCGCAGAGGTTATGATGTTAAAGACGCTTTGATATTCGGATCCGTTGATGTAGATGCAATCTTGAATTTCTTCAACGATGTAACGGCGTACGACATACATATTGACAATGGACAAAAATGTATTTACACTAACCTACTGATATAACCCTGGGGATTACGTTTACTATCTCCCTAACTCGAATCCTGAATTTTTGATATACTACTCGATCAGTTTATCCTTGTCGGTCCATCACTTCCAATCTTCCACTCTATGATTATAACGGACCTCCATTATACACCTACGGGTACTCTCTAAGTCTCTATATAGGTACAACATCATCCCTAAGGTTTCCCCCAATCATTAGCAAACGATTAGAACTCACCCAATAAAAGAACCCAGAATCCGCCTGCGTTGATCAAGCGACCAGGACCATTGATCGATCGACATTGAAGGGTCGATCGATCGATCAAGCAGGTGAAGTTCGTCTTCTTCATGTGTTTTCTCACCATTCTCAATTTTCCAACTTACATGATAACACACAAACTTGAAACCAATGATTTCTAACCATTCCTACATACTCTGGGGATTATTTCCAACTATTTAAACATCATTAATCTTCATGAATTTAGAATAATAGAAATCCTCTAATTATTCAAGAACCCTAAAAATATGTTCTTCGCATATTTTAATTCATAAACCCAAATTTTAATTCGTATTAACAATCATGATTCCTCTGGTTTTCAATCCTCTACGGATATAAATCTAACTACAAGTTATTTCTACCCAAACATGCAATTAATCAATTCTTTTTTCTCCAAGAATATTAATCAAAATCGATTATTCATAAATCCTACGCATGGATATTATAACTTAAAATAATTTGCAAATAACCACTTTCCTTATTCAGAGATGATCTGATTTCGTTGTTGCTGTTGGTGATTGATTGTCTTTCTCCTCCAATCTTCCTTCCCAACTAGTTTGTGGTGCAATAACCCTTTGAATTCTTCACTAATTCTTCCGTAAGCTTTGAGAATAATCTCATTTCTCTCTTTAATGTCTTTCCTTTGTGTTATGAGGTTTCTAACCCTAACCCCACTTTTAATCAACTGATAAAACACTCCAAAATTCGTAGGTATCCTCATCCTCATATGCCAAAAGACTAAAACGCCCCCATACAACCTCGGTTTAGCCCAAAAATGCCTTGGTACCTGACTAGTACCCCCGGGTATACTATTTTGACTAATTTGGACCACTTGGAATCATCTGTGACCTCTAAATTATCATTTGAGTCACCAAAAAATATTTTTCCTATCTCATCCTCAATTTAGTCTATATGCAACACTCGATTGAGGTATAATCAAGTACGTCCATATCTCTCGTTATGTCGTACAATTTAACTATCAACATTTACTATTCACACTTAGTAAATTTGAATCATAATATTAATCAGCATCTATTTCTCGATTAATATTTAATAATCATAATTATTATTTTGCGCTTAATAATAATATTTATTAAATCATATTAAATTACTCTACTCACGTAATTTAAATTAAAACATATTTTCTATTTAATTACCCAATTAATTAAATTTTAAATACGTAGAAATACGGGGTATTACATAATTCCCCCCTTATAAAGGAATTTTTTCCTAAAATTTTGGATATACCTACGGTGAATAACTCTGGATACTGCTCTCACATATCCTCATCCCGCTCCCATGTCGACTCATCAATATTATGGTGTCCCCACTATACTCGCACCAACCGTACCACCTTGGATAGAAGCTTACGCTCGCTATGATCCAGGATAGCCATGGGTCTTTCCTCATATGAGACATCTGGTTGCAAATTAATTTCCTCAAGTGGGACGTGCCAGAAGTCTCTCTCACTCCTCCTGTATTTATTCAGCGACGCCACATGAAACACGTCGTGTATCCGTTGAAGATGCACTGGGAGTCCCAATCTTTATGCTATCGGTCCCACCCTCTCAATAATAAGGAACGGTGACACATATATCGGTGTTAGCTTCCCCTTCTTACCGAACCTCATAATCCCCTTCATAGGAGAAACCTGAGTCAACACCTGGTCGCCCACCACTAGCTCCACGTGTCTCCTACCGGCATCATCATAACTCTTCTGCCTATATTGGTCTATTCAAATATGTCCTCGAATCAACTCTATCTTGGCAAAAGTATCCTGTATCATCTTCGGCCCTAATAGCTTATTGTCCCCCACCTCTAACCAGCAGGCAGGCAAATGACAATGCCTCTCATAAAGTGCCTCAAAAGGAGCCATACCGATAGTGAATTAGTAAGAGTTATAATACACAAACTCTACCAATGGGAGGTATCGCTCCCATTCTCCCCCAAAACCTAGGCTACACATACTCAACATATCCTCAAGCATCTGATTCACCCTCACAGTCTTCCCGTTTGTCTGCGGGTGATACGCCGTACTCAATCGCAAATTTGTACTCATGGCTTCCTGGAAACTCGGCCAGAAGTGCGACATAAATATTTTGTCTTTGTCCAACACAATATTAACAGGAACCCCGTGCAGCTTAACGATCTCTAAAATGAAAATATGTGCGTACTTCATCGTATCAAAATCAGTATGAATCGGTAAGAAATGGGCTACCTTGGTCAGCCGACCCACTCTCACCCATATAGAATCGTGACCTCTCGCCATGCCGGTAGTCTGGTAATAAAGTCCATGGAAATGCTCTCCCACTTCCACACGGGAATCTACAGTGGTTGTAGCATCCCTGAAGGTCCCTAATGGTCAACTTTCACAAGTTAACACGTAGCACAACTCGAGACAAACTCTTATATGTCTCCTTCACACCCAACCACCAATACTGTCATCGCATATCCTAGTACATCTTATCCGCGCCGGAATGTATCGCAAACTTTTACCCGTGCGACTCTGTCATGAATGGATGTCTCAATTCTTTATCCTCAGGTACTACCAGTCTCCCATTAAGCCGAAGCACTCCCTCTGAGCTGATGGAGTAGGAATTTTCCCCCTCGTCTAGTAACTGTCGTACTCTGTCCTGATAAAACAGTTCCTCTGCATGTGCTCTTACCACCCGCATAACACTCTCGGGGGTGATAGCTAAAACTGCCATGTATGCTCGGGCTACCTCATCCTCAGAAGTTCACTCCACTTCACTTTCCAAAACTCTGTCAGCTCTCCTATAGGTCTTAGGCTCAACGCGTCTGCCACCACATTAGCCTTGCCAGGATGATACTGTATATCAAACTGGTAGTCCTTCATAAATTCGAGCCACCTCCTCTGTCTCATATTCAAATCCTTACGGGTGAAGAGATACTGAAGTGACTTATGATCCGTGAATAGATAAAACTGCTCTCCCAGAAGATAATGTCTCCATCTCCTCAAAGCAAAGACGATCACTGCCAACTCGTGGTCATGGGTGGGGTAATTCTTCTCATGTGGCTTTAGATTTTGGTATGCATAAGCTATAGGCCTCTCCTCCTGCTATAACACACCCCCAAGTCCCTGCAAGGATGCGTCAGTATAGAATCGGTACTCTAATCCACTCCTAGGCAATGCAAGTACGAGTGATGATGTCAACTTGTCCTTTAGCTCATTAAATGCTAACTAACAGTAGTCCCTCCACATGAATGGTACTCCCTTACGAGTGAAGTTTGTCAAAGGACCAGCAATCTTTGAGAACCCCTTGATGAAGCAATGATAGTAACTAGCCAATCCCAAAAAGCTTCGAACCTCGGTTGGTGTCATGGGTTGTCCCCACTCTCTCACCGTTGATACCTTACTCAGATCGATAGCTATGCCATTATCAGACATAATATGGCCAAGAAACTAAACCTCCCGAAGACAAAATCCACACTTCCCGAATTTGGCGTACAAATGATGGTCCCGTAATATCTGAAGGACCATGTGTAAATGCTCAGCATGCTCCTCCTCCGTATGAGAGTAAATCAGAATATTATCGATGAATACGATCATAAACTGGTCCAAACACTCCTTGAATACCCTGTTCATGAGGTCCATAAACAGTGCAGGCGCATTAATGAGCCCAAACGGCATCACTCTGAACTCGTATGACCCGTACCGTAATAAGAAGGTAGTCTTAGGTACATTATCCTCTCGAATGCCCAACTGATGGTAACCTGACCTCAAATCGAATTTTAAGAAGTACACAACCCCTCTTAACTGATCAAACAAGTCGTCAATTCTAGGTAATGAATACTTGTTACGTATCATCACCTTGTTCATCTCCCTGTAGTCTACACACAAATGGAGCGAACCATCCCTTTTTTTATAAATAACACCAACACACCCCACAGCGATGTACTCCGCCGAATGAAACCCTGTCCCAAGAGCTGCTGAATCTGCTCTCTCAAATCTCACATTTCCAAAGGGGACATGCAATACGGTGCTCTGTCAATCGGTCTCGTCCCTGGTGCCAATTCGATAACAAACTCAATCTCCCTGTTGTGTGTTAACCCTGGTATCTCCTGGAAGACATCCTCGATTGAGTCCAGAGAAAGAACCACCTCCTATGAGGTCTCCTCCTCAATGTAATACAAATGAGTGCGCGATCCACCCTCGAGGAGAGGCATCGCCACTAGGAATATCTCATGTCCCAAAATGGTGAACACTATAGTCCTCTCATAGCAATCTACCATCGCCCTACAACCCGCCAACCAATCCATGCCTAGGATGACGTCATAGCCCTCCAAATCTAACATTAGAAGGTCTGCCGCTAGACTCAATCTCCTGATCATAATGTCCACACCCTTACAGATCGAGTGTATAAGGGACCCACTACCCATCGGTGACTCAACACACATAATATGAGTTTTAGTTGTCTTTAAAAGGTAGGATGCTCGTGCAAATCTAGTTGTAACAAAAGAGTGTGTCGCACCCATGTCAGACAGAATACTACCCTCATGCCCATAGATAGAAAACGTACCCGCGACTGCCGATGGTGCTGGCTGAAAAGGCACGTCTTGAATATTGTACACACTCCCGTAGTGCATCTAGCATGGCTTCTGCTATGGGGCTTGTGCTAGTGCTGGGGCTAATGGAGCTTGTTGCCCCTGTTGGGAACCCTACTATTGTGCCCTTTTAGAATGATGTCGCCCATACCTAAATCTCTAGCCAGAGTTCCCCTATCAGGAATCCTTCCACTGCTTACCTGTTGTTTGCTGCTATAGTGTTCTGTGCTGTCACTACCCCCATTCGCCTTGCCCAGCTAGCTGGGCTCACCCCTCTTATTTCCCTTCACATGGAAGCGATGATCCTGAAAGTGCACTAGTGTGTCATTGATGACGTCTGTATAAGTCAACAGTGATGGGGTTACCGATCAAATGTTGTCTGATCTTCCAGTTCAAACCATCCATAAAATTAGACTTTTTTTGCTTCTCGTTTCTCACCTTTTCTGGCATAAAATTAGCTAGGTGTAGAAATTCCTCCTCATAGTCAGCCACCAATCGATCACCTTGGATCATCTCACTAAATTTCTTCCTTATCTTTGACTCTACTGTAGGCGGGAAGTACTTGCGATCAAACTGCTCCCATAACTCAAAAATTATCATCAAGTCCCTCTCCTCTGCGTTGGTAACTGACTCTCACCACTGCAAAGCAGCTCCTGGTAGACGAAAAGTGGAAAGCATCTGATTTTGCACCTCAGTACACTCAAGCATTCACAGATGGCACTGGATATTTTTGTCCCAGTTACAAACCTCTACCACATCAGTATTTCCCTGAAACTCAGGCGGATGGACCTTTTGAAAGGTCCCCCTAACTCACTTCCGATAAGGTGGACCTATTGAGGCCTGAACTTCTTGTGCCACTGGAGGTTGTACCTAGGGCTGAGGAAAATGGGCTACCATGGCCCTCGTGGATGTCTCAACTGCCTGAGCCACTATCACTGCCACCTGAGTAGTAGAAATTATCTCGGGTGAGGGTGGGGGTGGCGGTGCCTGTGGCTCCTGATGAGCCTCCCTCACCTCATCTCTGGCCTCGGCCCTCTCTGCTTGCTATCTCCTCGGTGGAATCTAAAAACAGATCGAATTGTATAAGTACACAGTTTATACAAAATCTAATAGAAGAAGTATGATATTCTAAACACGTAAGGACAAAAGTAACAGTCCTAAAATAGGGCTCTACATCGAAGAACGAAACGTTGAAATCGTAGTAAGCTGCTCAGATTCTATGGACACTAGAACCTGATGCTCTGATACCATATGTGACATCCTGCCTAATTTAAATCCCGGGTGATCAGTCCTAACTTAAATTAAAACAGTTTTCTCAGTTGGTTCATTCTTAGCATCGTTGTCGAAAAACTTTTTAATTACTAATCACTTAAGTGAAATTAGACCGCTGCCAAATTTTATCTTTCATTAATCCAAGACAAAATACTCATTACGAAGTAATAGATAAATATTCATAATAAACTATAAATCAAACCATGTAGCAATATATAAAGGATAAAATCTTGTCTAGTCAACATTCGACTAAAAATCCAAAACTGCTAAATAAAATCCACATAATCCAAAACTAAATCTGAAATAAAGACTGTGGACAACATGTCCCAATACAGACTACTATAATGAGATCCTACACTAGATCTGAATAGATTAAATGTCTATGCAAAGTCCTGCCAGACTCCACAAAGCTGCAGCTACGAGTCCCTGGACAGAATCTTCAAGTCTTGCGTCCCTGGGGCAGGACACCTAAAAGGTTTTGAAAATATTTTTAATAGCAAGAGTTAGTACTCAAAACGTTTTGAAAATATTTTTCAAGTGACTATCACAATAAGATGAGTTATTGATTACACATGTTAAGATTTTGGGTCCACTCTCTTGAGTTACCTTACCCCTCATCTATCGTACACGCCTAACTGTGGTATCCAACTGAACTCATTTATCCTACTAAGTTCCCATTTCACCCACTTAGTATGTAATGGTAACTATATCTCATGATTTATATATTTAGATAACTTTCACGCCTTGTTATCTTTTAGCATTTTATAATTAAGTCCTCCAACTTAATTTGCTTTTAGATGTAATCGCGGCATCTCATTACCTACTAACTCGCACAAGTAAATTATTAATAAAGTATGTATTTCACACACAACATATATTTATAAACTCATTTATTACTAATATATCCTCTTAACACACATCAAGGACTCTTGGTTCGGAATGGTCCATCAACACCAGGTAAGAGTTTGGTTTGAAATCTCACCTCGACCCCAAATTCATTTCATGAAGTGGTTCGGAATAATCACCTCGACCCCACTAATGAAATTTATAGATAGATTGGTTCAGAACTCTTTCGTCACATCCCCAACTTACTAATTCCATATATTAGTTCGGAATCCTACCTCGACCCTAATATAGGCAATTATACTTTAGGTATTCTCACCACCTAAGTATCTATATAATTTAGTAGGTATACACACAACCTAATTATAGTGTTCGTACGTAATATTTTCTCTTTAATATTCACCGTACTTATTTATTTATGATTTTTCTCACTATCATATTTTAATTGAGTATTCACATAAATCTATGGGCCCTGTTACCCCTCTATTCATTTCAGTAGTTAAGCTATCTCTAACCTACTCATATACCCCTGGGGATTACGCTTACTCTCTCGGTAACTCAAATCCCGAATTTTTGATATACTACTTGATCGATTTATCCTTGTTAGTCCATCACTTCTAATCTTGCATTCTAAGATTATAACGGGCCTCCACTATATACCTACTGGTACTCTCTAAGTCCATACATAGGTACAACATCATCCCTAAGGTTTTCCCCTAATCATTGGAAAATGATTAGAACTCACCCAACAAAAGATGCCAGAATCAGCCTGGGTCGATCGAGCGACCAGGACCATCGATCGATCGACATTAAAGGGTCGATCAATCGATCGAGCAAGTGCAGGTGCAGTTCGTCTTCTTCATGCGTTTCTCACCATTCTCAATTTTTCAACTTACACGATAACTCACCAAACTTGAAACCAATGATTTATAGCCATTCCTACATACTCTAGGATGATTTTCGACTATTTAAAAATCATAAATCTTGACGAATTTAGCCCAGAATAATACAAATCCTCTAATTATTCAAGAACCCTAAAAATATGTTCTTCCCATATTTTAAATCATAAACCCAGATTTTAATTCGTATTAACAATCATGATTCCTATGATTTTCAATCCTCTACATATATAAATCTAACTACATGTTATTTCTACCCAAACATATAATTAATCAATTCTTTTTTCTTCAAGAATATTAATCAAAATAGATTATTCATAAATCCTACGCATGGATATTATAACTCGGAATAATTTGCAAATAACCACTTGCCTTATTCGTAGATGATCTGATTTCGTGATTGTTGTTGGTGATTGATTGTCTCTCTCCTCCAATCTTCCTTACCAACTAGTTTGAGGTGCAAGAACCCTTTGAATTCTTCACCAATTCTTCCTTAAGCTTTGAGAATAATCTCTCTTCTCTCTCTAATGTCTTTCCTTAGTGTTATGAGGTTTCTAACCCTAACCCCACTTGAATCAACTGATAAAACACTCCAAAATTCGCACCTCAACTCCATATGCCAAAAGACTAAAACACCCCCCGTACAGTCTCGATTTAGCCCAAAAATGCCCTGGTACCCGACTAGTACCCCCCGGGTAGACTTTTTTGACTAATTCGACCCACTCAGAATCATCTCTGACCCCTAAATTATCATTTGAGTCATCAAAAAATATTTTTCCTATCTCGTCCTCAATTTAGTCTACACGCGACACTCGGTTGAGGTATAATCAAGAACGTCCATATCTCTCGCTATGTCGTACAATTTAACTATCAACATTTACTATTCACACTTAGTAAATTTGAATCATAATATTAATCAGTATCTATCTCTTGATTAGTATTTAATAATCACAATTATTATTTACGCTTAATAATCATATTTATTAAATCATATTAAGTTACTCTACTCACGTAATTTAAATTAAAACGTATTTTCTATTTAATTAACCAATTAATTAAATTATAAATACACAGAAATACGGGGTATTAAATATTCTCTCTAAACAAATGGTATTTTTTTAACTATTTAACCGGGTGCGTTAAATCGAGAAATTTTTTGAGTTAAGAAAAAAAAAGGTCTCTTCATAGAATTAATATGATTTAATCGGAATAAGCAACATTTCTGGAATAAAAACAATTTCATGCATTAATATATGTATATGAGGTAATTGCATGTGCACGTTAGTATAACATGTTAGAGTCTCTTTTCTATCGTTCGATTATATATTACATTGTTGTATTTCTAACTGGGCATTCGACTTGTTCCCTATTGTTTGTTAGGGCAGGTTGTGTATAGTTTTGTATTTTGAGAGCGTTGTATAGGTAAGTATCATTTTTATTTTACGTTAGTACCTCTGAGTGATCGAACTCTGGGGACATTTCCAACGGGTCCCACACGTTGCTTGATCAAAATCGAAATTGCATGCTAGACAAATGGAATGTTAATTAAATAAAACAGGACTAGCATCATTCTTTAGGTTGTCTCATTTCACTTCACAACTAACGTTTGGGTTGGACCGGGTTGAGCCACGAGTAAACCATAAATCTGGGTCGGGGCATTACATAAATATTAATACTATTGATAATGATTGAACTTCATTGTATCATCACGATCAGAAATGCCATTCTTATGGTGATTCAAGGCATTTAAAGACCTTAGCATCTTTCATGGGTACCACTTGGGCAAGGACGATTTTATCTTCTTATTGGTTACGATTTACTAGGCAGTGTTCCTTGTGAGATTTTTTTCCACCATAAGTGAATCGGATATAGTGAAGTTATAAATTACCATCTCGAGCGTGAATGTAGGCAGGGATTGACCACATTAAAACCTCAATTTAAAAATATCATTTAAACCCTCTCTCCTCCCTTACTATATTTAAATTCGCGCTTTTCTTTAATAATATTAATACGTTTATTACTTGAATATGAATATGAAAGTGTATGGATGCAAGAAAATAATAGATAAGTCATTTTATCAATAATCTAGAAAATATTTTTACAAAGTTGCAAAGTTTATAAAATGATTTATGAAAGAAATTCAAATTTACAAAAAGAAAAATAAATGTCATAATACTAGATCACCCTCACCACTTGGGATTATTCCAGGCCAATAGATCACAATTCCAGTTCTGGAACTATTAAAACATTCACAACCTATAAATGGATTTGACATCCTATCAAAACAGTTGTGATGCAATCCTATTAGTTTATCTCAAACTATGATGGTTTGAATAGTTATTCGATTATTCGACAAATGATTGTGATTGATACATTATAAGAATATATTGAACACTGCCACTCGTCAGATTTGAGTCTAAGGGTTGTCTTGATTAGACTTAGACAATCTCACACAATTTTCAACGTGTGCATAGGTTTTTAATCTTGAGAATCATGAGGGTTGGAATGCTTGTTCAATTATTACTTTAATTGCTATGGGTGTGATCTGATTTTATATTGGGTAAAATGATCTCCGCATATTGGGTAACAGTTGTGTGAGTAGGTCTGAGAATATAATTAGAAGTAATTTGCATCCATAGGATACCATGGATTGTGATACCCCCTTGGTAGACTTATATATTTTACTTCCACCAAGTAAAACCCGAGGGGATTATTTTATAATCCCTGGTGAATAGCAAATAATTTAAGTCTGAGAATTAAGGAATTGATTAGATGTTGGCTAAAATTGATTAGCGACCAATAGATTTGACCAAGAGGGTGCCATATAATTAACACGAAAATCATATTCAGTACCATAATTAACTTCGAAAATAAGGCCTCTTTATTCCGAGTGATTTAGAGATAATTAAGTTGGAGTGAAGTCGTGATTATTTGGTGCAATTAATCACGATTAAATAAAAAAGATAAAAAAATAATGGTAATTATAATTTGGATTTCTAATTATTTATTTGAAACCCAGTTTAATTATTTTTCTTCATTCCCTAGTATAGCCTATTTCCCAAGTAGTAGGCCCAAAAATCTTTGGAAGCCCTATTTGATTAAAGCCTTTAGCACATACATATTTATATTGGTGTAAGTTATATTTTAGGATAAAATTCCATCATGGATGGTTAGAGAGGGAGATAAAAAAAACTATTCACTTTTTTGTGAAGGGTTAATGGGAGAAAAGGTAAATTCTCTCATATTTCACCATAGTGTCAACTCTAAGGGTGCCCACACATAAGCCTTATTTTGGGTAGATCATATGCTAAAAGATTCAAGGTGGTTCATAGCTTTCTTTAAAGGTTTTTGAAGACCTTGGAGGGAAGTAAGGATTTCATCTTACTCAATCTTTGTCTCCTCATATGAATCATAATACTATTATATATGGAATTGTATTCTTGAACCTTAGGTTGAATCTTTAAACCTAGTTTTTATTTTTATTTTCAATGTATGATTAATCAAATATCTTTAGGGCTAACAAAAATTTGCATTTTAAATGTTAATCCCAAGTTATTTTTCCCAACAGAAGCATCATCAAAAACTTTCATAGGTGTATAAAGAACATTAACAATAACTCTCCATGTTTAATAATCATGGTCTTGAATAAACCATTGCATTCTATTTTTCCAAAAGTTATAATTAGATCCATAAAAAATAGGGGTCGGTTTGTAGATTGTCCATTGATAATGTTGACATTTAAAAACGTTGTCATTTAGATCTTTTCACTCAAGTTTTTTTTTTAAATTATCTAGGAGTTATACTTTGATACAATTGTTCTCCAAATAATATACCAAGGGGAAATTGGGTATTGTAAATTAAATGGGTATTTATAACTTTTCAAACTTCTCTTTTAAAATATTAATTGGATTACGATGATTCAATTCGTAATAAAGAAATTAATCAAATAAGTAATAAGGCTAGACAGTTAATAGCATTATTAAAGACAGAGTTAAGAGAGACTTTTCAAGATGAAATTTTGACGTGGTTCTACCTTGCTTACATCCATGCTCGAGACAGTACTCAAAAAACTTCACTATCTCTGGTTTACTAAGGTATAACCAACAATCTCAAAAGGATTTATCACACCGTGGAGATACAATGAAGTTCAACCATGGTAACAATAATAAGTATTATAACCAAAGTATAAAATAAAGAATCCTTAAATAAGTAACAATGGTGAAATGTGTTTTACTTTCTTTCTCTAAAAAGTAAAGTTTTAAACAATCACAAGTACAATGTTTCAAGGGCTAACCTTAGGATCTTTAGCACAAGTGGTTAAGGGATAGGAAATTCTCTAAAGGGGGTTTGGATTGGAACTTTTTCTGAAGTGGATTTTCTGGAAAAAAAATTATGTAGTTCTTGGGACTAAAACTTTCAAAAGGGTTATGAGAGTTGATTTATGTTTCTAGAAACTCAAGGATGTAATGACACAAGCCTGATGATGGGACTTTCACTCTTGGAATAATGTTGTAATAACTTGTTTGATTTGGAAGAGAAACAAAGGGTTCCCTTTATAGGCATATCAAAAATTAGTCGTTAGAGGGTGGATTGGTAATATGATGGAACTTTGGTATTTTAAAATTCAAAATAGAGCTGTTGAATTTTTTTTATCCAAACTACCATTCGGGTCATTTTCAAACATATTTAGTTGAGTCTGTATGAATGGAAGGCATATTAAAACTTTCTTTTTTTATTTTTGGCCCAAGTGAATAAGTCAGAATGTAATGTCTTAAAATACACTGACTTAGAGTCAAGTCCATCTCAACTTAGAGTCGATTCCATCCTATTTTGGAGCTAACTCTATAAGGGGGAAAGTGGAATTTTGCATATTTTGGTCTAGGGAAGGTTTAGAGGAGTTGTTTGGAGTTTGTACTTACTTTAGTGAGATTGTTTACTCCTTTACAAACACTTATAAACATTTAAATCTTGGGTTGAAATTTTCTTTATTATCTTGATCTCTTGTCTTCGAGTAATGCTTCTTAAAATGATACTTCAACTTGCTTTGGTTTTAAAATAGCCTTTTTTTTATTAGTTGACCTCCTTCTTTGGATCATGGAATGCTTGAATATGTATGACTTGATATGGCATGAGAATGTATATTTATTTGCAATACTTGTGATCTAGAGGTCTTTTGGTTTCTTGGATAATATTATCAATTTATTTTATATCATCATGTATTGAGTGTTTGTTTTTATTTAAATACATTAGAGAAAATATAGTTAAGTATGATCACATATCAAATATGTTGTTATCATATAAAATTCTTTTCTTTAAAATACTTTATGTTTCATACTTTTTACCCTAGCCACCGGTTTCACCAGCCTCAAAGTTTTACCTTTATCCAAGCCGGCGGTAAAACGTTATTGAGGCCGATGAAGTTAGTTGCTGAGATGTATAATTTGAAGTATCTTCTTGTGACTATCTATACTCGAACATCACAACATCGTGTTCCCAACAATAAGTTCATTCTAAAATCTAAAAAGTATTAGTTACTGGACACAAATTGCAGTAAAAAAAGTATGAATAATAAGACCTTCATTATTACACTAAAGTTTTTATTAATCGTGCATCACAACACCCAATTTTATAAACCGTAAGAAACAAATGAAGAAGATACATACTGATAGAGGGGTACTTTAAAGATACAATCTAAAATTATTTTTAGCACCTTTTCACACACACACACATATAATTATTTATATATCAGGAAATAAATGAGTTTCACATCAATGCAACGTAACTATAAAGCTAAATATGCTAAGTATATAAAGTTAATCTTTCATGCATAACATAAACCATTTAAGAAAACCCCTAATTTCATATTCACAAAAATGAATGTATTGCTTAAAATAAATATTACTATCAAATTCATAAAATGCCTCATTTCATATCATTAACAAAAAAATCCAACTCACTCGACAAAAACATATATTGAATAAGGACAGATACATCCTATCTCAATCAATAATACATCATCACGTGAGGAAAAACTAAATTTGCTATTTAATTTATATAATTTGCAATATTTTATCACACTATCATATAGCAGTATTAATCAAGAAAAGTTAATAAAACTTTGTTTATTTAGAGAGTAAATATGTTTTGGACCATATAAACATCTTAATAGGAGAAAAAGGTATCACACTTTAGGTGCAATTATCTCACAATAAATGATCCTAAATAATTAAAACCAAATAGAACAAAGTGCTTACGTTCACGGGGGTTTATCTCTTTTTTTATTAATCGATTTTCAATAAGACTTTACATGCCTTTTTTTTCCTGGGTAAGGGTTACGTTTATAGAGGACATAAGGAGATTTTGACATGCAGGTCTCTCAAGAGCTCCTGATACATTAACAATAAGTTAGAGAGGATATTCTTCAAGATTATATCTAATTGGACTCTCCTTCATTCTTATCTTGAGTTTTTAACCATTATCACCTAACGCCGGGCAGATGCCACTTAGTCCGAGTTATACGGGTTGTCCAGATAATTCCACCACAACTGACCCCAAAGCTCAAGCATCTGAATAGGGCAGAGAGATTTGATCTTTGTCGAGAAACGCATTGATCTATTGAGGGGGTTGGTCTCAATATGGGATGGTGAAGCTTGTCCACGCTTATGAATAATTTTAAAATAAAAATTTGCTTCGCTCTGCCTATTGGTTCTTAGAAGGGTGCACTTTGTAATTTATCATATTTAGTGAGGGCATGTTGGTAAAAATCCCATGAAAATTTTGAAAGCTGAGGCATCTCTACCAGCTACCGTTTTGGCTGCATTTCAATTGATGAGTTTCCTTAGAATTCGAACCAAGTTATCTCAAAAAAAAATTCTACTACCATTTTTTCCATCACTTCAGCTATTCAAGGTATTGGAGTTTCTTACAACTAATTTTTCATCAGTAAGTCTCCTTCTTTCTTGTATTTCCATTTTCCCTATTATCGTTACTTTTTCTTTTTGAGTTTAGAAAAATGGTGCACGCCGTGAAAGATAGAACTTTAGGGGAATTTAGGTAAAGATACTCAATTCCCAATTGGGTACAGGTAAATTGTACCACTGCACCTGTCGGTTGCTACCATAGTGAGGGTTGTTATTGGATTCACACCATCTCGTTGGCTGAAGGGGTATAACCTTTCGGCCCAATCAACTCTGAAAAACGTTGCTAATGTCGTTTAATACAAGATTAAACTGTATAAGCAACTCCAAGATGTTTATTGGAGAAACCCTTTTCTTTTGAAAATAAAAATGATAAACAACAAGATGTGTTTACAAAAACTTATGTACGAGAATAACCAAGACTTTTTAATCAGTTTTAAAACTAAGATAGTTTCAAAAATTCAGCACACTATAGAATGAGATGAGGAGATGAAGATAATCAGAACACACTATTTTTAACGTGGTAAAACCTCTCCCAATGGAGGAAACATCCACAGTGACTTCTAAGTCACAAAAGCAAAAATCCACTAAAAACAAATAGCAGTTACAAACAATACAACATACATGCACACAACTCAGCCTATTCTAAGTTTAGTAATATACCCCACTTGGTGTCCTTCTAACTTCTCTTAGATCTGATTGTTGATGATGTTCTTCCAGTTTGATAACTTCCCATTTGCTTTAGCTTCCTTGCGTCGACTCAATAATCTTTGATCTTATTCACAACACTTCCAGTGTGGTAGTGTGTTAAGTGTTTGTGATGTGATTCCTATCACCATGCATGAACTCACACACACTTAGTTTTTACAGACAGTCCTAGAAAATTACATATAAAGACTATATGCTGTGATTTTCTTTTCTTTCTTTCTTACAGAACTTGAAACCTTTTTGACCTTTAATTTATTCCAGATTCCACGGATACCTTGCTTCAAAATCGATCAAGATCTTAATCAACCTCTGTTTTAAAAATATTTTTGAGATTGAAAATCTCCAAGTGAGAATCCAACTAGGTCAAGGTTAAGTTTCATAAGAACAGAAACCATAAAATATTTACAGATCTAAATCAGCAAAGATTTTCACAAAACGAGAAACAAATATGCAGATCTAGTGAAATATAACATGCAAAGTGTAGATCTAAGATTTCTATGATAAAGAAATACAGATCTTCACAAAAATGTTTAAGTTGGTAATAAGATCACAGATCAAGAGGTTACAGCTTCAAATGAACAAACCAGTAACACCACTCTCTCTCAAACACTCAAGGTTGTGTTTGGGGTTTTGTATATACGAAGGTTTGAAGATGATTTGAAGTTGTTTAGGGTTAGGGTTAGGTTTTCTCTAACACATTTACCTTTCTCTCTCTTCTCTCTTTTCTTTTCTCTCTTCTCTCTCACTTCTCTCTTCTCTCTTTTTTTTCTCTCAATTTGGACGACTGCCAAAAGTTCCCAAAGGTTGAGAATAGGAGGGTTTATATAGGAGACAAAGAAGGTTCTGGATTGATGATCGAAATCAATGGTTGAGATCCAGTCTTCCTTATGTTGACTTGATCCAAGGGTGGTAAAATAGCGGTGGTTAAATTGAATGTGATTGTTCCATAGAGATAGCACAAGAATAGACTTAAAACGCATGCAGGCCATAGATAAGATTTGATCTAACGATCCATAATACACCAGGCAGTTCTCTCACAAAACAAACACAAAATGAGATATCAGGAACGTGACAAATGTTGGCATTCTATTGGCTTGCAAACGCGCGTCAAAAGTAATTACAAGAAACACCCTGAAGTCTCTAGCGCTTTGATATTCTACCCAATCAAACATTCTAATGAAAAACATATTTTCCATAATAGCATTTTAACCCCACACAGTTTATAAAAACACTTTTTATTTAAGAAATCATTATTTTAAAAATGTTTAAAAATTCCCAAAAATTATTAAAACAACATTTTAAAGGGAATTTAACACACAATCAATTTTAAGCAATATATACACATGTATGCACTTCTAATGTGTGTAGTGTGATTCAATTATACCTTGTTTGAATCATTGAAGAGGATTAGAGAGAATAATTCTGAGGATCTTTGGATTCTAGGTTAGACAACCAATTTTGTCACTATTTCCAAATTAGTTGAACACTTATACAATATAGACTTAAGTAAGTCAAAGGTATAAGGTTCTTCAAACTCTTCCTTGAGTTTTGCTATTTTTTCCAAATGCTTCCCGCCCAGTGTTCCCCAAACACATGGAGGATTATAAATGGGGTTCACGGGATAAACAAATTATATGGTACTCAATTTGGGATACGAGAAATTAGGTATTATTATTCGTGGTCAAAGACGACTGACAATGTCTTCTATTTGAAAGAAAGAAAGGTGCATATGATTTTAGTCATTAACCTTCCTAATTCCAATAAAAAATATTAGGTTCATGGATTTATTTCTAGGGATTGGCAACATCCACCCATTTCTGCGTGGGGTGAATCATACAGAGGGTTTGTGTGCCTTATCAAGGCGCGAAGAATAGGTCAACGTTACCGTTTCTTCAAATTCTTTTGTTTTCAATTAGTGGTTGAATGAAATTAATGGTAATATTTTCATCTTATTTGTTTTGTTTAGCTGGGTCAAAGACAAAGGAGCCTTCTCGTTTCAATCATGAGGAGCGTATTAAGGTTTGGAAGCTAAGGAGGCCTCTGACTCTAGGTTTCGAATACCCTAGGTCGGAATTTTTTTATCGAGTATACCAACTCCACATCTAGATTTATATCTAGGTCTATGAATTCCATTCCTGAGATACCGATCCCTTCAACTAGTGAGGGGTCTTCAAGGGCGTCTTTTTCGCCTTCATTTGATCCTGCGAACATAAACGACATTCCTACTATTAGGGAACAAATTACTCTAAGGAAGAGAAATATCACCTTAGATGATTATTCCGACCTCCCCGCCTCCCCAAAGGAAAAAATCTCCAAGAGGAAGGAGGTCAAAGGTCCCTCCAATCTCATCACTACTGTGGATTCCCCTGAGAAAGAGTAGGCAAAAAAGATAATGTTCCTCCTCCTACTTCTGTTATTTTTCCCACTAAGAAAATGGATTCCCCCACCACAAGGAAGGTCCACCGAAACATGTCGGTGGCCAAGAATCAATCTTTAGCCCGTGGTATGCTAAGGGGAGAAATTTTGGTGCTAGATCGTGAATAGGTCGATAGTCTGACCTCTCATGAGCTTACTTTTCATGTCGTACAATCGTTATCTCTAGTAATTTTATGCATTTTTAGTTTTGATTACTTCTCTATTCTGGTCATTGTACTGACTCTTGTTTTCCTTGTCCTTACAATTCGTGCAGACTTTGTTACTATAATTTGACAGGGGGCTAAATAGATCAAGGTTAATGATGACTTGGAGAACGCCTTGAACAAATCACAATAGACTTTTTCTGCTTCCAGGAAGGCCTATGATGATGAGAAGTATTCCACCGACTTGGAAATATCTAAGTTTTGGTTGAAGCTTGATAAATTGAAAGATCATCATCATACCTTAGCTATGGCCAAAAACGAGGCCTATTATCTGGAGTATGTGGAGGCCTATGACGAGGCCAAGAAGCAGTTGTCTTTCATTCAAAAGTCAAATTTTAAGAAAGGTTGGGATGCATCCTTGGCCAACACTGATGCCCCCCCCCCCCCCCCCGAATCTAAGATTTTTAGGGAGCAAGATCCAGGTTCTCCACCCAAGAAGGACGATGGACACAAAACTTCAGGTAGTGGATAAGAAAAGGGTGTGGATAACCAAGAATTGGTGGGTATAGATCACGACAACGTCCCAGAAATACAAGAGAGGGTGAAAGAAAAAGGATGGCCAAATCTATTTACGATTAGCTTAGGTCCCATAATTCCTTGTATTATTGTGCTTTTAAATGTTTGTAAGGGCTTGTGACATAATGGAAAGGCCTTTGTTATTGCCAAGTCATTTCTTGCCAGTTGCAAATTGCTACATTAATACTTTGTAATCATATTTTTACTTAAATATTTACCTTTTAATCCTTGTAGCTTAAATGTAGGACGGTGGAAGTAATGGTCGGGATGTCAGTGGTTAAGCTCGTGGCACATTTTTTATGTTTGTCAAGATCTTCAAAGATGATGTGTGCTTTTGATGAGAAATCTTGTTTGACCGTTGGTCTGAGGAGTGAAGTTATTGATGTCAGTGATATTGCGGAGCTCTTACAGAATGAAAATCATTTTTTAAGGGAGAAGCTCAGCGAAGCCCAGGAGAACTCCAAGAGAGACAATGTGATCAATCTAGGCCTGGGTCGTGACATAATGAAATTAAAATATCTCTTTAGAAGGGGTCCTTGTACAGTTTGGGATTCTTATGATGAAGGGCGGGTGGAGGCTCCCCTTAGGCTATATGAGGATAAGTAGGTGGCATATAAGCATGGTTGGCTGAATGCCCTAGCTATTATGAAGGTACCCAAATATTATGAGTTTTGGTACTGGTATTAACATAAATTCACTACTTACAGTCACCTTTAATTTGAAAGTGCTTAAAGTTGGATTCCTCCTAACAATGTTCCCCTTCAGTTGGCAAAGGATTACTTGTCGGTGCACGATAGCTACAATGAGTTTAGTCATATCCCTGATGATAGGGGAAGAGTTATAGTTTTCAAGCTGATAACTCGTTCGATGTTTTGCATTTTCCCATCTTTATGTTGGGCATATTTTTATTGTTTACCTTACCTTTTAGAAAGGGTCATCACACAATCTTAGGACTAGGTCAAATATTGGTAAAATTGCACCTGGTTGTAGGGCCATCCACCCATTCAGAATTAAAGCCGACCAAAATTGAAAAACTTAGTTCCTAGGGATCCCCCTAAGGTATTTTGCTTGCCTGGGAAATTCTTGATGCTTCTATTTTTTTTATAACGAAAAAATGTAACCTTAAAATTTTTTATAAGTGCAATTATGCCAAGGCATTCATGCTGACGATCAAATTTGGATCGGACTTGATAATCATTTATAAATAAAAAGAGTTGATCTTCCTTTTAAAATATTAATGAAGTAAATAAATTGAACTTAAAGTGTTCTAGGAAATAGAACATCATAACTCAATATAATGATAGAAATGAAACTTTAAAAAGTATATTTGCTAAAAATAAAACTTCCTAGGATTGGGCACATTCCAAGCCCTATGGATCTCCATGCCCTGCATTGGTCCCAAATAGTAGGCTCCCTGAAGATCGTCCCTAATGATTTTGAATGGTCCTTCCTAGTTAGGACCTAAATTTCCATCTGAAGGCTTTCTCTCACTGCCAATCACTTTTCTGTGGACGTATTCCCTGACCTAGAACCTTCTTAGGTTAACGCTTTTATTGTATTTATTAGGCAACTATTGTTAGTGGGAAGCTAAATTGATTAAGTCTTGTTTACTATGTTCATCGGCTAGGTCAAGCTCGGTCCTTATGATTTTTTCTATTTAATTCTTGGTCGGTAATGATAGTCGTCATGGTTGGCAATCCATCTTTCAAAGGGATTATGGCTTCCATCCCATCGGCTAACACAAAGGGTATCAATCGACCCCCTGGGCATAATACGATATGCTCATATGACATGAGGAAGCTCCTCCACTCAATCACATATTACCTTCTCCAACCTTTTCTTTAGTTCAACGAGCATTGTTTTGTTGGAAGCCACGTCCTCCCTATTTCTATAGGGATAGGCCATCCTAATGAAGTGATTCTGATACAATGGTTGTCACAGAAGCTTTAAAATGGATAAATTTCAAATTGTGTCCCATTGTCCCTAACGATCATTCTCAGCATGCCAAAATGGGACACGATGTTCCTCTAGATGAATTTGATCGTATTAGTGTCTCTGATGTTCTCCAATGGTTCACTTTCAATCCACGTTGTGAAAAAGTCTATTCTAACTAGGAGATATGCACAATTTCCTGGTGATATAGGTAATGGGCATACAATATCCAAACCTTATTGATTAAATGAACATGGGCGAGAACTTTTGATATTTCTTTCACCTTCGGACGTAGGAGATTTTATCCTTCTACATGTATAGTCACCAGTAACCTTCTTTAATTACTTTGAAAGCTAAAGATCTTCCCCAGTGTGGCTTCTATAGATACGGTCATGAAGTTAGTACAGGACTTAGTCGACGTCATTTGGGTGCATGCATTGAAGATAAGGACCTATGAAAGATATATTATATATTCTTCCTTGAGGTGATAAGTAAAAAAGAGCATCTTTTATCCTGGCTGGCCTAATGGGATTCTTTCTTGTCGATCAGTAGGATGTTCTCTTACAAGTAAGTTTTGATTGAATCCATCCATCTAGAAGTTTACTGGACGGCGAGGACTCACTCGATAACTTTTGGTGTTATGATACTTAGTTGGGTGAGGAACTCTACCTCGATGGTTCTATTAAGATCTGAGTCTACTGTAACACCCCGTAATTTTGAGGATTTAATATTTAATTATTTTGTGAGTTATAAAAATACTTAAATTGGAGAAACTTAAATTCATGAGTTGGAGAATTTATTTAAGTGAGACGAATTATTTATAATTGGTGACTTTTAAGTTTAATGGTTCAAAATCTCGTGTGTCGCATTTTGAGGACGAAATTTGGAAATGTCAAAAAGTATTTTGGATGGCAATTCCTATTGTGGGGTTGCATCCGGATGGATCGAGATAGTCAAAAAAGAGTACCCGAGGTGGTAATTGGGTCTCGGGGTATTTTTGGGCATAATCGGGCCCACATGGGGTGAGTTGGGTCATTTTAATTAGGCCCAGATGGCTAAAAACGGGATTAACGGTTTTTAACCTAAATGGAGAAGTGTTAAACGGCAGTAAACACAAATTCTAAGCCTAGTACTTGAGAGGGAAATTGGGGGAAAGCTAATCAAGAGCCAATTGGGGATTATTGGAGCCGAATTAAGGGACTACACCAACGGATCAGACCCTACGAACAATTCCAGGCAAGTGGTTAACTTGTTGTAATGTGTCCATGGTGATATCCAATTCATATTTTAGTGATGTGTAAACTAAAATTCATTTTGGGGATAAATGGGTACAAAATGGGGTTTTATTAATGGAATACTTAGCTGAGATTCAAAGCAAGAAATAGGTGTATTATATATCCCTAAGCAAAGATAAAATTAAATTTGAATATATTTGATTATTAATATGGAATCTTTATGAGTTCTTGGAAGAAGAACATGTATCTTGAATGACTTAGGGTTTATTTGATGAACACAAGAGGTCAATCTGCCAGAATTTTTTATACAATTTTAAACGTATGCATTTGAGTTTTACTTCGAATTAAAGTGTGAACCATACATTCCTGGAAAGGTTTTTCTCTTAGCTATCCAATGAACTTGAAATCAGGTCAATCGGAGTTCTGTAGCAAGAGTAATCGACATTTTACTACAGGGTGTTTGATCTGTCAACATAGTAATCTGCCAGAATTTTGACGTGACTTTAAATGTGTGCGATTTGAATTTTACTTCTAATTAGAGTATTAACCATACATTACTGAAAAGGTATTTCTCTTATCTATCCAATGAACTTTGAATCAGGTCAATCGTAGTTCTATAGAGGGAGAAATCGAAATTTCACTAGAGGGTGTTTAATCTGCCAGAAAATTTGAGATTTTCTTTTTAAGCCTCAAATGTCTAAAATTTTATCGGGGAAGTGTTTGGGACCTTGATAAAATATATTGATGGAATAATGATATGGAATTAAGTCTATGATTGAGTGTTGGACTTTAATTTCGTGAGAGAGTTAAAGTGGAGATTTATAGGCTTGATTGTGACGTACTCTAATTCGAGATGATAAGAATATAATTACGAAAAAGAGTGAGCGAGCTTAAATTCGTTAGGTCAGTGGGTTAACAAGGGTAACTACTAAATTGATATAACAATGGGTAACTAGGACCCTCAGAGTTGTGTGAATACTTGAATTAATACGAAAGTGAAATAAATTTGTAAAGCAAACAAGTACGGTTAATATTAGAGAGAAATATACAATGTACAAGTATGAATAATTGGGTTGTGTAAATACCTACTGTTTTATAGAATTACTTGGGTTGTGAATGCCTATTGTGTGTTTCCTTGTGATAGGAACCTAGACACGGGAAGTTATGGGCCAAGTGAGCGAGTCCGGGGATAATGGTTGAGTGACACCAAGTTATTAAATTAATGGATGTGTTAATTAATGAAGGTAGAGTCGGATTGTAGACTCGGATAGGTATTATAGACTCGGGGAGTTATTAAATTAATAAGTGTGTTAATTAATTTAATTAGAGTCGGATGATAGACTCGGGTAGGTATTAAATTAATAAGTGTATTAATTAATTTAATTAGAGTCGGATGATAGACTCGGGGAGGTATTAAATTAAAAGGCGTGTTAATTAATTTAATTAGAGTCGGACGATAAACTCGGGGAGGTATTAAATTAATGGGTGTGTTAATTAATTTAATTAGAGTCGGAGCATAGACTCGGGGAAAGTATTATATTAATTGAGGTGTGAATTAATTATATTAGAGTCAGACCATAGACTCGGGAAGATGATAAATTATTAAGTGAGAAAATTAATTATGTTGAGTCGGGCCACAATTTCAGGAAATTACAGGCTAGTGTACGGGATTTTGAGTACACGGTAAAGCCGGGGTTTATATTATATATATACGGTGTAGTGATAGTATATATATACGTGTATGTATATTATGTGTGATACTAAATATCAGTGACTAGATATTTATTCAATTTATATGCTCTAGTGCTATCAAGGGAGGTTGCGCGATGTGGGTGAATCCCCTAGATTGAGGAGTAGGGCGAGTATATCCCCAGGTCATAGCATCTGGTATATGGGTGAGGGATTTATCTCAGTTTCATGGAAGGAATATGACCTCCTCCACTACGTTTATAGTTTGGGCCAAGTTGGTGAGCGATTCCAACTTGGGGAACTAGGTTTTGTGAGCACACCTAGTGAGATAGAACTTTAGAGGGAATCATCCGGCGAGGGTATACTCGGAGGGATGGATATATGTATGTTATACGTGTGGATGTTTTAGTAAAGGTACGTATATAATGGTATTCAATATTATATGCGGGTAATAATATAGTGTGTTATGTATTTACTTTATATAACTTGTGACAGGGTTATATGCTACTATTTAAGAAGGAATTAATTAAGTTAATTGTGACATAACTTATAATTCAAGAATCATTATACTCGGGTTAGAGTAGTATGGAAAGGGGAGGTTATACTAGGACTAGTTGGACGGGGTAGTGCAACTAGGTGGGGGTTAAGGTAACCGTTAGGTGTGCACAATAGTGGAGGGGTGAGATTGTCCACAAGGGAGTGCGACACTAACATAAATATGGAGCGCATTCATGCATTTTAAATTACTGCAGTTAATTCACTTGCCAAAAATTTTCAAAATGTTTTGGGTTCTAACCCTTGGTATAAAACTATTTTCAAAACCTTTTAGGTGTCCAGCCACAGGGACCCCAGGATTGATATTCTATTCCAGGGACACGGAGCTGCAGCATATGTGGATGCTAGCAGGAGCTTAGATTAGACGCATCGTTCTTTCATTCCTAGAATAGGAATCTTTTATCAGTTCAGTTTTCAGATTTTAATTCAGGTGTTGAATATTTGTATTGGACTATTTATTTGGTGGTCGATGGTTTATTCGGCATGTCGTCTTATTATTTGTTTAGTTCATTTAATTCAGTAGTGTGCATGGATTATATTTTTTCGCGTGTACTGTTTGGTTTAATTAAAAAGTTAAAATTTGGCACTATCTTTTGGAATAATAGGTTGTTAGCAAGTTTTAAAAAGTTTTTCGACAGTGATGCTAAGGATGATCCAACTGGGATTCCTATTTTAATTTGGTATAGGACTGATCACCCGATATTTTATTAGGTGGGGTGTTACAGATGGTATCAGAGCATCAGGTTCTAGTTTCCTTAGGATCTGTGCGGCTTTTCACTTTTCGGCTTAGCAATCTTTGATATAGATCCCTATTTTAGGATTGTTGTATTCTCGTACGTATGCGCATAAATGTTCTTCTGCCAAATTTGTATTTGAGAATGAACTCATACGATTCGATTCTCATTCCAGATGCCTCCCAGAAGAGAGAGAGCGAGTAGGGCAGCAGGGGGATATGAGACTAGAAAGGCTCGTCAGTAGCAAGAGTTATCGCAGCAACTGCCAGAGATGATTTTGGCAGGACAGGTAACTGAACTAGTGGCACATGAAGTTGAAGAGAAGGTGTTCTCAATGGCGGGGTACTTTTCACGAGATCAGCCACAAGTGTTAGTGACGCTGGATGTTCAGACTCACGCGGGGTCGTCGGGGTGGCAGCAAGTAAGAGAGATTTTTCAAGAGTGGGCATCCACCAGAGTTGTGAGGGGGTTCAGGTGTAGTGCTAGCGTGTCAAGGAAGAGAGATATCCAGCGTCACCTACGCATGGGAGATTAGGATGAGGTGCGAAAGCAAATGCTATCCACTTTTAGTTTAGTGGGAGCAGCGCTACAGTGGTGGGAATTGATCACCACAGTTGAGGAAAGGGATACACTAGCTATTGCAAAGTTTTGGATGCGGTTCGACCACATGTATTTTCCTCCAGCAGTTGAGACCGAAATGAGGGGAAAATTTAAAGAGGTGACTCAGTGGGACCGTTCCGTGGACGATTACGAGGAAGAATTTACTCGTTGGTAAATTTGGTACCGGATGAGGTAAGTGATGAAGAGGTAAAGAAAGTAAGGTTTGTGGATGGGTTAGTCTGGAGAATCAGACAACATTTAATTGGTAATTCCGCATTAGTAGATTATACTAATGTCGTTAACACAGCAATCCGGCACTGTCAGGAATATCGCTTCCACGTGAAAGGAAGCAGGAAGAGACTGGAAACTAGCCAGTCGGATAAAGCAAGAGGGAATAGTACCAGTGGGGTATCCCAGCAGCAGACAGGGGGAGATCAGGGACAGGATTCCGGGAGGGAAATCATGCCAAACGATTTAGAATTGGAGGCTATCGGCAGGATGGCTAGGAATTCCAACAAGGTCGGCATGGAAGGGATCAGTGGCATGCTGAATGTATTAGAAGGGCTTTCGTTTGTGGGGAAGTGAGACACAAGAAGAGAAATTATCTTAAGTGAGGCAGGGGTCAACTACCAGACGAGGTCCTGGATGTACAACCACTAAAGCAAGTCATGGGCGCATTCGGGCAGGGAGAAGATGCTCCGGAACCCGAGGATCATCCGTTGCAGTTGGAGTATGGAGGTAATTATTTTTACCCTATGGGCATGGGGTATATTTTTGAGTGACAAGGAGGATGTCATAATATAAGACTTATTTTTCACTAGAGTTCGCAGGTGAGTCGAATTTAGTGGGTGCGTTGCCTATAGCAGCCATAGTATGTGGATAAACTTTCCGTGGGGTAACGGAGTTTCTTTGTTGATCTTCACGGGAGAGTGGAGGTGTACACTGACTGAAGTTTGAATTATTCAAGGAGTTACTACTTTCGAGAATTATGGGAGTGGGGTTGATAATATTTCCTAAATATCGGCTGGATAGAGATGGGTTTGAACTATTGTGAATAGTGGGGGTAAGTTTTGGTGTTCGCGACACCAGGATATGATTGGTACTAGTTATCACCTGAGAGGGCATTTAGATTATGTATATGTGTGTATTTATGTTATATTGTGTGGTGCGATAGACACAAAGTGAGGTCCTGTGTTCTCACATTTTTATCCCGATAAGTAGGGGTCTTTACTGAAGTGAATCGGGGTGGTTAGATTTATTTTCGAGCAAAGGGAGATAGCTCGGGGTTTATTTTGCATAAGGACTAGTGATAGTAAGGGCATCGTATTTTATGTTGTCTTTGGTAGAATAAGGGTAAGCGTATATACTTTTGTGTTAAGAGACAAGTATTTAAGGGTACGTGCTATGGACTGAGGGTCTAATGGATTTCAACGACCGACAATGCTAGGTAGTAGTGTATCGAGAGGTTCCTTGTTTGGATTTCGCTTTGCGAGACATCCCACGCATGAAACTTAGTGCAACATTGGAAAGTGGGGAGATGTCTGGTCGTTAGTACATGGGTTGGGTACCCCAGGCAGTAGATATATGTATATATATAAATATGTGATATGACTACGGGTTTGAATTTATATTACGGGTTACGACTAGCATAGTCGGGTAGCTTTCGTGCGGTAAAGCACAGGGATAGGGTGTATGGGCACCCGAGTTAATTAAGGAAAATTTCATGCGATTAAGCATGGGTATAGGGGGTATGGGCGCCCTGATTAATTTAAATGCATACTTGTGTAACGTATGGTTAGAAGCGGATGGGATAGATATAGCGGGCTTGGAGGAACCTGACTAGAAAGTAATATGCGAAGCCTGGAGTACTACGCTCATCTTAATTTTGAGGACGAAATTCCTTTGTAAGGGGGGGAGTATGTAACACCCTGTAATTTTGAGGATTTAATATTTAATTATTTTGGGAGTTATAAAAATACTTTAATTGGAGAAACTTAAATTCATGAGTTGGAGAATTTATTTAAGTGAGCCGAATTATTTATAATTGGTGACTTTTAAGTTTAATGGTTCGAAATCTCGTGTGTCGCATTTTGAGGACGAAATTTGGAAATGTCAAAAAGTATTTCGGATGGCAATTCCGAGTGTGCGGTTGCATCCAGATGGATTGAGATAGTCATAAAAGAGTACCCGGGGTGGTAATTGGGTCTCGGGGTATTTTTGGGCATAGACGGGCCCACACGGGGTGAGTTAGGCCATTTTAATTAAGCCCAGATGGCTAAAAACGGGATTAAGGGTTTTTAACCTAAATGGAGAAGTGTTAAACCGCAGTAAACACAAATTCTAAGCTTAGGGCTTGAGAGGGAAATTGGGGGAAAGCAAATCAAGAGCCAATTGGGGATTATTGGAGCCGAATTAAGGGACTACACCAACGGATCAGACCCTATGAACAATTCTAGGCAAGGGGTTAACTTGTTGTAATGTGTAAATGGTGATATCCAATTCATACTTTAGTGATGTGTAAATTAAAATTCATTTTGGGGATAAATGGGTACAAAATGGGGTTTTGTTAATGGAATACTTGGCTGAGATTCAAAGTAATAAATAGGTGTATTACATATCCCTAAGTAAAGATAAAATTAAATTTGAATATATTTGAGATTAAAATGGAATCTTTATGAGTTCTTGGCTGAAGAATATGAATCTTCAATGACTTAGGGTTTATTTGATGAAGACAAGGGTCAATCAGCAAGAATTTTTTACACAACTTTAAACGTATGACATTTGAGTTGTACTTCGAATTAAAGTGTTAACCATACATTCCTGGAAAGTTATTTCTCTTAGCTATCCAATGAACTTGGAATCAGGTCAATCGGAGTTCTGTAGAGGGAGTAATCGATATTTTACTACAGTGTGTTTGATCTGTCAACATAGTAATCTACCAGAATTTTGACGTGATTTTAACGTGTGCGATTTGAATTTTACTTCGAATTAGAGTGTTAACCATACATTAGTGGAAACATATTTTTCTTAACTATCCAATGAACTTGTAATCAAGTCAATCGGAGTTCTATAGAGGGAGAAATCGAAATTTTACTAGAGGGTGTTTAATCTGCCAGAAAATTTGATATTTTTCTTTTTAAGCCTCAAATGTCTAAAATTTTATCGGAGGAAGTGTTTGGGACCTTGATGAAATATATTGATGGAATAATGATATGGAAGTAGGTCTATGATTGAGTGTTGGATTTTAATTTCTTGAGAGAGTGAAAGTGGAGATTCATAGGCTTGATTGTGACGTACTGTAATTCGAGTTGATAAGAATATAATTACGAAAAATGCGTGAGCGAGCTTAAACTCATTAGGTCAGTGGGTTAACAAGGGTAACTACTGAATTGATATGACAAGGGGTAACTAGGACCCTTAGAGTTGTGTGAATACTTGAATTAATACGAAAGTGAAATAAATTCGTAAAGCAAACAAGTACGGTTAATATTAGAGAGAAATATATTACGTACAAGTATGAATAATTGGGTTGTGTAAATACCTACTATTTTATAGGATTACTTGGGTTGTGAATGCCTATTGTGTGTTCTCTTCTGATAGGAATATAGACTCGGGAAATATTAAGTTATGGGACAAGTGAGCGAGTCCGGGGATAATGATTGAGTGACACCAAGTTATTAAATTAATGGATGTGTTAAAGGTAGAGTTGGATTGTAGACTCGGGTAGGTAGTAAATTAATGGGTGTAATAATTAATTTAATTAGAGTCGCATTGTAGATTCGGGTAGGTATTAAATTAATGGGTGTAATAATTAATTTAATTAGAGTCAGACGATAGACTCGGGGAGTTATTAAATTAATAAGTGTGTTAGTTAATTTAATTAGAGTCGGACGATAGACTCGGGTAGGCATTAAATTAATAAGTGTGTTAATTAATTTAATTAGAGTCGAACGATATACTCGGGGAGGTATTAAATTAATAGGTGTGTTAATTAATTTAATTAGAGTCGGACGATAGACTCGGGGAGGTATTAAATTAATGGGTGTGTTAATTAATTTAATTAGAGTCGGACCATAGACTCGGGGAAAGTATTATATTAATTGAGGTGTGAATTAATTATATTAGAGTCGGACCATAGACTCTAGAAGATGATAAATTATTAAGTGAGAAAATTAATTATGTTGAGTCGGGCCACAAACTCAGGAAATTACAGGCTAGTGTACGGGATTTTGAGTACACGGTAAAGCCGGGGTTTATATTATATATATACGGTGTAGTGATAGTATATATATATGTGTATATATATTGTGTGTGATATTAAATATCAGTGACTAGATATTTATTCAATTTATATACTCTAGTGCTATCAAGGGAGATTGCGCGATGTGGGTGAATCCCCTAGCTTGAGGAGTAGGGCGAGTATATCCCCAGGTCATAGCGTCCGGTATATGGGTGAGGGATTTATCTCACTTTCAGGGAAGGAATATGACCGCCTCCACTACATTTATAGTTTGGGCCAAGTTGGTGAGCGATTCCAACTTGGAGAATTAGGTTTCGTGAGCACACTTAGTGAGATAGCACTTTAGAGGGAATCATCCGGCGAGGGTATACTCGGAGGGATGGATATACGTATGTTATATGTGTGGATGTTTTAGTAAAGGTACGTATATAATGGTATTCAATATTATATGCGGGTAATAATATATTGTGGTGTGTATTTACTTTATATAACTTGTGATATGGTTATATGCTACTATTTAAGAAGGAATTAAGTAAGTTAATTGTGAAATAACTTATAATTCAAGAATCATTATACTCGGGTTAGAGTATTATGGCAAGGGGAGGTTATACTAGGACTAGTTGGACGGGGTAGTGCAACTAGGTGGGGGTCAAGGTAACCGTTAGGGGTGCACAATAGTGGAGGGGTGAGATTTTCCACAAGGGAGTGCGACACTAACATAAATATGGAGCGCATTCATGCATTTTAAATTACTGCAGTTAATTCACTTGCTAAATATTTTCAAAATGTTTTGGGTTCTAACCCTTGCTATAAAACTATTTTCAAAACCTTTTAGGTGTCCAGCCACAGGGACGCCGGGATTGATATTCTATTCCAGGGACATGGAGCTGCAGCATATGTGGATGCTAGCAGGAGCTTAGATTAGACGCATCGTTCTTTCATTACTAGAGTAGGAATCATTTATCAGTTCAGTTTTCAGATTTTAATTCAGGTGTTGAATATTTCTATTGGACTATTTATTTGATGGCCGATGGTTTATTCGGCATGTCGTCTTATTATTTGTTTAGTTCATTTAATTCAGTGGTGTGAATGGATTATATTTTTCCGCATGTACTATTTGGTTTAATTAAAAAGTTAAAATTTGGCACCAGCTTTTGAAATACTAGGTGGTTAGCAAATTTTAAAAAGTTTTTCGACAGTGATGCTAAGGATGATCCAACTGGGATTCCTGTTTTAATTTGGTATAGGACTGATCACCCAGTATTTTATTAGGCGGGGTGTCACATCTACTGTTGAACCTAGAGTGGCTAAGGCATCCCCATGACTGTTGTTCCCCTAGGGAATTATTGAATGTAAATATTATCGAACCTAGCAATAAGGTCTTGGGCGACCTTCAAATATGTTGGCATTAACTCATTTTTGGCATTATAGTCTCCTGATACATGGTTGGATACCATTCTTGTGTCGCATTAGATGTCAAGGTGACTTGCACTAAAAGATTAGGCTTTACGTAACCTGGCAATGAGATCTTCATATTTGGCTTCATTATTAGATCTTTAGAAGCCAAGTCTAATCCCCCATAGTCTTTTCAGTATAAATAACAATAACTCCCACTCATTCCCCTAATAAATTTGATACTTCATCTACATAGAGAGTTTGTTTTTTAAATTGGTCAAATTCTTGACTGATTGGGTGGTCGATGAAGTCCTTATCACTGACCTTTCTTCTCCTGTGAACTTAAAAATGAAGTATGGCAATACCTAACCCTCTATTTCGATCTTTGGTTTATAGTGGAAATCAATCCTTCCAATTTCCAACAACTATTTGGCATTCGTCTAGATAGGCCGACTTTCTAAGGACTGCTTTCAGCGGGAAAGAATTAATGACTATGACCGAGTGAGCTTCAAAATAATACTTCAATTTACGTGAAGTAATAACCAGAGATTAGTCTAACTTATCAAGTGGAAGATAGTGTTTCTTAGAATCAAGGACTGTTTTACTGACATGGTAAATAGTTGCCTAGTGCCCCTAATTCTCTCACATCATGGTCGAGCTAACTACAAGATCGGATTCCGTGAGATACAAGTAAACTGTATCTCCCAAATTTAGGATCGAAAGAAGAGGTGGTTGGCTCATGGAGGTTTTGATTTCATTGAGTGCCTTTGACCATTCCACATTCCAGGTTAAGCCTTTCTCTTTCTTCAATAGTTAAAAGAATGGTCGGCACTTCTCACAAGATTTTGAGATAAAATAGTTAAAAGATGTTAACATTCCTCTTAACCTTTAAATATCACGAAGTTCCTTTGGCAGCTGAACATTATTGATTGATATGATATGGTTGGGTTTTCATCGATCCCCCTTTGGCTAACCAAGTACCCAAGGAACTTCCCAGATTGGACTCCGAAAGAGAACTTAGTTGTGTTGATCTTCAACCTGTAGTATCTGGGGATCTCAAATGTCTTTCACAAGTCCTATAGGTGGTCGTCTTTAAACTTTCGTTTGACAAACATGTCATCTATATAGACTTATATGGTGTCACATGTCTATTCCTTGAACATCTGGTGCCAATCATTGATACGTAGCTCCTGCGTTCTTGAGACCAAATGGCATGACTCTATAATAGTACATGCTGAGAGTGTTGATGAATGAGGTCTTTTTTTGATCGGGGCTGAACATAGGAATTTGATGGTGCCCTGAGTATGTATCCATACAACCCATTTGTTCATTGCTAGCTGTGGCATCGACCAATTGGTTTATCTTCAACACATGATAGATTTCTTTGAGACAAGCTTTGTTGAGGTCATTAAAGTCTATGCACACTCTTCACTTTCCATTACTTTTCTTTACTACTCAAAGGTTTGATAGACATTTAGGGAATTGAACTTCTTAATGTTCCTTGCCTCTAGAAGCTTCCCTACTTCCTCTTCCATGACCTTTACCTTTTTTGGGGCTATTTTGTGATCCTTTTACTTGATCGGCGGGTACATTAGGTTCGCATGAAGTTAGTAACATATGACTTCGGGATTGATCCCAAACATTTCATAAGGCTTCCACGCAAACACATTTTAATCTTCCTTCAGTAAATAAATCATCTCTTCTCTTTCACCACATCAAAAAGGCCAAATTGTCACCTTTGGGTCGGCCAGGCTTGTCACCTTCATTTACCGTGACAAAAAAAATACTTGTTTTTTATCACGCTCAATGACCGTGACAAGTCCGTGACAACTAGTTATCACGGTCAATAACTATGACAAGTCCATGATAAGTATAGTTGTCGCCAACTTGTCTCGGTCAAAGACCTTGGCAGGTCCATGAAAACTTTCTTAGCAAAAAATCCTACCTCCTCTTTTTTTCCCAATGTTTCATTTCCCACATCTCTCTCTCTCTCTCTCTCTCTCTCTCGCAACTGCTCTCTCTATCTCTCTCTTTACTTTGTATATGTGTGTGTGTATATATGTATATGTGTATATATATATATATATGTGTGTGTGTGTGTGTATAACTATGTGTGTGTGTAGAACTGTGTGTATGTGTGTGCAGGTGGGTGGATAGGTGGGTGGGCGTGGGTGTGTCTGCGTGGGTGTGGGGAGCAAAGGGGGTAGTGGGGGTGGCATGGGGAGTGATGGGTGGCAAGGGGTGGGAGTATGTATAGGTGTGGGTGGGTGGGGGTGGTAGTTGTGGGTCAGGGGGTGAGTGGGGGGGCTTGGGGATCAATTTGGTAAGGTGAGAGAATCAATTTTGTGAGAGAACCAATTTGTGTTTGGTTTTGGTGTAAGAGGTTTTAGTGTGTTGTTTTCAATTTGGGGATGAATATATGGAATGTCACATGTGCGAGTATGATTTCGAAAATAATATCTGTAGACACCTCACTCTGTTACCCCCTAACTCTCCTTAGGTCCCTAGTGCCTCCACTCATCATCGCGAACCCAGGACACGTCCCGAGCACTGACCTGGAAGCCATCGGGCACCCCCCGGCTCAGTTTGACCCAAAAGTTAAACTCCTCATCTCGACCTAGACTCAATGAATCTTCTAAGGTCACAGAATACCCTTTCTAACGGTCCACCTCGTGCACGATTCCGACTTACCATGCGGACGAACGATCCGTTTGCGTTCGAAACCTGACCCTAAGGCCACCGGGAGCTCCCGGGCTCTATTGACCCAAGTCAACCCTTTAGCTCGACTGAGACTGAATGAATCTTTGAAGGGCACTGAATACCCTTTCCAATGGTCCATCCCGTGTGCAATTCCGACTTTCCATGCGGACGAACGATCCGTTTAACTCCGGGAAGCCACCGAGCGCTTCCTGGACCCGGTTGACCAAATTCAACTCTCCAAACCGGGTCAAACTCTTTGAAATTTCAAATTACATCTCCTAACCTTTCCAACGGTATGCTTCATGCGCGATTCAGACTTACCATGCCGACGAACGATCCGTTTGCGTCTGCACGATTCCCTGTCCAATGGACCGACAAACGCTTCTGAGCCACATTTGACCCAAAGTAAACTCCCGAACTCGGGAGCGGTTCAAAGTACTTTCGAAGGTCTCTGAATTACCTTTCCAATGGTATGCCCCGTGCACGATTCTGACCAACGGTTTGCCCTCGGCGGCCAATTTTCCGAAAAAGCCTGAAACACACTAACAAACGGCAGGTCCCAGAACCTGCCTATCGGCACCTTCCTGCCGGCAGGAAGGAAGGGCTCTAAGCCGATCGGCAGTCCCCTGGGGATATAAAATGAGGCCTTCTCCTCATTTGCAAGGGGAGCCCAGATCTGATAGAAACCTCTCTGAACGAATCCCAGAAACCTCTCTCGAAGGCAGCGTGATTTCAACTTCCAAATCCCCTTTTTACTTCCACTTTCCATCATCCTTTTCATCAAACTTGGTGAATTAACTACTCTCCATCATCATCCAAGTGCAAGGGCTGCTCTCCAACATCCAAGATCAAGATCAAGATCTTCAATAAGGTCCAACTTTCTCAACTTTCTCTTGAATTCTCTTAAACTCTCAATAACTAATTTTTTATTACTTAGCACTTTTATCATCTCATCTCACACATCCTAATATACTTTTTACTTAGTATTATTGCACATCTCTTATTTTCATATAAATAAAAACCCAAAAAATAAGAAAAAGAGGGTTTGCTCATAAATTCCAAATAGGGATTCTCACAATTTTTCTACACTTTTCTCATAACTAAAACACTTTTTCTACACGCACACACACACACTTACAAATATGAGATTTCTTCATTTTGGATTTATGGGTTAAACCCCACCCCTCACTTTACATGCGAACTACGTGAACTTTGATGCCTTTATAGGCTACGTAGGCGTCTCGGGCTAAAACCTCGAGTACTTTCTTTCACTTTTTCTCTCATTTTTTATTTTCTCTAAATCCATTTTTCTTACATTATTAGTCTTAGTGACGTACTCCATGTGCTTATCGTTCCCTTATAATGATCAACGTAGGGGTGGCAGCGTAAATCTTATTTTTCTAATATTACTTTTATATCTTCCTACGGATGACTCGCTTTATCTTTTCCATGATACAAGTCGAAGATTCCTACCTCCATTCTATATATATACACATGCACACATCTCACGGGGGGAAACATAAAGGAAAATAGCAAATATCCATGAGAGACCGAAAAGGCGGAATCGGTGCCTAACACCTTCCCATTTCGTAACTAAGCCTCCGAACCCTTTACGAATCATTTTGGTTTCGCACGCACCAGTATGTCTTTGGAAGACATCCTTCGGGGTGGCTTCCTCTTTTTCTTTTGTCTGTTTTGAGTAAAATAGACTGGCGACTCTGAATCTCTATACATTTTTCACACCTCACCAAATCGACACCGGCCAAAGCGCTCTCCCGAGAGGGGACGCACGGGACCCGAAGGATCCTTCCTCCCTCCGTGGCGGGGATCGGGGATGGCCACAGTATCAATGTTGTTTGTGGACTTTATACTTCGCCCAAACAGTGTTACCATCCCCTTAGCTCCTTATGAAATGGACTGAAACATATGAAATGCTCTAAATATCAATAACCTTTTTAATTTGTATACATTTTAATTCTATAGGACCTGTTTCTTTAAATTAAAGTTGAATTATAATTGCTATTGATATTGGTATAAATTGGTGTAAATTGAAATTGAATTTGAATTGGAATTGATATTGGTATAAACTGCTATAAATTGAAATTGAATTTGAATTGGTATTGGTATAAATTGGTATAAGTTTTAGTTCTTATGAGTACCTTAAATTAAATGAAACATACTTTAAATTACATAATTAAATGAAATCTCTCGAATTGTGATAAGACATAAATAAATGAAACATACTTTAAATTACATATAGTGCGCATAGATACTAGCCTTCTAGTTATTATGTGTAGGCATTAAATAGCCCTTAGACCTGTTCGAGAGACATTAACCCCGTAATGAGATCTCTCGAATTGTCCCGTTTGGACAGTTTGGGATGATTGCATAGTTTATGTATAATAATATTCAAGTGGCTTAAACTTGTTACTTTTGGGGGAAGTTCTACAATCGTATCTTAATGTTCTCTGGGTACATACTAGATGATGAGATGTTAAGTGTTATTTCAATTGATAAATTGAAATAACACTCACACTTGCGAATCTATATTGTGTACTTAGAGAACTATGGGGATATGCTGTCGAATTTTCCTTAAATTGAAACAATGTGCATGAGTTGTTAAGTATATTACAGAAATATGTGATCTCGAATGGGATAGGACCACTCACCCTTTAGAGAAGATGGAGGAAATAAGAATTAATATTATAAATTGAATTTTAATTTCAATTTCAAATTAAATTCGAATTTGAATTTGAATGCACGAATAAATTTACGCATAGAAACTAGCCTTCTAGTTCTTATGCGTACGCATTTAATAGATTATTGTTTATACTAATGGGAACTACATATTCACATTTTTGTTTATGTTAATTCAAAGTCCATGACCCGGGAGTGTGGGGGGGAGGGGGCAATGTGCGTGTATGTAAATTGAAATTGGTATTGGTATTGGTATAAATTGAAATTGATATAAATGGAGATATTGGTATGTATTTTTATTATTGAATTTGATTATTAATTCAAAGTCCATGACCCAGGAGTGTGTGTACGTGTGGGGGGGGGGGAGGAGGGGCAATGTGCATGTGTGTAAATTGAAATTGGTATTGGTACAAATTGGTATTGGTATAAATCAAAATTGATATAAAATGATATTGGTATGTATTGTTATTATCGGATTTGAACATTAATTCAAAGTCCATGACCCGGGAGTGCGTGTGCATGTGGGGGGGGGGGGGCATTGTGCGTGTGTGTAAATTGAAATTGGTATTGGTATTGGTATAATTTAAATTGATATTAGTATTTGTATGTATTGTTATTGTCGGATTTGAGCATTAATTCAAAGTCCATATACATGGTTGTACTAATAATAATATTTTTTGCAGAAATTGACATCATCCGGGTGCGATAGCGGAGGCGATGAGGGCTCCTTGGCTAGTAGGCCCCCAAAATGGGGCAAATTGGGATTCGTTGTCTAGAATAAAACAGCATTATTGGCTAGAGCGCTAGAGTTGTTGAAGGCGATCGTAGGTCCGGGGTACACTGATTGGAGGGTCGTTCCTATTGACCTCAAGTTGAACATCTGGGGGGCACTACAGGTACTAGTGTATTAATATTTATATTTATATTTATATTTATATTTATATTTATATTTATATTTATATTTATATTTATATTTATATTTATATTTATATTTATATTTATATTTATATTTATAAGCAACTAACACTTACTGTCTTTTTGGTTTGTATTTGCTTGATAGGAACAATTCGGTCTGCCCGCATATCTCTGCGACTCCACGTTGGAGAAATTGAGGGATCAATATAAGACGTGGAAGAAGAATTTGTGAGCATGGTACTTTGGGAAGACCCGAGAGTCCATTATGAGACTACGTGACATCGTCCCCCCGAAGGAGCCGATCTCATTAGCACAGTGGCAAAAGTTTATCGACAATGAGACCAATGAGCGGCAATTGGCATCTCGCCAATCAGGGAGGGAAAACCAGGAGAAAAATTTGGATGTGCACTACTATGGGCGGACGTCTTACGCCGAGGATGAGCACAGGATAATAAGTTTTCATTATTCTTTAATTTTAGTTATTCTAATTTATCATTACTTTGCGTTACTTACTAATTCTGTATTATTTTATTTCAGGACACGGGGAGTGTCCCTAGGGGTAAGACACATAGGATCGATGCCTATGTGACAATTCAGACGAAAAAGGGCAAGGACAAGGAGGTGGCCCCGAGCATCGCAGCCACCACTGTAAGTTATAAATGTTTAATTTTTTAATTATGTTATAATTATTTTATTTATTTAATTAACTAATCATTTACTTTTTGTCTTTTCAGTCAAAGCTTAAGGAAGTGCATGAGTTGCAGTCTAATGACGACAAAACATCTTTGGCTACAGAGGCACTCAGCCAAGTGCTCGGGACGGATCGCAAGGGGAGGACAAGGAGGGTGAGCTCGCAGGTGGGTAAGTCTAGGATCGTCGGAATGGAGACGAGCCACAGTGGGTTGGCACATAAGGTGGACGCCCATGACGATAAGCTAACAAGCTTGGAGGTGACTGTCCTAGATATGTACGCCTTCATGAAGCGTTAGTTGGGCAAGGGAAAGGTAAAGGATAAGGAGGTAGAGGTAGACGAGGATGAGGATGCCACTGCTTCATCACCAATATGCACGGACTCGGTGCCATATGATGATCCATTTCCCATCGTGACCCCCGCCAAGCGGTCTATGTCAACAATCAGTTGGTCGAGCATGTTTTTACTCAACATGTATTGTGGGGAGAGGATACCGAGGGGGTTGAAGGATCCGAACTTCTTCCTGAGTATGCCGGTTCATGGACGTCCCTTCTAATACATTGAGACAAGAGTGCGCCTCACGCATATGGTTGAGGGAAAGGAGAACTCACCTTTGTTGTTGCGCGAACAATGCGGCGTTCAGCATATTGCGGGGTGTATCAATTCATATGTCGTGTGGCCTTCATTCCTCCCCCAACCTGCTCCTTCTTCATGACATTATTTATATGTTTTTATTTGGATATTTGGATATTGGATTGTATTTGTATTTTTTTTTTATTTTGGTACATGTTGGTTTGGATATGGATATTTGGATTTCTATTTTATTTGGATATGGATTATATATGCCATGATTTGGTATATTATTTCTATTTTATTCGGATATATGATGTTTGGATAGGTACAATTTTTCTATAACAGGTACAAATATATTGTTGGACAGTCACAGTGGCCATATTGCCCAGCAGTCTTTTTTTTTAATTCTGCCCAGAATCATCATGGTATTTAACCGTGACAAGTCTGTGACAAAGAAACTTGTCACAGTCAAAGACCGTGATAATTTTTTAGATTTTGTCACGGTCTTTGACCGAGACAAAACTTGTCAAGGTCAAAACTATGACAGGACCGTGACAAGTGTAATGAACTTATGACGGTCATAGACCATTACAAGTTCGTGATAAAGAATTTTCCACCCCCAAACTTATCACGGTCAAAGACCGTGACAAGTCTGTTGTTTTGGTGTAGTGTTTCCTAGTAGATGAGAGAGAAACCGATCATGAATTTCTTTTATGGGTGTAAATCGTCGAACATTACCTCTAGCAATGGTTCCATGACCCTATCTGCAGGGCCTCCCTTGTATCTTTCACCCTCGGGCTACCACACGTTAGTTTCTATTTGGATGGTGTGGCTCCATCCTTGGTCGGCTCAGAGGCGACCTCTTTCTCCTTTTTTTCTCCTCTTTGGGCCTGATGGTGGAAATAAATCATTTTTAAGCAACGACCTAGTTTGCCCTAATCTCCATTATCTCGCAATTGGTGATACATTTGATATTCTAATGATTAGTGGAACGGAAAACTTGCATAGCGTGTAGCCATCCCCTTCCACGAATAGTGTTGTAAGGATAATCAATGTCCATAACTAGGAATTTGATCAACTTCGATATAGTCCCAGTTCGGACGGATAGGACCACCATTACTATTGGTATAATCATCTTTCCAGTGAAGCCGACCAAACGGATGGTTACTTATTTTAAATCCTCCATCTTGAGATTAAGTTTGTTGAACAACTCTAGGTACATAACCTCCAATGAGCTTTCATGATCAATTAGTAACTTATTCACATCCCAGTCTGCAATTTTGAGTGTGATTACAAGTGCATCATGATGTGGGATCCTAATTTCGATCAGGTCATTCTCCGTGAAGACTATGTTCTTATTGTAATTTATGTCTTTCGAGCATCGATGCTTGCCTATTGGACTCTTGGCAGGGTTAATTTGCAATGCTTCCATCACTTTGATGACTTTCTTTAGATCTGTATAAATGGCATTTCCTTGAATCTTCTTTGGGCTTGCTTCACCCTGTATGACCACAAACTTATGTCCTATCACATCATCATTTAGGACATTATCGGGCAGCTAATCGACGTTAACTCTTGAAGCATAGTGGGCGTCCATAAACTCATGTCCTATATCAACATCTGCCATGACATTGGCAAGCTTTTGGTTGACATCAATGATGGCTCTAGCTCCCTTTTTCTCCATATAATCTCATTGGTGGATAGCCTAGTCCAATTCTTCCATGTGAGACTTAAGAGCCTTGTAGTTGTCCATTTTGTGCCCATGTTCTTTATGGTACGTGCACCTGATCGCATTATTCCTCTTTTTCAGATCTCCCCCCCCCCCTCCCAATCTTTTTTCTCCATTTGAGGTACTGTTGATCCTTGATTTTAACTAAGATCATCTAAATTGGATCCTTGAAACTATAAAGCCTCGGTAGGATTTGCCTTGTCTCTATTCTTTGATCCTTCGTTCCATTTATTACCCCTCTCTTGGGGGCATTATCTTATCACCATTTTTAGTCCTCTTCAAGCGACCATTATCGTTTTGGGCATTAGTGATCATACCTTCCACCTTCGCATATTTTTTATACGTGACATGAGGTCGTTGATGGTTCTTGTCATTTTCTTTGTGAGAGATTAATGCAGTATAGAGTTGTTGGGTAACCCAGTCTTGAACGAGGCTATAGTGACCTTCTCAGAGCAATATTCAACCTCGGTATAAGTTTCCTAATACCGCTTAGCATATTCTCACAAGTTTTCCTTGGGATTTTTTCATAGTGCGGAGAGAATTCATTCTTTTGGTATGGGCATTACTGGTGATGAACTGAGTAGTCAAAGCTTACGTGAGTTACTTAAAGTTATTGACTAACCTATGTGGTGGTTTTTCAAACCATTTATATGCGATATCCTATAGGCTACAAGGGAACATGAGGCACTTGAGAGCATCAGTATTACTCCATGAGGTCATACCCTGCTTGTATGAGCAATGGGTTCAGTCTTTCCATCATAGATTTTGAACCTAGGAGTCATGAACTTCTTGGGAAGCTCTGGCTCAACAATTTCCCTTGCAAATGGGGACTTCATTTGACTAATGAAGGTCCTTACAGAAATTTCCTTAGTGGATTTAGAAACATGGTTAGTGGGGTGTTTATCCATCTTTTTAGTGATGATATCCTAGATATCGTCTTTGTAAAGTCCTTCCTTATCTCATCTCGTCGGGCGACTCTCGTTCTCCGAGTCATCTTGATCACAACATGAAGTCCTTTATAGGCTATGAGTTTTACTTGCCTGAGGGTTAGGGGTTCATCCATGATGCTTTCACTTATCATCGTGGATCATTAGCTCCATTATTTTCGGACGTCGCTACATACGTGCATTTTCCTCCTCTTAGAGGCGTGTGAGATCCTCATATTAGTGGATATGGTGATCATATGCATCAACCAGCCATGAGATCTCTAGGTTCCTCATTTCTTTTCTCGGAGTGTCATTCTTATGGGTGATAATGTTCATGAGGATCATCGCGACTCCTGTTAGGGTGGATCTTTGATCTTACCCTGGGCGCTAAAATCCCATTCGTGTGGTTGCCATTAAACGGCGGGGGTGAACTGTGTGGGTGAGAAATGGTTATTTTATTTTTCTAATTGATTTAGGAAAATAAAACTCATTTTCCACTGATAGTAATAATTGTGGGTGCAATTATCCTGCAAAGAGTGATCCCAAATAATTATAACCAAACAGAATAAACAAGTCACACAAGCACATAATAAAATATTTATGTGGTTCAGCAAATTGCCTAACTCCACGGTGATTTCTCTCTTTTCTTATTAATCGATTTTCAATAATATTTTGCATGCCCATTTTCTCCAAGATAAGGGTTGCATTTATAGATAACGTAAGGATGTTATGATGTGTAGGTCTCTCAGGAGATCTTGATACATTTTCCATAAGTTAAAGATAATGTTCTCCGAGACTCTAGCTAATTGGACTCTCCTCCATTATTATCTTGAGCTGTCAAACTTTATCATCTGATGTTGGATATATTCCACTTGGTTCGAGTTATTCAGACTGTTTTGATATTTCCCCCACACACACCATCACATACATAGAATAATCCCATATATTTTTAACCGAGAATTTTTAGTTTGAGATGATGAAACATTAATCTCAAAAACAAAGATAATCACAAACACTTGTTTCTAATTTTGTAAGTAATACCATATATCACAAAACTAATAAATTCAAATCAATAATGTAGCCAAAACTAAACACTAATACATAATTTTGTAAGTAAACCCAAATACCATAAATACAAAGGAACTAAAATATTACACCAAATAAAACCAACCTATCATACTCAAATATACTAAAAAACATTTCCTAAATAGATCTACAAAATATAATAATTTAACCTAAGTAATTCAAGTCACTTCAAACTAAATGAAAGTAAGGAATGATCAAGTTCAAGTTCTAGGTCTGAACGATCAATGACACAACAAATTAATGTCCAACAATACAAAAAAGCAATTTTATAGAAATTAGAAATACGATATAACATTTACAAAACCAAATTAGTATTGAAGCTAAAAGTATCTAATTTTTTGAGTAACCTTAAAAAATCTTAAATGAATTTTTCCTTCTCAGAATGATACATACCCCTAACATTTTATAAATCCATAACCCTAACATTTTATAAATCCATCATCCTAACATTTGCGAAATCAAAATCTAGGGAATTTTCAAAACATCAAGAAAATAAGATTCATCGAACATTTGTCAAACATCAAAAACATGATATTAGGATTATACTTGTGGATTTGAAATATTTTCAAGAACACGAAAGACATTTGATCCCCCATTAGTGAACTTGTGATATGGTCAAGAAGTTAGATTGTCTCGATAATTTTTGTTCAAGAACACGAAATATGTTCAAGAACACGAAAGATATTTGATCCCCCATTAGTGAACTTGTGATATGGTCAAGAAGTTAGATTGTCTCGATAATTTCTTTTGTGAATGAAATATAGAGATTTTGTTGGTGAATATATAATAATAGACAAAATGACCACGTTTAATTTTTTTCCCCAATCATGGTTACATTTTACCTAGTAAAAAAACAATTGTAATTGTTCATATCTTCATTGTCACCGATTTCAATTGTAACAAACAAATATACACATTAATTGTCAAGATCGAAAATCGTGATAAATTGGGTGAACCAATTGTCATTGATAAATACTGTGACAAATTATTAATTTTATCTCAAAACCTCAATTTTCACAACTAACGGCATCGGTAAACCTTGTCATGCTCCATAACTGTGACAAAGTCTCCCACTCTAGAAATGACAATATTGCATGTCTAGATGTAGTGAGTATTAAATGTTATTTGATGCATCACAACAATAATATGTAGTGAGTGGGGTTAGAATTACTACGAACTTGCTAGAAATCTGTCAGAAGTTTAAGGGGGGTTTTCCTATATTACTTAGTTTGGCCTTAATCACTCCACGATGATTGAGGTTCATAAGAGTAGAACAATGTAAGTGTGGATGGGTACCAAAAATGCGGATGTTTATTAATTTCCCTTAAGAATGATTGTTTCTTGGAGTACCATTGTGAAATTTTATAAGAGTTAGATATTAAAATGACTTGACATTTCTCGAAAGATATAGGTCGTGTGGACTTTCGTAGTAGGTATCAATATCTCAATCAATCATTTTTAGTAGATATAAGGACTACTCGAGTATGAAGGGAACTTAATTAAGCTTGTAGAGGTGATAAATGAACCTTAAGCGGTCTTTTGCAGACTAAAGAAATTTCCTTTAACTAAGGTAGGGCATAGTTCATGATGTGATTTGTCATGGGTTAGCAGGACGAGTGGAGAGCTTAGACTTAATATTTTGGGGGGGTTTCTATTCTCATGAGGGTTGAATAGTAGTAAACATCCTGCCTAATTTAAATCCCGGGTGATCAGTCCTAACTTAAATTAAAACAGTTTTCTCAGTTGGTTCATTCTTAGCATCGTTGTCGAAAAACTTTTTAATTACTAATCACTTAAGTGAAATTAGACCGCTGCCAAATTTTATCTTTCATTAATCCAAGACAAAATACTCATTACGAAGTAATAGATAAATATTCATAATAAACTATAAATCAAACCATGTAGCAATATATAAAGGATAAAATCTTGTCTAGTCAACATTCGACTAAAAATCCAAAACTGCTAAATAAAATCCACATAATCCAAAACTAAATCTGAAATAAAGACTGTGGACAACATGTCCCAATACAGACTACTATAATGAGATCCTACACTAGATCTGAATAGATTAAATGTCTATGCAAAGTCCTGCCAGACTCCACAAAGCTGCAGCTACGAGTCCCTGGACAGAATCTTCAAGTCTTGCGTCCCTGGGGCAGGACACCTAAAAGGTTTTGAAAATATTTTTAATAGCAAGAGTTAGTACTCAAAACGTTTTGAAAATATTTTTCAAGTGACTATCACAATAAGATGAGTTATTGATTACACATGTTAAGATTTTGGGTCCACTCTCTTGAGTTACCTTACCCCTCATCTATCGTACACGCCTAACTGTGGTATCCAACTGAACTCATTTATCCTACTAAGTTCCCATTTCACCCACTTAGTATGTAATGGTAACTATATCTCATGATTTATATATTTAGATAACTTTCACGCCTTGTTATCTTTTAGCATTTTATAATTAAGTCCTCCAACTTAATTTGCTTTTAGATGTAATCGCGGCATCTCATTACCTACTAACTCGCACAAGTAAATTATTAATAAAGTATGTATTTCACACACAACATATATTTATAAACTCATTTATTACTAATATATCCTCTTAACACACATCAAGGACTCTTGGTTCGGAATGGTCCATCAACACCAGGTAAGAGTTTGGTTTGAAATCTCACCTCGACCCCAAATTCATTTCATGAAGTGGTTCGGAATAATCACCTCGACCCCACTAATGAAATTTATAGATAGATTGGTTCAGAACTCTTTCGTCACATCCCCAACTTACTAATTCCATATATTAGTTCGGAATCCTACCTCGACCCTAATATAGGCAATTATACTTTAGGTATTCTCACCACCTAAGTATCTATATAATTTAGTAGGTATACACACAACCTAATTATAGTGTTCGTACGTAATATTTTCTCTTTAATATTCACCGTACTTATTTATTTACGATTTTTCTCACTATCATATTTTAATTGAGTATTCACATAAATCTATGGGCCCTGTTACCCCTCTATTCATTTCAGTAGTTAAGCTATCTCTAACCTACTCATATACCCCTGGGGATTACGCTTACTCTCTCGGTAACTCAAATCCCGAATTTTTGATATACTACTTGATCGATTTATCCTTGTTAGTCCATCACTTCTAATCTTGCATTCTAAGATTATAACGGGCCTCCACTATATACCTACTGGTACTCTCTAAGTCCATACATAGGTACAACATCATCCCTAAGGTTTTCCCCTAATCATTGGAAAATGATTAGAACTCACCCAACAAAAGATGCCAGAATCAGCCTGGGTCGATCGAGCGACCAGGACCATCGATCGATCGACATTAAAGGGTCGATCAATCGATCGAGCAAGTGCAGGTGCAGTTCGTCTTCTTCATGCGTTTCTCACCATTCTCAATTTTTCAACTTACACGATAACTCACCAAACTTGAAACCAATGATTTATAGCCATTCCTACATACTCTAGGATGATTTTCGACTATTTAAAAATCATAAATCTTGACGAATTTAGCCCAGAATAATACAAATCCTCTAATTATTCAAGAACCCTAAAAATATGTTCTTCCCATATTTTAAATCATAAACCCAGATTTTAATTCGTATTAACAATCATGATTCCTATGATTTTCAATCCTCTACATATATAAATCTAACTACATGTTATTTCTACCCAAACATATAATTAATCAATTCTTTTTTCTTCAAGAATATTAATCAAAATAGATTATTCATAAATCCTACGCATGGATATTATAACTCGGAATAATTTGCAAATAACCACTTGCCTTATTCGTAGATGATCTGATTTCGTGATTGTTGTTGGTGATTGATTGTCTCTCTCCTCCAATCTTCCTTACCAACTAGTTTGAGGTGCAAGAACCCTTTGAATTCTTCACCAATTCTTCCTTAAGCTTTGAGAATAATCTCTCTTCTCTCTCTAATGTCTTTCCTTAGTGTTATGAGGTTTCTAACCCTAACCCCACTTGAATCAACTGATAAAACACTCCAAAATTCGCACCTCAACTCCATATGCCAAAAGACTAAAACACCCCCCGTACAGTCTCGATTTAGCCCAAAAATGCCCTGGTACCCGACTAGTACCCCCCGGGTATACTTTTTTGACTAATTCGACCCACTCGGAATCATCTCTGACCCCTAAATTATCATTTGAGTCATCAAAAAAAAAAATTCCTATCTCGTCCTCAATTTAGTCTACACGCGACACTCGGTTGAGGTATAATCAAGAACGTCCATATCTCTCGCTATGTCGTACAATTTAACTATCAACATTTACTATTCACACTTAGTAAATTTGAATCATAATATTAATCAGTATCTATCTCTTGATTAGTATTTAATAATCACAGTTATTATTTACGCTTAATAATCATATTTATTAAATCATATTAAGTTACTCTACTCACGTAATTTAAATTAAAACGTATTTTCTATTTAATTAACCAATTAATTAAATTCTAAATACACAGAAATACGGGGTATTAAATATTCTCTCTAAACAAATGGTATTTTTTTAACTATTTAACCGGGTGCGTTAAATCGAGAAATTTTTTGAGTCAAGAAAAAAAAAGGTCTCTTCATAGAATTAATATGATTTAATCGGAATAAGCAACATTTCTGGAATAAAAACAATTTCATGCATTAATATATGTATATGAGGTAATTGCATGTGCACGTTAGTATAACATGTTAGAGTCTCTTTTCTATCGTTCGATTCTATATTACATTGTTGTATTTCTCACTGGGCATTCGGCTCGTTCCCTATTGTTTGTTAGGGCAGGTTGTGTATAGTTTTGTATTTTGAGAGCGTTGTATAGGTAAGTATCATTTTTATTTTACGTTAGTACCTCTGAGTGATCGAACTCTGGGGACATTTCCAACGGGTCCCACACGTTGCTTGATCAAAATCGAAATTGCATGCAAGACAAATGGAATGTTAATTAAATAAAACAGGACTAGCATCATTCTTTAGGTTGTCTCATTTCACTTCACACCTAACGTTTGGGTTGGACCGGGTTGAGCCACGAGTAAACCATAAATCTGGGTCGGGGCATTACATAAATATTAATACTATTGATAATGATTGAACTTTATTGTATCATCACGATCAGAAATGCCATTCTTATGGTGATTCAAGGCATTTAAAGACCTTAGCATCTTTCATGGGTACCACTTGGGCAAGGACGATTTTATCTTCTTATTGGTTACGATTTACTAGGCAGTGTTCCTTGTGAGATTTTTTTCCACCATAAGTGAATCGGATATAGTGAAGTTATAAATTACCATCTCGAGCGTGAATGTAGGCAGGGATTGACCACATTAAAACCTCAATTTAAAAAGATCATTTAAACCCTCTCTCCTCCCTTACTATATTTAAATTCGTGCTTTTCTTTAATAATATTAATACGTTCATTACTTGAATATGAATATGAAAGTGTATGGATGCAAGAAAATAATAGATAAGTCATTTTATCAATAATCTAGAAAATATTTTTACAAAGTTGCAAAGTTTATAAAATGATTTATGAAAGAAATTAAAATTTACAAAAAGAAAAATAAATGTCATAATACTAGATCACCCTCACCACTTGGGATTATTCCAGGCCAATAGATCACAATTCCAGTTCTGGAACTATTAAAACATTCACAACCTATAAATGGATTTGACATCCTATCAAAACAGTTGTGATGCAATCCTATTAGTTTATCTCGAACTATGATGGTTTGAATAGTTATTCGATTATTCGACAAATGATTGTGATTGATACATTATAAGAATATATTGAACACTGCCACTCGTCAGATTTGAGTCTAAGGGTTGTCTTGATTAGACTTAGACAATCTCACACAATTTTCAAAGTGTGCATAGGTTTTTAATCTTGAGAATCATGAGGGTTGGAATGCTTGTTCAATTGTCACTTTGATTGCTATGGGTGTGATATGATTTTATATTGGGTCAAATGATCTCCGCATATTGGGTAACAGTTGCGTGAGTAGGTCTGAGAATATAATTAGAATTAATTTGCATCCATAGGATACCATGGATTGTGATACCCCCTTGGTAGACTTATATATTTTGCTTCCACCAAGTAAAACCCGACCGGAGGATTATTTTATAATCCCTGGTGAATAGCAAATAATTTAAGTCTGAGAATTAAGGAATTGATTAGATGTTGGCTAAAATTGATTAGCGACCAATAGATTTGACCAAGAGGGTGCCATATAATTAACACGAAAATCATATTCAGTACCATAATTAACTTCGAAAATAAGGCCTCTTTATTCCGAGTGATTTAGAGATAATTAAGTTGGAGTGAAGTCGTGATTATTTAGTGCAATTAATCACGATTAAATAAAAAAGATAAAAAAATAATGGTAATTATAATTTGGATTTCTAATTATTTATTTGAAACCCAGTTTAATTATTTTTCTTCATTCCCTAGTATAGCCTATTTCCCAAGTAGTAGGCCCAAAACTCTTTGGAAGCCCTATTTGATTAAAGCCTTTAGCACATACATATTTATATTGGTGTAAGTTATATTTTAGGATAAAATTCCATCATGGATGGTTAGAGAGGGAGATAAAAAAAACTATTCACTTTTTTGTGAAGGGTTAATGGGAGAAAAGGTAAATTCTCTCATATTTCACCATAGTGTCAACTCTAAGGGTGCCCACACATAAGCCTTATTTTGGGTAGATCATATGCTAAAAGATTCAAGGTGGTTCATAGCTTTCTTTAAAGGTTTTTGAAGACCTTGGAGGGAAGTAAGGATTTCATCTTCCTCAATCTTTGTCTCCTCATATGAATCATAATACTATTATATATGGAATTGTATTCTTAAACCTTAGGTTGAATCTTTAAACCTAGTTTTTATTTTTATTTTCAATGTATGATTAATCAAATATCTTTAGGGCTAACAAAAATTTGCATTTTAAATGTTAATCCCAAGTTATTTTTCCCAACAGAAGCATCATCAAAAACTTTCATAGGTGTATAAAGAACATTAACAATAACTCTCCATGTTTAATAATCATGGTCTTGAATAAACCATTGCATTCTATTTTTCCAAAAGTTATAATTAGATCCATAAAAAATAGGGGTCGGTTTGTAGATTGTCCATTGATAATGTTGACATTTAAAAACGTTGTCATTTAGATCTTTTCACTCAAGTTTTTTTTTTAAATTATCTAGGAGTTATACTTTGATACAATTGTTCTCCAAATAATATACCAAGGGGAAATTGGGTATTGTAAATTAAATGGGTATTTATAACTTTTCAAACTTCTCTTTTAAAATATTAATTGGATTACGATGATTCAATTCGTAATAAAGAAATTAATCAAATAAGTAATAAGGCTAGACAGTTAATAGCATTATTAAAGACAGAGTTAAGAGAGACTTTTCAAGATGAAATTTTGACGTGGTTCTACCTTGCTTACATCCATGCTCGAGACAGTACTCAAAAAACTTCACTATCTCTGGTTTACTAAGGTATAACCAGCAATCTCAAAAGGATTTATCACACCGTGGAGATACAATGAAGTTCAACCATGGTAACAATAATAAGTATTATAACCAAAGTATAAAATAAAGAATCCTTAAATAAGTAACAATGGTGAAATGTGTTTTACTTTCTTTCTCTAAAAAGTAAAGTTTTAAACAATCACAAGTACAATGTTTCAAGGGCTAACCTTAGGATCTTTAGCACAAGTGGTTAAGGGATAGGAAATTCTCTAAAGGGGGTTTGGATTGGAACTTTTTCTGAAGTGGATTTTCTGGAAAAAAAAATTATGTAGTTCTTGGGACTAAAACTTTCAAAAGGGTTATGAGAGTTGATTTATGTTTCTAGAAACTCAAGGATGTAATGACACAAGCCTGATGATGGGACTTTCACTCTTGGAATAATGTTGTAATAACTTGTTTGATTTGGAAGAGAAACAAAGGGTTCCCTTTATAGGCATATCAAAAATTAGTCGTTAGAGGGTGGATTGGTAATATGATGGAACTTTGGTATTTTAAAATTCAAAATAGAGCTGTTGAATTTTTTTTATCCAAACTACCATTCGGGTCATTTTCAAACATATTTAGTTGAGTCTGTATGAATGGAAGGCATATTAAAACTTTCTTTTTTTATTTTTGGCCCAAGTGAATAAGTCAGAATGTAATGTCTTAAAATACACTGACTTAGAGTCAAGTCCATCTCAACTTAGAGTCGATTCCATCCTATTTTGGAGCTAACTCTATAAGGGGGAAAGTGGAATTTTGCATGTTTTGGTCTAGGGAAGGTTTAGAGGAGTTGTTTGGAGTTTGTACTTACTTTAGTGAGATTGTTTACTCCTTTACAAACACTTATAAACATTTAAATCTTGGGTTGAAATTTTCTTTATTATCTTGATCTCTTGTCTTCGAGTAATGCTTCTTAAAATGATACTTCAACTTGCTTTGGTTTTAAAATAGCCTTTTTTTTATTAGTTGACCTCCTTCTTTGGATCATGGAATGCTTGAATATGTATGACTTGATATGGCATGAGAATGTATATTTATTTGCAATACTTGTGATCTAGAGGTCTTTTGGTTTCTTGGATAATATTATCAATTTATTTTATATCATCATGTATTGAGTGTTTGTTTTTATTTAAATATATTAGAGAAAATATAGTTAAGTATGATCACATATCAAATATGTTGTTATCATATAAAATTCTTTTCTTTAAAATACTTTATGTTTCATACTTTTTACCCTAGCCACCGGTTTCACCAGCCTCAAAGTTTTACCTTTATCCAAGCCGGCGGTAAAACGTTATTGAGGCCGATGAAGTTAGTTGCTGAGATGTATAATTTGAAGTATCTTCTTGTGACTATCTATACTCGAACATCACAACATCGTGTTCCCAACAATAAGTTCATTCTAAAATCTAAAAAGTATTAGTTACTGGACACAAATTGCAGTAAAAAAAGTATGAATAATAAGACCTTCATTATTACACTAAAGTTTTTATTAATCGTGCATCACAACACCCAATTTTATAAACCGTAAGAAACAAATGAAGAAGATACATACTGATAGAGGGGTACTTTAAAGATACAATCTAAAATTATTTTTAGCACCTTTTCACACACACACACATATAATTATTTATATATCAGGAAATAAATGAGTTTCACATCAATGCAACGTAACTATAAAGCTAAATATGCTAAGTATATAAAGTTAATCTTTCATGCATAACATAAACCATTTAAGAAAACCCCTAATTTCATATTCACAAAAATGAATGTATTGCTTAAAATAAATATTACTATCAAATTCATAAAATGCCTCATTTCATATCATTAACAAAAAAATCCAACTCACTCGACAAAAACATATATTGAATAAGGACAGATACATCCTATCTCAATCAATAATACATCATCACGTGAGGAAAAACTAAATTTGCTATTTAATTTATATAATTTGCAATATTTTATCACACTATCATATAGCAGTATTAATCAAGAAAAGTTAATAAAACTTTGTTTATTTAGAGAGTAAATATGTTTTGGACCATATAAACATCTTAATAGGAGAAAAAGGTATCACACTTTAGGTGCAATTATCTCACAATAAATGATCCTAAATAATTAAAACCAAATAGAACAAAGTGCTTACGTTCACGGGGGTTTATCTCTTTTTTTATTAATCGATTTTCAATAAGACTTTACATGCCTTTTTTTTCCTGGGTAAGGGTTACGTTTATAGAGGACATAAGGAGATTTTGACATGCAGGTCTCTCAAGAGCTCCTGATACATTCACAATAAGTTAGAGAGGATATTCTTCAAGATTATATCTAATTGGACTCTCCTTCATTCTTATCTTGAGTTTTTAACCATTATCACCTAACGCCGGGCAGATGCCACTTAGTCCGAGTTATACGGGTTGTCCAGATAATTCCACCACAACTGACCCCAAAGCTCAAGCATCTGAATAGGGCAGAGAGATTTGATCTTTGTCGAGAAACGCATTGATCTATTGAGGGGGTTGGTCTCAATATGGGATGGTGAAGCTTGTCCACGCTTATGAATAATTTTAAAATAAAAATTTGCTTCGCTCTGCCTATTGGTTCTTAGAAGGGTGCACTTTGTAATTTATCATATTTAGTGAGGGCATGTTGGTAAAAATCCCATGAAAATTTTGAAAGCTGAGGCATCTCTACCAGCTACCGTTTTGGCTGCATTTCAATTGATGAGTTTCCTTAGAATTCGAACCAAGTTATCTCAAAAAAAAATTCTACTACCATTTTTTCCATCACTTCAGCTATTCAAGGTATTGGAGTTTCTTACAACTAATTTTTCATCAGTAAGTCTCCTTCTTTCTTGTATTTCCATTTTCCCTATTATCGTTACTTTTTCTTTTTGAGTTTAGAAAAATGGTGCACGCCGTGAAAGATAGAACTTTAGGGGAATTTAGGTAAAGATACTCAATTCCCAATTGGGTACAGGTAAATTGTACCACTGCACCTGTCGGTTGCTACCATAGTGAGGGTTGTTATTGGATTCACACCATCTCGTTGGCTGAAGGGGTATAACCTTTCGGCCCAATCAACTCTGAAAAACGTTGCTAATGTCGTTTAATACAAGATTAAACTGTATAAGCAACTCCAAGATGTTTATTGGAGAAACCCTTTTCTTTTGAAAATAAAAATGATAAACAACAAGATGTGTTTACAAAAACTTATGTACGAGAATAACCAAGACTTTTTAATCAGTTTTAAAACTAAGATAGTTTCAAAAATTCAGCACACTATAGAATGAGATGAGGAGATGAAGATAATCAGAACACACTATTTTTAACGTGGTAAAACCTCTCCCAATGGAGGAAACATCCACAGTGACTTCTAAGTCACAAAAGCAAAAATACACTAAAAACAAATAGCAGTTACAAACAATACAACATACATGCACACAACTCAGCCTATTCTAAGTTTAGTAATATACCCCACTTGGTGTCCTTCTAACTTCTCTTAGATCTGATTGTTGATGATGTTCTTCCAGTTTGATAACTTCCCATTTGCTTTAGCTTCCTTGCGTCGACTCAATAATCTTTGATCTTATTCACAACACTTCCAGTGTGGTAGTGTGTTAAGTGTTTGTGATGTGATTCCTATCACCATGCATGAACTCACACACACTTAGTTTTTACAGACAGTCCTAGAAAATTACATATAAAGACTATATGCTGTGATTTTCTTTTCTTTCTTTCTTACAGAACTTGAAACCTTTTTGACCTTTAATTTATTCCAGATTCCACGGATACCTTGCTTCAAAATCGATCAAGATCTTAATCAACCTCTGTTTTAAAAATATTTTTGAGATTGAAAATCTCCAAGTGAGAATCCAACTAGGTCAAGGTTAAGTTTCATAAGAACAGAAACCATAAAATATTTACAGATCTAAATCAGCAAAGATTTTCACAAAACGAGAAACAAATATGCAGATCTAGTGAAATATAACATGCAAAGTGTAGATCTAAGATTTCTATGATAAAGAAATACAGATCTTCACAAAAATGTTTAAGTTGGTAATAAGATCACAGATCAAGAGGTTACAGCTTCAAATGAACAAACCAGTAACACCACTCTCTCTCAAACACTCAAGGTTGTGTTTGGGGTTTTGTATATACGAAGGTTTGAAGATGATTTGAAGTTGTTTAGGGTTAGGGTTAGGTTTTCTCTAACACATTTACCTTTCTCTCTCTTCTCTCTTTTCTTTTCTCTCTTCTCTCTCACTTCTCTCTTCTCTCTTTTTTTTCTCTCAATTTGGACGACTGCCAAAAGTTCCCAAAGGTTGAGAATAGGAGGGTTTATATAGGAGACAAAGAAGGTTCTGGATTGATGATCGAAATCAATGGTTGAGATCCAGTCTTCCTTATGTTGACTTGATCCAAGGGTGGTAAAATAGCGGTGGTTAAATTGAATGTGATTGTTCCATAGAGATAGCACAAGAATAGACTTAAAACGCATGCAGGCCATAGATAAGATTTGATCTAACGATCCATAATACACCAGGCAGTTCTCTCACAAAACAAACACAAAATGAGATATCAGGAACGTGACAAATGTTGGCATTCTATTGGCTTGCAAACGCGCGTCAAAAGTAATTACAAGAAACACCCTGAAGTCTCTAGCGCTTTGATATTCTACCCAATCAAACATTCTAATGAAAAACATATTTTCCATAATAGCATTTTAACCCCACACAGTTTATAAAAACACTTTTTATTTAAGAAATCATTATTTTAAAAATGTTTAAAAATTCCCAAAAATTATTAAAACAACATTTTAAAGGGAATTTAACACACAATCAATTTTAAGCAATATATACACATGTATGCACTTCTAATGTGTGTAGTGTGATTCAATTATACCTTGTTTGAATCATTGAAGAGGATTAGAGAGAATAATTCTGAGGATCTTTGGATTCTAGGTTAGACAACCAATTTTGTCACTATTTCCAAATTAGTTGAACACTTATACAATATAGACTTAAGTAAGTCAAAGGTATAAGGTTCTTCAAACTCTTCCTTGAGTTTTGCTATTTTTTCCAAATGCTTCCCGCCCAGTGTTCCCCAAACACATGGAGGATTATAAATGGGGTTCACGGGATAAACAAATTATATGGTACTCAATTTGGGATACGAGAAATTAGGTATTATTATTCGTGGTCAAAGACGACTGACAATGTCTTCTATTTGAAAGAAAGAAAGGTGAATATGATTTTAGTCATTAACCTTCCTAATTCCAATAAAAAATATTAGGTTCATGGATTTATTTCTAGGGATTGGCAACATCCACCCATTTCTGCGTGGGGTGAATCATACAGAGGGTTTGTGTGCCTTATCAAGGCGCGAAGAATAGGTCAACGTTACCGTTTCTTCAAATTCTTTTGTTTTCAATTAGTGGTTGAATGAAATTAATGGTAATATTTTCATCTTATTTGTTTTGTTTAGCTGGGTCAAAGAAAAAGGAGCCTTCTCGTTTCAATCATGAGGAGCGTATTAAGGTTTGGAAGCTAAGGAGGCCTCTGACTCTAGGTTTTGAATACCCTAGGTCGGAATTTTTTTATCGAGTATACCAACTCCACATCTAGATTTATATCTAGGCCTATGAATTCCATTCCTGAGATACCGATCCCTTCAACTAGTGAGGGGTCTTCAAGGGCGTCTTTCTCGCCTTCATTTGATCCTGCGAACATAAATGACATTCCTACTATTAGGGAACAAATTACTCTAAGGAAGAGAAATATCACCTTAGATGATTATTCCGACCTCCCCGCCTCCCCAAAGGAAAAAATCTCCAAGAGGAAGGAGGTCAAAGGTCCCTCCAATCTCATCACTACTGTGGATTCCCCTGAGAAAGAGTAGGCAAAAAAGATAATGTTCCTCCTTCTACTTCTGTTATTTTTCCCACTAAGAAAATGGATTCCCCCACCATAAGGAAGGTCCACCGAAACATGTCGGTGGCCAAGAATCAATCTTTAGCCTGTGGTATGCTAAGGGGAGAAATTTTGGTGCTAGATCGTGAATAGGTCGATAGTCTGACCTCTCATGAGCTTACTTTTCATGTCGTACAATCGTTATCTCTAGTAATTTTATGCATTTTTAGTTTTGATTACTTCTTTATTCTGGTCATTGTACTGACTCTTGTTTTCCTTGTCCTTACAATTCGTGCAGACTTTGTTACTATAATTTGACAGGGGGCTAAATAGATCAAGGTTAATGATGACTTGGAGAACGCCTTGAACAAATCACAATAGACTTTTTCTGCTTTCAGGAAGGCCTATGATGATGAGAAGTATTCCACCGACTTGGAAATATCTAAGTTTTGGTTGAAGCTTGATAAATTGAAAGATCATCATCATACCTTAGCTATGGCCAAAAACGAGGCCTATTATCTGGAGTATGTGGAGGCCTATGACGAGGCCAAGAAGCAGTTGTCTTTCATTCAAAAGTCAAATTTTAAGAAAGGTTGGGATGCATCCTTGGCCAACACTGATGCCCCCCCCCCCCCCCCGAATCTAAGATTTTTAGGGAGCAAGATCCAGGTTCTCCACCCAAGAAGGACGATGGACACAAAACTTCAGGTAGTGGATAAGAAAAGGGTGTGGATAACCAAGAATTGGTGGGTATCGATCACGACAACGTCCCAGAAATCCAAGAGAGGGTGAAAGAAAAAGGATGGCCAAATCTATTTACGATTATCTTAGGTCCCATAATTCCTTGTATTATTGTGCTTTTAAATGTTTGTAAGGGCTTGTGACATAATGGAAAGGCCTTTGTTATTGCCAAGTCATTTCTTGCCAGTTGCAAATTGCTACATTAATACTTTGTAATCATATTTTTACTTAAATATTTGCCTTTTAATCCTTGTAGCTTAAATGTAGGACGGTGGAAGTATTGGTCGGGATGCCAGTGGTTAAGCTCGTGGCACATTTTTTATGTTTGTCAAGATCTTCAAAGATGATGTGTGCTTTTGATGAGAAATCTTGTTTGACCGTTGGTCTGAGGAGTGAAGTTATTGATGTCAGTGATATTGCGGAGCTCTTACAGAATGAAAATCATTTTTTAAGGGAGAAGCTCAGCGAAGCTCAGGAGAACTCCAAGAGAGACAATGTGATCAATCTAGGCCTGGGTCGTGACATAATGAAATTAAAATATCTCTTTAGAAGGGGTCCTTGTACAGTTTGGGATTCTTATGATGAAGGGCGGGTGGAGGCTCCCCTTAGGCTATATGAGGATAAGTAGGTGGCATATAAGCATGGTTGGCTGAATGCCCTAGCTATTATGAAGGTACCCAAATATTATGAGTTTTGGTACTGGTATTAACATAAATTCACTACTTACAGTCACCTTTAATTTGAAAGTGCTTAAAGTTGGATTCCTCCTAACAATGTTCCCCTTCAGTTGGCAAAGGATTACTTGTCGGTGCACGATAGCTACAATGAGTTTAGTCATATCCCTGATGATAGGTGAAGAGTTATAGTTTTCAAGCTGATAACTCGTTCGATGTTTTGCATTTTCCCATCTTTATGTTGGGCATATTTTTATTGTTTACCTTACCTTTTAGAAAGGGTCATCACACAATCTTAGGACTAGGTCAAATATTGGTAAAATTGCACCTGGTTGTAGGGCCATCCACCAATTCAGAATTAAAGCCGACCAAAATTGAAAAACTTAGTTCCTAGGGATCCCCCTAAGGTATTTTGCTTGCCTGGGAAATTCTTGATGCTTCTATTTTTTTTATAACGAAAAAATATAACCTTAAAATTTTTTATAAGTGCAATTATGCCAAGGCATTCATGCTGACGATCAAATTTGGATCGGACTTCATAATCATTTATAAATAAAAAGAGTTGATCTTCCTTTTAAAATATTAATGAAGTAAATAAATTGAACTTAAAGTGTTCTAGGAAATAGAACATCATAACTCAATATAATGATAGAAATGAAACTTTAAAAAGTATATTTGCTAAAAATAAAACTTCCTAGGATTGGGCACATTCCAAGCCCTATGGATCTCCATGCCCTGCATTGGTCCCAAATAGTAGGCTCCCTGAAGGTCGTCCCTAATGATTTTGAATGGTCCTTCCTAGTTAGGACCTAAATTTCCATCTGAAGGCTTTCTCTCACTGCCAATCACTTTTCTGTGGACGTATTCCCTGACCTAGAACCTTCTTAGGTTAACGCTTTTATTGTATTTATTAGGCAACTATTGTTAGTGGGAAGCTAAATTGATTAAGTCTTGTTTACTATGTTCATCGTCTAGGTCAAGCTCGGTCCTTATGATTTTTTCTATTTAATTCTTGGTCGGTAATGATAGTCGTCATGGTTGGCAATTCATCTTTCAAAGGGATTATGGCTTCCATCCCATCGGCTAACACAAAGGGTATCAGTCGACCCCCTGGGCATAATACGATATGCTCATATGACATGAGGAAGCTCCTCCACTCAATCACATATTACCTTCTCCAACCTTTTCTTTATTTCAACGAGCATTGTTTTGTTGGAAGCCACGTCCTCCCTATTTCTATAGGGATAGGCCATCCTAATGAAGTGATTCTGATACAATGGTTGTCACAGAAGCTTTAAAATGGATAAATTCCAAATTGTGTCCCATTGTCCCTAACGATCATTCTCAGTATGCCAAAATGGGACACGATGTTCCTCTATATGAATTTGATCGTATTAGTGTCTCTGATGTTCTCCAATGGTTCACTTTCAATCCACGTTGTGAAAAAGTCTATTCTAACTAGGAGATATGCACAATTTCCTGGTGATATAGGTAATGGGCATACAATATCCAAACCTTATTGATTAAATGAACATGGGCGAGAACTTTTGATATTTCTTGCACCTTCGGACGTAGGAGATTTTATCCTTCTACATGTATAGTCACCAGTAACCTTCTTTAATTACTTTGAAAGCTAAAGATCTCCCCCAGTGTGGCTTCTATAGATACGGTCATGAAGTTAGTACAGGACTTAGTCGACGTCATTTGGGTGCATGCATTGAAGATAAAGACCTATGAAAGATATATTATATATTCTTCCTTGAGGTGATAAGTAAAAAAGAGCAGCTTTTATCCTGGCTGGCCTAATGGGATTCTTTCTTGTCGATCAGTAGGATGTTCTCTTACAAGTAAGTTTTGATTGAATCCATCCATCTAGAAGTTTACTGGACGGCGAGGACTCACTCGATAACTTTTGGTGTTATGATACTTAGTTGGGTGAGGAACTCTACCTCGATGGTTCTATTAAGATCTGAGTCTACTGTAACACCCCGTAATTTTGAGGATTTAATATTTAATTATTTTGTGAGTTATAAAAATACTTAAATTGAAGAAACTTAAATTCATGAGTTGGAGAATTTATTTAAGTGAGACGAATTATTTATAATTGGTGACTTTTAAGTTTAATGGTTCAAAATCTCGTGTGTCGCATTTTGAGGACGAAATTTGGAAATGTCAAAAAGTATTTCGGATGGCAATTCCTATTGTGCGGTTGCATCCGGATGGATCGAGATAGTCAAAAAAGAGTACCCGAGGTGGTAATTGGGTCTCGGGGTATTTTTGGGCATAATCGGGCCCACATGGGGTGAGTTGGGTCATTTTAATTAGGCCCAGATGGCTAAAAATGGGATTAACGGTTTTTAACCTAAATGGAGAAGTGTTAAACGGCAGTAAACACAAATTCTAAGCCTAGTACTTGAGAGGGAAATTGGGGGAAAGCTAATCAAGAGCCAATTGGGGATTATTGGAGCCGAATTAAGGGACTACACCAACGGATCAGACCCTACGAACAATTCCAGGCAAGTGGTTAACTTGTTATAATGTGTCCATGGTGATATCCAATTCATATTTTAGTGATGTGTAAACTAAAATTCATTTTGGGGATAAATGGGTACAAAATGGGGTTTTATTAATGGAATACTTAGCTGAGATTCAAAGCAAGAAATAGGTGTATTATATATCCCTAAGCAAAGATAAAATTAAATTTGAATATATTTGATTATTAATATGGAATCTTTATGAGTTCTTGGAAGAAGAACATGAATCTTGAATGACTTAGGGTTTATTTGATGAAGACAAGGGTCAATCAGCAAGAATTTTTTACACAACTTTAAACGTATGACATTTGAGTTGTACATCGAATTAAAGTGTTAACCATACATTCCTGGAAAGTTATTTCTCTTAGCTATCCAATGAACTTGGAATCAGGTCAATCGGAGTTCTGTAGAGGGAGTATTCGATATTTTACTACAGTGTGTTTGATCTGTCAACATAGTAATCTACCAGAATTTTGACGTGATTTTAACGTGTGCGATTTGAATTTTACTTCGAATTAGAGTGTTAACCATACATTAGTGGAAACATATCTTTCTTAGCTATCCAATGAACTTGTAATCAAGTCAATCGGAGTTCTATAGAGGGAGAAATCGAAATTTTACTAGAGGGTGTTTAATCTGCCAGAAAATTTGATATTTTTCTTTTTAAGCCTCAAATGTCTAAAATTTTATCGGAGGAAGTGTTTGGGACCTTGATAAAATATATTTATGGAATAATGATATGGAATTAGGTCTATGATTGAGTGTTGGACTTTAATTTCGTGAGAGAGTTAAAGTGGAGATTTATAGGCTTGATTGTGACGTACTCTAATTCGAGATGATAAGAATATAATTACGGAAAAGAGTGAGCGAGCTTAAATTCGTTAGGTCAGTGGGTTAACAAGGGTAACTACTAAATTGATATAACAATGGGTAACTAGGACCCTCAGAGTTGTGTGAATACTTGAATTAATACGAAAGTGAAATAAATTTGTAAAGCAAACAAGTACGGTTAATATTAGAGAGAAATATACAATGTACAAGTATGAATAATTGGGTTGTGTAAATACCTACTATTTTATAGAATTACTTGGGTTGTGAATGCCTATTGTGTGTTTCCTTGTGATAGGAACCTAGACACGGGAAGTTATGGGCCAAGTGAGCGAGTCCGGGGATAATGGTTGAGTGACACCAAGTTATTAAATTAATGGATGTGTTAATTAATGAAGGTAGAGTCGGATTGTAGACTCGGATAGGTATTATAGACTCGGGGAGTTATTAAATTAATAAGTGTGTTAATTAATTTAATTAGAGTCGGATGATAGACTCGGGTAGGTATTAAATTAATAAGTGTATTAATTAATTTAATTAGAGTCGGATGATAGACTCGGGGAGGTATTAAATTAATAGGCGTGTTAATTAATTTAATTAGAGTCGGACGATAAACTCGGGGAGGTATTAAATTAATGGGTGTGTTAATTAATTTAATTAGAGTCGGAGCATAGACTCGGGGAAAGTATTATATTAATTGAGGTGTGAATTAATTATATTAGAGTCAGACCATAGACTCGGGAAGATGATAAATTATTAAGTGAGAAAATTAATTATGTTGAGTCGGGCCACAATTTCAGGAAATTACAGGCTAGTGTACGGGATTTTGAGTACACGGTAAAGCCGGGGTTTATATTATATATATACGGTGTAGTGATAGTATATATATACGTGTATGTATATTATGTGTGATACTAAATATCAGTGACTATATATTTATTCAATTTATATGCTCTAGTGCTATCAAGGGAGGTTGCGCGATGTGGGTGAATCCCCTAGATTGAGGAGTAGGGCGAGTATATCCCCAGGTCATAGCATCCGGTATATGGGTGAGGGATTTATCTCACTTTCAGGGAAGGAATATGACCTCCTCCACTACGTTTATAGTTTGGGCCAAGTTGGTGAGCGATTCCAACTTGGGGAACTAGGTTTTGTGAGCACACCTAGTGAGATAGCACTTTAGAGGGAATCATCCGGCGAGGGTATACTCGGAGGGATGGATATATGTATGTTATACGTGTGGATGTTTTAGTAAAGGTACGTATATAATGGTATTCAATATTATATGCGGGTAATAATATAGTGTGTTATGTATTTACTTTATATAACTTGTGACAGGGTTATATGCTACTATTTAAGAAGGAATTAATTAAGTTAATTGTGACATAACTTATAATTCAAGAATCATTATACTCGGGTTAGAGTAGTATGGAAAGGGGAGGTTATACTAGGACTAGTTGGACGGGGTAGTGCAACTAGGTGGGGGTTAAGGTAACCGTTAGGTGTGCACAATAGTGGAGGGGTGAGATTGTCCACAAGGGAGTGCGACACTAACATAAATATGGAGCGCATTCATGCATTTTAAATTACTGCAGTTAATTCACTTGCCAAAAAATTTCAAAATGTTTTGGGTTCTAACCCTTGGTATAAAACTATTTTCAAAACCTTTTAGGTGTCCAGCCACAGGGACCCCAGGATTGATATTCTATTCCAGGGACACGGAGCTGCAGCATATGTGGATGCTAGCAGGAGCTTAGATTAGACGCATCGTTCTTTCATTCCTAGAATAGGAATCTTTTATCAGTTCAGTTTTCAGATTTTAATTCAGGTGTTGAATATTTGTATTGGACTATTTATTTGGTGGTCGATGGTTTATTCGGCATGTCGTCTTATTATTTGTTTAGTTCATTTAATTCAGTGGTGTGCATGGATTATATTTTTTCGCGTGTACTGTTTGGTTTAATTAAAAAGTTAAAATTTGGCACTATCTTTTGGAATAATAGGTTGTTAGCAAGTTTTAAAAAGTTTTTCGACAGTGATGCTAAGGATGATCCAACTGGGATTCCTATTTTAATTTGGTATAGGACTGATCACCCGATATTTTATTAGGTGGGGTGTTACAGATGGTATCAGAGCATCAGGTTCTAGTTTCCTTAGGATCTGTGCGGCTTTTCACTTTTCGGCTTAGCAATCTTTGATATAGATCCTTATTTTAGGATTGTTGTATTCTCGTACGTATGCGCATAAATGTTCTTCTGCCAAATTTGTATTTGAGAATGAACTCATACGATTCGATTCTCATTCCAGATGCCTCCCAGAAGAGAGAGAGCGAGTAGGGCAGCAGGGGGATATGAGACTAGAAAGGCTCGTCAGTAGCAAGAGTTATCGCAGCAACTGCCAGAGATGATTTTGGCAGGACAGGTAACTGAACTAGTGGCACATGAAGTTGAAGAGAAGGTGTTCTCAATGGCGGGGTACTTTTCACGAGATCAGCCACAAGTGTTAGTGACGCTGGATGTTCAGACTCACGCGGGGTCGTCGGGGTGGCAGCAAGTAAGAGAGATTTTTCAAGAGTGGGCATCCACCAGAGTTGTGAGGGGGTTCAGGTGTAGTGCTAGCGTGTCAAGGAAGAGAGATATCCAGCGTCACCTACGCATGGGAGATTAGGATGAGGTGCGAAAGCAAATGCTATCCACTTTTAGTTTAGTGGGAGCAGCGCTACAGTGGTGGGAATTGATCACCACAGTTGAGGAAAGGGATACACTAGCTATTGCAAAGTTTTGGATGCGGTTCGACCACATGTATTTTCCTCCAGCAGTTGAGACCGAAATGAGGGGAAAATTTAAAGAGGTGACTCAGTGGGACCGTTCCGTGGACGATTACGAGGAAGAATTTACTCGTTGGTAAATTTGGTACCGGATGAGGTAAGTGATGAAGAGGTAAAGAAAGTAAGGTTTGTGGATGGGTTAGTCTGGAGAATCAGACAACATTTAATTGGAAATTCCGCATTAGTAGATTATACTAATGTCGTTAACACAGCAATCCGGCACTGTCAGGAATATCGCTTCCACGTGAAAGGAAGCAGGAAGAGACTGGAAACTAGCCAGTCGGATAAAGCAAGAGGGAATAGTACCAGTGGGGTATCCCAGCAGCAGACAGGGGGAGATCAGGGACAGGATTTCGGGAGGGAAATCATGCCAAACGATTTAGAATTGGAGGCTATCGGCAGGATGGCTAGGAATTCCAACACGGTCGGCATGGAAGGGATCAGTGGCATGCTGAATGTATTAGAAGGGCTTTCGTTTGTGGGGAAGTGAGACACAAGAAGAGAAATTATCTTAAGTGAGGCAGGGGTCAATTACCAGACGAGGTCCTGGATGTACAACCACTAAAGCAAGTCATGGGCGCATTCGGGCAGGGAGAAGATGCTCCGGAACCCGAGGATCATCCGTTGCAGTTGGAGTATGGAGGTAATTATTTTTACCCTATGGGCATGGGGTATATTTTTGAGTGACAAGGAGGATGTCATAATATAAGACTTATTTTTCACTAGAGTTCGCAGGTGAGTCGAATTTAGTGGGTGCGTTGCCTATAGCAGCCATAGTATGTGGATAAACTTTCCGTGGGGTAACGGAGTTTCTTTGGTGATCTTCACGGGAGAGTGGAGGTGTACACTGACTGAAGTTTGAATTATTCAAGGAGTTACTACTTTCGAGAATTATGGGAGTGGGGTTGATAATATTTCCTAAATATCGGCTGGATAGAGATGGGTTTGAACTATTGTGAATAGTGGGGGTAAGTTTTGGTGTTCGCGACACCAGGATATGATTGGTACTAGTTATCACCTGAGAGGGCATTTAGATTATGTATATGTGTGTATTTATGTTATATTGTGTGGTGCGATAGACACAAAGTGAGGTCCTGTGTTCTCACATTTTTATCCCGATAAGTAGGGGTCTTTACTGAAGTGAATCGGGGTGGTTAGATTTATTTTCGAGCAAAGGGAGATAGCTCGGGGTTTATTTTGCATAAGGACTAGTGATAGTAAGGGCATCGTATTTTATGTTGTCTTTGGTAGAATAAGGGTAAGCGTATATACTTTTGTGTTAAGAGACAAGTATTTAAGGGTACGTGCTATGGACTGAGGGTCTAATGGATTTCAACGACCGACAATTCTAGGTAGTAGTGTATCGAGAGGTTCCTTGTTTGGATTTCGCTTTGCGAGACATCCCACGCATGAAACTTAGTGCAACATTGGAAAGTGGGGAGATGTCTGGTCGTTAGTACATGGGTTGGGTACCCCAGGCAATAGATATATGTATATATATAAATATGTGATATGACTACGGGTTTGAATTTATATTACGGGTTACGACTAGCATAGTCGGGTAGCTTTCGTGCGGTAAAGCACAGGGATAGGGTGTATGGGCACCCGAGTTAATTAAGGAAAATTTCATGCGATTAAGCACGGGTATAGGGGGTATGGACGCCCTGATTAATTTAAATGCATACTTGTGTAACGTATGGTTAGAAGCGGATGGGATAGATATAGCGGGCTTGGAGGAACCTGACTAGAAAGTAATATGCGAAGCCTGGAGCACTACGCTCATCTTAATTTTGAGGACGAAATTCCTTTGTAAGGGGGGGAGTATGTAACACCCTGTAATTTTGAGGATTTAATATTTAATTATTTTGGGAGTTATAAAAATACTTTAATTGGAGAAACTTAAATTCATGAGTTGGAGAATTTATTTAAGTGAGCCGAATTATTTATAATTGGTGACTTTTAAGTTTAATGGTTCGAAATCTCGTGTGTCGCATTTTGAGGACGAAATTTGGAAATGTCAAAAAGTATTTCGGATGGCAATTCCGAGTGTGCGGTTGCATCCAGATGGATCGAGATAGTCATAAAAGAGTACCCGGGGTGGTAATTGGGTCTCGGGGTATTTTTGGGCATAGCCGGGCCCACACGGGGTGAGTTAGGTCATTTTAATTAAGCCCAGATGGCTAAAAACGGGATTAAGGGTTTTTAACCTAAATGGAGAAGTGTTAAACCGCAGTAAACACAAATTCTAAGCTTAGGGCTTGAGAGGGAAATTGGGGGAAAGCAAATCAAGAGCCAATTGGGGATTATTGGAGCCGAATTAAGGGACTACACCAACGGATCAGACCCTATGAACAATTCTAGGCAAGGGGTTAACTTGTTGTAATGTGTAAATGGTGATATCCAATTCATACTTTAGTGATGTGTAAATTAAAATTCATTTTGGGGATAAATGGGTACAAAATGGGGTTTTGTTAATGGAATACTTGGCTGAGATTCAAAGTAATAAATAGGTGTATTACATATCCCTAAGTAAAGATAAAATTAAATTTGAATATATTTGAGATTAAAATGGAATCTTTATGAGTTCTTGGCTGAAGAATATGAATCTTCAATGACTTAGGGTTTATTTGATGAAGACAAGGGTCAATCAGCAAGAATTTTTTACACAACTTTAAACGTATGACATTTGAGTTGTACTTCGAATTAAAGTGTTAACCATACATTCCTGGAAAGTTATTTCTCTTAGCTATCCAATGAACTTGGAATCAGGTCAATCGGAGTTCTGTAGAGGGAGTAATCGATATTTTACTACAGTGTGTTTGATCTGTCAACATAGTAATCTACCAGAATTTTGACGTGATTTTAACGTGTGCGATTTGAATTTTACTTCGAATTAGAGTGTTAACCATACATTAGTGGAAACATATTTTTCTTAGCTATCCAATGAACTTGTAATCAAGTCAATCGGAATTCTATAGAGGGAGAAATCGAAATTTTACTAGAGGGTGTTTAATCTGCCAGAAGATTTGATATTTTTCTTTTTAAGCCTCAAATGTCTAAAATTTTATCGGAGGAAGTGTTTGGGACCTTGATGAAATATATTGATGGAATAATGATATGGAAGTAGGTCTATGATTGAGTGGTGGATTTTAATTTCTTGAGAGAGTTAAAGTGGAGATTCATAGGCTTGATTGTGACGTACTGTAATTCGAGTTGATAAGAATATAATTACGAAAAATGCGTGAGCGAGCTTAAACTCATTAGGTCAGTGGGTTAACAAGGGTAACTACTGAATTGATATGACAAGGGGTAACTAGGACCCTTAGAGTTGTGTGAATACTTGAATTAATACGAAAGTGAAATAAATTCGTAAAGCAAACAAGTACGGTTAATATTAGAGAGAAATATATTATGTACAAGTATGAATAATTGGGTTGTGTAAATACCTACTATTTTATAGGATTACTTGGGTTGTGAATGCCTATTGTGTGTTCTCTTCTGATAGGAACATAGACTCGGGAAATATTAAGTTATGGGACAAGTGAGCGAGTCCGGGGATAATGATTGAGTGACACCAAGTTATTAAATTAATGGATGTGTTAAAGGTAGAGTTGGATTGTAGACTCGGGTAGGTAGTAAATTAATGGGTGTAATAATTAATTTAATTAGAGTCGCATTGTAGATTCGGGTAGGTATTAAATTAATGGGTGTAATAATTAATTTAATTAGAGTCAGACGATAGACTCGGGGAGTTATTAAATTAATAAGTGTGTTAGTTAATTTAATTAGAGTCGGACGATAGACTCGGGTAGGCATTAAATTAATAAGTGTGTTAATTAATTTAATTAGAGTCGAACGATATACTCGGGGAGGTATTAAATTAATAGGTGTGTTAATTAATTTAATTAGAGTCGGACGATAGACTCGGGGAGGTATTAAATTAATGGGTGTGTTAATTAATTTAATTAGAGTCGGACCATAGACTCGGGGAAAGTATTATATTAATTGAGGTGTGAATTAATTATATTAGAGTCGGACCATAGACTCTAGAAGATGATAAATTATTAAGTGAGAAAATTAATTATGTTGAGTCGGGCCACAAACTCAGGAAATTACAGGCTAGTGTACGGGATTTTGAGTACACGGTAAAGCCGGGGTTTATATTATATATATACGGTGTAGTGATAGTATATATATATATGTGTATATATATTGTGTGTGATATTAAATATCAGTGACTAGATATTTATTCAATTTATATACTCTAGTGCTATCAAGGGAGATTGCGCGATGTGGGTGCATCCCCTAGCTTGAGGAGTAGGGCGAGTATATCCCCAGGTCATAGCGTCCGGTATATGGGTGAGGGATTTATCTCACTTTCAGGGAAGGAATATGACCGCCTCCACTACGTTTATAGTTTGGGCCAAGTTGGTGTGCGATTCCAACTTGGAGAACTAGGTTTCGTGAGCACACTTAGTGAGATAGCACTTTAGAGGGAATCATCCGGCGAGGGTATACTCGGAGGGATGGATATACGTATGTTATATGTGTGGATGTTTTAGTAAAGGTACGTATATAATGGTATTCAATATTATATGCGGGTAATAATATAGTGTGGTGTGTATTTACTTTATATAACTTGTGATATGGTTATATGCTACTATTTAAGAAGGAATTAAGTAAGTTAATTGTGAAATAACTTATAATTCAAGAATCATTATACTCGGGTTAGAGTATTATGGCAAGGGGAGGTTATACTAGGACTAGTTGGACGGGGTAGTGCAACTAGGTGGGGGTCAAGGTAACCGTTAGGGGTGCACAATAGTGGAGGGGTGAGATTTTCCACAAGGGAGTGCGACACTAACATAAATATGGAGCGCATTCATGCATTTTAAATTACTGCAGTTAATTCACTTGCTAAATATTTTCAAAATGTTTTGGGTTCTAACCCTTGCTATAAAACTATTTTCAAAACCTTTTAGGTGTCCAGCCACAGGGACGTCGGGATTGATATTCTATTCCAGGGACACGGAGCTGCAGCATATGTGGATGCTAGCAGGAGCTTAGATTAGACGCATCGTTCTTTCATTACTAGAGTAGGAATCATTTATCAGTTCAGTTTTCAGATTTTAATTCAGGTGTTGAATATTTCTATTGGACTATTTATTTGATGGCCGATGGTTTATTCGGCATGTCGTCTTATTATTTGTTTAGTTCATTTAATTCAGTGGTGTGAATGGATTATATTTTTCCGCATGTACTATTTGGTTTAATTAAAAAGTTAAAATTTGGCACCAGCTTTTGAAATACTAGGTGGTTAGCAAATTTTAAAAAGTTTTTCGACAGTGATGCTAAGGATGATCCAACTGGGATTCCTGTTTTAATTTGGTATAGGACTGATCACCCAGTATTTTATTAGGCGGGGTGTCACATCTACTGTTGAACCTAGAGTGGCTAAGGTATCCCCATGACTGTTGTTCCCCTAGGGAATTATTGAATGTAAATATTATCGAACCTAGCAATAAGGTCTTGGGCGACCTTCAAATATGTTGGCATTAACTCATTTTTGGCATTATAGTCTCCTGATACATGGTTGGATACCATTCTTGTGTCGCATTAGATGTCAAGGTGACTTGCACTAAAAGATTAGGCTTTACGTAACCTGGCAATGAGATCTTCATATTTGGCTTCATTATTAGATGTTTAGAAGCCAAGTCTAATCGCCCGTAGTCTTTTCAGTATAAATAACAATAACTCCCACTCATTCCCCTAATAAATTTGATACTTCATCTACATAGAGAGTTTGTTTTTTAAATTGGTCAAATTCTTGACTGATTGGGTGGTCGATGAAGTCCTTATCACTGACCTTTCTTCCCCTGTGAACTTAAAAATGAAGTATGGCAATACCTAACCCTCTATTTCGATCTTTGGTTTATAGTGGAAATCAATCCTTCCAATTTCCAACAACTATTTGGCATTCGTCTAGATAGGCCGACTTTCTAAGGACTGCTTTGAGCGGGAAAGAATTAATGACTATGACCGAGTGAGCTTCAAAATAATACTTCAATTTACGTGAAGTAATAACCAGAGATTAGTCTAACTTATCAAGTGGAAGATAGTGTTTCTTAGAATCAAGGACTGTTTTACTGACATGGTAAATAGTTGCCTAGTGCCCCTAATTCTCTCACATCATGGTCGAGCTAACTACAAGATCGGATTCCGTGAGATACAAGTAAACTGTATCTCCCAAATTTAGGATCGAAAGAAGAGGTGGTTGGCTCATGGAGGTTTTGATTTCATTGAGTGCCTTTGACCATTCCACATTCCAGGTTAAGCCTTTCTCTTTCTTCAATAGTTAAAAGAATGGTCGGCACTTCTCACAAGATTTTGAGATAAAATAGTTAAAAGATGTTAACATTCCTCTTAACCTTTAAATATCACGAAGTTCCTTTGGCAGCTGAACATTATTGATTGATATGATATGGTTGGGTTTTCATCGATCCCCCTTTGGCTAACCAAGTACCCAAGGAACTTCCCAGATTGGACTCCGAAAGAGAACTTAGTTGTGTTGATCTTCAACCTGTAGTATCTGGGGATCTCAAATGTCTTTCACAAGTCCTATAGGTGGTCGTCTTTAAACTTTCGTTTGACAAACATGTCATCTATATAGACTTATATGGTGTCACATGTCTATTCCTTGAACATCTGGTGCCAATCATTGATACGTAGCTCCTACGTTCTTGAGACCAAATGGCATGACTCTATAATAGTACATGCTGAGAGTGTTGATGAATGAGGTCTTTTTTTGATCGGGGCTGAACATAGGAATTTGATGGTGCCCTGAGTATGTATCCATACAACCCATTTGTTCATTGCTAGCTGTGGCATCGACCAATTGGTTTATCTTCAGCACATGATAGATTTCTTTGAGACAAGCTTTGTTGAGGTCATTAAAGTCTATGCACACTCTTCACTTTCCATTACTTTTCTTTACTACTCAAAGGTTTGATAGACATTTAGGGAATTGAACTTCTTAATGTTCCTTGCCTCTAGAAGCTTCCCTACTTACTCTTCCATGACCTTTACCTTTTTTGGGGCTATTTTGTGATCCTTTTACTTGATCGGCGGGTACATTAGGTTCGCATGAAGTTAGTAACATATGACTTCGGGATTGATCCCAAACATTTCATAAGGCTTCCACGTAAACACATTTTAATCTTCCTTCAGTAAATAAATCATCTCTTCTCTTTCACCACATCAAAAAGGCCAAATTGTCACCTTTGGGTCGGCCAGGCTTGTCACCTTCATTTACCGTGACAAAAAAAATACTTGTTTTTTATCACGCTCAATGACCGTGACAAGTCCGTGACAACTAGTTGTCACGGTCAATAACTATGACAAGTCCATGATAAGTATAGTTGTCGCCAACTTGTCTCGGTCAAAGACCTTGGCAGGTCCATGAAAACTTTCTTAGCAAAAAATCCTACCTCCTCTTTTTTTCCCAATGTTTCATTTCCCACATCTCTCTCTCTCTCTCTCTCTCTCTCTCTCTCTCTCTCTCTCTCTCTCTCTCTCTCTCTCTCTCTCTCTCTCTCGCAACTGCTCTCTCTATCTCTCTCTTTACTTTGTATATGTGTGTGTGTATATATGTATATGTGTATATATATATGTGTGTGTGTGTGTGTGTATAACTATGTGTGTGTGTAGAACTGTGTGTATGTGTGTGCAGGTGGGTGGATAGGTGGGTGGGCGTGGGTGTGGGGAGCAAAGGGGGTAGTGGGGGTGGCATGGGGAGTGATGGGTGGCAGGGGGTGGGAGTATGTATAGGTGTGGGTGGGTGGGGGTGGTAGTTGTGTGTCAGGGGGTGAGTGGGGGGGCTTGGGGATCAATTTGGTAAGGTGAGAGAATCAATTTTGTGAGAGAACCAATTTGTGTTTGGTTTTGGTGTAAGAGGTTTTAGTGTGTTGTTTTCAATTTGGGGATGAATATATGGAATGTCACATGTGCGAGTATGATTTCGAAAATAATATCTGTAGACACCTCACTCTGTTACCCCCTAACTCTCCTTAGGTCCCTAGTGCCTCCACTCATCATCGCGAACCTAGGACACGTCCCGAGCACTGACCTGGAAGCCATCGGGCACCCCCCGGCTCAGTTTGACCCAAAAGTTAAACTCCTCATCTTGACCTAGACTCAATGAATCTTCTAAGGTCACAGAATACCCTTTCTAACGGTCCACCTCGTGCACGATTCCGACTTACCATGCAGACGAACGATCCGTTTGCGTCCGAAACCTGACCCTAAGGCCACCGGGAGCTCCCGGGCTCTATTGACCCAAGTCAACCCTTCAGCTCGACTGAGACTGAATGAATCTTTGAAGGGCACTGAATACCCTTTCCAATGGTCCATCCCTCGTGCAATTCCGACTTTCCATGCGGACGAACGATCCGTTTAACTCCGGGAAGCCACCGAGCGCTTCCTGGACCCGGTTGACCAAATTCAACTCTCCAAACCGGGTCAAACTCTTTGAAATTTCAAATTACATCTCCTAACCTTTCCAACGGTATGCTTCGTGCGCGATTCAGACTTACCATGCCGACGAACGATCCGTTTGCGTCTGCACGATTCCCTGTCCAATGGACCGACAAACGCTTCTGAGCCACATTTGACCCAAAGTAAACTCCCGAACTCGGGAGCGGTTCAAAGTACTTTCGAAGGTCTCTGAATTACCTTTCCAATGGTATGCCCCGTGCACGATTCTGACCAACGGTTTGCCCTCGGCGGCCAATTTTCCGAAAAAGCCTGAAACACACTGGGGCTATAAAATGAGGACTTCTCCTCATTTGCAAGGGGAGCCCAGATCTGATAGAAACCTCTCTGAACGAATCCCAGAAACCTCTCTCGAAGGCAGCGTGATTTCAACTTCCAAATCCCCTTTTTACTTCCACTTTCCATCATCCTTTTCATCAAACTTGGTGAATTAACCACTCTCCATCATCATCCAAGTGCAAGGGCTGCTCTCCAACATCCAAGATCAAGATCAAGATCTTCAATAAGGTCCAACTTTCTCAACTTTCTCTTGAATTCTCTTAAACTCTCAATAACTAATTTTTTATTACTTAGCACTTTTATCATCTCATCTCACACATCCTAATATACTTTTTACTTAGTATTATTGCACATCTCTTATTTTCATATAAATAAAAACCCAAAAAATAAGAAAAAGAGGGTTTGCTCATAAATTCCAAATAGGGATTCTCACAATTTTTCTACACTTTTCTCATAACTAAAACACTTTTTCTACACGCACACACACACACTTACAAATATGAGATTTCTTCATTTTGGATTTATGGGTTAAACCCCACCCCTCACTTTACATGCGAACTACGTGAACTTTGATGCCTTTATAGGCTACGTAGACGTCTCGGGCTAAAACCTCGAGTACTTTCTTTCACTTTTTCTCTCATTTTTTATTTTCTCTAAATCCATTTTTCTTACATTATTAGTCTTAGTGACGTACTCCATGTGCGTTATCGTTCCCTTATAATGATCAACGTAGGGGTGGCAGCGTAAATCTTATTTTTCTAATATTACTTTTATATCTTCCTACGGATGACTCGCTTTATCTTTTCCATGATACAAGTCGAAGATTCCTACCTCCATTCTATATATATACACATGCACACATCTCACGGGGGGAAACATAAAGGAAAATAGCAAATATCCATGAGAGACCGAAAAGGCGGAATCGGTGCCTAACACCTTCCCATTTCGTAACTAAGCCTCCGAACCCTTTACGAATCATTTTGGTTTCGCACGCACCAGTATGTCTTTGGAAGACATCCTTCGGGGTGGCTTCCTCTTTTTCTTTTGTCTGTTTTGAGTAAAATAGACTGGCGACTCTGAATCTCTATACATTTTTCACACCTCACCAAATCGACACCGGCCAAAGCGCTCTCCCGAGAGGGGACGCACGGGACCCGAAGGATCCTTCCTCCCTCCGTGGCGGGGATCGGGGATGGCCACAGTATCAATGTTGTTTGTGGACTTTATACTTCGCCCAAACAGTGTTACCATCCCCTTAGCTCCTTATGAAATGGACTGAAACATATGAAATGCTCTAAATATCAATAACCTTTTTAATTTGTATACATTTTAATTCTATAGGACCTGTTTCTTTAAATTAAAGTTGAATTATAATTGCTATTGATATTGGTATAAATTGGTGTAAATTGAAATTGAATTTGAATTGGAATTGATATTGGTATAAACTGCTATAAATTGAAATTGAATTTGAATTGGTATTGGTATAAATTGGTATAAGTTTTAGTTCTTATGAGTACCTTAAATTAAATGAAACATACTTTAAATTACATAATTAAATGAAATCTCTCGAATTGTGATAAGACATAAGTAAATGAAACATACTTTAAATTACATATAGTGCGCATAGATACTAGCCTTCTAGTTATTATGTGTAGGCATTAAATATCCCTTAGACCTGTTCGAGAGACATTAACCCCGTAATGAGATCTCTCGAATTGTCCCGTTTGGACAGTTTGGGATGATTGCATAGTTTATGTATAATAATATTCTAAGTGGCTTAAACTTGTTACTTTTGGGGGAAGTTCTACAATCGTATCTTAATGTTCTCTGGGTACATACTAGATGATGAGATGTTAAGTGTTATTTCAATTGATAAATTGAAATAACACTCACACTTGCGAATCTATATTGTGTACTTAGAGAACTATGGGGATATGCTGTCGAATTTTCCTTAAATTGAAACAATGTGCATGAGTTGTTAAGTATATTACAGAAATATGTGATCTCGAATGGGATAGGACCACTCACCCTTTAGAGAAGATGGAGGAAATAAGAATTAATATTATAAATTGAATTTTAATTTCAATTTCAAATTAAATTCAAATTTGAATTTGAATGCACGAATAAATTTACGCATAGAAACTAGCCTTCTAGTTCTTATGCGTACGCATTTAATAGATTATTGTTTATACTAATGGGAACTACATATTCACATTTTTGTTTATGTTAATTCAAAGTCCATGACCCGGGAGTGTGGGGGGGAGGGGGCAATGTGCGTGTATGTAAATTGAAATTGGTATTGGTATAAATTGAAATTGATATAAATGGAGATATTGGTATGTATTTTTATTATTGAATTTGATTATTAATTCAAAGTCCATGACCCAGGAGTGTGTGTACGTGTGGGGGGAGAGGAGGGGCAATGTGCATGTGTGTAAATTGAAATTGGTATTGGTACAAATTGGTATTGGTATAAATCAAAATTGATATAAAATGATATTGGTATGTATTGTTATTATCGGATTTGAACATTAATTCAAAGTCCATGACCCGGGAGTGCGTGTGCATGTGGGGGGGGGGGGGGGGGGGGCATTGTGCGTGTGTGTAAATTGAAATTGGTATTGGTATTGGTATAATTTAAATTGATATTAGTATTTGTATGTATTGTTATTGTCGGATTTGAGCATTAATTCAAAGTCCATATACATGGTTGTACTAATAATAATATTTTTTGCAGAAATTGACATCATCCGGGTGCGATAGCGGAGGCGATGAGGGCTCCTTGGCTAGTAGGCCCCCAAAATGGGGCAAATTGGGATTCGTTGTCTAGAATAAAACAGCATTATTGGCTAGAGCGCTAGAGTTGTTGAAGGCGATCGTAGGTCCGGGGTACACTGATTGGAGGGTCGTTCCTATTGACCTCAAGTTGAACATCTGGGGGGCACTACAGGTACTAGTGTATTAATATTTATATTTATATTTATATTTATATTTATATTTATATTTATATTTATATTTATATTTATATTTATATTTATATTTATATTTATATTTATATTTATATTTATATTTATATTTATAAGCAACTAACACTTACTGTCTTTTTGGTTTGTATTTGCTTGATAGGAACAATTCGGTCTGCCCGCATATCTCTGCGACTCCACGTTGGAGAAATTGAGGGATCAATATAAGACGTGGAAGAAGAATTTGTGAGCATGGTACTTTGGGAAGACCCGAGAGTCCATTATGAGACTACGTGACATCGTCCCCCCGAAGGAGCCGATCTCATTAGCACAGTGGCAAAAGTTTATCGACAATGAGACCAATGAGCGGCAATTGGCATCTCGCCAATCAGGGAGGGAAAACCAGGAGAAAAATTTGGATGTGCACTACTATGGGCGGACGTCTTACGCCGAGGATGAGCACAGGATAATAAGTTTTCATTATTCTTTAATTTTAGTTATTCTAATTTATCATTACTTTGCGTTACTTACTAATTCTGTATTATTTTATTTCAGGACACGGGGAGTGTCCCTAGGGGTAAGACACATAGGATCGATGCCTATGTGACAATTCAGACGAAAAAGGGCAAGGACAAGGAGGTGGCCCCGAGCATCGCAGCCACCACTGTAAGTTATAAATGTTTAATTTTTTAATTATGTTATAATTATTTTATTTATTTAATTAACTAATCATTTACTTTTTGTCTTTTCAGTCAAAGCTTAAGGAAGTGCATGAGTTGCAGTCTAATGACGACAAAACATCTTTGGCTACAGAGGCACTCAGCCAAGTGCTCGGGACGGATCGCAAGGGGAGGACAAGGAGGGTGAGCTCGCAGGTGGGTAAGTCTAGGATCGTCGGAATGGAGACGAGCCACAGTGGGTTGGCACATAAGGTGGACGCCCATGACGATAAGCTAACAAGCTTGGAGGTGACTGTCCTAGATATGTACGCCTTCATGAAGCGTTAGTTGGGCAAGGGAAAGGTAAAGGATAAGGAGGTAGAGGTAGACGAGGATGAGGATGCCACTGCTTCATCACCAATATGCACGGACTCGGTGCCATATGATGATCCATTTCCCATCGTGACCCCCGCCAAGCGGTCTATGTCAACAATCAGTTGGTCGAGCATGTTTTTACTCAACATGTATTGTGGGGAGAGGATACCGAGGGGGTTGAAGGATCCGAACTTCTTCCTGAGTATGTCGGTTCATGGACGTCCCTTCTAATACATTGAGACAAGAGTGCGCCTCACGCATATGGTTGAGGGAAAGGAGAACTCACCTTTGTTGTTGCGCGAACAATGCGGCGTTCAGCATATTACGGGGTGTATCAATTCATATGTCGTGTGGCCTTCATTCCTCCCCCAACCTGCTCCTTCTTCATGACATTATTTCTATGTTTTTATTTGGATATTGGATTGTATTTGTATTTTTTTTTTATTTTGGTACATGTTGGTTTGGATATGGATATTTGGATTTCTATTTTATTTGGATATGGATTATATATGCCATGATTTGGTATATTATTTCTATTTTATTCGGATATATGATGTTTGGATAGGTACAATTTTTCTATAACAGGTACAAATATATTGTTGGACAGTCACAGTGGCCATATTGCCCAGCAGTCTTTTTTTTTAATTCTGCCCAGAATCGTCATGGTATTTAACCGTGACAAGTCTGTGACAAAGAAACTTGTCACAGTCAAAGACCGTGATAATTTTTTAGATTTTGTCACGGTCTTTGACCGTGACAAAACTTGTCAAGGTCAAAACTGTGACAGGACCGTGACAAGTCTAATGAACTTATGACGGTCATAGACCATTACAAGTTCGTGATAAAGAATTTTCCACCCCCAAACTTATCACGGTCAAAGACCGTGACAAGTATGTTGTTTTGGTGTAGTGTTTCCTAGTAGATGAGAGAGAAACCGATCATGAATTTCTTTTATGGGTGTAAATCGTCGAACATTACCTCTAGCAATGGTTCCATGACCCTATCTGCAGGGCCTCCCTTGTATCTTTCACCCTCGGGCTACCACACGTTAGTTGCTATTTGGATGGTGTGGCTCCATCCTTGGTCGGCTCAGAGGCGACCTCTTTCTCCTTTTTTTCTCCTCTTTGGGCCTGATGGTGGAAATAAATCATTTTTAAGCAACGACCTAGTTTTCCCTAATCTCCATTATCTTGCAATTGGTGATACATTTGATATTCTAATGATTAGTGGAACGGAAAACTTGCATAGCGTGTAGCCATCCCCTTCCATGGATAGTGTTGTAAGGATAATCAATGTCCATAACTAGGAATTTGATCAACTTCGATATAGTCCCAGTTCGGACGGATAGGACCACCATTACTATTGGTATAATCATCTTTCCAGTGAAGCCGACCAAAGGGATGGTTACTTATTTTAAATCCTCCATCTTGAGATTAAGTTTGTTGAACAACTCTAGGTACATAACCTCCAATGAGCTTTCATGATCAATTAGTAACTTATTCACATCCCAGTCTGCAATTCTGAGTGTGATTACAAGTGCATCATGATGTGGGATCCTAATTTCGATCAGGTCATTCTCCGTGAAGACTATGTTCTTATTGTAATTTATGTCTTTCGAGCATCGATGCTTGCCTATTGGACTCTTGGCAGGGTTAATTTGCAATGCTTCCATCACTTTGATGACTTTCTTTAGATCTGTATAAATGGCATTTCCTTGAATCTTCTTTGGGCTTGCTTCACCCTGTATGACCACAAACTTATGTCCTATCACATCATCATTTAGGACATTATCGGGCAGCTGGTCGACGTTAACTCTTGAAGCATAGTGGGCGTCCATAAACTCATGTCCTATATCAACATCTGCCATGACATTGGCAAGCTTTTGGTTGACAACAATGATGGCTCTAGCTCCCTTTTTCTCCATATAATCTCATTGGTGGATAGCCTAGTCCAATTCTTCCATATGAGACTTAAGAGCCTTGTAGTTGTCCATTTTGTGCCCATGTTCTTTATGGTACGTGCACCTGATCGCATTATTCCTCTTTGTCAGATCTCCCCCCTCCCCCCCCCCCCCAATCTTTTTTCTCCATTTGAGGTACTGTTGATCCTTGATTTTAACTAAGATCATCTAAATTGGATCCTTGAAACTAGAAAGCCTCGGTAGGATTTGCCTTGTCTCTATTCTTTGATCCTTCGTTCCATTTATTACCCCTCTCTTGGGGGCATTATCTTATCACCATTTTTAGTCCTCTTCAAGCTACCATTATCGTTTTGGGCATTAGTGATCATACCTTCCACCTTCGCATATTTTTTATACGTGACATGAGGTCGTTGATGGTTCTTGTCATTTTCTTTGTGAGAGATTAATGCAGTATAGAGTTGTTGGGTAACCCAGTCTTGAACGAGGCTATAGTGACCTTCTCAGAGCAATATTCAACCTCGGTATAAGTTTCCTAATACCGCTTAGCATATTCTCACAAGTTTTCCTTGGGATTTTTTCATAGTGCGGAGAGAATTCATTCTTTTGGTATGGGCATTACTGGTGATGAACTGAGTAGTCAAAGCTTACGTGAGTTACTTAAAGTTATTGACTAACCTATGTGGTGGTTTTTCAAACCATTTATATGCGATATCCTATAGGCTACAAGGGAACATGAGGCACTTGAGAGCATCAGTATTACTCCATGAGGTCATACCCTGCTTGTATGAGCAATGGGTTCAGTCTTTCCATCATATATTTTGAACCTAGGAGTCATGAACTTCTTGGGAAGCTCTGGCTCTTCAATTTCCCTTGCAAATGGGGACTTCATTTGGCTAATGAAGGTCCTTACAGAAATTTCCTTAGTGGATTTAGAAACATGGTTAGTGGGGTGTTTATCCATCTTTTTAGTGATGATATCCTAGATATCGTCTTTGTAAAGTCCTTCCTTATCTCATCTCGTCGGGCGACTCTCGTTCTCCGAGTCATCTTGATCATAACATGAAGTCCTTTATAGGCTATGAGTTTTACTTGCCTGAGGGTTAGGGGTTCATCCATGATGCTTTCACTTATCATCGTGGATCATTAGCTCCATTATTTTCGGACGTCGCTACATACGTGCATTTTCCTCCTCTTAGAGGCGTGTGAGATCCTCATATTGGTGGATATGGTGATCGTATGCATCAACCAGCCATGAGATCTCTAGGTTCCTCATTTCTTTTCTCGGAGTGTCATTCTTATGGGTGATAATGTTCATGAGGATCATCGCGACTCCTGTTAGGGTGGATCTTTGATCTTACCCTGGGCGCTAAAATCCCATTCGTGTGGTTGCCATTAAACGGCGGGGGTGAACTGTGTGGGTGAGAAATGGTTATTTTATTTTTCTAATTGATTTAGGAAAATAAAACTCATTTTCCACTGATAGTAATAATTGTGGGTGCAATTATCCTGCAAAGAGTGATCCCAAATAATTATAACCAAACAGAATAAACAAGTCACACAAGCACATAATAAAATATTTATGTGGTTCAGCAAATTGCCTAACTCCACGGTGATTTCTCTCTTTTCTTATTAATCGATTTTCAATAATATTTTGCATGCCCATTTTCTCCAAGATAAGGGTTACATTTATAGATAACGTAAGGATGTTATGATGTGTAGGTCTCTCAGGAGATCTTGATACATTTTCCATAAGTTAAAGATAATGTTCTCCGAGACTCTAGCTAATTGGACTCTCCTCCATTATTATCTTGAGCTGTCAAACTTTATCACCTGATGTTGGATATATTCCACTTGGTTCGAGTTATTCAGACTGTTTTGATATTTCCCCCACACACACCATCACATACATAGAATAATCCCATATATTTTTAACCGAGAATTTTTAGTTTGAGATGATGAAACATTAATCTCAAAAACAAAGATAATCACAAACACTTGTTTCTAATTTTGTAAGTAATACCATATATCACAAAACTAATAAATTCAAATCAATAATGTAGCCAAAACTAAACACTAATACATAATTTTGTAAGTAAATCCAAATACCATAAATACAAAGGAACTAAAATATTACACCAAATAAAACCAACCTATCATACTCAAATATACTAAAAAACATTTCCTAAATATATCTACAAAATATAATAATTTAACCTAAGTAATTCAAGTCACTTCAAACTAAATGAAAGTAAGGAATGATCAAGTTCAAGTTCTAGGTCTGAACGATCAATGACACAACAAATTAATGTCCAACAATACAAAAAAGCAATTTTATAGAAATTAGAAATACGATATAACATTTACAAAACCAAATTAGTATTGAAGCTAAAAGTATCTAATTTTGTGAGTAACCTTAAAAAATCTTAAATGAATTTTTCCTTCTCAGAATGATACATACCCCTAACATTTTATAAATCCATAACCCTAACATTTTATAAATCCATCATCCTAACATTTGCGAAATCAAAATCTAGGGAATTTTCAAAACATCAAGAAAATAAGATTCATCGAACATTTGTCAAACATCAAAAACATGATATTAGGATTATACTTGTGGATTTGAAATATTTTCAAGAACACGAAAGACATTTGATCCCCCATTAGTGAACTTGTGATATGGTCAAGAAGTTAGATTGTCTCGATAATTTTTGTTCAAGAACACGAAATATGTTCAAGAACACGAAAGATATTTGATCCCCCATTAGTGAACTTGTGATATGGTCAAGAAGTTAGATTGTCTCGATAATTTCTTTTGTGAATGAAATATAGAGATTTTGTTGGTGAATATATAATAATAGACAAAATGACCACGTTTAATTTTTTTCCCCAATCATGGTTACATTTTACCTAGTAAAAAAACAATTGTAATTGTTCATATCTTCATTGTCACCGATTTCAATTGTAACAAACAAATATACACATTAATTGTCAAGATCGAAAATCGTGATAAATTGGGTGAACCAATTGTCATTGATAAATACTGTGACAAATTATTAATTTTATCTCAAAACCTCAATTTTCACAACTAACGGCATCGGTAAACCTTGTCATGCTCCATAACTGTGACAAAGTCTCCCACTCTAGAAATGACAATATTGCATGTCTAGATGTAGTGAGTATTAAATGTTATTTGATGCATCATAACAATAATATGTAGTGAGTGGGGTTAGAATTACTACGAACTTGCTAGAAATCTGTCAGAAGTTTAAGGGGGGTTTTCCTATATTACTTAGTTTGGCCTTAATCACTCCACGATGATTGAGGTTCATAAGAGTAGAACAATGTAAGTGTGGATGGGTACCAAAAATGCGGATGTTTATTAATTTCCCTTAAGAATGATTGTTTCTTGGAGTACCATTGTGAAATTTTATAAGAGTTAGATATTAAAATGACTTGACATTTCTCGAAAGATATAGGTCGTGTGGACTTTCGTAGTAGGTATCAATATCTCAATCAATCATTTTTAGTAGATATAAGGACTACTCGAGTATGAAGGGAACTTAATTAAGCTTGTAGAGGTGATAAATGAACCGTAAGCGGTCTTTTGCAGACTAAAGAAATTTCCTTTAACTAAGGTAGGGCATAGTTCATGATGTGATTTGTCATGGGTTAGCAGGATGAGTGGAGAGCTTAGACTTAATGTTTTGGGGGGGTTTCTATTCTCATGAGGGTTGAATAGTAGTAAACATCCTGCCTAATTTAAATCCCGGGTGATCAGTCCTAACTTAAATTAAAACAGTTTTCTCAGTTGGTTCATTCTTAGCATCGTTGTCGAAAAACTTTTTAATTACTAATCACTTAAGTGAAATTAGACCGCTGCCAAATTTTATCTTTCATTAATCCAAGACAAAATACTCATTACAAAGTAATATATAAATATTCATAATAAACTATAAATCAAACCATGTAGCAATATATAAAGGATAAAATCTTGTATAGTCAACATTCGACTAAAAATCCAAAACTGCTAAATAAAATCCACATAATCCAAAACTAAATCTGAAATAAAGACTGTGGACAACATGTCCCAATACAGACTACTATAATGAGATCCTACACTAGATCTGAATAGATTAAATGTCTATGCAAAGTCCTGCCAGACTCTACAAAGCTGCAGCTACGAGTCCCTGGACAGAATCTTCAAGTCTTGCGTCCCTGGGGCAGGACACCTAAAAGGTTTTGAAAATATTTTTAATAGCAAGAGTTAGTACTCAAAATGTTTTGAAAATATTTTTCAAGTGACTATCACAATAAGATGAGTTATTGATTACACATGTTAAGATTTTGGGTCCACTCTCTTGAGTTACCTTACCCCTCATCTATCGTACACGCCTAACTGTGGTATCCAACCGAACTCATTTATCCTACTAAGTTCCCATTTCACCCACTTAGTATGTAATGGTAACTATATCTCATGATTTATATATTTAGATAACTTTCACGCCTTGTTATCTTTTAGCATTTTATAATTAAGTCCTCCTACTTAATTTGCTTTTAGATGTAATCGCGGCATCTCATTACCTACTAACTCGCACAAGTAAATTATTAATAAAGTATGTATTTCACACACAACATATATTTATAAACTCATTTATTACTAATATATCCTCTTAACACACATCAAGGACTCTTGGTTCGGAATGGTCCATCAACACCAGGTAAGAGTTTGGTTTGAAATCTCACCTCGACCCCAAATTCATTTCATGAAGTGGTTCGGAATAATCACCTCGACCCCACTAATGAAATTTATAGATAGATTGGTTCAGAACTCTTTCGTCACATCCCCAACTTACTAATTCCATATATTAGTTCGGAATCCTACCTCGACCCTAATATAGGCAATTATACTTTAGGTATTCTCACCACCTAAGTATCTATATAATTTAGTAGGTATACACACAACCTAATTATAGTGTTCGTACGTAATATTTTCTCTTTAATATTCACCGTACTTATTTATTTACGATTTTTCTCACTATCATATTTTAATTGAGTATTCACATAAATCTATGGGCCCTGTTACCCCTCTATTCATTTCAGTAGTTATCTCTAACCTACTCATATACCCCTGGGGATTACGCTTACTCTCTCGGTAACTCAAATCCCGAATTTTTGATATACTACTTGATCGATTTATCCTTGTTAGTCCATCACTTCTAATCTTGCATTCTAAGATTATAACGGGCCTCCACTATATACCTACTGGTACTCTCTAAGTCCATACATAGGTACAACATCATCCCTAAGGTTTTCCCCCAATCATTGGAAAATGATTAGAACTCACCCAACAAAAGATCCCAGAATCAGCCTGGGTCGATCGAGCGACCAGGACCATCGATCGATCGACATTACAGGGTCGATCAATCGATCGAGCAAGTGCAGGTGCAGTTCGTCTTCTTCATGCGTTTCTCACCATTCTCAATTTTTCAACTTACACGATAACTCACCAAACTTGAAACCAATGATTTATAGCCATTCCTACATACTCTAGGATGATTTTCGACTATTTAAAAATCATAAATCTTGACGAATTTAGCCCAGAATAATACAAATCCTCTAATTATTCAAGAACCCTAAAAATATGTTCTTCCCATATTTTAAATCATAAACCCAGATTTTAATTCGTATTAACAATCATGATTCCTATGATTTTCAATCCTCTACATATATAAATCTAACTACATGTTATTTCTACCCAAACATATAATTAATCAATTCTTTTTTCTTCAAGAATATTAATCAAAATAGATTATTCATAAATCCTACGCATGGATATTATAACTCGGAATAATTTGCAAATAACCACTTGCCTTATTCGTAGATGATCTGATTTCGTGATTGTTGTTGGTGATTGATTGTCTCTCTCCTCCAATCTTCCTTACCAACTAGTTTGAGGTGCAAGAACCCTTTGAATTCTTCACCAATTCTTCCTTAAGCTTTGAGAATAATCTCTCTTCTCTCTCTAATGTCTTTCCTTAGTGTTATGAGGTTTCTAACCCTAACCCCACTTGAATCAACTGATAAAACACTCCAAAATTCGCACCTCAACTCCATATGCCAAAAGACTAAAACACCCCCCGTACAGTCTCGATTTAGCCCAAAAATGCCCTGGTACCCGACTAGTACCCCCCGGGTATACTTTTTTGACTAATTCGACCCACTCGGAATCATCTCTGACCCCTAAATTATCATTTGAGTCATCAAAAAATATTTTTCCTATCTCGTCCTCAATTTAGTCTACACGCGACACTCGGTTGAGGTATAATCAAGAACGTCCATATCTCTCGCTATGTCGTACAATTTAACTATCAACATTTACTATTCACACTTAGTAAATTTGAATCATAATATTAATCAGTATCTATCTCTTGATTAGTATTTAATAATCACAATTATTATTTACGCTTAATAATCATATTTATTAAATCATATTAAGTTACTCTACTCACGTAATTTAAATTAAAACGTATTTTCTATTTAATTAACCAATTAATTAAATTCTAAATACACAGAAATACGGGGTATTAAATATTCTCTCTAAACAAATGGTATTTTTTTAACTATTTAACCGGGTGCGTTAAATCGAGAAATTTTTTGAGTTAAGAAAAAAAAAGGTCTCTTCATAGAATTAATATGATTTAATCGGAATAAGCAACATTTATGGAATAAAAACAATTTCATGCATTAATATATGTATATGAGGTAATTGCATGTGCACGTTAGTATAACATGTTAGAGTCTCTTTTCTATCGTTCGATTCTATATTACATTGTTGTATTTCTCACTGGGCATTCGGCTCGTTCCCTATTGTTTGTTAGGGCAGGTTGTGTATAGTTTTGTATTTTGAGAGCGTTGTATAGGTAAGTATCATTTTTATTTTACGTTAGTACCTCTGAGTGATCGAACTCTGGGGACATTTCCAACGGGTCCCACACGTTGCTTGATCAAAATCGAAATTGCATGCAAGACAAATGGAATGTTAATTAAATAAAACAGGACTAGCATCATTCTTTAGGTTGTCTCATTTCACTTCACGCCTAACGTTTGGGTTGGACCGGGTTGAGCCACGAGTAAACCATAAATCTGGGTCGGGGCATTACATAAATATTAATACTATTGATAATGATTGAACTTCATTGTATCATCACGATCAGAAATGCCATTCTTATGGTGATTCAAGGCATTTAAAGACCTTAGCATCTTTCATGGGTACCACTTGGGCAAGGACGATTTTATCTTCTTATTGGTTACGATTTACTAGGCAGTGTTCCTTGTGAGATTTTTTTCCACCATAAGTGAATCGGATATAGTGAAGTTATAAATTACCATCTCGAGCGTGAATGTAGGCAGGGATTGACCACATTAAAACCTCAATTTAAAAAGATCATTTAAACCCTCTCTCCTCCCTTACTATATTTAAATTCGTGCTTTTCTTTAATAATATTAATACGTTTATTACTTGAATATGAATATGAAAGTGTATGGATGCAAGAAAATAATAGATAAGTCATTTTATCAATAATCTAGAAAATATTTTTACAAAGTTGCAAAGTTTATAAAATGATTTATGAAAGAAATTAAAATTTACAAAAAGAAAAATAAATGTCATAATACTAGATCACCCTCACCACTTGGGATTATTCCAGGCCAATAGATCACAATTCCAGTTCTGGAACTATTAAAACATTCACAACCTATAAATGGATTTGACATCCTATCAAAACAGTTGTGATGCAATCCTATTAGTTTATCTCGAACTATGATGGTTTGAATAGTTATTCGATTATTCGACAAATGATTGTGATTGATACATTATAAGAATATATTGAACACTGCCACTCGTCAGATTTGAGTCTAAGGGTTGTCTTGATTAGACTTAGACAATCTCACACAATTTTCAAAGTGTGCATAGGTTTTTAATCTTGAGAATCATGAGGGTTGGAATGCTTGTTCAATTGTCACTTTGATTGCTATGGGTGTGATCTGATTTTATATTGGGTCAAATGATCTCCGCATATTGGGTAACAGTTGCGTGAGTAGGTCTGAGAATATAATTAGAAGTAATTTGCATCCATAGGATACCATGGATTGTGATACCCCCTTGGTAGACTTATATATTTTGCTTCCACCAAGTAAAACCCGACCGGGGGATTATTTTATAATCCCTGGTGAATAGCAAATAATTTAAGTCTGAGAATTAAGGAATTGATTAGATGTTGGCTAAAATTGATTAGCGACCAATAGATTTGACCAAGAGGGTGCCATATAATTAACACGAAAATCATATTCAGTACCATAATTAACTTCGAAAATAAGGCCTCTTTATTCCGAGTGATTTAGAGATAATTAAGTTGGAGTGAAGTCGTGATTATTTAGTGCAATTAATCACGATTAAATAAAAAAGATAAAAAAATAATGGTAATTATAATTTGGATTTCTAATTATTTATTTGAAACCCAGTTTAATTATTTTTCTTCATTCCCTAGTATAGCCTATTTCCCAAGTAGTAGGCCCAAAACTCTTTGGAAGCCCTATTTGATTAAAGCCTTTAGCACATACATATTTATATTGGTGTAAGTTATATTTTAGGATAAAATTCCATCATGGATGGTTAGAGAGGGAGATAAAAAAAACTATTCACTTTTTTGTGAAGGGTTAATGGGAGAAAAGGTAAATTCTCTCATATTTCACCATAGTGTCAACTCTAAGGGTGCCCACACATAAGGCTTATTTTGGGTAGATCATATGCTAAAAGATTCAAGGTGGTTCATAGCTTTCTTTAAAGGTTTTTGAAGACCTTGGAGGGAAGTAAGGATTTCATCTTCCTCAATCTTTGTCTCCTCATATGAATCATAATACTATTATATATGGAATTGTATTCTTGAACCTTAGGTTGAATCTTTAAACCTAGTTTTTATTTTTATTTTCAATGTATGATTAATCAAATATCTTTAGGGCTAACAAAAATTTGCATTTTAAATGTTAATCCCAAGTTATTTTTCCCAACAGAAGCATCATCAAAAACTTTCATAGGTGTATAAAGAACATTAACAATAACTCTCCATGTTTAATAATCATGGTCTTGAATAAACCATTGCATTCTATTTTTCCAAAAGTTATAATTAGATCCATAAAAAATAGGGGTCGGTTTGTAGATTGTCCATTGATAATGTTGACATTTAAAAACGTTGTCATTTAGATCTTTTCACTCAAGTTTTTTTTTAAATTATCTAGGAGTTATACTTTGATACAATTGTTCTCCAAACAATAAACCAAGGGGAAATTGGGTATTGTAAATTAAATGGGTATTTATAACTTTTCAAACTTCTCTTTTAAAATATTAATTGGATTACGATGATTCAATTCGTAATAAAGAAATTAATCAAATAAGTAATAAGGCTAGACAGTTAATAGCATTATTAAAGACAGAGTTAAGAGAGACTTTTCAAGATGAAATTTTGACGTGGTTCTACCTTGCTTACATCCATGCTCGAGACAGTACTCAAAAAACTTCACTATCTCTGGTTTACTAAGGTATAACCAGCAATCTCAAAAGGATTTATCACACCGTGGAGATACAATGAAGTTCAACCATGGTAACAATAATAAGTATTATAACCAAAGTATAAAATAAAGAATCCTTAAATAAGTAACAATGGTGAAATGTGTTTTACTTTCTTTCTCTAAAAAGTAAAGTTTTAAACAATCACAAGTACAATGTTTCAAGGGCTAACCTTAGGATCTTTAGCACAAGTGGTTAAGGGATAGGAAATTCTCTAAAGGGGGTTTGGATTGGAACTTTTTCTGAAGTGGATTTTCTGGAAAAAAAAATTATGTAGTTCTTGGGACTAAAACTTTCAAAAGGGTTATGAGAGTTGATTTATGTTTCTAGAAACTCAAGGATGTAATGACACAAGCCTGATGATGGGACTTTCACTCTTGGAATAATGTTGTAATAACTTGTTTGATTTGGAAGAGAAACAAAGGGTTCCCTTTATAGGCATATCAAAAATTAGTCGTTAGAGGGTGGATTGGTAATATGATGGAACTTTGGTATTTTAAAATTCAAAATAGAGCTGTTGAATTTTTTTTATCCAAACTACCATTCGGGTCATTTTCAAACATATTTAGTTGAGTCTGTATGAATGGAAGGCATATTAAAACTTTCTTTTTTTATTTTTGGCCCAAGTGAATAAGTCAGAATGTAATGTCTTAAAATACACTGACTTAGAGTCAAGTCCATCTCAACTTAGAGTCGATTCCATCCTATTTTGGAGCTAACTCTATAAGGGGGAAAGTGGAATTTTGCATGTTTTGGTCTAGGGAAGGTTTAGAGGAGTTGTTTGGAGTTTGTACTTACTTTAGTGAGATTGTTTACTCCTTTACAAACACTTATAAACATTTAAATCTTGGGTTGAAATTTTCTTTATTATCTTGATCTCTTGTCTTCGAGTAATGCTTCTGAAAATGATACTTCAACTTGCTTTGGTTTTAAAATAGCCTTTTTTTTATTAGTTGACCTCCTTCTTTGGATCATGGAATGCTTGAATATGTATGACTTGATATGGCATGAGAATGTATATTTATTTGCAATACTTGTGATCTAGAGGTCTTTTGGTTTCTTGGATAATATTATCAATTTATTTTATATCATCATGTATTGAGTGTTTGTTTTTATTTAAATACATTAGAGAAAATATAGTTAAGTATGATCACATATCAAATATGTTGTTATCATATAAAATTCTTTTCTTTAAAATACTTTATGTTTCATACTTTTTACCCTAGCCACCGGTTTCACCAGCCTCAAAGTTTTACCTTTATCCAAGCCGGCGGTAAAACGTTATTGAGGCCGATGAAGTTAGTTGCTGAGATGTATAATTTGAAGTATCTTCTTGTGACTATCTATACTCGAACATCACAACATCGTGTTCCCAACAATAAGTTCATTCTAAAATCTAAAAAGTATTAGTTACTGGACACAAATTGCAGTAAAAAAAGTATGAATAATAAGACCTTCATTATTACACTAAAGTTTTTATTAATCGTGCATCACAACACCCAATTTTATAAACCGTAAGAAACAAATGAAGAAGATACATACTGATAGAGGGGTACTTTAAAGATACAATCTAAAATTATTTTTAGCACCTTTTCACACACACACACATATAATTATTTATATATCAGGAAATAAATGAGTTTCACATCAATGCAACGTAACTATAAAGCTAAATATGCTAAGTATATAAAGTTAATCTTGCATGCATAACATAAACCATTTAAGAAAACCCCTAATTTCATATTCACAAAAATGAATGTATTGCTTAAAATAAATATTACTATCAAATTCATAAAATGCCTCATTTCATATCATTAACAAAAAAATCCAACTCACTCGACAAAAACATATATTGAATAAGGACAGATACATCCTATCTCAATCAATAATACATCATCACATGAGGAAAAACTAAATTTGCTATTTAATTTATATAATTTGCAATATTTTATCACACTATCATATAGCAGTATTAATCAAGAAAAGTTAATAAAACTTTGTTTATTTAGAGAGTAAATATGTTTTGGACCATATAAACATCTTAATAGGAGAAAAAGGTATCACACTTTAGGTGCAATTATCTCACAATAAATGATCCTAAATAATTAAAACCAAATAGAACAAAGTGCTTACGTTCACGGGGGTTTATCTCTTTTTTTATTAATCGATTTTCAATAAGACTTTACATGCCTTTTTTTTCCTGGGTAAGGGTTACGTTTATAGAGGACATAAGGAGATTTTGACATGCAGGTCTCTCAAGAGCTCCTGCTACATTCACAATAAGTTAGAGAGGATATTCTTCAAGATTATATCTAATTGGACTCTCCTTCATTCTTATCTTGAGTTTTTAACCATTATCACCTAACGCCGGGCAGATGCCACTTAGTCCGAGTTATACGGGTTGTCCAGATAATTCCACCACAACTGACCCCAAAGCTCAAGCATCTGAATAGGGCAGAGAGATTTGATCTTTGTCGAGAAACGCATTGATCTATTGAGGGGGTTGGTCTCAATATGGGATGGTGAAGCTTGTCCACGCTTATGAATAATTTTAAAATAAAAATTTGCTTCGCTCTGCCTATTGGTTCTTAGAAGGGTGCGCTTGTAATTTATCATATTTAGTGAGGGCATGTTGGTAAAAATCCCATAAAAATTTTGAAAGCTGAGGCATCTCTACCAGCTACCGTTTTGGCTGCATTTCAATTGATGAGTTTCCTTAGAATTCGAACCAAGTTATCTCAAAAAAAAATTCTACTACCATTTTTTCCATCACTTCAGCTATTCAAGGTATTGGAGTTTCTTACCACTAATTTTTCATCAGTAAGTCTCCTTCTTTCTTGTATTTCCATTTTCCCTATTATCGTTACTTTTTCTTTTTGAGTTTAGAAAAATGGTGCACGCCGTGAAAGATAGAACTTTAGGGGAATTTAGGTAAAGATACTCAATTCCCAATTGGGTACAGGTAAATTGTACCACTGCACCTGTCGGTGGCTACCATAGTGAGGGTTGTTATTGGATTCACACCATCTCGTTGGCTGAAGGGGTATAACCTTTCGGCCCAATCAACTCTGAAAAATGTTGCTAATGCCGTTTAATACAAGATTAAACTGTATAAGCAACTCCAAGATGTTTATTGGAGAAACCCTTTTCTTTTGAAAATAAAAATGATAAACAACAAGATGTGTTTACAAAAACTTATGTACGAGAATAACCAAGACTTTTTAATCAGTTTTAAAACTAAGATAGTTTCAAAAATTCAGCACACTATAGAATGAGATGAGGAGATGAAGATAATCAGAACACACTATTTTTAACGTGGTAAAACCTCTCCCAATGGAGGAAACATCCACAGTGACTTATAAGTCACAAAAGTAAAAATCCACTAAAAACAAATAGCAGTTACAAACAATACAACATACATGCACACAACTCAGCCTATTCTAAGTTTAGTAATATACCCCACTTTGTGTCCTTCTAACTTCTCTTAGATCTGATTGTTGATGATGTTCTTCCAGTTTGATAACTTCCCCTTTGCTTTAGCTTCCTTGCGTCGACTCAATAATCTTTGATCTTATTCACAACACTTCCAGTGTGGTAGTGTGTTAAGTGTTTGTGATGTGATTCCTATCACCATGCATGAACTCACACACACTTAGTTTTTACAGACAGTCCTAGAAAATTACATATAAAGACTATATGCTGTGATTTTCTTTTCTTTCTTTCTTACAGAACTTGAAACCTTTTTGACCTTTAATTTATCCCAGATTCCACGGATACCTTGCTTCAAAATCGATCAAGATCTTAATCAACCTCTGTTTTAAAAATATTTTTGAGATTGAAAATCTCCAAGTGAGAATCCAACTAGGTCAAGGTTAAGTTTCATAAGAACAGAAACCATAAAATATTTACAGATCTAAATCAGCAAAGATTTTCACAAAACGAGAAACAAATATGCAGATCTAGTGAAATATAACATGCAAAGTGTAGATCTAAGATTTCTATGATAAAGAAATACAGATCTTCACAAAAATGTTTAAGTTGGTAATAAGATCACAGATCAAGAGGTTACAGCTTCAAATGAATAAACCAGTAACACCACTCTCTCTCAAACACTCAAGGTTGTGTTTGGGGTTTTGTATATACGAAGGTTTGAAGATGATTTGAAGTTGTTTAGGGTTAGGGTTAGGTTTTCTCTAACACATTTACCTTTCTCTCTCTTCTCTCTTTTCTTTTCTCTCTTCTCTCTCACTTCTCTCTTCTCTCTTTTTTTTCTCTCAATTTGGACGACTGCCAAAAGTTCCCAAAGGTTGAGAATAGGAGGGTTTATATAGGAGACAAAGAAGGTTCTGGATTGATGATCGAAATCAATGGTTGAGATCCAGTCTTCCTTATGTTGACTTGATCCAAGGGTGGTAAAATAGCGGTGGTTAAATTGAATGTGATTGTTCCATAGAGATAGCACAAGAATAGACTTAAAACGCATGCAGGCCATAGATAAGATTTGATCTAACGATCCATAATACACCAGGCAGTTCTCTCACAAAACAAACACAAAATGAGATATCAGGAACGTGACAAATGTTGGCATTCTATTGGCTTGCAAACGCGCGTCAAAAGTAATTACAAGAAACACCCTGAAGTCTCTAGCGCTTTGATATTCTACCCAATCAAACATTCTAATGAAAAACACATTTTCCATAATAGCATTTTAACCCCACACAGTTTATAAAAACACTTTTTATTTAAGAAATCATTATTTTAAAAATGTTTAAAAATTCCCAAAAATTATTAAAACAACATTTTAAAGGGAATTTAACACACAATCAATTTTAAGCAATATATACACATGTATGCACTTCTAATGTGTGTAGTGTGATTCAATTATACCTTGTTTGGATCATTGAAGAGGATTAGAGAGAATAATTCTGAGGATCTTTGGATTCTAGGTTAGACAACCAATTTTGTCACTATTTCCAAATTAGTTGAACACTTATACAATATAGACTTAAGTAAGTCAAAGGTATAAGGTTCTTCAAACTCTTCCTTGAGTTTTGCTATTTTTTCCAAATGCTTCCCGCCCAGTGTTCCCCAAACACATGGAGGATTATAAATGGGGTTCACAGGATAAACAAATTATATGGTACTCAATTTGGGATACGAGAAATTAGGTATTATTATTCGTGGTCAAAGACGACTGACAATGTCTTCTATTTGAAAGAAAGAAAGGTGAATATGATTTTAGTCATTAACCTTCCTAATTCCAATAAAAAATATTAGGTTCATGGATTTATTTCTAGGGATTGGCAACATCCACCCATTTCTGCGTGGGGTGAATCATACAGAGGGTTTGTGTGCCTTATCAAGGCGCGAAGAATAGGTCAACGTTACCGTTTCTTCAAATTCTTTTGTTTTCAATTAGTGGTTGAATGAAATTAATGGTAATATTTTCATCTTATTTGTTTTGTTTAGCTGGGTCAAAGAAAAAGGAGCCTTCTCGTTTCAATCATGAGGAGCGTATTAAGGTTTGGAAGCTAAGGAGGCCTCTGACTCTAGGTTTCGAATACCCTAGGTCGGAATTTTTTTATCGAGTATACCAACTCCACATCTAGATTTATATCTAGGCCTATGAATTCCATTCCTGAGATACCGATCCCTTCAACTAGTGAGGGGTCTTCAAGGGCGTCTTTCTCGCCTTCATTTGATCCTGCGAACATAAACGACATTCCTACTATTAGGGAACAAATTACTCTAAGGAAGAGAAATATCACCTTAGATGATTATTCCGACCTCCCCGCCTCCCCAAAGGAAAAAATCTCCAAGAGGAAGGAGGTCAAAGGTCCCTCCAATCTCATCACTACTGTGGATTCCCCTGAGAAAGAGTAGGCAAAAAAGATAATGTTCCTCCTTCTACTTCTGTTATTTTTCCCACTAAGAAAATGGATTCCCCCACCACAAGGAAGGTCCACCGAAACATGTCGGTGGCCAAGAATCAATCTTTAGCCTGTGGTATGCTAAGGGGAGAAATTTTGGTGCTAGATCGTGAATAGGTCGATAGTCTGACCTCTCATGAGCTTACTTTTCATGTCGTACAATCGTTATCTCTAGTAATTTTATGCATTTTTAGTTTTGATTACTTCTTTATTCTGGTCATTGTACTGACTCTTGTTTTCCTTGTCCTTACAATTCGTGCAGACTTTGTTACTATAATTTGACAGGGGGCTAAATAGATCAAGGTTAATGATGACTTGGAGAACGCCTTGAACAAATCACAATAGACTTTTTCTGCTTTCAGGAAGGCCTATGATGATGAGAAGTATTCCACCGACTTGGAAATATCTAAGTTTTGGTTGAAGCTTGATAAATTGAAAGATCATCATCATACCTTAGCTATGGCCAAAAACGAGGCCTATTATCTGGAGTATGTGGAGGCCTATGACGAGGCCAAGAAGCAGTTGTCTTTCATTCAAAAGTCAAATTTTAAGAAAGGTTGGGATGCATCCTTGGCCAACACTGATGCCCCCCCCCCCCCCCCCCCCGAATCTAAGATTTTTAGGGAGCAAGATCCAGGTTCTCCACCCAAGAAGGACGATGGACACAAAACTTCAGGTAGTGGATAAGAAAAGGGTGTGGATAACCAAGAATTGGTGGGTATCGATCACGACAACGTCCCAGAAATCCAAGAGAGGGTGAAAGAAAAAGGATGGCCAAATCTATTTACGATTATCTTAGGTCCCATAATTCCTTGTATTATTGTGCTTTTAAATGTTTGTAAGGGCTTGTGACATAATGGAAAGGCCTTTGTTATTGCCAAGTCATTTCTTGCCAGTTGCAAATTGCTACATTAATACTTTGTAATCATATTTTTACTTAAATATTTGCCTTTTAATCCTTGTAGCTTAAATGTAGGACGGTGGAAGTATTGGTCGGGATGCCAGTGGTTAAGCTCGTGGCACATTTTTTATGTTTGTCAAGATCTTCAAAGATGATGTGTGCTTTTGATGAGAAATCTTGTTTGACCGTTGGTCTGAGGAGTGAAGTTATTGATGTCAGTGATATTGCGGAGCTCTTACAGAATGAAAATCATTTTTTAAGGGAGAAGCTCAGCGAAGCTCAGGAGAACTCCAAGAGAGACAATGTGATCAATCTAGGCCTGGGTCGTGACATAATGAAATTAAAATATCTCTTTAGAAGGGGTCCTTGTACAGTTTGGGATTCTTATGATGAAGGGCGGGTGGAGGCTCCCCTTAGGCTATATGAGGATAAGTAGGTGGCATATAAGCATGGTTGGCTGAATGCCCTAGCTATTATGAAGGTACCCAAATATTATGAGTTTTGGTACTGGTATTAACATAAATTCACTACTTACAGTCACCTTTAATTTGAAAGTGCTTAAAGTTGGATTCCTCCTAACAATGTTCCCCTTCAGTTGGCAAAGGATTACTTGTCGGTGCACGATAGCTACAATGAGTTTAGTCATATCCCTGATGATAGGTGAAGAGTTATAGTTTTCAAGCTGATAACTCGTTCGATGTTTTGCATTTTCCCATCTTTATGTTGGGCATATTTTTATTGTTTACCTTACCTTTTAGAAAGGGTCATCACACAATCTTAGGACTAGGTCAAATATTGGTAAAATTGCACCTGGTTGTAGGGCCATCCACCAATTCAGAATTAAAGCCGACCAAAATTGAAAAACTTAGTTCCTAGGGATCCCCCTAAGGTATTTTGCTTGCCTGGGAAATTCTTGATGCTTCTATTTTTTTTATAACGAAAAAATGTAACCTTAAAATTTTTTATAAGTGCAATTATGCCAAGGCATTCATGCTGACGATCAAATTTGGATCGGACTTCATAATCATTTATAAATAAAAAGAGTTGATCTTCCTTTTAAAATATTAATGAAGTAAATAAATTGAACTTAAAGTGTTCTAGGAAATAGAACATCATAACTCAATATAATGATAGAAATGAAACTTTAAAAAGTATATTTGCTAAAAATAAAACTTCCTAGGATTGGGCACATTCCAAGCCCTATGGATCTCCATGCCCTGCATTGGTCCCAAATAGTAGGCTCCCTGAAGGTCGTCCCTAATGATTTTGAATGGTCCTTCCTAGTTAGGACCTAAATTTCCATCTGAAGGCTTTCTCTCACTGCCAATCACTTTTCTGTGGACGTATTCCCTGACCTAGAACCTTCTTAGGTTAACGCTTTTATTGTATTTATTAGGCAACTATTGTTAGTGGGAAGCTAAATTGATTAAGTCTTGTTTACTATGTTCATCGTCTAGGTCAAGCTCGGTCCTTATGATTTTTTCTATTTAATTCTTGGTCGGTAATGATAGTCGTCATGGTTGGCAATTCATCTTTCAAAGGGATTATGGCTTCCATCCCATCGGCTAACACAAAGGGTATCAGTCGACCCCCTGGGCATAATACGATATGCTCATATGACATGAGGAAGCTCCTCCACTCAATCACATATTACCTTCTCCAACCTTTTCTTTATTTCAACGAGCATTGTTTTGTTGGAAGCCACGTCCTCCCTATTTCTATAGGGATAGGCCATCCTAATGAAGTGATTCTGATACAATGGTTGTCACAGAAGCTTTAAAATGGATAAATTCCAAATTGTGTCCCATTGTCCCTAACGATCATTCTCAGTATGCCAAAATGGGACACGATGTTCCTCTATATGAATTTGATCGTATTAGTGTCTCTGATGTTCTCCAATGGTTCACTTTCAATCCACGTTGTGAAAAAGTCTATTCTAACTAGGAGATATGCACAATTTCCTGGTGATATAGGTAATGGGCATACAATATCCAAACCTTATTGATTAAATGAACATGGGCGAGAACTTTTGATATTTCTTGCACCTTCGGACGTAGGAGATTTTATCCTTCTACATGTATAGTCACCAGTAACCTTCTTTAATTACTTTGAAAGCTAAAGATCTCCCCCAGTGTGGCTTCTATAGATACGGTCATGAAGTTAGTACAGGACTTAGTCGACGTCATTTGGGTGCATGCATTGAAGATAAAGACCTATGAAAGATATATTATATATTCTTCCTTGAGGTGATAAGTAAAAAAGAGCAGCTTTTATCCTGGCTGGCCTAATGGGATTCTTTCTTGTCGATCAGTAGGATGTTCTCTTACAAGTAAGTTTTGATTGAATCCATCCATCTAGAAGTTTACTGGACGGTGAGGACTCACTCGATAAATTTTGGTGTTATGATACTTAGTTGGGTGAGGAACTCTACCTCGATGGTTCTATTAAGATCTGAGTCTACTGTAACACCCCGTAATTTTGAGGATTTAATATTTAATTATTTTGTGAGTTATAAAAATACTTAAATTGGAGAAACTTAAATTCATGAGTTGGAGAATTTATTTAAGTGAGACGAATTATTTATAATTGGTGACTTTTAAGTTTAATGGTTCAAAATCTCGTGTGTCGCATTTTGAGGACGAAATTTGGAAATGTCAAAAAGTATTTCGGATGGCAATTCCTATTGTGCGGTTGCATCCGGATGGATCGAGATAGTCAAAAAAGAGTACCCGAGGTGGTAATTGGGTCTCGGGGTATTTTTGGGCATAATCGGGCCCACATGGGGTGAGTTGGGTCATTTTAATTAGGCCCAGATGGCTAAAAACGGGATTAACGGTTTTTAACCTAAATGGAGAAGTGTTAAACGGCAGTAAACACAAATTCTAAGCCTAGTACTTGAGAGGGAAATTGGGGGAAATCTAATCAAGAGCCAATTGGGGATTATTGGAGCCGAATTAAGGGACTACACCAACGGATCAGACCCTACGAACAATTCCAGGCAAGTGGTTAACTTGTTGTAATGTGTCCATGGTGATATCCAATTCATATTTTAGTGATGTGTAAACTAAAATTCGTTTTGGGGATAAATGGGTACAAAATGGGGTTTTATTAATGGAATACTTAGCTGAGATTCAAAGCAAGAAATAGGTGTATTATATATCCCTAAGCAAAGATAAAATTAAATTTGAATATATTTGATTATTAATATGGAATCTTTATGAGTTCTTGGAAGAAGAACATGAATCTTGAATAACTTAGGGTTTATTTGATGAACACAAGAGGTCAATCTGCCAGAATTTTTTATACAATTTTAAACGTATGCATTTGAGTTTTACTTCGAATTAAAGTGTGAACCATACATTCCTGGAAAGGTATTTCTCTTAGCTATCCAATGAACTTGAAATCAGGTCAATCGGAGTTCTGTAGAGGGAGTAATCGATATTTTACTACAGTGTGTTTGATCTGTCAACATAGTAATCTACCAGAATTTTGACGTGATTTTAACGTGTGCGATTTGAATTTTACTTCGAATTAGAGTGTTAACCATACATTAGTGGAAACATATTTTTCTTAGCTATCCAATGAACTTGTAATCAAGTCAATTGGAGTTCTATAGAGGGAGAAATCGAAATTTTACTAGAGGGTGTTTAATCTGCCAGAAAATTTGATATTTTTCTTTTTAAGCCTCAAATGTCTAAAATTTTATCGGGGGAAGTGTTTGGGACCTTGATGAAATATATTGATGGAATAATGATATGGAATTAGGTCTATGATTGAGTGTTGGATTTTAATTTCTTGAGAGAGTTAAAGTGGAGATTCATAGGCTTGATTGTGACGTACTGTAATTCAAGTTGATAAGAATATAATTACGAAAAATGCGTGAGCGAGCTTAAACTCATTAGGTAAGTGGGTTAACAAGGGTAACTACTGAATTGATATGACAAGGGGTAACTAGGACCCTTAGAGTTGTGTGAATACTTGAATTAATACGAAAGTGAAATAAATTCGTAAAGCAAACAAGTACGGTTAATATTAGAGAGAAATATATTACGTACAAGTATGAATAATTGGGTTGTGTAAATACCTACTATTTTGTAGGATTACTTGGGTTGTGAATGCCTATTGTGTGTTCTCTTCTGATAGGAACATAGACTCGGGAAATATTAAGTTATGGGACAAGTGAGCGAGTCCGGGGATAATGATTGAGTGACACCAAGTTATTAAATTAATGGATGTGTTAAAGGTAGAGTTGGATTGTAGACTCGGGTAGGTAGTAAATTAATGGGTGTAATAATTAATTTAATTAGAGTCACATTGTAGATTCGGGTAGGTATTAAATTAATGGGTGTAATAATTAATTTAATTAGAGTCAGACGATAGACTCGGGGAGTTATTAAATTAATAAGTGTGTTAGTTAATTTAATTAGAGTCGGACGATAGACTCGGGTAGGGATTAAATTAATAAGTGTGTTAATTAATTTAATTAGAGTCGAACGATATACTCGGGGAGGTATTAAATTAATAGGTGTGTTAATTAATTTAATTAGAGTCGGACGATAGACTCGGGGAGGTATTAAATTAATGGGTGTGTTAATTAATTTAATTAGAGTCGGACCATAGACTCGGGGAAAGTATTATATTAATTGAGGTGTGAATTAATTATATTAGAGTCGGACCATAGACTCTAGAAGATGATAAATTATTAAGTGAGAAAATTAATTATGTTGAGTCGGGCCACAAACTCAGGAAATTACAGGCTAGTGTACGGGATTTTGAGTACACGGTAAAGCCGAGGTTTATATTATATATATACGGTGTAGTGATAGTATATATATATGTGTATATATATTGTGTGTGATATTAAATATCAGTGACTAGATATTTATTCAATTTATATACTCTAGTGCTATCAAGGGAGATTGCGCGATGTGGGTGAATCCCCTAGCTTGAGGAGTAGGGCGAGTATATCCCCAGGTCATAGCGTCCGGTATATGGGTGAGGGATTTATCTCACTTTCAGGGAAGGAATATGACCGCCTCCACTACGTTTATAGTTTGGGCCAAGTTGGTGAGCGATTCCAACTTGGAGAACTAGGTTTCGTGAGCACACTTAGTGAGATAGCACTTTAGAGGGAATCATCCGGCGAGGGTATACTCGGAGGGATGGATATACGTATGTTATATGTGTGGATGTTTTAGTAAAGGTACGTATATAATGGTATTCAATATTATATGCGGGTAATAATATAGTGTGGTGTGTATTTACTTTATATAACTTGTGATATGGTTATATGCTAATATTTAAGAAGGAATTAAGTAAGTTAATTGTGAAATAACTTATAATTCAAGAATCATTATACTCGGGTTAGAGTATTATGGCAAGGGGAGGTTATACTAGGACTAGTTGGACGGGGTAGTGCAACTAGGTGGGGGTCAAGGTAACCGTTAGGGGTGCACAATAGTGGAGGGGTGAGATTTTCCACAAGGGAGTGCGACACTAACATAAATATGGAGCGCATTCATGCATTTTAAATTACTGCAGTTAATTCACTTGCTAAATATTTTCAAAATGTTTTGGGTTCTAACCCTTGCTATAAAACTATTTTCAAAACCTTTTAGGTGTCCAGCCACAGGGACGCCGGGATTGATATTCTATTCCAGGGACACGGAGCTGCAGCATATGTGGATGCTAGCAGGAGCTTAGATTAGATGCATCGTTCTTTCATTACTAGAGTAGGAATCATTTATCAGTTCAGTTTTCAGATTTTAATTCAGGTGTTGAATATTTCTATTGGACTATTTATTTGATGGCCGATGGTTTATTCGGCATGTCGTCTTATTATTTGTTTAGTTCATTTAATTCAGTGGTGTGAATGGATTATATTTTTCCGCATGTACTATTTGGTTTAATTAAAAAGTTAAAATTTGGCACCAGCTTTTGAAATACTAGGTGGTTAGCAAATTTTAAAAAGTTTTTCGAAAGTGATGCTAAGGATGATCCAACTGGGATTCCTGTTTTAATTTGGTATAGGACTGATCACCCAGTATTTTATTAGGCGGGGTGTCACATCTACTGTTGAACCTAGAGTGGCTAAGGCATCCCCATGACTGTTGTTCCCCTAGGGAATTATTGAATGTAAATATTATCGAACCTAGCAATAAGGTCTTGGGCGACCTTCAAATATGTTGGCATTAACTCATTTTTGGCATTATAGTCTCCTGATACATGGTTGGATACCATTCTTGTGTCGCATTAGATGTCAAGGTGACTTGCACTAAAAGATTAGGCTTTACGTAACCTGACAATGAGATCTTCATATTTGGCTTCATTATTAGATGTTTAGAAGCCAAGTCTAATCCCCCATAGTCTTTTCAGTATAAATAACAATAACTCCCACTCATTCCCCTAATAAATTTGATACTTCATCTACATAGAGAGTTTGTTTTTTAAATTGGTCAAATTCTTGACTGATTGGGTGGTCGATGAAGTCCTTATCACTGACCTTTCTTCCCCTGTGAACTTAAAAATGAAGTATGGCAATACCTAACCCTCTATTTCGATCTTTGGTTTATAGTGGAAATCAATCCTTCCAATTTCCAACAACTATTTGGCATTCGTCTAGATAGGCCGACTTTCTAAGGACTGCTTTGAGCGGGAAAGAGTTAATGACTATGACCGAGTGAGCTTCAAAATAATACTTCAATTTACGTGAAGTAATAACCAGAGATTAGTCTAACTTATCAAGTGGAAGATAGTGTTTCTTAGAATCAAGGACTGTTTTACTCACATGGTAAATAGTTGCCTAGTGCCCCTAATTCTCTCACATCATGGTCGAGCTAACTACAAGATCGGATTCCGTGAGATACAAGTAAACTGTATCTCCCAAATTTAGGATCGAAAGAAGAGGTGGTTGGCTCATGGAGGTTTTGATTTCATTGAGTGCCTTTGACCATTCCACATTCCAGGTTAAGCCTTTCTCTTTCTTCAATAGTTAAAAGAATGGTCGGCACTTCTCACAAGATTTTGAGATAAAATAGTTAAAAGATGTTAACATTCCTCTTAACCTTTAAATATCACGAAGTTCCTTTGGCAGCTGAACATTATTGATTGATATGATATGGTTGGGTTTTCATCGATCCCCCTTTGGCTAACCAAGTACCCAAGGAACTTCCCAGATTGGACTCCGAAAGAGAACTTAGTTGTGTTGATCTTCAACCTGTAGTATCTGGGGATCTCAAATGTCTTTCACAAGTCCTATAGGTGGTCGTCTTTAAACTTTCGTTTGACAAACATGTCATCTATATAGACTTATATGGTGTCACATGTCTATTCCTTGAACATCTGGTGCCAATCATTGATACGTAGCTCCTGCGTTCTTGAGACCAAATGGCATGACTCTATAATAGTACATGATGAGAGTGTTGATGAATGAGGTCTTCTTTTGATCGGGGCTGAACATAGGAATTTGATGGTACCCTGAGTATGTATCCATACAACCCATTTGTTCATTGCTAGCTGTGGCATCGACCAATTGGTTTATCTTCAGCACATGATAGATTTCTTTGAGACGAGCTTTGTTAAGGTCATTAAAGTCTATGCACACTCTTCACTTTCCATTACTTTTCTTTACTACTCAAAGGTTTGATAGACATTTAGGGAATTGAACTTCTTAATGTTCCTTGCCTCTAGAAGCTTCCCTACTTCCTCTTCCATGACCTTTACCTTTTTTGGGGCTATTTTGTGATCCTTTTACTTGATCGGCGGGTACATTAGGTTCGCATGAAGTTAGTAACATATGACTTCGGGATTGATCCCAAACATTTCATAAGGCTTCCACGCAAACACATTTTAATCTTCCTTCAATAAATAAATCATCTCTTCTCTTTCACTACATCAAAAAGGCCAAATTGTCACCTTTGGGTCGGCCAGGCTTGTCACCTTCATTTACCGTGACAAAAAAAATACTTGTTTTTTATCACGCTCAATGACCGTGACAAGTCCGTGACAACTAGTTGTCACGGTCAATAACTATGACAAGTCCATGATAAGTATAGTTGTCGCCAACTTGTCTCGGTCAAAGACCTTGGCAGGTCCATGAAAACTTTCTTAGCAAAAAATCCTACCTCCTCTTTTTTTCCCAATGTTTCATTTCCCACATCTCTCTTTCTCTCTCTCTCTCTCTCTCTCTCTCTCTCTCTCTATCTCTCTCTCGCAACTGCTCTCTCTATCTCTCTCTTTACTTTGTATATGTGTGTGTGTATATATGTATATGTGTATATATATATGTGTGTGTGTGTGTGTATATAACTATGTGTGTGTGTAGAACTGTGTGTATGTGTGTGCAGGTGGGTGGATAGGTGGGTGGGCGTGGGTGTGTCTGCGTGGGTGTGGGGAGCAAAGGGGGTAGTGGGGGTGGCATTGGGAGTGATGGGTGGCAGGGGGTGGGGGTATGTATAGGTGTGGGTGGGTGGGGGTGGTAGTTGTGGGTCAGGGGGTGAGTGGGGGGGCTTGGGGATCAATTTGGTAAGGTGAGAGAATCAATTTTGTGAGAGAACCAATTTGTGTTTGGTTTTGGTGTAAGAGGTTTTAGTGTGTTGTTTTCAATTTGGGGATGAATATATGGAATGTCACATGTGCGAGTATGATTTCGAAAATAATATCTGTAGACACCTCACTCTGTTACCCCCTAACTCTCCTTAGGTCCCTAGTGCCTCCACTCATCATCGCGAACCCAGGACACGTCCCGAGCACTGACCTGGAAGCCATCGGGCACCCCCCGGCTCAGTTTGACCCAAAAGTTAAACTCCTCATCTCGACCTAGACTCAATGAATCATCTAAGGTCACAGAATACCCTTTCTAACGGTCCACCTCGTGCACGATTCCGACTTACCATGCGGACGAACGATCCGTTTGCGTCCGAAACCTGACCCTAAGGCCACCGGGAGCTCCCGGGCTCTATTGACCCAAGTCAACCCTTCAGCTCGACTGAGACTGAATGAATCTTTGAAGGGCACTGAATACCCTTTCCAATGGTCCATCCCGTGTGCAATTCCGACTTTCCATGCGGACGAACGATCCGTTTAACTCCGGGAAGCCACCGAGCGCTTCCTGGACCCGGTTGACCAAATTCAACTCTCCAAACCGGGTCAAACTCTTTGAAATTTCAAATTACATCTCCTAACCTTTCCAACGGTATGCTTCGTGCGCGATTCAGACTTACCATGCCGACGAACGATCCGTTTGCGTCTGCACGATTCCCTGTCCAATGGACCGACAAACGCTTCTGAGCCACATTTGACCCAAAGTAAACTCCCGAACTCGGGAGCGGTTCAAAGTACTTTCGAAGGTCTCTGAATTACCTTTCCAATGGTATGCCCCGTGCACGATTCTGACCAACGGTTTGCCCTCGGCGGCCAATTTTCCGAAAAAGCCTGAAACACACTACCAAACGGCAGGTCCCAGAACCTGCCTATCGGCACCTTCCTGCCGGCAGGCAGGAAGGGCTCTAAGCCGATCGGCATTCCCCTGGGGCTATAAAATGAGGCCTTCTCCTCATTTGCAAGGGGAGCCCAGATCTGATAGAAACCTCTCTGAACGAATCCCATAAACCTCTCTCGAAGGCAGCGTGATTTCAACTTCCAAATCCCCTTTTTACTTCCACTTTCCATCATCCTTTTCATCAAACTTGGTGAATTAACCACTCTCCATCATCATCCAAGTTCAAGGGCTGCTCTCCAACATCCAAGATCAAGATCAAGATCTTCAATAAGGTCCAACTTTCTCAACTTTCTCTTGAATTCTCTTAAACTCTCAATAACTAATTTTTTATTACTTAGCACTTTTATCATCTCATCTCACAGATCCTAATATACTTTTTACTTAGTATTATTGCACATCTCTTATTTTCATATAAATAAAAACCTAAAAAATAAGAAAAAGAGGGTTTGCTCATAAATTCCAAATAGGGATTCTCACAATTTTTCTACACTTTTCTCACAACTAAAACACTTTTTCTACACGCACACACACACACTTACAAATATGAGATTTCTTCATTTTGGATTTATGGGTTAAACCCCACCCCTCACTTTACATGCGAACTACGTGAACTTTGATGCCTTTATAGGCTACGTAGGCGTCTCGGGCTAAAACCTCGAGTACTTTCTTTCACTTTTTCTCTCATTTTTTATTTTCTCTAAATCCATTTTTCTTACATTATTAGTCTTAGTGACGTACTCCATGTGCGTTATCGTTCCCTTATAATGATCAACGTAGGGGTGGCAGCGTAAATCTTATTTTTCTAATATTACTTTTATATCTTCCTACGGATGACTCGCTTTATCTTTTCCATGATACAAGTCGAAGATTCCTACCTCCATTCTATATATATATACACATGCACACATCTCACGGGGGGAAACATAAAGGAAAATAGCAAATATCCATGAGAGACCGAAAAGGCGGAATCGGTGCCTAACACCTTCCCATTTCGTAACTAAGCCTCCGAACCCTTTACGAATCATTTTGGTTTCGCACGCACCAGTATGCCTTTGGAAGACATCCTTCGGGGTGGCTTCCTCTTTTTCTTTTGTCTGTTTTGAGTAAAATAGACTGGCGACTCTGAATCTCTATACATTTTTCACACCTCACCAAATCAACACCGGCCAAAGCGCTCTCCCGAGAGGGGACGCACGGGACCCGAAGGATCCTTCCTCCCTCCGTGGCGGGGATCGGGGATGGCCACAGTATCAATGTTGTTTGTGGACTTTATACTTCGCCCAAACAGTGTTACCATCCCCTTAGCTCCTTATGAAATGGACTGAAACATATGAAATGCTCTAAATATCAATAACCTTTTTAATTTGTATACATTTTAATTCTATAGGACCTAAATTAAAGTTGAATTATAATTGCTATTGATATTGGTATAAATTGGTGTAAATTGAAATTGAATTTGAATTGGAATTGATATTGGTATAAACTGCTATAAATTGAAATTGAATTTGAATTGGTATTGGTATAAATTGGTATAAGTTTTAGTTCTTATGAGTACCTTAAATTAAATGAAACATACTTTAAATTACATAATTAAATGAAATCTCTCGAATTGTGATAAGACATAAGTAAATGAAACATACTTTAAATTACATATAGTGCGCATAGATACTAGCCTTCTAGTTATTATGTGTAGGCATTAAATAGCCCTTAGACCTGTTCGAGAGACATTAACCCCGTAATGAGATCTCTCGAATTGTCCCGTTTGGACAGTTTGGGATGATTTCATAGTTTATGTATAATAATATTCTAAGTGGCTTAAACTTGTTACTTTTGGGGGAAGTTCTACAAACGTATTTAATGTTCTCTGGGTACATACTAGATGATGAGATGTTAAGTGTTATTTCAATTGATAAATTGAAATAACACTCACACTTGCGAATCTATATTGTGTACTTAGAGAACTATGGGGATATGCTGTCGAATTTTCCTTAAATTGAAACAATGTGCATGAGTTGTTAAGTATATTACAGAAATATGTGATCTCGAATGGGATAGGACCACTCACCCTTTAGAGAAGATGGAGGAAATAAGAATTAATATTATAAATTGAATTTTAATTTCAATTTCAAATTAAATTCGAATTTGAATTTGAATGCACGAATAAATTTACGCATAGAAACTAGCCTTCTAGTTCTTATGCGTACGCATTTAATAGATTATTGTTTATACTAATGGGAACTACATATTCACATTTTTGTTTATGTTAATTCAAAGTCCATGACCCGGGAGTGTGGGGGGGAGGGGGCAATGTGCGTGTATGTAAATTGAAATTGGTATTGGTATTGGTATAAATTGAAATTGATATAAATGGAGATATTGGTATGTATTTTTATTATTGAATTTGATTATTAATTCAAAGTCCATGACCCGGGAGTGTGTGTACGTGTGGGGGGGGAGGAGGGGCAATGTGCATGTGTGTAAATTGAAATTGGTATTGGTACAAATTGGTATTGGTATAAATCAAAATTGATATAAAATGATATTGGTATGTATTGTTATTATCGGATTTGAACATTAATTCAAAGTCCATGACCCGGGAGTGCGTGTGCATGTGGGGGGGGGGGGGGGCATTGTGCGTGTGTGTAAATTGAAATTGGTATTGGTATTGGTATAATTTAAATTGATATTAGTATTTGTATGTATTGTTATTGTCGGATTTGAGCATTAATTCAAAGTCCATATACATGGTTGTACTAATAATAATATTTTTTGCAGAAATTGACATCATCCGGGTGCGATAGCGGAGGCGATGAGGGCTCCTTGGCTAGTAGGCCCCCAAAATGGGGCAAATTGGGATTCTTCGTCTAGAATAAAACAGCATTATTGGCTAGAGCGCTAGAGTTGTTGAAGGCGATCGTAGGTCCGGGGTACACTGATTGGAGGGTCGTTCCTATTGACCTCAAGTTGAACATCTGGGGGGCACTACAGGTACTAGTGTATTAATATTTATATTTATATTTATATTTATATTTATATTTATATTTATATTTATATTTATATTTATAAGCAACTAACACTTACTGTCTTTTTGGTTTGTATTTGTTTGATAGGAACAATTCGGTCTGCCCGCATATCTCTGCGACTCCACGTTGGAGAAATTGAGGGATCAATATAAGACGTGGAAGAAGAATTTGTGAGCATGGTACTTTGGGAAGACCCGAGAGTCCATTATGAGACTACGTGACATCGTCCCCCCGAAGGAGCCGATCTCATTAGCACAGTGGCAAAAGTTTATCGACAATGAGACCAATGAGCGGCAATTGGCATCTCGCCAATCAGGGAGGGAAAACCAGGAGAAAAATTTGGATGTGCACTACTATGGGCGGATGTCTTATGCCGAGGATGAGCATAGGATAATAAGTTTTCATTCTTCTTTAATTTTAGTTATTCTAATTTATCATTACTTTGCGTTACTTACTAATTCTGTATTATTTTATTTCAGGACACGGGGAGTGTCCCTAGGGGTAAGACACATAGGATCGATGCCTATGTGGCAATTCAGACGAAAAAGGGCAAGGACAAGGAGGTGGCTCCGAGCATCGCAGCCACCACTGTAAGTTATAAATGTTTAATTTTTTAATTATGTTATAATTATTTTATTTATTTAATTAACTAATCATTTACTTTTTGTCTTTTCAGTCAAAGCTTAAGGAAGTGCATGAGTTGCAGTCTGATGACGACAAAACATCTTTGGCTACAGAGGCACTCAGCCAAGTGCTCGGGACGGATCGCAAGGGGAGGACAAGGAGGGTGAGCTCGCAGGTGGGTAAGTCTAGGATCGTCGGAATGGAGACGAGCCACAGTGGGTTGGCATATAAGGTGGACGCCCATGACGATAAGCTAACAAGCTTGGAGGCGACTGTCCTAGATATGTACGCCTTCATGAAGCGTTAGTTGGGCAAGGGAAAGGTAAAGGATAAGGAGGTAGAGGTAGACGAGGATGAGGATGCCACTGCTTCATCACCAATATGCACGGACTCGGTGCCATATGATGATCCCTTTCCCATCGTGACCCCCGCCAAGCGGTCTATGTCAACAATCAGTTGGTCGAGCATGTTTTTACTCAACATGTATTGTGGGGAGAGGATACCGAGGGGGTTGAAGGATCCGAACTTCTTCCGGAGTATGCCGGTTCATGGACGTCCCTTCTAATACATTGAGACAAGAGTGAGCCTCACGCATATGGTTGAGGGAAAGGAGAACTCACCTTTGTTGTTGCACGAACAATGCGGCGTTCAGCATATTGCGGGGTGTATCAATTCATATGTCGTGTGGCCTTCATTCCTCCCCCAACCTGCTCCTTCTTCATGACATTATTTCTATGTTTTTATTTGGATATTTGGATATTGGATTGTATTTGTATTTTTTTTTATTTTGGTACATGTTGGTTTGGATATGGATATTTAGATTTCTATTTTATTTGGATATGGATTATATATGCCATGATTTGGTATATTATTTCTATTTTATTCGGATATATGATGTTTGGATAGGTACAATTTTTCTATAACAGGTACAAATATATTGTTGGACAGTCACAGTGGCCATACTGCCCAGCAGTCTTTTTTTTTTAATTTTGCCCAGAATCGTCATGGTATTTAACCGTGACAAGTCTGTGACAAAGAAACTTGTCACAGTCAAAGACCGTGATAATTTTTTAGATTTTGTCACGGTCTTTGACCGTGACAAAACTTGTCAAGGTCAAAACTGTGACAGGACCGTGACAAGTCTAATGAACTTATGACGGTCATAGACCATTACAAGTTCGTGATAAATAATTTTCCACCCCCAAACTTATCACGGTCAAAGACCGTGACAAGTCTGTTGTTTTGGTGTAGTGTTTCCTAGTAGATGAGAGAGAAACCGATCATGAATTTCTTTTATGGGTGTAAATCGTCGAACATTACCTCTAGCAATGGTTCCATGACCCTATCTGCAGGGCCTCCCTTGTATCTTTCACCCTCGGGCTACCACACGTTAGTTGCTATTTGGATGGTGTGGCTCCATCCTTGGTCGGCTCAGAGGCGACCTCTTTCTCCTTTTTTTCTCCTCTTTGGGCCTGATGGTGGAAATAAATCATTTTTGAGCAACGACCTAGTTTGCCCTAATCTCCATTATCTCGCAATTGGTGATACGTTTGATATTCTAATGATTAGTGGAACGGAAAACTTGCATAGCGTGTAGCCATCCCCTTCCATGGATAGTGTTGTTAGGATAATCAATGTCCATAACTAGGAATTTGATCAACTTCGATATAGTCCCAGTTCGGACGGATAGGACCACCATTACTATTGGTATAATCATCTTTCCAGTGAAGCCGACCAAAGGGATGGTTACTTATTTTAAATCCTCCATCTTGAGATTAAGTTTGTTGAACAACTCTAGGTACATAACCTCCAATGAGCTTTCATGATCAATTAGTAACTTATTCACATCCCAGTCTGCAATTCTGAGTGTGATTACAAGTGCATCATGATGTGGGATCCTAATTTCAATCAGGTCATTCTCCGTGAAGACTATGTTCTTATTGTAATTTATGTCTTTCGAGCATCGATGCTTGCCTATTGGACTCTTGGCAGGGTTAATTTGCAATGCTTCCATCACTTTGATGACTTTCTTTAGATCTGTATAAATGGCATTTCCTTGAATCTTCTTTGGGCTTGCTTCACCCTGTATGACCACAAACTTATGTCCTATCACATCATCATTTAGGACATTATCGGGCAGCTGGTCGACGTTAACTCTTGAAGCATAGTGGGCGTCCATAAACTCATGTCCTATATCAACATCTGCCATGACATTGGCAAGCTTTTGGTTGACATCAATGATGGCTCTAGCTCCCTTTTTCTCCATATAATCTCATTGGTGGATAGCCTAGTCCAATTCTTCCATATGAGACTTAAGAGCCTTGTAGTTGTCCATTTTGTGCCCATGTTCTTTATGGTACGTGCACCTGACCGCATTATTCCTCTTTGTCAGATCTCCCCCCCCCCCCCCCAATCTTTTTTCTCCATTTGAGCTACTGTTGATCCTTGATTTTAACTAAGATCATCTAAATTGGATCCTTGAAACTAGAAAGCCTCGGTAGGATTTGCCTTGTCTCTATTCTTTGATCCTTCGTTCCATTTATCACCCCTCTCTTGGGGGCATTATCTTATCACCATTTTTAGTCCTCTTCAAGCGACCATTATCGTTTTGGGCATTAGTGATCATACCTTCCACCTTCGCGTATTTTTTATACGTGACATGAGGTCGTTGATGGTTCTTGTCATTTTCTTTGTGAGAGATTAATGCAGTATAGAGTTGTTGGGTAACCCAGTCTTGAACGAGGCTATAGTGACCTTCTCAGAGCAATATTCAACCTCGGTATAAGTTTCCTAATACCGCTTAGCATATTCTCACAAGTTTTCCTTGGGATTTTTTCATAGTGCGGAGAGAATTCATTCTTTTGGTATGGGCATTACTGGTGATGAACTGAGTAGTCAAAGCTTACGTGAGTTACTTAAAGTTATTGACTAACCTATGTGGTGGTTTTTCAAACCATTTATATGCGATATCCTATAGGCTACAAGGGAACATGAGGCACTTGAGAGCATCAGTATTACTCCATGAGGTCATACCCTGCTTGTATGAGCAATGGGTTCAGTCTTTCCATCATATATTTTGAACCTAGGAGTCATGAACTTCTTGGGAAGCTCTGGCTCTTCAATTTCCCTTGCAAATGGGGACTTCATTTGGCTAATGAAGGTCCTTACAGAAATTTCCTTAGTGGATTTAGAAACATGGTTAGTGGGGTGTTTATCCATCTTTTTAGTGATGATATCCTAGATATCGTCTTTGTAAAGTCCTTCCTTATCTCATCTCGTCGGGCGACTCTCGTTCTCCGAGTCATCTTGATCATAACATGAAGTCCTTTATAGGCTATGAGTTTTACTTGCCTGAGGGTTAGGGGTTCATCCATGATGCTTTCACTTATCATCGTGGATCATTAGCTCCATTATTTTCGGACGTCGCTACATACGTGCATTTTCCTCCTCTTAGAGGCGTGTGAGATCCTCATATTGGTGGATATGGTGATCGTATGCATCAACCAGCCATGAGATCTCTAGGTTCCTCATTTCTTTTCTCAGAGTGTCATTCTTATGGGTGATAATGTTCATGAGGATCATCGCGACTCCTGTTAGGGTGGATCTTTGATCTTACCCTGGGCGCTAAAATCCCATTCGTGTGGTTGCCATTAAACGGCGGGGGTGAACTGTGTGGGTGAGAAATGGTTATTTTATTTTTCTAATTGATTTAGGAAAATAAAACTCATTTTCCACTGATAGTAATAATTGTGGGTGCAATTATCCTGCAAAGAGTGATCCCAAATAATTATAACCAAACAGAATAAACAAGTCACACAAGCACATAATAAAATATTTATGTGGTTCAGCAAATTGCCTAACTCCACGGTGATTTCTCTCTTTTCTTATTAATCGATTTTCAATAATATTTTGCATGCCCATTTTCTCCAAGATAAGGGTTACATTTATAGATAACGTAAGGATGTTATGATGTGTAGGTCTCTCAGGAGATCTTGATACATTTTCCATAAGTTAAAGATAATGTTCTCCGAGACTCTAGCTAATTGGACTCTCCTCCATTATTATCTTGAGCTGTCAAACTTTATCACCTGATGTTGGATATATTCCACTTGGTTCGAGTTATTCAGACTGTTTTGATATTTCCCCCACACACACCATCACATACATAGAATAATCCCATATATTTTTAACCGAGAATTTTTAGTTTGAGATGATGAAACATTAATCTCAAAAACAAAGATAATCACAAACACTTGTTTCTAATTTTGTAAGTAATACCATATATCACAAAACTAATAAATTCAAATCAATAATGTAGCCAAAACTAAACACTAATACATAATTTTGTAAGTAAATCCAAATACCATAAATACAAAGGAACTAAAATATTACACCAAATAAAACCAACCTATCATACTCAAATATACTAAAAAACATTTCCTAAATATATCTACAAAATATAATAATTTAACCTAAGTAATTCAAGTCACTTCAAACTAAATGAAAGTAAGGAATGATCAAGTTCAAGTTCTAGGTCTGAACGATCAATGACACAACAAATTAATGTCCAACAATACAAAAAAGCAATTTTATAGAAATTAGAAATACGATATAACATTTACAAAACCAAATTAGTATTGAAGCTAAAAGTATCTAATTTTGTGAGTAACCTTAAAAAATCTTAAATGAATTTTTCCTTCTCAGAATGATACATACCCCTAACATTTTATAAATCCATAACCCTAACATTTTATAAATCCATCATCCTAACATTTGCGAAATCAAAATCTAGGGAATTTTCAAAACATCAAGAAAATAAGATTCATCGAACATTTGTCAAACATCAAAAACATGATATTAGGATTATACTTGTGGATTTGAAATATTTTCAAGAACACGAAAGACATTTGATCCCCCATTAGTGAACTTGTGATATGGTCAAGAAGTTAGATTGTCTCGATAATTTTTGTTCAAGAACACGAAATATGTTCAAGAACACGAAAGATATTTGATCCCCCATTAGTGAACTTGTGATATGGTCAAGAAGTTAGATTGTCTCGATAATTTCTTTTGTGAATGAAATATAGAGATTTTGTTGGTGAATATATAATAATAGACAAAATGACCACGTTTAATTTTTTTCCCCAATCATGGTTACATTTTACCTAGTAAAAAAACAATTGTAATTGTTCATATCTTCATTGTCACCGATTTCAATTGTAACAAACAAATATACACATTAATTGTCAAGATCGAAAATCGTGATAAATTGGGTGAACCAATTGTCATTGATAAATACTGTGACAAATTATTAATTTTATCTCAAAACCTCAATTTTCACAACTAACGGCATCGGTAAACCTTGTCATGCTCCATAACTGTGACAAAGTCTCCCACTCTAGAAATGACAATATTGCATGTCTAGATGTAGTGAGTATTAAATGTTATTTGATGCATCATAACAATAATATGTAGTGAGTGGGGTTAGAATTACTACGAACTTGCTAGAAATCTGTCAGAAGTTTAAGGGGGGTTTTCCTATATTACTTAGTTTGGCCTTAATCACTCCACGATGATTGAGGTTCATAAGAGTAGAACAATGTAAGTGTGGATGGGTACCAAAAATGCGGATGTTTATTAATTTCCCTTAAGAATGATTGTTTCTTGGAGTACCATTGTGAAATTTTATAAGAGTTAGATATTAAAATGACTTGACATTTCTCGAAAGATATAGGTCGTGTGGACTTTCGTAGTAGGTATCAATATCTCAATCAATCATTTTTAGTAGATATAAGGACTACTCGAGTATGAAGGGAACTTAATTAAGCTTGTAGAGGTGATAAATGAACCGTAAGCGGTCTTTTGCAGACTAAAGAAATTTCCTTTAACTAAGGTAGGGCATAGTTCATGATGTGATTTGTCATGGGTTAGCAGGATGAGTGGAGAGCTTAGACTTAATGTTTTGGGGGGGTTTCTATTCTCATGAGGGTTGAATAGTAGTAAACATCCTGCCTAATTTAAATCCCGGGTGATCAGTCCTAACTTAAATTAAAACAGTTTTCTCAGTTGGTTCATTCTTAGCATCGTTGTCGAAAAACTTTTTAATTACTAATCACTTAAGTGAAATTAGACCGCTGCCAAATTTTATCTTTCATTAATCCAAGACAAAATACTCATTACAAAGTAATATATAAATATTCATAATAAACTATAAATCAAACCATGTAGCAATATATAAAGGATAAAATCTTGTATAGTCAACATTCGACTAAAAATCCAAAACTGCTAAATAAAATCCACATAATCCAAAACTAAATCTGAAATAAAGACTGTGGACAACATGTCCCAATACAGACTACTATAATGAGATCCTACACTAGATCTGAATAGATTAAATGTCTATGCAAAGTCCTGCCAGACTCTACAAAGCTGCAGCTACGAGTCCCTGGACAGAATCTTCAAGTCTTGCGTCCCTGGGGCAGGACACCTAAAAGGTTTTGAAAATATTTTTAATAGCAAGAGTTAGTACTCAAAATGTTTTGAAAATATTTTTCAAGTGACTATCACAATAAGATGAGTTATTGATTACACATGTTAAGATTTTGGGTCCACTCTCTTGAGTTACCTTACCCCTCATCTATCGTACACGCCTAACTGTGGTATCCAACCGAACTCATTTATCCTACTAAGTTCCCATTTCACCCACTTAGTATGTAATGGTAACTATATCTCATGATTTATATATTTAGATAACTTTCACGCCTTGTTATCTTTTAGCATTTTATAATTAAGTCCTCCTACTTAATTTGCTTTTAGATGTAATCGCGGCATCTCATTACCTACTAACTCGCACAAGTAAATTATTAATAAAGTATGTATTTCACACACAACATATATTTATAAACTCATTTATTACTAATATATCCTCTTAACACACATCAAGGACTCTTGGTTCGGAATGGTCCATCAACACCAGGTAAGAGTTTGGTTTGAAATCTCACCTCGACCCCAAATTCATTTCATGAAGTGGTTCGGAATAATCACCTCGACCCCACTAATGAAATTTATAGATAGATTGGTTCAGAACTCTTTCGTCACATCCCCAACTTACTAATTCCATATATTAGTTCGGAATCCTACCTCGACCCTAATATAGGCAATTATACTTTAGGTATTCTCACCACCTAAGTATCTATATAATTTAGTAGGTATACACACAACCTAATTATAGTGTTCGTACGTAATATTTTCTCTTTAATATTCACCGTACTTATTTATTTACGATTTTTCTCACTATCATATTTTAATTGAGTATTCACATAAATCTATGGGCCCTGTTACCCCTCTATTCATTTCAGTAGTTATCTCTAACCTACTCATATACCCCTGGGGATTACGCTTACTCTCTCGGTAACTCAAATCCCGAATTTTTGATATACTACTTGATCGATTTATCCTTGTTAGTCCATCACTTCTAATCTTGCATTCTAAGATTATAACGGGCCTCCACTATATACCTACTGGTACTCTCTAAGTCCATACATAGGTACAACATCATCCCTAAGGTTTTCCCCCAATCATTGGAAAATGATTAGAACTCACCCAACAAAAGATCCCAGAATCAGCCTGGGTCGATCGAGCGACCAGGACCATCGATCGATCGACATTACAGGGTCGATCAATCGATCGAGCAAGTGCAGGTGCAGTTCGTCTTCTTCATGCGTTTCTCACCATTCTCAATTTTTCAACTTACACGATAACTCACCAAACTTGAAACCAATGATTTATAGCCATTCCTACATACTCTAGGATGATTTTCGACTATTTAAAAATCATAAATCTTGACGAATTTAGCCCAGAATAATACAAATCCTCTAATTATTCAAGAACCCTAAAAATATGTTCTTCCCATATTTTAAATCATAAACCCAGATTTTAATTCGTATTAACAATCATGATTCCTATGATTTTCAATCCTCTACATATATAAATCTAACTACATGTTATTTCTACCCAAACATATAATTAATCAATTCTTTTTTCTTCAAGAATATTAATCAAAATAGATTATTCATAAATCCTACGCATGGATATTATAACTCGGAATAATTTGCAAATAACCACTTGCCTTATTCGTAGATGATCTGATTTCGTGATTGTTGTTGGTGATTGATTGTCTCTCTCCTCCAATCTTCCTTACCAACTAGTTTGAGGTGCAAGAACCCTTTGAATTCTTCACCAATTCTTCCTTAAGCTTTGAGAATAATCTCTCTTCTCTCTCTAATGTCTTTCCTTAGTGTTATGAGGTTTCTAACCCTAACCCCACTTGAATCAACTGATAAAACACTCCAAAATTCGCACCTCAACTCCATATGCCAAAAGACTAAAACACCCCCCGTACAGTCTCGATTTAGCCCAAAAATGCCCTGGTACCCGACTAGTACCCCCCGGGTATACTTTTTTGACTAATTCGACCCACTCGGAATCATCTCTGACCCCTAAATTATCATTTGAGTCATCAAAAAATATTTTTCCTATCTCGTCCTCAATTTAGTCTACACGCGACACTCGGTTGAGGTATAATCAAGAACGTCCATATCTCTCGCTATGTCGTACAATTTAACTATCAACATTTACTATTCACACTTAGTAAATTTGAATCATAATATTAATCAGTATCTATCTCTTGATTAGTATTTAATAATCACAATTATTATTTACGCTTAATAATCATATTTATTAAATCATATTAAGTTACTCTACTCACGTAATTTAAATTAAAACGTATTTTCTATTTAATTAACCAATTAATTAAATTCTAAATACACAGAAATACGGGGTATTAAATATTCTCTCTAAACAAATGGTATTTTTTTAACTATTTAACCGGGTGCGTTAAATCGAGAAATTTTTTGAGTTAAGAAAAAAAAAGGTCTCTTCATAGAATTAATATGATTTAATCGGAATAAGCAACATTTATGGAATAAAAACAATTTCATGCATTAATATATGTATATGAGGTAATTGCATGTGCACGTTAGTATAACATGTTAGAGTCTCTTTTCTATCGTTCGATTCTATATTACATTGTTGTATTTCTCACTGGGCATTCGGCTCGTTCCCTATTGTTTGTTAGGGCAGGTTGTGTATAGTTTTGTATTTTGAGAGCGTTGTATAGGTAAGTATCATTTTTATTTTACGTTAGTACCTCTGAGTGATCGAACTCTGGGGACATTTCCAACGGGTCCCACACGTTGCTTGATCAAAATCGAAATTGCATGCAAGACAAATGGAATGTTAATTAAATAAAACAGGACTAGCATCATTCTTTAGGTTGTCTCATTTCACTTCACGCCTAACGTTTGGGTTGGACCGGGTTGAGCCACGAGTAAACCATAAATCTGGGTCGGGGCATTACATAAATATTAATACTATTGATAATGATTGAACTTCATTGTATCATCACGATCAGAAATGCCATTCTTATGGTGATTCAAGGCATTTAAAGACCTTAGCATCTTTCATGGGTACCACTTGGGCAAGGACGATTTTATCTTCTTATTGGTTACGATTTACTAGGCAGTGTTCCTTGTGAGATTTTTTTCCACCATAAGTGAATCGGATATAGTGAAGTTATAAATTACCATCTCGAGCGTGAATGTAGGCAGGGATTGACCACATTAAAACCTCAATTTAAAAAGATCATTTAAACCCTCTCTCCTCCCTTACTATATTTAAATTCGTGCTTTTCTTTAATAATATTAATACGTTTATTACTTGAATATGAATATGAAAGTGTATGGATGCAAGAAAATAATAGATAAGTCATTTTATCAATAATCTAGAAAATATTTTTACAAAGTTGCAAAGTTTATAAAATGATTTATGAAAGAAATTCAAATTTACAAAAAGAAAAATAAATGTCATAATACTAGATCACCCTCACCACTTGGGATTATTCCAGGCCAATAGATCACAATTCCAGTTCTGGAACTATTAAAACATTCACAACCTATAAATGGATTTGACATCCTATCAAAACAGTTGTGATGCAATCCTATTAGTTTATCTCGAACTATGATGGTTTGAATAGTTATTCGATTATTCGACAAATGATTGTGATTGATACATTATAAGAATATATTGAACACTGCCACTCGTCAGATTTGAGTCTAAGGGTTGTCTTGATTAGACTTAGACAATCTCACACAATTTTCAAAGTGTGCATAGGTTTTTAATCTTGAGAATCATGAGGGTTGGAATGCTTGTTCAATTGTCACTTTGATTGCTATGGGTGTGATCTGATTTTATATTGGGTCAAATGATCTCCGCATATTGGGTAACAGTTGCGTGAGTAGGTCTGAGAATATAATTAGAAGTAATTTGCATCCATAGGATACCATGGATTGTGATACCCCCTTGGTAGACTTATATATTTTGCTTCCACCAAGTAAAACCCGACCGGGGGATTATTTTATAATCCCTGGTGAATAGCAAATAATTTAAGTCTGAGAATTAAGGAATTGATTAGATGTTGGCTAAAATTGATTAGCGACCAATAGATTTGACCAAGAGGGTGCCATATAATTAACACGAAAATCATATTCAGTACCATAATTAACTTCGAAAATAAGGCCTCTTTATTCCGAGTGATTTAGAGATAATTAAGTTGGAGTGAAGTCGTGATTATTTAGTGCAATTAATCACGATTAAATAAAAAAGATAAAAAAATAATGGTAATTATAATTTGGATTTCTAATTATTTATTTGAAACCCAGTTTAATTATTTTTCTTCATTCCCTAGTATAGCCTATTTCCCAAGTAGTAGGCCCAAAACTCTTTGGAAGCCCTATTTGATTAAAGCCTTTAGCACATACATATTTATATTGGTGTAAGTTATATTTTAGGATAAAATTCCATCATGGATGGTTAGAGAGGGAGATAAAAAAAACTATTCACTTTTTTGTGAAGGGTTAATGGGAGAAAAGGTAAATTCTCTCATATTTCACCATAGTGTCAACTCTAAGGGTGCCCACACATAAGGCTTATTTTGGGTAGATCATATGCTAAAAGATTCAAGGTGGTTCATAGCTTTCTTTAAAGGTTTTTGAAGACCTTGGAGGGAAGTAAGGATTTCATCTTCCTCAATCTTTGTCTCCTCATATGAATCATAATACTATTATATATGGAATTGTATTCTTGAACCTTAGGTTGAATCTTTAAACCTAGTTTTTATTTTTATTTTCAATGTATGATTAATCAAATATCTTTAGGGCTAACAAAAATTTGCATTTTAAATGTTAATCCCAAGTTATTTTTCCCAACAGAAGCATCATCAAAAACTTTCATAGGTGTATAAAGAACATTAACAATAACTCTCCATGTTTAATAATCATGGTCTTGAATAAACCATTGCATTCTATTTTTCCAAAAGTTATAATTAGATCCATAAAAAATAGGGGTCGGTTTGTAGATTGTCCATTGATAATGTTGACATTTAAAAACGTTGTCATTTAGATCTTTTCACTCAAGTTTTTTTTTAAATTATCTAGGAGTTATACTTTGATACAATTGTTCTCCAAACAATAAACCAAGGGGAAATTGGGTATTGTAAATTAAATGGGTATTTATAACTTTTCAAACTTCTCTTTTAAAATATTAATTGGATTACGATGATTCAATTCGTAATAAAGAAATTAATCAAATAAGTAATAAGGCTAGACAGTTAATAGCATTATTAAAGACAGAGTTAAGAGAGACTTTTCAAGATGAAATTTTGACGTGGTTCTACCTTGCTTACATCCATGCTCGAGACAGTACTCAAAAAACTTCACTATCTCTGGTTTACTAAGGTATAACCAGCAATCTCAAAAGGATTTATCACACCGTGGAGATACAATGAAGTTCAACCATGGTAACAATAATAAGTATTATAACCAAAGTATAAAATAAAGAATCCTTAAATAAGTAACAATGGTGAAATGTGTTTTACTTTCTTTCTCTAAAAAGTAAAGTTTTAAACAATCACAAGTACAATGTTTCAAGGGCTAACCTTAGGATCTTTAGCACAAGTGGTTAAGGGATAGGAAATTCTCTAAAGGGGGTTTGGATTGGAACTTTTTCTGAAGTGGATTTTCTGGAAAAAAAAATTATGTAGTTCTTGGGACTAAAACTTTCAAAAGGGTTATGAGAGTTGATTTATGTTTCTAGAAACTCAAGGATGTAATGACACAAGCCTGATGATGGGACTTTCACTCTTGGAATAATGTTGTAATAACTTGTTTGATTTGGAAGAGAAACAAAGGGTTCCCTTTATAGGCATATCAAAAATTAGTCGTTAGAGGGTGGATTGGTAATATGATGGAACTTTGGTATTTTAAAATTCAAAATAGAGCTGTTGAATTTTTTTTATCCAAACTACCATTCGGGTCATTTTCAAACATATTTAGTTGAGTCTGTATGAATGGAAGGCATATTAAAACTTTCTTTTTTTATTTTTGGCCCAAGTGAATAAGTCAGAATGTAATGTCTTAAAATACACTGACTTAGAGTCAAGTCCATCTCAACTTAGAGTCGATTCCATCCTATTTTGGAGCTAACTCTATAAGGGGGAAAGTGGAATTTTGCATGTTTTGGTCTAGGGAAGGTTTAGAGGAGTTGTTTGGAGTTTGTACTTACTTTAGTGAGATTGTTTACTCCTTTACAAACACTTATAAACATTTAAATCTTGGGTTGAAATTTTCTTTATTATCTTGATCTCTTGTCTTCGAGTAATGCTTCTGAAAATGATACTTCAACTTGCTTTGGTTTTAAAATAGCCTTTTTTATTAGTTGACCTCCTTCTTTGGATCATGGAATGCTTGAATATGTATGACTTGATATGGCATGAGAATGTATATTTATTTGCAATACTTGTGATCTAGAGGTCTTTTGGTTTCTTGGATAATATTATCAATTTATTTTATATCATCATGTATTGAGTGTTTGTTTTTATTTAAATACATTAGAGAAAATATAGTTAAGTATGATCACATATCAAATATGTTGTTATCATATAAAATTCTTTTCTTTAAAATACTTTATGTTTCATACTTTTTACCCTAGCCACCGGTTTCACCAGCCTCAAAGTTTTACCTTTATCCAAGCCGGCGGTAAAACGTTATTGAGGCCGATGAAGTTAGTTGCTGAGATGTATAATTTGAAGTATCTTCTTGTGACTATCTATACTCGAACATCACAACATCGTGTTCCCAACAATAAGTTCATTCGAAAATCTAAAAAGTATTAGTTACTGGACACAAATTGCAGTAAAAAAAGTATGAATAATAAGACCTTCATTATTACACTAAAGTTTTTATTAATCGTGCATCACAACACCCAATTTTATAAACCGTAAGAAACAAATGAAGAAGATACATACTGATAGAGGGGTACTTTAAAGATACAATCTAAAATTATTTTTAGCACCTTTTCACACACACACACATATAATTATTTATATATCAGGAAATAAATGAGTTTCACATCAATGCAACGTAACTATAAAGCTAAATATGCTAAGTATATAAAGTTAATCTTGCATGCATAACATAAACCATTTAAGAAAACCCCTAATTTCATATTCACAAAAATGAATGTATTGCTTAAAATAAATATTACTATCAAATTCATAAAATGCCTCATTTCATATCATTAACAAAAAAATCCAACTCACTCGACAAAAACATATATTGAATAAGGACAGATACATCCTATCTCAATCAATAATACATCATCACATGAGGAAAAACTAAATTTGCTATTTAATTTATATAATTTGCAATATTTTATCACACTATCATATAGCAGTATTAATCAAGAAAAGTTAATAAAACTTTGTTTATTTAGAGAGTAAATATGTTTTGGACCATATAAACATCTTAATAGGAGAAAAAGGTATCACACTTTAGGTGCAATTATCTCACAATAAATGATCCTAAATAATTAAAACCAAATAGAACAAAGTGCTTACGTTCACGGGGGTTTATCTCTTTTTTTATTAATCGATTTTCAATAAGACTTTACATGCCTTTTTTTTCCTGGGTAAGGGTTACGTTTATAGAGGACATAAGGAGATTTTGACATGCAGGTCTCTCAAGAGCTCCTGCTACATTCACAATAAGTTAGAGAGGATATTCTTCAAGATTATATCTAATTGGACTCTCCTTCATTCTTATCTTGAGTTTTTAACCATTATCACCTAACGCCGGGCAGATGCCACTTAGTCCGAGTTATACGGGTTGTCCAGATAATTCCACCACAACTGACCCCAAAGCTCAAGCATCTGAATAGGGCAGAGAGATTTGATCTTTGTCGAGAAACGCATTGATCTATTGAGGGGGTTGGTCTCAATATGGGATGGTGAAGCTTGTCCACGCTTATGAATAATTTTAAAATAAAAATTTGCTTCGCTCTGCCTATTGGTTCTTAGAAGGGTGCGCTTGTAATTTATCATATTTAGTGAGGGCATGTTGGTAAAAATCCCATAAAAATTTTGAAAGCTGAGGCATCTCTACCAGCTACCGTTTTGGCTGCATTTCAATTGATGAGTTTCCTTAGAATTCGAACCAAGTTATCTCAAAAAAAAATTCTACTACCATTTTTTCCATCACTTCAGCTATTCAAGGTATTGGAGTTTCTTACCACTAATTTTTCATCAGTAAGTCTCCTTCTTTCTTGTATTTCCATTTTCCCTATTATCGTTACTTTTTCTTTTTGAGTTTAGAAAAATGGTGCACGCCGTGAAAGATAGAACTTTAGGGGAATTTAGGTAAAGATACTCAATTCCCAATTGGGTACAGGTAAATTGTACCACTGCACCTGTCGGTGGCTACCATAGTGAGGGTTGTTATTGGATTCACACCATCTCGTTGGCTGAAGGGGTATAACCTTTCGGCCCAATCAACTCTGAAAAACGTTGCTAATGCCGTTTAATACAAGATTAAACTGTATAAGCAACTCCAAGATGTTTATTGGAGAAACCCTTTTCTTTTGAAAATAAAAATGATAAACAACAAGATGTGTTTACAAAAACTTATGTACGAGAATAACCAAGACTTTTTAATCAGTTTTAAAACTAAGATAGTTTCAAAAATTCAGCACACTATAGAATGAGATGAGGAGATGAAGATAATCAGAACACACTATTTTTAACGTGGTAAAACCTCTCCCAATGGAGGAAACATCCACAGTGACTTATAAGTCACAAAAGTAAAAATCCACTAAAAACAAATAGCAGTTACAAACAATACAACATACATGCACACAACTCAGCCTATTCTAAGTTTAGTAATATACCCCACTTTGTGTCCTTCTAACTTCTCTTAGATCTGATTGTTGATGATGTTCTTCCAGTTTGATAACTTCCCCTTTGCTTTAGCTTCCTTGCGTCGACTCAATAATCTTTGATCTTATTCACAACACTTCCAGTGTGGTAGTGTGTTAAGTGTTTGTGATGTGATTCCTATCACCATGCATGAACTCACACACACTTAGTTTTTACAGACAGTCCTAGAAAATTACATATAAAGACTATATGCTGTGATTTTCTTTTCTTTCTTTCTTACAGAACTTGAAACCTTTTTGACCTTTAATTTATCCCAGATTCCACGGATACCTTGCTTCAAAATCGATCAAGATCTTAATCAACCTCTGTTTTAAAAATATTTTTGAGATTGAAAATCTCCAAGTGAGAATCCAACTAGGTCAAGGTTAAGTTTCATAAGAACAGAAACCATAAAATATTTACAGATCTAAATCAGCAAAGATTTTCACAAAACGAGAAACAAATATGCAGATCTAGTGAAATATAACATGCAAAGTGTAGATCTAAGATTTCTATGATAAAGAAATACAGATCTTCACAAAAATGTTTAAGTTGGTAATAAGATCACAGATCAAGAGGTTACAGCTTCAAATGAATAAACCAGTAACACCACTCTCTCTCAAACACTCAAGGTTGTGTTTGGGGTTTTGTATATACGAAGGTTTGAAGATGATTTGAAGTTGTTTAGGGTTAGGGTTAGGTTTTCTCTAACACATTTACTTTTCTCTCTCTTCTCTCTTTTCTTTTCTCTCTTCTCTCTCACTTCTCTCTTCTCTCTTTTTTTTCTCTCAATTTGGACGACTGCCAAAAGTTCCCAAAGGTTGAGAATAGGAGGGTTTATATAGGAGACAAAGAAGGTTCTGGATTGATGATCGAAATCAATGGTTGAGATCCAGTCTTCCTTATGTTGACTTGATCCAAGGGTGGTAAAATAGCGGTGGTTAAATTGAATGTGATTGTTCCATAGAGATAGCACAAGAATAGACTTAAAACGCATGCAGGCCATAGATAAGATTTGATCTAACGATCCATAATACACCAGGCAGTTCTCTCACAAAACAAACACAAAATGAGATATCAGGAACGTGACAAATGTTGGCATTCTATTGGCTTGCAAACGCGCGTCAAAAGTAATTACAAGAAACACCCTGAAGTCTCTAGCGCTTTGATATTCTACCCAATCAAACATTCTAATGAAAAACATATTTTCCATAATAGCATTTTAACCCCACACAGTTTATAAAAACACTTTTTATTTAAGAAATCATTATTTTAAAAATGTTTAAAAATTCCCAAAAATTATTAAAACAACATTTTAAAGGGAATTTAACACACAATCAATTTTAAGCAATATATACACATGTATGCACTTCTAATGTGTGTAGTGTGATTCAATTATACCTTGTTTGGATCATTGAAGAGGATTAGAGAGAATAATTCTGAGGATCTTTGGATTCTAGGTTAGACAACCAATTTTGTCACTATTTCCAAATTAGTTGAACACTTATACAATATAGACTTAAGTAAGTCAAAGGTATAAGGTTCTTCAAACTCTTCCTTGAGTTTTGCTATTTTTTCCAAATGCTTCCCGCCCAGTGTTCCCCAAACACATGGAGGATTATAAATGGGGTTCACAGGATAAACAAATTATATGGTACTCAATTTGGGATACGAGAAATTAGGTATTATTATTCGTGGTCAAAGACGACTGACAATGTCTTCTATTTGAAAGAAAGAAAGGTGAATATGATTTTAGTCATTAACCTTCCTAATTCCAATAAAAAATATTAGGTTCATGGATTTATTTCTAGGGATTGGCAACATCCACCCATTTCTGCGTGGGGTGAATCATACTGAGGGTTTGTGTGCCTTATCAAGGCGCGAAGAATAGGTCAACGTTACCGTTTCTTCAAATTCTTTTGTTTTCAATTAGTGGTTGAATGAAATTAATGGTAATATTTTCATCTTATTTGTTTTGTTTAGCTGGGTCAAAGAAAAAGGAGCCTTCTCGTTTCAATCATGAGGAGCGTATTAAGGTTTGGAAGCTAAGGAGGCCTCTGACTCTAGGTTTCGAATACCCTAGGTCGGAATTTTTTTATCGAGTATACCAACTCCACATCTAGATTTATATCTAGGCCTATGAATTCCATTCCTGAGATACCGATCCCTTCAACTAGTGAGGGGTCTTCAAGGGCGTCTTTCTCGCCTTCATTTGATCCTGCGAACATAAACGACATTCCTACTATTAGGGAACAAATTACTCTAAGGAAGAGAAATATCACCTTAGATGATTATTCCGACCTCCCCGCCTCCCCAAAGGAAAAAATCTCCAAGAGGAAGGAGGTCAAAGGTCCCTCCAATCTCATCACTACTGTGGATTCCCCTGAGAAAGAGTAGGCAAAAAAGATAATGTTCCTCCTTCTACTTCTGTTATTTTTCCCACTAAGAAAATGGATTCCCCCACCACAAGGAAGGTCCACCGAAACATGTCGGTGGCCAAGAATCAATCTTTAGCCTGTGGTATGCTAAGGGGAGAAATTTTGGTGCTAGATCGTGAATAGGTCGATAGTCTGACCTCTCATGAGCTTACTTTTCATGTCGTACAATCGTTATCTCTAGTAATTTTATGCATTTTTAGTTTTGATTACTTCTTTATTCTGGTCATTGTACTGACTCTTGTTTTCCTTGTCCTTACAATTCGTGCAGACTTTGTTACTATAATTTGACAGGGGGCTAAATAGATCAAGGTTAATGATGACTTGGAGAACGCCTTGAACAAATCACAATAGACTTTTTCTGCTTTCAGGAAGGCCTATGATGATGAGAAGTATTCCACCGACTTGGAAATATCTAAGTTTTGGTTGAAGCTTGATAAATTGAAAGATCATCATCATACCTTAGCTATGGCCAAAAACGAGGCCTATTATCTGGAGTATGTGGAGGCCTATGACGAGGCCAAGAAGCAGTTGTCTTTCATTCAAAAGTCAAATTTTAAGAAAGGTTGGGATGCATCCTTGGCCAACACTGATGCCCCCCCCCCCCCCCCCCCGAATCTAAGATTTTTAGGGAGCAAGATCCAGGTTCTCCACCCAAGAAGGACGATGGACACAAAACTTCAGGTAGTGGATAAGAAAAGGGTGTGGATAACCAAGAATTGGTGGGTATCGATCACGACAACGTCCCAGAAATCCAAGAGAGGGTGAAAGAAAAAGGATGGCCAAATCTATTTACGATTATCTTAGGTCCCATAATTCCTTGTATTATTGTGCTTTTAAATGTTTGTAAGGGCTTGTGACATAATGGAAAGGCCTTTGTTATTGCCAAGTCATTTCTTGCCAGTTGCAAATTGCTACATTAATACTTTGTAATCATATTTTTACTTAAATATTTGCCTTTTAATCCTTGTAGCTTAAATGTAGGACGGTGGAAGTATTGGTCGGGATGCCAGTGGTTAAGCTCGTGGCACATTTTTTATGTTTGTCAAGATCTTCAAAGATGATGTGTGCTTTTGATGAGAAATCTTGTTTGACCGTTGGTCTGAGGAGTGAAGTTATTGATGTCAGTGATATTGCGGAGCTCTTACAGAATGAAAATCATTTTTTAAGGGAGAAGCTCAGCGAAGCTCAGGAGAACTCCAAGAGAGACAATGTGATCAATCTAGGCCTGGGTCGTGACATAATGAAATTAAAATATCTCTTTAGAAGGGGTCCTTGTACAGTTTGGGATTCTTATGATGAAGGGCGGGTGGAGGCTCCCCTTAGGCTATATGAGGATAAGTAGGTGGCATATAAGCATGGTTGGCTGAATGCCCTAGCTATTATGAAGGTACCCAAATATTATGAGTTTTGGTACTGGTATTAACATAAATTCACTACTTACAGTCACCTTTAATTTGAAAGTGCTTAAAGTTGGATTCCTCCTAACAATGTTCCCCTTCAGTTGGCAAAGGATTACTTGTCGGTGCACGATAGCTACAATGAGTTTAGTCATATCCCTGATGATAGGTGAAGAGTTATAGTTTTCAAGCTGATAACTCGTTCGATGTTTTGCATTTTCCCATCTTTATGTTGGGCATATTTTTATTGTTTACCTTACCTTTTAGAAAGGGTCATCACACAATCTTAGGACTAGGTCAAATATTGGTAAAATTGCACCTGGTTGTAGGGCCATCCACCAATTCAGAATTAAAGCCGACCAAAATTGAAAAACTTAGTTCCTAGGGATCCCCCTAAGGTATTTTGCTTGCCTGGGAAATTCTTGATGCTTCTATTTTTTTTATAACGAAAAAATGTAACCTTAAAATTTTTTATAAGTGCAATTATGCCAAGGCATTCATGCTGACGATCAAATTTGGATCGGACTTCATAATCATTTATAAATAAAAAGAGTTGATCTTCCTTTTAAAATATTAATGAAGTAAATAAATTGAACTTAAAGTGTTCTAGGAAATAGAACATCATAACTCAATATAATGATAGAAATGAAACTTTAAAAAGTATATTTGCTAAAAATAAAACTTCCTAGGATTGGGCACATTCCAAGCCCTATGGATCTCCATGCCCTGCATTGGTCCCAAATAGTAGGCTCCCTGAAGGTCGTCCCTAATGATTTTGAATGGTCCTTCCTAGTTAGGACCTAAATTTCCATCTGAAGGCTTTCTCTCACTGCCAATCACTTTTCTGTGGACGTATTCCCTGACCTAGAACCTTCTTAGGTTAACGCTTTTATTGTATTTATTAGGCAACTATTGTTAGTGGGAAGCTAAATTGATTAAGTCTTGTTTACTATGTTCATCGTCTAGGTCAAGCTCGGTCCTTATGATTTTTTCTATTTAATTCTTGGTCGGTAATGATAGTCGTCATGGTTGGCAATTCATCTTTCAAAGGGATTATGGCTTCCATCCCATCGGCTAACACAAAGGGTATCAGTCGACCCCCTGGGCATAATACGATATGCTCATATGACATGAGGAAGCTCCTCCACTCAATCACATATTACCTTCTCCAACCTTTTCTTTATTTCAACGAGCATTGTTTTGTTGGAAGCCACGTCCTCCCTATTTCTATAGGGATAGGCCATCCTAATGAAGTGATTCTGATACAATGGTTGTCACAGAAGCTTTAAAATGGATAAATTCCAAATTGTGTCCCATTGTCCCTAACGATCATTCTCAGTATGCCAAAATGGGACACGATGTTCCTCTATATGAATTTGATCGTATTAGTGTCTCTGATGTTCTCCAATGGTTCACTTTCAATCCACGTTGTGAAAAAGTCTATTCTAACTAGGAGATATGCACAATTTCCTGGTGATATAGGTAATGGGCATACAATATCCAAACCTTATTGATTAAATGAACATGGGCGAGAACTTTTGATATTTCTTGCACCTTCGGACGTAGGAGATTTTATCCTTCTACATGTATAGTCACCAGTAACCTTCTTTAATTACTTTGAAAGCTAAAGATCTCCCCCAGTGTGGCTTCTATAGATACGGTCATGAAGTTAGTACAGGACTTAGTCGACGTCATTTGGGTGCATGCATTGAAGATAAAGACCTATGAAAGATATATTATATATTCTTCCTTGAGGTGATAAGTAAAAAAGAGCAGCTTTTATCCTGGCTGGCCTAATGGGATTCTTTCTTGTCGATCAGTAGGATGTTCTCTTACAAGTAAGTTTTGATTGAATCCATCCATCTAGAAGTTTACTGGACGGTGAGGACTCACTCGATAAATTTTGGTGTTATGATACTTAGTTGGGTGAGGAACTCTACCTCGATGGTTCTATTAAGATCTGAGTCTACTGTAACACCCCGTAATTTTGAGGATTTAATATTTAATTATTTTGTGAGTTATAAAAATACTTAAATTGGAGAAACTTAAATTCATGAGTTGGAGAATTTATTTAAGTGAGACGAATTATTTATAATTGGTGACTTTTAAGTTTAATGGTTCAAAATCTCGTGTGTCGCATTTTGAGGACGAAATTTGGAAATGTCAAAAAGTATTTCGGATGGCAATTCCTATTGTGCGGTTGCATCCGGATGGATCGAGATAGTCAAAAAAGAGTACCCGAGGTGGTAATTGGGTCTCGGGGTATTTTTGGGCATAATCGGGCCCACATGGGGTGAGTTGGGTCATTTTAATTAGGCCCAGATGGCTAAAAACGGGATTAACGGTTTTTAACCTAAATGGAGAAGTGTTAAACGGCAGTAAACACAAATTCTAAGCCTAGTACTTGAGAGGGAAATTGGGGGAAATCTAATCAAGAGCCAATTGGGGATTATTGGAGCCGAATTAAGGGACTACACCAACGGATCAGACCCTACGAACAATTCCAGGCAAGTGGTTAACTTGTTGTAATGTGTCCATGGTGATATCCAATTCATATTTTAGTGATGTGTAAACTAAAATTCGTTTTGGGGATAAATGGGTACAAAATGGGGTTTTATTAATGGAATACTTAGCTGAGATTCAAAGCAAGAAATAGGTGTATTATATATCCCTAAGCAAAGATAAAATTAAATTTGAATATATTTGATTATTAATATGGAATCTTTATGAGTTCTTGGAAGAAGAACATGAATCTTGAATAACTTAGGGTTTATTTGATGAACACAAGAGGTCAATCTGCCAGAATTTTTTATACAATTTTAAACGTATGCATTTGAGTTTTACTTCGAATTAAAGTGTGAACCATACATTCCTGGAAAGGTATTTCTCTTAGCTATCCAATGAACTTGAAATCAGGTCAATCGGAGTTCTGTAGAGGGAGTAATCGATATTTTACTACAGTGTGTTTGATCTGTCAACATAGTAATCTACCAGAATTTTGACGTGATTTTAACGTGTGCGATTTGAATTTTACTTCGAATTAGAGTGTTAACCATACATTAGTGGAAACATATTTTTCTTAGCTATCCAATGAACTTGTAATCAAGTCAATTGGAGTTCTATAGAGGGAGAAATCGAAATTTTACTAGAGGGTGTTTAATCTGCCAGAAAATTTGATATTTTTCTTTTTAAGCCTCAAATGTCTAAAATTTTATCGGGGGAAGTGTTTGGGACCTTGATGAAATATATTGATGGAATAATGATATGGAATTAGGTCTATGATTGAGTGTTGAATTTTAATTTCTTGAGAGAGTTAAAGTGGAGATTCATAGGCTTGATTGTGACGTACTGTAATTCAAGTTGATAAGAATATAATTACGAAAAATGCGTGAGCGAGCTTAAACTCATTAGGTAAGTGGGTTAACAAGGGTAACTACTGAATTGATATGACAAGGGGTAACTAGGACCCTTAGAGTTGTGTGAATACTTGAATTAATACGAAAGTGAAATAAATTCGTAAAGCAAACAAGTACGGTTAATATTAGAGAGAAATATATTACGTACAAGTATGAATAATTGGGTTGTGTAAATACCTACTATTTTGTAGGATTACTTGGGTTGTGAATGCCTATTGTGTGTTCTCTTCTGATAGGAACATAGACTCGGGAAATATTAAGTTATGGGACAAGTGAGCGAGTCCGGGGATAATGATTGAGTGACACCAAGTTATTAAATTAATGGATGTGTTAAAGGTAGAGTTGGATTGTAGACTCGGGTAGGTAGTAAATTAATGGGTGTAATAATTAATTTAATTAGAGTCACATTGTAGATTCGGGTAGGTATTAAATTAATGGGTGTAATAATTAATTTAATTAGAGTCAGACGATAGACTCGGGGAGTTATTAAATTAATAAGTGTGTTAGTTAATTTAATTAGAGTCGGACGATAGACTCGGGTAGGGATTAAATTAATAAGTGTGTTAATTAATTTAATTAGAGTCGAACGATATACTCGGGGAGGTATTAAATTAATAGGTGTGTTAATTAATTTAATTAGAGTCGGACGATAGACTCGGGGAGGTATTAAATTAATGGGTGTGTTAATTAATTTAATTAGAGTCGGACCATAGACTCGGGGAAAGTATTATATTAATTGAGGTGTGAATTAATTATATTAGAGTCGGACCATAGACTCTAGAAGATGATAAATTATTAAGTGAGAAAATTAATTATGTTGAGTCGGGCCACAAACTCAGGAAATTACAGGCTAGTGTACGGGATTTTGAGTACACGGTAAAGCCGAGGTTTATATTATATATATACGGTGTAGTGATAGTATATATATATGTGTATATATATTGTGTGTGATATTAAATATCAGTGACTAGATATTTATTCAATTTATATACTCTAGTGCTATCAAGGGAGATTGCGCGATGTGGGTGAATCCCCTAGCTTGAGGAGTAGGGCGAGTATATCCCCAGGTCATAGCGTCCGGTATATGGGTGAGGGATTTATCTCACTTTCAGGGAAGGAATATGACCGCCTCCACTACGTTTATAGTTTGGGCCAAGTTGGTGAGCGATTCCAACTTGGAGAACTAGGTTTCGTGAGCACACTTAGTGAGATAGCACTTTAGAGGGAATCATCCGGCGAGGGTATACTCGGAGGGATGGATATACGTATGTTATATGTGTGGATGTTTTAGTAAAGGTACGTATATAATGGTATTCAATATTATATGCGGGTAATAATATAGTGTGGTGTGTATTTACTTTATATAACTTGTGATATGGTTATATGCTAATATTTAAGAAGGAATTAAGTAAGTTAATTGTGAAATAACTTATAATTCAAGAATCATTATACTCGGGTTAGAGTATTATGGCAAGGGGAGGTTATACTAGGACTAGTTGGACGGGGTAGTGCAACTAGGTGGGGGTCAAGGTAACCGTTAGGGGTGCACAATAGTGGAGGGGTGAGATTTTCCACAAGGGAGTGCGACACTAACATAAATATGGAGCGCATTCATGCATTTTAAATTACTGCAGTTAATTCACTTGCTAAATATTTTCAAAATGTTTTGGGTTCTAACCCTTGCTATAAAACTATTTTCAAAACCTTTTAGGTGTCCAGCCACAGGGACGCCGGGATTGATATTCTATTCCAGGGACACGGAGCTGCAGCATATGTGGATGCTAGCAGGAGCTTAGATTAGATGCATCGTTCTTTCATTACTAGAGTAGGAATCATTTATCAGTTCAGTTTTCAGATTTTAATTCAGGTGTTGAATATTTCTATTGGACTATTTATTTGATGGCCGATGGTTTATTCGGCATGTCGTCTTATTATTTGTTTAGTTCATTTAATTCAGTGGTGTGAATGGATTATATTTTTCCGCATGTACTATTTGGTTTAATTAAAAAGTTAAAATTTGGCACCAGCTTTTGAAATACTAGGTGGTTAGCAAATTTTAAAAAGTTTTTCGAAAGTGATGCTAAGGATGATCCAACTGGGATTCCTGTTTTAATTTGGTATAGGACTGATCACCCAGTATTTTATTAGGCGGGGTGTCACATCTACTGTTGAACCTAGAGTGGCTAAGGCATCCCCATGACTGTTGTTCCCCTAGGGAATTATTGAATGTAAATATTATCGAACCTAGCAATAAGGTCTTGGGCGACCTTCAAATATGTTGGCATTAACTCATTTTTGGCATTATAGTCTCCTGATACATGGTTGGATACCATTCTTGTGTCGCATTAGATGTCAAGGTGACTTGCACTAAAAGATTAGGCTTTACGTAACCTGACAATGAGATCTTCATATTTGGCTTCATTATTAGATGTTTAGAAGCCAAGTCTAATCCCCCATAGTCTTTTCAGTATAAATAACAATAACTCCCACTCATTCCCCTAATAAATTTGATACTTCATCTACATAGAGAGTTTGTTTTTTAAATTGGTCAAATTCTTGACTGATTGGGTGGTCGATGAAGTCCTTATCACTGACCTTTCTTCCCCTGTGAACTTAAAAATGAAGTATGGCAATACCTAACCCTCTATTTCGATCTTTGGTTTATAGTGGAAATCAATCCTTCCAATTTCCAACAACTATTTGGCATTCGTCTAGATAGGCCGACTTTCTAAGGACTGCTTTGAGCGGGAAAGAGTTAATGACTATGACCGAGTGAGCTTCAAAATAATACTTCAATTTACGTGAAGTAATAACCAGAGATTAGTCTAACTTATCAAGTGGAAGATAGTGTTTCTTAGAATCAAGGACTGTTTTACTCACATGGTAAATAGTTGCCTAGTGCCCCTAATTCTCTCACATCATGGTCGAGCTAACTACAAGATCGGATTCCGTGAGATACAAGTAAACTGTATCTCCCAAATTTAGGATCGAAAGAAGAGGTGGTTGGCTCATGGAGGTTTTGATTTCATTGAGTGCCTTTGACCATTCCACATTCCAGGTTAAGCCTTTCTCTTTCTTCAATAGTTAAAAGAATGGTCGGCACTTCTCACAAGATTTTGAGATAAAATAGTTAAAAGATGTTAACATTCCTCTTAACCTTTAAATATCACGAAGTTCCTTTGGCAGCTGAACATTATTGATTGATATGATATGGTTGGGTTTTCATCGATCCCCCTTTGGCTAACCAAGTACCCAAGGAACTTCCCAGATTGGACTCCGAAAGAGAACTTAGTTGTGTTGATCTTCAACCTGTAGTATCTGGGGATCTCAAATGTCTTTCACAAGTCCTATAGGTGGTCGTCTTTAAACTTTCGTTTGACAAACATGTCATCTATATAGACTTATATGGTGTCACATGTCTATTCCTTGAACATCTGGTGCCAATCATTGATACGTAGCTCCTGCGTTCTTGAGACCAAATGGCATGACTCTATAATAGTACATGATGAGAGTGTTGATGAATGAGGTCTTCTTTTGATCGGGGCTGAACATAGGAATTTGATGGTACCCTGAGTATGTATCCATACAACCCATTTGTTCATTGCTAGCTGTGGCATCGACCAATTGGTTTATCTTCAGCACATGATAGATTTCTTTGAGACGAGCTTTGTTAAGGTCATTAAAGTCTATGCACACTCTTCACTTTCCATTACTTTTCTTTACTACTCAAAGGTTTGATAGACATTTAGGGAATTGAACTTCTTAATGTTCCTTGCCTCTAGAAGCTTCCCTACTTCCTCTTCCATGACCTTTACCTTTTTTGGGGCTATTTTGTGATCCTTTTACTTGATCGGCGGGTACATTAGGTTCGCATGAAGTTAGTAACATATGACTTCGGGATTGATCCCAAACATTTCATAAGGCTTCCACGCAAACACATTTTAATCTTCCTTCAGTAAATAAATCATCTCTTCTCTTTCACTACATCAAAAAGGCCAAATTGTCACCTTTGGGTCGGCCAGGCTTGTCACCTTCATTTACCGTGACAAAAAAAATACTTGTTTTTTATCACGCTCAATGACCGTGACAAGTCCGTGACAACTAGTTGTCACGGTCAATAACTATGACAAGTCCATGATAAGTATAGTTGTCGCCAACTTGTCTCGGTCAAAGACCTTGGCAGGTCCATGAAAACTTTCTTAGCAAAAAATCCTACCTCCTCTTTTTTTCCCAATGTTTCATTTCCCACATCTCTCTTTCTCTCTCTCTCTCTCTCTCTCTCTCTCTCTCTCTCTCTCTATCTCTCTCTCGCAACTGCTCTCTCTATCTCTCTCTTTACTTTGTATATGTGTGTGTGTATATATGTATATGTGTATATATATATGTGTGTGTGTGTGTGTATATAACTATGTGTGTGTGTAGAACTGTGTGTATGTGTGTGCAGGTGGGTGGATAGGTGGGTGGGCGTGGGTGTGTCTGCGTGGGTGTGGGGAGCAAAGGGGGTAGTGGGGGTGGCATTGGGAGTGATGGGTGGCAGGGGGTGGGGGTATGTATAGGTGTGGGTGGGTGGGGGTGGTAGTTGTGGGTCAGGGGGTGAGTGGGGGGGCTTGGGGATCAATTTGGTAAGGTGAGAGAATCAATTTTGTGAGAGAACCAATTTGTGTTTGGTTTTGGTGTAAGAGGTTTTAGTGTGTTGTTTTCAATTTGGGGATGAATATATGGAATGTCACATGTGCGAGTATGATTTCGAAAATAATATCTGTAGACACCTCACTCTGTTACCCCCTAACTCTCCTTAGGTCCCTAGTGCCTCCACTCATCATCGCGAACCCAGGACACGTCCCGAGCACTGACCTGGAAGCCATCGGGCACCCCCCGGCTCAGTTTGACCCAAAAGTTAAACTCCTCATCTCGACCTAGACTCAATGAATCATCTAAGGTCACAGAATACCCTTTCTAACGGTCCACCTCGTGCACGATTCCGACTTACCATGCGGACGAACGATCCGTTTGCGTCCGAAACCTGACCCTAAGGCCACCGGGAGCTCCCGGGCTCTATTGACCCAAGTCAACCCTTCAGCTCGACTGAGACTGAATGAATCTTTGAAGGGCACTGAATACCCTTTCCAATGGTCCATCCCGTGTGCAATTCCGACTTTCCATGCGGACGAACGATCCGTTTAACTCCGGGAAGCCACCGAGCGCTTCCTGGACCCGGTTGACCAAATTCAACTCTCCAAACCGGGTCAAACTCTTTGAAATTTCAAATTACATCTCCTAACCTTTCCAACGGTATGCTTCGTGCGCGATTCAGACTTACCATGCCGACGAACGATCCGTTTGCGTCTGCACGATTCCCTGTCCAATGGACCGACAAACGCTTCTGAGCCACATTTGACCCAAAGTAAACTCCCGAACTCGGGAGCGGTTCAAAGTACTTTCGAAGGTCTCTGAATTACCTTTCCAATGGTATGCCCCGTGCACGATTCTGACCAACGGTTTGCCCTCGGCGGCCAATTTTCCGAAAAAGCCTGAAACACACTACCAAACGGCAGGTCCCAGAACCTGCCTATCGGCACCTTCCTGCCGGCAGGCAGGAAGGGCTCTAAGCCGATCGGCATTCCCCTGGGGCTATAAAATGAGGCCTTCTCCTCATTTGCAAGGGGAGCCCAGATCTGATAGAAACCTCTCTGAACGAATCCCATAAACCTCTCTCGAAGGCAGCGTGATTTCAACTTCCAAATCCCCTTTTTACTTCCACTTTCCATCATCCTTTTCATCAAACTTGGTGAATTAACCACTCTCCATCATCATCCAAGTGCAAGGGCTGCTCTCCAACATCCAAGATCAAGATCAAGATCTTCAATAAGGTCCAACTTTCTCAACTTTCTCTTGAATTCTCTTAAACTCTCAATAACTAATTTTTTATTACTTAGCACTTTTATCATCTCATCTCACAGATCCTAATATACTTTTTACTTAGTATTATTGCACATCTCTTATTTTCATATAAATAAAAACCTAAAAAATAAGAAAAAGAGGGTTTGCTCATAAATTCCAAATAGGGATTCTCACAATTTTTCTACACTTTTCTCACAACTAAAACACTTTTTCTACACGCACACACACACACTTACAAATATGAGATTTCTTCATTTTGGATTTATGGGTTAAACCCCACCCCTCACTTTACATGCGAACTACGTGAACTTTGATGCCTTTATAGGCTACGTAGGCGTCTCGGGCTAAAACCTCGAGTACTTTCTTTCACTTTTTCTCTCATTTTTTATTTTCTCTAAATCCATTTTTCTTACATTATTAGTCTTAGTGACGTACTCCATGTGCGTTATCGTTCCCTTATAATGATCAACGTAGGGGTGGCAGCGTAAATCTTATTTTTCTAATATTACTTTTATATCTTCCTACGGATGACTCGCTTTATCTTTTCCATGATACAAGTCGAAGATTCCTACCTCCATTCTATATATATATACACATGCACACATCTCACGGGGGGAAACATAAAGGAAAATAGCAAATATCCATGAGAGACCGAAAAGGCGGAATCGGTGCCTAACACCTTCCCATTTCGTAACTAAGCCTCCGAACCCTTTACGAATCATTTTGGTTTCGCACGCACCAGTATGCCTTTGGAAGACATCCTTCGGGGTGGCTTCCTCTTTTTCTTTTGTCTGTTTTGAGTAAAATAGACTGGCGACTCTGAATCTCTATACATTTTTCACACCTCACCAAATCAACACCGGCCAAAGCGCTCTCCCGAGAGGGGACGCACGGGACCCGAAGGATCCTTCCTCCCTCCGTGGCGGGGATCGGGGATGGCCACAGTATCAATGTTGTTTGTGGACTTTATACTTCGCCCAAACAGTGTTACCATCCCCTTAGCTCCTTATGAAATGGACTGAAACATATGAAATGCTCTAAATATCAATAACCTTTTTAATTTGTATACATTTTAATTCTATAGGACCTAAATTAAAGTTGAATTATAATTGCTATTGATATTGGTATAAATTGGTGTAAATTGAAATTGAATTTGAATTGGAATTGATATTGGTATAAACTGCTATAAATTGAAATTGAATTTGAATTGGTATTGGTATAAATTGGTATAAGTTTTAGTTCTTATGAGTACCTTAAATTAAATGAAACATACTTTAAATTACATAATTAAATGAAATCTCTCGAATTGTGATAAGACATAAGTAAATGAAACATACTTTAAATTACATATAGTGCGCATAGATACTAGCCTTCTAGTTATTATGTGTAGGCATTAAATAGCCCTTAGACCTGTTCGAGAGACATTAACCCCGTAATGAGATCTCTCGAATTGTCCCGTTTGGACAGTTTGGGATGATTTCATAGTTTATGTATAATAATATTCTAAGTGGCTTAAACTTGTTACTTTTGGGGGAAGTTCTACAATCGTATTTAATGTTCTCTGGGTACATACTAGATGATGAGATGTTAAGTGTTATTTCAATTGATAAATTGAAATAACACTCACACTTGCGAATCTATATTGTGTACTTAGAGAACTATGGGGATATGCTGTCGAATTTTCCTTAAATTGAAACAATGTGCATGAGTTGTTAAGTATATTACAGAAATATGTGATCTCGAATGGGATAGGACCACTCACCCTTTAGAGAAGATGGAGGAAATAAGAATTAATATTATAAATTGAATTTTAATTTCAATTTCAAATTAAATTCGAATTTGAATTTGAATGCACGAATAAATTTACGCATAGAAACTAGCCTTCTAGTTCTTATGCGTACGCATTTAATAGATTATTGTTTATACTAATGGGAACTACATATTCACATTTTTGTTTATGTTAATTCAAAGTCCATGACCCGGGAGTGTGGGGGGGAGGGGGCAATGTGCGTGTATGTAAATTGAAATTGGTATTGGTATTGGTATAAATTGAAATTGATATAAATGGAGATATTGGTATGTATTTTTATTATTGAATTTGATTATTAATTCAAAGTCCATGACCCGGGAGTGTGTGTACGTGTGGGGGGGGAGGAGGGGCAATGTGCATGTGTGTAAATTGAAATTGGTATTGGTACAAATTGGTATTGGTATAAATCAAAATTGATATAAAATGATATTGGTATGTATTGTTATTATCGGATTTGAACATTAATTCAAAGTCCATGACCCGGGAGTGCGTGTGCATGTGGGGGGGGGGGGGGGGATTGTGCGTGTGTGTAAATTGAAATTGGTATTGGTATTGGTATAATTTAAATTGATATTAGTATTTGTATGTATTGTTATTGTCGGATTTGAGCATTAATTCAAAGTCCATATACATGGTTGTACTAATAATAATATTTTTTGCAGAAATTGACATCATCCGGGTGCGATAGCGGAGGCGATGAGGGCTCCTTGGCTAGTAGGCCCCCAAAATGGGGCAAATTGGGATTCGTCGTCTAGAATAAAACAGCATTATTGGCTAGAGCGCTAGAGTTGTTGAAGGCGATCGTAGGTCCGGGGTACACTGATTGGAGGGTCGTTCCTATTGACCTCAAGTTGAACATCTGGGGGGCACTACAGGTACTAGTGTATTAATATTTATATTTATATTTATATTTATATTTATATTTATATTTATATTTATATTTATATTTATAAGCAACTAACACTTACTGTCTTTTTGGTTTGTATTTGTTTGATAGGAACAATTCGGTCTGCCCGCATATCTCTGCGACTCCACGTTGGAGAAATTGAGGGATCAATATAAGACGTGGAAGAAGAATTTGTGAGCATGGTACTTTGGGAAGACCCGAGAGTCCATTATGAGACTACGTGACATCGTCCCCCCGAAGGAGCCGATCTCATTAGCACAGTGGCAAAAGTTTATCGACAATGAGACCAATGAGCGGCAATTGGCATCTCGCCAATCAGGGAGGGAAAACCAGGAGAAAAATTTGGATGTGCACTACTATGGGCGGATGTCTTATGCCGAGGATGAGCATAGGATAATAAGTTTTCATTCTTCTTTAATTTTAGTTATTCTAATTTATCATTACTTTGCGTTACTTACTAATTCTGTATTATTTTATTTCAGGACACGGGGAGTGTCCCTAGGGGTAAAACACATAGGATCGATGCCTATGTGGCAATTCAGACGAAAAAGGGCAAGGACAAGGAGGTGGCTCCGAGCATCGCAGCCACCACTGTAAGTTATAAATGTTTAATTTTTTAATTATGTTATAATTATTTTATTTATTTAATTAACTAATCATTTACTTTTTGTCTTTTCAGTCAAAGCTTAAGGAAGTGCATGAGTTGCAGTCTGATGACGACAAAACATCTTTGGCTACAGAGGCACTCAGCCAAGTGCTCGGGACGGATCGCAAGGGGAGGACAAGGAGGGTGAGCTCGCAGGTGGGTAAGTCTAGGATCGTCGGAATGGAGACGAGCCACAGTGGGTTGGCATATAAGGTGGACGCCCATGACGATAAGCTAACAAGCTTGGAGGCGACTGTCCTAGATATGTACGCCTTCATGAAGCGTTAGTTGGGCAAGGGAAAGGTAAAGGATAAGGAGGTAGAGGTAAACGAGGATGAGGATGCCACTGCTTCATCACCAATATGCACGGACTCGGTGCCATATGATGATCCCTTTCCCATCGTGACCCCCGCCAAGCGGTCTATGTCAACAATCAGTTGGTCGAGCATGTTTTTACTCAACATGTATTGTGGGGAGAGGATACCGAGGGGGTTGAAGGATCCGAACTTCTTCCGGAGTATGCCGGTTCATGGACGTCCCTTCTAATACATTGAGACAAGAGTGAGCCTCACACATATGGTTGAGGGAAAGGAGAACTCACCTTTGTTGTTGCACGAACAATGCGGCGTTCAGCATATTGCGGGGTGTATCAATTCATATGTCGTGTGGCCTTCATTCCTCCCCCAACCTGCTCCTTCTTCATGACATTATTTCTATGTTTTTATTTGGATATTTGGATATTGGATTGTATTTGTATTTTTTTTTATTTTGGTACATGTTGGTTTGGATATGGATATTTGGATTTCTATTTTATTTGGATATGGATTATATATGCCATGATTTGGTATATTATTTCTATTTTATTCGGATATATGATGTTTGGATAGGTACAATTTTTCTATAACAGGTACAAATATATTGTTGGACAGTCACAGTGGCCATACTGCCCAGCAGTCTTTTTTTTTTAATTTTGCCCAGAATCGTCATGGTATTTAACCGTGACAAGTCTGTGACAAAGAAACTTGTCACAGTCAAAGACCGTGATAATTTTTTAGATTTTGTCACGGTCTTTGACCGTGACAAAACTTGTCAAGGTCAAAACTGTGACAGGACCGTGACAAGTCTAATGAACTTATGACGGTCATAGACCATTACAAGTTCGTGATAAATAATTTTCCACCCCCAAACTTATCACGGTCAAAGACCGTGACAAGTCTGTTGTTTTGGTGTAGTGTTTCCTAGTAGATGAGAGAGAAACCGATCATGAATTTCTTTTATGGGTGTAAATCGTCGAACATTACCTCTAGCAATGGTTCCATGACCCTATCTGCAGGGCCTCCCTTGTATCTTTCACCCTCGGGCTACCACACGTTAGTTGCTATTTGGATGGTGTGGCTCCATCCTTGGTCGGCTCAGAGGCGACCTCTTTCTCCTTTTTTTCTCCTCTTTGGGCCTGATGGTGGAAATAAATCATTTTTGAGCAACGACCTAGTTTGCCCTAATCTCCATTATCTCGCAATTGGTGATACGTTTGATATTCTAATGATTAGTGGAACGGAAAACTTGCATAGCGTGTAGCCATCCCCTTCCATGGATAGTGTTGTTAGGATAATCAATGTCCATAACTAGGAATTTGATCAACTTCGATATAGTCCCAGTTCGGACGGATAGGACCACCATTACTATTGGTATAATCATCTTTCCAGTGAAGCCGACCAAAGGGATGGTTACTTATTTTAAATCCTCCATCTTGAGATTAAGTTTGTTGAACAACTCTAGGTACATAACCTCCAATGAGCTTTCATGATCAATTAGTAACTTATTCACATCCCAGTCTGCAATTCTGAGTGTGATTACAAGTGCATCATGATGTGGGATCCTAATTTCGATCAGGTCATTCTCCGTGAAGACTATGTTCTTATTGTAATTTATGTCTTTCGAGCATCGATGCTTGCCTATTGGACTCTTGGCAGGGTTAATTTGCAATGCTTCCATCACTTTGATGACTTTCTTTAGATCTGTATAAATGGCATTTCCTTGAATCTTCTTTGGGCTTGCTTCACCCTGTATGACCACAAACTTATGTCCTATCACATCATCATTTAGGACATTATCGGGCAGCTGGTCGACGTTAACTCTTGAAGCATAGTGGGCGTCCATAAACTCATGTCCTATATCAACATCTGCCATGACATTGGCAAGCTTTTGGTTGACATCAATGATGGCTCTAGCTCCCTTTTTCTCCATATAATCTCATTGGTGGATAGCCTAGTCCAATTCTTCCATATGAGACTTAAGAGCCTTGTAGTTGTCCATTTTGTGCCCATGTTCTTTATGGTACGTGCACCTGACCGCATTATTCCTCTTTGTCAGATCTCCCCCCCCCCCCCAATCTTTTTTCTCCATTTGAGCTACTGTTGATCCTTGATTTTAACTAAGATCATCTAAATTGGATCCTTGAAACTAGAAAGCCTCGGTAGGATTTGCCTTGTCTCTATTCTTTGATCCTTCGTTCCATTTATCACCCCTCTCTTGGGGGCATTATCTTATCACCATTTTTAGTCCTCTTCAAGCGACCATTATCGTTTTGGGCATTAGTGATCATACCTTCCACCTTCGCGTATTTTTTATACGTGACATGAGGTCGTTGATGGTTCTTGTCATTTTCTTTGTGAGAGATTAATGCAGTATAGAGTTGTTGGGTAACCCAGTCTTGAACGAGGCTATAGTGACCTTCTCAGAGCAATATTCAACCTCGGTATAAGTTTCCTAATACCGCTTAGCATATTCTCACAAGTTTTCCTTGGGATTTTTTCATAGTGCGGAGAGAATTCATTCTTTTGGTATGGGCATTACTGGTGATGAACTGAGTAGTCAAAGCTTACGTGAGTTACTTAAAGTTATTGACTAACCTATGTGGTGGTTTTTCAAACCATTTATATGCGATATCCTATAGGCTACAAGGGAACATGAGGCACTTGAGAGCATCAGTATTACTCCATGAGGTCATACCCTGCTTGTATGAGCAATGGGTTCAGTCTTTCCATCATATATTTTGAACCTAGGAGTCATGAACTTCTTGGGAAGCTCTGGCTCTTCAATTTCCCTTGCAAATGGGGACTTCATTTGGCTAATGAAGGTCCTTACAGAAATTTCCTTAGTGGATTTAGAAACATGGTTAGTGGGGTGTTTATCCATCTTTTTAGTGATGATATCCTAGATATCGTCTTTGTAAAGTCCTTCCTTATCTCATCTCGTCGGGCGACTCTCGTTCTCCGAGTCATCTTGATCATAACATGAAGTCCTTTATAGGCTATGAGTTTTACTTGCCTGAGGGTTAGGGGTTCATCCATGATGCTTTCACTTATCATCGTGGATCATTAGCTCCATTATTTTCGGACGTCGCTACATACGTGCATTTTCCTCCTCTTAGAGGCGTGTGAGATCCTCATATTGGTGGATATGGTGATCGTATGCATCAACCAGCCATGAGATCTCTAGGTTCCTCATTTCTTTTCTCAGAGTGTCATTCTTATGGGTGATAATGTTCATGAGGATCATCGCGACTCCTGTTAGGGTGGATCTTTGATCTTACCCTGGGCGCTAAAATCCCATTCGTGTGGTTGCCATTAAACGGCGGGGGTGAACTGTGTGGGTGAGAAATGGTTATTTTATTTTTCTAATTGATTTAGGAAAATAAAACTCATTTTACACTGATAGTAATAATTGTGGGTGCAATTATCCTGCAAAGAGTGATCCCAAATAATTATAACCAAACAGAATAAACAAGTCACACAAGCACATAATAAAATATTTATGTGGTTCAGCAAATTGCCTAACTCCACGGTGATTTCTCTCTTTTCTTATTAATCGATTTTCAATAATATTTTGCATGCCCATTTTCTCCAAGATAAGGGTTACATTTATAGATAACGTAAGGATGTTATGATGTGTAGGTCTCTCAGGAGATCTTGATACATTTTCCATAAGTTAAAGATAATGTTCTCCGAGACTCTAGCTAATTGGACTCTCCTCCATTATTATCTTGAGCTGTCAAACTTTATCACCTGATGTTGGATATATTCCACTTGGTTCGAGTTATTCAGACTGTTTTGATATTTCCCCCACACACACCATCACATACATAGAATAATCCCATATATTTTTAACCGAGAATTTTTAGTTTGAGATGATGAAACATTAATCTCAAAAACAAAGATAATCACAAACACTTGTTTCTAATTTTGTAAGTAATACCATATATCACAAAACTAATAAATTCAAATCAATAATGTAGCCAAAACTAAACACTAATACATAATTTTGTAAGTAAACCCAAATACCATAAATACAAAGGAACTAAAATATTACACCAAATAAAACCAACCTATCATACTCAAATATACTAAAAAACATTTCCTAAATATATCTACAAAATATAATAATTTAACCTAAGTAATTCAAGTCACTTCAAACTAAATGAAAGTAAGGAATGATCAAGTTCAAGTTCTAGGTCTGAACGATCAATGACACAACAAATTAATGTCCAACAATACAAAAAAGCAATTTTATAGAAATTAGAAATACGATATAACATTTACAAAACCAAATTAGTATTGAAGCTAAAAGTATCTAACTTTTTTAGTAACCTTAAAAAATCTTAAATGAATTTTTCCTTCTCAGAATGATACATACCCCTAACATTTTATAAATCCATAACCCTAACATTTTATAAATCCATCATCCTAACATTTGCGAAATCAAAATCTAGGGAATTTTCAAAACATCAAGAAAATAAGATTCATCGAACATTTGTCAAACATCAAAACATGATATTAGGATTATACTTGTGGATTTGAAATATTTTCAAGAACACGAAAGACATTTGATCCCCCATTAGTGAACTTGTGATATGGTCAAGAAGTTAGATTGTCTCGATAATTTTTGTTCAAGAACACGAAATATGTTCAAGAACACGAAAGATATTTGATCCCCCATTAGTGAACTTGTGATATGGTCAAGAAGTTAGATTGTCTCGATAATTTCTTTTGTGAATGAAATATAGAGATTTTGTTGGTGAATATATAATAATAGACAAAATGACCACGTTTAATTTTTTTCCCCAATCATGGTTACATTTTACCTAGTAAAAAAACAATTGTAATTGTTCATATCTTCATTGTCACCGATTTCAATTGTAACAAACAAATATACACATTAATTGTCAAGATCGAAAATCGTGATAAATTGGGTGAACCAATTGTCATTGATAAATACTGTGACAAATTATTAATTTTATCTCAAAACCTCAATTTTCACAACTAACGGCATCGGTAAACCTTGTCATGCTCCATAACTGTGACAAAGTCTCCCACTCTAGAAATGACAATATTGCATGTCTAGATGTAGTGAGTATTAAATGTTATTTGATGCATCATAACAATAATATGTAGTGAGTGGGGTTAGAATTACTACGAACTTGCTAGAAATCTGTCAGAAGTTTAAGGGGGGTTTTCCTATATTACTTAGTTTGGCCTTAATCACTCCACGATGATTGAGGTTCATAAGAGTAGAACAATGTAAGTGTGGATGGGTACCAAAAATGCGGATGTTTATTAATTTCCCTTAAGAATGATTGTTTCTTGGAGTACCATTGTGAAATTTTATAAGAGTTAGATATTAAAATGACTTGACATTTCTCGAAAGATATAGGTCGTGTGGACTTTCGTAGTAGGTATCAATATCTCAATCAATCATTTTTAGTAGATATAAGGACTACTCGAGTATGAAGGGAACTTAATTAAGCTTGTAGAGGTGATAAATGAACCTTAAGCGGTCTTTTACAGACTAAAGAAATTTCCTTTAACTAAGGTAGGGCATAGTTCATGATGTGATTTGTCATGGGTTAGCAGGACGAGTGGAGAGCTTAGACTTAATGTTTTGGGGGGGTTTCTATTCTCATGAGGGTTGAATAGTAGTAAACATCCTGCCTAATTTAAATCCCGGGTGATCAGTCCTAACTTAAATTAAAACAGTTTTCTCAGTTGGTTCATTCTTAGCATCGTTGTCGAAAAACTTTTTAATTACTAATCACTTAAGTGAAATTAGACCGCTGCCAAATTTTATCTTTCATTAATCCAAGACAAAATACTCATTACGAAGTAATAGATAAATATTCATAATAAACTATAAATCAAACCATGTAGCAATATATAAAGGATAAAATCTTGTCTAGTCAACATTCGACTAAAAATCCAAAACTGCTAAATAAAATCCACATAATCCAAAACTAAATCTGAAATAAAGACTGTGGACAACATGTCCCAATACAGACTACTATAATGAGATCCTACACTAGATCTGAATAGATTAAATGTCTATGCAAAGTCCTGCCAGACTCCACAAAGCTGCAGCTACGAGTCCCTGGACAGAATCTTCAAGTCTTGCGTCCCTGGGGCAGGACACCTAAAAGGTTTTGAAAATATTTTTAATAGCAAGAGTTAGTACTCAAAACGTTTTGAAAATATTTTTCAAGTCACTATCACAATAAGATGAGTTATTGATTACACATGTTAAGATTTTGGGTCCACTCTCTTGAGTTACCTTACCCCTCATCTATCGTACACGCCTAACTGTGGTATCCAACTGAACTCATTTATCCTACTAAGTTACCATTTCACCCACTTAGTATGTAATGGTAACTATATCTCATGATTTATATATTTAGATAACTTTCACGCCTTGTTATCTTTTAGCATTTTATAATTAAGTCCTCCTACTTAATTTGCTTTTAGATGTAATCGCGGCATCTCATTACCTACTAACTCGCACAAGTAAATTATTAATAAAGTATGTATTTCACACACAACATATATTTATAAACTCATTTATTACTAATATATCCTCTTAACACACATCAAGGACTCTTGGTTCGGAATGGTCCATCAACACTAGGTAAGAGTTTGGTTTGAAATCTCACCTCGACCCCAAATTCATTTCATGAAGTGGTTCGGAATAATCACCTCGACCCCACTAATGAAATTTATAGATAGATTGGTTCAGAACTCTTTCGTCACATCCCCAACTTACTAATTCCATATATTAGTTCGGAATCCTACCTCGACCCTAATATAGGCAATTATACTTTAGGTATTCTCACCACCTAAGTATCTATATAATTTAGTAGGTATACACACAACCTAATTATAGTGTTCGTACGTAATATTTTCTCTTTAATATTCACCGTACTTATTTATTTACGATTTTTCTCACTATCATATTTTAATTGAGTATTCACCTAAATCTATGGGCCCTGTTACCCCTCTATTCATTTCAGTAGTTAAGCTATCTCTAACCTACTCATATACCCCTGGGGATTACGCTTACTCTCTCGGTAACTCAAATCCCGAATTTTTGATATACTACTTGATCGATTTATCCTTGTTAGTCCATCACTTCTAATCTTGCATTCTAAGATTATAACGGGCCTCCACTATATACCTACTGGTACTCTCTAAGTCCATACATAGGTACAACATCATCCCTAAGGTTTTCCCCCAATCATTGGAAAATGATTAGAACTCACCCAACAAAAGATCCCAGAATCAGCCTGGGTCGATCGAGCGACCAGGACCATCGATCGATCGACATTACAGGGTCGATCAATCGATCGAGCAAGTGCAGGTGCAGTTCGTCTTCTTCATGCGTTTCTCACCATTCTCAATTTTTCAACTTACACGATAACTCACCAAACTTGAAACCAATGATTTATAGCCATTCCTACATACTCTAGGATGATTTTCGACTATTTAAAAATCATAAATCTTGACGAATTTAGCCCAGAATAATACAAATCCTCTAATTATTCAAGAACCCTAAAAATATGTTCTTCCCATATTTTAAATCATAAACCCAGATTTTAATTCGTATTAACAATCATGATTCCTATGATTTTCAATCCTCTACATATATAAATCTAACTACATGTTATTTCTACCCAAACATATAATTAATCAATTCTTTTTTCTTCAAGAATATTAATCAAAATAGATTATTCATAAATCCTACGCATGGATATTATAACTCGGAATAATTTGCAAATAACCACTTGCCTTATTCGTAGATGATCTGATTTCGTGATTGTTGTTGGTGATTGATTGTCTCTCTCCTCCAATCTTCCTTACCAACTAGTTTGAGGTGCAAGAACCCTTTGAATTCTTCACCAATTCTTCCTTAAGCTTTGAGAATAATCTCTCTTCTCTCTCTAATGTCTTTCCTTAGTGTTATGAGGTTTCTAACCCTAACCCCACTTGAATCAACTGATAAAACACTCCAAAATTCGCACCTCAACTCCATATGCCAAAAGACTAAAACACCCCCCGTACAGTCTCGATTTAGCCCAAAAATGCCCTGGTACCCGACTAGTACCCCCCGGGTATACTTTTTTGACTAATTCGACCCACTCGGAATCATCTCTGACCCCTAAATTATCATTTGAGTCATCAAAAAATATTTTTCCTATCTCGTCCTCAATTTAGTCTACACGCGACACTCGGTTGAGGTATAATCAAGAACGTCCATATCTCTCGCTATGTCGTACAATTTAACTATCAACATTTACTATTCACACTTAGTAAATTTGAATCATAATATTAATCAGTATCTATCTCTTGATTAGTATTTAATAATCACAATTATTATTTACGCTTAATAATCATATTTATTAAATCATATTAAGTTACTCTACTCACGTAATTTAAATTAAAACGTATTTTCTATTTAATTAACCAATTAATTAAATTCTAAATACACAGAAATACGGGGTATTAAATATTCTCTCTAAACAAATGGTATTTTTTTAACTATTTAACCGGGTGCGTTAAATCGAGAAATTTTTTGAGTTAAGAAAAAAAAAGGTCTCTTCATAGAATTAATATGATTTAATCAGAATAAGCAACATTTATGGAATAAAAACAATTTCATGCATTAATATATGTATATGAGGTAATTGCATGTGCACGTTAGTATAACATGTTAGAGTCTCTTTTCTATCGTTCGATTCTATATTACATTGTTGTATTTCTCACTGGGCATTCGGCTCGTTCCCTATTGTTTGTTAGGGCAGGTTGTGTATAGTTTTGTATTTTGAGAGCGTTGTATAGGTAAGTATCATTTTTATTTTACGTTAGTACCTCTGAGTGATCGAACTCTGGGGACATTTCCAACGGGTCCCACACGTTGCTTGATCAAAATCGAAATTGCATGCAAGACAAATGGAATGTTAATTAAATAAAACAGGACTAGCATCATTCTTTAGGTTGTCTCATTTCACTTCACGCCTAACGTTTGGGTTGGACCGGGTTGAGCCACGAGTAAACCATAAATCTGGGTCGGGGCATTACATAAATATTAATACTATTGATAATGATTGAACTTCATTGTATCATCACGATCAGAAATGCCATTCTTATGGTGATTCAAGGCATTTAAAGACCTTAGCATCTTTCATGGGTACCACTTGGGCAAGGACGATTTTATCTTCTTATTGGTTACGATTTACTAGGCAGTGTTCCTTGTGAGATTTTTTTCCACCATAAGTGAATCGGATATAGTGAAGTTATAAATTACCATCTCGAGCGTGAATGTAGGCAGGGATTGACCACATTAAAACCTCAATTTAAAAAGATCATTTAAACCCTCTCTCCTCCCTTACTATATTTAAATTCGTGCTTTTCTTTAATAATATTAATACGTTTATTACTTGAATATGAATATGAAAGTGTATGGATGCAAGAAAATAATAGATAAGTCATTTTATCAATAATCTAGAAAATATTTTTACAAAGTTGCAAAGTTTATAAAATGATTTATGAAAGAAATTCAAATTTACAAAAAGAAAAATAAATGTCATAATACTAGATCACCCTCACCACTTGGGATTATTCCAGGCCAATAGATCACAATTCCAGTTCTGGAACTATTAAAACATTCACAACCTATAAATGGATTTGACATCCTATCAAAACAGTTGTGATGCAATCCTATTAGTTTATCTCGAACTATGATGGTTTGAATAGTTATTCGATTATTCGACAAATGATTGTGATTGATACATTATAAGAATATATTGAACACTGCCACTCGTCAGATTTGAGTCTAAGGGTTGTCTTGATTAGACTTAGACAATCTCACACAATTTTCAAAGTGTGCATAGGTTTTTAATCTTGAGAATCATGAGGGTTGGAATGCTTGTTCAATTGTCACTTTGATTGCTATGGGTGTGATCTGATTTTATATTGGGTCAAATGATCTCCGCATATTGGGTAACAGTTGCGTGAGTAGGTCTGAGAATATAATTAGAAGTAATTTGCATCCATAGGATACCATGGATTGTGATACCCCCTTGGTAGACTTATATATTTTGCTTCCACCAAGTAAAACCCGACCGAGGGATTATTTTATAATCCCTGGTGAATAGTAAATAATTTAAGTCTGAGAATTAAGGAATTGATTAGATGTTGGCTAAAATTGATTAGCGACCAATAGATTTGACCAAGAGGGTGCCATATAATTAACACGGAAATCATATTCAGTACCATAATTAACTTCGAAAATAAGGCCTCTTTATTCCGAGTGATTTAGAGATAATTAAGTTGGAGTGAAGTCGTGATTATTTAGTGCAATTAATCACGATTAAATAAAAAAGATAAAAAAATAATGGTAATTATAATTTGGATTTCTAATTATTTATTTGAAACCCAGTTTAATTATTTTTCTTCATTCCCTAGTATAGCCTATTTCCCAAGTAGTAGGCCCAAAACTTTTTGGAAGCCCTATTTGATTAAAGCCTTTAGCACATACATATTTATATTGGTGTAAGTTATATTTTAGGATAAAATTCCATCATGGATGGTTAGAGAGGGAGATAAAAAAAACTATTCACTTTTTTTTGAAGGGTTAATGGGAGAAAAGGTAAATTCTCTCATATTTCACCATAGTGTCAACTCTAAGGGTGCCCACACATAAGGCTTATTTTGGGTAGATCATATGCTAAAAGATTCAAGGTGGTTCATATCTTTCTTTAAAGGTTTTTGAAGACCTTGGAGGGAAGTAAGGATTTCATCTTCCTCAATCTTTGTCTCCTCATATGAATCATAATACTATTATATATGGAATTGTATTCTTGAACCTTAGGTTGAATCTTTAAACCTAGTTTTTATTTTTATTTTCAATGTATGATTAATCAAATATCTTTAGGGCTAACAAAAATTTGCATTTTAAATGTTAATCCCAAGTTATTTTTCACAACAGAAGCATCATCAAAAACTTTCATAGGTGTATAAAGAACATTAACAATAACTCTCCATGTTTAATAATCATGGTCTTGAATAAACCATTGCATTCTATTTTTCCAAAAGTTATAATTAGATCCATAAAAAATAGGGGTCGGTTTGTAGATTGTCCATTGATAATGTTGACATTAAAAACGTTGTCATTTAGATCTTTTCACTCAAGTTTTTTTTTTAAATTATCTAGGAGTTATACTTTGATACAATTGTTCTCCAAATAATATACCAAGGGGAAATTGGGTATTGTAAATTAAATGGGTATTTATAACTTTTCAAACTTCTCTTTTAAAATATTAATTGGATTACGATGATTCAATTCGTAATAAAGAAATTAATCAAATAAGTAATAAGGCTAGACAGTTAATAGCATTATTAAAGACAGAGTTAAGAGAGACTTTTCAAGATGAAATTTTGACGTGGTTCTACCTTGCTTACATCCATGCTCGAGACAGTACTCAAAAAACTTCACTATCTCTGGTTTACTAAGGTATAACCAGCAATCTCAAAAGGATTTATCACACCGTGGAGATACAATGAAGTTCAACCATGGTAACAATAATAAGTATTATAACCAAAGTATAAAATAAAGAATCCTTAAATAAGTAACAATGGTGAAATGTGTTTTACTTTCTTTCTCTAAAAAGTAAAGTTTTAAACAATCACAAGTACAATGTTTCAAGGGCTAACCTTAGGATCTTTAGCACAAGTGGTTAAGGGATAGGAAATTCTCTAAAGGGGGTTTGGATTGGAACTTTTTCTGAAGTGGATTTTCTGGAAAAAAAAATTATGTAGTTCTTGGGACTAAAACTTTCAAAAGGGTTATGAGAGTTGATTTATGTTTCTAGAAACTCAAGGATGTAATGACACAAGCCTGATGATGGGACTTTCACTCTTGGAATAATGTTGTAATAACTTGTTTGATTTGGAAGAGAAACAAAGGGTTCCCTTTATAGGCATATCAAAAATTAGTCGTTAGAGGGTGGATTGGTAATATGATGGAACTTTGGTATTTTAAAATTCAAAATAGAGCTGTTGAATTTTTTTTATCCAAACTACCATTCGGGTCATTTTCAAACATATTTAGTTGAGTCTGTATGAATGGAAGGCATATTAAAACTTTCTTTTTTTATTTTTGGCCCAAGTGAATAAGTCAGAATGTAATGTCTTAAAATACACTGACTTAGAGTCAAGTCCATCTCAACTTAGAGTCGATTCCATCCTATTTTGGAGCTAACTCTATAAGGGGGAAAGTGGAATTTTGCATGTTTTGGTCTAGGGAAGGTTTAGAGGAGTTGTTTGGAGTTTGTACTTACTTTAGTGAGATTGTTTACTCCTTTACAAACACTTATAAACATTTAAATCTTGGGTTGAAATTTTCTTTATTATCTTGATCTCTTGTCTTCGAGTAATGCTTCTTAAAATGATACTTCAACTTGCTTTGGTTTTAAAATAGCCTTTTTTTTATTAGTTGACCTCCTTCTTTGGATCATGGAATGCTTGAATATGTATGACTTGATATGGCATGAGAATGTATATTTATTTGCAATACTTGTGATCTAGAGGTCTTTTGGTTTCTTGGATAATATTATCAATTTATTTTATATCATCATGTATTGAGTGTTTGTTTTTATTTAAATACATTAGAGAAAATATAGTTAAGTATGATCACATATCAAATATGTTGTTATCATATAAAATTCTTTTCTTTAAAATACTTTATGTTTCATACTTTTTACCCTAGCCACCGGTTTCACCAGCCTCAAAGTTTTACCTTTATCCAAGCCGGCGGTAAAACGTTATTGAGGCCGATGAAGTTAGTTGCTGAGATGTATAATTTGAAGTATCTTCTTGTGACTATCTATACTCGAACATCACAACATCGTGTTCCCAACAATAAGTTCATTCTAAAATCTAAAAAGTATTAGTTACTGGACACAAATTGCAGTAAAAAAAGTATGAATAATAAGACCTTCATTATTACACTAAAGTTTTAATTAATCGTGCATCACAACACCCAATTTTATAAACCGTAAGAAACAAATGAAGAAGATACATACTGATAGAGGGGTACTTTAAAGATACAATCTAAAATTATTTTTAGCACCTTTTCACACACACACACATATAATTATTTATATATCAGGAAATAAATGAGTTTCACATCAATGCAACGTAACTATAAAGCTAAATATTCTAAGTATATAAAGTTAATCTTGCATGCATAACATAAACCATTTAAGAAAACCCCTAATTTCATATTCACAAAAATGAATGTATTGCTTAAAATAAATATTACTATCAAATTCATAAAATGCCTCATTTCATATCATTAACAAAAAAATCCAACTCACTCGACAAAAACATATATTGAATAAGGACAGATACATCCTATCTCAATCAATAATACATCATCACGTGAGGAAAAACTAAATTTGCTATTTAATTTATATAATTTGCAATATTTTATCACACTATCATATAGCAGTATTAATCAAGAAAAGTTAATAAAACTTTGTTTATTTAGAGAGTAAATATGTTTTGGACCATATAAACATCTTAATAGGAGAAAAAGGTATCACACTTTAGGTGCAATTATCTCACAATAAATGATCCTAAATAATTAAAACCAAATAGAACAAAGTGCTTACGTTCACGGGGGTTTATCTCTTTTTTTATTAATCGATTTTCAATAAGACTTTACATGCCTTTTTTTTCCTGGGTAAGGGTTACGTTTATAGAGGACATAAGGAGATTTTGACATGCATGTCTCTCAAGAGCTCCTGATACATTCACAATAAGTTAGAGAGGATATTCTTCAAGATTATATCTAATTGGACTCTCCTTCATTCTTATCTTGAGTTTTTAACCATTATCACCTAACGCCGGGCAGATGCCACTTAGTCCGAGTTATACGGGTTGTCCAGATAATTCCACCACAACTGACCCCAAAGCTCAAGCATCTGAATAGGGCAGAGAGATTTGATCTTTGTCGAGAAACGCATTGATCTATTGAGGGGGTTGGTCTCAATATGGGATGGTGAAGCTTGTCCACGCTTATGAATAATTTTAAAATAAAAATTTGCTTCGCTCTGCCTATTGGTTCTTAGAAGGGTGCGCTTGTAATTTATCATATTTAGTGAGGGCATGTTGGTAAAAATCCCATGAAAATTTTGAAAGCTGAGGCATCTCTACCAGCTACCGTTTTGGCTGCATTTCAATTGATGAGTTTCCTTAGAATTCGAACCAAGTTATCTCAAAAAAAAATTCTACTACCATTTTTTCCATCACTTCAGCTATTCAAGGTATTGGAGTTTCTTACCACTAATTTTTCATCAGTAAGTCTCCTTCTTTCTTGTATTTCCATTTTCCCTATTATCGTTACTTTTTCTTTTTGAGTTTAGAAAAATGGTGCACGCCGTGAAAGATAGAACTTTAGGGGAATTTAGGTAAAGATACTCAATTCCCAATTGGGTACAGGTAAATTGTACCACTGCACCTGTCGGTTGCTACCATAGTGAGGGTTGTTATTGGATTCACACCATCTCGTTGGCTGAAGGGGTATAACCTTTCGGCCCAATCAACTCTGAAAAACGTTGCTAATGCCGTTTAATACAAGATTAAACTGTATAAGCAACTCCAAGATGTTTATTGGAGAAACCCTTTTCTTTTGAAAATAAAAATGATAAACAACAAGATGTGTTTACAAAAACTTATGTACGAGAATAACCAAGACTTTTTAATCAGTTTTAAAACTAAGATAGTTTCAAAAATTCAGCACACTATAGAATGAGATGAGGAGATGAAGATAATCAGAACACACTATTTTTAACGTGGTAAAACCTCTCCCAATGGAGGAAACATCCACAGTGACTTATAAGTCACAAAAGTAAAAATCCACTAAAAACAAATAGCAGTTACAAACAATACAACATACATGCACACAACTCAGCCTATTCTAAGTTTAGTAATATACCCCACTTGGTGTCCTTCTAACTTCTCTTAGATCTGATTGTTGATGATGTTCTTCCAGTTTGATAACTTCCCCTTTGCTTTAGCTTCCTTGCGTCGACTCAATAATCTTTGATCTTATTCACAACACTTCCAGTGTGGTAGTGTGTTAAGTGTTTGTGATGTGATTCCTATCACCATGCATGAACTCACACACACTTAGTTTTTACAGACAGTCCTAGAAAATTACATATAAAGACTATATGCTGTGATTTTCTTTTCTTTCTTTCTTACAGAACTTGAAACCTTTTTGACCTTTAATTTATTCCAGATTCCACGGATACCTTGCTTCAAAATCGATCAAGATCTTAATCAACCTCTGTTTTAAAAATATTTTTGAGATTGAAAATCTCCAAGTGAGAATCCAACTAGGTCAAGGTTAAGTTTCATAAGAACAGAAACCATAAAATATTTACAGATCTAAATCAGCAAAGATTTTCACAAAACGAGAAACAAATATGCAGATCTAGTGAAATATAACATGCAAAGTGTAGATCTAAGATTTCTATGATAAAGAAATACAGATCTTCACAAAAATGTTTAAGTTGGTAATAAGATCACAGATCAAGAGGTTACAGCTTCAAACGAATAAACCAGTAACACCACTCTCTCTCAAACACTCAAGGTTGTGTTTGGGGTTTTGTATATACGAAGGTTTGAAGATGATTTGAAGTTGTTTAGGGTTAGGGTTAGGTTTTCTCTAACACATTTACCTTTCTCTCTCTTCTCTCTTTTCTTTTCTCTCTTCTCTCTCACTTCTCTCTTCTCTCTTTTTTTTCTCTCAATTTGGACGACTGCTAAAAGTTCCCAAAGGTTGAGAATAGGAGGGTTTATATAGGAGACAAAGAAGGTTCTGGATTGATGATCGAAATCAATGGTTGAGATCCAGTCTTCCTTATGTTGACTTGATCCAAGGGTGGTAAAATAGCGGTGGTTAAATTGAATGTGATTGTTCCATAGAGATAGCACAAGAATAGACTTAAAACGCATGCAGGCCATAGATAAGATTTGATCTAATGATCCATAATACACCAGGCAGTTCTCTCACAAAACAAACACAAAATGAGATATCAGGAACGTGACAAATGTTGGCATTCTATTGGCTTGCAAACGCGCGTCAAAAGTAATTACAAGAAACACCCTGAAGTCTCTAGCGCTTTGATATTCTACCCAATCAAACATTCTAATGAAAAACATATTTTCCATAATAGCATTTTAACCCCACACAGTTTATAAAAACACTTTTTATTTAAGAAATCATTATTTTAAAAATGTTTAAAAATTCCCAAAAATTATTAAAACAACATTTTAAAGGGAATTTAACACACAATCAATTTTAAGCAATATATACACATGTATGCACTTCTAATGTGTGTAGTGTGATTCAATTATACCTTGTTTGGATCATTGAAGAGGATTAGAGAGAATAATTCTGAGGATCTTTGGATTCTAGGTTAGACAACCAATTTTGTCACTATTTCCAAATTAGTTGAACACTTATACAATATAGACTTAAGTAAGTCAAAGGTATAAGGTTCTTCAAACTCTTCCATGAGTTTTGCTATTTTTTCCAAATGCTTCCCGCCCAGTGTTCCCCAAACACATGGAGGATTATAAATGGGGTTCACAGGATAAACAAATTATATGGTACTCAATTTGGGATACGAGAAATTAGGTATTATTATTCGTGGTCAAAGACGACTGACAATGTCTTCTATTTGAAAGAAAGAAAGGTGAATATGATTTTAGTCATTAACCTTCCTAATTCCAATAAAAAATATTAGGTTCATGGATTTATTTCTAGGGATTGGCAACATCCACCCATTTCTGCGTGGGGTGAATCATACAGAGGGTTTGTGTGCCTTATCAAGGCGCGAAGAATAGGTCAACGTTACCGTTTCTTCAAATTCTGTTGTTTTCAATTAGTGGTTGAATGAAATTAATGGTAATATTTTCATCTTATTTGTTTTGTTTAGCTGGGTCAAAGAAAAAGGAGCCTTCTCGTTTCAATCATGAGGAGCGTATTAAGGTTTGGAAGCTAAGGAGGCCTCTGACTCTAGGTTTCGAATACCCTAGGTCGGAATTTTTTTATCGAGTATACCAACTCCACATCTAGATTTATATCTAGGCCTATGAATTCCATTCCTGAGATACCGATCCCTTCAACTAGTGAGGGGTCTTCAAGGGCGTCTTTCTCGCCTTCATTTGATCCTGCGAACATAAACGACATTCCTACTATTAGGGAACAAATTACTCTAAGGAAGAGAAATATCACCTTAGATGATTATTCCGACCTCCCCGCCTCCCCAAAGGAAAAAATCTCCAAGAGGAAGGAGGTCAAAGGTCCCTCCAATCTCATCACTACTGTGGATTCCCCTGAGAAAGAGTAGGCAAAAAAGATAATGTTCCTCCTTCTACTTCTGTTATTTTTCCCACTAAGAAAATGGATTCCCCCACCACAAGGAAGGTCCACCGAAACATGTCGGTGGCCAAGAATCAATCTTTAGCCCGTGGTATGCTAAGGGGAGAAATTTTGGTGCTAGATCGTGAATAGGTCGATAGTCTGACCTCTCATGAGCTTACTTTTCATGTCGTACAATCGTTATCTCTAGTAATTTTATGCATTTTTAGTTTTGATTACTTCTTTATTCTGGTCATTGTACTGACTCTTGTTTTCCTTGTCCTTACAATTCGTGCAGACTTTGTTACTATAATTTGACAGGGGGCTAAATAGATCAAGGTTAATGATGACTTGGAGAACGCCTTGAACAAATCACAATAGACATTTTCTGCTTTCAGGAAGGCCTATGATGATGAGAAGTATTCCACCGACTTGGAAATATCTAAGTTTTGGTTGAAGCTTGATAAATTGAAAGATCATCATCATACCTTAGCTATGGCCAAAAACGAGGCCTATTATCTGGAGTATGTGGAGGCCTATGACGAGGCCAAGAAGCAGTTGTCTTTCATTCAAAAGTCAAATTTTAAGAAAGGTTGGGATGCATCCTTGGCCAACACTGATGCCCCCCCCCCCCCCCCCCCCCCCGAATCTAAGATTTTTAGGGAGCAAGATCCAGGTTCTCCACCCAAGAAGGACGATGGACACAAAACTTCAGGTAGTGGATAAGAAAAGGGTGTGGATAACCAAGAATTGGTGGGTATCGATCACGACAACGTCCCAGAAATCCAAGAGAGGGTGAAAGAAAAAGGATGGCCAAATCTATTTACGATTAGCTTAGGTCCCATAATTCCTTGTATTATTGTGCTTTTAAATGTTTGTAAGGGCTTGTGACATAATGGAAAGGCCTTTGTTATTGCCAAGTCATTTCTTGCCAGTTGCAAATTGCTACATTAATACTTTGTAATCATATTTTTACTTAAATATTTGCCTTTTAATCCTTGTAGCTTAAATGTAGGACGGTGGAAGTATTGGTCGGGATGCCAGTGGTTAAGCTCGTGGCACATTTTTTATGTTTGTCAAGATCTTCAAAGATGATGTGTGCTTTTGATGAGAAATCTTGTTTGACCGTTGGTCTGAGGAGTGAAGTTATTGATGTCAGTGATATTGCGGAGCTCTTACAGAATGAAAATCATTTTTTAAGGGAGAAGCTCAGCGAAGCTCAGGAGAACTCCAAGAGAGACAATGTGATCAATCTAGGCCTGGGTCGTGACATAATGAAATTAAAATATCTCTTTAGAAGGGGTCCTTGTACAGTTTGGGATTCTTATGATGAAGGGCGGGTGGAGGCTCCTCTTAGGCTATATGAGGATAAGTAGGTGGCATATAAGCATGGTTGGCTGAATGCCCTAGCTATTATGAAGGTACCCAAATATTATGAGTTTTGGTACTGGTATTAACATAAATTCACTACTTACAGTCACCTTTAATTTGAAAGTGCTTAAAGTTGGATTCCTCCTAACAATGTTCCCCTTCAGTTGGCAAAGGATTACTTGTCGGTGCACGATAGCTACAATGAGTTTAGTCATATCCCTGATGATAGGTGAAGAGTTATAGTTTTCAAGCTGATAACTCGTTCGATGTTTTGCATTTTCCCATCTTTATGTTGGGCATATTTTTATTGTTTACCTTACCTTTTAGAAAGGGTCATCACACAATCTTAGGACTAGGTCAAATATTGGCAAAATTGCACCTGGTTGTAGGGCCATCCACCCATTCAGAATTAAAGCCGACCAAAATTGAAAAACTTAGTTCCTAGGGATCCCCCTAAGGTATTTTGCTTGCCTGGGAAATTCTTGATGCTTCTATTTTTTTTATAACGAAAAAATGTAACCTTAAAATTTTTTATAAGTGCAATTATGCCAAGGCATTCATGCTGACGATCAAATTTGGATCGGACTTGATAATCATTTATAAATAAAAAGAGTTGATCTTCCTTTTAAAATATTAATGAAGTAAATAAATTGAACTTAAAGTGTTCTAGGAAATAGAACATCATAACTCAATATAATGATAGAAATGAAACTTTAAAAAGTATATTTGCTAAAAATAAAACTTCCTAGGATTGGGCACATTCCAAGCCCTATGGATCTCCATGCCCTGCATTGGTCCCAAATAGTAGGCTCCCTGAAGGTCGTCCCTAATGATTTTGAATGGTCCTTCCTAGTTAGGACCTAAATTTCCATCTGAAGGCTTTCTCTCACTGCCAATCACTTTTCTGTGGACGTATTCCCTGACCTAGAACCTTCTTAGGTTAACGCTTTTATTGTATTTATTAGGCAACTATTGTTAGTGGGAAGCTAAATTGATTAAGTCTTGTTTACTATGTTCATCGTCTAGGTCAATCTCGGTCCTTATGATTTTTTCTATTTAATTCTTGGTCGGTAATGATAGTCGTCATGGTTGGCAATCCATCTTTCAAAGGGATTATGGCTTCCATCCCATCGGCTAACACAAAGGGTATCAGTCGACCCCCTGGGCATAATACGATATGCTCATATGACATGAGGAAGCTCCTCCACTCAATCACATATTACCTTCTCCAACCTTTTCTTTATTTCAACGAGCATTGTTTTGTTGGAAGCCACGTCCTCCCTATTCTATAGGGATAGGCCATCCTAATGAAGTGATTCTGATACAATGGTTGTCATAGAAGCTTTAAAATGGATAAATTTCAAATTGTGTCCCATTGTCCCTAACGATCATTCTCAGCATGCCAAAATGGGACACGATGTTCCTCTAGATGAATTTGATCGTATTAGTGTCTCTGATGTTCTCCAATGGTTCACTTTCAATCCACGTTGTGAAAAAGTCTATTCTAACTAGGAGATATGCACAATTTCCTGGTGATATAGGTAATGGGCATACAATATCCAAACCTTATTGATTAAATGAACATGGGCGAGAACTTTTGATATTTCTTGCACCTTCGGACGTAGGAGATTTTATCCTTCTACATGTATAGTCACCAGTAACCTTCTTTAATTACTTTGAAAGCTAAAGATCTCCCCCAGTGTGGCTTCTATAGATACGGTCATGAAGTTAGTACAGGACTTAGTCGACGTCATTTGGGTGCATGCATTGAAGATAAGGACCTATGAAAGATATATTATATATTCTTCCTTGAGGTGATAAGTAAAAAAGAGCAGCTTTTATCCTGGCTGGCCTAATGGGATTCTTTCTTGTCGATCAGTAGGATGTTCTCTTACAAGTAAGTTTTGATTGAATCCATCCATCTAGAAGTTTACTGGACGGTGAGGACTCACTCGATAACTTTTGGTGTTATGATACTTAGTTGGGTGAGGAACTCTACCTCGATGGTTCTATTAAGATCTGAGTCTACTGTAACACCCCGTAATTTTGAGGATTTAATATTTAATTATTTTGTGAGTTATAAAAATACTTAAATTGGAGAAACTTAAATTCATGAGTTGGAGAATTTATTTAAGTGAGACGAATTATTTATAATTGGTGACTTTTAAGTTTAATGGTTCAAAATCTCGTGTGTCGCATTTTGAGGACGAAATTTGGAAATGTCAAAAAGTATTTCGGATGGCAATTCCTATTGTGCGGTTGCATCCGGATGGATCGAGATAGTCAAAAAAGAGTACCCGAGGTGGTAATTGGGTCTCGGGGTATTTTTGGGCATAATCGGGCCCACATGGGGTGAGTTGGGTCATTTTAATTAGGCCCAGATGGCTAAAAATGGGATTAACGGTTTTTAACCTAAATGGAGAAGTGTTAAACGGCAGTAAACACAAATTCTAAGCCTAGTACTTGAGAGGGAAATTGGGGGAAAGCTAATCAAGAGCCAATTGGGGATTATTGGAGCCGAATTAAGGGACTACACCAACGGATCAGACCCTACGAACAATTCCAGGCAAGTGGTTAACTTGTTGTAATGTGTCCATGGTGATATCCAATTCATATTTTAGTGATGTGTAAACTAAAATTCGTTTTGGGGATAAATGGGTACAAAATGGGGTTTTATTAATGGAATACTTAGCTGAGATTCAAAGCAAGAAATAGGTGTATTATATATCCCTAAGCAAAGATAAAATTAAATTTGAATATATTTGATTATTAATATGGAATCTTTATGAGTTCTTGGAAGAAGAACATGAATCTTGAATGACTTAGGGTTTATTTGATGAACACAAGAGGTCAATCTGCCAGAATTTTTTATACAATTTTAAACGTATGCATTTGAGTTTTAATTCGAATTAAAGTGTGAACCATACATTCCTGGTAAGGTATTTCTCTTAGCTATCCAATGAACTTGAAATCAGGTCAATCGGAGTTCTGTAGCAAGAGTAATCGACATTTTACTACAGGGTGTTTGATCTGTCAACATAGTAATCTGCCAGAATTTTGACGTGACTTTAAATGTGTGCGATTTGAATTTTACTTCTAATTAGAGTATTAACCATACATTACTGAAAAGGTATTTCTCTTATCTATCCAATGAACTTTGAATCAGGTCAATCGTAGTTCTATAGAGGGAGAAATCGAAATTTTACTAGAGGGTGTTTAATCTGCCAGAAAATTTGAGATTTTTCTTTTTAAGCCTCAAATGTCTAAAATTTTATCGGGGAAGTGTTTGGGACCTTGATAAAATATATTGATGGAATAATGATATGGAATTAGGTCTATGATTGAGTGTTGGACTTTAATTTCGTGAGAGAGTTAAAGTGGAGATTTATAGGCTTGATTGTGACGTACTCTAATTCGAGATGATAAGAATATAATTACGGAAAAGAGTGAGCGAGCTTAAATTCGTTAGGTCAGTGGGTTAACAAGGGTAACTACTGAATTGATATGACAAGGGGTAACTAGGACCCTTAGAGTTGTGTGAATACTTGAATTAATACGAAAGTGAAATAAATTCGTAAAGCAAACAAGTACGGTTAATATTAGAGAGAAATATATTACGTACAAGTATGAATAATTGGGTTGTGTAAATACCTACTATTTTATAGGATTACTTGGGTTGTGAATGCCTATTGTGTGTTCTCTTCTGATAGGAATATAGACTCGGGAAATATTAAGTTATGGGACAAGTGAGCGAGTCCGGGGATAATGATTGAGTGACACCAATCCGGCACTGTCAGGAATATCGCTTCCACGTGAAAGGAAGCAGGAAGAGACTGGAAACTAGCCAGTCGGATAAAGCAAGAGGGAATAGTACCAGTGGGGTATCCCAGCAGCAGACAGGGGGAGATCAGGGACAGGATTCCGGGAGGGAAATCATGCCAAACGATTTAGAATTGGAGGCTATCGGCAGGATGGCTAGGAATTCCAACAAGGTCGGCATGGAAGGGATCAGTGGCATGCTGAATGTATTAGAAGGGCTTTCGTTTGTGGGGAAGTGAGACACAAGAAGAGAAATTATCTTAAGTGAGGCAGGGGTCAACTACCAGACGAGGTCCTGGATGTACAGCCACTAAAGCAAGTCATGGGCGCATTCGGGCAGGGAGAAGATGCTCTGGAACCCGAGGATCATCCGTTGCAGTTGGAGTATGGAGGTAATTATTTTTACCCTATGGGCATGGGGTATATTTTTGAGTGACAAGGAGGATGTCATAATATAAGACTTATTTTTCACTAGAGTTCGCAGGTGAGTCGAATTTAGTGGGTGCGTTGCCTATAGCAGCCATAGTATGTGGATAAACTTTCCGTGGGGTAACGGAGTTTCTTTGTTGATCTTCACGGGAGAGTGGAGGTGTACACTGACTGAAGTTTGAATTATTCAAGGAGTTACTACTTTCGAGAATTATGGGAGTGGGGTTGATAATATTTCCTAAATATCGGCTGGATAGAGATGGGTTTGAACTATTGTGAATAGTGGGGGTAAGTTTTGGTGTTCGCGACACCAGGATATGATTGGTACTAGTTATCACCTGAGAGGGCATTTAGATTATGTATATGTGTGTATTTATGTTATATTGTGTGGTGCGATAGACACAAAGTGAGGTCCTGTGTTCTCACATTTTTATCCCGATAAGTAGGGGTCTTTACTGAAGTGAATCGGGGTGGTTAGATTTATTTTCGAGCAAAGGGAGATAGCTCGGGGTTTATTTTGCATAAGGACTAGTGATAGTAAGGGCATCGTATTTTATGTTGTCTTTGGTAGAATAAGGGTAAGCGTATATACTTTTGTGTTAAGAGACAAGTATTTAAGGGTACGTGCTATGGACTGAGGGTCTAATGGATTTCAACGACCGACAATGCTAGGTAGTAGTGTATCGAGAGGTTCCTTGTTTGGATTTCGCTTTGCGAGACATCCCACTCATGAAACTTAGTGCAACATTGGAAAGTGGGGAGATGTCTGGTCGTTAGTACATGGGTTGGGTACCCCAGGCAGTAGATATATGTATATATATAAATATGTGATATGACTACGGGTTTGAATTTATATTACGGGTTACGACTAGCATAGTCGGGTAGCTTTCGTGCGGTAAAGCACAGGGATAGGGTGTATGGGCACCCGAGTTAATTAAGGAAAATTTCATGCGATTAAGCACGGGTATAGGGGGTATGGGCGCCCTGATTAATTTAAATGCATACTTGTGTAACGTATGGTTAGAAGCGGATGGGATAGATATAGCGGGCTTGGAGGAACCTGACTAGAAAGTAATATGCGAAGCCTGGAGCACTACACTCATCTTAATTTTGAGGACGAAATTCCTTTGTAAGGGGGGGAGTATGTAACACCCTGTAATTTTGAGGATTTAATATTTAATTATTTTGGGAGTTATAAAAATACTTTAATTGGAGAAACTTAAATTCATGAGTTGGAGAATTTATTTAAGTGAGTCGAATTATTTATAATTGGTGACTTTTAAGTTTAATGGTTCGAAATCTCGTGTGTCGCATTTTGGGGACGAAATTTGGAAATGTCAAAAAGTATTTCGGATGGCAATTCCGAGTGTGCGGTTGCATCCAGATGGATCGAGATAGTCATAAAAGAGTACCCGGGGTGGTAATTGGGTCTCGGGGTATTTTTGGGCATAGCCGGGCCCACACGGGGTGAGTTAGGCCATTTTAATTAAGCCCAGATGGCTAAAAACGGGATTAAGGGTTTTTAACCTAAATGGAGAAGTGTTAAACGGCAGTAAACACAAATTCTAAGCTTAGGGCTTGAGAGGGAAATTGGGGGAAAGCAAATCAAGAGCCAATTGGGGATTATTGGAGCCGAATTAAGGGACTACACCAACGGATCAGACCCTATGAACAATTCTAGGCAAGTGGTTAACTTGTTGTAATGTGTAAATGGTGATATCCAATTCATACTTTAGTGATGTGTAAATTAAAATTCGTTTTGGGGATAAATGGGTACAAAATGGGGTATTGTTAATGGAATACTTGGCTGAGATTCAAAGTAATAAATAGGTGTATTACATATCCCTAAGTAAAGATAAAATTAAATTTGAATATATTTGATGATTAAAATGGAATCTTTATGAGTTCTTGGCTGAAGAATATGAATCTTCAATGACTTAGGGTTTATTTGATGAAGACAAGGGTCAATCAGCAAGAATTTTTTACACAACTTTAAACGTATGACATTTGAGTTGTACTTCGAATTAAAGTGTTAACCATACATTCCTGGAAAGTTATTTCTCTTAGCTATCCAATGAACTTGGAATCAGGTCAATCGGAGTTCTGTAGAGGGAGTAATCGATATTTTACTACAGTGTGTTTGATCTGTCAACATAGTAATCTACCAGAATTTTGACGTGATTTTAACGTGTGCGATTTGAATTTTACTTCGAATTAGAGTGTTAACCATACATTAGTGGAAACATATTTTTCTTAGCTATCCAATGAACTTGTAATCAAGTCAATCGGAGTTCTATAGAGGGAGAAATCGAAATTTTACTAGAGGGTGTTTAATCTGCCAGAAAATTTGATATTTTTCTTTTTAAGCCTCAAATGTCTAAAATTTTATCGGGGGAAGTGTTTGGGTCCTTGATGAAATATATTGATGGAATAATGATATGGAAGTAGGTCTATGATTGAGTGTTGGATTTTAATTTCTTGAGAGAGTTAAAGTGGAGATTCATAGGCTTGATTGTGACGTACTGTAATTCGAGTTGATAAGAATATAATTACGAAAAATGCGTGAGCGAGCTTAAACTCATTAGGTCAGTGGGTTAACAAGGGTAACTACTGAATTGATATGACAAGGGGTAACTAGGACCCTTAGAGTTGTGTGAATACTTGAATTAATACGAAAGTGAAATAAATTCGTAAAGCAAACAAGTACGGTTAATATTAGAGAGAAATATATTACGTACAAGTATGAATAATTGGGTTGTGTAAATACCTACTATTTTATAGGATTACTTGGGTTGTGAATGCCTATTGTGTGTTCTCTTCTGATAGGAACATAGACTCGGGAAATATTAAGTTATGGGACAAGTGAGCGAGTCCGGGGATAATGATTGAGTGACACCAAGTTATTAAATTAATGGATGTGATAAAGGTAGAGTTGGATTGTAGACTCGGGTAGGTAGTAAATTAATGGGTGTAATAATTAATTTAATTAGAGTCGCATTGTAGATTCGGGTAGGTATTAAATTAATGGGTGTAATAATTAATTTAATTAGAGTCAGACGATAGACTCGGGGAGTTATTAAATTAATAAGTGTGTTAGTTAATTTAATTAGAGTCGGACGATAGACTCGGGTAGGCATTAAATTAAAAAGTGTGTTAATTAATTTAATTAGAGTCGAACGATATACTCGGGGAGGTATTAAATTAATAGGTGTGTTAATTAATTTAATTAGAGTCGGACGAAGACTCGGGGAGGTATTAAATTAATGGGTGTGTTAATTAATTTAATTAGAGTCGGACCATAGACTCGGGGAAAGTATTATATTAATTGAGGTGTGAATTAATTATATTAGAGTCGGACCATAGACTCTAGAAGATGATAAATTATTAAGTGAGAAAATTAATTATGTTGAGTCGGGCCACAAACTCAGGAAATTACAGGCTAGTGTACGGGATTTTGAGTACACGGTAAAGCCGAGGTTTATATATATATACGGTGTAGTGATAGTATATATATATGTGTATATATATTGTGTGTGATATTAAATATCAGTGACTAGATATTTATTCAATTTATATACTCTAGTGCTATCAAGGGAGATTGCGCGATGTGGGTGAATCCCCTAGCTTGAGGAGTAGGGCGAGTATATCCCCAGGTCATAGCGTCCGGTATATGGGTGAGGGATTTATCTCACTTTCAGGGAAGGAATATGACCGCCTCCACTACGTTTATAGTTTGGGCCAAGTTGGTGAGCGATTCCAACTTGGAGAACTAGGTTTCGTGAGCACACTTAGTGAGATAGCACTTTAGAGGGAATCATCCGGCGAGGGTATACTCGGAGGGATGGATATACGTATGTTATATGTGTGGATGTTTTAGTAAAGGTACGTATATAATGGTATTCAATATTATATGCGGGTAATAATATAGTGTGGTGTGTATTTACTTTATATAACTTGTGATATGGTTATATGCTACTATTTAAGAGGGAATTAAGTAAGTTAATTGTGAAATAACTTATAATTCAAGAATCATTATACTCAGGTTAGAGTATTATGGCAAGGGGAGGTTATACTAGGACTAGTTGGACGGGGTAGTGCAACTAGGTGGGGGTCAAGGTAACCGTTAGGGGTGCACAATAGTGGAGGGGTGAGATTTTCCACAAGGGAGTGCGACACTAACATAAATATGGAGCGCATTCATGCATTTTAAATTACTGCAGTTAATTCACTTGCTAAATATTTTCAAAATATTTTGGGTTCTAACCCTTGCTATAAAACTATTTTCAAAACCTTTTAGGTGTCCAGCCACAGGGACGCCGGGATTGATATTCTATTCCAGGGACACGGAGCTGCAGCATATGTGGATGCTAGCAGGAGCTTAGATTAGATGCATCGTTCTTTCATTACTAGAGTAGGAATCATTTATCAGTTCAGTTTTCAGATTTTAATTCAGGTGTTGAATATTTCTATTGGACTATTTATTTGATGGCCGATGGTTTATTCGGCATGTCGTCTTATTATTTATTTAGTTCATTTAATTCAGTGGTGTGAATGGATTATATTTTTCCGCATGTACTATTTGGTTTAATTAAAAAGTTAAAATTTGGCACCAGCTTTTGAAATACTAGGTGGTTAGCAAATTTTAAAAAGTTTTTCGACAGTGATGCTAAGGATGATCCAACTGGGATTCCTGTTTTAATTTGGTATAGGACTGATCACCCAGTATTTTATTAGGCGGGGTGTCACATCTACTGTTGAACCTAGAGTGGCTAAGGCATCCCCATGACTGTTGTTCCCCTAGGGAATTATTGAATGTAAATATTATCGAACCTAGCAATAAGGTCTTGGGCGACCTTCAAATATGTTGGCATTAACTCATTTTTGGCATTATAGTCTCCTGATACATGGTTGGATACCATTCTTGTGTCGCATTAGATGTCAAGGTGACTTGCACTAAAAGATTAGGCTTTACGTAACCTGGAGGTTTTGATTTCATTGAGTGCCTTTGACCATTCCACATTCCAGGTTAAGCCTTTCTCTTTCTTCAATAGTTAAAAGAATGGTCGGCACTTCTCACAAGATTTTGAGATAAAATAGTTAAAAGATGTTAACATTCCTCTTAACCTTTAAATATCACGAAGTTCCTTTGGCAGCTGAACATTATTGATTGATATGATATGGTTGTGTTTTCATCGATACCCCTTTGGCTAACCAAGTACCCAAGGAACTTCCCAGATTGGACTCCGAAAGAGAACTTAGTTGTGTTGATCTTCAGCCTGTAGTATCTGGGGATCTCAAATGTCTTTCACAAGTCCTATAGGTGGTCGTCTTTAAACTTTCGTTTGACAAACATGTCATCTATATAGACTTATATGGTGTCACATGTCTATTCCTTGAACATCTGGTGCCAATCATTGATACGTAGCTCCTGCGTTCTTGAGACCAAATGGCATGACTCTATAATAGTACATGCTGAGAGTGTTGATGAATGAGGTCTTCTTTTGATCGGGGCTGAACATAGGAATTTGATGGTACCCTGAGTATGTATCCATACAACCCATTTGTTCATTGCTAGCTGTGGCATCGACCAATTGGTTTATCTTCAGCACATGATAGATTTCTTTGAGACAAGCTTTGTTGAGGTCATTAAAGTCTATGCACACTCTTCACTTTCCATTACTTTTCTTTACTACTCAAAGGTTTGATAGACATTTAGGGAATTGAACTTCTTAATGTTCCTTGCCTCTAGAAGCTTCCCTACTTCCTCTTCCATGACCTTTACCTTTTTTGGGGCTATTTTGTGATCCTTTTACTTGATCGGCGGGTACATTAGGTTCGCATGAAGTTAGTAACATATGACTTCGGGATTGATCCCAAACATTTCATAAGGCTTCCACACAAACACATTTTAATCTTCCTTCAGTAAATAAATCATCTCTTCTCTTTCACTACATCAAAAAGGCCAAATTGTCACCTTTGGGTCGGCCAGGCTTGTCACCTTCATTTACCGTGACAAAAAAAATACTTGTTTTTTATCACGCTCAATGACCGTGACAAGTCCGTGACAACTAGTTGTCACGGTCAATAACTATGACAAGTCCATGATAAGTATAGTTGTCGCCAACTTGTCTCGGTCAAAGACCTTGGCAGGTCCATGAAAACTTTCTTAGCAAAAAATCCTACCTCCTCTTTTTTTCCCAATGTTTCATTTCCCACATCTCTCTCTCTCTCTCTCTCGCAACTGCTCTCTCTATCTCTCTCTTTACTTTGTATATGTGTGTGTGTATATATGTATATGTGTATATATATATATATGTGTGTGTGTGTGTATATAACTATGTGTGTGTGTAAAACTGTGTGTATGTGTGTGCAGGTGGGTGGATAGGTGGGTGGGCGTGGGTGTGTCTGCGTGGGTGTGGGGAGCAAAGGGGGTAGTGGGGGTGGCATGGGGAGTGATGGGTGGCAGGGGTGGGGGTATGTATAGGTGTGGGTGGGTGGGGGTGGTAGTTGTGGGTCAGGGGGTGAGTGGGGGGGCTTGGGGATCAATTTGGTAAGGTGAGAGAATCAATTTTGTGAGAGAACCAATTTGTGTTTGGTTTTGGTGTAAGAGGTTTTAGTGTGTTGTTTTCAATTTGGGGATGAATATATGGAATGTCACATGTGCGAGTATGATTTCGAAAATAATATCTGTAGACACCTCACTCTGTTACCCCCTAACTCTCCTTAGGTCCCTAGTGCCTCCACTCATCATCGCGAACCCAGGACACGTCCCGAGCACTGACCTGGAAGCCATTGGGCACCCCCCGGCTCAGTTTGACCCAAAAGTTAAACTCCTCATCTCGACCTAGACTCAATGAATCTTCTAAGGTCACAGAATACCCTTTTCTAACGGTCCACCTCGTGCACGATTCTGACTTACCATGCAGACGAACGATCCGTTTGCGTCCGAAACCTGACCCTAAGGCCACCGGGAGCTCCCGGGATCTATTGACCCAAGTCAACCCTTCAGCTCTACTGAGACTGAATGAATCTTTGAAGGGCACTGAATACCCTTTCCAATGGTCCATCCCGTGTGCAATTCCGACTTTCCATGCGGACGAACGATCCGTTTAACTCCGGGAAGCCACCGAGCGCTTCCTGGACCCGGTTGACCAAATTCAACTCTCCAAACCGGGTCAAACTCTTTGAAATTTCAAATTACATCTCCTAACCTTTCCAACGGTATGCTTCGTGCGCGATTCAGACTTACCATGCCGACGAACGATCCGTTTGCGTCTGCACGATTCCCTGTCCAATGGACCGACAAACGCTTCTGAGCCACATTTGACCCAAAGTAAATTCCCGAACTCGGGAGCGGTTCAAAGTACTTTCGAAGGTCTTTGAATTACCTTTCCAATGGTATGCCCCGTGCATGATTCTGACCAACGGTTTGCCCTCGGCGGCCAATTTTCAGAAAAAGCCTGAAACACACTACCAAACGGCAGGTCCCAGAACCTGCCTATCGGCACCTTCCTGCCGGCAGGCAGGAAGGGCTCTAAGCCGATCGGCAGTCCCCTGGGGCTATAAAATGAGGCCTTCTCCTCATTTGCAAGGGGAGCCCAGATCTGATAGAAACCTCTCTGAACGAATCCCAGAAACCTCTCTCGAAGGCAGCGTGATTTCAACTTCCAAATCCCCTTTTTACTTCCACTTTCCATCATCCTTTTCATCAAACTTGGTGAATTAACCACTCTCCATCATCATCCAAGTGCAAGGGCTGCTCTCCAACATCCAAGATCAAGATCTTCAATAAGGTCCAACTTTCTCAACTTTCTCTTGAATTCTCTTAAACTCTCAATAACTAATTTTTTATTACTTAGCACTTTTATCATCTCATCTCACACATCCTAATATACTTTTTACTTAGTATTATTGCACATCTCTTATTTTCATATAAATAAAAACCCAAAAAATAAGAAAAAGAGGGTTTGCTCATAAATTCCAAATAGGGATTCTCACAATTTTTCTACACTTTTCTCACAACTAAAACACTTTTTCTACACGCACACACACACACTTACAAATATGAGATTTCTTCATTTTGGATTTATGGGTTAAACCCCACCCCTCACTTTACATGCGAACTACGTGAACTTTGATGCCTTTATAGGCTACGTAGGCGTCTCGGGCTAAAACCTCGAGTACTTTCTTTCACTTTTTCTCTCATTTTTTATTTTCTCTAAATCCATTTTTCTTACATTATTAGTCTTAGTGACGTACTCCATGTGCGTTATCGTTCCCTTATAATGATCAACGTAGGGGTGGCAGCGTAAATCTTATTTTTCTAATATTACTTTTATATCTTCCTACGGATGACTCGCTTTATCTTTTCCATGATACAAGTCGAAGATTCCTACCTCCATTCTATATATATACACATGCACACATCTCACGGGGGGAAACATAAAGAAAAATAGCAAATATCCATGAGAGACCGAAAAGGCGGAATCGGTGCCTAACACCTTCCCATTTCGTAACTAAGCCTCCGAACCCTTTACGAATCATTTTGGTTTCGCACGCACCAGTATGTCTTTGGAAGACATCCTTCGGGGTGGCTTCCTCTTTTTCTTTTGTCTGTTTTGAGTAAAATAGACTGGCGACTCTGAATCTCTATACATTTTTCACACCTCACCAAATCAACACCGGCCAAAGCGCTCTCCCGAGAGGGGACGCACGGGACCCGAAGGATCCTTCCTCCCTCTGTGGCGGGGATCGGGGATGGCCACAGTATCAATGTTGTTTGTGGACTTTATACTTCGCCCAAACAGTGTTACCATCCCCTTAGCTCCTTATGAAATGGACTGAAACATATGAAATGCTCTAAATATCAATAACCTTTTTAATTTGTATACATTTTAATTCTATAGGACCTGTTTCTTTAAATTAAAGTTGAATTATAATTGCTATTGATATTGGTATAAATTGGTGTAAATTGAAATTGAATTTGTATTGGAATTGATATTGGTATAAACTGCTATAAATTGAAATTGAATTTGAATTGGTATTGGTATAAATTGGTATAAGTTTTAGTTCTTATGAGTACCTTAAATTAAATGAAACATACTTTAAATTACATAATTAAATGAAATCTCTCGAATTGTGATAAGACATAAGTAAATGAAACATACTTTAAATTACATATAGTGCGCATAGATACTAGCCTTCTAGTTATTATGTGTAGGCATTAAATAGCCCTTAGACCTGTTCGAGAGACATTAACCCCGTAATGAGATCTCTCGAATTGTCCCGTTTGGACAGTTTGGGATGATTGCATAGTTTATGTATAATAATATTCTAAGTGGCTTAAACTTGTTACTTTTGGGGGAAGTTCTACAATCGTATCTTAATGTTCTCTGGGTACATACTAGATGATGAGATGTTAAGTGTTATTTCAATTGATAAATTGAAATAACACTCACACTTGCGAATCTATATTGTGTACTTAGAGAACTATGGGGATATGCTGTCGAATTTTCCTTAAATTGAAACAATGTGCATGAGTTGTTAAGTATATTACAGAAATATGTGATCTCGAATGGGATAGGACCACTCACCCTTTAGAGAAGATGGAGGAAATAAGAATTAATATTATAAATTGAATTTTAATTTCAATTTCAAATTAAATTCGAATTTGAATTTGAATGCACGAATAAATTTACGCATAGAAACTAGCCTTCTAGTTCTTATGCGTACGCATTTAATAGATTATTGTTTACACTAATGGGAACTACATATTCACATTTTTGTTTATGTTAATTCAAAGTCCATGACCCGGGAGTGTGGGGGGGAGGGGGCAATGTGCGTGTATGTAAATTGAAATTGGTATTGGTATTGGTATAAATTGAAATTGATATAAATGGAGATATTGGTATGTATTTTTATTATTGAATTTGATTATTAATTCAAAGTCCATGACCCGGGAGTGTGTGTACGTGTGGGGGGGGAGGAGGGGAAATGTGCATGTGTGTAAATTGAAATTGGTATTGGTACAAATTGGTATTGGTATAAATCAAAATTGATATAAAATGATATTGGTATGTATTGTTATTATCGGATTTGAACATTAATTCAAAGTCCATGACCCGGGAGTGCGTGTGCATGTGGGGGGGGGGGGGGGGGCATTGTGCGTGTGTGTAAATTGAAATTGGTATTGGTATTGGTATAATTTAAATTGATATTAGTATTTGTATGTATTTTTATTGTCGGATTTGAGCATTAATTCAAAGTCCATATACATGGTTGTACTAATAATAATATTTTTTGCAGAAATTGACATCATCCGGGTGCGATAGCGGAGGCGATGAGGGCTCCTTGGCTAGTAGGCCCCCAAAATGGGGCAAATTGGGATTCGTCGTCTAGAATAAAACAGCGTGCTAGAGTTGTTGAAGGCGATCGTAGGTCCGGGGTACACTGATTGGAGGGTCGTTCCTATTGACCTCAAGTTGAACATCTGGGGGGCACTACAGGTACTAGTGTATTAATATTTATATTTATATTTATATTTATATTTATATTTATATTTATATTTATATTTATATTTATATTTATAAGCAACTAACACTTACTGTCTTTTTGGTTTGTATTTGTTTGATAGGAATAATTCGGTCTGCCCGCATATCTCTGCGACTCCACGTTGGAGAAATTGAGGGATCAATATAAGATGTGGAAGAAGAATTTGTGAGCATGGTACTTTGGGAAGACCCGAGAGTCCATTATGAGACTACGTGACATCGTCCCCCCGAAGGAGCCGATCTCATTAGCACAGTGGCAAAAGTTTATCGACAATGAGACCAATGAGCGGCAATTGGCATCTCGCCAATCAGGGAGGGAAAACCAGGAGAAAATTTTGGATGTGCACTACTATGGGCGGACGTCTTACGCCGAGGATGAGCACAGGATAATAAGTTTTCATTCTTCTTTAATTTTAGTTATTCTAATTTATCATTACTTTGCGTTACTTACTAATTCTGTATTATTTTATTTCAGGACACGGGGAGTGTCCCTAGGGGTAAGACACATAGGATCGATGCCTATGTGGCAATTCAGACGAAAAAGGGCAAGGACAAGGAGGTGGCCCCGAGCATCGCAGCCACCACTGTAAGTTATAAATGTTTAATTTTTTAATTATGTTATAATTATTTTATTTATTTAATTAACTAATCATTTACTTTTTGTCTTTTCAGTCAAAGCTTAAGGAAGTGCATGAGTTGCAGTCTGATGACGACAAAACATCTTTGGCTACAGAGGCACTCAGCCAAGTGCTCGGGACGGATCGCAAGGGCAGGACAAGGAGGGTGAGCTCGCAGGTGGGTAAGTCTAGGATCGTCGGAATGGAGACGAGCCACAGTGGGTTGGCACATAAGGTGGACGCCCATGACGATAAGCTAACAAGCTTGGAGGCGACTGTCCTAGATATGTACGCCTTCATGAAGCGTTAGTTGGGCAAGGGAAAGGTAAAGGATAAGGAGGTAGAGGTAGACGAGGATGAGGATGCCACTGCTTCATCACCAATATGCACGGACTCGGTGCCATATGATGATCCATTTCCCATCGTGACCCCCGCCAAGCGGTCTATGTCAGCAATCAGTTGGTCGAGCATGTTTTTACTCAACATGTATTGTGGGGAGAGGATACCGAGGGGGTTGAAGGATCCGAACTTCTTCCTGAGTATGCCGGTTCATGGACGTCCCTTCTAATACATTGAGACAAGAGTGCGCCTCACGCATATGGTTGAGGGAAAGGAGAACTCACCTTTGTTGTTGCGCGAACAATGCGGCGTTCAGCATATTGCGGGGTGTATCAATTCATATGTCGTGTGTCCTTCATTCCTCCCCCAACCTGCTCCTTCTTCATGACATTATTTCTATGTTTTTATTTGGATATTTGGATATTGGATTGTATTTGTATTTTTTTTTTATTTTGGTACATGTTGGTTTGGATATGGATATTTGGATTTCTATTTTATTTGGATATGGATTATATATGCCATGATTTGGTATATTATTTCTATTTTATTCGGATATATGATGTTTGGATAGGTACAATTTTTCTATAACAGGTACAAATATATTGTTGGACAGTCACAGTGGCCATACTGCCCAGCAGTCTTTTTTTTTAATTCTGCCCAGAATCGTCATGGTATTTAACCGTGACAAGTCTGTGACAAAGAAACTTGTCACAGTCAAAGACCGTGATAATTTTTTAGATTTTGTCACGGTCTTTGATCGTGACAAAACTTGTCAAGGTCAAAACTGTGACAGGACCGTGACAAGTCTAATGAACTTATGACGGTCATAGACCATTACAAGTTCGTGATAAAGAATTTTCCACCCCCAAACTTATCACGGTCAAAGACCGTGACAAGTCTGTTGTTTTGGTGTAGTGTTTCCTAGTAGATGAGAGAGAAACCGATCATGAATTTCTTTTATGGGTGTAAATCGTCGAACATTACCTCTAGCAATGGTTCCATGACCCTATCTGCAGGGCCTCCCTTGTATCTTTCACCCTCGGGCTACCACACGTTAGTTGCTATTTGGATGGTGTGGCTCCATCCTTGGTCGGCTCAGAGGCGACCTCTTTCTCCTTTTTTTCTCCTCTTTGGGCCTGATGGTGGAAATAAATCATTTTTGAGCAACGACCTAGTTTGCCCTAATCTCCATTATCTCGTAATTGGTGATACATTTGATATTTTAATGATTAGTGGAACGAAAAACTTGCATAGCGTGTAGCCATCCCCTTCCATGGATAGTGTTGTAAGGATAATCAATGTCCATAACTAGGAATTTGATCAACTTCGATATAGTCCCAGTTCGGACGGATAGGACCACCATTACTATTGGTATAATCATCTTTCCAGTGAAGCCGACCAAAGGGATGGTTACTTATTTTAAATCCTCCATCTTGAGATTAAGTTTGTTGAACAACTCTAGGTACATAACCTCCAATGAGCTTTCATGATCAATTAGTAACTTATTCACATCCCAGTCTGCAATTCTGAGTGTGATTACAAGTGCATCATGATGTGGGATCCTAATTTCGATCAGGTCATTCTCCGTGAAGACTATGTTCTTATTGTAATTTATGTCTTTCGAGCATCGATGCTTGCCTATTGGACTCTTGGCAGGGTTAATTTGCAATGCTTCCATCACTTTGATGACTTTCTTTAGATCTGTATAAATGGCATTTCCTTGAATCTTCTTTGGGCTTGCTTCACCCTGTATGACCACAAACTTATGTCCTATCACATCATCATTTAGGACATTATCGGGCAGCTGGTCGACGTTAACTCTTGAAGCATAGTGGGCGTCCATAAACTCATGTCCTATATCAACATCTGCCATGACATTGGCAAGCTTTTGGTTGACATCAATGATGGCTCTAGCTCCCTTTTTCTCCATATAATCTCATTGGTGGATAGCCTAGTCCAATTCTTCCATATGAGACTTAAGATCCTTGTAGTTGTCCATTTTGTGCCCATGTTCTTTATGGTACGTGCACCTGACCGCATTATTCCTCTTTGTCAGATCTCCCCCCCCCCCCCCAATCTTTTTTCTCCATTTGAGGTACTGTTGATCCTTGATTTTAACTAAGATCATCTAAATTGGATCCTTGAAACTAGAAAGCCTCGGTATGATTTGCCTTGTCTCTATTCTTTGATCCTTCGTTCCATTTATTACCCCTCTCTTGGGGGCATTATCTTATCACCATTTTTAGTCCTCTTCAAGCGACCATTATCGTTTTGGGCATTAGTGATCATACCTTCCACCTTCGCGTATTTTTTATACGTGACATGAGGTCGTTGATGGTTCTTGTCATTTTCTTCGTGAGAGATTAATACAGTATAGAGTTGTTGGGTAACCCAGTCTTGAACGAGGCTATAGTGACCTTCTCAGAGCAATATTCAACCTCGGTATAAGTTTCCTAATACCGCATAGCATATTCTCATAAGTTTTCCTTGGGATTTTTTCATAGTGCGGAGAGAATTCATTCTTTTGGTATGGGCATTACTGGTGATGAACTGAGTAGTCAAAGCTTACGTGAGTTACTTAAAGTTATTGACTAACCTATGTGGTGGTTTTTCAAACCATTTATATGCGATATCCTATAGGCTACAAGGGAACATGAGGCACTTGAGAGCATCAGTATTACTCCATGAGGTCATACCCTGCTTGTATGAGCAATGGGTTCAGTCTTTCCATCATAGATTTTGAACCTAGGAGTCATGAACTTCTTGGGAAGCTCTGGCTCTTCAATTTCCCTTGCAAATGGGGACTTCATTTGGCTAATGAAGGTCCTTACAGAAATTTCCTTAGTGGATTTAGAAACATGGTTAGTGGGGTGTTTATCCATCTTTTTAGTGATGATATCCTAGATATCGTCTTTGTAAAGTCCTTCCTTATCTCATCTCGTCGGGCGACTCTCGTTCTTTGAGTCATCTTGATCACAACATGAAGTCCTTTATAGGCTATGAGTTTTACTTGCCTGAGGGTTAGGGGTTCATCCATGATGCTTTCACTTATCATCGTGGATCATTAGCTCCATTATTTTCGGACGTCGCTACATACGTGCATTTTCCTCCTCTTAGAGGCGGGTGAGATCCTCATATTGGTGGATATGGTGATCGTATACATCAACCAGCCATGAGATCTCTAGGTTCCTCATTTCTTTTCTCGGAGTGTCATTCTTATGGGTGATAATGTTCATGAGGATCATCGCGACTCCTGTTAGGGTGGATCTTTGATCTTACCCTGGGCGCTAAAATCCCATTCGTGTGGTTGCCATTAAACGGCGGGGGTGAACTGTGTGGGTGAGAAATGGTTATTTTATTTTTCTAATTGATTTAGGAAAATAAAACTCATTTTCCACTGATAGTAATAATTGTGGGTGCAATTATCCTGCAAAGAGTGATCCCAAATAATTGTAACCAAACAGAATAAACAAGTCACACAAGCACATAATAAAATATTTATGTGGTTCAGCAAATTGCCTAACTCCACGGTGATTTCTCTCTTTTCTTATTAATCGATTTTCAATAATATTTTGCATGCCCATTTTCTCCAAGATAAGGGTTACATTTATAGATAACGTAAGGATGTTATGATGTTTAGGTCTCTCAGGAGATCTTGATACATTTTCCATAAGTTAAAGATAATGTTCTCCGAGACTCTAGCTAATTGGACTCTCCTCCATTATTATCTTGAGCTGTCAAACTTTATCACCTGATGTTGGATATATTCCACTTGGTTTGATTTATTCAGACTGTTTTGATATTTCCCCCACACACACCATCACATACATAGAATAATCCCATATATTTTTAACCGAGAATTTTTAGTTTGAGATGATGAAACATTAATCTCAAAAACAAAGATAATCACAAACACTTGTTTCTAATTTTGTAAGTAATACCATATATCACAAAACTAATAAATTCAAATCAATAATGTAGCCAAAACTAAACACTAATACATAATTTTGTAAGTAAACCCAAATACCATAAATACAAAGGAACTAAAATATTACACCAAATAAAACCATCCTATCATACTCAAATATACTAAAAAACATTTCCTAAATATATCTACAAAATATAATAATTTAACCTAAGTAATTCAAGTCACTTCAAACTAAATGAAAGTAAGGAATGATCAAGTTCAAGTTCTAGGTCTGAACGATCAATGACACAACAAATTAATGTCCAACAATACAAAAAAGCAATTTTATAGAAATTAGAAATACGATATAACATTTACAAAACCAAATTAGTATTGAAGCTAAAAGTATCTAATTTTTTGAGTAACCTTAAAAAATCTTAAATGAATTTTTCCTTCTCAGAATGATACATACCCCTAACATTTTATAAATCCATAACCCTAACATTTTATAAATCCATCATCCTAACATTTGCGAAATCAAAATCTAGGGAATTTTCAAAACATCAAGAAAATAAGATTCATCAAACATTTGTCAAACATCAAAAACATGATATTAGGATTATACTTGTGGATTTGAAATATTTTCAAGAACACGAAAGACATTTGATCCCCCATTAGTGAACTTGTGATATGGTCAAGAAGTTAGATTGTCTCGATAATTTTTGTTCAAGAACACGAAATATGTTCAAGAACACGAAAGATATTTGATCCCCCATTAGTGAACTTGTGATATGGTCAAGAAGTTAGATTGTCTCGATAATTTCTTTTGTGAATGAAATATAGAGATTTTGTTGGTGAATATATAATAATAGACAAAATGACCACGTTTAATTTTTTTCCCCAATCATGGTTACATTTTACCTAGTAAAAAAACAATTGTAATTGTTCATATCTTCATTGTCACCGATTTCAATTGTAACAAACAAATATACACATTAATTGTCAAGATCGAAAATCGTGATAAATTGGGTGAACCAATTGTCATTGATAAATACTGTGACAAATTATTAATTTTATCTCAAAACCTCAATTTTCACAACTAACGGCATCGGTAAACCTTGTCATGCTCCATAACTGTGACAAAGTCTCCCACTCTAGAAATGACAATATTGCATGTCTAGATGTAGTGAGTATTAAATGTTATTTGATGCATCATAACAATAATATGTAGTGAGTGGGGTTAGAATTACTACGAACTTGCTAGAAATCTGTCAGAAGTTTAAGGGGAGTTTTCCTATATTACTTAGTTTGTCCTTAATCACTCCACGATGATTGAGGTTCATAAGAGTAGAACAATGTAAGTGTGGATGGGTACCAAAAATGCGGATGTTTATTAATTTCCCTTAAGAATGATTGTTTCTTGGAGTACCATTGTGAAATTTTATAAGAGTTAGATATTAAAATGACTTGACATTTCTCGAAAGATATAGGTCGTGTGGACTTTCGTAGTAGGTATCAATATCTCAATCAATCATTTTTAGTAGATATAAGGACTACTCGAGTATGAAGGGAACTTAATTAAGCTTGTAGAGGTGATAAATGAACCTTAAGCGGTCTTTTGCAGACTAAAGAAATTTCCTTTAACTAAGGTAGGGCATAGTTCATGATGTGATTTGTCATGGGTTAGCAGGACGGGTGGAGAGCTTAGACTTAATGTTTTGGGGGGGGTTCTATTCTCATGAGGGTTGAATAGTAGTGAACATTCTTGGAACTTATCGTGTCATCATCAATATCCCTTTATTTCTCCTTGAATGGAGTTAAAGGGTAAATTCTTAGTTATTTACAACTCCAATAGTATTATAGTAACTAGATTTGATTCAATAATGAGAAATAATTTACAATGAAGGTAATTGATCAAGTACCCCCATGTAGTGGGGGGGGGGGGGACTTAGGGAATTTTTCTTAATGTTAGGGTTAAGTTTGAAACTACTATTATTCATAGCCTAATAATTTAACCCTTAATTTAACTCAAACTTCACCCAACTCTTCTTTTATCTCCTTTTCTTTGACAAGCTTCCATTTTTCTCACTTTCCAATCTCATCGTAAAGTTCTTATGAAGAGGTATCTAACCCCATCCTAATGTCCGTGGTGAGTTCCAATACAAAGGTGATTGAGGTTTTACCATCCCCAACTCCCCTTGAGAAATAACCTTTCCCTTTGAAAGGATGAATAAGGGAATCCACTAATTAAACCCTAATGGGAGAGTTCCTTCGCTCGATCTACAAAGTCCTTTTGATCCCACCTTTTTTGGACGTGATTTTGTTCAATCTTCAATCACTGAATTTTTCCTTCTAAATTAGAGATATCCAATACCATAATATGTTCATACGTGGGCAATAGCTCCTCATGAGAGGGACGTTTCTTGGTTCCTTGATTTTATCTTATTTAATGAGACCTTACTGACCTATGGAGCTAGGTTTTGTTGGCAAAGCCTGTGATAGATGTGTTAAAGTAGATGAATATTGCCTCGCTCATATTTTTTCTAATATTTGGAGGTTATTATTGTTCATGGTGGTGTCCTTCAGTAAGACTAGTGGAGGTTTCCATGACCTCACTCATGCCCAATTTAATGAGTTCTCTTTAGAGTTAAAGAACAAAGAAATAAGGATAGATTCTTTTATTACATAATTGGTAAAGGCAAATATTTTACTTCTTAGAAATAGAACGCTCCTAAGAACTGAAAGGGGCATCACTCATCTATTGTTGGTGAGTGGGATACCTCTATAATGGAGAGAGTCAAAGATATTTAGAGCATGCCTGTAATATGGAACATACCCCCAAGCCTAATAAGATTTGATTGAATGATTTGATCTTTTCTGATAAATTATTTTCCTTTTCTTAACTTGTGGTACTTTTAAATGTTTGCTGAGGACTTACCACTGTTGTCAAAGGAGAAGAATAGAGTTAATGATGCACTGTCCTTCCATTTCACGTGTGATGGTTATCCATAAGAAGATATTTGATAACAAATTTGGGCCTAACCCTAAACTTAAAGTGAAGATTCTATGGGGACAGCTTCCTATCCTTAGCGATCTCTTCAAAATTGGTGTTGAGGAGACTTTAACTTATGTCTTGGTCATAAAATAAGGATGACATATTGTCAAACGAATAAGTACTTTCTGACCCTGACATTTTTAAGGTAAGTGGTGATGTTGAAGATCATATTGATGTCAGTGACTCTGTTAGGGTCCTGAGGACATAACTAACTTCGATAATGAAATCTCACTCAGTGATAGGTCCGAATATTTTTATTCCCAAAACGGTAACACTTAATATTCTCTTTTTCAGCCATATGTTTTCTCGAATTTGATAATTTCTTTACTAAATCTCATGTTTTTGGCTTTTGTTGTCTGCTTTGATTCTAGGGAGGAAAGGAAAGGGGATAGGTACTGATGAAGGTTGGAATGGTGCTAACATGTTAGTAAAGAAAGCCACACACTCAAACCAGTTAGAAACCAATGTATTCCGAATTCGATGAGACCTCTATTGTGGTGGTGAAGCTTGCGAGGAGTGTCACCATATACCATGATGCCAATGTTTGATTGGATGAGTCTTAGAGTAAATTTCAACCTCTATTTTAATTATAATCAAGGGTTGGCGAGAGACCCAAGGCATTATTTTGTCAACTCTCTATTCTAGGGGACTTTCAACCTATAGAGTCATAAAAAAGTGGATCTTGAGGATAAAGTATTCATGTTATTATTAAAGAATTTGTTAAGGTACTTAAGGTGAAGGGGTAAAATTCTGACCTAAGACCATTCAACTGGGGTAAATTCTAATGTAGTAGAGGAATCTCATAAGAGGGAAAATTGAGATAGGGTGTTGAAGAAGATCATTCATGATCCTCTTCCCACTGAGGTAATAAATCACAATTCCTCTTATAAATTCCCAACCTATGCTGAGTGGGACTTGTATGTTTCTTCATTTGAGGACCTAAAGGCTCTAATCAAAGTAAAAAAGATCTAAGATGGTGGGTCTTATGGGTGAAAGAGATACTATGGTCAATATCTGGGAATTGTTCCACTTCGTATGGATGACATATATGTTTCTCATTTATGTTTTGTTTCTTTTACTTTACCTACTTTCAAGACTGGGATATTGACTTGTGTTTATATTTTTCAATCCCAACATCATAACGAGACTCTTATGGCTAACGCCCTCGGCTATTAGCTATGATTACTAAAGTTAATACACTCTATACTTATGCATTACAGGAGTCCTATGTCCATTAATTATTATAATTATGCTTTAATATCGAATATGCAAGGTTTATTTGAGCTCTTGTAGGTGTTAGAGATGCTAAGTACAAATATTGGATGTGTTTTAGGAAGTTTTGAGATATGCATCAACTTTAGAGACAATTTGGTCATTTCATACTCCATATGAAATATCTTTCCCATTTCATTTTTAATTTCATTGATTGGATTTATATTATTCCCAAGCATAATTTTATTGAAAAACTTGAAATTTTCAAAAATACTATCTTGCTTTTTTGATATTTTTGGGTCTTCTCCCATTTCTTTCTAATGATTTTGTATAGTTTCCCCGATGCGTTATGTGAAAAATGATGCATGTTCATAGATTTTTCTTAGTTATTAGCCCCAATTTCTCATAATATATATATATATATATGTATATATTGGAAAATTTAATATTGTTAAAATCTTAAGTTTTGAGGACATCGCATTAATATTTGTTTATGTTTGGTGTAAAGCAATTTTAATTCAGTAAGAATATAAGAATTGTGAAACAAATACCTCGTGAGACTTCGTGCCTATTATTCATTTTTCGTGTGATTACTAACTCTTATCTCATTTGAAAAATGTATTTATATCACTGGTAATCTAATTATGCTTTTTATTATTATTCATTATATTATATCATTATGAAATTCAAGCTTTATAATGTTTGTTGAATTTGTGGATATCAAAGAATCATGTGAAGCATTGGAAAGTATCATAATCCATGTGTGATATTCAACCCATATCAACATTTACTTCACCTAATAAATGTTTTCCGTAGTCAACCCCCTTTGATCATTATATATAGTCTTTAATTTCATAACCCTAATTCTATTACCAATTGCTCATTGTAATTTAATATGTATACATTTACCACCCTTGTTTGGGAGCGTACTTAAGACATCTTGATATTTTATTTTAGTAGAAATTGATCATGTGAATTGAATTATTTTTGTATATTGAGGGAAAAGGTAAAAGGGACAAATATAAAATAAAATAAAAAAATATTAAAAAAAAAGTGAAAAGGTGATAATCCGAAAGATGTTGGAGGAAAGTAATATATAAAATTCATACTCCATTGTTTGTTAACTGCTTAAACTTTAATTGAGGAGCTTGTGTTCCAATTTTGTCTTCTCCAACGCAATTGAAGTGTGCTTGAATTTTAATCTATAATATAAAAGTTTTAACCAAATAAAAACTTGTAGTTGTGTTTCACACACCACCCTCTCAAGATTGTTAGATGTGAAGTATTTATGATAGTAACTCTAGTTTAATAACTCTTGTTTTCTAATGTATTAATATAATATTTGGTGTTTTTGAGCTTTTTTTTGGATTTTGGGAAATTATGTTAAGAAAATCTGATGTTTGTGTGTATCATACCTGAAATTCCTCACGAGACAAAACTCATTCGCTAGAGCCACCTAGGGGTTTAACAAATTGTTGCATATGCCAAATCAAATCGTGTTCCCCGTGAAAATGTCTTTTCATTTTTTATATAAATTTTCTTAGTTCTCCCTAGGTATTTTGTTTTCTTTTCACTCCCATTCATTTCTAGTAACTAGCAATGTGTAAGTTATAGGGTGTTATTAATCACAATCATCACATTTTTACACTCTATACTTGCACATTTTTGCATTTTGGGAATATTAATTCTTATAATTATGCTCTTTTATTGGGTAACCTATATATTCATTTGTATATCTTGTTCAAGGTTTTTTTGACATCTTATAAGTGTTATGGATGCTAAGTGTGATGAATTGATGTGTGTCAGGAAAGTTTCGACACATGCTTCAACTTTAAGGTCAATTTAACAATTTCATACCCCATAATTTGGATGGTATCAAAGGGACAAAATGTCACACCCATTATTCTGTATATGGTGATAATAATAATAGAATAATAATTATAATGTAAATAAAGTTATTGGAAGAAAACAAAACTTTATTCAAAAAGGATGTAACTTCACCTTATTACATTATTAGGGCTCTCATATAACAGAAGTAAAGGTGGACTATTAGGGTTACATAAGCTGATAATTAGGAGTGAATGTAGTCCATTCTATGCTGTCGTATTTGCTAGTTACCGCCCACACGTACGTAATTAGAAATGTTTTCCTTGATAAAATAGAATAAATTCCATGGGGGCGTGGGATATTTCTCCCTCTTCGAGTTCACTTTTCATCTGGAAGGGAAACGAATAAGCAAAACTTTTCCAAGTAGATAATTCTACTTCTATAATAAGTTCATAATTCAGAGGTTTGATAACATAATGAAATGAATCATGCTTTATAATAAATTGCAATTAAAAAAATATAAAGAAGTATGAAATATCAATGGTAACAAACAATGGTAATAGAGTATTGTAAATGCGACGGGGTCCCTCTATGTTTGTGTCCTTTAGGTGAAAATAATTTTTCTTTTTAAAAAGTTTTTCCAATTTTATTTAGCATCAATTTTGTGAACCAAACAAATTAAGCCAATTTTATCTTCTTAACCCTAAACATGCATCTAGTGTGATTCAGCAAGATAAAGTAAAGAATGCTCATAAAATATGTCGATGTACGAGGAAACCACTATGGGGAAAAATCTCGGCCATCCCTGTCAGGTAATCATTATGATATGGTTTTATAAAGAATAAATAGTAGACTTACACAATGACTCAATCCCCCATAAGTATTGATGTTATTTTATCTTCAACCTATGTCAGGTCCACAACACATGAGTCCACGTGTGCCTCGATATCCACCGATGCAACTCTGTAATCGTCTACGAATAGGAACATGGAGTCCACTCACGTACAGAGTCAACCACACAAAAACAGGTTCTTCTTGTGATGAAAGAAATAAACAAGGTGCCCAAACAAGATCTCAAAGTATATGAGTTATGAATCTTGGATCTTGTAAACACAAGGGTGAAACTTTTGGAGTTGGAACTTTTGAAATAGGTCTTATTTTCATTTTCATAAAAAGTTTGTCTCTCCAAATAAAAACTGAGTCTAAAAAACCTTTTATAGAAAAGTTAAGGCGGCACGTCATTCGAACGATTTTGAGCTATCGTTCGGACGAGATAGAGATCTCGTTTGAACGCGATAGCATCTCGTTTCTAACTACCTCAGCAAAATTAAAACAGTAAGCTTCGTTTGAAGCTCGTTTGAAACAGGGATCGAACAACCAAAGGATGTCATTTTAACGACATGGTTATGTCGTTTGAATGACTGAAACGATTTTTAAAAGTCTGCATATAGTAAACTTAGAAAATATATTTTGAAAAACTTAAGTTCCAATCAATTTTAAAATAGAACACCCTTAATTTGGTCTATTGGAGAGGGTAATATCAATATTGTCAGGGATAACTAGGGTGTTTCTGAATGTAAGTTAGTAGCTGAGGTAGTAGTAAGGCAGGTAAAGGATTTCTATAATCAAGGCCAAAGATAGATTAAGGAGAAGTTACAGCAGGTCTTCAGTTGATCTGTGACTAATAAAGTGATGCAATTCAGAGAGATTATGCCTAATTCCTATGATACTCTTATATACAAGCCTCAAAGCACAGGTAATTCCACTATCACATCATCTTGGAATACTTGCAGACAGCCAAGACCTTCAAGATTCAGTGCGAAATTTATTTGGCGTAAACATCTTCCCATCAAGATGTATGTGTTCATGTGGAAGTTGTTGAACAATCTTCTTCCTACGGATGATAAGTGAAATCTATTGGATTCAGAGGACCATCAAAATGATATTGTTGCCTAAAGCCTAAAAAAGAATATTTATACTATATATTTGAGGGTGAAGATGTTCCTTCTGCAATATAGGATCAAATAACTAAGGAATATGGGATTGAAAGATAAAAAGGAGGAGGTTTGTGAAACCAGCTCTTTCAATGGTGGATACATGGTGCTAAAAGAGATAACTTTGTTAGCAGAGTTGTGCTATTAATTGTTTGTTGGTATTTATAGTTCTATAGGAACAAATGTAGATTTGATGATGGCTCTCTTAGTGTGGTTTCAATTTTGATTCACATTAAGCATGAAGTTTCCCTCAATAAAGCCCCTCCTATAGCTCATGGGCCAAAAGAGATAATGTATATAAAGTGGTGTCCTCCTATAATAGGCACTCTAAGGTTAAATGTTGATGGTTGTTCTCTAGGGAATCCTGGAAAGGGGGGGGGGAGGTTGAATGCTTAGAAATCATTTAGGAGATATGGTATGGGCCTTTCATGCTCATTTTGGAATGGTGTCTAATATGGAAGCTGAAGCATTGGCCTTACTAAAAGGGATAGAACTCGTCATGGACTTAATTGGATATGATATGTCAATAGAAAGTGATTCCAAGGCTCTAGTGGACATAATCATCAACAATAGTAAGCCTCCATGGAAAATCAATTGGGTTATATTCAAAATCAGGAGTTTAATGAAGATGATCAATATCAAAATTGTTCATGTTTATAGAGAGGCAAATCAAGTTGCTGTCATTCTTTCCAAGTTAGGTGCTTCTAAGAATAAGGATTGTTTTTCTATTTCCTTAAATGACTTCCCAAAGCATCTCAAAGGTCTTCTCACAGTGGATAAATGGAGTCTTCCTTCTATCAGACATGTCTAGTGTCCATTGGTGCTCTCTTATGTCCTTGGGGTGTCTAAAGCTCTTTTTAATTTACTCTTTATCTAATGATTTTTTATGGGATATATACTATAAAGATCCTCATTTAAGTTTCCTTCGCTTCTCTGAATTTGAATTTTCCTCTGATGTAAGCCATTTATAAGAGGCAAGGACTTCTATAAATTGATAATAAAGCTTCTTCTTTACAAAAAAAAATGAAATTGCCCTTCTTGATTGTATCAATTTTAAGTCTTAATTTTATTTTCTACAACATTTTGTGTGTGCCCTTTAGATATATTATTTTTATCATTCTTTTAAATATATTTTTAAAAAATATATATTTATATAAATAAATATTTTCATAATAAGTTAAGTATTTAAAAATATTTTTTATTTTTTGTTTTACCTTTTTAGTATTTGTTTTTAAGTGTTTAAACATTTCTTTAAATAAACAAAAATCAATTATTTTTATTAAAAGGTTTAAACATAAGTTGAATGGGTGAGATTTCGTGTGTGGTATTTAATGGCTGAGATGGTGCCTGTTTGTGTTTGTTTGCTCGATCCTTGTGATCTTCCTTGAGCCAATGGGATTTGCTTGGGTTTGCCACATGATTTGACCACGTGTGGTGTCCATCTGCAGTCGATCGTTGGTAGCTTTTATGCTTTTACCCTTCATGTTGCTCTGGCTAAAGACGCATGTATCCCTTGATTTTTGGGTTGCCATTTGTGTCCCCAACCGCCTACTGGTATGGTCACTTTTACCCTTATGAGTTTGGTTTATTAATTACAAACCTTTCCATTTTGGTAAAATTGAATTAGTTAAGAAGCCTAATCTGTCTAACAAGCAGCCTTTTCAAAATAAAACTGCTTTTGTGAAAACTAAGGCTGATTGGGTTAAAAAGTCTGAATCTAATTACGCACTGAGATGTAATATTATTCAATCAACACTAAATGCTCGGAATAAAAACTCCCAATGGTACTTAGATTCTGGCTGCTCTAGGCATGTGACGGGGGACGAATCCAAATTTACCACCTTAAAATCTTTTGTTGATGGTGTTGTAACTTTTAGTGATCGAAAGATGTCCCACATTATAGGCAAAGGATCGATTAATACTGATGATACGAGAAATCCACTTGTCGTTCTCATACCAGCAAGTCAAAGTGCAAGATACGTAATGAATAAACCAAGCAAGTAAATAGAGAGAAAATAAGATTTATAGTGGTTCAGCCCCTAAAATGGGACTATGTCCACTGTGTTGATCCATTCTCATTGTATGTGTGGTATTGTACAATATAATCATGCCTAAAGAGGCATACAAGTATGAGAATAAAGGATAATACATGACTGAGGGTTCCGGTGTGCCGGAGAGGTAGTTGCGATGTGGATGAACGATCCTCAAACTGTATGCTGAGGTTGTGTAGAGAGAATCGGTACTTTAGAACCTACCCCGGGTGTGTCTGGAATCGATCCCCTCATTTCAAGGTGTGGACCTCTATTTATAAAAGATATGCTCACGTGCAATGAGAACGTGACACATGAAGTTTGGAGTTAGGATGGAGAGGGATGCGGCTTGTAAGGTAAATAACCTAAGCACCACATCCTGTAACTGGCAAAAGACAAAGGTGTTGTGCCCTAGACTGGGTTGGTCCGCGACATGTTGATTGTTACCGCACCCCTTGATGAGGGGCCGCGGCATGTATGAGGTAGGGCCGCGGCATGTAATCATGTGCAGAATAGGATACCATCCGAAGCAGGGTGCTATATTTGTACTATTAATAAGCCCCCAAGTTGTAGTGCCAAGAGAATTCGATTGGGGCTGCGACTTAGTTAAGTTTCCTAATGTGCCGCGGTAGTTTTCAAGGCGACGATTCGTCTTCCGCGCCCTCTTATATAAATTATTTCAAGTCGTGGACTTAATTACGTTTCCAAAACTTTGAGAGCAAATCGAGAGCGAATGTATGTGTGTTCATCTTCTTTCATTTTTTGGCAACCCTTCGAGGCTATACGTGGCGGTTCCAAGGTGGTGTGAGGTTGATCATTGCTGGTTTCTTCATTTCCAGGTAATTTTTCAACCAATCTTTGTAAATTATTTTTGCAGCTCATACTTCCTCTTTGAATATACAAACACATGAGCTTCTTCATTGCTTGATAGAAAACTAGGGTTTCAATTGAATACTCTGCTATCACCCTAGAATCGAACACACATGAACGTTGAGCACATCAATAATTGTTAGGATCGATCATCATATGCTGTACTTGACCCCTGATCTTCCAAACTCCATGAAAATCATATATCTGTTCTTGTTGTTCATAATCAAACTCTTCTTATTCTATGAATTTCATCTTAAAACGATTAAATGTTAAATACTTAACTGTTTAAGATAGAGACCGCGGCATGGTAGATTATCAGCTATCTAGGGGTCCCCTAAACTGTTTTGGACCTTATCCGCGGCATACAGTGGGTGATGGTTGCGGCCCCTTAAGTTCTGAGATTTATCGTTCACAACACTTTGATGCATATCCACTTAATCTGCCGCGGCGATGGGATTTTTTAGGGCTCTGAATCCCCACCCTTGTATTTTAAGAACCAAATATACATCCACGATAAATAATTGTGATTGTTGCTAGAATTCCTTTAATCGACCTTTAGCAATTTTAGAGATGGATGTGGCAACAGATCTCTAATTCCATTTGAGATCGTTGCCGTGGCAGTGTATGTTACCTTGTTGATATAGGAGGTGGTTGCGGCCAGTAGGGCTTGAGGGTAATCCCTTAGGTTCAATGAATAGAGTTGGCAGTGTTTCAGCCCATTAATAACTACGTTAGGGAAATAATTCCCATCAAGCAAATATTAACTATTCATATGAATAATCTCCCCGCGGCTTCTTAAAGTCTTTTTCAAACCATACTCGCTGCGGCGCCTACCTGCGGACTCTGCTTTTCAGGTAATACTGCAGCCATATGAGCTTTGACCCAAATGAGTTTCTGAGAGGCTTTTGGGCAAAGCATTTTGGAACCTCTCCTCCTAAACTCTCTTCTATGCCCCCTCTGAGATCAATAGGGCCTTGCCAACTGAGGGAAACTGCATAATATTATACTCAGACTCAGTGGATTATACGTCTAGGAAGGATTTTCAGTCCACACCAATGGAAGAAGAAGCCAATTCAATTAATCATCCATTGGGTGCAAGAGATGATACCATAAAATTTAGGGATAACCCGGCAGGTCCATCTGGGAGGGTTGAGAGACCCCTAGCTGCGCTTGATATCCGCAGCATTATAACCCAAGACTAGGTTGAACAGGTGGCTGAGGCCTTCGAATTTCCAAAAAATTTTATGTTCTCAGCACCCGCCGTGAACTAAAAACCTTGCACAGCTCTGGCTGATGATGGAGTTTGCTTCCCACTTCATGCGTTTGTTTATGGGTTGCGACTGCATGTTCCTGTTCCCATCCATCGCATTTTTCAGACAATAAAATTGGCATCGACCCAGATAAATCCCAATGGTTGGAGGGCCATACTTGTCGCGGTCGTTCTTTAGGAGAACCAATTCAAAACGGACATTACTACCGCGGAGTTCTTTCATTTCTACCGCCCAAAGGAAAATTCGGTGAAGTTTGTCGGGTACTACTACTTCTCGATCCGCGACAGGGATGAGACCCTTTATACTGGGAGGTCAACCAGTGTAAAGAACTGAAAGGGCAAGTATTTCTACATCTCCGGGGAAGGCGGGGAGATCCACCGCGAAGAGAACGAGAGGGAGAAGTCATATCGAATGCCACGGTAATGGGGTTCTCCCTCCAAGCTAGGTATTTTGATTATAGCCGCTTCATGTCTTCCTAGTTGCATATTAACCTCCACTAACTTTTGAATTATTTTTTCTGTAGTTCTTGACAACTTGCATTTGAACAAGCGTCAGGAAAAGAGAGTTGATGAGGCCGCGACAATTCCTGTTGAAGAAAAGAGATTCAGTGTCCTTGTGACCTCTGCAACGGTATTCGAGGCAGGTTTCTTTCCCAGCAAGTGTATTCCAAAAGACATGGCTGTGGGAGGTAATAATCTGATTCCATATTTATCCGTGTCATTTTGTTTTGACTTTGAATATTTATTGTTTATTTTCCCTTTTCAGGTGAGGAGGTTGACAGGAAACTGATGGCCGCACAGTTGGCGAAAATGGACGAGGATGCAGTCATTCTCAATAATACTACACAGAGCAGGAAGAGGTCCAAAGCTAAGGCACCTACCGTGGCTCCATCAAATGATTTGAACACTCCCGCCGCGACCTCACCTCCTGCCGCGGAGAAGACTGACGTTGCAACCCAACTACAATCTGAATTCGATGACGATTTAGGAGCCAACCTGGCCGGGGTAGGTTTGATGTCAAATAATGCTCCCCTTAATACAGATTCTCCGTCGCCACCACCTATCATTACAGTAAATGCAAACTTGGCACCCCCACAGTGCCTCGGCAAAGTTTGTCCCGATGGTCTTCCACGGCCTCAATTGAGGCAACCCAACCCTGAGTCATCATGGGACACCACCGCAAAAGCCGCACGAAGAATGAAGAGAGCCCTAAACATTGCAGATCTGGATAGGCTGGTGGGAGAAGACCATGACGAACTGAAGGACTACGGCATCCATAGTCTTCTGAGGGTAAGTGCTTAGTGCTGCTTTATTTTTCTTTGGCATTCTACATGTTGCTACTAACTTTTCAATTTCAGGCCACGAACGTTATTGTAGCCCAAAAAAGGAAGTATGAGGCCCTGTATAAAACTAAAATAGGCCGAGAAGAGGGTGTATGCCGTGGATCTGGAGGCTGCACGAACTACATCTTTTGAGGCCGGGAAGCAGTCTGATGTCGTGACTCTTCAGGCGGCCCAAATGGACTTAGCTTCTCTAAACAATGCAAGGGAAGAGGCAGAGGAAAAATTCAAGCAGGCTGCAGAATCCCTCAAAACCTCCCAGGCTCAGACCGCGGAAGCTTTATGGGATGCGAAGATTTCAAATAATAAGCTCGTACTAATACAAAAGAAGTACGAAGAGATGGAGTCCAAGTCCACCCAATATGCCATAGACCATGTCGCGGCAATAAAGAAGATGGAGGAAGATCATGACGATGCTCTTCAGCTGGCCATTGCCACATAATGGAGTCATTCAAAGGCTCTAGGGACTTCTTCCTCATCAATAATAGAGCCTACCTCCGCGGCTACCAGGAGCTAAGGCATAGGATTATAAAGAATTTTCCTGAGATGATGGAGAAGTTTCTTATCTGGGGGCTCAGTGATTTCGAGAATCAATAATGCATAGCCGAGCTCAAAGTCGCGGCTGAAGAGAAAGCTAGGCTGAGAGCAGAAGCAGAGGCAGCGGCCGCAGAGGAAGAGACTGAAACAGGAGCGGATGGTGAGGAGGGTGATGAGCATGATGATGATGCTTCCTGAGTTTGTTTACCTTTTTATCATTGATATAGGGATGCGTCCCTTTTCCAAATTTTAAACTGTAGTGGCTGCGGCCCATTTGCTTGTAACCTTAACTGATAATATCAAGGTTGCGGCCTCCTTTTCTGCATTAATTATTTTGGCCTCATTCTCTTGTCCTTTTTGCATCTTCTTTTTTGCTTGCTTCAATGCTTTATGTACGCCTCTGATGGCTTGAATACAACTGCCTTGCGTAATTAAAATTCCTTATTAATGGAGTGAACTTGTGTAAATAACATATTTCTTCGATAACCGCCCTTACTGAACTGTTGCGGCACCCACAGCATATAAGCCGCGGTACGTTACAATCACCCTGCTTCTTGCACCAACGGTTGGAAGTGGTCGCTTGAATAGGGTTGCGACGGTTTGATAATGGCTGCCGCGGGGGGGTAACACAACCGTCATGGGAAATATAGAGAGGGCGAAGGCTTTTCCCGTAGAACTTCAATTGCCTTTCACGAAGTATGGCCTTCTATATGTGGGTGGGATATTATCAAGCCTCCCCAGGCTGGGTTATGTTATTAAGCCACCCACAGCTAACATATAGGATATTTTCAAGCCTCCCCAGGCTGGGTTATGTTATTAAGTCACCCACAACTAACATATAGGATATTTTCAACCCTTCCCAGGTTGGGTTACGTTATTAAGCCACCCACAGCTAACATATAAGATATTTTCAAGCCTCCCCAGGCTGGGTTATGTTATCAAGCCACCCACAACTAACATATAGGATATTTTCAAGCCTCCCTAGGTTGGGTTATGTTAGTAAGCCACCCACAGCTAACATATAGGATATTTTCAAGCCTCCCCAGGCTAAGTTATGTAATTAAGCCACCCACAGCTAACATATAGGATATTTTCAAGCCTCCCCAGGCTGGGTTACGTTATTAAGCCACCCACAGCTAACATATAAGATATTTTCAAGCTTCCCCAGGCTAGGTTATGTTATTAAGCCACCATTTTCAAGCCTCCCCAGGCTAGGTTATGTTATTAATCCACCCACAGCTAACATATAGGATATTTTCAAGCCTCCCCGGGTTGGGTTACGTTATTAAGCCACCCACAGCTAACATATAGGATATTTTCAAGCCCACAGCTAACATATAGGATATTTTCAAGCCTCCCCAGGCTGGGTTATGTTATTAAGCCACCCACATCTATGGATGTATATATAAATCCATCCCTGTCTAGATATTATAAGTCTCACGACTTAATGACGCATCCCAAAAGCCAAGAGCAGGCATTGGAAGCCCTTATGAGTGATGTTGCAGTCCAACTTGTATAATTGCTTCCAATATTTGCTCTAGACACTTTCAACTATCATCAATTTTTGGACAATCATACGTCTTGTCGGGCATTGTTACCCATTTAGACATTATCATTCCCAATATAACATATTGCCTCGGATCGGGATCTATTTAAGAAGAAAATGGTCTTTATAAGATAACATTTCATGGAAATAAGAATCAAAATATGACACTATAAAAGTGAACTTGATTTTACAACTATTCATATATATGACTTTGTAAGGATAACGCAAAGTTTAGTTTAAAACAGCATAAGAGGAGTTGTCACTATAAAGTAGAGACAGATTGGATATAAGGAATAAGCATGAAAAATGAGCATGTGGAAGATGAGATAAAGTTGCATCCCCTAAACATCTTCGAGGAACCTCCGCAGCATCCCTTGCCCAATCAGCCTTTTAACCTCATCCTTCAGAGCATAGCATTGCTCAGTGGCATGGCCATGGTCCCGATGGAATCTGCACCACATAGCTTTGTTCCTCTTGTGGGGTGGAGCTCTCAGCTTTTTTGGCCACCTCAACAGCTTGTCTTCTTTGATGAACTCAAAGATTTCTTCAATCGGGCAGGCCAACAGAGTGTAGGCCCCAGATTTCTTCTCTGCCCTCTCCATTCTCCTTTTTTGACACCTGTCGACTGATTTCGCAACTGGCTCCTCTTGGACTGTCGCGACAGTAAAGGCAGTTGGAGCTATCTTTTTGGGTGATGCCCCCATGTTGGGTGAGGCCTCGACCTCTAGGATTATCACCCTATGAGTAAAATAGTTAACCTGGGTCTGGAGTGAAGCATGATTATCGTAGAGGTGGTTGAGGTGATTGTACAGCTGTACAATCTCATCTTTGATTTATGTGCTCTTGATGGACTCTCCTTCCATTTTCTGCTTTTGTTAGTTTTTACAAAGTATATTTATAATCTGGGACAAAAATAGTAGAAGGGATCAAAGAAACATTGGAGTAACTAAGTAGGAAATGGGAATGCAGCATTGTATTTCTGCACTGTTGAAAGGTGCCATGGTCAGTATAGCACATAGGTGCACTGCCGTGGCCTTTGTATGACATTCACCAAGGTTGAGCTGGAGACCTCCCAAGTCCGTTCCTTGATGTTTTGAAGTCTAGTATAGGCCGCGGCATGAAGGTAATTAAACTACCTGCCGCATCCCTTGCTAGGCAGGGGGAGAAGCAATCCCAAAATCGAAACCCCAAAACTGAGTTTTTCTCCCGAAACACCGGGAGAGCATGCCTACTAGGGTCTATCCATGAGAGAATAACCTCTCGGTGCAAAAAATGGAACCATTATAATGATAAACCATAGATCATAGGCAAAGAACAACAAAAAGGGCTAAAACATAATTCTTCCCTAACCATTCATATTTTTGGAGGTAAAGCCCATCATGCTTTTCAGCACTATCTAAATTAAATTATATCACAGGGGCATGTAAGATAGATCCAAGGTCATAAAAGAGAGACCAGAACAGATCTGAATATACAAATTACCCATTTAAGGGTGTGAATATATAATAGAGCTCAATAACCTGAATCTACTCGTGAGACAATGATCCAAAGGATCCCCACGAATAAAATAAGGTGTTGAAGAACTCAAAATATAGAGAAACAAGATTAAAATATCTCGGTTCCCACAGACGAGGCCAAACTGATGATACGAGAAATTGTCCACTTGTCGTTCTCGTACCAGCAAGTCAAACTGCAAAATACGTAATGAATAAACCAAGCAAGTAAATAGAGAGAAAACAATATTTAGAGTGGTTCAGCCCCTAAAATAGGCCTATGTCCACTATGTTGCTCCATTCTCATTATATGTGTGGTATTGTACAATATAATCATGCCTAAATAGGCGTACAAGTATGAGAATAAAGGAGAATACTGATGACTGAGGATTCCAGTGTGTCGGAGAGGTAGTTGCGATGTGGATGAACGGTCCTCAAACTGTATGCTAAGGTTGTGTAGAGAGAATCGGTACTTTAGAACCTGCCCCGGGTGTGTGTGGAATCGGTCCCCTCATTTTGAGGTGTGGACCTCTATTTATAAAAGATATGCTCACATGCAATGATCACCTGACACACGAAGTCTGGAGTTAGGATGGAGAGGGATGCGGCTTATAAGGCGAATAACCTAAGCGATACATCCTGTAACTGGCAAAAGACAAAGGTGTTGCGCCCTGGACTGGGTGGGTCCGCGGCACGTTAATTGTGACCCACCCCTTGATGAGGGGCCGCGCCCTGTATGAGGTAGGGTCGCGCTCTGTATGAGGTAGGGCCGCGGCATGTATGAGGTAGGGTCGCGGCATGTAATCAAGTGCAGAATATGATACCATCTGCAGCAGGGTGCTATATTTGTACTATCAAATACAGATGGGCTCCCTAACTTGGAGGAAATTTTACTTATTGAAGGCTTAAAAGTAAATCTATTAAGTATTAGTCAATTTTGTGACACTGGTCATGCTGTTAATTTCTCCAAATTTGATCGTAAAAATTTAGACCCAAATGGGAATATTAGTGTGTGGTACTAGGACTTTAGACAATTTATGTACCATTAAACATGAAAATGAATATGAAAAATATTTATCTTCCAGGATAAGTGATTTAGACTTATGGCACGAAAGATTATGATATTTAAACTATGATTGTTTATATAAATTGACTAGTCAAAATCATGTTCATGGCATGCCCAAAATATCCAAAGTTAAACATTTTGTTTGTGGTTCGTGTCAAATTGGAAAAATTCACAAAGCACCTCATAATAAAGTGACCGATATCTTTACTTTGCATATTTTCACTTTTCACCCTTTGGTTTATTCATAACACTGCTTTTTGGTAAAATTGAATTTTTACTTTTCACTTTGGATATTTTCACTTTTCACCCTTTGGTTTGCTTTGGATATTCATAAAACTGCTTTTCAAAATAATAATTAGTTTATGTGGCAACTCATATATTCTTGTTATTGTTGATGACTTCACTAGATTTACATGGGTTGCGTTTATGAAAGAAAAATCAGACACTTTTGATCATTTTTTTAAAATTTTGCTAAAAATTGAAAATGAAAAAGATACTCATGTAACTTGTATTTGTAGCGATAGGGGTGGGGGATTTAAAAACACAAGTGTCATTGACTATTGTATAGGGAATGGGTATCAAAATGAATTTAGTACTCCCAAGACACCACAACAAAATGGTATTGTAAAAAGAAAAAATCGAATAATTTAAGAAATGGCTCGTGTTTCAATTCATGCTAAGAATTTGCCAAAATATTTTTGGGTTGAAGCCACTCAAACAGCTTGTCACATAATTAATAGGGTTCATTTAAGAAAAAATACTAAACAAACTCCCTATAAATTATGGTATGGTAGACAAACCAATTATGGTGTGGTAGACAACCCAATCTAAAATATTTTAGTGTGTTTGGTAGTGAATGCTATGTGTGTAAGGACCATGAACACTTGTCTAAATTTGACACTAGAGGAGACAAGGCTATTTTTCTAGGATACTCTCAATTGAAAATTTGTTCTTACAAATCTCCTCCTTTGGCTATTCCGGGACAAAACCAAAATAAAAATCCTATGGATCGTCGAGCTCTCTAAGACTAATCCCACCACCCCCCACCCAAAAAAAGGAAAAAGTACAGACGCTCGATAGACACACACACATGAGTAGCTTTGCTTGAAAAATTTGTCGCTTTTAGCTCAACCTTTATTCCTACACACTTAAACACACCTTCAAATGCAAAGAGAATATAAATAGTATAAATCCTCAAATCAATAAGCATCTAATAATATCTAAATAATATCAACCCAGGTAAGACGTCTTCCCCTAAGATAAAGATATCCTAATCATGCAAAGGAAAGATACCATTTCTACCCCTTTTTATTCAGGAATAGACAAAACAAGATTGCATCAATAGTTGCTCTCCCAAAACCAAACTCCACCTAAATAAGTAAGATACCAATTTTTAAACAAATTTGATACCACAATTAAGCATAAGGAGATGAAAATAAAATCATGCAACGGGATAAAGTGTAGCAAACACGCATCATGGCAAATCAAACACAAATAATCCAAAAGAAAATCAAGCAATTGATAAACATAGACTAAATGTAAACCGCAAAGACTAAAAAACCCAATACCATATATAATATATGACAAATATAACAATAAAATACGTCACTCATATATAGGTACAAGCGATCACAAAATATGACACAAAATACATAAGCTTTATACACTAGCATAGTATCGATGTGTCCAAATATGTGGGATGGAATGAATGGGTGTGAACTAGTAACAAAATAATTATAATCCAAACACTCAAATATATTCAAGAAGTTCTAATTGACAACAAAACTTTATCAAACTAAGCTTTAGCCTCAATTGACACATAAACTTGAACTTCATGAACAAAATAAGCACAATGCACACAAGCCTGTAATATTAATGATTCTACAAATCAATAGCATCATGACAAATTAAGCATAATTGGGTATCATTGTACAAATTCATTGATCTTCAACTAAACTCCCTCAAAAGATAAACATGATCATCTATTTTATTCTTTTCTTTTCTTTTGAAGAGATTTCTTTTAAATGATCAATCAAACTAAACTATTTTGGCCCCTTTTTGACATATTTTTCTTTTTGTTTCCCTATTTTTATTGGGCTCTTTTAAACGGTGGCTTTCATGACGAGTTCACATGCCTCTCACGGGACTTTTTTGTGCACACTCATGATTTTTTAATATGCAATTTAAATCCTCATGGGTAACACAGTTCTTACATGCACAACTCCTCTATGGTCAAATAAATATATAGATGAGAAAATTGATTGGAGAATATCTCACCAAGATCAAATATATATCATGAAGTTAAAATCCAATAAGCTAGTGCATGTGTATGTGTGGAGGCATAAACATAGTTGAATGCATAAAGCAAGTCAAGTTCGAAACAACTCCACAAACATGGTTAAGATCAATTTAAGCATCTAAAGTCACAACCAAATGGGCTAGACACGTGGAATTGCGGAGTGAACTGAATTCAAACACATCAATATGTCATAACAAATGTGTAAACCTAATATACACGAAGAACCAAAAATCTTTTTGAATTTTTCAAAAATTTTATCAAAAAATAAAATCTTTTTGTATTTTTCAAAAAATATATAAAACCAAAAATCTTTTTTTATTTTTTCAATATGACTCAATAAAAAAAATATAATACAAAAAGTACACATGACATAACACTAGTAAACATATATCATGAAGTACAACTAGCGCATGACAAACAATATCATGCAAGCAATCATCCATAAGAAATAGCATGTGAAGCATCATGTGCAAGCATGTGAGAATCAGCCAATCTAAAAATTAGCGTCTCCAAAACAAATTTCCTAACCCAAAAAGGTGTATGCCTAACTCAAGGGGTTATGGGAATCGATGGGACACCATCCTTAAACTTCCTAGGATCTCTTCCAAGATCAAAACAAAAAGGCCTAAGGTGACCTTTCCTACCACAATGTGAACATGTGTAAACGAGAGGAATGTTACCCATGGGTTGACATTTTCTAACGTCCTTGGTTTTGATTGACCCTCTAAAACAAACAATGGTTTTATCTTTAATACACGAAGCATAAGAATAAGACGAGCCATTATCATCACTACTCAAACTACTCGAGTCTTTTAAATCATATTTTAACTTCAAAATTTTAGACTCAGGCGAAGAATTAGACTCTTTCAATTTTAGGGACTCCTTCTTTATATTATCAATCATTCCTAGAAGGTTATATCACTCCTCCACAATGAACGCAAGATTATCCCTAATAGTATTTTCACGTGCCTTAAAATCATTAATCAAAATATTTTCCTCAATGGCACAAACATCTACCCTAGAATTTTTAAAGTCCTCTAACTCTTTCTCCAAAACAAGGAATCTATTCTCACTCTCTTCCTTGGACAATTTTAAAGATTTAAAGTCATCATACAAAGCACCAAAATTTTCGCGAATGATATCTCTTTGACTTTTAAACGTTTTTAAATATTCAATCGTATTTTTAAAACAAGAATTTTCTTCTTTAAGAATTTTAATTATTTTTGTAAACTTCAAATTCAAAAGATTTAATTCGTCAAAGATAGGAGAATCCATTGAGAGAAAAACAAATCAAGAGAGATGAATAAATAACCACCAAAACAGTACTAAACACGGATCTAACACAATAACTAAAGTGCAACCTGCTCTTAGACTAATTTGTAAATGCAAAAGGTATCAGAGGGAAAAACTTTTTGAAAAAATCAGGATCGCTCGATAACTTGGAGCAACCTGCTCTGATACCAATTTATAAATGCAACGGGGTCTCTGTGTATGTCCTTTAGGTGAAAATAATTTTTCTTTTCAAAAACTTTTTCAAATTTTATTTGCACTAATTTTGTGAACCAAACAAATTAAGCCAATTTTATCTTCTCAACCCTAAATATGCATCTAGTGTGATTAAGCAAGATAAAGTAAAGAATGCACACAAAACATGCCGACGTATGAGGAAACCACTAAGGGAAAAAATCTCAGACGGCCCAGTCACACAATCACTATGATATAGCTTTATAAAGAATAGACAGTAGACTTACACAACTACTAAATCCCCTTTAATTATTAACGCTCTTCTATCTTCAACCACTCCTCCACAATACAACACAGGAGTCCCCCTATGCTAAGTCCACAACACACGAGTCCACGTGTGCGTCGGTATCCACTGATGCAACTCGGTAACTGTCTATGGATAGGAACATGGAGTCCACCTCTTCTTCACTGCAACCATCACGTACAGAGTCCACCGCACGAAAATAGGTTCTTATTATGATGGAATAAACAAATAAGGTGCCCAAACAAGATCTCAAATTATATGAGTTATGAATCTTGGATCTTGTAAATACAAGGGTGAAACTTTTGGAGTTGGAACTTTTAAAACAGGTCTCCTTTTTATTTTCATTAAAAGTTCATCTCTCATAATATAAACTGAGTCTGAAAAACCTTTTATAGAAAATTTAAGGCGGTGCATCGTTCGAATAATTTTGAGCTGAGCAACCTAGGGATATCGTTTGAACGACATGGATATGTCGTTTGTACGACTGAAACGATTTTTAAAAGTCCACCTATAGTAAACTCAGAAAACATATTTTCAAAAAAATTAAGTTCCAATCAATTTTAAAAACAGAACACCCTTAATAAAAATTACAAGGACTCATAAAACAATATATGTTCATACTTGCGAGATCCTCGGCATATGTGAAGATAAACATGGCACAGTCAACACGAATTATAATATGCACTCTTCGAAGCTTTACCGCTACGTCTTCATTAAACAACAACATAGGCTCATGAGATCAAAAACTTAAAATCTATCCTATGACTCAAGCGTTTTATCCGGAATTAAGCCAATTATAAACAAATTTACTCAATTGGAAATTTTTCCTTACAAGTATGTTGATACTTGTGAGGACAGTATGGTGATTATATCTATAAAAGTGTTATCGTGTCATAACGATAAGGGTTTTGGCTATTATATAATAGGATAACCCATAATTATCGGATATAAAGGCTTCAATTGCGTGGCAATACACTTATAATAACATACAAACCCTTTGGATAAATTCAATCCAAAACCATTGGAGATATAGTAATAATGTTAAGCCCAACTCCGAAGAGTGGCATCCATATGGTAAGCTACATTAAGCACTTAAACCCTAAGTTCTCCAGTCAAAATAGCACTTTCATGGGTAGAATGATAGTATATTCCCGGAATTATAATGTATGCTTATAGGGTTTAATGAAACATCTCGTGTTTATGAAATCATTGGTTTACTGAAATCATAAGTTGCATGAAGTCATAGGGTTAGGAATTTCTCAGATAAAGATTGAATCGATATTCAATGAGATTCGTGAACTACATAAAAGAATTTATAAATCAGAACAAGAGTTTGGGGACTATTACCTAGTGATATAAACAAAATCAGCAATTCAAGTCATAAGCTCGAAGCAATAACGGAACAGAATTCACCTACTTTTTATTTTCGAGCTTTCTTTTGTATGATCTTCTAGTACAAGGGTGGAAACTGAGGATTTTAAAATCATGTATATACTGAAATATTTAGGGTATGGTAAATAAATAAGGATTTAAGTAAAACTGGGGGGGTTATATGTGTAAGGATAAAATTTTCAATTGAGTCCATTGTATGTTTTTGACTTATTCCCATAACAAAACATGTTTTTGAGACATAGATTTTTTATTTATCACGATCCCACACAGTCTATGACATAGAGTTTATTAAATATGTTGCGGTCAATATTCAAAGATAAATCATGCTGAGATTATTTTGGTGCACATTTCGCGTATTCATTGCATTCCGAGATCGCTCAGGTATGAATGCGTAATGTTTATGGGACTCGAAAAAATGTATTAGGATGTTATTTTTATTAAAAAGTGTTTTAATATATTTAAACTTCATTTATTTAGAGATAAATATGGTTTAGAGTTATGTAAATCACAAACTCTTAATTTCAGTGGATCAAACGACTTTGAATGTCGTTCAAGCAAGATCAGCATGTCCTTCGAGCGATATGTGCATCTCGTTCGAGCGATATGCAGTTTTCATTTGAACGGTGTGCTGACTTAATTTTATTATTTAATCCATGTTTCTTTCAGAATTTCGTAAGTGTGCAGTCCAAAAAATCAGTTTTCATACAGTACGTTTTCTTCACAAGTTTTCTAACGTTTTCAACGTCTAAAAACATCCTTAGACTTTCAAATATGAGCTTTCATTCACATATGCAAAAGTTATCTTCGTTTACACCATTATGGAGTTGTTCATCACTTTGAACATCGTTGGGTTTTGCGATGAAGAAGCGAAGGAGTAGGTGTTTGGAATTCGTAGTTGTTTCCAAGCTACATTGGTGGACATCAAGGCATTCATGGACGCACGAGCTGTAGACAGGTATCGTGGAAGGATATTCGCGTGGGCACTGTAGAGGAGTGGTTGAATATCAGTGAACCTTCAAGACTTATGGGGGATCAAGTCATTGAGTAAGTCTATCGTCTGTACTTTGTAATATCATATCATAGTGATTGTCTGGCTTAGGTCATCCGAAGTTTTTCCCTTAGTGGTTTCCTCGTACATCCAGCGTCGCCTTTTGTGAATTTATTTATTTTACTTTATTAAGCAATAGATGCATGTTTAGGATTAAACAAGATAAAATTAGGCTTAACTAAAATTGGTTCACACACTTGGTATGCTATAAAATTTGAAAAAGGGGTTTCAAAAAGAAAGTGGGTTTTGTTATCCTTAAAACACATTCAAGAGAAAAAGGGGCCTACAAATTGGTATCAGAGCTAGAAACATATTTTTTATTATGTTGGTTTCTTATGTTTTTAAGAATGAAATTCGGATACTATGAAAGTTTTAGAGCTCTTATTTTTTATGTCACTAACTATGGTTATTGGAAAATGCGTATGAGAAGTGCTTTGAAATCTATTGATGAGCATGTGTGGTTAGTGGTCGAAAAGGGTTGGACTGCACCAGTTACACGAGAGGGTGAGGGTACTACTTTAAAACCCGTTGAGTCATGGACCGAAGTTGAACATAGACTTGCACTTTATAACTCTATAGGTATTGAAAGACCAAGATCCCCGGAATGTGATTTTCTCAATTAAAATCAAAGTTAATTTCCTTTTGCGGAAGCGTTGAGAATAGATGATGGTTCAACAATTAAACAAAACAGATTTTAGTTTAATAAAACAAAATTAAACCAATTCATTAATACAATTCAAGTTCTAGAATTTGCCTAAGTCATAATTTTCAATTATCCAAAGTTAGGCGAAACCAATTTTAGCAAAAATGACTTGAATAAACCAAATTTACCCAATATTTAATTTAGTCCCAAATTAAATGAGTGATAATTAAACCAAATTTTATCTTGAAATTATCCTAAGCATGGATTCTAAATTATTGTGCAAGATAAAATAAACAATATCACACTACGCCGAGATGTACGAGGAAAAACCCAAGACGGGAAACAACCTCGGACGGCCCTAGCCACAAGTCCACTAGATATGGAATTACAATTACAAGACAGATAGACTTACAACGACTGACTCGATCCCTCTCAAGCCTCGACGCGTCTTCTCGTAGAAACCTCTTCCTAGCGAACAACCTCAGAACACCATCGCGGTCTCGGAATCCACCGATGGGACTTTATATGGTCACCGTCACCCAAGCATGGAGCCTTTCTCCGTGTGGGTATAATCTCAACAAAAGGTCTTCTTTGTGATGGGGTGTAGAAGCAAACCCGAAACGTCTCTTCTTGAATTCGGTAGAGAAAACCGGTGCCAAAAACTCCAAGTAAAGATATGTATATAGAACTTGGATAAACACAACTATTGGGTGTAAACACTAGAGTGGTATATGAATTTTTCTTTGAAAAACAACACTCAAAACTTGAACATTTTCCTAAACTATTTTTGCTCTCAAACTCTCTCTAGGAGATAAACAAGGTTGGAAAAGTTGTCTTGGAAAATGTGTTTCCCGCACATAATAATGTATGAAAAAAGTTGGTTGAAAACCAAGTGGAGAAGTGGGAAAAACTGCATAAAACTGCCAAAAAACTGTTTTCGCTGGAATCTCGTTCGAACGAGACTTCTAACGAGCGACCAGCCTGGTCTCGTTAGAACCTCGTTAGATACCTCGTTAGAACGAGAAAATTCGTTCGAACGACATATCGAACGACTGACCAGTTAGGGTCGTTGGCAAAACTTGTTCGAACGAAACTGGTTCGAACGAAAAACTCGTTCGAACGAAACCTGGTTCGAACGAAAAAACTCGTTCGAACGACATTTCTAACGAACGACCAGAAAGTTTGTAAAATTTGATTTTGGCCCAGAAACTTTTATATACTTATTTTAAAGTTCTAATTGATTCTTTCTAAAAATAAAATGCAGTTTTTTATTACACCTAACACCCAATAAATATTGTTCCAAGCTCCTACATAAATATAATTGCATTCATACCTTGGGAGCATGGAACCTTAGGTGATGACGTAGAAACGAGGCACGCAAACCGGCATTTTGATGAAGCTTTATATTCTTTGCCGCTACGTCTTCAACATACACTTCATAGGCTTGAGAATATTACAATCAAATACATTCCTATGAATAAATGTTTTTGTCCGGAATTGAGCCAAAACTATATATGGACTCAATTGGAAATTTGTGTCCTTACAAATCTCCCCCTTTGGCTATTCCGGGACAAAAACAAAACAAAAATCCAAAAGGGCCGTCAAGCTCTACTAGACTCAAAACATAACCCGCCCAAACTTGACTTAACCCAAGGATTAAACACTTTGCCTTTAAACAATGCCGCTTTAGTAGAATACCTGCACACTTAAGCAAACTCATCAAATGCATAGGGAATATCAAAAGATAAAATGCAATTAATCAAAGTATTCCCCCTAAATTAATTCTCCCATTTATCAAACACATGACATTTACTTAGAAAGACATCTCCCCCTAAGATAAATCTCCCCCAAACTAAGATGCGATAATGATAGGATTAGATACCATATCTCCCCCTATCATCATTCTCCCCCTTTTTGTTCAGGAATAGGCAAAGGATAAAGAGCTAATAAAGCATAAAGTGTTAAGACATTAAAGCATATGGGCAATAAAAGCAAGGCAAATATAAACAAATATCATATATATATATATATATATATATATATACACTATAAATATACCAATAAGTACGAGCATATATAGATAGATATAAACACACATGACACAAAATACAATAAGTTTGCACACTCGTATGGCAAAAATGTGTCATATGGAAACGGAAGTGTAGGGGTGTGTACTAGCAACAATTAAATTTAGACCCAAACACTTAATAAACGTTCACGGAGCTCTCATTTGATTGCAAACTTCATCACATTGAAATATAACCTCATGTGATAATATAAAGATTGAACTCAATGAACAAACATACACAATGCATACAAGCCTAGCATGATGATGATTCTACAAACCAAATAGAGTCATGACATTAAAGACAACTAGGATAAACGGACATTGTGCAAACCGTTGATATACCATCCAATTCTCCCTCAATAAGCATATATATTCTTTTATTTTTGAATGAATATATCAAACAAACATAGGCCTTGGCAATTGTTTTTCATTTTAATGCCAAATATTCTGTTTTTAGGCCTTTGGATCACGTATTTCTTTTAGATCCAATAAACGGTGGCTTACTATCGCAAAGGATTTAATTCATCCTTTCGGAGCCCTTCCCCGTGCACATTTTTATTTATCATGTTTTCATTTTTCACACAAATCTCACATGCAACGGATTTTGACTTGCACTAGTCCTCCTAGGTCATAGATATGTAGACGACTAGATTGATAGGAGAACACCTCAAAAAGCTCAAATATAACATGTGACATTAAGATTTCAAAAGAGCTCGTGCATGTGTGAAAAGAGGCATATAAAAATAGAATCCATTTAAACAACACAGAATCCAACTACTCCATATAAAGCATGGTAAAGAACATTTTAAGGATTGAAAATCTAAACCAAAAGTTCTAGCCACATGGGAGCGTAAACGATGGGATACAAACACAAATATATGCCACATAAAGTGTGTCAAACTAAAATACACACAAAATAAAATCGTTTTGAGTTTTTAACATTTTTATTCAAAAATAAATATTTACTCAAAAGGATAAACAAAAAATCATTTGTATTTTTCATTAAGCTTAAATGAAATAAATAAAACACAGATGATAAACAAAACATCTTTTTATATTTTTCAGTTAATTCAAACACAAAATATAATACAAAAAGATAAACAAGTCAAAATTTCTAGCATGGGATATGAAATATGGCTATGACAAGAAAATGACTAAACAATCATACATTTAGCATATGAATATAGCATGAAGTACAAACGCTAAAGTATGCATAAAACACTAACACATTCAACCTTTAAATTTAGCAATGGAGGTTTCATGTGATAGTGAATGAGAATCAACAAATCTTGTATCTAGCGCATTTAAGAGTGATTTCCTAACCCATATAGATTTATATTTAAAATGATGGGGATTAGCAAATAATGAAATGCTAGACAAAGATTTCCTTGGACTTCTTTTAAGATCAAAACAAAATGACCTAAGGTGACCTTTCCTACCACAAGGCAAGCATGTGTAAACACGAGAAATGTTACCTAAGGTGTGACCCCTTTTAAAGTCCTTGGACAAAATTGACCCTCTAAAACAAACAATGGTTTTAGCTTTAGCAATGGAAGAATTTGAACATGATGTTCTAGAACCATTTAAACAACTACTAGAGTCTTGTAAATCATTTTTCAATTTTAAAATTTCGGACTCAAGTAATAAATTAGACTCCTCAAAATTACGGGACTCCTTCTTTAAATTTTCTATAATTCCTAGAAAGTTAACACGCTCTTCCTCAATATGAGCAACCATGTCCATAAGAGTCTTTTCACGATTTTCACTCTCTTTCTTGGACTTATCTAAAATATCAAAATTTGAATGTAAGTCCATGAGCTTTTCACGAAAAATATCTTTTTGAGATAAGGAGATTTGCAAAGACTCAATGTGAGCTTTAAAACAAGAATTTTCATTTTCAAGAAATTTAATTCTTTTTACAAATCTCAAATTTAATTCCTTTAAATTTCGTTACATTTGTTAAGCCCATTTAATTCCTCTCGAAAATCAAAATTTTCATTTTCATTTAAATTGGACACATTTTCATTAAGACGTCCCATCGAGAGATATAAAACAAAAATTGAGAGTGATAAAAATTGAACCACCTAAAAAGGTAAGGAAATACAAAAAGCCGAAAAACGGATCTTTAACGCGATAACTTAGTGCTCTGGCTCTGATACCAATTTGAAGAAGTGGAATCCCCGGTGATTTAAATAATTATATCTCGATTAAAAAAATTATTTAATTTCCTTTTATGTAAATCGATGCGGAAGCGTTATAAAGGATGATGGTTCAACTTTCAAAACAACAACAACAAGTTTTAGTTTCTCAAAACAAATTAAAACCTAATTCAAGTCTTAGAATTTTCCTAAGTCATAATTTTCAATTAATCAAAGTTAGGCGAAACCAATTTTAGCAAATGACTTGAATAAACCAAATTTACCTTGTATTTAATATAAGTCCCAAATTAAATGAGTGTGATAATTAAACCAAATTTTATCTTGAAATTATCCTAAGAATGGATTCTAAATTAATGAGCAAGATAAAATAAATAATGTCACACTACGCCGAGATGTACGAGGAAAAACCCAAGACGGGAAACCACCTCGGACGGCCCTAGCCACAAGTCCACTAGATACGGAATTACAATTACAAGACAGATAGACTTACAACGACTGACTCGATCCCTCTCAAGCCTCGACGCTCCTTCTCGTAGAAACCTCTTCCTAGCGAACAACCTCGGAACACCACCGCGGTCTCGGAATCCACCGATGGGACTTTATATGGTCACCGTCACCCAAGCATGGAGCCTTTCTCCGTGTGGGTAGAATCTCAACAAAAAGTCTTCTTTGTGATGGGGTGTAGAAGCAAACCCGAAACGTGTCTTCTTGAATTCGGTAGAGATAAACCGGTGCCAAAACTCCAAGTAAAGAATATGAATATAGAAACTTGGAATAAACAACTATTGGGTGTAAACTAGAGTGTGTATGAATTTTTCTTTAAAAATTAACACTCAAAACATGAACATTTTCCCTAAATAAATTTGCTCTCAAACTCTCTCTAAGAGTTGGATATGGAATGGAAAAGTTACTTTTGAAAAATTCATTCCCGCACATTATTAAGTCTGAAAAAGTTGGTTAAAACCCAAGTGGGGAAAGTGGGTAAAAACTGCCAAAAACTGCTCAAAATTGTTCCCGCGCTGGCATCTCGTTCGAACGAACTTGACTCTTGTTCGAACGAGACTTCAAATGAGCAACCAGACTGGGCTCGTTAGAAACTCGTTAGATACCTCGTTAGAACGAACAAACTCGTTCGAACGACATATCGAACGACTGACCAGTTTAGGATCGTTGGTAAAACTCGTTCGAACGAAACCTCGTTAGAACGAAAAACTCGTTCGAACGACATATCGAATGACTTATCAGATTAGGTTCGTTGGCAGTCTCGTTCGAACGAAACCTCGTTAGAACGAAAAACTCGTTTGAACGAGATTTCGAACGACTTCCAGAAATTTTTCTAAAATTCTATTTTGGCCCAGAAACTTTATATACGTTAAATAAAAGTTTCAATTAAATTTTTTTCTGAAAGTAAAACATGGTTTTTATTAAACCTAACACCCAATAAATATTTTTCCAAGCTCCTATATAAATATAATTACATTCATACCTTGGGAGCATGGAACCTTAGTTGATCACGTAGAAACGAGGCACGCAAACTGGCATTTTGATGAAGCTTTAAATTCTTTGCCGCTACGTCTTCAATACATACTTCATAGGCTTGAGAATATTACAAATAAATACTATCCTATGAATAAATGTTTTTGTCCGAAATTGAGCCAAAACTATATATGGACTCAATTGGAAATTTGTGTCCTTACAAATCTCCCCCTTTGGCTATTCCGGGACAAAAACCAAACAAAAATCCTAAAGGGCCGTCAAGCTCACTAGACTCAAAACATAACCCGCCCAATCTTGACTCAACCCCAAGGATCAAACGCTTTGTCATTAAACACTCCTGCTTTAGTAGAATTCATGCACACTTAAGCAAACTCATCAAATGCATAGGGAATATCAAAATATAAAATGCAATTAAATTTGAAGAAGTGGAATCCCCGGTGATTTAAATAATTATATCTCGATTAAAAAATTATTTAATTTCCTTTTATGTAAATCGATGCGAAAGCGTTATAAAGGATGATGGTTCAACTTTCAAAACAAAAACAACAAGTTTTAATTTCTCAAAACACAATTAAAACCTAATTCAAGTCTTAGAATTTGCCTAAGTCATAATTTTCAATTAATCAAAGTTAGGCGAAACCAATTTTAGCAAATGACTTGAATAAACCAAATTTACCTTGTATTTAATTTAAGTCCCAAATTAAATGAGTGTGATAATTAAACCAAATTTTATCTTGAAATTATCCTAAGAATGGATTCTAAATTAATGCGCAAGATAAAATAAACAATGTCACACTACGCCGAGATGTACGAGGAAAAACCCAAGACGGGAAACAACCTCGGACGGCCCTAGCCACAAGTCCACTAGATACGAAATTACAATTACAAGACAGATAGACTTACAACGACTGACTCGATCCCTCTCAAGCCTCGACGCTCCTTCTCGTAGAAACCTCTTCCTAGCGGACAACCTCGGAACACCATCGCGGTCTCGGAATCCACTGATGGGACTTTATATGGTCACCGTCACCCAAGCATGGAGCCTTTCTCCTTGTGGGTAGAATCTCAACAAAAAGTCTTCTTTGTGATGGGGTGTAGAAGCAAACCCGAAACGTCTCTTCTTGAATTCGGTAGAGATAAACCGGTGCCAAAACTCCAAGTAAAGAATATGAATATAGAAACTTGGAATAAAAAACTATTGGGTGTAAACTAGAGTGTGTATGAATTTTTCTTTAAAAATAACACTCAAAACTTGAACATTTTCCTAAACTGTTTTTGCTCTCAAACTCTCTCTAGGAGATAAACAAGGTTGGAAAAGTTGTCTTGGAAAATGTGTTTCCCGCACATAATAATGTATGAAAAAAGTTGGTTGAAAACCAAGTGGAGAAGTGGGTAAAAACTGCATAAAACTGCCAAAACACTGTTCCCGCTGGAATCTCGTTCGAACGAGAAAATTCGTTCGAACGACATATCGAACGACTGACCAGTTAGGGTCGTTGGCAAAACTCGTTCGAACGAAACCTGGTTCGAACGAAAAACTCGTTCGAACGAAACCTGGTTCGAACCAAAAAACTCGTTCGAACGACATTTCTAACGAACGACCAGAAAGTTTGTAAAATTCGATTTTTGCCCAGAAACTTTTATATACTTATTTTAAAGTTCTAATTAATTCTTTCTGAAAATAAAATGCAGTTTTTTATTACACCTAACACCCAATAAATATTGTTCCAAGCTCCTATATAAATATAATTGCATTCATACCTTGGGAGAATGGAACCTTAGTTGATGACGTAGAAACGAGGCACGCAAACCGGCATTTTGATGAAGCTTTATATTCTTTGCCGCTACGTCTTCAACACACACTTCATAGGCTTGAGAATATTACAATCAAATACATTCCTATGAATAAATGTTTTTGTCCGGAATTGAGACAAAACTATATATGGACTCAATTGGAAATTTGTGTCCTTACAGGTATTCACATTATTTTCTCACATGTCACACCGAAAAAGTATAATATAATCATGACGTGTGAAACTTCTAAAGAATCTTGGGATATACTTGCACTTACTCATGAGGACACTAACACGGTTAGGGCATCTAAACTTCAAAATCTCACTACACAGTTTGAGACGGTTGAGATGTTAGAGAGTGAGTCGTTTAATGAATTTTACGTTAGGTTGTCCAATATTATCAACTCATCAACTAACTTAGGAGAGAAAATACCCAACAACCAAGTCATAAAGAAAATCCTATGATCGTTGTCAAGTAGGTTTGATGCAAAAGTGACTGTTTTGAACTCCATGGGTATGCTTGGTTCGACGAAACTTGAAGAGATTGTAGGTGACTTAAAAACCTATGAACTCGAGATGTTTACCTCCAAGAAAGTGCCAAATAAAGAAAAGGGCATTGATTTAAATGCCCGGACGGAGGATACTAAGGTTTCGAATGACGATTTCGATTCTGATTTTGAGGATATAGCCTTGTTGGCAAAGAAGTTCAAAAAAAAAATTTAAGTTCCAAAAGCAATCGCAAGATGCCAAAAGATTTGAGAAATTCAATAACGACGACGTAGATCCCTCCCCTAAGGATAAGAGTGAGAATGTCAAGAGGGTTGAGTCGGATAGGTGTTTTAGGTGTGAAGGTTATGGTTACAAGGTTGCCGAGTGTTCCACTAGACTCAAGAAAAAGGAAAGAAACCAATAGCATATAATTCCACCTTAAGTGATAGTGAACCGAAATAAGGAGAGAGTTCCCTCATTGAGCATAACTTTGTAGCTCTCATGGCATGTCATGTGAGCAACGACGATGAATCTTCCCATGAAGATTCTCATGTGCATGATACTTCTGATGCCATTGAGTGTGAATCCCAAGTGAGTGAGGATGAGGAGATTGAGGTAGGAGAGTTATAAGTTACCTTTAGTGATTGGTATGCGGAAGCGATAAAGGTGAAAAAGCCAAACTCGAAATTACAAGCTAAGTTGAATGAGCATGCCGTAGAGAATAATGATGCTTTGATTGAAAATCTTAAGTCATGGGAGAATATTCTTAGGGAGAATCTAGAATGTGTGGAATAAGAGCGATAATCTTCGTGTTTTGATGGATACTTTAAAGAAAGAGGTTCTAGAGTTTGATGAGTCTAGGTGTTTGCTTGAGTCTAGGATTTGTGAGTTAGAGGAGATATTGAAAGACTCAAGTAAGGTTAATTTTGATTTGGAATATAGGTCAGAGAAGTTGGATAGAATGTTAGGCACCGTCCAAAACAAGGGAGATAGGTTTGGTATAGGCTACGATGATAGATTTGTTCCCATTTCCAAAGCCAATACCAATCATGTGAGAGAGACGACTAGGAATGTGAGTAGAGGTCAATATTTTGGTAATCATTCCCGCCGTGTTTACACTTGTATTCATTGCGGCAGGAAAGGTCACCTAAGACATTTTTGTTATGACCTTAGGAATGCTCCTAGGAATTTAAGGAATAAAGTCGTTTCAGTTCCCAAAACCCCCCATGTGTCATTTTACACCTACTTGGGTTAGAAAATCGGACTTTGAGACTTTAGGAATTAAACTTCATGATTCTTGTTTGGTTGCACTTGATTCTTCCCATGCTAAATCTAAAGGATTATTGTGTTGCCATGTATGTCATACGCTAGTCTTTGCATTATGATTTATATTTTTCTAGTGTTATGACATGTTTATATTTTTCTTTTATTGAGCCTTATTTGAAAAATACAAAAAGATTTTGTTTTGATAAAATTTTTTGAAAAAATACAAAAAGATTTTATTTTGTGTCAAAAATATTTTTTGGAAAAACACAAAAATATTTTCGGTTTATTTTTTGTGTCGTGAGTGTTTCATGTTTGATGTGGCATATTAGTGTGCTTGTACTCCCATCTTTTCAGTATCCATGTGGCTAGGACATTCGATCATAAGTATTGATGCTTTGAATGATCTTAACCATTGTATTATGGGGTTATTTCGAATTTGATATGCATTTGAATTCGACTTTGTATATATGCCATCTCTGCACATATGCAAGAGTTTATATGAATATTTGACTCTTCATGCATATTTGAGTTTGGTGAGACGTTCTTATCTCAATATTTTCATCTATGCGTAAGTAGACTGAGGAGGAGGTGTGCATGTAAGAACCGTTTATCGTGAGGATTAATAATGCTTAAATTACAACATAATGAGTGTTCAGGGGAAAGGGCTGCGAGTGGATAATAATCACGTCGTGAAAGTCGTCGTTTAAAAGAGCCCAAGAAAAAAATTAAGGCAATAAAAAGCATCATGTGCCAAAATAAGTCCAATAGGATTTCTCTAAGTTGAGAAAAATAGAAACCTCAAAAAGAGCAATAAAAGAAAAAGATATATATATATATATATATATATATATATTGGAGAGTTTGGATGGAAAAATTTAAACGGGTTTGCACCACGAATCTTTATGTTGAAAAATCGTATCATGACGTAATTATTTGTAGAATCGTCAAAATTTTGGATTTATATGTATGTTGATTGTTTAGTTCATTTAGCTCAACTTATTCATTGTCACATATGGCTAAAACTAAGTTTGATGACATTTTGCTATCAATTAGATCTTCTTGAAGGTTTCAATGTGTTGGAGTTATGATTCATTTGTTGTAGTTCACAATTATTCACTCCATAACCATGTTTGAGCATGTTGATTCTATGTTGGCATGAAACTCACATTGTTTGTCTTGTTTTATTTTTTCTGTTTTAAGTCTGTTTTGCTATTGTTTGCCCTTTCCAATTAACTTTTATGGGAAATTTTTTCACTGGATGAAACTTCATGATTTTTAACACTAGAATTGAGAAATTTTCATGTTATTCAAACGACATAGAGGCTCCGTTCGAGCGACAATCTAATGTCGAATGATGTACTGTTCGCGCGAGGTTCGGGCAACACATTTATATAGGTTTCGATTTTGTCAGAGATGGTCACTTGAAGGGTCGCATGAAGGTCGTTTGATGTTTAATTCGAGCGAGAGAACACTATTTTTCATTTTTTAAGCTTGCTTGATATCCTCATTAGAGCGACATGCCTATTTCATTCAAGGGACAAAGCATTTTCGTTTGAGTTACCCGGAGTATTTTTTTTTTTGTTCCTTCTAATATCGTACCTGATTTGACTTACTTCTTATATCATAATGTTTGGGTACTTCTGGACAGTTTTTTATGCAGTTCTTCTTGGTTATTCGTGCTTCGTTGCTAACACTGCATTATATGTTTTGTCACATCTTTACTGATTTTGATAATTTCTTCATGTGACTGTTTGCTAGCTACGAATTTGGTATCTTTTGATCATTATTAGCTCGTTGTTTCATGTTTATCTAGATATACTTCATTGGTTATTCTTATTCGAGATATATTGATAAATTGTTTATCTTTTCACTTATTCTCTATTCGAGACAAAAAGGGGGAGAGATGTATGTGATGTAGGGGGAGAGTTTGCTTGTTGAGCATATATGTTTGTTGCATTACACATTGGTATCATTTTTATGATCATATGCACTCACGATTAGTTTACACGTATTGGTATCATGTTATCTAATCTTTCTCACATGTTTAACAAATGAGTTGATTTTATTTTTACATATTGTTATTAATATTTCATATTGATATCATAATGTTTTATATCATTTGTACCTCCATACTTCACTAGGAATTTGTATGTTTCATGTGTGTAAGTATTCTTTAGAGATTTGAGATTTCAAGTCTACATGACATTCAGACACCTCATGCTTGTCGGACTATCTTTACAGTCTTGTCCTGTAATTTTTTATTTTGGCTTTATGGGATGGGATTTAGGCATCATACGACTTGACGACCCGGCTTAGTCATTTCACGGTTTGAGTTTTGTCCCGGAATAGTCAAAGAGGGATATTTGTGTAACAACTCGAGGTCTTGGAGAGGATATTTATTTATTTTGGGAGAAATAAATATTATTTTAATTGGAGAATAATTAAATTGGCAATTGAGGTCACAATTTGAAGTTGTTAGAAAGAGTGTCGAATGTCGATTCTGAGGGTACCATAGTGTCCAGAAGGGTTGAGAAAGTCGAAATGACTGTACTTGGGGTCTATTTAGGTTCCGAAATAAATTAGGACTGTTTGACTCGAATTAAAGTCACTGAGTCATTTAAAGTGTGTATTATCATTTAAAGATGTGTACCTTGGGAGATTTGGCTTAAAAAGCCTACGGGAGATATTTCTTCCAAGAAAGAGAGAGAAATAGAAAGAAATAAAGAGAGAAGAAAGAAAGAAGAAGAGAAGGAAGGAGAAAAGAGAGAAAAAGTGGAGATTTCAGGCCAATACGCGATCTCAAGGCGGATTCAGACCCTACGAACACGAGGCAAGTGATTAAACTTGCTAAATAATTGTTGTGCATAAATTATTGCATGATTTGTGGATTGAATTTTGGGTTTTAGGTTTAGTTTGATAAAAAACTAACTTTTAGGGAAAACCTTAGATTTGTTGTGTAGAAAATGAATTTAGGGTTAGAAATCAATGAAAATGTGTTCTTGGATGATCATTAGTGATGTATATGTGATTGGGTTGGATAAAAATGGTTGGATGATGATATAAATGATTTTTGGGAAATTTGGGTTAAGAAGAAAATTGCCCATTTCGTAGCTTACTGCACTTACCGAATCGATTCGGTCTGTTGCAGAATCCCCAGGTCTTTAGGGTTGAATCGATCCGCCCCATGCGAATCGATTCGGATGGACCGAATCGATTCGCTTTTGTGGCCGAATCGATTCGAAAACAGGGGATTTTTTGAGATGTTTTTCTAGGGAGAATTTCTTCCCGTTTGTTCGAGGTTATCAATAAGGAACCTCTATAGGAGTTATTTGGAGTATGTTTTGTAGACTTTTAGAGAGTTTCCCTTATAAGAAATTTTGAAGTCATATTGACTATAATTGAGGAATATCGATTAGTTATTATGGCATTTCCTAAGTGGGGAAGCCCACCTTGTTTTGAAAATTCTATTTGGAGATAATTATGATATTGATGGGAATAATTTAGAGATAATGGATCTTAGGATCCAATCCCAAATGGGATAACTTTAAAAAGGTTCATAAACTAAATTGAACCCTATAATGAATGGAGAATCATAAATGCTATTTGATGTACATACGGATATAGAAATATCCTTATTGATGATTTATTTGGGAGATATCTCACACAATGAGAAATGCTAATCGAGGTGCATTAGGATAAAAAAAACATCCTTAACTTAAATAGAATTGAGAGACAATTCATTATTAGAAGCGACATGTGAGATTCAAGGGAGAAGTAGTATAGCGTATACTAAGTGGGGAAGATGTGTGAGAATTGGCGATTAGTATATCTAGAGGGAAATATACTAAACAATGATGTTAATCTAATTGTGCCAATGGGCGTATAATACATATGAAAATGATGTTGAATGTATACCTTATATAATGGTATATCTTTATTATGTGGGATGTATGTATACCTTATATGATAGTGTATATACATGTTAAGCATACCCTCTCCTTACTATCATTGGGAAGTTTCCTGCATAGAGGGTGAGCATCCTGACTCAAAAAGCAGGATGTGGATATTCCCCAGGTCATAGTCGTCCATGGTGGTCAGCAAATGACATATTTATATACATTGATTTATTTTGGGGTTGAGAGGTCGTGGGTATGTGTCGCTCTCACTTGTCGGTTTTGATCTATGACCGCTTCCCTGGACGTCGTGTGCGTGAGTTGATCACGAGGTGGGTGTCGTGGAACCCCACCAAGTGACCCCAGTTTTCTACGTATATGGGCTGCTGGAAGATGATAGCATGTGAGCCTGCGTCCTTCGAGTTATAGCTCGGTTGGATGGTTATTATTTCTTTTGTTTGTACTTGGGTATCAAGGGCATAATGGACCTCTATGACCTACATTGCCAGGATTAGTGAATCGGGGGGTTCCTTGTTTGGATTTCGCCTCGGCGAGACGTCCCACGCATGAACCGCAGTGTAATGTTGGAACTTGGGGGTAAGTAAGTCCTTAATGCTCATACTTATATATATATATCACCTATCCCAACAATCGACAGTGTCAGGAGTAGTGTAACGGGGGGTTCCTTGTTTGGATTTTTCCTCGGTGAGACGTCCCACGCATGAAATGCCGTGTACTGTTGAGAATTGGGAATATAAATTAATTAAAATTTGGATAATAATTTGGGTTACATGCATCTTGCATTGAGGGCATAATGAGCCTCGAGGATCGATGCGGTCAGGAGTAGTGTAACGGGGGGTTCCTTGTTTGGATTTCGCCTCAGAGGGACGTCCCATGCACGAAACGCAGTGCCGTGTTGAAAATCGAGAGGAGTTTAGTCCTTAACTCCTGATGCTAATAACTCATATATAATTATATATATTGTTTACATGCCAATTAAGGGCATCACTAGAATATAAAATTCTAGTAAATCAGAATGTTGATGTATTGTGATGAAGTGGTTATGAGATGGATCATGTAACTTTATATGTTCAACAAATGAACATTATAAAAATAACTATAACTATTACATTAAAGTTAATGTATATAATTTATAGATTATAGGAATAAAAACGTAGATTGGGATATAGGTTAGACGGTTTCACTTAAATACTTTATTTGGGTTTAAGTTAGAATCCTCTTACCTAAAAAGATTCGGGCATCCATTTGGAGATCACGTGCATACGCTTAGTGCGCGCTATAGATGAGAGGTGAGTTGAATTATTATGGAGAGTTCGATTCCACCTTAATCATGTAATAATGCATTTATGATTATTATGCATTTTAATACACTTGCTATAAAAAAAAATCAACTCGGGATCTGACCGGTTTATATTTTCTCCTCCATGTATATATTGTATTACTTTAGGTGTTCCTCCGCAAGGACGCCGTTGATGTTCATCCATCCGGTATTTGCGGAGCTGTGGCAGTAACGGACTGTTGCGGCATTTTGTTTTAGTCGATTCCTATTTTTGTATATCTAGATTAAGATTCAGCTGTATATTGAGTTAGTATTCAAGTGTTGTAGATTAACACTTTCTTATTTCATTTCTCAGATTATTTTATTATCTGTTACCCGACAGCATATTCGTGTATTTTATTTGTTCTTTGTATTGCACTCTTGTACATTAATGGAGTTTATACTTATCACTCATCATAGTTAGATGTTTATTGTTGGTTGAGTTGCATTATTGGTTTTGTTGTTGTTGTTAAATAAGTTTTAAATTTTTGGCAAGTTGCTTTTAATGATTTCGGGTAGTTAGCCTTATATTATTAGCTTTGTCAGTTGATGTTGAGACTGTACCATCTTGGATACCTAATTTATTGTAGTATAGGGCTAGCCACCCGTTATTATTTTGAGCAGGTTGTCACAATTTGTAAAGACAAAATTTCTAATTGAGTCCATTGTATGTTTTGGACTTATTCCTAGAACAAAACATGTTTTCGAGTCATAGATATATTTTTTATTTGTCACGATCCCACTCGTTCTATAACATAGAGCTTATTGAAGACACTGCGGTCAAGCTTCAAAGATAAATCATGATGAGATTATTTTTGTTGCATGTTTCACGTCTTCATTACATTCCAAGATCACTCAAGTATGAATGCGTAATGTTTATGGGACTCGAAAAAATATTTTAGGATGTTATTTTTATTAAAAAAATGTTTTAATATATTTAAACTTCGTTTATTCTGAGATAAAGATGGTTTAGAATTGTGTAAATCACAAACTCTTTATTTTAGTGGTTTAAACGAATTTGAATGTCGTTCAAGCGAGATCAGCATATCGTTCAAGCGACATGTGCATTTCGTTCGAGCGACATGCAGTTTTCGCTCGAACTATGTGCTGACTTAATTTTATTATTTAAGGCATGTTTCTCTTAGAATTTCGTAAGTGTGCAGTCCAAAAAATCAGTTTCCATACAGTACATCTTCTACACAAGTTTTCTAAGGTTTTCAAAGTCTAAAAACATCCTTAGACTTTCAAAGATACGATCTTTCATTCAAATATGCAAAAGTGATCTTTGTTTGCACCATTGTGGAGTTGTTCATCACTTTGAACATCGTTGGGTTTTGCGATCAATAAGCGAAGGAGTTCATGTTCGGAATACGTAGACGTTTTCAAGTTACATCGATGAACACCGAGACATTCGTGGATGCATGTCATGTGGACAGGTATCATGGAAGGCTATTTGCGTGGACATTGTGGAGGAGTGGTTGAAGATTAGAGAATCTTCAAGACTTATGGGGGATCGAGTCATTGAGTACGTTTATCATCTGTACTTTGTAATACCATATCATAATGATTGTTTGGCTTGAGCCGTCCGAGATTTTTTCCCTTAGTGATTTTCTCTTACATTCGACGTCGTCTTTTGCGAACTTATTTATTTTACTTGATTTAATCACTAGATGCATGTTTAGTATTAAACAAGATAAAATTGGGCTTAACTAAAATTGGTTCACACACTTAGTGCGGTTTATAATTTGAAAAAGTGTTTTCAAAAAGAAAGTGGGTTTTGTTATCCTTAAAACACATTCGGAAAAAAAACGGGCCAACAATATGTAATTATCTTAAATAAAAATTCTATGGGGTCATTTTCATAACGATTAATAATGAAATTTAATCATTTTATAAAGTTGCATTCATTTTGGAATTGGTGGTAAGAGACATTTATGTTTTATTTGTAGAAAAGGGCTTGGGTATAAGTTTTGGGGGTAATATTCAATAGTCTGAAAATTCAAGAGGTTTAGTGCAATTTAAAAGTTTAAATTTCAACTTTTTAAACTTTTTTCTATGGAAAATTCTTTTTAGGTAACCAAACAAGATAATGTAATATGTTATTTTGATCAGAAAAATACAATAAAATATATTAATAAAATCAGAATTTTATGATTGGAGACGTGGCCTCACGCGTTGAGTCAAAGATCAAACGCGCTTAGTTTGACCACACTCGCCTCGTGTGGACTATTGTCCATCGTTTTCCTTCGAAATGTTGACTTAGGGTTTGAAAAAAGTTTGACCGTGAATAACTCTATCTTTTGAATACCATCTAGGTCGACTCCTAAAAAATCCATTTTGCATGTGTTTCAAACCAAACCAATTTTTACCAAAAATTGTTCAACTTTTAATTTACACCAAACCAAGGTTTGAAAACCCAATTCTTACTTTAAATCAATTTTATATTGATTAATCCTAAACATGCATCTAGTGATTAAAGTAAGTAAAGTAAACTAAAGAATACTCACAACGCCGCATGTACGAGAAAAAAAACCAAAACGGGAAAACAACCTCGGACGGCCCAAGCCAGACAATCACTATGAACAATGGTTTTATAAAGATAGATTATCCATACACAATAACTCGATACCCATGGGAATTGACGCTCCTTCTGATCTTATATTGTTCTTCAATAGAGCCCACACAGAAATTATGCCTTCCACGATAACTGTCCACAACACTCGACTCCACGAATGTCTCGGTGTCCACCGATTGGCTTTGATTCGTCTACGATGTCGAACAAGATGTCCTTTTCTTTTCTTCACTGCAAAACCCTGATATTCAATGATAGAACAAACTTCTTGGTGCAGCAAGATCACGTAAACATATAAGAATGATAACTAGGATCTTTGCAAACTCTAAGAATGTGTTTATGCTTTTTAAACCTTAGAAAACATGTGCAAAATGGTAAACTATTTTTTCCAGAATGCACACTTACGAAACTCTGATGGAAACACGCTTTAAATAAGATTTAAACGTAGCCTCGAAAAACGTATCATTCGAACGAAAATGCCACGTCGTTCACTTGACATACCCATCTCGTTTGAACGAGACTGTTTGTCGTTTGAACGAGCTAGCGTGTCAGTTTCACTTTTTGACTTTTAGTTCAAAACGTCTCTTTTAAAGGAGATACAAATAATTCAAACTCTATTTCAAGTTTATCAGGATAAAGCGTAGTGTAAACCATTGAAACACTTTAAAATATTTTAAAACATTTTTCTTTATAAAAATACATCCTTATCTTTTATAAAAATAATTTCAAGCACCATTAACTATATGCATTCATACCTGAGTGATCTCGGAATGCAATTAACTTTGAAGACGAATAAACCTGCACCATTTAAACTTCGGCATGATTATTTCTTTGAAGCTTTGTCACAACGTCTTCAATTTCTTCAATACGTCATACACCAAGTGGGATCGTGATAAAATAAAATCTCCCTATGACATATTACAAACATAGTTTTGTTCACAGAATTAAGTCAAAACAATACAGGGACTCAATTGGAAATTTATGTCCAAATAAATCTCCCCCTTTGACTATTCTGGGACAAAACTAAACCAGTGAAATGCCTAAGTCGGGCCGTCAAGCTTTATGACGCCTAAATCCCATCCGATAAACCCAAAATCAAAAATAAAGGACTCGGACTAGTATATATAGCACCGGCAAGCATGAATTGTCTGAATGTGATGTAGACTTGAACTCTCGAATTGTTGAAGCATACCTATACACATGAAATAGACAAACAAATACCCAGTGAAGTATGGAGGAACAAATGAAACCAATATATATCCAAATGATACCAAACGATAATAGATACCAATATAAATAAAATCTAAATAATCATTTGTTAAAAAATTTGAGCAACAAACTAATACCAATGTGTACTACCAATATGAGATATCAATTTGTAAAATATGTAAACCAAAACAAGCTCAAATCTCCCCCTACATCACATACATATCTCCCCCTTTTTGTCTCGAATAGACAATCCGGTGAAAAGATAAACCAATCAAGTATCTAGCATGAGAATATATCAATTTGAATCAATGTGAAATCACTAGATAATCATGAAATAACCAGCTAAATATGATAAAGTAATGACAAATCAGTAGCTAGTAAATCAAAAAAAATCACACAACGAATATAGCAATCTAATCAGGTGTGATAAATGGACTATATGCAAAATACCAATTTTGAACCAATAAATCTTGCATATAAACCAGTCAGTCCAGAAACTCTTTCAGTAGTACAAAAAATATACCAATTAAAACTAGTGGACTGCAAACCAATCAGAAGCAAGAGATCAGCTTGTCGTTCGAACGAGTCAGGGACGTCGCTCAAACGAGATGAGAACGTCGCTCGAACGAAGTACGGATGTCGTTCGCGCTACCAGGATATATCGTTTGAATGACTTCTCGCGACCTGCCAAATTTTCACATTTTCCTAGAAATATGTTATATTTTTCCGAGTGAAAAAATTTCCAGAAAAAAATCAGTGGAAGGGACTGACAGCAGCAAAACAGTGTTAAAACAGTAGGCTTTTAACACAAAATATAAAAACTCATAAAAACAAACAATGCGAATTACATGCAAACATAGTACCGATGTGTTCAAACATGGACATGGAATGAATGGGCGTGAAGCTACAACAAATAAATCACAATTCCAACACATCAAAAAGATCAAGAAGCTCTAATTGATAGCGATAAATCATCAAACTTTATCATAGCCATATGACAATTAAAGTGTGATCTTAATGAACTAAACATACTACATGCACACAAATCCAAAATTTTGATGCTTCTACAAACAATAGCGTCAAATTGCAATGTTTCAACATTAGGATTTGTTGTGCAAACCCGATTAAAAATTTTAGTCCATCCAAACTCCCTCAATAATATCATATTTTCTTTGGAACGAACTAAACTAATTTGGACCTTTTCTTATCATATTGCATTTTCGTTTGGGCTCTTTTAAATGGTGGCTTACACGACGAGTTAATTTTGAACTCTCGCAGCCCTTTCTCGTGAATCACTCATCATTTTTACCAATTCAAATCCTCACAGTAAACGGTTCTTACATGCACATTTCTCCTTAAGTCTACTTACACATAGATGACAAGATTGAGATAAGAATGCCTCACCAAATTCAAATATGCAAGAGAAGTCAAACATCCATATAAACTCATGCATGTGTGCGATGTTGGCATATATACAAAGTCGAATCAAAATGCATATCAACTTCGCAACAACCCCATATAAACAATGGTTAAGATCATTCTAAGCATCTATAATAATGACTAAATTTCCTAGCCACATGGATAATGAAACGATGGGGGGTCCAAACACACCACTATGCCACATCAAACATGTAAACTCAAAAATAAAAACCGAAAATATTTTTGGCTTTTCATATTTTGACTCAAATAAAAGAAAAATCTTTTTGGTTTTTCAAAAGTTTTCTCAAAAACAAAATGTTTTTGGATTTTCAAAAAAATTTCTAAAAAATAAAATCTTTTTGTATTTTTCAATAGGACTCAAACAAATGAAAACTATAATACAAAATAATACACATGTCATAATACTAGCAATGAATATATCATGAAGCAATCTAGCATATGACAAACAAGGCAACACTATCATCCTTTAGATTTAGCATGGGAAGAATCAAGTGCACCCATACGAGAATCATGAAGTTTTATTCCTAAAGCCACCAAATCCGATTTCCTAACCCAAGTAGGTGTAAAACGACGCATGGGAGTTTGGGGAACCGGGGCAACCTTATTCCTAAACTTCCTAGGATATTGTATAAGGTCGTAATAATAACGCCTAAGGTGACCTTTCCTACCACAAAACGTGCAAGTGTAGCGATGGCGGGAATGATTACCTATATGTGGACCTTTTCTAACCTTCCTTGTGTTTCTCACACGTGCGGGGGGAATGGGAACAACTCTCTCATTAAAACATATACCTCCCCTATCTCCCTTAATTTGGACGGTGCCTAAGATCTTATCTAACTTCTCCGGCCTAGCCTCCAAATAAAACTTGACTCTAGATGAGTCTCTCAATCTCTCCTCCAACTTGTGAATCCGAGACTCGAGCAAATGCTTAGACTCCTCAAACTCTAAAATCTCCTTTTTCAAGGACTCCATCAAACCACGAAGATTATCTCTCTCTTTCTCCACAACCTCTAGTTTCTCCCTAAACTTCTTCTCTCGTGCCCTAAGATCCTGAATCAAACTATCATTATTTTTTATGGCACGCTCATTCAACTTATATTGCAATTTTGAGTTAGCCTTTTTCACCTTCACTATTTCGGCATACAACTCATTAAACGCATTTGCAACTTTTTCACATCTATCTCCTCCTCGTCATTCTCTTCTCCCTCACTAACATGGGATTCACTCAAAACCTCCTCGAAAGTGTCATGCACATGAGAATCTTCGTCGCTCACATGACATGACATGAAAGCAATAAAGTTACGATCAATGGGGGAACTCTCTACCTCTTCCGTATCACTATCACTTAAGGTGGCATTATAGATAATAGGTTGCTTTCCCTCTTTCTTAAGTCTAGTGGGACACTCCTTAACTTTGTGACCATACCCCTCACACCCAAAACACTTATCCGACTCATCTCTCTTAGGCTTCTCAAACTTATCCTTAGAGGTGGGATCTACTTTGTTGTTCTTGAATTTTTGAAATTTCTTGGCATCTTTCGATTGCTTTTGAAACTTAATAAAAAATTTAAATTTCTTTGACAACAAAGAAACATCCTCAAAATTGGAATCGGAATCGAAATCCGAAACTTTAATTTCCTCCTTACAGGTTTTCAAAGTAATGCCCATTTCTTTCTTAGGCACTTGCTTGGAGGTAATCATGTTGATTTCATAGGTTTGTAAGTCACCTACAATCTCTTCTAGTTTTGTCGACTCTAACTTACCCAAGGAGTTTAAAATGGTCACTTTCGCATCAAACCTACTAGGCAACGACCTAAGGATTTTCTTAATGACATGGTTGTCATAAATTTTCTCACCTAGGTTAAACGACGAGTTGACAATATTGAACAACCTAGCATAAAACTCATCAAAAGTCTCACTCTCTAACATCCTAATGGTCTCAAACTGTGGAGTGAGATTTTAAGTTTTGATGCCCTAACCGTGCTAGTGCCCTCGTGATTGAGTGCCAAAATATCCCAAGACTCTTTTGATGTTTCACAAGTCATAATTCTATTATATTCTTCCGGTGTGACATGTGAAGAAATAACGTGCAAGCCCTTAGAATTATATTTTGAAAGTCTATGTTCAGTTTCAGTCCATGACTTGACAGGCTATAAACTAGTGACATCACCTACAATAATGACAGGGGGTATCCATCCTTTCTCAACAGCTATCCACACACGCTTATCAATTGATTTTAAAGCACTTCTCATTCTCATCTTCCAATAAGTGTAGTTAGTGCCATCAAAAATAGGAGTTCGAGAAAGTTCATTAAATACAAATATCATCTTTAAAAACACACAGGATCACAAAACAAATAAAATATATTTTCTAGCTCTGATACCAATTTGAAAAATCCCTTTTGCGTGTGTTTCAAACCAAACCAATTTTTACCAAAAAATTTTTAACTTTTAATTTGCACCAAACCAAGTTGTGAAAAGTCAATTCTTAGTTTAAACCAATTTTATCTTTATTAATCCTAAACATGCATCTAGTGATTAAAGAAAAGTAAAGTAAAGAATAATCACAACGCCAGATGTACGAGGAAAAAACCCAAAACGGGAAAACAACCTCGGACGGCCCAAGCCAGAAAATCACTATGAACAATGGTTTTACAAAGATAGATTAGCCTTACATAATGACTCGATCCCCGCGGGTCTTGACGCTCCTTCTGATCTTATATCGTTCTTTAATAGTACCAACGCAGAAATTCCGTCTTCCATGATACCTGTCCACAACATTCGACTCCATGAATGTCTCGGTGTCCACAGATTGGCTTTGATTCGTCTACGATGTCGAACAAGATGTCCTTATCTTTTCTTCACTGCAAAACCCTGATGTCTAATGATAGAACAAACTCCTTGGTGAAGCAAGATCACGTAAACGTATAAGAATGATAACTCGGATCTTTGCAAACTCTAAGGATGTGTTTATGCTTTTTAAACCTTAGAAAACATGTGCAAAATGGTAAACTGTTTTTTCCAGAATGCACACTTACGAAACTCTGACGAAAATAAGCTTTAAATAAGATTTAAACACCACCTCGAAAAATGTGTCATTCGAACAAAAATGCCACATCGTTCGCGTGACGTACCCATCTCGTTTGAACGAGACTGGTTGTCATTTGAACGAGCTGGCGTGTCAGTTTGACTTTTTGACTTTTAGTTCAAAACGTCTCTTTTAAAGGAGATCCAAATAAGTCAAACTCTATTTCAAGTTTATCAGAATAATACGTAGTGTAAACCATTTAAAACACTTTAAAATATTTTAAAACATTTTTCTTTATAAAAATACATCCTTATCTTTTATAAAAACAATTCTGAGGACCATTAATTATACACATTCATACCTGAGTGATCTCGGAATGCAATTAACTTTGAAGATGAATAAACTTGCACCATTTAAACTTCGGCATGATTATCTCTTTAAAGCTTTGCCGCAACGTCTTCAATTTCTTCAATACGTCATAGACCAAGTGGGATCGTGATAAAATAAAATCTCCCTATGACATATTACAAACACAGGTTTGTTCACAGAATATAGTCAAAACAATACAGGGACTCAATTGGAAATTTATGTCCTAACAACTCCTGAATGAAATTTGCCTATTTCTTTGAGAGGAATCCAACCATATTGGTTTTAGACATTCAGATGCACTGTATCAAGCTATTGATTTCTGTAAAAATGGTAAAAATTTGACCAGAACATTCTTGGAGTTGTGTTAATCTTCAAACCTTGGTATGTTTATATTTATATTCTATAATAAAAAATAAACCAAACTACTTTGGTCTTATGAATTATGGTTAACTATAACACTTGAATTGTTTCTCTGAAATTTTCAGTCTTGGAAAAAAAACATTGAGCGTTAAAGAATGTTGAAACTAAAATTAAACTATGTACTTAGGTTCCTTTGACCCAGAGCTTGAGTTATTCCACTTTGAAACTGGTTTAAGGTTCGAATTACAGATTCCAGCTTTGAAGCTCAAGCTTTAATGGTGATTTCTGATATTCAAGTCTTTTCAGTGTTATTCTTATGTTAAAACTTCAATGTAAAATCAAAAATGTAAGCTACGAATATGCAAAAACTTAACCAAATGAAAAAGAATAGAATTTATACATAAAATGATATAAATACCAATTTAGTTCAACTTTGCTTTGGGTTTTTAACTGTGGAGAGGTACGTTTTTACTGTTGTGGTGTGGGGTTTTATAACTATTTAGTGAGAGGAGTTGATTACTTTAGATGGTGGTGGATGTCTGATGAGTACATTATTTTATAATAATTATGCTCAAATATAATTCTTGTTAGGTCCTTTGTATCATAAATAACGAGCTTTTACATTCGTTTTTTCTATTTAGAAGAAAAATGCAAGTTTGAAGATAATTCAAGTTAAAAATACAATTTTAACAATCACAAGGGACAAAACCAAAATTTTACAAACTTTATGGGCCTAAAAATAATTTTAAATATTTATCTCGGCAATATGATGTTCTCCTTAAAATTTGGTCTAATTCCAACTTAAAATGAATAAGAAATGAATTTTGAGGGGTAAAATGCAAAGAGGGGTAATTTTATATATATTTTTTTAATATTATAGAGCTAAATTTAAATTTTTTTTTCTTTTTATTTTTCATTTTTACAGGCGCCTCGAGATTTTGAAGGATAAACGAGTTGATATGCAAAAATTGGTTAAGATATATCGTGACACGACACGGTCGACACAGCAATACCAAAAAATATTTATAAATTTTTTCGAGTGCCCATTGAGGTTGGGCCATAACTTTTCGAAAAGGTCTTTACAAAACTCAAACTTCCTAGTTCAAGCAAATTTCAAAATACGAAATTTTTTTAAGGTGAAAAATGAGTTTGAAAAATCTAAAGTGAATAGTGACGAAAATGCAAGGAAAAAAATAGAAAGAAAGAAAAAACTACTTTATTTATTTTCCTCTCATATGCCCTTCCCTTAGTTTTCTTCTATATGCACCCTAAACCTCAACCTCTTTACCCATAATTTAATAGAACTTTTCAAAAAAAAAATCTCACTAAATTAAAATTATTTGTCCCCGCATTTTCAGCTATAAAGGAGTTCATTACACAAGTTTTGAAAAAAGACTTGGGATAATTGGCGAGAAAGTTTGAGAGATATTATTTAGAATTAATTTTTAGGAGCAACAAAAATATCATAGTTTGTATTTTTAAATTAGATTGCTTGTGAGGTAATTTGTATGCAAGTTGGGAAGGTGATTTTTGTATTGGCATCCAAATATTGGGATTCCACATTTGTAAGTTCATTTTTTTAATGAAAATTATTATTTTATCTTGCAATATTTATGTTATATTTACAATGTTAGCTTAAATTAATAATTTGAATTAGGTGAGATTTGCCATGATTACTTAGTGCATGTTAAATTAATTCTAATTCGCTTAAATTCGCTACTTATTCTAAAAACGTTTTAAAATTTCGGTATTCATTAAAATAGTCAAGAAAGTGATATTTTAAACCTTCGATATTAATTTCAAAACTCATATTCATTGATTTTGTGTTCTTATGTTAGATGGATTATGCTTATGTTAAATCGTCTGATATTTCATACTTACATTTGATATTTAATGCTTAGGAGTGAGTTTTAATTTTTTTTAAGGGAAAACAAATTTTTGGCATCTAAAAACAGAGAGAGATATAAAATATTTTATTTGAATTTTAACGTTTTTATCATTCGAAATTCACACGATGAGAGTCGGTACAATATTAAGTTAGTAGGAGTTAAACTAATTAATCGTACTCTAGTAAAAACAGTAAACAGGTCCGAAATCCTAGTAATTTTCTCCATATTTATTGCCGACTTTGTGTTCACCCTTTTATTATTGTTTCTTTTATTTTATCTCTACATAATTTCTACACTAATAATTATGTAGTTGGAAAGTTGACAATTTATAAAAATTGAACAAATCATTGTAGATTCGACCTGTACTTATACTCGTTATATTACAATAGCCCGTGCACTTGCAATAATTAAATAAATTTAGCAACAAGTTCTTAGCAACAAGTATTTGGCAACGTTGATGGAGATTTATGTCGAATTAAAAGTTATTGACTTCCGGACTAGTTTTTATTACTTTTTGCATTCTTGTTTTCATAAAAATATCAAAAATACAAAAAATCATGAAAATCCAAAAAAAAAAATCTGTAGTTAATGTTTTCATAATCTATTTTTTAAGTTATTTAAAAAATAAAAAATTAATAAATAATAAAATGAAATTAGATTTAAGTCTTATCTTAGTAACTAGTAGTTTTGACACTAGTTTTCTTATAAAAATAAAAAAAATACCTAGAATTTTGAAAATCCGAAATAATAAAATATTTTTTCAAAAATTTCTAGATTTCAGATTTTTTATAAGTAGTACCTAAAAAAATAATTTTAAAAAAAAATGAAAATTGAATATATATATATATATATATATTATTCCTGTAGCATATATGTTAATTATTATTTTCATAATATAAAAAAACTAGGATGATTTGATTGTTTTATAGTTTTTTTTATATTTTTAGTGTTGAATACACCACTAGTGTTTGTGTTGTGTTATTATTATTTTTTACTTTTTTCGTACTTTACACTTGGGGTAGGATTTTTTTTTTTTTGTTCTTTTTCAGTAGCACATTCAAAAAAAATATACAAAAAGAAAAAAAGGCGAAAATGTGAAGGAAAATCTCGTAAAAGCAAGCAACGGTGTGCAAACATTCAATACACTTGTGCAATCTTGCCAAGAGCACAAGGTACTCTTGGAGACGATTGAAACGTAGGCGACGTTTTCCTCCGATTGACGTCAAATAAAACTTTGGCCCGTCATAAACAAGTAGATGTAATAAGTCCACGCCAGAGGTACGTTTTGTGTGCTCCTTACGTGAATTTATTTTTACATATTTTAATAAGCACGTTGCATAAATTTGACTTCAGGGTAAAAGCCCAACTGCAAGATAAGGTGTGAATTTCATCACCCTTCCTTTTTTCGAAAATCACTAAACTACTCGAGCTTTTGTATAACCTGAGCAATCATTATTAATTTAAAATTAATTAAACATTGGCCCTAGGATATCACATAGCTGGTTAAAAAAAATCTTAACGAGACTAGAATTAAAAGTTATGCCAACACAGACTCATCAAATCGATTTTGTTTTACCTCGTTTAGGATTGGTGATTTTTAATGAGTCTTCATATCGACCACCTACCTGGAGGTAAAATTGGGATTCGACGCGATAACCGTAGTTGGTTATCTTTTAAATTCTCCCTTATTAAAGAGTATGAGTTTTTTAATCAGGGGGATTAATTCGAACATCCCTGTTGTCCTCAAGTGATCTCGGCAAAACAATATTTTAAAATTTAAATTTTCTTAAACTAAATTACATAATTCAAACTTCTTTGTGTCAGTATAGGAATTACATGTTATTGATTCGAAGTATTTGCTTTTGCTTTCCTTAAAAAAATAAAATTAAAAAAAATCAAAAAGATAAAAAAATTAAATTAAATAAATAAATAAATTGAATGAGCGTAGTGCATGCGAAGTTAGTTTTAAGATCATACCAATCATTTATCTAGTATGAAGTCTAGCATTCTCGATACTTCCATAAGTAGAATTTTGATATTTGTCGATATGGGAGATGAGTTAGCACCCTGTACCCTTAAAGATTACATATATCCCAATAGGTCGAGTAAACCCTCATGCATACGTCTTTCCCAACATAATATGAACAACTTTGAATTCAAGTCAAGAACAATTCAATTGTTACCCATCTTTTAGGGTACGAAAAAAGAGGACCTCTACCACCATGTGTGCGAGTTCGAAGAAATTTGTGGAACGATTAAGTTACAAAAACTCAACGACGAGATTGTTAAATTAAAATTGTTCCCATTTTCTTTGAAAGATTAAGCCAAAAGTTAGCTACTCTCGTTTGAATTGAATTCCATCGCTATGTGGAATTAATTGAGCTTCGAATTTTTGCAAACGTTTTTTGCCAACAAAAAAATGGCAGCATTATGTCACGCCATCAACACACTTAGTTAAAAAGAGGAAGAAACTTTATGGATTTTTTGGAGAGAGGCAAGGACTTACTACTGCAATGTTCTCACAATGGGATTGAATTAGGATGTTAAGTCCAAATTTTATACAAGGGATTTGATTTTACTACTCGATCGATGTTTGAGTCAATGTGTAGCGATGATTTAATTGGAAAAAGTGAAGCCGACGTGTGGACATTCCGATAATTCGTAGTTAAAAAGTCCTAACGATGGGCATCCCATTGGGAATTTAGGCCCGCCACATATAATAAGGGAACCGCTCACCAAGTCAAGCAAAGTTTTTGTTTAAATGACAACGTGGCTACATTATCCCAACGTTTAGAAGCTTTAGAGATGAGCAAAGAGGGTAATCGAGTCATACCTACGACTGTGCAACATGTAGGTTCACCTATGTGCTTGTTTCGCGATAGTTTTGACCATTTAGTTGAAAATTGTCTCACCCTTCCAGCCCACAAATCACGTACCAAGCAAGCAAATGCCCTCTACTAAAATAGGTCCAAGTATGACCCATACTCCAATGCATACAATCCAGTATGGTAATACCACATTCACTTCTCGTGGTCTAAGGGTTAATACCAAGGAGGTGGAGGTCAATCTTCAGGTAACCCACTACCAGGTTTCCAAAAGAATGCCCCTATCCTTTGTCCCAAAAGATTCAATCTTTAGAGGATACAATGAACATGCTCGCCCAAAGTACCCTTCAGTTTCATCAAACAACCCAAAATATCCTCCAATCCACCAAGCAAAGCCTACACGTGAATACTCAATCAATTTCCAGACTTGAGGTTCAACTGAGCCAACGCATTAAGTGAGAGAAAAAAGGGAACATTATCGAGTCAACCGAAGCCCAATCCAAAATTTAACATGTCAAAGGGTCAATATGTTATTCAAGACAACACATGCACGTTACACACCCACGAGCATGCGAAATCCATCGTTACGCTTAGATTCATCAAGGAAGTCGAGAATAAAGTCTCACCACCCACTAATAGTGAATATAATAAATTTAATGAGAAGGAAGATCCACCCATTGATCTAAATTCCTCCCCACCCTCGTCTTCTGAGCCAACTGTAGAGACCTATGTCTCAAAAGATCCATTTCCCCAATGTTTGGTGCCACAAAAGAAAAAGACGCAAATGGATAAAATGTTGGAATTTTTCAAGATAGTGAAAATCAATATCCCACTACTTGACGCTATACAATAAGTTTCATCTAATGCTAAATTTCTAAAGGACCTTTGTACCTATAAGAGAAACATGAACATACCCAAGAAAGCTTTTCTCGCCGAGAAATCAAGCTCGATCATTTCCTATAGAACTCCCGCCAAGTATAAGGATCTCAGGACTCTGATGATCTCTATCAAGATAGAGGAGAACATTTTTGAGAAATCCCTTCTGGATAGCATGAACCTTATGTTGTACACTGTGTACTAAAAACTAGGTTTGGGGAGTTGATTAGAAGATAATGCTAAACTAGATAGCATGAACGGTGTACAACATAGGATACACTTAGAAGATAATGCTAAAAATTCCCATGAAGCGCAACATAGACTTAATCCTAATATGAAAGAGGTCGTCCGATCCAAGGTGCTCAAATTGCTGGATGTGGGTATTATCTACCCCATCTTTGATAGCCAATGGGTCAGTTCCGTTCAAATTGTCCCAAAGAAATTGGGTGTCATAATGGTGAAAATGATGAAGATAAGTTAGTGCCCACTAGGATTCAAAATTGTTAACGCGTGTGTATCGATTATAGGAATTTAAACATCATCTCAAGGAAGGATAACTTTCATCTTCCTTTCATAGACCAAATGCTTCAGATACTAGTCGTCTATCCTTATTCTATTTTCTTAACAGTTATTTCGGCTATAATCAAATTTCCATTACTTCTGAGGATAAAGATAAAACCAGATTCACTTGTCCATTTAGTACTTTTGCTTCGATGCATGCCCTTTGGGTTATGTAATTCACCGGCTACCTTTCAGCGGTGTATGATGAGTATCTTTTCGGATATGGTGGAACGGTTTCTTAAAATCTTTATGGATGATTTTTCAGTGGTTGGGTCTAGGTTTAATGAGTGCCTTCACCACCTCACCCTCGTTCTGAAGAGGTATAAGGAAAAGAACCTCGGGATTAATTGGGAAAAGTGTCATTTCATGATCAAAAGTGGTATAGTGCTAGGTCACATCATTTCACAAAAGGGTATTGAGGTCAATAAAGATAAAATTGATCTCATTGTTAATCTCCCACCCCTGAAAATCGTGTGTGAATTTAGATCATTATTAGGACATGTTAGTTTCTACTAGAGATTTATTAAGGATTTTAGCAAAATCTCTATACCTTTGTGAAATCTTCTTTCTAAGGACACACCCTTTGATTTCACTAACTATTGCCTTCAAGCCTTTGAAAGGCTAAAGAAGGAATTGACCTCTGCACTCATTATGCAACCTCCCAAATGGAGTTAGCCTTTTGAGATTATGTGTGATGCTTTTTATTACGCCATAGGTGAGTTTAATTCCTCATGTCATATATTACACGAGTAAAAATCTTAATGATGCCCAATTGAAAAATTCCACGATCAAAAAAGATTTTCTTGTTATTTTCTTTGCGCTAGATAAGTTTAGGTATTACTTGATAGAATCCAAATTTATCATTTTCACCGATCACTCGATCCTACGATAACTTTTATCTAAAAAGGATGCTAAATACCGACACATTAGGTGGACCCTATTACTACAAGAGTTTGATCTTGAAATTCGAGATAAGAAAGGATGTGAGAATATAGTGGAGAATCACTTGTCTAGGTTAACCTTTGAATCATCTGATAATATGTTTCCACTCAATGAGTCCGTCCTGTCTGAGCAACTGATGCTTAACTCCCAGCTTCTGTGGTTTGGCGATATGGTGAATTATCTCATGATGGGTGCCCCGGCATTGGCCTAAAAAAGATCATTCCAAATTTCTAAAGGAAGCGAAACATTTTTGTAAGATGAACCATATCTCTTCAAGTATTGTCCCATTCAAATCATTCAAAAGTGTGTCCCTGATCACGAGATTCAAAGCATAATCTCTTTCTTCCATGACCAAGCCTATGGAGGTCATAGCAATGCTAAGAAGACCACTGCAAAAATTTTACAATGTAGTTTCTATTGGCTCGTCATTTTTTGTGACTTAAACGATTATACTAAGAGTTGTGACCAATGCCAAAGGTTAGGAAATATTACTCATAGGAACATGATTCCATTAAATCCCATTCTGATTATCGAGATTTTTTTACTATTGGGGCATTGATTTCATGGATCCATTCCAAAACACCTACATGAATCTTTACATCCTTTTGACGAATGATTATTTGTCTAAGTGGGTAGAATCTACACCTAGTAGAATGAATAACTGCCATGTGGTAATTACATTTATTATTGAAAACATTTTCTCCTGTTTTGGTACGCCTTGAACCATCATTAGCGATCAGGGAACTCATTTATGTAATCATTCTTTCGAGAGTTTTATAAAAAGTACTTAATCACACACAAAGTAGGATGTTATTATCACCCTCTGACTAGTGGTCAAGTCGAAGTTTATAGTAGGCAAATCAAGTAAATCATCGATAAAATAATGAATCTGACTCGAAAGGATTGGTTCTTACAAATATTAGATGTATTATGGTCTTATCGCACTGCCTATAAAGAGCCACTTGGTATGTCTTCGTATAGGCTTATCTACGAAAAATCCTATCATCTTTCAGTAGAGTTAGAGAAAAAAGTTTATTAGGCCATTAAGACCTTCAATTTTGACTTACCAGCTATGGGATCGGTTCGAAAACTCCAACTCAATGAGTTAGAGAAGACTAGGAATGATGCATGTGATAACGCAAGATTGTATAAAAAGAAAATGAAAATGTTCCATGACAAGTCCATCCAAAGGAGGTCATTTGAACATGGACAAAAAGTTCTCTTCTGAAACTCTAGATTGCATCTCTTTCCCAGTAAGTTGAGGTCTAGGTGATCCAGTCCCTTTGTCATTAAGGCGGTTAACCCACATGGGGCAGTTGAGATAGAGAATCCTAAAAATGGCAAAATTTTCAAAGTCAATTCAAAGGTTGAAGCCATATCTGGAATTCTGAGATTGCAAAGTGGAGGACATTCCACTTCAAGACCCGGTATACTATGAATGAATATGAAATTGGGCCATTATTGTTGTATCATAATTTTTTTTCCTTTTTGTGTTTTATTCAGGAAATGTGTGTTGGAAAAATTCCCTCATTATGGTAATATTTGTAATAACCTTCTTCCTTTTTTAATTTGTCTTTTACGTTAAGGACAATGTAGAAATTAGGTTTGGGGGTATTAAGGTCATTTTCTCCATATATATAAAAAAATCAAAAATATTATCAACATAATTGAGTTTCGAAACGATTTCTTAATATATAATTAATTCACAAATCTTTCAAACTTATAAAATTTTGACACTTAGCCATGTAATATAATCGAAATGGACATTGAAAAGAAAGTTAATGCTTAACAAATAAATGTGAAGATTTTAACCCGGTGATATTCCTGTGCCATTCATTGCTTCCGAAAGAATTAAATCATTCCTAGTTAAAATAATTCAAAACTTTCCTATAACGATTAATTCGTTGATTATCTAAAAAAATTTGTTTTGTTCGATTACTGAAAATAAAAGAAAAAAATGTAAATCTTAAGCACTTGAAGTCTTAATAAGTTGATTTGAGACACGAATTAACTTAACAGAACTTAAGAAATGATAATAGTCCATCGTTTGAAAACCCAAAAATTAAAACTAAACTGACCATTTTACATTATTCCGTTGCAAGAACATTTGTGCCAAAAAGAAAAATGAGCATTTTATTGAAAACCCCAAAACAAAATCCACACTCCATTTTTTGATAATATTAGGGTAAATGGTAGGAAGATACTAAAAGAAAATAAAGTTAGAATAATGTGTGAAAAGAAAAAAAAAGGAAGAAATAAATAAATAATGATAAAATTAAATTAAAAAAAAAGAGTACATGAGTTTGAAAAGAAAAAGAGGTTGGAAAAGTGCCTAACAAAATCAAAATACCGAAAAAACTCTATATTCTCAGAAAAGTGCCCATTCTTAATACAAACATAGTATAAGACATTTTCCCTTGAAAGAGTTGGGATACCCCAAGACATCCAAGCCTTAGTCCCATAAGTTGGGTATATCAACCCCGAGTTATTCCACCACTTTTCCAATGTGGGACAAACCCACTTAACTAAATTGCACCAACTGGCTTAAACTCAAATGGGTCACTTTAAGTCCAAATTTTTCATTCATTACTTCACTATTTTTGAATAAATGAACATACTATATTAATCTCCTTTCGATAAGGAACACGTTGGTACTAAGACATGTCACTTTTAACATATGTGCCATATATAAAATTGACTTCAAAGTTTGACCAAATGAGCTGAACATTATGTCAAAATATCCAACAATCCCCCACATGAATGAAATTTGGAAGAATCAAACGAATAAATATAGATCCAAACAGAGAGATTTTTTAGGAAAAACACTGCATCAAAAAAGATAGCTTCTAGCTTTGAATCTTTCCTAGTTAGATACTATCGAGCTTACTAGCCAATCAATGAATGTGATGTCTTCAATTGATCGATCATCTGTATAAACTAAGATAGTAGTATCCACATAGTGTCTTTCCAACATTATTGGTTCTCACTGTTATGTCCATTTTGGCCTTGAACACCTCCGATTTTATGACTGTACAAAATGAATAGCCTTCGTTATTCTCATAGAAGATACCCTTCTCACTCACATAGGTGAAATCTATAAAGAATATCCAGATAATACCCCACTTGACCTATACATTCAAGATACATGTATCATTAAAAATATAGTTTATTTTCATATACGCGGCAGTTTATGCACTGACTCATCTTCGAAATAAGAGGAAGCAATTAAAGTATTACTTCTTAGTGCTAACTGAGTCATCATAATTAGTTTGTCCCTTTGAACCTATTTCTTGGGATCTCTAGTTTAGGTTGGGTTTCCATTAATATGACTCTTTAGAACTTAACAGGCTTTAGGCCCATTCCACATGATGAACCACCACACCAAAAACAGTAAATTGGCACACCCTGATATTAAAAATCTGGCACACTTTAAAACAGTGCCAAAATTTGGCACTGTTTTAAAGTGTGCCAAAATTTAGTACACTTACTAAAATATAAAAGCCTTAGAAAAATTCACTATACTCCCCTTTTGTTGTGTCCCGCTCAATCTTCCCACTCCTCGTTCAGCTCTCCCTCTTCCCCCGAAAACCCTCATCAGCACGCTCTCTTCAGTCCGGCGTTGCTCCTCATATATCAGTTCGGTGCCCTCTCTCTTCAGTCCGCACTCAAGGTTTGTTCTTCTTATTTTTTCCATTTTGTTTCCTTTGTTTGATGTCACCAAAATGTTAGAAATTTGTTGGTTTTTTATGCCGACAAAAACCAACCTGAGATGGGTAACGTGGTGCTCCGTAGAGACCTGATCGAGACGTGGCCGCTGGGTAGCGTGGTGACACAAGGATGCCATGCCTCCGTGGCTGCCATTTGGTCCCACAAGGACGACCCTCACACTATCCACTACTATAGCCCCGCCAATCTCCATTCCATGCGCAAGGTTAATTACAGAAAACTTAATCTATACATAAATTTGTGGATTTTATGTTTATCTTTTACTCTGATGAACAAATAGTGATTTTTAAGTTGATGAAAAAAAAAGATGGGTAGAATGAAGAAAAAGAAATTAAGGAGTTGAACTTGAACTTTCTCAAAATCGATTTAATTATTTTTTGATTGATAAGAGATACACCTGAGATGGGTATACAATACATTCACCATGAAATGTTTGTCAAAATGCCCAAATCAGTTTTTTTTCATGGATCATGTAACAATTTTCATGCTTTAATGTCTGGGTGGCTGAGAAATTTTCATGTTTATTGTACTTTGATAACAATTTTGTACTTTGATTGAGTTTGGAATATGTTATGTTTGTTTTTTTGGTGATTAAGAACACTTAACTAAAATATAAATATCCTAAAAAAAACTAATCCCCTAAATGATTATTGTTCTCCCGCTCTCTCTCCTCTCTCAAAATCACCTCCCGCTCTCTCTCTCTCTCTCTCTCAAAATAAACAAAGGATAAATTTAGACCTTTAAACTCCAGTGTAATACCTAATTACTTATAATCTAAATTGGGTGGTAAACTTCAATTTAACTACATTTTTATCCTATTTTTATAAAGAAGTCTAATACCTAATTGTTCATTTTCTGTTATAGATAGATTTTACATCACCCGTAATAATGGGTTGTTTATATTTTGTTTTTGAATTCACCTACGTAAATTCTGTTGATTGTATTTGTATTTTGTAATTGGAAAAGAGAAAATTAATGAAATCATTGTAATATTGGTGAATCATTTGTTATATGACCATTCATCATATTCTTATTGTGCAAATATTATATAAAAGAAGGATAGTACACAAATTAATATTAGAAATTTCAAATTGAACAATATATTTGGCTTTATTCCTTGAGTCATAGTTGGAACATGTAGATTATGGTAGTTTGTGAAAAAACCCATTTGTTTTTCATATTTGGCTCCATCCCTAATACACATGTTTTTTATTTATGGGTATTTGACAGGGAGTTATTGCTTGCGTGGCCATTTTTCATTCATTTTGAAACAACCCGGACGTTCAAGTTACAACATTGAATTGATACGAATAAAAGGTAATTCTAATTCTTAATTATTGATATATATCATTAGTTTTTGTACATATGGTTTATAGTGGTGCTATGAAGTTGGTGGGGGCCAATTGAAAACCTGAATTGATTTGTAGTGGTGATAGGAGGTTGAGGGTGAGCCAATTGAAAACCCGGATTGCCAATTGGTTGTATATTTTTAGATTAATATAAGATAATATTTGTTTACTATTTTGTGTGAATTTTAGTTCAATTATTGATATGTTTATTTGTGTTAATTAATTCATGTACTTTTCAAGTAGTTCATGCCATTCAAGTTAGAATTATGGATTGTCTATACTTATTTGTGTGAGTTTACTATTAAAAAAAAGTTCGTTATTACGGATAATTCCTACAAAGGATCAGACTAATGACGTATATAATACTTGAATTCTCGGTGTAGATGATATATAGTTGGTTCTCATCTTTCAGAGACTACGAGTATAATAGGAGCATCCATCAACAAAAGTATCACCCTCATTCCAAGTTCGAAGTACCATTTGTACAAATAAGAATTCCCTTCGCTACATGATTTCTTTTTCATATAAATAGATATAAGATCTATGGGGCAATTACATTTTGTGCTACCTAGGGCTATAGTCATATTAATCTTCCCATTCAACTACTTCGACCATTTTCGAACACCTCATAGTGTTTTCAGGGCATCCACAGTTTCGATCATTTCTGCATGATTTGATTTCTTGTGCACCCCCCCCCCCCCCCTCCAATGGATTTCAAAGATTAAAATCCTTTATTGGCCCTTAAATTGACCCACGTGATGAAAAAAAGTAAAAGGTCCCAAGAAGAAAATGATCATATTTGATCGTTGTACATTGCTAACATCAGGAAATGGAATAATCAAGAATCTCAGGAGCGTTCCGCCTTATAGGGAAGCATCCGCGCGAGTGGTGGATGAAGCGGAAGCGAGAATGTTGGCTTGAGTAATGCAAACATTTGTGAGAATCCAATGCCCCGAAAATTAATTTAAGGGAAGTGTTAGGCGATGAGAGGTCTTGGGAATGTGTTTTATTCAATTAATTGGTGTTTGTTTGATTATGCCTAATTTGAGGAGCTGGTTGTTTCTGTGTTTCCTTGAGGCATATCATTCCCTCGAATTTTGTGATAACAAAGGTGTGTGTGTAGTTTTGTCCCCCAAACCAATAGCCCCGTTTTTTCTTTTTCACTTCTTTGAGTCTTTTTTCCATTTTGTATATATATATATATATATATATATATATATGCTAGGGCCTAAAAATAACTTAGAAACATTCACACCATATCCTCATTGTATCTTCAATGTAACCTTTGAGGTTGCGTTTTATGCAATTAGTTGTTCTTATTGATATATAAATTGTAGATTTATCATTTACATATATAACTTCTTTGAGTTGCGTAGCTATACGAATTGCTAAGTTTTTGACACATATTTACTCGTGGTATCTTTCAGGTAATAAATATAGACCTTCCACTTAAATTCCCTCATTCTAGCTGGCACACACTAATCATCTTTTCCTCTCAAGACTTCTCGCTTCAGAGTATTAAAATACATAATAGCAAGTTGGCACAGAGTATTAAAATATGTAGTGTGGGATGTTTTAGGGTCATAGCAATCGCTTCAGAGATGGATGACTTTGTGATAATGTGGAGATATAGATTGGTGGGATGTGTTTCGAAGAAAATTTATTAGTTATAGGTACCCACTCTTACGATGTGATCTTGGGATGGACTGGTTACTTAGGTATGAGGATCATATCTTGGGATGGACTGGTTAGTTACGATGTGATCTTGTGTGTTGTCTCAACCTTAATCAGAGGGAGAGATTGTTTCAGTGGATATTGTGTACTCCATGCTATTAGATCAGGTTACACTATGCAATTGTTTGAACTTATAGAGTTTGAAGTTGGTTGGAAGTATTTTTTCCCTCGTCATCTTCTCTTTGACAAGCTGAACAAATATGGCCATTTCCATAACATTTGCACTAGAGCTTTGATTTGAATGTCCATTATTTGATCAGCCCAATCTTTTATTGAGTAATGCCTACATTGCTTCTAGAACAATTACGTTGTATTTATTTACACCCGTGTGTGTGTCTCCAATTAATCCATTTTAGCTTATCCAGAAGATATATGTTATAAAACATATATAACTGTTATAACAATTATATTTGTTATATCATATATAACAGTTATATATGTTTTAACACGTATAACTATTATAACTGTTATATCTGTTATAACATATATAATGGATATATATGTTATATGTTATAACGACTGCTTATGCCAAATGCTTTATTGAAACTCTGATAAACTCCTACAGGGATCAGCACTTTTTTTAAATCGTGAAGAGAATTTGGATCTTACTTTAGTGACTTGATGCAGGTTGTAACTCCTGTAAGTATGATTTCTAGATCATCAAACGACATTGATCCAAGCTCGACAAAGAAGTTGAAAAGGTTGGACGGGCATGCTGTGCTAGTAGACGAAGACAGAGCTGAGGTTGATGCTGAAGGATCACCTCATGAGGGCTCACAGAGGTCTGTATGGTGTACTATACCTTTCAATATTAATTAAATGAATTCCTGTTTCTTAAACTAAAGAAAAATACTAATTCTCATCTGGTTTGGGTGTTTGTACTTCTTGAAGTCTCAAATTTGTAAATACATATATCAAGTTTGAGTTTTAGTAAATGGATTGACATCCTGTGATATAATCCTGACATGAATTATGAGATTTTGTTTGTCAATTTACTACTTTGGGATACCAAGAAATTACGAAAACTTGAACCAATTGCTTACTTTATGGACTTCAGTTGGTAGAATTCTTTGGTTTAAAAAATGTTGTGTCTCACACATTGAAGTTTCAATGTGTGTGACACAACATTGACATCTAAAGGCCATTCGAACTCCAACTTTTTTATCCAAAGCATCAACTGCAATGCATTTAGATAGAGCTTTCCAAACAAAAACTAACATTTTAGGGGGGATCTTTGGGTGGCAAATAGAATTGAAAGCTATAGAAGAAAGTTTATACTTTCTATTTACCTCATAAGCTGAAGCAAAGGTAAAATGACCATTATAATATGGTTTCCAAACTAAAGAGTCTTCAATATAGTCTATATTTGCTTCCAAATCTACGAATGCTCACCAAATCAATCACAAAATTAGAAAATCCAAAGTCCGTGATCTTTTTTATGAGGAAAAGCCAAGATAATCTGTCGTAGGCCTTTTCCATGTCCAAAGTGCCACATTTTCTTCTCTATTTTTTGTTAGTTCATTTTATGAAGGATTTCTTTGTCTATTAAGAAATTTTCAGCTATGCCCCAATCTCTTAGAAAACTAGACAAATGGAATGAAATGATTCTGGGTAGGAGGGTAGCCAACCTATTTCGTAACAATTTGGAAATGAACTTATTCATGAAGATGCAAAAATTTATTGACCTTAGGCTAGGACAATTGATAATTGATTTCTTTTTAGGTATTAATACACCTATTGTGCTAGACCAGCTTACTGGGAGGAAAGCACCACCAAAGAAACTCCGTACTGCCAATATAAAGTCTGCTTGAATTATGTCCCATGAAGTAGTATAAAATACCCCAGAAAATCCATCTACACTAGCAGCACTGGAGCCATTTAACTCCCACACATTACCTTTTATCTCTTGTATTGTAGGTATAACTGAACTATTATTCTCCTCTGAAGCAATCAATTTGGGAATATGATTCAGTTAGTTTTCTTCTATGTTAGTACAAGAGTTATGTCAGCAAACTAGGCGTTATTATGATCTTAAGAAAATTCTTTATCCTGTTGAAAATGTTGCAAGAAAGTTCAAATCAGAGGTTAACTAACCTTATATTGATTCTTCTCATTTTTGTTTTCATGATCTCTTCTAATAGCATATTCTGGTTGTAGATAATGTTGTGTGTGTAAACGTTAAAGAGGAAAACCTCCCGCGCTGCGCGCCGCCCCTATTTCCTGCAGCAGAGGACCTCATTCATCACGTGTCTCTCCTCCCGTACACTGCCCCTAGAAGAGGTAAACTTATTTTTGTTTTGTTTTTTCAGTTCGGTTTTTATTTTGTATGTATTGTTTGTATGACTTTGATGTATTGTTACAAACTTTATAAATTCAATATGAATTTATAACTGTTTTTGTAACTTTATAACTGTTAGTACGTATATGCATTCAATATGAATTTCTAACAGCTATAAATTCAATATGATTTCAATGTGAATTCAATATTCTTTTGTAAATATACAACTGTTGTAGGTACTATATCTATGTGAATTCATTAGAACTTTGGTATTGAATATTGTAAGTTAAAACAGGTATTGAATATTGAATATTATTAAGGTATATTGTTAACTAACAGTTTCAATATACCTTATATGAATAGTTAACAATATTCAGTACCTTATATATTCAATACCTTATACAATATCCAATATACAGTACTGATATGAATAGTTAACAATATTCAATATGAATGTTCATACTGTATATTCAATATTCAATATTCAATACCTTATACATTCAATATGAATATTTAACAATATTCAATACCTTATAGCTCATATATTCAATACCTTATACCTTATTGAATGTTCTATATATTGTAACTATGTGAATTCATATTGAATTTTCTATGTATTGTAACTGTTAACTATATATGGAAATTCATATTGAATGTTTATAATGAAGTCTCGATCGGTATTGAATATATAAGGTATTGGCCAAATGACTATTATATATCCGCGACAACATCATCTGCTAATATAAATGTTCTTTCCATAATGTTGATATATGTTTTCCTTATGTAGATTGTATCGGAGATACGCAAGATATTCAATACCTTATACCATAATTTGACAATATCTAGATTAAGATTAAAAACAAGCCGTTGAAGGGTGAAAGCCCAAACCAGCCCCCAAATGGCCTCGTAAGAGATACAAACACCTCGCACGGGACCAATGTAACTTGTACAAACTGATCGCCTAGTCGCGGGTCTCCCGGTTTGAGAATATGATGATAATTTCAAAATATGTAGATTAGGCTTGAAAACAAGCCGTTTGAGGGTGAAAACCTAAATCATCCCCCAAACGGCCCCATAAGAGGCACGAACACCTCGTATGGGACCAATGTAACTTGTACAAACTGACCGCGTAGTTGTGGGCTTTCGAATTTGAGATAATGACGATAATTTTAAAATATGTAGATTAGGCTTGAAAACAAGTCGTTTGAGGGTGAAACCCCAAACAAGCCACCAAACGGCCCCGTAAGAGGCACAAACACCTCGCACTGGATCAATGTAACTTGTACGAACTGATCGCGTAGTCGCGGGTCTCCGGGTTTAAGAATATGACGATAATTTCAAAATATGTAGAGTAGGCTTAAAAATAAACCCTTAAAGGGTGAAAACCCAAATCAGCCTCCAAACAACCCCGTAAGAGGCACGAACACCTCGCACGGGACCAATGTAACTAAAACGGCCCTTTAGTGTACTTTAGGTAAAAACCAACTTTATTCCAATTTTAGTTAAAACCAATTTTAGCTTCTTAAACCCTAAACATGCATCTAAGTGATTAAATCCATTTGATGAATAAAGCATGCGGTAAACGAAACAATTTTAGAAAAAATCCCCGAAGGGCAAAACCTTTTTATTTCACTATAATTTGTAAGAAAACGGCTTACAAGGATTACAATGAAATAAGTGCAACATACGAAATACCCGCAAGTGTCTATTTCGATGTCTCGGCTGGAACTTTCCCTTTCCAGGAGGGCAGCAGTGAAGAAGAAGACGGCTCCTCCACAAGTTACTTCATAAGGTCTCCTTCAACAATGGCACGCAGCTCTTCGATTGTAGAGTTCTCCTCACAAAGTGCAACATGGTTTAGTGAATGGATTATCTTTCGGTAAACGCGTTCAAGATCACTTGACTTTGGAATTGAGTAATACGATCTTGAATAAACACCGAAAGATAAAAAACTTGTATGGGAATAAGTTTTTCGAAACTGTTCTGCTTTTAGAAATGTTTGCAGATACGTTTTATTTATAACTGAGCTGCACAGAGTCCACGAAAATGAAAACACAAAAATCGAGACAGCAGGTCGTTCGATCGAGATGAGATCTCGTTCGTGCGACATGTCAATGTCGTTTGAACGATTCACAATCTCGTTCAAGCGAGATACAGTAAAATAATATTTTTCTTTTTAATTTAATCCTCGAATTTTCTTTAAACTGTTTACAACTTAGAAATATTTTTAAAACATAAAAAGATTTAATTCCCAAACATTTAAATCACCCAGTATTTAATCAATATACAGATTAGCCAACTACTCACAAGTATTCATACCTGGGTGATCTTAAACATATGCAACACGTCTTGACTTGTAATCTTCTTGAAAGCTTTGATTGAACATTCTTGGACTTGAACTTTGTCGTAGGCTTTAAATAAAATCCATAGATAACTAGCCTAGACTTAATTTATTTTGTCTGGAATTAAGCCAATTAAAACAAATGAATATGCTAAGAATTATGTTCTTACAAATCTCCCCCTTTGGCTATTCCGGGACAAAACTAAACAGAGCTATATGCCATAAACAAATACATGTCCTATCCCAAAACACAGAAATATAAAAGTACAAGACATAGTGAGACTGAATAAATGGTAGGCATCTGAATCTGTCTCTGAATGGCAATCATCCGAATCTGTCTCTATATGTGATGTATCAATGAATATCTGAATCTCTGAAAATTATACCTATACCCACGAGACACAACCAAATACCCATGTGAAGTATGGAGGAAATAAACTAATATAAAATCATAATAAATAATAAATACTCCCCCTACATCACATATATCTCCCCATTTTTGCCTGGAATAGACAAAAGGTGGGACAAACACACCATATTTAGCAATAAAATATGAGAATGAATCAGCATATCTAGATAATCAATAGCAATATGACAATGGGTAGCAAAAGATAGCAGAAATAGAATAATAATGCGAGAATCACTAAAACTGCAAAAATAGAATGTACATCCATGTCATAAAAACCAATATAGATACAACTGATTGAAAGAGTACATCATATCAGAGAGAATACAAAATACATCAGGAATATGGATGTCTCAGATAAAATAAAAACAACTAAGCATCGGTAGAATCATCATCAGCAGCAGCAGTGTATGTGGAAGAAATATGACCAAATCCAGATGAATAGGCGCCTCTCTACTGCTCTCGTTGCTGCATCTCATCAAAAAATGTTGTCATCCTAGACTCAGCACGAACACGTGCTTCGGCCTCAGCATCAAATATATCCATGATAGAATCATACACCCTAGACTGGGCAGCTAGATGTGCCTGTAAAGAAGAAGAATCCTCATCAATAGGACGTGTAGGTGCAGGAGTGGGGGTGGTGGCGAAGTAGACGTGCTCGGACCGGGGTGATCAGAGGCCTAACAAGGATCAGTATCAGGGATGACTTCCTCTGAGGGTGGAGCTCTCTCTCTCGCTCTCGCTGCCTGAGGCAAATGACTTATAAAACGAGCGAACGTATTATGATCAATAATACCAGGCGTAGGGAGATGCAGATCACCCTCTAAAATAGGTACACTAGTAGTAGTGCAAAGGGTGGAAATGAGAATCCCATATGGAAGAGGAGGACGGACAGGGATGGAACCAGGGACAGTGATAGAAGATATGACTCGAAGCATGACGGTCGAAAGATCGATATCCCACCCCTGAGAAACATGGTACATAAAATAGACGATGTCAGACCCAATCTGTGTATGATTTATCCGAGGATAAATGGATGCTGACACAAACCTATTTAGTACACGGAAGGCGGGGTAAAGTTAGCGATGATACATCGTAGAACCTGTCAGAGGAATCTCCCAGAAACAATGCCGTAAAATATCATTATAAGTAGGCCCATCGTCGGTATAACGAGGGAACACGGCGTATGGGACACGAGGAAGGTGAAGAAAAGTTGCTATGAGATCTGCAGTGTTGAGAACAGGAACACCACGTACAGTAGAAAAGATCCCCTCGGCATGGGGAAGAGCACGGAAGAAAAACTCTCGGAAAATGTCCGGATAGACAACCCCACTAACCTCAAACATATATTCCCAACCTCTAGCAGATAACCAACGAGGAATACCTAACTCAGGAAACTCAGCATAACGAAACACCCTCTCTGAAACAACTGACCGAATGTGGAGACCCAATGAGCAGTAATGATCATACTCAATATGAGTGTCCCACCTCACAGGTGAGTACGGGGGCCGACTAGCCTGAGCTCTCTGAGCTCGAGCAGAGGGTGGTGCCTCATCTAGTCGCCCAAAAGGGGAACCACGACGTCTAGGTGTCATGACCAGAATGTGCAATGTGTGATGTGAAAAAAAAAATACCGTCGCGAAGGAACACACACACACACCTAAGCAGCTATCTCCGTACAATCGTCCAACCGAACCACCGCAAACACCAGCCACAATCACAATCAAAATCAGTAATATAAACAATAATTTTCTCAAAATAAATTAATAATTAACATTGTTACCTCGAAACCATCGGAAAACGGGAACAACACACCGGAGAAATAGTGCAACCGACGAGAAATAACTGCCTGAACAACCCCTTAGCGGATGGTTGCTAAACGAGCTCAAGGGAGTATCAATGGCTTGATATAGGACCTCAAGGGAGAGAAACGAAGACCAGAGGAGTTTTTAAAGAGGTGAAAAAGGTGAAGAACCAATGAAAATGGCGGAAACACAGGTGCTGAACCACTGAAACACCAGCGCTGCTTGAAAAAAATAAGAACGACAGGAGAGAAGAGAGAACAACGGCTTAAAAGTAAGCCTGATCTCACGAGAAGTCTTTCGAACGACTCGCAGATGTCGCTTGAACGATTTTGGATGTCGCTTGAACGACGTGTTCACACGACATGTGATGTCGTTCGAACGAGAAATTTCAAATTTCCAAAAATATCCCAAAAACATTTAGAATTTGCCCAATGAAAAAATCACCCCAAAATAGTACCTGGAACACAAAAATGGACTGTAAAATAGAAAACAGTGTAAAAAATAAAAAAATGGGAATTACATGTTAACATGGAACTAATGCGCTCAATTATGAAAGTGGATTGATTGGGAGTGAACTACAACAATTGAACCATTATTTCAATACGTCCAATCGATCAAAGAGTTCTTATTGATAGCAAGGAATCATCAAACTTCATCAAAGCCATGTGTGACAAAATAAGTGTGGGTTTGATGAACTAAACATAATCAACATGCATACAAGTCCGGATTGTTGACGGTTCTACAAAAAATAGCGTCATGATACGATGTTTCAACATAGGATTCGTGGTGCAAACCCGTTTAAATTAATTTCTAACCAAACTCCCTCAATATATAAATTTTTCAAGATCTTTAGAAATATCTATCAATCTCTACTTAGAGAAAGTCCTATTGGCCCCAATTATGGCATTTATTTCTTTTTATTGCCTTGATTTTCTTTGGGCTCTTTTAAACGTTGGCTTTCACGACGAGTCAATTATACACTCTCGTAGCCCTTTCCCGTGAACACTCAACATATTTTCAATACCAATTCTCACGAAAAATGGTTATTACAGGCACACCTCCTCCTTAAGTTTACGTACGCATAAATGACAAAATTGAGATAAGAACGTCTCATCAAACTCAAATATGCAAGAGAAGTCAAACATTCATATAAACTCGTGCTCGTGTGCAAGGATGGCATATAAGCAAAGTCGAGTCAAAGTGCATATCAACATCGAAACAACCCCATAGTGCAAAGGTTAAGATCATTCTAGGAATCAATAATAATGACCAAAATTCCTAGCCACATGAATAATGAAAGAAGGGGGGAATCAAGCACACTAATATCCCATATCAATCATGTAACCTCACGGCTCAAAAATCAAAAATATTTTTGTATTTTCAAAAGTTTTTATAAAAGCAAAATGAAAATTCTAGTGTATAACAAACCAACGAAAAACCTCAATCGAAAGAAGAGAGATGAGGAGAACCAAGAGCAATGATGCGAGAATCATAGAGTTTTATACCTAATGCTTCCAAATTCGACTTTCTAACCCACGTAGATGTGAACCGACGAGTAGGGGCATTTGGAACCGGAATGGCTCTAGACTTTCTTGGAGTGTTCTTAAGATCGTAGCAAAACCGTCTAAGATGACCTCTCCTACCACAATGAGTGCAAGTGTAGATACGGTGAGGAGCATGTCTTATAGGCCGATTATGCCTCACGTTACTAGGTGGTACTCTCCTAGAGTTCCTAGGAAGCTCTCTTGTTGGCATGGTTTTGGCTTTGGGAGCAGATGCGACAAGATTATTAAAGCCAATACCTCTCCGATTATCTTTGATTTCGACGGTACCTAAGATTTTGTCTAACTTTTCAGACCTAGCCTCCAAATCAAACTTAACTTTACTCGAATCTCTCAGTTTTTCTTCAAGTTCACTTATCCTTGACTCAAGTAAATGCGTAGAATTTTCAAACTTCAGGATTTCCTTTTTCATAGTCTCCATCAATCCCCGAAGACTATCTCTCTCACCCTCGACATATTCTAGCTTCTCTTGAGGTAAAAACTTGAGTCAAAGATCTTGAATAAACACCAAAAGATGAAAAACGTCCCTTTAGTGTTCAGGGATTGATGGAGACTATGAAAAAGGATTGATGAAAAATGGCCCTTTAGTCTCCACCAATTTGAAACGGCCTTTTAGTGTACTTTAGGTAAAAACCAACTTTATTCCAATTTTAGTTAAAACCAATTTTAGCTTCTTAAACCCTAAACATGCATCTAAGTGATTAAATCCATTTGATGAATAAAGCATGTGGTAAACGAAACAATTTTAGGAAAAATCCCCGAAGGGCAAAATATTTTTATTTCACTATAATTTGTAAGAAAATGGCTTACACGGATTACAATGAAATAAGCGCAACATATGAAATACCCGCAGGTGTCGATTTTGATGTCTCGGCTGGAACTTTCCCTTTCTAGGAGGGCAGCAGTGAAGAAGAAGGCGGATCCTCCACAAGTTACTTCGTAAGGTCTCCTTATACAATGACACGCAGCTCTTCGATTGTAGAATTCTCCTCACAAAGTGCAACGCGATGTAGTGAATGGATTATCTTCCGGTAAACGCATTCAAGATCACTTAACTTTGGAATTGAGTAATACGATCTTGAATAAACACCGAAAGATGAAAAACTTGTATGGAAATAAGTTTTTCGAAACTGTTCTGCTTTTAGAAACGTATGCAGATACGTTTTATTTATAACTGAGCTGCACAGAGTCCAAGAAAATGAAAATACGAAAATCGAGGCGGCAGGTCATTTGAGTGAGATGAGATCTCGTTCGCGAGACAATGTCAATGTCGTTTGAATGATTCACAATCTCGTTCGAGCGAGATACAGTAAAATAATATTTTTTTTCTTTTTAATTTAATCCTCGAATTTTCTTTAAACTGTTTGCAACTCAGAAATATTTTTAAAACATAAAAAGATTTAATTCCCAAACATTTAAATCACCCAATATTTAATCAATATACAGATTAGCCAACTACTCACAAGTATTCATACCTGAGTGATCTTAAACATATGCAACACGTCTTGACTTGTAATCTTCTTGAAAGCTTTGATTGCACATTCTTGGACTTGAACTTTGTCGTAGGCTTTAAATAAACTCGATAGATAACTAGCCTAGACTTAGTTTATTTTATCCGTAATTAAGCCAATTAAAATAAATGAATATGCTAAGAATTATGCTCTCACAGTAACTTGTACGAACTGACCGCGTAGTCCCGAGTCTCCCGGTTTGAGAATATGACGATAATTTCAAAATATGTAGATTAGGCTTGAAAATAAGCCCTTAAAGGCTGAAAACCCAAACCAGCCCCCAAACGACCCCGTAAGAGGTACAAACACCTCGCACGGGACCAATATAATATCTACGAACTAATCGTGTAGTCCCGGGTCTCCCGGTTTGATAATATGACGATAATTTGAAAATATATAGATTAGGCTTGAAAACAAGCCCTTAAAGGGTGAAAACCCAAACCAGTCCCCAAACGGCCCCGTAAGAGGCACGAACACCTCGCACGGGACCAATGTAACTCGTACAAACTGACCACGTAGTCCCGGGTCTCTCGGTTTGAGAATATGATTATTATTTCAAAATACGTAGATTAGGCTTGAAAACAAATCGTTCGAGGGTGAAAACCCAAACCAGCCGTCAAACGGCCCCGTAAGAGGCATGAACACCTCGCACAGGACCAATGTAACTTGTACGAACTGACCGTGTAGTCGTGGGTCTCCCGGTTTGAGAATATAACGATAATTTCAAAATATGTACCTTGAAAACAAGCCCTTAAAAGGTGAAAACCCAAACTAGCCCCCAAATGACCCCGTAAGAGGCACGAATACCTCGCACGGGACCAATGTAACTTAACGAACTGACCGCGTAGTCTCGAGTCTCCCAATTTGAGAATATGAAGATAATTTGAAAATATATAGATTAGGCTTGAAAACAACCCCTTAAAGGGTGAAAACCCAAACCAGCCCCCAAACGGCCCCGTAAGAGGCACGACCGCCTCGCACGGGACCAATGTAACTCGTACGAACTGACCGCGTAGTCTCGGGTCTCTCGATTTGAGAATATGACTATTATTTCAAAATACGTAGATTAGGCTTGAAAATAAGTCGTTCGAGGGTAAAAACCCAAACCATACCCCAAACGGCCCCGTAAGAGGCATGAGCACCTCGCACGGGACCAATGTAACTCGTACGAACTGACCGCATAGTCCCGGGTCTCCTGGTTTGAGAATATAACGATAATTTCAAAATACGTAGATTAGGCTTGAAAACAAGTCGTTCAAGGGTGAAAACCCAAACCAGCACCCATACGGCCCCGTAAGAGGCACGAACACCTCGCACGGGACCAATGTAACTCGTACGAACTGATCGCGTAGTCCCGGGTCTCCCGTTTTGAGAATATGATGATTATTTCAAAATACGTAGATTATGCTTGAAAACAAGTCGTTCGAGGGTGAAAACCCAAACCAGCCCCCATACGGTTATTTCAAAATACGTAGATTATGCTTGAAAACAAGCCGTTCGAGAGTGAAAACCCAAACCAGCCCCCATACGGTCCCGTAAGAGGCACGAACACCTCGTACGGGACCAATGTAACTCGTACGAACTGACTAGGGAGTCATAACTTGCGTAAGATTTTCAATTTTAGAATATAATAATAATTGCAACTCCTATATGTAATTTTTTTAGCTTGAGTAAGTTTTTTTTGTAAATTACTGGGTTACTAATATCTTCTCTTTTTTGTATCCTATTTTTTTGCAGGATAACATTTTATCGTTGGCATTTATTCACGTGGAACACACGAAGAACTCAATGGTTTACAACAAGAGATTTATTCATGATTCTATTTTTTGTGTTATGGTCGTGCGGGCTTTTGTAGTTTTATTGTTAACTTTTATGGTCGTGCGGGCTTTTGTAAGTTAATTGTTATATTTTGTGGCCGTTCGGGCTTTATGTTAGGCAGGTTTTGTATTAGCAGGTTTTAGAATGTCCAGAAGATAGAGGAAACTCTGCCTAATTTTTTTTTTGTTTGTGAACTATTAAAGACTTGTAATATTTTGAAGTTTGTATGTACATTAGTTTATCAACAACGTGCAATATTTTCAATTTGTGAATTTTCGTGCTTTCAAATCATTAAAAAAAATCTTTTTATAAAAAATTTGGCACAGCTCTAAACCGTGCCAAAAGTGTATCAAATTTTGGCACGGTTTTGAACCGTGCCAAAAGTTTTTCAAACTGTGCTCAATCTGGCACAGTTAAAAACTGTGCCAGAAATATCAAATTCTGACACAGTTTAAAAGTGTGCCAGAAGTGTTCCTGTTTGGCCAAATCTGACACTTTTAAACTGTGCCAGAAAAAAATGGCCATTTTGGAACACCTGATTCTGGCACAGTTCAAAATCGTGCCAGATTTGATCTGGCACAGTTTTAAACCATGTCTGATTCCTGTTTTGGAGTAGTGAACTTGCACTTGCTCTCCATCTATACTCTAGTTAGTGGATCCGTAATATTTTCCTTTGAGATTATATAGTCAATAGATATAATTCCATTTGAGAGCAATTGTCTAACAGTTTGGTTTCGACAACGTATATGTCGTGACTTACCATTATAGTTACTATTTTCAGCCCTAGAAATTGTTGATTGACTGTCACAATGTATTATGACAGGTGGCACGACCTTTTGCCAAATTGGAATATCCTCTAAGAAGTTTCTAAGACATTCGGCTTCTTCCCCAGCTTTGTCTAAAGTAATAAATTCAGATTCCATAGCGGATCTTGCAATGCATGTTTTCTTTGAGAATTTTCAAGATACAGTTGCACCTCTAAGCGTAAATACATATCCACTTGTGGATTTTGAATCATTTGAATCAGATATCCAATTTTCATCGTTATAGCCTTCAAGTACAGTTGGATATCGTTCGTAGTGAATCCCATTCTTCAAAGAGTATCTAAGAACTCTTATCAATGCTTTCCAATTATCTTTTCCAGGATTACTCGTACATCGACTAAGCATACTAATCGAGTATGCTATATCCGATCGAGTACAATTTGATAAATACATCAAACTTCCACTAATACGAGATACTCTAATTGAGATATACTTTTACCGTTATTTCTAAAGAGGTAATGACTTGGATCTACGGGTGTCCTCACTGGAGTTTGATCATATTTATTATACTTTTGAAGTATCTTATCGATGTAATGTGATTGAGATAAGCTAATTTCTAGAGGATTTCTAGTGATTTTAATTTCTAGAATTACATCATCTAATCTCAAGTCCTTCATTTCAAATCTACTAATCAACATTTGTTTAGTAGCATTAATAACATTATTGTTATTACCAATTATTAGCATATGACAAACAATCACATGTCCCCCTTTAGTGGTCTTGACATAAACACATTTTTCACACTCATTTATTTTGAAATCAATTGATTTTATGACATTGTCAAATTTTTCAGGTCAGTATCTAGGTGCTTGTTTCAACCCATTTAGTGACTTCACAAGTTTACATACTTTGCTTTCATTGTCGGAAGACTTAAAACCTTCTGGTTGTTCAATATATATTTTTTCATCTAATTCACCATTTAAAAATGCCATCTTGACATCCATTTAGTGTATAACCATTAATATGTATTGCCACAATTGCAATTAAAGTTCTAATGGATGTCATCCTCGTAACAGATGAATAAGTGTCGAAATGATATATTCCCTCCTTTTGCTTGTAGCCTTTATCCACATGTCTAGCCTTATATTTATCAATAGTTTCATCAGCTTTCATTTTTGTTTGAAGATTCATTTACACCCTAATAGTTTTGTCCCCGATGATAGGTTCACCAGTTTCCATGTATGATTTTGCGTGATGAATTCAATTTCACTATAATAACTTCTTTCCAATATGAATCTTTCGGAGTGGATAAAGCTTCCTTTAAGTTTAAGGTTCGCTTTCTAACATATGCGTTTAGAAAATACAGACCGAAAGATTCTGAAATCTTAGCTCTTTTGCTACGTCTAGGTTCCTCTTCAATAACATTTAAGGTTCATTATTTATAACTTCGAGTGTTCTTTTGTTAAACTTGTTTCTTGTGCATTCTTACATGTAAAGATATTTTCAAAGAATGATGCATTTCTAGTTTCTATAACTGTATTTTTATAAATTTCAGGAATGTCAAACTTATGCACAACGAATCGATATGCACTACTGTTATTTTCATAACCAGTGAATATGCAATTGTTAGTCTTGGGACCAATTTTCACCTTTTTAGGTTCAAGATTTAGTACTTTTGCAAGACACCCACATAATTTTAAGTATGTTTAGGAAGGATTGTGCCTTTTCACAATTCATAGGGTATCTTATTTATTTTCTTATGGATCAACTTGTTGAGAATATAATTAGCCGAAAGTAATTCTTCCCTTCACGTGTTTTGGGGTAGACACGAACTTATTAACATTGCATTCATCATTTCTTTTAAAGTTCGATTTTTTCGTTCTGCAATCCCATTGGATTAGAAAGAGTGAGGAGCGGTAGTTTGGTGAATAGTGTCATTCTCTAAACATATTTCCTTAAAAGGAGATTCGTATTCACCACATCTATCCCTTCTTAATTCTTTAATCTTTTTACCAAGTTGATTCTCAACTTCTATCTTGTATTGCTTAAAAGCTTCAATTGCTTCATCTTTACTTCTTAATAAGTAGACATAATAATATCTAGTGCAATCATCTACAAAGGTAATAAAATACTTTTTTTCCACTTCTAGTTTGAACAACTTTCAAATCATATATATCGGGGTGAACTAGTTCTAATGGTTCACTGTTTCTATTAATAAAATGAAACGGTGACTTAGTTAATTTAGCTTTTACACGCGTTTTACATTTATGATTTAAGTTAATGATAAATTTTGGAATTAATCCTAAAAGAATTAATTTACTCAAAGTATGATAATTAACATGTCCTAATCTACCATGCCACATATCTATAGACTCGTGCATATAAGCAGAAGATATCGTATTATTATCATAGTTGTCATTAGGTACAACAGTCATGACGTTCATTTTGAACATCTCATCACACATATATCCTTTTCCTACATACATTTCATTCTTACTTAGCACAAATTTGTCTCCAACAAAGACAAGCTTAAACCCCTTCTTGCTTAGCACGGAACCAGAGATAAGGTTCTTCCTAATGTCGAGTACATGCAATACATCATTGAGCGGTATATGCTTCCCCGAAGTCATTTTCAACATGAATTTACATTGACCTTCAACCTTCGAGGTGGAGGAGTTTTCCATGAATAATTATTCTCCATTTGCAATTGGTTGGCAGGTTGTGAATATATTTTTGTCGGAACATACATGGCGTGTAGCGACGGTATCAACCCACCACCCTTTGGTGTTACCACCAAATTTAATTCAGATACAAATGCAGAGAGAGACACGTTGCAAACATCATCAGATAATGCTTCAACTTCTGTCATGTTGGCTTGTGATGCTTTCTTCTTGAATTCTCTTACTTTTTCGGCTTGCGACAATCCTTGGCCCTGTGACCTTCTTTGTTGTAATTAAAACATTTTCCTTTGAATTTCTTATCACCGCCTTGTTGAGTTGTGCCTTCATTTTTGTGCTTCCTCTTTTTGTTAAATTTGTTCCCATCCTCAGCAATATTTTCTTTTGCCGACATAGCATGGTTACCATTTTTTTTTTCCAGATTTATCTTCGTCTATCCTTAACTGGACAATTAAATATTTAATACCATTTCTTTTCGTTTATGCTTCAAATAGTTTTTGAAATCTTTCCACAATGGGTTAATTTTTCAATTATCACAGCAACTTGAAATGTTTCACTTATGACCAGATTTTCAGCAGTCATTTCATGGAAAATCAATTGAAGCTCTTGGAGTTGGCTTATGACGGTCTTCGAATCCACCATTTTATACTCGCGAAATCTACCGACCATGAATTTCTTAATGCCCGGCATCCTCGACTTTATATTTTTTATCTAAAGACTCCCACAACGATTTAGCGATTTGGATTGGACTATACGCATTATAAAGTGTATTCTCCAATTCGTTAAGGATATAATTTTTGCAAATAAAATCTAAATGCTTCCATGCTTCTACGGCTAGCAAAGTTGTCTTGTCCGTTTCATTTTCGTTAACTACTGGAGCATCCTCATTGATAAACCTCGCGAGATTAATGATAGTTAAATAGAACGTCTTTTGTTGCCAACATTTGAAATCAGTACCATTAAACTTTTCGAATTTTTCTCAATGGGTTAAATGAGTAGGAACGATAGTAGGAACACAAATGACAAATCAGTTAATGGATAGCACATTTTAGAGGGGTTTTCCACCAAAGGATGTGACGATTCAAGCAGTCACATCTCTTTGTTTAACAACGTTTTTAATTAAAAATTAAAAGGACAAGGTTTTTAATTAATGCGTAAACAATTAAATAATTAATTAATCCGTAATTAATTAATTCATTTTGAAAAAACAAATTTTAGTCCCAAAATAATTTTAAAGCCCAAAGGCCAATTAAAATGAGTACTTGCTCAAGAAAGACCGGAACCCGAGCACAGACTAGACACCAGGCGCACTCTCAATACATGTATAGTGTAGGCATCTCTCCTTCAAAGAGTTGAAATACCCTAAGAAATCTAAACCTTAGTTCCATAAGTTGGGTATATCAACCACGAATTATCCCAACACTTTGCCAGTGTGGGACAAAGCCACTTAATTAAATTACACCAACTAGCTTAAACTCAAATGGGTGTAAGTTCAAATTTCTCATTCATTACTTCACTAATTTGAACAAATGAGTATACCATATTAATCTCCTTTTGACAAGGAATGCATTGATACTAAGCGTCACTTTTAACATATTTGTCTCGTATAAAATTGATTCCAAAATTTGTCCAAATGAGCTGAACATTATATCAAAATATCCAACATCTATAAAATCACCACCTGTCGACTCTGTAAAAGATTAGGAAGCAAGTGTTGCTTGTTAAAAATGGTTTGTAATTCATAATTGTTAAAAATGGGAACCGTGTTCTTTTGAGTCGATAATTTAAGTCGAACAATATTCAGTCGGGTTAATAATGAGATGAGGCAGTTGAGTAGTTAGTGAGATGAGTCAGATGGTTTGGTTGTTGCAACTGTTTGTCCAGCAAAGCAAGTGTTGCTTAGCAATTGCATAAAAATCCTATTGAATGCCATGTACTTGGCAGCTAGTGAAATAATAAAAATTCCCTCTCTCTATGTTCCTCCTCCCTCTCAATTCTCTCTCTATATTCTCTATGATCCGCCATTAATATCTGATCCATTAAGGGCATGACACCACCCATCAAAAGCCAGTTAACAATTTTTTTCTGCGAAAGGGGAGATGCTATTGCTTCCTAGTCTGATTACTTGAGACACTGAATCCTTAAAAACACCTTCCAAGGAACCGTTTTAGACCATCATTCCACTAATATTATATGGGTCAATTACTCCTTGCCTGCCTTCACTTTCTTTTTTTCAGTAGTTTGATATCACTATTATTACTCTTTCATACCAAAAAACAAATGAGTACAATTACATCATATGACTACTACTAATCATTTCATAACAAAATTCAAACAAATTCTCGCATTCTAAGCTACTAAAACATTGTCACCCAAAATCAACACAAAAAAAAGTGTGTTTTTCCGCAGTCACTTGTATCAATCCATCAACTTGGATTCTTAACATTGAACAACCAACACCATTACCCCTATTCAATGAATAACCAGTTTTCCCAATTTTTAATACATGAGTGGAAAATGAAAACAGAGAGATAGAGAGAGCAACATTCAGTCATTGCAAGTGAGTTTCGGAGAGCAATATGCTGCATCTACTAAAGACAGCATGTGGACGTATGTACTTGCAGGAACCTGACAATATGCGATGGAGATGAGCGTCTCAGCATGATATTCGTACCTGATGAACTGTAAAATGTGTTAACTGCATATATTCTACTTCAAACACGTGAGCCGCCTCCCGCAAAGGACATTCCTGCAATTAAAGACAAAATACCAGTCAAGTGATATTTGGTGGAACCAAAAACGCTATTCATCAGGCAAGAAAATAGTAATGAAGCTGAAGAGACTAAAAACAGAAGCTCAAAAAAATAGAGAAGGCCTCTTCGTTATGATCTAACAAAGCTGAAACACTTTTAAATTCTTCACACCACGGGACAAGAAGGAAATTAAAAGTCCAACTCATAGATATTTCTCAAATTTGAGATAATAGTTATCTTCAAGCAATATACTAACATTCACGTGCCTTTTACCATATTCAAAATCAAACAACATTCAATATTCTAAGCATAACATCCAAAAGTCTATGGGGTTCTTTTTTATTAAAAAAATACTAAACAATTAACGTCCAAATAATTTGGATTTAATTTTTTCATGTTTCCCCACTCTAAGCCCTCTTTTGGGTAACATAATATCCTAAACATAACATATAAAATTTAATTTATCCAATATTATAATACCCTAAACATACGAAATAAAGGGTGCTTTCTGTACAAGTCCCGCCTTAGCAATACTTCATTATATAGGTCCCATACTAGTCCACCATTAATAAGTTCCACTCTCTCGGACAACCACCACCTTTGAGGGAGAGAGATCGAAAGCATATTGATAACAGGTTTGGGTCTGTTTTCTCTCTCCTGCAGCCTGCTAATTTGTTTAAAGAGACCCAAGGCTGACTAGGGTTAGCGAGAGAAGCACCGTACCGCCGTCCAAATGTGGTTGCTCCATCAACACCTACGGATGCTCCAGCGGTTTGGGGGATTGCGCTGACGCTAAGGAATTGTTGCCGGACCAGACAAAGCGTGAGTACTGATGTTAAACAAGGAAGGGTATGTGCGGCGAGCAAAATGAGAGATTTTAAAATGGGACTTATATATGGTTAAATATTAAAAGGACTTAACCATAGAATTAAAGGTTGGCATCAATTATTTCATCGTTGACTAACTAGATGAGACTTATTTACAATAACCCCATAAATAAAATCTAATTTTATCCAATATAAAAAAATTACAATTGTTTGTAGATATAAATTGTGTTTCACATCATTAGACCTTAAGAATTAGGTCAATATTCCTTGAAGCAATACAACCATAATCCAATCAAGTAAAGAACGTTCACCATAATGCATAAGATAGAAGAAAATTACGACTACTTGGTGTGAGACCTCTTCCTTTTGTATAAAACACACCAAGCCAGTCACTTCGCTTTGGAAGGCCTTCTAGTTTAAAGAATTATATTAGTTTTCACTTTCATAGGGATTGTGACCACGCCAAGACTTAACTTTAAAATATTTTAGCCTATTAAAACAACCTATTTAGCTTGGGGGAAATCAAAAAAAGAACGTAAACGCAATCACCCAATGTTATTCCACGCAAGTCTGTTAAAATGAGATCCCACAAATATTTTTAAATAATTCTAGAATTTCATTAGCTTTTCTTATAACTATTAAAGATATACCTATTTTTTTTACCAAGTGTTACACCCAGGTAAATTTGAAACTGCCTAAATACCAAGGGGGCTCCAAACCCCCGTCACAGGATGAACTTGGGGGCCCAACGCAGTGGACTCTCTCGCCTCCCCTTGAATATCCCTATGCTAGATAGTGACCTAGCTTTTAATTTATTTATTTTTATTAAAAGGTAACTAAACTCATACTGAAAACGTGGTCTCACACCAACGGTTTTTCCACCACAAAAAATAGCCCATAAATACCATTACTTAGGGGTAGCAATTCGTGTATTTGGGTCGTGTTTCGGGTCGACACGACACAACACGACAAGGATTTTTTGGACACGACACGAATTCGTATTTTTTTTAGTTGACAGGAACACGACCCGAATAAAAACACGACAAGACACGAGTCGTAATTTTGACACGAACGCGACACGACACGACTTCGTGTCAAAAAACTCGACACGAACACGACATATCGTGTCAATTTCGTGTCGTTTCGTGTCGTGTTTTCATGTCATTTCTAAAATTGTCACCCCTACCATTACTCCTAAAATCTGCAAAATGGATACCATTACTTACAAGATAACAATGCCAGAAGTCTAGAATTTACAAAATAACCATGACTTTCAATACAACAATACCTCTCATTTGTGGATGAAACAAAAGGTTAGACACCATCAAGAACATAAAGAGGGAAGCAAGCCCCTCTGCAATATATCGCAAGTGCAAAAAGAGGTGTATCGAAAAGGTGTGGAATGATAATTGGATGATACCACAAGAGTTAAAACTCCAGTGTGGATCCTCTCATAAGAGAATTTCATATGATATTTAATAATGTGTCTACTGATAGGACATATTCAGACACTCATTATACAAAATGTCATTTCTAGGTTCTAGTAGTTAAGGAAACGCCACAACCCTTTCAATCGAGAATGTTTAAATGTATTTACACTGAATTAGGAGGTGCTCAAAACTCATAAAAGATTGTTATGTTCTAGAATATGTCAAGGAATGATGGTTTCAATGTAAAGTTTGTCTGGCATGCAAGGAGGTGGGTCACATGATTGTTGAGCGTCCAAATAAGCCTCCCATGGAGACTGGAGCGTAGACTTCCCTGAGTGACGTGACGGGCAGCAGCGTTTAGTAGAGGTCAAGGCCAAAATCTATGTACTTTGGAAGCCATTGATGTTGATAATAATGATGTTCGAACTGAGGAAGATGCAGCAGGAAAGGTAGTAGCTGAGAGTGGTAGCGGAGCTCTCGTGTTACGAATTATAGAGAAAACGATGCAGGGAGATATACTGATTGATGTCCTATGTTCAATGGACATATAAACCCAGGCACTTTCATGGATTGATTAGATTCCCTAGAAAAATCGTGGATTGAAAGAATATTTGTGGGGTGAAATGCGTAAAGTTAGTGGCTTCCAAATTGGTGAGATGTGTAAAAGTTTGGTTGAACAAGTTGGTCCATGAAAGATAAGTGACAAGGTAGCATTGATTCACAATTGTCCCGAAATGAAAGAACGGATGAAGGTTTCTGACGTAAACTACACGTCAAATTGGTATCAGAGTGAGGTGTCGCTCCCCAATTAGTGTATTGGTCTATCGGTTATTAAAAAAAAATCGTACGCTACACTTTCGATGGCCCCGAAGAAATCAAGTCGACATCAAAGGAGATCAATCAAGAAATGAGGCAGAATAATCAAGAACTGGCCCAACAAATTAACGAATTAGCCCGACAACAAACCCTATTTTCCCAAGAAATCAGCCAAAAATTTGAATATCTCTTCCGCCTCTTCACCCAACCTCAACCCAAAACACCACCACCTCCCACCATCTCTAACCCTAACCCCCTCCCATACACTCTCACCTCTCAAACCACCGCCACAACTCAACCCTCTACCATAACCCCCAATCAGCCCCCCTTCACTCCCCAATCCCACCCCAACACCTAGTCTCACCCCCCGATTAACCCAGAAGATGCCGGTCCACAAACCAGTGGTGGCAGCCCACCAATAGCCCAGTGGCGTGGTGTGATCAGCCCACCAACTGCGCCGGTGGCAACCCACTGTCCTAAACTCCCTATCCCTCCTCCGTTGAATTCAAACAATTGAAAAGATTCATCCCCACCCCGATTGAACCAAAACCCACCATTTTTAAACCCCCACTGCACTTTCTTAACCCAAAAAGCTATCTTACCCCAAATCAAAACCCTAGGTCCCAAATCAAACCATTTTTAAACCCCCTTGAATTTCTTGCCTATATCTTTGAGGTTTCTTGCAAGTAGATACGCGAGTCGCATACGAGGTCACCTCCCATTTCAAGTAGAAGAATTCATGGAAGGAGGCCTAGCCGCATTGCCGTTTACCCTTCATGCTCAATACGAGCTTTTTGAAACCGGGGAGAGTGATGAAAATTAGGGTTTATTTTAGTATTTTCTTGCATATTTTTTTTATTTCATTGTATTTTCCTTCGATTAGTTGCTTAGTATTTTTGTTTCATTTTTTCAGTTGTAGCAAGGGTTGAGATGGAAGCTTTAGAAAGTTCCATTAGTTACTGTTGTCATCGGTGTTCTAAAAGGCGCGCCTAGGCTTGAGGCTTTGGAGAAATGCCCCGCCTATGTCTTATTCTTGGTAAAAAACTTGAAAAGCGCACTTTTTGGGGGGAAAAAACGCGTTAGTGAAACGATATCGCCTTTTAAAGACGTTTTTTTTACAAACCGGACCAATAACTCGTCCAAAACAATCAAGAGACAATTATCTCAAACCTCTATGCCTCTCATCCAAAAAAAACCTAACATTGCTGACCGGCTTCCGACTAAAAGTCTCTTTATTCATTTGAAAGGTGAAAAATATATTTCTTATATTGAATCGTTTTATATTGATTATTGATTATCGATTATTGAATGATTATTGGTATTGATTATTGAATGATGAAAAATACATTATGTATATTGCTTATTAAATGTTGAGAAATGTATTGTGTGTATTGATTATGGAACATGCATATGAGAAAGATGGCTACCAAACATATGAATATATTTTCAAAATTCAAGGTATGTATTATTTTATTCTATTACTAGCCTTAGAATAATTAAAATAATTTAAAAAAAAAAAAAGAAAACGCCTTTTTACGCCTATGCTTCGCCTAGGCTCCTAAGGCTTGAGGTTTCACCTCTACGCATCGACCACGCCTCGCGCCTTTTAGAACCTTTATTGTCATAGATGAGTTGTCAGACAACTCATACTTAGCTAGTAGCTTCTATAAGGTTTCATTTTGACATGTGATGTATTTGGGAGTTAGTTATAACCCATGTGACATCACACGGGCTTATACCCTCTCAACCAATAGGAGTTTAGAAGAAACCTTCTAGAATCATCTCTCCGCCCCTATATAAAGGGCCTTAGTCCCTCATTTGTAAAAAAATCCGACATTTGAAATATATAAAGAAATTCTAATTTTTCTCTCTAGTTGTATGTTTGTTTTAGTTTTAGGGCTTTGACATTTAGTTTACGTCAGTTTCTTTCATTCCCGATTCATACGAGAGGCATTTGTTCATGCATGTGAAAGGGTGATGGTAAACTATTCCCGAGCCATTCCAATTCCTTTGTACCCAAGCCCTATGGAGAGAGTATAGAGCAAAAGATTAGACATTATTTGTAGGTGCTCCAGCTTCGTAGGTTTATCATCTCTTTTGAGAAGCAACTGGATATGCCCTCAAAGTTTAAGAGTTTCCGGGCTAGTGCGCCAACAAAAAAAGGAGCGTCCCCACCATTCCTTCCACACAGGAGCACCTATAGCATCGCAAGGATCCTTTAAATGCTTTGAATGTGGGGAGTTTGACCACCATGTAATAGGGTGCTTAAAGAAGAAGGAAAAAGAGGACGTTAGTAGTTCAGGTGGAGCGGGACGTAAAAGACCAAACACCCGATGAAGCCCTGCGAAATGTTCTTATCGCTCGTGTCTAGATTCTTACGCTATTAGTCTCTGGAGGAATCTGAAAACGAGTGATACTAACAGCATCCTAGACCTCAAATGGTTGCTCTTCTATCTCCGTACCGTCCGTCACTAGAACCAGTTGCTTATTTTTCTTCCGGAAATCCACTACACGATGGCCAAACGCCCAACTTTTAAAGCACTTTTAAGTTTCCCAATGGAGTTGGTTTCTCTTGTGGTGGGAGAACCATTGCACATTGTAAGAGGGTAGTGAGTTGTGAGGGTGATGATAGATGAAGATGGTTTGGGATACCAATGTGGAGGTAATGAGGTGTAACCCACTTACAAGGAGCTTATCAAAATCAAGGACATGTTATGGTTTGAGATGGTAAATATGCATACACCTAGTCCTATGGACCGAGTAGGCAAGTTAGAAGGTACCGATACTGTTTCCTCTACTTATGCATGTATATGTAGATATTTGTGTATATCCCTATATTGTATCTCTAGCATGTATATATAGGTGTCGAGGAGTCTTGGTCTGCAAGTTTGGGTGGGGCCAACGTAATTCCATGAATGTCAAAGTAATAAGGAGACATAAGGAAATTCTAGGGTGTTTATTTTGTCAGGAACGACAGTCGTGGGGAACATATCTATAAAGTTGATAGATATTCTGAGAGATTTCTCGGTTGACTGGTACAGTATGTCCCCTTGGCTTCAAATGCTGTGGTTAGTGGGTCCTAATGTTGTCTTCCATCTCTTTTTTGATAAGTCTTAATGTTGTCTTCTATCTCATAGTCCTAAAGTGACTAGTTATGCTTCCGATGAAACATTGCGTCTCATCCTACCAAACCACATAACCCTCGCGTTCCCAAATAACTTCTAGCCTCCACGTCCTGTCGGCCTTGGGCCAGAGTTAGGTTGCAGCCCAAGTCAGCATTTTTTTGTAATAGGGATTTAATCGTCCTTAATGGGGTTGCCGGCCATACCCCACCAACCCGTATCTTCCCTTTCATATTACCCGGGGCCCGGGATTGCCTATGTCCACAGGAGGCGTATCTGGATACTCAACAATCATGTGCCCCACCTCCTTGCATGCAAAAACAAACTCACTGGCTTACCAGCATATAGGAACCATCAGTCTTGTACTCGCCATCTATAGATACCAATCCTCTCTCTTCTCATCCTCATAGAATGAATATCAGGAATTGATATATGGGAAGACCATCATCATCAGCAACGAATAGATTAACCTCCACTTCATAGCCAACGCCATCATAATTAACCAACTCAAATGGACCTCCAACGTTGAATCCGATTCCAAACTCATCGCCAACAATCAAGGTTAATTTCAGAAACAGGAGTCGACCACAGTTCAGTTGACCTTAGGCGAAGGCAAGCCCCCAATATAATGATCAGTATTCAGAATTGGTGAGGTTTAATTAAGGATTGCATTCACGGCTTTCTTCCCTCAGGCTTTCTCAATCTGAGCACGTCATCGAGCTTCCATAGCATCAAACACAACAAGCATTTCTTGGACAGACTGCCTATGTTGAACCCGAGTTTGAGATTTGGAATACACCGTCCTAAACGTGTCCCAACACCCATCGCCACCCCGATTTGAGTTGACAAGCCCCTACCCAATCCCCCACCCTCTTCGCATGCACGTGTATAGTCCCAGCCGCATCCCACCACCTGTCACAGCCCTCCTTGGTCCAGTGTCGATTATGCCCACTTCCGTGAGTTTTTTGACTTCTTTATCAACTCGTTGATCCGTCGTTGCCAACTTCACTGGGATTTATTGAATATTGGTGAGATATTATGATACCAACTAATGTAAACAGAGTACACAAGGGAAAATTATAACTCAAGGAACAAAACCCTAGAAGAAAAGCTCTCTCAACTATTCAATAATCTAAAGTGGCTTGCATCATAAATATTTATAGCTTATGGAGAAGCCCTAATCCAACAAAACTAACAATAACTAAACTAAAGAGCCCCTTATTTAAAAAATCTCTAGTCAGCTAAGTCCAGTAACCAGTACTAATAATTAGAAATAAAAAGGAATCTAAAATTAAATTATTGTAATTACACCTTCCTCCATCCGACCCCGCCACCAAACCACTCGAATTCACAACACTTAACCTAGCATCAACTTGAGAAACCATTAGGGTGAAAAAACAATCATGGCAGCACCAATTCAAAAGTAAGATAAGAAACAGAACATAACTGAAGATGATTGCAGCATATGTAAATAGTTGAAACAAATTAAGAAGGAATAAGATATAAGTTACTAACACTAGGCATCCTCGACGCGGCTTTTTCTTCTCTTTTTGTTTTTGTGGTGGCTTGATAACTACCTTGATTGCAGCATCAAAAACTGCTTTAACATTCTACAATTGTATAAAAAAAAGAAATGATCATGTTAATATATGAGACCCATCATCCAAACTATCAACAGAAAGGGAGGAAAAGGTTATATATGCTAAACAGAATGGCATGGTGCTACTCCTTTTCATCGAGCTTTGTAGTATGACTTGGAAGCAAAATATTAAATTGAATTTCATAAAATTTCTATTATTATAATTTTTGTCTCTATATTACCCAAATTAATTAAAATTGAAGTTAATTTATCATGACTAAAATTTTCAGTCACCCTCATTAAATAGATTTAGAGTAGAGAAGATGGGTTCATGATAGTACAATCATGAGTGGGAGATCTCCACTTTCATGTACTTCTTGTCGGCTGGGAAGCGGCATGAGGGTGAGGTTTTCTCAAGACATGGTGAGGAATTTTGCATTTGGAGAAGAGGTTTCCAAGGCTCATTATGATTGCGAGAGATAAGGAAGGAGCTATGGCAGATTATATTTTAGGTCGGGTGGGAAAGGATGCGTGGAACTCAGGTTAAGGAGACCTTTCCAGGACTGGGATATTGAAGCGAGTGGACACCTTCTTTGGGTGGTTGGGGTATGTTCACTTTCCGGGGGGGGGACTTGTTGAGGTGGGACAAGGGTGACCGGAGAGTGTTTTATCTTTTATGTTAGTTCATTATGGCAAGTTGCTGCTAGATGTGCAAGGAGGAGGAGACCGTGGACCACCGTCTTTAGCATTGTTGGGTGACGAGGGGTTCGTGGGAGATTATATTCTGCCTTTTCAAGGGGGGAGGGAGGACTTGTTGAAGTGGGACAAGGGTGACCGGAGAGTGTTTTATCTTTTATGTTAGTTCATTATGGCGAGTTGCTGCTAGATGTGCAAGGAGGAGGAGACCGTAGACCACCGTCTTTAGCATTGTTGGGTGACGAGGGGTTCGTGGGAGATTATATTCTCCCTTTTCAAGGTGCACTGCATTTTGCCAGCGAGGGTGGCGAACATATTTGTTGGGTGGAAATGTAGGGTGGTAGAGAGGGAGAATCTCATCTGTGGAGAGGAGGGTGGCCTTTTTTGTACGATGTGGAAGGAAAGGAACAGGCAATGTTTAAAAAGGCAAGAGGTGAGGCGAGGCGTTTTGGCTTCAGCGAGGCGAGGCGTAGTGAGGCGTAAGCCTCACCAAAAAAAAAACAGAACAAAATAATATTAAAAAAATACTAATAAAACAATAAAAAATAAAGTAACAAAGAAATATAAAATAAAACTACAAAAAAACATCTTTGAGGACTTTCTCAAACAGTTAAACATTTTTTTGTTTCCCCGAGATGACTTTTTTACATATTATTACTTTTATAATATGACAATAAATTAATCAATGCAAAATCAAATTGACCAAATCATTTTTTTTAGTTTCATTCACATTGGTTATTTTATAATATGACAATAAATTAATCAATGCAAAATCAAATTGACAAAATCAATTTTTTAAGTTTCATTCACATATTAGTTATTTTTTAAAAATTTCTTTCAAGTTACAATAGTAAATAATACAAGTTAAGTGCATTTTTAAAACAAAAAAAGAAAAAAAGAATAAGAGTTAGTAGATTTAAATAACATTTTTTTTAAGTTGAGTGCAATTTTAGAAAATGAAGAACTTTAACCTTTAAAAAAACATACTTCATGACGCAAGAAGAAAAAGAGTTTTTTTTCCTGCGCCTCAGCAAAAAGGCGTGAGCCTCGAGGCGCATTGAGGCGTGAGCCTCAAATTCAACCCTGAGGCTTAAGCCTCGAGGCATTTTTTGCCCGCCTCGCCTTGAGGCGAGCCTGGAGGCGTAAGCCTCAAACGCCTTTTTTAAACATTGGGAACAGGTGGTATTTTAATGTTGTAGGGAAGGCTCCGGTTTGATAAATTGAGTTCTATGCACTTTTGGATTAAACATGACTTCCCGTGGTCAACCTCTCAGTTGATAGACTTCCCAGAATAGTGGAGGGAGTAAAGTTTCGTTTTGCTTTTAGGGAGGGGGAGTAATTGTTTTTTACTCCTGCCAAATTTTATTTCAGCCTCTTTTAGTATAACACCCCGTATTCAGGGAATCTTCCCCTTTGGAGGATCACTTTACTGATATTTCTTGTTACTTATCGATTGGAAGTCTCATGGAATATCATTCTATAGAATGGTTTATAATAGGAAGTCATGTGTTCAAATTCAAACTTCTAGGGTTAGTCTTGACATGCTACTGAGTAACACTTCTGACAAAACAAGGACATATTGGAGAATCTTATGATGGCCAACCTTAAAAAAGATAACTCACTAAAGAATGGTAGAATTTGCAAACCAGCATGCTTAGGCACTGTCAATACAAGATTAGGCAGCAAAAGATGGACAATATCAGCCAGCTGAAGGTTTAGTTCAAGGAGCGTGAGAAAGTGAGAGAGAAACTATAGAGATGGGAAACAGAGGCAATATAATGCCAAAAAGATATAACAAAGATGAACTATCGGCATAATAAGTGGAGAGGGAGATCGGTATGGACCACCTTGGTTGTAGAGAGAGAAGAGGGACTGAACAGAGAGATTTATCCACTGTTAGAGTTATGGCAGGCAATAAAAAAACTCAACACACATTGGAGTGGAGCAAAAAAGTGAACCCTGAATAGAAAGGGTAACAGATACTGTTTCTGCAAAAAAGAAATATATCAGCAAAGAGAAAAGGTTTGACACTGAGAAAGTGCGATTTCGTTAGCAACAGGGAAGAGGGTCGCAGAGCACAAGTAGAGGCAGAGACCATAGGATACTTATACGGCGCTCGTAAGAGCATTTTCAGATATGATACCAAATAAAAGTACTAGATAAAATTGAAGGGAAGGAAATGATTTCAAGAACTCAAGTATATAAACATAGACACATGTCCCTAGGATGTAGACAAGTTATGTATCATTATCTCTTCACAAATCTCTAACATATTCCAACTAATTGGTGTTTTTTCCTATGGCTAGTGGTTATGGTAAGGTGAAAACTTTTGATTTGTTGCAAGCGAGAAGACCATAAAGAGCTTTTACCTGCAAAAGGACGGGAGGAGAATTTTCAATCATTTGCTATTACATTTCTCAATCTCTTCCTTCCCATAGAGCAAGGGAGTTTGAGGTAGTCAGTGCATTGCCCAAAAAAAGGTGATGGATATCTGCTGGAGGATTTCAGCTCTAGAAAAGTGGGTGCAGGAGGTGGCGTTTGAGATGACAGCTGATGGGAAACATTTCCACTCCAGAATAAGATATTGTTTTTCTTTTGTTTATGTTTTTTCATTTCGTACTGTAAGCTAATGATCCTCTTTGTACTACTAGTTATAATAATGTATTACAGTTTCTTATGAAAAGGATGATGGTACTTGACTTCTCCTCACTGCTAAAAGAATACTCGGTAAATTCTTTTTTTAATGGTGAGTAAAATGTTGGGTTCAGATCCTGTTCAGGTAAGTTTGTGAATTATTAAGGAATCACTAGCATTGTAAAGACGAGATTACACCTGTTGAGTTTTAGAGCTGCATTCAATATAATATGCAGCACCAATCTGTTTACGGAGCTCCTCTCCCTGATTATACAAAACCCATCACCATTAATACCCAAAACCAAATAATTAATCATAGAGCGAATAGGAGATAAAAAAAAAATCCAACCTGTGCAGCGGTCACAGGCACTAACCCCGGATGATCAGCCAAATAGTGCTTATCTTCACGAAGATCTGATGTCCATTAATAAATATGGATTAATTGCAAATTTTGAAAGTATTGCATTGAGCAGGAGATTTAAACACTTGTTGTATTCTTTTACCTTACTATATGCAACTACTATTTGAAACATCAATTACTGTTGCACAAATTAAATTTATATAATAAATGAGAACTTTGGTCTCTCCCGAAAACATATCTAATGGCTGAAATTAATCCAAGATGGGAATGGGACAATAATAAAAATTGTAAATGTGAAAGAAGGATCTGGTTCTCCACATAGTGGTGCTTTCTTTTAGTTCTGCAGAGGGTAATTCACCTCTCATTATAAAACTGTAGAGTCTTTAAGTGTTGTCTAATCCCATTCTCTGCAAACAACCTTTGCAACTCTTCTCACTAAACTTACTTCACCCAAAGGTAAGTTCAGTCTGGCACCTCACACACTCCCTGCAATAGCCTATTATCACCTAGCATACTCAATCTATGGATCAGCCCACGTCATGTGAGAATAAAAGACGCAGTTGGAACAAAAGAGAGCAGATGAAAAGAGATGAAGAAAAGAGGTCAGGAGAGAGTAAAATGAAAAAAAGAGATAGAAGAGACCGGGGAAGATCTAGAAAGAGATGGGTTATGGTTTCGACGGAGGACATGGCCACCACGGTGGTCGTCGAAGATGAGCCTAGAAGCGGATGGTTGTGATGACATAGCCAAATGGTAATGAAAGAGTGAGGTGGAAAGGAGAGAGGTTTTGTGTGCGAGTTGTGGACAGAGGAAGACCCATTTGGATCTGTGTAGATTTTGTTGCTATGTTCAGATCTTCAAATTAGATTGGGATTTTGGTTTAAAAATTGTTGTTCAAATAACTTCTATTGATGGTCTAAGAAGTTGTTTTCTTACATTCAACTTCTGACGGGTCTTTAGATACTGATGGTATTTGTTTATTATGTAAAGGCAAAGGTAATGCATATAGCTCTACCATCTTTCCGACTGAAAAACAAATTACATCTTTTGATATCCGAAGTGGCTACTAGGTTGTTTGATATTTATTAAATGTTTGAAGTGGTTATTGGGTTTTTAATGGATATGTTTGATTTCTGTATGTTTTTTATACATTTATACGCGTCTTTGTTTTTTTTGTGGTAAGACAATTATTTACAGAAAATCAATCCTTAATACATTTTTTATTATAATATAATTTTATATTAAGTATCATATTCATTTTAGTGTTTTTTCTCTAGTTATTGTCTTGCCTTTTATTAGGAATTGTATCTAAACAAAACTTCGAGGAGCATATACATCTAACAAACATGTGTTCGGGAAGCCCACCTACGATGACATGTCACTAGAAATATCGTCAATAGAAAATTGATACTTTAAAAAATGTACATCATAAGCATCCGCACGCGCAGATTCGGAATGAGAAACTGTCATCCCATTCAATCCAATCGGGATGCCCTGGACCTGACATGTCACTTGGGAGGAGTAACATGAAGCTCAGAATTAGGGGTGTATTCAATACTCCCAAATAACAAGGGGAATTGATCTATGGTCGATTTCGTAATAAATAAATAGGAATTTTTCTTAATTTTTTAAAACCTTTTGTGTAACTTTATCACTTCTTATTTTGCTGAATTACTATATGAATCTCCCATATATCTCCGATCTATACTCCTTCTTTGAACACAATCGACAAAAGTCCTGACGGAGCAATGCCGCGTGGAGGTAGAAGGCCCACGGGTCATGAACTTCTTTTCCTGGAGAAGAAGCAATGACGGTATCCGGGGAATAAGCATCCGCTAACTCTGTGCCAGCAGCCGCGGTAATACAGAGGATGCAAGCGTTATCCGGAATGATTGGGCGTAAAGCGTCTGTAGGTGGCTTTTTAAGTCATATTCAATGTTTTTATTGTGTGTATCAGAAATGCACTTTAGGGATCTTATTTTGAAGTTTTTCATGCGCTTTGGGGATTCCGTATATCGCGGTGTTCATTGGACTTTTGGGATTTGTATAGCAGAATAAGTGTTTCAGTGTGTTCTATCAACTTTCAAAATAATGTGTCAGAAAGTCTGTTTCTGCGATTTTGACTTTTGAATTGTTTGAAGCCATGCTTTTTTGTGTGATGGGCATTGGTTTGTGTGTTGGGTTGGTAGATTTGGAGATGGTGCCGGGTGTGGGAGTGGCAGTGGTAAGGTTAAAATCTGGGTGTGGCTTTTGGAATTATTTAGAGTTTTTGTGATATTTGTTGACTGATTTAGGGTGCTTTGTAGTAAGAAAATTGAAGTGGTAGGTTATTTTTGTTGAATCATTCATTTACAAATATACAGGATTAAATGAAAATTTCACATTTTGGATACATTTTAAATTTCATCGGTTGTGCCATTGGCGTGGGTATATATATATATATATATATATATATATATATATATATATATACAGAAAGTCTCCTGTAAGGACTCCTTATGGTGAAGACCTCGGTACATACCATTTTTTTTAAAATAGTAAAAAAATGAATTTTTTGGTGAAACTTCATGGATATGATCTCCACAGTGAGAAGATCATCTCCAATTTTTTTCGTCAAAAAACTCAATAAAAAAAAAAACCATTGAGATGAGGTGATTTGTAAAAAAAGGGTATAAATATGCATTTTCAACCGTTGAAATGTTGGGTCGGCGCCAGCCGCTTTAATGATTGAAGTTTTGATGAAACTTCATGGATATGATCTTCTCACTATCGAGATTATATCCATGAAGTTTTATCAAAAAATTCAATCAAAAAGTTGGTGAGATGATCATCAACATTTCAACGGTCGAAAAGGCATATTTATACCATTTTTTTACATATCACCTCATCTCAACGGTTTTTTTATTGAAATATTTGATGAAAAAATTTGGAGATGATGTTCCCACCGTGAAGGTCATATCCATGAAGTTTCATCAAAAATTCATTTTTTTACTATTTTAAAAAAATGGTATGTACCGGGGTCTGTACCATAAGGAGTCCTTACAGGAGAGGGCTTCTATATATATATATATATATATATATATATATATATAAGTTTTATTGCGCAATTCAATAACTTATGAGCTTTAGGTTTCAGTCCCTCCCTTTAAAAATAATTTAGGATGTGGTCCCTGTGTCATATTATGACATTGTTATAATACAAAATGACAACTAAATAAAGTTATCTTATTACACAATTTGTTAAAAATAACAATGTGAAAGGGTTATATCACAATGTGAGAGTGCCATTTAACGAAAAATTATTGAATTTAGACAGTACACAAAACACCCCTTGAGACAAATTTTGTCTATACGAAATAGCGCATATCTTTTCATAGTTAAAATATACATACAAGATGATAACATATTTTTATCACGCTTTTTAGAACCAAAAATATTCTTCTATGCGAATTTTAACCCTTATTTTGATGGTGATGAAAATGGGCCCTACTTTAAGGTTTTATTAGTCATTTTATTTTCCTTGGTATTTTCTTTTTTTTTTTTTTTTTTTTTATTTGTATTTTTCTTTCTTTTGCTTTATTATTTAGAGGTAAGGAGTAATAATGACATTTTTGTAATTAGTGTCTTAGCTTGGAGCCTAAGCTACTCCTCCCCTTTAAATACCCCACTTGTAAGCCTCATTTGAGATGACTTGAATTTTGAAATAGAAAAGAATGTTTCTCTCTATAAAGTGGTGTTTAGATAATTTTAGGAGCCTTTTGACGGGTGGTTTACGTCCAATTGGTATTAGAGCAGGTGTCAGCTCCACATTGGTGTTTGGTGTATCAGTGTATTTTTTTATCAAATCGTACACTACTCTTCAATGGCTCCTAAGAGATCCAAGCAACACGACGAGAATCGAGAGTTGAACAACAAATTGCAGAGTTGAGGCAACAAATAGCCCAACTCTTTGCCAACCTAAGGCTAGAACCTAACCCTTCAACCCCCATGGTTTCCCCAAACCAAAACGAACCACAAACCCTACACCCCCCCCCCCCTTCTAACCCTAACCCTAGCTTCCGCCGCGGCCGCGCTGCCTCAGCCTTACCCCGCATAAACCCTCTACAACTCACCCACTGTCCCAAAACCCCCCAGCCCCTGGCGACCAGCCCCAACCCCAACCCAAAACAAAATCTACCGAAACCCCATCACAGACCCAAAAAGTCCCGCCAAACCCCCTCCAACCCCTTTTTCCACCAACCGACCCATCCCAACCCGCCCGACACCCCTCTACACATATGTTTTTTACTAGGGTGGAATTTTCTAGGGTTTATTTGGATGAAGAAGAGAGAAGAAGAAGAAATAAAGACTAAGATTTGTTTGATGGACACTCCTCAACTTTCAGAAATTAATTTTTGGCCCCCACAAGTTTTTTGTTCAATTTTTGGAATTTCCTCACGAATCCCCAATTTTTTTTTAACGCTCGAGGACAAGTCATATGAGGGGGAGAGCGATGGAAATGGGCCCTATTTTAGGATTTTATTAGTCATTTTATTTTCCTTTGTATTTTCTTTTATTTGTATTTTTCTTTCTTTTGCTTTATTATTTAGAGGTAAGGAGTAGTAATAGCATTTTTGTAATTAGTGCCTTAGCTTGGAGCCTAAGCTACTCCTCCCCTTAAAATACCCACTTAATGACTTGAATTTTGAAATAGAAAAGAGTGTTTCTCTTTAAAGTGGTGTTTAGATAATTTTAGGAGCCTTTTGACGAGTGATTTATGTCAGATGGCTTTGACACTTTTATGTCAGTTTCAAATTCAAATACATTTTATGACGGTTTCTGAAGGAGCGTCGAAATAACTCTTTCTAGACATTTGGGCCCCTCAAAATTTTTAAATTCAGGGGTCTAAGGTGGCTGCCTTTATGATATCCCCCTTGGAGGGCATTGCACGTTCTCTTCCTTGACTAAGCTTGAAGTTGTAAATTGGCTGCAAGTAATAAATAGGGTAAGTTTAGTAATATCAAAGGGAATAACTCATGAATTTTCTCATGATTGTATATACCCTTAGTGCCTAACTCGTCCAATCAGCCTGACGCAGACGTCCTCAAATCGCGTTTTTACCGAAACCGTGTGAATCAAGTATAAATTCGAGAACTTAAAATGTAAAGTTCACGTCTTTATCATTCCCAAGTAGTTAAGATAAATTTTGAACATTTTTTTACCGTGCCCAAGTTCCAAGAAACCATCTGGCACAATCATAACCATACCTAGCTGCCATCGGAAAGAAAGCTATTGGCGCAATGGCGGTTGAATGCTCACACAAGTTTGGCTCCTATTTATAAAAAAGTAGTGGAGTAGGTTTCGTTCTCCTTTACCGATGTGGGAAATATAACTATTTACAAACCTTTTGAATGAAGATTCTTCTTCGAAAAGTAATGGCAGCTTCGTAAATTCCATTTATTCTAAGAAAATACACTTTAAATTCATTTCTGTTCTCAATGAAAAATTAAATTTAAGTATTTCACTCTCATGTTTCTTACTTCATAAAAAATGAATTTATATATTAAAATCAATTCAGTAAATCCTTTCTGTATATAGTTGGTTATCATATTTCTCTTTGGTATATATTGTCTTCATAAATATATATTAAAAGAGATTATATATACATGGATGGTTAATGCCATGCCCATGGATACGGACCATGTCGCCAGTAAGGGTGATGTTAAAAATTACCAAAAAAAAGTGCATTGTCTCACGGTCATGGGGCAGAGATGTTGGTTAGCCGATGGCATCGACCACGGGTGGAACGAGTCTAGCAGATGCATGCAGGGTTCCGTAGGCACAGACAGCGGTACACAAGTGTTGAAGTATAAGGTCTGAAAATTGGAAGAATTCTGCAAAAAACTAAAAGCGAACAATACTCCAAAGCATGGAAATTCACTATCCTAAAATTAGTATCTGCCCCCACCAAATCGGTTTGCAAAGGGATTCCGCAGACCTGTAGTCAAGATACAATGGAGCCTCCCTGACTGCGTATTGCAATTACAAAATCAGATTGATGATCCTTGACAAAAACTTTGTTATGGCAACCAAACTGAAATTCTGCAGAATTCCAGTAGAGAAATCAAGCGAACAGAGATGTGTTTGGAAGAAAATTGCAGGAGGAAGAGAGAGAATTTCAAAATCTAAATTTGATGAAGAAACGTCCTTTATATAGGCACAGCCATGGCTGATCAGAAAAGCTATGGCGTTTCAAAGAAATGCATTTTTCCAAATGGTGTGTCTGTTGGATAAATAGTGACATTTCGGAATTGTCCCAACAGATGTGTCTGTTGATTTTGTTCCCACACACAACCTTTCACATTCCACTCAAACTTTTCAACTTCCATGCACGAGTTTTTATATTAAATCAAACCCAATAAAATTTACATTTTATTTTTTAAATATCTAACCATCCCCCGCCATTTCCAAAATAAAATGAAGAAACAGGAAGCAAATGGATGCCATATTGAGACGACGCATAGATGAAGGTATCTTTCAATTTGAACCTTCACTTAGTGAATATTCATCAAAGTTGATCGGAGAGCACGGTAGAACGCATCTTTGAACTAGCAATCCATGAAGACCAGCCGGATTCATATCACACATCGACCCAGAGTCCTTTATAAGTATCATATACATGTGGCGACACTTTTAATGGCCTTGTGTCGTATCTTGATTTCATACGTGCTCTAGAGACAAGCCCTTGTCGCATAGGAAGAGGCACCATTTCCACACTTATCTAGGTAGGCTTATCGGAAGTGTTTCTATAATTACAACACTTTAACATAATAACTGTTATAAGCCTATTAAGAGAAAATGCTCATCCTCCTCCTTACACATTACATTACAGATTCCAAGCACTTGTACCTTGGGATGGATGTTTAATAATTAATTAAGTGCTTTCCATCACGACTTATGGTGTACTTTACTCATTGAACTTGAGACGTGAAATTCACGTGTCAAGTCGAGTTTCTACCAAAAGTGATCAAGAGTTGGGCTTTAATCCCATCCCTACCGATGTCTTTAACACCATTTCTTTTGAAAGGCATTTATTAAGAGGATCCGCCAGATTGTGGCTAGACCTCACATAATCTACGGTTAGTAATTAACTGTTTGACATAACTATGTCCAAGTCCAATGTATCTGGACTTCCCATTGTACACTTTGCTATAAGCACGTGCCAATGTTGACTCACTATCACAGTGTAAAGATACGGGAGCCATTGGCTTAGGCCAAAGAGGTATTTCTAATAATAGATTCCTTAACCACTCCACCTCTTTACTTCCTGCTACTAAAGCCACAAATTCCGATGCCATTGTTGAGTCAGTTATACATGTCTATTTCTTGGATTCCCAAGAAACTGCACCCCCACCAAGAGTAAAAATCCAACCACTAGTGGAAGAATGGACCCCTTGGTTGGTAATCCAGCTGGCATCACAATATCCTTCTAAAAGCGAAGGATAACCATCATACTATAGTCCATAATCTAAGGTTCCTTTTAAATACCTTAAGATTTTATAAATAGCATGCCAATGCAATTGGCCTGGACAACTGGAATATTTACTCAGTTTCTCTACAGCATAAGCATAAGCTATATCAGGTCTAGTGCATGTCATAGCATACATTAAACTCCCGATTACACGAGCATATTCAAGTTGTTGAATGCTCTTACCAGTGTTTAGCATTAACTTCAAATGTGATTCAAAAGGTGCGCTATAAGTAAGCAATCAAAATGATCAAATTTCTTAAGGATCTTTTCAATATAATGACATTGAGATAAAATCAAGTTGTTGTTCTTTTGAATGATACGAATTCCTAAAATAACATCATATACTCCAAAATCCTTCATATCAAATTTAGATGATAAAAAAGATTTGGTACTATTTATGCTTTCTAAATCAGTACCTAGAATTAACCTTTCATCAACATATAAGCAAATAATTACACCTTTACCATTTTTAAATTTGCTATACACACATTTATCAGATTCATGAATTTAAGAAACCATTTGAAACAATTACTTGATCAAATTTTTCATGCCACTTTAACAGCTTGTTTGAGACCATATAAAGATTTTATAAGTTTACAAACTTTATTTTCTCGACAATTTGAAACTTTATTTTATATCACCATTTAAGAAAGTTGTTTTAACATCCATTTGGTGAATTTGAAGATTGTAAATAGAAGCTAAAGCAATTAAAACGCTAATGGTGGAGACTCTAGCAACAGGGGCATAAGTATCAAAATAATCCATTCCTTCCTTTTGTGTGAACCCTTTAGCCACTAATCCTGCCTTAAATTTTTCAATTGTCCCATCAACTTTCATTTTATTTTTGAAAATCCATTTGCATTTTATTAGTTTTGATCCTGGAGGTAAATTAACTAGTTTCTAAGTTTTATTACCCATTATTGAATCCATTTCATCATTTATAGCTTCTTTCCAAGACGCAGAATCTTGGGATTTCATGGCTTCTTCAAAAGTTTGAGGATCGGATTCCAAGGTTAAAGAAATAGGTATTGGGTCAAAAGATTCTTCCCTAGTCCCTTCAACTAGATAAACAATAAAGTGTGGTCTAAAAGTTTTCTCGGTTCTAGCCCTTTTACTTCTTCTAGCTTCAAGAGGTTCATCTCTTGTATTAGATTTATTTGGCTCACTAGATTCATAATCATTTATGGTTTCTTCATTATGATTTCTAATTCTAAGAATTGTGTTAAACCAATCTTCATAAAATTCCGCATCTCTTGATTCTAGAATTGTATTCACTTCAATTGACTCATTTGGTTCTATCACAAGAAACCTATAAGCCTTACTATGTTGGGCATATCCTAGAAATATACATTCAACACCTTTATTTCCTAACTTCTTTCTTTTAGGTTCGGGAAATCTGACAATGGCCCTACAACCCCGAACTTTGAAATAACTTAAATTTGGTGCTCTTTTATTCCATAATTCATAAGGAGTTATTTTAGAACTTTTGATAGGTACCCTATTTAATATATGACATGCAATTAAGACTACTTCTCCCCAAAATCCTTTACCCAAACCTAAATAAGATAACATAGCATTTATCATTTCAGTTATAGTTCTATTTTTTCTTTCAGCAACACCATTTTGTTGAGGTGTATAAGGGGCGGTAACTTCATGAATTACTCCTACAGATTCACAAAATTAAGGAAAGTGATATTAACCTCCTCGATCGGAAATATAACAGAATTTTAAATAATCATCAATAAAAGTTACAAAATATTTCTTTCCGCCTCTTGTAGGTGTACTATGAAAATACAAAAAACTATGAACAAGTTCTAATAACGAATTTGTTTTCTTTGTACTAGGAAACGGTTTTCTTGTTATTTTGGTTTGCATGCAAATTTTACATTTTTCTACCAAGTCATTATCATATTTAGAAATTAATTCAGGTTTAACCATGTCATTCATTTTCCTAATATTAACATGACCTAAACGATTATGCCATAAAGAATTATATCAACAAAGTAAGCAAAACTAGAAAAAAAATTGATATTGAGTTTAAACATGCCCTCATAGAAATATCCCTTTCCTACAAACAACCCCACCTTTAGACAACACAAACTTAGTTGACTCAAATACAAGTTTAAAACCATGTTTGTGGAGTAGACCACCGGAGACCAAATTTTTGCGGACTTCTGGAACATGATATACATTGGTAAGAGTTAGCCTTACCAGAAGTGAATTCAATTTCCACTTTTCCTTTGCCTTTAACTGGTGCAGTTGAAGAATTTCCCATATAGAGAACGGTGCCATCTTCCACTTGTTCGTAAGAAGAAAAATGTCTTGTTGCACTAGAATCGACCCACCATGATCCATCATCTTTGAGAGTATTAATCTCGGATATAATAGCCACCAAATTTTCTTTTCCTTTGGTATCCTTTTCTCGACCTTCACGCTTCTTTTTAAGTAAGGTAGTCCCTTTTATAATGTCCACGTTTGTGGCAATGAAAACAAGTAACTTTTTTCTTTTTGTTTTTGTCATTGTTGTTAAATCTTCCTTTTATGACCGGAAGATTGAGATTGTTTATACTCATTCCCTTCCTCCATCACATGGGACCTTTTGATCATTCTTTTATTGGTCTTCCAATTTCTCTCGAAGTCTTGTCCCCTTTTCTAAACGAAGATGAGTAGCCAATTCTTTAAGAGACAAGTCCTCGTTTTTATGTTTAAGACTATTCTTCAAGTCTTTCCATGATGGGGGAAGTTTTTCAATAATAGTAAAAACAATAACAACATCATTCATATGCATACTTCTCCGATTAAACTAATTAATAATACATTGGATATCATGAAATTGTTCAATTACCGACTTATTATCAACCCTTTTATAATTCAGAAAAGAACTAACAAGAAATTTCTTACTTGTAGCATCTTCGGCAAGATATTTTGCTTCCAGTTTATCCCGTAGATTCTTAGAAGATACTTCTACTTAATAAAGGTCATATAATGAATTGACCATAGCATTTAAGATGTGACCCTTGCAAAGAAAATCATCTTGTTCCCATTTCAAACGTTCCCTAGTTTATCCAACAGTTTCATCGGGCACCTCCATTGGTTTTGGTTTCTTTAAGACATATTCAATTTTTAATGTAGCAAGAAGGAAATGCAGTCTCCTTTGCCAACGCAGAAAATTCCCATCATCAAAATGATCCAACTTTACAAAACTTTCAGTCATGTGACGAAGAGAATTTGCAGAAGTCTTCCATTTTCAGAGATACAGTTTTTAGATTGTTGAAGTATAATGTCTGCAAATAGGAAGAATTCTGCAAAAAACTAAAAATGAACAATACTCCGAAGCCTGAAAATTCACTATCCTAAAAACAGTATCTGCCCCCACCAAATCGGTTTGCAAAGGGATTCCACAAACCTGTAGTCAAGATACAATGGAGCCTCCCTGACTGCGTATTGCAATTACAAAATCAGATTGATGATCCTTGACAAAAACTTTGTTATGGCAACCAAACTCAAATTCTGCAGAATTCCAGTAGAGAAATCAAGCGAACAGAGATATGTGTTTGGAAGAAAATTGTAGGAGGAAGAGAGAATTTCAAAATCTAAATTTGGTGGAGAAACGTCCTTTATATAGGCACAGCCGTGGCTGTTCAGAAAAGCTATGGCTTTTCAAAGAAATTCATGTTCCCAACTGGTGGTGTATCTGTTGGATAAATGGTGACATTTCGGAATTGTCCCAACAGACATGTGTCTTGATTTTGTTCCCACACATAACCTTTCACATTCCACTCAAACTTTTCAACTTCCATACACGAGTTTTTATATTAAATCAAACGCAATAAAATTTACATTTTATTTTTTAAATATCTAACAAGTTCAACTGTATCATAGGCATGAGCATCCACGTTTCAACCAATGATTAAAATATCAATAAATTTATAACATTTAATTTGATCCCCATCACACTTTGCATATTAAATTTTAGTCTCTAAATTTTAAAATTCTATAAAATAGTCACACGAGCATCCCCTAGTATATTCATATATGTAGAACACTTGTCTCATGGAAATGTTTAATTAAACCATGAAATGGTGCACAGTAAACTAATTTAGAGACTTAGAGATGTTGTTTTTCTAACTCCAAAAAAAATGATTAATAAACACATAATATATATATATATATATACACACACACACACACATAGAGGTTTGGAGAACCCTTGGAAGTCTAGGGGTAGAACGGCTAACACGCTTATTTAATAAAATTTTAAGAGAAGGAAACATGTCAGATGAGTAGAGGAAAATCACCATAATACCGTTGTATAAAAATAAAGGGGATATACAAAACTGCGGTAATTATAGAGGAATCAAACTGATGAGTTACACTATGAAGTTATGTGAAAAGGTTATAGAACAAAGATTAAGAAATGAGTCAACTATTTCGGACAATCAATTTGGATTTATGCCAAGGAGATCAGATCAACCACAGAAGCTATTTACTTATTAAGACAATTAATAGAGAAATGTAGAAGTAAGAATAAAAATTTATGTATGGTCTTTATAGATTTAGAAAAGGCTTATGATAGAGTACCTAGGGATATAATTTGGTGGGCTTTAAAGAGGAAAAGAATCCCTTTGAGTTATATTAAAGATATTGAAGATATGTATGATAATAACACAAAGACTAAAGTAAGGACTATATGTGGAGAAACTAATGACTTTACGATTAAAGTGGGTTTACATCAAGGATCGGCCATAAGTCCTTATTTATATGCCATAGTTGAGATTACTAAGAACATACAAGAAGATATCCCATGGTGTATGTTGTTTGTGAATGATATAATTTTAGTAGACACTTCAAAGGAATGCTTAGCGATGAGAGTAGATACTTGGAGAAAAGTCTTAGAATCTAAGTGCCTAAGAATCTGTAAAAATAAAACGGAATTTATGGAATGTAAATTTAATAATAAGACGTCGAGTAACATAATGTTAAACATTGAAGAAAAAATGATAAACCAAACTAATAAATTTCGTTATCTAGGTTCAATGTTACAAAGTAATGGGGATATTGATGAGGATGTTACGAGTAGAATATCAACTGGTTGGATGAAATGGAGACAAGTAAGTGGGGTGTTATGCGATAAGAGGATAACTAATAAATTAAAAGAAAAATTTTATAGAACAGTTGTTAGGCCAACGATCCTGTATGGAGCGGAGTGTTGGGCGTCAAAGAAAACATGAACAAAGTCTCCATGTTAGTGAGATGAAGATGCTCCGGTGGATGATAGGAATTATTAGAAATGACAAAATTAAAAATCAATACGTAAGAGAAAAGTTAGGAGTAGCTCCCATTAGTGATAAATTAAGAGAAAGTAAACTCAAGTGGTACGGTCATGTATTGCGTAGACCAGTAGATACCCCTATAACAAGAGGAATATTGTTGGAAATAGAGGGTAAAAGAAAAAGTGGTCACCATAAACTATCGTGGGAGGAAATTATTAAGAGAGACGTTAAGAAATTAAACTTGAATGATAATAATGCATATAATAGATTAGAATGAAAAAGGAGAATCCATGTGGCCGACCCCATATGAAGGGATTAAGGCCAGGATGATGATGATGATATATATACACACACAAAAAACAAATAATGCTCCTGTGTGGAAAGACCGCACAAGAGTTCAATCCGGATTTTTTCCCTATTGTTTTTTACATAAACTACACGTCAATGGGCAAAAACTAAACAAACACCAACCTTACAGAGAGAAACTAAGAGTCTCCTATATTCAAACTTCAAGTCTATCCTCAAATGAGGATTACATGGGTATTTAAAGGGGGGAAGTAGCTTAGGCTCTAAGCTACGATTCTAATTACAAAAATACCTAAAAGCCTTTACTACTTCTTTCCCCAAGTACCAAGCAAACAAATACTAAAAAAAAATACAACCAAATAAAGAACTAAAAGAAAATAAAATACTACAAAACCCTAAAAAGGCCCATTTCCATCACTCTCCCCTCTTAAAACCAAGCTCGTCCTTGAGCGTTCAAAAATTGGGGACTCGTGTAAAAATTTCAAAACTTTGTACCAAAAACTTGTGGGGGTCAAAATTAATTTTTTGAAAATTGAGGAGGTGTCCACCCCACAATTTCTCTTCAAACTTCTTCATTTCTCTTGCTTCTCTCATGTCAACCCTAAAAAGCTTCCTCCTAGGTTAAAAACCAATTTTCTGGTGTCAAGCCCTAATTCATGAGGCTGTTGGAGGGTTCCAACCAAAACTGGGTGACTGGGGCCTTGTCCAACCAGATCTGGAGGGTTTCGGCCAAGGGAAAGTGGTCCAAACGGGTTTTCGGCGGCGGGGTGGGGTTTCGGCCCTGGTAGAGGGTGGCGGCTACCGTCTGGGGGCTTTTCCTAGCTTCGGTTTGGAGTCTGCCCCTCCCGAGGCAAGACAGGAGGGCTGGTCGGCGCCGGTTCCTTGTCGGAATGGGTTTTCGGTGGGCAACCACCCTTGTTGTAGCCTCTGGCCACCGTGGGGGTGGCGGTTGGAGGGTTAGAAAGCGGTGGGTTAGTTTTTTTTGTGGGAGAGGGGTGGAAGCATGGGTTGTGGCATTATGGTGGCTAGGGTTAGGGCTTTGAGTGGTGGTGGGCGTCTGAATCTTGGAAGAGAGGAGTTGAAAGGGGGCATCAAATTTCTTGTTGAGTTCTTGAATACTTCCTCTCAATAATTGCTTAATCTCTTCTTGTTGTGGTTTGGATTTTTTTGGAGTCATTGAGAAAGTAGTGTACGATTTTTTATGATCTACACACCGATACACCACTACACCAATGTTGGAGCGACACCAACTCTGATACCAAATTGACGTAAACTACACGTCAATGGCCAAAAACTAAACAAACACCAACTTTAGAGAGAGAAACTAAGAGTCTCTTATATTCAAAATTCAATTATATCCTCAAATGAGGATTGCATGGGTATTTAAAGGGGGGAAGTAGTTTAGGCTCTAAGCTATGATTCTAATTACAAAAATTCCCTTAAAAGCCTTTACTACTTATTTCCCTATATACCAAGCAAGCAAATACTAAAAAAAAAAAGAAATACAACCAAATAACGAAACTAAACGAAAATAACAAAAAGAAAATAAAATACTATAAAGCCCTAAAAAGACTCATTTCCATCACTTTTCTCTAGTTAATCCACTTGTGTCAGTCTCTCTCCCTATAAATAGGGGGTGGGTAGTTTGATTAGAATAAATACCTACAATTTTGGAGAAAAAAAGGAGAAAGGCAGAGGGATTTTAGAAGATAAGAGGCTATTTCGAGAAATGGGGAGTCCGTATCTTTGTCTTGGGCGGGAAATCTGCACACGAGAATTTTTGTACATGTATATGTATATAATATATATATATGAATTCTGAAATAGTTATTCAGCGATAACCTATCACAATAAGCTATTTCACCCCATAACGTCGGTGTCTAAGCTACCTACTGATCTTAGTCTTTGAAATATGTTTGTTTTCTCACCCTAGGTATCAGCATCATCAAAAGTCTTTCTATATAATTCTTATTGTTATTCTCTGGTCACGACCTCTCTTAGCAGGTTACGTCTCAGTCCTTGAGGAACAATCTCCTAAACCAACAACCTGCATTCTCTACCCTCCCATTGTGAGATTTAAGTGCTATTTCTCTGCGTCTACATCCAAAGAACCAGTTGAGTTATGGCTTAAATTTTTATCTCTGATTCGATGCGGTATATTGACGATTGGATTATAGGCACAAATGGGATCCCGCAGATTATGAGTACAGGGGCTCCTGGCCCCGTGATTAGGGCCGAAACGCATTTTTTTTAATATTTTAAATTTCTGGAAGGCAATTTTGTCATGAACAAGAATAAGTTGTAACCCTAAATAATCTAGGGATCCACGTCATATAAACAATCTCTTTTTAGCATTTTGAAAGGCACGAAATCAGAGAGAGGTAGAGATTGTATGCTTATAACCTTGATCCTCCAAAATAGTGAAATCTATCGCTTCGTCCGTGGACGTTGGTCAATTTGGCAGAACCACATTCATCATCTTCTTGTGTCTGTGATTGTTTTTCGTTGCTTTGTTGGGATTTTTCTTAACATATCCTATAGAAGGTGGTGTGACGATAAGAATCCTGCATGTGGGACTTCACATATAAATGCTTGTTCATCTCTCTCAAAATTGTGAGGATATGAGAATCTTAAATTTCAAAATCTAGTTATTTATATCGATGCACGTGAATTTTTTTATTTTTTTTTTAAAGAACGCAGCCCAAATGAAGCTACACAAGATTAACTAATGTGGGTATATATCGTGCAGCACCAAATTGGCAATATATCCCCACCCATTGCTAGGATAATACTCATGGAGTGATGGTTAGTGGATACTATAAGGTAGTTTGTTGTTTATTAACTCGAGCCAGGTTTGTTGTGTAATATGTATCAAAACGGATCAAAACATATGAACAAAAAGTGACAAAAACTAACCAGCTGAACTAGCAAATGGTAGGCAAATAAAATAATAAACTGATTATAGCAAAAGAAGTCATTGTGATAGAAAAATGAGAATAATAGGAGCTTCTGGACTTGTGTTACTTACCCAGTTTGGTGCCAGCTAGTACAACTGGGACTCCTGAGGCATAATGCTGAAGCTCAGGGATCCACTGACCAAGCATTTGTCTATCAGAAATCACACTTAATACTAAAATTCTCAAACAATAAACTGGAAATATAAATATATTAATTAAATGCACCTTTTTAAGTATGTTCTCATAGCTTGCACGACTAACTAGTGAGAAAGCTAGGACAAACACATCTGCTCCTCTGTAACTCAATGGCCTTAATCTGTTATAATCCTCTTGTCCTATAAATAAGATTGGTAAAGTTTAGCAAAGCGGCCATGGCTTACATCCAATTATTTCGATTCATTAAAAAACAAAAGGGGGGGGTAGAGAAATATTAAAAGAAAAGGGTTCTAAACTTGTAATTGTGAGAAAACCTTACCAGCTGTGTCCCAGAGGCCTAAGTTAACAGTGGTTCCTTCAACGACCACATTAGCACTAAAGTTATCAAACACGGTTGGTATGTAATCCTGATCGGAGGAAAATGATAATATGATTCAAAATTATAATTATAAAAAGAATTATACACAAACCCAATGAATAAATAAACCCTAGGGAACCCAAGATGAAGAGAGAGAGACAGAGCTTTTGGGTAATGAAATTATGAAAAGACATAAAAAGCTGCAAAAGCCAGATGCATAGCAGAGTATAAAGCAAAGGTACACCCATCCATCGAAAAACATTAATATAACACCAACTGACATGAAAATCCCAAAAGAGAAAAACACTAACAGTGGGGAATTTGTTACTAGTATAGCAAATAAGCATACAAGTCTTCCCAACAGCCCCATCACCAACTGTTACACATTTTATGAACCTTGAAGCACTTGAAGCCATTGGAAGTGAAAAAATAAAAAAAATAAAAAAGTAAGAGAAACCTAAAGGGTGGAGTAGAAAACAAAACAGAGAGACAAAGTTATGGATGGGGGTGGGTGAAATAGACAGATTTATTTTTTACGGGAGAGATAGAAAGAGAGAGTGGAGAGAGATCACATGATTCTTACTCATTTCACTCTCTGTAGCAGCTGTTACCTTTATATTCATTTTGTTTTGGAAATATTGGTCCAATTTTAATTTTTTAGTGTAATATAAAATGATTGACAGATAAAGTCTTTTTTACGTTTATATGTAATTTCTTAATTTGAGAATTTAGATAAAGACAGGTTGCATTAATTTAGTCCTGAATAAGAGGGTCGTGCATTTAAGACTCGGACGAGAAGTTTGTTTCTTTTCAACCACCTCAACAACAACGGTGCTCCCGTGATCGGCGCGTGGATCGCGTGGAATTCAATTATATTTCTTTAAATAGGAAAAATTGATACCAGTTTCTTTTTTGCGAACATATTTATTTAGGGTCCGTTTGATAGAAAACTGGGAAAATGCAAATGATTCCAGAACATTTGATTCCAGGGCAAACAATTCCAAGGCAAATGAATATTTTCCAACTTGTGTCTGTTTGATACAAGTTGGAAAATCATCAATTTTCCACATTTTCTATCAAACGCAAAAGCTGAAAAATAGATATAAAAGTGAAAAATTTGTTTACGGAATATATATATATAATAAATATATATTATTAAATATACAAAATATATGAATATATATTATATTATTTGCGGAATATATATATTCCATATATACAAAATATATATACACATATATATACTGAATATACTAAATATATATATACTGAATATACTAAATATATATATACTGAATATACTAAATATATATTATTTACAGAATATATACATATATATTATGTATTTATGAATATAAACATATATATAATATACGTATACAATATAATATGTCTGTATATATACATATATATAATATATATATACAATATAATATACACATATATAATATACATATACAATATGAATATATATGCAGAATAATATATATATACACATATATATGTCTGTATATATACATATATATTATTCTGCATATATATTCATATTGTATATTATATTGTATATATATATTATATATATGTATATATACAGACATATTATATTGTATACGTATATTATATATATGTATATATACATAATATAATATACATATACATAATATATATGTATATATTTTGTAAATAATATATATTAAATATAAGGAATATATGAAAGATATGAAATATACAAAATTTACGAAATATAAATATATATTAAAATATATGAATTATATAAATTATATAAATGTACGAAATATATAAATATATGAAAAATATATAAATATATGAAATATACGCAATATACATATATGTGCTAAAATATATAAAATATACGAATATATATTAAAATAAACGAAATATATATATTTATATATTTATTAACAATATATATTTATATATTTATGAAATATATAGAGTTATAAAAAAAAATTGGTTTCAAGTGATTTGCCACCCAAAGGTGGCAAACAAAAACCTGACCCCCCCCAAAGAATTGAATTCCACCCTAGGGTAGCAAATTGTGCTTAAGGGGTGTTGTACATAGAAAACAAATTCCAGGGCAAATTAAGGCTATCAAACAGCCTAAAAGCTGAAAAATACCAGAATTTTCTAACTTTTGGAAATTTGCCTTGGAATTTTTGTGCTATCAAACGGACCCTTAGTTGTCATTTGTAAAGATCTATATATAATTAAACTTAATTTTTCAAGTGATAGTGGAACTCAATTCAATTTTTAAGAATATTGATTTGGTGGATGTTGATGTAAAAAATTAGATTATCTCTAATTATTTAATCACAAATAAAAAATAAATAAGACAAAGGATTTTAAAGTGGTTCAGCCTCGAAGAAATGGCTTACGTCCACTATTTTGTTATTGCTGACTGTTTGCAGAATTCTCGATAATGAATTTATCAAGAAATTTCGAGTCCCCTGCTAATGAGGAGGTTACAATGTATTTATAGCTTTGAGGTTGTACATGCGAGAGAATATTACATAGTTGTCCAATAGGCGTGTATATTTGTATGATAATAATCAGCATTTAATGCGCATTCAATCATCTTAATTATCCGGTTATAAATGCTCTGTACGAGGTGCAGCTCGGACCGCCTAAGCTGCTCGGACCGCCTAAGTAGCTCGGCATACATGAGTTGCTCGGTGTGATAAAGTTCCTTGGAGAACACATCTTGCTCGGAGCGCTTGAGTTGGTCGGGGAGGTTGAGTTCCTCGTAGCCAAGGTGTTGTCAAAAATATTCGCGGGTGCCATGTGGATTGACACGTGTCTTCACATAATTGATCCACGTCAGCAGACTAAATTTAGTATCAACAGAAGCCCCTAATGTTTCTTAGTTTGATGTTGAATAAAAGTATGAAACATTTATATTGCCTAAACTTTATGGATTTTAGACAAACGTTCGTTGTACATAACTCCTTTTTCGAGTACATAGTATCAGGCTTTTAAAGTATTTTGAATTTTCATAACCGCTTCGTTTTTTGTGCCACTTTCTCCTTTTTAGCCGTCGGGTACGCAATCGTCCATCCTGGTAATCATTATTATTCTCTATTCCCGAGGTAAAGTATTTAAACGCTTCAGAAAATTCGATCGCCTTTTACTTTTGCAAATCTGCATCTCATAACTTCTTCCATTCTTCTCTATCTTGTGCGTTCATTTCCTCCATTGTTCGTTGTCAACTGATCCACCATTTTCCTGTAAGATCTTCTTCCTTCTCTTTTACTTTCTTCGTTCATCATGGTTTACCTTGTGGAGTCACTTGATAAATTTCGTTCTGGTTTTTCTATTCCTTCATGGGTCATATTGGAAGGACTTATTGAACCTTCTGACTATTTTCGTTTGGCTGAGGGACATTGGTTCTCCATTCTCTTTGTGGCCGAATGTGGCTTTTCTTTTCCTCCAAACCCCTTGTGTTTGGAATTCTGTCAATATTTTGACGTTGTATCTGCAAAAATAGCTCCAAACACCTGGAGAATAGTTAATGGAGTCCATAGGTTAAATCAGATCCATGGAACCCGCTTAGGAATTCCAGAAATTATGTTTTGCTATAGATGGGTTGTCAGCGATAACACTTTTTATTTGAAAACTATGTTTAAAATAGGACTTTAGTTGTCAATCTCCCAAATGCCAACAGGGATTACTTCGAGCATGGGATTGTTATGAAAAATTGGCAACATGCTCCCTTAAATGGAAATGATGTACATCAAGGTCCTAGATGCCCTCCCTATGGCAATGGGATATGTTATTTTTACTTTATTTTATTTTTTAAATTATGTTTTCTTTGTGTTTGATAAAATGTGTCTTTGACATTTTAATTTTTGTTTATTTGTGGTTGACAGCAAAAGAAGGTCTCCAAAGGAGACAGAGATTAATTTAAAGCATTTGAAACTTATCTGGAGTTTGCACCAAATCGTTGTTGACGAGCACATTAGATCAGCCTCTTACTTGTTGCAGTACAAGAGCTACACTTCATCTTTTACTGCTCGTCCAGTGGTGAATGACATAGACCCACAGCTTCTGAAGGTTATTCCCCTGAATCGCATATTCCCCTCAGCATCAGAATGAAAAGAAGAAGAGCTCATGCCTTCTTTGATAAGTCTGCCTCTACTGCTGGAGAGGCAAAGAAAAATAAGCCAAATGTCCCAGAAGAAGGGACGAGAAATATTGATGCATCCCCTCCTGCTGTTGTTAAAAAGGTTACCGAGAAGCCCCTTGTGGCTCCGAGCAAGATTGTAGTTGTTTCTCCTCCAAGCGAGGTTATCGTTATATCACCGACCAAGACAACATCCTTGGTCGAGAATGTTTCTTCTCCCAAGAGGAAATTAAAGAAAAACTCCTCGGATAAATTGGTTGAATCCATCTCTCAGCCTCTAACTGCTGGAAGTGGCGTTCCCACTTTTGTTGCTCCGAGCTCTGCCATGAGCTCGGTGAAGTCTTGGATTATCCCTGAGATCCAAGGTGTTGAAGACAATCTTTCTCGGGAGAGGGTTACCACTTTGGCAGCTCAACATATTGCCTCAGTAAGTATTACTAATCTAAACTTTCATTTTTCCATGTTATGTCTTTGCACTGACTTATAATTATTTTCTTTTTCCAGTTGGTAACTTGTTTCAACACCATTCTGAAAAAGGATGAAGCTATTAAAGCTTCGAGCTCCTCGTCAGGTGTGGAGGAGGCTTTTGTAGGTCTGGCACAGTCCTTAAAGGATTCTCGTCAGAAGTATAAAGAAGACAAAGTAGCATGGGGAAAGTAACTAAAAGCCATCGAGCAAGAGAAAGAGAAAGTTGTGGAGGCCTCTCAGGAGTTGGAGAGAAAAATGAAAGAATGTGAAAAAAAGAATAATGAGCTCGAGAAAAAGCTCAAAAATGCTGAAGAGCTTGAGACCAAGTTCAAAGCTGCTGAAGAGGAACTGGGCAAACTTCGTGAAGCTGATCGTCAGAAAGAAGAGGCAGAAAGGAAATTGAAAGCTGCAAAGGAACTTCTGTTTGAGAAGATTTCCTCGGAGAAGTTGAAGAGGAAACTGGCTGTTAAAAAGTCCTTCAGCGCTGGCTGGGATAAAGGTTGGAAAAAAGGCCTAGCTGTCATGTCCTCTCAGATGGAGTTTGTTAGCCTCAAGTATTTTAGGGACGGATGGGTCGCAGCTCTGCACGAGTTAAAGGTCTCTGAGAATTCTGAGATGTTTCAACATCATGTTCATGGTCCTCCTCCCTCCCCTGGCGAAGAAGAAGAGGACGAAGCTGCCTCTGAAGAGTCTTCAATGATGGTTGGGGATCAGGTCCCTACTATTGAACTTCACTACGAGTAGCCCCAACCAACTATTACTCCTATCGAGCAGCTTCAATCTACCAGTACCTTTGTCGAGCAACTGCCAATACCTTCTGAGCAACTTTCTATGCCCCCCGAGCAACCTACTTCTTCATCCAAGCCTCCCGAGGAAGTCTTAGGAAGCAAGGAGAAGGTGTAGAGTTGTTCAGACCTTTCTTTTTGCTTTTTATTTTATTGTTGAATGTAATTCTGAACCATGTACCTCTTTTTGTGATGTAATAAAATTTAAAGTTTTGGTTGTGCATCTTAACTCCCTTTTTCTTGCTCTGTTTTTATTATTGATCCATTTTATCTCTTCTTTTTGCTAGTTTATGGCTAGAATGGAGCTTTTGTCAGCCCACGATACTGAACTGATGAAAAAATATAATGAGTACTTCACAGCTGGTCATGCAGACTTGAATGAAGCTCAAATCATAGACATCCATAGCCCATATGCTTCTGAACGAGCAGTAGAAGCCTATCAGTATCTAAAATGCCTGCTCGACCGTGCAGTTACCAACAATGTGGCATATTATAAGATGATTGAAGATCTCCAGGGTACCATCGAGGATCTTCAACAACAGTATAAGGAATCTTGCACCCTTTTGCGTTAGGGGTACGAGAAAAAGTATCAGTAACTAAATACTGACAAAGGATATGATAAGTTAGTCACTGCTTATGATTTTAAGGAGAGGACTTTGAGGACCGAGGTCGAAGAGCATAGGCAGATCGCGAAACTACTGGAGCAGGAAAATAATAACTTGCGAGGAGAGATATCCCAACTGAAATCTACAGCATCTACCTCGGGAGCCTTGGTCCCTGTCAATGACGAAGGTTTCTCGTTTCTGGAGGTTGAAAATGCCAATTTGAGAGACGAATTGGAAACTTTAAAGAGAATTGGACCCTCTACATCTGCTCACGGGCGAGCAAGAGCTTCTCGGGGATGAGCAAGAGCTGCTCGGGTTACTATTGAAGAGGCGAGAACTCAACCATCTTTGGAAAATCAAGCAGTTCAGTTGGTTGCGAAGAATAAAGCTCTGGCAGAGATGTCCAAGAAGATTCTAGACCTTAACGAGCAACTTTCCACACAAGGATCCGCCTTGGAGAATAAAGAAATTTTTGTGAAGAATCTCCACGAGCAGCTGGAAAGGTTGACTTACCAATTCCACAAACAACCTAGAGAGTTTTGGATGGCTGGCTATAATGAAGCCCTCTACCATCTTGATGATCGAATCCAGTAAGCGAATAATGAGGGTTATAAACAAGGATGGTTGAATGCACTGGGTGTATTAAAATTGGAGCAGGGCCATTATCTATGGGATTATCATAACCCTGGATTGCTCGAGTTGCCCATGCCACCTTTTAAACTTGATATGAGATGGATTCCTGCTCGGGCAATCCCTCAGTGCTTAATTTCCAAATATCTCGGCGACTACAGTCTTCATTCCAACGTTGATATTTCTCGCCCTGAGCATCTGCTTGATCGGCCATCAGTGATGAATGTTCGAATGCTTCGAGATCTGAATTTCATAAATTCCCCTTATGCCTTAGACGATCCTCCTGCTGGAGTAGAACCTGTTTCAAAGGCAGAAGGAAAAAAGCCAATAGAATAGGATTTTTAATGTAATAATTTCTCATGTAATGTGTAATTTATTTTCCATGTAATTTGGTTTCATTTTAATGAAGAAGCTTTTAGTTTTCCCTGCAACCTTGATTGTCATTGTCTTGGATATATTTTGTAAGACATTTCTTTTATTCACTGATGAATGTGTATGTACATCTGTTAAAAAGATAAAGATGTCTTATGTTATTTTAAATTGCCGATCAACTAGAGTTGGTGAAAGTTTATTGTTGACTATCCTGAATTGGTGATAATTATCTGACGACCAACCAGAGTTGGTGATATTTTATTTCCCGACCAACTTAGAGTTGGTGGTAATTAAAAATGTCACAGGTAAAGAAATTCTGTTTATTTTTTTTATTATATTGACTTATCACTTTTCAATTCTAAGTCATGAAATGACTTTCATCCCATGATCCTGCTTTGTTTAACCACTTGTTCCCGACCAACCGTAGTTAGTGGATTTTTATTCCCGACCAACCGTAGTTGGTGGATTTTTATTCTCGACCAACCGTAGTTGGTGGATTTTCATTCCCGACCAACCGTAGTTGGTGGATTTTCATTCCCGACCAACCGTAGTTGGTGGATTTTTATTCCCGACCAACCGTAGTTGGTGGATTTTTATTCTGGGCTTGATGCGTAGTGTGCAGCACTAGTACTCCGAAAAAATTTCAACAAAAGGAGAAAATTGGGCAAAACATCCAAAACTTTATTCATATTGAAGAAAACTGCATTACATAGGGATTGAACTACTGATAATATTTGTGAAGGTGCTCTGCGTTCCATGCATTCTTAAACTCCTCCCCTTCTAAAGTTTCAATCCTATATGTCCCTGGTCGAACATCTTCGGTTACTCTGTAGGGTCCATGCCAGTTAGCCTCCAGTTTGTTGTGTTTTTTAATCACTTTCTTTAGCACATAGTCCTCTTCTTTCAAATCACATTTCTTTACTCTCTTGTTGTAGAACAGAGTTGTTCGTTGCTGGTATGCAAAATTCATGATTGCTACTTCTTCTCTAACTTCCTCGATCATATCCAAGTCTAATCTTCTCATCAAATTGCTGACAGGAGAATTAAAATTCAGCACTTTGTGTGTTGGGAGGCCCAGCTCGGCAGGTATAACAGCTTCACTTCCAAATGCTAGCATGTATGGAGATTCTCCTGTTGCTGCTCGTGAAGTAGTACGATAAGCCCACAATACAGAATGCAGCTCGTTGATCCAATTTGCCTTTGCATCGTCCAGTCTTTTCTTCAAACCATTCAGCAGCGTTTTGTTTGTCACTTCAGTTTGTCCATTGCTCTGGGGATGGCCTGGTGCAGAGTGAGTTTTCAATATGTCTGACTGATGACAATATGCAGCGAACTCCTCGTTATCAAATTGAGTTCCATGGTCTGTGATAAATGCATGAGGAAGACCATATCTACAAATGATGTTCTTCCATATAAATTGATACACCTTGTCATATGTCATATCAATAAGGGGCTCAGCTTCCACCCACTTAGTAAAGTAGTCCACCGCGACCACAAGATATTTAAATCTTCCCCTGGTCGTTGGAAGTGGACCGACCAAATCAATTCCCCACATGGGAAATGGCCAAGGGGAAGTAATCGGTGTTAACAATGCTTGGGGAGTTCTTCGGATAGAGGAGAACCGTTGACATTTATCACATTTTTTGGCATAAGCTATACAATCAGCCCGCATTATTGGCCAATAGTATCCTTGCGTCATTATCCTTTGCAAAAGCGTCCGACCTGCTATATGGGCTCCACAAGACCCTTCATGGACCTCTTCAATCAAGTCTTTTACCTCAGAGGGATGCACACATCTTTGTAAACCTGTTATGATTCATCGTCTATATAGAACACTATTAGTTAATACATACCAACCAACTTTGAATTTCAGTTTCTTGGCTGCAAGTTTATCAGTTGGTAATGTCCCTTCTTCAATATATGCTCTGATGGGTTCCATCCAAAATGGTCCTAAATCAAGGGTGATAAAGTTCATCATGAGGTCTCCGTCTATACTCCGACTAGCCAAGACTTCAATTGGGATTGTTCTTTGCAGCTCGGTGCGTGTTGCTGAGGCTAACCGAGCTAAGGCATCTGCTCTTGCATTCTCCAATCTTGGTATCCTAATTATCTGTACTGCAATCAGGCTTGATAAAATCTCCATTGCTTTTTATTGATACCTGATCATTAATTCTCCTTTGGCTGCATATACTCCCAGCATTTGATTTACGATCAGTTGCGAGTTACTGAATACGATAACCAGCTCTGCCCCCATGGTTTTTGCCAAACTAAGTCCTGCAATCATAGTTTTATATTCAGCCTCATTATTAAAAGCCTTGAATTGGAAGCGCAAAGCATACTCCACATCTATTTCATCCGGGATGCTTAAAACAATCCCTGCCCCACAACCTGTAGTGCAGGATGAGCCATCCACATATAGATTCCATATAGGTACTTCATCCTTAAATTTTTGATCGGACAAAGTTCCTTGATGGAATATTTGTTGCTTCTTTATATCCTCCCCTAGCATTTCTTACTGCTCGTCGACCATCTCCTCTTGCTCGTCAATGGACCGAAGTTGGTCGGGGTTTAAATCTGATGATCCTGTAACATTCATAGGTTGGTCGGTGTTCAGCTTTTACTCTTCGGGGGTATCAGGGTAGGTGAACTCTGCTATAAAATCTGTTACTGCTTTCCCTTTAAGCGACGATCTAGGTTCATAAACTATGTCATATTCACCAAGTTCTACTGCCCAGTAAATCAATCTCCCTGGTTTTTCTGGTTTATGAAGAGCTTGCCTCAGTGGCATATCGGTATACACTACTATGTTATGAGATTGGAAGTACGACCTCATTCTTCTACTTGCTTCGATCAACGCTAGTGCCAATTTTTCTAGTCTTGGATATCTGATCTCTGCTCCTAGGAAGGCCTTGCTAGTGTAATAAATTAGTTTTTGCACTCCATGCTCCATTCTTATCAATGCCGAGCTAACTGTATTTTCTAAAACTGCCAGATACAAGTATAATCTTTCTCCCATCACTGGCCTGGACAACAGTGGGGGTGCTCCCAAGTATTTCTTTAACTCTTGAAAGGACTTCTCGCATTCATCATTCCATTCAAACGTTTTTCGGAGTGTTTTGAAGAATGGGAGGCATCATTCTGTTGCTCGTGATACAAATCTATTAAGTGCTGCAACTCGCCCTGCGAGACTTTGCAGTTCCTTCTTCGTCGTTGGAGATCATAGCCCCAAGAGAGCCTTGATCTTTTCTGGATTTGCTTCAATACCTCGTTGGTTGACAATATACCCGAGGAATATGCCTTCTCGTACCCCGAATATGCACTTGGTAGGGTTCATTTAATATTTATCTAATTGATCAAAGGTTTGACCTGGATCAATTAGATGGTCAGCAGCTTTCTTGCTCTTTGTCAGCATATCATCAACATAAACCTCCATATTGTGACCGATTTGTTCTGCAAACACCTTGTTCATTAGCCGCTGATATGTTGCACCTGCATTTTTCAAACCAAAAGGCATAACATTATAACAGTAAGTTCCCCTAGGGGTAATAAAAAAGGTACTCTCCCTGTCTTTAGGTTTCATTTTAATCTGGTTGTAACCAGAATAAGCATCCATGAAGCTCAACAGCTCGTGTCTTGAGGTAGCGTCCACTAATTGATCAATTCGGGGCAAAGGAAAATGATCCTTTGGGCATGCCTTGTTGAGGTCGGTGAAGTCTACACACATCCTCCACTTTTTGTTCTTCTTCTTCACCATCACTACATTAGTTAACCAGTCTGGATATTTGACATCTTCAATAAAATAAGCTTTCTGGAGCTTCTCGACCTTCTCTTGTATAGCTTGGTTCTTTTAGGGGCTGAACAATCTTCTTCTCTGCTTCACTGGCTTGATTTCCTTATTCACATTGAGCTCGTGACATAATAAATTTGGATCTATTCCCGGCATGTCCTCATGACTCCAAGCAAAAGTTTATTTTCTACTTTTTAGAAAAACTATCAATTCCTGTTTTAGTGACACATCCAACGACGAACCTATTTGAGTTGTTCCTTTCGAGTGCTCATCGTCCAGAATGACATTTTCAGTAGCTTCCACCACCTGTTTTTTCACGAGTTGCGACTCGTCTCTAGGATCTAATGTTTCAATCTCTGCACCTTCATCCACTTGATAGGTAGTAGTCTTTTTCCTAGATTCCTCCAGTTCTTCCTGCTCGGCAGATGAATAGTAGCATTCTCGAGCTACTTTTTGGTCACCCTTCACCACTCTTACTCCAAAGTTGGTTAGAAATTTTAGGCATTGATGTACAGTGGATAGTACTGCTTCGAACTTCTTCAAACCTACCCTTCCCATAATGATATTGTAAGCTGATTGGAAATTCTTATCCATCACAAAGAAACGTACTCTTTCTGTTCGATAAGCAGGCCATGTACCGATGAACATATCCAACTTGATCGTCCCAAGTGGAAAAACTTTCTCGCCAGCAAAATCGAGGAGGGGCCTATGATAAGGCTCCAACTGAGATAACTTTAGATTTAAGCTGTCAAAGCATGAGTAGAACATGATATCCGCCGAGCTACCATTATCCACCAGTACTCTTGAGATCATTACCTCCTTCATCCTCATTTTGATCACCAATGGATCATCATGAGGATATAACACTCGTGCGAGATCGTTCTTAGAGAAGTCGATGACCAGTTTTTCTTTGTTCACCTTCCTCAGGCGATCATCCTCAGCTAGATTTATTCGCTAAATGTATGAACAAGCTTGGGCCTCATTGAGGTAAGCTTTCCTTTCTGCAGTAAGGTCTCCACCTCCTGTATCTCCACCTATAATAATATTACAATCAAATGATCCAAAATGAATTAAAAATACCTCACGCTCTGGCTGTCTTGGTCTTTTGGGGAGATCGGGATCATCTTCTGGATCATCTTTATGACCTATTTTCTTATTTTCTTCTGCTCGACGAGGAGATCTAGACATCTGTCTTGCTCGGTCGTTGCTTTTTCCTTCATTTCTGCGATCAACATACTTGGCCAGCTTTCCTCGTCTGATGAGTGCTTCAATTTCATTTTGAAGAGCTATGCAATTTTTGGTCGTGTGACCATGGTCTTTATGGAACTCGCAATATTTGGCCTTGTTCCTCTTGTCAGGGTCTGTCATCATTTTCTCTGGCCAGTTTAGCTCCTCGCTGTTTTTTATTTCTTCCAGAACATGGTTTATGTCTACTTTCAAAGGAGTATAATTTTCAAATTTCTTCAACATTTCCCATGATGGCTTTGCTTTTGACTGCTTGTCACCACCATTGTTCTTATTCCCTTTCTTTTTAGCTTTATCAACCTCCACCTTGGTCTATTTTGTGTCCATATTCTTCTTCGTAGCCATAGCCTCCTCGGCATTCATGATTTTGGCCGCTTTTGCCATCAGTTCCGACATGGTCCTGGGTGGATCTTTAGCCAAAGTGTAATACAATTTATTGGGCAACAGTCCACTCATCAAAGTAGTAATCGCTGTCTTTTCCTCGTAATCAATAACTTCGAGCTTCTCGTTATTGAAACGAGTTATATAATCCCTGGTGCTCTCACTTGATTTTTGTCTAACACTTAACAAGTGTGCTACTCGTTTAACTCGTTTTGCTACAAAACAGAAATTTCCAATAAAGAGCTCGGCCAGTTGAAAGAAAGTTAAAATCTTCCCCCGGGGAAGATTATTGTACCATATCTGAGCAGATCCGGTAAGAGTTCTCGAAAATGCCCTGCATCTCATCTCATCGGGCACGACATAGATATCATCAGCAACTTGGTATTTTTCTATATGGAGGACAGGATCAGTTTTTCCATCATATTTAGGAGTCACAACAGGTGCTTTGAACTTCGATGGTGTGGGAAAGTCCACAATTGCCTGGATAAAAGGTAACCCTTGGATAAAAGTTCTTTGTAGAGGATTCTTGGCCTTAACCATCTCCCCTAATCTATCCTCCGACCTTTGAATAAAGCATTTTCATGCATCATTTTCCTCCTCGGGCCTGTTGGTTCGAGCAATTGATCGTGTTGAAGTTACTTCCTGGGATCTATCATGACGAGCAGCGGGTCGTGATTGGGAAGAACCCTCCCTTAAATCGGATGGTCATCGAAAGTTCCTCGACACAGCCTTAGGAGGACTCCTATTCCTCCTAGGGCCCAATCGATCAAAAGGAGAAGCCCTACTTAATCTCTCCAATGCACTAGTTGTTTCTGGAGAGAGGGTGATATGTTGTTCAGTATCTGTGGCTCGTACTGACGAAGTTCGACCCGATTGATAAGAAAAATCATCAGATTTTTCAGTGCGATATGAATCGGTATGCCTAGTACGCGAAGAAAGTAAACAGGTGTTTCTTTGAACGCTTCACTGTCCTGAATGGGTCGACGCTCCACCCTGGATAGTTTTCATGAGTTGTCGCATAGTTTCTTGCATGGCTGTTTGGACTTGGGCTAGATTAGCCATTATTCCGGCCAGATCTTAGACATTCGGAGGAGCAGATGGATTTTGGGGGTTTCCAGCGTTTCGATTACTGGATTCAGGATTATCAGCCATTAGTGATGAATTGTTTTGATGAAAAACGATAATTTCAGTCGTTTCCCACAGACGACGCCAATCTGTTGATGTAAAAAATTAGATTATCTCTAATTATTTAATCACAGATAAAAAATAAATAAGACAAAGGGTTTTAAAGTGGTTCAGCCTCGAAGGAGTGGCCTACGTCCACTATTTTGTTATTGCTGACTGTTTGCAGAATTCTCGATAATGGATTTACCAAGAAATTCTGAGTCCCCTGCTAATGAGGAGGTTATAATGTATTTATAGCCTTGAGGCTGTACATGCGAGAGAATATTACATAGTTGTCCAATAGGCGTGTACATCTGTATGATAATAATCATCATTTAATGCGCATTCAATCCTCTTAATTATCCGGTTATAAATGCTCTGTACGAGGTGCAACTCAAACCGCCTAAGCTGCTCAGACCGCCTAAGTAGCTCGGTATACATGAGTTGCTCGGTGTGATAAAGTTCCTTGGAGAACACCTCTTGCTCGGAGCGCCTGAGTTGGTCGGGGAGGTTGAGTTCCTCGTAGCCAAGGTGTTGTCAAAAATGTTCGCGGGTACCATGTGGATTGACACGTATCTTCACATAATTGGTCCATGTCAGCAGACTAGATTTAGTATCAACAGTGCCCACTCAAACTATGAGAATAGAATTAAGGGAGTTTTGGAGAAAGGTCCTCATAATTCTCAAAATGTATAAAAATAGAACACTTCAAATAATGTTATAAATTTAGTCCCTGTACTAAAAACACCATGAAAAATGGTGCCGCTGGCACGGACCAAAAAAATAAACTCCTAACTCTAAAGGGACCGCACAAATAAATGCTATTGTACCATAGGGACTAGATTTATAAAGTTAAAAAGTATTGTCCTAAAAATCCAAATATAGGAAGGAACATGATCTTTACCTTAATTCTCTGTAGAATTAAATACTAAAAAACTAGTGATTTTATATAGTTACAAAAATTAATGTTATGTTTGATAGGGTTACTTCACTTAATTGTATCGAAAAAGATGTATTTTTCTTCTCATTTTTTAATTTTTAAGGTGTTTGAGAGGTTGAATTTAATTAATAATTTTTTTCTGGTTTTAGTTACGTGATCACTATCTCCCATATGTTACATGAAGACAAAAATTCTTTAGCACCCCTCCCCCCCCCCCCCCCCCCAAAAAAAAAACAAAACAAATCCCCCTCAAAGAAAACAAAAACTAAGTGTGAATCAAGGAGGAATGTTGTGGAGGGATGGTAATGACTCAATCCAACTCTTCCCTCGTTGATTTTTAATATAGCATATCTCTGCCTCTCAGACAAGGATGATAAACAAGTTAAGGTTTGTTTGGTGTAATAACCCGAATTTTTAATAATTAAGTTATGGGATATTAAATTTAAAATATATTATTGTTGTTCGCTGGCATTTTTGACTGGGTTAATTTATCATGTATTAAGTTGAATGTCAGATCATTATGGAAAAATTAAAGGATTCATTAGAGCTATTAGACTGCTATCAAGGTACAAATTTAAGAATACGAGGTCAAATAATTTTGCATGAGAGGAATTTATGATGCGAGGAATTATTTAGCTATTAATAATTTTATAATAAGAAAAGTTAATATAATTGGTGGTTAATTTGAATTAGTTGGTGGGTTAATAATTATTTATGGAAGAAAAAAATGGGTGAGCAATATTAATATATAAGTATTTGAGTTAATTAAATGAGGGATTAAACATATTAAAGAAAAGGAGAAATAAAGGCGAAATCTGGAAGGAAGAAATCTCTCTCTCTCTCTCTCTCTCTCTATATATATATATATATATATATATATATATATGTGTGTGTGTATGTGTGTGTGTGTGTGTGTGTGTGTGTGTGTGTGTGTGCAAGCTCCCAAACCGCTATAGTGTGGGGCAACTACCGCTATGGTGGTACAGGGACAACATTGATCCGATTTTCCACTGATTCGAAGCGTGGCTTTGATGATTTTGATCTCGACCCTTAAAATCTTAAAATTTCCCCGCTACATTGAACCTTGTGCACACTCTCATTTTAAATAAGATTTAGACTTTCCCTAGAAACATTTGATCAAAAACAGTTTTAAGGGAAGGGAGAAAGCATACCCCTCCCAAACTTCACCATTTTTGCTAGAATAAAATACACCAAATTGAAGATATTTGAGGCTGTATAAGGGATTAATTTTTTTGGTACTTTGGAATAGGGAATACAAGGAAAAAATGGTTTGGAGTGTTGTTCAGATTTTGGGAGACTTTTGAAGGTGAAGGGTTGCCTTTCTACACCAACATTACATGCATTTGGACTACAAGTAGGTAGAGGTGTTGTATTATTTAAGTTATTTTGTATGGTATAAATGCATTTCATGAAATAATAATTATGTATTGAATTAGTGTATATATTTTGGTGTTTAGTAAATTCAGCAAATAATCGCGTGGTATAATAGTGTATGTATGGATTATATACATATTTTGAGAGTAGTTGTTAATATGTGTATTTGGAAAAAAAAATAGATATTAATTTATGTTAATAAACACAAAATATAAAATTAAGGGTTGAGCGTAATGATATTCTGAAAAAATTATTTGAACCCTAGACCTTTGAGTAATTATTATTTGGGGCACAAAAGTGTTATAAAATGTATTTTTACTTTCTGACTCCTAAGTTTTATAAAATTATAGTTTGGACCCTAGCCTTGTTAAAATTTATCATTTTAATACTAAAAACGTATTTTTATGAAATATTTATAAAACATCCCCTGAACTTTAGAAAACTATGAAACTTTTCCTAGACTATAGGGTAAATAAAAACAACTCCCGAACCCTCGAATAGTAATAAAATAACCCTTGAAGTCAGTATAATTACAAAAGTAACCCCTAGACTTTTAAATATTACAAACTAACTTCGGGTTTGTCGAAGTTATAAAAAGTGCCCTAAACTTGTGGTATTAAGAATTAATTCCTAATATGTAAATTGTTTTAGACTTTAACTTTGTAAAAAATAACAAAATGACCTTTACAATTAGAAGAAAATTACATAATGCACCTTAAATAATGTGTTTGATAATTTTAACTCTAAAAAGGTTCAAATACAAAAATATATAGATATTCGACAGTAAAAAGGAATAAAAGTATAAATTACGCATAAAGTATTATTGCGTGATTTTGTCATTGGTTGTGTATGAAATGTTAAAGGGTAAAATAAGCTTAAAATGGTGTTTATACACATAATAAACACGACGTGACCCGAGAATTTAGCTAAAACAGCAGTTAGACAGTAAGGAAATAAAATTAATGAAAAGTGAAAGAGTCTTCATAAAGGAGTAACCGCGGTAAAAAGTCATGAAGGGCCTGGAGCCCTAAGGTGCAATGAGACCTTGTAAACGAATGGTCAGGAAAGCAATGGTCATAATTTATGGCAGGCGATGAGAGCCCATAAATATAATAGGATTCGTTGAACTCCAGGATAAGAAAATTTCCGAATAAAAATGGATTCGGTATATTTTAGGAAAAAAGGATAATTGATGAATGAACGGTTACGAAAATTGTATTTGTAGTTTTAAAAATAATATGGTCCACAATTATGGGTAAATAGGTGATAAAGAAAATTGTCAAACCCAAAGCATGATATAAAATAACGAACCTAGTAATTGAAAGCTAAGGACTAAGAAGATAACTATTGTATGGGTAAGTGTAATACCCCGTATTTTTTGTGAATATTCAAATTAAACAAAATTAATTATGTGTGCTTATTGTGACTGGAGATGTCACCATTTATATTGTTATGTGTTATTTAAATTGGATTTGAAATTGGATGTAAAACACGACAATTAATTGAATTAATTCGTATTTAGAATCGTATTGGATAATTAGTAAATAACCGAGTTGTTAGTTAATTGTTTGGGGTGTGCTTGGTAATTGGCTTTAGGAACGCGTAAAATGTCCATTTTTTATTTAAGTCGATGGTTTAAAGGCATATTGGGTTATTACAAGGCTCGGGCAAGGTTTTAAGTCACTTGGGATTGTTTTCGGACTCTTTTAGGCGAGGCTCATTTGAGGCCCAAATCGAATTTCAGGATTAAAGGGTTTTAAGAGGTTATTAGGACTCTCATTTATTATAAACACGTTTGGGGGAACACTTTGGAGGCTAGAGAGAAGGAGGATCAAAAGGAAAGAAAAGACTTGGAGATTTTGGGTGTGATTTCTCAACCCACTAAGAGGCAAGTTTATATATAAAACGAGTATGATTGTATTTGAGTGAATATTGTATCTATACATTGCAATTCAAAATCATATTATGTTGTATATCTGATTTTAGATAATTAATTAGTTAATTTTCGTAATAAACCTAATTTATATGTTAATTAGGTTGATTTTCCCTATATGATGATTAATTCCTTCATAATCTTGGATCAAAACTAATAAATGATTATTTGAATCTATTTTATAGTGACATTATTATAAAAATCCTATGTTTAATTGAATCAATCCATTAGAATTTATAAAATTGGATAATCTTGGGTTCTTGGATAGTAATTTGGGTTCTACTTTAATTCTTGTGGTAGATTTGGGATTTGATCATGGAATTAAGTTTCAATTGTTATTTCAATATTTTTTTATTATTTGGATGATGATTGGATGCTTAAAGGAAGCTATTGTATTCATTTATGGAGGTTGGAAAGAGAAAAAATAGAGTTGAAGATGAAAAATCTCGCAAAAGGGGAAACTTGGGTGAATTTATAGTGGCCGATCAATCCGTCCCAGGCCACCGGCTGACCGGTGGTCTTAGATATGGCCTAGGATGCGCTTTGTGTAATTAGTGGTGAATTTTGGTTTTAGAAACCTAGGGTTTGTTAACTTATAGTTTTCTTGAACGCATAGAATAGTGATATATTCTCGTGATTTGACATGTTAGAGATTAATATTTGGGGTATTTGGATATTAAGAAAATCGTAGATTTAAGGGGGGTAAATTGAGAATTGGGCATTTAAGTGTAAACCCGAGTATAGGATGGGTTGTGTAATACCCCATATTTTTATGACTTTTAATTATGTGATTTAATAAATTAAATTGCCTTGAATTATGAGATTTATTAAAATTAATTTGGAATAATTATTTGGAAAATAATTCGGATTTAAATGCTAGCGAGACGAGAGTTAGTATTTGATTATTATAATGTTGTTGAATATTACTGAGTGATTATGGTAATATGTGATTATTGAATTTATTAAAATTGTCGTGAGTTGAAAATGTGTCAGTTTCGATAATTAAGCTGGGACGCGCGTGTCAGTCGTATTAGGACCCAATTTACTGGATTTAAAAGTATTTTTATTTTTATGTCACCCGTATGAGCATTTTGAGTTCGCCGACGTGTCCGGTAGGGTCAATATAGTCAAAATATACTAGTCGGGGGTTTAGTTTGGGTCCCGGGGCATTTTTAAGCATAACCGACAACCCGAGAGGGTATTTTAGTCATTTTTATTTATGGATGAATAGTGACCCACGAATTTTAGATAGTTATTATCAGCCAACACTTGAGTCCATTAGGGTTTCACAACCAAAAATCATAAACGGCCATTAGAGTGGAGGAGAAGGGAGTTTTCAAAGGAGAACCGCTAATTAGAGGCTTTTTGCACCACCGTCACCACCACCGAATAGATCGGAAAGCAAGGATCATCCCCATACCGTCTACTTCATCGAACCAGAATCTTCATTACCGGGCAAGTGATTTAACTTGCAATAATTTAGCGCATATATCATCCATGTTAGGTTAGAATTGAAGAATAACCTTGAATATTGATAATTAAATGGATTTGAAGAGTTAAAATCGTAATTTGGGTAGGTTTTGCATGTAGATTAACTTCTGGGATTTTAGCAGCCACGAAATCATGATCCATGTGTAGAGAATTATGAAATTTTATTGAATTAGATAGTGTTCATGAAGAAATAGAAGAACTAGGGTTTTTATATGAATATTTGGTAAATTGATCCAAGAATTTGATGTTCTACTTTGATTTGATGATTAAAAAATGTAGGAAATTATGCAAACATGTTGGTATGATAATTAGTATACTTGGTTGGGAGTTTAATACATTGTAATGAAGAATTAGAGGTGTAAAAACAGGAAAAATCGTAACTGTTTAAGAAAATCTGGGCTCATACCTGCTTGATCGATCGATCGACCTATTTTATTTGATCGATCGAACCCTTCTGAATTTTGACTATTATTTTCCCTTAAGGTCAGTAGGGTCTTAGTTGATGCCGAAAAAAATGATTTATCGTATAAAATTGAATGTTATTGCTTACGAGGGTCTGTCGAGTGAGGTACGATTATAAATCATTTGAATTGAAACTATAATGGGAATTTATGATGATGTAAGGATAAGAACAGTAACGGTGGGACTTTAAGTTCCTGGGATAACATTAGAAACTAATAGGAGACTTAGTAACCTTTTGGGAGGGGTTTAAGTACTCAAATTGATTCGACGAGAGAGTTCTCAAGCTATATATATTACGTAAGATGTTCGAGATAAACTTGCTATTTATGAGACTTACTAGATGGAATGTGTGAATATCTATATGGAAATATGATTACTTAGGTTGTGTGAATGCCTAGTGTATGGATTTATTATATGTATGACATACCTACTATCCTTGCTATCACGGGAGGTTAGTTTTCGAAAAAGGGCCCTCTTATCTTTGCGTGCCTTCGGGGGGATTTAGATTGGTACCTTAAGGACATAGGACTGTGAATGACTTATTTGTGAGTTGATAAGTCAGCTGACCATGGGAGCGTAGGTATGTGCGTGACCCATGGGTATGTGAACTATGTTCACCTCCAATATGTGTGATTTGTATTTAGACGATTCATGAGTGATTGGGAACACGTGATCCTTACGTACGTGATGTACATGGATTTGATAGAAGAGTATGCGTGTACTGCAGCTTAGCCTAGGGATGTCATATATGTATTTATGTACTGAGAGTGATATACTTATTTACTTGTGACTGGTTCCTTGTTGCTTAGTAGATGTGAATAACTAAGATATTTGAATGGGCTAAGAATGAGAATTTAATTAACACTTGAGATAGGTAATTTTAATGAATGCGGATATGGGTTATGAATATAACTGGTTTGGGTACTAAGCGTAGACATCCTATGGTAGAATGCGAAAGCGGAAGTGGTACAGGCTAGTGTACCGAACAATGCAGTACGTCAGGCGAAGATAGTTGGGTGGACAGCAGGAGGCAAATATCAGTTGAGGTTACTTGATTTATTAAAAGAAGGAGGATAGTAGTTGAAGTCACCCATATTATGGCACGAAAGTCCAGGACGGTAAAGACGGCTAAGGCGCAACTTGTGACTTCCAGGTACAACTATAGTAGAAAGTGGGGTCAAATTAGAATAACCCAGGAAGGTTGGATTGGGAGAGAGTCAAACGAAACATTGAAAAGAACCAGCAGTGGAAATACTAGAAATGCGGAGATGGTGTGTACTAGCCAACTAACGTAAAATATCCAAAGGCTTGGACATATGACGAGGTATGGCTAATCGGGAGTGAAAATTTAGGGTAAAATTTTTCTTGGCTCCAAAGAGCGGAGTTACAATGATGAGAGACAACTACCACACTTAGAAGGGGAATGTGTCGTCGAGAGAAGGCGCATAAGTATGGTTTGACCATAAGTTCCTTCATTAGATGTTCAGAGTGAGATACGAATGTTATTCTGAACTCACACAAGAAGGTCGGATGGAGGTCACTTTGTGAGGAGAAATTTCATTATTTAGCGAACCTTACACCGGGTGAAGTAGGTGAAATGGAGAAGAGGAGAATTTGCATACAAGAAGAATTATTAACACTTATGGGAAATTCTGCTTGGACGGTCAATGTAGATGGTAATTAAGTCTCATTTTGTTAATATGGAGGTAAGCGCTTCCTTGTGAGGGGAGCTACAAGAATCGAAGAATTTAGATAGAGTAAGACTGGGGGGGGGGGGGTATTGAAGAAGCACCACAAGGGGGAGACCCATCAAGGAGCCCATTTAAATGATTCGGATAGCTGAATTATTACCAAGCGATGATGATTTCAGAAAGAGATGTGGAAACTAGTAGCGTGTTCCTTAGGGCCATCAAATCTAAGGGAACAACGGAGATAGTCATCAGAGTCGAGACTACCAACGTTCGAGAGAAGGACCACCTTAACATGGTCAGTGTGACCGGAGATAAGTGGGGTATGAGTAGAGGTATTTTGTGGGGAGTGAAGCCCGTGCATTATAAATGTTTCTCGAAGCAAGTATAGGGATAAGGGTATGGTGCCTAGCAAGAGCAGTGGTTATTAAAATTTTCGGTTTGGTACGGACAGGTGTGATAAGTCCAGGAACCATTTAAGCTGCCAGGGCGATTGGAAAGGTAGAAGTGTGAGTTATATCCTCAGAGGATGTTGCGTGTTGTATGTAGTATGAATGAGTTGCTACATTTGTTATTATTTTTATTTTTCGTTTGAGAGTCGCGTTTAGCGAGTATCTCGGTAATGTTATTATTTATATGAATATTCCTCCCTGGTATAATGGGGTTACCTTTAGCGTTATCCGCGGAGGATGAATGGGTATATTGATAGCGATATATGCTTTATTGAAATTACTCGTTTTAGTGTTGTGTTAAATGAGTATGATATTATCCTAATTATAGTTTTATTATAATGTTTAAATCGATAGTGTGCGGTTATTGTAAGTCTATCGGGGTTACTACCTTGGTGTAGAATGTTTTGTTCGGGTGAGTCCCCATCTATGAGAGGGACGGGCTCGCGATTGTATTTTTGAATATATGTATATATATATTATTAAGACTTCGAAAAGTATAATGGTCTCGAACTTTCGTTCCCGCTATGTGTGGGGACTTTATCGATATGATGCAGAGTGTATTTAGTTTACTGTTCAGCGGAAAGATTTAGTTGATTATTATAATTAACGCTCAGGATGTAGTAATAATAAGAGTGCATTGTTATATCACCCTTTAGAGACCTGTGAGTTAATACTCATGGTTGTATGACTGGGAACGGGATTTTGAGAACCCCAATTATATTTGCATGATGTTTATGGAAGGTGATTTCCATCAATGTTAAGAGACAGTGTGTTTCAGAAGGAGTTCCTTGTTTAAGTGAAATTACGGAAGGAGATGTAACTTTATTGTCAAGAAGCGGGAATATAGCGGTACATGTTATGGACAGAGGGACTAACAGATTCCGATGACCGACAATGCTAGGAAGTAGTGTATCGGGGGGGTTCCTTATTTGGATTTCGCTTTGCGAGACACCCCACGCTTGAAACTTAGCGTAAGGTTGGTAGTAAGGAGATGTGTGGCCATTCGTTCATGATTTGGATACCTCGATCGTTATGGAAGTATATAGTTATAACTGGAAGTTAAAGGGTAAATTACGATATAAGGCCAGTAGAGCCAGTGGTGTGGTGAGGAAGTACTAAAAAATTATGGGTTTTTATTTTGACGGGTTGAAGGATGCACTAAGGTTAAGGAGGATTTAGGATTTCAAATTTGGGGGTGATTGAGAACGACCAAGTGGTATAGCCATGCTATAAATTCAGGGGAAATAAAGAGTTTGAAGTACGTATAGAGCGTATATGATGTTTAAACCCGTATGCATGTGTTATAAGGGGTGTAGACACCCTGGTTTGCTTATGTGTTAATCGCCGGAAGAAGGGACTTGTGAGACTAATATGACAAAATAGAAGCGGTAGAGTTGATTAAGTGTCGTGAGAAGAACGACAATCTATTGATTCTTGTGCAATCTAAATAGCACGTCCAAAATTTGTTGAAAGGCAGTGGGAAGCCATTTAACAAGGGAGTGTCTCTTGAGAAGGCAAATAGTTAACTATTATGGACAATTTGGAGCAGAGTTCCACCCAATCGAATGTTGAGAGTCTCTTATGCGTAAATAGAGTGAGGATGTTGATAAGGTATAAGAGTCCATATATGCACAACTTGGTGAAAGGTGCACATGTCAAAATTTTGGTATATATCGAGGGAAGAAGAGGGTTAGTAAGTATCACTTAACGGGAAGAATTATAGGTGAAAGTCAGCATTGAAAGGGGTATAGTAAATAGTAGATCGGTTGGAGTAAGATGATCAACCATATAATTTTGTATCAAGCCGACGATTCCAGTGATGGAAGAGTCAAGTTGGTAAATTTCCTTGGGTAATTTACACTATTAGATAGTGAACACGCCGGTACGTGGTCCTACGCATAATTATTCTGAACTAGTATGAGATACCTGAAACCCACCTTCAATATGGGGTATGAGGAAGTAGTGGGAATAATTTTGTTTTGAGAAAGTTGTATCACCTATAGCACGAAGAATAGGTGCAAGGTGATTGACAACTGGTGGAACTGTATGAAAGCAATTTTTGATTCATTGCGATCATTTTATTTTCAAAACGGGTATAGCTAGTAAGTGAGGTATATTGTGGTGATGGGGAGAAGATATTACCTAATGGTACAGTTGGGTGAAAGCACCCATAACTATTTATAGTGGACAAGGTGCTTACTGAGGTTTTTTGTGGATAAACCTTATCATTCTTTCTCTGGATGTTTAGAGGTGAGCGGATTATCAGAGTTTTAGATCAGTCAGGAGTTAGAGTCCGATGACTAAAATGGGATAACCACCGACTGTCGTGAGTGATTTCCCCCTTATGTAAAAGTCACAACGCCGGGAACATAGATACAAAGAACGGACAAGAGCAGTCAGATGTTCTATGATTTCTCCCAGGATGGGAGTTTTGTGTCTAGATAAACGCGGGAGTTAATACGTAGTGAGGTGCGGACTCACAATAATATTGAGATAATGCGGCCAATGATGTATAGGCTATTTTTATTCGAATGTTGGTCAGTAAGAGCGCAACGTGAGGTGCATTTATTGAGGTATAACCCTATAACTGATAAAGTGTCAAGAGTGTTCAACAAGCTTATGGTGAAGCGAGGGCTGTAGTGATTGAGCCTTTCTTTGTATTTTACTTTGAGTACTTGAGGATTACAATTTTTTCCAGATATGCCTATTTTTTGAATTTCGAGACGAAATTCCGTTATTAAGGGGTAAGTATGTAATATCCCGTATTTTATGGCTTTCAATTATGTGATTTAATAAAATAAATTGCCTTGAATTATGAGATTTATTAAAATTAATTTGGGATAATTAATTGGAAAATAATCCGGATTTAAATGCTAGCGAGACGAGAATTAGTATTTGATTATTATAATGTTGTTGAATATTACTGAGTGATTATGGTAATATGTGATTATTGAATTTATTAAAATTGTCGTGAGTTGAAAATACAACAGTTTTGGTAATTAAGTTGGGACACGCGTGTCAGCCGTGTCAGAACCCAATTTAATGGATTTAAAAGTATTTTTATTTTTATGTCATCTGTATGAGAATTTTGAGTGCGCCAACGTGTCCGGTAGGGTCGAGATAGTCAGAAAACACTAGTCGGGGGTTTAGTTTGGGTCCCGAGGCATTTTTAAGCATAACCGGCAACCCGAGAGGGTATTTTAGTCATTTCTATTTTGGGTGAATAGTGACCCACGAATTTTAGATAGTTATTATCAGCCAACACTTGAGTCCATTAGGGTTTCACAACCAAAAATCATAAACGGCCATTAGAGTGGAGGAGAAGGGAGTTTTCAAAGGAGAACCACCAATTAGAGGCTTTTTGCACCACCGTCACCACCACCGGATAGATCGGAAAGCAAGGATCATCCTCATACCGTCTACTTCATCGAACCAGAATCTTCATTACCAGGCAACTGATTTAACTTGCAATAATTTAGCGCATATATCATCCATGTTAGGTTAGAGTTGAAGAATAACCTTGAATATTGATAATTAAATGGATTTGAAGAGTTGAAATCGTAATTTGGGTAGGTTTTACATGTAGATTAACTTCTGAGATTTTAGCAGCCACGAAATCATGATCCATGTGTAGAGAATTATGAAATTTTATTGAATTAGATAGTGTTTTTGAAGAAATAGAAGAACTAGGGTTTTTATATGAATATTTGGTAAATTGATCCAAGAATTTGATATTCTACTTTGATTTGATGATTCAAAAATGTAGGAAATGATGCAAACATGTTGGTATGATAATTAGTATATTTGGTTGGGAGTTTAAGACATTGTAATGAAGAATTATAGGTGTAAAAAGAGGGAAACCCGTAACTGTTTAAGAAAATTTGGGCTGATACCTGCTTGATCGATCGATCGACTCAAGAATGTCGATCGATCGATCAACCTATTTTATTCTATCGATCGACCCCTTCTGATTTTTGGCAATTGTTTTCCCTTAAGGCTTAATAAAAAAATCCCAAGGCCGATGATAATTCTTAGGACGTTTAAATTGATATTTTGGGACTTAGTTAAGGTAAGTAGGGTCTTAGTTGATGCCGAAAGAAATGATTTACCGTATGGAATTGAATGTTATTTCTTACGAGGGTCTACCAAATGAAGTACGATTAGAAATCGTTCGAATTGAAACTATAATGGGAATTTATGATGATGTAAGGATAAGAACAGTAGCGATGGGACTTTAAGTTACTAGGATAGCATTAGAAACTAATATGATACTTAGTAACCTCTTGGGAGGGGTTTAAGTACTCAAATTGATTCGACGAGAGAGTTCTCAAGCTATATATATTACGTATGATGTTCGGGATAAAATTGCTACATATGAGACTTACTAGATGAAATGTGTGAATATATATATGGAAATATGATTACTTAGGTTGTGTGAATGCCTAGTGTATGGATTTCTTATGTGTATGACATACCTACCATACTTGTTATCACGGGAGGTTAGTTTTCGAAAAAGGGCCCTCTTATCTTTGCGTGCCTTCGGGGGGATTTAGATTGGTACCTTAAGGACATAGGACTGTGAATGACTTATTTGTGAGTTGATAAGTCAGCTGACCATGGGAGCGTAGGTATGTGCGTGACCCATGGGTATGTGAACTATGTCCACCTCCATTATGTGTGATTTGTATTTAGACGGTTCATGAGTGATTGGGAACACGTGATACTTATGTACGTGATGTACATGGATTTGATAGAAGAGTACGCGTGTACCGCAGCTTAGCCTAGAGATGTCATATATGTATTTATGTACTGAGAGTGATATACTTATGTACTTGTGACTGGTTCCTTGTTGCTTAGTAGATGTGAATAACTAAGATATTTGAATGGGCTAAGAATGAGAATTTAATTAACACTTGAGATAGGTAATTTTAATGAATGCGGATATGGGTTATGAATATAACTGGTTTGGGTACTAAAAGTAGACATCCTATGGTAGAATGCGAAAGCGAAAGTGGTACAGGCTAGTTAGTTAGCGGCTTAACTAGGATGGGTTAAGGGAAAACATTAGACGTGCACATTAGTTGAGAGGTGAGAAACTCATGTGAGAGTACGCAACTAACGTGTATATAATATGTGTTATTTATTTCTAATTTAAACACTTGCTAAACTTTTAAACTATTTTCACCTTGGGCTCTGACCTGTTTTCCTCCAAATCTATTTTTGTTTTGTAAAAGCATTTTAGGTGCCTAGTCGTAGGAACGCCAAGCATACGAATTCTATTTTGATGATGTGCCGTAGCTGCTCTGGAAGCTACATGATCTTGGTATTAGACGCCTTCATATTTATCCTTGGTTCCTTCAGAGTCATTCGTATCAGTTAGGGCATGTAGTCCATTCTTATTTAGAGGTTGTAGTTGCAGACTTTCATTATTTCGGTTATTGGTTTATTTATTCAGACTCTTATATTGAGAATTTATTTACTATGGCATTATGATTATTGGAGTGTTTACTCCAGACTCATTTGATTTCATTTCGTTGGCTATTCATATAAGATTGTTTATGCGATTGATGGTTAATGATTTAATTCTTGGTCATTTGTTAACTTAATTAATGAAATATGACATCTCTGTTTTTAAATATTAGGTGGCTAGTAATTAATTAAATGTTTCGACAGTGATGCTAAGACTGAACAAACTTGATATTCTATATTAATATAATAAAGGAGTAGCTACCCGATATTTAATTAGACGGGGTGTCACATGTTGGTAATTGGGAACTTGGAACCCTAGAGGATCGGGGCTTGATTGGTCAGGATTAGTAAAGTCGGGGTGATTGGATAGTGGGGCATTTATCCCTTCGACGAATTTAGGAATTTGTGTAAAAATTCTTAAGGAAAGGTAGATATCATATTCGATGGTTTTATATCAATTAGGTGTGGATTGATGCCTAGACGTGATGGACTAGGGAGAGTCGATATTTAATATAATTGACGTATGGATTTTAATGTATCATAGCATGAGGTAATGTCTAGATTTAGGAACTCGGGAAGGTAGGGTTAATGTATTATTGGATAAATTCAAGGTTATAGACGTGTTAGACCTTTTGATAATAGAGATGATATTATGACTCGACAACACTAGGGTCGGTGTGTACGTGATTTACCTTAACCCATTTGGGAAGGTTATATAAGTGTATGCTTTAGCCCAGTAGTGAGTCTGAAAATTACTTGTATGCTTTAAGTGCAATGCATACTCTATGTGAGTTATCGCGGCGCATCATGCTAGGGGAGGGAACATGTGCATGCAGACCATATTGATGCCTTGGTGAGTAGACGACTTCTCCATTTGGAAATGGTATTTTTACCCCAGGATTCTATGTTTAGGCACACGTGGTTACAAAAATCACAACACAAATAATAAAAGAAGACAATCACCAGAAAATTAAAAATAGTAAGCAATCGTAATCACAATACAAGAGTATACGTGGTTCGACAAATTGTCTACGTTCACGGAGAGGTTTACTGTGTTTATTAAGTATCTCTCAAAAAGGTCTCTGTTACATGCCCCTATGCCCCGGGCCAGGGGTTACAATATATTGCGATCATTGAAGGTGGTTGTAACAAACACGATTAGCCCTGAATCCCTTGAATATCTCTCTAAGATTCTTAGGGATAGACTCGATCTTATCTCAAGTTTAATTTATAATCGAGGCCCATAATTTGGGTCGGACACTTAATTAACCTTTATAGGCTTAGTCGGTTACGCTTATGGGCTAATAAAATATAGGTACCCACAATTGCCCCTAAAGTTTGTGGGGTTACCAATTAGGCCCATAAATTTTAAAAAGTACCGCCTCCCTCCTGTTGGCACTATTGCAGTTTACATGAATAGAAGGGGTATAGATCGTCATTTTGCTGGATATTAGAGCAAAAAATCTTCTTCAATCAGTGTGCGCTATTATTAAGGTGTTTAAACTTAAGTGTTGGACGAACTTGATCGTCACTTCAACTTCTTTGCTTCCTAAGTTATCTCTTGCTCTTCATCTCCCAAGCTGTCTCTTGCTCTTCATCTTCACAAATTTGAGGTTTCTCAACATTCCCAACTTAATTCTTACTTCGTAAATCTTCAGTTCCTTTCTTTTTTCTTAATTTCTTTTCGTCGTTGTTCTTCACTCCACTGTAGCTAGGGTTTTCTAAATTTTTCCATGGCGATGATAGATAATAAATCTTTGCTTGAATTTAGAAAATGCTACAATATCCCCGACTGGGTAAATATTGAGTGTGCCCTTGTTCCCCGCAACGTTCGTGATATTGAGGATAGACACTGGATACATGTCTTCCTGTTATCCCAAGGGGGTTTGACATTTCCCCCAAATCGTCTATTTTTGCACTTTTTTAAATATTTTGACATATTTCCTGCTCAATGATCTTAACATGTTTGGGATATCGTTAATAGAGTCCATAGAATAAATCAGCTTTATATCACCAATTTAGGGTTAGATGAAATCTACTACTATTATACTTTTTCTTGCACAAGACGGGGTATCTTATATCTGAAGGCAAGGAGTCCAGATAGGTTATTGGTAGTAAACTTTCTTGATTCTTACAAGGACTACTGGTCTGAAGGGTTCATTGTTAGAAACTGGTAATTTCCTCCCCAAAAAGAGGGCATAAGGCACAAGGGATCTCGAATCCCTAATTATGGGTAAGAGTACATAGGTTGTTACCAAACCTTTTCATTTATTTCTTGATAGTTCACTTTAATATGTTTTTCGTCTAATGTTCTCTTATCTTTCCCTTTTCAGCAAGGGCTAAAAACCAAGAACCTACTCCTCGAGAGATCCGGGCGGCTGAGCTGATAAAGGCTTGGGGGATAAGGGACTCCATAGCTAAGGGTTGACACCTTAGGTCTGTTACTTTCTTATTGGAGTACAAGAATACTACCACCAGTTTCATAACTCGTCTGGTAGATGTTATTCCCCACCTTGATATCCCAGAAGAAGTTAGTACTCCTAAACCCATCGAATTAGATGATGAGGAAGGGGTAAGCTCAGAGGTTGGTAGTGCTGAAGGTGGCAGAAGTGGTAGCGTCAAGGTAGGATTTAGTAAAGAGGGATCCAATGAAGAAGGATCCAGTGGGGAAAGGTCCAGCGAAGAAGGATCCAGTACAAGAGAGTCTCGTGAGGAAGAGATGGATCCTCCAAGAAGAAAAAACTTGATCGTAGATGATGATGATGATGATGTCATGTTGTCCAGCATGCTAAAGTTTCAAAAGCAAAAGTCTGGGGATTTTATTGGTGGTTCCAGGACAGTAGTCCATGAAAAGGAGGTAGAGAAGACGAGGAAAGAAGAAGAGGAGAGAAAAAGAAGAGAAGAGAGAGAGAGAGAAAGAAAGAGAGAAGGGGAGAAGAAAGAGAGAAGAAGAAAAAAAGAAGAGAGAAGAGGAAGAGAGAAACAAAAAAAAAAAAAAAAAAGGAAAAAAGCACAGGCATCACAGGCCGCTTTGGTGCCTGTTACTATTCCAACTGAGGGAGCTTCTATGGTTGTGTCCCCTTACCTTGCTTCACTAATGCTTAAGAAAGCAGTGCTCACGGCAGACCACGAGCATTCCTCGAGTATGGGTCTTCACCAGTTAGCCTTAAAATTAACTCAAGGGTTTGCTTTGGTAAGTCTACTTCTCTTTTCTTTATCTTTCTGACTTGTATTTTCCTTTTACTCTGTTCATTGATATATATCTTTCTTTGCAGTTTGTGTCTGATTACATTATCCTACTACGCTGCTGAGCTGATTTGTCTAGAAGGATTACTGAGCTTGAAGAGGGTCTGAGGTCTTCTAAAGAGGCCCTGAAGTCTTCCGAGAAAGCTTTGACAGAAGCTAAAGCTTCGTTCGCTCAGGAGAAGGTCGATGCGGAAAAGGAGCTGAAAGAGGTACACGAGGTCTATGATCTGGTGGTGACAGGAAAGCTAGACACAATATGAAGAGAATAAAGTGTTGGCGAAGGCAAATAAAATACTGTCCGAGAAGGTGGCGAAGCTTGAGGCAGAGACGTCTACTGTTCGGGAGACTGATTACAACGAGGTTTGGGAGGCAGCATATGAGGATACTGACAGCTAGATCATTTATATTAGTCAAGAAAACTTCAAAAAAGGATGGGATTGAGCATTGGTCCCCACTGGAGTTGCTGCTGAATCCCCTCTCTTCACCGAGCACCATCCAGGCCCCAAGCCCATTATAAATGTGGATGCCCTTATCAGTCGAGCTATCGTGGAGTCTACTGCCCCTACTATTGATGCTCCTTCTAACAGTCAGGGAGCGAATAGTGTCCCAGTAAAAGGAGGTTCATCAGGTGCTGGCATAGGAAAGGTCACTGATAATCCCGTTGCTGACAAGGGTATAGACCCAGCTTCTTCCGAGCAAGTTGACGCAACTAGTTAGACTTTTAGGCCTTATATTCTATCTATGTATTTTCCCTTTTTCTTCTGGGTTAACTGATGTACTTTGTATTTGGCCGATGCCACTTTATGATGAATGAAAAAAATCTCACTTTTGCATTCAATGATTCATATGTTATTCTGTATTCGCTACTTGTAGTTTATTGATATTGATGACTATATTCCTACCAGTTCTCGTCTGGGCCAAATCCTTGGTTCAAACATAAGCGCCCAAGCTCATCGAGCTTTCGTTCAGCTTTATAAGTCCCTTAGGGAAAGAAACAAGGACTACAAGGATCAGTCTGAGGTGATTGCTAGGCTAAAGGATAGACTTGTGGAGTTGGAGTAGATTGGCATTTTTATTCAGGAAGAAATGGAAGCCTTAAAAGTGAAGCTTCTGGATGCATCCGAGATCAACCACGTAGGGGAGGTTCTGTAGAGAGATAATGATGCCCTAAGAAGGGAGGTCGCACGTCTTAAAGATAATGCTCCGAGTAGTGCTCCTCGAATTATCCGAGGTTCCTCATCGTCGTCCATACCATGAGCTAGGTCTTTGTGTGTGTGTGTGTGTGTGAATATATACATACCCAGAGGGAGATTTTAGAGCTGAAGGGGGATGTTCGGCGAGAATACATAATCATTGTCGGACTCTAAAGAGATGTCAGAAGATTACGGCACTTATTTCAAAAGGGTCCTCAGCAGGTGTGGGCTGACGGCTATGATCATGGCTGGGCAGATGCCCTTACAAAGCTGAAGGAGGCCGAGGAGCTGGCCTTTATTAGAGGGTGGATAAGTGCCCTCAGGGAGTTGATGGTTCCCAAAAACTCTCCCCTGTGGTACAGGTATGAGATCACTCCCCCAACCTTGGAGATAAATCCTTTTCGAAGGGACGACCACTGGATCCCTATAGATGCTATCCTAAGGCAGCTGCTGGATCCATGCCCGGAGGGAGCTATAGAGAGTTTTACCCTCATCCTGATGATTATCGGAGAGCTCGAGTAGCAGACTATCTTGCTCGTTAGCCAGACACTTCATAGGTCTTAGTTGATTCTTTACAGTTGTATATGTAGCCATGTAACTCTTTAGTAAAAAATATAATTGAATATTTATGTTTTAGGCATAGGCAGACTAAACATATGTTGCTTTCTTTCCATTTATTAGTTATTAAACTCTCATTATTTTGGGTACTTCAGCCGACTAACTGTTATTTAGAGTTTAATTTCAATTGAGCATTCCCCCAGTCCAGTATGCCCTAGCCATACCATTCCGCCCACTTTACCTTTTAGGTTATGTCGTCACACTACCTTAGGCCTAAGTAGGACGATGAAAAGAATATACCTGATTAATGGGTAATCCATCTGAGCAGGATTTTGGAGCCAAGATATATTGGTGACCAACTTGAGTTGGTCATGTTTCCTAAGGATCCTATGTAGGTCTTTATTTATTGTCGGAGCAACCTAAGAGGCTGATTGTGCTTTTGGACAAATGCCTGAGGAGGGTTTCCTATCAACCCTGCTAATTATGCCTTGGATGTATTTAGTTAGGATAAACCTAACACTATATTTCAATCATAGGGGCTGGTTTACAATATTCTTTGACTTAAGTAAGTTAGCCAACTTATTGTAGTCCGAGAATTCTATTATACTCATAAAAGGGGTGAAGCTTGTAACTTGGAAATGGTGCATATTGAAATATAATTGATACAACCAATGTATATGGAATGCCAATGCCAATCAAGTTTTATTAATCTAAATTGTAAACGAAGAGCAACATAAGTATGTAAATAAAAATTTGCCTAAACTAATGATGCACAAATAGAGAAATCTAGAAGTAGAATTTCTTATAATTGGCTGCATTCCAAGCCCTTGGTATCTCCTTGCCCTCTAGTGTTTCCAAGTGATAGGATCCTTGTAGATCATCCCGCACTATCTTGAAAGGTTATTCCCAATTTAGTCATAATTTTCCATTTGATGGTTTCCCAGCACTGCCAAGGACTTTCCTTATGGTGTAATCCCCAACTTAGAATTTCCTTGCATTGAATTTTTAATTATACTGTTTGGCTAGTTGCTACTGGTAGGATGCCAACTTAACTAAAGCCAATTATCTCCGTTCATCAGCTAAGTTATGTTCAGTGAGTAATGCTTCATCATTGTGGCCTTAGTCGACCAGTGTAGACCTCATAATAGGGAGTTCGACTTTTAGCGAAATAATTGCTTTCATTCTATACGTGAGTGCAAAGGGAGTTTCCCCAGTTGCTCGCCTTAGGGTAGTGCGATGGGCCCATAGGATGTGGGGCAGCTCGTTCACCCAAGCTTCTTTGGCCCATTTCAAGCGTTTCTTCAGTTCATCGATCACTGTCTTGTTGGAGTCCTCAACTTGACCATTACTCTGGGGATATACTATAAAGCTAAAATAATGCCTGATCCCGTGATCATTGTAAAAAGTTTGGAAGAAACCACTCTCGAACTGGGTCCCGTTGTCAGTAATGATGGTTCTGGGTATGCTGAAGTGGGTAATGATGTTGTTTCATATGAATCTCGTCATGTTTGCGTCCCGAATATTCGCCAGTGGTTCTGCCTCTATCCACTTGGTGAAGTAGTCTATGGAGACCAACAGATACTTTCGATTCCCTGCTGCGGTAGGCAGTGGTCCTACGATGTCCAAACCCCACTGGGCAAAGGGCCACAGACTGATCAATGACTTGAGGTGTCACTGGCGGGTTAGTGGACCATAGGTGAGTGTTTTGGGATTTTTTTACACTTTCGGATATAAACTCCAGCATCTTTCTGCATATATGGCCACCAATATTCGTCCTTCATTGCTCAAAAGGCCAGTGACCATCCTACTACATGACTTCCATAAATGCCCTCATGATGTTCGTGTAGAACCTGCTCGACATCTTGTGGGTGAATGCACTGGAGGTAGGGTCCAGTGAAGGATCTCTTATACAATTTCCCATCAGGAGATAAGTGAAAGCAAGCAACTTTTACTCTTATCTGATGTGCCGACCTCTTGTCATTTGGCAGCGTATCACTTCGTAAGTAGTCTGTGATGGGGTCCATCCAACTTGCTGCTCTTTTTATGTGGAGAACCTGCTCGGAGGCTTACTCGAATTCGGTAGCTTAATCAATACTGGGATGCGCGAGGAAGTCTATTTGGATTGTTCTTTTTAGGTCAGATTCTATTACGGAACTCAGAGCTGCTAGGGCATCTGCACGACTGTTCTGTGCCCTGAGGAACTACTGAACATCAAACTGATCGAATTTGGCCATGAGTCTCTTTACAACGGCAAGGTAAGCTGCCATACTATTATATTTTGCATTAAAATCATCGTTTATCTTGTTGGATACCACCTGCAAATCGCCAAAGACTTGAAGGTACCTTGCCCCCAGCACTTGTGCTTTGCACAAGTAGGCTATCAGCGCCTCGCACTCTGCTTCGTTGTTGTAGTCTTCAAATCCCAGTTTGATTCCCTGTCCGAGCATCGTATTCTCGGGGGTTACCAGCACAATGACTACCCCTTCCCCCTTTGAATTTGAGGCTCCATCAACGTATAGGGCCCAAACGCTAGATCCCTGTATGCTTTTCATTGGTCGACTAGTTCTTGGATGATCGACAAGCTCTTCTCTTGTGAATTCAGCAATAAAATCGACTAGAATCTGCCCCTTGACGGTTGTTCTTGGTTGAAAGTGGATGTCGAACCTTTTGAGCTCGACTGACTACTTTGACAGCCATCCAGAGAGGTCAGCTTTGCTCAGAACAACTTTGGGGGGGGGGGGGGGGGAGTGACCATGAAGATGAAATGAGCCTCAAAATAGTGCTTCAGCTTCCTCAAGGCTATCACTAATGTATAGGCGAGCTTCTCTAATGGTAGATACCACTGCTCGGCTTCTAAAAGTGTCTTGCTTATATAGTAGATCGGGTGTTGGCTTCCTTCTCTTTCACACACCAAGGCGGAGCTCACGGTATGGTCTGATACAACAAGGTAAAGGTATAAAGGATCGCCTTCTCTTGTAATTACGAGCAAAGAAGGGCTGCTGAGATAGGCCTTGAGTTCTTCTAAGGCTATAGAGCAGTCCTCATTCCAGGCCAGTCCCTTGTTTCTTTTTAATGACTGAAAGAATGGTTGATATCGCTCTAAGGATTTTGAAATGAAGCGGTTGAGCGCGACGAGCATTTCGGTGAGCTTCTGCACATCCCATATCGTTTGAGGGGGCTGGACTTTGTTGATGACATCAATTTGGTTAGGGTTCGCCTCTATCGCTCTCTTGCTGACCAGGTATCCAAGGAATTTTCCTGACTGGACACCGAAAGAACACTTACTTGCATTGAGTTTCATTAGGTATTTCCTGAGGATATCAAAATTCCCTACCAGGTCAGAAAGGTGATCATCCTTGAGATTGCTCTTGACGAGCATGTCGTCAACATAAACCTCCATAGTCTCCCCTATTTACTTCTTAAACATCCTCGTAACTAGTCGCTAATAAGTCGATCCTGTATTCTTAAGGCCAAAAGGCATAACCCTGTAATAATACAAACCAATGGTGGTTATGAAGGAGGAATTATCTTGGTCCGGAATGAAAAGGGGGATTTGGTGGTATTTAGAGTAAGCATCTAAAAAGCTCGTCCTCTCATAGGCTTCTGTGGCGTTGACCAGTTGATCAATCTTTGGAAGCGAAAAACTATCTTTGGGACAGGCCCTATTAATGTCAATGAAGTCGATACAAACTCTTTAATTTCCATTGCTCTTAGGAACTACTATTGGGTTGGATAACCACTTAGGTAATTGGACTTATCGTATAGAACTTGCATCCAGTAGTTTTCCAACCTCTTTCTTTACTGCTTTTGCTTTCTCCGGAGCTATTCGGTGAGCCTTCTTTATGATCGATTTGAAGGCTGAGTTAATGTGCAACCGATGATAAGCTACGACAAGATCTATCCCAGATATCTCGTAGGGTTCCCATATAAAAACATACAAGTTGCTCCGAAGGAGAGTATATAATTCTTTCTTCTCACGATCGGTTAAGGAGGTACCAATTAAAAACTTTTTCTCAGTTGAGTTACTTTCAGCCTCGACTTCTTCCAGGTCATTAATGACCCTTTCTAAGGGATGGAGCCTAGTCTCCTCCACCCCTGGATGATCATACCTTAGATGCTATTTAGAGACCCCTCCTGGGCTTTCTCCTTACTCTTTGATTCATCAGTTTTCCTCTCCTACTTGGGGTGAATGGCCGCAATGAAGCATTTTCTGGCCACAGCTTGGTCGCCATACATCTCGACCACTCCCCAATCTATTACATACTTGAGCTTTTGATGATACGTTGATGGTAAGACCTTCATTGCATGGAGCCACCCCCTGTCAAGGATGGCGTGGTAAGGAGGCTTAATGTCAACTACTAGAAACTTGATCATTTTTTAAATGTTTCCCGCTCTAACTGGCAGGACAATCTTCCCCAAAGGAACTGTAGTCTTTCCAACGAATTCGACCAACGGATAGGGGTGGCAATTTTCCCCCAAAATTCGGGTACCCACGGATACCCGAATAAAAATCCCCCAAAAATTCCAAAAATTCAGGGACCGGGTCGGGTTCAGGGAATAAAAAAATCCCCGAATAATTTCAGATCGGTTTCGAGTAGACCCTCGGGTTTCCACGGGGATATCTAAATTATTAATATATATTAAAATTATAATAAATATATAAGTATAAAAAATCATTTGTATTTCAGTAGAAAGCCCTAGCGAGCGCCGCTCTCCTTTGCCTTATCACCCTCGATCTCCCTCATCTCTCCCTGGACCTCATCTCCCTCCCGACGTCGACGAATACCTCAGCCCTCTACGACCTTGATCTCCCTCATCCCTCTACGACCTCCTTATCCCCACGACCTCCTCATATCCCTCCCGACGCCGCTCTACTTCCTCAGATTGTTATTGTTGAGTATTAACCTCAGATTGTTGTTGTTGAGATTTAACTGAGTTCTCTAACAGTTAAATAATTTTAACTGGGTTCTCTAACAGATTGTTGATTTGGATTATTAAATTCGTCCATTTTTGTTGCTGTCGATTATTGATTTCGTCCATTTTTGTTGCTTTTGATTATTGTTTAGATTTAAGGTATTGTTGATGTTGATTATTATTGAGATTTAAGGCATTGTAAAGTTATAAGGACATATTTTCATAGGTCCGTTATCAATTTGTTAGGTCATATACCGATATACCGTCAAAGAGCAATCTACATCAAAGTCGAATCCGAATTATTCAAGTTCTTCATCATTCAAGGCTCCGCGAAGTTTACTTTAGTAAGGTTATGTTTTAAATACCTTAACTTTTCACTTAGAGCTTTTGGGAGATTTTTACAAAATATTTTCTAAGTGTTGGAGCGGAATTTTTCGTCAAATATTGAGAATGAGTATTTTTTCTATGTTTTGAAGCGGACCTCGATTTTGACGCCCAGGTCGTTTGCGCGAGATAAGCATATCATTCGAACGAGATTGGAAGTCGCGTGATGTCGTTTGAACGACATGCGTACTTCGTTTGAGCGATATATGCTTCTCGTTCGAACGAGCTCGAATTTCGAGGCGGTGCATTTTTTGTATAAATACTCATTAAATAGTAACATTTTCATTAAGAAGTCCATACGTTTTCCAGAACTGAAACACTGTCAAATCAGTAATCTTTAGGCTTCTTATTTTAAGGGTTTAATCCTTTTTTTGATTTACAATTCACAAAACTCCCATCTTGCTTTAGTGAATTGTTTTGGTGTTCAAGAACACATCTTTGCCTTTGTTCATCTTTTATGGAGTGCGTCTCTACACCGTATGGCTGCGTGTCATTAAGGATCTTGCTGCGTGAAGATTCTTTAGATAGGACTGCGAGTCCTTGGAGGGTGCCGCGGGTATTCTCTTGCTGAGTTCAAGACTGCGAGTCTTTGTGGGTTGGCTGCGCGTTGATCCATTGCAGATTTCTCTATGTAATTGTAAGTTGCGATTTATAGATTCATAGTGAAATAAAGGTTTTACCCGAAAGGTTTTTTTTTTCCTGAAATCTGTGTCTCATCATGTTTGTTGTGTCGCATGCGTTATTTGTTTATGGTTTGTCACACGCACCATAGATGCATGTTTAGGGGCTGAATTAATAGACTATAATTAAATAAGTGAGCCAAATTAGATATTTGCGAATTTAATCAATTATCACACAGTCGCACTTTTTCAAATTGGTATCAGAGCGGGTTACGCTAATTTACCGCGTATTCCTATTTTCCGCAAAATCGTGTGATATTGATTTTTTTTAAATATCGATTTTGTGAAAAATCGCATTTTTTCTATGGAGAACTTCTATAATAAGATCCCATTTTTTACGGGTCTAATTATGCCTATTGGAAAGCTCGCATGAAATCTGGTTTAAAAGCCATTGACGAGCGTATTTGGTACCTTTGCCAAAATGGGTGGACTCCTCCCACGGTCACCGTTGATAATATCTCCTCTTTAAAACCCGTGTCAGCCTGGACTGAAGATGATCATAAAATGTCTAAATATAATTCACATGGGTTGAGTGCTATTTCTGGAGCTATCTCTCCTGATGAGTTTCGCCGAATTATGACGTGCACCACGTCTAAAGAGGCATGGGATGTTTTAAAATTGACACATCAGGGTACGAACGCGGTTAAAGAATCTAAGTTACAAAATTTGGCCACCCAATTTGAGACTATCACCATGTCTGAATCTGAATGCTTTGATGATTTTTATGCACGTTTGTCGGACATTATTAACACCAGTTTTAATTTGGGTGAGGTGATTGATAACACGTGTGTCGTTAAAAAGATTTTGAGATCTCTCCCAAAACGCTTTATTCCTAAAGTCACTGTTTTGAACTCTTTGGGAAATTTGAAATCACTTAAGTTGGAAGAACTTGTAGGAGATCTTCAAACCTATGAGATTGACATGTTTCCCAAAACCATTAAGGCTAAGGATAATGACATTGCTTTAAAGACTCATTGTAAGAAAAAAAAAGAAAAAGTTTGTGAGTCATATTCTGAGGGAGACTTTGATTTTAATGATATAGCCTTGTTTGCGAAAAAATTTAAAAAAATTCTCAACATGAACAAGAATAATTCTTCCAATAAAAAGAAATTTTTTGAGAAAAATAAAAAGAAAGGAAAGGACAAAGAAAGCGGTGAGAGAGAAAAAGAGAATTACTCAGATGAGGGGTGTGAGGAAGATCTTGAGAACGTGACTTGTTTTGAATGTGGGGGTAAGGGACATAAGTCGTTTGAGTGACCAACTTGGCTTAGAAATAAAGGGAAGAAAGTAGCCATGCCTGCCACACTTAGTGATAGTGAGGATGATGAGGGAGATGAGTCCGATAAAGGTTTAGCACATGGGATGGTTGTCGCTTTTTCTAGTCGTGTGAGCACACCCACTTTGTCTCACAAGAGTGCACACAAGAGCGATGATAGTGATTTGTGTTCTTCTAGTGATGATGAGAGCGAGGAAGAAAGTGGAGATGAAAGTGAGCTCCGAAAAGCTTTTAGAGATTTGTACACCGAGACCTTGAAAATAAAGAAGTATAATCGTGATTTAGGTCGTCGGGTTTTAGATTTGGAGAGAGAAGGAGGTTTTGAGAAAGTGTGATTTGACCGACACGTTGTCTAGTCTGACGACACGTGTATCCCAACTCGAGAGTGATCTCGAACGTGCCAGGGAGGTCAAAGTCATTTTTGAGAACGCACCCAAGAAGGTTGAGAAGGTGGTTCTTAAGGGTAAAGGTGAGAAGTTAGGAATAAGTCATGACGGTGCATCTATTTACCAATTAGCACCCGAGCCGGTTCCCACTTTAGTGATAGATTCACACGAGTCTCACCCTCACCCACCTAGGCATCCCATTCCTATCAGGAAAGTGCGTCCTAGAGTTTTTGAGAGAGGTGTTCCGAGGCCTATATATGTTTGTTCACATTGCAAAAGGAGAGGACACCTTAGGGAATTTTGCTTTAAGTTGGGGTATGTGTCACGTTTTACTTCTACACGTATTTATGATACACATACACCCACACATGATTCTTTACATGCTCCCGGAGACTACATGAGAGAGTTTGCACATTTAGGTGAGCAAGTTAAGTTTTTAGTCAAAACTTCACAAGAATTGATTGAGGTTTTTCATACGTTGTCACCACCTTTGGAAAACCCCTCCGCACCTAATGATTGAGGTTTGACTTGTTTACTAGCATAGGATGATTTTCATGATGACATTGTTTGCCTATTGCTAGTATGTATCATTTTTGTATATTTTTTAAGAAAAATTTTGAAAAATACAAAAAGATTTTATTTTGATAAATTTTTGGAAAAATCTATAAATATTTTTGTATTTTGCTTGCACCTTTTATGGATGAAGACTTAGGATGACCGAGTCACAACATCATTCCATTTTTCATGTGACTATTTGATAGTGTTTTGAGACAATAGGTCAATTCATCCTTGTGCTTTATAATGTTTGGAGTCATTAAGATGTACTTAAGTGTTACTTCCTACATGTTTGACTCATGTTTCCTTTATTACACACATGCACGGTTTTGTTTGATTATTGTGCTTGTCTTATCACATGTTGGTTGGTTGTTTTAACTTCAATCCTGTCCTTAAAACGAACCAAGCGCGATAAATTTTGATAAGGAAATTGTGCATATAAGAACCGTTTTGTGAGTTTGTGTGTTTTGTTTGAAAACGGGGAAGGGCTGCGAAAGATTCATTTTGCCTTTGCGAATACTAAGCCACCATTAAATTGGACCTAAAAAATGGAGGAATTTTATTATCTGGGGTCCAAAGAGGTTTAAAAGAGCTCAAAAAAATTTAAAGGCAATAAAAAGAAATTCATGCCAATTATGGGCCATTTAGGTTTTTGCTCCAATTCTCCAAAGTTTGAGAATTTAGTTTATTCACCTCTAAAAGAAAATATATACGAGGGAGTTTGTTTGCAGAATTAAAACGAGTTTGCACGTCCTTGAAATTCTTGAAAATGCGCTAAAAAAGTTTTGGACGTTATTGGTGTGGAAATCATTTGACTTTGATTTGTTGATTTGCATAAGACGATGTCATCTAAATTCAACAAATTTTTACACCTAAGGATTCTTTTGATGTTCATTCGTTAGGGGTACACGTATTCATCGTGCACATATGATTGATTGAGTTGATTTACCTATCGAATGTGTTCACACCCATTCATTCCTTCTCCGTGACTTGGTTGTTTTAGTTTAAATCCATGGTGTGATTTTTTTTATCATATTTTTCAAAGTGGTATCTTTTTTTTGTATGAAAAATTGAAAAGTAGTTTGTGAAATTTTTGAGATATCCCTTTGCATGCGCGTAGTATGATCCTTGTTTACTATGCAATTTTATCGTGACACTCCATGTTTTGATTTTTTCTTCTTATCTGTCTATTTGGGGACATCATAAAAAGGGGGAGAAAGAATTATCATGTTATGGGGGAGTTTTTGCATTATGGGGGAGATTTGATTTATTAATGCTTTATTCTTATATCATTTCAAACTCGATGCGTCACGAAGGTTTTTGTTTTTTCTCATGTGTGTAGGTACAAAGATTGAAGATCATGATGTTGCACACCCTGATGAGAAAAGCTTTGAGATTTGACGAAGATGATTGAAGAACAGTTTTGAGGTCTTGCACATTTATTCATGGGAGGGTAGATTTGTATAGGCATTTTGGTTTTTGATAATTCAGATTTTTTATGTATGTACTGGCATAGACATAGGGGGAGATTTGTAAGGACATATTTTCATAGGTCCGTTATCAATTTGTTATGTCATATACTGATACACCGTCAAAGAGGATTCAAGAGTAATCTACATCAAAGACGGATCCGAATTATTCAAGTTCTTCATCATTCAAGGCTCCGCGAAGTTTACTTTAGTAAGGTTATGTTTTAAATACCTTAACTTTTCACTTAGAGCTTTTGGGAGATTTTTACAAAATATTTTCTAAGTGTTGGAGCGAAATTTTTCGTCAAATATTGAGAATGAGTATTTTTTCTAAGTTTTGAAGCGGACCTCGATTTTGACGCCCAGGTCGTTCGCGCGAGATAAGCATATCGTTCGAACGAGATTGGAAGTCGCGCGATGTCGTTTGAACGACATGCGTACTTCGTTCGAGCGACATATGCTTCTCATTCGAACGAGCTTGAATTTCGAGGCGGTGTGTTTTTTGTATAAATACTCATTAAATGGTAACGTTTTCATTAAGAAGTCCATACGTTTTCCAGAACAGAAACACTGCCAAATCAGTAATCTTTAGGCTTCTTCTTTTAGGGGTTTAATCCCTTTTTTGATTTACAATTCACAAAACTCCCATCTTACTTTAGTGAATTGTTTTGGTGTTCAAGAACACATCTTTGCCTTTGTTCATCTTTTGTGGAGTGCGTCTCTACACCGTATGGCTGCGTGTCATTAAGGATATTTCTGCGTGAAGATTCTTTAGATAGGACTGCGAGTCCTTAGAGGGTGCTGCGGGTATTCTCTTGCTGAGTTCAAGACTGCGAGTCTTTGTGGGTTGGCCGCGCGTTGATCCATTGCAGATTTCTCTATGTAATTGTAAGTTGCGATTTATAGATTCATAGTGAAATAAAGGTTTTACCCGAAAGGTTTTTTTTCCTAAAATCTGTGTCTCAGCATATTTGTTGTGTCGCGTGCGTTATTTGTTTATGGTTTTTCAAACGCACCATAGATGCATGTTTAGGGGCTGAATTAATAGACTCTAATTAAATAAGTGAGCCAAATGAGATATTTACGAATTTAATCAATTATCACACAGTCGCACTTTTTCAAAAGTATTGTTGCTATTGGTTATTATTGATTATTGTTGTTATTGAGTATTTTGTTGTTGTTGTTGAATTTTGTTGATAACTGGGTTCTTTTTTTTTTTACATTTAAAAGATATACTTAATTGTAAATTTTTTGAAATTTATATAGGAAAAATTTGTAATTTTTTTTAAGATTTAAAAGAAAAAAAGGAAATGGGCTCCCCGCGGGGATACCGATACCCATTTTAAACGGGGATGGGGATCCCCGAACTCGTTATAATGGGAAATGGGGCGGGGACGGGGAATGTTTTTTCTAATGGGGATGGGGATGGGGATGGAGATGCTTTCCCCGACCCGTTGTCATCCCTACCAACAAAATAATGGCTTTGTTGAGATCGACTATGCTCAGCTTTAACTTTCTGAATAATTCTAGGTACATCACTTCGGACGAGCTACCTTGGTCGACGAGTAACTCTTCGACGTCCTAGTTGGCTATCCTAAGTGTGATGACCAACGCATCATGATGGGGGGGGGGGTCTCACCCCAACCAAGTTTTCATCAGTGAACACAATGTGCTTATTACAATCGACGTCCTCCGGTCGTCGACTCTTCCCAGACTGAGTTTTGGCTGGGTCGATCTGAAAAGCCTGCATGATTGCAGTAAGCTTTTTGACCTCTATCCAAGCGGCATTTCCTTGAATATGCTTGAGGTGTGACGTCCCTTGAATTACCGCAAACTCGTGGCCGATATCCTTCTCGAGGACATTATCAGGCCTCTGCTTTCCATTTGCTGCTACCTTTTCTGCCTTATTTTTCACAAACTCATTAAGATACCCCGCTTGGGCTAACACCTCGAGATGAGATTTGAGAGCTTTATAATGATCGGTTTTGTGGTCGCCCTCCTTGTGGAATGCGCACCTTAGTGCGTTATTTTGCTTAGAAGGGTATCCTCCCATTTTCTTCGGCCACTTAATTAACGGCTCATTTAAACTTGAAAAGGATCTTGTATATTAGCTCCTTGAAGACTGTATTCACAGCCTGAAATGCCTTCGAGGCATCATTTTTGCTTCCATTCTTGGAGCCATTTTTTCCCCATTTTTGTTCCATTTCTTTTAAGGCTCATTTTTCTTCACTCCTTTTCCAGCCTTCGCGCTACCATTATCCCTTCATTAAGATGGGTCATATCCTTGACTTTGGCGTATTTCTCAATACGATCCATCAAGTCATCGATGGATGTAGCCTCCTTCTTAGTTAAGGACTGGTGTAGGAGATAGGAGCTCAAAAAATAGATTTTGAAGGATGCTACAGTGACCTGCTCCGAGCAATACTTGATTTCATTAAACACTTCCCAATACCTCTTCGCATATTCTCTAAGGTTCTCTTGTGGCTTCTTTTTTATAGTAAGCAGTGCATCCATACGCTTTGGGTGAAACTGCTTGTTATGAAACAAGCTATGAATAACTCAAACAATGATTTGAAATTTTTTATGGACCTATGGGGCAGCTTCTCAAACCACTTCTGGGCCACACTGTGTAAACTAAAAGGGAAGATTCGACACATGAGGGCATCATTGTGACTCCATAAAGTCATGGCTTGTCGATATTGCCGGATATGATCAATGGAATTAGTTTTTCCATCGTAGATCTTGAACCTAGGGATTGCGAACTTTTTTGGGGACTCTTCTTCTTCTTCTTCTTCTTCTTCTTCTTCTTCTTCTTCTTCTTCTTCTTCTTCTTCTTCTTTTATCGCCCTTGAGAAAGGGGACTTCATCTGAGTTTTAAGATCTCACCTGGATAACTCTCGTGTAGATTTGGTACAGCGATGAGATAAGTGTTGGTCTATCTCCCTTCAGACCAAGCTCCATATGTTATCACTCTGCCGACCATGACTCCTGTAACGCCGAGCCTATTGCAGTTGTCCCGAGCGGTCATCATCTGACCTATGTCTCTCAGTTATTTCTGAAACACGCCTCAGGATTCTTCCTCGACTGTGAGACTTGCTCACCTGAGGGCTAGGAGTTTGGTTGTGACGTCGCCTTGTGCTTCGATGGAGATCTCTCTCCATTATTTCTAGGTGACTTTTGAGGCGAGCATTTTCATCTTCCTGTTGGCGTGTAGCCTCCTCCTATTCTTGGAGTCTGAAATCATAGGCATATATTAATCTAGAAATTTGTGTGGACCTAGGGGGCCCCTAGCTTTCCTCAAAGACCTCTCTTGGCGGAGTCTCGAGTTTGAATGACAAATCTTTGACCTTACCCTTTGAGGGATAGGCTGTTGCTGAATGTCTGTGACACCCCGCCTAATTAATCCCAGATGATCAGTCATAAATAAAATTAGAACGGGTTTCTCAGTTGGTTCATTCTTAGAATCACTGTCGCCTTTTAAATTTCTAACCACCTACGTGAGAAAATAAGACTAGTGCCAAGTTTTATCTTTCATTAACTTAAATGAAATACTCATACGGAAACAAAAATAATATAACAATCACAATTAACTGAATTCAACCATTCATAAATAATTAACTGACTGAATAAACCATCGGTTCAAAATCCAACCGAAATAAAGACAAGTAAATAAATCTCAACAAGTCTGACATAAGTGTTGAATAAAGTAGTGAGAAACATGCTCGAATAACTGATAGAAAATTTCTACACTAGAAATGAAAGGAATGAGGCGCCTATCAAACTCCCGCAACATCAACATATGCTGCAGCAACGGGTTCCTGGAATGACTCAAGTTTGGCGTCCTTGTGGCTGTACACCTAAAAGGTTTTTAAAAGTTTTTATAGCAAGGGTTAGTACCCAAAACATTTGGAAAAGATTTAGCAAATGATTAACTTGCAATAATAAGTAAATATGCATCCTCTCCATATTTTAGTTAGTGCCGCACTCCCTTGAGGACATCCTCACCCCTCCTCTAATGTGCACTACCAACGCCTTAATAAATTTTCCCTAGTTATATATCTCATAACTAGATAATTTATATAACCCCTTGCAACCACCCTACTCTAACCAAGTGTGCCACAATTATGATTTCTATGTAATTCTCAACATTAACTTAATTAATCATTTTCCTTTTTAAGTTCATATAATTTTTACACCCATTATATGTAATACAATTCACAGCCTGTATTAATTGTACCCGTATATAATTATTTATCTCATTATATACGTAATATCATATTACAACATTCACAAACATGCTAAAATAATAATTAATAATAACATCCTCCCGAGTAATAACTCACCGGATGTAAATTCTCTAAAGTGCTATCCCACTAGGTATATTCACAAAACTTAGTTACCCAAGTCAGAATCTCTCACTAACTTGGTGAAAACATATAATTGGAGGTGGTCATATTCCTTCCCAGAAACTGAGATGCCCCTCACCCATATAACGGACGCTATGATCTGGGAGTATACTCTCCCTACTCTTCGAGTTAGGGGATTCATCCACTACGCACAACCTTCCCCTATAGCGCTAGAGTATATAATCACAATATCTAGCCACTGATATTAATGCACACACCATATATACATACTATCGCACACCGTATATATATATAAATAATATTAATTACCCCGGCTATTCCGTGTACTAAGTCCGTAACACAAGCCTATTCAGAATATTATAAGTTTATGGTCAAATCTAACTATTAATTAATTCGCACATTAATTTATTAAATTACTTTTGGTGTCATTCCAACCAATATATTCGGACTTACTCTCATGGACCGAAATAAAACTATACCCGAGTCTAAATCCCCGACTCCAAATTATTTAGCCTTTACTCTAAATAAAATTAACATCCTGATATCGCTCAACCAATATCCCCGGACTTGTCCACTCAGTCCGTATTTAATTATTTTGAAATGTTATTCCCAAAATTTAACCATAGTGTGTTACACATAAATTTCCTCCAATATCCCGATTAATTCTTCCTCACAATTAATTTGATTAGACCCCCATGTTGGTTTCTCATTACATAAGGCATAGGAAAATATTTAAAAGTTATTTTCCCTTATATATACAAACTGGCCGTACTGTCAGAAATTACCGACCCTCGATCGATCGACCCCCAACCCTCGATCGATCGATCGACCAGGTCATCATCTTCTCTGAGTTGCCTGTTTCAGCCACGGACGAAATTCTAAAAACCCTAACTTCTTCCACCAGCAATCAGAATCCTTCTCATCAAGAAAGTATACTAAAAACCTTATCAGGGACCCCCATAAAGTCCACAAACACCATTTAATTTACGTTCTCTACTATTTTCACAAATTGGGGAAAAATCCGATTTAATCTTTAACCCATTTAAACATCAAATCCTTATCTCAAATTATTTTCTAATTCCTCCGGTCTACAGTTCATACCAGATATATATGCTAATCTCATAATTTACATGAATTTCTACACAATTTAGAAATCAGAATAATGGTTGACAAAACCCCATGTTTATACCCTTTAAATCCCAAAATGAATTTCTTTGATTTCACACATCACATGAATATGAATTGAAATACAATTTAAATGCTACAGCAAGTTAACCACTTGCCTTATGATTCGTAGTGTCTGATTTTGGAGTTGTGAATGCCCAAGATTGAAGATAAACTCCTTTGATTTGGCTCTCCTTTGTTCCCCAAATTTGCCTTTAATTGCTATTAGGATTTTTTAACCCACTAAGTATTTTCTAAAATCAATTCAGTCGTTCACATTTTTCTTATAATTGTTTAATTAGGCTCAATTCCCTTTTTTGCCTAACGGACCAAGCCCAAGTGATCCAAACCCCCTGTGTGGGCCCGGCTATGCCTAAAAACGTCCCGTGACCCGTTTACTACCCTCGAGTACACTTTTCTGACTATCTCGGTCCATCCAGACTCAACCGTACACTCAGAATTGGCATCCGAATAATTTATAAAAAATCCTTATCACCACCCAAATTAGTCTATATCGACTCCCGGCTGAGATAAGTACGTACCCCGTCATTAATACCCGAAATGACGTAATTAAATTATTTCTATTCACTTAGTAAATAAATTTCCCTAAATATTAACCATTCACTCCTCGATTAATATTTAAATATATTTTTCCATATTTAATGCAATTAAAATTACGACACACAAGTAATTTTAAATTCTCGAATTAATTAAATATTAAATGCACTAAATTACGGGGTGTTACATACTCCCCCCTTACAAAGGAATTTCGTCCCCGAAATTAGGTCGTACTTGTGGTGAAAATCTCTGGATATTGTTCCCGCATATCCTCCTCTCGCTCCCAGGTAGACTCATCAACGTTGTGATGACCCCACTATACTCTAACTAGTGGAACAACCTTGGATCGTAACTTCCGCTCACTACGGTCCAGAATAGCCACTGGTCTCTCCTCATATAAGATGTCTAGCTGTAAATCAATTTCCTCGAGTGGAATGTGCCAGAAGGCCCTCTCGCTCCTTCGATATTTCTTCAGCGATGCCACACGGAACACATCGTGTATCCGCTGAAGATGCTCTGGAAATCCCAGTCTATATGCTATCGATCCCACCCTATCAATAATAGGGAAAGGTCCCATGTACCTCGGTGCGAACTTACCCTTCTTGCCGAACCTCTTCACCCTTTTCATAAGGGACACCCGGACTAATACCTGGTCCCCAACCTCTAACTCCATATGTCTACGTGAAGCATCAACATAACTCTTCTGCCTATACTGAGCTATCCGAATCCGCCCTCAGATCAACTCTATCTTGGCAGACGTCTCCTGGACAATCTTCGGTCCCAACAGCTTGTTGTCCCCCACCTCTAACCAATAAGCGGGTAAACGACAAGGTCTCCCGTATAGTGCCTCGAATGGTGCCATGCCGATCGTGAATTGATAAGAGTTATTATATGCGAACTCTACCAAAGTAAGATATTTCTACCAACCTCCCCCAAAGTCTAATATGCACATTCTGAGCATATCTTCCAGCATCTGATTGACTCTCTCAGTTTGCCCGTCGGTCTGTGGGTGATAGACTGTGCTCAAACGTAACTCTGTGCCCATTGCCTCCTGAAAGCTCTACCAAAAGTGGGCCACAAAAATTTTGTCTCTGTCAGACACAATATTTATCGGCACCCCGTGTAGCTTAACAATCTCCGCTATGAATAGTTGAGCATAACGTATCGTCTCAAAGTCGGTACGAACCGGTAGGAAATGGACCACCTTGGTCAACCGATCCACAATGACCCATATAGAATCGTGACCCCTTTGTGATGCGGGAAACCCTGTAATGAAGTCCATTGAGTTTCTTTCCCCCTTCCACATGGGAATCTCTAGCGGCTGTAGCATCCCTGATGGCCTCTGATGGTCAATTTTCATGAGCTGACACGTGGCACATTTCGAGACAAACTTTGTTATGTCCCGTTTCATTCCTGCCCACCAATTCTGCCTCCTCATATACTAGTACATTTTATCCCCACCGGGATGTACCGTAAATATCGACCCACGGGACTCTGTCATAACAGCGTGCCTCAACTCCTCATCCTCTGGCAAAATTAACCTCCTATTAAGGCGTAGGCCTCCTTCCGAGCTGATCGAGTAACCCTCTGCTCCCTCAGCTAATAACTGGATCAAGCTATCCCGACAGATCTGATCCTATGCCTGAGCCCTCACAACCCTCATAATGATCTCAGGTGTGATGGATAATGCTGACATGTAGGCCCTGGCCACATCATCCTCATATCGAAGCCCTCTCCACTTCACTTTCCAGAAATTTGATATTTCCCCAATCGGTCTCCATCTCAATGCGCCTGCTACCACATTAGCCTTACCAGGATGATACTGGATATCAAACTGGTAGTCTTTCACGAATTTTAGCCACCACCTTTGCCTCATATTCAAATCCTTCTGTGTGAAGAGATACTGAAGTGACTTGTGATCCGTGAATAAAGTGAATTGCTCTCCTAGAAGATAATATATCCATATCCTCCAAGCAAAAAACGACCATTGCTAGCTCCAAGTCGTGAGTGGGGTAATTCCTTTCGTGGGGCTTTAGCATTCTGGATGCATATGCTATAGCCCTTTCCTCCAGATGAAGCACACCCCCAAGTCTGTGTAAGGATGCGTCAGTGTAAACCCCATACTCTAGTCCTCCCATCGGTAAAGCAAGTATGGGTGCAGATGTTAACTTATCCTTTAGCTCGTCAAAAGCTAATTTACAATGATCACTCTAAGTGAAAGGCATCCCTTTCCAGGTCAGATTCGTCAAAGGGCTCGCAATATTTGAGAATCCTTTGATGAACCGCCTGTAATAACTGGCCAATCCTAGAAAACTTCGCACCTCGGTCGGTGTCATGGGCTTTCCCCACTCCCTCATCGTCGACACCGTACTCAGATCCATCACAATACCCCAATCTGACACCACGTGGCCAAGAAACTGTACCTCCCATAGCCAAAATCCACACTTCCCGAATTTGGCATAGAGCTAGTGATCCCGCAGTGTCTGTAGAACCATACGCAGATGCTCTGTGTGCTCCTCCTCGGTGCGCGAGTAGATTAGGATGTCATCAATGAACATGATGATAAATTGATTGAGATATTCCCTTAAAACCCTATTCATGAGATCCATGAACACTGCTGGTGCATTGGTGAGCCCGAATGGTGTCACCCTAAACTCATAAGATCCATACCACAACAGGAATGTGATCTTAGGAACATCCTCCTCTCGAATACGTAGTTGATGATACCCGGACCTCAAGTTGACCTTAGAGAAGTAAGACATCCCTCTCAACTGGTCAAATAGATCATCAATCCTAGGTAACGGATACTTATTCCGTATCGTCATCTTATTCAGCTCCCTATAGTCCACGCATAACATAAGTGAACCATCCCGCTTCATTAAAAACAATACCGGTGCACCACGCGGTGATGTACTCCGCCGAATAAAACCCTAACCCAGAAACTACTGAATCTGCTCTCTCAACTCACGCATCTCTGAAGGGGCCATACGGTATGGGGCTCGAGCAATCGGCCTCGTCCTCTATGGTAAATAAATTACAAATTCGATTTCACTACTGGGTGGCAACCCTCGTATTTCCCGGAACACATCCTCAAAGTCCCTTACGACTGGGATTGAGTCCAACAGAATCGCCACCTCCTGTGAGGTTTCCTCCTCGATGTAATACAGGTGCGTGCGTGACCCTCCCTCAGGTAACATCATCGCTATCAAGAACATCGCCTGTCCTGGAATGGAGAACACGATTTTCCTCTCGTAACAATCCACAGTTGCCCGATAACCTGCCAACCAATCCATACCCAGGATGACATCGTACCCCTCCATATCTAACACTAAGAGGTCCGCTGCTAAACTAAGCCTCCCAATTAAAATGTCCACCCCCGACAAATCGAGTGAATTAAATCCCCGCTACCTACTAGCGAATCTACACACATCCGAAGACCCCCCTTGGTCTCTAATAACCTGACCCGTTTAACAAAATTAGATTTAATAAATGAATGCGATGCTCCCGTGTAAAAAAGAATACTACCCTCATGACCATGAATGAGAAATTTACCCTCAACTGCTGGCGGTGCCTGATGTGCTAGAGGATTGGGAACATCCGAGACGTTATACACATACCTATAGTAAATTTTCCCTTATTACGGTGGGGCGGGAGGAGCTGGTGCTGCTGGCGATATCTTCCCCTGTTTGGCATCCTACTGATGACCTCTGCCCCTTTGTGGGCACTCCCTCTTGAAGTGTCCTGGCTAGCCACAGAAAAAATAGAGATTCTGATCGTCCCCCTATCGTTGGCTCTGTTGGCCCTGACATGGCTGGCCCTGCTGGCCTCCCTCATTGTTCCCTTGTTCCTGACGGCCCTGAGGAACCTGCTACTGCTGATTTGGGCCCGTCTGTCCCTGCCTGAACCCCTGTCCTCCTGGTCAAACCCCACCAGGCCTAAATTTCTTAGCCTCATTCCCCTACTGACTTCCAGTCTGCTGCTGAGTACCACTTGTGTCACCACTAGTAACTGCCTTGCCCTGCTGGCTCGGCTCCCCTTCACGTGGAAGCGATGATCCTGGAAATATATAAGTGCGACATTAACGACATCTGTATAAGTCACTATCGTCAGATTCCCAATCAAATGCCGCCTGATCCGCCAGGTTAAGCCATCCATAAATCTCGATTTCTTTCGCTCCTCATCTCTTACCTCGTTTGGCACAAAGTTTGCTAAACAGGTGAACTTTTACTCATAGTCTGCCACTGACCGATCACCCTGTACTAAATCACTCAACTTCTTCCTCATCTCAGCCTCTACCGCTGGTGGGAAGTATTTGCGGTCAAACCACACCCAGCATTCGGCTATCGTCCTCAAATCCCGCTCCTCCACGGTGGTAACTTACTCCCACCAGTGTAAGGCTGCCCCCGACAGATGAAAGGTAGCAAGCATCTATTTTTTCACATCGGTACACTCCAGCATGCGCAGATGGCGCGGAATATTCTTCTTCAAGTCACAAGGCTCTCCTATATCGGTGCTACTTCAAAACTCAGGAGGGTGACCCTTCTGAAAGGTCTCCCTAACTCGCTACCAAGATGGTGGCCCCACTGGAGCCTAAGTTGCTGGTGTCACTGGAGGTGGTGCCTGGGGCTGTGGGAAATGAGCTGCCATAGCCGGCATTGCTATCTCGACTGCCTGAGCCACTATCACTGTCACCTGAGTAGTGGAGACCAACTCGGGTGGGGGTGGTGGTGGAAGCCCTGCTGCTCCTGATGAGCCTCCCTGAGCTCATCTCTAGCCTCAGCCCTCTCTGCTCTATGCCTCTTCGGTGGCATATGAAAATAGATCGAATTGTATAAGTACACAATTTATACAAAAACTAATAGCAGAAATACAATATCTCACAAGCGAAAATGAATCAACAGTCCTAATACTAGGGCTCTGTAACAACCGAACGCTGAAATATAGTAAGCCGAACAGATCCTAAGGACACAAGAACCTGATGCTCTGATACCATCTGTGACACCCCACCTAATTAACCCCTGGTGATGAGTCCTATATTAACTTAGAACAAGTTTCTCAGTTGGTTCATTCTGAGCATCACTGTCGCCTTTTAAATTTCTTATCACCTAAGTGAGAAAATTAGACTCGTGCCAAGTTTTATCTTTCATTAACTTAAATGAAAAACTCATACGGAAACAAAAATAATATCACAATCACAATTAACTGAATTCAACCATTCACAAATAATTAACTGACCGAATAAACCATCGGTTCAAAATTCAACCGAAATAAAGACAAGTAAATAAATCTTAACAAGTCTGACATAAGTGCTGAATAAAGTAGTGAGCAACATGCTCGAATAACTGACAGGAAATTTCTACACTAGAAATGAAGGGAATGAGACGCCTATTAAACTCCCACAACATCCACATATGCTGCAGCAACGGGTCCCTGGAATGAGTCAAGCCTGGCCTCCCTGTGGCTGGACGCCTAAAAGGTCTTTAAAAGTTTTTATAGTAAGGGTTAGTACCCAAAACATTTGGAAAAGATTTAGCAAATGATTAACTTGCAGTAATTAGTAAATATGCATGCTCTCCATATTTTAGTTAGTGCCGAACTCCCTTGAGGACATCCTCACCCCTCCTCTAATGTGCACTACCAATGCCTTAATAAATTTTCCCTAGTTATATATCTCTTAACTATATAATTTATATAACCCCTTGCAACCACCCTACTCTAACCGAGTGTGCCACAATTATGATTTCTATGTTATTCTCAACTTTAACTTAATTAATCATTTCCCTTTTTAAGTTCAAATAATTTTCACACCCATTATATGTAATACAATTCACAGCCTGTATTAATTGTAACCGTATATAATTATTTATCTCATTATATACATAATATCATATTACAACATTCACAAACATGCTGAAATAATAATTAATAATAACATCCTCCCGAGTAATAACTCACCGGATGTAAATTCTCTAAAGTGCTATCCCACAAGGTATATTCACATAACCTAGTTACCCAAGTCAGAATCGCTCACTAACTTGGTGAAAACATATAATTGGAGGCGGTCATATTCCTTCCCTGAAGTGAGATGCACCTCATCCATATAACGGACGCTATGACCTGGGAATATACTCGCCCAACTCCTCAAGCTAGGGGATTCATTCACTATGCACAACCTCCCCCTATAGCACTAGAGTATATAATCATAATATCTAGCCACTGATATTAATGCACACACCGTATATATATACTATCGCACACCGTATATATATATAAATAATATTAATTACCCCGGCTATACCGTGTACTAAGTCCGTAACACAAGCCTATTCCGAATATTATGAGTTTATGGTCCAACTCTAACTATTAATTAATTCGCACATTAATTTATTAAATTACTTTTGGTGTCATTCCAACCAATATATTCGGACATACTCTCGTGGTCCGAAATAAAACTATACCCGAGTCTGAATCCCCGACTCCAAATTATTTAGCCTTAACTCTAAATAAAATTAACGTCTTGGTATCGCTCAACCAATATACCCGGACTTGTCCACTCAGTCCGTATTTAATTATTTTGAAATGTTATTCCCAAAATTTAACCATAGTGTGTCACACATAAATTTCCTCCAATATCCCAATTAATTCTTCCTCACAATTAATTTGATTAGACCCCCGTGTTGGTTTCTCATTACATAAGGCATAGGAAAATATTTAAAAGTTATTTTCTTTTATATATACAAACTGGTCGTACTGCCCGAAATTACCAACCCTCGGTCGATTGACCCCCAACCCTCGATCGATCGATCGAGCAGGTCATTATATTCTCCGAGTTGCCTGTTTCAGCCATGGACAAAATTCTAAAAACCCTAACTTCTTCCATTATCAATCAGAAGCCTTATCATCAACAAAATATACTAAAAACCTTATCAGGGACCCCCATAAAGTCCACAAACACCATTTAATTTACGTTCTCTACTATTTTCACAAATTGGAGTAAAATCCGATTTAATCTTTAACCAATTTAAACATCAAATACTTATCTCAAATTCTTTTCTAATTCCTCCGGTTTACACATCATACCAGATATATATATGCTAATCTCATATTTTACATGAATTTCTACACAATTTAGAAATCAGAATAATGGTTCACAAAACCCCATGTTTATACCCTTTAAATCCCAAAACGAATTTTTTTGATCTCACACATCACATGAATATGAATTGAAATGAAATTTAAATGCTACAACAAGTTAACCAGTTGCCTTATGATTCGTAGTGTCTGATTTTGGAGTTGTGAATGCCCAAGATTGAAGATAAACTCCTTTGATTTGACTCTCCTTTGTCCCCCAAATTTTCCTTTAACTGCTATTAGGGTTTCCTAACCCACTAAGTATTTTCTAATATCAATTCAGCCGTTCCCCTTTTTCTTATAATTGTTTAATTAGACTTAATCCCGTTTTTTGCCTAACGGGCCAAGCCCAAGTGATCCAAATGCCCCCGTGTGGGCCCGACTATGCCTGAAAATGTCCCGTGACCCGTTTACTACCCTCGGGTACACTTTTCCGACTATCTCGGCCCATCCGGACTCAACCGTACACTCCTAATTGGCATCCGAATAATTTATAAAAAATCCTTATCACCACCCAAATTAGTCTATATCGACTCTCGGCTGAGATAAGTACATACCCCGTCATTAATAACCGAAATGACGTAAATAAATTATTGCTATTCACTTAGTAAATAAATTTTCCTAAATATTAACCATTCAGTCCTCGATTAATATTTAAATATATTTTTCCATATTTAATTCAATTAAAATTATGACACACAAGTAATGTTAAATTCTCGAATTAATTAAATATTAATGGATAAAATTACGGGGTGTTACATACTTCCCCCCTTACAAAGGAATTTCGTCCCCGAAATTAGGTCGTACTTGTGATGAAAAGCTCTGGATATTGTTCCCGCATATCCTCCTCCCGCTCCCAGGTAGACTCATCAACGTTGTGATGACCCCACTGTACTCTAACTAGTGGAACAACCTTGGATCGTAACTTTCGCTCACTACGGTCCAGAATAGCCACCGATCTCTCCTCATATGAGATGTCTGGCTGTAAATCAATTTCCTCGAGTGGAATGTACCAGAAGGCCTTCTCGCTCCTTCGATGTTTCTTTAGCGATGCCACACGGAATACATCATGTATCCGCTGAAGATGCTCTGGCAATCCAAGTCTATATGCTATCAGTCCCACCCTCTCAATAATAGGGAAAGGTCCCACGTACCTCACTGCTAAATTACCCTTCTTGTCGAACCTCATCACCCCTTTCATCGGGGACATCCAGACTAATACCTGGTCCCCAACCTCTAACTCCACATGTCTACGTGAAGCATCACCATAACTCTTTTGTCTATCCTGATCTATCCGAATCCGCAAGAAAATCTCCGATCCCAACAGCTTGTTGTCCCCCACCTCTAACCAATAAGCGGATAAACGACAAGGTCTCCCGTATAGTGACTCGAACGGTGCCATGCCGATCATGAATTGGTAAGAGTTATTATACGCAAACTCTACCAGAGGAAGATATTTCTCCTAACCTCCCTCAAATTCTAATATGCACATTCTGAGCATATCTTCCAGCATCTGATTGACTCTCTTAGTCTGCCCATCGGTCTGTGGGTGATAAGTTGTGCTCAAACGTAACTCTGTGCCCATTGCCTCCTGAAAGCTCTACCAAAAGTGGGCCACAAAATTTTTTTCTCTGTCAGACACAATATTTATCGGCACCCCGTGTAGCTTAACAATCTCCGTTATGAATAGTTGAGCATAACACATCGTCTCAAAGTCGGTACGAACCGACAGAAAATGGGCCACCTTGGTCAACCGATTCACAATGACCCATATAGAATCGTGACCCCTATGTGATGCGGGTAACCCTATAATGAAGTCCATTGTGATTCTTTCCCACTTCCACATGGGAATCTCTAGCGGCTGTAGCATCCTTGATGGCCTCTGATGGTCAATTTTCATGAGCTGACACGTAGCACATTTTGGGACAAACTTTGTTATGTCCCGTTTCATTCCTGCCCACCAATACTTCCTCCTCATATCCTAGTACATTTTATCCCCCCGGTATGTACCGTGAATCTCGACCCACGGGACTCTGTCATGACAGCGTGCCTCAACTCCTTATCCTCTGGCACAATTAACCTCCTATTAAGGCTTAGGCTTCCTTCCGAGCTGATCGAGTAACCCTCTGCTCCCTCAGCTAACAACTGGATCACGCTATCCCGGCATATCTGATCCTATGCCTGAACCCTCATAACCCTCATAATGATCTCAGGTGTGATGGATAATGCTGACATGAAGGACCTGGCCACATCATCCTCATATCGAAGCTCTCTCCACTTCACTTTCTAGACTTCTGATATTTCCCCAATCGGTATTCGGCTCAATGCGACTGCTACCACATTAGCCTTACCAGGATGATACTAGATATCAAACTGGTTGTCTTTCACGAATTCTAGCCACCGCCTCTACCTCATATTTAAATCCTTCTGTGTGAAGAGATACTGAAGTGACTTGTGATCCGTAAATAAAGTGAACTGCTCTCCTAGAAGATAATGTCTCCATATCCTCAAAGTAAAAACGACTGTTGCTAGCTCCAAGTCATGACTGGGGTAATTCCTCTCGTGGGGCTTTAGCGTTTTGGATGCATATGCTATAGCTCTTTCCTCCAGCTGAAGCACACCCCCAAGTCCCTCCAAGGATATGTCAGTGTAAACCCCATACTCTAGTCCTCCCTTCAGTAAAGTAAGTATGGGTGCAGATGTTAACTTATCCTTTAGCTCGTCGAAGCTAATTGACAATGATCACTCCAAGTGAAAGGCACCCCTTTCTGGGTCAGATTCGTTAAAGGGCTCACAATCTTTGAGAATCCTTTGATGAACCACCTGTAATAACTGGCCAATCCCAGAAAACTTCGCACCTCGGTCATTGTCATGGACTTTCCCCACTCCCTCACCATCGACACCTTACTCAGATCCATCGCAATACCCCGATTTGACACCACGTGGCCAAGAAACTGTACCTCCCGCAGCTAAAATCCACACTTCCCGAATTTGGCATAGAGCTAGTGATCCCGCAGTGTCTGTAGAACCATACGTAGATGCTCTGAATTCTCCTCCTCGGTGCGTGAGTAGATTAGGATGCCATCAATGAACATGATGATAAATTGATCTAGCTATTCCTTGAAAACCCTGTTCATGAGATCCATGAACACTGCTAGTGTATTAGTGAGCCCGAATGGTGTCACCCTGAACTCATAAGATCCATACCGCGACATGAAAGCGGTCTTAGGAACATCCTCCTCTCGAATACGTAGTTGATGATACCCTGACCTCAAGTCGACCTTGGAGAAGTAAGACGCCCCTCTCAACTGGTCAAATAGATCATCAATCCTAGGTAACGGATACTTATTCCCTATCGTCACCATATTCAGCTCCCTATAGTCCACGCATAACATAAGTGAACCATCCCGCTTCTTTACAAACAACACCGGTGCACCCCACGGTGATGTACTCCGCCGAATAAAACCCTGACCCAGAAGCTACTGAATCTTCTCTCTCAGCTTACGTATCTCTGAAGGGGCCATACAGTATGGGGCTCGAGCAATCGTCCTCATCCTCGGTGCTAAATCGATTACAAATTTGATTTCCCCACTGGGTGGCAACCCTCGTATTTCTCAGAACACATCCTCAAAGTCCCTTACGACTGGGATTGAGTCCAACAAAATAGCCACCTCCTATGAGGTTTCCTCCTCGATGTAATACAGGTGCGTGCGTGGCCCTCCCTCAGGTAACATCATCGCTATCAAGAACATCTCCTGTCCTGGAATGGAGAACACGATTGTCCTCTCGTAACAATCCACAGTTTCCCGATAACATGTCAACCAATCCATACCCAGGATGACATCGTACCCCTCCATATCTAACACTAAGAGGTTCGTTGCTAAACTAAGCCTCCCAATTAAAATGTACACCCCCCGACAAATCGAGTGAATCAAATCCCCGCTGCCTACTGGTGAATCTACACACATTCGAAGACCACCCGCGGTCTCTAGTAACCCGACCCGTTTAACAAAATTAGATTTAATAAATGAATGCGATGCTCCCGTGTAAAAAAGAATACTACCCTCATGACCATGAATGAGAAATGTACTCTCAACTGCTGGCGGTGCCTGATGTGCTAGAGGATTGGGAACATCCTAGACGTTATACACACACCCGTAGTGCATTTTCCCCTGCTGCGGTGGGGCGGGTGGAGCTAGTGCTGCTGGCGATATCTGCCCCTGTTAGGCATCCTACTGATGACCTCTGCCCCTCTGTGGGCACTCCCTCTAAAAGTGTCCTGGCTGGCCACAGACAAAATAGCGATTATGACCATCCCCCTGTCGTTGGCCCTGATGTGGATGGCCCTGCTGGCCTCCCCCATTGTTCCCTTGTTCCTGACGGCCCTGAGGAACCTGCTGCTGCTGATTTGGGCCCGGCTGTCCCTGCCTGAACCACTGTCCTCCCGGTCGAAACCCACCAGGCCTAAATTTCTTAGCCTAATTCCCCTGCTGACTGCCAGTTTGCTACTGTGTACCATTCGTGTCACCACTAGTAACTGACTTGCCCTGCTGGCTCGGCTCCCATACTCTCTTGCTCCCCTTCACATGGAAGCGATGATCCTGGCAATATACAAGTGCGGCATTAACGACATCTGTATAAGTCACTATCATCGGATTCCCAATCAAATGCTGCTTGATCCGCCAGGTAAAACCATCCATAAATCTTGATTTCTTTCGCTCCTCATCTCTCACCTTATTTGGCACAAAGTTTGCCAAACGGGTGAACTCTTCCTCATAGTCTGCCACTGACCGGTCACCTTGTAATAATCACTGAACTTCTTCCTCATCTCAGCCTCTACCGCTGGTGCGAAGTATTTGCGGTCGAACCGCACCCAGCATTCGACTATCGTCATCAAATCCCGCTCCTCCACGGTGGTAACTGACTCCCACCACTGTGAGGCTGCCCCCGATAGATGAAAGGTAGTAAGCATATGTTTCTGCACATCAGTATACTCTAGCATGGGTAGACGGCGCTGAATATTCTTTTTCAAGTCACAAGCCTCTCCTATTTCAGTGCTACCTCAAAACTCAGGAGGGTGATCCTTCTGAAAGGTCTCCCTAACTCGCTGCCAAGATGGTGTCCCCAATGGAGCCTGAGTTGCTGGTGCCACTGGAGGTGGTGCCTGGGGCTGTGGGAAATGAGCTGCCATAGCCAGCATTGCTATCTCGACTGCCTGAGCCACTATCACTGCCACCTGAGTAGTGGAGACCAACTCGGGTGGTGGTGGTGGTGGCGGTACATGTGGCTCCCGATGAGCCTCCCTGAGCTCATCTCTAGCCTCAACCCTCTATGCTCTTTGCCTCTTCGGTGGCATATGAAAATAGATCGAATTGTATAATTACACAATTTATAAAAAAACTTATAGCAGAAATACAATATCTCACAAGCGAAAATGAATCAACAGTCCTAATAATAGGGCTCTATAACAACCGAACGCTACGCTGAAATGTAGTAAGCCGTATAGATCCTAAGGACACTAGAACCTGATGCTCTGATACCATCTGTGACACCCCACCAAATTAACCCCGGGTGATGAGTCCTAAATTAAATTAGAACAAGTTTCTCAGTTGGTTCATTCTTAGCATCACTGTTACCTTTTAAATTTCTAACCACCTAAGTGAGAAAATTAGACTCGTGCCAAGTTTTATCTTTCATTAACTTAAATGAAATACTCATATGGAAATAAAAATAATATGACAATCACAATTAACTGAATTCAACCATTCACAAATAATTAACTGACCGAATAAACTATCGGTTCAAAATTCAACCGAAATAAAGACAAGTAATAAATCTCAACAAGTCTGACATAAGTGATGAATAAAGTAGTGAGCAACATGCTCTAATAACTGATAGGAAATTTCTACACTAGAAATTAAAGGAATGAGGCGCCTATCAAACTCCCGCAACATCCACATATGCTGCAACAACGGGTCCTTAGAATGAGTCAAGCCTGGCGTCCCTGTGGCGGGACACCTAAAAGGTTTTTAAAAGTTTTTATAGTAAGGGTTAGTACCCAAAACATTTGAAAAAAATTTAGCAAATGATTAACTTGCAGTAATAAGTAAATATGCATGCTCCCCATATTTTAGTTAGTGCCGCACTCCCTTGAGAACATCCTCACCCCTCCTCTAATGTGCACTACCAATGCTTTAATAAATTTCCCCTAGTTATATATCTCATAACTATATAATTTACATAACCCCTTGCAACCACCCTACTCTAACCGAGTGTGCCATAATTATGATTTCTATGTTATTCTCAACATTAACTTAATTAATCATTTCCCTTTTTAAGTTCAAATAATTTTCACACCCATTATATGTAATACAATTCACAACCTGTATTAATTGTACCCGTATATAATTATTTATCTCATTATATACGTAATATCATATTACAACATTCACAAAGATGCTGAAATAATAATTAATAATAACATCCTCCCAAGTAATAACTCACCGGATGTAAATTCTCTAAAGTGTTATCCCACTAGGTATATTCACATAACCTAGTTACCCAAGTCAGAATTGCTCACTAACTTGGTGAAAACATATAATTGGAGGCGGTCATATTCCTTCCCTGAAGTGAGATGCCCCTCATCCATATAATGGACGCTATGACCTCGGAATATACTCGCCCTAATCCTCAATCCAGGGGATTCATCCACTACGCACAACCTCCCCTTATAGCACTAGAGTATATAATCATAATATCTAGCCACTTATATTAATGCACACACCATATATATATACTATCGCACGCCGTATATATATATATAAATAATATTAATTACCCCGACTATACCGTGTACTAAGTCCGTAACACAAGCCTATTCAGAATATTACGAGTTTATGGTCCATCTCTAACTATTAATTAATTCTCACATTAATTTATTAAATTACTTTTGGTGTCATTCATACCAATATATTCAAACTTACTCTCATGGCCCGAAATAAAACTATACCCGAGTCTAAATCCCCGACTCCAAATTATTTAGCATTTACTCTAAATAAAATTAACGTCTTGGTATCGGTCAACCAATATCCCCGGACTTGTCCACTCAGTCCGTATTTAATTATTTTAAAATGTTATTCCCAAAATTTAACCAGAGTGTGTCACACATAAATTTCCTCCAATATCCCAATTAATTTCATTAGACCCCCGTGTTGGTTTCTCATTACATAAGGCATAGAAAAATAGTTAAAAGTTATTTTCCCTTATATATACAAACTGGCCGTACTGCCAAAAATTACCGACCCTCGATCGATCGTCCCCCAACCCTCGATCGATCGACCCCCAACCCTCGATCGATCGACCGATAAGGTCATCATCTTCTCCGAGTTGCCTGTTTCAGCCATGGACGAAATTCTAAAAACCCTAACTTCTTCCATGAGCAACCAGAAGCCTTCTCATCAACAAAATATACTAAAAACCTTATCAGGGACCCCCATAAAGTCCACAAACACCATTTAATTTACGTTCTCTACTATTTTCACAAATTGGAGAAAAATCCGATTTAATCTTTAACCCATTTAAACATCAAATCCTTATCTGAAATTCTTTTCTAATTCCTCCGATTTACACATCATACCAGATATATATATGCTAATCTCATAATTTACATGAATTTCTACACAATTTAGAAATCAGAATAATGGTTCACAAAAACCCCATGTTTATACCCTTTAAATCCCAAAACGAATTTCTTTGATTTCACACATCACATGAATATGAATTGAAATAGAATTGAAATGCTACAGCAAGTTAACCACTTGCCTTAGGATTCATAGTGTCTGATTTTGGAGTTGTGAATGCCCAAGATTGAAGATAAACTCCTTTGATTTGGCTCTCCTTTGTCCCCAAAATTTTCCTTTAACTGCTATTAGGGTTTCCTAACCCACTAAGTATTTTCTAAAATCAATTCAGTCATTCCACTTTTTCTTATAATTGTTTAATTAGGCTTAATCCCGTTTTTTGCCTAACGGGCCAAGCCCAAGTGATCCAAATGCCCCCGTGTGTGCCCGACTATGCCTAAAAATATCTCGTGATCCGTTTACTACCCTCGGTTACACGGCCCATCCGGACTCAACCATGCACTCAGAATTGGCATCCGAATAATTTATAAAAAATCCTTATCACCACCCAAATTAGTCTATATCGAGTCTCGGCTGAGATAAGTACATACCCCGTCATTAATACCCGAAATGACGTAAATAAATTATTTCTATTCACTTAGTAAATAAATTTCCCTAAATATTAACCATTCACTACTCGATTGATATTTAAATATATTTTTCCCTATTTAATTCAATTAAAATTACGACACACAAGTAATTTTAAATTCTCGAATTAATTAAATTTTAATGCACAAAATTACGGGGTGTTACATACTTCCCCTCTTACAAAGAAATTTCGTCCCCGAAATTAGGTCGTACTTGTGATGAAAAGCTCTGGATATTGTTCCCGCATATCCTCCTCCCGCTCCCAGGTACACTCATCAACGTTGTGATGATCCCAATGTACTCTAACTAGTGGAACAACCTTGGATCGTAACTTCCGCTCACTAAGGTCCAGAATAGCCACCGGTCTCTTCTCATATGAGATGTCGGGCTGTAAATCAATTTCTCGAGTGGAATGTGCCAGAAGGACCTCTCGCTCCTTTGATGTTTCTTTAGCGATGCCACACGGAATACATCATGTATCCGCTGAAGATGCTCTGGCAATCCCAGTCAATATGCTATCGGTCCCACCCTCTCAATAATAGGGAAAGGTCCCACGTACCTCGATGCTAACTTACCCTTCTTGTCGAACCTCATCACCCCTTTCATAGGGGACACCCAGACTAATACCTGGTCCCCAACCTCTAACTCCACATGTCTACGTGAAGCATCACCATAACTCTTTTGCCTATCCTGAGCTATCCATGAACACTGCTGGTGCATTGGTGGGCCCGAATGGCGTCACTCTGAACTCATAAGATCCATACCACAACAGGAAAGCGGTCTTAGGAACATCCTCCTCTTGAATACGTAGTTGATGATACCCTGACCTCAAGTCGACCTTGGAGAAGTAAGATGCCCCTCTCAACTGGTCAAATAGATCATCAATTCTAGGTAACGGATACTTATTCCGTATCGTCACCTTATTCAGCTCCCTATAGTCCACGCAAAACATAAGTGAACCATCCCGCTTCTTTACAAACAACACCGGTGCACCCCACGGTGATGTACTCCGTCGAATAAAACCCTGACCCAGAAGCTACTGAATCTGCTCTCTCAATTCACGCATCTCTGAAGGGGCCATACAGTATGGGGCTCGAGCAATCGGCCTTGTCCCCGGTGCTAAATCAATTACAAATTCGATTTCTCTGTTGGGTGGCAACCCTCGTATTTCTCGAAACACATCCTCAAAGTCCCTTACGACTGGGATTGAGTCCAACATAATCGCCACCTCCTGTGAGGTTTCCTCCTCGATGTAATACAGGTGCGTACGTGACCCTCCGTCAGGTAACATCATCGCTATCAAGAACATCACCTGTCCTAGAATGGAGAACACGATTGTCCTCTCGTAATAATCCACAGTTTTCCGATAACATGCCAACCAATCCATACCCAGGATGACATCGTACCCCTCCATATCTAACACTAAGAGGTCCGCTGCTAAACTAAGCCTCCCAAATAAAATGTCCAACCCGACAAATCGACTGAATAAAATCCCCGCTGCCTACTGGCGAATCTACACACATCCGAAGACTACCCGCGGTCTCTAGTAACCTGACCCGTTTAGAAAAAATTGATTTAATAAATGAATGCGATGCTCCCGTGTAAAAAATAATACTACCCTCATGACCATGAATGAGAAACGTACCCTCAACTTCCGGCGATGCCTGCTGTACTAGAGGATTGGGAACATCCCAGACGTTATACACACACCCGTAGTGCATTTGCCCCTAATGCGGTTGGGCGGGTGGAGCTGGTGCTGTTGGCGGTATCTGCCCCTGTTGCCCCCATTGGCTCTCCTGCTGATGACCTCTACCCCTCTGTGGCCACTCCCTCTTGAAGTGTCCTGGCTGGCCACAGACAAAATAGCGATTCTGACTGTCCCCCTGTCGTTGGCCCTATTGGCCCTGATGTGGCTGGCCTTGCTGGCCTCCCCCATTGTTCCCTTGTTCCTGACGGCCCTGAGGAACCTGCTACTGCTGATTTGGGCCCGGCTGTCCCTGCCTGAACCCCTGTCCTCCCGGTCGAAACCCACTAGGCCTAAATTTCTTAGCCTGATTCCCCTGGTGACTGCCAGTTTGCTGCTGAGTACCACTCGTGTCACCACTAGTAATTGCCTTGCCCTGCTGGCTCGGCTCCCCTACTCTCTTGCTCCCTTCACATGGAAGAGATGATCCGGGCAATGTATAAGTGCGGCATTAAAGACATCTGTATAAGTCATTATCGTCGGATACTCAATCAAATGTTGTCTGATCCTCCAGGTTAAGGCATCCATAAATCTTGATTTCTTTCGTTCCTCATCTCGCACCTCATTTGGCACAAAGTTTGCCAAACGGGTGAACTTTTCCTCATAGTCTTCCCCCGACAGATGAAAGGTAGCAAGCATCTATTTCTGCACATCAGTACACTCTAGCATGGGTAGTTGGCGCTGAATATTCTTCTTCAAGTCACAAGCCTCTCGTATATCAGTGCTATCTCAAAACTCAGGAGGGTGACCCTTCTGAAAGGTCTCCCTAACTCGCTGCCAAGATGGTGGCCCCATTGGAGCCTGAGCTGCTGGTGCCACTGGAGGTGATGCCTGGAGCTGTGGGAAATGAGCTTCTATAGCCGACATTGTTGTCTCGACTGCCTGAGCCACTATCACTGTCACCTAAGTAGTGGAGACCAACTCGGGTGGTGGTGGTGGTACTTGTGGCTCATGATGAGCCTCCCTGAGCTCATCTCTAGCCTCAGTCCTCTCTGCTCTTTGCCTCTTCGGTGGCATCTGAAAATAGATCGAATTGTATAAGTACACAATTTATACAAAAACTAATAGCAGAAATACAATATCTCACAAGCAAAAATGAATCAACAGTCCTAATAATAGGGCTCTGTAACAACCGAACGCTACACTGAAATGTAGTAAGCCGCACATATCCTAAGGACACTAGAACCTGATGCTCTGATACCATCTGTGACACCCCGCCTAATTAACCCCGGGTGATCAGTCCTAAATTAAATTAAAACAAGTTTCTCAGTTGATTCATTCTTAGCATCACTGTCGCCTTTTAAATTTCTAACCACCTAAGTGAGAAAATTAGACTCGTGCCAAGTTTTTATCTTTCATTAACTTAAATGAAATAATCACACGGAAACAAAAATAATATGACAATCACAATTAACTGAATTCAACCATTCATAAATAATTAACTGACCGAATAAACCATCGGTTCAAAATCCAACCGAAATAAAGACAAGTAAATAAATCTCAACAAGTCTGACATAAGTGCTGAATAAAGTAGTGAGAAACATGATCGAATAACTGATAGAAAATTTTTACACTAGAAATGAAAGGAATGAGGCGCCTATCAAACTCTCGCAACATCCACATATGTTGCAGCAACGGGTCTCTGGAAAGTGTCAAGCCTGGCGTCCTTGTGGCTGGACACCTAAAAGGTTTTCAAAAGTTTTTATAGTAAGGGTTAGTACCCAAAACATTTGGAAAAGATTTAGCAAATGATTAACTTGCAGTAATAAGTAAATATGCATGCTCTCCATATTTTAGTTAGTGCCGCACTCCCTTGAGGACATCGTCCCCCCTCCTCTAATGTGCACTACCAACGCCTTAATAAATTTACCCTAGTTATATATCTCATAACTATATAATTTATATAACCCCTTGCAACCACCCTACTCTAACCGAGTGTGCCACAATTATGATTTCTATGTTATTCTCAACATTAACTTAATTAATCATTTTCCATTTTAAGTTCAAATAATTTTCACACCCATTATATGTAATACAATTCACAGCCTGTATTAATTGTACCCGTATATAATTATTTATCTCATTATATACGTAATATCATATTACAACATTCACAAACATGTTGAAATAATAATTAATAATAACATCCTCCCGAGTAATAACTCACCCGATGTAAATTCTCTAAAGTGCTATCCCACTAGGTATATTCACATAATCTAGTTACCCAAGTCGGAATCGCTCACTAACTTGGTGAAAACATATAATTGGAGGCGGTCATATTCCCTCCCGGAAAGTGAGATGCCCCTCACCCATATAACGGATGCTATGACCTGGGAATATAATCGCCCTTCCCCTCAAGCGAGGGGATTCATCCACTACGCGCAACCTCCCCCTATAACAGTAAAGTATATAATCATAATATCTAGCCACTGATATTAATGCACACACATACACACACACACACACACACACACACACACACATATATATATATATATATATATATATATATATATATATACTATATCACACTGTATATATATAAATAATATTAATTACCCCCGCAATACCGTGTACTAAGTCCGTAACACAAGCCTATTCAGAATATTATGAATTTATGGTCCAATTCTAACTATTAATTAATTCGTACATTGATTTATTAAATTACTTTTGGTATAATTCCAACCAATATATTCGGACTTACTCTCGTGGACCGAAATAAAACTATACCCGAGTCTAAATCCCCGACTCCAAATTATTTAGCCTTTACTCTAAATAAAATTAACATCGTGGTATCACTCAACCAATATCCCCGGACTTGTCCACTCCGTCCGTATTTAATTATTTTGAAATGTTATTCCCAAAATTTAATCATAGTGTGTCACACATAAATTTTCTCCAATATCCCAATTAATTCTTCCTCACAATTAATTTGATTTGACCCCCATGTTGGTTTCTTATTACATAAGGCATAGGAAAATATTTAAAAGTTATTTTTCCTTATATATACAAACTGGTTGTACTGCCAAAAATTACCGACCCTCGATCGATCGACCCCCAACCCTCAATCGATCGATCGAGCAGGTCATCATCTTCTCCGAGTTGCCTGTTTCAGCCATGGATGAAATTTTAAAAACCCTAACTTCTTCCACCAGCAATCACAAGCCTTCTCATCAATAAAATATACTAAAAACCTTATCAGGGACCCCCATATAGTCCACAAACACCATTTAATTTACGTTCTCTACTATTTTCACAAATTGGGGAAAAATTCGATTTAATCTTTAACCCATTTTAACATCAAATCCTTCTCTCAAATTCATTTCTAATTCCTCCGGTTTACACATCGTACCAGATATATTTGCTAATCTCAGAATTTACATGAATTTCTACACAATTTAGAAATCAGAATAATGGTTCACAAAACCCCATATTTATACCCTTTAAATCCCAAAATGAACTTATTTGATTTTACACATCACATGAATATAAATTGAAATACAATTTAAATGCTACAGAAAGTTAACCACTTGCCTTATGATTCGTAATGTCTGATTTTGGAGTTGTGAATGCCCAAGATTGAAGATAAACTCCTTTGATTTGGCTCTCCTTTGTCCCCCAAATTTGCCTTTAACTGCTCTTAGGGTTTCCTAACCCACTAAGTATTTTCTAAACTCAATTCAGCCATTCCCTTTTTTCTTATAATTATTTAATTAGGCTTAATACCGTTTTTTGCCTAATGGGCCAAGCCCAAGTGATCCAAATGCCCCCGTGTGGGCCCGACTATGCCTAAAAATGTCCCGTGACCCGTTTACTATCCTGGGTACACTTTTTTGACTATCTCAACCCATCCGGACTCAACCGTACACTCATAATTGGCATCCGAATAATTTATAAAAAAATCCTTGTCTCACACCCAAATTAGTCTATACCGACTCCCAGCTGAGATAAGTACATACCCCGTCATTAATACCCGAAATGACGTAAATTAATTATTACTATTCACTTAGTAAATAAATTTCCCTAAATATTAACCATTCACTCCTCGATTAATTTTTAAATATATTTTTCCATATTTAATTCAATTAAAATTACGACACACAAGTAATTTTAAATTTCCAAATTAATTAAGTATTAAATGTACAAAATTACGGGGTGTTACATCACCTACTTGAGGAACATTGCTATTGTAATGAGACATCGCTGGTTCTTGTTGATGAATGCTTTCGTAGGAATAACTGTCTTCTTCCTATAGACGACGCCAGTTGTGGTGACAAAAATACAACACATATTAAAAGAAAACAATCACCAATAAATTAAGAATAGTTAGCCATCGCAATCACAACACAAGAGTATACGTGGTTCGGCAAATTGCCTACATCCACGGAGAGGTCTACTGTGTTTATTAAGTATCTCTCCAAAAGGTTTGTGTTACATGCCCCTATGCTGCGAGCCAGGGGTTACAATATATTGCGATCATTTAAGGTAGATGTAACTAACACGATAAGCCCTGAATCCCTTAAATATATCATAGAGATTCTTGGGGATAGACTCAGTATTACCTCGAGATTAATTTATAATCGAGGCTCATAATTTGTGCTGGACACTTAATTAGCCTTTATGGGCTTGGTCGGCTACTCTAATAGGCTAATAAAAAATAGGTACCCACAGTACCCGTGCACTGAGATGGTCCAGGGGGATATTTCTTTCACATGGCCTTAGCTATGGTAGGCTATATGACTGATGGGTAGGCATATTGATTTATCCCTTACCATGATGAATTCTTAGGTTTGGGATGACCTAAAACTATACCTAGTACGCACGAGATATCCCCGACGGCAATACGAGTATGCGTTTATTATGTGCGGGTGCAAGAAATGCCCATTTAATTATTAAAGTCCGAGGTTATACCTTTGTATGGACGTTAGACGCGGGTAGAGTATTTATACTATAATATGTGATTATTGTGTGGCGGTACCAGAGATAGTTCTACCGATTTACATATTATAGAGTGGGTTTAAATAAATTAACCACTAATATTCTAATAAATTAACCCCACAGAATTGATCAAATATTGACTAATGATTTATTAAGTTTTACTACAATCCAGACCCTACACGAGCTGAGATATTATTACACGTAATTTAATATATTTCGTACACTCCGTGTTTGATAAATTACACTAGAAAATACTCTAGTAATAATTTAACTTGTTCATTTAAGTTGCCACCATAGATATTACGACAAGTGGCAATGTATATATTGAACACTTGGTTCCATAGAAAAGATGACAAGTGGCAAGCCCACTTGGGATATTTTTCTTATAAAAAGAGGGTTTAACCTTACTTAGTTGGATGATGGTCTTCGAGGAAAAGTAAGGAGAGGAAATCTAAATTTTCTCCCCCACGAACCTCTTGAGCTCCATCATGGATTCGATAGTGACAAGCGAATTTTCATAGTTTCATTATGAGTTTTACGTATATTATACGGTATATCTGCATTTGGAGGCAGTTGGCTGGATTTGGCACCCCCCGTGCACCAAAATCGCCAAAACTGAGTTTTTCAGTGTATTGTACGGACCCACGAACTATGCATACTTTGATTACGCAAATAAGACAGATACGTAAGCGCAACCAAATTGCTCAAGTATGAAACACGCTCAATGCGGTTCTTCCCAAATCTGCACTGACATCTTACATATATTATTTTAGATATGTATATGACTTATAGTTGGGGTGCCCACCTACGTGCTTATATTTCAAATTTGTGTATTTCCTATATTAGATATGTGTATATTGTATTAATTGTATGAGATAGTCAAATGTGGATTGGTTTGAGATATGAGTCTGTTATTGTTATCATGGTTATTTTGTGAAAATATCTTTGGTTTTGAGACCTTAGTACAACAAGTGACTTATCTTGAAAAAGATTCAATCTAGCTTAGTTAATGGTAAATATTAAAGAATGTTGTTGTAAGACTTTATTCACGTATACAACATATGGGTTCGGGATTTAGAACCGCATGATATCTTAGGTTGTTAGGCCGGGTAAATAATAACTTAAAATACGTTAAAATACAAAATAAATATGTGTACTTATAATGTGGCTCAGATTTAATTATAATCCTATTCTACATAGGCTTGTTGTTTACGTTTTTAAAAAAAATCATTTCATAGGTTCTTATTCGGTAGTACTTATAGACATGGGTTCATTGGAGGATCATCTCTAATTACATCTCACTTCTTACTCCAAGGATTGTAGGAGTCGATCAAGCATAGCTCTTTCTTTTATTGTACTCTTTTATTTCAATTGGATTGTACATGTGCATTTATATTTAGAGATGACTTGTTGTATCAGTGACGATTGGTATGGGAATTGGTTTTGTGTTGATTCAGTATTTCCTTATCTTTTTATCTCTAATATTAAGAATGTTACCAAAAGTTTTTTATTCTCGTGATTTTTATGGTAGACCTGATTAATCTATTTATGGATTTTTTACGATATCACAGTAAATAATCCTAAAGCGGGGTATAAACCTATGTATAATACAGTTATGTGTGAATAAGTTGATGTGTTGTAAAAAGGATAAAAGGGATACAAATTTAATAATAGGATGTGTGATTAACTCCATGGTGGGGGCACAATCCTAAGACTTAACATGTTTATGTGTGAATAAGTCTTATCAAATATCATGTGCATGATTTGAAATTTTAATTTTAAGAAATACTAGGTGTGTGTTAATTTAAGTATAAGTGGATATTTTAAAAGGAAACATAATGATTTAAAAATAGTCCAAGAATGCAATTTTTTAAATTAACCATGTGAGTTAATGGGTCAAAGGACATCTTTTTATTAAAATGGAAACTTGTGAATATAAGGGTTAATGGTATATAACCATATGTAAAGATAATATTTCGGGAAAGAAAACACAAGTAATACATATACTGTATAATAACTGGAAGTATAAATATATTGGCTATAGTATTGCATCCGTCTTTTTTGTCGTTCATTTTTTGTATTACATTTTGTTAGGAAACTCTTGCTAGGAATTGGCTCACCCCCGCTCCCTATGTTACGGTAGGCTGATTGATATTCCATCTTTTGAGAGTGTTTTACATGTAAGTGATTATTTATTCTTACGCTAGTAGCTCTGCTTACTTACTCTCCAGGGAATTGCCTAATGGGTTCCACACTTATTATTATTATTATTATTATTATTATTATTATTATTATTATTATTATTATTATTATTATTATTATTATTATTATTATTATTATTATTATTATTATTATTATTATTATTATTATTATTATTATTATTATTATTATTATTATTACTACTACTACTACTACTACTACTACTACTACTACTACTACTACTACTACTACTACTACTACTACTACTACTACTACTATTATTATTATTATCATTATTATATCATATTATATTATTTTTATGCATACACTTAAAAAATGGAATTGCATGTGTATTTGGTAATCCTAATTAATTAAAATGAACTAGAAACCTTATTTAGGTTGTTTCACATCACTTCATACTTAACGTAGCCAAACCGAACGAGTGTTGACCCATGGGTGACTCATACATCTGGGTCGAGGCGTTAGAACTTACTATCAGAGCCTTAGGTTCAAGTTCCTTTTTGGAGTGGCGTGTAATCATTAGATTGTGATTTGATCCTTCGACCATCAAAGTTCGGCTTTAGAACTCGACCTTATAAGGTGAGTGAGGACTTTTGTTTATATGTGTAAGTGACTACGGCGTTAGAGTTAAGAATTATGACATCCTTGGAGGTTTTCCCTCTGTCAACTTCAAGTACTAGGATTTAGTCATCATATCGGTGTCCTCATATAGGAGAGTAAGTGGTTTAGTAAGTGTTAGCCTTGGGAACACGTATCGTTGCTAGTAATCGATTGTGATTCTTTGAAGCCGTGCAACATCTCGTGGTTATTAGTAGTAAGACATTTGGGAAAGGTTTGTGACGTCTGACTTAGGAAATTGAAATGAGTTCATTTAAGAAGTGCGACAGGTGGTGACCCACTGTGGGGGACCAGTAAGTGTTATATTTAGGCACACAACTTTAGCGTAATGGCATTGTGATGGTTAAGAAAGACTCAATGTTGGGATTGTGCCTTGCTACAAGTCCTTGTTGTGTTAAGGGTCCTAGGCATAGATGGCATTAGTATAAGACAATTAAAAGAGTTCATAATGATTAGTTCTAGCAATCGCTGATATTATTAGTAAGTGCTCGACAGGAGTATCAGATTGTGGTAACTCAGCCGCGAGTCACAGCAGGTGTTGGGAAAACATTCGGTAGTTAGTGAAATTAAGTCTAGGAATAGACACAAGGTAAACTCTTTAGTTACAAGTGGATTCAACTTGTATAGTAATCGACATGAGGTACATCATCCTCATGGGCGAGGACCAAACACTAAAAAGATTCTCAACATTATAATACCACGTATTTTTATACATATTATTTAATTAATTTAATTATGAAAATTAATTATTTCACTTGTTATGAATAAATATGTCACCATTTATATTTTATTTGTTATTAAGTTGGATTGGGATTTGGACTCGAGACACGGTGATTAGTTAATTAAATAAATTAATACTCGAACTCATATCGAGAAATTTTTAAATAACTAAGTTGCTAGTTATTTGCTTTGGGAATATTTTGTAATTAGTTTTTGGTACGCATATATTGTCTTTTTATAGTTTAAAATGATGGTTTAAAGGCCTGCTGGGTTAGTATAAGGGTTGGGCATGGTTTTAAGTCATTTACAGTTATTTTTATGTTCTTTTAGGAAGCCCATTTGGGGCCCAAACCTAACTTTGGGATTAAAGGGTTATAGTTGTACACTAGGTATCTCATTTTATTACAAATACAATGGGGAAGCATTAGAGGGGCTAGAGAGTGAAAGCACCAAGAGGAAATAAAGATTTTGGGAATTAGGGATTGATTTCTCCATTAATCCATAAAGCAAATTCTATATAGAATGTAATTATGATTGTATGTGTGCTAGATTATATCTATTTCATTAGATTATAAACCCTAAACATGTTTTGAATCTAATTTGTAAGATTTAATTAATTAATTTCATAATAAACCTAATCATGACTTTGAACATGTTAGTAATTAGAATAAATCCCCTTTTATTTTCATTGATTTCCTCGTGTATATGACTTGAAATTGTTAAAAAATGATTTGAACATGTTTTATATTGTAAATTATTTAAAAACATTATGATTACATGTGTTAATCCCTTGAGATTGTTATTTAGTTGATGAAAGTTACAAATCTACGATTCTTGGATTATAATTTGGGTTTTCATTTGAATCTTGATTTAAAACTAGTGTTTTGATATTAGAAAGAGATCCTAATTAGTTATATGATGTTATTTTATTGTTTGGATGTTAGTTGGTGGCGTAAATGAAGCTTTGAAGTTCATTATTAGAGATTTTGAGTGGAGAAAACATGATTATGGAGAAGATGATTCATAGAGGTGTCACCAGATTTGACCGATCGCTGAAATTGGGAGTTGAAAATGTTCTGCAGTATCGAATTATGAAGGCGTGTGCGCTGATTTCTTATTTTTTTGAAATTTGTTACAAATTTTCTACTAAAAGGTGCACGAGATCGAAATTTTGGACGACTAATTTTGGGTTGAACTTTCTTTTGGAAATTTTGTTTTAGGGGCCTAGGCCTAGGATTTCTTAACCTATAATTTCATATACTCATAGAATATAGATAGATCCTTATGAATTGACTTGTTTGAGATTGGTAATTGGGGTGTTAGGATATTAAGGAGGAGGATTGTTGACTTAAAGGGGGTTAATTTAAGGACGGGGCCTTTAAGTGTAAACCTGAGGGTATAGTGGGTTATTGAATTGTAATTTTGAAAGTTTTGAAGATTGGGATTTATGGCCGGGATTATTAGAGTCATTATGATAAACTAATGGGAGTATATCTTTTGGGTGAAGTTAGGATTATGCCAAAAGCCTAGAGTAGGGTAGTTTTCATGGTTAATGGTATTATAAAAATTTGGTGTGAGTTAATACTGAGAGTGCGTCAGTAATCAATGTTCTAACTTGTTTAATGAAGTTCCAATTTTTATTCCCAAAATCCTAACTCTTACAAATAAATGCGACAAACGAATTAAATAAATTAAAGCATGCAAGTCAATCACATATACGAGGGAAAATCCCCCAAAGGGGCAAAACCGTTTTTATTTCACTATAATTTGTGACACTTATAATTACAGAGAAATACAGTGACAAACGAATATCCACATGCGTCGGTTCATTGTCGTCAGCAAGAGATCCCGCAAGAGCTCCAACTCACCAATGGAGAGCAACCTTCTTCTCCATAATAATACTCTAGATGAGTAGAACAATTAATCTAGTGTTTATATAGATTCACATATGTATTTGGGAAGGATTTGTGAATCAAAAAGGTTGAAAACCTTGAAAAATGAAGTCTGAAATATGCAATAATTATGCAGAAAATGGAGGTTCAAAGACTTGAGAAACGTGTATGGTGAATACTGCTTTTTATATGGAAATCGAGGCGGCGTGACGCTCGAACGACAAAGGGTTGTCTCTCGAACGACTTCCCATGACAGCTACATGTCGCTTAAACAACAATGTGATGTCGCTCGAACGATGTCAGCGTAAAAATTTCTCACCTCTACACTTAGAAAAAAATATTCATGCGAAGGAAAATATTTTGAAACCTTAAAAAATATTTTCTAAAAATTCCCAAATAATTATGAAACCATTAAAAACTCCAAATTAATTATTTTACCATAAATGCGAGTGCAGTAGTGGGAATGTTGAAGACGCACATTGCATGTTGCACGTTGAGGTTGTACTATGCACGAATAAAGATGATGGGTGCGTGAAACTTTGGATTCGGATCGCGATCGTCATGGATGAACATGTTGATGTGCCGAATGTAGTGGTATCCGACATACTAGCTGTGATTTAGGACACACAAAAAGCTTCCTAGATTCTAAACGGACATTTATTAAATCATGTCCTTACAAATTTCCCCCTATGTCTATGTCGACACATATATAAAAAATATTCGAATTATGCTACCCAAGTTCAAATAAATGACATACAATTTAATATCCCTATTAAACTCAAAAATTGGAAATACTAAATGACATGTCTTCAAATAGGCTTCAAGATCTTCAAATCTTCAACTTCTTTTCACATTGTTTGTCATCATCGCAAAAATAATCCTCAATTCTGTACCTACACACATAAGACAAGAAACAATACCCCTGATGCGCAACAGTTTGAAATATAATGATAAACAAAAAAATATCCATTATGCTCAGGTAAATCATTATTACATCAAACAAAAATTATCCCCTATAATTCGTTCTCCCCCTTTTTATGATGTCCCCAAATAGACAAATATGAAGAAGATAAAGCAATCCAAATGGAGAATGTCACAAGGTAACAAAACTTTCTCTTTTTGAATTTTTCAAAATTTTTCTCTCAAAATATACAACAAAGAATCACACCATGAATGAACACGAAAATAACCAAGTCGGTGATGGCGAAAATGTATGGATGTGAACAGATTCAATAGGAAAATCAATGCATACAAACATAACATATGTGAACGATGAATTTTGGATACTCCTAACGAATGAACTCCACATATTCCTTAGGTGTAAAAATGGTGGAATTATAAGAAATTGACTAAATGAAATCAATAAATCAAAGCTCAAAGTGATTTCCACACTAATAACGTCCAAAACTATATAACGATTTCTCATGACTTTTAAGGACGTGCAAACCCGTTTTATATTCCATCCAAACTACCTCAATAAATAATAATGCTTTTTATTTTTCTTTTGAGGTGATGAGACTAAAACCTATTAGCCTACTTTTTGGCATATTTTTCTTTTTATTGCCTATGAATTTTTTTCGGGCTCTTGTCAATCTCTTTGGACCTTGGCTTCTGTTTTGACCAAAAATTTTATTTAGGTCCGATTTAAATGGTGGCTTAGTTGCAAAGGATAAATGAGTATCTTTCGCAGCCCTTCCCCATTTTTCAAATACACGAAAACTCACTACAACGGTTTTTTCATGCACTACTTTCTTGTCAAGTTTTATTGCATTTGGTTCATTGTATAGAAAAAATTGAGATGGAAACACTCAATACAATATATGATAGACAAGTATAATTCTCAATATAATACTGTACACATGTGCAATAAAGGATATAAGGAGCCAAACTTGTAGAAAGATTCACTAATCGCATCTCAATGACTCCAAGCAATGTAAAGCACATGGATGAAATTATGTAGCATCTCAAATCACTATCAAGCAGTGACATGGAAAATGGAATGAAGTTGTCACTATGGCTATCTTAAATGTTCATCCATAGGGTGCAAATAAAATACAAAACTCTTTTTGTGTTTTTTAAAAATTTTATAAAAAGAAAATCTTTTTGGATTTTTCAATTTTTCAAAAAAATAGAAAATATTTTTGTATTTTTCTAAAAAAATAAAAACCAGAAACAAATAATGATACAAATGATACAATCTGGAGATAGGAATCATATGATATGAACATGAAAAATGCATCCTACTCTAGACATGGTGACCACTCTTTAGTCAACTGTGCAAATTCCTAAAAACTTCCTAAGCCTCTCGAATATAAGGGCATCTAAAGGCTTCGTAAAAATACCGACTAACTGGAGGTCGATAGACACAAAACTCAAGGATAAGACTCTCTCTTCTACTAACTCACGGGTAAAGTGCTCATGTATCATAACGTGCTTTGTGCGCGAATGTTGGACTGGATTACGGGATATGTGTATTGCGCTCGTGTTATCACAGGAAATAGTTATGGTATCCTTTGATATCCCATAATCCTCCAACATATGCTTCATCCACAGAAGTTGTGTGCAATAACTTCCGACGGCTATGTACTCAGCCTCCGCAATGGACAAATAGATGGAGTTTTGCTTCTTGCTCAATCAAGAGACAAGAGCAATACCAAGGAAGAAACACCCACCAGAAGTGCTCCTACATCCATCTGCATCCCCGGCCCAATCGACATTCGAATAGGCGGATAAACGATTATCGGTATCAAAGGAATACCAAATGCCAAATAAGAGAGTCCCACTCACATATTTAATAATACGTTTAAGAGCGACTAAGTGAGACTCTTTCGGGGATGCTTGATATCACGTACAGACTCCAACACTAAAGGCGATGTTGGGATGACTGACAGTCAAGTAGAGAAGGCTAACTATCATACTCTGATATAAGGTTTGCTCTACGTCCTTACTTGAAGTATCCTGCTAAGCTTTGTTGAGGTACTCATCGGGGTACATGCGTGCTTAGCGGAGTCTAAACCAAATTTCTTCACATGGTCTTTAGTATACTTGAATTGGCATGTTGGGAGTACGTGGATTCAAAGACTATGTCATCCACATAGACCTGGGTAACCAAAATAGCACCGTCGTCTCTCCTGATAAACAATGTCATATTAAATCCCCCCCTCTTGAAGCCACAGGCTAAGAGATATGAAGTAAGCCTCTCATACCAAGCACGAGGTGCTTAATTCAAACCATACAAGGCTTTTCTAAGATAGTAGACGTGATCAGAGTGCTTAGGATCTTTAAACCCTTTTGGTTGTTCCATGTAAACCTCCGCCTGTAGAATGCCATTCAGAAAGGCACTCTTGACATCCATCTAATATAACTTGAAGCGCAGATGACAAGCTATGATGAGTAGTAAGCGGACAGACTCAAGCCTCGTAATAGGAGAAAATGTCTCGTCAAAGCCTACCCCCTCTATCTGTGGCTAGCCTTGAGCGTCAACCTAGCCTTATTTTGGATAATGGTACCAGACTCATCCATCTTCTTCTTGAAGATCCACTTGGTACCTATCATATTTATCTCACTAGGTCGTGGGACCGATTCCCAGACACCATTCTTTCTAAACTGAAGTATCTCATCCTTCATAGCGCATATCCAATGTTCATCCTTGAGTGCTTCCTTATTATTCTTGGGATTGACTTTGGACGTGTAGCAAACATATCTAACAATGTTCTCTAGCTTAACACGAGTCTTGACCCCTAGGGTAGGATATCCTAGAATAGAAATAGGACCATGAATCTTGCAAACCCAAGTAGGAGTGCCCCTAAGTCACGAATGGGGTCCACCCTGGGTGTGGGAGGCACAGTGGGTTCATCAGTAGGAAGTGCATCATCCTCACACAAAAGGTTAGAATCAACAAATGCCGGAGGTTCATCATCTTGCATGGTGACATTTATTGACTCCATAACCTTAGAGCTACTCAGTTTAAAAACTCGATATCCTCTACTAGTCGATGAATATCCTATCAATATTTCCTCATCGCTCTGGGAGTCAAACTTTCCTAATTGCTCTCTATCCCGTAAGATGTAGCATTTGCTCCTAAAGACACAAAAATATGAAAGGTTGGGCTTCTTTTCAGTCCGCAATTTGTAAGGCGTCTTAAGTGTGTGTTGACAAAGGTAAACCCTATTCACCGTGTGGCATACGGTAGACACCGCCTCTGCTTAAAATCTCCTAGCAACTATACGACCTAGAAGCATAGATCTATCCATCTCATGAATCGTCTGATTCTTCCTCTCAAAAATCCTATTTTGCTGAGGAGTCTTCACGGTCAACAATTCATGTTTGATGTTGAGGCTATCACAGTAAAGATCTACTTTATCTTCTTTACACTCAGTGTCATTGTCACTACGTATTATATTAATAGTTACACCGTGTTGATTTTATAAGACATGACACTTGGTCGTAAGAAATTCCACAGTATCTGATTTCTCTCTCAGAAATCCTACAATGGAGTAACAAAAGAAATCATCTACCATTACGAGGATATAACTCTGACCACCTAAACTCTCAGTACGAGTGCGAACCATAAGATCCATGTGTATCAACTCAAGCACTCATGAAGTGATAATGGAATTCAACATCCTATGGGGACTACGAACTTTCTTTCCCAAATGATAGGGTCCACAAACCATGAAAGTCGGCTTTTCAAGAGATGGTAGGCCCCGTACTAGGTCCTTTTTAAATAATCTCTCTAAATCTCTAAAATTCACATGACCTAGATGTTGATGCCAAAGATCTATAGGAGTGATCATGGCGATGTTGCAAATAAATGAGGAATTGGGAACAATCCCATAGTAATTATCTTTTGTCCTCACCCCTTGGAGTAAAAGTTTACTGGTTTGATCATCAACATTACACTCGTTCCGACCAAACTTTATTGCAAAGTCAGCGTTGCACAGTTGGCTAATGCTGATAAGGTTTTCTTTTAAACCTTTGACGTACAAAACATCCTCTAGGAAATCATGGTATCTCAACTGTACCTCGTCCTACTATTGTAGACTTGCTCCCATCTCCAAACGTGACTTTACCTTCCTTATGATCCTTTAGGTAGGTAAAAAATGAAATGTCACCAGTCATGTGTCTGGAGCACCCACTATCAAAGTACCACCAAGAGGTATTATGTGCTTTAAGAGCAACATGAACAACAAGGGCTTTTGCGTCATGTTTAGGCACCCAAGTGGAGGTAGCCTTCTGTTTGCCCTTGTCATTATTGGTTCTAGAGGGATTCTGGAAGTATCCGCAGACGACAAAGAAATCCGTTGGAACTCTTCCATTAAACTCTGAGATATGGCGACTAAAAACTTAACCTGCTATCTAAGACTCAAAAAATTACTAGTAGCATGTGGTGGAGCAAAAATACATCGTGTTCGACCCAAACTATAGCAAAATTCCCTAAGCTGGACTTTTCTTTTACAATAGGTACAGAAGTACACTGTCTTAGGCTGACCTTGATTTGCTTTTCTTGGCTGAAATCTTCTTTGAAATCTTCTCTGGGCTTTAGTTAATGGCCATATGGATTCGTAGTAAACTCATGAATTGGTTCTGATGTCATATGAGATGTGGAATCACCATCAAAACCTACTAACTGCCTTTCACCAAACCCTAAAGCAGGGGCAAGGAACATCTTTCCATCTTTCTAGATCTGTCCTTTATCTTTACATTGACCTTCTAGGCTCTCTCAAGGTCATAAGTGAGTTGGGCTATAAGGGCTTCAAGTTTCTTCCGAGTGTCCAGGAAGAAATGGAGGTCACTCATAAGACTAGCCACTTTCTTGATCTAGTCCCCTTTCTCTAAACTAATCTCTCTCTCTCTCTCTAAACTGACTCTGTCTCTTTACACAAACACTCTCTCTCTCTCTCTCTACGTAAATAATCTCTCTCTCCCTCAAGGCAATGCTAATGGACGACTCTCTCTCTCTCTCTCTCTCTCTCTCTCTCTCTCTCTCTCTCTCGCGTGCGCGCGTCTCTCCCAAATATTTCTCTAAGGAAATTATCCTAAGTGATACCGCTTTGTTATGCTTTTTTGTTTTAAAAGAATGAGCATATAGATCAGCGTATGCGTGTCGTAAATCACTCTCGCTCTCACTTGCATCCTCCTCCTCCTCACTCACATCACTTTCACTGTTGAGGTGTCCCCGTGAAGTAGCATACTCATCGTCTTGAGGTGCAGTGTCAGTACTCACATGAATAGTCATGAATGCGATGGAGTTACATTCATGCTGTGACTTATCTCCAGAATCCACCGATCGACCTCCCTGTCATCACTAAGGGAGGCATTTAAAGAAGCTTTGCCTTTGCCTTGACGCTTCTACCTAGTAGGACACTCAAATGCCTTATGACCTCTACCGTTACACTCATAACATCTCTCCTTATCTTTCTTGTGCGTCTCCTTTTTATCATTTTTCTTTTTAAACTTATTTTTCTCAAAATTATTTTTATCTTTGAAATTTCCATTTTTCTTTAATTTGAGAAATTTCTTGAAATTTTTCGCAAATAAGGCCAAATCATCTAAGTCAAAATCAAACTCCGAATCAGACATCTCTTCCTATCATCTCCTAGACGACTCACCTCTCTTTCTTGCTGACCCCTTACTCTTCCTAGCCTAGGATTTAAGTGCTAACCCCTTATCTTTTTGATTTTATTGTGTTAGGAAATATGTCAATTCCATAAGTCTGGAGGTCCCATACCAATTCTTCTAATTTCAGACTACTCAAATTTCCTATAGAATTTAGCATAGTGACTTTCAGGATAAAACGCTTAGGCAGAGATCTCATAATCTTTTTAACTACTCTAGCATCAAGAATGTGTTCACCTAAATTGAAACTCGTGTTTACAATATCAGATAAGCGTGCTTAAAATTCATCAAAACACTATGATTCAAGCATGGTGATTGTCTCAAATTATGTAGTTAAATTTTGCAATTTTAAATCTTTGACTGCATTAGCGCCTTCATGGGTAAGTTGTAAAACATCCCATGCTTCTTTTGACGTGGTACACGTCATGATGCATCGGGGGTGACATTTATGGAAATTGCACTAAGCCCACGTGAGTTATATGTACTCCATTTAAATTCATCCTCAATCCGTACAGCAGCAGGTTTTAAAGTAGTTATGTTATCTACAGTGACAGTGGGAGGCATCCACCCTCTTTCACACATAACCCAAACATGTTCGTCAATGGCCTTTAAGTGGGATTTCATACAGGCTTTCCAATATGCGTAATTTGACCCGTCAAAAATTGGCACTCGATTATACAAGTTTTCCATTGAAATTTCATTTTTTCAAAAATTAATTTTTAAACCAAAATTGATATCCAGAAAAATTTTGCGGAAAAAATTATATGGTACAATTGTGTAATAGGCTCTGATACCAATTTGAGAGTGCGCCAGCAATCAATGTTCTAACTTGTTTAATTAAGTTCCATTTTTATCCCAAAAATCCTAACTCTTGCAAATAAATGTAACCAACAAATTAAATAAATTCAAGCATGCCAGTCAATCACACATATGAAAAAATCCCCCAAAGGGATACAAATATTTTTATTTCACTATAATTCGTAACACTTACAATTATCGAGAAATAGAATGGCTCACGAATACCCGTAGACGTCGGTTCGTTATCGCCAGAAAGAGATCCCGCAAGAGCTCCAAGTCAGCAATGGAGAACAACATTTTTCTCCACAATAATACTCCAAATGAGTAGAAGAATCAATCTAGGGTTTATAAAGATTCACATATGTAGTTGGGAAGGATTTGTGAATAAAAAAGGTTTGAAAACCTTAAAAAACGAAATCTGAAATATGCAGCAGTTCTGCAAAAAATGAAGGTTCAAAGACTTGAGAAACGTATATGGTGAACACTGCTTTTTATATAGAAATCGAGGCATCATTGCTTGAACCACAGAGGGTTGTCGCTCGAACGAATTCGCGCGATAGCTACATGTCACTTGAACGACACCGTGTTATCGCTCGAACGACGTTAGCGTCAAAAAATTTCTCGCCTCTACACTTAGAAATAATTCTTTCTGCGAAGGAAAACATTTTGAAACCTTAAAAATATTTTCGAAAAATTCCTAAATAATTATGAAACCATTAAAAACTTCAAATTAATTATTTTACCATAAATGTGAGTGGAGTAGTGGGAATGTTGAAGATGTTGAGGTTGCACTACGCACGATTGAAGATGATGGGTGCGTGAAATTTTAGATTCGGATCGAGGTCGTAATGGATGAACATGTTGACGTGCCGAATGTAGCGGTATCAGACATACTAACTGTGATCTAGGATGCACATAAAACTTCCTAGATTCTAAACGGACATTTATAAAATCATATCCTTATAAATACCTAGATGTGATGCCTTGGGAGATTGAACTTGGGGTAATCAAGATTAAGTATAGTTAATGTATGGTTTTTAATGTACGATAAGGTGAGACTAAGCTTAGAATTAGGAAGATGAGAGCTTAGGGATAATGTATTATAGTATGAATATAAGGTTATGAACGTGATATACATTCTATAATAGCGATGCTAGTATGAACCAGTAGCGTATGGTCGGTATGTGTACATGATTTACCTTAACCCATCTGGGAGGGTTATGTATGTGTATGATTTAAACCATTAGTGATGTCAAAAATTACTTGTGTGCTTTATGTGAAATCCATACCATGTGTGACTTCTCGTGGCGTATCATGCTAGGGTAAGGATTCCATTATGTGTATACGTGCGACGCGAACCATGGTGGTGTCTCGGTGAGTAGATGAGTTCTCAATTTGTAAATGGTCATTATACCCCAGGGTCCTACGTCTAGGTACTTGTGCAATGAGAGGGTCTATGGGGATATTTCTTTCATATGACCTTGGGTATGGTAGTCTGCTATACCTAGTATTCACGAGATACCCCCGAAGGCAATAAGAGTAGTTCTTTATTATGTGTGGGCATGATATATTCACATGTATTTTCACTAGCCAAAGAGTATACCTTTGTATCAACGCAGGTCCGATCCTAAGATTTTATGGGGCCCGAGGCGAACACTTGAATTGGGGCCCCCATATTTAATAAGGGATTTTTTTTATTAATTTATAAATTGCAGGTTTTTTTAACCGAAAAGATGACAACTTATTTTTTGGGAGTCGTGAGAAGTTTAAATGTTTGTCCATTCAGTTTTCAACAAATTGTTTTTGGGAAAATTGTAAAACGACTCTGTAAATAAATAAATAAATATATATATATATATATATATACACATAAAATTTTGGGCCCCCTCAAATGCATCAAAAATCGGGGGTTTGATGCGGCCGCTTCCCTGGCCTCCCCTCAAAATCGGCCCTATATGGACGTTAGATGTGGGTAGTTTTTCTCCTACAATATGTGATTATTGTGTGGCAGTACCAGAGATAGTTGTACTGGTTTATATGCTATACTAGAGATGTATGTGACTTATAGTAGGGATGTCCACCTTCATACTTATGTCTCGAACTCGCATATTTCCTATAAAATAGATATGTATATTTTATTATCAGTACGAGATTGTCAAATGTGTATTGACTCGAGATATAAGCCTATTATTTGTATATTGGTTATTTAATGTGACATACCATAGGTTTGAGATCATCACAAAACTTATGTTTTATAATGAAAGATATAAACCTAAAGATGAGAAACTAAATATTAAAGAAAAAAGATGTAAAGCTTTAATCACATGGGTGACATATGGGTTCGGGATTTAGAATCACATGATATTTTAGTTTGTTGGGTTGGGTAACTAATAAATTAAAATATGTTAAAATGTGAGAGGAATATGTGTAGTTATAATGTGGCCCAGATTCAATTATAATCCTATTCTGCATAGGGTTGATATTTATGTTTTCTTTTAAAGACCATTTTTACAAGTTCTTATAGCGGTAGTTACCGTGGAAGCGGGTTCATTGGAGGAGCATCTCTAGCGACGTCCCATTTCTTACTCCTAGGATTGTAGGAGTTGATCAAGTGTATCTAATTCTTTATTGTACTATTTTATTTTCATTCGAGTTGTACATATATATTTATTTCCAGAGTTGAGCTTTTGTATGATTACATATATTTATATTTTAATATGGCTTTTGTTGCATTAGTAGTGATTGGTATCAGAGTTGGTTTTGTGTGTATTGAGTATTTCATTATATTGTCTTTATTCTTTCGATTCTTGTTTATTTATTAAGCTAAGAATGTTACCAAAAGTTTGATTCCCGTGATTTTTATTGCAAATCCGATCAATCTATTTATAAATTTTTCGAGATATCACATTTGGTATCATAGCATTTCTAGTTTCCTAGGGATTTTGAGTGCATATATCTCTTTTCAACATTTTATTCTTTTGCTACTTAAGAGCAATACCGTTTAGGGTTTGTCCTCTCTATAAATAAAACCGTTTAGGAGGTTTCTTGCCATTATTTCCTGACGAATGACTCGATTAGACCAAGTGTATCGGAAGGGTTCTTTGTTTGTATTTTTATTACAAGACGTCTTATGCATGAGGTTAACTTCGATTGGGAACGTGAGACCTTTATTGAGTGCTTAACATATAGTTTGAGGGGAAACATTTTCCCTCTCCATCCATAACAACATTAAAAATAAGTTTTCGAAGATATCATCTATGCAACCATGTGGTGGTGAGTATGAGGAGGAGTTCAAATATTTTTCTCTATCTCTACCTAGAGAGATTGATACAAAGGCGAAGGAGGATGTTTGCATTATTAGCTAGTACGAGAAAAACTTTTGAATTGGTAGAAACCTTTCGTGAAGGCTTTAACAGGTGTTCTTAGGTAACCCGTTGTTCACCACTTATGCTCGGGTGGTTGAAGTTACCTTCCTACATCAGTAGGAACATGAAAACTATTATGGGGATAGAGTTGCTAAGATTTGGAAGAATGAGGCCAAAGTAGGCCCAATAAATAGAGACGGTCTAGGATGGACCCAGGTAGGAAGACCTCCCTCGTAGAAGGAACTGCATAGTGGGAGATGACCCCAAGAGGTTTCCAATACTACACGATATAATTTTGTTGGGCTAGTAGGTCCGAGGTAATTATGGCTAGTAGAGACACGACTTATGAGAGCAGGGTAAATAAGGCAAATGTTAGAATTTAGGACCAATGAAGTAAGGTCAGTAGGGCCGACAGTGGGGCTGTCACATTGATAGTTCCTTTAAGGTCAGTAGGGCCGACAGTGGGGCTGTCACATTGATAGTTCCTTTAAAAGAAGGTGCTACACTCGTTGAGAGTGAGGCCACCTAGTTATTTTATGTCTTAGTGCCGACCAACGTTTTGGAGAACATTTAGCGGGATAGTTATGGGTACTTTTATGGCTCGTGCGTATAAGTCTGGCATAAACATCGAGGATTTATCATTATTTATTAGTAGTCTGTGAACTACGATTATGAAGTATATGTACTTTTATCTCTGAGCTTTACTTATATGTGGACACCCAAGTAAGTAGGGGTTAATTTACGTCGTGATTATAAAGACATGGCAGTTTGTTTAGTGGGATTGGTTTTCAGCCGATTTGTTAATTTTCTGATGAGATATCATCGTATTAGTACCGAGATTATGTGCATAGTTATGTTGTATACTTATATTCACTACTGGGGAGTAGGCTTTTATACATGATTATGGGTTGAGTTTTATTTTAGGGTAGTTGTGCTTATGTTGGGGAAAAGGTATGACACGTGTTTATGTATGGAAGTGAGAATAGTAAGAGGGATTATGACTTCGTAGAGCTGTCATCGATGGTCCGAGGAGGTTCTAATATATTATTATTTGGGTGTTACGACACCAGCTAGACAAGAGTTTAGTTTTGTTGTGAAGTTGGCTCTAAAATTAAATTCGCCTTGAGGAAATTTTATGATATTGATTTTGTCAATGATAGTAGAGGTGACATGGGAGTACACACCACAGTTCCAGTAGAGTGGACGACGATGATGTGATATTAAGGAAACTCCAAAAGGGGGATTGTCCATTAAACAGATGTGTGGACCACCATGAGAGGGATAAGGTAATGATACAAGACATGTGTTAGTTGTTACATATCAATGACCAATGGGAATAGCCTAAGAGAGTGTTTCCTCCTGTAATTGAGACATGGGTATGTTATCATCAATGGTGAAATAGAAAAAAATATTTTGAAGGTAAATTTTAAGCAAAAAATTGATCGGGTGCCTCAGTAGTGAGTTTTGGCTGCATTAAGGACAAGTTCATTGTGATAGGCGATTAATAGATGTACACAAGTAAGATAGTATACTCATGTGATTGCAATAGGGTTCATAGGTCCCAGGGAGGACATGAAACAATTTGGGGCCGTGGGAGTTAAACTGACCAAGCGTAATTGAGTCGTGAATGGGTAAGCCATTGGTGTTTGGACTGGTAAGGGACACCTTAGAGGATGGGGTGTCCATAGTAGAACAAGTTGATATTACCTAGACGAGCAAAGAAAATTCAGGACGAGTGAAAGCGTGGTTTAGAGCTTCAAGTGAAAGATTAGGTGCTTTTAATGATCTATCCAGTATAGAATTTACGGAGTTCGGGTTCCAATAAAGAGTAGGAAACCTAATGAGAAGTTCTTCTTAGAGGGCTTAGATAGGATGAGGCTGGTTCTGTTTAACCTCCCCTTATTTTTGTTAGTGTGCACGATGTTTCACGAGTACAGTATAAAGGGAGATCCCGAGGGACTAGTTTGTGTTTGAATGATTATACTAGTTTGGTTTGTAATATAGACGAATGCAAGTTACGACACGAGAGACCATAGGTTATGATATGCCATGGATGGAGTAGATTCTATTTCTCTAGTGTAAGGATGCTACGGGTGAGAGATTCCTAAACTTTTGATTATGAGTACAATGAATTCGAATTTTGGGACGAAATTCCTTGTTTAAGAGGGGGGGGGGGGGGATATAATATCCCATATTTTTATGCATATTATCTAATTAATTAGATTATTAAAATTAATTTTGTGTGTTTGTTGTGACTAGAGATGTCACGATTTATATTGTTATGTGTTATTTAAGTTGGATTGGAATTTGGACTTGAGACATAGTGATTAATTAATATTTGGACTCATATTAGGAAATTTTTAATTAACTGAGTTGTTAGTTATTTGTTTGGGGTATATTGGGTAATTGGATTTTATTATGCGTAGAATGTCCGTTTATAGTTTAAAATTATGGTTTAAGGGCCTATTGGGTTAGTATAAGTCTTAGGCATAGTTTTAAGTCATTTATATTTTTTTAGGCTCTTTAAGGTGAAGTCCATTTGGGGTCCAAACCCAGCTTCGGGATTAAAGAATTGTAAGAGGTCATTAGGGATCACACTAGAAGGGCTAGAAGAGAAAGCACCAATAGGAAAGGGATATTTGGGAGAATTAGAGATTGATTTCTCAATCAATCCATAAGGCATGTGTATTAGATTATATATATTTTATTGGATTTTTAAACTCTAAATATGTTTTAAATCTGATTTATAAGATTTAATTGATTAATTTCTTACCTAACCTAATCATGTTAGTAACTACATTAAATCCCCTTTGATTTTTATTGATTTCGTCATGTATATGACTTGAAATTACCTTAAAATAGTTTGAATATGTTTTCTATTGTAAATTAGTTAAAAACTCTTTGATTATATATGTTAATTCCTTGAAATTATTAGTTAATTGATGAAAGTTACAAATCTAGGGCTCTTAGATTATAATTTAGATTTTCATTTGAATCTTAATTTAATAACTAGGGTTTTGATGTTAGAAAGAGATCCTAATTGGTTATATGATGTTATTTTATTATTTGGATGTTGGTTGGGGGATTAAACGAAGCTTTGAAGTTCATTAATGAAGTTTTTTAGTGGAGAAAATATGATTTTGGAGAAGATGACTCGTAGACAAAGCTGTGCAGAATCGAATTACGAAGGAGTGGGCGTTGGATTCATATTTTTTTTTTATTTTGTTATGAATTTTCTACTAAAAGGTGCACGAGACCGAAATTTTGGATGTGTGATTTTAGATTGGAATTTCTTTTAGAAATATTTATTTTGGGGCCTAGGGCTAGGATTTGGTAGCCTATAGTTTTCAGATACTCATTGAATATAGATACATTCTTATGAATTGACTTATTGGAGATTGGTAATTTGGGTATTGATATATCATGAGGAATTATTGGCTTAAAGGGGGTTAATTTAAGGATATGGCCGTTGATTGTAAACTCGTGGGTAGGATGGGTTACCGAATTAAAATTTTAAAAGTTTAGAGGATTGGGCTTGGTGTCCATGATTATTAGAGTCATTATGATATACTAGTGCAAGTATATCATTTGGGTGAAATTAGGATTATGAAAAAGATCCTAGAGTAGTGTAGTTTTCATGGTTAATGGCATTATATAAATTTGATCTGGGTTAATACCTAGATGTGACGCCTTGGGAGATTGGAGTTCAGCTAATAAAGATTGAATATAGTTAATGTGGGGTTTTTAATGTACAATAGGGTGACACTACACCTAGAATTTAGAACCCGACAGGTTAGGGTTAATGTATGATGGGATGGATATAAGGTTATAACGTGATATACCTTTCTATGATAACAATGCTAATATGATCCGATAGCGCGGGGTTGGTATGAGTACATGAAATGATGCTAGTATGACCCGGTAGTGTAGGCTCAACATGTGTATGTGATTGACCTTAACCCATTTGTGAGGGTTATGTATGTATATGATTTATCCTGTTAGTGAGGGTGGAAACTAATTGTGTGCTTTATGTGCAATGGACAAGTGCACTATTTTGTATATTTTATACCCGAATTTATACTTTGTTAGTCCCATTTTAGTTTATTTAATAAGTTCTTAGGACTACTTGATTAAAAAGTTAAAAAAATGCGAGAATGATTGAATTTAAATTGAAAACGGCAATTCTAAGTAAAAAATGGGCACTTCAATAATTTTATAATATTCTTGTGCTAATTTGTGGAAAAAGTTGCGTAGTGAAAATTTTGCAGGTAATGATGGGATTTGGTGCAAATTAATAATCAACTCAAAAAATGCGCGAAAAAGTTGATTTTTACGGTCATTTGAAAAGAGATATTTTTACACTTGCGATATCGTAAACAAAGTCAAGAATTTTTATTCTCTGATTTGGATGAAACTCGGCATGCTTGTTGAGCAAGAAAAGATAAGTGTTTTCGAGTGGGAAGAAATTCGGTCCCTTATCCCAATCCAAAGATTAAAGAGGTGGAGAGATAGCTACCAACACTATTCGCCCAATCAGGGAGAGTTCCACCACAACTCAAATATCTCACCACTTGTCCTATTAAAAGGACCATTGGGCTCATAATTTTAAAAGAATTTCGGGGAGCAATTATTGAGTGATTATAATCAATTTTGAGGGCTAAGTTTTTATCATTTTTTAGAGGACTGAAGATTGTTGTGAGAAAACCTTTTGTAAGTCTGATCGATTAATGCAAATCTCTACTCATTTTTGCAATTTCTCTTTCATTATGGTAGCTTGATTATTATATTATGAATAGGGTTAAGTGTATCATAGTTAGCTAATACTGTCACGTTAATTTGATTGTTGTTTATTCCCTACTTGTTTTAATTGTTATTAAAGATTTGATATTCATTTTAAAACGACACGAGAGTGTGTTTTAGAACCTTCAAGATTGTTTTGTCAAATCAAGTTTTGAGATTTAAAGATAGTAATGTTTTATGGATTATGCTTGCACTTTGATTGTTTTGATAATCTATGCTTCAATACATTTGCGAACTTTAAAACTTGTCTTTTCTAAGGGAATAGGGATTTTAGTCGTCTATTAGAGACGCTAAAAATATTTCAAACATAACTTTCATATTTTTCGAATTAAACGCGATGAGAGTCGACTTAATTTGAGTTATAAAAAGGGAATGACCACATTAAAGTAATTTGCAATATTAATTACGTAATAAATGTACCCAGAATTCTAATTATTTACAAATCTCTTGTGTTACTCTCATTTATCGTAGTTGTTTTTATTTTGTGTAATTCATAATTATTCTCTATCCCATTTGATCTAGTTGAACAGTCACAATTCTTTTAAAAGTTAAAATTGACAAATTATTGTGGGTTCGACCTGTACTTACACTCGCTATTCTACAATAGCCCGTGCACTTGCGGTATTTAAAAAAAAATTAAAAAACAAATTTTTGGCGCCGCTGCCGTGGATTTGTTAGATTTTTTTAAAAAGTAGTTGTGACTTCCGAACTAGTTTTTTTTTCTTTTCGTATTTTTGTTAGTAAAAAAAAAGATAAGGTGGGGATTTCATCACCCTTTCTTGGCCCGAAAATCACTAATCAACCAAGAATTTGCATATCCCGAGCCATCACATTTAATTTAAAATCAAGTAGACGTTGGACTTAGGGGATCACATAGCTCATAGAAAACTCTTAACGAGGCTATAATTAAAAGCTACTCCAATGCGAACTTGTCAAATCTTTCACCTTGTCTAGGATTTGTGGTTTTTAATGAGTCTTCGTACCGACCACCTAACTGGAGGTAAAATTGAAATTTAAGGAGATAACCGTAGTTGGCCATCTTTTAAATTCTCCCTTATCAAAGAGTAGGAGCTGTCTAATTAGATAAATTATAAATTGCTTTGTGTTAGTTTTACGTGATTTTGAGTCAATTATAATTGCTTTTGCATTCTAAAAAAACTCATTCGTTGAAAATTACAATGGATGATACTCATATTATTATCCCGTCATCTTTCTCATATCCCTCTATTGATCATGTGGACGTGTTTTTATAAAATACTGAAAATTTAGATGACTACGTATTTCAATTTAAGTCAGATGAGTCAGTAATCATTTTAAAATTAAAGAAGGTATGGATGGGAGTCAAACCCCTTTAATTACTATTTTCTCACTAAAGTGTATCGATTGGAAAGAGGTAAACAAACGGTATATTGATACTATTTCTAAAAATAATCATGAATTAAATGGGAATAATAAATTTTGTGAGGAGAAAATTTTTGATAATCTTGACACACGTAATAATTGTGTTGATTTTAATGTGAATTTCTGTCGAGATTTTTCTCCTAATTTAATTGAGAAAAATGTTGATTCTTTTTACATGTGAAAAAAATTATTTGAGGAATCGTCAGATTTTAGTGATACTTCAAGTATTTATGACAGTCCTCTTATTTTTTATGAAGAAAGTGTATTGCTCCACGATACCTCTTCTTCTCGTTCTTTTCATAAAGTCTCACATTTAGGAGTGGAGTATGCATCCCCAATTTTACGTGACTATTTTCAAAAAAGGGATAGTAAATATTTGGATCCTTATTGTAATTTTCTACCCCCATGTGATGCATCTACATATAATTCGTGCGATTCAAATTTGTTTATTATTGATGATGTCAGTGCACACCATTATAACCATGGTTTTATGGTTAAAATTTGTGTTGTACAGTTATACTCTCAAATTTATGATGTTTTGGCACTTAGTACGATAAAGTTTATTAATTGGAATGACCCATAACTCTTTCAGTTATTAATTTATGACGATGATGGTAATTTTCATGGGTTTGTATATTATTAGTGTAGTTTTTTTCCTCTTTTTTGGTTATTTTTTATTAGCTTTTGTAAACATACACTTGTTACTTTGGATGTTGGTGGCAAAGTGAAATTTATCGGTAATATTGTTATTTTACTTCTTCACTTTATTTTCATTGTCCATATTTTTATTTGAGCATACATTGAGGATAATATAAAATTCAGGTTTGGGGGTAAGGATAATATTTAAAAAAAATAGAAAAATTAAAAAAAGATTTTTAATATAATTGAGTTTTGAAACAATTTCTTAATATAGAATTAATAATGGATCTCTCAACTTATGTATTTTTTTACACATTAGCCATACAATATGATCGAAAATGGATATTAGGGCGAAAATTAATATGCTTAACGAATAAATGTGGAAATTTTAACCCGATGATATTTTTGTGCCATTCATCATTTTCGAGAGATTTAAATCAATCCGAGTTAAAACAACTCAAACTTCCCTTCAGTAATAAATTCATTGATGATTTCAAATTCATTGTTTTATTCAATTGCTGAAAATAAAAAGTCAAATGTGAATATAAAGCACTAGAAGTCTTAGTAAGTCATCTTGAGACACAAATCAACTCAACGAAACTTGAGAAATGAGATTAGGCCATCGTTTGAAAGTACAAAATTAAGCCTAAACTCCAACCTTTTTACATTATTCCGTTGCAAGCCCATTTGAGCCAAAAAGAAAATAAGCCTTTTGTTGAAAGCCCGTTATCCTTCCTAACTCCAACTGGGAGTTACAAGCCTCTAAAAAATAAAAATCCATACCCATTTTCTGAGAATATTAGGGTAAAAATTACGGTAAGGAAAAAGGCCAAAACAAATGAAAAAAAAGGTTTGCAAAAGAATGATGTGTGAAAAAAAAGAAAAAACGATGAAAAAATGTGAGTTGAAAAGAAAAAGATGAAGAAAAGAAAAATGGAGGTGAGAAAAAATGCCAAAAAGTCAAAATATAGAAAAAGGCCCTCTATATTCTCAGAAAAGTTGAACTAAAAAAAACCTTCTTTCTAGCCAAACCCGAGCCTATAATACAACCAAAAAAATTCCCAATCGATCTCAAGTGAATTTAGTTATAGTGTGGAGAGAAGATGAATAGGATCTATTGTGCGATTCAACGTTTTCAATAAGTAATAAATTTTCCATTCACGAGGTCATATTCATCCATTATAAAAAAAGTCCATTTTTGATCATGTATATGTGAAATTTGCTCATCTAAACCTATTCTTTTATTCACATATACCGAGAGAAAACAACCCATTTCTGAATGTTCGATTGAGAGTGCATCCCGTGAGATTTTGAAATCAAAATGATATTTCAGATAAGAAATGTAACGATCAAATCTTTTAAAATAGACGGTTATATTGGCTATGCACAACACGTGATAAGTTGAGATAGAAAAATGAAGTTCTACTATATTTATGAAATTTTCATTCAAACTTGGTTATATTCTTTTGAGCCTTTTGTATTGAGTCAAGTTTTTGAATTTTGCAGGTATATTCACTGCAAACCCTCACGAGAAAAAGCTCGTCCAGTAGGGTAACCTAGGGCTTTAATGGCTTGTTGCACATGCTAAGTGCAATCATGATTCTTACGAAAGTGAGTTAGATTTAAAAAAAAATAGTTTTGCTCGAGGACTAACAAAGTTTAAATTTGGGGGTATTTGATGAGTGCATTATTTTTTATATTTTATACCCGAATTTATACTTTGTTAGTCCCATTTTAGTTTATTTAATAAATACTTAGGGCAATTTGATTAAAAAGAGGAAACAATGCGAGAATGATTGAATTTGAATTAAAAATGACAATTCTAAGTAAAAAATGGGCACTTCGATAATTTAAGATATTCTTTTGATAATTTGTGGAAAAAGTTGCGTAGTTAAAATTTTACAAGTATTGATGGAATTTGGTGCAAATTGATAATCAACTCGAAAAAGGCGCAAAAAAATTGATTTTTACGATCGTTTAAAAAGAGTTGTCTTTACACGTGATATCGTAAAAAAGAAAGAAATTTTTATTCTCCGATTTGGATGAAACTCGAATTGCGTGTTCAACAAGAAAAGATAAGAGTTTTTGAGTGATGGGAAATTTGGTCCCTTATCCGGATCCAAAGATTAAAGAGATGAAGAGATAGCTACCGACACTATTCGGCCAATCAGGGAGACTTCCACCACAACTCAAATACCTCACCACTTGTCCTATTAAAAGGACCCTTGGGCTCACAATTTTAGAAGAATTTCGGGGAGCAATTATTAAGTGGTTGTAATCAATTTTGAAGGCCAAGTTTTTATCATTTTTTAGAGGATTGAAGATTGTCGTGAGAGAAATTTTTGTAAGTCTGATTGATTAATGAAAATCTGTACTAATTCTTGCAATTTCTCTTTCATTGTGGTAGCTTGATTCTTATATTAGGATTATGGTGAAGTTTATTATAGTTAGCTAATATTGTCACATTAATTTGATTGCTGTATATTCCCTACTTGTTTTAATTGTTATTAAAGATTCGTCATTCATTTTAAAACGACACGAGAGTGTGTTTTAGAACCTTTAGATTTTTTTGTCAAATTAAGTTTTGATATTTAAAGATAGTAATTTTTTTATGGATTATGCTTTCGCTTTGATTGTTTTGATAGTCCATGCTTCAATACATTTGCAAACTTTAAAACTTGTATTTTCTAAGGGAATAGGGATTTTAACCGTCTATTAGAGACGTTAAAAATATTTCGAACATAACTTTTATATTTTATGAATTAAACGCAATGAGAGTCGACTTAATTTGAGTTATAAAAAGGGAATGAAAACATTAAATTAGTGTGCAATATTAATTACGTGATAAATGGACCCTGAATCCTAATTATTTATGTGTTACTCTCATTTATCGTAGTTGTTTTAATTTGGTGTTGTTTATAATTATTCTATATCCCATTTGATCTAGTTGGACAGTCACAATTCTTTTAAAAGTTAAAATTGATAAATCTTTGTGGGTTCGACCCTTACTTACCCTCGTTATTATATAATAGCTCGTGCACTTGCGATTTTTTAATAAATTGATAACAACAATGCAAACCAAGTGTGAGTTCTTGTTGGGTTTCGTGCTAGGGGAGGGACTCTATTTTGGGGACACGTCTCATAAAATCATAGAAATGCCAAAAACTCTCAAAATTTACATTAGGATTTCTCTCAACTGGTGTGAGTTCGACTGTAGGGGAGAGGGTATTTATAGGGTTGGGCCAGGGGAGTGGATTGGTGGAATTTTAGGTGAGGTTTGGGCTGAAGTTACACAAGTTCCAAGTTTAACTTCTCGGAGACTTAAATGGGTATCACTTGTAAAGAATATGGTACAAGCCATGTTGATTAGCCAGCAGGTGCCATGTCACTGGGGTGAAAAGTGTAAATAAGTTATAGTCTTCTGTTAGGTCCTTGAAGAGTTTTCATGTATAGTTTAAGGACTAGAAGGTATCTAATTAAAGTTTAGGGTTTTTATGTAACTATGCAAACTCAAGAAGTTAAATTGGGTAATTTTTGAAAAGTATAAATCCTTAGGTACAATTTTAGTGAAAAGTTAAGATGTATTAGGCATAGGAATAGGTCAAATAAGGTGATTTTAAATATAAGCGTATTTTGGTAATTTAAGAAAATATAGGGCTATTCTTAGGAATTTATTGAAATACCTAGGGCTATTGAGTAATTAGGAGTGGTTTGTTACACGGAAGGATAAAGGAACACATGAGCCCCCGCTAAAGAGGAAGGACGAAAGATGACCATTGGCACAACAGAGACCGTGGCAATGACCTGCTCATCATAAAAGCATTAGTAACCTCCATTATCACAAATGAGATGGGGGAGGAAGTCACCAATAATCGAGGAGAGGAAAAAACCTGCGAAACGGGCTCAGCAGTGAAGGCCACAGTAAATACTTGCCCGTGAGGAATAGGTTGCACAAAGGCCTACGATCCATAGAGATGCAGACCCTGAGGATAGAAATCCTCCCTGAGGGGGGAACACTAGAATCATAGTCCCAAAATGAGGAAGACTCCCTCCCATGGAAGAGAGGCCAAGAGTTACGGGGCCCTGAAGAATGAAATTGACAAATTTTAATGTAAGAACAAACCACAATGATAACCATTAAGAGCAAAAGGAAAAAAAAGGGCTCTAATGGTGAATTTCCATTTCCTGACTTTGAACCAATTTAAAAGTGGGGAAAGTTAAGCTTAAGTTCTTATGATCTTGTATATTTGCTTAATTGGAAAATGAAGCATGTTTGATACACCAAATTCAACTATGAAGTTTTCGGCCCACAAAAATTCAGAGAAAACATTCTCAGTATTCACTCCACCAAAATTCTTCATACCACGTTTAATCTATTCCATTTTCGATGAAGAAGAACACCATTATAATGCCGAAACCAAAATCATAAATTTAAAACATATTCAAAAGGTAAAATTTTTACGAGTTTTCAAAAAAATGTAATCGCTTGATTTACAGCACCACAATCCTTGAAATTGGTATGGCTGAATTTGTAATTGAATCCTGAACAACTTTCATTTAGAAACCATGTTAAAATAAATCCTAAAATGTGTAGATATAGAGGTTAAAGATTTACAAACCCTAAAGTCAAATTTCGAAGGCTAAAGGCGAGTTCAAACTAATCCCAAACTTTTTCCACAAGTACTTAAGTATAATTAGACCTAAATTGTCTCTTATCTCCACATCTAATTCCTAATAAATAAAATTTAAATAATTATTTATAAAGTTTTGAAATTTATACTTTAAACCATTTTAAAATATCATGCACTCAAATGGTTACTTAAATTATCTTTTACTACATTTTCATTCATTTTATTTTAAGACATATATCATATACTTACATTTCTTATGCTTTCAGGCTACCCAGTCCACCCGCAAAATAGCTGAACTTCAATCGAAAATCAAAATACCCAAAGTATGTAATTCATATTTCAATATTAATCATTTGAACTTTTTTCTTTCAAAGTACTGATTATTATATCACCTTGTCATATTCTTGAACTCTAAATTTTATACTAAACTCTTTCAAGTAGTTTAAACTTTTCCCGTATTGTTGATTCTTTCGATATTTACCGGTTCAATTACTACTAAGCCCCGAACCCTAAACCACTCGACAAGATGTTATTAATTGCAATCAACCCTACAATTCAATTTTTCTTGCAAATGAAATCTTCAGTAGCATACCATATAATCTAGGGATTAGACCCTATAATCCCCGATAAATCTGATTGGCCTGAAGGACTCAAATGTTGAGTGCCTTGTTATTATATTTACTCTACGTATGAGTGTCGCTCTAGCTAAGTGTGCCGAGATATCTGGTTATTCCCCAATTTTTTGGATTTATCTATTCAAGAAAATTTTATGTTTTGAACGATATTATCATGATATGTTTGTGCTATTGAAACCTAATAACCGATAATTTATGGGTTATCTAGTTATTGCTGAACCAAGTTATCTTAACCTGATATTTTATTATCTGGTTATCTTCACCATATTGGTTATTTACATATCAAAAGCGTCAGTACACCCCTGAATGCCGTATGATATTTCATCTTATTTCAACATGCAGAAAATCAATATATTACTAACCCTTCATAATATTATTATCATTAACATCTTATATAGAAATAAAAAATATCTACTTGGCGTGTTTGCTTAATTGTTTTCCTTCCATATGGACAACGAGCCTGAAGATGATCAATTACCACCCGCCCCTTTGAAATTCTATTCACTTTTACCTCCGTTAATATTCGCGGTTAAATATGTGTGGGCAGTAACGGACAAATATCAAGTTATAAGAATATCTGGGACATTTTTCTTCTGGAACTGAGAAGCAATCGCTTATCCACCTAGAAGATTTTTTTACTTGAATTCCCCTTACTTTGGCAGAATGAAATCTAATGCCCAAGTTATCCTTACCATCCATAAGAGTCGAATAAAATTCTCTCACCAGGTTAGGGTAATATGGTTCAGTCTGAGAGGAAATACCAAACCAGTTTCTCCTTCCACCATAGAACTCGTGTAGACAGGTGTTGAAAAAATACTCCAAGTTAATTGACCTATCCCAATGCACATAACTTGTGGCGAAGAGTTCATTAAATTTGGAGCATTAGTGGAGGTCAAGGCACATGAGCATTAATTAAGAGCCATGATAGATCTTCAAATCACACACCAAGACATAAATAAAAAAATCCTATAAGATATCGAAATAAAATCCAAGGATCCTATACCAACATTATGAGTAGACAAATCCTAAAAGTGTACAACAAAGTTATGCACAATAAAATCTACTCAAGAGATTCAATCTAAACTCAAGATAAGTAGAAACTCATTAATCATAGAGAATATTTCATCAAAAACTATCAAGAAAACTATCACCAAGACCTAACTCTTAAAAATGAGTAAATCATAAAATATTTGGAACAAAAACTTACAAAGATGACAATTAATCTACTAGAATGAGTTAAAAACAACCTAAAACACTATCAAGAGCTAAATTGGGAGGAAGAAATGAGGTATCTCTAAAGGTGAAAGAAGTTTTGAGAGAGGAAATGAATCAAAGTTTTAAAATAGTCTCGATTTGAGAATTTAACACTTGTCGCTGCAATGATAAATTCTCTCACAGGCCGACTATTTCTCCAACGAAGCTCCAACGACATAGGTTGCGCCATCTTCCAACGATAAAAAAACTGTACAAAAATAACATAAACAAAAAAGGAAATGTACACATATATTCTTAGCTAAAAACAAGTACATTTTGATCCCTAAAATATCATTTTGTATGACCAAACAAGCTAGAAATTCATACAATGGTTCTTGGTTATGCTAAATACTCTATAAAAATAATGGTTTTAGCATTCAATAGCCAAAGGTCAAGTTCAAGTCGTATAAAAGTAAGAGTGATTCAAAGGCATAACTCGTGATAAAAAGTGAATAAAATAAACATTCATCCATATCATAAAAAATGAATATCAATGTTTGAACTCACTTATGAAATTTTTTGACTTTAGGCAATAAAGAGAAAGCCCCATTTTCCCTTGGAAACTATCATATTTCTCCCTCGAATAACAATTTATGATTAAAATATTTTATGCCTAATATTCTTTATGTTACTTAATTGTTGGATAGATAAAAATCTTTTAGACATCACTTTTGATAAAATTTTATATGTGGCGGCTTTCGCTTATTCATTACAAGGGGTGTGGAACTATTTCCTAATTTTCAAAGGTAGTTCTCATGACCTAATGTTGAAGCCTTTACCACATCGTCACTGATGCTTTTAAGCGCACGCGCGCGCGCGCGCGCACACACACACACACACACACACACACACACATATATATATATATTTTAAGTTCAACCATGATGATAAAACTCTCATACACAAGGATTAACAATGAAACCCTCTCATCAAAACATCGCATACAACTTTTAATTTTCAATAGAATTTGAAAACAAATCCCTTCATTATATTTTGCATGAAATTGATCATGTTTATTGTGTGGTGTCAAAGTGCATGAATTATTTCAAATACTCTAAAATAACAAGCTTAATTTACCAATGCAATTCAAGCTATAAAGTTTAAGTATGGAGTATTAAAGGCCATAAATATAACCATTAGTACAATAGATAAGCATGTAGGTTTACATTTAATCCCACGAGATAAAATAATACCTAACAAGCATAGAAGGCCAATATTGTATAAGGATAAAAATTTAAAGGTATGAGTGCAAAAAAATTTCATAACTAAAGAAATATAAAGTTATGAGAGAAAGCAAGACGTCTATCCAAAAAGAGTAAACCAAACATTCTAAGACACCTAAACCAATAGAATCCTATTTCATTTTGAACAAAGACCAAGCCTTGCCACGTTTTTATACAGATTCTAGTTCACATCTATCAATAGTTTATTTCGGTACCTTTTTTGGATCAAGTCTTATATAGTTGGATCTAGGAATCAAAATGGAAAGTGCGGGAGGATAATTTTTTTTCCTTTCCCCTTCCCTTGGATAAAATCTTTTGAGGGATTCCATCTTTTTCTTACCTTTCATATTGACTTTTCTACCCTTATCAAAATAATCTAAATATGACGAGGGTTGAAACAAAAAACAAAAATACTTAAGGTGTCATAATTTATGACAATGTGTGCTCCTAAAGGGTTGTGGGTCGATGAGGCGCTTGAATTGCTACTTCTTAAATCTAAAGGAAAACTCCTTTAAGTGTCCTTCCTTGTTATAATAGGAACACATAAACGTCACCATCCCTTGGCTTTATTTAGGTATAAAATGAGTTAAATATTCACTAGTGGGAGATGGAAAAATGTATTAGGATGCTAATAAATGTTGTTTCGACATGGAACCATCACTTTCAAGACCAAGTACTCATTTATCCGAAGTGGATAACTTGGCACTAGAAAACATCTTATCTAAATTTGGAGACATACCCGCCATATTCATCTTAAAGTGGTTGAGGATAGTATCTTGGTCTCAATCAAAGATATTTTTTTCTCTAGGACTATCCTTGAGTTTTCACTCTCATTTAGGGTTGTCCTTGAGTTTTCTCTAAGGTACGCAATATCCATATAGGTAAAGTCAATGGAACTTCCCTTTAAATGTGATGCACTACTCACCGCACGTGGAGTAACAAAATCACTCAGGCTACTCACACTCACCATAGCCATTTGGTTATCTTCATTGGCTAAATTGGTGGAGGGTTCTATATTATGCTTTTCGAGGTATATATATTCCTTTTTATTCCTAACATAGTCCGTTAGAAGATCATTTTCCTCTTATTCCTCAACATTGCCCAAAGAAGGGTTAGGAATAGTAATTTCTTCACCAGTCAGAAGCCGTAAATCATCTAACTCGTCAAATTTGTTTCTTTCCATAAATGCGGCGTAGTTTCATTATTGAGAGTCATATTCGAAGTCCATGTCATCATCACTAAATTTTCTAGATACGTATTTTTTCCACCACCATGACTAATATTTTACGGACATTGCTTTGACATATGGCCTTGACCACCACACATAAAACACATGATGGTCATTGGAGATTCATCTTTCTTTTCTTCACATCCATGAAAAATATCAAATCTAGGAAGATAGTTCATGGGTGAACCTCTAGTCTAAAATAATTTTTCCTCTTTTTGGCAAAACTTAGTGAGAAATGCCAAATCATCCTCACTAACATCACAAGAACTAAAATCAGGAGATGTCTTCTTAGCCTCAAAAGCTAGATTTTTCTCCTTTTCATTAGGAAGAACTCCTTAGCGGTAAGACAAATTAGTCTCGTAGATTTGGAGAGATATAACCAATTTGTCTACATTCATTGGCTTCAAAAGTAAGACTTTAACCTCTTCAACGACATCCACTTTGCTATGGAACCTAGGTAGGAAAGACTGTAAGATTTGATCTAAAATCTTATTTTCTTTAACAGTCACCCCTAAAGAAAAGATGGAGGCAACTATGTCATTCAACTCATCATAGAACTCATTAAAAGTTTAATTCTCCTTCATGGTACGAAGTTCGAAATGGGTGGTAAGCCGTTGAAACTTTGAGTGCTTCACGGTGTATGTGCCTTTGGAGGTCATTTATAAAACATCACATGGATCTTTAGAGATCGTACAAGTGGATATAAGTCTATTCTCACTTGAGAACCCACAACCACAAATAGCGTTATGTCCTTTCATGTTCACCCCACTATCCTTTAAATCCTTGTTATCCCAAATAGATTTAATCTTATCAACTTGGACGTCATCAAGGACATTTTTTGGACAAGTCCATCTCACAATCACACTATTACAAATGTGATCATATATAGACATTAAATATGCTATCATAAGGGTTTTCTATTAGGAATAAATATTACCATCCAATGGAGGAGGTCAGAGAATTGAAATTCCATCCATTCCACACAAAAATGATCTAAACCTAGGTTTTTATGCCAAACAATTGGAGACCTACTCTGATACCAATTGTGAGTGTGCTTCTCGATGATAGCTACCCAAATAAAGATTAATTCCCCTAATTCAAGATAAAGGCTTGTTAATTTATTATTCTAAAAGGCTTAACAATCCAAAAGTCTACGCAACAAAATATTTTACTTTTTAAAGAGTATTTCAGGTTTATTCTTCATATTTAAGACAATGATCCTTAAATATGCGAAAATAATAAAATAAGCACAAGACAGGATGTAGGGGGGAAAATTCACTAACGGAAAAACCTCAGGCCGATAAGAACGACAAATGCACTATGGTACATCTTTACAACTAGAAGAAATATACTTATAACCTCATGACATGACAACCAACTAGACACTCTTTCCCACCATATTTTCCTTAAAGAGAACCAATAGCTGGAGAACGCTGCACAATCACGACCGGTTTTTGGTCCATAACCAATGCATTTGAATCTTATGGAAAAAACTTTCTTATTCAAAGTAGAAGCAACTTTTGTTATTCTAGGATGGAACCTTCAAGAAACGAAAATTCTACATTTAGGATCTTTGAGGTAATCATATAGGTATGTATGTTAGGATCTTTGCAAATGTGTGGTGCTTTAAATCTCAAAAATGAGTTTTTCAAAGCCAAGGAACATAAAATATTTACTCACCAATAAAGATTGGATTTTTAATACAAGATGAGTAAATATACCTATATTTAAAACAATGGCATTAAATAACTCAAAGAAGAGGAGTGGAAAAATGTGATCTTAAATATGCGAAGTATTTTGATCAGCACAATATTTTTTCAACGATCTCACTCTTAGTTTGGAAGAGTAAACAATACATCAACTTATAGCCCTTTGATTTGAAAAGGTCTAAAGTCTTGAATGCTAGATGTCACACTCTTAAGGTGTCAAATAGTCACATCAGGGTCTAACACGCCCAAAACGTTATACTTGACAGACTAACTAAGAAGATGTTTAAAAAAATCTTGTGCAAAAGTTACTTTGGGCGTTGTCAGACGCGTGTCGCTTCAGCGAGCTATTGCGTTGTTGCAGTGAACTTAAATTGATCCAGGTCACGCCAAAGTCCAGACTTGTTATATAGGGACATAAGCAACCAACTAGATAATGTCACTACAGGGAGGAAGACCATTCTGTGGCGAAACTGCTATGAAGGAAGTCGCACCACTGCCATAATATTTTAGCATGGATAAGGAAATACTTGCGACAAGCTTTTACTGCAGTGAGGTAAGCCATTGTTATAGAAAATCTGAGGCGAGGATGATCGCACATGTTTCCAAAAATTTTTATCCAGTTTTCCTTAGAAGATTTTTCAAAAAATATTTTGAGGCAAACTCCAAGTATGTTTTTTCTCGCATGAACACACATACTTAAAATACACCAAAATATGTAATTCTTTATAAAATAGATATTTCTAGATGAACAGTATATTTGAATGTGTATTTGGCAAAATTTTAAAATCGAGGTTAATTAAAAAGTTTTTTCAATTATAAAAATAGATTAACCAAGGTGAATCTATGACCGCTAAGTCTTAAATCTTTCCCTAAGTGGTGTACTCAAGGTCCGACATGGAATGAATCCGATTCATTGATAATGCTTTTCGATGACCTCTTGAACAAAGACTCAAACATGTTTTGGTTAAGGAACATAGACAATCTATTCTATGGAGCACATCATGTATACTATACTTCACAATCCTTAATCCAACTATCTTTGCGCTACACTATTCTTATCTCCATTATATTCTAAAAAATATCTTTTCCATTCCCCCTTTATAAAAAATATATAGGATCGGATATTGTCAAAATATTTCCAAACATCATAAAAATGTTCCCACAGAGGTACGTAGGTAGCCTTTAAAGAAACATGGGGAGCGACTCTTATTTTTTCACAAATGGTATTCTTTTCTCCCATCAAGAGTTATAAGTATCTCTTATCGTTTAATTGAAAAAAAGGATTATGTATGCCTTAGCGATCATTATAGACTATTCAAACATAAAATAACTATTCCACAAAGTTAAAAAAAGATATGATAAAATTAACATTTATTTCAAATACAACCATTTATATAAATCATCAGCAACAGTCTTTCCAAACACCTATAAACCATACCTAAACCCATAATACCCAAAGGTACACCAAACATGTAAGCGCAGTTGGATCCCCGGGTTCTAATAATAATCACAAATTAAAATATTATAATTTCCTTTTAAATAAATGCGGAAGCGAATATAAGTGATGGTTCAACAAATAAACAAGGCCGAGTTTTAATATCTTAAGAACCAAATTAAAACATAATTCAAGTCCTAGAATTTGCCTAAGTCATAATTAACAATTATCCAAAGTTAGGCGAAACCAAATTAATGCAAGTGACTTGAATAAACCAATTTTACCCAATATTAAATTAAAGTCCAAATTTAAATTAGTGTGATTGTAAAACCAAATTTTATCTTGAAATTAATCTAGCATGCGTTCTAAGTGATATAGAGCAAGATAAAATCAACAGTCACACAACACCGCGATGTACGAGGAAAAACCCACTAACGGGAAAAAACCTCGGGATGGCCCTAGCCTCAAATCCACTAAAAACGGTATTACAAAATACAAGACAAAAGACTTACTTCCTAAACTCGAACCCTCTCAAGCCGTGATGCTTCTTCTTGTATCGACCTCAAATTAGCGGATAACCAACGGAGCTCCACCGCGGTCTCGGAATACACCGATCGGGCAATTAGGCACACCGTCACCCTAACATGGAGCCTTTCTCCAAATGGGTAGAAATGAAACGAACTTATCTTCAATTCGGTGTAGAGAAAAACCGGAGCCAAAACAATCTCCAAGCAATTGATATTTATATAGAAGCTTGGATAAACAATTGGGTGTAAACTAGAGTGTGTATGAAATTTTTCTTGAAAGAATTACACTCACAACATGAACATTTTCCTAAAACTATTTTTGCTCTCAAACTCTCTCTAGGAGATAAACTAAGTTGGAAAAGTTGTCTTGGAAAATGTGTTTCCCGCACATAATAATGCATGAAAAAAGTTGGTTGAAAACCAAGTGGAAGAGTGGGGAAAAACTGCAAAAAACTGCCAAATAACTGTTCCCGCTGGAAGTTCGTTCGAACGAACGTGATTCTCGTTCGAACGAGACTTCTAACGAGTGACCAGCCTGGGCTCGTTAGAAGTTCGTTAGATACCTCGTTAGAATGAACATTCGTTCGAACGACATATCGAACGACATTTCGAACGACTGTCCAGTTAGGGTCGTTGGCAAAACTCGTTCGAACGAACCTGGTTCGAACGACAAAACTCGTTCGAACGAAATCTAGTTCGAACGAAAAAACTTGTTCGAACGAAATTTCAAACGAACAACCAGAAAGATTGAAAAATACGATTTTGGCCCAGAAACTTTTATATACTTATTTTAAAGTTCTTAATTGATTCTTTCTGAAAATAAAATGCCAGTTTTTATTTCACCTAACACCCAATACATATTGTTCCAAGCTCCTATATACATATAATTACATTCATACCTTGGGAGCATGGAACCTTAGTTGATGACGTAGAAACGAGGCACACAAATCGGCATTTTGATGAAGCTTTAAGTTCTTTGCCGCTACGTCTTCAACATACACTTCATAGGCTTGAGAATATTACAATAAATACTATCCTATGAATAAATGTTTTTGTCCGGAATTGAGCCAAAACTATATATGGACTTAATTGGAAATTTGTGTCCTTACAAAACAGACAATAAAGCTACATTAAACCAAAACCGAAAGCTACATTAAACCAGAAACCAACACCTAAACTAACCATTATCCCCAAAGAGCTTCATAAAAACCTTCCTCAAATACCATAGGGTCTCGCTTCATTATCATCATGACCACAACCACCATCACTTCCAGGGGTCCCCAGTAGTCTCCATCTTGGGTAAGTATCCACATGGGCTCAATGCAACGATACACCTTGAAAAGCTTAGACGGAACTATGGCACCCTCTTCCACAACCTCATCTACCATAAGCCACCTTTGCCCAGATTCCTCGACGCAAATATTCAAAACTAAATCCTTCTATAACCATTTAAAGTAGTGTAATACCCCGTAATTTTAATGATTTTTAAAATGGGATTAATTAGGAGTAATTATGAGTTAAATTAAAATTAATCCGAATTTAAATATTTCTCGAGAGTAAAGTAATATGTGATTTATGTGAATAGTTTAAATATTACTCGAGAGTAAAGTAATATGTGATTTATGTGAATATTACTCAGTGATTAAAAGTAATATATGATTATGACTTTATATATGATTATGATTTAATAAAAATTGTCGTGAGTGATGAATACGACAATTACGGGAATTAAGTCGGGACGCGCGTGTGAGTCGTGTCAGGACTAAATTTAAAGGACTTAAAAGTAAAATTTTTATATCATCCAAATGGTCGTTTTGACTGTGCAAAAGTGTCCGTAAGAGTTTAAATAGTCAAAAAAGTCTACTTGGGTGTTTGATTTGGGTTCGAGGCACTTTGGAACCGAATGGACACCCCGAAGGGGTATTTTAGTCATTTTACGTGGCAGGTGAGCAGTACCTACGAATTTTGGATTTATCTTATTTAAAGTGAGTTTATTTAACTAAGGTTCATTCATAAAAAATTAAAAGACAAGTCTGTGAGAAGAGGAGAGGTTTTTCTAAGAAAGATAGAGACACTCTAGGAACCCAAGAGTCAAAGGTCATCCTACACCATCACCGCCACCGAAAGTTGGCCAGAAAAGGGAGAGGAACACAATTAGACTATCATACCCAAAGGTTCACACCTACAATTTAAATGAAAGTGAATTAATCTTTGCAAAATTAGCATATATAATGCCCATGTTAGGATAGTTGTAGAATTCTGAGAAATTGCATGATTTAAAGATAAACCATAATGATTCTAATGGAATCCTTGATATGAGAATTATGTAGAACAAACCTCCTTTTGATTATATATTTTTGTGGGTACCTCGGTTTGTCATTTCTGGCCCCGACGAGAAGCCCAACCAAATACGATCCAGAAGCCTCAAGGCCCCACTCCTCAACCAGTTCAATTTTAACCCAGTCAGTTCCTAAAATCTCTCTTGAGAGATATTCTAGAGATTGCGGGCTGACGTGCGGGAGTCCCACTCCTCCACTCTCTGAAATAACATATATATAACAAACCCTCTGCCCGGGGCAAAGGGCATGCATTATTTTTTCCTATAAAACACTCCCCGGAGTAAAGAGAAATAATATTAAGAGCACCACCGTGGACGTAGGCATTCTTGCTGAACCACATAAATTTTGTGTTGTGTCATTGTCATTCCTTAAATTCTTTATTTGTTCTGGTGATTTACTTTTCTTGTTATTTTGTGCTGAACTTAATTGTCACCACAATTGGCACCGTCTGTGGGAACCGTTTGTCTTCCTTTAAGAAAGCCCTCACCAACAAAGAATTTAGAATGTCTGGTCACATTAGCAATACCCCTCAAGCAGGGGTTATCCAAGAGCAGCCTGCCCCTCACAGGATCAAATCCGAAGTTCGACGTTCAGATCATAGGGCTCGCCCAAAATGACAAGCCTCAGAAGAAAGTCAAGGACCAACCATGTCCACGCAGATCTCCAGGTTGATCGATGCCTATGAGGCCTGGCTCCAAGAGCAAGGGGAGGCCTCTCGTAAGCAAGAAGCTGAGAATGCTCGCCTCAAAAGGATATTGGAAAGGATGGAGAAATAACTCCATCGTAGCACCAGGCGACGTTAATATCGCACTCCTAGCCCTTAGGCGAGAAAGTCTCGCAGCCTAGGAAGGGGCCTTAGACGTGGTTCTCAGATATTTGAGGAACACAGGTCGAATGATGACTTACTCGAGCAACAACAACTTGCTCGCCGTTACAGGAGTCTAGATCGAGGAAACGATGACATACGAAATTTAGTTCGGAGGGAAATGGACCAGCACCCAGCACATCGGGGTGCCAGATCGACCAGAGAGCTAGCCAGGCGAGCTCTCATGACCCAGATGAAATCCCCTTGCTCAAGGGAAATAGAGGAAGAAGAAGCCCCCAAGAAGTTCGCCATTCCTAGTGATAACTTTGCTTTTTGTATATGTCGTCGTTGTTGAAAACCAAGTTAATCAAAACCTCAATTACCTACAAAATATAATAAACTCAAGTGTAGAGGTAAGTAACGGTATCAATCCACATCAAGGGGGTAAAACTAGAGACAAACTCAAATGTAGTCAATTTTTATTTTCTTTTTCTGCTTTTTCACTTTTCTAATTTTTTTTAGCTTTTTCAAATATTAAAACAATTGGGTGAGGTGAGTAAAAATAATACTAAACTAAACTAAACTAAATAAAAGGGGGTAATCAAACTAAAAGTAAAATGTGAAAAATATAAACAAGTGTGTGAAAAAAGTGAGTGGAGTGCAACTAAATGAGAGAAAATATTCAAGGGACAAAAAATCCACGCCCAATTCACACAAATTTATCTAACTTGCACAATTTTAATTTCATCAATTTCTAAAATATTCATTTAATTCAAAATCTAATTCTCATTGCACTAATGAATTAATTGAATATTCTTTTAGAAAAGTAAGTTTAATCCCAACAAACACTACTCTAAATGAATTAAAATAAATTAAATGAATCACCCGCTAGGACCGATTCACCAAACTAATTTTAATTAGACAAATTAAAAACAAGAGTAGATGAAAATTATACTAACATTTAAAATAAGTGATAAGTCTATCTCTAGTTTGAATAAATGATCAAATGATAATAAAATTTTCAATCCTTTCTCAAGGATGATTTTCCATTTCTCAATGTGAAAATAATTAGGAATTAAATTTACTAATCAAAGGAAACTAACAAAATTATAATTGACAATTAAACCAAATTGGATTCATGAGGGTTTCAACTTATCCCTTGAATGAGATGATTAGCCCTACATAATCATCATCCAATAAAAATTAGAATCAAATAAGAGCATTAAATAAAAATTAGAGAGGAGTAATCAAACAAAAATTGCCTTCAATTGCATTAATTCTTCAATTCTTCATTCATCTCAATTAATTACAACACTCAATTTATTGAATTTTTTCTCTAATCTAAAAAAATACAAAAAAACTAAACTACTAAAAAAAAATAAAAATGGTGTTTCTCTATCTAATTCTCTCTATAGAAATTCCTATCCCTAAAAAACTCCTTTAAATGGCGTCTTCCATCCTTTAAATAGTAGGTATGGAGCATGGGGGTAAAAATGGGAGGACAAGGGTGTATGGGATATGGAAGGTATTTGGGTGAGGGTATCTAGCGAATTATGCACACATGTGCATGGGTAAGAGGTGAGGTCATGTGGAAGTGGTGAGGTAACAAATCTGATTTCGTACAAGGGTGTTTTTGGGTAAAGGGTTTAATATATGGTAGTTGGGGGTTAATAAGGGAAAAGGGGTTTTAAGTGGGAATAAAACATGTGGGAATTTAGTTATTTGTTTGACTTTTGGAATGTGAACATGAGGAGATATCGATTTTGTCTTATGGAGAAGTGGGTCTTGGATTGAAAATGGGTAAGGGTTGAACATGGGTTTATGGTTTCGGGTTGTAGCAGGGATGAGATTTGGTTCGGGACACGGGTCAGGAGCTGGGCGAGTTGGGTGACCGAACATGGCAGCAGGGGGCATCGCTGACGAGATAGGGCGCTTCGCGGCCGGAGTTTGGATTTGGTTTGGACTGGTATCCGAGGGTCAGAGGGACGCGGTAATTATGCGGGTTGGAATGGGCCACCGATGGTGTGTTGTGTATGGCAGTTGGGTTTGATTGTAGGTTTGAGAGGATGAGTGGTGATGGTGGATTGAGTTTGTGTTTTGGTAAGAGGTTGGTTTGGGTAGAAGTTTAATGGAGGAGAGAGAGTGAAGGTGGGTGTTGGAGGTTGAAGATGGGTTGGATGGGGTTAGTGTATATGTGAGTGTATGGTAAGTTGGGTGAGGGTGAGGAGCAGTTTTAGGTGTAGGATAGGGTGTTGGGTATTAAGGTGTGAGTGCGTGTGTTTAAATTGTGACCCTTAGAAAAATAAAAATATCTAAAAAAATAAAATAAAATAAATAAAATTAAAAATCTTAAAATAAAATTCTAATCTAAAAATAAAATAAAGACTCAAATAAAAAATAAGACTAAAAAAAAATTAAAAAATATAGAAATCTATTAAATTAAAAACTAAAATTCTACAAAAAAAGTAAAATCTAATAAAACTAAAAAAAATAAATGAAATCCTAAAAAAAATCTAATCTTAATAAAAACTAATAAAAATCAAAATAAAATAAAATTATACTAATAAAGATAAAATAGAAAATTAGAAAACAAAACCTAGAAAATACTAAAAAAATAAAAAATAAATATTAAAAATAAAACGACTCAAACTAAAAATCTAAAAAATATAGAAAGACACAAACAAAATACACACATGCTTGGGGTGATGCTTTGGGCTAGGTTTAGGCTCGGGTTTGGTTATGGGGGAGGGAATTAACTCCATAATCCGCGCATTTACCTCGATATATAGCTTTTGATACCGCAAACGGACGTTTGACCTACAAGATAAACATTTAAGCACATAAGACCCATATTGTCGAGAATTAACAACTAAAGTACGTCTATTCGGGGTATAAAATGTATAGTTTTAACGTTTGACCTACAAGATAAACATTTAAGCACATAAGACCCATATTGTCGAGAATTAACAACTAAAGTACGTCTATTCGGGGTATAAAATGTATAGTTTTAGGTGCTTATCACACGACCCCCAAACAAAGCGTTGCTAGTCCCCGAGAAATAAGATAGAGAGAAAGAGACAGATAAGTAACCAAAAGTGTACCACTTTCGTGGGCACTTGCGATTGCATTTAGCATGTGCAACAAGACTTTAAACCTATAGGTTGCCCTACAGGACGAGTGGTGCCTCGTGAGGGTTTGCAGGGAATATACCCACAAAATTCTTATTTTCAAAGAGATTTATTAAAAGGCAGTCAATTTCTTATTAGACATAGAATAATCGCACAATCCATCACATGAGAAATAATTTGAGAAATACAAGCTAGAAGCGTAAAAAGTTTATCTATGTGAATACTCAAGGCACATCCTTCCTATAACTCAACATGTGTAGTATGAATCACTCAAAACGGGTCAAGTATCACCAGAGTAATTCCTAGATTGCCTATTCAAAATCAACGCTTCAACTTCAAATCTCACTGGATATCTCTCTCTCAAACGAACTCTCGAGATTAGGGTCAGTGTATCGCTCTTGTGTGTGAGGAGGTGAGTAAATGAAAGCAAGTTCAAACGTCTCACACACACATAAGAAAGAACGAACAATTAGAAAGAAAAATGATCACATGAAAGAATGCTAATCACTATAGTGAGAACGTCGAGTTATTCACCACGTTGACTTTCATTTGCCCGAACACCTAGGGGAAAATATGGATGAATATGGGTGAGGGGTAAATGGAATGGGATGTGTGGGGTGAGGTAAGATGGATGGATGATATGATGGATGTGTAATGCGATGGAAAATGGATGGATATGTGAGAAGAGTGTTTAACACTTGAAGAACAAATGCCTTTATTACATAAAACTAACTACAAACTCTCTTTCTTTTCTTTTCTCTCTTTACGATTTTTCTTTTCTTTTTCTCTATATTCTTTTTTTCTTCTTCTGTTTTTCTCTTTTCTCTTTTTTCTTTCTTTTTCGTTTTCTTTTTTGTTTTTCTCTCACTTTTCAAACCAACACTGAAGACATTTACATTTGAAATCACACTCTTTTATTTGAAAATGAAAGATGATATGGCAATGATAGGTGATGATGTGGGGATATATGTGAGAATATGGTAAGGTAATGGGCGAAATAAATGAGAAAGGGTATGAAAAAAAACTGAGTGTATGGATGAAAGTGTGGTGATCGTGACAAATTTCAAGACACGCGTTTATTATAACTCGAAAGTGATGTCGTTCTCAGTGATCAAGCCAAAAATGAAGAATAATTAGATCATACAACAATTAAAGTGCGAACCCAAACGAAGTTGAATCAACTTGTGACTCGGAGATTGTGTAAAACTCTCTAAAAGGGTGAAAGGCACAAATCTCACAAGCTAAAGTATCCACTAGTGATCCTTAAGGTTCTCTTTATAATTGTAGTACTCCTCAACTCTAAACGTAATGACGTGATGAGTGCGCAAATTTTGTTGAGCCTAGAAATTCATAGTGCAACATGCCTTGGGAAGTATTACATAAGCTATTAGAAAAATATAAATCCTCTACCTTGATTCCTAAACTTAGAAAGTGTAACACCCCGCGCGCCAGGGAGAGCGAACGGAGCGCCACTATCGATAAAACTAATCAAATCCACAAATAACAAGGTATAGAGCATCTAAAAACCCACAATTAAAATAAGAGAGAATCCACTAATCTCAAACTCTTCAAATTAATACAACAATATTCTCTCGAATAAATATAACTAAAGTATATATCCAATGCTCTATACATCAAAATAAATAAATACAAGTCTTCTCATCTTGTATTAAAATCCTTCCGAAATAATCCAAGCTAAAAATCAATCTCCAATTAATCCATAGCGCCCAAATCTGCGTTAGCCTGCCACTAAAAGAAAATATGGAAAAATACACAATACGACAGGAAAGATGCTCAACAAATATATTAACGATGAATAAAAAGTAACAACACGAGTACGAATATTCAAATCAAATACTAATGTCAAAGCATTTATCATAAATTTCTCAACAACACATTAACCGGGTCACCAGGCCTCACCTCATCCGCATATGCTTTATCAAGCCATAGCCTGGGAAGCAGGAATTTTGGCGGGTGCCCAACCTCCGTGCCATATTAAAATCTCATGACAACGTTCTTAACAACAACATGAATAATACCACATGAATCAAAATAATTTCAACAATTATTTTTCAAGATTTCAAAGAACTTAACAATTCAAATATGAGTTCAATAATCACATGAATTCAAAAGGAATAACACTCGCGAGATTAAGGAGTATATTGAGTAAAACCTCATACCTTAAAATTATTGCATGAATCGCCACAAAAATTCAGCCTCAAAATTTGATCGCACCATCATGTTCCTCTCGCGAAAATAATCAAATCACATTCTAGCCCCAATACAAGATAACCCAAATAGTCCTATTTTAAAAACTCAGAAAATTCAAATCCAAAAATTATTCGAATCACAGATCTGACTTCAGATTTGGATTCTACATGAAAAATTGAGTCAGGTATTTGTTTTGGATTTTTCTCAAATCTCATCTGAATGCACTCAAAAAGAAGATCTAAATATCCCAAATTGGCTCTTCTCATTCCATTCGTTTTTGCCTCTTTGGATTTCGTTTTTAGCCACTCTTTTTTCATCTTCCTTTCCTTATAATCACCCATAATATTCCTTATATAGTCCCTCTCCCAAAACCTAGCTTGGAGACTAAGCTAATGCATATTACTATATTGCCCTTTAATTCAAAATTATCAAGTTTACATATTTAAACCATTACAAAATGTCCAAAAATAATTAAATTTGAATTTAAATATTCGATCCATTTCAAATAAAAATAAATATAATGTTAATATCAATATCCCGATTAATGAAATAATAATATTATTAAAATTGTATACCATATTCATAAATAAAGTCCTCAAAATTACGGGGTATTACATACTTCCCCCCTTGCAAAGGAATTTTGTCCTCGAAATTCGACGAAACCTAACACTCGAAATAAAATGCTACTCGATTCTATTTCCCAAAAGCACACACTAAAGTCCTCAAATAAATTCTAAACATCCTCACCACGATGCTTAACACATCCTCGAAATTTTCTATCTCCAAAGAAAACATGTTTAACTCGCATGCTAGATCCAATACCCAAGACCCAAGGGTTATCGTATACCTAAGCTCTGAAACCATCTGTAACACCCCGCGCGCTCAGGGAGAGTGAACGGAGCGCCACTATCGATAAAACTAATCAAATTCACAAATAACAAGGTATAGAGCATCTAAAAACCCACAAACCCACTAATCTCAAACTCTTCAAATTAATACAACAATATTCTCTCGAATAAATATAACTAAAGTAAATATCCAATGCTCTATACATCAAAATAAATAAATACAAGTCTTTTCATCTTGTATTAAAATCCTTCCCAAATAATCCAAGCTAAAAATCAATCTCCTATTAATCCATAGCGCCCAAATCTGCGTTAGCCTGCCACTAAAAGAAAATATGGAGAAATACACAATATGAATAGAAAGATGCTCAACAAATATATTAACGATGAATAAAACGTAACAGCACGAGTACGAATATTCAAATCAAATACTAATGTCAAAGCATTTATCATAAATTTCTCAACAACACATTAACCGGGTCACCAGGCCTCACCCCATCCGCATATGCTTTATCAAGCCATAGGCCGAAAAGCAGGAATTTTGGCGGGTGCCCAACCTCCGTGCCATATTAAAATCTCGTGACAACGTTCTTAACAACAACATGAATAATACCACATGAATAAAAATAATTTCAACAATTATTTTTCTAGATTTCAAAGAACTTAACAATTCAAATATGAGTTCAATAATCACATGAATTCAAAAGGAATAACACTCGCGAGATTAAGGAGCATATTGAGTAAAACCTCATACCTTAAAATTATTGCATGAATCGCCACATAAATTCAGCCTCAAAATTTGATCGCACCATCACGTTCCTCTCGCGAAAATAATCAAATCACATTCTAGCCCCAATACAAGATAACCCAAATAGTCCTATTGTAAAAACTCAGAAAATTCAAATCCAAAAATTATTCGAATCACTTATCTGACTTCAAATTCGGATTCTACATGAAAAATTAAGTCAGGTATTTCCTTTGGATTTTTCTCAAATCTCATGTGAATGCACTCAAAAAGAAGATCTAAATATCCCAAATTGGCTCTTCTCATTCCATTCGTTTTTAGCCTCTCTTTTTTCATCTCCCTTTCCTTATAATCACCCATAATATTCCTTATATAGTCCCTCTCCCAAACCCTAGCTTGGAGACTAAGCTAATGCATATTACTACATTGCCCTTTAATTCAAAATTATCAAGTTTACATATTTAAACCATTACAAAATGTCCAAAAACAATTAAATTTGAATTTAAATATTCGATCCATTTCAAATAAAAATAAATATAATGTTAATATCAATATCCCGATTAATGAAATAATAATATTATTAAAATTGCATACCATATTCATAAATAAAGTCCTCAAAATTACGGGGTATTACATACTTCCCCCCTTGCAAAGGAATTTTGTCCTCGAAATTCGACGAAACCTAACACTCGAAATAAAATGCTACTCGATTCTATTTCCCAAAAGCACACACTAAAGTCCTCAAATTAATTCTAAACATCCTCACCACGATGCTTAACACATCCTCGTAATTTTCTATCTCCAAAGAAAACATGTTTAACTCGCATGCTAGATCCAATACCCAAGACCCAAGGGTTATCGTATACCTAAACTCTGAAACGATTTGTAACACCCCGCGCGCCCAGGGAGAGTGAACGGAGCGCCACTATCGATAAAAATAATCAAATCCACAAATAATAAGGTATAGAGCATCTAAAAATCCACAATTAAAATAAGAGACAATCAACTAATCTCAAACTCTTCAAATTAATACAACAATATTCTCTCGAATAAATATAACGAAAGTAAATATCCAATGCTCTATATATCAAAATAAATAAATACAAGTCTTCTCATCTTGTATTAAAATCCTTCCCAAATAATCCAAGCTAAAAATCAATCTCCAATTAATCCATAGCGCCCAGATCTGCGTTACCCTGCCACTAAAAGAAAATATGGGGAAATACACAATACGACAGGAAAGATGCTCAACAAATATATTAACGATGAATAAAACGTAACACCACGAGTACGAATATTCAAATCAAATACTAATGTCAAAGCATTTATCATAAATTTCTCAACAACACATTAACCGGGTCACCAGGCCTCACCCCATCCGCATATTCTTTATCAAGACATAGCCCGGGAAGCAGGTATTTTGGCGAGTGTTCAACCTCCGTGCCATATTAAAATCTCATGACAACGTTTTTAACAACAACATGAATAATACCACATGAATCAAAATAATTTCAACAATTATGTTTCTAGATTTCTAAGAACTTAACAATTTAAATATGAGTTCAATAATCACATGAATTCAAAAGGAATAATACTCGCGAGATTAAGGAGCATATTGAGTAAAACCTCATACCTTAAAATTATTGCATGAATCGCAACATAAATTCAGCCTCAAAATTTGATCGCACCATCACGTTCCTCTCACGAAAATAATCAAATCACATTCTAGCCCCAATACAAGATAACCCAAATAGTCCTATTTTAAAAACTCAGAAAATTCAAATCCAAAAATTATTCGAATCATTGATCTAACTTCAGATTTGGATTCTACATGATAAATTGAGTCAGGTATTTGTTTTGGATTTTTCTCAAATCTCATCTGAATGCACTCAAAAAGAAGATCTAAATATCCCAAATTGGCCTTTCTCATTCCATTCGTTTTTGCCTCTTTGGATTTCGTTTTTAGACTCTCTTTTTTCATCTCCCTTTCCTTATAATCACCAATAATATTCCTTATATAGTCCGTCTCCAAAACCCTAGCTTGGAAACTAAGCTAATGCATATTACTATATTGCCCTTTAATTCAAAACTATCAAGTTTACATATTTAAACCATTACAAAATGTCCAAAAATAATTAAATTTGAATTTAAATATTTGATCCATTTCAAATAAAAATAAATATAATGTTAATATCAATATCCCGATTAATGAAATAATAATATTATTAAAATTGTATACCATATTCATAATTAAAATCCTCAAAATTCCGGGGTATTACATACTTTCCCCCTTGCAAAGGAATTTTGTACTCGAAATTCGACGAAACCTAACACTCGAAATAAAATGCTACTCGATTCTATTTCCCAAAAGCACACACTAAAGTCCTCAAATTAATTCTAAACATCCTCACCACGATGCTTAACACATCCTCGAAATTTTCTATCTCCAAAGAAAACATGTTAAACTCGCATGCTAGATCCAATACCCAAGACCCAAGGGTTATCGTATACCTAAGCTCTGAAACCATCTGTTACATCCCACGCGCCCAGGGAGAGTGAACGGAGCGACACTATCGATAAAAATAATCAAATCCACAAATAACAAGGTATAGAGCATCTAAAAACCCACATTTAAAATAAGAGAGAATCCACTAATCTCAAACTCTTCAAATTAATACAACAATATTCTCTCGAATAAATATAACTAAAGTAAATATCCAATGCTCTATACATCAAAATAAATAAATACAAGTCTTCTCATCTTGTATTAAAATCCTTCCCAAATAATCCAATCTAAAAATCAATCTCCAATTAATCCATAGCGCCCAAATCTGCATTAGCCTGCCACTAAAAGAAAATATGGGGAAATACACAATACGACAGGAAAGATGCTCAACAAATATATTAACGATCAATAAAACGTAACAACACGAGTACGAATATTCAAATCAAATACTAATGTCAAATCATTTATCATAAATTTCTCAACAACACATTAACCGGGTCACCACGCCACACCCCATCCGCATATGCTTTGTCAAGCCATAGCCCGGGAAGCAGGAATTTTGGCGGGTGCCCAACCTCCGTGCCATATTAAAATCTCATGACAACGTTATTAACAACAACATGAATAATACCACATGAATCAAAATAATTTCAACAATTATTTTTCTAGATTTCAAAGAACTTAACAATTCAAATATGAATTCAATAATCACATGAATTCAAAAGGAATAACACTCGCGAGATTAAGGAGCATATTGAGTAAAACCTCATACCTTAAAATTATTGCATGAATCGCAACATAAATTCAGCCTCAAAATTTGATCGCACCATCACGTTCCTCTTGCGAAAATAATCAAATCACATTCTATCCCCAATACAAGATAACCCAAATAGTCCTATTTTAAAAACTCAGAAAATTCAAATCCAAAAATTATTCGAATCACTGATCTGACTTCAGATTTGGATTCTACATGAAAAAGTGAGTCACGTATTTGTTTTGGATTTTTCTCAAATCTCATCTCAATGCACTCAAAAAGAAGATCTAAATATCGCAAATTGATTCTTCTCATTCCATTCGTTTTTGCCTCTTTGGATTTTGTTTTTAGCCTCTCTTTTTTCATCTCCCTTTCCTTATAATCACCCATAATATTCCTTATATAGTCCCTCTCCCAAACCTTAGCTTGGAGACTAAGCTAATGCATATTACTATATTGCCCTTTAATTCATAACTATCAAGTTTACATATTTAAACCATTACAAAATGTCCAAAAATAATTAAATTTGAATTTAAATATTCGATCCATTTCAAATAAAAATAAATATAATGTTAATATCATTATCCAGATTAATGAAATAATAATATTATTAAAATTGTATACCATATTCATAAATAAAGTCCTCAAAATTACGGGGTATTACATACTTCCCCCCTTGCAAAGGAATTTTGTCCTCGAAATTCGACGAAACCTAACACTCGAAATAAAATGCTACTCGATTCTATTTCCCCAAAGCACACACTAAAGTCCTCAAATTAATTCTAAACATCCTCACCACGATGCTTAACACATCCTCGAAATTTTCTATCTCCAAAGAAAACATGTTTAACTCGCATGCTAGATCCAATACCCAAGACCCAAGGGTTATCGTATACCTAAGCTCTGAAACCATCTGTAACACCCCGCGCGCCCAGGGAGAGTGAACGGAGCGCCACTATCGATAAAAATAATCAAATCCACAAATAACAAGGTATAGAGTATCTAAAAACCCACAATTAAAATAAGAGAGAATCCACTAATCTCAAACTCTTCAAATTTATACAACAATATTCTCTCGAATAAATATAACTAAAGTAAATATAGAATGCTCTATACATCAAAATATATAAATACAAGTCTTCTCATCTTGTATTAAAATCCTTCCCAAATAATCCAAGCTAAAAATCAATCTCCAATTTATCCATAGCGCCCAAATCTGCGTTAGCCTGCCACTAAAAGAAAATATGGGAAAATACACAATACGACAGGAAAGATGCTCAACAAATATATTAATGATGAATAAAACGTAACAACACGAGTGAGAATATTCAAATCAAATACTAATGTCAAAGAATTTATCATAAATTTCTCAACAACACATTAACCGGGTCACCAGGTCTCACCCCATCCGCATATGCTTTATCAAGCCATAGCCCGGGAAGCAGGAATTTTGGCGGGTGCCCAACCTCCGTGCCATATTAAAATATCATGACAACGTTCTTAACAACAACATGAATAATACCACATGAATCAAAATAATTTCAACAATTATTTTTCTAGATTTCAAAGAACTTAACAATTCAAATATGAGTTCAATAATCACATGAATTCAAAAGGAATAACACTCGCGAGATTAAGGAGCATAGTGAGTAAAACCTCATACCTTAAAATTATTGCATGAATCGCCACATAAATTCAGCCTCAAAATTTGATCGCACCATCACGTTCCTCTCGCGAAAATAATCAAATCACATTCTAGCCCCAATACAAGATAACCCAAATAGTCCTATTTTAAAAACTCAGAAAATTCAAATCCAAAAATTATTCGAATCACTGATCTGACTTCAGATTTGGATTCTACATGAAAAATTGAGTCAGGTATTTGTTTTGGATTTTTCTCAAATCTCATCTGAATACACTCAAAAAGAAGATCTAAATATTCCAAATTGGCTCTTCTCATTCCATTCCTTTTTGCCTCTTTGGATTTCGTTTTTAGCCTCTCTTTTTTCATCTCCCTTTCCTTATAATCACCCATAATATTCCTTATATAGTCCCTCTCCCAAACCCTAGCTTGGAGACTAAGCTAATGCATATTACTATATTGCCCTTTAATTCATAACTATCAAGTTTACATATTTAAACCATTACAAAATGTCCAAAAATAATTAAATTTGAATTTAAATATTCGATCCATTTCAAATAAAAATAAATATAATGTTAATATCAATATCCAGATTAATGAAATAATAATATTATTAAAATTGTATACCATATTCATAAATAAAGTCCTCAAAATTATGGGGAATTACATACTTCCCCACTTGCAAAGGAATTTTGTCCTCGAAATTCGACGAAACCTAACACTCGAAATAAAATGCTACTCGATTCTATTTCCCAAAAGCACACACTAAAGTCCTCAAATTAATTCTAAACATCCTGACCACGATGCTTAACACATCCTCGAAATTTTCTATCTCCAAAGAAAACATGTTTAACTCGCATGCTAGATGCAATACCCAAGACCCAAGGGTTATCGTATACCTAAGCTCTGAAACCATCTGTAACACCCCGCGCGCCCAGGGAGAGTGAACGGAGCGCCACTATCGATAAAAATAATCAAATCCACAAATAACAAGGTATAGAGCATTTATAAACCCACAATTAAAATAAGAGAGAATCCACTAATCTCAAACTCTTCAAATTAATACAACAATATTCTCTCGAATAAATATAACTAAAGTAAATATCCAATGCTCTATACACCAAAATAAATAAATACAAGTCTTCTCATCTTGTATTAAAATCCTTCCCAAATAATCCAAGATAAAAATCAATCTCCTATTAATCCATAGCGCCCAAATCTTCGTTAGCCTGCCACTAAAAGAAAATATGGAGAAATACACAATACGACAGGAAAGATGCTCAACAAATATATTAACGATGAATAAAACGTAACAACACGAGTACGAATATTCAAATCAATGACTAATGTCAAAGCATTTATCATAAATTTCCCAACAACACATTAACCGGGTCACCACGCCTCACCCCATCCGCATATGCTTTATCAAGCCATAGCCCGGGAAGCAGGAATTTTGGAGGGTGCCCAACCTCCGTGCCATATTAAAATCTAATGACAACGTTCTTAACAACAACATGAATAATACCACATGAATCAAAATAATTTCAACAATTTTATTTCTAGATTTCAAAGAACTTAACAATTCAATTATGAGTTCAATAATCACATGAATTCAAAAGGAATAACACTCGCGAGATTAAGGAGCATATTGAGTAAAACCTCATACCTTAAAATTATTGCATAAATCGCCACATAAATTCAGCCTCAAAATTTGATCGCACCATCACGTTCCTCTCGCGAAAATAATCAAATCACATTCTAGCCCCAATACAAGATATCCCAAATAGTCCTATTTTAAAAACTCAGAAAATTCAAATCCAAAAATTATTCGAATCACTGATCTGACTTCAGATCTGGATTCTACATGAAAAATTGAGTCAGGTATTTGTTTTGGATTTTTCTTAAATCTCATCTGAATGCACTAAAAAAGAAGATCTAAATATCCCAAATTGGCTCTTCTCATTCCATTCGTTTTTGCCACTTTGGATTTTGTTTTTAGCCTCTCTTTTTTCATCTACCTTTCCTTATAATCACCCATAATATTCCTTATATAGTCCTTCTCCCAAACCCTAGCTTGTAGACTAAGCTAATGCATATTACTATATTGCCCTTTAATTCAAAATTATCAAGTTTACATATTTAAACCATTACAAAATGTCCAAAAATAATTAAATTTGAATTTAAATATTCGATCCATTTCAAATAAAAATAAATATAATGTTAATATCAATATCCCGATTAATGAAATAATAATATTATTAAAATTGTATACCATATTCATAAATAAAGTCCTCAAAATTACGGGGTATTACATACTTCCCCCCTTGCAAAGGAATTTTGTCCTCGAAATTCGACGAACCCTAACACTCGAAATAAAATGCTACTCGATTCTATTTCCCAAAAGCACACACTAAAGTCCTCAAATTAATTCTAAACATCCTCACCACGATGCTTCACACATCGTCGAAATTTTCAATCTCCAAAGAAAACATGTTTAACTCGCATGCTAGATCCAATACCCAAGACCCAAGGGTTATCGTATACTTAAGCTCTGAAACCATCTGTAACACCCCGCGCGCCCAGGGAGAGTGAACGAAGCGCCACTATCGATAAAACTAATCAAATCAAAAAATAACAAGGTATAGAGCATCTAAAAACCCACAATTAAAATAAGAGAGAATCCACTAATCTCAAACTCTTCAAATTTATACAACAATATTCTCTCGAATAAATATAACTAAAGTAAATATAGAATGCTCTATACATCAAAATAAATAAATACAAGTCTTCTCATCTTGTATTAAAATCCTTCCCAAATAATCCAAGCTAAAAATCAATCTCCAATTAATCCATAGCGCCCAAATCTGCGTTAGCCTGCCACTAAAATAAAATATGGGAAAATACGCAATACGACAGGAAAGATGCTCAATAAATATATTAACGATGAATAAAACGTAACAACACGAGTGAGAATATTCAAATCAAATACTAATGTCAAAGAATTTATCATAAATTTCTCAACAACACATTAACCGGGTCACCAGGCCTCACCCCATCCGCATATGCTTTATCAAGCCATAGCCCGGGAAGCAGGAATTTTGGCGGGTGCCCAACCTCCGTGCCATATTAAAATATCATGACAACGTTCTTAACAACAACATGAATAATACCACATGAATAAAAATAATTTCAACAATTATTTTTCTAGATTTCAAAGAACTTAACAATTCAAATATGAGTTCAATAATCACATGAATTCAAAAGGAATAACACTCGCGAGATTAAGGAGCATATTGAGTAAAACCTCATACCTTAAAATTATTGCATGAATCGCCACAAAAATTCAGCCTCAAAATTTGATCGCACCATCACGTTCCTCTCGCGAAAATAATCAAATCACATTCTAGCCCCAATACAAGATAACCCAAATAGTCCTATTTTAAAAACTCAGAAAATTCAAATCCAAAAATTATTCGAATCACTGATCTGACTTCAGATTTGGATTCTACATGAAAAATTGAGTCAGGTATTTGTTTTGGATTTTTCTCAAATCTCATCTGAATGCACTCAAAAAGAAGATCTAAATATCCCAAATTGGCTCTTCTCATTCCATTCCTTTTTGCCTAATTGGATTTCGTTTTTAGCCTCTCTTTTTTCATCTCCCTTTCCTTATAATCACCCATAATATTCCTTATATAGTCCCTCTCCCAAACCCTATATTGCCCTTTAATTCAAAATTATCAAGTTTACATATTTAAACCATTATAAAATGTCCAAAAACAATTAAATTTGAATTTAAATATTCAATCCATTTCAAAAAAAAAAATATAATGTTAATATCAATATCCCGATTAATGAAATAATAATATTATTAAAATTGTATACCATATTCATAAATAAAGTCCTCAAAATTACGGGGTATTACATACTTCCCCCCTTGCAAAGGAATTTTTTCCTCGAAATTCGACGAAACCTAACACTCGAAATAAAATGCTACTCGATTCTATTTCCCAAAATCACACACTAAAGTCCTCAAATTAATTCTAAACATCCTCACCACGATGCTTAACACATCCTCGAAATTTTCTATCTCCAAAGAAAACATGTTTAACTCGCATACTAGATCCAATACCCAAGACCCAAGGGTTATCGTATACCTAAGCTCTGAAACCATCTGTAACACCCCGCGCGCCCAGGGAGAGTGAACGGAGCACCACTATCGATAAAACTAATCAAATCCACAAATAACAAGGTATAGAGCATTTAAAAACCCAGAATTAAAATAAGAGAGAATCCACTAATCTCAAACTCTTCAAATTAATACAACAATATTCTCTCGAATAAATATAATTAAAGTAAATATCCAATGCTCTATACATCAAAATATATAAATACAAGTCTTCTCATCTTGTATTAAAATCCTTCCCAAATAATCCAAGCTAAAAATCAATCTCCAATTAATCCATAGCGCCCAAATCTGCGTTAGCCTGCCACTAAAAGAAAATATGGGAAAATATGCAATACGACAGGAAAGATGCTCAACAAATATATTAACGATGAATAAAACGTAACAACACGAGTACGAATATTCAAATCAAATACTAATGTCAAAGCATTTATCATAAATTTCTCAACAACACATTAACCAGGTCACCAGGCCTCACCCCATCCGCATATGCTTTATCAAGCCATAGCCCGGGAAGCAGGAATTTTGGTGGGTGCCCAACCTCCGTGCCATATTAAAATCTCATGACAACGTTCTTAACAACAACATGAATAATACCACATGAATCAAAATAATTTCAACAATTATTTTTCTAGATTTCAAAGAACTTAACAATTCAAATATGAGTTCAATAATCACATGAATTCAAAAGGAATAACACTCGCGAGATTAAGGAGCATATTGAGTAAAACCTCATACCTTAAAATTATTGCATGAATCGCCACATAAATTAAGCCTCAAAATTTGATCGCACCATCACGTTCCTCTCGCGAAAATAATCAAATCACATTCTAGCCCCAATAAAAGATAACCTAAATAGTCCTATTTTAAAAACTCAGAAAATTCAAATCCATAAATTATTCGAATCACTGATCTGACTTCAGATTCGGATTCTACATGAAAAATTGAGTCAGGTATTTGTTTTGGATTTTTCTCAAATCTCATCTGAATGCACTCAAAAAGAAGATCTAAATATCCCAAATTGGCTCTTCTCATTCCATTCGTTTTTGCCTCTTTGGATTTCATTTTTAGCCTCTCTTTTTTCATCTCCCTTTCCTTATAATCACCCATAATATTACTTATATAGTCCCTCTCCCAAACCCTAGCTTGGAGACTAAGCTAATGCATATTACTACATTGCCCTTTAATTCAAAATTATCAAGTTTACATATTTAAACCATTACAAAATGTCCAAAAACAATTAAATTTGAATTTAAATATTCGATCCATTTCAAATAAAAATAAATATAATGTTAATATCAATATCCCGATTAATGAAATAATAATATTATTAAAATTGCATACCATATTCATAAATAAAGTCCTCAAAATTACGGGGTATTACATACTTCCCCCCTTGCAAAGGAATTTTGTCCTCGAAATTCGACGAAACCTAACACTCGAAATAAAATGCTACTCGATTCTATTTCCCAAAAGCACACACTAAAGTCCTCAAATTAATTCTAAACATCCTCACCACGATGATTAACACATCCTCGAAATTTTCTATCTCCAAAGAAAACATGTTTAACTCGCATGCTAGATCCAATACCCAAGACCCAAGGGTTATCGTATACCTAAGCTCTGAAACCATCTGTAACACCCCGCGTGCCCAGGGTGAGTGAACGGAGCGCCACTATCGATAAAAATAATAAAATCGACAAATAACAAGGTATAGAGCATCTAAAAACCCACAATTAAAATAAGAGAGAATCCACTAATCTCAAACTCTTCAAATTAATACAACAATATTCTCTCGAATAAATATAACTAAAGTAAATATCCAATGCTCTATACATCAAAATTAATAAATACAAGTCTTCTCATCTTGTACTAAAATTCTTCCCAAATAATCCAAGCTAAAAATCAATCTCCAATTAATCCATAGCGCCCAAATCTGCGTTAGCCTACCACTAAAAGAAAATATGGGAAAATACACAATACGACAGGAAAGATGCTCAATAAATATATTAACGATGAATAAAACGTAACAACACGAGTACGAATATTCAAATCAAATACTAATGTCAAAGCATTTATCATAAATTTCTCAACAACACATTAAGCGGATCACCAGGCCTCACCCCATCCGCATATACTTTATCAAGCCATAGCCCGGGAAGCAGGAATTTTGGCGGGAACCTCCGTGCCATATTAAAATCTCATGACAACGTTCTTAACAACAACATGAATAATACCACATGAATCAAAATAATTTCAACAATTATTTTTCTAGATTTCAAAGAACTTAACAATTCAAATTTGAGTTCAATAATCACATGAATTCAAAAGGAATAACACTCGCGAGATTAATGAGCATATTGAGTAAAACCTCATACCTTAAAATAATTGCATGAATCACCACATAAATTCAGCCTCAAAATTTGATCGCACCATCACGTTCCTCTCGCGAAAATAATCAAATCACATTCTAGCCCCAATATAAGATAACCCAAATAGTCCTATTTTAAAAACTCAGAAAATTCAGATCCAGAAATTGTTCGAATCGCCAATACGACTTCAGATTTGGATTCTACACGAAAAATTGAGTCACGTATGTGTTTTGGATTTTTCTCAAATCTCATCTGAATGCACTAAAAAAGAAGATCTAAATTTCCCAAATTGGATATTCTCATTCCATTCGTTTTTGCCTATTTGGATTTCATTTTTAGCCTCTATTTTTTCATCTCCCTTTCCGTATAATCTCCTATAATATTCCTTATATAGTCCCTCTTCCAAACCCTGGCTTGGATACTAAGCTAATGCATATTACTATATTGCCCTTTAATTCAAAATTATCAAGTTTACATATTTAAACCATTACAAAATGTCCAAAAACAATTAAATTTGAATTTAAATATTCGATCCATTTCAAATAAAAATAAATATAATGTTAATATCAATATCCTGATTAATTAAATAATAATATTATTAATATTATATACCATATTCATATATAAAGTCCTCAAAATTACGGGGTATTACAGAAAGATGGATGATTGAAAATTCACATCAATGATTGAGATGAAAGGAACTGCACGAAATTTAAAAAATCAGGTTTAAAAGAAAAAAATTTCAAAAGAGGTACGATTTTGATAAAATTCCCCACCCCCAAACAAAAAGGAACATCATCCTCGATGTTAGATAAAATGATTTTTAAAATTGAGAGCATAAGGTAGGAAAGAGTTTACCAGAATTAACCGCAAAGGAAGTGGACGTATGAAGCCAAAATAAAACCTGAATAAAATGAGAGAAAAACAATGTATAAGTCTATAAACATGGCAAAACATAGGGTGATGTGAAACACCACCCCCAAACAGGATGAGACTAGTACAAGAAACGCGGGCTGCCTCCCGGTAGAGCTAAGTTTAATGTCTTCAGCCAGACCGAAGGGATCTCACCCTAAAGATAAGATCTATGAAAATGCGGGGCGATAGAAAAGTGGGGTGATGAGAATCACCCCAAAACAAGACTGAAGCGTCAGTATTGTTGGATAAAGGCTAAAGAGGGTCAATGCACCTGTATAGCAAAATGCATCACGCGATGCAAAGGATCGGTGGACCATGGGTGGGTGGGTATTAGGGTAAGGGTGAGGGTGGATAGGCACCGGTCACGGGCCTTGTTGAGATTAAAGGTGAGGGAAACAAAGGCCCTATAAGCATGGTGCTATAGTTGGTGAGGAAGGCAAAATTGTTTGGTAAGTGGAATGGGTTGGGCCTCAGAGAAATCACACGACCGTTCTATAAATGGGCGATGATAATGGTCACGCCGTGAGACGTCAGGGAGCTGTCGAGAAGAAAAATCAACACCATAAGAGAGTGGTGGGAATAGAATAACAAGCTCGTTATCACGAAAGTGGAGAGTAACACTAAAATTACTCTCATGAATGGTGGATGATGGTTTGAGGTTAAGATATAAAAATGTAGATGGAAACTTGAAATGTATAAAATTAAGATCCAAACCAGGTGATCGAGTGGGAAGGACATTGGGTGGGTCAGGTGGGATAAATGGTGGAGGAAGATGATCCAACTCAAGCGTGGGAGACACACACTCATTGGGAAGAGTAAAGTAATACTCACAAGGGAGTGTGGTTTCTAAAGATGGAGTTGTCAACTTTTCCATAAGAGTAGCATCGGTAAATGGGGTGGTTGGTTCAAATGAGGCACCAAGATCGGAGAAAGAGGAATCTTTAGAAATATTAGGCTAAAAGGGAGCCATGCATGGTGGGACATCATCCATATCCGTATAGGTAGGAACTATCACGGATTCTATCTCGAGAAAATGGTGAGCACTCGTAGCCGGAGCTAACCTAGGATAAATGGGTTCCTCGAGAACACAAGAGGAGGGGCTATAGGTGTAGACTCGGGCATTATTTTGGATTCAGCGGGAGAGGGAAGGTGAACCTAAAGTGTGGGTTCATTTGAAATAACGGGATCAGATCAGGCTCACTAATCAAAGGTAAGTCAATACAATTGTCGACTTGGGGCCCGGACCATGGAATGGTCTCAACGTCAAAATTCTCGAGATGGTAGGGTTGGTCACACTCAAAATCCATGTCATAAGAGGACACATCATCATCACACTCGAGTGCAATGATGGGTGGATCCATGGGAATGTCCGACTCTCTTGCACACTCAATTTCATTTAACCTTTGTTAAAGCCTTTGGAGGGCTTCATTTTGAATTTGAGTGGCTCGCTCTTGCTCGAGTATGAAATTTTGCAAGAGGCTTTCGAGAGAGGATGTGGATGGTGGTGGTGGAATGACGGGTGGTGGTGGCGGTTGAGGTGGACACAACTCGCTATGGTCAGGACTATACGGAGAATACTCAAATGAAGTGTGTGGAGTGGGGCCAAGTTCATCATACACTAAAGGATTTCTTTCGTGATGGACAATTCGTTGATACTCATGGGGTGCATAGTGAGGGTACTGATCGTGAATGGGTGCACAAGGTTGCCATGACGACAGTTGGAACGTGTGAGGATCCACAACATCGGGTTGGGATTCATATTACGTAGGAGGGTGATAAGGCCTCCATGAATAGCTAGGGTACCCACACAACTCGGGAATAGGTATATCGAGATAAGAGGCCGAGGTAGGTTCCGAAATAGTGCCATATGGATACAAATGTTCCAAGGTGGGTTCGTAGGGATATGAAGAGTAACTGCACTCATGGGACATGTGACGGGCATAAGAACAATGGGTGAACGATAAGGTACGCGACACGTCGACACTTGACACCGAGGGTGATGGAAAATGAGGTGCGTGCATAGGTGGGTCAAGAGTATCTACGGTACTCGTGAGAGAGCTGAAACCACGAAAAATCTCATAAAGAGATGGCTCGGGATCACCCTCACACATGTCGTGTGTCAATGGAAAATGACCAAAGTAGTCCCGTAAAGGACGTTCTTCGGCCATGAGGAGAAAAATATTTGTTTTTGGAATTTTTAATTTTTTGTTCAAAAGGAATGAATTTTTTTTTGGATTTTTATAAAAAGGAAAGAAAGAAAATATTTTTGGATTTTTGTTATAAAAATGAAAGAAAATATTTTTGGATTATTTTGGAAGAAAAGGTGGGGAAAAATATGGACTCTAGATTTTGGACGAACCAACTAAAACCGACTACCGAAAAATGAATTGGACACACACACAAGTTAAGGAGAATTCCTAACTAGCACATAGCCAATTTTTATTTTTAAAGTTAATGAAAGGATAGTCAAATTTTAATTAAGTCCGCGGGTGATAAAAATCATGGAATAATATGAGTGATCGCCTTTGCAAAATGTTCTCCTATTAGGCTACCTAGTTGATTGATTTTAAATTTAGTGATGGCTAGGGTAGCACAAAATTGGTAAGCGAGAGAGTCGGGTGATGAAATCCCTTCTCGTGAGTGACTGGGTGTAGGTCTTAGCAATTTAATTCATCACAGCATTTTAAAATAAATGCGAGAAGAAAATCAAATAAGAGCACACAAGCACACACAATAAATGACTCGCTGACAGGAGAGGCGCGAGTGTTTGAGAAATATACCTCCCACGATTTTTAGGCCGTGGAGTGCCAAAAAATTTGAGTCGACGGGGGGGAGATCACACCTATCTCAATCGGCTCCGGGAGTCCTACCGACCCAAGGTAGAGAGGCTTCTAAATCCTCGCCTTTGGACGCCCTCTCTCTACCTTGTCCTGTTTCCCTATTACGCTTGTCTTTGATTATTACAATTTTTAAAATAAAAAATAAAATAAAGGTGCCTCTATGCACCGCAATACAAGCAATGATAAAAATCCTAATACAAGCCTTCGAAAAATATAAAAATGGTACAAAAAATAATTAAGTCCAAAAAAAAATATGAACTACAAATTGAAATCCGCTCCGAGTGCTTCACGCTCCCAAGAATGGAAACGACGTCAAGGATGATGTTCCATTTCTCAATGTGAAAATAATTAGGAATTAAATTTACTAATCAAAAGAAACTAACAAAATTATAATTGACAATTAAACCAAATTGGATTCATGAGGGGTTCAACTCATCCCTTAAATGGGATGATTAGCCCTCCATAATCATCATCCAATAAAAATTAGAATCAAATAAGAGCATAAAATGAAAATTAGAGAGGAGTAATCAAACAAAAATTGCCTTAAATTGCATTAATTCTTCAATTCTTCATTCATCTCTATTAATTACAACACTCAATTTATTGAATTTTTTCTCTAATCTAAAAAAATACAAAAAAACCTAAACTACTAAAAAAATAAAAATGGTGTTTCTCTTTCTAATTCTCTCTCTAGAAATTCCTATCCCTCAAAAAGTCATTTAAATGGCATCTTCCATCCTTTAAATAGTAGGCATGGAGCATGGGGGTAAAAATGGGAGGACAAGGGTGTATAGGATATGGAAGGTATTTGGGTGAGGGTATCTAGGGAATTATGCACACATGTGCATGGGTAAGAGGTGAGGTCATGTGGAAGTGGTGAGGTAACAAATCTGATTTGGTACAAGGGTGTTTTTGGGTAAAGGGTTTAAAATGGGGTTAATAAGGGAAAAGGGGTAAAATGGGTTTTAAGTGGGAATAAAATATGTGGGCATTTAGTTATTTGTTTGGATTTTGAAATGTGAACAGCTGGAGATATCGATTTTGTCTTATGGAGAAGTGGGTCTTGGATTGAAAATGGGTAAGGGTTGAACATGGGTTTATGGTTTAGGGTTGTAGCAGGGATGAGATCGGGTTCGAGACACGGGTCAGGAGCTGGGCGAGTTGGGTGACCGAACATGGCAGCAGGGGGCGTCGCCGACGAGACAGGGCGCTTCGCCGACCGGAGTTTGGATTCGATTTGGACTGGTATCCGGGGGTCAGAGGGACGCGATCGTTGTACGGGTTGGAATGGGCCACCGATGGTGTGTTGTGTATGGCAGTTGGGTTTGATTGTAGGTTTGAGAGGATGAGTGGTGATGGTGGATTGAGTTTGTGTTTTGGTAAGAGGTTGGTTTGGGTAGAAGTTTAACGGAGGAGAGAGAGTGAAGGTGGGTGTTGGAGGTTGAAGATGGGTTGGGTCACTACACCAAATCTGCACTATTATCATGGTCATTGACCGTGGCAAGTTCGTTAGAATTGTCACGGTCGTGTCACGGGTCATGACCGTGATAAGTTTAGTCACGGTTAATAACCGTGACAAAGCATTGTCCCCTTTTTAAAAAAATGTCACGGTCATTGACCGTGACAATTCTGGGCAGAACTGAAACAAATCTGCTGGGAAGTATGGCCACTGCCATTGCCCAGCAGTATATTTGTAGTTGTTATATCAACGTTGTACCTATTCAAATATCATATATCCAAATAAACTACAGATAATGCAAATATACATTCAAAATAGAAACCATTTAAGAAGAAACAACATCACCATCAATTATGTCAAATCTACAAACTATTTAGCTGGAAAAGAGATTTTGTATCGCGACACTCGGGGACACCTCCTTATCCTTCCCTTCTCGTCCGAATAGCCACATAAGTATCGAGCATATGTGGCCTACCCTCAGGGTCACTCCCTGTCCCCTGAAATAAAATAAAGTAAAATTAGTATCCGCCCCGCAAATATAGATAAATATAAATCGAAATTGAAATTGAAATCGAAATTGACATATAAATATAAATACATTACCTGTAGTGTCACCCAAACAGCTAACTTGAGTTCATATGGCACCTCCTTCCAACTAATGTACCCCGGGCAATCGTGTCAAATATAATTCCCTTCATATCTGAACACTAAGAAATGCCATAATCCTATGGAGTTATGCTCTGCAAATTCCTTCCAACCGTTGTGTAGCCAAAAATCAGCAGTTGAAGTTGTCAATTCCACCTTCCAATGGTCTCCCATGTTTTGCTAGAGGTTCCAAGTGGTGGGGTATGGAAAGTGGAATTGACAACTTCAACTGGTGATGTTTTGCTACATAATGGTTGGGAGGAATTTGCAGAACATCACTCCCTAGGATTATGGCATTTCTTATTGTTCGGATAGACGAAGAGATTCAGTCTCCTCTCCACAAATAGGACATCCCAAATAACTATGTACTAATCACCTATTAAAGGTAAGAAGCGTATATTCATGGATTAGTATAAACAAAACTTAGATGTAGTTGGAATATTTATATATTAATCTTCTCTCCACACACGCACACTACACAAGAGTGAAAATGATAAAGTGCAAATCAATTAAAAGAATTAAAAATGGATGTTTCGGTACAAATTGAAAAATTGTTTCAAATTCGGGTTATCATAAAAAATGGATTGATATTCGGTAGGAGCAGCCAAATCATCCACACTATTATTTAGACGCCTTTGAGCGTGTTGGACAATTGACTATAGCTCGTTGTTGATATACTCCGAATAAAACACCTGCTTAACCTTTTGAAATGCACAAACAAACGACTCATAACTCACGTGGTCGTTGCTCTTCAACTTGGACAAGTCAACCATGATCAAGTTGGTGACATGATCAACTTTACAAGCATTTTTATCCTCAACTCTTTTCAGTCACAGTAAAATACAACCTCTTTGAAGCTTATATAATCCAGTTCAAATATATTTTGGATTACACCATAGTAAGTCATTTCAGCTTCAACGAGGTTTTTATCTTTTGCACTTGCTCGAAAGATAGTAAGAGATTTGTATGAAATTATCGAGTTCTGTACATTTGTACTTTCCTCGTACACTTTAGCTCCGAAAATGTAACCGTTCAATCGATACTTTTTGTACTCTTGTACCAGGAACAAGGGTCCAGTGGCTAGACGAGCAAGCCTTGATGTCGCATCACCCGTCTTTAGGAGCTGAGAATATAGATAAATTAATTATATTAGAGGAAAAATTTGAGTGTAATGTAACTTTATATAACGACTATTTTCATTATAATTACCTCTTGTGTCAACCACAACCTAAATTCGCTGTCTGATTGTACCATTGTTTTTCGTCTTTTATTGTTCTCACAGGCTTCATATTTTCTACATATTACAAAATTAATCATGTATAAAATAATCTAAAATAATGTTAAACATTATAATAATCGAAACTTACTTCTTCCATTCTTCGACATCTTCATGTGTGTCAAATAGATAACGAGCTACTTGTTCATGTTGCATGCTCGTTAATTTCACTCGTTTTCCTATCACATGACCACCATCATCGACGAATTCATCAGTGTCATCAATGCTGGTCGAGTCAGGCATATATTCCCGAGTATATATTGATAACTCCATGGTGATGTATTCCCCTGCAATTGATCCTGAAATGTATCACGTATTCTTGACGTAATCTTTATAAACTTTCATCAATCTTTCAAACGGATACATCCACCGATATCTAACTGGACCACAAAGAAACGCCTTGTCACACAGGTGTACCAACAAGTGAACACTTATGTCAAAGAATGCTGGGGGAAAGTACTTATCCAATACACAAATCGCTTCGATCACAGCCAATTTTGCGACCACTATGTGTTCTCGATTCACTAACTTCTCACACAATAGGGAGAAGGTAATACTACTTTTCATAATAGCCCTACGCAAATCCTTGTGCTTGGAGAAACAGTGCTTAAACAATAGAGGTACCAATTGCATGATCACATGCCAATCGTGGGACTTACACTTACGTAAATTATGAGTAGCATAATTCACAATCCTTCGCAAGTTGGATGAAAAAGTAGATGGGCCCTTCAAATTAAATGTTGTGTCTAGAAGCACCTTCCTTTCCCCACTCGTCAAAGTAAACGCACCAGGGGGAATTATTGTTCTTCCGCTACTATCTTCTTTCAACCATAGTTGTGGCTTAAGTTTTAACGATTTAAGGTCTTTTCGTGCATTTTCTCCATCATTCGAATGACTCCCCCCAAGGCAAGGCACCACAATATGTTCAGCGAAGTTCTTCTCTGCATGCATCACATCCAATACATGGCGCACCGGTTTATTCTTCCAATAAGGCAAGTCAAATAAAATTGACCTCCGAGACCATGCCTTTCTTATCTCAGATTCATTCCCAGTTGGGGTCTTCTTATTCTTTACATATTTAAATTTTGGATTCTTACCTGGCATATTAGGGCCACATTCAGAAGATTTACTTTCAATTTCTGAACCCGAAAATTGTCTCGGCGGTTGCATATGTTCAACTCTGCCCAATAAAAAATTGGAACCTTTCTCAGATCTGAAACTATAAGCTGGGGGTAAAAACCTCCTGTGGTGATGGTATACATTTTTTAAGCTAGAGGATAGATGAAGAGATTCAGTCTCCTCTTCACAAATAGGACATCCCAAATAACCATGTACTACACAACCGGATAATGTCCCATAAGCTGGAAAATCATGAATTGCCCACATCAACATAGCTTTCAGCGTAAACTCTTCTTTTCTAAAAGAGTCAAATGATTGCACACCCTCTTCCCACAACTCATTTAATTCTTCTACCAAAGGAGCCAGGTAGACGTCAATGCCATCACTTGGTGCCTTTGGCCCAGGTATCAATAAAGCCATCATTGAAAATTCAGGTCTCATACATTGTGAAGGAGGGAGGTTGAGTGGGGCTAGGATCACTGGCCATACACTCTGATTGGTGCTTAGATTTCTAAATGGATTGAAACCATCTATTAATATAGCCAAACGAATGTTGCGTTGTTCTCAAGAAAAATCGGGATACTCAAAATTCATCCTCCGCCAGGCAGTAGAATCAATAGGATGACGCATAATATTACCCCTACTTCTGTCCTAGCATGCCAAGTCATTGCCTCTGCAGTCCATGGTACTGTGAAAAATCGCTTTAATCTAGGCCCAACGGGAAAATATTTCAATACTTTTTGAGGCACTTTTGAGCTTGTGCCTTCCTTACTAGTAGATTGGACATATTTAGGTTCATCTCATACCGAACAACGATCGAGATTTTCATACTCCTTTCGGTATAGTATGCAGTCATACACACAAGTATGAATTGATTTATACTTCATTCCCAAACCTTTCAAACTGTTCTTCATAACATGATAGCTATTTGGAAGTGTATTCACCTTGGGTAATAAGCCCTTCACCCATTTCAGAATTCCCGTCACGCTATTGCCAGACAAACCGTACTGCATCTTCAAACTGTGCAAACCAACCATGTCATGTAAAGTTGTTTGATCTTTTTCACAGCCAGAGTATAGTGGTTGGGTCGCCTTAAATTTTAAACTTTGGTAGTCATCGTCAAGTTTTATCGTGTTATCTTCACGAGCACTTGAATCTTCTACATCATCAGTAACCTCATTCTCCTCTTCTTCATAAACTCCGTACGTATCATCAACTAAATACTCTAACATATTATGATCTACGTCGTCCCCTTCTACATCTATTCTACTTGTTGAAGATTGTTGTGAAGGTTGGTCGGGGACAAAAGGAACTTTCAATTCACCGTAAAAACTCCAAAATCGATAACTATATTGCATACCCGATCTTAACAAATGTAGTTCAACTGTTTTCCACTCAAACACCTTATCATTCTTACACCTAGCACACGGACACGGAAACTCTTCATCATTATGACATCTCTTTGCATATTTCACAAATTCGTTAGCACCTCTGCGAAACACATCCCCCATTCTATTAGTCTCACCCATCCACTCTTTGTATTTCGGATATCCCATCACAGCTGCCAGAACTAAACACCTATTAAAGGTAAACAAAACTTAGATTTATAGTATGTTTTATTTAATTATCCCATCATTTAATTACCCTATTAAAGGGTGAGTGGTCCTATCCCATTCAAGACCGCATTTTTCTGTAATATACTTAACATCTCATGCACATTGTTACGATTTGAAAACAATTTGACAGCATATCCCCGTAGTTCTCCAAGTACACGACGTAGATTGGCAGGTGTGAGTATTATTTCAATTGATCAATTGAAATAACAGTCACACTTGTCAATCTAGTATGTACCCAGAGAACATTAAGATACGACTGCAGAATTACCTCCAAAAGTAACAACTTTAAGCCAATAAGAATATTATACATATATTATACAGTCTCAAACTGTCCAAACGGGACAATTCGAGAGATCTCCTTAGAGGGGTAATGACTCTCGAACGGGTCTAAGGGCTATTGAATGCGTACGCATAAGAACTAGAAGGCTAGTATCTATGCTCACTATATTTAATTTCAAGTATGTTTCATTTAATTATCATACTATATATATATTGTTCGATATACAAAGTAATTTTCAAAAAAAGTTGAAAAATTTCACCCCCATATGGACAATAATCCAGTGGTCATCTCACTTTTAAAACTAACCAACCAAACATTTACTAAACAAAATAATCCAACAGCAATATCAACAACAAATGTGTATCCCGTACTCCTTCTAATTCATCTACTTAATTAATTCATTTCATCAATTAAACTAACAATTAACGTATACAATTATTAATTTACTAATTTACACTGAGGGGCAATCCTACTTTCATATGAAATGGGCACTAATTATTAATTTACTTTCATCTAAAATTGTTTCATTTATTAATTATATGGTACCTTGCCTTACCCCCCTCCCGTCCCACCCCCCACCCCCCCCCACACAAACAAATTGACAAATTCATGGGTTATTTCCAACATATAAACATCAAATACACCTAATAAACATACACAAACATATATTCACGAGTTAGTTTCAACAAAAGTGCAAAAAATTCAAGAACCCATATATATACAAATACAAAAATAAATAACTCATGAATTTGTCAATTTGTTTGACAAATTCATGGGTTAATTCAAATACAAAAATAAATTCATGGGTTAATTTATGGGTTAATTCAAATACAAAAATATAAATTCATGGGTTAATTCAAATACAAAAATAAATTGACAAATTTATGAGTTATTTCCAACATATAAACATTATATAAAGATAAAAAAACACCACACATATACAAATAACTCGTGAATATATCCCCACCCTTCCCCCCTTACCCACCCCACTCCCACCCTGCCCCACTGATACGACGCAAATATTGCGTATTTCACCCGTTAACGTACGCGTTATTAGCCCCCTCGGGTACCTTAATTCCTATATTTATGCTCGATAATCAGACAACCTCCATTTTATATGTTAACATGCTATATGAGGTATATTTGGGCTTTTGTAGGGATTACAGGTGCTAAGTATGAATTTGGATGCATTCCGGTGAAGTTTCGTACAAATCCGCACGCGTAAGGGCATTTTAGTCAATTCACAATTTGGGAAATTGTCCCAATGTCTTCATGGAAGTTGTAGCCCTCTGAACAAGATTCGTGTGGCCGCAAATGGTGCGCGATTCCGAGTCCGAACGAAGAAGTTATGAGACTTTTAGCGGAAGAGGATTCCAAAGAGACCAAAACCAGGAAGCCAAATCGATTCAGCTCCAACCCAAATCGATTCTGCCCCCTAGCCAAATCGATTCGGAAATTTCCAAATCGATTTGGCTTGGACCAGTAGCCAAATATCGGGGGGCCAAATCGATTCGGCTCCAGGCCAAATCGATTCGGTCATGCTGATATTTGGCAAATTTCCTTTTTATTTACAATTTTGCCATGGGATATTTTGTATTTAACCCCCTATCTCTTCATTTTGAAGAGGGGATCTTAGATACTTTCATTTTTGCTAGATTTAGGGCTTTTATAATTGGGAGCTAAACCCTATCCCTCTTGCTTTGGATGGTTGTACTCTTTGTTTTGTAAGTTGTACCTTAACCTTTTCTTCCTTAATATAGTTGTTTTAGTTGTTTTCCTTGCTTTCTTTCCATTTTCCATGCCTAGATAAGTTTATTTATTGTTATTTATTTCTTTTATAGTGTAATATTAGTGTAAATTAGTTTATTTCCATGATTTGTCCGTAGATAAATAGGTTCGGGATTGTGTTCCGCCATTTACGGGTTTAGAACCTCGAAAGTTAGGTTTTCGTGTGAAATTGCATTTAATTGAAACCGCGTGTATTAAAGTTGGATTGTTATGCGTTTAACTTTATTTGTCATGCAACTTTAGTGTTTATAGCGATAATCCGAATTTAATCCACGTGTGACCATTTTCCGTTAAATGTTTAATCTCTCAACTTTGGGTTAAATTCCTTATTGTGTGATGTTTATGCTTAATTGAAAATACTCGATTAAATTTCTTTTGAGCCTTAACTCTAATTAGTAGTTGTTTCGATCCGTGTGGTAGAATGCGATCCCGATCCTCGCTTTACTTTAATTTAGCGTTAACTTCTCTTTTCCTTTTCCTCCATTCCCAACCATCACCTTTTCTTTTATTTATTTTACACTTTTATTCCTGAAGTAATTAAACAATTAAAATCTAAAATTCAATCACTCCCTGTGGATTTCTTACGATACCCGACTTACCGCTGTGCTTGCTTGTCAAGTGTAGTAGTAGATTAGGTTTTTTTTGTATCGCGGCGGCGAAACACACAATGATTGTGTCCTCACACGAACACACTTTTTCCGCCCGGTCACAAAATGGCGCCGTTGCCGGGGAGTGTGTTTTAGATTGTAATTGTTTTATTATTTCGTAGTATTTTTCCTTTTGTATTTGTATTCTTTGTTTTAACCTTTTTTGCAGGATAGCATATTTGAGCGCTAAGAAACTTTGATTCGTGGTCTAATGATTCATACTTTGGGGATAGTTTTCAAGTTTTCCATTTTCAAGATTTTCTTGAAAATGAAAGACTTGAAAACATTTATCGCAATGAAAATCGTTATTGGGAGCTTGAGTTGGATTCATTATTCGAATCCAATGACGATTTTTATTCCGATGATTTAGAAGATGAGATTTTACCAAATGAGGAGTCCGAAGCTCTTGAGCCGAGGAAGCCTACTTTGGAAGAAACTTTTCTTCTTTACTCCCAAGGTTTGGAATGCCTAAATGGTGTTGGAATGAGACTTGGAGCACTTTGCGATGAGATGAATTCTTATGCAAAAAACAACGAGGAGGTGGAAACTTGTGTTTCACCTCAATTTTTCAAAGAATTTCTCATCGAGTGTGAATCTCTCTCCCCCGAAATTCAATATCCTTCCGACGATATGTTGATGGAGATTGAATTTACTTCATTACCATATACGTTTTCCGTCATTGAACAATTAGAATTATCGGTTCATTCCTATGAGTCGGTAGAAATTAATATTTCCACACAATTTGCCGACGAGGACTCTTTGCCGGCTTTGTTTGCTATGATGGAACCTATACCCGTGTGTGCACCACCTCCCATTCCATTTGAGAAAACTTTGGGAGGTGAGTCTATTTTTCTTGGACCTCAAGTGTATCTTTCCCCCTTGTTATCCAAATCCCCCATCGTCCCTCCAAAACTTTTAATTGACGATGGTTCATTTCTTTCGCCTTACACATGCCTTCCGTTGTTCAAACGGAATTCATATTTTTCGGAAGGCATGCTTGTATGTGAGGGTACACCGGTTATCCTCCAAAGTCAAATCATTCTTATGGTGGACCCTCAACTATTTAGACTTCTAGTGTATAGTTAGTGTGAAGCCGAAATAGTAGGTTGTAAATAGTTAGCTTTTTAATTTTCTTTCTTTCCTACTTTTCTTTCCTTTTTAATTTAGTCTAGTGTAATTAGTTAACTTTTTTTATTTGTTTTTGCTATGCTCGGTACTAACTTGTTTTGTAGATTTCATTGGACTCGTGCTTATGGAGATCTCTCCAATTTTGGGTAATATCGTTCTTTTTCTCTCTTTGTGTTGTGTTCTTAATGCGCATTGAGGACAATGCAACAATAAGTTAGGGGGTGTAGGATATTTTATCCATTTCATTGTTTTGTCCATGGATTTGCTTACTTGTTAGTTACTAAGTATGCCTTTTTGTGAAATATTTAAAAATTTTCAAAAATATTTTCTTTCTTTTTTCTCCTTTGTTGGACATTTTGCCTTGTTTTCGATGACAAATTTCAATAATTGCCCGATCCAATAGACAACTCAATGATGCATGTTCTCGATTTTAGAAGTTATTTGACTTTAGTCCTCAAATCATTGATATTTCGAATAACTTCATGAATTAAACTTTATCCCATGAGCATATGCACTTTCCTGGTTATATTGATTTGGTTTAAGATTTTTATAACTCGGTAATCTTTTGTTGCATTGTATATACTTACACCGAGTAAGCTTTGTACCTTTCGTCGTTTGTGAGTGTTATACACTATTCTTTTCTCATTGAAAACGTTGAATTCGTTGGTAATCTCACTAATCTTGCATTTGACCATTCATTAATTGAGTTCATACTTGAAATGTGTTACTTGATCATGATTTTCATATATTATTTTGACTCGAGAATTGCGTAAACTTTGTGAAATGATCGTAGGCCCTCTTTCTTATATCACCCATATTAGCCTTGACCTCACCCTTATATGTTTACCCTCGTTAACCCCTTTGAGCCTAAATATAGTCTTTCGTTTCATAACCCAAATCCAATAACCAACTCCAAATTGGAATCATATACCATACATATACCTTACATACCTTTATTTGGAATGATACTTGGGATTGAATGATGTTATTGTAGTGTGGTTGCAATTTAAGCATATGAGAGTTTGATAAGCAAAGAAAAGAAAGAGTAGTGAAAAAGAAAAGAAAAAGAAAAAAAAGCAAAAAGAAAAAGAAAACAAAAGAAAACATGAGAAAAAGAAGAAAAGAAAAAGAAAAGAGAAAGTTGTATATGTTGTGTATAGTTCAATAAGCTTTGATTACTCTCCCCGATGATATATCTAATGCTTGTTTTGGAACTTGTTTTCCAATTTTTGATATTGCCCGCATTTTTCCATTATCCCAAGTTTTCATCCCGAACACTTTGAATCCGTACATACATTCCTTCATTTCGTACCCTATCCTAGCCTACAATACAACCCTATCAAGTCCTATGTGATCTTAGGGTGCATTTAATTTAAAAGTCATAATAGTTTTGATAATATGTGAAAATTCATTTCGCCTCTTTTAGTGTGCAGTATCCTTTCATTGAGATTATAGTTTTTCATTTTATATATAGCGTTCTTCATTTGTGACATGTGCGCGGCCTAGTTTCCATTTACATTTACTCTTTATGCCCACATGTTCCGTGTGTTACCTCCCTATTTCGAGTGAAAGTTCATTTGATGAGTGTGATGCCCGTGAGGATTGAATGTATGCTTGCTTTATGTTTATCCGATTTATTTAAGTTTTTACCAAATCATATTTTGCATTTGCTCTCCCCCCTCCCACTTTTAAAGTTTCAATTCTATGAGGTGCATTCAACTTGTTAATAACAACGGACTTTAGCTTGAATTCGTTCAATGTGCTAATAACATGTTTGAAATCTTTTTCGTTGTTGTTGAGTTTGTCGCATGTTGGATTGGGCATATTTTGAGGAAACTGTATGATTTTTGTGGGTTTCATCCCTGAAAACCCTCACGAGACGACACTCGTCCACTAGGGTAACCTAGGGGTTTAACGACTTATTGCATATGCTAAATGCAATCGTGCGCCAGCGAAAGTGGCCTTATCTTTTTATTACTTTTTCATCCCATTTTGTACTTGTTTCCTGATTTGGTTTCCTTGTACTTCTTGTTGTTTCCTATTTCATTGCTAGGGACTAGCAATGTGTAAGTTAGGGGGTGTGATACGACGCAAATATTGCGTATTTCACCCGTTAACGTACGCGTTATTAGCCCCCTCGGGTACCTTAATTCCTATATTTATGCTCGATAATCAGACAACCTCCATTTTATATGTTAACATGCTATATGAGGTATATTTGGGCTTTTGTAGGGATTACAGGTGCTAAGTATGAAGTTGGATGCATTCCGGTGAAGTTTCGTACAAATCCGCACGCGTAAGGGCATTTTAGTCAATTCACAATTTGGGAAATTGTCCCAATGTCTTCACGGAAGTTGTAGCCCTCTGAACAAGCGTCGTGTGGACGCAAACGGTGCGCGATTCCGAGTCCGAACGAAGAAGTTATGAGACTTTTAGCGGAAGAGGATTCCAAAGAGACCAAAACGAGGAAGCCAAATCGATTCGGCTCCAACCCAAATCGATTCGGCCCCCTAGCCAAATCGATTTGGAAATTTCCAAATCGATTCGGCTTTGACCAGTAGCCAAATATCGGGGGGCCAAATAGATTCGGCTCCAGGCCAAATCGATTCGGCCCTGCTGATATTTGGCAAATTTCCTTTTTATTTACAATTTTGCCATGGGATATTTTGTATTTAACCCTTATCTCTTCATTTTGAAGAGGGGATCTGAGATACTTTCATTTTTGCTTGATTTAGGGCTTTTATAATTGGGAGCTAAACCCTATCCCTCTTTCTTTGGATGGTTGTACTCTTTGTTTTGTAAGTTGTACCTTAACCTTTTCTTCCTTAATATAGTTGTTTTAGTTATTTTCCTTGCTTTCTTTCCATTTTCCATGCCTAGATAAGTTTATTTATTGTTATTTATTTCTTTTATAGTGTAATATTAGTGTAAATTAGTTTATTTCCATGATTTGTCCGTAGATAAATAGGTTCGGGATTGTGTTCCGCCATTTACGGGTTTAGAACCTCGAAAGTTAGGTTTTCGTGTGAAATTGCATTTAATTGAAACCGCGTGTATTAAAGTTGGATTGTTATGCATTTAACTTTATTTGTCATGCAACTTTAGTGTTTATAGCGATAATCCGAATTTAATCCACGTGTGACCATTTTCCGTTAAATGTTTAATCTCTCAACTTTGGGTTAAATTCCTTATTGTGTGATGTTTATGCTTAATTGAAAATACTAGATTAAATTGCTTTTGAGACTTAACTCTAATTAGTAGTTGTTTCGATCCGTGTGGTAGAATGCGATCCCGATCCTCGCTTTACTTTAATTTAGCGTTAACTTCTCTTTTCCTTTTCCTCCATTCCCAACCATCACCTTTTCTTTTATTTATTTTACACTTTTATTCCTGAAGTAATTAAACAATTAAAATCTAAAATTCAATCACTCCCTGTGGATTTCTTACGATACCCGACTTACCGCTGTGCTTGCTTGTCAAGTGTAGTAGTAGCTTAAGTTTTTTTTGTATCGCGGCGGCGAAACACACAATGATTGTGTCCTCACACGAACACACTTTTTCCGCCCGGTCACCCACCCCCCCACACGCACACACACACACACACGCACACACACACACATATATATATATATATATATATATATATATACACACACACAAACATATATATATAAATGGTAGAGAGAGAGAGAAATAAACCTTAAAGTAGAGAGAGAGAGAGCAGCGTAGAGAGAGAGAGAGAGCAGCGTAGAAAGAGAGAGATGTGGAAAAAGGAGGGAGGGAACGATGGGGGGAAAAAGGAAGGGGTAAGGATTTTTGCTGCAGAAGTTGTCACGGTCGTGTCAAGATCCTTGACCATGACAAGTAAATTTATCACGGACTTGTCAATGTCAATGACTATGACAATTCTTTGTCACGGTCGTGTCAAGGTCAATGACCTTGACACCAAACGCGTATTTTTTATCACGGTCAATGACCTTGACAATGGTGGTCGGCTGAAAGGTGACAATTTTGTCATTTTGGTGTAGTGGGTGGGGTTAGTGTATAGGTGAGTGTATGGTAAGTTGGGTGAGGGTGAGGAGTAGTTTTAGGTGTAGGATAGGGTGTTGCGTATTAAGGTGTGAGTGTGTGTGTTTAAATTGTGACCCTTAGAAATTTAAAAATAACTAAAAAAATAAAATAAAATAAATAAAATTAAAAATCTTAAAATAAAATTCTAATCTAAAAATAAAATAAAGAATCAAATAAAAAATATGACTAAAAAAAAATAGAAATCTATTAAATTAAAAACTAAAATTTTACAAAAAAGTAAAATCTAATAAAACTAAAAAAAAATGAAATACTAAAAAAAATCTAATCCTAATAAAAACTAAAAACTAAAAACTAATAATAATCAAAATAAAATCAAATTATACTAATAAAGATAAAATAGAAAATTAGAAAACAAAACCTAGAAAATACTAAATAAATAAAAAATAAATACTAAAAATAAAACGACTCAAACTAAAAATCTAAAAAATATAGAAAGAGACAAACTAAACACACACAGGCTTGGGGTGATGCTTTGGGCTAGGTTTAGGCTCGGGTTTGGTTACGGGGGAGGCAATTAGCTCCATAATCCGCGTATTTGCCTCGATATATAGCTTTTGACACCGTAAACGGACGTTTGACCTACAAGATAAACATTTAAGCACATAAGACTCATATTGTCGAGAATTAGCAACTAAAGTACGTCTATTCGGGGTGTAAAATGTACAGTTTTGGGTGCTTATCACCTAGATTCAAGATCTACGACGGAAAGATTGACCCTATCGATAATATTAGGCAGTACAGATAGGTCATGACTCTCTGGAACCACATGGACGCACTAATGTGCTGAATCTTTCCTTCGAGCTTGCACGATGTGGCCCAAAAGTGGTTCGAAAGACTCCCTCACATATCCATCAGGAGCTTCGTGTCCCTAACAGAGCTCTTTATAGCTCGCTTCATCACCAGCATCTCCCATCCGAAGAGGATGGATGCTTTATTGACGATAAAGAAAACGCTTCAAGAAAGCCTCAGGGATTATGCGAAAAGATATTGGGAACTTTTCAACGAGGTCGAGGACTGCTCGGAGAAGGTCGTCGTGGCATTCTTAAAAATTGGCCTACCTAGTTCCTGCCTCCTGTACCAATCCCTCACTAAGAAGGAGGCCACAACCATTGATGACCTAAATGCTCGTATCGAAAAGTACGCCAAAGTCGAGGATGTGACCCGCCTTAGTGCAGGAGAAAATGGCCGCAGTAAGTTCGCCGACAAGAGTGGCGATAAAGCTGAAAACCAGAAGAAAGGAAGTAAGAATGGGGGCAAAGGTGCTCCTAAGAATGGGAACAAAAGCGATGCTTCGAAATCATTTCGGGCAGTGAACACCATCTTTAAAGAACCAATCTACCAGATCAAGAATGAACCATTCGTCAAATGGCCCAGAAAGATGGGAGGAGATCCCTCAAAAAGGAATAACGCACTACGGTGTGCTTTCCACAAAGAGGGTGGGCACAAAATCGAGCATTACAAGGATCTCAAATCTCACCTTGAAGAGTTGGCCCAAATTGGGCACTTAAACGAATATGTAGAGAAGAAGGCAGAGAAGGTCGCTACCAATGGAGACCCGAGGCCCGATAACGTGCTCGAGGAGGATATTGGCCATGAGTTCGCATTAATTCTTGGGGCATCGGACCTAAAGCAGATTCAAGAAAATTCAGCCCGGATGGAAGTGAAAAAGCTTACAGCGGTAATGCAAGCTTTTCAAATCGATCCAACAAAAATACAGGCAGGAAAGCGTCGAGAAGCAGATGACGTCGACTACAACAAACATATCGTGTTCACAAATGAAGACTTAGTGGGAGTAAGAACCCCCCATCATGACGCCCTGATCATTACACTCGGGATAGCAAACTATGATGTTGATAAGTTGCTCATCGACCAGGGAATCTCATCCGATGTAATGTATCTCGACCTATTCAGGAAATTGAAGTTAAGCGTTGCCGACTTGAAGGAAGCCACTATCCCTCTAGTTGGCTTCGTTAGGAAAGTGACTATCCCTTTGGGAAAGATCATACTTCCAGTGAGGGCAGGAAGTGTCTCCAAGATGATCGAGTTTCTGGTAGTCGACATTGACTCGCCCTACCAGGATATCCTCGGCAGAGGATAGCTACACGCAATGAAGGCCGTTCCCTCGACCTACCATTAAAAACTCAAGTACGTGACTGAGAGAGGAGTGATGGAGATCCACGGAGATCAAGCTATGGCAAGAAGGTGCTTCATAGTAGCCATCCACCCAAAACCAGAGAAGAATGCCGAGAAGGCCAAAAAGAAGGTTGAGGAATAAAAAGGTTTGATACCTTCAAAATAGTAGCTAAGGTATGGAAGACCTGGAGTGAAGGAGACCAGGCTCCTCCCCTCTGAGCGGGTCATTAAAAATCTGGAGGAGGTCGCAGCCAGTGGCAGTAAAAAAGGCAGGATGTTCTTGATTGGAGCCTCTCTCACAAATCGAGAGAAAAAGGAATTGACGGTACTTTAGAGGAACAATTTGGATGTTTTTGCGTGGGAACCTTACGAGCTGCCTGGAATTAACCCCAGTGTGGTTTGTCATCGGTTGCACATCGACCCGACTTTTAGTCCTATCGCGTAAAAGGCACGACGAACTGCACCCGAGAAGGCCAAGGCTATAGAGAAGGAAGTGGAGAAGCTGCTGGATGCAGGATCCATACGAGAAGTACAATTCCCTAAATGAATGTCCAACCCAGTAGTGGTTCCAAAGAGTAATGGGAAATGGAGAGTTTGCATCGAATTCATTGACCTTAACAGGGCGTGCCCTAAGGACAGTTTCCCTCTCCTGAAGATCAACTAGTTGGTGGACGCCACGGCAGCTCATGAAAGAATGAGTTTCCTAGACACGTACTCGGGTTACCACCAGATTTCTCTATACGTACCAGACCAAGACAAGGCGACATTTATCACCACCGTCGGATTATATTATTACAAAGTTATGCCTTTGGGCTAAAAAATGCAGGAGCAACCTACCAGCGGCTAGTCACTAAAATGTTTAAAGACTAAATGGGAGATACCATAGAAGTCTACATCGACGATATGCTCGTCAAAAGCAGAAGACCATCTCTCAGACATATCAAGGACCTTCTAAATCCTCAGGATATACCGAATGAAACTCAATGTGAGCAAGTGTTCCTTCGGTGTCCAGCCAAGAAAATTTCTCGGGTACTTGGTTAGCGAGAGAGGCATCGAAGCCAACCCGGACCAGATTGATGCAATCAATAATGTGCAGCCCCCCGCACGATAAGATATGTACAGAAGCTCACAGGAATGCTCACCGCCTTGAATCGATTCATCTCGAAGTCATTCGAAAAGTGCCAACCGTTCTTCCAGCTATTGAAGAAAAGCAAAACAGTAGAGTGGAACCTAGATTTCTCAAGATAATTAGAGGAGCTCAAAGCTTATCTCAGCACACCACCCTTGCTTGTAATACCTCAAGAGAATGATTCCCTGTACCTATACCTTGTAGTCTCCAGCCGCGCTGTCAGTTTTGCACTGGTATGTAAAAGAATAGGAACCCAACACCCGGTCTACTAAGCGAGCAAGACCCTATTGGACGCCGAGCAGCGATACCTACCATTGGAAAAGCTCGCCTTTGCATTAGTTATAGCCTCAAGGAAACTGGAGCACTACTTCGAAGCTCACTCTATCATCGTCCTCACATCACACCCACTTAAAGAATTCCTGTGGAAAACGGATCTATTCGGCAGACTATCAGAGTGATCGATTGAGCTTGAGCGATTTGACATCCAATTTCAACCAAGGAATGCAATCAAGGGGAAGGTCCTCACCAACTTCATCGTGGAATTTACAGGAGAACATCCTTGCGACCAACTTCAATCTGTGGGTCAAAGGGAGGATCACTCGGCACAAGGTGTTTGGCGACTGTTTATTGATGGAGCCTCCAATTCCAAGGGGGCAAGATTAGGCATTATGCTCTTTACCTCGAAAGATATAATCCTCTAGCAAGGAATCAGTCTTGGATTTGAAGCCACCAACAACGAAGTAGAGTATGAAGCATTAATAGCAGGTCTGCAGAAGGCACAGACATTGGGGGAAAAGTAACTCGAGGTGTTCGACGACTCGAACTGGTCTCCAATCAGATAAGTGGGGACTTCACAACGCGAGGGATGAAAGAATGGAAACCTACCTCACCTTAGCAAAGAAATTAATGTCTAACTTCAAGCAAGTCAGTGTCCAACAGTTTCCTAGAGGACAAAATAGTCATGCTGACGCCCTAGCGGCCTTGAGATCAGCAATCAACTCTGACTTAAAAAGAACAATCCCTATCAACTTCCTCGCCCAGCCGAGCATCAACTAGAGCGACGAGCTGCCAAATATGGGCCACATTCTCCAAATTGAACCAGCACCTAGTTGGATGGACCCCTTGAGGGACTATTTGAAAGACGGTGCCCTACCAGACGATAAGAAGGCTGCTCATCAGATAAGAGTCAAAGCTGCCCGCTTTTACTTATCTCCTAAGGGTAAGCTATATAAAAGATCTTTCACTGGCCCTTACCTCCAATACGTTCACCCGAAGAATGTCGAGCAAGTTCTTCACGAGCTTCATGAGGGAATCTGTGAGAGCCATATTGGGGGTAAATCGCTAGCTTTTCGAGCAATGAAGGAAGGCTACTGGTGGCCATACATGGAGAAAGATTCTGGGGTATATGCTCGAAGTGCGAGAAATGTCAACTATATGCTCCTATGGTCCAATAACCCGTAAGCGACCTAAAATCACTTACTAGCCCCTGGCCTTTTGCCCAATGGGGAATGGACATTGTGGGCCCTCTTCCTACCGCTGCCGATAATCACAAGTATCTGTTGGTCGCGATAGACTACTTTACCAAATGGCTTAAGGCAGAGTCCCTGGAGACACATCAGAGACGCATATATGATGAGATTCATATGTAAGAACATAATTACTTGCTTTGGGAACCCCAGGACCATCATTACTGACAACGAAACACAGTTTGAATGTGTCCCCTTCCAGAGTTTCTGCAACGACCACGGGATCAGGAACCATTTCAGCTTGGTGGCATATCTCCAGAGCAATGGACAAGCTGAAGCTTCCAATAAAACAGTAATTGATGGATTGAAGAAGTATTTGGAGCGATCCAAAGGGGCATGGGTGAGCGAACTACCGCATATCCTATGGGCTTATCGCACTACCCCACCGTGAGAAACTGGGGAAATACCATTCGCACTAACATATGGTATGGAGGCATTCATCCCCTTAGAAGCTGGCCTCCCCACCATGAGATCCACCCTGGTCGACGAAGGCCAGAATGATAAAGCATTACTCGCTGAACATGACCTAGCTAACGAGCTCGAAGAACTAACTCTAGTGAAACTAGCTGGCTATCATCAATAACTAGCAAAGCACTATAACAAGAAGGTCAACCCAAGGGCACTCCAAGTTGGGGACTACATCCTAAGGAAAGTTCTTGGCAGCGCAGTAAAACCATCAGATGGCAAGCTAGGTCCAAATTGGGAGGGACCATTCAAGGTGAAATGAGACAACATGCAAGGAGCCTATCACTTAGAAATGCTGAAGGGTAGAGAGATACCCCGAGCTTGGAATGCAGTCAATCTAAAGAAATTCTACTACTAGTTTTTTATGTTGGTCCTTTATTACACTGTTGAAATTAGCAATTCATTGCTTTTTAGTTAATAAAAAATTATTTGACAGTGTAATTCTATGAAGTATTAATTTTTATTATAAGCTTTATAACTTGCACACCTTTTCCAAGCGACAGGCATCCTACTCAACATATAAAAGCAGGGTTACACCCTCCTCAGGTTTTCGTTGTTAAACACGAATAACCTCTTATCATTGCCCCTAGAAATATATGAAGCTCTATAGGGGACCCTTAGGCAGCTCGGCCAAATCAACTCTAAAAACCTGCTCGGATAGAACATCCAACACCAGGTGTGTCCTCGCCATTGCCACACTTAGTCCTAAGGGAGTGTGACAGCATGACCTAAAGGGTAAAGTAGGGTAGAATGGTATCTCATAAGCATACTGGACTGGGAGGATATTTACGCAATAAAACAACTCTACCCATATCAAATCTAGTCGTATACGAAGAGCCCAAGATAATCAAATAAGAAATCAATGAAGTAAAAAGTATACAACAAACGTTTAGTCGGCAAATCGCCCAAAATATAGTCATTTTATTACTTCACGGCATTTACTATAAAGTTACATTGAATGAATTAAGTAAATCCTATTGGGTATTAGGCCTCCGAGCAAGGTAATCAACTACTTGCGCTCTTCGGCCATCATCTGGGTGAGGAGCTAACTCCAACTCAACTTCATTTGCATTTGGCTCCAGTAGCTGCCTGGGGATAACATCTATGGGGACCCACTGGTCGTCCGTCCTGAAAGGGTTGGGCATCAGAGTTGAAGGAGAGATCTCATGACTATACCAGAGCACTGAGTTCTTGGGGACCTTCAGCTCCCTGAGAGCATTCTACCATCCCCTAATAAAGGATAGCTCTTCAACCTCTGCCAATCTCGTTGGAGCATCTATCCAACCCTAATCATAACCATCAACCCACACTCGTCGAGGACCTTTCTTGAAAAGATGCCTCAGCAGCGTAACATCTATTTGGAGCCCAAAAACTATCACGTATGCTCAAAGAACATCTCCTCGAAGCTCGTTAACCTCCCTAGCTGCACCCCTATCATCTGTACCAGCTCGCGGACCAACCGATGAAGAGGAACCCCGTAAAACTTGAGGTGCGACGCTCGGCGCATGCTCTCTGAATCGCGGCACCTCCCTCCTCATAGCTTCATTATCCTGTTGAAGAACTTATCCGACTTGATTGATCTCGGAGGCATCCAGAAGTTTAGCTTTCAGGGAATTCACTTCTTCTTGAACAGAAGCGCCAACCTCTTTTATCTCTTGAAGTCTATCCTATAGTTTGGCAACGAGCTCGGACTGGTCCTTAAAGCTCTTGTTCCTTGACCTAAGGGATTTTTAAATCCTTACAAAGGCTTGGCGAACTTGGGTACTAGCATTAGGACTAAGAATCCTTCCCAGTTGAGAGGTAACAAGTATATACTCATCAACATCAATCAGCTACATACTGTATAAGCATTAAATAATTAAATCAGTACGAAGAAGGGAACAAAACTTCATTCCATTAATAAAGAGTTCATAATACATCATCGAAAGGAAATAACAAATAAAGAAAAAATATAAAGAGTTCCCTAGAACAGGCTAGCTGACAACCTCAGTTTGCTCCGAGGCCGCTAGTTATTTTCCCTTATCTGTAGTGGCAGGAACACCTCCCTCAGATGGAGTAATTAATGTCCCCTGATTAGAAGGAGCACTAGTAAGGACGGTCTGGGAAGCAGGAACACCTTCGTCGGTGGCAGGAGCAGGTGCATCATCCACCACAGGCTTAGGCCCAGGATCATGCTCGTCCAACATTAGGGAGTCGATATCCACCTCGGTAGCCAGAAGAGCCTTGTTCTAACCCTTCTTGAAGTTCAAACGACTGATATAGCCAATATGAACATCATCATCCTCATACACAGCAACCCATCCGACGTTGTACGAGCTTTCCTTAAGGGTGGATGCATCGGATTCCACCTTCTTCACCCGTTTCGCGAGCACCTTATTCTCCTCGACTAAGACCAATTTAATCAATCAGACCAAGTCAAAAGATAACCTCAACTCCCCAAGCTCCTTGATCACCGCCTCCTTTGCTCGATTGGATTCAAACAGAGCAAGATCGGAGGACTTCTGGGCAGCATTGGCAGCCTTCAAGCTGGCCTCCATCTCGGCATTCTTATTATCCAGATATGCATTCCTCTTCACCAGCTAGTCGCGACCGTGGAAGAAGATAACAAAATCGGTCACAAACTGCAGAAAAGAGAAATATTAGGGAGAGAAATATTGAACAGAATATTACGAGAATAGAGAAGAAAAAGTAGACTTACCAAGGCTAGCCTCTGACTCGCCTGCAGGGATAACTGGTCAGTCCCCATCACCTTCTGATGATCGATCGGTAAAATGGCTTTTTCAAGTAGTGCAGGAGCCAACTGAGGAGACAGGGCAACAGAAGCCCCCTCGGGCAAGGCAGACATGGGCACCAGAGCTTTCCCCGCCTTTGTCCTCACCTCCTCTCTTCTTCTCTCTCTTTCCTCTCTTCCTCTCCTCCACCCTCTTTTTCTCCTCTACCTTCTTCTTCTCCCCCTCTCTCTTCCTCTCCTTTTATTTCGTCAGATCCTCCTCTTTCTTCTTCTTCTTCTTCTTCTTCTTCTTCTTCTTCTTCTTCTTCTTCTTCTTCTTCTTCTTCTTCTTCTTCTCATGGGCAGCAGTCTGAGAACTAGTGGTAATTCCCCCACCACTAGACTTCTGCTTCTTCGATCGACGAGAGAGAAGCACATCATCATCATCATCATCATTGTCTCGGATCAAATTCTTTTTGGGAGGAGCCATGTCTTCTTCGCTAGAACTACTTGATTCACTTGAAGACTCTTGAGCATGTGAATCCTCTCCCAAACTTAAAGATATTCACTACTAGAGCTCTCTTCACTGGAATTACCCTCGGCCCCGCACCTATCAGCGCCATCGCTCTTCTCAGAACTTCTCTCCTGCTCGTCCAATTGAATCGGGTGAGCAGAAACCTATTTTGAGATGTCTAGCTCAGGGATGCTATCCACAGGTCGAACAATGAAGCTAGACCCAATGTTCTTGTATTACAGGAGGAATGTCGCTGATCGAGGGTGCTCGTCGTCAGCTAAAACTTCCCTGATTTTCCAGGCTTTAATCAGCTCGGCAGCACGAATGTCGCGAAGATCCGGTTATAAATTCTTTATCTTTGCTACAAAAAGAAAGGGAAAATAATATGAGAAAAACCATGCACAAAACAGAAGGTCCACGAGCAAAAAATGACTAAGCCTACCTATGCACTACTCCCCATAAAAGGGAATCACAAATCTCCCAGACCTCGACCCTTCAGTATGGGGAGGAAACTGCCAATTTCTAGCAATAAAACCCTTATGCCAGTAGTCCTTGTGGGAATCAGGTAGATTTACTACCAATACCCTATCAGGACTCCTGGTCTTGAGGTACATAAGTCCAGAACTTGTTCGCAAAAAAGAATAATAGAAGCATATTTTAGCAAGCCCTAAATTGGTGTCGTAAAGCTGATTTATTCTATGTACACCATTGATAATCTTCCAGACATTGGGCGAGCACTATGTAGGGACTATATTGAAATAACAAAAAAAGTACAAAAACAAGTTGTTTGGGGGAAAAGTAAGACCCCCTGGGATAATAAGATGACATGAATCCAGTGACCATCCTCGACTTCTCTGACATTATGAGGGATAGGGTCAAATTCAATGTCCACCCAATCTGGAATGTTATAGTACTTCCTAAATTCAGTAATCGATCTATTGCCTATTTTCATCATTGAAAAGGAAAAAAAAAACTAGTAACAGATATGAGGAATCCCAACAGAAAAAACATAGAAAAGAAGTGAGAAAGATATTCGAAGTAAGGGTCATCTTGGGATGAGGCAAGGTCACAAGTAGGGACGATGGGAAAACGCAAAAAAAAAGCTTGAAGATAGAAAACGAAACCTGGGAGCAAGAAGAACTACAACGAAAGCATTGAGAAATCGAGAGAATGCGAAGATATATGAAAAGCGACGATTCAAGAAATGACTTCTCCAAAAAGATTTAAATCTTTCTAATCATGACGCACCAGAAACGAGGCAGTCTACCACCTAAGTCAGTTCGGGAAAGGGCGCTTCAGTTCAAAAGTGTTGCACGAATCACATAAATGCCATTAAGACTAATCATTTAAATTATTGAGCCCAAATTGTGACCCAAAAATTTTAGGGGCAATTGTGGGTACCTCGGTTTGACATTTCTGGCCCCGACGAGAAGCCCAACCAAACACGGACCAGAAGCCTCAAGGCCTCGCGCCTCAACCAGTTCAATTTTGATCCAGACAATTCCTAAAATCTCTCTTAAGAGATATTCCAAGGATTCCGAGATTACGTGGGGGAGTCCCACTCCTCCACTCTTTGAAATAACATGTATATAACAAACCCTCATCCCAGGGCAAAGGGCATGCATTATTTTTTCCTCTAAAACACTCCCCGGATTAAAGAGAAATAATATTGAGAGCCCCACCATAGACGTAGGCATTCTCGCTGAACCACATAAATTTTGTGTTGTGTGATTGTCTTTCCTTACATTCTTTATTTGTTTTGGTGATTTTCTTGTTATTTTGTACCGAACTTAATTGTCACCATAATTTTAATCCTCGAATTTGGAATCATTTGATAAAGAAAATCTGAGTTTGATATGTTATTCTTGGAGAAATGATAAAATATGGGTTTTTTGAAAATTATGAGAAATATCATGTTTAATCCAAACCTATTGATGTTTTAGGTTGTTTAATGATTGAAAATCATCTATATGTATTGTTATATCATGTGTAATGAATCATAAGAAGTTTGGGATCTTAAAATAGAGAATTTGAGGATGAAAATTGGTTAAACTCGTAGGCCAAATATGTAAAAACAGTAGGCTTACGCCTGTTCGATCAATCGATCGACCTTGAATGTCGATCGATCGATGCAAGACTGCCGATTGATCGACTATCCCAGAATTCATATGTTGATTTTGTTTAAGGCTTCATTAAATTCCCCACTTCTAAGGATGCTTAGTGTAAATTAATTAAGCATAATGGGATTTAGGGAAGGTTAGTAGGGTGGTAATTGAGACCCAAAAATTATTTATGCGAGAATTAATCCTTGAGATTATAATAATGGATTAAAAGTAATTAGAGTTTATCAAAGAATAAATCTATTTGAGGATAATATGAATTTGTGAAAATTCAGGATTTAGGATGACATGCATCAGTAGGGTGTAGATAATTACCTACTAAATTTATTTGAGAAATAATGCTAACTTTCGAGTGATGAGAAAACTCGGGAAATATATGTTAATAAGTAAAGTCATAATCTATAAATACGTAGGATATTAGAGAGAAAAAGTATATACTACGTATGGAATTATCATATGGGTAGTGTGAATACCTTACTGATATTATATAGGTGTGGTGAATACCTATAATTTTATTTGTATGATAAACCTACTCTGCTTGCTCTCGGGGTGGAGGTTTCACTTTATGGTTGATCTTATCATGATGAGCCCATTTGGGGGGATTTTAGATTTGTACCTTGAGCATAGGACCTTGGACACATTCTATCAGTGTAAATGATAGTTTTGATGGTTGAATGGGAGCGTATGTATGTGCGTGAACCATTTAGCTGGGGAGTATGCTCGCCTCCAAATATGTGTGTTATGGTATTTATGGTTCAGGAGAGACGCTGAACCAATAGTCCTTTTTACCGTGAGAGATGTAACTGGACATGATAGCAGAGTATGCATTCACCGCAGATGTGTCTGGGAGGTGCCGTATTAGTATATATGCTAGTGTGATGAATATATTTACTATGATGTGATCTACTGTGTGAATTAGTAGATAAAAATTGAATAGTAAAATCTGAATTTAGTTAAGTATGTGAATACTTAATACTTAAAGGCCTAGTTCATCTTAAAAAGAAATGAACATGTTTAATTAAAAGTATTGCGTGGGAAATACGGGAAAATAAGAAGAGATAGAATGATAATTGAGAACCTTGTTTAGGGGAATAATAAGTTACGTTAGGCGTGCACACTAGATGAGGGGTGAGATCCTCATGTGAGAGACGAGAACTAATATGTACATAATACCTGCTTAATTGCACTTGTTCAGCACTTGCTATTTTTAAAATCTTTTACAATCGGACTCTAACCCGTTTACTTGCATATTCTCTTATATACTATATCTATATTACCAGGTGCCCAGCATCAGGGACGCCCAGCTTAGAAGATGGATATTTTGACGAGTTTCTAGAGATGCAATTTTAGATTAAACGCTTTCATTTCCTTGATTCCCATCTTTATAGTATTTGGCTCATATAGGGCATGTCGCCCAAGATTCTAGTAGTTCCATTTCCATTTCGGATATTGTACTGGTTTTATATTGATACTGTTATTATCATTTTGTTTTGGATGGTGATATTGAGATATTTCGACTGGAGAGTTTATTCCAGTTATATTTATATTTGTTGAATTTTAATTTAGTTGTGTTGGGGTGTTACTTATTTTATTCAGTATGGTGGTATGGATTTAATTAAATTAAAATTAAAAAAGTTTTGACACTTAGCTTAATTAATTATTAGGTGAATTAATAAGAATTTTTTTTTCGACAATGATGCTAACTAAGAATGAGCCAACTAGATTCTGATTTAATTTAATAAAAGACTGATCACTCGGTATTTAATTCGGCGGGGTGTCACAAGTAGTAACCTGGAATTACGAAGATTTCCCCCATAGATAGGACGGACGACGAGTTGGCATGCGGTGCAACCATAAAATCTTTAGAAATATCCTTAGAGATTCATTCAAATCTTCCACAGTGATAAATTTACTTTAATCAGGAGGGATAATTTGTTCCCAGCCTACTTCCTGTAAAAGTATATAAGAGAGGAGGAAGGAAGTCTAGCGAAGGCTTACAAGTCGGATATAATGGTGATCATCTAGCTGAAGAATAGGCTTCCTCTCACCTTACCAAGGTACGAACCAAAAGAGGAGACTAGATTCACTTGCCATCAAATAGTCAACCCATTCATCCTTTAACGAGCCAAAGTCTATGTAAGGCAGGAGAAAAATGTTGGGGATGCCGGTCAGAGGATGCTTAGTAGCCCCAACCAAATTAAGTTTTTCTACTCGTCACATGTACAAAATCAAGGGGCTACCTTTAAAGAAGGTAAATGAATTATCTTTCAAATAATTAAGACCGTTTAACATCTCCGCCAAAATAATGGAAAGCATGTTATAGCGATAACGCATCCATAAAATTATGACGGTTACTTGAATGTCCGCACTCATTCAACCCTTCATTAAAATCATTTTTATGGTTAAGCCTAGGGCCACCACTCTAACAAATTCATTATCTCTAAAATCTCTCTCGTGCACGGATTCAAGAAATGCAAGGAGACAGGTGGATCCCCACACACTAAAGGTTGGGATGCAAATGGAGAAATGTGCAATAACTTAGTCGAAACTTCCCGTGGAAAAAGGGAAAATTCAGGCATCATAGTAGAAACTTGAGGCTGAATGCCCAACATAATAGGAAATTCCTCATACGTTGAACATAACTCATCCCAAAACGAACATATGATCTTGGGGTATCAGAATTGAAGGGCATCTTCCAGCAGAATCGAATTAATCGAGTGATTATGCTAAAAAGTGATCAGACGCAAGTTGAATGCCTCATAGTGGACGTTGTACAAGCTTATGACTTCCAAAACCTATAGACTAACAAAAAATATTTCAGTCATAGGAATGTACATATGAAGGAATGAAATTGAATACAAAAAAAGAAGAAGAAATTATGGGGTAATTCAAAATTCCTCCTTTAAGCCCCCTTTTATAACAAAAATTCTCCACAAAACGTTGAAGTTATTGGTCCCTTAATACTAATGCAGGAATCAAAAGACTAGAAGTGCAGTAAGAGAGAGCCAAAGGCTGAAAAGCTAAGTACCTCGATTGACATACCGGCAGGCAGGCCAAGGTGTATACCTACCGGCTCCTCCCATACTTGAGAGATTCCCTATTTCCTTTTTTATTTCCCTCATTTGAAAATAAGACCCTTTCAAAAAAAGATTTTTACGAAGAAGTATCCTGGGCATTTCTTTACTTAAACATTCAAAATATCCAAAAATACACTTCTTAATAAAACTCTCAGTGGAAAATTAAAGTGCATGTTGAATAAATCACTAAGTCGAGATATTTAAAATAAAAATGCATTATTAAATACACACACACACACACAGAGCAAGGCTCCTATACATCATGCCTCTTATATCCCATACATCACACCTAGTTCTAGGGCTAGAAAACTTTTTTTTTCAATTTGTTTTTATTTTACCCATGGATTTAACCTTCCAATCAACACATGTTCAAAAAATTAGATTAAAATACAATTTTTAGCTATTTTTTAAAAATCCAACAAAAGACTGCTAAAAATACCTTATTTATAGGGTGTGTGCCAATAGAATTTTGTGAATTTGTTATAAATAGCTAAAAATTGTACTTTGATCTGATTTTTTCAACATTTATTTATTTAAACGTAACTTCAATATAAAAATAATTTTTTTGGAAGAAAGGTATGTTAGGGCCTAGAATTAGGTGTGATGTGTGGAGTGTGATGTATGGAGTGTGATGTGGGAGAGCCTTCTTCTCTCTTTGTTTGTGTCTCTCTCTCTCTCTATATATATATAGAGAGAGAGAGAAAGAGAGAGAGAGAAAGAGAGAGAGTTATATATATAGTATATATATATATATATATTTATGGGACATATACCAAATAGTCCCTCGGACATTTTTTAATACCCATTTAGTCCAAACTTTTTTATTTTGCCTCAAAAAGTCCTTTGCCACATATTTTGGAGAGGGAGTGCCGCTGGCGCGGACCTCTAAAAAGAAGAGGATATTGAGTGCTTGAGGGACTAAATGGGTTAAACTAAAAATATGTGTCCTTTTTAAAAAATATATATTTATAGTAGGGACTATTTAATAATTGACCCTATATATATATATATATTTTCGAGGTAGATAAGAGAAAAAACAAAAAACAAATAAAATTTTTGGGACATAACCTAGAGTTTTTGGTAAGCTTAACCTCCACAGCCAATGGCCTCAGTGGTCCGGACGAGGGTGCTTCTCGTGATGGCGAGAGGTGGAGGCCCTAATTTTTGAACTCGAGGATGGGACATGATCTCCATCAGTCGTCGGAGGACCAACACATTACCAAGCCATCATCTAAATCTTATTGTCCACATAATCCATCCAGTCTCAAACATCACGCAGCTAAGAATTCTGCATAGAGATAGTCTGTAAAAGAAAAGGAAATGAAGAAAATCAAGTCAGTAATAAGCAAGAATACAAAAATCGGAATGCCAAATTCAACTGAGAAAGAAAGAACTCACCCCCAACTTGAAGTCAAATGAGGGCATGGAAAAGGACCTTCAAGCACAGAGTGAGGAATCTCGACTGTACTTTCCTATCCCATATGCACATAGTAAGAGGAAAGCACATACTATCCAAGTAAGGGAGCTTCCGCTATCCTTGGGGACCCTGACTCGCCACTACCCCCCATCTCCACTGAAGAAGGAGAAACTCCCTCCATATCATAAATAGATGCCAACATAAATTAAATGATCACAAAGTTTAGATGGTCGTGTGTCATCGCTGTATCTGTTTAGGTGGAGTAGTGCTACCAAACCATTGCCATCATCTTCTTCCCACAATATATCCTTTGGGTCTCACATATAGAATGGAGGTTTTGCTGGAGGAACCACTGCCTTTCCTTACACAACCTGCCGCACTGCCCATTCCCATAGGTACCAGCTATATCCAAACTCGTGCAATAGCAGTCGCCACATTTGAGCATAAATGCCGATAACCCCCATCTCTTCCATTGGTTGTCTCCATGGATAGAACGACAATCAATTCTGTCAATAACAAGCAATCCAAAAGAAAATAAGAATAGAAACGAAATTTCAAAAAACAGAAAAAAATAAAGGCTAACATGGCCACTCGTTAGAGAGTTCAAGATAAATATCACATACCCGAGGGTCGGTAGGTTCTTGGACCTATTCTCCTTCCTCCACCTCCTCAACGTAGGACATATGTGGGTCTCCTCTTGCTTCAACATCATAAATTGAGCATTGTTTCCAATCACCTTATAAAACCATACCTGATAAACAACAGAGAAAAAAATAAGAAAAACTATAAGAAGAAGAATGCAAGAGTAAATAAAAAAGAAGCATAAAAAACTATAAGAAGAAGAATACTTGTAGAAGATGTGGTTCCCCCGTGAAGGTCGGCTGACAACAACGACTGAAGGCATCCAAGGATGCATACAAGGTCGCCGACGTCAGGCTTCCCTAGTCATATGTGCCTATCCATGAGATATCCCATCGGGGAGGAACCAAGTGGTCAACATCGCCGCTCTTCACCAGTAACTCTAATAATACCCCGTAAATTTAAAAGTAGTAAATTAGTTAATTCGTATTCTTGTGGTTTAATTTAATTTTAAGAAATTGTTGAGAAAATTTTAATAACCATTTTTAAATGACAACTATTTTTTTTAATGAAAAAATAGAGTTTTATGAGAAACTTTAAAAATAATGGAAATTGAGAAAAGAAAATAATATAAAATATTTGATGACTTTTAAATTATTATATGGAAACTAAGTAATGCAATTAGTTGCGTATAAAAGGGCAATAAAGGAGTTAAAGTATATAATTAGAGGTGAAGCTAGGGTTAAGGACAAAAGATTATAATATTAATAAGTAGAGAATTTATATAAGAACCTAAGGTAAAATCTAACCCTACTACCTCCTATAATCCAACTCCCAACATAAAGATTATCCTTATTCTATTCTAAACAAAACCTTACAACTTTGGAAGAACAATTCAACTATTGTTTCAATGGGACTCTTTTGTACATCATTGGGGATCTTTTCTATACAAATTGAGGATTTTGAGGAGAAATTACAAGGGACTTTCAAAGGAATTTCTTCTAGATTTCTTTTGGGATTTAGTATTCATCATTAAAGGCAAGATAATTCTACTTTTCCTCCCATGATGTAAATAATGATTTCTACCTAAATAAGATTTTCTAGATTATTAAAATTTTGTAGAGAAAATTAGGTTTATTTGATGAATTGAAAAGTTGTGATTTTTATAACAAATGAATGACATGTTTAGTTTAAATTAGTTTAATTGAATTGTGTTAGAGAATTGTATGTCCAATTTTGAGATTCTTTTTATATGGAATCATGTGATAGTCTACTTCTTTACATGTATTTATGAATTTACCTTCATGTATTAATGTAAAAATTGGATATAAAATGTATATATTGAAATCTCATAATTTAACATGGGAAATTGGTATTTATAAGTAAGGAGTGATCTTAATAACTATGATATACCATATTTGGGGGTATGAGGGCATATAACTTTGTTTCTAGAAGAAAATAGTGATTTAAATTTTGGACTTAGGACGGAGGTGTACAGATTTGATTCTAAACGACTTTAGTTTTCATGCACCATGCGAATGAACATAATTTTTACCATGTTCACGGTGGCATGTGAACGAACATGGATTTTACTGCACAAATGTCGGCATGTGAATGACTGCATTTTATACCTGTGCAAGAGGCCCCAATGGGGTTTTGTAATTTAGTTAAACTTTGAGAACCCATATGATAATTTTAGAAGTACCCCTTCACTCTATAAATTCTACTTATACAAAAATGTTGGGGTTTTAAAAAATGGAAATTGAAAATAATAATACTCTAAATGTTTTTGACGTAAACAAAATATTAAGTTAAACTTTATGGATAGTATATGAGTTATTGACCTTTTCTGTAAGGGGGAAGTTTAATGATTAATCGATTAAAGACACCGTTTGGATATTGTTAGGCAATACCCTATGGGCCTATGGCAAATGAATAAATAACGTTGCATGGCTTGGCTCCGAGATATGAGTTTGGTATACTTTATATAAACAAGTAGAAGGATGTACCGGTATATGTATAAATTCTAAATTTTGATGGATAAAAGTTAATCTAATAACTATAGATCTTATTATTTATACTAATGATTGATAGTTTTACTACTTAAGTGTGTAGATATTATGTTGTTGCAGAAAAATTAACCAGTCGCGTTGTTGTAGGTGCTCCCGTGTACCTAACTTAGTTTTTTACTCGAGCACACTATATTCATTCCATTTACCATCGATCCTTGAAGATGTAGGGGTTGTACTTACTTTTAGATTTACATAATTTATTTTGGGAAATGCGAAGTTTACTTATTTCTTCGTGTTTGTGTTCAGCTGTAAAAGAAAAATTGATGTTGAGAGTACTAGTATGTAGGGGTGTTCAAAAAACCGACTGGACCGATGGACCGAATCGAACCGAGCCGAACCGACCCTATTTTTTCGGTCTTTTTTCATAATCAGTTCGGTATCGGTTTATTTTTTGGATGGACTGACCTAGTCGGTCCGGTCCACGGTTTACAATTTTAAAAACCCTGTTAGGACCGACCCGGACCGACACTATATAAAATAATATATTTTTACATATATATATGTAGAGAGCGGTTCTCATGCATACCCCAGTTTGCATACCGCTGGCGCGGACCAATTTTGATAAAATAGTAAAAAAAATATTTTTGATGTAATTTTTTTTTATAGTTTCTAAACATTTCAATAGGACCATAAAAAAAAATTCAACTCAAAATGAATTTTTTTGCTATTTTAAAAAAATCGGTCAAACTTTGTCACTTTTTAACAACTTAAAAATAACTTAAAAACTGACAAAGTTTGACCGATTTTTTTAAAATAGAAAAAAAATTCATTTTGAGTTGAATTTTTTTTATGGTCCTATTGAAATGTTTAGAAACTATATAAAAAAAAAATCAGCCCGAAATTATTTTTTTTACTATTTTAAAAAAATGGTCCGCACGGAGGGTATGCAAACTGGGTATGCATGAGATCCTTTCTGTATATATGTAATATATAAGATAAATAAATAATAAAAGTATATACTTTAATATTTGATTAGTTTAAATTATAGTTTAATCTAATAGTAGGTTTGTTTTAATTGCAAATTTTAATATTTTTTAGTTTTTAATGTTTGGAAAAAATAGACTCGGTTATATTTTTATATTATAAATGATGTAATTCATTAATGTGAGGACCGACGGGTTAGATCGGACCGACCCTTTAAAAACTGAACCGATTAGGGTCGGTTAACCGACATTATCAGTCCGGTCTTGGTCCATTTTTTTAGAGGACCGACCAAGTCGGTCCGGTTAAAAAAAAATGTTAAAACCGAACCGGACCGGACCGCGAACACCCCTACTAGTATGTATCAGTGTTTACTTGGTGATGTAATTAACTCCTATTCATTATATATATTAGTGTTTGGAAATTTTTCATGTCAATCTTTACTTTGGATTCCTATTGATCTTTGATTCTTATTACACGCTAAAGCCGGTATATAAATTGTTTTGACAAATTGTAACTTTTTATAAATAAATTTGATCAACCTAATTATTAAAAATTATGAGGTGTCACAATAGCGTACTCCTAGTAGAAAAATAATAAAGGTGCATGTTGCTTGTCGCACGTGTCGACCGTCAGCCACATTCACCACTCTCCACAACAAAGTGTCCTTAAGAAAGGACTACTTCATAGAATCTCTCGAGCCCATCCTCCCTAAAGTCCCAAAGCCACCCTAATCACCACATGAGTTAAGCGGATCAATTAGTCCACCATAATATGAGAACCCTCACACGAAACCCCGTAATATGATGTAAATCAATCAAAGTCACTGTCATATCACCCACGCCAAGATGGAAGGTAGGGATGGTGTCCACCATCTCTGCTAAAGGGAACACAACACCGCTGAAGATTGCGATGTCTCATAAATGGCTCCTGCCCAAATGCGAAAACCTATAATGTGCACCAAGTTCTTCACCTCATCATGGAGGTAATCCCAAACCGCCTTCACCATAGTAGACCCTCGACAAATGAATCTTCGATGAGGAGATCTTTGTCTGCGAAATACACAAACCAAATAAGTTTTTTAAAAACTCAGATAATAATAACAAAATCAATGAATAATTATTTCAATTGAAAATAAAATATAATAACAAATAAGCAAACACAAAAATAACATAATACTCAATAGCCACAAGGGTTTTTCTCCGTAGTTGAACTATGCATTTGGCATTGTGATAAACGTTCTCCACCCCACGGGATCGGCCTGCTCGATGATGGCCCAACCATCAATGTTCAAAATTTTCTCCATTTTTCTAAAAAACTCATAAAACACTCGCGGAAGCTCATATATATAAAGAAAGAGAGAATGAGAATTCGAGTTGGGGTGAAGAATGAGGGTTGTCCTCACCCCTATTGTATAGAGGTAAGGGATATGCTGATCAACACCTCCCATGTCCCTGCCAGCCGAGAGGTACCCTTTGGGAACCCACAAAATAATCAAACTTTGTACCACCCGTCGGCTGGAAGAGGACACCCCCCGCCGACAGGCTCCCTCTCCAAATTTTATTACATTTTTTAAAAAAATTTCCAAAAATGTCCCGAAAAATCTCAAAACATCCCAAAAATCTCAAAACTCACAAAATCTTAAATATAACAAAAATGCACATATTTAAAAAAACATTTGAAAACTTATACAAGAAATCAAAAATAATGAAAAATCACAAAACATCTCCAAAAAATAAAAACTTCCTTACAAATTCTCACACCATCACATATCACTTCCATAGCTATCAGCCACTCTTTTGGACCTTAGAATTGACCTTAGCCCTTAGAATTAACCATCATCCCCATATTTTTTGCACATATTCCTTAGGTAGTCATAATTGATCTTTGGCACTCAGAATCGGCCACGATCCTTGTATTAGTCACACACACTCCTTAGGTCCTCAGAATTGACCATGACCCTCAAAATAGGACACAATTCCTGAATTGATCGCATACACTCCATAGGTTCTCAGAATTAATTCTAAGTTCACCCATAAAGGGGATCTGTAAACACCCCATTATATAGCAAAGACTCTTCAATAGGGTTCCAACAGAGTCCCTTTAAGTACATGACCCAGATCCTCATCCAAACCCTAACTTGAGAATAATCACACGCTCTTCGAGACCCATTTGACACTTGTCAAATCTTGAACCTCAGAGTATCTCAACACATTTTCATAGATTTTTGAATCCTCTTTTCAACGGTCCTATCCATGTGAAATCATAACTAGGGTTCACAACTTATGGCCAAAAAACCACCTCTGCCACCTATAGGCAAGAGAGCTCACCTACCTGCAGGCAGGTGGGAGCTTCCTTGGTTACCAAGTTTGGCCACCTAACCGGTTGACTGGGCAAGAAGTATGTCATCCGGTGTTCCCCCCTGTGAGAAACTTGGTTTTTCTGTCCTTTAAGGTTTCCTATTTAAGGAAACCCTGACCTCATTATCCAGAACCTTCAGCATAAAAATTAGTGCGATAACTTTCATTACATAACTTTCATAACATTATATCTACATTCCCTTACTCTATCCATACCTCACCATTAGCCACTACTCCACCACCACTACACATACTAAAAAAAATCATATTATAAAAGTCCCCAAAACAGAATCCAAGTAGCTTTGAAGGTCTAAATCCCTGTCAATCAATTTTTGCCAACTAGTTTCTATTTCACCTACTTTGCCATTTTTAACATATTCTTGGCTGAATTTTTTTCCCGCATCACTAATCTCACCTTTATATTATATATAGATTCAAATTTGTTTTTATAAATCAAATTCTAGAAAAGTGGATTATACCCTACTTCTCAATTTAAGTTATCTCACTTTTTATAACACTTTCACTACATTTTACATGCTTTCCACAAAAATAAGAGATAAACTTTAGATTTGGACTATGGGATAGTCCCCAACTTATTTTTCATATGAATTTCCATTTTCAGCTATGTAGGTGTCCACAAGTTAACTTTGGGATTCAAGTCCTTTTTATTCATGGTCTTTTATGTTCATATTCACATGTTGTTATTTCCATCCATATACTTAGTCCATCATGCACAAATAGTTAGTTTCTTCATGTTTGTCAACTCTCAGGGGTTTTGTGATGTGCGTGCTCATTTTTCTATAGTGGCACAAGGATCCGGTACATTGCTCATATTTTAGTGTTTACACTTATTTTTTCATTACATGACTAACTTCTTTATAATGATTATTTATTAGCGATTCCGTGATATGCACACTCACTTTTCTATTCTGATGCTATAATTTGGTATACCTCTAATATTTTAGTTGTTTTCACACACATTCCGTTAGTTTATCTCCTTAGAATGACTCATTCTCATATTTTTCATGATGTGGATACGATGATTTCGCTCCTCACACATTTTCACAAATATGCACATTTTCTCTTTGTACATTTCACACACACGACATACTTTACACTTTATACACATCTTCATAGACTTTAGGAGAAGACGAACATTTTTGTTTCCCATTAGAGATCGAAAGAGAAGAATGGGTGCTGTTGATACCAAAATTAGTATGCTGATATAGATGAATAATAAGAAGACACGTGTCGATCTACGTGACACAATAGCAATGAGGAAGTTTATTTCCCCGACCAAGTCATACTCACTCCGAGCAGCAAGTGTACTCCGAGGAGCTCAAATACTCCAAGGAACTACAACACTCCAAGGAACCCCTGAACGACAAGCAACTAAGGCGGTCCGAGCTGCATCTCGGCCACAGCATTGATTGCCAGATAATCAACAGTTCAACTATTCATTGAATGCTTATCATACAGATGTATACTCTTAAAGGGCATTAATTGTTTACCCTTTCACATGTACAGCCTAAGGGCTATAAATACATTGTATCACCCTCATTCAAGGGGATCGAATTTTCTTGATAGAATTACATATCGAGAACTCCAAAACACTTGGCAATAACAGAAACAGTGGACGTAGGCCATTCTTATAAGGCTGAACCACTTTAAAATTCTTTGTCTCATTTACATTTATCTGTGATTAAATAATTAGAAGCGATCTAATTTTTTACATCAACAGATTGGGGCCGTCTGTGGGAACGACTGTTGTTATCGTTTTTCACCAAAAATCATTCATCATCAATGGCAGATAATCCAGAATCTAGCAATCGAAACGCTGGAAATGTTGGAAATCCTCCAAATCCCTCTGCACCTCCAGATCTTGCAAGAATTATGACAAATCTGGCTCAAGGACAAATCGCCATGCAAGAAACAATGCGGCAACTCATACAAACCCTTCATGGCGGTGCACCTGCACATTCGGGACAGCGAAGTGGTCAGAGGCAAACCTATTTACTTTCTTCACGATCCAGGTGTACAGATGCATATCGTAATGAAGAATCTGATGATTTCTCTTATCAACCCGGGCGAACTTTGTCAATACGGGCTACAGATACTGATCAACGTATCACTCTCTCTCCAGAGAGACCCAGTGCCTTAGAAAGACTGAGCAGGGTGTCCCCTTTCAGTCGATTAGGCCCTAGGAGGAATAGGAGTCCACCTAAGACCATGTCGAGGAGTTTTCGACAACCATCAGATCTAAGAGAAGGATCAGCACAATCACGACCAGTTGCTCGTCAAGATAGATCTCAGGAGGCCACTTCAGAACGATCAATTGCTCAAACTAATAGGCCCGAGGAAGGAAATGATGCGTGGAAAGGGTCCCTTCAGCGATTGGAGGATAAATTGGGAGAAATGGCTAAGGCGAAGAATCCCCTACAACGAACTTTTGTTCAAGGGACACCTTTTGTCCGGGCCATTGTGGATTTTCCTACACCGTCAAAGTTTAAAGCCCCTATGGTGACCCCCAAATACGATGGAAAGACAGATCCTGTTCTTCACATAGAGCAATATCAAGCTGCTGCCGACATCTATGCTGTCCCCGACGAGATGAGATGCAGAGCATTCTCAGGAACTCTTAGTGGAGCTGCCCAGATATGGTACAACAATCTTCCTCGGGGTAAGATTTCAACTTTCTTTCAGTTGGCCGAGTTGTTCATCGGCAATTTCTGTTTTGGAGCAAAGCCAGTAAAACGAGTAGCACACTTGTTAAGTGTTAGACAAAAATCTGGTGAGAGTACTAGAGATTACATAACTCGTTTCAATAACGAGAAGCTGGAAGTCATAGGTTATGAAGAAAAAAATAGCAATCACCGCCTTGATGAGTGGGTTGTTGCCTAACAAATTGTATTACACTTTGGCCAAAGATCCACCTACAACTATGTCAGAGTTGATGGCAAAAGCAGCCAAAATCATGAATGCCGAGGAGGCTATGGATGCGAAGAAGAATATGGATAAAGAAACCAAGGTGGAAGTCGACAAATCTAAGAAGAAATAGCACAAGGGCAATGGCGGTGACAAGCATTCCAAAAATAATAAGTCGTTATGGGAAGTCCTGAAGAAATTTGATAATTATACTCCTTTGAAAATGGGTATTAACCATGTCTTGGAAGAAATCAAGAATAACGAATAAGTAAGGTGGCCAAAGAAAATGAAGTCGGACCCTAATATGAGGAATAGGGAAAAGTATTGCGAGTTCCACAAGGATCATGGCCATATGACAAAAAATTGCATAGCTCTTCAGAACAAGATTGAAACACTCATCCGACGAGGAAAGCTAGCGAAGTATGTTGATCGGGGAGGCGAAAGAAGAAACAATGACCGAACTAGAGAGAGGTCTAGATCTCCTCGTCGAGCAGAGGAGAATAAGAAGAGAAATCATGAAGATGATACAGAGGATGACCCCGATCTTCCCAAACGTCCAAGGCAACCAGAACGCGAGGTATTTTCAATACGTTTTCGAACATTTGATTGTAATGTTATTACAGGCAGAGATGCAGGAGGAGGAGATATTACTGCAGAAAGAAAAGCTTACCTCGGTGAGGCTCAGGCTTGCTCATATATTCAGCGGATAAATTTGGCTGAAGAGGATCGCCCAAGGAAGATAAACAAAGAGAAGCTAGTCATTGGTTTTTCAAAAAATGACCTGGCAGGTGTTCTTTACCCTCACGACGACCCTTTGGTGATCAAAATGAGGATGAAAGAAGTAGTGATTTCAAGGATTTTGGTAGATAATGGTAGTTCGGCAGACATCATGTTCTACTCATGCTTTGACAGTTTAAATTTAAAATTATCTCAATTGGAGCCTTATCACAGACCTCTCTTGGGTTTTGCTGGCAAGAAGGTTTTTCCACTTGGGACGATCAAGTTGGATATATTCATTGGAACTTGGCCTGCTTGTCGAGCAGAAAGAATACGCTTCTTTGTGATGGATAAGAATGTGCAATCAGCTTACAATATCATCATGGGAAGAGTTGGTTTGAAGAAATTCGAAGCAGGTCCATCTGCAGTACATCAGTGCTTAAAATTCCCAACAAATTTTGGAGTAGGAGTTGTGAAAGGTGATCAAAAAGTAGCTCGGGAATGCTATTATTCATCTGCCGAGCAAGAGGAGCTTGAAGAGTCAAGGAAAAAGACTACTACCTACCAGGTGGATGAAGGTACAGAAATTGAAACACTGGATCCCAGATATGAATCCCAACTTGTAAAAGGACAGGTGGTGGAATCTACAGAAAATGTTATTCTGGACGACGAGCACCCTGAACGAATAACTCAGATAGGTTCGATGTTGGATGCTTCAATAAAACAGGAGTTGATAACTTTCTTGAGAAACAGAAAGAAAACTTTTGCATGGAGTCATGAAGACATGCTTGGAATAGATCCAAACTTCTTATGTCATGAGCTCAATGTGAATAAGGAGATCAAGCCTGTAAAGCAGATGAGAAGAATATTTAGTCCCGAGAAGAATCAAGCTATACAGGAGGAGGTCGAGAAGCTCCAGAAAGCCCAATTCATTGAAGATGTAAAATATCCAAACTGGTTAGCAAACATGGTGATGGTAAAGAAGAAAAATAACAAATGGAGAATGTGTGTTGATTTCACCGATCTCAATAAGGCATGCCCAAAGGATCACTTTCCATTGCCCAGAATTGATCAACTAGTGGATGCTACCTCGGGACACGAGCTACTCAGCTTCATGGATGCTTACTCTGGCTACAACCAAATCAAAATGAAACCTGAAGACAGGGAAAGTACTTCTTTTATTACCCCTAGGGGAACTTATTGTTATAATGTTATGCCTTTTGGTTTAAAAAATGCAGGAGCGACATACCAGCGGCTGATGAACAAGGTTTTTGCTGAATAAATCAGTTGCAATATGGAAGTCTATGTCGATGATATGCTGACAAAGAGCAAGAAAGCTGCTGATCATCTAGTTGACTTAGGTCAGACCTTTGATTAACTGGATAAATATCAAATGAAGCTCAACCTGACGAAGTGCACATTTGGAGTATGAGAAGGAATGTTCCTCGGGTACATTGTCAACCAGCGAGGCATTGAGGCGAATCCAGAAAAGATCAAAGCTCTTTTAGGGTTGCGATCTCCAACGACGAAGAAAGAGGTGCAGAGTCTTACAGGACGAGTTGCAGCGCTCAACAGATTTGTATCCCGAGCAACTGATAGATGCCTCCCATTCTTCAAAACACTTCGAAAAACTTTCGAGTGGAATGATGAATGTGAAAAAGCCTTTCAAGACTTGAAGAAATATTTGGGAGCACCTCTACTGTTGTCCAGGCCAGTAATGGGAGAAAAGTTGTACTTGTACCTGGCAGTATCAGAGAATGCAGTCAGCTCGGCGTTGATTAGAATGGAGAATGGAGTCCAGAAGCCAATTTATTACACAAGTAAGGCTTTTCGAGGTGCAGAGATCAGGTACCCAAAGCTGGAAAAATTGGCATTGGCATTAATTGAGGCAAGTAGAAGGATGAGGCCATATTTCCAGGCCTATGCCATCATAGTGTATACCGACATGCCATTGAGACAAGCCCTTCATAAACCAGAAAAATCAAGGAGACTGATGTACTGGGCAATAGAGCTCGGCGAATATGATATTGTATATGAACCCAGATCATCATTAAAAGGGCAAGCCGTAGCAGATTTTATAGCAGAGTTTACTTATCCTGATACCCACGAGGAACAAAAGTTGCTCGCTGATCAACCTGTGGATGTTACAGGATCAACAGACATAAGCTCAGACCAACTCAGGTTGGTAAAAGGGCTTGTGGATATAGAAGGATCATCGAATTCGAGCTCAAACCAACTCCGATTGGTAAAAGGGCGAGAAGAGATGGTCGACGAAGAGCGAGAAATACCTGGGGAGGATGAAAGGAAATAGCAAATATTTCACCGAGGAATTCTGTCAGATAAGAAATTTGAAGACGAGTTACCTACATGGAGATTATATGTAGATGGGTCATCTTGCACAACGGGTTGTGGAGCAGGGATTGTTTTGAACACCCCAGACGAGATTGACATGGAATACGCCCTGCGATTCCAATTCAAAGCTTCCAATAATGAGGCGGAGTATGAGGCCATGATAGCAGGTCTTAATTTAGCAAAGATTATGGAAGCGCAACAAGTGGTGGTATTCAGTGATTCTCAATTAATTGTGAATTAGGTGATGGGAATATATGCAGTTAAAGGAGAATTAAGGGTCAAGTATCATGCAAAGGTGATGGAGTTGTTGGCAGAATTTGATGCCATTCAGTTGATCAGAATACCAAGAATGGAAATTGCACAACCAGACGCACTGGCTCGACTAGCATCAGCTACTCGTACCGAGCTGCGAAGAACGATACCAATTGAAGTATTAGAAAGTCGGAGCATAGATGAAGACCTGACGATGAATATTATTACCCTTGATTTAGGACCATCTTGGATGGATCCCATCAGGACATATATTGAGGAGGGAGAATTACCGGAGGATAAGCTTGCTGCCAAGAAATTGAAGTTTAAAGCTGCTTGGTATGTACTAATTAATGGTGTTTGTATAGACGAGGAATTATGGTAGGTTTGCAAAGATGTGTACATCCCTCCGAGGTGAAAGAATTGATTGAAGAGATCCACGAAGGGTCCTGTGGAGCCCATGTAGCAGTTCGGACACTTTTGCAAAGGGTGATGACGCAGGGATACTACTGGCCGACGATGAGGACTGATTGTATAACCTATGCTAAAAGGTGTGATAAATGTCAACATTTTTCCTCCATCCGACGAACTCCACAAGCATTGTTGACACCCATAACTTCCCCTTAGCCATTTGCTATGTGGGGAATTGATTTGGTTGGACCACTACCGACGACCCGAGGAAGATTCAAGTACCTCGTTGTCGCAGTGGATTATTTTACTAAGTGGGTAGAAGCTGAACCACTTATTGATATGACATACGAGAAGATGTACCAGTTCGTTTGGAAGAACATCATCTGCCGATATGGTCTCCCTCATGCCTTCATCACAGACCATGGAACACAATTTGATAACGAGGAGTTTACCGCTTATTGACATCAGTCAAACATTTTGAAGGTTCATTCAGCACCAGGCCATCCTCAAAGCAATGGACAGACTGAAGTGACGAACAAAACATTACTAAATGGTTTGAAGAAGAGGCTAAGTGAGGCTAAAGCTAATTAGATTAATGAGCTACAGTCAGTATTGTGGGCTTACCGAACAACCCCCCGAGCAGCAACTGGCGAATCACCATATATGCTGGAATTTGGAAGTGAGGCTGTAATACGTGCCGAGTTGGGTCTTCCAACACACAGAGTGATGAATTTCAATTCCCCAGTCAGCGACTTAATGAGAAGGTTAGATTTAGACATGCTTGAGGAGGTTAGAGAAGAGGCAGCCATTAGGAATGCTGCTTACCAACAACGAACAACTCTGTTCTACAACAAGAGGGTGAAAAAATGCGACTTAAAAGAAGGAGATTACGTGCTAAAGAAGGTCATTCAGAAGCACAATAAGTTGGAAACAAACTGGCATGGACCTTACCGAGTTACAGAAGTTGTTCGACCAGGAACTTACCGAATAGCAACTCTAGAAGGAGAGGAATTTAAGAATGCATGGAATGCTGAACACCTACGCAAGTATTATCAGTGATGTAAAATGTAAAGCAGTTCTATCAATATGAATAAAATGATGATATTTCACCATCTTCTCTCCTTTTATTGAAAGTTTTTCGGGGAATACTAGTGTTTAACACTACGCTGCTCGGCAGTAAAAAGAAGACGATAGTTCAAGCTCAGACCAACTCCGGTTGGTAAAAGGGCGAGAACAAACCATACTCCTTTGGTTAGGAGGCGTACACTGGCTCAGACCAACTCCGGTTGGTAAAAGGGCGAGTGGACATGATAGTTCGAACTCATACCAACTCCGGTTGGTAAAAGGGTGAGAACAAACCATACTCCTTTGGTTAGGAGGCGTACATTGGCTCAGACCAACTCCGGTTGGTAAAAGGGCGAGTGGACATGATAGTTCGAACTCAGACCAACTCCGATTGGTAAAAGGGCGAGAACAAACCATACTCCTTTGGTTATGAGGCGTACACTAGCTCAGACCAACTTCGGTTGGTAAAAGGGCGAGTGGACATGATAGTTCGAACTCAGACCAACTCCGGTTGGTAAAAGGGCGAGAACAAACTATACTCCTTTGGTTAGGAGGCGTACACTAGCTCAGACCAACTCCGGTTCGTAAAAGGGCGAGTGGACATGATAGTTCGAACTCAGACCAACTCCGGTTGGTAAAAGGGCGAGAACAAACAATACTCCTTTGGTTAGGAGGCTGACACTGGCTCAGACCAATTTTGGTAAAAGGGCAAGTGGACATGATAGTTCGAACTCAGACCAACTCCGGTTGGTAAAAGGGAAAGAACAACAAAAGGCCAACGTATTTGGCTACGAAGCAAAATACTCCTAAAAATGACAATCTCGCTTGATTAGGAAACAAGAAATACTCTCAAATGCCAACTTATGTTGGTCAGGAGGTAAGATTATTACAGAAAATACAAAAGTTCCTCGTAGAACAAAATATTCCAAACTGTACCAAGTATGGTTGGTCGGGGATCAAAAACCCACTAATTGTAGTTGGTCGACAAGCACAATTTAACAATCTTAGTTGGTTGAAAAAATCGTCAACATTTTTATACCCACTACTTTATTATTAAGTGATCGAGTGTAATACCCCGTACTTTTGGCTATATTTATTTTTGGGATTAATTAATTAAATGCGTATTAATTGGAAATTAATCCGGGTTATAAATACTAACGAGATGCGAGTTGGTATTTGATTATGTGCATACATGTTTTGATATATGTATTTGGTATTATAAAAGTTGTCGTGAGATTTATATACGGCATTTTAGAAATTTTGTTGAGACGCGTGGGACCGCCGCGTCACGGTGTAATATTTTGATTATAAAAAGTGAATTTAAAATCTATAATCCGTATGGTCATTTTGAGTGCGCCAACGCGTCCAGAAGGGTTGAGATAGTCAGAAAACACTAGCCGGGGGTATAGTTTGGGTCCCGGGGCATTTTTAGGCCATATCGGCAACTTAAAGGGTATTTTGGTAATTTTACATTTTGAGGAATTAAAAGTGACGAAAATTGGGAGTTTTAATCTGATGTGGATTTAACCCACTAAACCCACTAACCAACCCATATTAACCCATTAAGCTACGGAGGCTATCATTAGGTTTACAAATTTTCCCAAAGAAAACCCTAGCCACCTTAAGCCACCATTGGAGGAGAAGCTTGGAGAGAGGGAATTCTGCAGAAATCTTCACCAAACCAACACCAAAATCAGAAATCCAATCAAGGCAAGTGTTTTAATCATATTTAAATTCGTAGAATTTTTCTTCCATGTTAGAAAATTGATGAATTACAACTGTTCTTGAAAGATAATGAAAACCCATGTAGTTTGGAGCTTAGAACTTGAAATTATTGAGAAGAATTGCATGTAGAATGATAGGTAGATAATTATTCTCATGATATCTGTGATAGGAAGGAATTAAAACGGATTTATAATGAGTTAATTCATGATTCAAAAGTTAGGGTTCATGTTCTTGAAATAATTGGGGAAAAAGTGTAGAGATTTATATTTTGGTTGATGTTAAAGAGATTTAATCCTTGAAAACATGTTAGGAGTTGACTTGAATATGTTTAGGATGAATTAGAGACCCTAAAACGTTGTTGGGATGAACTTTGGAAGAGATTAGGAGTGATAAAATTGGATAAAAACGAGATGGGGAAAAATCTGGGACGAAACTGGCAGCTCGTTAGAAGCCCCTACCCAGGTCGTTCGAACGAACTCGTTCGAACGAGCTTCTAACGAGTTGACCAGTCGCTGCTAACGAAAAGGGATTTCGTTCGATATCTCGTTCGAACGAGATATCGTGAGAAGGTACAGTTCGTTCGAACGAACTGGAATCTCGTTCGAACAGCCTCGTTCGAACGAGACTTCTAACGAGTTGACAGAGGAATCTCGTTCGAACAGTCTCGTTCGAACGAGACTTCTAACGAGTTTACAGTTTGGTCCTTTTTGGACTGTTTTGATTTTTGGAGCCCCGTAAACTTGTTCGAGGAGATATATAACCTTCCTTTGATGATGTGAGGATAGATTTGGGACTTTTGGGTTATTACGAGGAGTAAATTTATATACGAGAGATTTAATTCAATGAACCGTTTGGGTTGAGACGTGAGTGTCTACTACGAAGTGAGGATGAATTATGGCGCGTATAATTACAAACCGGAATAGTATAAATTGTGATAATTATAAGTTGGTACGAGAATACGATATGTACTACAATTAAACTACTGTATTACTAAGACGTGTGTTTACTTAGTATTGGTATATGAATTGTGTGTATGACATACCTACCATACTTGCTATCACGGGAGGTTTGCGTTCGCTTAGGGCCCTCTAATCCTTGTGTTGCCCGGATTTAGACTGGTTACCTTGATGAACATAGGTCATAGAAAGACTTATTGGGATATTAATAAGTCCGCTGATCGTGGGAGCGTAGGTATGTGCGTGACCCATGTGATGTGACTGTGTTCGCCTCCATTATTTGTGATGTTGTTATCTGTGAACTATTCCTGAGAGATTCGGAATATGTAATCCTTATGTCCGTGATGTACCGGGATGGATAGCAGAGTATGTGTGCACCACAGCTTAGTTCTCGGGGTGCTCGTATTGTATATTTATGATGTGAATAATATACACTTAAATAATAAGAACCTTCATGTTAATGTTGTGAATATAATTACGGTAATGTTTTGAGAAATATAACGAGTTAACTGATAGTGGTATATATTGCATATTGAGCATCTGAGTTTACGTTAAACCCCTACTTAATTATGAGCGTTATAGTGTTAATAGAACCGAGTAATATGGGTAGGACCTATGATAGTCTAGCTAGAGATGATGTCACTTAGCTAGTGGGTTGTGTCGTTATAAATGGGTACTTACGTTAGGAGTGCACAGTTAGACGAGAGGTGAGAATATCATGTGAGTGCATGTCCTAACATGTACTTTGCATTTAATGTTTTAAATGTTTTTAAAGCACTTGCAGGTTTTTAAAATATAACTCCACATTCGGGCTCTGACCCGTTTGCTTTTCAAATCTATTTTTCTTTGTAAAACCTTTTTAGGTGCCCAGCCACAGGGACACCAAGCATAGGATTCTCATTCAGGAGACGAGCTGTAGCTGTTTGTGGAAGCTACAGGGATTTGCTTGTAGACGCTTCTATCTTTTGGATTCCAGACTCACTATCTATCAGTTGTAGGGCATGTTGCCCGTTTCTATTAGAGACATTCTTCTATTTACAGTTTCCAGACTTTGATTTATATTGTTTTAGTATTCGGTTATTTATTTCAGTTATGGGATTGTAGTGAGGAGTTTTTCCTTCAGACTTTATTTACATTATGTGATGGTTATTCGTTTTACTTCAGTATGGTGAATGGTGTTACTTATTTCTTCATTACACTTGTTGCATGTTAATCTGACTTTAATTAAAATTTGGCAACTTACTTTTTAAATACTAGGTGGTTAGTAAAATTAAAATGTTTTCGACAGTGATGCTATTAACTGGGCCAACTTGGCATTTTGAATTAATTTAATAAAGGAGTAGCTACCCGGTATTTAATTAGTCGGGGTGTCACAGGTGGTATCAGAGCATCAGGTTCTAGTGTCCTTTAGGATCTGTACGGCTATTATGTTTCCGCTACGTTTCTTTGATATAGAGCCCTATATTTTAGGACTGTTGTACTCTTTTTGTGTATGCTTCGTTCTTCAGCTATGTTAAGTTTATAAACAGCGAACTTATAAACTTTGTTCTTATTTCAGATGCCTCCACGACGTGCACGACGAGTTCCCAGGGATGCAATGCCCGAACCCCAGCCCGCTCCAGTTCAGGGCATGATGAACGCCGCTGAGGTTGCAGCTATAGTAGCCCAAGCGGTAAATGCCGCCATTGCCGTTGTTCAGCAGGCACCACCTCAGGCGCCGGTTGCCGCGCCAGTTCAGACTAACGCATTCCCGTCTGCTTGGGAGCGTGTACGTGACGCTTTTTAGAAAGCGCATCCGCCAGAGTTTACAGGTAGCTCAGATGTGGTAGTCTCGAGCCAGTGGAGGAAAGATATGCAGAGGCACTTGAGAATGTATGAGTGCACGGACGTCCAGAAGCAGGTGCTAGCTACTTTCAATCTAGTCGGATCTGCACTACAGTGGTGGGAGTCTATTACCACGATGGAGGAGAGGGATACTCTCATGATTCAGGAGTTCTGGGTGCGGTTCGACCGCAAGTACTTTCCGTCAGCTGTTCATACGGAAATAAGGAGGAGATTGATGAGTCTGAAGCAGGAGGGCAAGACTGTGGCCGAGTATGAGGCCGAGTTCACAAATCTGTTGAACATCGTTCCAGACGAGATACCAACAGAGAAGAAGAAAATTGAGAAGTTCACCGACGGGTTGAATTGGAGAATCCGTCAGCCTCTGCTAGGGAACCTATCGTTGGCCACCTATTCTGATGTGGTTAACGCTGCATTGTTGCACTGCCAGGATCACCGTTTTCATATGGCCGAGGGTAAGAGGTCGGGGGAGTCTAGCCATCAGGGCAGGACTGGAGGACATGGTGCCAGCGGGGCACAATCCGGTCAGGGGCAGAGACAGAATGAGCAGTGCTCCCAGCAGGGGGATAATAAGAGGTTCCGGTCAGGGAACTACAGACAGGGATAGGGAGGTTTCTGTCAGGGCCATCAGGGTCCAAACGGCCATCAGGGCCAACAGGGGCAGAATGGGCAGCAGTTTCACCAGGGCCAGCAGGGCCAAGGGAGGAACGGTAACGGCCACCAGGGCCGGGGACAGCAGGGACAGAAAGGAGGGAACTTCCCAGGGAAGTGCTTTATTTGTGGCAAGACTGGCCATAAGCGACAGGATTGTCCTGATAGGGGCAGGGCCCCACAGCAGCAGCAGCAGGGTGCTCGCCAGGAGCCACAGAGGCCTATGTTTCCCGCCTCTCTTCCCGCACCGCCACAGATGGCAGCATTGCCACCCATTCCAGCAGTCCCAGTTCAGCAGGGGCAGCTACAGTATGGACGTGTCTACAACGTCCACCAGGCTGCAGTTCCACAGGCACCGCCCGCGATCGAGGGTACGTTTCCTATCCATGGCACTATGGGTCGGGTATTGTTTGATACGGGTGCTACACACTGTTTTATAGCTACACACTTCGCGAAAGATTTAGGATTATTAGCTACGGCAGAGAGCACAGTGACGTGCGTCGACTCACCATTGGGGAGTGGGTCACTTATATTCTTTATATGCCGGGGAGTGGGAGTAGAGATTGGTGGTTTGGTATTACCTGCAGACATGTTAGTGTTAGACATGCATGTTCACGATGTGATTATTGGGATGGATTGGCTCGTAGCTTATAGGGCCATGATTGATTGCTTCAGCGGGAGCATTGTTTTTGCCATTCTGGGGCAAGAGATGTTTGTAGTGGCGATGCCTCGCCCAGAGGGAGGATCGACCGCTCATCTGTATTACATTGAGGAGGATACCTCTAAGGAGGTAGTGATTCCTTTAGATTCTATCCCAGTAGTCAGGGAGTATTATGATGTGTTTCAGGAGATACCAGGCTTACCACCCAGTCGATAGATAAACTTTGTTATAGATTTGCTACCGGGTACGAGACCTATAGCACGCGCACCGTACCATATGGCTCCAGCTGAGATGAGGGAGTTACGGGATCAGATAGAGCAGCTGTTAGGCCAGGGCTTTATCCGCAGGAGTACCTCACCTTGGGGCGCTCCAGTTTTGTTTGTGAAGAAGAGGGACGGTTCACTAAGATTGTGTGTGGACTACCGAGAGTTGAATAAGGTCACGATACGGAATAAGTATCCGTTGCCTCGAATTGATGACTTATTCGACTAGTTGAGAGGAGCTTCGTTCTTCTCGAAGATTGATTTGAGATCGGGATACCATCAGTTGCGTATCAGGGAGGAGGATGTCTCGAAGACTGCGTTCTTGTCGAGATATGGTTCTTACGAGTTTCGGGTTATGCCTTTCGGTTTAACCAACGCTCCAGCTGTGTTTATGGACTTGATGAACAGAGTGTTCAGGGATTTCCTAGATCAGTTTGTCATTGTCTTCATTGATGACATTCTGGTTTACTCTCAGACAGAGGAGGAGCACGCCGATCATTTGAGGCAGGTTTTGCAGACACTCCGTCAGAACGAGTTGTATGCAAAATATGAGAAGTGCGGGTTTTGGCTGAAGGAAGTCCAGTTTTTGGGACATATCATTTCCGACCGGGGAATATCTGTTGATCCGGGGAAGTATCAGCGGTGAGGGAGTGGGGACAGCCCACGACACCGACTGAGATTCGTAGTTTCTTGGGCTTGGCAGGATACTACAGGAGGTTTATTCGGGGTTTCTAGGAGATAGAAGGTCCTTTGACACATCTGACTCGTAAGGGTGTGCCCTACATCTGGAGTGATGCCTGTCAGTTGGCATTCGATGAATTGAAGGACAAATTGACCTCAGCACCTGTGTTAGCATTGCCGAGACCAGGAGTTGAGTATTTGGTTTACACCGATGCATCATTGCAAGGATTGGGAGGTGTATTGCAGCAGGAGAGACAAGCCATAGCTTATGCTTCCCGTAAGCTTAAGCCTCACGAGAAGAATTACCCCACGCATGATTTGGAGTTGGCAGCAGTGGTATTTGCCCTACGAATTTGGAGGCACTATCTTTTGGGGGAGAAGTTCCAACTGTTCACGGACCACAAGTCCCTACAGTACCTGTTCACGCAGAAGGAATTGAATATGCGGCAGCGTAGGTGGCTTGAGTTTGTGAAGGACTACCAGTTCGACATCCAGTATCACCCAGGTAAGGCTAACGTGGTAGCAGACGCGTTGAGCCGTAGGCCAGCAGACGAGGTGGCAGAGGTGTGGAAGGCAAAATGGAAGGAATTGGGACACCAGGATGCAGTGGCCCGATCTTTCATGTCTGTGATGACCGTTACACCGCAGATTGTCACGAAGGTAGTACGGGCACAGGCCAATGACTCGTTATGTCAAGAGCAGATAGTTCGATTACTAGCAGAGGGAGCCGAGTCCTATACCGTTAGCTCAGACGGGGGATTACGCTTCAATGGGAGATCGGTAGTTCCTGAAGTAGAGGAATTGCGGCACGATGTGATGGCAGAGTCGCGGTACATCCCGGAGGGGACAAAATGTACCAAGACATGAGACGGCAGTATTGGTGGAGCGGTATGAAGAGAGATATCGCTGAGTTTGTTTCGAAATGCGCCACTTGTCAGCTTGTAAAAGTGGATCATCAGAGACCGGCAGGATTGCTACATCCATTGGAGGTCCCGGTGTGGATGTGGGAGAGCATATCCATGGACTTTATTACGGGGTTGCCTACGTCGCAGAGGGGCCACGACTCCGTTTGGGTAATTGTGGACAGGTTGTCCAAGGTCGCTCACTTTTTACCCGTTAGGACTGATTACACTGCGGGACAGTATGCCCAGCTCTTCATTTCAGAGATTGTGAGACTTCACGGTGTGCCCCTAAATATCGTGTCTGACAGAGACAAGATATTTGTTTCGAGGTTTTGGGAGAGTTTCCAGGAGGCCATGGGCACGGAATTGCGGTTGAGTACGGCGTATCATCCGCAGACTGATGGGCAGACTGAGCGCACAAATCAGATGTTGGAGGACATGCTACGCATGTGCATTATTGACTTTGGGGGTGGATGGGAGCAGTACCTTCCAGTGGTGGAGTTTGCTTACAACAACTCCTATCAGTTCACTATTGGCATGACTCTGTTTGAGGCATTGTACGGTAGGCCTTGTCGTTCCCCAGCATGTTGGTTAGAGGTGGGGGACAATAAACTGCTTGGGCCGGAAGTGATTCAGGATACTTCGGCAAGGATTGAGTTGATTCGGAGTCGCATTCGGGTAGCTCAAGACAGGCAGAAGAGTTATGCTGATGCGAAGAGGTTTTTCAGGGAGTTCCAAGTGGGGGACCAGGTTTTGCTCAGAGTATCTCCTATGAAGGGGATTATGCGTTTCGGGAAGAAGGGGAAGTTGGCACCGAGGTATGTGGGGCCGTTTCCTATTATTGAGCGAATCGGGCCTGTTGCGTATAGACTCGGGTTACCGGAGCATTTGCATCGGATTCACGATGTGTTTCATATTTCCTCGCTAAGGAAATACCTTAGAGATAATTTGGCTCATTCTCACATTGCTGTGGAGGACATCGATCTCCAGCCTGATAGCTCCTACGAGGAGGGGTCGATTGCTATTTTGGACAGAAGCGAGAGGAAACTGCGGTCAAATATAGTTCCGTTAGTGCGTGTTCAGTGGCGACATCACAATGTCGAGGAGTCCACATGGGAGCGTGAGGATGAGATGCGCGAACGTTATCCAGAGTTGTTTTTGGCAGGTACTTTCTAGTTTCGAATTTCGGGACGAAATTCAGTTATTAGGGGGGAAGTATGTAATACCCCGTACTTTTGGCTATATTTATTTTTGGGATTAATTAATTAAATGCGTATTAATTGGAAATTAATCCGGGTTATAAATACTAACGAGATGCGAGTTGGTATTTGATTATGTGCATACATGTTTTGATATATGTATTTGGTATTATAAAAGTTGTCGTGAGATTTATATACGGCATTTTAGAAATTTTGTTGAGACGCGTGGGACCGCCGTGTCAAGGTGTAATATTTTGATTATAAAAAGTGATTTTAAAATCTATAATCCGTATGGTCATTTTGAGTGCGCCAACACGTCCGGAAGGGTCGAGATAGTCAGAAAACACTAGCCGGGGGTATAGTTTGGGTCCCGGGGCATTTTTAGGCCATACCGGCAACTTAAAGGGTATTTTGGTAATTTTACATTTTGAGGAATTAAAAGTGACGAAAATTGGGAGTTTTAATCTGATGTGGATTTAACCCACTAAACCCACTAACCAACCCATATTAACCCATTAAGCTACGGAGGCTATCATTAGGTTTACAAATTTTCCCAAAGAAAACCCTAGCCACCTTAAGCCACCATTGGAGGAGAAGCTTGGAGAGAGGGAATTCTGCAGAAATCTTCACCAAACCAACACCAAAATCAGAAATCCAATCAAGGCAAGTGTTTTAATCATATTTAAATTCGTAGAATGTTTCTTCCATGTTAGAAAATTGATGAATTACAACTGTTCTTGAAAGGTAATGAAAACCCATGTAGTTTGGAGCTTAGAACTTGAAATTATTGAGGAGAATTGCATGTAGAATGATAGGTAGATAATTATTCTCATGATATCTGTGATAGGAAGGAATTAAAACGGATTTATAGTGAGTTAATTCATGATTCAAAAGTTAGGGTTCATGTTCTTGAAATAATTGGGGAAAAAGTGTAGAGATTTATATTTTGGTTGATGTTAAAGAGATTTAATCCTTGAAAACATGTTAGGAGTTGACTTGAATATGTTTAGGATGAATTAGAGACCCTAAAACGTTGTTGGGATGAACTTTGGAAGAGATTAGGAGTGATAAAATTGGATAAAAACGAGATGGGGAAAAATCTGGGACGAAACTGGCAGCTCGTTAGAAGCCCCTACCCAGGTCGTTCGAATGAACTCGTTCGAACGAGCTTCTAACGAGTTGACCAGTCACTGCTAACGAAAAGGGATTTCGTTCGATATCTCGTTCGAACGAGATATCGTTAGAAGGTACAGTTCGTTCGAACGAACTGGAATCTCGTTCGAACAACCTCGTTCGAACGAGACTTCTAACGAGTTGACAGAGGAATCTCGTTTGAACAGTCTCGTTCGAACGAGACTTCTAACGAGTTGACAGTTTGGTCCTTTTTGGACTGTTTTGATTTTTGGAGTCCCGTAAACTTGTTCGAGGAGATAGATAACCTTCCTTTGATGATGTGAGGATAGATTTGGGACTTTTGGGTTATTACGAGGAGTAAATTTATATACGAGAGATTTAATTCAATGAACCATTTGGGTTGAGACGTGAGTGTCTACTACGACGTGAGGATGAATTATGGCACGTATAATTACAAACCGGAATAGTATAAATTGTGATAATTATAAGTTGGTACGAGAATACGATATATACTACAATTAAACTACGGTATTACTAAGACGTGTGTTTACTTAGTATTGGTATATGAATTGTGTGTATGACATACCTACCATACTTGCTATCACGGGAGGTTTGCGTTCGCTTAGGGCCCTCTAATCCTTGTGTTGCCCGGATTTAGACTGGTTACCTTGATGAACATAGGTCATAGAAAGACTTATTGGGATATTAATAAGTCCGCTGATCGTGGGAGCGTAGGTATGTGCGTGACCCATGTGACGTGACTGTGTTCGCCTCCATTATTTGTGATGTTGTTATCTGTGAACTATTCCTGAGAGATTCGGAATATGTAATCCTTATGTACGTGATGTACCGGGATGGATAGCAGAGTATGTGTGCACCACAGCTTAGTTCTCGGGGTGCTCGTATTGTATATTTATGATGTGAATAATATACACTTAAATAATAAGAACCTTCATGTTAATGTTGTGAATATAATTACGGTAATGTTTCGGGAAATATAACGAGTTAACTGATAGTGGTATATATTGCATATTGAGCATCTGAGTTTACGTTAAACCCCTACTTAATTACGAGCGTTAAAGTGTTAATAGAACCGAGTAATATGGGTAGGACCTATGATAGTCTAGCTAGAGATGATGTCACTTAGCTAGTGGGTTGTGTCGTTATAAATGGGTGCTTACGTTAGGAGTGCACAGTTAGACGAGAGGTGAGAATATCATGTGAGTGCACGTCCTAACATGTACTTTGCATTTAAAGTTTTAAATGTTTTTAAAGCACTTGCAGGTTTTTAAAATATAATTCCACATTCGGGCTCTGACCCGTTTGCTTTTCAAATCTATTTTTCTTTGTAAAACCTTTTTAGGTGCCCAGCCACAGGGACACCAAGCATAGGATTCTCATTCAGGAGACGAGCTGTAGCTGTTTGTGGAAGCTACAGGGATTTGCTTGTAGACGCTTTTATCTTTTGGATTCCAGACTCACTATCTATCAGTTGTAGGGCATGTTGCCCGTTTCTATTAGAGACATTCTTCTATTTACAGTTTCCAGACTTTGATTTGTATTGTTTTAGTATTCGGTTATTTATTTCAGTTATGGGATTGTAGTGAGGAGTTTTTCCTCCAGACTTTATTTACATTATGTGATGGTTATTCGTTTTACTTCAGTATGGTGAATGGTGTTACTTATTTCTTCATTACACTTGTTGCATGTTAATCAGACTTTAATTAAAATTTGGCAACTTACTTTTTAAATACTAGGTGGTTAGTAAAATTAAAATGTTTTCGACAGTGATGCTATTAACTGAGCCAACTTGGCATTTTGAATTAATTTAATAAAGGAGTAGCTACCCGATATTTAATTAGTCGGGGTGTCACATCGAGCAACACTAGTAATACTTGTAATTTTTTATTATTAAGTTGGTCGATGAACCACACAATATTGTTATGCAAGCACAAATATAAAGTGTTTAACAAGTACAAGACAATAGCAATACAGATTTGCAAACACAAATGAAAGTCTTTCATAAAATTCAAAATAAATTACAAGTTACATTGATAATTACATGGATATGTATACTAACTGTTACAACAAAAAATTCCTATTCTATTGGTTTTTTCCCTTCAGCTTTAGATGCAGGTTCCTCGCCAGCAGGAGGATCTTCCAGGCAAAGGGGAGAATTAATGAAGTTAAGATCTCGAAGCATTCTGACGTTCATTATTGAAGGTGTATCCAATAGATGCTCGGGACGAGATACCTCGATCTGAGAATGAAGATTGTAGTCACCGAGGTATTTTGCAATTAAGCTCCGAGGAATGGCACGAGCTGGGATCCATTCCATGTCCAAATTATACGGTGGCACAGGAAAGTCAAGTACCCCAGGATCATAATAGTCCCACAGGTAGTGTCCTTGTTCGAGCTTCAGCACGCCCAAGGCATTCAGCCAACCTTGCTTGTAGCCCTCATTATTGGCATTCTGGATATGATCATCCAAATGTAATTATGCTTCGTTGTATCCAGCCATCCAGAACTCCCTGGGCTGTTTGTGAAATTGAAATGTTAAATTTTCAAACTTCTCGTGAAGACTCTGGATGAAAAGTTCATTAGTCTCCAACACTGATTTCTTTGAAGAGAGTTGTTGTTCCAGTTCTCTAACTTTCTTGGACAGTTCAGACAAGGCTTGATTTTTTGCCATCAATTGGAATGCTTGGTTTTCCAAAGCTGATTGAGTACGAGCTTCATCAACAGTACGACGAAGAACTCTTGATCCTCCCCGAGCAGGTCGATTACTTTGTTCCTCGACAACATTATGAGCAACTCTTCCTCGTCCACGAGATCCTCTTCCTCGTCCCCGAATAGCAGTAGAAGGCCCAACTCTTCTCAAAGCCTCTAACTCTTCTCGCAACTTGGCATTCTCAACCTCTAACAATGAAAATCCCTCATCAGTCACTGGGATTATAGCTGTTGAAGAAGAGGCTGCAGACTTCAACTGTGCCATCCCTTTCTGCAAATTGTTATTCTCTTGCTCCAGCAACTCGGCAATCTGTCTACATGCTTCAACTTCACCTTTTAGGGTTCTCTCCCTAACATCATATCCAGCAATGAGCTTCTCGTAGCCCTTCTCGGCAGAAAGCTGCTGATATTTCTTCTCATATCCTTCGTGCAAAAGAGCTGAAGACTCTTTATACTGCTGCTGAAGTTCTTCGAGAGTACCTTGCAAATCTTCAATCATTTCATAGTAAGCTACATTGTTGGCCACAACTCGGTCAAGTAAGTCCTTCAGGTACTGATAACCTTCGACTGCTTGTTTCGAAGCATCACGACCAAGGATGTCGGCAACTTCTGATGCACTCAGGTCTGTGTGACCAGCCTTATAATATTCATGACATTGCTTCATCAGCTTTGTATCATTAGCAGACAGCAGATCCATCCTGGTCAGAAACTAGCAGAGAAATAAAAAGTACTCATAAAAAAGAAGATCAAGACAGAGTATAGATAGAAAAGAGACAATCATATGGAAGAAAAGAACTCAAATTTTATTAGATCATAGTGCAGAGTTACAAAGATCTTGGTTACACTTGAAAAAGAAGAAAAATAGAAAGAGAATACCGAACAACTTCACACCTTTTCCTTGTCTCCCAAGACTTTCTCGGGAGGCTGGGACGAGGAGCTCGGTTGCTCGGTGGGAACAATGAGTTGGTCAGCTAAAACTGAAACTTGTTCAGGAGGAGCAGGCAGAGATAAAAGCTCCTCGTCGGCAGGCTGAGTAAGAATTGGATCACCTACTGCCATTGAAGATTCTTCGTAGGCAGCTTCGTCCTCCTCTTCATCTTCAATATTTGGGGGAGGACCAGGGAGATGCTGTTGAAACAGCTCTGAATCCTCATTAACCTTCAATTCTTGCAGGGCAGCCACCCAACCATCTCGGAAGTATTTCAAACTCCCATACTGCACTTGAGTCATCATGGATGCTACCCCCCTGTTCCACCCTTTGTCCCAACCAGTGTTGAAGGACTTCTTTACTGCCATTTTTCTTTTTACTTTCTCCAAGGAGAGCTTCTCGGATAGAAGATCCTCGGCGACCTTCAACTTAGCTTCCACCTCCTCCTTCTGGCGATTTACTTCTAGCAAAAGGGTTAGCTCTTCCTCAGCCAATTTAAACTTATTTTCAAGCTCCCCAAAGTTCGTGAGCTTCTCGGCATACTTCTTTTTCTCTCCCTCCAAATATTTCACCTTATTTTCCAAACCCTTGGAAACTTCAACAAGCTGCACCTTTTCTGCCTCAACTGCAGCCAATTTCTTCTCCCAATCAGCCTTATCCTCGTCATACTTTTGACGGGACTCTTTCAAAGACTGGACCAAACCTAGTAAAGCATCCTCCACTCCGGACGAGGAGCTAGAAGCCTTGATCTCTTCATCCTTCTTCACAATGGTGTTAAAGCAACTCACCAGCTGAAAAAAGAAGATAATGATAAGTTAGCACAGAGATACATGTATTGATGGAAAGAAAGAAAATTCAGAATATGAGAAACTTACTGAAGCAATGTGACGAGTAGCCAGGGATGTAAGCACATCCCTAGACATATTCTCCTCAATTCCTTGGACTTCAGGAATGGTCCAAGTCTTTACCGAGCTCATTGCAGAGCTCGGGGGAATGATAGTCGGAACGCCAGTTCCACTAACTTGGAGCTGTGGAATGGTTTCAGCTAAATTGACCGAGGAGGATTTCTTCAGTCTCCTCGGTGGCATTTCAACAGTTTCAACCAAAGAAGAGCTTTTGGTTGGGGAGATGGTGACCACTTCCACAGGTGCATTTTTCTTGCTCGGAGCCTCTGGGGGCTTCTCGGCAGCCTTCTGAGGAGCAACAGAAGGGGCGACATCTACTTTCTTTGTCCCCTTTGGGACGTCAATCTTGTTCCTTTTTCCATCTCCAGCAGAGATAGTCTCCTCACAGATAGCAGGAACTCTTCTTTTGCCCATTTTCTGACTCAGGGGAATGTGAGATTCTGGACAAGTCCTCAGGAACTGATACCGGATCACTAGTGCTGATTACAGGGCGAGCAGTGAAAGAGGTTGTAGAACTCCTATACTGCAACAAATATGAAGCATACCTGATGTGCTCGTCCGCAACTCTCTGATGCAAACTCCAGATATGTTTCAAATGCTTAATATTTACTTCTGATTCTTTTGGAGTTTTTCTCTTGCTGTCAACTACAAACAAATACATATGGAAATATCAGTCATACATTTTATCAAACATAATGAAATCATAATTTCAGAAATAAAATAAAATGAAAATAACCTATCCCATTGCCATATGGAGGGCATCTGGGACCTTGATATACTTCATCTCCAATCAAAGGGGCATGTTGCCAGTTTTTGATAACTACCCCATATTCAAAATAATCCCCATTAGCATTAGGGAGGTTGACTACTAAAGCCCTATTCAAAAATCTAGTTTTTAAATAACAAACATTATCTAAAATAGCCCATCTATAACAATACATAATCTCAGGAATTCCTATACGGGTTCCGTGAGTCTGATTTAACTTATACACCCCATTAACTATTCTCCATGTGTTGGGGGATATTTTTGCAGGGACAACATCGAAATAATGACAGAACTCTAAGCACAAAGGGTTTGGTGGAAAAGAAAATCCACATTCAGCAATAAATAGGCTGGGGAACCAATGTCCCTCAGCCAAACGAAAATAATTTGAAGGCTCAGAAAGATCCTCCAGAGTTACCCAAGATAGAATAGAAAAATCAGAACGGAATTTCTCAAGAGATTCAATAACATAAACCATAGAGAATAAAAGAAATGAAGAAGAAGGAAGAAGAGCTTACAGGAAAAAGGGAGATCTGTTGACAATGAACGAAGAAAAGGATGAACGCACAAGAGAGAGAAAGACTATGGAAAACTCGAAAGCAGAAATTGGAAAAGGTAGAAGACGATGAGATTGCCTATGAAGCTTAAATACTTTGCCTTGGGAAACGGCGAAAGAAATGATTACAAAAAAGAAACTATTACGCTACCGGCGGCTAAAAGGACAAAAAGTGCGCGAAGATCGAAGCGCTTATTAAAATTCAAAAAGGCGGATTTTGCGAATCTTAAAGGACATGCGAATACGGAGAAAATGCTCCTAAAAACCAGGAAGGTCATTTAATATTGCCATATACCGAGAAAGAATGTTCCATATTCCTCAAAGTTCGAAATGTGAAACATTGGGGGCTTCTGTTGATACCAAAATTAGTATGCTGATATAGACGAATAATAAGAAGACACGTGTTGATCTACGTGGCACAATAGCAACGAGGAAGTTTATTTCCCCGACCAAGTCATACTCACTCCGAGCAGCAAGTGTACTCCGAGGAGCTCTAATACTCCGAGGAACTCCAACACTCTGAGGAACCCCTGAACGACGAGCAACTAAGGCGGTCCGAGCTGCATCTCGGCCACAGCATTGATTTCCAGATAATCAACAGTTCAACTATTTATTGAATGCTTATCATACAGATGTATACTCTTAAAGGGAATTAATTGTTTACCCTTTCACATGTACAACCTAAGGGCTATAAATACATTGTATCACCCTCATTCAAGGGGACCGAATTTTCTTGATAGAATTACATATCGAGAACTCCAAAACACTTGGCAATAACAGAAACAGTGGACGTAGGCCATTCTTATAAGGCTGAACCACTTTAAAATTCTTTGTCTCATTTACATTTATCTGTGATTAAATAATTAGAAGCAATCTATTTTTTTACATCAACAGGTGCCTAACACCGTCTCATTCCATAGCGTAGTCTTCGATCCCATATCTTATTTGGTTTCACACGCACTATTAGTCTTTTAAGATATGAATATTTCATTTATCTATTTTGAGTAAAATAGACCGATAACTCAGATCTCTATATATTCACAATCCTTACATCATTGTGATAATTACTTTTATAGTCCCCTCGCATCTCAAAGGAAGCCCATGCGACGCCCTCGGTGTGAGAGCGCCCAAAAGCTGTGAGGGGACAGGAAGGATAAAATTACCTTGATCCTATGTGTTGGGGTCATCATTACTCCTTAGGGAAAATAGGGAGATGATCCTTTAGTGCAGACATTAGTATGTGGTTATATGATTATTGTGATGGCTTAGTATTTCCCTTTATTTTATTTTGGGACTTTAAGACCTTAGATATTCTATAGTCATTCAGTACTTAGTACATACACTAGTGATCCTCAAAGGTACTGGGGTACTCCTTCGTGAGATATTTACTTATGGATCTTGGGTATAATAGACTTGAGATATTTTCTTTTAGGGTCCTGGTTTAGGTGGAGTCATATTGTTGATTTATTATTATTCTGTGGGTGTGCTCCATCTTTTGTAGCCATAGATCGAGTGGACTCATGTTGTGGATATGGCAGTTGTTTATTACGTTTAGCACAATAATTTATGTATTTATATAATTTAGATTAGATAGTGATGGATTCGTCTTAAAGTGTAACTATGCATGGTAGTGAGTAATTCTAGTATAATCAAAGTGGTACTTATGGGAATGAGGTAACTATTGGTGGCCTTTCATTTATATAACAAGACTACGTGTAGGAACGAGTATATCTAGGGTAGTCAATGGGGTAGGTAGGTGATTTGTATAGTTAGTGGAAGATGCCCTTATCTTATGAAAGTATGTGAACTAATGGGTACGTATAGCATGGACATTAGGTAGATATATGAACTTGGTATCTAGGGATAACTTTCACTTATATTAGTAGATTATGTAATCGAGTATAAATATAATGTTCATAATTAAGGAGCGATATAAATGCATATTTTTAGTATGAAGGGGATGTGTGAATGCTCTACGACATTTGATGAGATGTTAAGAGGCTATGCTAGGTTTTAGGATGGGTGAAGCTACGTCCTACTATATATGGTTTATGAGTTTATTTTTTATGCTCATGTGTTGGATATATCTTGGGAGTTGAGACATGACATTGAGAATGGAGGAACCCTATAATGGGGTGGTATATGGAGTATTTAGTTATTAGGTGTTATCATTGATAAAGATAATGTAATCCTTAGTTATTATTATAATAAGGTGTTAGGAATAGACCCTCTTGGATGAAAGGGTGGAATAGTTAATGTGACCTCTCCTGAGATAGGTAGTCGTGGTTAGGAAAGTACCTTGGATGAAATTGTTATTAAAATGTGATCCTGAAAATGTGAACATATGTAATATATATGGATTGGATATATCATGTGTTAAATGTTTTTGTCTATCAAGTCACATAGGATTGATTCGTTATGAATGATGCATGGTCTAGTTTAGGTTAGATGAAACTTAAAGATTGGAGATTGAAGATCATGCACATCCGCTCATTGAAGCCTTTCTTTGCTACATATGAAGACTATATGTTTTTACGTATGCTTGATTTAACTATGGCTATTTTCACACTCAATTGTTTTCTGAATTGAGAGAATTTTTCATAAAATATTTTTGAATTTTTTTGAGTGGTGTGTTTGTTTTGGTTTTGGGGATTAAAACTAGTTTTTAATGAAAATATTCTTAAATAGGTTTTGAAGGATTTTATTTTGGAGTCATTCCCATGGATAAAAAATGCGTCCGTTCGCATGGCTTTGCCATGATGTCCATACTGGACAATATCGCGTGCACGACTAGATCTAACTTTGTGCACAACGACATTAGATTTTAACATTTTGCTATAAATATCCTTGTTTTCCCTCCATTTGTAAGAGATCCTTTTCCCTCATTCTAAAAATATCTTATTTGTGGAGATTTTCGTGTTTGTGAGAAATTCTTTCTTTCTTTAAATCAAAATTCAAAATTAATTGAGAGTTAGAAATGTTTTTAGATCTAGAATGACATCTACACTTTTGTGAGGACTTTTTAAGTGAATTGAATTCACTAATCTATCCAAAGTTACATCTTATTCTGGTTTTCAATGATCAGTTACTCTGTGATGTAAAATTGGAGGTGATTTGATTTATTGGAGGAATTGGAGCATCGCACGACTTTAAGGAAGATTGGAGTTCTTCACTTAATTCATGGAGATTGAATTGGATTTACATTTTTTATGGAAGAGAGTTAAAGGTTCATAGGTATCTATACAATTGTGTTTATATGAGAGGTATCTTTTTTACCTTTGTAAGACTTTCTTTTCAAGTAGAAATGGAAATTGAGTGCGTATGACTTTTTTTGCCCTAGGTGGGGTTTTTTCCACGTAAAATCTATATTATGGTTTGTATATGTTTGATTATCCTCATATATAATAAACTCGATTACACAATTCACATTAAATTGTTTGATCACACATGTTAGTTTGAAATTTAACTTAGGGATATTTGTTTGTGCATAATCACTTAGATCTAATTGATTTACTTATATGTGTGGTTTCAACAAGACTTTTGGAAGGAAATTTTGAAAACCTAAAATTTGGGCACATTGAATCATCAAACCTATTCACACCCCCTCTAGGTTTAGTTTTAGTCATTCAAACATTATTCTCATTTGGTATCAGAGCATTGTTGCTCATTTGTGTTAGAATTAAAGTCATAGGTTTAGATCCGTATTTGAGTGTTTGCTTGTTTGAGCCTATTTGTTTATTTTGTACGCTCCCATGGATCTTGCGGACATGTATGCATCTGGTGTGAGTGTGGATAATTTGCATTCTAATTTACATTCATCGTCACATTCTTCATTATCTAAGAACACTACACTTACATCGAGTGGGTCTAGTTTTGAGATTGCACATAAATAGAATGATGACAATGATAATGAGTAATTGAGTGAAATTAATCATGCATACAATAATTTTTTTCATGAATCGATCAAATATAAAAAAGTCTAACATAAAAGTGGGAAACAAATCGAAAAGTTTGAAGATGAAGGGGATTTATAAAAAGAAAAATAGGTTTTGATTTTAGAACTCAAGAGTGATTTAGATCATGTAAATTATCAAAATGCATTTTTTGAAAGTGAAAAAGAGGGTCTCCTTGGAATGAATATTAAACTTAAATTGAAACAAAATATGTTTGAACTCAAGGAATGTGAGTATAAAAAGGAAATTATTTATCTTAAGAATGATTTAGATAATGATTTAATAGTGAAACTAGCTTTAGAAAATAGTTCGGATAAACTGAATAAAATGCTTTTTGAGAAATTGATAATTCCGAATGGTGCTAAAGGAATTGATTTTGATCTTTTCGATCCTCCTTTAAACGCTACTATGGATTTTGTATGTGAAAAGAAAAATGATGCTCAAGAGAGTTCATCTCAATCTAATAAAGGAAAAGTGATTTTCAAAGAAAAAGAGCTTGGGGAGAAAGTCTTGTTTGTCAAAAGTACAAATGTGGACTTTTCTAAGTTTGAGAAGAATCAAAAAGTCATTTAACCTAAAGTTATTGAAAAACCTCAAAAGAAATGTTTTGAAAGAAAAATGTTTGAAAAAACACGTTTCCACTTTAGCAATTATCCAACTTTTCCTAAGAGAGAAATAATTGTTTAAAATTATCGAGCATAACATTTTGAAAGAAGGAATGTGGATTTTTCTCCTAAACCTTTTTAAATGTACAAGCAATCCTATTGCTACATGAGGGATACTTTAAGGCAATATTATTTGAAATTACAAAGAAATGAGCAATTTTTATTTCCAAAGTTCCAAAGAAAAATTGATTTTCAAGGAAATAATTTGAGAATTGAGAAAGAACTTAGAAAACCTCAAAAGGATGTGATCAATTTGAAAAAAGATGTGAGTGTTTTGAGAAAAGGAAGTCAAGTGAAGCCAAAATGGGCGAGTAAAAAGAATCACAAGTGTTGTATGTATTTAAAAAAAATTGTATCCACAATTTTTTAAATTCAAATGATTGGTATTTATAGAGGATGCTTTGAAGGTAATCCTGAGATTAGGGATAATTCCCTAATTGGCAATAGTGTTTGAGATTAAGTATTCGAGGCAGCTCAAGCGTGGCAACTCAAGCGCGGAAACTCAGTGCGGCATCTTGACGTGGCAACTCATAATTTAGCTTATTGTATTAGTCATATTGTATTTCTATTTATGTTGACTGTAAGCTATAACGGTTGTAATGTTGTAACAAGAATAATAATGAGTTTTAGTGTGAGGTCAAACGGTACTCACGAGAGACCAGGCTTGGCAGGGTCTGGGAGAGCTTTCATGCTCTATCGAATGACCTCGCCGTGGGAACTTTAGAGGGACTTGGTTTGGAGTATTGAGAAGTGAGTCATCGTTAGAGCTTGTCCTGACCATCTTAGATACACCTGGTAAAACACCGAAGGACCTTGGCCGTGGAACCCCGGGCGAAGCATCTTGGAGTTCCATCGTGCGTTGAGTTGTGAACCAAACAACCCTCTACTTAATGTCACATCTACTGTAGGTGATGTCACTAGCCAGCTAAACAATGTCAGGCCTACACTTGAGTAAACCGTCGTGGTATTTGGAGTTATCAGGTAGTTGGTGAGCCACTTCTGCGACAACAGTCCCCTGACACACAGTGGTTAGGCAAAAGGCATGTATTGGCATTTAATATTTATGACGTGGAGACAACTAGTTCATCAGGTATTTAATGTTGTGACATAAAGTATGAAGGATGACTTTCATAGTTTTTAATGACTGAGTTACCTCGGGGGTGGTGTGGGGGTTATTTAAGGACCCCAACCACCTCTGAGGAGAGGATGATCTTTTGAGAGTTCAGAAGTTATTTCTGGAGAGAATATACATCAGAGAGAGTTATTACAAACTAGAGGGTTTACTCACTCACCATTGTTATTCATTACAAAGCTTTTACTGTTTGACAGAGATTCTTGAGGGTGTTTGGTGTGTTTTTCACCTGCCTATCAAGGTTTATCTAGGTTGGTTACTTCTCTCTCCATCTAGCTAAGTTACTTCCAAGTTTTATTACTACTTTCTGAGTTATACATGAGAGATTTGTGAGTTTAAACTGAGTCTTATCTTCATTAAGTTTGTGTTTGCATGCCCTATCATTAGTCCAAAACTTTGGCCTATTAGCTTATCATTACCATACTCGAACAGGGGTTACGCCTCCATCTATAATCTAAAGTACCCTCTTACATTTGGCGACTCCGCTAGGGAGGCATTCTTCTGAGCAAGGAGTATGACGCAAGATAACGTTAACCAAAGGCACAACTTTGATGACATCCAACACAATGAAGAACAAACTGCGAGAAAACAGGAGGCTCTAAGGGATGGGGCTCCTCGAATAGAGGTACCTCCGATTGAGGTGACGATAGGCGCTCCAGGAGTGACACAAGCTTCCACGAGTGCAGGATTGGGAACCACTCAGGTGGCACTCCTCATGAGTTAGTTTTACGAGTTTTTTCAAACTCCGGTAGCTTCAACAGTGTTAGGAGTATTTGAGGCCAATTCCTTCGTGACACCAGGGGCAGCCCCAATGGCCCCACCAGGCGCAGGTGTAACGGGAACAGTCCTAGCAAGCATACCCTCTATTGTGAATCCAGCAGTGGGAACATCAGGAGTATCAACGACCCCAACTGTGACGATCATTCCAGCTGCCACGGGCACTCAGTCCGTGGTTCCGTTGGTTATCACTCCAGTAGCGTCACCCATGGAGGAAATGAGAAAGGAGATGCAAAAGGATACGCTGAAGTTCATGCAGGCTTCCTCGCAATCTGCTGGCAAGGTAGCTTCGATTTATGATGACTTTCGAACACCGTATCCTCAAGAATACAATGATGAGCCCTATCCAAGGAATATATTCCTCCTATTTTTGAAAAATACACAGGAAAAGGTGGGAACCCGAAGGAGCACATTACGCGCTTCGTTGAACATTTGGGGGCACATTGTAATAATAAGAAGCTTAGGTTGCGGTAGTTTTCCAAATCCTTAATCGATAAAGCATAAACTTGGTATTCCCATTTGGTTCCCAAGAGTGTTTCTACATGGGAAGAGATGCACGTATTGTTTGTCCAGAAGTTCTTTCTAGCAGAAGATGAGTTTACTTTGACCCAACTGGGTAGGGAGAAGAACGACCTGGGGAAGAAGTGGTGGCCTATGTTCGAAGGTTCAGGGAAAGATCTCTCGACATGAGGGAGGAAGTCGAAGAGTCCAAGTTATTACAGATCTGCGCTGAAGGGCTGTTACCTGAGTACATTTGCCATCTCATCAATGAAACGCGCGAGGGGACTTTTTCGGCGTTCTTAAAAGCAGTAAGAAATATCTCCTTGGTGGTGCGACTAAATCCGGTGGTGGTGCCCATGATGTTTAGGCAGTCGATACAACCTGTGGGAGGAAGGTCTCAGCCCCCACGGGTAGGGTACACCGAGGGAGCAGATGGGGGCAAGGCATCGAAGAAGGACCGTTAAAGGAAATAATGAATTTACGAAAAATCTTAACAAGTTTTTTCGTTATTAAGTCACCAATATAGGTGGAGTTTATGAAAATCTTAACAAGTGTTTTCATTGTTAAGTCATTGATATAGGTGGAGTTTATGAAAAAAATCTTAACAAGTGTTTTCATTGTTAAGTCACCGATATAGGGGGAGTTTGTGAAAAATCTTAGCAAGTGTTTTCGTTGTTAAGTCACCGATATAGGTGGAGTTCATGAAAAAAATCTTAACAAGTGTTTTCGTTGTTAAGTCACCGATATAGGTGGAGTTTATGAAAATTCTTAACAAGTGTTTTCGTTGTTAAGTCACCGATATAGGTGGAGTTTATAAAAATCTTAACAAGTTTTTTCGTTGTTAAGTCACCGATATAGGTGGAGTTTATGAAAAATCTTAACAAGTGTTTCGTTGTTAAGTCACCAATATAGGTGGAGTTTATGAAAATCTTAACAAGTGTTTTCGTTGTTAAGTCACCGATATAGGTGGAGTTTATGAAAAACCTTAACAAGTGTTTTCGTTGTTAAATCATCGATATAGGTGGAGTTTATGAAAAAATCTTAACAAGTGTTTTCGTTGTTAAGTCACCGATATAGGTGGAGTTTATGAAAAATCTTAACAAGTGTTCTCGTTGTTAAGTCACCGATATAGGTGGAGTTTATGAAAAAAACCTTAACAAGTGTTTTCATTGTTAAGTCACCGATATAGGTGGAGTTCATGAAAATCTTAACAATTGTTTTCGTTGTTAAGTCACCGATATAGGTGGAGTTTATGAAAAAAATCTTAACAAGTATTTTCGTTGTTAAGTCACCGATGTAGGGGGAGTTTATGAAAATCTTAACAAGTGTTTTCGTTGTTAAGTCACCGATATAGGTGGAGTTTATGAAAATCTTAACAAGTGTTTTCGTGGTTAAGTCACCGATATAAGTGGAGTTTATGAAAAAAACCTTAACAAGTGTTTTCGTTGTTAAGTCACCGATATAGGTGGAGTTTATGAAAAACCTTAACAAGTATTTTTATTGTTACGAAGTGTTTTGACAGCTGAAAAGACAGCGCCACGTCATTTATAAAGTAAAATGCGAAATAAAAATGGTTGCCTTATTCAGAAAGTTTGAGTTTTGGTGCCAGAATTTTAGACAGACATATCCAATGACTCCCAACGAAGGCAGTGCCCCAACGATTAAAAGAAGATACGATGTTCCCTCCCTACAAGTCCAAACGTTGTTTAATTTGTGACTCAGTTACATCGGGGAGAATTTCTGCTTTTTCGAACATAGGGAAGCATTACAAGGGAGAATTTCACTTACCAAGAGTCCAAACGAGTATTTGAGAAGGTTAGTAGGCCTTTCAGGATGATTTCAAATAATAAAGCTACAACGGTTGAGGCTCAGCATGAGAAAAAAATGGCGATGTCCCTTCGCCCAAGCCCCAATAAGTTAGGCATTTCGGCTCAGGTACGTCAAGGAGAATTTTACTTTTTTCAGGAGATTATAGCGCTGCGGTTCCAATAATTTTTCACACAGAGAGGGTTTATCGGATTGAGAATTTTCGTACAGACATTTCTTGTTCCAACAAATCTCTCCACGAAGGGGCAAATGTAGAGGGGGCTTTGAAGGTAATCCTGAGATTAGGGATGATTCCCTAATTGGCAATAGTGTTTGAGATTAAGCAACCGAGGCAACTCAAGCGTGGCAAATCAAGCACGGTAACTCAAGCGCGACAACTCAGCGCGGTAGCTTGGCGTGGCAACTCATACTTTAGCTTATTGTATTAATCATATTGTATTTCTATTTATGTTGACCGTAATCTATAACGGTTATAATGTTGTAGTGAGAATAATAATGAGTTTTAGTGTGAGGTCAAACGGTACTCATGAGAGACCAGGCTTGGTAGGGCCTGGGAGAGCTTTCATGCTCTATCGAATGACCTCACCGTGGGAACTTTAGAGGGACTTGGTTTGGAGGATTGAGAAGTGAGGCACCGTTGGGGCTTGTCCTGACCATCTTAGATACACCTGGTAAAACACCGAAGGACCCTGGCCGTGGAACCCCGGGCGAAGCATCTTGGAGTTCCATCGTGCGTTGAGTTGTGAACCAAACAACCCTCTACTTAATTTCACATTTACTATAGGTGATGTCACTAGCCAGCTAAACAATGTCAGACCTGCACTTAAGTAAACCACCGTGGTATTTGGAGTTATCAGGCAGTTAGTGAGCCACTTCTGCGACAACAGCCCCCTGACACACAGTGGTTAGGCAAAAGGCATGTCTTGGCATTTAATGTTTATGACGTGGAGACAACTAGTGCATCAGGTATTTAATGTTGTGACATAAAGTATGAAGGATGTCTTTCATAGTCTTTAATGACTGAGTTGCTTCGGGGGTAGTAAGGGGGGCTATTTAAGGACCCCAACCACCTCTGAGGAGAGGATGATCTTTTGAGAGTTCAGAAGTTATTGTCGGAGAGAATATACATCAGAGAGAGTTATTACAAACTAAAGGGTTTACTCACTTACCATTGTTATTCATTAAAAAGCTTTTACTCTTTGACAGAGATTCTTGAGGGTGTTTGGTGTGTTTTTCACTAGCCTAACAAGGTGTATCTAGGGTTCTTACTTCTCTCTCCCTCTAGTTATGTTACTTCTAAGTTTTATTACTACTTTCTGAGTTATACACAAGAGATTTGTGAGTTTAAACTGAGTCTTATCTTCATTAAGTTTGTGTTTGCATGCCTTATTATTAATCTAAAGATTTGGCCTATTTGCTTATCATTACCATACTCGAACAGGGGTTACGCCTCCACATATAATCTAAAGTACCCTTTTACAGTATTTAAAGGTGGTTTCACATGTCACATGACGGGAGAAAAATCATAGAATGAGTGAAAAGGGAATAATGAGAATTTTGTATGATATCACACTTCATAATACTATTTTGGTTGAAGGACTTAAGGCTAGTCTCATTAGTATAAGTCAACTTTGTGAGGATGATCATTGTGTGAGTTTTTTCAAGAAAGACTATGTTGTTAAGAATGAATAAAATGGTGTTTTGATGAAGGGTTTCAAAAATTCTGAAAATTGCTATGTTTTGGTGCATGAACAAAAGAGTGTTTGAAAAAAAAGGATGAAAATGATTTGTTAATCAATGGGTGAAAAGATAGATTTTTAAAATAAAAAGTTGAATCAAGTTCTTTTCAATCTAGCTCAACAAGTGTGGATAGTGTTTCAAAACATGAACCAATAAGAATGGTTCAATCATTTATGAGTGAGAATAGAAAAATCATATTTTGGAAGAAAATGCGATTGTTGAATCAAGTATTTTGAATTTGAAGAAAAATTGTTGGTGGAATCTAGTGTTTTGAATGTGAAATAAAATGACCAGGTTATTTTGAAAGGTCAATGTCTTAACAAAGGTCAAAAGGATTTGAAAGGACCTTTCACAATTTTACATTTGCACATTTTGTCATAAAAAGGTTATTTGAAAGAGTTTTGCCACAAGCTTTAAAAAAATTCAAAGAAATTCAAGAATTCTCCCCAAAAGTCATTTTAAGGTGGTTAATTAAAATTATGTGTGCACTTATTATCATAGAGTCGGTCACCTTACAAATTCTTCTTTCAAATTTAGAAATTTTCATGATAACTCACATTCACATGAAAATAATTTGTTTATAAGTTAACATTTAAGTATATAAGGTATTTTGAAAAGAATTTTTTTTAGAGAAATATTGAATTCATGTCATACTTAAATGAAAACATTATGAGGTGTATGGATTTTGTGAAAAAAGAAAATTTTGAAAAGAGGGTAATTTGAATTTGAAACCTTATTTTGTGTCAAGGGCATCTCTTAATACCAAGAATTCCACTTCAAGGGATTCTTTTTATAAATAAAGATGTTTTGAATTTTGGTTTACTTGTTTCCACCTCTAAGAGAGTCATTTTCTAGCGTTCCTCCACCTCTAATTGATAAGGGAGAGGTTCCCCCACACACTTGAATTGATTAGTGCGTGCCATATATATGATTTTCTTATTTCATGTTCCATATCAAGCCCTAGTCTATGTGTCATATGTTATTGATGTTTGTGTATGGTTTGTCGTGCATTCATTGTACATACATGCTTGTTATTTCTTTTGATTTTCTTTGTGTTTTTTTAATAAAGAAAAATTGAGAATTTTTTTGAGTTTGTTTGTTTTGTGTGAGAGTGTATCGTGATCCATAAGTGATTTTTGTTCTCTCATACCTTGTGTTGTTTATTTATTTGTTTTGATACATTCTTAAAAAATCCAAAAACATGTTTATTTGTTTGAGTTTTGATTAATGCTTATCCATCCTATCTTAGATGTTGGTGAGAGTTTATATGTTAAGGCATATCATGTAATATCTTGTTGTGATATTGCTATAGATGTTGATATTTATGTTCATACATGTTTATTGATCATATACCATGTTTTTTGAATGCTTGGTGGTATTTGTGTTGAGATAATTAAGTTTCTTCTATATCACGTGCTTATTAGTTTATTTTTGGACATATCTGCTTCTTGTGATAGATTCTAATGGTTATTCATATGTTCGATGCTTTGATATATCTTATCACTGTACTTCTATGCCTTTCATGGTATTCATGTTTCCCATGCTTTACATACTTCACATGATTTTTTTCTACCATGATACCTCGATAGTTCTTTGAGTTTGAGTTTGAGTTTGAGTGAGCCAACTCGTTTTGAGTGCTAAGGTGCATCTAATTGTTCATATATCCATATATTTTGAGTTTATTTGATTTTTATTCATAGTTTGCTTATTATTGAAAAATATAAAAGGATTTTGAATTTTGTATTGTTTATTGATTTTGATGAAATCCCATAGAACATGTGATTTAATTCTAAAAAATTATATATCACAGTGTCTTATTACTTATGATATAAATTGATGATTTAAATTGTTGAACATATTTAGTCAAGTTAAAGTTTTTAAGCATATCATGTAAACATTTACTTGTAGCTTGCTTTTGATGAATTAAGTGTTTGCTTACACTTTGCGCCATATAAATGCACAATTGATTGATTGAATTGTTGTTTCTTAAATAGGTTGCATACTTATTTGAAAACAATCTTGCATGAGTTTAAAAAAGTACCCCAAAGGTTTACATGTGATTTTTGTGCGCTTTATATTATTGGAGTTAATTATGAGCCGATTCAAAATGTTGATAATGGCTATCATTAATATGATAAGGCCCAATTAGGTATGTGTCAATTAGGTGTGTGAAAATTAAATCAATGTAAAAATCAAATGTGTTGCAAAGATCCGCGTGCCAAGAGCTTAACTAATATTAAAAACAGGCTAAGGCATAAGCATTTCAAAAGTGAAATTGATTTTTAGTTTGGCATTTCAAAATTCAATATTAGCCTTTGCCAAGGGAGATTTGTGAATGGAGTTGAACTTTTAAGAGTAAAATCATGATTGTATTTATTTTCTCAATAAAGTTAGGCTTAAATGTTCCAAGTAATACATTTAATATTTGATGTTGTGTTATTCCATTTCTATGCACATTCAAGCCCAATTCTCAACTTACTCTAGTTATGTTTCAAGTGTAAATTGAAAATGTCTTAAATTTCTTAACATTTGTAAATAATTATGATTTAATTTATCTAAAGTGGTTTGATATTCAAGCATATGTTATTTTGTGTGATTTGTATTGTATGTTTGATTTTTGATATTTTTCATGTTTATTTTCATGTATATATGCTTATTTTTATATGTTCTAATAATCTTTCTTTACTTATTAGACATTGAGCATGTTGTTTGCTTGCATGAGGGTTTTACCTTGGTTATTTAATTGGTCGAGTAGTTTTTGATGTGTTAAAGGTGTTTTTGAGATGTTTATATTTGTGTTGTGAGATTTGTTGCTTGAGATGTGGTTGGTCGCTTGCTTTAAAATGAAATGTTTGGGTGAATCAAGTACTGAGAATCTAGGAGGACAAGGAAGAAACAATGTCTAAGCATTTGGCAAAGGTGAGACTGCTACTCCTAAAGTTTAGGGACATGAAAGGGTCATAATTCCAATAACTGAAAATGCTCGATCAGATTCATCATCTGACATCAGCAATGAGAGCTGAACTTTAAAGAATTATCCCCGTGGAGATTCTGTTGCCGTGTAACATTATAGATGAGTGTGTGCTTGTGATGGAATTGAATATGGGTCCATCATGGATGGATCCCATCGTAGAATATTTGGAGATTGACGCAATACTGAAAAGACCCCCAAAAAGTGCAAAGACTTCACTACAATGCAATGAGGTATCTGTTGGGGGTATCTATTCAAAATAGGCTTTATTATGTCCTTATTGCAATGTGTTCATCCGAGACAATTGATTAATATTATCAAAGAAGTGCACGAAGGTCCTTGTGGAGCTCATTCAATAAGAAAGTCATTAGTAAAGAGGGTCACCACACAAGGAAATTACTAGTGGACCATGAAAGAGAATTGTGATGACTATGCTATAAAGTGCGATAAAATCCAATAATGCCCAATTATCCATAAAAGGCACGGTGTAACTCTGACACGAAACACATAGCCATGGAACTTTGTCATGTGAGGGATTGACTTGGTCGGCCCACTGCTGAAGATGAGGGGAAGGTTTAAATATATAGTGGTAGTCGTAGACTATTTTATGAAATAGATGGAAGTCGAGCTATTAGTAGAGATGCCTTACGAAAATTTCTTACATTTAATATGGAACAACAATATTTATCGATACGGGATGATCTACGCATTCAGTACCGATAACGGCACATAGTTTCATAATGCCCAATTCAAATATTAGTGTATCGGATCCAAAATAAAGAATCTTCATTCTATGCCTGCTCATCCCCAGTGTAACGGAAAAATTGAGGTCACTAAGAAGACCTTGTTTAATGGGATGAAGAAGATACTAGATTATAAAAACACCAACTAGATAAATGAGCTACAAAGTGTACTCTGGGAATATAAAACTACTCCTAGAATAGCAACAGACGAGACTTTGTTCATGCTGGCATTCGACAAAAAAGCAGCGGTGCCAACAAAGATCAGCCTGCCAAGCTACAAAGTGATTAATTTCAACTCACTAGTGAGTGATTTTATGCCCAGACTGGATCTAGATTTGATCGAAGAGGTCAGTAAACATGCAAATTAATGAGTGGTAGTTTACTAGCAAAGGATAATACAGTTTTACAACAAGAAAGTGAAGTCGAACACCTTGAAAGAAAGATATTACGTCTCAAAGAAGGTCATCCAAAAGGGAAAAATGATGGAACCAAACTTCTACAGCCCTCACAGGGTTTCAACAGTTGTAAGACAATTGACTTATCATAATAAGACTTCAGAAGTTGAGCAGTTCAGAAAGCCATGGAATGCCGATCATTTGAGAAAGTATTACTAGTAGAGATGAGAAGATTGCAGTTTGAGAACATGATGTCTATGTAATTAGTTTAAAAGTTCTATAATCATGTTTTCAAATTATCAATGAGAATTTGCAGTTTCCCTCTCCAATCATATTTTTATTTAAAGTTTTCTTCAATATTTAATGCAAAGTTCATTAGTATGAGAGATATGCAAGAAACTCCGACATAAGACATCTTGAAGCTGATCAGATCATAAAGACTATGACCAAACCACACTTCACTAGGGGACTCGTCTTAGATAGGTATGATAAATAAGTTGGTCGATCTGGTAAAACCAATGCTATCACATGGCTAGGTTGATAAGATTCGACCAAAACTGGCAGTAAGCTAATTAAAGCAATGGTAAATCCTAACACAAATTGGCAGAGGAATTTTAATTTTTCACTTAAAATAAACCTATTAGGATAACTTAGGTTCATCCAACCGGTATCTAGTAAGTCAAGTTAGGTCGACAAGATTCGATCACAAGACTAAAGATACTCACAAGTTGACATGATCCGACCACTTTAACTATGAAAAATATTTTGCATAATTTAAAAAATACTTAAACAAAACAAACATCACATGCAAAAAGATAAGGAGAGAAGAATGGAAATATTTATATTTAGGCATAACATCCATTCAACGTAAACCGTCATCAATTGATATGATTGTTCACAATTACAAATATTGCTAAAAAAATATTCAAGAGCAATGGCAAAGTAAAGTAAATTTTCACAAAACACAAAATAATAAGCTCATACAACCACATCGTCAGTAGCATGAAGAACATGGGAGGTGTTTCCATCATTGACCTCATCCATATGAGTATATTTAAGATTCTCTTGTGCATTCACTTAGGAGGTTTAAGAGGCAATGGGAGTTGGATCGATGGAAGAAATCTGCTCGATCTCTCCTACAATTTAATCCTCAGCAGGTTGGTTATCCACATCCCTTTTATCCTCTTCAGTAGCCAAAACCCTAGCCCCATCATCATCATCTCCTTCCCGTTAACCGGCCTGCTTAGCGATGTCAGGGAAATGTTTTATCACCATTCTCTTTAACTCATTATAATCATCAAATAATAAGGTCATGGTCTTCAAAGTGAAGTCTATGTAATCTTTATACTTCTTAATGGAAGACTCCTTAGCTTTGGCAAGTGCTTCCTTCAATGTTTGGATCTTAGTGGCATCACTGTTGACTTGGTCCTTCAGTTTCTTATTCTCCTCCTCAACTGCATTGAGAGCCATGGTTTTTTCCATCCGCTAGTCATCTCTTTTTTTCGCTCGTCACAGGTATGAGTGGACTCTTCCTCCAAATTGATCATTTTTTACTTTAATTACTTTATTGATTTTGGTGCTCTTGGTTAGTATGCTTCACTTGATCAAATTTTTTGGCATGCTCAATAGAAGTATGAGATTTGTCCCTTAGAATAGTCGTTGTTGTGCCGCTCTGAAAAAAGAAAGATATGAGATATAACATGTAAGTAACAAAGAGTCCCCAAAAAGAAAATAATCTTTAGAACTTACTACATGTAGGGGATTTTAACCCATAATAAAAGAAATAATTAGAGATTTTCCACTAAACTATAATGAATGCAAGAAAAGAACAAAGAACACTAGATATACATAGTTCAATAGGGAGATCTGCCTATGTCCATGGAGAAGGGAGGGATGTTGACTCTTTATTTAGGAGGAACAATGTCGATTAGAGTGCTAGGGTTGCTAGCTGAGAGTCCAAGTCACCACATGTATATTACAACAATTTTCTCATAATGGGTGAGATAGCCCTTAATTATAAGCTTAAGGATCATACCCCCCTAGATCTTTTTATGTTTATCTTAATCATAAGTCATAGAGTCCAATGAGGACTCGTCTTCTAACCCGCCAGTCTAATCTTCTAAGATTTGGATTTATCTCCCTTTATATTTATGGTCTTGCAAGATAAGCCATGTCATATCCACATGACAAAGATTCGGCTATTGTCCCTTTAATTCCTCCCCAAGATCGGGATGATTGACCAACATGCTATTCGACCCGATCTTATTTTTAAGTTATTGGCCATATGTTATTAAAACAATTATTTGATTATATTACCCACATGCTTGTTCCTTGACCCACACGATGGGATTTCAATCATTTCGCTGGGAATCATTTCCCACATATTTTGATCCTTAGGCCATATCACTTCCCTACGTAATGATGGCATGTGAGCACATAGTTGCCTGTCCCAACCGATAGACGTCGGTTGATTTAACTGGAGTCAGAAGGTATAAGGCCCCCAAAGTCTTATACCTTGTTATTCTAGCGTCTAGAGAGGTATTTTCACTCTTACTCTCTCTCTTTAGAGTTTTTAGCTACCAAAATTATTTTTCCTCTTCTTCTTATATAATTTCACCACATTTAGACATGGTAAAAAGCATGAGGCATTCACAACTGATAATTTCGAGAAATTTTGTGGAAAATATGGAATCCTTAATAATGTCAACCCAATGCTGTCACAAGAGGAAGAAAATATCATGGATCTTCCCTCTGATGAGGTAGATTTTATTACGATTTCCATATTAGAAGGGGGGTTCGTTTCCCCTACACCCATTACCGGTGGGAGTACTTCGATAATATGGAATACTCCAAGCCCAATCAAATAGTAGCTTTTATTGTATTGTGATGGGTACAATTACCATATATAAGGTTTATGGGACAAACCTAGGTCTTGAGTAAAATAGGTATTACTATGACTTTACGTCTTCCCCAAGCTAATATCTATACCATTTCTAAGCAGGGAGAAGTCCTGCAACTTGGTTACATATTTTCCCCGATTATAAAAGGATACTAACATGAATATCCTCGTGTTCTCCAGGGAACTATATGGAAAAAACTACGATGGTCTCAGAGCTCCTTCCATAAAGGGGGTACCTAGTACGTCATTTGATTGTTTCGTTCTTTTTAGGTACTTAAAAAATTTATTGACTAAGATTTTTGTGCAGATAATTTTTTGCACTTGAAGTCGTCCGACTATCAAGTCAATCGTGAATATTTAGAGAAGGTTAATAAGCGTCAAATCACAGAGGCTATTCTTATGCGTTGAAAGGCGACTAACATTTTGGTCGGCTACATCTTGACCATTCAGTCGATCAAAAACTTCATAGTCGTTCCTAATGTTTTGGTCATCGATTATTCGGTGGTTGACGACGAGTTCATTCCAACTTCCACCCCTATCCCTAGTGAGACTGTGAGGGGTGCTTACTTGGGGGAATCCTCCCCATATGTCATTTCAATCGACTCTAATTTTTAATAGAAAGAGGAAGTTAAAGATGACATTGAATTCTTCTTGGACGATCTTAACTTAATCTTTACGTACAATAACAGCATCTCAAGAGGAAGTTAATGCAGAAGAAAACCCCTCCGCAAAAGATTTCTCATTCCCTCCACTCTCCTATGACTTGGAAGATATGTTTAGCAGATAGAGGAGGCTGGTCAATCTGAGAGCTTCCAGAGATAAGTGATGAGTGCCTAATTTTGTATTATTTGTTCCTAAATCTAGGCTTTCTTAGTCCCTTTGTATCATAAATAATGAACTTTTAAATTCATTTTTGTCATTTATAAGAAAAATGCAAGTTTAAAAAGAATTTGAGTTAATAATAAAATTTTAGAAATTTCAGGGTATAAAACTGTAATTTTAAAAATATTAAGGGCCTAAAATTTATTTTATAAATTTTACCTTAGTAAAATAAAATTCTCCTTCAAATTTGGTGGAATTCCGAGTTAAAACGAATAACTTATGAATTTTGGCGGTTAAAATGCAAATAAGGGGCAATTATATAATTTTCTAAACTTTTATGACCCTAAATTTGAACTAATTATTTTTATTTTGCATTTCTACAGGTACCTCGGGAGTTTGGACAATAAAGGAGTTGATATGCAAAAATTGTTAGGATAGGTTGCGACACAACACGGTTGACGCAACTGTACTAAATGTTTTTTTATAAAATCGCATGAGTGTGCTTTAAGGCCCGTGCCATAGCTTTTTGGAAAGGCCTTTAAAAGACTCAAAACTTTGAGTTCAGGTGAATATGAGATTTTGAAGTTTTGGGAAAAAAAATTCAATTGAAATTGATGTTGGGAATATCGACGTGAATAGTGACGAAAATTTGGGATAATAATTAAAAAAAGAGTTCCCAATTATTTCCAGCTCTTCTCAAGATTGTATGAGATAATTTCAACGTATATACAACCAACCAAATGGAATTTTATCCCCAACCAAATACTTCACCTCTTTGCCTATAAAAATGACCATTGGGCTCATATTTTCACATACAATTTCAAAACTCAAATTTTAGAGAGAAAACTTTGAGAGAATTTATATATTCTTTTAGGGATAAGAATTGTACTTTTATGGGGATAACTTTGTCAAGCATAATTGCAATGCACAAGTATTGTAAGTTTGCAATATTAATGAACTTTGTTTTATTCTTTCTTGCAATTTTATTATGCCTTTGATTATGTTAGCATAAATTCTTTACTGGGACTAGGTGAAATTTATCATGCTTGACTAGTATTATGCAGTTAGTTTGATTTCGTGTTCAATATCGACATGTTGTTCATGCATTAAAAATTTCATAGTCACTTAAAACAACACCAGAGTGTGTTATAAACCTTCGAAAGGGATTGCTAATTCATATTTTAAGAATTAAAGTGTGTAACTTTTGGTGGGTTATGCTTACATTAAATTGTTTGATATCTCTTGCTTAAATACAAGTTAAGGCTTAAAATTGGTAATAATATTAATTTTTTGTGGGAGTACTTTTTGATGGGTTATGCTTATACTCGATTGTTTTAATAGCCCATGCGCAAAGACTAGTTTTAAAATTTAAAATTGACATTTTTAAGGGAATAGAGATTTCAGCCGTCTAAATTAGAGATGCTAAATTTTGTACGAACTTGAATATTTTATTTTTCAAATTGAACGCGGAGAGAGTATGTTTAATTTGAGTAACAAAATCAGGAATGACGAAATCAAATTAATGCATAATATTTGTTAAAATTGATAAATGGATTCAAAATCTTAGTTTTTCCCATAATTAGTTACATATTCTTGGTTGTTCCCATTCATTGCTTTTATTTTAGCTTTAGATTATAATTCACATCTCTACACTATACCATTTAGTTGGAAAATTAATAAGTATGAAAATTGACCAAATCTCTATGGGTTCGGTCCGTACTTACACTCGCTATTCTATAATAGACCATACACTTATGGTACTTTACAAATTGACAATAAGTTTTTAATGCCGTTGTTGGAATTTCGTTCCAATTTAAAGTTATCGACTTTCGGACTAGTTTCTTTTTAATCTTTTGCATTCTTGTTAGTAAATATTTCATAAAAAAGCCTAAAAAAAATCCATAATTATTAAGAAAAATTTCTCTCCTTGTTAGTTTTATTTATATGCGTGAGTAGTAAACTATAATGGGTGATCCTCATATATGTATCTCGTCATCTTATTGGTATTCCTCTATTGATCATTTGGATGTGTGGCTACAAAATATTGACAATTCAAATGACTACATTTTTAGATTTGAGTCACATGGGCGAGTAATTATTTTTATAGAAATTCAAGAATGTGTGGACGAGAATCCAACTCTTTCATTGACTATTTGTCCACCAAGGTGTACTAATTGGGAAGAGAAAAATAAACGTTATGATGATGTTAATTCTAAAAATAATTATGAATTAAATGGGTACAATAAATTTTGCGAGGAGAAAAAAATTGATAATATTGACACATATACTACCTGTGATGATTTGGATGTTGAATTTTGTCAAGATTTTTCTTACAATTTAATTGAAAAAATTCCACTTCATTTTATATGTGGGAAGATTTATTTGAGGATTCGTCACCCGATTTTATTGACAATTTCAGTGATTATGATGGTCATCCCATTTTTTATGAAGAAAATATATTCCCATGTGATACCACTTCTTCTTGTGCTTTACAAAAAATCTTACATTTAGGACTGAAGTATGTATCCCCGATTTTACGTGACTATTTTACAAAAAGAAAAGGTAAATATTTGGATGCTTAATGTAATTTATTATCCACATATGATGCCTCGACATATGATTCTTACGATTTAGATTTTTTTTATTATTGATGATGTCGGTGCACACCATTATGACTATGGATTTAAGGTTAAAATTTGTGTTGTGCAGTTAAACTCTCAAATTTATGATGTTGTGGAATTCGTTCTATAAAGTTTATTATTTGGAATGACCCACAAATATTTCGATTATTGATTTATGGTGCTGGTGATAATTATCAGGATTTTATATATTATTACTTTTTTCTTAGATTTTATAATTTTTCAGGTTAATTTAATATTTTATAGTTAACATGTATTTTTTCCCTCACTTTGGAAGTAATAGCAAAAGTGGATTTCAGGTAATATTGCCATGATACTTCTTTACTTTATTTGCATTGTTCATATTTTTATTTGAATAAAATTTCAAAAATCAATAATGATTGAGTTTTGAAACGATTTCTTAATATAGAATTAATTCACGAATCTCTCAACTTATGAAATTTTTATATATTAGCCAAATAATATGATCGAAAATGGATATTGAGGTGAACGTTAATATGCTTAACGAATAAATATGGAGATTTTAACCCATTGCAATTTGTGCCACTCATCATTTCTGAGAGATTTAAATTAATCCGAGTTAAAATAACTCAAATTGTCATTCACTGATAAATTCGTTGATGGTCTCAAATTTTTTATTTTATTCGATTATTAAAAATAAAAGACAAAATATGAATCTTAAGCATTAGAAGTCTTAGTAAGTCGTATTGAGATACAAATTATATTAATAGAACTTGAAAATTGGGATTAGGACAATGTTTGAAAGACCAAAAATTAAGCCTAATACCAACTTTTTTAAATTATTCTGTTGCAAGCCTATTTGAGGAAAAAAAAATCCTTTCTTGAACACCCAATATTCTACCCAACTCCAACAAGAAGTTTTTAAAAGCCCTAAAAAATAAGCCATGTCCATTTTTCTGAGAATAGTAAGGTAAAATTATAGTAGGAAAAAGGAAAAAAGAAAAAAAAAAGGTTGCGAGAATAATGCTTGAAAAAAAAGAAGAAAAAAAAGGAGAGAAATAAAGAAAGATTGATAAAATGAAATGAAAAGCAGTATGTGAGTTTGAAAAAGAAAAAGAATAATAGAGGTTGAAAAAAGTGCCTAAAAGTCAAAATACCAAACATCCTCTATATTCTAAAACAATTTGAACCTCGAAAACCATTCTTTCTACCCAAAACTCGAGCCTACAATACAAAAGAAGAAAGTCCTAATCAATCTCAAGTGAAGCTAGTTTTAGTGTGGAGAGAAGACTAATAGTATCTATGGTATGATTTAATGTTTTAAAAAATTAACTGATTTTCATTCATGATATCATATTCATCAATTATAAAAAGTCCATTTTTGATTATGAATATGTGAGATTTTTTCATTTAAATTTACTCTTTTATTCACATATGTCGAGAGAAAATAATTAATTTTTGGGTGTTCGATTGTGAGTGCCTTTAATGAGATTTTGAAATCAAACGAACTTTCGGATAAGATACGTAGCGATGAAATATTTCGAAATGGACGGTTATATTGGCTATACATACACACGCAATAAGTTTAGATTTCAAAATGAACTTTTACTATATTTATGAAATTTACTTTCAAACTTAGTTATATTAATTTTGTGTATTTTGTATTGAGTCAAGTTTATTTAATTTTATGGTTATATTCAATGCAAATCCTCACAAGGAAAAAAGCTAGTCCAATACGGCGACCTAGAGGTTTAACGACTTGTTTCACAGGCTAAGCATAATTGTGATTCCTACGAAAGTGAGTTAGGTTTTAAATTTTCAGTTTTATTCGAGGACTAGAAAAGTTTATCTTTAAAGGTATTTTATAAGTTCCCAAATTTTATAGTATTTATGTTCAAATCTAGATTTTTCTAGTCCCATTGTATCATAAATAATGAGCTTGTAATGTCATTTTGATAATTTATAATAAAAATATAAGTTATGAAAAGAATTTGAGTTAAAAATAAAGTTTTAGTCATTTTAGGGACTAAAATCGTAATTTTAGAAAATTTAATGGCCTAAACTTTATTTTATAAAGTTTATCTGAGTAAAATAAGGTTCTCCTTGAAATTTGATTGGATTCTGAGTTAAAACGAGTAACTTATGAATTTCGGGGGCTAAAATACAATTAAGGGGTAATTATGTAATTTCTTGAACTATTATGACCCTAAAATTGAACTAATTATTTTTATTTTTCATTTTTACTGGTACTTTGGGAGTTTGGAAAACAAAAGTATTGATATACAAAAATTATTAGGATACGTCGTGACACGATATGACTTACGAAACTGTACTAAATATTTTTTTCTAAAATCGCTCGAGTGTCCGTTGAGGCCGTGCCATAGCTTTTGGAAAAGAACTTTAAAAGATTCACAAGTTTGAATTTTGGGAGAAAAATGAGATTATGAAGTTTTGGAGGTCAAAAATACGATTAAAAATGGTGTTGTGATTAGTGACGAAAATTGGGAATAATAATTAAAAAAAGACTTCTTAATTGTTTCCAACTCTTTCCAAGACCCCGCATGAGATAATTACCAATGCAAATATAACCAAGCAAATGGAGTTTTATCCTTAATAAAATACTTCACCCCTTGGCCTATAAAAATGACCATTAGGATCATATTTTCACACATAATTTCTAAACACAATTTTTGGATAGCAAACTTTGAGAGAATTTGTATTTTTTTAGGGCAAAAAATTGTACTTTTGCGGGGAGGTCTTTGTCAAGCATAATTATAAGGCACAAGTATTGTAAGTTCTCAATATTATTGAATTTTTTTTATTCTTTCTTGCAATTTTACTATGCCTTTGATTATATTAGCGTAAATTATCTACTAGGACTAGGTGAAATTTATGAAGCGTGATTAGTATAATGTAGTTAGTTAATTTCGTGTTCATTTTAAACATGTTTTGAATCATTTAAAAATTCGGTATTCATTTAAAATGATAGGAGAATATGTTTAAACTTTCGAAAGTGATTGCTAATTAATATTTTAAGAACTAAAGTGTGTAATTTTTGATGGGTTATGCTTACATTAAATTGTTTGATATCTCATGCTTATATACAACGTCACTATATAAAATAGATAATTCATATTTTAAGTTTTAGTTTGAGTACTTTTTGATGGATTATGCTTGCACTCGATTATTTTGATAGTCCATTCTTAAAGACTACATTTAAAACTTAAAATTAATATTTTTAAGGGATTAGGAATTTCAGTCGTCTAAATTAGAGTCTTTAAATTTTGTGTGAACTTAAATGCTTAATTTTCGAATTGAACGGAACGAGAGTCGATTTAATTTGAGTTGTAAAATCGAGAATGAAGAAATTAAATTAATGCGTTATATTGGTTAAAATTGATAAATGGATCCCAAATTCTAGTTTATGCCATAATTAGTTACATACTATTGGTTTCTCCCATTATTTTTTTTATTTTAATTTTAGATTATAATTCTCAATTATATACTTTACCATCTAGTTAGAAAGTTGATATGTTAAAAATTGACCAATACTCTATGGGTTCGACCCTTACTTAAATTCGTTATTCTATAATAGCCAGTGCACTTGCAGTATTTTACAAATTGACAATAATAAGCTTAAAACACAGGCGACCAACAATAACCAGATCGAACAAAAATGATGCTGAGAGGAAGAAAAACTCAATCCCCCTCGGAGAAAAGGAGGCCCAAGAGCTAGAACGTCAGCGCCAAGAGGACGAAGGAACTGAGAAAAGAAGTACGGATAAGAACCATAAAGGTGTTTTACCTCCCCAACTACCATTCCCAATCGACATGTAACAATTAATGAACCTCAACAGTGGTAAGGGGAACGATTAAGGATTCTTTCCCCCACCCCCAATGGAACCGGGATCTGCTTTGGAGATATCATTTCTCAAAGGAAAAGAGCTAGTAATTGAGGCCGGTTCTATAGGGATTTGAAGGTTTCACACTCCGTTACTCAGGCAATGATGATGCCATCTAACATGCTTGATACGAGGGGCTAAACTTTGGAGAGGCTCCACAAGGAAGGTTTGCTGTACAGTGTCCTGGTAAATCATATGCCCTCTTATTTTGATATTTCTACCAAAATCTATTTTTAACTTTTTTCCTCTATCCTGTGCAGAGTATGCAAGTCGCTCAAGAGCTCGCCGACCGAGTTAATGACTACTAAAAGAACAACAATCAGATGGAAAAGTATAATAATACCTTAAACGTCCAGTTCGTCACCCAATCAAAACGGGTTCAGCAGGGTGGATGCCGAACTGTTTAATTTGAAGACCTCATTTCAATGCAAGGTCCTTCAAAAGATGATCCTTAAGAAGAAAAAAAGTGTAATGGGGCGGGCTCGATAGGATGATCTAGAGAAGGCCTACAACAAAGGATACGAGGTAGAAGTCTAAGAGATCACCTTACCGCTAGCCTATTATGAGCTCGTTATTTTTAACAAGGGTTGGGTAGCCGGCCTACAAAGAGGAAATGTCCATGAGGGCGATCCATCTTATGAGAACACCCACCCTTTTTGAATCCCTTGGAGAGTGACTTTGTGGAAAATACCCCAGTTGCTGATCCTCCAACAATCCAGGTTGCCACTAATCAATCTGCCTCATCTGCTGCTTTTGTTCTTGGGGAGACTACCTCTAATCCTCCAATAACTCAGGCTATTGAGGTCACTCTTGATCAATTCGGGTTGCCTACTATGACCGATCCCGTGGATTCCACCCTTAATCCTTAGTTTTTCCTCCTGGTGTTTTATGTAATTTTCTTTTTGACCCTTCGTGGTCGCCCTTTTGTAGGCATATGGCCGTTTTTATGTATTAATGAAAATTAATGTTTTCATTTTATTTGATGTCTTGTTATGAATTTGTTTAATTTTTATAACATAGACATAATATTTTTTTTTCTAATTGTGGAGTTATAATTTGTTCTTTAAGATCATGCTTGGCCTTTTCTAAGTTTTATTTATCTTATTAGGATTCTTTTCCCTTAACAAAAAACCAAATAGTGCTTTTGTAATAATTCACCCCGGTCGGCCTATATCACTTGAATTTGATCTATCTTTGGTTGTTTTAGGCTAGGTTGTTGAGCTCGGCCTATATTAAGTGGAACATTATTGTGAGATCTAGTGTTAGATCTAGGTGATGTGTTAAATTTTATGCTCATTTGAGGTAGACCATAAGAAGTCAATGGTATTCCTAATCTGAGGCCAACCATAAGTACATGATTCCAAATTCTAAGACAATCATAAGTAAATGATATGCCCAATTTTAGGCCGACCATTCTTATGTTGAGTCGTACTAACACTTTCAGGTGGTTTTAATATCAAACGTGGATGATCAACTTACGTCTTGGGTCATACCACACCATTTTTACTTGGTTTTTTCCTTTTCTAGGCTAATCTATTTAAGATCATACTACTTATTAAATGGGTTTTTATGCCAAACGTAGGTGACCAACTTACATATAACTTATACCATGTAGTTCTCACGTTGTTTTTTTTGCCTTTTCTAGGCCGATCTATTTAAGATCATACCACTTCTCAAGTGGGTTTTGGTGCTAAACGTAGGCGACCAACTCATGTGTGAGTTGTATTGCCTAGTCCTTATGTGGGTGTTTTCCTCTTCTAGGTCCATCAACTTTAGGTTATACCACTTCTCAAGTGGGTTTTAGTGCCAAACGTAGGTGATCAACTCATTTATGAGTTGTACCAAGAAATTCTTAAGTGTATTTTTACCTATTTTATGATGATCTAATTTAGACCATACCACTACTCAAGTGGGTTTTGACGATAAATGTAGGTGACCAACTCACGTCTAAGTTAAACTACACAATTCTTATGTGGGTTTTGCCTCCTATAGGCCTCTACACTTTAGATCTTACAACTTTTCAAGTGGGGTTTGGTGCCAAACATAGGTGAGCAACTAACATCTGAGTTGTACCATAAAATTCTTACGTGGATATTTTCTTTTTCTAGGCAAATCTAATTTAGAATATACCACTTCTTAAGTGGATTTTAGTGCCAAACGTAGGCGACTAATGCAAATTTGAGTTGTACCATGCAATTCTTATGTGGGATTTTACTGAATTCCTAGGCAGTCGACCTTTCTTACAAGTCGTATCACTACCTGAGTGAAATTAATTAAAAAAAGGTTTGAGAAAAAAAGTTCTAGTAATTTTAATGACTAATTATTAATAATTTTATTATGCGTAAAGAACGAAACAACATTTTTGACTTCCTATTTAATGATAAAAATTCCTAAAGTTCATGGCATTCCATAACCTTAGGACTAATCTTCAATATAATTATCATAAATGATATGATCCTCCATACTCTTTGAGACTACTCGGTAGGGTCCCGACCAGTTCGATAGAAGTTTCCCATATGATGGATTCTTGGCTGGAGGTAGCATCTTTTTAAGCACCAAGTCACTGACTTGGAATTATCTGACCTTAACCTTCTTGTCATGTTATCTTGCCAACTCTTGCTGGTAGGCGTCCAAATGTATCAGATCTTGATCCCTTCTTTCTTTAGCGAGATTTAACTTGTAAGCTATTCAGTCATTATTATGGCCATCTTCAAAGATCTTCGATCTGAGAGGTGGAAGATCGATATCTAAAGGGATGACACATTCCATACCATAGACAAGGGAGCATCGAGATTCTTTTACTAGATTTCTCGGCGTTGTTCTATATGCCAAAAGAAAATAGGCAAGTTCATCCACCCATCATTCCTTGGCATTCTCTATCGGCGCTAGATTCCTTAAGGAAGAGTTTTGGTTGTTATCTCTACTTGTCCATTGCACTGGGGAAGACTAGTAATGCATAATGTATTCTAACTCATTATCTCGCACAGAAATCGTAGAAAGATTCGTTATCAAACTATATTCCATTGTTAGTAACTAACACTCTTATGATTCCAAATCACGTGACGAGGTTACCCAAATGAATCAACTGGCATCCACTTATCTGATGTGGGTTAGTGGTTCAACCTCAACCCACATTGTGAGGTATTCGATTGTCTTTATCAGATATCTTTGATTCCCTAGTGCGGAAGGTAATGGAGCTACCATGTCCATGCCATACTAAGTAAAAGGCCATGGACTGGTGAGGGGATTCAAATCTCTCGTAGGTTACTTGATGATTGGTGAAATATGTTGACACTTGGTGAACATTCGGGCAAACCTGAAAGCATCCTCTTGCCTAAAGGGACACCAATATTCTTAAGATATCTCCTTATAGGATTGCAAAATCCCACTTGTGTGTGCTCCGCAGCTGCCATCATGAATTTTGTTTAACAATCCTTCCATATGATTTGGGTGAACACATTTTAGTAAAGGGTCGATAAATGAGCACGTAAAGGTTGCCTTTGGAGTTAAGGAAAAACCTAACTAACTTAATTCTTAACTTGTGTGCTTGTTTACCATCAGAGGGAAGCTTGTTGATCCTTAAGTAAAATAAGATGGGATCCACCCAAGACGGAGCTAAATCCACTTGAAGAATGCAAATGCCTTGATCTGGTTCTTTGATGCTTAGTTGATATATGTATTCCACTTCGATCATCCTTTTGACGTCGGTATCGATAGCTGAAGCTAAATTATAAAGAGAATCTACATGACTACTATCATTCTTTTGGAGTTACATTATCGGGAAAGACTCGAACTGCTGAAAAAGATCTCTTACCTTATTCCCGTAGGTAAGCATTCTGGAGTCCCTGGCATCGTATTCTCTGTTAAGATGTTTTGCTAACATTTTGGACTCACAATATATAGTAATTTGGTGAGAACCTATCTTGATCACCCAACGCAAACCATGCATCACGTCCTCGTATTTTGCCACGTTGTTTAGGCCTTTGAATTCCAATTTAATGTATTGCTCGATAAGACTACCTTACGATGTCACAAAGACTTTCCCAACTACTATGCCCTTCTCATTTGATACACCATTCATGAAGATTTTCCAAATTTATTCATTCTTATCGACTGACAATGATTCTAGAATCCAATTTGATGACTCGTCCGCACCTATTAGTGATGTTAAAAATTCCGCTACAAAGTCTATCAAGACTTGACCCTTGATCACTATTCTAGGTTCATACCTGAAGTCAAACTATGCCAGCTCTAGGGACCACTTGGTCATTCTATTTAAAATGTTGGCTTTTTTGAGTGCATCTTTCAAATGATAAGTTGTGGGGATGATAAAGGTGTGAGCACCAAAGTATTGCCTCAGCTTTCAGGCTGTGATTTCCAATGCCAGAACCAATTTCTCAATAGATATGTATTAATTTCTACCTCAAAGAGAGTATAGTTGATATAGTAGATCGAAATTTTCTATCCATCATGTAAAAACCAATGCAACACTAGTCGCATGCTTTAAGACGACTAAGTACATGTATAGATTTTCCCCATCTACGAGGGTTGCTATTAAGGGCGGAGATCCTAACTACAGTCAAAATCCTTTTAAGGATTGATCGCACTCCTCTGTCCAAATGGTTGGGCTTACTTCATCAATTCCTCAAAGAAGGATCGATACTTGTTAGAGGACGTTGAAATAAATCGATTTAGAGAGGCTAGCATTCCAGTGATGACCTGGATGCATTTGATAGTAGTCGACCTCCTGATATCTTATAGAGCCTTGATTTGATATGAATTCGCCTTTATACCTCTCTAGTTTACCAAATATCTAAGAAACTTACCAGAGCTAACTCAGAAGACGTATTTTGAGGCCTTGAGCTTCATCTTGTATTCTCGAAGGATCTTAAAGGTCTTCATGTGGTCCCTGATATAATTAACTACTTGTTTGCTTTTGACGAGCATATCATCGATGTACACCTATATTTTAGAGACGATATGCTTCTTGAACACATTAGTTACAAGGTGTTAATAGGTTGTTCCTGCACTATTTAAACTGAAAGACATTACTTTATAGTAGTAAATTCTTAAGGCTCTGATGAATGAGGTATTTTCCTAATTTAGACCGAACAGAGGCATTTGGTGGTAGCCCTATTACTCATCCAGGAAGCTCATATATTAATGTCCAGTTGTGAAATCCATGAGTTGAACAATCCATGTTAATGGAAAGTTATCTTTTGTGCAGTGCCTATTGAGGTCAATGATGTGAACACGTACTCTCCACTTCCCTCTCTTTTTTCTGGAAACAACAATGTTAGAAATCAAATCTAGGAATTAGACTTATTTGATGGAGAAAGCCTGGAGTAGGTTATCAATTTCTATCTCTACAGATTTTACTTTCTCTAAGGCCGACTTCCTTGGCTTCTTCTTGATCAACTTAACAGTTAGATCTACTTTTAGCCGACGACAAGTGATCTGCGAGTCTATCCCCATATAGTCATAGGGTTGCCATGCAAATACATGTGCATTATTTATGAGGAAGCGAATGAGTTGGTAAACTTCATCCTTTTGTGACTCTGATTTGATGAGGAATTTCTTCTGGGGATGTAATGAATCGAGAGGAATGGAAATGAGTTCCTCTATCATGCGTTCAATGAGAGTCAATCGAGTTTCTTCTACCCCTGACTGAATGCCCGATGTTTGTTACTTAGGTTTATCTATAATACCCCGTATTTTTGAGGAATTTTATTTCAATTATGGAATTAGGATTAACTAAATTAAATGGAAAATTTTTATTAATAATTAATCCAAATTTAAATGTAATAATTACTAGTGTGACGAGAATTAGTATTTATCGATGATAATTATGGTGAATATTACTTAGCGAGTAAAGTAAAGTATGATTAAGAAATATTATTATGGCCGGAAGTGAAAAATACGACAGTTACAATGTACTTAGTTGGGACACGCATGTGAGTCGTGTCGGTACTACTTTATCGGGTTAAAAAGATAATTTATTTGTTAGTAACTCGTATGACCATTTTGAGTGCACCTATGAGTACGTAAGGGTCAAGATAGTCAGAAAACTCTACTCGGGGTGTTTTATTTGGGCTTTGGGGCAATTTAGGCCAAACCGACACCCCGGTGGGCTATTTTAGTCTTTTGAGATTTTTGGGAATTAAAATGGACAAAAATAGAAAATTAAAAAGAAAGAGTACATGGGTAATAGACCATCTGTGAGTTTGCAAACCTACGTGAGAAAGAGAGAGAGAGAGAGAGAGAGAGTGAGTGAGAGAGAGAGAGAGAGAGAACCAAAGAGGAAGAAGAAGAACTCCATAAGAGCCCAAGGACAAAGCTTAAGCTCTCACACTGAAAATTACACCAACGCGTAGATCGTGAAGAGAGGATCAACCCTATACTAATTTCATCTAGTGATTCCAAACTTCACAAAAGGAAAGTGTTTATCTTGGTGAATATTAGAGCATATATGATTCATGTTAATGTAGTTTATGAATAGCCACGATATTATGAATTTGGGATAGAAATTGGGTAGAAATATTTAATTGGGAGTATAGGTTTGCGTGTAGTTGAATAACCTCGTCCTGGGAATGATAAATCTGGGTTTGGTATGTTGATTTCACGAAATTAAATATGGGATTAAATGGTTGTTAATGGAGGTTATATGAAATTAGGGCTTTTGAAAATTTGAGAATTTAATTGAAATTCATGTTATATTCTTAGGGATTTGGTGTTAAAAACGAATGGGAAAGTGTTCTAACCCTAGGGGGTAAATTTTATAGTAGTTGAATTTGGATTAAAATGAGTTTCGAAGTGATTTTGTGTTGAATAAATTGGAAAAATGTAACTTTGGGGAGAATAGGGACGAACCCCGAATTCTCGTTCGAAGACCTGCCCAGGTCATTCAGATGACCTCTTTCAAATGAGAATTTGAACGAGATTACCAACAAAATTTTAGAATTCGTTCGAAGTGAGAAACTCGTTCAAATGACCTCATTCGAACGACCTCGTTCGAACGAGAATCCCTAGGTTCTAGCGAGATTTTAGAAACTTCAACCTTTGCCTAGATGAGTTAAAAACCTTTATAGGTTCCTTTAAGTAAGAGAATAGAACATATGCTATCCTAGATTAGATTCTTTTCATAATTTAGTAGTGAGAGGAATTTGTGAAACGACTAAGGGAATGAGTTGGAATGATAACCCTAAAGCGTGTATACGATAGAGAGGTAAACCGTACAATTAAAGTACTGAGGGTAGTAGGGACGAATATACTACATATAAATTCGGGAACTTCGGTTACATGAATACCTAATGAATATAATAAGTTTGTGTGTATGCTTATTGATTGAACTATTATGTATACGACATACATATGCTGCTTGCTATCGAGCGAAGGTTATACGTTGTGGACAATCATGCCATGAGGAGCCTTCGGGTGGGATTTTGATTTGTATCACTAAAGTATAAAACTTAGGTACGAGCTATCTGTGAGAATGATAGTGATGACAGTCGTATGGGTGCAAAGGTATGTGCGTAGCCCATCGATTTGGAACTATGTTCGCCTCCAATATGTGTGTTTATTTTGATGGTTCGCGAAAGATTGAACCTTTAGTACTTTATACAATGAGCGATGCACCAGGACATGATAGTAGAGTATGCATGTACTGCATCTGTGTATCGGGGTGCAGTATTATATATATATATATATATATATATATATATATACACTTGTAATACGATCTACTGTGTGAATTAAGTAGGCATGCATAATAATGGGACATGAAATTGAACTAAGTTGGTGAACACTTTACATATATTAAATTGAAAGGGGTGCTTATCCATATTAAAGAGGAATTAATTATAGGTATTATGTATACTGTAAGGGAAATACATGGGAACGATATTGGACTATGATTAGATGTTAGACGGGAAAGGACCTAGTTAGCATGGGAATAGAAACTAGTGGGGTTTGATGGAACGTTAGGCGTGCACATTAGATGAGAGGTGAGTATCTCAAGTGAGTACGATAACCTAACATGATTAATATATGTGCTATAAAATCATTTTAAGCACTTGCTGATTTTTTTAAACGGGTTTCAACTTGAGCTTTGACCCATTTTTTGCAAATCTCTTTTCTTGTCAAATTATTTTTAGGTGCCCAGCAACAGGGACACCAAGCATAGGAGATCCACTCACTTGATGAGATGTAGCTGCTGTGGAAGTTACAGGACCTTGATAGTAGATGCCTCTAGGTCTATCATTGCCTTCTTTTGATTTATTTATTCAATTAGGGCATGTTGGCCCTTTTCTAGTCAGTTATTAAGATATTTTCAGATTTAGTTAATTACTTCATTCAATTTTTAGGTTTATTTTGTTGGATTATTTTATTTGGGACTTAGACTGGAAGTGTTTTCTCAAGCTTCATTTGTTATTGTAGTTATTTCCTATCATATGAGATTGATGTGGATGGTGAATGTTTAATTATTTTGTTAACCTAGATTTATATTAATTAAAAGATAAAATGTGGACATCAACCTTTTTAAATATTAGGTGATTAGTATGTAATAATAAAGTTTTCGATAGTGATGCATCATATGAACCAATCGAATATTCTGATTTAATTTTATAAAGGATTGATCAGTCGGTATTTAGTTAGGCGGGGTGTCACATTATCGTCCTCATAGGCGTCATCATCCTGGATTTTCTTAGACTGATTATGTATTGCTTTGATGGCCAACATGAAGCAACCGTGAGCTTCTTCTTGATCTCCCCTAGTCTCCACCACCCTTTAGTCCATCAAGAATTTGAGTTTCTAGTGAATGGAATAAGGGATAACTTTCATCTCGTGAAGCCATCTTCTGCCCGTTATGGCATTATAGGGGGCAAATATGATTATATAAAATGGAACTCAACCACCTTGTTGGATGGATCAACCTTGACTGGTATATCGATCTTCCCTAGGGGTTCGCTATGTCTCCATTAAAAAAATCAATGGACCAACGTTAGTATCAAGGTATTTAATGCTAAAGTTGATCTTATAGAGTATTGTCAGATACATGATATATGAAGAACTTCCTTGATCCATTAGTATTCTTCTCACATCAAAGTTTGCAATTTGCAGCGTGAGGAGTAGAGCATCCTTATACGATAGTTTCATGTCAGCTATATCGTCATTGGTGAACATAATGGACCAATCAATGTAAAATATCTTTTCTCATTCTTGGAAAGGACGAGTTTGGACAAAGACCTAGAAAGCCTACTCAATGTTAGCAGAAATTCTCACTTTATTACGGAGCTTCTTACCAGCGCGCTGAGTTGGATCAGTAATCTATGAATGGCTATGACTAGTACCACTAGGGGAAGATCCTTTTCTGCCTTTCAAATTGCATTAATCTTTATAACAATTTGTCTTTGCTGTGTAACGGTACTACTTGAGATTATCGAATTTAATGAGCTCTTATAGATGTTTCTTGAACATCTTGCAATTTTTTGTGAGGTTGCCACGATCTTAGTGATAAGTGCACCTGAGGTTGGCATCCCTATCATTAGGATCGTTGACCATCTTTGGGGGCCTCTTGAAGTTGGCCTTGTCTTTGATTTGAAGGATAAGATTATATATGCGTGCTTTGAAGACCATCTTGAGTGCCTTGTAGATGTTCTCATTATCCTGAGATCTGGGCCGACCTTTGGGGCTTCATTTCTGAACCATTTCTTAGTCGAAGAAGGTTGATTTCCTCCTTTAGGGGATTTCTTAGGTCTACTCTTCTTCTGATCGACTGGGGCCTCAGTGTTGATGAGCTCATCCTCCACCTTAGCGTAATTCTAAATGCAAGACATAAGATTGTTCGTCGTAGAGGCCTATTTTCTCGTTGGGTACTGGTAGATATCGTCCGATGGTTCCAGGACGAACTTAAATGAAGAGACTGCTAGATTATCGTTGCAATCATCAATCTTGTTTTATAACTCCCAGTATCTCTGTGCGTACTTCTTGAGGGAATCTCCATTCTTTTTCTTGAGAGAGATTAGATAATCAACCTCCTTGATTTCCTTTATGCTGGTGATAAATTGAGATATGAACTGCTCAACCGGATCTCTGAAAGAAGAGATCGACTTGGGGGTAATTTCTCAAACCACTTTAGACTGATCTCCCCTCAAGTAAATGGGAATACATAATAGATTAGGGAGTCATGATGATTCCAAAGAGGTATGGTCTGTCAATAGTGCCTGATGTCTATCTTAGTAATAAGGGGGATAAGGAATCATGACCTAATGCCGTTCTACCCAAGTCCTTAGGAATCTGATCCAAATTTGGGTTCAACATTCCTTCTAATTCTTTCTGGATGATCCATTTGAGATCTTCACTCTTTATTTTTATTCTGTGGTTCCTCGAAACAGGGAGGGGGGCTACTAATTTTCATTGACTCGGAGGACTGGAACTGATGGTGACTGCGGTTGATGGAATTTCTCCTAGGAGAACACTTGTAACACCATTAGTTACAGTGTGTCATGAGAGGGCTCCTCGAATGAGAGGCCCTCCTAGTTTCATAAGAGGTGTGATTTCTTGAAGAGCGTGATCTTCTCCTACAACACTCCTGGGTCGAGGAATCAGATCTATGATCTTTCGATTGCTTAGTTAATTATCTCCTTAAATGGGCAATTTACTGATCACGATGTTCAATATTCCCTCATAAATGTTGGCTACTCGAGAATCAACTCTTCCTTCGGATCGCTCAACCCGCGATATCAATGGATGGGCTCTGATATCCTTGGAATGACTCTGCACCTAGAATGCCGTGGAAATAAAGGTAGCCTAATAGGACTATGGTCCCTTTTGACGACACGTATCTTAGACTGGATGTGGATCCTCATGTGCCAGTGGTGAGACTGATTTTACCACATGATATTTGTTGTGATAAATGTCTTTGATAATGGTGAGAATTTGAGTTTCCCACTGAAGACATAAAATTATAGGGGATATTGACCCATTATAAAAGAAATAATTAGAGATTTCCCCCTAAATAGTTATCAATGCAAGAAAAGAACAAAGAACACGAGATGTTCATGGTTCAGTAGGGAAATTTGCCTACATCCATTGAGAATGGAGGGAGACTGGTTCATTATTCAGGAAGAATAATAACGATTGGAGTGCCATGGTTGATAGGTGAGAGTCTAAGTCACCACATGAAGGTTACAATTAATTTTCTCATAATGGGTGAGGTCTTACTTATTTATAAGCTTAAGGATCCTACTCTACTAGATCTCTTCATGTTGCTCTTAATCCTAAGTCATAGAGTCCTATAAGGACTGGTCTTCTAACCCGCTAGTGAGATCCTATAAGATTTGGACATATCTCCCTATATCTTCGTGGTATTCCAAGATAAGTCATGTGATTTCCACATGATACAAATTCGACTGTTCTCCCTCATTGCATGTGCCTTTTGATGGAAAAGTGTCCATAGAGTATCTGAACCCGGACTTTGGAGGTACTCAAATTTAAGACTGTACTCATTATATCCAAGATCCTCCAAGGCATTGTTAATATGATGAAGAATGGACTTTTGGTGTTTTAATAGCTTGTTGAGGTGAGTTGTATTGCTATCATCGAACTTATATTCTTCTGCCATGGTATATTGGCGGTTAACTTAAGTTTCCCTGGCTAGACGATGAGATGGATCCCTATGAATTGACTTAGGAGTTATGATATTCCCCTTGGAGGTTGGAGTCTCCGCCAGCTTCTTATTTACAGTAACAATGGGATCATCCATGGGAATAGATTTTCCTTTTTTCCCCTTGGCAACGTAATTTTTCTTGGCATTGGCCCTTTGTCTAGCATCACTAATACTTTGGTCTTTCTTCTTAACCTCAATATCTTCTTTTCTGTTAGCCTCTTTCTTAAGATTTTTTCGGCAGTCGAGATCAAGATCATCACGACCAGTTTGTTTGGGAACCATACATGTAGAAGGTTCAACATGAAACCCCAAAACTGATGGAGTAGATATTGTACATAAATTCAACAATTAGGAAAGCTACAATACAAAACTAAAGATGACCTAATACTTGTAAAATTTTCTTACTGTGACACCCCACCTAATTAAACATCGGGTGATCAGGCCTTTATTAAATTAAAACAGGTTTCTCAAATAGTTCATTCTTAGCATCACTGTCGAAAACTTTTTAATTACTAATTCCCTAAGTAAAATTAGACCGGTGCCAAATTTTATCTTTCTTAAAACAGATAAGTCAACCATGCGGGACAAAGTACAAATAATCATGTACTATAATTCAAACAACAAAGTAAAAGTACAACAGAACCAAAGTATTACCGAATAAACCATCGGCTAAAATATCCCAAACAACAATAGAATAACCACTAGTCTGAAACTGACATCTGAGACTAATACCGGACCATAAGTCCATACACAGAATAGTGTGAGATCCTGTACTAGATCTAAATGAGAGATATCGTCTAGTCAAAATCCTGTAAGCATCCACTATGCTACAGCTCCGAGTCTCTGGAATGGAATCATCATACATGGCGTCCCTGTGGCTGGACACCTAAAAGGTTTTGAAAATATTTTATAGCATGAGTTAGTACTCAAAACATTTTGAAAATATTTAACAAGAGTTTATCACAATATAAAATGCGGTTATTGATTACACATGTTAGGTTCTCGTACACTCTCTTGAGTTAACTCACCCCTCATCTTTTGTGCACACCTAACGTTCTACACTTAATTTATCTAGCCATACCTCCCAAGCTAACTAAAACCAAAGTAGTCAACTGAACTTATCTGTACCCAAGTTCCAGTACCGCCCATACAGTACAAACGCTTTACTAACATCTCGCGTATGTTAATTAATTCTCAAGAAACATTTCATCTATGTTATTTTTCAAGACTTCTCATTTAGTTTCACTACGAAAATTACTACAATTCTCACAATTGCTAACTTCCCACTTGTGTAATTAAGTTTCGCTACTTGAATTACAAAATAGATTTTATCTATCTAAAGGTGCATTTCGTAATTAAGTTTCACTACTTAACTTACCAATTCAGTATGTATTTTTAAATACACAATATATATCAATATTCTAATACACAGAAGTAGAATATCATCAAGTATATATATTCCACACACAATATATACTAAATATCAGTCATTACTATTTTGCCCTTTTTATACACGTAAAGGACTCTTGGTTCGGAATGATTCATCGACCCCAAGTAAGAATTGGTTCGAAATGATACATCGACCCCAATTATTTATATACACACGTAAATGATTCTTGGTTAGGAATGATACATCGACCCCAAGTGAGAGTTGGTTCGGAATTATCCATCGACCCCAACTATTTTCAAAATATATATATACACATATTCTGGTTCGGAACTCTTCCATCGCGACACCAGTTCAAGGTTTGGTTCGGTATTTCTCATCGACCCCAAACATATAATAACTTTATGTTAGTTCGAAATGTCTCATTGACCCTAACATAATTAATTTAGGTATCAAAATATAAATATATACACGTATTCTGGTTCGGGACTCTTCCATCGTGACACCAGTTTAAGGTTTGGTTCGGCATTTCTCATCGACCCCAAACATATAATAACTTTATGTTAGTTCGGAATGTCTCATCGACCCTAACATAATTAATTTAGGTATAAATCTCATTACCTAAAAGATCACATAATTTAGTAGGTACACGTCCGACCTATTAATTATATACGTACGTAATATTTTAATCTCATATATTTGTCGTACAACATTCGTTTTACGATTGATCTCATTAATCGCATTTATTTGAGTATTCACATAGCTCTAAGGGTCCTAGTTACCCCTTACATATAATTTCAGTGGTTATTGCTTACCCTACTGGTCTATTACTTAAACTGAATTTACTTCGCCCCGTAACTCAATTTCCGAAGTCCTCGATACTCTACTAAATCGGATTATTCTCCTTGGTCCGTAATCCAAGCCCTACACCCAATGGCCTTATCGGACCTCAACAATATACCTATTGGTCTTATTCTCACTCCCATATAAGTATAATGTAAATCCTAGGATACTCATTCATTCCCGAAACTCAACGAAGAATTAAACACAAAAATTTCGGGAAACAGCTTGCGTCGATCGATCGATAGTTCGAGATCGATCGATCGATCGAACAGGGACAGACACAGTCTTCTTCTTCGTTAAGATTTTTCCTCCATTAACAAATCTTCAAACTCCATTATAGTCCACCAAACTTTGACCCAATGATCCTAACATATTTTCACATATACTAGGACAATTTCTAACGTGTCAAATACCTCAAAACTCCAATTCCTTTAAAGAAATAGTGAATTAACCCAGAATTTCTTGAAACCCTAGTTATGGTGTTCTTCCCATATTATCATTCAAAATCCAGATTTTAATCCGAAAAATCACCAAGTCTAATCTGAATCTTAATCCTCTACATAAGGTAAATCATTCTACATGCGATTCCTATCCCAACATGTATAAATATCATCTTTCTCCAATCAAAATAATGATTTAAACAAAACTATTCAAAAACCCTACACATGGGTATTATAACTTTATAATTTTTGCAATAAACAACTTGCCTTATGATCAGTAGGGTCTGATTTCGTGGTTGTTGTTGATGATTGATGATCTTCATCCTTCAATCCTTCTTCCTCAACAAGTTGATAGAGAAAATCTCCTTTGAATCCTTCCCAATTCTTCCTTTTGCCTTGAGAATGGTTTCTCTCTTATCTCTAATGGCTATGGTGTGTTTTTCCTTTCTCTAACCCTAGCCTCCAACTCTTATAATCTGACTTAGGGTTTCTAAATTCGTAGGTCTCCTCTCTCTTAAATGTAAAAAGACCAAAACGCCCCCGAACAGTCTCGATTTAGTCCAAAATCACCCCAAGACTCAACTAGTACCCCCGGGTATACTATTTTGAATAATTTGACCCTTCCGGACTCATCGGTGACCTCTAAATTATCATTTGAGTCACTTAACAAATATTACTCATTCTCACCCCAACACGGTCTACACGCGTTAAGTAACTATTTACTACTCGCACTAAGTAAATATAATGAGGCAATATATACCGGTACTACTCTTACGTAATTTAAATTAAGCCGTATTTTCTCATTTAATTCTCCAATATTAATTAAATAGAATATTTGTAATATTCAGAAATATGGGGTATTACACTTACCTTCCTCAACCTCGATCTCCTAGTCTGCCTCAACATTGGCCTTAACAATTATTGGTGCTTAGGATAGCTATTAAACTTGATTCGACCCTAAAGCCTTATAATATCCAAGCGTTGTAAGATTATTTAAGGAAAAGATCTCCTTAAATAGAAGTGGGTCGAGCACGCTAAATTTGTTGACCAAACTCTTTAAAGCTTTGGGCAAGTTAGGATCTTTCTTCACTACAATGAACAAACACAAGTTATAATTTAATTCAGTTAAATAGAAAAGAGAAACAAAAAGAAGGAAGGTAAAAATTGATTTGGTTTGGTCCACTCGACTCAAGAGGAACACTTTCAGTTCTCTCCCTCTCGTTTGGGGCAAACTCCTAATTATCCTTCAAGAAGATAAACTTATTTTTCCAATTTCAATTTCGCGTATGAATAAATTTAACCAGATTTTAGTGGGATTTCCTAGGGGAATGTAGTAATATCTCGAGGCCTTAGCATTATCGTTTACCCCAAATATATATCTAATTATATCCTTAATGGTATCAAATCTATAACCTGTCTCCAATATACCATAGATCCCAAGATAGTCCTACAAGAATTTATAGGGATTTGGGTTAGGGCTACTCCATAACCTATCAGTATTGACTTAATATTCGAGTGGAAAGGAAGATAAACCACAACCTGTAATTCTCAATCAGGGAAGAAGATCTCACTGACCGTGTGCTGATTATAAACCTTCTAATCGCAGTCAAGAAACCTATAAGTAAAGCTAATGGGGATATTATATAATTCTTGCAAGTCAACCAGTTTTTCTTCGATAATATCACAGCTATGGTATTAAGCCTTACTATGAGCAATATTATATGAACTTCCAAAGGCACTCCTCCTCTTCTGTAAGGATGACAAATAGTGAGGTATAATGTTGAGTATGATCCTTGGACATGAATCCTTCAGCGGACGTCTCAAGGTCCTCCCAACAGACTTATGATTCCTCCTAACAGACTTTTGATTAACACCGTCAGAGCTGGTAGACCCTAGAAACTCAGATCTACTATATTCCACACTTGGGGCGGAGAACCTGACCATATAAATGAAGGAACAATTTGAAAATGGATTGGGAACATATCCTCAAAAACACCGAGACAAACCCTGACCAACTCTCTAATATGTTCTAACCATCTATAAACCTAAGAATATTCACTCATAAAGGTGGGTTTTGGCAAGAAGAATAGGCCCAGGGACTATTTGATTTTTAAAGAGATGGAGTTAGGCGACAAAACCAAGAAAAATCTAGAAAAAACCCTAAACCCAAATAAAATCTTAGGCCAACCAACTCATTGGCCTCCTAAAGCGTGTTAAACACCAGCAAAATACAAACAAAATTCCAATCAAAAGAAACAACAACAAGAATATTCAACAAAATCGCAATAAAAATGATAAAAATTGCAGATAAAACCCTAGAACTAGAGTAAGGGGGAAAATGGTACTTGAAACTCCCTAACGGCTAAAATTGACTCAGAAATGATTGAATCCCACACAGAGAACTCTTAAAAGGAGGAAATACACACCGACGAGAAGCTTTTGGAACATGAATGCATTCATAAATGGTGAATAACATGGAAGAGATGGTTAGAGAAGAAATGATTTGAACAACGAAGAGTTTTTTCTCTATGCGCATGAATGATTTTGGGTTAGCAAAAGGTTGGAATATTTTAGGAAGAGGATTTTGTGTGTCCAAGGAGGAAATCATTAGATATTATGAAAACAAAATTGACGTCACCCTTGAAAACACCATTGACGTCTTAAAACTATCACCATGATAACTAAGACACACGCGCCTTACGTGTGTTTGTCTCTACTAATAGAGAGCGATATGTGGATGTCTCAAGACCAAATGAAATTCGTATAAAATTTCATAAGTCAATGTTCTCGGCTATAGATGTGCCGATGACATAATGGGATGATGAGAACTTGAGCTAACAAGAATATGGGTTAATGACCTTTTTGTAGTTAAAACTTCACTCACTCATTTTGTCTAGCATATACCCAGAAAGTGTAACACGTCAAAGAACATGCTACAACCTGCAATCGTGAGCAAATTCTTGGGAGAAGTTGTTATACCATATATATGGAATGTCTCATTGACTAATGAGAGGAGGAAACCTTTGTTTATACATCAACATTAATGAGGTTGGCCCGAGCTAGCAACCTGGTCGGACCCAGAATAAGGTCGACCCATCCATCCTTGATAGTTCTTTTAGCTCCATTAGTCATTAGTTAGTTAACACTTTTAGTTAACTCCATTACATAAAACATGTACTACATGACTAGATGACGTTAACAACATATATTAAATGTGCACATGCAAGAGATATCCATATATTCTCCTCCATGTGCCTACAACTAACTTAATGATTATTTTATCACCATGTATATAAAGTGTGTACCTGCCTAACCTCTAATGGCAGGCCACGTGTCACTCACATTTCTGTTTCTTCTAACAATCTATAAATAGCACATACCACCCACACATTGGGGGAGCTGAGATATGTTTCCTTAATATTATGTTGTCCAAATTTATATTGAACCGGAGAGCTTTCCTAATATACTTGTCAATGGCTCTTTCCTAGTAATGTACTTGTGAACGTAGGCATCACTTTGGGTCGAACCACATAAATTTGGTTCTATTTTAATTTATGTCATCTCTCTACCGTTGTCTCTAGTGTTAGTGTTTCAATAATTAAGATCTCTTATCTGTTTATAATTAGTATATTCAAGCTAAGATAATAAATATACTATTTTTAGTCGATAACAAATTGGTTTCTTTTTTAACAGCACAAAAATATTCAAATTAGGAAATGTGATTGTTTTGCTAAGAAAATAACTATTGATCAAACTCAAGGAATTCACCAGAATGGAAATTACTGAAGCTATTAGTAAATGTTGAATAATGTTAAAATTTCTTGCCATATAGACTTTGATTTTTCCAAAGAATGAGAATATTTATTTTTCTTCTTTTTCATCTTAGATTTCAAAAGTTTTATCCTATCACTAAGAATAAAAGACATAGGACTATTTATACTATGAAAATTTGGACAAAATAAATCCATCATCAACATCTAAACAAGATATAATGACAAGCATAATAGATCTATGGGTAATGAACATAATAAAAATACACAACGATGCAAGATCAAACTCTTAGAACGTTAATGCAAATAAGAGAAAATAATGTGATACCAATTAAGGATGTGTATATATTCAATTACAAGTGTTCCACCCTAATGAACCTGGGTGTGTGTGTGTGGGGGGGGGGGGGGGGGGGGGGGTGAATTGGTTTACATGCAATTATGCCCATTTTTTTTCCAATTTCAGATTTGTTTCCAATTTTAGCAATCCTAGCATATGAATCAACTAGGTGAAGTCATATTTGGCACGTGGATCAATAAATCGAAGTCTCAATTAGGAAATCTAAATCAATTACACTAGACACAACAATCCTAATTTCAATTTTATGTATTAAATTATAAATATGTATGATCTAAGTGTATTGTGTGCTGTAAGTGCAGAATACAACATACACACCATTCAAACAATCCATAAGTCATATTTTATGAGAAAAAACACCCACCAAGGGGTAAAAAAACCTCGTTTCACTCTAATATCTTATTCAACTTCAAAATGTTTTTTACAATGCAAGAAGTTTCCTCTTTCTCCTGTACTCACGAGAAATTATCTATGAACATTGAACTTTCTGCCATTGATGATAAGAGATCCATCCTAATCTCCACAGGGTGAGAATTACATTATTATATTTAGAGTTTCACCATGCCTCGATCTCTCCACTAGAAAAAGATAGCTCCCTTTTAGATCTAGGAGTGTAGATCATCAGTTCAGTTGCAAAATGGTTTGGAATGAAATTTGGATAAGTGGATCTGATTCAAATCACTTTTAATTTCCTCTCAATCCATATATCAAGTATTGATTGAGTTTTTTCACTCAATTTGGAGGGCGCACGTGAATATGAAATAGAGAGAAAAAACAAAATATCTCGATCGAAAAAATCTCTCTAAGATGTAGAGAAGTAATGAGGAATTCATATATTTTAAAAGTAAAGTTAAAAATACGTATTTATAAAGATTTTTTTATAAATCTACTCTGCCATGCGCACGAGTGTAATTTCCCACCATATACACGATTTTATATAGTGTTCAAAGAACAAGCATAAGACGTATTGTCGTGCGCACATGTTCAAATTGGTATCCTGTGCACGCTTTTAGGACATGTTCTAAAAATGCCTAAAAGTGTACAAGTCGTATGCAGGGGTCCAAAATGGGACTGTGCGAATGACTTAAGGAAATTTTTAATAAATCAATAAATAAAATCACTTTGAAAAACATTCGATCATTCCCTAAGGTATACACATCATATATCAATATTCAAAAACATCTGTTTTGTAAAAAATGTGTGTGTGCATAGCCAATGACGTTCTATCACAAACCCATAAAATTACACGTCCTCAAATTTAGCAACAGAAGTCTTGTGAAGTAGAGATGCCTTGTAGATATTCAATGTTCAATGTTAATGAGATCTAATGAATGAGCCCCAGTCTGTACCCAAACGTCTTACCATGATTCAAGATTTTTGGCTTGAATGACTCACGGATCAATACTTTGACACAAAATTTAGCTAACTTATATAAAATTACAATTGGTTGCATTTTCAATAAGTGGTACTTGTGGAATGGTTTGGTTAGATATGTATGTGGGCATCATAGTACACGCGGGGTGTATAGCTGTTGGCTATAATGACAAATGTCACAATATATACGGGGCCTATCTCTGTTGGTATAAAGTGATGAGATTGTGTGCGCGTTATAGTACATGGAAGTCTAATGATGATTGATTATAGTGATGAGCATGTCACTATATGGGTAGGGCATGGGATTGAGTAGCTATAATGCGAGGTTTATGTGTGTATCGTGGTATGTATGGGGCCCGAGAGGTGTTAGTTTTATAAGGATGTTTGTCCATAGTGAGAGGTTTATATATGTGTAGGATATGGTATGTTTGGGTTCTCAGGATTCTAACACAATTGGGTTGTCTGGTTATAGTGGCCGAAATTAAATGAATATGTGTTTATGGTAGTATCATCCTTTAAGAGACTATGTGATTTTAAAAAGATAGGGATTTTTTTGGCAAAAGTTATTGAATTTAAGATAAAAGATTCAATTGCGTTATTTAATTCGATTAGGATATATGCTTAATATTGTGGGGTTTACAATTATGCAAACACGTGATCGACACAAGCACTGAGATTACTTGCGCCCAAAGTCCATGAAGAGTCCAAGTCATAGAAGACTCCCACGTCTTCACCACTTGGAATGGTTGGAGTTGATAAAAGATAGGTATGAAATCTTATGGATAGCTACTAATCGAGCTTAAGACTCTCCTAATATCCCCTAAGAATGTAAATACGCCCCCATTGAGAGGGGCATATGATATTATATCTTCAAGCAGTACTACAACTTTGCTGACCAATTTTCTTAAGTAATAGAGAGCAAACACAAAACCTCGGGGACGTTGAAACGTTACCAAACCACGTACATATTGTGTTATGTCTGTGATTTCACTGCTCTCTTTGATAATTATCCTTATTTGACTTGTGTCTCTACTTGATGATTATTCTTATTTAACTTATGTGCATTTGATACTTTTTTTTCAAACTTCCAATACATATATTAGATTCAACAAGGTATTACAACCACCAGGGCAGATTGCCCTCCACAGCCCACCGGGAACAAAAAATTCCAATACATATATTACACACACGATGCCATGACTGATAAACAAGAGAAGAGAAAGAAAAAAACCACCCTATCAACCAACACATCTATATATGTAATTACACCATGAAGAACACACTCAGATCATCCAATCCATGCTCGATGGAAATCAACTTCAACAGCTTGCCTAAGGCAGAGGGGATGGTACTCGTCTAGTTGGGAATAAGAGATATCTTGGAGGCCTGTTTGACTACCCAATCCGCCTCCTTATTTGTTGATCTACAGATGTAGGAGAACTTGATGGTCAAATGGTTATTGGTGAGGTGCTTAATCTTTTTAACCACCTGATTGACTTCCTAGCAAGAAGGATTAGGATATTTGATGCAAGAAACAAGGCATTGACAGTCAGATTCAATAGTATCAAAACTAATATGATTATCAACCACAAATTAGGAGGCCAAACAAACAGTTTGTGCTTCCATGAAAAGAGCATATTTGGCAGTAGAAGTTGTAACAGCTTGTCCATCAATTAGAAATCCCGACGAGTCTTTGCACACAAAACCGAAAGCACCCACTTTAGAACACTGCTGAAAAGCCCCGTCACAGTTAATTTTTACCCAGTTGCGATGGGGGGGGGGGGGGGGAGTCCACTGACTTGGACCACTAATGGGTAAGGGAGGAGTTTTCTTAATGATAGGAAGAACATCCTTGCAGCTATATCTGTATTTATTAACTAGGGCATAAGCCTTAGAAAGCAGATTTGATATGAAGATATTATCAAAATTAAAAATGGTATCATTTCTGGTTTTTCAAATCCACCAACATGTTGACACAAAAAGAGCTTTAGGATCCACGTGCGAGTAACTAAGCTTAGGAACATTTTCCAGTATGTCAAAAATCCAGTCCTCAGCCCTATTATAAGGATTAAGGACGAGGGAAGCAGGAAGAGGAAACAAAGCCCACACATGCTTGGACCAACCACATTGGAATAAGAGATGCTCGATAGTTTCCTTTTCATCTCCACAAATAGGGCAAAGAGGGTTTGGTCTTAACTTCTTTTTCCATAAATAAAAGTTCATCACAACGCTCTCATTACAACACCTCCAAATAAAGTGAATCACTTTGGGGGGGGGGGGGGGGGGGGGCATTATATACCATAAAAGGTTTCAAAGTTTTGGTTGGACCACAAAAGAAGATCGTGGAGAGGAATTAGAGACCCTTTTTTTTTATACTTTTTAGTGGAGGCCTGGAAGGAAGAGGACACAATGAAGTTTTCGTTAATAGTGTGCGGCCAAATAGCAAGATCCCTCTAAAAAATGGAGGTGAGGGGGATCTCGGTGATAGCTGAACAAATATGAGGGGGGAACAAAGTGACCAAAAAGTCTGAATTCCAAGATGGGGGGTTATAGGAAATAAGATCAGCCACCATAGATCACGGAGAAGGGACAAGAGGCATGGGGCATGGGGGGGGGGGGGGGGAGACGAGTCAATCCAGTTGTACCCTCAAATAGGGATGTCTTGGCCATTACCAACCTGCCAAATGACCTCATGTTTAAGGAGCTCCCTACCATGAAACAAACTATTCCAAATCCACGATCCCCTCTTGGAGGAGGTCACATCCCCAAAAGAACAATTTGAAAAATATAAACCTTTAAGTACTTTTGCCCAAAGGGCATTGGGATTAGTTAACAATCTCCAAGATTGTTTGGCCAAGAGGGATTGATTCTGCCTTTAGAAATCTTTAAAGCCCACGCCACCCAAGCGTTTAGGTTTAGAGATATGGTTACAGGCTCTCCAATGTATCCCCTTCTTAGATTTTTCTTTACCCCACCAGAAATTTGCAATTTGAGCAGAAAGGTCTTCACAAAACCCTTTCGAGAATTGGAAGATAGACGTAGCATAGGCCAGGGCTGCCTGGATAACTGCTTTAATGAGGACTTCCTTCCCGGTCTGACTCAAAAATTTCTCTTTGCAGCCTTCGGCCTTCCCAACAATAATCTCTTTTAGCCAAACAAGGGTTTCTTTTTTTGACCTACCCCAGTCAGAGGGAAGCCCTAAGTATTTGCCTATCTTATCGATGATAGGGATCGAGAGAATATTGGAAAAAACTTGCCTAAGGCCAAGAGGAGTGTTGTTACTATAAATCAACCCAAATTTTTGGAGGTTAATTTGTTGCCCCGAGACCTTACAATATTCACTAAGATAATTTTTTAATGCTCTGCATTCACAATCCTTGCCTTTAAAGAAAAAAAAGAGACTCATCCGCAAAAATCATGTGAGTGATAGTAGGGATGGCCCTAGCCAGTTTTATACCTTGGAGAAGGAGGGAAAGGCTATTGGACACGATGATAAATAGGATGGGGGAGAGGGGATTCCTTTGTCTAAGGCCTCTGGATGGGGAAATTTGTCTACTAGTTTTTTCGTTGATGATTACTTTCAAGGTGAAGGACGAGACACACTCCATGACAATGTGGACCCATCTAGGATTAAAATCGATAGCTAAAAGGGACTGCTCGAGGGAACCCCACTCAATCCTATCATGGGCCTTATTCATATCGAGTTTCAGAGCACAATCATAGGATTTACCTCTCCTATTTTTTCCTGAGGTAAGAGAGCTTCCTGGGCAATAATGATATTATCTTGGATAAGTCTTCCAGTAATGAAAGAACTTTAGTGAGGGGCAATGATGGAGTCAATAATAGGTTTGAGTGTTAAAACTAAGATTTCTGAAATTATTTTGAAAGAGAAATTAATTAAGCTTAAATGCCTAAATTGTGTTATATCTTTCGAGTTTGGGCATTTAGGAATAAGCACAATCTGAGACTCGTTGAATGGACAGTGTTGAAAAAATTATTGACCGCTTTAAGAAGGTCCCATTTAATAACATCCCAAATTTTTTGATAGAAAAAACCTGGCATCCCGTCTGGTCCAGGGGCTTTTGAGGGACCCAAATCGAACAAAACCCCCCTAAACTCCTCAATTGAGATAAGTTTTAATAAATCATTGTTCATCTCATAAGTAACAATATTTGGAATGAGAGAAATTACCATTCTAGAATCTCCATGAGCAGTAGAGGTGAACAACTCTCGAAAGTAATTTATGATGTGATTCTCCAGCATCCTTGAATCGGCTTCCCAAGAATCGGGCCCAACCTTAAGTCTAACGATGGCCTTCTTCTTCCTTCACTGAATGGTAGTAGCATGAAAGAACTTGGAGTTTTTGTCCCCACATTGGAGCCACTTCACCCTTGAACGAACAACCCAAAATTTATCCTCCCTCACCCATAGAGCCTTGATGTTATTAGAAATGCCCCTAACCATTCCATCACAACTATCTGCCCCAGAACATGATTGAAGATCGCTCAGTCTCCCCTAAAGCTTTATTATTTCAACCTTAGAATTTTTTAATTTAATTTTGCTCCACTTGGTTAGGGCTGTTTTAGTATTGAAGGATTTTGAGGACAACCTGTGCATATCAGACCTCGACACTGGAAGAGCCCAAGCTTCATTAACTACCTTATGATAATCTCTATCTGCCAACTAGAACACCTTAAACTTAAAACCACCCTTACCTTTCCTAGGTGCCTTAGAAGTTTCAGTCACAATAGGACTGTGGTCTGGCCCAATAGCCAGAAAGGCAATGATCTCATAATTTGGGAATTTAATCTGCCATTCAACTTTGTATAAGACCCTATCCAGCTTTTCTCTCACATTGACCTCCTTGTCCCTTTTATTATTCCAAGTCAACTTACATCCCTTCACTTCCAATTCCATAAGGTGGCACTTATTGATCATATGGTTAAAGCATTCAATCTCTCTACTAGCCTTGGGCAGGTTCCTCGCCTTCTCGTGTTGGGCCACAATATCGTTGAAATCCCCTATACATAACCAAGGAGAATAAATGTGCTCATCCATCAAAGTGAGCCTATCCCATTGACCTTTAATAATTTCAAAATCAGGGTTTCCATAAGTGAAAGTTAACCTCAAACCCTCCTAATCCCCTAACTCTTCATTAACAATGATATCAACGAAGTTCTTGGTCTTCTCTAGAAAAATAATGGAAACCTGTTTCTTCCATAGAAGGAAAATACCACCAGAGAGGCCTTCTGCATTAACCCAGGCAACCTCATCAAACTTAAGTAACCTTTGATCAAACAATACTCTTTGGCTTCTAGCTTTTGTCTAAAAAATACACACCACCTCTGGTCTCTTTAAAACGCAAATGTTTTGAAGAGACTAAATTGTCAAGGGTTTCCCCTACCCTTGAAAATTACAAGCTAAGAAAATCATGGGCATTGAGGGGTCAACGTAGGGCACCCCTCGGATTTTTTGGTTGTTTCAGCATTGATCTCATTAATCTCAATATCAACAAGATTTTCTTCAGAAAATTCAGCTATTTCCATTTCAATAACGACTTTAGTTTTAGACTTTCTACTGACAAATTTTCTTTGTGTTTTCTTATTTGCAGTGGGTCCTACATCTGACCTTCTTTCATCTTCATAGCACTCCATCATTTCTTCAGGTTCTTCATCGGTATAGCTCATGAATCTTTGAGTTTGTTTACAGTTGGCAGGTAAGCAGAAAGATAGGGGAAGTTTTCTTTTGTGGATGAGTAGGTCGTTAAACTTGGAGGATAAAAAATAGCTTCCTCCCAACGTTGTATTACATGTGGATTTAGGAAGCAGAGGGTGAGGTTTAAGTTCTTTACTGGAGAATGGTATTTTGCTCTCGGGTTGGGGTAACTGGAGATATAGGTTATTTGGGATTGGTTTTGCACAGGGGGGTTCTTACTGATGTGTTTTATGGTTAAAAGGAGTTAGATTTTCTGGAGGGAAGGTGACTGAATATTCAGTTGTATTAAAAGTTTTGTGATGCCAAGGTGGAGGGTTGATTTTAGGTTTTGGGTAAATGTTTTGTTGAGGGGTCAGAGTACTGTTTGCCTTGGGACAAATGTTTATCTTTTTGGATTTGGTTGTTGTTCCTTGAATCTGGTTACTTTGGGAACTATCCGGATTGGATTTTTATTGGGAGTAAATATTTTTAAATTTGGGGGGGGGGGGGGGATCAAATTTGGGTTTGGGAAATATAATCTTTATTGGACTTGGGGATAGGGGTAAAGGGTTTGGTACTTGGGAAATTGGGTAAGTGGTTGGGGATGAAATGAGGGGATTGGTTGCCTTGATTAATGAAAGTCTATCAGATAAATTGATGGGATGGATATCAAACTCTCCACATATAGGTAGTGGGGTAGTATTGATTGAGGTACGAGATTATTGAGGGTTAGAGGGGGAGGAGTTTCTATGAGTTATAGTGACATAACATTCATTTGCCACTATCCAGGCTTCATCAATGCCACATGGGGTGGTTGTGTTTGGTTTACCCGACTACTAGATGGGAGACCAGCTATATCTTTACTAGCCACAGAAGCAGTACAACTAGATATTGAGTTTAGATGTCCTAGGATAGAGTTAGGTGTGTGCTGCATAACTTCTTTATCAGTTGGAACTTGAGTAGGATTTGCACTGTAGATATTTGGTGGTTGAGTTGAGCTAATGCTATTGTCATGTTGCTCAATGACTGGTTGGGTTGTGAAGCAAGGTATCATGTGAAGGAAGTTCTCCATGGTTTCTTTGAATAAGGGGGAAGAAATCATCTAAGAACCAAAAGCCAATTCATTCTTTTTCAATTGTTTTTGTGGAAAGATGCATTCTTCTTTAATGTGGTCAACTTTACCACAATTGAAGAAAAATCTTCTGATCTTCTCATAAGAGAAGTAAATCCATTTGTCCCCATCCTCTTTCACAAGGTTAAAGCCTTTAGAGAGGAGAGTTACAATAGGGATCCTGACTCTAAGCCGCAAATAAGAGTACAAATGTGGCCTGATGTCCACTTTAATGCACTGACCCACTATTTTGCCAATAATCAAACCTCTTTCCCGGGTGAATCTATTTTTTAGCAGACCATGGACCCTAATCCAGACCTCTATGTTTTCAAAATTGACTTCATCAGGTGAAAGCCTCACATCCCAGGATTTAAGAATGAGTAAACCATTAGATAATGACCAATGCGACAGGTCAAGGATCCTCTCAGCTTCAGCTGCTGAATCAAAGTCCAATCTAAATGTATTAGCTTCAAATTTAGCCAACTTAACTCCACCAACAGCTTTCCAACCTTTTAGTATTAAACCTTTAACTTGGGTAGGATTGGAATATTTATTTGATAAAATTTTACAAATCAGAGACTTAACGTCCCCACCGGTTGGGGCCTCAATTCTTGGTAAAGAGAAAGACATAAGGGACAGAAGGGAAGCAATAAAGAGGGACCACACTGCATAAGGCAGCAAAAGGTAAAAGATCACTGTGACGAAGCTCAACTGACATGCTCGACAAATTTAGGACAACGCCAAAGCATGACTTAAAAAAAGACAAATAAGGCTTTAAGGGGACCAACAAATCTTGTAGATTGTAAAAAGGATAGTAGTTATGGTGAAAATGGTAAACTGAGAGGTCCACAAAGAGGAAAAAGGGAGGAGGAGACAGAAGGAATAGAAGATAAAAAAAGCTGACAGTAGGAATAAAAGAAAAGCTCTCAACCGAAATAGAAAAAAACTCTCAGTATCGAGAGAGAGAACTACATAGTGAATTTGATACTTTCATCTATAGGACATTATCACCTATAATTGGCACCATTCGTGGGTTCGATCTGAGTTCTTTACCACTAGTCAATATTTTGAAGCTTCCAACAACGCAGTAGAGTATCAGGGCCTGATTGGTGGATTGCAGAAGGCTCTCTCCCTAAGCGCACGTCAACTTGACGTCTTTAGAGACTCAAGGATGGTACCAAATCAATTATCACTGGATTGCAATACTAGGGATGAACGCATGGTCTCATACCTTAAAGAAGATCGACACTTTAACATTCAGTTCAAGCATGTAAAAGTGTAGCGGTTCCTAAGGGGAACAATAGTAACACATATGTGCTTGCCACACTTACTTAATCTATTAAGGGAGATATGAAATAAATAATTTAAGTAAATTAACTTTATCAGACCATCATCAATAAAGGAGCATATGTCGAGCAGGTTATATCCCTTTATGGGCCTTGAGCTTGATGGATCCGATAGTGCATCACCTGAAAGAGGATATCTTATCATATTATAATAAAGAGGCACACAAGATTAGAGTAAATGTTGTTCCTTAAATTTATCAGAAGAACATAAGATTTATCATCTTCGTTTTTAGGGCCTTACCTCCAATGCGTACATTCAGACGATGTGAACAAGACTCTCTATGAGTTTCACGAAGTAATATGTGGAAACCAAGTTGGGGGCAGGTCAATGGCATTAAAGGACATGAAATAAGGGTACTATTAGACATATATGCAATAAGACACAGTCACTTATAGTTGAAAGTATAAATAGTATCAACTCTTGTTACCATTAGTGCATCAGCCCGCCAATGACCTCAAGTCCCTCACAAGTCCTTGGCCTTTTACCCAGTGGGGGCTTGACATCATTGACATATTGCTCCTCGCCTATGGAAATAAAAAGAATCTATTGGTTGACATATACTGCTTCTCTAAATGGATTGAAGGAGAGCCCTAGGTAAACATTCAAGATGTCAACATGACCAATTTGAGAGCAACGTCTTCTAAAGTTTATGTGATGAGCACAACATTAGGCACTACTACAGTTCAATGGCCTGTCCTAACAGCAACGATCAAGCATAAGACCCTAATAAGACAGTTCATGATGGAATAAGGAGTAGATTGGAGAAAGAAAAGGGCACATGGGTAAACCAACTCCCTAAGTTCTTTAGGCATTTTGAACAATGCCTAGAAGAGATCAACAGGGGAGACACCCTTTGTCTTAGCTTACGAAATAGTGGTAGTAATCCCATTGGAAGCTAGTATGACGACCATGAAGTTCTCTTTAGTCGACCAAGACCTCAATAACGAAGCAATCATAGGCAAGATTGACTTAATCGATAAAAAGAGGAAATTAGATCTTTTGAAGCTTGCCTCCTACCAACAACAGTTGACCAAGTAGTACGATAGGGGTATCAAGGCAAAAAGCTTCAAGATTGGAGACTACATTCTAAAAAAGATTATGGGTAGTGCTAATGATCCCTCAGACCTAAAACTTGGGCCCAACTAGGAAGGCCCACTCAGAGTCATTCAAGACAACTTGATGGGAGCTTACCACTTATAAACAATGGAGGGAAGAGAGTTTCCCTGAGAATGGAATGCTGCTAATTTGAAAAACATTTACTTTCGAATCTAAGTTTATTTATCTAATTTCGTTTTTGAATTGTTTTTCAAACATTCTTTTAGATTTTTCACATGTATTTACATAAGTAAGAATTTATTTCTATTCATTGTTCCAAGTGATAGATATATGAGTATTTAATAAAGAAGATTAATTAGTCAACTGAGTTTTCCTTTGTCATATCACCCATCACTGTGATTATTATCTTCTTTCAAATGTCTACCTCTATGACTGATTAACCGATAAACCAAATAACATAATTGAATGTTTTTATACTGAATAACTAGTTGATCAACTAATGTCCAACTAAACCCAAAGTGTTTTGACGAGAAACAAAACATAAACAATGTCTCACAACCGATGAAAGGTCTATCAGGAAACCCAAGGCACTCATTATAAACTAGTTTATAAAAATCCTTGTTGGCGAATGACTCTACGAATAGGTGCATTCTTGATTTTTTAGCTCTATGCCTAAGGTTTAATGTGATTACATCCCCTAAAAGTTAAGACCAGATACCACACAATAAAAAGGGAAGCAAAATGAAAAAAATTCCAATAATTCTTTAAGTTGTTATAAGGAAATTGAAAAAATAAATAATTTATAGAGAAATGGTAAAAATTGTTGGATAAATTATAAGATAGGGATGGCTCATTCATCGAAGTTCCAACTCCAGAAAGCGGAACATCCAATTCATAAGGAGTAATGGTCTTAGACATATATCTGATTCTCGATGGCCCCTAAGAGTTACCTTATCAACCAAATGTTGAGGTCGGTAAAGTCCATCACCTCCATCAAGGTCGTAGTCACTATTGTACTTCCTTATAAGGATAACTGGAATGGTATCCACTGGGATCTATGAAACATCAAACTTATAAGGGGGATTTTACTGATCAAGGAACTTGGGTCATACCAGTACCATAATTCAGAATCCTTTAGCACCTTTACCATTATCAGGTTATTGAGCCAATCATTTCTTGCATACAACATAACGAGCATCGTTCAAGGTAGAGTCTATAATGATAAGTGCCTAATTGTAGCCATCCATCCATAATTGGATAGGCTTCTTATGGCACTAGAAATTAATACGGTCAAATTTCTCAGACATACTTTTGATGGTCATCGCTTTGTTGTGCAAAGACTTATTGGTATTGTCTAGCTCTTCTTTTAGACGACCATTATTTTTCTTTGGAGAGAAATATGAACCCTTAATGGTCGTAAAATTTTCATTTAAAGACTTTTGAGTCTTATTTAGTTCCTCTCTTTGCTTGGCATTATCCTCCTCCAAAAAGGAAGCTCCCTCTCTAGCCTGTTCACCTAGTTTGGACTTGTTAAGTTATTCAAGCTCAAACCTCGAGTTATTTTTCTCCTTTTTGAGAATAGTGGAGAGCTCCATGGAACCCACAAGGTCACTATGAAGAATTAAATTCCTCCTAGAATGAGCAAACTCAATGTCATCCACTCTCTTATCAAATCATCATTCTCTACTCAACTCGTCAACCCTGTAGTCGAAATCGTCTCTCAAATTGGCTAACGACTCCTTATGACAACTTTGAGCAAAAAATTATGACATAAAGGATATAGTTGTCTGTCACAGCCTGATGAAAGAGGCGACGAAGATCCAAATAGGCCTCTTTTACTTGGACAGATATATCAAGACCCAAGTGCTGGTCGAGATTGTCATCATCATCATGATCAATAGAAAAAAGTCTTTCACATCTTTCTTAAAAAACATACTGAGCTACGATGAGGTCTACAAGTCTTGCATTAAACTGCATAGACCGATGGTCGGGCATTTAAGCTTATCAAACAAAAGAGAACATGCAAGGTATAATAAATCATACAAGAGGACAACAGTTCAATCCAATTCAGAATTTCATTAATGAGTAACAGCCGGGGGAAGTCCCCTACATCGTTCATTGAAGGAAAAAGAAACATAATACTTCCTGATTTTTTAAAGGAGCATTCTCGCTGACTTTATCCTTTTTAAAATCTTAGAACGATACTATCTCCTTTAACTGGTATTCCCCAATCATGACATCTTGTTCAACTTGAACATGAACAAGATCATTACCAGCGTTTTTCTCCTTAAATACCAGTTCATCACCGTCCTCAACATCCTCCTCAATTTAAATAGGGGAACCTATATTATGATCTTTAAAGTGGTTAAAATCATCCGTAGTACTGACCTTAACAAGAGACTTATCCCAACTGCTCTTAAAGAATACCTCTCTAAGGTATGTTATATGGATTTCGGCATTGGCGAATGCCTTATCCCCACCAAGAGTGAAGGACTCTTCCTTGGCCTTGACACACTAGCTAAGGCATCATCGACTTTGGCATTATATTTTTTGCCTGTCTTTTGGTAAGGTCGGCCTCCACCTTAGCATTCTCGGACTCTTTCTTAGCTTTGTTAGCAGAAGCCACAAATGTAGCAGAGTTATCAATCTTCTTTTGAAGATTTATTTTTTCCTCCTCCAAGATTTTGATATTTTCACTAGGCTTCAGCTTCTCGGTTGTCTGTGCTTCATTAAGCTTTCGGGCAGACTTTAGAGATTTTCCCAACTCCTCAAAATCCACCTTCACATCAGTGTATGACTTTTTTAAAGCGTTATTCAACTCTAATAACTTATCGTAATTGATTATAAACTGTGAGACAATGGGAGAACAAAGATAAGCAAACCACGAGTATCGGAAAATGCAAAATGAAGAACATAAGTAACAAAAAATAAACAAGGGAGAGATTGTGATTGAAATATTTTAACAGTCGAGACTGAGGAAGTGCAGAAGTAGCCACCTTATCAGTAGAAAAAAATCTCGATCGAATCAAGTCTTAGGCCAGATCGGGGCAAATAACTACAGATATGGCAAAAACCCCTACCCATATCGACATTCTTTTTCCCCACAATGTCCAGTGGGGTGGAGAGATGAGATGTCTCTTTTGCCTTTTTGAAAGGGGCTCATTATCCTAGGAGGGGGAGTTATTGATGTTCATGGGGTAAGTAGAAGCCCCAACTTTACTTTTCTTGCTTGTCGATCGAGAAAGATCTTTTTATTTACCTAACGGACGAGCAGTGGGAGGATACCAGATAACAACATTTGCGAAGACCAGGTTTATAACTTTCCTCTTGGACATGGCAATGGGAGAAATCATAGTAGACTAAACTAATAAAATGTCTAGTGGTTTGAAGGAATATTATGTTCCTTCCTCATTTAACCCCTCCCCTTATGAATTTCGAGAGGTGGAAGCCTCTGGATCGTCTAAAAAAATAAGGATGACCGGTGTCTATCCTATTGGTCTCGCATTAAAAGAACTGGTAAAACTCTTATAGCTGAGCAAGAATGCTTACAACCTTTGGTGACCAATAGTTCTAGCCCTATATTGAATGGCCCAAATAACTCGAAGATCAACAAAATTGACATCAAGTTTACGAGGCATCTTTTTCTTAGATTTCTATACAAATAACTAGGAAAGTCACTCAACATCAGCCCAAATCAAGAAAATATTACCATGTAGAAATTTAGTTACTCTATAACCTTTGGCTCACCCTTCATGGGACATCTTGGCCATTCATATTCCACACCCTTGGGGAAGGAAGAATGTTGCCAATTCTTCATGACTGGTCCATTATCCCATTAATAATTATTAGAATCAGAGAGATTCAAGATCAGGGCACGATTAGCCACCCTCATCTTTATGTAATATATAATTTCATTAGTTGTTGCCCATTGGTAATAATACATAATTTTAGTGATGCCAAGAAGGGTCACATACAACACGTTGGTGCGGTGAACCCCATTAATGATCCTCTAAGTATTTGGAGTGATATAGGACAAAATCACATCAAAATGTTGACAAAATTTCAAGAACAAACGATCTAGGGGAAAAGTGACCCCAGATTCAATAATAAAAATATATGGCAACCAATTACCCTTGGGGAGGGAAAAAAGGTCACAGTAACCCCCAACTAATTTTACCTTTACCCATTGTGGGATTTTGTAGTCAATTTCGAATTTTTTAACGGTGTCTCCATTAATTATGTACACTGTCTTTAAAGACATCAATTCAAGGGAAGAATCGAAAAGAGAAAGTGAAGAAGTGCAGAAAAGCGATTGAAATGAAGTGAAAGTTTTGAGAGTTCTTATAGACAAAGTGAAGAAAGTAAAAATTTCTCTTTTAAAAGTTCATAGGTTTTTGAATTGAGGAAGAAAGTAAGGAAAAAGTGAAAACTGTTGTCTTGTGGTGAAAAATGCCCTCACGATTCCCCAAAAGTGTAATGATAACATGCGCATGTGACGACTATTGAAGCGATAATTCACCGCAAAAAAGTATCTCTATTTACTAGTGTGCCCCTTAGGCACTTAATGAACAAAACCTTTTTGTTTTGGGGGTCAATAACTAATTTTCGCTATGACCAACCAGTGAGGACTCTAGGAAACAATTAACTTCCAAGGAAGGAACACTAATTTTCCCTTAGTGAGAAGACTTGTTAGAAATAAAAACTTAACCTATATGCAATAAAGCCCAGCGACCTCAAAATGACCCTGAGCTTTTGGGAAAATTATAGGGTCTATAATTATGCAAAAACGTAATCGGCACAAGTGCAAAGATTACTTACGCCCAAAGTTCATGAAGAGACCAGGTCACATAAAACTCCCACATTTTTGCCACTTGGAAAGATTGAAGTCAATAAAAGATTGGCCTGAACTCTTAGGGATAGCTACTACGGAGCTTAAGACTCTTTTAAGCTCCCCTCTAAATGACACCTCGCCTCCTGTTGAGAGGGGCATGTGATATTGTATCGTTGAGCAAACTATAACTCTATTGACCATTTCTATGAAGTAGTAAAGAGTACAGCCTAAATCCCGTGGATGTAGGCACATTGTTGAACTACGTATCTTGCATTGTGTGTGTGATTTCGTTGCTCTCTTTGATATTTATTCTTATTTGTCTTGTGTGCATTTGATACTTTTACCTGTACGAAATTACCACCTATAAAAATCACTTAGCGGTATTTCTTACCGTGGGAATGATCCACATATATTGTTAACTCTATATGTATTTCTTACCGTGGGAATGATCCACATACATTGTTAACTTTATAGCTTGTTGATTCATATTTTCAGCTACCGATCTAGAGGATAGTAGTTTGGGATTTGGAATGCACTAGCAGGATTTTCTATATACAAATTTTTGTATGACTGTAATATATCTTTCAATTTTTATTTTAAGACAATTTTAGTTATCTCAATTTTATATATGGTAGTTATATGGGCCCTTGTTATGTCAAATTGGAAAGTTGTATGCGATGATGAATACTTGTTTTTATGGTGATGGATTATGAGATGTTGGATATCTTGTTTTAATGTCTCAGACTTGCAATAAATGCCAATGATGATTTATAATTATTTTAGGATATGTAATTTATGCATTTAGGACTGATCACCTTAAAATGGAAAATACATGTTGTTACATATGCAAAAAGAGTTTGAGAATGATGGGTGCGTAGAGTTAGGACTCAAAAAAAGATAGTAAAAATGACGGCTTAGCATAACTAACCAATTAAAATTCATATTTACTGTTAATTTTTCTTATGAATAGATAAACAATTGTATGTCTATGTGAGAAAGTTTACCGAAATGACTTAATCAAATTTTGCCTTCTTATTAAATTAAAACAATGAATCAAAATGTGGAAAAGATAAATATATTGCCTAACACATAAATGTAAAAGGGAAAAAAAATACACAATGGGAAAATGTCGGGATGAATGATAAATGACATATGATTGAGTCTTATTGTGAGAATTATGTCTTACACACGCTTCTGTGTAACTTCCATTAAAATTATTTCACACTGTGTTTTTCGACTAAGGAAGGAAGAAACAACTTGATAATGCTTTAAAAAAATTTGATCCTTAACATATGTCTTCGAATCAACCTAAAACCAATATCTTCTTTTATGTTGAAGATCCAAGCCTTGACTTAATAGAAATTAAAAACAAGAGAATCCGCCAAGTGTAATTATAACTTCTTAGTATGTGAGAGTTTTAAAAGTTGAAACAAGTGTTTAAACGTCTTTGGTTTACAGAAAATAAACTCACAAGTATTTTTTATATCAAAAAGTTAAAGGCTTTCAAGAAAAAAGTAGAAACTATTTGTTCAAGTCTTGAGAAGAAGTAATCAAACTTCAAATAACTTTACTCTTGAATGAAATAAAGATATCTCGTAGATAGAAAGATACTTGAAGAAATATATAACAAAAGATAAAAAAAAATTACAAAATCAAATTTTAAAACTCAATCTATGAGAGATGTACTCAACCTCTTAATGCTAGTGATATACCCATATATACCCTCGGCCAGGCCGAGGGCGCCCGCACCCGGACGGGGCCAGGATGACCCCTCATCAGTCCCAGATGACCCTCCAAGGGGCCGACCCCTCATCAGGCCCAAACGACCCTTTAAGGGTCCGACCCCTCATCAGTCCCACATGACCCTCCAAGGGGACGACCCCTCATCAGGCCCAGACGACTCTTCAAGGGGCCGACCCCTCATCAGGCCCAGACGACCCTTCAAGGGACCGACCCCTCATCCGTCCCAGACGACCCTCCAAGGGGCCGACCCCTCATCAGGCTCAAACGACCCTTCAAGGGGCCGACCCCTCATCAGGGTTCAGAAGACCCTCCGAGGGTACAACAGTACGAGGCCCAGATTAGGCCAGACTCACTACCAGAGGGAACTTGCCCTCGGCCTCATATCATAGGCCGAGGGTGACATCATTACAGCGCGTGGTTTGGGAGACGCGTGGAACAGTGTGCGTGAGGCTCACATGGCACGTGGAAGACCGTTATAACAATATCACCCCCTCACATGAGGGAATATTATGTAATCATTAATCACAGGTGGCATCTACAGGTGTCAGCAAGGGATTGGCTAGATCATCATTCACATGCACCATGCATGCTTGGGGGGTACACTACACCCCCCAAGACCTATATATACTTGTCACCTACAACCCTATTTGGGGATAAAAAATTGTAACCCTAGCAAAAACTCTACTTAAACACACAGTAGAGAGAGAAAGTGAGCTTATGTGCATTGTATCCAAGGCCATTAATGCCCATACTTAGTGGATCACACACTCACAGTGGATGAAGGCCTAATTGGCTGAACCACTATACATCATTGTCTTATTCCTCTTATACTCATCTCCTTCTACACAATTACACACTTATACATACATATTTCTATGGTTGCCATGGTTGTCACTATTTGAGCTCATCATCACTTATCCGGTGGTGCTGAATCTTAACATCATCAGTTTGGCGCCGTCTGTGGGAACCAGAAGACATCTCTTCCTTTGTACAGCTTGACCTCACTGGGCACTCTGATGGTGAGCCAGTTCTCCCCCTGTGGAGATGTTTCACCATTTCAAGAGACCCATTAAGGTTCTTAAGTTCACCAGTATTTTCTTCAGTTCAGCTCTTCATAGCTCAAACACATGGCACCGGAGATGCCACCCCCACCACTTCCTCCACCAGATAGTGGAGTAGGACCCAGTTCTAGTCAACCACCACCTCAGTATGAGATGGATAATGTGACGGCAGCCTTGAAGTCTCTGGCAACAAGCCAGCGGATAATGCAAGAACAGTTCATAGCTCTAAGCCAGAACATACTAAGACCACCAGGGGTTTCACCTGAGATGATCAATCCGGCAGCGGCTCCAGGGCAGCATGAGGCCAGGGGACCACCCTAGGCCCCACGCAAAAACTTGCCACCCCCACAGGGGTGGAGGGATGTTGCTGACCCCCGGCGTCTACGCCTAGGGAGGCAAGGAAACCCTTGCCCTGAGGACAGGTACGATGATCTGGAGGGCGAGGAGGCCCCCATAGAATGCTAGGAGCCATATGAGGTCTCCAATAATACTGTGCGACCTCTCCAAGAGAGCAGAGGGAAGTGTGGAAGGAAAAATCCTGACGATCGCCTGAGGTGCTCAGCTTTTGATCGTCTGAGCAGAGGGTCGGCCTTTGAGAGGCTCGGCCCAGTAAATGACCTACGAGAAAAATTATCCAGATCAAGGAGTGCTGCGAGGTCCAGAAGGGAGGCAGCAGATGGCTGACCTCACGGGGGCCGACCCCAGCAGACATCGGCCAGGCCGACCCTACGAGGCCATGGAATGACTCTATCCAGCGACTGGAGGATAAGATTAGTGATATTCTGAAGAGTCGGGACCCTCTTCAGAGAAGATACTCCATAGGCTCACCCTTTGTGGCAAAGATAGTCAACTTCCCAACGCCAGCAAAGTTTAATCCACCTATGGTCACCCCAAGATATGACGGGAGTACCAACCCTGTCCACTATATAGATATGTACCAGTTAGAGGCAGACATATACTCTATCTCAGATGATATGAGGTGTCGTGCCTTTTCTGGCACTCTGACTAGGGCTGCACACGTCTGGTATATGTCTTTTCCAAAAAACTCCATCGAAAGGTTTAAGGAGTTGGTAGACCGATTCATCCACAACTTTTGCTTTAGGGTGAGGCCACCGAAGAAGACCACACACCTGATCTATGTTAAGCAGGGGAAGAACGAGAGTCTAAGAGACTACATATCCAGATTCAACAAAGAAAAGTTAGAGGTGGAAGACTATGAGGAGAGCATAGCCATGACCGCCCTCATTGGAGGACTCCAGAAGGGAAAGCTATTATGGAAGCTTGCTGAAGACCCTCCAAGGATGATGACTGAATTACTGTCGACGATAAGAAGGGTCATGAACGCCGAAGAGGCGATGGCCGCAAAATACGAAGATGAAAAAGGAGACACTAGTGGGGGTAAGTACCATAAGAAGAACAAAGAGGGGAAGAAGAGGTCTATGGATGACAAGTTCGTTGATTATACCCCTCTAACGGTCAGCTGTGAACATATTCTCAATGATATAAAGAGTGACCGGTCCCTGAAGTGGCCTGAGAAGTTGAGGGCAACCCCCAACAAGAGGAATAAAAACCTATGGTGTGAATTTCACCAAGACCATGGCCATGTGAAAAACAAATGCTTTGCTCTGAAAGATGAGATTGAAAAAATGTTAAAAGAAGGGAAGCTAAGGAAGCACGTAGATAAGAGTGCCTTCAAGAGGGGCCGAGGGGATGACCCCAGAAAGAAGAGAGGTGATGTATGTAGAGAAGGTCCTCCGAAAAGAGGGGACGACCCTTCTGATGATGAGGACGACACTGACCTCCCTCCAAGAGACGACCACGGCCCTGTCAAGAGACTTAATATGATCTCGCTCGGTGTGTGAATGATCTTCGGGGGTCTAGAAGGAGGAGGGTCAGAGGTCTCAGACAGGAATGCCCATGTAGCTGAAGTCAAGGCAGTGACGAAAGTTGTACACTCAACCTCTGTTGAGATAAAGTCTTAAAAGTGAAAGAAGGTCGACATGGACACCTTGATAGTGGGATTCTTAAGAATGGACTTCAAAGGCCTCCTAGCCCCACATGATGACCCTCTCGTCATCACTACCAGGGTACACGGGTGAGAGGTGCCGAGGATCCTGGTCGACGGGGGTAGCTCTGCAGATGTGATGTTTTGGCCGTGCTTCAAAGCCTTAGGCCTCAGTCGTGCTAGACTCGTTCCATACCATCAACCATTGATTGGGTTCAGTGGGTAAAAGGTTCATCCCCTTAGAGTGTAAAAGGCCGATGTCAGGATGGGGGACGAGTGGTCGAGATGGCTTACCAAGAAGGTCAGCTTCTTCGTAATGGATGAACATGTCTTCTCGGCCTACAACATTATACTAGGGCGAGTAGCCCTCAAGGGGTTCAAGGCTTTGCCGTTTACGGTTCATCAGATAATCAAATTCCTGACCCCTTACGGGGTAGGGGAAGTTCAGGGAGACCAGACGACAACGCGAGAATGTTATTTTAACTTCGCCGAAGAAAGAGACGCACACAAGAAGGCAACATCTACTTACAATATTGACACCCTTGACCCCAGGGATGAGAAAAAACTCAGGAAAGGAGAAGACGCGGAAGAGGTAAAATCCATCATCCTCAATGAGGGTGAGCTGAAAAAAACCGTCCAAGTCGGTAAAGCTATGAAGATAGACATAAAAGAAGACCTCATCAAGCTGCTAAGGAGAAGACATAGTGTCTTTACATGTAGTCATGCAGATATGCCAGGGATCGACCCCGAAATTATGAGCCATAAGCTCAACGTGGTAGAGGGTGCAAAACCAGTGAGGCAGAAGAGCAGAATTTATTCTTGAGAGAAGTACGAGGTCATTAGGGATGAGGTCAAGAAGCTGGAAGATGCAGAGTTTATCAAGGAGGTCATCTATCCCGAATGGCTATCCAATGCAGTCATTGTTCCAAAATCCAACGGGAGATGGAGGATGTGAGTAGACTTCACAGACCTTAACAAGAATTGTACCAAACACAACTTCCCTCTCCCCCGCATTGATCAGATGGTAGACGCTACCGCAGGCCATGAGCTCATGAGCTTCATGGATGCCTATTCAGGGTACAACCAGATCTTTATGAACCCTGAAGACTCAGAGAAGACATCTTTCATTATCGACAAGGGGACATACTGTTATAGGGTCATGCCCTTTGGCCTAAAAAATACGGGGGCAACGTATCAGCTCCTCGTAAATAAAATGTTTGAAGACCAAATTGGGAAGTCTATGGAGGTCTATGTAGATGACATGCTGACCAAGAGTTTGAAAGCAGAGGATCATGTGGCTGACCTCGAGAGGACCTTTAAAATAATGGACAAGTACCAAATAAAGCTCAACCCAGCCAAGTGTGTCTTCGGGGTCGGAGCAGGGAAGTTCTTAGGGTTCATTGTCAAACAAAGAGACATCGAGGCCAACCCTGAATAGATAAAGGACCTTATAGAGATGAAGACCCCCAATACCATTAAAGACGTTCAGAGGCTCACGGGGTGAGTGGCTGCTTTGAATAAGTTCGTGTCCAGGGCCACAGACAAGTGTTTATCGTTCTTTAAAATTCTAAGAAAGGAATTTGAGTGGAGCAAAGAGTGTGATGAGTCTTTCAAGGAGCTAAAGGCGTACTTAGGATCTCCCTTGCTGTTGTCACGGGCAGTACAAGGTGAACAACTACATGTGTACCTAGCCATCTTAGACTCAGCTATCAGCGCAGCCATTGTGAGAGAAGATGATGGAGTACAGAAGTCGGTGTATTTCAACAGTAAGGCACTTCAGGGGGCAGAGCAAAGATACCCAAGGATGGAGAAGTTAGCCTATGCCTTGATCTATGCCTCAAGAAAGATGAAGCCATACTTATAGTCCTATACAATGGTCATCCTCAATGACTCTCCTCTTAGGCAGGTCCTACACGAGCTAGAAAAATCAGGTAGGTTAATGTCCTGGGCTATAGAGTTGGGGGAGTTTGACATTGTGTATCAACCTAGTACGGCCATTAAGGGGCAAGCATTGGCAGATTTCGTGGCCGAGTTTACTTGGGAAGATGATGAAGCCGAAGATGAGAGCCTTGAGAAGACAGATACCTTACAAGGCAGACTCATTAAGACACCTGCAGATAAGGCTGAGACAAGCACCGCTAGAGGGAAAGTGGTCGAAAACGAAGAGGGAAAATATCTCTTTAGACAGGGGTCCCTCGCCGAGGGAAGTTTCTCAAAAGAACAGACTGTGTGGAGCCTCTTCATTGATGGGTCCTCCTGCAATGGCGAAAGTGGAGCTGGACTGATAGTATCACCCGATGGCACAGACATTGAGTACGCCCTGAGGTTCAACTTCAAAGCCTCCAACAACGAGTCTGAATATGAGGCCTTGATAGCAGGGCTCTCCTTGGCCAAGTCTCTTAGTGTCAGTCAGATTTTTGTCCATAGTGATTCAGGCTAGTAGTGAATCAGATACTAGGAGCCTACGAGGCCAAGGACGAGCGAATGGCCAAATACCTTGAGAAAGTGAAATCACTATTGAAGAGCTTCAGAGAAGTGAAATTGAAGAGGATACCTAGGCTCGATAATGGTCGAGTTGAGGAACTTGCTAGGTTGGCCTCGACAACTAGGACAGATATCAGGAGGACAGTCCCAGTGGAAATCTTGCTTCGACCAACTATTGAAGATGCTGAGGGAACACTTGGCACTTGCTTAAATGTTTCTAAGGAAGCTTCATGGATGGACCCTCTGATAAGATACATTAAAAAGGGGTAGATGCCAGAAGCAAGGCAAGAGAGGAAGAAGTTAAGATACAGAGCTGCGAAATTCACTATTATTGGAGACACCTTGTACAAAAAGGGGTTTTTGCTCCCCTTACTTAGGTGTGTGCACCCTTCTGAAGTCCCACACATTTTGCAAGACGTGCACGAGGGGTCATGTTCAAGACACATTGGAGGCAGATCTTTAGCGAAGAGGGTGGTCACCCAGGGGTACTGGTGGCCGACCTTGGGGAAAGATGCCACGGCATATGTAAAAAAGTGTGATAAATGTCAAATATTTGCCACCATCCCTCACCAGCCCCATCAGCATCTTACCTCCATTACATCCCCATGGCCATTTGCAGTATGAGGGATCGACCTAGTAGACCCCTTGCCTAGGGCCATCAATAATTATCGGTTCCTCATCGTGGCAATTGACTATTTTTCAAAGTGGGTGGAGGCCGAGCTGATGGTCACGATTACCGAGCAGAAGACCTTCCAGTTCATCTGGAAAAATATTATATGCATATATGGTCTCCCCAACACCCTCATCTCAGATAACGGGACTCAATTCAAGAATACATCTCTAGAGAAGTACTGTGAAAGGGTGAGTATCAAACAATTCTTCTCTATCCCAGGTCGACCTCAGGCTAATGGGAAAATGGAAGTTAAAAATAGGATAATCCTAGATGGGATCAAGAAGAGACTTGAGGAGGCAAAAGGAAGATGGGTTGAGGAGTTATATGCTGTACTATGGGCCTATAGGACGACGGCAAAGACCTCTACCGGAGAAACCCCGTTCATACTAGCTTATGGCTCAGAAGCCGTCATCCCCACCGAGATTGGGTTTCCTACCCACAGGGTCCAAATATATGACCCCCAGAGAAATATGGAAGAGAGGAGACTTGACTTATACCTGATTGAGGAAAGGAGGGAAGACGCCGAGATAAGGCAAGCCGCCTACCAGCAGAGGACTGTAAGGTTTTACAACCAGAGGGTGAAGCAGAGGCCAATTGCAGTGGGGGACTTAGTCCTCAAAAAGACTTGGCAGAAGCCCAACAAGCTCCACCCAAATTGGCATGGCCCATATAGGGTCATCGATGAAGTGGTTCCTGGAACCTATAGACTAGAAAACCTAGAAGGGGAACCCTTTTCCAACCCCTGGAATGCAGACCATTTGAAGAAATACTATCAATAATTTTGTAAAGTCCTATCGGACCACAGTTGTAATGAATGAGTTGCTCTAACAGAACACTTGGAATGTTAATGAGAATGTCACATTGATCCCTCATTTTATGTTTGATTAATCCTAATGTGATTGGGGTGATACTCGTTAGAACCACCCTCGGCTATGATGAGGGTCAATGGTGGGGACGACCCCTCATTTACCCTCAAGAAAGACGAGGGGGGACTTCAAAATTTAAAACATCATTCAGTTGGTGGCAAACCACCCTCGGCTATGATGAGGATCAATGGTGGGGACGACCCCTCATTCACCCTCAAGAAAGATGATGGGGGACTTGAAAAACCATTAGTTTGGTGAAAAATCACCCTCGGCTATGATGAGGGCAAATGGTGGGGACGACCCCTCATTCACCCTCAAGAAAGACGAGGGGGGACTTCAAAATTCAAAACATCATTCAGTTGGTGGGAAACCACCCTCGGCTATGATGATGGTCAATGATGGGGACAACCCCTCATTCACCCTCAAGAAAGACGAGGGGGGACTTGAAAAACCATTAGGTTGGTGAAAAACCACCCTCAACTATGATGAGGGAAAATGGTGGGGACGACCCCTCATTCACCCTCAAGAAAGATGAGGGGGGACTTGAAAAACCATTAGTTTGGTGAAAAATCACCCTCGGCTATGATGAGGGCAAATGGTGGGGACAACCCCTCATTCACCCTCAAGAAAGACGAGGGGGGACTTCAAAATTCAAAACATCATTCAGTTGGTGGGAAACCACCCTCGGCTATGATGATGGTCAATGATGGGGACGACCCCTCATTCACCCTCAAGAAAGACGAGGGGGGACTTGAAAAACCATTAGGTTGGTGAAAAACCACCCTCAGCTATGATGAGGGAAAATGGTGGGGACGACCCCTCATTTACCCTCAAGAAAGACGAGGGAGGACTTCAAAATTTAAAACATCATTAAGTTGGTGGGAAACCACCCTCGTCTATGATGAGGGTAATTGGTGGGGACGACCCCTCATTTACCCTCAAGAAAGACGAGGGGGGACTTCAAAATTTAAAACATCATTCAGTTGGTGGGAAACCACCCTCGGCTATGATGAGGGTCAACGGTGGGGACGAACCCTCATTCACCCTCAAGAAAGACGAGGGGGGACTTGAAAAATCATTAGGTTGGTGAAAAATCACCCTCGGCTATAATGAGGGCAAATGGTGGGGACGACCCCTCATTTAACCTCAAGAAAGACGAGGGGGGACTTCAAAATTTAAAAACATCATTCAGTTGGTGGAAAACCACCCTCGGCTATGATGAGGGTAAATGGTGGGGACGACCCCTCATTTACCCTCAAGAAAGATGAGGGAGGGGTTAGTGATATTGTTAATCTAAAAACATCACAATGCAAATCATACAAGAGACAAGTAAAGAAGACAGCAAGAGACATGATATTATAAACGAAGTGTTACAAAGTTTTGTTCAACAAAAATAGAGTACAAAAATATGTGATACATAAAGAGGGTATTGGCTACAAACAACCACCCTATTAAATGGCATCAGAGGGCAAAGCCTCAACATCTACGGGAGATTCCTCTATGACTAAGACAGGCCGAGCCTCAGACGTGCCTGTGCTTTCTACATGTTGAGATTCCAATTGAGCTAAGGCTTCAGCAATGAGGGGATCATCCAGTTGAACTGCCTCAAAGGAGGGGCAAACGGACGATACTGTATCGGCGAACTTAAGGACGACCCATCGATAAGCCGTCCTAATCCCCCTCTCTAAGTACTCAAGACCGAAGCCTTGAAACTCGTCTGAGAGTATGTAGGCCTCTACAGCATCGGCCTCTGCCTTCTTCACTGCCTCGGATAGCTCAGTCTTGAATTGAGCCCCCAGGTTGATCAAGGCCTCATCTTTCTCTTTAATAAGCAAGTCCTTGGCCTTCAAATCTGAATCATGCTGCCTCTTCAGCTCATCCAGGACCCTTGCATGTTCGGTCCTGACACTCTCTAACTCAGCCCTTGCAGTCTCGAGCTCGGTCTACAGGTTAGCCTCATGATGAATGGCCCTCCCGGCTTCATGAAATTTCTATTGATTCTCAGCCATCCACTTGGTAGCAGACGTGAAGGCGCAAACAGACTGCACAGAAAAAAACACTTGTTAAGAGGCTGAGGAAACATTTGGTGAAAAATTCAAACTAAGGAGGTGAAATGAAAACAAATACCTGAGCCAGAGCGTGCAGACCATAGTCATACACCTTGGTCGGGGGCATCTTTGACAGGAAATCATAGTCGGCGGCCGAGGGGGCAGAGAACATAGAAGCTTTCACCGCCCTCAGATTGGCAATCAGGGAAGACGACTCAGCCTTCAAAAATGTTAAGTTTTGGGACCAGAAGGCTCCCATGCTGGAAGAGGATCCGGTCCCCTCAGACGACTCCACCCTCGCCCTCGTGGTTGAATCCGGCTGAGGGTCAGCGGGTACTTCTGGCTCTTTTCTTTTATGACTGTCAGCAGTCGGCTCAACAAGTGTCGGCCCCACAACCTTTGTCTTCCTCGGAGGCTGCTGAGGCTCCTTGACTTTCTTCTTGCTTAGACCATACAGTAAGCTTGGGGTAGTCATTTCCCAAAGATGGTTAGAGATACCTGCAGGACGACCTGAAAAGGAGACGACACGTCAGAAAAATACAGAGAGAAAGATGAAACACTTGGAAAAAATCAAAGATTGAGCAAAAAATAATAACTCACATGGCTTTGTCAAGGGGCCGACCCTCAGACCGGCTTCTTTGAGGAACTGAGGGGTCATCAAATCTTCAAACTTTGCAAGTCCACCCTCTTTCCCTCATTCTCTCAGATACTCGACTATGTCCTTTTCATCCAGACTAAGTTCGGGGTCTGACCTAGCCTTCATAGAGGGGTTAGACCATCTCCTTGGAACTCTCGGACCATCGTCCAAAGGCTGAGCCTTGGTAGAAAATTCCCATTCCCTAGATATGAAGAAAAATCTCTTCTTCCAGTCATGGTTAGAGGTTTGTGCCACGTGGAGAAGTTTTTTATCAGACCTCCTCACCCCTAGATGATATTACCCAGGCTGTTTGGACGAGGAAGTGATATTATAACAGACCAAAAACACATCGGCTGAAGGCTTGTCAGTGAAGGTATTCTTCCACAAGGAAACATAGCCGAGGATCGTCCTTCAGGAGTTAGGAGGAAGTTGAGAGGGGGCAACGCTGAGGGTTGACAATATATTGACTATGGAAGGGTGCAGAGGGAGCCTAACACCGACCTTAAACATCTGTTCATATACTTCGATCTCTCCCTCGTCACCCTCAAAGACTTTCTCAGACTCATAGGGGACCCTCATACTTATGTTGAGGGGCACACCAAATGTATGCCTCCACAGTAGGAGGTCATGATCCCTGACGGTGGAAACGTAAGTCGAGGAATGGGAGGTGTCAACTTGGTCAGCGTCTAAGTCCTCACCATCATCCTCAGTACCCTCTCCCTCAGCCACATCACCTATCGGAGGTCCACTAGGAAAGGCCATCTGGAAGGCATGAGGGGATAAAGTGGTCACAGGAACAGCCTCAGAAGGGACCACTCCCTCGGCCTCTCGGCCTGGGCTAAGATCAGACGTCTCTCTCCTCCCAGAAGGCCCAGTGCCAGTTGGTGACGATGCTCTCTCATCCATCTCTCCTGAATGACTCTCGGCTGGATGACAAGACGACCCACAAGACTCAGATGGTAATATTATGGCTAATGGAATGGGAAAAATGGGTCGTACCCAATTAGGGTCGGCCCCTCGTCTTCTCTCCTCCTCTTTCTCTACTCGTCTGATCTCTATAAAGAACTTCTCTCTCAGGGATGGGAACTCCTCAGCTAAATTTTAAAGCCTCCTAAGCATTAAGGGGAAGACCCTACACTTAAAAGAATTTAGCTAGCCCAATTACAAACAAGTTCTAAGTTGACCAAAATGGACTTTTGGATTGAAACTCTCGAAAGTAAGGGTTTTAACCAAGAACACTCAAGAACAAGACGCCGGAGAAGAATGCCGAAAAATTATGAAACAACCAAAGAAAAATCCATCCCTACAGGCCTAAAACAGTCGAAGTGTAAAAAATAATGGAATCTAAAGAGGGCACTAGGGCAGAAGGATTACCTGATAAAGAACAAACGAGATTGACGAAGCTCGAAACGATGAAGTTACAGAAATGGCGATGGAGCTGGTGAGAGAATAGAGAGAGAGAGTTCAGGCGTGAAGAAGAAGAAGGGGAATAAACTTCAAAAAAGTGTTTAAATACCTTGCTAATGAGTGGGCCCACTAACCAAGGCAAAACACGGCCCACGAGGAGGGCATCATTAGGGCACAAAGTCCTAGTCCAGGTGTGCAGCCGCCATGCCTTGGAAACTGGAACGACAGTGGATATCTGCCTAAGTGTCACATCAACTCGACAAGTGTCATTCATCTTATTATCTATACACTCATCTCAAAAGCAACACTATCCCTCAGCCATCTCAGCAACATCGATGACTAAGGGCTTGGGGTGATTGATATACCCATATATACCCTTGGCCAGGCCGAGGGCGCTCGCACCTGGACGGGGCCAGGATGACCCCTCATCAGTCCCAGATGACCCTCTAAGGGGCCGACCCCTCATCAGGCCCAGACGACCCTTTAAGGGGTTAACCCCTCATCAGTCCCAGACGACCCTCCAAGGGGCCGACCCCTCATCATGACCAGATGGCCCTTCAAGGGGCCGACCCCTCATTAAGACCAGATGACCCTCCAAGGGGCCGACCCCTCATCAGGACCAGATGGCCCTTCAAGGGGCCGACCCCTCATCAGGACCAGATGACCCTCCAAGGGGCCGACCCCTCATCAGGGTTCAGATGACCCTTTAAGGGGCCGACCCCTCATCAGTTCCAGACGACCCTCCAAGGGGCCAACCCCTCATCAGGCTCAGATGACCCTTCAAGGGGCCGACCCCTCATCAGGGTTCGGACGACCCTCCAAGGGTACGACAGTACAAGGCCCAGATTAGGCCAGACTCACTACCAGAAGAAACCTGCCCTCGGCCAGGCCGAGGGTGACATCATCATAGCGCGTGGTTTGAGAGACGCATGGAACAGTGCGCGTGAGGCTCACATGGCACGTGGAAGACCGTTATAAAAATATCACCCCCTCACGTGAGGGAATATTATGTCATCATTAATCACATGTGGCATCTACAGGTGTCTACAGGGGATTGGCTAGATCATCATTCACATGCACCATGCATGCTTGGGGGGTACACTACACCCCCCAAGACCTACATAAACTTGCCACCTACAACCCTTCTGGGGGATCGAAAATTGTAACCCTAGCAAAAACTCTACTTATACACATAGTAGAGAGAGAAAGTGAGCTTATTTGTATTGTATCCAAGGCCATTAATGCCCATACTTAGTGGATCACACACTCACAGTGGATGTAGGCCTAATTGACTAAACCACTATACATCATTGTCTTATTCCTCTTATACTCATCTCCTTCTACACACTTACACACTTATACATACATATTTCCATGGCTGCCATGGTTATCACTATTTGATCTCATCATCACTCATCCGATGGTGCTGAATCTTAGCATCATTAGCTAGTGTGGATAAGGCTCATCTGTATAGCCTCAAACGTTTAAGACAAACTCTTATAGGCAACTAAGTACTCCTTAGACACTCTTATAAGCCATTTACCGAATCCATCAACACGATATGGATGCAAAAAGAGATTTTACAGAAAAAGTCAGGAAAAAAACATCAAATTTATAAAGATTTAATATGATCTCTCTTCGCTGGTGACATCCAGAGATCTTCTCGGAAACGAAGACATTCTTCTCTTTAGCGAAAAATGTCATGAAAAATAAAAATAAAATGCTGAAAGTCTGGAATAAATTGCAAGCAACAAGCAACTCCTTTGTTGGAGGAGAACAACAACGATTTAGAGTCTATGAATCCATATAAGGAATTATCTTATCTTACAAAAACAATTCGAGGGAAGCAAAAGACTTCTTTCACTAAAGTGAATCCTTCCATCACCAAAGCGAAAGGTGAAAATCACTTAGCAAATTCTTGGAATTAAAACCCACTCATAAATACACAATATTCTCATTTTCAAAACATGTTTTATATTAAAAGTATCCGCTTATGTATATAGTAAATCTATAAATAGCATACACAGAAAATGTTAGATTTTTTTTCAATATAAAAAGTTCACATTTTTTTAATGTTAAACCATGACATTTTACGACATCCAAGTCATTCACCTCTTTCCTAAAGTGGCAACCTCATAATTATGGCATGGGGTAGCTTTCCCACCAAGAGTAAAAAGTTCGATGTTGCCATTGTGAACGATAAGCGTTATGGATCTAACACATACTACAATTCTAAAGTGTGTTTTGATTAAACACTAACACGACAACAATCAAGCCTAAGTATACATGTACTCTTAGCGTACGTTTGGTTCGGGGTAAAATATGTGTTAATGCGGTGAAAATAATATGGTAAAATGCGTTTTCATTTATTTAAAGTCAAATTTTTTTCTCTATTCTTGTTTAAAGTTTCATAATTATAGAGGGTTCACTTATTCACAATGTCAACCCAACAAAAATTTAATTTTAAATATGAAAAAATATATTTCACCATTATACTTCTCACTACAATTAAAAGTAATTCACCCCGAATCAAAGTTACCTTTAGGATAAATTCTGCTTTTTTTTAACCATGGACGAGATTGAGGCATTTAATGAGACATCAAATTATAAGTAATCATCTTTATTATATACAATAACAATTTTCAAAGATTCAACAAGTGCAAGCACTCGCGGTTAATCACACAAAGTGGTTGTTTAGGAATCAATATAGAACTATCCACCAAATAGTTCAACATGAATTCGAGTTCAAATAGTTTTTTTTATTTACCTTACATTTCCAGTTGCAATATAGTTGATATAGATATAGGTACAGAATATAACACGTTGAGACTACAACCTCCATTGGTCATTACAAATGAACTGGATAATTTGAATGGAAATTTGTCATGCAAATATATAAAAGTTGAGCACATGCACATTTGCAATGGAGTGTTGCCTACTCAAAGATATTGTATAACTTTTTTTAGTCCATATTTTAATGGACCATACTCAACTAGAAAATATTTAAAGAGAGCATGCAGAAATCAAATTAGCTGGCCCCTAGGACCACAATCAATAAAATTTGGTTTTCAAAAAATCTTAAGTAGAAATAAAAAGAGAAGGGTGTGGGGTGATCAAATCTGGAATTATGATTTTCGTTACGGGGAATTTTTTCTGTTGTTGGGTTAGTTTCAAACGTTAAGTAAAACTATGAAGTGGGGTATTTGTATTTGATATGGTCCTAAAATGAAGTTTTCTTTGGAAGTTTGATTAACAACAAAATATCAACTATGACAAGTGTAGGTACAACACTACGATTTCCTTTATCAAAAATGATATGGGGACATGGTTTTTTGACATAAAACCCATACATGATGATGTGGAGGTGCCACATCATCCAAGACTTTTCTTCAACTCAGCATACTCACAGCCAGAAACCTCATTTATCGCCAAAACTTCCTTTCTAGGTAAGTTAAGCTCATTTAACTCCCAAAACACATTTACCCCCCCCCCCCAAACCTTCCACTCTGGCACCGGTCAGTAGAACTCTGGCATCGACCAATAAGAATTTCGACACCGACAATATTTAGTTTTTTCTCTCCTATATTTTTTTATTTATTTTAAATACAGTTGTATTTAAAATAATAATATATTTTTATTTTATGCAATAATATTATTTTATAAGTGAAACTCAAATAATATTTATTTTAAGTGAAAAAATGTTTGAATGCTAAGCTTATTGGATTGTTGTGTTTATTGGATTGTTGAGTTTAACTTTTCTTTTTTGTTAATCAATTACAATAAAATTGTTTTGTTTCACTTATTTTTCTATTACTCTGAGTTTAAATCTTATTTTGATCCTAAGATTGTAACAATTTTTGTGTATATTCTTGTAGGGTTGTAAAATGGCTTCTAGTAGTGAGGCAAATAGATTTTTTGATTTAAATGATGATGTGGGGGATTTAGATGGAGATGATGAGTATATGCAAAATGAAACAGAAAAAATAATAGATACTGAGATAGGAATGAAGTTTACTAATGTTGAAGAGTTGTTTGACTACTATAAAAAATATGGTAATGAGAATGGATTTCCTGTAAAAAGATATCATCCGAAAGGGATGTTAGCGGGGAGGTAAAATATGTTGTATATTCATTCTCTGATTCCGGAAAAGAGGAAAGAAAATAAAAAAATGTATTAAAAAAATGTCGGGTTTCCAAAATGGATTGCAAGTCATGAATTAGGGCTATCTTGTACCCCGATAGAAAGTGGAGAATTTCAACATTAAACCTTGATCATAATCATAAGGTTAGTCCTGGAAAATCAAGATATTATAAGAGTAATAAGATCATAAGGCCTTTTGTTAAAAGAAAACTTGAATTAAATGATAGGGTCGGTATCCGACCATGTAAAAATTTCACCTCCTTGGTAGTTGAGGCGGGTGGGCATGAGAATTTGCCATTTTTGGAAAAGGATTGTTATAACTTTCTTAGTAAAGTGAGGAGTTTAAGACTTGGTGATGGGGATGCTATATCCATTCAAAATTACTTTTTGAAAATACAATACTATTATGAAAACTTTTTTTATATGATGGATTTTGATGATGATGTAGATTGAAAAATATTTTTTTGGGCGGATGCAAGAATAGGGTTGCGTATGAAGAGTTTGGAGATGCCATTACGTTCGATACCACTTATTTAACCAAAAAATATGATATGCCATTTGATCCTTTTGTTGGGGTTAATCACCATGGTCATTCAATTTTATTGGGTTGCGGATTGATATCGGGTGAGGACATTGACACATTTACATGGCTTTTTCGTTCTTCGTTTGCATGCATGAATAATCTTGCTCCTTCTGTAATCATTACCGACCAAGACAAAGCAATGAAAAAAGCCATTGAGATTGTCTTTCCCACTACACGAGATAGGTGGTGTATATGTAACATCATGAAAAAGTTGCCCGAAAAGTTTAGGGGTTGTAGCGAGTACGAAGTCATCAAATATGCAATACAACATGTCGTTTACGATTCATTGAACACCGAAGAATTTGAGGCACGTTGGAATAGTTTCATTGATAGATTTCAACTACATAATAATGATTGGTTAGTTGGTTTGTATGATGAGAGGGGTCTTTGGTCCCCTCATTTTAAAAAAATACTTTTTGGGCAGGAATATCATCAAGCCAAAGAAGTGAGAGCATGAATGCTTTTTTTGATGGATATGTGAACTCGAAGACGACTCTAAAATAATTTGTCGAACAATATGAAAATGCCTTGCATAGTAAAGTGCAAAAAGAGGACCAAGAAGGCATCAACTCCTTTAATTCCTTTATCCCATGTGTTACTTTATATGCCATTGAAAAATAATTTCAAGAGGCATACACCAATGCAAGATTTAAGGAGTTTAAAAAGGAATTAACAGGGAAGTTTTATTGTGAGATGAATACTATTAATGTGGAATGCGACTATGTCGTGTATGATATTTTAGAAGATATGATTGGAGAGAAAATCATCAATCCCATTTTAAAGTTATCTTTAAAGAGGATGATGGTAATATTAAATGTAGTTGTCGATTATTTGAGTTCAGGGGTATCCTATGTCGACATGCTATTACGGTCTTGATTAAAAAAAATATTCAGTTAGTGCCCGATAAATACCTTCTTCGTAGATGGAGAAAAGATGTGAAGAGGTGTCAAACAAAGGTTAAAATTATGTACTCAAATTGGACAATAAATCCAAAAAATGAACGTTTTGATAGGATGTGTAATGTCTTTTACCAAGCAGCGGACTTAGCGATGGCAAGTGAAGATAAGACCAAATTCGTTATGCGTTGTACTAATTAGTTCATTAAGGAATTGGAAAAAGGTGATGGCTCATATCGGAGTAGTGAGCCAAATATTCACTTTCACTTATCACCACCTAGTGGCCATATTGATCCCGCAATAAAAGAAAACGACGGTGTTCGTAGTCCCATGGCCATGCATGGAAAAGGTCGACCACCTGTTAAAAGGAAGCAATATAGACTAGAGCAGTTTGTTAGAAAGAAAAAGGAAAAGATGAAGAAAAAAGAGAAGAAGAAATCTGATAATATTGACAATGTCAATTCTTTTGAACAGGTTAGTCACTTCTTTATTTTCATTAAAAATATTACTAGTTGCTAAAAAATTAGAAATTGTTAAAAATTACTACTTTATTTTTATGCCTACTGTCTCTGTTTTTTTGTAAAGATATAGAGATATCTAATGCCTCTTTTTTTTAATGCTGTAAAAATATCATGTTTAAAATGATATGGACTTTTGTTGTAAGGAATTTTGTTGTAAAGATATGGACTTTTTTTTATGCTGTAAAGATATCATCTTTTTTTTTATGCTGTAAGGAATTTTGTTGTAAAGATATCATGTTTAAAATGATATGGACTTTTTTTTATGCCGTAAAGATATCATCTTTTTTTTTTTGCTGTAAGAATTTTTTATAGTGCAATAGAAAGACTATGGCCAGATGAATTCTGTTGAACCCTTGTTGTTTAAATTGATATGAACTTTTGTTGCTGGTATACTAATGATGTGACAAGTCCACATCATTAAGTATGAAATTTATGTCAAGAAACCAAGTCACTGTAGTGCTGCTCTTCCTTGATTAGTTGACCGCGTTATGATTTTCTCCTCAAGAGATAAAATTACAATTAAATGGCAAAAAAAGAATATAAAATCAAGCCGTGATAGACAAAAAAACTCAAGATTTATGTGTTTACGTAAAATTTCTATTGACAAAAATAAACCCTGGTAACTATAAATTGACTCCGAAAGTAAAAACTCAAATTTATTTTAAAAATAATTGGGGGAGTGTCAATCCCACTAGGTCTGCGAAGTGGCAATGTTATCTGGGCATAAAATTCAAATGCTTAGGGTCTGTTTGATTGGCAACTATATTATTAATGTATGGAATAATACAAAATATTATCAATTCATGTATGTATATAATTTTATTGTGAATTATATATATATATATATATATATACCGCACCAGTCCGTATTTTAAGAGTGCAGACTAGACATGTATCAACTGACAGTGACCCAAAAAAGAGAGAGAGTGTGCCTATAATTTAGACGATAATTTCTAGGCTCACCGTCAGGTGACACATGTCCGGTCCGCATTCTTAAAATGGGGAGTGGTCTGCACAAGAGCAGTACTGATCTCTCTCTCTCTCTCTCTCTCTCTCTCTCTCTCTATATATATATATATATATATATATATGAAAATGATCAAGTGTAGTGCTAGTTGGAGGTCCCTGAATGAGGTCCATTTTTTTAAAATAGTAAAAAAAATATTTTTGGACTGATTTTTTTTATGATTTTTAAACATTTCGGTAGGACTATAAAAAAATAATCAGCTCAAATGAATTTTTTTCCTATTTTAAAAAAAATCGATCAAACTGTGTCAATTTTTAAGCTGTTAAAAACTGAAAAGGTTTGATCGATTTTTTTAAAATATTAAAAAAAAATTGAGTTGATTTTTTTATCTAGCCCTACTCAAATGTTTAAAAATCATAAAAAAATCATCTTAAAAATATTTTTTTTACTATTTTAAAAAAATGGACCTCATTCAGGGACATCAAACTCAGGGACCGCATGGGATCATCTCTTTCTCTCTCTCTCTCTCTCTCTCTCTCTCTCTCTCTCTCTCTATCTCTCTCTATCTCTCTATCTCTCTCTCTCTCTCTCTCTCTCTATATATATATATATATATATATATATATATATAATAATAATAATAATAATAATAATAATAATAATAATAATAATAATAATAATAATGCTCTTGTGCACTTTAAGAGTGCGGGACGGACAGTACTGCTCTTGTGCGGACCAGTCCGCACTTTGAGAGTACGGATTGAACATGTGTCACCCGACGGTGAGCTCGAAAGAGAGAGAGAATGCCTATAATTTAGCCGATAGTTTCTAAGCTCACCGACAGGTGACACATGTCTGGTCCGCATAAGAGCAGTATTATATATATATGTTTGCCAATTTTGGCAAAAAATTCAAAAAATCCTATTTAAAAACAAGTTTACCAAATGCGCACAAATAATTATAAATACAAAAAATTGAATTTTAAAACTGTATTTAAAAACAATGTTAAAATCCAGTTTTCTGAATTTGAAAAGTCCCGAAGGCCCCAAATTTTAAAATTCAAAAGTAATTTCCTTTTGTAGATAGATATGCGGAAGCGTAAAATGATGGTTCAAATTAACAACAAATTTTAATTTCTCTCAAATTAAAATACAACCAAGTGAAATAGGATTAATCACACACTTATTTAAATTTCACTTAAATTAATTAACCCGAGTCCTAGAAAATTTGCCTAAGTCATATTTCTCAATATTAAAAAATTAAGGTCTAAAATTAAATTAATGACTTGAATTAACTATACATTACCCAATATTTAATTAGCACCAAATTAAACATGTAGTGATTAAAACCAAATTTTATCTTGAATTACCTAAGCATGTGTTCTAGGTGAGTATAGCAAGATAAAATAAACAATAAATCACTACGCCGCGATGTACGAGGAAAAACCCACAACGGGAAAAAACCTCGGACGACCCTAGCCTCAAATCCACTAAGTACGGAATTTATAAAATACAAGCAAGATGACTTACAACACTCTACTCGATACCTCTCAAGCCCCGACGCGTCTTCTTGTATCAACCTCTGCCTAGCGAATAACCACGGAGCTCCACCGCGGTCTCGGAATCCACTGATCGGACTTTATATGGTCACCGTCACCCGAACTAGGATCCTTTCTCCAAGTGGGTAAATCAACGCAAACATCTTCTTCTTTGTGGGATTTAGAAGCAAACCCAAACGTCTCTTCAAAACGGTAAAGATGAAAAATCGGTGCCAAAACTCTCCAAGAAATGTATATATATATATATATATATATATATGGAACTTGGAATTAATAAACAATGGGTGAAAACTAGAGTGTTAGATGAATTTTTCTTTGAAAGATGAACACTCAAAATCATGAACTTTTCTTGGAAGAATTTTCTCTCAAAAAGTCTCCCTAAGAGTTAGAATAAGATGAAAAGTTTTTTTAGAAAAGTTCATTTCCGCACATATTGAATCTGCCAAAAAAGTTAGTGGGAAAAACAAGTGGGAAGGTGGGTCACCTGCTCAAAACAGCCATTTAACTGTTCCCGCCAAAACTCGTTCGAATGACATTTTTGTTCGAACGAAATCTCGTTCGAACGAAATCTCGTTCGAACGAGGCTTCTAACGAAGTTCCAGTGTGAACTCGTTAGAAATCTCGTTCGAACAGCCATCTCGTTTGAATGACATTTCGAACGAAGTTCCAGTGGCTAATATGGGAACTCGTTGGCAAACTCGTTCGAACGACCATGTGGTTCAAACGACAAACTCGTTCGAACGACACTTCGAACGAACTTCCAAAAAGTTTAAAATATTCTATTTTTAGCCCAGAAACTTTATAAACTTATTTTAAAGTTTTAATTAAATCTTTCTGAAAATGAACAATAGTTTTAATTAAACCTACACCCAATATAAAAACGTTCCAAGCTCCTATATATATATATATATATATATATATGTGTGTGTGTGTGTAATGCATTCATACCTTGGGAGCATGGAACCACTGTTGATGACGTAGAAACGAGGCACTTAAACTCGACATTTTGATGAAGCTTTATACTCTTGGACGCTACGTCTTCAACTAACATGTCATAGGCTTGAAGGATGATCAATTAAGTCTATCCTAAGACTCAAATATTTTTGTACGGAATTGAGCGAAAACTACAAAGGACTCAATTGGAAATTTGTGTCCTTACAAATCTCCCCCTTTGGCTATTCCGGGGAAAAAAACAAACCAAAATCCTAAAGGTCCGTCAAGCTCTACTAGACTGACAAAAATTCCCACCCAAAATAAAAATACAATGCTTGACTCAAACAACCCAAGGATCACAATCTTTGCCGGTGAAAGTTGCCACTTTATAATATAATTACTGCACACTTAAGCAAACACTTTACATGCATAGGAAATATCAAAATATTTAATGCAAGTAAATAAGTACTCCCCCTAAATTAATTCTCTCCCTTTATCAACTATGAGCAACTTAGAAAGACCTCTCCCCCTAAGATAATAGGAATAGATACCATTTCTCCCTCTATCTTTCTCCCCCTTTTTGTTCAAGAATCGACAAAGGCTAAAGAATCAAAACATTAACTTATCTCCCCAATTAAAGTATATACACACTTAAACTAAACAAGGGATAAATAAAATGGGATAACAAGCTAAACATGCAAATGTGCAAAAGTGATGAGAACATTAAAGCATATGGGCAACAAAAGTCTTAACTAATCCAATAAATACTAATAGATACCAACTGAGATGCAAGAAATAGATACCAATATGATACATAAGTATTAAGCATGTGATATAAACAAATAATGCAATAAGATGGATACCAATTGTGAATTAAAGCATAGATGGACTAGAAAGCAAGGCAAAGACCAAACAAAATATCAAATATATGTATACATAATATATACTTAATGGACTCAAGTACACACACACACACACACACACACATATATATATATATATATATATATATATATATATATATATATATATATATATATATATATAAACACACAAATGACACAAAATAAGTTAGCTTTTCACACTCGTATGGCAAAAATGTGTCATATGGAAACGGAAGTGTTGGGGTGTGAACTAGTAACGATTAAATTTAGACCCAATCACTTAAAAAATGTTCACGGAGTTCTCAATTGATTGCAAACTTCATCACATTTGAATATAACCTCATGTGACAAAATAGATTGAACTCAATGAACAAACATACACAATGCATACAAGCCTAGCATGTTGATGATTCTACAAACCAATAGAGTCATGACATTGAAAACGCAACTAGGATAAACGGACATTGTGCAAACCGTTGATATACCATCCAATCTCCCTCAATAAGCATTTATATTAATTTTGAATAAATATAGCAATCAAACATAGTCCGTGACAAATATTTTTCTTTTTAATGCCATATTTTCTTTTAGGCCTTTGGACCACGTATTTCTTTTAGGTCCAAACAAACGGTGGCTTACTATTCGCAAAGGACAATAAATCCTTTCGGAGCCCTTCCCCGTGCACATTTATATTTATCATTTTTTTATTTCTCACAAATCTCACGTGCAATGGATTTTGACATGCACTAGTCCTCCTAGGTCACAAATATGTAGATGACAAGATTGGTAGGAGAACACCTCACAAAGCTCAAATATAACATATGAAGTTAAATTTCAAAAGAGCTCGTGCATGTGTGAATTGAGGCATATAACAATAGAATCCATTTAAATCAACACAAAATCCAACTACTCCATGTAAGCATGGTAAAGAACATAATAAGGATTGACAATCTAAACCAAAAGTTCTAGCCACATGGGAGAGAAAAATTAGGGATTCAAACACAAGTATATGCCACATAAAGTGTGTCAAACTAAAATACACACACAAAACAAAATCTTTTTGAGTTTTTGAAATTTTTAACCAAAAATAAAAATATATACTAAAAAATAAACAAAAAATCATTTGAATTTTTTTTTATTAAGCTTAAATTACCAAGAGATAAAAACTCAAATGATAAACAAAAATTGTTTTATATTTTTCATTTAATGCACACAAAAATGAAGGAAATATAATACAAAAGATAAACAAAAATCATAATTCTAGCATTTGATAAAGCATGGAGCATAGACTAGAAAATGATTAAATAAGAATACATTTAGCATGTGAATATAGCATGAAGTACAAACGCTAAAGTATGAAAATAAAACTAACACATTCAACCTTTAGATTTTTCAAGGGAGGAAGCATGTGAAAGTAAATGATAATAAAAAACCCTATCTTGTAAAGCTACCAAGTCGGATCTCCTAACCCAAACTAATGACAAATGACGATCTCGGGGTGTAGGAATCTTGGCTACCTCGGTTGCCTTACCTTTGGATTTTCTAGGAACTCGTTTAAGATCAAAACAAAATTTCCTAAGATAACCTTTTCGACCACAAAGAGAACACCTAAACTCACGGCAAAAAGATTTACCTAAGGAGTGATCTCTAAAGGCTTTCCTAGGCGATTCTCCTAAAACGTTGGTTTTGGCTTTATGTGTTGATTCACTACAAGTATCAAAGCCTAAACCATACAAGTCATTTTTTATTTGGACCGTTCCTAAGATCTTATCTAGTTTTTCGGACCTACACTCCAAATCAAATTTGACTTTGCTAGAGTTTTTTAGTTTAATTTCTAATTCTACAATTTTAGACTCTAACAACACATTTCTCTCTTCAAACTCGAGAAGCTCCTTTTTCAAGGATTCCATTAAACCTCTAAGGCTATCTCGCTCGCCTTCTATATATTCTAGCTTCTCTCGAAGAGATCTCTCTCGTTTTCTAAGGTCTTCCACTAACGCACTATCATCAATGACCTTGACACGCTCTTTTAAACAAGCTTCTAACTTCAAATTAGATCTTTTTAATTTAATATATTCTTCATAAAGTTCTTGAAAAGCATTTTGAAGTTCACTCACATTAACCTCTTCTTTATTTTCACTCTCTCTCTCTTCTTCACTCTCACTACCATAAAAAATAAGGGAATCATAAACAATAACCTTTGAAGTGTCATGTGATAAATTTTCATCTATAGATGAGTTCTCACTATCACTCACATGACTAGCCATAAAAGCCACAAAATTGGGCTTAGTGGGGGAATCGGGTCCCTCTTCCTTATCACTATTACTAAGGGCCGCATTATATGAAATGGGTCGCTTACCCTCTCTCCTTAGTTTAGTGGGGCACTCAGAAGCCCTATGGAGATAACCCTCACAACCAAAACACCTATTTGACTCGTCCCTATTTAAATTTTCATTAATAGTTTTAGGGATCCTCTCAGCTTTGTCATGCTTAGAAGTTTCAAATTTCTTAAAGTCATTTTTAAATTTATCTTTGTTAATTTTAAGAAACTTTCGAAATTTCCTAGCAAATAAGGCCATATCTTCTGAGTCACTATCACTCTCGCTCTCTACTACTTGTTTATCCTCTTTTCGGGTTTTAAAGCAATGCCCTTTTCTATTTTCTTTTCAGTTTTAGAGGGAAACATGTTCGGTTCATAGGTTTGTAAATCACCTACAAGCTCTTCTAACTTTGTAGAGGCTAAAGTTGGTAAAGAATTTAATACGTTCACTTTTGGAATAAATCTATCTGGTAGGGACCTTAAAATTTTCTTCACTACTCGGTTGTTGGGTATTTTCTCTCCCAAGTTAAAAGATGAATTAACAATATCAGAAAGTCTAGCATAAAATTCATCAAGAGTTTCTTTATCGTTAATTTTGATAGTTTCAAATTGAGTGGTGAGGTTTTGGAGTTTTGAAGCTTTTAGACACTTATACCTTCATGAGTGAGTTGTAAAATATCCCACGCTTCTTTAGCGGTCTCACACGTCATAATGCGTTGGAATTCATCCGGTGTGACAACGCTAAACAAGGTATTTAAACCACGAGAATTAAAATTTGAAAGTTTAAACTCATTCTCACTCCATCTATCGGCCGGTTTGGGAACACGTTCATTATCTACTAAATGAGTTGGTGGAGACCACCCGTTAACTACTGATAACTAAACCCTCTCGTCGATATATTTAAGTACCGATTTCATATGCGCTTTCCAGTACGCGTAGTTAGAACCATCGAAAATAGGAAATTTTGAAAATGGGGAAAATTCCATTTTAGCTAAAAATTATTTAAAGGATCTTAACGAAATAATTTATCGCTTTGGCTCTGATACCAATTTGAAAAGTCCCGAAGGCCCCAAATTTTAAAATTCAAAAGTAATTTCCTTTTATAGATAGATATGCGGAAGCGTAAAATGATGGTTCAAATTAACAACAAATTCTAATTTCTCTCAAATTAAAATACAACCAAGTGAAATAGGATTAAGCACACACTTATTTAAATTTCACTTAAACACAATTAATTAACCCAAGTCCTAGAAAATTTGCCTAAGTCATATTTCTCAATATTAGCAAATTAGGCCAAACCAAAATTAAATTACTGACTTGAATTAACTATACATTACCCAATATTTAATTAGCACCAAATTAAACATGTAGTGATTAAAACCAATATTTATCTTGAATTACCTAAGCATGCGCTCTAGGTGAGTATAGCAAGATAAAATAAACAATAAATCACTACGCCGCGATGTATGAGGAAAAGCCCACAACGAAAAAAAATCTCGGACGACCCTAGCCTCAAATTCACTAAGTACGGAATTTACAAATACAAGCAAGATGAATTACAACACTCGACTCAATCCCTCTCAAGCCCCGACGCGTCTTCTTGTATCAACCTCTGCCTAGCGAATAACCACGGAGCTCCACCGCGGTCTCGGAATCCATCGATCGGACTTTATATGGTCACCGTCACCCGAACTAGGAGCCTTTCTTCAAGTGGGTAAATCAACGCAAACATCTTCTTCTTTGTGGGATTTAGAGGCAAACCCAAACGTCTCTTCAAAACGGGAGAGATGAAAAATCGGTGTCAAAACTCTCCAAGCAATGTATATATATATGGAACTTGGAATTAATAAACAATGGGTGAAAACTAGAGTGTTAGATGAATTTTTCTTTGAAAGATGAACACTCAAAACCATGAACTTTTCTTGAAAGAATTTTCTCTCAAAAAGTCTCTCTAGGAGTTAGAATAAAATGAAAAGTTTTTTTAGAAAGTTTCATTTCTGCACATATTGAATTTGCCAAAAAGTTAGTGGGAAAACAAGTGGGAAGGTGGGTCAAAACTGCTCAAAACAGCCATTTAACTGTTCCCGCCAAAACTCGTTCGAACGATATTTTCGTTCGAACGACACTTCTAACGAAGTTCCAGTGTGAACTCGTTAGAAATCTCGTTAGAAATCTCGTTCGAACAGCCATCTCGTTCGAACGACATTTCGAACGAAGTTCCAGTGACTAATATGGGAACTCGTTGGCAAACTCGTTCGAACGACAATGTGGTTCGAACGAAAAAATCGTTCGAACGACACTTCGAACGAACTTCAAGAAAGTTTAAAATATTCTATTTTAGCCCAGAAACTTTATAAACTTATTTTAAAGTTTTAATTAAATCTTTCTGAAAATAAACAACAGTTTTAATTAAACCTACACCCAATATAAAAACGTTCGAAGCTCATATATATATATATATATATATATATATATGTAATGCATTCATACCTTGGGAGCATGGAACCACTGTTGATGACGTAGAAACGAGGCACTTAAACTCGCATTTTGATGAAGCTTTATACTCTTGGCCACTACGTCTTCAACTAACATGTCATAGTCTTGAAGGATGATCAATTAACTCTATCCTACGACTCAAATGTTTTTGTCCAGAATTGAACGAAAACTACAAAGGACTCAATTGGAAATTTGTGTCCTTATAGAATTAAGAACCAAACGGGCTCTTAATATTTTTGCTCATTCCAAATTGTAATAGGGGATGTGATGAGAATGGAGTTGTATATGTGACTTATGTGTTATTTGTTTTTACCTCCTAAGTCTGAATCTGAACTATTAAGACTTGAGAGGTATTAATTAGTACTTGTTTTTTAAAATAATTAAGAGACTAACGATTATTTTTGCATCTGAATGATTAAGAGATAAATGTATTTCTGAAGTCTGAATCTAAAATATGAATGATTCTAAATACATCCATTCATAAGTGCATTTAGACAAAAAAAATATATTTCTTTTTTGTTTGAATGCACCTATGATATGAAGTTCGAAATTCAAACTTTAGATTCAGATGAAAAAACAAACGCAACCTTATTCATTAACCTAATATCCTCAATAAATTCTTGCACATGTTAATTGATTTTTCCTTTTCCATCTTGCTTTATAGTGTTAGGGCTTTTGGCTAAGCCTCTCTATATTTTTTCCTTCATAATTTTTTTTTTAATGAATATCACTCTTGTTGAGCTGCCGAAAAATAGACGTTTGAATATGTGGAAAATTAATACTCAATGTGTCCTAAATTAAGAGTCTCTTAGGGTGTGTTTGGTTACAAAGTTGGAAATTGATTGAAAAATATTTTATTTTCATGAAAAGTTAGAAAATTAGTGAAAAAATAAGAGTGATTTAGTCTTCCTTTTGGAATTTTCCATGGAAATCAATTCTTTTGAAGATTAGTAAGAAATGGTTTCCATGAAAAATGACAAAATTATGGAGCAATTTTCATAAAATGATTGTTGTTTCAATAAAATGTCTTTGATTTCAATTTTAGCTTCTCAATTTTTCACAAAAAACAAATCAATGTTAATCAAATGGACCCTAATGAAATTTTATATTTTTAATTTTAGCCTCTCTAATTTATCAACATCAACATTACGGATGTATCAGAAAGTACAATTTGTAGAGCTAAGTTTTATGCATTATATTATTATTAAACCCACATAACTAAAGCTTTTCTCTTTTGTGTGTGTGTGTGTGTATGTCTATATATATATATATATATATATATATATATATATATATATATATATATATAGGGAGAGAGAGAGAGAGAGAGAGAGAGAGAGAGAGAGAGAGGGAGGCTCACCTACATCATGCACTATACATCACACGTACATCACACCTAATTCTAGGCCCTAGAAAATGTGTTTTTCAAATTATATATTTTTTCCTTGAAATTAACCTTCCAATCAACCCATATGCAAAAAAAATAGGTCAAAATATATTTTTTTAGCTATTTTTAAAAAATTAAAAAAAACTGCTGGCGCAGACCCATATAAATAAGGTATTTTAGCAGTTTTTTGTGGATGTTTTAAAAATACCTACAAAATGTATTTTGACCTATTTTTTGCATATGGGTTGATGAGGTGGTTAATTTCAATGGAAAATATAAAATTTGAAAAAAAAAATTTAGGGCCTAGAATTAGGTGTAACGCACGGGTGATGTATAGAGCATGATGTACTATAGCCTGGCTCTCTCTCTCTCTCTCTCTATATATATATATATATATATACACACGCATGATCCAGTAAGTTTCTTAAAAGTATATCTATTTTTTTTAAATAGTAAAATAAATATTTTGGCTTACTTTTTTTTTTCTGAAGAGTATCTAATATGGATACTCTTTACAAAATATCAAGTCAAAATAATTGTTTTTGATATTTTAAAAAAATGGTTAAAATATGTCAATGTTTAAGGAGCTTAAAAATAGACATATATTGGCCATTTTTTTAAATTGTAAAGATATTTATTTTGGCCTTATTTTTTTTTACAAGGTCTTCGTTGAATGTTTATATATTATTTTAAAAATAATCAGGCCAAACTAATGTATTTTACTGTTTATAAAGTATATATATATATATATATATATATATATGCCCGTGCCTGAATGCACGCTGATAATTTTGAAAAATATAAAGTTGTATATAATGTAAATAATAAATGTTTTATATATTATAAGTGTAAATTTTTAAAGTATAGAATCATGTAAATTTAAATCATATAGCTTTTTACAACACAAATGTATAAACAGTTTTAAAAATTTGGACAAAATCCCTTTGTTTATTGGACTATCCACCCTGCTTAAGTAATAGTCCATTTTGGACCTCATAAAAAAATTATAATCAATTTAACTCAACTTGACGAAATACAACCAATGTATCAATAAATTAATAAAACAGTGATCAATTTACTCATTTATACAATTAAGACTTGTAATCATAGAATTTATTACAAAACATAAAAATTTGTACATGATTTAGAAAATTTGGACAAAATTTCCCCTATTTATAAGACTACCCACTTGATTAAGAAACCAAAATTAATCATTTATACAATTAGTCCATCCCAGACATTATATAAACCCAATCATCGGTTTATGCTGATAATAGACTTCGGGTATGATTACACAACAAAATCATTATTGACAACTTTATGAATAAAATGATGATAAAATAATACTCAAGGTATGTACATGTGTCCTTGTGAAATTTTTCAACAATGGGGAATTTGATTAGCCTGCTAACATTATGTGCTACACCAACACCTAAGTTTCCAATTAAAAAAAATTAATATAAGCAAAAAAATTCAAAAAAATAAATAAACTTATCATGTCCATCGCATGTAATTATCATGTCCTTGCGTGTTCGTGCCATGTCCCCCACATCCCCATGGTCTCTCTCACCTAATTTGTCCGACACGTCATGTGGAAAAAGTTGGCACATTCATGGTCTAGCGTATGCCTCTCCCGTGTCCTAGAGTATTGGACATTTGTACGAAGGTCTATGGCAAAGTACTCGTGCTTCAAAGTATGCATGCCTCTCGTATAAACCTTATAATCACAGTTGTGTGACGATTGTAGGAATCTTTATAAAAAAATATTGTTAACATGAGCAAAGGGATCCTGCAAGCCAAGAAAAGTAACAGATAAGTTCATATAAAGGCAAAAGCATGTTCAATTTCACATTTAACCTCAATTTCAAATAAATGCAAAAAATGAAATTCAATATAGAGAGGGATAACTATGTTCGCATACCATTGAGGTTCTTACACTTTCACGTGGTTTTCGACGATCCACACAGTGTTGCGGGATATTAGCCAATATGAAAACTCACTGATGTCACCAGGATAACATTTGTTAATTAAAAACATGTTAAAATCCAATATTTAAAACCCCAAAACTAAAACAATTATTGAAATCAAACATAAAAATCTATGCCTTCTTGCAAAAGATGCCCAAATTTGTAATAGATTCAAAATACACATAATATATATACACTAATAGGATATGTGCCGTATTTGAACATCTATTGTAGACTATGCCTAGTAAAATCCATAATATAAAAAACATCAGACGGTTTACTGTCAAGTTGAACCCCATTCAATTAAAATAATGAATATATTATCTCTAATAATTAGTAAACACCACTTAGGAGGGAATATTGTCGATTTTCGGATTGGGAGGACTAATCTCAACATGATAATTTTTTCCCATTGATTGAAATTTGATTTTGCTCTTAGAAATAATACATGCTTTTTCATTATACTTGGGAGGGGAGATTCCTGCTTTTTCATTTCAAAATCAAAACCTGTTCACTTTCAATAGAAAATCAATTAAACTTAGTAACATTCAGTAAAAATTATCACGACTTGCAGATGCAGAGGCGCATGGATCTTCACATGCTAGGGAAGAGCACCAGCCAATGTCCATTCTTGCTCAGGATTGGCTTGGTCCTTCAAAGAGACATGGCAATTCTGCACAGGAGACCATTTAGGAAGATGAAGGTGAAAAGGGAATATACTCACCAAAATGAACTACAATCGATAATACTCACCAAAATAATTTCAAAAGTAGTCTAAAAACAAAGAATTCGGGATGACATTTTGTAAACGGATACTATTAAACAAAAAGAAGACCCAAATCAAACCCTAATACCTGACATCATACCCCATATACCTGGAATCAACCCCCCAAAAATTGTCAACTAAAATAACGTACATATCAAATGAAAAGAAAAATCAACCTCAAATGGAGAAAGAGGGAAATAACATATACCTGGATAATGTTAAATAATCATTAATTAGATCTTTAAAATAGAAGAACAAATGTAACAAATTAGAAAACAATGCACAAACCACGCTTCTACAAACAAAAGTTAAAAAAATGTTTTGAATCTAAAACAAAACGAACTAAACATAAAAAATATACCTTGAAAGGATGGAGAGATGGAAAAGCTGAGTTTATACCTGTAAAAAGAAAAAAGGGGGGACAAAACATATTAGGTAACATAACACATATGAAAAGGACAATGGTCTTTCAAATCCGTTTATTGAGTAAATCTGTGATGAATGACCAAAGCAGAGATATTGGCTTTGCAAAAGAGGAGGATAAAATAAATCTCAAGCTTTAAAACCATCTTGAACATAAATAAGGAATTATGTCAATAATACAGTAAAGAAAAACCCAAAATCCTTGGTGAAAAGCAAAATCTTAGAGAATAGAGAGATACATAAGAAATCGAATTCAAATAGATAAACACAACTAATTATATATAACCCATAATTGATTATTTTCTGAAACAGTTTAACCTCAAAGTTGAAAAACAAATAATCTTAAGAATCTATAGACGTGTAAAAATGTTGTTAGAATGTAAAAACAAACATTGTTAGAATGAAAACAAACTTTGTTGCATCAATGCAGTCCTAAGAAACAAACACTATCATAATGTAAGGACTTGTCTGTAATTGAGCATGTTAAAGAAGGTTACTGCGAGTCAAAGAACATGAATGTGGAGAATGATGAGGTAATTGCACATGCTCTTCAAGAAGAATTATCACGACTTGCAGATGCAGAGGCGTATGGATCTTCACATGCTGGGGAAGAGCATCAGCCAATGTCCATGCTCAGGATTGGATTGGTCCTTCAAAGAGACATGGCAATTCTGCGCAGGAGACCATTCAGGAAGATGAAGGTGAAAGGGGAATATACTGTTCATCTTCTATCCAAGGAGAAAAATTAGTTGATGGGGAGGACCAATCATGCTCACCAGAGATAGCAGATGAATCTACTCTTGATGGGGAAGTAGGCAAGAGGTTGAATCAGATGGTTCCTATTCCCCATGTACCCAAAATCAAGGGAGAAATACGCTCAGATGATGAAAAAACATCAGATCATCAAAGGTTGATGAACAGATTGCAGTTATATGATCTTGTTGAGCTAAATGTTTTAGGCGATGGAAATTGTCATGTGGGGTCTTAATTAGGCCATGGTTAATTATATCAAATCTACAAATGATGTTCACCAAATGTTTAAAATAGTAACATAATCGAAGCGCATTTATTCACATTCAATTGTTATAAAACTTTCATATTACATATTTTAAGAGCATCTATGTGCATCAAGTGAGGAGTTTTTATCAAATATAGAATTAAAAGGTTAATAAAATACAATCGATAATACTCACCAAAATTATTTCAAAAGTAGTCTAAAAACAGAGAATTCGGGATATAATTTTGTACAAGGATAATATTAAACAAAAAAAGACCCAAATCAAACCCCAATACCATAAATCATACCCCAAATACCCGGAATCAACGCCCCAAAAATTGTCACCTAAAATAACTTACATATCAAATGAAAAAAAAATCAACCTCAAATAGAGAAAGAGGGAAATAACATATACCTGGATAATGTTACCTATCATTAATTGGATCTTTAAAATATAAGAACAAATGTAACAAATTATAACACAACGCACAAACCACGCTTCAACAAACAAAAGTTAAAAAAAATGTTTTGAATCTAAAACAGAACGAACTAAACATAAAAAATATACCTTGAAAGGATGGAGAGATGGAAAAGCTGAGTTTATACCTGTAAAAAGAAAAAAGGGGGGACAAAACATATTAGGTAACATAACACATACGAAAAGGACAATGATCTTTCAAATCCGTTTATTGAGTAAATCTATGATGAATGACCAAAGTAGAGATATTGGCTTTGCAAAAGAGGAGGATAAAAGAAATCTCAAGCTTTAAAACCATCTTGAACTTGAATAAGGAATTATGTCAATAATACAGTAAAGAAAAACCCAAAATCCTTGGTGAAAAGAAAAATCTTATAGAATAGAGAGCTACCTAAGAAATCGAATTCAAATAGATAAACACAACTAATTAGATATAACCCACAATTGATTATTTTCTGAAACAGTTTACCCTCAAAGTTGAAAAACAAAGAACCTTAAGAATCTATAGACATGTAAAAATGTTGTTAGAATGTAAAAACAAACTTTGTTAGAATGTAAACAAACTCTGTTGCATCAATGCAGTCCTAAGAAACAAACACTATTAGAATGTAAGGACTTGTTTGTAATTGAGCGTGTTAGAGAAGGTTACTGTGAGTCACGGAACGTGAGTGTGGAGAATGATGAGGTGATTGCGCATGCCCTTCAAGAAGAATTATCACGACTTGCAGATGTAGAGGCGCATGGATCTTCACATGCTGGGGAAGAGCATCAGCCAATGTCCATTCTTGCTCAAGATTGGCTTGGTCCTTCAAAGAGACATGGCAATTCTGCGCAGGAGACCATTCAGGAAGATGAAGGTGAAAGGGGAATATACTGTTCATCTTCTATCCAAGGAGAAAAATTAGTTGATGGGGAGGACCAATCATGCTCACCAGAGATAGCAGATGAATCTACTCTTGATGGGGAAGTAGGCAAGAGGTTGAATCAGATGGTTCCTATTCCTCATGTACCCAAAATCAAGGGAGAAATACGCTCAGATGATGAACAAACATCAGATCATCAAAGGCTGATGAACAGATTGCAGTTATATGATCTTGTTGAGCTAAAAGTTTTAGGCGATGGAAACTGTCAGGTGGGGTCTTAATTAGGCCATGGTTAATTATATCAAATCTACAAATGATGTTCACTAAATGTTTAAAATTGTAACATAATCGAAGCGCATTTATTCACATTCAATTTTTATAAAACTTTCATATTACATATTTTAAGAGCATCTATGTGCATCAAGTGAGGACTTCTTATCAAATATAGAAGGAAAAGGTTAATAAACTATAATCGATAATACTCATCAAAATGATTTCAAAAGTAGTCTAAAAACATAGAATTCGGGATAACATTTGGTAAAAGGATAATATTTAACAAAAAAAAGACCCAAATCAAACCCCAATACCCTATATCATACCCCAAATACCCGTAATCAACGCACAAAAAATTGTGAGTTAAATAACGTACATATCAAATGAAAAAAAAAACTCAAATAGAGAAAGAGGGAAATAACATATACCTGGATAATGTTACCTATCATTAATTAGATCTTTAAAATAGAAGAACAAATGTAACAAATTAGAACACAACGCACAAACCAAGCTTCTACAAACAAAAGTTTAAAAAATGTTTTTAATCTAAAACAGAACGAACTAAACATAAAAAATATACCTTGAAAGGATGAAGAGATGGAAAAGATGAGTTTATGCCTGTAAAAAGAAAAAAAAGAGGGATAAAACATATTAGGTCACAATTTACAAATATAAATAGAAAATAAATTTATCCAAAAATGGTTACATCTGTGCAACATACAAACAAAAAATGTTAGATCTGAGATGAGAGCCCAAACCCGTAACTACCCCTACACATTTTCCATTCACTGCCATCCCCAAACATGTCAGCAAATTATAATAATATATAAACAAACAAACACAATGAAAATATAATTTATTTAGCCAACACCATAAAACAAAGCTGGATATTTACTAAATAAGCATTCTACAAAAGTAAAATAAGCACAAAATGCAAACAACAGTAAAATAAACACCAAATCATTCTACAATGATGGATATTTAGCAAAAGTAAAATGCAAACAGAGTTGGATAAACAAAACACCTAAATACCAAACGAAGAACACAAACATACCACGTTTTCAAAAAAAAAGTTGAAATTAGATCTATATAATAATCATACCACGTTTTTAAAAAAAAAGTTGAAATTAAAGGTTAAGAATTAAGAATCATACATTGAAAAGGGGAAGACAACCTAGAGCTCAAAGGGTAAAGGAGCATGCGTAGGTTTGTTATGGGGGGAAGGGAAGCGTGTGGAGGAGAGGAGGGAGTGCAGCGAAGAGGAGGAGGCAGAAATAGGAAGAGGGAGCGACGGCGGCGGTAGACAGAAGGGGAGGCTGATTATTGAATGGGAGATATTGAGAGGGGTAGGGTTTGGGGGAGTATAGAGATGAAAATGGAGGAGGGGTAGGGTTTGGGCTGATTATTCCATATGCGTAGGTCTGTTGGGTTATTGGGTTCACGCGTCTTTGGCCATGTGATAAGGCTCTTCCATTGTGAATTGCAGTCCTTTTGACTAAATTGTCCTCAATTTTGAATTTAAGGGTAAATTTGGTAAGTATAAAAAGAGGGAGAAATCAAAGAATTGAGGGTAAAAGAGGAAGTGCAGGAAAAAATTATATAAATGATATCATCTTTTGATCTTATGACATACATAAGTTTTCTACTTTATTATATAGATATATATACACACAAACACACACACACACACACATACAGAGAGAGGTCCAAAAATGAGGTACTAAGTTGCGAACCAATTTTAAAAAAATAGCAAAAAAACTTATTTTGGACTGAATTTATTTACATGATATATAAACATTCTGTGGATACCCTATAAAAAATTTCAGTAGTTTAATATTTGTCAATTTTGACCACATTTTAGGTATGTATTGGAAAGGGACTACACACACACACACACACACACATCTCATGGTACATACGTCTCGCGTGGACCTATTTTTTAAAATAATAAAAAAATATTTTTTAGATGATTTTTTGGTTTGTAAACATTTCACGGATTTCCAAAAAATGCAGCTTAAAATAATTTATTTTGTTATTTTAAAAAAGCAGTCAAAACATGTCAGTTTAAGCTATATTTTGACTTATCTTTTTTAATATAGAATAAAATTTATTTTGAGTTATGTGAAATGTTTAAATACCACACACAAAAGAATTAACTCAAATATAATTTTTTTTACTATTTAAAAAGAATGTTCGCACAGAAGGTCCTCATTTTATGATTTTATTAGAGTATATATATAATAATGTTCTTGTGCGGATTGTTCCGCATTTAACAGCGAGGACCAGTCATGTGTTGCTTGACGGTGCCCCTAGAAATTATTGACTAAATTATACCGTCAGGTGGCACATGTCCAGTCCGCACTGTTAAAATGCGAACTGATCCAAGAGAAGTACTATATATATATATATATATATATATATATATATATATATATATATAGAGAGAGAGAGAGAGAGAGAGAGAGAGAGAGACAACTATAGTACACCATGCTCTATACATCATCCGTGCATCACACCTAATTTTAGGCCCTAAAAAACTTTTTTTTCAAATTTTATATTTTTTCCTTGAAATTAACCTTCCAATCAATCCATATGCAAAAAATTAGGTCAAAATACATTTTGTAGCTATTTTTAAAAAATTCACAAAAACTGCTAAAAATACCTTATTTATAAGGGTCTGCGCCAACAGTTTTTTGTGCATTTTTTAAAAATAGCTACAAAATGTATTTTGACCTAATTTTTTGCATATGGGTTGATTGGAAGGTTAATTTCAAAGAAAAATATAAAATTTGAAAAAAATATTTTTTAGGGCCTAGAATTAGGTGTGATGCACGGATGATGTATAGAGTATGATATGCTGTAGCCTTTCTCTCTCTCTCTCTCTCTCTCTCTCTCTCTCTCTATATATATATATATATATATATATATATATATTCCGGTACATACTATTTTTTTTAAATAGTAAAAAAAATAATTTTTTGAAGAAACTTCTTGAATATGATCTTCATAGTGAGTAGATCATCTCTAATTTTTTTCGTCAAAAGTTCGATCATAAAGTGAGTAAGAAGATCATTAAAAGTTTTAAAAATATATTCGCACAATTTTTATATACCACATCTCTCATTCACTTTTCGATTAAATTTTTTAATGAAAAAAATTAGAGATAATCTCCTCACTATGAAGACCATATACAAAAAGTTTTATAAAAAAAATAATTTTTTACTATTTAAAAAAAAAAAATATGTATCGAAAAAATATAAATAAGGGGTACGTATAGGAAGCCCCCTATATGTACATAATATTGATATGTAATGCAATATTGGATGTAGGGAGAACGAATGAGAGGAAAAAATATATATTTGATTGGGTAGAATCTAACATTGTAATACCGGACGTGGTGAGGTGAGAAACAGAAGAAAAGGGAAATAGTTTGAATTTATATAATCAGCGAGGCTATATTAGATATCATAATTATGACTAGTGTATGGTTTAGAGGCTAAAAAGTGGCTCTAAAGCAAAATAAATTGTAGGCAAGTAGAATGATTGAAGAGTTCAAATGGGTCGGCCCGTGATATTAGTAAAGACTAAGAAACATGCATGATAAAGAAGTGTTCAGTGATTCTAATTAAACAAAAGAAAAGATACAAATGAACCGAAAGTGGAAGTCTTAATTTAGGTATTGCTGGAGAAAATGGAATCCCAGGCTGGAGAGCTTTGGTTTCAGATTAGGCAAACTTAGGCCAGGTAAAATGGTTAAAATTGACACTCTTTTAAAGTATAACATAACATGTGAATATCTCCGTCCCAGCTTGTGGCAATTTAGGTCAGGTCAAATGGGGGCTCAACATTGGTTTTACCGACCCATCAGAAAGAAAAAGTAAGTTGGAGTGTCAAAGCAAATGACGCTCGAACTATTAAAAAAAAGGAAAAAAGAAAAGAAAAATGTAACGGCCATGTTTACGTCAAGAAGTACAATTAAACTGTTCACAAGCCAAAATTGTTGTACGTCAAACTCAAGTTCACTAGTTTTGTATTGGAGTAGTGCTACACTCCCCGAATTGTCCTTTCCCGATTTCATACCCAATTCTTTTTCTTCTTTTTTTTTTCTTTTTTTTTATTAAAATCAGTTTTATATCATTTTTTAGGTAGTTTTTTTTTTAATAATAAAATCAGTCTTATTTGTTTTTTTAGTTAAAAACATGTTTTGTTTTATAAAAAATCGGTATTTTTTTTTATATAAAAAGTGTTTTTATAAACAAAACGAACACGAACATGATGACTAAATTAAAATAACACGAACATAATTTCTTTTTGTTCAAATCACTTTTAACACTTTTTTTTCGTTTTTTTTTATAAAATCAATTTTATGTCCTATCTAATGTCAATTAACAAAATAAAAATACTTAAAGAATATTGGTTAAATTAATGTTTGAAGTTTTTTTTTAAAACACTTAAAGTGTGCCTCTCGCACGAACCTTTAAAAAAAAGAGAATATTGGTTAAATTAGTGTTTGAAGTTTTTTTTGGAACAAAATAAAAACACTAAATGTGTGCCGCTGGCGCGGACCTTTAAAAATAAGCGAAAATATTAGTTAAATTAGTGTTTGAGTATGTTTTGAAACAAAATAAAAACACTAAAAGTGTGTCGCTGGCGCGGACCTTTAAAAATAAGATAATGTTGGTTAAATTAGTTTGAGTACATTTTGGAACAAAATAAAAACACTCAAAGTGTGTCGCTGGTGCGGACTTTTAAAAATAAGATAATATTGGTTAAATTAGTTTGAGGACTTTTTGGAACAAAATAAAAACACTCAAAGTGTGCCGCTGACGCGGACCTTTAAAAATAAGATAATATTGGTTAAATTAGTTTGAGGACTTTTTGGAACAAAATAAAAACACTCAAAGTATGTCACTGGCGCGGACCTTTAAAAATAAGATAATATTGGTTAAATTAGTGTTTGAAGTCTTTTTGGAACAAAATAAAAATGATTAAACTAAATGTGTATTAAAAAATATTTGAGGAAGTTTTTAATAAATTTTAGTTTAATGTAAAATTAATTTATCTTTAAAATAAATCACATTTATTAATTTAAAAAAAAATAAGAGAGTATCTTTTAATTTTTATTTAAAATAAATAACAAGTATAGATATATAATGTATTTTTAAAAAATAATAAATCAAGGGGTAGGATTGTTTTAGTTGAAATCAAGGGTGGAGATAGACTTGGGGGATGGATTCGGTAGACTCCCTTTCGGGGAGTCTATCATTATTCTTTGTATTGTGTTCTACTATTTGTCCATTTGTTGCAAATTATGTTAAAAGTTCACTGGTCTTCATTCACAATACATTCACTTTTCTCGCAAATTAAAAGTTGCTATTTTAAAATGATGATTTTTAATAATTCACCCAATCAACTATTAATTTGAGACAACTCAAAAAAAAAATATGTCTATTAGTGTGGGACGAAGAAAGTGTTGAAGTGGTGGATGAATGCATTAAATGTGTAACCACCTAAGCTACTATAGGTGTGGATGAATACATTAAATGTGGAACCACCTAAGCTGCTATATTTGTGGGTAAATGCATTAAATGGATTTATAATCTCTACCATCCATCTCATTATTGATCCAATGGATATGTTGAATTCTAAGAAGCTATAAATAGGTTCCTCTTGAGAACGATTAAACACACCAAAAACATCAAACACTAAGAAGAGTTAGAGAGTGAGAAATAGTTCATTTGGAGTTTTGAGTATACACATTTGTGTAGAAAAATACACATTGTATTTTTCATTTGGAGTGTATTTGTGAGAGTCTCTTTTGTAACTCATTTGCAATAGTGAATTGATCCGAGTATCCATGGACGTAGCCAAATTGGTGAACCAATTAAATATTTTGTCTTCCCTTATGTGTGTTTTTCTACTCATTATACTTTTATTGTGAGTGTGCCATATTATTATTTGGGATTACAGTCGGTATCATTTGTTGACACTCTTTTCGCACAACAAATTGGTATCAGAGCCAAGGTCCTCCGATCTAGGCATTTTGGATTTTTTTTTTGTGTGGAGAAATAACCATACGTATAGTACTATTCATTCGATACTATTCATACGATACTATTCATAGCCGGAAAAAAATCTCTAAACTTGGAATTTTTTCGTTTGCATTTTTTTGTGACTGTGATCGTTTGAAAAATGGCAACCGCAAAATTTAACGTAGAAAAGTTTGATGGGCAAAGAAACTTCAGCATATGGCAATGTCAAGTTATGGATGTCTTAGTCCAACAAGAGCTGAAAATTGCTCTTGGAGATATGCCAGAAAATATGAAGGAAGATGACTGGAAAAAAAATCAACCGTAAGGCTTGTAGTCATATTCGTCTTTATCTCGGCAAGGATAAAAAATATCCTTATATGCGCGAGACCTCGGCACAAAAATTATGGAAACAACTGGAGGACAAGTACATGATGAAAAGCATTTGAAGAAGAAACTCTTCCGGTTCCAATACGCAGAAGGTATTTCTATGTCTGAACATCTTGACAATTTTAACAAAATTATTGATGATTTGAAAAATTTAGATGTTGAAATTGACAATGAGGATAAAGCAATGTTAGTACTAAATTCTCTACCTGACTCGTATGAACATCTCATTACAACGCTATTGTACGGAAAGAAGGAAATACAATATGTTGAGGTATCCAATACCTTAATGAATAATGAGGTTCGTAAGAAGGATAAGGAGGCATATAGAGACTCTACATCTGAAGCGTTGAGAGTCCGTGGTAGAATAAGTGAAAGGGAGAATGGCAACCGTGGAAGATCTCGATCTAAATCGAGAGGTGGAGCAACAACTTTGGGTAGGAGAATTCCTGCAAAAGATAAATGCGCCTTTTATCACCAGAAAGGGCATTGGAAGAAAGATTGTCCTAAGATAAAAAAAAAGGACACGAAGAACTCCACTTCAAACGTTGCGACGAGTGACGATGAAGATTCTGAATTTTCTTCGTCTATTTCACCATTTGGATCCAGTTCCCAGGAATGGATTTTGGATTTGGGTTGTTCCTATCACATGTGTCCTAATAGGGAGTGGTTTTCTAGCTTTAAGGAGCTGGATGGTGGAGCTATTTTGATGGGCAATGATCATGCTTGTCAAACAAAATGGATCGGAAAAATCTGACTAAAATTGCATAGTGGAATAGTCAGAGTGCTAGAAGACGTTCGGTATGTACCGGACCTAAAGAAAAATCTTATCTCACTTGGAGCTTTGGTAGCTAAAGGTTATGATATCACACTGAAAGGCGATGGTCTGAAGGTGTCACATGGAGCCCTAGTTGTGATGAAGGGAACGAAAAAGAATAACTTGTATTTTCTCCTTGGAAATATAGTTACAGGTGCAACGGCAGTCTCAGAAAGTTCAGAAGAGGTTGCATCTGATGCTACAAGAGTATGGCATGTATGCTTAGGACATGCAGGAGAGAAGGCTTTGCAAGGATTAGTGAAGCAAGGTCTGCTGAAAGGTGCCAAGACATGTAAGCTTGTATTTTGTGAGCATTGTGTTCTGGGCAAGCAGGCAAGAGTAAAGTTTGGCACAGTTGTACATCGTACAAAGGGGACTCTTGATTATATTAACACAAATGTTTGGGAACCTACTAAAGTTTCATCTTTGGGTTTGTATCTTTAGTGGATGACTTCTCCAGACGAGTTTGGGTGTACACCATGCGACATAAGGATGAAGTCTTCAAGATTTTCATAAAATGGAAAAAGATAATAGAGACCCAAACTGACAGAAAAATTAGAAGACTCAGGTCAGACAACGGCGGTGAATACAAGTCAGACCCTTTTTTTCAAGTATGCCAGGAAGAGGGGATCATGTGACACTTCACAGTAAGAGACACGCCACAACAAAATGGGGTGGGTAAACGTATGAATCGCACTTTGGTGGAGAAGGTGCGATGCATATTGTCCAATGCTGGTTTGGGCAAGACATTTTGGGCTGAAGCTGTTACATATGCATGTCACCTCATTAATAGGTTACCTGCAGCTGCAAATGAGGGCAAAACACCCATGGAGGTATGGTTGGGAAAACCTGCTACAAATTATGATTCTTTACGTATTTTTTGCTCCCCTGTATATTGTAACAACCCTCGATTTTTGGAGAATGAGAAATTAAATTTTGGGAAAATGAAATTTAATTAAATTGGAGAATTTCAAATTTTGGGAATTTAGGCCCAAAAATAGAGAATATTTTAAAGTATTCCGGATGATATTTTTGAGGGTACCATCGATTCCGGAAGGGTCGAGATAGTCAAAATGACTGTCATTGGGTCTTATTTCGGCTCCGGAATATTTTTAAGTTATTTTGACTTGAATTGGAGTAAACGAGTCATTTAAAGTGTGTATTAGCATTTAAAATTGAGTTTATTGTTTTAAGGGATTTAAGGCTTACGGATCAAGCCTTTCTCATTTTGAGAAAGAGAGAAAAAGCCCAAGAGGGAGAAAAAAGAGAGAAAGAAGAAGAAAGGAAGGGAGAGAGGAAGAAAAGCTTGGAGATTTCCGGCCCAACCGCGACATCGAGGACGATTCAACCTCTACAAATCCGAGGCAAGTGTTTAATCTTGCTAAATAGCTATTTGTGTATTTCATTTCATAATTTGTGGGGTGAAGAAATGGATTTGTGGGTATTAACATTAAAACCTAGATTTTTAGGTTTAATCTTGAAATCAATGTTTAAATATGGATTTAATGGATTAGAAATGGTTGGGATCAACTTTGGGTTGATTAATGGGCTTAAAATTATGATTGGATGAAAGTTTGGGGATTAGAATGAAAGTTTTAGGGTATTAATTTCGTGGGTTTGCTGAGAAAGGGAAATCGGCCAGCTTATCTGGTATGGCCGATCGACCGCGGTCTGGGGACCGGTCGACCGCGCCTTAAGGGAAAAGCCTACTGCATTTCTTCATAGGCAGAATATTGACCCGCGGTCGACCGGGGGTCTGGGACCGGTCGACCGGTCCCCTGTTTTTAGCCCAAAACTTGGATTTCTTCTCCCCCTTTTTTTTTGGAGTTTATTCTTAGGGGCTTCCTTAATGGGCTGTTTTATGGGTTTCCTAAGATGACTTCTAGCCCTTTTTGGTTGGGTTTGTTGATTTGGGGTTCTCTCTTATAAAGTAAGAGATTTCTTTTGGTGACTTATAGGGGGTCTCTCACTTAGTATCTGATAGTGGGAACTTCTTGGAATCATTGGATAAGAAATATCCATGTATGTTGTGAAATTTCTAGGCCGATATTTATGTCAAATCCTTATAAGAATAGGATATGGTTAAGTTATAGTTTGGGGCCAAATGGAAGAGTGTGGTTGCATACTCTTTAAGAGTGAGGGGTCTCACATCCTTAGAAATGTTTAGACTAAGTAACAATTGATAACTCAATAGGAGTACGGGTTCCTGAGACTTATTCGAACCATAGGTGACATTGGGAACGCTTGGGATCGTACTATCGACTAGAATAAGCGGTAGCATGAATTCTAGTTAGGATGGTTTACACGTAATGATGGGGATATGACCACTGAGATTCCAATACTTGAAATGAGGTTGGAAAATTGAGGTTTTAGACTATTAGGTCATGTGTGTGCCTATGGTTAAATATTACTAAAGGTAATTATGTACTTTTGGATATGGATGAAATGTGTAGTGATGGATTCCTACACAAACTCTTGGGTGATAACCCTAATGTTGAATATATATGTATAGATATATACATATGGTTTTGGGAGACTATTCATCATAGGAAAAATGATTGAATATGTTTCAAGTGATGGATTGTATTCACATATCGAGGTACCTTTAATGGAAATTGTGGTGACGGCTTGTATATTGAGGATTATGTATACTTATAGACGGGTTTATATATCTTATACATATGAACAAGAATTAGTTGGTATATATATTGATATAGCGATGTGTGAATATATGTACATATATCTATGTATGAATGTGAATATATGGATATATTTATGTTGTGGACATACGTGGTATGGATATTTAAACCGTATATGATGGTTTACTATATTGGATCATATGATGGGATCATATGGACGTATGTATATTGCGCATGTGAGCGATGTATATACTTATTTGGTTAAGCATACCCCGCTCATGCTATCATTGGGAAGTTTCCGCACAGAGGGTGAGCATCCTGGCATATAGAGCAGGGTGTGGATATTCCCCAGGTCATAGTCGTCCCATGTGTTATTATATGATAGATATATTTTGGGGTGAGACGTGGTGGGTATGTTTCGTCTCATTGTCGGCTGGATCTATGACCGCTTCTCGGGACATCGTGTGTGTGAGTTAACACGAGGTGGGTGTCGTTGATCCCCACCAGGTGGTCCCCAGTTGTTACGTGAGCCGGACTCTGGGAAGATGATAGCATTGATACAGTTTTATCGGCGCTATATATAGCCGGGTATTATATGTTCATGGCCATTGTACATCATATATGGTATGTACACTGGGTCATGGGTATGGATGATGGCATGTATATATATATGGTGAGAATAAAATACCTATATATATATTTATATATCCTAGATGAAAGGATATGGTATTTCTATGGGGTACATCTTGGATGATTATGGTGTACCTGATTACTTGGAGGTTGATGTATCGCATTTAAGGAATACTTCGGTTACATCATCCCAAGGATATTATTAGAGGTTTTTAGTTGTTTTCATATTGTAGTTTAAAGTTTTAGTAGTAATGGTAGTGTTAAATTGTATGCTAAGTATTATGGATCTCTAGGATCGACATTGCCCAGGAGTAGTGTAACGAGGTGGTTCCTTGTTTGGATTTCTCTTTGCGAGACACCTCACGCACGAAACGCAGTGCCATGTCGGGATTTGAGAGAAGTAACTAATTATATGGCATAATGGATCTCTAGTCGTTACATTGTCAGGAGTAGTGTAACGGGGCGGTTCCTTGTTTTGATTTCGCTTTGCGAGACTCCCCACGCACGAAACGTAGTACAATTTTGAGATTAGAGAGAAGTTTTGCCAATATTCCATGTGCATGACATTTAGAAAGAAATTCTTATATTTTAGCCTATATATATGTATATACATATATGTATATATATATATATATATATATATATATATATATATATATATATATATATATATATATATATATATATATATATATATATATATAGGGGTAACGTATTAAGAATTATAATTCCTTATAATTATAAATCGGAATCCTTTAAGCCTAGTATGGCATAAGTGTTATTATCATAATCTAGTAGGATTAGAAAGGGTGGATCCTTAGATTATGACGGGAAAGTAGCTCTCGTGGGTATAGGCTAGGCCTATGATAAGTTAGATTGTCCTAATAGCAATGGGGATAATTTAACTAAAACTTGAGGACGCGGATAGGTGAGCGCCTTTAGATGAGAGGTGAGTTGGGGTTCCACGAGAGTGCGGTTCCACTTTAATTATGAAATAAGTGCACCGATAATTATTATGCACGGTTAACACACTTGCTAAATATTTTTCACATTCGGGGCTCTGACCCGTTTACTTTTCTCTCCTCCTTGTATATATATATTACCACAGGTATCCTACCGCATGGATGCCGGATGACTTTCTATCCAGAGTCTTGGGAGCCGTGACAGGTGCGGACTGTTGCGGGATGTTTCATGTAGACGCTTCCTACTTCTTTAAAATTCTAGGTAGGATTCATGTTTTATATCGGGTTTGTACCCAAGGGATATTTATATACATGTTTATATTTATTCCATTTCAGTTATTGTATTGGCTGTGACCCGACAGCTTATTCGGGTCTACTTTTTATAGTACATTCGGTTGTATTTATTTATTTTATTTTATTTTATTTCTAGCCTTTCATTTATCATAGTTCTTGTATGCATCTTACTTTTCTTTATTAGTAGTGTTAGTTGGTTGTCTGTTGCACATTTTATTTAAATTTTTACACCCCGCTTATATGATATCGGGTAGTTAGTCCTATATTATATAGTACCGACAGTTGATGTTGAGACTGGACCATCTGAAACTCCTGATTTAATATAGTATAAGGCTGGCCACCCGTTATTATTTTAGGCGGGTTGTGACATATATTTCCATGTTAGGGAAAGCAAGTTGGATACTAGAGCTAAGAAAGCCATAATCTTGGGCTTTAGTGATGGACTGAATGGGTATAGACTTTGGTGCCCCGAGATGAAAAAGATCATAAATAGCAGGGATGTTACATTCGATGAATCTTCAATGTTGAAGAGTTCTCCTAAGGAGAGTAAAACCAAAGAAGTTCCATAACAGGTAGAGCTTGAGACTCCAATTGTTCTAGCCAGGCTTATCACAAATTCAGAAATTGATGAGACACGTATAGATGAGGTGGAGGATCCTGCCCACGAGTCTCCTCAGTAACCATATTTTATTACAGCTAATAGACTAGAAAGACAAAAGAGGAAACCTAGATGGCTTATTACTGACATGGTGGCATATGCACTACCCATGGTTGAAGATGACATTCCATCTACTTACAAAGAAGCCGAAAGAAACTCAGAGAGTGTAGATTGGAAGAAGGCGATGGACGAGGAGATACAGTCTCTTCATACGAACCAGACTTGGGAGTTAGTCCAACTTCCAAAAGAGAATAAAGCCATTGGGGGCAAGTGGGTATATGCCAAGAAGGAAGGCTCCTCGGAGAAAGCCAATGTAAGATTCAAGGCTAGGTTGGTGGCGAAAGGCCACGCGCAGAAGGAAGGGATCGATTATAACGAGGTATTTTCCCCGGTTGTGAAGCATTCTTCCATTCATATTTTGCTAGCATTGGTTGCGTGGTTTGATCATAAGTTGGCACAACTTGACGTGAAAACTGCATTCTTACATGGAGATTTGGAGGAGGAACTTTATATGACTCAGTCAGAAGGGTACAAGGTTTCTGGTAAAGAAAATTGGGCCTGCAAACTAAAAAAGTCATTATATGGGTTGAAGCAAAGTCCAAGGCAGTGGTACAAGCGATTTGATCGGTTTATGTTTGGGCAATAGTACACAAGGATCCACTATGATCATTGTGTGTATTTTCGTAAACTTCGTGATGGATTTTTATTTATTTTCTCTTATATGTTGATGATATGTTGATTGCTTCTAAGAGCAAGGTGGAGATTGAAAAACTTAAAATTTAGTTAAGTCATGAATTTGAAATGAAGGATCTAGGCGATGCGAGGAAAATACTTAGCATGGAGATTAGCAGAAACTATTCCAGGGGCATTGTTTGTTTGTCACAAAAATAGTATTTGAAAAAGGTATTACAACATTTTGGTATAGATTCTAAAACCAAGCCTGTAAGTACTCCGTTGGCCCCACACTTCAAGCTAAGTGCCATGGAATTCCCACAGACAAATGAGGAACGTTCAGAAATAGTTCATGTTCCCTATGCTAATGTAGTGGGAGGTTTGATGTATGCAATGGTGTGTACGAGGCCCGATATTTCACAAACTGTTAGTATGGTGAGTAGATACATGCATGATCCAAGAAAAATGCATTGGCACGCTGTGAAATGGATCTTACGGTACATCCATGGTACTATTGATCTTAGTTTGAAATTTGAGAAAGATTCACGTGCTTGTCAGCATGTGTTTGGATATATGGATTCAGATTACGCCGGTGATTTGGATAAACGACGATCCACTACTAGTTATGTGTTTACACTAGCTGGAGGCCTAGTCTGTTGGAGATCTACGCTACAGTCTACGGTGGTTTTGCCAATTACAGAGGCAGAGTATATGGCAGCGATAGAGTCCATTAAGGAGGTCATTTGGCTTCATGGTTTGATTTCAAATTGTTCAGGATCACGTGGATGTCTTCTGTGATAATCAGAGTGCGATCCACTTAGCCAAGAACCAGGTTCATCTTTCACGGACAAAGCACATCGACGTTCATTTCCACTTTGTTTGAGAAATTTTGGATGAGGGAACTATTCTCCTCAAAAAGATTGGAACCGCGAATAATCCCACAGATATACTGACGAAGATTGTTACTAGGATAAAGTTTTAACACTGTATAAGCTTGATCAATATTCTTCGTATTTGAACACCTTTGGGTGTATGGCGCTTATGAGCGCATTTGGAGGCTACTCGGATCATTTTGGATAATATATGGTTACGTGTTTTGGTGGAGCTTTGCATATCTATGCCAAGATGGGATTGTCAATTTTTTGGTTGGCAAAAGTTTGACAGAGCGACCTATAAAATTTTTGTCAAGGTGGAGATTGTTGGAGTGGTGGATGAATGCATTAAATGTGCAACCACCTAAGCTACTATAGGTGTGGATGAATGAATTAAATGTGCAACCACCTAAGCTACTATAGGTTTGGGTGAATGCATTAAATGGATTTTTAATTTCTACCATTCATTTTATTGTTGATCCAATGGATGTGGTGAATTCCAAGAAGCATAAATAGGTTCCTCTTGAGAATGACTAAACACACCAAAAACATCAAACACTAAGAAGGGATAGAGAGTGAAAAAGAGTTCATTTGGAGTTTTGAGTATACACATTTGTGAAGAAAAATACACATTGTATTTTTCATTTGGAGTGTATTTGTGAGAGCCTCTTTTGTAACTCATTTGCAATAGTGAATTGATCCGAGTGTCAGTGGACATAGCCAAATTGGTGAACCACTTAAATATTTTATCTTCCCTTGTGTGTGTATTTTTCTACTCATTATACTTTTATTGTGAGTGTGCCATATTATTATTTGGGATTACAGTCGGTATTATTTGGGATTACAGTCGGAATCAAAAGGTGACTCATTGTGTTATAAACTAAACTTACAAAGTCAATATAATTCAAAAAATTTTACGTTCAATATTCTATCAAATCCTTGTTGACATGAGAATTTTACATATATAATGTGGACGATACATATAAGAATCTAAAGGGTAAATTATTTGTCAGATAAACAGTTAATGAACAATATAAAATTTCTTTTCTTACACCTATTTTGTTATGCTATTATGTATTACATTCCAACTCACATTTTAACAATATTTATTAATGTCATGGTTTATATTTTAAGGGAACCTGCTTAAACATCAGATGTTTTGACAATATTAATCTCATGATTTATATTTTAAAGGAACCTGCTTAAACATCAGATGTTTTGACAATGTATAGAGTGCAATTGTGTGAGGAGTTTTGACAATGTATACAATGTAATTGTGTAAAATGGCTCAAAAGTTTTGGTTGTGGTATAATGGTAACCATGTGCCAATTCGCGCACTGGCTAGCATGTTTTGGACACCATCATAATGGTTTTGGACACAGGCCAACATGTTTTGTACTTCGAAGCATCATGGATTTCAATAACTAATTCCAACTGAATAATGACTCAAAAAAGTTATTTTCTGGTTTAACAGTTGCCACTACAATAGCGTTATTTCTCAGGTTTGTTTCTGCTTTTGTCTCGTGCTTTTAAATCGGATAATCTTTTTTTTGTAGCATATCTAAATCGTATAATCACTAATTGGAATTTCTTCATACTTTTGTCTTAGCAGCCCAAACAAAAATTTAATCGTAAAGCCATTGTTTTATAAAAGTAGCTTTGCAATTTAATGTTTAACTCATGATCAATAAAAAAGAATCTCTCACAAAGCATGTTCCAATAAATCTATATATAATCTATATATATCTAATAAAAAATGTATACCCAAATCATATGAGGGTGACACGTGACAGTAATAAAAGCTCCTCCCCTTAAACTCTTTGTATTTCCCTCTTCAGCACATGTTTAACCGTTTTATCTTTCCCTAAAAAAAACCCCGGAAGCCAAGACCCGTCCATCTGTCTTTCATTTAACAAGTTGTTCAAGGTTTGCAAAACCTTTTGTCTTCCACATTTTATCCATAATTAGTCTATAATCTCTCTCTCTCTCCCTCTGAAACTTGAAAGACAATAAATTTTAATGATTTTTCACGGTAAATGGGTAACTCTCACTCACTATCTTCTCTATCTTCCTTTTTAGTGTTAGATTATTGATTTTTGTATGATAAATGATCTTATTCATTCACCTCATATAGGGTTAACTTTAGGTAATTATTAATTTCGATGATCCGTGAGTTCTTCTGTGATTGATGGGTTAGAGGATAATGGTTATTTTAAGGGTTTGTGGTTGTGGTTATTTAGGTCTAAATCCATGATTTATTAGATTGACAAATACATATATTTAGGGTCTAAATCTATTTCTATTAAAAAAAATATTTCTTATAATATAAATTAACTGTTAAGGAATTTTTGCTATTTGTTAATTTATATTATTGTGACACCCCGCCTAATTAAATACCGGGCGATCACTCCTTTATTAAATTAAATCAAGGTAAACAGTTGGTTCATTCTCAGCATCACTGTCGATAAAAATAATTTTTCCAATTTAACACCCTAAATAATTAAGCTAAGTGTCAAAACATTTTTTTTCATACAAACTTTCCAAATTTTAATTAAAGAAAAAGATTTATTTTAATTAAAAACAACATTTCTACAATATAGAATCACACCACAATAAACCAAATAACATAATACATTCGTCAAATCGAATGTCAACAAATGGAACTAAAACCACAAATCCATCCTGAATAAATCCCATAGAACAATACTGGAAGTAACTGAAATATAAAAATCCCAACAACAAAAGAAATGATGAAAAGGGGCGACACGTGCCCAATAAATGAGAGTAATAGGAGTGGAGTCAATAACAGAAGCCGTCTACTCAAGTGACCTGCAACTCCCACCTAAGCTGCAGCTCGTTCTCCTCAAGGGATCCTAAGCAAGACGCCCATGTGGCTGGGCACCTGAAAATATACATATATATATATATATATACAAGAGAGAGAGAGAGAAAGAGAAACGGGTCAGAGCCCGAAAGTGTGTTTGATTTAAAATACGTTTAGCAAGTATTTAAATTGATACAGGCCAATGAAATAACATATTAGTGCGTCTCTCTCTTGAGAAAAATACTCACCTCTCTTCTAATGTGCACACCTATCGCACTAACCTTCCCAACGGTTCGTTTTATCAGCTATCACACTTGACTTTCTAAAAGATTTAACTTAACTTAAATTATCCGCAAGATTTACAATTCACAATTTCATTTTAAAAGAATGTTCCAAACAGTAATCAAAGTCCTCCATTTTAACTTTATAAAATCCATAAAGTTTTACCGTAACATATTATACTTTTTTTTTTAAAACAAGTATTTAATAATATGAGTCAACAACTATGTTCTACTTATCAAATTTCAGTAGACAGTTCAAATATCATAATCTCATATATATATATTAACTACTCGTATAATATATATATAACAGCACCCCGAAAAAACTATGGTGCATGCATACTTCCACTATCCAAACCCCATACCACGCAAATCAAGGGGAATACAAATTCGGAATCACTCTCGAATTGTATTAACACATACACAAACAATATCGAGGCGAAGCATAGATTCCAAGTCTCTAAGAGGATGGCACATCCTCGCGTCTCTTAGGACCGTCTGAACTATCGATTCGATAGCCTGTACCAAGGATATCTATCTTCTAGGGTACAAGTCAATATCCCCCATAAAGGTCCCATCGAGATAAGACTGTCCCAGCGCGGTAACCTCAAGGATAGCAAGTAGCGCGGTATGTTTTTCACATGTATATAATATATGTACACACAATCATATAAATTTACCACTTTATCATATTAATATAGGTTCTTCTCATCACCCGTAATTATACCGTTTATTCTTAATTTCACATTTAAAGAATTACGCATAAGGTTTCATTCCTAACCTTAACTCGAAGGGTTTTCTCACTTATTACCTAACACTCATGGATTATATCCTCACAAATCTGAAATTCAGTAAGTGACTTTATTTGATTCCAACGTAACTCTCTTACGCACCTCACCCTTTAAATTCATAAATCTACCAACCTAAAGTAAATATCCCATAAATACCATTCTCGTTGAAGACTAAAGGTTCCAACATTTATTCATATACCCTACTGGTCCTCAATGTCTCCCAAATTATTTTGTTTAAGATGCCCAAAGATTATTTCACGATAAACTTAAGTTAACTAATTAAACAAGGGAAATAGGAGTCTGCCAGGAGGGGTCGATCGATCGAACCTTCGATCGATCGATGCTCTAGGCTCGATCGATCGATCAAGCAGGTCTGGGCAAAAATTCTGCAGAATTGCAGTTACGGGATTCATCAAAATTCTTCATCAATATTCATATTTTCCAACACTAATTGACCCAAAAAGTCTACTACTAACATACTAACATAATTCCAGATGTTTTTAACGTTCAGCATGCGTGTATACATCATTAATCATGGTTAAATAACCCAAAATCTCATCTAAACATCAAGAACCCTAAGGTTTTCATAACTATGATTCAATTCAGTTTTTCTCCAGAATTTCTTCCTAATATAACATCAAAATTTTGTGGGTAATACATCTATATCATCAAAGTTTCCAGCATAAGGTTTTAATCTTGTCTACATGCAATTTCCTATCAAAATTTGGGGTTTTCTTACATGGATTACATTCCTAATTAATCCTAAACTAATATGAACATTGCACTAACGAAATATGCAAGTTAAACACTTGCCTGGGATTTTCAGAAGTCTGATTTCCTGTTGATTATGGTGTGGTTGTGTTCTCCTCCTCGCGATCTACGCGTTGGTGGTGACGGCGGTGCAAACGGAGGTGTTTTGGCCTTGAATCCCCTTGAAAGGTCTCTCCTCTCTTCTCCAATGGCCGTCCTAGGGTTCTGAATGTTCTACCCCTAAATGGCTAACCTAACCAGCTGATAAAGGCTGCTAAAATTCGTGGGTTTAATTACCCTATTTTGGAAAAAGACCAAAATGCCCTCCCGGGTCACTAATTAGGCCTAAAAACACCCCGAGGCCCAAACTAACCCCCCGGGTATACTTTTCTGACTATCTCGACCCTTCCGGACGCGTTGGCGCACTCAAAACGACCATATAGACAACTTATAAAATACTCACTTTTTATTTAGCAAAATAAGTCCCGACGTGACACGGGCACGTCCTCACTTAAATTTCCGAAATAGTCATTTAATTCACTCATGACATTCAATATAACCAATATAATATATTACTATGCTCATTAGTAATATTCAACAAGTTTCTCATAATTACTAACTCTCGTCACGTTAATAATTATAACATAATTAATTTCTGGATTTTTATTAAATAACCCATTACATTAAAATTAATAAATCCCCAAATTAAATATAGCATAAAAATACGGGGTATTACAATTATAAGAAATCAATACCCCGACCAATGTAAATATATATTAATACCTCGATCAATTTTTGCTATCAGTATATTTAGGGTCATTGGTCAGGGTATTGCTTTAGTCTATGAGAGTAATTTTTTACCCTCTACCACTATGGGGAAAAGCTAGGTAAATGGAAAAAGTTTTGATTTTTAATAACATTTTACATCCTTTAAATATATATTTACATGTTCTTTAAGGTACTAGATTGGATTGGTTGGATTTGAGGTGTAAATGTTCGTAGCCTACATGTTTGAAAAAATTTCCAATCAACTGATTTTGATGGAAATCTTGGATATGAACTTTGGGGTAGGAAAAAAATAGGTATGTAAGTTCTCTTTCTTAGTTAAATTTTAGTTTTACATTATTTCACTTTATTTTCTATGAAAGGCTCGGGTATGAGCTGATTCACTACTTAGGAAGATGGTTCACCACTATATCTGTATCTTTTTTACTGGTTGGTATTAAACCATGCCTGGGTGACTTTTCTGGCTATAGTATTTTTCAATTGTTATACATGTAATATGTGTATCTTCAGAAATAAAATCCAAGAGCAGCTGGTGAGGATTTTGACATTCGACATTTTTTCTTTCATGTTATTGAGGTATTCGCAATATGTTTATCTCTTTTTGTGGATTGGAGCTATTGTTTTTAGGTATGTGTAATATATTTATCTTTTTTTTTAATAATGAGTTGTTATTAAATAATTGTTTGTGTTTTTTTTTTGGTTTCTAATTTGAAATTTTTACTTTGACTATAAACTAATGTTGACCTACGAACACAAATGGTTGGGTTCTAATGAATTGAGTTTGATTTTCAGTCACACATCGCGTGGCCTGTATGCTAGTATCTAATATATAAAATGGAGTCTGTCTTCCATGTATCTCCCATTAATACATTAACCGTTAAAGACGTAAAGCTGCCAGTCTTCCAAACTTTGAAAATAGAGTTGCAATTAAAATCAATTATTTTCACGCAAAACCCTTTCACTTTCTTCCATCATCTATTCAATTTCCTTTTCAAATACTCAGAAACCATTTCCTGGTGTCCTTTGATATGCTCTGTTCGTTCATATCCTTTCTTTTTGTACTCCCCGCTTTTATTAGACTTGCTCAATAATCGATTATATTTGCACTAGAATCGATCTAAGACAGGTGAGTGGGATTTTGACACATGTCAGCAAACTCTATAAATCAAAACTAGATTCATGGTTAAGAGTTCAATTTTGGACCCCTTTCTTTTAAGACATTTTTTTTTCTTTACAAATGTCTCTAATCAGTTTCCTTCAATAAGTTCTAGACCTGTAGCCTTTAGTAGTCTCTTCGGTTACCTACGGCCTGCTGCATCGAGCAACTCCAAATAGAACCGCCTCCACTGGTCGGTGTTCCTTCATGTGCGATGAACAGAGTACTTCGGAGAACTATACTGCATCAGTACTCATGTGTAGAGAAGAGGATCTCAATAACGTCGCCGGAGGACCCTTAGTGATCGACGACCACTATACTACAACTATGAGCCTAGGAAGAAGAATGCCACTAGACCATAACTACTGGTTGGTTGCAAGTATTTGAGGCTACAACAGCTTGCACGCTCTCTGTTTTGATAAACACGTTTTTAATCCATCTTTTCTTTTAAGACATCAAATGGGTTGAAGCTTGAAAATTCTAGGGCTTGATTCATGTATTCTAAGTGTAAGGAAACTTAAAAACGCCATTGATGGTTTTTGTAAGGACATTTTCCTCATGTCCAACATGTTACATTTGTGTATGTCTTACGCCGCTACATTTGTCACGTCACCTCAAGATCTCACTCGACGGACTCAATCCGAATTTTGGGAATCTAGCATTCAACATCTCCATCATGTGTCCCTCATCTACCTCAACGACTTCACGTTCCATGACTTTTGGCTCGTAATGCAAGTGGTACGCAAGAGAAGTCAAAACAGTGAAACAAGGCTTGATAGGGAAGTTCAAGGTCAATTTGGTAATTTTACAATCACTGTCTGGAGGACTGGTCAACTGGAAAGTTGAAGAGCTTATCACAAAAAAGATACTGGAAGAAACGACACCTCAATCCGAGCTACGGTGAACAAGTTATGGCCCGTTGAAAATGGAGATAATTCCAAGAAAAAATACTTGGAAATTTTGCTAAGTGTTTAGCCCCCTTCCAGCAAGTTTCCCCGAACCCAGACCGAACCGGTTTGGGCGGGGGGGGGGGGGGGTGAACCGGTTCGTAGGGGACCCCCAACCGGTTCGGGTACCCTGTACGCTGGATAGAATTTCAGTGTTTTTAATTTGTGAAACTCTTCATTTGTTTTCCTATTTAAACCAACTTCGGGGGAGCAGTTTTGCAAGACTTGCAAAGACGTTTTTGAGAGTTCTATCACCTAAAGTCTTCATATTTTTTTACTCCCAAAACTCATGTTTTGATTCACACATCCTTGCCAAATATTTGTGAATCCTTTTATAACCCAAGAATACAACTTTGAGTTTGTTCAACCCTTGTGGAGAAGTCGTTCTCTTCTTCATTGCTGCCCTCCTGGAAAGGGAAAGTTTCAGCTGACGATATAGGAACCGACACCTCCGAGTATTTCTGTGTCAATATTTCTAGCCGTTGCTTTGGAGGTTTGACAAAGACACCGTGCTGTACACTTGTGGGTGATTATCAGGTTGTATGTAAGTCAATGGTCTTGTAAATTCTTTAAAGTTCTAGAAATATAAGGTTTTACCCGAAAGGGGTTTTTTCCTTAACTTTGTGTCACATGCTTCATCTATTTATGGTTTGACACGCACACACACATAGATGAATGTTTAGGGGTTGATTTACATTGGTTTATATAAACTCTAATTAAATAAGGGTTTATTGGAAACTTGCGAATTAATTTAATCAATTATCACATACCAAACCTATTCAATTCTTCAGTTTTTTTACGAGTTACTTGCGATATTGAAAGCTACTTTCTCCCTTCCATTTTTTTCTTAACTTTTTTAGTTTCCTCTTTTCTTTTTTTTCAGTTACAGTTAAGAATGAGAAGCACAAGGTTAGACTTTGGTGGTTGACGAATGACCAAGTTAAATTTCTATGGATACTTTTGGCTTTGTTTTGTGAACTCAAGTCAGAGTTTGGTATGTGATTTTGAGAAACCAATATTTAGATGACATTTCTCGGTGTATTGCATATTTTTTATGTTGGATTTCTCATTTTGAAATACGTTCACTTTGAAGGACTACCATTGCAATTATTTTCTTTTATTTTACTTATTTTGCTCCATTTCTATATTTTGTAGATCTGTGTAAGGTATGTTAAAACTTGAGGTTCTTTAGGTTTAGGGACAAGATTTTATTGAATGAATTCTCAATTGTTATTCCAGTTGTGAATTACAAATTGTTAAAATTCGAATTTTTTTTAACGATCTGTTCGTCTCTGTGTTGAAAAATCATGAAGGCGCGTTGAACTGTCATCTAGATTTGATGGATACTGGCTTTGTTATCATTTGAATGTTGGACAAGATATGTACAATAAAAATCATCTTTAATTGTATGTAATAGAAAGATATTATTTCATTGCAGGATGATCCTAGCACCAATGTTGGGCGGGGCTCAAATTTGACAGAAGACGGTTATGTGGAATGTGATGCTACTATGATGGATGGTGCTTCTAGAGCATTTGGGGCTATTGGAGTTGTGCCAAGTATCAAGAAAGCAAAGCCTGTTATCATGAAAATTTCAAGATTGTCATTTCACTGATTCATTTGGTTCTCTAAATTCTTTTCATTTTCGAATTTGACCGAAGTTAATGATTATCAAGTGTACGGAATGCCATCCAGCATTAAAATCATGCAAACCTCTCTGTATTTGTTCTTATTTTTTTTATTATTATACAGAGTTTTAGGTGCTTTAGTGGCGTTTCCAGCAAATAGGTACAATTTTGGATGAGAATAATGGACCTCCGTTATCTGAGAGTGATAATCAAAATTGTGATTCATCATACCAAGGATCGGTTTTTAACCGTTATTCGATACAAGAATTGCAAGACCCGCGCATCGCGCGAGGATAAAATCTAGTAATAATATGAATATGGTGTCTCCTCACATTTTTCTGCCACATGTCAATCATAATCAATATCTATACTACTTAAGTCTAGCCTCTTCACATTGGATCCTGAAATCTCTCATAAACCCTTTCATTCACCTCTATAGACTACAAACCTTTCGATTACCTTAACCGTCATTCTATCCAATACCAAATGTAAAAGCATCTTTTCATCACCCCTCGTATTTATTTAAGAAACATTTTCCTATCTAAAAGACATTTCTCAACAAATGGAGATCAGTACACAACAACTTCAGATCAAAAACCCCATGTCTCCATTTCCTTCTTTAACTTATATCTCAAACGCAATACATGTAAGGTTTCTCTCTTTTAAATTTTTTCTATTTTTTCATTCATCAGTAGCAAATTTGTTTTTCATTTTACAATGTTAAGTAATGTAGTTTCATTTTTTTCTCTATTTGGTAATGATAGAATTAAAGTCTTGATACATTTTTGTTTGAGCTTTTCAATTTCAGATCTGTTTCCTGTTAGTTATATAGAGCAACAACAACTTTTTAATTGCATGGAATTTAATTTGTTAGACTAAAAACCCATTTATTTTTTGTGTGTTCAGGTTTATTTGAGAGAATATTTTTTTTTAGTTTGTTAGATTGAAAAACCCATTCTCTCTCTCTCTTCCCCCCACTTTTAACTTTACTCAGTTTGTTTTAAGTATCACTGTTTTCTTATTTGATTTTTTCCCTAATTCAATCTATTGTTTAAAGTAAAATTATTTGATTACTTGGTATATTTTTTTGAGTGTCAGGGATAAAATCCTTGAGAAAGATCATATCTAGATTAAATATAGGTATAAAGGCATGTAGGGCTTATGATTCTTGACATTTATAGTAATTTTACTCAACCCCATTTATTTTTATGTTGATACCTTTATTGTGCTTTTGTGATATTCTTTTTTTTATAACTCTATTCATGAACTAAAAGAGTGCATAAGAAATCTAATATAATAATATAAAAACGATGTCTTTCTACACAATATTATTAGTTGTGTTCTTAGTTGTCTAAGACAATATTGTGTTCATTTTCATTATACAATTTAAGTATAATATTTGTTTTATTGCACTTATATATATATAATCCATTTCAAAATGTATGTGGAAATGTTTTCTATTTAGTATAATGATGAGTTTTTCATATACATTTATTTTTTAATCAAATAATATTTCAAACATTTTAAAATAACTATACATATTTTTTTAAAGCGCACGCACATCGCGCAGAGTTAAAATCTAGTTATAATAAATAACTAAAATTGACAGCAAAACAGCATGATGACATTTGTCGCTTTTTCACGACGCCGCGTGTATAATTTTAATGACCCTCATTAGTTAACTAATTAACTCACTTTTAGTCCATTCATTGTGCAGAGAATTTAAAACGACTTTCCAACTGGATATCACTAACACATGGGGTGGTTGGAAGTTTAAAAGACAGAACTATTCCTCCCATATGCGATGCTTCAGATTTATCATGTAAATTTTATTAATAGTGGAACCTTCAGGAACTCATCCCACTTTGACGCTTCATTTTTTTTCCAGTTTATAAGTACCATTTAGAACTCAAGATATATAAGAATATGCTTACTGCTCTAAATTGTCATAACTTACCCAATGTAATTTGGTACTCAGTGTTTTATTTTGTAGATAGTTTCATTACTTAGACTAAATAGTCAACAAAAGTGAAGGTATTTTATTTTGCAACTCTATGGAAATGGAAGGTGTTAAGATGAATGAGAAGTTTTCAGTGTTGGAAACAGCTGTCATAGACAGCTTGTTTTAAGTTGCAAAACAATCAGATTTGTTTCTCTCCGTGTCCCACATCGGTGGGAGAGTTCAAATGTGTTGTGTATATTTACAATTTTTTGGGAACAAAGGTTCAGCCCTTTGGGCATTCAAGTTTTTGTGGGTATGTGGGGCAGACCCAATGGGCCAAGTCACACACGCGCGCGCGCGCCGCCGCCGTCCGTCCGGCCCGGCCCATGTCCGGGTCCGGGTCCTGGGTCTTGGGCTTGGGCTCATTAAGAATTAATTTTTTGGACAAATAAATTAACGATTTTGGGCTTTAAAAATTAATTTTTTAACGGTAATTAATTCCGAAAAAACGTGGGCCTTTAACTGATTGAATTGTTACACCCACGTTTCCAGATTTCTCTCCACGTTTTAGCCCACTAACGGTAATTTCTTTTTGCATAAAAAGAGGTTGATACCTCCGTTTTCAACACAGTTTTTTCAACACAGTTCTGATTGAAAAAAAATTCTTCTCCCAAAATAACTTCTTCCTTTCTCCCAGAATATTTTTTTCCCCAGAATAATTAATCTCGTTCGTTATACAGATTAATTATATTATTTAGAATCGAGAAGTTAATACAGAATGGGTGTATACAGACCGGATTAATTCTTGTGCTTCATCAATCCGTAATTTAATTTTGGAGGCTGTTTTATCCTGGGGATGACGGGTTGTACACTGTCAGCACACTTTGGGCAGAGCCGCGAAACACCTTAAAGAGAGCGACCTTGTCCGCGACTCAGCCGTGTTCTTGACTCTCCAGTTCGGGATTTCTTATATTTATTCTGCCCCAGATTTATTTGCTCCAAATTGGGTAATTTTGTTCCTAATTTTGATTCTGCATTTAATTATTTAAATTGCTGCTACAACAATTTTAAGGTGTTCTATATTCTACCATGGACGAAATTAACTCTAGTAACCTAAATAAGCCTTTCAAATATGAAGGCACTCATTTTAAACGTTGGAGCAAAAAATTGCTATTTTATTTAACTACGAAAAAAGTCGCATCATGTGTTCAATTTGACAAACCCGTAGTAAATAATCCACCTACTGTTGAGGAAAGCAAAACAATTAGAAATTGGGAGGAAAATGATTTTTTGTGCAAGAACTATATTCTGAATGCTCTAAGTGACGAACTTTATGACTATTATGCCAATTATAAAACTGCGAAAGATGTTTGGGACGCACTTTTTAAAAAATATGACACGGAGGAGGCGTGTGCTAAAAAATATGCCGTCAGCCGTTATTTGAAATTTCAAATGACGGATGACAAATCTGTTGTTGCTCAAACCCATGATTTGCAAATGATTGCCCATGAAATTATTTCCGAGGGCATGGCTTTAGATGAGCAATTTCAGGTGGCTGTAATTATTGATAAATTGCCTCCACTGTTCAAAGAGTTTAAAAATATTTTGAGGCATAAGTCTAAAGAATTCTCACTAGAGTCATTAATTACTAAATTGAGAATTGAGGAGGAATCCCGAAAACAGGACTATAAAGATGAAATTCTTGTTGTGTCTAACAACAAAAATCAGAAAAAGAACCGCACTCCAGTTGTTTTAAAGGCAAACGAAAAAAATATGAAAAATTAGAAAAAGAGCCACAACCAGAATTTTAAAATTCAGACTCAGACTCAGAATAAGTATAAGAACCCTGGAAATGGACAGTCTAGCAACTCGGGACAGTTTCTCTGTTTCAAGTGTGGCAAGCCTGGCCATATGGCTCGCAAATGTCGCAATGTGCCACAAGCACAAGCGAATTTGACCGAAGAGGACCTATGTGCTATGATTTCAGAAATCAACATGGTTAGCGGTGCCGAAGGGTGGTGGTTGGATACTGGCGCTTCCCGCCATATCTGTTATGATCGTAGTCTGTTTAAGACTTATTCAGAGACTGCAGATAAGAAGGTGTTGGTTGGTGATTCTCACTCCACTGAGGTTGCTGGTACTGGAAATGTGGAATTGAAGTTCACTTCGGGAAAGACTGTTATCCTCAAAGATGTTCTTCACACTCCCGAGATAAGGAAAAATTTGGTTTCGGGTTATCTTCTCAACAAAGCTGGCTTTACTCAAACTATTGGTGCTGATTTATTTACTTTGACCAAAAATGGAATTTTTGTAGGCAAGGGTTATGCCACTGATGGGATGTTTAAATTGAATGTTGATGCAATGAATAAAATTTCTCCTTCTGCTTATATTGCTTGTTCATTTAATATTTTGCATGCTAGGCTTTGTCATGTTAATAAACGACTTGTTAAAAATATGAGCACTTTAGGATTAATTCCCGAATTATCATTAAATGATTTTGAAAAATGTGAATGGTGTAGTCAAGCAAAAATTACTAAGACACCACATAAATCTGTTTTTAGAGAATCTGAACCACTTGATTTAATTCATTCGGATATTTGTGAATTGGATGGTGTCACAACTAGAAATGGCAAACGTTATTTTATAACTTTTATTGATGATTGTTCCGGTTATTCATTTGTGTATTTAATGAAAAATAAAAGTGAAGCGTTTGACATGTTTAAAATTTTCCTAAATGAAATTGAAAATCAATTTAATCGAAAAATAAAAAGGTTACGTAGTGATAGAGGCATCGAATATGATTCTGGACCATTTATTGAATTTTATAAAAACCCACGGTATTATTCACGAAAAAACTGCCCCTTATTCGCCCGAAATGAACGGTAAAGCCGAAAGAAAAAATAGGACATTAACTGAATTAGTTGTTGCTATTTTATTAAATTCCGGGACTGCCTCACATTGGTGGGGTGAAATTATTTTGACTGTGTGTCACGTGCTTAATAGAATTCCTAAGACTAAAATGAAAATATCTCCTTATGAAATTTGGAAAAATATTAAGCCCAACGTGTCATACTTTAGAACGTGGGGGTGCTTAGCCTATGTACGTATACCCGACCCTAAAAGGTCTAAATTGGCGAGTAGAGCATATGAGTGCGTTTTTATAGGCTATGCTATTAATAGCAAAGCATACCGATTTTATGACTTGAAAAATCAAGTAATTATTGAATCAAATGACGCCGATTTTTATGAAGATAAATTTCCTTTTAAATTGAGGAATAGTGGGGGCGAGTCATCCACTAATATTTCTTTAAATAAAAATAAAGAAAATAATGAATCCATTTTAGAAATTCGAAAAAGTAAAAGGGCTCGTATAGAAAAAGATTTTGGTCCCGACTTTTATGCTTACACCTTAGAGGAGGATCCTAACACTATTCAAGAAGCCTTATCTTCTTTAGATGCCGATTTATGGCAAGAGGCTATTAATGATGAAATGGATTCTTTGGAAACAAATAAAACTTGGCATTTAGTGAACCTTCCTCCTGGATGTAAAACAATTGGGTGTAAATGGATTCTTAAAAAGAAATTAAAACCTGATGGCACTGTTGAAAAATATAAGGCACGTCTTGTTGCTAAAGGTTTTAGACAAAGAGAAAATGTAGACTTTTTTGACACATTTTCACCCGTGACTAGAATAACGTCGATACGTGTACTATTTGCTATAGCTGCCTTAAATGATTTAATTATACACCAAATGGATGTTAAAACTGCATTTTTAAATGGAGAATTAGAAGAAGAGATTTATATGGATCAACCTGAAGGTTTTATTGTACACGGTCAAGAAAACAAAGGGTGTAAATTAGATAAATCTCTTTATGGACTCAAACAGGCACCTAAACAATGGCATGATAAATTTGATAGCTTAGTCATCTCTAATGGGTTTAAAATTAATGAAAGTGACAAATGCATTTATTATAAATATGATGAGAACATTTGCACTATCATATGTCTTTATGTTGATGACTTGCTTATATTTGGTTCTAATATTCATGCCGTAGAAAATGTTAAATCATTATTATGTGCCAATTTTGATATGAAGGATTTGGGTGAAGCTAGTGTAATATTAGGAATTAATATTACTAGGTCAGAAAAGGGACTTTCTTTGGATCAATCTCATTACATTGAGAAAGTTCTAAAGAAATATAATTACTTTGACTGTAAACCTGCTAGTACTCCATTTGACCCTAGTGTAAAGTTATTTAAAAACACTGGTGACAGTGTAAACCAAAATGCTTATGCAAGCATTATTGGTAGCTTACGTTATGCTACAGATTGCACTAGACCCGACATAGCTTATCCTGTGGGAGTACTATGTAGATTTACTAGTAGACCTAGTATGGAGCATTGGCATGCTATTGAGAGGGTCATGCGGTACCTTAAAAGGACGATGAACCTCGGATTATACTATAATAAGCATCCCGCTGTCCTTGAAGGATTTAGTGATGCTGATTGGAACACCCTATCTGATGATTCTAAGGCTACTAGTGGATATATATTTAGCATCGCTGGTGGTGCAGTTTCTTGGAAATCTAAGAAACAAACTATTTTGGCTCAATCCACTATGGAGTCTGAGATGATAGCGCTAGCTGCTGCTAGTGAAGAGGCAGGTTGGTTAAGAAACCTCCTGTCAGATATCCCATTATGGGAAAGACCGATTCCAGCCGTTTTGATTCATTGTGATAGTACCGCGGCTATTGCAAAAGTTGAGAACCGTTATTATAATGGTAAGAAATGACAAATACGTCGTAAGCACAGTACTGTTAGAGAATTTATCTCTACGGGTGCTGTGAGGGTGGATCATATACGGTCTGAACAGAACTTAGCTGATCCTTTGACGAAAGGACTAGCTAGGGAAAAGGTGTGGAACACCACGAAAGGGATGAGACTAAAGCCCTTGGATAAATGAGTCATTTGTGATGGTAACCCAACATATAGACTGGAGATCCCAAGAAATATGTTCAAAGGGTAATAACAAGTCACAAGTGATATGGGTTGAATCATGCGATTATTAATTAATATAGAACGGGGTTTTACTCCGAGTCCATCCCTATGGAGCATGATATCCTGAAGCGAGTTGAGGATGAGTTATTATAACTCTTAATGAGATCTATAGCTTTATTTTGAGTGGGGTACTTAGCTACAGGAGTATTCTTGATAGACTCACCTATGTGAATGTGGAAGTGTGGCCGCTTCCTATGGATAATTTGGGCAAATTCCTAAAGCGTTCACTATACTGGGATGGAAGCACATGGCCGTAACGTGCTAGCTATTAGACTTACACCCAAGTAGGGTTGTGTGTGGGATGTTGTCAGAGATAGAGTTCAAAACTACGGTTACTCTAGTATATTCTGAATCATCTTTACTACGTAAAGGTTCAAGTCGAAAGACACCTTTGCTTATGCACAATTCTACGAATTATTGCTCGATATAATATTTTCAAGTTTTGCAAGTGGGGGATTGTTGGAAACAGCTGTCATAGACAGCTTGTTTTAAGTTGTAAAACAATCAGATTTGTTTCTCTCCGTGTCCCACATCGGTGGGAGAGTTCAAATGTGTTGTGTATATTTACAATTTTTTGGGAACAAAGGTTCAGCCCTTTGGGCATTCAAGTTTTTGTGGGTATGTGGGGCAGACCCAATGGGCCAAGTCACACACGCGCGCGCGCGCCGCCGAAGTCCGTCCGGCCCGGCCCGTGCCCGTGTCCGGGTCCGGGTCCTGGGTCTTGGGCTTGGGCTCATTAAGAATTAATTTTTTGGACAAATAAATTAACGATTTTGGGCTTTAAAAATTAATTTTTTAACGGTAATTAATTCCGAAAAAACGTGGGCCTTTAACTGATTGAATTGTTCCACCCACGTTTCCAGATTTCTCTCCACGTTTTAGCCCACTAACGGTAATTTCTTTTTGCATAAAAAGAGGTTGATACCTCCGTTTTCAACACAGTTTTTTCAACACAGTTCTGATTGGAAAAAAATTCTTCTCCCAAAATAACTTCTTCCTTTCTCCCAGAATATTTTTTTTCCCCAGAATAATTAATCTCGTTCGTTATACAGATTAATTATATTATTTAGAATCGAGCAGTTAATACAGAATGGGTGTATACAGACCGGATTGATTCTTGTGCTTCATCAATCCGTAATTTAATTTTGGAGGCTGTTTTATCCTGGGGGTGACGGGCTGTACACTGTCAGCACACTTTGGGCAGAGCCGCGAAACACCTTAAAGAGAGCGACATTGTCCGCGACTCAGCCGTGTTCTTGACTGTCCAGTTCGGGATTTCTTATATTTATTCTGCCACAGATTTATTTGCTCCAAATTGGGTAATTTTGTTCCTAATTTTGATTCTGCATTTAATTATTTAAATTGCTGCTACAACAATTTTAAGGTGTTCTATATTCTACCATGGACGAAATTAACTCTAGTAACCTAAATAAGCCTTTCAAATATGAAGGCACTCATTTTAAACGTTGGAGCAAAAAATTGCTATTTTATTTAACTACGAAAAAAGTCGCATCATGTGTTCAATTTGACAAACCCGTAGTAAATAATCCACCTACTGTTGAGGAAAGCAAAACAATTAGAAATTGGGAGGAAAATGATTTTTTGTGCAAGAACTATATTCTGAATGCTCTAAGTGACGAACTTTATGACTATTATGCCAATTATAAAACTGCGAAAGATGTTTGGGACGCACTTTTTAAAAAATATGACACGGAGGAGGCGGGTGCTAAAAAATATGCCGTCAGCCGTTATTTGAAATTTCAAATGACGGATGACCAATCTGTTGTTGCTCAAACCCATGATTTGCAAATGATTGCCCATGAAATTATTTCCGAGGGCATGGCTTTAGATGAGCAATTTCAGGTGGCTGTAATTATTGATAAATTGCCTCCACTGTTCAAAGAGTTTAAAAATATTTTGAGGCATAAGTCTAAAGAATTCTCACTAGAGTCATTAATTACTAAATTGAGAATTGAGGAGGAATCCCAAAAACAGGACTATAAAGATGAAATTCTTGTTGTGTCTAACAACAAAAATCAGAAAAAGAACCGCACTCCAGTTATTTTAAAGGCAAACGGAAAAAATATGAAAAATTAGAAAAAGAGCCACAACCAGAATTTTAAAATTCAGAATCAGACTCAGAATAAGTATAAGAACCCTGGAAATGGACAGTCTAGCAACTCGGAACAGTTTCTCTGTTTCAAGTGTGGCAAGCCTGGCCATATGGCTCGCAAATGTCGCAATGTGCCACAAGCACAAGCAAATTTGACCGAAGAGGACCTATGTGCTATGATTTCAGCAATCAACATGGTTAGCGGTGCCGAAGGGTGGTGGTTGGATACTGGCGCTTCCCGCCATATCTGTTATGATCGTAGTCTGTTTAAGACTTATTCTGAGACTGCAGATAAGAAGGTATTGTTGGGTGATTCTCACTCCACTGAGGTTGCTGGTACTGGAAATGTGTAATTGAAGTTCACTTCGGGAAAGACTGTTATCCTCAAAGATGTTCTTCACACTCCCGAGATAAGGAAAAATTTGGTTTCGGGTTATCTTCTCAACAAAGCTGGCTTTACTCAAACTATTGGTGCTGATTTATTTACTTTGACCAAAAATGGAATTTTTGTAGGCAAGGGTTATGCCACTGATGGGATGTTTAAATTGAATGTTGATGCAATGAATAAAATTTCTCCTTCTGCTTATATTGCTTGTTCATTTAATATTTGGCATGCTAGGCTTTGTCATGTTAATAAACGACTTGTTAAAAATATGAGCACTTTAGGATTAATTCCCGAATTATCATTAAATGATTTTGAAAAATGTGAATGGTGTAGTCAAGCAAAAATTACTAAGACACCACATAAATCTGTTTTTAGAGAATCTGAACCACTTGATTTAATTCATTCGGATATTTGTGAATTGGATGGTGTCACAACTAGAAATGGCAAACGTTATTTTATAACTTTTATTGATGATTGTTTCGATTATTCATTTGTGTATTTAATGAAAAATAAAAGTGAAGCGTTTGACATGTTTAAAATTTTCCTAAATGAAATTGAAAATCAATTTAATCGAAAAATAAAAAGGTTACGTAGTGATAGAGGCACCGAATATGATTCTGGACCATTTATTGAATTTTATAAAAACCCACGGTATTATTCACGAAAAAATTGCCCCTTATTCGCCCGAAATGAACGGTAAAGCCGAAAGAAAAAATAGGACATTAACTGAATTAGTTGTTGCTATTTTATTAAATTCCGGGGCTGCCTCACATTGGTGGGGTGAAATTATTTTGACTGTGTGTCACGTGCTTAATAGAATTCCTAAGACTAAAATGAAAATGTCTCCTTATGAAATTTGGAAAAATATTAAGCCCAACATGTCATACTTTAGAACGTGGGGGTGCTTAGCCTATGTACGTATACCCGACCCTAAAAGGTCTAAATTGGCGAGTAGAGCATATGAGTGCGTTTTTATAGGCTATGCTATTAATAGCAAAGCATACCGATTTTATGACTTGAAAAATCAAGTAATTATTGAATCAAATGACGCCGATTTTTATGAAGATAAATTTCCTTTTAAATTGAGGAATAGTGGGGGCGAGTCATCCACTAATATTTCTTTAAATAAAAATAAAGAAAATAATGAATCCATTTTAGAAATTCGAAAAAGTAAAAGGGCTCGTATAGAAAAAGATTTTGGTCCCGACTTTTATGCTTACACCTTAGAGGAGGATCCTAACACTATTCAAGAAGCCTTATCTTCTTTAGATGCCGATTTATGGCAAGAGGCTATTAATGATGAAATGGATTCTTTGGAAACAAATCAAACTTGGCATTTAGTGAACCTTCCTCCTGGATGTAAAACAATTGGGTGTAAATGGATTCTTAAAAAGAAATTAAAACCTGATGGCACTGTTGAAAAATATAAGGCACGTCTTGTTGCTAAAGGTTTTAGACAAAGAGAAAATGTAGACTTTTTTGACACATTTTCACCCGTGACTAGAATAACGTCGATACGTGTACTATTTGCTATAGCTGCCTTAAATGATTTAATTATACACCAAATGGATGTTAAAACTGCATTTTTAAATGGAGAATTAGAAGAAGAGATTTATATGGATCAACCTGAAGGTTTTATTGTACACGGTCAAGAAAACAAAGGGTGTAAATTAGATAAATCTCTTTATGGACTCAAACAGGCACCTAAACAATGGCATGATAAATTTGATAGCTTAGTCATCTCTAATGGGTTTAAAATTAATGAAAGTGACAAATGCATTTATTATAAATATGATGAGAACATTTGCACTATCATATGTCTTTATGTTGATGACTTGCTTATATTTGGTTCTAATATTCATGCCGTAGAAAATGTTAAATCATTATTATGTGCCAATTTTGATATGAAGGATTTGGGTGAAGCTAGTGTAATATTAGGAATTAATATTACTAGGTCAGAAAAGGGACTTTCTTTGGATCAATCTCATTACATTGAGAATGTTCTAAAGAAATATAATTACTTTGACTGTAAACCTGCTAGTACTCCATTTGACCCTAGTGTAAAGTTATTTAAAAACACTGGTGACAGTGTAAACCAAAATGCTTATGCAAGCATTATTGGTAGCTTACGTTATGCTACAGATTGCACTAGACCCGACATAGCTTATGCTGTGGGAGTACTATGTAGATTTACTAGTAGACCTAGTATGGAGCATTGGCATGCTATTGAGAGGGTCATGCGGTACCTTAAAAGGACGATGAACCTCGGATTATACTATAATAAGCATCCCGCTGTCCTTGAAGGATTTAGTGATGCTGATTGGAACACCCTATCTGATGATTCTAAGGCTACTAGTGGATATATATTTAGCATCGCTGGTGGTGCAGTTTCCTGGAAATCTAAGAAACAAACTATTTTGGCTCAATCCACTATGGAGTCTGAGATGATAGCGCTAGCTGCTGCTAGTGAAGAGGCAGGTTGGTTAAGAAACCTCCTGTCAGATATCCCATTATGGGAAAGACCGATTCCAGCCGTTTTGATTCATTGTGATAGTACCGCGGCTATTGCAAAAGTTGAGAACCGTTATTATAATGGTAAGAAACGACAAATACGTCGTAAGCACAGTACTGTTAGAGAATTTATCTCTACGGGTGCTGTGAGGGTGGATCATATACGGTCTGAACAGAACTTAGCTGGTCCTTTGACGAAAGGACTAGCTAGGGAAAAGGTGTGGAACACCACGAAAGGGATGAGACTAAAGCCCTTGGATAAATGAGTCATTTGTGATGGTAACCCAACATATAGACTGGAGATCCCAAGAAATATGTTCAAAGGGTAATAACAAGTCACAAGTGATATGGGTTGAATCATGCGATTATTAATTAATATAGAACGGGGTTTTACTCCGAGTCCATCCCTATGGAGCATGATATCCTGAAGCGAGTTGAGGATGAGTTATTATAACTCTTAATGAGATCTATAGCTTTATTTTGAGTGGGGTACTTAGCTACAGGAGTATTCTTGATAGACTCACCTATGTGAATGTGGAAGTGTGGCCGCTTCCTATGGATAATTTGGGAAAATTCCTAAAGTGTTCACTATACTGGGATAGAAGCACATGGCCGTAACGTGCTAGCTATTAGACTTACACCCAAGTAGGGTTGTGTGTGGGATGTTGTCAGAGATAGAGTTCAAAACTACGGTTACTCTAGTATATTCTGAATCATCTTTACTACGTAAAGGTTCAAGTCGAAAGACACCTTTGCTTATGCACAATTCTACGAATTATTGCTCGATATAATATTTTCAAGTTTTGCAAGTGGGGGATTGTTGGAAACAGCTGTCATAGACAGCTTGTTTTAAGTTGCAAAACAATCAGATTTGTTTCTCTCCGTGTCCCACATCGGTGGGAGAGTTCAAATGTGTTGTGTATATTTACAATTTTTTGGGAACAAAGGTTCAGCCCTTTGGGCATTCAAGTTTTTGTGGGTATGTGGGGCAGACCCAATGGGCCAAGTCACACACGCGCGCGCGCGCCGCTGAAGTCCGTCCGGCCCGGCCCGTGCCCGTGTCCGGGTCCGGGTCCTGGGTCTTGGGCTTGGGCTCATTAAGAATTAATTTTTTGGACAAATAAATTAACGATTTTGGGCTTTAAAAATTAATTTTTTAACGGTAATTAATTCCGAAAAAACGTGGGCCTTTAACTGATTGAATTGTTACACCCACGTTTCCAGATTTCTCTCCACGTTTTAGCCCACTAACGGTAATTTCTTTTTCCATAAAAAGAGGTTGATACCTCCGTTTTCAACACAGTTTTTTCAACACAGTTCTGATTGGAAAAAAATTCTTCTCCCAAAATAACTTCTTCCTTTCTCCCAGAATATTTTTTTTCCCCAGAATAATTAATCTCGTTCGTTATACAGATTAATTATATTATTTAGAATCGAGCAGTTAATACAGAATGGGTGTATACAGACCGGATTGATTCTTGTGCTTCATCAATCCGTAATTTAATTTTGGAGGCTGTTTTATCCTGGGGGTGACGGGCTGTACACTGTCAGCACACTTTGGGCAGAGCCGCGAAACACCTTAAAGAGAGCGACATTGTCCGCGACTCAGCCGTGTTCTTGACTGTCCAGTTCGGGATTTCTTATATTTATTCTGTCCCAGATTTATTTGCTCCAAATTGGGTAATTTCGTTCCTAACTTTGATTCTGCATTTAATTATTTAAATTGCTGCTACAACATGTCGATCAATGGTGACCAAGAATCAAACCATGGAACTAAAAATGATCCAACAAAAATTGCTTGGAAGTAAGAAGATTTTTCAATTGTTTACTTTTTGTGTTGCATTTTATTATAATTATTTTTGTGTTCTTGAAGTTTCCTCTCAATTTCTTTATGTATGTGGGTTTTTAATTTTAGTCTTTTTTGTTTGGTTGTTGTAAATGTAGGATAGGAATTTTAATTTTTTTTTTATGTTTTTCGGTCTTTATTGGTTTCTAAGGTTGTTTTTTCTAGGAACTAAGAATCTTTCTCAATTGTTTACTTTTTGTTGTGACATTTTGCTATAATTTTTTGGATCAATTATCAAAAAGTCCCTCAAAAATATTTTGTTACACATTTAGTCCAACTATTTTTATGTTGTTCCAAAATAAAAAGGATTTATAACTTTAAGTATTATATTAAACAACTTCAATGATTAAAAATAATTATTTTGTTTGTTTAGTTATCATAAAACTGAATGAAAATTGAGTTATAATGTATTATCAAAATTAAAAATAACGGTTCCACTTATTAAATGTCATTCATATGCCCATTCTTTCATGCAAAGAATATATTATGTGAAACATGTTACAACAATAAAACAAACGGGCTAGCATAATAAAACAATATAATTTAAATAAATAAGGCCACACATCGCATGGTCGGCATGCTAGTAGTTTATTAATTTTGACTTTAGTTTACCAAAAATACTACATGGATTCTAATGAACTATGTTAAACTCACAAAATATATTTATGTGGTAACTTGGAGAGACCCCATGTGCCAATCCACGCACTGGAGGATTTGTTAAGGGCCAAGGGGGGGGGGGGGGGGGGGGGGGCATCGCTCCCTGAGATTTTGGGAAAAAAACACCAAGACGATTTTTTAGAAGGGCTAAATGTAAAGATGTAATTCTAAAGGTGATGATATGATGGTTTTTGTAACCACGGGGCTAAAAAATGTAATAACTTATTAGGGCTTTTTATAACCTAAAAGTATGTTCTCTTAATTGAGTAAACAACCCATATGACCCCTAATCTATACACGTTTGGCCAATCTAGTCCTCAAATTAATAATTTGACTAATTTAGTCCCTGAACTAATATAATTTGGCCAATTTAGTTCATAAATAATTTTTTAAGATAAAAAATTGTTTTTTAAATTTGATATAAAAAAAAGAGGAAAAAAACTGTTTTAAAAAAAAACTATTTTTTTTAAACGGTTTTAAAAACTATTTTTTTTAAAACTGTTTTTTAAAATAGAAATCTGTTTTGCAAAATAGAAAAAAATACAGTTTTTTATCCTTTTTAAAAAATTATTTTTATCCTACTTAAAAAATTGTTTTTATCCTATTTTTTATCCCATTTAAAAGAAAACTCACAGTTTTTTATTATTTGGGGTAAATTTCAAAGGTTTTAACTCTTGTTAAAAAATAAAGTGATTCTTCAACTTTGAAAAAACAGTTTTTTATTAAATTTAAAAACTGTTTTTAAAAACAGTTTTCAACTCCTTTTTTTATCAAATTTAAAAAATGTTTTTTAATAGAAAAAAAACTGTATTTTATCCTATTTAATTTTTTTTATCCTACTTAAAAAACTGTTTTATCTTATTTGAAAAACTGTCTTTTTTTCTATTTAAAATAAACTTTTTTTAAAAATGGAATAAAAGACTGTTGTTTAAAGTTTAAGACTCTTTTTCTTTTTTTTTAAAGGTAAAGAATCACTCTAGTTTTTAACAAGAGTTAAAACCTTTGAAATGTACCCCAGATAATAAAAAAACGGTGAGTTTTTTTTTAAATAGGATAGAAAACAAATTTTTTAAATAGGAAAAAAAAGTTTTTTAAATAAGATAAAAAATAGATTTTTAAGCAAGATAAACAATTTTTTAAAAAGGATAAAAAACCGTTTTTTCCTATTAATTTTTTTTATTAAATTTGATAAAAAAAATTGTTTTTTCAAAGTTGAAGAATCACTCTATTTTTTAACAAGAGTAAAACCTTTGAAATGTACCCCAAATAATAAAAAAACTCTGAGCTTTTTTTAAATAGGATAAAAAATAGTTTTTTTTTTAAATAGGAAAAAACAGTTTTTCAAGTAGGATAAAAAGAATTTTTAAACAGGATAAATTTTTTTATTTTTTCCTATTTTAAAAAATAATTTTTTTAAAAAAAATGTTTTTTTAAATAGGAAAAAATAGTTTTTATCTTAAAAACTGTTTATGGACTAAATTGGTCAAATTATATTAGTTCAGGCACTAAATTGGCCAAATTATTAGTTTAGGGACTAAATTTACTAAACTTGTATAATTTAGAAGCCAGAGGAGTTGTTTACTCCTCCTAATTTAGCGTTATCTCTCTCTCTCCCTCTCTCTCTTTAAAGAATGGCCAAGCCATTAACTCACCACTATCCAGCCCTCCCCTTTCCCCTCCGATTCTACAGGCAGCCTGCCGTTAGTCGCAGTCCCCTCCGGTTGTCGACGAAATCATTACTCCCCCGCCACCAGCCTTTTGTGTTTCATTTAAGCTACTATAGGTATTTTTTTTTACCTTCTTTAGTATTCATTACTATATTTTTTTACATGTTGTTTGGGTTGATATATTTCTATTTTATATCTAAAAAATATTTAGGGCTTGAAATTAATTGAACGTTATAATTACTGATTGGGTACTGCTTGTTATGACTTGAAATTAGTGCTTCTGATGACTAGCTTCTACCGTAGCACTTGAACTTAGAATCAAGATGAAGCTACCTTGAATCAATTAATGAATGAATGAAAAAAATGCCTACCAAGGAATAGAAGGTACTATACTATTGATGTTGGTGTTAACTAGGTGTTATTATTTAGGACTTAAAATTAACGAGGTAATGTTAATATTGTTCAAGTATTGTGAATGTTTATTGAATGCTGTTTATGCCTTGAAATTAAGTAGGTATTGTTAATATTGATTTGGAGTTGTTGTTTGGGCATTATAAATATTGAGTGGGTATCATTTTAAATAAAAAATGCTTAAAATCAATAGATTTTTTTCTTCTTTTTTTTAGGTGGGGTGGGGTAAGTGGGGGTTTTAATTTGGCAGATTCATTTGTATGCTCTATGATAACATAAGAAATTTTATAATAAATAAAACCTCAAATGTATGCTTATATTATCTTTTATTTTCGACTAACCATTAAGTAATTGACTTAAGAGTATATAGATATTTATGAAAAATTGAAAATTTCTCTTAAAAAAATTTGTTGGGGGGAGGGATCCCCCGAACCCCTAACACTTACCATAACTCTGCCCCTTTGAAACTAAAATCTAGGATCCTCCATTTAATCCTCATGTGTTTTGTTGCGAATGCATTATCTCCGTACATAAAATGTCCCGATACACAAGATGATTAAAGTATGATACCTCGATGATAACCCAACACGTTTATCATTAAACTTTGCCCTTAATAAAGTCATAAGATCAACATATAGGAATATGGAGTCTCTCTTAACAAGACAATGATGCATTCATTCTCAATCAAATTGTTTAATTCATTATAGAGATATCAATAATACATAAATAGATAAAGCGTTATCTAAAAGAGGAGAAGGTAAACTGTGATGATAAAGTTAACATCATTACTGGAGTAAATGAAAGTTATATTAGGCATTAGTTGTGGATCCTCCCACCCTATGGGGACCTTATCAAAATTGAAAAGGCTATAAAGCCAAAGATGGAGATCCCTTCACATAATTATATGCGTTGAGGTCTCTAAGTCATGTACTGAATATGGAAAAACAAAAAAACTAAAGAAATAAAATGTTAAAAGACATGACCCTAAGTATGAGCATTAAACCTCTCACTGAAGGGTGTTCCTCACAACCTAAATAATATTAGAGATAACGGTAATCTGGGATGGCTTTTGAAACTAAGTACTCCGATATCCACAACTAGAATAAGTGGTTCATTTCCATGAAGAACACGACCATAATACCATTTTATGTTCCCGTTAAAGATAAAATTAAAACCCTAGTTCGGAGGGGCCTCAATAGTCATTGATTGCTAAGGAAAATGTAATTTAAGAGAGGCAAAAAACAAGCATAGAGGTGGAGGAGAATTCCATATAAAGTCTCAACCACAAGGGATGATGACATAATCAAAGAGATCAACGGTGGTAAGAGGCATAGTGAGAGATGAACTGAATGACAAGGATGGGGCTTGCCCCATCAACCAAAGCAAACACTAGGTAATGTGGATATAATTACATTATCCTTCTTGGTTTCATATTTAGAGGATGGTTAACATCTGTAGGGAAAGCCAATGTGTTAAAAATTAATGAAAAGAAAATAGAAAATTAAATCCAAGTTATCGCAAGGCCCATTCTAGCAACGTTGTATTTTAGGAAATATTTATCCCTTTTTAGTTCAAGACCGTGAGTACACAACATAGATTGTTACAGAAATCACAAGACAAAAAATGGACTTTCGTCATCTTTCATGTGCAAGGACTTGTCACGGTTAGAAGCCATAACAACAAAACATGGAGGTGTTGTCACAATCTTTGACCCTGACAATCGTGTCGGGGTCAAAGATCATGAAAACACCTCCATGTCTTGTTGTCACAATTGTGCCAGGGTCAAAGACCGTGACAAATCTTAGATTAATTAAAACCCTCGTCCCTTTTTTCTCAGCCCGCCACACAAACCATTATACGCTCTCTCTCTCCATAAACTGTCGCTCTCCTCTCTCTCTCCACCACTAACACCACCAACACCGTCGCTCTCCTCTCTTTCCCATCAGCGAATCCATTCTCCTATATCTCCCCCATCATTAGCAGCCACTCGATTGGTCAGTAGAATGGCGAATCCACCACCAACACCATGTTTCACCATCATTTTCCACCAACACCGCCGCTTGAAATTCTCTCTCTCTCTCTCTCTCTCTCTCATCGGTATTTTCTCTCTCCAACTCTTTTTTTTAACAAATATATATAAATGTTATTATATAGTTATTTAGTTTTGACATACAAAACTCTAGTATACCGAAATTGCACAAAAAGATGAAGATTAGGGTTAAAAGTTAATTTATCTCATTTGTATGAATTTTTAAAGTTTTTCACATATCATTCTCTATTGTATAATGCATGTTCATGAATGGATATGTTTTTAAGGTTTTGATTTGTATTATTTTTATCATTATGCTTGCTCTTTTAATGTGTAAAGGTTTCAATCTTTAAAGTGAGTTTTATTAAAAGGTGTGGTTTATGCTAAATAAATAAAGGATCTGGTTCTATGCATGTGTAGATATATATTATTATAAATGTATTGAATGTTCAAGAACATTTATTTTCATATTGATAAGTGAACGTTAATGTATATTTATTTCTGATCTTTAGTTTTTTTATTTGTAATTTTAATATGTTGAATGTGCTTCCCAAATCTCTATATGTTTTGGGTATTATAACGTGGAGCATATAATTTCATATATATGTCAACTAGATATATCCATATCAAGGTCGTACACTTGTTAGTATTATTCATCTTTTTGGTGTGCCAGTGCAATGTAACTAGAACATATCACGTGTATTACGATGACGACACAATTGATCAATACCAAATATTCAATATTATTTTTAGGTCATTTAAAAAATATATAGAACCATAAAAAACTTGTTTTACATCATTTGGAAATACCAACAAATGGTTTCAATCCATTAGGAAATATAAGCTCCAGTCAGAGTTTATAGCCCGTGATCCTAGCACCACTCAACCTCCTTCGCAGTGTATGAGACCCGAATTTTCAATGTTGTCTTTATTGATCCCTGGGACAAAGTCATCAAGTGAAGACATTGATGTCTATTTGGCTCTTTTTTAAGAAGAATTAAATTAGTTGTGGTTAGAGAGTGTGAAAACGTTTGATTCTTGAGAAAAAGAAGAGTTTACACTGAAACCTATGTTGATTTGGGTAATTCATGATTTCACTGCTTATGGGACATTATCTGGTTTTGTAGTCCATAGTTATTTATGGTGTCCAATTTATGGACAGGAGACTGAATCTCAAATATCAACATCTAAACATTTTTTCTGCGATATGTCTTCATTATGGTGTGATCAGGGTAGCGGCAGCGAGGAAGGTTCGTTTAGCACTAGGCCCTTAAAGTGGGGCCAGTTGGGGAGCATAGTGGAGAACAAGACGGTCTTCCAAGCTAAGGCCTTGGAATTAGCTAAAACGATTATTATCTCGGGGTACACTGATTGGCAGAGGGTTCCCATTGAGCTTAAGACGGTCAGAGGCCATTATAGGTATATGCTTAATTCAATAATGTTTGAGTTTTATTTTATAATTTAAATACTACTAACTCTCTTACTTTAATATTTTTTTTGTATTTGTTGAACATGAACCATTTGACTTTCCCCTAGAATCACGTGATGCCACATTGGAACAACCAAGGGAGAAATGGAAAATATGGAATAAAAACATGAGTGTACGATATTTTTCAAGGAACCGGGAGTCCATCTTACGGCGTAGGGACACGATCCCCAAGAATGATCCAATCTCATTGGCAAACTGGAAACAATTTGTCGATAATGAGATATCAGAGAGGTAATTGTCCTTTCATGAATCGGGGAGGAAAAATTAGGCCAATAAGATTGACGTGCACTACTCCGGGCATACGTCTTACGCTGAGGTGGAGCATAGGATGGTAGTTTTGAATGTTATTTCATTTTACTTTTATTGTATTATGTTTGGTGGTAATTATATACTAATTCACTAGTTGTGCATTATTTTATTTCAGGAGAAGGGGAGTGGTCCTGGTGGTAAGCCACATAGGCTCGATGCCTATGTGGCGATTCGAATGAAAAAGGGAAGGACAATGAGGTCAGTACGGTTGTGGCCGCCACTATTGTAAGTTATAATTGTATTTATGTTATTAATTCATTTTTTTATAATCACATACTTTTTCGTTATTTCATTTAATAGCAATTTTTTTTTTTTGTTATTTTAGGAAGAGCTTAATGAATTCCATAACTCGCAGAGTGATGCAGACAAGGCACCTCTGAGTACGGATGCACTTAGCCAAGTGCTCGGGTGAGATCATAGAGGTTGTACTAGAGGTGTTAGCTCTCGAGTGGGTAAGTCGAAGTTCATCGGGATTTAGTCGAGCAGCGGTGGACTTTCATTCAAGGTTGACAAGTTGAAGACCAACTCGGACCAAAAGTTTTACTACATAAAAAAAACAGTGAATAAAATGATTTTTATGGTAAAGCATGCTATTCAAGGTCGAGCCAAGAGCAACTTAGGGAAGGGCAAGGAGAAAGTAGTGGATGAGGGGACCACTACTCCGTCTTTCTCACCCTCAATAATAGACCCCTCATCTCTGTATGACTTATTCACCCCCCCCCCCTCCCCCCACGCCCCCCTGTCCCAACTGTCTAGACTCCATTTACAATTGGTTAGGAGAAATTTTATTTACTAGTCTTACGTGGAGGCGATAGAATTGCCAGGGGGTTAAGGGACCCGAGTATACGCCTAGGTTTTGTTGTGCATAACTGTAATACCCCATAATTTCATTATTAATTAATTTTTGTGTGATTTATATTATTAATTTAATTGGGTAAAATTAAATTAGATTTTAATAAATATTAATTAGAGAGATAAAGTGTTAATATTTATTATTATTATTATTATTTTTATTATTATTATTATTATTATTATTATTATTATTATTATTATTATTATTATTATTATTATTATTATTATTATTATTATTATTATTTACTTGTATGTGATAAGTAAATAGTTATGTGATTTAATACATGTAGCATATGAGTGATAGCGATGGTTTATTGTTATACGTCGATAGGGTGTTACATCAACGAATCGGTATAATTTATGGACGATACATAGGGTACGCACGTGTCGTGTCCGGTTAATGAGATGCTAGTGTATTTAGTGTTGGATGACTTGGTTGACCTTTTCGAGTGACTGGTGATATGGAAAGGGTCCAAATAGTCCATAATTGGTACTCGAGTGTTATGTTTGGATTCCGAGGGCTTTATAGACATAACAAGACCCGTATAAGGGTAGGATGGTCATTTTATACTTAGGGATAAGAAGAAAAATGGGATTAGGTTAATAAAGGGGATATTTAAGAGGTTGGGAAGGTGGATGGAAGCCTACCTTTCATATTTTACACAAGAGATTGAGAGAGAGAGTCCTAGAGAAGGAGAAAGAAGAAAAAGCTTGGAAAGGAGAAGAGAGAGAGGACTCCACCCATTATCAAACAAGTAGAGAACTTCGGATTTTAATGCACCAAGGAAAGTAAATACTCTCTTTATGTCGCAATTTGGTATTAGTTAATTATTTTCATGATTAGATGTAGAAATCTGAAAATTAAGATGTTAAAGATTGAAACTTTTTTAATTGATATATAGACTTAAATGATAAAAGTTTAGGATTTATAAATCAGTCATACTTGAAATTTGAAATATATTACGAGATTTAAATGGATGAACATGTAGAACTTATATATAAAGATAGGATCTTTAGTAATTAATTTGGAGAAAATTATGTGTTGAATTAATTGGAAGTTTGAGTTAAAATCTTAGGGCTTGGTTTTGGATTTGGGGTTAATTTTGTGTTAAAATACCCATGAAATGTTAGGGTAATGTTGTCAGAGTTAATTTTTGGGTTTGGAGTGGGTGGAAACATCCATTGGAGTGTTTTGGAGGAGAAAATCCGAGGTAGAAGATGCTTGGCGGCCAAGCAAACAAAACTAGTTCGCTCAATCGAACCGGTTCGATTTGCTAGCCTGCCTGATTTTTGTTCATGCATCATTTTGACTCATTAGGGATTGGGTATTGACTATAGGGGCTTCTAATTACTAGGGAAGGCTTTCCAGGGTTGGGTACATGTGGTAGGACAATGATAGATGGGTTTGAGGACACAAGTGAGTGACTATTTGTTTAATCAATCGAGAAGTTGGGCTGAACTTCGAGATTGGGTGAACCGTGCAAGGAGGGAAATGCGTACGAGTTTGGTATATATATATATATATATATATATATATATATATATATATATATATATGTGTGTGTGTGTGTGTGTGTGTGTGTGTGTGTGTGTGTGTGTGTGTGTGTGTGTGTGTATATGATGTTATTTGTTTTATTAAACATGCTTACTCGGGAGTGCTATCGCAGGAGGTTGCGCATAGTGGGCAGTCCACCCTGGCGTTGACCAACAGGATTTGGGTTGATTCCCAAGGTCATTGTACTATGTATGGACACTATCAGCGTGTGATGATGGGTGTTGTTTTTATCCCGATTGGTTGCGATGTGGTATGGTTGTGACCCCCAGATGTATGTCTATGACTGCCTCCATTGTATATGTTTTTTTAGGATCGATGGTGAGATTCTGACCTAATGGCTCGGTGTGAAGCGTGATTCTTGGAGCCGGATAGCACACGAGGGATGTATGCGCAAGGTCCAAGCTCTAGAGATACGGTTATACGTATATAGTGAGTGATATATGTTTATGGCACAAGCGTAGCTATGTTATGTTTATTACACGACTATTTATTTATAGCAAGTGTGTCGCTAAAATATTATTTGTGAACATAAACCTAGAGAAGGTAGTTATACTTAGATAATAGAGGGTTTTAGTGTGATTGGGCTTAAATAGAAGTTATATGTCCCAGTTAGACCGAGTAGTTTAATTAGGATAAATAAAATGAACATGTTAGGTGCGCATTATAGTTGAGAGATGAGGTTTATCTTAAGTGAGTGTGACCAATTAATTATTGTTGATGTTTAAATTTGGATATCTCTTTTATATTTTAGTTACCAAACTTATAATCACAGATAAATAAAATAAAAGAGACAACTGAGAGTTTTTATGTGGTTCAGCTCATGAATGATCCAAAAAATTTGGCACGGTTCAAAATCGTGCCAAAAGTGTATCAAATTTTGGTATGGTTTTGAACTGTGCCAAAAGAGTACCAAAATGTACTCAATCTGGCACAGTTATAAAGTGTGCCAAAAATATCAAACTCTGGCACAGTTTTAAAGTGTGCCAGAAGTGTTCCTGTTTGGTCAAATCTGGCACACTTTTAAACTTTGCCAGAAAAAAATGGCCATTTTGGAACACCTGATTCTGGCGCAATTCAAAATCGTGTCAGATTTGATCTGGCATAGTTTTAAACCATGCCAGATTATTATTTTTGGTGCAGTGAATGGAGCTTATGTCCATAAGGTAATGCTAGTTTAGCGTTTATTCCAACCTTTTAATTACAAGCTATAGCATAAAGTAAAGGTGTTGATGCCTATTCCCCTCAGTCGGGGGAAGTTGTGTATTTATAGTAAGTAGGAAATCAAGTGGTGGAATGTCTTTATAGATTTAAGCATTTACATCTTTAAACAATAATATGCAGCATAGTGTCTTTTCGCGTGCATATGCATAGTGACTGTTGAATATCCCACGTGTGTCTTTTCATATGATTGGTGGTTCAAACTCTTGACTATGGTCGGCGAATCAGCCGACTAGAGGATATCTGATCCTACTAGGATTTACACATTATGGAAATCTTAATGACGATGTTAACAAATGTCACTATGTTATTGGTCCAGGTAGCCTGATATTTCCAGTCTACAACATAATCCCCCAATACTTCATACTTGAAGGTTAAATGAAATAATGGAGTATTTATTTCTAGGATTGCTCGAAATCTCATGAAGGTTTTGGATGACAGCCGACCTCAAGGACTTGTAATTTTTTTCCCTTTCTTTATTGAGGAAATGACCGTTTTGTAAATACTTAAAAAAATAGCGAACCGTCGAGTGGTATGCTGATTTTTGCCTTTGGGGATTTGGGACTTCGTGAGTAGTCCAAACATTGGTATAGTTAAAAAAATTTGTAATACACCGTAATTTTATTGATTTTATTTAATAGATTTAATTGAATTAAACGAGGATTAATTTGGAAATTAATCCGGAGGTAAATACTAGCAAGATGTGAGTTGGTATTTGATTATGATGTTAAAATAAATTATTACTGAGAACATATAGTAATATATAAGTATTGAAAATGTTAAAATTATCACGAGGCAAAAATATGACAATTTGGGAAATTTAATTGGGACGCGCGTGTGAGTCGCGTCAAGAATGAAATTTATTTGATTAAAAAGTAAATTATATTTTATAAACCTAATGGTCATTTTGAGTGTGTCAACGCATCCGAAAGGGTCGAAATAGTCAGAAAACATTAGTCGGGAGTTTAGTTTGGATCTCGGGACACTTTTAGGCCAAAACGGCAACCCGGAAGGATATTTTGGTAATTTTAAAAACTGAGGGATTAAAACCCACGAATTTTAGAGTTAAATTAGGTATTATTAGAGAGGCCACTAGGGCCATTACCAGCCAAAAAGAAAGAGAGTGGGGTACGGGAGTTTTGAGAGAAGTTAGAGAAAGGTTAAAAGAGTTTCCAAACTAAACCATCTCCCATCACCATTATTTTGGAAGTAATTGCAACCATAAAGAGGAGAGAATCAGACTATAATCACCGATAACAAATCCGAGGAACAAACCTAAGGCAAGTGATTTGATGTTTTTAATTTCAATGAATATTTCCTCCATGTTTAGTGTAGAGACTTTATATACCTTGAAAGTTTTGATGAAAACCCAATGTAATTGTCATGTAAATTATAAGTTTGGATAGGGATTGCATGTAGAGTGATTATGGACGAAAGTGGTACCCAAAACTTAACTTTTATGATTTTAAAAATGAATTAATGATGAGTATTTAGGTGCAATAAAATTCTGGGTTCATGTTCATAGGGTTTGGGGCAAGATTTGGGAATTTATGGCGATTATATGTTAATTAATAAGATTTGACCCCTAAAATATGTTAATAAATGACTTACGGTGACCTAGAGTAGTTTATCAACACAAAAACGTAGTTAGTATGAACTTAGGATGGATTTGGAGAAAGGAATTTGGTGAAAAATGAAGTTGGGAAAATTCTGGGCGTTTTCTTTCATCTCGTTAGAAGACCAACCCAGGACGTTCGAACGAGCTTCTAACGAGATTCCAGTACCCCTCCTAATGATTTCATAGTTCGTTCGAAGACATTTGTTCGAACGACCTCGTTCGAACGAGATTTCAGTGACTTCTAACGAGTTCACATATTGGTCTTTTTAGGCTCGATTTAGTTTTGAACTTCCTGTAAACTTATTTAATTGAGTGTTATTCTTCTCTTGTTGATTTGTGGGTATAGTTGTGAGATTGGAGTACGTTGAGGATTAAAACTTAGAATTATATAATAGACCGGGTGACTTCTAGGGGTTAGGATAGAAGTACTTGAATTTGCAACGTAAGAAGAGTTGATAATTTATAATGTATATTTTTCGGAAACTTGTAAGTGTACTACATTAATGACGGTATGGGAATGTAAAATATACCTCTATTAATATTATAAGATATCTAAGATGTGTGAATGCTTAGTATATGTGGTTATATGTGTATAACATACCTACCATACTTGCTATCATGGGAGGTCGGCCTTTGATTAGGGCCATCTAATCTTTGTGTTCCTACGGGGGGATTTAGATTGGTACCTCGAGGACATAGGTCAGAGAATGACTTATTGGGGAGTTAATAAGTCTGCTGATCATGGGAGCGTAGGTATGTGCGTGACCCACATGATGTGAACTATGTTCGCCTCCATTATGTGTGATTGTTACTTATCGAAACGGTTCCTGAGAGATTTGGAATACGTGATCCTTATGTATGCGATGTACCGGGATTTGATAGGAGAGTATGTGTGCACCGCAGTTTAGTCTAGGGGTGCCATTATTGAATATTTATTATGAGATTGGTATGCTGATAATTGAAATGGATTGCTTATATAAATGTAAGTGTGAATAATTTGATTCATTTTTGTAAAGTTAAAAATGGGAACTTCTTAGTAATTATTATAACTAGTTCTGAGAACACACAGTAAGACTCTTAACTTATATTAAGATATCGGGAATTGAATTCTAATCGGAAAAGTAAAATCAGGTTATGGATTGGGCTAGTTAGATAGTGGAATAACTAGAACGGGTATGGGTACGATAGGCGTGCACAATTAGTTGAGAGGTGAGGAACTCATGTGAGAGCACGCACTATCATGTATTTTATATTCACTGTTTAATGACATTAAACACTTGCTATATTTTAAATTGTTTTCACAATCGGGCTCTGACCCGTTTGCTTTCAAATCTATTTTTTTTGTAAAAACCTTTTAGGTGCCCAGCCACGAGGACACTAAGCGTAGAAGTTCCATTCCAGTGACGTACTGTAGCTGCTGTGGAAGTTACAGAATCTTGATTATAGACGCCTCCACTTTCTACCTTGATTCCATTTCAGACTTATTTATCTTTAGGGCATGTCGCCCCTTTTCTCTTGGAGACAGTTTAATTTTCAGTTTATTTCAGTTTTGGACTTCATTAATTTATGATTCAGACTTTGTATTGGGTGGAATTCAGTATTCGGATTATTTAGAGAAGTATTCCTTGAGATTTATTGTTATTCCATTGTTATTCTACTATGACTGCATTGTGGTTGTGATATTAGTATTACATAATTCAAATGGATTGTATGTTAATCTTATTTAATTAAAATTGATAACTCACTTTTTAAATATTAGGTGGCTAGTAATTTTTAAAATGTTTTCGACAGTAATGCTATGAACTGAACCAACTTGACATTTTGTATTAATTTGAATAAAAGAGTAGCTACCCGATATTTAATTAGTCGGGGTGTCACATGTGGTATCAGAGCATCAGGTTCTAATGTCCTTAGGATCTGTACGGCTTGTTATGTTTTCCCTGAGCGTTCTTTGATATAGAGCCCTATATTTTAGGATTATTGTATTCTATTGTGTATGTTTCGCTCTTTATCTACTTTGAGATAATAACTGTAGACTTATATGACTTTTCTTTCATTTCAGATGCCTCCAAGACATGCACAGTAAGTTCCTAGGGATGCTCAGCCCGAGCCACAGCCTGCACCAGTTCAGGGCCCCATGAATGCCGTCGAGGTTGCCGCTATTGTGGCCCAAGCGGTAAATGTCGCTCTAGCAGTTGTGCAGCAGGCACCGCCTCAGGCGCCGGTAGTAGCGCCAGTTCAGGCTCATGCATTCCTGTCTGCTTGGGAATGCGTTCATGATGCTTTTCAGAAAGCACACCCTTTGGAGTTTGCAGGTAGCTCCGACGTCATTGTGTCAAGTCAGTGGAAGAAGGACATCCAAAGACACCTGAGGATGTATGAGTGTACGGATGTATAGAGATAGATACTGGCTACTTTTAAGCTGCTAGGGTCAGCGTTGCAGTGGTGGGAGTCCATTACCACCGTGGAGCAGAGAGATGTCCTTTCTATTCAGGAGTTCTGGGTGCGGTTCGACCGCAAGTATTTTCCCTCGGCCGTTCACACCGAGATGAGGAGAAAATTGATGAACCTCAAGCAGGAGGGGAGGACAGTTGCTAAATATGAGGCCGAGTTCACAAATTTCTTGAACATCGTCCCCGATGAGATTCCAACAGAGGAGAAAAATATACAGAAGTTCATGAATGGGTTGACTTGGAGGATCCGTCAGCATTTACTGGGAAATCTCTTGTTGGCCACTTATTTCGATGTGGTTAACGCAGCACTGCTTCACTGCCAGGACCACCGCTTCCATTTGTCAGAGGGTAAGCGATCATGAGAGTCTAGCCATCAGGGCAGGACAATGGGGAAATGGTGCCAATGGGGCACAATCAGTTCAGGGTTAGCACAGGCAAGGTGATCAGAGTTCCCAGCAGGGGGATTCTAAGAGATTTAGATCCGGGGGTTTCAAAAATGGACAGGGAGGTTTTCGTCATGGCCAACAGGGTCAGCACGACCATGAGGGTCAGTAGGGTCAGCATGGCCAACAGCAGTAGTTTCATCAGGGCTAGCATGGCCAGGGAAGGAATGGCAACGGCCACCAGGGTCATGGGCAGCAAGGTCAAAGAGGGGGAAATTTTTTGGGGAAATGTTTTACTTGTGGCAAGATTGGCCACAAACGTCAGGAGTGTCCTGATAGGGGCAGAGCCCCACAACAGCAGCAGCAGGGTGCTCGACATGAACCCTAGAGACCTATGTTGCCCGCCGCCCTCCCAGCACCACCGCAGATGCCAGCTTTGCCACCTATCTTAGCAGTTCCAGTCCAACAGGGACAGCTTCAGTACGGGCGAGTTTATCAGCTCCAGCAGGCCGCAGTCCCACAAGATCCACCTGCTATTGAGGGTATGTTCTCTATTCAGGGGACTATGGGGCGTATTTTATTTGATATGGGAGCCACACACTGTTTCATTGCCATAAGATTTTCACACATTATAGGGTTATTAGACACTGTAAAGAGCACGATTACTTGCGTAGATTCACCATTGAGTAGGGGTTCTGTGATTTCTCTTATTTGTAGAGGTGTGGGTATAGATATCGGGAGGTTTACTTTGCCTGCGGATATGTTAATATTAGATATGAATGAGTACGATGCGATCGTTGGTATGGATTGGCTAGTAGTGTATCGAGCCATGATTGATTGTTTCGGCAGGAGTATTATTTTTGCCATACCAGGGCAGGAGATGTTCTTAGTGGCGATGGCTCATCCTAAGAGAGGATCGTCCACTCACTTGTATTATATAGAGGAGGAGACCTCTAAGTAAGTGGTAATACCACTCGATTCGATTCCAGTTGTTAGAGAGTTTGCTGATGTATTTCAGGATATACCTGGATTACCTCCTAGTAGAGAGATAGACTTTGTTATCGATTTGACGCCGGGCACTCGGCCAATTGCTCGCGCACCTTACCGTATGGCTCCAGCGGAGATGAGAGAGCTAAGGGATCAGATAGAGAAGCTGTTGGGTCAGGGGTTTATCCGTAGGAGTACCTCGCTATGGGGTGCCCCTGTGCTATTCGTAAAGAAGAGCGATGGATCGTTGAGGTTGTGTGTAGATTATCGAGAGTTGAATAAAGTCACGATACGGAATAAGTATCCGTTGCCCCGAATCGATGACTTATTCGACCAGTTGAAAGGAGCTTACTTCTTCTCAAAGATTGACTTGAGATCGGGATACCATCAGTTGCGTATCATGGAACAGGACATCTCGAAGACTGCTTTCTTGACGAGATATGGTTCCTATGAGTTTCGGGTTATACCTTTTGGCCTAACCAACGCTCCAACCGTGTTTATGGACTTGATGAATAGAGTGTTCAGAGAGTTCTTAGACCAGTTCGTCATCGTCTTTATTGATGACATTCTGGTTTATTCCCAGACAGAAGAGGAGCATGCTGAACACTTGAGACAAGTTTTGTAGACGCTGCGTCAGAATGAGCTATATACGAAGTACGAGAAGTGTGGGTTTTGGCTGAAAGAGGTACAATTTTTGGGGCATATCATTTCAGACCGGGGGATATCTGTTGATCTGGGAAAAGTATCTGTAGTGAGGGAGTGGGGACAACCCATGACACCGACTGAGATCTGTAGTTTTTTGGGCATAGCAGGATACTACAGGAGATTTATTCGGGGTTTCTCTAAGATAGCGGATCCTTTGACACATCTGACTCGCAAAGGTGTGCCATTTATCTAGAGTGATTCCTATCAGTTGGCATTCGATGAGTTGAAGGACAAGTTGACCTCATCGCCTGTGTTAGCATTGCCAAGACCGGGAGTTGAGTATCTAGTCTACACCGATGTGTCCTTACAAGGACTTGGAGGTGTACTGCAACAGGAGAGTCAGGCTATAGCTTATGCTTCCTGTAAGCTTAAGCCTCACGAGAAGAATTACCTGACCCATGACTTGGAGTTAGCGAAAGTCATATTTGCTCTTCGAATTTGGAGACATTATCTTCTGGAAGAGAAATTTCGTTTGTTCACGGACCATAAGTCTCTACAATACCTCTTCACGCAAAAGAACTGAATATGCGTCAACATAGGTGGCTTGAATTCATGATGGATTATCAGTTTGATATGAAATATCATCCAGGGAAGGCTAACATGGTGGCAGACGCGTTGAGCCGTAGGCCAGTAGGTGAGGTGGCCGAAGTGTGGAAAGCAAAGTGGAAGGAGTTGGGACACCAGGATACAGTGGCCTAATCATTCATATATGTGATGACCATTACGCCTCAGATTGTTGTGAGAGTGATACAGGCCCAGGCAAAAGACTCGTTCTGTCAAGAGCAGATAGTTCAACTACTAGCAGAGGGAGCCGAGTCCTATACCATTAGTTCAGATGGGGGTTTACGCTTCAATGGGAGACTGGTTGTTCCATAAGGGGAAGACTTGTGGCATGAGGTAATATCAGAGTCACACGGTTCGCAATTCGCAGTACATCCTGGCGGCGATAAGATGTACTAGGACATGAGGCGACAATACTGGTGGAGCGGGATGAAGAGGGATATTGCGGAGTTCGTTTCTAAATGTGCCACTTGTTAGCTGGTAAAGGTGAATCATCAGAGACCGGCAGGACTTCTACAGTCGTTAGAGGTTCCGATATGGAAATGGGAGAGCATTTCCATGGACTTTATCATGAGGTTACCTACTTCACAGAGGGTTCACGAATCTATATGGGTAATCGTGGATAGACTGACCAAAGTTGCTCATTTTTTGCCAACCCGAACAGACTACACTACGGGATAGTATGCCCAAATTTTCATAGCGGAGATAGTGAGGCTTCACGAGGTGCCTCTCAATATCGTGTCTGACCGAGACAAGATATTTGTTTCATGATTTTGGGAGAGTTTCCAAGAGGCCATGGGTACGGAGTTGCGGCTGAGTACGGCATATCACCCGCAGACAGATGGGAAAACCGAGAGGACAAATCAGATGTTGGAGGACATGTTTAGTATGTGCATCCTAGATTTTGGAGGTGGTTGGGAGCAGTACCTTCCACTAGTGGAGTTTGCTTATAATAATTCCTATCAGTTCACCATTGGCATGGCTCCATTCGAGGCATTGTATGGTAGGCCTTGTCGTTCCCCAGCATGTTGGTTAGAGGTGGGAGACAACAAACTCCTTGGGCCGGAAGTGATTCCGGATACTTTGACAAGGATAGAGATGATACAGAGCCGTATTTGGGTATCTTAGGACCGACAGAAGAGCTATGTTGATGCCAAGTGATTCTTTAGAGAATTCAAGGTGGGGGACCAGGTGCTACTCAGAGTATCTCCAGTGAAGGGGATTATGCGTTTTGGGAAGAAGGGGACACTGGCACCAAGATATATGGGACCGTTTCCTATCATCGAGCGGATTGGGCCAGTCGCGTATAGACTTGGGTTACTGGAGCACTTACATAGGATCCATGACGTGTTCCATATTTCTTCGCTAAGGAGATATCTTAGGGACGATTTTACCCATACTCATATTGATTTAGAGGACATCGATCTACATCCCGATAGTTCCTACGAGGAGGGACCAATTGCTATTCTGGACCACAGCGAGAGAAAGCCGAGGTCGAAGGTAGTACCGTTAGTACGCGTTCAATGGCGGCATCATACTGCTGAGGAATCCACATGGGAGCGCGAGGATGAGATGCGCGAACGTTATCCAGAGTTATTTGTACCATGTATTCTTTAGTATTGAATTTCGAGACGAAATTATGTTATTAGGGGGGAAGTATGTAATACCCCGTAATTTTATTGATTTTATTTAATGGATTTAATTGAATTAAATGAGAATTAATTTGGAAATTAATCCGGAGGTAAATACTAGCGAGATATGAGTTGGTATTTGATTATGATGTTAAAATACAGTATTACTGAGAACATGGGGTAATATATGAGTATTGATAATGTTAAAATTATCACGAGGCAGAAATATGACAATTTGGGAAATTTAATTGGGACGCGCATGTCAGTCGCGTCAAGAATGAAATTTATTTGATTAAAAAGTAAATTATATTTTGATCAACTAAATGGTCATTTTGAGTGCGCCAACGCATCCGGGAGGGTCGAAATAATCAGAAAACACTAGCCGGGAGTTTAGTTTGGGTCCCGGGACACTTTTAGGCCAAACCGGCAACCCAGAAGGGTATTTGTGTAATTTTAAAAATTGAGGAATTAAAACCCACTAATTTTAGAGTTAAATTAGGTATTATTAGAGAGGCCACTAGGGCCATTACCAGCCAAAAATCAAGAGAGTGGCTACGGGAGTTTTGAGAGAAGTTAGAGAAAGGTTAAAAGAGTTTCCAAACCAAACCATCTTCCATCACCATTATTTTGGAGGAATTGCAACCAGAAAGAGGAGAGAATCAGACTATAATCACCGACAACAAATCCGAGGAACAAACCAAAGGCAAGTGATTTGATGTTTTTAATTTCAATGAATATTTCCTCCATATTTAGTGTAGAGACTTTATATACCTTGAAAGTTTTGATGAAAACCCAATGTAATTGTCATGGAATTTATAAGTTTGGATAGGGATTGCATGTAGAGTGATTATGGACGAAATTGGTACCCAAAACTTAACTTTGATGATTTTAAAAACGGATTAATGATGAGTATTTAGGTGCAATAAAATTCTGGGTTCATGTTCATAGGGTTTGGGGCAAGATTTGGGAATTTATGGCGATTACATGTTAATTAATAAGATTTGACCCCTAAAATATGTTAAGAAATGACTTAGGGTGACCTAGAGTAGTTTATCAACACAAAAACGTAGTTAGTATGAACTTAGGATGGATTTGGAGAAAGGAATTTGGTGAAAAATGAAGTTGGGAAAATTCTGGGGGTTTTCTACCATCTCGTTAGAAGACCAACCCAGGTTGTTCGAACGACCTCGTTCGAGCGAGCTTCTAATGAGATTCCAGTACCCCTTCTAACGAGTTCATAGTTTGTTCAAAGACATTCATTCGAACGAACTCGTTCGAACGACCTCGTTCGAACGAGATTTCAGTGACTTCTAACGAGTTCACAGAATGGGCCCGATTTAGTTTCGAACTTCCTGTAAACTTATTTAATTGAGTGTTATTCTTCTCTTGTTGATTTGTGGGTATAGTTGTGAGATTGGAGTACATTGAAGATTAAAACTTAGAATTATATAATAGACCGGGTGACTTCTAGGGGGTTAGGATAGAAGTACTTGAATTTGAGACGTAAGAAGAGTTGATAATTTATAATGTATATTTTTCGAAAACTTGTAAGTGTACTAAATTAATGACGTTATGGGAATGTAAAATATACCTCTATTAATATTATAAGATATCTAAGATGTGTGAATGCTTAGTATATGTGGTTATCTGTGTATAACATACCTACCATACTTGCTATCACGAGAGGTCGGCGTTCGATCAGGGCCATCTAATATTTGTGTTCCTACGGGGGGGATTTAGATTGGTACCTCGAGGACATAGGTCAAAGAATGACTTATTGGGGAGTTAATAAGTCTGCTGATCATGGGAGCATAGGTATGTGCGTGACCCACATGATGTGAACTATGTTCGCCTCCATTATGTGTGATTGTTACTTATCGAAACAGTTCCTGAGAGATTCGAAATACGTGATCCTTATGTATGCGATGTACCGGGATTTGATAGCAGAGTATGTGTGCACCGCAGCTTAGTCTCGGGGTGCCATTATTGAATATTTATGATGAGATTGATATACTGATAATTGAAATGGATTGCTTATATAAATGTAAGTGTGAATAATTTGTATCATTTTTGTAAAGTTAAAAGTGGGAACTTCTTAGTAATTATTATAACTAGTTCTGTGAACACACAGTAAGACTCTTAACTTATATTAAGATATCGGGAATTGAATTCTAATCGGAAAAGTAAAATCAGGTTATGGATTGGGCTAGTTAGATAGTGGAATAACTAGGACGGGTATGGGTACGATAGGCGTGCACAATTAGTTGAGAGGTGAGGAACTCGTGTGAGAGCACGCACTATCATGTATTTTATATTCACTGTTTAATGACATTAAACACTTACTATATTTTAAACTGTTTTCACAATCGGGCTCTGACATGTTTGCTTTCAAATCTATTTTTTTGTAAGAACCTTTTAGGTGCCCATCCACAAGGACACCAAGCGTAGAAGTTCCATTCCAGTGACGTGCTGTAGCTGCTGTGGAAGTTACAGAACCTTGATTATAGATGCCTCCACTTTCTACCTTGATTCCATTTCAGATTTATTTATCTGCATGGCATGTCGCCCCTTTTCTCTTAGAGACAGTTTAATTATTCAGTTTATTTCAGTTTTGGACTTCATTAATTTGTGAGTCAGACTTTGTATTTGGTGGTATTCAGTATTCGGATTATTTAGAGTAGTATTCCTCCAGATTTATTGTTATTCCATTGTTATTATATTGTGACTACGTTGTGGTTGTGATATTAGTATTTCATAATTCAAATGGATTGTATGTTAATCTTATTTAATTCAAATTGACAACTCACTTTTTAAATATTAGGTGGCTAGTAATTTTTAAAATGTTTTCGACAGTGATGCTATGAACTGAACCAACTTGATATTTTGTATTAATTTGAATAAAGGAGTAGCTACCCGGTATTTAATTAGTCGGGGTGTCACAATTTCAAATTCCAAATATCAAGGATCAACATTGTACTAATATAAAGGCTAATTTTTCTTTCGTTTTTCCTCACCTTTGCAATCAAATTCTCTCTTTCCTCTATTGTTGATTCCATTTCTTACTGCTCTAAGGAGTTTCCCACTGTGCTAGCAACTGTAAGAATCTCCTTTTTCTCAAATTTTTCTTTATGAACTTGTTAATATGGTATATATTGTTGACAAAGCTTATTTGAAGGAGTTTAGGGAGAAAAGAAAATTCCGTTACTGGGTAATTGTTGAAATGGTGTTTGGACCTTGCTACTTGTGTGCCGTGGGTTAGGGCCATTAGTTAGCCACCATATTTATAGCTGAGTGTGGTTTACCTTTCATCCCAACAATTTATTTTTGAAATTATGCCAATATTTCATTGTGGTCCCACCAAAGTATCCCCAAAAGTTGGAGAATAGTAAATGAGGTTAACCATATTAATGAATTATATGGAACCCAAATAAGAACAAAGAATTTAATGTATCATTATAGTTATGGGACCACTGGGGATAATACCTACTATTTGAAGACATTTTAGGCCAACATGGCCTTGGTGGTAAATATTCCTGATTCTAATAAGGATTATTTGAATTATGGAATTGTGGTAAAGAATTGGAAATATGCCCCCCTTCCTGAGGGGGTAAGATACAATGGTCACAAATGCCCCCAGGAATGGTGTGTCATAGGTCGTCCCCTTATAACACATGTATTTACTGTATGTTTGCTTTATGTTTATTGATATGCCGACTAACATATTGTGTTTGACTTTTTGCATAGAGAAGAAAGAAAGATTTCCCTTCAGATTGAGAGTTGAATTTTCACAACCTGGAGCTCATCTGGTCCATCCAACAGAGGATTGGTGAATCCCACCCCATGTAGGCTTCAATTTTACTAGATTATAAGAGATCCATAACATCTTTTGTAGCTAGGACTGTAGAGCGAAGCTCGTGCTTGCCCCCCCCCCCCCCCACCTGTATAGCAAGTGACCTTTTCTCTTTCGTAAAAGAGACTTATCTGGTTCACAAAGAATTTCATTACCTTTATCTTGAATGACAAGTTTCACTACCCTCCTAGTCCACACTGGGTCTGGCAGAGCGATGTCATGACTGTCAGAAAAATCACTAGTTTTGGTGAGGCACGACACATAACAAATGAAGGGGCTGAAAAAAGTGAACTTATGAAAACATCTATTGCGAACTTCAATACTCACAAAAAAACAAGTAGTATTTTTATACGTTATATCTAATTTCGTAATAAGATAGCCAAGCTAGCTCGTCTCTGCCCCAAAAATTCTCTCTTCCCATAAGACCTCTCACTCTTAGTCTGGGTTCCGATATCCCTTTAGCCCACATCGACTAAGAAGACTCTCTCTCATCCTCATCTATTGTTGCCTCTGAATATCCTTTGAAAAAAGAAAAAGAAGAAAAAGAAGAAGAATAATGAGATACTACATTTGGAGGAACTTCTTTGAGTCCTTAGACTTGACTACTATTATAAATACTCTATCCTCTTCGAGGAAAATGGTGAAGAGAAGAATTCTTAACTTAATTGTTGGATCCATGTCTCATTCTCCGGTCAAGAAGAATAAGGCCACTGGTGAGGGTTCTGAGAGACTATTAGTGGTTACTACTAAAAAATGAAAAGTACTTAACCTCAGTTCAACAGATTGAAAAAAATCCTTCTTTTTAGGAGGAATTGGTTCAGAAAACCCAGGTTGATCAAGCCTCTGCAGAATCTGTCTCAGTGTTAGTGAACCCTAATTTAGCTTGGGGTTTAATTAGTGCTAGAGAGATATAATAACAACTTGGCTTTGGTAACTTTTTACATAAACTTGTCTTCTCTAATTTTACCCTTCTTTAGAATTTTTGTTAATGGCCTTTGTTCTTTAATATTTACAGTTCTTTGTTGATTATGACCAAATTCTGATGAGGGATGACTAGCCGAGGGCAACATCCACTGATGTTGAAGATTCCTTCAAAGAGTTGACGGACTCCATAGATGCCACTAAGGAGGCTCATAATAGAGATCAAGAAAATTGGTAGGGCTTGTTAAATACTACCGAGAAAGGAAGGAAGGATGTCGAGAAGGGTGCGTCTAATGCGGCAAAGGCTACCATTGATGGTGGAGAAAAAGTTTCAAAACTTCAAGTCTACCCTAAAAAGGGGAAGGAAGATGCTTACACCCGAGGGTGGGATAAGGCGTTCTCCACGGTTGCCTTACATATAGACTATTCGAAGAAGGTTTCCTTCAAAGATGGTTGGGATTCTTCCCTTAGGTTGGTCAGCACTACTGTTAACTCAAAGCTCTTCCAACAGCACAATCCCAGTACCCATCCCATTATAGATGAGGAAATGGAAGACGAGGAGGGTATTGGAGAGTCCTCCATGTTGCCATAAATATCGATGGTGTCCCAGTCAACTAAGGAGAAAACACAACATAAGGAGAAGGTGTATCTCCTAGGATTGTTTTATTTTTTTATTTTTCCTTTGTAATGCACAATTTCCTTCTGTAAGCTTGAACAATGATGCTTTTTATGTAATAACCCCTCCCAATTTATAATAAAATGTTTTTTTTGGAATTGCACCATTTTGAGGTTGTAGATTTTGTTGTTTGATCTTTATGCTCATACTCTGTCTTTAAGTTTAAATTCAGGAGAGTTGTGATAGTTGCAGCAGAAAGAGACATATATAGGAGGAGTGTTTGGTTATTTGGTGTTGGCCATGAGAATTTGGATAAAGACTAATTAGAGGAGCTTCTAGGCTTGGATGCCTCCAACCAATAAAAATAACCTACATCCATCTTCATAGGTTGTTTGACCAAGAAGTGGTAACTAACTCTGCATATTATAACATGATCCTTTAGATGCAAGAAGACCACAAGGCCTCTCTGGCCAACTTGCACTCTGATTATGAGGCAAAGTATGCTCGACTCAGCAGCGAGGCAGGTTTTAAGAAGAAATTGGAAGCCATTTCATTGGCACATAGGAAAAAATATTTTGTGCTGAACTGCGAACTGACCAGTGCTTGGGAGGTGGCAAGCTTATTAGAGCAGGAGAATAACTCTTTAAGAAATGAATTTGAGAGCTTGAAGAAGTCACGCAGTGCCCCAGATAGGATGAAGGTATCTCTTTCTTAGAGAAATAAAATGTAAAACCGAGGGAGAAAATTAAGACTCTGAAGAAAAACAAAGCAGGCTAATCATCCAAGTGGGTGATGGTTGCTCAACCCATTATTGAAGAGGAAAGGAGAAAGAAGACTCTGGCCGACTAGGCTGCCTTGATCAAGGATAAAATTTCTACCATCTAGAATCTAACTGATAAGGTTGATCGACTGACCTTTCAATTTTATAAGAAACCCAAGGTTGTCTGGATAGATGGTTATAATGAAACCTTGGCTCACTTGGATGATGAGTTATAACAAACCCGACATGAAGGTTAAAAGTGGGTTGACTGAATGCATTAACAGTTTTAAAGCTTCCCAAAGAGGATTTCTTATGGAGTTTGAATGATCCATGAGTATTGGATTATCCAACCCCACCATTCGGGCTTGATGTTGACTGAATTCCTATCGATGCCATTCTAAAAAGTCTTGTCAGAAAATATCTGGGTGATTATGGCCTTCATGACGAAGATACCCATGTTCGACCTCAACACCTGGTAAATAGGCCAAGTTCTAGTGATCTTGAAAGACTCAGGGATTTGAGATCCATTATTCGAACCTCTCCTCTGGATGTTCCTCCAGCTGGAATGAATAAAGCCTCAGGAAAGCATTTAATGGAGTGTCAATAGTTCACCTTTCATGCCTTATAACTTTGAGGGAGAACTTTTTGTAATAACATTTCATGATCTCTTTTGAATAAAAGATAAAGTTTAGTGCACACATGATGTTTATTCTCCCTTTAATATATGTTATGTAAGTGTAGGGCCTACTAGTAGTTTGGAATTTATGACTGTGTAGTCGGCCTTTAGCCGACCATTTTGCTTTACTGGTTATCGAATCGGACAAACCTAAGTTATCCAGCCTTAGGTTCTATTAACACTATTTGTTAGCCGTCTAACGGATCTTGTCATTTTTAGACTAAATGTTTGCATTAGTTACCATTGGAGACAAATTTATAAGGACATTTTCTTGACTTGGCCTGGTAAAACTTCTTGTTCTTGACTTTGAGTCATACATGAAGCTTTTAGAGTTGGGACTTCGTATTCTTGACTTGTCAAAGATGAAGTCATACATCAAGTCTTGCCAAAACATAGTTGTTTTATTTTGCATATTTTTCACAGTTCATAGTTATATCATTATATTTAAGACTTTTATATTGTTACATCTCCCATTCCTAAAAAAAATAAAAAAAGGAAGTCAATTACCGTGAAATTAATAAATTTTCATTAAACATGTATTGATTGTTACATGGTGAGAACTTTTCAAACTAAATTTATTGATAGTACATCCTAAGATGCTCGACATTCCAGGGATTCTTGAACTTCTCCCTTTAAGTGTTTCCAAAAGAAAAGTACCAGGTCAGACAACAGTAGTATTTTTATAGGGATTATACCAAAACATAATCCCGCTCTTTTAGGTTGCTTGAATTGACTCTTTTATCGTAGAACCTGGAGGTATGCTGTTGGTAGGATACTACTCGTAGTGTAGCATTTTCTCTTACTTCTTTCACCGGGTTTAGGTCGAGCCTCCTCGGAATATCACTTTTGGGGGAGTCATAATTGAGGACATATGACTTGGCAGACCTATTTCTGTGGGGACTACCACTTCTATTTCGAACACCAACATGTAAGGAGTTTCATTGGTCGTTGTCCTTGACGTGGTTCTATAAGCCCATAAAACACTTGGTAGCTCATTGATCCACTTTCCTTTTGCATCATCAAGCCTCTTTTTCAACCCATCGAGCAGAGTTTTGTTTATCGCCTCTGTTGTAGCCTCTAGATTTTGGATTGCACATAATAATCCTCAAATTCTTGACTATCAAACTGGGTTCCATGGTCCATGATGAAAGCGTATGGTATGCCATATCGACATATGATATTCTTCCATATAAATTGATAAACCATCTTGTAAGGAATTTTAACTAGTGGTTCGGCTTCCACCCACTTTGTGAAGTAATCTATGGCCATAACCAGGTATTTTAATCTCCCCTTTGTTCCCGGAAGTTGTCGACCAAATTAATTGCCCATAGAGCAAAGGGCCAAGAGGATGTGATTGGCATTAAAGTAGCCCTGGGTCGTCTATAGATGGAAGAAAAATTCTAGAATTTGTCACGATTCTATGCATATGAAGAGTAATTTGCCTTTATGGTAGGCTAATAGCACCCCTGCATAGCTACCCTACGCACCCATGATCGTCCTGCCGAATGGGATTCGGATGATCCCTCATGAAATTCTTTAACTAAGTCAATTACCTCATTGGGATGAACGCATCTAAGTAAGGACACATGTAATCTCCTTTTATAGAGTACGCCTCCTTCCAATACATAACTAGTTGATCTGTCTCTCAGCTTCCTTACTTTTTTTGGATCATTAGGCAATAATCCCTTGTTAATGTACTCCTTAATTGAACCCATCCAAAAGGGGCCCATGTCAACTTCTATTAAGTCAATCTCCTATTCATCTATGCTCCTATTTATTAGGATATACACTTGAATTGTCCTTCTCAATTCTGTATTGGTTGCTGAAGCAAGCCGAGTAAGGGCATTTGCTCGAGCATTCTTAATTCTTCGAATTCGGACCATCTTGATTATCGAAAACATAGAAATGGTTCTTTAAGCCTTAGCCTTATAATTTTTCATGATCTCTCCTTTGACTCCGTATATTCTGCGCACCTGATTAATAATCAATTGTGACTCACTGTGAGAAGTAGTTTGCTCGACACTTAGAGACAATGCCAATTTTAGTCCTGTAATTAGTGCTTCGTACTCCGCTTATTTATTTAAGGTTGAAATTGGAAGTGGAGTTCATACATACTCCATATCTATGTCATAAGGGGTGTTCAGAATCAACCTTTCTCCTCCGCCAGTTCCACGAGAGGATATATCCACATACAATTTCCAGATAGATTTCTTGTCAAATTCTCCTTCATGCAAGGATCCATGTATGGACAACTTCTTATTTTGCTCCTCCAATCGTCTGGCGATCTCCCTTATAGCAGATGTTTCTAGCATGTCTGATTTGGAACTATCTTCAGGAGAGATCTGCTCAGCGATGATCGATATTTAGCTCTCTTTTGAATAAGTCTCCTCGGTCGGTACTTCTTTATATAATTTTTTATTGACAGGTATCTCCTCATAAGTAAATTTAACTATGAATTCTGCCACAACTTGTCCTTTTAATGTCATTCTGGGTTCATAAAGGATGTTACATTCCCCTAATTCCATAGCCCAACCCATTAGCCTTCCTAATTTCTCTAGTTTATTAATAGCTTGTCGTAGGGGTAGATCCGCGTAGGCTATAATGGTGTGTTCTTAGAAGTAGGTCTTTATTCTCCTCGATGCCTCAATGAGTGCCAGACCCAATTTTTCTAATTGTGGATATCAAATCTTCGTTCCCCTGAAAGCCTTGTTGGTGTAGTACACAAGTTTTTGAACTCCATTTTCCAGTCGGACGAGCTCCGAGCTAACTGCTGACTCAGAAACAACAAGGTATAAGTATAAATTTTCTCCCACAACTAGTCAGGACAGTAATGGGGGTTATCCTAAGTATTTATTTAACTCAATAAATTCCTTCTCACAGTCTTCATTCCATTCAAAAGTCTTTTCGAGTACGTTAAAAAATGGCAAGCATTTTTCAGTGGCTCTAAAGACAAATAGATTGAGAGAAACTATTCTTCCTTTCAATTTCTAGATATCTTTCTTGCATAAGGGATATTGTATCTCACTCAATAACTTAATTTTTTCTGAATTATCTTTGATCCCCCTTGGTTTACAATGAACCTTAAAAACATCCCTCCCTCTATGCCAAATACACATTTAGTCGGATTAAGTTTCATCTGATGCTTCTTAAGTTGATCAAACATCTAGCCTAAGTCTTTAATGTGGTCGGGTTCTATATTGATTTTAGTAAGCATGTATCCACATATACTTCCATATTTTTGCCAAACTAGTCCTTGAAAACCTTATTCACTAGCCTCTCGTGCATTGCTCCAGCATTTTTAAGCCCAAAGAGCATAACATTGTAACACTAAATAGCTGGACTGGTGATGAATGAAGTCTTCTCCCTGTCTTTTAGCGTCATTTTAATTTGATTGCACCTTGAATAAGCATCCATGAAGTTGAGCAACTCATGTCCTACTGTGGCATCAACCAGTTGGTCAATTTTGGGTAAAGGAAAATGATCCTTAGGACAGGATTTATGAAGATCTGTGAAGTCCACACACATGCGCCACTTATTGTTCTTCTTCTTCACCATTACCACATTGGTTAACCAATCTGGGTACTTGACGTCTTCAATGAACTTTGCTCTCTATAGCTTGTCCAACTCTTCTTGAATGGCAATATTTTTTCTTAAGACTAAATACACGACACTTTTGCTTGATCGGCTTGTCATCCTTGGTGATATTTAGCTCATAGCATATAAATTTCAATTAATTTTAAGCATATCTTCATGGCTCCAGTAAAACATATTCTTTCCCTCTTTGAGGAATGTGATTAACTCATTTTTTAGAGTTGGTTCCATAGTTGGGTCGACTTGTGTTATTATCTCTGGCCTTTTATCATCCAGAATAATGGTTTATGTGGCCTCCCCCACTTGGCCATTAACTAAGTCAACTTATTCCCGGGGATCTAATGTCTCAATCTTGTAGGTGGTGGTGATCTTCTTGACCTCCTCCTAGTCAGATGAAGTGTAGTAGCATTCTTAGCTTCAATTTGGTTTCCCTTAACAACGTCGAGCCCATAGTGAGTAGGGAACTTTAAGCACTGGTGGACAGTTGATGGTACTGCTTCAAATTTCTTCAAGTTAACCCTACTAAGGATCATGTTATAGGATGACTGGGCGTTCTTGTCTAAGACGAAGAAGCAAATATTTTATGTCTACTGGCCGGATAGGTACTGATCAATCTTCCAGCTTGATAGTCCCCAAAGGGTATAACTTTTCTCTTGAGAAGCCTATCAGGGTCCTATGATGGGGTTCCAACTTGTTATCTCGTAATCCCAAACTATGGAAACAATTGTAGAACATAACATCAGCAGAACTATCAGTGTCCACCACAATTCAAGCAATTATTGCTTCATGTATTCTCATGGTGATGACTAAAGGGTCATCGTGTGGATAAAGTACTCAAGATAAGTCATTCTTAGAGATGCTGGAAACTAATTTGTCCTTATTCACTTTTTTTAGTCACCCATCCCCATCATCGAACAAGTTGATTTGCCTAATGTATGAGTAAGCTTTGGCATTATTTAGGTAAGCCTTTCTCTCAGCCATTTCGTCGTCATCACTGGCATCTCCTTATGTAATGAAGCGAAGGACGAAGTATATCATTTTAATGTCAAACTCAGGTTCTCGAGGTCTCTTTGGAAAATGTTGATCATCTTTCGAGTCGTTATCCTGAACTCTTTTCTTGTTATTTCATCTTGGGCAAGGAGACTCTGATCGCCTCCTGTATTCTCAATTTTCTTTTCGATCAACAAACTTAGATAATTTTCCACGGTAGATAAGATTATTGATTTAATTCTTTCTGAAAATACAGTTATTAGTAGTATGCCCATGATCCATGTGAAATTCGTAGTATTGAGACTTATTTTAAATGTTCTGGCCATTTGATCTCCCTTCTTCCCCGAATTTGAACCAGTATATGGTGTATGCCAACAGTAAGAGGAGTGTATTTCTTATACTTCTTGGGTTTCTCACCTTTCTTATCTTTTTTTCTCCTTTTTATCAGAACTCTTATTAGTTTTACACTAAAACCTTGTTTGGCAGCCATAGCTTCCTCGGCATTCATGATCTTGCCTGCCTTTGCTAGTAACTCAGTCATAGTTTTTTTTTTTTTGGGGGGGGAGGGGGGTCCTTATCCATAGCATAATACAGCTTCTCCGGGAGTAAACCACTCATCAGAGTGGTAATGGAAGTCTTTTCCTCATAATCCACTACCTCCTACTTTTCACTGTCAAAGCGGGTTATATATTCGTGAGTAGTCTCCCCTGGTCATTTTCAAAAACTCAGCAAATGGGTCACCCTTTTGATAGGTTTAGCTATGAAATAAAAATTACTAATAAATAGCTCGACAAGCTGCAGGAAAATGGATATTGTGTCCTCGGGTCAGGTTGTTATACCAAATCTGTACAGATCCAATAATGATATTTGAGAATGCTCAAAAATGCATCTCATCAGGAATCGAATAAATGTCAACTACTGCTTAATATTGTTCAACATAAAGTACAGGGTCAGTTTAATCGTCATATGTTGGAGTAACCATAGGTGGCTTAAATTTTGACGGTGTAGGAAATTCAACGATGGACGAAATAGAAGGAGATCCCTTTATAAAAATCCTTTGTAATGGATTTTTAGATTGGGCAATTTCCCCCAATAAATCTTTTAATCGTTGGATTGATACTTTCCAGAGATGATCCATTGGATTTGTCTTGGATGACACATCTTTGGTAGGCTTATCACGCGATTATGTTGAGCTCTATTATTTAAAAGTCTGCTCGATTTGCGATGAACTTTGTACATTGACTCTAGCTCTAGTAGATCCTTATCGACGATCCAATAACCTAAAGGGTCCCCTCTAATAGCCCCAATTTTCTCGGGGTCCCAAGCGATCTAAAGTTGAAGCCCTGCTTAGTCCTTCCAAGGCGCTTAGTCGTTCCTTGGTAAAAGATCGATCATCGTAGTAATATGGGGACCTGATAGAATAGGTTGCCTGAGGGAAATAAGTACGATCTTGTGAAGACCCGATGTATTTGGAATGGCTTCCTCTATTTCTGGGAGGAGGAGGTGGCATCTCCCTTTTGGCGGATGAAGCGGCAGGCATAGCTTGAAGCGTCTGAGCAAGTTTCTTCACAGTCTGCCTCATCGCTTCTTGTTCTTTAGCTATGTTGAGTAGGATTCCCTACAAATCTCCCACACCAAAGGGAGCGAACGGACTGAAATTTTTCCCTCCGGTAAGACTTCTTTCGAGTGGGTCATTCATATTTCAAGGGTAGAAAGAACGAGTTTTGAAAGAGTTAGTTAGGAAATAATATAGACTTATCGATTTCCACCGATGGTGCCAATCTGTTGGTGTCTAATTTTGGATATCTCTTTTAGCTTTTAGTTACCAAACTTATAATGACTGATAAATAAAATAAAAGAGACAACATAGACTTTTATGTGGTTAAGCTCGGGAATGGAGCCTATATCCAGGGGTAATGTTGGTTTAGGGTTTATTCTAACCTCTTAATTACAAGGCGTAGCATAAAGCAAAATTGTTGATGCATGTTCCCTTCAGCTCGGGTAAGTGGTGTATTTATAGTAAGTACGAAATCAAGAGGTGGAATGCCTTTATATATTCAAGTATTTACATCTTTACACAATAATATGTAGTTGGGTGTCTTTTTACGTGCATGTGAATGGTGACTGTTGAATGTTCCACATGTGTCTTTTCATATGATTGATGGTTCAACTTCTTAACTATGGTTGGCGAATCAGCCGACCAGGATTTACACATTGCGGAAAGCTTAATGATGATGTTGACCGATGTCACTGTGTTATTGGTCCAGGTAGCCTGATATTTTCAGGCTACAATAATTATGAAAGTAATACAATACTATTTTAATAGATTTAAAATAATTATCTACTTGCAAAATATTTTTTACTTTACAGGCTTTGACCTGCAGACTTTTTATCTCAAAAAATTCTAAGAAAGAAGCTTCTCACAAATAAGTTAACTTATAAAAAATAATCCAGCTTCTCATAAGAGGGAACTAAAATATGATACCTAATTTATATAGTTATATGTATGGAGCCGGTTAGTATGGCGTGCATGACTGATTTATGGCCACATGAGGGTCTGAAAGCCCCGAGCATTGGGATCAGAGTATCCTCAATCACTGCGTTCTGCAGTCGGGACTGCAGGTATATATTCATTACTATCGTACAGTAGTTAGGGATGATGCATCTTATTTAGACACCGCAGTCTATTTTATCTAGATAGGATTAGCCTTTTTAGTTTTAGTTTTGAGCATATTGTCCGTAGATGGATAGGCTTTTATATTAATGTCATAGGTTTATATTGTAATACTTAGTTTTATTATTTAGTTCTACACAACGGATGTCTTATTTGGTGACCGATGGTTTATTCTATTCACTCTTATTATCTATTGATGCATGAAAATTATTCATTCACTTTAATTGTATGGTTTTATTCGTATTATTTATATTATATTGTGATTGCGACAGTGATGCTGAGAATGAACCATACTGAGATTTCTATTTTATTTTAGTAGAGGATTGTCCACCCGATATTAGAATAGGCGAGTTGTCATAATAACTGCCCACTGCAACCGCATGAGGCTCGGGTCGGCATCACTGACGTTGTGGTGGGGAAAGAAAATGAAACCTTGTGATTGAATGAATAATGTGGCGTGCGGCATATTGAAGGATGTGTTGGTTCTTATATTGTATGGCCTGCCTTTCTCCTCCAACCTTGGAACCAGTGAACATTTACTTTTTACATAATACTTTGTATGTAACATTCAAATTCGGGTTAATATATTATGTTCCTTATTGATATGTGGTTAGTGATTGATTAATTATTATAGTTGATTGTTCTTAGTTATTAATAAAATATATCTTTCATTGTTGCTATAGGTTAAGTAATATACTGCTAAGCAGTGTTTCTATTCTCTGCCCAGTTTTGTCACTGACTTTGAACATGACAAGTCCTTGACAATGAATACTTGTCTAGGACTTGTCACGATAAAATTTCACAACAAGTTTTCATTTGTTAAGGATTTGTCATGGTCAAAGTCCGTCACAAAGGAAAACTTTACACGAACTTCGATCGTGATATGCCCGCGACAAATGAAAACTTATCGCGGACTTTGACCGTGAAAAGTCCTTGACATAACCATTTGTCACCCCTATTCCTATCATGGTTTTTGGCCGCGATAAGTTCGACTTGTCAAGGTTTATGACCATGACAACTAGCGCATTTTGGAGTAGTGAATTGCCTTCGGGATACAATGCAGTTATACCACTTATTTGATGTATATTATGCACGGTTTGCTCAAACAAAGAATACTCTAAAATGTGAACCTTCTAATGGCAAAGGATAGAGCGAGGAGAATGCAATAATTTTTTGTATCCAAAACAAGGGTGTGGAACTCTTTTCATAGCCACTTTAGTGATTGTTCATGAACACTCACCTCTTTTCAGGTCCGTGACTCAATAACCATTGGATCCAGTCTGTTCTGATTTAGTATCTCATTGTAAGGGATTGTATGCACCCTTTACGAATCGTCAGGAGTTGATTTAATGGTTCAGATAAATCCGTTTGGGTTATAACATCATTTGATCAAATCGATTCACCATAACCATCAATCTTGTTGACTTTGACAAAACTAAAGGCTCCCAAGCTTCGAATGACGATGCGCACCATCGATTTAGTTAACTTTGAAAAATCTGAAGGCTCTCACGCTCCGAGAGACAAATGCGCACCATTAATCAACTAAAGTCTCCCACGCTCCCATCTCGATTTTACGAGTTACCTCCTTAAGACATATACCCCCTCAACTATCTTGAGTTTACGAGTCACACCGATAAGAAAAATACCCAAAAAATGTAATTAAGTCTATAAACTGGGTTGTCTCATTTTTTAGTCTAAATGCACAAAAATACCCTTTAGCCCAAATTTTAAAACTCAATACTAAAATAATAAACATTTCTCTCTCTCTCTCTCCACACACCTATTTAAACAAAAATCCAAACCCACCTCCCACAACCACCACTTCACCTGGACAGCACCCCCGAAATTCAAGACAAACACCATGTCCATCATAACTACTCTTGCACCATATCGGTTTAAACTTTAGACTTCTACTAAAAATATCGAATCTCTGTCAAGAAAACCTTAACTGATCTTTCACCAAATGGGTTTAAATTTCCTTTATCACTATGTCGGAGAGGGAAAGGACACATAGTTGGTGGGTTTTAGACACCAAAATAAGGGCATGTTTGGGTGTGGATGTTGGTCTTACCGAACTAGTCTAGGTATTTAAGGAATTCTCGAACGTGGGTGTCATTGCAATTGATGAGATGGGTCGGCAGTTTTGGTTCACGTATCTTCTTGGGGGAGATGGTTTTGGTGAAATTATTGGTTTTACGGTGTTTACTGTACCATTTTCCATAGCCACAGATAGAGAAGAATATGAATGTTATGGTTACCAGAGGAAGTAATGGTGGGAGCTAGGGACCGGCTGGGGGCAAAGTTAATGATGGCAACATAGGGATTTTTTTATTAGGTTTTCGAATGTTTATGGGGGTGGGTGTGTTGTGGAAGTGTGTTGAGTTGGTTTGTGGTGGTGGGGAGGTGGTGGGAGTGGTTGTGTTGTTTTATGTCAGTGGGTACATGAGAGTTAGGTTTGGGTTCTGGTTTAGAGAGAGAGAGAAAGAGAGAGAGAGGTTTATTTTTGTTTTTTAGGTTTTGTTGTTGAGTTTTAAAATCGGGCTGAGGGTTATTTTTAGCGCTGTGTTTTTTTTCTGGACATTTCGATTTTTCCGATGTCCGATCCGATATTTTCCGATTTTGGAACATATATAAGGTTTTCGATTTCCGATTTTCCGATTTCCGATTTTTCCGAATTAAATTGGATAGGAAATTGGAACTATGTTTTAAATTCCGATTTTTCGATTTTTCCGATATAATTTCCGAATCTTTTTTCCGATTAATATTCCGAATATATCTTCCGATTAATATTTCGAATATTTTTTCCGAATATTTTCTATATATATTTTTTTACCTTATAAGTTATATCCTTATGTAATAAGAATGTGTACAATTTAGATTTCCTTTATTTTTTACCTTACCCCATATATTTATATATGCCGTTAGTAGAGAGCAACTAGGGTTGTATGATATTCTTATTAAAATATCTCTCACATCTCTCTCTCTCTCTCTCTCTCTCTCTCTCTCTCTCTCTCTCGTCTCGCCCCTTTCTCCTCGGCGGTGCATATCTCTCACCTCTCTCTCTCGACCCAATCTCTATACGGTCGTCTAACCCCTTTCTTCTACTTTCGGCGGCGCATATTTGTTTACATCGTCCGACCCTTATAGTCTCGAACATAGGTAAGCCTTTTCTAGTTTATTTTTATCTGTTTATTTTTTTTATTTCTACTTATTTACAGATCTGTTTACATCGGTTTATAGGCTCTGTTTACATCTTGTTTACTTCTGTTTATAAGATCGGTTTACATCTTATTTACATCTGTTTACATCTTTTTTATTTCATCTAATACATCTGTTGGGATCGATTTATAGGTTTAATAGGTTTGTTATATTGATCGGTTTATAGGTTTACAGATTTGTTTACATCGGTTTGTTATATTGATGGCTGCGGCAGAACAGGAAAAAACTAATTTCTAATTTCTCATACTGTCTTCATGCGGCAGAACAGAAAAAAATACCATATTTCTAATTTCCGAATTTTTCCGATTTTTTCCCGATTTTCCGATATTTCCGAATTCGGAAACTTTTTTGATTTTCCGAAAAAATTGGATAGGAAATTGGAACAAATATTTTATTTCCGAAAAAATTGGAATTTTTTCCGAAAGGTCATTTTCCGATCCGATCCGGCCGAAACACAGCCCTAGTTATTTTTATCTATTTAGACTGAAAAAAGGGACTACCCTATTTTTAGACTTAATTACAATGGGTTTATAGTTAATGGGGGGAGTTTCTCGGGTATTTTTCTTAAGGGTGGTGATCCGTAAACTCGAGATAGTTGAGGAGGGTTTGGTTTAATTTACCCAAAAAATAATATAGTGCGCGAGATTGGGAACCAGGCCCGCTATAGCGGGGCTGAGAGCCATTATAGTGGCTTTATTCCATTGCTATAATGGTTGGTAGCTAAACCCTCTTGGGGGGAGGGGGGGCTTTTTAAATGGTCGGTTATTATTTGTTTCAAAAGGACGTTCATAATCGAATGTTTACATGCATAATTTTTACAACTTTTCCTCAAATCAAAACAGTAAGCCATGGACTCCTTATTTTCAACCCCAAACCACCGTTAAATAAAACTTCAACCTTATTTTGGGAGGCTTTAAACACATATTTTGAAGAAGTCTATAAAAGCAAAGTTGCTTATTTACACAAGATGAACACAACGATACATCAAATTTCTCAATATACTTCTTTTTAGGCAATGCTATCTCTGTTATTCTCCTTAAGTATTATTTGATTTAAATGTTGTCTAAACATTAAATACAAATATTTTCTTAATATGCTTAGGAACTTAATTAGGAAAAGTCATAACTTAATTATAAATTTATTTTTATAAACATCTGAAATTGGTTTTGATACTCAAAATACCACATTCTTAGAGTATTGTACTTTGTTATTTTGGGTTGTTGGGACGAACTGCATGTTAATTAAAATATGAAACTCAATAATATGTTCTGATTTATTAAATCAAAATGATTAATATGATGTAAAATGTATTAATTTATTGTTGAAAATTTTAATACCCATGTTTGAATCAGTTTATAACTTAATTTTATTAAATATCACTCGTATTGAAATATTGAATTTGGACAACTTGTTGGGATATTTTTTAGAACTTCTTTATCACATGATATAATTGATTTATAACGCATGAAATAAGACTCGTATAATTATGAATTAAAGAATTATAATGTTTTATTAAGAATATAATTAATGTATAAATTGAGTATATTATTAAAATGACATCATTGGGACGTTGGGATTACGCACATGAGTTGTACTTTCACCCTTGTTATTTGTATGTTACTTTCTAGGTATGGGACTAGCGAGTAGGTATATTAATTGTTATTGGCTTTTTCAAGGTATGGGACTAGGGAGTGACCAATTGTATGTTTGGGTATTTCCTAGGTATGAGACTATGTAGTATATGATTACGTTGTTTTATCCTAGGAGTGAAAGTAGGTGATGATTATGATTTAGATATTCTTCCTAGGTGACGTACTAGGTAATACTTATGGTTTGGTGATCTCTATGTACGAGACTGGGGATGGATTGTAGTTAGGATGTCATATTATATTTGGGGAGTAGTTATAAATAATGAAAACATGATAAAAAAAATATTATAGATGAATTTATGTGCGTCATTAAATGTACGGTTGGGATAGGCCGACCATTATGATGATTGCAAGACCCACATTATCTTGACTACTTTGACAATTTTATATTGGCTTCAAGAGTCACTACACCAAAATGGGTAAATTGCCACCTTTCAGCCGGCCAGCCTTGTCAAGGTCATTGACCGTGATAAAAAACACGTGTTTTATGTCACGGTCATTGACCTTGACACGACCGTGACAACTAATTGTCACGGTCAATGACTGTGACAATAATTTAAATACTTGTCACGGTCAAAGACCTTGACACGACCGTGACAATGTTCGCAGCAAAACCCTATCCCCCCTCTTTTTTCCCTCCGCGCCGTTCGCTCCCTCTCTCTCTCTCTCTCGACGCTGCTCTCTCTCTCTCAGGTCGGTTTTCTCTCTCTCTCTCTCTCTTCCATTTATATATATATATATATATATATTTGTGTGTATATTTATGTGTGTATGTGTATATATATGTGTGTGTGTATGTGTGTGCGTGTGTGGGGGGTGGGGCAGGGTGGGGGTAGGGGGTGGGGGTAGGGGTGGGGCGTGGTGGGGGAGGGGGTGGGGGAGGGGGCAGGGGGTGGGGTGGGGTGGGGTGTGTGTGTGTGTGTGGTGGTGTGTGGTGGTGGAGGGGGTGGTGGAGGGGGGCAGGGGGTGGGGTGGGGTGGGGTGGGGTGGGGTGTGTGTGTGTGTGTGGTGTGTGGTGGGGGAGGGGGGCAGGGGGTGGGGTGGTGTGTGTGTGTGTGTGTGTGTGGTGGGGGAGGGGGTGGGGGAGGGGGGCAGGGGGTGGGGTAAAAGTAGACATCAATTTTATAAATAATTGATAATAGTTGGATAATAAACATCGGGAGGGGGTGGGGGTGGGTGGGGTTTTGAATATTATTTACATTCAAAATAAATAATTGATAATAGTTGGATAATAATTGGATAATAATTGTTTTTATACCTATAGAACAGCTTAGATAGTGTGTGTGTGTGTGTGTGTGTGTGTATGTGGTCAATACATGAATTTATTTTTGTATTTGAATTTTCCCATGAATTTATTTTTGTATTTGAATTAACCCATTATATGAAGCATACTTGAAATTAAATATAGTGCGCATAGATACTAGCATTCTAGTTCTTATGCGTACGCATTCAATAACCCTTAGACCCGTTCGAGAGTCATTACCCCTATAATGAGATCTCTCGAATTGTCCCATTTGGACAGTTTGAGACTGTATAATTTCTGTATAATATTCTTATTGGCTTAAAGTTGTTACTTTTGGAGGAAGTTCTGCAGTCGTATCTTAATGTTCTCTCGGTACATACTAGATTGACAAGTGTGACTGTTATTTTAATTGACCAATTGAAATAACACTCACACCTGTCAATCTACGTCGTGTACTTGGAGAACTAAGGGGATATGCTGTCGAATTTTTTTCAAATCGTAACAATGTGCATGAGTTGTTAAGTATATTAAAGAAAAATGCATTCTTGAATGGGATAGGACCACTTACCCTTTAATAGGATAATTAAATGATGGGATAATTAAATAAAACATACTATAAATCTAAGTTTTGTTTACCTTTAATAGGTGTTTAGTTGTGGTAGCTGTGATGGGATATCCGAAATACAAAGAGTGGATGGGTGAGACTAATAGAATGGGGGATGTGTTTCGCAGAGGTGCTAACGAATTTGTGAAATATGCAAAGAGATGTCGTAATGATGAAGAGTTTCCGTGTCCGTGTGCTAGGTGTAAGAATGGTAAGGTGTTTGAGTGGAAAACAGTTGAACTACATTTGTTAAGATCGGGTATGCAAGATAGTTATCGATTTTGGAGTTTTCACGGTGAATTGAAAGTTCCTTTTGTCCCTGACCAACCTTTACGACAACCTTCAACAAGTAGAATAGATGAAGAAGGGGACGACGTAGATCATAATATGTTAGAGGATTTAGTTGATGATGCGTACGGAGTTTATGAAGCTGAGGAGAATGAGGTTACTCATGATGTAGAAGATTCAAGTGCTCGTGAAAATAACACGATAAAACTTGACGATGACTACCAAAGTCTAAAATTTAAGGCGACCCAACCGTTATACTCTGACTGTGAGAAAGATCAAACAACTTTACATGCCATGGTTGGTTTGCACAGTTTGAAGACGCAGTACGGTTTGTCTGGCAATAGCGTGACGGGAATTCTGAAATGGGTGAAGGGCTTATTAACCAAGGTGAATACACTTCCAAATAGCTATCCTGTTATGAAGAACAGTTTGAAAGGTTTGGGAATGAAGTATAAATCGATTCATGCTTGTGTGTATGACTGCATACTATACCGAAAGGAGTATGAAAATCTCGAACGTTGTCCGGTATGCGATGAACCTAGATATGTCCAATCTACTAGTAAGGAAGGCACAAGCTCAAAAGTGCCTCAAAAAGTATTGAAATATTTTCCTGTTGGGCCTAGATTAAAGCGATTTTTCACAGTACCATGGATTGCAGTGGCAATGACTTGGCATGCTAGAGAAGAAGTAGGGGGTTATATCATGCGCCATCCTATTGATTCTACTGCCTGGCGGAGGATGAATTATGAGTATCCCGATTTTGCTCGAGAACAACGCAACATTCGTTTGGCTATATCAACAGATGGTTTCAATCCATTTGGAAATCTAAGCACCAATCAGAGTGTATGGCCAGTGATCCTAGCCCCACTCAACCTCCCTCCTTCACAGTGTATGAGACCTGAATTTTCGATGATGGCTTTATTGATACCTGGGCCAAAGGCACCAAGTGAAGACATTGATATCTACCTGGCTCCTTTGGTAGAAGAATTAAATAAGTTGTGGGAAGAGGGTGTGCAATCATTTGACTCTTTTAGAAAAGAAGAGTTTACGCTGAAAGCTATGTTGATGTGGGCAATTCATGATTTTCCAGCTTATGGGACATTATCCGGATGTGTAGTACATGGTTATTTGGGGTGTCCTATTTGTGGAGAGGAGACTGAATCTCTTCGTCTATCCTCCAGCTTAAAAAATGTATACCATTGCCACGGGAGGTTTTTACCCCCAGCTCATAGTTTCAGATTTGAGAAAGCTTCCAATTTTTTATTGGGCGGAGTTGAACATAGGCTACCGCCGAGACAACTTTCGGGTTCAGAAATTGAAAGTAAATCTTCTGAATGTGGCCCAAATATGCCAGGTAAGAATCCCAAATTTAAGAATGTCAAGCATAAGAAGACCCCAACTGGGAATGAAACTGAGATAAGAAAGGCATGGTCTCGGAGGTCAATTTTATTTGACTTGCCTTATTGGAAGAAAAACCCGGTGCGCCATGTATTGGATGTGATGCATGCAGAGAAGAACTTCGCTGAACATATTGTGGGTACTTGCCTTGGGGGGAGTCATTCGAAGGATGGAGAAAATGCACGAAAAGACCTTAAAACATTAAAACTTAAACCACAACTATGGTTGAAAGAAGATAGTAGGGGAAGGACAATAATTCCCCCTGGTGCGTTTACTTTGACGAGTGAGGAAATGAAGGTGCTTCTAGACACAATATATAATTTGAAGGGCCCATCTACTTTTTCGTCCAACTTGCAAAGGATTGTGAATTATGTTACTCATGATTTACATAAGTGTAAGTCCCACGATTGGCATGTGATCATGCAATTGGTTCCTCTATTGTTTAAGCACTGTTTCTCCAAGCACAAGGATTTGCGTAGGGCTATTATGCAAATTAGTATTACCTTCTCCCTCTTGTGTGAGAAGGTAGTGAATCGAGAACACATAGTGGCCGTAAAATTGGCTGTGAACGAAGCGATTTGTGTATTGGAGAAGTACTTTCCCCCAGCATTCTTTGACATAAGTGTTCACTTGTTGGTACACCTATGCGACGAGGCACTTCCTTGTGGTCCAGTTAGATATCGGTGGATGTATCCGTTCGAAAGATTGATGAAAGTTTTTAAAGATTACGTCAAGATTAAGCGATATATTGCAGGATCAATTGCAGAGGAATACATCACCGTGGAGTCATCAATATATACTCGGGAATATATGACTGACTCTACCAGCGTTGATGACACTGATGAATTCCTCGATGATGGTGGTAATGTGATGGGAAAACGAGTGAAATTAACGAGTTTGCAACATGAACAAGTAGCTCGTTATCTATTTGACACACATGAAGATGTCGAAGAATGGAAAAAGTAAGTTTCGAATATTATAATGTTTAACATTATTTTAGATTATTTTATACATGATTAATTTTGTAATATGCAGTAAATATGAAGCCTGTGAGAACAATAAAAGATGAAAAACAGTGGTACAATCAGACAGCGAATTTAGGCTATGGTTGACACAAGAGGTAATTACAATGAAAACAGTCGTTATATAACGTTACATTACACTCAAATTTTACCACTAATATAATTAATTTATCTATATTCTCAGCTCCTAAAGATGGGTGATGCGACATCAAGGCCGTCTAGCCACTGGACCCTTGTTCGTGGCACAAGAGTACAAAAAATATCGATTGAACGGTTACATTTTTGGCGCTAAAGTGTACGAGGAAAGTACAAATGTACAAAACTCGGGAATTTCATACAAGGCTCTTACTTTCTTTCGAGCGAGCGCAAAAGATAAAAACCTCGTTGAAGCTGAAATGACTTACTATGGTGTAATCCAAAATATATTTGAATTGGATTATATAAGCTTCAAAGAGGTTGTATTTTACTGTGAATGGGTAAGAGTTGAGGATAAAAATGCTTGTAAAGTTGATCCTGTCACCAATTTGATCATGGTTGACTTGTCCAAGTTGAAGAGCAACGACCACATGAGCGATGAGCCGTTTATTTGTGCATTTCAAAAGGTTAAGCAAGTGTTTTACTTGGAGTATATCAACAACGAGCCGTGGTCAATTATCCAACACACGCCAAGGCGTCTAAATAGTAGTGTGGATGACTTGGCTGCTTCTACTGAATATCAATCCATTTTTTATGATAACCCTAATTTGAAACAATTTTTCAATTTGTAATAAATATTTCAATTTTTACCGAAACATCCATTTTTAATGCTTTTACTTGATCTGCACTTTATCATTTTCACTCTTGTGTAGTGTGCGTGTGTGGAGAGGAGATTAATACATAAATATTCCAACTATATCTAAGTTTTGTTTATACTAATCCATGAATATACGCTTCTTACCTTTAATAGGTGATTAGTACATAGTTATTTGGGGTGTCCTATTTGTGGAGAGGAGACTGAATCTCTTCGTCTATCCGAACACTAAGAAATGCCATAATCCTATGGAGCGATGCTCTGCAAATTCCTCCCAACCGTTATGTAGCCAAACATCACCGGTTGAAGTTGTCAATTCCACTTTCCATACCCCACCACTTGGAACTTCTAGCAAAACATGGGAGACCATTCAAAGATGGAGTTGACAACTTCAACTGCTGATTTTTGGCTACACAACGTTTGGAAGGAATTTGCAACGCATACCTCCATAGGATTATGGTATTTCTTAGTGTTTAGATATGAAGAGAATTATAATTGACACGATTGCCCGGGGTACATTAGGTTGAAGGAGGTGCCATATGAGCTCAAGTTAGCTGTTTGAGTGACACTACAGGTAATGTATTTATATTTATATGTCAATTTCGATTTCGATTTCAATTACAATTTATATTTATCTATATTTGAGGGGCGGATACTAATTTTACTTTATTTCAATTCAGGGGACAGGGAGTGGACCTACGGGTAGGCCACATATGCTCTATACTTATGTGGCTATTCGGACGAGAAGGGAAGGATAAGGAGGTGTTCCCCAGCGTCGCGGTACAAAATCTCTTTTCCATGCAAATAGTTTGTAGATTTGAGATAAAATGATGGTGATGTTGTTTCTTTTTAAATAGTTTCTTATTTGAATATATATTTGCATTATCTTTAGTTTGTTCGGATATATGATGTTTGGAACAGGTACAACGTTGCTACAACAGGTACAAATATACTGCTGGCCAGTGGCAGTGGCCATACTGCCTAGCAGTTTTTTTTTAATTCTGCCCAGAATTGTCACGGTCATTGACCGTGACAATTTTTTTTTAAAAGGGTCACGGTTATAAACCGTGACAAACATGTCACGATCATTGACCTTGACACGACCGTGACACGACCGTGACAAAAAAAGTTGTCTCGCCTCCAAATGTCACGGTCATTGACCTTGACAAGGTGGATTTGTCAAGGTCAATGACCTCGACAAATGGGCAGATTTGGTGTAGTGAGTATGTGCAATGTCTAGTGTGGGTCAGATATTATGATGATTGGAGAACCTACGCTAACTGGCTATAGTGACGTATCTTGTGTGGCGAACATCATGGTATGCGTGGGATAACAATTTAGGACTACGAGCTTTAGTGATGTATGTGATTGGATGTGAGGAGACATTAGGCATGCCATGAGTATATGCAGGGCCAATTAGAAAAACAAACTCGCAAAAATGGTGTTGCATTGATGACAAGATTTATGTTGAGGAAGATAATTGAAACTGAGTAAGATAATAGAAAAATATTAAATTGATGTTCAAATAAACATAATTAGACTTGGGTAGTGAGTTGGTTTATTATATGTTAGTAGTTGTTATAATGTTACTTTACAAGCAACATTATTATTATTGCTTTGTTAATTAAAATATTTTATTGTGGTATTTATCTCTTATAATGCTTATAACTTGATTTGTAGATCCTATTTGGGAAGCGTAGATGGTATTCTTGCGGTGGGACCTAAACCGTCATTGTGGACTAACATTTCAGATTAGGTTGTTGGGTATAACTGCATAGTTTTGGAGAATAACGAATTTGTAATTTGGAGTTTACTTTATTGCATTAGTTTAGTTTCCTTTCCTTTCCATTCATTTTATTTATGACACAATCGTTTTTGGTCTTAGATGGACATATTTTATATAGTTGACTTTATTTTATTTCAGTTCTATTATATTTGGAGTTTAAATTTATTGTTAAAGTTTTAGCATGGTGATGGATCTTATTGTAATGAATGGTTTTAATACTATTAGATTATCTCAATTTATATCTTGTAGAAAAAGTTTTAAATGTCTCATAATTCTGTCACATGCTAAGAATAGTATTTAATTTTATTAACTTGCATATTTTGGTATCAGGGCTGATCAACTTGAATAATAAAATATGCGAATTGTTTCATGTGGGACTTCAGAAACTACACCCATTTCTTTTACACCCATTTCCTTAAGTTCTCTCTACAAGAAGACCAAAACAAAATTGAAGTAAAATTAATTACCATTTATTTTTAAAATATTCCAACAATCCCTGATAATTATCAAAATACTCATAAAAAACACACAATAATTTTATTACAATGAATCAAAGATACAAGAGTACAAGGATAATAATAGAGTTCTTTTGGAATTATCGATGAAATCTATTACATAAATTAGAAATGTCTTTCGAAATTGAACTTCCACTAAGTGTAAATAATTCAACTAAGCATCAAGGTGTTGTGGTGAATGCATCTTGTACCAAGGACCCTTCAAGATAAACCAGAACCATTTGACATATTGATTTCTTTGTTAAAAAGTATTCTGTAAGTATGCACATTTATGGCCTTATTCTTATAATGAGTGCTTTAAGATTGGTCTTATTTCTAAAGAAAGTGGCTACATTTTCGACACACATATAGGTAAATTAACTATAGTAATTCTAGGAGTCACATTTATTTGATTTATTAATAAGTAACCTTCATGTTGTGTCATGAAAAATACCAACACTAGGCACATAGGAATGGAATTTTACATATAAGTTCCTAGTGTTCTATAATTATTATTTAACTTGCTAGTGGCATATGGAGTTTGTTTATATTTTCAAAACGTAAGTTGGATTCCCATTAAATATAGTTGATTTATTTTATAGACCTTAGTCCTATTCCTTTTGAGATGATATAAATCATCCCTCTAACAATACCTTTAGTCAGAGGATATGCTAAGTTCTTATTCATTTTAACATAGTCAACTATAATCACTCCTTCCTTGAGTAATTGCCTTAAATTTGATGTCTTATACTAATGTGTTTATATTTTCCATTATAGGGTTTGCTTATGTATTATAGCCTGGTTATCACAATTAATCATAAAAGCAGGAGATGGCTTTTTCATAAAAGTATATCAAATAATAAGTTTCTAAGACATCTGGCTTCTTTGCATTCATCTGTTAGGGCTATGAATTATAATTGCATTGTTTAATCATACAAAGACATTTGTTTCTTGGATCCACAATATATAGGCATTCCTCCTAGAGTAGATATCAAACTAGTAGTGAACTTGTATTTGATTCAATCTTATTCCAACTAGAATCACGATATCCTTCTAATTTAGAGGCTAGCCATCAAAATAGAGAACCCGTGATTCATCCACCCTGGTATCCGAGTCCCCTAGTATAGATGAGTGAGGAAGACCTACAACTCCGGTCCAAAGATTATTTCACTTAGGGATACGGAGTTCATCATCAGCTATTATATGACTAGGAGGAAAGGATAATATCCCACTACATTCGAGGGGATGTCGCTTGGGAAGCCAAACTGAGGGCTAATCCTTCACCTATTATGTACAGAGTTAATCCAAAGATCCTAAAAAAGGTGTAAATGACTCCATGAGAACCAAAGGGTAGTGGTCCTTCAAGTCTTATTTGAATCAAAATATGAATGACAACATTGAGTACTCCCATGAGCCTCTCCCCTCAAACTAGAGATTGGTGTCTACCCCTTATGTACAATCCATATAAAACAGACTGACTCCATAGCTGACATCGACCCTTCGTGGTTGATACTCCCACAGTTGACACCTACTTCAGCATTCCAGAGCTTAGTCTAAGGTCCCTAGCATCCGTTCCCATCCATGTGTATTATATTGATCTATTTGGATAAAGGATTACTAATTGCTTCGACCATCTCCTCATCACCAAAAGGAGAACATACCCAAGTCTCGTAGATGAATTCACCCTCAACCCTCAGGTCGACAACTCCCTAAGAAAAAGACTCAGGTAACATGTTCAAGGACCCACGTCCTTTAATGACCCTAACATCTGAGACTTCAGATTCAGAATCGGTTACAAAGCTACAACAAAAGAGCTCGACCAACTAGAGTAACACGAACAATGGACCTATTGCATAAAAAATTGAGGCTACTCAGTGGACAACCTACAGTCCAGCCCCTCATATGGGGGACCACCTCTCCAGTTTTTTTTATAGAAAGGGAGAGCTTTAGCATCCCATCATTGACGTGTATCAGAGCATCTGAGACAATGGGTGGGACGACTTAATAGTAGAAACACTAGATAGTGGGTGTAACTTTATGGTAGTAGACAACGATGCCCCTGAACTCTCACCACCCTAAGAAGACCCCCTCAATCCTCAAGATGAACTAAATCTGATAGTGTCACATTTGGCCTTCAACCTCTTAGCGCTCGAGATATCACCATGGTACCACCATTATATTTACACAAGACGCATCTATCGAAATGGATACCTAGACACAACCAATATAATTGGTATTATTGAGATACAAGATGCGATGATCCTTCGAGGCCATCCCCCACCAGACGGTCCTTCCTCATGAAGGTACTTATACACAATCAAAATGGAACTTGTCCACCCAACTCTCCATGACCGTGCTCAAGGGAAATTTGAAAGCCTATAATACGTGGTATCTGCACTGACTCTTGCCAGAATTATTTATGAGATCTCACCCTGGGGATGAAATACACAGAGTATCAATACTTCTATGAAGACATCTTCTGTGAATCTTCCACCATCATAAAAGAAATGGATCCAAGGGAACCAGAGGTGGTCCATTTAATATGACACCCCGCTTATTAAAATAAGAGGTGGCCAACCCGATACTCCAATAAATACAGGAATCAAAGATGGTCCATTCTTAGCATCATTATCGTTACAATTATAATACGAGATAACCACCAATTATTTTAGAAAACGGATGTCAAAATTATTTTGTAAGTTTAAAGAAAATCATTTAGACAATCCCATTTCCAAGAAGGTGGATATAAATACAAACAAGTAACTATACAACGATCATACACAAAAATAATAACCGAATAAGATGTTGGTTTACAGACCATTATAAGCAGGTTACACCAAGTATTAAAATGAATATCACAACATATTAAACAAGTACAAAACTTGGACAACACTCCCGAATGTGTAGACTGATCATAGCTAGAGTACAAAAAAAGATAGAAACGTCTATATCAAACATCCTTTAACATCCAAAAAATGTTATAGCTCCATGAAACTTGGATAGGAGGGTCATTACAGGCGTCCTTGCGACGGAGCACCTGGGCGTTAATTCCCGGTCTAAGCCCCAACTCTTGTTTCTAACCTAGGTTCTTGAGTATCTAAATACTAGACTCTAATACTCTAGTTTTACTTCATTCAAGAAGGTTCCTAGGTATATACCTTAAAAGGGAGAAGCTAGAGAAAACTAAGGATTTCGGATGAAAAACAGGGGACCGATCGACCGCGCCTATGAGGTTTTATTTAGTTAGAAATGTAGTGAGCTCAAATCTGAGGGCCCGATCGATCGGTCATTGGACCATGGTCGACTACGCTTTTAAAATATGCCTATCGAGAAAAGGAGTAGGCTTTTCCCTTTAGGCCTGGTCGATCGGGCTTTGGACTGGGGTCGACCGCGCTTACCAGACCCGCAACTAAACCTTATTCATAAATACAAAACCTAAAACCTAAACCCCCTTCTCTTACACTTCCTACATTCTAATCAACCAACAACATAACCACAACAATTTTACACAACAATAAATCGATATACCCAACTTCAATCATCTAAACAACAAAATCTAAGGGTTTAACACTAAAATTTATTAAAACCTACTATTTGTTCAATTCTTCCAAATACACAACTATCAATATAATTTATCCAGATAAAATCATATATTTGCAAGTTAAAAACTTTCCTTAAGGCTAAAATCTCAGATTCTCCGGTAGATACAAGATCAAGCTCAATCTCTTCACTTCTCTTCCTTTTCTCTTCTTTTCTCCACAATTCTCTTTCTCTCTCTTTCTCTCTAGGTTTAGGAACATATATTTGAGAATCAAAAGGGGTTGGAAGACTTAAACGTTTATTTAACACTAAATTCCATCTTTAAATGTTGTTACACCATTTAAAATGATTCGTAACTACATAATTAAGCCATAACGTGTCAAAAGTGACTAGAACCCAAAAATACAACATGGCACTTATTTTGACTATCTCGATCATTTCAGGACTAACGGTGCCCTCTAAATTTGCATCCGGAATAACATAAATCATTTCATGATCCAACATCATTTTAAACCATAACTGTCGCTTAAAGCACAACGACGCAATAAAACGTTACATAATGCTATTTACATTCACTTAAAAGTAAATATGCAAAACTTAGTAAATATTATCTCTTAAATCACTTAAAATAATATTTACTCCAACTTACATTATTTTATATAATTACCTCGCATGGAAAATTTATATAAAAACAATTACTAAAAAATAAGGATTATTACATACTCTCCCCCCCCCCCCCACCCCCCTTTATAAGGGAATTTTTCTCTCATGTCGTCCTCACGCTCCCATGTCGACTCCTCGGCATTGTGATTCCCCCATTGGAACCGAACCAAGGGCACCACTCTTGACCTTAGTCTACGCCCTCCGTGATCTAAGATTGCAACTGGTTGTTCCTCGTATGAAATATCGGGCAGCAATTCGATATCATCTAAAGGAATTTTCCACTGAGCTCCTTCACACCTTCACACCTTCTATACTTTTTCAAGGATGAAACATGAAACACATCATGAATCTGTTGTAGGCATTCCGGCAAGGCGAGTTGATAAGCTATGGGGCCTACTCTTGCAATAATGGGAAAAGAGTCTACATAGCGAGGCGCAAGCTTCCCTTTCTTCCCAAATCGTGTCATGCCCTTTATTGGTGACACCCGTACCAAAACTTGATCTCCAACCTCCAACTCCATATGCCTTCTATTCGCATCGACATAACTCTTTTGACGATCTTTAGCGATTCGAATGCGGTTGCGAATAAGCTCAATATTTGAAGGAGTATCTTATATCATTTCAGGTCCAAGAAATTTATTATCCCCTACTTCCAACCAATAAGTATGTGATCTACATGGGCGGCCATATAACGCTTCATAAGGTGCCATACCTATAGTAAATTGGTACGAATTATTATAAGCAAATTCGACTAAGGGAAGGTATTGTTCCCATCCTCCTTTGAAGTCAAGTACACACATTCTGAGCATGTCCTCCAACATTTGGTTGACTCTTTCCATTTGTCCATCTGTTTGAGGGTGGTAGGAGGTACTCAATTTCAATTCGGTTCCCATGGCTTCTTGGAATTTTTGACAAAAATGGGAAATAAAAATCTTGTCTCGTTCGAAGACTATATTAATGGGCACCCCATGAAGTCTCACAATCTTCACAATAAATATCCGGGCATAACGAGCCGTATTGTAATCCGTACCTAGCAGTAGAAAATGTGCCGACTTGGTTAGACGACCGACGATAACCCAAATGGAATCATGACCGCTTTGTGACGTTGGCAATCCCGTGATGAAATCCATTGAGATGCTTTCCCACTTCCATATGGATATTTCTAAGGGTTGTATCAATCCCGTCGGTCGTTGATGGTCTACTTTCACTAATTGACAAGTAGAACATTGGGAGATAAATTCAGAGATATCCCGTTTCATACCTGTCCACCAATATTGATAGTGCATGTCTTGGTATATTTGTCTCCACCAGGATGTACTGAAAATCTGGGCCCATGAGATTCAGTCATTACGGCACTCCTCAAATCTCCCTCATCCGGGATAATAAGTCTCCTATGGAAATGTAACCCACCCTCTGAGCTTATAGAGTAGGATTCCGCTCCCTCGGTTAGTAACTGGCGTATACGGCCCTGACAATATTTGGCCCTTCCTTGAGCTTCCACAACTCTTTCCACTATCGTAGGCGTAACAGTCGGCACTGACATGAATGCCCTCGCTACAGCATACCCCTAGCTAAGTTCTTTCCATTTAGCCTTCCATACCTTTGCTAACTCCCCTTCGAGTTTTCGACTCAGTGCATCTGCCACTATATTAGCCTTACCCGGGTGATAATGAATATTAAATTGTTAGTCTTTTACAAACTCCAGCCACCGATATTGACACATATTCAAATCCTTTTGCGAGAATAAATATTGTAATGATTTGTGGTCCGTGAAAAGACTAAACTTCTCCCCCAGGATGTAATGTCTCCAAATCTTCAAGGCAAATACCACTGCAGCAAGTTCCAGATCATGTACTGGATAATTATTTTCATGGGGCTTTATCTTGCGAGAAGCATAAGTAATAGCCCGATGCTCTTATTGTAACACGCCTACCAACCCTTGCAGAGATGCGTCAGTAAAGACCAAATATTCTACCCCCGGCCTGTGTAACGCAAGTACTAGAGAAGAAGTCAATTTATATTTTAGATCATCAAAAGTTAGTGACAAGAATCATCCCAAACAAACTTCATCCCCTTTCGAGTCAAATTTATCAAAGGGCTAGCGATTTTAGAAAAACCCTTAATAAATCGACAGTAATAGCCAGCCAAACCCAAAAAATTGCGAATCTCTATATGTGTCGTGGGTTGACCCCATTCCCTCATCGCAATAAATTTACTCGGATCTATCAAAATACCCTCAGCAGTCATGATGTGACCCAAAAACTGCACTTCCTGTAGCCAAAAACCACACTTCTCAAATTTGGCATATAACTGATGATCCCGTAGCGTTTGCAGGACCAACCGTAAATGCTTAGTATGATCGGCTTCAGTATGAGAATAGACTAGGATTTCATCAATAAACATGATAAGAAACTGGTCCAGGAATTACCGAAACACTCTATTCATAAGGTCCATAAATACTACAGGAGCATTGGTTAGTCCGAAAGGCATAACCAAAAATTGATAAGACCCATATCTAGTTAAGAACGCAGTTTTGGACACGTCCAGCTCTCTAATCCACAACTGATGATACCCCATCCTCAAATCTATTTTAGAGATGTACAATACTCCCCTTAGTTGATCAAACAAATGATCAATTCGAGTTAGTGGGTATTTGTTCCGAATGGTAACCTTGTTCATTTCCCGGTAATCAACACACAACTGGAGGGAACCATCTCTCTTCGTCATAAATAATACAGGGGGCACCCCATGGAGATGTACTACGCCTAATAAACCCCTGATCTAACAACTTTTGAATTTGATCTCTTAACTCCCTCATTTAAATAGGAGTCATACGGTACGGAGCCCTAGCAATCGGTCGCGTTCCTGATGCTAAATCAATCATAAACTCTATCTCCCGACTTGGAGGTAAACCCGGTATCTCCCAAAAAATATCTTCAAAGTTTCTAACAATGGGAATCGAATCTAGGGAAACGACTATATCACGAGAAGTCTCCTCCGCAATGCCATACAAATACGTGCTAGAACCTCCCTTAGAAAGAGGCATAGCCACAAGAAACATCTCTTGCCCCAAAATGGCAAAGACTATACTCTTCCCATAACAATTTACTATAGCACGATATTATACTAACCAATCCATACCCAAGATAACATCATACCCGATCATATCCAGGACGAGTAAATCGGCCTCAAAACACAAATTACCAGGGTTTATTTCTACTCTTTTACAAATAAAGAAAATGAGCGAACCATCACCCATAGAAGATTCGACAATAGTAAACGTACTTTTTGCAGACTTAATCAATTCCGTCGATTGAGCAAAACTTGTAGAAATAAATGAGTGCGTTGCGCCCGTATCAAACAACACACGATCCATATTCCCATGAATGGGAAACTTACCCTCGATAGCTGGGAGCGCGGGCGGGGCTGGAGGAAGTAAAGCATACTGAATATGGTAAACACGCCCATACTGCAATTGTCATTGTTGTGGAGGGACGGCTAGAATAGGCGCTAGGGGAGGTAGATGTGCTTGTTAATGTTGTGGGCCCCGAGGCAACTGTCCCCCAATTAATTGGGAATAAGCTCTCTTAAAGTGACCCGTTTCACCACATTAAAAACAACGGCTCACCATATTCTCCTGATATCAGCCCCTATTATTTTAAAACTGCCCCATGCCTTGACCCCGATGGCCTCGACCCCCGTTAATACCCCGAACTGCCTCGCCTTGCTGGCCCACCTGCTTCTGCTTCTAGGAGCCTTGACCGTGCCTGAAACCGCTACCACCAAAATTAAAGCCCCCAAAACTTTGTCTCTTAGACATATCCCCTTGTTGGGTGTCCCTTTCCTTCTACTTTCTTCTCGATGATTAAGATAAGGATAGTGCCCCTCCGGTACCATTTCCTCCTTATTTACTAGGTTGCCCCGACACTGAAACCTTCTTACTTTCTTGCACATGCAAACGATGATCTTAGCAATGAAGCAATGCGACATTCATTACATCACTAAATGTTTGTAAAGTTGGATTTCCCAACAAGTATTGTCGTATTCTCCAATGCAAACCTCCAATAAACTTTGATATCCTCCGTTCCTCCGGAATTACCTCATCCGGCACAAAACTATCCAGACGAGTAAATTCCTCCTCATACTTTTCCACAGAACGTTCTCCTTGAACTACATCTTGAAGTTTCGTCCTCATCTCCCTTTGGACTGCGGGAGGAAAAAACTTTCGGTCAAATAAAACCCAAAAAACCAATATAGTCATAGTATCTCTTTTCTATAGCGTGGTCTCCGACTCCCACCAGTGTAAGGCTTCTCCAACCAGTGTTAAAGTAGCAAGGATTTGCTTTCATTTTAGACTACAGTCTACCATGCGAAGATGACGCTGTATGTCCTTCTTCCACTGGTTTGCTACTATTACATCGAAACCACCATGGAATTCTGGGGGATGACCCTTCAAGAAAGATTTTCTGACTCTTTTCCACGGGGAAGGTCACGCATGGGCTTACACCTCCTGAACTATCGGTTGTTGGGCTTGAGGAAACTTTTGAGCCATGCCAGTCATCGCAGCATTGACCACCTGAACGATAATATTAGCCACCTTTGTGGCATTTATAGTTCCTTGTTATGGCGGTGGAGGTTCTACATTATCTTCTACAATGCTATTTCTCCTCGTTGGGCGACCTCTTTTGGGTGGCATATGAGACGAAGAAATAACTAAATCAGAATACAATTAAAAGTAATTTATCTTTGCCGAAGATCGCAAACATTTACAAACAAAATAGTCCTAACAATAGGGCTCTAAATCAAAGAACGCCGCGGTAGAACATGATAAGTCCACATAGATCCTAAGAACTCTAGAACCTAATGCTCTGATACCATCTGTGACACCTCGCTTATTAAAATAAGAGGTGGCCAGCCCGATACTCCAATAAATACAAGAATTATAGATGGTCCATTTTTAGCACCACTGTCATTACAAATATAATACAAGATAACCACTAATTATTTAGAAAACGGATGTCAAAATTATTTTGTAAGTTTAAAGAAAATCATTTAGACAATCCAATTTGCAAGAAGGTGAATATAAATACAAACAAGTAACTATACAACGATCATACACTAAAATAATAACCGAATAATTTGTCGGTTTACAGGCCATTACAAGCAGGTTACACCGAGTATTAAAATGAATATCACAACATATTATATAAGTACAAAACTTGGGCAACACACCCGAATTTGTAGACTGATCATATCTAGAGTACAAAAAAAGATAGAAGCGTCTATATCAAACATCCTACAACATTCGCAAAATTTTATAGCTCCATGACACTTGGATGGGAGGGTCATTACGGGCGTCCTTGTGGCGGAGCCCCTGGGCGTGAATAGAATTCATGCAAAAACAAGAGATATAAATGGGTTAGGGCCCGAGTTTATACGATAGCCATGTGAATAAAATTCGTGACAGTTATGAATATCAAGTCATAATGATTAAGCTTATCTCACTCTTCATAAATAATAATATTAAACCTCACCTCTCAATCTAAATGCAGATCCTAACACAATAACAATTACAATGATGAATATCCATTTATGCATGAGAATATAACTCGATTTCAAATAATAAGATTCCATTTTAGGTTTACTTATTATGACTTTACATGTCTATTCCTCATTAGGAAACTTATTCCCAAAACAGTTTATTTCATAAAATGCTTCACCATTTATAATATATCACTTTCATAAGAATAGTTATAATCACAACATATAACGATTCTAAGACCATCCTTCCGGGAGTCACCCCACTAGATGCACCCCTAAATAGATATCATATCGAGGGCCTATCACCAAGACAACCTGGGCATCCTAAATCACGTGATGTTGGGCAGCGGTCATATACCTTCGACAGTGAGTCATAATCATACCCGGAATTACCTCACTTCGAAAAATAATAACACAATATATAACAACCGGTCTTATAGCCGAGGACTATATTCACCCTGCATTCACTAGCCAGGGGACTTCACCTCATGCGCATAACTTCCCTTATGATAGCATTTAGAGAGGTATGTATATGCAATTCATCATTCACAAACTATGCCAAATCAAAATGTAAATTACGTTTTATCCGGAGCCATAAGCGTTTAATAGCATAATTATAAACCTCCACATTTGATTATTTCCATAATAGTTTCCATGAATTTTGATAATCCTTCGAACCATCATGTATAATATTGCTTCAACCCAATTCTATCAACAATTTCATCACTCTATTTCCCCTAGACCTAGACTAGCTCATGATATAAAAAGAACCATTCCTACCTCTAACAACTAACTATATTAATTCCCAGTCTAAGCCCCAACTCTCGTTTCTAACCTAGGTTCTTGAATATCTTAATACTAGACTCTAATACTCTAGTTTTACTTCATTCAAGAAGGTTACTAGGTTTATACCTTAAAAGGAAGAAGCTAGAGAAAACTAAGGATTTCGGTTGAAAAATAGGGGACCGATCGACCGGCCCCTCACCCTCGGTCGACCGCGCCTATGAGGTTTTATCTAGTAAGAAATGTAGTGAGCTCAAATATGAGGGCTCGGTCGATCGGTCATTGGACCGCGATTGACCGCGCTTTCAAAATATGCCTATCGAGAAAAGCAGTAGGCTTTTCCCTTTAGGCCCGGTCGACCGACTTTGTACCGCGGTCAATCGCGCTTACCAGACCCACAACTAAACCTTCTTCATAAATACCAAAACCTAAACCCCCTTCTCTTACACTTCCTTCACTATCATCAACCAAAAACATAATCACAACACTTTTACACAATAATAAACCGATATACCAAACTTCAATCATCTAAACAACAAAATCTAAGGGTTAAACACTAAAATTTATTAAAACCTACTATTTGTTCAATTCTTCCAAATACACAACTATCAATACAATTTATCCAGATAAAATCATATATTTGTAAGTTAAAAACTTTCCTTAAGGCTTAAATCTCAGATTCTCTTCCGGTAGATACAAGATCAAGCTCAATCTCTTCACTTCTCTTCCTTTTCTCTTATTTTCTCCACAATTCTCTTTCTATCTCTTTCTCTCTAGGTTTAGGAACATATATTTGAGAATCAAAAGGGGTTGAAAGGCTTAAACGTTTATTTAACACTAAATTCCATCTTTAAATGTTGTTACACCATTTGAAATGACTCGTAACTACATAATTAAGCCATAACCTGTCAAAAGTGCTCAGAACCCAAAAATATAACATGGCACTTATTTTGACTATCTCGATCATTTCAGGACTAACGGCGCCCTCTAAATTTGCATCCGGAATAACATAAATCATTTCATGATCCAATATCATTTTAAACCATAACTGCCGCTTAAAGCATAAAGACGCAATAAAACATAACATGATGCTATTTACATTCACTTAAAAGTAAATATGCAAAACTTAGTAAATATTATCTCTTAAATCACTTAAAATAATATTTACTCAAACTTACATTATTTTATATAATTACCTCACATGGCAAATTTATATAAAAACAATTACTCAAAAATAAGGGTTATTACAAATAAGAACCAAGAAACTGTCTCAGAAGATCCCCCTCTTAACGATGCAGAATACCAAGAGACAGCCTCGGACGACGACATCTGGTCAGGATCCTCCATGTCTATAAAATCCTCACTAAGAGTACAAAACTAGACAGACACCAAGTTCTATCCACAGTAATAGAGATTATGAAAGGAATTTTTTTTAATTGAGTCTTATTTATGTATTGTCTTATTCAATTGGTCAAAACATGTAGGCTTAGTTGTGTCTTACATCTTTTACTCAAGCCTATAAACTTATACACTCATGTGACTCTACTTGGTAATACATGATTGGACACACTACACGTTTCTCGAGATCAAAGGTGTATGATATTTTATGATCAAATTATTCATAATTGTGTTTGGATAAATTTCTTTGATGCTATTAATCATTTAAAATGTTTTTAAGAAAGAAATTATTTTTTATTTCAGTCTTTAAGAAAGAAATTATTTTTTATTTCAGTCATTCTAATGGGATGTCATTCTTGTTCGAATGAGGGATCCAACGAGAAGTCTTTTTCGTTCTATCGTGCTTTAAACAAACTTCAAGCGTGTGACCTTTGTTTATCAGTAGTCAACTCGTTAGAAGCTCATTGGAAGGGTGCTTGAATGAAAATCCCTCCTCGTTGAAATGAACATTGACCTTGTTCTAACGAGGAATGCAAATTCGTTCGAATAAACCTTCATTCTCGTTCGAACAAACTTAACATTTTTCAAGAAGATAATTTTTTACTTTTTCTGTAGGCTGCAATCTTTTAAACTATGTATTCTATCCATAATTCGTAGGCTCCTTTTGCATAAAAATGTTTTTGGACTCTTACTTTTAAAAACACTTTCTAAACCTAAATCCAAATACAAGATTATTTATCTCGATCGTTGTATATTTCTTGTGTGGTGGATTCTAGACTAGTGGGTAATGATTGAGGATATCGCAGGAGTCTAAGGCATGGAGATGCTGTGAAGCTAGCACTGAATTGTGCGGTTGCTATAGGAGAAGGTGTCAAGACATTCATCTACATAGGCTTGAGGAATCAAGTGTTGTAATTCATTTGTATCCTTTTTTATAATGATTTTGTCTAAGCCTGGTCGTTTGAGGTTTTTCCTAGTTGGGTTTTCCTCCTACATCATCGTCTCTCATGTAATTATGATTATGGATCATTACCTGACTTATCTTTCATGCAAACTTAATAATTAAGTTAATCAAGATTAAAATTGGTAATAATTTCACACATGCTAAGAATGGCTGAGATAATTAATTGGCATACTGGTATCTTAATTAATTTATTCGTTAATAGAAAATTGGACTTTCAAATGGTATCCGAGTAGGTGTTTATAAGTTATTTAGGCATCTTTCTCTTGAAAATTTTTAATGGAGTCAATAAGTAGGTTACCGATGTTTGACGAATTAAATTATGTGTATTTGAAGTCTCCTATGAAAATTTATCTTTAGTCGATATATGAGAGAGAGTGGATGGCAGTAGTTAGAGGGTGGACTGCACTAAAAATAATTATAGGAGAGCGTATTGGACTGCTGAAGAACATAAATTGTATAACTATAATTCCCGTGGTTTGAATGCTTTATTTTTAATGTTGTCTCACTTGAGGAGTTCCACCGAGTAATGATGTGAGAAATGTCTAAAAATACTTGGGAGACACTCTTACTTAGGCATGAAGGAATAAATGCTATGAAAGATTCCAAGCTTCAAAATCTATCGACTCAATTTGAAACCATCCCTACGAGTGGGAGTGAAATGTTTGATGAGGTTTATGCTCATTTTTTGGGCATCGTAAACTCTTCATTTAATTTGGGAGAAAGAATTCTCGAATCTCGGGTTGTGAAGAAAATCTTAAGGTCCTTACCTAAAAAGTTTAACTCGAAAGTCAATGTCTTACATTCTTTGGGAAACACTGGCAATATTAAATTAGAATAGATTATTGGTGACTTACAAACCTTAAAGCTCGACATGTTTCCTCAAAAGAAGAAGAAGAAGAGCATCGACTTAAAATCCTGGAAAGAGGAGACGCCTGAGTCTAACGAGTATTACCTTAATCCTAATTACATGGCCTCATTCGCTAAAAAAAATTAAAAATCTCAAGTTTAAGAAACAAAATTCAAATTTTGTTAAATAGAAATTTGATAAAAACAAATATAATAAGGCTGGAAAGAATTTTTAATGATCGTGATTTTAAGAAAAATAAGAATGATAACTTTAAGAAAAATAATTCTAAGAGATGTTATAAGTGTGATTATCGCGGTCACAAAGCGTTTGAATATCCCCCGAAGCATAAGAGAGGTAAAAACTAAAGATGCTTATAATGCCACTCTAAGCGATAATGGTGTCGAGTCAGATGATTCTGGTAATGATTCTCCTCTTGGATGCAACTTCACTGCATTCACAGCTAGTCATGCCAGTAACACCAGTATGTCTAATTCTAATGATGACAATATTCTTCATGATAGCCTTGATTCTAGGTCTATCCCTTCCCAAGATAGTGAAAATAATGATGGTTTTAGTAAAGGAGAAGGTAATTAAGGTGATATCCAACCGCCAATTCCAAGCTCTCCGTCGAGTACTTGAAAATTAAAAAGAGGAATAAAAAGTTGAATATTAAGGTGTTAATGCTTGGAAAGGAGTTAGTTGTCTTGAAATAAATTGAGGCATCAGTGAGACAAATCGAGGTGGATAAAGTCTATTTGTTTGAGAAGCTTATTTTGGGGACAAAAGAGAGAGAGATGACTTAATTTCCAAAGTCATGAGACTTTCTGATGATCTTTATGATTCTTTTAAAGTTCGTGAGAAGGTTGAAGACGATATTGTCATTCTCAAGAAATATCTTGAGGCTTATCATGAGGTAAAAGTCACTCTTGAGGATAAATTTGGGAGAATAGGGAGTTGTTTGAGAAGCTTATGTTGGGGAGAAAAGAGAGAGAGATGACTTAATTTCCAAAGTCATGAAACTTTCTGATGATCTTTGTGATTCTTTTAAAGTTCGTGAGAAGGTTCAAGCCGATATTGTCATTCTCAAGAAATGTCTTGAGGCTTCTCATGAGGTAAAAGTCACTCTTGAGGATAAATCTGGGAGAATAGGGAAGTTGTTTCCGAGGATGACTCTAGGAGAATAGGGAGTTGTTTCTCGAACTTATCCTCGGGTATAAGGAGAAAGTCTATCAAGATAGAAAGGGTATAGTTTATGATGAGGGTGAATATTCAGAGACTAAATATGAGCCCATTGCCAAGTTTGTTGTCGAGACAAACACACCAAAACCAAACCCGCCAAAAGGGAACCCTCCTAAGAAAACTAAGAAGATGAAATCCATTCAACCCTATATTTATACCTATTACAAAAGGACATGACATATTATAGAGTTTTGCTACAAGCTTGAGAGGGATTCTCATTTTTGTACTCCCGCACCCCACTATAGCCACATGGCTAGATTCAGATAACAAGTTGAATATGTTTGTCCTAATTTGAAAGGGTTAATAAAAGAGTTACAAAGGTTGTCTACTTATCATGCAAACTCATTCAAATCGAAAGCTAGGAACAATAATAGAAAGAGAAAAAGTAGACAATGCCCTCATGTTATACTCCTACTTGGGTTATGAAAGAAAATGACACAAAATCTCTTGGTGTTAATGTTGATCTAAAAGCTTAGAATACATGCCAATTGTATTTTCATAGTGGTTTCTCAAGGCATATGGAAGGTAACAAATCTCTTTTTACCAAACTTGAGGATCGCAAAGAAGGTAAAGTCACTTTTGGTGATGGGAGTCGGTCTAGCGTGTTAGGATGGGGCACTACTGAGATTTTTGGGTTCCTAAAGATAGACAAAGTGCTTTATGTTGATGGTTTAAAAGAAAACTGGTAAGAATAAGCTAATTATGTGACCAAAAGCTTGCGATTAATTATAACCATTCGGAATGTTTTATCTACAATGATTTGGTTAAGATTGTACTGAAAGGTGTGAAGACATTCGATAACTTGTATGTTATCATTTCCAAATCTTCATTCATCTGCAATAGTGCTAGGGTCCCACCGTCGACCTTTGGCACCAAAGATAAGGTTATATGAACTATATGGATCTCGATCGTCTTGTGAGGAAAGACCTAGTCTGGGTCTTACCATCTTTAGGAAAACCAACTTCATTAGTTAGTGGTTTGTGCCAACATGGAAAATAAATCAAGAGTCGACATAAGAAGTTAAATGTTATTACTACCTCTCGTGAATTAGAGATGATACACATGGATCTTATGGGTCCAATTCGTACAGAGAACCTAAGTGGTAAACGGTATATGTTAGTGATGGTCAATGATTTTTTGAGTATTCTATTGTGGTATTTCTTAGGGAAAAATTGGATGTTGTTGACTTTCACTACACCAAAAAGGCCAAATTGTCACATTTCATCTGGCCACCCTTGTCACGGTTATTGCCAGTGAAAAAAAATACGAGTTTTTTATCACGTCATTGACTGTGATAAGTCCGTGACAAAGGCTTGTCACGTTCAATGATCGTGACAACCTTATAAAGTTATCACGGTCAAAGATCGTGATAGGCCTGTGATAACTTAGTCAGTAAAAAAAACCTTCCCTCTTTTTTTCCCACCGTTTTCACTTCCCTCTTTTTTCTCTCTCTAAGCGACTGCTCTCTCTCTCTCTAAGCAATTTTTAGGTTAGTTTTTCCTCTCTTTATCTTTTCTTTGTATATATGTGTGTGTATATGTGTGTATGTGTGCGTACATGTGTGTATGTGTGTGTGTGTGTGTGTGTGGTGGGGGGAGGGGGAAGGGGGTGTTGGGGCGGGGGGTGGTGTGTGTGTGTGTGTGTTTGTAGGTGTGTCTGTGTGTGTAAGGGGGAAGGGGGGGGGGGAGGGGGGGAGTTGGGGGATACAAATATATGTTATACCCTTGAGTATAAATACCCAAATATTGTTGGCTAATACATAATGATAAGTGATTAACCCTTTAGATTCTCCCCATTGTTGGTTTCATACGTAAATGTGTAAATGATGATTCTCCCCATGTTTAAGAGGCTTAAAGTTCAATTTGAGATTTTTCTCACGGAATAGTCATAATAGAAATTGGAATTGGGACTTATAATTATTATTGTTAGTTTAATTATGACTTTAATTGGATATAAATGAGTTAGGAGTCTTTATATTCCCCTTATTAATTGCTAGTTTTGAATTAGTAAGTAGTTAGTTTGAATTGATGTTTAGGATTTTTAGTAATTGTATATATTAGATGTTGTTGTTTTAGAATTCAGAATTAAGTTGTTAAATATTAATATTACACCGTGACAGTTGAAACGGACAAATTGATTAATAAAATATAGCTTTAATTGTATAGCTTTAATGATGATATATTTATAAGACGTGATAAAATGAATTAATTGAATAGATGAATTAGAAGTATTACGGGATACACATTTGTTGGTTTGTTGTTGATGTTGCTGTTGGATTATAGTGGACCGATGTTGGGCTGGTTGATTTTGGAAGTGGCATAACCACTGGATTATTGTCCAAATGGTGGTGGGGGGGGGGGGAGTTTCAACTTTTTTCTAAAATTATTTTGTGTCACGAACAATATATTATTAATTCATATATATAGTATGTTTCATTTATGATAATTAAATGAAACATACTTGAAATTACATATAGTGCGCATAGATACTAGTCTTCTAGTTCTTATGCATATGCATTCAATAGTCCTTAGACCCGTTCGAGAGTCATTACCCATGTAATAAGATCTCTTAAATTGTCCCATTTGGAGAGTTTGGGACTGCATAATTTTTATATAATAATATTCTTAGTGGCTTAAACTTGTTACTTTTCGAGGAAGTTCTGCAGTCGTATCCTAATGTTCTCTGGGTACATACTAGATTGGCAAGTGTGAGTATTATTTCAATTGATAAATTGAAATAGTACTCACACTTGCGAATCTACGTCGTTTACTCGGAGAACTATGGGGATATGCTGCCGAATTTTTCTCAAATTGTAACAATGAGAATGAGTTGTTAAGTATATTACAGAAATATACGGTCTTGAATGGGATATGACCACTCACCCTTTAGAGGAGATAGAGAAAATAGAAATTGATATTATAAATTGAATTTGAAATTAAAATTGAAATTTAAAAATCGAATATAAATAAGACATAATTAAATGAAACATACTATAAATCTAAGTTTTGTTTATATTAATCCACGAATATACGCTTCTTACCTTTAATAGGTGATGGTTTGTAGTAGTTGTGATGGGATATCCTAGATACAAAGAGTGGATGAGTGAGACCAATAGAATGAGGGATGTGTTTCGCAGAGGTGCTAATGAATTTGTGAAATACGCAAAGAGATGTCATAACGATGAAGAGTTTCGGTGTCCGTATACTAGGTGTGAGAATGGTAAGGTGTTTGAGTGAAAAACAGTTGAACTACATTTGTTAAGATGGGGTATGCAAGATAATTATCGATTTTAGAGTTTTCACGGGGAATTGAAAGTTCCTTTTGTCCACGAGAAACCTTCACAACAACCTTCAACAAGTAGGATAAATGTAGAAGGGGATGATGTAGATCATAATATGTTAGAGAATTTAGTTAATTATGCGTACGGCGTTCATGAAGTGGAAGAGAATGACGTCATTGACGATGTACAAAGTTCAGGTTCTTATGAAGATACCAGGATAAACCTTAACGATGACTACCAAAGTTTAAAATTTAAGGTGACCCAACCGTTATACTCTGGCTGTGAGAAAGATCAAATAACTTTACATGCCATGGTTGGTTTGCATAGTTTGAAGATCCAATACTGTTTGTCCGGTAATAGCGTAATAGGAATTCTGAATTGGGTGAAAGGTTTGCTACCCAAGGATAATACGCTTCCAAATAGCTATCACGTTATGAAGAACAATTTGAAAGGTTTAGGAATGAAGTATAAATTGATTCATGCTTGTGTGTATGACTGAATTCTATACCAAAAGGAGTATGAAAATATCGATCGGTGTTCGATATGCAATGAACCTAGATATGTCCAATCTACTGGCAAGGAAGGCACAAGCTCAAAAGTGCCTCAAAAAGTGTTGAAATATTTTACCGTTGGGACTAGATTAAAGCAGTTTTTCATAGTACCATGAATAGCAGAGGCAATGACTTGGCATGCTAGGGAAAAAGTAAGGGATAATCTCATGAGTCATCCTATTGATTCTACAGCTTAGAGGAGGATGAGTTATGAGTATCCCGATTTTTCTCGAGAACATCTTAACATTCGTTTGGATATATCAACTGATGGTTTCAATCCATTTGGAAATCTAAGCATCGATCCAAGTGTATGGCCAGTGATCCTAGCCCCACTCAACCTCCCTTATTCACAGTGTATAAGACCTAACCAAAGGTACCAAGTGATGACATCGATTTGACTCTTTCAGAAAAGAAGAGTTTAGGCTAAAAGCTATGTTGATGTAGGAAGTTCGTGATTTTTCAGCTTATGGAACATTATTCGGTTGTGTAGTATATAGTTATTTGGGGTGTCCTATTTGTGGAGAGGAGACTGAATCTCTTCGTCTCCCCTCTAGCTCTAAAAATGTATACCATTGCCATAGGAGGTTTTTATCCCCCACTCATAGTTTCATATTTTAGAAAGGTTTTAATTTTTTATCATGCGGGGTTGAACATAGGCTACCGCAAGGAAAACTTTTAAGTTCAGAAATTAAAAGTAAATCTTCTGATTGTGGCCCTAATATGCTAGGTAAGAATCCTATATTTAAGAATGTCAAGCATAAGAAGACCCCAACTGGGAATGAAACTGAGACAAGAAAGGCATGATCTAGGAGGTCAATTTTATTTAACTTTCCTTATTGGAAGAATAACCCGATGTGCCATGTATTGGATGTGATGCATGCAGAGAAGAACATCGCTGAATATATTTTGGGCACATGCCTTGGGGGGAGTCATTCGAAGGATGGAGAAAATGAACGAAAAGAACTTAAATCATTGAAACATAGGCCACAACTATGGTTGAAAGAAGATACTAGGGGAAGGATAAGAATCCCCTCTGGTGCGTTTATTTTTACGAGGAAAGGAAGGTGCTTTTAGATACAATATATATTTTGAAGGTTCCATCTAATTTTTTATTTAACTTGAAAAGGATTGTGAATTATGCTACCCATGATTTACATAAGTTTAAGTCCAACGATTGGCATGTGATCATGCAGTTGGTTCCTCTATTGTTTAATCATTGTTTCTCCAAGCACAAGGATTTACGGAGGGCTATTATGGAAATTAGTATCTGCTTCTCACTTTTGTGTGAGAAGTTAGTCAATCGAGAACACATAGTGGTCGTAAAATTGGCCGTGACCGAAGCGATTTGTGTGTTGGAGAAGTACTTTCCCCCATCATTCTTTTATATAAGTGTTCACTTGTTGGTACACCTATGTGACGAGGCACTTCTTTGCAGTCCAGTTAGATATCGGTGGATGTATCTATTTGAAAGATTGATGAAAGTTTTCAAAGATTACGTCAAAAATACATGATACATTGCAGGATCAATTGTAGAGGAATACATCACCGTGGAGTCATCAATTTATACTCGGGAATATATGCCTGACTCGACCAACATTGATGAGTTCATCGATGAGGGTGGTCATGTGATGGGCAAACGAGTGAAATTAACGAGTTTGCAACATGAACAAGTAGCTCATTATCTATTTGACACACATGAATATGTCGAAGAATGGAAAAAGTAAGTTTAAATTATTTTAAGTTTTACATTATTTTAGATTGTTTTATAAATGATTAAATTTGTAATACGTTCGTCACATTAATTTTATGCAGAAAATATGAAGCCTGTGAGAACAATAAAAGACGAAAAATAATGGCACAATCAGACAGCAAATTTAGGTTGTGGTTGTCACATGAGATAATTATAATGAAAATGGTTGTTACATAACGTTACATTACAATAAAACTTTGCAACTAACCTAATTAATTTATCTATATTCTCAGCTCTTAACGACGGGTGATGCGACATTAAGGCTTTCTCGTCTAGCCATTGGACCCTTGTTCATGGCACAAGAGTATAAAAATTATCGAATTAACAGTTATGGATTCGGCGCAAGGGTGTACGAGGAAAGTACAAATGTACAGAACTTGGGCATTTCATACAAGGCTCTTACTTTCTTTCGAGCGAGTGCAAAAGATAAAAATCTCGTTGAAGCTGAAATGACTTACTATGGTGTAATTCGAAATATATTTGAATTCGACTTTATAAAGTTCAAAGAGGTCGTATTTTACTATGATTAAATAAGAGTTGAGGATAAAAATGCTTGTAAAGTTGATCCTGGCACCAATTTGATCATGATTGACTTGTCAAAGTTGAAGAGTAACGAACACGTGAGCGATAAGCGATTTGTTTGTGCATTTCAAAAGGTTAAGTAAGTGTTTTACTTGGAGTATATCAACAGCGAATCGTGGTCAATCGTCCTACATGCGTCAAAGCGTCTAAACAGTAGTGTGGATGACTTGGTTGCTCCTACCGAATATCAATCCATTTTTTATGATAACCCGAATTTGAAACAATTTTTAGATTTGTGATAAGTATTCCAATTATCGGATAATAGTTTAATGCTTTTATTAGACATCAGTTTACTGGTTTTAATTCACTTGTACTTAATCATTTTCTCTATTTCTCTCTTTCCTTTGTATGTGTGTGTGTGTGTGTGCAGGTGTGTTTGTATTCTTCTAATTTATTTGGATTTGTACTAATAACAATAATTTTTACAGAAAATGTCTCCTTCAGGGATTAAGGCAAGGATGACGATGATAATAATGATGATGTCTTCTTCAGGGCTCGACGGTAGAGGAGGCGACGAGGGCTCCTCGGCCCCTAGTATCCCCAAATTGGGCAAATTGTGAATGGCCGTTGAGAACAAGACGGGCTTATTAACTAAATGTGACACCCCGACTAATTAAATACCGGGTAGCTACTCCTTTATTAAATCAATTCAAAATGCCAAGTTGGTTCAGTTAATAGCATCACTGTCGAAAACATTTTAATGATTACTAACCACCTAGTATTTAAAAAGTGAGTTGTCAAATTTTAAGTTAACTCTGATTAACATGCAATAAGTGAAATGTAAAGGATAACATAACCATTCACAATAAAGTCCAACTATAGTAAATCAACAAGTAAAAAAAATGAGTCTAGAGGAAATACTCCTCACAACAATCCCAATATGGAAAGAAATAAAACAAGTCTGCATCCTGAATTAATTACAAACCAAAGTCTGAATAACTGAAATATAAAAAGTCTCTAATAGAAATGGGCGACATGCCCTACTAATGATGAAACTGAATGTGAAGTCAAGACTGGAAAATGAGGCGTCTAATATCAAGAACTTCCACAACAGCTACAACTCGTCACCTGTGGAAATCCTATGCATGGTGTCCTTGTGGCTGGGCACCTAAAAAGGTTTTTACAAAAATAGATTTGAAAGCAAACGCATCAGAGCCCGAAAGTGGAGAGTATTTTAAAAATAGCAAGTGCTTTAATAAAATTAAAACAATGAATGAAAAATACATGTTAGGACGTGCCCTCACATGAAATACTCACCTCTCTACTAGTTGTGCACTCCTAACGTGTCATACCCATCTAAGTGACATTCAAATCTAACTAAATCGTCATCAGTTCTACCCCTTTTTCCACTCGATTCACAATATGAATTCCCAATGTTATCACTTGAATAGATAGCTTTACTTAAACTCGGATTCTCAAATATTAGCATTTCCATTTACTGGAGGTTATCCCCTTATTTATCTTCTCAAGGAGTTACTATAAATTATTCTCATAATTAAACATAACAATTCTGTTCATTTAACCGTATATCATTCACATCATAAATATACAATACGAGCACCCCGAGGCTAAGCTGCGGTGCACACATACTCTGCTATCCATCCCGGTACATCACGTACATAAGGATTACAAATTCCGAATCTCTCAGGAATTGTTAGAATAAGCACAACACACGAAAATGGAGGCGAACATAATTCAACATATCCATGGGTCACGTACATACCTACGCTCCATAGTCAGCTGACTTATTAACTCACAAATAATTCATTCTAGTATTATGTTCTCTAGGCACCAATCTAAATCCGGGCACACAAGGATTAGATGGCCCTAAGCGAACGTAAACCTCCCGTGATAGCAAGTATGGTAGGTATGTCATACACATAAAATCATATACATATACTAAGCATGCACACATCTTAGTACTCATCGTATTTTATTAGAGGTATACTTCTCATTCTTATACCAATACACGTGTCCCCGGTTTATATATACACATCATCCATTATCCTCACGTCGTAATTAGTTATACGCGTCCTAACCCATAATTACCATTTGGTTCAAATCATTCTTCTATATTTTACTCCCAAATATATCCCGAATATCCCAACTATATCAATTAGTCATCAAGGTAAGGTTATCTCTACCATTTACCAAGGATACGGGACACTAGAAATCAAACCAGGCCAAACTGTCAACTCGTTAGAAGTCTCGTTCGAACGAGAGTTCGTTCGAACGAAATGGCCATCTAACGAGATCTCGTTCGAACGAAAGGCATAGAACGAACATCCCACTCGTTAGAAGTCAAACTGTCAACTCGTTAGAAGCTCGTTCGAACGACCTGGGCAGGTCTTCTAACGAGGTGACAGTTTCAAGCCCAGAAATTTCCTATTACGTTTTTCACCAATTTTCTCACCTCAAAACTCCTCCAAAAATTATTCCGACAATATTTTAAGGTTCCTCAACATTCCTAAACATTCTTAGGTCGTATTTTAACATATTTATAGGGTCAATTCATCCTAAACAACACCCAACTAACAAATCTCCCAATTTTCCCCAAATCTCATGGACATGAACCCTAGAAAATATAAAGTCATCAATAGGCATAATCAAATCCGTTTTTGTGATATAAACGATGTATTTCTATCAGAATAATTTCCCAAACATGATTCTACACGCAATCTCCTTATCAAAATATGAATTTCTAATTCCAATTCAATGGGTTTTTATCAATCTCCCAAAACAATGAAATTTTCATAAATGTCTAAACATGGAAGAAACATTCGTTGTAAATAACGTAATTAAACCACTTTCCTCTGATATTTCTCTGAATTTGATGTTGAATTGATGAAGGTTGGTCTCTCTCTCTCTCTTTCTCTGCAGAATTCTCCTTCCTCTCTCTCTCTACTAGTGTTTCTCCAAGATGACAATGGTGGTTTAGAGGTTGCCTTAGGAAACTCTTAGAACTTTTTCCAATAACTCCCGTAGCCCATTAAGTCATTTACTGTTGTTAGTGGGTTTAGTGGGTAAAGACTAAATCATATTTTTAACCTCTAATTTTCGTGGGTTTTAATTCTCAAAATTCTGAGATTACCAAATTACCCTTTTGGGTTGCCGGTAAGGCCTAAAAATGCCCCGGGACCCAAACTGAACCCCCGGCTAGTGTTTTCTGACTATTTCGACCCTTTCGGACTCGTTGGCGCACTCAAAATGACCATACGATTGATAAAAATAAAATTCACTTTTTAATTCAAATAATTACATTCCTGACGCGACTGTCACGTGCGTCCCAACTAAATTTTCCAAATTGCCGTATTTCAGCCTCGCGACAATTTCAATATTTTCAATATTCATATATTGCCATATATACACATTATAATCAAATACCAACTCACATCTCGTTAGTATTTTATCCGGATTAATTATCAATTAATTCACATTTAATTTAATTAATCCCATAAATAAATATCGATAAAAAATGCGGGGTATTACATACTTCCCCCCTAATAACAGAATTTCATCCCAAAATTTGGAACTAAAAAGTACCTGGTAAAAACAACTATGGATAACGTTCGTGCATCTCATCCTCGCGCTCCCATGTGGACTCCTCGGCATTATGATGCCGCAACTGAACACGTACTAACAGAACTATCTTTTACCGCAGTTTCTGCTCACTTCGGTCCAAAATAGCAATCGGCCCCTCCTCTTAGGAGCTATCGGGCTGGAGATCGATATCCTCCATAGCAATGTGAGAATGAGCCAAATCATCTCTAAGATATTTCCTTAGCGAGGAAATATGAAACACATCATGAATCCTGTGTAAATGCTACGGTAACCCAAGTCTATACGCAACAGACCCAATCCGCTCGATGATAGGAAATGGTCCCACGTATCTCGGTGCCAATTTTCCCTTCTTCCCAACTCGCATAATCCCCTTCATAGGAGATACTCTGAGTAAAACCTGGTCCCCCACTTGGAACTCCCTGAAGAACCTCTTCGCATCAGCGTAGCTCTTCTGCCGATCCTGAGCTACCCGAATGCGACTCCGTATCAATTGTATCCTTGCCGAAGTATCCTGAATCACTTCCGGCACAAGTAGTTTGTTGTCCCCCACCTCCAACCAACATGCTGGGGAACGACAAGGTCTACCGTACAATGCCTCAAATGGAGCCATGCCAATGGTGAACTGGTAGGAGTTGTTGTAAGCAAACTCCACCAGCGGAAGATACTGCTCCCATCCACCCCCGAATCAATGATGCACATCCGCAATATGTCCTCTAACATCTGATTTGTACGCTCGGTTTGCCCATCGGTCTGCGGATGATAAGTCGTACTCAACCGCAATTTCGTGCCCATGGCCTCCTGAAAACTCTCCCAAAACCGTGAAACAAATATCTTGTCTCGGTCAGACACAATATTTAGGGGCACACCATGAAGTCTCACTATTTTTGCAATAAAAAGCTGGGCATACTGTCCTGTAGTGTAGTCTGTCCTTACGGGTAGAAAATGAGCGACTTTGGTCAACCTGTCCACAGTCACCCAAATGGAGTCGTGTCCTCTCTATGACGTAGGCAACCCCGTGATAAAGTCCATGGATATGCTCTCCCACATCCACATCGGGACCTCTAATGGCTGCAGAAGTCCTGCCGGTCTCTGATGATCCACTTTTACCAGCTGACAAGTGGCGCATTTAGAAACAAACACGGTAATATCTCTCTTCATCCCGCTCCACCAATACTGTCTTCTCATGTCTTGGTACATTTTGTCCCCACCGGGATGTACCGCGAACCGTGAGCCGTGCGACTCTGCCATCACTTCGTGTCGTAATTCCACCCCTTCCAGAACTACCAGTCTCCCATTGAAGCGTAATCCCCCTTCTGAGCTAACGGTATAGGACTCGGCTCCCTCTGCTAATAATCGAACTATCTGCTCCTGACAGAACGAGTCATTTTCCTGTGCCCTTACCACTTTAGCGACAATCTGCGGTGTAACAGTCATCACAGACATGAACGATCGGGCCACTGCATCCTGGTGTCCCAACTCCTTCCACTTTTCCTTCCACACCCCTGCCACCTTATCTATAGGCCTACGGCTCAACGCGTCTGCTACCACGTTAGCCTTCCCCGGGTGATATTGGATATCGAACTGATAATCCTTCACAAACTCAAGCCACCTTCACTGCCGCATATTCAACTCCTTCTGCGTGAATATGTACTGTAGGGACTTGTGGTCTGTGAACAATCGAAACTTCTCCCCCAAAAGGTAATGTCTCCAAATCCGAAGGGCAAATACCACTGCCGCTAACTCCAAGTCATGAGTGGGGTAATTCTTCTCGTGAGGCTTAAGCTTACGTGAAGCATAAGCTATGGCCTGACTCTCCTGCTGCAATACACCTCCAAGTCCTTGTAAGGACGCATCGGTGTAAACTAGATACTCAACTCCCGGTCTCGGCAATGCTAACACAGGTGCTGAGGTCAACTTTTCCTTCAACTCATCGAATGCCAACTGACAGGCATCACTCCAAATGAACGGCACACCTTTACGAGTCAGATGTGTCAAAGGACCCGCTATCTTTGAGAAACCCCGAATAAACCTCCTGTAGTATCCTGCTAAGCCCAAGAAACTACGGATCTCAGTCGGTGTCGTGGGCTGTCCCCACTCCCTCACCGCGGATACCTTTCCCGGATCAATAGATATCCCCCAGTCGGAAATAATATGACCCAAAAACTGAACCTCCTTCAGCCAAAACCCGCACTTCTCATACTTTGCATACAGCTCGTTCTGACGTAGCGTCTGCAAAACCTGCCTCAAATGCTCGGCGTGCTCCTCCTCTGTCTGAGAGTAAACCAGAATGTCATCAATGAAAACAATGACAAACTGGTCCAGGAACTCTCTGAACACCCTAAACACTGTTGGAGCGTTGGTCAAGCCAAAAGGCATAACCCGAAACTCGTAGGAACCATATCTCGTTAAGAAATCATTCTTCGAGACGTCCTCTTCCCTGATACGCAACTGATGGTATCCCGATCGCAAATCAATCTTTGAGAAGAAATAAGCTCCTCTCAACTGGTCGAATAAGTCATCGATTCGGGGCAACGGATACTTATTCCGTATCGTGACCTTATTCAACTCTCGGTAATCCACACACAACCTCAACGATCCATCCCTCTTCTTAACGAACAACACAGGGGCACCCCATGGCAAAGTACTCCTCCATATAAACCCCTGACCCAACAACTGTTCAATCTGATCCCGTAACTCTCTCATCTCAGCTGGAGCCATACGGTAAGGTGCGCGGGCAATAGGCCGAGTGCCCGGCGTCAAATCAATCAAAAAATCTATCTCCCTACTCGGAGGTAGTCCAGGTATATCCTGAAATACATCGGAGAACTCACTAACAACGGGTATCGAATCAAGTGGTATTACCACTTCCTTAGAGGTCTCCTCCTCTATGTAGTACAAATGAGTGGACGATCCTCCCTCAGGGCGAGGCATCGCCACCAAAAACATCTCCTGCCCGGGAATGGCAAAGATAATACTCCTACTAAAATAGTCAATCATGACTCGGTACGCAACTAGCCAATCCATAACAATAATGGCATCATACTCGGTCATCTCTAACACTAACATATCAGCGGGTAAAGTAAACCTCCCGATCTCTATACCCACACCTCTACAAATAAGGGAAATCACGGAACCCCTACTCAACGGTGAGTCTACACAAGTAGCGGTGCTCTCTGCGGTGTCTAACAACCCAATGGTGCGTGCAAATCTCATAGCAATAAAACAGTGTGTAGCCCCGTGTCAAACAAAATACGCCCCATAGTCCCCTGAATAAAGAACATACACTCAATGGCCGGTGGATCCTGTGGGGCGGCGACCTGCTGGAGCTGATACACTCTCCTATACTGAAGCTGCCCCTGCTGAACTGGGACCGCTGGAATGGGTGGTAATGCTACCATCTGTGGTGGTACCGGGAGGGCGGCGGGAAACATAGGCCTTTGTGGCTCGTGTTGAGCACCCTGCTGCTGCTGCTATGGGGCCCTGCCCCTATCAGGACAATCCTGACGTTTGTGGCCAATCTTACCACAAATAAAACACTTTCCCTGGAAGTTTCCCCCTCGCTGTCCCTGCTGACCACGGCCCTGGTGACCGTTACCATTTCTGCCCTGGCCTTGCTGGCCCTGGTGAAACTGCTGCTGTTGACCATTTTGACCCTGCTGGCCCTGATGGCCGTTCGGACCCTGGTGGCCCTGCCTAAAACCTCCCTGTCCGTGCCTGAAACCCCCTGATCGGAATCTCTTAGAATCCCCCCCGCTGGGAACCCTGACCACCCTACCTATACTGACCCTGAGCTGATTGTGCCCCGCTGGCACCATTTCCCCCTGTCCTGCCCTGATGGCTGGACTCTCCTGATCGCTTACCCTCTGTCAAGTGAAAGCGGTGGTCCTGGCAATGGAGCAGTGCAGCGTTAATCACATCAGAGTAAGTGGCCAACGATAGATTCCCTAACAAGTGCTGACGGATCCTCCAAATCAATCCATCTGTAAACTTCTGAATCTTTTTCTCTTCTGTCGGTATCTCATCGGGACAATATTCAGCAAATTTGTGAATTCGGCCTCATACTCGGCCACAGTCTTACCCTCCGGTCTAACGTTCATCAACTTCCTCCTCATTTCCGTATGAACAGCTGACAGAAAATATTTGCGGTCGAACCGCACCAAGAACTCCTGTATCGTGAGAGTATCTCTCTCCTCTGCGGTGGTAATAGACTCCCACCACTGCAATGCAGATCCCACTAGCTTGAAAGTAGTTAGTATCTGCCTCTGAACATCGGTGCACTCATACATCCTCAAGTGCCTCTGAATATCTTTCCTCGACTAACTAGATACCACAACATCGGAGCTACCTGTGAACTCCGGAGGGTGTGCTTTCTGAAAAGCATCTCGAACACGTTCCCAAGAAGATGGGAATGCATGTGCCTGAACTGGCACGGCTACTGGCGCCTGGGGTGGTGCCTGCTGTACAACGGCGAGAGCGGCATTTACCGCTTGGGCTACAATGGCTGCAACCTCGGTGGCATTCATGGTGCCCTGTACTGGAGCTGGCTGTGGCTCGGGCTGTGCATCCCTAGGAACCCGTGGTGCACGTCGTGGAGGCATCTGAAATAAGAGTAAAGTTTATAATTTCGCAGTTATAAACTTAAAATAGCTGAAGAGCGAAGCATACATAAAGGAATACAACAATCCTAAAATATAGGGCTCTACATCAAAGAAAGCTCAGCGGAAACATAATAAGCCGTACAGATCCTAAAGGACACTAGAACCTGATGCTCTGATACCACCTGTGACACCCCGACTAATTAAATACCGGGTAGCTACTCCTTTATTAAATCAATTCAAAATGCCAAGTTGGTTCAGTTAATAGCATCACTGTCGAAAACATTTTAATGATTACTAACCACCTAGTATTTAAAAAGTGAGTTGCCAAATTTTAAGTTAACTCTGATTAACATGCAATAAGTGAAATGTAAAGGATAACATAACCATTCACAATAAAGTCCAACTATAGTAAATCAACAAGTAAAAAAAATGAGTCTAGAGGAAATACTACTCACAACAATCCCAATATGGAAAGAAATAAAACAAGTCTGCATCCTGAATTAATTACAAACCAAAATCTGAATAACTGAAATATAAAAAGTCTCTAATAGAAATGGACGACATGCCCTACTAATGATGAAACTGAATGTGGAGTCAAGACTGGAAAATGAGGCGTCTAATATTAAGGCCCTGTAACTTCCACAACAGCTACAGCTCGTCACCTGTGGGAATCCTATGCATGGTGTCCTTGTGGCTGGGCACCTAAAAAGGTTTTTATAAAAATAGATTTGAAAGCATACGGGTCAGAGCCCGAAAGTGGAGAGTATTTTAAAAACAGCAAGTGCTTTAATAACATTAAAACAATGAATGCAAAATACATGTTAGGACGTGCCCTCACATGAAATACTCACCTCTCTACTAGTTGTGCACTCCTAACGTGTCATACCCATCTAAGTGACATTCAAATCTAACTAAACCGTCATCAGTTCTACCCCTTTTTCCACTCGATTCACAATATGAATTCCCAATGTTATCACTTGAATAGATAGCTTTACTTAAACTCGGATTCTCAAATATTAGCATTTCCATTTACTGGAGGTTATCCCCTTATTTATCTTCTCAAGGAGTTACTATAAATTATTCTCATAATTAAACATAACAATTCTGTTCATTTAACCGTATATCATTCACATCATAAATATACAATACGAGCACCCCGAGGCTATGCTGCGGTGCACACATACTCTGCTATCCATCCCGGTACATCACGTACATAAGGATTACAAATTCCGAATCTCTCAGGAATTGTTAGAATAAGCACAACACACGAAAATGGAGGTGAACATAATTCAACATATCCATGGGTCACGTACATACCTACGCTCCATAGTCAGCTGACTTATTAATTCACAAATAAGTCATTCTAGTATTATGTTCTCTAGGCACCAATCTAAATCCGGGCACACAAGGATTAGATGGCCCTAAGCGAACGTAAACCTCCCGTGATAGCAAGTATGGTAGGTATGTCATACACATAAAATCATATACATCTACTAAGCATGCACACATCTTAGTACTCATCGTATTTTATTAGAGGTATACTTCTCATTCTTATACCAATACACGTGTCCCCGGTTTATATATACACATCATCCATTATCCTCACGTCGTAATTAGTTATACGCGTCCTAACCCATAATTACCATTTGGTTCAAATCATTCTTCTATATTTTACTCCCCAATATATCCCGAATATCCCAACTATATCAATTAGTCATCAAGGTAAGGTTATCTCTACCATTAACCAAGGCTACGGGACACTTGAAATCAAACCAGGCCAAAAAGGCCAAACTGTCAACTCGTTAGAAGTCTCGTTCGATCGAGGTCGTTCGAACGAGAGTTCGTTCGAACGAAATGGCCATCTAACGAGATCTCGTTCAAACGAAAGGCATAGAACGAACATCCCACTTGTTAGAAGTCAAACTGTCAACTCGTTAGAAGCTCGTTCGAACGACCTGGGCAGGTCTTCTAACGAGGTGACAGTTTCAAGCCCAGAAATTTCCTATTACGTTTTTCACCAATTTTCTCACCTCAAAACTCCTCCAAAAATTATTCCAACAATATTTTAAGGTTCCTCAACATTCCTAAACATTCTTAGGTCGTATTTTAACATATTTATAGGGTCAATTCATCCTAAACAACACCCAACTAACAAATCTCCCAATTTTCCCCAAATCTCATGGACATGAACCCTAGAAAATATAAAGTCATCAATAGGCATAATCAAATCCGTTTTTGTGATATAAACGATGTATTTCTATCAGAATAATTTCCCAAACATGATTCTACACGCAATCTCCTTATCAAAATATGAATTTCTAATTCCAATTCAATGGGTTTTTATCAATCTCCCAAAGTAATGAAATTTTCATAAATGTCTAAACATGGAAGAAACATTCGTTGTAAATAACGTAATTAAACCACTTGCCTCTGATATTTCTCTGAATTTGATGTTGAATTGATGAAGGTTGGTCTCTCTCTCTCTTTCTCTGCAGAATTCTCCTTCCTCTCTCTCTCTACGAGTTTTTCTCCAAGATGACAATGGTGGTTTAGAGGTTGCCTTAGGAAACTCTTAGAACTTTTTGCACTAACTCCCGTAGCCCATTAAGTCATTTAGTGTTGTTAGTGGGTTTAGTGGGTAAAGACTAAATCATATTTTTAACCTCTAATTTTCGTGGGTTTTAATTCTCAAAATTCCGAAATTACCAAATTACCCTTTTGGGTTGCCGGCAAGGCCTAAAAATGCCCCGGGACCCAAACTGAACCCCCGGCTAGTGTTTTCTGACTATTTCGACCCTTCCGGACTCGTTGGCGCACTCAAAATGACCATACGGTTGATAAAAATAAAATTCACTTTTTAATGTAAATAATTACATTCCTGACGCGACTGTCACGTCCCAACTAAATTTTCCAAATTGCCGTATTTCGGCCTCCCGACAATTTCAATATTTTCAATATTCATATATTGACATATATACACATTATAATCAAATACCAACTCACATCTCGTTAGTATTTTATCCGGATTAATTATCAATTAATTCACATTTAATTTAATTAATCCCATAAATAAATATCGATAAAAAATGCGGGGTATTACACTAAATCCCTCGAGCTAGTGAAGACGATTATCGGCCCGGGGTACACCAGTTGGAGGGAGGTTCCAAGTTATCTTAAGTTAGCTATTTGGGTGGCACTACATGTAATGTATTTATATTTCAATTTCAATTTGAAATAAAACTTGTCACGGTCATTGACCATGATAATTTTTTAAAAGTTGTCACGGGTTTGTCACGGTCTTTGACCGTGAAAATTCTAACGAACTTATCACCGTCAATGACCGTGATAAGTCCATGATAATAAAAGTTGTCACTCCCAAACTTGTCACGATCATTGACCTTGACAAGTTGGACTTGTCACGGTCAATGACCATGATAATTTGACAGTTTTGGTGTAGTGTTTCTTACAAAAAATTGTTATGTTTTAGAGGATCTACGTCATATTACTATAAATCGAAGTAGAAGTGATAATGAAATTCATTAATGATGATATTGGAGAGTTTTGTGATAAGTTGGGCGGTGATTAGGAGAAACAATAGGACTATTCAGGAAATGGCAAGATCTATGGTCCTTGGTCAAAATGTGCCTAAGCATTTTTGGGCAGAATTGGTTAATAACGCTCGTCACATGGTGAATCGATTTTATCTCCGTCCACACACCACTAAAACACCATACGAATTATGGACCGAGAAAAAGTCTAACCTATCTTATTTTCGTGTCTTTGGGAATCCTTGCTAGATTCTTCGCGATAGAGAGAACTTAGGAAAGTTTAACTCTAGGAGTGATGAGGGAATACCTTTAGATTATTCATCATATAGTTGAGCCTATAAGGTTTACAACCTTAAAAGCTCCAAGATCATGCAATCGATAAATGTCAGTATTAAAGATGATGCTCCTGCAAAATTTATCGATGATGATATCTCTTGTGAGAATGATGCACCCCTAGTGATGATCCCATCGTTTCTCCGAATGATGTAGTGCACTCTACTTTTGACAAAGAGGATCCACCATCTTGGGTTCAAAAGATTCATGACCCCATAAACAATCTTGGAGATAAAACCAATGTGGCAAGATTCGTGCATAGTTGGAAAATAAAGTTAGCCATTTTTTCTATACTTCTCAAATCGAGACCAAGAACATTAAAAAATCACTAAAGGAGGAACATTAGATTAATACCATGTAAGAAGAGTTTCTTTAATTTAAAAAGAATGATGTCTGAGAGTTGCTTCCCCGACCTAGAGATGCAAATGTCATTGGTACCGAATGGGTTTATAAGAATAAGATGGATGAGCATGGTATCGTTTCATAACAAAGTTAGTTTGGTTGCTTAAGGTTACACTCAAATTGAGGGTGTCGACTTTGAAGAGACATTTTCTCCTATTATGAGACTAGAGTTTATTCGCCGTTTGGTAGACATTGCATGTCATCTAATTGTATCAAATGGATGTCAAGATTTCTTTCCTTAATGGAATTCAACAGGAGGAGGTCTCTATGGAACAACCAAAAGGATTTAAAGATCCAGAATTCGTCGATCATATCTTTTATCTTAAGAACGCCCTATACGAATTAAAGCAAGATCCTCGAGCTTGGTATAAGAGTCTTAATTACCATCTCCTGGACCGTGGTTTCTAAATAGGGGGAGTTAATATGACATTGTTCATACATCAAGAGAAAGGGGAGATTTTGGTTACTTTGCTTCCACTTATAACCGATATACTCATCGTTTTGTGGAGAATATGACAAGTGAGTTCGAGATGAGTATGGTAGGTGAGCTTACGTTCTTATTAGGTCTTTAGGTTCGTTAACTAGAGGATGGGATTTTCATATCCCAAGACAAATATGTAATAGAATTAGTGAAGAAGTTTGGTTTTGACACTTCTAGGCATAAACGTACATTGATAAGTATTACAACTAAGTTGGGTAAAGATATATTTGGATAGGAAGTTGAGCAAATCCTTTTTTGGAGTATGATTGATAGTCTACTATACCTTACTGCTAGTCGAATTGATATTTCCTTTAGTGAAGGTGTGTGTGCTAGGTATCAGGCATCCCCAAAAGAGTCTCACTTGCATCGCTTAAAAGAATTATTAAATGCGTGAGGGACACTTTAGAGTACGAAATGTGGTATTCTTTTGATACATATAATCGCTTATCGGCGTATTCTGATGCCGATTGGGTTGGGGATGTAGATTGTTGCAAAAGAACCTCGCGTGGGTGTTTCTTTTATAGGGCTTTAGTTTTGTGGTTGAGCAAGAAACAAAATTCGATATCTTTGTCAACCGCTGAAGTTGAATATATTGTTGTCGGGAGTTGTTGCACTTTACTATTGTGGATGAAACAAATGCTGGGGAATTATGGAATCGACCATATTTTGCGATAATATGAGTATTATTCATATTTCTCGTATTCTGGTCCAATATTATAGGACAAAGCAGAGAACACAGGTGCACGTGTGCTAATAGGCAAGGGATGGTTCGAATAAACAAAAAGTCCATTTTTAGATTTTTTCATTTTAAAGATCAAAACGTTAAAACAAGTTAACCAAATACAACTTAGAAGCAATTTTAAACCTTTGTTGTGGAAAACCGATTCACCCAATTTTATCTTTTTAAAATAAAACGCGCATTTAGATGATAAACACATAAAATAAATAAAGCATCCACAAGATGCCGATGTATGAGGAAAATCACAAAGGGAAAAATCTCGGATGGCCTAACCAAACATATCACTATGATAAGGTTTTACGAAGACTAGACTCTAGAATTACCCAACAACTGATCTCCCTCGCAATACTTGACGCTCCGATAACTTTATTGTCTCTTCCATAGTGCAACGCTAGAGTCCACCCATGCAAGCTGCCATAATGGACTAGTCCATGCACATCTTGATATCCACTGATGAGGCTCAGCAATTGTCTACGAATTGGAACACAGAACACCGCTTCTTCACCGCAACACCATAAACACGGATTCCACCGTGCATAAACAGCAAGTACGGAGTCCATTGCACAAAACACGTTCTCTTTATATGTAGAGAAATAATCTTGGGTGCCCACCCGAAATATTTTCAAAGCATATGAATATGTAAACTTGGATCTTTAAACACAATGGGTGAAACTAGGGTTATGAAACTTTGGTAAATAGGTGTAGAATTTATTTTTGCCAAAAGCTCTTAAACAATCTGAGTCCAACATGCCTTAAATAGTGAAACACACAAATTTTGAGTCGAAAAACTAGTTCGAATAAAAACACATATCTCAATCGAACGAAAAACCTTTTTTTATTCTAACGAACATGTAGTTCGTTCGAACGAAGAAGATTTCTCATACAATCGAGATTCTAACGAACTTCCAACAAGATTGATTTTCCTTGATAGAAAGCCCTCGTTTGATGTTCGTTAAATGTACATTCTAATAAGATTCCAATTTCATTCTAACGAGATTAAACATCGTTCTAACGAAAATGACATTTCATTCTAATGAGGTGCAAAACTCATTCCAACGAGATTAGAAACAAAAAAATTATTCTCTTAAAAAATAATTTAAAAAACAGTTCCAAATGATTTTGTTTAAAAATAAACACCCATTAAAATATCCAAGTACCATATTCAAAGCGCATCCATACCTATCAGATCGTCGACAAACGTGAAGATAAACTTTGGAACTAAACACGACACCATGTGTATCCAACTTTGAAGTTTGGCTGCTACGTCTTCATCAAACACGTCATAGGCTTACGAGATTTTCAATACAAATCCTAACCAATGACTCAAAGTTTTCTCCAGAATTAATCCAATCACAAACAAATTGACTCGATTGGAAATTTTTCCTTAAAAATCTCCCCCCTGGCTATTTTGTGACAAAACCAAAACAAAAATCTTATGGTCCATCAAGCTCTCTAAAAATACTCAATCCCCAATCCCAAAAGGAAAAAGAGTACAGATGCTCAATAGACATACAAACTTAAGTAGCTTTGCTCCATTGAAAACTTTGTTGTAAGTCTGCACACTTAAACACACCTTCAAATGCAAAGAGAATATAACAAGTATAAAATCTATGCAAGAATAATTTTTTAACAATGTCTAAAATAATCTCAACCTAGGTAATACGGCTCCCTCTAAGATAAAGATATCCTAATCATTAAAGGAAAGACACCGTTTATCCCCCTTTTTGTTCAGGAATAGACAAAGTAAGAAAGCTTAAACTATTACTCCCCCAAAAACCAAATATCCCCCCAAATGTGTGAACATATAATACCAAGAGAAATAGGTAGGAAGGAATAAAATTATGCAATAGTGTAAAGTGTAGCAAACACACAATATGGCAACTCAAGCAGTAATAATTCAAACAATGATCAAACAACATCAATATCGATGCAAAAATATACCAATATGAATAACCAATAAAGTATGATACCAATTTTAACATTACCAATCGTGAGATATGAAATTATAACGCACCTCATGAAATATCAATATGATCATATAGCATGCCAAATAAAATCCAAAGATAAAGCATGTGCCAAATATGGACTAGATGCAAACCGAAAAGACATAAAATGTTACAATATATAAAACATGAAAAATATACTAATAAAATACTGCCACATATATGTAGGTACAAACAACCACAAAAACTCGACACAAAATGCATAAGCTTTACACATTAGCATAGTATTGATGTGTCTAAACACGTGGAATGGAATGAATGGGAATGAACTAGATACAAATAGATTATGACCTAAACACTCAAATATGTTCAAGGAGTTCTATTTGATTGAAAAAATTTATCAAATTAAGATTTGGCCTCATGTGAAAATTAAAGTAAACTCTATGAATAAACAAGCACAATGCACATAAGCCTAGAATATTGATAATTCTACAAATCAATATCGTCATGAAAAAATAAGCATAACTAGGATTCTTTGTGCAAACCCGTTGATCTTCACCTATAACACCCTCAAAAGATAAACAAATATCATATATTCTTTTCTCTCAACTCTTTTGAAGCTATCACTTTTGAAAGATATTAAACTTATTGGCCTTTGGTAATTTTTTCTATTATTATTATATTTAATCTTTTCATTAGGCTCTTGCCAATGGTGGATTTTCCACAAAGGATATTTTCTCCTTTTATATCCCTTTCCAGTGCATCTTTACCTTTTTTCAATACAATCAAACAATCTCACGGGCAACGGTTATTACATGCGAAAATCTCCCATAGTCACGAAATATGTAGATGACAAGATTGATGGTAGAACACCTCATAAATCTCAAATATACATGTGAAGGTAACGATCAAAAAGCTCGTGCATGTGTTTGTGGAGTCATATACAAAGAGAATCCATTAAAAGAATCAAAGTCGAAACAACTCCATGCAAGTATGGTTAAGAACAATCTAATTATTAATAATCATAACCAAACGTCCTAGTCACATAGATAGCATGGAATGAATTGGATTCCAATATGCCATACAAAATGTGTAAAACTGAAATACATGAAAATAAAAAATATTTTTTATTTTTTTTTAAATTTCAAAAGAAAATACCAATTTGAAAACAAACTAACTCAAAATCAAACAAAATATTTTTGTATTTTTCAATATGACTCAATAAAAGAAAAATTAAAATACAAAAGATACAAACAACATATAACTAGCAAACATATATCATGAAGCACAACTAGTGTATGTAAACATGCAAACACAATCAACCATTATATATAGCAAGGAAAGTATCATGTGTAAGCAAACGAGAATTAACAAGTCTAATATGTAAAGCCTTTAAATCTGATTTTCTAACCCACATAGGTGTAACATGACGCTCTCACATTATGGGAACCTTGGTGACTCTATTCTTATAATTTTTAGGACCGTTTTTATGATCAAAATAAAAATGCCTAAGGTGACGTTTTCTACCGCATTGTGTGTAAGTGTATACATAGTGATGGGTGTTACCTAAGGGTTGACCTTTTCTGACATTCCTAGCAATGGTTAACTCTTTTAAACGCATAGTGTTAGCTTGGGTAGAGGAATTCTTTTGATCATTGAGGCCAATGCCACACTTGTCAGCTTTGATTTGGACAGTGCTTAACATTTTATCCAACTTTTCCGACCTAGATTGAAAATCAAATTTGACTTGCCTCGAATATCTCAATCTCTCTTATATCTTAATTATCCTCGACTCGAGTAAATGTCTAGAATCCTCAAACTCAAGAAGCTCTTCCTTCATAGCCTTCATCAAACCTCAAAGACTATCTCTCTCACCCTCAACATACTCTAGCTTCTCTTGAAGAGTCCTCTCACTTGCACTAAGATCCTCAATCAAAATACTATATCATTTTCTATGGCACGTTCTTTCAACCTAGCTTCCAACTTTAAGTTAGCCTTCTTCACCTTCAAAGTTTTTTCTTACAACTTATGGGAGGCAACTTGGCGTTCACTCTCCTCCTCATCTTCTTCATTCTTAATCTCATCTTCACACTCTCGACGATTACTCACTTGGGATCCACAAACTATAGCCTCGATAGTGTCATGTATAGAAATATCTTCATGGGAATATTTATCATCGAAGCTCACATGAGTAGCCATAAACATGGTGTAGATGCGCTTAATATTACTAAGGTTGTCATTATACCCTTTGGTTTCTTGCCTTACTTAGTTTAGTGGGGCACTCGGATAACCTATGGCCATAACCTTCACAACCAAAACATCTTTTAAACTCATCCCTCCTAAAGTTCTCATTCTAATTCTTAGGGAAGTAATCAGTAATGTTGTATATGTTTTTCTCAAACTTTATTACATCTTTTGATTACTTTTGGAATTTGAGAAATTTTTTCGCTAACATGGTCATATCAGACTCGATGTCAGACTCATCATTCGAAACAAGTTTTTCATTCTTCAGGAATTTTAAAATGATTCCCTTTTATTTCTTCTTTTCGATCTTGAAGGTAAACATGTCAACCTCATAAGTTTTTAAGTCATTTAAAATATCTTCAAGTTTCGTAAAATCTAGAGTACCCAAAGAATTTAAAATGGTCACTTTTGGATTAAATCTCTTAGGCAACGATCTTAATATTTTCTTGATTACTCGGTTGTCGGGTATCTTCTCTCCTAAGTTTAAAGACGTGTTAATCATGTCAGACAGTTTAGCAAAAAAATTATCAAAGGTCTCACTCTCCAAAATCTTAATCGATTAAAACTAAGTGGTGAGGTTTTAGAGTTTGGAAGTTTTCATGGCACTAGTTCTTTCAAGGGTGAGTTGGAGTATGCCCCAAGCCTCTTTAGACGTTTCGCAAGTCATAATATGATGGAACTCCACTGGGATGATAGAACAAAACAGAGCATTTAAACCTCTGGAGTTATAGTTTGCTAATCTATGCTCGGCGTCACTCCATGATTCTACGGGTTTTAAAATAATCGCTTCACCTTCTTTGGTGACAGGTGGAGACCATCCTTTAAATACTACTAACCAAACCCTCTTATCTATACCCTTAAGTATTAATTCCATGTGCATTCTCTAGTATACGTACTTTGGCCCATCAAACAACGGGGTTCTAATACCATCAAAACCACCAAAATTCATGCCTAACAACAGGGGATTAAAACACACAAATAAAGTATTTTTTCCTATAAAAATAAAGATCACACAGTAAATTAGTGTAACTCGCTCTGATACCAATTTGGGAACGCAGGTGCGTGCATTCTAATAGGTAAGGGGTGGTCCGAATAAACAAAAAGTCTATTTTTAATGATAAAAACTTTAAGACACGTTAACCCAATAAGACTTGGCACCAATTTTTAAACCTTTGTTGTGAAAAAATGATTTACCCAATTTTATCTTTTTAACCTAAAATATGCATTTAGGTGATAAGATGATAAAGTAAATAAATTATCCACAAGATGCCGAAGTATGAGGAAAACCACAAAGGTAAAAGCCTCGGACGACCCAGCGAAACAGATCACTATGATAAGGATTTATAAAGACTAAATAGTAGAGTTACTCAACGACTCGTCTCTTTCGCAAGACTTGACGCTCTTGTATCTTTAACATCTCCTCCAAAGTGTAACATAGGAGTCCACCCATGCAAGCTTCCACGACGCATGAGTCTATGCATGTCTCGATATCTATTGATGATGCTCAGCAACCGTTTACAAATTGGAACATGAAACATTGCGTCTTCACCATAATACCACAAATACAGATTCCACGATGTGTAAACAGCAAGTACGAAGTCCACCACATGAAATATGCTCTCTTAAGATATAGAGAAACAATCTTTGGTGCCCAATCGAAAGATCTTCAATGCATATGAATATGTAAACTTGGATCTTTAAACACAATGGGTGAATCTAGGGTTATGGAACTTTAGTAAACAGGTATATAATTGATTTTTGCCAAACGTTCATAAAACATTTGAGTCCAACACGCCTTAAATAGTAAAAACACAAATTTTGAGGTGACGAACTTGTTTAAACAAAAAACATATCTCGTTCGAATGAAAAACCTTTTCATTTTAACGAAACTTCATTCATTCGAATGGTGAACCTTTCTCATTCAAACAAGCTTCTAATGAGCTTCCAATGAGATTTATTTTCCTTTACGAAAATCCCTCGTTTGATGTTCGTTAGATTTCTGTAGCAATGAGATTCCAATTTCTCTCTAACGAGATTAAACTACATTTCAACGAAAACGACATTTCGTTCTAACGAGGTGAAAAACTCATTCTATCGGGATCAAGAAAAAATTATTTTCTTCAAAAATAATTTAAAAATAGTTCCAAATGTTTTTTTTAAATAAATACCCATAAAAATATTCAAGGACCATACACAAAGTGCATCCATACCTGTCAGATCCTCTGTAAACGTGAAGATAAACTTGGCATTAAACATGGAACAATGTGTACCCAACTTTGAAGTTTAGCTGCTATGTATTCATCAAATATGTTATAGTCTTAAGAGATCGACAATACAAAGCCAAATTTATGACTCAAATGTTTTTTTCTGAAATTGAGCCAATTACAAACAAATTGAATCGATTGGAAATTTTTTCTTTCAAAAGCATATTAGGAACCGAGAGCATTTCATTCGTGAGTTGTTGAAGAAAAATTTGCATCCTTAAGCTTTGTTTCTAACGATTTTCAATTCACTGATCTTTTCACTAAACCACTAGATTCCCTTACGTTTGAAAATCTTAGGAAATCTATTGGTGTTCTTTCCATCGATTGAGTTCGGGTCGTTATCTGGTTTGGGATGTGTGCATATTTCTTTTTTTATCTCCCTAAACTAGATTGTACATGTTTGTATATACTTTTATAATAAAAATTCAAAAAATATTTTTGATTATTTTTATTTATAAAAATTTGAAAAACAAAAATTTCCATATATTTCTATGACGTGATTGTTGTCCTTGAAGCACCCCTTCACTCCATTTTTCCAGTGTCCTATCATGGTGTTCTAGATTTGGTTATACATATATAGTGCTTAAATATGTATCTTTGGGAATCGCGAAGTTCATTTGTGACCATGGACGATATGTTGGTCTCTTATCATCCCCTATTTTGCACAAAATTTTCACGGTCTCTCTCGAGTGTTAGTGCTCTTATCATGCGCTAAATGAGATGTTTTCCTCCCAATATTGTCATTTTCGTATTGTTTTCTTGATAATGTTATGCATGTAACAACCATTGCGTGATATTAGTGTATATGATGCTTATGTATGAGTGTGTCGAAGAAAGCCACCTTTGGCAAGAGCCTATTTAATTGAAGCAAAAATATTTATGATGCAATTAAGGGACAAAGTGAGATTGCATTCTATATAAAAACAAAAACAAAAACAAAAAAAATAGAAAAATATTTTCAAATCTTATAAAATGAGAATATTCCTATATAAAAAAATCTTGAGTGCTTGGGGGAGAATTAGTTGAAGATCAATGGGTTTGCACAACTTTATCCCTATTTTCATCTTTCATTCTTTTACTATATTGGGTTCAGAATCATTGAGACTTCGGCATATATGCGTAAGTGCATTGGCCTCGAGTGAGTGCCACTTTATTTGTCATTAAGGTTGATTTGAGTACTTAACTTTTTGGCATGTCCACTAGACGTCGTGCACTATAGCATAATTTTTTGATTGATTCTCCCGTGTTTAGGTTCACACCCCATTCATTACATATCCATGTTTCATTGGGATGTTTCTCACCATAATGTGTTTTTGTTTATATTCTTTCTTGTTTATATTTTTTTGGATTTTTTTTGCTTGTTTCTGGTTTGTGGTGAATTTTTTAGAAAATTAAATTTAGTTTTGTGTGTTCGTTAGAATGAGATCACCACCTCATCTGAACGAGTTAGGGTTTTCATTGGAATAGTCTTATAATGACCTTCCAGCACGACCCCTCTGTTTGTCTACCCCTCTCCCATTGGAAGCTTGTTTGAACCTTATTCAAATGAGATTGAGGCTTCGTTCAAATGAAATTTCCTTTCATTCCAATGAGACATTCATTTTCTCTAACGAACTTGTCTTTTCATTACAGCAAACTTAAAATTCGCATTTTTCATTTCTAGTGCTTTTCTTCAGCCTTTTTGCCCCTTCTCTTCCCTTCTTCCTTACACCTCTCAATATCCCTATGCTAACCTTGAGCATTCACCCATTTTTTGTGAGATTTTTTTTGTATCAATCTTTGTTTTCTAGCGATGGACAACCATTTGTGTTTAATATTCCCGAATTTTTTTTCAATCCATGTTCCCTCTGAACTTGCGATTTAAAGGGTTCCTACTTGGATCTTCCTCTTGAGGTTTCATCTATGCCGCAGGGGTGTTCTTTGGTTTGGGTTTTCATGGAGTTCATCCTTTTTTAGGTATATTTTTTTCTTTTCTTTACTTATATACACACACACACACACACACACACACACACACACACACACACACACACACACACAGAGAGAGAGAGAGAGAGAGGCAGGCTCTCATATATACCAAGTATATATACTTGCTGGCCCAAACCTATTTTTTTCAAATATTAAAAAATATTTTTGATTTGAATTCTTCTTGTGATATTTAAACATTTCAAGGGACCCATACAAAAAAAACAGCTCAAAACAACATTTTTTGCTATTTTAAAAAAATCGATCAATCTTTCACAACTTTAAAAGTGTGAAAGTTCGACCGGTTTTTTAAAGTAGCAAAAAAAGTTACTTTGGGCTAATTTTTTTATTTTGGTTCCTTGAAATGTTTAAATATCGTACAAAAAAACTCAACTCAAATATAATTTGTTTACTATGTTAAAAAAATAGTATGTAAACCTGGTATGTACAGGAGTCTTTCTCGAGAGAGATAGAGAGATTCACAATTTGATTTTTTTTAGGGGAGGGGGTAAGGAGAATTTTCTTTCCTTTTATTTTTTAATCTGTAATCCTAAAATATTTTGTATTTTTCCTCTTTTCATGATTGAAATTCTACTAATTTTTAATCTATCTTAAAATTCCTCATTTTTTTAAATTGATGCTAATTCACTCGTGAATGTTCCCTTTTCTTTCTTGTCTTTTTTAGCTGATTATATATATATATTGCTGTTATTGGTGGTGGTGGTTTCCCTGTTTTAGTTTCCTCTGGGGGTAGGTTGGTTTGTTGATGTAGATATGCTCTTATAGCGTGTTGGGTGTTCTACAACCCCTTTTATCCTTTCATGTCCAGTTCTCCCTCTTTCCTTCATTTTCCTGTGTTTTTTCTATGGATGGTGGTCCCGAATTCTGCTCTTCTCGAGATGAGGCTCCTGTGGATTCCTCTTCCTCATCATCTCCATCATGGTCTACCGAGGCATGTCGTCGTGTATACTCTTCTCTGTGCTGGGAAAGCCGAGTCGATTATGAGCATTATTGTACTCTGGGGTTCCATATTCGAGCAGTTGTTAAGGAGAGTATATTTATGGTCGTTGAGTTTCCTCTCACACATCTTCCTGAGTGGTTTGAAGGATGCGGGTGGGAGCCTCTTTTATCTATTTATAATTTGATTCCTCCTAACCTCATTCGAGAATTATATCATCACATAATAGCTCATGTGGTTTTCATTCACTCCACCGTTCGCGGTGGTTATATCATTGTGATACTCGATACTATTGTCGCTATTCTGAGCATTCCTTAGGCACCCTATAATACTTTCCTCAGTCCAGGAAGGAATGGATTCACATTGATGATATACTTTGGATCCTTTTCCATTCCTGCTGACCTAACACTGTTACTCTATATCACATCGATCTCCACCCTGACTACTGGATCCTTAATTGGGTCATTTACTTGTCCTTTATTTCATGTACCAACTCCACGTAGATATTTAATAACATTTAGGGATTCATTCACTCTATTATCACGAGGATGATCATCGATCTTCCTGTTATTATTCTAGGTATTATGGCTTTTGTGCTAAATAGCAGGACGTCCCCTCTTATGTCAGCCCTTCCTTATGGGATCTTGTCACTCGTCCCTATCGCTTTACTCATGTTCATCTTCTTCCCTATAAGGTTCGGATGGGCTCAATTTCTGTCATTGACACAAACTCCATTCACCGATCAGAGAGATATCTTCCTCCTATTGCTCGTCGAGATCATCCATCTACTTCTTCCACCTATTCTTCTGGCTCAATATCTACCTCAGAGTCTATCGATCCATTTTTTCCCTCTTCTTTCAACCAATCTTGGAATTCAACGGTCGTTTAGGAGTTGACTCGATTTGTCCAGACTATGTCTTCATAATAACTGGAGGATTGTCAGCGCATTGAGGTTGACTTAAAAGAGTCGCATTGTGTTCAGGTTAGTCTTCTTGCCCAGCTTGATCGTGAGAGTGAGCACCATATGCGAATGGAGTCATTGATGTTGGCTCACATTGCGGAAATAAATCATGTTGAGCAGTAATGAGGAGTAGTTCATTTAGAACTGGACATGACCCGAGCAATGATGTAGATGATCTCATGCATCCTTTAGATAGCTGGTTATCTTTTGATATCGTTTGTAGTTTCTGATTATCTTGATGTATTCTGAGAGAGATTTGTTGTATGTTTTTTTTGTCGACAGCTTGTGATATTGTGATTCATATTATTGTCACTCTCTCTTTTCTAACGGTCTATATGCTACAGTGTATCACGTTTGCATTTTGTAAGGAGATTCTGGTTTCTTATCATATATGTATATCTATATTACTTTTTTATATATCCTGCCTTGTGGTTATTCCTTTATGTTCTATCATACATGGATACTCTTATTCATTGTGGTGCATGATTTACTCGTCGTATTTATGTATGCAACTGTGATATTCTTCATCTCTTTATCGATATATGTGCTCATATTTGTATGATATTTTGTACTTTATCCCTCTCTCTTTTTTGGACAGAAGGGGTAGAGAGTTTTTGTACATAGGGGGAGCTTTTATCTTCCATCTATATTTCTTTTACTCTCCCATATGTCACAGTTATTTGTTGTTTCGTATGTGTAGGTTACCGCCTCGATGACTTCCTCATAAGCTACATAATGGAACATTGATGTTGTGTAGTTGTTAGGATGTCTGTGTCCATTTTTTGGAGGGTTTTCAGACGGGCATAGGTGGCTTGACGGACTGGCTTAGCATTTTTCACTTTTTCTTGTGTTTTTTCCCGAAATAGCAAAAGGGGAAGATTTGTAAGAGTAAACTTCCAATCGAGTCTTATGTATGCATTGGCTTTTTCCATTGGTCAAAACACATAGGGTTAGTTGTGTCATATATCTATTACGCAAGCCAATGAATTGTGACACGCAAGTGACTACACTTGGTACTACATGATTAGACGCACTACACGTTTCTCGAGATCGAAGGTATATGATATTTTGTGATCAAAATATTCATAACTATATTTGGATAATTTTCTTTGAGGCTATTCATCATTTAAATGCTTTTAAGAAAAAAATTATTTTGTATTTCAGTCGTTCTAATAAGATGGCATTCTAACGAGACGTCATTCTCGTTAGAACGAGAGGGATCTATTGAGAAGCCTTTCTCATTTTGTAGTGATTCAAACTAACTTCAAATGGGTGACCTCTGTTTATCATGAGTCAACTTATTGGAAGCTCATTGGAAGGGCATTATAACAAAAACCCTTTCTCGTTTGAACGGCCATTGACCTCATTCCAAAGAGGTATGCAAAGTCATTTGAATGAACTTGCATTCTCTTTTGAAGGAATTTCACATTCGATTTTCGAATTTTTTACAGGTTACACTCTTTTAAACTAGGTTTTATATCTGTAATTCATTTCCTTTTGCAACAAAATGTTTCAGAACCTCCCACTTTTCTAAAGCTAAATTCAAATACAATATTGTTTATCTTGATCATTATTCAAGATAAAATCCCAAACTCTTCATATATTTCTGGTGTGGTGGATTACACACGAGTGGGTGATGGTTAAGGCTATCGAATAAGTCTGAGGCATGGAAATGTTATGAAGCTAACGGTGGATTGCGCAACATCTATAAGAGAAGGTGTGAAGACATTCATCCGCATAGGCTTAAGGAGTAAAGTTTTGTAAGTCGTTTGTGTCTTTTTTTTTTGTAAACTCTTCTATATAATGATTTTTTTAGGCCTTTCCATCCTAGGTTTTTCCCAGTTAGGTTTTCGTCATACATCATCATCTCTCGTATGATTGTGATTATTGATCATTACTTGACTTATCATGCACGCAAACTTAGTAATTAAGGTGATCAAGATTAAAATTGGTAATAATTTTGTAAGGACAAATTTTCAATTAAGTCAATTTGTAGTGTTGGATTAATTCCGTACAAAACTAATTAAGTCATAGGATAGTAGTTTGTTATATTCTTTCAATCCTATGACAATTGAGTTGAAGACGTAGCGGCCAAGCCTAAAGTGAAGATATCATCACTGCCGCTTTTTGTGCCAAGTTTATACGTCATCAACATTTGAATGCCAAGGTCTCTAAAGGTATGAATGCATTTAGTATATATAGAGATTTGGTAATTTTTTATGGGTGTCCTTTTCTAAATCTTTTATCAGAAAATAATTTTAAATCTTTACATAAAAGTTGTTGGACTTTAAATACAGTTTTGGATTTTCTAAAAAGTCGTTCGAACGAAACTGGGATCTCGTTCAAACAAGATGCTCAGGTCGTTCGATCGAACCATCGAACAAGCTATCTAACGAACTTTGTATCTAATTTTCTGAATTGTCATTATAAATGTCATTAGAACGACATCGTTCAAACAAGTTTACCTAACGAGATTTTTGCCCTTTTTGAACACTATTTTCTCGTTCGAACCAATTCGTTCAAATGACACTCAAAAGTTGTTCGAACGACCTGGGTGGTTTTTTCCAGTTTTTATTTTTAACTTCCCTCTACCCCACTAACTTTATTCCAGACTTTAATAGTGCGGGAGAATCAGTTTTTCGTAAGACTGTTTAATCACCTAGTATTCCAAAATGCTAGTGCCAAATTTTATCTTTTAATTAAACAACCAATAACATGCGAAAATATAATATGAGTCATACACCACGACTGAAATAAATCAACTAAATAAATAATAAACTACATGCCGAATAAACCATCGGCCACCAACTTAAATAGTCCAATACAAACATCCAACAATAGAATAAATAAATCTGAAAACTACAACTGAAAAGTCTGGGCGACATGCCCTAAACAAAACTGAAACTGATAGACGATTCTTACTCTATTAAAGAATGAACGATGCGTCTAATCCAAGCTCCTGCTAGCATCCACATATGTCAGAGTTCCATGTCCCTGGAATAGAATATCAATCCTGGCGTCCCTGTGGCTGGACACCTAAAAGGTTTTTAAAATAGTTTTATAGCAAGGGTTAGAACCCAAAACATTTTGAAAATATTTAGCAAGTGAATTAACTGTAGTAATTAAAAATGTATGAGTGCGCTTCATATTTAAATTAGTATCACACTCTCTTGAGGACTTACTGACCCCTATACTAATGTGCACACTTAACGGTTACCTTAACCCCACCTAGTTGCACTACCCCTTCCAACTAGTCCTGGTGTAATCTCCCCTTGCCATACTACTCTAACCCGAGTATAATAATTCATGGGTTATAATTTATCTCACCAATTTAATTTAATAATTCCTTTTAAATAATAACATATAACTTTGACACAAGTTATATAAAATAAGTACATTACACACAGTATTATGACCCGCATATAATATTACATCTCATTATATATGTACCTTTACTAAAATATCCACACATAATTCATATGTATATCCATCCCTCCGAGTATAACCTCACCAGATGAATCCCTCTAAAGTGTTATCTCATTAGGTGTGCTCACATAACCTATCTACCCAAGTTGGAATCGCTCACCAACCTGGCCCAAAATATAAACGTAGTGGAGGCGGTCATATTCCTTCCCTGAAAGTGAGATAAACCCCTCACCCATATATCGAACGCTATGACCTGGGGATATACTCGCCATACACCTCAAGCTAGGGGATTCACCAACATCGCGCAACCTCCCTTGATAGCACTAGAATATATAAATTAAATAAATATCTAGTCACTGATATTTAATAGCACACATAAAGTACATACATATATATATACTATCACCACACCGCATATATATAATATAAATCCCAGCTTTACCCTGTACTAAAACCCGTAACACTAGCCTGTATATTCTCGAGTCTATGGTCCGACTCTAATTTAATTAATTTCTCATTAATTAACTTATTACCTTCCCGAGTCTACAATCCGAATCTAATTTAATTAATTCACACATTAATTAATTATTACAAATCCAAGTATGTGGTCCGACTCTAAATTAATTAATTTATTACCTTGGTGTCACTCAACCCATATACCCGGACTCTTTCTTCGTCCCGTAAAATTTTCCAAGTCTTTAGACCCGACTCTTACTTTATTTGGTTACATTACCCATTAAATAAATTAACCTAGCTTCACTCGCTAATACCCCCGGACTCATTCACTCGATCCATAATTAAATTGAATATATTTCGCCCAAAATTCTCATTTTAAGTCTCAACTCTTAACTTAAATCGTAAGTTCCTAATAAACATATTTTGAGCCCTAGATATTAATTTCTCTATAATTTTTCACCAAATAAAATTTCACCCAAAAATCCGCAAAAGAAAACAGGGGCGCACATAACAAATTGGCCGACCTGCCAAAGTTTTCCCATCGTCGATCGATCGATCGATCATTCCGTGGCAGCTCTTCTTCCCCCACTGAATTCCACCATTGATGAGCTTTTAAAATTTTTTTTTCCCAATCCAACCTTTGATCCAATGACATAACCTTTAAACCCTCTATTAAACTGATTTATGACATGGATACAACCATAAATACCCTTTATCTCTACCACAAATCATTTACTCACGAATTGGGTTTTCACAAGTTCCACCCTAGATTTCTCTCAAGTTCAGTCCCTAAATTTGAAGTTAACCATAATAAAAAAAATGGGGTTCTAAGAGTGTTCCGATTCTAAAAATCTTAAACCATTATTATACTATAAATTTTGATTTCAACTCAGCATGGTGTTAAATTTGACCAAATATATTTGCACATGATAAACCTTCCCAAATACAGTTATTAATTACACCAACCACGATATGAATTGATTATCATCAATTTAAAAATCACAACAGTTAACCACTTTCCTGAAATTGTTCGTAGAGTCTGACCCGTTGGTGTAGTTATGGTTGATGACGAACACTCACTTTTGTCCCTTAATTTGACTCAAAAAGATCCCCAATTGGCTCTTGATTTGCTTCCCCAAATTCCCTCTCAAACCCTAGGTTTAGAGTTGTGTTAACTTCTGTTCAACACTTCCCCAATTAGGTTAAAAAACCCTAATCTCTTTTTTGGCCACATGGGCCTAATTAAAATGGCCTAATCACCCCGTGTGGGCCCAGATATGACCAAAAATGATCTGAGACCCAATTACTACCCCCGAGCACTCTTTTCTGACTATCTCGACCCATTCGAACTTAACCGCGCACTCAGAATTGTCATCTGAAATACTTTATAACATTCCCAAATTTTGACCTCAAGATGCGACACGCGAAATTTTGAACAATTTAACTTAAAGTCGCCGAATATAAATAATTCTTCCCACTCAAATAAATTCTCCAAATCATAAATTTAAGTTTCTCCAATACAAATATGTGTATTTCTCCCAATAATAATTAAATTTTAAATCTTCAAAATTACGGGGTGTTAAATACTCCCCCCCTTACAAAGGAATTTCGTCCTCGAAATTAAGATAAGCTTAGTCCTCCAAGTCTCAAATATCACTCCCTAGACCTGTGCCGCTAAGCTCGCTACATCTATCTATCCCGCTTCTAACTATGAGTTATACAATTATGTATTTTAATTAACCAGGGCGCCCATACACCATGTACCCGTGCTTAACCGCACAAAAGTTACCCTTATTAACCAGGGTGCCCATACACCCTGTCCCTGTGCTTAACCGCACGTAAGTTACCCGACTATGCTATCCGTAACCCATAATATAACGTCCAACCCGTAGTCATATCACATATATAAATAATAACCGGGGTACCCAACCCATGTACTAACGATCAAACATCTCCCCACTTCCAACGTTGCGCTAAGTTTCATGCGTGGGACATCTCGTAAGAAAAATCCAAACAAGGAACCCCCCCGATACACTACTACCTAACATTGTTGGTCGTTGGGATCTGTTAAACCCTTAGTACATAGTACGTACCCCCAAATACTTGTCTATTAACACAAAATCATACACGCCTACTCTTATGCTACAAAAGACAACATAAAATATCGCGCCCTTATAAACCCCTAACTATCTCTACCTGCTCAAAAATAAATTATCCACCCTAATTCACTTCAGTAGACTCCCTTACTTACCGGGATAAAATATGAGAACACGAGACCTCACTATGTGTCTATCGCACCACACAATACAACATATATACACATATATATAGGCTAGACTCCCTCTCAGGTGGAACCTGGTAAACATCATTCATACCCTGGAGTCGCGAACACCAAAACTTACCCCCCACTCTTTACAATAGTTCAAATCTATCGCTATCCAGCCGATATAAAAATTTTCTACCCTACTTCCATAATTCTCGAAAGTAGTAACCCCTCACATAATACCAATCCCATCTCTATGCATACCCCCACTCTCTTGTGGTTAACACTAAAGAAATCCACTATCCCACAGAAATAGATATGTAATATAGCTGCTATATCCAGCGCACCCACTAAATTTGACTTACCCGCGAACTCTAGTGAAAATAATTCTTATATTGTGACACCCTCACTATCACTCAAAACATACCCCATGCCCATAGGATAAAAAGATAATTACCTCCATACTCGCTAATCCTCGGGTTCCTGAGCAGCTTCCCCCTGCCTCAACACACCTATGACTTATTGTAGTGGTTGTACATCTAGGACCTCGTCCTGTAGTTGACCCCTACCGCGCTTAAGATAATCTCTCTTCATGTGTCCCACTTCCCCACAAATGAAACACCTCCTAATAAATTAACCTTGCCATTGATCCCTTCCTTATTGGCCCTGTTGGAAGTCCTGGCCATCCTGTCGATAGCCCCCAGATCTAAATCTCTTGGCTTGATTCCTCTACCAAAAATCCTGCCCCTGATGTCCCCCTGTCTGCTACTGGGATACCCCACTGGTATTGTTCCCTCCTGCTTTATCCGATTGACAAGGTTCCACTCCCCTCTTGTTTCCTCTCATGTGGAAGTGATATTCCTGGCAATGCAGGAGTATTGCATTAATGACATCCGTATAAGATACTAAAGTGTGATTACCAATTAAATGTTGTCTGATCCTCCACACTAACCCATCCATGAACTTTGACTTCTTTCTTTCTTCATTGCGTACCTCATCCGGTACAAAATTTGCCAAACGAGTGAATTCTTCCTCATAATCGGCCACTGAATGGTCCCCCTGAGTCACCTCACTGAATTTTCTCCTCATTTCAGCCTCGACTGCTAGCGAGAAATACTGGCAGTCGAACCGAACCCAAAACTCTGCAATAGTTAATGTATCCCTTTCCTCAACTGTGGTGATCGACTCCCACTACTGAAGCGCTGCTCCCACTAACCTGAAAGTGGGTAGAATTTTCTTCTGCACCTCGTTGCATTCAACCATGCGTAGGTGACGCTGGATATCCCTCTTCCACTAACACTCTAGCACCACATATGAACCCCCTCGAAACTCTGGTGGGTGGCCCTTTTGAAAGACCTCTCGTACTTGCTGCCACTTCGACTGCCCCTGGTGGACCTGAACATCCGGTACCACTAATGCCTGTGGCTGATCTCATGGAAAGTGCCTTGCCATAGCGATCATTGTCGCTTGAACAGTATGTGCCACTAATTTAGTTACCTGTGCTGCCGAAATCATCTCTGGCAGTTGTTGAGGCAACTCTGGCTCCTGATGAGCCTCTCTAATCTCATCTCCCTCTGCAGCCCTAGTTGTTCTATCTCTCCTGGGCGGCATATAAAATGAGAATCGAATCGTATGAATTCACCATCAAATATAAAGTAATTGGCAGAAGAACGTAAATGCGCATACGTATGAGAATACAACAATCCTATGATTGGGTTCTACATCAAAGAACGATAAGCAGAAACGAGAAAAGTCGCACAGATCCTAACGACACTAGAACCTGATGCTCTGATACCATTTGTGACACCCCGCCTAATAAAATACCGAGTGATCATTCTTATACCAATTTAAAACAGGATTCCCAGTTGGTTCATCCTTAGCATCACCGTCGAAAACATTTTTAAAACTTACTAACCACCTAGTATTCCAAAAAGCTGGTGCCAAATTTTATCTTTTAATTAAACAACCAATAACATGCGGAAATATAATATGAGTCATACACCACGACTGAAATAAATCAACTGAATAAAGAATAAACTACATGCCGAATAAACCATCGGTCACCAACGTAAATAGTTCAATACAAACATCCAACAATAAAATAAATAAATCTGAAAACTACAACTAAAAAGTCTGGGCGACATGCCCTAAATAAAACTGAAACTGATAGATGATTCCTACTCTAGGAAAGAATGAACGATGCGTATAATACAAGCTCCTGCTAGCATCCACATATGCCGCAGCTCCGTGTCCCTGGAATAGAATAACAATCCTGGAGTCCCTGTGGTTGGACACCTAAAAGGTTTTGAAAATAGTTTTATAGCAAGGGTTAGAACCCAAAACATTTTAAAAATATTTAGCAAGTGAATCAACTGCTGTAATTAAAAATATATGAATGCGTTTCATTTTTAAGTTAGTACCGTACTCTCTTGAGGACATACTCACTCCTCCACTAATGTGCACACCTAACGCTTACCTTAACCCCACCTAGTTGCACTACCCCGTCCAACTAGTCCTGGTGTAATCTCCCCTTGCCATACTACTCTAACCCGAGTATAATAATTCATGGGTTATATTTATCTCACCAATTTAACTTAAATAATTCCTTTTAAATAATAACATATAACTATGACACAAGTTATATAAAATAAGTACATTACACACTGTATTATGACCCATATATAATATTACATCTCATTATATATGTACCTTTACTAAAATATCCACACATATTTCATATGTATATCCATCCCTCCGAGTATAACCTCACCGGATGAATCCCTCTAAAGTGATATCTCATTAGGTGTGCTCACATAACCTAGTTACCCAAGTTGGAATCGCTCACTAACCTAGCCCAAAATATAAACGTAGTGTAGGCGGTCATATTCCTTCCCTGAAAGTGAGATAAACCACTCACCCATATATCGGACGCTATGACCTGGGGATATACTCGCCATACTCCTCAAGCTAGGGGATTCACCAACATCGCGTAACCTCCCTTGATAGCACTAGAGTATATAAATTAAATAAATATCTAGTCCCTGATATTTAATAGCACACATAAAGTACACACATATATATATACTATCACCACACCGCATATATATAATATAAATCCCGGCTTTACCGTGTACTAAAACCCGTAACACTAGCCTGTATATTCTCGAGTCTATGGTCCGACTCTAATTTAATTAATGTCTCATTAATTAACTTATTACCTTCCCGAGTCTACGATCCCACTCTAATTTAATTAATTCACATATTAATTAATTATTACAAATCCGAGTATGTGGTCCGACTCTAAATTAATTAATTTATCCCTTAATTAATTTATTATCTTGGTGTCACTCAACCCGTATACCCGGACTCTTTCTTCGTCCCATAAAATTTCCAAAGTCTTTAGACCCGACTCTTACTTTATTTGGTTACATTACCCATTAAATAAATTAACCTAGCTTCACTCGCTAATGCCCCCGGACTCATCCATTCGATCCATAATTAAATTGAATATATTTCGCCCAAAATACTCACTTTAAGTCTCAACTCTTAACTTAAATTGTAAATTCCTAATAGCCATCTTTTGACCCCCTATCTATTAATTTATCTATAATTTTTCACCAAATAAAATTTCACCCAAAAATCTTGAAAATGAAAACAGGGGCGCACATAACAAACTGGCCGACCTGCCAAAGTTTTCCCATCGTCGATCGATCGATGGCCTATGATCGATCGATCGATCATTCTGTGACAGCTCTTCTTCCCCCACTGAACTCCACCATTGACGAGATTTCAAGCTCTGTTTTTCTCAATCCATCCTTTGATCCAATGACATAACCTTTAAACCCTCTATTAAACCGATTAGAATATGCATACAACCATAAATACCCTTTATCTCTACCACAAATCATTTACTCACGAATTGGGTTTTCACAAGTTCCACCCTAGATTCCTCTCAAGTTCAGTCCCTAAATTTGAAGTTAACCATAATTAAAAATGGGGTTCTAAGTGTGTTCCGATTCTAAAAATCTTAAACCATTATTATACTATAAATTTCGATTTCAATGCAGCATGGTGTTAAATTTGACCAAATATATTTACACATGATAAACCTTCCCAGATACAAATATTAATTACACCCACCATGATATCAATTAATTATCATCAATTTAAAAATCACAACAGTTAACCACTTGTCTGAAATTGTTCGTAGAGTCTGATCCGTTGGTGTAGTTATGGTTGATGACGAACACTCACTTTTGTCCCTTAATTTGACTCCAAAAGATCCCCAATTGACTCTTGATTTGCTTCCCCAAATTCCCTCTCAAACTCTAGGTCTAGAGTTGTGTTAACTGCTGTTCAACACTTCCCCAATTAGGTTACTAATCCCATTTTTGGCCACATGGGCCTGATTAAAATGGCCCAAATCACCCCGTGTGGACCCAGCTATGCCCAAAAATGACCCGAGACCCAATTACTACCCCCGGGCACTCTTTTTTTCCTATATCAACCCATCCGAGCTCAACTGCGCACTCAGAATTGTCTTCCAAAATACTTTAAAATATTCCTAAATTTTGACCTCAAAATGTGACACGCAAAATTTTGAACAATTTAACTTAAAGTCGCCAAATATAAATAATTCTTCCGACTTAAATAAATTCTCCAAATCATAAATTTAAGTTTCTTCAATGCAAATATTTTTATTTCTCCCAAAAATAATTAAATTTTAAATCCTCAAAATTACGGGATGTTACACTTCTCGAATCTCGAATTGTGGAACTTGAACAGAAATTGAAAGACTCAAGTCGGGTCAAATTTGATTTGGAGTGTATGTCGAAGAAATTAAATAAAATAGGCACCATCCAAATAAAAGACGACATGTGTGGTGTTGGCTTTAATACAAAAAATGCTTCCACTAACCAAGCCAAAACCATGTGTTTGAGAGAATAGTCTTGGAACACTAGAAAAGATCAGTCCTTAGGTAACACTTCACATCGTGTTTTCACTTGCACACATTGTGGTCGGAAGGGGCACCCTAGGAAGTTTTGTTTTGATCTTAAAAATGGTCCTAGAAAGTCAAAGGGTAAAGTTGCCAAGGTCACCAAAGCCCGAGAGCATCGTGTTTCACTCATATGGGTTGGGATATCTGATTTGGAGACTTTACGTGATAGAGTTTATGATTCTCATCTACTTGCACATGATACCTCCCTTGCTAAATCTAAATATTGATAGTGTTGGTTGTGTTTACATACACTAGCTTTTGTGTTTTATGATAGATTATTGTTAGTTGTGTGTTTGTTTGTTATATTATAGTTTATGCTTCATTATATAATTTTTGCTAGAATCATTATATTTGTATCTTTTGATTTTTTTTTGTCTTATTTAAAAATACAAAAAGATTTTTGTCTTTTGGGTTATCTTTGTGTTTGTATAAAACTTTGAAAAACACAAAAAGATTTTTTTTTGTATTTTAGTTTTACACATATTATGTGGCATATACTTGTGTTTGAATCCTATATCATTCCTCACTTCCATGTGGCTAAAACTTTTGCTTATGAATTTCAATTCTTAAAATGTTCTTTATCATGCTTGCATGGAGAAGTTTGATTTTGAGTTGCTTTATGGATTCTCTTTTATATTCCTTTCACACACATGAACGAGCTCTTTGAACTTTAATTTCATATGTATATTTGATATAAGTGAGATGTTCTCCTATCAATTGTGTCATCTACATGTTGCTATGACTATGGAGGATTTGTGCATGTAAAAATCGGTGACGTGAGATTTATTTGGATTGTATAAAAAAAAAATAAGTAACCCTTAAAATCTGCCTCAGCGGATTTCAAGTTGCCCCGCTCACGCATATTGTAGAAGAGGATCCACTTATCTATAATGTAGACACCCGAATCATTCAAAAACATGGGATATATGCTAGGGTTCATACTCAGAAAGAACCAATAAGTAACCCTTGAAGTCGTCACCGCTATGAAACACAAGGGAAAGACCGACCTTTGGTACACTCTTAACGGTAAAGCCCTATAAGATAGTCCTAAAGACGCTCATCGACAGTGGAATGGTCATTTTCATCTCTAAGGATAAGACTTCTATATCACGGACTCCCAATGCCCTCATGGGATGACACCCATTAATCCCTACCACCCGTAATGGATATCCTATATACAAAAGGATTATATGTGGATTATGGGAAGATCCACACAGTTTACCAGGTAGAACTAAAGGTATTATAGTTTATTGAAGAGGGAATCAAGACCTCCCAGATGAAAATTAAAGGGGGTTTTCTTGCATTATTTTCCAACGAGACTATCCTGATAGTTATGATGAGGTCCACCGATTCAACCCCGATCGCACACTTTCATGAGTGGTACACAACCTCGACCAACCAACACACCATTATAGAGAAAATGGTGATGGATCATCATCCATGAACTCAATCTCTACCTCTAGGTGACAAAACTCCACCATTATCCCACCTGAAGCACTGCCATCGTTCGAGCCTCAGGACATACCTAGGGAACCCCCATAAGATTAAAAATTGGATGAGGAAAATTAATTGCCCACTCTGAGGCACCTCCCCGCACCAACCCTATTGAGGACCCCTCTAAAGAACCGAAAGCCCCCCCCCCCCCAATGGAAGAAGAGCTCAACCTAAGAAACACCGCCTATCCCAGCCTGCATTCAGTACTGAGATCATAAAGTTCCCAAAGGTCATTCCAAAGGTACCTCAGCAGAACCCAACTCACCTCATCTCCAAAATCTAGGGAACCATAGTGCTAAAAACATGACCTCTACTAGATGCATCCTATTTCCCATCATACCAAGGCCCTTTGAATCCGTCCTTTTAGATTAAGAGTCCCCTTTTTTCCCTCTCATTATGTATCCCTTTATAAAGAAGACTTTTTTCTATTATCAATGTTGTCCTTCCTCATTTTGATGGGATAATAAATGAAGTTTTCCAGTATTTTCCATTGTGAGTTACTTATGATGATAATGTATACATCAATGGATTTTGAGTCACCCCTAATAATGATAACTTTGCTGACTTAAAATACTTAAAACATTTGTAAAAACTTGATCAAAGTCAAAACAATCGTATGTCTCCCAATGAGGATGACATGATTACCATAAACTTGGGTACCCTCAAAAACCTTAAGCAGTTAAAAATAGGGTCCTCCCTAAATAAGTACAAATAAAAGGAGATCACAAACCTTCTTGCCAGTTTTGTTAATGTTTTCACTTAGTCCTATGCCAACATGTCCGACATTGATCTTTCGCACCCCATTGGCTCTAGGGATGCATCCACGAGCTTCCGGCTCTAGGGATGCATTTATACGTATATAGCTAGTGATATATATATATATATGTATGTGTATGCGAGATATGGTGTATATCTATTTATAATACAGGTGTAGCTATGTTATTGCTTATGAAAGTTTACCTGGTGAGGGTAGCATTGGGTTAGCTAATGGTGATGATTAGTGGGATGGGCTTTGATAGTGGTTATTGTCTTAGTTAGACTGAGTAGTATAATTAGGATAATAAAAGGAATGTGTTAGGTGTGAACTATAGATGAGAGGTGAGGTATTGACTCATGTAAGTGCGACCGGTTAATTGATTGTGAAAGTAATACATTGCATGTTTTACTATTTAAAGCATTTAAATACTTGCAAAATATTTTTAAACGTTTTCGGGCTTTGACTTACCGGCAAATTTATTTTCTTACTTTTAAAAACTCCAGGTGTGCAGTAGCGGTAGAGACAGCAGGGGTAGATCTTTCATGCCATTGCAAACAATAGTTGTGGATGCTGATGGATTTGATTATAGCTGCTTCAGTCGTTTCTATCTATATAGGATGAAGTTTCATTTCAATTTTTCCCTTTAGGCATGTTGCCCGTAATTAGATATGCCTTTATTCATATTAAAGATGTTTAATTACTTATTTTATTTAGTTATATTGGATGGTTATTTATTTTGCTACATGGTTTAATTGGTTCACGATTATTTATTTTGCATCCATTTATTCTATATGTTTAGTTGTATTTATGGTTTTATTATGTTTAATATTTTATCAATTGTTGCGACAATGATGCTAAGAATGAAATCATACCGGATTCCTGTTTTATTTTAATAAAGGATTTATCACCCGGTATTAGAATAGGCAGGGTGTCATATCATATACCCATCATCCATATAATCCACCTCATGAAAAATTAAGGGAAGAGCCACCCTTCTAGCAAACACTCCTCCCTCAAGTACTTTCGCCTGAGCGACTACCCCCTCCACGCCCCTCCACTGAGCCTCCACCTATAGCTCCCTCATTCTAAATTCCTGGGCATAAATAATTACCATAGCTAAGACCTTGGTCTTGGTCCTCCCATAGGTTACTCCCTCCTCCATGACTCGATCCCTCCCTTTCGCAGCCAACGGTAGATCCCAATCACCCCAAGTCCCCTAGATTATCCAAAGAGAAAAGGTTTGTAAAAGAAGGAGTTTAACCACTCTCCTGAGCTCGCCTTGAGGGATTCATATTATCTCCTCCTAACTTTAGATCCATCCACATCTCCTCATGTGGCCCTAAGAAGTCCCTTGACACCAGTGGGTAGTCCCTTCACAAAGGCCTAGGCTCCGCCATGTTTTCATCACCCCCGGTTAGGGCCTTCCCCTTGGCCCTCCCTTCGCAGCAAACGGCATATCCTAGGCACCCAATCCCCTAGATTATCCAAAGAGAAAAGGTTTGTAAAAGAAGGAGTTTCACCACTCCCCTGAGCTCGCCTTGAGGTACTCGTATTATCTTATCCTAACTGTAGGTCCATCCTCACCCCCTCATGTGGCCCTAATAAGTCCCTTGACACCAGTGGGTAGGACCTCCACAAAGGCATAAGTTCCGCCCTGTTTTCATTACCCCCAGTTAGGGCCTTCCCCTGAGCCCTCAAACTCTCCTCCGAGACATCTCTTAGTACTTCCCCAGCAACTCGAGCACTGTTTGCTGAAAACCCTCCTCAGTTGTCACAACCTCCTTATCCTAGACTCCACCAGCCCTTTTTGTCTACCACTATGGGGATCCTTTCTCCCATCCTAATCCTAGGGGCACCTCGTCCATCTATATTACCCCGAACCTGGATAACAAACCCTCCCTAGTAATTGGGAGCAATATAGACATCACCTGCCGCTCCATAAAGCCATGGGAATCCATGTTATCCCTTAAAGATCCACTGCAGGTTTTCCCTTCATAAAACCGTCTTTATCATCCTCGGTCAAATCCTCTGCATGCCTCATACGGTGATGAGGGGGTACGGTACTCTTATCCATGTATCCCATATATACTGAAGAGTCACCCATCCTCCCAAATAAAATATATCCCCATACGACTCATCCATCAATAGTCTCATCCCAGATATCACCTCAGTCGCTACCCCATCTTTTGATATGTGACGGGTCAAGCTCTAAGGCATCTGATATATGAAAAACATATAATTATTGAATCATAAAAGAAATAGAATCAATATGTACAAAAAACTCTAAAATTACATACAATATCCATAGTAATCCCATTGATGAACGCCCTCGTTGCATCTGTGGTCATAGATGACCTAGCCCCTCAAATTCCCCCGAGCATAACGAGCAAAAAGGTAAAGATACTCGACATCATCTCCAGACCCAAGTTGGCTCAGTATAAGTAGCCACATATGCAAAAAACCATAAATGAAACAAAACGCAGAAATAAGAAGAAATGATTAATAGATATGTATATATATAAAGAATGGAACTAATAGAAAAGAAAGGCTATAAACACGGACCTCCAATAAATAAGAAAAACCCATGAAATTGTTCCTTCAATATCTCGAGTACAGGGACATAGATAGGTACTTATCCGCTAATCCCAATCATCCCCAGGAATATCTAGGAATCCCTAAAAAATCCATAAAAGTGGCAACCACCAGAGATAAATCCCACCTGAGTTCCATGGCACTAGAATCTCCCCAATCACCAAAAATTGAAAACACCTAGCATACCGGTGCCACCGCCACACCCAAACATGGTTCTTCTACCATATCCTCCAATTGATGCTCTAAGATGCTAGCCTTTATGCAATCTCCTCGATAAAGAGGAGGCACTATCCAAAGAGAAAAATCCAAACCCTCTACGTTAATAATCATTGTTCAGTGCACAATTAGTCTCACTCCATCAAACGACAGTCCAGTAAAAGAAAAAAATCCAAAAGGGGTAAAAGTCATCTCCCCCTGGAAAATAGAATGTGCTCTTCGTATTCACTCTTCTAGAGCCGCTGTGATCAACCCTATCCTCCTAAAGTGCCAAATATCAAAAAACGATCTGAAACCCATGGTGTACAAGAAGGCACCGATAAAGGGAGGAGCTCTCTCCTAAGCCCTAACAGAATGGACCACCGATCCCCTAAGCGTCCCCATAGATGCAAAAGGAAGGAGATGCAAAAATAAAAACATATCAGTTATATATAAAAAATAAGGCGATGTTTATATCTAATGTTTGGGGGCCACACTATGTGTTCACACTTAATCTCCTAATCGTCGGTTCCAGCTAACCAGGAAGGATAACCAATCGTGAGGTGATCTCTCACCCAAAAGAAGCCATTGAAATGCTGTGTTTTTATATCTACTCCCCATAGATACCTTAAATAGAAAGAGGCTGGAATATTTTGAACATTTCCTAAGACCAAAGTCTAAAATAAGGATACCCTACATCCCTACGGAGCTTTATCCCTCTCATTGTTCAAATCATCATATGCTCACACTTAATCTCCTAAACCTAATTTACCTCTAACCATAATGGATAATCAATCATGAGGTGATCTCGCACATGAAAGATGCCATCAAAAACCCGTGTTTCTATGTATGGTCCCCATAACGCATTAAATAAAAAGAGGTTAGTATATTTTGAATTCTAAGACCAAAGTCTAAAATTAGGATACCTTGCACCCCTATTGAGCTTCATCCCTTGCAGTGTTTAGAGCACCATACTTTCACACTTAATATCCTAACCCTTGGTTCTATCTAACCAGGACGGATTACTAGTCATGAGGTGATCTCACACCTGGAAAAAAATCATTGAAACCCTGCATTTCTACGTCTTGACCTTATAGCGACCTTAAATATAAAGAGGTTGAAATATCTTGAATATTTTCTCAGACCAAAGTCTAAAATCAGAATACCCTACACCCCTATAGAGCCTCCTCCTTCTCGGTGTTTAAATAACCATATGTTCACACTTAATATCCTAGACCTCAATTTTAGCTAACTGGTATGAATAACTAGTCGTGAGGTGATCTCACACCCAAAAGATGTTATTGAAACACTGCATTTTTACGTCTGGTCCCCATAGTGACCTTATATAGAAAGAGGTTAGAGTATTTTGGATCCTTTTTAAGACCAAAGTCTAAAATAAGAATACCCTACGCCCCTATGGATCTTCCTCCCTCACGGTGTTCAAATCACCGTACATTTACATTTAATCTCTTAACACTAGATACCAACTAACGAGGAAGCACAACAATTCGTGAGGTGATCTTGCACTCTAAAGATGCCATAGAAACCCCTTGTTCCTACGTCTGGTCCCCATAGTGACCTTAAGTAGAAAGAAACTAGAATATTTTGAATCTTTTCTAATTCCAAGGTCTAAAATCAGGATACCCTGTAACCTTATGGATATTCCTCGCTCGCGGTGTTCAAATAACCATACATTCACACTTAATCTCCTAAAACTCGGTTCCAACTAACCAAGAAGGACAACCAGTCGTGAGGTGCTCTCGTACCTAAAAGACGCCATCAAAACCTTATGTTTCTACGTGTGGTCCTCGTAGCGGCCGTAAATACAAATGGGTTGGAATATTTTAAATCTTTGCTAAAACCAAAGTTAAAAATCAAGAGACTCTGCACCCTATGGAGCTTTCTCCCTCCCAATACTTACACCATGTATTTCATCATCAGATAAGGGATACACATGGGAATTAATGGATTGACCTATCACCTAGGTATCCCCCGATCGGTCTACCTCCATGGTTACAGGTAACTAAACCCCGTGTCCAACTTCTAGGGACATCTAAAGGTTTGAGTTCCCCTCCCTATGGGTCAACACACACTCATCACCCTATTGTTACCAACTTTTGTTTCTTATTCCAAATAGCGTTATTATCATAATAATTACTAAGTATTACTAATAAAATAATTTCTTGATATCATTACTAACATTATCATTAAAATAACATCATCATTATTTTCACGCCACAACTCGAACCGAGCCATATTTCTTATTTTAGGCCAAACCCCTGAAAAATGTACCTCCTACCCATCATCATATCATCACAATTTTTATACTATTTCTTACCATCATTGATACTCATACCGTATAATTATCATCATTACCAGTATTTTATCACTATTAATTTTGCCATCATTGTCATTTTCCTTACATCATATCAAAATCACTTTCCTATTGTTTTATTATTGCTACTCTACTATCATTATTTCTCTATTATCATTATAATTAATCATTACCATTCTACTATCATTACTCATATTACCCTCATTATGATCACTACTGTTACCACCAACATAATATTAACATCCATCATTTTCTATTATTATCATTCCAAAAATAAATAATAATTTATCATTTTTGTCATCACAAAATAGAAAACATCATTTTATCATTTATCATCATCATCATCACATTTTAATAAAATATATACCCATATACCCTTTTTCTCAGTCTTATGTAAGCAGGGAACATTCTATTATCTTTATGCCACACCTAATTTCTACATAAAAAAACAAATCATATTGTCACAGCGGTTCGAGTTGTGATTCTTCATTTCTATCCTTATATATAATCAAGCATCTAAACATGAGATAAACATTAAAAGACATGCGCAAAAACATAAGGATTACCCGCGGAACATCGTTAGGATGCACCCCAAGACCCCCATTAAGATCACCGTTGTATTTCCAACATTCATAGGAATATAACCCTCGTATGCTAGTCCTCCCCTCTCCAGTCAACACCTACCCGGTCATCCTCGTGTGGGGCTACAATCCTATAACAAAAATAGTCAGCCACTCTTCGACATCCACCACTACCTCGGGCTCAACTGGCGTATCAACTCCTCCCACGGCTTTCATGGTCGGATTCACCACTAGAACATCCTCTTCCTCAATAAAAATGGGCTTGTGTGGGTCCATAGCCATGATCAAATATCAAGAAATGATCACATAAGAATCTAACACTTGGGAGAAGAATGAGAAAATTGAGTCAGAGAGAGAGATAATTTGAGGGAAGTAAGGAAATAGACCATTGCTAGCCGGATTGATAGGTTTGGGGAGATGAACGTTTGGACAATCGACTATCAATTTCCAATTATTAGCCGATTGGTAAACTGTTCCCCTTCTCCCATCAGCCAATCGACTAACCCCTTTTATTTTCCAAAAATCCCATTTTCCCCTAAACTCCTTAGCCATTATTCATAGATACCATATCACTTCCAAAATAGGCAAACCTATTTTACTGAGCTCTTATTTCGATAAAGACTATCTGCACATGCACACTCTTAGTCTACCGACTCTGTGAACACGTCGATCTATAATAAAGGATCTATGACACTTCGTTCGGTTCCAAATAAAGTCTCGAGCATGAACCCTGAAAGAAATCCTGGGGAAAAAACTTTCGAAACCTACATTATAGTTTGTGGTGTTAAAAACACAAAAAACCATGGTATATAGGGTCAAAATACAAATAACCAAAAAACAAAAAATCCACTTAATCCGTTAAAATAACCAACAAATACCCCTCTGGGACCTTTGTCGGATCGGACAAATGCCTCATTTGTGACAACTGATCGAGAAGAGGTTGTGATGACTAAATCTTATAAAAATCGTTTCTCAGCCCTTGATCAAAAATCAATGGTCGAAAACCTTTAGCCGATCGGCCATTTAATCTGTCAAAAACCCCTATAAATACAGGTGCCCACAAACCTCAAAAAGAGATCCAAAAAATCCAAGAGATCAACACTGATTCTTTTTCTTACTTTCTTAATCCCGGGTGCTCGAGATACTCGAGTTCATTTTTAAAAAGTCCCGAAGAACTCGTACTTAAGAAATGTCACTTTTTCAAAAGGAAAAGCTTCTACTTCTACGGAGTCACCCCAAAATGAGGTTCGTACTCTTGAAAAGTCACCTTTGAGAAATAAATAGGGCCAAACTGTGTAGAAATTCTGCAAAAGTTAAATACTTCTAGCCGAAGCTCTGCCTGATTGAAAATCACCAACAAGATGGGCTTCCCCCAAAGGAAAAATTTGACTTTCATCACGAGGGTAAAGAACCTCTTCCTAAATTTTGGGACAACACCCCAAATATATATATTTTTTATAAACTGTATATACTTGTGTACCCTATCTAACTCGGCCCCCATTTATGGGACCAGGTATGAAATGTACAATGTTTATATCTGTTTAATCCTAGTTTTTAACCCAGCACCTCCACTTGTGTCACAAATTGACATTATCATATGCTAAATCGATACAAATCGAAAGCCATGATTTAAAAATACAAACATAAAAACATATTATTCAAAATACGTTCTCAAGAGAGTGTCATTGAGTTCTATTCAATGAAAATCTTTGCAGGTCAAAGTTTAAAATTCGGTTACTCTCACCACTTCTCCGAGCAATCAAATACCAACAAGGCGGCGGCACCCCAAATATGTGTTTTCATACAAATAATTTTTAAACATCTGTATTTGATCAACGTATTATTTTAACATATAAATATATTAACACAACATAATAGAATTTCTATATTAAGGACTAGACTACATAAATACCACATTGATGTACCTTGCATACTCGGTATCCCGTTGCCTACACCTATAAATATACCCGTTGGTTGGAACTAAGCTAGCTTTGATCCAAAATTTTCTTGGGTACGTATGCGCTTCGAGATAGACTCGTGAAGCCCAAGCCTTATGATACATCTCTTGGCATATTATTTCATAGTAATGCCTACATATCTAGTCATACAACCCTATATATAATCCAAACACCCCTAGACATAATCAAACCCCTTTTGTTAAATAACTACATTTGGTTTCGTCCCAAGTCTCCTTGGGTACATAAGCGCTATACCAAGATAAAATCGTGAAGCCCAAGCCTCATAATACGTCTATCGGTGTATCATTTCTTAGGGATGCCTACATCTCCAGTCTTACACCCCTATAAATAATCAAAACACCCCTATACATAATATAACCCCCTTTGTTAGTGAACGACGTGGCTTTGATCCCAATTCTCCTTGGTTATGTAATCTCTATACTAAGCTAAACTCGAGATACCCATGACTCATAATACGTCTTTGAGCATATTACTTCCTAGGGATGCCTTCATAAATAGTGCTACGTATCATATATATTATCCAATACCAATTTTGGAATTTCATTGGCTTTGATCCCATATCTTCTTAGGTACGTAGGCACTATACTGAGCTAAACTCGTGAAGCTCAAGCCTTATAATACGTCTCTTGATGTATTATCTACTAGGAATGCATCCATCCCCAGTCCTGAACTCCCCTGACTTCTCCTAGTCCACCCAAATACCAAGATTTAGTGTTCTTCCATATTTCTCAACAATAGAACATTACATCCTTGATGACCTTCATGCTTCTTAGCTCAACTTCTCCCAGCACTACACCTCCAAACTCGTCTTTAGGATAACTCCTTTCAGCTAGTAACCACTCAGCTATTATAAGGTTATGAGCCAATATAAAAAATCTTCGGCTTCTCTCCAATTTTGATACTCCATACGCCATCCCTCCCCTCTCCAATACAAGTACTACACTTGCACATACATCATATTGGAATACATGTTATTACCAAACTGCGTAGGCTTTGATCCTAAGTCCTCTTAGGTACGTAGGCACAATACTGAGTCTTTATCATGATCTCGATACTTGATAATATCTACCTTGATATATTGTCTCTACCGAGATGCACACATCTCTAGACTTCCAACCACTATACCTAAATAACTCAAATAAGATATCAAGTTATCTCAAAGTCGACTTATTTTGTACAATTACATACACCGATGGCCACCCGATATACAAGTAGAGCTCTCTCGCACATTTCACTACACCAAAAATAGGAAACTGGCACGGTTGAAAACCGTGCCAGACGCAATCTGGCACGGTTTTGAACCGTGCCAGAATCAGGCGTGCCAGATTTTTTGGCGCGGTTTAAAACCATGCCAGATTTTCCAAACTGGCACGCTTTTGGCACGCTTTTAAACTGTGCCAATTTTTTAATCTGACACGCTTTTGGCACGCTTTTAAACCGTGCCAGATGTTAAATCTGGCACGCTTTTGGCACACGCCAAAACCGTGCCAAAATATCTATTTTCTGGCACGCTTTTGGCATGGTTATAAAGCGTGCCAGATTGTTTTATAAGCGTTCTCATTTTTTGCATTGGCACGGTTTTGGCACGGTTTAAAACCATGCCAGATTTTTCAGTTGATTAAAAAAAATAATAATAGGAACCAAATCTGGAAAATCTGCAAATTCCAAATTCGGTAGGAAAAATATTTATTATTTGCAAAAACAAAATCAAGAAAATTCACAAATTATGAATATCGAAGGTTGTTGATAAACTAATGTGCATACAAACTTCAAAAAATTACAAGAGATAATACCAATATAAAGCAACACATGACCATAAAAGTCGACAATAACTTCAAAAAATTACAAGAGTTAACAGTTCCCATATCAAAAAAAAATTGGGCAGAGTTCCCTCTATTTTTTTAGCATTCCAAAACCTGCTAACATAAAATCTGCCCATATAAAGACCGCACGGACATAAAAGTCAACAATAAAACTACTATAGCCAGCACGACCATAAAAATAAACCATAAAACTACTGAAGCCTCCTCGGCCATAACACAAAAAATAGAATCCTGAATATTAACGACACTAAATACGCAATCCCCCTGTTGTAAAGCATTGACTTCTTCGTGCGTTCCAAGTGGATAAAAGCTAACGATTGAATGTCATCCTACAAAAAAAATAAGACACAAAAAAGATACAACATTAGTAACCAAGTCATTTTAAAAAAAATCATATTCAAGCAAAAAAAATTGCATATACAAGAAGAAAAATTGCAAATTATCGTCATAAGTGTTATTTTTGCAATTTATCGTCATAATTTCAAACCGGGAGACCCGGGACTACGCGATCAGTTCCTACAAGTTACATTGGTCCCGTGCGAGGTGTTCGTTCCTCCTACGGGGTCGTTTGGGGGCTGGTTTGGGTTTTCACCCTCTAACGGCCTGTTTTCAAGTCTAAGTAAGATTTTTGCAAATTATCATCATACTTTCAAACCGGGAGACCCGGGACGACGCGGTCAGTTCCTACAAGTTACATTGGTCCCGTGCGAGGTGTCCGTGCCTCCTACGGCTCGTTTGGGTTTTCACCCTTTAACGACCTGTTTTCAAGCAAAGTGTGATTTTTGCAAATTATCGTCATACTCTCTAACCGGGAGACCCAGGACTACGCGGTCATTTCCTACAAGTTACAATGGTCCCGTGCGAGGTGTCCGTACCTCCTACGGGGTCGTTTGAGGGCTGGTTTGGGTTTTCACCCTTTAACGGCCTGTTTTCAAGTCTAAGTGTTATTTTTGCAAATTATCATCATAATCTCAAACCGGGAGACCCAGGACTACGCGGTCAGTTCCTACAAGTTACATTGGTCCCGTGCGAGGTGTTCGTGCCTCCTACGGGGTCGTTTGGGGGCTGGTTTGGGTTTTCACCCTTTAACGGCCTGTTTTCAAGTCTAAGTGTGATTTTTGCAACTTATCGTCATACTCTCAAATCGAGATATGCGAGACTACGCGGTCAGTTCCTATAAGTTACATTGGTCCCGTGCGAGGTATTCGTGCCTCCTACGGGGTCGTTTGGGGGCTGGTTTGGGTTTTCACCCTTTAACGGCCTGTTTTCAAGTCTAAGTGTGATTTTTGCAAATTATCGTCATACTCTCAAACGGGGAGACCCGGGACAACGCGGTCAGTTCCTACAAGTTACATTGGTCTTGTACGAGGTGTTCGTGCCTCTTACGGGGCCGTTTGGGAGCTGGTTCGGATTTTCACCCTTTAACGGCCTGTTTTTAAGTCTAAGTGTGCTTTTTGCAAATTATCGTCATACTCTCTAACCGGGAGACCCGGGACTACGCGGTCTATTTGTACAAGTTATAATGGTCCCGTGCGAGGTGTCCGTGCCTCCTACGGGGTCGTTTGAGAGTTGGTATGGGTTTTTACCCTTTAACGGCCTGTTTTCAAGTCTAAGTGTTATTTTTGCAAATTATCGTCATAATCTCAAACCGAGAGACCCAGGACTACACGGTCAGTTCCTACAAGTTACATTGGTCCCGTGCGAGGTGTTCGTGCCTCCTACGGGGTCGTTTGGGGGCTGATTTGGGTTTTCACCCTTTAACGACCTGTTTTCAAGTCTAAGTGATTTTTGCAAATTATCGACATACTCTCAAACCGAGAGACTCGGGACTACGCGGTCAGTTCCTACAAGTTACATTGGTCCCGTGCGAGGTGTTCGTGCCACCTACGGGGTCGTTTGAGGGTTGGTTTGGGTTTTCACCCTTAACGGCCTATTTTTAAGTCTAAGTGTTATTTTTGCAAATTATCATCATACTCTCAAATTGGGAGACCCGGGACTACGCGGTCAGTTCCTACAAGTTACATTGGTCCCGTACGAGGTATTCGTGCCTCCTACGGGGTCGTTTGGGGGCTGGTTTGGGTTTTCACCCTTTAACGGCCTGTTTTCAAGTCTAAGTGTGATTTTTGCAAATTATCATCATACTCTCAAACGGGGAGACCCGGGACGACGCGGTCAGTTCCTACAAGTTACATTGGTCCCGTACGAGGTGTTCGTGCCTCTTACGGGGCCGTTTGGGGGCTAGTTCAGATTTTCACCCTTTAACGGCCTGTTTTCAAGTCTAAGTGTGCTTTTTGCAAATTATCGTCATACTCTATAACCGGGAGACCCGAGACTACACGGTCTATTTCTACAAGTTATAATGGTCCCGTGCGAGGTGTCCGTGCCTCCTACGGGGTCGTTTGAGAGTTGGTTTGGGTTTTTACCCTTTAACGGCCTGTTTTCAAGTCTAAGTGTTTTTTTTTGCAAATTATCGTCATAATCTCAAACCGGGAGACCCAGGACTACACGGTCAGTTCCTACAAGTTACATTGGTCCCGTGCGAGGTGTTCGTGCCTCCTACGGGGTCGTTTGGGGGCTAATTTGGGTTTTCACCCTTTAACGACCTGTTTTCAAGTCTAAGTGATTTTTGCAAATTATCTACATAATCTCAAACCGAGAGACTCGGGACTACGCGGTCAGTTCCTACAAGTTACATTGGTCCCGTGCGAGGTGTTCGTGCCACCTACGGGGTCGTTTGAGGGCTGGTTTGGGTTTTCACCCTTAAACGGCCTGTTTTTAAGTCTAAGTGTTATTTTTGCAAATTATCATCATACTCTCAAATTGGGAGACCCGGGACTATGCGGTGAGTTCCTACAAGTTACATTGGTCCCGTGCGAGGTATTCGTGCCTCCTACGGGGTCGTTTGGGGGCTGGTTTGGGTTTTCACCTTTTAACGGACTGTTTTCAAGTCTAAGTGTGATTTTTGCAAATTATCGTCATACTCTCAAACCGAGAGACCCGGGACTATGCGGTCAGTACATACAACTAACATTGGTCCCGTGCGAGGTGTTCGTTCCTCCTACGGGGTCGTTTGGGGGCTGGTTTGGGTTTTCACCCTTTAACGGCCTGTTTTCAAGTCTAAGTGTGATTTTTGGAAATTATCATCATACTCTCAAACGGGGAGACCCGGGACGACGCGGTCAGTTCCTACAAGTTACATCGGTCCCGTGCGAGGTGTTCGTGCCTCCTACGAAGTCATTTGGTGGCTGGTTTGTGTTTTCACCCTTTAACGGCCTGTTTTCAAGTCTAAGTGTGATTTTTGCAAATTATCGTCATACTCTCTAATCGGGAGACTCGGGACTATGCGGTCAGTTCCTACAAGTTACAATGGTCCCGTGCGAGGTGTTCGTACCTCCCACAGGGTCGTTTGGGAGCTGGTTTGGGTTTTCACCCTTTAACGGCCTGTTTTCAAGTCTATGTGTGATTTTTGCAAACTATCGTCATAATCTCAAACCGGGAGACCCAGGATGATGCGGTCAGTTCCTACAAGTTACATTGGTCCCGTGCGAGGTGTTCGTGCCTCCTATGGGGTCGTTTCGGGGCTGGTTTGGGTTTTCACCCTTCAACGGCCTGTTTTCAAGTCTAAGTGTGATTTTTGCAAATTATCGTCATACTCTCAAACCGGGAGACCCGGGACGACGCGATCAGTTCCTACAAGTCACATTGGTCTCGTGCGAGGTGTTCGTGCCTGCTACGGGTTTATTTGGGGGCTGATTTTGGTTTTCACCCTTTAACGGTCTGTTTTCAAGTCTAAGTGTGATTTTTGCAAATTATCATCATACTCTCAAACCGGTAGACCCGGGACTACGCGGTCAGTTCTTACAAGTTACAATGGTCCCGTGCGAGGTATTCGTGCCTCCCACGGGGTCGTTTGGGAGCTGGTTTGGGTTTTCACCCTTTAACGGCCTGTTTTCGAGTCTAAGTGTGATTTTTGCAAATTATCGTCATACTCTCTAACCGGGAGACCCGGGACGACGCGGTCAGTTCCTATAAGTTACAATGGTCCCGTGCGAGGTGTTCGTGCCTCCTACGGGGTCGTTTGAGGGCTGGTTTGGGTTTTCACCCTTTAACGGCCTGTTTTCAAGTCTAAGTGTTATTTTAGCAAATTATCGTCATAATCTTAAACCGGGAGACCCAGGACTACGCGGTCAGTTCCTACAAGTTACATTGGTCCCGTACGAGGTGTTCGTGCCTCCTACGGGGTCGTTTGGGGGTTGGTTTGGGTTTTCACCCTTTAACGACCTATTTTCAAGTTTAAGTGAGATTTTTGCAAATTATCATCATACTCTCAAACGGGGAGACCCGGGATGACGCGGTCAGTTCCTACAAGTTACATTTATCCCGTGCGAGGTGTTCGTGCCTCCTACGAGGTCGTTTGGGGGCTGGTTTGTGTTTTCATCCTTTAACGGCCTGTTTTCAAGTCTAAGTGTGATTTTTGCAAATTATCGACATACTCTCAAATCGAGAGACGCAGGACTACGCGGTCAGTTCCTACAAGTTACATTGGTCCCGTGCGAGGTGTTCGTGCCTCCTACGAGGTCGTTTGGGGGCTGGTTTGTGTTTTCACCCTTTAACGGCCTGTTTTCAAGTCTAAGTGTGATTTTTGCAAATTATCGTCATACTCTCTAATCGGGAGACCCGGGACTACGCGGTCAGTTCCTACAAGTTACAATGGTCCCGTACGAGGTGTTCGTGCCTCCCACAGGGTCGTTTGGGAGCTGGTTTGGGTTTTAACCCTTTAACGGCCTGTTTTCAAGTCTAGGTGTGATTTTTGCAAATTATCGTCATAATCTCAAACCGGGAGACCCGGGACGACGCGGTCAGCTCCTACAAGTTACATTGGTCCCGTGCGAGGTGTTCGTGCCTCCTATGGGGTCGTTTGGGGGCTGGTTTGGGTTTTCACCCTTTAACGGCCTGTTTTCAAGTCTAAGTGTGATTTTTGCAAATTATCGTCATACTCTCAAACCGGGAGACCCGGGACGACGCGGTCAGTTCCTACAAGTCACATTGGTCTCGTGCGAGGTGTTCATGCCTCCTACGGGGTTGTTTGGGGGCTGATTTTGGTTTTCACCCTTTAACGGTCTGTTTTCAAGTCTAAGTGTGATTTTTGCAAATTATCGTCATACTCTCAAACCGGTAGACCCGGGACTACGCGGTCAGTTCCTACAAGTTACAATGGTCCCGTGCGAGGTGTTCGTGCGTCCCACGGGGTCGTTTGGGAGCTGGTTTGGGTTTTCACCCTTTAACGGCCTGTTTTCAAGTCTAAGTGTGATTTTTGCAAATTATCGTCATACTCTCTAACCGGGAGACCCGGGACGACGCGGTCAGTTCCTACAAGTTACAATGGTCCCGTACGAGGTGTTCGTGCCTCCTACGGGGTCGTTTGAGGGCTGGTTTGGTTTTCACCCTTTAACGGCCTGTTTTCAAGTCTAAGTGTTATTTTTGCAAATTATCGTCATAATCTCAAACCGGGAGACCCAGGACTATGCGGTCAGTTCCTACAAGTTACATTGGTCCCGTGCGAGGTGTTCGTGCCTCCTACGGGGTCGTTTGGGGGCTGGTTTGGGTTTTCGCCCTTTAACGACCTATTTTCAAGTCTAAGTGTGATTTTGGCAAATTATCGTCATACTCTCAAACGGGGAGACCCGGGACGACGCGATCAGTTCCTACAAGTTACATTGGTCCCGTTCGAGGTGTTCGTGCCTCCTACGAGGTCGTTTGGGGGCTGGTTTGTGTTTTCACCCTTTAACGGCCTGTTTTCAAGTCTAAGTGTGATTTTTGCAAATTATCCTCATACTCTCTAACCGGGAGACCCGGGACTACGCAATCAGTTCCTACAAGTTACAATGGTCCCGTACGAGGTGTTCGTGCCTCCCACGGGGTCGTTTGGGAGCTGGTTTGGGTTTTCACCCTTTAACTACCAACTGTCATATTATTTCTTAAAAACTGATTCACTTGAAAAAGAAAATAAAAAATATAAAAAAAAACTTAGGATATTAAATGAAACTAAGAGATTTTGAAGCTGCTGTCACCTCTGGGCCTTGTTTGTGGCTTGAAGTTCACATCTTTAGGCCGGCTGCTGGGCACGTGCTCCATGCACCACTTTCGACTAAGGGCAGTCTCAGTGGGAGTTGTCGAGAGGATTGGGCATTAACCTAGTGGCTAGCTGTAGACATAGAACAAGAAGAGCAATTTTTAGAAGGGGAGGAACACGAGATGCAAACTAGGCCAAATAGCTTCAATCAAAACATAATTCTAGAACTCAAACAGGACATTGCACCAAGGTAATCTATCTTTAGCATTTTATCAAACATGTAACATACGACATTTTCAATAGATTGTAACATATAAAAATTTTCTAGTATGTAAAAGAAATTTATTATGGAGACATAAAGGAAACACGAACCAAAATCCATCGGAGCTGAAACCACGGGCTCTCACTCATCTTCTCCCTTGTCATATTATGACCACCTTGAATTATACACAATACTATCCTAAGACAAAAATAAATCGCAAAATTAGGCATGAGAATATATAATACAGTGAATAAGAATCAATGTTTCATTTCAGATATACTTCACTAGAGTATGAATTCAACAAATATATCAACTAAATAATTTCTAAATCTAACACACAATTGAAAAGCCTAAGTAACAATGAAATTTGTTACAAGTGAAGATATGTTTCATCGAAGTACTCGACAAATACATTAATTCATCTATTTAGAAAGATAATATGGAACTGATCGTTGCCTGAGACAAAAGTAAAATTGATGCCATGACGAACTACTCCTTGCCTAAGATAGTTAAGGCTCTAATGTTATGCTTTGGATTAGCATTTTTTTATAGAATTTTTTTGAGAAGATATATGTCCTTATCAGTAATCCCCTGACCATGATGCTCAAGAAGAAGAACTTTTAATAGTCAACTGAATCTATAAAAAATTTCAACAAGCGTAAAACAGTTATGACTACTACTCATGTTCTAGAAATACTGATTTTATTCAACACTTCATGCTAGTAATTAAGGGATTAGTGTTGATCTTATGCAAGGCTCTTAGCATTACTAAGCAAGGCATTACCTCCAACGAAGGCATTACCTCCATGAAATCTACCAACAACAATGTGATAAACACCTCCATGGCAACCACTTATTATTCTCTACAAAAAAATGATACTATCAATAAAAAAAATAGTAGGTAAACTAAATTTCAACCAATATTCATAAAATCAAACAAGAAAAATTATTGAACCATGTCTGGATGTAGAGTTGGATCTGAAGTTGGATCGTGAGACTCAAGCACATTGACCAAATCTTCAATCTCAAATTTCTTATTAGATGGAATGCATAAATTACCTATGTCGATGACCAGACCAAATTGTCGAAGCTTTTGGAGATGACCAAACCAAATATTCAACCAAACCTTCGGAGGTTGGTCTGACCTAACTCCGATGGCAGTTCGTGGATGAAGCAGAGGGTGTATAACAATGAATAACTTACTTATGCTACCTGCCCTGGGTGGTATGTTTTAAAAATTAATTTACATCCTAAATGTATTAAATCAATATATAAGATTATCACGAGTAATTGCAATTCACACATGCATCGCGGCGGTTTACAACTACTAAAATTAATTTTGAAAGGACAAAATGGGCATGAACTCGGAAGGGAAAATTATCAATTCATGCACCAAGGTCTTAAGTATACTAGGTCTAAGCCCCATACGATGCGTGTGCGATGTGCATAAAATAGTATATATACATACATATATACAAGTGAAACATGGTTTAATCTCACTTAACATGCTGATGATTATATAATGATTTATATTTTAAACGAAGATTGAAAAATTGCGAGAAAGTTGTTATGTATCCAGTAAATATTTCTTATTTAGATACTTTGATAATGATTTATTGATCTAGGAAAGTACAACAATTCAAACAAATAAAAATTGACAAAGTAAAAACAGCCAAAGTACCCTTCTTAAATTGCAAAACTAATACAACTCGAATTCCCAGTAAAGCTCATGCTCAAGTTTTATAATGTACAACCTGAATGATTATAAGTTGGAAAAAAATCTTTATTAAGTCAATCAACTTCATCTTAGTTTCATAAAAAATGCCAACACGCTTGACTAACCCTTCAAAATCCTGAATCAAGAAATAGCAAGTTGAAAGAAAAACATAACACTGAGAAGCTAAATTCGAGTCAAAACAGCACAAGGCATTACAAACAAACAATCACATTCTGCAACATAAACTCTAGAATTTCATGAAACTAAATTAACTAATGAATAAATCAATCCAAGTGGTTTTGAACCTTAATTCCCATACTGTTGGCAGTACCGATGATTGATTTGGCGATGGACTCCAACGACATGTACTGGCAATAATGATCCGACTGCTTAACCTTAGCGATCTCATAAATGTGCTTTGTGGTTAGGGTTGAGGAGACCACGTGGCCGGGGCGGCTACTACCGGACTCAATGCCGACGGCCTTTTTGAGGTACCAAGTGACTGAGGGGGACTTCACGGTGAACTCGAAGGTGTTGTCTTTGAAGGCGGTGATGGTGACGGCCATTGGGGTTGTTCGTGGACGAAGTAGATGATGGGGTCGCCTGGTAGTAGACGAAGCAGAGGATGAGTGGCAGCGTTGATGGAGGCGGAGGGTAGGCGGCGGGTAGTGTGGATGATGGAGGCGGCGGGTAGCAACAGGTCGCCTGGTAGTGTGGAAAGAGAGAGAGAGAGACTTAGAGAGAAGAGAGGAGATCAGATTGATGTCCCGCCTTGAAAGTTTTGGTCCCCGGTTGAAATTTTAGGATATTATTTTTTTAATGAACTGTACCCATATTTGGCACGGTTTTACACCGTGCCAGAATTTGGCATTCATTTAAACCGTGCCAGTTTATGCTAAAACCGTGCCAAATTCTGGCACGGCTTAAAACCGTGCCAGAATCTCCTTGCCACAACATGCCAGATTAGCATTTTTGGTGTAGTGTTTACATACTTAATAATGGACACCCATTATATACGTAAAAGAACAAAGTCATGCAAAAGAAAATCTTGTGTACCTGCACTGGTTGAAGTGATGTTCCCATACCTTTCATTGATACCATTTTCCAACTTGAGCACCTATCTACATTTTTTAGACAGACCCACGCACTAAGTTCTCTAAAACAAATTCTAAAATAACTAAGAAATAATCAATTAGTTTAAGGAGTGATAATAAGCATATAATTAAGGAAGCATATAGAACAAGTGGGGTGCCTAACACCTTCCCCACTTGTAACTCGGTTCTCGAACTCATACAACAAGAATCTCTGGACCAACTAAAGACTTTACAACTTTCCATAGAACTAGCTCGAAAGGGATAGCCCGAACCTTTTAGTTTATTTTTATTTAAAATAAATTGGGGACTCTGAATAACCAACGAAACCCCCTTCTTCCTTACTAACGCCACACTTACTAAAGGGGCGTGCACTAAACCTGGATATGGCATCAAACATCATCCAGGGGCAAAATTATCGACCCATGTTACACTGATAACCCGTCCTCGGGAGGACGCAGCGAAAGTGATAGACAAACACTCCTTTCATCCTCATAACTAGTTCCCCTAGAGCGCAACAACGCCTGGCACAACTCACTCAAGGTTATGTATTGATAATCAACTACTAGAGAGGGCTTTTATTCTTTATAGCATTTCAATTTGGGATTTTCTATTTCTTTTGTGAAGAAGAATCACAGTTCTTTGAGGTTATATATTGATTATCGCAAACTGGATAAGGTGACGGTGAAGAAAAAGTACCCTCTACCAAAGATATATGATCTTTTTTATCAGTTGGAGGGAGCATCTTTCTTTTTAAAGAATTATTTGAGAATGTATTACCACGAGCTAAGGGTGGTAGAGGAAGATCTGCCTAAGACAACTTTCTTAACTCTCTATGGTCTTACAATTTCTGAGTGATGTTATTTGGGTTAACTAATGCCCCAACAATATTCAACGAATTTATGAATAGGGTGTTCTGACCACATTTGGACCAGTTCATCATCCTCAATGATGATATTCTGATCTACTCACGGAAAGAGAGGGAGCATGTTACATATTTATGGACTGCATTACAAGCATTGAGGGAGAATAAGTTATGTGCAAAAAAATTGAAATGTGAGTTTCTAAAAAGGAAGGTTAAGTTTCAGGACATGTTGTTTCCGAGAATGAACTATTCGTGGATCCTAGCAAGGTGTTAGTTGGACTAGGGGAGGCCCACGATACTTATTGAGGTCCTCACTTTCTGCGCTTGGTCAGATAATATAGGATATTCATTTGTGATAAATAAGGATGTGTCGTTCTTTTGGAGTGAGAAGTCTCAGCAAAAGTTTGATTCTCGTAGGAAGAAGTTGACCTCTACACTAGTTCTTTCCTTACTTAGGATTGGATTGGAGTTCTTGGTTTATACCAATTCTTATCTATAGGCATTAGGTGGGGTGTTGATGTAGGAGGAAAAGACGATATCCTACACCGAAAGTAAAAAATTTATGAGGTTCATTATGCTACTCATAACTAGGAGTTGGCGACTATTATATTTGTATTGCATGCATGGAGGCATTATCTTTGGGCTGAGAAATTTATAATCTTTAGAGATCATAAGAGTTTGTAATATGTATTCATATAGAAAGATCTTAATATGAGGTAGAAAATATGGTTCAAGTTTATAAAGGATTATCAGTTAATGATCAAGTACCATCCGGGAAAGGATGATATAGTATCAAATGCATTAAGGCGATTCCCTAGTGGTAGCCTATCAACCCTTCAGTTAGAAAAGTGGGTTTCGATGGAGATGATTAATGAGTTAACCAGGGTTGTTATTGGGATGCTCATAGTGACTTCGGAGATTGTGATACGGGTTATCACGATGCAATCTCATGAAACGGTATGCAAGGAGAAGGTGAAAGAACTCCTCACTGCCACTATTCCTTTCTTTTCAGTGGGATTTAATGGGTTGTGTTATAAGGGTAAATTGGTGGTACTATCAAATAAGGAGTTAAGATGGGAAGTTATGTAGGAGACTCATGATTTATGGTTTGCGGTATATCCTAATGGGGATAAATGTATAAATACATGAAAAGGAAGTATTGGTGGGCTAATATGAAGAGAGTTGTGGCAGAGTTTGTATCCAAGTGCACCACTTGTCATATGGTTAAGATGAATCACCTGAAGTCGTTAGGTATGCTTTAGCCTCTAATTATTCTCATGTTGAAGTGGGATAACATCTTGATAGATTTCATTATGTGGTTACCTTGACACCCTATTAGCGTGATTCTATTTGGGTGATAGTTGACCTCCTTATGATGGTGGCACACTTATTAGAGGTACATTTTGATTTCTGACTAAGAAGCTCACACGATTTTATGTTGCTGAGGTTATTTGATTACCTTAGGTTCCTCTATTTATCATTATAGATAGAGGCTTTACATTGTGCCTCATTTTTAGGATAATGTCCAGCAAACATGGGGACTAAGCTACACCTTATCACGACATATTATCCCAGACAGGTGGCCAAACGGATAGAGTAAATCCTTTTTTGGAGGACATGATAAAATCATGCATTATGTACTTCAAGGGGAGTTGGGAGGTACACTTGCCATTATTGGAATTTGTTTATAATAATACCAATCATAAGTCCATTTTTATGGCACCTTATGAGGCACTATATGCACGACTATTTCGATTGCTAGTGTGTTGGTTGGACCTAGGTGAGAGAGATGGACAAACGAGTTACAAAGATAAAAATAGGAAGCCTAGGGTGTTTGAGGTGGGAGAGCAAGTCCTTCTTCTAGTTTCCCCTATGAAAGGGGTGATGTGCTTCGAAAAGAAAGGGAACCTAATGCCAAGTTATATTAGGCCTTTTATGATTATAGAAAGAGGGGAGTGATATATAATGTTTATCACTTCTAGACCATATTGATCGGGTACATAACACATTTCACATGTCCATGTTACATAGATTTCTATGTGATACAGTTGCTTATCAACATATTGATTGGGTGAGATTGAGTTAGAGTCGAATGCATCTTACATTGAGCACCCGGTGAGTATCCTTTATGGGAGGGTTCAATGATTATATTTTAAAGAAATTACTTTGGTACAAGTACAATGGAACCATAATAATGAGGAGGCATCCACGTGGGAATGCGAGGATTTGATGAAACAACAATACCCATAATTATTTTGAGGTAGGCATGTTTTGTTTGAGAATTCCGAGGAGGGAAAGGGGACGATTGCAATACCCTATATTTTTAGTAACTTATTAATTAACTTAAGAATGAAATTGGAAAGATGATTCAACTTAATTAAAATAAATTATGTTACATTCGTAACTGGATATTTAAATTGGACTTTTTGGTAGATTGGTCTAGCATAATTGAGCTTGAATTATTTAAGTTTAATTAAGTTAATTTTGTCTATATTGTTAATTGATTAATTGGAAACATTGTCTTGGGCCTAAGGATAGTTTAGTCTTTTGGTAATAACTTAGTGATTAAGTAAGACAAGATAAGGATTGGTTGGGTAAGTAATGAGTTGTATTTGGTTAATTATCTGAATTTATTTTTATGTAATTAAAATTAAATAAAAGGAGGGGGAGGCATTCTAGAGTCGTGCCCGCGCCCACACCCTAAAAGGGATGCGACCGTTGGCCTAGATGTCGTGATCGCGGTTGGGTCGCGAGTTACCCACAGGGTGCCCTTGGTGGGAGGATTTTAAATGGAAAGGCATGCAAGTTTTCGCTATTAGTTCACCTCACTACTCTTCCCTCTCTAAACCCTAATCTCTGTATTATCTCTACACACAAATCCTAGCCATCCATAAGTTTAAAAACCAACATTAACTACTAAGAATTCAAGCTCAAGAAAGTAAGAATAAAGGTTAATATCTTTGAAGCAGAAAAAATGAATATTACCAAACTAATTCAAAGGGAGGATCATCATCATCAATTCTACACATCTTCAATTTTAACCAAAGGCGAGATAAAATATACCCCTCCCATTTCATGTTTATAAATAGTAATTTCTACCTAAACATTTATTTAATTGGTAAAATACATTAGAGATAATTAGGGTATAAACATAATAGGGGTTTGGCCTTGATTTATAAAAATTGTAATTGATATGTGAATTTATAATAATTATATGAATAAAATTTTAATACGATAATTCATTTTAATTTTATAATGGAAATTCAAATTGTAATGAAAGTCACATGTACATAAGAGAGGCCTATGAAAATTGGAATGTTAGAACGCTTGAAACCCTTGGTTGATTAAATTGGACAAGAAACATTTCTCGGTTGAACTTAATTATATGCAAATGAAAATGATGAACAAATCATATTGTTAATACATGTATGTTGTTTAATATTACTTAAAATAAATCTTTCTTCTGTTCCTAAATCTATGGCAATAATGCATGAACAAGACTTTAGATATTGAAACTTAATTCAATAAGTAGGTTTAATTGTGATTCTCTATTCAAAGAAATTTGGTGTTATTCAAGTATGTTGGAATCAAGTTATATTATGTATATCACACGTTGATTATTCTTCCCATGAAGTGCAGCACTCAAAATGCTAGTGGATATTGTTAAATGATTGGAGTTAGTTTCCCGATACAAAACCCTATGTGATGTTTCCCCTTAAACATATTGAGAGTTGTGTACTGCAATCCGCGTGTGCCTCATTTTGTCCCACCCAATAAAACGCCCGAAAACCTACCTCGCCCAAGTTATCAAAGGACACAAATACCCCTAGGCACCCTAAACTCGGCCTCGCCCAAGTTCCGAATCCTAAAATCAGCCCCACCTAAGTCTTAAGAATAAATCACCCCAAAGGGACAACAAAAATGACCAAAAATATATTATACAAAAATTGTCAGGGTTTAAATTGAAAATAAACGTAATTATAAAAATGCCCAAAAACTTTCTCCAGGAATTTTAGCCGATTGACATAAGGCCCATAGCTAATTTAACCTATCAGTAGAAGTTGTGTAAGAGTGAATTATACTAGCCGTCCATGTGGAGGCTTTGTATAAAAACAATGGCTCTCATCCTAAGATGAGAGATTGAAGGTCTCTCCCAGCTCCTTATAAATGGAGGCTCCCATCTCCCATTTAAACACTTCGAAAATAACTGAGAGCACTCTGAAAATCACTGAGAACTCTAAAATCCAGTTTTTTAAACATTTTTCTCCCCTGGGCATCTGAGATACTTGAGCTCATTTTGAAAGTTTCGAGTGAGATTGTACTTCACAAAAGTCGATTTCCCCTCAAAAGGAAAGCTCATACTTCCGCAAAGTCGAAATAGAGTCAAACCACTATAGAAAATTCGAAAAACCAACCACTTATAGTCAAAGCTCTACCAACTAGAAACAAAAAACACAAAGTTAAGACTTCTCAATGAACCTCTACTTGACTGAAAAACACCAGAAAAGGGGACACTCCACCCTGTAAAAAAGTCGGCTCTTACCATAAGGGTAAAGAACCTCTGTCCAAATTTCGAGGCAACACCCCCGTATATATATATATATATATATATATATATATATATATATATTACCCAATGCCCGTTTAGGGGAATGGCTATGCAATTTAGAGCCTTTTGATTTTAAAGCCTGGATTCTAATCCAGAACCTCTATTAATTGACTTAATATACTCATGTCCTAAAATAATGATAATAAAATTCCACAACAATCATTACAAAATAAGAAAACATACTTTTAAACATCATTCTGAGGAAAGTGTATGTAAGCCGAGTCAGTCTGAAACTTTGCATCGGGCCAAAGTCTAAAATCCAACTAGTCCCACCGCTTCTCCAAACGACTATCGCCCATACGACAACACTCGAATATATGTTTTCATATCCAAATACTCATCAAACGTCGGCCTTTGATTAGACATTACTTTACCATATAAATATATCAACCCAACATGATAAAAATGCTATATTAAGTACTAGGCTCCCAAAATACCATAATGATGTATAATGTGTACAGATATACCATCGTCTACACTTATAAATATGCCCCCATTTATTAGAACTGTGTTGATTATGATCCAAAGACACCTTGGGCACGTAGGTGCTATACCGAACTAAACTCGTGAAGCCCAAGCCTCATAATACGTCTCTCGGCATATAATTTCTTAACGATGCATCCATCTCTAGTACAACACCCCGATATAATCCAAACATCCCTATTATTCTCCAACCTCATTGTTGGAACTACATTGGCTTTGATCCCAAATCACCATGTAAGGACATAAATTTTCAATTGAGTCCCTATATTGTTTTGACTTAATTCCGTGAACAAAACTATGTTTGTAATATGTCATAGGGAGATTTTTATTTTGTCACGATCCCACTTGGTCTATGACGTATTGAAGAAAATTGAAGAAGTTGCGACAAAGCTTCAAAGATTTAATCATGCCGAAGTTTAATTGGTCCAAGTTTACTCTTCTTCAAAGTAAATTGCATTTCGAGATCACTCAGGTATGAATGCGTATAATTAATGGTGCTCTGAATTATTTTTATAAAAGATAAGGATGTATTTTTATAAATAAAAATGTTTTAAAATGTTTTAAAGTGTTTTAAAAGGTTTACACTACGTTTTATTCTGATAAGCTCGAAAAGTAGTTTGACTAATTTGGATCTCTTTTAAAAGAAACGTTTTAAACAAAAAGTCAAATAAAGTCAAACTCTATTGTGTCGTTCAAACGACATGTCAGCTCGTTCGAGCGAGATACCTATGTCGCGTGAACGACGTGGCCTTGTCGTTCGAACGACACTTTTTTCGAGGCAGCATTTAAATTTCATTTAAAGCGTGTTTTCATCAGAGTTTCGTAAGTGTGCATTTGGAAAAAAATAGTTTACCATCTAGTACGTGTTTGCACATATTTTCCAAGGTTTACAAAGCACAAACACATCCTTAGTGTATGTAAAGATCTGAGTTATCATTCTTATATGTTTACGTGATCTTGCGGCACCAAGAAGTTGTTCTATCATTGAACATCAAGAGTTTTGCGGTGAAGAAAAGAGAATTGTAGACGAATCAAAGCCAATCGGTGGACACCGAGACATACGTGGACGCGTGTGTTGTGGACAAGTATCGTGGAAGAAGAACTTTCTGCGTGGGTAACTATGAGAGGAGTGGTTGAAGATCAGAAGAGCATCAAGACCCGTGGGGATCAAGTCGTTGAGTGAGTTTTTGTCTGTTCATTGTAAATCCACATTCATAGTGATTGTCTGGTTTGGGTCGTCCGAGGTTATTTTCCCATTTTAGGTTTTTTCCTCGTACATCCGGTGTTGTGAGTATTATTTACTTTACTTTACTTGCTTTAATCACTAGATGCATGTTTAGGATTAATCAAGATAAAATTAGTTTAAAGTAAGAATTGGGTTTTCACAACTTGGTTGGTGCACATTAGAAGTTGGACAATTTTTTGGTAAAAAATTGGATTGATTTGAAACACACGTAAAAAAGGGTTTTTTCAAATTGGTATCAGAGCTCGAAAACATATGTTATTTTTTTTGTGATCCCATGTGTTTTCAAAGATGAATTTTGGATTTAATGAAATTTCTCTAACTCCTATTTTTTATGGCACTAATTACACTTATTGCAAGATGGGAATGAGAAGTGCTTTAAAATCAATTGATGAACGTGTGTGGTTAGCAGTTGAGAAAGGATGGACACCCCCTGTCACTATTGTAGGTGAGGTCACTAGTTTAAAGCATGTCGAGTCATGGACTGAAACTGAACATAGACTTTCACAATATAATTCTAAGGGTCTGCGCGTTATTTCTTCATATGTCACACCAGAAGAATATAATAGAATTATGACTTGTGAATCATCAAAAGAGGCTTGGGATATTTTGGCACTCACGAGGGCATTAGCACGGTTAGGGCGTCAAAACTTCAAAATCTCACTACACAGTTTGAGACCATTAGGATATTAGAGAGTGATACTTTTAATGAGTTTTATGCTAGGTTGTCCAATATTACCAACTCGTCATTTAACCTAAGTGAGAAAATTCTCGACAACCGTGTCATTAAGAAAATCCTTAGGTCTTTGCCTAGTAGGTTTGATGCGAAAGTGACTATCTTAAACTCCTTGGGTAAGTTAGAGTCGACGAAACTAGAAGAGATTGTAGGTGAGTTACAAACCTATGAAATCGACATGATTACCTCCAAGCAAGTGCCTAAGAAAGAAAAGGGTATTGCTTTGAAAACCCGGAAGGAGGAAATTAAAGTTTCGGATTCCGATTTCCAGGTTGTTGCTTTGTTAGCAAAGGAATTTAAAAAAATTATTAAGTTTCAAAAGCAATTGAAAGATGCCAAGAAATTTGAAAAATTCAAGAACAACAAAGTAGATCCCACCTCTAAGGATAACTTTGAGAACCCTAAGAGAGATGAGTCGAATAAGTGTTTTGGGTGTGAGGGGTACGGTCACAAAGTTAAGGAGTGTCCCATTAGACTTAAGAAAGAGGGCAAGCAACCCATTGTCTATAATGTCACCTTAAGTGATAGTGTTCCAGAAGAGGGAGAGAGTTCCCCCATTGATCGTAACTTTGTTACGTTTATGGCATGTCATGTCAACGACGACGATTCTCATGTGCATGACACTTCCGAGGAGGTTTTGAGTGAATCCCATGTTGGTGAGGGCGAAGAGAGTGACGAGGAGGAGATAGATGTGAAAGAATTGCAAGTTGCATTTAATGAGTTGTATGCCGAGACGGTTAAGGTGAAAAGGCAAATGAAAAATTTTAAGCTAAGTTGCATGAGCGTCCCATAAAAAATAATGATAGTTTGATTGAGGATCTTAGGGCACGAGAGAAGAAGTTTAGGGAGAAACTAGAGTTTGTGGAGAAAGAGAGAGATAATATCCGTGGTTTAATGGAGTCCTTGAAAAAGGATATTTTAGCGTTTGAGGAGTTTAGGCGTTTACTCGAGTATAGGATTCACGAGTTGGAAGAGAGATTGAAAGACTCGTCTAGAGTCAAGTTTGATTTGGAGGCTTGGCCGGAGAAGTTAGATGAGATCCTAGATATCGTCCAAATTAAGGGAGATAGGGGAGGTATAGGTTTTAATGAGAGAGTTGTTCCCATTCACCCCTCACGTGTGAGAAACACTAGGAAGGTTAGAAAAGGTCCACATATAGGTAATAATTTCCACCATCGCTACCCTTACAAGTTTTATGGTAGGAAAGGTCACCTTAGGCGTTATTGTTACGACCTTAGACAAGCTCCTAGGAAGTTTAGGAATAAAGTTTCCCCTGTTCCCCAAACCCCCATGCATCGTTTTACACCTACTTGGGTTAGGAAATTAGATTTAGTGGCTTTAGGAATTAAACTTCATGATTCTCGTTTGGGTGCACTTGATTTTTCCCATGCTAAATCTAAAGGATGATAGTGTTGCCTTGTGTGTCATATGCTAGTTTGCTTCATGATATATTCATTGCTAGTATTATGACATGTGTATCATTTTGTACTATAGTTTTCATTTGTTTGAGTCCTATTGAAAAATACAAAAAGATTTTGTTTTTGAGAAAAATTTTGAAAAAACCAAAAAGATTTTTCTTTTATTTGAGTCAAAATATGAAAATCCAAAAAGATTTTCAGTTTTTATTTTTGAGTTTACATGTTTGATGTGGCATATTAGTGTGCTTGGACCCCCCCCCCCCCTATCATTTCATATCCATGTGGCTAGGACATTGGTCATTATTATCAATGCTTAGATTGATCTTAACCATTGTTTATATGGGGTTGTTTTGAAGTTGATATGCATTTTGATTCGACTTCGTATATATGCCAACATTGCACACATGCAAGACCTTATATGGATATTTTACTTCTCTTTCATATTTGAATTTGGTGAGGCGTTCTTATCTCAATCTTGTCATCTATGCGTGAGTAAACTTAAGGACAAGTGTGCTGTAAGAACCGTTTACCGTGAGGATTTGAATTGGTAAAAATAATGAGTGATTGACGGGAAAGGGCTGCGAGAGTTCAAAATTAACTCGTCATGAAAGCCACCATTTAAAAGAGCCCAAAAGAAAATGCAATATGCTAAGAAAGGGGCCAAATTTGTTTAGTTCATTCCAAAGAAAATATGATATTATTGAGGGAGTATGGATGGATTAAAAAATTTAAACGGGTTTGCACAACTAATCCTACTGTTAAAACATTACAATTTGACGCTATTATTTGTACAATCGTCAAAATTCTGGATTTTTGTGCATGTAGTATGTTTAGTTCATTAAGCTCACACTTTTATTGTCATATGGCTATGATAAATTTGATGATTTATCACTATCAATTAGAGCTTCTTGATCTTTTCGATGTGTTGGAATTGTGAATCATTTGTTGTAGTTTCACGCCCATTCATTCCATATCCATGTTTGAGCACATCGGTACTATGTTTGCATGTAACTCAAATTATTAGTTTTTATGAGTTTTTGCATTTTGTGTTAAAAGTATATTGTTTTAACACTATTTTGCTGCTGTCAGGCCCTTCCTAGAATTTGTTTTGTGGAAATTTTTTCACTGGGCAATATTATATAATATTTCTGAGAATCTGGGAAATTTTGGCAGGTCGCGAGAAGTCGTTCAAATGACATTTCCATGTCGTGCAAATGACATATGTCCTTCGTTCGAGCGACGTCCTCACTTCGTTTGAGCTACGTCCCTGGCTCGTTCGAATGACAGGCTGATTTATGGCTTCTGATTGGTTTACAGTTCACTGTTTATTTTGGTGATATTTTTAATACTGCTGGAAGCTTTTCTGGACTGAATGGTTTATATGCAGGTTTTATTGGTTCAAAATTGGATCTTTGCATATAAGTCCATTTATCACACCTTATTAGATTGCTATATTCTTTGTGTGATTCCTTGGTTTATTAGCTACTGATTTGTCATTCATGGTCATATTTAGCTGGTTGTTTCATGATTATCTAGCGATTTCACATTTATTCAAATTGGTTTGTATTCTTATGCTAGATTATTTCATTGGTTTATCTTTTACTGAATTGTCTATTCGAGAGAAAAATGGGGAGAGATGTATGTGATGTAGGGGGAGATTAGAGCAAGTTTTGGTTTACATATGTTTACAAATTGGTATCTCATATTGGTAGTACATATTGGTATCAGTTTATTGCTCAAATTGTTTAACAAATGATTTTTCAGAGATTATTCATATTGGTATCTATTATTGTTTGGTATCATTTGGATATATATATATTGGTTTCATTTGTTCCTCCATACTTCACTAGGTATTTGTTTGTCTGTTGCATGTGTGCAGGTATGCTTTAGCGATTCGATATTTCAAGTCTACATCACATTCAGACAGTTCATGCTTGTCGGTGCTACATATTCTAGTCCATGTCCTGTAATTTTAGATTTTAGGTGTACGGGATGGGATTTAGGCGTCATACGGCTTGACGGTCCGGCTTAGGCATTTCACTGGTTTATTTTTGTCCCGGAATAGTAAAAGGGGGAGATTTGTATGGACATAAATTTCCAATTGAGTCCCTGTATTGTTTTGACTTAATTCCGAGAACAAAACTGTGTTTGTAATATGTCATAGGGAGATTTTTATTTTATCACGATCCCACTTGGTCTATGACGTATTGAATAAAATTGAAGACGTTGCGGCAAAGCTTCAAAGATTTAATCATGACGAAGTTTAATTGGTGCAAGTTTACTCGTCTTCAAAGCTAATTGCATTCCGAGATTGCTTAGGTATGAATGGGTATAATTAATGGTGCTCGAAATTGTTTTTATAAAAGATAAAGATGTATTTTTATAAAGAAAAATGTTTTAAAATGTTTTAAAGTGTTTTAAAAGGTTTACACTACATTTTATTCTGATAAGCTCAAAAAGGAGTTTGACTAATTTGGATCTCTTTTAAAAGAGACATTTTAAACAAAAAGTCAAAAAAAAGTCAAACTTCGTTGCGTCGTTCAAACGACATGTCAGCTCGTTCGAGCGAGATACCTATGTCGTGCGAACGATGTGGCCTTGTCGTTCGAATGACACTTTTTCTGAGGCGGCGTTTAAATGTTATTTAAAGCGTGTTTCCATCAGAGTTTCGTAAGTGTGCATTTGGCAAAAATAGTTTACCATCCGGTATGTGTTTGCACATATTTTCTAAGGTTTACAAAGTACAAACACATCCTTAGAGTTTTCAAAGATCCAAGTTATCATTCTTATATGTTTAAGTGATCTTGTGGCACCAAGAAGTTTGTTCTATCATTGAACATCAAGGGTTTTGCAATGAAGAAAAGATAAGGACTTCTTGTTCGACATTGTAGACGAATCAAAGCCAATCCGTGGACACCGAGAGATACGTGGATGCGTGTGTTGTGGACAGGTATCGTGGAAGAAGGACTTTCTGCTTGGGCACTGTGAGAGGAGTGGTTGAAGATCAGAAGAGCGTCAAGACCCGTGGGGATCAAGTCGTTGAGTGAGTCTTTGTTTGTTCATTATAAATCCACATTCATAGTGATTGTCTGGCTTGGATCGTCCGAGGTTGTTTTCCCGTTTTGGGTTTTTTCCTCGTACATCCGGCGTTGTGAGTATTCTTTACTTTACTTTACTTTACTTACTTTAATCACTAGATGCATGTTTAGGACTAATCAAGATAAAATTGGTTTAAAGTAAGAATTGGTTTTCACAGCTTGGTTTGGTGCACACTACATTTTTTTGGTATAAAATTGAATTGATTTGAAACACACGCAAAAAGGGGTTTTTTCACACCTTGGCTACATAGGATCTATACTGAACTAAACTGGTGAACCCCAAGTCTCATAATATGTATCTCGGTATATTTATTTCTTAGGATTCATCCATCTTTAACACAACCCCTATATAATCCAAACACCCTTATCTATTCTCCAACCTCATTGTTGGAACTACGTTGACTTTGATCCCAAGTCACCTCGAGTATGCAGCCATTGTACCGAACTAAGGTCATGAAGCCCAAGCCTGATAATACGCCTCACGTCATATTATTTCTTAGGGATTCATCCATATCTAATATAACCCCCTATATAATCCAAACACCCCTATCTATTCTCCAACCTCATTGTTAGAACTATATTGTCTTTTACCCCAAATCTCCTTGGGTACGTAGGCGCTATACCGCACTAAACTTGTGAAGCCCAGGCCTCATAATACGTCTCTCGACATATTATTACTTAGGGATTAATCCATTTATAATTCAACCCCTATATAATCCAAACACCCATATATATTCTCTAACATCGTTGTTAGAACTACGTTGGCTTTGATTCTAAGTCACATTGGGTACTTAGGCGCTATACTAAACTAAAATCATAAATCTCAAGCCTCATAATACGTCTCTTGGCATATTATTGCCTATAGATGCATCCATCTCAAATACAACCCCTATATAATCCAAACATCAATATCTATTCTCCAACCTCGTTGTTGGAACTCCGTTGTCTTTGATCCTAAGTCACTTTAGGTACGTAGGCACTATACCGAACTAAAATTATAAAGCCCGAGCCTCACAATACGTCTCTTGGCGTATCATTTTTTAGGGAATCAACCATCTCTAATACAACCCCTATATAATCCAAATGCCCCTATCGATTATCCAATCTTCATTGTTAGAACTATGTTGGATTTAATCCCGAGTCTCCTTGAGTATATAGACTCTATACCAAACTAAACTTGTGAAGCCCAATCCCTATAATACACCGCTCAGCGTATTATTTCTTAGGGATGAATACATCTCTAATACAACCCCCTATATATTTCAAACACCCCTATCTATTATCCAACCTTTTTATTGGAACTACTTTGGCTTTGATCCCAAGTCTCCTTTAGTACGTAGACGTTATACCAAATTAATCTCGTGAAGCTCAAGCCTCATATATGTCCAATGATAAATTATTTATTAGGAATGAATCCATCCCCTGACTTCTACCTCTACCTCCCTAACTAAAGATGTCTAAAATATGACATCCTTAACGCTACACCTCCAAACTAGTACCTTCTAGCTAATAATCATCTGGCTATTATAAGTTTATTTGGAAATATCAGACACCATAGGGTTCACTCAAATCCTGATATTCCATACACGACCCTCCCCTCCCCTACCAAGTCCTACACCTGCACATACATCACGTTTGAGCACGTATATAACCAAACTACGTAGTATTTGATCTCATGGGCACACGAGTATGTTGGTGCAATACTTATTCCTTCTCGTGAGCTCTATCCTCAATAATATATCTCTTGATATGTTTTATCTACTGAGATTCACCCCTATCTTAACTATAATACCTTACATATACATGACATAAATGAGATATTAAAATATTTCAATGCAGAATAATATTTAGTATGCTCAATAACTCAAACGCATACTTATCAATTATCCAACAGAGATGCACACATCTCTCGACTTTCATTCAGTGACCTAATTAATCAAAATGAGATATCAAACTATCTCAAGGAAGGACCTATGAAACATATCCCCACATATAAACATGCAAACAAGTATACACCAATTATAATATAAATGCACCCGTCTCTCACCTTTCTATCTCTTCACAACCAGGATAGTGATATTAAATTATCTCACAACCGAGATCTCTCGCACACTTACATATATACTAATGGCCACCCGATATATGAAAACAATCAAGGAGTCATGAACAAGAAATCTTGTGTATCTGCAGTGGTTGAAGTGACATTTTTAGACCTATCATTGATACCACTTTCCTTCTTAAGAACCTATTTATGTTATAGGTATTATCAACCTAAGGTATCTAAACCAATTATAAAAATAACTAAAAAAATAAACAACTAATATTAGGAAAAAGAATAAATATAGAATTAAGGAAACATAGAGAACAAGTGGGGTGCCCAATACCTTCCCCACTCATAACCCGGATCTCGAACCCACACTAAAAGAATCTCTGGACTAACCACAGTCTTAAAACCTACTTTAGGAATAGCCTAAAATGAATAGCCAAAATTTTTATTTGATTTTGTATAAACCAAGCTGGCGAATCTGAACAAACCAACTGAACCCCTTATCGTACAAAACACACTCAGGCAACCCGGGGTGTTCTACTCAACCTGGACATGGCATCAAAAATATTTTAGGGGAAAGTTGTCGAGTCCAACCTCAGACTGATAACCTGACCTTGGGGGAAGGGGAAGTACTGGGAGATAAGCACTCTTGCACCATCGTCGCACCAAAATTTCATCTCCCCCTCGGTTCTCATAACGCCACAAAATTATACGAGTTTAAAGATACAAATCTTGACACTGAAACAAAAATTAATTATGGTTGTAGGAATGTCTCGGTATGGAGACTTGGTTGTATGATAAAGATGGTCGGGTATGGATAATTATGGTTGTAGGAATGTCTCGATATGGATACATAGTTGTTTGTTTCTTTGGTTATGATTATAGATGGGGGATGGAGTTGTGGATTGGTTGTTTTAGTTTGCGCCCGATAAAAAATAGTGGATATTTACACTAGTGACCTTGAGAGTTAATGGATGACTAATTGTTATTGATTTAGTCCGCATCAAGTAAGAAAATAGTGGACATACTTTCTCATGATCCCATAGTTAGTTGGGGGCTAGTAACGAGTTATTTGGTGTACTAGTGACCCCATAGATAGTTGGGGGATAGTCTCGATTTTACACTTTGGTGTATTAGTGACCCTGTAGCTACTTGGGACCTAATCCTGGTGTTACATATGATAATATTATTGTGGATATTGGGTATACTAGTGATCTCTTACGTAACGGGAACTATTAGGTTTTTAAAAGACTTAATAAATTATACTATGACAGATAACACCGGTGATGGTGTGGATAATTAATGTACGGTTAATATAAAATGGTGGATTTATTATTTATATGCACAATTATCAATTTTATTACTTGGGTTTCTTAGATTTTTATCTTGTGGTGGGATTGACGCATTGCATTGTTTCAGGTGCTCTAGTGGTATGACAAATTTAGCTTTCTCTCATTAGAGAACAGATTCATCTTTCTAGTCACCACCATTCAGAGATGTAGGTGTTGGAGCTTATCTTTATTTTTTTACTTTGGAGTGATGTGAGGTTTACATTTTTACCTCATGGGATATTATACTAGGTTTATTTTTATGTTGGAGGTTTTTGAGATAATAGTTTTAGCATGTGGTTTAGGATTATTATATCAGATACTATCATTTTATCTATTATAGTTCGTGGTGGTTATTGATTCTATTTAACTCTTTATTTTTATATTGAGGATACTTTGTTCATATTGATCTATTGTTCCCATTTCATTCTAAGGATGGTATTTAATTGTTTTAACGACATGTATAACTTCATAGCTATAATTAATCAACCTAAATATTAAAGTATACGTGGAGTAACACATCAAATCGATAAATATGCAAGTATGCGCTTAGTAGTTTTTTTATGGTTCGGGAACATTCCTAATATATCAAAGAGGATCGTAGTGGTACATCGTGACTGTATTAAACGAGAAAATGGTGAGATTCAAGTTTAGATGATGACTCGATTAGACTTGCACAATCTCACATCATTTGCAAAGGGTGCATAGATTCTCAATCTCGGGGATTGTGAGGATTGGAGTATCCACATAGTAAATTATTTAATTATCATGGGTACGATTCAATTTATTGAGTCGAAATCTCCATAAGTGAGGCAATCATTCTGTGGATATGCCTGAGATCATATTCCGTAGGAATCCGCATCTGGGAGATATCATGTATTGTGATACCCCCTGATAAAATTTTAAGTTTTTATTCTACCAGTAAACTTGGACAGTAAATTTTATAATATGGTATATTATCAAATAAGTTATGTTTGAGATCAAGAGATGCATAAAATGATGGTGAAAATCAATGAACAAATAATTCGATTTCACCAATAGGGTATAGTATGCTTTATGTAGGGAATCGTATAATATTCTATCTAACTTTTCAAACGAAGACCTCATTATTCGAGTAATTCTGAGATACTTAAATTGGAGTGCAATTATATTCATTTAGTGGAATTAATTATAATTAAATGGGAAGGAAAATATATTATGGTAATTAATATGAGATTTTCATATTTCCATTTGAAAGCCAATTTAATTATTAGTCTTGGATCCTTAGTATAGTCCATTACCCAACTAGTAGTCTCAAACTCTCTAAATATCGTAATTGCCCTAAACCCATTTCATGTACTTATTTGTATAGGTCAAGGAAAGAGTTTTAAGATGCACGTGACATCCATTAGGGTCGGAAAGAGAAAGAGGAAAAACACAATTCACATTTTTCTGAACAAGTGAGGAGAGAGAAATTAATTTATATCATATTTCACCAAGTTTTCATCTCAGAAAGTGTCCACACACAAGGTTTATGATAGAGGGGAAAAACTGAGCGTCCTTGTAATACGCTAATCGTTGTTATCGTCTTTTGACCACAATACAAAAAAAATAAACTTTAACTACACTCGTATGCAGTATAGTGGCGAGTCTGGGTATCGAATCCACAGGGAATGTTTGATAGATTTTAATTGATTTAATACTTCAAAAATAAAGTGTAAAAGATGATGATGGGGTGAGAAAGGAAAAGGGGAAAAAAATAAATAAGTTAGCTAAAACTAATTGAAAAATTAAGGTAGGGACGCAATCCCCCAACTCCTAGTATGTTTACCGGGCATAAGACTAGTTATGAAATAGATAATTGATTAAATCTAGTCTTTATTAATCTCAAGCATTATATCTATGAGGGTACTAGCCCGCACCATACATAATCAAAAGTAAGAATAAAGAGGTGTCATCATAGATACACTCGCGTTGCACTCTTAAGTATCCCGGTTACCTATGGCAAACGAGATCAAAAGTCCTAGGAAGGTTGTGATCACTACACAACAGGATTCGATCATTTATTTAATTCAAGGAACTAATTTTACACACATGCAAATCACATCGGGTTGGGTTCATGCGCCCCAACTCCTAAAAAATCTAGCCTAGCATGGTGTAACTATGATTAACTACACAAGAATCCATTAACAAATATGTGAAAATAAGGAAAGAATGATAAAAGTGCTGGAATTTAAGGTTACCAGGATTGAAGAACACAACCATGCAAGAAGAAATCAAAGATTGAAGAAAGACCAAAAAAACTCTTGAATTAAAGGTGCAAAATATGTAAATTCTTCTCCTAGATGTTCTTCCTTGATTATGAGATTTTACATGAATGAAATCTGAATAAAAAGGACCCTAATGACTAAATATATAGGCTAGAGGTCGTTTAGAAGAGTCTCTAAAACATAAAACTCTTTTGGATAAAAGATAAGGACAACATAATAATCCCGTATCTGGAAAGTTGTCACACTTAGAAAGCATGAGTAGTTTTGTAACAGTTCTGGAGCGTGACTAATGACTGGACCGGTTCGGTTCTGATCCATCAGTTCGGTTCGGCATTAACAGTTTTGCCTTGGATTTCTTTCTCAACTTTAAATGGGAATAACTTCTTTACCGTAGCTCGGATTGGGGTGACATTTTTTCTAGTGTTCTTGTAACTAAAAGTTCTTAAACTTTCCAGTTGGCCCCACCTCCAGACTAAGGCTGCAAAAATTACGAAAATGCCCTTCAACTCTTCATTTTTTTGGTTTCTTTCACTATTTTGAGTTCTCTTTACCATCTTTCTTGCATGAAATACCTGTAAAACACATAAAAGATACACAAAATACTAAATACTTGCCAAAATGGGTCAGTAGCATAAATATGAGACAAATCCAAGCTATTTACACCGCACGAGAACATAAAAATACCAAAATTAAGGGGATAAATGTGAAGAATTTATGCCTAATTAAACCCTCCTAACTTAGAACTTTGCGCATCCTGAGCAATGTGAAAGCATAAGAGTATGAGTTAAGGACCTTTCAAAAACTTTATTGGGATAGAGTACATTTTTCGCGGGCAAGCGATTTAATTTAGCATATGCAACAAACCTTTAAACCCCTAGGTTACCCTAGTACGATGAGTGGTGTCTCGTGAGGGTTTGCAGTGAATATACCCACAAAATTCTTTTTCGACTCAAGAAAATTCAAAATACTTAAAAACTGTACAATTTAAACCCCCTAAAAAATGGTCACCTTAAAATCATATTCACAAGTCTCAAGTCATAGTGTGTGTGCCCGAAGCCAAAGAATCGAACCTCTAATTTCCACTGATTGATCATTATGTTACTTTCTGAAAATTCACTTTGATTTCAAAATCTCTCGGGATTCTCTCACAAACGAATCCCTCGAAAATGTGGGTTATTCTCTTGGTATGTGTGATTTATAAAATTAAATATAATAGACACGAATTCACGCACATAACTTTAAAAGACGGACTATTTGAGTTCTCGTCATCAGGTTACGGTCATGGGGAAATGGGAAACATCATCTCTAATGCACACATTTAATCTCTGTCATTATCTTTTGTGCCTTAGTTCTCCACGCAGTAGACAATTTAGCAATATGGACTCGGTGAGGATTTTTTCGGGTTGTAAGGTGTATTTGGGTAAAATGGAAATGGTGGGGACTTCGGAATTGGAGAATTCATTTATGATGTCCATTTGTGCTTTTTTTCGGGCTATTGCTCATTTTCTCTTCTTTTTCTATTTTTTTTTCTTTTCTTATTTTTCTTTTTCTTGCTATTTTTGTTGAGCATTCTTCTTCTTCTTTTTTCTTACCCCTTTTTATGCACTTTTCGAACTTTTTATGATGAATATTTGATTTTCATAACTCCTGGCTAATTGGGTTGTTTGGGTTATCAAATGAAAAGAAAAAAATTTATTAGGCTCAAATTGGGTTGTGAAGGGATGAATTTTTCACGACTTTTTATGGCTAATCTTTTTGGGTAACAAACGATGGCCTACTTCATTGTCCAAATTACTAATTACTTTACCATACGCGTCTCGAGATGAAATAAGTTTAGAGATATTTTCAGTGCATTTTTCAAGGCAACATCCCACACATTTCCCATAACCGATCAAAACAAAGAAATAGAGATCTTCAACGAATTTTAAAATGTTGAAATGAACTTTGAGTTAGCCATTAACTCTGATTGATTTAAAAACTCGAAAAATCGATACTCTCAAAATCTCACCGGGTTAGTTAATCTACACACTTATTCGTTAAGTCGTCAATTTTCGCTCAATTTCCATCTTTGGTTAATTTCGGCTCTGTGCATTGGATTTTTTTACAACTTGAGACAAAAGATTTGTGACATTTTGAAGCTTTTAAATTCAAATTTTTATTTATTTTGAAGGAAAAAATATTTTTGGCTTTTCTGAACTTTTTCAAAAAAAAAAATTAATTTATAATTTGACACACTTGGAAAGAACATGTGATCGAATCAATGAAACTAAAGAATAAATGGAAATAATATCCCACACCCCCTAACTTAAATGTTGTATTATCCTCAATGAAAATCAAGAACACAACATAAAGAGAGGAAAAGAAAGATATTACCCAAATGAAGTGATCCCCGTTGAGTACGAGTCCATTGAATCTACAAAACATGTTAGAACCAAGCATAACAAAAAGAATAACAAAAACTTTAACTAAATACTCTAAACTATAAAAAATGAGAAAATAAAAAAAAAAGCAGCTAATTATGTACAACTACGAATTGAACTTCTAATAAGTTATACATCAGAAGTCGAAAACTTTGAGGGTCCAACCAAAATACAATTTGACTTTGTGGGGTAATCGATGTACCCTCATTTTCATGCATGCCTTTCGAAAAATAACAATTCCGTTTGAACAACGGAAGGCATGTGTGAGATGGAAAAAATGAACCATCACCAATTAAAAATTTTAACGGGATGATGGGGGTTGGGATGCTAGGTGGGATAAGTACAATTGAGATCCAAGAAAAATGGAATCACCTTCCAAAGCTTTTTCAAGTAAGATGGGAAGCGGGGCACATAAAAAGGAAGAGTCAATATTGGAAAACAATTCAAGTAAAGAGTCATCATCGGTAAAAGGTTTAAACGTTTCAAAAGTTTCACCCGACTCATAGGAATCTAGTGGTACTTCTAATGGTTCAATAACGGTGAACGAAAATGGTGATGAAATAAATTCAACCTCAAGTGATTCATCATCACTTGTATATTTAATTTCAAGGGAGAAAGACTCACTTTCAATGAGATGTTCTTCAAAAATTTGAGGTGACACACAAGTCTCAACCTCCTCTTTATTTTCCAAATAAGAACGCATATCATCACAAAGTGAGAGCACTTTCGTAACAAGACCAATATCCATCACGCTTTGGGTCGAAAGAAAATCGAGTAATTGTTTGATTCGAAAAAGCATTCTTTCTTCCAAAGTATGATTCCTTGGCTCTATAACCTCGGATTCCTCATTTGGTTGAAAACGTTCTTTAGTTTAAAAAATATCAAAAGAAAATTCGTCATTGGATTCGAATAATGCATCCAACTCTTGCTCCCAAAAATTATTTTTTTCCCGATATTTGGTTTCAAGCCTTTCATATTCATGAATTAAAAACCACTCACCCATTTTAATAGGTCGAGGCGGAGATTCTTAAAAACAAAAAGTTTGAAAACTATTATCATATGAACCATTATAATTACCGAACTCATTATAAAACGACATAATTATCGAATAGTTTGTAGACGGGCAATCCACGTAAAGAGGTGTGCGGTTGAGGATTCGACGTTTCTTGGCGCTCAATTGTGCAATTCTGTAAAAAGGTAACAAAAAAATACAAAAGAAAAAAATATCTTACAAAATATTAAGTCATTTATAATCTATAATAAAAACACTCCCCGGCAATGGCGCCATTTTGATCATGGGAAAAAACCGATCGTCTGTGTAATACGCTAATCGTTGTTATCAATTTTCGACCACAATACAAAAAAACAAAACTTTAACTACAATCTTATGGACTATAGCGGCGAGTCTGGGTATCGAATCCACAGGGAATGTTTGATAAATTTTAATTGATTTATTATTACTTCAAAAATAAAGTGTAAAAGATGATGATGATGATGGGGTGAGAAAGAAAAAAGGGGAAAAATAAAGAAGTTAACTAAAACTAATTGAAAAATTAAGGTAGGGACGCAATCCCCTAACTCCTAGTATGTTTACCGGGTATAAGACTAGTTATGAAATAAATAATTGATTAAATCCAGTCTTTATTAATCTCAAGCATTATATCTATGAGGGTACTAGCCCGCACCATACATAATCAGAAGTAAGAATAAAGAGGTGTTGTTATAGATACACTCGCGTCGCACTCTTAAGCATCCCGGTTACCTACGACAAACGAGATCAAAAGTCCTAGGACGGTTGTGATCACTACACAACACGTTTCGGTCATTTATTTAATTTAGGGAACTAATTTTACAGACGTGCAAACCACATCGGGTTGGGTTCATGAGCCCCAACCCCTAAAAAATCTAGCCTAGCAAGGTGTAACTATGATTAACCACACAAGAATCTATTAACAAGTATGTGAAAATAAGGAAAGGATGATAAAAGTGCTGGAATTTAAGGTTACGCAGATTGAAGAACGCAACCATGCAAGAAGATATCAAAGATTGAAGAAAAACCAGAAAAACTCTTGAATTAAAGGTGCAAAATATGTAAATTCTTCTCCTAGATGTTCCTACTTGATTAGGATCTTTTACATGAATGAAATATGAATAAAAAGGACCCTAATGACTAAATATATAGGCTATAGGTCATTTAGAAGAGTCCCTAAAACATAAAACTCTTTTGGCTAAAGGATAAGGACAAAATAAAAAACCCGTATCTGGAAATTTATCACACTTAGAAAGCGTGAGTAGTTTTGTAACGGCTCTGGAGCGTCACTAATGACCGGACCGGTTCGGTTCTGGTCCATCGGTTTGGTTCGGCATTAACAATTTTTCCTTGTATTTCTTTCTCAACTTCAAATGGGCATAACTTATTCACCGTAGCTCGGATTGGGGTGACGTTTTTTCCAGTGTTCTTGTAATTGAAAGCTATTCAACTTTACAGTTGGCCCCACCTCAGAACTAAGGATGAAAAATGACAAAAATGGCCTTCAACTCCCCGTTTCTTGATTTTCTTCACTATTTTGAGTTCTCTTTTCCGTCTTTCTTGCATGAAATACCTGTAAAACACATAAGAGATACACAAAACACAAAATAATTTCCAAAAAGGGTTAGTAGAATAAATACAAGATAAATCCAAGCTATTTACACCGCACGGGAACATAAAAATACTAAAATTAAGGGGATAAATGTGAAGAATTTATGCCTAATCGGTTTACTTTGGGGGGGGGGGGGGGAGGGGTTCACTGGATTCTAGAAAGGTTTTTGGAGACCTTGGGAGGGAAGTAAGATCATCATTTTCATCATCTATTTCTCCTCATTTGGATCACCTACAAGATCCGCATAGGTATCGTGATCCGGACCCTTATATTCATCCTTTGAATCTAGTTCTTGTTTTCTATTTCTAATGCATGATCAATCAAAGTTTTGGATTTGAAATTTTTATTCATATCTTAATCCCCATTACTTTAATCTCTTGTAAGTACCTTTCTCATAAATACCTTTGAATAGCATCTAAAGGAATTTCGACGATTGGGTTTAAAGTTCTTCTCGTTCTTAAACATTTATTCTTATTTTGTAAGAACTTGATAAACTATTTCACAAACAAAACAACTTACCCATCAATACTTTCACAAGGCCAGCTCTAATTTTATTCACTCACCTTCTAACTAATCTCGACAATAAAAGTTAAGTCTTTCTTGGGTTTCATACTTAGAGAATTCTCTTGTTCATAAATTTGGAGGTAGTATATAAGATCTTCTAGGCTACGAGTATCGGTATCCTTAATCTCGTTCAAGATAACATTCATCGTCTTTAAACAACAAGATAAGGTCCTAAATAACTTCTTTACAACCATATTCTTTGTAATTCTCTATCGAAGGTTAAATGATGCATTGGCCACTCCCATTAAACTAGTATAGTAATCATCAAATGTTTGATCTTCGCTCATCCTAATCACTTCAAATGTAGTCGTAATGTTTTATAACCTATATCTCTTTACACTATAAGTTCCCTCATGATTGATGTTAAGAATATCCCAAGCTTCTTTTTCTTTTGACAATTGAGTATCCAATTTTATCCGTGTGTGTTAACGGAGGAGAATAAGGCATTTAAATAAATCGAATTATAGTTGTTATCCAAAAATTTCTCTTCAAACCAATTTTCCCTTGTCTATATAAAATCATTCCTCCTACATTAATCATAGATCATGACCAACTGTCTTCTATGATCATCCACACTCTCTCGTGTCTAGATTTCAAGTGAGCTGTAAATTTCACTTTCCAATGGCCATAATTTGGGCCATCAAAGTGAGGTGATATATTCATAATCTCCATCTCTCAAATTATCCAGATCCAAAAAATAAAGATTTAAACACCAAGCAATATACACCCTATAGAAATAAAACATAATGCCATAAAAAAAAACACGGATCAACTCTATCACGTGAATGATAACAAAAGAGCACCTGATTTGATACCAACTTAGAATTTAGTGCAAGTGTGTTAACTCAAATAAAGATAGAGGGATTGAATAGGTTTCTCAACAAATTATCCCAATTTTAGCCAATCTAAATTTCCTTCTAATCTTAACTATCGTAGTGTAAAGTAGAACCAGGTGAGAGAAGCTTATAGATTTATATTGTAAACCATTCAACTAGAAAACCTAACTTAATTGTGATAAAAAAATTAACTAGATCTAATTCCTATGTTCAATTTCAATGGATTTAACTAGATCCGTTCTAGATCTAAGTGGTCTGTGTATTAGAGATGTGATAATCAAAGTAAATAACATAGAATCGAGCTAGAAGAAAATCTACAAGGAAACCCCCCACCTAGGGGTAAAAACCTTTATGCATCCCAATCTCTCATTCAACTTGAAAATGTTTTATACCTTCCAAGAAGATACCTCTATATTGTTCCCTGACAATAATTTAATTGATGAACATTAATGTTACCCCATTGACAATGAACAATCCATCCGGAGCTCCATCGAACAAATGAGGAAGTCGTATTCTCCCCCTTATAATTGCACTGTGATTGAACAACCTAACATCTTAAAAAAATATTTAAGATCGGAGTTTAATCTTAAATTCTGTTGTGGATCAATTAGATTTGATCCACGCTAAGTGGATTTGATCTCAAACACTTTCAAGTACCCACAAATAATATATCAAGTAAATATCTCAGTTTTCTCTCAAATCTGAAAAGAACAAATGAATTTGATTAAAGAGATGCCATTCATATAGTCTTAACCTCAAAAATACTCTCTTAGTATAAGAGAATTAAAGAATAATTTAGATATTTTGAAAAGATGGAAAATACTCAATTAATATTTTTTTTTTTACAAATTTGACTACGTCTTGGCCACAACTAAAAATGCCACTATGTGCACAGTTTTGGATAGTGAACTACTCATGCCATAAATGTACAGCCGTGTGCACAGGTATAAAACCCATATGTGTGCACATTCAAGGTATTAGTCTAAACTTGCATAGTCGTTCGCATGGGGCTAAATCATAGTCTTGAAAATGGTATAGGGAAAAATTAAGTTTTTACCTAAATAATCTTCTTTTTTTAAAATGAATCTTTCCTTTAAGTTAAACACAACATGTCTTAATTGATAAGCACTTGTTTTGTTGAAAATCAACATTTTTTTATCAAAGTAAAATGAAAAACGCGTGTGTGTGCATAACCTTAGATATTCAATCATAACCAATGAAAAGAGGATACATCTTCAATGATTTTATTAACAAAAGTCTTTGATGTAGAGAAGCCATGTAAAATCTTTAATGTTTAATGTTCACCAATTTGTAATGAATAAGACTCTCTCTACCAAACGTCTATATGAAATCAAGAATTTCGATTGACAATACATGACTTTAATGCTTTGACACAGAATTAATCCAACTATATTATAATAGTAAATATATGCATTTTCATACATACTTCTCCATATAGATAAATTTTATGATAACTAAAATAACTAAATTATTACAATGAAATCGAATCTAGAAAAAGTAACTACTGATAAACCACTATGGGATCCATTCAAATAACAAAAATATGTGGCCATAATGGATGGAGTAATAAAAATCGTACAAAATCATGTCAATACAAATACACACGTCCATTCACATATTTTCTAACAAGAAATCCTGGGGTTTTCAATTGTGGAAAAAATGGACTTTTTTTCCTAAAATCTTCAATTGATTAAATTTTAAAATTTTAAAAAAAACAACTAGATCTAGAGGATAGATTTCGAGTTTAGATCACCATACTTTTGCAGATCTTGTAGGTGATTTGATAATGAAACTAATATGTGAATAAGATGTACAGATGACTCAGATTTTCCAGTATATGGTCCTATGATGCAAGAATGGTGGGTGGTCATCACTTGATATTTGGATATTGAAGCACTTAAGAAAATCTTATCTTTCTTCTCTTATTTTCTCAAAGTATTTAAGTCTCTCTCACTTTGCCTTAAGGCTCCTCTCTCTCTATTTGAGATTGAGAAAAGTAAAATTTTATTTTGTTTCCTAGGAAAATATACCCTGGAAGTTATTTATACTTTGCTTCATAAAACACTCTAAGTAAAACACATTTCTCAATAAAAAAATCCCTCGTCTAAATTAGGGAAGCCCTCATTCAAACTAAAACTTCTCATAAGAAGACCTCGTGATAACCTGGCATCAATCTAGGGTTTCTTATCTAAATGAAATTCAATCATTCGAAACAATGTCAAATGAGAGGAGCCCTCATTTTAAATGAGACCCTCATTATTAAAAAAATCTTAATTAAATGTCATAGACATGGTTTGATAAATGCATCTAGAGTAACTAGCGAATCAAAAGGTTTTGTATTTAAAAAGAATTATACTAGGGACCCAAGGCTAGATAATTAAATTCACCTATAAACTTAACATGAAAATCCCAAATTACAACCTTGTATCCTTTTAGTTTAATTCCACTAAATAATTAAAAACAACACTGTAATTTAATTATCTCATAATTAATTGAATAAATACGCATTGTTTGCAAAGTTATATTGTGCATAATATGATTCCTCGCGTAAAGCATACAATACCCACTTAGTGAAATTAAATTTGCTTCTAATGGATCTTCACCTACATCTCATAAATTCCTTAATCTCAAACTACTTTGTACGAACAAATTTCTAATCAAGTCAATTTTTTTGTAATTAGCTTAATTCCCGACAAAACATTTTAATTATAGGTTCGGTGTTGTATTGTCAATTTCATAAGTCCATAACGTGGTTTAATGAAGAATATAGGCAAAGCTTCATAGTGGATATACATCATGTCATGTTTATCTTGCCAAGTTTGTCTTCACACTTACCGAGGATCCCACGTATATGAATGCACTTTGAATAGGGTCCTTGGATTTTTTTAAGGGTGTTTTTTTAAACAAAAACATTTGGAACTGTTTTTAAAATATTTTTTAAAGAAAAATATTTTTTTGATTCTAATCTCATTAGAACGAGATTTTTTCCTTATTAGAACGAAATTGAGTTTTCGTTCGAACGAAGTTGGTCTCGTTAGAACAAAGTTGGGATCTTATTGGAACGACCATCTAATAAACATCAAATGAATGGGTCTCTGTTAAGCAGTGTATATGTCATTGTATGCTCATTAGAAGAACGATCAAATGAGAAATCTTCCTCGTTTGAACGAACTGGAATTTCATTATAACGAAAAGCTAATCTCGCTCGAATGACCTTAGTTTTCGTTTGAACGAGTTCTCTGCCTCAAAATTTATGTTTTACTATTTATAGGCATGTTGGAATCAATTTTCTCAATAACGTTTGGCAAAAATAAATTCCTTACATGTTTACCAAAGTTCCAAAACCCTAGTTTCACCCTTTAAGTTTCATATGTTTTGAGATATTTAGTTTAGGCAACAAGATTTTTTTCTCTAGATCTGAAGAGAACGTGTTTCGTACGGTGGACTATGGATTACATACTTGTTGTTTACACGATGTGAAATCCGTGTTTGTGGTGTCGCGGTGAAGAAGTTGTGGATTTCGTGTTCTAATTCACAGACGGTTGCTGAGCCTTATTGTTGGATACCAAGGCATGCGTTGTGGCAGCTTGCACGGGTGGACTCCTGTGTTGCACTGTGGAGAAACGATCAAAGATTGAAGAGTGCCAATTCTTGTGGAGATCAATTTGTTGAGTAAGTGTACTGTCTACTTTTATAATTCCATATCATAATGAATTTTTTGGTTGGTCCGTCCGAGGTTTTCCTTATATGGTTTTCCTCGTACATCGGCGTGTTGTGGATAGTTTATTTATTTTATTGGCTTATCACCTAGATGTATGTTTTAGGTTTAAAAGATAAAATTGGGTGAATCAATTTTTCATAATGAGGTTTAAAATTGGTGCATATATTTTACATGGTTAATCTATTTAAAGTTTAAATCTTTAAAATTTTAATACCATCCTTGCCTAATGGGACATGCATTGTCAAATTGGTATCAGAGCGGGTTGCACTAAAATATCTTGTGATCCTGATTTTTACAGATTTTTTTTGGATACCAATTCTTTCAAATTAGTATCAGAGCAGGTTGCAGTAAGTTATCGTGTACATCCTTATTTCGTACTATTTAGGGTGGTTTATTTATCCTTCTCCCTCATGTTGGTTTTGTGTTGTTTTTCTCTTGATGGATTCCTATAGTGATAAGTTATCTAATGTGTTTAGTGATGATGACTTTGATATTCGAGAGGAGTTTAATGAGATTCATAACTATGTTGAAAATTTAACTCGTTTGAATTTCAATCTTGCGAAAAGAATTAAAATTATTGAAAAATTAAATTTTCGTTCTAAAGCACCAATTGAACTTTTGCAAACTGTTCAAACTTAATGGGATTTCCTACATGAGAATCTTTTGGACATGAACCATGATTTTAAATCTTTATAAGTGTCCAGAAAGAAGTTGAGGATAGAGTCCGGTTTTAAAGAAAGAATTAAAAAACTCTAAATTTTCTAGGGTTGGTGTACGTGACAATAAGGATAATGATAAATTAATTAATGATTAGTGGGCACGTGAAAAGAATCTTAGGTATAAGTTTTCTTGTATTTAGGAGGAGTGAGATAAACTTCTAGGAATAATTGAAAATTTGAAGAAGGAGTCCCTAAAACTTGAAGAATCTAATTTTTTACTTTAGTCTATTTTGAAGTTAAAAGATAATCTAAGAGACTTAAGTGGTGTTGGTAGTGATGGCACTGGCTTCCTTAATTCTAATGCTTTCGTTGCTAAATTCAATCCCGTCATTTGTTATAGAGGGTCAATCACTTCTCAGGGTGTTAAAAAAGGTCAACCCGAAGGTTTCGTTCCTCATCGCGTCTACACGTGCACACATTACGGTAGAAAAGGTCACCTTAGGCATTTTTTCTATGATCTTAAAAGACCCTAGAAAAATTAAGTCTAGTGTCCCCATGGTTCCTAATACTCGAAGCATTAACTATTCATCATTTTATATTAGAAAATTAGTTTTGGAGGCACTAAATGTTAGACTGGTTAATTCTCGCATGCTTGCACGTGACTCTTCACATGCTATATCTTATAGATCAGTACTTGCCTGTTATGTTTGTCATACTATAGTTTGCTTCATGATATACGTTTCTAGTGTTACGACATATGTATCTTTTTTATTTGTATTTTTCTTTTATTGAGTCATATTAAAAATAAAAAATGATTTTGTTTGCCTTTTGAGTTAGAGTTTGTTTTTAAAAATTGGTATTTTCTTTTGAAATTTTTTAGAAAAACTCAAAAAGATTTACATTTTTTATTTATTTTAGTTTTGTACTTTAATACATGTGCTTGAGATTTGTACCTTATTCCCTTATTAAGTATATGCCATTGGTCCATAAACTATATATTATGGACTAATATTGAATTTGAACCATCGACGTGGCCTTCGTGCATGTCGAATTGGAGTTTTTATGGAATAAATTTAATGTAGTGGATTTTTGCAGTCGTTCGAACGAGGTGTAGTGGTCGCTCGAACGAGTCATTCGAATGAGGTTCGAACGACCTTCTAATGACTAAGAAAAGCTCGATTTCCCCCACTCTCTAAAATCTCATTGGAAAGCCCACGTTCGAACGACGTACATTATCGTTCGAACGAGGGGTTTTCCCATTCGAACGAGGTACATCTCACATCCCTTTTGACCCTATGATTTTGCCTCGTTAGAACTCTCGTTCAAACAAGAGTGAATCTCATTCGAACGAGGTTCAATGTCATTCGAATGACTGATGTTGAGTTTAAAAAATCTGCACATTTAAAGTGTTGTCGCAACGTGGGGCGTTAGATTTGTTGAGTTGTCGATCTCCCAACGGCTTAGATTAAAATGTGGGTTTAACAATTAAGAAAAGGGTCAAGTCTTATGGGGTTAAATAAGAGAAAATAGGGGAAGGAGGGGCATTATTCCAGTATATTTTTGGATCTATCTATCTCTCTATTTATCTATCTCTCTCTATCTACACACACTATTTCATTTCTCTATTATTCTTACCATGTTCCAAAGGCTTCCCCTTCATCCCCAAGCATTTCCAAGGCTAAATAACCCATTACCAAGCTCTATTCCTCCACTATAAACCTTGTTGAAGGTAGAATTTGGATTGAATTGAGCAAGTTGGAGCTTTCAAGCTAGATTTGTAGGACTTTTGGAGAATTCTTGGAGTCTAGGGCTTTTTTCATTGTAATACGTTGTCCCAATACTTCATTAATTCTCCTCGCATAAGTTGATATAATATAAGGACACGGTAATTTGGATGATTAGAACTGAGTTAATATTCTTATTCGACTGCTTTGAAGACTTGATGGTAATTATTGGAAGGTTGAGGGTTCAAATTGGATTTGGAGGGTTCGAACGATAGTAGGGTCGTTCAAACGAGATTTAGGTGTCATTATAAGCGAGGTATCAAACGAGCTTCAAATGAGATGCCACTATATCACTTTTCATGGGTCGTTCGAAGGTGGTTAGAAGCAATACTTCTAACGAGGTGGGTTTCTCATTTGAATGAGGTCCATCTCGTTCGAACGATGCGCCTCAAAAATGTTTAATCTGATTGCCCTTGTGCGTTATCACATTCTGGACCCCTGGATTATTGAGCTGTCAAGCTCTAGTGAGCCCAGATTTGGCAAAATGGGATTTTTGGTGTTTTAAGGGTTTTTATAAGTTTAAATGGGTCATTATAAGATAGAAGAGGGAGAGAGAAGGTGAAAAAGTCTTCCACCATTGTTGGCTTCTCTCCACCATTTCACCACCAAAAACCACCAGTTTCTTATAGTATTTCACTACATTCAAGCCTATAACACCCATTTTCACAATTTTTGAAGTGGGTGAACGAATTTTGAAGAAGTGTTGGGGGATTTTTGGAGAAGATGATGGAAGTTGTCATGGAGTTTGAAGGGATTTTTGGCTTGGGAGCTTGAATGGAGCATATATGGGGAATTTTTAGAGGATGCTTTTGGTAACCCCTTGAGACCACCTTTGGAGGTGGGGGTTTCTCCTCCTACACCAACACTCTTGCCCCTATTTGGAGCCTTTAGAGGTGGGAACAACCTACTCTTAGGTTAAGACTCCATTTTATGAATTTATAGTATTGATTGTTAGAATATTAAGAGTAGGATGCTTATGAACTTAGTGATTGATTTTCTAGTAGAAATTAATAATAAACATTTTTATGAAATAAAATTGTTGGAAAAATGTCATTTGTATGAGAATAATTAAAGAATAAAGTTTTCAAAGTTTTCTTAAAATAAATGGTATTTTCATGTAAATTGTATGCTTAAGTTGGTGCTAAACATTTTTTATGGAATAAAATGTTTTAGATTTACATTTTTATCTTGCCTAAGATATTTGGTAAACTAAGTTTGATTTCTTACAAAAATAAAAATTTTAGAAAAGAATGGGACATTGAGTTGAGTTTTAAGAAATAAAGTGCCCTGTGATCTAGAATAGATATGTTTTTCAAATATTATGAATTTCTAGAATGAAATGCATGTTTAAAACATTTAAGAAAATTTTAGGATTTAAAATCTGACTTTTCATGCATATAAACTTGTAGTATTTTAATGATAAACATTTGAACAAGTTTAAAGACGATTTTGTTGGGTTAAGAAAAGTAGAAATTCTAATCTTCAAAGTGTGTGAAAAGGGGGTTAAAGGTGTGATAAATATAAGGTTGTAAGACTACATGTGTTATTAAAAAGGAAATGTTATTTTCTTATAAAAGTAGTGTTTAAGAGTAATAACATTTCCCGAATAAAGAAAGTAAAAAAATGTCTAACTTGGATATATGATTAGTAAAGGTGTTGGTTAAGTGCTAATGGTTAAACATTGGAAAGTTGGTGTGTGTAACTTAATAATGTTTTGGAATATTAACACTTATGAAATTATAAAGTAAATAATGGAATAGATATGTTTCCAACTTGAGAAGAATGATAAAAAGGTGTTTTGCAAGAACAACACTTGTAGAATTGAGGAAAACAATATGTTTGGAAAAAAGGGGTAAAATGGTAATTTTACTCGGTGGAATATTTTTATGGAATAACAATGGTGGAAAAGGTGTTACAAAAATTGGTCCTAAATGAATATGATTTTTGGAATAAAATCAAAGTTAATGTGTAAAGGACATGAAATGATAATTTCAAAGTGTAACATGAGTTGGGGTGAAACCCCGGGTTTGGCTTCAGCCGGGTAAAAAGGGGGAAAAAGGAATAATGTGAACATTTGTAAAATATTAAAGCAAATAAAAGGAACTCGGATGACACCTGGATAATTTAGGAGGGCCCAGAGCCTTGGGGTGAAAGACCCAAAAACTCTTGCCAGAGCATATGATGGCGTCGTCGGTGGTGTGGAGTCCGTTAAAGTATGTAGTTTATTGGAAGATTCCTAGAAAAGATAAAGGAATAAGTAATATGTCACGAATTGGTTTGTGTGGTGAAAATGTGTTAAGACAACCTAACTTGAATGAATTAATGAATGTTCAGGTAAAGGTTAAAGTGGACAAAAAATGTGTAAATTGATTAATGTCCATAAAAGTGAAGGAACGGTAAAGTGTAATGGTTAAACGGGTGAGTAAAGAAACCTAAGAAGGTATAACCATAAGTAACACAAGGGCGTGTTGTGAAAGGTTTCCAAGATCTAAGTAAGTATTTTCTAACACGGTGTCCGTATGTGCTGAAAGGGTGATTTTCAAATGAAAATACTAAAGTACATTGGTTTAAATAAAAAGGGCAATTTCGATAAAGAAATGGTTTTGATTAAATAGAGTGTTTCAAGAATTTAAACATGGGTGTTAAATAAAGGTATAAACTTCAAGTTAAGAAAGAAGGAGTCCTTTATGAGATTAATGCAAATTAATCAGACTAAACAATATTTTCGGAAGTAAACCAGTTTCATGCATATAGTGTATATCTCTATATGTACAAGGTAGTTGTGTATGAATGTAAGTATAATATGTTAGAGTCTTCTTTCTGCCATTCGTTTCTATATTGTACTTTGTATATTCCCACTGGGTAGTTTCTCGCACCCTTATCTTTGTTACGGCGGGTTCGTGTTTTGAGAGCATTACACAGGTAAGTATTTATTTAATTTTATGTTAGTAGTTATTTATGTTTGGACTCTGGGGGTGCTTCCCACGGGTCCCTCACGTTGTTTGACTAGAAATTATAACCGCATGCTAAATAAGTGAAATGTTAATTAAAATAAAACTGGACTAGCAACATTATGTAGGTTGTTTCATTGCACTTCCCACCTAACGCTCAAGTCAAATCGAGTTGACTAAGGGTAACCCATATATCTGGTTCAGGGCGTTACAAATGGTATTAGAGCTCTAGGTTCAAGTTTCCTTTCGAGAGTGATGTGGTGAGGTCGGTAGTGGATCTTCCGACATCGGTGTTGGTTTGGGCCAGTCACGCTAGTTTTGGAGAGTATTTAGTTTGTGTCCTCGATGGTAAAGTCAAAAAGGTTAGCACAACAAGTAAGTTAGTGTAAGGTGGCACACGATCGAATTGATAGTTGTTAATTTCTTTCGTGTTTCTTATTATATGTTAGTAATTTACGGGTGTCCTTGCAAATCGATAGTTGTGACTCCTTGTTAGTGTGAAGTGCTTGTGCTTAATTCTTAATGACGTAGAGTCTTTTGATATGTTAATAGAATGAGATGACGCCTATGGGGTAAGTATCATGAATTGCGTACAGTCAATGGTAGAGGTTGATATTTAGGGTGTAGTGACTAAGCAACGATGATTGGTGAAAAAAAGGTACATAGCCCCTAGGTCCGGTGCTTACGGGTGGTTAATGCCGATAACGTCGGTAGGCAAATTTAGTCCTTAGTGTAGTACCATAATCGGTGGATAGTCGATGAGCATGTAAATTTATGTGGGTTAAAGTTTAAGGTTAGATACATTTAGTCTTAGTTGATAAAATGCTATCCATGTAGCTGAGTGTTATAGTAGTTGTTGGCCAATGAATGTATCTCATAGGCGGTGGTTAGAATTATGTGTCGTTTATGGCAGAGGTATTATGTATGCAACAATTATGATTGAGGAGTATTAGGAGTGAATTCTAAATAGTCTTTTATGGTGGGGTTTTAGAAAATATAGTGTGATTTCAAGGAATAGGATCTTTAGTGATGTCAGTGATGGAGACCTAGAGGTTTCTAGGTGGTAGGCAACGTCATGTATCCTGCCAAATCCTTAGTAGCGTTAGTCGTGGTTTGTACGTGGCATGTGGTCACAGCCATTTGGAAGAAAGATAAGATTATTATCTAAGTGTAGAGTCTTGTTTTAGTCGCTGAAGTAATGGCCAAGTGCGAGGTAAGCCTAGTATGAGCGTGGTTTAAAGCTATACTAGAGTGTCCGTAGGACTAAGTGAATGGCACCATTAGGGAGAGAAATCAACTTGTTGTGATATCCTGAGGTGTTCTGTGGTTCAGGTGAGCCATGTGTGGAAGCTCGTGGAGTAGTGTCATTGCGAGAAACAAGTAATCGAGATGCGGGTATTAAAAGGTTTGTAGAGCGCACATACAATGATGAAGGTATGGATGATGAAATATTATTGGGTCTTGAGGAAGGTTACATAGAATGTGTTTAGTTTCCTTAGGAGACTAGTTAAGTTCGGTATAAAGCAGCATTAGCATCCTAGTAATGATTGTGTTGAGTGTCAGGTTATCATCTCATATTGCTAGTCAGGATTTAGAAGAGTCGTATAGTGTACGTGTCGGGTGTGGCTTCCCGAATCGGCACAGTTGGGTAGTGTAATCCCTGAGGTAAGATGATACCGTGTGTTGTTATAGGCGTGATGCTCGAATGTCATGAAATAACTTGTATTGGTGTTATGAAAATTGTTTTCGAGGTGTATTAGGAAATGTATTCGATATTTAGGTCAATGACGTCAGGTGGAGACTTGGAATGGTAACTAAGGTGGGGTGATATTGAGGCATAATAGAAAGTTGGCGCGTGTCGACGGTATAAACTAGGATGGCCTTAGCAGAGTATGGACTAGTTCTTAGAACGTCCAACCAAGCCGGTACGGATTAGAATACATAACCCCTTGTGGTACGAATGCCAACGATGGTCGGTGTGGTCACCACGTCAATTCAGTTTTGGTGGAACACGAAAGTAAACTTAGTGGGAATCTCGTGTAGTCAAAGAACAGGGTGAGGTGAACTCCTCTCTTGAATTGGCTAATGCATATGGTAATTTGAGGATTTCGATCATGGTATGATAAGGCAGTCACTAACCTAGATGTAGTAGGTTGGTGACGTCATAACCGATAAACGAATATGATCAGTTCAGACAAAGGTGTTAGGCATTAACCGATCGGAGTGGTCCATATGTGACAAGGATGTGTGGGGAGGGCCTCACTCCTAAGGAGGGAAGCCGGGCGTTTGAATTTATAGAGAACGACAAATTCGTATGTTACTTTCATCTTGCGAGGATGAATGGTTGTGACTTGACTCGTCATGGTTGGTGACTCAAGCCAGGGTATGTAGCTCGGGTTAGTACCCGGTGAGAACGTTGGGGATGAGTGATATGACTTCGAGCATATGGCATAGGTTTTCTTTCATAAATTATAATCTGACATGTACGGACAGGATTTTCTCGGATCAGTTTCTTGTTCCTTCTGACTCGTGTGGGCCCCTTTCAATTTTGGTTATCGAGAATTGGTATTCTCACATATGAATTCGGTTTGGTACCATGTATTTGGTACGGCATAATTAGGCCTGATAGAGCGCGGTGGGACTAGTTTGGTCAATACAGCTCGGTAACTGGGTGTTCCTTATCCGAGGTATTCTGTTGTTGCATAAATTTCTGAGTACGGGTGGTTGCGCCTTCGGCCACATGATTTGCTCATAATATTGACCTTTTTTAAGAATATCCACCTTTTCAACTAGCCGACATGACAGTCGGTGAATTTGGTTGTTAAGAACGGAATGATGGCTTGAGGATATTGTATATTGTTAGAAATCAAGTAAAACATAGGGCAGTGATGCTATGCCACGGAGAGTTGATAGGTTTGAGACTCAAGTGAGTTCTCTAAGGTAAGACACCTAGGGTAGTACTAGGATCATCAGAGTGTTGCAACGAAAGGTGTCAGTCTAATGCACGGTGATGAATTGGTAGGTGTATTAATTCTTAGAATGAGAAATTACTATTGTATGGCCAATGCCCAGCTCATGAAAGTCGTAAAGTTGGGATAGCCTGAAATTCTTGGGATGCAAGATATGCAGTCCTAAAATAGAATTGATTTTGATGATGAATATGACGACTGGTTTCATTACGGTTCTCATTGTGTGAGTGTCGATCACTCGAGTGGGTTGCTCATGGAGGCGCCGGTATGCCTTGGGTACTAGCATAGGTAGTACGAGAAATTATTTGGACACGATCATAAAGTGAGTGGAGACTCGAAGTCGATTTTGAGACGTTCATGGTTCGCGAAATGGTGAGAGTTAGAGCATGTCGCGTGTTGATTATTTGATGCCAAATCCCGTATGGGGGGCATAGTGTGACCTTAGTTTGGAGGACTTCGGTGATTTCGTTTTGGAGGACTTTTATGGCTTAGAATAGAACTTGGTGAACCCCATAAGTATAAGGGTTGACAAGTCGACAATTTCGAGTGCAAAATTACCCAAGGAGGGAAGTTTGTAATACCCTACCCCAATGCTTCATTTATTCACCCCGCATAAGTTGTAATAATATAAGGACACGGAGATTTGAATGATTAGAACCGAGTTTATAATCTTGTTCGACTACTTTGAAGGCTTGATGGTAATTGTTAGAAGTTCAAGGGTTCAAAATGGAATTTAGAGAGTTTGAATGATAGTGGGGTCATTCAAATGAGATTTAGGTGTCGTTAAAAGCGAGGTATCAAATGAATTATAAATGAGATGCATTGTATCACTTTTCAGGGGTCATTCGAAGATCGTTAGAAGTAATACTTCTAACCATATGGGTTTTTCGTTCGAATGAGGACCATCTCATTCGAACGACATGCCTCGAAAATGTTTAATCTGATTTCCCTTGTGCACTGTCACATTCTGGACCTCTGGACTGTTGAACTGTCAAGCTCTGGTGAGCCCAGATTGGGCAAAACATGATTTTTTGTGTTTTAAAGGTTTTTATAAGGGTTTATTTGGGTTTAATTTGATCTTTGGAAGATAGAATAAGGAAAGAGAAGGTGGAGAAGTCTTCCACCATTGTTGGCTTCTCTCCACCATCCCACCACCATAAACCACCATTTTCTTCTAGTGTTTCACAATAATCAAGCCTACAACACCCATTTCCACCATTGTTTAAGTAGAGCTATGAAGTTTGGAGAAGTGTTGGGAGATTTTTGGAGAAGATGATGGAAGCTTTCATGGAGTTTGAAGGGGGTTTTGGCTTGGAAGCTTGAATAGAGCATATAGGGAGCATTTTTCGAGGATGCTTTTGGCAACAACCCCTTGTAGCCACCTATGGAGGTAGTGGTCGTTCCTCCTACACCAACCTTCTTGCCACTATTTGGAGCCTTTTGAGGTGGGAACAACCTAGTGTTAGGTTAAGACTCTATTTTATGCATTTGTGGTCTTGTTTGTTAGAATATTAAGAGTAGGATTCTTATGAACTTAGTGATGGATTTTCTAGTAGAAATTAATAATAAACATTTTTATGAAATAAAAATGTTCAAAAAATGTCATTTGGTTGAGAATGAGTGAACAATAAACTTTTCAATGTTTTCTTGAAATAAATGGGATTTTCATGTAAATTGTATGCTTAAGTTGCTGCTAAACTTTTTTTATGGAATAAAAATATTTTAAATTTACATTTTTACCTTGCTTGAGATATTTGGCAAACTAAATTCGATTTCTTGCAAAAATGAAGATTTTAGAAAAGAAATTGGCATTGAGTTGAGTTTTAAGAAATAAAGTGCCCCATCGTCTAGAAAATGTATATTTTGCAAATATTATGAATTTCTAGAATGAAATGCATGTTTAAACCATTTAATAAAATTTTAGGATTTAAAATCCAACTTTTTATGCATATAAACTTATAGTATTTTATTGATAAACATTTGAACAAGTTTAAATAAGTTTTTGTTTGGTTTAAACAAGAAATAATAAAAGTAGAAATTATAATCTTCGAAGTGTTTGAAAAAAGGGAGTTAAAGGTGTGATAAATATAAGTTTGTAAGAGTACATGTATTATTAAAAAGAAAATGTTATTTTCTTATAAAATTAGTCTTTAAGAGTAATAAGATTTCTTGAATAAATGAAGTAAATAAATGCCTAACTTGGATATATGATTAGTAAAGGTGTTGGTTAAGTGTTAATGGTTAAACGTTGGAAAATTGGTGCGTGTAACTTAATAAGGTTTTGAAAGATTGACACTTATGAAATTGGAAAGGAAATAATGGAATCAATAGGCTTCCAACTTGAGAGGAATGATAAAGAGGTGTTTTGGAAAAAAAACACTTTTAAAATGGAGGAAAACGACAAGTTTGGAAAGAAAGGGGCAAAATGGTAATTTTACTTAAAGTGGAACATTTTTATGGAATAAAAATGTTGGAAAATGTGTTACACAAATTGGTCCTAAATGAATATGAATCTTGGAATAAAATCAAAGTTAATGTGTAAAGGACATGAAATGATAATTTTAAAGTATAACATGAGTTGGGATGAAACCCTGGGATTGGCTTCGGCCGGGTGGAAAGGGGAAAGAAGGAATAATCTGGACATTTGTAAAATGTTAAAACACATAAAAGTAACTCGGATGACACCGGGATAATTAAAGAGGGCTCGGAGCCCTCGGGTGAAAGACCCAAAACCACTGGTAAGAGCATATGGTGGCATCGCCGACATCGCAGGCCATGTGGAGTCCGTTAAAGTACGCGATTTATTGGAAGATTCTGAGAAAAGATAAAAAAAAATAGGAAAATGTCAAGAATTGGTTTGTGTGGTGAAAATGTGTTAAGACAACGTAACTTGAATGAATTAATGAATGTTCCGATAAAGATTAAAGTGGACAAGAAATGTACAAATTGATTAATGTCCATAAAAGTAAAGGAATGGTAAAGTATAATGGTTAAACGGGTGAGATAAGCAACCTAATAATGTTTAACCATAAGTAACACAATTGTGTGTTGTTAAAGGTTTCCAAGGATTAAGTAAGTATTTTCTGACACGGTGTCCGCGTGGGTTGAAAGGGTGATTTTCAAATGAAAAATACTAAAGTACATTGTTTAAATAAAAAGGGCAATTTCGGTAAAGAAATGGTTTCGGTTAAATCTAGTGTGTTTGTTTCAAGAATTTAACCATGGGGATTAAATAAAGGTATAAATGTCAGTTTAAGAGATAAGGAGTCATGTTTTAGATTAATGCAAATTCATCAGACCAAACAATTTTTTCGAAAGTAAAAAAGTTCCGTGCATGTAGTATATATCTATATATGTATAGGTAGTTACTTATGGACATTGGTATAACGTGTTAGAGTCTTCTTTCTGCCATTCATTTCTATATTGTACTTTGTATATTCCCACTGGGTATTGGCTCGCACCCTCGTCTTTATTACGGCAGGTTGGATGCGGGCTCGTATTTTGAGAGTGTTACACAGGTAAGTATTTATTTAATTTTACGTTATTAGTTGTATATGCTTGGACTTTGGGGGTGCTTCCCACGAGTCCCTCGCGTAGTTTGACTTGAAATTGGAACCGAATGCTAAACAAGTGAAACGTTAATTAAAATAAAACTGGACTAACAACATTATATAGTTTGTTTCATTGCACTTCACACCTAATGCTTGGGTAGGACCGGGTTGACTATGGGTAACCCATAAATCTAGGCTAGGGCATTATACTCATCATCTTCTCCCTCGTTCACATCTTCAAACCTTAAGGTAGGGTTTTCCTCCATGTGTTTTGAAGATTTAAAAGCTATTAGATGCATGCTAGATTAGTTTATTTTTCAAAACAATTTCAAATATGTTTATTTAAAAGTTTTCTTACAAAAAATGGGATTTTGATAACTCCTAGTTTAAATAGATTTTGATAAACAAATGTTGTCTTAATCTTTAAAAAAATGAGGAAATAAACAAGAAGATAGACTTTCCATGTTAATATCATGTTTAGTTGCTTATTAAATGTTTCAAGGCTTGAAGCTCCTCAAAATTTTTTTAAATATTATAGTATGATAAGAAAGGAATCATGAAAATGATATTTGAAATTGGAAAAGAGATTCTTGTGAAACAAGAAGATATATGTAACCTAAAATGTTGTAAAAATGAAGAAAAAATGATACTTACGGCAACATTAGGTTGTATGTGTAAAATGGACATTTCGTAAAATGGTCTTCATGACATTTAATATGTTTCTTGAAAAGAAATATTAAGAAATGGGATTTTCTTAGAGAAAAGGATAATGTATGATTTTTGGATATAAAATCATGAAAGGTTGTTTTGAAACATAAAATGACAATTTATGATGCCCTGATGAAAGAAATATGCTTTTCACAATGTTTCGGTAAATGAAGGGTAAAAGGGTAATTTTGATCAAATTAGAGGATCCTAATGGGTGGACTTCCTTATTTGACCTCGTCGGTCGGTTTTTGTGAAACGCGAATAAAATGAGCATAATGGCATGAAAATTATGAAAGTAAAGGAATAATGTGGACATTAGTAAAATATTAAAACACGTTGAAAGGGGACACGAATGAGATTGAGAATATATTAAGAAGGGCTCGGAGCCTTTGGGTGAAAAACCCAAAATCACTAGCCAAAGCATATGATAGTGTAGCCTTTGGTGTTCAGCCCCGTTAGAGTATGCGGATATTTTGAGGATTCTAAAAAAAGATAATGGAGATGAAATTTATATGGTTGTACGTAATGAATGTGAATGATGACAACCTAATAAGAAGGAGAATAGTAAATAAATTGTGATTAAATAGTTTCTAAACCTGGTAAAGGGTGGTGTTAAACGGTTAAGTGTGAGTATGGGTATATCACTCGGGTGCATTGCGTGGTAGTTGCATTAATACTATCTAATTAGTTAAATGTTTTCGAAACTATTTAAAGTACATGGTTATATGTATAGTTTTTTTGTAGAAAATGTATAGATTAGTAATATCCACCTTGGTAAGCGTTCGATCACCCCTTCTTTCCCGCCCTGGTACATTGAATAGTGACATTGGCAAGGACACCGATAAGGGCCCCGAGGGTAATAAACATCATTAGAATCTCTATTGTTATCTTTAACTTGTTTGTGAAACATTCGAATTTGAGACCTTAAATCATTTTATTCGGGCCTTTGGACATGTGATGTAATAAGATAGGGACAACTAAGATTTATTTTTATTTATTCAGTATTGTTGGATTAAATGGATTTTAATAAATTGATCACTTAAAGTGATCACTTGTTTTTTCTCAAATTAAAATCGTTAATTTAATCATTAACAAACGGTGCAATTGAAAGGTTTTTTTAAATAATAAAATTTTACTTTCCCCCTCAACCGTTAACTCCTTGATTGGCGCGAGTTGACCCAACAGTGATCCAAACTGGGTCGGGGTGTTACAAATGATATTAGAGCAATAGGATCCTTAGGTGTGACCGAGTGTTTACGCTTTCTTAGTATGCTTTCTTTATACAGTTTCATGCAGTTACCGCTTAATTAGCGTTTAAGTTAATCGCTTCCACTATCTCTTTCATTTCGTATCAATGTGTATAGGACTCTCCTTTCTTGTGTAGATGTCTATATGTCATGATGTGGCTAGCGGATCAGCAAATAGTGAGCTTAGACGCATGGAACAAGTCGTGCACCAGCTTGCAGAGTATCTCTCGTAACAACAGAGGGCCAACCGTGATGGGACGGTTGAGAGCACTATTTCTGCCTCCATCCTGAAGGAGTTTAGGAGGTTACACCCACCCACATTTAGTAAGGTAGCTGGACCCAATGCTGTAATAGAGTGGCTTGATGAAGTCACTCGAGTCATGGAGATTCATGACGTGTCAACTGAGCTTAAAGTCAAGATAACTACATTATAGCTGATGGAGCAATCACAACACTGATGGAGCACCTACTCCTCCACTGCGACAGAGGCCATAAATTGGTGTAGATTTAGAGTCGCCTTCCTTGACCGGTATTTTCCCTAGGACTTTAAGGATGCTAAGAAGGATGAGTTCCTTCACATGATTCAGGGTAAGACTTCTGTGAATGAGTATCTGATCAGATTTAAAAGCTTGTGTAAGTATGCGAACATAGTGCAAATAGATGAGGCTGAGAAGACGAGGTTATTTATCAAGGGCCTCAACCTAGGTATTCGGCGGATCCGACATGTATAGATATGCCAAACTTTAGGTCAACGATGAACAAAGCTATCAGACTAGAGTTAAATGTTGAGGATAGCAAGATCATCGGGGAAAAGAATATGGAGCCTAGTGGGTCCCATGGTGGCGGTCATAAGAAGTCCAGGAGCAGGGCTCGAGGCTTCTTTATTAAGATAAAGGTATCTATGGGGGTTGGCTCATTATTTTCCTAGTGTACCAACATTCAGGGCCCTATAGCCCCCATTAAGAGGACTTATTTTGCTTGTGGGTCCCCCGATCACTTCAAGAGGGATTTCCCATCGAGCGCTTTGAGTAATTAATAGGACAGTTAGCAGACTATCAACTATGTGTCGAGCCAAAGTTCTAGTTACATGGGTCCCACCCAATAACAGTTTTCCTCGTGATATCATCAATCAGTGAGGCATAGCGTGGATAGTTAACTTTCTAGCTAGGGGCAGAATAGTCGCACATATGCCATATCACAGTTACAGAGCCCTTCGGTGATCCATCCATGATGGAAGGTATGATTCTTTTGTTAAGTGCATGGGTTAAGGAACTATTTGATTCAGGAACATCTCATTCATTTATTTCAATCTCTTTAGCATTCAGTCGGGGCTTAAAGGTCGACCAGTTTCATCCCCCTATCTTCATAGTACCTTCGGTTGGCAATGGTATTATTATCGATAGGGTCTGCTATAGTTACATGGTTAGGGTTGGAGACTATGTTTTGGAGTAAGACTTGATTCTCATGGACAAGGATGGGTTCAAAATGATCCTCAGTATGGATTGGTTGTCGTTCTTTGACGCTACCATCGAATGTCATCGACACAATATCTCAGTATCCCTTCTAGACAGGTCTCACCATCGATTTAATAGTGAGCAAGATGTTGGTTATATGATAAAGTTCTCCACCATATGTGAGCAGAAATGGTACTTCGGTGGTTGAGTAGGATGGTGACTCGGGATGAGCGAGATGGTATGTTGTTAAACTACTCGGGTTTACAGGAGTTTCTCGATGTGTTCCCAATAATCATCCTAGTTTACCTCCACATCGAGAGGTTAATTTTTCCAAATAGGTGTATCAGGGCGTCTCGCATATCTCTATACTACATCATGGGATGACTCCAACGGAATTGCGGGACCTAAGGGTTCAAATGGGGGAATTGATCGTCAAGGGATTCATTCACCCTAGTGTGTCCTCGTGGGGAGCTCCAGTCCTTTTTGTTAAGAAAAAGGAAGACACTATGCAACTTCACATTGATTACAAGAAGTTTAACAGGATAACAGTGAAGAATAAATACCTTATATGTCATATCGACGACTTGTTCGACTAATTGCATGGGGTAGGCAAGTTATCGAAGATTGACCTTTGGTCCAGATACCATTAGTTACATTTTTAAGAGGAAATATTCCTAAGACAGCGTTTTGGACTCGGTATGGGCACTATGATTTTCAAGTGATCCCCTTCGATTTTACTGATTTTACTAATGCCCCTACAACGTTCATGGATTTAATGAACCACATCTATCGCCCTTACTTAGATCGAGTTATTATGGTCTTTGTAGATGATATATTGGCCAATTCGATGTCAGATTTAGACCACGAGGAGAACCTTCGCACGACGATGCAAATGCTTGGGGAGAACCATTTTTATGTCAAATTCAGAAAGTGTGAATTTTGGATGGATGAGGTCAAGTTTCTTGGCCATGTGGTTTTCGATGAGGGTATTTATTTTTACCCTTCCAAGGTAGAGGTCTTTCTGGGTTGGGATAGGCCAAAAATAATCACAAAAGTGCATAATTTCTTGGGTTTTTCCGGTTACTACTATAAATCCATTCAAGACTTCTCGAGGGTTGATTTACATCTCACCATGTTGACTCGAAAAGATGTGCACTTTGAGTGGTCCGATAATTGTGAGTCGGCCTTTCATGAGTTGAAGGTTAGGTTGACTTCTGCACCCATCCTTGTTCTTTCGAAGCATGTCAAGGGTTAAACCGTGTATTGTGATGCCTCCGGGTCAATGCGCGATGCAGTGTTGAAATAAACGGCCAGGTAGTCACTTATTCATCTCATTAGTTAAAAGTTCATGAGAGAAAATACCCCACCCATGATTTGGAGATAGCTGTTGTGGTGTTTGCACTTATGAGCTGGAGGTATTACTTGTACAGGGAACAAATTGAGGTGTTTTCTAATCACAAGAACCTCCAGTATATTTTCATGCAACGTGATCTCAATTTCCATCAGAGATGATGGATGGAATTTATGGAAGACTATGACTTCTCCTTAGAGTATCATCCCGGTAAGGGCAACGAGGTGCTTGATGATCTTAGGCAAAATTCTAGCCTTACTCTGGCAGCGATGAAATGTCAATGAGCAAAGCTATTTGACGAGATGCAAATGTTTGATCTTCTGGATAAAACCCTCATTCAACAGAAAGTTCTAGATGCCCAGTCGTGTGATTTTGAGTTTGCAGAATACCGTGACCGCATTTAGAACGATGAGGTCTTCGACACTATTACTATGGATAAGGATGGTGGTGGGAGATATAAGGGTAGGTTTCTTATCCCAAAGATTTATGAGCTTCTGGATGAAGTGATGGCGAAGGCCGTCACTCGTGCTTCAACATACATCCCGATGCTACGAAGATGTATATGGATTTATGCAAATATTTTTAGTGGTCCAGTATAAAGAAAGATATGGCGATGTATGTGGAAAAGTTCTACAATTTTCTGCAGGTGAAGGATGAGCATAAAAGTCTAGCAGGGCTATTGCAACCACTACCTGTAGCTTAGTGGAAATGGGAGTATATCACGATGGACTTTTTCACGACGTTACCACGGTCTGAGCATGGTCACGATGTCCTATGGTTTATAGTGGATCATCTCACCAAGTCCTCGCACTTTTTACGATTAAGGTCACAAACAGCGTGGCTAAGGTGGTAAAGTTGTATGTCAGATAGATAGTCCGACTTCACTGTGTTTCGCTCTCGATTGTCTCGAATAGGGATCCTCAATTCCTGTCTCAGTTATGGAAGAATTTCAGTAAGAATTGGGCATTATGTTTAGCATGAGTACGACGTATCACCCTGAGATCGATGGACAGTCAAAATAGACCATCCAGATCTTGGAGGACATGTTGAGAGCTTGTGCATTTGATTTTCAAGGAAGTTGGGTAGAGAACCTGCACCTGGCAGAGTTTTCCTACAATAACATTTACCAAGCAAGAATTGAGATGGCTCCTTTTTAGTCCCTTTAGAGGAGGCCATGTTGCTCTGCGGTTTGTTGGGAAGAGGTAGGGGAGAAGCATCTCAATAATTCATATTTGATCGGGGAGATGACTGATAAGGTTTGGGTAATTCGGCAAAGGCTCGTAACAATTTAGAGTTAGCAAAATATTTACACCAACAATCGACGGGTACCTTTAGTGTTTCAGGCAGGCGACCATGTGCTACTAAAGGTTAGAGCCGAGATCGATAGCTAGCGGTTCGGTATATCGACCCCTTTGAAATCCTGGAATGGATTGGAGATGTATCATATTGTTTGGCTGTACCTCTACATTTGTCCCAAGTTCATAATGTGTTCCACGTCTCCATGTTGAAGAAGTATCTTCACAATCCCCATCACATCATCGACTCGAACCATCTTGAGTTAGAGGAGGATGTCACGTTTTTAACGTGGCATATCTCCATTTTGGACCGTGAGGAAAGAGTCTTGCACAACAAGGTCATCCCTTTAGTGACAGTTCTCTAGGAGTTTCAATGTATTGAGGGTGCAACTTGGGAGCACGAGTCGGAGATGCGTAATAAGCACCCAGAACTCGTTGTTTAGCTTGGTTGTTCTAATTTCGGGGATGAAATGCCCTAATATAGGGAGAATGTATTATCTGTGCCCAATATTTGTACCTTATTCCATGTAATGTATATGCCTTTGGACCATAAACTATATATTATGGATTAATATTGAATTTGAACAATCATCATGGCCTTTGTGCATGTCGAATTGCAGTTTTTATGGATTAAATTTAATATAGTGGATTTTTGTAGTCATTCGAACGAGGTGTAGTGGTCGTTCGAGCGAGTCATTCAAACGAGGTTTGAAAGATGGAGTCCAGGGCTTTTCTCTTCATCTCCTCCCTTGTTCTCCTCTTCAAACCTTAAGGTAGGGTTTTCCTCCATGTGTTTTATAGATTTAAAAGCTATTAGATGGTTGCTAGATTAGTTTATTTTGAAAAATACTTACTAGTATGTTTATTTGAAAGTTTTCTTATAAAAAATGGGATTTTGATGAAAACCTAGTTTAAATAGCTTTTGATGAACAAATGCGGATTTAATTTTAGAAAAAGGAGGAAATAAACAAGAAGATATATTTTCCATGTTCATATCATGTTTAGTTGCATATTAAAGGTTTCTAGGCTTGAAACTCCTAAAAAATGCTTTAAATATTGTCGTATGATAAAAAATGAATTATGAACATGATACATGAAATTGGAAATGAGATGATTGTAATATAAGTAGGTTGGATATATTAACCTTAAAATGTTGTAAAAATGAAGAAGAAATGATATTTAAGGCAACATTGGGTTGTAAGGGTAAAATGGATATTTTTGTAAAATGGTCTTCATGACATTAAATATGTTTATTGAAAACAAATATTAAGAAATGGGATTTTCTTGGAGAAAAGGATAGTGTATGATTTTCAGACATAAAATCATGAAAGGTGGTTTTGAAACATAAATTTTCAATTTATGATGCCATGATGAAAGAAATATGCTTTTTTGACAAAATTATATGATCCTAATGGGTGGACTTTCTCATTTGACCTCGTCGGTCGATTTTTGTGAAAAGCAGATAAAATGAGCATAATGTCATGAAAACGATGAAAGGAAAGGAATAATATGGACATTAGTACAATGTTAAAACACATTAAAAATGGACTCAGATAAGACTGGGAATTAATTAAGAAGGTCTCGGAGCCCTAGGGTGAAAGACTCAAAATCACTGGTCAGTGCATATAGTTGCAAAGATGGCGGTGTGGAGCCCGTTAAAGTATGCGAATATTTGGACAATTTTGAGAAAATATAATGGAAATGAAATGAATATGGTTGTATGTAATGAAGGTGAATGATGACAACCGAATAAAAAGGAGACTAATGAATAAATTATGATTAAATAGTCTCTAGACCCTGTAAATAGTGGTATGAGACGGTTAAGTGTGAGTATGGGCACATCGCTCGAGTGCATTGCATGGTAGTTGCATTAATATTAACTAAATGATTAAACCTTTTCAGAATTGTTTTAAATACATGATTATATATATAGTATTTTTATAGAAAGCATATAACTTAGTAATATCCACCCCGCTGAGCATTTTCTCACCCCTGCTTTTTATGTTAAAAATCCCGCCCCCACCTCAAGTACATTGAATAGGGACGTTGTCAAGGACACCGTTTAGGGACCTGGGGGTAATAACCGCTATTAGAATCTCTACTATTATTTTGAACGTGTTTGTGAAACTTTGGAATTTTATCCATTAAATCATTTTATTCAGACCTTTGGCCATGTGATGTAATAAGACAAGGACAACTATGATTTACTTTTATTTATTTAGTGTTGTTGGATTAAACAAATTTTCATAAATAAACCTTGTTAATTAATTTAATTACTTAAAGTGGTCACTTGATTTTTCTCTAATTAAAATCGGTAATTTAATCCTTAATAAACTGTGCAATTGACAATTTTTTCTTAAATAATAAAACTTGACTTTTCCCCTCCCCCTTTAACTAATTGATTCGACGCGGGTTGAGCTAATTGTGACTCAAATCCGGGTCGGGGTGTTACATGCACATTTTGTATGACATATTGGTTTGTTTGAATCTAATTAATTTCGTGATATCCATGTGACTAGGACATTTGATTACGATTATTAATACTTAGATTGTTCTTAATCATGCTTACATGGAGTTGTTATGAACTTGATTCGCTTAGTGGATTCGCTTTGTATATGCCTCCGCACACACATGCACGAGTTTTTTCAATATTAACTTCACATGTATATTTGAGCAAGTGAAATGTTTTCCCATCAATCTTGTCATCTACATTTTTTATTATAGGGGATTTATGCATGTAAGAACCGTTACCCGTAAGAATGTTTGTGTTTATTGAAAAATATGAGGGTTCATGTGAAATGGCTTCGAAAGGAGCAAATATCCTTTGCAGGAAAGCCACCATTGGCAAGAGCTTAATGAAAAGATTAATGGCTATAAAAATTAAAAAAAATGCCAAAGGCCAACAAGTTTAGTTTGTTTGATCTTTCAAAAATAATAGCATCAAAAAAATTGAGAGAAAAGAAAATATGATTGTTGTGGACTAAAATTACTTAACCAAGTGGACCAATAATATAGTAACACCTGTTAACATTCTCATAGGACTTACCACACTTAATCATACTTGGTCATCACAATTACTAGTTGGTCGACCTCCCTGCCGACCACGTCCAAGGAGTTGGATCATCAGCCATACGAAAGGCCGCACGTGGGATATTTAACAGTCAGCATTCACATGCACATGAAAGGGCACCCAGTTGGCTATTATTATGTACAGGTGCAAATGCGTCTATCTATAAAGGCATTCCACCTCTTGATTTCCTGTTGTCTATAAATACTCCATCTCCCCCATCTCAAAGGGACACTTTTCATGATCCTTACATCTTGTAGCTATATTTCTGATTGGAATGTAACGGTAACCCATTTCACCCATGGATATAGGTTCATTCTCAGAGCTAAACCACATAAAAATCCTTGTTTTCTCTATTTTATTTATCTGTGATTATAATTTTTGTAATTCAATATCCAAATTTATACATCAATAGATTAGCGTTGTCTAGGGGAACGACAGGTCATTATTGTTCTCTACCAATTTCGTCCATCATTATTCCTTGATTCCTTTGTTAAGGATGACTGAAATTCTAAAAAGCATTTTTCCTAGGGGCCATGCTTTCACCCGTTCTTCTCCACCTGGTGTAGGAGACCTACAAATAATCCTAATCAACCTGGCCAAAGGGCAAGAGGCGATGCAAAAAATAGTGAGACAACTGGCTCAATCACTCCAAGTTAGATCTACCAACACTTCATCTCATAGGAGGGAAGTTCCACCGCCTCCTCCTAGAAATGAAAGGAGTGAATATTTCAGATCTTCATGTGATAGGTATTATCACCCAGGAGAAAATTCCTCAATCAGATCCACTGACTACTATGATGGTCGGTCTTTAACTTTTGAGCGATGAGCGCTTTGTAAAGGTTGAACAAGGCCTCTGCCTTTGATCATCTTGGTACCCAAGAAACTAAGACCCATAATAGTGAGACAGCTAGATCTCATGATCATCTCATCGAACATCGTGAAGGATAAGTCAGGTCAAGAGCTAGAATTCGAGAATTCGTGCGTGCCGAGAAAACTTCTCAAGAAGAGAGCTCAGCATAAACGCACGATAGAGTTGTCCAAGCTACCTCGACCAAATCTAAATTAGAAGATCATTCCTATAAGTGATCAGTACAGCGACTAGAAGATCGCTTGGGGAGATAGAAAAGACTAAAAATCCCCTACAAAGGAGCTTTGTGAATGGATCTCCCTTCGTTTTAGTCGTTGTGAATTTACCCACACTTTCCAAATTCAAATCACCAGTAGTTACTCCTAAATATGATGGTAAGACCAACCTTGTCCTCCATATTGAACAATATTAGGCCACTGTTAATATCTATTTTATCCCTAAAGAGATGCGTTACCGAGCATTCTCAAGTACCATCACTAGATCTGCCCAAATTTTGTATGACAATTTACCCCAAGGATAAATTTCCAATTTCCAATTTCCAATAGCTCGTCGAACCGTTCATCAGCAACTTATGTTTCGAAGCTAAGACTGTCAAAAGAGTAGCCCATTTATTAAGCGTTCACTAGCGATCGGGAGAAACTACTCGTGACTACATTACCTACTTCAACAGATAAAAGTTGGAGGTGGTGGCTGTGAAGAAAAGACGATCATCACTGCTCTCATGAGTGGACTGCTTATAGAGAAACTATATTATGGATTGGAGAAGGAACCTCCTAAAATCATGATAGAATTAATGGAAAATGTTGGTAAAATTATGAAGACCGAGGAAGCTACGGATGCCAAGCATGTTCCAAAAGCCAAAGCTGATAATCAAAAGAGTTCGGAGAAGAAGGAGAAAAAGACAAGAATGTTGAGAAGCCCAAGATGTATGAGGAATACACTCCTCTCACCATTGGTGTGCATCATATCTTGAGTAAATTAGGGGTAGTAGGGTCTTGAAATGGCCTGGAAAGTTGAAATCACCCTCTAATTGGAGGGACAAGTCTAAGTACTATGAATTTCACAAAGATCACGGGCATACCATCGATAATTGCATCGCTTTGAAAAATGAAATTGAATTTTTAATTCATCGGGGAAAGAAAACCAAGTTTGTAGATCGAATAAAAGATTAGGATTCCATAAGAATATCATAATCCCCTTGTAAAGGCAGAAATGACAAAAAGAGAGGTCGGGATGATAATTCAGAAGATGATTTAGACCTGCTGAAAAAACCTCGGGAGCCAAAGCTTGATGTAAAAATGATATCCTTTTATTGTAATTTTATTGCATGAGAAGATATTAGCGGAGGAGATGAAATACTTGAGATAAAAGTCGATTTGAATGAGGCCAAACCTTATTCTTACATCTGACAGATCAACTAGATGGCAACCCAAAACGGTAAATAAAGACAAGCTAGTCATTGGAATTTCCAAGAATGACCTATCAGGAGTACTCTACCCATATGATGATCCTCTGGTCATCAGATTTAGAGTATATGAAGCAAGGATTTTCCAGGATCCTAGTAGACAATGATAGCTCGGATGATGTTATATTTTATAATTATTTCCGTAGTTTGGGACTAAGAGATATCAAACTGGAACCTTATCATAGACTTGTGATAGGTTTCTCAGGGGAAAGGGTTTATCCTTTGGGAAATTTCAAGTTAGAAATTTTGATCGGCATTTGACCAGCTAGCAAAACCAAGAAGATCCGCTTTTTCATCCTAGACAAGAATGTTTAGTTGGACTACAACATGATCCTCGGTAGAGTCGAGTTAAAGAAATTTGAAGCAATACCATTCATAATTCACCAATGCCTGAAATTACCAACTCACTATGGTGTTGGTGTAGTATAAGGGAATTAAGTGGAGGACATAGAATGCTACTATAAATCTTCCTACCAAGAGGAGATAAAAAAATTACCACCACTTACCAGATTGAGACCCTGGATCCTTGGGAGGAAGCTGATTTAATTAAAAGACAAGTTATGGAAGTCACTAAGATAGTTGTACTGGATGATGAAAGACTTGAAGGGACTACACAAATTTGTTCAACCTTAGAACCATCCATCACGAAGATATGCCAAAAAAATGTGTTCACATGGACTCATGAAGATATGTCGAGAATTTATCCGAAATTCATATCCCATGAGACAAACATTATCAAGGTTACTAAGTCGATAAAGAAAAAATAACGAGTGTTTAGTCCCTATACGAATGTAGCCATCCAGGAGGAAGTGGACAAGCTGCAAAAGCAAAACTTCATTTAAGATGTAAAATACCCGGATTGGTTGGCTAATGTAGTGATGGTGAAGAAGAAGAACAACAAGTGGGTTATGTGTGTTGAGTTCACCGACCTCAATAAAGCCTATCCCAAACATTACTTTCCTTTACCAACAATTAATCAATTGGCGGATGCCACAACAGGGCATAAATTACTAAGCTTCATGGACACTTACTCAAGATACAACCATATCAAGATGAAGCCATAAAACAGGAAGAGTACATCATTCATCACCAGCCGAGGTACTTACCATTACAACATTATGCCTTTTGAGATAAAAAAACACTGGAGAAACATATTAGAGGATGGTGAACAAGGTTTTTGAGGATAAAATGGGTAAAAATATGGAAGTATGTGTGGAAGACATGCTTACCAAGACCAAAAAAATTGTCGACCAAATAAAAGATCTAAGCCAAACATTCGAACATCTTGAAAAACATCAGATGAAACTTAATCCGACCAAATGCGTGCTCGGAGTATAGGAGGGATTTTTCTTAGGTTTCATCATGAATCGGGGTGGAATTAAAGCCCCTCTAGACAAGATCAAAGCATTAATTGACATGTAATCTCCCTTACATAAAAAAGATGTATAAAAGTTGACTAGAAAGGTAGCAACCCTTAATCGATTTATCTCCCGAGCTATCGAAAGGTGCTTTTTGTGCTTCAAAGTACTTCAATAACTTTTGAGTGGAACGAGGAATGTGAAAAATCCTTTTAAGACCTAAAACAGTACTTGGGATCTCCATCATTGCTCCCCCGACCAATCATGGGAGAGAGATTCTACTTATACCTAGTTGTGTCTAAATCTACCGTCATCTTGGGACTAGTTCGGCTAGAAAGTGGGTTATAAAGCCGTGTATTACACCAGCAAGGCTTTTAGAGGAGCAAAAATTGAGTATCCTCGCCTGGAGAAATTGGCCTTGGACCTCATTAAAGTGTCAAGAAGAATGAAACCCTACTTCCAAGAACATACAATAGTGGTTTACACAGATCTTCCTTTACACCAAGTAATTCCCAAACTAGAAAAATTAGGGAGATTGATGGCCTGGGCAGTGGAGTTGGGAGAATATGATATACGTCATGAGCCAAGAACGACATTGCAAGGACAAGCTATAGCAGATTTCATCTTTGAATTCACTTATCAAGAGGACAATCTGAAATTTCCCACGGAGCACACTTCCTTGGAAGAGAGATCAGCCCCAAAGAAAACCAAACAAACTCCTTTGAAAGAAGACTTTACAGCTGGCAGTCCTATGACATCCGCTGCACAGGAAACCACCTGGAGATATGAATAACAAAGAAAAAAATTATCCATGCAAGGAACACTAGGTGAAGGAAATTTTACTGATGACATCCCTATCTAGAAGTTGTATGCAGATGCATCTTCCTACGTTATGGTCATGGAGAAGGGCTCATTATTTACACCCCTGATGACATAGACGTGGAATAAGCACTTTGTTTCCAGTTTTAAGGCTCCAATAATGAAGCAAAATATAAGGCACTGATCACCGGCTTGGAATTAGCCTTATCATTAGGTGTCAAACAGGTCATAGCCCATTATAACTCCCAGTTAATCATTAATCAAGTTATCCAAGTATACGGGGTCAAGGGGGAGCTCATGGCTAAGTATACTTCCAAAACTTTTAAGGTTATCTTTAAACTATTGGCATTCAATATGGTTCGAATACCAAGAATCGAGAATGCACTAGTGTATGCACTTGCTCGGTTAGCCTCGACAACTAGGAGAGAGCTCAAAAAGACTATTCTAGTAGACATCTTAACGCGCAAAAGCATAGATGAGGAAGATGTCATCTTAATATCCATGTAATTAGGATCCTTGTGAATGGATCATATAAAATACTACATTGACAAGAGTATGTTACCCACCGACCCTAAAGACGTGAGAAAACTAAGGTACAAAGCAACTAGTTATGTGCTGGAAAGGGGAGTCTAATACAAAAAGGCTACACAGTATCTTTGCTCCGATAAGTACACCCCACTCAAGTGCAAGGTTTAATCAAAGAAGTACATCAAGGCTCCTGTGGAGCTCACTCATATAGGACGATCACTGGTAAAACAAATAGTAATACAGGGGTTTTATTGGCCAACTATGAAAGTAGACTGCACTTTATTGGCTAGGAAATATGACAAATGCTAATGATTTTTCGGCATACATAGAAGACCGGGGGATACCCTAACTCCAATAATTTCTCCCTAGCCTTTTTCCATTGGGGGAATCAATTTGGTCGGCCCATCGTCAAAAATTAAAGGATGATTTAAATACTTTGTGGTCGCAGTGGATTATTTCACCAAATGGGTGGAAGCTGAACCCTTAGTGGAAATGCCCTATGAAAGAGTCTTATAATTTATATGTAAGCATATCATATGCCGATATAGGATGCTTTATGCCTTCAACACTGACCATGTCACTCAATTTGATAATTGAAATTTGAGGATTATTATATCCAGTACAAAATCTAGAAACTTCATTCTACCCCAGGACATCCTCAATGCAAAGGTCAAACAGAGGTAACTAACAAAATGGTGCTTGACGGGTTGAAAAAGAGACTTGATGATGCAAAGGGTAAATGGATTAATGAATTACATGGCATTCTCTGGGCATATAGAACCATGTCGAGGACAGCTACTAGCGAAACTCCCTACATGGTAGCCTTCGAAAAAAAAGAAGTGGTCCCGACAGAAGTGGGCCTACCAAGTCACCGAGTGCTCAATTTTTTACTCACCAAAAAGTGATCTCATGAGAAGGTTAGACCGGGACTTGATTGAAGAAGTAAGAGAAGATGTTTCTCTCTAAATGGATATTTATCAGCAACACACTGCTCGATTCTACAACATCAGAGTCAAGACGCGCAACCTGAAGCAAAACAGAACATGTTCTCAAAAAATTACACCAAAAAGGAAACAAATTAGAGTCTAATTGGCATGGCCCTTACCGTATCTCGACAGTTATCTGATCAGGAACTTACCATTTTGAAGCACTTAAAGGAGAAAAATTCAAGAACCCGTGCAATGCCGATCATCTCAGAAAGTATTACCGGTAGTTATGAAGTAAAACTTTTATGTAACAGTTATGCTCAGTTCAATAAGAAAGTATATGTTTGTTATCATTTAAATTTTCTTTTTATATTTTTTTCCAGGAATAGGAGATGACGATCATCTCAGTCAATAATAAAAAGAAAAAACTCATGGAAACTCATGTATGGATTCGTCTTTGATAAGTCACGAATAAGAATTTCCACGAACAAGAAGTTTCTAGTTCTTTCAAAAACTTTGAAGTTCCCAGATCTCTTAAAAACTTCTTGTATGACACTTAAAGTCAAGAACAAGGAGTTTTACCAGACCGAATTAAATTGAGGAAAGATCCTAAAACATTTAGTCACCAATGGAAACTAATAAAAACACTTAATGTAAAAACAATAAAGATTCATTTTGGCAAACCTAAGTGCATTAGTATAACCTAAGGCCGGACAACTTAGGTCCCTCCCAAAAGATAAACCGAGTTAAACATATCAGTCGACTGGAACAGTCGACCAACTAATCAGGATGCCTAGGTGTTAAATAAATTCCAACTACATAATTAACATGTGTTTGTCAACGAAGACCTTTTATCCAAAGGGTCCCAAAGGATCACTACATATCAATATTAAACAGTATAAGACCAAAACAAAGATCCTCAATCAACAGGATGTTTCCATCCCGGCAGGAAGAATATCAAGAGTAAAAGGAATAATGGTAAAGCTCAGGTCTCTTATCCTATCATGACCACTTAATCTCGGCCTATTCACTAGATGTTGTGGATGAACATAAGTGTATTCATCATATAATCTTAAATCAACCAAATAATTTCTAACCAAGCTCTCAATGGGGATTCAATCGGCATCAATTCTGAAGGGAGGATGAGGGTAATCCAACACACCTGGATCATGATAATTCCATAGTTAGTATGTCTTAAGAATGTTCATAAATGTTAACGCATTCAACCAACCCCATTTATGACATTCACGCCAAGCTTTCTCTAACTCATCCCCCAAATGCACCAAGGCTTCATCATAGCCATCCATCCAAACATCCCTGGGTTGCTTGTGGAAATGGAAAGTTAGTTGATCAACCTTATGTGAGTTTCTTAATAACCACATCCTTACTCTTAATTAAGGCCGCCTAATCGGCTAAGGCCTTCATGGTCCTCTCTTCCTCAACAGTTGGTCAAGTAAACACCATTTGTTTAGACGATTGGCTAGACTTGGCTTTCTATAGAATTTCTATTTCTTCCATCTACCTCGCATTCCCCAGTTCCAAAAAATAGGCACCTTTGTCTTGAATAACCCCTGGGGAATTTTTTGGGCTCTCCATTTCATTCCTAAGTTCATTATTTTCCTTCTCTAACATGATAGCCACCTCTTAAGAATTTTCCACTTGGGGATTCAATGGGAATTTTTTCTTTCGAAAGGTCGAAGAGATATCTTGGAGTTTTTGTCAAACCCATGTTTATTACTCAACAAGTTATACTTTGCTTCATAATTTGCATGAAGGCTAGCGAGAGAAGCCTTGTGATCTTCTTATATTTGCTCAATCATGTCATAATAAGTAGCATTATTTGACACTGCCTATTAAAAGAGTCCATGAAGATGACCGTATGCTTCCATAACTTGGTATGAACCATCCAAGACTAGCAACTCCTCAAACTTGTCATCATTCAATTCCTTATACCCAATGCTGAACAACTGAACGGTTCTTCCGTACAAATCACTTTCGGCAGCTATAATGGTATTTTTCATGGATTTAAACTGGAAAACATGACTATAAGCGCAACAGTTGATTAACAAGTTCTGAAGCAATAATACAAAAGTCCAACACAAAGTTTTATTATTATTAATGAAAAACCATTACATTTCAGAAGGATCTTGTTCGGATTACAAAAGGAATAAAATATAACACGGGTAAAAATAAAACTTCCAACCAAGACGTTACACCTTTTACTTCTCTTGTGCATTCTTCTCGGTTGAGTTCATTGCCACCACATAAGCTTCAGGCGCCATTGAAGATTTTGCAGTGCCTTCTTTATCCTCTATTTTTTCATCTATGTTAGGGGGAGTGTCAGGTTTGCACTGCGGAAAGAGTTTAGAGTTAGCAACAATACCGACCTGATTCAAGGCCAAGGTCCAACCATCCTTAAAAGTAACCTTCTTCATATATTCAATCTGAAGGGAAACAATAGCAAAATATTTGAAACAACCCCCTATTGAAAGCATATTATTTCCCCTTCTTCATTTGGACTTTCATATTTTGGGATGTTTTCTTTTCTTTAGTAATCTCTAAGGCCGAGTTAGTAGCAGCTTTCTTGGCGTCCTTCCTTTTTTGCTCAGAATCATTCAGAAGACCTTACCACTTATACTGATCTCTTTTATGAGCCTCCTTGGTATCATCCAAAGACCTCATCAAGCCTTTGAAGGCTTATCCAACATCAGTGGATGACTCCCTTAACTGGTCATCCCTCATCAACAGTTGGTCATAGTCGACCAAAAACTTTAAATAATGCAAAAACATGGTAATCACCAAAAATTATTAAGGAAAATGGAAATAAAAAATAGACAAGATTATGTAAGTGAATTACCAAAGTTAAATTTTGGTTTGGTCTCTCAAGAAACCTGGAACTAGTCATAGGGGCAGCTATCGATCTATCTACTCGTATTACCCCAGTATGGATTAAGCCCCTTGAAAGTCCAAGGATCACAGCAATAGAGGCAGAGGTTAGATCATCCTAGGACTTTTGCACTAACACCTATTAAGCAGGAGGAGCCCTTATCAACCTCTTGAAGTGGGGATCAGTGGCCTAAATCTCTACAGTACCAACTACCACTGGTCTTTTAGACCCTTCACAAATAGTGGTCTTCCTCTTCTCGATAGAGGGGAGATACATAGCTCCATTCATCAAGTTGGAAATCTTCCTTTATCCCCTTTAGTTTGGAGATGGAAGGATGGTAAGGGTGATGGTAAGATTAAAGGAATCAAATGAGGTGGAAGTTCCTACAACAGCAAAATCTCCTTGTTCCAAGCAAGATTCATAAAAAGCAATAGAAAAAACAGAATCTTTTTAAGTCTATGGAGGCTTGGGGAATATCTTCAGTGGGTCGGGTAACAAATGAAGTAATTGAACTCTTATAGTCTAACAAAAAAAATGCTGACCTAGGATGGGCTTCCCATATTCTTTATTAAATCAACCAAATCAATTTCAAATCATTAAAATTCCCTTCACATTCATGAGGGCGGTATTTCTTCATTCTCTCTACAAAAAAAGACAAACACAATACATTAGTGGTCATATCAACAAATAATATACAGGAATATAAGAAACACAAATAAAAGGAATTGTCGACCTATGCCACACCCTTCCTGGAGGCATCTTGGACCTGTATATCTTACCCCCTCGGGAAGAGGGGTATGCTTCCAATTATTTATAACTACTCCATAATCCCAATAGTTCTTATTGTAATTGAGCAGGTTAACTACCAAAGCTCTATTGGCTTGACGTGTTTTGAGTTAATATTTGTTGTCTCTAGTGGTTCCCCACTTATAGCAATATATTAATTCTTTAATTCCTATGTGGGTTCCATACAACTCATTAAGGCTATCAATCCCATTAACTACTCTTCAATTATTGGGGGGCTATGCTAGAATGGACCACATCAAAATGCTGACAGAACTCCAAAAATAAATTATTAGGGGGAAATGTAATTACACACTCAACAATGAAAATTGTGGGCAACTAATGACCCTTTTCTAAAGATAACTCATCAAGTGGTCCAGACACAATTTCTAATGTTACCCATTGGGGAAATTTTCTTATCTCCCTAAAAATCTTCCAAATACTATTCATTAATAGTGTAAAACATCTCAATAAGTGCAAAAAGAAAAATATGAAGAGGAAGAGATTCTTACAGATGCAACCAACAGATACAAAAACTTTTAAAACAGAGAAAGAACTTGGAACGGTAGGCAAGAAGGAGTTTAAAAAATGTTGAGGTTTGAGGTAAAGTAAATGGGGGGAAAGATTCAATCTTTTATAGATACAATAATAACCCTCAATTTCTGATATTATAAATGATTAACTTATTCAGTCGATTGAACTTTGTACAACTTCTCACATCCTATGGTATCCAAAAGACCAGCATACCATCCAAAAGTTTTCTATTTTGAAGGTAATTTACAAAAGTGCCATTGTCCTAAAATAGTAGATAAAATTTTACAAGTCCAGGAGGTTGGCTACTGACCAGGGACCTTTTTTAGCACCGAGAAACTTTTGAACAAGATACTTCATCCTGTAGATGAATTTTCAAGCATGGAGCATCGGGGGCTATTGTTGTGGGTTAAAATTACTTAACCAAGTGGACCAAAAATATAGTGACACCTATCAACATTATCATAGGACTTACCACAGTGGGCCATACTTGGTCGGCACAATTACTAGTTGGTCAGCCTCCCCATCGATCACCTACAACGAGACATATGAAAGTCCACATGTGGGATATTCAACCGTCACTACTCACATACAAGTGAAAGGGTACCCAATTGGTTATTATTATGTATAGGTGTAAAGGCTTGAATCTATAAAGTCATTCCACCTTCTTGAATTCCTACGGACTATAAATACTCCATCTCCCCTAGCTCAAGGGGACACTTTTCATGATCCCCACATCTTGTAGCTATATTTCTGAATGGAATAGAATCGTAATCCATTTCACTCAGGGATATAGGCTCATTCTCAAAGCTGAACCACATAAAAATCCTTTTGTTGTTTTCTCTATTTTACTTATCTGTGTTATAATTTTGGTAATTCAATATCAAATTTTGGACATCAACAATTATATATGTTTATCTTTTGAGGATGTTTAGTTAAAGATCAACGGGTTTGCACAATAAATCCTAGTCATGCTTATTCTGTCATGACACTATTAATTTGTAGAATCATCAATATTCCAGGCTTTTGTGCATTGTGCTTGTTTTTTCATAGATTTCACTATATTTTGTCACTTTATGCTAAATATTAGTTTGATAAAGTCTTGCAATCAAATAGAACTCCATGAATATATTTGAGTGTTTGGGTCATAATTCATTTGAATCTAGTTCACACCCATTAATTCCATTCCACATATTTAGACACATCAATACTATGCTAATTTGTATATCTTATGTGTTTTTTGTCAAGTTTTTGTGGTTGTTTATACCTTATATATAGGTGTGCCGAGTAATTTTTGGTATATCTTTTTCATATTGATGTATGTCGTATTGTTTTGTTTTGAGTCTTTACGGTTTGCATTTAATCCATGTTTGATAGATGCTTTATCTTAGGATTATTTTTGGTGTGATATATGATCATATTGGTATCTATCATTATGTGCATTGAAATTTCATATCTCAATTGGAAATTTTAAAATTGGTATCATACTTCATTGCTTATTCATATTGATATCTTTTTTGCATCGATATTGATATTGTTTTATCATAGTTCGGACTGTTAATGCTTGAGTTGCCATGTTTTGTTTTTGTTGCACTTTATACTATTGCATGATTTTATTCCCTTCTCCCTATTTTAAAATTGGTACCTCATATTCACACATTTAGGGAGAGATTTCGTTTTTAGGGGACTAAATGTTTTATGATTTCTTACTTTCTCTATTCCTAAACAAAATGGGGGAGAAATCGTATATTTCCTTTCATGATTAGGATATCTTTATCTTAGGGGGAGACGTCTTACCTAGGTTTTGATTATTGTAAATACTGTTAGAAATTTATTCTTATGCAGATTTATACTTGGTATATTCCCTTTCCATTTGAAGATGTGTTTAAGTGTGCAAGTTTACAACATGCGACAATATTTTCAAGCAAAGCAAAGTTATTCAACTTATGTGTTTGTCGAGTGTCTGTATTCTTTTTCCTTCGGGGGTTGGGGATTGAGTCTTTTTGGAGACCTTGATGGCCCAGAGGATTTTTATTTTTGTTTTGTCCTCGAATAGCCAAAAGGGGAGATTTATAATGATAAATTTTCAATCAAGACAATTTGTTTATAATTGGCTTAATTTTGGAAAAAATATTTAACGAAAAATATTTAAAGTGGATATACATCATGTTGTGTTTATCGTGTGAAGTTTGTCTTCACGTTTACCGAGGATCTCACAGGTATGAATGAATTTTGAATATGGTCCCTGGATATTCTTTTGAGGGTGTTTCTTTTTAAACAAAATCATTTGGAAATGTTTTTAAAATATTTTTTAAAGAAAAATATTTTTTTATTTTAATCTTGTTAGAACGAGATTTATACCACGTTGGGAAACATTAAATGAAGGGATCTCTGTCAAGTTGTGCACATCTTGTTGGAAACTTGTTAGAAGGATGATTGAATGATAAAGCTTCCATATTTTAACGAACTGGAGTTTCATTAGAACGAAGAGCTAATCCCGTTCGAACAACCTTAGTTTTCGTTCGAACGAGTTCACCGCCTCAAATTTTGTGTTTTACTAGTTAGAGGCATGTTGTACTAAATTTTTTCAAGAACTTTTAGCAAAAATAAATTCCTTACATGTTTACCAAAGTTCCAAAACCCTAGTTTTACCCTTTAAGTTTAACAATCCAACTTGTTCATATTCATATATTTAGAGATCTTTAGTTTTGGAACCAAGGTTTGTTCTCTACACCTAAAGAGAACATGTTTCACATGGTAGATTACGTACTTGTGGTTTACATGCATTAGACTCCGCGTTTGTCGTGTTGCGGTGAAGAAGCGGTGGATTCCATATTATAATTCGTAAACGGTTGTTGAGCCTCATTGGTGGATAAAGAGGCATGCATGGACTCGTGTATTATGGTATCTTGCATGGGTGAACTCTTGCATTGGACTGTGGAGGAGCAGTCAAAGGTTAAAGAGCGTCAAGGCTTGTAGGGTTCGAATCATTAAGTAAGTCTACTAACGACTTTTGTAATTCTGTACCGTAGTGAACTGTTTGGCTGGGCCATTCGAGATTTTTCTCTTTGTGATTTTCCTCATATATAAGCATGTTGTGGATGATTTATTTATTTTATCGTCTTATCACCTAAATGTATGTTTTAGGTTAAAAATTTAATATTGGATAAATCAATTTTTCACAATAAAGGTTTAAAATTAGTGTGTAGCTTTTACAGGGTTAATTTGTCTAAATTTTTAATCTTTAAAATTTTAATATTATCCTTGCCTAGTGGGACTTGCATTCTCAAACTTATTTGATACTCTATTGGATTATGAATTAACCCATTGATCAGGTATAATGGTATAATCAAAACATATAAGTTTTTTAGGGGGGATCACAATCTAGTATTTCTCCAAAATATGGATTTCCCCAGAATATGATACATACATGCTCACATAATGATTATATAACTTACGAATATTTAGATCCAATAATTTAGATCACACCCATAATCATAATTGTGTTCACTTTGCAATCCTTATAATCCTCGAAATTAAGAATATATAAAGCCTCTTCAATTTTTTAAGATTGTTTAAGTCTAATCAAGTTAGCACTTAGACATAAAACTCACATGTGGTCCTATTAATATATTCGTAATGTACCACCAAAATCCTCTTTCAACTATCAGACAATTTCATGAACCATCAAAGAGTATTATGTCCTCAAAATTCATAAAAATATACTTGTGTCAAACAAATATAGATTTTGTTGTCTCATTGTATCCTCACGCTCTCAAGTCAACTCGGCCTCGCTATAACGCCTCCGCTGAACAAGAACTTAGGTAATCTCTTTAGACCTCAACATATGAACTCTACGGTCTACAATACGTATAGGCTCCTCACTATAAGAAGCATCAGGATCTAATTGCATATCTCCCAAGTCAATGTTTTGATAAGCGATATCACCCCACAAGAATTTGTGAAGCATGGATACATGAAACAAGTTATGTAATTAGTCCAAATGATTTGGAAGTGATAATTGATAAGAAGCATTCCCAAATTAACCCATAATCACAGAAGGCCCAATGAATATCAGGTCTAACATCCCCTTTTTCCCAAAGCGCATCACCCCATTCAAAAGTGATACCTTGAGAAGTACATTATTGCCAATCTCAAACTGTACATTCTTTCTCCATAAATCTGCATAACTTTTTGAATGGCTTTGAGAAATCTTGATCCAATACCAAATCATTTTAATCTTTTAGTCATATCATTATTGAACTCTTGTCCTAATAAAAGACTCACACCCGGATCCCATCAACACATGGGTGATCTACAAGGTTGCCCGTACAAGGCCTCATAAGTTTCCATACGAATCGACTACAAATGGTTGTTATTGTAGGCGAACTCCACTAAGGGTAAGTGCATCTTGCAACTAACCTTAAAATACAAAACACATGCTCAAAACTTATTTCCAAAATCTAGATACCCTATATGTCTGCCCATTTATCTAAGGATGATACGATGTACTAAGGTGTAATTATGTACTCATCATTTCCTAGAAATTGATTCAAAATAAAGAGACTAAAGTTATATCCCTATCTGATACGATTAACAAATCCACTTTATGTAAATAAAAAATCTTCACCACATACAACCATGCAACCACTTTGCCAAAAAAATCAGTATAAACTCGCAAGAAGTGAGCCACCTCCATAAAATAGTTCACTATCAGCCAAATAGAATTGTGGTATCGTGGTGTCAAAGTCAGTCCATTGATAAAATCCATAGGAATTCTATCCCATTTCCTTTCGAGAATGGGTAAGGTCTGAAATATACCCTAAGGCCTGTGATGATACACCTTCACCATTTAGAAAGTACTACATTAGGACATAAAAGTAGTGACATCCCTCTTCATACATTCCCACCAATATTGCCTCCTCATATCTTGGTATATCTTATCTCCTCTAGTATGCACCATAAATTGAGAACCACAGGCCTCCTCCATGACCGCCCTTCATAAATCCTCACCATAAGGTATCACCAACCTCCTTTTATATCGCAAGCCACTATTTTATCCCGGTGTGTAAAGAGGTACATCAGTAGCAAGAAGTGTCTTCATCTTCTCCTTGTATGCCAGGTCATCCACATGTGCTCTAACTAGTCTCATAATGATGACGGGAGTTTATGTGAGCATCTTATAAAGGCTCCAACGAATTCACCAATTACCTATGATGAACCCCACCCTGTCACTTGTAGGGCAAACAAACTACTTATTGGTTATTAATTCAAGAATCTGGCACAATATTAGCCTCCCTCGGGCGGTACATCATTATGAATTAATAATCGTTAATGAACCCAAACCATCTACCCTCCCTCATGTTTAGATCATTTTATGTAAACAAGTACTATAGTCTCTTATGGTCATTAAAGAGTATAAACTTCTCACCTACAAAAAATGCCTCCAAACATTTAGGGCAAACACTACTGCCTCTAACTCCAAGTCATGAGTCGTATAATTGACCTCCTATGGCTTTAACTACTGAGATGCATTAGAAATTGGTCGATCCTCCTACATGAATACCCCAACTCGACCCTACAAGGAAGAATCGGTGTAAACAAAATACTCAAACCCAATCCCGGGTAGATCCAAAGTGATCCTGTAGTCAATTTATTCTCGAGAATGTAAAAGGATTGCTAACATCTCTCATTCTGCACAAGTTGAACCGCCATACTAGTCAACTCCGTTAATGGCCCAAATATATCTTAAAATCTTTGAATGAACCTCCAATAATAGCACGCCAAAACTAAGATTCTACGATATCCATAGATTTATTGGGTTGTCCCTAATCTAATATGGTTAACGCCTTGCTTGAATCTAGTAACAGACCCTTTTACAAAACAAAATGCCCTAAAACCTTCAATTCTCACTCCCAGAGCTCACATTTCTTGAACTTTTAATACATCTTATACTCTCCCAATGTCTAAAGTTATATACTCAAATACTTGACGTGTTCCACCTCTATCCGTGAGTAAATCAAGATATCATCGATGAAGATAATGATTAACCAATCCAAATATAGCCAAAACACTCGCTTCATCAGGTCCATAAACACGATTGGGGATTCATTCAACCCAAAATGGCATGACCTTCAACTAATAGGGACCATATATGGTCAAGAAGGTAGTCCTAGTCTTCCTTTTATAGTCTACACGATTGACAACGTGAATGTTAAATATTCTTCAAGAAGAAAGAAGCACCCTCCAACTGATCAAACAAGTAATCAATCATTGGAAAAGTATACTTAATCTTCATGGTCACATTATTCAAATCCATATATTCGAATAGAGATCCATGTCTTTTTTTCACAAAAATAACTAGATATCCTTTTAGTGCAGTGTTCTATTGAATGGGTCCCTAATCCAATAACTTTTTAAACGTTTCCCTCAACTCCAACATCTTCAATAGTTCCATCAAGTATGGTTCCATTACAATGTCCTTAGTGTTAAGTGCTAAGTTAATAACATAATCAATCTCTTGAGTGAGTGTTAACCCAAAAACCTCCTCAAACACATCAACAAACTCTTAAACTACGACTATCAAGTCTAAAGAAATGGTCACCTACTCCTTGGTATCCTCGTTTATAAAATACAAGTGTGTCTTGGTATCACCCTCCACCCTAGGTACATCTCTTGACCCGGTATCGCAAACATAATCATGCATCCACTTCAATCAATGTGAGACTCATACATAACTAGCCAATCCAACCCCATATTAACATCATAAGTATGGGTATCAAAACCAACAAATTGTCTATGAATCATAACCAACCAATATTTATCCTTATCCCCTCACAAAACTCAGAGATGCGAGTAGAAAACACAAACCAGTAGGAATCATTAAATACCTATCACAAAGACTAGGTGACCTACTAGAATATTAACAAATCTACATGATAGAAATGAGTGTGTGTGAGGATGTGTGTTATTCAACAAATGTTCAACTTTAAACAAACCTAAAGGGGACTAGGTTTGATTGCAAGCTATGAACATTTATTTAAAATTACAAATTGTCATTCAATTTTAAATGACCTAGCATGTGTTATAACTAGGTGATGTGATGATTAGAATGGTTAACATAACAATGATTTAATTTTGGAAAACCTAGGACAATTCACTGGAATTAAAAATCTAAAGGTAATTTTGAATAATTACTCTGTATCTAGGTGAAATATAAGAATAGAGTGTGATCGAAGTGTGCAAATGAACAATCAATACATCCGAGCAATTCATAAGAAGTATTTATAAGGAAAAACACCCATCTAGGGGTAACATCCCTCAATGCAATCCAATTTCTATTTTACCTTGAAAAGAACTTTAATACAAAGAACAAAAGTACTCCCAATCATGCCCTCACGAGTAGTTACCTGTGAACTTTGGACTTCCCCCATTGAAAGTATTAATCCATCTTCAACTCCACAAAGTAAATGAGAATGCCCATTCCCCTCCTTTGGATCATGTTATTCTCCGATTTCTTCAATAAACTGAAGCACCTCCAATTTTAGATCTAGGAGTGAAAGATCTCCAATTTAAGGGATGAAGTAGTTTAAATTAAACAAGGCTTTTGTGGATTTGAACCAAAACACTCTCAATTCTCACTCAAAAGCATAAATTAAATATAGATCAAAGTTGTATCAAATTTAGTCGGAACAAGTAAAATTTGAGTAGAAAAGCAAGTTAAAAGCTCTTAACCTCAAAAATACTCTCAGAAGTGTATTTGGGTTATGAGGTTTTCAAATATTATAAAATGTGAGGGAAATGGAACTATTTCTAGGAAATTTTCAAAAATGTACCTCACTGTGCACACGGTTGACTTTTGTTTTGGGAACGATTTCATCAAGTGATGAAATATAGCGTAGTTGTGCGCACGGATCAAATTTTGACCATGTGCGCTGGTCTAAAATGAACTATGCATACTTTTTGAAGTCAATGTGATAAAAATCTTCAAAACGAAGAAAATAAAAATCAAGTAATTTCCCAACTGAATAACACAACACATTTCATACATAATTCACTTATTCATCCTTTTAAAAACACATTTTGAAAAACGTGCAAGTGTGTGTTGCCAAATGTTCAATCATAAAATTATCAAAGGATACATCTTCAAAGTATGTGGCAACAGAAGTCTTATGTTGTAGAGCGGGTTGGATTATATTCAAAGTCCATGTAATCTCAATAAACTCGCCTCACTCTACGATTCAAGCCTATGTAGCTTGAATGACTTAACAACTCAATGCTTTAACACATAATATCGACAACTTTTATATAAAATAAATATAATACAAATGTTTACATTTTCAATCTCCCCCTTTAGCTATACCGTGGAAAAATTCCAAAACCCAAAACATTCTTGATTACTCCTACCAAACCCACTCCACATTGGACATATAATGAGAGTAGTAGAAAGTAATACACAATGAGTCCAAATGACCAATGACACATCAAAATCGATTCTAAAATCATGGCATGAGTCGGATCAACATTTCTATACCTGAAATTACATGGAACAATAAAAAGAATCACACATGTAATAGCATGCATAAATAGTAACTCCCTGCTTTGGGAATCTTCCAAAAACTAATATGATATAGATGATATAAAGCATGAAGACATGTGAGAAAAGATAAAAATCATATAATATTAATGAATACAATAAGTATGTGATCCTCTACTTGAAACATCATAACAATAGTGTTTCTCTCCTAAAGACCCATAAAAGAATTTTTCTCCCCTTAAAACAAGAAACATGATAATCTCACCCTATCTAAGACGTTCTCCCCCTTTTTGATACTAAAGAGTCAAAGAGATGTAGAATAGAATTTGACTTTATTAGATAATTTAACGTTCATCATTTTTTATTTTGAAAAGTCGAGCATTCAACATTTCATTCTTTTTACTCAAGGATTTGACATTTTTGAATAGATGGACAGTACCCCCACACATAAATAAATAAGTAGGAGAAAAGCCTCTCTATTTTGCACTTACAAACACTGAATCAAGAACATAATGGTTTTATAGAATATCCCGAACAGATAAAAAGAAATACAATGATCAATGAACTTTTCTAAGATTTGACATTTTAAATTTCATTAAAATCAACATTAATAGATTTCGAACTTTTTCGAGAATGAAATAATATCGTTACACTCTTATCAAATCTAGATTTAAATTGATCTAAAATTTCACCTTGACTCATAAACATAGGATCTAAAGGTATAGCGCAATCAATACTAGCCAAATTAGGGCAATCAATTTCCACAATAGTCCCAAAAACTATATAGTCTTAAGCAAACTAGATCTAACAAAGAGCACAACAAACACAAAAAAACTCAAAACACGTTAATATTATTAAAATGAGCACTTGGCTCTGATACCGATTGAAGGAGTGTGTTTGTGTACATGAGTGGAATACCTACACCAAATCTAGAGAGGGGTGAATAGGTAAGGAGTCATCTCATGACTAATTTTTATTTTCAAACTATTTTTCTTGAACAATCAAGTTACTTCACATGAGTTTAGCCAAATTAATTATTCACATAATTCATTAAATCACACAATAATATAATTAGGTGAACTACATGAACAAAATTAGATTTAACTCATCTAAGTTAATTTTAATTCAATTCACTATATTCAAATTATATCTAAGTGATGTGTGCAGTTAAATGTGTGTATATGAGTAATAATCATTCACAATCAACCACAAGACAAAGGTTTTGGGTAAAACGTCCTCGACGCACTCCAATTTTTATTTTTACTTGAAAAGAAATTTTACACAAGGCAAGAAGATACCTTTCACTCAAGAACTCTCGTATAGTTACCTATAAACCTTGAAAATCCCCCCTAAATAAATTGAAAATCTTTAACAAACTCCCCACGCGTGAATGAAGAAGTCCACTCTCTTTCTTGCAAGTCGCGTGACACTCTGATTTCTTCAATAAATTGTAGTGCCTCCTCTTTTAGATCTAGGAATGGATGATTATACAACTCAAATGTAGATTAATTTGAACTGAAACACTCTCCTAATTTCCCAAAATCATAGATCAAGTATAGATCTAAGTTTAATCAATTTTGGAGGGAACAAGTGGAATTGGAAATAGAAGAAAAGTTAAAATGATCTCAACCTCGAAAATACTCTCAGAAATGTGGTTTAGTATGAGGTTTTTGGACCTTATCAAATGGTTAATAAATTGGCCTTTATATAGGATTTTTCAAAATTTTGGGTCGGTCGTGTGCACGGTTAGATCTGGCCATGCACAGGATTTCATCTAGTATAGAAATCATGGCTTGACCGTTCACAGGGGCACAAAGTAAGGACGTGCGAACGGAGCCATGCGAATGGTCAAAACATAAGATATTTCCAAAAGCCTTTAATTGTTCAAAATAGACTTAACCAATTCCTAAATAAGTTTCAAAATCATTTTAAATCTCTAAGACTAATTTAGAAACATTTAAACACTTGTTCCATCAACTTTTAAAATCCTCACACATTTCAATTCACAATATTCTAAAGGGATATAGTCTTCACTTCAAGATGAATGCATGGAAACAAAAGTCTTCAATGTGCAGCGTGTAAAATCTTCAATCTTTGAAGGTTAATTCTAACTCAAATGACAACTCCTCACTCGTTGAATCAAGTCTATGTAACTTGAATGACTCGGTGACTAAATTTTTTTTACACGAGAATATGTCAACTAATATTAATTACTAAAGTAAATACTCAATAACTAATATTAACTACAAAAGTACATATTCAATCTCCGTATTTGGCTATTTCCTGGAAAAACCCCCAAAAATCCCAAAATAATCTAATTACCCCTAAAAAATACAAACTCTACTGTCCATATAGTGAATGTAGTAGAACATAATGTAAAAAGTCCATAATACCAACAACGAAGTAAAATTAGTGTTTAAAACATGGGATGGAGTCGGAATTATCAATACTAAGCATGAAACCACATGAAGCAACACATAACATCGCATATGCAATATCATGCATAAAGAGAAACTCCCCCTCCTTGGGAATTTCCCGATAATATCAAGGTGATGTAGATAAAATAAAGCATGTAAACATGTGAACATGTGAAGTATAATAAAATCATCTAATATCAATAGAAACACAATTACTATAGCTCCCCCTAAATCATGTCTCGCCCTATCAAAGATATTTCTCCCCCTTTTGATACATACCCCTTTTGGCACACGGGAGATGGGAAAATTATTCCCCCATTTATGTCACGAAATACAAAATGAAAAAATATATAATAGACAATGAATACAATATGGTAAGCAATATCACAATGACATCAAGAACTAACGAAGCAAGATCTAGGAAATCATGTGAAATACCAACACCATAAAGGGAATACACAATAAGCATATACAAGTATATCATCGTATGAACCTCAAAACAAGAATTAGTAGATGAGAGATATCAGTCAATAAGAATAGAAGTAAGATATATGATTTACAAATAATCTAACTAAAATGAAATCGTATACAAAACATGGATAGAGCAATGTAAGCATTTGAATATGATACCAATATAGAATAGACCAGGCCAGCATAGTGTACCATAATAATCATGATAACTCAATGATAGACAAAGATTATAGGTACATCACCCATCCTCATAATCATTCAAATATCCAAGCATCAAGTACAAAAACTTAAGGTATGAATATCGAATCACATTGGTACCAAACGAAAAGGTACAAAAAGGTCTCAACAAGTGACTATATGGATATAGATATGGATAAAAATATCGAATCCTCACCAAATACATGTGTGACATTGACAATAACAAGTCACAAGATATTAATGATAATAGAAAAAGAACTAATGATAAAGCGGGAAAATCGTGCGATATCAAACATCAACTCGTACAAGAAATAACATGCTAGCAATAATCAATAAATAACATGACAAAGAATCCACAATCAAATTTCATATTAATAAAGAACATGCCTTATCATTAAGACAAACATACTCCCCCTCAATATATGCATGAAAGAAGCAAATCATGAAGAACATGACGAAGCATATCATATGTGCCATGTGAAACATAGGAGTACATACACAATCACAGGCAATCATGAAGATCATATGAGAAAATGTGAGCATATGAACATGGATATAGAACATGGAATCATGTGATAGAGACATGTGAGAATGGAACATGTGATCATACATATGAGACAACAAAAAGGATAAAGTATCAATAACAAGTCAAGATAAACATACCAAAAATTCACTAGAGACAAGTAAGCTACAAGGGACAAGGTGTATCAAAGATTGAACTATAAAGATACTAACATGATAAGCACAATATTGACTCACGAACTCAATCGAAACTCACATAGAACTAAATAATGATCAAGGTCTTATCCCTCACCTAAACTACCAGTGGCATGAAAAGCTCAGAAAGTGGTAGTTGGCAACAATACTAGAGAACATATAAAGCTCTAATAATCAACAATCTTATCAATTAAAACATTACGAAAGCTCTAAGGAGAGAATAAAATCACGGTACAAGTTAAAAGGAAGAAGGTACAACATAACTCAAGTTATATATGCTGGGATAAGTGTACCAACATAACAGGAATCTGCCTGAAGCCAAAATATTATACCAAATACAGAGTTACGTGCGCGTGATAATAAACATAACTGTGCAAACCGATATTGTGCACACGAAAGCCTTTTCAAGGCGTTCGCACAAAATAGAGAAATTTTCCCAATAAGTCAAAAAAATCTAAAAATTCCTAACTCATCCTCCTCAATCCCAACTCTTAGAATCTCAGAGATACGAATGAAAGAAAATGCATGGAAAAATCATTTAATTTGACTTTAAGAACACCAATTTGGGATAAAAATACACAAAAAAAAAAAATCAATAACTCACACACACACACACGCGCATGTATATATATATATATATATATATATATATATATATATAGAGAGAGAGAGAGAGAGAGAGAGAGAGAGAGTGTGTGTGTGTGTGTGTGTGTGTGTGTGTGTGTGTGTGTGTGTGTCTGTGAATATGATTAGGCAACTTATAGTCAATTGACTTGTTAAAAAGATTTCATCTAAATATTGATAAAAAAACATGGATTAGAAACATATTTAATTCAAATTCAATCAATTCAACATTATGGGCATAAAATTCTCATCAAATCAATATTTTTCAATTTTATGATATCAATCAAGGTACGATTCATATGATAATTAAGAATATAAAATCAACATGAATATATATAATCAAATCATGTAAAACATTACAAATGATTCTTAAAAAACATTCATTATATAAATATCCTTTTAATCAAACATAGTAGTTTCAATTCATTTACTCCCTCAAGCATATGTTGATCAAAATCTTTTGAATTCCAACTAACTATCAAATTACATTTTTGAAATGGTAAACCCTATCTTATTTTTTAGGTCGGTTCAAGATCTTGTCTTATGGCTCTTTATCAACATAGTTTGGCTTTTGCCATCGATTGGATTTTCACATGCATAGATGTTACCTACCCAAAAACATTTTAATTTTCCAAATGGGTGTAAACACTAGAGCGGTAGAGCTTATCAATGCCTTTGAAAACAGCCCTTTTTCAACTCCTTAGTAAAAAAACTCACAAAATCTCACGTATGGACTAACGAAACACCAATAAGATATCGAGTATCTGGTCATGATCAATTTAAGCACTAAAAAAAGATCAAAATGATAAACATCATGTGTAACAAATTATATGCATGTGCAAGTAGTGCGAAAGCATTACCATAGACCTCAGCAAATTTGACAATCATAATTTATCAATTGAAATTCAACCAATCAATTAAATCAATTAAATTTTTCATCAAATGGTTTATAATTCACTTTTTAATCATCATTCAAGTTAAATTGATCATCAAATCATAATGAATCAAATACTTAACCACAAATATCACAAAAAGAATAAACGCAAAATCTTTTTGAATTTTGGAATAAGAATGATACATGAATTTGAAAATATCATGTTTAGATAAGAAAATAATGCATGTGAAGAAAATCCATGAAGAATGCACTTAAGAAATAAAATCTCACCAAATAATGAAAGATGATTACAATTAAACTATCTCATCCATATTAACTTGTTCCCAAACAAATCAAGAATAAACTAGTAATGGAACCTACAAGAACAAATTCATCCTAAATTAATTATCTACCTAGATGGAGAGGGTGTTCCAACTCCCGGATAAATGGGAGGAAAAAAGGCAACTTCTCTCTTCACAAACTTTATTTGTGGAATAAGAACTTCTACTTTCTTCCTTCGTGCATTCCTAGGCCAATCACCTTCAACTTTTAGAATCCATATCCTATTTTTTCGAGGATTCTTATACCTAATCCTTGGAACTTGAGCATAAGTCTAGGTGTAGGAAACTCTATTATATCCTCACTCTCTTATGCACTAACAAATAAATCAACCTAACGAATTTCCCACAAAGTTCACTAAAAGGATCCATATAAATAACTTGCCTCCAATTTCTCATGAACTTATTATTTCTCTCTCTCTCAAGAACCTACAAACTTGATTTGTGTGGCCTTATACCTTACAAAAAGTAAAAAAAGGTATATTTCTCCTCATAACATTATTCCTTTCAAATCGTCTCTCATTCTTTCTCAAGTCTTTCTTCTCAAATTTTGTCTTTTGACCAACTCTTTCAAGTCCTTTTGTTTTAAAGCAAAAATGTGCAACAAGGTTTGAATTACCATAAAAAGTTCAACCAAAATTTTTTTTAGCAATCTTGGATTTAGGTTTGACCTCATTCTTTTGAAGCATAAGAGTTTGTAGATTATACTAATTTTGAGCATTTAAACTTTCAACATTCAATTTTTTTCTAACTAATTTCTCAAACTTTAAAACTTTGAAACCAATCCCATGATTATTTAGTTTGGTTGAGCATTAGTCAATAAAATGCTATCAAGAACATTTGTTTTGTTAAATACTCTAATTTTCATATCCTTAAAATACTCAAGTTCAAGTTTCAACTTTTCAAAGTCAACTTTTAAAATGGAATTCTCAAGCTCAAATTCGTCTTTTCTTTAAGACGATTGCATTTTGTGATTTCAAAGACTCATATTGCTTTGACAAAATTTCAACAACTTTTTCAAGATCAAAATAGATTAATTAAACATTTTCAAACTTTTTCTTTCTCATGAAGTTCATTTTCTAAAACTTTAATTTTGTTTAATAATTTGATGTTTGAGTTTTTAAGTTTTGGAGACTCTTGAAAGAGTTCATCATAAGCCTCATGGATGTCTTACACTTCATCATCACTATCTTCAAGTGATCTAGGGATAGAGATGTGTAAACTCTGACTATTACAATATGAAGAATCATTACGAGTCATAATCCTATAATTTTTTGTCATATTCTTCTTCACCACACTCCATAAAGACACTCAATCATCTTTCTTTACCATGAACGTAAACTTGATTTCATTCTCTCTCAAAAATAAGGAATCAATTTCCTTTAAATCATGTGATGAACATCCACTCAATGAGTCAACTTGAGAATAAGGTGTTTATTTTTCAAACTTTTTAATGATTCAAATCATTTTGCAAAGACTCAAATCTCTTCTCAAGTTCATTTATAGAACTTTCAAAAATAAGAAGTTCTTCCTTCACTTTTTTAAGTTCAGATGTCAAATCATTTTTCTTTTATTCCAGAACTTTGAGTTTTTCAAAATCAACATTTTTTTATCTTGTCAATCTTATCAAATAATAATTTCATTTTCTCAAGGCTTTATTATCTTCTTTCAAACTTCAAGTCAAATAAATCAACTCACCCCTCTCTTTTTCAATCAATGTCAACTTTTCACTAGTAAGTTGACTAGTCATTTCAAACTATTTAAAAGCTTCTTTTTCTTGTCCATAAAGTTCGACTTGATTAGCCAATTTAACATTCATCTTTTTCATTTTGAGAAGTTGAGCGTATAACACTTCATTATTTTGACTCAAGGATTCGACATTTTCAATTTCATCAAAATCAATATTAATAGATTTTGAATTTTTTTGTGAATGAAATGATATCGACACGTTCTTATCAAATCTACATTTAAATTAATCTAAACTCTTAATTTGACTAACAATCATAGGATCCAAAGGTAAGTCACAATTAATACTAGCCAGGTTAGGGCAAACAATTTCCATCATAGTCACAAAATATATATCTATTTACAAGCAAACTTGATCTAAGCAAAGAGCACAACAAACACATAAAAAAAGCACAAGCATCAACTCAAGCATGTTAATAATATTCAAATGAGCACTTGGATCTGATACAATTTGACTGAATGTGTTTATATACATGATTGTAACACCTACACCGAACCTAAATATGGGTGAATAGGTTAGAAGTCATCTCATGGATAATTTTTTATTTTAAACGATTTTTCTTGCACAACCAAGTTACTTAACAAAAGTTTAGCCAAATTGATTATTTAAGGACTTAATTAAATCACATAACAATGTAATTAGGTGAATCTAGATGAATAAAACTAGATCTAACACAACTAAGTCAATTTTAATTCAATTCACTAGATTAAAATTATACTTAAGTGATGTGTGTGATCAAATGTGTGTATATGAGTATAAATCATTCACAATTAACTGCGAGATAAGGTTTCTGCGAAAAAATTCCCACCTAGGGGTAAAAACCTCGATGCACTCTAATTTTCATTTCTACTTGAAAAGAAATTTCACACAAGGCAAGAAGATACCTCTTACACAAGAACTCTCGTATAGTTACATATGAACCTTATAACTCTCCCCTATTGATCATGAAAATCTGAGAGTGCGCCAGTAATCAATGTTCTAACTTATTTAATTAAGTTCCAATTTTTATCCCAAAAATCCTGACTCTTGCAAACAAATATGATAGGCGAATTAAATAAATTCAAGAATGCAAGTCAATCACACTTATGAGGAAAAATTCTCAAAGGGGCAAAACCATTTTTATTTCACTATAATTCGTAACACTTACAATTACAGAGAAATAAGGTGACACACGAATACCCGCATGCATCGGTTCATTATCGTCAACAAGAGATCCCACGAGAGCTCCAAGTCAGTATTGGAGAATCAGTCCTCTTCTCCAAAAAAGCACTCCAGATGAGTAAAATAGGTAATTTAGGGTTTAGAATGATTCACATATAGATTTGGGATGTTTTGGTGAATCAAAAAGGGTGTTTGGGACTCAAAAAATATTGAAGACTTGTTGTAGTAGGTCTCTCAATAACAAAGTTCTTCCAAAGTCTTAATGAAAAAGGACTCCCAAAACCCGTATTTATAGAAAAATAACAAATCTGATGCGGAGCGTCGGATCGGTCCGGTTTTGCCTTTAACATAATTCGGATCGATCCGACTAACTCTTAAAATGATTTCTACAAAGGGATCCGATCCGGTTTGTCCTTTGATAAGAGGTGGACCGGTCCAAAAGACTCTCAAACATATTTTCTTTAAATGCACAAAAAACGCATTTTGATAAACTCCATTTTTAAGAAAATTCCCAAATAAATATGTAAACATTAAAAACTCTAAATTAAATTTTATACCATAAATTCGAGTGGAGTAGTGGGAATGTTGAATGTTGAAGACGCACGTTGCACGATGTTTGGTCTAGATGCACTACGCAGTATGAAGATGGTGGGAGTGTGATAACTTCGGATCAAGATCGGGGTCGTCATGGATGATCTTGTTGACGTGCCAAATTTAGCTGTATCAGACATACTAACTGTGATCTAGGACACATAGAAAACATTCTAGATTCTAAACAGACATTTATAAAATCATGTCCTTACAAACGCCCCCCTATGTCTATGTCCGTACATACATAAAAATTATCCTAATTATTCTACCCAAACTCAAAAACACAAACAACTCACTTTTACCCAACAACCCGTTTGTCTTACAATAGCCTCACCAATAATCCTATCAACACTCCATGGTACCAAAAGATCCATGATTAATATACCTACGATAATCATATATAATCTAGAATAATGGACCAACAATACACGTCCTCCATATAACAGTCCCTAAATATCCCAATCTCGATAATATTATACTAATGTCTCTACAATGCCTACATACATAAAAGAACCAACCATTTATTCTTAAAAGAAAAATCAATGACTTATAACAACTTATCTCCAACAACAACTATTAATCAACCTCAAGTTTCAAAAATTTAACTATATAGTACAAAATGATAATCCTAACGATAAATGCATAAAATGAAATAATCTCAAATACTACCCCCAATTATATTCCAACATGTACAACTTGCAAATTCCCAAACGGAGTCTCATGATTCACACGAATATATATTTCCAATTCATTCAAAAATGAATTATGCCCCTTTTAAATGAACTTATAATATGATTCTCAATAATGAAATAAATTTCATGGGATAAGCATAATCATATTTCGTATTTGAAATCTCAGAGTTTATATGGCATGTAACTTAATCTTTTTCCATTTATCACTTTAATAATCCCATATTTATACATATTTAATCATTCAACTCCCATAAGCAATTTTCTATGCATATTCATTGAATAGGGTTTCACAAGTTTACATATTAATTTCTCAAGTTTAAATATCACTTTAGACTTCATATCTCTCTTAAATTAATTAATATTCATGGTTGGGTAATATATAAACCACAAAGTACCAAAAGGGGAAAGTAGAGTATTCTTACATTAAACCATATCGAAATCTGATTTTATTTCCTTAATCTCCTCAAAAATCTAAGCAACTTTGCCTCCTGAAGCGTTCCCAAAATGTGACATCCCATAAAATCTATAAGTAAATTGATCAGCTCTAAAAAAATAATAAAGAAGTCTACACAATTGAATATCATTCTAAGCATGAAATGGAATAACTAATATGCATAAACTAAATAACTGAATACAATAATAAGAATAAACCAAAGTAAACCTTTGATACCATAACCATCAACAATAATAAAATCCAACTCAGGAAATGTAAATTATCTCAAAATAACCAACTACATCTAAAGTCATAACTACTACTAAAATTCAATTAGACTAAAAAAGTAAATATTAAAAGATATAACACGTAGGATCGACATCTACATCCTATATGAGCAGTAATTAAAGAAAGAGCAAGATAAAATCGGGGATGAGGCTGCACTGGTGGCCTAGGTCCTGAAAAGGTAATTCAACAACAACATTAACAATAAGTTTACGAATAGTAAGAATATAAATGAGTTTGGGATACAATATAACTACGCATCTTTCTCTCATATTTTAGTTACTTTTAAGTTAACCCAATCCAAATAAGCCTAGATATAATATGCGTCTAATCCCAAACCCAACTGAACCCCATGATTAACTATTATTCTTCCCAACTGAATATAATTAAAGGTTCCATAATCATGCCAGTCTATACATCTCAAGTATATGAATACATAAGGAGGGACAGTCTCTACGTATAACATCCACATAAGTACGATCCTAACCACGTACATAATAAATGGGCTATGCTCGGGCCCACACATAACGAAGGCCTATCCCTATCACTTTCGGGGATCACTAGCACATACTAGGTATAGTTATAAGTCATCCCACACATATAACTTCAAAGCATAAATAAGGGATAATCACTATGCCTTCACACCAATCATATGGCCCCGTACCCGAGGCTATATGAGAGGATCCCCCTATTAATCCCCTTAGAATACAAGGGGTACTTTCAACACGTAGTGTTCGGGGTAAAAATAACCAAGGTAAAGCCCATCTCTATCACCAGGGTATTAGTGTGGCCGACGTCTTATTTGCCCCATGAGGAAATCCCCTTAGTACGTATCCCGCGAACACTCACATATGGAATGTTGCACATAAGTACACTATAATAACAATCCTAAACACACAAACATTACTAAGCTTTAAATCCTGAATCCTTAAATTAATTAGTCTCTTTTAATTAAGAATTTATCATCAAAACAGTTCCAAAGTCATTCAAACGAAGTCCCTGTCTCGTTCAAACGAGATTCTATAAGTCGTTCGAATGACCTACTAGAATTGTTTAAACGAAACAACCTAAATCGTTCAAATAAGTTGCAAACTCGTTCGAACGAACTACCCAATCTCATTCAAATGAGATATTGAACTCGTTTCTAGTAAGATAAATGCAAATTTATCTTCCCTAATAACCTACTTCGGTTATTCTCAACCTCAAACCCTAATTTCAAAGCCTCGAATGATATCCATACCCATCCTACTTTAGATATAAGCTTCTAACGATAATCCTCACCTATATATACTAGTTTTACATGATTTTAACATGAATTAAAGGTTTTATTTCAGAATTAAAATCAAGAACCCTAGTTTATAATTTTAGTCACATAATTACATATTTATATCAATCCATGAAATTAACTCGGGGATTTTACATGATTTAAGGTGTATAACATGATTCTAACAACTATAAACCAATTCAAATCCAAACTCCCAATAATTTTAACTCAATTCAGTGTATATGATTAACACGGGTATTAACAAAGATTATCCCCCATAAGACTCAAATTTCTCCCCCATTTTGTCTCAAGTGGACAAAGGGAAAAAATATGTAAGCCAAAGAGTTTAATCAGCACAAACCATTCCTATCGACTTACGCAAAGAAATAAACCTAGTGTAATCCAAAGGTTTGGTAAACATATCTGCGAGTTGCAAATCAGTAAGAAGATAATTGATTTCTAATTCCTTAGTCTCAACTAATTCGCGTATAAAGTGATGCCTATTTTTTATGTGTTTAGTTCGCGAGTGTTAATAGGATTTTTAGAGATATTGATCGCGCTTTGATTATCACAATAGAGATGTAATTGTTCCTCTTTAATAATATAATCACTTAGCATTTGCTTAAGCCAAAGTAATTGGGCATAGCAGCTTTCAGCAGCTATGTATTCATATTCAGCTGTTGATAAAGAAGTGCAGTTTTATTTCTTACTACTCCAACCTACTAAGTTATTACCAATATAGTAACATGCGCCTGATGTACTCTTACTATCGTTAGTATACCCTGCCCAATCGGCATTAGTGTATCCTATCATAGTGCTAGGAGTATCATTGGTGTACCAAAGTCCTAAATTTAGAGTGCCTTTAATGTATTTTATAATTCTTTTAACACAAACTAAATGGCTCTCTTTAGGGTTGTTTTGATAACGGGCACACACGCAAACAGCATACAGAATATCAGGACGCGAGGCAGTAAGGTATAGCAAAGTTCCTATCATATTACGATATAAATTTATATTTACGTATTTTCCAATTTCATCCTTACACAGTTTGACCGTAGTACTCATGGGAGTTTTGGCATCTTTTGCACTTTCAAGGTCGAATTTTTTAACGATCTCTAAAGCGTATTTTGATTGCGAAACAAATAATCCTTCTAAATTTTATTTGACTTGAAGACCCAAGAAAAAGTGTAACTCCCCCATAAGAGACATTTGAAATTCTTTATGCATAATTTTAGAAAAATATTTAACTTCTGAGGTGGAAGTTGATTCAAAGATAATATCGTCAACATAAACTTGAGCTATAATGATATGTTTGTCAAAATGTTTGACAAAAAGGGTTGGATCATTTCCACCTCTCTTAAAACCTTTGTCTAAGAGAAAATTGGAAAGGCTCTCAAACCAGGCTCTTGGTGCTTATTTTAGGCCATACAAAGCCTTTTTAAGACGAAATACATGATTTGGATATTTAGGGTCAATGAACCCTTTTGGTTGTTCTACATAGGTCTCCTCAATCAATATTCAATTAAGGAAGGTAGATTTGACATCCATTTGGTAAAGCGTAAAATGTGAGTAGCAAGCTATGGCAAAGAGAAGACGAATAGATTCTAAGCAAGTAACAGGAGCAAAAGTCTCGTTAAAATCTATTTCTTCAATTTGAGAGTATCCTTGAGCAGCTAATCTGGCTTTGTTTCTAATGACTATCCCACTTTCATCAGATTTATTTTTAAATATCCAATGTGTGCTAATAACCTTTTTGTGATCAGGCCTAGGTACAAGATACCAAACATCGTGAATGACAAATTGAAAAAGTTCTTCCTGCATTACAGAAATCCAATGAGTATCATTCAATGCATCATTTACATTCTTTGGTTCCACAAGGGAAATAAAACATGCATAATGAGCACAGTTTCTTAATTGAGATCTTGTACGTACAGGCTCACTAGGGTTACCAACAACGTTATTTATATGATGGTCTTTAGAAACCCAATTAGATACTTCAGGTGTCTCAATTGGTAAAGAATCATCTATTTCTGGAGAGTCATTTTCTAAAACATTTTTAGACTCTTCCACAATAGTGGGTTCTCCAGCCCTACTCTCTATAGTAGTGTCACTTACAATAATGTTTATGGATTCTATTAAGGTCTTAGTGCAAAGATTATAGACACGGTATGCTCTACTGTTAGGAGAATATCTAAGAAAGATGGCTTTATCTCCACGAGTCTCAAATTTGGATAAGTGTTCTCTATCTTTGCAGACATAACACCTACTACCAAAGGTTCTAAGATACTAAAGATTGGGCTTCTTCCCATACCATAGTTCGTATGGAGTTTGTTTAGAATTCTTTCTAAGATAGACCCTATTGATAATGTGACACGCAGTGCGAATAGATTCTACCCAAAAATACTTAGGTAGAGTCTTGGCATGAATTATAACTCGTGCCATCTCTTGAAGGGTACGATTCTTTCTCTCAGTAATACCGTTCTATTGAGGAGTCTTAGGAGCACTAAATTCATGTTTGTAACCATTTTAGTCACAATACTCTATAACACCTGTATCTACGAATTCTCCACCTCTATCACTACGAATTCTATTTACTTGAGTGTCTTTCTCATTTTCAATTCGAAGTAAAATCTTCAAAAAGGTTTGGAAAGTGTCATACTTTTGTTTTAAGAAAGCTACCCAAGTAAATCTGGTGAAGTCATCAACCATAACAAGAATGTAACTGTGTCCACAGAGACTAACAGTTCGAGAAGGACCCATTAGGTCCATATGGATGAGTTCCAAGGGTTTAGAGGTAAGGATATCTTTGACTTTCTTATGAGGGGCCTTAATAATTTTTCCTTCTTGACAAGATCCAGAGACAATATTAGAAATAGGTTTGATCTTAGGAATACCTCTAACTATTTCTTGTGAAGAAAATCTACTAAGATTTTCGTAATTTATGTGACCCATTTGATTATGCCATATCTCATTGTTATCCATTCTGGCAATATTACAGACCTCGGTACTATTCTGGACAGTATAACAATTATCCACAGTCCTGAGTCCTGTAATTATGCACTCGCCTTTTTCATTTAAAATTTTGCAATTATTCTTTTAAAAGGTGACAGTATGATTTGAGTCACAAAATTGCGAGATACTAAGTAGGTTGGCCTTAAGACCTTTTACTAGAAGAACATTTTCAAGTAAGGGTAATCCTTCTTCTTGTAGAGTTCCTTTACCAATTATTTGAGATGATACACCATCACCAAACATAATTTTTCATCCAGCAAAGCTAGTTTTGTTTAAAAGTTAGGTATCATCCCCAGTCATGTGCTTTGAACATCTAGAGTCTAAATACCAACCAGAGGGAATGTGTTCATCTTTTAAAGTAGTAATCACAATATAACACTTCATCTGGGGTAATAGATTATCTTTTTTAAGCCAAACAGCTCTTGCTTTCATTTTGCATTTATTTGCTCTCATTTGATAAAATTTGCGAGCATTAGATTTCTGTTGAAAGATGTCTTGCGCATGAGGTTGAATTTTATGATCAACATGAGAATTTGGCTTAGGAAAGTGTCTAGGAATCCTTCTTGGAAATTATCTTTTAGGTTTGTTCTTTCTCTTTCTATAGTTAGAGTTTTTGTCTGATTGTCTAGGAAGAATATAATTATTATGGCTTTTCCTAGAATAGTTAAAGTTTTGGTACACATGAGTACTGTAGACAGGGTTGACTAAGCGTCTAGAGTAGCAACCTTCAAAGGAATGACCATATAAGTCACATTAAGAGCAATATAAATTTCTCGAGGATGGTATCTCTTTAGGAAAGTCTCTAACCATAGGCTTCATGACATTTTAGAGTTGAACCTTATTCCTAGGGAGTATAGTTTGAAAGGCAGAATCACTCTTCCTAATCGGGGGCAGACATATTTAGCCTTAGGTGAACTTTCACATTTAGAGTAACTCGATTCCCCAATATCAAACTTTGATTGTTTTTCATCGAACTTATTTTTTAGAGAATGAAAATCTGGACAAGTTTCTATAGGTCTTCTGCCTCCTGACACAAACTTGATTAGTTCAAGATTTTTAGTTTGTGTCTTCAAATTTGGGCAAAACCCTATTCCAGTTCGATCATTAAAATTGGATTTTGAATCAGCAATAAAACCATCAAAACAGTTTGAATTATTTTTTAATTTTGCAAATTTTTTGAAAACTGTTGCTATCTTTTCTTTGGATTATTCCAATTCTAATAATGACCTTTTATATTTTTCCTCCAATTTTTCATTTTCTTCAATCAAATTCTATAATTTTTATCAAAACTTTTGACTTCATTTTCATGAGTTAGAGATTGGGTAGTATATTCTTCAGCGTTAAGTTTAACCATCAGACTTAAGTCTTCTAATTTCTTAGTGAGATCTTTCACTATCTTCTCTAGTCTAGTGATTTTCTTGAGGGTTTTCGCATAAAGTGTGTGAATGTCAGGGAGGTCTTCAGTGTCTGAGTCATTAAGTGTAGTGTGTGAAATGACCCCTAAGGATTCAATTCTTGAACTCACGCAGCCATTGACATCGTCATTATCGCATTCCCTTTGACACACACATCCTGTGGTAAAACTAGCAATATTCTCAGAAATTAAAGCATCTAAACCAGTAGCATCATGATTCATAACATCAGAAGTAGAGCTATTATCATCATTCTTATACATTGGCTTATCATCATTATAGATTATCTTAGCAAAGAAAGACATGCAAGGATAAAAAAACATCAGAAGATTCAGGTTCATCATTTTCAGAATCGCTTGAATCATCCCATGTTTTGTAAATATTATCCCTAGTATGTTTATTGGCAGTGTTCAGAATCACTCTACAGTCTTGTGCTATGTGTCCTAGTTTTCCATATCTAAAACATTTAATGTTTTTGAAGTCTTTGTTGGGTCTCATGTCCTTGTGATGTTTATCTTGACCTTTCTCATGAGGTTTGTAGTTAGACTGAGTTGGATAATTTGGCTTGCCTTGTCTGTTTGCCAATTTATTTCTAAATTTGATAATTTTCTTAAATTGTTTTGACATCAATGCAATTTGATTATCCAAACTATCTATATCACATTCATCATCAGAATCATCAATGGGAATAGTGATCTCAGGTTTCATCAACTTAGAGGAAAAACTCAAGTTGGAACTAGTCTGTTTCCTATGGGACTGGGTCATTTATTTCTTAAATTCTAATTCCATTTCCATAGTTCGTAGTTTACTATGGAGTAATTCAGGAGTGAGATTTTGATCACACATTTCCTCAATAGCATATCTTTTGTTGTCAAATTTCAGTGGCAATGATCTTAGAATTTTAGATACAATTTCATGTCTGTCATATGTCATCCCATTAGCATGCAATTTGGTTACAATGTCAGTCACTTTCATGTAGAAATCATCAAAGGATTCAGAATCTAACATAATTAGGGAGTTATACTGCTGGACAAGCATTTGAGTTTTAGCAGCCTTAACTCCTGTGTCACCTTCATGTGCAGTAATAAGAGTATCCCAAGCTTCCTTAGAATTGGCACAAGATGAGATCCTTTTGAACTCATGTTCATTTATGGACATAAATATGGCATTCTTTCCTTTGTTATTGTTTCGAGAAGTTTGCTTCTCTTCTTGAGTGAATTCACTTAATTCTTTCTTAATCCTCTCATTACTTCCTTCGGTGGCTGGTTTAGTAGGATAAGTCAATCTATTTTCAATAATATCCCAGTCATCATCTCCCAAGGTTCCTTATATGAAAGCAACCATTCTTACCTTCCAGTAAGCAAAGTTGTTTTCATTAAAGAGAGGTGGTCTGGTCAAGTTACCAAATCTTTCATTTTTCTCGTCCATTGTTTTGATTTTAAGAAAATAATTTCAGAAACACAAGATCTTTTAAAAAGATTTCCAAATCTCTGATACCAATTGAAAAACTGTTATTAAAGTCGTTTAATACAAGATTAAACTATTGAAGTAACTCCGAACTATTTTTTGAGGAAACTCTTTTCTTTAAATCAAATTAGTTTTAATCATAAGATGTGTTTAATAAAACATGCACGAGATCAGTTCAAGATTTGTAACAAGTTTTGAAAAAAAAAACTTAAAAGATCAAATCAGCACACCAGCAAGAATGAGATGAGGAGATGTAGAAAGATTAATGACAAGAGACTTTTAACGTTGTAAAACCTCAACCAACTGAGGAAACATCCACAGTGACTTCTAAGTCACAAACCAAAAAATCCACTAAAACAAAATATATCAGTTACAAACTATATAACACACATGCATACAAATCAGTCCTATACAGGTTTAGTAATGTTCCCACTTGGTGTCCTTCTAACTTTTCTGCAGTTTTGATTGTTGATGTGGCTCTCCCAGTTTTCTAACTTCCACTTTGTTCCAGTCTTTACGTCGACTCTTGTTTTAAGATCTTATTACCAAATCTTTCGGTGGTGTAGTGTATAAGTGTTTGTGATGTGTAACAACCCGCGTAATTTTTGGGCTATTTTAATTAATTTTTGGAAAATGGAGGAAAATAAAGTTTTTGATAAAATTATTTTTATTGCTCAAATATGTTGAATATTATTTTTAAAGGCGAAAATTTCAAACGGTTTCGAAATCAGAGTTAAAACGGATTTTAAAATTATTTTTAAATATTTTTAACTCTTGGAATTCTAAGTCGGTGAACAATAAGTAATGTTCAAGAGTTGTTTTGACTTCCAACTCTTAATTTCTTTGCCTTATTTACAGGAGTCTGTTGGATTCCAACTCTTCATTTCTTTCCATTATAAAAGGAAGTCGTGGGCAACCCTTTTAACCTACTTTTGGCACAAATTTTGGCAGCAAATATATTTTATATTCCTCTTCTTTTTATATACATATTGGCTCTTGAGATTTGTGAGTTTCAACCTTAGATTAGAGGTGTTCTTTGGGCTATTTTGTTGGAGGTTCTTGGAGGAGCTTTTATAGATCTTTTGTGTTGATCTTGAGGAAGTGATCGTTGGTTTCTCATCATGGTTTGAGGTATGGGGTTTTACACAATATGCTCCTTAAATCTCGCGAGTGTCATTCTCTTTGAATTCTTGTTTTATTGAACTCATATTTGAATTGATAAATTCATTAAAATCTGGAAAATAATTGTTGAAATTATTTTGATTCATGTGGTATCATTATATTGTTGATGAGCACGTTGTCATAAGATTTTAATATGGCACGGATGTTGGGCACCCGCCAAAATTTCTGTTTCCCGGGCTATGGCTTGATAAAGCATATACGGATGTGGTGAGGCCTGGTGACCCGGTTAAAGTGTTGTTGAGAAATTATAATGACGAAATGCTATTGACATTTGCATTTGATTTGAATATTCGTACTCGTGTTGTTACGCTTTGTTCATCGTTAATATAATTGTTGAGCATCTTTCCTGTCGTATTGTGTACTTTCCCATATTTTCTTTTAGTGGCATGTTAGCCCGAATTTTGGGGCGCTATGGAGATTGATTTTAGCAAGAATTGTTTGGGAAATATTTGTATTATTTATTTTGTTGTATAGAGCATTGGAGATTTGTATTTTATTTTTCAAGTTAGAGGTTGTATTTATTCGAGAGACTTGTTGTATTTGAAGAATTGAGATTAGTGGATTTATATTATTGTGGGTTTATTTAGATGATCTATACCTTGTTATTTGTGGATTTGGATTTATTTTATCGATAGTGGCGCTCCGCTCGCTCTCCCCGGGCGGGCGGGGTGTTACATGATGGTGCTCTAACACATGCATGCACACACTCACGCTTATTTTTACAAATGGTCCTAACAAATTACAAATTAGATCGATATGTTGTGATTTTTAATTTCTCTCTTCTTAGGAAACTTAAACCTTATTTGACCTTTAAAATAAACCCAAAAGCCAAGGGTATCTTGCTCGAAAGACGTTTCAAGATCTTAATCAATTTTAAGGTTTTGAAAATGTTTTTGAAATTGAAAATCGCCAAGTGTGATTCCAACTAGGTCAAAGGTCTTGTTTAAAAAGAACTAGAAACAGAAAATGATTTTGTTGATTTTGAAGATGAAAACATTTACAAAAAAATAATCAACAAAATATTTCTCAAGACGAGAAATTAAGAATGCAGATTTAGGTGTAATATAACATAAAATGACCAGATCTACTATTTCTATGAAATAGAAATACAAATCTAACCTAATGTTTAAGTTAGACACAAGATCATAAAACGAAGAGGTTACAGCACGAAATAACTTTCAAACCAACACTTAAAAACTCTCAAACACTCAGGGTTGGTGTTTGGTATAAACTGGTTTTTGGAAAAATGATTAGGGTTTGAAGAGGTGTTTGGACGAATAGGGTTTCTTTTCTATCTCTTATCTCTCTTTTCTCTCTCTTCTCTCTCTTTTCTCTTCTCACTCGAAATGGCGAAGTGGCAAAAATTCTTCTACATGCTGAGGGTTAGCCTCTTTAAATACAGGGCTGAGAAGGATCGAAAAGGAGATTCGAAATCAAGGGTTGGGATTTAGTCTTCTCATATTGACTTCCATCCAACGGTTAAAGATAAGCGGTGAGTTAAGTTGATTCTGATTGGAGGATAGAGGTTCACAGGGATTGGACAAGGACGCATACAGAGCGTTGATAAGTTTAATCCAAGGGCTGATAATAAACACTGGTTTTGTCTCTTAAAAGAAACACACAACCAACCAATAGGAGTGCGACAGGTGTAAGGCAAATAACGGACCACAAATGCGCGTCTCAAACTAGTTACATAGACACCCTTACAGTTTCCAGCGCTTTCAGTTTCTACCCAAGTGAACTTAACAGAGATAAAACCAACAACCAGAAATAATAGAATGACCCAAAAACTTTTTAATTCCAATTTTATTTAAGAAAAAATTATTTTAAAATCATTAGAAATTCCTAAAAAATTATTAAAAAATATTTTAAGGGAAATTAACACACACAACACACACACAAACAATTCAATGCAAAAAATGAACAATGTATGCAATCCTAATGTGTGTGAGTGTGTGTGAATATACCTTTGATAATTCAAACAAAAGGAATGAATTGAATTGAAAGTTTGAGGCTCTTTGGTATCTAGGGGAGGGACTCAATTTGGTCACTATTTATAAACTAGATGAGCACTTATACAATGTAGACTCAAGTGAGTTAAGAGTATAAGGTGCTTCAACCACGACCATGGTAGTTGGAGTCTCCCTCGCGGGGTTGGGCCCTTGATTGTGGGAGGAGGGAGGCATGATCGCGGCCTATTATTATGCGGCCTCCTCGTGGGCTGGTTTGTCTCATGTTATATAAAAAAACTTTTGACGAATCTTTTCATCATTTACACAGAGTTTATCAAACAGAAAGTAGCATAACCCTATTCATTAAACGTATAAACATCCACTAAAACATAATCAAACCTTGATTTGAGAGCTTGCACTTGGGTTTTGAAGAAGATCAAAGTTAAAAAGCTTTTGGGAAGAAGAAGAACTTGTGCAAATTATATTTTTGAGAAAACTCTATAAATATCTCTGTTTTTGTCCTTAATATCTATTTGATTTAAATATTGCCTAAACCCCAATCATACGTGCTTTGTAAATTGATTAGAAGCCTAAATAGGTATAGAGAAAATATAATTAAAATATGTTTTTATACAGTAAATGAAATTGCACCAAATACCTGTAATATTGCAAGTTTTGGGAAAATTAGAGACTCGTGAGAAACTTGAAGCCCGTGTATCACAACCACTGTTCTAAAAAACTCGCCTAGGCTTGAGGCTTGGGAGAAACACCTCGCCTTAAGATTTTGACGCCTTATGCTTGGTAAAACCCTTAAGGTGTACTTTTTCTCTAAAAACAACAATGCTTTAGTGAAACGATATCGCCTTTTAAAGATTTTTTTACAAACCGAACCATTATCTCATCCAAAATAATCAAATACTATTTTTATTTGCAAATATTTAGACATATTTTTACGATATGTACAATTTTAGTATTTTAATAGCCTTGTTATGGTTAAAAAATATTAAAATATATTAAAAAGACATAAACGCCTTTTGACGCCTTTTTACACCAAGGCCCGCCTAGGCTTCTAAGGCTTAAGGTTTGGCCTCCACGCCTTGATCACGCCTCACGTTTTTTAGAACCTTGATCACAACTCGAGAGAAATCTCTAACGTGCTTGGGAGGTCAAAGTTACTTTAGAGGACACATCTAAGAAGGTAGGAAAGATGCTCATCAATCCTGCTTTCGGTAATATTTAGAGGCTAGGAATAGGTTATGATGGTGCATCCACTTCCCATGTAGCACCCGAGCCGCTTCTCGGGTTTGTGTTAGATCCGTATGGACCTCGACCTAAGCCACCTTTGTAGGCCTGTCAATGGATCGAATTTTATCCGAATTCGAATTCGAATCCGAATCCGATCCATTTATACGGATTTGGATTAAGCTAGAAACCCGATTACCCGATTATCCGTTTATTAAATGGAGCGGATTTGGATTCATATGATCCGATCCATTAATAATCCGATCCGATTAATATTTATAATATATATATAATATTTTTTATTAATATATATTGAATTTTTTAATAATCTAATTATATATATTATTTTAATTATTTATAATATTATACTAAACCTAACCCTAACACACTAAAAAAACAACACACATGCACGCACGGCTAAGACTAACACCCTAAAATAACCACACACTAAACCTAAATCTAAAACACTCTCTCTCTCTCTCTCTCTCTCTCTCTCTCTCTCTCTCTCACACACACACACACACACACACAGAGAAGAGCGGTGACGCCCTCTCTCCCTACTCCACACTTCCTCATCTCCTCCCTCCTCTCCTCCTGCTCGCTTCCGATCTAAACCACACGCTCCTCCTGAGTCTGTTACAGCAAAGCGTAACAGGTATTTTTTTTTTCTTCTCGCACGCTCTTTGTACATTAGGTAACATGTATGGTAACTCAGGTGATTTTCTACCTGCTTAAGTTAACAGGTATGGTAACTTAGGTGATTTGCACAAATACAATAAGTAACAGGTAAGGTAACTTAGGTGATTAGATCTAAACGTTTTAGATGAGTACTTGTTGGATTGGATTCTAATAAGATGAGATTGGGACTTTGTTATGAAAACGTTCATAACAAAGTAATTTTTTTTTTTTGCTGCTTAGTCCGATATGTATATTTATAAGTAATTTTTCTGTTAAAAAGAAAATAATTTGTTATCCCAGATTTATTTTTTCAACCCAGATTTTTTACACATATTTTTGTTCTTGTATTTGAAATTTCTACAGTTGGTTTAAGCTTCAGTTGAAATTTATTGTGCTGAAATTTCTAGACCTTGGTTTAATCTTGTGCTGAAATTTTTTTTAGTCTGAATTTTTTTTTTCAATTAATGTTTATGTACTGCTTGGTTGTTTATGTATTTAATCAATGTTTTTTCAGTCCCAAATTAATGTTATTTACTATTTTATTTTGGTCGGTATGTTTTCATTGGATCCTTGTCAAAATTCGAGCGGTGTGGGTGGAAATGATTTTATCGACGTTGATAGCCAACAACACGACGATGAGCAAGGACCATCAAAGAGGACTAGGAATCATACATCATCGGTATGGACTGTTTTTGTTAAATTTAAAGATGCTAAAGGTGAAGACGAGGCCAAATGTGGTCGTTGCAAAAAAATATTTGTTGGGGATAGTAGTAAAGGTACTAGTCACCTTAGGTTCCATATAACTAGGTGTACGGGGTCTCAAACTGACATTTCTCAACAAATGATAAAATCTTCTAAAAAAATTGCGGATGACACCATAAATATTGAAAACTTTAAGTTTGATCAGAAAAAAAGTAGGAGGGAGCTCGCTATAATGATAGTGAAACATAATTATGCATTTAACATGGTGGAGCATGAATTTTTTGAGAAGTTTTGTAATGGCCTTTATCCTCAATTTAAATTAGTGTCAAGAAACACCATTAAGTCTGATATTATGGAGTTGCATGGAGAAGAAAAGATTAAACTTTACAATGTTTTGGAAAGTCAGTCATCTAAAGTTATATTGACTACAGATTTATGGACTTTCAACCATCAAAACATTACCTATTGTTGTTTGACGGCGCACTACATTGATGATAAATGGATTTTACAAAAGAAAATCATTAACTATAGGTGTATTGAATACCCACGTGATGGTGAAACATTTTTTAAGTTCATTTTGGATTTGATTTTGGAAAGGAATTTGGATAAAAAAATTATTTCCAATGGTGGTGGATAATGCGGGTGCTAATGATGTAATGGTTAGGCACTTAAGAAGTTGGTTGAGTAATAAATATTTGCTTTGTTTGGGTGGTGATTTGTATCATGTTCGTTGTAGTGCCCATATTCTTAATTTGATTGTTCAAGATGGGTTGAAAGTGATTGGGGGTCTTATTCTTAGCATTAGAGACACTATTAGATATTTGCACAAGTCACCGTATGGAAAACAAAAATTTGATGTTGCATGCAATCAAAGCAAAACAAGGAGTAAAAAACAAGTTCTTATGGATGTACCTAATTGTTGGAACTCCACGTACTTAATGCTTGAAACGACTTTAGATTTGCAAGAAGCTTTTACTTGCTTGTCACAAATTGATAAAAATTACAAACATTGTCCATCCGAAGATGAGTGGGGGTGGAAAATTTAGTTTGCGATTGTTTGAAAAAATTCTATGATGCTACACGCCATTTTAGTGGTACAAATTTTTCGACTGTAAATGTTTTCTTTGACGATGTTTATAAAATTCAATTAATGTTGATGAGTTTGGAGGAAAGTGAGCACGAGTGCCTTCTTTTGATGTCTATCCCAATGAGGGAAACGTTTAAAAAATATTGGGGTGAATGTAGTTTAGTGTTGGCTATTGCCGTTGTGCTCGATCCGAGGTGTAAGACGGCGTATGTTGAGTTCTATTATAATAAAATCTATGGTGTTCGTGCTAGTAGTTATGTGGGGGGAGTGCGTAGTGCTTTTATGGATTTGTACTTGGATTATGGGGTGATAATTCTTTTGGTGTGGGTTCAATGGGGACTCGAGATGTGATTGATGTAATTGAGAGTAGTACATCTCACCCGGGGGGTCTTAATGTGATTGATGAGGATTCGGAGTGTGGTACTTGGTATAAAAAATCCGCCAATGTTGATGCTTTTCAAAAAATTGAGGTGGATCAATACTTGGAAGAACATGTTTATCAAAGAAAAGAACATTTTAACATTTTGACGCGGTGCCAATTGTGTAGTGGTAAGCTTCCTACCATGGCACAAATTGCACATGATATTTTAGTTGTCCCGGCAACTACAGTTGCCTCCGAATCTGCCTTTAGTATTGGAGGTAGAGTTATTGATGAGACACGTGCATCTTTGCTTCCCGAGATTGTTGAAGCTTTAGTTACCACTCGGATTGGACAGAATCACAAAAAACGTCAAGTAAGTAGTTATTTAATTTGTCATTATTTTAATGTTTTTTCTTTTCATCAAATATCTAAATCTTTATAATATTTGTTTCCGTTGTTCAAGAATCATAAGATTTGTTTCAGCGGTAGCATAGAAGAAGATAATCACTAAGTAAGTTCATTATTTTCTTTTATTTTTTAACATACGTTATCTTACAATATTTTTACTTATGTTTGAAGGATAAATGTCCATTATTTTCTTTTGTTTTTCAAGGTGGCTTTGAAGGAGAAAGTTGAAGTGAAGATGTGGTTTTGTATTTTGATTTTGAACTTTTATCCAAGTCATGTTTATAATTTTTGGATTTTGAATGTTGTTGGATTTGATCTTGAGTTTATTTGTGATGGATGGTGTGTTTAATATTTGAATGGTGGACTTCTATCTTGGTGTTAGTTTGATTTTGAATGATGGACTTTTTATCTAAGAATAAAACGACTTTTATCTTGGAAATATTTGCAAATTAAATTGATGAAATAAGCGATGAAAATAAAAATCGGATTTGGAAATATCATTATTTGGATTAGAAACTATCATTATGAAATAAGAGATGAAATAAAAAAATGTTGCAAATTAAGTGGTTAAAAATGTAATTTTAACTTAAAATTACATTTTTTTTATTGAAAATCATAATTAAAATAAATAAATAAATAATCGGATCGGATTAACGGACTCTTAACAAATCAAATTCAGAAACCTAACAGATAATCCTTCGGATAATCGGATCGGATCCGAATCTGTTTAACGTAAACGAATTTGGACTTGGATTTGCCTGATCCGGTCCGAATCCGATCCGTTTACAGGCCTACACCTAGGTGTTAGAATCCATGTAAGAAAGATCATCCTAGATATTTTGATCAAGGTAGACCTAAGCCCGAGTATTCTTGCTCCCGTTGCAATCAAAGATGTCACCTTAAGGAATTTTGTTTTAACTTGGGGAGAGTGTCTCATAGGTATCTTCCACGTTATGCTACTAGACGAGTTCTCGTACGCACTCCCACGCATGTTGCTCCACACGCTCCTACACATCACGAGAGGGATTTTGAGATTTTTCGAGAGCAAGTTGAGTATTTAGTCAAAACTTCACAAAATTCGATGGAGGAATTTCATAGGATGTCATCTCCATTTGAGAGCTCCTTCGGGCCTAATGATTAAGTTTGAGACTTGTTTACTAAAATAGGGTGTTTTTCATGCTCATATCATATATACCTATTGCTACTGTGTATAATCATTGTATTTATATTTTTCTTTTTCCATATTTTATGAAAAATACAAAAATATTTTCGGTTTCATTTTAAGAAAAATGATGAATACAAAAATATTTTGTTTTTTAAGAAAAATAAAAAAGGCAATATGATTTCCTTTTTATAAAAAAATTCAAAACAAAAAAAGATTTTTGTAGTTTGTTTACACCTTGTGTGGATGGACATTTTGGATAGCCGAATCACAATATCACTCTGTTATCCACGTGACTTTTTGATAGTGTTTTGAGACTCGACGTCATTTCATCCATGTGCTTTATAATGTGTGGGAGTCATTAAGTTGTAATTGGATGATTACTTTCTACATGTTTGACTTGTTGTCTCCTTTAATGCGCACGTACACAGATTTATGTGATTTTTGCACTTGTCAATCACATGTTAGTCAAGGTGTTTTCAACTCAATTTTTCCTAAAAAGAAAACTATATCATATGAGATAAAGGCAGTGCATGTAAGAACCATTGTCCGATTGGGAAAATTAAAAATCATCTTTTCAGTAAATTTGGTAAATTTTATGCAATAGAAAGGGGATATGAAAGACATGCTGACTTTGCGTAAAAAGCCACCATTTACAAAGAAAATAACCTAAAATATTAGCGACGAATAAAAACAGAAGTGCCAGGTCAAATTTAGATTTGATCATTAATGCTTCAATACACACGAGCATTAATTTCTTCAAATGTATTTTCAGTGAATTTCTATATTATGAGGGGATTTTGAGGGAGTTAAAGTAGAAGATCAATAGGTTTGCACATACCATATAATCTCGAAAATCATTAACTAGTTTTGGGCACTATTGGTGTGAAAATCATTTTAGACTTTGATTTGTCGATTAGATTAAGTCAATATCATATGGATTCAACTTTTTACACCAAAGGCTGACTTCAAGTGCATTCGTTAGGAATATCTCAAATCCATCGTGCACATATGTTATGATTTTTTGAGTTGATTTACCTATAGAATTTGTTCATACGCATTCCTAACGCTTTCACGACTTGGTTAGTGTTAGTTCATGGTGTGTGTTGTAATTGTATATTTTTTATACTTGATAAAAAAAACAAAATTTTCAAAAATAGTTGGTTTAGTTTTTCTTAGTTTATCAATGCACGATAGTTATTGCCTTATATTTGTGATGATATTCTTTTATTTTTGTGACACACTCCGATTTCTTACTTTAATTTTTCTTTTTTGTGTCTCTTTCGGACAAAAAAAATGGGGAGAACGAATTATAGGGGAATGGGAGTTTGATTTATGGGGGAGACATAAGTTCTAACTATCATTTTATACTTCAAACTCCTTGTCGTGTCACGGGTATTTCTTTATCTATTGTGTGAAGGTACACTTTGATGAGCATATTCAAAGTACACTTAAGACAAAGCTTCCAAAACGAAGATCAAGAGAAAGTGGGAGAATTGAAGATTGTGAGATTTGAAGATGCTGAAGATTTTGAAGACTTATGTATATTGATATCGTTCCATTTGTGGGTTTGGGGAGGGTATTAGAATAATGTTTGTCTTATAATTTTTTTGGTAATTCGAATTTTTTATGTTTGTACTGGAATAGCCATGGGGGAGATTTGTAAGGGAAATGTTTCAGACAATGCTCCTAGTATCTAGGTTATATACTTTATGGCATATCCTGTTGCTCTGCATCACGTCATCACAATCATTCACGAAGTGTCCAAGATTCCGATATCCAGCAACTCCATGATGCACCACTACATCTTCAACGTGCATCATGTACATCTTTATCATTTTCCATCACGATCATCATGAAATGTCCAAGATCCAAATATCCAGTAGCTCTAATGTGCACTACTACATCTTCAACATGCATCGTGTTCATCTTCATCGTTCTCCTCTACTCCACCTAATGATAGCATAATTTATGTTTGGAGTTCCAAGTTTATTTATAATTATATTAGCAGTTGTTTTATTTTATTTTATTTAAAAATGAGGCATTTTTTAGTTTAAAATTTTTTAATTTTTTTCCACATTCATTCATGGGAATCTCATTCGAACGAAAGGGTGTTCTCGTTCAAAGTACAGTTAAAAGTTTACACAAAATGAGCATCAATCGAGGGAGTACAGTTTCAAGTCGTTTGGAGGTCATTTGAAGCACGTTCAAGAGAAAGGTTTGTCGTTCAAATGAAACTTGTTTTTGTTCTAATGGAGAGCTAATATCATTCGAACGAGCATAAAACTCGCTTGAGCGACTATCGTCGCCTCGATTTTTGTGTTTTCCTATAAATACCTACTTCGTATAGAGTTTTTTCAAGACTTTTACAATTTCAATTTCTGCAGACCTGCTGCAAAAAGTCTCATATTTAAAAAGGGAAAACATTTTTTGATTCACATCACCTCCCATATATATAGTCGTGAATCCCTTTTTGAAACTCTCACGTAATTTCATACCAGAATTACATCTTGTGGAGAAGGCTTCTCCACAGATGATCTTGTGATTCTTACGAGAATCGTTACTGAAGGAAGACTGCAGTTGTGTGATTCTTGCGAGGATCATAGTTGCTGAAGACGAAGGTCACCTGCGGGAGATTCGTCAAAACGCTATAGATTCATTTATAAAATTTGTAAGTTGCGATTTATGAATTTTATAAAGTGAATAAAAGGTTTTTCTTGAAAGGTAATTCTGTGGTTTGAATGCATGTTTTACTATTTATGCAATAATCACATAGTCACATGTTCTAGCATAAAAAGAATTAAAAATTAATGTGGGTTGTCATCTGATTTATTAGTTGAATGGCTTTGGAGTAGTAGGAGTGCAGGTGGTGTTTATATTATACTTTAGTTTAGTTTTCACCTTTGTTGTTTTTATTTGCGAGACAGTGATTTGGATTTGGTGGGTCCTTAGGCTCCAGAGTTGTTTATGGGTTTTATTTGGAGACTAGTTGATGTTTTTTCATTAGTAGAGTAGTTGTTATGGAGTTTAGCATGGTGATGGGTTCTATTTTTTGAATAGATTATTTTATTGTTCAATATCTCATTTTATAATTTGTTGGAGAAAGTTTTAAATGTCTCATATTTCTATCGCATGTTAAGAATTATATTTATTTTAATAACCGACATATCTCGGCATAAGGAGTTAATCAACGCCGATAGAAAAATATGTGTATGGTTACAAAATTCACCTTATACATTTTATATAATTAAATTTAGTGTCTCGATGATTATCTAATATAGATAAAAGTTTGTCAGGGGTCCTTGTTTATATTTCATTTATGAGGCATCCACATATGGACTCCAGAGAAGGGTGGGAGTTGGGATCTTATGAATCACATAATTAAGTTTTCTCCTTTAATTAAAGAATTACTTGTTAAAAGTCCCCGTGCTAATTAGATTCACAAGTGTAGTTAATAAAAATCCCATTATGAGATAATTAGTTAAAATAAGGATAATTGGAAGTTAGCTTGGTATTGTACAAAGAGTGTGGGTAAAATAAATATGTTAAAATTATAACTCAAGAAATAAGTTGATTGTGGAATGTATAACGATAAATTGAGAACTATGCTAATATTCAATTGAAATTAGAGAATTTAAGATGGTTTTATGGGTGTGCTTAGAGAGGACACTTTATTCGTTGCAAGCCCGTGATGGTAATCTGATTAGACATAATGGAGCACGCTTTTATGTGTTGTATCCTAAGTGAGTGATGGTCCCATGATAAGAAATAATGGGTATGGATTTAAATGCGGTTGTATTTGTGTGTCACTAGTGCTTAGTTGGCCAATGCTATGGAACGATGGTTCTTTAATGATGTTATGGGATTATGCGTTGCGTACCACATGATTTTTATGGGTGTTGGAGAGAAGTGGCAGATTGCGAATATAGTTGGATTTATATTTGAATCTAAATGTTTAATTAAGATGGTTTGTAAGTTTTTGTTTTATATTCGTGAGTATTATTATAGGTTTAACAACCTGAGGAGATATCATTTACATATATAACTTATTTTGAGTTGCGTAACTTTGGTAAATTGTTGGGTTGTGACCCATTTATTATTATTAAAACAGTTCAGGTGCTAGTGCTGGACCACGGGAGTTGTTCCATTCCATCTAGCACAAATTATCCCTTCCTTCCATCTTAGTTCCTCACACGAGAGCTTGTATGTAGCTCTCTGAGTAGCTGTCTGCATTTACTTTTCAGTGAGTATGTGTTTAGTAGTATTCTTACTTTCCAGATAACATGTATTATTTCAGATAGTTGAGGCTTGTATCTCTTATTTTCGTAATAAGTTGGTTTGAGACTTAGACTTTATTATTAATATTGTTGGATGGATTTTTGAAATTGTTAATGATTAAATACTTTTATATTTCATTAATACCTTGTGGTGATGATTTAGTACATTTGAGGTTTTATCATATCGCATCCCTATACCTTTTTATATTTGTTTATATTTTCTTTACATGCGAATAATGATACTTATATTATTTTATAAATTAGTACATTTTTATATTGGGACGCAACCAACCCCAATATCATAATACACAGGTTTTACAACTTTTATAATCAAAACTGGGGTTAGACATGTAATGTTTGGACCTCATGCATAAGCATGTTGTGCCTTAGTTTAAATGTTGATTATATAATTAAACACCTAACAAAAAGTTATATATATATATATATATATATATATATATATATATATATATATATACAGAAAGAGAGAGAGAGTAGCGTTAGACACCAAACAAAAAGGAAACTAAAGCTTAATAGCCTCTTTTTACGATGATGCATCTGAGTTACAAAGATATTTGAATGTAATATTTCGAGACATGTATCATGAAGAGTTCCCACAACCAATATACCAAAAAATAGTATTTATAAATAATATATAGAGAATACACAAATAAATATATAATGGATATATCGTTAATGTTGATAATATATATCAAAACTGTCAAAGGAAAAGAGAAATAATTATAAGAACAACATGAAGAGGAATAAATACTTATTTAGAGAGAAAGATGGTGATGAAAAAACAAATTAAAAGAGGGCAATAAATGTGTAATGTAAATATTTTGGACACATGGCATAACTATTTTCAAGGGCTTCATTTTTATATTATAGTATGATATTAGTATGCTACCCGTGTGATGCACGAGCATTATATATGTACTTAGAGACATACATGTTATAGAATTGAGTGAATAATAAAACTTAAAATACATATTACATATAAAATATCTTAAACACAATTCCTTAATACTACGAGTTCGAGTTTATAACATTTTGTAGGTAAAATAAAGCTTTGAATTTGTAATGGAAATTTCCTTACAATACAAAAATTACAAAAGTTCTTACAAAATATTATTAATAATGAGAATAATTCACATAGTTACACTATTATATAAAGTTGTGTGTTAAATATGAAAAAGGGGAAAATAAAAATATCTACACATATTATAAATGTGCATAAAGAGATTATCCTTAACTTGCAAAAGTATCTCTTAGTCTACTGGAGTATAATAGTTACTCATTATGTGATTATAAATTTTATTTATCTAAAATTTTCTTATTTCCCATTAAATGCAATGCTTTGTTAGATCATAAACTTTCTTTACCAATAATTCTCTTGTTTCCCATTAAACATGATGCCATGTTAGAGACAAACATCAGTCGAATGAAATTAAGTTCAATCAAACAAAAACTGAAATACCGTTACTAAAGCCGTTTAATATAAAATTAAACTATTTAAGTAACTCCAAACTGTTTTTTGAAGAAACTCTTTTCTTAAAATCAAATCAAGTTAATCACAAGATGTGTTTAACAAAAATATGTACGAGATCTGTTCAAGATTTGTTAATAGGTTTGATAAATCAGTTTAAAAAAATTTAAACTCAGCACAACCAAGAATTAGATGAGGAGATGTAGAAAGATTAAGAACAAGGATTTTTAACGTGAAAACGCGGAGCTTTACTGAATCAAAGCTCTGATACCACTTGTTGGCTAAAAACTAAAAGATTATTATTTCCTTGTTATGTAAACTCGATGCGGAAGCGGTGTGATGGTTCAACTTTAAAACAACAAATTTTAATATCTTAAAACAAATTAAAATTAAACCAAGTGAAGTAAAATTGATCAATTAATATATTCACTTGAACCAAGTTAATTCAATCCAAGTCCTAGAATTTGCCTAAGACATAATTATCAATATTCCAAAGTTAGGTGAAACCAATTTTAGGAAAAGACTTGAATTAAATAAACTTTACCCAATATTTAATTTAGCACCAAATTAAATGAGTGCGATGATTTAAACCAAATTTTATCTTGAATTATTCTAAACATGCGTTCTACGTTATTTTTCAAGATAAAATAAACCAATCACACTACGCCGCGATGTACGAGGAAAAACCCAAGACGGGAAACAACATCGAACGGCCCTAGCCACAAATCCACTAGATACGGAATTACAAGTACAAGACAAAAGACTTACAACACACGACTCGATCCCTCTCAAGCCTCGACGCTTCTTCTTGTAGACACCTCTTCCTAGCGGATAACCTTGGAACACCACCGCGGTCTCGGAATCCACCAATAGGACTTTATATGATCACCGTCACCCGTACATGGAGGCTTTCTCCAAGTGGGTAGAATCGCAACAAAACGTCTTTTTCTTTGATGGATGTAGAAGCAAACCAAAACTTCTCTGTGAAACGGAAGAGATAAACCGGTGCCAAACTCCAAGCAATTGATATGTATATATGTGAACTTGGATAAACAATATGGGTGTAAAACTAGAGTGATAAAATATTTTCTCTTGAAAAATAGCACTCAAAACTTGAACATTTTCCTTAAACAATTTTAGCTCTCAAACTCTCTCTAAGAGATGGAATGGAATGGAAAAGTTAGGAAAATTTAAGGTGGAAAATGTTCTTCCCGCGCATATTAAAGTCTGAAAAGGTTGGTTAAAAACTAAGTGGGGAAGTGGGTGAAAAACTGCCAAAAAAATGCCAAAAACTGTTCCCGCCTGGCATCTCGTTCGAACGACATTTCGTTCGAACGAAATTCTCATTCGAACGAGACTTCTAATGACGTTCCAGATTGAACTCCTTAGAATCTCGTTGGATATCTCGTTCGAACACAGGTTCGTTCGAACGACATTCCAGTGGCCTAATATGGGAACTCGTTGGCAGGTTCGTTCGAACGACATTTTCGTTCGAACGACAATCTCGTTCGAATGACTCTATCGAACGAAAAACCAGAAAGTTTGAATATTCTTGTTTAAGCCCAGAAAACTTTATAAACATTTATTTAAAGTTTTAATTAATTCTTTCTTAAAACAAAATGCAGTTTTTATAAAACCTAACACCCAATAAACTTTGTTCCAAGCTCCTATATATCTAATAATGCATTCATACCTTGGGAACATGGAACCATAGTTGATGACGTAGAAACGAGGCACGCAAACCGGCATATTGATGAAGCTTTATACTCTTTGCCGCTACGTCTTCAACAAACACTTCATAGGCTTGAGAGTATTACAATTACATACTATCCTATGAATAAATGTTTTTGTCCGGAATTGAGCCAACACTATACATGGACTCAATTGGAAATTTGTGTCCTTACAAATCTCCCCCTTTGGCTATTCAGGGACAAAAACCAAACAAAAATCCTAAAGGGCCGTCAAGCTCACTAGACTCAAAACATAACCCACCCAAACTTGACTCAACCCAAGGATCAAATGCTTTGCCATTGAAAGGTGCGGCTTAGAAGAATTCCTGCACACTTAAGCAAACTATCAAACGCATAGGGAATATCAAACTATTAAATGCAATGAATTAATTACTCCCCCTAAATTAATTCTCCCCTTTATCAAATAAATTACATACTTAGAAAGACGTCTCCCCCTAAGATAATTCTCCCCCAAACTAAGATACGAAAATAATAGGATTAGATACCATTTCTCCCCCTATCATTTCTCCCCCTTTTTGTTCAGGAATAGACAAAGGCTAAAGAATCAAAACATAAAAGCATGTTGAAGCTTAAAGTGATAAGACATGAAAGCATATGGGCAACAAAAGCAAGGCAAAGGCAAAACAAAATATCATATATATTTGTACTAGAAATATATCAATAATGCACACGCACATATGTATAGATATAACCACACACATGACACAAAAAAATAAGGTTGCACACTCGTATGGCAAAAATGTGTCATATGGAAACGTATGTGTAGGGGTGTGAACTAGCAACAATTAAATTTAGACCCAAACACTTAATAAACATTCACGGAGTTCTCATTTGATTGCAAACTTTATCACATTTAAATATAACCTCATGTGACAATATAGATTGAACTCAATGAACAAACATACACAATGCATACAAGCCTAGAATATTGATGATTCTACAAACCAATAGAGTCATGACATGAAATACGCAACTAGGATAAACGGACATTGTGCAAACCGTTGATATACCATCCAATTCTCCCTCAATAAGCATATATATTCTTTTGTTTTTGAATGAATATATCAAATAAACATAGGCCTTGGCAATTGTTTTCTTTTTAATGCCAAATATTCTGTTTTTAGGCCTTTGGATCACGTATTTCTTTTAGATCCAATAAACGGTGGCTTACTATCGCAAAGGATTTAATTCATCGTTTCGGAGCCCTTCCCCGTGCACATTTAGATATATAATTTTTTATCTCACAAAGCTCATGTGCAACGGATTTTGACATGCACTAGTCCTCCTAGGTCATAGATATGTAGATGACTAGATTGGTAGGAGAACACCTCAAAAAGCTCAAATATAACATGTGACATTAAGATTTCAAAAGAGCTCGTGCATGTGTGAAAAGAGGCATATAAAAATAGAATCCATTTAAACAATACAAAATCCAACTACTCCATATAAAACATGGTAAAGAACATTTTAAGGATTGAAAATCTAAACCAAAAGTTCTAGCCACGTGGGAGCGTAAAAGATGGGATCCAAACACAAATATATGCCACCTAAAGGGTGTCAAATAAAAATACACAAAAAAAAAATCTTTTTGAGTTTTTAACATTTTTAATCAAAAATAAATATTTACTCAAAAGGACAAAAAAAATCATTTGAATTTTTCATTAAACTTAAATTACTAAGGGGATAAAATCCAAATGATAAACAAAAATCTTTTTGTATTTTTCATTTAATGCAAACAAAATGAAGGAAATATAATACAAAAGATAAACCAAAAATCATAATTCTAGCATGTGATAACCATGAATCATAGACTAGAAAATGATTAAACAAGCATACATTTAGCATGTGAATATAGCATGAAGTACAAAAGCTAAAGTATGCAAACACTAACACATTCATCCTTTAGATTTAGCAAGGGAGGAAGCATGTGAAAGTAAGTGAGAATCAAAAACCCTATTTTGCAAGGCAACCAAGTCGGATTTCCTAACCCAAATTAATGAAGAATGACTATCTTGGGGTGTTGGAACTTTAACTACCGTGGTTACTTTACAATGAGATTTTCTAGAAATTCGTTTAAGGTCAAAACAAAATTTCCTAAGATGACCTTTTCGACCACAATGTGTACAAGTAAAAACATGTCGAGAAGATTTATCTAAGGAGTGATCTCTAAATGTTTTCCTAGTAGATTCTCCTAAAAAGTTGGTCTTGGCTTTATGAGTAGATTCATTACAAGTATTGAAGCCTAAACCACAAGTGTCATTTTTAATTTGGACCGTTCCTAATATTTTATCTCATTTTTCCGAACGACACTCCAAATCAAATTTGACATTACTAGAGTCTTTTAATTTATTTTGCAATTCTAAAATGTTAGACTCTAATAAAATGTTTCGCTCTTCAAAAGCAAGAAGCTCCTTTTTCAAGGATTCCATTAAACCCCTAAGGCTATCTCTTTCGCCTTCTACATATTCAAGCTTCTCTTGAAGAGTCCTCTCACGTGTCCTAAGGTCTTCTATTAAAGCATTTTCATCAACGACCTTGACACTCTCTCTTAAACTAGCTTCTAACTTCAAATTAGCTCTTTTCAATTTAATAGATTCTTTATAAAGCTCTTGAAAAGCATTTTGAAGTTCACTCACATTAACCTCTTCTTCATTTTCACTCTCACTTTCTTCTCCACTCTCACTAACATCAGAAACAAGAGAATCATAAACAATGACCTTGGAAGTGTCATGTGTTAAAGTTTCATCAATCGATGAGTTCTCACTATCACTCACATGACTAGCCATAAAAGCCACAAATTTTTTCTTAGTGGGGGAATCGGGCCTCTCTTCCTTATCACTATCACTAAGGGTCGCATTATATGAAATGGGTCTCTTACCCTCTTTCCTTAGTTTAGTAGGGCACTCAAAAGCCCTATGGCCATAACCTTCACAACCAAAACACTTATTAGACTCGTCCCTATCTAAATTTTCATTACTAGGTTTAGGGATCTTCTCGGCTTTAGGAATCTTCTCGGCTTTAGAAATCTTTTCGCCTTTGTCATGCTTAGAAGATTCGAATTTCTTAAAATCATTTTTAAATTTATCTTTGTTAATTTTAAGAAATTTTCTAAATTTATGAGCAAACAAAGCCATGTCTTCCGAGTCACTATCACTCTCTCTCTCTCCACTACTTGTTTGACCTCTTTACGGGCTTTTAAAGCAACGCCCTTTTCGATTTTCTTTTCAGTTTTAGAGGGAAACATATCTAGTTCATAGGTTTGTAAATCACCTACAAGCTCTTCTAATTTCGTAGAGGCTAAAGTTGGTAAAAAATTTAAAACGGTCACCTTTGGAATAAATCTATCGGGTAGGGACCTTAAAATTTTCTTTACAACACGGTCGTCAGGTATTTTCTCTTCCAAGTTAAAAGATGAATTAACAATATCAGAAAGTCTAGCATAAAATTCATCAAAAGTTTCTTTTTCATTCATTTTGATAGTTTCAAATTGAGTGGTGAGGTTTTGGAGTTTTGAAGCTTTAACGACACTAGTTCATTCATGAGTTAATTGTAAGATATCCCAAGCTTCTTTAGCGGTCTCACACGTCATAATACGTCGGAATTTATCCGGTGTGACAGCGCTAAACAAGGCATTTAAACCACGGGAATTGAAATTAGCAAGTTTAAACTCATTTTCAGTCCATCTATCGGCGGGTTTGATAACACGTTCATTTTAAACTAAATAAGTTGGTGGGGACCACCCGTTAACAACAGACATCCAAACTCTTTCGTCGATAGATTTTAGTGCCGATTTCATACGTGCTTTCCAATACGCGTAATTTGAACCATCGAAAATAGGAAATTTTGAAAATGGGGAAAATTCCATTTTAAGCCAAACAATTATTTAAGGATCTTTAACGAAATAATTTATCGCTTTGGCTCTGATACCACTTTGAAAATGCGGAGCTTTACTGAATCAAAGCTCTGATACCACTTATTGGCTAAAAACTAAAAGATTATTATTTCCTTGTTATGTAAACTCGATGCGGAAGCGGTGTGATGGTTCAACTTTAAAACAACAAATTTTAATATCTTAAAACAAATTAAAATTAAACCAAGTGAAGTAAAATTAATCAATTAATATATTCACTTGAACCAAGTTAATTCAATCCAAGTCCTAGAATTTTCCTAAGACATAATTATCAATATTCCAAACTTAGGCGAAACTAATTTTAGGAAAAGACCCCAATATTTAATTTAGCACCAAATTAAATGAGTGTGATGATTTAAACCAAATTTTATCTTGAATTATTCTAAACATGCATTCTACGTTATTTTGCAAGATAAAATAAACCAATCACACTACGCCACGATGTACAAGGAAAAACCCAAGACGGGAAACAACCTCGGACGGCCCTAGCCACAAATCCACTAGATACGGAATTACAAGTACAAGACAAAAGACTTACAACACACGACTCGATCCCTCTCAAGCCTCGACGCTTCTTCTTGTAGACACCTCTTCCTAGCGGATAACCTTGGAACACCACCGCGGTCTCGGAATCCACCGATAGGACTTTATATGATCACCGTCACCCGTACATGGAGCCTTTCTCCAAGTGGGTAGAATCGCAACAAAACGTCTTCTTCTTTGATGGATGTAGAAGCAAACCAAAACTTCTCTTTGAAACGGAAGAGATAAACCGGTGCCAAACTCCAAGCAATTGATATGTATATATGTGAACTTGGATAAACAATATGGGTGTAAAACTAGAGTGATAAAATATTTTCTCTTGAAAAATAGCACTCAAAACTTGAACATTTTCCTTAAACAATTTTATCTCTCAAACTCTCTCTAAGAGATGGAATGGAATGGAAAAGTTAGGAAAAGTTAAGGTGGAAAATGTTCTTCCCGCACATATTAAAGTCTGAAAAAGTTGGTTAAAAACTAAGTGGGGAAGTGGGTGAAAAACTGCCAAAAAAACTGCCAAAAGCTGTTCCCGCCTGGCATCTCGTTCGTACGACATTTCGTTCGAACGAAATTCTTGTTCGAACGAGACTTCTAACGACGTTCCAGATTGAACTCGTTAGAATCTCATTGGATATCTCGTTCGAACACAAGTTCGTTCGAACGACATTCCACTCGCCTAATATGGGAACTCGTTGGCAGGTTCGTTCGAACGACAATCTCGTTCGAACGACTCTATCGAACGAAAAACCAGAAAGTTTGAATATTCTTGTTTAAGCCCAGAAAACTTTATAAACATTTATTTATAGTTTTAATTAATTCTTTCTTAAAACAAAATGCAGTTTTTATAAAACCTAACACCCAATAAACTTTGTTCCAAGCTCCTATATATGTAATAATGCATTCATACCTTGGGAGCATAGAACCATAGTTGATGACGTAGAAACGAGGCACGCAAACCGTCATATTGATGAAGATTTATACTCTTTGCCGCTACGTCTTCAACAAACACTTCATAGGCTTGAGAGTATTACAATTACATACTATCCTATGAATAAATGTTTTTGTCCGGAATTGAGCCAACACTATACATGGACTCAATTGGAAATTTGTGTCCTTACATAACGTGGTAAAACCTCACCCAACTGAGGAAACATCCACGACTCCCTCTACGGAGTAAACCAAAAATTCCACTAAAATAAATTATAACAGTTACAAACTATATAACACACATGCATACAAATCAGACCTATACAAGTTTAAGAATGTACCCACTGGTGTCCTTATAACTTCTCTGCAATTCTGTTTGTTGATGTTGTTCTCCCAGTTTGCTAACTTCCAATTTGTTCAAGTTCTTTACGTCGACTCTTGTTCTTGAGATCTTATTACCAACACTTTTAGAGTGGTAGGGTGATAGTGTTTGTGGATGTGCTTTCTAAAACGTGCATGCACACACACACACTCTTATTTTATACAAACAGTCCTATCAAATTACATATAAGATCTATATGCTGTGATTTTCTATTTCTCTCTTCTTAGAAAATTTAACCTTATTTGACCTTTATTATAATCCCATAATCCACGGCTATCTTTCTCGGAATACGTATCAAGATCTTAATCAATCTCAAGTTTTGAAAATATTTTTGAGATTGAAAATCAACAAGTACGATTCTTAACTAGGTCAAAGATCTTGTTTCAAAAGAATTGGAAACAGAAAATATTTTTGTTGATTTCGAAGTTAAAAACATTTACAGAAACAAATCAATAAATATTTTCTCAAGATAAGAAACTAAATATGTAGATCTACGTGTAATATAGCATGGAATGACTTATATCTAAGATTTCTATAAAAGTAGAAACACAGATCTAAACAAATGTTTAAGTTGATAACAAGATCTGAGAACGAAGAGGTTACAGCAACAAAACTAACAAACCAATCACTCAAAAATCTCTCAAACACTCAAGGTTGTGTTTGGTATATACTGGTTTTGAAAGAGGTTATGGTTTGAATATAGTTTTGGACGATTTAGGGTTAGGGTTTCCTAACTCTGATTTCTTTCTCTCTCTTCTCTCTTCTCTCTTCTCTCTCCTCTCTCTTTCTCACTCGAATGAATAAAGTTGCAAAAGTCTCAGATGGCTGAGGGTAGGGGTCCTTTTATAGGAGGCTGAGAAGATTCGAGAATACAGACCAAAATCAAGGGCTAGGATCTGGTCTTGGAGGATTGACTTTGATCCAATGGTTTAAACAGAGGCGGTGATTAAAACGCTTCTGATTGGCTCAAATTAGTTTCACTGGGATTGTATAAGAACGCATGCAGGTCACCGATTAAATCTAATCCGAGGGTTGAAATAACACACAACAATCGTCTCACATAGAAAACACAATTTGGAACGATTATAGCTCGACAGGTGTAGGCATGAGATTGGATGATACACGCGTGTCTTAAAATAATTACACAGCATGCCTTATAGTCTCTAGCGCTTTTGGATTCTACCCAAGTGAACTTTCAGCCAATAAAACCAACAATCCAAAATAGCAAATTGACCCCAATACTTTTAAAACCAAATTTAAATTTATAAAAACCTTATTTTAAAAGTTTCTAAAATTCCCAAAAAAAATATTAAAAATCAATTTTAGGGATTTAAACACACTCAGCATATATACACACAATTATATGCAATATGAAATGTATGAATGCAATTATAATGTGTGTGAGTGTTGGTAAAAGTATCTAGATCAATCAAGCAAGAGGAATAAAATTGCAAACCAATCTCTGAGGTTCTTTGGTTTTTAGGATAGACACAATTTTGTCACAATTTCCAAACTAGATGAACACTTATACAATATAGACTCATGTGAGTCAAGGGTATAAGGTGCTTCAATCTCTACCTTTGGAAATATGAGTCAAAATCTCCTTTGAGTCATCTAGGACTCGTAGGGAAACAAAAATAAGAAAAACCTATTCCTATAAACATTTTATATACCCATTTCCTAGAAAACAAAAGTACATAGCTCAACTAATTACAATTGAATACCCTATTACAAATATTGAGAATAACTGTACAGAATCCTGCAATGAATTACTAAGATCAAGCTTTCTAGAATATGTAAAAAGATTTATAAGACTCAAATTTCTACCCCATTTTGTCTCAAATAGACAAAGGGAAAAACATATAGAGACCAAAGAAATTAATCAGCACACACCATACCTATTGATTTATGCAAAGAAATAAATCTATTGAAATCTAAAGGTTTGGTAAACATATCTGCGAGTTGCAAATCAGTAGGAAGATAATTAATTTTTAATTCCTTAGTTTCAACCAATTTGCGTATAAAGTGATGTCTTATTTTTATGTGTTTTGTTCGCGAGTATTGAACAGGATTTTTAGAGATATTGATCGCACTTTGAAATAGAGATGTAATTGATTTTCTTGAATACCATAATCACTTAGCATTTGTTTAAGCCAAAGTAATTGAGCACAGCAGCTTCCGACGGCTATGTATTCAGATTCAGCTGTTGAGAGAGACGTGCAGTTTTGTTTCTTACTACTCCATCCTACCAAATTATTACCTATATAATAACATGCTCCTGATTTGCTTTTACTATCATCAGTACATCCAACCCAGTCACCATCAATGTACCCAATTATAATGTTAGGTGTATCACTAGTGTACCAAAGTCCTAGGTTCAGAGTGCCTTTTACATATTTAATAATTCTTTTAATAGAAGATACATGGCTCTCTTTGGGGTTGTTTTGATAACGAGCACATACACAAATAGCATACATTATATCAGGATGCGAGGCAATAAGGTATAACAAGGTTCCTATCATACTACGATATAGAGTTGGATCTATAGATTTTCCAGTTTCATCTTTAGATAGTTTGACCGTAGTACTCATGGGAGTTTTAGCATCTTTAGAACTCTCAAGGCCGAATTTTTTTACTATCTCTAATGCGTATTTAGATTGTGAGACAAATAATCCTTCTGAATTTTGTTTGACTTGAAGACCTAAGAAAAATTCCAACTCCCCCATAAGAGACATTTGAAACTCTTTATGCATAATTTCAGAAAAGGATTTCACTTATGAGGGAGAAGTTGATCCAAAGATAATATCGTCAACATAAACTTGAGCTATAATGATGTGTTTGTCAAAATGTTTGACAAATAAAGTTTGATCATTTCCACCTCTCTTAAAACCTTTATCTAAGAGAAAATTGGAAAGGCGCTCATACCAGGCTCTAGGCGCTTGTTTTAGGCCATACAAAGCCTTTTTAAGACGAAATACATGATTTGGATATTGAGGGTCAATGAACCCTTTTGGTTGTTCTACATAGGTCTCCTCAGTCAATATTCCATTAAGGAATGCAGATTTGACATCCGTTTGGTAAAGTGCAGAATGCAAGTAGCAAGCTATGGCAAAGAGAAGACGAACAGATTCTAAACGAGTAACAAGAGCAAAGGTCTTGTTAAAGTCTATTCCTTCAATTTGATAATATCCTTGAGCAACTAATCTATCTTTGTTTATAATGATTATCCCACTTTCATCATATTTATTTTTAAAAATCCAACGTGTGCTAATAATCTTTTTGTGATTAGGCCTAGGTACAAGATACCAAACATCATGAATGACAAATTAAAGAAGTTCTTCCTGCATAGCAGAAATCCAGTGAGAGTCATTCAATCCCTCATTTACATTCTTTGGTTCCATAAGGGAAACAAAACATGCATAGTGAGCATAATTTTTTAATTGAGATCTTGTACGCACAGGCTCACTAGGATTACCAACAACGTTATCTATGGGATGGTCTTTAGAAACCCAGTTAAGTACTTTAGGTGTCTCAATTGGTAATGAATCATTTATTTCTGGAGAGTCATTTTCTAAAATATTTGTAGGCCCTTACACAATAGTCGATTCACCAATCTTACTCTCTACAGTAGTGTCACTTACAATTACATTTATGGATTCCATCATGGTCTTAGTGCGAAGATTATAAATACGGTAGGCTCTACTGTTAGACGAGTATCCTAGAAAAATAGCTTTATCTCCCCAGCTCTCAAATTTGGATAAGTGTTCTCTATCTTTGCAGACATAACAAGTACTACCAAAGGTTCTAAGTTACTTAAGATTGGGCTTTTTCTTATACCAAAGTTCGTAAGGAGTTTGTTTAGAATTCTTTTTAAGATAGATCCTATTGATAATGTGACAAGCAGTACGAATAGCTTTTACCCAAAAATATTTAGGTAAACTCTTGGCATGTAACATAACACGTGCCATCTCTTGAAGAGTACGATTCTTTCTCTCGGCGATACCATTTTATTGAGGAGTCTTAGGAGCACTAAACTCATGTTTGTAACCGTTATAGGCACAATACTCTATTATACCGGTGTCTTTGAATTCTACACCTCTATCACTACGAATTCTATTTACTTGAATGTCCTTCTCATTTTCAATCCGAATAAGTATTTTTAAGAAGGTTTGAAAAGTGTCAGACTTTTGTTTTAAGAAGGCTACCCAAGTAAATCTAGTGAAGTCATCAACTATAACAAGAATGTAACTGTGTCCACAAAGACTAACAGTTTGGGAAGGACCCATTAGGTCCATATGGATGAGCTCCAAGGGGTTAGAGGTAAGGATATCTTTGACTTTCTTATAAGGTGCTTTAATAATTTTTCCTCCCTGACAGGAACCACATACAATATTAGAAATGGGATTGATTTTTGGAACTCCATTAACTATTTCTTGAGAAGTCAATCTACTAAGATTATCGTAATTTATGTGACCCATCCTGTTATGCCATATCTCAATGTCATCCATTCTGGCAACATTACAGATTTCAGAACTATTCATGACAGTATAAAAATTGTCAGGAGTCCTGAATCCTGTAATTATGCATTCACTCTTTTCATTTAAAATTTTGTAATTATTCTTTGAAAAGGTAACAGTATGATATTGAGTCACAAAATTGTGAGATACTAAGTAGATTGGCCTTAAGACCTTTAACTAGAAAACATTTACAAGAATAGGAAGTCTTTATTAGAGTGTTCCTTTACCTATGATCTGAGATGATACTCCATCACCAAAAATAACTTTTCCTCCAGCAAAGCTGGTTTTATTTAAGAGTTTTGTATCATCACTAGTCATGTGTTTTGAACATCCAGAATCTAAATACCAACCAGAAGATGTGTGTTCAGCTTTTAAAGTAGTAATGATAATGTTACACTTCAACTGGGGTAATAAATCATCTTTTCTAACCCAAATTGCTCTAATTTTCATTTTGCGCTTATTAGCTCTCAATTGATAAAATTTGCGAGCATTCGATTTTTGTTGAAAAATGTTTTGCGCATGATTTTGAATTTTATGAAACACATGAGCATTTGGTTTAGGCAAGTGTTTAGGAATACTTATAGGGAATGTTCTTTTAGGTTTGGTCTTTCTCTTCCTATAGTTAGAGTTTTTGTCTGGTTGTCTAGGCAGAACATAATTGTTTCGGCTTCTCCTAGAATAGTTAAAGTTTTGATAGATAGGGGGATTACAGAGAGGTTTAATGATAAAAAGACTCTTGTATGTAGTCGTTGTTGTTGAAAGCCAAGTTAGTCAAAATCCTCAATTACCTACAAATATAAAACAATCTCAAGTGTAAAGGTAAGTAAGGGTATCAATCCACTTTCAAGGTTGTAAAGCAAATGGAACAAATTCAATTGTAATTCACTTTTTATTTTCTTTTTGTGCTTTTTCACTTTTCTACTTTTTCTTTAGCTTTTTCAATATTAAAACAATAGGGTGAGGTGATGATTTAAACTAAACTAAACCAAGATGAAAATAACTAACTAGAAAGTGACTAAAATGAAAAATAAAGTCTAACACTAAAATAAAAGATAAAGTGAGGTAAATAATTGTGAGAACAATCAAGGAGTGGGATTACACCACAAATTTTAATTATTCTAATTAATTAATTTAATTATTTGAATTCTCCCAAATTAATATCAAAATTACAAACCAACTCCCATTGCAAGTGTAATTATAATAGTAATATTTTAGAAAATTAAGTTTAACACCCCACAACTCTAGAAAAATAGATCTACACTCCTTTTAATTAATCACCCGCTAGGATCGATCGATTAAAATTCATGTAAATCTTATGAAATAAATTTAGAGTTGAAATTCAAGTTATAATACCCCACTTAAGAAACCGCTATCTCTAGTTCGAATCTAAAATGGGTATTATAACTAGAATTTCGATTTTCTCTCGAAAATCATTTACCTTCTCTCGAGTTGTAAATCTAAGGGTGAGGGATCAAAACTAACATCCAAAGGGACTTTTCAAGTAATTAAACTAATTAAAATAAAATAACATCAAATAAGGGTTTTGCCCCACCCCTTGAAAGAGGGTTTTGCCTAACATGGTATAAAATATGACAAATTAATAATCAAAGGCATATATAATAAAAGAGTAGAGAAAGAGAACAAATCTTCAACAAGTCTCCTTGAAATTGGCAATTTGAACTCTATCATCTTCCACTCAATTCAATTACTCACAATTAATTCTCAACAAATATCTAAAAAAATAAAAGGAAAAACAATTTACAAATTGGTGTTTATCTCTCTACAATTCTCTCTCTAAAATTCCTATCTAAAAGCTCTTTTTTGGGGGTCTTCTATCTTCTTTTTCTACAAGGCATGGAGCTAGGGGTATATAGGGTAATTGGTATAAGTGTGCATGGAATTGGGGTGTGAAGTCATGTGGGAAGTGGGAGAATGAGGTAATGTGTTAAAACATATCAGATTTGTTGAAAGGGTATTTTTGGGTAAGAGGTTTTAGTGATATGGTTGGGGGCATTTTGGAAAAATGGGTTTAAAGGGGGAATAAGTGGCACATGGGCTTTATTTTGTCTTTGGTTTGTTTGGCATTTGGAATGGGAGGTCGTGTGGGGGTTTGGAAATGGGACAAAATGGGTTTGGGTTCATGGATAAGGGGAAAGTGGAAATAGGTAAAGGTGGGTTTCCAAAGGAGATGGGTTTATGGCTTGGTTTTGGGAGTTTCATGGGTGTGGATTGCAATGGTGGGTTGTGGTTGATCGGGTATAGGAGTTCAACCGGTTTTGGAGGTATTCGGGTTGCAGGAGGTCGGATAATGGAGGCCTAAGGGAGGTCAGTTTTCTGTTGCGGCCTAACGCCAGCGGTGGCTGTTCGCCGGCGCCGAAGGTTAAGGGGCGCTCGTTGTTGTCGCCGGAGTGGCGTGGTCAGAAGTTGGAGGCGAAAATGGGAAGGGAGTCGGGGTTGTTGTCGCCGTAGATTGAGGTCTGCTGTTTGGGTCACCGGCAAGGTCGGTTGGGGTTAGGTTGGTCGGTGGGTGTCGTCAACGCCGCCGGAGGTGAAGGGGGTTGCCTGGTTTTGTTGGAGAAGATCTTGGGTTTAAGTAAGGTGGGTGTTTGGGTTTATGGGTTTGTTGGTTAAGGTGATGAGAGAGAAGAAAGGGGTATGGCTATGGAGGAGAGAGAAGTGGGTGTGGTGAGGAAGAAGATGAGGTTAGATTAGTTTTGGTGTGGTGAGGTGTATAGGATTGCGGTGAGGGTAAGATGAGTGTTTAGGGTGTAGGATAAGTTTGTGTGTGTGTGTAGTTTAGGTGTAGGTTAGTATGGTGTTTGTGTGTGTTTAATTTGGACACCTAAAATAATAAAGACTCAAATAAAATTAATAAAACTAAAAATAAAAAGTAAAATCTAACTAAAAATAAAACAAACTAAAAAAATAAAAATATTAAAAATAAAAAATAAAATCCTAAGCTTAAATAAAAACTAAAATAAAACAAAATAAATAAAAACTTAAAATTTAAATGAAAATTAAAGTCCTAAAAAATATAAAATATAATAAACTAAAAGTAAACTCCTAAAATTAATCCTATTAAAATAAGACTAAACTAAAAGATAATAAAAATCAAAATTAAATTAAATTATAAAAATAAAATAGAAAATAAATTCTAGAAATTCTAAATAAATATAAAATAAAACCTAAAAAATAAAATAACTCAAACTAAAAATCTAAAAAATAATAAAAAGGGACAAATTAGACACACACGGGGTTCGGGGTAGGTTTATGCTAGGTCTAGGGTAGGTTAGGGTTACGGGATAAGGTAATTAACTCCATTCTAACTGCAATTGGCCTCGAAATGTAGCTTTTGACACAGCAATTGCAGTTAAGCCTGCATGACAAATATTTAAGCACATAAGACCCATATTGTCGAGAATTAGCAACTAAAATACATCTATTCGGGGTATAAATTGTACAGTTTGGTATGCTTATCATTTAACTAGTCTTCTAGGATAGCAGCTATCAAAAGAATGACCGTATATATCGCAGTAGGAGCAATAAAGATTGCTCAAAGTTGGAGTATCCTTAGGAAAGTCTTTAAACATAGGCTTTAAGGAATTTTGAGGTTGAACCCTATTCCTAGATAGAACATTTTTTAAAGTAGATTCGCTATTCCTAATGGAGGGGCGGACATATTTAGCCTTAGGTGAACTTTCATGTTTGGAGTAACTTGATTCCCCAATATCAAACTTTTGATGTTTTGAATCAAACTCAGTTTTTAGAGAATGAAAGTCCGGGCAGGTCTCAATAGGTCTTTTGCCTCCTGACACAAACTTGATAGGTTCAAAATATTTTATTTGTGTCTTTAAATTGGGGCAAAACCCTATTCCCGTTCGATCATCATAATTGATTTTTGATTCGGCAACAAATCCATCAAAACAGTTTGAGTTATTTTCAAATTTTGTAATTTTTTTGAAAACACTTGCTGTCTTTTCTTTAGTTTGTTCCAATTCTTACAAAGCCCCTTTGTATTTTTTTCTCCAGAGTTTCATTTGTTTCAGTCAAATTTTTCAGTTTTTGATCAAACATTTTGATTTCTCTTTCATGAGTAATACATTGGGTAGTATACTCTTCAGCATTAAGTTTGACCATCAGACTTAGATCTTTTAATTTCATAGTGAGATCTTTCACTATCTTCTCTAGTCTAGTGCTTTTCTTGAGAGTTTTCGCATAAAGTGTGTGAATATCAGGGAGGTCTTCATTGTACGAGTCACTAAGTGTGGTGTGTGAAGTGACCCCTAAGGCTTCATTTCTTAAACTCGCGCAACCATGGACATCGTCATTATCGCATTCCCTTTGACTCACACACCCCATGGTTGAGCTAACAATATTCTCAGAAAGTAAAGCACCTAAACCAGTAGTAGCATGATTCACAATAGCAGGAGTAGTGATACTATCATCATTCTCATTCATAGGCATATCATCATTGTAAATTATCTTAGCAAAGAAAGACATGCAAGGATCACAGATGACTCAAGTTCCTCATTTTTAGAGTCGCTTGAATCATCCCATGTCTTGCAAATGTTGGCCATAGTGTGTTTATTGTGAGTGTTCAAATTAACTCTACAGTCTTATGCAATGTGTCCTAGTTTTCCACATCTAAAGCATTCAATCTTCTTAAGGTCTCTGTTAGGTCTAGTGTGAATGTTCTTGTGATGTTTGTCTTGACCTTTCTCATGAGGTTTGTGATTAGAGTGAGTTGGATAATTGGACTTACCTTGTTTGTTTGCCATGTTGTTTCTAAACTTGATAATTTTCTTAAACTGTTTTGACATTAGGGAAATCTGATTGTCTAAACTCTCTATGTCATATTCCTCATCAGAGTCATCATTGGGAATGTTAAGCTCATGCTTAATCAACTTAGAAGAAAAACTCAGATTGGAACTAGTATGTTTCCTATGGGACTGGGTTAATTGTTTCTTAAATTCTAGTTCCATTTCCACAGTTCTTAGTTTACTACTGAGTAATTCAGGAGTGAGATTTTGGTCACACATTTCCTCAATAGCATATCTTTTGTTGTCAAATTTATGTGGTAATGATCTTAGAATTTTAGATACAATTTCATAACTGTCATATGTTATCCCATTAGCATGCAATTTGGTCACAATATCAATCAAGTTCATATAAAAATCATCAAATGACTCAGAGTCAGACATAATTAACGAGTTATACTGTTGAATGAGCATTTGTGTTTTAGCATCCTTAACTCTAGTGTCACCTTCATGAGCAGTAACCAAAGTGTCCCAAGCTTCCATAGAAGTGGTACAGGATGAGATTCTTTTGAACTCATGTTCATTTATGGACATAAATATGGCATTCTTTCCTTTGTTATTGTTGCGAAAGCAATCATGTCCCAGACATCATCTCCCAAAGTTCTAGACATCACCTCCCAAATTTTCGAAAGCAATCATATCCATTTTCAAAATTGTTCCAAACATCATCTCCCAAAGTTTCTTGAATGAAAGCAATCATCCTTACTTTCCAGTAAGCAAAATTGGTTCCATCAAAGATAGGAGGTCGGGTCAAGTTACCAAATCTTTCATTTTTCTCGTCCATGTTTCATTTTCAGAAAATAATTTCAGAAACACAGGATCTTTTAAAAGAAATTTACAAAGCACTGATACCAATTGAAATATCGAAATAGCAAATTGACCCCAATACTTTTAAAACCAAATTTAAATTAATAAAAACCTTATTTTAAAAGTTTCAAAAATTCCCCAAAAAAATATTAAAAATCAATTTTAGGGATTTAAACACACTCAGCATATATACACACAATTATATGCAATATGAAATGTATGAATGCAATTATAATGTGTGTGAGTGTTGGTAAAAGTATCTAGATCAATCGAGCAAGAGGAATAAAATTGCAAACCAATCTCTGAGGTTCTTTGGTTTCTAGGATAGACACAATTTTGTCACAATTTTCAAAATAGGTGAACACTTATACAATACAGACTCAAGTGAGTCAAGGGTATAAGGTGCTTCAAAAGCTACATGTGATTTTTACAAATTTTAAAACCCAAGTAAAAATGAAAGGTTTAAAGGAATAAAATTCCGTTTCACCACATTATATTTTTTGCCAACATCAAAAGACTTTGTCAAATGCAATATATAGCTAAATGGTTCTTGCTAAATTGATGAAACTAAAAGTTAAAAATAAAAGAATGCATCTCTCTAGACAAAGATCCAATAAATATCGAAGCCTTATTTTCCCTTCAATTACCCCTATTTTGAGAAATAGATCATGTCAAAATCATAATATGTTTATAGACTAAAACTTTTCATAGTAATAGAAATAAAAAAATATTCATATGCATTAAAGATAAATAAAACAAATTAAATAAAAAATTAAAAACCCTTGTGACCCTTGTGTATCACGGTTAAATCGAAAGCAAGTTAACATTTAAGAAAAATGATGTTGTGGTTAAAAGTGATTGCAACTATATCATCCTCACACAAACATATATCTATCATTTGTCATTTGTTAACTATTAGGACAAAGGGTTAAAAAAGAAATTCTAAATGATATTCCACCAAATAGGTGTTGTGCAAGTTATAAGTTATAAATTTCATTCACAAGAACCATTAACGTAAACATAAAAATGTTTAATAAAAATAAAAATAATTACATACCTAATATAATAACAAATATTGAGTAAACTTCAAAGTAAAAAATAAATTTGAAAATTTAAAATAAAATATATGAAAAGCGACTTTTTCTACCGTCTGAACTAAAATGATTGTTGATGTAAAAAACTAGATTGCTTCTAATTATTTAATCACAGATAAATATAAATGAGACAAAGAATTTTAAAGTGGTTCAGCCTTATATGAATGGCCTACGTCCACTGTTATGTTATTGCTGAGTGTTTTGGAATTCTCGATTACAAGTATTATCAAGAAATTCCGGTCCCTTTGAATGAGGGTGATACAATGTATTTATAGCCCTTAGGATGTCATGTGAAAGGGTGATACATTAAATGATATACATATGAAGGGATGATACATTTAATGCCCTTTAAGCGTGTGCGTCAATGATAAGCATTCAATGAATAGTTGAACTATTGATTATCTGGTAATCAATGCTATGGCCAAGATGCAGCTCGGACCGCCTTAGTTGCTCGGACCGCCTGAGCTTTAGGAGTTCCTCGGAGAGGTTTGAGTTCCTCGGAGAAGTCTGTTCTTCGGAGCGTTGGAGTTCCTCGGAGTGCACTTGCTGCTCGGAGTGAGTATGGTTGGTCAGGGAAATAAACTTCCTTGTTGCTATTGTGCCATGTAGATTGACACGTGTCTTCTTCTGATTCGTCTATATCGAGATATTGATTTTGGTATCAACAGAAGCCCCCAATGTTTCATATTTCGAACTTTGAGGAGTATGGAACATTCTTTCTCGGTATATGGCAATATTAAATGACTTTCCTGGTTTTTAAGAGCATTTTCTCTGTGTTCGCACGTCTTTTAAGATTCGCAAAATCCGCCTTTTTGAATTTTAATAAGCGCTTCGATCTTCGCGCACTTTTTGTCCTTTTAGTCGCCGGTAGCATAATAGTTTCTTTTTTGTAATCATTTCTTTTGCCGTTTCTCGAGGCAAAGTATTTAAACTTCACTGACAACCCCATCGTCTTCAACCTTTTCCAATTTCTGCTATCGAATTTTCCATAGTCTCTCTCTCTCTCTTGTGCGTTCATCCTTTTCTTTGTTCATCGTCAACAGATCTCCTTTTTTTTCTGTAAGCTATTCTTCCTTTTTCTTCATTTCTTTTATTCACTATGGTTTATGTTATCGAATCTCTTGAAAAACTCCGTTCTGACTTTTTCATTCCTTTTTGGGTAATTTTGGAGAATCTTTCTGAGCCTTCAAATTATTTTAATTTGGCTGAGGGACACTGGTTCCCTAGCCTCTTTATTGCTGAATGTGGATTTTCTTTTCCACCAAACCCTTTGTGTTTAGAGTTCTGTCAGTATTTTGATGTTGTCCCTGCAAAAATAGCCCCCAACACATGGAGAATAGTTAATGGGGTATATAGGTTAAATCAAACTCATGGAACTCGTATAGGAATTCCTGAGATTATGTACTGTTATAGATGGGCTGTTTTAGACAATGTTTTTTATTTAAAAACTAGATTTTTGAATAGGGCCTTAGTAGTCAACCTCCCTGATGCAAATAGGGATTATTTTGAAAATGGGGTAGTTATCAAAAATTGGTAACATGCCCCTTTGGTTGGAGATGAAGTATATGAAGGTCCCAGATGCCCTCCATATGGCAATGGGATAGGTTATTTTCATCTTGTGTTATTTCTGAAATTATGATTTCATTATGTTTGATAAAATGTATGACTGATATTTCACTATGTATTTGTGTACAGTTAACAGTAAGAGAAAAACTCCAAAAGAATCAGAAATTAATATCAAGCATTTGAAACATATCTGGAGTTTGCATCAGAAAATTGCAGACGAGCACGTCAGGTCTGCTTCATAATTGTTGCAGTACAGGAGCTACACATCATCATTTACTGCTCGTCACGTGGTCAGCATTAGTGAACCATTACCAGCTTCTAAGGAATCTTCACCAGACTCTCACATTCCTCTTAGTCAGAAAATGGGCAAAAGAAGAGTTCCTGCTATCTTTGAGGAGACTACTTCTGCTGGAGATGGGAAGAGGAACAAGGTTGAGGTCCCAAAGGGGACAAAGATAGTAGATGTTGCCCCTTCTGTTGCTCCTCAAAAGGCTGCCGAGAAGCCCCTAGTGGCTCCGAGCAAGAAGGGTGTATCTGTGGAAGTGGTCCCAACCAAAAGCTATTCTTTGGTTGAGACTGTTGAACTGCCACTGAGGAGATTGAAGAAATCCTCCTCGGTCAGTTTTTCTGAAACCATTCCCCAGCTCCAAGCTAGTGGAGCTGGTGTTCCAACCATTATTCCCCCGAGTTCTGCAATGAGCTCGGTAAAGACTTGGACTATTCCTGAAGTCCAAGGAATTGAGGAGAACATGTCTAGGGATATGCTGACATCCCTAGCTACTCGTCACATTGCTTCAGTTAGTTTCTCTTATCCTGAATTTTTCTTTCTTTCCATCAATACATGTCTCTATGTTGATATCTTTTCCTTTTTCCAGCTGGTGAGTTGCTTTAACACCATAGTGAAGAAAGATGAAGCACTCAAGGCTTCTAGCTCCTCGTCTGGAGTGGAGGATGCTTTTCTGGGTTTGGCCCAATCTTTGAAGGATTCTCGTCAAAAATATGACGAGGATAAGGGTGAATGGGAGAAAAAGTTGGCTACATCTGAGGCAGAGAAGGTGCAGTTGGGAAATAAAGTAAAAGACTTGGAGAGAGAGAATAAAAAATATGCCGAGAAGCTCACAAGCTTTAGGGAGCTTGAAGACAAGTTGAAATCGGCTTAAGAAGAGCTGACCCTTTTGCGAGAAGTAAATCGCCAGAAGGAGGAGGTGGAGGCCAAGTTGAAAATCACCGAGGATCTTCTATTCGAGAAGCTCTCCTCGGAGAAAATGAAAAGAAAGGTGGCTGTGAAAAAATCATTTCGAACTGGTTGGGACAAAAGATGGGATAAGGGGTAGAAGCGATGATGACCCAGATCAAGTATGGGAGTTTGAAATACTTCTGAGATGGTTGGGTTGCTGCCCTGAAGGAACTGAAGGTTAATGAGGACTCTGAACTATTTCAACAACATCTTCCTGGCCCCCCTCCTGTAATTGAAGATGAGGAAGAAGATGAAGATGCGTACGAGGAGTCTTCAATGACAGTGGGTGATCAAGTCCTTGCTCCTCAACCCAATCAGACAGCCACCGAAGAGATTTCGTCTTTGCCTGCTCCTCCTGAACAAGTCCTGACTCCAGTCGACCAAATTGTTGTTTCCACCGAGCAACCGAGCTCTTCGTCCCAGCCTCCTGAGAAAGTCTTGGGAGACAAGGAAAAGGTGTGAAGTTGTTCGGTATCCTCTTTCTATTTTTCTTCTTTTCAAGTGTAACCAATATCTTTGTAACTTTGCACCATGATCTAATAAAATTTACACTCTTTTCTTCCATATGATTGTCTCTTTTCTCTTCTGTACTTTGTCTTGATCTTCTTTTTGATGATTACTTTTTCTTTCTCTGCTAGTTTCTGGCCAAGATGGATATGATATCTGCTAATGACACTAAGTTGATGCAGCAATGCCATGAATATTATAAGGTCGGTCATACTGAATTAAGTGCATCAGAAGTTATCGATATCCTTGGTCATGGTGTTTCAGAGCAGGCAGTTAAAGCTTACCAGTACTTGAAAGACTTACTTGACCTAGCTGTGGCCAACAATGTGGCATATTACGAAATGATTGAAGATCTGCAATGTACCCTCGATGAACTTCAGCAGCAATATAAAGAATCAACTACTCTGCTGCATGAGGGGTATGAAAAGAAATATCAACAACTTTCTGCCGAGGAAGGCCACAAAAAGCTTCTTGTTGGTTACGATGTCAGGGAGAGAACCCTAAAGGGTGAAGTTGAAGCTTGTAGACAGATTTCCGAGCTGCTAGAGCAAGAAAATAATAATTTGCAGAAAGAGCTAGCCCAGTATAAGTCTGTAGCTTCTTCTTCAACAGCTGTAATCCCAGTGACTGGCGAAGGATTTTCCTTTCTAGAGGTGGAGAATGCTAAATTAAGGCAAGAGTTGGATACCTTAAGAAGGTCGGGTACTTCTACTGCTACTCGGGGACGAGGAAGAGGTTCTCGTGGATGAGGAAGAGTTGCTCAGGATGTTGCCGAGGAACAAAATACTCCACCTACTCGGGGTCGATCAAGAACTCTTCGTCGTTCTGTTAAAGAAGCTCGTACTCAATCAACATTGGAAACCCAAGCATTCCAATTGAATGCAAAAGATTGGGCTTTATCTGAAATGTCCAAGAAAATCCAAACTCTGGAGGATCAACTTGCTTCGACAAAGTCTGCTCTGGATCACAAGGATGTTTTTGCCAGAAATCTTCACGAGCAGTTAGAGAGAATAACTTTTCAATTCCACAAACAACCTCGTGAGTTCGGGATGGCAGGCTACAATGAGGCCCTTTGTCACTTGGATGCTCGTATTGAAAATGCTAATAATGAAGGTTATAAACAGGGATGGTTGAATGCCCTGGGTGTATTAAAACTAGAGCATGGTCATTATTTATGGGATTATCATGCTCCTGGGCTGCTCGATCTACCAAATCCACCATTCAAGCTTGATATGAGTTGGATCCCTGCTCGGGCCATCCCTCGTTGTTTGATCTCCCAGTATCTTGGTGACTATGCCCTTCATTCGCAGGTTGAATTATCTCGTCCGGAGCATTTATTGGATACACCTTCAATAATGAACGTCAGAATGCTGCGAGATCTTAACTTCATTAATTCTCCTCTTTGCTTGGAAGATCCTCCTGCTGGCGAGGAGCCTATTTCAAAAGCAGCAGGGAAAAGACCAGTAGAATAGGAAATTTTGATGTAATAGTTAGTACACAATTTAATATCAATGTAATAAACTTGTGTAATTTATTTTGAATTTTAATGAAAGACTTTCATTTTCTATTTGCAAATCTGTATTGCTATTGTCTTGTGCTTGCATAACAATATTGTGCGGTTCATCGACCAACTTAGTAATAAAAAGTTACAAATATCAATAATGTTGCTCGATCACTTAATAATAAAGTAATGAGTATAAAAATGTTTAAAAAATTTTCCAACCAACCAAGGTTGTTAAATTGTGTTTGTCGACCAACTATGGTTAGTGAGAGTTTATCCCCGACTAACCGTACTTGGTAAGTAAAATATGTCCGACCAACTAAGGTCAATAAATTTTTCCTCGTCGACCAACTACAATTAGTGCGTTTTTATCCCCGACCAACCATACTTGGTTCAGTTTGGAATATTTTGTTTTTCGGGGAACGTTTATATTTTCTGTAACAATTTTACCTCCCGACCAACATAAGTTGGCATTTGAGAGTATATCTTGTTTCCTAATCAACCGAGATTGACCTTTTTAGGAGTCTCGTGTTCTCGCTCTTTTACCAACCGGAGTTGGTCTGAGTTCGAACTATCATGTCCATTAGCTCTTTTACCAACCTGAGTTGGTCACGCTAGTGTATGTCTCCTAACCAAAGGAGTATAATTTGTTCTCGCTCTTTTACCAACCGGAGTTGGTTGTGAGTTCGAACTATCATGTCCACTAGCTCTTTTACCAACCTGAGTTGGTCACGCTAGTGTATGTCTCCTAACCAAAGGAGTATAATTTGTTCTCGCTCTTTTACCAACCGGAGTTGGTCGTGAGTTCGAACTATCATGTCCACTAGCTCTTTTACCAACCTGAGTTGGTCACGCTAGTGTATGCCTCCTAACCAAGGAGTATAATTTGTTCTCGCTCTTTTACCAACCGGAGTTGGTCGTGAGTTCGAACTATCATGTCCACTAGCTCTTTTACCAACCTGAGTTGGTCACGCTAGTGTATGCCTCCTAACCAAAGGAGTATAATTTGTTCTCGCCCTTTTACCAACCGGAGTTGGTCGTGGGTTTGAACTATCGTCTTCTTTTTGCTGTCGAGCAGCGTCGAGCAGCGTAGTGTTGTACACTAGTATTCCCCGAAAAACTTTCAAATAAAGGAGAGAAGATGGTGAAACATCATTGTTTTATTCATATTGATGGAACTGCTTTACATTTTACATCATTGATAATACTTGCGTAGGTGTTCAGCATTCCAAGCATTCTTGAATTCCTCTCCTTCTAGAGTTGCTATTCGGTAAGTTCCTGGTCGAACAACTTCTGTAACTCGGTAAGGTCCATGCCAGTTTGCTTCCAATTTATTGTGCTTCTGAATGACCTTCTTTAGCACGTAATCTCCTTCTTTTAAATCGCATTTTTTCACCCTTTTGTTGTAGAACAGAGTTGTTCGTCGTTGGTAAGCAGCGTTCCTAATGGCTGCCTCTTCTCTAACCTCCTCGAGCATGTCCAAATCTAACCTCCTCATCAAATCGCTGACTGGGGAGTTGAAATTCAGCACTCTGTGTGTTGGGAGACCCAACTCGCAGGTATTACAGCCTCACTTCCAAATGCCAGCATATATGGTGATTCTCCAGTTGCTGCTCGGGGAGTTATTCGGTAAGCCCATAATACTGATTGTAGTTCATTAATCCAATTAGCTTTAGCCTCACTTAGCCTTTTCTTCAAACCATTTAGTAATGTTCTGTTCGTCACTTCAGTCTGCCCATTGCTTTGAGGATGGCCTGGTGCTGAATGAACCTTTAAAATGTTCGACTGATGACAATAGGCGGCAAACTCCTCGTTATCAAATTGTGTTCCATGGTCTGTGATGAAGGCATGAGGGAGACCATATCGGCAGATGATATTCTTCCAAACGAACGGGTATACTTTCTCGTACGTCATATCAATAAGGGGCTCAGCTTCTACCCACTTAGTAACATAATCCACTACGATGACGAGGTACTTGAATCTTCCTCGGGTTGTCGGCAGTGGTCCAACCAAATCAATTCCCCACATGGAAAATGGCCAAGGGGAAGTTATGGGTGTCAACAACGCTTGTGGAGTTCGTCGGATGGAGGAAAACGTTGGCACTTGTCACATTTCTTAGCATAGGCTATACAATCAGCCCTCACCGTCGGCCAGTAGTATCCTTGCGTCATCACCCTTTGCAAAAGTGTCCGACCTGCTACATGGGCTCCACAAGACCCTTCATGGATCTCTTCAATCAATTCTTTCACCTCGGAGGGATGTACACATCTCTGCAAACCTACCATAAGTCCTCGTTTATATAAAATACCATTAGTTAGTACATACCGAGTAGCTTTAAACTTCAATATCTTGGCAGCGAGCTTATCCTCTGGTAATTTTCCCTCCTCGATATATGCCCTGATGGGATCCATCCAAGATGGTCCTAAATCAAGGGTAATAATATTCATCGTCAGGTCTTCATCTATACTCCGACTTTCTAGTACTTCAATTGGTATCGTTCTCCGCAACTCGGTACGAGTAGCTGATGCTAATCGGGCCAGTGCGTTTGCTCGTGCATTTTCAATTCTTGGTATTCTGATCAATTGAATGGCATCAAACTCTGTCAACAACTCCATCACCTTTGCATGATACTTGACCATAAATTCTCCTTTAACTGCATATGTCCCCATTACCTGATTCACAATTAATTGAGAATCACTGAATATCATCACTTGTTGTGCTTCCATAATCTTTGCTAAATTAAGACCTGCTATCATGGCCTCATACTCCGCCTCATTATAGAGCTTTGAATTGGAATCGCAGGGCGTATTCTACGTCAATCTCATCCGGAGTGTTCAAGACAATCCCTGCTCCACAACCTGCTGTACAAGATGACACGTCTACATATAATCTCCATGTAGGTAACTCGTCTTCAAATTTCTTATCTGACAAAGTTCCTCGGTGAAATATTTATTGTTTTCTTTCATCTTCCCCTGACATTTTTCGCTCCTCCTCGGTCATCTCTTCTCGCTCTTTTACCAACCAAAGTTGATCTGAGCTCGAATTTGATGATCCTTCTACATCCACAAGCCCTTTTACCAATCGGAGTTGGTCTGGACTTATGTCTGTTGATCCTGTAACATCCACAGGTTGGTCAGCGAGCAACTTTTTCTCCTCGGGGGCATCAGGATAAGTAAATTCTGCTATAAAATCTGCTACAGCTTGCCCCTTTAGTGATGATCTGGGTTCATACACAATATCATATTCACCGAGCTCTATTGCCCAATACATCAGTCTCCCTGATTTTTTTGGCTTATGAAGGGCTTGTCGCAATGGCATGTCGGTATACACGACGATGGTATGGGCCTGGAAATATGGCCTCATTCTTCTACTTGCCTCAATCAATGCCAATGCCAATTTTTCCAGCTTTGGGTACCTGATCTCTACACCTCGGAAAGCCTTACTTGTGTAATAAATTGTCTTCTGGACTCCATTCTCCATTCTGATCAATGCCGAGCTGACTGCATTTTCTGATACTGCCAGGTATAAGTACAACTTTTCTCTCGTTACTGGCCTGGACAACAGTGGAGGTGCTCCCAAATATTTCTTCAATTCTTGAAAGGCTTTTTCACATTCATCGTTCCACTCGAAAGTTTTCCGAAGTGTTTTGAAGAATGGAAGGCATCTGTCAGTTGCTCGAGATACAAATCTGTTGAGCACTGAAACTCGTCCTGTAAGACTCTGCACTTCTTTCTTCGTCGTTGGAGATCGCAGCCCTAAAAGAGCTTTGATCTTTTCTGGATTTGCCTCAATACCTCGCTGGTTGACGATGTATCCGAGGAACATTCCTTCTCGTACTCCAAATGTGCACTTCGTCGGATTGAGCTTCATTTGGTATTTATCCAGTTGATCAAAGGTCTGAGCTAAGTCAACTAGATGATCAGCAGCTTTCTTGCTCTTTGTCAGCATATCGTCGACATAGACTTCCATATTGTAACTGTCTTCAGGTTTCATTTTGATCTGATTGTAACCAGAGTAAGCATCCATGAAGCTAAGTAGCTCGTGTCCCGAGGTAGCATCCACTAGTTGATCAATTTTGGGTAATGGAAAATGATCCTTTGGGCATGCCTTGTTGAGATCGGTGAAATCAACACACATTCTCCATTTATTGTTTTTCTTCTTTACCATCACCACATTTGCTAACCAGTCTGGATATTTCACATCTTCAATGAATTGGGCTTTCTGGAGCTTCTCGACCTCCTCTTGTATAGCTTGATTCTTCTCGGGACTAAATACTCTTCTTCTCTGCTTTACAGGCTTGATCTCCTTATTCACATTGAGCTCATGACATAAGAAGTTTGGGTCTATTCCTGGCATGTCTTCATGACTCCATGCAAAAGTTTTCTTCCCGTTTCGCAAGAAAGTTATCAACTCCAGCTTTATCGAGGCATCCAACGATGAACCTATCTGGGTTACTCGTTCAGGGTGCTCGTCGTCCAGAATAACATTTTCTGTAGATTCCACCACCTGTCCTTTTACAAGTTGGGATTCATCTCTGGGATCAAGTGTTTCAATTTATGTACCTTCCTCCACCTGGTAGGTAGTAGTCTTTTTCCTTGACTCTTCGAGCTCCTCTTGCTCGGCAGATGAATAATAACATTCCCGAGCTACTTTTTGATCACCTTTCACAACTCCTACTCCAAAATTTGTTGGGAATTTTAAGCACTGATGTACTGTAGATGGAACTGCTTCGAACTTCTTCAACCCAACTCTTCCCATGATGATGTTGTAAGCTGATTGCACATTCTTATCCATCACAAAGAAGCGTATTCTTTCTGTTCGACAAGCAGGCCAAGTTCCAATGAATATATCCAATTTGATCGTCCCAAGTGGAAAAACTTTCTCGCCAGCAAAACCCAGGAGAGGTCTGTGATAAGGCTCCAATTGGGATAGCTTTAAATTTAAACTATCAAAACACGAGTAGTACATGATATCTGTCGAGCTACCGTTATCGACCAGCACTCTTGAAATCACTACTTCTTTCATCCTCATTTTGATCACCAAAGGGTCGTCGTGAGGGTAAAGAACACCTGCCGGGTCATTTTTTGAAAAGCCAATGACTAACTTCTCTTTGTTTACCTTCCTCGGACGATCCTCCTCGGCCAAATTTATTCGCTGAATGTATGAGCAAGCTTGGGCCTCTCCGAGGTAAGCCTTTCTTTCTGCATTAAGGTCTCCTCCTCCTGCATCTCCTCCTGTAATAACATTACAATCAAATGACCCAAAACGTATTGAAAATACCTCGCGTTCTGGTTGCCTTGGCTTTTTGGGAAGATCGGGGTCATCCTCTGTATCATCTTCATGATTTATCTTCTTCTTCTCCTCTGCTCGACGAGGAGATCTAGACCTCTCTCTAGTTCGAACATTATTTCTTCTTTCACCTCCCCGATCAACATACTTTGCTAGCTTTCCTCGTCGAATGAGTGTTTCAATCTCGTTCTGAAGAGCTATGCAATTTTTTGTCATTTGGCCATGATCCTTGTGGAACTCGCAATACTTTTCCCTATTCCTCATATCAGGGCCTGACCTCAGTTTCTTCGGCCACTTTATCTCCTCGTTATTCTTGATTTCTTCCAAGACATGATTAATACTCATTTTCAAAGGAGTATAATTATCGAATTTCTTCAGGACTTCCCATGATGTTTTATTATTCTTGGAATGCCTATCATCGCCATTGCCCTTATGCTCTTTGTTCTTAGATTTGTCGACTTCTACCTTGGTTTCTTTATCCATATTCTTCTTCGCAGCCATAGCCTCTTCGGCATTCATGATTTTGGCCGCTTTTGCCATCAACTCTGACATAGTTGTAGGTGGATCTTTAGCCAAAGTGTAGTACAACTTATTAGGCAATAACCCACTCATCAAGGCGGTGATTGATGTCTTCTCTTCATAATCTATGACTTCCAGCTTCTCGTTATTAAAACGAGTTATGTAATCTCTAGTACTCTCACCCGACTTTTGTCTAACATTTAACAAGTGTGCTACCCGTTTTACTGGCTTTGCTCCAAAACATAAATTGCCGATGAACAACTCGGCCAATTGAAAGAAAGTTGAAATCTTACCCCGAGGAAGATTGTTGTACCATATCTGGGCAGATCCAGTAAGAGTTACCGAGAATGCTCTGCATCTCATCTCGTCGGGGACAGCATAGATGTCGGCAGCGGCTTGATATTGCTCTATGTGAAGAACAGGATCTGTCTTTCCATCATATTTGGGGGTTACCATAGGAGCTTTAAATTTTGACGGTGTAGGAAAATCCATAATGGCCTGGACAAAAGGTGTCCCTTGAACAAAAGTTCGTTATAGGGGATTCTTCGCCTTAGCCATTTCTCCCAATCTATCCTCCAACCGCTGAATGGACCCTTTCCACGCATCATTACCTTCCTTGGGCCTATTAGTTCGAAAAATTGATTGTTCTGAAGTGGCCTCTTGAGATCTATCTCGATGAGTAACTGGTCGTGATTGTGCTGATCCTTCTCTTCGATCTGATGGTTGTCGAAAACTCCTCGACATGGTTTTAGGTGGACTCCTATTCCTCCTAGGGCCTAATCGACTGAAAGGAGACACCCTACTCAATCTCTCTAAGGCACTGAGTCTCTCTGGAGAAAGAGTGATACGTTGATCAGTATCTGTAGCCCTTATTGACGAAGTTCGTCCAGGTTGATAAGAGGAGTCATCAGATTCCTCATTACGATGTGGCTCAATACGCCTGGATCGTGAAGAAATTAAATAAGTTTGCCTCTGACCACTTCTCTGTCCCGAATGTGCAGGCGCACCGCCATGAAGGGTTTGAATGAGTTGACGCATTGTTTCTTGCATGGCGTTTTGTCCTTGAGCCAGATTCGTCATAATTCCGGCCAGATCTGGAGGTGCAGAGGGATTTAGAGGATTTCCATCATTTCCAGCGTTTCGATTGCTAGATTCTGGATTATTAGCCATTGATGATGAATGAATCTTGGTGAAAAACGATAATAACAGTCGTTTCCCACAGACGGCGCCAATCTGTTGATGTAAAAAACTAGATTGCTTCTGATTATTTAATCACAGATAAATATAAATGAGACAAAGAATTTTAAAGTGGTTCAGCCTTATATGAATGGCCTACGTCCACTGTTATGTTATTGCTGAGTGTTTTGGAATTCTCGATTACAAGTATTATCAAGAAATTCCGGTCCCTTTGAATGAGGGTGATACAATGTATTTATAGCCCTTAGGCTGTCATGTGAAAGGGTGATACATTAAATGATATACATATGAAGGGATGATACATTTAATGCCCTTTAAGCGTGTGCGTCAATGATAAGCATTCAATGAATAGTTGAATTGCTGATTATCTGGTAATCAATGCTATGGCCGAGATGCAGCTCGGACCGCCTTAGTTGCTCGGACCGCCTGAGCTTTAGGATTTCCTCGGAGAGGTCTGAGTTCCTCGGAGAAGTCTGTTCTTCGGAGTGTTGGAGTTCCTCGGAGTGCACTTGCTGCTCGAAGTGAGTATGGTTGGTCGGGGAAATAAACTTCCTTGTTGCTATTGTGCCATGTAGATTGACACGTGTCTTCTTCTGATTCGTCTATATCGAGATATTGATTTTGGTATCAACAATGATGAAATACTAATGAGGCTGAAGAAACTCTCTGTCATTGTGTTTTTCCATTTGAATTTAGTATTTGTGTTTGCAAACCTTTTCAATTGTGTAGATTTCTTTGTCCAATAAACAAATCAATCAAGTTGACATTATTTTCATAGACCCACTGGACGATGATTTGTGTCGTGAGAGAAGAGGTCCGCGAAGAGGAAATATTTGATAACTCTTACTCATGTAAATTTAGAGAGAGATGCAACTGAATAAATGAGGGAAGATACATAAAGAGTCGGTTTGGAAGAAGGAGAGAGAAGGGTTGGGAAAGGAAGATGAGGCTGTTTTTTTAGATTCGGCAAAGGTAAATCATAAGAGAGGATTAAGGTTCGTATGAGAAGCGTTGGGAATTTCTCTCTCTTCACTAAGATACTTCGAGTAATACTATTTATTTTCAAAGTTAGCTTGAAACTCTCATGTTGATAAAAATGAGCCATTATACAGAGTAATAGATGATTACCTTAGGTTGTCAACACAATTACAATTTTAAGTTTTATTATAATATATGTTATAATAGCGTTAAGTCAATAACAATCCATAAACTATAATCTTTCACAATTATATATATATATATATATCCAGGTTATAATGCGGACGCAACTTGCGGATGGATTTTTATGTGATTCTTTAAAAATAGAAAAAATCAAAGTTCGACTTGATTTTTTCTGTAGTATTTAAACATTTCAGGGGACCCGTCACCCATGTAAAAAAATCAGCTCAAAATGAATTGTTTTACTATTTTTTAAAAATCGGTCAGTTTTAAGAGCTTTAAAAACTGATATATGTTTGATCGATTGTAAAAAAATATCAAAACAATTCATTTTGAGTTGATTTTTTTATAGGGATCCCCTGAAATGTTTAAATACCACATAAAAAATCAAGTTGAAAAAAGTTTTTTGCTATTTTTAAAAAATACGAAAATAAATCCATCTGCAAGTTAAATCCGCAAGTTGTGTTCGCATTAGAGTCGGCCTGTATATATATATATATATATATATATATATATGGTGTCTCTAATCTTATATTTTCCACCTGTCTTACAAATGTGTCTTCATTAAATCATCTAGTCCTGTCTCTTCGCTAATCAATTGAGATAACGTGGTGTTATATTAATTATCTGCCCCTAGCTCATAAACTATCCTCTCCTCCATTCTCAATGGACTACTTTCATCTAAAAATAATATCTTAATTAGTTACCTATTACTTTCTCTCCCCCCCTAAACGCCCTCTCTTATAAATCCATAAATGGCATAAATAAAAAGCCATCTCTTGATTTGAGAAATAACGGGACGCTTGTATATAGTCCTATATATAAAAGTTTCATATTAGGTTCCATCTCAAATAAATCAATTCCATATCTTTCGCTCCTCTCGCACGTGTCGGTTCAATCTCCAATGATATCTAAAGTCTCAAATGTCTATATTATGAATAAGAATGGTGATGAAATTCATAATTTGAATTGCTCCAGGTTCATGCCTAGGATTAGATGTGACACTAAAGAAGACACATCACTCGTGATACTTTCTCCTCTTAAAGGAAGTTGGAAGACCTGTGGTGAATTTTTTTTAATCAAAAGGAAATGATTCATTGCAACATCATTTAAGTAATGTTACTCCCCAGGTGTACATGGAATTAAAATATTTGGGTTTTAATGGATGAACATTACTAAAGTTGTTAGATTTATTGTTTATTTATTTGTCACTGTGAAATGCACAAAAGGTGTTTTTGAAATAGCTTCAATATGTTAATTTCTATCAATTTTTATTATTTGTTAGTATTTTCCATGCAACTACTGGTAATATTCATATTAACCACTTTTGTATGTTATTTTTATAATATGTCTTTTTCCATGCCTCTAAATTATAAATTAAGTAATTTATATATATTGATTCACAATTATTCATTTAGAATTTAAGAAACAAAAAACTATAAACCATCAAGTACTGACCAAACCCCACCTAGACTTGCATACACGATACAAAATATAAAAATAATTTGGCCTATAAAACCATCAAACTAATCTATAGTATAGTGTTGGAAGTTACTTCACATATAGCATCACTCCACTACTTATTTCACAATGCCAGCATTTTTCGTACTACACAGTTGTAAAAAAAACATTTATTTTTTGTAGAAAATAAAGTTATGTAATATCTTCGAAAGAGCCATTGTTACAAAATAAATAATTGGAGGAATTTTCTATACAAATATAATTCCTTACTAATTTATTGAGTACAATCGGTTTTGAATGTGACATTTTGTAGTATAAAAACATGGGTACACACAAGGAAGTTCTAATCTTAAAATTTTAATTTTGGTATGAACAATTCATTTTGTGTATACATAATATTTATAGTTTTGAGCCTATACTGACATTACTAGTAATTTGGATTATATTTTAGTTTGTATTTAATATTTTTATAATTTTTTAGATTCATTTGTAGACGTGGAAATGATATCATTTTTTTCATTTACCTACATAATTTCCTCAAAAATGATTGTAAACTACTTGGAAACGTGGCCCATTATATATATATATATATATATATATATATATATATATATATATATATAAAGTTGGCATCACAACACAGCGTTGACATTTGTCGTGCCTACACGACGACACGTGTACCCCTCATAAATGTGCCAATTGCCCACCACCGGCTTCTTCTAATTCATATCGCTTATTAATTTCATTATTTTTAAAATGCAGTTTATACTTTTTTCTTTTTATTCAAACATTTCAAAAATCATTTTTGTTTAATTAATTGTTTAAACTCATATCAAAGGTTGATATTTCTCATGAAGTTTTGATGGTTGAGATTGATTACTTTTTCTTTGATCAATCCATGTGATGCCGTTTAGCCTAATGGGAGAGGTTTGCATTGCCCATCTGTTTTGACCACACGTGGACTGAGTTGTCCTCTGTCGACCATTGGTGTTACTTTACCTTCTTGCACCTATCTTACCCTTGCCATTCGACGCATGTGCCCTTATGATATGCGTCCCATTTTTTCCCTTAGATTCCTCTAGCTCTTTACCATTCTATACCTTTGGTCAGTAGTAATTACGAATAAACCACGGTTTAATTACTGTGACTATAAATAGAGCTCATAGGGTAGAGAAAAAATTGCATCAGACATTTTCATTTTTCCTACTGAAATTCTGTCGGATTTTTATCTCACATTTTCTCTCTCTAATTTCTACCCAAGAGTTTCAACTCCTTTTACTCTATTTACCTTTCGTCTCCAAACTTATACATGAGAACATACTTGATCTTCGTTATCACACTACGAGTTTGAGAGACTGTTATTTGGTTTCATCTTGGGCTTGGAACGTTTTGGAGTTTGTTTGTTCCTGATACGTTTTGGAGATCCTGAAATTTGATCTTCGAAATCTACTGGCTCCTTTGTAAGTGTTTGATTCCCTTTTATATATTTACATTCATAGGAAGACGTTTACATATGTATACTTATACTCTGTTTGTTGTTTAAAACCATAGATCCTTGCATGTTTAGATCTGTTTAGTTAGGACTATTTAACATAACTTTTTTTTGTTTAATCTGATCTACGATGTTTGTTTAAAAACTTGTGTTTTAAGAATATAGACTAAGTGTTGAATCAGTTTTGTTAATCTAAAACTTCATTTAAAAGGTTGTCTATGAATCCCCATTTGTATACACTCGTTCTTTTTAATCCAGTTAGTTTGTTAAACCTAAGTATATATTTTTTGTGTTAAAATATTTTTTAATCCAACCTGTTTAGATCTAGTTATTTTTTAATATATGAACTCCTTTATATTCTGCATGTGTTTTATTCTTTTGATTTAGAATGTTCTTTCAAATATACTCCTCAACCTACTGTTTTAAACACGAGATCAGGGATAAACAGACTTTGGTTCATTTTAGTTTTGAATCTCTTATTTTTATTTAGTCTAAATCTATTTAAATAAATTTATTTTATCTAAGACTAATTTAGGTTATTTTGTGTAGTTGTTACACTTATTTTGGATACACTGTTTAGTGCTTAAGAAATTAAGCTATATCTTTTATATCCCTTTTCTGATTATTTACCACTGCCTTATTGTATCTACTTCTTAACATTTTAGTTGTTCGTTTTATGAGTGGTTATTAATCTGTGTTGGTGTATCTAATCAAATCATATATGTATTATGTTTTTTGTATAGTGCCTCACTAACACTCTAGCGTTGAATGTGAATGGGGTGTCTTGAGCTCGTCACCACCTTGGTGTGGTGGTTATTAATTTAAGTTAGAATGTGGGGTTGTTTGGGTTAGCCTTGGTTTACTTATTCGTATTGGCTTAATTTTTTCATTTACACTTGTAATCTATAATTTGTAATTAATCATTGGTATTAGTGGACTTGGGTGTGTGCGTGGTCCTGGAACTAAGGGACACGAGATTTTCCACTTTGTTGGTTTCCTCATGAATATATATTATGTTCTATTCTGCTTTCCCTCATCATATTCTAAATCATTTTCATTTGGGAAACATCATCACAAATATGTTATGATTGGTGTGTGTGTGTGTGTACAATAGTTTCAATCAATTTTAAAATTGATTTATAAAGGAGTTAAAATAGTTTTATTTAATAACTAAAACATGTTTGGGTGATTAGGTTATTTCAAGTGGTATCAGAGCATCAACATTCATTTTTTAAAAGTTTTTATTCCGCAAAGATCCTGAACTCTTTTATTTTAAATATCAATCTTTTATTATGGGTGACCATTATGGGTCTTTCGTACATCCTCCCGTGTTCGATGGTGACAATTTCGCTTACTAGAAAGTAAGAATGATTGTGCACCTCCAATGCTTGGGATATGAGGTATGGGATATGGTTGAAAGTGGTCTTTCTGCTCCTACTCATTTAGTTGGTGATGGTGATGCTCAAATTTCTGCTAGAAATCCTCTTTCAGAAAATAGTAAAGAAGAAAAGTTAAACTCATAATATAACAACAAAGAAATAAATGTTATTTCAAGAAATGAGTGCAGCTGAATTTAAAAGAATTTCAGTCTGCACCACATCTAAAGAGGCTTAGGACATTTTGATGACAACTCATGAAGGAGACTCTAAGATTAAAAGGGCTAAGTCTCAAATGCTAGTTAGACTTTAGGATTCTCTTTATATAAAAGATAATGGTAAATTTGATGATTTTTTCCTAAAATTGCAAGATATTGTCAATCAATCACATGATAATGGTGTTGTATATGCTGATTCTAAAATATGTTATAAAATCACTAGGTCTCTTCCTAAGAGTTTTGATGTAATAATTCATGCTATGGGTGAAAATATAGATAATAGTTATATCGCTCATTTTTTGTGTAGCAAACTTAAAACATTTGAACTTCAAAACACTTTAAGAGATGAACAAAGAGGCAAAGTACCTGCATACATTGAAACTCGAAATGTACTAAATTTCAGGTCTAGCGAAAATAGTTTAGCCATTGTATCCTCCTTAGCTAATTTGAATGAATCTGAAATCTGTTTAGATTATTTAGATAATGAAATTTCACTTATAACTAAACATTTTAAGAAATTTGTTAAGTTTAGAAATAAGTTTGCTTCAAAGGAAGGTCAGTCTAGTTATTCAAATCAACCTTACGAAAAGTACTTTGAAAAGAAAAGTTTTGAAAAATCAGAACATAAGAAGAATTTATGTCACATTCAATGCGGAAAATGTAATGAATATGGACATTATACAAACAAATGCTTTTCCAAAACTAAATGGGGACCTTATAATAAAGCTCATTTGTCTAAAACTTGGGATGATGATTCTGATAGTGATAATGAGGATTGTTTTAATAATCTTATGGCTTTCAAATCTGTTTGTACTATTAAGTCTGATGACGTTTTTGACAATCTATCTGCATTTTCTGATGATTCAGATTTATGCGTTGATAATTGTGAGTTAGATTTTGTAAATATGTTTTGTATCTTTCCTGCCCAAAATCACCATATTGTCACAACATATCTATTTGATATTGGAAATATTTATGGCGATCTTGATGAATCTGATCGTTAGAGGATTCTGCTATTGTACAAGGGTGTGTGAGTAATAAATTTGTTGACTGTACACTTGATGAAAACACACACTTAGGTGAAATTAATTTTAGGCAATTAGGTAAAATTGATGTTTTGAATAATCAAATTAAACTCATAACTGAAGAATATGCTCTCCATGTTGAAGAACTTGAAAATGATGTTTTAGTACTTGAGAAACGGGTTGTAATGTTAACTGAACTTAACCACTTTATTGAACTTAAACACAATGATGTTTTGACTAAATATGATGAATCTAAAAAAGAGCTTGATGACACTTTGAAAAAATTACATGCACATTCAAACTCTAGTATAGTTTTCAAGTCTTTAAATAAATATGATGATCTTCCACCTTTAAAAGGAATTAGTTTTATCAGTGAGAATTTTGGTGAAACTAATTTTGTCAACTCTAAAGAACAATTCCCTCATGCAAATGATCATTAAACATGTGAAAAATGAGGATGGTAAGCCAATGTTTGTTTGTAATTTCTGTCATAAAAAGGGACACCTAGAAAAAATTTGTTTTAAGAAATTACGACTATATAAACCTGACTTGGGAAAAATTAGGCATACTAAAACTGTTAGAAATAATCAAACTGCTAAACTTGTTTTTAGTGTGGATTTTGTTATAAGAAAGGTCATTTAGAACCATTTTTTTTAAAAAGGCAAAATTGAATAATAATAAATATGTGCCTAAACATGCCAGCCCAACTAAAGTTGTTTATCGAAAGTTTTATCGTTGTGAGTTTTGTAATAAAAATAGACATTTGGTAGATTTTTGCTATAAGAGGTTTCATGCTAGTAACAAGCCGAATTTGTTTTATGGTAAAACTAAATTAGTTAAGAAGCCTATTTTGTTTAACATAAAGCCCTTAAAAACATAAACTATTTTTTTAAAAACAAAGGTTGTTTGGGTTAGTAAGGCTGAAACAAGTGACACATTGAGATGTAACGTGGTTTTATCAGCTTTAAATGCTCATAGTAAAAACTCTCAATGCTACTTAGATTCAGGCTTCTCTAGGCATATGACGGGGGAAAAATCTAAATTCACCACTTTAAAAACTTTTATTGGTGGAACCTTTACTTTTGGTGATGGAAAGACATTACTCATCATATGTAAAAGGGCTATTAAGACATATGGGCTCCTTAACTTGGAGGAAGTTCTACTTGTTGATGGTTTAAAGCTAATCTCTCAAGCATTAGTCAATTTTGTGACACTGGTCATGTTGTGAATTTTTCAAAATAAAATTGTAAGATTTTGGATCCTAATGGGAATATTGTTTTAATGTGGAACTAGGACTACAGATAACTATTATGTTGTTATTCATGAAAATGAATCTAAAAATTATTTAACTTCTAGGATTAGTGATTTAGACTTATGGCATGAAAGATTAGGACATCTAAACAATGATAGTTTGTCTAAACTGACTAGTACAGATTTTATTCGCGGTGTTCCCAAAATCACTAAAGTTAAATATTTTATTTGTGGTCCATGCCAAATTGGTAAAATACACAAGGCCCTTCATAAGAAAGTGACTGATATCTTTACTTCTCACCCTTTGGAATGGTTATATATGGATTTAATGGGTCCCTCTAGGACAATTAGTTTATATGGTAACTCATATATTCTTGTTATAGTTGATGACTTCACTAGATTTACTTGGGTAGCATTTATGAAAGAAAAATCAGACACATTTAATCATTTTTTTGAAAATCTTGTTAAGAATTGAAAATGAAAATGATACTCAAGTTACTCGTATTTGTAGTGATAGGGGTGGGGAATTTAAAGACACGGGTGTAATTGATTATTATATTGGGAATGGGTATCAACACGAGTTTAGTGCACCGAAGACACCTCAATAAAATGACATTGTTGAAAGAAAAAATCAAACCAGACAAGAAATAGCTCGTGTTTTAATTCATGCTAAAAATTTGCCAAAATATTTTTGGGTTGAAGCCACTCAAACCGCTTGTCACATAATTAATAAGATTCATTTAAGAAAAAATACTAAACAAATCCCTTATGAATCATGGTATGGAAAGCAACCAAATCTGAAATCTTTTATAGTGTTACGTGTGTAAGGATCGTGAACACTTATCTAAATTTGACAATAGAGGTGACGAGGTTGTTTTTCTAGGATACTTCCAAAATAGTCATGCTTATAGAGTTTATAATATGAAAACTAAGACTATTATGGAATCTATAAATGTTGTTATAAATGATTATGTTGCCCCTCTAGTAAAAGATAACTCGAAATCTTTACCCGTTGAAAATATTTCTTCAAATTATCTACCAGAACAATCAACGAATAGTGAGTCGGACTCCCTTCTATCGGAAGACCTTGATGATCCTGATTGGGTTAGGGATAATCATCATAAAAAAAACAATTTAGGTAATGTTAGCGAACCTATTAAGACTAGAACACAAACTCTAAATGCCTTAATGTCTTCTTTGGTTTCTTTACTTGAACGTAAAAATATGAAAGATGTCCTCGCTGATGAATCTTGATTACTTGTTATACAAGAAGAGGTAGGTCAATTAAAAATACATAATGTTTGGTTTTTAGTTCCTCGTCCTACTCATGTTAATGTTATAGGTACTAAATGGATATTTAAAAATAAATGGGATGAAACCGGAAATGTTTTATGTAATAAAGCTAGACTAGTAACTCAAAGGTACTCCCAAACTGATGGGATTGGTGTTCATCAAATTTTTGCCTCGGTTGCTAGGATAGATTCTATTAGACTTTTACTTGCCGTTTCATGTCACTTAAAATTTAAACTATATCAAATGGACATCAAATATGCGTTTTTGAATGGATTTCTAAATGAAGAAGTTTATGTTGAACAACCTAAAGGATTTGTTGATCCTTTTCTTCCCGACCGTGTTTTGAAATTAAAGAAAGCCCTTTTATGGGCTCAAACAAGCCCCTCGTGCTTGGTATGAGTGTCTTGCTATGTTTCTCATGACTAACGAGTTTAATAGAGGGGGAGTAGACCTAATAATGTTTGTCAAACGAAATTTTAATTGTCTTCTTGTTACTCAGGTCTATGTTGATGACATTGTTTTGGGGTTTATATCTCTTCAAGAGGCTGAAAGTTTTGCTAACATAATAAAATATGAATTTCAAATGTCTATAATGGGTGAGTTACAATTTTTCTTGGGTTTACAAGTATCTTAAAAATCCGACTGCATATTTATTTCTCAAACTAAGTACGCAACTGAATTAGTTAAACATTTTGGGCTAACAAATGCAAATATAACTCGAACACCTATGAGCTCCGTCACTAAGCTTTTTAAAGATTTATTGGGTAAAAATGTTGCAGTTACTCTATATCGTATTATGATAGGTATCCTTCTTTATTTGGCGGCTAGTAGACCAGATATAATGCATAGTGTGTGTATGTGTGTGTGTATGAGTGCGTGTGTGTGTGCGCGCGCGCGCGCGCGCGTGCGTGCTAGATACCAATGTCAACCTAAAGAATCTCACTTACTAGTGGTTAAGCGCATATTAAAATATGGTAGTGGTACTTTAAACTTTGGTATTATGTACACGGTTGACACTAATTCTAAAATAATTGGGTATACGGATGCCGACTGGGTTGGTTGTGCCGATGATAGTAAAAGCACCTCCGATGGTTGTTTTTACTTAGGTCATAACCTCATCTCTTGGTCGTCTAAAAAGTAAAATTGCGTGTCTCTTTCCTCCGTCGAAGCCGAGTACATTGCTGCTGGTAGTTGTTGTACCCAACTTTTGTGGATAAAACAACTGCTAAATGACTATTGTATAATTAAACCCACTTCACTTATTTTATGTGACAATCAAAGTGCTACTAAAAATTCGGTGTTTCACTCACACACAAAGCATGTCAAAATGCGTGAAAACTTTATTCTATAATTAGTTGAGAAAAAAGAAATTTGCATTGAATATCTTAACACTAAAGACCAATTAGCTGATTTGTTTACCAAACCTTTAGACAATCATCGATTTGAAACCCTTATAATGTCTATTGGTGTTTGTGCTTTCCCAAAATAACTTTTCTTTAGTTTCTTTCCTTTGTCCCTTTGAGACAAACAGGGGGAGAATTTGAGACTCTTGGCGCTTTTACTTATTATAATTTTTGAGTCGTTTAGGAATCCTTGTTGTTAGTCGAGTTATATAATTTTTTTAGGGCTCAAAATGTAGTTAGCCGAGTTATGTATTGTTTTATTCTTTTTAGGATTCAAAATGTTGTTAGTTGAGTTATGTACTTGTCTCAAAGTCTTGTTTGCCTCAAAATTAGCCAAATGGGGAGATTGAAATTATCCCTATTTAGTTTGTCTCAATTTTGAGATTGTGTGTTATTTCTTTAACAATATTTCTCTTGCGTTTCTAATTCATTTTATTTCTATTTTTATTTTCCTCTCTTTATTTTTTATTATTTATGTATTTTTAAATAGATTTCTTTTATGATCAACAGTTTGTTTATTCTTTTATCTACTAAAATACAAACCATTATTTTCTTTATTTTATAATAGTTTTTATAAGTATATTTTATTTTTATATATTTTTAAAATACAATTTATACTTTTTTTCCTTTTGTTTAAACATTTATTTATTACGAAAAAGTCAATTTTATTTATTTAAATGTTTAAACTCGTATCAAAGGTTGATATTTCTCGTGAAGTTTTTATGGCTGAGATTGATTACTTTTGCGTTTCTTTGATCAATCCATGTGATTCCATTTAGACCAATGGGAGAGGTTTGCAATGTCCACGCGTGGACTGGGCTATCCTATGCCGACCGTTGGTGCTATTTTACCTTCTTGCCCCTCTCTTACCCTTGTCATTTAATGCATGTGCCCTTGTAATATGCGTCCCATTTTTTCCCTTAAACTCCTCTATCTCTTTACCATTATGCCCCTTTGGTAGATAGTAATTACGAATGAATCGCGGTCTAATTACTGTGACTATAAATAGAGCTCATGGGGTTGAGAAAAAATTGCATCAGACATTTTCATTTTCCCTACCGAAACTTTATCGAATATTTATCTCGCGTTTTCTCTCTCTAATTTCTACCCAAGAGTTTCAACTCCTTTTACTCTATTTACATTTAGTCTCTAAACGTATACACTAAAAACATATTTGATCTTCGTTATCACACTATAGGTTTGAGAGACTGTTATTTGGTTTCATCTTAGGCTTGGAACATTTGGAGTTTGTTTGTTCCTGATTTGGTGATACATTTTGGAGATCCTGAAATTTGATTTTCAAAATCTATTGACTCCTTTATAAGTGTTTGATTCCCTTTTACATATTTACGTACATAGAAAAATGTTTACATACTTATACTTATACTTTGTTTGTTGTTTAAAACCCATAAATCCTTGCATGTTTAGATCTGTTTAGTTATGACTGTTTAACATATTTTTTTTGTTTAATTTGATCTACGATGTCTGTTTAAAAACTCATTTGGTTAAATATATAGACTAAGTGTTGAATCAGTTTTGTTATTCTAAAACTTTGTATAAAAGGTTGTCTGTGAATCCCCGTTCATATAGACTCGTTTTTTTAAGACAGTTAGTTTGTTAAACCTAAGTATATATTTTATATATTAAAACATTTTTTTATCCAAACTATTTATATCTAGTTGTTTTTTTATATATAAACTCATTTGTATTCTACATGTGTCGTATTCTTTTGATTTAGAAGTTTCTTTCAAATATACTCCTCTACCTACTGTTCTAAACACTAAATCTGAGATAAACAGACTTTGGTTCATTTTAGTTTTGAATCTTTTATTTTTATTTAGTCTAAATATGTTTAAATAAATTTATCTTATCTAAGACGGATTTAGGTTATTTTGTGTAGTTGTTACACTTATTTTGGATACACTGTTTAGTGCTTAAGAAATCAAGTTGTATCTTTTGTATCCATTTTTTTATTATTTACCACTGCCTTATTGAATCTACTTCATAACATTTTAGTTATTTAATTTATGAGTGGGTATTAATCCGTGTTAGTGTATATAATCAAATCATATATGTATTCTGTTTTGTGCATACTGCCTCACTAATACTCTAGTGTTGAGTGTGAAGGGGGGGTGTCGTGAGCTTGTCGTTGCCTTGGTGTGGTCATTACTAATTTTAGTTAGATTGTGGGATTGTTTGGTTTAGCCTCGGTTTACTTGTTTGTATTAGCTTAATTTGTTCATTTACACTTGAAATCTGTAATTTGTAATTAATCATTAGTATTAGTGGACTTGGGTGTGTGCGTGGTCCTAGAACTAAGGGGCCCGGGGTTTTTCACATTGTTGATTCCCTCGTGAATAAATACTGTGTTCTATTCTACTTTTCCTCATCCCATTCTAAGTCATTTTCATTTGGGCAACATCATCTCAACTCTATTTTGATTGGTGTGTGTGTGTGTACAACAGTTTCAATCAATTTTAAAACTTATTTATAAAGGAGTTAAAAGAGTTTTATTTAATAACTAAAACACGTTAGGGTGATTAGGTTATTTCAATATCTATTGATATGAACGCTTGAATGTATAGTATTTATATCACTTTCTGTTGAGTTACCATGCATTCTCTTATCTTAGATGTCTCTTGCTCCTAAACCATCTTCAACCGTACAAGCTACTAAAACAAAAGTTCGTCACTAACCCAACATCATCTACAAGTCGTACACAACCACCACCATCGCACCACCAATCAATTGCCCAAACACCTGCTAGTAGTCAAATGTGGAGATTCATCGGAGGGAACTAGATGGAGCGGCGATGATGAATTCAACCCTTTCTACTTTCTTGCTTTGCAACAAAACCAAAATGCATTTACATTCATCCTATTCAAAACAATTGAAACCCAAGGCTTTAAGTAATTATTTTTTAAAAGTTGATGTTTGTTTGGGGCATTCTTTGATACCATAAGAAGCTAGAAGATGGTACATGAGGGAATTGAGTTTTTTTAATACAGATGTGTATGAGGGTTATTCACCCTCCAGCTTTTCATTTATGAAAGATGAGTAAAATTTTGGTTGTTTATCAAAATATAAGTTCAATTGGTGTAATTTGTTCATAATTTTTTATAAATTAATTTTTAATTATAACCCATATTTTTATCGTGTGGTATTAATATACTGGTGATGATATATGGAATATCATCACCTCAAGTTAGTGATCAACTCAAGCTTCTAGAACTGTGTAGCCATAGTGGAATAAAAAAAATAATAACATAAATATATGACAAGCAGAAGAGATGAACGACAAGGAGGAGACAAGTATTTAAGTGGTCAGGCCTTTGTGACACCCCGCCTAATTAAATACCGGGCGATCACTCCTTTATTAAATTAAATCAAGGTGAACAGTTTGGTTCATTCTTAGTATCACTGTCGAAAAAAGAAACTTTCCATTTAACACCCTAAATAATTAAGCTAAGTGTCAAAACCAATTTTAAACATTAACTTCCAAATTTTATTTAAAGAAAAGATTTATTTAATTAATTAACAAAGCTCAATGAATAAGATACACACCACAATAAACTGGAACGAAAGAGTCCAAAATATAAAACATTCATCAACGAATGTCAACATGCGAAAAAAAAAATAAAGTAGTACATCCGATCTGAACAAAATCCCATAATAACGAACTAGGAAATAACTGAAATAACAATGTCCCAACGTAAAGAAATAATGGAAAGGGCTACACATGCCCATCTGAATGAAAGTGCTAAGAGTGGATCTGAATGGACGAAGTCGTCTAATCAAAAGACCTGCAACTCCCACCTAAGCTGCAGCGCGTTCCTTCCAATAGATCCTAAGCAAGACGCCCCTGAGGCTGGGCACCTGAAATACATACATATATATACAAAAGAGGGATAGAGAAAAAGAAACGGGTCAGGGCCCGAAAGTGTGTTTGATTTTAAAATACGTTAAGCAAGTATTTAAATTGATACAGGCCAATGCAAGTCATATTAGTTCGACACTCTCTTGAGGAATTCTCACTTCTCTTCTAATGTGCACGCCTATCGTACTAACCTTCCCAAATAATTTAGTTTATCTTAACTTACTCCTAAGTTTTCAAAACCGAATGATGACAATGTTTTAAAAAGTTTACTTTCAATATGTAGCACTCCTCTCGTTTTAGCTTCATTAAAATATAAAGTTTCCCAGTGTCTTCTCATACTTTCACAAAACAAGTATTTAATAATTTGAGTCAACAACCATGTTCTACTTATCAAATCACAGTAGGCAGTTTAAAGTTTATAACCTCATATATATATTAACTACTCGTATAATATATATATATAACAGCACCCCAACTAATCTATGGTGCGGGCATACTCTGCTATCCAATCCCCGTATCGCTCACACAAAGGGAAACACAAGTTCGGAATCACTCTCGAACTGTATTAACATATACAAAACAACGTTGAGGCGAAGCATAGATTCCAAGTCCAAGAGGTCAGTACATACCCACACGTCTCTTAGGACCGTCCAACTATCAATCTGATAGCCCGTACCTAGGATCTCTATCTTCTAGGGTACGAATCAATATCCCCCATAAAGCAACACAGGATAAGATCGTCCCAGCGCGGTAACCTAAGGGATAGCAAGTAGCGAGGGTACGTTTTTCACATGTAGATAATATATGTACACACAAATCATATAAATATACCAATTTCATCATGTTAATATAGGTCACTCTCCTTACCCATAATTACAACATTTATCCTCAACTTTTACATTTTTAAGACTTCGTATAAGGTTTCGTCTCTAACCTTAACTCGGAGGGTTTTCTCACTAATTACGTGACACTCGTGGATTTTATCCATCCAAGTAACAAATTCAGTAGGTAGACGTCTATTCACTATCGTAGGTATTCGTTGTAATCTCTCACTTGAAATACGCAGTTCGTCGTTCCTTAATTAATTTTCCCTTAAACCCAATTATCATTTCATAATAAAGTTCTCAACACTTAATCATATGTCCTACTGGTCTCTTCTATATCCCAAAACATTTTATTTACAATGCCCAAGAAATATTCCACGGTAAATTAATTCAACTAATTAAACAAGGGGAAAAAGAGTTTGCCAGGAGGGGTCGATCGATCGACGTCTGGGGATCGATCGATTGAACCTTCGATCGATCGACGCTCTAGGTTCGATCGATCGATCAAACAGGTATTTCGATTTCTGCAGAAGTGCAGTTACGGGTTTGACTAATATTCTTCATTCAAATACATAATTTCCAACACTAATCGTCCCAAAACTTATACTACAATCATGGTAATATATTTTCAGATTTTTCTAACGTTAAGCATGCATGTAACCGTCATTAAACATGATTAAACAACCTAAAATCTCATCTAATCATCAAGAACCCTAAGTTTTCTTAACTTTTGTTCTAATCAGTTTTCTCCAGAATTTCCTTCTAACATAACACCACAAATTCGTGGGTTGATCATCTACTTCACATATTATTTTCAGAATATGGATATAACGATTTCTACATGCAAATCCCTATCAAAAATTGGGGTTTTCTTCCTTTAATTATACTCCTAATCATTCCTACACTAATATGATTATTGCACCAAGGAAAATATGCAAGTTAAACACTTGCCTGGGATTTCGGAGGTTTGGTTTCCTGCTGATATTGGTGTGGTTGCGTTCTCCTCCTCGCTATCTACGCGTTGGTGGTGACGGCGGTGAAATCGGTGGTGTTTTGGGCCTTGAATCACCTTGAGAGCTCTCTCCTCTCTTCTCCAATGGCCGTTCTAGGGTTCTGAATGTTCTAACCCTAAAAGCTGACTTAAATGGCTGCTAAGGATGGCTGAAATTCGTGGGTTTAATTACCCTATTTTGTAAAATGACCAAAATGCCCTCCCGGGTCACTAATTAGGCCTAAAAACACCCCGAGGCCCGAACTAAACCCCCGGGTACACTTTTCTGACTATCTCGACCCTTCCGGACGCGTTGGCGCACTCAAAACGACCATACGGACAACTTATAAAATATTTACTTTTTAATTAACATAATTAGTCCCGACGTGACACGGGCACGTCCCGACTAATTTTTCCGAAATAGTCATTTAATACACCTATGACATTCAATATAACCAATATAATATATTACTATGCTCATTAGTAATATTCAACAAGTTTCTTATAATTACTAACTCTAGTCACGTTAATAATTATAACATAATTAATTTCCGGATTTTTATTAAATAAATCATCACACTAAATTTAATAAATCCCCAAATTAAATATAGCATAAAAGTAAGGGGTATTACAGCCTTGGCCTACTTCCACTGTATAAATGAGTAGTGTTTTTACTATAATATAAGGCAAGAGGCCATTAAAGTGTTTATAAGCTCTTTGTCTCTCTACAATGGTATTTTGACAGATTAATAGTTGGGTTTGCAATAAGCAATCCTTTGATAAGGATGATGGATCATCCTTTTGTAGTGTTGGGGGTGCGCAGTGCCACCCCCTAGTATATAACATGTGTGCATGAGATTAGTGAACCAATGAGAGAGCGACAACTATAGAGTACATATGCATTACATGATGACTAAATATTCCCCTCACGTGAGGTTTGTTGTAACGGTTTTGTCCATGTGTTCTACTAATGCCTATATCACATGTTCCATGTGAGTTGTTGGTGTTAGGGCTATGAGGTCTCGGCTAGCCGAGACTGATAAGGTAGCCTTCTGTGTGGAGGAGGCAAAGGGTGATGCTTGTCTCCCAAATAATGTGGTTGGTCTCGACTTGATATTTTGCATGGGGCTGACACATGATGAGGCCGAGACTTGAAGGTGTCGTGGCCTGAGTATAGCAATAACTTTCATTAGTAGTAATAGATTTTCTCATGAGTAGGTCTCCGAGGTCAAATTGTATGACTTGGCCCAATATGACATGGACCCATATGAGGACGAGCATGAGATAAGCTATGAGGGGGCACGCTGCTGGGTTGAGTGTCATCCAGACGAGATTATACTTATGTATATCAATCACCCCTAGACCTTAGACTTCAGTGTGTATGGAAGGCTGAGGTGTAAAGTCATTTGTCATCCAATAAAGTATTATCCCCTCAATGTCAGAGCACATCTTAGTGATGTGAGTGGATTAGAGAGGTGTCAGATTTGTCGTGTTTCAGTTCAGGCGGAAGTGTCACTTTTACGTCCCTAAGTGGATACCTGTCAACCTGTGGGTGGTGTGGTGTGTTGCTCAAGTTAGGCCTGTAAACGGATCGGGTTCGGACCGGATCAGGTAAATACGGATCCGAATACATTTAAGTTAAACGAATTCGGATATGGTTCGATTATTCAATGGATTATCTGTTAGGGTTTCGAATCCGATTTGTTAAGAATCCGGTAATCCGATCCGTTTATCCGATCCGATCCGATTATTTATTTATTTATTTTAATTATGATTTTCATTAAAAAAATATAATTTTAAGTTAAACTTACATTTTTTAACCACTTAATTTGCAACATTTTTTATTTCATCTCTTATTTCATAATGATAGTTTTAAATCCAAAGAATGATATTTTCGAATCCGATTTTTATTTTCATCCCTTATTTCATAAATTTAATTTGCAAATGTTTCCAAGATAAAAGTCCAACATTTATTCTAAGATAAAAAGTCCGTCATTCAAAATCAAACTAACACCAAGATAGAAGTCCACCATTCAAATATTAAACACACCATCGATCACAAATAAATCCAAGATCAAATCCAACAACATTCAAAATCCAAAAATTACAAACATGACTTGGATAAAAGTTCAAAATCAAAATACAAAATCACATCTTCACTTCAACTTCCTCCTTCAAAGTCACCCTGGAAAATAAAAGAAAATAATGAACATTTATTCTTCAAACATAAATACAAATATTGTAAGAGTATGTTCAGAAACAAAAGAAAAAAATGAACTTACTTTGTGATTATATTCTTCTATGCTACCGCTGAAACAAACCTTATGATTCTTGAACGGCTGAAACAAATATATTATAAACATTTAAATATTTGAAGAGAAGAAAAAACGTAAAAATAATGACAAATTCAATATTCAGTCTCAACACTCACCTTAATTTGAGAGAAGAGCAGTACCAAAAAATTGATTAAATAACAGTATCAAACATTTATCTGAGAGCAAAGCAAAGCATTATAGATTTATCTAAAAGTGAAGAATATACCAATTTGGCATAAACCCAACACTGAGAGCAAAGCAGTACTAAAGCAAAGCAAAGCAATATACCTTTATCTGGGTTTTTTAGAACATTAATGTTCTAACAAAATCTTAGAGCAAGGCAGTACAAAAAAAATGGACCAAGATCAAAACCAACACTGTACACAAACATTAATGTACAGAAAAAAAAAAAAAAAGCATACCTGTTTGGGGGTCGGACGGATCGAATTTTGACAAGGATCCTCTAAAGACATACCTACCAAACAAAATAGTAAGCAACATTAATTTGAGACTGGATCTGAAAAACTAAGAAATGAAAAACTAACAATATTTCAAAAAGAAATACTCAGAAAAACTGAAAAACTGATAAATATTTATTTAATTCGTAACAATAAAACCACAAAAAAATCTATAGAACCCCCAAAACCGTAACTGAAAAACACTCGTAACTGAGAAACAACACTGGTAACAACAAAAAAATCCAACATTCGTTGTACATAAAGCCCCCCACCCAAAAAAAAAATCGTAACTGAAAACCTGTACATAAACATTAATTCGGAACTTAAAGGTTTCAACATTCGTTATTCAGAAACAACATTTGTTAAAGTACAGAAAAAAAAACATACCTATTTACGGCGTCGGAGGAATCGGATGAGGAGAGGAGGGGTCATGTGAGATCAGAGAGAGAGATAGGCGACGGGCAGAGATGGGGCCAAAAAAAGAAGAAGAAACAAATCAGCACTAAGTTATTGTATGAAGAGAAGAAGAGAGAGAAAAAAAAAACATACCAGTTAACGGCGACGGACAGATCGGTGGAGAGGAGAGGAGAGGAGGATGTGCGGTGTGGTGAGAGAGAGCGGGCGCCGCCTCAGTGTAGTGTGGAGTGCGTTTTAGGTTTAGGTATTTTAGTAGTGTGTTTTGTTTTGTGTGGTTGTGTGTGCGTGTGTTTTGTGTGGTTGTGTTGTGTGCGTGTGTTTTGTGTTTATCCGTGTGTGTGTGTTTTCGTGTTTTTTTTATATATAATATTATAAAGAATTAATATAATATATACTTAAAATATTAGAAAGTATAATATATATTAATTAAAAATATTATATATATATATATATATAAAATATATGTATTATAAATATAAATCGGATTGGATTATTAACGGCTCGGATCATATGAATCCAAATCCGCTCCATTTAATAAACGGGTAATCGGGTTTCTGGCTTGATCCAAATCCGTATGAGGATCGGATTCGTATTCGGATAAAATTCGATCCATTGACAGGCCTAGCTCAAGTAGTGGCGGCAACGTGAGATCGGGGGATAGTTCCTTAATGATTTTACATGGGAAACTGTGCGCAATCTTAAGTTGGTTTAAGTGTCAACTTTTTTTATTTTCTTTCATTCGTCCTCCCATTTTCACGCATCTAAACCATTTTGCAAAACCAGAGCATCATTCTCTCTCTCTCTCTATCTCTCTCTCTCTCTGTCTCCGTCATTCTTCTTTTTCAGGCGAGCTTCTTCCTCTCTTATTCGTTTTCAGGGTTCTTCCTTCTTGGGTAACATCATTTCCCTTCTTTTTTAATCTGCATTTCATCGTTCTTGTCAAGTATTTTTTATTTTTATTTTTTTCGATAATACTTTGTGTTTTTCGGACACCCTTTCTGGTGGTATTAGGGCTAGATTGGTGGTCTTTAAGTAATATTTGGGTTGTTTGAGACTGTGGAGTTAGGATTTTAGAGAGAGAAGTAGTTTTCGGGCACCGGATAGGCTTTCCAGTGACATTTTTGGTGATGTTCTTAGGTGTTCTTGACTAGTTTTCATTCGAAAACGGTTTAACTTCTTTGTTAGATATTTAGGTTAATTGTGGTTAAACACCACTTGTGTTTTTCATGTACCGTAGATTGTACAAGTTGGGAGAACAATTTCCCCATCTCAAAGAGCGAATCTTTAGAGAGATATGTAAGGCTGAGGGCGAGGCTAGGAAGAAAGTTGAAGCCGAGTTAAGACTTCTATTAAACCTTGTCCCCTGTCTGTAGTTCATCCTCATTTGCTCTTAACCTACCCCCTTTCATTCAAGCCTAGAGTTGTTATCACCATTAGTGACTCAATGTCGGTTGCCTCTTCATGAGATTCTTTATCCACTTATTCCCCGAGTTATAGTCCAGATTACATTCCCAAACCTCCCAATTATCGACGAAAGCTAGGGTTAATTCCTTTGAGGTAGCCATGAAAGTCCCTAACTATTGTCTTAACGAGAGTAGGGCAGTTGAGTCTAGTAATCGGGGTCACCCCACAACATTAACCCGTCAGTCAGATAACCCTGAGCCTCAAGTTTTGGAGATTTCGAACGATGATGAGCTAAGAGTTAAAATGGCATTTCGTTAGCCACCAATGTCTATTCCCATCTCGACCATGATTGATGCTGAGTTTATAAACTGGGATTCCCACGGCCAGGCTCATGTGGATGAAGAGGACAAGGATGAGGATGAACTTGACATAACTTATGGCTCAATTATCCAGAGCGACGTTCGGGAAATAGATTTAATATTATGGAGACACCTCTATGGTGTAAAGCCTTCAATTAGGATGAGAGTCCCCTCGAAGGATGGAAGGGGTTTCAGTTGTCGTGTAGAGGGTGAGGTTGCAGTTTATGAACAAATGTTCAAGATCGACTTCCTACTTCTTATTTATCCCAATGTTAGGGTCATCCTCGCGATAACCAACCTCTCTCATGCACAATTATCCCCAATGCATGGAGGATACTCTTGGGGCGATTCAGCTTTGGAAGTTAGCCTAGAAGGCTGACCTTCCAGTTCACATTTTTAGGGCCTTCTATACCGTTTCAATGACAAAGGCTGCACCGTGCAACTTTCATTGTGTGGATCAGCACTCCGATAAAAAGTTTATCCACATTAACAGGACTTCTAACTATGACTAGAAGTCTCGGTACTTCTTTATATTTGATCACTGAGAGTTCGACAACAACGTCCCTTCCAGCGTCGACGAGCCGAGAGTCCCCCAGAAGTGGGGTAAAGTGTCTATGGCGGCAAAGCTTGATCCCGACCTGAGTTTAGATGCCCAAAAGAATATAGACTTTCTACGCACCTCCGACAGAGACAAAGGTATGGTTGTCTTTGAGGATCTATTGGATCTAGATCAGACTTTATTGTTGTATTTTACCATTTCATTTAGTTGATACTTATTTCTCATTTCATTTGCAGATCATCCAGGAGGAGTAAATGACGAGATGGCAACCCCGATCATAGGCCACCTCTTCTCTCGTCTAGATAGAAAGATTGTTGCATTAACACAACCCCGATAGAAAACAACAGCAGTGGTCCCTCTATTTTGGATGGATCAAAGAAAAGGAAGGACAGGACCGAGGGCACTGGTGCTAACCCTCCTCCGGTACTAAATAAGGAAAAGGATTCCCCACTAAGGACTACTAGGGATGCCTCCATCCCCATTTCTGGCGATACAATGGTGGTCGCCTATCTTGCCCAACTTAGTATGATAATTGACTCCCTGCTCGACAATCATATGAGGGCCCGAAAGGTCGTTGCATCGATTGTTTCTGAGTGCGACAATCGATATATTGACTCCAAATTCCCCTCTCGACTCATTGACTTTGCTCAGCATCGGATTACCTAAGTAATAATTGTTATTATTCAATAATTTTAATTGAAGTGTTGTATCATCTTGTACTAACTTGTATTTTTATCTTGGAGTCCATGATTGCACTCTAGAACGTGCAACTTTGGGCGAAAGAGGCCGATAAGAAGATCAAAGCAATTGAGATTGCCATCTCCGAGAACAGCAGCCTCAAGGAGCAGCTTAAAACAATCAAGACGACCCGTGAGAGGCAGATTGCTAAATTGAGGGACAAGCACAAAAAGAGGCTGAAGACTCGGAGGCTGGATCTTCAAGCCAAAATAAATTATGTCAATGAGAAGATGAAGAACTTGGTCAATGTTAAAGACGTTGAGATACAGTCTACTGTGGAGAAGGCGATCTCATCCTTCAAGGAGTCTGATGAATTTTCTGACTATGCCATTCAGTATTCGGAGAAAGGTGCAAAAATTGCCTATCAATGGGTGCTAAATATGCATCCTGACTTGGCATTTGCCGACCTCCAGTTTGGTGAAGTTCTAAGTCGTTCACCCTGGGGGACCCTGAGAGCGTTGAAGCTTTAAATCAAGTTCAGGACGAGGCGGAGGCTCAGACTGCCATCGATACTACAGTGGAAACCCAAGGGATAAACGAGGTCGCCGAGGGAGAAGTTGGTGACCAGGAGGGGAACACCACCATCCCTTCTAAAACTTCTGGCGCTCTGGACGAGGCTGAGAATACAAATGTTAAAAAATAACTTTTTATCCTTCTATTGGGCGAGCGTTTGTGGTCTTGAATGCCCCTTGTCATGTAAATATCTTTTGAACAACTAACTTTTGTCACTTGAACTCGTCGTCTGTAATAATTCTTTTTCTTTTAGCTACTCTGTAACTTTTAACGCGTGGCATATTTATCATCCTTTGAATATTACTGCATCAAGTTTTGGGTTCATTGAATGAATTTTGCCAAGTGAATTATCATCTTGAGTGGCTATCTCTTTGAATGGATGAATGCTTTTACATTAAGTTTAGAATTTTCACCAATTATTACCATTTAAAAAGTTAACATCCAAACTATTTAATGAACTGTACCTTCTCTCTTGGTGTTAATTGTTCTCGTATCACCAAGAGAGAGAGTAATTGATTAATACACCATAATAAATGATGTCATGCAACTATAATTAAATGATTTTTAATTTTTGCCTTCATCACTAAAAGTGATGCTTAAGTGGTGATCCCCCTCCCCTCTCGGTTTTATTGGGAGGGTATGAGGGAGACAAGACTCCTCAATCACTCTCGTATTGCCGAGAGAGAGAGAGTTATAGATTAATCCACCACAGTAAATGATTTTATGCAACTATAATTAAATGATTTTTAATTTTTGCCTTCACCACTAAAAGTGATGTTTAAAGGGTGATCCCCCCCCCCCCCCCCAGCGTTATTGGGAGGGTATAAGGGAGCCGATACTCCTCAATCACTCTCATATCGCCGAGAGAAAGTTATTAGTCAATTATCCATAATGAATTATATTATAATTCACCATAATAAATGATGTTCATAAGTTAGATGTCGTACAAACCACGCATGAATTATTAATGAAATAGAGTGAGTATGAGATAACATTTTGAAATTTTCATTATGTCGCGACAAGTAACAATGATTATTTTACAACTGAATTTTGGTCAATCTCCTTGACATATCTTTTGAATTTATATGGAAACAATTCCCTGAACAATACATCGGACTTTCATATATATGACATTGGTAGACTACTGATAGTATCTTTTTAGGTGATCAGCATTCCAAGGGTTGAAAAATGTCTCACCCTCAAGATTTTCAAGCCGGAACGTTCCCAGTAAAAACCTCTTTCGTCGCTTTATAGGGCCCGTGCCAATCTGGGTGCAATTTGTTAGTTTCCAGCCAAACCTTCTTTAGGACAAGGTCTCCAACATCTATAGGCTGATATTTCACTCTCTTGTTATAAAATCTTGTCGCCCTTTATTGGTAAGTTGACTGTCTAATTGCAACATCCTCTCGCCTTTCTTTAATTAGGTCCAAATCCAACCTCCTTTCTTTCAGGTTGGCCTATGGGTCAGAAGTTTGGACTTTGTGGCTTGGGAGCCCGAGCTCTATTGGGACCACTACTTCAGACCCATCGGCTAGCATGAATGGAGTCTCTCCTCTCAGATTTCTCTACGTAGTCCTATAAGTCTAGAGGACTCCCATACAGCTCATCTGTCCATTTCCCTTTTGCGCCTTCAAGATTTTTCTCTATCCCATAAAGTATGGTCCTGTTTGTGACTTCACTTTGGCCATTGGCTTGGGGTCGACAAGGCGCGGGGAATAACTGCTTGATGTCGACCTTTTTGTAGTATGTTTATAAAAACTTGTTCTTAAATTCCTTGCCATTATTTGATATCATCGTATTCGGCAGGCCATATCGGCGGATGATATTTATCTAAATAAACTTAAATATTTTCACTTCTGTCATAGTTATTATCGTTTAGACCTCCACCCACGTTGAAAAATAATCAATCGCCACAATCAGGTATCTATAATTTCTCGACACTCGAGAAAGAGGGTTGACAGGATCTATCCGCCGTACTGTAAATGGCAGCGGGGTTGTTATGTACGAGAGTGGTTGATGGGGCTGATAAGGAATGCTCGTGAACCGCTGGCACTTGTCACATTTCTTTATGTGTTATGTTGAATCCTGGGCAAGTGTCGGCTAAAAATACCCCTTAGTGACGATCCTTTTGGCGAGAGATCGACCACCCACATGTCTTGCACAAGTTTCTTTATGCACATCTCGAAGAACATGTTATGTCTTTAAGGGATGCACGTATCTTAGCAATGAGAGTAAGAAACCTCTTTTGTAAAGAATGTCACATATGAAGGTGAACTTGGCTGCCTGATGCCTTATTTTTTTCCTCTCGGCCTTCGATTCTGGAAGTTTTCCACCTCTGATGTACTCACTTATGGGGTTCATCCAGGATTTCCCAAGATTCAAGTTTAGACAAAAATTTATGTAATTCTCGTCATCTTCGATGCTCGGCCTCACTAATATTTCCACAGGCACAGTGCGCCTAATCTCGGTCTGGTTGCCGACACGAGTCTTGCCAAGGCATTGGCTCGGTTGTTCTCTAACCTCAGAATCCTCTTCACTTTATCTTCCTCAAAATTTTCCATGGTTTTTCTTACTCTAACCAAGTATTTGGCCATTTACTCATCTTTAACCTCGTAGATCCCCAATATCTGATTGAAGATCAACTGAGAATCATTATCGGCTATCATATGGACAACATTAAGTCCTTTAGCTAGGGAGAGACCTGCTAATAGAGCCTCATATTCCGACTGATTATTTGATGCTTTAAAGCTGAACATCATAACGTATCAATGTCCGTCCCATTTGGAGTCAATAGTATAAAACCTGCTCCGCTAGTGCTTCCACAAGATGAGCCATCCACAAACAGGCTCCAAAGCCCCCTTGAAAAGGGACCCTCTTTCAAAATACCATTCTTAAACAAGAAATCTTTCTCTGCAATATTGTCTTGAACTTTCTCGACCACCGTCTCTCTCTGATTACATACTGACACTCCGCCCTCTTCGTCATTTTCATCATCATTATTTACAGTCCAGGTTAATTGGGCTATGAAATCTGCTAATGCTTGCCCCTTAATTACATTCCTCGACTGGTAAGTGATGTCAAACTCCCCTAGCTCTACCGATCAAGCCATTATCCTACCCGATTTCTCAGGTTTATGAATGACTTGCCTCAGTGGAGTATCAGTGAGCACCATCATTGTATATGCTTGAAAATAAGGCTTCATTTTCATTGAGGCGTGTATCAGCACATATGCTAACTTCTCCATCTTCGGGTAATTTAGCTCTTCCCTTTGCAAAGCACTGCTATTGAAATACACTAGCTTCTGAATTCCATCGTCATCTCGCATAATATTTACACTGATGGCTGACTCGGAGACAACCAAATATAAGAATAATTTATCTTTTTTGCCCCGGGCGAGAGAGTAACACTAGAGATCCCAAGTAATCCTTTAATTCCTAAAAATTCTTTTCACATTATTCGTCCTAGACGAAGGTTTTTCTTTAAATTCTAAAAAATGGCAAACATTTGTCAGTCGCCCAAGAGATGAAACGATTTAGGGATGCCACTCGTCCTGTCAATCTATGTACGTCTTTAATGGTATTTGGGGTTTGCATCTCTATCAGTTATTTTATCTTCATGGGTTTTGCCTCAATTCCCCTTTGATTCACAATAAAACAAAAAAAGCCCTGCACCGACCCCAAAGATGCATTTTACTGAATTCTGCTTCATCTTGTACCTATTTATCGTGTCAAAAGTTTGCGTAAATCGACCACATACCTCTCGACCTTCAAGCCCTTCGTTAGCAGATCATCTACATACACTAACATTGTCTTCCTAATTTGATCTTCGAAACATCTTATTGACCAGTCTCTAATAGGTTGTCTCTGCGTTCTTCAGGTCGAAAGGCATTACTTTATGGTAGTAGGTTCCTTTATCAGTGATAAAGGAAGTCTTATCAGCATCTTTTTCGTGCATGAAAATCTGGCTATACCCTGAGTATGCATCCACAAAGCTTATAAGCTCATGTCCGGTCATGGTGTCAACCATATGGTCGATACGAGGTAAAAGAAAACTATTTTTTGGGCAGGCATTGTTCAGATCCGTGAAATTAATGCACATTCTCCATTTTTCATTTTGCTTTGGCACAATGACAAAATTAGATAGCCAGTCAGAATACTAGACTTCTCTAAGTCAGTTATTTATAGTTTCTTAACCTCGTCTTGGATCACCTTGTACCTATTTCTGGCAAAGGTTCTGCACCTTTGCTTTACCAACTTTGCATCCTGGTCGATATTGAGCCAATGACAGATGAATCCAGGGTCAATTCCTGATATATCCTCATAGCTCCGGGAAAACATGCTCCGTCTTTCTCTTAAGAGCTTCACCAATTCCTCTTTTACTTTTGCTTTTAGGGACGGCCCGATTTGAATGGACCCAAGGGGAGCACCCCGAAGTCCAAGTAAATAGAGCTGCTAACGTAAAATAAATAAAGTACACTTACCTGTATAACGCCCTCAAAATACGAAAACGCACCCGACCTGTCGTAACAAAGTGAGGGCGTGAGCTTATGCCCAATGGGAATATACAAGCAATATAGAAACGAATCGGCATAAAAGAATACTCACATGCTACAATCATGCATGTGAAAATATATGCATCTACATATATATATAGATATGCCTTTGAAAATACATATTAAATGCTTTAACCGTTTTACTTTTGAAAACTGTGCTTGTCCGGATTAAATTACCTTGATCCTATGAAGACTTCCTTTATTCATACTTAGCATTTCTCACTTTATTGAACGCAGCAGTTTCAACACTTGAAATCATTATACTTGATTTACCCGATTACATTCCTTTACCGAAATTTCCTCCTCACTCATTCGTATGCACTTTAGTATTTTCATTTAAAGGTACCTTTCAACACACGCATTCACACTGTTAGAAAATACTTGTTTATAATTTGAAAACCATTCCAATACTTGCTTATAACATTATGGGTTTAACAACTCGGTTGTTTAATCATTCATTTATCCACTCACTTTATCCGATTTACCCTATCTCATGGACATTAATAGATTTACGCATTTACTTGTCCATTTACCTTTTTACCAGAACATTTATTAATCCATTCAAGTTAGGTTGTATTAATACATTACCACCCAACCCATTCCGTGGATATGTTCCATCTTTCCTTTATCTTTTTTTCGAAATCTTCCAATTTATCGCACACTTACACGGGCTCCACACCGACGGATATATGCATTATATGCTCTGGCCAGTGATTTAGGGCTTTTCACCCAAGGGCTCCGGGACCTTGTTGCTTTTCCTGGTGTCATCCGAGTTCCTTTCATGTGTTTTAACATTTTTTTACAAAATGTTCACATTATTCCACCTCTTTACTATAGACCCGGCCGAAGCCAAAACCCGGACTTAACTGTCTGTTTTTCCATTAACACTTCGAAAATTGTTTATTTTCTTCTTTAAGTTCCTTATTCACACACATGTGATTTACACCAAATTAATTCACGCTCATGACTTAATTCATTTTCACACACACATTAGTGTAAAGACATTCTTTCACATTTTTATTCCATAAAAACGTTCCACTTAAGTAAGTTACGTTCCACTTAAGTAAGTTACCAATTTACCCTTTATTTGCCCAACTTGCACTTTAGTCCGTTAATAAGTGTATTTTTCTCAAATGGTTATTTAGTTTTCAACTTAGCATTTAAACACTTTAACCATTTTAGAACTTGTTTAGTACCATATTTTTTCCAACTTTAACATTTGTCACTTTAGCACTCTTAACACATGAAATAAACCACTTTTTCATTTCAAACTCCCAAATTTACTTTTTTTTCTTAAGTCTCCATTTGCACGAAACTTAAAAATATTTATTTTCCATAAATATTTTGACAACGCTAACATCATTCAACATTTTTATTTCCATAAAATGTCCATTTTCATATTTATTAGAAAATATGCGCAACCAATATTTTCTACACATTATTATTCCATAAAAATGTCTATTTTCAGATTTAATACGAAAAATGCTCGACACTGTTTTCTACACATTTGTATTCCGTAAAAATATTTATTTAAGATTTATTAGGAAAATATACAATAAAATATTTTCTACAAATTTTTATTCCATAAAAATGTCTCTTTCAATATTATTTCATGCTAATCCTACTCTTAATATTTAATCATAACAAGACTACAATATACACAAAGAGTCCCAAATCAAAAGAGTAGTTTATACCACCTCAATGATGTCCAAAACAGTGGAGGGCGTGGAAAAATCAATGAAGATGACAACCCCCCACCTCTTAAGGTGTCCTTTAAAGGGGGTTTTTAGCACCACCATATTTGTTTTCAAGAAAGCACCATGAAAACCCTCTTCAAATATCCCCAATAACACCCTCATCTATTTCTTGTAATAACCCTTTTCAAATTCACATCACAAACATTCCAGCAACAATTTATATATTTCGAAACCCCATATAAATCTCTATATTAACAAATGTGGGAATAGATATTTATGGTGGGTTTGTAAGGTTGGAGCTCTCATTGTTTTAATGTAGTGTGTTAACTAGAGAGGGAGTTGTGATCTCAAAAGGTGAGAAATGATTAAAGTCGTGGATTCCCTCTCACCAATCCCTCTCTTATAAACCCAAAACTACAACTTTATAATTGTCTGATATAATACCTGATAAGTTCCACCCCAACTATCAAGCTCCAGAAGATCGACACGTAAGTGTAATCGACGGTTTAAAAGGGTTACATAATTTCCATGCATGTATGTCATGGTCATTACTATAGTCCTAGGTTTTCTTCTATTACTCCAAGGTTAAAGAATGCATGTCAGTCTCGTGTGTTACATCTCGGCAGATATCAAGCCCATGAGCTGATTCAAGAATGAAGTCCCCCAATGAAAACTTGACCGCAAAAGGCGCAGTCTGACTCTGTCTTGATCGTTCGAACGACAGGCTTAGTCGTTCGAACGACATGCTCAGTCGTTCGAACAACAGCTTGATCTGTTCAAATGATGAACTATCCTTAATAAAATGACCGCGTTTTCTCCTTAACAGCCTCATCCCTCTAACTCTTGTACGTTTCCCCCAATTAAACTTCCAATTAAAAGAGAGCACACTTAATATATAATGAATAATTTAATATAAAATCCTTAATTAGCTAATTCTCTTTGTATTTATAACTAAGCCGATATATATAATCCATAATCTAATGATCCTCTATATTCAATATAATAATTTTTTTATTTAATCCAACTTGCTACCCGCGATTCCTTATAATTAAAATTTGTTCCTCTCCAAACAAAATCTATATATAAATTAATTAATTTACCAGGGCGGGGTATTACAAACTTCCCTCCTTAGGGAATTTTGTCCTCGAAATTCATGGTCATCAACCTTAAAATCCAGTTACCTACAACCCGTTTCCAATTCTAGGACACCCTCAACACTATAGCCCTAAATTCAAAGATTTTATTTTCATCGATTACCTTGTTGAATCGATCATGACGAACCCTAAGGTCTTATTGCTAATTCTCAAGAATGCCTAATAAGCCTATTTTAAAACAGACCTCGAAATGATCGGTACATAACAAGTATCGCAACATCATCAAATAATTTATCAACATGGATCATCTCTACATTAGGATTCGCGATCTACGTTTCTTTGAATAATCTTGGATCACGCCTAGCCTAGACTGATACCACCTCAACATTTCTAATCATTCACATCAGCAATCATGAGACAGTATATCACGTCAGGCTACGAGATTCTTATGTTGATCAAGAGTTACCATGGGTATCAATAATGCAATCACACACAAGCGATCACAACCTCAACCCGTATACTTCTTAACTTAGTGCAATGCTAGCGCCTCGTGCTCTATCGGGTTCTAATACCAATAGTATTCTCAAACCTCAAGACACACCACCAACTCATAACTAGCTATACTGGTTAACTAACACAACATGCTAATCCCATACAATCAAGTACCATATGCAAACTACATGCAACAACGCGAGACCACGCGCACACACAATTGGTGTAGAATAAGGTGCTTTCGAAGAAAAACACACTCGTATACCATGACGCATCAACCATAACCGACCCATCTCGCATCACTACTAAGCCTATGGCGTGCTGCACACGAATTACAACTACTCAACAACTTACCATTACCGGGATCAGGGAGATGCAAGAAAACCAACGAATCAGGCGATTGTCACGCCAAAAGGAAATAATCAAATTTCGAAGATGAATCATTCCAGACGAGGTGGGGCTAACCCACAATGTACATTTGAGTCCTATGATTCTTTACTGATATCTGTTAAGCCCCTTAACCTTGCCATATTCCCTGACTTGGCCTCTTAACCTTGACGAGTTCTACCCACGAATCATCCAGCCGTACTTGGTAGATGGAATACAAAAAGTAATTTCTTGGGGAAGCTGAAATACTAGGCTTCCCTCCTTAGGACTAATGCCACATTTCTATCATTGGTAGATACAACAAACTGAACTGAACGAATTCATATTCCTTTAACTCTTATTGCTAGCCACCGACCCATCATACCCAGGCCTTTATAATTCTTACTCGTGATAACTAACCTCGGCTTTCGAGATCACTTTCATAAAGTGAAATACGACGCGCACAAGGTCTCAACATTAAACTCATGTACTACTACTATAACTCTCAGTATAGTATACATGATTCTAAAACCTAGTCATTATACTGACATCACAACCTTTAAGCATCAACCACGCCTAAGATCTAGTGATTTCGCTCATTAGAATCATACTAAACCATACACGTAGCACGTGTGGGTGCTATAATTAAGCCTAACACTTCATCCCAAGTGTTATCTCTATAAATCATAACGAACATCATCGTGTTCTAGGTCTCCCAGGTGCACCTCCTAGAATTTTTCAACCTATGTTTGAAATTTTCCTCGAAGGTCATATCGTGACACATGCCCATAATAAGCTGTAGCACTAACTCCAAAGCACTGTCACAAATCAACATGATCTCATCATACTATAGGCATCAAATGGTTTAACACCACTTATGTAAACCTCGATACAGTAATGAATCCCAATGCCTCATAGGTGACAACATTAAAGTCAATTATTTCTCTTAACATCATACACATATACTACAAGAAATCACAAGTCATACCATGATCTATGCTACACAACCTTGAGTTTTATCACCATTAGATGTACATAACTACATAAATCTCGATGCAATAATGAATCCTGATTGTAATACACAGTACCCTACCCCATCTCACTATTATTAAGGGACGTGTACCACTTCGCATTAACATCTCACTAGATAAACCTTAGTATAAATCTCCAAAGAACTTCTGATACGCGTTCACATGCCTAACCATATTACTAACCTGAAGTAAATCTCACTAGACCACATCCTTTGAACCCCTACGAGTGTTCAACCATTACGACTAAATTGCCTCACTATATAAACATCATATTATATGCTAACCTACTAAGTAACACAACTATATATCTTGGTAGGACAAGGGACACCGAGCATTGCCCACAAGGCCCACACTCACGAACGCCACAAGGGATCCTATTTCTCAAAGCCATGTTACAATCACCAAACTATAAATTAATACCATCCAGGTTTGGGAAGGACACATGACTTAGGGTATTGCCCACGAGGAGGCCGACCCTAAATACGCCGCAAGAGGTTTTATTCTAAAACATCATCATTCATTTACTTAGTACCAAGTCACCACGATTATTTAGGTTCACTCCTACGTTACCTCGGTCATTAAGATTATCTAAACCCATATTATAGTCAAAGCACCTGAATTGGGATACACTAACCCTAAGTTCTCAACGAAAGGACCTGGTAATTCCTCACCATGAAACAATACTTATGAACTCATTTGTCATTCATTAAATTTTAATAGGGGATTTCACAAGCTTTCCAGCTAAGTCTTGGCGAACATGACACTAAGTTACCACTACAACGAAGGCTCTTGGTAGGATACAAGACACTATGTATAACTCGTACATTCCCAAGCATACATCACCGATGTCACTAAAGATCATATTCATCAATGTTGCAATACCCTGTCAACTACTATTATAGAGAGCTACCTCAGGCTCACTCACTTTCCACTACAACTCATCGTCGTCACTTACGTGATCATTTACCCTAAATGGCCAGTAACTCTAATTACGCCTCATAAGATACATTCACCGGCTAATGGCCACTGAGACACTCACCCACAAGGATAGCATTATATCAACCAAGATTGACTTATCCCCTAGCATTGGCCCACACAATTTATACATTCATCAAACTTACCATTAATCACGGTATTACCCCAAGGATTGAATTAGCCTAATTATCACATCGATGTTGACCCTTCACATGTGTGACACCCAAGGCCACTTATAATTAAAAATCATGATTTATCCTTACATAATTATGACACTCTACCGATCAATCCATACTATTAATTATTATCACTTTGGTTTCACTTGCCCATTGGTTGATATTCCATTCTATTTACATCTCCACATACTCTACGTCTATAAAGGCTGGAACATAAACACCTCACACTATGAACCACGGTGTCACCACTTACTGGATTATGTGGACACTCGTAAATTATTATATACTTAAATAAGAATTTGCGAAAGTGATTTATAACAATTAACTTGATCATATGCCACTTGGCACTAATTTACTTATCATGTTAACCTATTTGACCTTACCGTCGAGGACATGAATTTCACCGTCATCAAATTAGCATGATCGGCCCAAACCACACCAGCATAGAAGATCCAATACCGACCCCGAAATGAACCTAGAGCTCTGATACCATTTGTAACTCCCCGACTCGGGTGTATGGGTTACCCATGAGTCAACCCGATTCGAATCAAGTCGTTAGGTGTGAGGTGTAATAAAACAACCTAAATAATGTTGCTAATCTAGTTTTATTTTAGTTAATGTTCCACTTCTTAGCATGCGATTCCAGTTTCAAGATAAGGTACGGGTGGGACCCAAGGGGATCACCTCGAAGTCCAAGTAAACAGAGCTTCTAACGTAAAATAAATAAGGTACACTTACCTGTATAATGCCCTCAAAATACGGATCAGCACCCGACCTGCTGTAACAAAGAGAGGGGTGTGATCTTATGCCCAGTGGGAATATACAAGTAATATAGAAACGAATCGACAAAAAAGAATACTCACAGGCTACAATCATGCATGTGTATATAGATTGATAGATAGATAGATTGATATACCTTTGAAAATACATATTCAATGCTTTAACCGTTTTACTTTCGAAAACCTTGCTTGTCTGGATTAAATTACCTCAATCCTATGAAGACTTCCTTTATTCATACTTAGCATTTCTTAATTTATTGAACACACCTGTTTCAACACTTGAAACCATTATACTCGATTTACCCGATTACATTCTTTTATCGAAATTTCCCCCTTACTCATTCATATGCACTTTAGTATTTTCATTGAAAGGTACCATTTCAACACACGCATCCACCGTGTTAGAAAATACTTGTTTATCATTTGAAAATCTTTGCAATACTTGCTTATGACATCATGGGTTTAACAACTCGGTTGTTTAATCACCCATTTATCCACTTACTTTATCCCATTTACCCTATCTTATGGACATTAATAGATTTATGCATTTACTTGTCCATTTACCTTTTTACCGGAACATGTACTCATCCATTCAAGTTAGGTTGTATTAACACATTACCATACAACACATTCTGTGATACGTTCCATCTTTCCTTTGTCTTTTTCTCGAAATCTTCTAATTAACCGCATACTTACACGGGCTCCACACCGATGGCTATGCGCATCTTATGCTCTGGTCAGTGATTTAGGACTTTTCACCCAAGGCCCCTGGCCCTTCTTGCTTTATCCCGGTGTCATCCGAGTTCCTTTCATGTGTTTTAACATTTTTTTTTATAAAATGTCCACATTATTCCACTTATTTACTTTAGACTCGACCGAAGCCAAAACCCGGACTTGACCGTCCGTTTTTCCATTAGTACTTGGAAAATTATTTCTTTTCTTCTTTAAGTCCCTTATTCACACACACATGATTTACACCAAATTCATTCACACTTAGGACTTAATTCATTTTCACATACACATTAGCGTAAAGACATTCTTTCACTTTTTCATTCCATAAGAAGGTTCCACTTAAGTAAATTATCAATTTACCCTTTATTTGCCCAACTTGCACTTTAGTCCGTTAGCAAGTGTATTTTTCTCAAATGTTAGTTATTTTCCAACTTAGCATTTAAACACTTTAACCATTTTAGCACTTGTTTAGTACCACATTTGTTCCAACTTTAACATTTGTCACTTTATCACTCTTAACACATGAAAAAAAACCCTTTTTCATTTTAAACTCCCAAATTTACTTTTTTTTTCTTAAGTCTCCATTTGCACTAAACTTAAAAATATTTATTTTCCATAAATATTTTGACAACGCTAACATCATTCAACATTTTTATTTCCATAAAATGTCCATTTTTAGATTTATTAGAAAATATGCACAACTAATATTTTCTACACATTTTTATTCCATAAAAATGTTTATTTTCAGATTTAATAAGAAATATGCACAATAATATTTTCTACACATTTTTATTCCATAAAAATATCTATTTCGAAATTATTAGGAAAATATACACAACAATATTTTCTACACATTTTTATTCTATAAAAATGTCTATTTGAGATTTATTAGGAAATTCAATATTATTTCATGTTAATCCTACTCTTAATATTTAATCACAACAAGACTACAATATACACAAAGAGTCCCAAATAAAAAGAGTAATTTATCCCACCTCAATGATGTCCAAAACAGTGGAAGGAATGAAAAAATCAATGAAGATGACACCCCCCCACCTCAAGGTGGCCTTTAAGGGGGGTGTCTAGTACCACCATATTTGTTTCCAAGAAAGCACCATGAAAATACTCTTCAAATATCCTCAACAACACCCTCATCTACTTCTTGTAATAACCCTTTTCAAATGCACACCACAAACCTTCCAGTAACAATTTATATATTTTGAACCCCATATAAATCTTTAACTTAACAAAGGTGGGAATATATATTTATGGTGGGTTTGTAAGGTTGGAGCTCTCATTGTTTTACTGTAGTGTGTTATCTAGAGAGGCAGATGTGAGTTCAAAAGGTTAGAAATGGTTAAAGTCGTGGGTTCCCTCTCACCAATCTCTCTCTTAGAAACCCAAAACTACAACTTTATAATTGTCTGATATAATACCTGATAAGTTCCACCCCAACTATCAAGCTCCAAAAGATCGACACGTAAGTGTGATCGACGGTCTAAAAGGGTTACAACATTTCCCTACATGTCTGCCATGGTCATTACTATAGTCCTAGTTTTTCTTCTAATACTCCCAGGTTAAAAATGCATATCAGTCTTATATGTTACATCTCGACAGATATCAAGCCCATGATTTGGTTTAAGAATTAAGTCCCCCAATGAAAACTTGGCAACAAACAGCACAGTCTGACATTGTCCTGGTCGTTCGAACGACATGTTCAGTCATTCGAACGACAACTTGAGTTGTTCAAACGACGACCTATCCTTGATAAGACGATCTCATTTTCTTCTTAACAGCCCCATGCCTCTAACTCTTGTACGTTTGCCCCAATTAAACCTCCAATTAAAAGAGAGCACAGTTAATATATAATGAATAATTTTATATAAAATCCTTAACTAACTAATTCTCTTTGTACTTATAACTAAACCGTATATATATAATCCATAATCTAATGATCCTTTATATTCAATCTAATAATTTTCTTTATTTAATCCAACTTGTTAACCGCGATTCCTTGTAATTAAAACTTGTTCCTCTATAAACAAAATCTATATATAAATTAATTAATTTACCAGGGTGGGGTATTACACTTTAAGAGCCACCCTACCCAAGATAATGTTATAAGTCGAGAAAACATGCTCGTCCATAACAAAAAAGCTAACTTTCTTGGTTAGGCACCTCGTCCAGGTGCCCATAAAGACATCCATCTCATACACTCCCAACGGATGGATTTTCTCTCTTCTTAAGCCAATCAATAGCTGGGGGTACGGTACTATCCTCTTATTGCTCAGTTTTAAGCCTTTGAAGCAATCTCGGAACATAACATTGGTTGAACTCCCCCGTCAACCAAAATACGAGATACGTTATAGTGGTGAACTCGCGTACTGATGACTAAAGGGTCATTGTGCAGAGCCAATATTCCCTTAAAATCCAACCCCGAGAATCCCACAATAAGGATATCCATGTCTAACTTTTTCAACTTGCTCGGCTTTGCGTCAATCTTTGCAGAGTTTACTTCTATCCTCTTTGGTATTGCCTTTACTTAAACCACGTGAGCGTTTCTATCTACCGGGCTCAGTGCCTCCACATGCTAGGCCACCACATATCACTTTGACGTCAAAAGAAATCATATGCAAAACTCATTTGGTTTTGGGAATTTTTGCTGGAAGGTCATGATCATCATCTCCACTGTCATCAGACTCCTCGTTATTTTTGTTTACCTGTACCTCCCTTATCTGCTTGTTATCACTTATCCCGTTATGTTTTTTCCTTCCATCATCTTTTCCACTACTCTTGTCCACATACTTTATGAGCTTCCCCCACTTCAATAATCTATTTATTTCGTCTTTGAGGGATAAACACTTGCCTATCGTATAACCATGGTCTTGATGAAACTCACACCACTTGCTTTTACCCCTCTTGTGAGGAGGGGACCTAAGCCTTTTAAGCCATTTGAGTCCTCCATCCTCTTTAATCTCATTCATGACCAAATCCGGGCTTATAGTCGGTGGAGTATACCTAACAAATTTTTCATCATTCGACCTTCTCTTCCCCTCTTTATCCTTGTTCTGATCGGACTTTCCATTACTAGTTTCTTTGTGTCCCCCCCCCCCCCCCCCCTCGTGACCGCCATGCCCTCCTCCGCATTCATTATCCTCCCAGCCATGGCCATAAGTCCTGTCATGGTCTTTGGAGAATCCTCTGAGAGGTTCTATATAAGTTTTCCTGGTTGCAGGCCGCTGATAAGTGTTGTCATCGCGATGTTCTCATCATAGTCTTCAACCTCCAATTTTTCCTTATTGAAGCGAGAGATATACTCCCTCAAGGGTTCATTTTTTCTTTGCTTGACATTAGAGAGATGTGTTACACACTTTGGCAGCTTTTTACTGAAGCAAAAGTTAAGAATGAACTTCTCTGCCAACTGTTTAAAATTCTCTATAGAGCCTCTCGGCAGGCCGGTGTACCATACATACGCCGCACCTGTAATAGTACTTCAGAAGGTTGTTTTAATTACTTGATTTTTTATTATTTGAAATATTTGTATACATATTTAGTGCTTGAATGTTGTTTGATATCCTAATTAAAAATTTCATTTGATTTTTTTTAAAGTAGTTGAAAATATATCTCGGTAACTTACACAAAAAATATATATATCATTACCATGTTCCATTTATAAATACAAACACTCACACACATAATTGAATGGTGTCATAATAATTAAATATCATTATTTATATAAATTTGGTAACATAAAATCCATTGTATCAACATCCCCGTACACTTTAAATATGTATATATGCATTCACACTCTTTTGTGATTATACTATTAAATATTTTTACAATTTAATATAATTTAAATTTAAATATCCAACATAATGCGAGACATCTATTATTGTTAACGCAAAAATTCTCCATCTACGAGGACCAATCAGAAAAGGACACATGTCATCCTACGTGGCAATATTCGACACCCTAGGAGAGTTGGTCGGGACCCGAGGAGTGTTAATCGGCATCCGAGGAGAGTTTGTCGGCACCCGAGGAGTGTTAGTCGGCACCCGAGGAGAGTTGGTCGGCATATCAACCAGGAAGATCAAAGGATAACTATGCATTTAATGTGCATTAATGAAGATGGCAGCGCATTTAATGAGCCTTAATGTACATTTATACTGTATTAATAGATGACAACACATATCATACCAAGCAATTCAACAATTAGATTCGTTGAATGTAGACATAAATGTCTACATACAATGAATCTCTTGATCTCCCATCACTATAAATACATGTATCCCCTTAGCCAAAGGGGGGGGGGGAGATCCTGGAGAATCGAGAGACACCATACACAAGATCCACACCTTTTTCTCTCTCTACACCACATTGTGCTATTGTAAACCCCTGGGAATAAAATAACAGTGGACGTAGGCTTTATTCATAGCCGACCCACTTTAAAAATCTTTGTCTCTCATGTGCTTGATTGGATTGCTTTTATCTATTTATCTGTGATCATAAAAACGGGAATTCGGTCCAGTTTTTTGCATCAACAGATTGGCGCCGTCTGTGGGAACGTGTTACAAGCATTGTTCTCCATGAAAAGCTAAATTTTTATTTTCTCTACGTATAATCAATTATACATACATCTGTTGATTCAAACATGATTTTTATGTTTATATACATAAATTAATTGTCCAATTTTTATCTGCAAAATATTGCATATCATGATTTTAAAATCATAATTGTTAGATTCATTCTTATTTAGAAATCTGAAAAATAATGCATTTCATAAATCATAACTTTTTGCTTGATTCTCAAGTTTCAATTTTATATCATGGAATAAATATTTTAAATGATTACATATACCAATATATATGATGGTGGTAAGATTTGATAATTTTCATTATAAATTTTGTAAGATCTTTGATGACTATTCAAATTCCCATTACCTTTTTAATCAGAGAATGGGAAAAGGTTAAAGACAATAAAAAGTGTTCTCATGGAAATCATGACCCAGATCTATTTTCTCTCTCTTCAAGTTTGAGTCTCTTTGCATTCATTTTTATGAACTATATTTGGCTCATCTTCCATCTATGTCAATAAAGTCAAATTGATTGATTTTTTATATAAATTTGGTAATAATTTTGATCATTCACCATATTTTTATCTATGCAAATGGGGAATAGGAAAGGATCAATATAAAAAATAATTTTCTCTCACCTGAAAAATCATTACCCACCTCTTGTAAAAGAGGATCAGTAAAACAAATCATGACCATATCAAGACTCTGGGTACAAATTTGATATGTTGGGCCCTCGTTCATCACATCACAGGGTTTTCTTTATCGAAATCACACGATCTAGTGGATTAGATGAGTATTCATTTAATTAACATTCTTAATGCTTAGATTTTACATCGAATGTTATTTTTCTTATCAAAAGATTCGAGATATTCTAGTCAGCCATCCATATTGTGGGTCGGCATCATCTCGGGTCATCTTTTATTAAAGGGAAGCTTAACCAGACCATTTTTGTTTGTCGAAGAAAAGATGTGAAGATCCATCAGCAACGTTGAAATAATTTTATCCAACTACGAGGTATCTTATTGTTGGTCAGAGACTCTTATTGTAGCTCGATGGAACCAATTGCAGGTCGACGATCATCTACTTCTTGATCGGCTACATCTCAGTCTTATTCAAAGGGTTCAATTTACTGGTCGGCAACTATCCAACCATCCACTTTTTGGTCGGTGACATCTAATGTTGTTCGGTGTTTTCAATGCACCATTTTTGTTGATCGGCGAAATTGCTCAGCTGGTCGGGGACCATTTGCTTCTTGGTCGGCACCATATATTCTATAACTTGAGATATCCTTAAATGTTGGTCGGCAACATCCATGCCGTTTGTCGACAGCAGTAGAATCTTGGGATATTAAAAAATGCGAAGCACCCCAGATATTTCTTTAAACACGAGTTCAGCTCGGGGATAAATAGGGGGCTTAAGTCTTTTTTAACTTGTGATCACCCCAAAAATATTTTTAAAACCAAGTGATAAATAATTTCCAAACAACAACTTATACCTGATTAGTTGTTGGAGATTAAATAACTTTACAAAAAACTCTACGTCTTATTTATGGCGCATGTCTAATAATAATTTGTCCATCTCACACACATTTGGCATAAAACATATTATTTCATATTTTGAAATTTGTATTGCCTTATGCTGATACACATCACATATTGTTTGGCTGAATAATTATTCTCATGACAATAATTATTTGATCTAGTCTCGACAGGTGCTCGGGCAGCTTATTAAGATTTCATAGGGACGATATTAAATCCCGACGAAAGCTCAGCCACAATCTTAAACCTCTGGAAACTATTATTGCTCGACATCAGGCAGTTTTACCTCGACATATCAGCCAACATATATTATTTCATTTTTTGAAATTAATATTTTTATTTCTCAAGCATATACATATCATATATTGATTGAATGATTAAATTATTCTCACGACTAATCAATTCAGCCTACACAAATGGTAGAGCAAGATATTAATTTTTACAGGTACAAGATTTAACTCCGACGAATGCTCGGAAATAATCTTACTCTTCCGAAAAATATTATCATAGCTCGGCAGTATGAAATTTCACCTCAGCGAGGAACTATTGATTTTATTATTGCTATGATATCTGCTCCAGCACAAATGATTCTATATATCCATTGGGATTCATATTCTATATTCATCTCAACATGGAGCTCGGCGAGATACTTATTATATATTCAGCTCCGAGGAAAAGCTACAACAGTTATTATATTTCACCCCCAACGGATTGTTGGTTGGGGCAATTCTTATTTATATTCAGGCCCAGATATCGGCTCAAGCACAAATTATTCTATATATCCCTTGGGATTCATATTCTATATTCATCTCAACATGGAACTCGGTGAGATACTTATTATCATATTCAGCTCCGAGGAGAACTATAACATTTATTATATGTCACCCCCAACGGATAGTTGGTCGGGGTAATTCTTATTTATATGCAGGCCCAGCAAAGTTCTCGGCCATATTCTTATGTTCTGGAAAATATTATTCTTATTCGGCATTATGCAATTGTGCCTCGACAAGATACTTATTCAGCTTTGAGGAGAATTACAACATTCGTTGTATTTCACCCCCAACGGATAGTTGGTCGGATAATTCTTATTTATATTCAGGCCTGACAACGTTCTCGGCCATATTCTTATGTTCTGGAAGATCTTATTCTTGTTCGGCATTATATAATTCTACCTCGACAGAACAAAGAGGCACTTTATTATTATTCTTTATATCTATGTGGATGCATATTCTATTCTTATTTCAGCATGGAGCTCGACAAATATTTATTATATCATATTCAGCTCCAAGGATGTCTCCAGCATTTATATTATCTTATTCCCAACAATCTGTTGAGGAGGTCTCCAGCATTTATATTATCTTATTCCTAACAATCTGTTGGTCAGCTCCGAGGAGGTCTCCAGCATTTATATTATCTTATTCCCAACAATCTGTTGAGGAGGTCTCCAGCATTTATTATATCACATTCAGCTCCAAGGATGTCTCCAGCATTTGTATTATCTTATTCCCAACAATCTGTTGAGGAGGTCTCCAGCATTTATATTATCTTATTCCCAACAATTTGTTGGTCAGCTCCGAGGAGGTCTCCAGCATTTATTATATCTTATTCTATTCCCAACAATCTGTTGGTCAGCTCCAAGGAAGTCTCTATCATTTATTATCAAAACTTGTATTCCTCCGGGAAGTAAAGCTACTTGTATTCCTCCGGGAAGTAAAGCTACTTGTATTCCTCCGGGAAGTAAAACTTGTATTCCTCCGGGAAGTAAAGCTACTTGTATTCCTCTGGGAAGTAAAACTTGTATTCCTCCGGGAAGTAAAACTATGTATTCCTCCGGGAAGTAAAACTATGTATTCCTACGGGAAGTAAAACTATATATTCCTAAAAATGCCAACTTATGTTGGTTAGGAAGTAAATCTATTCCCAAAAATGTCAACTCAGGTTGGTCGAAAATAAGAAGCTGTCAACTACAGTTGGTCGGAAACATTTTATGAGTATGTGAAAGCGATCAAGCAAAAAGCATTCAAAGTTCACATTCCACACTTGGGGGCTTCTATTACAGATATATTTGTTCATTCGGTGGAACATTCTTATAACATCATGCAGTCGAGCATCAAATTCAACTCCACAAACTCACACGGTCGGGGCCCCGACCAATCATCATTCAGGAGTTATTTTTCTTGCTCAGGAATTATTTTTGATATTGAAGTTCAGGAGGTATATTGAAGTTCAGGAGGCGTATTCAGAAGTTCAGGAGACGCATTCAGAAGTTCAAGAGGCATATTCAGGAGTTATTATGCACATACTATTGAAGTTCAGAAGTCAAATTCAGCATCTACAGCACTGAGATCTTTACTACTACTATCCCGACCAACATTGAAGAAGAAGTTGTATGAAAATGTTTCGAAGTCCACCATAAAATTGAACTAATCAGATTGAAGGTTGGGTTCAAAAGCTAGTATGTTACTCGAAAAAGTATTCAGAGGAGCATAAATCAGAAGAATCAAGCACGTGAAGTTAGCACTTAGTTGCTCGGCACAGGAGGAAGTTGGTCGGCTAGCAAACCAATCAATATACTTGAAGATTATGACAAGCTACAAGCTGCATACTATAGCATGGATGCATCCAAATTCCCAGGGGTGATACATAGCACATGGAGTTCCTCAAAAGAAAGATTATCAACCATCGATCAGCCTGCATCATATGTCGTCCAGGAGATAATGCACTTTATGTTAAACAAATCAAGAAGGTAGATCAAGAATTTCACGAGCACCGAGCAATACTGCAGAATAAATACTCCATCCTTTCAAGTAAACCATCAAGCATGGAGCATTGGGGGCTTCTGTTAACACAAAAATTCTCCATCTACAAGGACCAATCAGAAAAGGACACATGTCATCCTACGTGGCAATATTCGACACCCGAGGAGAGTTGGTCGGCACCCGAGGAGTGTTAGTCGGCATCCGAGGAGAGTTGGTCGGGACCCGAGGAGTGTTAGTCGACACCCGAGGAGAGTTGGTCAGTACCCGAGGAGAATTAGTCGGCACCCGAGGAGAGTTGTTTGGCACCCGAGGAGTGTTAGTCTGCACCCGAGGAGAGTTGGTCGGCATATCAACCAAGAAGATCAAAGGATAACGATGCATTTAATGTGCATTAATGAAGATGGCAGCGCATTTAATGAGCCTTAATGTACATTTATACTGTATTAATAGATGACAACACATATCATACCAAGCAATTCAACAATTAGATTCGTTGAATGTAGACATAAATGTCTACATACAATGAATCTCTTTATCTCCCATCACTATAAATACATGTATCCCCTTAGCCAAAGGGGGGGGAGATCCTGGAGAATCGAGAGACACCATACACAAGATCCACACCTTTTTCTCTCTCTACACCACATTGTGCTATTGTAAACCCCTGGGAATAAAATAACAGTGGACGTAGGCTTTATTCATAGCCGAACCACTTTAAAAATCTTTGTCTCTCATGTGCTTGATTGGATTGCTTTTATCTATTTATCTGTGATCATAAAAATGGTAATTCGGTCCAGTTTTTTGCATCAACAGTTATATACCTCTAAAACGATAGATTAGAGGTTTAATATTGTCATTAATGCATACTCAGTTCTTTGTAAAATATATATAATCCACAGATGATTTTTGAATTTCAAAAGACAACAAGCCATAACTTAATGCACTCGACTTTCCAATTACCTTAACTCTCTCTCTCTCTCTCTCTCTCTCTCTCTCTCTCTCTCTCTCTCTCTCTCTCTCTCTATCTATCTATCTATCTATCTCTATCTCTCTATCTATCTATCTATCTATCTATCTATCTATCTATCTATCTCTCTCTCTCTCTCTCTCTCTCTCTCTCTCTCTCTCTCTCTCTCTCATCTCAAAGTCCTTTTATCTTTCTCCTTCCCATCTATATAACAGTTATGACATTCTCCTATATATTGAAATCTCTATGATAAACAATCCTTATCAAAATATTCTTCGGTGCCCCGGCCATTTCATTATCTCCGGATCATTAGAAATCTTAATCAGAGAAACTTACAAGGCTCAGCCAACCAATATTCAGATAAGTGTTAACTTTCAAACAAAAGTCTTCTTTAACTAACTATCTCCATACTCCATATTCAAAAACAAAACATCACAAACGATATTCCTTCCAGACTACCCAATAAGCATGAGTTTGAAGGAAACAATCCTAATAAATAACTATGTATATCTATTCTTCCCCATTTCTTCTACTATTTGTAATTCTGTCAACTTTTTTTTTGTTAGCTGCTTAAAAGTAAAGGTTGTTTCATTGTTAATCTTCATTTGAGTTGAAGAATTTTAAACTATGAAAAGTGCTTTTTATGAAATTTGCTATTTTCTGTTTTTGGAAAAGTTCTTTTTCTCATTCTGGGTTTTTCAGAAATTTAAGAAAATTGCGAGTTTTAAGAAAAATATGGCTTTTTGATGTTAAAGTAAAGGTTGTTTGATTTTTATGCTTCAATTGGGTTCAAATCTTCAAACCATGTAAAAGGGCATTTTAAAAAATATAATATTTACTTTTTTGGATTTTCTTATAACTTAAGTAAAGGCTGTTTGATTTTTACGATTCAATGGGGTCGAATTTGTTCATTTTATTGGTTGGAATTTGTTTACAATTTATTTGGAGTTTAATTTCTTCAATAAATGATTTGGCTTATGGTGGTGCTAGGCAGGTACAATTGTGAATGTGCAGGTTGCGGTAATGTTGCGTGTTAGAATTAAGAGTTTTCTGAAATCTATAAAATCATACAGCACTGTAGTGGTGCCTTCTATAGTGTGTCTAAACCATAAATTTAAATTTACAACTATTGGTGTCTCTCGATTGTCTCATTTCTTTTAGATGATTTTTTTCGTCTAAAATAAATATTTATATGCAATGCATGTGTTTATCCATTCATGTATGTATCGTAATTGTATTTTTTATTCTGAATGTGTTTTGTTTGGTTTGATTATTTTTATATATTAAATGCGTAGTAAAAATTGAATTAGTTTGAGATTGTCCATGATTGAACTTCTTTAACAATTTGTAAGTCATTATTTTGACAATTTCATGCCTAAAATCTCACCCCAAACACGATTCAAAATGATATACTGTGTAAATTTTGGACCAAATTCGGATCGAATCACTCTTTCATAGCAAAATTGTCACCCCTAATTTTGAATAATTATATTTACTCATACAATAATATATAAAGCATAATATATTTAAAAATTCTATCAACCATTATCAACTTATATTATTAGGATTGTTATAAATAAATTTTAAGTATTTTTTTTTATAAAACACCCCTGCATCGCGGTACATGCTAGTGTAAACTAGTTTTATCACATAAAGTTAAAGTCAATAAGAACCGCTGGCTTAATGAATACTAGATTTTAGCCCTGCGCGATACGCGAGTACTTTATAGATCTTACATAACTTGATAGCAATTTAAATGTATTGGTGCATTATTTTTCTGTCATTCTTATCTTAGCCCATGCCATCAAACACATAAGTATACCAGCAACTTGGAACTATTCAAGTTTTCAATCTATGTAGTTATTACTTTCCCAAAACAAGGAATACCTATATATAATAAGCTATCAAACATTTATCTTGAAAGTTATATACCATTTCTCAATAATGGATCTCAAATCGAAGCAAAAAATATGAGCAGAAATGAATCACAAATCAGAGCAGAAAATATAGATACATTATGCTTAGAAAGTTTATACAAAAATGAAAAGGAGATTACTTCTTGGCATCGTAACTTGGAAAATGAATTAATGAAACTCTTAATTTCTCATAGAAATCTGTACATAAATATAATCTCTTGAATGATACTGTAAGTACTGTATAAAGAGACTTTAGTAAAAATATGCCACACTTTCCATAAAAGTAGATTAATTTGCAAACCAAAAATCTAAAAGTTTATAAATCAATTCATAATACTCAAACAACAAATATAAAATGATACCTATTTGAAAAATTAAATCGAAAATGGCCTCAGGGTCTTTATCGCCTTCAATAAACTCAGATTTGTCAATGATTTAAAAAGTTAATCTGCAACAAAGAGAGATACATGAGAAGCCTTTTACCAAAATGTTAAAAAATAGTAGCATCGACTATTAGTGTTTTTTAAAACTTTTCACTGCTACATAATGTAATAGAATCCATATTGGATTAATAATTGATAAATTTGAAGGGTTACTTGATGGACATGTCCAACTCCACCAAAATATTAAGGGATTTCACGAAAAAATGAGAAGGCTTTATAGAGAAGGGGTTAGTCTTGAATGTAGAGAGAGAATTGGAGACACGTGGCAGAGTTCCTCTCGAAGACACCATATATATATATATATATATATCAACTATATTAAAATGTATTTGAAATATTGTAACACCCCACCCGCCGGGGAGAGCGAGCGACGCGCTACTGTCGATAGAACTAAACTAATCCGCAATATAACAAGGTACATAGCATCTAAAACCCACAATTAAAATAAGAGAGAATCAACTAATCTTAATCTTCAAATTAAATACAACAAAAGTCTCTCGAAATACATATAACAACTAACTCGAAAATAAAATACAAATCTCCAATGCTCTATACATCAAAATAATACAATCTTCTCATCTTGTATTAAAAATCTTTCCAAAATAATCCTCGCTATAATCAATCTCCATAGCGCCCCAAAATCCGCGCTAACCTGGCACTAAAAGAAAATATAGGGAAGTACACAATACGATAGGAAAAATGCTCAACAAATCTTAGCAGTGAATAAAACGTCACAATACGAATACGAATATTCAAATCAAAAGCGAATCTCATAAGCAATTATATCAATATAATTTCTCAACAACGCATTAACCGTGTCACCAGGCCTCACCACCGTACCGCGCCTATGCATTTTTAAGCATATCCGAAAAAAAGAATATTGGCGGGTGCCCAACCTCCGTGCCATGTTAAAATTTCATGACAACATGCTCAACACCAAATATAATACCACATGAATCGAAAATTAGATTCCAACAAATATTTTCAGATTTCCAAATGAATTTATCAATTCAAATATGAGTATCACAAGAAAACAGGGAGAATAATACTCGCGAGATTAAGGAGAATATTGTGTAAAACCCCATACCTCAAAATCATCAAATGAATCATCACATAATTTTAGCCTCAAAATCTTTTTACACCATCACGTTATTCTCGCGAAAATAATCAAATCTCGTTTTAGCCCAAACTCGAGAAAACACCAAATAAACCTTTTAATCTAAGGTTGAAATCTTGAATAAGTTTGGCGCTGTGGTTTGTAGATGAAAGAGAGTAATTTTGGAGATGTCTTCTGGTTGAGAAGTTTATGAAAAAGTGATTTGAAAATTCAAGCCACGAATTAGTTGTGATATATAAAGGATTAAGAGTTTGATTAAGAAAAAAGTTCTAATCATATACAAACACTAAAAAATTTATTCCGGACGATCGGATCGTTGGAATTGGATGAAATTTTACAAATAATTATTTGAAGACGAGAGTAAACCGTAGAAAAAATTTCAGCTCGATCGGACCATTTAATATTTTTAAATATTTTTTTTTGCTATAGAGTTTTATATTTTGAGGACTCTAAGAGAGTTTTATATTTCGAGAACTGTTCTATATAATAAAAATTCAATTAAAACTCCATTTTAATTTCGATTTCGAAATCGTTTGCAATTATCACATTTAAAAATAATAACCAACATATTTGAGCAATAAAAATAATTTTATCTTAAAATTTATTTTTTCTCTTTATTTCGAAAATACCCCAAAAACTACGCGGATTGTTACAAATATAGGATAAAAACTCTTTTTTATAAATGAAAAATTATAAAAATAAATTATTTTTTTCAATAGTTTTTTTTAAATAATTTATTTCTTCAATTAATTGCTTTTTAATTAACTTTATTTTATTTAAAATAGTAAAAAATGTGTTCAATATTTTTTTTATTCCAGGTTGTTTACGTTAAAAAACTATTTTAATTACAAACTGTTTTAATTAAAAAAAATTAAATACTATTTTTTAAAATTGTATTAACGTGTTTTTAAGTAACATAAATGCATAAATTTATTAATTAAATGCATAAACTTGATACTTAAGAAAAAAAAAGGCACTAATCTCATCTTGAAAGAAAAAAAATAAGGAGGAAAGGGGAAAGTAAGGAAGAAAGGGGAATAGAAAAAAGAAAAAAAAAACATACCTGAGGCAGAGTAAGGAGGGAAGGTTGCTGCCTTTTATTTTGTTGCCGGCGGTAGGTACACAAATATGGGAATGGAGGGTTATTGGTATTGGGTTTCTTACATTTCTACCGAGAGAGTAATGACAGGGAAATGAAGGGGTTATTGGTATTGGGTTTCTTCGGTCTATGGTTTTGGAAATAAGCAGAATAGACGATAATCACACAAAAAAAAGGACGGTAATATGGGTTTACAAAAAACTAACAGTCATCCACGTGGGCAGGTTACTTGAGGAGAATATACTAACATTAACTGTCGCCACGTGTTCTAGTCTCGTTTAAAGACGCCGTTTTTAATATGGATCAAATACCAAAAAGTCCCTCAAATATGTTTTAATACACATTTAGTCAAAGCGTTTTATTTTTTACAAAAAAATCCCTTATTCTCTTATATTTAAAGGTCCGCGCCAGCGGCATGGTAAAACCTTTTTGACATGGTGAAAGACTTTTTGATGCAAAATATAAATGCTTAAACTAAATGTGTATTAAAAAAAGTTCGAGGAACTGATTAGTATGTGTCCCTTTTAATATTACTAGTTGTGCCCACGTGCGTTGCATGTGTGGCTGATTCCAGATATTTGATTTGACAGGTTCGCAATTTTAGAGAGGTGATTGACATATGTAAACTAATTGATCTCGATTTTAAGGCTATGAATTTAAATGGTACAGAGGGCTGAAAAATGGGGAGTGGTTGGAGGAAAGACTTGTTAGAATGTTTACAAATCAATAATGGAGTTTTATTTATAAATATATTTTATGAAGAGTTGGTTGTGGTGAATACTGAAATTTAATTGTTTGATTCTAATAGTTTGAAGTATATTGTGACTAATCTTGATTATATAATTGTTCATCACTTTATTATTTCGTTTACTTTAGTTCATTTGTGATATTTAAAGACTATCTTATTTATGAATAAGGTGTATTGCAAGAAAGATCATAAATAAAATTATGATTATGTTGTATGTACATATGCTGTCATTAACCAAAATATGTGGAACTGAAATTACAATTTAATATTCATTATACATATTAAAGTAAATAAATGTAGTTACTCTATAAATATAAGACTTCAAATCTTTATTGTAGGCAGATTGATTAGGCAGATCGTACCAATAATCTCATCATGCTTAGCAGTATGTATATTTATCAGATGTGTTTGGGAGTTCCCTCCATAGACTATTTCACCAAATCTTAATAATGAAATTGAGTCCCCAATGAAGTGGTCAAGGGAACTCTAGAGGAAAACTTATGTTTCTTCAATATTCTTAATTGCTTTGTTTTCTTGTTTACTACTATTGGCATTCCTTACTATTCAAAGTATGTTGATTTATTTGTTTCAAGTTCTAAATATTAGCTTAAGAGAGGATACAAATGTAAAAGAATAAAGGCATGGGCAGTGAACCTAGTCCCAAATGTGTGTTATATAATAGGTGGAGAATATTTGTTACTAAATGTAGTAGTGACATCCACGAACCAAGCAGTAACATCTACAGCTACTGATTGACATAATGGAGCCACTACATATCCAAATTCAGTGGACGTTATCTCCATTTTAATAGAAGAAGGAAATTATTTGCCTATATTGAGCATTGTCATCCTCAAACAGTTGGAGGCTAATGTTATAGAACCGAAATCTGATCGAATACAGCGACAAAAAGAAACCAATGGGAATGAAGCAGTCCACATTGACCCTATAAGCCCAACTTTGAACACTCATAAACTAGTTGAGTATTCCAACACAATAAGTACAGATATGACTAATGGGAAACTACATGTTACATTGATTTATATAAAACTATAATAGCATAGTTCATCAGTTAATTTAATATAGTTATTATTAATTGTAGCTAGAAATTGTAAACTGAATTCATACTAATCAAGATAAACTTCATGGAATTTTGGTTGGGATTTATTTCTTCATTTAAGGATTTTTTAAAACTAAGGTTAAAAAGATCAAGCTTTCATTTCTTTCTTCGTTTGTCCATATAATAAATAAAAAGGTGGAGTATATAAGATTAGAGAGAGATCTCAAACCAGGGGAAAACTGATGCAGTATTGAATTTGTCCAAGGCATGCCCAGGCCCACGTCTAACAAAGCTTCATATGTTACGATTCGCCTCAAATCAGAGGAGGCTCCTTCATTAAGGCCTATGCATTGCGGGCGTAGGCGGTAGGCTAAAGCATGGCTTAGGCTCACCTCATTATACATTTCGGATAAAGTACAAAATTTTAATGAATGTGATTCGTCACATTTACGTTACAATAAATGTTTATGACCTATGATGGATTTTGTCTACTATCATCTAGTCAATGATACATAGTTTTATCGAATCCTATATAAGAAAAACTATCTTAATTATTTGTCTTAGGACAAGGAGGTGAATGCCTATTATAGCCCATAAAACAACATTGGCAGACATTTCTTTTTCATTTTTGGGAACACAAGACAATCTTATATAGATAAGTTTTTCATCAACTGGTTTCCAATTGGTCTTAAATACTATTGGATAGGGAATGTAAGAAATTTGTACTTCGTTTCAGTCCCCTAATACCGGTAACATATCCTTGGAGTCAATTTCTATATTGATAGTTCACCTATAGGACTGAGATCCATCTTAAATTAAGACTCCAAGAAGAATGAATTTAATTTAGGGAAGGTCTATAATTTTATTCTGAAATTTTCAAGTAGATTAGTATCTTTATTCTTTTTCCTATCACCTTATACACATTTCAAAATCAATACAACAACAACAATAAAACCTAATTACGGCTTGATGACATGTCAAATGAATGGCATTAAAGACATGGATACGTAAGTTTAAGTTAAAAAAATATAATGAAAATATTTTGAAAAAATTAGGTTAAAAAACATATATTTGGCTAATATAAAAAAAATTATGTGTGAATACGTAAGTTCTTGTATCAAAGTCATTTTAAACTTAGTAGTCCCAAAATTTCACTCACTGAGTACCCAATTGCTCCAAAAAAGCCCACCAAACAATGAATCATCACAGTCTTTGATTCTTTTGGTTCATAGGTTGTTTCATTCATCATGATATCAAAACGTTAAATATGTATATTACAGTGACATAATTTTGTTTATCCAAATAATTATGTTATTCATTAGTTTATAAAGATTTGGGTATCTACTTGGTTCTACTCTATAATTTGTTATACATGCGTAGTTTGTGTTTCATATCTTTCAATTGATATGATGTAATTTGTTTCCTAACTCTTTAATTTCTTTTTTTTTTCCATAACAAAGAAAAAAAGCTACAAATTACAAATTGTAAAGTGTATGAATTTTTTTAGCTCATCTACATATTTCTTCAATTGGTTTCATAATGGCCAGTAAATTAAATAAAAAATGATAAGTAAATTCGAAATCATACATTAATCAATTGCAATTACCTCGCAAATAAAATTAGGATTCCTTCACTATAAGATTGAAAGTCCAAGATTCTATAAGAAATATTGACAATATCCTACAAAAATTCAAACGAAATACACTACCATCTCGAATATAAATTATACGAAACAGTTTCAATATGGTATTAAGTACTTCACATACCACATAAACAAAAGTAAAATTCCTTCACTCTCAGATTCACAATTCGAGCTTGTACCACCAATGTTGACAATATCCAACAAGATTTCAATTAATAATTACTTACGAAAAAGTGAAACGATAAAAATTTCTTACGAACTATCAAATTACATTCCTACTAATGTTAACATACTTGTAAAGAGTAAGAACATCGTATTATATAAGAATGACGATAAACCCTAGAAGTAAATAGTTGTCTTAGTGCCATCAACTAATGTATGTAATAGTGAACTTCTACTTTACGAAAAAAAAATTGTTATCACGAGTGAAATTTTCGTAATTATAAATTATATAAGAATGACAATATACCATAAATTTAAGTACTTGTCTTATCTGTAGTACCAAAATATTGAACTTCCACCTTGTGAAAATAATAAAAAAAAATTATTACCATGAGTGAAATTTCCGTAATTCGAAATTATATAAGAATGACAATAAACCATAAATTAAGTACTTGTCTTGTTGCCATCAACTATTGCAGTAGTGAACTTCCACCTTACGAAAGTAATAATTTTTTTTATCATGAGTGAAATTTTCGTAAGTAGAAGAAAATCACAAAAATAAGCACAATCTTTAGTACTGGAAAAGTTTATATCAGTATGCATAATTTTCAAATTATTAACATTTAAAACAGTAGGCATATGTGAATGTATATAATTATTTTAAAATTAACATTTAATATAGAATATGTAATAACTACACGTATCTAAAATCATAAAAAAAATGAAAATGGGAAATACAAACTCTGATCACAAATGAGAGACAAAATTCTTCAATGAGATATATATAATTATAAAATTTATGTAATTGTCTTCATCTTCAAATTAACAAATGCATACTTTGCTGACATAATAAAAAATTATAGACGAAATTAGTAATATTGACCTTAATTTTGACAGAAGAAATGATAGCAATGAAGCAAAGAAAAACAAAGAAACGATGGACTTTCAATTAAATAGTTGTTTGAGCTTCCATTTGTAAAGATGAATTTCTAGGGTTGGAAGATGAATGTATTTGGATGGTTGACATGCGTGAATGAATAGGAGAGAGATAGGATGCATGAATGTGAGTGAATTAGAGAATGAAATTTGAGGCATTTGAATTTGGATGTCTAGGGTTGGAACATGAATGTATTTGGATGCTTGGTGTATGTGAATGAATTTGAGAAAGATGGGATGAAATGAACCTGGTTATTTCGTAGAGGGCCAATGAATTGGGGAAAGATATGTTGACTATTATTAAGGGTATAATAGAAATTTTAAATTTAATAAGGGTAGTTTAGTCTTCTAACCATTGAAGAGGAAGTTCTCTCTTTTTAAGTTGTACTAATTGTGCCCACATGTGTTGCACGTGTGACCGTTTTCAGATATTAATCTTCATTCCACTACAAATCTGTTAAGGACAGAGTAATAAAAATACTTGCAACATGTTATGTAGAATTTGTTTTATTAGAATATAACATAAAGTACCTAGTACGAAGCATCAATCATTACCCCAAAAACCAAACCTCCATTCAACTGTAAACTATACAAGATATTCCCGTGAATACTCTAAATCTATCACAAACGAACTCAAAACTCCCTACTCAAAAGTAGGAAGAAATACACATAAACATGCATGTATATATAATCAGAATCCCTATAACTGCAACAGAGGTACTGCAAAAACTCTGGTAAAAATACCTCTCCCGAGTGGTTAAAACGATTTATGGGGCTCATCAAATGGGTAAAAAATTAGGGGATGTTAATATGGAGTATAAAATTTGTTTGTACTTAGATCTGGAAAAGGTAATTTTCTCAGGGTTAATAATGACTATATAATTAAGGATTTGTTAGCCAACAAAAGCCCCTAGAGATTCGAAAATAAACCAATCTATTGTTAAATTGGCGCTGTAACCCCACAAAGTCAATACATGTAAATTTTTGCAGTTTGAAATTTCCCTAGGTTATTATCCTCTGAAATCATTTTTCGACGCATCTAGAGTTTGTAAAGTGCAATTTTCCTTGAGTGACACTATGCTACCTAATCTGTTCTTCAATTCCCAAAACTCTTTCATCTTCTCAAATTCAAACCCTAAATCTACACTCAATTTGCTAGCGCTCAGATCAACATACGGAATATTGGAGCATACATGAAGGGAATTTCCTATCTCACCAGTTAAATTATTACTCCAAATATTCACAACAACCAAGTTGTCACAAATTCTAGGAAAATGTATAGAATTCTACCATGAATTATATTAAGTAAAAGATGCTAAGCTCAATAGTAAACCAACTTAGAAGACAACACATTATTATATTATGCATCCACTAAGGTTGATTTCGTTGAAAGAATCCTATATTTTCTCACTAAAATTCTAGTTACAACAGCAACTACTGTTCTTGCTTAGTCATTCATCCGTGCTTACTCCTCTGTGCCAATCAGCTGACATGTATCTGTAAGCAACAGCAGCACCTGCTGTTGTTGCCAGCCTGTCATGCATGTGGGCGATATCGACTGATGACTAAATCCTATTTAGGACTCGAAGGCCTTCGTGGTATGACTAAATCCTCGTGTAGGACTTTGTTTTCAGATGCTTTTTCTGTTTAACCGTGTCCGTATAGTGGTACTAAGGTTTATTCTGTAATTTTAGCCTTGCACACAAGCATTGAGGCTGTTGGCGATCTTAGCTTTCAGCAGATACACTTGGGTAATGAATCCATTTGTAAATACAGGGGCAGCAATAGAGATGGTTGCAGGGTCTTGAACCATGTCTAGGCAGATGTTACAGTCGAAACCACCGGTCGCATTATTTTTCGTTAAGTTGGTGGATTATTTTTTAACGCTTTCGACTTGATATTGGTCTACTTTTCTACCGTACCTAAGAAATATGATTCTCATTATTGACTTTATTAATTGGGTACCTAACCACTTGTCTCTTTTTCTTACTACCATACAAAATTAAAATGTTATTCACCATTTTTATAACTTACCAATTAGATGTACCCTACACTAATCACGTGGAAAAAAATTCTTCTCTCTGATGTAGACGAAAGACGATAGTGTTTTGCCAAGTGCTAAATTTTCAGGACTAAATAAATAGGACAATATGTGCTAAATCTTCATTATACTCAACAATTTAGGTCGCAACATATAAAACCAATGCCAAACCCATCCCCATTCTCTCTATATACGTATCCATCTAGTCTCCCATATATATGAATCCAACAATTATGACATAATGAAAATAGTTTGAAAAATGTAGGTTAAAAAAATATATATTCGGGTAATATAAAAATAAATTATGTACCAATACATAAGTTTGCGTGTGAATGTCATTTTAAACTTAGTGGACCCAAAATTCCACTCACTGAGTACCCAATTGCTCCAAAAAAGTTCACAAAATAATGAATCATCAGAGTCTTTGATTATTTTGGTTCATAGGTTGTTTAATTTATCATGATATCAAAAAGTTTAATATGTATATTGTAATGACGTAATTTTGTTTATCCAAACAATTATGTTATTCCTTATTTTATAAAAATTTGGGTGTCTACTTGGTTCTACTCTATAATTTGTTATACACGCGTAGCTTGTAAATACACCCCTTTCACAAAACCACATCACCTGCATTTGTTTCAGTATTAGGTACCATGTATGTATATATTTGTATTTTATAATTCGCAAATCGGATACCCAAAACAGAAAACGGAGATAGAAATGTTAAAAAAAAGACATAGATGAATATTATCAAACACATGATATGCAATGGATTTCATTAATGCTAACAAATTTTAATTGTCCAACGCTCATAAAACAATAATACATAATTAGATCAAAGCATATACTCCAACCATGTATATAATCACTTATTTATTTTACAAAAAAGTATTTGAGATTATAAAATTATTAGAAAAACGTATGAATGATTATCATCACGGTTATGACGGACCTTACTTATTCATTGTTGTCAACATAAGAGAATCTTATATAGATCAGTTTCTAAATGATAAGTAAAATAACAATGATACATTAATCAATTGCAATTACCTCGTAAATCAAAGTGAGATTTCATCACTATGAGATGGACAATCCAAGCCTTGACCACAAATATTGACAATATCATAAAAAGTTTCAAAGGAAATATATTACCATTTTGAATATAAATTATAGGAAATATTTTCAATGTGATATTAACGGCTAAAGCTAACCACGCTCCAAAAAATCTTAAAACACTCCAAATACTTTTTGAAAGACAAACTTGCCATTTGCTCTAAGATCAAACAAATACTTTTTTATTTGTTAATTTATTTTTTCAACAAAGAATAGTGTTTTAAACTATTTTTTAAATGTTTTTTTATTTTTTAAAATTAAAAAATAGTTGTTTTTTTTAATCAAAATTGTTATGATAGTTTTAAAAACATTTTTTTTTTATTTAAAAAGCTGTTATGATAACTTTAAAAGAGTTTTTTTAAGATAAATTTAAAAACTATTTTTTTTATTCAAAAAAAATATTTTTTACATAAAATTGGGAAAAAAATTAACAAATAAAAAAACTGTTTTTTATATTGAAAACTGTTTTTTATATTGAAAATTGTTTATTATATTTTTTAATTAACACGATCACGACCCAAATAAAACGCGACGTGACATGGAGTCGTATTTTTTTTTATAGCGGTGGCGAGGGCCATTATTTATTATTTCAAAAATAATCTTTTTACTATTTAAAAAAATGGTCCGCGCCAGCGGTAGGCATAGGCGGTCCAACCACCTATACATATCGCTGGCGAGGACCATTTATTTAATATGTTGGTATGTGTCAGCGGTATTATAAAATATTTTAAATAAAATGTAAAAATAAAACAGCTTTAAACAATTTTTTAAGTGCCTAAAGATTTTATTTTAAAAAATTGTTTTAAGTAAAATCCAAGCATGAGAGTGTTTTAAGAAAATTGTTACAAAAATTCTAATAGTTACAAAAATTCTAATAGTTACAAAAATTGTTTTATAAAAATAAAAAGCCAGTAGTTTCAAAAGAGCAACTATTAGAATCTGATTTTTTTTTTAAATAAAATCTTTAGGCACTTAAAAAATTGTTTTAAACTGTTTATTTAAAACTGTTTTTTTTTGGTACATTTTATTTAAAATGTTTTATAATACACGATCAAAATAAAATTAACATGACATGGCACGACACACCTCAAAATCTTAATTTTACGTAAAATGAATATGACACATATGAAAGTGATATGACACGACTCAAAATCTCTTTTTTTACAAAATGCGAACACGACCCACTTGACGTGTTGCATTTTAAGTGGGTTGTGTTAGTATTTGGTAAAAAAAAGGAGATTTCGTGTTGTGTCATATTACTTTTATTGGTGAAAATAAGATTTTAAGGCGTGTCGTGTCATTCTTATTTTGGTTGGGTTCCTGTTTGGTTAAAAAAATAACATATATTGTGGCGTGACACTTTTACTTGGGTCATGTTCGTGTTTTGTAAAAAAATAATATTTCATGTTGTGTCGTGTCACTTTTATTAGGATCGTGTTCATATTTGGTTAAAAAAAAATTATCGTGTCGTGTTGTGTCGAGTTTCTTTTATTTGAGTCGTGTTCGATTATAACAACAATTTTCAATTTAAAAAACAGTTTTTTATTTGTTAATTTTTTTCCCAATTTTATGTAAAAAATATTTTTAAAAAAAAAAAAACAGTTTTTAAATCTATCTTAAAAAAACTTCTACAAAAGTATCATAATAGTTTTTTAAATAATAAAGGGTTTTTAAAACTATCATAATAGTTTTTTTAACAGTTTTTATAAAAAACAGTTAATTTTTAATTTTAAAAATTAAAAAAATGTTTTAAAAAAGAAATTAAAATACTATTTTTTATTGAAAAAAAATTAACAAATAAAAATGTATTTGTTTGATCTTTAGAGCAAATGGCAAGTTTGTATTTAAAAAGTAAATAGAGTGTTTTAAGAATTTTTAGAATCTTTAAGAAATAAACATGTCAAACTGGAAAATACATATGAAGCCATAAAAAATAATAATCTAATAAGGTGTGAACTTGGTAATTCCTTAACTTAAAATATACATATAATTTTTCTGAAATTAACATTGAATTTAGAATTATTATAAAACATGAATAGAACAACAATAAAATTGGAAATACAAAATCTGAGCACAAAAGAGAGACAACATTCATGAATGAGATATATATAATTACAAAAATTATGTATTTGCTTTCAAATTAACAAATGCATACTTTTGATGGCAAATGAAGAAGGAGTAAAAAATTAGAAAGGAAATTATGATTATTGACCTTGTTTTTTTGGATAAGAAACAACAACAACGAAGAAACTATACAATATGAATCTGATGGGAAGATGAATGAACTTGAGCATTTGACTTTTGATTTCTAGGGTTTTATGATGAATGTATTTGGAAGTTTTGTTAGATGAATGTATTAGGAGACGTATCAAGTTAAGATTTATTAAATGATTTTAATTTAATGAATGTGTGATATTAATATTAATTGCAGAGTGGTGCTGTGGGTACCAAATAACTCCCCCAAATAGCATTGATGAGTTGTGCCCTGGCGGGATCCATACCATAAGGTATAACACTTAAAATTATTTGGGGGATGATTTGAGGGAGTTGTTTGGGACACATAGCATTTTCCTTAATTGTATGATTGAAAATGTTAATTTAATGAGAGTAGTTTAGTACTTTAAAATTTGAAGAAGAACTTTTCTCTTTTTAAATAGTAGAGTTAAAAGATAATAAAGATAATTTACTCTTCTAACTATTGATGAGGAAGTTCCATATTTTTAAGTAGTGAAGATAAAGATAAAAGATATATTAGATCTCCGAATCAACCAAATTCCTTCCTTGGTATTAATTTCCTTGCGTCACACATTTGGAATAGTGGTAGTGTTCACACAGTCAACCAATCCACACTCTGATTTCATTGACGCGCCGTTTCATATTTTATTGCCTACCTAAATAGTAAAAAAATCCTTCCCAATCTCAATTCTTGATTTCCCATTTGTTCCCGACCAACCCATCAAATTGAGCTCAAACTCTCCCTCTCTCTATCTGAAACTCTTTCCATCCCAGTGTTTCAGTTAGAGAGAGAATTACAAAAACCTTCACCAACTCAACATGGTCGATAACAAACGCAAACGAGGCCGAAAACCCACAAAACATGTTCCCGAAACCCTAGATTTGCAAACCACCACTACAAGCTCGTCCCCCGTTATAGACGACGTAGTTTTCTCCGTAAGCAACGTTGAGCTAATTGACACTCCCGCTACGACCAACCACCACTCCATCCGTCCTCGCGGCCGTCCACGTAAAACCCCCGAGCACGCCGAAAATCCTGACAAAACCCGAGTGGCCTCTCCCAAAAGACGAATCGAGGCCAATGGAAAATCCGGTGGGCACGGTTTAGTTGAGGCGTCCGGGGGATGGGAGAGTGGGGGATTGGCTAGAGTGGTGCCGGCTATGGATGCGGTGGTGAAGGTGTTTTGTGTTCATACGGATCCCAATTTCTCATTGCCGTGGCAGAGGAAGAGGCAGTATAGTTCCAGTAGTAGTGGGTTTGTCATTGGAGGGAGGAGGGTGTTGACCAATGCGCACTCCGTGGAGCATTATACGCAGGTCAAGTTGAAGAAGCGTGGGTCCGATACCAAGTATGTAGCCACAGTGCTTGCCATTGGAACCGAATGTGATATTGGTGAGAATTTTTTGCATTTCACTTTATGCTTTGTTTAAGTAATTGCTCGTGTATTGTTTCAATCATAGGTTTGTGCCACACTTGTATTGCAAGACTCGATTTTTAGCAATTATATGTAAGTTATCTGTAAAGGCGTGTCATTGTTTGAATGGGTATTTTGCTTTTGCATCTTAGGTCATAAGTCCATACTCTATATGCGTTGTTGAAAACAAGTTTTAGCGGTGGTTTATGTGACATAGGGATTTTTTTGCAATATATTTTTTTTATATAGTTAAGGCATTTATTGCAATGTAGGGATTGGAAAGAAATGGGATACCGTAATGGAAAAGGAAAAAGATAATTCTCCCTCTGTCCAAAGTAGACTAACTATATCAATTCAAACAAAAACAAACATATTTGTAAGATTAAGTTTTCAAATTTAAATTGCGAAAAGCTCAAACATAACCTAAGTTTGTGTAAACCCCATTAGATATTATACCCAATTAAGTATTATATGATTGTACTTTGTGGCAAACCCCTCTCATGTGAATCAAATGTTTATCAATATTAATATTAGTTTTCTAAAATATAGTTATATTTTGCATATGGTCACAATTGTTTGCGGGTTGATCTTTTGCGTTAAATGTGTAATGTGTCAAGCACTTGTAAATATGTAATTGTACGTAAAACTTGCTGAAAAACCTTAAATATTGACCGTAGCAATTGTAGCTATATCTAATCCATGTATATCTTGTTAAAAAACCTTTTTTGTATATCTTGTTAAAAAACCTTAAATATTGCTTTGATTGTCGGTACGGGTGAGAAATTTTATGCAAATATATGAGATGTCAAATAACTATTGCGGATGAGTCATAGAAAAAGAAATCTCTCTCTCTCTCTCCCTCTCTCTCGCCTTCGTTTTTGGCTTCCTTTTATTCCGTTAAAACCCTAAATTTTCATTTGTTTCTCCTTTCACATTTTCTGTCATTGGGTCTCCGTTTAAAGCTTTCAAGATGCCACACAACCCTTTGATATTTTCTTGCGCTAACACCCTAATTTATGTCTCACTTACATCTTCACTTCATTACTTTTGAGTGCCCTATCTAGAAGAAAACTTTTTATAGACATTATATTGATTTTGGGGTTTCATTTCGATTTTTGGAAGGAGGATATCTTTGTGGAAATTGGAAGTATATGATTTGGTCGATGTTCATCATAGCACAAGTAATCCAACGGCCAACTGAGACAAAATGATGACTTAAAGACAAATAGAAAAGTTTGGTTATTGAAAGGAGAGCAGAAAATTGCACAACAATCATAAATAAATTATAACGAAATCATCACACAAGAACACGATATTTTTACGTGGTTTGGTTTTTAATGTCCTACGTCCACTGTGGGAGTTGTCCCACTCTTCACTATAATCTCGTTGAACGTTTACAATGGAAGTTTTGTGAGGGGAGAGCTTAATGCCCCCCCTTTTCAATGATTATGTGCCTTTATATTGACCATTACAAAATCAGGGTTGGTTGGAGAAACCCATTGAGCCACTTGCCACCGAAATAGGACATGCGCTTCTATTATTTGATGGAATTCATGTCGGTCTAGTGTTCGTCCTGTTCGGTTTTGGTTGTCGGTAGTGAGGGATATTTTTCCCTCATAAAAAAGCCTTCCATTTTTGAAGGGCATTTCAAACTTCCAAAATGGCTGAGGGAATGTTCCCTGACACTCGACCTTTTCCTCATTCGTATTCGGTCTTTGAAGGTGCTATACCAATGATCGTTTTGCATTGGAGTAGTAGAGCCTAAAGATGATTTTAACGAACGCTTTCAGATTATTGCTTCTTACTGTTTGCTTTTGACTGTTGCTCTTGAAAATTAGCCAAAGTGTCAATTGAAGTCTTGCTTTCCCAGATTTTAATGCCTCCACGTGTCAGGCTAAAACGGTGTTCGAAGTGTTTCTTTGGAGTTTGCCACGGAGGAGTTTTGTTATAGTGTGATTTCGATGAGCTGAAGGAAAGTTACCTTGGCTTTTAAGGAACATACCCTTGACACTTGGGGATTTGAAAGAAAGATTATGAACCAAAATATACCTTCGGCGGGTGATGTATGCGATTAGCCTCTTGTGTTCAGAGGGATAATAAAAGATCGTTAAGAAATAGTTGAGGATAATTATAATTTTTATGATGGAGCACATAATATGTCACTTGTTTTATTTTATGGACTTTCTTTAAGGTAGTCAGATGGTATCCAGGGATAAAGTGTCGTTGAGATCGCATATTTCCTTGCTTGAAATTGGTTCCCCGTTCTTCGGCTTTTGATAGTAGTTGAAGGGTTGGACGATGTGAGATTCCTGAACCGGGGCTTAAGCCCCCTACCCTTGGTTTTGAAAAAACTTGAGGTTTAACAATTGTCCAGGTTGTCGGCATTCATTGTTTGGACATCGGCTTTAGGATAGCTAAGGGTTTGGGTTAACTTTCATGTTCTCGGCTTTACCATCGTAACCGAATGCTAATTTTCATAATATAGTTGAAGAATCCGTCGATTCATCCACACTTCCATTCCTTGTAGAGGAGGACACGTCCACGTACGACTCCGTGAGAAGGGTTGTGGATAGAAATGGCCTTTTTTACCTCACTGCTCTTTCGTTTTTGGGAGAGTATGCTATTGTGATCTTAATGAGGTATGGGGCTTTGCATCTGGACTTTAGAATAGCCGAGGGTTTATTTGTCGGTGCTGATCGTTATTTTTCTAAGCATGGGAGGCTTTTCCATCTTCGCATGAATATGTTGTGATTTTGTACCGCTATTCATATTTGGAAGGGGGTTCCGCTGAACCGAATGACTTGATTCGTTTCGTTGAATTGTTGTCGTTGTTCATTCTAGCAGGTGTGAGTGTAGGGTGCCCCCTAAGTCATTTGGTTAACTTGATTGGTCTGTTGAATGGACACCTTTCCTCGGCTTGATGTAGGGGCAAGGCTCTTTCTTGGGTTGGCCGGATCGCTCCGAATAATCAAATCAAGTTTGTTTAGGGTCTGCGTAAAATTTCGGTGATCAACCGAACATGTCTGGGATACATTGGGGTTCTGTTTTAGTTCTTTAATCCGAATGTTTTTGTTGGTGTAACTCTTTGGGTGTTTTACCGAACAAGTTAAGTATATAAAGACATGACATTCTCTTATCGGGTGTCATCAATATTATCGGATTCAGCCATGTCGTCATTGGTGTCACCGGATTTAGCTGTAGTAGACGTGCGTTATCAGTGTTACTAGATTTAGCCAAGGGAGCCAGGCATCATTGGTGTTTGACTTGTTAGATGCTGACATTGGATGCCGAGCTTATTTTGGGATGTCCAATAAATTGAGTATGCTCTCGTCGTTCATTTCCGATAAAACATTTATTGTTTGAACATGAATAAACTTGAAACATGTTGTCATGAGTTCAACACTATATTTGTCGAACATGCTGGCATTTGCGCTTGACCGTTGTATTGTTTGCGAGTATATACTCACTACTTGGTCTTATAAAAGTCTTTCCCTAGCAAACATATATGTTTGAAAATAAATGAGGAGTTTTTTGCCACATTTATGGTATTGTAATGCTACCATGTCTAACGTTCCTCACAAAGGTCATATTCTTGAATTATATAGTAGGAGTTTCCCACTATATAATTCCATGTAACATGCAATTTGAATTTCTTGGACTCAAGTCGGAGTATTAATAACAAGATGCATAAGAAGCCTACATGCCCTAAGCCTTGAGCATGTGAAAGGAGAAAATTTGTTGACATAGCATATTTTCCTTATAGGCTTTAATGTTAACTAACCATAGTATAGGGAAGTAAACGAATTAACGAGGACGGTTGCTGATTGATTTACAAAGCCATGTCGTGTTCATCTTTATTGAAAATTTGTTAAATCCATGTGAAAACTTTGTAGATAAAGAGTAGATAAAACATGCTAATAAGAAGATGACTTATCCTGTTTAAGGAGATGAAATGAGATTTCACACAACTTAATAACGTGACTTGTGCCTCCATTCTTCACCGTGTCAATGTGCTTTCTCCACTGTCACAAAAACCCTCGGCATCATCGCCAGATTACCTACCCTCACAATGGATAATTATCCACCTAAGGCCTTCGAATGCTCGATCGACGTTATATTCGTCGAGGTCGCCGAATGCACCAATTGGCTTTATGTTTGCCAAATATGCTGAATTTAATGTTGATGTTATATTCGCCGAGTTTGCTGTCGGCGTTGTATTCGCTGAATATACTGAATGCACCATCGGCGTCATATTTGCCAAGTTTGTCGCATGCACTGTCTGAGTTATACTCGCCGAACACGTCGTTCACACCCACTTGCACAGTTGGCGTCGTGCTCGCTGCCAAATAAATCAATAATGTTGAACGCAGAGTAAATCCGACCATTTGCGCATGAATCAAATAGATTTTTTATATAAAAAAATAGCAGACCGCAACATTTAGGAGAAATAGGCTTCGTGTTTGTTGTTTCGTATCCATGTGAAATTAATACGACCAATTCACTGCGTAAGAGTGCCGAATATACCCAGTGTATTTACAAGAGACATAAAATATATACTCCTCACTGAGATATGCCAATCACTTTGTTTAGTGTTGTTCACGTTGAAAACGATTACTTTCAAATCTGTCAGGCCATGGAAGATCCACTTCCACTTATCGTATTCGGTTGCTGGCAAGGACAATGATGAGAAGATCAGTTGATGGTGAGATACACATAGATCAACAGTGAAAGTGATAATGTCTTAATTTATTTTCTAAATGTCATTGATTTGCTATGTTAAATTTCTTTAGGTCCGTTTGGTTCGTGGTGAAATATTTTTTATCGCGTTAAAAAATAATTCACCTAGGTAAAAAATGTGTTTAGTTGGGCATTTAACATGTTGAAAAGTGAGGTGAAACTTTAACCATTTTAAACCATGTGTAAAGTGAATAATTTAACAGGTGAAAATAACGAAATTTATTTTATTACCGGACTAACCTTTCTTATTTCCACTTACAGCTATCACACATTCATTTCTCCCTCTCAATTAATACGTTTATTAAAAATTCATTTTTTTAAAAAAAATATATTTTTTTTCAATTTCATTTTTTTATTTAAAAAAAAATTAAAATTTTAAAAAAACAAAAAAATTAAATTAAAAAAATAGTGAAAAAATAATTAAATAATGGAATAGCTATTTCTACACCCTTTATGTCTTCCCCCACACCTTTGTCAATATTTAAATACTAAAAATTCAAAAGACCCTCTATGCATATATGATTTGAACAATATAATCTTTTGCCCAAAAATGTATTAGTTTAAAAAAAACATAATATTATGAAAAAAATAAGAACATAATATTTTGAAAATAAAAATCCTAATATTTTAGAAAATTAAAACTCTAATATTCTGAAAATATAAAAACTATAAATGTTATTTTTTCATTTAAAAAACATTATGTTATTTATAAAAAAAATTATTAGTTTTTTATTTAAATGGACGTTGATAAAAAATTGTTTCGTTATTTATTTAAAAAAATGGACATTCTTTTTACCATTTCTAGTTAACAACTGTTTCTTTTATTTATTTGAAAAACTATTTCGTTATTTATTTTTTCAGTTAAAAACTGTTTCTTTTACTCTTTTAAAAATAATCTTTTTAATATCTAAAAAAATGGTCCGCGTCAGCGGTATGTATAGGCGGTCCGACCACCTATACATACCGCTGGCGCGGACCGCCTATACATATCGCTGCCGCGGACACTATTTTTTTAAAATAGTAAAAATATTATTTTTTAAATAGTACAAAAAAACAGTTTTTAACCAAAAATAAAATTTGTAACAAAAAAAACACTTTTTAAGAAAACAATTTCTTAAGAAAAACAAATTTTACGTTTTATATGCAGTTTTTTAATAAAAAAATAGATAAGATTTTACGTTTTATAAACAACTTTTTTTTTTAAAATTTATAAAAGACAGTTTTTTTTATTGAAAATATAATTTTTTGTTTTTTATCAAATGAATTTATTTTAGTTGGAGGTGAAAAAATTGGACATTTAGATTTTATAAATGTAAGGTCACAATTGTCATTTATAACCAAAGGGTGGGGGGGAAGACATGGAGGGTGTGGAAATAGCTATTCCCATTGAAATTTAAAAAAAAATAATTATATTTAAAAAAATTAAAATAAATAAATAAATGAATATTTGTTTGGTGCAAGGTAATGTGTTACGAATTTTTTTACTAATTGGGACGGTTTCATAGTTGGGAACTATTTTTTTTTAAATCTTTTAATTGGGACTCTTTTTTTTTTCATAATTGGTACTCTTTTTTTTTTTAATTGGGACTGTTTTTCTATTGTTGAGAACTATTTTTTTTAATTGTGGACTACTATTTTTATAGTTGGGACTCCTTTTTTTTTTTTTAATTAGGATTGTTGTTTACAATTGACAATTTATTTCATTGTTGAAAACTTCTTTTTTAAATTGGGACTGTTTTCTTTTTTAATTAGGACTGTTTTTTTTTAATTGGTACTGTTTTTTTAAACTTTTTATTCTTATTTGTCTTTCGTTACCAAATATTAGTTGTGTTGTGTGTTGGGGGGGGGGATTGTGTCAAATTTGAGTGTGAGGTAAGTGAATATTTTTTAATGGTCCTTGATACTTGTGTGATGAAAATCAAATAGTTAAATATAACCATTTTTGTGTGCATTTGAAATATGGGGTTAATATAGTCATTTTATTTTTTCACCATATTCATCTTGACCATCCAAAGAACAAAAGTTGAAAAAGTTAAAATTTTCATCTAGTGAAAACTCGACCATCCAAACGGAGATGGTGAAAACAAAATCACCAAACTAATAATTAACCTTTTACTTTTAACACGGTGAAAAGTATTTCACCACGAACCAAATGGACCTTTGGACTCTGACATTATGGTGAAAGCCTTCACCGGAAGACTAACCCAGAGCGTATTATGAACATAGTTGTCAAATCGCGAATCGTATCGTGAATCGTTTACCCCCCGAATCGCGAATCGTGAATCGTATCGGTCGAATCGGAACCAAACGATAAAAACGTAGTAAAACATACGTAAATGAAATTTAACACTATAGAATTGGTAATTAAGCGTAATATGACAAAAAAACTAATCGTAGCACATGATAATATACCAAAATATATCACAAAAATTAACCGTAGCACATGTTCTCATTCATTTTAAGCTTAAAAATGTAAAAAATAAAAATATATCATAAAACAGCTTACATATTAATTTAAAACACCCTACATAAAACAAAAATATATCATAAAAAGCCTATATATTAATTAAATGTAAAAAAAAAAAAGTGAATCGGACCGAATCGGGAATCGGACCCGAATCGGAAGATTCGAATCGTGAATCGCCGATTCAGTCCGATTCTTTAGACATTTGCGATTCTAAGGTAGATTCGAATCGTTTTGGCAGTGAATCGAATCGAATCGTCCGATTCGAATCGCGAATCGGACGATTTTGACAACTATGATTACGAATGATACCCGATCTCCGGTATTGTTGCGAAACTCGAGGCAGATCAAATTCATTTACGATTTCCGTTGTAGACGGAATCAATTTTTGTTTTGCACTACTCGCACCTCCATTTAGCCGTCCCATGATTTCCACGTTTTAACAATTAGAAAATAGGGAGTGCTGCTTTTTCTCGCTCCGCATCTGGCACCTCAAATTGAGGGGCGGCTTTGCGAATAAAGGAAAACAAATCACATTAACCGTCCCTAGAGCTTCGCCGCCGGGAGGTTTAACAGTTCCACCCTAGCTATTAAGAAGATGTTGAGAATGAGTTAGAGGAAGGCACCTTATAGGTTCACCGACGGGGTTTGCTTGCCGTATCAACTTGAAATATACTCAAAAATGCCATTTTGGTCATTAATTTGACTACTGGTGTGTGGGGGGGCGGGGGGGGGGGGGGGGGGGTTAAAATCCGAAGCTGACAAAGCTTGAACTAAGTGTGATAAAATTCAGACTTTGGTATAGAAAAGATCTTTGCAGCATACAAAGGTGGGCCCTACCCACCAAGTCCTTTGGATTTTTTAAAGAAGTAAAAATACAGGGGATATTTTCTCTTTTGCCACTACGAGCGATTTGCAAAAATAAGGCGTGCATCCATTATGTTTATTTGTTTGGGGATCTTAGATTAAGCCCCCAAATCAATGAACACGAATTTATGAAAAACAGTTCTGTAAGATGTTAGACCAACAAATTAAAAGAGAACTTATCCTTCCCGTGTCAAACTCCCGTGGGATCTGGAGTTTGAACATCAGTTGCCAATCTCTTGCCGCACCATTAGAGGCATTCCATACATTATAACTTGTAAGTAAAGTATAGATAATTTAAATGTATTTCTAATAATGTATAAATACATATTGTATGTAAGTGTATATGCTTGTATATTCATATATATATATATATATATATATATATATATATATATATATATATATATATATGCGTTTGTGTAGTTTTCTAAAACTGTTTTTAAATCAAGTTTCGAGCGCTTAAGAAAATTTAAAACACACAACTGTTTACAAAACTCTTTTAAAAACAATTTTTAAACCAAACTTTCTAAACACATAGCCAACGGACTCTAAATGACTCTAGGATCATTAGCTTTGGTGCGTATCTTATATAAGGTTTAGACTAAGGTACTTCCATTGAGGCTTAGAGAGGTGTCGGGTGATACCATATTGGAATTTAAAGGTGCCTTTATTAGAGGTAGGCAAATTTTGAACCTTGTGTTGGTTGTAAATGAAGTAGCGGAGGAGTATAAATAAAAATTAGATGGATATTTTGTTCAAAATTGATTTCGAAAAGGCAATAACCATGTTTGTTGGTATTTTTCCGAGACTCTTTTTGAAAAAGCATTGTTTTTCTAGTAGATGGAGGTAAGTGGATGATGGGTTATGTTAGTTTGGTCATATTATCGAGTTCGATCAATGGTAGGCCAAGAGGTAAGTACAAGTGCTTTAGGGCCTAAGGCAGGGCGATCCGTCGTCACCATTTTTGTTCGTCCTGGTTGTGGAGGCTTTGAGTAAGATATTATAGGAACCAAGAGTTAGTGGAGTGGTGGAAGGCTTCAAGATAAGAAAAGATAATGTGGAAATTTAACATTTGCAATATGTGGATGATTCCATTTTTGATTTATTTCGAACTCGTTTGGCTAGAATAAGTTCTATAATCTCTTGCCTTGTATAAAATTGTTTTGTGAGATCTCAGGCTAAAAGGTAAACATGTCCAAGAGTGCTTTGGCAGACATTAATGTGGATCGAATTGCCTTAGAAAACTTGGCTAGGAGGGGGAAAGGAGTTGTAGTTTAGAATAGTGGTCTCCAAGTTTGTCGTTGCGTAGGAATCAATGTTTTAAAAATACTCGAGGCGAACGCCTTGAGGCGCGCTTCGAGGCGAATCATGCAAAATCCCCCCAAGTTTTCCTCAGTGGCTTTCAGTGTTTAAAAAGGAACGAGGCGAGGCAAGGTGTATTGAGGTGTAAGCCTAAAAAAAAAAGAGAGCAAAATAATACTAAAAAAATACTAATAAAACCATAAAAAAAAGTAACAAAGAAATATAAAATAAAATTGCAAAAAAAAAAAATCTTTGAGGACTTTCTCACATAGTTAAACATTTTTTTGTTCCCCTGAGATGACTTTTTTACATATTGTTAATTTTATAATATGACGATAAATTAATCAATGCAAAATCAAATTGGCCAAATCATTTTTATAGTCTCGTTCACATTGGTTATTTTATAACATGACAATAAATTAATCAATGCAAAGTCAAATTGACAAAATAAGTTTTATAAGTTTCATTCACATATTGGTTATTTTTTAAAATTTCATTCAAGTTACAATAGTAAATTGTATAAGTTTAAGTGCAATTTTAAAACAAAAAAAGGAAAAAAGAATAAGAGTTATTAGATTAAAACAACATTTTTTTTAAGTTAAGTGCAATTTTAGAAAAATGAAGAGTTTTAACCTTTTAAAAAAAGTGATTTTGAAAAAAAAAATCATTAGTATGTATACATAATTAATTGATTAGTATGTATATATAATCAGAGTATATATATATATATATATATTTTTTTTCCTCCTCAGCAAAAAGTTGTGACGTGCATCGAGGCGTAAGCCTCAAATTCAACCCCGAGGCTTGAGCTTCGAGGCATTTTTGGCCTGCTTCGCCTCGTTCATTTTTTAAACATTGGTGGCTTTAGAAGAGGCTTATACCTCATTGGGCAGAGGCGGTACACCACAAGGCTGACTGAGGCAAGGCACTGGTTTCGCAAGGAAAAAAAGAAAGTCAAGTAAAAATCAAACTGTACCAGTTCGCAAAACCCTAAGTCTCTTATCGGCAGCAACTAAATAAGAGAGAAAAGGAGTGATCGATCCATCGAGGTTAATTATTTCTCTCTCCTCTCTCTTCTCGGTCTCTTGATCTTATTTGATTGTGTTTTTTGATGGGATGTTTTTTACGCTAGGTTGTTTAAGAGGATTTTCTATTTTTTTTTTCTTACTTTTGACATCACTAATGGTTTTATTCGCTGCGTTATTTTAGAGTATTTGTTTGATAGGTTTTGTTTTACTTTTGACCTTACTAATGGTTTAACATTTAAATTTGTTGGTCAATTTGACTTTGCATTGATTAATTTATTGTCATATTATAAAATGAACAGCATGCAAATGAAACTAAAAAAATGATTTTGCATTGACTAATTTATTGTCATATTATAACATTACCAATATTACATGAAACTGAAAAAAATAATTGATTTTATAATGTTCATTTTGCATTGATTAATTTATTCGCATATTATAAAATAACCAATATGTAAATGAAACTGAAAAAGAACAATTAATTTTGTCAATTTGATTTGCCCCGATTAATTTATTGTCATGTTATAAAATAGCCAATATGTAAACGAAACTAGAAAAAATTGATTGTGACAATTTGATTTTGCATTGATTAATATTTTCATATTATAAAATTTACAATATGTAAATGAAACAAAAAAATGATTTTGCCAATTTGATTTTTCATGGATTAATATTGTCATATTATAAAATTACCGATGTGTAATGAAACAAAAAAAAATAGTTGATTTTATCAATTTTATTTTGCATTGATTAATTTATTGTCGTGTTGTAAAATAAAATAGCCAATATGTATAAAAAATTATTTTGTCAAATTACTTTTTTAAAAAAGTTGTCTCGGGGGCTAAAAAAAATGTTAAACCATGTGAGAAAGTCCTTGAAGATGTTTTTTGTGGTTTGATTAGTATTTCTTTGTTTCATTATTTTTTATGTTTTTATTAGTGTTTTTTAATATTATTTTGCTCTTTTTTTTTGTGAGGCTTACGCCTCGCCTCGCCGAGACAATACTCCTCCACCTCGCACCTTTTTAAACATTGGTAGGAGTCCACTTTTTTTCTTTTCATATTTTTGGAATCCCGTCATTGAAAACTTTAACAGACGATTAGATTGTTGGAAGAAAGGGTGCTTATTGAGGGGAGGGAGACTTGCCTTAATTTTGCCATTTTTTTAATCGACTTTAAGAATTTTGGTGTTTGTTGCCGATATAGTTGAAGATTCGGGGGAAGGAAAACGAGGACATTTAGTGGAATGGGGTCAAGTATCATGCCCTAAAGAAAAAGGGGGTTTGAGTATCGATAAATTTCATTTTGAGGAATACAGTGCCATTAGACAAATGGCGGTGAAGGTTCCCTAGAGAAAGTGAGACTCTTTGGTGCAAAATTGTTAGACATAAGTAGGGGATGAGTGAAAATGGGTGGGATTCTAAAAAGGTGGTACTAGGAACTTTTGAAATTTTTTGGAAATTTATTTCCCATGGAATAGAGTCCTATGTGGAGGTGGGAAATGTTTCCAAAGTTCGTTTTTGGGAAGATACTTAGAAGGAGCGTACTGCTTTTAAGACCTTATTTCCCAAACTTTATAGAGATTCGTGGAACCAATATTTGTCTATTGCTTCTTTGGCTTCCTTGAATAATAATGGGTTGTGGTTCTTCTCTCAACATGTTGCCCTCGTAGAATTAATTGAGGATTGTTGGATTTGATGTTATTTTATTATTTTTCCTTTTGTATTGGGCCCTCCGTCATTTGGGTTTAGTTGTGTAGCCTTAGCTTTGTAGTCTCTAGAACGTATAAATACAATTATAGGGCTCCCATACAAATTTTTTCTAGGATTGCCATCTTGTGTCTGAAGGGAAGATATAAGAATTTGGACTTTGAATAGAAAGGACTTTTCTCGTGTTTACAGTGTTTCTTTTGTCATTTCCTGGCTAATAATATTTCCATCCCTTCGTTTGAACCTTTTCAATGTGATCTGATCATCAGAGATTCCTGGGATTCCTAATCTGGCTTTTGATTGGTTGGTTGCTCATGAGAAAGCATCTGTGACATGTTGCAAAGGAGGCGGCGTTTATATCTCTATTGGTGCTGTTTTTGCAAGAGGAACCTGATATAGTCATCTCGTGCTACATTACCCGTAGTCCTATTCTATGTGGAACAAGACCTTCAGTGAGTTGAATATTCTATCATTATCGGGTTCTCCCTAGAAATATGTTTGTTATGGAGGTGGATTAAAAGCTTGTATCGGTGTTTCTTGTGGCTATGTTCTGGAATTTGTGGAATGAAAGGATCAATATAATTTGAGAGCGTATAGAAGTGGAGGAGTGATCTTGGGAAAAAAATCAAATCTAAGACATGTTTTGGGCGTCTTCATTGAAACCTTTCAAAGATTATCCGAGGTCTTTGTTGCAATCATGGTTCAAAGTCTCGGTATCGGACACTCGATTTTCAACTCGGTCGTGGTATCGGGCAATACGCAAAGATACGTTATTTAGAGAGCGCGAAAAATACCGGGAAAAATGTCAACAATTTAAAAAAAATATGACTAACAATGTGGACCAATCAGATACGTTTAAAACCATCCTTTAATATGTATTGCATTGTACAATTGGTTATGCTGAAGTGCAGCAGATTCGTCGGATTCAATATTCCATAATAAACGAATATTAATATCGAAAAATAATCTAATGACACATAGAACTTGTTAAAATTAATTACATTGAAGATAACCATAAATAATTACAAATTTAAAACATTTATTTAGAAATTCTAAACATTTTTTGTACAAAATATTAGTTTTAGGAATTTTTTAGAAATTCTAAACATTATTTGTACAAAACATTATTTCTAGGAATTTTTAGAAAATCTAAACATTTTTTTAAAGATCCTAAACATTACAAAATATTATTTGTAGGATTTTTTGAAATTCTAAGCATTTTTTAAGAATTCTAAACACTTTTTGTGCAAAACATTATTTTTATGAATCTTTAGAAATTCTAAATATTTTTTAAGAAAATTTTAGAAATTATTTGTACAAAAGATTATTTTTAGGATTTTTTTTTTCAAAATTATAAACCTTTTTTTAAGGATGTTAAACATTTTTTGTACAAAACATTATTTCTAGGAATTTTTTAAATTTTATACAGTTTTTGTACAAAACATTATTTTTATGAATTTTTAGGAATTCTAAACATTTTTTTAAGAAAATTTTAGAAATTATTTGTACAAAAGATTATTTAGGATTTTTATAGAAATTTTAAACATTTTTTAAGGATTCTAATCATTTTTTGTACCAAAAATTAGTTTTAGGAATTTTTTAGAAGTTCTAGACTTTATTTTCAAGAAGTTTAAACATTTTTTGTACAAAAATTTATTTCTAGGAATTTTTCGAAATTCTAAACATTTTTTAAGAATTCTAAATTTTTATTGTAAAAAACATTAGTTCTAGGATTTTTTTAGAATTTAAACAATGTTCATTAATTAACGCATTTATTAAAATTTAAACATTTTTTGTACAAATGTTCATTGACTAACGCATTTATTAATATTAAAAAAACAAGCGTGTAAGTTTTTTTTTTCACAAAACCTTTCATGTTTTTTATCAAAACAGTTTTCTTTTAATAAAAAGTTGAACAAAATAATATTGTAATATTTATTTGTACAAAACAATGATAAAAAAAAGGTTTTGAAGAATTGTTGTCAAGATATTACAAAATAATTATTTGCACAAAATAATTACATGTGCAAAATAACATTGATGGATTTTTTTCTTAAAAAACGTGGTGGCACTTAAACACTCGGGTCCTTACAAATAGAGAAGAGAAAAGCTACAGAAAGAGACCAAAAAGCAGGTACACTTATCCTTTTAAACGCTATACAAGACCAAGCTGGTTTATGTCTTTAAAAAAAAAAGTGACGAGGAGGGTTTCTAACATTTAAACAAAAAAACAGATTTCTTTGACCCAAGAGGGTTTCTTACAAGACGCTACTGCCGACAAGAAGAAAAAAAGAAAGGCCGCAGCCGACTATACGAAGAATGAGGGGAGAGAGGTTTACTGACTAAGAAAAAAGAAGACGACTGTACATATATCTCAGGGCAAAAAAAACTGTACATATATCGCGTCCCTTCTTCAGTTTCCCTTCTTTTTTTTTTGGCAGCAAATATAATCTCGCCCGATATCTCGTCCGATTTTTGGTCTCGGGCCAATATATCGGGTAATATCTTGAGATCCCCGATAAATCGCCGAGATCATGCGATATTTTATTGATTCAATATTTTTTTTTGAATCGCGACACGGAATCGGAACGGTGCCCTTCGATACCGAGTCAACTCGGCCGATACCGAGTCAACTCGGCCGATACTTTGAACCATGGTTGCAATTGAACTGGGTATTGGCTGTTGATCAGATGTAATTCAGACTGTTGTGTGGTGGCTGATCTGGCATCTTTTGTGGTTCTGGGTAGTGCTATGTCTAGCTATAGGTGGTTTGTGGTGGGCTGCCAGAGGCTGTTTTTGGGCCTGCTAGTTTTCCTTTTCTTTTTTTTTTTCATCTTGTTTTTATTCAGACTGCTGGTCATCCCCCCACCTCGTAACTTCCTTTAATTTAGTAACACAATTATGTTTCTGAAAAAATTACTTATGAAAGAACTCAATAGTTATATATTATCACGTTTATTGATGTTTTTGATGGGAATCCGTTGCTATTTTATGTTATTTTCCATTTTATATCTATTCTTCTATTTTTGTTCTTTTTAGGCATTTTCTTTCATTAATTAGCCCCAAGCATGTTTGGGACTAATTAGGCATTCTTTTATTTTTAGTAGGTCCTTTTAGTCATTTTAGCTAATTGCTTGATTAGCAAGTAATTCAGCCCATATAAATGCTTCTTGTATTCTCATTTGTACTCACTTTTGCAATACTTGAAATATAAGACAATTCTTGATTCTCTCTCAAATTATTCCCGCTCCAATTAGGGTTTGGTATTTATTTTTAGCCATTGACATGTTGTTTACGTCAAATTGGTATCAGAGCGGCTGTCGCTCCGAACATTGATGTTCGTTTATTAGTTTGTATCGGTGTGTGAAGAATATCAAATTCGTACGCTACAGATTCGATGGCTCCAAAGAAAATCAAACAACAAAATGAAGAAATTCAAGAATTGAGGGATATGATTGACCAACAAACCCTAGATTTCAACAAGAGGTTTGACACACTCCTCCAACTCTTTTCCGCACCACCATCCCTTACCACCATGAATGGAGAGCAAGAAACCATTTTTCGTCAAACCGGAAAGGAGGTCTAGATCGGAAACCCTTCTCATGAAGAATTCGACAAGCCAACACAGGCCCCTAGTAGGCCCGCCAATCTGCATAAGTCAGGAGAAACTGCCAATCACGAAAACTGTACCACCGCCCAAGAAACCTTTCAAATACAACTCAAAACCGGGGACAATATGACCCCGGTGAAACCCAACCCCCTTTCGGTCAACCCGCCAGTGACAATTTACCCGATCGTCCCATTTCCGCCCCATTTGGGTTTACAAAACCAACTGCCTTCCCAAACAGGTCTCAATTGATCGAAAATTCCACGAAAAGGAACCTCCCCTACCCGCCTCAATCCCCTGACCCCTTCGATAATCCCGACCGAGTCGAACTCCTAAAAAAATTCATTCTGGACGTTTTCTGTCCCTACCTGAGGTTACCGCAACCCAAGAACTATTCATTTAGCAACCTGAGCATCTCGATTTTATTCCAGTCCCGTGGCAGCATAATTCCGACCGCCACTGTTTTTCCGGCCCATCCGGGGCTATTGGTCATCAAATAGGGTCCTTTGGACATCCACCCTCACGTCATACACCATCCCACCCTATTTTACACCGATTCTTCTTCATCCACTGACGTCGGAGATACCCGCCGTAGTGTCCTGGATTGGATTCTCCCACCCCCACCCGGTGACCCTCGTTTTGTACCCCTACGCGACCGACAATGCTACTATTGTGGAGAGCCTGGCCATTTGATCAACACATGCCCTCATCGCGGTCCCTCAGCACCTCCCATGCACCCACATGTTCATCCTCATCATCCACCACCTGCTCAGATGCCACCGATTCCGATTGATTCTGTTGCACCTGTGCCGGGTGATGTGATGGGTTGAAGGGCTCATCAGCATGGAGATCCACTTGCATTAGCGCTTCAGATGCTTTCTCGGAATCTCCATAGGGAAATACGCGTAGATGTTCCTATGTTCGATGGCCAATTTTCCCCAGATTATATGATTGATTGGTTGGCTGCTATGGAGACAGTTTTTGACCACAAGCGGGTTCATGGCCGCTCATGTGTTCTCCTCGCTGCCATCAAATTTCAGGGGTTTGCCCGAGTTTGGTGAAATGACCTTTGTTACCGTAGGATAGCTGCAGGACTTCCTCCCATTCAGGACTGGCTCGACCTCAAGGCCGCTCTTCAGGGCTCATTTGTACCCCCGATATACGAGCGTGATCTTTTTGCGCGCATCCAGTCCCCCCTCCGACAGGATATGTCTTTAGTGGTGGAGTATACAGAGCAGTTTTAGCTCCTTTGTACCAGAGCTCGTCTCCTCGAGACCGATGATCAACTAATTAACCGCTATATTCGGGAACTCCAGCCACATTCAGTAGGATCTGGGGTTGAGAGAGATACCGACCTTTCTGAAGGCGGTAGAATATGCTACTAAAGTCGAGGCTTATCATGCAGCGCCTACAGCTACTCCAGCACCCCGACCTTCACCTTCTTTGGTTTCCGCCTCTCCTACAGTATCAGCATCGACATTATCTACCACTACTTCCGCTGCGACATATTCAGGTCCCTCCACCTCCGATGCTTTAACTGTGGCAACATGGGACACCGAGCTGCATTGCTCTCTTCCGCGTCGTCGGAGACTCTTAGCGATGGGTCAGCCACCGGAATATCTTGATGAGACCGATCACCTTCCTGGCCATGCATTGAGGGGGGGAGAGTGATGGGAATCCGTTGCTATTTTATGTTATTTTCCATTTTATTTCTATTCTTCTATTTTTGTTCCTTTTTAGGCATTTTCTTTCATTAATTAGCCCCAAGCATGTTTGGACTAATTAGACATTCTGTTATTTTTAGTAGGTCCTTTTAGTCATTTTAGTTAATTACTTGATTAGCAAGTAATTCAGCGCATATAAATACTTCTTGTATTCTTATTTGTACTCACTTTTGCAATACTTGAAACATAAGACAATTATTAATTCTCTCTCAAATTAGGGTTTGATATTTCTTTTTAGCCATTGACGTGTAGTTTACGTCAGTTTTATTATTATATTTTTTGTTAAATGTTGATTTTGTTTCGTGTTGCTGCTTCAGCTATGCTTACCGTAGATGACGACGAGTTCTGGGAAGGGGTGTCACCTGTTAAGTTTGGGGATTTACCTGCACTTCAAGATGCAGTGACTGTTGTGGGGTACCCGATTGGGGGAGACACAATCTCTGTAACTAGTGGTGTGGTTTCACGTATAGAGATTCTATCATATGTTCATGGGTCCACTGAGCTTCTGGGATTGCAGGTTAATAAATTTTGATCTTGCAGTGTTCATTATCCATGTTGTATACCAAATTGTTGTGAAATCTCATGAACACATTTTTATTTTTGCAGATAGATGCTGCTATCAACTCTGGAAATTCTGGTGGACCTGCTTTTAATGATAAGGGTAATTGTGTGGGTATTGCTTTTCAGTCCCTTAAACATGAAGATGCGGAGAATATAGGTTACGTCATTCCAACACCTGTCATCATGCACTTTATTCGAGATTATGAGAAGAATGGAGCCTATACCGGTTAGTGTAATAAAACTTGGATTTTATAAATGCAATGTATCAATTTTAATGGGTTCATTTGCTGAGCTTTGGTTATTCGCCTGCATAATGATAGGACACAGTTTATTGAAACTTAAAGAATGGAGTTATACTAATTATGGAGAATGGAAGAAGAAAAAGATGAGAACGATAGAAAGGGGCATATGTTTTAAATTCTTACATATGCAGAGACGTAATGGAGTTAATATACAAATATGGAACAATCCTTTGTGCTCTGCTTTCCTTGATGTGTCTTGCTTGTCCTGCGTGCCCATGATCTCAGCTAGCCAAGCTTTTGGAACTGTCTTTCAATGTATTAGCTATGAGGTGTTTCTTATTATTAGCTAAGAGGTGCTGCATGATTTTTAAGGAGTGCAGCATGATCCTTTGGAAAACATTATTTGATGAAATGACAGCATAGTGTACTCCTATTTGCATGTATGGTCCCGTTTTGACCGGATTAAGAACTTCTGCAGCATCCTTTTTACAATTTCCTAACCTCAATAGGCTCAATGAATCCCCGTCTGTTCCAAAACTGGCTGCAGGTACCACTCAAGTTAACAGCTGGCAAACTGTGTTACACTTCATCGATGTAAAATATATTTCAACACCTGATTGATTTAAAATTCGTATCAGTATAGCCCAAGTGGTAAGAATACTTCTAACGTAAACTACACGTCAATGACCCAAAAATCAAACAAATAAGATTTCTAGAGAGAGAAACAAGAGATTTCTTATATTTCAAGAATGGAAGCCATCCTCAAATGAGGAGTACAAGGGGTATTTATATGGGAAATATTACTTGCTGATCAAGTAATTAGCTAAAATGACTAAAAGGACAAACTAAAAATAAAAGAATGCCTAATTAGAGTTCCAAACATGTTTGGAGACTAATTAAGGAGAAAATACCTAAAAAGAACTAAAAATAGAAAATAGAACTAAAAGGAAAAATAAAGGAAAATAACAACGGATTCCCATCACTCTCCCCTCCTCAAAAAGAGTTCGTCCACAAACTCAAAGGGGAAGACCTATAGTCACCCTTTAAAACTATAATCAATGCATGTACAGGAGGATGCTCGGTGTCATCAAGGTATTTCGGGGTTTGATCCATCGCTAAAAGGGCCCGTCGACGCGGGAGGGAGCAATTTGAAGCTCGACGTCTCACGTTGCCACAGTTAAAGCACCAGAATGCGGTAGTACCTGGATGTGTCGCAGCGAAAGTAGTGGTGGCTGGAGTAGTGGTAGACGATGTCGATGCTGATACTGTAGGAGGAGCAGAAACCTACGAAGGTGGAGGTCGGGGTGCTGGAGGAGCTGTAGGCGCTGCATGATAAGCCTCGACCTTAGTAGCATACTTTACCGCCTTTAGAAAGATCGGTATCTCTCTCAACTCAAGATCCCGCTGAATATGTGGCTGGAGCCCCAGAATATAGCGGTTGATCCGCTAATCCTCAGTCTCGGGAAGACGAGCTTTAGTGCAAAGGAGCTGAAACTGCTCCGTGTACACTACCACTGAGGACGTATCCTGCTGGAGAGACTGGATACGTGTAAAGAGGTTTCGCTCTTATGTCGGGGGTATAAGTGAGGCTTGAAGAGTGGCCTTGAGGTCGAGCCAATCCCGAATGGGTGGGAGTCCTTGAATGGGGGGGAGTCCTGCAGTTGTCTTATGGTAGCAAAGATCATTCCACAAAACTTGGGCAAAATCGTGAAATTTGGTGGCGGCTAGCAGAACACATGAGTGGCCCTGAACCCGCTTGTAGTCGAAAACTGTCTCCATAGCGACTAGCCAATCGGTCATATCATCCGGCGAGAATCTACCATCGCGAATATCCCCATGGAGACTCCTATCAAGTATCTGAAGCGCTAATGAAAGTGGCTCTCCATCTTGACGAGCTCCTAAATCCATCACTTCACTTGACATAGGTGCAACAGGATCAACCGGAATCGGTGACGTCTGAACAAGTGTTGGATGAAGAGGATGAACATGTGGGGGTATGGGTGTTGCTAAGGGTGACACTTTTAGAAACGACACGAAAAAACGACACGAAATTGACCCGAAATTAACATGATATTTCGTGTTCGTGTCGTGTTTTTTTTACATGAAGTCGTGTCGTGTTCGTGTCTGAATTATGAGTCGTGTCGTGTCGTGTTATCGTGTTTTTTAGGCGTGAAATTTAAGAAATTCTGGTATTCGTGTCGTGTCGTGCCGTGTTGTTTTTTTATTCGTGTCGTGTTCGTGTCAACTAAAAAAAACACGAATTCGTGTCGTGTTCGGAAAAACCTTGTCGTGTCGTGTTGGTCCGAAACACGACCCGTTGACCCGAATTGCCACCCTTAGGTGTTACTGGTGGGGGACCGCGGTGGGGACATGTACCAATTAGATGACCATACTCAATAAAAACACTAGCGGTCTTGTAGTGGTACGTAGCGAGGACCATTGGGTGGGGGCGGGGGAATCCAATCTTGGACGCTACGGTGGGTATCTTCGGCATCGGCGGATGAAGAAGATTCGGAGTAAAATAGTGAGAGATAATGATGGGATGGTGTGTGATATGAGGGTGGAGGAGGTGGTGGGTGAGGGCGTAAACGTGGGCCAATGTGTCGGAGATTGGGATTGTCTAAATACCTACCGAAATCATGAGGTTGACTAAGGTGGTTTAATGAGACGGGTGGTACGAGTGGTCGGAGGACGGGATTAAGAAAAGGTGGACAACCGAGGGGATAAGAAATTCCGGCAGGGATAAGTCGGGTGTGGTCGCATCCCTGAGCAGGCCGACAAAAAGTTGGGGTAGTGTATTGGGTAGGCCGGAATGGTAGCTTTGGTCAAACAGGTGTTGACATGACAATTGTTTACTAGGGTTTGGGTCAGGGCCAGAATGGGGCCAGTTCAGTTTTTTTTTGGGGTCGGAAGAATAATGAAGGTGGTCGGAAAGTGAAAAATCCCTTGGAGGGCAACGCGGTTCAAAAAGAACATGTAGATTGCTGGGTTTCGAACCTTCCTCTGTGTCGGTCAAAGCTGGATGGTTTTTTGAGCAAATAAGGGATGTTACTAAATGGTTCCAAGGTTTTAAAAGGTGCGAGGCGTAGTTGAGGCGTTTTGCCTCTGTGAGGCGAGGCGTAAGCCTCGAGGCGGTTCGAAGCGTAAGCCTCAACTTTTTTCCACAAAAGTAACTAAAAATTGATATAAAAATAGTAATTAAACGAGGAACAAATTAAGTATCACAACTATCATGAAAACAAATGATGTAAACTTGATTCCACAACACAATACAAATAATAACACCATAATGTCATCATCACAATACATATTATACCATCAAGACAAAATAAATCCATAATGAAAATCACCATCACTATTATATATATATAGGAAAAAATATACAATATATATATATATATATATATATATATATATATATATATATATATATATACACACATACTAGCGGATACCCGTGCCTGAAGGCACGGCGAAAATTGCCAAATACGTAATCACAAAACGATGAAAATTTCAAAAGTATATAATTGCAAAACGGTAAAAATATCTACAATAATACTAATAGTCCTTCTTGGACCTCGCATAAACAACATCATATCCATAAAAAAATAAACAATTTAAAATTTTGGGTAAAATTTCCCTGTTTATAGACTATCCATCCTGTTTAAGAAACGAAAATAATTCAAAAACAATACTAAAGTCCGTCATGATCTTTGAACAGTAATTTTATTATAGCGTACAAATATTACAATTATGTATTCAAATGAACACATCCAAATGCTCGTACACCATAAATGTAGACTTTTACATACCCCAAATGACTACACATATTTAATGTGAGGATTTATAAACAATGAATAAATTCCATTGATAATTACAAAGCTTAGAAAGTGGAATTAAAATAAAATCATCCAAATGCTCTTGATCCATAAGTTTAAAGATTAGGATATCCACATACTCCCAAATAGCAAGCCTTTCTGAATCCAAGGTTGAACGATTTCTTGTATGTCCAATGTCCTAGAAAGTAATAACAACATAAAATAACATTTAATCCTTCACATATCAATAAAACTAAAAATAGAATCATGCATAACAAAGGTGTTTCATAAAAAATAGAATCATGCATATCAATAATACCCGTGCCTGAAGACACGGCGAAAATTTCCGAAGTACTTTATCGCGAAACGATAAAAATATCGTTCCCCAACAAAACATTTATATATCATTCCCCAATATATATAAGTGCATAAGTGTTACATATAACATAAATCTTTCACGCCATACATCTAATTGTGTTGTACTTAATATAACTGTTAACATATATTTATTAACCGTTACATGATTACATCGCATGGCAAACATTATTTTAATGCAATTGTTATTAACTGTTACATGATTACATCTTACATCGCATGGCAAACATTATTTTAATACAATTGTTACTATATAATGGGAAAAACTAAATAATGATTGACATTGGTGTGATGAACTGAATATCTTGGGAAAAACTCATCATACCTATCAAGAATTAGTTAAGCGCTGAATATCTTGAAATCTCATCATACCTATCAAGAATTAGTTAAGAACTGAACTGAACTTAGTTCCTAATCAAACTTACCATTGGCGTATCAAACTTATCTAAACCATTGGCACATGTATACCGTTGACATATTCTAAGTCACCACTGTACACAAACACACTAAATATATACCTAAAGGATGGTTCCGATAACAGAATGCGATGTAAACCCTGAGCCCATGACAAAGTATATATATAAGTACAAAATTTAAAACCCTACAGCTCTACTAACCAAAACCTAACTACAATCCAACATCTCACGACATTAATTTTGGTTAGATTTGTGCTTTGATCAACTGTTAAGCACAAATCAATTGAGTTGTGGTCGTAGGTGTGCTTAACAGTCTACACCAACTGTAAAACACAATTGATTTGTGCTTAACAGTTGTGGTCGCAGCATCTCGCCACAATTGTGTTGTGAGGAAGAATTTAAGGAGTTTGGAAAGATTTTATTGAATTAAATGCGGTCTCACTTTTATCCCAAATGCGGCCTCACATGTATAAAGTTACCTACTTGAATATTGAATAAAAAAATCAAACGGTACCTGCTTGGCTTGGCTTACTGCTGCGAATCACTGACTCGAGGGATGGCGCTGCTGGCATGGGCGGAGGAGGAGGAGCTCTGGAAAGGATAGCGCTGTTGAAATAACGCTGCTGCTGCTGCGATGGCAATAACGCTGTTGCGATGGCGATAACGCTGCTGCAACATTATACCAACACAATATCACTAATTGAGGAGTTCAACAAAACCAAAGAACAAAAGATGAACTTGAGGATACAAAATATGTTGAAATGATATTAAATGATGAACTTGAGGATACAAACTATGTTGCCCCCGACACTCCTGTTGACAAATCTCGCACACTTTATGCAGATACATTTGATTCAACACATAAATTAACTGGGAACATTTTATCTTCTGGGAAAGCTTTAGAATTAGTGAAACCCTTTGGGCAACGGAAGATCAAGTTTGTGGTGAAGTCCACTCTCAGTGACATGTCCAATTGACAACTTGTTGCTTATACTGCTAGGGCCCTTCACTAATTCGGAACGTCAAGAGATAAAGAAAGGAACTCTAAACAGAAAATTTGATGAAATATTTCAATTTAAAATTCTCAAAGCTTCAAGATTATGTGGAGAATATGGGTTTTACTGCGCGTGTGATTCTTATGCTATCTATAAGGGATGTGAACCATGACTTTGTTTTTCCTTGACGTGCGTTTGATATCCACCAACCTGACCTTAAGCATCAGATAATTAGTCTCCTAAATTAGGGAACTTTTTGTGTGAATGAGGTGAAGGTAGCTGGACAGGAGATATCGCGAAATGCAATACGGGATCCAAGAATCACATAAGTACCCTCGCAAATCATACCTTGAGCCAACACGGCTTCTATCCTCTATATCCTCCGACCGAAGGCACTCCCTTGGATTTTTCACTCATCCCAGAGTTCCATTACAAATATTCTCATCCTCCCTTCCATTCTAGGTATGAGTAACAGATCTCTCAAAATACACAAAGATAACATCTGAAATCTAAAAAATAAAAATCATTATATTTCAGATCTTTTTTCAAACTTAACAAAACACACACATAACCAATTCAAACACCAATATAAGGTGCTAAAATGGCACCTACTGTTTAAATTCAACCAAACAAAGATAACTAAAAATGTTCACAGTAACTGTAAAAATATTCCAAGCAAAATAGAACAATAAGCAAATATAGGAAACAAAGATACGCAAAGATAGCAAAATGTTCACAGGTGCTGGGGTCAGGAGGTCGGGTCAGCTGCCTAGGTTGTTCAGGTAGTGGCAGCTGCTGGTTGGTTTTCAAGTGTAGAGTCGAGGTAGTTATCCAGAGGTTTGATGCTGGTGGCCGGCAGCTTGGTGAGGGTAGTAGGCTGCTGGTGAGGGTAGTAGACAGCTTGGTGAGGGTAGTAGGCAGTACACAAAGATAGGAAATAAAAACCCCACTACACAGATACATAAATCTTAAACAAAAACTAATTTTTATCATATCCACAAACACAATTTTGAAAAACTTAACATAATAACACCAAAACCATTTATTCATAAGCAAAAAAAAAATTGAAACACTTAACTCTAGATAATCTGGAAAATCAGAACTTAAATAGTTATTTCAATGAGAAGAGATAGAGAGTACCTTCCACGTTGGTGGTTTAAATAGGCGCAAGTGGTCTCTTAAAATGGTTGTAATGGAGGCATAGAAAATCAGAATGTACACTGCAAATAGTAGCAAAAAAATATAAACATTATAGATCAAATCCAACCATCACCAAATAAGAATCATAGATAAAGTAAAGTACCAAAAATGAGGTGTTTTAATTGATAACTATCCAAATGCGTGTTCATATGTAGAAGAATAGAAAATACAATTAAAACTAACTTACAAACAAATTAAGTATCAACTTATAACTGGATGCTCTGCAAAATAGCAAAATTTGATACTCACCATGTGCATCCAAAATCATTCTTAATATAGTGTTAAGTTGTACCACAGTTCACTCAAATACAGTGTTATATTGATAAGACAAAACATAGAAACACATTTACATATTAGTGTATAAATATTTAACTTAATGAGTACGTTTACTAACTCGATTCTTAAATGTATAGAGTGAATGATAGTGTAGTCCTCGGGTAGGCAGGTCTGATATCAGTCCTCGTGTAGGAGATTTTAGCTGATTTTAGCTGCCAATTGTGTAGTCCTCGTGTAGGCGATTTTATAGGCTGCCAAAAGAATAGACTGATTTCAGCTGCCAAAAGAATAGACTGATTTCAGCTGCCAAATGTCATAAACAAATGTCTCACTCTGCTCGCTCTGTCATGAAGCGACCCTCTATTCCCTGTCATGGATAACATAACTTCATCGCTAAAATCGATCAATATTCATGTTTTGATTACATAATTTATGCAGCAGATATGTCATGAAGCATCCGTCTATTCTTTTCACTAAGGAGTTCACATGCATTCGGAGTCCTCTGCATTTCATGCTATTTAGCTGGAAGAAGAGGATCATGCAACTCACTTAATGGATCCAACCCAAGCCATACCATTCAAACATTGCAAGACAACATATGAAAGATAAAAAGGGAAGAAGATATAACAATAGGAAAATTTGTTTAGAACACTGAACATCTTAACAATAGAATTTATTGGATCCAACCCAAGCCATACCATTCAACACCAGATCACATTTTTTTCTTTGTAGTTTATTTAAACAACTTTTAATTGGTCACTAATTATTCAATGTTATGGATATATACCTGTTTAGTCCAAAACAAAGTTTAATTAAATTACAGCCAAATTCATTAAATACTATTTAAAGAGTGCTCTTTCATCATGAAAGAATAAATTAAATAATAATAATAATAATAATAATAATAATAATAATAATAATAATAAATAAAGAGCATAGACCCACCACCATTTCCAGTTAGCAAACACCACATAGGAAAATGATGTGGATCTCCCATTCATATAATGAAGAACCTAGACTTAACAGTGTTAAATGGATGATAGGTAAATAAAATGTCATTACAAATTGAATGCCAAGTTACCATAACCAATCTAGAATGCACTTTTCGAAGACAAAAAACCTAATATATTTCCCAAGCTCATGTGGGTATTGTTAGTACTATTTCTGATGTGCACATTAAGAGCTTACTGTTAGTACTATTTATGATATGCTAGTGAGTGTAACATGTATTCAACATAAAATTTTCTAAAGATTACATGTAGGTCTTCTAAAAGATATGAAACATCCACCATTTCCACTTTCAAAATCAAAACCAACATCTAACATAAACTCAGAACAAAACTCAGAACAAAAAAATATACATATGAGTGTAAGAGAATCAATCAAAGATATTAGTTCAAATAGTTAAACAACCTGAAAGTAAACAATATCTAAATAAAAATTTGGTTGGTCACCAACTTACTCATGTATTCAAACAAAAAAACAATATCCAAATCAAAATTTGAACTCCATGATTCTGAATAGAGAAAACAAAATGAAACAAATATTATGCCTTACGACATGCATTCGCAAGAAATAACTTGTCATTACATAGTCAGACCTAGAGATGGCCTAAAATTCATTTAACCAAAACTTAGAGATTTCAATAGCAATGAATCGGTATCCCTCATTGAATCGCTTTCGGTTGTTTACAACTAATCTCTGCCATTAGATTCATTTAACCAAGATATGATTTAACATCTTTGAGGCATTCAAACTCCACAAAACTGTATATTACACAAAAATATATATATATGATATAAAGAAGAACCCAAAACAAAGAAAAATTTAACAAATAAAGTTTAAGCTCTTAAAAATAATGAAACTTATTCAAAATTTCTCACCACAAATAATAAATCAGCCTTTTGCAACCTTGTTGAGTTTCTAGGCTTCAAGTTTGTGTCCAATGGCCCCACTTCCTCAAAATTTCCATACCTAACCCCTGAAGCACCCTATATATACAACAAATGTAAACACAACATAAATTCAGACAATAGATTGAAGATCAAATATTTAATCATATATGTGTTTCACACAAATATAGAGCTTCTGTTTCTCACAAATATCCAATGCCATGATCAGAAAATGTGTATATTATACATAAAAACTTGAAACAAATGTATATAAAAATTATTAATTAAATATATATCTATATATATTGATTACTTTAACACCGTATTTATAAACCCTTACAAACCAACTCTAAAGAGCAAAAAAAAAAAAAACTTAATCCTTGGGAGAAAGAGACAAAGTACCTTTTCTATGGTGAGATAACAAAAATACTACATCTGCAAAAAACAAACACAATATATATGTGGCAAAGAACTTAAAAACCCTAGATCTAAAAAAAAAAGTCGTAATATGGAGTTTTTTTGGGGTGTTTGATCTCAAACAATTAGGAGTTGGATTTGAACTTAAAAATTTATATGAATATCTCAAAAAATTAGGATCGGTGATGGAGCGTGGGTCCAAAAATTAGGATCAGTGACGCCGTAGTTATAAACCCTTACAAACCAACTCTAAAAAGCAAAAAAAAAACTTAATCCTTGGGAGAAAGAGACAGAGTACCTTTTCTATGGTGAGATAACAAAAATACTACATCTGCAAAAAACAAACACAATATATATGTGGCAAAGAACTTAAAAACCCTAGATCTAAAAAAAGGTCATAATATGGAGTTTTTTTGGGGTGTTTGATCTCAAACAATTAGGAATTGGATTTGAACTTAAAAATTTATATGAATATCTCAAAAAATTAGGATCGGTGATGGAGCGTGAGTCCAAAAATTAGGATCAGTGATGGAGCGGTGAGTCCAAAACAGGGGTGGGGGAAGGGAACGCTTACCTTTGTCGTCCAAAAGCTGGTGTCGTTTGAGATAAAGAAATATGGGTTTTAGGGTTTTAGGGAGCTGGCATTTGCAATGGCGGTGGGAGAGTTTTTTTACATTGATGCGTCAGAGATAGAATGATAGAAGGAGATGGGAAGTGAGGTAATCGAGGCAGGGAACATGTTTAGGCGGGATAATGAAAAGGGAAGAGTTAATCTCAACCCTTTATTTCCCATAGAAGAATCCTAACCCTTATTGTGCTTTTACATTTTTTCCAATTCAAAAACCATTCCATCTTATTATATGGATATATATATTCCTTATATATTTATATCTTTATATATATAGCAAAAAAAATATAAAAAAAACAAATCGGCACAAAAAATATAAGGTATTTACCTTCGGTTTGCTGTAACAGAGGTGATCGGAGGTCAGAAAATAAAAAAACGAGCAAAATCAAGGTTTTTTCCCTTCGGTTTTGTGAAACAAAGACAAACGGTGGTCTTTGAGGGCAAATCGGCTAGGGTTTTTAGGTTTTTTTCCTTCGGTTTTGTGAAAAAAAGACAGACGAGGGGTTTTGGATTGAAAACGCACGTTTTTTTTTTCTTTTAAGTTGTTTGAACACTTATACCCTTACTCAAAAAAAAAAAAAAGAGGCGTACGCCTCAAGAGCCTCGAGGCGCATAGCCTCAAGGCGGACGCCTCACCCTCATAAGGCGGAAGCCTCAGAAAACATAGCAGAGGCGTATGCCTCAGGATGCCTCTTCAGTGCCTCGCCTCGAGGCGCGCCTTAAATCGCCTTTTAAAACATTGAATGGTTCAGCCATTTCGTCAAGATTAGGAGATTTGGGATTCCCCATAGAGGTGTGCTGGATGTGGATTCTGAGGAACCTAACAATTTCGCCCTGGTTTTTGCTTGAATTGAGGGTTTCTGGGTTGATTGGAGTCGGCTGTCCACCTCCCGTCGAATTTTCGGTAAAGATTTCTTTCCCGAGTCTATGTGGAACGAATTCGGGTGGCTCATTTGAAGTGTGTTAGGGTTTTGAAATTTGGAGAATTGTTGCATTAGGGCTTCAAATTTTTTATTGTATTCTTGGGTTAGAATTAGGGTTTGTTGTTTTTGTTGTTGTGCCATTTCTTCTATTCTTCGACCATTCTTTTCTTCCATCTTGGCTAGTTACTCTTAATTCTTGATTAACTTCCTCATGAAACCGATTCATTTTCTTTGGGGCATTCGAAAGGTAGCGTACGATTTTGATTATCTACACACCAATACACCAATTGGGGAATGACACCTCGCTCTGATATCAATTTGACGTAAACTACATGTCAATGACCCAAAAGTCAAACAAATAAGATTTCTGGAGAGAGAAACAAGAGGTTTCTTATATTTTAAGAATGGAAGCCATCCTCAAATGAGGAGTACAAGGGATATTTATATCCCAAACATGCTTAAAGACTAATTAAGGAGAAAAATACCTAAAAAGAACTAAAAATAGAAGATAGAAATAAAAAGAAAAATAAAGGAAAATAACAACAGATTCCCATCAACTTCATTGCAACCAGCATTGCTAAAATATCTGCATACCATTGTGGCTATTGGTAGCTCAGTACCCTTGGCTAGTTATCTTGCTAAAACGTCAATCTGTATGTACAAGTACAACAGAGTGCATTGTTATGCCCTAGTGCTTTTGAGTCTAGACCTATCATATCTTAATAGCGATCTGCAATCGTTATGGGTGAGCGCATATACATTTTTGGATAATGCTAATTGCATTGCAGCAGTAGGATGTTTCAGTATAAGAGAGAACCTATACGGTCTTGCAAGTAGTAAAAGTCGACCCGCTAAACCATTTTGTAAGTAGTAAATAGTCAACTTATAGTTTATCTTCATGCGTTCCCTCCCCTCATTTTTTCTTCTCGCATATTTTCTGAGGCTATACATCGTTATGGATCCATTTTTATATGTATTATGGTTTATGTAGATAGAGAAAACAAACAAAATATAACAGTTCGCTCTGTTGGAGGGTAGTGTACAAAGGGTAAATATAATAGATGCAAGGTTGTTTAAGTAGGGTGAGTCGTAACCTGTTTGATGGGACAAGAGATTAGGTTTTCCTAAGTCCGACGAAGGGGACCGCCAAGAATGATAAAGAGGCAATATTAGGCTTTTTTCGTGGCCGAGGGCCGAGAGGAGGCTATAGCCTTGAGGCTATGCGAGGCGTATGCCTTAATTTGAAAAAAAAATCCCCCCAAAATATAAAAATACTAATAAATTCTTATAAATAATCTATCATCGCTAGAGAGAAGGGTTCGAACTGTTTGGTTTCGATATGTTCAGCAAACGAGGTAATTTTTTTAATTCTTACGTTTAAAAAAACTAGGTCTTCTTTGCAACTTTGAGGCCTACACCTTGAAGGGCCTTGAAGTGAGGCCTTTAGGCTTTCGCTACACCAGTTTGCAGCAATGGTTTCAAAAACCCATACGAGGCTACACCAGTTTGTGGCCTTGGCAATTCATAGCCTCGCAGTGAGGTTATAGCCTCAAACCCAATTTCAAACATTGTAAAGATGGTGAGGTGACACACATTATTAACCGAGAGGTAGGGATAGGGCAGGCAGATTAAACACCAAAAGTCTTATGTATAAGTGTAATTACTGACCAAACAAGTCAAACAACTTTACGTAGTCCTGGATTTGCTGAACTACAATTTTAAAGATGGATGCCTTCTGCTTAAGGATCATAAAACAACAATAAGTAATGGCATTGACCACAGTGGTATGTCTCTATATATCTTTGATGAACAGGTTTCAGTTGTATTTATAGAGTTTTGGGGCATTAATCTAGGCATGAGAAAGCGATTGCTTGCATCAAGAGGATATCTGTAGAGTGAGCTGATGAGACTGCAAAAAAGGTATTAACACATTGATGGCTGATGTTCCATCAATTAACCAATAATGATAGTTGTAATGATTGTAGCTAGGTAGTAAGACTTTGCTTGTTTCGATAGTTATGCAGTGAGTTCGAGTAACTCTCGGTCTTCAAAGAACTCGTATATACTGAAGCAATCAGATGGTGTGGCACCTTTCTCTCACATTCAGTGTGGTCAAGTTATAGGAACTTGATGAAACCCTGTTCATTAGCCCCCGAGCTAATACACTTGGGCATTGTTTGATGCACATGATAAGGAGGTGGGATCCCAATGGGATACAACAATCCTACCTCCACTAAGTGGGATTGTTTTATCCCACACCTAGTGGGATAAGAGGCTTACTTAAGATAACTTATCTTACTTGAAATCCTACCCCATCCAGCACTAGAGGTGGGATGTCATAACTTATCCTAATTGAAATCTTATCCCATCCCACATCAAACATGAGGTAGCATAATGTTATCCTATTCCACCTTATCCTGTGCTTCAAACGAGGACTTGAGGTTTTCTAGGCTATCACTAAATTGTACCCCCTTGAAAGGTGCTTGGTTAAGCTGGCGTGAAGCAGCGTCTATGCCATTTTTTTCTTTTCCTCGATCGATGATGCTCTGATCAAGTTATGAACAAACAATGTGCCTCCTTGAGGGGCCCTGGATGCTATCTCTTTCAAGGTGTGATGAGAGATGTTCCCTTGAGGAGTTTTGATTGTCTTTGAAAGGTATTTGATGTGCTCGAGTGTGGTCTCTCAAGTATACATATACAATAACGATGGCTGAGCCAAGAGACACTCTATTAAAACAATCACTACGCAAAAAAACTTCGTAAGGTTATGGATCATATGGCAATCACAGATCAACTTACATTTCCAAAAGAGGAATAATTTACCAAATTGAGAGAAGTAGTATAATCATGCTCAACTTGAATGTATATTCTCATAACAAGGTCAATGACATCATACGTAAATGTGTTTTCAGTCTCCTATGAATATAAGACACGGGGCAGATGGTTTTGGCATGTCTAATAGAAGAATTATGCTATAGATAATTTAAGTGTTTAATAACATGTGTTTTTCTTCGAGGAAAAGTTAATAAAACCAAACTATTCCTTAGTTTAGAACTCAACTGCTACCTCGTTTTATTGGTTCTGTTGTCACCATAACCATTGCACTGTCTACTTATTAGATTGATCATGAAATTATTTTTCACATCACCGGAATCCAAAGGATGTATTGCGAATGCTTGTCTTTTGATTGGAGCAGTAGACGACGATCTAGTTTATGTAAGGTCAATAGAACTCTCCTGTGAATTAGACCATTTACATTTTGTCTCTTTAAATCATTTTATTGATAGGGCTTGTGAGCTTTATTAACAATATGCTACAGGAGCGACAGCTATTACTATTGATGGACAGAGGGATCCTGTTATTTATCAAGAGGTGCATCTACAATGGGAAGAACTTAAAGTCAATCTTCCTCAAAATCTGAGGGAGGGACAAACTGTATAAGCATCTAGGTAGACTTCAAAATCGAGTAGAAGCCTTTTGCCATTCAAGACGTTGAGGAATCTAGAGGTTCTGATAAGGATTACTGAGATGCACAGGCCACGACTTTTTCCTTCTGTTTTGGACCAGGGATCTGTGAATAAGCTTTAAGGGAAGCTAGCAGCAAGGTGAAGGGAAGTCTATTTCTTTCGGAAATACAATTTTATTACGCCTTCATATGAGTCAAAAAAATTCTAAACGGAAGTGATGTATACGTAACAGAATATTAAACACTTACACAAAATGCCAATCTCAATATCGTTGAATACTGCAATTTCAATATTGCAATACAAACTCTAAAAGCATCTAGCTAGAGACTTCAAAATTGAGTAGAAGACTTTTGTCATTCAAGTCCTTGAGGAATCTAGAGGTTCTGATAAGGATTACTAAGATGCACAAGTCGTTGAGGAATCTCACTATCGTTGAACACTGCAATCTCAATATGGCAATAAACCAAAGAAATATTATTTTATTCATGCGACTCCCTGTATATTATAATACTCATACATGTTAAAACAATTAAATACAATTCTCAACATGAAGTAACAAACAAAACATGTGACAAATATAAGGATGAGATATGAAAGTCCTCCAATATAAATCTCATAATAAGGTATCAAAATCATAATAGTGAGAGTTCTACATCCAAACACCAATTCCCAAATACATGTTAGATACCGAGTCTCAAAATGATACATGCCAAATGCCGCTATCCACTACACATGCTAACTGAAAGTCTAATGAAATACATTTCTCTTAACTGAAAAGTAAATGATAATTTAATAAGGGAATGAACCTACATCAAAGTAACATCCTATTTTCTACGTGCACTTGATCAGGCTGATACGTCGAAGATAGGGAGCGTAATCAATTTATAACATTCTCAGCATCAACGATAAATAAACATGACAGCAAATAAAACCCATCCATGACAGAATAATAATAATAATGAACGACAATGAGACAAACTGAACCGAGATATAATAAAACTCCAAAAAATTTGAATCCACTGTACTAAATCTCCTTTGTACAAAAAAACTCAACTGAAAAGAAACTACAACAAAATAACCTCCTGAATACAAGGGAACTATTGAAATGAAACAACAATTCCTACTCTAAGGATGATAAACAGAATCCCTAAGCCTTGCAAGCTTGATTGCTCAACCCTGTTGTTCCCGTATATGACAATAATAATACCTGGAGAAAAAGGATTATAGATTTGGATCAGTGCTAAAGTTGCAAGAAATATCTTGCAATATCAAAACAGTAATAATCATGCGACTCATTTACGATAAACATGCCTACCCGTCAACACTCACATACAAGAGATGCCTCACTCCTCAACATAAGTGATATACTACACAAGTGTGTCAAAATCAATACTTATAAGTCTCTATCACTAGACTATAATGAGAAAATCGCATAACAAAATACTACCATGGGATGCAACTAACTACACTTGTACGAAATGCGACCCAAAGTCAATCTTTTACTCGTTAGGATACACTCGATCTCATAACTTAACATATTACCTTATCTTAGTATCTTTTAATTACACATGTCTATCATTGGACTATATCATATGTACGTAAAACGTTCCCATACCAATCCCCACTCATGTCACTTGAACAATAAGATATACACAATCTCACATCAAAACCCATTAATGCGACACAGTGTCTTTTAATTAAAGTGTCCATCACTGGACGAGTATCATACATTCACATAACGAATTTAAAAAGCATTCAGACATAAGAATGTGGGATCATTACGAAAATCACACCACCGGTTAGTCCCATACCAAAACTCGTTCGAAGGGTTAGGTTATCCGCATCTCACGTCGCGAGGCGTAGACCGATTAAACGTATGAGCAAAATATATCACCACGCAATCACACCATCGGCTATACAAAAACTTGTCCAATGGATTGGGTCATCCACGTCTCACATAACAAATCGACAACTAACTGAATGTGTGATAAAACTTATCGATCTCCACAAAATCTTGCATCATCAACCAGGAGTGCGGTACACGGCCTCGACCACTTGAATCAAAACCCTAGCCCATAGATTTCCCACGAGTCCTAATTGTGTGTTCACATAAGCCAAACAATTTTTCTATATATATATATACACATGATAAATTGTACTATGAAGCGTAATTGGATCATTCCAATCCCCAAACGTCGGATTGCCCATAAACTAAAGGTTAATTAATTCTCAAACCTTAATTAAAATCTTACTCGTAGTTTATCACACCTTTAAACTACGAGTATACACCTCTTTATACATAATTTCTCTCATAATATATATATATATATATATATATATATATATATGGACGCCCCACGAGTCCTTCCCAAAACAATCAAAACCGAACCACCCTACCAACAACCCAACCCTGCAAACCTATAGGGGCCGGATCGATTCGGTTCCAGGCCGATTCGATTTGGTCCGGGTGTGAGTGACTCATCATCTTCCAAAATTGTAGAAACGACCCCATCCTATATTATTAATACACCAAGCTTTTATATAGCATTCAAAACTCCACTATTACTCAAATAAAGTAGAGAATCATGATCCTAAACATTTTGTACAAAGATTAAAGTCTTCATAACATAAATAAATGTTCAATTCTGTAAATCCCCAAATTAAATCTAGTTTCATCTTTTACATTCAATAGAGTCAAATTAATATGCGATTTTACATCAAATTAGCACGAGGCTTTAATAAATACCCGTGATTCAATCCTAAACATGTGTTCTAACCACCTAGGCTTAACCCAAAACAAAGCGGTTTAAGTTTTTTACTAAAAAACTTCAATCTTTGGAAATCAGATTCGAACCCATTAATAGTCTAAAGTTGAAACCCATTTAGTCTCAATAAAAACGTGATTAAGATAACAGATTAATCCCTTAACATGCCTTTAAATCCCAAATAAAATACTTGATAATGAACGCATAAAAAAATTACTGATTACACAATGATAAAGCAAGAGATTTTTTACCTGAACGGTATGAACGAGCGATTCTTCCTCTTGATCCATTGTTCTTTCTCCCAAAATATCTCCCAAATCTCTTGGGCAGCTAGGGTTTGTGCTTCGTGTGTAAAGTGTTCAACTAATGAGGTTTAACACCCGTAAAATAACTCTAAATCAGCAGGGCATTAAAAGGCCTAATTTTGGGGCCTCTAAATGAGCCCTATATACTTTCCAAACTAGTCCAAATCATAGCCCAAAGGTGTACCTACCCAATAAGCCCAATCCAAAGCATTGAAAACACATATCCGGAACTCCGTGTCACTCCAGAGTCTGATCTAAACGGCAATACCTCTCAACATAATAATACGTCACAACGTAAATAAAGTATGTACTTAATTATTTTACGTGCTACACATTGTTTAATTTCATATAATTAATGTCACAAATTATTTATTTAAAACATGTGGCGTAAAAATCACACAGCATGCAAAATTTAATTATCATCTAAATTATGCATATTATTATTATCAATTCACATAAATAATTATTTATCCCAAGTATTATTTTATTGCTCAATTAATAAATAATAAATAAAAGTCACAAAAATACAGGATATTACAATTATTCCCCAACTAAAGCCGACTGGAATTGTAATTGATGATGCCTGCTAGCTTGGGAGAGGAACTCTAAACGAAAGGACCAACTCTAGCACCTGAAAGCCACCACGAATAAAATAGGTCAAAACCCTAGTAAGTCGCTAAGCTACATGACTCAAATCAGATAAATATAGAAATGGTAAATTCACAGATTATATAATCAATAAATATAGCCTAAGGTAAGCCACGCAACCTCACTGCACGTTTGAGGTTACCCATTTATTTACAACTTAACCGATATGCGCCATTTCTCCCTTTCCATCTCAAGAACATGCGTATGCCCATATAAAACCGTCACACCACCGTAGACACTTGCTTCACAACGCTGGAGACACCGTAGTCATCCTGTTATGCAGTGCCGGATTTTCACCACCACCATGTGACACGTCAACAATCCGTATCAAAGAGTATGTCTACATAAGGGTGTTCCTTCTCGGCACACACCAAAAATCCATGTTGAAATTTATTCATCAATAATCTTCCATGTTCCAATCGTATTTTATCACTCATCGCTATATCATTATTTCCTCATTACCGTACCCCTTGGGTCGTGTTCAAATATAGCATTAAGATAAGCATTATGCCATTACGTTTAGAGGCTGAAAGAATAAAATGTCTAAAGTGGAACTACTCATAAACCGAAGCATTAAAGTAAAGGTGTATTGATTGATTAAAGATTTTAGAATCGTCACTCCTACTCGTCTCTAATTTCCGTGCGCCGGACGTCTCGTAAAATGAAATCCAAACAAGGAACCCCCTCGATACACTTCACTTTAGATAGGGTAGTCGTTAAGACAATTAATTAGTTAAATGTTTACTATCAAGAATTAAATTAAGAGCGTAGGCGTTTTAAATATCCAACCTCCATATCCGATTATAATCTGTTCAACTTAAACCACAACAAATAGAAACCCAACAATTCTACACTAGTTTATCCCGTACTCCCTCTAATTCATCTACTCGATTAATTTCTTTAACAAATTAAAGGGCTTAAGAAATTTCTTATACAATTTAGTCCATTTCTCAATTTCAAGAATGTAATATAGTAAGAAGCCTCAAATAATTTTCCAAGAGTTTAGCATGGGATATACAAATTCAATCTTCTCATAAATAATTTGGCAACAATTACTCATTTTCATACTTAGAGTTCCATCGATTTAGTGTTTTGTATCAAGTGTACTATTCATGACGCTATAGGTACAACTCTACCTAGCATGCACTTTTTTAATCTTATTTAAATTTTTAACTGTGTCTCAATTACTCAATATATTCCAATTATCATAAATACATGTCAGTGTTATAACAAGGGTTTCATATATAATTTCTAATAATAATTAGGGCTAAATTTCAATATAAAACATTTGAGGATAACTAATTTCACCTAGTTAATATCATACACTAGGATCCTAGAAATCCTATGGGTTTTCAACTCATTATAATCCTACAATTAAGGTTTTAGTGAAATTTGAACAAGCAAATATAAAAGGAGAAGAGTAGAAAGCAACTTGCCCCAAAAGATGAATCAAAACTTGGCTTGAATTGAATTGAAGAGTTCTTGAAAAGTTAGCCTCTAATCCCACTTTAAAATCCTCTAGATAACTTAATTGGATTGATTTGATTGCCTTTGAAAAATCTCCTTTGAATCTTTGTTTGAAAGCCTTGAATTTCGTTTTGTGCTAATGAGGTTGATAGAGAGAGAAACTAGAGTGTTTAGGGTTTCTAGGTAAAGAAGATAGGTTAAAATGAGGTTTGATAAGAGAAATGAAGCTTAAAAGCATCAAATAGTCTAAATAAACCAACCTCAACCCGTAGACCCCGTGACTAGGCCGTTACCCAACCGCGGTTTGGGCAAGGCTGAGGTTGCGACTACAACTCCTATGGTCGTGGTACCCAAGTCCATAGTTGCGGCTATAAAGGCCACGGTCGCAACTACCAAGGCTCCTTTTGCTTAGGTGGCTGAAAACCCTAGAAACTCCAATATAATGAAATACTACTTAGGTATAAGTACCCAAATGACGCTAGGCCTTTCTATATATTACCCAAGATTCTAAAACCAATTCTAGCTTCTCACAATTACAAATTCAGCCCCAGACTTTAATAAAATTAAACTTTAGCCCATAAATTCTTATCAATTTATCAATTGAACTCTAAAATTCCAAGTTAACTCGTTTTAACTTATTTTCTCGTAAATAGTTCCAACTTCTTAGGTACAATTATATTTAATTAATCAGGGTTGGCTTTAATTTATTAAAATTATCCTCAAATAATTAATTATAAATCTTCTAAAAAATACGGGGCATTACAATTCAACTATAACTGAAGTCCCCAATTGAAGTGTAGGAGGCCTTTACTATAGGCTATTAGTAGATTCGTAGATAAGTACGAACTAGTAACTAAAAGTTTAACTTAATCTAATTATATTCTAAAATAACTAATTTAGTTAAAAACAAAATATCCAAAGGCCCTTTCCCTTTCCCCATCCCTCCTTTCATGCATCACTCTCCCCATTGAGAAAAGCTCAACTTTGTGCTTTCCTGGAAAGTTGAAGAATCCCGTGGCATATAAATAGGTATCTCGAATAAATTTCCTGCTTGAATGTAGACTTCCTTTGCATTGGCTTTTTAAACAACCCTTTCCATAAATTAAATCGCACATCGCTTGAAAATCTGGAACAGATTCAAATATTTCAAACCCAATAAAATCAACTTGGAGGTCAAGAGTTCAAATGGGCCACAATCCATAACGTCTCCCTACCATGTGCGGATTGTAGGGTCTAAACATACCTTTGTGGATTAGACTTTGAGCAGTACCTGGATACCCCAAGATGTATTAAAAAAAAGATTATATCTGGACTAATCATACTATCGCTCAACTAAAAGAAAAAACCAAACCATTTGTTACCCCCTTGCTGGTGTGTCCTTTACAAAAGGGAGATGAAGACGCATATCATATGTTTTAGGATTGCTCCTTGGCTTCAGTGGAACAATTTTTATGGGTGAATTTGGAGTGCTGGGGGCGATTCTTAAATATTGGAGCTAGGCAATTGTTGTGGAATTTATTGCCTATGCCACAAGGGGAAAATTCTGAATTATATGAAGGTGTGCATTGTTTGCCATCACATGGGAGGTTTAGATGGAACAAAATGGGAGGATCTTCAATTATATGGTGAAATTCTAGGTGTCGATTTGGGCTTCTTTTTACCATGGAGTTCAGAAAACATTCTTCTTTTGTTCCTGCTGTTTCGTTGTCTTGGTTTGTTACATTTCTTGCCTGGAAAGGGGACCATGGGATTATCTGGTTTGTCTCTCTGATGCTCGGTGTTTGTGGCAGTAGCCTTGTTATCATTCTGTGTACGTCAGTGTATCTTGACTGTCTTTTTTTTTCCTTTTTCCTAGCTTATATGTACAGAGGAAAAGTCTACTTGTACACTCGACTTTTTATTTATCAACAAAAATTCTCTGTGTACTCTTGTCGTCTTTAGATGGTTGATCAGAAAACGGTGTGGGACCAGTAGCTATCTTTCATATATGGCTTCCTCAGTTCTGTACTTTGTGCTTGTTGCTCCCACTTCTTTTATTTTTTAAATGTGGTAGAATTGTCATAATTATTTGTTATGTGCCAGGATTCCCTATTCTTGGGGTTGAGTGGCAGAAAATGGAAAATCCAGATTTGCGCATGTCAATGGGGATGAAATCTGATCAGAAGGGTGTTCGTATAAGGAGAATTGATCCCACAGCCCCAGAATTTAAGGTTTTAAAGCCATCAGATATAATCCTCAGCTTTGATGGGGTCGATATTGCTAATGATGGAACAGGTCTGTCTTTTTTCTGCCCCTCTTCTCCCAACAAACCCGCATCTATTTTGCGTCATATCTGGTTAAATATTGTACTTCCTGCAATGTAATAATTTAGGCATCATTTGTTTTTCTTGTATCATATCCTTAATTTATGAATGTCATACTTCTTACCGTCTTGGATATGAAGAGAACATTTTACATGGTCGGAACAAGTGTTTAATACTTTATTTTTGCAATGTTCGTGTTTTTACAATGGCAAGGTCATGAATATTGCTTGATGCTGTTTCAATTATGTTACTTATTGGCTTACTACTAAATTATAACAATATTTGATTTTTTAACTGTAGAAACTCAAACTGACCATTTAATATTATCGGATTTCAATTTCAACCAAAGACAACCAGAAAAAAACAGATACTTTTATAGATGTGGACACATTACTCACATATATTCTTTTGAGTGTGCCAAGACTATTGGATTAACCTGATGGTTGTGCCTTTTGAGAGTACTTGCTTTGAACAGTTCCAAGTTTCCTTGTTTGAATTGGTATACTAGATGGTATATGTTAATGTTGAGTTTAATATTTTTGGTTCCGCTTTATGTGGAAAATTATCTACAAGACTGACAAGTTTCTTGTTTTAAAGTGTGATATATAGTAGACACACTAAGGGTCTTACTATTTGGCTCCTTGTAGATGAACTGCTATAGTCAATATGATACAAAGGTATGCATATTTGATACTATAAGTAATATAGGTGTGAAATTGACTAGATCTTCGTGCATCAGACCATTTCCTCTGTAGTTGGATATTAATGGTTTTGTTATCGGCCCTAGTGTCTTAATCACAAAATTTGTGGGTCCTGAGACTAGTTTTGGTACTACTGTGTAGTATATGTCTAATGTCTACATACTCTTGATAAATGGAGTAGCTTTGAGCTCTCATCCCATGGCTTCAAGAGACACACGCATAGACTTGTGATGTCATCTCCCGTGCCACACAAGTAGTCCTCCCATGGGATCAAAGTTTAATTGTCGAAGCCAGTGATCCAACTGGGCTATCTTGCCCTTTCATCAACGGCACTAGTGGAGTATGTACCATTGGGGGCAGCAGCAATCATATACTCTACAAAATAATTCTCATCACAGCTATACCTGACTGGCCATCAATGGCGTGTGGCTTACCCCGCTCTTCAGTCAACTGTCTCACATCTTAAGCAGCATCAATTCATATCTTCACTTTCAGTCAACGTGAGCTCATTAACCATCAGGGAATAGGATGGGCCACTCCGCTGTTGTCATGTCCAAAGTGACACATCTCCTATTCTCTCTCGCTTTGATCAACACAGACATACATTTCATCCTTCTGTCGCCTCTCAATCAACCCAAACATGTTTGTAACTACAAACCTTTACTCTGGATTAAGAGGAGTTGGTTTTCCTTTTTATGGTGGCCCATTAGTATGCCCTTAACCAAACAGTACAGCTTCACTGATTTGTCAGCTTTCATACATTGAGCTCTTGATGGCCATTAACAATTACTATTCTTATCATGTTCGTCATTTCAACTTCATGAAACTCATCTCTCATTTTGACTGGCCTTGTAGATGAGTCACCAATAAAACCTGTATATATAATTTTCCCCTCCTTTGAAAAGGCTTGTCCACGAGCTTTCGGGGAAATTTGAAAACGACCGTGACATGTCCATAAGTATATTGGCAATTTTTCACCTTCAATTTCAGGCCAAATTCATCTGCATCCATTTTTTGGGGCCCAAAATTAATGGCTCTGGTCCGCTTCATGAGAGTTCGGGGCAGCTCCATAAACCTCCACCCCAATAAAATCCATCAACTCTAATGGGCCAAGAGCTTCTCAGATGCATCCATACATACCCAATCCAAATTTCATAAAATTTACACTTAATGCAGCCCTTTTAGATTCAGCTCAAGAATTCATTGGTTTAAGCCTGTAAACAACAAGATGTCTCCTAGTCATTGACCATTTTGCATTTGCGACACACTATATCACAACCCTTATGGCTCACATACAAGGAGCCAGATCCTGTATTCCCTGCAATTTCAACATTGTCAATAATCTCACTATCAACGAACTCCGGAAAATTCATTCTGTCTCGGTGAGGGGTTCTGGGCTTTTCGGAAGCAGCTAAGGCAGGAATAGGAAAATTATGGGGTGTGGTCAAAAACCAATGTAGGCCGGGGAGGGTGCAGGGGTCGTCGGAGGCAGTGCGACAGCTGGTGTTGTTTCGTCGAATCTTTCAACAAAAACAACATTGTTGAGTTGTGTGGTACATTCTGACTTCGATAGACTTGCGCTTCACGTCTCTGAACAGCCGGATTCCTTGAAATACCCTGTGCAATCTTCAGCTTCCGGGTTTGTTGTAAAAATTAGGTTGTGAACTCCATTCATCAATGGCCACATTTTCCTCACTTTCATATCGACGAACGTTTGCGCTTTAAGGTCATCAATGGTGTTGGCGTCACGCTCTTGTCATCGTTGCAGGAAGCGGACAACTGCTGTTCAGAGGCTGGTGCTATCCCAGCGTTAGCTTCGTCGGTGCTCGGCGTGGCGGCAATCATGTGCGGTGGGCTAGATCTTCTTCCCCAACGGGAATGTTGTTCAGCCTCCCAATCACCCATCAAAGGATCTATCATACTAACGCACATTTGATTACACACATCAAGAGTGAAGATGACATCAAAAGCGAAGATGCCTGTTGTATCAATTTGATGTGAACACAATGGAAGACACAAAAACGCATCACACAAACATATATCAATCAAAGGAAAATTCTTTCAATCAATAATATTAAAAAAATCCATTAAGTCAATAATAGGTTTGAGTGATTACAATTGATGGCTAAAAGCCTTATTTATAGGCTAACTAACTAAAGTCCTAATTAATTCTAGTAAAAGGACATAATGATAAACAAGGAAACAAAAAGATAATCTCTAAACTTATTAAAATATCTCCTAACAATTATCATAATAAATACTCTAAAAATTATAAAAATAAAATAACAAATTACAACTTAATCCCAACCCCAAATTCGGAATTCCTTGGGCCAACCAATGGATCTTGTATGTATCAGATTGAGATCGACCTGTTTACAACTTTAACGTTGTGCTTTATTTACAAATTTGTCTTGTGGTTTAGTTGCTACATTTTAGAAATCAATGGTTTGCTATTAAATATGTAAAAGTATCATAAACTTTGGAGTGTCAAATTATTTATATATCAAGGAAATAAGCTTGCTGACGTCATTTGAACATGATAATTCTCTAATTAACTTTTGCAGCCCAAAGTTGAATCTAGGGCTGTTTGGTATGAGCTATACTGTGTCTAGCCTTTTTGGGTAGTTTATGTAGTGTTTGCATGTGCGTGCATATATATATATATATATATAAGGCGTTTACTCATTTTTTTTAATATTAAACAAATCCTCACCGGCAACGGTTCTTACATGCACAAATCCTCCAAGTCAAATAAACATGACTCAAGTATACATTATGAAGTCAAAATCCAACAAGCTCGTGCATGTGTGTGTGGAGCATAGTTGTCAAAATCGTCCAATTCACGAGTCGTATCGTCCGATTCGGTTCGATTCAAGGGCCGAACGATTCGAATCAAGAGGTGAATCGTAATTGGTCAATTAATCGGACGATTCGGTTTGGAATCGTACGATTCGATTTGGAATCGTGAATCGTCCCTTAATGCGATTCAGTAAAGTGGGTTTTTGAAAACCCTTTTTCGGCGCATGCGACTTATTTTAAGTCTTTGTATTGTACTAAAACAACAAAAAAAAAACTTACGAGCCATAATCGACTGCTGCTTCTTTCAAACCTAAGCCATTTATTGCTGTACGAGCCCTAATCCAGCCGTAACCTGCAAACCGAAGCCATCTATTGCTGCGTTTTTGCAAATCGGAAGGGGCTTTTAGCTGTTTTGTTTATTTTTTTTTATAAAACCTTTTGTTATAATCCGTAAGACACAAAAGTTATTAAATAATAGTTTTAAAACCTTTTGCTGTTTTTTTTTTGTTATAAGAAGGGCCGTTTTTGCTGTTTTTCTTTTTCTTTTGTTATAAAACCTTTTGTTATAATAGAAGTTGTTAACTAATGGTTTTTACACTTTTTGCTGTTTTTAAATGAAGGGCCGTTTCTACTCTTTTTGTTTTTTTGGTTATAAAACCTTTTTTGTTAAATTAATATATTTTACTGTTTTAAATTAATATATTTTAATATGTGTAGGCTGCTTTAATATAATTACTTGTAGGTTGTTTTAATATAGTTTAACTGCTTAATTTTCTAAATTAATATTTGTAGGCTGTTTTAATATATTGAGTTGTTTATTAATTAATGACTTTTTATGATTTATTTTTCTTTTTTTTTACGTTTTTAAGCTTAAAATGAATGAGAACATGTGCTACGTTTAATATTTGTGATATATTTTGGTATGTTATCACGTGCTACGATTATTTTTTTTTGTCATATCATTCTTAATTACCAATTCTGTAGTGTTAAATCCATTTACATATGTTTTACTACATTATTATCATTTGGTTCCGATTCGATTCACGATTCGCGATTCGGGGGGTAAATGATTCACGATACGATTCGCGATTTGACAACTATGGTGTGGGGGCATAAACCAAGTCGAATCCATAAAGCAAGTCAAGCTCGAAACAACTCTATAAACATGGTTAAGATCAATCTAAGTATCGCATGTGTGTGTGTGTGTGTGTATCTTTTACCGATGTATCCACACATGGAACTAGTTTATTTCCTTTTGCAGAGACTTCTTTGATGCTGTCCCAGTTTGTTGTTACAGATTAAAAGTTATTGAGTAGCTGTTTTTTATCCGCTGAGTTAGTTTCTTCTAATAGCCATAAAGCGCATCTCGTACATAACCCCTCCACCCCCACTACACACACTGAAAAAGTAGGATTTTCATTTCCCTTTTTGCTTTACTTATTTTTGAAACATGTATCTTGAATCCTTGTAATTGGAAAGTGAATCATGCTATTTTTTCTTTGGGCCTCCTATGCCCCCCAAATCTTATGTTATTTGCAACTAGGTTCATGACTCCTTTTTAATTATTCTTTCTATATTCAGTTCCATTTAGGCACGGAGAGCGCATAGGCTTTAGTTACCTTGTATCCCAAAAATACACTGGTGATAACGCTGCAATTAAAGTTCTTCGCAATTCCGAAAGTTGCAAATTTGACATCAAACTTGAAACTCACAGAAAGCTAATTCCAGCACACATCAAAGGCAGACCTCCATCATATTACATCATTGCAGGATTTGTTTTTACAACTGTATCAGTCCCGTATCTTCGTTCCGAGGTGCGCATTTTTCTTTGAAAATGTTGTAATGAATTTGTGCATACATGTGTGTTTGTTCTACAGTTATTCAGCCTCAATACAGGCAGGCTAAACAAATAATCCTATTACTTGGGTTTAGATGATAGGAATCTACTGCTTTATTTCTCATACTAGTGTTGTTTCGGTATAGCCGACTTGTCTAGATTTCTTGCCCCAATAAACACGAGTTCGATGGAGGCTGAGTTACTTGAATACTAGTCCAGATTAACTATGAAGCACGGAGACGGACACGGGTGCCGTGTCCGACACGTCACGGACACGCCGACACGACAAATTTGAATTTTTTTTGGATACGACAGGCCGGGGACACGGACACAAAATTATTTTTTAATAATATTCCATCTACACTTCGATCTATTTGCACTAGAAAAAAGTAGTAGTCAAACTAATTATCTTAAATAACATAGTCAAATATGTTATAAAAACATTTAAACCATAAGTCAATAGTTATATATCCACATAAAGTTTTGTATATGACAACTAACTCCATTACTAGCAAAGTAATAAGTAACAACTAATATACAAAAATATTAATAATTTAAGTGAGCTAAGTAATGCTCCTCATTTATCACCATCTAGGCTATATCAAGAACTTCATCATCACTACCATAAGTGTCTTAGAAATGTATGCGAAGTGCATAGAAGTGCCCGACTTTTTTTAAATGCCAAATCAGTTTGATACACCACGTGTGTGTCAGAGGAGTATCGTATGGGTGTCGTGTCCGCTTGAGTGTTCGACACGGGTACGTCACCTCCGACGAAGTGTTCGTGCTTCATAGCAAATGTTCTGCTTCTTTTTTTGTGCGTGATACTAGAAGTGAAAAATGTTGGTTGGGTTGGTGAGAATCTATACTGCTGTTTCATGTGAGAAATTGCTATATGAAGGCGTACATTTCAAGATTGTTCATAGTTGTCGTAATTCTTTGGGAGTAATTTTGAGCTGTCTTCTTTGCTAAGAAGTTTTGATGAAAAAAGTTGGACCTTGAGTAAAGTGAATATATATTTGTATGGTTCCCTGATGTGGGCAAGTGCTATGGACACCGTCCTACAACTGACTGGCAATCAGTGAAGGACTACATTTCAAAACTAAGATGACTCTCCCCCACCCCCACACCAATTGTCGCCTGATCCTGGCACTTTCTTTTATTTGCCTACTAGTAAGATAAGAAAATTAAATTTCACTAATGCACTGAATTTCTTAATACACATTTTTACAAACTGTTATTTTACCAAAATAAATGCAAAAGACGTGTGATGATGCCTGTTAAAAGTGGAGAGTACTGCAATTTTAACTGCTTATACAAGCTCTCCGCTGGAGCCTACTGGTGATCGGATGATGCTAAAGCTGTACTACACATTGGACTAATTAACTTGTGGATGCAGCATTATATTGCCAGCTTGAAACTATTAGCTTCTGTATACTGTGTGTATAATATATATACATATCATTCTCAGCATGGAACAAAAGATATGTGGTAAAACAAGAGGCAAGTAGTAAACAGGTAATATAGACCAACTGAACCTGCATAGTTTAAAGGTCGTAAATAGTGCACAAGGCTCCCGCTTACCTGCAGGGTCTGGGAGAGGCAGATGTTGGCCGTCTTACCCCCATATATGGAGAGACTGCTCCCATGTTTCGAACCGAGACCAACCGTAGCTTGGACGAGGGTTCTTGCACCAAGGCATGACTAAAGGGATCTAGTTACATAAGCATTGAAATAAACAACAGTCTTACAGCTGCAAACTCATAATAGAAAAACTATACGAACACATAAAGAGATATGTTCCTACATCCAGTCACAGTCAGATGGAACCAATTACGTGCATGCCAAATCCCAAACCGCTACTTGATGGCTTGGTAACTGAAGGTGCAACTCAGCAACCTGAAATGTTAACAACGATACGTGGGTCAGAAAATACCTCTACATGATCCCAATCAGAAGTGCTAATAAAACAAAATATCACAATTGTAAACTTAAGCAATTTCAGTCCTAATTATGCTCTAACGTGCTTTATAACTTGCAACATCTATACAAATCCTATTTCGTCACTAAAGCCAGCGGCACTAGGTCCCGCCCCCCATATACTATTATGAACCCAAAGTCCCACCACTATAGCCGGACAACGTGAGGCCCCGCACATAGAGTGACACACACCCAGTTAGGTCATTAGAGCCAGATGATACTAAGTCCTGCACATAGTGTGACACACACAATCCCGCTACTATAGCCAAACGAGACTAAGTCCTGCACATACCATGATGCCTACACAACCCCGTCACTATAGCTGGACAGCACCAAGCTTCACACATACTTTGACGCGCACAAGAACATATCTCTTAGTTATACATGTCATATATACCAATTCTTCTGTAGGTATTGGGGTTATCACGTTCTTTCCATACTTAATTCTTAAGATGTTTTATAAGATTTTATCATGCGCTTTGAGTTGCTTCCTAAATTCTAGGTTGTGTTCACATAATTTTCCTTTAGTCGCACCTTAGCGATTTATTATGAAAATCTCCACGTAAGTTAAGAAGTCAAATCTTATCATAGATTAAGATTTCGTATGTTGAAAAATTCAATACACCTATTCATATTCTGAAAAATCCATGTCAAGCAAGATTTGAAGTTTCAGTTTATCATCTTTACAAATTACATATGACAATCTATGTTACTCTTTGTATTAATTAACATAAAATTTTCAAACCATTAGGCATATTGTCGTTACGATGTATTAACAAAAATTTACAACAGTTTGCGTATTAATTCTTCATTTAGTTTAATTCTTCATTTAGTTCATTGTTATGAACTTTATAAATTTTCTCCATTTACGTCGATGAACATGAATTTTATCAAGAATTTCAATATCACAAAAACTAAGGGTGTAATATATCCAAGTTTTACCAATTCTATATCTACATACCAAGATGATCATCTGAATGCATTATCATGAATGTAAAGATTATGATTTATTAACCTAATGATTTATTCAACATTTAACGCCATTAACACTGAAGGAGTAGAGAATGGTATTTCTTACCTTATAAAGGAGTTCCCCTCAATCTGAACTTCCCAGTTTGTTCCTCTCCTTCTCTAGTCCAATCCTTCTTCTTGCACTGTCTCCAAAAGCTTCCTTGAAAGCTTGCAAAATGAGAGGTTATGGAGGTTTATAGATAAAGTCTAGGGTTAAGAATAGGTGTCTAAGGTTAGGTTTATGTGGTGAAAATGAGTGAAGGAAACTGCCCAAATTCGTATCAGGAGGCTCCATAAGAAGCCTGGTGAATGCCCCCCCACCGCCGCATAGCTATAGCAGATTTGGCTTGCTATAGCTGCCTTGGGCCCGCTATAGCAGCAATTAGGGGTCTCATCTTTATTCTGATTTTAAACCGTTTTAAATGCTGCCAACTCTCATCCCACCCATTTTCACACGTTTTTAAACACTTCCCATCTTCATAACTTGCCAACCAAATCAACCCAAAAGTAAACTTGGCAAAATGATGGGGCACGAACGAAATGACACGAAGTCATTTGTTAATGAGTGGATCCTTACTCGTTTCGTGTCATATTGGGGTCAACACGATAGCTAACGGTTCGGGTTTGGTATTGACCACCTTAACCTGTTAATAACAGTTAGGACCCGTTAAGATCCATTAATTTAAGTAAATAAGAAATATTGTTCAATCTTCAAAAGGGTTTATGTAGTTTAATGGTGATTTAATTATAGTGAATTTTACTAAATGAGTGCTTTAGTAATGTTCATGAATAAACGGGTCTAATTGTGTTTAATATTGGGTTAATGTGTCAACTTGTATATGATTCAAAATGATTTATTATCTTAATGGATAATAACGGGTGAATACGATATATTAAGCTAATGAGTTGTGTTTGGATATGGATTTTTCACTCGATAGAAGAGTCACCCGATTAGACACGACCACATTAAAAACGACACAAATACAACTCGACACGACCAATTGCCGGGTCTGCTCAAAAGTCACTAATATCTAGGTTTCACCCAAGCCCAACATCAAATTAAATCAAGTCAAAAACTGAAGTTAGGCCCTAAATCCAATCAAATAGAAATCTTATCCGGTTATTATTATTATTATTATTATTATTATTATTATTATTATTATTATTATTATTATTATTATTATTATTATTATAGTGGAAAGTGTACTTCGCAATTATGACTCCCAAGCCCCCAAACTGATATGTGGATTATCAATGGTTTACCTTATCAACTAAGTGGTAAGTGATAGGGGGAGAGTCCCTTTCAAGGAGGCCTCATATATAAATTTATAAATAACGGGCGCCCCCACCTATGAGGTGCATGTGAAAAAGAGAGCATAGAACCTGTGTCAAATTGTATTCTTATTAATAAAAAGCTTCCCCCCCGGTTGTGGATGTAGGCTATTTTCCAGACCCACGTACATACTTTGTTTGGCTATATTTCTTTTATTCTTTACCATCATTTTGGCTTGTGTGAGTTTGTCTCTCACAATTATTACCGTAGATCTTCATCATTTTATTAAATTCACATTATTTCTAGATCTTAGAATCACATTATTTTCCTTTAAAATGTTTAAATCATTTCCAAATTATCTGGGTATTACAGTCTTCCCCCTAAAAACGGGAATTCAGCCCTTGGAATTCGCTACACCTTCATCATTCCAAAGCATCGTTTTTTTTTTTTTTGCCTATGAAGTTATTTATACTAAAATAATAGAAACAATATTAGCATGAGTTTGTAATGTCGGTATCAGGATTACTAGATGTGTCTCTCAACTATTTATGCATACCTCTGCAGTATGGAAAGGATTATGGATATGAAGCTCCAGTCAAGCTGTTGGACAAACTCTTGTATGAAATGCCACAATCACCAGAGGAACAGATTGTTGTGATTTCTCAGGTTCTTTCTTAGTATTTTCTTTTCTCCCACTAAAGCAATCGCAATTAGTGTCCTGATCTTCTATTTTGATTTTTTTTTTTTTTACCATTTTTCAAAGGTGCTCGTGGCAGATATCAATATAGGTTACGAGGACATTGTTAACACCCAGGTTAGTTGTGGCTGGGGAGTGCAAGTGGTTGTGATATTGGTAACTAACTTGTTTCATCCTCTCTATTGCCGAGTGTTTTATCAAATCATTTATATCTGTTTTAGGTTATTGCTTTCAATGGTAAGCCTGTGAAAAATCTCAAGGGCTTGGCCAGCATGGTAGAAAACTGCACTGATGAATTTTTGAAATTCGATTTGGAATATCAACAGGTACCCTCTTCTATCACCCCTCTCTCTCTCTCTCTCTCTCTCTCTCTCTCTCTCATTTTCATTTATCTCGCATATTTTCATTTATTTTCTCCAGATAGTGGTACTTCAGACAAAGACGGCGAAAGAAGCAACTTTAGACATCCTCACAACACATTGTATACCTTCTGCCATGTCTGATGATCTCAAGACATGAGATCAATTTTCATCATGGGGGTTATTTGGGAAATTCTTCCATCTTTTGCTATTCAATGGTCATTTTTTTGTTCATCCTTTTCTTGTTTTTCTTTGGGATTCCACATATGGTGACTCTACTAACTTATTAAGTGGCCATCTATTTAAGTGTTAAAGAGGTAGAAGTAAGGGGGATGATCTGAATTTAGTTGGTCTTTTTTTTTTCCACTCTCAAATGTTCAACTGTTAAAGTTTATGATACGAACTCGAGTGTTGTTAGGAGGACAACCTTGTATCTTCTATTCGCCAATAAGGATGAAAAAAGAAAAAAGAGAGTTTGGCTAGAGAAAATTTGTGCTTTATTGTTACCCTGCCTTGAAGTTAAGGCTGACTGCTGGTTGGGTTTATTCAAGGTTTGGTTCGGCTTTGGGTTTTCGCACCCTAATTTTCTTTCTATAGACCCAGTTAGTTTTAGAGCTTTAAACCGTGATTAGAATAAATAGACAATGATACCCCATCAAGACCACCCCCTCAATTATTGGGGAACAGCAGCCTCTGCATTACAATGGTACAAGGACTGAAGAACTGATTAGTTCTCTCTTTCCAAAAAAAGGAAAAAAACATCGCTTCCTGTGACTTTCAAGATCAAAACAAGCAAGCCCTAAAAAATACTGACACTGCATAATCGTATAGTGCTGATTTTCATTTATCTTCGCATTTTTTGGTCTCTCATTACACAACCAACTCTTTAACCCCCCCCCCCCCCCCCCCCCCCCCCCACACACACACACACCGTTCCCTTCTTTCTATGCGGAAATGACCCCTGTAAATCAGAGCACACCAAGCATTCAACCTCGTTCCGTGTATGAAAAATCTACAGCCACAAATGTACTCCATTCTTTGAACAACCAACCAATGTCTTCTTTCCAACTTCAACTACAAAACCAGTCCCTTGACTACGTCTCTCCAAATGAACACATCCAGTCATCACAATCACCCCTTCACTCACATTCAACTGCAAATCTTACATGCTCGAGAAAGTCAATTCCGTAAACAAACCCTTGGGTGCAACCGCCTCTCTCCAACACTTTGCTCAAAGCTCACGAGTCCATGTGCTGCTACTTCTTGCAAGCAACAAGAGAATTTGACCGCTCATCTCCATCCCGCTACAATGAATCCACCTGCCTGTGGCATCGAAATGAACAAATGGCCCCACTGGTTGTGGATTCGGTGTGTTTGAAGGGAGAGTCGAACTTAAGCCAAATTTGTTATATACAAAAGATTCCACTTTATCTTTGGGTACTCATTTATAAACCCAAATAATCGATTAACAACCCCCATAATACCTACCCCCAACCAAATAGGCTTAAAACCCATCTAAACCCGTCAGACGGAGTTTATGAAAAAAGTGTTAAACTATGGACGGAACAAAACCAATTCCGAAGAATGCCTCCAACCTGTATACCACCACTTTGGCACACTCTCCCAACCTCTCTCTCCTCCATGGATTTAAGAGCTCTTCCATTACAGATTAGTCAATCGATTATTCAATTGTAGATTCTTTAATTATGGTAATAATTAAAACCACAAAATATAACTATTCAAAACATGAACTCCATCGACTTTTTATTACCCTAAATCATTTTGGAATATTTTCTGTAGCATTAACTAAACTCCATTATTACTAGTGGAGTCTTTTTCTTTTGATAGAGATGATATGGAACTCAATATTTTTTATGTAGGTCGTTTAAAATCCATAAATCGGGTTGATTCCCTGCTAGTGATTTATTGGAACTCAACATCTTCAATTTTCATTGTTATCATAAATGTTAAGTTTTTGGCCCTCCTTTCATCATGCTCGGTTCTTATCTGAATTGTGTAGGCTGCTATCGGGGTGTTTTAATAGGGACATCATAGTAATTTTAATACCTTGTTATTTTAACATTTGAGAACTAATAACCGGGGGTGGGGGAAAGTTATAATGGGTTTATATAAAAACTCCCTTATATTTCTAGCATATCATTTGTTGGGTAGGGCCAATGGATTTAACCCATTATTGTGGGTTTAATAAGACTGGGGTTATAGAAACAAAAATAGAGTTTAAACGGAAACGCTCTCATTTTTAAATTGGTTTGGTCCTCGTTTAGACACTTGGGTATACCAAAAAGATAGTGATTTAATATAATATCCATTAGGTTTGATATGCATATTTTGAAGCCATTTTTACCAATTGGTTTTCTTTACTAAGTATGTAATGAAATAGGCTCTATTGATTTTTTTCTCTACTAAGTCCCGTGAAAGAAACATTTTTACACCAATCGGGCCTATTAGAAAATAGGTAGTGAATATTTACTACATGTATAAATAAGATATATTGAGAAAACTTGTTTTGACATGATCAATGATGACATATCTTATGTAAAAGAGATTTATTTGCCAAGCTCCATTTTTTGAAATAGTATACTCAAGTTTGAATCCACGATGATGAAAGGTTTGGAATAGCGCGAAACTAAGAAATACCTGGGGAACATCGAGTTCCATTGTTTCCCAAATGCATTATTTAACAATAAACACAATCAAAAGAACTTCGTAATCACATTAATTACAGTTATCAAGTGACTAGGCACAAATAGATGGCTATTTTGTGCATCATACCTTAACATTAATAGAAAAACTTGTCATTGGAAATTAGACGTTGCTAATTCCCTCAATAATATTACCAGAACTTTATTTAATGGGTCAAGAACATAACAAAACAACTCATTGGGAAACACCCTCTATTTGAGGTGCGAATCTAAAATTATCTGGAGGAAAAAATAACACGAAAATAAGTGTAGGGAAAATTACTCATGAACATACAAGATAATGATTTACGTGGTTCGAAATTTTTTGTCTACATGCAAAACTCACACTCACTTTCACTATAAAATTAATTGATATTATTACACACTTTATCTTGACTTCACTATTCCACACACTCCGAAGCAACTGTTTATATTTTTCTCTTTGTATTTTTTCTCCCCTCTTTGGTTACTAATATTTTGTAACTTTGGTATGTTTTCCTCACAATTTGATTACATAATTTATAGGTGGCTAAAATAGACAAGGGGAGAAAATTGAGGAGAAAAATACAATCCTATTGTAAGAATAAGATAAATAGGGTGGTTGCTAGATTTCTTTGTCCTACAAAGTTAATAACGCGGGCTTATTGTTGACTTGTTGGTTTTACACCACTATTGGCAAATATTAGCAAGCAACTCAATAGTTTTCGTACTATAACAATCTCTTACTTGGAGGCTATTGAGATGTAACTTCCCAATCGATTCTATCAGTGAACTAGGTGGGAGACTTTTCTACCTTTCATGCTTGAAGACCCATTAAAGCTGAGCACAACTTTAGTTTATCCGTAATTGCTGTCTTGGTTAACTTATCGACTGGTTTCTCGTTTTCCTAAATATTCTCAAGTGTAAACACCCCATCACTCATAAGTGATTTGACGAAGTGCTAACTAGTATGATGTGCTTGGTACTTGAATGACATGCTGAGTTCTTTAACAAATATACGACACTCTGACTGTCACTGTGCAAAACATTTTGTATTTGTTTGAATCCTAATTCTGCTAACGATCCTTATAACCAAATCATATCTTTTCTATCATCTGTTACTACCACATACTCAACTTCTGTAGTATTACAAATGTCTTCTGTAGTTGCCAAACCCAACTGACCGTAGTAGTGCCCACTGTGAAAATGTTACCACTGTGAAAACATAACTAGTAGTACTTATGCGATCTACCTCATCGAAAAAATCATTGTACACATATCCCCGTAGTCTCGTCTCGCCTCGTATGAGGCACAAACATTTGTTGATAGGACCTCATAAATACCTGAGTATCCACTTTACTGCTTCCCAATGTTGCTTTCCTAGATTTATAAAAAAATTCTTACTGCTCCTGCTACATGAGCAATATCTGGTATAGTGCACACCATGGCATACATCATACCTCCAATGAAATATGCATATGAACCTTACCCAAAAAGTTCTCTTCTGTTTGGGGTGACTGGCCTTTGGATATCCGAAAGTGACTATCCAATGGTGTGCTAACTGACTTAACATTATTCACATTGAACCTCCTCAGAACACGAATAATGAACTTTGCCTGAGAAAACTGAAAAAATACCATTATGGTTATCCCTTTTTATCCTTATCCCAAGAAGTTGCTTCCTTGCACCAAAATCCTTCACGTTGAACTCACTTGACAATTGTTTCTTTATGTTCCCTTTTTCATCCATATCTGATCCCACCACTGACATGCCATAAACAAAAATGATGTAACTACACTAAAATCTCTTGAAATATTAATAATTATCAACATTGCACTTGTAATAGATATTCCTCTACATAAATACATCAAATTTCTTGTACCATTGCCTTGGAGCTTGCTTCAATCCATATAATCTCCTTTTTAGCTTGCACACTATATTCTCCTTCCCTGGTACTGAGAAAGCATCCAGTTGTTGCATATATATCTCCTCCTATAGGTCATCATGAAGGAAATACGTTTTAACATCTAACTTCTTAAAGTGAAGCTCCTCGACTACAACAATGCTTAAAATGACTTAAGGGTGTTCAATTTCATAATCGATGATTTTTTTTATAGTAAATTTCTTACTTATGCTAAAATCCTTTGACCATGAGCCTTTCCTTGTATCTTTTGAAACCATCATGTTCTCCTTGACTCGGTACACCCATTTTTTATGAACGACCTTCTTCCTTACGAGAAACACAGCTAGATCCTATTTAATGTTAGATATGAGAGAATTTGTCTCGTCTTCCATGGCAAGGTCCGACTTTCTCGTATCTTCCATTTAACAATTCTTCATAATAGCATTCGGGTTCATCACTACTGGTGAGAAACATGTAGTACATATATTTCATATTTTATACGTGAGCACGAAAGGATGCCTTGAGTGCTGGAGTGTGATCTGAACTCTTGAAAATGTAAACAATTGTATTACATTTGTTTTATATAAAAGTTGGCTAAATTATGCGTCAAAGCATTGAGTCGTTGAGTCATTCAAGCTACATAGGCTTGAATCATAGATTGAGAAGTGTTCATTAATACTACGTGGACTTTTAGACTTTGAAGATCATGCAAGCCACTCTACAACATAAGACTTTTACTATGAAGACGTATCCTTTGATAGTTTTATGATTTAACATGTTGTCTACACACACATGCACGTTTTTCAAACCGTGTTTTTAAAAGGATGAACAAGTGAATTATACTTAGTATGTTGTGTTATCCGATTGGAAAATGACCTGATTTTTATTTACTGCGTTTTGAAGATTTTTATCACTTTGGCATCAAACTGTACGCACGGTTCATTTTGGACCCGTGCACATGACTCCATAAGCACAGTTCAAATTTGACTTGTGCGCATGGTTGCACTATATTTCGACACCGGCTGAAATCGTGCACACGCTAAAAGTCTACTGTGCACACGATAGAGAAGATTTTTAAAATTTCCTACATTTAGGTCCGTTTCCCTCCCATTTTTGAAGATCTGAAAACCTCACAACTCAAACACACTCCTGAGAGTATTTTCGAGGTTGAGAGATTTTTTATTACCTCATATATCCAAATTCACATGTTCCCTCCAAATTTGATAAAACTTAGATCTATCTTTTAAGAGAGAATTGATAGTGTTTTGAATCAGGTACATAGTATCCTTGTTCAATTTAAAGGGCTTCATCACTTTAATCGGAGATTTATCACTCCTAGGTCTAAAACTATAAGTGCTACTTTCTATTGGAGAGATTAGAGCATGACATGATTCCAAGGAGAATAATAGTCATTCTCATTCACTTTATGGGGCTCAAGGTGGATTTCTACTTTGAATGGGGGGAAGTCCAAAGTTCATAGGTAACTGATGATGCTGGGAATCAGCACCACCAGCTAAGGTGTTTCCAAGCTCTATATGTATATAACAATGGCAGCACAGCTATAAAAAGAAAGAAGAGAAGGAGATGAGGATATGAGGAAATCAACACCGGAATATAGGTGGTTCAGCCGGTCTGGCCTACGTCCACAGTGAGTGTGTGAGTAATATCACTGAAAGAAGGCACTAATGGCCATGGGTACAATTCCCTCAAGCTCTCTCTCTCTCTCTACTGTATATTTTGACAGGGTTTTTGCTAGGGTTGCATGAATGAGATCCTTTTGCAAGGTAGGGGATGACCCCTATATATAGTGTCTAGGGGGTGTAATGTACCCCCCATGCATGCAATGAGCATGTGTGTGATATCCTCACCAATGTGGGAATGCCACCTGTCCTTGTCACGTGCAAGTAATGATGATGAAATATTCTTCCACATGTGGAGAATAATCTTGTTACAACTGATTTGTGCCCAGGTGTCCTTATCCAAATGTTAACAGATGCTCGGCAGTCATGTTGGTGAATGACCTCGGCCTGGGAGAGGCCGAGCTGTAGAGGCTTGCTATCCGCTCAATCCGGGAAGTGTCATAAGGAGTCTCGGCCTGATCTCGGTCGAGACATTATGCTAGGTCGGCCCCAGCCGAGGTAGGGATAGTCCTAGGCTATACCCGGAATGCTGTTGATGCCTGTGCTTCGTTAGCAGTACCCCTTGGCAGTGTAGAAGGTAGTGTCGGCCTGAGCCGAGGTAGGTCTGGCCGAGGGATGGTATTGCGGGCCCCTGGCCTTCATAGGGTCGATCAATGTTTCAGCCATCATCTCGGTCGAGGCAGGTGTCTCTGAGCCGAGGCACCACTTGGGGCATATCAATCACCCCCAGCCCTTAGTCATATGCGAGAGCAAGTGGCTAGGGGATTGCTTCACCTCCGAGGCCTGTCCGTCCTAAGGTTGACACCTGCGTGACACCTGTCCCAGGCTAAGGCGTGCCAACTTGGCGTGTGCTGTCAGTAGTTGTCCCTTGGGTTTTCCCAAGGCAATGATGGGCCTTGGGAAGGGTGCCCAAGTATTTAAGGGTTAAATCCCTTCCTTCCTCTTTCTACTTCCTCTTTTCCCGCGCACGCTGTTTCCTGCAAAATTTCTCTCTCTAAAGCCTCTTCAATCCAGCGCTCTTTCTGCAGAAGGTTTCCTGTAGGTTTCTTGTGGATTCTCTTGGTTAAGTTCGTCGATTCACCTCCAGGTACTCCTCCTATTCCATTTCCTTTGTTTTTGACATTTGGTTTGAATTTTCCGGTGACCTTTTGAGTTTTCCGGTGGTTCATTTGAGTTTTCCGGCGAGCTTCATTGATTCAGGCGACCTGTGTTTTCTTGAAGTTCCTTAATTTGATCTTCAAACCGCTTTATTTTATAAGCCAATCGTGTTTGTAGGTTTAGGAGTTTTCCTTAAGTTTAGGGTCGTTAGAAGTTTTGGGTCGTCCTCTGATGCTCAGACCCCTATACCAGCTTCTTGAGGAATTCCCTTCTCTCAGAGAGAAGACCTTAGAGAAAATTAGGAAAATAGAGAGAGCTCAGGAAGAAGCTCGTAGGTCACAGGAGTTCCCTGTCAGACCTATCTTTCCCCCACCTCTCAAGGTAGTATACCCTGATCCTCCTGAGAACTTCTATCAGACAGACGTCTCTGCTAACCAATTGCCGATGTCTGAGTCTGAGTCCTCTACCTCAGACCCCATGTCTGTGGACTCTTTCCAGGAAGCCATGGATTTTACACCTCGGCCTGGTCAGGCCCCTGACCAGGCCGAGGTCTCCAGCCGAGCCTCGTCTCAGAATGGCTCAAGCACCTCAAATTCTTCTTCAGAGGTCGAACTTGTTGTGCCAAGTGTGGCTGTGCCACCCATTCTAGATGCCATCCCTCTGTCGGCCGTTACCGGGGCCGAGTTTGCTCAGAGGTTCCCTGGTCACCCGTCTACGTCTGCTCCAGCCGACGTTGAGCCTGACGACGATGATGAGGATGCTGAAAGTGATGTTGACGTCTCTGAGGCGGACGAGTACGAGAGCACAGTCACTGAGGTGGATCTGTTGCACTTCAGATACTTATACTCCATCAGTCCCTCAATCAAATTAGGGAGACCTCTGAGGGAAGAGAGGGCCTACCACGGCCGAGATGGAGAAATCTGCTTGTATGAGCAGATGTTTAAGTTAGGGTTTCGTCTACCCATTCATCCCGTCATCAGGTCCATTCTTTCCTTTATCAACTTGGCCCCCTCGCAGCTCTCTCCCAATGCTTGGAGAGTCATTATTGGATCCATCATCTTGTGGAGGGCAGTTCACCACTCTGACCTCCCAGTTTAGGTCTTTGCTGGATGTTATGTCCCTACCTCGGCCAAAAACCATCCGAGCTATTATCACTTCGTGGCTCGGAGGCCTGAGAAGAAGATGCTTCAGGTCACTCAGACCTCGAATCACAACTGGAAGCCCCGGTATTTTTTCGCTTCAGGGCCATGGGAATTTGGCTCATCTGTTCCCTCTTCCACTTTTGAGCCGAGGATACCCCTTAGGTGGGGTAAAGTCACCATGTCTGCCAGGGCCGATCCTGGCCTAAGTCTTCAAAATATTAAAAAGGTGAAGGCCCTGCAAGTCCAAGGGGCGCATGGTCTGTTTGTCAAATTCGAACATCTGCTGACCCCCCAGTACCTCTCGGGGACGAGCCTAGGTGGAAGTCCCCTTGTTGACTTTGGTAAGGATTTTTCTTTCTGTTCCAAGTCTAACCTTCGATCATTCAAGTTTGATTTCTGACTCTTATCTTTTCACTTTTGCAGAGAGACCTCCAGGTGTCCCGGACGAATTGTGGGAGATGGCAGCTCCGAGTTTGGCTAGACTTGCAAAGAGTACTGGTTTGAACGCTCCTCCTCCAGCTCCCTCAACATCCAAGTCCAAGAAGAGGGCCCCTGAGGTCCCGGCCTCTGAGGATCAGAGGCCGACAGTGAGGCAAAAGAAGGCCTCAGATGCTGCGATCCCCATCTCAGCCGACACCCTGTCGGCTCGTCTGGACCAGCTGAAGCTTACTGATAGCGTGGTCGGCAATAACAGGCAGGCCATGGGCGCACTTGCCAACGTGATGACCGAGGCGGACAAACGTTTTTACAGAGCCATGGACACCGGTACGATGGTTGAGTTCGGCCTTCATAGAGCCGTCCAGGTATGGTCTGTTTCTGGATCAATAATTTTATAAGTGCAACGTCTGATTTTTACTCCCCTCTAACCTCTTCATTATCTATGCAGGGTGTGACTGCCATGTACCAGATATCTAACTGGGCCATAAGGAAATTGCCTCTCATTCAGAAGGGGCAGGAGGCTGAGAAGGTCGAGAGCGCCCTGAAGGCCGAGGTTGACCGTCTGAGGTCAGAGTTACAGAATGCCGAGAATAAGGCCCAGAACTCTGAAAATAAGGCCCAGGGTTTGGAAAAAGATATCTCTGCACTCGTCCAAAGCCACGCCAAGGCCCTGAAGGATAAGGATGATGCTCTGCAGAGGAAGGTCAACGCGGTTGTGCAGGCTGCCCTTGCAGATGCCTCAGAGAGAATAATTTTTGAATACAAAGTCTCTGAGGAGTTCGTGGGTTTTGATTTTGAATACCTCGAAAGAGGTATCAAAGCCACCACCAAATGGGCCGAGGTCAGAGAGAAGGAGGTTGGCACTATAAAGGCCTCCGACTTTGTGGGCCTCGGCTTCGCCGACCCTCAGTTTGCTCAGGCACTGCAAGAGATAGAAGACGAGGCTGCTGCCCCTGGTCAGACTGCTACTCTGGAAGGGACTGATCTCGGAGGGACCGACCCTGCTGATGATGTGGCTGAGGTGACCAATGCTGATCAGGTCAACCCAGCCGAGACTGTTAATGCTCCCCCCTCAGACCTTTAACTTGTAACAAATTTTTGTTTTGTAAATTGTAATTGAACTTGATTTGTAACACCTCTGAATGTTATGTAATCTCTTCTTTTTACTGAATGCCAATCTTCTTTTATTTTTATATCTGAATGCCTCTGAATGCTATTGAGCTCTGAAGTCATTATCTAATATGTTGTTCTCATAACCAACTTCACCAAATTAATGGTCTGGGGTCTGAGGTCATCTAACCCAGGTGTCTGAGCTCAGACCTCGTCACCACCGAGTGATGTTATGAGGGTCTGAGGCCATCACCTAAGAGGTTAGCCTCATAATAAATCTCACAAAATTAATGATGTTTAGGGTCTGAGGTCCTCTGCTAAGCTGTCTGAGCTCAGACCTCGTCACCACCGAGTGATGTTATGAGGGTCTGAGGCCATCACCTAAGAGGTTAGCCTCATAATAAGTGTCACCAAATTAATGATGTTAAGGGTCTGAGGTCCTCTAACCCAGGTGTCTGAGCTCAGACCTCGTCACCACTGAGTGATGTTATGAGGGTCTGAGGTCATCACCTAAGAGGTTAGCCTCATAAATAAGTGTCACCAAATTAATGATGTTAAGGGTCTGAGGTCCTCTAACCAAGGTGTCTGAGCTCAGACCTCGTCACCACTGAGTGATGTCATGAGGGTCTGAGGTCATCACCTAAGAGGTTAGCCTCATAAATAAGTGTCACCAAATTAATGATGTTAAGGGTTTGAGGTCCTCTAACCCAGGTGTCTGAGCTCAGACCTCGTCACCACCGAGTGATGTTGTGAGGGTCTGAGGTCATCACCCAAGAGGTTAGCCTCATAATATCACCGAATTAATGATGTTAAGGGTCTGAGGTCATCTAACCAGGGTGTCTGAGCTCAGACCTCGTCACCACTGAGTGATGTCATGAGGGTCTGAGGTCATCACCTAAGAGGTTAGCCTCATAAATAAGTGTCACCAAATTAATGATGTTAAGGGTCTGAGGTCCTCTAACCCAGGTGTCTGAGCTCAGACCTCATCACCACCGAGTGATGTTGTGAGGGTCTGAGGTCATCACCTAAGAGGTTAGCCTCATAATATCACCAAATTAATGATGTTAAGGGTCTGAGGTCATCTAACCAGGGTGTCTGAGCTCAGACCTCGTCACCACTGAGTGATGTTATGAGGGTCTGAGGTTCTCTAACCCAGGTGTCTGAGCTCATACCTCGTCACCACTGAGTGATGTTATGAGGGTCTGAGGTCATCACCTAAGAGGTTAGCCTCATAAATAAGTGTCGCCAAATTAATGATGTTAAGGGTCTGAGGTCCTCTAACCCAGGTGTCTGAGCTCAGACCTCGTCACCACCGAGTGATGTTATGAGGGTCTGAGGTCATCACCTAAGAGGTTAGCCTCATAATAAATCTCACCAAATTAATGATGTTAAGGGTCTGAGGTCATCTAACCAAGGTGTCTGAGCTCAGACCTCGTCACCACTGAGTGATGTTATGAGGGTCTGAGGTCATCACCTAAGAGGTTAGCCTCATAATAAACTTCTGGTCTAAACAACAAAACAAGAACTTGATATGGAAACTGATCTTTATTAATAGCCTTCTTTCAGTAAGAGTACATTTTCATAAAATTCTATACATCATATGTAATATCTCTTGAGATGGTCAGCATTCCACGGGTTAGTGAAAGGTTCCCCTTCTAGGTTCTCTAGCCGGTAGGTGCCAGGCACAACCTCTTCCGTCACCTTGTAGGGGCCATGCCAGTTTGGGTGTAGCTTGTTTGTCTTCTGCAGGGTCTTCTTTAGCACTAGGTCTCCTACTGCAATGGGTCTTGATTTCACCCTTTGGTTGTAGAATTTTGCTGCCCTCTGCTGGTAAGCTGCTTTCATGACCTCTGCGTCCTCTCGTCTCTCTTCAATAAGATCCAGGTCTAGCCTCCTCTTCTCCTCATTGCTGTCAGGGTCGTAGGTCTGAACCCGATGAGTTGGTAGTCCTACCTCCGTTGGTATGACAACTTCTGAACCATGTGCCAGCATGAATGGGGTTTCTCCTGTGGGTGTCCTTGCTGTGGTCCTGTAAGCCCATAGCACAGCGTAGACCTCTTCTATCCATATCCCCTTCGCGTCTTCTAATCTCTTCTTGATTCCATCCAAGATAGTCCTATTCGTGACCTCGGTCTGGCCATTTGCCTGAGGTCGACCAGGGGATGAGAAGAACTGTTTAATCCCCACATTTTGGCAATACTTCTCTAAGGAGGAGTTCTTGAATTGGGTCCCATTATCCGAGATGAGCGTGTTTGGGAGGCCATACCTACATATGATGTTCTTCCAGATGAACTGAAAGGTCTTCTGCTCCGTAATTGTTATCATTGGTTCTGCCTCTACCCACTTTGAAAAGTAGTCAATGACAACTATCAAGAATCTATAGTTGTTGACTGCTCTTGGCAAAGGTCCTACCAAGTCAATTCCCCACACCGCAAACGGACATGGAAAAGAGATTGACGTCATAGGCTGATGGGGTTGATGAGGGATGGCGGCGAACCTCTGACATTTGTCACACCTCTTCACATAGTCAGCAGCGTCCTTAGACAAGGTAGGCCACCAGTATCCCTGAGTGACGATCCTCTTGGCTAAGGGCCTTCCCCCTATGTGGCTAGAGCAAGAGCCTTCATGAACCTCCTATAAGATCCGGGGTACCTCCATGGGATGCACACATCTGAGGAGGGGCAAGAGAAACCCCTTTTTATACAAGACGTCTCCTACCAATGAGAACTTGGCCGCCTTGTATCTCAATTTTCTTCTTTCCAGCTTGGACTCAGGTAGCTCCCCCTCGCTTAGGTATCTGACAATCGGGTCAATCCACGAGTCTCCTAGGTTCACATTGTGACAGGGGCTACACACCTCATCCTCCTCGATGCTTGCTTTTCCTAAGACCTCGATTGGAATGGTCCTTCCCAAATCTGTCTTCATTGCCGAGGCCAGTCTGGCCAATGCATCAGCGTGGTTGTTGCTCAGTCGAGGTACTCTCTTCAGCTTTGCTTCTTCAAAATACTCTAGCAAACCTCTTACCTTCCTTAGGTATTTGGCCATCCTTTCATCTTTGGCCTCGTATGCCCCCAACACTTGATTGACAACCAACCTTGAGTCACTATGAAGTAGGAGTCGCTTTACTCGAAGAGTTGTTGCCAATAAGAGACCTGCTATCATGGCCTCATACTCAGACTTGTTGTTGGAGGCCTGGAAGTTGAATCTCAAGGCGTACTCAATGTTAGCGCCATCTGGAGCCGAGAGTATTAACCCCGCGCCGCTTCCACTGTCACAGGAAGAGCCATCAACGAAGAGGCTCCAGACGTCTGCATCTGATGAGAAGACCCCTTCTCTCATAACCCCCTTTTCGAAGAGGTATCGATCCTCTTCATTTTCTTCTACTCTGCTCCGAGTTTTGCCCGGGACAACCTCTTCTCGGCCCCGGAAGACGTACGGGGTCATCTCTTCCGAATCTCTGAAGACACTTCGGTTCGTCTCTTCGCTGTCATCTGGACCTTTCTCTGTCTCGGCCTCTTCCCAAGTGAACTCTGCGACGAAGTCTGCGAGGGCCTGCCCCTTGATGGCTGTCCTGGGCTGGTAGGCAAGATCATACTCTCCTAGCTCGATGGCCCAGGTCATCAATCTTCCAGACTTCTCAGGCTTGTGCAGGACCTGTCTTAATGGGGAGTCAGTGAGGACTACCATGGAGTGAGCTTGGAAGTAAGGCTTCATCTTCCTTGATGCGTGTATCAGGGAATAAGCCAACTTCTCCATCCGGGGATAGTTTTGTTCAGACCCTTGAAGGGCCTTACTATTGAAGTACACAGGCCTCTGGATTCCATCCTCTTCCCGTACGATGGCTGCGCTGATGGCTGACTCAGATACTGCCAGATACACAAACAACCTCTCCCCCGTGATGGGCCGAGACAACAACAATGGAGATCCCAAGTAGGACTTGAGTTGGTCAAAAGCTTTTTCACACTCTTCGTCCCACTGGAAGGCCTTTCTCAGAACTTTAAAGAACGGAAGACACTTGTCCGTTGCCCTGGAAACAAACCTGTTAAGGGCCGCCACCCTTCCAGTGAGTCTCTGAACATCCTTGATACTCCTAGAAGTCTTCATGTATAGTAAGGCCTTGATCTTCTCAAGGTTTGCTTCAATCCCCCTCTGATTAACGATGAACCCCAAGAACTTCCCGGCTCTTACCCCGAAGACACACTTCGCTGGGTTGAGCTTCATCCTGTACGAGTCCATGACATCAAAGGTCTTCTCAAGGTCTGCTATGTGAGTACATGCTTTCAGGCTCTTCGTTAGCATATCATCCACATACACCTCCATGGTCTTACCTATCTGCTCCTCGAACATCTTATTGACAAGACGCTGATATGTTGCCCCTGCATTTTTCAGACCAAAGGGCATCACCTTGTAACAGTACGTCCCCTTGTCAGTAATGAAGGCTGTCTTCTCAGAGTCTTCGGTATCCATGAAGATTTGGTTATAACCTGAATAAGCATCCATGAAACTCATAAGCTCGTGCCCTGCCGTTGCATCCACCATCTGGTTTATCCTAGGTAAGGGATAGCTGTCTTTCGGGCAAGACCTGTTCAGGTCTGTGAAATCTACACACATCCGCCACTTTCCATTGGCCTTAGGCACGATGACTGCATTTGAGAGCCATTCTGGATAAGTAACCTCTCTTATGAACTCGGCCTCTTCCAACTTCTTCACCTCTTCCCGGATGACCTCATACTTCTCTCTGGAGTAGACTCTTCGCCTCTGTTTAATAGGCCTAGCATCTCTGTCTACGTTGAGCTTGTGGGTCATGATCTCAGGGTCGATACCAGGCATATCTGCATGACTCCAAGCGAAGACACTCTGCCTCCTCCTGAGGAAGTTTATCAGCTCTTCCTTGATCCCTTGCTCCAGGGCCTTGCCGACCTGGACGGTTTTTTTCGGCTCGTCCTCATTGAGGACGATGGATTCTACCTCTTCCGCGGCCTCGCCCTTCTTCAATTTTGTTTCGTCTCTGGGATCAAGAGTGTCAATGTTGTAAGTGGCGGTTGCTCTCTTATGGGCCTCTCTCTCTTCGGCCGAGTTGAAATAACATTCCCGCGCCGTGGTCTGGTCCCCTTGCATTTCCCCTACCCCATAAGGAGTCGGGAATTTTAGCATCTGGTGGACCGTTGACGGCACGGCTTCAAACTCTTTGAGGGCCACTCTTCCGATGATGAGGTTGTAGGCCGAGAAGACATTTTCGTCCATAACAAAAAAGTTTATCTTCTTGGTCAGCCTCTTAGGCCATTCATCTCCCATCCGTACATCCATTTCATACATGCCCAATGGGTGTACCTTCTCACCACTGAAGCCTATCAATGGGTGATGGTAGGGCACCAGCCTTGCCCTGCTAAGACCCAAGCTCTTGAAACAAGGCCAGAACATCACATCTGCTGAGCTTCCCCCATCTATGAGGATTCTCCCTACATCGCACCCATGCACCCTTGTTGTTATGACTAAAAGGTCATCATGGGGGGCTAAGATGCCCTTGAAGTCGAGTCTGGAGAACCCCACTACGAGGGTGTCCATGTCCACCTTCTTCCTCTTCTGCACTGCGTTAGAAGACGTTAGATTCACAACTTCAGGTTTGACCACTGACTTGGCCTCCGCTACATGAGCTTTCCTGTCGGCTACCTCAGAGCCACCTCCTGCGAATCCCCCACATATGGTGCTAACACCAAAGGAGATCATTCCGACCCTCTTCACTGGGGTGTTGTCATCCTTTGGCGGGAGATCCGGATCATCTCCATCATCACCCTCTGAATCATCATGCCTTCTAGCCGGGACATCGCCACGGCACCTGTCATCTCTTCTCTTCCTAAGGTCTTCTCTTCCACCCTTCGGGGCCTTGCCATCCACATACTTTCTCAGTTTCCCGGATTTAAACATCTTCTCGATCTCGTCCTTCAGAGCGAAGCATTTTTCTGTGACATGACCGTGATCCTGATGGAACTCACACCATAGGTTTTTATTCCTCTTATGTGGTGGGGCCTTCAATTTTTCTGGCCACCTCAGAGCCCGGTCAGTCTTGATCTCATTAAGGATGTGCTCACAGCTCACAGTCAGAGGAGTGTAATGAGCGAACTTGTCATTTGCTGACCTCTTCTTCCCCTCTTTCTTGCCCTGGGACCTCATAGTGCTACCACGGTTCTCCTCCTCATATTTGGCGGCCATTGCCTCTTCCGCATTCATCACTCTCCCCGCTGTTGCCAGCAGCTCTGCCATAGACTTAGGAGGGTCTTCCGCCAACTTCCACAATAGCTTCCCCTTCTGGAGGCCTCCTATCAGGGCGGTCATGGCTATGCTCTCTTCATAGTCTTCCACCTCCAACTTCTCCTTGTTGAACCTTGCTATGTAGTCTCTTAGGCTTTCACCCTTAGCCTGTTTGACATACAAGAGGTGGGTAGTCTTCTTTTGAGGTCTTACCCCAAAGCAGAAGTTGTGGATGAACTGCTCAGCCAGGCCCTTGAAGTTTTCAATCGAGTTCTTTGGAAGAGAAGTGAACCAACTATGAGATGCCCCTGTCAAGGTCCCTGAGAAGGCCCTACACTTCATCTCATCAGGGATCGAGTAAATATCTGCCGCCGACTGATACATCTCAATATGGTGCATTGGGTTAGTGCTACCATCGTATTTAGGAGTCACTGTAGGAGGCTTGGACTTAGCTGGGGTTGGGAACCCCACTATCCTAGCTACAAACGGGGAGCCCTCCGAGTAGCCCCTCTGTAACGGGTCCCTGCTCTTTATGAGGTCCCCTATCTTCTCCTCGAGACGTTGGATTGAGTCATTCCAGGGTCGTCTCTCATCAACTTGGCCGAGGTTATCCCCTGCCACCTCTCCGCGATGGACAGAGGGTTCCCCAGCCACGACCCGTTGACTGTTGACCTCTTCCTGCTCACTGGCTCTTCTCTCCAAGGGTTGGCCTTGATCTGGCCGAGCCGGCCTGTTCCCTCTTTGAGAGCCTCCCACGCTCCTTGACCTCGATAGCCTCTGTCTCAGGTCATTGACTGGGCCCAGCCTCTCGAAGGCCGACCCTCTGCTCAACCTGTTAAAGGCCGACCCTCTTTGTTGGGCCTCATCTCTTCTTCGGCCGACACATCCTTGACTCTGCCTATCAAAGGCCGACCCTCTTTGTTGGGCCTCGTCTCTTCTTCGGCCGACACATCCTTGACTCTGCCTAAGAGGTCGTACGGTGTTATCTGACACCTCATACGGCTCCCACCAGTCTTCCGGGGCCTCTTCAGCTTCTAGGTCATCATACCTGTCCTCCGGGCAAGGGTTTCCTTGCCTCCTCAGGCGCAAGCGCCTAGGGTCAGCAACGTCCCTCCTCCGCTGGGGTGCAGGTTGGTCCTTCATGGGCGCCTGGGGTGGTCCCCTGGCGTCAGGATGAGGCTGAGCTGCCGCCGGAGTTATCATGTCCGGGGAGACTCCAGGTGGCCTCATCATCATGGTTTGGCTGAGCTGGGCAAATTGCTCCTTCATGGCTTGTTGTGTTGCAGCTAAAGATTTCAAAGCTGCAGCAACCTCCGCCATTTCGGACTGGGGAGGAGCTTGACTGAAACTAGCCCCTCCACCTCCAGGCGGCGGAAGAGGCGGTGGTAATTCTGGTGCCATGTATTATCAATAAAGATCTTGAACATCAAGTGAGCTTAATACCTTAAAGGACCTCTTTCAATGGTGAAACAGCTCCACACAAGGGGTGGTTCCTGGTTCACCACCAGAGTCTCCGGTGAGGTAAGCAGAAAAAGAGGATGAGATAGCCTCTCGCTTCCCACAGACGGCGCCAAAATGATGATGCTGGGAATCAACACCACCAGGTAAGGTGTTTCCAAGCTCTATATGTATATAACAATGGCAGCACAGCTATAAAAAGAGAGAAGAGAAGGAGATGAGGATATGAGGAAATCAACATCGGAATATAGGTGGTTCAGCCGGTCTGGCCTACGTCCACAGTGAGTGTGTGAGTAATATCACTGAAAGAAGGCACTAATGGCCATGGGTACAATTCCCTCAAGCTCTCTCTCTCTCTCTCTCTCTACTGTATATTTTGACAGGGTTTTTGCTAGGGTTGCATGAATGAGATCCTTTTGCAAGGTAGGGGATGACCCCTATATATAGTGTCTAGGGGGTGTAATGTACCCCCCATGCATGCAATGAGCATGTGTGTCATATCCTCACCAATGTGGGAATGCCACCTGTCCTTGTCACATGCAAGTAATGATGATGAAATATTCTCCCACATGTGGAGAATAATCTTATTACAACTGATTTGTGCCCAGGTGTCCTTATCCAAATGTTAACAGATGCTCGGCAGTCATGTTGGTGAATGACCTCGGCCTGGGAGAGGCCGAGCTGTAGAGGCTTGGTATCCGCTCAATCCGGGAAGTGTCATAAGGAGTCTCGGCCTGATCTCGGTCGAGACATTATGCTAGGTCGGCCCCAGCCGAGGTAGGGATAGTCCTAGGCTGGTGATTACTAAGGCCTCTTATGACCTCGTCCCAAGCCGAGGTTGAACCGGTTCCAAGTTGAGGGTCGGCTCCCTGTCACCTCGGCCCACCCTTGGCCGAGGTTGCTATACCCGAAATGCTGTTGATGCCTGTGCTTCGTTAGCAGTACCCCTTGGCAGTGTAGAAGGTACTGTCGTCCTGAGCCGAGTTAGGTCTGGCCGAGGGATGGTATTGCGGGCCCCTGGCCTTCATAGGGTCGATCAATGTTTCAGCCATCATCTCGGCCGGGGCAGGTGTCTCTGAGCCGAGGCACCACTTGGGGCATATCAGTAACTACTCGCGAGGGTATGAGTGAGAGATACCTTTTTGCTTTGTATAAAAATCCTTTTAAAGTTAAAATATAAATTGAAGGGCGTCAAGATTTTTTACCCCTAGTTGGGGTTCTTTCCTCATAAATATGTCTAATGAATTGCCTGTATGTGTTGATTGTTGATTTGCACACTTTGATCACACACTATATTTATATTTCACTTTGATCTAGAGTAATTAATCAAAATTGACTTTAGGTTTTTTATTCGAGTGAATTATCCTAGATTTTCCTAAATTAAACCATCAATTTGTTAATCCATGCTCCACATCACATTACCTAATTATAACTTGTTCTAGGTCATTTAAATTTGAAAGCAAATTCGTTATTGTCGAAAATTTGGTCATAACTTGAAATCAAACCTATTCACACCCATTAGGTTTGTTTAGAATTGAACACTGGTTGAATAACACACATCCTCAATTGGTATTAGAGCGGTTGCTCTTGTTTTGCATTTACATGCTAAGAGTAGATCTTGTATTTGTTGAGTGTTCTTTGTGTTTATTGCTCATAAACCTTGTTTGCTTGGGAATAATGTTGTTTTGTGATTGATGGATCAATATCATCATAATAGCTCTACAAATTGGCCACTTTATTTTGATGGTTCAAACTATAGCCATTGGAAAGTCAAAATGCGCACTCACTTGAGATCGAAACATGTGAGAGTGTTTATAAACGTAGAAAAAGGTTGGATATATCCTACTATAGAAGAGGATGGAGTGAAAGTGAAGAAACCGAGTGTTTTATGTATCGGTTAGGAATTTGTGGTTTGTAATTACAATTCATTGCTTGGAATGCTTTATTCACATTCGTCAGCACTCAAGAATGTAACTTTATTCTAAATTGTGAATTGGCTAAACGGGCTTGGGATTTTCTAAAGGTGACACATGAGGGCATTCTAAGTGTTAAGCGAGCTAAGTTGTAACCAAGGTTCTAAAAAACGCGGGGGGTGATTGAGGCGTGGAGGCCAAGCCTTAAGCCTTGGAAGCCTAGGCGGGCCTTAGGTGTAAAAAGGCGTGAAAAAACGTTTAGGTCTTCTTAATATATTTTAATATTTTTTAACCATAACAAGGCTATTAAAATGCTAAAATTGTACATATCATAAAAATATGTCTGAAATATGCAAATTAAAATACTATTTGATTATTTTGGATGAAATAATGGTCTGGTTTGTAAAAAAAATCTTTAAAAGGCGATAACGTTTCACTGAAGCATTGTAGTTTTTAGAAAAAAGTGCGCCTTAAGGGTTTTACCAAGAATAAGGCGTAAAAGTTTAAGGCGGAGTGTTTTTCCCAAGCCTAGGCATGCCTAGTTTTTTTTTTAGAATAGTGGTTGTAACACATTATGACAAAGTTCGAAACAATGAGAATGAATAGAGATGAGAGTTTTAACAACTACTATACGAGATTAACATAAGTTATCAATGCTTATTTTAGTCTCGCAGAGAAGATTCCGAAGAACAAAGTTGTTAAAAAGTTGCTTAAGACTCTAGCTTCAAGATTAAACACTAAGGTTTTTAGATTCTCAACAAGGTGAAAGACATAAACACATGTAGCTTGGAACAGTTAGTTGCTTCATTGAAAATTTGTGATCAATAGGAGAGTGGTATTGTGGTTAAGCCTAAAAATGACTTAGCTTTTATGGTTGAGTCAAAGGACATTGTTGTGACACCCCGACTAATTAAATACCGGGTAGCTACTCCTTTATTAAATTAATACAGAATATCAAGTTGGTTCAGTCTTAGCAATCACTGTCGAAAATATTTAGTTACGTACTAGCCACCTAATAATTAAAATAGAGAGATGCCAAATTTTATTAATTAAATTAACAATTAACCAAGTAATTAAATCATCATTCATCAATCGCATAAACAATCACATATGAATAACCAAAGTAATGAAATAAACTGAGTCTGGAGTAAACACTCCAATAATAATACCCGAGTAAAATAAGTCCCAATATAAGAGTCTGAATAAATAAACCAACATCTGAAATAAGGAAAGTCTGTATCTACAATCGCTAAATAAGAATGGGCAACATGCTCTAACTGATATGAATGACTCTGAAGGAACCAAGGATAAATATGGAGGCGTCTAATACCGAGATACTGTAGCTTACACAGCAGCTACAACACGTCTTCAAAATGGAACTCCTATGCTTGGCGTCCCTGTGTCTGGGTACCTAAAAGGTTTTTACAAAACAAAATAGATTTGGAGGAAAATGGGTCAGAGCCCGAGGTGAAAACAATGTAAAAACAGCAAGTGTTTAATTGCATTAAACAGTAAATATAATATACATGTTAGTTCCGTACTTTCACATGAGTTTCTCACTCCTTAACTAATGTGCACGCCTAACGTATACCCTTAACCCATCCTAGTTATGCCACTATCTAACTAGTCCGTACTAACTCCTGCTTTCACATTCTAATATAGAGTGTCTTCTTATATTACCCAAATATGTCATACTTTTATCTCACATTGACATTAATCAAATTACTTATCTCAGGTGCTATATAAATTCTCACATTTATAACCCATTTAAATATCTTAGTTATTTGTATCTACTAAGAAACAATGGAATAATCACTAGTATATATATATATATACAAATCCGGCACCCCAAAAGGCTGGAACCTGCGGTGCACACATACTCTGCTATCAATCCCGATACATCACGCACGTAAGAATTTACAGGTTTCGAATCACTTAAGAACTGTATCAATACAATTCACACATATTGGAGGCGAACATAGGTTACATACCCATGGGTCACGCACATACCTACGCTCCTATGATCAACTGACTTATCAACTCACAAATAAGTCATTCACAGTCCTATGTCCTTGAGGTACCAATCTAAATTCCTCCGAAGGCACACAAAAATAAAATGGTCCTCTTCCAAAAATCAAACCTCCCGCGATAACAAGCATGTTAGGTATGTCATGCACAGAATCATCCATATACTAGGTAATCACACCACACAAGTATTTATCAACATTAATATAGGTACTTTCTATCCTACTTTTACGAGTCACATACACATTTTAATGTCATCCCAGATATTTTACGTAATACGTGTAGCGCGACAACTCTCTCGTCGTATAAATCCGAATACTTAAACCTATCTCAAAGGTTACTAAATCAACCCCTTGCTTCCAAGGTTATTTCAGTAATTCAAATTCCCTCTTCTACTTGTCCTAACCTTAAATTAACATTCGTCCAATTTAAATCTCAATTTTGTGAAATTTCTAACCGTACCTCACTCGGTAAACACTCGTAAGTATTCCATTCAATCCCATAAGGTATAACATATTCCGGGAATTAACTACAACCCTACTGACCTTAACCAAGTCCCACAATATCCTATTAATCTCCTTAAGAGTTCTTATAAGCTTGGGAATTGTCATACCTTAAAGGGAAATAATTTACAAAAATCAGGAGGAGTCGATCGATCCAACAGGTATTGCGATTTTGCATAATTTTTCTTATGGGTTTCATCAAACTTAACCTCAAATCCTCTACTATAATGTCCCAAACTCCCAAATATTTATTCCTACCATCACACCAACATAAATACATAAGTTCCAACGTTTTAGAATCATCAAATCATAATGAAGAATCAATTTCTTGGATCAAATCATATATTTTTCATAAAAACCCTAGTTCTCCTATATTCTTCAAGAACATTATCTAACTCAATACAAATTCATAATTCTCTACACATGGATCATAATTTCGTGGCTGCTATATTCCTAGAAGTTAAACTACATGCAAAACCTACCAAGATTAAGATTTTAGTTCTTTAAATCCATTCATTCATCATTTTTCAAGGTTATTCTCCAATTCTAAACTAACATGGATGATGTATGCACTGAATTATTGCAAGTTAAATCACTTGCTTGGAAAATGGAGGTTCTGATCCTTTGGAGCAGATGATATGGAAGTGATCCTCTCTTTCCGATCCAACCGGTGGTGGTGATGGTGGTGCAAAGGGTCTAAAGGTGGTGGTTCTCCTTTGATAACTTCCTCCACTTCTTCTCTAATGGTCGTATGTGAATTTTGGCGATGGAAACCCTAAGGATCCTAAGTGTTGGCTGATATAATCCACTTAAAATTCGTGGGTCACTATTCCTCAAATAGTAAAAATGACTAAAATACGCTCTTGAGTTACTGATTAGGCCTAAAATGCCCCGGGACCCAAACTAAACCCCCCACTTGTGTTTTCTGACTATTTCGACCCTTCTGGATATGATGACGCACTCAAAATGATCATACATATGATATAAAAATAATTTACTTTTAAATCCATTAAATTGGTTCCTGACACGACTGACATGTGCGTCCCAACATAATTATCGAAATTATCGTATTTTCAACTCGCGACAGTTTTAATAAATTCAATAATCATATATTACCATATTCACTCAGTGATATTCAAAATTATCATCATAATCAAATACTAACTCTCGTCTCGCTAGTTATTTAAATCTGAATTAATTTTCAATTAATTATCCCAAATTAATTTAATTAATCCCATAATTAAAAGCAGTTTCATTTAATTAATCTCATAATTAAAAGCCATAAAAATGCGAAGTATTACAATTGTGTCATTAAAAAAGTGAGGATAAGCCCAAATAAGATATTGAGGTAAACATGGCTCTATTTGTGAAAAGATTTAGAAAATTCTAGAAAAATAAGAAAATTTCCAAAAATGGTAGAAAATTTGAGCCAAATGCATAGAAATTTACTAAACACGTTTCTTATGGAGAAAAGAGTGATACCAAGAAGCATAAGGTGAAGGATAAATATAAATGTTATGGATGCGGAGGTGTATTACACCACATCAATGTGTGCCTAACACATTTGAGGAAGTTGGAGAATAATAAAGAAGTAGACAAGAACAATAAAGTCTATAAGGATAACTTAAGTTACCCCAATAGTGAGAGTGAGGAGAACACTACTAGTGAGGAAATTGGTAGTGAGATAGCTTTCATAGTTAAACTAGATTAGAGTGAGAAGGTGAGTGGATATAAGATGTCTTTAGAGAGTGATGTGGGAAAGAGTCAAGTGAAAGCTTCCGGTCTAATAAAGACATCTAATATCCACTCACCTTCCCATTCTAATCTAGTATAACCATGAAAGCCTTTGATGAAACTCTATTAAGATTTTATATATACTCCCTAGATCACAAGATGATAATGATGATGAAGGGGATGGAATTCAAGAAGTCTTTGATGAACTCTATCAAGATTTTTTTAAACTTAAAAAGTTAAACATCCAACTCTTGAACAAAATAAATTTTTTCAAAGTGAACATGATGACAAAGATGAAAAGATTGAGTGTATTCAGTTGGAATGTTTAGAACTCAAAAGGGAGGTTGATGTTTTGAAAAACGAATGTGATTATTTGAAAATCCAAAATGAAGCCATTTCGAAAGAAAATGAACAAATATAAATTCAAAATGACAGTTTGAAAATTGACTTTGAAAAATTGGAACATGAATTGCAACATGCCAAAGAGTGGATACTTGAGTTGTTTAATAAAACTTCTGTTCTAGATAATATTTTGTTGAAACATGCTCAAGTCAAATATGGCATTAGTTATGAGGAACCAACACTTGAAAAAGTTGGAAAGTTAAAATTGAAAATAAGGATAAGGAACAAATTTCTTTGAAGAAAAAGGTGGAAATTGTGCCTAAATCCAAATTTGAGAAAAATAGTAATGGATGCACATTTTGTGAAAAATTGAATCATACTTTAATTTTTTGCTTCAATAGAAAGAAACTTGAAAGAGTTGATTTGAGATCTCAAGAGACTAGAAGGAGTGTGAGAAGCAAGGATGCATATTGTACTTTGTCCAAGGTACGAGGTCACACTAATCAAGCTTGTAAGTGCTTGAGAGAGAGAAACCATAGGTTCTTGAAAATTAGGACGCAAATGATCGGTAGGGATCTTATAGATGAACTTAAAGGTAAAATATGCGAGTTAATGAAGAGAGTGGATTTCTGCAAGGTAGATGTGAGGATTTAAGGGAGATATCTGATCATTTGCCAAGGAGTAGGCATAAGAATTCTATGAGGAATGGAAGATAGATGTTAAGTAATGTGAATGGCTTACCCAGGAATGCACCAATAAAGAAAGTCGAGCTTGTTGTACCTCACAAGAACTTTGTAAAGAAAGAGATTATTTTTGTTCCTCCCATTGATTCGGGAGATGGAACACCCATTGCTACCTAGGATAGTTTTCTAAGATGCCTAGGATCTTGTTTGTATGTATGTCCACTCCTAGATATTCTTGATTTTTTAGGATATTATCATGTGAGTGTGAGCTTCAAAGTTTTAATTGGATCATTTTTCATGTTTTGGTCAGAATTTCAAGCGTTTGTGCATTTTCATGCATTTTCTGTTCTTTATTCCTTGATTAGCATATTTGTAAATACATGAATCGTTATTGTATAAAAAGTCCAAAAAGATTTTACTCTTTGTTTCTTTTTGTGATTATGTGGTTAAGTAATTTGATTTGTGTGAATTGATGAATAAACTTAACTTGAATGATGATTAAAATATTGCTTTTTAACTATTTTTTTTGGAAATGTTGATTGGCTCAATTGTTAGGTTATAATTCATTTGAAAAATTATGATTGTTAAATTTATTGAAATCTTTAATGTTGATTTCACACTACTTAAGCACTTGCATATCACTTGATGCGTATGACTATAGTTATATGATTTAGTGCTTTATTTAATAACGATCAAATCCTGACATCTCTTATAAGTTTTGAAAGTTTTTGTTGTTAATGTGTGAGCTTTGTGCGTTTCATACTTGAAGGAGTTAAAAACGACCGTTTTACAAGTGTTAATAAAACATACCATTAAAATGATTAAACCCAATTTCGAATTTACGTATCGTGGGGTAGGTACCACTTAGGCGTGTAAAAAACCAATCAACGACAAAAGTAAATATATTGAAAAGAGCCACAAGTCAAGATATTAAACCAACAAAACAAGATAGGTCCATAACTTTTCAAATAAAAATTGATATCTTAGTTTGGTATTCATAATATTTCAAAACAACATATGCTTAAGGGAGATAAGTGGTTAGGAACTGCCATTTCTTGAGATCTTGAAATCATATTGGCGTAACGATAAAATTAAGTAATTTTCTATGACTTGGTTATGTATATTCGTTTGATTTTGCAAAACTATATATATCACTAATTAGGCATTGATTGAAATAAAAAGTTGGTTGAAATGATTTGATAATAATTTTGATCCTCTTATGCTAAATTGATTGATATTTGAATTAAATGTGTTCGTAATTTATGTAATAATCAAGATTCAAAGGAAATTTTTTTGTTAAATCAATTTATCATGATATGGCTAATCACTATCACACATTTTAATTTTAGATATTACATATGTATATATGTGTGCGTGTGTGTGTGTGAGAGAGAGAGTTGTTGATCTTTGTGCATTTGACTCAAAATTGTGTTTTTAAAGTAAAATGAATCATTTTACATGCCATTGCATTCATTCATACCAAACTGATTTTGAGAGTTTGGGTTTTGGATTCACTTACTCTTTTCTGGACCATTAGTGTCCGACTGAAAATTCTGGATGAAACTGTTTGCACTACTAAAACCTTGTCGTTCGCATGGCACATTGCCTTCATGCGCATGACTTTTGATGGTAGAATGAAGGGTTCTGTGTTTCAGTTACTCATTTCAGTTCATAGACCCCCCAGAGCATGGACCTTACGTGATAATAACTCGAGATTTTTTTTATCAGTGCATGTACGTTCATAGAGGGATTTAGTGTAAATTTGGTGGTTGGTGGTATATAATCCTTAGTTTTTGGATTTGTTTGAGTTACTCTAGATTCTCTTTGGTAAGTCTTCAATCTATGATCTTGTTTGTTGATTTACCTTTCTTAGAGTATTTCTAGATTGAATTCATAGCTCTAGGTTCTTATTTGGAGATTGTTTTTGATATTTGGATATTTTTTGGTTCATACTCCATTGTACTCTCATACCCTCTTATGATTTGAAACCTATTTGTCTAATCCATTTATGTTATAATTTTGAGAATAAAGACACATGCAAGGAAGAAAGATCGACTCTTAAGTTGTTCCGATGAGAGATTCTGTAAGAGATAGTCACTTTCATCCCAACCACATTCATTATGTACATCTTATAGGCAGTCCTCGAGAGCCTCCAATCCTATTCCAGATCCTACTTTAGATGCATTTAAGATTCAGTTTACCCGAGATGGTTCCCCTATTCATGCAAGATTTATATCTCATTCTATTCGTACCGAGAGAGATGTGGATTTAAATTATCTATATAAATGTGAGGAGGGTCAATTAGTTTTACCCTTAATAGAGTTGTCAACGTATTGATCCGCACTTATACTGTCTACACTTGTTTGAGAGATTGATATTGAGATTAGCGTAAAGATTCTTGCTAAACATTCACTACACCAAATCTGTCGAATTGTCATGGTCATTGACCTTGACAATTTCAACTTGTCAAGGTCAAGGACCATGACAATTCTGGGCGAGATAACGTTTTTTGTCACGGTAATGTCATGGTCATTGACCGTGACAAGTTCATTAGAATTATCACGATCATGTCACGGTCCTTGACTGTGACAAGCTTTGTCACGGTTAAGGACCGTGACAAACCCATGACATTTAATAAAAAATTATCATGGTCATTGACCGTGACAAGTCCGTGGCAACTTTTGTTGTCAAGGACTTGTCACGATCAATGACCGTGACAATTCTGGGCAGAATTGAAAAAAATTTGTTGGGCAGTATGGCTACTGCCACTGCCCAGCAGTATATTTGTACCTGTTATAGCGACGTTGTACCTGTTCAAACATCATATATCCAAATAAACTAGAGATAAAGCAAATATACATTCAAAATAAAAATAATATGCGTCACGATATAATCCAAATATAATTCAAATGTACCAACTTAAAAACAATTCAAATGTACCAACTAAAAAACAATACAATTCAATTCAAATAATGTCACTACATGTCTTGGGTAAGGTTAAATTCGAGGAGTTAAGTAGGCCACACGATATACGAATTGACACACCCACTGATATACATCGTGCCGCATTGTTCGCGCAACCATAATGGGGAGTTCTCCTTCCCGGGTATCACATGCGTGACAAGCACCCTGGACTCGATGTCTTGAAGCTCACGTCCATGAAATAGTCCACCCTGTACGATATTCGGGTCCCTCAACCCCCGCCCTATCCGCTGGCCATTAAATATGTCCAGTATAAACACGCTCGGCCAACCAAGCGTCGACATCAGTCGGTCGAAGGGAGCCAAATAGGGAAGTGGATCATCAAAGTTCGCACGTGTCGGCGATGAAGCAGCGAGGTCAACAACCTCGTCATCCCGCACTCCCTCCCCCCACCTTCTCTTTCCCTTTTCCCTTGTGTTTTTCGCCGCCCAACGAACCCTTAATGAATGAGAACATATCTTGGACCGTCGCCTCCAAACGGGACAGCTTCGCGTCATACGAGTCCACCGTTCGAGCTAACCCGATGTCGCTCGTCTCCAATCCGATGATCCTAGATTTGGCCACCCGCGAGCTCACCCCCCTTGTCATCCCCTTGCGATCAGAGCCAAGCACTTGGCTGAGTGCGTCTGTGAACAAAGATGCCTTGTCGGCATCAGACTGCGACTCATGCACTTCTTTAAGCTTTGCCTGAAACGACAAAAAACACATGATTAGTAAAATAAGTAAATTAAAAAATTATATTACAATCGTGGCCGCGACGCTCGGGGACACCTCCTTGTCCTTCCCCTTCTTCGTCCGAAGAGCCACATAAGTATCGAGCCTATGTGGCCTACTCCCAGGGCCACTCCCTGTCCCCTGAAATGAAATAAAGTAAAATTAGTATCGGCCCCGCAAAGTAAAATAATGCAGAATAATATATTTCTGTAGTTATAGAAAAATTAAATCTTACCATCATCCTATGCTCCACCTCGGTGTAAGACGTCCGGCCGGAGTAGTGCACGCCCATCTTTTTTGCTCGGTTTTCCCTCCCTGATTGGCGAGATGCCAATTGTGGCTCCCCGATCTCATTATCAACGAACTTTTGCCATTGTGTCAATGAGATCGGCTCCTTCGGCGGAACGGATTCATGCCTTTGGATAATGGACTCTCGTGTCTTCCCAAAGTACCGGGTCCGCATATTTTTCTTCCACCTTCAACTGCTCCAAGACGAAATCACGTAGCTTTGGATCCATGCTGAATTGTTACTGTCCAACAAATACAATGTTAGTTGCAAATAAATATCAAGGTTCTAAAAAACGTGAGGCGTGATCAAGGCGTGGAGGCCAAACCTTAAGCCTTATAAGCCTAGGCGGGCCTTGGCGTAAAAAAGCGTCAAAAGGCGTTTATGTCTTTTTAATATATTTTAATATTTTTTAACCATAACAAGGCTATTAAAATACTAAAATTGTACATATCGTAAAAATATGTCTGAATATTTGCAAATAAAAATAGTATTTGATTATTTTGGATGAGATAATGGTTCGGTTTGTAAAAAAATCTTTAAAAGGCGATATCGTTTCACTAAAGCATTGTTGTTTTTAGAGAAAAGTACACCTTAAGGGTTTTACCAAGCATAAGGCGTCAAAATCTTAAGGCGAGGCGTTTCTCCCAAGCCTCAAGCCTAGGCGGAGCCTAGGCGAGTTTTTTAGAACTGTGATAAATATAAATATAAATATAAAATGAAATTGAAATCGAAATTGAAATATTCATATTCATATGAATATAAATATAAATGTAAATGTAAATGTAAATATAAATACATTACCTGTAGTGCCACCCAAACAACTAACTTGAGCTCATATGGCACCTCCTTCCAACTAATGTACCTCGGGCCGATGACCGTCTTTACCAGCTCGAGGGATCTCGCTAATAGCCCCGACTTGTTCTTGATGACCATCCCCAATTTGCCATATTTGGGGAGCCTAGGGGCCGAGGAGCCCTCTTCGCCTCCGCTACCACCGAGCCCAGTCGACATCATCATAACAAGCATCATCATCCTCACCTTAATACCTGAAGGAGACATTTGCTGTAAAAAAATGTTATTAGTACATATCAAAATGAATTAAAAGAAGACATGCAAATAAACTAACAATTATTAATTTACTAATTTATAATGAGGGGTAATCCTACTTTCATAATTAATCATATATTAATTTACTAATTTACAATGAGGGGAAATCATATATTAATTTACTAAAAAAATTAATAACCCATCAATTCGTTTACAAGGGATATTACGCACAAACACGCACAATCACGCACACTACACACACATATACACACGCGCACAAACACACACACACACCCGCACACATTCACACACACACACACCCGCGCAGCCCCCCCACCCCTACCCCACCACCTACCCCCCATCTCTGCCCCTCCCCCCATCTCCTCCTAAGGGTGAGTTCAAGTATGTTTCATTTAATTTCAAGTAATTTTCAAAAAAAGTTAAAAAATCCCACCCCCATATGGACAATATTCCAGTGGTCATGCCACTTTTAAAACTAACCAACCCAACATCGATCTAGTATAATCCAACAACAATGTCAACAACAAATGTGTATCCCGTACTCCTTCTAATTCATCTACTCAATTAATTCATTTCATCAATTAAACAAACAATTAAAGTATAACAATTATTAATTTACTAATTTACAATGAGGGGCAATCCTACTTTCATATGAAATGTGCACTAATTATTAATTTACTTTCATATAAAACTATACAATTAAAGCTATACAATTTATTAATTAAAGCTATGCAATTGTTGAGATTGCCCCCCCCCCCCCCACCACACACACCTCAATTCTGAATTCCAAAACAACATCTAGCTCATAATATCTACAAGAGTGAAACATCCCCACCCCCACCCCCACCCCCACCCCTACTGCCCACACACACGCACACTACACATGAGTGATACAAAGTAATTTTTTAAAAAAAGTTGAAAAATCCCACCCCCATATATACATTAATCCAGTGGTCATACCACTTCTAAAATTAACCAACCCAACATCGATCCACTATAATCCAACCGTAACAACAAATGTGTATCCCGTACTCCTAATTCATCTACTCAATTAAATCATTTCATCAATTAAACTAACAATTAAAGTATACAATTATTAATTTACTAATTTACAATGAGGAGCAATCCTACTTTCATATGAAATGGGCACTAATTATTAATATACTTTCATATAAAACTATACAATTAAAGTTACAATTAAAGCTATACAATTTATTTTATTAAAGCTATACAATTAAAGTTATTTCGAATCTCAACAATTATCTGTTAATGAGGGGCAATCCTACTTGCATATGAAGGGGACAATACATATTTTATTAATCAATTTGTCCGTTTCAATTGTTGAGATTGCCCCACCACACACACCCCACCCCACCCCCTCCCCCACCACACATACGCACACGTACACGCACACACACCACCCCACCCCCCGCCCCCCTCTCCCCACCACACACACACGCACACACCTACACACACACACACACACATACACCCCACCACCCCCTCACCCCACCACACACACATGCACACACATGCACACACCTGCACACACACACCCCCCACCACCCCTTGCCCCCCACCCAGCCCCCTATCCCTCCCTTCCCTAGCCCCCTGTCCCTCCCCCTCCCCCCACCACACACCACACACACATATATACACACACATACACACATAGAAATGAAAGAGAAAGAGAGGAAAAAAACATACCTTAGAGAGAGGGAGAGAGAGAGCTCGAAATCGCTTAGAGAGAGAAAGAGAGGGAAAACCAAAAATGGTGGGCAAAAAAAGAAAGCGTAGGTTTTTTTTACTGAACAAATTATCACGGGCGTGTCATGGTCCTTGACCATGACAATATTATAAGATTTGTCACGGTCAATGACCGTGACAATACGTTGCCACGGGCTTGTTACGGTCAATGACCGTGACAAAAAATGAGTTTTTTTTTTGTCACGGTCAATGACCGTGACAAGGCTAGCCACTGGAAGGATGCCAATTTACCCATTTTGGTATAGTGATTTAGGCCTTCAGACTAATATTCTTGATCCCGATTTTGTATAATTTCTGGTGGATGAGATTACTCATGATAGGATTGCATATTTTCTTATTTGATATCCTACGCATTAGGTTGTAACTCTTTTCCAAAAAGAGTTTATATTAATTAGGTATTCTATTCTTCACTTCTTGGTTATCTCTAAGCTCATGCCACATCGTCGTTCTCAGAACTTCCCATATGCGATAGGTAGGTTGACGTATGTTCTTGCTCATAGACATATTATTTTTTACACCGATCTTATCGTCGAGGTTATGAGGAGAGCCTGTAAAGATACTGCCCAAGAGTCTTTTACCTTATGGTCGAATGATTATAGGTTACATATATCACTTAAGTTTTCTTAGACTTCTTATGGATGATGTCGCTCCCATTCTGAGCTCCATCTATAGCATGATCTCATCCCGTTCCATTGGCCAAACTTTGTATAGGCCACCTTGTCAACATATTGATCCTAATGCTCCTGCACCGATAATAGCACCAGCTCCAGATCCAACCCTCGCACAAGAACCCATTCCATGTTCTCATCAGGGCACTATAGAGTTCATGGTGGCATGGTTTGCCTACATGTGTGGTTAGTTTACAAACATGAGAGCCCAGACGAATTGGATGCATTATTACTTTGGCCATCGTTTAGATGTAGTGGATAGAGATCAGGCCAATCTGAGGTTCGATATTTCTTTCATGTTTGACTACTTGAGGAGGATTGAACTTATCCCAGATGTTCCAACTCTACCTTTGCACCACTGCCAATTAATACTCCACCTCATGTTCCTTCAATTATTGATGATGGGGATGAAGACTATGATGATGATGCTGATGATGAAATGATGACTGATGATGATAACGAGGATGAGGAGGAGGATAATGATGATGATGATTAGAGATTTTCTATTTATCTCCATTTTTTAGACTTTATAGTAGCTTCTATTTAGTACTTGGATATTTGGTTTTGTACTTGGATATTTGTACCTTTTTTTGGTAGTTTGATATTTGGTTTGGTTGTATGGATTTTGGATGTACATATTACTCCTTTATCTGTCTCAGAGTACTTTTGGTTTGTATGGTACATTTTGGATGATGACTATGGATTATTTCTGTTTTATCCATATCTTGATGCTTATATTGATATATTGATGCTTTATGTGATATTATTAAAGTTATATTAGTTTATACCACATATCCTGCTTCACATGCTTATTGCTTAATATATTTCATATAGTAGTTGTTGTTTTTAAGATTAATTTAGTGAAACACTTGTATGTTGCTCATACTCCTCTTTCATTTCTTTGAGTATCCTTTTTATAGCTTTGGTATTTCACATGATTATCTAGCTTTTGCTTTCCTAGTCTTGTATATTCATTGTGATTGTTGCTTTACTAGCATGATATACATATTATCTATGCCTTTCTACTTTTCTTTGATTTTTTTCATGTCAAAAAGGGGGATAACGTCTAAGATAAAGGGAGATTCCCATGCATTTTGCTTTAGGAGGAGAAACTTTGTTTTATGGGACTTTGGAGGAGAAACAAACACTATTATGAGGTGTTTCATGTAGGGTAACGCATATTTATTGTTTTCATTAATGTTTGATGATTCTTATATTATCTCACATCCTTACATGTTTTATATCATCTGTTATCTCATTGATTTTTTGAATAATTCCCAAAGTAGGGGGAGTTACTCGTTGTGCATGTTATTACCTACGCAATTATCATTATTGTCTCATGTGATTTTAGGTATATAAATGTTGATCCAACTCATGCCCATGACATCAGACGCAACTTTGATGTGTCGTTGGTTATTTGGACTCATTGTGTATTACTTCGTACTACTTTCATTTGCTAATGTGGAGTGGGTTTGGTAGGAGTAATTTTGGAATTTTGGGGTCTTTTCACGGAATAGACAAATGGAGAGTTTGAAAATGTAAACATTTGTATTATATTTATTTTTATATAAAGTTAACTAAATTCTGTATTAAAACATTAAGTCATTTGAGCTACATAGGCTTGAATCGTAGAGTGGGGTGCATTCATTTAAACTACATGGAACTACACCACAATGGCTATTTTGCAACTAATATAACTTTTAATTTTACAAAATTAACAACGGTTTTCAATACTTACAAAATTTATAACTGGTCAAAACCCTCACTATATTTTTGGTTTTTTTATTCTCCAAAGCTACTAGTGTAACATATCCTTGATAGGTGAAAACAAAATTGACGCCCCTAAAAAGTGCAAACGCATTTTTCACTCCCTCATATCAATTCTCTCCCCCCAAATCCCAGTTTCCAAACCTTCGATATAAGTAGGGCTCAATATCACAGACTCTAAACAAATGTTGCATATTCCAAACCTTCGATGAGGTAGGGCTCAAGATTTTGTTTACTTTTGTTTTTGTTTTCAAATCTCGTCCAGAGAAATGCAATGGAAGGCATTGTTGAATATTTCTTTATTGAATGTTTATATTCTAAAACTCCTATGTCTCTTTGTTGAATGTTTTATTAGCCAACAATTGTAGGTATATTAACAATTTATTATGCTGTCTTAAAAACAGTTTTTGGAAAGCTTGTGAACATTTGGAGTTGTGTTGAAAATTAACAAAGACATTTCAAAAGTGTCATTTGAAGTTTGGGGTCTATACATGTGACATGGTATGCGAACACATATACCTGTTTTATTTATTGAAAAATATTTTGTTTGTGTTTGGCACTCTACGTGCTGGTGTGTTGGTGTTTGGTAGCCTACGTGCTGGTGTGGTGTTGTTTAGCTAATAATTTTTATTTATTTTTTTATAATTAAATTTTATGCAACGGTTCATAACACTTTCAAATAGGAATATTTTTTTTTGGTTTACTTATACTATTTGTAAGTATTATGAATCGTTGCAAAATATTATATGTTTAATTAATTGTGAGCGTTATAAACTATTGCAACTAAAAACGTGCATATTATGCATTACAACAGTTTTGAACCTAAATATTTTGATGATTTTGAACCATTGCAACTTATTTTGCAATGGTTATCCAACCACATCATGCGTTGCTAAAAAATCATTGTGAATACCATTTTACAACGCAAAAATTTGCAACAATTTTGAATTATTGCAAATTGGCTTTTTAGTGTAGCGTGGACTTTTGGACTTTGAAGATCCTGCAAGCCGCTCTATAAGACAAGAGTCTGTTGCCACGTACTTTGAAAATGTATCCTTCAATATTCGTGTGATTGAACATGCTGGCTACACACACTTGCACATTTTTCAAAATATGTTTTTAAGAGACAGAAACAAATGAATTATACTCAGTACGTATTGTGTTATCAAATTGGTGAATGACCAGATTTTTAGTTATAACGTTTTAAATTTTTTTATCATTTTGGCTTCAAACTGTACGCACGACCTATTTTGGACCCGTGCTCACAGCTTTGTATGCACAGTCGAGATTTGAACCTTGCGCATGGTTACTTTATATTTCAACACGGCTGAAATCATATGCACAACAAAAGTCAACCGTGCGCACGACAGAGAATAATTTTTAAAAATTCCCTATAAATAGTTACATTTCCATTCCATTTTGAAATATATATGAAAACCTCACAACTCAAACACACTCCTGAGAGTATTTTCGAGGTTCAGAGCTTTTATACTGCCTCTTTGCTTTTAAATTCACCTACTGCCTACAAATTTGATAAAATTTAGATTTATTCTTAAATTATGATTTTGAGAGAGAATTGAGAATATTTTGGTCTAGATCTATATTAAAATTTTCAATTCAAACTACTTCATCACTTGAATTGGAAATCTATCACTCCTCAATCTAAAATTGGAGGTCCTACTTTATATTGAAGAGATTGGAGCATGCCGTGATTCTAACGAGAAGAATGGGCATTCTGATTCACATTATAGATCTCAAGGTGGTTTTCTACTTTCAATAATGGAAAGTTCAAAGTTCATAGGTAACTACTCGCGAGGGCATGTGAGAGGTACAGTCTTTCTTTGTATAAAAATTCTTTTCAAGTTGAAATATAATTTTAAGTGCGTCGAGGTTTTTTACCCCTAGGTGGAGTTTTTTCCTCATAAATCTATCTTATGAATTTCTTGTATGTGTTTATTGTCGCTTTCACACACTACACTTAGATCTCACTTAAATCTAGAGTAATTTGTTAAAATTGACTTTAGATTTTTTTTATTCTAATAAATATTTTAGATTTTCCTAAATTGAATCATTGATTTGTTAATCCATGCTACTCATCACATCACCTAGCTATAGCTTGTGCTAGATCATTTAAAATGGATGGCAAAATTATAATTATTAAAAAATTGATCATAACTTGCAATCAAACCAATTGATTTCATCTAGGTTTGTTTAGAGGTGAACAACACACAATCTCACGTGATACTAAAGATTTAATACTCAAACTGATACCCTCTCCCACTTAATTCAATGTCAATTTTTTTGGTTTTGTTTTAAATAGAATTAGGGGTTATCCACGTTTGGTACCAAAAAGATTTGCACGGTAGGAATTTGCTTGATCAAAAGTAGATAATTTATTTAAGATAATTTACCAAAATGCACTTAAAATTTGTTGTGCATTACCAAATTATTTTGTGAAGGTGATTAAAGGAAAAAACTATGCTTTTTATTTACACCCACTAATCCATCTCTCCCTCACTTATGTTAAATAATTTAATATTAATTTTAACTTCAAATTAAAGGACAAAACCAAACCACCGATATTGAAATCTAAGCTCTCATGTTCTCCAATTCAAACCATAACCATCCCGAAAACCTTTGTCGATAATGTCCGCATTCTTCTACAACCCAAATTCCCACATCTTATGTATACATACATCTTCATTACTTAGATTTGCAGGAGGAACACACTACACATCAATGAATATTCAAATCCCTAGTAAACGACAAGAGAACTCTTTCATTTCTCCCATTTTGATTTACTTTTATAGGTAAATAAATTATCTTTCTGCTACACGTTAGAGCATCCGCACTGGTTTGCGTTAGCGAAAGCTAAATTAACATGCGTGTATCAGCTTTTACCTTTCGCCCAAATGGGCAACATGCAGTGGGGGGATTCTTACGAACTTCTTTAGTTCGTAGGAAGTTCTTACGAACTAAAGAAGTTCGTAATAACTTAATGGTCATATAACGGTAACATTTTCCTCCTTGTATTTATTCACAAATGTTTATCAATTCCTCAATTCAGTTCTCTGCACATTCTTCTTCCTCCAGACAATTCTCTTCATTCTCTTCATCTTCTTCATATCTTCTATCAGTTATTTTCATTCTTTGTTATTAATTCCACCATCTTCTTCTCCTTATTTTCTAAAACTTTTTACATATTTGTCATCAAAACCGTCCCATATAATCTCTAAATACAACAGTTTGCCCCAAAATTTCTTCCTATACTCTCAAAAATCATCCCATATAATCCCCAAATTAATTTCAAATCATTTCCAAATTAGATTTAGAGAATCCCCCAAATCAAATTTATTAACACCATGGAATTAGGTAGAAATTGGAAAAAATACATTAATATTGGGAAATCAAGAAAACACGGGTCGACTTCAACAATAATTCTCGCTCCTTTCGCACCGATTCAACCGTCGAATCCCATAATTGGCAACTATACCCGTATTTACGACAGAGTATCACACGCGTCCAACGACGAAACTCCGATCATAAACGGAAATAAATTCGAATTTCAGGGGAATTGGGCGGGACCAATGAAATTATACAAATTGATCGAAGAGAAAAAATCGGATATCAAAGCAATTATCGACAGTGCCGGTTTTATGTCGAATTTTTTTTCTATGGTGATGCCCAATTCCGATCAATGTATTGTGACGGCGATGATCGAACGTTGGTGGGATATGACACATACCTTCCAACTACCATACGTCGAACTTGCCTTCACTCCGCTCGACTTCACAATGCTTTCCGATAATATTTTTTTTTATTTCGTTATACTTATATTCATAATTGTTTCAAATTGTGAAAATAATATGCTGTACTTAAATTCATAATTAATTGTTTGAAATATATTTTATGGTAATTATATTCATAATTATTTAAATATATGACAAAAAAAATTAATTATGTACCGGCATTCCGATTGTTTCAATATATGAAAATAATTATTATATTCATAATTGTTTCAATATGTGAAAATAATTTGTTGTACTTAAGTTCATAATTAATTGTTTGAAATATATTTTATGGTTTTTATATTCATAATTATTTAAATATATGACAAAAAATTTAAATTATGTACGGGCATTCCGATTGTTCCAATATATTAAAAACAATTTGTTGTACTTAAATTCAAAATTAATTGTTTGAATTATATTTTATGGTATTTATATTCCTAATTATTTAAATATATGACAAAAATTTTAAATTATGTACAGGCATTCCGATTGGACAAGGACGACCCATTCAAAATCTAAGAATTGAACAATATACCAATTTTGGTAACACCATAAATGAATTTTTCCCAGAAATTCATATACAGAGATTTACCGTGCGGGAATTGCAGTTTCTGACCTTAAAAAATACATAGAAAATTTTGTCAAGGTTGAAGCTTTACCAGATTATATGTCCCTAATCATAGCTCGAGCATTTTGTTCTATGTATTCGGGAGTGTATTTTTTCCAAATGCTCATTCCCCTTCTGACCTCGGCTATTTACATTATCTGGAGGATATTCCTGCCATCGGCACATATGACTGGGGCTCGGCTATTTATGTCCGTTTTATACGATCTTTGGACAAAGCCAGTCGACGATCGTTGACTAGTGTTGAATGCATGTGGCAAATACTCGAGGTATATTTTTCGTTTCATCTTATTTAACCGCATATATGAAATTTATGTTTCATTACAATATATGTCAACTTATTCTAATGAATTAAATTTATTGACAAATTTTATAGTATTTACATCACGAGTACATGGCGACGACATGTCCTATGCTCGTCGATCCGTCCATCGATGTGTAGCCCCGCATATTTCGTTGGTCGAGGGGGGACAAAAAGAAAGTCAAATGAGCACAACGATTTAACATCTCAAGCAGTCAGCATCAACTTGAGATGCGATCACCCGAATCCATTATATGGCAGCTATACGAGACTTCTGCTTACCGTGACTCTAATGTCATCTTATATGTTCATGAGATATCGGGGTTACGGATGATTTTTTGGGATCCCTTATTTAAGGGTTTTTGGTACTTGGGTGACCGGGCTACCCGACAATTAACTGGGTGGATATGTATAGCAGACAACCCACCATCGAGTTTATGTTGTGTCTCAGAACACAATTTTCAAGCAGCTGCTGCCCAAAATTAGCCTCTCGCAAATCAACACATAAGAGATGTGTCCCAAGTAAGAGTATAATGCTTATTGGAAGGCAGTAGCACTTGGGCCATTACTACCGCCGATTGCCAGATATGTTAATATAGATTTGATTGGAGTTAGTTCAGTGGCATCTTCGACGTTGCGAATCCCACGAGCACCAGCACCGACATATGAACCGCATGTGTATAAGACACAGTTCTCTGTGGGTGGTTCTACGCACGTCCAACCACCGAGGCAGAATTGGAAGCTTAACGTCGGCCTACCGGATGGGGCTTCATATACTATAGATGTCTCGAGACCTGAGTTTTCAACCAGCGCACCTCCAGCTCAATCTTTGACACAGTTAGAATGGCGTGAGTCCTACATCGAAGCAGCATATAAGATTCGAGGTCTCCGTCATTTAATATTACACGAGACACGTCAGCGAGAGGATCAACTCAAAGCACGTGATGATCGCATTGAGGAGTTGGAGCGTAGACTAGCACATTTTACTACGCCTAGTCGTGGATTTGAGAAGTGTGGTACTAGTTCTAGTCGTCCGAGTGTTTACAGACCACACCTAGCCCCACCCTCTGACCCAATCCCGACATATGAGTCGCAACAATCTTGGGGTAATTTATTTGGGTCAGACCCTTACACGGGTTCACATGCAGATTTAGGTGCATATTTTGAGTTCAGCCCGGGGCGCCAGTGATGTATAATGTACTATTGAAATATGTTATGAATAAATTTTGTATTGTTGTCTCAATTTAATTGTGATGATAAATGTTATGATGTATAATGTCTCATATTTATGAAAAATGTTATGATGTATAATGTCTCATATTTATTTTCATTTATTACACATAGAATGATGACAAACAAATTATTACACTGTTGTTTACTTTATTAATCCTCACAACAATTATTACGATTGGACTTTATCATTTATTAGTATTGAAATAATGACTTAAGTAGTACAAACAATAATACATGATCGAAATGATTATTAGGAGTATGTGTTCAAATGCTTAGGTCGAACCTAATAGAATTACAGCAATATGGTTTCCCATTGCGCACTAAACATTTAGGTAAGTAAGATCGTTACGTATCGGAATCAACATATTCTTCGTTGTAGTTCGATATATTTGGTTCGTACTCTTCCCCATCATGTTCATATATGCATTCTGAAAAGTAATCATAACCGGAATTGGTGTAGTCGAAAATATCGTTATCTGATGCCAACGTAGAGTCGTTATATATGTTAATTAGTTGTTCCTGAATGTGATGACCTGATAGCATCGCGCGTTGTGCTTTGTGATAACGTTGTAGGCACCTCTCCATCTGCTGTATCTCTTCCTCCAATTAATCAAGACAAAATATATCTGCTTCTTCGGGATACGATATTGGACAAAGTGCGGCAGCCCGATTATTTAGCACAGATATGTGATGGTAATAGCAAAGCACCTCCAAGTCACACCTTTTATCATATTTATCTGGCCATGTGAGGTGTTCCCAAGGATAAACAACTTTGTCTTCAGGTTCCTAATTGGGAGAGATTATGAATATATGACCAAAGTCATTTAGAAAACATCGAGAAGGATCAATTGGATATGTTTGGAATTTTTTTCTCCATACCAATCGTTACCATCAATATCTGTGTATGATCCATTGTAAATTGATGAATAGTAGGGAGATGAAACCATCTTTGAAATATAAGACAATGTTAGATACAAAATTATTGCAATCCTTCTAATTTATTAATAGGTAATTTTAAACCTTTGAAGTTATAATTTTATTTTACAATGGTAACAAATATTTATAATATTACAAAGGCACACATACCATTAGAAAAGATAAATTATACAATAACTTGCAGGCAATAATAAATTTTAATTTTATAAAGGCACACATAAAGCTGATGACGATTGTAGTTATCAATCAGTAACTAGATAAATTAACTATACATAAAGTAGTTATCATACAATAACTTGACATATAACATATTCACAACCTGAACCCCAAATGTAGCACACTTACCAATAACAAGATAATATCTGTAGCACACTTACCAAGATAATATCTGTAGCACATACCAAATTGTGAATATCATACAGTATATTTACATACGATAAATTACATACACATGCAACCCAATAGGATACATATATTATCTAGATAACATAGCGCACTGATCTAGATAATTTTGTATTGCACACTTACCAATAGGACACATAAATTAACATTTTACCTATATTATCTGTAGCACACTTATTTGTAGCACAGTTATCTGTAACACACTTACCTATATAAGATTTTACCTATATTATCTGTAGCACATACCAAGATATTATTTGCACACTTACCAATAACAACCTACATCTAAATTAATTATAAATAGCTTTGTACCGTAAAACTATACATGTAGAGTATAATATTTCATCTACTTCTAAATTAATTTGTAACCATATTATATCATGAACTCCTCTAGTTCTAGCGATGAGGGACGAAATCTTTTGCTCCAATATGCACAATTTAATGAAGGTGGATCATCCGATGATTCAGAAGAGGAAATGATTATTATGATGGAGATTACCCGGTGGTGTGTTGAAAAACATATAATTCGCGATGGGAAAGAACTCGAAACGAGACGTCGAGTGAATCGTAGGAGAGAAAGGGTACATGTAACACTATGGGAAGATTACTTTGGGGAAGATAAGGTATATAACGAGTATTTGTTCCGAAGGAGATTTAGGATGCGGTATAGTGTTTTCAATCGCATCCTTGAATCTGTTTGCCTTTATGATAACTACTTTGTTCAGAAGAATGATGCTTGCGGTCGTCAAGGTTTAAGCTCTCATAAAAAAGTGTTGGGCGCAATCCGACTGCTAGCTAATGGGGGGTTCCTATGACGTGTGGTTTGAGCAGTACGCTATGAGTGAAACCACTATATTAGAAACTGTTATTAGATTTACAGAGGCAATTGTACGAATTTTCGGTCCCCAGTACAGTAGAAATCCGACACAAGGCGACGTCACAAGGTTATTCGAACAAAATGAAAATAGAGGTTTCCCAGGAATGCTAGGCAGCATTGATTGCATGCATTGGCGTTGGAAAAACTGCCCCACAGCATGACACGCTCAATATAGTGGACGTAAAGAGTCACCTACTATAATACTTGAAGCGGTTGCCTCGTACGACCTCTGGATTTGGAAATCGTTCTTCGGTGTGCCTGGTTCTTGCAACGATTTAAATGTCTTGCATCGGTCTAACGTCTTCCACGAATTGCGCAATGGAAGGGAAGCTCCCATTAATTACACTATTAATGGAAATTCATACGACATGGGGTACTACCTTGGTGATGGCATTTACCTTCCCTACGCTACAATAGTTAAAACTTTTAGGAACCAACAAGGGATTACACAAAAACAGAAATTATTTTGCAAGTACCAAGAAGTGCGTAGAAAAGATGTTGAACAAGCTTTTGGTGTACTACAAGCTCGATTCTCTTTTGTTCGGGAACCGTGTAAATTATGGAATAGGGCATCCCTATCAACCATAATGAAATCTTTCATTATAATACATAATATGATTATTGACGATGAACATAGAGACTGTCCATGGAAAAATGAATACGAACAGAATGATGTAGTACCTCATATTTTGAGGGTCCAAACTAATTTCTACGACTACCTCACACGAGATGCAAAGATAAGAGATGCAACTAAACATCAACAGTTACGGAATGATTTAGTGGAGCACATTTGGAACACACACGGTGATTAAATGGTGGGTTGAAGAATTTAACGTATTTCTGATATTAATTGTGGCTATTCGGTTTGTTGGTTACATTTTCAATTCGTAATTGTGCAATTTTTAATTTGTAATTGTACGACTATTGTATTGAAACTAAAATTAATAAACAGTACTGACATTACATATATTTAAACGTTGACATTGGGTTTATTAAAATGCAAACTAGCTTACTGTACATATACTGAAAGTAAATGATGAAAATAAAATAACGAGGATTCATTGCAATTATAATAAATACTACTAGTCATTAATTGAACCGCTTGGACTTGACGTAGGGTTAGATGACCTGGCATAGTTCGATTGTAACTCAGAAATTGCAGCTTCGGTGGCAGTAACCATCGTTGTTAGGTCGTTGAACCTTTTATAATGAAACTGTTTTTGCATATCATTCATATTGTTCATATCTAGATCCATGATGTACGATTGCTCTCGGCCTAGGCGCACGAGCTGATCTTGTTTTTTGGTGATCTGATCTTATGAACGCATCCATTTGAGAGTCAAATTTAAGGGCACGATTATTTTTCCCCTCCTTCTTGCTTTTAAACATTGCATTGAAGTCTTCGTAATGTTTGAGTACTGCCGTGTTACAATCCAAGCTGTTAGAACGCGCTCGTTGACGTGCACGTTGTTTCTCACCCTTCCTGCCTGGAGGTCTATCCGGCACGTCTCGTACCCCAGGAGTGTCATCTTCGCGTAAAGGTGCAGGGCTGTCGTTGTTCCCCGCTGTATTTTACAAGTCAAATTTTGGTAAATCTTTTAAAATTTGATAGCAGTTATTGAACGTGAAATGTTTGTTGGTTTCGGCGCGGTACGCGTCGCGTGCATTAGTAACCGCTTGGAACTCGTTCATCCCGCTTCCCATATCCTTGAGTTGGTGAGAAAGCTTTGCAATATATAGCATTATTTGATGCGATATATGATTATAACGTGTTGATAGCATGGATCTCGTACGAGTAATTGTAATTCCATGCGTGACGTTATACTCATCTTTCACGGTATCCCAAAATGTTCCCGATGATATCGAGTTTCCTTCAATACTTCGGGCTGTATATTTAGCATAAATGGTACATAGTACTTTGTCCTCAAAAGGAGTCATATTAGGTTGTCGAGTTGTACCAGAACTAATCGGTTGAGAGGAAGACATATTTTGTGTAGAAATAAAATATATTAAAAATAGAAATAAGGAAATCACACCAAGGAAATTATACTCTCAAAATTTATAAAGGGTGAGAATGAAAGTAAAGGGTGAGAATGAAAATGTTTAAGGAATGTGGGCTGCATTTATAACAAAAATCTACCAACGGCCGTGAAAATGGGCAGCAGTAAAAAGAACTTCCTACGAACTTCTTTTGTTTGTAGGAATTCTTACAAACTTCTGAAGTTCGTAGGAACTTCTTACGAACAAAAGAAGTCCGTAGGAAGTTGCTACTAAGTTTAGAAGTTCGTAGGATGGTTTTACTGATTCAATAGCGATCCAATAAATTTGCAAATCCTTTACCTTTTCATCTATGAATTTTGTCAATTACCTCTCACCACTGTAACTCTCTCAATTTGTAAATTTGCAAATTTCTTTGTCCAAACTCCCCACCATTGTGGATGCTCTTATAATAGTGAAACTGCCATTTCACCGAGATTTACACAACAAACTAATTTGATATGAGGGATCACACACACACACACACACACACACACACACACACCCATATATATATATATATATATATATATATATATATATATAAGTATATATAAGAGAGAGAGAGAGAGAGAGACTAAAAGGGATGGTATAAAGTCAATGTTAGATTGAAAAGTATAAATTACAATTAGTGAAGTGTGTAGAGACAGAAACTTGGATAAGGACACATATATATGGGTATTGAAGGAAGTTCGATGATAAATATGTGGGGTGGGTAGAGATAAAGTAGATGTGAAATAAAAATTGGGTGGGTAAAATAATCAAAGGGTGAATAAAATCACCAAAAGGAAAATATCATTTGGGTTTCCTTCTCTCTCCCCTACTCTCCTCGTAATACAAAAAAATCTCCGTAAGCACTATAAAAATCACCCCAAAGTCAAAAGTTTTTTTAAAAATAATATACATGTTCTTATTTTTAACCCATCTCATTTTCTCTTTCCCTCTTTAAACGTCTTTCTTTCCTTAACTCCACAAAAACCTAACCTTAAACACTCCCACCAATTCACCGCCTCCAATGCCAAAGCGTCTGCACCATCACCACCACCATCTCTCTCTCTCTCTCTCTCTCTCTCTCCCCACCTCTATCTATCTTACATAAATCATATGTATTTATACATTCTTATATGCGAGCACGCGCACACACACACACACACATATATTGCGGTTTGGAGGTGTTTTTATTCTAGACTTGTGGAAAAAAGAGTGATTGTGGCGATGTGAAGGGTAGTTGAGGTCATCAGGTGGTAGTTGTGGGGTTTGGGTTGGGTTTAGGGTGTTGGTTGTGCTATTACAGTTGAGTTTGTAAAATATTATGGACTTAAAGATAAAATTTAGAGAATTTTTTTTAGAGTTAAGTAAAATTTAAAGTATATTTATAGGTTTGACTTTTATGTCTAAAGCATAAAAATAATAGATTATATAATGTGGGAGACTCTAATAAACGATAAAAACCATTGACTTTTCTTCTTAGTGATTAGGGTGGTAAACGGACAAATACGGATCGAATACCATGTTTTTCATATTCGTATCCGTTATCTGAATGTACTATCCGTATCCGTATCCATATCAGCCCGAATAGTTAAAACAACTATCCATATTCGTATCCGCTCGGATACCTCGAATTCGGATAATATCCGTATCCGTTTACATTATTTAGCCATCGCAAAAAATAACTATTAAAATATCTAATCCAATGAAACCCAATCCAATCCAAATAAATATATACCAAAATTACTGCCTCCCAACGTCAACAATTATGGATTTCATAATAATGGTATCATTCCATAATGACAATATGACTTAAAGTCATCCATACTTTACAATCATATTGTAATATCCCGTATTTTTATGGCTTTTAAATTTAGGGATTTATTATTTAATTGAGATAAATTAATTTAATATTAATCCAAAAATTTGTTTTAAATGTTACTAGCGTGACGAGAGTTAGTAATTATTGGAAAATTATTGATTTGTTAAATATTACTCATTGAGTAGAGTAATATGTAGGGTTGAATTTATTAAAATTGTCACGAAGGAATAATATGACAATTATGGAAATTAAGTCAGGACGCGCCTGTGTCGTGTCGGGTCTAAATTATTATTATTAAAAGTGAATAAATTATAAGTAACCCGTATGGTCATTTTGAGTGGGCCAATGTGTCCGGAAGGGTCAAGTTAGTCAGAAAAGTATACCCGGGGGTTTAGTTTGGGTCTCGGGGCATTTTTAAGCCTAATTGGCATCCCGGGAGGGTATTATGGACATTTCGTATTATTGGGCAATTAAACCCATGAATTTTCCAAGGTTATATCAGCCTTTAGGAGTTGTCCTCTAAGGGCTACAAGAACAAAATCAAAGAACATCCATTAGAGAAGAAGTGGGAAAGCTTCCCAAGCAATTCAAGGCCGAAAACTCAACCTTTTGCACCGCCACCACCACCGAGTCATAGATTGCGCGACGAGGAACGCAACCGTACCACTTTCTTCCACAAATCAGAAACTCAATTTCCGGGCAAGTATCTATCTTGATTTATTTTTAGTTGATGTCTCAATCATGTTAGTCTAGGGTTGCTTAGAACTTGTTTCATGAAAGAAAGTATCGTTTTGAGACTTAAAATCACATGTTGAAGAAGAAGTAATCATATTCTGGACATTTAAATCGCATTTAGAGGATAAACATCCAATTTGTTTGGATTTAGAAGTAGGAAATCTGGAAAAGAACTTGAAGAATTAAAAGAAAAAGAAAACTTAGGGTTCTTGAAGTTCAGGTAAATATTACCCATTAAATTATTGTAATTGATGAATTGGGACATATTTTACGTAGAAAATTATGTGTTATGGTATATAGTACTTGTAGTGACGTCTGTTGGGAGTTTGAGAATGATATATGGAGATTTGATTGAGGTTGGAGAGGCAAACCCGTAACTGGGTTAATGCAGTTTTCGTCATAAGTGCTTGATCGATCGTTCGATCCAAGAACATCGATCGATCGACCCCCTTACATCGATCGATCGACCCCTCCTGGAAAACTGCATATTTTTCTTCAGTTGGTTTAAGCCGATTAAAATGCGTAGTAACCCTTGATTATTATTATGGGAGCATAATGGGATATAAATAGAACCAGTAGGGTCTAGGTAAACTCCGTTGAGTGAGAATTTAATGTAAGATGAAATTAAGGGTTAATGGTGAGTTAATAACGCATATGAAATCATGCGTGCGTTTAATAAAAGGTCGAGACTTGTAAGGAAGTCAGACTAAAAGGTAAGCGAGAGTGCCTACTGAAATTATACCTAGGGAGTTAGGATACTTTGAGAGACGAGAAGCAGGTGTGGAGTAACTTATATATATATATATGAGAATAAAAGTGGCAAATCCTTTATGCGAGATAATCAAGTAAAAAAAATGTGCTAAGAGCGGATAATTATAATTATGGGTTGTGGGCGCACTTAATTTAGAAATGTGAATATTTATATATATGACTGTGTGATTATGCATATTATATATATGTGTAAAAATCATACCTGGGCTACTTGCTATCACGGGGGTTTTCGCGCCGGGACGGACTTATCTCGATTGGACCTTTATGGAGGATATTGACTCGTACCCTAGAAGATAGTATCCTCGATACAGGCTATCCGAAAATGATAGTCAGATGTTCTAAGAGACGTGAGAGTATATGCTGACCTCTTAGGACCTGGAACTATGCTTCGCTTCCATTTGTTTATTTATTGTGTTAATACTGTTCGAGAGTGATTCTGGACTAGTATTTCTCTTAGTTTGTGTGATACGGGGACTTGATAGCAGAGTATGCCAGCACCATAGGTTTTATGTGGGGTGCCGTTAGTATATATATTATATGTGTGACAAATGTATATACGTATATCTATATGAGAACTTTCTACTGTGCGTATAAGTAGATAAGAAATGAATAAATGCTTTAATTTTATTATAAGCGTTCGGGAACTTTATAAGGAAATAATGTAGAAATCTCGAAGAGAATGATTTCCTAAAGTAAATATCATAACCTCGCTTGTCACCTGATAAAACCTTATGGAATAAGTTAGAGAAACTTATAAGATTTATTAGTACGGTAGGCGTGCACACTAGAATGAGAGGTGAGAATTCTCAAAAGAGTGTCGCATACTAACATGGTTGTTGCATTAGCCGGTAAGCATTTTAAATACTTGCTAAACTAATTTTAAACTGTTTTACAGTCTGGTTCTGCCCGTTTCCTGTTATTTTTTCTCTCTTGTATATATATATGTATATTATACAGGTGCCCAGCCACAGGGCGTCATGCTTAGGTTCTTTTGACCGGACGCACTGCAGTTTACGTGGGAGTTGCAGGCCATTGCTTAGACGACCTCATTGTTGACTCGACTCCTACTTTTAGTTCTTATTAGTTAGGGCATGTGTCACCCGTATCTCTATTCCGTTTGGATTTTTGTCAGAGATTTATGTTCCTTTATATTTCCATTAGTTGGTACTCTTTGGGATTTAATTACTGTCAGGATGGTTTTATTTATAGTTTAAACTGGTTTGGTTCATATGGATGAATCTAATTCTTGTGTGTTATTATCCATCTTTAGTAAGTCAGAGTTCATAAATTGTTGGTTATTTAAAAAGGTTTTCATATTTGGATTTAATAAAATGGAAATAAGGTTTTAAAATTGTTTTGACACTTAGCTTAATTATTTAGGATGTTTAAATTGGAAATTTTATTTTGCGACAGTGACGCTAAGAATGAACCAACCGTTCACCTTGATTTTAATTTAATAAAGGATTGATCACCCAGTATTTAATTAGGCGGGGTGTCACACATATAAGCTTAAAACCATCCAAAAAATAAAATAACAGTCGCATTCCATGACAGTAGAAATAAATATGCACCTTTTAGATTAAATCAAATTTATTGAGAATGATAACCTCATGGACCTATTGTATTCAAGACATAATGATATTTTTATTTTAATAAGCATATATTTTTATTTTATATATAATATACCCGTTGTTAACTTCAGTTCTCATCACAATCAAAACTATCTCTTTACTTTTCTGTTTCTCTCTTACATTCTATTCTGTTTCTCTCTTACATTCTTATCTGTTTCTCTCTTACATTTATTTATAATTAAGGAAACTAACGAATAACTACATGAGGGTTTCTTTCTCTTGTTTTGTACGAAAGAGAAATGAAATGAAGTTAGTTTTTTTTTTTGTTTTGAGTGGAGTATATGTTCTTTAGTGGGTGTATGTTGTGTGTGATAGGGTGTATTGTAACTTTAGTATAACTCCAAGATAATATACCCAATTAAATAATAATACATGACATTTTATAATATGCCCAATAAAATAATAACTTTAGGGTGTTTTTGTTTTGAGTGGAGTATGCGTTTATTTTGTTTTAGGGAATAAACGATTAAGGTTTTTTTTAATATTATTTTATTAGTAATAATAATACTAATATTATTAGTAATATTTTAAATATATGTTTGACAGATACGGATATCCGGTAAAACGGATATTCGATAAAATGGATACTCCACATCGGATACGAATTATCCGTGTCGGATACTAGTACTATCCATATCTGTATCCGTTTCCTCGGATATTTTTATAGAGTATCCATATTCGTATCCATTTCCATATTTTCGGATAAATATCCGCAAATTCGAATTCGGATATCGAACGGATGCGGATTTCTGAATATCCGTTTACAACCCTATTAGTGATATTATAGAATTAAGTATTTCAATATTAGTGGCTATCCTTTTAGGACACACAATATTTTTTATAAAATTCAGGGCCTAGAGGGGAGGAGATGGAGGTGGCTGCCTCAGGCACTCAAATTTTGATCAATATTAGGGACCAAGAATTTTTTAGAAATAATATATTTTATGTGCCTTTATTATAAGTAAGTGTAACTATTTAAGCAATATTGCTAGTAGACCAATTGGTCACATGCATTTTAAAGTGCACGAGGTCCCTTGTTCAATTTCAAAGGGCTACATTTGATATTTTATTTTGCATAAAATGAGTTACATTTGGTCCAATTGTGCAAATAGAAGGACAATTAACCAGAAAATTGATTCTAATTCCGCACTTTAGAGTTGCACGATATTTAAAAGTTTGAGTTTTAGATTTAATCATGCTTAATGTTTTCTGAATTAGTTAATTTAATTTACATTTACATAATTAATTTAAATTCAATTAGTCTAAACCTTAAATCAAGACCCCCAAAATAATATAAATATATAGGGAGAGGATCACAAGTGGACCTAATGACCGAACTTTTTAAAGGACCTCAACAAAAAAACACCTGATAACCCATTAATTTTAATTCCTATGGTGTAATTGGTCCGCGCCAGTGGCAATGAACATGCGTATGACCCGAGACCTCTTTACCCCTACCCCCACCATGGCAGACCACTAGTAAAAAAAGATTAAGTTGCTGAAAGGTTTACTCAAGCGTTAAGGGCTGTTATGGTGGGGAGCGGGAGGGGGGGGGGGGGAGTGTAAAAAAAATATTCGATCGACAAGCGTGCTCGTTGCTGCTGGCGCAGATCAATTACACCATAAGAATTAAAATTAATTAGGGGGGGGGGGGGGGGGTCGGTAGGTGTTTTTTTGTTAAGGTTCATTAAAAAGTTCGGTCTTTAGGTCCACTTGTGATCGTCTCCCATATATATATATATATATATATATATATATATATATATATATATATATAGAGAGAGAGAGAGAGAGAGAGAGAGAGAGAGAGAGAGAGAGAGTTACTTTGTCATTTTTACATGTTAACAAATTTTGAACAACATTAATGTGACACCCCGCCTATTTTAACTACGGGTGATCAGTCCTTCATTAAAACAAACAGGAATCTCATATGGTTCATTCTTAGCATCACTGTCGAAAACTTTTTAAATTTACTAACTACATATGTTAAATTAAGCGTATGTCAAATTTTATCTTTCATTAATAATAACAACCAAAACTGAAATAGTAACCAAACCATCCAAACAAAAACAATAATATGAATCCATCACAAGATAAATAACGAAATAAAAAATACCGAATAAACCATCGGTTCACAATACAAAAATCCAACTATGAGTTTATGAAATAAAACTGAATCCACTAATACATAGTTTGATACAACTGATTAAATGAAAACGATGGAGAGCGACACACCCAAATGAAATAACTGACCCTGAAACCTACTCTAGGAATGAAGGATTAGAAACGTCTAATCCAAATCCTGCAATCATCCACAACTGCTGCAGCTCATTAAGTTTGGCGTCCCTGTGGCTGGACACCTAAAATATTTTGAAAATAATTTGCAAGACGGATTAGAGCTCTAAACATTTGAAAATATTTAGCAACTATTTTTCACAGTTTAAAATTAGCTATTGATTACACATGTTAGTCCAATGTACACTCCCTTGAGTTCCTCACCTCTCAACTAATGTGCACGCCTAGCGTGTCCTACCTAGCTATGCTACCCGGCCTAACTAGGTCTCCTAAATTATTGTCTATCCTCTAATTGCCCATACAATACGCTTCGCATAAAGTCCTCAGTTAAATATCTCTTTTACTTTTCCCGTACCGCCCATACACTACACTTATCGTAACACTAATAAATAACATGTCTCATATTTTATTAATAACCATAATTAACATCTCACTTATGTTATCGTTAAACCATTTTATTAAGTTACTATACATAAATCATCTTTTAGATATATGCTATCAAACTTTATTACCATCACACACTAGGTAGAATATCTCTTAATTGCATCACATTTAGATATACGTTATCTACAGCTACTACTTTCACACACAAGTAGGATAATACACATGTAAGTATAGATATGTCACACAATCTATACACATAACTCCAGCATCCCCGGGCTAAGAACCGCGGTGCGAGTTTGCATACTCTGCTATCAAGTCCATGTACCTCTCGTAACAAATCAAGGACAAATGGTGTGACACCCCGCCTAATTAAATACCGGGCGATCACTCCTTTATTAAATTAAATCAAGGTGAACAGTTGGTTCATTCTTAGCATCACTGTCGTAAAATAAATTTTTCCAATTTAACACCCTAAAATAATTAAGCTAAGTGTCAAAACCATTTTCATACATACCTTCCAAATTTTATTTAAAGAAAAATCATTTCTTTTTATTAACAACATTCAATAAGTAAGAATCACACCACATTAAATTCTGCAACATAATCCAATTAATTTAATACCTTCGTCAATCGAATGTCAACATACGAAATCTAAAGTCACACATCCAAACTGAATAAATCCCATAGTAACAATACTAGAAATAACTGAAATACAAATGTCCAATAACAATGAAATAATGGAAAGGGCTACACATGCCCATCTAAATGAAAATACTAAGAGTGGGTCTGAATGAACGAAGTCGTCTAATCAAGAGACCTGCAACTCCCACTTAAGCTGCAGTGCGTTCCTTCCAAGAGATCCTAAGAAAGACTCCCCTGTGGTTGGGCACCTGTAATACATACATATATATACGAGAGAGAGAGAGAGGAAAACGGGTCAGAGCCCGAAAGTGTGTTTGATTTAAAATACGTTTAGCAAGTATTTAAATTGATACAGGCCAATGCAACAACACATTAGTACGACACTCTCTTGATAAATTCTCACCTCTCTTCTAATGTGCACACCTATCGCACTAACCTTCCCAACGGTTTGTCTTATCATTTATCGCACTAATTTTCCAAATGATTTAACCTATCTTAGATTACTCGTAAGATTCAAATTTCACGATTCAATTGTTTGAAAAGAATATTTCAATTAGTAACCGAAGATCTCATTTTGACTTTATTAATCAATAAAGCTTTCCAATTTTATATTATACTTTCTCAAAACAAGTATTTACAATTTGAGTCATCAACCATGTCCTACATATCAAATCACAGTAGGCAGTTCCAGATTTCATAATTTCATATATATATATTAACTACTCGAAAATATATATATTAAAACAGCACCCCACATAATAACTATGGTGCGGGCATACTCTACTATCCAAACCCCATTTCACTCACATTAAGGGGAATACAAATTCGGAATCACTCTCGAATTGTATTAACACATACACAAACTATAGGTTCCAAGTCCCTTAGGACCGTCTGAACTATCACTGCGATAGCCTGTACCAAGGATACCTATACACAAACAAAATGAGGCGAAGCATAGATTCCAAGTCTCTAAGAGGAAAGCACATACCCGCATCTCTTAGGACCGTCTGAACTATCATTCCGATAACCTGTACCAAGGATATCTATCTTCTAGGGTACCAGTCAATATCCCCCATAAAGGTCCCATCGAGATAAGACTGTCCCAGCGCGGAAACCTCAGGGATAGCAAGTAGCGTGGGCATGATTTTCACACATAGATAGTATATGCATACACAATCATATAACTATACTCATATTACCATATCAATAATGGGTAAATTCTCAATTCCCATAATTACGTCATTTGCATTTATTTCTCATTATATAGTTATCACGTATAACCATTCACATCTTACTTTAATTTGAGGAACCTTTTCCACTTAATATATAACGCTTCATGGATTCTATCCTCCCAATCATAAAATTCAGTAGGCATACACATTTGTCCCAAAGTAACTCTCTTACGTGTCTCTCTCTTTAAATCATAAATTTACCGACCCTTATGTAATTCTCCCAAAGTACAATCTTTGCCCGACATCAAGGGTCCCAAAATCAATTCACATGTCCTACTGGTCTTCCCTATCTCCCAAAACATTTCATGAAGGATGCCCAAGAATTTTCTCACAATAAATTGAATTTAACTCATTTAATAAGGGAAATAGGAGTCTGCCAGGAGGGGTTGATCGATCGAGGTTTGGGGCTCGATCGATCGAACCTTCGATCGATCGATCAAACAGGTTTGCGAAAACTGCAGAATTACAGTTACGGGTTTCCTCTACTAACATCAACAAATTCCATCTTTTCTAATCCCAATCGACCCCGATTTGATACTACTAACCCTATATCATCATAATAGGTATTTTCAACGTAAAGCATGTGGATTTCTGTCATTTAATCATGGATTAACAGCCCCAATTTCATACAAAATCTCAAGAACCCTAAAATTCTCTTAAACATGGTTCTAACAATTATTTCCAGAATTCTCTTCTTCTACACATCATAATTTCGTGGTTTAAATACCTCTACATGGCAAGGGTTTCAAGAATTATCAATTAGACCAATACTACATGGATTTTCCTATCATAAATCGGGTTTTCCTCCATTAAAACTCATCTTAATTACTCCTAAACTAATGTGAAAGATGCACCAACGAAATAAGCAAGATAAAAACTTGCCTGGGATTTTCAAAGGTCTGGTTTGGTGCCAAATTTTGTATGGTTGCATTCCCCGTCTCGCGATCTACGCGTTGGTGGTGGCGGCGGTGCAAACCGTTGAGTTTTGGGCCTTGAATTTTGCTTGAGAGCTCTCTCCTTCCTCTCCTATGGCCGTCACTTGTGTTTAGAGTTTCTAACCCTAGAAGGTAACCTAGGTATCTGATATAACTCCTCTAATTTTCGTGGGTTTAATTACCCAAAAATGTAAAATGACCAAAACGCCCTCCCGGGGTACCAATTAGGCCTAAAAACGCCCCGAGACCCAAACTAAACCCCCGGGTACACTTTTCTGACTATCTCGACCCTTCCGGACGCTTTGGCGCACTCAAAACGACCATCCGAACAACTTATAAAATATTCACTTTTATTAATTCTCATTTAGTCCCGATACGACACAGGCGCGTCCCGACTTAAATTTCCACAATTGTCATATTATTCACACGTGACAATATTATAAAAATTAAATCTCATATATTACTATACTCATCCAGTAATATGCAACAAATAACAAATTTCCAATAATTACTAACTCTCGGTACGCTAGTAAATATTTAAAGCAACATTCCGGATTAAAATTAAATTAATTTATCTCAATTAAATTTAATAAATCCCATAATTTAAAAGCTATAAAAATACGGGGTATTACAAATGGTTCGGCATGTCCCCTCAAACCTAAAATAAATCAACACATAATGGAGGTGAACATGGTTCTAAGCTTTTGTGATACGCACATACCTAACGTACCCAAACGACACGCCAACCACACTAATAGACACACATAGTGAGCCGCCCTAAGTTCCATGTTCTGGGGCATAAATCCAGACGTCACCGGAATCGTCAAGGTGAGATCTCCCTCTGTGCGAAAACCTCCGAATAACAGACATCGTATGTATGTTCACACATATAAGAAAGCACATAATAGGCATACATACCACCTATCCATATGTCGCATATAGGCATACCCACGTAGGTATACACTCAATCTATAATATAATTTGTATATGTATACTCAACCTATAATTATCATTCGTACGTAGTATATATATCTCGAATACTTACCGTACTTATCAATTTACGATTATAACTCTTTATCGCGTTTTCTCGACTATTATTCTTTATCCAAAGGGTCCTAGTTACCTCTTAAATTATTTCAGTAGTATATTCACTCACGCACTACTGGTCTATACCATAGATTCAATCGAAATCCCTGTAACTATATTTCATGCTTTCGAATTCACTTGCACTAATCTTTAAGCCCGATAATATTAGCTATAATTCTCTCATTTATGACTAAGTTCAAATCCTACCAAGGCGTACTGTAATTCATAATATCCAACATCATGATTTAAAGATGTAATAAAAGTGCCCCTGATAATTATTATAATGTTCTGGTCTTAAATAGGAGAAATTATCAAAATCTGGAAAATCGAATCGATTCGCCCAATGACCGAATCGATTTACTTTCCGAATCGATTCGCTCTTGTGCTAAATCAATTCGAACTCTGTCAGATGTCTTTTTCTTTCTTACGCACATATGTTTTTCACCATTTTTCTTATTCAAACCTTCGTGATTCTTTACCAAACTATTAACCAACATTACCAAACATCATATAAATGTATAG